>JAWNOC010000068.1:0-10000000 GCA_035046325.1 Drosophila niveifrons | reverse complement strand
CAGCACAGCGAGCGCGGCTATAAATAAATATAACGCCATACAATGTGCCTACAACAGGGAGACAGAGTGAATGCTGCAGCAAATAAGACAGAGAGAGAGAGAGAGAGGGATCCGAGGGGGTTAAATGTGGTGTAGCTGGTGTGTGTGTCTCTGCCCGGTGGGTTGTCCATCAATTTGCAACTGGCTGTGCGAATATTCAGCAAGTTTTATTTGGTAGCAGCCACGTTGCACGTTCAAACTTGTTGTGGGGTCTCTGTGTGTGTGTGTGGAGCAGAAGTAAACAGCGCGAATAAATTTCCATTAACGATGCCATATATTCGAATTGATTTAAATGGACGTCCATATGTCCATTTGTCCCCATCGACCGCAATAATGCCAGAGCCATAATTCACGCGATTCCATGCGAGATTACTCGCGGTTTATCTTCCATATTTGTTTTTTGTTTTTTTGCTCTCTCTCTCTACAAATCTTTATAGATCGAGCCGAGAGCTCCTAACGAACTTCTAATAGTTAACAGCAGATTAATCTTCGGCGTAAAGAGAACACAAGAGAGTGAGTGAGTGAGTGAGGTACCGAAAAAAGCAATATCAAAATGAAAACATAAAAACGATTTAAAATCGATTAACCCGATTTGCCGACATGCAACAGGTTCAGTTCAACACGGTGCCTCAGCAGCGGTGTCTTATTATCAAAAAAAAATGCGGCTTAAAACAAAGGCTCAACATCAAATTGCCCAAGGAGGGGCGGCAAGGGCGGGCAGAGAGCGGGTGAGAGGAAGGTGCGGGGCAATCCGGCTCTGCCGACAGAACATTCAGTCCGACAAACGCCTACCGCAACGATTTTGCTTTTGTTTCTCTCATACTTGAATATATATGTACATATACATATATATTTTTCTCTTTTTTTTTTTGCTTCTCGTTCAGCGTCACGAAAAAGAGGTGAGAAAATTGTTGATTAGCTTCCATGGCGGGCAGACCCAGCAGAGCTCAGTGCTCAGAACGCGGCGGCTGCCCAGCGAATTCCCCTCGCATACCTTGCGTCGTAGAGACCCCGACTTGTGCCCACGATCTTGATGAAGATCAACATGCCATTGGTGGGCGTGGCGCACATATGACTTTGATATTTGTCGGCATTTCGCTTTTGCCGACTGCCTGCGCTCGGCTCAACTCGTCTTCAGTTCAGCCCAGTTTCTGCTGGGCTCTGAGGAATGCTGAAAATAATATAACTATTAAAATTATGAAAGAAATTCCATGTGAGGCAGTTCAGACTGATCAGAGGAATGCTCTTTAAGTAGGTGGTAGATTTTAGAAAAGCTCGCTGTTAAGACACGCAAGGCAAGGGACTTTCAATATGCTGCTAATTAAATAATAAACTTTGATTAAAGCTTAAATAAAATATTCTGAATTTGGCTGTTGGCTGTCAAAGCTCATTGCTGTGAAGGACAAAAAAATAGCTGACAGCTATGTAACTCAACTAAGTAGCTGGCTGATTGGGGACAAGTCATGTAGACAAAAGCTGATTAGTATATAGGTTTAAGCTAGTTGTAGAAGATTGATTGTTAAATTTGTAGAAATAATAATACAAAAAAATCAAATAAATTAAAGTTTAGTATTTAAGAATTTACTGCCCAATGCTTTAACTACAGCAATATACCCCAACCAAAAAGCACAGTATAATTATGCACTGTTCAATGCGTCGGTTACTGCTGCCACTTCTGCGACTGCTCCTGCTCCTTCGGCTGCTGCTGCGGCTGCTGCTGCTGCCGTTGAATGCTGCCCACTATCACTTACTACACTCAACGCCCTGTTCTGATCTGCAGCGACAGCAGCAAGAACAGCATCAACTTGATTGTCTGAAGAAGCACAGCGAGCAACGAGCAAAGTTGCACCGAAGATTGGTAAGACGAGGGAGGAGGCCTAATAATAAATTCGAGCGCGTGCAAGCGCATGCCACCACCTTGCTGCCCCTGCCGCTGTCGCTGCTGCAGACTTTGCGGCTTCTTGACTCGACGAACCGAACTGAGTTGGGGCCTCTTGCCTCTTTGGTGGCAGCCGCTCTATAATTATCTCAAACTGAAATTAACCGTCGAAAGAGTTGGGAAAGATTATGCGCATCGCATCGAATCGCATCGGAGGACCGCACGCTAACGCTGGTTCTGCATGTTAATGTTAATACTCGCAGTTTTGTCCAGCTAGACGCGTTTCATCCAGAGGCAGCTTCTGCCTGCCTCTCTTTGATAAGTCTTTCGGTGTCTCACCTCGCCGCCGTTGTGCGTTGTGCTAATTTATTGCGCGTTAATATCGACAGGAAGAGTTCTCTCGGCCCCAAACGTTTGCAGCTGAATCGCAGAATGGATCGGAATGGAGCGGAAGGGAGGGGAAGAAGGGAAGGCACAGCTAATTGAAATGCCCGAGTTCTTATCGCAAGCGTAACACTTACACATGTTGTATGCCCCAGCGATATGCGAGTGCTCATTAGCAGAATTACAGAATTCTACAATTACAAGTCATTACACACTAAACTGACCAGCCAAGTGAGTGTGCATGGTCTGAACTCAACTCGAGTCGACTCTTTGCTGCGGCAATTATAAATAAATTAACTTTTTGGCCAGTAGAAAGATTCGTATCTATCTATGTGTACAAAACTACAAGTATGTATATACAAACTAGTCCCTTGCTGTTGCTCGACACATCACATTTGATTGATGGATTGCTACATGCTCGCCATATCATTGACAACTGATCAACTTTCGGGGCTCGTAATAGAGCTGTTCCACACCGACTGAAACCGAAACAAAAGAAACACCACACAATATTCTTGCCATATTTCCTAATTGAAATTTTAGTTTCGAACTAAATTCTATATTCAGATACTAAATAGTTTATTTCCAAGAAATGTTGTTAAAGGTGAAGAATTAATGATTTGCCAATAATGTTGAAGGAAGAAGTACTTTATAAATATGGTGTTCTTTTCAGTCTTTTTAGTGGTTTTAAGTATTAAACTCAAAATACTTAACCGACACCTATACTTGCTATATTTCTTTTTAGTTTTGAACTCAATGCTAAATTTAGATACTAAATACTTAATGATTTGCCAATAATGCTAAGGGAGGGAATATTTTCTAAATTAGTTTTGGGTTTCATTGTTTCATTAAAAATACTTAAGCAAACAAACAAATTTGTTTTTTTTCTTTAATTTCATAAAATTGAAAATCTTAAATTAAACTTTACTTTATTTTAGGTTCATATAGAGAATATTCTAAAATAATGATAGGAAAATCTTGATTTCCTTAATTATTTAGTCTTATTCAAAACTTTTAATAACGCTATATATATTCTATCATTTTCTATGTTTTTATATATTTTGATTTATTTTTGTTTGGGAAATCTTAAAGCATGTGTAGATACTTTGAGTATTCTTTCAGTTACAAGATTTCAAGCTTCAATAGATACTTTATATCAACTTTAAGTCAACAATTAATTATTTTTATTGTACACTTCAAATCGCAATTCTTTCCCTAACTCCAACAAACAAACAATTAATTGCCGAAAATCTCAATAGAACTTAATTGGATTAAAACATCAAGTGCAATTTCAATTAGCCGCGCGATTTAATTGCCGCAAATCTGTCGAATGCCAAATTGCAGTAAAGTGTATTAAAAACGAGACAGATAGACACATAAAATCTCTAACACGTTTCCCTTTCGCCCCCCTTCCCTTCCTTTCTCACTCCCAGCACGCCACTTATTTCACATTTTACCATAAAAATGTTGGAGAGAAACAAAAAAACAATGGTTAAGTGTACCGTTGTTGGTGTCGCTTGTCTCTGGCCACTCTGACACTTTGTCTATGTGCGGCTGGTCACATTAGACAGCCACGTGTCTGGGTCATTATGCTGAAAGTTACACGAACGTCGGCGTTGACGCTTACTTTTCGTATGACACGGGGCCGTGACGACTACATTGGAGGGGGGGGGCAAAAGGTGTGGTAGGGGGGAAGCCCCACCCCTGCCCTGCTTAGTCAACTTTCAAGCTCAGCCTTGTAGCGCAATTTGTAGCTGTCAGTGAGATATACAGAGACAAAGAGTCGGAGGAGACATCGAGACAGACGCATGACACGTGTGTGTGTGTGTGTGTAAGTGAGTGGGCGTGTATTGGTGTGTGTATTGTGTGTGTGTGTGTGTGCGTTGGGCGGTGGTGTCAGTGCCAATGTTGTTAGGCTGTTGTTACTGGGTCCATTGGCGATTATCGCCATGACCGGATTTGGCCCATTGTTGTTGCCTCACCAAAAATTAGAATCGCATTTTGGGCATTGTGCATAAAATGCGGCTCTTCAATTGAATAAAAACTCTCCCTCAATTCCAGTATACTACATTTAGAGGACGGCACAAACAACAACATGCTAGTTAATTTTAATGGCCTATGAAAGCGCAGATTTTGTGGATTAGCCGACGATGAGCAGACGACGAACGACGTGCGGCTTAACATTGATCGAGGGGGAGTGGCAAAGGGGAATGAGAGGTGTAACTCTAATTTCAATTCAATGACGAAGTCAGGGAAGGAAGAAATTAAAATAATGAGGAAGCAGACAGAAAGTGAGGCACTATCAAAAAGGTTGATGTTGAATACAATTCAATAAGTGAAATGCTGCTGAATTTTAGAAACGGAAACTTGACTTCTTAAATATGAAACTTTTATTCCTTTACAAAGACTCTATTTTCCTTAAACGTAATATTTCTAATATTAAATTTTAATTGAAGCATAAATTAGTTATTTATTAGTTATATTGTTATTTCATCTAGCCTGAAATTCCAGAATACTTTGCTTACATAACTGTTCGATAAAATACTAAATACTACAAATAAAAATACTTACATATTATACTAAATATAAAATGTTGATATTTCTAGCATAAAATGAAAGTTCTACATAAAATTTGTTTAAAGAAAATACAAAATTCGCAAACTTCTTATATCACAAATAGACTTTGGAATCTTTTTTTATATTGAAATAGAATGAAATTGTGTATATATGTTATATTATGTACAATATATGAAATAATCTAATCTAAACTTGTAGAATATTTTCATTTACAAAGCCATTTCAATAGCATATTTAAGCAAAGCTCAAACTTTATAGACTCCCTCTTGATGTAGTCGAATCGTGTGATATATTCTCCCATAAGTCACATCTGTAGAAAACTGACACCGTCTACATCTCGTTGGCTTTGGCTTTGGTCACAATGTCACAACATTTCAATATATTCCCCAGCTAACGAAGCGAGGCTTCCTAATCATATATCATCGACTCGCATATCGCTGACATTTGCGCTGGAGGCGCGTGTGAGGTCCCGCTGAATATCTCTGAGAGTTCCTCTCTCTCTCTCTTCTCGATGTCTCTCTGTCTGGCTGTGCTATCCTGTTTGCCCAGGAGCTGTTACGAACAACATGTGTCACGAACATGTCAATTAGATGCCCCCCAAAAAAGCAAGAGACAAAAGCGGGGGCAGATTTAAAAAAAAAAGAAGCGAAAACGAAAATACACGTGGCCAGGAAGTGGGGCAGTCACATTGGAAAGAAAAACGTTGAAGTGTGAACAATTTGTAGCGCAGGATATATCCAGGCAGTTAATTAAGTGAACAGTCTCCCCCCCCCCCCCCCCCGGACACCTTCTTCTGCCCCTCTGACTTGCCACACATATGGGCCACCCAACAACTGTGGAGCGGTGAAACGGCAGCATTGTTGTGATTTGCGTCTGCCTTGCCGCATAATTATTTAAAATTAATGACTATATGAAAATGTGACGTCTGCGATTCCCCTCCAAATCTCTTCCTCCCATCTCTTCTGTTTTGTGTGGCGCCATTTAAGCGCCCAGTAGCGTTATTTATTAATTGTCAACTAGAATTTGACATTTCACTGTGCAACTAAAACGGAGCTAACTTTGCTCTCGCATTCAATTTATATTTGTTTTTCGTTTGCCTGTCGAAGTGTGAGAATTATGCGGCGAATGCAACAGCAACAACAGCAGCAACAACGGAATATTTAAATATTGCTGCTGCAATGTCATAAATTTCGTTACGCTCATTAGCGTTGCGGCTGCATATAAGTCCTTGGAAAGTGTAGAGCGAGGAGTATCAACTATGTAATCAGATTAGAGTATAACGAGAGGTATTAACTCTGCGATCAGATGGGAGTATAACAAAAAGTATTAACTATGTGATCAGATTAGAAATAATAAAAGAGGGTTCAAATTTGTAAATTTGTTTTGAATAAAAAAAAAATTAATTTTTATGTTATATTAAATTTAATAAATATTGTTACAAATATTGATATTGAAAGTAAATCTTTCAAAAGCGGGCAGCTTGAAACTGAATCTAAACTGATATTAGAAATGATGAGAAAGTATGGTTAATAAAATTGTTTAACAAGTTTCAAGACTTTTAAATTGAAATACTTTATTAGAATTGTCGTTGAATAGTAAGAAATTGAATTTGATTAAGAATTAAATATTTCAATTATTAAAAACTTGATTCTGATTGATTACAAATCGTTGGAATGGCTATAAGGAAATTAATAATATGATCATATATTGTCATGGCCATATATATATTTATATATATATGAAAATATGATAATATAAAATAATAATATGAAAGTACTTTCAGGATACTAAACACCAAAAATTAAATCAAATGAATTAGAAGATCTTAAGGATTAAGAACATTGTTTTATATTAAAATAAATTTGAATTTAAAGAAGCTTGTCTTTTTTCTGGATATTTTTTTTTCGACACTTCAAATGTGGTGGATATGAATTTTAAAATTTTCATGCTACAGAGTATCCAAAATTCTTTATTAACCACTATAACAAACTCTTCCTATCTCTTTTCTCGAAACTGCTGCAAACATTTTATCTTGGCCTTCACTTTGGCAGCCGCTGTGTGTGGCCCCCAAAAATCTATGCAATTTTTCTTCCTCTAGTTTCCCCCCTTTGCGGTTGCCACAAAAGAATTGAAAGATTTTCATAATTAAATGTGCGCATTTGATATTCGATACACACTCGTATTTTCTATGTAGGTTGTCATAAATAATAATTTATTTGTTTAGTTGTTCAACATGTTTCATTTTACACTTTTGCTTTTTTTTCTCCATGTTTACCTCTAATTTTGCACGATTAATCAACACAGTTTTCATGAGACTTGTGTGTGTCACTATTTATAGACATCAATGGATAGATAGTTCATCATTGGTTTGTAGGAAGGAAAAAACACATGTTCGTTTATTTAGCACTGGAACAGGTGGATAATTCTATTTTCGAAAATACACATAAATTTCCCGTGGCTGCATTCATTTATCAATTTGTCTTTTAACAGCGTCTGCGCATGCATTTTAAACAAATATTTTGTAATTAATTAAACCTTAAACGAAACTATAATATTCGTTGATCAAATGACCACGCGCCCTACATTCAATATCTTGACTTCTTTTGCCCCTAACACTGAGCTGCAGTAGTTTGCGTTTTAGTTGGAAAAAACTACAGGAGGTCATCCAAGGGGCAAGACGGTGGCTGAAAACAAATAAAAAGGGAGCAAAGGGCAGGTGTTGTGGGTAGCCAAAAGACTTGAAGAGTCATCAGAACTGAGTTGATCCGTGTTGCATTTTATCTGCAGAGTTGTGAGACATTAATCTAACATTGGGGTACTTTGCTATTTCATGGAAAATCAATAAGAATTCAGTCAAGACGAAAACACATTTTCGGGCTATTAAAATTAATTTTAAATTTATTTTATATTTGTAATTTTAAAGTTGCTCAAATATAAATATATTTTCTGAATTTCATAAAAATCCCATATATATAAAATATTCAAAAGTTTATTCATAATAATAATGATATGATTCCTTCTTAGAGTAAAAAATAATAATACATTTCTGGTTTTCACATTTATTTATGTTTTTTACCATTAATTCAACCATATATTAATTTTGTTTTTAAATATTTTTATCATTTTATCATTTAAGCATTAAAACTTTAATTTATTAACATTTTTTTCATTTCAGAATACTTCCACAATTACTTCTTCCAATTTGTTTAAAGTAAGTAGTTGAACTAATAAAATGTTGAACACATTGCTTTATTGTTTAATTCAAAATTTTAATTTTATTATTCATTTTTTCCTTAGACTATTGTAATTGCTTTTGAGATTTGATTCTATGAAACAAACATTATTTTTATTCCTTACAATGTAGTCTTGTATTTCTCTCAGTACATTGCTATATATTTGTTAGTTTGTAGTTTAGCTTTTTATTTCGTTTTTCTGTCAGCGACCACACAAAAAGTCGCCTTGACGTGTGAAACGAATTGTCAATTGGTTGCAATGTAATGTGGGGAATGTGGCAACAGCAACAACAACAACAACGAGAATAGCTAAAGCAAAAAAGGAGTAGCAAGAGAATGGGAGACAGAAGAGCAGCAGCAGCAACAAAAACAAGAAGAACTGTGTACAAAATTAGCGCAAAGCGAAAGGCAGAACCACCCAAGTGGTAAAAAGTGCCAATTCGTGAAATTTCACAAATGCCAATCGATGTGAATAATCAGCACCGACAACAGCAGCAGCAGCAGCCACAGCAAAAGCAACACGAGTGAGTGCGCACTTTGATGTGCCAAGTGAAATGTGTAGCCCCAAATAAAAAAGAAAAAGAGAGAGACAGAGAGAGAGAGAGGGAGAATTTAGGGGTTGAGGGCAGGTCGCAAGACAACGCTGTTGAGTGACAAACAATTGCAAGTGAAAGACGGGAATTGAGGGGCAAGCGAGTTTACGCACAAGCTGCTTACTTGCAGCATGCCTCTTGTGTTGTGGTGTAGACGTGCATAAAGAACAGCAACGAAAAAAAGAAAACAGAAAGGAATAAAGTATAGAAGTGTTGGCTTGTTTTTAATCACTTTTTGCGTTTTTGGCTTTTGTCTCGTGCGACTTTTAATTAAGTATATTGCCTGCAGCCAAGCAACTGTTACAAGCAGTTCGCCCCCCTCTGCCTTCTCTTCCTTCCACCCGCCTTTGCTGCTCAGTCGAAACTAATTTCTCTGACTCACACTCACACAGAAAGAGAGCGAAGCAGCCAGGCAGGCAGGCAGATCCTTGACGCTGTTGTTGGGCTCATTTATTTGAGTGCTGCAATTGTTAACAAGCTACGGACAAGTTGCAACTTGTCTGCCCACCTCAACGCGCCTCCCCCTTCCCTCCCTTTCCACCTTTACTTGCACTACCATCTTGTTTTCGTATGTCTCGCATTATTTTTTTGCACTCACTCCACCTTCAACAAACGGAGCAACTGCTGCGCTCTCAGAGTCACTCTTTCTCGCTCACACACACTCACTCTCTCAGTGTTTGTTGCGTGCTCTCATTCTCTCTCCCCCTTCCGCTTAGTGCGTGCGTTGCTGTAGTTAAAGCTTTCAACATTGTCTGCCATTTTTGCCAAGCAACGCCCTCAATCATCTGGCTGCTTAGCACACGCACACAAGCACACACACATACACTCACTCTCTCTCACACACACACACTTGTTCGCTCAGTCGCAAGCACAAAATTTGCGCTCAGAATTTCCCCTTTTTTTAGTTGCGCCTGGCCTGGAATGCTGCCCACTGGAATGCGCGTGCTCTCTCGCTCTCACTCTCTCTCACGCTTTTGCTCTCTGTATGTGTGTTGCGCTCTCCTTTGCGCCTGAGCTTGAGCCGCCCAAAATGGCCGCCTTTTGGGAACTCACTCAAAACTAGTCGGCAGCCTTTTTTCTCGTTTGTTTTTTGCCTTGTTGTTGTCCATCCAGTTTTTTGCCAGCTCGCTTTCATTTCACATTCGCCACAACTGGCGGACGCATCGGGGGACGCGTTGATTATCCGCTTCTACACTATTTTCTATATTCTGTCAGCGTAGCTTCCCACTTTGATGTCCGTTCGCGCATATTTCGCACCTGATTAACATTAAGTTTTATTCGAATTTGGCGCACATTATTTTTAAATGCCTCGTCGCGTTCGCACACATATAATTCACAGACCATAAAACATGTTCCGAAGGGGAGGGGCAAAGAAGCGAGGAAAAATCTCGCATATCTAAAAAACATTATGCATAACTGGCTATTTTTAAATATATATAATTTGTGTATTTATTTGCTGTTTTTACCTGTTGCTATAAAAATCAGTTGACAGCTTGTCGAAGGGTGCGAGTTATGATAAAAAAGAAAAGATATTTAGAATTAAAATATGTGGCAATCTGACTTTAATTATGTGTTTTGAAATGTGACAAATCAAAATAGGAAAAAGCAAAAAAATAAATGAGAAGCGCGTGTTATTTCTTATTTCTTGGAAATTACGTAAAAATATTTCCCATATATACGTTTTTTTCCCAATTTTTCACCCTTAGTTTTTAAGCAACCCTTGTGAAATTCGTTCGTATCTCAATTAAGTGTCAGCTTCACTTAATAAATTGAATGAATTTCAATGATTTTCATATGGTAAAATGATTTAAATAGCGTTGACGTCTTATTACAAGCAATGCCAAAAATAAGCTTGGCAATTACGTTGGCTGAGTAAAAACGCCCACCGCCCACAATGCGAACAGCAGTAGCAGCAGCTACAAGTACTTGTATCTACAAGATACACATGTATCTCTATGCTGTTTGTGTGTGTGTGTGTGCCAGAAGCTGCCTCAGCTTGCGTCTGTTTGTATTTGTAATTAGTGGCAAAGCTGGCATGCCTTCACTTGCCCTCCCTCCTCTACTCCCCTTCCATTCAACGCCCGTTTTGTCGTCTGCAGTTTTTGTCCGGGGCCGTTTTTGAGCATCGAGATATGGCAGCAAAAGATGAGCTACAAATTTCTCAAGTGTCAACACCAAGTGAGCAATAGAGTTGTGTCTCTCTGTGTGTATCTGTCAGATACTTTCAGTCTTCATATGTGCGTGTGTGTGTGTGTGTGTTTTTGGCCATGAAATACCCATTTTTCATTGCAGCATTGCATTTAGTTAATGCACACACACACACATACAGATCTCTTGTGGCATTTATTAATAGCCATTAGCAAGTCGCCTTGCTAATGATGAAACTTTGTCGCATATTGATAAAGACGCAAGCTGATCAATCGCCACACACACGCAACAGTTAGCCCATATATCTTTACAGATGCATAATACGAGTCTTTTTCAGCCTGACATCTTTTGTGCACTGTGTCTTTGCCGTATCTTCAGTTTGTAATCTTCATTTCATTTCATCTCGCATTTGACAGTTTTGTCGAAAACTTAATGAACCAACAATTGGACAAAAGGGAAAAGATACTGTAAAGCATATATTTTGCGGTTCGATGCGAGAGAGAACAAGAGTTCATTGAACGTTGTGCGCCATGCAACCAAAATTGCAACTAATTTGCACTGAAATTATATTTTATTTCTTTGATAGCGCCCACAAGCTTTGCTTGCTTTGGCTGGCTTTGGCTGCAAGGCGGCGCATATCCTTGGGCAACTTAAATTGCAGCGATAAGCTTTAAACTGCGCGTACTTCCGGCATGCTGAACCACCGCATACCCTGCAACACTTTAATTCGCAGCGCGAGGAGCGTAGTTACAATTGATTTTAGTAGGGGTTATTAAAAATATAGTTAATTTTTTATAGAAACTAAAAGTAACTTATCATTATGATATAAATATCTGCTTTAAATAGAGTTACATTACTCTAAATATAACGAATATTTCTTGTTAAGTTTAATGCTCGATTTATGAAAGTGGGTATATAAAAAACCCAGCTTTATTGCACTCTCAAATATCATAAAAACTATGTTATTTTGGCCATTTGGTTTGAACTTTCATAATTTTGTAAGGCAACCAATTCAATTCAAGCAAATTTTCAAAAAACCTAATTTTTATGTTATACTTTATTGTTTAAATGATTCCTACTATGATTTATGATACTTTTTAGTTATTTTACTTTATGGTTTAAATGTTTTTTAATGTATTAGGCAATTTTTAGGTTTTCTAAATTAATTTAATGCTCACTTAATAGAATATGTTTTATTTGAAGCTTTTTAAGAAAAGTATTGAAGAAAATTCTTCATACTATGCCTCATAAAATCCGCTTCTCATAACGCATAACCTCCCCTTAGTCGACGCCACTGCCCGTAAGCATGGAGAGCAAGCATATAAGTATGTTTGTGAGCATACAAGTATGGCTGGCATGGAAAGTGTTGGCAAGGATATGCTTAAACATGCAAATTTTCAATATGCAGACAAAACAGACATACTTTGTATGTGTGTGTAAGAGAGAGGGAGAGATGAGTGAGTGAGACAGACTGAGTACATGCATGCCTGCACAGGAGAAATTTTCAACTGGCGTAACGTGAAATGCATTTGGGTTAAAGGGTTGACTTCTCGCCTCCTGACTTCTCCCGGCTCTTTCTCTCGCTCTCTCCCGTCTCGGTCTCCGTCTCCATCTCCGTCTCGGTCTCCGACTCGGTCTGTGCTGGCATTCGATGAAATTGCCGGATTGTGTTGAAGTGTGATGTAGGCATCGTTTGTTTGTGCCCTGGACACAACAGCTCGCGACGACGACGAAGAGAAGGCCTTTTGGCATAATTCTCAACTGCAGCTCCTCCTCCTTCGCCTGCTCATATACTATACTCTCTGCATGTGTTGCGAAAATAATTTCATAGCGACGACTTTCATGTTGGCTTGTTAAAAGTCTTTGGCTTTTACCAACACACACACACACAGACAACAGACACATACTTGTAATAAAATTACCATAATTACCATACAGAAAGCCATTTAGGTGTTTTAATATGTGCCTACAAACTTGTATTATTTGTTGTTGTTGGCCTTAATATGTTTTATCTGTTTTAACTTTTATCAGATTTTCTTTTCGCCTGCCATCTTGTTTGTTATTTCTGCTTCTTGTCATCTCCATTTCGTATATCAACACACACACGCCAAATACTTGTTGAAGAAATGGCTAAAATCGTGATGGCCTTAAAGCACTAACTAAAAGGGGCGAAAAAAGTGCATTGCTGTTGTATCTGTTCTTTGACAAGCTGACGCTTGTTTGTTTTCATGTTGCTTTGATAAAATGAATACATTTAATGGTGCAATTAAACTCATGTTTATGGCTAATGCGAATGCCACGCCCCCGTGTTCCCGCCACCTCTCCTCTCCTCCTCCAGTTGCAGTCGGGGAATGCAATTAAAATGCTCACGTTAAATGGACTTGCACTATAATTTGCTTGACTTTTCAAAATTATTTTACATAGTCTTATACATAACATAGAAATGCGGGCGTTATTTTGTCACGATATCCTTAACGCATCGATGCAGATATTTGCGAGAAATTATATATAATGTGTATAATAAGAAACATTTCAGATTTTACATAAACAAACTTTCTTTAAACATAATGCTATGAATATAATTAAAAAGTATATTATTTTAATCTACTTTAAGATGGCAAATTTCCCCTATGAACACAAAAATTTAATAAACAATTTAATATGAATTTTAATTTTAATTCGTACCTTCTTTAGGATGGCAGCTTTCCACTTTAAGGTATTTTGTTCAAGACAATTTTAATTAAAATATAGATTATATCTAATTTAATAATTCTTTTTGAATTTCTAATACCTTTTAATACTTTTTTAACTTCAAAGTGTAAAGAATTTTTAATTTAATTTAATCAAAGTGAACATTTTTGAAATTTGAGATAATTTTGTATATTATTGAATTCATTTTCAATATTTGTAATATTTTTCGAAATGTAAAGGGTCAAGAATTTATAATTATTTTCATGTATTTGGAAAATTTACGATAAATTAATACCACAAAAAAATCCTGGCCAGCAATACAATTTATGGTAAATCCCCCTCAGCTAGAGGCGAGTTAAAAATAAGGAATGCACAAAATAATAATTTAGATAAAAGTCTGCATAATTTTGATAAGAAGAAGAAGTGAGGTCTCTGGCGAGCCTGAAAACAGGTCTAGAGGAAATTTATATGCTCGCACCTAACTGCAAATTGTGTGTAATGAGCTGAGCGGCGTTTACCTTTGCCTCTGCCTTCACCTTTTGCCTTTCATTCGTTTTGTATTTTGTTTTTTTTCGTGTTTCATCCCATTCCTCAGCTAATTTAGTGGCACCTTTTGCGTTGTCTAAGCCTGAAGAAGACATAAATTTGTTAGCGCCTGGCCAGGTTTTAGCTACCAATTTCATGTTTCATGTTGAGGGTGTTTTGTTTTTTATCCAACAAAACACACACAAAAATTAGTCAGTGACCTGGTGTAGAAAAAAGGTTGCCGACGGGGAGTGAGAGAAAAAGAGAAAGAGAGATATCCTAACCTAGAGATCGGTCGCTTATGATAAGATGTTTCATATTTATGTTCGAAATTAGGCAAATTTTTAGTGGCGAGATAATTTGTGTACGACTTTGTCGCAGTGAGTGAGAAAATTGCAGCTAATCTACATGCCTCATGCCCCATGCCCCATAAAGGTCGAAGCATTGCCTGCTATCTTTTTTTTTTTTTGGTGTGAGGCTGCTGAATTTTTAATGTCAGCTACGTGTTTTTGGCTAAATTCTAGCTAGAATATGTTGCTAGTAAACGTTGTATTTATATACATTTTTCAAGGAATAATATACAGTATATATTTTGTACAATATATATTATATATTGACGTATATACAGTATAAATTTTATACCAAATATTTTATTTAGTATACATTTTGTACTAAATATTAAACATTGATGTATATTTTTATAAAATAATTTAAATATTGTATTTATCTTGTATAATTTCTTAGTATAAATTATATACTGAATATACTGAAAATAATTTTTAAATTTTTTATACTTTGAAATTATATACCGAATATTTGCTTTTTTAAATTATTTTATACTATATTTATATTTTTAAGTCTTGGTATAAATTATATACTGAATATGATTTTTATATGTATATTTTTAAGTCTATTGAATTGCTTTTTTTTGTATTTTATATTTTGATGTATATTTTTAAGTCTTAGTATAAATTATATACTGAATATTATTTTAAAATGTAAATTTTTTTAAGCCCCTTACTTTAAAGCAATTCTTATTTAGTGCCCCAATTACCCGAACTGTTTGGCAATTAGAAAACCTTTGTAACAGCTAATTAAAAGTTTAAATAACTGACAATTTCACTTTCCGATTTCCTCACTTTGCATAAATACTTAATGGAAATATGACACTTTCTCACAGACTTCTCTTGAGCGCAGGAACCAACGACTCTAAATACTTCGAGTCGTTAATTAAGACATTTTGAAAGTTGTTCCAGCGTTTGAAAAAAATGATTTTATAATTGCAAGTTTTGTGTGTATAATTATTAGTTAGTTATCGGTTAGGTCAGGTAAACCTAACCTGGCCCTGTTATATAAGCCATATTTAAATGCCTCTCTGCCTCTGTCTCTCCACCTTCTTCGTCGACATTTCGTGTGTGGCCTATGGGCATAAAAAATAAAGTTATTAATATGGCGAGCAATACTTTACCATATGCTATGAGACTTTATAATTACATATGATTGACAGCACGAGTTTGAAATATGCTGTAAATTGCATTACAAATAACACTCGAATCTAATTGAAACAAATTGAAACCTTGACGGAAACAGCACAAGAAATAAGTGTACACGAAAGAAGTTTTGTTGAACATGCAAAAGAATTAGATTCAATTGGATTTTCATTGCTACACTTTTAGCAAATGATTTTAATTCATAATCTTGATTTGAAATTTTATATTTTAGGCAACTTTACAGGGTATCTTCTAGCCTAGCTATATTTAACTTCCTCACATTTGATTGCTTAAATCTATCTGCTACTCTTTTTCATTGCTGCAATACCAGAAACTATTTGAATTTAATAGAAAGAAGATTGATTTAAAATTTGAACATTTTTATACCCGCTACCCATAGGGTAGAAGGGTATTATAACTTTGTGCCGGCAGGAAATGTATGTAACAGGTAGAAGGAGGCATCTCCGACCCTATAAAGTATATATATTCTTGATCAGCGTCAACAGCCGAGACGATCTAGCCATGTCCGTCTGTCCGTCTGTCTGTCTGTCCGTCTGTCCGTCTGTCTGTATGAAACACTGGATCTCAGAGACTATAAGAGATAGAGCTATAATTTTTTTTCGATAGCATTTGTTATGTTTGCACGCAGATCAAATTTGTTTCAAATTTTTGCCACGCCCACTTCCGCCCCCGTAAATCAAAAAAATCGAATTACAAGCGTAATTTAAAAGCTAAAGCTGCGAATTTTGGTGTGTATAATAATAACAACACTATTTATAATTCCTAAAAATTTGGTTAAGATCAGATAAAAATTGTGGAAGTTATTAAAGAAATACTTTTGTATGGGCTAAAACGCCTACTTACTAGGGGTCTAAGTTGCTTTGGCCGACAATCTGGTATATTTTGCCGTCTATGGTATATTTTACATGTTAGTACCACATCGTTATACCAAATATACCATTTGGTATATTTTTAGTATTTTGCAGTATTTTTTGGTATATTTTGAAAATAATACCGCAATAATTTGCTTTTATTCAAAATGGGTAGCGGGTATCTCACAGTCGAGCACACTCGACTGTAGCTTTCTTACTTGTTAAAATATGCTAAGCAATTTTAAAGGGTATCTCTAAGCGTTGTCATGGTCAACTTTCTAATTTAATTACCACTTTTTTTAATTAAGTCTATCAAATTAATTGCATTTAATAGTTAGAGTCTTCATTTTAAATTTAATTTTAATATATTTAAAGCAACTTTACAGGGTATCTTCCAGCCTTGTTATATTCAACTTTATAACATTTGATTATATTAAAGTATTGCCTCCTTTTTTCATTTTAATCCCAGCAACTATTTGCATTTAATAATCAGCATCTTCATTTGAAATTTGAATTTAACTACAGGGTATCTTCCAGCCGTGTTATGTTCAACTCTCTCACATTAGACTCATTTCATTAATTTGCTACCCATTTGTATTACAAATTTAGCAAATGATTTTCATTTAAAAGTAATAATCTTGATTTGAAATTTAATTTTAAAATATGTTTAGCAAACTTTACAGGGTATCTTCAAGCCTTATACCGCTCGTCGTCTCCCTAACATTTGATTAATTTAATGTATCTGCTACTCTCTCAAGCGATTTCACATGCAACTCTTTCCACTGCGATTGCCTTTTTATCTGGGGCTTAGCAACTAATTAAAAAGTGCATTAACATTATTAATAACTAATGTCCGCACTAAAGCAGCGAACAGCATTAACAATTAATAACAAATGTCTGAGCCGAAGGCATATATCATTAGAAATTGATGACGCATGTCGCGTGCAACTTGCAACTGCAACAACTCTCTTCTCTCCCCCTCTCTTTCTCTCTTCGTTGTATCATCTGAATTCATAGTTGATTGCATGTGCAACAACAACTGGCAACAACAACAACTGGCAACCCTTTAGCAATGTTTCAACTCCCCCAAAGTTCGTTTCTTTGGTGCGCCAACTGAAGAGTGGAAATGATATGATAGAGGAGAGTACTATGAAATAGCTGGCACTAAACACGGCCTTTGTAATTAATTAGACTTTCATAAAGAGCACAAAATTCTATAAATTATATTTTGTTTCCATTCGTCGAGGCATAAATGTCAGTGTTTGCTGCATGCCCCACGTTGTTGCCACGCGCGACTGCGCATCACGTGCAACGTGCAACTGCAACTGCAACTGCATTTTGTTTGGCGACTTCCCATCATCATCATCATCATCGTCATCATCATCATTAATTATTGTTTCAGATACAACGAACAACTTTCGCATTTTGTTTTGTGTTATAAATTGTTTATTATTATTTTTGCACATAATTTAAATAGTTTTCATTTGTTTTCCGTTTTTTTGTTTATTGCATTTTTGATTTCGTTTTGATTTGAGGAGTATCCAAAGTGTACAATTAGCATGTAATTTTTACAATAATTTGCAGTTAGGAACAAGTTGAACAACATAATAAAATAAAAAAAAACACAAGCAAATTGTTTGCACTAAAGCTAAGCCTAAGTAAATTAACTAATACTGTTACACGGCTAGGGCTATGAACTACATTAAGTACATATATTTATAAAGTTGATACTCGTTTATGCGTGTCGCTTTACGTGATCAGGAAATTAGCAGGAAAATTGCATTGAATATGTTTTTGGGAATTTCAATTGAAATAATTAAATTATAAAACTTTATGTTTCAAAAACGATTTACAAACATGTATTTAATAGAAATGACATTTTTGTATATTATCTATTTTCTAGTTTGGGAATGCCAATTTAGCTAATACTTAATTTAGTGAACATTTTTCTTTATAATGCTTATTTGAATTGCATTGAATTCTGTTTAAACATAATAATTGTTTGTCAACTAATCTCATATCACTTTCATAGCGATCACGCATAAACGAACTGTTAATTTATGTGTTGGCAACATGTTGCAGCAACATGTTTAGCTACACAGCTTTGTGGTTGATTTGTTTGTTTTTTTCGGGGATCTTACTCTGTATTTGAGTGGGGAATGAGGCTTGAGGGTTATTTACAAACAGACATTGCACATATTGATATCGAGTGGCGAGTCGCTTTGGGACTTAGGGACTCTCGGCGCGTGTTGATGGCGCCGGCGATGTGGCAGACTGCGGATGCTGTGGCACCTGATACGGACTGAAGCGTTGCGGATAGTGCGCCAGCTGCGTCTTGATGCGCAAATCCGGCGACGCCGAGCCGCACGACGATGTGGGCGTGGCAGGCGCGGGAGGTGCTGAAACAGCTCCTGGCGCAACTCCTCCCCCCCCGCCGCCTCCTGCTATTGTGGGTGGTGGCGTTCGACTGGCGCCAGCTGCAGCAGCAGCGGCAGCAGCGAAGGCCGCTTGCTGATTGGCGCTGGCAAGGAAACCGGCGGTCAACTGTGGCCACTGTTGCTGCCACATGCCCAGCTGAAAGGCGCCCAGGGCTGAGGGCGGCGGCGGCGGCGGGGCTGGCGGTGCGGCACGTTGATACAGATGGGGCAGCAACATTTCCGTGTACGGTGAGCGGCCAAACATTTGCAAATGCTGACGCGCCTTCTCCAGCAGCGCCAACGAAGCGGCGTCGGCTTCCTGTGGCGTTAGTTGTGACATTAGCGGATCCGGAAAGAAACGCAATGGGGCAGCGCGCATATGTTGATCGAAAAAGAATGAATCCATGGGATCCCTAAGAGTGAAAGAGAGCAAGAGAGAAGAATAAGTTAAAGAGAGAGAGAGAGAGAGAGAGAAGGCAATAACTTGTTGCTGCAGCACGGAGGCACCGCAAAAGAGGCAATAACATAATTACGTTGAAAGTAACTGCCAATTGCCGACACTAAACAACGTCAGCAACAACAACAACAACAACATTCACTCATTATTTTCGTGTTTTCATTTCATGTACGAATCGGCTTCAAAGTTAAAAGCGCCGATCTGTAATTTACGCCACTTAAGACGCCGCCGTGCCGGCTAAAAAACATTGAATGTTGCCTCTTGTTGTTGCTGTTGCTGTTGCTGTTGCCATGTTGCCATGTTGCTGCTGGACGTCGGCTGTCTGTCTATCTGTCTGGCTGGCTGGCTGCGTTGCTGTCTTAATAGTACACGTAGCCATCGCCTTGCAACACTTCTGCTGCATTCTCTTCGGCCCTCTGCTCAAGAGACAGAGAGAGAGAGAGAAACGAGAAGCAGACACTAAGCTGACCTCTTCAAAAAAATTGCAAACTTAGACTGGTGCATCCTGTGAGTGCAACCCGCATGTGCAACATGTTGCCAACTGCTAGTTGCAAGGCGTATCTATTTGACAATCGCACGTACTATAAATTAAGTCATTGCTGAGCAGAGCAATTAACAAGTAGTTTAAAAGGTTCAAGGCTAAACAAAATATACATATAAACATTTTTGAATGTAAAATACAAAAAAAATTAATTTAATTGAATTATAAACGATCCTAGCACAAGGTATATTTTGGATATCAGAAAGAAATATAAAATGATTAAAAAAGCTTAAGTCGAGTGTGCTCGACGGTGAAATACCCGCCTCTGATTTTGAGTAAAAACAAAACAATGCGGTATTATTCTTAAAATATACCAAAATTATATACCACAAAATACTAAAGGATGTCAAATATTATATTTGGTATGTTTATATACCACAAAAATACTAAAATATACAAAAAGACTATAATTGGTATATTGATAAAATGTTACAATTAAAATATACCATGAAGTACAAAATATACCACACTATCAGCTCTCTGTGTTACTAACAAATTACTAACAAAATGCCATTTACTCAAAATTAAATATATGAAACTAATTTTGATATATTTTGCCTCAAATGTTCATCATTCTTTACTGAATTTTCTAGCCTTTTCAATATATAATCGCTTTGCTTGCTAATCGGCATGCTCTCGAATTTTCCTCACCAATCTGCTCTATAAATATTTCCTGCGTACTTTGTTTGCTGCTCCACTTTAAAGTGCCACTAATTGAAAGGAATTCAGTTTCAGCTACAGTTTGCTGCATTTTATTTGTATGTTTTATGACATTTGCTGCGGACTTTCACACGTTTTCGCTAATCAGCAGCAATTCGATGAGCAGCTACTGTAAGGTTAAGCAAAACTAAAAAAGAAGCCGCATCAAGCATCAAACGAGAAGTTCAACTCGTAAATGAGGTCATAAATCAGCAAACAAGTCTCATAAAATTGAAGGGTCAACTACTACAACAACTGCTGTTTTTTATTAGTGAGTTGGTGAGCACTCAAGCTCAGTTGTTGTCTTTTATGCTGGGGTACTCACCTATCAAAGTCAGTCAGACGCGACGAATCGCGAAATCCTTTTGCAAACGGATTCGAATCGATTTTCAATTTTGTAATCAATTGATTCTGATAGGCCGTCACGGCTGTGAATACCGTCTCTGGGAATACGAACGTTTTATGATCCATATCCTGCAGCTCCTTGGGATTGCCGGGTATGCTTTGGCCATGGCTTAAACGAACCAAATGAATGCGTGGCTGATACCGATGCATAGAATTCAGCACGACCTGCAAGAAACCAAAGAAAACAACAACAACAATTTATAAGACTTGTTTTTTGCTTATAAAAAATGTACAACAATAAAAAGTAGTCGGCGTTTGTTTTGACGGTTTTTCCGAGGGCACAACAGCATCCTTTATGGCTGCGATAAAAACGGTAGCTGGCTCGTAAACAGAGCGTCGCCACTTTCCATGGCCAGTGGCAACAAAACCGAAGAGATGCCACATAGGGGGGGTGGTTTATATATAGGGAAAGAGGAAGAGAGACTGAGACAGAAAACTGTGCTGGGCAGATTACCTTGTGTTTGTTGGCTGCATTTGCCACCAAATTGCCAACAATTTTCATTCATTTTTTGGAATTTGCATATGCCGCTTGTATGACAGCTTATTTCACTCTCTTACTCTTTCCTTCTCGCTCTCTCTTTTGCACTCTTTTGTGTGCATAGTTGGCAACCCTGCCCTGCCTGGTTGCCGTCAACATGCAAACAATGCCAGCCCAGTTGCCGGTTTTTATGTTTTTTGTCTTTTGCCTAAATTATTCATAAATGTTTGTGTTTTTTTTCTCTTTTGTCGTCCAGCAGCATCCTTAAGAAAACAGCTCAGCTTGATAATAACCGCGAATCTCGCGTGAATTTTCTCAGTTTTCTGAGGTGTCTAAACACACTAAGACCTGACTCATATGTGAAGCTAAGAAGAATGCTTAGTTGATAAAATTAATCGATAAATAAGTTGCTTAAGCTCTACAGTTTCGATAGCTATTAAAAAGAGTCTAAATTTAATAAGACAATTCTACCATTGATAAAAAAGAAATTTCTATTATTTCTTATCCTAAAATAGAGAAAATATTGAAATGATTTAAAGCGCTTAACATTTTTATATATAATGCTTGATAACAGAAACAATAAAGTTAATTAATAAATGTATTAGTTTTATCATGAAAATACTAAGCTTGGCAAATATTGAATTCTTTAGCATCTTACTCTAATCTTTATATATTAATATAATTTACTCTATTATCATGTATAAATAAGTATGATATTTTGTATAAATAGTTTCAAAATACTTTTAGAAAAGATATATTTAATATTAAGCTGAAGACCTTCGCTGCCATTGCTTTAATAATAATGTAAGTATTAATTTTAATTATAACTAAGCTTTTAAATAAATAAATAAATATATTTAATATACTCTGAAGCGCTCTTAAGATTGAAATTTCATTTTAGTTCACACTATTAATTTTTAAAGCTTAGAGTATTTGACTACTATGTTTAATAAAGTAATTACAACATTTAATATATTCAGTCGTTACTGTAATGAAAACACATTTCTTAGATCTGAATATTGAAATCAATATGATTCTAATACTAATTTAATGCATTTTAATGTCAATACTAATTACAAAATTTTCCGGGTCGATAATTGAATGCTTTGAATTATTAATTCATTATAGCTATACAATTATAAAAATTCTTTCCCTGCATTTGATTAGAAAATAATGCCGGACAAAATTAGATTTATTTTGCACTAGTTTTTATCGATTTTAAGCTGAGCACAACTTTAGTTGTATTGCCTATCGATTTAGTTTTGAGGCAGGCTCAAACTCGTGTCAATGTCCTGCACCGCTGTCAGCCTGACCCATTTGACAAAGAGAGAAGGCGAAGAGAGAGCGAGAGGGAGAGAAGGTAGGATTGTGGGAGGAGAATCGAACTCACCTGTCCGCTCTTATCCATTTCGTTGTTTGTCAACTTCACCTTCTCAAAGGAGACGACTTGTTTGCGCAACGCCTCTGGGCTTATGGGACTATCGGGATGTGCATAAATGCGAGCGGGCGGCGGCGGATCCGCTTTGCCAGCCACCAGCCACGAGCTGCGATGATACGCATACCGATAGCGTCTCGAATCCAACGGCACAATGTCCAGCAGTACGGCATAACGATCCGGTGGTTGTATCTGCCGCAATGGGCCCGAGAAACTAACACGCACCGTGGGGAACATGCGCCTGAAAGTAGACCAAGAGGAAATGTTGGCGTTACATTAACATGGAATCTAGAAAACAACATAAAAGCATAGAAACATCCCCTTCCTTTTCAAAATAGAAAAAAATACGAATCGTGCGCTAGCTTTTATATTTTTTTATTGTTTGAGCTTAGAGTGTGTGTGTATGTAAATAAGACGCATATTTAATTTTATGACTTTTAGCACGTTTTTGACACATTTCCGCGACAAAGGCAACTTTGACTTCGACTCTGCCTTCTGACCCCACCTGAAAATCGTATCAACCACAACAACAAAACAACTTGCTTATAGTTGCTGTGTTGTGGCCAGCAAAGTGTAAATGACGCTAATGACCCAGCCCAGTTTGTGTCATTTGTCTTCTGGTTTCATTTTTATATCCGTATATAAAGCACACACACGAACACATTTTGTTGTGTTATTGCGTTTAGTTGAGTTGTAAATGAATGTTGCAACATTTGTCATAATCATCCACTAATTAACTGTACTGAGAAGCCAAATCAAGTCAGGTATTATAATGGAGTTACATAAAAGGCAAAATGGAAAAGGATTTCAACAAATTGACGCTTAAAGCCGTTGGGGATATAGACTAAAATAGTACAAATATATAAAAATAGATGCATGGCAAAATTAATCGAATATTTAAGTAAAACTTAGGAAACTTACTACTAAATTCTGTTACAGAAAAGTATAATCTATTTGTCATAGAGAAATACATATATGATTTTCACTAAATTAACATATTTTTTTCATGGTTACACTAAGAAATAATGATTGTCATATAAAAATAATTATAATTGTTGCCCATTGTCTATCAAAGAGAAGCATTGCGGTATTATTTGAAAAATATACCAAATTAATATACTAAAAAACTACAAAAATATTCGGATGTTAATATTTGGTATATCAATATACTATTTAGTTTGAAATATTCCATAGATTACTATATATATCATGTGTATCAATATACTATTACTTCTAAAATATGCCATAGAGTTAAAAATATACCAGATTGTTAACCAACTGACTAATTATATTGCATATATGAAATTCACCGAAAAGTATAAATTATGTTAAATAATCTTATTTTATTTAGATTTCTTTTCCTCGATATATTCATCTGTTAGATAGCGTAATAAATCAATAGAGAAATACATATTCCTTTTATTGAATTTCCATATTTCTGGCATGATTCACTTATTAAATGTTTCGTACATAATTTGCGGCATTTTCTCTGCATAAATCGTGATTGTCAAGCCATAAATCACAGCCCAAGATTGCAATAATTGTAATAATAATGGATAATTGATAATAATTTGCACTTATAGTGGTTGGCTTGGTGGCGGCAGCAACAAATGTCATGTCTAGCTCAGAGATAGGAGACTTGTATGTACTAAGTAAATACGAGACATGATTTTAGTTTGTGCCTCATCCGTTACTTGAGGCACTCAATTGGGGCTGCGCCCACAAGCAGAACGAGTACTCGATGTATTCGTGCATTTGAATGAATGAATGAATGAATGTGGGCGTGTTTAGTGCACTTGGCCGCCATGGAAGTACACATAATAGGGTTGCCAACGCACTCGCATACATATATTTGCCAAAGTAATAACTGTCAACGAAGCGCGTCGCATTCTGTTGTTGTGTGTTGCATGCCACAATTAGCACCATTGTTGCCGACATTTATCGTTGTACTCTTATCGCACAGCTGCCATCTCAGAGTTGCACTCGCGCATGACGTTGGCAACTCTGGCCACAAAAAAAATAATCTATAGTATACATTCTTTGACTTTGACTTTGACCAGCTAAGAAAGAAATGCTTCTAACACTTTTGATAGCTTGCTAATGTGTCCATAAATGTGTGAAAATGCTGCCCCAGTTAACTGCCACGCCCACTGCTATAGCTTCGCCCCCATTTGGCTGTTTTTCGCGCTGCCAGCGGAAATGTCGTAAATCATATTCCAAACATTTACATACATTTTTATGAGGCAAACTCAGCACAACGTGCTGCCCTCGGGCCATGCCCACAAAAAACGCCACTCAGCAGGGGGGGGAGGCGGTTGTGGGAGGCGTGGCACAGTTTTGTTACCATTTTTGGTATATTTTTTGTTTTTTTTCGGTTATTTTTGCTATGCTATGTCTAAGTGTGGATTTTATGTATTTGTTTATGGGAAAATTAGGGAAATGGCTTTCACTCATTTCGACTGCGGTGCGGCGGCGGCGACTAGAAAAAGGTGCCAAAGGTTACAATTATGAAGTTTACACACCATTTGCCAAACCGAGGGTTGAGCTCTCCTCTCTTTCTGCTGGACTTTCAATTAACTTTCTTGCCACGCCCAATTAGAGTTGCGGCTAGTTTTAGTTTAGTTGTTGCCCCTTATGAGTTGCCTTAACTTATCCGCCACTTCCGCCTTGATTGCAACTAGTCGAAACTAGTTTTGTATTCGTAGTTCTCTTCGCATTTCATTATCAACACCTTAGTTCCAGCAAATTAAGCCCCGCGTCAGCTTGGTGAGTTAATAAATGCAACTAAATGCTAATTCTAGTTCCCTTCTCTTTTCTTTTCTTCTTTTTTTTTGGGGTAGAGAACTTTAAGCAACCCTCTTTTTTGGATTGTTGCTCTAGCAGAACTAAAACTCAGCGATCTTATCGCTGCTTGTAAAAATATATGAAGCGCAGCTCATTTCATTCTGCCGCCAGCTCCAATTCGAAATTTTACTGCGACAACATCGAGTGTCTTCAGCTGCCTCTCGCACTTTAGTCTTTATTATTTAATTAATTCATAATTTGATAGTGCACTACAAGAAAATATAGGGGCCAAATTATACTATTCCTTAAGCATATTTTAAACATGTTAAAAATATAATACGATATTCCTTGGAAATTTTATATTCTTTTTAAAAAGTTAAAAAAAATGCAATTTTAAACTTGTCATGTAAAATTTCATATTTCAATTATTCATTATTTTAATTAAATATTATACTGAAATGAATGGCAAATTAAAATGACGTTTTAAACGTAAAAATATTTAAAATGATGCGATTAGAGTTTTCGAATTTAATTTGAATTAAATTAATTAAAATATGTTCCGGATTTTTAATTTTATTTTTAGCTATTTAAATTCATTTTTAATAAAGAAAGGAAAGAAATAAAAATATTGAATATATGAATATTTTTAAAACGTCGACAAATTTAGAAAGGAAATCGAACTTTTCTTTTACTAATCTTGTAAACCTTATTTTTTCTATATAAAAGATGACAAAGATATGTTAAGGTCATAAATCTTAGTATTTGCATATAATATATTAATTATTAGCTCTTTATTTTTCTCGATACATATCTATTTAAATTTGCTTTTGTAATAATTTTTTTATATTACTTTTCATATTAAATTTCAAAAAGTGTTTTAGAAGTATTCCAATATTCTAAGATTATTTTTTGTTAATGTTAGAGAGAATATTTATAGAATATTTAGAGAATATTTTTAGAATATTTTAGCATAACTATAAGATATTTTTTCGGTATTTCCTCATATTCATATTCGCTAACATTTTTCAAACGCACTCATCAATTTCTCTGCGTGTATTAGCTGGGGCTGCGCCTAAGGCTGTGGACTAGTTTTAATGGTCGCTGATCCTGCACCTTTCTGTAGGGGATTAACTTGTTTCATTGTTGCCTTTCGAATGATAAATGTGCTGGCCACACAATTCAGCTGCCCCACCGCACTGAATGAAATATTAATGAAGTTGTCCAAGAATAGGTGGAAATTAATAAATTTTCTGTTGGCCTGAGCTGATGTTGTTGTTGTTGTTCCTTGTGCCTTGTTCCCTGTCTTGGAAGTGTCTTGGAAGCATGAAAATTGCAATTGTTACGCGCCTTTTTGAGAGTGAGCTACTGTCTTTTTGGGCAGTTGTTGCAAGCTAACCCTAAGAGACAATTGGCTAAAATGCGTGAAGAGTTTGTTGACGCTAAAATATTGACAAAACATGCGAAAGACTTTTGACTATCCCGCTTGGATATACAAGCTATTGTCTTCGCTCCCCTTCCACTCTTTGCGGATAGCGGGTAAGATGTCAATTGCCGCCTGCTGATGTTGGCAGGACAATTAGAGCCGCCTGTGACTTCATTCCACAATCGACAACCGCCAAACGCAAAACCGCTGACAGCGTGACAAAATCACAAAAACCACGTGATATTTTATCTCAATGACCGCAACAACAGCATCGACAACAAGCGAACAACAATCTCGCAACTGGCCAACAGGTAACGGCCACATTTCGATCCTTTTGCCTTTTTGTTGTTTTGTGTTTTGCTTTGTTCTCTTTTTGACCATAAATCATAAATTTGGTGTTTCTCTCTCTCACTTTGCTGTTGATGTGAGCTACGCATGCGCATTTGCATGTTTTGGCAACATTCGCCACGGATTCACGCCACTTGCAACAAAAATGTTGCCAAATTGTTGCGAATTACTGGGGCGAGAGGCGTTAACAATATTCTTTTAATAGTCTGCTAGAGGAGGGAATTGCTTTTGCTAATGGTGCTGAAACTTTGTGTTGACAATGAATTTGCGCCTGAAATAATTCAGTTTCTTTTTTTCATTATTTTTTATGTGGTTGGAAAAGAGTAATTAGCATTTGTGCCTCGCATTTAAATTTATTATTAAATTGAAAAATAGTTTCTCAACAAATGTTTCTTCCTTCCATCTGACGAATTCTGTCTCAAACGGAATCTTGAAATAAAATTAACTAATATTTATTAATCGTTTGCGCTATGAAGTAAATACAATAATGACTCCAATGAATTGCTAGTAATCTTTTATTAATAGAGTAGTAATCACTTCAACCGTTCTTTAGTTCTGTTTAAATTACTTATTTGTATTCATAAATTTTTAATGCATTACCTTTAAAAATTGTCATATTGTTCATAAGATAATGAAATATGAAAATCGGTAAAATCTCAACTCATTAAATCAAGACGTGAAGTTTAATTGTTATCAGATACAAAATGTCGAAGTTATTTAAGAAATGCTTTCTTATGGGATACAACTTAGTATATATAGGGCGACAATCTGGTATATTTTGCATTCTATGGTATATTTAGAGTGTAGTACTTTATCAATACACCAAGATATGCCTTTGGTATATTTTAGTCTACTTGCGGTATGTTAATTTAGGTATACTTTATGAATAATATCGCACTGTTTTTTTTTTTGGGTAGCGGGTATCTCACAGTCGAGTATTCTCTGCTAGCTTTCTTACTTGTTAAATATCATATTTTTATTCAACAATTTTCAAATGTTTCCCCTTCTGATATTATTCTTTCTTACTATAACATAATGATGATACATATAAGTATTTTAGCTAGTCATAAAATAAAACATGTGTTATAATACTCTTTGACTTTAGAATTCATGTAAGCCATCAACGTCATATACCCCAAAGTAGATAGAGTACAACAAACTCTGTGTATTTGAGCAATTTAAAAAGGTATCAGTCAGCGAACAGAACCTGCAATTGACATCGACTAGCTAGCTAGCAAGAGTCCGTCCTCCGTCCGACGGCCAAACGATGTGCTGACATAGGTAGATGTGTATCAGGTATCAGGTATCAGGCACACAAAAAGGGTTACAAGTTTGCTTTGCATTTGTACTCGCATTTGCCGACCCGCACAAATGTAAATAAAAATATAGTAAGACTGGGGCCAACGACATCATCGTCAGCAAATGCTGTACTCCAAGCTAATTACAGGGCACAACAAAAAACAGAAGCCCAGGCACACACATTCAAATAACAAAATAACAGAGAGCAAATGAAACAGAAACGGGACAAAAAAACAGAACTAAAGCTAAAGCTAAACTCAAAGGACATGCAAATGTGTTGTTAGCGCGACAATCGGCAGCTATTACATTGCAATTTATACTCTCGGTGGCGCTGTCAGGATGTCAGGACGACAGGACGTCAAAGAAAACCCAGCGAAAGGAGTAAATTTGTTAATGTGTCGCAAATGCGCGTTGAGCTGAGCCCCGGGGCGGGGGATTATGGAGCAAGGTAGCTCAAATAAGGGGTTAACAGCACACACACACACACACACATCTGAAAGCCAAACAAACAAACAAAATACAGAATAAGAACGGGCATTCAGAGTTCCTAACTACCAGCTAGCCTGGCAGTCAAACTCGACTAATGCGCATTTCGCATGTCATCAACATAAGAACTCTGAGACACAACAGCAGCAGGAAAACAATAACAACTATGCTGAAATTTATGTTTCATGCATGTTTCGCTCATTTGTACCCTGTAAATCAAAGAAGAGTAACATAAAGGGTATGCTGCCGGTAAAGTAAACCAAAATGAAAACAAACTAAAGTCACATAACAATTTATAAACATGTAGTGTAAGACAATGGAGTAGAAGACTGACTCTATAAGATATGCTGTGAGAGAGAGTAGCATGTATTATAATAAATTACAAAAATTAGTGGTTGCTAAGTTTTCAAGATTAAAATTCACGTACAATTGTATAATATGAATTAGTCAAAATATTTTTTCAGTTTAAAATTCTCGAACAATTGTATAATGTCTATTAGTCGAAATATTTGTTATCAAACAAAAATTAGTTAGTGCACGTCTTATTTTTTAAGAGTCTATAACTATGATTTTCATTTTAGATGCAATTTTTCATAAAATTGCACTTAAAATCCATTATTTTATGTTTCTAAAATAGTTTTCCCTGATTTCTTTCTATTTTAAGAGTCTATAAATATAATTTTTAATTTAGATGACATTTTTTATAAAATTCCACTAAAAATCTTTTATTTTATGTTCCTGGCATAGTTTTCCTTGAATTTGATGTATTTTTTAAGAAAAATTGCTTCATACTTTTATATTTTTTATATAAATTTACGCTCTCTAAAAAGTGATTTACTATTAAAAAGTATAAAATAGTATTCTAATCTATAAAATTAAAAATAAATTTCAAATAACAACAAAGTCATTTTATCAGCTTCTCTTTTCATAAATTAGTTATTTTCAATGTAAACATTTTATCACAGGGTATTTTGTGTTCGATCATTAGATTTTCTGTGTAATTTCTCACTTGTGTTTTGGTTGTATTCATTCGCATTTCGCATTTTACTCAACATTCGCACGAAAATCGTCAAAGCAATAATTTTTGAAGTCGAGTTGCGAATGAAAAGTCGTTTAAGCACTCGCTGTGCGTGTGTGTGTGTTGTGTGTGTTGTGTGTGTTTGTGTGTGTGGTGCTGGGTTTAGCTTTTAAACAGCTGACAAGAAACAGCCGCCAGTTTGGCTGGCTTTCGGGTCTGCTTTCTTTATTTTTTGTTTTTCGGGGGGTTTGCCGCTTGCTAATCGAAAATCGAAAATCGACGGCACATTATTTCGATGCCTTGTCAATCAATTTTTGTTTTTGTTTTTTTGCTTTGTTTGTGGGGCTTCACTCAGACAGCAGCTGAAGCAGAAGGAGTTGGGCAGGAGTTTTTTGTTGGCAGCCGGCAGTCGTAATGAGAAACTAACCGAAAACTTGCTGATATTTTGCAGTTAAGCTGTTTTTATTATTTTTGGGGCGGGCAAAACGTCGTGAATGTGGATGTGAATACGAATACGAATGTGAATGAATGGTGAATGTGAGTGAAAGGCGGAGTATTCAACTGTTTTTTTATTGATTGTTCATGTTTTGCACATGTGCTTCACAATGATAATTTAAGTATCTGATTAGTGGCGATTGATGCCGGCTGCCACATGCGGCATGCGGCATGCGGCATGTGGCATGCACCCCCATGGCGTCTAATTGTTATTACAGGCAAATTGGCATTTGCAAAACTGTGCGAATTAAAAGAGTTGAATGCAACAAAAAAAATGATGAGAATCTCGAGTTCAAATGTTTGAAATTGGAAAAGTATGATAATAAAATTTCTGAGGAATGTTTCAAGCGAAACAATTGATTGAAAGTTCTATAAGAAGATGATAAAAATGTACTCTTTTAGAGAAATTTTTCAAAATTTTAGAATGAAATTGATTTGAAAGGAACATAAGAAACTGTGTTACAGAATATAGATGAAATTTCAAAAGGAAATTCTTTTTTATTTGAAAGTTCTATTGAAAGAGGAAAATTAGGCACTCTTTTAAAGAAATTTCGCAAATTTTATAATTACATTTATTTAAGGGTAATATTCAAATCAAACCAATGGATTATAGCCGAAGCATTTATCTATCAATCTAATTATCTAAAGCGAATGAATCTATGTAAGAAAATAGTGTTATTATGAACAACTTGAATTTAGTTTATTTATAAAGTTAATGTGAATTTATACATTTAAATGTGTATCAAAATATACTGAATAATATTAAATGTTTAGTCAACAAAAACGCTGAACAAAAATAGAACTAATTTACTATTTATGTTCAGCGTTTTCGTTGACTAAAAATTTAATATTATTCAGTATATTTTGTTACACATTTAAATGAATGCATTCGGTTTACAACTACAAGATTCATTCTGAATAAAGTTCGATTAATTAAAGAATATAAAGATTCATGTATTATTATGTTATTTTAATGTATTTGTCAAGAACTTCATTAAAGAGTAATCTTAGCTATTAGAGTGAGTTTTGAAATTGTTTCTTCATTTATAGGCAAAAACCTTAATTGACCCTTTCTCCCCTAAGAAAAGGTCTAACAAGCCCCCAAAACATTTCTGTCTGCCTATACGCTCCATATATAGAAAAGTATCGCTGGCAGGCAGTTTGTGAATCTCGTCACACATCAAGGGATTGCCCTGACACCTGACATAAGCTACACTTGATACGCATCTCAAAAGCAGAAGAAGAAGAGTAAAGTACAAGTCTTAAGGTGAACAACTCACCTGCCCGTCTTGGTGATGATCATTTCGGTGCCCAGCTCATGGAACTTATCCCACAGCTCCTTTGTCTCCAGATGGCATTGCACGGGCATGAGATCATCGCAATTGCACGAACCCAGAATTTTGGGCGTGGGCAGCTGTAAGCAGATAGATTGAGACGCGAAAAGAGAGAGAACGAAAAGAAGAAGCTTAGTTGTGATGGGTGACAAGGAGAGGAGAGGCAAACAAAAACGCGAATTGGATTTGTGCTAACTTTGTTGTGGCGTTTCGTTACCTGCGCAGGCTCCTCAGGCGACAGGCGCTCGTCTTCAGCGTGCAGCTCGCTGGGGGGCGGAGAGGGCGTGCTGCCAGCACCAGCTCCAACTCCAGCTCCAGCTCCGACTCCAGCTGCAGTTGGTGTGGCAGCAACACGCCCTCGATGGCTGCTCGATTTGCTGTTGTTGTGTTGTTGATTGTGTTGTTGGCGTTGCTTGTTTGGCGTTGCATGTTGATGGGGATGTGTCTGTTGCTGTTGCCTCGACTGCTGCTGCTGCTGCTGCTGTTGCTGTTGTGCAACACGCAATGCATGACGTGCATGCTGCTGAGCTGCTGCTGCTGCTGCCGCCGCCGCTGCTGCTGCCGTCGCTGCTGCGGCTGCTGTTGCCGCTGCCGTTGGCGTTGGCGTTTCCGAGTCACTGCAGTCGACCACATCAACGTCAACATCATCGTCCGCATCCTGCGTTGAATAGCGCTCCACAGACAGCGGACCTGCAGAACAACAACAACAACAGGAGAAAGAGAATACGAGAGAGAATCAAAAAGAGAGTCATCAAATGGCATGCAACAACATGTTGCATGTTGCTGACGCACAGATGCATTTCACAGATACATTTACAGATACATATATACAGATAGATATGCCAAATTCAATTATTTGCCCCCAAATGCAATTTCATATGTTAATTTGTGCGCGTTGTCATTTGACTTGTTGTTGCTACTGTTGAATTTTCCATTGTTTTTCGTTGAATTGGCAATCGACTAAAGGGGGTAGAGAAGGGGAGGAAGAGGAGGGAGAGCGGAGGGAGTGACGTCGTGTTGAGCTGGCGGTGCCAACTGCAGCCAATTATGGCATCTAAATAGTTGTGCATGTAGCTGTAGATGTCTATCTTAATGTGTGTCTGTTGCTCTCTCTCTCTCTCACTCTCTCTCTCACTCCCTCTCTGTGCATGTGTGTGTGTGCGTGACAGAGACAGGCGACTGAGAGCCACGCCCCGTGCATTCGAATAGACTTTGATTATTTTATTGCTCGCGCATTTGCCGCAATTATCAAGTCATCAACGTTGCATTGTCATCAATATGCAATTTATGCTCACATATTACACACACACAAAAAAGCAACACCTGCTAGCCGTGCAACATATGGTGGCAAGTGTAAAGCGGCAGCATTAGATAATTATGCTAGCTATTAAGTCACATAAATTAACAAACAAATATATATATATTGAACAATTTACTGAAGACGTTGATGGAATAAATCAAAGTAAAATTCATTAAATTGAAAAATACTTTTTTGCTGTATTGATTTGTGACTTTAAAATTATAAATAATATAATATAATAAAATTATCATCAATTAAGACATTTTACAAAACTATTTGAGATGCTTTTTCTGATAAACTTTTTGTTTCATGCAATATATTTTTAGAGTATATGAAAACAAATATTTTTCCATTTAAATGTATAGATGGAAATATCAGTGAAATAATCTTTTTAAAAGTGTAAATTCTAAAAACAATTAATGGTAGCTTCGCTTGTCTCTTACAGGTTCGAAAAGGAATTTATAAATATGATAATTGATAATTTTTTCATTTTTTAATCAGTCAACATAGCTATGTTAAATTCCTTTACTCCAATGCTAGATAAGAATTTGGGAAGTATTTCTGATCCAATCTATTCTACATCGGAATTTCAGAAATATTTCTCATGATTATTTTCTACGTTATATAAAAATTTGTTTTGCAAAAAATAGTCCAAAAAACAATCAATTCTATACTCCATTTAAAATTATTAATTTATTCTGAACCTACGTCGAAGTTCGTTTTTTTAAGGTTTCCATTATATGCAATATGCGTATTTACTTCTTCATATTCTCTAGGCGATTATAAGCTAGCAATAATAATAAAATGACCAATCCCATTTCATATTGAAATCAATCAAAGACCTTTTTATGACAGGTATTAAAAGTGTTTGCAAATTAATTGCGGGTTGTAAAACTGTCAAAAGCACCTACACACTTGAACTATATTATTTATCTAGATTTCAATAATAAAGCAAAGCTTAACTCCTTCACTAAGATTTGAATCTATGAATACGAATCAATGGGCTTAGCTCAAAGTTGTTGAAAGAGTTTTATAAAACGCAACGGCATTAAATTCGTTTGGCTGGAATTTCAGCACTAATTTGTAAATTGTCCAAGTTTATTGGCTTACTAAATTCTTTTTAATATTAATTAAAGATTTTCGCTTAACAATACTTGACTTCTGCTCTTGGCTAATAAAAAAACTTGGTTCAGTGAATTTTGATACCTATAAATTCCGGTACTCAAAATGCAAAGCAGGAAATAAAACTTCACACCTGTGCGATTAATGAAATGGAATTAACTATAAATACGTCGAAAAACTAGCTGATGAAGCAGCTCGCAAATTTAAATTCTAAGAAGTTAAATAAGGGAAACCGAAACCGAAGCCGAAGACGAGGCATTAAAACATTTTTTGCTTACATTTGCAGTTATTATTGGATAGATTTTTATTTTACGAACACACAGTGTGGAGATCTATAAAGTGAGGCAACCGATTGAATATTAAAAGAAAGGTTTGTTGACTTTTTAAGAGGAGATTATAACTATAAAGTTGAATAAAGAAGTTGATAACCGGAAAATTATGTTGCAAAATAAAAACAAAATTATTATAGAGGATTATTGAATATATTTTTTTTTTTCGGTATGAAAATAAACTTTCAGAATATTTAGCAATAACATTATATAAAATATTTCTTTTTAATTTAAGTATGAATATAAATTTGTTTAGTAATTTTCTTAAAAAATTACTAAGTCTTAGCATGAAGCATTATCTTTCTATATATAAATATAGTTTTCTAAAGTATAATTCTAAATGAGTAATGAAAGAATGAAAAATATATAAATATGGTTTTTTAAGTATAATACTATTTTAGTAATGAAAGAATGAAGAAATCCCTCAGGTCAATTTTTTCTTAAAACCGTAAATCATATAAATATATGATCTATATTCCGTTAACGTAGTATTATAGAACAGTTGCTTGATTTATTAAGTCCCTTTTCCCCCAAAAAGTCTGTTCTAGATTATAAGCATGCAATTTTTAGTAATTTCTTAATTTGTAGTCGTTTTTTAATATTACATTTTCATATTTTTCCTCTTAACTATAATGAAATCTAATATCGAAAATTAGTATTTTTGTTTTACCCTCTTACTACCCAAATATTTGCCCAATTCAATTCTTTCAATGCTCATAAACCCATTAATTTATTTAATCCAACTGCTCTCAATATGAAATAGAGCTGTTTAAATGCCATCAAAGTCTCGTTATACTTGTATGTGTTTGTTCTAAATATATATAACGGCGAGGTAAAACAGAAAGATGAGGTCTGATGGAGGGGGGGACAAATACGAGTACGATTCTCAATTACTTTTGCTACTCACTCAAACTCCTTTCGGATGGCTCGCGGCTGCTTGAGGCGTTTCCGCCGCGCGCCATAATCGCGGCAATTGAGAAATCCGTGGCAAAGGAAATATTATGCTGATGATGGTGAAGCTGATGATGATGATGTGGATGTTGGTGATGATGATGATTGATAATGCTGTTGTTGTTGTTGTTGTGATTGCTGTGACCGTTGGCAATATTTGTTGTTGCTGTTGCGGCTGTTACGGCGTTAGCGGCAGCTGCTGCTGTTGCGATTTGTTGCTGCAGCTTCGATTTGAAGCTTTGTGGCGGTGTCGGCGACGGCTGCTGTGGCTTTGTGTTTGCCGGTTGATTGCTTAAAAGCATTTTAAAGCTGCGTTTACTTCGTTTACAATACTCGTATATGCTTCGCAATTCTCAAAACTCAATACAAAACAAATTCTCTTTTTATTTCTTTGTGATAATTTCTTTTGTCGTTTCTTGATTACAAATTGTTTTTATTAATAACACATTGTTTGTTGTTTGTTGTTGTTGTTGTTACACTCCCGAATGTTTGCTGCAATTTACGATAAAAATTTTATTTACGCGACCGCCGAAAATACGTGTAAGTGTGTGTGTGTGTGTGCGATATTTTTGCGTTTTGCGCTTTGCCGAGAAAACCGCTTTACAGTCGCACAGCTGACCATTGAATGAATTTGTGGCGGCTGCGATTTGCTTTTTGCCATGTAAACGCATTCGCAACAAGCGCCGAAGTGCGAGTGTGCCTTCTCCTTCCTTTCTTCCGACCTATCGCCCCCTCGGTAACCCCCTCCCCTCCCCTCCCCACCTCTCTACAAAAACAAAACCCCCTTTGCCTGCGATGCGCACAGCTGACGATCTTACGGCACAAAGTTTTCAACACCACGTAACGCTAAAAATACGCTTACGTGACGGCAACGGCGACGCCGACGCTGACGTTACGACAAACAACTTAACGGACTAACGAGTCTAAGGCACTTTTTTTTGTGTGTATGTGTGTGTGTGTCTGTGTGTGCTTCTATTCTGTTGTGCCTATTTGTCCGGCTCTGCGCGGTTAGCGCAAAATACCTGACAGCACTGAGGTCCAAACTTTACGCAGCCCGAAAGCGCCAAAAGTTTTGCACCCAGCGCTGTTCGCTGCTTCAGCTTCAGCTGCTGCTGCCGCTTCTGCTGCCTGCTCTCACGTAAGCTTCACACGCAACGTAAAGCGGTTAACCGCAAGAGACAAACAGACAGCGCAGCCGAGCAACAGCAACAACAGCAGCGATAACGATGAGCAATGAGCGTGCGAGCGAGCAGGCAATAGCCATATGCTGCTGCAGCGAACAGAGAGCATTCCAATGCAGCGACAGCGACAGCGACGTCGACGTCAACGTCGACATAAGTCATGTTTCCAATTCGAATTGAAATTCCCATACACTCAACCAGCGCACAGCAGTTGTTGAGCACAATCGCCGGCAAATACACTGGCACATGCGTGTGAGCGAGATGGCCGATATGCCTAAGCGAATTGAGTGAACGGCAGAATTGAGCGAGCGCGAGCGCGCTTAGTGTTGTCTCGCTCTGGCGAGCGCAAACAAGTTCATAAATTCGTCATTTTGTTTTTGGGCTGTTGACAGTTGGTCTGCTTAGCTGTTGTTGTTGTTGTTCGTGTTCTTCATGGAGTGAGACTCACAGTGCGGAAGTGTTTGTGTGTACATGAAACTGTGTGTGTGTGTGTGTGCTTGTGCAGATGCTTTGGGAGGGGTGTGTTTTGTACTTTTCGTCGGCTATTTACAGATTTTTTTTCAGCTGCTGCCATGGGCATGAGTGTTTTATTTTTCTTCTCATGCCTGACGCTTTGTTTCGTTTCCATTTTGTTGCACGTTGCGTTGAAACTCACCACGTTCCGTTCGAATGTTGAGTGAGTTTAGCGTTGTGAGCCAGCGAATGTGTGAATGAGTGAATGTGTGTTGAGCGTTAAGTTAAGGATAAATGAGCTGATAATGCCAATTGTGCAAATTGATTGAATGCAAATAGGCAATAATTAATACAGAAAATAATTGCATATGTTTATTGAACAATTATTAAAATGTTTAATAGAATGAGATTAAAATATACTATAAACAAATTTTTAAAAGAATTCAGATTACTTTTGTAAAAATTTATTATACATTTTCTTTGCATTTTTTCGATATTGCCGTATAAAAAATTTATGTTTTATATTTTTCTCAATTTACATATATATTTTTTGAGTTTCATATTTGCATGCACATTCATATCAACTCGTAATTTACTTCATTTATTTATGGCATAATATTTTTTTCCCATCGACCTAACTGTTTTTCGTCTATATACGCATAAATAACTGTAATTTTCTTGGTCTTTTCAATGCGAAATATTGTGTTTTGGGCCCACGTCATGTTGAAACGCACAACTCACAAAGTTTATCTGAAAACTGTCGCGCCCTCCAATTGAATGTATCATAATTGAATATCAGCGCTACCCACACACAAACACAAACACACACACAGACACAGAGAGAGAGAGACACACCACACACCCTACATATGTAAATGTTTTTAATTTAAATGTTTACTTAAAAGAAATGGAAAAAAATGCGACGATGGCGTGTGAACGCAGCAGAAAATTATAGCGCCGCAGTCGATCCCAGGACCCACAGCAGACACAGAGAGGCAGAGGCAGTGAGGCAGAGGCAGAGGCAACCCACACCCAATTCGTGGTCGTGGCGACCCTAGATACAGCCATCTTTTTTTCACAATTCGTCAGCTGCGCCCCTTCTGGTCTCTCTCTCTCTCTCTTTTTCTGGGCAGGATGCGCGGCGCCTGCTGCGACTGCCGTCTCCTGCTCCTGTTTTATTCCTGTGCCAACTCTCCTGCCCTTGCGCCTGTTTCAGAGCTCCTTCTGTGCTGCGGTTTCATTTGCATGCGTTTCGTGGTTGCGACTAATGGCCACGTTGATGGTGGGCACAAAAAAACACACATACATAGACACTGACAATTCGAGGGGTAGGTGCTTTTGTTTGCTTTATTTTTCCGTTTCGTTTTTTTCAGCGACTCGCAAGTCGGTGACAATTTTTCAATGATTTGTTTGCCGCGTCCTGGCAGCTCATTTGCATATGCCACCATATTTTCTATGCCTACTTCTCTAGCATTCCTGATTCTCTCCCTCTCTCTCTCTATCTGCTTGTCTCATTCCCTCATTGAAAAATTGGCAAATCGTGTGCTTCATTTATTTTTTAACACGTTTAATTTAATCAAATTGAAATGGGCGCGTTTTATGGAGATTTTTGTCGGTCGCTGCTAATGAAGTCATTTCGTAAGCTTGTGAAATGTGGGTGATTAAGCAATCAAATAAAATACAGATTAATTTTTGATGATTTTTTTTAAAGGAAATTACGTTTTTACAACAAAATGTAATTTTATTTAAAACTCTTCAAGAAATAAGAAAACTGATTCATTTTGGTTATTTTACGTAGAATTTTATGATAGAGTTTGATTAAATATTATAAACAAATTAAAATATGGTTTATTATTATTAAGTTTTTAAAATGAGATTCATGATCGAAGTTCAAATATTTTTAAAATTTCGGTTATTAAAAATGGAACATAATTCAATAGATGAACTTAAAAAAATGGAAAACGCTATGCAAATTGAAATTGAAATTTAAATTTTCAATTTAGTATATTAAATACATTTCTAGAAGATCAGAAAATTTGTCTTATATAAATTAAATATTCATTTCATTTTAAATACAATTTCCTTTGACTTCTAGAAATTCTCAAGTTTCACAAACCTAATATTGATATCTGTTAAAGTTTAAAATTGGGAATATATATAAATAATATGCTTTGTAAATGCGCTTTTTTATTTTTCTAAAGTATTCAATTTACGTAGACTAGAAAAAAGTTGCTCAAATCAATCTTAGCTCTAAATAAAATGCTAATTGAGATATATAAGAATAGCCTTTACTTACTTTTTACCGTAAATAGTGTCGCCAAAGAATAACTCATAACATATATCATAGAAGAGCTATTTCCTACATTCATTGTAACCGTAATTTAATATTGAGCAGAAGGAAAGTAATTTGCAGTAACTGCTAGAACCGGGAAAACAAACAAAAACAATCCCAAGTGATGGTGATTGCCATCGATATCCATCAGATCTTGACTCACATAGTCGTAAGTCTTCTTCCATCTGCCGACTGCAACTGAGGATATTTATTTTTGTTGAAAGTACTCGGTATGTTGTTGCTCAACGCTCACAAAATTGTTGACATTGGCGAACGCGTAACGCAATCTGTTGCAACCTGGGCACTACCACTAAAAATGGGTAACATTCATTCTCATTCGGGTATGGGGAATATATAGTATCGTATCTATTCTGGCCAATCCCAAAAGCAATCCCACAGAATTCCAAAATCCAATGACATGCTGCAGATTTCGCATTGTGGCTGAAATTTTTGTTTACGCTTTGACAGGATTATGACAAAAGTCAATGCCGCAGATTGGATCATGTGGGTATCCTTGTTTGTAGTTGTTGTTGTTGTTATGGTTGTTGTTGTTATTCCATTCCATAGTTGTTGTTGTTGTTATTTTGTGCCATTAGTTTTTATTTGTAGAAATTTGAGCATTTTTTTCGCTTACGTGCGCTAAATGGCCAATAAGTGCAAAAAATGGAAATGGAAAAGAAAAACACAAATATGCGGAAAATATTGAAACTAAGCCACAAGGATATGTGTGTTCACATATGGCAGCCATATTGCAGGACTAGATATATCAATTTTATTGCCAGCCGACAACAAAAACTAGCAGCATATGCGTTCCAATCCTTGTTGCATATGAATTGCGTAGCAAATTGTTTTTGTTCTCTAATCCTTTGTCTGCACAGCGCAGCAAAAACAAAAAAAAAATGAAAAACAATTCAAGATGGAACCAAACAAAAAAAAAACGAACTTCACATAATTGCAACCAATTGAGTTTTATGCGCAGCCTTGAGTCGCTTTGTTGCCTTGCTTTGTGTGGCACGCGTGTCACTGCGAATCGGTTGCAGGTGTGTCGCTTGCCTCAAGGACATTAGCGCAAAACGCCCGCACTTCGAACGCCGCGTTGCCTCGGCAATTATCCTTGAGCTTGCCACACTGCGGCACAAATCAATTAACAGCTGCTCCAGCGTTGAACTAAATCTCTGAACTGGAACTGAAACTGAAGCTGAAACTGAAACTGAAGTTGCAACTGCAACGCTTTGCATGATGCATCTGCAAAAGAGATGAGATGATGCTGCACACTTGCCTAATTTGATTTCATTACCGCGCCCACAACTAAATCAGCAAATCCAAAAGCAAAGCGCACAAAAAGGGAGAGAGAAAAACCTGTGAGCAGAACTTCACTTCACTTTTGCAGGGCGGAGCTGTGGTCGAGCTTAATGCGAAAATTAATCGAAGCGAAAGGCGCAGGCGTAGCAGTAAATACACTGCAAGAAAAGCTACAGCTATATTGGTAAACGATGTAAATTTTAATTTGGTGATTTCTAAACGTTTATATCGAAGAGATTAAAGAGTAGATGGCAAATTTTAATTTTAAGAACTTTTCAACTTTACAGAAAAAAATCTTGAAGTACGATTTTAATGTTGAAAAAGTCTTTAAATATAATTTTATGCTAAATTTTCATTTGAAAATTTAAATATTTATTCTATAATGTTTTTTTTATTTCTGTGTAACAAACAAATTTACGGTAGTTTTAAAACAACCAATTTATCTTCGCCCAAAACTGCATATAAATATTATTATTTACTTACATATTATTTACATAAAAAATATTAGAAAAACAACTTTTTCAATTTGTAATTTGAGTACTATACTAAAAAGATTTCTTCAGTTGAGAGTTTATTTAACAGAAAATATAAATATAAATGACAACTTGATATGCACAGATTGAAAATGTTTTTCGGTGCAAAAATCATTTACGAAATATATGAAACCCATATGTAAACTTGATATGCAAGGGTCGAAAATGTTTTTTGTATAAAATTCATTTACGAAATATTTGAAACTCAAATGTAAACTATAAGTGCAATTGATGAAACTGAGAAGGAATGAAATATGTTCTTATGTTAAGAATATATTTAGGTAAATTGAGACAGACGAGAAATACATTAAATAATATTGCTATTACATTTAAATTAGTATTATTAATGTCTATAAAAACTTAAGCTTTTTTTAAAATGCTATATTTGTTAAGAAATAATTTCTTTGTTATGTTTTCTGTGAAAAAGAAGAGCCGTAGAGCTTCCATTACAAAAAGAAATATTCTAATTACCCGCTACCCATTATAAATAAAAGTAGAACAGTGCGAGTTAAGTTAAAAATATACCAAGGTAATATACTGTAAAAATATTAAAAATAGTCCAAAGGCTATATATGGTATATTGATATATGAATAGAGTACTGCATTCAACCAATTTTCTTCTGACTTATTTTACTACTTATTCTACTTACTTTATTTTTCCCACTTGTTTTATTTGTTTCAGTGTATTAATCGAAGTTTAGCTACAGTTACAGCAAATACCTAGAATCCATCTTGCAGCTTTTGCTGTTTTCTGCTTGCCGCCTGCAACTGCAGCTTCCAGCTGGGCAACGCCTTCAACGCTTCATTCGACTAGACAAAAAAAAAAAAAGAGGAGACTAAAGACTAAACAAAATACTACCGAAAGCGTTGAAAAGACTCTGTCGGTTTGCAGATGCGTTGATAATATGCTAAAATTGCTGATGATGATGCTGATGATGCAGCTGATGATGCACGCCCACAGGTGCTAGTGTCTGCCGCAAAAGATACAGATACAAATGCTGAGATACATTTGTTTGGCAGGCTCCCATTTGATTCTTTACGGCCAAGTTAAAGCTTTGACTTTGCTTGGCTTGGGGGGCCTGACAGTTTCCTGCTATGTGGCATAATTGCCAGCCACATCAAATGCAGCGCTCGAGTTTAACGATGCCACATCCTGTGGCTGCCACACACACACACACACACATCAGAATGCAGCATAAACCGTTTTGCTGTCAAAATTGATGAGTCAGCAATTGACTGCAATTAACAGGCCTACAAAATATCAGAAGAAGCAAATAAAAAAAAAAACACGGCCAGATCAAAGACGTTAACAAATGTGCCCACATCTGAGCGCACCACCCACATGAAATAGAGACCTCAAAACTCCAGAGAGAGAGAAAGAGAGAGAGAAAAAGAGAGAGATCATCATCGGAGTCAATGCTGGGAACATTTTTATTGTCGAGAGAGTTTAGGCGTGTGTGTTTAGTTTTTTTCTTTCCATTGAATTGAACAGGTTGCAACCCCAAATCAAATGTCGTTTATAGTATTTATTTATTTGAAATTCTTGTCATTGTCGCTGTCAAAACTGTGCTCACACCTTGCTTCGTCTTTTGTCTGCACAGATTGTGATTAATGCGATTTCTATCAACAGCGCGAAAGGACAATAAAATGACAGTTCTTTAAAGAATCTAAAAAAAAAGGAAGAACAATACAATAGACTAACTGCAAGGTGTGAAAGATCAGCTAGTAGATCCTAGATGCTATCTTAGATACAGACGCTGACTTGTCTGGCAAACTCAGCGGAGAAAGAGTGAGAAACTGTAAGAGAGAGAGAGATAGCGTTGGTTGGCTGTCTCGCTTCTTAGAATCAACAAAAGATATCAAAAGAGACCATGTCATGCCAATGGGTTGTTTACCAGGAACCAATCATTGCCTGGCATTGCAATTAATCATATGTTTGCTTGCTTGCTGGCTGGCTGGCTGGCGTTGCATCCACTTGATGGTTGCACCTCACGCGCTGAAATTTACTGAAACGCCATCTTTAGGCTCCAACCTCGACAATTGCATGTTCGAATGGCAGCCGTGGAACACACGCGTTGACATGCAGCACGCGATCCGGATATGGATGTCGATGTCGATGTCCATGTCGATGTGTATGTGACTCTCTATGTGGTCGCCATCGATATGTATGTGTGTGTGTTGAGTCCCAAAACCTGTCAATGGCAAATTACATGGCCATGGGTGGGGCACAAAAACCAAGCTGCGGCTGGTCTCAGCTCATGCGACAAAAGATGCAATCAACTTTATATTTTTCAGCAAGCTAACAAAGCAACGCAACTGTAATCATATCCTGTAAATTGGACTTTATTTGACTTAATAACATTCTTAAGCTTAAATTTTAAAGATTTTCTATTTCTTGGATAAAACAGTAGAAAAGTTTCACAAAAGATTTAGTGTTAAATAAATATTTAATAGGCTTGTAAGTTTTAAATTGTAATGTGTCTGTTGTTTTATATAAAACAGTAGATTTATTGTTTATTTCTATGGTAATTATGAATACAATTCATTCAGAGCGACTGAGGCCTACAAATTTATAAATAGCTTAGACATATTATTTAACTTCAGTAAATTACAAATTCAAATTCAAAATTTCTGCGTCTACGAAACAAAAAATAGTTAACCAATAGATTTATGGTAAATTACAAAATTTCTTTTTAATCTAAAATTTGAGTATTCAAGATTTATTGATAAATATTTTATATAATATTTCAATTCATTATTTTATAGCAAAACACGCTTAAGATCATTTTAAATTTCATCAGAGAATATTATCTAAAGAACATTACTGTATTTTTATTAAAAATATGCTTGTATGTACATATATCGCAAGTTCTAGCACATAGTAAAGCCTTCAACTATTTTTGTATTATTAAAGTATTTAATATTATATATTTACTAGCTATCATTTTCATTTTAAAACTATATCTTATGAATCTAACAATTTATAGTTACACATAAAACTTGGCAAAAATGTACAGGGTATATGCACAACGACCGCAACGACTGTATTCTAGTCAAATAGCTCAATTGGGCGTCGCTGCCACGCCCACGGGCAGCCCCCAAGAATCAGGCGGTGCAGCTGCAGCAGTTTGCAATTAGACAGAGTCAGAGGCAAGCTCGTGTCGCGACATTTTCATCGTCTCTATGCCAAAGCCACAAAATGAAGCACTAAACTTTAGCAAATTCACGCGATCCATTTCCATAGGCTAGACACAACATTGTATATGGCAACTACATATATACTCGCCTATATACATATATCGAGATCTTCGCTGTTGTTGTGGCAATTAAATTTGAGGACATTACGTGCAAACACAATGGCTGGCAATAAGCAACAACCACCGCAAAATGTAAAACGCCCACCACAGCCAACAACAAGTGACAATGTCGCCAATTTTATAACCTGTTGTATTATTTGGTTATTCCCTAAGCTCTTGTTGTTGCAACCGAAATGATTTGTTGTAATTGCTTCAGCTGTTGCAGTCTATGTAATTAGAGCGCAAAGTGTTTGCATTTTCATAATTTTGATTTAGTTTTTTTCTTATTTTTTTTTTTTTGCGCTGTCGGTAATTATAGTGCTGGAGTTGGCAAACTGCCTTTGTGGCTGAAGTTGTCATGCAATGGGGGAGTGTAAATGTGCGATATGAGGCCGTCATTAAAAATGGAAAAATCTCTATACTTAGTGGTATCTACAGAATTTTTATTTTGATGAAAATGGCCACTTTGTTAGCACAGCTAATTGAGTAGCAGTCGAGGTTGAAAGTAATTACTTGATATACAGAGGGAGCGAGAGAGATAAGCAAGCTAGTTTTCGACTATATTATATTTTTTTTTTTCAAAAATTGATAATATTCTGGATAATGTACCCAAACAAGCATTAATTGCAATTCTGTAAATTAAAAAAGCTTCCTATTTTCATACTTACATTTTCAAAGTTTGAATATCAAACACATAAATCTTAATATAGCGCTATGTACACTCTCACAACAATAAAGAATACTTTCCATTTAAGAACAGCTTCATTCACACACACAGATACACATATGGCCACTCACATACAAGAGTTAGTATTTTTCTATTGTCCACTTTCAAATGAAATCGATATTCGCATTGGCGCACTCACGCCACAAGCTGCGGATCAATTGGTATTTAATTATCGTTATCGATAGTTCAGTTTAGCTTCAAAAGCAGCTGGAGGCGTAATTTTGTCGTGGGTGAAAATATTCTTTTTTTTGTTGTAAAAAGTGCTTAAAACTATTGAAATGTGCAGCTGAGTGCTAAAATGTGAAAGTGCAATAGTTGTTGCATATTTGCAATACTTAATAATATGCATTAAGTGGCGCTTTTTGTTTTCGTGCCGAGGGCGCTTCGCTGGCCACGCGTGGGTGGCAGCGCATTGTTGCTTTTGTTTTCTTTTATGTTGCATTTAAATATGTGTGTTTATTCAGATGCGAGTGTGCGTAATGCATCGAAAAGTGTTTAATTGCTAAAGTGCGTTCATAAAATATGCAACGAAAAGCAGCAAATTTTTTTTTCGGTAGTGCGCGTGCTTTTTTTTTCGCTGTGAAAAATTTTCATACGTGACGCATGCAAGAGTGAGACAAGCAGTCTACGGTACGCGGGCGCAATGCGCTGTGAGTATAGGTATGCGTAAGAAGAGTGCAAGTGCAGTGTTTCGTTTCGTGTGTGTTAGTGTGTAAAATTTGACAGATGAACGGCTTAAAACCAACAACAGAAGCTAGTGTAAGTTATTTCTATTTATAGCTTTCTTTTTCTTATTCTTCTTTTACATGCATACAGTAGAGAGCTAGAAATGAAGAAGAGTAATATGGAGCTCAAAGTTAGGTTAAAATGAAAATGTTGATATCAAATTCGTTTCTTAATGAAATTTTATATTTTAAGGGTTGTATTGAACAAAATATTATTTTTACATGTGAAATATTTCAATATGAACTGGAAAATCGTAAAACTTTATCAACGAACAAGTCAGTAAACTGAAAATGTTGATTTTCCTTATTGGCAGGCATCAAATTAGCGTAGAGATTGCCACATGTGGCAGCTGGCTGTGACAGCACTCCATATCCCTGGTCATTGATGGCTTCTCCAACTTGACTGGGCTTGTGGAACCCAATGCGAAGCCGTGAAGCTGTCGCGAAAAGTGCGCGAGACGTTTAGACAGCTGCCAAATGCGCAATTTTGGGTGGCAAAAACTTTGCACTTTTGTGGCCAAAAATCTAATGTCGCGGCGGCTGTCTAATGACACTTCTCGTTGGCCATGGCCAAAAGTGTCGCAGTCTGGCCCTGAAGAAGATGGTAAGAGAGAGAGTAGCAACAAACGCGACATTGCATGTTGCAGTTTACGGTTTACAGTCTGCAGCTTTGTTTGACGTGTTTATATTTGTGGCAGTTCAATGTGATTGATGTCTTGTGGCAGTTGCAAGTGCAACAACAGCTCCCCAGTTGCTGCCACGTTTACCGTATTAAGTTGTAAAGTCATTTTGTGACAGCCTTATGAGGCAACATGTGCTCGCCCCCAACAGGAGGAGGAGGAGGAGGAGGAGGAGGAGGTAGATAAACTCGCTAGGATCTTCTGCCCACCTACAGCTTAATCATTTTGCTTGCTTGGGTAAACTATTTGGCGAAACTAATTTGAAGTTTAGCCTGACAGTGGGAACACGAACAAAGGCGTTGCTGGAGGCAGGGCTCAAAGCTGTGGCAATTTCATTTACAAATATGGCAGACAAATGCAAATGTCACAGCTTTCGATGAAGTTGCCACATGTCCTCTGTGTATGTGTGTGTGTGTGTGTGAGTGTGTGAGTGTGTTTGTGGTGTGCTCGTCCTTTGTTTGTTTGCATTTCGTTATTGTCTCCATAGCACAGAAATCATTGTCATTTCCACACGCAAAAGTCATTTGGCACATGTGACACCCTTTTTGGCTTAAATTGCTTTGCTTTGCTTTGCCGTTCTTCTATTTCTCTTCTCTATTTTTTTCTCTTCACTTTACCCCCAAGCCTGCCTGTAACCATTTCTATATCTATTCATATATCCTTTCAAACCGTGGCAACATTTGCACTTGCATTTGTAGTCAATATTACACGCTGGCAAAATATTTGTTTAAATTAAGAGTTTTCCTCTCGTCGTCGTTGTCGTTTTTTCGCCCATTCCATTCTTCGATTTTTTATCCGCTTTTTTGCCTTCCTCTATGCCTTTTTTTTTCTATGATCTCAATCACTGTCCACTGGCAGTGGCAATTTGACTGCTAACTGCTTTTTCTTAACGCTTCGTTGATCTTTTATTAAGCCCATCGCAAGTGGTTTCTCCTAGCCTCGTCTCTGAACTCGACTCAACTCGGCTGCTGTTTTCTGTTGCTGCGTAAATTGCGTAGAAATATTAGATTGTCAATTCGTAAATTGCAGTGGGCCAAGCATAAAGAAGCGTGTCAATGTGAGGCAGCAGTTTCAAATAGCGTTGAAAAAAGAAATTCGAATAATTGGGGCAAAAATCGGAGCTGAAAAATTTAAGATTGAGGAATTTATAATTTGTTAATATATATATTTTTTAAACTGAAGTATTTTAATGAGGATGAAAGAAATAAGAGATTCACATTAAATAATATACCCCATTGAACACATTTTTGAACTCAAAATTGCCACGAAAAAAAATCTTTGGAAATACGAATCATGAATTAAATCTAACCAAATACATCTTCAATTACAAATGGCATCTTGATTACGTTTCATTGCAAAACATCGTTTGCTGCATAATAAGTAATATTGCAAAGTGCTTGAACAAAAAAAATGATAGGAAAAGAAAAGAAAAGTCTTTTTTTTGTGTATTATATATAATACTTATTGTTTGTGTGTTAGTTTGAAGTGGAAACGTGGCAGTCGTAAACTTAAACTTTGGCAATGCTTATCTGGAAAACCATGTGGATATGGATATGCAAACAACGGGACAGCAGAGTTTTCCCAAAACTTAATGTGATTTGCTATTTATGGCATTTTTTAGTGAAGAAATAACCCATGCTCTCTCCACCCACATCCAGCAAAGAGGCCAGTTGAGTTGAGTCCAGTAGCAAAAGGACGTCTAATCCAACATATGAAGTTGCGTAAAAGTTTTGCAAGCTATCCGAGCACATGGTATGTAAATCCTAAAGAGATAAGGCGCCGGAATAGCACAATGACAGCCGCAGGAATTGACCAAATGGCCGGCAAAGGACAGTAAGAAAAAAAACACGCAGAGATTTGCGAGAGAAGGAGAAGAAGAAGTGGCGGGGGAGACAATGTTGGACTGGACGTGTAGCTGAGAGATACACGTAAAGTAATTTCATAAGTTTAGCAAATCACGAACCCAAGCCACAAACAATGGCAGTTTCTTGTTGTGTTTTCATTTTTTTTTTTTGCTTTTGCGCAAGTTTCGAACAGTCCTGCGGCTGCTTATTGGTCCTGACAAGGGGACACATGTGTTATGGTCCATTCCTTTTGGCTCTTGCGGTGATTTAACATAAAAAGGTAAAAAAAAAAACAGAAAGGGAAGAAACTTTTGTTTTATTAGTTTTTCATGCTGGCAAATGTCTTGGCTTGACTTCGTTTCGCATCGTTTTGGGGCTGAGCTTGCTTTATTATTAGCAGCAGCAGTAGCAGCAACAACAACAGCAGGGGAGGACACGTGGTCATTTCCATGACTTGCAAGTTTTCTGCTGACCAATGTCATAATGGATAAATGGCCGAAAGTAGAAGGGGCGGAGGTGACTGAACAGCATAAGAACTGTTTTTTTTTTGTTTTCTGGGACATCCTGTCATGCGTTCAATTTGGAAATGCTTTCGCATAATTTGCAGAAGGAGCAGAAATAAAGTAAATAAAACACCCAAGTTCATATCCTAGTTGTTTGCCTGGCAATTTGTGCTCAAAACTGCGTACGAAATCCATTTCAAAATTAGTTTTATTTCGTTTCCTCTTTTTTTTGTTGTTGTTGTTGGTATCCAGCTTGCTCTGATGTTTTATGACAAATTTACCTGATTTGATTAAATTTCGGCACACGCTGTTGGATCGTCCATTAGGTTCCATTCCTAGCTGCATTAGTCGACAGTTTTTTGTTGCTTGTTTGTTGCTTTTTTTTGGCAAGCTGGCAAGCAAAAGTGGCAAACGAGTGTCCAGAAAGGAAAGTCCAAGTTGACTTGCTACAGAGCTAATTGCAGTTGGAAATTTGCCAGCAGTTTGACAGTCACACTGAGCTTGAATACGTTTATGCGTGTGATTATGTTGTGATATGACAGATTGTATAAGAAATTATTAAAAGAAAATGTCGAAGTTAGTTACAGATGTCATATCATAATATCATCTAACTTCTTAAACAAATTAGTTCTCAATTTTATGCATTAATTTCGTAGATTTTGTTTAAATTTTAGATATGCCACTCATAAAAAAACTTATGAAGAGAAATAATACTTTCTTTTTCATTAATATTTATTTATTTAAATTGGTAAGGTATAACTAGAATAAGTACTAACTAATAATAACGCAATGGCTGCAAAGACCTTTAGCTTATTTTATAAGTAATTAATTTTTTTTTTTTAATTTTAAGACATTTATAAAAATTAGTATATTTCTAGTAAACATTCTTACGATTTTTAGAAATTCGAATAGAGGTACTTAAAAGTTAAGAAACCAACTTTAAATACAGATGTTGAGTGCATCTGTTATAGTATTTTTATTTATTTATTGTTGAAGTTTTTTTATTCGTATTAGTTGTTCATCCAATAACTGAAATCACGAAAAGCGCACGCATAAACGCATTGCAAAGTTGTCTACCTCACTTCACATTTAGCTTCTGCTTATTTATGGCACTCGAACTGATTGGTTGCCATTTGCTGTGGTTGCTGCTGCTGCTGCTGCTGGAACTGAGAGGCTGTCCATCAGAAGCGCCAGAGGAGCTTGAAGCAAAAGTTAACAAATTCACGCCAAGTCACCTTAAAATCAGCAACAGACCACCCAAATGATTACGCATTGAGCTAAGCAGAGAGAGAGTCAGATAGAGATTCAGATTCAGTCAGAGACTGAGACTGAGACTGAGAATGAGACTGAGACTACTGAGGCCGTTAAGCCAGCAGCAAGATGCCATATAAAGCCACACGACATGGCATCTTTTGACTGGGGTCTGACTTGGAAGTTGGGAGTCTGTGTCTGGGAGTGAGTCTCAGTCATATATCAGTTTCATTTGCATTCGTCATGGCTGCTTAATGAGCCACAAGTCCAAGTTTTGAGTTGACTGAACGATGATGCTGACATTGCCATTCGAATGAGTATACCACTCATATATATGTATGTGCATATGGCGAGTTTATAATCTTTCTTTAATCATTTCGTACTTGGGCTTTGTTAGCGATTGCCAGTTACCAGTTACCAGTTGGCAGCTGGAAGCTGACGCTGTGCTGATTGACGTCTCACATTCATTTCAATTCAATTTCGCATAACAGTTGCTCTCCACTTTTGTATTTAATTCACGGTTTCGATGATGCGTCTAAAACGCCTTCGCGGCTTCTACCACTTTTCACGCTTAGCCAATTTTGGTATTGGTTGCCTTAACCTTACCTGAACATTCCACAAAACTGATCTGACACTTAATTCTCGCTTAATCACTGTCCACCAAAAAAAAAAAACGAAACGGTATTCCTGAGGCCTGAAGTATGCCTGCTGTTGCCGGGCATATAAGTTGACAGGCGGAGTTCAGTTTAGTGGCAGGATCCAAACAAAAACTTGGCTTATTAATATCCAAGTGTCAGGCCTACGCATGTCCATGCCTGTCAAATGAAAATTTCATGCTTTGAGCCACAGACAACAGCAAAGTAAAAGAGAAAAAGAAATGCCAAGAATGCAAGTCGAGTAAAGTAGCTCCCTTCTTTTTTTTTTTTTTTTTTTTGACAAATTAGCCTCATTTGTTCGGTCAAAACAAACGCCAAGCGGGGCAGGACAATGCGATAAAGATCGTTTAGTGGCCACGGCTGAGAACGAAGCTGTAACTGCTGCATTTCGTATTTCATTTGCTTAATACACGCAGTATAATAACCAACATCGAAAAAAAAAAACGTATATTTATAAAATACAAAATAAAAAGGTGCAGCCCCCTCTACACATGTCGAAGCTACCGTTTAATATGGGTTCAGTTTAAGGTCTCAAATTCTCAGTTTTCGGTTACGTGTGTGTTGTATGTGGGGTCCAGCTGAGGAAAGGCAGGAAGTTTGCCTTTTATTTTTGTAAATAATTGTATTATATTAATCTTTTCAGCAGTTGGGAAAATATTTTAGAATATAGCACAGTAGTTGGTATTTTTTTCAGTGATCTTCGATCAATTAATTTTCATCGATCATTATGCTATTATTTACCAATTTTAATGATAGTATTTTTGGTATACTACTAGCAATGAGAATATTTTTTTAAATACTAGTTGCAAAACTTGAATTCCTAGGTCTTCTTTTTAAGCAGTTTCCTTAAAACAAATATAATTTTTCAAATATTCAGCACAGCTCTTCACTTCCATCGCCTTCAATTCCTGTTATTTATTTTGCCACACACTGTCGCAATTTTCTTTCCCGACTTTCTTCAAATGCAAAACATTCTGATCATTAGGCAATTTTGTGTCTCGCCATGCTGGTCAACTATTGTCGTAGATCGTGCCACAGCCATCACCTCAATGGTCGCTCTTTTCATGTGCTGCTCTCATGATAAATGGTCACCTACATCGGGGGGCTGTTTTGCTTGCTCAAGTACCAAGGCATTGTTGCCTTAACACAAGGCACAATGGGTAGGTTGGCTAACTGATTTTCAGCTTTTCAGCAGACGTTTCTCCGTAGTGACTTTTTGCCAGTTTAACACCTTTTTTCTGTGTTGTGCCCGTTGTTGCAAACAGTTTTATGAAGGAGCGCTCGACACATTTGGCACATTTTGCAGCACAAGCTGTGTCAATAGAGCAGCACACAAACAGCAAAACCCGTAAACAAGTTTCACAGAAATGCAAAGAATGGGAATAGGTACCGAAAAAGGCATTCTCTTCTATTTACACTAATGAGCAAATGTAATAAAATCGAGCAAACATTGTACAATTGTTCAATTGTTGCCACAACCACACAACCACATGAAATGCCAACACACACACAGCAAGAGGGCGCACAAAGGGGAGTGACAGCAAATATATTGCTTTCTCACTCTCTCTTATTATTCTCTGTCTCTCTCTGTCTTTCCCAAAATATAAAGCAGATTGTTTATGTTCTCGCTTGATTTGTAAAGTTGCTCATAAATTAAACTAAAAATCGAGCTCGATCCCCTCGATCGAGCTGCTTTCCTCTCTGCCTCCAGCCAGCTGTAGTGTTGCTTTAATTAACCTGGCTTATTCGCATTGCCTTGTAGCGCCTCTGGCTGTCAACTTTGCCTGCTGCCAACTCTCTTTTAGCAGCTCTCATTGTCAGTCTGCTTTTCAATAAGGCCACAAATGCCGAGCAATGCATCTCTTCTCTCTCTCTCTCTCTCTCTCTCTCTCTCTCTCTGTAGCTTATCTCTGTCCGCCCCTGCTTACTTATTTATGCGTTGACTTTTGCCTATAGTTATACATCGCACATTACGCTGATTAGCGTGCAGAGACGCTATAATTACACCCTGCTCTCGATCGCTGCAACCAATTTTAAAGTCTCTTCAGAGACGCCATTTGGATGCTCTGTCAGCATCATTTTGGGGGATAAAAGATTGAATAAAGCTAAATAAAAGACTGAAACTATAGAACATTATTGAAAATTCAAATAAATGAAAATAAATAAAATATATTTCTAATACCTAATTGAGATATGATCTCTGAAAAATTATGAAAAAGTAAAGCAATAAATTAAAAATAGCAAACGAAAAAATGTTATACAATTTTGTAGATCGAGAATTGTATTTCAGCAAAATGAAAATTGAAGAAAACATAATTGAAGCTTCAAAATCAGCATGTTACAATTAGAAAAAATTGATTTAGAATCTAAATTTCTGCTAATAAACAATTCTTAAGATTTCTGCAGTTCCAATGAATGCAAAAATTGATGCAGTTCGAAAATAAATCTTAAGTCTTGCTCTAAGATTTTTTAATATAATATATTAGTTATCAAGCCGAGGGCATTTTTAGTTAGTGCTTTAGAAAAACGTTATGGTTATTTTAAATATATGAAACATTTTTAATATATAAAAAAAAATAATAGTTATACATGTTTTATTATACTTTCTTATTATAAAACTGGCTCCATTATTAACTGACTTTATTACAAGCAATTGGCAGTGTATTCAAATCAAAACGCAAACGGTTTGCGAGCAACAAATATACAGGGCAATCAAAGTGCAGGCAAAGCAACTGCAGCTCCGACAAATAGTTGGTTAGCTGATGGAGCAGCAAGAGGGCAGGCGGGACGGCAAGTTACATTTGAGATTAAACACATTTTGCATTTAATTTGCCATAATTATAGCCAGCTTGTGGAAGTGCGGGGAGCTTTTGGGGAGCGAGGCTAGCCGTTGATGGCGCCAAATGAAGTTGTAAATAAAAAAAAAAATAATAGTTGGCGGCGGTTGCATATTGTGCATGGCATGTGGTACAGTGGTTGTGTTGTACGAGTAGTGTTGCAGCTGGAGGTGCTGCTGCTGGTGGCGCTGCAAAGCATGCTGGTCAATGATCCATACAAATTCTAAACTTGCAGTTCACAGCTTTTATTTTGAGAGTTAACCTTCGTCTCGCACAATTTTCGATTATTAATTTGCCTTCACGTTGTGTTTTCGTTATTTGTTCATTCGAAATTAATGTTGCTCAATTAATTTGTGGCACTAAACGTTTAGTTTTTTTTTCGAACACTATAATTTATGCGCCGTGGCGAGTGTGGAAAAATGTGTGATGGTTTCTGACCATAACACACGTGTGGGCTTAGATATTTATCATTCTCTGGCTATTGATATGGGTGTGTAAATGTGATGGAGTTTCTAGAGTAGCTTTAGTGGGAATTAGAGATATACGAGTTTACGTAAAAGTTAAATATGAGAGCTTGAACTTTATCAGAAATTGAAAAAAAATGTTTATCGTCAATCTATTAGTATTATAAAATCAGTTTTTTGTAGTTTTAACTTAAATTACGTAGAGAGAAAAATTGTATTCTAAATACTAGAATATAAATCTGAATATTGACAACTTTTTCATGATCTTCTGCATACTAGAATATAATTTTTAACTTTCAAACGTTTTTCATCTAAAAAAGAAACCTGATGTTGAAATTAATATATAATATTTTGCAGTGTTTAGCATTCAAATATTTCTAAAGTTTAAAACTACGTTATTTTTATTTACTTTCCTTGAATACTTATTTTTGTTTAACTTCTTTTTTTTAATTTTTCAATTATGACTGCAACTTTGTTGATTGTTTAGGGTGATAGCCACATCTTTTGCCCTGCCACAGTATTTGAATGAAGTCTGCCGCATTTGCAATACAATTAGCAATGCAAGGTACTCTGCAATTAGATGTAATTGCCACATGTGGCAATGGACCTCTAGTATTTGTATAGCTGTAGATTGGTGTATTATATCTTTGAAGTTCCACAAAGCGAAACACCTTGAGCTCTTGTGGAGCCCGCTGAAGCGTGGTCCATTAATTCTTGCATATGACTCTATAGTTCTCACTGTTGCTGTCTCACTATTTCTATCTCACTTTATTCAGCAATTGTTGTTGGTTTCTGTGTAATAATTTTGTACGATAAGTTGGCAACACTTTGCACCGAACACTTTAAGTTTTGCCGGTTGTCGACAATGCGATGCAATTGCGAATGCAGTGCGTGTGATGTTGGCCTCTTTTTAATTGCGGCAGCTTTTCAATGGAAATGCAGCTAATTACAGACACGCAGAGGCCCGCCGTCGAAGCAAAAATTGTTAATAATTAACAGGTTTTCACAAATGGCACTCTATGACACTCCAGACGAATGAATGAATGTATTCGCAATATACTCATAACTGAATTCGCTTATATGACAGCGGAAATTTTGTTTAGCTCTCTTGGCTTTCAATTCACTGTCGGCAAGTGTTGAAAAATAGTTTTTATTTCTTTGCATTCGCAACGGTCAAATGCATTCATTCACATGTATTCATATACTCGTATTCGCATTCGTTTTTCGTATTCATGTGCAATTAGCGCCACGTAATGAAGAGCCAAAGTGCTGAAATTACACTTGCCGCGTTTTCATTTCAATCTGATGCGAAAATTGACGGCCTAGAAAATGCAATTAAAAGTGCAACATGTGAAAAATGCAAGAAAAAACGCAAAACATACAGACACTCCATTGCTTTCTCTAATTGGTTTGGCAGGCAATTGTTAGTTTTTTTCGCCACGGAATGTTGATTTGAATACATGTTAATTAGCATAAAATGCTAATTGTTCATCAATTTCGAAAATGCTTTACGCTTAAAATAAGGAGAGAAATTGAAGCTCAATTACTTTGCTTTGAATTTAGAAAATACATTTGAATTATAAGCTAATTAGTATGATATTTGTATGATAAGAAATAAAGAACTCAACTGATAAGAAACTGGACTAAAAAGGAGCTAATCTGATAAAGAACTGAAAAGTTTAAGAACTTAAGTCATATTTTTGAGCGAAGAATAGAATTCAGATAAGATTCATTATTTAATTAATTTTTTAATAAATATAATAGTTTTTGGTTAAGTGGTAATAAGATCAAGAGTTGTTCTTTTTTGAGTGAATTATACAAATTACTTATGGTAAATTTTCAATGATTGAATTTCCTGAAATAAACAAAGTATATTATCAATCAACTGCTTTTATAATAATATAGCTCAACAAAATGTTTCTAAGACAGCTACCAAAAGAAATGACAAGTTCCTAAGTCTCTGCTCTAAAGGAATAAATCATTTGCTCATACTTATAATTGTCATTTCTCTTTTTGTTTTCATGCTCATCAGTTCATCCTTTTTCTCTCTCTCTCTTTCTTACTGCCTCTGTTTCTAATTTTCTCCTACACAAGATTTCGTTTGCTGCCTCTCTTCACACACATCTTTGCGCATAAACACATTTGCCATTTTTTTCGCAGCAAATTGAACTTCACAATTCCAAATGCCACCGCCCTCAACTCTCTCTCCCTCACTCCCCCTATCAGTTTGCTTCCGCTTAATACTCGTCAGACTTAAGCACAGGACAATTTAGTCGCAGAACATCTGTGTCCTTGCAACTTCAACTCGCAACTAACAACTGAGCCTGCCACATCATCCACTCGCAAAAGACAACAACAACAGCACATTGAAGCGCCGTAAGCTCTGGCTGTCTAAATATGAGAAAAACAAAGGACAGCGAGATGGGTGGAGAAAAAAAAAACCAACTGTATCGATGGCAGACAGGGTAGCGGAGGAGTGAAGAAAACTTTGAACTGCGTGGTGGGGTATAAATAAAAACAAAACAAAACAAAACAAAACAGCAAAAAAAAAAAGTACAAATAATAAAGTTCGCTTGTCAGTTTAGCAGCCATTTTGCGGTTCCACGAGCAACTCCCAACATCAAATGTGTGTGTGTGTGTGTTTGTGTGTGTGTGTGGAGATTGAAGTACTTTGCATTCCCTGGCACATCTTTGGCGCTTATCCGCAATTTCTTTCCGCTTTTTGTGTTCACCTTGCCGGGGCATAAACTTTTTTATGGCACCCACTGTGCTGCGATGATAAATCTGCCTCAATTCGCCATAACGCGTGGGGTGGCAAGAGCCAGAGATGGGGAAAGGGGGAAGGGGGGAAGCTTGTCCTGGCCTATTGCATTACTTACCTGATGATGCCCCGCCCAACGTGGCTGCCTTCATCAATTCCCTGCACCTTTATCAAAGGCAAGTTTCATGTCAATTTTGTTGCTGTTGCTGCTTTTCTTCTTATTATTATTATTGTGGGCGGTTAGTTGTAGAGTGGCTTAAGCTTGATTTAGCTCTCATTACAAGAGAGAGAGGGAGAGAGAGCTGGCAGGCCTGGCTGTGGGACGACTGCTAGGATTTGCTTTATTACAGTTTAATTAAATTTGTGCTCTACCCTGTGTGCCAAGTCCTTGTTGCCTTCGGCTTTTGCTGCTCTTACTGCTGCTGCGTGTGCGTCTTCTGCGAAACGACTCAATTACGCAGTTAATCGTAAAAAAATCCTTGCACTGATTTGTTGCAGCTGAAACCGAAACCTGAACCCTCAACCCTCAAATCCTGGGGGCGACAGCAATGGGAGAGCTGCGTCGCATGTTTGGGCCATAAAACGGCGGCACTCTTTGTCCTGGCTATTATTGCCCTGACTCTGCACTGGACTCAACTGTGCTGAACTCAACTGAACTGAACTGGCAAATGTACTGTTGGTTATCCTGGCTGGCCTCAGGTGCGCACGCCGGCGAGTTGATCCATTTATGGCCATATCGTTTGCCTTTCTTTTTCCTCGTTACGCTGCCATTTTTTTTTTGTATACATCATTTAAGGGATATGGCGACTAAGATGCTACATGACCACAATGAATGACTGCTTTTTGCTCCCCCTTCTTTCCATCTCCTCCATTTCCATCTCCGCCATCACTCTCCATTTGCCGTATTAATTTGCCGCTGAAGCGGTCTATAGATTTACGACCAAATCTCATGCACTCTCCGTGTTTGGAGAGGAATGGAAAGGCAAAACCCTTTGTTAATCAAACCTCACGTGCTCCTTGAGCTGCCTCCTTGATTACTTTCGACTGCTGGCAATTAAGCATAGCATAGAATGCGACCATAAAACGTTGCGCCTCCAATCCAATCAGCAGCAAGCTGTGGCACGTTCAGCTCACCTTGTTTCGCATCGCCACAAAGTATGCTACACGTTTGTTTCTTTTTTTTTCTCGACATTTTGTCCTTTTCTTAATGCCAGTTAATGCTGAGGAAATTGTTTGTCCTGCAGCAGGCGATACGCTGACATTAATCCATTTTAATTTGCTTATGCAAATTGCGAGTTGTTTACTTTTTGACACATGCGACGAACCGATGAACCGATGAACCACAAACCCAACACATTTCACTTCTGTCACTTGTGTTTACCTATGCAAATGAGCACACTGACAATGCTAATCCTTTTGTATCGTCTGCTGCAATTATGAAACTAGGCAAATACCCGGAGACCGGAGTCAAACAAACAGCGTGCAAATGTGACAGACGTTCGCATTAGAAATCACACTTTCAGGGCGGATCTAACTGCTAACGATTAGGGATATTAAATTGAAATCAACATCAAAGCATGTAATAAATTAAAAAATTTAAATGCGGTTGAAATTGAAAGAAATATGGGAGATCATTAGAAGAACCTTTATAAATAAATATACAATCTGTTTCAATATTTAAATAAAGCAAAATTTTATTGTATTTGTATTAAATTTATTTTTATGTGATTTTAAATTTGATATTTATTAAACATAATTATAAAACAATTTGGTCTTAGTTGCTTTGACTGAGAATCTGGTATATTTTTACCTCTATGGTATATTTCGAATGTAATACTACATCGATATACCAAATATGGCCTATGGTATATTTTAATATTTTTGCGGTATATTTTTGATATATTTAATTGACAATTCTGCATTGTTTTGCTTTTTTCGAGCACATTAGATTGTACCTTTCTTTCTTTTTAAATAGTAATTTGATTATTCAAGTAGATACATATTATTAATTGGTATATTTTGACCTCTATATACCAAATATGACCTTCAGTATATTTTAATATTTATGCGGTATATTGTTTGGTATAAGAAAAATATTGCACGGTTTTGCCTTTTTTTTGAGCACACTCGATCGTTACCTTTCTTACTTATGAATTAGTAATTTGATTATTCAAGTAGATAAACATAATTTATTTCAAATAATGTCGCTTTATGTTAAAGACTTTTTCTCAATAAAGAAACTAACGAAATATACAAAACGATATCTGATCGACAATATTTTAGATGTGGAACTATCGTTAGAGCTATGCTAATTACTACTTCACCACAAATACTTCTGTCTGTACTTCATTGAAGCAGACCCGTCGCTCTTTTGTTTCCCATAAGCTGACCAATTAAAATGAATAACATTTGCTGCAAGGCGCTTACAATCTGCGGCACATGATCGCAAAGAGCACTAGAAATTCGTGTCCGTCCCACTTAGCTATTTCACACCTTATTTATTGGCCAGCTTTGGGTTATGTTAGTTGAGGGTATTGAGTATTTTGTATTATTATTATTCCTTTTGGTGGGCATTTCGTGCGCTTTCGGCATTTGTGTCAAAAAAACATGCCGAAAAAATTAAGCGAAAAGCAAAGGCAAAGCCGCCAAATGACTGCCAAAAGATGCGAGTGGTGTGATTATTACGAGTGGGCTGGCAAACACTGGCAATGATGCCATTGGAAAAACTGAAACTGAAACTGGCTAAAGAAAAGAGAAGAAGGAGGCTGAAACGCAGGCGGCAACCTGGCCGCACTCGCAAAGCGTTAATGTGAATTATTAATAAGACAAAAGGCAGCGGCGAAGGCGGCGTTCTTTGATGCAGCAACAGCCGAAGCAGCAGCAGCAGCAGCTCCAACACCACCAAAACACTGGCCAAAAAGATGCACCACGACTTGGCTCAAACCAAAAAAAAAGACCCAGAGCAAAGACCTAATCAAGATGGCGCACAATTGCTGCAAAAGCAAACTAATCAGGCGGTGAGATTTAAAAATTAACGTAGCTCAGAGCGGAATGTCTGTCCCAAGCTTAACATGGAGACGAGAAGTCGGAGCTGAGGCGATGGAGACTGGCAACTGGCAACTGGCGACTAGCGACTTGCGAGTGGAACTGGGGATGCAGTGAAAGTGGGTTCGACGCTTTTTGGGGGCAACGTTGATTTAGGCGCATTGCCGATAAGCAACAGCAACACATTAAAAATGCATAAATCAATGCGATAAACATGATTTGCCGCATGTTTTATTGACTATTGTTGGCCAGCTTAGCCAACCAACCAGTCAGCCAGTCAGCCTGTTGCCGATTGTTGTTACTGTTGCTGATTGTTGTTGTTGTTGTTGTTTTATTAGCAGACACGATTCTGGCCCCAAGGGCCCCAAAAGTCGATTATGTGTTTGGTTCTCTGTCGGCTCTTTGCTTATTTGTCCATGCGGTGTCATAAGGAAGCAACATTTCAATGCTGCCTCTGAGAGAATCGATGAATTAGACGCAAAACAAAATATATTGAACGATAGGCAAAGACTTTTGTAAGTTGACCATGTCTTAAGAATCGTAGAGCAACAAGAAAAGCTAATCAAAACCCAAATAATTGATTCATATATGAGAAGCGAAAGATTATAGAATCAGATGATATGAATTAGTTAGAGAGGAAGTTGATTTTGATTAATTTCATTATATCATTAGATTTCCATTTATTTTGTGATTATTTAGATACTTTTATTTATACTCTTCATTTACTTACAGTTAAAAATGGTGATCAAATTAGCGAGAATTTCACCTCAAATTTTACTGTTTGTTTAAGTTCAGAATTAATAAAATTGTATATTAAAATGCAAATGATTTATTGATTCATGCTTTGATTCAGTTGTGAATCACTTCTCTGTTGCACAGTGTATTTGTCATAGCATCTGCTGGCGCTTCTTTTTGTTTTTTGACTAGTCCACAGCTAAGTCACGTCATAGCGAAGCCCGAAAAAATGCAGAAAATAAAGCACTTGATAGTCAAGTGTCTGTATGAAAAGCACTCGAAAGATTTTCCCGACTGGCGCGCAAATAAATTGAAAACTCGTTAAAAATCCATAATGCTTCCATGTGAGCAGCAGTCGCAGCAAAGATCCACTCAGACTCAGACTCTGTGCATCTTCGAGGCAGGGAGAGAGAGGAGAGAAGGTACATAGTAGTAGTATCTTTTGTTGGCCAGCCTGTTCATATCAGCGCCTGGCTTTTCCATTTTCCGTTCAAAAGCACTTTATCGTCACTGGGTGCGCCATAAATCTGGCAAGTGGCGTTGGCTTTTTGTGCACTTGCTTAATTAATAATTTTATGGCATTTTAATGGCTCCAACACACAGCCAACAACTAGCCAAGTGAAATAACAACAACAGTCTGATCTGCAAAACTCCTAGAAGAAAAGCGAGTAAGGGAGTGTGGGGGAAGGGAGTGTAGGGGGAGGGGGAGGGGGGCAATCCATTTCATTGATCTGTGCGGCGAACGAAGCCAACGAGTTTTTGGCCATTCGCCATTCTCAACGCGTTTATCAGCGATAAATCTCTTTGTGTTTCGCGCCGGCGCAAGTGAATTGAATTGAATTAAATTTTAATTAATTTTATCTGCACTTTGTGCGGCCTATCGCCAGCCCCCCTCTACCATCTCCCCCCCCCCCGTTTTGATCACCTCTCAAACTCCCGCGTGTACAACATTGTAGACTTGTTGTGGTGTACTTGTGTACCCGGAAAATTGCTTAGCCGCCGTTCGCGGTAATTGTGGAAAATTGAAAATTATACATTCCCCACTCCTCCCCTTACTGTTCGCCTTCTGTTTCGCTTTGATCTCTGGTTCGTTTCATGTGCGACGACCCCGCGCACTGGAATTTCTTTAAGCAAATCGACGCCATGTTTAAGCATTTTGGCAGTAAATTTCAAAAGAAATTGATAAAAATTCATTTTTGGTCCATTTCGAATCGTTGTTTTTTTCTTTTTGATTTTTCAATGGCACAAATTTGCGTAAACTTTTTACGACTTTTGATTTAACGACTTTGCCGTTATGGATGTGGTTTTTTTCCTCCAGATCTTTTTGTATTCATTTCTTTCTTTTTTTTTTGAGTTTCGATCGATTCAACAAAATGTGAATCATTGCAATGCGTCAGTGAAATAGCACTATGCAATTTCTGAATAATTTTTTTGAGTACTTTTCAGTTTTTAATGGGGATTTGCGAAATTTGGCAACGCTTAAGTGATCGAAAATTGCTTTTAAAAAATGAGTACGTTTTTTATAGAGTTGTTTTCAATGTGATATTGTATAAATTTAATACGTTCGTTTGCATTTAGTTGAATTTTAGACTTTAGACTGAAAAACTTTTAATATTACTGAAAATTATGTATATGTGGTATATTTTTAGTATTATTTATCTTAAAACGATCTTTTCTGTTTGTATATTTCCTTCGATGTAACACTTAAACGGTATATTTATAGTATTATATGTATTTAAAATATGTTTTGTGTTTTCATAATAATTCTTTTAAATTTCTTTTATAATTGATCTTAAAATCTTTTACTATTTTAGGATATGCCGATGACAAATATTAAGACAACGGTGAGTTTGGCATATTTTATTACAAGTTATACTACATAAAAAGTTGCTTGTATAATTGTAAATATATTTCCAATTTTATCAATTTTAATTTACAATTAACTGTGATGACTATTTGCTTTTGGCAATCTCGGCACCCTTCATGAGCATCGTCAACACAACAAATACCAAAAGTCTGTCAAAAGTCTGGCCGTTATGCTGAACGAATCGCTTTCTAAACAATTCAAATGTCATTTAAATGTCAAAATGCCGCGATTCAATTTGTTAACAATGGAAATACATTTGTGTGTGTAAATGCAATACACGCAATTACAATTCAAATTATACAACATCAGCTCAGCTCTCAGTTCAGTTCAGTGAAAAAAAGTACCCAAAATTAGCTTTAGCTTTGCCACGTTGAATTCGAAACGCAAACGCGTTGAATGTTAAAACAAATTTGCGCCTAAATTGTCAATATGACACTGGGGCCAGACACCAGCCGATAACCCTGTTGACCGCCCCCTCTTTTTACCACCTTTCCCGCCCCTCTTTCCCCCTCTCCCTCTTTGCACATGAAAAGTGCCGCTAATTGTCAAAAATTGTTGAACATTTTACATGTGCGTGTGGAATTATCTGTATCTGTATCTGGGGGGGGACGGACACACAACATTTCCAATCAATTGGCCAAATGTGTGGTCTGGGGACGGACATTAAATGTTTTTTGCTTTGATTTCCATCTGATTTTTGGGAGGCCACTGATGAATATTGCGTGACAGTTTGTTGAATAATTTACGAATTTGCTCTGAAAATGGGGGAAAAACTTTCCATACACACGATTTTATGCCGCCTGATTCTCGATGTTATTGTCTGACGTACTCTTTTTTTTTCGTTTGGGAACTGTTTTTTTTTTTTTTCACGCGCACCTAAACACACGCAACAATTTTTTTTTTTTGGGGGGCCTAATTGCGCGCTTAACTTGGCCCCGCGGGGATGGGCAGCCAAAAAAAAAAAAGTGGGAAAAAAGTCAAAAAGTAAAAATAAAGCATTTACATAAATGTGGAAATAATTAAACATGACACAAAAGTTTTCACGTGGAAGGGAAATTGTGTGCAATTAGTTGGTTTAAATGCCGCATAAATGTGGCAAGACCCCCGAAAAAAAAAACTAAACGGAAAAAGCTTGTCAATTACGCGTCAAAGGTTTGTGTGCTCATAATACCGATTATATATACTATACTACTACTATATTCACATGCAAAACAAAATGGCGGCAGAGTTGCGCATGCGCAACTTTTACTTGAGTTGGACACGAAATCAGATATTGCTTAAAATGAGTTTAATGAACGGTTCCACACCCAGATTGTAATCTTCGCTTAATAATATTTACAGTAGTAATCTACGCAACCGCAAAAGCCAAAAGCCACAAAAGCAGGGGCAGGAGGCAAAGATGCAAGGTGTCGTCTTCGAGGGGCAAGCCGAAAATTATAGTATATAGTAGCATAGATAGGTCCGCATTCCAGTGCTACCTGAAATAATTGCCCATCTGCAGCTGCGGAAGGAAGCAAACACGCATCTCTCAGAAACTGAAATTGACTTCATCAGATCTTTCTCTTTCGTTCTTGCCTTCTGTAGAAGAAGGAACATAATTTGGCGTTGATTGCCATGTACGCGCTCATGTGGTCAACACCCAAATTTGACACCAAACGTGGCCAAAACAACGCCAACGGTTTCTTTATTCTTTTCCTTGATAAATTGTAAATGATAAGAATGATATGGTGTGCCCACTCTGTCCACTCTGCACTGACCAATGCCAATCAAGTAGCCAAATTGTAGTCAAATTGTTTTTTACCCCTCAGCTGGCGATGTCGATAGCAAGGAAAAAGGGCCGCTGAACGCTTGAAATAATATGGAGATTATGTGCATTATGTATACCAATTATTTGGGGGTAATCATTTTTGTTGGTTATACCAAATTATCAGCACCTGAGGAGGACAAAGAGATCGCAGCCAGAGATATAGGAATAAATTGTTGCCATAAAACTTAATTGAAAAGTTAGCAAAGAGTTAAGATAAATTGCTTGCAAAGTTGCAAGGATTTAAAAGAGAATTGACCTTACCTATAAAGCGTGAACTCTAAAGATATTATAATATGACTCTATTGAATGGCATTTAGGTAGAATTTTGTACTAATTGAAATATTAGCTATATATAAACATAAACATTGCTGCAAAGTTGTTACAAGTGATAATGAAGTATTTTCTATTCAAATAAAATCTAAGATAAATATTTAACTGAGATGTTTAAGACTGACTGAAGTTTAACGACTCAACTAAATAATATTTGTATTTTTTTTTTCTTTGATTTTTCACAAAGTTGAAGTTACAATTCTCTTTCTCACAATAGAGTATACTTAAAAGAGACACAAACTTTATTTTACTAAAATGCCTTCAATTCATTTTTTTTTGTATTAAAGAATCGAAGCGCTTCCAAACTCTTTCATTATATCCCACAATTTATGTGTCTCTCTCTTCAGTTATTTGCTCCCGAACTTCTCTTTTCTCTCTTTGATATTAGCTACATGCTTCATTCAACTGATTTGACCCCAGGGAAATGAGAAATCTCACTCAAAATCGAATCGCAGTGCCGCAAAAGACAATAAAAATGGCAAGTTGAGAGGTAGCAGTAGAGTAAAACAGTAGCCATTGGGTACAGTTAGTGAACGGCTTAGAGGCAACCGTTATTTCTGCTAATTTAGCGGCTAAGAAGAAACATCGGAATTGCTGGCTGGCATCAACAGGAGACCGCTAAATAACAAAGTAAAGAGCCAAAGCAAGGCAACTAAAGAGCTCAAAAGGCAATCGAGTGAGTCTTGGCAGACAATGAGGCAGCAGTGAGGTCATTAATAAGCCAAAAGCCATAAGTAAATATCCTTAAAGGATGTGGGAAATGGGATAAGGAGCAAGGAGCACACAACTATAAACCCGACATGCTTATGGTCCAGGCATATTTATGCATATTTGCAGCGCATAAAAATCGCTATGCTTCAGCTATGTGTTGTGTGTTGTGGTGTAGTGTGTGTATTGTTGTGGTATGTGTGTGTGTGTGTGTCGTTTGTTGTGCCTTGTTTTGCCTTGCGGCCTGTCAGAGCAGACAACAGGGAGACAAAGCGGCGTCGTTTTGTTTTGCAAACACAAAAGACAAAGCGAAGACAAAAAAAAAACACAACCGATTTCGATTTTGAGAGTTCAGCGTCGAGTTCGAGTTTGAGTTCGGCATGCAGAGCATCCCATCCAGGCAAAACTCTGACGCTGACTCAAGCGGCGCACAGCAGGATCCTCGGGGACCACATGTTGACATTATTTGCCTCTTGCCGCCTGCTTGTTGCCTCTTGCCTCTTGCCAGTTGCCACGCACAACAAACAGGTGTGAAGTTCGGCATATGTGGGTGCAGCATCCGCATCCTCAGTTCTCTTATTCTCACTTCACGATTCTCATTTCTGTGTCCGTTCTCAACTGTCCTGCAAAACGCATTAATTTTAAATATTATTTTGGCAGTTTGCTTTTTGTCCATTTAATAAATGAAATTTGCAACCTTTTTGTTTGTTGTTCGTCGTTGTCGCATCTTTCGACAAATTGACCGCAATTTCGCTGTGTCATTTGCTGTTAATTTATATGCCACAAAAAAGAAAATGAAGAAAACAATTCACAGAATACTGTTAAAATATTAAAAGGGGAATAAAGAAACAAAAATACGCGGTAAACTGCAATGAAATCTAAGAATTCAAGTAGAACTATTTTCAAACAGAAAACTCATCATGAATTCGACTACGAAAATAAGTTTTAAATGTTTAGCATTAGGAAGTGTTATATTGAAAGTTCTCTAGATATTTCTGGAATATATGTAAGATAATGAATTATAAGTTTATTATCGTTTCAAAAGAACATTTGTATACAATTTTGGAAAATTAAAAAAATATTTAATTTAAAATATTTTTAGAGTTATGTTATTTATATATTTGTTAGAAAACTGTTTACAAGCTCTTGTTAAAAACAAACAAATTAGCTAGAATTTTCGCCTACTTATCATATTAAACTATGATGATTTATATTTGTTAGAAAACTGTTTGCAAGCTTTTGTTAAACTCAAATCATTTATCTAGAATTTTCGCTTATTTATCATTATACCCGCTACCCATAGGGTAGAAGGGTATTATAACTTTGTGCCGGCAGGAAATGTATGTAACAGGTAGAAGGAGGCATCTCCGACCCTATAAAGTATATATATTCTTGATCAGCGTCAACAGCCGAGACGATCTAGCCATGTCCGTCTGTCCGTCTGTCTGTCTGTCCGTCTGTCCGTCTGTCCGTCTGTCCGTCTGTCCGTCTGTCCGTATGAAACACTGGATCTCAGAGACTATAAGAGATAGAGCTATAATTTTTTTTCGACAGCATTTGTTATGTTTGCACGCAGATCAAGTTTGTTTCAAATTTTTGCCACGCCCACTTCCGCCCCCGCAAATCAAAAAAATCGAATAACAAGCGTAATTTTAAAGTTAAAGCTGTGAATTTTGGTATATATAATAATAACAATAGTATTTATGATTCCTGAAAATTTGCTTGCGATCAGATAAAAATTGTGGAAGTTATTAAAGAAACACTTTTGTATGGGACAAAACGGCCACTTACGGGGGGTCTCAAATGCTTTGGCCGACAATCTGGTGTATTGTGCCGTCTATGGTATATTTTAAATGTTAGTATCACATCGTTATACCAAATATACCATTTGGTATATTTTTAGTATTTTGCAGTATTTTTTTTGGTATATTTTGAAAATAATACCGCAATATTTTGCTTTTATTCAAAAGGGGTAGCGGGTATCTCACAGTCGAGCACACTCGACTGTAGTTTTCTTACTTGTTTTGAACTATGACTATCTAGAATTGTTGCTTATTTATTATTTGAAACTATGATGAAAATAAATAAATATTAGATTAAAAGTCTATCATCTTTAATTCCGATAACTGTTCGAAAACTGTTTGAAAAAAAACAACAATTCAATTAGAATTTTGTCTTATTAATTTTGATCATTTTAAACAATGATTTAATAATTTTTAGCTTGTCGATGCATTTGCTTTGTTTTAATTTTGTCCGCATTCCATTAGTGTGAGAATTTTGTTATTGTCAGTTTGTTGATTGTGTATTGTGGATTATGGCTTGTGAAAGACAGACGACGAATCAAAAACAATAACAAATGACACTTTTAATCATTGCATATTAACAAGGTAAAACCTTGACAACCCGCACCGATTTAAGTATATTTTTTGTGTATATATCTTCGTTGTTATATGAATACGTATAAGTATAGTATAATTAATGGCCGCAGACCGCGAACTGTGCCACCAAAAATAACTCATTAACTAAATCCGCTTTTAATAAATGCCAATACCCCTGCTTACCCCTTCTGCCCCCTCGATGCCAATGGCTTTACCACTTTAGCATTTCTTGCCACGGTTGCTACGGTTGCCAGTTTACAGGCCACAAGACCAGCAAATTAATCAACCTGACGGAACGCGACGTTGTTGATGATATTGGGCGACTGATGCTGACATTGATGCGGCTGCCACAAGCAGCACAGACAATCACTCCAACAGACAGACAGAGAAAGAGTGAGTGGATAAGGGAATGGGAAAAGGGAAAGAAACGGCGGCAGTTACAACTTCAAGCCGTATCCAACTGTGCTGCAACATCAATCTGTGGTTGCAACTCAAGTTGTGAGTCGCATAAGTAGCCTCGTGTCTCGTTTTTTTGGGGTGGGGGCAAGCACAAATCAACTTCAAGCTTCTACATGCGAGTACAACACACATTCTCAGTGTGTGGAATGCGCCCAAAAATGTTGTAGAATCAGAAGCGTTGACATGACAACTTGAGATGCCAGCCAAGATAAGCGCCAATAACAATAACCAACAACAACTGCAACTTTCTATGTGGCACGAGCATGAAAAACCTTTTTAATGCGCTTTTTTATTGTTGTTGCACTTACCTTTTGCCATTGCCCCATAGGTTGAACAGTCACGATGATTGACCCTGCATACGTATATAGTATATAGTACCCATGTCTCGTACCCAACTCTTGACTCCCCTCCTCTTACTTTACATCACTTGTTTTCACGCCACACTCTTCAATTTGTTGTTGTTGTTGTTGACTCGTGCGCTTAATTTTCAACAATTTGTATTATGAAAATGCAATGAATTTCTATTGAAAATTGCCCTCGGCTTTGGCTGCGGCTTTGGCTCTGTCATTGATTGATTGGCTTGTAAAATCTTTAGACGAAAATAAGAAAAGAAAAGCTTTTCACTCTCGTGTCAAGTCAAATGCGGCGAGAGTGTTGCATTGATCGAAGAGTAGCTGCCCTGTAAATGCTAAAGTAAATAAGTTTGAAAGACTAATCTTTGATTATTTCAAAGTCAGTTTCTTTATCACCAATAATTCAAAGGTTTATAGTATGTGAATCCTCGAAATATTTATAAATCTTGTTAAGCGTTAATATTAATCACTAAGTTTAAGAATTGAATATCATTTTTATAAATTCACAAATAGTTCCATAATATATACATATTTAAAAGTATATTTAATACTGAATGAAGTCTCAAATATGAAACACTTATTTAGATTTCCATTCAGTTCTTAACATTAAACCTATAAACCTCTTTTGGCACCTCTTATTGCTTACAGGGTATCAAAAAGTGAGTAACAAGTCGTCGTGTAACAATCATTTCGTAAGCTCATTTTGAATCTTTTCGAACTGCGTAAATGATGCTGACAAGGCATTTGATTAACACGATTAATTGCTGATAAAAATGTCTGACAGTTTGTTGTTGTTGATTTTTGTCTTCTCTTGTTGTACTTTACCCCCCATCGCTCTGAACCATGAATTTATGCTCAACTACTACTGGAGATACGCTCCACAAAACAAAAAAAAAAGAAATGTCCTTGTAAATGCATATTAATTGAAAGAAGAAGAAGAGAGAGAGAGAGAAGGAACCGTAACAGGCATTTCAATTAGTTATGAAAAATGCATTTCTCTCAACGTAAAACGCAGCGCATAAATTCATCAATTGCAGCTGCAACATTTACTGTCATTTGTCCAGTTGCAACAGCAGCAGGCGCCACATCCCAGTGGCACCACCACCCATTGGCTACTGTGTTGCACGTTGCACGTTGCAACAGTCGCGCCTCCCCGTGGTGGCTCTCTGTCTCTCTGTCTGCTTGCCCCATCTCAGGGCAAAACTCCAGCCATCAAACGGTGGCAGGCAGCAGCTGTCAACTGTCGCACACGACTTGTCCTTGTCAGTCAATGGCACACACACAGTCCACAGCTCACATCCCAGATCCCTACTTCCCCCCTCCTCTTCGACCAGCATCCCTGGTTCCCTGATCTCACCAGTGCCCAGCCCTCGCTCAACGTTTGAGTATTTTCTATATTAAACTTCACATTTTTTGACGTATGGCGTTGCCATTGGTATGCAAATTGTTGGCGGCACGTTAGTCCCCGTTATCCCCCCCCCCCCCCTTCCTCCCTTCTTCCACAACTCTCCTCTGATTGAGCTGCGCTGCAGATTGTGTGTGGCATCTTCATATTTTTGGCCCTCTGGCAGTTTTACATACGCACTGACAATGCCACCAAAAATCTGAATGCCTTAAATGGCTAAAAGATGCCGGCAATATTGAAGGGCGTTCGTTGCCTGCGTTTAAATATAATGAAAACATATGCAAATCTTGGGTTATAATCCAAAAAAGGGGATGTTGATGGGAGAAATACAATATTTAATAAATTTATATTGATATGGAGAATGAAGTAAGAGGTTGAAGTTCTTCAAATTAAAATATGTATAGAGAAGAAAGTTTAGAATTAAAATGTAAAAGTTTTTTCAATTAAAACATTTTTAGTAAAGAAAGGCAGCTAACAATTAAAACTTTTATTTGCATTGATAAATTCACATCAAACATCTTTTTTGCAATTTTATGTTACAATATATTTCCATATCTCTTCATGTCATAAGTACCTTGGTATTGATAGAGGAAAGGCAAAGGAAACTTTAAAGTTTCTTAAACTTAAATAGGCTAAGGAAATATTGAAATAACAACTTTTGCTGTTACTTTAAAGTATTAATATAAATTATTCATTTCTTATTTTATTTGCCTTACTTTTTCAATAATTGAATGAGTAATGTTCGATCTACATTCTTATTCCCTTGTTAAGCCGTCAAAAGAAGTCTCTGCAACACATTGAAAGTTGCAGCTAATTTGTACATTGAATAAGCATGAAGAACTGAGCTGAGAGAAATCTGTACAAGCAATCATAATTGCCAGTCGTCTCTCACACCTCAGCTCAGTTCCCCCCGTTTGTACTTATGACAGCTCGGATAATTTCATATTTGTTAAAGGGATTACAAATGCCACGAACACACAAAAACATGCCACACATAATGATGCCTCACGAATGTGATGGCAAACTGAAAGGCAAGCAAAAATCGATCTTACGCTCAACAACAAGCAGCCGATACTCAGCTACAGATACTTAGTCGTGTCGAAGATACAGATACAGATACAGATACACACATGTGGCATCGTTTTACATTTTGAAATGCGTGCAGTTGAGTTGAGAAATATAAAAATTGAGCATAAAGCGTGCTTAATTCTTAAAGAAAGTTCCCCATTTCCAATTTCCATCGCATTTCCAATTGCATTACCCAAAAAAAAAAAAAAACTGTGGCTTCTTCTGCCTCTGCTGGAGTAGCATACGAAATTTGGTTTGAAGAATGACACAGGACACGCCCCTCGTCCTACGCCCGCAAGTGCACAAGGCGTGAAGTGAAAGAAAATCCGCTCGAAAAAAAACGAGAGAAATGTGTGAAAAACCACACACATCATTTTAATTTTCCATGTTTTCTCTAATCCCATTTCGAAATGCTGGAAATATTAGTAATATTAATTGAAGGCACAGGAAAATTGATACCAATTTTTTGTTATCTTTAGCGAGTCAAGACTGTGAAGAAGAGACTTTTGCTCCTCCGCATCGCAGCCATTTTCTCAGAGTAGGCGTTCACTTGGCTCCTCCAAAAAACCAAAAAAAAAAAAAACTCTAGTTAGTGTCCAAGTCTTTTGCCTCATTGGCACTGATTCGTTCAACTGGCCAAATGTGATTATTCTTGTTGTTGTTGTTGTTGTGCTGTGGTTTGCTGTTAACTCGTTTGGTATTTAAGTAAACTGGTTTGCAGTTGGCTCTTCTCACTCTGGCCGAAGCATCAGCAGCTCTTTAGCGCTCGTTCCAAAAACTAAAGTGTTGGACCAGTCCCCATGTGTGCCCCTCCTCCTCCTCCTCCTCCTCCCTCTTCTGCCCCCCCTGACCACCCCTTCGAGAGCCAGTCAACGAACCAGTTCAGTGAAGAACCAAGCGAAAATGATATAGCACTTCTTGAGTGAATCTCTCGCATGGCTCTGCCTACTTTATCTGCCTGCTTGTGGCCGGTTTTTGTTGCGATCTCCTGGCAGAGAGTGCTTTTGGCTTTTAGCTTAGCAAATCTACCGACCGACGGCTTTTCGAAGTTCTGATTCTTAAGATGCAGCCCGACAAGTGGGCTTCGAAATAATGTTTTATAAGAAAATAAATTTTTAGAGAATTTATTACAAAGGCAACTAAATATGTGTAGGAAATGTATACATTATTACAATAAAATAATAAGAATAATGTTTTCTAATTACACAATTAGTTGAGAAAGACTTAATAGCTAAATATGTAAAACAACATATATACTAAAATACGTTTATTTTACTATTCCTTTATTTTATACATCTACAAAAATAATTAAAAGATGTCAAATTCATTAAAAAGGTTCCAATCTTGAAATTATTCAATATAAAGAATGACTAAATTTAAGATCAACACAAAAATTTGTAGGTATTAAATATAACTTAATTAACAAAAATCAAGTATAATAATTATGGTTAAGTTTCTATTCTAGAAATATTCATTATTTTATATTTTTGATTATTTGACTTATTACTTATTAAGTTAAAGCTTAAAGCATAACATAATATATTCTTTGGACTTCGTTTGAAGTCATAATTTGTACTAATAAATCACTGCAACATTCTATTTAATTTTAGCAAACTGAGTAATTGTTGTATAATTTCATTGTTTGTGACAATTAAATAATTAAATTAATAACTCAATAAACCGCGCGATAGCAGAATGCATACAGTTTTATTAGCCATTATTATAACATTAAATGAATTTCAAAATGAATAAAACAGAATAAAGTTTAGCCTCGTGACGAGTCTGTGGATATTTTTACAATAGGAGTTAGTTCGTGTCTATTAACAAATATGGTCTGCAATTTGCCATGTAAAATCGATAATCATTCACAGCATTTTGTGTAAAGTTTTGTGGCACGCCCACAACGCCTACACACACACACACACACACACACACAACAAACACAAACAACAGTCAGCTGCCCACCTGAGCGAGTCGCTCGGTTGTAAACAAAATGATTTGCCATAAAATTATCATAATGCCGCTCGAAATGCGCCAACAACATGTTGTCAACGGCAAAAGCGGCAATGGCAACCAACCACAATGGCAACGTTGCCAACAACAGCTAACACGCACACACACACACACACACACACACACACACACACATACAGATAAGTTTACAGACAGAGACAGCGACATGGACAATGATGACGACTTTCCAGACAAATTGACGAGCAGCAAAATGTAATTTTTGGCCGCTGGCTTTTTTTTTTTTGGTGTGCTTTTGTGAACGTCACAAACACCAATCAAAATGTCCATAAATCTGTTTGGCAGCCCACACATTTGGCCATATTCAAACAATTGAACTTTGTTAGCCAAATAGTCACTCTTCTTTTCACTACCCTCTGCTTAAATCTAATTGACATTAAATTTAAATTTTAAGCAAATGCCTGACTTTTTGGTCAACTTGACTAATAAAAGTTTATTTTAAATCATTTTTTTTGATTATTAATTTTCTTATTAATTCGTTTAAATATAGCGTTCCATCCTCTTTTATTAATTATGCGCAAACTGTGCTGCAGAAGCGAAAAAATACGTACACAAAATTTACATGCAAATCAGTTTTCAGTGCACATTTTGAGTTATCAGCAGCAGAGCTTTTTCAGTTTTGCCTTCAGTTTGCCAGTTATCGCCATTTCATGCTCTGGATTTGTGTGGCAACCACACACACACACACACACACACTCGCACACACAAAGTGTTTGCCGCATGCAACATCAAAGTTAAAATTAAATGCGCGGTAATTTGGCAAAAGGCTCAAAGGATGCCGTTGCCGACGTGAAGATGGCCCTGAATATGGGCGCAATGAAGGTAGAGAGGTATAGCAAAAGGGTGGAGTAGAGGGGGACGCTAGGTGCCAGAGGGGGGAGAGGGTGAAGTGTGGCGACTACAGGTATGAGGAAGTTGTTGCGATTGCCTTTGCCATTTGCCGCCAAGCGTGTACAGGTTTCTTTTGCTCAGCACAAATTGTGTTTTGATTGAAGTGTTGCTCGCTGCACAAAGACAAAGAGCGAGATAGATAGAGAGCGAGAGAGAGAGAGAGAGAGAGAGAGAGAGAGGCATCGAGGTCGTTGCGTAAAACTTCATTTGTAAATTTAAATTATGCCTTGTAGTTGACGGTTGATTTGCGGTCAACAACTTTGATAACTCTGTTTTACACGTCCTTTTCTCTCCTTTTGGTCGAGTAAATTGTGCCAAACTCGAAGGCCAACTGCCAATTGCAATTAACACTTGCAAGGCTGCCTGAAAGTCTGGCAAAGTAAGTTTAAAATAACTTGGCTAGTATCTTATTTATATATTTTATTTAAATGTATTGCGTGTTGTCCAGCGCAGACTTCAGCAAATGCTTCAGAAGTGACAGACAACAGCCGTCAACGAGTTGAGCTTTATTTAAGTATATTTATACTACATAAGGATTACGGCACGTGTTGAAAATGCGGTTAAGTTACTGCTAAAATGAAATCTTTATATACAGTTGACAGCTGCTCAAAGATATTTTAGCACAGCTCTGGTTCGAAATTTCGATCAAAACAACTAGCAATTGGAAAAAAATGAAGAAAAGCGTTAAAATAATATTTACAATTGTTAAAGTATTTCAATTATTAAATTCAATAGTTAAAGTAATTCAATTACTAATGTTATGCAAATATTTAATTGGTAGGTGATATATATAAATAATTGCAGGTGATCGAAGATATCTTTAAATAGAGCAAATATGAAAGCTACAGTTGAGTGTGGTCGGCTGTAAAATACTCGCTACCCATTTTGAATAAAGGCAAAGCAAAGCGGTATTAGTTTTAAAATATACCAAATTATTATACCGCGAAAATACTAAAAATACCAAACAGTATATTCGGTATATTCATATAGTAATGCTTAGTTTAATAAGAAATTATATCATTTTTCTTATTAAGCTTTAAATAACCGAAATTGTTCAATAATTTTTATCTTAAAGCATAATAAATAGATTAAACAAAATAGATTGAAATGATATGTAGAAAAAACCAGCACCAAATTAGGAATTCTTCAACATTTTATAGTGTGTTATTTAATCAACAATTTCCTGATTATGCCATGTCTTGAATTCTTCATCCATGCTAGAAATCAGAGAATTTATTTAATAAGCTGTTCGAGTAAACTTAAGTAGTGTGCTCAGCTTAATTAAATTAACAACAGTTGTATGCGTTTCTTCAGCCATCATCGGCACGTCAAAGACAAGGCAAAGTGCTCTGGCACTTATGCAAATATTTTAGCCAATTCTCTCTTTAATCGAGCATAATACTTGTGGCCATCACAGTCTTATTGTCAGGCTGTGTGCAATGTGCAATGTGCACTTGTCATGCGACTTGTGCATTTGTCTAATAAAAGCGTTAATCTGGACTACTCCCAGCTAACTGACTAACTAACTAACTAACTGACGAGCTGCTTGGACCACCAGCAGACGAGACCAGTTTAGAAAGGGAAGAGGAGAGGGAGAGTTGAAGTTGGAGGAGCTGTAAGCGTCATGTTTAATGCCTCCCAAAGGCTGTCATGTATGAATGCGAGTACGAATGTGAATGTGAGTACTTCACATGTGTGTGACTATGAATGCGCGTGGGGGAGAGCGGGAGGATGGAGGATGGAAGATGGACTCCCCGAGGTGTGAAATCATCGTAAGTGAGCAGCTGGAATGTCCAGTTAAGTGGAGAGGCCTCTGGCAGCATGCAACAGACAGCAGTGTCATGCCACAGCAGCAGCAACAGCAGCAGCAGCAGCAACAAATCCTGTTGCGATTTGCAACATTTATATAAGAATGATTTAGCAGTTGCCCCACAGCATGTTGTACACCGCCTTCTCCTACTACTTCAGCTCCACCTCGATTACCTCCTACTCCATCTCCTCCTCCTTCTCCTCCTCCTTCTCCTCCTCCTTCTCCTCCTCCTTCTCCTCCTCCTCCTGCTGCTGCTTATATAGCCATAAAATCATGTGACATATCCGCAATTTTTTAAGCCAACCTCAAGTGTCAAAATCGACGCCCACCCGCTGCGATTGCTTGCAACTGCCACAGACTTGTTGTCTTGTTGTTGTTGTTGTTGTCGTCGTGGAGCTCACTTCGCTGGAAGACAGCTCTTCCACTTCTTTTGTTTGTGTGTGGGTGCAGCAGTAATCTGTGCAGTTAAATTTCGTGGAATTAACGCCCCCAAATGTGCGTTGACAAAAGCTTTCAGTGGCGCATTTTCCCCTCCCCTCCCCTCCTCATCGCTGTCGATTGTTTTTCACGCCGATAAGCATCGCTAAATCGCATCCATTCGATATATATAACATATTTGTCGTATAATTTGTTTGCGAATTTGTGCCGAGAATTGCCCACGAGCAACTAATTGCTGGCGATTAAGTCGATGCCGCCTCTCATATTTGGCAAACTGCTGACAACTTATTTATGATATAATTTTATGCCATTTGTTGGTCGCAATCTAAATCTAGCATTATTATTATTATTCCTACTAGCTGTTGTTGTTGTTGCTATTACTACTGTCCGCTGTAGTTGCTAGTTTGGTTTGCTATTATTATTATAACTCTCTGTCTAGCCGTCTAAATGCTGTTAATGAATTATGGCCATTATTTAATGCTGTTCGACTGTGTCGTGTTAATGACAGCATTTTCAAACCCGCCGTTGTTGCCTTGAATTTTCCATGCAAAAACAATAAAAACAACGGTTGTTTTTATTAATATTCAAATAGATTTGTATTCTATATTGTCTTTAGATAGAGATCAGTGCAAATTTTATATTTATTACTTGCTTTAGATATGATTTTAAAATTATTTATTTCTGTGTTTCAGTTAAGGTAGATTATTTTCTAATTTTATTTAGTTAGAGGTGCATACAGTGGGAAAAAAGATATTGATTGAAATATAGATTGCAAATGTTGTTTTTGAGAATTTATTTAGCTATTCATTTGACAGCTTATTTCAATCTTAATTTTCATATTTAGCTTTTACTATTTAAGTGATCTGTTTCTACATTGATTGAAGAGTGTGTTTTATTCTTAGAGCAACTTAACACTTAAGGTTTCTAGCTTTAAATTCTTAATAAGTTTATAACGGATTCAAAAGTTACTTTTATTTATTATGCATGCCAAGTCTAATTACATTTTTTCATTAATTATAAGTAGTATTCAGGTCTTTTCATAAATACAAATTATAATACAAAACCTTCATATTGATCATAGCTAGAAAGTAAGGAAGGGAAAACTGCTTTTTATTTTCATATCAATTTTTCTTCTGACTCAAACTGCTTTGGATACTTAACCTCTCGCATTTATTTATTGGCGCCTTTGCGGCATTGGCCTCTTGCCATATCTCTGGCTAAAGATTAGTCGATCGGCGTTCAATGCGCCAACCAGTTGTCCAGTTTCAGCTGACGAGCTGAACTGAGGTGGGCCCAAAGCTTAAGCTGATGTTGGGGCAGGCAGGATGCTGCCAGCTGGAATGCTAGCCAGGTGTTGTGGTTGTGTGTGTGTTACAGTGTGTGTGTGTGTGTTTGTATCTAAGCCTGAGGCGCGGGTGACCGCCGAGAAGCGGCTGCCGTGAATTCTTTTGTTCTATGCCGTCAACACTAAATACTCACGTCAGCCAATAAATCCACTTCAACTGTGGCAAACTCTGGCAATCTTCAACGCCACATCCGAGATTGAGATCAAGCCACAAGTGTGTAGCATCTCTCTCTCTCTCTCTCAGTCGCTCTTTCTCATTCTCTCATTCAATTCCTCATGCTCCCCTTTGGCTCTTCAACTCTTTTTTTCGCACAGCTTCCAAATGGTGTTTTTTGGTCTGTAGGTTGAGTCCGGTTGGGCAGCTTTTTGGTTGCTCTGTTCGCTTGGTTGGTTCCCTTTAGGTGTCAAAAGCAATAAAACGCCGGCCTGTAATCAACGCGATCCTAAATAGGTGTACAAATTACACCAAAGTCCTTAATTATAGCGAAACCGCCACAGAGAGAGACTCTAAACCACAAAACGCTTTTATCATGCTGCTGCTCGCGTTCTCTCTCTCTCTCTCTCTCTCTCGCTCTCTTTGTTCTTCTTATTGTTTACACTCGTTGTATGGGAGTTCTTTTTGTATGTGTGTGTGTGTGTGTGTGTTTGTGCTCTCATAGTAAGCTCGCAACTATTAAGAATTTGGCACGGTCCCAAGGCGGCTGCGACTGTGGTTTGCTGCTCCTGCTGCTGCTGTTGCTTTTGCTGTGGCATATAACTTACACCCAGATCGATCAGTGCAATTGGTGTAAATGTACTTTACTACGAGAACAGCAACACCACAAAACAGGGCACAGCACTTGGCGCTCTTTGCTCCATGCCGCACGTTCGTGCTGCGAAAATTACGTTTGATCGATTTGATCGGCGCTACAAGATCAAAGAGAATGAAACACACACACACACAGCACAACATCGTCGATGAGGACTTTTCGACTTGGCGTTGAATGTTTAGCAATTGTAATGCCCCCACTCAGCAGTAAGAGTATTTCAGCGAAATCGAAATGAACTCAATGCGAAAATATCCGCGTGCACAGGCTTTTCGCAAGGCACAGCAAATCAGCTTAAAATGGCTGGTGAATTATATTCATAATAAAATTCAGATATTTTAAGTGACTTACTTAAAAAGAACAAGATTTATTTCAAATATGACTGCAGGGAATAGCAAGAAAATCAGCTGAAAACGTTTAGAGAATTATATAAATAATACATTTTGTAAAAATTTAAAGGGACTTGAGAAAAAGAAGAAGGAAACTAGCTTAAAATCTTCGTAGGTTGGATAATAAAGATATAAATTAAAAATAGTATTGCTAATACTACAAAAAAAAAACGATAACGATAACGATAACTTTAATAGCTTAGATGGCAAAGCAAAGATATCAAAAAGAAAGACCAATTAACAGATACTTATATTTTAAATGTCAATTGTTTTCATTAAAACCATATTCTACAAATATACCGAAAATATAACACAAAAATACTATATCATACCAAAGGTTATATTTGATATATCGATATTGTACTACATTAAAAATATACCACAGATTACAAAATATACCAGACAGTCAATTAAATCAATTATAATCGTAGCTAATAGGCTTTTTCCATATAAAAGTATTTCTTAAATAGCTTCTGAAACTTTCATATGATCGCAGGAATTGTAAATATAATGTACCAAAAAACCCGAATTTTAATTTGTTCTACGTAAATTTATAATGGTACGATGACTTTCTTCTACTGATTTTAGCTCTTAATATTATAATACTGAATTTTGTGTATCAGTTTATCGGTATAAATTTATATCTCCTTCAATATTCTCTTCATTTTCTTATTTTTATAATATTGTTCACTACAAAATTTTAATGGTTTATTGAATTGAATTTAATTTCCTCTTATCAGAAAGGGTGCAAATGCTTCGTTAGTTAAGAAAATGTAAAGTTATTAGTGCTATTGGTTACTGGTTATTTCTCATTTTGTTGAGCATGGCCAGTTGGCCTAAAGTGTGAAATTTGCTAAGCTAACCGAGGGTGGCGTGGTTGCCATGTTTGAACTCTGTTGTCTTCTAGCTGCATATCGCATATTCCTAGGCAACAGAGGGCACAACGACAACAACAACAGCAACTACAACTGCATTAGTGTTAGCCCTGAGCCACAGACTTACGCCTTTCGTTGCGGCTACGGACGCAGCCTTAGCGCTTTGTTCGTTAGTTGGTAGCACAACAAGCCGTGGCCACATTCATGTCCAAGTCCAAGTCGATGTCGATGCTGATGTCCATTTGGTGTAACGGTAAGCGAGGGAAATTCATCACGCACGACAAACTGAAAATACGTAAAGTAACTGTGACCATAACTTATGCGCAAATTATTCGATTTGGAGGCGTAAAAAATGCAGCTTCCCAATAATGGCGGCAGCTACTTCTCTCTCGTCATAGACTTCAGACTGCAATAATAATAATAATAATAGACAAGAGTTTGTGTCTACTGCAGAAGCTGTGAAAGTCTTTTTTTGGGGGAGAGAAAGAGTAGCAAATTTGTATATAAATTGAATGGTGCCACCAAAAAAAAAACCGAAACGAACTGAACTCAAACTTCATAATGAAGTTTGCAACACACGTAGGCGGCACACGGATGCCAATGTGTAATTTCTTTTTCTTGCAAACACATATTTTATTTGGCAATGCAGATGAAATCAACTTCAGCTTTGGCCAAATGCTCGTAATTGGTCAAGTGGTGGGAAAATTTCACTCTAGAGTTGTCTAATTGAAATTCCCATGCATTGGGGGACCACTCAACTCAACTTGGACTCTAATGGCCAGCTGCTACAGCTGCTGCTGCTGCTGTGCTGTTGATGCAGAGAATGAGAATCACATAGCCAGAATATGCGGACAATTTAAGCCAAATCACAGTATAGCACGCACACGCACTCTGATCGAAAGCATATGGATGCATGGAGCTAGACATGGAGATGCAACTAGAGCTGGGACACGAATGGGGAATGAGAACGAGGATGAGGATGAGAATGGGAATGGGAACAGAAACAGGACAACTGGCGCAACATCAACAGCCATTTTCGTGATTTTAATTGTCGACTGCAGCTCTGCAAATGGTTCCACATGCTGCTGCCCTCCAACTCCAACTCCAATGCAATTTCATCTCTCTCCTCTCTCCTCTCTCTCTGTGTCTGTCTCTGTGTTGATGTTGCCTGAATGCTCCGATTACGCAATTGTTCTCATGTGACCCGGGCTATCATTTTGACTGTGCCCATTGCCATTTTTAATGCTGCTAACGAAATTTAATTGGCCTCTAAATGATTTTAATTGTGCCACTGATGTTCGCCATAAGTTACAGCGCAAAATTGCCCACAACAACGACAGTCGAGATTTTTCAACTGCTGATTGTATTACCAGCATAGATTAACTTGCGTGTAACTAAGCAAAGGGTTCACAAGCTCATAGCATTTATTTAATTAGACAAAAAATAGTTATATGGAAAATGTTTTAAAATGTTTTAGAAATTAATAAGTAACTTCATTCTACATAAATTTATTAACCCGTTACCCATAAAGTAGATTATATAGAGGCATATTTGATACATTTTTATTTTTATTGAATTGGAATTTTTATTAATTTAGCTGCAATCCGATTTATTTCATGGTATATTTCAAGTGTAGTACTTCATCGGCATACCAAATATAGCCTTCGGTATATTATAGTATTTTTCCGGTATATTGTTTTGTATATTTAAAAAAAAAAAAGTTTAAGAAATGTAGTATTACATCGATATACCAAATTATGGCATTCGGTATATTTTGGAATTTTTAACGTACATATATTGTTTAGTATATTTTAAGAGGTAGCTTTCTTGCTTGTTTATTATTATTATTATAGTTATCAACGCGTTTTTGTGAACATCAATTTGAAATAGAATATATCAATCATTATTGTGCTCTCCAGCAATTAAATTTAAATGTCAATAAAACAGCAGACTTCAATCACAGACTTTAAAGGTATTTTTGCAACAGTTTAGCTTAATTTGAAGATTATATTTAAATAACAAATACTAGATTAAACTATGTCAATAATACTAACATTTGCCAAGGTCTTTTCAATAAAGGGCACAGCTAAGTATATATAAATAAAATAGAATAATATTGATACACTTAAAAGAATTGAAATTTGTTTCAAATTTTATGTAATTTTATTTCTCACTTTCAAAAGAAAGTCTCCTTGCATTTAGCAGCTTTCTCTTTCGACTCCTTCACACCTATTCAATAATTTGGGTGGTTCCCTTTCAACTCGGTCTGTCTTCTTGGGCAGTCTTATGAAATGTTGAAGGAAAGCTTAGTGTCTTCGCATCCGCTTTCATTTCACCGTCTGTCAGTGTCATTTCATTTGTCATCATTTCGCTTGGCCCCTACTCAAATCAGCATTAAACCAAATGAGCCATGCCAAAAGCCAGTCACAACAACAATCTACTTACTGCATACATACATATTAACAACAGCAACAACACCGACCCAGTTTCATTTGTAAATTAATAACCTTTCACCTGAGTTTTAATTTAAATGCCCGCAACTTATCCGCCTAACCGTAACATTTTATGTAGTAGTGTAAGACGACTCAACATCGAACAACTTCAGGCCAGAAGACTTTGAGTCTTCGAGTTGTGTTGCCCACCCGGATGACTCTGCTAACTGAAGTCGATGTGGAACCTTCATCAAGAGCTTCGCCTCAGCTTTTGGCTGACATTTCAAATTTTGCAAATGTCAAAAATGCCGTTCCGTTGATGCCGCCTCATTTGTCTTGAAAATTTGCCATAGCTGCTGCTGCTGCTGCTGCTGTTGTTGCTCAGCCAAGTCGCACTTTTTAACACTTTTCACTTAGACTGAGTTTCCCATCCGCCCCTCCCCCTTTGTCTCCTTTATGATACTGATGTGTTTGCCCGAGGGCAAGTGACTGCCTCCAAACTTCAAAAGCGAGAGAGAAAGACACAACCGATGTGCCGACCTCTCGAGTCCATGGAGTGTCGAGTGTTTGGCTTGATGAGCGTCTCCAAAGTGACCAACACAGCACAGGAGTTGGATCTCTGTGTGTTCACCGAGGCTCACTTTCTTGCCATTGCCGAATAATTTCACAGTCTATCAATTAGCATGGCGGTTACAGTGGTAGGGAAGTTGTAGGGAAGGAAGCATTGAAAACTAGAAGAACTTAAGGAAGAAGGGAGTGAATTTGGTGCACCTTTAGTCTTGTTAACAATAAAGTACCTATTCATTTTTTTAGGCAGTTAATAATAATAATAATACTTGAAACATGTACAATCGATTTTAAAAGAATATTCAAATAATATGTTTATAATATACATTGTTATTAGTCCTGTATTTATGAGGTGTTCCTTGCAATTGATTTTCCCTATATTATATATTATTATTCTTTTCTTTACATTAGTTTCTTTTACCCTAACATAATATATTTAAGTAGAAATTGTCAAATTAACCATAGGGTAGAACGGTGTTCTATTATATATATATAACAGGCAGGAAAAGTTATCTCCTTATAGCTGATAAAAATTGAGGAAGTTATTCAAGAACTAATTTTGTAGGAAAAACAAACCTATTGCAATCAGGTCTTAGTTGCTTAGGCTGACAATTTGGTATACTTTGTATTATATGATATAATTTGAATAATATATCAATATACTAAATATTGTGTTAGTAGATTTTTCAGTATTTTTGCTGTATAATTATTTGGTGTATTTTAAGAATAATACCACGCAGATTTGCTTTTATTTAAAATGCCTCAAGTCGAGGAAACCCGACTGTAGATTTCTTTCTTGTTATTCTCTTTAAAATGATTAATACAAAAATATACATTTTCAATTTTTATCAGAGTAATTTCTGCAGTTGGTCTTTGTATCTTATAGTTAAATGGTGAGTTACACTTAATAACTTTTATGTATTATATTATATTGATTTTTCTCACTTCTATAAGAAAAGTCTACCTATAGCCTAGATCAAAATGTTGTTTAATAATAGTAGTTTAAATACAGCTTTGTCATTTCTATTTTCGTTCAAATTGTTGGGTGTTTTATGACCACTGTGCCACAGTTTGTAGGCCATTTTTCATGCTCTCTGGCCGCTAGGAGCAAGAGCACTAACTGCAACGACAGTCACAGATTTGCAGCAGCAGCCGAGTGAAAGAAGATCGAGAAGACTGTAAACTGAAGAGCTGGAGACTGCAAAAGTGAAGACTGCAGACAGGCTCTTATGACCTTAGGGGCTGGCAAAAGGTGGTCTCGCTGATTGTTTACGTCTGCGCTACTCATAAAATTTCAATTAATCTGCGTGTCACTTGGCCAACCGAGCACACCGGCTATGGAGGTCTGTGTCTAGAGATATCTTTGGGTGTATATATGTATGTGTGTGCATGCTAAATATTTAATGAAATGTAAAGAGCTATGACATCAAGAGGAGGTAGAAGTGTGTTGTTCATAATAAAACAAGCCTTTAGATTTCAGTTTTTCGCTCTCTCTCTTGCTCTTAGCATGAAATATCAGATTATAATCTCTGAGTGAATCTGCTCATTTGGCTTCGCCTCGCAGGCTGGCTGGCAAAACAAGCGAGTTGCACAGGCACACACAAATTAATCTTCTTCAAATTAGCATCTTGATTAGCCAATGAAATGTGTAACCCATACCCCAATACCCTATAGCCTATACCCTCAGAGGCTGCCACACTATAAAAATCAACAGCAACATTTTCGAATGCTTCGTTTTTGATGATCATTGATCATTTTTGTGGTTTTCTTTTTCTTCTGCTTTTGCTGTTTGTCTTCTTTTTCATTTCGCTGATCTTTTTTAGTGGTGTCTCTCTCACTGGAGCCCCTCACTACTGCTGTTGATGTGATTACAATAATTAATCTTGCTCGAGATTATGCTTGATTTTTGATTCTCCCTCTTCTCTGCTCTTCTCTCTCTCACCAAAGATCGCTTTAGTTTGGTTTGCTTTGGGTTCGTTTCGTTTTTAGCTGCTGTTTTATCTTCGTTTTTGTTTTTTTTTATTTGCTTTTTCCTTAAGGCGCCTGCGCCAACTCGAGTCGACGCGACGCGGCGTCAAATTAAGTGTTTGTGTCGCTTGCCATTAATCAAAACATATCACAAATTTCGATATGAAAAAGTGTTTTGTACTATATCAAACGCAAACTCCACTAACTACAACTTGTTTTCATGTCGTGTTCGATGTTCGTTTCTCGTGTTCATCTGGGTGTGTGGTGTGTTCACTTTAATTTCTGTTGTTTTTTTCTTCTGTTTTTCTGTTTTTTAATAATTTATTTTGATTCCTTTTCCTGGTCTGGAAATGTCACCTGCTGTGCAAACACCGCCTGAGACTGAGACTGAGACTCAGGCTCTGTGTCTCTCTGGCTGCTGTTTGATGAATGATGGACAATGTCTGCAGCTCTCTACGGATTTCATTCATTTTCATTTGCATTGAGTGCGTTCAATTTGAATTTATTTGCAGTTAACATGCAGCTGTCTCTTCCCAACTACGATCTCTCTACGATCGATGGTCGATAGACGATAGTCGATTTCAGTAGCCAATGTGGAAAGTGGTCAAGTGGCTGCCTCGCATTAATCATTCAACCTGTTTCGACCACACAAATCAGTTAAACTCGGCAACGAAATTTATGAACTGCCTAATTGTAACAATATTTGACAAGCTTGTGGTCATAAACCTTGGCAATATTTTACACTTTTACACAACTTGTTTTTTGCTTATCGTGCTAAAAATATCACAGCTTACAGCAACAACAATGTCAACATTCAACAGTCAAGTGACAGCAGCAAAAGGCAATTATCTATAATAAAGCACAAACTACGCAACAACAATAACAACAACAACTGCAACAAAGACGTCGACAACAATTCGACCAGTTTTCCCAGACCAGTTGCAATTTTCAACACTTTGCAACCAAAATGTGACACCTGCAGTTGTTGTTGTTGTTGTTATTGTTGCTGCTGCAGTTAAAGCCAAATTAAAATTCACTTGACCAGCTCAACACCTTGGTCAATTTGAATGTGCATGTGTGTGTATGTTAAGAGAGCTGAAGTAATTGCTAAAGCTGTTGATTACTTCCAATTTCAATAATTCCAATCGGAAATCAGCAAAGTTCACTCCAAGATAATATTTAATTATGTTACAACAAGCTCATATTACGTATCCGGCTACAAGTCGTTTGTCATCAGCTCAATTTACTACAGCTAGGATTACATCAATTGACTTGAGTGGATGGGAAAATATGAAATATAATTATTTAAACAATTCCAACGTGCAAGATAGAGACAAAGATAAGCAGTGCATTTTCTCCATTTTCAAACTTTGTAAATTGCATAAATTACTTCATTTTATGCAACAAATTTTATGTTTAATGCTCATGTTTAATTTTTGCCCACACAAAAATAGACTTACCTACATTTCGTATGCGTACCCATAGATGGCGCTGCATAAAACGCCATCTGACGGCAGACATAGTAACTACGCCAGTAGTAGCCGAGACAGCAACCACACATGAGTAGGACAGACATACTTGTGGCTGCCGCTGTTTCGCAGTGAGAAAGAGACAACTCTACTAGACGCAATGTAGTACACTGACAAAAATATCGAGTGCAGACCATTTCTATAGTTTGCTTCTTTGTCAGCTCTTTTATTTAAATTTATCTTGTCGGCCCTCTAAACTGTAAACAAGCAAGTTTGTTTTTTCAAATATGACTATTTATTTACACACAATACATATAACAAATTCAAGGCGTACATTTGTTTGAGAAAAAAAGCTTGAGAAATAAAAAAGTTACACCGAGAATTTTAAAACTAAATAAATTGTTTCCACATCGATTTAAAAAAAAACATGAATAAAATCTTCATACACACCAAAAGCTTACTTGAATAAATTTGTTAAAGTGAAAGCTAATATTAAAAACTTACTAACTACCAAGTACGAGTACAAATAATGCTAACATCATCATCAACATCATCGCTATATATTATGAAAAATCGCTTAATATTAAAATATTAAAATGCTAGGCGAGCTTTTGTCAAAAGATTAGGCAAATTTTTGGATGACTTTGCAGAGTGTCCAACAGGGACATTAAAAAACTTTCTTATTTCAAATAATTCATTAGGTATTTATGGAAAACTCGTTGTGTTGTTGTTGTTTTTGGATCGAACTTCATATCAAAAATTGTTTGTTGTTTAACTAAATACAAATATTTTGTCATAGAATAGAAATCATAAAGCTTAGGCTTAATTAATTATTAAAAACAATTTCAATATTCTAGCTAAATTAGTTAAGATTAAAGTGAAACTTAGTTTAGATTCCCAAGAGTGCAGCTTAGAGTTACAGTTACAGTTAGAAGTAGTATGTATATAGCTTAAGTACAGAAGAGGCAAGACAGTCGAGATGGGAGAGTTAGATGGTTTTTTTTTTTTTTTGGTTTTTTGTTTTTTTATTTTTGGAGGAAGAGTTTTGAGAGGGAAGAAGTTGAGATAGAGTAGAAGAGTAGAGGAAGTGGTAGCAGAGAGGGATGATCTTGAAGCTTTTCTTTTAGACCTGCAAATCGAAACACGTTTAGTAAAAAGTACAAGCCGAATATGCAAAAAAGCGAATTCTTAAAACAATCTCTAATTATCGAAAAGTTGTTCTAAATTGCCCTTCATGGCCGCTCTTCCCACCTGTGCCGGAGCCTGTGCTCCACCGCTGCCCTCCTGCGAGCCACTCTCCGCATCCGAATCCTTGAGAGAGCCGCCCTCCTCGTCTCCAACCAGAGCGCGATACTTCTTCGCAATTGCCTCCCAATCGGCGACGTTCTCGATGCGATTCTGATTTGCTGCCGAGAAGCTGGCCTGCGAGCCTAAAGGCGATAGATGCACCTGCGATAGGGCCACCGAGTCTGAGAGATTGAAAGTAAATGGAGATTAGTAAAGCATAGGAACAATGCAATGGGGAGTGAAGAGAAAGGCCATGAAAGTTGGAAGTTGAGAAAGAAATTTTGAGCTAGAGCGCGCCAATAAGTTGAGAGAGAAATAGAGAGAGATACAGTAGAGTAGTAGTAGTAGTATAGTTGAGATATAATAGTTGAGATAGCATAGCTTGTAGATACATATTTACGATCGCTTGTAGCACCAAAAACTCTTGCACTCTTCACCAATCTTCCTTGGTAACGCAATAGTGCAATTTGTCAAAGGGGGAGGGGAGGAACTTACGCGTAGCGATGCGATACATACATTGCTCACCTTTCTTGATCTTCGATAGCCATTTGGCGCCGGCTTTGGTGCGTGGACTGGCCTGACGTATTCCCATCATCTGTACCAGACTTGGACGCTTCTTTTTCTTCATGCGTGCCTGTGGCGTGTGTAAGTTATTCAAGGCGTTTCATTAGAGACAGGACACACATTGACAATCAACACAGTAACACAGTAGTACAGTAGTACAGCACAAACATGTATATTTAAGACAGACAGGAGACACAATACGGAATACGAGCGATTAAACATTGAAAGCATCAACAATAACAACAACTAAAGTATTGTACGGTGTTACACAGTGCGTATACTTGTTTTGAGTGCAATGGTGCTAAATCGAAAGGCAACACACTTAAAGCATTCATTGGACAAGACGTTTGTAAATCAAAATAGTGTTCATTTCATTTTTGCTTTTGTCATTTTCTTTTCCATTTGCGGTTGTTGCCAAATTGCTTTAAATGGTTTGCAGAAAAGGTCAGCAACTACTAGAAGTTCTGATTCCATAATTACTAATAGAGCTATAGAGGTTTCATTTCTATGATTTGGGGGGGGGGGGGGTTGGGTTGCGTTACCTTGACCTTCTCGACGATCCACATAAACCAGGTGGTAACTAAATTAAGCGGCGATGGCGCTGTTGTGGTGCGATGCATATTGCGTATAAGCTTGGATAAGCCAAATTTCCATTCGATGTCGGATTGCGCCTAGTATTTCATAGGTTTTGCATATTGCATTGCAATTGATTATTATTGTTTTTGTAAGTTGATGATATAGATGGATGAGACATGACATATAGGATAGAACGAGAACAACAGTTACACAAATGAGTTTCATGAGTTTTTTTTTGGTTATTTCTTTAAGCAATTTACAATTTAATTTTAATTTTAACTTAAGCACGCTGCAACAAAGAATAAGGGAAATACACAAATGTACGCGTTTGTTTTGCATAGAAATTTCGAACCAAACAAAGAGATATTAATCTCTTGAGAAATTGCTAGACAAAACCTGACGCATTTATTGGTATATTTCAGAGATACGATAGATAGTAAGAGTAAGAGACTTAAACAATAGACACAGAAACATGCAGCAGTAATTTGTAAAGCATGCATTTGCCAACACTGGGCAATTGGCTAGCAGTTTTGATTATGTATTGCTCAACACTGGGCACAAAAGCTACGCACTTTTCGCTATATAGTATATATATTGTATATTGTATGATCATCTAAAGCTAGAGCACACACTAATTGTATCTAACAATCTAGAAGCAAGTGATTCAATCTGAAAGATACACTTTTGGGGTGAAAGTGTATCTCACAGATGCAGCAACAATTTTGATTATTTTTGTAATGTTTTGTATTTTGTTTTTGAGTTTTGTGTTTTCTTGAAAAAACCTGGAAGCTGCAAGTCTGGGCAGTTGATGGATCTACATAATATGCCATTCAGTATACACTTTGGCTAAAACGATAATATTATGTTAGGGTATGTAAGTGTCTGTGTGTGATTTTGAGGACTGATATCTGTAGAGAGAACGTTCTGAGTGTGTCAACAAATTTCAAATTTCAATACTAATTCACCTAAATGGTTTCGGTTGTTAATTTCATCAAATTTTCACATTGCTTCTGATGTTTTCAATTTCTGTCTACTCAATATTATAGTTATGTTGTTGCTGTTGTATATATTATAGTTTTATCTTTACTTCTCAACTGCTAACATATTTCTATAACTTAAAGACTAAATATATATGGGTTGTTTATCTGGAAAAAGACTTGAGGATTAATTGTTAAAAGTATCATTATATAAATAAGACATAACTTAGTTAACATTTAATAAATAGATATTTAAAAAAAATGAGATATATTAGAGTTAAAGATACTTGGTTTTTGAGCATTCAAAAAGAGTTGAATAAAATGGATTTGTTTTTTTTTTTTTGATTGGATTAGAAGCGCCATTAGTAATACTACCTGAATTCTTTGATAGGTGTCTGACATCATAGCAATTAGCAGGTTAATGAGTACAACCACCGAGACCAACATGTAAATGCCAAACACAATTTTGAACAGATACTCAACCCAATAGGGCTGAGAGACTTCATTTTTGATTCGGTCAACTTGAGTTTGCTCCGTCGTCGTCTGGCCAAACACGGCGAAGAAGAGTAACTCGAACGAGTTTATTGGATGCATGCGCACTGTGTCGTTTTTCGTTCCCGTTTTTGTATTTCGTATTTTTGTTTTTTTACGCCGGTTATTTTTGTTGTTGTATTTTCCGTGGCACCCAATAGACCGAATATATGTATATAGAAAACACGAGTCCAGATATCAACCCCCTCAACACAAATGATTTAAGTACGAGCACAGCACACACACACACACACACACACACGCATAGAGACAGCAGATAGGGAAAATAAAAAAGGATAACGCACGCCCAATTGACATGCGGTTGGCCAAATCGTCCAATCAATTAACACCGGTTGATTTGGCGAAATCGACCAACCGTAAAATAAAACCAAAAACGTGGGCCAATTGCGTTTCAATTTTGTCAAAACGGTCAACGGGGTTGTTATCAAAAGCGTTTTCAGTTTCAAATGAAGTTCAACACAAAAATGTATATATATAGTAGTATAGTATATATAGTATGATATTAATATAGAGAGAGAGGGAGAGAGAGAAAGAGAGAGAGAGAAAAGGGGGGAGGAGAGTGTGTAATTAGTGATGATTGTCAATACAAACCTGAATGCGTTGATAAGTATCCGACATCATGGCAATTAGCAGGTTAATGAGCACAACCACAGACACTAACAAATAGATGCCAAAGACAAATTTGAACAGGACCTCGGTCCACTCGGGACGCAGATGTCGCATGGGATTGATGTCCACGGTGGTCGTTTGTCCGAAAACGGCGAAGAACAGACGCTCGAAAGCCAGAAATGGTGTCATGGGTCCTAACAACGATGACAACGATTCGATTCGATTCGATTTATCGATTCGTCATCACAATTGATTCGATTATTCGATATACGTTATACGAGATCAAATATCAAATAACAAACACGCACATCAAGACTAACTTTTGGTGAAGGATTTAATTATTTTGCTTGCTTGGAATACTTGTATATATATTGAATATTTTTGCAATTGATATAAGTTCATTTAATATGGCACAGGCGTGTGTGCAAAATGGGGGGCGGGGGCGGGGGGTGTACGATACGTCAAAAGCAATAGCGAACAGCAACAGCAACGAGAGCAACACTTTAAGGCAATTTTTGATCACATTCGAATATATATTGATATATAAAATCATCGGCCAAAACACACATATTGAATTATCGATTCGATCTTTTAATGGCGAGTTTCTCATCAAATGATTCGTTTCGCCGTTTTGTGCAGCATTTTTTTTTGTTTTTTTTTTTTTTTGAAGATTGGTGGCAAAAGTGGGTGGAAAGGGTGGAAGGGCAGCAAGCGTCGGCACAAGCTTGAAGCTTCAGGCGAACATGACTTACTGATTGATCGAGTATACACATATACTGATTGGATTGATACATTTAGCCATTTTAGATTGTAATTTGAGTGATAGTTTTTGGAATTTGCTTACGACTTGCAGAACATCAACATGCATTGAATTGAATTGAATTTGATTTGGTTAGTTTACATTTTCTTTTTTTCTCTTTGCGCATGAGAAATAATAGGTGTGAAAAAATTCAAAATAATAGAAATTATAAAATGTAAAGAAGAACTTATTAAATTGAGAAAAGCAAAAGAAATCATTAATATTCCAACTCTTTCAAATAAATAATTTATTCAAAAATAAAGATTCCATTTAAATGAAATCGAATCTCCGTTCAATTAAAATATAGACTTTTCGTTCTGATCTTTCTTTTGTATAAAATTTTATAAAATCATAAATATAATTATTTTTAGTCTTGTTGCCTATTATTTTATAACACTCATTTGTATGGAAAACTTTATCTTACAATTAAAAATGAATACAAAATTAATGTTATAATTTTACAATACAATTCAAAATGTTAATTTTTTATTTCTTTGTCTATTATTTTATAACATTCATTTGTTTAAAATTTTAAGTAAATAAAATTCCTCATATATATTACATCAAGGGAGCACAGTTATTAATACACAATCTTCTTTTTAAAAAAAAATTAAAATTTTAAAGTAACACACACATATTAATTAAGAAAAGAATTTCATGCAAAAAGTGTTGAAAATAAATAATACATTAAACAATTGTTGATAATACAAAATAAGATTGAGTAATGTAGCATATGATACCTAGATTGATTAACATTGATCCACAACATCAAGAAATGCACAAAACATAGAACGTATCCACTGGCCAAGACCAAGATAAAACATGCCTCGAAACGAAACGAACTTAAAGAAGAACAAGGCTAACGTTAGGTATTGTTGTTGTTAGTACGAATTGTTGTAGTTGTTGTTGTAGTTGTACGAGTAGTAGTAACAGTTATTTGTAGAGTTAGTTGTTCGAGTATGTGTAGAATTTGTTGTTGCATTTGCTTTTTCCATTGGACTGGAAAATAAGATAATGACAATAAAAAAAACTTGTTACACACAACATTGAAGGCAAGGAACAGTTTGGTCGGTTCGACCTGCAGATAATATCGGTATATATACACATATATATGGATATATATGTAAGTAGAGTGAGGAAGAGCCCATGCAAAAAGGCTGAACGAAGGAAGAAAGCGTTGCGTTACGTTATGTTACGTTGCATTACGTTACGAGACTTACGATCATCTTTGTGTTTGCGTCGAAATTCGCTAGAGCGACTATCAATATAACTCTCCACGGGCGGGGGACGTGGGGTGGGCATATCATCTGAAGCAACAGCGGGGGCGAGGGCGGGGGAAAGGGTAGAATTGTAGTATTAGTATTGCAAATCTAATTCGTTGGGGGTTTTAGCTTTGGGAATACAGGTTGGATCAATAGCACATGACGACATCAAAGAGAGAGAGGGTTTTGAGGTTGGGTTCAGTATTTTGTTTTTGGTTATTTATTTTGTTGTTGTACAGCATGCAATTGTTGTTGTATTGTGGTTGTGGTTGTAGTTATTTTTTATGGTAGGTGGAACATTGAGCACATTGAGTTGTAGTTTATCATTCAAGGCAGAATACAGATACTTATCAAGACACATTAAAAACGAGGATGTTGCGAAAACATTCCAAAAAACAAACGAAAAAATGTAATTCAAATCAGAAATTGAAAACAAAATCAACTCAAGAGTTTGATAAATGAAATTGTACCATATAAGCAAAGCAAACGTTCGGACTTACCGTCACTAAAGTAGCCTTTATTACGATTCCTCTTCTCGAAGCTGCGTATTTCTTCGGGCGTTAGGTTGTTGAACGATTGATTCAACGCCACAATGTGCATGGAGAAGCCAAACACGAAGATGGCGAGCACGGCGAGAAACCGTGCCAGATCCTTTAGCAGATCACCGATGATGATGGCCCAGGGACCAAACAGATGATGGAACGACAAAAAGTCCAGGATCTGCACACAGGCCAAGAGAAAGGCCAGGGCGAAGCATTGATTGCGACAATAGACAAGTGTGGGATAATATTCCTTGGAGACGAATAGAAAGGCGACGACATGAACGCCGACACCGGCCATGCCCAGCAGCAGGACGAGCACCTTGATCGATCCCAGACCCGATTTGTCGGATGGATTCGTCAACTCGAACAAAAGTAGACCGCTCAACCAAATGAGCAGACCTATTTCGTACCAGTAGGGGACCAGGCTGAGACGCAGCACCGGATAGATGGGCGTAATGCCGACGATGCTCAGATGGGTCATGAGGTAAATGTGCGAGGTGAGGTAGGACATGAACTTGATGATGGGCACCTTGTTGAACTTGTGGCCCATCGGGAATGTGAAGCCAATCCATACAGGCGGACAAACGATAAACGCAACCAGCAGCAACATGATCTTCCACGATGCCCACGTCAGTGAGCCGTGCCACAGTTCCTAAAGTGAAGGACACATAGAGATTAATTCAGCACTTAAAATAGAGCAGAAATATACATTTACTAACTTGCAAGTATCGTTGAACTACTGTATGTGCAATGACTTCCTTCTGTTCGTTCTCGATCAGCACATCGAGAAACTCCACATTTCGTTTATCGGTCGCCTGCAGAATCTTTCCCGCCGAATCGGAGCCAGCTGCCAGAGCCAAGAGCTCTGTGGCCATTGCCTCACACTGTTTGCCAGCTGCCACCAAATCCTTGGCGCGTTCCTTCTCCTGCAGAATCAAAAAGTGATAACCAAGAAAGTGAGCAAGTTCATTGTGACTATATGCAACGCACCTTTGTCGAGAGGGTTATGTAAATGTTGGACAATTTGGCAGCTGTATCCACTGGCGCTGGGGAGACCAGAACAAACTCCTGTATCGGCTTATTATTGTGATTCTTGGAGACGACCATTAGATTGTAAACGAAACGTTTGTCCTCCATCAAACCGTACGTATCGTGTTCCTTGTTCATCAGATACCTCAGCACCTCGTTGTGACCCTCAGAGGCGGCAAACCAAATGGCCGCACAGCCATAATTCGTCTCGGATTTCGGTGAGGCGCCCGCCTCGCACAGCAGCTTAACCACATCCAAGTGACCGGCTTTGGCAGCACAATGCAGTGGCGTCCAACCGTTGCGATCGGTTGCATTTATCTCAGCGCCCTGGCCGAGCAGTATCTCCACCATCTGGAAATGGCCGTGCATCGCTGCGATATGCAGTCCGGTGCGACCATTGCGATCCGTGGATTGCAGGAGTTCCGCCGACCGACTCAGAAGCAAACCAACCACTGACATGTGTCCACCGAAGCAAGCCAAATGGAGCGGATTGTAACCCTGACAAGGAATAGAGTAATTAGAAATGAACCCAAGTCAAGTCAAGAAAAGGAGATGATGAATGGTAGCTATAAAACAAGGGATTATTTTAGGAAAACTTAGGAAGTTCATGACTAAAATCGGAAAGAATTAAAGAATTCATTTAAAAGAATGGGAGCTATAAAACAAGAGTTTATATACAATACCTAGGAAATTTATATCTAAAACCGGAAAGAACTAAAGAATTCATTTAAAGCAATCCCATGGGAAGGTGAAGTTCCCTTTACTTAAAATTATATGGATTTATTACTTCAACTTTTGAATTTGATGTAATACTAGATAAATACTTTCAGCTAAAGAGAATTTACACAAAACAAGATATATAGCCAGCAAAGTGTATGGTAAATGATATAACATTCAAAAAAGAAGTTGGGAAAATGCAGGTATGATTAAAATAGTTCTCAAGTGTTTAATTTGTTATCCTGTTATCAAATAGGATATTTTAGGGTAGAAAAATAGATCATAGCTTACGTTCTCCACGGTCGCTGCATCGACTTGCACACCCGCCGAATTGAGGAGCAAGCGCACCACATTCTCATTGCCGGAGAAGGCGGCCAAATGCAGCGGCGTCATGCCCGACTCAGTGCCCAGCTCACCGAACAGACTCTGCCCCGTGGGCGTCTCTGACTTGACCGTTGCCGGCACGCTCGTTAGCAGCTCCCGGACAGTGTCCGCCTGTCCATAGTAAGCGGCCACATGAAGCGGCGTTAGACCCAGTTTCTTGCTATTGATGCGCAGCGAATTCGTGCTCTTGAGCACATCCAGCACCTGACCGTGTCCATTTTGGGCAGCCAAATGGACGGCGGTGAAGCCCGCCTTGTTCTCCTCGGTACAGGAGGCGCCGGCGCGTACGAGAGCCTTGACCACATCGGCATGTCCGCCCTCGGCTGCCAGTTGTAGGGGTGTGGCATCGGTCAATTTATTTCGAGCCGATATCACGCCGGATCGATCGAACTTCATGAGCTCCTCGATCACCTTGACGGATCCCTGCATGGCAGCAATATGGGCACAAGTGTTGCCATCCTTGCTGGTCGCATTCACCAGCGATGGATGCTGCTGCAGAAACAATTTGGCCACTTCAGAGTAGTTGTTCTGGGCAGCGACATGGATGGGCTTCTGGCCCAAATCATCAGTCGCATCAATGTTGGCGCCCAGCTCCAGCAGCAGCTGGCATACTTCCATCTGCCCGCTGGCCGCTGCCAAATGCAGCGGTGTCTGTTTGCGCAGCGTCAGGATATCGATAACAGCATTGTGATCCTTGATGAGAAACTTCACCAGATGCGTGAATCCGTTCATGGCCGCCAAATGGAGTGCGGTGCGTCCCACACGGGACTTGGAATTGATGAACGCCTTGTTCGTTAGCAGCGCATCACAGACATGCAAATAACCGCGCTCCGCAGCCAAATGCAATGCGGATCTGCCCTCGGTATCGAAGACATCGACCCTGGCATGATTCGCCAACAGATTGTTGACCAGCTCCATGTGACCGCGATGACAGGCAATCAACAGCGGTGTCCAGCCCACCGATGATTGGCGATTCATTGCCTTCTGTATGTCCGTGGGATTCATGTGCGATATCATCTCCATCAGCACATCGTTGTTGCCGGCGACGGCGCAATAGTGAAACGCCGTCTCCAATGCGTTCTTCGTCTGCAGCGTCACATCGGCTCCGTTTTCGAGCAGCATGCGCACGATTTGCTTATCGGATTCGGGTATTTTCACCTCCTCCTTGGTAATTTGGCAAGTGTAATGCAGCGCCGTGGCGCCATCATCGTTCACAGAGTTGATGTACGTGGTGGCCTTCTCCTGGCCGTGCTTCTCCTTCACCGTCTCGATCAGATGGCGCACAATCTCCGGGTGGCAAGATCTGCACGCCATGTGCAGCGGCGTCTCGCCAGTCTGCAAGGGGAAAATGCAAAGATTATTAGTTTAGGGGTAAACCATTATGCAAAGGATTTATTTGAATGCTGATAGTAGTAGATAAAGCTGGTGAATATTCTTTAGTACCATAGCTATCCTTCTGTTTAAACGTCTACATCTCTTCTACTACATGTGCTACCTCTGTTAATTTTTTCGATATAGCTCTAATAGCTTATATGCTGATACTATAAAGTAACAAAGCATCTTTTTGTTGCCGGAAATCGGAAAAAACGGTTTGAAGTGATGTTAACAACCTTGAAAGTTATGCAGAAAACTATACTAAAAGCAGTTAGTCAGGAACTAAACTGATTTGAAAGAAGGTTTTTGAATGGGTTCTAAAAACTTCTATAAGATTAAAGGATAGACTTAAAACTTGGCCGGTATATTTAATGAATGTTGACGGTTTAGGACTCGAAGCACTTTAGGAAATACCTTGAACTGATAAAGTAGTTGCTTTAAAAACACTTTCTTCAAAGTTTAACAACCGATTTTATATACCAATCAGTTGCACTCACATTCGACTTGTAGAGCGGATCGCCGCCATCCTCGAGCAGTTGCATCATCGTCGCCAGATTGCCGTGACGCGCTGCCACATGCACCGGCGTGAGGCAGTCATCGGTAGTGAGATTGGGACTCGCACCCGACTTAAGCAGCATGAGGGCGCAACGATCGCCATCCTTGACCCGGGCAGCAATGTGCAGCGGCGTCTCGCGCAATTTGCCACCGCGCACATGAACATCGGCGCCAAATCCAAGCAGCGTTTCGACCACAGCTGGCTTCGCTGACTCCACGGCAATATGCAGTGCCGTAAAGTTGTCCTAAAGAGAGTGAACGAGTTTAGTATATGCCAAGTGAACTAATTCGTCTGCCTACATTTGTGGTCACATCCACTTTCTCGCCCTTTTGCAGCAGCGTGTTAATGATGCCAGTGTGACCGTATGCGGCGGCAGTGTGTATGCTGCGAGCGCCATCCTTGTTGGGCATATGGAGATAAACGCCCTTCTTGAAGAGCATCGTGGCGCACTCAGCATGGCCATTGAGTGATGCAATGTGCATCAGTGTGCTGCCATCCTTGGTGCGCTCGAAGATGCTCGCCTTGAATTTGTCCGCCAGTATCTCAATAACATGGGCATGTCCATTCTCCGCAGCCAAATGCATGGGAGTGCGATCTACGAAGAAGATTTAAGTTTCGTTCTTAAAGTGCTTAATTTGCGGTTGACTTGTGACTAACCTTGATTGTCCGCTATGGAGGCCGAGGCGCGCACACCATAAAAATACTTAAGCAACGCCTCATCGCCCTCGGCGGCGGCAATGTGCAACGGCGTCTGCCCCTCGCCATTCTGGGTGTCCACATTGGTGCCGTAATCGACGAGTATGCGCACCATGTCCACATCTCGCCGTCTGGCGGCCAAATGCAAGGCCGTGTCTCCATTGGCCGTCGTTGCCTGGCCACGAATTAGAACAAGGGAATTAGAACAAGGTGTGGAGCATAAGTTAAACATTGCATTTTCGTATGTGTCAGATTGTGCTGGTCAATGTGAGCTACTTTTTGTAAGTAAGTTTCATAGCAAGGTTAAGGCTTGACACTACTCCTATTTTCATCCACCTTCCCGTACCCCTTAGCAATTCAATTTGTGGCTGCGTTTTCGCAAACACATTTGACCCACTTTATAAAGCCGGCTCAGTTTTCGGGGGGGTTGATTGCGTGCCAAGCGCTGTTGGCCAAAGTCAAATCATTCGAACTTTAACTTTAACTGTAACTTTAACTTTAACCCCTTTCGGTTAATTTGATCAACACGCACTCTGCTCTTGACTGTATCGCCGTTCATTCTTTCCCCCATCCCGCTTGCAAAAACTTTTGCCAACGTCACAGCGCATTTGCATTGTTGCACTTTTCACGCCGTCGTTGACGCTGTTGCCGCACTTCGCTTGTTAAGTTGGCTGCGAATCAACGAGCAGTGACATTTGCATACGCTGTATTTCTGATAAATATTTCTTGATTTATTGCAATTTGCATTTTGATTTGTGGCCTTTGATTAATGCCTGACACATTTGATTGACAGTCGCAATCAATCTATGCAAAATGCGAGATTGTTCGTTTGTAAAATGAAGTATAGCTTAAGATAAGTTTTAGTAAGAAAGTGAGTTAGAGAGAAAAAACTAGAGTAACACATCAGTTTCAATGATGTTTTGGTATTTTGCGTAAGATTTGTTTTGATTTTAGGGTTTTGGTCTTTACCTCTTCCACAATGTTCTCGCCATCACCGCTCTCTCTAAGAGTCACCCTCATATCTGATTGAATACTGTTCATATGTGAGTTGTGAGTTTTTTTGTATATAGTAATAACTTAATCGTGTTAGAGACTTACCTTTAGTTGGTCCGCCGTTTGTGCAGCCAGCAGCTCTCTGCACATCGACTGATTGCCCGACTCGACAGACAGCAGCAATGGGATTTTGCCACGCTACAAGTGAGAGATAGAGATAGAGTGATAATGTTAATTGCCTTTAGTTAGCATAATTACTCACACACACACACCCTCTTTCACACACACTCACACACACATAAACATAAATAACCAATTAGCCAATTCATGCCTCAAGTGTTAACGGGCTGCATGTTTGCTATTTTTAGCCAAGTTCGCAACTTTTTCGCGCGAACTTTGAACTGCCAAAGGCGCATGAAAAGCGCACCCTCCTCCACCTCTTTCTCCATTTCCCCTCTCTACTTTGCCTTTGCCATTGTCTGCAGAGTGTGCTGTGCTGTCTTTGCTCAGCTGGCAAAGTAAATCAAGTTGTAGAGCAACTTGTGACCCCCTTTTTTTCGGAGCTGGATTATTATGTGTTTGTTGTTGGCAACGAGTTGAGCGCCCTCTGGCAGCGAGTAGACGGAGTGCTCCTAGAGTGCGTGCCATTGTCATTGTTGTAGTAGTTGTAGTTGTTGTTGTTGTTGTTGTATCGAAATCGAAATGGATATGGAAATGGGAAATGGGGAAACGGGCGAATCGGCAGTTGAAATGCCAATAGAAGATGATAGCTAAATACTTTATTCGGCTAATTTTGTCTGACAGTGCCATTAGCTGTCTGTCTGTGTGTGTGTGTGTGTGATTGACTATGAGTGATTGTGTGTGTGTGTGCCATCTAATTGATTTAAATCAAGTTTGCCGTTTACCGAATATCGCCAAGTCTTTTTGTCTAGACAATCAATCGACTCCCCAATGGAGATAGCATTTCTATCTCCCCCCTTCGAATCACACTCAGTACTCAGAGGAGGTAGAAAATTTATGCACTCGCCGCAGTTCGCGTGCGTTGCGGAAATATCAGAGCACAGAGAAAGCAAAGTGGAGGGTACAAGCGGGGTGGCGGGGAGGCACGTGATGCGACAAATAGTTCCGCATTTTGTCTGATTCTTTTTGGGGGCTTCAATGCAAGTTAATCAGACAACAGCTCTGACATTATTTTCGCGGGGCTCTTTCGTTTTCCGACTTTCCCCACTTTCCCCACTTTATGGAGACTTGGCAAGTTGTATTTTTATATATTTTCGAATGCATTTGCTGCTTTTTCGGGGCTTTTGCATATCGATTTTTCACAATTGTTGTTTAGTTGCTTCCTTATTTGCTTTGCTTCTGCTGCTGCTGCTGCTGCTGCTCTTGTTGTGTTTTTTTATTAAACTTTTGTTTACCTTGGCACCGCCTGGCACCAGCGTTGAGTGTACTTCAGCATAATGTCGACTGCCAGCGACTCATAACTTGGCCATTTACCAGCACTCGCACATAGAGCAACACTTGTGGCGCTCTCCTCTTCAACACACATCCATTTATTTAAATAGTTATTCATATGGTGGAAGATTGTACTTACGCCGTCTGCCTTTAAGCGTATATCCTTGCCAGCTGCCGCTAGGAGAGCTCGCAGGATATTTGTTGCAGTGCCTGTTTGACGACTGGACACCAAATGAACCGCAGTTTGTGAACGCGACTGCAAAGAAGCCAAAGACAGAGAGACATTAATTTCATTTAAATATTAAAGTAGTAGAGAAAGAGAAGAGATTCATTATTGTAATAGCAACAAAAGAGAGAGTGAGAGATATGAATTTAATTAAAAAACAAAAAGAGAGAGAGAAAGATATGCCTTATTTTGTAATATTAAGTATGAAGAATTTAATTGTTTTCAGCATGTAACTTTTTCGAGGTGGAGTCACAATAATTATGATGATCACTGTGTGGCTGGCACGCACTTGCCGCTTTTAATGCGATTTTTATGAGCGTGTGTGAGTGTCACTCGAATGTGTGTGTGTGTTGGTGTTGGTGTTTGTGTGTGTGTGTGTGTGCTTAGTTGACACCCAAAAACTATTCACTTCAAAATCCAAATTGCAACTGAATAGAAGAACGCTTGGTTTTTTCGTTTATAAGCACATTTCGTGTCATTTTTATACTGCGCCTTTTGTTTCATTCCACAGCTCACAGATTGACAGCAACAGTGCCTTCCTGCCTGCCTGCGCTCTCTGGCACCTGACAGGCCTATACACACAGTCACTGGTGAGGTGTGTGTGTGTAGGTGTTGTGCCTAGGTGTTGTTGTTGTGTTGGGTGAGTTTGCCACGCACATACACAAGGCACAGAGGAAGCCCACTTCAAACTTGGCTGTTGCTAAAACAAAAGTTAACATCTGCCTTTGCATGTGTTGGGATTTAAGTGTATTGGTGTGTGGGTGTCTCTCTCAATGTGTGTGTGTGTGTGTTTAGTGTTGCTGTCGTGCTTGCACTCATTGGCCATCTCTCTATTTCTAAGCACTCTGCTGCTGATAAACATCAGTAATTTCGGCTATGAGGCGCTGGCCACGCCCCGTCATTCACATTGCGGCAAAAAAAATTAAAATGCCAAAAAAAATATGTGACACGCAGCGAGGTAAACGACTCTCAAATACCCTGTAGCAAGCACAAACTAAAAAGGTGTGAGTTTGGTTAATGTAATTAAAAGTTTCTTCTGGAAGTTCATTCATTACTTTAAGTAATTATGTGTAATAAGTAAATGATGTTAAATGATGGTGATCTCAATTTTAAGGTTTGAAATATTTGACTACCCAACTTACTATTGCTAATTTATCTCATTAAATTCTTAGGTCACTTCTTTCAAAGGATCTCATTTTCTGTCTTATTTGCCTGACACTAGTTCATTAATTTTAACACTGAAGTATTTCCTTTCTTAAAATTTCGCATTTCCTTTTAAAGGCACATGATCTCATTGTTTTTGCTAGCCTAAATCAGATTTCTGTAGCCTAAATCATATTTAGCATTCGCTAATCATATTTTCATCAACTCGAAGCATTAACTTAAGGGGTCTAAGCTAAATTAAATTTAACAAGCTTTTTGTCAATATTTATAAATTGAGTTGTAGAAGATTTAAGATACTCAACTACCTTACTCTTTTAACTTTTCTAATATTTTATTTTAGTTTATTTTCGTAACTCAAATAACTACTTGACTTTATCTTTTATTTCCAGCTGCATCTGTAACCCATTTCCAACTCATTCTATCTTCGGTTCCATCAATGTGAGTAATATGCTCTTCACACATTTCACATTCACTTGGTATAGAAATTAAAGGGTGCCTGGTAACCGCAGTTTGTTTACCTTAGAGCGACAGCCACAGCCCCCGAGAGGCAAAGTTGCTGTTTGCTTTGCATTGCTTTCCTTATGGGTTTCATTTTGATTTTTTTTTTTTGTTTTTAATTAGAGCCCTTGAGGGACCGACATTAGCTGAGCTTCAGTCTTAACCTTGTCGCCACTAATTGGTCCCTTAGCCTCTGACGTGCCAAAGTCACATGCAACATGGGGCACATCTTTAGCGCTGACCTTTGCACACAAAAATGCGTCTAATGGACTTTAAAGTGCCTTTAAAATGCCCAGCCATTAGCTCAAGTGACGGCACTCCAAGGACTCCAAGGCATTGATTTTAAAATTGCACACTTGAAAGTCTTGAAGAGTTGCAAGGAAAATTAAGAAATTTAATAAGATTTTAAAGTGTTGCGGAGATGCAATATTGAATGAAGTATTATATTGCCTGCTTACACTTAAAAGTTGTTGATAAATGTTTGCAATGAAAGTCAAACAAGTGTTTACAGCAAGAGTAGTTGTTTAATTCATTACAAAATCTTCAAAATCGATATTGTTTTCTTATTGACACCTAAAAATTTAAAAGTACAAAATTCTTTGTTGAGTTGTCTGAATAAATTTTTGCATCTTTTGATCCCTCAAAGAGATTTTAATTAAAATGATTTTTAATCAGAGTTTAACTATTCTGATTTCTGAATAGCTTCTTTGGCTAATTACCATAAGAAAGTGCAAGTTTTCTATGTAAATTTAAAGCCAGCTCTGGATTACATATTCTAAATAACAAATTGCCAGGGATTTTTATAGGCAAAAGAATTATATAAAAAGTTTTTAAGCAAATTGCTACCAATTAAGAATTGTATTAAATATTAAATTGCTGAAATTAAATATATATATTTTTATGTCATCTACATACATAAATCTTTATCCAATCACATGAATACTTTTCTTTAAAGTTATGCATATTTGAGTCACTTTGTAATTGCTTATAATATATATTATTAATATACATTTCTTTATACTAAAAACTTTAGTAGTAATTAATTGTATTTATAATATTTCTTTCATTATTTAATATCTGTAGAATCTCTTGAATACTTTGTTTTAATACTTTTATTAATAGTAAAAAACCTCAGTAGCAATTGAATATAGATTGTTCTTAGACATTTAATATCCTTGGATCTATTTTAAAATCTTTTTAATACTTTCTTTTAATACCTTTCTTTAAAGTAAAAACTTCAGTAGTAATTAAGAGACTTAAACATTTGTCGTGCCGCAGAATAATAAGCAGTAATGTGAACTTAAATAAGAGTAGCTTAATGTACACTTGAGTAATACTTACGCCGCCGGTGGAGAAGGGATCAACGCCGCGTTTTGTTAGCAACAATTTGACGACATCCTCACGCGAATACATTGCCGCAATATGCAGCACATTGTAATTATCCTGCAATGGAAAGAGTGAAGAAGTGAAAAGGATATATTTAGTGGGTGGGGAGAAGCTCAAATCAATTTGGGTAAATCATTTAAACGCTGGAAAAACCAGCACAGGTCAGTCTAGCCACCCAACGCTGTTCAATGGGTCAAAGTCATCGCGCAATACTTGAGCAAACTTTCCCAACTTTTCCCCTTTGCAGCTCCTTTAGACGCCTGCACTTGGCACTTGGCCAGGTCAAGAGAGAGGTGCGGCTGATTACGCTGACGCTTGCTTGCTTCACGCCACATAAAATCTTTGCATGCAGACGACGGACTTTCGCTTTTTTTTTGGTCATTTCTTAATGGTCGTTAGCTACAGTCCGTGCCACACACACACAAGTCATGCCACACATGCAAGAAGTGCATCAGGCGTCTTCTCCTCTCCCAGATAACGACGTACCCCAAAAATTTGTGATTACCATTTTGGCGACAAGTGACTCACTTTGCTCCACTCAACACTCACCTCACATACTCGTATGTGTATATGCTAAATCGGGGGCATTGGAGCACTGCGCTCTGTCGACTCCCATTTATCGCCTTATGTAATAAGCCATAACGCAATAAATATGTTACACATACGCCGCATGGGCCGAACTTCCACAACGGATTTACTTAATTTATAACTTGCCCCGTGGTCATTTTATTTTCTTAGCTTCATTTTCCTTTGCTTTTACCTATTTTTTTTTTTTTTGGCTTCCCTTGAAACGGAAGTGAGTTGGGCTTTTTATGTGCCTCATTGTGAATATATGTGTGGGCATTAATGCATTGTCATGGGCTTCGTTACACAATCTCTCTGACGTTCATTCGCATTATATAATATGACCAAATTATGTAAATATATTTGAAGCAGCCATTTTGAAGAGTTCCCTATCAATTATAGGTGAGGTGCGTCATTGTAGCTAAAGCATTAAATGTATTTTATTAAAGGTAGTTTCGAGTTGTAGTAATATGAATGTTTCTTTTCTTTTCAGTGTTTAATTTAAAGACGGTTTAATCAATACATCATAAAGCTACCTAAAAATATACATTAAAGTAAGTACTAATTCAATTATTATTCCAGATGAAACTTAAAAACAGTTTTCTCAAGGATTAAACGTCCTAGATTAGAGCCTAAACTTGATGATTTTTAGCAGAAGCAAATCATATTAAAAAACAACTCTTTCAATCACAAAAATATTAGCTTACAGCTCAATATTTTAGATAGACTTGCAGTAGATTTAATGTACTCAATCATCAGCTTTAAGGGTCCAATATAGCCTATAGCTTTTGCAAAAGCAAATTATGTTTTAAAGCAACTCTAACAAACAAAAAAGTGTTTGCTTCAAGATTATAATGTAATCATATAGATCAAGCATATTGTCAGTACCCAAAGATAAATTAACCGCTCCTTTTAATTAACTCTAATATGAGTTTAAAAGATTAAGGGTCTCTTAAATGTCTCAAATACAATTTCATCATCTTCAATTCATTACCAGCATTTCAGTCGCATACTTTCAGGGGCATCAAGAGCTCTTTAAAGTGCTATAAAAGTCTGTCAAGCAAAGATCGGATCTAGTTATCATTAACTAAACTACTCAATCTATTCACTGCTCTAGAGTATTCGTAATTCTTGGCGTGCTTTGTCGGTTTTTGTTTCGTTTGCCAACTTGTGCTGTGTCGAGTTTTCTTGGTTTTTTTTTTTTTGTTTTGCTATTTTTGGGCTGCAGGTTGCGCTGATTTGCATAGAACGCAACGCAGGGCGTCTGAATTGGCGAAACACAACAACAACAACAACAAAAAAAGAGCTTAACTTAAGACGTGGCTTGACTTCGCTTTTGGCTTTGACATGTGTCCAGGTGAAAGAAGGTTGCCACGCTTTTTTTTTTTTTTTGGCCAGGTCAGGTTGTTGCGGTTCGAAGTGCTCGTAAAACAAAGCAAAGCAAGGCAAACAACATACAGTAGCTGCCAAAAGTCGACGTACACTAAACTAAACGCTAGACAGATAATATTTCACGCGCCTGTTTTGCATACTTTTGAGCTAGAGAGAGAGTGTGAGTGTGTGAGAGTGTGTGTGTGTATTTGTTGTTGTGTGGTTTGGCGCAACGAAAGCAAAAACCGGAAACAAAACAAAAACGGAAGCGCAAATTTTCCAGCACATTTTTGCGCCTGCAAGTAAGAAAGAGGTTGAAGCGGGGGTGGAGCAAGATAAAGAAGGGGAAAGAGAGCGAAGACAAGGAGTGTGTGATAGGCCAACAGTCGACCCAGTTACAGTTTGCTAGTTGAGTGAGCGCAACAAAGTATGCTACGATTTCTGAAACTGAAGATGAAGTCATTTGACCCACACACACACACACACACACAGACTGGCACACACACACACACAGACTGGCACACACACACACGCAAGAGACACTTGCAAAAGTGACGCTAGAAAGTGTAAAATGTATTAAAAAGCTGATGTCAGCACTTGGCGATTAATTAAATAAATGAATTTGTCGCAAAAGTCAAGAGGAGATGAGTTCGAGTCTTGCCTCTTGCCACATGTTGTGCGTGAGCGAGAGAAAGCGTGGCAAGCAATACGCACCGCTTGACAAATTGAGTCTGAGTTGTTTTTTGTTTTTGGCCAACTTAATGGCTAATGTAAGAATTTCACGCTGTCATCGTGTGCCATAAACACTAGCCAAGTACAGAGTGCTTCAAGTCTGTTTTAATTAAAATTGCATATTAATGACGCCATTTTCGGGCCCATAAGAATGTGCCACTTCTCCTCCGCCCCCCGGTTTTGTTGGCCATTTGTCTTGGTCGCAAAAGGTCAGCGCCAAAAAGCCGTCAAGAGGCGTTGTACTATTTGAAAGTCAGCTGCTTGATTAATTGGCTTTTAAGTTGCAACAAATGAAGTTGGTGACGCCTTCCGAGATACTTTCAACTGACATGTGTTGGCCACGCCCCTTATTCTACTACTTCTTTAATGCTAATTACACACAAACACACACACACACTCATTACATCATTACATTATTTCATTGTATCGTGCTAATTGCGAATAATTTCAAGATAAGCTCATCTAGCAAATGATACAATGCAAAACTCAAATTCATCACGTTTCTCACGTTTTTTTTATTTAATTAGTTTAAAAATACAATGCTAATTAAAAGTGCAATTATAGTATACAATTACAATGCTATATTTGAGACCAAGCCCTGAGTGACAAATGTTTGATGAAATCATAAAAAAAACATGACGCAGCTTTATAATATTTGCCTTATTCAAGTAACGTGCTTGCCATTTAGTTGGTCATAAATAAGAGAAACTAAGATGTAATCTGTATTTAGTTGAGGTACAAACAAAAGTCACACTCGCCATTTTTTTTATTGCTCTTTGGGAAATTAGCAAAAATATGAATGAATGAATGAATGAGTGCATAAAAATAGACAGATCGATAGATTTAATTCTTGTATTATGACCAATGCAAATGTCAAAGATTCGCAGTTATTTTGAAGGTTCTTTGCTGTCATTATGTGACTGACCTTATGACATTTTTGTGCATTCACGAAAAGTAATGAGCTTTATGGTAATTAAGATATCACACTTAAGGCTTAATCTGGCAAGAGAATTCAAAGGGCTTCTCTAACTTCAGAATTTAAAAATATTTGTTAAATCACATGCACTTAATAAACTTCTATTCCAACTCATCAGTTATAGGATATCATAGGTCATTAAAATGGTAAATTACAGTATAATCAGAGGGCAAACAACATCCGAAACTAGTCAAACATTATTTTGGACATAATTTAGCTTCTATTCACACTTGTTCTTTCAAATTAACCTTTCGCCTTTCACTGGGCAGCATTTTTTCAATGTGTAGTTATTTTATGTGTTTCTGAAATAGAAATCACAATTTCTATGTTTGTTTTGGTAATTAAATTCGTTGACTTTCGCGAACTTTTTTTTTTTTTTGTGTGGTTTCTCTCTCACTTTGGTTTCGCCAAACAATTATTTTGTAATTAGGTCAAGGATTTTTATCGCTTCAAGCTCAACACATGTTTATGTATTTGTTGTTGCCCAAAATGAAATGAAATGCGGTTGATTCTTGTAAGTAATTGCGGCATGCGAACATAATGCTCAATGTCTAACAGCTAACCAAAAGAAAAGTAAAGGCAATTGCCAATTGCCAACTGGCCAAACTACCAACTTCCAACTGAGTATTAGCTGACCATATGTTCAACTACAATTGCTCACTTTAGCAATTTCAATTGAGATTAAGTGAAGGACAATCGGAGAAGTTGAATCTTGGCAATTCTTAAGGAATCGCTAAGAAGTATTATTTAGCTATCACAGTTGACCTTGTGGTATTTAAAGTTCTTGATGATTGAGTGAAATATTTGGTGTTTAAATTTTGAACATTAACGTTCAAAATAAACTTCTCTTCTAGCCGATCAGCTATACAATATACTAAGCCATAAAAATGTTAAATTTCGGGCACTCAACTTGCAAAACCAGTTTCGAAGCTTGTATAAATAAATATGATTTAAGTAATTTGAATAAATACTTTTTAAATAGTAAGAAGTTTTTTTTAAAAAGCAGAAAAGAAAGTCTATAGACAGAATAGCTCAAGAGCTTATAATTTCTGATTAAAATTAAGTTTTGTGCCATTTTTCATTTATTAATTTTATCTGGTCAACGCCTTTGCTAGATACTTATATAAAAATTACCATTTCTAGCGCTATAATCTACAGCTCTTAAACAAAAACGATTCTCCCAAATATTAACATTTTCTCGATTACTTTTAAAGAAAATGCTTTAAGGGTTCTCTTTGACTGAAGTATTTATAACTAAGAAAAAAAGAAGACAGGGAGCACATTGCAATATTGAATATACAGTCGATGAGGATAAGAAATAAATGTATTTTATGGCGTCAGAGATTCCTTCAGTTATCATTCTTTGGGTTCATTTAACCTTGTGCTCTATAGTAAACCATTTTTCTCTCTCTTTTCTTGTTCGATAACCCTTTTCGGCACCTCAACACTCAAAAGCATTGTTGGTCCGCCTTCGCTTTACAACACTAGATTAGCCTCAATATCTTATCATTATAACAGCCTTGTCTTCGCTACCCTCTAAAAATAACTTTGCAATTTACGTTGCCGCCTCAAAGTAGGCAGCAAAAATAGCGTAAGAAAATCATAGAATATGTGTGTGATATGGCCAAAGCAAGTAACACCTTCCCCTTCACCCACTTTCCGTTGTGGAGTTTACCCTGTTAGGAAATTCCTTTTGCGGCTTTGCGTGTCGCCGCAAATCGTAACAATTGCCCTGCACCTGGCCAAAATATTGGCCAAGCTCTGTTCAGTTGACCCACAGCGGTTCTTAAATGGCTTCTTGGTTTCTTTTGGGCTCTTGGAAAGTCCCGCCGGTACAATGCGTGTGTGTGTGTGTGTGTGTGTGAGTGTGTGTGCGGAAAGTGCGTGGACCGCACCGCACCGCACACAGCCCTCTTCCCCTTTCACGTTCCCCGCCATGCAATGACGCCCCCGCGTAAGATTTAATTATGCGGTTTTTATCGATTTGACACAATTCCAGCGGCTTCTTTTTTGTTCCTGCCGGCTCTCGGCCCCCGAAAACTCAGCTGAGAGAGCTGCTTTGTATTCATACCGAGTTGGTAATTTAAGACGAGTTCAACTGCTTAAAGCACTTGATACTCGATACCCAGACGACATTCGATACTCACATTATTCCGTGCTCCAACATCGGCACCCAGCTCTATCATGCGATCCATTATCGCCGTCTTATTGTCCTTCGTCGCATACATCAGCGGCGTCATGCCAGTGTTCTACAAAAGAACATTTTTCAAATTTAGTTTAATTCTAATTTAGAAAAGTATATATTGTTATATTATGAATGTGCAACAACAAATTTAAAATTGCTAAATTCATTTTACTCTCAAAATTTGTAAATGGCGAAAAATGATTTTAAAATTTTTTGAATCTACGTTTGATATGTAATTTGAATTAGTACTACTTCTACAAAATATTATGAAGAAAATAATTAAACTAAAGCTATTTATCAATTTAAATATGATTCATTCAAGTTTCTCTCTTTTTGATTTGAATTTTGTTGATCGAAACATATAAAGTTCTCTTAGGTTGTTGTTAGTTGGTCAAGTAACTTGGTCATCATCATTATTATATGCATACAAATATATTTACAAGTATCGTAATCGCAGATTCAGTAGTTTTGCCGCTCTTCATCGTTGATAAGCTTACATTTTCACCTCATTTCATTTGCTGTTTAGTTTTGCGTAATTTTCATAATTAAAACTAAATCAAGAACAAGAACCTATAAGCTGTCTGGCAGCTCAAATAAACAACAACTTTCGAGTTGAACTAAATCCGAGAAAAGCAAGCTAGAATTTTGATGGACTCAGGAAATACTCTACATTAAAAATTAAAGACGTTTCAGTGAAATGAATAAATAAACCTACAAATTGTTGAACATTTAAGCCTGTCAAAGATTTGTGGTGATGTTAATGAATAAATACTATCATTTAGTAATAAATATTTTTAATTTTTAGGGAAATACTTGCTAATTTATATGCGGTTTACATAAAGTATAGTTCTGGAAGGGTTTTGGCAGAAATTTTCTTAAATTTTCAATAATTCTAGTTCAAGTTTAACATATTGAAAAATTGGAAAAAACAAATTTGAAATTTTAATAAGTAATAAGATAGTTCAGGAAATTTATATAGCTTGTATTCAATAGTTTTGAATAATACTTCAACTTCTACATAATATGATCTTCTTAAGAAAATCACACTCTTACTTTCTTTAATATATTGCTGGATCATTCTTTCAATCTTACAAAATCACATCCTATTATTAAAGCATACAACATACTACCCCACTTGAGGTGCCATTGCAGTCCAGGGTATCTCAATGGCCTGTCGACTGGCAGAGGCTCTATGTTAATGATGCCTTTCGCACAGCGAAATAATTTGCATGGCATTTCATAAGGCGAAGAACCCTTTCCGTTACACTTTGTCTACGTTTCTTTTAGGCATTTTCCTTTGATTTCCTGCCTACATTTCTCTTCCATTTCTATATATTTTCGTTTGTCCCCTACTTGCATTTTATTGTCAGTCAAAGGGGGAGGAGGGGAGTGAGAAGTCGAAGTAGAAATAGAGAAGAAGTATTCGAAGTATTCAAAGTGGGCGAAAAGAGTGAGAAATAGATGTAGAGAGAGAGAGAGAGAGAGAGAGGGGGGGGAGGGAGCTGCTTGCAACGTTAATTTTATGTCAACGACTTTGCGTTTGGATATTTTTTTATGGTAAATTGAAATCGAAGCGCTTCAATTTCGATGCTTTATGAGTTTATTCGGGGTAGTCAGCGCAACTTGTGGCAGGACGCAGACAGAGAATGAACGGCGCGTTTTTTGTTGCCATTGCCTTGGCAGCCAAACATTTGGGCCGTGCTATCAAATAACACACACACCAGTAAACCAACACACACACACACACACTAATACACACACACACAGCTAGTCTCTCATCCTGTGTCGTTATTTTGGCTGGTAAACAACCAACAACTAAAATGCCGCCAGGCGACGTTGATAAGGGCGACGTCGCCTTACATTTATTTTCGCCTTTGGACTTGCCTCCAAAATTGATTTTACAAAAAAAGCACCCAAAGTCGTACTACATGTGTACTCGACTCGCAAAAGTACTTTACTTAACATTACTTTACTTTCTACTCACCATATCATGGACTCCGGCCAGCGGTATATGATTGCCATCCTCGCCAACATTCGCCACATATTTCTCGAGTTTCTTGAGCTCCGCTTCAATCGGCGTCCATTCGCTCTTCATGGCCAATCCCAGCACCTTGTTGGCCGTGTCGCGTATCGAGGCGCCCGCACTTGGTGGCTTCGGGGCCGGAAAGCTATCGGTATCCTTTTTGTCGCCATTACTCGAGCTATCATCCTTGGGATCCGAGTCGGCTTTGCTCGCGGGCGTTGCACGTTCGCTGCCCGTGGCCGAATCATCGGGTGGCCCCGTCAATGAGGAGGGCGTCTTCCGGCCAACACCAGCGCCGCCAGCGCCTCCGCCACGCCCACCGCCGCGTCCTCCTCTCGGCTGCGACATGCTAGCGCTCTATGCTGGTCCTCGAGCTCTTCTAGTTAATCCCGTTTCTTTCCATATCTATTCCCATTATACAACCAACTAGATTTTTGAAAACTGCAACTGCACTTTTGTTTATATTGTATTTTGTATTTTGTTTATAACTTTCTTTGGATTTACGATTTGTCTTTGTTCGCATTCGTATTGATTGGCTGCATTGTACATTTATTTTGCATATACATATGTTATTTTTGTTGCTTTTGCACTCGCATTGCACAATAATTTGTTGGCCTCCGCATTTTACCAATATTTGTTACCAACAATTTGCATTTTCATTGGCAACACACACACATAGACACACACACACATTGAAACGAAACACTAGAATCGAAGTCAGAAAACAACAAACGTTTGTTGGTTACTTTTTACCCCACTTTTTTGTGTTTCCTCTGCAACAACAACAGAAAGAACAGCACACATCCGCTTCCTATTATTATTCCTTTTTTTTGCTTCACTCGGCTTTTGCTGTTGCTGTTGCTGCTGCTTTTTTGCTCCGCTTTCTTCTTCACTTTTACTACACAATTTTATATGTTTAGCCTCTTTTATTGTTTTGGTTGCGTGTGCGTCTCACTTAAACGGCAAGTGCCTTTGCCTTTTTCCTTTTGCCACACATACAGTTTCTCAGAGTTTCTCTAAGCCAAAGGTTTCAGTGCTTAAGAGGGGAACAACAACCGTTTGCCACGAGCTTCAGCGAGTTTCTGATTTGCAGGTTCAAAATATTTTTGCCACTTGCCACACTCGCTGAGGCAAAGCAGGCAAACACCTTGGCAACATGACGAAACTGCCACTGAGCTCCCAGAGAGAGTGGCTGCACCTCAAAATACAACTTCTTCTTCTCTCACCGGAGTTGAAAGTCACGTTTTGTTTACAATTGTTGATTCCCTCGCTCGCAATGCGGCTGACACAGTTTTTTGGCGCGAAATCATTTGCTACACTTTCGTCAAGTTGAAGGAGATTAGCGATGTGTTTGGGTTTTTGGGAATCCATTTGGGAATTCACTGCAATTATAACAGCAGCTCATACTCCTAGATGCTCTAGGAGCAGTTTGGCACTTGGGGATTTACTGTGAGATGACCTTCAATCTGAAAAAAGTTTTGACCCTACTAAAAGGTAAAAGTAATTTTCTTCGAGGAATTTCAACTGGGGTTTTATTTATATTTTTATTTGAAATTATATTTCATTAATTGTTTGAGGACAATATTTGCTAAGGTTATACTTCTCAGACTTAAGAAGGAAATTTTAAAATGCTATACTATTTCCTTCATCCTATGTTTCCTATTGAGAAGTGGGTGAAGAACTTTATTGGGAAATGGGAAAGTATTCCCTAATCTATCTGTCTGTCTACCCTTTGTTCAATTCCTTCAAACTCAAAGATTAAACCACTTGAACTATTCAAAACTCATAAGCATAATCTCATATTAAACAGTCAAATCTTACGCTACAAATTTAAAATATGTAGTGTAACTTTGAAAAGAAAATGGACGAAAATTCTAAAATTAATTCTTAAATATATTGAAGAGAAATATTGAATGCATATTAAACCCTTTTACAAACCATCCAAAACGAAACGATTTCTCAGAAATAAGTGCAATAGTTTGAAATATGAATACCAATTATTATGTAATACTGAACAAAGCAGTCAAAATTTTATTGTTTCCCAAAAAAAAAGAAATTAAATTAAACAAGTGAAAAAGATGCCGAAACAAAGACGTTCGACGTCCACTTCGCTCAAAACAGGCAAAACACGAAGTCATCAGTCAGACCTGCAAAATAGGCGGGGGCAGGGGCGTTCCTCAATCTCAATAAGAAGTTACACCGATGATTTCGAGCCGCAGACAACGCGCAAATGCTATTGTCACAACTGCAAAATGCGATTCGTGAACAAGGAGCGCAGAGAAGAGATACGCGAGGAGCTCGAATACAAGCTTGTGGAGGTGCTCAATTGCATAGAGAGCCAGGTGGAAGAGTCCATTGCCGATCTCGATCATCTGGTGCGTTTCAAATCCATATCCGTTGATCTCAAGTATCGCAAAATATGCTGCGATGCCCTCGAATGGGTGGCGAATCGTTTGGCCGCCTTGAAGTTTCGCACCAATCTGATTCCCATTTCGAATATGCCCGACAGTTGCTTCCAGGAGCCGATGCAGAAGGTGCTCTTCGCCAACTATTTCTCGTCGCCGTCGAAGACCACAGTGCTGATCTATGGCCATGTGGATGTTGTGCCCATCGAGCGCGATTGCTGGTTCAGTGAACCCTTCGAGTTGAGTATCCGAGAAGGTCAATTCTATGGCCGCGGAGTGTCCAGTGGCAAGGGGATGCTTGTGGGTTGGCTGCAGGCCATCGAGTGTTGGCTGAAGGTCAACCAGGATCTGCCGATCAATGTCAAGTTCATTGTGGACATGCTGCATGAGGTGGGCAGCGCTGGTGTGCAACACTATGTGGAGACCCGCAAAGATTTCTTTCTCGACGTCGACTATATGATCTTTGATGCCAACTCGTGGATTAATCGTGAACGTCCTGTCATCGCTTGCGGGCTTACGGGTTGGGCGCATTTTGGCATTCAGGTGCGTGGTGCCAACAAAAATTTGGAGGCCGGCTTGGCTGGCGGTTTGGTCTTTGAGCCGATGACCGATGTTTGCCACCTGATGAACAGCATGTTGAACAATGCCCATGAGATTCGAATACCACGCATCGATCACATGGTGCGACGTCTGACGGTCACCGAATGGCAGCTCCTCGAGACGGCCGAGTTCAGTATATCCAAGTATATGGATCGTCTGGAGATACGTCGCCTGCGGAACCAGGACAACAAGGTGAATCTCTTGCAGAATCGTTGGTGCAAACCGACGCTCTGCTTGCACGGCATCGAGGGCAGCGACAACAAAACCGAATGCAGTCGCACGCTTCCGATGCTGGTCACGGGGAAATTCTCCATCAAGCTGGTGCCCGATCAGGAGTTACCCTCCATACACGCTGCTGTCCAGGATTATCTGCATCGCATGTGCACCGAACTCCATGTGAGCACCCACATGAAGCTGCTGCTCCTCGATTCCTGTGAACCCACCTCGTGGTCCACCACCTCGAAGCATATGCAGGCCTTGACTCGAGCCGTCACCGAAATCTATATGAAAGAACCCGTTCCCACAGCTGGCATTGCCGTCTGTCTGCCCATTGCCAGTGTGTATCGCAGGCTGATCAATAAGCCCATTTTGTTAGTGCCCTACGCAATGCGACGGGATCGGCAACATCAGGAGAACGAATCCATGCATGAAGATCACTTTGTGCGGCATACGAAAGTCTGTGCCTCGCTTTTGTTTGAAATGTCGTCGCTAACTGTCAAATGCAAGTGCGGATACATACCCGATTATTGCCATTTGAAGGGCGTGGCCGAGCGACTGGCAGCTGAGAAGGGTGAAGACGTGGTGGTCGAGTCATCGTTCAGGAAAATGCTGTCGAATTTAAGGCGTCGCAAGATCGTGCATCAGTTTCCTTCTGAGGGCAAAGGTAAGAAGACAATTGCCGATTATCTGTGCGGACCTCTTGGCAAAAAGCTGCTCAAGAAGAAGCTAGCAAGTAAGTCCAAAAAGCAAAGTAAGCAAAAAGAACCCAGACCGCGAAAAAGCTCGCAGTTCATTAAAATAGAAGCTACAAATATATCCTAATATTGGATATATTGAAAATATTGCTATCGATTGAACCAATCTTAAAAAAAAGATAATGAAAAAAGTTTGAGAAGAAAATGTGCAAATGAAATAGCTTTAAATATGATAACTAAAAGATTAGTAAAAAGAGCTTTAAATGGAAAAGTCTTAAATTTTGAGAGTATAGTTAGCATATTCCATGGAAAAAGACGTAAGGTTGGTCCAAGAAACAGAAAGAGAAATTTTGAAGAGAATATAGGCAATGAAGCGGGGAAAGAAAGCTAATGATTAGTGGGACAAGCAATGATGATACATTTTTGAATAGTGAGCTTACTGAAAGGCAAACTGTGCGATTAAGCAAATGTCTTTTGATATATTACCAAATATTTCGAAAGAAATTCACTCGGATGTGAAAGGAATACAGTATTTGCAATGGAAAGTACGGCAAACAGATGCTAAGATAAAAAAAAACTTACACTAACACAAAATCCTAAACGAAGCAAAAGGAACCAGTAAGAAGAAGAGCCTAAAACTTGATACTAAATTCGAGGAAAATATCTCAAACCTTACCCAATACTAAAAATTCCTCGCACAGCTGGTTTTCTTAATGTCCGGTTCAAATGTTTGCAGACTCCACAAAGATTTTTAGCAGACACTAAGAAAACAAAGCTCACACTCAACTTCCGTAAAAATATAAATGTTTAAGATGGCTCTGTTATATAGTTCACTTAATGTTTTTGGCTGTTTAGAGCAGAAATCAAAATTCAAATATTTCTTTTAGCATTTGTTTTATTAAATAGCGACAAAATGATTTGCTGGGGCGAATTAAACAGTTGCGCCATCTTCGTCGATCAATCGAAATCAGATCGTTGCGACTGTCTGCGTGATAAATGCATTCGCGATTATGCGCCGGAGAAGAGGATAATGGTGAAACGATATCTCCTTAACAATGTGATCGATCACGCTCATGGTCAGCTGGAAACACAGCTCTTGGAACTTGGTAGCATTCTGGGTATCAAGACCTTTCCCCAAGATATCCAATACGATGAACAGAATAGACAGGCCATAGATAGATTGGCCCAGCGTCTCATCGAGCTGGGCTTCGATGTGGAGATCGTGAATGTGGCTGCCAAGAAAGAGGGTACGCCAGTGCACTTAATGATCTTTGCCGACTACTTCTCGACGCCCGCCAAGAATGTGATGCTCATCTATGGCCACATCGATGTGTTGCCTGTTCTCCCATCCGATCCTTGGCTGTATCCGCCTTTTACACTCACCGATAAGAACGGGAAACTTTATGGTCGTGGCCTGACCAATTCGAAGGGTCCGCTCATGTGTTGGATTCAGGCGATCGATGCGTGGATAACGCTGACCGATGATTTGCCCGTCAACATCAAGTTTATCATCGACAGCCGAAGCGACGTAAGTCCGCAAATGTTGCGCGAAGTGTTCGAGAAGCGAAAAAGCTTCTTCCAGCCTGTCGATGTGCTGATGTGCAGCACCAACCTCTGGATAGCCGAGAATGTGCCCATGCTCACCACTTGCCACAGCGGCTACGTGGAGTTCGAGCTGGAAGTTCATGCCGAGACGCCGCCAAAGGATGACAACCAGTGTCCGCCACAGCAATGCGAATGTGGCTTGCAACGCGATCCCATGTCGGATCTATGTCTGCTGCTGAACACACTGACGGACACCAAGCAGGGCATTTTGGTGAAGGGATTGGACCGACATATGTTGCCCGTCACGCAAAACGATTGGGATATCTTCTGTCAGGTGGAGTTGGGCATACAGGATTATAAACGACGCACGGGGGCAACAACTTTGCCACACGAGCAATCGCATCCCGAGTTTCTCAAACATCGCTGGTGCATGCCCAGCTTAACGTTGCATTCGATAAAGTGTCCGGACAAGATAAGCACACAAAGCTTTCGAACACCCAAAAACGTTTCGGCGCGGTTCTCGGTGAAATTGGTGCCGGATCAGAGTTATCGTTATGTGAAATTCGTCGTGAAGGATCATCTGGATCAGGCGTACAAACGTTTAAAGTGCAAGAACCCGGCGTATTTGCGGATACTCGATCAGCTGGCGCCTTCTAAGCAGTCCCGGAACTCCTCCTCCAATGTGGCCGCAACTCGCGCCTACAAAAGCACCTACAATGTGACCGCAGCGATTCCCGACACCGTCAACGTTTGTATGCCCATCATCAATGAATTGCGTCGGAATTGCATGAAACGGACGCAGGTGGTGGGTTTGCCCTTCTGTTCGATACACATGGTGCCGCATCAGGTGAACGAGAGCTGCACCAAAGAAGAATATCGGCGAAATATCGAATTATTCGTCACATTCCTCTATGAGGTAGCTCACGTTCCGGCCGAATGCAAGTGCACCGACATTCCTGACTTCTGCTTCACGAAGGGCAAAGCGACGGAGACGGACTTTATACGCACGTTAGAGACGAAGGATCACACCACCCATGTGCTCTACGAAATCGGCGAAAAGGAGATCGATCGCACAGCTAATGTGGAATCAGTGTTGCCCAATGTCAAGCAGCTTCTGCTGGGCAGAGATACTTCGGAACAATCTTTAGTCTGATTGCACTTTAAGGCTCGGCTTTTTCTTTTTGTACTTCTATTGAGGGACAGCTGTTCGCTTTTGAGTGTATATAATACATATAACATAATTTAGTTGATTACAAAGCTAATGACTTTAAATTGATAAGAAGCTCTAATCGTATGTTCGGCGCTCGCGCGTCTGGCGAATCTATTAATATCAACTGTACCACAAAAAACTTGCGCTAAATTCTAGACACTAAACAGACAAAGGCGGCACGCTCCGATTAGGACTAGTAGTATAGATTAGATCAGATTAGCATTGCCTAGAAAAAAAATTGCGATAACTCGACTTTCTTTATTGCCACAAATATAAAACCACGCTGTATGAGAATTTTAACAAACATTTTTATTATATGTACAAAGCATTAAAAATCACCTTATGCTATAAATGGAAATTTATAAGCCAGACAAAACAACGTTGCTGATAAAATTTTTTTTAAAACATTGCTCTAATCAAAGCTAAAAATTCCCCTTTCATTAATTAAGTTTAAGACTATGTATAAAGATAATAATTTGCAAGATATACTACAATATGCTATCTTATAAGGTCTTTACATTCCTCTTTTATAATTTGCCCCTTGTATAAACTAATATGACCCTAAAATATAAACAAACCTGCAGATATTGAGCTAGCGCCATCTGTTGGACATTTGTGAAAACTCACAAATTTTAATTAGACATACATATGTTTGTGTGTAAATTGCAATCGTAATTCGCGCTGAAGTCAAAAGATTAGCAGCAGTGAACGATCTTTGTTTTACGTAGTCTCGTTAACTAGTTTAATCTAATATTCCTTTTGCATTTCTTTGACAACTACAATTGGAATTGCGGCATACATTGCAAACTACGGCAAACATTGCCGTGAAAACATGAAGATCCAGTGTGAATTCAACACATCTTTATATACATACATACATACATGAATGAATACAAGGCGAGCAGTACAGTTGCCAAACATATTCAAAATCTACTTCATATAAAAGCACAATTCAAAGCAACAAATTTGGCATAGGCAAGAAGCAGCTTTTGAAAGCTCACAAACTAAACGTCTACAAAGAGACGGGGCGAAACAATGAAACCAAGCAAGTGCCAAATGCCGGTTAAATAAAAACACAGCAAATAAAACGAAGCAAAACAAACACACGAGCAAAAACAAATAAATATAGCGATAATGCGTGTGCAACACGTGCCAAAAGATAAAGGAAACAGCAAGCAAAATAGAAGCGATCAGAATGAACAAAACAAAAAGCATAAAAACGACGAACACATTGATCGGCAAACGCGAAAAACTAAAGCAACTACAACTACACGCAATGATCTACGCGCATGTGTGTTTGTGTGTTTATGTAGATAAGAGCAAGGCAAGGCAAGGCAATTCGCCGTCAGCTGTTGCTTTTCGGCTATACTCGCGGCGATGTCGACTGCGTTTATAACTAACCCTGCTCAGTACGCGTTTGACCGCGGCGAATTGTGGACGTGTGGATTTCTCTCCTCTACCTACCTTCTAATAAATCAATTACAAGCAACTTTCATACATATTAACAATTAATAAGTCAAAGTGTTGTAGTGTAAAAAAGTTATGTGCATTCATTATTCGCAATAAATATGTTGAACAAGAAACTGCAAATTCTCTCACGGTATCTGCTTAAGCAGCATGCTGCGCATAAAGCATTGCGTTGGTAAGTGAAAAAAAAAAAAAAAAATTTAGAAGATGAAGAAGGAAGATAAGAGGTGTGCTCAAGTTCAAGGTGTGCATATGTGTGTTTGTGTGAGTGGGTGTGTGCGATGTAAAGCACGCAATTAATTGATGAGAGATTGCTTTTGTGCAAGAAGAGCATCGACTTATTAGCATGCTTTGACTAATTAGGGGGCCGATGACAGGGCATTAAATTGTCGTAAGTCGATTTTTGGACAAAATGGTTGCTTTTGCTTCCACGTCAGCAAGACTGCTACGCAATTGTTACGTAACATTATAATAGCTCTAATTTTTGGCATTCTTAGATGCCCAAGCAAGGGAAAGGGTATAACAGAATCTTAAGTATACAATTACACCTCGATTAAATTACAACATAAATGCTCGTAATAAGTAATATATGTAAAGTAAGGGTATTGACACGTCGTTAGTCGGCTCTCACTTTTACTTTCTTCCGCACTTACATGCATTTATCTTCAAAAGCTTAATAAACATGATTAGAAATAACTACGCATAATATTTTACCTGTTAACTTTCGAAATTTTCCACAAACAGGTAACTATATTTAGCCTGAAAGTCACCCCAGTGTTTTACAGTCTTTTCTATTTGACGGAATTTGCACTTTCCAGCCTATATTAAACTCGCATTATTGAATAATAATTTCAAATATTCTCTTACATATACAATTAATTGAAATGATAAGCTAGTCGACATTACATTTTAAACGAAACAAAAAGCTCATCGCTTAATTCATAACGGCGTGTGTTTACAACGCAAAAACAATAGAAAAGCAAACACAAACAGAGAGCATTCAAAAGCAGACATGCAAGTTATTTTGGGCTCAAGCTTTGAAAGCTTTTGCGCGCAGCTGTCGACCTCGCTTAGTGGGGATACCAACCCCAATGCATTTCAAACTGCTTGTTGAAGTGGATTGTGTTATGAAATTATATATGTTTGCATGTGTGTGTTGGATCGTATGACAGACTTATATTAAGACAATGAAAATATAATATGTCATTACTTCAAAAATAAAAAGCATAAAATAGGGAAAAAATATTTCAATATAAGTAAATTTATTAGAATACACTCAAATATACAATTAAATAAAAATTGCACTATAAAACTTTTTCCCTTAGTTTATTGGTGTCAAAAAAATGGCTTGAATTATTATAATTTCGAATGTTAGTTTAAATAAATTTTTGATATCCTTTCATTGCAGCGTTGCCACATCGAGTTACATACACAAAATTGGCAAGGAGCCGTTGGTCTACCGCAATGTTGGCCAGCAACTCGAGTTGGCCTCGTCCAAATTTGGCAGCACCGAGGCGATAGTTTCGTGTCACGAAGCCCAGCGATATACGTTCCGCAGTCTGCTGCAGGAAGTGGATCGCTTGGCGGCTGGTTTCCGTAAACTGGGTCTGCAGAAAGGAGACGCCATTGGCATCTGGGCACCCAACTATATGCACTGGTATCTTACCTATATGGGAGCAGCGCGAGCTGGCCTCACATCGGTGGGCATTAATCCTGGATTCCAGGGACCTGAGGTCGCTTACTGCCTGAAGAAGGTGGACATCAAGGCGATTGTAGCACCCGAGGCGTTCAAGAGCACAAAGTACTATGAGATATTGCGTGAGATTTGTCCCGAAGTTGCCCATTCGGAACCGGGCAAGATCAAGAGCGAGGAGTTTCCGCATCTACGTGCGATCATCATCAATAGTCAGGAGAGTCTGAAGGGAGCCTTTCGTTTCGACGATGTGCTTGATATGAGCAATGCCACGGAGCAGGCGGAAATTGCGAAATTCCAGCGTGAGATTTGCCCCGAGTCTCCTTGCAATGTGCAATTCACCTCAGGCACAACTGGACACCCAAAGGCTGCGCTGCTCTCTCACTACAGTATTGTGAACAATGGCATCCATGTGGGTAACCGCAATGAGCTCGAGGACGAAAGGATCTGTGTGCAGGTGCCATTGTTTCATGCCTTCGGCGTGAGCATAACGATCATGGCCGCATTGGCCAAGGGTGCCACCATGGTGTTACCAGCTCCCAACTTCAGTCCCAAGGACTCGCTAAAGGCTATCTTCAGTGAGAAATGCACTGTGCTGCATGGCACGCCCACAATGTATGTGGATCTGGTGCATGCCCAGCGTTCGCTTCAATTGCCACTCGGTCCGATCAAGAAGGCAATCACCGGTGGTGCTATTGTTGCGCCACAGCTCATCCTCGACGTGAAGGAAGTGCTGGGAGTGCAAACGATGCATAGCGTCTATGGCCTGACCGAATCGACTGCCGTTGTCTTCCAGTCGCAGCCGGGTGAACCAGCGGATAGTGTGCTGAGCAGTGTGGGACACATCACGGATCATATTGAGGCCAAAGTTATTGATTCGAAGGGTTGTCTGGTGCCCTTCGGTCAGCCGGGTGAGCTCTGCGTGCGTGGCTATCTGACCATGCTGGGCTATCACAAGGATGTGGAGAAGACGGAAGAGATTCTCAGCGCCGACAATTGGCTGCACACGGGCGATCAGTTTGTTATCGAAGCCAATGGCTACGGACGCATTGTCGGTCGCCTCAAGGAGATGATTATTCGTGGAGGCGAGAACATTTTCCCCAAAGAGATTGAAGACTTTTTAAACAGCCATCCTCAGGTTGTCGAAGCTCATGTAAGTTTTATATAGTACAACATCTACATTCGATCTGAAGCTAATTTCCTTTCTCCTTTCAGGTGATTGGCGTTCCTGATGAGCGATTGGGTGAGGAACTCTGCGCCTTTGTACGTGTCAAGGACGACGTTGACCCCAAGACGTTCACTAACGAGGCTTTGTGTGCCTACTCGAAGGGCAAACTGGCCCACTTCAAGGTGCCTCGCTATGTTGTGCCCATAGATGCATTCCCTAAGACCACGTCCGGCAAAATCCAGAAGTTCAAGCTCCTCAAGGAATACGAGAATAGATTAAAGAATAATGAGCTTAAGGCTGCCCGAGTTTGAGTATTATGTGAACGTTTTGTACTTGTAATAGTAATTGTGCAGACTTTAACTATTTTACGATAAAATGAATAAATGTTTTTTTTAATTACTGTGTAGAATATCCTTTAAGAGCCTCTGAATGGAGAAAATATTATTTATTTTAGATTTTTTGGCCATCTTAGGAACAGCAACAAATTTCCTTTTTTGCTTTAACTTTGTTATATCCTTGCTAAGGACGAAAGGACAAGTTTTCTTTGAGTCCTATTAGAACAAAGGAATAGATGTGCACCAAAATAATTTGAAATTGCACCAAAAAAATTTTCAGATTTTTTTGAAGGGGGAGGATCGCAAAAATTTGCCAAATCCCACAAAATCAGCCGTAACTTCTGTACTTGAAGGACTATCAGGATGTCCTTTTCACAGAAGGACATCCTTTTCGAGTAGAGTTGGATGACACTATCAAAAGGACGAAGGTCCTTCAAACACCGGAGATAAACAGGATATTTTAAATTTAAAAAAGTCCGTATAACTTGGCTATATCCTTGCGTATCCTGACGAGTCCTGTGCCAAACAATAGCTATTGGTTAGGGCTACAATCCTACCAAAGGACATCCGAATCGTCCTGTAAATAACGGAGATATCAAGGATTTTCTGATTTTTGCACAATATTTAAGATATTTTATGGAAAAAACTTTGATTTTTTCCAAGTCCAAATGACGTCATCGACTTTGCTGGACTTGCAAATTTTTCAAGGGTGAGGATCGCAAAAATTGGCCAAAACTCACAAAATCAGCCGTTACTTCTGTATTTGAAGGACTATCAGGATGTCCTTTTCACAGAAGGACATCCTTTTCGAGTAGAGTTGGATGACACTATCAAAAGGACGAAGGTCCTTCAAACACCGGAGATAAACAGGATATTTAAAATTTAAAAAAGTCCTTATAACTTGGCTATATCCTTACGTATCCTGACAAGTCCTGTGTCAAACGATAGCTATCGGTTAGGGCTACAATCCTACCAAAGGACATCCGAATAGTCCTATAAATAACGGAGATATCAAGGATTTTCTGATTTTTGCACAATATTTAAGATATTTTATGGAAAAAACTTTGATTTTTTCCAAGTCCAAATGACGTCATCGACTTTGCTGGACTTGCAAATTTTTCAAGGGTGAGGACCGCAAAAATTGGCCAAAATTCACAAAATCAGCCATAACTTCTATATTTGAAGGACTATCGGGATGTCCTTACCACCAAAGGATATGCTCTTCGAGCCAAATCGGATGGCACTATCAAAAGGACGAAGGTCCTTCAAACACCGGAGATAAACAGGATATTTTAAATTTAAAAAAGTCCTTATAACTTGGCCACATCCTTGCGTATCCTGACGAGTCCTGTGCCAAACGATAGCTATTGGTTAGGGCTACAATCCTGCCAAAGGACATCCAAATCGTCCTGTAAATAACGGAGATATCGAGGATTTTCTGATTTTTACCAATTTTTTAATGTATTTCATAGCAAAAATTTTTCAATTGCAATCGAAATACCAAAAAAAACCTAAGCATAGATTTTGGGGGATGTCAAATAAAAAGAATATTCCAGGCGATTTGTTGAAACAATTTCTATTTTATTTTAGGTTTTGAAATTATTTAGCAAAAAATATTTGTAGGTTTGTTTGTTTTTTTTGTTTCCGTAGCAATTTGTGTTATACTGTTATACTTGTATTATACTCTTATTTGCATTCCATTCTGTATTATTTTATTCTGCTTATTACATTCATTATAAGTATGCACTGAATTTAGGATGAGTTGCTGTTGCTGTTGATGTTGTGGTTGTGGTTGTCGTTGTTGCTAGGCTCACACATAAAAAATAACATAGCAATCGTAGCTTACTTAAAAATTAATGACAATGCTGCGTGTTAAACTTTTGCGTATCCTTTTAGCTTATACATATAAGACTTGCAATTAGATACATTTATAGTTATAGTTACAGTTACAGTTATAGATACGGATACGGATACGGTTATGGATACGGATACGAATATATAGTAATCATTGATAACAAATTAAAAACGTAATTTTAACTAAATGCTAAGCTAAAAACTAATGTACAAATAAGCTATAAACAATATGTATATATATGTGTGTATTTACGCATTATAATAGATAATCCTTTAGCTGATCCTAAAAACTAAATAATAAATAATGCTCAAATATTTCACAAACACGCACAAACAAATTAAAGCTTAAGGGTCCGGATGCAAATTTTGCTTAATCCGTACATTTCTAGGTGTGTTTCGGGGTATTACAATTAAGGACATCAAGTGAATGTTCTGTTCTGTTCTGTTCGGTTCTGTTCTATCCGTTGAGCTTAAGAGGAGTAGGAGAAGTTGTGTGGATGTGGGGGATATAACACATATTACATATTATATAATATACGATATACGATAGGCGTTATCTCGAGTTGTGTGTGTGTTTTTGTGTGGTTAGAATACGATAATAATAATATGTTGTATATATAAATCTGGTATTGTATAGTTATATTATAAGTTATGTGTATATACTCGTATATATATATATATGTGTATACTGCTTGAGCTAAATGCCTAACCATAACATTTATTTATGTACTCGTAGTATTATCGTATTTGCTTTGAAACGTCGTGTGTTTTATGTTTTCCGAAGAGTTGGGGCTAATGTTCTCCATTATCTGTTATATCTATTATACTTGTTGTTACTCTTCTACTCATTTTGATTATTCACTGAGTCGCATTTCTCGTAATCGTAAATCGTAAAATGTGTGCACTCTTCCTCTTATTCATCTTCTTCGTTCCAAAATTCTCTTTTAGACTGTGACGGATCCGCTTACTGTGTAAGTGTGTAAGTGTGTGTGTGTATCAGTGTGTGTGTGTGTTTGCATAAAATATCTTCTCTTCTAATCATACTATATCTTAAATTCTTTATATAATATTATGTTATACGATTAATAAACAAATATTGTTGTTGTTGCCTCTCGCTTTCGCTTTCACAAAATCGCACTCTAAATGCACTTATTTACATAAAACATTTTCATTTTGAAATTTTCAATTACAATTTATGATTTCTTTCTTTTCTTTTCTGTGTGTGTTGTATGTGTGTAGGTTTTATCCTGTTACTCATTTTTCGGTTTTATTCTGTTCATTTTTATATATGCGCCAAGCTATGCTTTTAGTTAATGTTGCTCATTGAATTGTTCTACAATCTAGATGCGCGCGCCATGCTTTAAAAGCTATCATCATCATCTCCATCATCATCTTCTACATCATCCACATCAACATCGAAATCAACACCTTCTCCCTCATCATCATCGCCAACAATGAGCTCCTCCTGCTGGTCATCGGTGGCCATCTCATAAGCCTCTTCGGCTGCCTCGGCAATCTGCTCGATGACGGCTCGCTCCTCGTAGCCGACATCCAATGATGGTGGCTGCTGTCATGCGATGCTGCTGTGTCCATTGTTGGCGGCATCCGCATCGGCAGCATCCTCGGACCAGCTCACCTCCATGGGTGTGCCATTCAGGCTGTTGTTCACCTCCTGATCCAGCAGCAGCGCCTCCTCAATGGACATGCGTGACGGTTGCTTTTGCCGTTTCGATAGCGAACAGCCCGCTGCCGATGCCGTGCTCGAGGCGGACGAGCTGCGCATATCCTCCGACGAAGCCGAGCAGCTCTCGTCCTCCGAATTGGCACCGGAGACCATTGCCTCGCCCGCTGACTCCTGTATCTCCTGGAATTTCTTATTGAGCGCCTTGGGATACGCATCGCAGGCCATGAGCTTCATCGCGGAGCTGCTGCGTGGTCGCATCTCGGCCAGAACTGGCGGCGGCAAAGGCTGCGGCGAACTGGAACGCAGCTCATCCGTCTGCCAATCCGATATCAGCGCCTCATCGGCATCGCATCTCTGTCGCTGACGTTGCTGTTGCTGAAAGCTTGTTGTTGCTGCCGCCTTGTTGTTGCACACGGATTGCGAGCGAGCGCGGCAAAGTGGACGCGGCGACTCCGGCTCATTGGTCTGGCCACGCATCAGAGCTGTGGCCGACATGCTTTGCGACAGCGGATTGGGTCCGGAGCCATGTCCATGTCCATTGGTGTGGCCATTGTGGGCGAAACTCTGCGAGAGCTGCTGCGCTGGCTGCCGGCGTTGGGTGGGACTGCGTTCGCAGGTGCTGCGCAAGGAGCCGGCACGTCGCACCAGCTTCGAGGCGGCCACCTGGGGCGTCTCATCGTCCATCTCGAGCACCCAGCTAACGGAATCGTTGCGTTCGATGACGCCCTTGATGACTGGCGAGGCGGGTGGCGATGTGCTCGATGTGCTCGATGTGTCGGCGGCACGCATTGAGCTGCTGCGATTGTACGAGTGACTGTTGTTGATGGAGCTGTCGTGGGAGCAGTTGGAGAGCTCATGCAGCTGGGCTTGCACCAGAATGAGCTGCTCGGAGCGTTGCTTGAGATGATACTGCAGCTCCTCCTTGTCGCAGGTGAGGCGCTTGCGCTTGATGCTCTCGTGGTTGAAGGCCTTTTGCATCTCCTCCATCTGGCGTTGAATATCTCTGTAAGCGAAGAGAGAGAAAAGCGAATATTAGTTGGGAATACAATTAAAATGCTGTGCACTTAGCTAAGACACAAACCGTAGCCTGTGTTTCAACTAGTGCTGCTTAGCCTTGCTTATTTCAACACTATTTACTTTTCCTAAGACACAAACCATAGCCTGCATCTCAACTAGTGCTTAGCGCAGACTTAAACCATTTGCTTATTTCAATACTATTTTTTCTCAACTTACTTTTCCTTCTCTGTCTTGCTCTCCAGCTCTGTGCGCATCATTTCGTTCTGTGCCTCTAAAAGCGTGACCCTATTGCTCAGACTTCGCTGCTCATCGTTCTCCCGCTGCAGCTCTGCGTTCTGCTTGGACAGCGTCGAGATCTCGGCCTGTTTCAGCTCCAGCACACAGCGCAAACTCTCCGCCTCGTTGGTCAGCCGGCACAGTTCGCCGCTGCTATCGTTGAGACTGTTGCTGTGGCTGCCATTGCTGTTGCTGTGATTGCTGTGGTTGCTGGGACTGCGACGTTGCGACGAAGTGCGCAACACGCTGACCTCATCCTGGGACAAAGCGAGGCGATCGCGCAGATCACGTTCCTTCAGCTCGGTGCTGGTGCGCAGCGATTGCAGCTCCCTGCCCAGCTCCTTGACACGCTCCAGTGCCTCCTCTTCGCGCTGTGTGGCCGCCGACATGGAACGCACATGTGTGTTCTCCTTCCTTGTGAGCTTCTCACGCAGCACTTGCTCCTGCGACTCGTGATCACGGATGCGTGTCTGCAGCTGCAACACTTGCTGCTCGGCGGCATTGAGTTGATCCTGCTTGTGACGCAGCTGATGGGCCATTTCCTGGTGATACGCTTGCAGCGCCTGTTTCTTCTCCTCGTCTTTAGCCGCCAGCTGGGATTCGAGCTCAAGGAAACGCTCCTTGGCCAGCAACTGCACCTCCTGCACTTTGTCTTGTGCTGCAGAGTAGAAGAAGGAAACAGAAACGAGTTAGCATTCTGTTTAGAAAAGGGAATCTTGTCACTTACCTTCTTGCAACTTGCTGCGTTGCAGATGCTCCAACTCCTGCTGGCGCTGTGTCCATTCCACATCCTTGTCGTGCAACTGCTGTTGCAACTCTTCGCAATTGCGCTGCGTCTGCTGCAACATCGCAATTGTCTCGGCCAGCGTTGTCTGTGACTTCTTCTCCTGACAGCTCAACTTGTCCATCTGCAAAAGAAAGCAGGAGTTTAGAACGGTTGCAATTTTGCTACCTGGGTCAACTCTTAATTGCTTTACGATGGGAAAATTCCCAAAGCTGACCTTGACCACAAGGATTTACATTGTGAGTTCTCAGTGAAGTGAAGTGAGCGTGGGAATAAAAGAATTCCTGGTAGGTACTTAAGCATTTTTTAATGCACATCTTAAGAGTTCACTTAAGTGTAAATTCCAACGAAATCTTAAATACAAAGTGATATTGTTCTAAGAGAATTCTATCGAACTTTAAACTGTTTGATTTGGAAGTAGATAATTTCCATAATAATGTGTCTAACAAATTAATTAATAATTTGTTCTAATCATAATCTATAAGTAAAAGTAATATTAAATTGAATGTGGTTCTTTTTTTCTGCCTTTCTTAAAGTAATGACTAAATTTTCACAAATAACAAATTATAAATAAAAAGGAAACCTCAATTTTTAACTATCGCAGTACAAAGAAAACAAGATAAACTTTAGTTGAATATAAAACCAAATTAACACAAAAATATATAAAACAAAATAGTTAAAAGTTTCAGAAGTATAAAATAAAGACACCAATGCTAATAATATTTGAGTTTATTTCCTCATTTTCTCCCACACAAATTTGTTAATATTCTCTATTTTCAATTTAGTTCATTTCCTCAATTTCTGCTCTTCTCTAAACTTTCTCATTTGTCTTCTTCTTTTACCTCAGTATCGCTAGTCAGATGATCCATATAGTTGTTGCTGCACTCAGTCCAGCTGATCAAATCAAAGTCCATGGTCTCAGCGGACAAATTCTCGTTGGTAAACACAAAGTTCTCAAACATTTTGCAAAATTGTATTTTCTTGGCAAGGAAAGCGACGTGTTGAACACGACGAATACTGCGAGTCGACTGATGACCAGCGACAGGATCGTCAGCTCCTTTTATAGGCCAGGACAGGTAGAAAATGTGCCGTGTACTTAAGGGAAGAGCAACGAGAAAGATGGCCCAAAATATTTACAGCGGATTTACGATGTAGGCAAAAAGGATTTTCGTTTTCCTTTTCCTTTTGCCAACTCATTTTTGAGTTTCGAGTGCGCAAAAAACCAAAAAGCAAAATGGGTGTGGCACTCGGTGGACCGAAGAAGGGCGTTTTTGGCTACTCGTCAACGCCTCCAAAAAAAAAAAAAAAAAAGAGAACTCTGCTGCAATCAGAGAGTCTGCGGCTTAATCTTTCCAACGATTTCGCCCACACCTCACCTCATGTGGTTTTCTGCGCGACTGCAAAATTGGTCACGCACAAAACCCTTTTAGCATATATACAACGTTTGGAATCTCTGGATTTTGGGGCGTCGGAATGCACTTCAATTTGCTCTCCTTCGCTGCGACATTTCAGGTGTTTCCGTATCGAACAAAGTGTGTTCCGGATGCAGAAGGAAGCAGAAGCACACACTCCTCCTCTTCTTCTTCTTCGCTGGCGTCAACTCAAGTGGCGAGTGATACAATCAGGTTTCGAGTACTTGACACAAATTTGATTAGCTACAACAAATCGCAATTTTCACGACGAGCTTGACTTGCAATTAAAGGCATTCCTAATCTTAAGAGTTAACCATTAGCGAGTGCTTAAAGGGGTCAGAAGGAGTTAAATTATTGCATGGAACTAATCGGGCATATACTTGAGAAATATTTGATTTGAATATTTGATATATTGAAAGTATGGAAGGTTGAAATATAGTTTACAACTGAAAAGTATGGAATGCATCATCGAAATATAATTTAAGACTAATACGAATCGTTTACTAATTCAAGTCAACAACAATTTTATACAAATTTGAGAAGAACTTGAAACAATGTCAACCTAAATTATGTCTAATTTTTTCTCTTCCTATTTTAGTGGAAAAGTAGTTTGTTTATGGAGCTGTTTAAGCTGGCCTTAAATTCGATTTAGGATTAACACATTAAGAAGTTATTAAGAACAGATTTAAAATCGTTTTTTCATACCTAATCAATACAAACAAATTTCAGTTATCTTAAATATTTAATCTTTCATCAACTCTACTATATATCTTCAACCACAATTCCACAGTAGTAATTGACCTAAAAGTTCTACACATATGTCTGCAGCAATCACTCTCCACTTCCACCCACAAATAATTGAATACTTAATACTTAATCAACGACTCCCGCCCCGAGACGTTTAAGCCAACCTCATATTTAGACTGTCGGACATGGTTAGCAATGAAAATCTGTCTATCGTCTGTCGTCGCAATACTTTGATTGCAATTACGTGTCTGTCTGCGTTTCAATCTTCTTTGACTGTCGCCTTGTCGCTGTATCCTTGACTACCTGTGTGTGTAGAAGCTACAATTAAAGTGTCACTCTCGTTTGTTCTTAATCCTTTCGACTACTTTAGAGTCTGCTGTCTGCAGTCTAGTTTCATTGCTTATATCGAGTAACTGGAGTATCATTAAAATGCTGCCATTTCTCCACGTCCTTCACTTCGGCCATAAAAATTGAAACACGCGCTACGCCAAGAAGATGTGCAGAAGAGAGAATGAGAGAAAGGGAAGCAACCTATAGAACGTGTCCTTAATGTCCTTGTGCTTGTGCCTGTTCCCGGTTTTCACACTGTGTTGTGAAATCTTTAGCTGGATCATATTTTTAAATAAATATTTATGTTTGACAGCACACAACACAACGCAAACAACAAACAACAGACGTTTAGGCTTTTAGTGGGAAAATCATGCGAGCAATATTGAAATTCTCTAGCGATTTATGCAAATGTGAAAATTCCAATGAAAATGCGCAAGCAACCGCATGCAACAAGTTGCACAAACATTGCGGCAAAGTACTCCAAGAAATGTTGTGCAATGAATGGGATTATGACACGGCAAAAAGAAATTTGCTTTGAGTGTACTTTCGATTTCTTTTATCCTTGGAGAAATGTTAAATAAATGAGCAACTACTGTGAGAAATAATCGAATAGAGTGAAAACTAGTTCATTTTGCACTAATATTTATAATAACTACTTTTTCAGTCTCGCCTTCTCTTTTCTACCTGCTAGCTAAAAACATTTTTGTGGTTTAGAAGTCAGCAGACAACAGACAACATCATAAATCGATTTACGAGTGGAAAAAGGAAGCAAAGGACATCTCAATGCAACATCACGATGCAAATGTCAAAATAATGTTGCTGTTGTCGCGTATTTTTACGATCTTGTTATTGCAATTTAATGGTCGAAGCAATTGCCAATTATGAAGCACTTCATAGAGACTCCAACAGGTAATTTTACTTTCTCTGTTTGCAACTAAGAAAGTGTCACAAAATAAATGTTATTCTAATGAATTTAAATTGAATGAATAAGTGCGGCAACATTGGAAATGAAATGAATTAGAATTTAGCAAATGAAAATTGAATGAATGCATCAAGTAGAAAAATAAACATATTGATATTTGAATAAATATTTTCATAATCAAGACAAACACAGTGATATTTCAATAAATATTTTCTTACTCAAGATAAAGTTGTTAAGTAGGAAATGCTTCGAAAGGAAGACTTTTGATCTAAAAATATATATTGCATTGCAAAAGCCATTTCAATAGTATAACTAACCGATTTTAATAGAATTTTAACAAGAATAAATTCAAAATAAAGTAATTTGAATACATTTGTAGGCGCTAAGAAAACTGATTTAAACTTGCTTCAAATTTTGCAATGGAATTTCCGTAGTTAATAATGTCTCAATGAAAATAATATGTTTAAATAATAAAAGAGTTGATGGGTAGACTTTTAAATTGCAGTTCTAAAATATGTTATATAGTAATAGCAATTTCAATAATAAAACTCACAGAAAGAAAGAAACAAGAATAAATTCAGAATAGAAAAATTTGAGGTTGCTTTAAATCAGTTCAAACTATGCAAATGAATTTTCGTGGTTAATAATGATTGAGAAATCAAAAAGTGTTTGAATAATAAACGATTTGATGGGAAACTATTTAAATTCTGCAATTGCAGTTCTAAAATAGCAATAGTAATTTCAATAGCATAACTCACAAAAAGAATCGAGATTAAATGCACAATAAAAGAATTTGAGGATGCCTTAAATCAGTTCAAACTTTGCAAAGGAATTTCCCTAGCTACCTTAACACTTTTGTTACTCACTTCATGAATAATTGGACCGAGAAAGGGATCGAGAGATAGTGTAGAAAAGTCTGTCAGGTATTTCTGCTTTAGAAAATGATATTTCATTATATTCGCACCTAGCGTGTTAACCGCTTTTATATTAGATGTTAACCCGAACTGTTAAAACTCGCACGTATGTGAGAAATATACTCGGAGAATTCTCTTTATACTCAAGAGAGTATGGAAAATCCTTTCTAGAATGATAACAATTAATTGAATGCAGAGCAGAGATCACACCCTTCTGCGCATACCTCAAAGACAAAAAGGGTAGAACTACTTTTAAAGTAGCCCAAACAGATGTGGAAAATGTAGAGTATTTGTGTGTGTGTGTGTGTTGACCAGGCCCAAAACTAGAGTTTTAATTAGTGCAAACAGAAAAAGAGAGAGGAAAAAGTGGCCGAAGAATGCAACCTCCGGGATATGGTTTCAGTTTTGAACTCTGGGATTGAGCGGCTTAGCCGAAACTGTAACAATTAAACGAAATTAGCTGAAATTTAAGCGCAGCTTAAGGCAAATTTCTAGACGTGGATTTTGGCCTTTTATTAGAGCACACATCCCTCACTCTCTATCTCTTTTTTGGTTTCAACAGACAAAGGGAAAATCAGTCGAGCGCATTGCAAAGTGAACACAAAAGTTTGGTACAAGCTGCTGGCTTGGGACTTTTGCCTGGCGCCTGGTCTACTAACAACAAATCCTCGAAACCCTTCGTCCATTCAATTTGAATTTCGAGTCTCTCACCTGCTTGGACATGCACTGCACAACAATGGCGAGTCCCATCAGTTGGCATTGCTGTTGCTCCTGCTGCTGCTTTCGCTCCTCCAGACACTTTGTCAGCCGCTCGTAGTTCAAGTATCCGTTCTCCATATAACACTTGAGCAGGGGATTCACCTCCTCCGCTTGGCTGTGCACTGAAGTGTCCTGCAAAGAGAGAGAGAGAAAGAAAGTTATACAGAGTTGTTTTACATAGTTCAGACTGTGGTTGTACCCACCTCATTTGCTGTTAATTCCTTTAGCTGTGTGTCTGTTGTCTGCTCTGTCTCCAGGGGGCAACTCGACTCCCTTGAGTCTTGGGTGCGCTGCAGCTTGGGCGCCTTCTCTGTGGCACAGCTGCAGCTGCCACTGCCACTTTTGGTGTCTGCCGCAGCGCAAATGCAAAGCAGCTCATTGCTGATGGAGGCACGCTTCGAGTCGCGTGGCGTTGCAAGGATTAAACCCAATTCATTGAGCTCCTGCAGCTCCGTTTGATCCACGCCGGAACGCAGCGATTCTGCAAAAGAGAGAGAGATTATGATTAAGAGATTATCTTCTTTGGTTTGTTATGCATATCATAATTTTGGTGAAACATTATATAAGCACAACATAAATAGCGAAAGTTGTGATGAGTCAGTTGTTGAGCTGAGCTTGTGTCATTTGCAGTCTCCAAGATTGAGCGATTGAAAGATGAGTAATTGCTGTAGTTGAGTCCACAACTACAACAAAAAGGGAAAGCAAATACTAGTATTTATAGCAGAGACAAAACAATGTCTTCATAAATTACTCACACTACCCAAAAGGTGTAGAGCAAGTGGGGGGCAGGGTCAAAGGCCTTGTCTCATCAATTACACGCGAAACGAGCCACAACAACAACAACAACTATAACAAGAGGAAGCTGCTGTCAATTAGCGGAGGATGCGTGGCCAACAAATTGTTGAATGTTGGTGTAAGAGAGACAACAACTTCAAGGGGCAACTTGTGTGTAGTTAAAAGAGAAGCTTGACAAATAGCTTAAGAGTTCGCTGCCTCAACAATATCCAAAAGGTGTTTCGAGTTCAGCAAACCCATCATCATCGATCCATCGATCGACGTCAAACTATCTTTCTTCCACCACCTCTCCCTCTACCTCTATCTCTATCTCTATCTCTATCTCTATCTCTATCTCTATCTCTATCTCTATCTCTATCTCTACCTCTACCTCTACCTCTACCTCTACCTCTACCTCTACCTCTACCTCCACCTCTCCCTCTACCTCTTTTACTTCTCTATCTCTGTCTCTTTAATAATTTATGCGATTTCCTTACAAGCACGCGCCATAATCAATGGCTTTTTATGTTATGTAGCTGCCGCATCAATTTATAGCCAGCTACAAAACTGTCAACGCCAACCAGTACAACCTGTAGCCAACAATTGCTTGTAAGTTGCACCTCCACTTGTTGCACTCTGTTTGTTGTCTCTTTTTTTGTGCTTCCTCAGCCATCATTCATCAATTTCCTACTCACGGTTTATTTACAGTTGATTGCCTTCAAATGATTTCATTTCAAAAACTCATTTTCACATTTTCCATTAATTTACAATTTCCATTTGAAATGAGCCGTTGAAATGTTAATGATTTTGTCATATTAACTTGTGTTTCAATTTTGTATGTTGTAATTTAAGATTAGCTTTTTATTTTAATGTAATTAAGAATTTATATTGCTCAGTTCGTTAAGCTTATTTTAATGTTATCTTTAAGGATATCTTATGTTAAGTACTTCCAAATTTACTTGTAGAGATGGGAATATTTCTAGCTGCATTTCAAATGAGAAAAATACTTTACATTGTAAATTTGAAATGTTACTTTGCAATCATTACCATCATTACTATGTTGAATACCTTTTTTTCCATACCAAATCTCTATTGAAATCTCTTTCGCAATAGCCATAAAAGTACATTATTTTTTTCATCGCTTGCTCGTTTCGATTGCAGACTTGGCCATAAATTATTCAGGCATTAAATCAATTACTGTAACTTGGCTGTAAATGAGACGACATTTGTGCAGTTTATGGAAATGGAAACTTACAGGATTACAAGATGTTTTTATGTAATGCAAAGATAGCAAAAACATCAACTAAACTGTTGACAAAGCGAATGCTAAATATAGTTAAGAAAAATATAATAAATTGCATTTCCCACAAAGAGTCAGAAGGAAAAACCTTCGTTGACACGATGCCTAAACAAACAGCGTAATAGGCTGCGGAAATTTCAAATCCGAAATCGAAGGGAATTTCCCCCATGGCAAGTTAATAATCTCATATTTTGCAGGCCAACAGTGTTAAAATAACCATTAGCAATTAAGTAAGGACAACACCTGAGGAGAGAAGCGTGAGCTGAGAGAGAATTGGAACTTCCAATGCCACACGACCTGAGGAAATTCTTGAAGAGTGATGCCTGGCACACGTCTCTCGATATTTCTACGATATTCTGCAATGTCAATTAGGCAATTAAATGGCATTAGTTACACGATGCTTAATGTTTAAGCAATGCCAAGGCCAAGATTGACAAGATCTTCGAGTCTTACAAGTTCTCACGGATCTGTCTGCTGAACAAGTTCTTTCTCGCTGACAGGATCGCAACATGGGGCAACTCCGTTTGAGTCTCAGTTTGAGTCTCTTTCATGCTGCGAGAGTCGACAATTGTGCATTTTATGACTGGCAAACCGACCACCTCAGTAGTTATTCGCTTGAATGTGGGCACTACATTTGCCCATTCATTCCATTTCTATATATTTTTTGTGTGTCTTTCACATCTCTCTCACTTGGCTGTTTTACGACGGACACGGAAAAACCGAGACAGTTGAGTTCGTTTCATTGAGAAATATTTCGGTGTGAAAAGTGAGAAAAGTATTGCCGAATTGGTCTCGGGAGGGATTTTCCCAACGATAAAAATGTAAGTGCAGGTTTGTTTTATTTAAATAAAAACTATACTATAATACTGGCAAGCTAGTAAAATTTTGAAAGACTACTTTTCTTAAAGAGCAAAGAATCATATATAGTTAAATAATTCCCAAACTTTGAATACAGCAATAATTATACAATAAAAGGTTCAATAAAGTATGTGAATTACTTATTAAATGTCATATTTATGTGCTTCTAGACTTTAACAAATGTAAATATAGATTTTATTGACTATTTAACTTCAACTTTCATAAGAACTTTAATAAAAGAAAAACTTAAACAAATGTGAATAAAGATTTTCTTGAATATTTAACTACTACTTTACTAAAAATTTGTTGTCTATTTAACTACTACTTTCCTAAAAACTTTAATACAATAAAATTAGCTTTAATATGAAACGGATTTACTCAGTAATCAATGCAAAATTTAATGAGCTTACGCTGTCAACTTTCATATTTGTCTTTTTAAACAAAAACCTATACCTTTTGCATAAACCAAATTTCATGTTCAATATTTGTTTTCCCATTCATATTTGTTCAAACACTATTCCATTCACATTCTGGGCTTTCATTTGGTCAGCCAAACTCATAATGACGGTCAGTTTTTTTTCGTCGGGCAGTTTCAGTTTCAGTTTCAATTTCAGTTTTGTCGGCTGGAAATCAACATGTGTCAACGCCTGCTGTCTGACTGTCAATCAGTCAGTCAAGCAAGTCACACTGTGCAACGCTACGGCACAGTGGGCTGCATTTGCTTTGAGAGCGAGCTCAAAGTCAGAGCTGTCAGCATGCGACGTATGTTGCGCACTGACCACAGAGACACACACACACACATGCATGCATGCATGGACATGCATGAACATGCACACACTTGCATACAGCACACATACAGTCAAAGGAAAATTGAAATTCCAAAATATCTTATTTGGCATTAGGCAGCTGCCTAAGTGACTGACTTTGCGATGCATTCACTTGCCACACACACTTGCCACACACACACACACACCGTCAAACACCCATGCGTAGTTTTGCCCGTTTTGGCCAAAATGCAACCTGTCTTGGCCCATTGCAATGGCGACCCACAAAAAAAGTGCAACAAAAACATGTCCAGCGGCAAAATGCCCGTAATTAAAAGCTAAAACAACAATAATGAAAATATCACAGCAACAAAAACAACAACGAATCGAAAAAACTGAGAAACAACAACTGGCATTTCAATTAGCTGCGTTTTGTGCACAGCATACAAAAAAAAATCTCACTTGAAATCTTTTCGGGTTTTCTGTTTAGTTTCTGCGACAGCTGAGATGGTAGCGAGGGGTCAACTTTGTGGGAGGGAAGCGGGTTTTGCTGCCCAGCAGTCACTTGTTTATTTGCAGTCTTTCAGTTTTAATTGCAATTTAACTGCAAAAGTGTTTAGTGCGAAAGCGAAATACAGAAAAGACAAACAGACGGACATTTGAAATAGTTAAAGCATCGCCCATTTAAGAGCGTTTGCTCTTTGTGGGCGTCTATGAAGCAAATTTCAAGTGGAATTTATTCACTAATTCGCTCTGTGAAATGTGCAAAAGCACTCAAAGAAAATATATGTATAAAAAATGATGCGCATATTAGCTTGAGTTAGCTTTTTGCTTTTGCAAAAATTCCAAGACTTTGAAGCAGCACTTAAGTTTGTTTCTTCAACGCTAACAACATTTAAATATGATATTTTAAAGTACCATACAATATTTTACTTAATTATAAACGCACATGTTCAACAAAATTCTTTATTATCTTTGGAATTTTCTACTTCTTTTTTAAATAAAAATTCGCTGTAATTTTGTTAAAGTACTTTTAACCTACGCTTATCTAAATAAACAAAACTGTTCCCTTGTTGTACTAACAGCAAAAATAATTAATCATTTTTAATATTGTTATCATTAAACTATTTAATAACAAAAGTTAACCCTCAAAGTCGTTTCGACTGAATGAAGCCTGCTTGTGGATTACAAATATTATTCTCTAGGCAAACAAAGATATTTGCCACTGCACAAAAAGTCCCTAAAAATTGTAAACTTATTTGCGTGTTCGATAAATTGTGCGTCTACAATCGGTGCGTATAAACAATTTACAGTTGTAAACAACGTGCGAATCAGGCGCATAAAAGAAACTAATAAAAGCAACCGCAGAGCGGAAGAACTTGTCAGAGGAATCAAATTCGCCGCTGTGTTTTATAGTGAATGAACAACGCCTGCTGAATGTCAATCACAAACTGAAAGATGGAGCTAGTTGTTGGCAACCTTATGATGAGTGAGAAACCGTATTGTTGAGCCATCGTTGAAAGACAGCGCCATCTGGCGATGTAGATGTCTAGCAAGCAGTTGAAAGAATGCTACTCCGTATTCAATACTATATTATCGAAGAAATCTAATATATATATTTTATTTTCAGCCATAAACACATCATTTTTGGCATGCACACTTAATTCAAAACTAACTCAATATTCTCAAAATTTCATCAAATTCTAAGAACAAGGCAACTTAAAGTCGCACTGATTTAATGCACTTCTACTTTAGTTTGAACTGATTTTTGTTGCATTACATTTAACGGTCTGGACGTAATTCAAGGTCGTACCCCCCAAACCACAACAAAAGTCTGTCGTCGTATTTATATTTATATGTGTTGTTTTTTAATCTATTTGTATATAGTAGCATTTTTTTGGCAGCAATTCTAATGCTTATTTATAGACGAGTTGTGCACAAGTCTTTCCAAGTCGATTCCTTGCCTATTTGGCACAATAAACCAGTCGAAACAAATTGAAAACAAAACACAAACAAACAAATGCGCAAAACATAAAATTAGCTAATTAATCAGAAGCCAACGACATTACGACATGTGTCACTGCAAAACGGAACGAATTAATGATTTTTACGAGAGTGCACTCATAATTTGCACATACAAACATATAGCAAAATCATATGGGACACATATGCGAGAATAATATAACAATATAATACACATTGTATATGTGTTTATATATTTAATATTTATTGTATGGGAATTTGCGGTTGTGATGATTAAGAGGAAATGTTAAGGAGCGTTGAAAGAGGCAAGGGAAAGTCACTTTCTACGGAATAGCAGAGAATCAAATACTCTACGAAAAAATAACATACATATATGCCATAAAAATTCTCGTTTATGTTTTTCCTAACATTTGCTATAAGTAAGTTTGTAAGTCTGTAAATGTTAATGCAAAAACGATGTTGACTAAAATATACATATGAACACACACATTCACATATTTTTGTATGTATTTGTACGCATCGCATATTCATTTGTTTACTCTGTGGCCAGCTCTAGGTCAGCAGACCTCATAATACTCGCGTACTTGTATGCTTTCCTACACAGTTCAGTTTTTTTTTAATGCTCATTTTGTCGTCGTCTATTTGTTTCTGTGATTTTTGTTGATCTACGCTGAGGCGTGTGAATTAGCTTCTCGTTCGAGGAAATTGCGTCGAAATTCTTGGCCAATGTCAGGCAAAGGTAGCATAGTTGCCAAATTTCACAGCACTTACCGCCAATTCCCTCATCTTCTGTGTTTTCATAGTCACAGCTGCTATCGAGCTTTGCCGACATGTCGCACATTGTCAATAGCAATAATAACAATAACAATGCAGTGTTCTCATACAACTGCTTGCACTCCACACACACGCACTGCTTGCACTTCAAGTATGACTTGCACTGCTTTAACACATTTTCAATAGCATGCTGCATTCATTTTATTGCACAAATTGCGAATTGCATTTTGATTTTATCTATGTAGGTAAATGGAAAAAGCGCGCTAAAACGAAATCACACAGCCACGTTCAATAATGTTCTAAACATAAACTGTTAATGAATTCGATTCAAAACAACAAAAAGAGTCGCGAGCGCGCGTCGCATTGGACAAACACATTTCGCTTGGGCAGTTGCCGTTCGCTAATTGCGCCGCTCAACTCACCACACCACTGTGCGTAGCCCCCGTCGCAGAAGAACAACAACACCGACGTTTGCCGATTGCCGCCGAGTTGTTGTTGAGTGTGGTGAGTATGCGATCGTTGAGTTTTTCATTTCAATGTACTATGTATTTATTTGTATATCCATTCGTTAATATGTTCGCCACCGTCACCGTCACCGTCGCCTTGCTTCTTCGCACTCGTGCTGGGCATTCACAAAAAGAATGCGCCTAATTAACGGAGAGACAAGACGGCCTATGACGTCAGTGAGTGCTTGAAGCTTTTAAAGAGAGGGGGATGTAAACGAGAGAGTGCAAGAGAGAAAGAGAGAGAGTTGACAATTGCAGTGGAGTGACTGAGGTCGTTCAATGGGTCACTTAATAGCTTTAGCAGAGCAGAGCAAAGCAGTCGCAATCTTAATTAATTTCACTGCGCACAGTGGGCGAAATGAGTTGAAAACATAAATATCAGCATAAATAAATAAATAATATTCTTATCAGTTAATTAGCTAAGCATTCATAATTAATTATTTAATGCAAAAAACCTTCAGCGAAAGACTTTCACTTGACCACTGTGCTGTCCAGTGGCTGTCCAACCCCCCGTGGGGCCAAATGCTTGCAAAAAAAAAAAACACTGTAGCCTGAGGCAACGCGACGCGTCTAATTAATGAGTCGACATAAATCAAATTTTAATCGCCTCAAATCATAGCAGCTGCCCCAAATGGGGGCACTACGCGTGGGCGTCAAGTGTTAAGTTTAAATTGCCGCTGCCACGCAATACTTGAGCAACAACTACGACAACAACAACAACAACACTTTGACTTGGCCTACTGAACTTGTCAACAAGTGTTAATTGCGATGACGAGCCAAAGAGGAAAAGAAAGAAAGAAAGAGAAGGGGTAAGGGAAATGGAAAACGCAAAAGGCCCAACGCGAATTGTTGTGGGCCAAATGGTGCGTAAGTCAATAGCAACAGACTTGGCTTAATGGCTTTGGCAACACATCAATTTGGTCAACAACGCGGCAACACCAACTAAAGTCAAACACCAGCCAAAAAACTATAAAACAAACTCCAACTACAACTCAACACAAAAGAGTGGTCAGCAAACAAATAGCTCATAAAAAAAAGTTCCTCAACAGACGGTCAAAACTCAGCAGTTTCCCTCAATGCTAATAACACCCACCGAGTGAATGAATGAGTTAGGGGAAAAACCAACAGGAAATGAACCAATTTATTGGCAAGCCAAACTTATTTTCTCGCTTTATAAACTCCAGCTCATTATGCGTAAATTTGTTTATTATATCAGAGAGGAATAATAATAATCAAATCATAATGTTGCAGAGCTTAAAAATAGAAGCCAATAAAAGCTGAGCTCAGACTAGCTAATGATAATTAAGTAACAAAAGGCATAAAATATTTGAAAAGTAAATTTGTTGTGAAGAGAATTATTAATGACCGAGTGAAGAATGGAAAAAAATTGAAAATAAGTTAACAATTTGCGTGATAATAAAGAAACTAAGAAATGCCATAAAATAAGAAGCTAATGAAATATAGCTTAGTATTTTTAGGCACTTATAATATAATATATTAACAAATAAAAAGGAGTCTGTGGTCAACTTTAAGCTCGCTTTAATTTTGCTTAAAACACATCTCTTAATAACATTTTCTTTCCTTTAAAAATGAAACTAAGCTAATGAAATATATTTTAGTATTTTTTTTTTACTTTTAAAATAAAATAAATTAAGAAAATAAAAAGGAATCGTCTCTTTCTTGAAAACACTTTCATCTGTCATTCTTTTTGAGAAGAAGATTTTGCTAATGAAGTATTTGCAGACTAGATAAATGATTAAAAAATAATTTGTTCTCCAACTTTAACAAACTTATTTAAGCTCGCTTCAAGTTCGTTTATAGCATGTTCGCTTTTCTTCACAACATTTTCTCCTGTCATTCCCTTTGAGTTAACACGTTTTTTTCTAAATAAATTCTGCCTACTTTTTGCTAAGCAAAAAACCCATTTCCAATTGCCACACACAGCGAAAGAAACAATTTGTTTGCGATGAGTGTAAGATATAATTGTTAAACAGGCACATGACCTTAATTATGGGCTATTCGAAATGGCTAAAAGAATTACGATGACTTGCATGCAGGCCAAAAAAAAAAGAAGAGAGAAATAAACAAGTTCAATGCAAATGGCACACGCCACACAAAATGAACAATAAACAACGACTGGATTGTTTTGTAGATGGACATCAGCAGCAGCAAAAGGCTGGCCATGAAAAATGTGTCGTCTGCATTTAAAACAAATTTCGCTTATCTTGCGCCTTAGCATGCAAATTGCGCATACGCCCCGTGTGTTCGCTAGTAAGCAAGACAAGCAACCGGCAACCGGCAACCGGCACTTTGGCTTTGGCTGGCAGCCAAAAACTATTCGAGAGACTGAAAGGCGGTTATCAATCAATTCGCTGTGGCAGTAGCTTTGCTTCGGTGTTGCAGCTACTGCAGCAGTTGAGAGTTGAGTGCAACAATTTGTTGCGCTTTGCTGCACAGACGCAGCCAGCAGCCAGTCAGTCCGTCAGCCTGCTCTGCATTATCCATTAGCCAGTGCCATGGCCAGTAGTGTGTCCATTGGCCGTTACGTCGCTTGCACTTGACTCCATTAGTGGCAGCAGCTTGTGGCAGCATCTGCGCTGGAGGCGCCACAGTATGTGGTCACAGTTTGTTAATTCCAGCATGCAGCAGTACCGTTAATTAACGCAGCTCTGATTTAATTATGCCTTTGCTGTGTTGTGTTTTTCTTTTATGATTATTGAATATTTCGTTGCTGTGTTGTTGTTGTTGCTGGCGATTATTAATTAATCGATTTTGGGGAATTTTAAAAGCAAATTGCACTTAAGATTGCAAGAAGAAGCAGATGCGTAAGATCACTTAACGATGACATAATCATTGCTTGTAGCAAACGTATCAAATGGACATAAACGACGAGCAAAATACGCTATAAATGAGACACACACAATGAGAATGCCTCAATAGGGACAGCAGCCGCATCAGTTTGTAGAGCACTGTAAACAAGCAGTTAGTGTATAACAGTTTGAGAGCGATTGATACTGCGCATGTGCACTGCTTGGCGGCGCTCTTTCACTCAGCTGCCTGTCAACTGTGCTCACTGAGCAATAAGTGTCAGTGTGTCAAAAAGGCATGCACACACACACACACTCGCACACATGGAGCACACACATATTATGCAATTTTTATGCTGACAGCAGAGCAAAAGAGAGAAAGTGACTGACTGGTCGAACGAAGTGAGAGCGAGAAAGTACCGCTTGTTTTGTGTGTTCTACACAGCTAATGTTGCTTCATCTACACTTGTTTTTCTTCTTCTTCTTCTACTTCTTGCTATTATTGTTGTTTTTGTCGTTACTGCCATTGGGGTAGTCGCCTGATGAGTCATCATCATCCAGCGTATTTTAGTCGGGGATATCATGAGCTTAAGTCACAATAGTCACACGCCACAAATTGTACTCGGCTTCTGTACTTGTAAGTATTCCTCTCTTTTACTTCTTCTTCTTCTTTATGTTACACTCCCTCAACACAATGTATAAAGTTGAGACAGAATATTCTTGCTTCGGTTAAAAATCAATAATGGTCCATGCGGCAGACGCCACATGTGGGCGCCTCGCTTCTTTCTACACACAACTCTTGTTGCGCCTCCTCTTTATTCGCGAGAACATGCGCAGAAAACGCATTCAGATGATATGCCAAGAATGTGTGTTGACAATAATAAACCAAGCAATAAATATAATGAATAGATGATGGGAATATATAGAGAAAATCAATTAGTCTACCAAATGGAAAAGAAGTCAAGAATAGCAAATGTAAAGCAGCGATATTAAAAGCGAAACCTAGCTCATAATATTTTTTAAACTTTAATAAGAAATAAGATATGATATTATTTTCAATCATCTTAGGGAACTTTTTAAATCTTAATGAAATCTTTTAGAACCAAAAATAAGTATTAAAGTTCTATAATGATATTGGGAAACCTAACTCCAATTTATCTTAGGAACTAACTGAATTTATCTTAGGAAACCTCATACAAAATTTTTATATTTTCATAATGGATTATTAATTTACTGCCGAAATCTTAATGAAATCTTCTAGAACTGAGAATAACTATTAAAAGTTCCATAATGACTTTTAATCCTTAGCAATGTTGTTTCTACTTTTATGAAATCTTTGTCTTTTCCTATCTTATATTTTTCTAATACAAACAATTATTTCTGTTTTCAGCTCTATCAGCAAAACTTTGTGTGACTTTTGGGCAATCTTCTTTACGATCCACACAAAAATGACTAGACAACAAATAACAAATTTCGATAATTAAGCTGATATATATACTTTAAAACTCGTGTTTCTTTTTCTATTTATAAAAAAGCACAAACAATCGGATTCGCGACGCGTCAAAAAGCGAAAATGAAAACCAAAGTAAAGAACAGAAAATTATGTTTTTTTTTTTTTTTTGTAGAAGGTGGTGGGGGGAAGGAGAATACATAGATCTTGACTGGAGTTCTAATTGCGACAGAGACAGAGCGAAGAGTGGAAATTTTGGTGGCACAAAATTTGACGGCTCGTTTGTTAGATGGAACTTAACAACAATGACACGAACAACAGCGCACAGGAAATGATTGTAATATGTTTTTTGTTTTGTTTGCCGCCCTGAGCATGTGTAACTTATATAAGACATCAAATTTAATGTCTCTTGCGTTATTAGATAACCGCTAAGCACTTAGAATTTGATAGTCAGCTAGCTGTACTTTTTTATTATCTAAGCCTTGTTTTTTTTTGGTTGTTGGTTTATTGGGTTACTTCATGTTGAGCGCTTGACTCGCTTGTTAGCTAAAATAGCCGCTGGCCACACTGCCAATTGTTCCATTGTTCTTCTCAACTTTTGTGTTCAACTGCTTGTGGAGTTTCTCAAATGTAAATGGGTCAGAAAACTACCAAAAAAATCGAATCAGATACTCGCTGCTTCTGTTGGGCTCGTCTCTCAATGGCAATTAACAATTAGCTGGCAGATTTTTGATACCCTCGAAGCATAAACTGGGTATTAAGATCAATATCTAGACTGAAGACGCAACAACAAAAGTTGCATGCAGCTGATCTGAGATTTGGGAGTAACTGTAATCGCTGGAGTTTTTGGTAAATTGTATGCAGATAAGGGAATTATGTATATTAGGCATTATTATATTGTTTGAATACTCCAAAAACATTGAAAGACACTTTTTGGAAGCTCTTTAATTTGAAAGAATTAGTATCACTGACTATAAGTACTTTCTTTAATATGGTAGTAGTATAGTTTAATGCCAATATTATAAAATATTATGCTATAGAGGAGTGATAAATATATTTTGGAGATTATACTACACTTCGATTAAGTAAACCTATCGAAAGTACCACAGCAATTATGATTACAATCAAGAAAATAAACTTTTAATAAACGGGGCAAATTACTGAAAACGTTTGGAATGATTTCTTAAAAATCACAAATGCTTATAAGCAGCGCATTCATTTTTAAAGTTAAGTCTACTGATATACACTCCTGCCCATAATTATACGACACTTTTGGATTCGCCGCTTGTAACAGTATGGGAAAACTAAAAAGAAAACGAAAGGAACTACACATATCTAGACTATATCATTATCCACCAATCGTATAACCAACAACAAAGTCAAAAAACAGGATACTCATTCACTTCATAGAGCACATTCACTACAGGGTATTTCACTAGCATATGCTTTGTTTTGTGTTTTGTGTTTTCAGTTTTGGCAATTGATTTTTCTCCAGCCGCTGCTGTTGTCTCTAACCATTTACATTTGACATTCGGTACTTGGCACTCACCGGCAGAGCGTTTTTTATCTGCTGTTGTTGTTGTTGCTACTATTGTGGATGTTGTCAACGATTTAGTTGTTGTTGGTGGCGTTGCTTTTTGCCTGCGTGGCAACCGAAAGGAATTCCATAGAAAAGAGCTGGCCGACGATGTGGCAGACTTTTGTTTGCCGCGTTGCAACAAATCCATTTCGTTGCTGCTGATGCTGCTGTTGCTGTTGCTGCAGGAGGCGGTTGCTGCAATGGTTGCTGCTGATTTTGTTGGTATCCTTGTGGCTGGCGGCACTTTAAGCGATTTTCCATTATTGTTGGCAATGGCAGCGTTGTTGTTGTTATTGTTGCTGTTGCTGCCAAGCAGCTTTTTAGCAGCTGCCACCGATGGTTGTTGCGTTGCACTCACATTTTTCGCATATTTCATATCGTTTGGATAGTCCTTGTAATTGTACTTTTTGGCCTGGGCATTTTTGTGATTTTTTAACATTTGTCGAAACTCTTTAACATCCGCGACCGTTAGCAATGAATACGTCGACGTCGACGCCAATTTGCTGCTGTCGTGCAAATTCTGTGCCGACCCGTAGAACAGAGAGACGAACTCATTGAGACCCATAATGTTTGGCTGCAATTTCGTTTGTTTGTTCGTTAAATGGCGCAGGCGCAATCAGCGGCTGAGTGGCTCTCAAACTGTGGCAGTCTGTTATACGCGCGCAACAGACGTCGCCAAAAGCAATAACAACACCAACAACAGCAAGTACAAAAGTAACGAGAGCTCTTCTCTAACACAAACGCACTCACTCACTCACACTCACTCATTCACAACACAACACCCAGCAACAACAACAGTAATAATAATAACAACACGCGCACGTCTGTTTGTTTGAAAGCGCGACGCGCGACTAACTTCAAGCCACAGGCGCGACGCCAAAGTCGACGACGACGACGGCGACGGCGGCGACGGCGGCGACGCCAAAAAGGCAAAGCAAAGGCAAAAGCAGAAACAACAACAAAAAAAAACATAAAACGCACACAACTAAAAACTTCAAAGCTTATGTAAAGAGAAATGCAAAAAACAACAACAGCAACAAAGGCAGGCAAACAAAGTGTATTAAAGAAATTGCGAGTACTGCTATGAGGAAAAGTAGGTGGGGAAATGAATTTAATTGTAATTATGCAAAAATAAAAACAAAAAACGTACAAAAAAAAAACAACATTATTAGTTGTCTATCAAGACAAAGGCGACGACTCTGGGTGGCTAGAAAATGGCAAATGTTATTAAACAAATCGGTTATTATTATGGCAATGCCAAGCCTAAAACTGCACTCTAATGGGGCTTTAAACTAAGTACGAGAAAGGCAGCAGACAACAATTTGTTTAAATTCTAAGAAAATTTGGAAAATGTAGTACATACAGGCACTTTCATTTTTATAGAATTCTTTAACTGATCTAATAAATTCGAAAAAAATATATTTTAAAAATAAGCTTAAATGTTCTTACAAACAAAAAAAAGCAAAACTACTAAACATCTCGATTTTCACCCTTTTAATTCTTCGGGGAGAAATTCAACTTTGTACATGGACTAAACGAAGTACATAGTTAAGAATCATGTTTAAAACTGATCTATAAACAACATCTTACAAAAATAAAAAAGTGCTAAAAGCCATGTTCTAATTTCACTTTAATCTTATAGTGCAATTACTATGATCAGAAGATTTTTATTATTTTACAAAAAACAAAAAAAACAAAAAAAAAATAGATAAGATCTTATACAAGCAAATGTTTAGCTACCGTTAACAATCGATCGTGTTAGTAAAATATTGGAATTTTTATTAAAAATTAATATCTTTAAACTTATGAAGGGCACTTACAAAAAAGATCTTCGAATTTATAAAGTGCACTTCTTAAATTTGAAGATCAACCGATCTATAATTTATCTTTTTAATCTTTTGATCATATTACACTGCTACATTTTGCTTTGCACCCTACAAAAACTATAAAAATGTTTCTCACAAGTGAAGCCTCCTCAACAAATCTACAAGTTCATTTAATCGCTCAAAAGATAATCGCCCAAAACTTTCAAAGAAAAGCCAAAGCATTTCAATTAAAACGCGCCGCCAAAAAAAGTGCCCAAAAATATTATGCAGCAAAAAAATGAAATGAAATGAAATTTGAAAAGCGGCTTAAAATCAGCTGGAAGGAAGATTACAAGTATAATGGCTAATATGTAATTAGCATATTTATAACTGCTGTTAGATGTTTTGCATAGATATGCTTATAATCGAGCTTTTCACTTGCCAAATTGTGTGTGTGTGTGTGTGTGTGTGTGTGCCAAGTACGAGAGTCGTTGAATGAGTATTTCCCCCTTTCGCTGATTGTTTTTTTTCTACCAATTTTTTGTTGGCTGCTTGCTTGCTGGTTTTTGGTTTGAAAGAAAGGTTGACTCGCTTGTAATTGTAGACTTTGTCATCGTAGTTTTCGCAATTGTCGTCGCCGTGACTTTCGCGTCACACTTGGCCAGCAAGCAGTAAAGAGAGGCGGACGGATTTACATTTGATAGACGGCACTTTTGGCCTTTTGGCCATTGACTGGCACGAGCCGAAGAGGCGAGCATGTAAATTCGCAATTCCCCCTCTTTGTTGGGCCTGGCCCAGAACTGATGCTCATTAAAAGCCACGCTCCAGTTAAAAATTCCATCAAGTTTAATTATGATCACGCGAAATGCCAGAGCAACACTTTTCTCTCTCTGTTTTTTTATTGGAATCACTATGATACCAAGAGAGAGAGAGAGAGAGAGAGAGAGATACGCGTATCAAAGCGATAGAATGTTTTAGTGAGACCGTCTCTCAAAGCGCGTCTGACCCCAATTTGTTTTAATGGTCACATTTACCTCAACGTTTTTTGATGAAATTGCCAATTTTATGCTGGCCAGAAAAAAAAACAAAGTAAACGAGCACATTCATTAATAATGTGATATGAAATTGATTAAAAAATTATTACCAAAAGTGCGGAAAGATACAAATTATGAAAGTAATTCACAAGCCAACACACAACAGTCGAAGAGAAGGTACTCTTTAGAGGGCAAACGGAAGCACAGTGTGATTGCCAAGTGATGAAGTGAGAGATTGATCAATAAATTGATTGATAAATGGAGACATACAAAACCGTTCAGTGTAGTCCCACGGCAACTTTCATTAAAGTAAGTAAGTAAATAGAGAAATGGCAAACAGATTTTTGTAATAGTAATTAAGAAATTATTGAACTCAATTTAAAAATTGAAGAGAAATTTATGTAAACAAAAATAGTCATAAAAGCTCAAAGAAACTTATAAGGTTAATCAATCAAACGACTTCTTAAGATATGGAAATAGTAATGAAGAAATTGCTAAATAGAATAAGAAATGGGATCTTAGAGAAATTTCTGTAAATAAACATAGAAAAGCATTAAAAACTATTCTATGAAGCTGTGTAAGAAATTAATAAAACATAGAAAAGCATTAAAAGTTCTTCTTTGAAGCTACTCAAGAAATAAATACAAACATAGAAAAGTATAAAAAGTTCTTCTTGGAAGTGTTGGCTAATCAAGCGACTTCCTTTTATAGGATATACACAATCGTCATGAACACGCATAGCATGCCGGATATCAGTTATAAAGCCGTCCAGATTCGCATGTGATTGCCAATTGAAAGTGCTTTTATTATGATATTTCAGATGTTGTTTTTTTTTAGGGCCAGGAATTGGGTGTCTTTTATGTAAGATCTGACAATAGTTGCGAGTGCTCGATGAAAGTGTCCAAAATGAGTTTTGGGTTGCGTTAATTTTGATTGCAATTTTCCCACCTCAAAATATGCCCATAAATGATTGCCATATATACAAGGCGGTTCTCACGCTGCCCCGGTAAAATATTCAAAATTGAATTACAAAACAAAAAAAACTTTTTAGTTCACTTCGCTTCGCTTTGCTTTGGTTTGCTTTGCTTTGGCCAATTTATGCAATCGACATTTGGGTTTAGCTTTTGGGATTGAGTTTTGGGTTTTGTATTTTTATCTCTCTTCGGGCTTTACTCAAGCCAAAAAGTTTTTTGTGTGCAAATAAACAAGAGAGAAAAAATACATGTATGATGAAAAATCTTTTTTGCATTTATGCTTTTTATTTGTCATGCCAATTAAAGTTGTGAAATCTTTGCTGATATTTCAGTTTCAGTTTAACAACTACATTTGGCACACACACTCACTCACACACACACTCACACAGTTTCTCAAGCGCTTCTTTTGCTGCTTCTGCAATAATATTTTTCGTGCATTTATTTTATGTTTAAACTATTTAATTGACTTCTACACTTGTAAGTTGACGACACAGTTCCCAAAATGAAAAGAACTGTGACAAAATGCATTGCAACATTTTGCTGGAAAGTTGCTTTTTTAATTGAGTTCCGAAATAAAAAGCTGGGATGGCAAATTTAAAAATAAAACTATTATTTCACACATATAAACAGGAAAGCTTGCCAAAGAAAAAAAGAGCGAGAAGGAGAACATAGCTTCAATACTTTTAAAAGCTTAACCAAGAAATCTCACACTAAAAAAATACTAATAATTTCAGGACAATATTTTTGGTATTTTACTTGCTCGCTAATTATCGATTTCACACCTCAAACATAAAAGCAAACAACGAAACAACACATTACCAAATTATCGATTGGCTTCGATAGTTTTCAACAAAGCAATTTGCCTTCAAAGGCATTTGCATTAGGAAATTGCAAGGTAATTTCCAACTGAATGAATGAATATGTGTGAATATATATACATAGTACTCATGATTGCCGTATCCCAAGTAGATATCATATTTGCACAGACAAGTAATGAGTGATGATGACTCTGGGCGCTGGTTACGCATGATGGCCAAAAAGAAAAGTAAAAGTGAGCAGTAAAAACGCGCAGAAAATGAAAAAGGAAATTGTGCGTGTTTTTGCGGGGGGAAGAAGAAGGGGGCAAGGTAAGCAAGTCGGTCATTAACTTTTTGTGTGTGTGTGTGTCTGTCTCATTTGCAAAATGATGAGTGCTGTGGTGCTAAGGTCAGGCCCCGCTCTTCACATGGAGGTGGTGGGTCAGTAATTTGTGTGCTCCATTTGGGGAGGAGAGCGAAATGTTTTGACAAATGTTGTGTTGTCAATTAATCGAATGAAAGCGTGAAAAATGCTCGTAAAAACTAAACAGACGAACAAACGAACGACGAAACGAAATCAATGAACTTGTGTGTGGGCAACATAAATAAAGAGTGAAAACAAGTTAAATCGAGAGGCGTGCCACACACACACAAACACTCACACACACACACACACGCCTAAAACACACACTCGCTACAACTCAAGTTGGATCGGATCGTTTAACCAACCAAAAAGAGTTGGCGTGTTCAAGATTTTTCATTGATTTTTCTCGAGTGCGATATGCGGGTCTGGGAATACAATCAAATTAAGTGACAAGTTAATTGATCGCACGCCGTTTCGAGACTGGCGTGAAAGCCATAAATTAACAATTGCTTATTTATTGTGCGATGCGGCGGTTGCTGCACTCGCTAAGCTAAGCAGTGCTAGTCGCTGGTTTGTGTCCCGACTAGAGGTGGCCACAAAATGCACATTAAGCAAACAATTTAACTTCAATAAGCCAAAACACACGACACCGCAGAGCGAGGGGAGGCGTTGCAGCACAATGTGGCACACGCCAACGCCTCCTCCACCCTTCCCGCAAACCACCAACCAAAAAAGAGTTGAGCTGCATTAAGAGCGATACACACAACTCGTTGAACATCAAAGCAAGCACATTTTGTTAAGCATCAAACGAGCGCACGGCGCCAAATGTGCAACGTGCAACGCGCGTTTGCGGCATAAACAAGTTGTGACATTTCCAGCAGGTACATTATAGGGGGAGAGGGGACACATACAAGTGGAGAGTGTGTTGGGGCAATGCCAGAGGGCAGAATGTAGAGCATGGCGAAGCAAACGTCGACTATTTGACCAAGTTAACTCACGTTATGCATGATAAATGCAATAACTAAACACAAGTCACTTCTGTTTGGCCTATGATATGATTGTAGATATCATCAATTACCTTAAACTTAATTTGTTTACGTCATAAGCATCACAATTATTATAGACATCATCATAATAAGAACTTGCATAAACATGATTAAAACATACAAATTACACAAATGCTATGACAAATGTTATTATATTATTAAAGCGAATGAAACTAAAATTTGTATTAGCAATCAAATATCTCATCAAAGCTCTATAGAAGCTAATGCTTTACGCTTTGTTTTAAAAATCCAATATTTCGGCAACACACAAATCAGAAATCCCACTCAATTTCCATCAGCGTAATTACTTAAAGCACACAAATTTGTTATTCAAAAGTTTAATGTGTTCATTTATACAAAATACATAATTCCCTTAGACACTCATTCATCTTGTTTTGAGAGTTTTTCTCAAAGTGGTATTGCGAAACTGCGTCGAGGCTTTTTGGCATTCGAACAGGTGTCGAAAAGAGCAAGAAAAAAACACGACGCAAAAATGAAAATAAAGCATGAGAACAGACAGAATAGTAGACGACTAAAGAATACCCTGTTAAGGTAACAAATATCGAAGAATTGTTAAACAAAATTTTGAGTTGAAATATATTTTTCTCAGTTTAATGAAATAAACTACGAAAAGAGTTGAAGAGTTTTGAATTGATCAAGTGTATTTAAACATACAAACTCATCTACATATATTTAGTTAAACATATCAATCTCTTTCTTTTTTTTCCAGGGTATGGAAAATATGTTTGTGGCACGCCACTGTTGGGATGTAAGCTGTTGCCTGCCTCTTAGCAGATTCCCCCCAATGGCTAATTAGTGGCATTAATATTAATTAGAAAAGTTGCGCTACTTGAACCAAAAACTTGACAGCCGTAAAAAGCCCCCAGGAGCTCAATTTGTATGTATGCCGCATATATCAATGTGTATGTATGCGTGTGTGTGTATTTTGGAATTGGTTTAAGTTTTCAACAATTTGCGCAACTGTGGCAAATGTTTTTGCGGTGCAACCAGTTCTCAAACAAAAGTCAATACACGAAATCAAATTGGTTTTGGAGCATTCATTTACTATGCTTTCACATTGAACTCGAAAAACCTCAGACAAACCTCAAACAATTCAAAATGCGCTGGGCGACAAAACGAATTACTCAAAATTCATTGTTTGAACAATGCTCTCAATTTTGTAGTTGTGTAGATCATAATTTTGATTTTATCAAATTTAAATTTAATTTTGCAACTTACCCTCTGAAATATTAACATCCAATGGCTTTGAACTGTTTTTAACTGTTGCATTATTTTTCACATTTTGTTGCTGTTTATTCTGTGCAGTTGTTGCCTTTATTGCGCCTTTGACGATCGACGAATTTGCGCTGATCGATGTTGTTGCAGCAGCGCTGCTATTCAAACGTTTTTCTGTAATGCATAAAAAGTGAAAAAAGTTACCAATCAAATATATAAACAGAGATTTAATACAATATGAAATCCAATTCACTTCACTCTTTTTTTGGTACTGCATTGAATTTTGAAAATTCATTGCATACTTTTTGGCTGACCACTGAAAATATTCCTCATCTAATTTCTACACTTGGAAATACCAACTAAATAACATATGCTTCTTCTTCTATTTAATTTTGCAATATTAACTCACTACAACGAACTTTGCTTCGATTTTGAGCGTCATCAGATGAAGTAATTTTTCGCCAAGCGAAGAATTTGAAAGAAAGAGGCCAGCCCATTTAAAAAGAATATTTTTATCGCAGTTTCGCCGCTTCTTGTAAATGTATAAAATTGAGAAAAAAAAAAACGTAATTTTGTAAACACGTGCTCAACAGCCAGCTGTGTTTGTATTGATATGTTTCTCTTTTTTTTTCTTCTACAAAAAGTATTTGCTTGCCTTTGCTTTGCTGCCTATCAATGCGAGGGCTGGGCGCGCAGCAAAAACAACAGCACGTGTCAAATACAAATTTCATAAACCAGTTTTTGACTTATCAGAACAACTTCACACACAAATAAAAGAAATACAAACTAAAAATCATAAGCAAAACACCTGTTGCACTGCTGTGGAGAGAACTGCAGCAAAGAAAACAAGTGCGTAGGCGCAAGCAGTGGCAGCGAACTGGCAAGCAGTGTAATGCTGCAGCAACATGTTGCCGACTTGCGATCAAAGAGACAGAAAGAGTACACAAGCAGTGCGTGGCGATATGTAAGCAGCATACTTGCAGTCAAGCAGTTCACTCCAGAAAATAAAATAACTAAGAGAAAAGCGTTTGCTGCTCTCTCTTAACTGAGACAGGTTTCCTTGCACAATAATTAGCATAATTTAGTTTTGTTTGCTCAAGAGGAAACAGCACGAGAGAAATACCAAGGTAGGGGAGCAGCAGCTGTTGTCGATTATCTGGCCATTGTTTGGCTATTGCTCTTTGTATTGTTTTTAGTTAATTTGCGAGTGCACGACAGCAAAAAAAAAAGTTGTCCCTCGTTGTTCAATGCTAACCGCAATGCAACAACAGCGGCGGCAGCCAAAAGGGAGAAGAGAGGCAGAGAACTGTGCGGAGCCAGAAGCCATAAATGGCTAGTACAAGTCTAGGCCCCGCAAAGCCGCCAAAAACAGACAAAACAAACACAAACTCAAACTCAACACAACACAACAACGGGGCAGAAGTTGCAATGTTGCGGCCAATGTCAACTGAGGCGGCGCTTAAAGCAACTTCCAAGGTAAACAAGAGCGTGTCATCGTAAAGTTGCCTGTTGAAATGTTTATTTAAAGGGTAAACACAAACAGGAGCAGCATCCACTCAACTCCCATCCAATTCAATGCAATTCACTCCACTTCAATTCAAGTTGAATTGATAAGCAATTAGCCTAACCGGATCTCAAGTTGCTCTCAGTGACTCTGGCACTGATCACAAGCCAAGTGGTCGTCGTTGTCATTGCGGAGGCGAGCACAAAGTGCCGCTGAAATCTTAACTTTAAATATTGTTGAACGCTAAGAGAGGTGACAAAATGCCGCATCGCCATAATTATGCCAATAAATGTTGAGCCAATAAAAATACGTGGGCTAATTCAGAGGCACGTTTAACCACGCGTATGTCCACTGAATATTGAGAGAGGTGTAATTGCAAAATTACGTTACGATTACGTGATTGAAGACAGGCGGCGCAGAACTAACCAGCCAGCTAAATGGGGAGTGCTGGCTAAAGACCTCGTCAACACACACATACACACACACACACACACAAACACAACTGGACAAGCTGACACAACTGCGATTTATCTATGTAAGCTCCTCGCTGTGTTGATTGTGCAAGTCGCCACAGTTAAACGCTTTGCACTATGATCGAGAGCCGCAAAACCAGCTTCAACACATCTCGGAAGATGCAACATTCGCTGCATTTGTTGGCAACTTTTGCTTGCATCTTCACAAGCATCGGTGGTTCAGTGGTAGAATGCTCGCCTGCCACGCGGGCGGCCCGGGTTCGATTCCCGGCCGATGCAAAATTGCTTTTTTGTCACTCGAATAATATAGTAATGATTCTTTTTTACGAGACACTCATAGTCGATTAATGTTCGTCCCTTTAACAGAAAGAAATTACAGTGAAACTCTTCAGAATTTTATAGTTAGAGAGCTCTCCTAGAGCCACCGTCTAATGGAATTGTCCGACTAACGGCTTCCCAAGAGAATTATCCAACAAATGAAAGTGTTCGGGTATCAAGAAGTATTTACTGTAGCCAAGTTTCAAAATGGGACAAAAGTTTCTTATTTCACTTTAGAAAGAAATACTAATAGGGAACTCAATATTGAAGAACCCATTTATAATAAATCTCAAATGATATGATTTTGAATGAATTTACTGAACTTTTCTAATTCATAGTTAATAGACAGCTATTTTTGCGGGACCGTTATAACAGCATCGGTGGTTCAGTGGTAGAATGCTCGCCTGCCACGCGGGCGGCCCGGGTTCGATTCCCGGCCGATGCAAACTGCTTTTTTTGCCACCATTTTTAAATGTAAATTGTTAGACTATAGTACTTTCGTTGTGAGGCACCCATAGATGACCATTATAATAAATGATATTTCTCTAAAACTCTATCGAACTTTATAAAAAAAAAATGTATTTCCAAGTGGAGTATCTATAATAAGTATTATAATAAATCCCGACAGATAAGATATTGAATAAATTGGCTATTTTTTAATAATTCATAGTTAATAACCAGCTATTTTTGATGTACCGTTACTAAAGCATCGGTGGTTCAGTGGTAGAATGCTCGCCTGCCACGCGGGCGGCCCGGGTTCGATTCCCGGCCGATGCAGAAATACTTTTTTTTTTTCATTTCTCAGAAATTTCAATGTTTCGGAAAACTGAGATACGTATCTTTTTAGTTTAATTGTGGTAAATTGCAAAAGAAATAGTTGTGGCAATGGAGGCCATTGCGTGATGGCAAAACAAACAATAGGTAAAAAGTTTTTACGCTTTGTTTGTTGCTCACCAGCAACATTTGCATATGCAAAACACGTTTCTCCATCGGTCTTTTTGCAGCATTCATGTGCAAATAACTGGAAAAACATGCGCGATAGTGCGAGTAAATTAAATTTAGTTTGCCTCACTGGCAGCTTTGTTGTTGCTGCTGCGCCTCGTATGCTTGGAGCTTGTTATGCGGGTAAAAATAGAATGTCCAGTTGTCGTGGAGGAGGGCAGCTCTTAATGCGACAATATTTGAGCAATTTCTACAATGGATTCTGCCCCATTAAAAGTAATTTATGCAAACGAAGCCCACAAGTTGATTAGGAAACGGAAAACCGCACAAAGAAAACACTAAGCAAAAATGCAAATGAAAAAAAAAGTTGAGTTGCATCGGCCGGGAATCGAACCCGGGCCGCCCGCGTGGCAGGCGAGCATTCTACCACTGAACCACCGATGCTTGTGACGATCACCAAGCGAATGCCCAACTTAAGCGAAAGTTGAAAGAGTTCAAACTGGTTAAGCAGTGACAAAAATAGAAAAATCTCTAAGCACACACACAACACTACTTCAGCTGTCTTCATATCAGCGCGCAAGAAATACTTTATGATTTATATATTTAGAAAAGGTTAAGAAGCAGACATCGAATCATTGAAGATAATGAAATTGTTGCGCAATTGCTCAGATTGTTAATGGAAAGTGAAGCAAGAGCTTTCAAAGGCCTTTTTCTCAATTGACTTGTGCTATTTACTTGGGCCACGGCAAGTGTGAAACAAAATGTAAACTCAATAAATAGATCTACATCTATATTGCTTTTGCTTTGAAATATTTTATTTTATAATTTCGAAATATTCTTTTTGGAGGCAACTTTCAGAAATTAAAATATAACTAGCAAATATGTCCGTAGTGAAAGCAGCCCAAATACGGCATTAGATTTATGATCTACCAAATGTCGTTTAGATATTCTATTTTAGCAAAAACCAGTTAACCAGTCACACATTAACGCTTGATGATGCCATAAACATGGTCAGTGTTTTTCTTCACGCCGATTATGGTATTTAAATATCAAATAATGAGTTCCGAGAATAACTTCTGCAGTTCAATATTCGTTAAGTACTTATTATAAAATCCCATCACGCTTTTCGAATTTCACAAATCTGCTCAAATATCTTTGTTGTTGGCTTGGCAGATTTGTCTCCACGGCACCGTGAAAAATATTCATATTCAAAAATAACACAACTAATGACTGACATCAGCGGCTGGCGCAATTTTAATGCTAATTCTCCAACTTAAGTTCTCTCCCCAAAAAAGCAGAGACAAGCGGCGAATTTAGATTCAGTTTGCCGTTGACACATTCTGCGTCAACTTGAGATGGGTGTCTTCAAAAGATACAAATGTATCTGTAGCTGCATCATCATCATCATCTGTATCTGTATCTGTAGCTGCAGCCCTAAGAGTCTCTGTGAGCGAGTCCCAGCACAAATGGATGACTCATTTTGGCACAGTTGGCAGTGAGTCACATTGGCATGGCCAATTCACGTTCCAGCCCATTTCGCACAGATTTCATCTGGCAACGCAGCAGCAGCGAGCTGGCTAAGTCAATTGTTAGCCTCCAATTTGGGCCAAGCTGCAGACTCTCTCAGCTCTCAACGGCATTGCGAACTGAACCCTATGAGCTCTATTGTTTGGCTCCCAGCGGGATCTAACGGCCACTGTGCTTCATTAGACACGCCCCCAATAGCTGGACATGCCTTCGCAGTCGCTCGCTTCGTTTGTGCAAATCATTTGAGGGCATGACCCCGAAAGAAAAAACAGCACCAACAAACATACATATATATTATCATTATTCACCTGAGCGCAATGATTACGCAATTTACCACAAACAATTTTGAAGCAGCCGCTGGAGCCGCTGCCAAGGGCGTCTGAAGAGTTGCACGAGTGCTTTTCGCTCTTGCCACTTGCAAACGGAGGGTAGTGGTGGTGTATGCAACAAGCAAATGCAACATAGTTTTTATAGTTCGCTTCAGAAACTTTGAATAGAACTGAATAGATATTTTACTACTAAAAGTTTGCGTTAGCATGAAAGCTCAAGTATATTTCTAATCTAGAACCCAACTTTATTTAATGACCATTGCAAATATTGATAGTTGAATGCAAAATGTTGTAAAATTGTGCTGCTATAGAAATGTATATATTTTGGACAACCACAATAAAAAGCTAAGAGTATGCTCGATGGTAAGATACTCTCTACCAATTTTCAATAAAAGCAATACAAATATACTAAAGCCTATATTTGGTATATTGATTTACTATTACATTTAACACTTTTAAAATATACTAAATGGAATATTAGGTATATCGACATACTATAACATTTAACACTTCTAAAATATACTAAATTGTAAAACGATATACTATAACATTAAACGCTTCAAAATATACTATTTAGTATACTGAATGATATAATGATATACTAATACATTCAAAAATTCCAAAATATACTTAATCGTATATTTGGTATATCGATATACTATCACATTCAACATTTCAAAAATATACTAAATCGTATATTTGGTATATCGATATACTATAACATTCAACATATCTAAAATATACTAAATGGCCTATTTGGTATATCGATATACTTTCGCATTCAACATATCCCATATACTACAAACTGTACCCTGCCAGATAGTCAACCCAAGCAACTAAGACTAAGCTGACGTTTCATAACAAATAAAATTATTTCTTAGCTAACTTCTACAAGTTTTCAGTATTCAAAAATACTGTAGCTATGTTTGTATATACCAAAAATGTATGATAGACATTCTATTGGAACAAATACTTTTCCTTTACTACCCAAAAACGGTTGAAATAAAGAATAGCCCAAATTGAAAAAGTCTTTAGTTGTTAGCTATAGATATATAAGTTTCGAAATACTTAAGAGATTTATCATCACTTGAATTCTATTACCAGGAACTCATTTAATGCAAGCAGTATATTTCCAGCATTTTCTCATATTTCTTTTTTCCCAAAGTATGTCCATTAATCTCAGCTTAAGTTAAAAGGGTAGAGGCAAAGAGTACTTACGTATCGTTGTGGGCGTTGGCGTTGTTGATTTGGTGCGCGTCGATTGTCCCTTGGTTGTTTGTTGGGTCTTTGGTGGCGGTCCCAGATCTGTTGGTGATATGCTCAGATTGCGAACATCACGCTTCTTGGCAGCTCCTGCAAAACAACAACAACAACAGAAAACATGGTGAGTAAAATGACAAGTTATCGACAAAGCAGCACACGAAATATGTAAAATATGAAATAACGAAATGAGATATTTAATTTATGCATGAACACGTTGCGTTTTTGGCTTCAACGCTGTCGCATTTCATTTGTCGTCGTCCCCAAACACTTCCCCTTCCCTTCCCGTTCTCTTCTAGAAACAACGAACGCATGCATTTCAAAATGTTCTCAGCTCTTTTTGCTATTTGCGTTTCAATGTTTGTCGATTAAAACAAAGCACTTGCATGTAATTGAAGTATTTTCCCTCCTCCCTCCAGACTGTCTGCCCCCCCAGATCAGAGAATGTGTGAGAAAAAGTTGAAAGGGTGAAATGTTATTATATTATGCGAGTGCATGCATCGGCCGCCAGGGGGCGCGAGTAATAAAAACATAATGTACAAACAAAAGCATTACGCTAGAGGGCTCCAGACATGGATACCCATCACTCTCATAATTCAATCGCTTTAAAGTGTTGCTCAGCTGGAGACACAGTGAAATAAATATAATAAAGTTCAAATGCTAGCAATATTTGTATTCTATATATTTTTTATTGCTTCCTTTGATAAACAAATTGCATTTACTGCAGGCAGTTCATTCTTGCAACAGCAAAGGCGTAGCTGCAACAATAGCTGGATTTGCAAGCGGTCTGCACAGCTGCATGAAATCTAATAAATTTTATTTTTAGCTGTCGGCTAATTACGCTGCGTCTCACCACAGTGCAAAAGTTGCACGTGGCTGGCTTTTGTGGATTTGCCACACAACTTTTATCAGCATGCGAAATGTGTGTCCACCAACCTACACTCTCTGCTCTCTTCCTCCTCCTCTCTCTCTCTCCCCTTCGTCTCTACCTTGGTTAATCCCATTGCGGCTTATCAAAAGAAGAAGCCACAGCACGCCAAAATGTTTTTGTCATGGCATTTTGCAGTTGACTACTCTGAATACTAATTCCTTTCATTTTTGAGACATTTTTTTTTTTAATTCTTCTTGCTTCTGTTAGAAAAACCACATCGCATTGTGCTACAGAAGGGGGCAATAAATAGATGTAGAGCACAGAGCACAGAGCACAGAAACCACAAGCAACAGCAGCAGCAAATGGATTGGAAGGCTTCAAGCCAAAGTTTGAGAATTAAAACCATTGTCAACTGACAAGGAAAATATCATAGTCAAGAATGCGGTTAAACGTACGAAAATAATGAATTTAAAATATTAAATGCTTTGACAAGTTTTTGTAGTCATATTTGCTAAAAATTGGGTGAAGCTCTTTCAAAATATTTACGTTTAACACAGGATTGAAATCTGCATTTCAAACTACGCTGAATTCTTTAAGATTCATATAAATCAAATAAAATATTCCACAGTTTAAGGTTATTTTTAAATTTTACCTTTACTATATTGAAGATTGAAATCTGTATTCCAAACTATTTGAAACAAAAATTGAATCTTAAAAGTGCACATTAATAAAATAAATTATTCCACAGTTTAAGGTTATTTTTCAATTTTTGCTTTACTATATAAAAAAACTGACTTCTGAATTCCAATTTATTTTAATCTATTTAATAAAATATTCCTCAGTTTAAGGTTATTTTAAAATGTTATCCAAGTTTTCACACCCTTTCCCAACACTTCATTTAAAAATTGTTTTATTGCTTTGCTAATCTTATATAAATATAATTGACATTTATTTTAACGCAATATTGAAAATTAATATCTGAATTTAAAACTATTCTGAAATCTGTGTGATTAGTACAAGTCAAATAAAATATTTCGCAGTTGAAGGTTACTTTTAAATTTTAGCTTAGCTATATTGAAGATTCTAATCTTTATGCCAATCTATTTTAAACAAAAGTTAAATCTTAAAATTCCACAGTTTAAGGTTATTTTTTAAAACTTTATTCAAGTTCTCACACCACTCTACTAAAGCATGTTTCATTGTTTGGCTAATCTTATAAACAACAATCGGAGACATTCTCTATTATATTTATATAGAACACGCTATGCCCACAAAAATTGCGTAATAACCGTTAACCGTGTGAACTTGGCTTTACAAAATTCGCAATTCATCATCGCTGGCTTTATGCAACACATATCGCATTTGTCTACGCTAAGTGTGATCTCGTCTATTGTGTGGGCGATGATCATCATCATCAGCAGCAGCAGCATCAGCATCAGCATTAAACATTCGATGTGTAATCATCCATTCACACCCATTATAGAGTGATCTATATTTTGAAGAGAGAGGGGAGTGAGTTCACTTACCTTTTGGCACGCCTTTCGTACGCTTGCCAAAGCTACCAAATCTCTCCCGTTCGATCATTTGGCTGTGTATGTAACGCTCGGAATACGAACGCGACAGTTTCTCCTTTGAGCTATGGGCACCCATTTTGTTTTATTTTTTTTGTTTGCTGATAGCTTACTGATATATATGTGTGTATGTGTATTTATAAGTGGTAGATTGTTGTCGCGTAGTTTCACTTTCGAGAGAGAGAGGAATCGATCCCCCTTTCTCTCTCTTCTTCTCCTCTCACAGACTTACGACACCCGCACAGGAGACTTTGACTTTAATTTGATGTTGTCGCTGACAATTGATGCTTGATGACATTTTTCTTTTTGTTGTCTGTCGTCGGTTGATTATTTTTATATATACATTTTTGCAACTTTTTGAGCTTATAAATAGTTTGACATTTTGATTGGTAAAGTTTGCTTTTTGTTTAATCTTTTGTTCATTTCATTTTGTGTTTACTTTTTGCGGCAACTGCAATTGACATTCGCATTAAATTATAGATTTTGGTCACACATTTCATAACTGTTAATTGGCCCCATAAATGATTCAATTAGTCGCCTCATTTAATGGGCCAAAAGTGTGCACTCAAGCACTAAAGTAGTTTTTCCGCTTTTCCCTTTTAATTAAATGGTTTTTATTTTTACGACCACGAAGTGTATGACAACAAAAAAAAACGTACGGATAAGCGGCATATGGAAAATGCTTTCTCTAGCAAGTAAATTATATCGACGGGGGCGACAGTAAATATCAAATACGATTATGTTACAAATTCATCAAGAGTTTGGTGATAAATTCAAATTTGCATAGCATTTTTTGTACATGCTTGTCTGAATATTTCAAGTTTCAAATATTTCCCTTAAAATTTATCTGATCTTCTCCTGCACATCATTAGCCAGCTCATTAATTAAGAGTTTCATTGCAATGTAAATATTACAAGTTTGCATTTTTGAAATTCTAGAGCTGTCCAAACACAACATTTCCCTAGTTTTATTGTGCTCATTTTCGAATTGGGGCACTATATCACCAGCGTCTGTCATAGAAACGATCTGCCAAGTAGTCAAGAAGTAGTTCGTTTTGTCTACCCCGGGACTGGGGAAATGGGGTTCTTTAAGGAATTTCGCAACAAAATATCGTGCGAGTCTCTTTTGACAAATTGCCGCTGCACCAACAGCTGACCTCAATTTATGTCTCGCTCGGTTCGCTTGTCTAACAGGTGCAGCCCCAAAAAAAACGACAACAACAAAAAAACAATCCATTGCAAAAGCCCGAAATAAATCTTCGTAGCGCCGTGGAGAAAAAGAAAAGAAAAGAAACTAAGCAAGAAAAAAAAAGTTGGGAGCGCAAAGCAGAATTCGTGTGCGCTGCTGCGTTGACAGCTCTGAATGTCATCATAAGTTATAAGCAAAATGGCTAGGAGCAAACTGCAACTCGAAGAAGTAGCGAAAAGAAACGAGTTGACAAATTGCTTTGCCAGCGAGCATTTCAATGCTTTCAAATATTTGGAGCAACAACAACAACAACAGCTATAGCAGCTGAAAAAGTACCCGTTGATAATTTCCCCTTAGCGAAGACAAAAAAAAAGCACCTAAACAAAAAGAAGGGAAATTCACGACTGCAGCGAGTGGCAAACGAAGCGCAACCTCATTGTTATAAATAGCACGGGCCTTCTCCTTATAACTACTGCAGCGAGGGCAGCTCAAAAGGTTTGATCCTTCAAAGGGAATATGAGTAAAATATACAACATAATTAGGATTAATTAGATGAATGAAGGAATGAGAGTAATAGATTCAACTTAGCTATGATAAATGAATGGGACATTTTTATAGAGATAATTTCAATAATTTAGAATTGATCCTTCAAAGGGAATATGACTCAAAAATATAAAATAATTAATAAATTCATTGAGCTAGCAAAACGATATTTTCTAACGAAAATTCGATATAGAAAATATGATTAAATTTTATTTATTACGCAACTCAAAACCTTCTTCACAACTGACATTTAAATTGACTAACTAATTTAAAATATTTGTGTATTTTGTAAGCGACCTTTTCCGAACTTTCTATTTGCTTCTCAAATGGAAATGCTAGATCAAACCTAATACATATTTAACAACTTGTGTTGTTCACAATGAAAATCCCCAATATTTCGTTTCTTAAACAGCCCTCGCATCTGATTGCCTATGAGTCGTCGTCGTCAGCCCTGTAAATGTCACTTTGGCCAGAGCCAAACTATAATTAGCCAAGTTGCAGTTGTTGAAAGGTGCGCGGACTCCGGATGAGGCAAGACCACTATCAAAGCTAGAGGAGTGCAGCAACATCGAGACAATTGTTGCGAGTGGAGGGAGGGAGGGGAAGAGAAATGTCGTAGATCGGGGGTCTAAATTTGGAGTCAGTCAATTGGAAAACTTTGGCGCATAATTCACATGCCTGGCACATGATTGAACAGACAGCAACATCAACATCAGCGGCAACAGCAACAACTTCAACTGCCGGAAGTTTTTCAAACTAAAAGCGGAAGTTGTGGGCCATTCTCAAGGGCATTTTCTTGCCAACGTTGTCGTTGTTTTTTTGTTTTTGTGTTTATCGATGTTGTTGGTGGTGTAATTTATCAACACGCTTGCCGTCTGATGAGGCGACGTGCGCTTTGTGGCAAGTGGCTGCGGGGCGCCCCGATTTAATGTAATATGCAAAAATTGAATTTGACTTTTAATTAAAAGTTGCCTCTTTGCGTGGGCGTCGCTTGCCGCTTGTCGCATTTTTTTGCCAACGTTTCTCTCCTTTTTGCCAGACACGGCAGCAAAAGCAATTAATTGAACGAGCGGAGGAGAGAGATGAAGAGAGAGAAAGGAAAGTAGCAACGGGTGCAAGTGGCAAGTGGCAAGAGCGACAACACACAGGTGAGCATAAATATGCATAATTCAGGGGCAAACGTGGCGAGCAGCAAGTGCAAAAAGCTGTTGAGACAATTTGCACACAAAAGGCAACCGAGTCAACGGAATTAATAGAGCGAAAGAAGCACAGCAGCAGCAACAGCTTCAAAAGGGTCTTTAAATAGCAGAGAAAGAGATACTATATAGTAGGGCACATTTATACTAATATAATATGAATGAAAGAAGTGTCCAATGCTTTTTTAATGCTATGTAAATGGAGCAAAAGAAAAGCGAGTGTTATTTTTAAATTGTATCTACTTTTTGTAGCATTTCTAATGTTATAGAGAAGCTATACTTTACACCATTTTACACATTTTAAATTCATAAACTATTCAAGTAATCCATTTGTTGTTTAAGCTTAATGTAGTTACAAAGGAATCAATTGAAAATCCTTTAATAGCACTTTCAACTTTTATAGCCACAAAAGTCTTTGAAGTTGCTTTCGACTAAAGCGAATTAAAACATAAAAATCTCGCAGCTTAAAAGATTCATTTGCCATATAAATTAAGTTGTAAGAGAACTATAAAATATTTATATGCTGACTCTGCTCATTTCTTGTAAAGAAAAGCAATAATCTGCGTACTTCACAAGCAACACATTTGATTATATAGCGAGAAGCGATGGAGCATTGGACTTATTAAGCATTTTGCTGGCACATTCAAATGGCCACAACTATTGCAAAGCCATAAAACAAGAAAACAAGAGTGCAATGAACTCGCTGAACTGAACCGAATGGCGAACTGGCCACGGACTCTGGCCAATAAAATTAACCATTGCCATGCAAAAGCATGATTTCTTTCATTCACTCATTTTACTTTTTATTTGTTATTAATGTGCTGCACATAAATATAAACAAAATGAGAAAAAAACTGTGGTGCACCATTAAAATCGACATATAACAAAGCATTGGAGTGCACTTTATTCCCCAGTGGGAGGCAAAGAGTTAGCCATGCTAAACAATCATTAAAACACGAAAAATTGCCATGCAATAAATGCAACTTTGTTTTTTTTTATCAACCATCAGCCAACTGCAACTGTAAATCTATCAGCGAATAAACATTAGGCAAAATTCAAGAAATTTTGAGACTCAAAATGATGTCATTGAAATATTTTTTCCCCCCAATTTGCTCCAGTAAAATTCATAAAAACTGCGCAGGGCCAAGACAAATTTAGATGTTGACATAGATTTGTGTGTCTTTAATACCCTGCAATTATGAAATGAGCGGTGGGAATATGAGCGATTGAAAACGAATTAACAGACTTGACAGACACTGAAACTTAAGCATATTATATGTGGAAAAATATTAAACTGATTATAACTATAGAAAAAATGCTTGCACTTTTAAAAATATATCTTAATTCTTTTAGAAATGTGATTTAAGCTTATTAATTATTCTTTTTTTGTTTAATTGAATTAAGATATACAACTACTTCAAGCAATTTTTATTTAAGGTATGTAATTTCAGCAAGATTTACTAGTACTCTTAAGTGATATCAAATTATACAACACTACAGTTTTAATTTGAACTTCATTCTCTCCCATATAGAAACTTTCCTATTCAATAGGGTATTTCTTAGTCATCATTGCCTTCTATTTACACGCTTGGCACGTTCAGTTTTGTCTAGCAGCAGAGGAAATGGCGAATACATAGAATACAGAGGCAAATGCATTCATAATGCAATTTTATTTTTAAATCGTTGCCTGTCATTTCGCTTAGAGGGGGGCACACACACACACACACATACATATATACTATTCTTTCGCTCTCTCTCTCTCTCTCTCTTTATCTCTCTGTTCTTTTTAGCATCCAGTGCATCTCTTCTACTTTGGTCTTCTTCTTCTTCGTGGCTCCTGGCACACTTTTTGACTGCTCGGCGAGAGTTGCGAGCAAGTGGCGGCAATTTGTTATAAAAATACTCATTTGCATATTAACATGCAGCTAGCTACGACGACGATGTTTGAGGTTGTGATTGTGACTGCTGCAGTTGCATAGTTGGCTGTGTTTCTAGCCCCAAAAAGATATTAGGCAAATGTGTGTGAATTTATTAAGCCAATATGCACACAATGTTTTAGCTGACTGACTATGATGATATTTGTGGCGACATAAACCTCATTTGCTGTTGAGGCTAACTATGTTAAGTGGCCGCCAATTTGCTTAATTTTGCATTACAACGAAAATGAGGTTGACAATTGACAAAAAAAAACTCTATTGTGATTGATAATTAAGCAAACAAATTTCTCTAGTTCTTCACTTTCGTAGGTCAGTTTGAGAATTTCTCACACTCGTCGTGTTCAATAGAAATTTCTACTCGCAAAGTGTTTTCACTTTCTACACAATCATTCAAAGAATCATTGTCCATATTAGGTCAGATCTTTGGCATTGCATTTCAAGCACGACTTCATCATGACTTTCCAAAAAATAAAACACAAAAAACTGATCATGGTAAACCAAACAAAAAGCTGGGGAACAGATAACTTATAAGTTGTCAATGCCATTTCGATAATGGTTTTCTATCTGCCTCAAAGATGAGATCAGCTGACAAACTGGTTCTCCCCTAAAAGAAATTATGGAATTGAGTAGCTACAAATCTGTTTTCATTTCTAATTTTTTTTAAATCTAGTGTGTCATCTTTCAAATGTCAAATTTGTATACATAATTTGAGCATTTCACTTCAAGTATCTCATTGATAATTTCATTTTTGTTGAATTTGTGAATTGGAAACAAAAAAGATGTCTGTGCGTACTAAAAGAATCTGTGTTTCAATTCTTGTCTTCATGTACATGATATACTTTGCTATCATGCTGACCTTCAAATTATATTATATGCGTTCTTGCAGTTTATGCCAGGTAAGCAGAAGTGCAATTAAGACTTTTTATAGGTTTGCATATTTTATTGCTCTTTACAGCACAATTGCGATCTCTTCAAAACTTGCATGAATCATCCAATTCGCTGTTTGACGACTTATCAACTTTGCAAACCTCTTTGCGACAGTCAATACTAAAGGAATTAATATGTTTAAGCTCATAAAGGATAAACTCATAAGAAAATTAACATCGATTTAATATGTAAATGCAGCTCAATAAACATAATTCTTATCATCTTGCTAAAACTTTATGAACTTTTGATTTAATGTTGGTTAAATGGAAGAGTAGATTGCAAAAAGAAAAACATTATTCATTTATGATATATGCACTAAATTAATGGTATGCTTTTCTGGGACTTGTAGTATGGCATATAACTTATTGTTTTCTTTTTTTGGCAAATACATTTCTTTGGAAAAGTTTAGACAATTTCTTTGACAATTGAAAGCTACGTTTTATTTTTCATCTCAAATCTTAGTTACCTAGATTTTGTTTGTTATTCATTACTTATTTGAATATTGCTTACAGTACAGCATAAATACAGAAAGAAAATAATATAAAATTATAAATTTTATGGTTTATAGTGGCAAGTCTTTTTCCAACTATTTTTCCAACCTCTCTTTTTCTTAGAGAACATAGCAAGCAACATAAATACTGAGCAAAGATGGTGAATGTACTATGGTCTTTTCTTTGGTTTATTGTCTTGCTTTTCCTATCATTCCCTGTGGCACTCATTGGCTGTCTCTTCTACATATGGACCTATTTGTTCTCCCAGTGCTGTGATTGTTGTACTGTGAGTGAAACCAACTCATTAGTTGATATATCAATTAAACTAAACTCTTTTTTTACAGGGCTTAGCTGATTTCTTCCTCAAATGTGTGCAATTCCCTGGCTATTGTGCCAATGGCATGGTAACAGGCAAAAGTATGTGCTAAATTATTAAATTCTACGTCAAATTGTTATAAATAGATAGATTAGTAGATAACAGCTTAAAGTCCATTACCCTTGACTTTAAGCTGTTATCTACTACTATTCAATACCGTTGCCTTTCAATAATATTACCTAAATTGTGCATGTGAATAAAAGCAAAGAGTTTTACAATTGTGAAATTCACTTTGAGGATTAACTATAATTCATTTCAACTTGATATGCTACTAGCAGCCGGTCCTACCTAAACCTACCTATATGCTACTAAGCCATCTCTCTCTGTAGCAGCTTAATACTTTCAGCCAAGTTATATTTATGGCTGACAGAGAGCAGCTCAGGGAGTAGGAGAAGAAGCAGCTATAGCTGTATTAACTGTGCTGCTCCCACTCCGTATTTGGTAACAACGCCAACGATCAAACGAAACAAACGAAAGCCAAGGCAAAAGGCAAAAACGGTTAAAACATAAACAAGATCTGTATTTAGTGAGTACTTTGGCTGTCTAATGAATGGCGACAAGTTGATGTTGTTGTTGTCCAAATGCTTCCGCTTGTGTGTTGTTCATTAGAGGCAGCAACAACAACAACAACAATAACCACACAACAGTTGTCAGTTGATTTTTCACTCGATTTCATTTTCGGTGGCACACGTGCCGACCTCCAAGCAAAGTTGGGTCATTAGATTACAATATGAATAACAATTGCTATTACTTTTATTTTGCTATTACTATTATTATTACTGTTATTGTTTGCATTTGTTTCGTTGGCTTTAGCTGACTTTAGCACAGGAAGTGGGCAGTTGATTAAGAGTTTCTCTAACGACACGATTAATTTATTGAATTAAGCCGCTTTTGGGGCGTTGCGTTGAGGGTAGAAATCCACATCCACTTGAAAGCCAAATGCACTTTGATACACTCCAAGCACTTGAGCTGCCCCCCCAGGCAAGCACACACACTCGCACACAACCACTTGACTCACACACACACACACTCGTTGAGTCTAAAAGCATTGCTATGACTTAGTTTGATATGCAAATTAGCCACGACGCATCGCGACGACGCTGCACTAAAAGCGATGCGATACCAATGCAACACAACACAGCAACAGCTGCTGCCACTTTGCCTCTTACATCAATCGAGTCTAACAGCACCTTTCTCTCTCTCTGCCTCTCCCTCTCTCTCTCTTTCTTATCGCGTGGCCACCATTCAACAACTCAACAAACTTTGGGTGCCAGCTGCTGTGGCATTAACTGCGACGTTCAATCAAAAGCAAACTTAATATGCCGACAACTTGAACAATTTGATAAAGACTAAGAGATGCGCTACAAGTCAGGTTTACCTGCAAGATTGGTTTTATAGCAAAACAAATTATGTTAGTAAGTTGAAATCGTAAAATAAGCGAATGTCGCATACTAAAAATTAAGAAACTAGAGCAAAAATGTTCAAACAACAAAAAGTGTGTCATCAGAATTATTACTAAAACATTTTATAGATACAAGAAATTTGTTTACATGCTAGAAGTGAAACTATTTGTGATGTTATAGTATTGATCAGAAGAAGCTAAATAACAATCAAATCAAACATTGACAATGAGGATGCAATTTCTTGATCGCACACTTTTATAGCTAATTTATGGCAATGAAAATGAAATGACTTTACATCTCTTTGTGATGTTATAGCATTGATTTGTTTTCTTTAATTTAAGCAATACAAATTCCTTAATATCAATAAAAAATCTCACACGATTGACAAGCGAAAAAGTTCCTCAAACGATCGAAAACTCAATTTCTTGATCGAACATTTTTATAGCACATTTATGGCATTTAGTTTACGATTACCACAATCAGTTTTTGCGATTCGTCGACCACTTTTAGTACTTTTCTATAAAGCTGTTTGGCCTGAAACTGAAACAGGCTGCTGTTGTGCTATATTTAATGCTGGAAATACTGTATTAACCTCATTGGACAGCGTTGTGTTGAAGTCTTTAGCATCTTCCTGTTAATGTCTCCATCTTTAATGGCTAGAGATCAAAGTGAATTCTCTAAACTGTTAATGCTTTCGTTTTTTTTTTCTTTCTATCCCCCGATATTTTATTGGTGTTACAAACGCGAACATGTTTCTTTAAAGCCATTGTGATCGACACAATCTCGTTGCTTTGCTAAAGACGGTGGCATTTCTTATTTTTCGACACGCTAGAATTGAAAAGCGACAACAATAACAAGCCGTCGTCGTCGTCGTTGTCAAGATTATCACAACAACAACAACGAAAAGTTAAGTTGAGTTGGTTCAGTGACCACATAAAAAACAAAACAACTAGAAAAACAGCTGATTGAGCTACGCTTACTTTGCCTCTTAACGTGGCTTATAAGCGCTTCATTATGCCAAAATGAAAAGTGTTCGCTTTTTTGCTGGCCACTTGGCTTAAAACGCCAGCGGAATTATGCAAAACATATCAGAAACTAAAACATGGAAATAAAAACAACGCCAGAGTCCAAGCAAAATCAATTGGCGATATTTTTTTGCCAAGTGAAAGTTGATGTGGCTGCAAGTTGTTTTCGTAGTCACTTTGCCGTATTTCCTCCCTGAGGTCGCATTACATTTCCTAAAAGAAAAGGGCGTCCATTTTCCTGGGCGTCCACACAGCTGATTATCATAATTGATACTCTAGTTTTTACGAGCACAACGAATGCAGCCCTTGCTCTAGGCTGCATCAATTTCAACTCGTAAATGTTCTGTGAAATATGAGAGCAATATTTTGTAGAAAAAAAAAAACTTACAAATGTAATAAGCACTATAATTGAAAAGCTTTGGGACTTGAAATTAAAGCTGTCAAAGTATGTTGAATGCACTGCTTGCATTCATAGAAGCAACTGTACTGCTTGCATTCATTAAAGGACTGCACTTGCACTGCTTGACAAATTTGTTGTGCAAACAATTTGCAACAAAAGAGTTAACTAATTTTTTAAAAATTCTGCTAGTTTTTCCACACTTTGCAGCACTTTTCTACAAGTATTTGCCATGTACAAAATTGCACAATTTTCCATTGCAAAAACACAAAACCTTTCATGTTTTACAACGAGATATTTGTACTTTGTTGTTGTGCATGTTTTACAACATAAGTTTGAGCTCGAGTTTTTTCTTTCTCTCTCTCTCTACGCCTACAACACTTTCTCGCATAGTTAAGCGTATTATTACAGAAACAATAATGTAAAAAAAAATGGCAGTAAATGAAAAGAAAATAAATAATATGTCTATAGGCAGCAAGCAAAACAACGAAATAAAAAGTAAAATTTCTGTGTAGCATTTTGCGAATTTCCCACATAATTACAAAGCGCCACAGAGCGAAATACTCGCTGCAAATACAAAGAAAAAAAATGCTTGCAGCGAGGGGGAGGAAGGGAGACATGCATAGTTCAGTACAACGACAGCACAAAAAAAGCCGACATCAACTTTTCAAAGCGCCTTCTGACAGACAGCTGAGCTCAGTTGCAGAAAGAGCGCAAGAGAGAGAGATGGAGAGAGACGGGAGAGTTTGCTAGTTACGCTTGTGTTGAGCCAGCTCGATTGTGAATTATAAATTCAAGCAGAGTGCGCGAGCGAGATGGCGAGATGACTGAGAGCGCAAAAATGCAAATATGATAATAATAATGTAAAAAGCGCAAAAGCACAAAGCATGCCACAGCACGTCAAGTGAAAATTAAGAAAGAGCATGAAAAAAGTCAAGTACAAAATAAGGTAAAAGAAAGTATGTAACGCTAAGAGATACCCTGTAAAGTGCAGATATAAAATAAAATAACAGATTGACAACTGTTTAAAATTTTTTGTGTGCTACAATGTAGAAGCAAAATATTGACTGATGTTTTGCCCAAGTCAAGCAATAAAAAGTATTACCCTAAGAGGTACCCTAGAGAGAGAAAAGAAAATCTTAAATAAAAGAGGGGCTGCTTTCTAAAATATGTTCTAAATATACAGTCAAATATTTGGCGGCAATTTAGCACTATAAATAACAGTGGTAAAGTCAAAGAAAGTATCACCTATCGAGAAAAAAGATTGACAGCATTTTGAAAAAGTTTTTGTCATGTGTTCAAAATGTTGGCTGCTGCACTAAAAATAAGAGTAGTAAAGTAAAAGAAATTATAATTCTAAGAGATACCCTATCATCTTAAATAGAGGATTGAACAATGTAGAAGCTAAATATTGACTGCAGTAGTGCACTTTAGTACACTACGATATACATATTGTCCATCATACCCCTTTCTTTTGCGTTACAGGGTATCAAAAGTCGCCGCACAGTCAACAGTCAAGCGACGTCTAACCGTCACTTGCAGCAGCAAGAAAAAAAAAAGCGAGACTCTCTCGACTGCATAATGAAAATAATAGCAGTCTCACAATGATAAACACACAAAACACACAGATACTCTATAGTTTTCTATGAGAAGAGAGTGCCGAAGAAAGACAGAGAGAGAAAGGAGAAAGAGAGAGAGAGGAGGCAAAAAGAATGTAGCTAGCTGGAAGCACTTGGGAACTCAAGAAATGCCGGAAACAGGTGTCGCACTTGCACTTGTCTAACTTTACACAACATTATTAATGTAATGTTAGAGAAGAATCTCGAGTTCGCACCGCAATTTAATGTTTACACAATTCTACGAGCAGCAGCAGCAGCAGCTGAAGATAGAATCGCGTCTATGTGGACTTGGAAGTGGACTTTGTTTGGGGGCAATTCGAGGGGCCACATCAATCATCATTAATCATGGTTAAGCATAACTTTCACATAGTACTCAACTGACCCTTTTCGCTGTTCGCTGTTCTCCGCTCTTAATACACATTAAAGCATTCATTTCTAATCACATAAAAAATGGAAAAGAGAAAGAGCGAATTCAGTGAAGAGAACCTGTTGTTATCGCTTGACATTCGCGCTAATTACAAATTAATTGTTAATTGCATTTGTTAAATGCAAAGAAATCGCCTTGAAAGTAGTTATTGTAAAAATGATTTACAGCCTTTTAAGGCATAATCCCTTTTTAAGGTTTTTCTGTTTTTAATATTTCCTGGAGTTATGAACTCTAGTTTCTTTCTATTTTTTTTTATGTATCTGCCACATTAGGCATAATGCTCGCCTCGACCTAAGCACTAAGAACCTAAGAACTTCCTCTTTAATGCTGTGGCATTTAATGAATTTGATCTCGAACCTTATAGAACGAGGCACGTTTCAACGAGTAGCTTTTGCCCGGTGTCTAGGTAAATGAACTTTCTGGCTGCAGACACAAAAGCTAACGGCGCTTTAAGACACCAACCATTGATAGAGAATGAGAGAAAGAAGAGTGAGCTATAGAGATTGTCTATAGAGAGAGAGAAGAGTCGTGGCAAACAATTTTGCGGCTTCGTGAGAACGAAAGGCAAAGCAAAACTTGCCACAAACTGTAAACTGTAACAAAATGATTAGCCGCATAATTTATGGCCAAGTCCAACAACAGCAACAACAACAACAGCAAACAACGTTAACAAGAGCAGCGCGGCAAATATGTTAACTGGCGAGACAGAATGAACTGCGTGATTGATTGATTGAAAGACTGTTTGATTGTGCGCCCCAAAAAACACAGCACACATCACAGCAAACCAAATGCGAATATTCGTTTGCTTTTTGGTTATTCAATGAACGCAGCGCAACACACACGAGTTGATCGCCTTGGGGCCATATACAGAAACAGAAACAGAAACAACAACAAACAGCAGAATCACAGCATGAAACAATCAACTAGAAAGAAGCTAAAAAGTGGTAGAAATATAGCAAGCAAACTGAATACGCTTTAGGTTTTTGAGCTATATGTTGTAGATAGAAGTTACTTTTTTGTTTAATTTGAGATGACATTTATTTTTTTGTTTTAATTCACATTTATGATTGGACACATTGAGAATTTGTCCTGTGATTTTCAACTTGGAAGCGATATAATCTTTTTCAATAGGTAATTTGATTCAGGTGTTTTTAGACCTAAAAGCAATATAACTTTTTAACAGCAAACAAATAGCTAATTTGATTGAAGTGATAAAATAAATTACTATAAAATTGACTGCTAAACATACTATCATAAGCGTAGCTTTGGATTTCGATAAAATGTACTATAAATTACTCCCTAACTCTATCAATCCAAATAATGCTATATTTTTGAAAAATAAAATCGCATTTCAATCACAAATTATAAAAAAGTTAAAGCATCTTCAAAATAGTCCAATATGTTTATATGAACAAATCACGCATTATTCCTTTATTTTTAGCTAATTTCAATGATTCGATTGTATATAATGTTGATAAATCAAAAACAAAGTGACAACACCAAAAAATCTGTTTGAAACTGTTTGTTTGCTAATCGTGCTATATCAAAAAGATAACTCTTCAATCGCAGCTTTTGATTTGAATCAAATCTGGGATAAACTACTTCATAACTCATCAATGCAAATAATGCTATATTCTATAATTTTAAAATCGCATTTCAATCACAAATTTTCTAACACACACATTATACCTTTATCTATAGCTAATTTCAATGCTTTAATTTTATACAAAGTTGATAAATCAAAAGCAATGTGACAGCACCAAAAAAAATCTGTTTCAAACTGCGTCTCTAAATTCAATGCCGACTTCATTCTCACTCATATTACAATAGCTGGACTTGAATGACGTCAAATGCAGCGCAGGTAAAAGCTAAAAAAAATTAAAGTTCAGGTGTTGCCCGCTTGATTGTTTCACATTCGCTGCATACATATTTCCATTTCCGAAACCGGCATTCTATAGACTCGAAAACCCGTTTTGCTGTTTGACTGAATAAGACAACAAGAGTTTGGCACAATTTAAAATAGGGGTCCAAAAAGCGTCGTCGCAGTGGGAAACAACCCCTTAATTAGCAAGAAACATTTTTTGCGTACTATTTTGATATTTTTTACACTTTGTTGCACACACAGAATATTCTCACATTATCTTTTTTTATCTTCTGAGAATTTGTTTTATCTGCAATTTTTAATTTGTTATCACAATTGAAGTGGGCCTACTGCACGTGTATAAATTGCACATTGAATTCTTGATTGCCGAAGAACGCGCCATAAACACGGCAAAGAACACACACACACACACACACTACACGACAGAAGAAAACGCGAGACACGACAACAAGACGACAAAGACGCAAAAGAAAATAACAACATGAAAACAATATCATAACGAGCGCAAGCGGCGCGACAACATTGAAAACCCGCCGCAGACTAAAGAGACTGAATATGGTGCAGGCTAAATGGAATTTGTGTTGTGCCGTTTTATCGCTGCAGATACATTTGTATCTAGATACATACGTGCACGCACACACTCTCGCAGACTCGCAGACGAGGCTGCGCTCCTACAACCACGGCAGCTCTTAAAGCAGCTGCTCTAAAAAAGCCGGTTCGTTGTTTTGACTTTCTGTGTGCTGAGGTTCTTCGGCTTGGCCTTTTTTTCTCCAAAGTCTTTCTTTGCAGCTGGGAGATTTGGAAACAAGTTTCATTCGCTCTTAAGTGGCAACAAATGTTGCAGGCGGCTAGCAATATGCACTGCTTGCGTGTATAAACTGCTTGTGGCAGTGAACCGCTTCACACTTCAAGCAGTGCTACAGCGATCACCGCATAAAAAGTGTTGCCTACTTTTAGACAGCATAGCAAATTCTTACTACTTAGCAGCCAACTTATAACTATTACTAAAAATATTATTTATAAGAATTGAATTTAGTTAATTGACTTACGCAGTGGAGTTTTTGCCAATAATTTTGGGGAGCCGCCGCCATTGCAGAGCGAGCTCAGATCGCTGTGCGAGCTCTTCTGACTATCCTTGCTATACGAACGTCCACTGCAAATAAGAATAACAAAGACATCTTGATTATAATGTGTAGCATACTTGTGGAAATCACTGTACAGATGCTAACAATGCGCTGTTAATTCACAGCTGCCGGTACAACTTAATTGTGTGTGGCAAATAAACGAAAAATATGCAGAAAATTAATTGAAAATTATAGGAAAATACTTTTGGCGTGCGCAATAGTCGTTTTTCTTGTATTTTCACATTGCTTTCAACTGCGAAATTACAAGAGATGGCACTCATCATCATCATCATCAACTCGGTTCGCTTCGCTGAGCAAATACACAATAATCCAAAAATCCAAATCAAATGAAAACAGGTGAAAATTTGGAAAATACGAAACGCAAAGCAAACTCAATAGTCAAGTTGCCGAAAAAATTATGCGTTATGCGTGATGGCTGCTTTTCTTTTTTTTTTTTGTATGTTTTACGAGTCATACTCCCTAAGTGGGTGCTAAAAAAAAAAATTTCCACTTTTTCCAGTTCGCTTGTTTTTTGTGCAACTTCCGTTCCAGAAGCGCTAATTGAAAAAATGCAGCAGCGAAAAAAAAAAAGAAAAGAAAAAGATTGGCGCAGGAAACGCAGCTTGTCCGTTTGCTATGGCTAAAAAGGAATTAGCATTGCCAACTGCGTTTCCGTTAGCCGCCAAAGTGCCGCACATAACTGTAATTTATGTGTGCAACAGCAACAACAACTTCAGCAGCAGCTTTAACAATTAATACCAAAAGCTGCTGCTTGCCGCCTGCCTCTGTCAACAAGGCGACATTTTTCTGTGTTTTCCCCGCACATGAATTTCTTTTTATTTACTGTGCAATGACAACTGCGAAAAACTGCAACAGTTCAGCGCATTTAATTCAATTTTCTTGTCGCATAATTAAATGTAATTAAAGCGCAATGCAATTGTCAATGCCTGCGCACCTGTTGTCGACTGTAAAAAATAAAAAAAAAAAGAGTATTCATTAAAAGCAAAACCAAATTAACCAGTTTTTTTTTTCTTTTCGTTATCAGCAACTACATGAGAAAATTGACAGCAACTATGGCAGTTGAAAAGTTCACAACAAGCTTCAAAACTTAAAAGTGAGTTGAACTTAAATCACGTATACGCAACTTTGCCATCAATAAGTTGTGCTGAGTTATTTGACAGTCTGGCAACGCTGCCACTCCCTTCCCTAGTCATGGCTAAACTAGAGGTTAAGTTGTTATTTATTGCTGGCCCGTGTGTGTTGCGTGTAAAGCACACGCAACGTTCATCTCTAATTATAGCAAAACTACTGTGAGAGAGTGTGGTGAGAACGCCTCAAGGTTGCAACGGTGAGTTAAGCAGAGAAGGAAGGGGAAGGAAGAGGGGGAGAGTGCTTTGTAATCTCGCAGCATGCAAATTTCTTGGCCAAATTGTTTATGGCATAAAACGCATTTAAGCTTTGCGTTCTCGTTCCCATTCAATTGACGTCAGGTGCGAATGGAATTGAATGTGAGATGCCTATAGAGAAGGTGCACAGAAAAAACAAACTGCTTGAGGCTAAGTGCGTTACGCAGCAAGCAGTGCAGCTGGGCTGTCCTTGAAACTAAAAGCTATTATAAATACATTAACAATTCCGAGCAAGAAAAACTTTCATATTAATTATGCAGTAGTGCAAAAAGTGCAGGGAGAAAAACCTTTAAAGCGATAAGCAAACACAAAGTGGATAAAGCGTGCAAGATAAATAAAAAAGGAGCTAGCATAAAAAGGATAGGTTGACACACAAGCAAAAAAACAATGTATTACGTATACTTCGTGTGTGTCTTTGCGCTATAGCAACGTCATTGTCTATTGCATTTTTCATTAATTTCTTCACATTTGCATTTCATTAATAATGTATTTTAATTACGACGCAACTGCAGTTACAACTCCCCAAACCCCTCTCTTAATATCCTCTCCCTTCTGTGCTATGGTGATGATATAATAAATATTTATAACAACGTCACGAATGCAATGCGAAGACAGACAGACAAACTTTGGTGAGCTATTTTAAAGTGCAATTTGTTTATAAGCAAGTGCTCTCTTCCTCCCCACCCAACTGAGGCACATTACAACTCGTATTTGTTGTGTTGGCTGATTCTTTGGCTCAATTTCCGCACAATGTTTATGCTTCAGTTGATTCGACGCTCGTCGATGCCGCCGCTGCTCGTCTCTCGTCTCTCGTTTTGCATAATTAAACCCATTTGCCGGGCAGTCGTCGTCAGTTGTGAGTAGTGAGTGCTTCTCCTTCCCCCAACTTCCTTTTCATTCACCACATGTTCCATTTCCCATCTCTTTTCAGAGTTTGCAGCTCCACATCAAAATTGGGCTTAATTAATGGCACAAACTTAACGTGTTACCTGCATTGATAAAACTTGTTAGCCACCATCGACGTGGTGCTGCCTTGTTTTTAGGGGCGTGTCATTTAAGGCGTGGAATGTGTGCAAAGGGCGTTGCTTCGACCAAGTTGACGACACAACCACAAAACCTTGACAATGAAATTGCTGTCACAAATTTGCAAGCACCAGCCAAACAATAGAAAACTGCGCGAAATATCAGCGGAAATTATTGAAATTCAGAGTGCAGACTGTAAAACTTTGTTAGTGTTAACAAGAACATCTCCAAAAGTTATACAAATTCTTAGTTGGGAGTATTCCACATATACATATTCTGAATTTAAATTCATGACTAATCGAAAATAATTCTAGTTTCATCAAATCTAAAATTATTTTTTAAAGTAAAACAATGCGGCATTTTCTTATAATATTCCAAAAATAATATACCATAAAAATACTAAAAATATAAAATTGGAATTCAGGACTAATCGAAAAGAGTTCTAGTTTCATCAAATCTAAACGCGATATTATTCTTATAATATATATAAAATTAATACACCGCAAAAATACTTTTAAAAAAAATGCAAAGGCTATTTCAAGTACAGTACTACATTAAAAGCACATATACTTTAGAACATATATATTTAGTATTTATATATACTAAAATTTAGAGCTATACTTAGTACTTATATATACTAAAATTTAGAGCTTAGTGTTGTCAATAGAAAATTATAAAACCCAAACAATAAAAATGACATTTCATTTCATTTAAGTTAAGATAATAATGTGCTTCAATTACACAAAAATTATTATTATGTAAAACCTAATCGATAATGAAATATTCAACATTAAATGTATTGTATTTAATGTTCATTCAACTACTATTATCATTTCACAACTCTAATAATAAAACCTAATCAATAATTTACTGCATTTGGAATTGTCTAATGCATTTAATGCATTGTATTTAATATTTATACATTTACTTTAAATAGTTGACCATTGAAAACGTTTCCATACACATTTAGTATTCATTATGCACATAAAAATCCTTCAACGTGTATTTTTTTTATTGTTGTCGCCTTCCGTTTACATTATGCAAAATTAATCATGTTATGCAAAAAGTGTTTATTCATCTCTCTCTAATTAATCTGATACCTCAGCTGCAGCAACAACTACACCTACAACAATGCAATGCAGCAACAAAAAAAAAAAGAAAAGAAATCGTAGCTTTTGTCTGCAGCTGATGCTGTAAAACGTTCTTTTTACAACCTGACAATTGTTCGTTTTATTGACGCCACAGGCTGCATTTTAATTGTTGTCGTGTTGCAAGGACGCAACGGAAACTCGCAAAAAAAACAAAATGGGAAGTGGAATTGCTACAGTTGACAGTATTTTTTTTTTCCTTAATGGCATTTGGCAAGGGTTTTTCTTTTCTTTGCATTTCTTCGTTTTCTTTTCCCTTTTTTTAGGGTTCCGCTCTTGAAAATTATGACAGCTATGCGATTTCCGCACGCAGTTGCAAAAACGGAAAGGAAATGAAAAGCAGAGCGTGAGATAAAGTCTAGAGCTCTTTTTATTATGCAACTGCCAAAACTCGCCCACTGGCCACGCCCTGGCTGGGGTGGAAGGGGTGGAAAACAATTCGTATGTCGCTTAATGAGCTTCCATTAAACTTAATTGCAGTTGAATTTGTTTGCCAGTTGACCAAAAAGCAACTTTTGTTTATGCACAATTGCAGCTCGAGGGCAAGAGAGAGCGAGAGAGAGAGAGAAGTGGAAGCATGTAATCCCTTGTCTTATTTGTTTGGGTAAAGCAAACATTGAAGTGGTGGCCTGCTCCTCCCCCCACAAAATCTCCATTGGTCAATTTAATTGAAAATTCAAGCAGCGCACTGCGCATACCCTGTAGATTCGCTAAAGGGTAGTTTGATTTAAATAAAAGTTGCCGAAAATTAACAACATCACAATTGAAACAGACTTTAAATTTAGTTTGAATTAAAAAACTATTTTAAGCAACAACTTTTGATGGGTATTTGGCAGTCGTGCACTGCTTGCACCACTTGCCCCGCGCTTGCACTGCTTGCTTGCCTTCCGCCTTTGCCAATTGCAAGACACGCTGCGCGTCTTTGAAGTTGGCTTTATCTCTCTGGCCACACAATTTGCGTACTTTCACTTTGACCACAGTCAATTGCTTTAATCATCAGATTGGCGCTCTGCTGATCTGCTAACCTCAAGCCCCACGACTCGCAAAAGCATTTGCATTATGGGTATAATTAAATTGGCCACTTCCTTTTTGCATGGAACGGATCGACGAAGCGGTACAATGAGTTCATTATGCGAGTTCTTATTCAAGTGCTGTGTTGTGTGTGTGTGTGTGTGTGTGTGTTTTGGAATTTCTGCTGCTTGTGAACATTCCCATTAATCAATTCTTTTGTTCTTCGCATAACTGGGTGACCTTTTCGTCTAATTTATGCAATTTAATTGCCCAACAACATGAAAGCGAATCTACTTTTTTCTTTGTTTTTTTTTGGTGGATTTCCATCTTTTTCGCGAAAGATAATTACAAGTTCTATTCAATTCAAAAAGCACAACAAATAGTATTATAGAGCAATTCCTCTATCTACTCTATGCCGCCATTGTCATGTTAGCTTGCAACAGTCTAATTCACAATAACTCATTGTACTGCACACGCTTAAAAGCCATTGAACGCGCCGTACTCCAAAGACTCTGGTCTGGTTTGTCAGACAGCTTCAGCACACGAAAGAGAGTGAGAGAGAGAGAGAGAGAGACGGGGAGAGACAGCGACAGACAGTTGAGAGACAGACAGAGTGATAGAGGTGGACAGGCAGGTGACGTTGCTACAGCGGGGAGGAGGAGGAGGAGGTAGATGGAGTAGAGCAAACGTGCTTTTGTTTAACGCATGAGTTATTAATGAACATTAGCAGAATTTTGCTTCAAAGTGAAGCACACACACACACACACACACACACGCAGACAATCAAGCAAGCAAGCATCACATAATGGATTACAATAACAAACGGGTAAACGGAACCAAAGTGCAAACGCTAAAACTTGATAACGAACTCGAAATACGCTCAACCACCAAATAAACGATTTAGATAAGAGCTCAAATAAGTTGTCAACATAAATAAGATATAAATATACAAATGCATAATGTTAATTTATTATATATTTATATTTTATTTATATTTAAAACTTATTTTAAATGTATATTTCTTGTTCCTGAATGGTGAAAGACTGAAATACCGAAAAGCGTTATTTTTCAATGAATGAGTTGAGAATGAAACTGTCTACATTGACTTTAAAATAAATAAACTATAACAAATAAATATTAATATTGTCAGCATTAAAAGTCCATACTTAGGACAGGTGAAAAGTTAACTTTGCTTCTGAGAAAAATATTAAACTACATACATATATGTATGCCTGAAATATGTTAACAAATCTTAAGACACAACCAAAAATTGTGTTTATGAGTTTTACAAATCTGTTATAGATTTAGTAGACGTTAGAACTATATATATATATACTAAATTTAGTATATGTTGGTACTATATACTACTAAATTTATGACAGATTTATAGATGTGTTCGAAAATTCTTCTATGAAGCAAAGTTACCTATTCACCTTAAATTATCTCAAATCTGATCTGTTGTCGATAGAATTCTGTACAAAATTTCTAGCTTTAAGATGCAAACTAAATTTTGCAACGTTCAGTTGTCCAAAAATATTCTACCAACGATGGTTTTCAAAGCTTTTTCATACTTTTTTAAATTTATATTTCCAAAAACCATCGAAATTTTTAAAGCAACACTTGGATCCAATACTTAAGAAGGAAACCCTTAACCATAAATTAACCTACTACAATATTACTTGACACACTTAATGCAACTAATCAGTGGAAATCGCGACTTTGCTATGCAAAAGGTATCATGGCAATGGTCTCATTAACCAAAAGCCCAAAACTATAAAGCTAATAATAAGACTAATATGCACATTAACTCGGAATTAATTATGAATAAATGAAAGCACTGTTCCCTTTTGCCAAACCTAACAAACTCGATCAAAAAAGGCAGTAAAGAGTATAACAAAAAAAGAGTAACGATAACAACCTGCTACCGTTGTGAGTTAATGTTGTTGTTGCTGCCGCTTGTTGTGGCAATGTCTCCTCTTCAGATATGGCAACCAAATGTGCAACCTGCTCGCCGCCGCTTTGCCACACTTTTTCTAGAGAGGCACACATTAAGTCATATATGGTGCTGAGTGCCTTACATATACAATGTTGTTGTGTATTGTAACGATGGTTATGATAGATGTGTTGCTGTTGCTGTTGTTGCTTTGTGTTGCCGGAGCAACGTGTCGGCAACATGTGGAAGACGACAGTTGTCAGTCAGCATTGAGGTTAGAAAACCGTCGCGAATGTGTCGCATTTTCTAATGAGACACGCGATGTGAAGCCCAGCTGTAGATAAGTACAAAACGACTTCAGAGAGAGCCGCCGACTTCTCTCTCATATATGTGCAAATTGAAATACGCCAGGGCAGATAAGAAATGGGAAAAACTTTGCTAGACTAGACTAGACTATTACGACTCTGTGTAGTGCCGACTTCTCTCTTTCATTAGCATCATTGCACTAATTACTCCTTGTATGTGGATCAATGGAGCAAAGCAAAGATAAGAAAGAAAAATCATAGCATTCTTTTGATTTACTCATATTCTTTTTGTTTTACTCCACTTTAGAATATTTCAATTTTATCCTAAGAACAACTGAGAATAATACTATACAAAGATATGACATGGTTATTCTTTTGTATAATTCAATTTTATCCTAAGAACAACTTAATTGCCATCATTTCCTTTCTGCTCTTTGGTCATAAACAAATTGATATTTTATGCGTTTTTGGTAAATTACATCATCATTTCCAGTCACAGTCTCAGTCTAAGGCATTGCCAAAGACCGACCGCAACCCCAATTCAAAATATTGTAGTTTATGTTCCAAACACACACACACACATGGAGAATAGACGTCTATTCAAATTGCGGTCAACCGAGAATTACGTTATAAATAGCCACTCAACACTCTACGAAACACAAATTATGTATTTTTTTTTTGCTTTGACTTGATCAAAATGGCATTTCGATGTAAGCGATTTTATGTTGTTCTTTTGTTTTCCAACTCGCAAAGAATTCACATACATAATGCAACATATTTAGAGTGTCTCGATTTTAACTTGAAATTCTTGGAACGGATTCTTTTGCTGCGATTGGCCCTCAAAAAAAGTGAAGCACAGCATAATAAACAAGAAAAAAACATGACCGGAAAATATGCTGTAGGCTGTAAAATTGCTTTTAATTGGTCTAGTCCAAGTGCATTGCTTTCATAATAATGAAGTTTTGAAGAAAGGAAAAGAAAGAACCATTCCCGAATTCTGCTTTAAAATAACTGATTACTATTTATTTATTTACATGTTTATTATTGTACAAAATAATATAATAACAAAAAGAAGGGAGTGCTAGTTACTAAGGCCATCGACTCAATATCTGATTAGTATTTGCGCATAATCTTAACAACCCCTTCTCGCCATTTTTCTCCATGTTTCTAGGGTATAAAGAACTGTTTCAAACATTAGCGCACTCAGCTGGAACTTGAGAAGGGAAATTCGGCGCAAAAAGTGTCCATTACTCGTATTAATTGAAAAACGTAGTACAAGAAAAAATTTGCAAAAACGAAAAAACCGAAAAAATACAAAATTTTAATGAAGCCAACAGTAGAAGTTGGCAAACAATATGTGGCACAAGAATGGCACAAACAGCAATAACAATAATAATAACAATAACACTTAATTGATTCTGAGCCGCCTTAACAACAACAGTTAACAACTCAACAACCGGCGTCGTTTTGCTTGAGCGATCCGCGTAATGTTTTCTACCCATGTAAAATGGACGAAACTGAGCGTAAACATTTCAACAATAACAATAACAACAACAACAATTTTTCGCAAAGATAATGCCCGGGCTCAATATTTGTTTTTGGCGGAAGGCGCTTAATATGCCGCTTTGTTATGCTCTGCTCTTCTAAGCAATTATTTGCCAGCTATGTGGGCGTGTGCTCTAATGACAAATGCTTAGCGAAAAAGCACTTAAAATTTAATAAGAATTGTCAAATATTGAAAGACTTCTTTGAAGTTGAGTTCGAGTGCCTCAAAAAGTTATTTGCAAGTTTAAATAGCTAAAGAAAACTTTGAAGCTTTAATAAACACAACATTTGCAAAGCCTTTAGCTGCACATTAAACTTAGTTTCTCTTCTTTTTTACAGGGTATTTTAGCTGCTTTTTTTTACAACTGCCAACTTCGCGGTCTGTAAACTGTGGCCAAGTGGCCACCTTGTGTCAGTTATAGCCGGTCAGTCAGTGTTGTTAAGTACTCACAAATTCAACTAGTCGTGCATAATGCATGCAACACTACAAAACAAAAACACACACACAGCTAATTTTGTGGTCGGAAAAGCCGAAAACCCAAACAAGTGTTTTCCAACGCGTTGCACATCGTTTGGAAAACTGCAGAGGCAAGAGGTGGCAAGAGAGTGTGGAAGGTGCAGCAACAACAACGGGTGCAACATTTTGCTGCCAGTCCTACTTTTAAATATAGAATTTGAACTAATTTCGTATGTGTTGCTGTTGCTTTATCGGTGAAGTGGCATAAGAAGAGTATGGCATAGTGTATGACTATAGCTATGGATATGTCGACGAGTCCGGGTCGATGTTGGTGTCTGTGTCTCTGTTTGTGTCTGTGTCTGTGACTGTCAACCTAAAGTCCGGCCGAGCTGAAGATACGCGCAAAAATAGAGTTTTGGCTGAGTTGTTGTTGTTGTTGATCATGCTCGCGGGATGATGATCATGAGCAAAGCAGATAATGATCATCATTATGATGATGCCCCAGTGTTGTCGTTTTATAAATACGCCACGTGATTCATGTGGTGGAATTATGTATTGTAGTCGCGCATAAGATTTATGCTTCACTCGATACACTTATGTCTCATCCATGTCTCAAGTGGCCCTACAAACAAATGCAGCTATAGCTGCAGATGGGAGACGGAGATAGAGAAAGAGAGAGTGAGAGTTCTTGTTGCTGCTGCGTGGGCGACTAATTTGTTGTGCATTGGGGCAGGTGCATTTGCCAGGAGTAGCAAAACTTTTATTTACATTTCATATCTAGCTTGTATGTTCTACTCTTTCTATGTGAAATGATGATTCATGGTAAGTTTAGGTAAGCTAAATTTATATATAGATCTGCTAGTTAAATCAAGATTGAATAGATCGAAAAGAGAGTGTTAAATCAGTAAAATTTAAAGCCAATTTGAAATAGTCTAAGAAATCTTAATACAAGTTAATTAACACAAGTGTCAAGCAAAGAAACATTGTCTATAGAAACTAAGGACTAACCTACAAAAGAAGCTGCCTCTGTTAACATAAAAAACTTTACGCCCATTTCTTAGGGAATATAAAATTTTCAACAAACTCGTAAATAATATGCAATTAAATATTAAAATAGCAGTTTGACCAATTAGTAAAAAGATTTAATTGTTAGACTTCAAGATTTCTAAAAGCAATATGGAATATTTTAAACTCAATAAATACAATTTACTTTGCAAATACACAGAAAGAAAAAAACCTGCTAAAATCAAGAATAAAATCTTAAATCAAGATTATATAATGTCAAAATTAAACCAAGAAGGTTAACTCTTAAGTCAAAATCAAAATTCTATATTGCTCAAACTTGAAATTCACGACTATAATCATGTTTCATGAATGGAAAATTCTGAAAATTAAACCAAAATCTTAAATCATTATCAAACGTTTTAAACTTTTAACGTTCAAAATATCTCAATTCAAGATTTGCTTTAAGATCGATGACAAAATCTTGAATCAAGATCAAATGTTCTAAATTTGTTCAAACTAAAAATCTCAATTCAAGATTTTTCGACAAAATCTTAAATCAAGTTCAAACGTGTTAAATTTGTGCAGCCTAAAAATCTCAATTCAAGATTTTTCTTAAGATTTTTAAAATCTCAAATCAAGATAGGCTATCTATTTAGATATTTTTCTCTCTGTTTAGTTTACTTCAATTCAAAAAGTAATTTTACGCACTTTTATATCTCAACAATACAATATTAATCAACTCTATTCTCTTCCACTCTTTTGTGCACACATTTAAGTTCTTTATAACAACCGCAAATTAGTTTCAAAGTGCCAATTAGAGTGCTAGCAATACCTATGCTTAACAATGTTTTGCCCCGTAACTTTGCCAATTCATCAGGCAACAAATACATCTCATTACACAGCTGTTAATCACAGCAATAATTTTGTTATGTTTTACGCAGACAAAAGTAAACAAACAAAAGATCAAATTGAAGCGCATAGTTGGTGTATTTCTATTTATTAATGACTTTCACAATGCTTCTTTCACACTTGGTTCCCACACAAGCTTCTTCAATTTCGTTTTCTATAGAACGAACACACACATCGTTCCCTGCTCCCCCTCCCTTGATACCTTCCCCCCCCCCCCCCCTTTAAATTTTTCCTTTCGACTGGCGCTTTCACAACAAAAACCGTGGCAAAACAAAAGGCCAAGCAGAGAGGAGCATTTGGCTCCCCAACAAAATCGCTTAAGCTCATTAGTTAATATCCAATTTATAAAGAGTCGCAACGGAGAAGTAAATCCAAAGTCGCTGCACAACAACATCAATCAAATATCACCAGACAGAAAATAAGATGAAAAACTGAAGAAAAACCGAAGGAAAAAAAAGTCAAATCACAACGGGGAAAAACTAAAACAGAAGCGTACACACAAATTTCACTCACTTGTAAAACATTTTCGAAACACACACAAAAAAAAACAAAAACAAAAGGGAACGACGACGACGACAAATTGTAAAGGCCGAAAAGCCGCTTGCGACATGTGGCACCGGGCCACTAAGAGATACTACTGCCACCTCTTGCTATATGCATAATACTCGATACTATCCGATTGGAAGTGTGCGAAGCGAGAACTGAGAGATGAGTTGCCAATGGAGACGACGACGACGAGAAACGCATCACACATTCTGTTGACACTTTGGCTCCACATTGCGAAACGTGCAAAAACGCATTCAAGGGGCAGATTCGAGATACTACTTCGGACTCTGCGCTGCGGTGTTCTCTGCTGTGGTGTGTGCTGTTTTGTGGTGTGTGCGTGTGTGTGTAGGTGTGCCTTCAAATGTTGCCTAGCTAAAATACCCAAGCACAATGCTATTAAGAGAACTGCGCAAAAGATGAACGCACTATAAGATACCCTCTAGGTAAGCTAGGAGTATTTTTAAACTAATTATCAATTTTTATATTGTCAAATGTTTTTTCTTCGAAAAGAATGTATATAAATGACCATTATGTCTCCTTACTTTATTTACGTGTAAATTAACCTAATCGATTGAGCCTTTTACTATTTTTGTATAAAATATAAAATCTTCTAATAATTGTTATTATGAAAATGTATTGTTTCAGACATAAACTGCACAAATTGAGAAGCTAATTTTAATAGACGAAAAAGTTAAAAAAAAAACGATACTAAAAACCCTCTACAGATAGATTTTCAAATTGTTTTGCTAATGAAATTAACATAATCAAATTGTAGATGTTATTTAAGAAATACTTTTGTATGGCCAACTTATTACAGGTCTTAGTTGCTTTGGCTGACAATCTCGTATATTTTGCGTTCTATAGTATATCTGGAATGTAGTACTATATAAAATATACTATATGTGGAATTCAGTATATTTTTAGTATTTCTGTGGTATTTTAATTTGTTATACATTAAATTAATACCTTTCGCTTAACATTCTTTCGCTTGTATATTCACAGGACACTCAACTGTAGCTTTATTACTTGATTTGTATACGTTTTATTGAAATATTATTTATTAACACTGAAACTCCTAAGGTTTTTCCATTGATACCTTCTAAAATAAGGCTAAAGCTGGCACTCTTCTTAAACTTTATTTGATTGCATTAACACAACTTGCAAACTTCCTTTTCTAACTCCCAGTTTAGCCCACCTCTTTACTCTCTATCTCTAGTTACAGGGTATAATCGGTAAACATGGCAACCAAATTGCACAAGGAGGCAGACGCAGAGTCGAAGGGGCAGAGTTGGGGGCAGAGTCAGAGGCTGTGTGTGCGTTGATTGCGTAAATGCCTCACGTGACGCATGAGACATGCGAATGGTCATTGTTGTGACGTGACTGCCTCTTCACTGCCTCTACTCTTCCTGTTAGCCTACTCTCCGCCTTCTCCTTCCCATCTTCTCATCTTCCTCCTCTTCTCCTGTTGCAGGTGTGTGCCCTCGTTCTCACTATGTGTGTGTGTGTGTGTGTGTGTGTGTGTGACAAATTCATGATTTGTCATCAATTCCTATGCGTGCTCAGTAGCTGCATCAACATTCTGCCCCACTGCAACTTCAGTCTGTCTTTTGAGGCTTTTCTTCTCTTGACTTTATTTGACTGCACATGCAATAATTTCTCCATACGGAAAGGCAATTTGTTTTCACGCTCACATAAATTGTTGTTGTCTCGTCTCGTCTCGTCTTCTTTTTTTTTTCCATCTTGTGTTGACTTTTTCCCCACACACTAAATTTGCCCCACAGTGCAAATGTCGCCACGTGGCTTTTTTAGTGGCTTCCCAGTCTCTTCCTTCCTTCATTTCTTTCTTTCTTTTCTCTCTGTTTTTTTTTTTGTGTTGGTATCAAATGATGATAATGTTGATGAGCTGACGAACGAATATCGCTGAGGCAGCTGTTGCCTTAGTTTCGGCACTTAAAATGCCATCAAAATGCATTGGGCACGTGGGACTTTTTGTGTGTGTTATGGATACTCTTAATCTCTCTGCATGTGTTTCAATTGCAATATGAGGAAGCAATAGACTAACAGAGGCCAAACTAAATGCGTTGCCAACGTGGCTAATTACATATTAATGTACACAAAGAAGATTTAAATGTGTACAGAGTCAAAGAAAGAAAGCAGATTTATTGGCCCAAATATCGAGCACTGTGTAAGTGTCGACTGTGCTGCTATAATTAAGTTGGTTAATAAAAGCAATTGCCATTAATTAAATCATTAGTTGCTAATGTCTTTGAACTGTTGTCAACATGTGGCAGACCTTCACTTCTTCAATTATGTCGCGTTTGCTTGTGACATTCCTCACCTCTAGAAAACATTTACATTACCTTTCAAATCAATCAAAGCTCAACACTAATTTCCATTTAAGCAAAGCTATCCATCATATAACAAAAATGTACATTTTAAAGTCATTTCTATACTTTTATAAAATAGCTAGAGCTAGCTTTAAATCATGCAAGTTTTTCATCAACAGCAATTGCAAAATTATCAGCAACTTTTCAACTTTACTTTCTGCTTTGGCTAATAAACAATTTCCATTGGTGATAAACTTAACAACCGCCAAGTTTTGAGTTCCCTTAAAGCAAAAACAAAAAAAAAAAAAGGCCCCCACTTCATTATAATTTCAAATTTCACGTTTTCTTATACGCGCAATCACAAGTTGTATTTATTCCCTACAGTTGTCGTAATTACTGTGTGCAAAAGAAAGCAGAAAACCAGCTGAAAGAAAAACATAGAAAAAACTGTGCATAAATTGTGGATGCAAATGTGGCAACAACAACAACAAAGCTAGCGACATTTTTTTTTTTTATAGATGGCATTGCATGCAATTATGGCTAAATGCCGGACTCAACTCAACTCTCCAATGGGTTCTGCGGCAAAAGCTTAATTGACAACAAAAGTGCAACACAATGCAATTGCATTAGCAAAAATTTCATGAACAATTTGCATTAAAATTGATTGAGCTTGGCTTTGGTTTGCGCCTCAATGAATTTTCCCCCAGCAGCTATTGATTGATGAACCAACTAAATGATTTACGAGAATATATATTTAATGAGGTCTAATTTGCAATATTAAATATCATCATTTAGTTAGCCAATTAAGTGATTTAATAGAACTACAAAAAATATGTTAATTCAGTGCTAAAAATATAATATGAGCCAATGAATTGAATTTCACTTAAATGTATTAATCATTGCAAATATTCATTAAATGACCGTTGACCGTTTTTCCCCAATTAGGTCGTAATAAGTATTTATTGATTGTATTATTGTCTCATCCTCATCACAAAACCGGATTACAAAAGCTGACAAATTGATGCCCTGAAGCAACAGCAAATAAAAAAAAAATCTGTTCTCCCCAAAGCTCAACAATTAATTACGTTATCAAAAAGCTGAAATGGAAACCTTATAATAAAAGCAATGCTAAAAAAAAAGTGGGAAAAAGATTCTCAAAACGTGCCCGTTGCATTTTTCAATGAAACTTACGTTACAACGTCAAATGCAAATGTGGTTTTTGAGATTTATTCAAGTCGACATTTCATTAGAATGCGATACCTGTCTACATTCAGTTGTTTTTTTCTATATTTTCTGCTAGTTTTGGGTCGCTCTATTCAGTGAATGCCAAGAGTCATTTATCACTTTGATTCCTATGACATATTTTATAGATTAATATTCAATTAGCAAACCAATCATTTTTTTTTTGCCGAAGATTAATGGTGACACAAAAGTTTGAGCTAAACTAAAGAAAAGGTAGTAAAGAATTATAAAGGAACGAAGAAGTACCAAAGTAACTTATGAAAACTATTTTTTTACAAAGTAAACTTACAGCTGCGTTCTTGAAAATTGCAATGCAACAGAAGCAAAAACTACAAAAGTATCTTTTGCATATACTTTTTTGTTAATAAATCACTTTCTTATTGTCGAAGTAATTTGCTGTGATTAAATTACCAAATTGAAAGTTGAGTATCAAAGTTCATCTCGCAACAAAATTAAACACAAATTCTATATTTTAATCAAGAAAATTCAAATTCAAACAAAATCAAGAAACAGTAAAGCACGCCGCAGAGTTATTTATAAATCTAAATCTAAGCCAAGTTGGTTTTATTTCTAGCTCAATCTTCATATGGAAACAACGTCCGCAGTCCACAAAAGTTCCCAAGAGCGGGCTTCTTTATGGGCTTTACAGTCTTACAGCATATGCGGTTATGAGCCACGTGTCAAAGGCCATTTGTGTTAGCCTCAAACACGTAATCCACCGAATACTTAAACTGAATTTGTTATTTACTAGAAAACATATTTGAAGCATACGCCCATAAATAAGAGTCGCACATTGATTAGCGTATAAATATTCACACGCTGCTCAATCGACCAGAGCTGAGCTCAGACCGCAAGTTCAGGGTCAGCTTTATATATATATAGTATAGTATAATAGAAATTTACATTTATTTTGGGTGGCTTGAAACGAGAACGAGAGAAGAGAACTCGCCGCAATTTGCAAACAAGTTTTTGGGGCAACTCTTTTGTTGATTTTTCACTTACAAATTACAAACGCAAATAGAGCTTAACAAATTTATTTGTAGCAAAACCGAAAGAAGGGGAACTTAGTTTACTAAAAGGGAAAAGTTTTCGATTTAGTTTCAGTTTAATCTGTTGTGGCTTTAGGCTTCGACAGGCTTAATTTAAACTTTCAATCTTTCTAGTTGAAATTTTACATAAAAAGTATTCAGCTCATTTGTTGAATAAACAAAACAATTGTGCGATAACAAATTGTAAGATTGACAGCCCAGAGGAAAAACATCATGAATACACCTTATTTCCCTACGGAAATTATACATATACAATATATCTCTCTCTCTCTGTACACTTCAGCTTTGCCCTTCTGAAGGGCAGACGAATACGAATAATGTTTGCACTTTGTTCCGCTTTGAAAACTGTTGCCATTTGAGCTTTGTGATGATATCCATAACGAGCTGTGAGTTGTCAATATTTGCCGGACCCATTTTATTTTGTATATAATTTGCGTATGTTTATCATTCAAATCAGGTGAAATTTTTGTAGCTTTCATTGCGTAATTGTGGCTGCGAAATTGTGTTGAATTTATAAATTTTTGTTCATCGAAAAGAAAAATAAATCATATTCATGCTCTATTTGAATTCTTGTGCGCTATTTTTGTTAGCATTTCCGTTGAATTTTTCGGCGCAAAAACTTCCGCTCATTTAAATTGCATTCAAAATAAACTTGATCGGTATATTAGCTATTATATTTTTCGTATTAGTATTTTATGAGTTTTGCTGGACTAATTTGAAATCATTTTATTCTTCATCCCACGCAGAAAACAAATTTAACGGTTCTCTACAGTTTGCAATAAATGGCGTTTAAATTAAGCTATAGAAGAAAGCGAAATCCAAAAGATATCTTAATGCTCGATCGCCAGCTAATCAAGACCAACCAATCAAGTTCATAAATTCTTCGCTCATATAAAACAAAAATGTTATTCTAATTAACCGGCAGATGGCAGCCAAAATTCAATGCATATTTATAAACATTAAACAAAACAAGCAGCTTCAACACAATTTATAAATTCGCCAGCCACAACAAAACTTTTATATTAATAATGTAAACAAAAGGTGAACAAAAATTATGCAAAAAAGTAACACAAATAATTTTCAGCCCAGTGGGAGCTACTTTTTTTTACCTTTTTCTACCACCGCTAAAAAACAAACTCGTTTCGCTATTTGCTTTTTTTTCTTGACTTCTTTTTTTGCTTTACGCTTTGGCTGTTTACAGTTCAACGCTATTAAAAAAAATACCGCCTCGGGTTGAAATGGGGCGTGTGTTTTTTTGTGCCTTCAACTTGATACGGTTTTTAAATTTTTCACGCATTTCTTGTTTCAAAATATATTGCATAATGTGTAATTAAGTTCAAAAAACATCAAAAATCAACAACATAACGTAAATGAAAAATTTATTTAAGACGCGGTTTGTATTTTTAATTGCAACAACGCGCTTGCAATATTTTGTGGGCGTTTAATAGTTGCAGCATATATCAAAAAAAAAAATACCCTCTATATAGAGGGTAGTTTAATCAAGACAACATGACAAGCAGAATAATGTATTAAAAGATATTTTTTAAATTATAAAATGTTGACCTTGAATTTGTGCAATCAAAATTTGAACTTGCGATTAGATAGACTATAAATTTAAAGCTGCTTCGTTAATATAATCAGTAATAATAAAATTCATTTTATTTTAAGACAGACCTTGTAATAGAAGTTTCATCTCAAAGTAAAACCTTCATAATTTTGCTTTTATTTGGGTTACTTGGATTAGATAGAGTGCAAAGAATTTATCATTGATATTTCAGATAACAATAGATTTCCTAGAAGGGCATATTTTTACCTATGTTACAGCTCATTTGTCCGTTAATCTATAAATATTTCTTTAAGGGTTTTTGCTATGACTTTAACAGAAGTTTCAACTCTAGAGTTTCGCATAGAAAAACCTTCACTATCGTGATTAAATTTGGGGTATTTTGATTAGATAGCGAGCATAGAATTTTCCACTATAATTTTAGATAACAATAGATTTCCTAGAGGCGGATAATTTTACCTATGTTACAGCGCATTTGTGCGTGGATCTATAAATATTTCTTTAAGGGTTTTTTGCTATGACTTTAACAGAAGTTTTATCTCTAAAATTTCGCTTAGAAAAACCTTCACAATTGTGATTAAATTTGGTTTATTTTGATTAGTTAGCGAGCAAAGATTTTAGCACTGAAATCTCAGATAACAACAGGTTTTCCTAAAAGTGAATTTTTTTCCCCTATGTGTTACAGCGCATTTGTCCGTTGATCATTTCAAGTTCTTCTGCTCGTTTTTTTTTTTATGCTGTCTGTATTTTATCAACGTCGAGCGTGTTGACAGCTCTCGTGACACTTGTCAAAACAGCGCAGCAACGAGTATTTGCCACCATGGCCTGTGCTGCCTGTTGCCTCAATTTATTTACAGCTGGTGCTCTGCATATGACATGCAAACAGGGCACAAGACAACGCAAGAGGCACACACACCACACACACACACATTCAAAGAGTGTGTGTTGATAGATAACTTTATTAGCATTCAATAGCTTGTCATCAGCATCAACATGAAGCTTTCATTTTCAGCACCAGTGGCTTCAGTTTCAGCTTTGGCATTTTCAATTGAGTTCGAGAGTTTGATGATGATGATGGGGCAACTTTTATTATTATTAATAACCCCAACGACATTTTATGGCTAGTTTATCTGGCCGTCATGATCATTAGCATTAAGGCAACAGCAACAACAACAGCAAAAGGTCAAAGTCATAAAAACAGACAAGGGAAAAGCTGAATGCAAAAAATATATTTACTCATATTTATGTGTCTGTGTAGACCTAAGAAAAACTTATTGATATCAAGAAAGGGTTTCAGAAAACACTTTTTAGATCTGAAAAGCAGGCTTTGCAAATAATATCGTAGTTCATACAAGTATAGTCAATTACTCTATTGAGTTGCTCAATTCAATTTCAACTCTTAATCTTTTGCTAACTTTCAACTATTTTTAAGATGAGCGACGATTCAGATATGGAAAATATGAGTAAGTTAAACAGAAGTTTATAAAGATTTACTACAAATAATGATAAACATAGGTGAAGTGGATTTGACTGAATTTCTTGAGGAATTGCCAACAATAGAATCGAAACAAGTAGAACAAGCGGAAGAAGGTGAGTTTGAAATTGAAAATATAGTTAGAAAGATACTCAGACTAGATCACTTCATAGTACCCGCTTCTAATGAAGAACCAGACACACTTCAGACTGAAACCCTCAACAGACAAATTCAACAATTGCAATTTGCCGAGCAGCTAATAAATAACGATCTACCAACGATCGCAATTGCGAATCAAAGTTGTGTCGTCATTGTGGCAGCCAAGATGCAATCAAATTGCCTAGTTGTAAGTGATTCGATTATGAGAATGGAAAATATCTCGAAATTCATTGCGATTGCTTTTGCCGGTTTAGCCGGTGACTTTCGGGAGTTAACCAAGTCGGCGGTCAAACTGTATTACGATAACATAATGAAGCTGAATACAGAGATGACGGGCAAACAAGTGGCAAACGATTTGCGAAAAATAATATTGAATAATACCCAATTGCCAAAGCTGCGACCCTTTGCCATTGAGCTGCTCATTGGCAACTGGTCAAATGATCGCGGACATCTCCATCAACTTGATCCTTATGGCACCTTGACTTCGCCCAACTTTGCGTGCATTGGTCGCAATGCCAAGGAAGCCAATGAGTATCTGAAGCAGGTAAACCTAAGTGATAATACGACGGTTGAGTCAACCATTTTTTTTGGCATTCAGGCCCTGAAGTTTGCTCTGGAAACAGATGTGATCTGTCCATTTGAGCTAGATGTTGGCATCATTGATTGCAATGGCTTTCGGTATTTAACTGAGGAGGTAATCGCTGAGAATTTATACACATTGTTTACTCTTCAATATCCAGAAACTGTGAAATAGTGAAACTTAATAACATATAAACTTAACTCGTTTCAAGAACAAACAAAACTAAAAAAGTTTGTTTTTAAGAAATATAAAACATAAATCTTAAAAAGTTATTTATGAATTTTCGAGATTTCTACCCATAGGGAAGAAGGATATTTTAACTTTGGACCTGCAGAAAATGTAGGAAGTGGGCTTAGATCTCGAAAGACTATAAAAGATAGAGAAAATTTAGTTGTGTTCGGATAGAAATCGAAAAAATTATTGAATCTTATCAGTTGTGGCCTACAATCTGGTTTATTGTATATTATGAATGTAGTAATATATTAATATACCAAATACAACTTTCGGTATATTACGAATATATGCGTTATATTAATTTTGTATAATTTTAAAATATACTTTTATTGAGTATCTCACAGTCGATCAAACTCGAATATAATTTTCAAAAACTAAAAATTAATCAGTTTATAGTCATAGTATATAAAAAAACGCCAATTGAATCTCAGCAGTTTTGGGCTACAATCTGGTATATTTTGTACTATATGGTATATTATGAATGTAGTACTAAATTAATATACCAAATACAGCGCTCGGTATATTACGTATATATGCGTTATATGAATTTAGTATAATTTTAGAATATGATTTCATTGGGCATCTCACGTCGAGCAAACTCGACTTCTAAAACTATAATTTGAATATAGTTCTAGTTATTTATATCTTCACTAAATTATATTTGCATTATCTCCAATTGTCTTTCATTTAATAGCAGTAATTATAGTTACTTTCTCTGATGTATATCTTTACTAACCTAAATTCGCATTTCTTTAAAAAATCGTTTCAATCCAAGAACTTTTCAGTTCTCAGGCATTGTGCATTGTTTTTTGCCGCAAAAAGGTATCTGAAATTTTTGCAGTGTACAGCAACATTCTCTTATCTATGTCTGGCCATCGCATAAACGGCTTCTACTTTATGACCGACCTGGCAAAAAGACAAAACAAAAAGCATACTCGGACTCGTATACAAAGTTTCACGGACTCGTGTTAATGAAGCGCTTACAATGCATAAATTTTCGACTTAGGGTTTTTCGAATTGAAAACTTTCGATTCTGTCTGAGCGTTAAAGATCGTTTTTCACAGGCAATTATTTCAGCTTAAAATCAATATTAGCATTAGCTAGCTTCTGGCTTTTGGCTTCTTTGACTCTACTCTACGTGCTTCCTAATTGTTGTTCTGTTTCGTGTTGTGACCTTGTTCAAAATTTATGGCATTTTTCATGCCCATCCATGTATCTCAGTTTGTTTTTCTCGTTCGTTTTCGTTTGTTTTTTCTGGCTCTTTTTTTTTTTGTGTGTGTTTATCTACAACTACAACTTGCACGTTGACTCGATGCTCCATGGGCTGATAACATGTGTTACAGCTAGAAACTCAGACCAAGCCCCACAAATAGCAATTAGTGTGTGTTGTGCTTTGCTTTTGGTCTGCTTTAGTCAGCACTTTTGTATCGAACTATGCTTTGAGTTATGTAAGTCGTTAATGGATTTCAATGCTTTACTTTTTGTGTGGTGTGGTCAATAAGTTGTCCATTTGTTAAATCGTTAAATTAAATGGAAGACACTTGGTTGGAAATGTCGTAGCAAATAATCATAACAAAAGTTATCTACAATTTGTGTGTGTTTTAGTCTCGCATAGAACTTGAGGTTATCTCATGTCAAATGTTGTGTATATTATCTCACTCGCTGAATCATTTTTGTTTTGTTTTAGGCTGACTGCACTTGGCAGTGATCTCATGCTGTAAATTGAAATGAACTTCAAGCTAATCCAACTACAAAACTACTCACATAAATGTTTTACTTAATTGCGCCATTAATAAATAAATAAATTAACAATTCTTCAGGCTTCATTCATTTCACCCAAATGTCGATAATATCTTTTAACATGCTCACAGCAACTTTACGTAATACGCAAATCCGCAGAACTATGCGCTCTGAGTACCTACATACTAGAAATCCAGCATTCATAGTAAAGATACAGATACAAATACAGATACAGATAAAGCTACACAACAACTCATTTGACTTGAGCCTGAGCTTGGGCGTTTTTCACACACTTCTCGTCACGAAAAAATAGTAGAGAAAAAAACTAGAGGCAAAAGATAGCGTTGCGCACACTTCAAGATACATTCACATCCATTCACAGTTCGTGCAGCTTGTTTTTTGTCGTTGTTGTTGGTGTTGTTGTTGTTGTTGCCGGCATGTGAGTAAAATCTTCTCGCACTTACATACCAAATGTGACACACTCGCAACCAACAAACATCAACAATAATTTGTGATTTGTTATTGCTGCAATTGGCGGCTGCTTTGCATTTGTTGTTTGTTATTTGTTATTTGTTGCTGCCTTTGTGGTTTGCCAGGCACAAAAAGATATTGTAAGCAGCTTTAGCTTTAGCTTCAGAATGCGACTCGTGGCGCCCAATAAATTATCGAATGTTTACAGACCAAACAACAATGATGTATTTCATCATATTCAAATTTCAAAAAGAAATCATATTCTACCGGTTTGTGTTCAAACTTCAAGCTTTATAAATTTACAATCACTAAACAATCTGGCAGTATAAACACAGACTAGATTTAAGTCATCAAATGCAACGCTCAATCCTAAAAAAAATAATGTGAACGTAAGCAAATGTTTTTATCTAATGAATTTGAATGACGTATACGACCTGTTATCGCTAAGATAGAGACGGAGAGACTGAGCGAAACAAACTGCGAGAACAGCTTAAGCGATTGGCTGATTATTTAAGCTATTTGATTTACAGCATTTATCGTAGTGTTGTTTTCTTCATTTGCTATGCCATTTGCTGTGTTGCAATTTCAAGCAGTAAAACAACTATTCTCGCAAAACGAAATAAAATATAAAAAACAAAATTGAGCACTTTGTTTTGCTTTGTTTTTAGCATTTTTTTTTCGAGTTGAGCTGCTCCCCCAAAAAAAACAAGAAATGAAATAAAAATAAAATTCAAAGTTCAGTGGTATTAATTTTGCTAGCTTTGTTCTTGATATCTCACGCTCTACCCCGCTCTCCCCTCCCTCTCTGTCAAAGTCTCGGCTTTCGGCGAGTTTCATATTAATTTGTATAATGCACATACGACCCTTGGGCCGGAACGGGGAACGAGAGCATTTGTCAGTTCACATGACGAGACAAAAGTTGGCTCAACTCATGTGTGAGTCTCATTTTTAATGCCAAAAAAATTGCTGTGAAATTAAGCTCAACGCACACAACAACAACAACAAGAAAAAGAACAACAAGAACAACCGCACCTTCCCCTAGCCAGGCCTAGGCGCCACTCCTGCCCCTCCGCCCCCGCACTCCGCGCTTGTCTAGTTTAAATGCTAAGCGCCCCCTCGACAAATGATGTTTAATATACACGACACGGGTCCAATAAATTGCACAAGTTGCCTTCTTGTCTCTATTTGTTTGTCTCCCTCTATCTTTTTTAGTATGTATGTTTGTCTCTCTTTCTCGCGTTTGTTTTACTCATAAATAGTTGACTTTTGGGACAATTTTTTTGTGTGTTTTGGTTTGGGTTTGGTCTCCTCAATGTGCTTAATTTGTTGTGACATTCGCATATTTACAGGAAGCGGGCTCTGACATCACAGCTGGGATACGTAAATAATGAACATTTGTGAAATTAGTCTTGGTTGCTTTATGGCAAACACTATTGTACAGTACATGGCCCAGTTGGACTATTAAGACAGTCTTGAAGAGGAGTTGTATAGATTTTTTTGTTAGCAACAGAGATTGCAATTCCCAGCTCAATATTTTTATGGTTCTTCGAATTTTTGCTGACGACATTATCGTTTACTTATTGTTTCTAATGCCAATCATTGCAAAAACCTCTTTAGCTAATTAAATTTCAATGCGCTGACAGCTAAACAATTTGTATGTTAATCATATCAATAAATTATGCTCTTCGATCAGTTCTCTCCACTGACCCTGAACTGAATTTAATGAATGCACTGGCAACAAACACATTCAACTGCGAGTGACTTTATCGCTCGCAGGTGAACGATGGCTATTAACGGTAAATTCGATAGCCTTATAAACAAAATGTGGAACACAAGAAATCAATCAAGACGCCGCTGCCATAGATAAGGAGCCATTCTTTTGATAAACTTGGCATCCAGCTGATAAGCAGATAAGATAACTCAGCAAACTTTCAAATATGCTAAAAAGATGCTACAACGAAATTGAAAAATAAATTAGGGACCGTAGCGAAATGTCTTGAGATTGAAAGGAAAAAAATCACAATCAAGAATTTGGAACAGCGTGAAATTGTTGCGATTATTAAAAAACAAGATAAGAAACAAATTTAAAATTACTTTTGGTTAAAAATATAAGCATTTCTATGCGGGTTAAACAAGAAAATCAGCGTGAATATTTCACATTATTTTATGTTTAGAGTTAAAAACAGAAACATGATTAAAACTCCTAAATATATCAAATTGTATCGATAATAGTTTCTAAAGTATTTTCTTATCATCTTTGTGTTAAACCACAATTGTTCATTTTATGGATGAATATTAAAACTGCGAGAATTTCACTATCCAGCGCAAATGCCATATAAACAATTCTAATTTAATTCTATTTAAAAAAGTTCACTATTCTTATGCTCAATGCAAAACAACAATATATAAAAGGCAATCAATTAAGATTATCAGAGTTTCTTTGCAATGATAAGAACCTAATGCTAAACTAATGTCTCCTAAATCGAATTCTATTTCAATTAGGTTTAAGTCTTTGCTAATTAGTGGGACTCTTTGTGACTTACCGTTTAATTAGCACTGGCTGCAATCGCTTTGCTGCACTCGACGCTGTGGGCGATGTCGGAGACTTTGCGAGACGCGCAAAAACGCTGACGCCGGCGCCAACTGAGCCTTTATCCTGTGGCTGCCGTGTTGACGTCGACGCCGGCGTCGTTGTAGCCGATGACGGCGACTTTGAGCTGCTGCTGCTGCTGCTGCTGTTGATGCTGCTGCGCTTGACAGTTGCGGGCGTCACAGAGGGCGAGCGACGCACCGAGGGCGAGATGCGCGGACTGCCGCTGCTAGTGGGGCTATTAGAAGTTGTGGTGGCGTTGCCAGATATGGCTGCCGTTGCACCGTTTGTCGGCGGTCCGGCCATGTTGGCGGCACGCGTTGTGGACACTTTGGATTTCACATCACTGTAATTAGTTTTAATTGTTGACTTATTGCTGGCGATTTTATGCATAACGGCATCCCATTTATTGGGCGTATGCGATTTACGCGCGTTTTGTGTTTTTGCACTGCGCGGCGTTGTTGTTTTTGTTGCTTGAATTGGAGAAGCTTTGCCTGCTGCACTTGTTGCTGTTGTAGTTGTATTTGTTGTGGTTTTTATCTTTGTTGCTTTTGGCGACGCGGCGAGCGATGAGCTTGACGACAAGTTCTCAACGGTGCAGAGCGATGTTAACGACGAAGCGACGTGTTGTTGACGCGACGACGCTGCGCGCTGTACTGAAAGCGCTGCCGACGATCGCTGCTCGCTGCCAGCGCAGCTGCTGCTGTTGCTGCTGAAAGCTTCGTCGCAAAAGCTTTTCGCGCTGCCGCCGTCGACGCTGCAGTACGATGTGCGATTGGAGAGCGAAAGCGTCGCTGCCGACGACGAAGAGAGCGGACGCTGTTGCTGTAGAGTTGTATTATGGAGACTTTGTTGTTGTTGCTGCTGTTGATTGACCGACTGAGCTTGACCTTGAGCTTTGCGCATGGTTTGCGTGGAGTCATCGGGCGACATATCAACATCGACATCGACATCCCCCACATCATCCACATCGACTTCCAGCTCCGGCAGCCGCATTTCCTCATCACAACGATTCTCCACATCGGTGAATATGCCCGAGGATTCCATGCATGAATCCTCCAGCTGCGGCACCGAAGCACTCGGCTGCATTCCCGCTGCCGGTCCATAGAGCTGACCATCAATGACTTGGGCGCGTCGATCGCCACGCTGCAGCACATCATCCGCATCGGATTCGGTGAAGAAATCCGAGTCGGTCATCGGATCTTGGCGACGCATTGGCGCCGCTGGCATTGGTGGGAAACTGGGCTGACGACTGACGCGACCCAAGTGGGGGCCATTGCTGGGCGAATGATCGCAGGCGCCGCGTGAAGCGGGACGCGACATCTCTCCATCACCCTGATAACCCGTATCGAGGCTGGTCACACTGGTCACGCTGGTTATGAAACTGTTGCTCAGTTGCTTGGCATTTGTGCTCGCTGCTGCTGCTGCTGTTGTCGTCACCACTGCTGTGGCTTGCACCAGGGGTGCAATGGCTATGGCTGACACCAGCTGCGGCTCGATGGGATCGAGGGGCAACTCCTCGGGCGATGGCGTCTGCTCCATGCGCAGCTGTTGCTGCAGCTGCAAGTGTTGTTGCTGCTGTTGAAGTTGATGTTGCTGGTGTTGGTGTTGCAGCTGCTGCTGCTGGTGATGATGCTGCTGCGCTGCAGCCAATTGCAGCTCCAGCTGCTGATGACTCTGATTGTGCTGCGATGACGAGTCCAGGAACTCCTTCATTTGATCCGGCGTCAAGATGCCCAAACTCTCGTCGAGATCAAAGCTATGCTGCTTCTTAAACAATTGCTGTTGCAACTGTTGCAGTTGCTGTTGCGATGCCGAGAACGAACCGTCCACCAACTCAATAGAAGAGTCCAACGTGGACTCTTGCAACTCCAGACCAAAGCTGTAGCGTGTACGTGGCGCATTCCGCATTGCACCGCAGTGCACCACACCCGACAACGTGCCATCCAGATGGGGCAACTCCCCGTCCGGTGTGCGTGTGGGCAACACAAGATCACTGCGTGCCGCCTTCAACAGGGGCGAGAGCAAATGCACCGGCGCCGGCGTGTGCTGGAAACGTGCCCCAAACGGCGTTGTTGTCGCCGATTGCGGAGTCAGGCAAACCAACGATTGTTGTCCCATCGAACGACGTCCGTTGCCTCCTCTTCCGCTAGCAGCTGTGGCAGCGCTTGCCAATCGAGCCGGCGACTGTTCCAGAAACTCTCGCGTTAAATTCAGGAGTTGTATGTGCCGCGCTGGGGACTGAAGTCCACTAATGTCCAGCAAACGTTCCGTATTGATGGTCGAATTGAGCGGCAGCTTCATGTTGGTTTTATCCGGCGCCAGCGCCGTTAAAGTGACATCCAAATCGGCAACCAACTCGCTACTAGCCTGTTGCTCCTCCAGCTCTGACTGTGCGCTCAGCATGTCCAGTCCCGAGGGTATCGACATGTGCTCCAGCAACGGCAACTGATCCATGCTCTTGGTCAGATCGAGACTCTGGGTGCTCAACTCGGTTGTCTGGATGACGGGACGTGTGCGATCGCGGCCACAGCTGCTGCCCGCCAGCACTTGAGTGGCATCATTGCCAGCTGTCATCCCGGTTAGAGTTCGATCGTGCTCCTCGCCGGCTGTTTGCAGAGTTCTGGTTCTGTCTGCCTCCTCTGCGGCTGCCTGCACTGTTCTAGTTCTATCACATTCCCCGCTAGCAGTTGCCAATACAGTTCTAGTTCTATTTTGTTCCTCTGCAGCTGTCATCACAGTCCTAGTTCTGTCATGCTCCTCGCCAGCTGTTGCCAGTGTTCTGGTTCTATCCACAACCGGACGCGTTCTATTCATGCTGATGCTGTTCGTCTTGTTGCTCACACTCATTGTGCTGTCCATGTCCAAGGTGCGTCCGAAGCCCACGCTCGAGAGTCGCGTGCTCTCTAGATTAATGCGCTGAGGAATCGGAGTCGGCTGCTCCTTCTCGGACGTCTCCTCCTCATCGCAGACAAAGGTCTCGGAACGCATTAGCGGCATTGGCGTGCTGCTCGTGAGCTGCAATTGCTGTTGCAACTGTTGCGACTGCTGCTGAGGTTGTTGTTGCTGCTGCTTGGCAGCTGGCAGCGGTGTTTGTGGCAACGAGCTGGTCATGAGCTGTGAGGGATTTGCACTTCCGGTGCCAATTTTCGCCTGGCCAAAGTACTTTTTCAGCACTGTTGTCGTGCGTTTGCTGATCAAACTGACCGCGTTGTTTAGACGCTCCCCCGAAGCGCTCTTCTTGATGTTGGCGCCCAGATCGTGGAGCGGCGTCACCGTCGGATGATACGAGCTGATGGGACGCCTCTTGGTGGCCGACGGCAATGCGGGAGTATGAAAGATTTGTGTCGTCGACTTCAATGCGGTGGCTGTGGCTGTGGGCGGACGTATGTGTGAGGTGGTGGTGGTGGAGCCACCACCAAAGCTGCCCGGCGGTGGAATACGCGACATGCCATCCAAGCGCGGTATTCGCGTCGTTGCTGGATCCTGCAAATGATACGAGAAAAGAGGCGAGAATATTTTGTGTTATTCAAAAAGTGAAAATCGAGCTAAACGAGAGCGACACCCTCAATCGTTGAACGAATGCCGTAAACTGCCTCAACAGATTGCGGCAGCTGTCGTCTTGACCAAGTCAACTCTCTCTCTCTCTCTATATCTCTTTTGAGTTCTCTCTCTCCCCCGGCAAGTGCGTAGTTAGTTTTTTTCGGCTGTGGCGCCAACCAGTCTGTTGACCACCCTGCCGCACCCCGCTGACGTTGCAACAACGCACGTGCTCAGACTTTTTGGCTGGCGCCACCCTGCAATGTAGTTCACTGGGGCGTTTCCACTTGGCACCAGTTCAACGTACTTTAAAACAGGGTAGCAACCGAACGTGCTAAGCGCAGGGGGGTGGAGGAGTAAAATGCGAGGGAGTGAGGAGTAAAGACAGCAGGGTTGCCATACGCTGATGTCATCAGGCTATGCAATTTGAGGACACAGCTATTTGTTTAACCTGTAGTCCTTAGTGCAAACGGGGTATATTAGATTAAAGTGAAGTAACAAATGGAAATCGAGAAACAAAAGGATTTAGAAGAACTGAAGTAATGATAGTAAGAAAAATTGGTATACTATTATACTAAAGTATAATATATCGAAAGAACGGATCTCGAGGAAAAAAGCATAACTGAAGTAAAAATAATGAAAAAAAGAAAAAAGAGAAACTGGAGTCACCTCAAAAATAAAAAGAATGGAGTAAAAAATAAGGCAATTAAGATCATTGCTAAAAACATTTGGATAGTAAAAAGAGCAAAATAAGTTTAAAAAATAATATAAACATTTAGAGTGTAGTATTTTAAGATATAATACTCAGATACTTGGAGAGACAAAAGGTAATAAGCAAAATATAAAATGTACAAGAATAAAAATCAAAAAAGGAAGCCTAACGAATCAAGAAACTGAAAAAGCAAATATTCACTTCTAAAAAAATTAAAATATATTAAAGTGTAAAAAACAAAAAAAAAAACAATTTTTTTAAAGAGCATCTCCTTAGTCGAGCACTTTTTTCTGCTTCATTGCCTTACTCTCGTTTCTTGGGGGTTGTTTGCTGCAAGCTTAACGAATAGCTAATTGCAGTCTAATATAATTAAATGGGGCTTCATTTCGGGGCTGTGTTAAATTCTTTATGAAATTCCACGTGTTCACGACTGGCTTTAATCATGTAATTATATTACAGCATTAGAGCTGCGACAGAGACACAGAAAGAAAGAAAGAAAGACCTAATTAAGCACGTGTGTGTGGCTGCGAGATTGTAATAGATAACTTATGTTTAAGAGGCCAGTAAATGGTGAAACTTTTTGGGGTAATGGATATACGTGGTAACCATGAAGTGACAGATCCCCAAGGAGTACATTTTGCTCGAAAAGCAACAACGCTCAGCTGTCAAATGGTAAACAAAACTTGTTTGACTTTATAAGCAGTTATTTAGTTTTATTTCCATTTCCATGCTGAAGTTTTTTAACCCTAAACATTTGACTCAAAAATTCGAAAAGGTAAAATAGTGATTTAAGATTGAATTTTTCTATTATTCCTATTCTTATATATTTATATAATATTCAAATTATTTCAAGTGCGTAAAAATGTTTTCACTTCTTTCTTTTCAGTCTCATTGTCTCTAAGTTTTCTATTTTAAACAAGCAAAGTAAGTTTCTTACCGCAAATTTTAAAACAATTTGCCTAAGCACACAAAACTTTTAATATTATCGTTTAGCAAAGACAACAAAAGTTTTGGCCGCACATACTCATACATATGTATAAGTGAACTCAAAGTCAGTTGAAAAAGCCGCAAATACAAGTATTAAATGTAGTTCGATGCAGTTTACACACACACACAGAGTCTTGGGGTTAATCGAAAAATGCAATTCTCGACAAGTTAAGCAAGCGAGCATAAGGCCTCATTGAATTGAAAGCAACCTTGCCAAGGAAGCAAACATCCTATTGGTAAATGTCCTTGAACTTTTTTCCGCGTCCGTTATATAGAAAATGTCGAAAGTTGTGCCAGGCAGGCAGGCAGCACCCGAGAACCCAAACCCAAACCCCAAGCCCAACTCAATGATTGTTATCAACTAGAAAATGCACAAAGTTTTCCCTGCATCACGCAGCGAAAGCAAAGGAAAAGCGCGGGAGGCGGAGACGGAGACGGAGGTGAAAAGAAAAGGCCACGAGAGGCGTTGCAAATTGTTCATTTCGCAGCCAGTTCGCATATGTGGCCCATAATTATTGCAATATGACACGCAGCGAGAGCAAGGAGAGAGAATTGTTGCAAGTTGCAACTGCTCTGCGCCGAGGGTAAATGGTAAATGGCAGACGATAAGAGCCTCAAGGGAATGCTGGTTATAATGAACATTGTTTATAGCTCAATATGGCGTGAAGGTTTATTAAGCGAGCGCTCTACGATTGCAAAAGGACCGCAAGCCTATAAATAACTGATTAATCGAGGGACGCATTTTAAAACAGCTTGCAAACGTCAGAGGCTCAACTTGCAACTGCTCATGAATTAATGAAAATAATAATATAAATGATTTTATTTGTTATGTATTTAAAATACAAATAAACAAACACCAAATTAAAAATAAATGAATATGAAAAAGTAGAACACTTTAATCACTACATTTTACATTTATGCATTATTTTCTTCTGTTACCTATTATAACACTTTTATTTAATATTTATAATGCAACTTACTATACTGTATTATTCAATATTCTTAAATCTTTTTACTGCTCTTTTAATACTCCTCCCATAGTTTATGCTTATCATACAATCTGTCCAATCTGCTGCACAATATTTGTCTCCATACAATATGACAATACTAAAATATTTGTATCACCGACAAACCGGCAATTGGCAAGGAGACAATAAAAAACAAGAAGACAGCAGGCAAAAAAAAAAAAAAAGAAAACGCAACACGCAACACGCAACGAGCAAAACACAAATGTGAAAATATTGTCATAACGCAGGCGGAAAACAAAGTCAAACGAACAGAATAAAAAAAAAGCGAGCAAGAAGCAGAAGTAAAAGTGGTTGAATTTAATAAAGCAAAAAAAAAAAACAAGATAATAACCAAAAACAGAAAAGTCGGATGTACAATGTATGTACAACCAGGCAGCACATTGCACATGGCTAAGAAATACCCTGTAAATCTTATATGCAAGAAATTTAAAAGTATTACAAGACAGTTGGCAAATAATAGACGATAGATGGCGCTAGTATTGCCGGCAATATATCTGAAATTTATTATTTAGAGACCTATTTAATTTTTGGTGCAACCCAAAATCATTTCTCCAGTTTTCCCACCATTACAGGGTATATAAATACTGCTATGTGGGTTAAGCGCAAACTGTCTGTCCTTAGCCTGACAGCACAACGGATGTGGCGGTGGGGCTGGCGCATGAAGCGGGAGGAAGGAGGCAGCAACAAGGAAAGCCAGCGAACGGAACAAAATAAAATTTATCGATTTATACACACAGCACATGCATATCGACAACTGTAAAGCGGGGGGCGGTCGCCTGGCATGAGTATTAATAACAGTTAACGCCGAAGAAGAGAAAAACCAAAGGGAGGCGGACCCAACTTGGGGACAGTTTCGGTTAGGATATTGCATAAATTCAAAGAGTTGCATTCGTAAGCGTATTTATACGTTTCTATAGCACACTTTACGTATTCAATTGAAAATCTCGATATGCTATTAAATTTCTTTATGATGACATTTTGAACACGACAATTTAACTTCGTAGATAAAAGAGCTAAATATGCACCTCTCTTTGCGATTCTCAAACTGTAGACTTGGAAGCCATGGCTACGAAATTTTCGATTCGGACTTTTAGGTCTAATAAATTGTCAACTCCCTTCTCGAATTGTAACATTGTATGCTAATTTTTCGTATTGCGTTTTCCTATTTCAGTGACAAGCGTTGTATATATATGTATCTGCGAATTAGTTCAGTCTATGCATGCATAATTTCGATAGGCAATCAATAACGATTGTCGAATGCTCAACTCTGCAAGAAATAGATTCGAACTCGGTACATTTCAGAGTCTATTTACCATACTAGAAATGATAGGCAATATTTGGTGAGCTGACATTTGATATGCATATCGAATGCAAATCTTCGACATGAATACCCGAAATATGACGACTACCCCAAACCGCTAAATAGCCTAATCAATATGTAAATATTTGATATTTGCAAGCAAATGAATATGGAATGAGATCAACAATGCGTTGTATGATAACAATTGTTTTGCTTTGTCTACAGTATTGAATTAACATTTGCCAAAAATAAATATATCAAGTTTTTGTTTGATATAATATTTGAAATCTGTTTGAATTATATTTTTATATATCTTTTTAAGTAAAACATTTTAATTTTTACTTTTTTATAAATTCTTAGCACATAACCTTCCTACTATGTCTGATTTTGTAATTCATATTTAAATATTTAAAAGACTTCTTTTCAGCACAACACCTCTCAAGCTCTCTAAGCTACATAATTACCACATATTTGTTAATTAGGTTAACGTTTTCTAAGAAGCAATTGAAAAGTTAATTGCAGCAATTTGCTGAAGCACAAGCTCATTAAAATCTTACGCGAGTGCAATTTTAAATCACCAAGTACTTGCCTCCTTTGAAGACGCCAAAGGTCACATTCCATATGCTATGGAGAGCGAGAGAGAGACTTTAAACATTTTATTTAAGCCGTAAGACATGTGAGAAGGTTGCTTAGCTTATCTATCTACACCCACAAGACTGACAGCCTGTCTATTTATTTCTGCTACTCACTGTCCTGTTCTCAGTTGAACAGCTCAATCAACTTAACCCGTCAAGTCGTCGTCTTTTCGACTTGCCTCGTATATTTTACAACTGGACTAGCAACATTTTCACAAGCCATTAGCTCGTTTCCATCAACGAAGGCATTCACAAAGCGGCTTATCTTGCCAGCCATTGGGAAATGCGACGCCCCCGGAAAACTGGGCAACATTTTTCGGGCTAAGAGCCCAACTGCAAATGAAACAGAAAACTTAAAGTCAAACATTTGCATTGCGCAATGAAACTCTGACTGCAAATAAGTCCAGTTTACAAATTTATAAAATGCAAACAGACTTAACAATTATGCAGGCAAACTTCAGTAATTTAATAGATAAAAAAGCGGAGAGATGAAAACTAACCAAGTTTAAGGAAATTTTAGGGCTATAAAGTTGATATTCCACAACTATCACAGAATGAGTTTGACTTTAAAAAATCTTTATAATTTTAAAGCATACCAAAGTTGCTCTTTTAGGGAGTCAAATTGTGTATTCTTTTCTGTTAATTTTGTCTGCTTACAAAGCAAAACATGCTCCTCAACTTTATTACCGTCCTAAAAATGCAAATGCGGAAAGAAATTGAATTGCTTGACAATTTTAAAGCATACTTTGCGGCGCACTTTGCCAATATGCGCAGCAATCTTTTATTAAGCATGAAGAAACGTCTGGCAGAAATCATCAATAAATTGGAAAAGTCTGCGCAACGTTTTAAAATATTTCACAGAATATGCTTGGAAGTGTGTGTGTGTGTGTGTTTCAAAATTTTCTTATGTATGCTTGAGCAGCGAATGTGTGACAGCTGCTTGAAATTATGAGAAAAGCACAACTCAGCACATAAATCAAAAGCTGTGTGCTTCATAAAGACAAAGAGTTTAGCTAAAAATAAGTATAAGTATTTCTATAAGAAATTTGTAGATGCAAACATCAAAACTTTCTTAAACTTTCATCTAAATGAAAATAGAATAAATCAATAATTTCAAGTTGTTTACAGAGAAACTTCAAGTCGAACCATTTTCGGGTCATGTGAGAGAGTGTGTTTTAAAAAATGCGCCTCGTTTTATATTTTTCTTATTTCTTTCTTTCTCTTCTGCGAAAAGAGAGGCAATAATTTTGGACAAGTCCGCAGTCGTGTGTAAAATTAAATCATTTTTATGGCGACTAGACGGAGACTTGCGAATAAAAGAAAAACAGATGGAGGATAGACATGAGAGGAGCATGAGACAAATTCAGACTGTCAGCGAGACAATTAATGTTGGAGAGTTAAGCTCAACATATTTTACACTCGATATTGTCCCCTTAGGCACATACTTGTAACTAAATTTATGTGCAACTCTTGGCCAGCCAGTCGTTAAGCACAACACATGCTGTGAGATGGATGAGACAAGATTCAGTAAAATAGTTGCAAATCGGATACGAACTAGACATGGATTTTAAAAGATATTTCTTCCTCTGCTCATATCTCGCCTGCTGTTCGCAGAAAATGAGCACAGAAAATGAGCACAAAAAAATCGTTGCATACTTTTATGCGCAGATTAAAAAGCCGACCACCCATGGCAAAATGGCTTTGCAAGCAAGAGAAAAATCCAGTATAAACTACAAGGCAAGTAAATACCCTAAAACAAATTCCAATTCAAATTTAAATGCTTCAAATACTTTCCGTGTTAAAGTAATTGTAAAATTGGAAATTAACACGCGCCGTCATAAATATCTTTTCAACTCCCCGCAGTAGATAATAAATTTCAGCTCAATACTTCAATCTCCTCACTGTAAACGCCCGCAGTCCATTAGCCAACTTTATGATACCCTTTTTCATAGTCATTTAATAGCCGCTGCAGGGTATATAAACAGCCACGCAATAAGCAAAGGTCATAACAAAAGGCAAACGAAAAATGTGGGAGGTGGAGGAATAAAAAACATTTGCCATTTTAATTTGTATTGTGAACTGTGTGTGTGGGTATAAAGAAAAGGGAAATGAAGGTGTTCAAAGTGCAGAAAAAAACATTTGTGAAAATAAAACCGCCTTTATTTTGATAAACGAGTTTCTTACAAATATCAATTGTGTGCTAAGGTTTTATTTAATGTGCGTTTAGCTGGAAATTCAGCTGAAAATTAATGTGACGAAAACATTTGCGCAACACGTGTGGCAAGTGGGCTTAGAGCAGCTTAAGTTGTGCAATGTGTCTACTATATTTAGGTGGCGCTGTAATTAAGAAGAGATTTTGTCGCTGGTACGAATAAACGGATTACGCCACGAAAAAACAACAAAGAAAATATATTTCGTTTAACTTTAATCTCTTGCCGGAAAAAAAGAATGCTATACCGATAAACAAGTACAAAAAAAAAAGTGTTGGATGGAAAACTTGCCAAGCTGTCGCTAATGAGTTTCACAGCGTTTCGCAGCGTCACGTACGTTTTCTACATTTTCCAATTTTCTCTAAGCAATCTTTTGGTATGTGCGACTCGTTTTTAGAATACGAGTATGTAACGTAATTTATCATGCTCCAGAGAATCAAGACTCTGCCACAGAGTGGACATTTATCAAATGGGGGGGCAGCGCCAGTGCAACAGGATAAAATGTACGTGCCCCCAACCACGTTGCGTTCGTTGCAAGCGAAGAAGCTTTATGCAATTTACCAAAGAAATTTTTGAGGCAAGTAGAGCTGAGCACAAGGCTGCAACAACAAACATTTCAAATGTAAATCGTTTCGTTGCATTGCCATTGAATTGATGAGTCCCCTTGGCTATCCACACCTTATTGGAGTGCTTGCTATCCCCTGCCCCCATCTTCCCGCTCTTTTGCCACACTGCACACCCCACAAGTAATTTTCCAAATTGCAAATGCAATTGGAGAAATTGATTTGAAAGTGTGCATTTTAAAGCAGCAGCAGCAGCTGGAGGAAGGTCAGAAATTACGTGCCATTAAATAAACACAACAAACACATTAATGCTGTGTGGCAAGTTCACGTTGCATTATCGCAATTGCAAAGCTGCCACTCATTAACCGCTTCGATACACAAAATTATTGCATTTCTCTATTGGGGTTTAATTACAAAATGGTCACAGGCCAAAAACTGTTGACAATAATGAAGCTGCTGAACATTTTGTGGTAATGTTTATTATCTTTTGCTAACATTGTTAGCCTTGTTCTGTTGTCTGTTGTCTGCTGTTGTTGTTGTTGTTGTGTTGTCTGCAACATTGTCTCTCGTCTGGTGAATTGCGCAGTATGTTTCAGTTGTCTGTGGCTTTCTGGGATTTCGTAATGCACATTGTGAATGTGGTTTATGACTGACAACATTCTGTTGTATGCAACCATGTGTGCGTCTCTGATTTCCAAATGGCAGAAGATGGTAAATTGAAATTCGAATAAGAGGGAAAATAGCAAAATTTGCCAATGAAAGAGTTGCCAAATATTTGATGAGCCACACACACACACACACATAACTGATGATGAATAATGAGTTAAGCTTGCCAGCATTTGTAAAGAAACTTTAGCAGCTCAATTAGTGAGCAGCAAAATATTTGTTGCTTGCACTGCAATTAGTTGAACAGATGATGATGAGCAGAAGAAAACATCTTTTGTACTAATTGACAAATGTCTTAAAATTGTAAAGCGAAATGTGTTGAAATTAGTTTTGCAAAATAAATAGCAAATTAATTATTCTATTGTCCCATTAAATAGTTGTTTATTTTACTCACTTTGCAGTGATAATTGATGAAGCTAAGCAAGCTAGGCAGCATTTATTTCTAATTAAGCTAGCTGCTGTATTTATGACGCCCCAAAAAGTATGCTTTAAATTTGGTAGTTCAAGTTAAGATTGAATTGAATTGAAAATCAAATAAACAAATTGATTACTAAATTCATATTTAATTAATGTATAAATTGCATTCAGTTTTTCTTTTAATTGCATTTGCAATTCATTCGCTCCACATTTTTACCACTTCAAGCAGCAGTTCGAACATTTAGAAGTTTGTAACCACGTAATCAACTAAATTATTTAAGCCAACATTTCCATTTCGCTCAGCCCTTCAGTATTGACGTGTCTTGCTCGTGTTGCTCGTTACCACACCCTTAGTTTTCTGCACTTTTCTTATTGCATTTTTGGAAAAATCATATGGCAATTGAAATCAAATTTCACTGCACTTGAGTGGCTTCCCCAAGCCAAATCCAACAACGACCTAACAACCCAACAAACGAACACTGTCCATCTCTCTAGTGACTGCCGCAACACTTTTTTTTCACTTCTTTCCTCTTCTCCGAGTCGACTCGACTCGACTCGTTTTTCGTGTCGCTGACAGTTTGAAAGGCAACAACTGCCAGTCGATAGTAGTTGACCCAAATTCCCCTCTCACTTCGGGAAGGAATGAGTGTGTGGAAAGTGCAGGAAAATGCTGACTGTCACGTACACACATAAAAACTTCGTTTCTTACACTCGACAACAAAACTGTGCAACTGTATTTTTCTTTTTCTATTTTTTTGCAATGCTAGAGAAAAATTTTCTTTTCTAGTTTTCTATTTTGCCGTTTGTCATTCTGCAGTGCAGCGCATGTAACAACTGTCAAAAAGAGAAGAACAACAACGAAAACAAGAAAAACAACTGTCATATATATATCAAAATTTTTGTACGTAAAGCTCTATAGCTCTTGTGGGTTGTAAATGGACGGCAAAACCGGCTGACAACTGCGGGTTTTATGTGACATTGTTTACCTTTTGCCAACGAGCACGAATTACAGCAACAACAACAACAACGACAACAACAACAACGACAACAACAACAGCAACAACAACAACGACAACAACATCTAGAGCACTAACAACAGCAATCACATGATTTACGATTGAGTTGCGCGCCTCAAAAACAATGTCATTTAATTTTGACGCCGGTGACAAGGCTAACGAACACACAAATACACACACAAAAAAAAACAACACAGAAATCATTTGGGAAGGCAACGCGACGTATGAGTAACGACTTTGCATCGAAATGCTCTAAACACAAGGCTGTCACTTGTCATTAGCGTCAGGTTGTCAGCTACCTAAGCATACTTAAAGGCGCATATTATATACTTGGAATATTTAACTAATGCTGATATATATTGTACATATACAAATATTAAGTAGTTACTTATAATGTTCATTTAAATGATTAGTTTAAGAAGTTAAATATTTTACCAACAATATTGTTTTAAAATAAGTTACATTAAACTATACACTAAGAGTAAGCTAAAAGTGGTTTAAACATATTTTGGAAATCAATACAATTTAATATAATGATGATTTGAACAAGACAGCTACAGTCGAGTGTGCTCGACTTTTAGATACCCGCTTTCCATTTTTAATGAATGCAAAACAGGGCGGTATTATTCTTGGAATTAACCAATTTAATACACCGCAAATATACTAAAATATACCGAAAGCTACATTTGGTATATGGATATAATACTACATTCAAAATATGCCATAAAATACAAAAATATACCCTATTGTCCGCCAAAGCTAATGGGATCCGTAGTAAGTAGATGTTTTTCCCTATACAAATTATATTTACATACATGGTCTCTGAGATCTAGGTGTTCATTTAATACAGCATTCAAAATATACGATAGAATACTTAAATATACCGGATTGTCATTCATAGCTACCCGTAGAAAGTAGGCGTTTTTCCCAATACACATTCTATTTCTATCTTATATAATCTCTGAGATCTATGAGATCATATGAACAGACGGACATTGCTATATCGTCTTGGATGTTGACCCTGATCAAGACTTTTTAGGGACGGAGCTGCCTTCTTCTGCCTGTTTCCTGCCGGCACAAAGTTTCAACCTTATGTGTATCAGGTATTTCAACAATACAAAATAATATTGATTTCAAGTACTACAAAAAGTTCAATCTGCTGCAAGCCTATTTTAAATAATATTAAAAAAATATTTAAATATTAAATACAATACTGTTTTAGCTGTAAGCCAGGTTAGCTAAAACAAATAGTTCTTGTCTTCTCTCTTTGTCTCACCCAAGTTAAGCAACTTTAATATATTACTACGCTGGTTTCAATTAAATATCTTGCACAAATGTTGCGCTAATCTTGAGCTACTTATGCGCCGTAGTTTCTCTTGATCGTTTTGACTGCAGCAAAGTTGAAAATGTTCTTGCCTCCAAAACTGGCCCCTGAAAATTGCCGCATTGCAAATGCAGTTCACATACTTTCTGTTTTGAACTTTACAAAGTTCCACAACGAAGCTGCATCCTAGAGTTGAGATGAGCGGCGGGGGGGAGAGCGAGAAAGGGGGGAAATAGCCAAACTTGTGCATAGTTGGAGGCGAAAGATGTTGGCATTTTGAACTGCGACGAAGAGCGAAGGAAGCGCCAACATTTTGTGGCCAAAGGGAGTGCAACAACTTTCGACACAAAATCAGGGTAAAATTAAGCTAGATAAGTTAAGCCATTCAGCTATAACTAGAAAGTTAATTACTGTCAACGGGCGGCACTTAAAACGATGCTTAAAACTTGTAATTAACATGGTTAAATAAAAAAAACATACATATTGTATGTATGTTGAAAGTTTGTATATATTTGAAGGCAACTGAGAATTTATTTATTTCATTTTATATTTTTTTAGCTTTCTGATTTCTATAAGCAAACATGTTAGCATAGTTTGTGAAGGACGTTCTATCATGTATGCTGTATATGTGTGTGAGTGTGTGTGAGTGGGGCACAGGATGTGCGGCTGCCTTAGTGCACGCTGAAGCGTAAATACCGACAGTCAGACTGAGTCAAAGGAGGAACGAACACTGAGATGCGATGCGTTGCTTTGCGTTGGGGCTACAAAACAAAAGTTTCAAACGTCAAACGTTTTGTAGTCCCTTCTTCTTCCCTATGTACATTTTTCTAGCTTTCTAGCTTTGGCTTTTGCTTTGGTTTTTTTGCTTTGCCCCTCTTTTTTTTTGCTCTTCTCAATTATGCAGCTTGACTAAGGCAAGCAACAGCAACAACAACGAGAGCAACCAAATAGAGAACGAAGGTCATTTGCATAAGCCCTCGAAAGTATGCTATAGATACGAGAGCTAAGGCAACTCGGCTCTTACTTGAATTTTTATTAAGGTACATTCTCCTCTTTATACCCATTAAAGGGATAAGTCAACGGCATAATGCTGCAACAGACACAAGACAAATGGTAATAGAGCAAGATATATACCTATATGCAGACAGACAAATGAATTTACATTATATATAAAGATTCTTCAACTTTTCTTTTGCCTCCTTTTTGTAGAGTATCTTTATCTTAGCTCCTTAGTTTTCTTCATTTATTTATGAATAGATATGCGCATTAAGTGGGTGTATTGATTTTGATTTTTGCTTATCTTGTTTGCTGATGCAGAACATATTTATTTATGCAAATGTTTTCGATGCAAAATCTCAGCTTGTCACATAACCAAATTGGATGCTCTTTGGATTACAATTTTAACAACATAAAACTCGAAAAAGAAACTTGTAACTACGTATATTCAACACACAAATAAATAAGGTTACAACTTTAAATGCTCTTAATTAAAATGCCACACTACGCAACCTCTAACTTGGCTTCCAAACTTAAAGTCAACCCCTTTTTTTTTTGCTGCTCATTTGGCGCATTAAATGCAGTGTACATGTTCATCAAGGATACAACTTCATGACCACATAATTATGTATATGTGCATAGTATTCATTCAGCTGCAAGGACATGCAAATTCCACATTCATTAGAAAAGGTTTTCGCCCATGCAGCAGCAGCATAGACCGCAAACTTCCATTTAGAGTTGACTGCCCTCCATGTGCCACATTACTTTATTTTTTTTTTGTTTCCCCCTTCCCCTCATTTGCTCACATAATTTGCAAAGTCTATTTAATGTGCTTGGGTCATGTCAGCACCTCAGTGTTGGGTGTTAAAGAGTGTGCATAACACGAAACCCAAGCGAGTCACGTAACTTACGAGAGTGATGACGATTTTTTAAATACCTGCACTTAAAGTGAAGTGTTTAAAAAGGCAATTTAATTTAATGTCTAAATGTAGAAAATGAATTTTAAAAATATAAAAGAATATATATTATACATTTATAATTTAATATATATATTTCTTTATCAACTTAATATACCCTTTTCATAATTCAAGTGCTAGTATGACAATGTTGTCGCGGCAACGGGGCGTATGAAATGTGTTGTATGTATACATAAGGAAGCAAAGCACACTCTGACAAACAAACACACACACACACATGCAAGTTTTGACACTCATAATGCTTTGTGCAACGCCACCTGGCGGGCAAGTCATTAAGTGAGCTTGTTTTGTGCTGATTTGCAGCTCGCCCAGCTGCACACAGAAAGCGGCATCAAGAGCCCATAAAAATGCCGAGACTACACCAGACTACTCACACACACACACACTCACACACAGAGCACTATATAATTATAATGAGCATTAAAACGGACGCTCGTGGCCAGCGTTGCCAGACTGTTTGCAGCGCCACACGCGCAACTAGTGCGCAAAAAAAAAACGCCACTAATAAAATACCTTTGCTTTCTTTACTCTTTTACCTTTCCCCTCTGTTTTTTTTCTGCGAAAATAACTAACCAAATGGCTGAGCAGAGGCAAGTCCCAAAGTCACCGGTCGCAAATTAATTTTGTTACTTCCGGCAGACCGAAGCAAAATGGGGAAAAACCCGCGAGCAGCAAAGAAAAACGCCCCATTTTACTTTAATACTCGGCACTGTTTTTTGTATGTATACGCGTTTGTGTGCACAACATTGTTATAAACTTAAACAAAGTCAAACTGCACACACACACATACACACTCAACACTTAGGCAATGAAATATACTTTCACACACACACACACACACACACACACACGCTCACTTAACCACATTTATATGTGTAAGCATTTGTACAGTGGGACTTTAGTTTTTCACCTCGTCGCCTTTCCCCTTTTGCCAGCCGCGTAAAATGCTCCTCATACATTTCCGTAATTTTAGACGCTTTCCACTTTTATTTGCGCCTTTTGTGCGCTCATATTTTGTTGTTGCTTTTACCAAACACATCGCGTGCAACGGCGCATTATAAATTGTCGTTGTTGTTGTTGTTGTTTGTGGTAATATGGGATTCAAATTGGGTTAGTAGTAAATTCTATTGTTTGTTTTCTCTTTTACTCTTTCGATCGACTTTCGCATTCAATCGTCGCTGCTATTCGCTTCAATTGAGTTGAGTGCACAAATTTCGTTGCATACTTTCGGGCGGGCGTTGAAAAATGTTTTAATTAAATGAATTATACAAATGGCCATTTGACAGCGGACAAAAGAATGAAATTCTACATTAGAGACAGCACTTAATATTATTAAAAAGTATTGTTGGTTTCAATAACACTTTAAAATAATGCACAAATTAGCAGTTAAAATCTATACTCTTTACTCTTTGCATATCTATTAACGTATCTTTGCCATCGCCTATAAAAACTAATCAGCCACAACACCGGGGGCAACAGTGTCCGACAATATCCTTGTAAACGAGCTGCACTAAAGCCGATTTGAAACAAATTAACCGCACATGGCAGCCGTCACACGGATTTAAGTGCATCGCTCGGTTAGCTGGCAATTTTCTAGTGCGCCATTGAATCGAAATGCAACCTCAAACTGAACCACCTCAAGCCACCCAGCCAACTCTCGTTGCTCTGACGCCTACACGCAAACCGCACACTCACACACACACACACACACCGCACCCCTCTCCCTTTCAGTCAACAAACACATTCGACTTGCTCTCTCTCTCTTTCTCTGTCTGAGTCTGACTTCACCTCTAGACTAGAGAGAGCCGATGACAGGCGCTTAATTTTCAATTACAAGCACATAAAGTGCGAAGCAGACAGACAGTAGACCAGACAGACTAACTATTCCATTTCGTGGTAATACTATCATCATCATATGGTCAGATTACACTCTATGTGTGTGTGTGTGTGTGTGTGTTGCACACACGTTTTTACACCTTTCGGCGCACGTTTTTATTTCATTTGCTGTCTCGTCTATCGATTGATAAAATTTAATTCAATTTGACCACAGCATTCGAAAAAGTTGAAAGTCGTGCAGAGTTATATAAGAACACTGTTGCGACTTTAGCTAGTTTAGCGTAAAATATTTACTTTCAATCTCTTCCTGTTTCAGTTGAATTCTCACAGCTGCCAACCCAAAGTTGAGCAAACTAAACCTAATAGTTATCAGAGCTCTTCTTTCACTGCACTTCCTCTACTTTTTTTTCATTGCTTTTTGCAGTTGCATTTTCAATAAAAAATTCAATTATTATCTGCTTGTATCATCTGCAGTCATTGGAGTATTGAGTATATGAAAGAAAATGGAATACAGTAGAGAAAAAATAACGAAAATTTTACCACTGCTCTAACAAACTTATTGAATATTCAACAAATTTACGCTTCATAATTGACACAACGCTGACAGCCATAAATACATAAATTCAATTTTTTCTACGCATTGTTTATGCTGATTGCACATTTTGCGCTGTACCTGCAATTAATTTAAATGGCTGCCATAAAATGCGAATTAATTATTCATTATCGGCCTGCGGCGGTCAGTTTGTTCAAATATTTTGATAGAATTGCAATTGCACATTTCGAACATATTCATATAATTAAAATGGAACACAAAGTGAATTAAGCAGCAACTAATTAATTTATATTTTTATGTGTGCAGCTTTAAAACAAAAAATGATGTGAGAGACACAAAACTGCTCTAGGAAAAATCATTTCAACAAGACAAAAAAAGCGATAAAACTTTAGCTTATTTATGAATGTTATAAAAATAAATGTAGAAAATATTTGCTTGCTTTTTTATGTACATATTTTTATCGAGCTGAAAATGTATGCGACTTAAAGCCAGTTGCACTGTAATTAAATAACTTCTTGCTTAAGTTTTGCAGTTATGATTTATAGTTATGAAATTCTGACAGGTGGGTTATCGATGTGCTTTCTCAGTGGCCACCAATTGTTATTTTGTTGACGGCAAAAGCAAACAAATGTTTTCGCCTGCGGTTTACCACAAACTTTGCAGCCGGATTGGCTTTTGTGGATAACAACTTTGTTAGCTCTGGATATGCAAAGGAAGTGAAAAGCTTCCTTTTTGGATGTTAACTGGAATGTTGTTAAAGCTAGCAGTATTTACTTTTAGCATCAGGTCAAATGAAAGACAATTGAAATTGGTTTAAAGCAACTCTTGAAATATGAAGTAAATCTTATAAAATTCGATTTCATTACTACTCAAATTATAATATATAATATAAATTATAATATTATAATATTCTATAAGTACAAAATGAGAAATAAGTCAAGATCTAGAGAAGCATCTAAATTGAAAAGTAGGTTGCAAATCTTGATTTGATTTTTTTAATCTTAAAAAATCTAAAAAAGTGATTTTTAGGTTGAGAAAAACTTAAATCAAGATTTTTATGCATATTTTGCATTATAAGATTAAAAAGGTCGTACTTTAAGTTTAAAATCTTGCTTCATTCCATTCATTGCTTGTTCTACATTCCAAATCTTCAACCTTTGGATCCACAAAAAACCTTAAAACAAGATTTTTAGGTTAAAAACTAGATTTTGTTTTTCAATCATCGTTTTGATATTCAAGAATCTTCTTTAAGATCTTAAATTCTGGAATTTTATTCTTGTTTCCTTAAATTTCGTAACTCCATTCTTTTAATGACAAACTTTAACCTAGGTAGCCTGGTTTTTTAACGTATAATATTTTGGAAATCATATTTCTGAACAGTTTTTCTTTTTATACTTTAAGTAACTGCAGCACTGTTTTAAAATATTTTAGAAATATAGAGTAACAGCTAATATTATTATACTTTTTCCTCAGAATTCGTTTGCCGATAAGTTTTTCCCATTTTGCGCATAAAAATTGAAAAAAACATTTGTTCTGCCATTTTTGCAGCTGCAAGCCAAAGACACAAAAAAAAATGCAGTTGGCCCAGGCAGTGTGTGCAGTTTTTGTGAACTGTTTGCCACTTGACTTGGGTACACAAACTTTGCGAACCCTTTTAAATGTTTATGTACCCCATAGTCAGCCATTTTATGGCCTTATGGCCGAAAGGACACAGCATAAAAAAAGAGAGAAAGAAAAGTCGAGAACTGAATGAAAAAAACAAAAAACGATGTCGACAGACAGTCGCAGCCACAGCCGCACCATGGGCCATTTATATCTGCGCCATATTATTTGTGCAGCAGCGCAGCTGCAACTGGGAGGATAAAAAAAACTGTAAAACTGAACCTGCTTTGCCATTATACTTTTTTTGGCAGCTTGAAGAGTCTTGTGTAGCGCTTAATTTAATTAGTACTAATAGCAAAAAAGGAGGCAGGGCATGGATGCTTTGGGGAATTCATTTATCAAGCAGACAATAAAGTAAATTTGTTTGCAGTGTTATTTTGTTGTTATTCTATTACAAACAAACCCATCAATCTAGCAATGCATCAATATCTAATCAGCAAACATCACGGCCCAATCAATAAGCCTTGAACTTTGTGCGACGAAGAGAGAATGTTTTGAAAAAAAAAACTGCCAAATGATTAAATGATAATTTGTCAGAGGCAGCTGGCGTTGAGCCTAAGCTAACAATGGAAAGCTGCCACGAGACTGTGCCACATGTGTTTGGTGTGGCACGTTAAAAATGTGCACGACATGAGAGAGAGAGAGAGAGAGAGAGAGAGAGGCAGCAGCAGAAACATGGCAACCATTGAGCTGCCACTGCATTTTGGTGTTTCTTTCTCTGCTGCTTCCTCTGCTCTGCTTCCTTCCTTGTGTGCATTGACAACGTTGTTGCAACAAGCATTGTTGTTCTCCTTCTCGTTCTCATTGTTGTTGTTGCCACTGTGTCGTGGCCATGAATATTTAATGAAATTAGCTCAAGTTGCTTGCAACGCGCGCTGTGGTTTTGTGTCTCTCATGTGCTGCTGCTGCTGCTGCCAACACAGCAGCAACTTGCAGCATGCCGGTGAGAATGAGTCACGTCTACATACGTCACGTGACGTCAGCATGTCTATCGCTGTGTCTTGTGTCTGTATTTGTGTTTGCAGTTGCCACGTGTTTACCTAAGGAATTTCAAATTAAAAATTGTGCGCAACACAATATACAAAATGTGGAGAATGCGGCACACTTTTGGGGTAAACCACAAAAGTAACTAATTAGCTGTCCAAAATGTTTTCTTGCCAATTTAAAGTTGTGTGTATGCAACCAAACACTTTGAACGACATTGCGAGTTATTTGCTCTCGACTCGAGAAATTTCGCCTGCAATTATGTGCTGCATACTTTTAGGAGTCACTATTTGTTTCTCAACTATTTTGGGCAAATAATGCTTGTTTTTAAAAGTAGTAACATAAATTAAATTTATAGGTCACCAAGTAGAAAAAGTTTGGAAAAACTAAAGGTAGAGATAATTATAAAGGCATTTTTTTGAATTCAAAAATTTTCAAAAATTAAACAGTTTCTTATAGCATGAATTCCAAATAAAGTACAATAAAAACCCATTTTTTAGAACCTTTGTTAACAATCGCATAACAAGAGAAATTTTAAAGTTAGAGTATCGAATGTTTGTACAGACAATAATAAGTATAGTATTGTCTATTCCTGAGAATTTTGTAACTATGGTATAAAATTTTTGAAAGTAATTTAAGAAATACTTCTGTAAAGCAAAAAACGCCTGCTTTGGCTGAAAATCTGGTATAAATGGACCTCTTTGGTATATTTCGAATGTTTTACTTCATCTATATACCAAATATGACCTTCGGTATATTTAAATATTTTTGAGTGTATATTATTAGGTACATTTTAAGAATAATACAGCAGTGTGTTGCTTTTATTCAAAATTGGATCGAGCAGATTAGGCTTTAACTTTATTGTTTTCAAATGATTTTCAAAAATCACAATTGTTGACTCAAATAAATATTTTAAATATTAAGATTCTTTTAAAATAATTTAATCATACACATTTATTTATATTTAAATTTAGTTTTCGATCTCCGCAAATAAGAAATATGCCATTAAATTTGCATATTCACCACCTTATACTTCTTAAACTCCTAACTTTTTTTATAAAAACTTTCAATTAATTTCTCGCCCTAAATTCTGTAGTGGACTTAATTAAAACCACCTCTAAAATACATAGTTCTAGTTTAGATATAAAAAAAACTATGCTGAAAGCCTTTACAAACTTTGCGGTATAAATCCTGCTAAGCTCACACAGAGGTTCAATGCGGTTGCTGCTTTGCATATTATAAAATGGAACTAATGAAAAAATGGTTATATAGTGCTGAAGTTGGGCCATAAATTGGGCACACATATATTATAGTAAATATTGATATTTGTTAATGGTCATTTTGCACTTGGATGAGCGCATAAATTAACAGCTTAATATGCTGTCGAAATTTGCTGATGATATTTATCGCATTTGTATTTGCCAAATGCGCAAGAAATGTATATATCTGTATATATATATATTTTTGTGCTATCCATGTGCATGTGCATTTCATTGGACTCCAAACATTTATCGATAAATTTTGTAGGAAGCCCAAAAGCGAGAAACGCCTACTAAATGCTGCAAATATTGGGAATGGGACACAAAAAGGAATGCAAGAGTGAGCAATGCCGAAAAAGAGAGAGAGAGAAGGGGGAAGGGGGGGGGAAGGGGGGGCGAAGCGGGGCGTGGCGTATGCAAATACGTATTCTGGGTTCAGTCAATACAGAAATCGAAATGCTAGCGGTGCTATAAATCAAAATAAAAGTGGTAAGAGTGGAGTGGAATATCAGACATTCGAATGGCCCGCAGCCAGTTTCAGTTGAAACAGAAACAGATGTTGGTCTCCCTCCCCCTTCTCCCCTCCACCCTAAAAGTATGCAACGTATGCAGCATAACGGTAAAATGCATTGTGGCATTTCGCTGGCGTTGCGATGCAAAAATTATCTCACGATATATGTATGAAGATGACGCTGCAATATGAATTTAAATTATTAAATTTACATTGTTCAATCAGTAGCTTCATTTACTGCTTTGCATTCTTCACTTTACTTCAAAGTGTTGGCTTCATTTTTAAAACCAAATTGCAATTTGAAATAATTGTGGCGGAATCTTATTGGGAAATTTATGCATTTTAATCTACCAACGAAACATTTTTATGCCCTGTAGCCATGAAAGTTTGGGCATATAATGCTTAAGATGAAGGAATTTTGTAGTTAACATTTTAAAGTTCAACGATTTTTAGTTCTTAACTTTACATAACCATCTATTACTGATTTTCCTTTTGGATTTCGTTAATCTAATAAGTTACGTGGTATATTTTATGCCACTCTCAACTCTAAGCTGAACTGAAATTGCTTTTTTGGTTGTCGTTTAAGAAAATTGTCTTTCATGAACGATAAACATGAGCAGTGTTTTATGCTCTCAGTGTAATACATTTTATAAAATGCCAGCAAGTTCTGTCCTGGCTTATCCTTGCACTTGCCACTGCAGCTGCTGTTGTCATTGCCTGCTTGTGGCACGGCGCCTGCTGCGGCTGCCGTGGCTGCTGCTGCTGCTGTTGTTGACACACAAAAACCAACCCACGACCGACAATTGTATGAGAGGAATATAATAATACATGCTGCACATAATGATGGTGCCACTGAGCGGTAAAGGAGGCAAAAAGCGACAAGGAGGCTGCTGATTATGACTATGACGATGATGATGATAATGATGATTATTACGATTATGAGGCTTGTCGCGAAAAGGGCGCACAACAAAAGTGCAGCCTCATTGAGTACATTTTTCCATACCCTCTCTTAAGGGTAGCTAACAAAAAAGGAAGTCGAATTGAAGAGGAGAAGGTGAAACTTGGAAAAACTCTGAAAGTATTTTAAATTTACCTAATTAAACAAATTTCTGTCGAATTGAAGGCGAGAAGGTAAAACTTGGAAAAACTCTAAAAGTATTTTAAATTTACCTAATTAAACAAATTTCTGCGTAGATTGTTGCGAAATTCCTTAAAGCTAAAGAATTTGATTACTAAATTAAGTACAGAAGAATATGATATTAAAGCTGAAGATGATATAATCTAAATTGAATTTACTTTTAACTGGAATTTCTATTTTAAATTTGTAAATAAAATAAACTATGTTAGTTTTCTTTGCCTGTTTTTAAAGTAAAATTTCTTTCCTTTTTAACTCTCTACTCCGAACTCCAGGGTATATTCAAGTCTATACACATTAGTTTATAGGCAGCTGGTGGTTTGCTGCTAGCGGCATTCGCGATTCAAGGACACAACCCGCTGCTTTATCTAGGCTATGCATAATAGATATAAAGCGTATATATTCGCATCTATGTTTAACTAATAATATGTGAAAGTTGTTGCTGTCGAGTGATTCAAGAGTTTTTGCATAGAGCGCCATGGGAAATTGGGCTCTAACCGCGATGTGGAAATCACAACTTTTATGCCATTTGCGCGGGGGAGGGGGGTGTACCATAAAAACGACGCCCCATATGTAAACAGAATAAAAATAATACCATAAAAAAAGGGGAGAGCTGCTGAGGCGGGACATGGACATAAAGTGTACAAGATAAGAACCTTATATGGCAGTGACAAGTGACGTGAAAAGGTAATTTATCCCGAGCTGTTCCGAAAAAGCAAAACACCCGCAACATCAGGCACGCGACTTTCAGACGTTGCGTGTGTGCATTAAAGCCCAGCCTCTCTCCCACAACAATCTCCACTCTCCACCTTCTCCTGAGCCATGTGTGTGTGTGTGGGTCATAAAAAATGCATGACCAAATTCGCTGAGACGCCATGAGAAGAAAAATGTTTGCTCAATTTTGGGGGCCGATGAAAAATTGTCCAAGTACTTCAAATTGAAGTTTCTTTTTCGCCTGTACAATCCAAGGAGAAAGAAGGGAACGGTAGCTGGGCAGTTTGCTTGATTGGGGATCGCAAGTTCTGAAATTTCCGTTTAGTGTTTTATGGCCGGAAATCGCTGTTGCGTGCGTTTTAAGCAAAGCGCAAGATTTGTGCGGGTTTCTGCACTAAAACTTCGGCTTACATTGCAATTTAATAGGCTTTTCATTTAGTTAAGTGCTTCGAAAGGAGGAATGATGAGGTTAAGACGAATTATTTTTAGCCAAAAAATTGGTACAACAAATTATTTACGAGCAAAAAAGTAAAATAAAAAGGCAATTAAATCTGAGTTTGAAATTTCCATGTACATACTGTTTAGAAAAATAAATGCTTAATTCGAAAAAGAAAAATAAAGAATGTCGTGCCCACTGTGCACCTACAATGTAGATTAAAATCCCTTACTATCAATTAGTTATTTAAAAGACAGAGGAGAAAAACAGAAATCAAGCTGATAAGTTCGAAAAGTGTAAAAGCTAAATAAAAGCTTGCAAACATTCAATCAAAAGCAATTAATAGATTTTCTGTAATTTAATATGCGTTCATTATCTACTTTGGCCACACTGTTCTAGCAATTGATTGAGATTTTCACATTCTCCCTCCCATCATTTCCCCTTCAATGGGCAATTTTACACGCCATAAAATTGCCACCTTCCGGCAAGGGTGGCAAAAACACCTTGGAAAGAAATCAATGCCTCTGCTCTCCCCTCGAGAACCGATAAAAAGAAACCCACAAATATGCATAATTTATACACACTGAGAAACACAAGTGAAAATCAACTCCGACACACTTACACAGACACACCCGCATACACACCTACAAGCAGGGCACACGCATACATGAGCAACAAAATGAAATCCATATTGACAAAGCACATGTAAGAAATGACGCAAAGATGAGTAGAGTACACAGATGCAAAAGGAGACAGGGAGACAGTGACAGGCAGTGCTGCAAACTTCTAGTTGATATGAGCAAATGCGACTTAAGAAATAGCCGAAAATAGCTAATAAAAGTTAACCAAGTTAACTACAACACATATATGTATGTATATACTTCTGATTTCGAATTTTTTCTTTTGATTAAACATATATCTAGTATGCAATTAGGATAAAAACTGCTACATCTTACTAAAAATTAGATGTTTTGGCAGCACTGTTTTTTGGGTGTATTAAAGTTGGAGAAGTAAACTGGGCAGAAAAAGGGCAACAAATTGTGTTTGGCAGTTGCCACATAAATAAATAAATAATTTTCTAATAAAATTAAAAGCTCAGCTTTGAGATTCACCTACCTTTGCCATAATCGCTATGTTTGTGTGTGTTTGCAGTTGTTGATAAGCTCACGCACACAAACAAAATTCGCCTGTAAGAAGTTTTTACTAAAGCAAAAGAAAACACCAAAAGCCGTCGGCCTTTTGGCAGCTTGGGAGCTTTACTTGTTGTTGTTTTTGCTTTTTGTTTTGCCTCTGCTGCGACGGCTGCTGCGCTGCTGCTGCTGTGGTTGGCGCTCGCTGCTTTTTTTGACGTGCCTTTCAAGTCACTTTTCTAGCTGTTATTATTATTATTATTGTTGTTGTAATTTCCGTTGCTGCCGTTTGGCGCCAGCAAAACTTTGTGGATATTAAGTCAAAATTGCCAAAAACAAAATGTCGAATTTTGTTTTAGTTAATGATCAATAATTTGTCCAAAGTGGAGCGTAGATTATTTCTTCGCTTATGGTTGTTGTTGTCGCTATTATTTTTGTTTTACTTATTCATTTACTTTGCACGCGACACACACTTTCAACGCGTTTTTTCGTAAATTGTAACGGTAAAATCCTCGCGGCTTTAACATCTACACATACACTAACACACACGACGACAGTCACTTTAACATACCGAAGCACACGCACAAAGCAGAGTTTAAAAAATGCTCGAGAAGCGCAGCTTAAAATCGAACAATTAGTTATTAGTTGAGTGTATTATATTTATTTAAAGCACCATTTACGCTTATTGATTTTATGGCGCGTTTAAATTGCTTATTTTATCCTCTCTGCATGCTGCATGCACCAAAATTTCTTGTACAATTTTAACGTTGCGTACGCACGTCCTACGAAAAAAACGATTTGCCCGAAACTGAAGAAACAGCGTCAGCCCAACCGATTGGAAGGCGCAAAAGTGCGCATTTTCGGAGTTGTGCGTATGCGCCAAATTTGCCACTACGAAAAAATACTGCAGGAATACGCAATACCAAAAGCGGTCACACAACGTGCGGCGTTGTACCTGCAGGCTACAGCTATTTTTGTAGCATATATTAAATATTTTTAAAATACTAATTATTCAGTTTAGTAAAGTACATATATTTTTTATTAACCATTCAAAAAAAACGCTTTGTTCATTTAGTACGTTGTTTCGCACATTGCTTGGTTGGTCACACTGCTACAGCATGCAATCATAACCAACTGCAGTTGCTGCAGCATTTAAATGAAATACACTCTTCTCACAGTTTGGTATTCTCATATGTATTACAATTAAAGCCGTTTAATTAACTAAATAATGTTGGGTTGAAGCAAGGCTTGCTTCGTAGGCAATATGATAACCCTATTCCCATTAACGGACGGGCACCCAACTTTCCAAAACTTCGCCGTACTTCTTGCGATCTACAAAAAGCAGAGGGATAAATATAATTTGGTTCATTATTAACCAAAACAAAACTCACTTGTCTTGGGAAAATCGTCAGGATGCAGCTCAATATAATGCCGGAGGACCGCATCACGTTTGGCCACATATTCGTTGCGCTTGTTATCAAAATAGGAGCCCAGAACCCCACCAAGCGCGGTGAATGCAATATGCTTCTGTATACCTAATTGCAAATAATTAAAATATTGTTTAATTCGAGCAAAAACAATGTTACGTCACAGCGAGCGCAACTTACCAGAGAACACTGGTTTACGGAAGCCCCAGTTGACGAACAAGGCAACACCAAACCCGGCCACAGCACCAGCGATTGGATTCCATATGGGAGCCAAAAACGTTGGCTCCCGGTTGCCTTTATTTGTTAATAATTCCAATGGATCGTTCACTGGCGACGAATTCATGTTGACAAATTCTGGATGTAAAAAAAACAGTGTGGCCGGGTGAATACAACTGAATAATACAACCTTAACGTAGATTGTCAGCTGTTTGCCTCGAGTATGCCCATCGGCTTTCGATATTTTATCGATAGCAAGTAAAACATGGCGATGTTGTACGTTTTTCATTTATTATACGTTAAATTTCAATTTTGTTTTACAAGAGTATGTATATATTTGTAGTACACAATTACAATAAACGGCGTTGCGTGTAGCAAGCAAAGGCAATTCAAACTATTTGTGTAAGGCATTTGTATTGTAAAAGCTGCTTGTAAACTTTAAGGCAAGTTTGTTGTAACGGTTATTTAAAATTGATAGCAAAAATTTGACTTTCTTGGTGAGTCCCCTATACTCCAAATTCATTTATAAACATCGAAAGCGCAATTAAATATGTAAATAGGCACAATTATTACATTGAGTATTCAGCTTACTAAGCCATAATTTACAGCTTATTTAAATATATATATTATTATTAGTTGTATGTGTTGTTGTTCGAGAGTAAAACCAAATGAACTGATAAGGCAAAAACGGTTTATTTGAAATGATGATATTATAACTACTTATAAAGAAAAGTTCGGCACAAATTTTGCATTAAACAATAAAAATCATGTGTTTTTTTCAAAAAACCATCGAAAAAATGTTGAAAATGAAACAAAAACTAAAATAAACTTAACTAGACAAATGATTAAACTTAAAATTGATTGCGTTTCTTTTTGATTTTTGTTTTGCATTTTTTTTTTTGTTTTGTTTGAAAATTGTACTTAAAGTTAAACAAGATCATCAATTAGTTAAACATAATTTTTGTTTTGTTGTGTAGTGTTGTGTTGTGTTGTGTGGGGTGTGTGTGTGTGTGTGTGTGGGTGTGTTGCGTATTTTAAAAAATGTATTGCATAAAAGTTGTTTAAAACTTGCCCTACATACTCTAATGGTACTTTAAGTGGTAAATATATAGAGTTAGGCATATCATATAGTAGTACATATATAGTATTATTTAATTCTTGTTTTCGCTATCTTTTAAAGCAATTCGCAATGACACATAAGTAGCACTTGAAATAGACTTGAACAACATATTTTGCCAAAGGGCACATACATATAATTGTATTATCATCATAATATTGGTTGCATCATCATATATAGATCGATCGATGTTCAAAAAGATCATTTTTGTTTTTAGTTTAGTTGAATTTCGTTTTTGTTGTTGCATAAGGAATGACATTCGCGTTGAAAATCATATATGATAAACTAGAAATTAGATAAGTATGTTTATTGGGCGAGAGGCGGGTTGAGTAGCTGTTTCTACAGATATATATATATTATATATATGTGTGTAATATATAAATCTGTGTGTATAATATATTCTTTATATATAAGGCATGTACACGCACACAATATTTAGTTCATATTCTTTTAGGTTTTGTCCTTTCCTTTTCACGCTTTTTTCCTTTTCTCTACTTTGCTCTACGTCTTTTACATAGTTTTTAGGTTTTTTTGTTTTTTTTGTGTATTGTTTTTCTCTTAACTCCAAAACTTTCTCTGCGTGTATTGGACTTTCTTTTCCACTAAATCCCATCATCATTTATAGTTCTATTTAGGTTAGTTAGTTTAGTTAGGTGTTTCTTGTTGTTAATTTTTGTTTTTTTTTGTTGTCTTTAGGATACAGAGCTAATCGCATTATGCGGCGATCCCATTTGTGTGAGCACCTTGTCCAACCATTGCAGCGGCCCATGCAAATGGATCTCGATCCAACAGGGTGTTGAGGTCACATCCTGTCGATGGTATTCAGCACCCCAGCCCTTAACGAAGGACATGCGGATTGTGCACATTTTCGTCAGCTCGTAGACGGCCTCGAAGCCATTGTTCACCGATTGCGAGAGCAGTTGAGCAAATTCCTGATTGTTGAAGATCTTTAATGAACATCCCGGTGGGATTTTGCACACGGTGCTCGGATGGAAGCCGTGATGATAATTGCAGTTGCGCGACTGCACGAATATGGCGGAATCGGACAAGCATTCGGCATAAACCTCACCGGTCACGTAGTACAGATGAACGCCTTTACCTGGAAAGCCAAAAGTGGGGGTAGTTAAGTATTTGCATTTGCCGACTTTTACAATTATAAATACTGAGTCTTAATATAAATACTTAAATATATAGATGTAGTAGACAAGTTTCTTAAAAGTAAATAGTTCACTTTTGAGTATTAATATTATACAGCATTAAAATATACTAAATTGCAATAAAAATACTAACTCACCTATATGACGGCGTGTATTCTCGATGGTACTGTTGCGATTCACATTGCTCAGCTGACCGAGACAGCAGCGATCAGAGTTATTGGATGGATTCGTGAAGCCATCGACAATGACCGAATTGTTGTTGCAGTGAAATACCTCGCCCACCCGACAATTGAGCTCGTAGTAGGCAATGGAGGCCCAAAACGCTGGCTCCGAGTAGCTAACCTGCGCCACATCGCCCATCTGGGCATCGAGCATTTGTGTGCCATCGTTCGGATTGTTGGAGTTGCCATCCTCGGATGGACTGTAGGCGGGTGGCGGTGTGCCCGCCAAGCTGTTGTACGGTGAATTGGGATTGGAGTTGACCGAACTGGGACTGCCCACCGATGTGTTGCTATTGCTGAGACTGTGCGAATTGAAGCCACTGTTCGAGTAGCTCACATTATGCGGCATACTTGGCTCGGCCATCTGATTGAACTGCAGCATCGAGTGGCCGGGGGCGAACTCGGAGTGGCGTGGCACGAGCACGGGGGGCAAGACGGGACTCTCGACGCGCTTGTAGTGATAGGGATTGATGCAGACCTCCTTCTGTTTGGCGCTGAACGGATATTGGCATAATTCGAGCGGTTTCAGTTCGTGATGCGACTGCAGATCGGGCCAGCGCCAAACGCGGCAATAGATCACATGTGGCAGACCCTTGCGATGAGAGACCTGAAGTGGGGAAATGCAGATAAATTAAGAGGTGATAACTATGTATAATATTTCATTATTTGATGATATATTAAATATATTACTAAGTGTTATCTAACAAAAATGTACAGTTTTATTATTACCCCACTTTTTCAGTTCTTAAGTCTTCAATAATATTTTAAGTGTTTACTAAAAGTCATAAATTTACTTTATTACTTCGTACTTTTTTAGAACACTCCATTTTAATAAATTAGCACAAAAATTGTTAATAAAGCGAAACAGGCATAGAAAATATAGTCATATCAATACGGTTTTTATTTCTCATTTAGAAAATATCGTCACTTATAGAGGAATTTAGAATGAATTGTATTACTCATATAGTATACTTGCTTAACAATTAAGTTAGCTTTATTTTGAATTACTTTCCCGCTTTCCCATCCGTCTTTTATCATTTCTGGCATACTTTGTCATTACTTATGTCATTTAATATAGTAAAGCTAAAATAACATATTTATTTTACAATATATTCTGGTTTAACCTACCACTTACTCTCATTTTAATTATATTTTATGGCTCACATTGTCTTTTCATATTGTATTCAGACTATACTCAGTTAATCAATTTCTGTATTGCTTACGATCTTTAATCTCTAACTGTTTATGCTGTACTCTCATCTACATAATTTTAGTTAGACTTTAATATTCTACCTTCATTGAATAGTTCTGCATTCTCTATAGTCTACATTTTTCGTTATTATTATTTCAAAATGTTAATTTTAAACCCATATTTATTATATTTTGTCTGCCTGTCCTCCCTTTTCCTACCTTCATTGTCACTTAATAACACTTAATGTTGTTTTGTGGTATTGTAATTTACCTGTAATCGTCCGTCTAATGATCGTGGTATGGTCACACACTTCGATGGCTGACCGGGGCAGGATAGGGCACGTTCCAGCTCCTCGATGGCGCCTTTGCGTTTCTTTAGCTTCTTCACCAAACTGTCGACAGCCTTCTCGGCCCATTTCTCCTCCTCGTCGCCCTGCTTCCAGCCCAAAAGTTTCTTCACCGCCGGCGATTGGAATGAGAATAATGTGCCCAATGTGGACATCGCGCTGCTTGTGTTCGACTCAACATCATCGGTGTCCATTCTGTTGCTGTTGTTGTTACTGCAGTTGGTAATGTTGTTGTTGTTGTGGTTGTTATTGCTGCTGCTGCTGTTTTGTGTTATAATATTGTTGTTGTTGTTGTGCGGATGATGATTGCTTTGGGGTGGAGTTACCCGATAACCGGTATAGCTATCAGCAGGCGGATAGTCTGTAAGGAAAGAAGAGAAACGCAACATACGAGTCAAATATACGTGCACACATTTATCAATCTATCAATATCAATCTAGTATACACATATACATATATAAGCTTAGATTATTGGCTTAAGCAACGCCCCCTCGACTACAACAAGTTGGCCATGTGCCCAGCTTCAAATGAAGTCGTCGCTTGTGTTTTTGGTTTGCTATCGATTCTTGCTGCTGTTGCTGCTGTTTTTGTTGTTGTTGCTGTTGTCGCCTGTCTGTGCACAAATCATGCTTGACTCCTCCCCATATATATACACATATATATTCGTTGATCATCAAGGTCAGCGTCCATTGCATGCAAATCGATCGAGATCGAATCCCCGCTACGTAAAATTAAATTTTATTGATTTCAATAAAACACAAAAAAGCAAACTTAATAAAATCAACAATGCCATCGTCATGCCAAAGTGCTAACAATTAAATATGTAGTATCAATATCTGATTAATAATAATTCAATTTCATGTGAAATTATTTTATTTTTTATCTCGCATTGACTGACGTAACTCACATAGACAGAGTTTAAAAAATCGTGCCACAGTGGTAAGAATATCAGCAAGTTGGCTTCGTTATTGATCGATAAGAAATGGCAGACGATAACGATTAAAGTCATTGTAGTTGGTCGACGATAATTTATTGTACAGATATTCAAATATATCGATAATTATTTATTACTTCTTTTTTTATTAAAATTGATTGTGTTAAGATAAAACTTATTATTCGCAAATCAAAGTTAATTAAAATGTTTGCACAATTTACGCTAGAAATACAAAGATATTTTAATTGCTTGATTTGCATCAATAACAAAATTCTCAGAAAAGCTGTAATTCTATTTGTATTACTTTTTTTTTGTGTTTTGTGCATTTACTGTGAAATAAATGCGAATTTGGGTGATTTGAGATTAGTCAGCGACTTATTGCATTTCGCACTTGAGTTAAAGAAACTGTTAACTGGCATTTCTCGAGCATTAAATTAATTTGTGAATGAGCTAACCGCTGCTGCGAGTGTGGGTGAATCATTCAACAGCATTCGCATTTAGAGCATACAACAAACAATGAATGAATTAAATTATGAACTATAAAAATTGTAGCTCAATTGTTTGACGATGAAGACAAGTTGAAATTAAATATGGAAATCGCGAAAATATAATATGTAATTTTAATAATAATAATTTGAGCATAAAATTAATAATTTAATATTCTCTAAAAATCGATAGTATTAGTTCATAACAAGACAACAAAAAAGAAGAATTTTGTAATATTTTGGAATTACATTTCAAGACGAAAAACTTTGAAATAAAAAATATGGTAAGGGATGAAAATTTGTCAAAAAGTATTGTAAATAAAGAAAATAAAAATATGGAATAGGTCGATATCAAACAAATAATAATAATAGATGTAATACATTATTAAATTATTATCAATTTTGCAAATATTTATATTTGAGAATGAAATAGTTTCAATTCATACAAAAAAAATCCACAAAAATTTCGAAATTCTATTTTTAAATTCTTGAATTTTGTTACTATTTTGTGACACTGTGCACAGCGAGTGCCGAGTGCATTAATGAGCAGTGCACATCATAATTAGCACAAAACAGAGATAACACCACATTCAATTGGTTGCTGCAACTTGTCAGTTGCTTACCCCCGGTGACCTGCCCCTCCTGCCCCATCACCAGGTGCCGCCATCTACTCTAACCGCATAACGGTAAAGACAACAATTCAATTTCAATTATGACATTTCAATGCGAACAACAAATTGCTGGAAAAACTTCGACCAGCGTTCGAGCGCTCTTTCGTTTTGTTGATTAAAATTTTTTTAAAGTGACAAAATCTAATTGAAAGAAAAATTTGTTGTAGCAATTAATTTGCCAATGAGATGAGGAACAAGTAAGAAGGAGGAGGAGGAGGAGGAGAAGGTGGTGGCAACAAGGGTGTGGTGGGCGGTCGTTTGGTCGATGTGAGGCAGGCTTATTCAAATCCAATTTCAAAACCAATTAAATGCCGACAATAAATCAACAAGTGCAACATATGTGGCACCTCCTAACACGCCTGCCACACACACACACACACACACACACACACACACACACACACACACACACACACAGAGAGAGACACTCTGTATTTTCTAGCTTTTTTCTGGCCAAATTAGCCGCAACGTGAATTAATTTTCCAACTATTTTTGTGGCCTACGCGGGGCGTTGCCTGCACATTTTGTTGTCTGTTGACAATTTGTTTGGTTGCTGCCACATTTTCAGCCGCCCCACAAGTCAACCAGCAACACCTCAGGCCACAGGCAACTTCCCTCTTCCACTTCCCCTCCCTCCCCCCTTCGGTGTGTAATTATCGCTGTATTTGACCAGCTGGTGGAGCCCCCAATTTGGAGCTCCGATTGATTGCGGGGTAAGCATTCAAATTTTGGAATAATAACCCCCCCTTACCCCTCATTAACAGAGGATTGTGTTGTGTTCACACTGTTTTGCAGGTGGGGAGCTTTGCACTTTTATTGACGTAGATGATGCTCTATGGATATTTCCAGTGAACTGACCACAGCTGTGGTTGGGGATTTTCTACGCAAATATGTGCATTAGAAATACCTTAAGAACAACGAATTAGTTGTTAAAGCACTGATACAACAAATAGGGGAAATATTTTTCGGGAGTATACAATCCCCCTATTAGAGGTTTAAAAATAAAAATATTGTCTTGCGATTTGTGTGGATTTATGTATATTGTATTCATTGTAAACATTTGTGAATACAAGAAATACTTTTATGTGACTTTAAAGGTTTTTGTGTTGATCAATTTTAAATCATGGTAAAATTATAATAAAAAGAAGTATTTGAATTCCATTTTCTTAAACTCTTAATACTAATAGTTAAAACTAAACAATTTTTAGATAATCATTTCCTTAGTCAGCAAACACATTTCATAAGAGTTCTTAGTATTCCACTCTTACTAATAATTAATGTGACTATGTTATGAATTTTTTAGTTAAGTTCTAAAATTCATTACAATTTATCGTTATTAAACGGATACTTAAAATACAAGATGGTTAATCCCTAAGCTGGATAACATAAAATTACAGCTCAATACGACATTGAATTTAACAATGGGAATCTTAATGGAGCATAAATGCTAGTTCAAGACCCTTTATTGGCGCTTTATAGAAATTGAACAACAATTTTAATGAGACATGACGACGATGATACGCTCATCGAAGTAATAATTCGAAAATGATACGACAACGAAAATTAAATTGCAATAAACGTTAAATGCAATTACAAATTAAATGTCTGATCGATAAAATGCGTGACAATAGTTCCAAAAAGGGAATCAGTGGAGAGCATCGATGCTGCTGCTGCCAGGAAGCCCAAACTCAACCCAAGTTGATCATAACTCAGGAACGTAGTAAACCGAAGTGAGGGAAAAAAAACCCCAGAAGGAGCTAGGGGAGCAGCAGTTGTACACGTTCTGTATGAAAGTCACGCATTCGCGCATGCGTATCATATAATTCCAATCAATAATCAATCATAAATGCGGCAATGACAATAAAGCGTAAATCAAGAGGGTGCACAACACCAGGTAGAGAGCGCGATATCAGAAGCCCAAGTCGAAGCAGAAATAAAAGAAGTAGAAGAACGATAGCAAACTGCAGTAGCGACAGAGTTGTTGACTTATCGCCAGGCGCTTCCGTTGCCATTGAAAATGAAAACGTAAAAACAACAAAAAGAAAGAAAAAAAAAGGAGAAACAACAAAAATACAAGAAAGCTTACATCGAGGATCACCGGCTGTGAAATACCCGATATACCCATTTTAAGGAAATAATATAAAAGAGCTTACTATCTTTACAAAAGATCAGAAATTATCAGAATATTATCTTATTGTGTCTTTTGAAAATATGAAAATCGATTTTTGATTATTGTAAGTCTGCATAATCCAATCGAAAGAAAAATTGAAAAAACCATTAAGATCTATTTTTAAAAGAAAAGAATGGAATGAATAAAACGAATGAAAGAATAGAATGGAAATAAATATGACGTTACCAACTTTAATTGAATTTTTCTAATTGAAAATTATCCTATTAGAAGCTAGTTCTTAGAAATTATTTAGAATGCCGTTCTTATTGTGTAGCTTTAAAAATATAATCATAATTCTAAATAAGAATGAATCGTAAAGCTTTTAATTAAATCCATAGATTAGAGATTAATTATCGTCATAAATCATCGATTGTCACTAAATCATAATACCCCTTTTTATCTATGCATAGGGCGCATAAAAAGAGAGAAGAGGACCTGTGGGGACATGTGTTTAAAAATAAACAAATAATGCAAGGCTTTGGTAATGGCAATGGCAATGGATGATAAATTACAAGACTCTAAAAAAGCACAACTTTTTGATCGAGCAAAACACAAAAAAAAAACAATAACGTACACATGTTGAACGTAGAGATGGATGGAGATATTCACGATCTGATGGTTTGGTGTTTGGTTCTGATCTCTCCTCGTTTATGGCAACGATTGCAGATATTATTTTTATTTATTTATACTGCACGCACACGCACAAACACACACACACACACTGACAGTTGGGCTGCAGAAATCAGCATCCAAATGTTATATGAGATCCGGAGACCCTCCACAAAGAGACGACGACAACAGACGAATAAAATGCAGACGGCGACGGCGCGCAGCATTTACATAAATAATACAAATAATTATATATTGACAGTCTTGCATACGCAATCACATTTCGCGTTCAACGAGCTTTTGTTTTTGCTTTTTTTTTTTGCAATATTTATTTGTTTTTTAATTGATAAAATATTTGCGTCAAAAATTGTGCACAACAATATGTAATGTAATTCGGACGACAATTCGATTGTCCGATAAACACAACTGCACGAAGCGAGCGATCAACGACGAATGCGCTGCGAACGAGCGAACGAAACGATTGACTGTGTGTGTGAGAGACTGAGTATCAGGGCTGCACTACACGTCAAAAAGGAGCAAACGCAGCTATCGCATAGCCAAGGCAAACAGTATCGATAGTTGTTAAGCCTGCTTTCGTATTTGATAGCGATAGTTGGCGCTTGTGCATCCCTGGCAACCTGCTAACTGCTGAGTGACGTATTCTGTGGTTGCTGCCTGCCGCCTTGTGTTGTGTCTAAAAAAGCCACAAGCAGCAATAACAACAACAACAATAACACGAGCAGCCAAGCGCTATACAAACACACACACTCACTCACACACGCTATAGCATGTTTTTTTTTGTTATTTTACTTTAAACAAATCAAATGCTACGCTATCTGCAAAAGGGGTAGGAGCAGCTGGAGGGGATGTGCGAGGAGGAGGCGTACTGCACGTGAACGCAAAACGTGTGGGCAGCAATCAAACTGTAAACGCAGCCACAGCAAGTGAATGGCATAGAGGGAAAGAGAAAGAGAGACAGAGAGGGCGCTATAAAGCGCCACACTAATCATAAAGTGCAAAGAGAGACAAGCATCAGAGTACTAGCAAGTTGTGTGCGTTGCCAACTCTTTCGTCAAATTGCAATCGGGAGTTGCCAGATGCGTGTGTTGTTGTACATTTATGTGAGTAGTGCGGAGTGAGGGCGCCACTTTTAATATTGCCTAGTTTTTATTGCGTGTTTAACACTACTAAACGCGAATTTATAGCCAACATGGGTAACATAACGCAGTTGTCGTAAAAACCGAAAATAGTCATGAAGCGCACCCACCACATACACAAATACAATAAAACAGCAGCAGCAGCAGCAAACACTAACAACAAACAATAAAAATTTATGCATGCACGCAAATTATACACCAAACACACACACACATATGCAACTCGCACAGGCAGCACTTGCACCCTCCTTAATGGCCGCACGTGCCAAAAGTGCACACAAAAGAATCCTTTTGGCAAACACAACACACAGCACACACACTCACACTCAAAGAGGGAAAATTAAGTCAATTCTAATTACAAATAATTGACGCGTTAATTGCAAAGGAACACGCCATCTGGCAACCCTGTACATTGCAAACGTAATTGAGCTGTCAATAGTAGCTAAAACAACAAAATAGAGTAGCCACCCTTTATTTCCATTGCCCACGCCCACGCGTAAACAGCGTTGCCAACTCTTTTGTTTGCAAAGTAAGAACATCAATGCAAAATTGCCTGCAAAAACATGTGCGCAAAAGTGAACTTGCAACTTGCAGCAAGTGGCGTCCAGTACAGCGCCATGCAACAATTGTTGCGTGCTCAACTGCCAATCAATGCCAATGACTGACGCAGCCCAGCGACCACCATACAACATCACTCCCCCTCTCTCTCTCTCTCTGTGGTGTGCAGCATCCACACGATGCGCGCCACACTCGCCTAAATAGCCCATAAATATGTGGAGTATGCTCAGAGCAGACCAATTCAGAACTCGCCATGCTGCAAGTTGCATGCACTGCGCTTGGGGGTTAAACGTGGCCGCGCTTTGTGGCGCCTAATGCGTGCGCCAAAACAAAACGCGAAGAATTCTTAGAAACGCGTCGCCAGATTGTGGAGCGAGAAGCGAGGAGAGGGAGGACATGCACTCCGAACGGATTAAATGGCACAAACATGGCTAATTACATGTATTTAACACACACTTACATACACACGCACACACACACACTCACACACACATATCTGTAGAACAACAAATGTCTGCGGCTTGGATGTCGGTGCGTTTGCGTTTGCGCTGTAGTTGGCAACGCGACACACAACAATGACAAGTACAACAATTATGGTCAAAAGCGGCAGCAGCATTGTCACTAAAACGACAACAGCAACAAGAATTGTTCGAGTTGTGTACTTTTCACAATGATCATTACTAGAAATTCTGCCAGGGATGCATCACAACACTGCAGTTGGTAAGGTTCAGATTAAAGCTTAAAGTTCAAAACTATTTCTATAGGAGTAACACAATGTTACTCCTAGATCGGTTTCGTTAGATTATTTCTTATTAGAAAACAATCAGTAATGTATCGCTCATATTTCCATTCCCTCAAAGTTTCAATATTATTTTGAGAAAACTTCAAATTGATTTAACTTGATTATTATCTGATCTTGATTAGAAATCTTGATTAGAAATCTGATCTTAAAACGAAACACAAGGGAAAGCTAAGTACTCGCCATCAATTTGAGGAAGAATCTTTAGGAGTGTTTTTAAGATAAAAGAAAATAGCATTTCAGATATATTATTATAATGTTTGCGCATTATTTACTTTTTAAGTTTGATCAGATCAATCGTGAAAAATAAAGCAGCACTTAAATATAAAAAGGGGAATACAAATTTCGCATCGAAACATTTAATTTATTGTTGTGACAACAGGCAGTGCAATGCAGCCCTGAGCATAGCGCCATTAAAATAGGAGCGGCAATGCAGCGTCTTCCAAGAGACTGTTTTGTTTTGTTTTCATGTTGTCCGCCCCTCAATGCGTCGTTTCCCCCTTTCTCGTTGGCTCTTGGTTTTAAATCCACAACAACTCCGCATTGTCAATGCGCTTATTTATTAGATTTTAAATGCAATAATTATTAGTTTTATATGGACAATGAAGCGCCAAGTCAAGTGTCGCGCGATCTGAATGCCTGAATAGGCCAACACAATAACAACAACAATAACCACAACCACAACCAGATCGAGACAGACAGCAGCAGCAAAACAGAGAAGGAGAGAGAGAAAGAGAGAGAGATGGATGCATTGCGTGCGACGCCTTGTGTGGCGCTTGGCCCCGCATGTTGCATTTAAATTTGCCACTCAACAGTAGCTGCCAAACTGTAAAATCGCTTTAATAGCTTTGCCACAGACCAAATTCATTCAAAGAGGCAACCCACTGTAAATGTGTATGTGGGTGTTGGCTCCCGATTCCCGACACGACGCAATACAACACAACGCAACATAGCGACGTCGACTCGATTCGACTCTCTTGACAGTTTAGCGACAGAGATTTATGCGCTGTAATTTCCCACTTTATTACAGTTTAAAGTTGCGTTTTCATAAGTTTTTCCTCGCCGTCTTTAAGACCGCGACCATTTGCCATTTGACTAACTATAAAAAACAATAAAAAAAAAGTAGTTTACCATAGCAGATGGTAAAAGCTGCACAATGACTGCCAAATAGCTGTGAACTCTGTGGGCGTTAAGCGTACAGCAACTGGAACAAATTGTTAGCGACGTACGCTCAATTCCCTAACAATCTCGAAGAATTCGAAATGGAAACTGTCATGTGATTTATCTGGAACTGATGGTATATAAATCTGCTTACCAAAAATTGATATAAATATTCACTAAATGAAATCTTACAAATTACTAAAATTAGGCATCTCTTTTTCCATTAAAACACCCTTATTTAATATCGCATATCAAAGATATCGATAGTCTTAAACCGATAGTTCCTAGAGCCAGCTTTTGCCAATTAAAAAGAGTACTCTAGCTTCGACCTTCTCGATAAGCTATGCAAAGATTTTGAATTAAGCCAATGTTCAGGTCTCTTTGCTATGATAAACATCTCTATCGAGCACTTAATAAAGTTGTTTCCACTCTATGGCATTATAATCATAGTAAAAAGTAAAAAAAAAAAATAAAAACACTAAATCCGATTGCGACAGTGTCTAAAAATAAAGTTCAAATGCGTGTTGACAATTTTTTTCAGTTCAGTTTTTTTTTTTTTGCTTTGTTTTGACTTTTATTTGAGTTTTTGTTTTTTTTTTTTATTACCAAATGCACGGATTATCGCGACAAGAAGATCAAGAGCAGCGCCAACAATCGAGAGAAAAATGAAATATATTTCGTTGAGTAAAGGGGGAAAGCAAGGGAGAACGAGAAGGGAGGGGAGGGGAGGGGAGGAAACGCCCACTGGCAGAAATCAAACAGAGAAAAACGTAAATCACGCATTCGATAGATCTAAAAATAGTTGCCGGGAGATAAGAACCCCGCCCCCAAAGGCAATGAAGCAAATGAGGGCGGGGGGAATTACGACTCAGGGCTGCAGCAAGCAGCATGCAAATTTTTTTGTATTGCAGAAATCCAATTAATAACATAATTATTTAGGCAAAAAGAGACAAGAGAGCAAGCGAGACCATTATGTGGATCATTTACAAAATGCCGCTAAAAGTCGTTAGGTTGCTGGCAACTTGCAACCTGATGCGTAGGCTGTGCCGCCTTTTTGAGGCTCAGCTGGTTAGCTGGTTTATAATCATGCAGTACCAAACATGCAACACATGCAGCATGCACCACTTTGTTCGCGTATGCAAATTTTAATACCCGTAATACCCACAAAATAGAAGATATTATAAGATAGTGGCAAATGCTATTTCTTTTTCAGAGGATTTACAAAGGCAACTTTAGCTTTCATATTTTTACTTAACAATCATACCGAATATAGAAATCAAATTTACTAGACGAAATATTTACAAATAAAGACTTCTGTTTCTTCAGTTAATATCCTTACATTTATAATTTTGAAATCCCAATCCCAAGTTCATTAAACGATGAATTTAAAAATATAATTTTGACACACTTTTTTAAAGTTGTATTTTAAAAACTTCAGTCTAAAATTTTTCCACAAAAAATGTATAATTTATGTTTATATAGTATATTTTCTAAAAATGTGTAGCAGGTATTTCATAGTCGAGCACACTCGACTGCAGCTTTCTTACGTGTATCTTATGTTTTGTGTTGTGAGCTGCCTTTTTCGAAATTGAAATATTGACTTTGCGCACTTAATTTTCGCAGCGTGGCAAATTGTGAATTGCCCAATCAAGTGAGCCAAGTAAGTATTAGTATGTGTAAGTGTGTGTGTGTGTGTGTGTGTGTGTGTGTGTGTGCAACACTGTCGAACCCCATATATTAAAACAATATGTGTATGCAACATAAATTAGAATAACCGTTGAGTCGTAAAACAAAAAGGAACATTACATACGACTATGCTCATTGCTTCAAGGGGCACAGATTGCAGATTGTAGGCGATAGCGGCGGTGGCGTGGGAGTGGGCGTGGATCATTTGAGGACTGGAGGCAGTTTCGGTCAACACAAACACACACATACAGAGAGACTAACCATCAACACAAAAGCCCAAAATGCAAATTGAAGGCGTCAGTCTGGAGACTTCAGTTTTGAGTCTCTCGAGACTTTACAACAACTCACTTTTCGCAGTTTATTCTAAACAAAATGATTTATGTTCTTTGCTTTATGATTTATAGCTGCAACCGTTAAAAAAAAATAGTTGAAAGAATTAAATTGCGTTGGTATATGAAATTAACTAATAAAAAATAAATCGAAAAATCATGCAAAATTGGCTTTTTCTTTAAACAACATATTTCTAACTTTAGCAGAAATTTAACTTTTTTTAAGTTTTGATTAAATAAAAATTGTAATGGTAATTAATTGTAAATTTAGGGAGAAAACAGCGCTTTTAAATTTTTTTTAATTAAATCCTATCTATAGTATTTTATTAAATTATTAATAAATCAAATACCACTGTTTAGTATTGTTTTTAAGGTATCCTCTAAACATAAAGTGCTATTAAACGAAATTAAACTTTCATTCATTGTCGATAAATACACTCTTATTAAACGTTTTTTATTCTCCAAGAGTTAATCAATTTTAAATTTAATTTAAATCAAAAAGTCTTAATCTTTAAGCTGCGTTCATAATAACACCTTTACATAATTAACAATTAGAATACTAATAGAATCTAACGTCTAGATTAATGTGATTCCCAGAAGCTCATAATCTACTTGACTAATTTTCAGAGATCATTTCAAATAGCCGAGAGATGTTATCAGCTTGAAGCATAAGATTGAGTGAGAGGAGATTCTATAGAAACAGCCTTAAAGCGGTTTTTGCTATGCATGATGCAGCAGATTTCAAATATGCCTTAAGCTTATATTTTGCTTGCCACTCTCTTCGCTATGCTCACTTGGGCAAATGCTCAGAAACTGCAATTACAACAAAAAAAAAAGTTAAGAAGGAGAGCAGCGTTGCCAATGTGTTGGGAAAAAGCTACGCAGAAAGCAAATGCAACGCACACACATAAACATACACCTACACAACCCAACAAACGCAAAGTGTATGGAATTGAGTGCAAGTCTTGTGTCTTGGGTTGCGCTTCAGTTACCTTCGACAAAGGAAAAAGCAGCGATGCCAATGTTGACGCTGACGTTGACCGCGACTGAACGGCGTCTAACGGCATAGCGAAGGCAATTTGTTTGTGTGCGCTTGAGGTGATGTTGTTGCTGCCGCCGTCGACTGAATGCTTTGAGCGCGCGCTGATAACAACAACAAAACGTAGTGTGAAGAGCAGCACAATAAAGGCAGCGCTGCGTAGATAAGCGACACACACATGCACAACGTAAAGTAAATGCATAGAAAATAAAGGCAAAACGAAGAGCAGTATATGATGAAATTGATAACAGAATGCGAGTTAGCAGCATTTTTTTTAGTCTTATGATAACAGTTTGTTTGAGCAGAGCTAAATGACTATACAAGGAAACACAGAGAGTGAGAGCGAGAGAGAACGCGTAGATAAATTAGCGTCTCTTTGTGCGGCGCTCTCTTTCTGACTCACTAGAGCGATAGATGGTCGAAAGTTCGCTTAAATTCGATTAATCATCGAATCATCATCATAAAAACGTTCGCTTATTTGCGATTTGTTTGTGTGTGACTCAATATAAGATTTGTTGTTAAATCTGCGCGCGCCCAAATACAAAATACATTAAAAACAAATATACTAAATACTTAATACTAATCCGCACCTGTGCTGCTTTTGCTGTTTGGCAGCGCAGCAGCAGCAACCGCATTCAAGTGGATTTCTTTGAAAAGAAATGTCAGAAATTTTGTGTAAGCGACATTCAAGTATTTTCAAAACATAATAAAAATTTGATTTTATTGTGTGTATTTATAATTGTTTTCAATTTCTTGCTTTCTTATTTGTCTTATTTTTTTAGTTCAATTAATGGCGCGCGCAGCACACAAACACACTCACACACACGCATATATTGCAGCATAAACTGACGAGAGGCTGAGAATAAAACGTAATCCCTGCAGAGCGAGCAAGAGGAGTAACAGCAACAACAACAATAACGCTAGCAGCAGCATATACAAAAACAACAACAACGAAGACGACGACGACGCCAGCCAAGTCTCTTTCGGCAGCAGCGCGGCAGCAGCAGTAGAAGAAAAAATTTTTTTTCTTTCAGGCAGCCAAACGTAATTGCACTGAGATACTGTGCTTGATTTTTGCCATTGGAAATACACATAAAACAATCAGATTGCTACTCACGCGTACAATTTAACACTTGTGGTCTGCTTTAGTGGACAGTTTGTTTACTTTAATGCACCATAACTATGTGAATTTTGTTATTTATTTTAAATTGTTTATCATGAAATGCACACAACACGACGACGACGACAACGAACGACGAGCGACCGACGACAGACACGAAGTGTCTACGGTTAACTGGCTGCGTTTTACAACACTGCAGCGTTGCCATTTAGATTGCTAGCTACACAATATAATTAATTAAATTCAACAAGTTTGATAATTTATAGTAGTTTCTAATTAGTTATCTTATTAAAAAAATATAATAAATATATTTTGAGAGTTGTTTATTTGTCATATCGCAATCGGTACTAAAAAAATAAATAGCTGGCAGCACCGATAGTTTGATAATCGATAGAGGTAAATATTTAGAACGATAGGGAAATTATTGTGGCGTTTGAATCATCATCAGCGGTTACTTCAGAATGAAAGAGTATAAATAAATAATATAATCTAATCAATTAATATTGTGTTTATTGTATTGGTTATTACTCATTTATCAAGTTCATCGTCCAATTCCTCTTTGTTGTTATCAGGAAAACATAAAATTCTAGTTAATGTTGACATCGTAAAAGTGATTTGCTTTTTCTGATGCATTCTAGGGTTTAAGGGGTTATAGCTCTCAAAATTGAAAGCAACACGCCCAGCTACACAAGACAGTAAGGTCAAAAGATGAGAGCTTGATCCTTTGAGTGCAAGTTCCTCGCATAAACTCTGTATAAACCAGCTTCCATCGATGGTGTTGCGCCATGAACAAAATCCCGGTAGAGTGGAGAAAGCGATCAAAAAATCCTGACACATTGGCATGCGACAGCTCATAAACGATGACGTTTCGTTGTCCAGCATATCGGGCTCTCGAAGTGGATAGCCAGGATCCGTACGGTCTCCCTGACAGGCCTGAATAAAGAACAATTTGGGTTTGCCAGCTAACGTTGGACATTTGTCTTCGGTAAAAGGTCGCCAAATATCCTCGACGGAATACAACGCATCCCTGGCATGAATATATCCATTTCTACCATGTGAAAGTATCGCAATCCAAACACAATCATATTCTGAGTGATCGCGGGCTGCCGTTTTCTTGATCTTACTCAAAATATCCTTTTTGGTATAGTCCATATATTCGCGAACTTTGAAACCCAAACGTTGCAGCTCCTTTTCGAGACGCTCACTATCCATATGCGTTCCCATTCGGGGACTTAAATTGGTATCGTCAAAGTGCTCATTATTAAAAATTAATGCTCTGCCACGATATTTATGCGTCATATTGTATGCGACAGCAACTATATCCGCAATAATTCCGGAGTCACATCCACTTCTTTTCCTAACGTTTGTCATTTCTCAATATTATAAGTAATTTACTTCCGTTCACTTTAAGCTTCGATTTATATCTAAGCTTCTATTGCACTTTGCAATACTAATGGTGAGTAAATGAAAACGCGTTAAAATGTAATACTTTGTATAATATATTGTGTGTGGGTATTAGTTTTAACCGCAAAGCTTGGAAAAAGGTTTAACCCTTTGTGTAAATTAATTAATATAATAAAAAAAACTTCATTATATTATAGTTACAAGATTAGATAAGCATAGGGCGCCATTTAGTGCGATTACGTGAATCCGTAATATCGATATTCTCACACATGATGGCAGCGTTATCGATACTCTGAAGTTGCAATAGTTAATTTCAATAACAGCGCTGTTGTTTGGTTCAGCTGCAATTGCCGCATTTATTTACTGATTTGTATTTGGCTTATTTAATTGTTACGAATATATCCTGCGCCCATAAAATGCAGGAGTGTCCTTACGCCGAGAAATGCTATCGCAAGAATCCTATACACTTTAAGGAATACAAACATGCTCATCGTAAGTGGCCAAATAATTTCGCAACTTTTTGCAAGTGAATTTTTAAATTTTGACTATTTTCAAATAGTGGATGCAATTTATGCCAAGGGCTGTGCTGCGGGCAGCACGGAATACGACATACCCAGCAAATATTCCAATGAACTCATAAATCAACAGCTTAAACTGTTGGAGAAGCTGTTTCCGAAGGCGGCCAAAGAGACGCCTGCTGCAGAGAAGCCAGCGAAGCCTTCTGTTGCTTTAGTAGCTCCTTCATCAGCTCCTCCAGCCTGCCCAAAACCAGTGCCAAAAGAGCTGCCAACTGCCAGCACAAGTCGTGCTGCCGACAACTCGAATCTCGCCAAGAAACAAAAGCTAAGCGAACGCAATATACGCGATTACATTCCCGTCGTTGTGGAGAAGGGACGCATGGCAGCCAAGTTGGAACGTGCTGCGCCCTACAACATGTTTCTCACCGCCATCACAGACTCAAAACCAACGCACCAGGAGCCGCTCAGCATCACATTGCAAGAGATACTCGACGAAAGTCTGGGCGAGATCGAGTCTAGTGTGCAAATCAACTTTATGATTGACATTGGCTGGCTACTTGGACACTATTACTTTGCTGGCATACTGTAAGTCTAAACATTCCCCTTCATTCTCCACACTTCAAAGCATCCGAATCCATTTGTAGCGATAAACCTCTGCTCGTGCTCTATGGCGATGAATCTCCGGAGCTGCTCAGCATTGGCAAATTTAAGCCACAAGTGACAGCCATCAGGGTGAAGATGCCCACACCGTTTGCCACCTCACACACCAAGCTAATGCTGCTTGGTTATGCAGATGGGGGAATGCGCGTTGTCATCTCCACAGCCAATTTATACGAAGATGATTGGCACAATCGCACACAGGGTTTGTGGATTAGTCCTTTGTTGCCAGCCCTGCCCGAAGATGCAGATACCACAGCGGGCGAAAGTCCAACGGGCTTCAAGCAGGATCTCATGCTTTATCTGGTGGAATACAAGCTGTCGCAGCTGCAACCTTGGATTGCGCGTCTGCGCAAAAGCGATTGCAGCGCCGTCAAGTAAATTGAATATTTATAAGCACTTGCTTTACTTAGTGAACTGTTTGTTTCCTTAGCGTCTTCTTCATTGGCTCTGTGCCCGGCGGACATCGCGAGAGCGCTGTGCGTGGCCATCCTTGGGGCTGTGCTCGTCTTGGCTCGCTGCTGGCCAAGCATGCCACGCCCATTGATGATCGCATTCCCGTGGTTTGTCAGAGCAGCAGCATTGGCAGCCTGGGCGCTAATGTGCAGGCCTGGATACAACAGGATTTTGTCAACAATCTGCGCAAGGATTCACAACCAGTTGGACGTCTGCGTCAAATGCCCGCTTTCAAGATGATCTATCCGAGTTTTGGCAATGTTTCACGCAGTCACGACGGCATGCTTGGAGGCGGGTGTTTGCCCTACGGCAAGAACACCAACGACAAGCAGCCGTGGCTTAAGCAACATCTGCAGCAATGGAAATCCGGCGATCGCCATCGATCGCAAGCCATGCCGCACATTAAGAGCTACACACGCTTCAACCTGGAGGAACAGTGCGTCTATTGGTTTGTGCTCACCTCGGCGAATCTCTCGAAGGCCGCCTGGGGTTCGTTTAACAAGAACTCCAACATTCAACCGTGTCTGCGTATTGCCAACTATGAGGCGGGTGTTTTGTTCCTGCCCCGATTTGTGGTGCGTTTCATGATTGTATTTATTTATATGTGATTTGTAATTATTTGCGTCCCATTTGCAGACGGGCGAGGACACATTTCCTTTGGGTAATACTAGAGATGGCGTGCCCGCCTTTCCCTTGCCCTACGATGTGCCCTTGACGCCCTACGGACCTGATGATACACCTTTCCTAATGGATTATCTACAGGGCTAAAAGGGATGTTTTCGAATTTGTTTTCTGGTTAAAATACACTCACTATACTATTGTTTAAATTTGTTTAATACAGTTAAAATACGCCTGATGTATGCATTCATTTTATTTGAAACTATCGCCAATGGACGTTGAATTCTTATCGATGCCAGCAGAAAGTTATCGATACCCAGATTAGCCAGGGAATCACACAAGTGATGAAATTCACTTGTTGCTGATCTTTTGGCAGGCGCACAACAAATATTCTAATTGCGCATTTCATAATTTGTTATTCAATACTTCATAATAAACATATTTTTTAAGTCGCTCAAAATACAGGTATGTTAAGAGGCTTTACAAAATATTTGTGCTGCATTATTAAACATATTCTTTGTATAACAATATTATATGTAAATGTATGTATATTATACATTGACTTTGAGCGGCACGATCCCAATAACCGAAAAGAATTTGTTAACTATACCTAAATCGGTAAAAACGTTATTGACACGCTAATAATTCTGAGTCACTTCATAAATTATTACAGCGATCAGATACATATTAGGTTTTGCAGTAGTTGAAAAAATTAAATAATTTTCATTAGCTTTAATATACTGTTCAGTTTATACTAAAACCACGCTCATTAAAGAAGCACTTCGGTCGGAGAAAAGTAATTGAATTCCCAATTAATATTTCAACAACATTCCTTCTGAAAATTGGTAAGTAAACATAAAATGTTCCAACAAAATTTACTTTAAGTTGAATTTGGTTAAATGAATAAATTCCGTCTCTATTAATCGAACAGGAATATGAGTACTGAGAGTCTATATAGATCCTTCGGTGAATATCTGAATGATCTAACGCAGGACAAGATTGATCTTTCCGATTGTTTGTACGATACAGTGAAGCCAGGTGCAATGGCTGAGAAATTGGAACGTGCTGCTCCATACAACATGTTCCTCACCGCGATCAGAGACTCGAAACCGACACACGATGAGCCGCTAACCATAACTATGCAAGAGTTATTCGATGAAAGTCTGGGTGAGATCGAGAGCAGTGTTCAAATTAATTTTGAAATTGATATTGCATGGCTACTGTCCTTCTATCATAAAGCGGGCATACTGTAAATATTAATATGTCTATTACAATATGAGTGTGAATAATCATTAATGAATTGCAGAGACAAACCATTGCTTGTATTGTATGGCGCTGCAGATCCGGATTTGGATGAAATTGGCACACTAAAGCCAAATGTTAGCGCAATTCGCATTAAAATGCCACCAGAATATGCAGTATCACATTCAAAAATAATGCTGCTTGGCTATACGGATGGAACAATGCGTATTGTCATCGCCACGGCGAATTTAACCATATTCGATTGGCACAATTGCACTCAGAGCTTGTGGATAAGCCCATTGCTACCCGTGCTGACAGAGGATGCTGAGCCAACAGCTGGTGAAAGTCCTACGGGTTTCAAAGCCGATTTACTGCGGTATCTTCTTGTGTATCAAGTGGAGCAATTGGAGCCATGGCTAGAACGCATACGTAAAACGGATTTCAGTGCGATTAAGTGAGTAAACAAAAATGTCATTGCAGTCAGCCAACAACTTAAGCAAGTCAGCAAATATTTAGCAACAAATAAGTAATGTGGATCGAATATGTTTATCTATAATTGACTTCTGCCAACATTGGTTACCACGTTCTGAAGACAATAACAATCTTTATAGGCATTTGTCAATTTATCTCCCCTTTACCTTTGTTTCCAATCTTTGCTTATTAAATTCGGATTTATAAAATTGTTTAAATGCCGGAGACGAGGATCTTTTCACTTCCTTATTCTTCCCCAATCTAATCTGTTGACGACAAATTAACTAAATAAAAATTTCTGTGACTCCCTTAGTGTATTTCTGATTACCTCAGTGCCTGGATCACATGTGCAGCCTGCGCCCTGGGGCTGCTCAGCTATTGGAACAGTGCTGGAGCAGCATGTGGCTCCCATTGATGATAGCATTCCTGTTGTCTGTCAGAGCAGTAGCATTGGTAGCTTGGGCTTCACGCTAATGGGTTGGGTGCAGCGGGATTTGATACGCAATATGCGCAAGAATCGATCACCAGTGAATCGCTTACGTGGTTTCGTGCCCTTCAAGATGATACATCCCAGCAAGCGAAATGCTTTGGCAAGTCATGATGGCAATATTAGTCCATATACACAGGAATTTCACGATCGGCAGCCGTGGCTCACGGCTCATTTGCAGCAATGGAAGTCGGAGCAACGGCATCGTTCCCAGGCGATGCCTCACAACAAATGCTATGCGAGATTCAACGAGCAGGAGCAAAGTCTCTATTGGTTTCTTCTGACATCGGCGAATATCTCAAAAGCCGCTTGGGGATATACGGATAGAAATTCGCTGCTGACCATTTCCAATTATGAGGCAGGAGTTTTATTTCTGCCAAAATTTGTGGTTAGTTTAAATAGTAGTAACAATTTAATTTGCTTACGAATCCATCTTGACTTCTTTGCAGATAGGAGAAGAAACATTTCCGTTGTCTAGTTCGCAAAATGGTGTTCCAGCTTTTTCTTTGCCTTACGATGTGCCACTAACACCATATGCAGCTGATGATGTGCCCTCTGTATGCTCGGGTCGTAAACAAACATAGAATATGTAAACATAAATAATATTTCACTTGTTAATTATAGAAAGTCCTAATGAAGTTTCACTATGTTATGAATTTATATCAAACTCGAACTGTAATCGATAACAATATGGCGGCAACATATCGGACAATATTAAAAGTGTGACCATACGGTTTGTTAATATATTGTATCGTTTTATAGCACATTATTGTAATGAGACTCTGCGGTCACCCTATGTGCCGATTCATTCGTCGTTGGTTTTTCGCATAAAAACAACGTTTGAGGCGGTTCTGGTAAAAACAGTGTAGTTAATAATTTGCTTACCTTCGCATTACAATACTTTTTGTGGTAAGTGAACAATTATAAATATATATGTGTGTGTTTGTTTGCTGTGCTTCACTTTAATTATAAACAACAAAATGTGCGTAAAATTAATTGATGAACACTTTTTGAGTTGTGTGCAAAAATCGCTAGGCAAGTGCAGTAAGCAGCGAAAAGTGCCGGCTGCGTTTGTCGTCGTTACGTTGGGTGGGGTTTTTTTTATTCTTTCCGCTCCTGTGGCCAGGCTGTCTGGAATTTAATATGGACACGTACATGAACACACATAAGCATATATATATTAATCTATGTACATATATACTTTGTAACTTTGTATGTGTGGGCGCTAAGTGTTCGAGGACAGAAGACAGCTGTAGCTGTTAAGATATGTATTTTTGTTGGTTGGCTATTTTTACGTGAATCACTTTTTGTTTGTTAAATTCACTCTCACACATACATGCAAGTGAATGTAATGTGTGTGCTTGTTTTTTGCTATATTTATAATGATGATTTCATATCCATTTCAATTTAACTATATGGTATTTTTGTTGCAAATGCGCAAATCCAAAATAAGTGCATTTCCACTAAAGTGACAAGAAGAATGCTTGATCTGCTGCTCCCAATAGCTGCTTCAACATCGTCTTCTTCTTCTAACTTCTCAGCTGTTTGCCGCTGTTTGAATCGTTACTCTTATTGTTGTATGTGTGAGTGTGCTTGTTTCTCTGACTCACTCCCACAGCCCATCTAGAAAGTTTACGCAAGAGTGAATAAATAAATGTACATGCATGTATTATGTATGTGTGTGTGTGTGTGAAATTAAAGATGGCCAAAAAGCGCTATCAGTTCACACCGAAAAAAAAACACTCACACATAGATTACAAGTTTAGACTCATTTTCGCTGGAAATATTAGTTTTGCCCATATACGGGTTTAATTTCTAATTAATTGTTATTAGCGACGCGCTTACACACCTAACGGTACATTTAATCTGCTTGCGTGTGTGTGCGTGTGCATTTGAATGCACATTGCCTACAAGAGAACAAGCTTCACATCCTACTCTATCTAGGCATGAAGAAGAAGCTGTATGTATGCTGGCAGCTGAGCGAAAGTTGTTGCTTTTTTTTTTTGCTATGCCAGCCAGACGGATTCTCACTCTAATTGCCATCATCATTTGTTTGGCAACAACAACTCAGTGGTTGGCCGGCAGTGCAATAAACTCATTGCAAGCACAACAATAACAAAACCAAAGTTAGCACACAGCTTTACGCTCTCTTTTTGCCTCCCTCTTTATTTCATCTTGACAGTTCTCTCTCGCGCAAACTCTCTTCGTATCATCGTTGTTGTTATTGTTATTGTGCCATGGCCACCTGGAAGCTTTCTCCACAAGCAACAGCTTCAATTACAACAACAGCAAAACGTAAATGACCATGTAAAAATAGTTTGATATTTAGTTTGTTGCCTTTTTAAAGTTGAATTCAGTCAATCGCCCAAATTTGGACAAAGCAATAGCGCAAAAAAAAAGTGTCGCGATAGCAAAGCTTAGCTTACATTTGTTAACAGCGCGCTTGGTTTACAGTCGAGCTCATAACAGTGACCTTAACAGCATGCCCAGCCTTCAGTTGAGCTACTAACAGTGACCTGTTAACAGCGCGTCGTTCAACTGTTAAATGGCGCCCCGCTGTTAGGCGAGTCCTGTGCGTGCGCCTTTGATTCCCTTTTAGGGTGTGTTCTCGCAGCAGCAGCAACAGCAGCTGTGGAGCAAAAAAAGCGTTTGTGTATATGTGTGTGCGGGTATGTGTGTGTGACCCAGTTGGGTGCTAGCCGTGGCCTATTGCCGTTTCGCCGTGCCCAGGCAGGTTTTGCATTCAAATTTCGAAAAGTGATTAAATTTGCCAATTTTTTAATGTCAAACGCATAAGAACAGTTCGGGCGTGTGCTAGTGTGTGTTATTCCGGAGGAATCGTAAAGTCGTCTAAGGAGTGGTCTTTTTTTTTTGGCCTTTGGTTTACAGCTATTTGCTTTTTTTTCCTTTGCGGCTTTCGTCGTCACACGCCTAACATAATTTTTTATATGGCTGCTTCGCTGCCTCTGCTTTCGACGTCGTAACCGAGAATGAGTTTTAAATACGGAAATTGCATAATCTTAATGTGATTTATACAAACAATATACCACTAAAACAACAACAACAACAAATCATCGTGTCGTTCAATATTTTAAAGTCGAAACGAACCCAGCAAAAATGTTCTCATGTTGTCGTGCAAATCCTAAAGCAGCCAAAAAGGATAAGGACAAGGATAAGGATAAACAGCAGCAGCAGCAGCAGAACGATGAAGCAGCAACAAAAGAAGCAGAAGCAGCGGCAATAGAGATTGCTGCTGTGCCAAGTCCAACGAATGAAAACGAAACGGAGGCCAAACCAAAAAATGGTCCAACGACCGAAACCGCAATTGAACCGGTTCCCGAACCACTAACTGAACCCAAAGAGGAGCCCTTGGAGGCAACCAACGATGCTTCCGACGATGTTGTTATTGAGTCTCCCCAAACTGGTATTCACAATAAGACTTTTCTCTCTTAGTATTATTAAGTGACCACAAGTCTCTAGCACTCGTATCAGGTATCTGGAAATCCCATTTAACAGTGCTCCAAGTGCCCAGAACCTGCGCTTCTTGCACCCAACTCTTTTTATCATTTCCAAGTCACTTGTGTGTAACTTGAGTTGTTGTAGTTGCAACTATGGTTTCTATTGGGAATAATGCTGGAACAAAACACTTCCCGAAGTGAAGCATTTCAATTGTAGCACCTGAAACTGAGTTTTCTTTACCTTTACGTTTACGTTTTCTTCTATTTGGAAATTAACATTTTATTTCCATTACAAAATGCTCATAGAGCATGACTATCTCTAATTGTGTTCAGTCTCCAGAGTGAAATTTGTAGTTTAATCCGCTTTCAAATTAATTTCTTATGCTATAGGTACAATGACGTCAAGTTGGTGGCTATACAATATAGAAGTTGTTTCTATAAAAGAGTTTTATTGGATAAGCTACAAGTTTGAGATTTCATAACACTATAATTGAAAAATATTTAAAAATAATTCTTTTAAAATTACAAATAACATTGATAAGGGAAAAAATTTAAGTTAAGCTATTTAAGTTTAAGCTTAGGAGCTTAAAAGATATATTGCAGCTTTAAAATCTAAAAAAAAAACAAATGAAAGGATTAATCATAATTATAGAGTTTGCTTGTGAGTTCCTGGAAAGTATAATCACAAAAGACACCCTTAAATAAGATAGTTAAATAGGATATCAGGTTTCGTGTGTTGCATATGTTTTAAGATTACCTAAGTTGCATTGTGTATTGTGTAGTAACCACGCTTGTGGCGTCTTCACAGCCAACGATATAGAAGCCAACGGAATAGCATTGCGTTCCACACACTCGTCCACATCGACAGCGCCACCCGCATCGATGACCAGTGCGGACGATGATGATGATGATGGCGGTGGTGGTAATGGAAATGGAAGTGGTGGAGTGCAAACAGCAGCTGCAACATCGCCACAGCACCAACAGCAGCAGCAGCAGCAACAACAACAACAACAACAAGCACAGCCAACAAAGAGTTGTCTATCGCGACACAATTCGACACATCAATCCATCAAGAAGAAGGTGAACATTAGCAACCGGGCCGAGATCATAGAGCCAGAACCGTTGTCCACATCGCTGATGCTGTTGGCCAATCACAACAACAACAACAACAACAGCTCGTTTGCGGATGACGATGAAGTGTTCTCGGACTCGTTGCCGCCACCAAAGCGGGAGAGCATGTGTGCTCCGTATATTGAGGGGGAACTGCTGCCGGAAACATTGGTCTTTGCCCATGGATTGCCCGCCTGGTTTGACGACGAGCGTCTCAATGAAATGTACGCGTTCTCTAACGATTTCCTATCCACTCAATCTCTATCTCTAAAGTGTAAATTCTTCTCGTTTGTGTTTTGCTTGTTTTGTGCTGTCACAGCAGCGGTTGCATTGAGCCACCTGTCACGCCCGTGGGACGCGATGAGCTGGAGCTGAAGCGTCAGCGACTCTACACGGAGCTGTTGCGGGCTGCGCACGCAGCCGTCGAGCACAGCGTTGCCGTGCGTGGTAATTGACAAACACACAACAATACTTCTACTCAAATTCAAACTCAAACTCTGTTCTCTCTCTCAAGCTGTTTTCTCTCATGATTCTTTACTTGGTTGTCTCCTGTTGTTGCATGCCCCCTCAATTTGACACCAAACCAAAAACAAGAGATGAACTTTTAATTTCAAGAAATACTATTTCGCTTATTATTGTTGACATCCAGTTGCATTCACATTTTACTCTTTGCAAGCATTTCTTTTGAAGGTATACTTATTTGTTATTTTGTTCATTTACTGAAGACTTAACTTAAACCTTAAATCTTTAACTTAATTAGTGATGTAGTAAATTATTTAAAGAAAGTTGTTCTCCTTTCAAAAATAACTTCAACTTAAGTATTAAAAGAGTAGGTTATGAAAACTACTTACTAATATTCACAGATCTTAAGAGATATTAGATATAACTATCAGTATAGTATAGTATCATGCCAAAGATCCAATCTAAAAATTCTTCAAAATTTAATAGAATAACTTGATTTTAAAAGAATGGTATAAGCATTAATCTTTAATAATATTTGGTGTAGATTATTTTTGTAAATATTTACTTAAACGTAAGCAACAGTTGTTAATTTAAAATACAATTTCAATAGGAATTTTAATTACTTGCCACATTTCTTGTAAAGAGTGTCCTAAAGTATGGCTTTAAAGTTGACTTTAAAATACTTGTTTATTTTTATGTCATTTTTCTCACACATTTTGTTAAGTGCGCACAACTTGAAAGCATTGTTTTTTTGCAAGCAGCAGCGTTGTCATCATCATCATCATCATCAGCAGTAAAATGCTCATTATGAACTCGGTTCATTCATTCTCCATCTCCAGTCAATCAAGATTGTTTTGTTTTTCTTTTTCTTGTATGTTTTTTTTTTTTAGTGTCGTTTCAGTGATTCATGCACTTTGCTAGCACGACTTGATGACATCAATTACAACAAGTCTTTTGCATAATATTACTTGTGTTTTTTCTGTCTCTCTTTTTCCTTTGAGCTGAGTGTGATTCGTTTTTGTGTTATTCATCAACTTTTTACGCACATATTTATTTTTTTATTTCAATGAAATCGAGAGCTGAGCTAAAGCGTTGCATGCATTTCTCTTGTGGCTGATTCACAGATAACGAAACGGAAACAAAGCCCACGGCTGCCGTAGAGCATTTGGAGAGGATTTGCGAACGTTTGGAAACGCTAGTGGATCGCTTGGAGCACACGCTTATCGTTGCGCCCGATAATAAAACCGATTCAGAGACACCATTGCCAACACCACCTCCGCCGCCACCGCCACTAACACCACCAGCACCGCTAACACCGCCAGCAGCAGCAACAACAGCTTCCAAGAGCAACAGCAGCAACATCATGAGTGTCGCCGGCTTTGAGGATATTGTGGAGGGCTCTTTGGCCCAATATCTGTCACTATCGGCTAAAATTGGCGGCGATGTTGCCCAGCATGCGCAATTCGTCAAGGCCGCTTTTGAGTAAGTAACGAATTAGGATTGCGTGGAATGAAAATTGAATGTCCATTATTCACTTACAGCGCCCAATTGCGTTATGTGACGCTGGCCACGGAAATTGCGCAACCGGCGCAGGCGAAGCAAATGGAACTGCTGCAGCCAACATCAACGCAGATCAGCGCTGTGCAGGATTACCGTGAGAAGCATCGTTCGTCGCCATTCTTCAATCATTTGTCGGCCATTAGCGAGAGCATTCCCGCCTTGGGTTGGGTCTGTGTGGCCATGAAACCTGGACCTCTGGTTAAGGAAATGAACGATGCCGGCCAATTCTATACGAATCGTGTGCTCAAGGAGTGGAAGGAGAAGGATGCCACGCATGTGGAGTGGGCACGCGCCTGGATACAAACACTCACCGAACTGCAGGCGTACATCAAGCAGTATCACACCACGGGTCTGGTGTGGTCCGGCAAGGGTGCAGCACCCGCTGGCGGTGCTCCACCACCGCCACCACCCGGCGGTATGCCACCACCACCACCACCACTAGATCTGAATGCCCTGAAGCTGGACAGCGCGGCTGGCGATGATCGCAGCGCGCTCTTTGCGCAAATCAATCAAGGAGCTGATATTACCAAGAGTAAGTTCATGAAATGTTGTTTAAAGCGCCTTAACTAACTTTATGTATTTGTTTGATAGACTTGAAGAAGGTCACCGGGGACATGCAGACGCATAAGAATCCCTCGCTGCGCACTGGTCCAGCGCCATTCAAGACACCAGCCAGCAGCAGCAGCAGCGCCACATCGTTTGCTGCTGCTCCTCCGGCCAAGGAACCGGTCTTCACTCGCGATGGCAAGAAGTGGCTGATTGAGTATCAGAAGAACAACAGCGGTCTGCTGGTGGACAATGCTGAGATGAACAATGTGGTCTACATGTTCCGTTGCGAGGGCTCCACGCTCACGGTTAAGGGCAAAGTGAACAACATTGTGCTGGATTCGTGCAAAAAATGCTCGCTCCTCTTCGATTCGGTTGTGGCTTCCGTGGAGTTTGTCAACTGCCAGAGCGTGCAGATGCAAGTGTTGGGCTCGGTGCCAACGGTGTCGATTGACAAGACCGATGGCTGCCAAATGTATTTGTCCAAGGACTCGTTGGGCGTTGAAATCGTTAGCTCCAAGTCATCGGAGATGAACATTCTGCTGCCCGAGGAGAGCGGTGATTATGTAAGTCAAATTCGTATATCAAACTTTGATCGATATTTATATTTTTTTTGCATTTTCTATTTGCAGACTGAATTGGCTTTGCCGGAGCAATACAAGACCTTTATCAATGGCAAAACCCTCAAGACTGTGTGCGTCGACAGCCTTGGCTAAATATGTGTGGTTGTGTGTTGTCTAATCCATGGGTGTCGTTGATTGCTTTTTAAATCCACAAAATCCCAATCTGCGTCTCCCATAAAACACTTATTGTGAGCCAGCAAAGCAGCAAACATAAAGTAATTACTAATTAATTGATTAATCTGTATCGTTTTGTCGAGAGAAAACTGTTGCCAAATTAACTAATTGCTGCTGGCCTCAAAAGCAAAAAGTATTCATCATTTGCATTGAAAATATGTCGATATTTATTTTATGGCTTTGGTGTTAAAACCAAAACTAAACCAACAAGCAAACAAAAAACGCGACGCAACCCAAACGATAACCCAATTGTATTTATATTAAATTTAATGAGAATAATGCACATGAGAAAAAAAAAAAAACAAAAGAAACATTTGTCAACAATTTTAAGCAGACTTTTCATTCAATTATACCAATTAATTAATTTTTGCACATAAGCATGTAAGTGAATCAAGATCATCAAAATGGAAAAACAAACAAAACTCTTTTATATTCTATTTAAATAAAATTTAAAACATTTTTTATTAAATAAAAATAAAACAAAGAAAATGTGTTTTAATTTCTTTTAGAAATAAATAGCAATTAATCAAGATAAAAAAAAAACTATTCCAATAAATTCTAAAATTGGATATGTGTTTTGGTGTTTGTTTTTATTTCTACATTTTATTTAGATATAAATAAAAAGTATATTTTTTTCATTTTAACAAACATTGTAATTAATTTATTTCTCGGTCAATTAAATAAAATTGTCTAAAAGGAAATAAATATAAAAATGGTTTTTTATAATAAAAATTATTAAACGAAAAATTTCGATTTTTAAAATTGATTTTCGTTTATTAAATAATTTTTAATCAACATCATCTGCCAGAGAATTGGATCAAGAAAAAAAAAACAAACTCTTTTCATATTCTATTTAAATAAAATGTATTTTTTATTAAATAAAAATAAAAAGGATACTTGTTTTAATTTTTACAATTGGTTTTTGTTCAAACATATTTCAAGTGTTGCATTTTAAAGCCAGGGGATCAGGATCAAGCAAATGAGAAGGAATGTTTAATACTTGTTAGATCTTCTTGTACTCGATGCGTTCCACCTTGACCTCATCGCCAATCAGCTGATACACATAGGTGACCACCGTGGTGCTCTGGATGTCCATAAGCACAAACGAAGGCACCACATTTGTGTCCAGTGGGTTAAAAGCGCCCGTTGCTGATCCGGGATTGATGTAGAACTTATTGCCGTGCTCATACGCCTCAAACTTGTACGTATGCCCTGTTATCAAGATGTCCACATCTAGTTGCCGCTGAATCAGTGCCAATGCCTCGGGATCGCCACGGGGCACTACTTGATGACCATGACAGAGACCAATGCGAAATTGTCCCACTGTCACGACTTTTTGCTCGGGATAGCTGAGATTCTCGTCGAAATCGCCTCGCACAATGTGCACATCGTTTGCCAGTGATTTGAGATAATCGTACGATTCCTTTGTGCAAATATTTCCGGTGGCCAATATATGATGAATCCGTCCGGGAACCAACAGCTTTTTAAATTTGGCCGGCAAACTGCTGCAGCGATGTGGTATATGCAAATCTCCCAGTACTAAAACCAGCATCTTATTATTGCCTATGTGTTCAACCGTTTGATTATCTTCAATTTGAAAGATGCGAGTTGGGTGTGTGTTTTTTATCAACAATAATTTCTCAGTGAAACGCCCCAGCAAAAATGTAGAGAGTTGACTAAAACAGCTGAACAGCTGTTCAATTTGTCGGCACCATCAAGCGAATGGCAAAATCCAATAAGACAAAAACAGCGACTACCCTGAGAACGTTATGCATCCAAATAAAGTAAAGTACTGTAAATTATGTTACATTTTGCTTAAATTTAAACTTAAATACTTGTATTGATTAATTTTATAAAATTAAAAAAAATATATATGTAACTTATTTAATTATTATTTAAAATTGTTGCTGTTTTGAGTTGAAACCTATACATTTGTTTGCACCATCCACAGAAAACACAGCTGTGCGGTGGCTTCGTCAACAGCGGAATGGCCAATTCACGTAAAGTGCAGTTAAATTATTTACATCGTTTAATTAAAACCATAATGTGATTGCTAATTCAAGTAACCTCGTAAAATTTATTTTTTTAATGTATAGAATGAAATAATTAAGTATATATAGCAACAGCAGGGACGTATGGCATTCATAGCTTAATTTGACAGCAACCTTATCATTTTATTGCACCTTGAAGTCACAACGCTTTGTTTTGCCGGCAAAAATGGACGCAGCTGACGCACCTACGAGCGCTGAAAGTAAATACTAAAATATATATTAGTTAATTAAAATTAATTGTTGAAAATACTTACAGCTGAGGCCAGCATTGACCTGCTGGTCGTAGTGTTGGACACGAATCCATCCCAACACGTTGTGCGCCAGAATCCGCAAAATCTCACTCAGATTCTAGAGGCTGTCATCGCCTTTGGCAATGCGCATCTTATGCAAAAGGCTCAAAACAAATTGGCGGTCTTATCCTGCTCGCATCATGCCACGTAAGTGCAGTGCTTATTAATAAGAAAACGTAACTAATCGTTTTTAATTTCCACTTAGTGACTTTCTTTATCCGTTGCCTGGTCGCCAAGTAGAGCTTCGTCAGGTTGATGGACAGTATGAAGTATTCAGTTTAGTTGAGAAGACTGTCAAGCAGCAGCTGGGTAGCATTCTAATGAATGCGCCACGCTTGAGTTCTCCCTGCGAGAGCTTGTTGGCAGGCAGCATGTCCATGGCCCTTTGCTATATATCCAGAGTAAGTTGTGAATTGTGAAATGAATTATTAAATTGGTTAAAATTCCTCTTGCTTACAGCTGCAACGCAGTATTGGCGCTGGAGTGAAGATGCACTCCCGTATCCTGGTGATAACAGGCAGCAATGAGTGCGCCTCCCAATACATGACCTACATGAATGTCTTCTTCACCGCACAAAAACTTAACATTGTCATAGACACTTGCGCCTTGGACAAGACGCTAAGTTTGCTGCAGCAAGGATGCGATATTACCAATGGACAGTTCCTAAAGGTGACACAGCTCGATGGCTTGTTGCAGTATCTGTTGTGGGTTTTCTTGCCATCCCCGCAGATGCGTCACAAAATGGTTTTGCCACCTCCGCCAAAAGTCGACTATCGTGCCTCGTGTTTTTGCCATCGCGAGCTCATCGACATTGGCTACGTGTGCTCCGTCTGCTTAAGCGTCTTCTGCAAGTATAGTCCCATCTGCACCACATGCCAGTAAGAGAGCAGCTTAGTTGTACTTCTATTCATATATAATTTAATGTATCTTTATTGTTTTGCAGCACCATATTTAAAATGCCTGGGCCGTTACCCATTAGACCCAAGAAGAAAAAGAAGCCGGAGAAAATGTGAAACAACAAAACTCTTGGCTAAACTATGTACGTTATATCCAAGTTTCTTAACTTTAACACTAAGTTAGAGAGAGCTAAAAGGCACTGCTGAAGCCTAGCTCTCATACAATCGTAAATATATATCATATATTAAATTCATACTTGAACAGCGTGTCAGAGTTAAGATTAAAACGGGAAGGTGTCTTTATGGGTGATTTATGGATGAAGGTATATTCCTTCCAAGCAATCTTTTAATACATCTTATAACACCAAGTTACATTGTTCATGGCCATAACAGTTTCAAAGAGGCTTTCAAACAGCTTAAAGAAATAACTCATGTATTCAATGAAAGTTTCAATTGACAACATTTAATTCTATAACATAATCTACAATTCAGAGAAGGCCTCTAGCAGTCGTTTAAACAGTTTTCACTTTAAGTATTTCGCGTAATTTTACTAAAGTACATTGGGCCAAAATTGGCTGGCAAATAGGGAATAACCATTTGGCCGTATTTCAAACCCTTTGGCTGCTCAAACTTGTAAATATCCCCCAAGAGCGCCGTCTGTTGACTCAGATCCTTGATGGTCGCTGTGATGCCATGCTCGGTGAAGACCTTTTGCAGTGCCATGTGAACAACGCCATCGTTCTGCACCGGTGACAGCGAGCAGGTGGAATAGACTAGACTGCCGCCAGGTTTCAAGAGACGCAAGCAATTGGCCAAGATGCCTGCCTGGAGTTCGGGAATGCGCAGACGCTCCTTGATGCGTGTGGGCTTGAAGATGTTGTTGTCCTGGTGCATCAGCACATGACGATCTGTTGTGCAGGGCACATCCACGAGTATTTTATCATAGCTTTCGAACTCATCCAAATTGCGGGCATCACTTTGACTGAAGATTAGACGCTGACCCGCCCAGCGTTGTTTGTAATCAAACAGATATTCCTGCATGACATGACGCAGTTTATTTAGTCGCGATTCCTGCACATCGTTGCATATAAGCTGATCCAGATGCAGTGTTTGCAGCATCAGCAATGATTTGCCGCCTGGCGCGGCACAAGCATCCAGCACACGCTCTCCAGGCTGCACTTGAAGGAACAACGGAGGCAACACCGAGGCCCCATCCATTAGGAAATGTGAGAGGACTCCTGTGAGGCATTGTCGCGGTGGCTTAAAGTCCGAGCAGTTGCCCATTTCATAGGTATAGATGGCTAGGTGTTCGGGATACTTGAAATTCCGCTCTGGCTCGATGGCCAAAGGAAAATCAGCGCTAGTTTGATAGTATTTATAATGCTCCGATTCGGCCACCCAATCTTCCATGCCCTTGATGGTATTGGCAGGCATATATTCGTATAAGCCGCCAGTGCCGAATTGTGGATCCACCAGGCGACTCGCATCCAGCTGCACGTCTTCCTCAAGAGCTCTAGTCAAGCTCGGCTCATAAGTCGACTCGGTGTCGTGATTTTCTTCTTTTTGCCGATTTCGCTCGTAGTTTAATTGCTGTGGCTGCACATGATTATCGTCGGTGGGATAAATCGCGGCCACCTCGCGCTCTTGTTGCTTCCTCAGCAGTGCATCGAGTTTGTCATCGATGTCGTAATGAGCACGCTTTTCCTCACCCAACAATTGACTTGAATTGCTTGCATTTTCCTCCTGTCGTTCTTGGGCCAATTGAATGAGTGACTTGATGTTGATGGCACCGTCCATTTCCAGCATGCTGCACGTCTGCTCTGTGTCCCCAAAGTTGTTGACCATGGCCACATATTTGTGCTCGGTGAGCAGCGCTGCTCGCATATTTTTCCAACGACCGCCATAGACAGAGCCGTAGAAATCATCGAAACTGTCAAGCGCACGATCGCAGTTGTTCTTCTTGTGTTGCAGCAGATTCCAACGTTTTTTGCTACCGCTGCGCCAGCGTCGAGGCTGCAGCATGCAAATGTTGCGCACTTTCAACATTTCGCTCGTTTGTTTGTTTTTGCGGAACCGGTAAATTTCTCTTATTGGAATTCGAGATGGGGGTATATCGATAACACTAACGTTTGCCGTTGTTGGTGGAGACTAGTTTTCCGTTTCTTGTCGGAATGTGACCAAATTTTTTAAGTACTTGGTCACATTCATGTGGAGCAGAAATTGCAGTTAAGTTAATTTAAATTGAATATATATATATGTGTAATGGCGAATTTATATTTAATTATTATAATACTATCTTCTTTAGTGCAATTGCAACTTAATTTTAGAAACATATTTATTTGAATATCTTCGCACAAGCCTGCTTTATCCACAAACATAATAGACACCCTGTGACTGCACATTGTTATCGCGCGCACAAGTAATCGAATTTGTAATTTCAAATTAAGTTGTGAAAAGAAAAACCTAAACACTTAGCCATTGTTCCATTCTTGTTTTTCACATGACCCAAATGCTATGTAAACTATAAATTCAAAGAGAAGTAAAACAATTGCGACTCAAAACAAAACCACAATATTCTATCTAAGCCAAAAATAAAACATAATCAATATGCAGTAAATGATATAGAACTAATCTCTAAGTACCACTCATATTTCCCTCGGTAACAAATCGAGCCAATATTGCCCATTATGTTTGGCGCAATATTCATGTGATAAAGAATATGAAAGAAAATTGTATATAAACAAATCTTTCCTGCCAAATTGAATCTATTTTGAGACGCTCATTAAAAATGAGTGCATTTTTGCCTCTGGCGTTTTAATGACTTTTTATATTATTTTATTAATCCGCCAGTAGATTATAATTTGAATGTGGTCTCTGCTTCATCTTATAAAAGAATGCCATTCAATTTTGAAAACCCATTTTTCAAGAAATAGAAAATACCAATTCATATTGACTACTATATCGTTTTATTTGTTTGTCTGTAGGGGGATAATTTTCTTAGTAAGTTCTTGTTTCGGTAGGTTAAGTACATGAGGCAGTTAAGCGATGAAGGATTCGGTTTTGAGTTGTATAATAAAGTGGGGTTGTCCATAGACGCACAGTTACGAGTATACTTAGTAAATAGAGAGAACTAAAAACTATAATTGGTATTGGTATTTACAGTCCAGTGCGACAGTGCAACAGAATTGATCATTATCTTTTTATCTCTTTTTCTTTGTTCTTGGCTCTACAAATCAATTGATACTGCATTTGTTTTCATTTGCTTGTTGGTTTTTTGTTCGTGCAACGAGATTACTAATTTTATGCCTTCGATGGAGCGGTCTCCTTCAGCGGTGTCTTTTCATCCTTGACTTCGGTTTGCTGCTGGGCACCAGACCGATTCCACGACTGTTCGGCTCCAGAGCCAAATATAATAAAGACAAAGAACTCCAGAACGAACAGAGCAATTGTGGTGCCAAAGATAATACGCCAAGCGCCAATGTTTTGCTATAAAAATGAACAGAAAGATTAAGAAAATGCTTAAGTATTAAATAAATAGACTACTTACGTTGCCGTGTGTCACAAAGCCAACGAAGAGGGGCACAATGATGCCGGGCAAAGTGGCTGCTGTGTTGGTCAATGCCACCAAGGTGCCGGCGAAATTGGGTGCGATATCAATGTGATTGGAGAGGAAGCCAGAGAACATGGCTCCCATGGCCACAATGCCCACGGACATGACCGAGACAGCTTCGTAGTGGCGACAGCCGATGAAGCACAGAACGAGCAAACAGATGCCGGGAATAACGGTACAGATCGAGGTGGCGGTCTTTCTGGCGATAGTTGTGCTGATTTTGCCTGCAAAAAGAATCGGTTATCGATTAGAAATGTACAGATTTGGAAAAAGTTATCGATCAGTTATATATTTTATAGAGAATTAATGATTTACAAGCTTTCTTTTGAGAATAGAATTCAAACCATAAAAATTGATATTTTGTTTTCTTCAAGATCTTATTTCGATTCTTTTAAAGAGAACGCAATTATTTCATTTATGCTCTGATCGATAACAATTTGTCTTGAAGTCGATCTCAATTCGATTAGGTAATTTTGTATTTGCGAACTTACCCTTCGACTGCAGCGTGTCCAACAGTTTGCCAAGGAATATGCTGAAGATGATCATTGGGAAGTAGGGCAGAGCCGAGAGTGCAGCATTGCTGGCCACATTGAACTTGAGCACTTGCTTCATGTAGAACGGAATCTCGATGAGGAACATGTACCAGCCAAAATTGTTGCATGTGTGCGCAATGAGAATCGCCCAGAACGGCACCGATTTGAAGACCTGCGCCCATGGCACCTTTGGATGATGTTCGACCTTGGTCTCGGTGCCCAACGAGCTGGTAATCATATGACGTTCCTCCGGGCTAATGAAACGCTGCTTGTTGGGATTATCCTGAACGAGGATAACCCACAATGCCATCCAAATGCAACTCAAAACGCCCATCACATAGAATATGGACTCCCAGCCCCAAGCGGCCGACAACATGCCAGACATGAGGATGGAGAGCGCAGTGCCAGCCGAGGTGCCCACATAGATGATTGTAGACATGACCATACGCTCGCTGGGCGGTGCCCACGAGGCAATCATCACATGCATAGCCGGGAATGAGGCTCCGCCTCCGACGCCCTCGAGCACACGCATCAGAATCAGGCCAACATAATGGAGTTTGGTAAAGACAGGAGTCAGCAGGGTGCACAGCACATTGATGGCCACCGAGAACAACATGACCCACTTGGCCGAGAAGTTCTCGGCAACGTGAGCGAGCGGAATCTGTGAGACCAAATAGCCCCAGAAGTAACAGCTCAACAGGGTGCCCTGCAGTGGTTCACTCCAGACAAAAGGACCATCCTGTGAATTAATAACGGGAATTAGTTTGTGGGAAAGTAATTGGCAAGTGTAATAGACTGTCATCTAACCGATAGACACTCTAAGTAAATAGTACTTCAACTGATGGACTCTTCTTTATCTTAGTGTGTTCTTTCTTTCTTTATGTGTGTTCTTTTAAGGTTGTTTGAATTTATGAAAACTTATTGAAAGAAAAACAACGTAAACAACATAATATAATAGTTTCTTTATACAAGTTTCTTGAGATATTTATAATATGGTCTGGTAGAAAAATGTTTAGCCCAATATTTACATTATTTACATGTTAATTATTATACAATATAATATAATAACTAACAGAAGGCAGTGCTAGCTACTAAGACCATCGACTCGAACTATTTTATTGTATAGTAAAGAATTGCATTACTTTTTTCGCTTTACTCCAGCCTCAGGGGGCATATTATAAATTACGTTTAATCTGCGTTTAATAATTATAAATGTTATTCCCCAAATTTGGCAGTTATCGCTTCTGTATTATCTGAGATTGAGAGATTAATCCAAACGGACGGACAGACAGACAGACAGATGGACTTGACTATGCGGCTGATAACGTTGATAAGCTGTGCAGACGCCTATTTCAGCTTGTCACTAACTTGAAATACGCTTCAATATATAGAGATTCATTCCATGCCAGACTTACCTCAACTTTGGCAGTAACGTTGGTGGCACCGCCTGGTGGCAAGCACGCATCAGCGGTAATGGTCTCATTTTCCGCCTTCCTGGTGGCCGTGTGGTTCACCATGGCAACCATGGCGACACTCAGATTCACCTTCAGGCCATACACAATGGCCATGCCAATGGATCCCAATATAGCGAGCACATAGCGTGCGGGCACGAGTTCTGTAAATGCAAATTAAAAAAAGGAAAGAGGAACATCTGATTAGTGGGGTGGGTCAGGTTAAAGTACTTGCTATAGTTTCATTATAGACAATGTCTTCAGTTTACTGATCTATATCTCGAGTCCACGCGCGCAATAACACTTATTGAATAATCGGCGCACAATTATGAACGATAACAAATTGAATGTTTTAATGGTATTTATTTTCAATTTCACATCCCAACTGGTGACAAAACAAATTAACACCACGGCCGTCGTCGTCGGCATCGTTATCGCTTCAATACGAGAATTGTGCCACAGTCTAATTTTTTATGGTCGACAGCAATTAATAGATGTTCTACAAAACGTTTTTCACCTCAAACCGCAAAACTATTAAGTCATAAAATGGCTTAACGAATTATTGAAGATAAATACTATAAAAAAGGGTAACAAATGGGTCAAAAGTAAACAAAAGTTGACACCTAAAACGGTGGCGAGAAAACGTAATTGCAGTCTCATGGAAATTAAAATGTCCAAATTAGACAGTCTAATCGATTTATAGAAGCAGACTCTAAGACGCCCTCGTATAGCTCCCTAATAAATTAAAATTGTGACAGCAAGTTGATAACTCTAAGATAGTTGCATATTTAAAAGCGAAAGTAAATTAAATAAAACGTTTGTATTTAGATAGAGTGCAGAGATTGGCAACAAGTTCTTTCAAACACCTGTTGCAAGCGTAAAAAATAGGCAATAAATTTAATGAACTACTAAGCTAAATCTTAAGTATCATCAAGAATAACAAACCATCTAGACAAGTGGTCTAAAATATGATGAGTTAAGCCAATACACATAGACAATATTTACTCTGTTAAGCATTTGAAGAACATATTTAGCTAAGAAGTGCGAAGAATTCTAAAAAAGCTGAAGAAGATTTTATAAATAAATAAGGAACAACAAAGTTCAGATCATTTAAAATTGGATTGATTAAAGTCTGAGAACAAAATTAGACAAATAAACAAATAAAACGTTTGGAAAAATATTTCACCAGAAAGTATAAGAAATTTAGTGAAATAAATAAGGAAATTGAACTTTTTCAAATACATTAATTACTCTACAATATTAAATTAAATCAATGGAGTGAAGCATAAGAAGAGCGCCCACAACTGTTATATAATGTAAGGAAGTATATTGGGAAAGAATGTATAAAGATGAACACAGATAGATTAGAATTCAAGGCCAAGAAAAAGCACTCCATAAAACATAAAAGAGAAGTAAGAAGAAAGTTTATCAAAACCAAACCAAAAATGCCACAAAAAGGGACAAAATCAGCTTCAGCGAATTCAAAAGAAGACCAAGAAATGACAAGTGAAAGCAGGCTAAAAGCAAACCCAAAAGCCAACTTGACCGGCCTTACAGGTCCAAGCAGCTGGAGCTGTTTTTTTTTTTTTTTTTTTCGTTGTACCCATATCCCGATTGGACACCGCCTCAATGTTCCCACCTCCTCCCTTGTCCACAACTTTGCAACGCGCCCACGAAACAAATTCCAAGCATTTGGAATTTCGCCATAAATTGTGTGTGGAAAATAAGATATTTAGTAGAAATTGTTTGATATAGATTTGTTGGCCTAGGTAATGTTGGCGAGCAGCGTCTTTTTTAACAACAATTATTGTTTATAGCGCTGACATACAAATGACCTTGTCACCGGCCAGCTGTCAATGTCATTTATGATATCTTTTTCTTTCTTTCTCTTCGTTTACTGTGTTTTCTTTTCTGCTCCTGTCCCTGGAGTAGCTATGGAATAGCTAATGGAATACATAATAGCGACTAAAAATATATGCCGCGAGTTTGCTATAAATGCCGCCACCGAATATTAGAACTTGAGGAAGGATGTGCACTAATACACTCACACATAAACACGCACACGTCTCGCACACGACCTTTGGGCGGCTTTTGAGGTCAACGATTGTGTTTTATTTTTTTTGGCAGCCCACAAAAAATTGCACAAGACGCGAAAGTTTCTCAATATCTAAACACTATGTCATCACACAAACACTTGTTGCATGTGCAACGCTGCACGTTGCTGTTGCTGATGCAGTTGCCGCTTGCAACTGATGAAATGTCAAGGGACTGACAATATGGCTGTCAGGTTTATGGAACACTTACTGCCCAAGATGCTGCCCTTGGCGGGCACTTCCTCCGGCATTTTGTGTGTGTTGTCTAAATTCTTGTTGTGTAAATTCTTTCAAAATCACTATTTGAAAAACTTGTTAAAGTTTTTCGCGCGACGAAAAAGTTTTCTAATGTTTTTCTTTGTGGAATGCGACGCGTGCGTTGCCTGTGGCAGCTGCCCACCAACTGAAATTTTCGACTGCGACTCGACTCGACTCGAGATTCCATTTCCGACATCAACGACGACGGCGACGTTTCGATATTTTCGGTTTTCGTAGTATATACGAGTATTTCAAGAGCATGATTTATACAGTCTGCGTGTATTTGTTTATGTTTATATGTGTGTGTATTCATTGCCGGCTCGTGGTCTGGGGTTTGGGTTTGGCCTGGTCTCGGGTCTCGTTTGGCTGGAGAGTGTGCGTGCCTCTTAGCTCGTTTCGGACTTGCTTTACCTTCCACACACACGCACACACATAATACACTAATACCTTAACAGCTGTGTTGTTAAGTTCTGTATTTCTCTATCTTGTATCGGCAAGTTTTCGAGGCACACACAACATTTTGGGGTTTGCCACCCCCTTGATGTTCTACCGCGCCTCGCTTGAGCAGCATAGCTGCCACAATCCACAAATGTATTTCACGTTTATGCGCTGCGATTGCGTGCAATCACCTGGTTGTTGTCTTGGCTAAAATGTCTTTGCTGCAAAGCGAATACTTTGCTTAGTTAAATATTGAGTTATAACGATTTGCTGTCATTTATTCATTTGCTATATTATTGTATTATTTTGAGTTGGGTATAATGGAATTAAATTATTGTTATAATCACAAGTAATATTAAACAAAAAATCGACAAATATTAAAATGATATAATATATCAATACAAATTAAATGATTTTACATTAGAATATAATTTGAAATAAAACTTCTTTATTTTAGCAATCTTGAATGCAATAAATTTTAATTAAATTAAAGAAAATATATAAATATTAAATAAATAATGTTTATTATTCCAAGATGTAAATTCTGAAGAAAAAATAAAATTTAAAAAATAATTTAAATGATTATATTGGTAATGCTCTGGTAAAAATGTCATGTAAAATATCGTACACCAATTTTTTTTGTATTTTGAGTAGTGAGGAAGCTTATAGCTCTTAATTTGCATTTTAATTGAAGCAAAGAATTATATTGGAATTATATTTATATTTATTTTTAGTTAACGAATTCCTACGCATACCAAAAAATGAATAAACTTACATATATATTTTATCGTAAAACAAAAAGAGTTCCAAAAGTCAATCTTAGCTCTTAATATGGTGCTAATCCAAAGCTCGAAGAATAATCTTACCTTATTTTTAAAATTGTTTCAGTTTATGGTTTTTTTTTTTTGCACTGTAAAAAGTGTCGCACGCTAGAGAATTACTCATATACCATACAAACAGAAATATTTGTGATCATAAATAGAGGTGAAGTAAAAAACTAATGAAAAATTAAAGAGCATCTGCGTATTCAACAACTGAAGCACTTCGCCCACTAAAAAGTTACAACACAAGTTATACAACTAAAAACAAATGTAAATGTTTATAAACAAATACAGGTGTATAACTATATATGCCCAAAAGTAAAAAAGTGAAAAAAGAACTGTCACAGCAGACACACGCCGAATGATGTCGTTGATACAATTGTTAAGATTTAAATTTTTCGCCCATATCGCGCGCATTAATTTGGAATGCAAAACGCGTGCATAAAATAAGTATAAATAGGCATATTAAGTATACGTATATGTGAATGGATATAATAGCCCCGGCATTAAGCCGGACTCAACTGTCTGCCAAAAAGTTGTTCCGTTCCGTTTCGTTTGGCTTGGCGTTCGTCTTTCCAGTTCAGTTTTGTCTTTATTAAAAAGTCAACTCGACTCACTAATTTGTAGTTGTAATTAGCGCTAAACAAATTTTGGTGTTAGCGGAAAGTTGGGTTTGAGGGTTTGTCTCATGACACGAATTATGAATTGCACAAGCTTCTTATGAAATGTCAAAATGTTCTTGTTATATAAACTAAAGTAAAATTGGGGCATTAATTGAGCTAAAAATTTGTTGTTTTTGTTTACAATGCCGCATTTAGAATTCATTGCAATTATAGAACTGCCAAAAAACTATTTCGGCCAATTATAAACACAGAGAGCCAAATTTGCCTTGAAATTGAACTCATAAATATTTTTGCGTCCATCAAATTTCATTTCACAATTTGCCAATATACCCTGTAAATCCCTGGAGTCTAGTTAAGTGTGAAATTCTTTCGTTGACTAGATTTGATAGACCACTTTTTGTTATGTATGCGAAAAATTGCTTTGATTATTGAAATTAAATATTTAAATCGCTGAAATTATGCGTTTTATTTGAAAGTTTTTTATTCTTTTGCTGCTGTTGCTGTCTTTTGTTTGTTTCTCACATCCTGTCCTTCCTCAAATATTTGCCAACTGATCAACTTGAGGCCTGGCACAGTTTTACGGCTTTGTTCTTGATGTTGATGGTGATGCTGATGTGGATGTGGATGACGTAGATGATGATGATGTATGCAAATGTGTCTCGGCTTAAGTACTAGTGTTTTGGTATTTACTTCCCCTTTTCGTTCCGCTTCCCGTTTATCTCCCCCACCACCCAATAACGCACTCTCTGGATACAACAATCAGAACAGCAACAACAACAACAAAACTGAAGGTACATATAGAAATACATATTAATGGACGCTCTTGTTGTTTTTGTTACTCTTGTCTGCCGTTTGTTTGTAATACCCTGTAGACAGTGGATGGTTAAGAAGGGTGGTTTAGGGTGGACACAAGTCATGGCAAGTGTTTTCAGCTCAGTTCATTAAATTTTCAGAACATTACTGGAAAGCTGGTTTTGAGCTTGAAATTTCTTTATGAATTTTTTTGAGCATATTCAAAAATTAGTATTTTATTATTTCTTAATACAAGTAATTTCAATATTAACATTCATAAAATTTAAAAGTAATACTAAAATTAAAATGTAGTTAAAACACTTTGTGAATAGTGGCAGTAAAATTCATAAAATTTTCTAAGTATTAAGAGGGTATTTCCTAGTTGAGCCCCCTCTATCGGAATCATGCTTACTTGCTTTTTATTTGTATTCTTTATTTGTCTTTTATCGGCTTGTTTCCATATGGAATATTGGGGGCACAGTCTCGTACTCTCGCACTCTCATTTCTACTGAGGTATGCACAGTTCGAGTTCGAGTAATTGAATCCCAAACTCCAACAGGGGGGGAAAAAAAAGGCACACAGTTAATATGAATTTCACATATTAGACACATATGTCTAATAGATGTCTTATCTGTTCGGTGTATAGGGTATTGCAGTGTCGTTCAGCCGGTGACAGATTAATTATTTACTTTTTTTTGTATTCTCATTCGTTTTGTTTATCTATACGAAATTCTCTTGCATATTGTTTATGTCTAAGTTGTGAGGCTGTTTGCATAAAGTTGGACAGTCGCAACGGCGGCTGTGACGATGGGTTCTATGGCCCATTACGTCTAGAATACCCACAATGGACCTCTGGATACGCCGACTGAGTTTTACGGCTGCATGGTTTGCTCCCCAAAAAACACAAAAATGTTTGTTAGATGAAACTTCTTCTGTTCTCGTTAACGCGTGTGTTTGTTAAATTGATTTTTATTAAATTTCGGCACACACTTTCAATAAAAATAAACGCGAACGTTCATATTTGGAATTAAAGCCTATATTTCACTTGATATATTTAATTTCGTTTAGTTCTTAATTGGCGTTCATTGAATTGCCTTCCAATTTTCATTTATTTCACTCTTTTTTTTCACGACCACTTGACAACAAAAAGAATAATTTGGGCTGCAAAACTTTCAATTCAGATGCTCTGTAAAAAGATGCATAAAGAGTGGTTTAAATGTATAACGAATATGTCTTAGAAACTTTATACAGGATATTCGACAGTCGATTTGTTTATGTTTTGTTGCTTGGTTGACAACCAAAAATTGTTCGAGGATTTTGTTGTAAATGTTATTTAGTGCGTAATTGTTGCTGCGCCATTTGTGACGTCATTCAAAAGGGGGGAAAGGGGGAAACTTATGAAACAACCCTTGAAATAAAGCTATTATTGAATGGCGCCAAACTGATTGTAGTAGTAGCTACAGATATGTGACATGTGATGTATGATAAAAACGCATAAATCAGAATTCCGAAATCAGAAATCAGTGGGAGCAAAGGCTATTTATTGATTGTTTTGTCCAGGTTATAAAAAAAAACTACACCAACTCCCCGATATGGCAATTTATTCATAGAACACATAATGATTAATGAAGTAATATGAATATATATATGTATATATACATTCATATATGACGATGTTGCTAAGCTAACATAGTTGATAAAGAGCCTACTCAACTGCAAAAGCCGCAGCTCTTTAATTAACGCTTTCGCATTTAACAGCTCACTGTTAACTGATAAGGAATATTCCCTACTTACCAGACAGAGAGTTTCATCTTTAACAGCGACCGCTTTTTGTATGCTAATTAACAGCTCACTGCTTGCTATTCAGAAGAGAGCCTGTAATTTAATGAGTTCTTAATTGATGGGCAATTAATTAAAACGTTTCACTTTGAGGTTTTCCAAACCAAAGACATTTTATTTATTTAAAAAACGTAAATCAATTATCTGTCGATATAAATAAAGCTACTAAAAATGAAGCTCGCATAATACTTTAAAAAACCCAATCGAGAGGCCAAAAATATGTTTAATGACCTCCATAAAAAAGATGCAATGAAAAAGATACATATTTCAAAATGTTATAAATATGTATGTAGTTACTTGAGTGTTTGTTTATGTTATTATTATAATTATAGTATGTTACATACATACACTCTCGAACATATACGCTATTTATATTCTTCATTGTCTTCTCAATATTCTTGAAATAAATGTTTGTATATAAGTAATGTATAAGAATGTTGTTGTATGTGTATAATCGTAGTATATATATTTGATTTTCAAATTTTTTTTTATTTCTTTTTTTTTTTTGTTTTCAATAAAACAGTCAGACAATTTTATTAAAATAAATTAACGCGACTTCTTCGTACGCCGCTCTCTGGAATCGCCATAGTATATTTAAAATATTTATGCGCTGAGCCACTTAATCTTGACAAATAGTTTGCATATACATTTATGTTATTTGTATATATATATAGTCTGTATACATATATATATTTCGATTAATTTATATTGGTATCATTTGTTAAAGATATATTTCAGAATAGTTTGTTTAGTTGCTTATTAGAGATGTCATCGTTTTGCTTTTTGCTTTTTTGTCGTCATCATTCTTCTTAGCTGGATCGGGCAAGTCGGCGCGAGTCTGTATAAAAGTCGTGGCACAGTGTAAATATATCTATATATATATATATAGTTAAGGTGTTCAGATAGATGGCGCCTTCTTATAGTATAAACATAGCGAGAATAACGTAATAGAAATGTGTATTTTAGGCTGATGATGAGCTCATTTAAAGTAACTATCGATTGTATTTTATTCTTCTTTCATTATTATTTTGTTTTTTGTTTGTACTACTTGGGAAGCCTCTAGTTTTGTTTTTTTTTTTCTTCTTTCTCTTTTCGATTTGATATTACACAATTATATAGTGATAGTGTTGACGGTTCGCGTTTCGTTAATTGTACAATTGGACATAGACATTGACATTGATTAAGTGAGGTTAGGTTTTAAACGTTTTAAGTTAAGTTAGGTTAGGTTTGATTAGGTTAGGTTAGGCTAGGCATATGTATGTAGGTAAGTTCGCATTAGACAAAAATTTGTCAACCCTGTTGTGTTGTTTAGGTGTTTTTTAAAAACATTGACTTTGATTATGTTCTTGACATACAATAATTCATATACGAGTACGTATTTAGTATGTATTTAGTTTATATATGCAATAGATATATGTATGTATATATGTATATATATATAAATATGTATGGATAACAATACCGCGGTAATTTATATATTTACTTGTATTTCGTTTCAAAAATTCAAACACTACACAAAAATTGCACATGACTTTGACACCGTTGATCATCTTTTAAATATATAATTAATATGGAAATCTTTTTTGCATTTTCGATTTTGATAATTTTGATCTTCTGCAAACTAGAGCAAAGGTAAATGATTGGGGATTTTAATACGTCTTGCATTATTATTAAATTTATTATTATTATTTTTAGTTTTATATGATGTTTTTTGGTTATCAATAAAAGTGGAAAGCTCAGCTTGAAAGCTTTTCTATTCTCTCTCCCTCGCTCGTTCTCGTTCTCTTTCTCATTCTTGTTCTCATCTCATCCGTTTTACTACTGCATTCTTGTTGGCTTAGTAGAACTTCTCGCCATAATAGTTGGGACCTCGTTCACCAACTGGTTCGCTCATGAACTGGCTCTGGTTCACCGAACGCTTCTTCTTGGCGACCATGAAGCGCTTTGACGAACCAAAACCTGCAAATTTGTAAGGGAAACTCAAATTTAGTTTAACTTACATTTGCGTTGAGCTGTTTCCTTCACTTACGGCTATTGCTGCCAATGTATTTCTGTGGGCGTGGCACATACTCGTACTTGGGCACCACCTGAGCCTCAACTGGAAGGCCATAGTAGTCAACCAATGCAGGTTGTTGTTGTTGTTGTTGTTGCTGTGTTGCTAGAGGTGCATCCAACCAGCTGCCCGCTGGCACATAGTCCAACTCCTCAGCATCGACCAAAGGCACCGAGACACCGCTATCCACATCGCTTTCCTTGCGTGCACGCTCGCCGGCCTCGACCAGGGCAACGAGAGCCAACATATCAGCGGGGGTCAGTTTGGTGGTGTCGCGTTTTAGCCTATAAATTGGATTTGGTGAAGAAAGTTTTGAATTTTTAGTTAAAAAATTGAATTTGTATAAACTTCACATTTTTTTGTAGTTCTTAATTTTAGCATAATTCTAAGTTTTCTATTTAATTGTTTTATACGATATATTCCTAATAATATGAAGGCGTGAATTCACTTAAGATTAAAAAGTTTATTGAAGAAATTTTGTAACTTTTAGTTGAAAATTTGAGTGTACATAGACTAATCTTATGCACCTTATACTAGTTTAAAATGTTGTAGTAATGTTAAATTTAATTTATGTGCAGTTGAAAATGTGATTATAAGATAGTTTGTTAAAAAATTTAATTATCTTAGTTGAAATTTAAATTTCCTAAAAATTTAACATTTTTTTGCAATTTAAGTACCACAACTTTTATTCAAATTTACATTTATTTATAAAACTGTTGTTAATTACTTTTAAACTTACATTCATTAATATTATGTTAATATTAAGATTAGTAAAAAGTTTTGAAAAGAATCTCATTTATTTCTAGCTGAGGAACTGAGTTAACATTATTTTATCCTAATGTTATCCTAATGGTATATACCTTTTCTTAACATTCTGTTAACTTAATGTAAGTGTTGATTGTTCAAACTTACCGCATATCGCCATAACGTCGGTACTTGTTCAGATTGAGATTCTCAGCGGGAGCGCTGTTGGCGCCATTGTTAGCCAGGTTGTAGTAGATGCCACGTTTGTTGCGCTCATCCAGATTGTAGTTGCGGTTGGCATAGGTGAGGGGCACCGAGAGGGGAATGCTCTCCAAGTAAGCCTCGGCATTAAGCAGATTCTGCAAGTTATCATAAGCCTTGTTGCGACCAGCATTGCCACCGTTTACTGTAGAGAGAAAGAATGAAAAGAAAGCGAGAGACTGATGGAAGATTGCTTGAAAGGCATCTCTTAAATTTGCATACCATGTCGCTCCGGCACATAGTCATCCAGTTCCTGCAGCTCACGTTCATTGTTATAGCTGTTGTAGTTCATGGGAGCAGCAGGCTCGTAGTCATCGGTCCAAATGCCATTGGGCACATCGCTGCCATAGTCGGGCACATTGGGCACAGACATGTAGGGATTGTACTCGTAGTTGACGCCACGCTTGCGCATCGTGGAGCTGGCCACCGCCTCCTCGAGAGCCGTGGGATCACCTTGCAGCTGCTGTTGGCTGCTCTGGGCAGCGGCAGCAACGGCAGCCAAAATCTCATCATTGCTGGGCAGAGCATAGAGGCCAGCCGGTGGCTGCTTCTGTTGTTGCTGTTGCTCCGGCTGCTCAATCGAGGTGCTGCGGGCAGGTGGCGAATTGCTAAAGGAAGCTGGCACAATTTCCGGACTTGACTTTTTATCGGCTGTCGGCACAGCAGCAGCAGCTGCGGAGCTCGACGCTGTATCGTCCTCTGAACGTTTCACTGTGTGGGGAATGCGAAAATTAAATGTAATTTTCCATTGCGTGCTTTTAGGGGCAACGTCAAGAGAATTTCAATTTATGTGCCAGAGAGAAAGCTTGATTCAATAAAAGGCGAAACCAATTAGCAAAAGCGCCCTAGCTCCATAATTGTTTCATATTTTCCTCTCTGTTTTTTTTTCTTGATTATTATTTTATTTTATACATCGATGGCTTGGCAGTGCCACTAATTGCAATTAGCGCTGTCAAAGCCAATGTTTATGTAATTCCAGCCTGATGGTGCCGAGCGCTTAGTTAGTTATCCCCATAACAACTAATACCCATTGACATTATTATGTCTAATCGCATTTGCTGCTGCTGCTGCTGCTTTTTGCTGCTTCAGTTGCGTTCTGCCCCTTACACAACGGTGCACAAAACGCTAATTGAATCGACTTAGCTGAACCTGTTAATCAAGCGCCTGTTGCTCGTAATTAAACTCGAGTTAACACTTAACACTAATCAAACCAACTGGCTAAAGCTACTACCTTTAGCTATATCATAACCCAAAACCCCATTCCATCTTCTATCAGCTACATCTATCGTGCAAAATTCCACCTGGTCACCATTCGATGCATGCTCAAACTACTCACGGGGGGGATTTTTACCTATAGCAACAGCTTAGCTCGCTTCTCGCTCACAGCTCAGTTAAGCACACACGTTTATCTTTTTAGCACTCGATATGGAAATGTTGTTGGTGTTTTTTTTGTTTTTGTCATGATTGTATCATCGATAAGGGAAGCGAGCGAGCGAGTCAACAAATGATTAACAATGATTTATGTGTAAAAATGCAGAAAATTACGCAAATCGAAACGTTTTTCCAAGCATATCAGCATTGTGCATGCGATATGATTGATTGAGGGTGGAAACCCCAGCGATAGTCTCTCAAATCTTGTTACATTTTCTGACGCACAGCTTTTACAGCATACTTTCGGGCTGCCAAACAAAGGACAATGATAACTGTCGGAATATTTCCAATTGAATGGATTCAATCAAAGTATAATTTTAGATTTATACAAGTAATTTATTATTTGACTGCTTTTGATTTAATGCAAGTCAAATTGCTGTTTAAATTATTAGTCTATATTCTGCATTATTCCTTCATCATTAAAGCAAAGTGCTGCGTAATCTATAGCTTGCGATTTTCGCAGTGTGTTTATGACCACTAACCCAGTTACGAGCTGCTTTTTTTTTGCCAACAGTAATAGCAACAGCAACTTGACCATATGTTTGCCTTGTCAAGAACTTAAACCTTGGCTAAATGTGTTTTGCCACCAACGCAGGCAACAACAGAACAGAAAATAAAAAGAAAACTTGAAAGCAAGAGCAGAAAAAAAAAACACACACACAGAATAATAATTCCCAGCTCTGCGACGTCTGGCTGTCCTCCGGCTAGAAACTGTGCAACGTCGCAGGACAACACGTCAAGGGGGATGGGGGAAGGGAGAAGGCAGCGACTACATAAATAAATAAAACAGGCAACTAAATTATATGCGCTGACATTTGCTGACGTCGTTCTACGCATTGTCATTGTGCTACATGTTCCATGTACTTGTGTGTGGCAAACGTTGAACGTTGTTGCTGCTTGGCTAACATGAAAATATTCACTGAACTGTAAAAATATCAACAAGTTGTTTGCTCTTCAATTTTTGCCACACACACACACACACACATACACACTCACGTACATCGGTTGTGAGATTGTGTTGTGGCTTGTGGCTTGGGCTTGGGCCTGGGCTGAGTTTGAGTTTTGGGCCAAGCAGCTGCTGCTGCTGTTGCTGCTGCTCAATAACACAAAAAGAATGAGAACGAGCTGCGTTGGCAACAACACAATTAACAGCCGCAGGCAGTGTGCGGCCTGAAAATAACTTAATAATAACGGCATATGGAAAATTTGTGACATGAAAAGCGGCAATGAAAATATGGCTGGCTTTTGCGGCCAGCAGGGCAAGCTGCCCTCGCCCTCGCCTCTGTCTTTGTTTTCGCCTTCGCCTTCGCCCTCGTCCATTCAATTGCTTGCCGTGTTATAGAAATTTGCGGTCCTTGGCTGTGCAATTGACAGCAGCACTGAATATTTCATGGCATATGCTTTGTCTTGCAAGCAACAGCAACAGTGACTTGTATAAATATTTAATGAAGCATCTGGTAAGTAAATCATTGTCAATTGAATAATTCATTTCAATAATTTGTGGAATTTTCTTAGAGAATTGCATACTTTTAAGCGCCGTCTGGTTAAGTCCTTAAAGCAGTGCGTTGCCTTGCAGAAGCTCAATGCTATGCTAACAGAGTGACAGCAAAACGAGAGTATTGCATACTTTTAAGCGCGCTTGGAAATCCCTATAAGAAATGGCGTCAGTTCGCAGCAGCAGCAGCAGCAGCATAAAGCAAACAGCAAGAATGAGACAACAACAACAACAGCATCTGCTGCGAAGTCTAAAAATAGAAATGAAATCGCGCGCACGTACACACAGAGAGACACACACACACACACACAGACATACGTAAACTGCTGGCATGCATACCAAAGAGGCTGGTCGCCATTTTGTGCAGCAGCCACCCACGCATTGCGTAGGTGTAGCTCAACATTTATACTGTATGTAACCAACTACAACACATGCATATGCCAGTGTGTGTGTGTGTGTGTGTGTGTATTTGTGCATGTCTGTGTGTATTATGGTCCACAATGATTGTAATGTTACACTAAGCCAAAAGCTCTGAATGGAGCACAAACATTTTTCGGTTAAAATCGGCTGAGTAACAAGCTGCTTGCTGCTTGCTGTTTGTTGCTTTCGCCAGCTGTCGTGCCTTCAGCCTCTGTGGCAGAAACACCTACGCAATTTCCTGCAAGCCCAACAGCGGAAAATGGAACATGCCGTTGTTTAAACGGCGGAGTGGGCGGGGCAGCCGGATGGGTTGAAGTGCTGCTGCTGCTTTTGCTTTTGCTGGTGGAAGGTTCTCCAACGGAGATGAGAAACACTGACAGGATGCTACGTGGTTCGTTGCCTTTGCCTTTGCCTTCTGCTGCCAAAAGCGCGCGTGGGCGTTTTGCTTAATGTGCTCAACTTACAAGTAACTCACACAAACACACACACACACACACACACACACACACACACACACACACACAAGTACAGTGAAATTCCACTAAGCCTAAATGCTAAACAAATCGCTTAATAGATTTGTTGGCCCAACTTGTGCGGCTCAAATTCCATTTTGATTGAAAATGAGATGTTTAATTTGCATTTGGGAATAAATGAATGTGGGCTGCAATGTCACAAATTACCTACAATAAATTAATATGAATTATGTACACAAAAATCCACTTTGATTTAAGGCTGCTGCTAAGTTGATTATCCAATTATTTAATTTAAATTTAGAAATGCAGAAGATTGAGAAAATAATGTTAAAGGTTTTTACCATATGCCAGGACATTATGCATATTAGCCAAATTTTGTTTACCAATTATTTCATTCGTAAAATTCACAAACAAAATGTTTGGCTGCTTACTTTTATTGACTTCTAAAAATAAAGTCAATTATTTTATTCGTTTTTCTGAAAAAAAAAAGTTTTTTCTATTTACGTATTCGAAATTGGAATTTTTAGTTAGTGCTAAAAATATATTATTACAAATGAGGTTATCACATTATCTAAAAAATATGTATATTTTAAATCTTGTAATGCAAGGTTTCTGAAAATATCGCCCAAAATTACTTCACTATTTGTACAACTTATAAATCATATAATTTTTAAATTTTATTGTTGGTTTGTTGTGGCAAATCGGTGATTTTTTGTATTTAGAATTTGTGATGAAAATTTAAACAAAATTTCACAACAATAGCTCAAATTTTTGTTGACATATGATGGTAACAAAAATGCATTTTATATATGTTTGGGTAATGAAAATGAATCGAATGTCTTAGCAGAATTTTATGCATACATAAAACTGAGTTTAAAATCAATAAAGTTTTCCCAATGATTTTAGACTGTTTTAGGGAGATTTCACTGTACTTGCAGTGGATACTTATGCGGCACTCAGTCAGAACGCGAGTCGAGCCGTGGGGCGTATGTCCATTTTTCAAACATGAAATTTTCAAATGACCTTTAACATTAACTACACGTTGCTTGACGTAGGCTAACACACACACACACACTGGCACACACGCACACACACAGGCACACTCATATTCGCAGAAACCGCAGCCCACGCATTCAAAGAATTGAACTTTAACACTCACCTGCCGGCAATTCCCTTTGCTGCTGGAGTTGCTGTTGCTGCTGCTGCTGATGTTGCAGCTTGTTGTTCGCATTGGTGGACAACTCGGTGTTCTGGGCCAACACCGAGGCAGGCACAGCGGCAGCCAGTCCAACGAGCAGCAGGAGCAGCACCATCAGCATGCTGTGTCCAAGTCCGGACGTTGACAATGACAAAGGCAATTGCATTTTGAAGGAGTAGCAGCAGCAAACAAAGCCAGATGCCACACTTGCCACTAAGTGTGTGTAAGTTGTTGTTGTCCTTGTTGTTGTTGTTGTTTTTGTTGTGGCACACGCACAAAGAGTCTAATACAAAACACGAGTACACACACACACACACACTCGAGGCACACACAAAACACTAACTAAGTAAACAAGTCAAACAAAACGCGTTGTGCTCCAAATTGAGGTCGAATTGACCCTTAGTATCTGTCTCCGCTGATGATGATGTTGATGTTGCTGTTGCTGTCAAGTTTCAAGTTGGTTTTTTTTGGGTTGCTGCTGCTGGTGTTGCTGTTGCGTCCGCGTGCTGCGACTGTTCTGAATGAACTGTCTTGTTGGGCCTGTGGTGCAACAGTTTTTAATGTTCCATCGCCCCAAATTGAGTTTTGCAGCCGCATCGCCAACATCGGCCTGTGTGTGTCTGCACAGCCATCTACGTCACTGTCATTGATAAGAATTGCGGCCGTCTGCACAACTCGACAACATCGACAACAACAACCACACTATCCAACAGGCTGCTTACGTATGTGGCTCTAGCCTGACAAATGCTCCAAATGCGCCTGCTCCATGTCTGCACAACGATTCCAATTCAGTTTCGTTGCCGCTGCTGCTGCTTCCTTCTACACCTTACCTCGGTTGGTTGGCCGCCTCCCTAATCCTAAATTACTTATACTAAGTATGTGTAACGCAAATTGGTAGCTGTTGCTCGCTGGAGTTGAGTTGTTCTTTTCAACCAGGTTCCATTCGCAGAACTTGTTTCATTTGATACCCAGTGAAAGGCTTTGCTAAACGATGTATAATGTGTGGGTGAATGCGTTGGTAACTGATGGCGTATACTTATTATTTGCGCGTATACTTAATATTAGATTAAGAGCTGCGTAGTATTAATATCTTGCGAAACACATTTGCGTATACTTAATATTTAATTCAGAGCTGCGTACTATTTGTATTTTGAGAAACACATTTGCGTATACTTAATATTTTTTAATTATTGCGAATACGTAATATTATGCATTGCATTAAAGCGATTGAATTTTGAGTATCGGAAATAATACTTTTTTATGCAAAGACGTATATATACAGATACATATTCTGTGTATTTACAAGAGATATTTAATAACACAAATAATTAATGTTGTAAAGAAATTATCAAACTTTATTTACCTTTATATATATTGTATAAACTTGCATGCAAGATAAAAGATAAGATAATAATAGAAAAGAAAAAAAACCCTTTCAATGTTCTTAAATATTTATTAAATTTATTTAAATTATATTGTATATTTCTGTTTATGGTGGTTAGAATTATTTTAATTCCTTTATTACTTAGTTCTTTATTTGCAGCACCGTCATCAAGTACCAAAAAACACAACTACAACAAAGCAGAGGGTAAGTTGTTGTCACCACAAAATACATATTTGAAACAATAATTCTCAATATGAAACAACGCTTTGTTTTGAATATAGTACATAGTTTATTTATACCTTGTTTAATTGCAATAAATATTTTTTTGTTTTTATAATCTTTACATATTGTAAGTCTCAAGGCTTCTAAGGTTTTGTTTAATCCGTTATTTATACACTTAGCATTTAGGGGGTTGCTTTGGGATAACAAGAGCGACGACATAGGGTATCAAATAGGTTGCATTAATTATATATTGTTTAATTTGCTTGTAATACGGGGACGTCGAGGGAGGAGTTGGTGTTTTATGTTACAAATTGCATAGTTATTGGGTTAATTTACGCTAATGCCAATTCAATATTGATATATTGTCGAAGGAAAACATTTGCCAGCTTAAGACTAAAGCATTGCACTTGCATAGTATCTGTATGTGTGTGTGTGTGTAGGTTTAAAGGGGGAGAGGATTGGTGTAATTGAATGATGTACAGCGGTAGATGGAGTTGACTATTGACTTGTGTGTGGTAATTGTGATGCTTTATTTAGCATTGTCGAGCACCTGGACAATGTGCTTGGAGACAAGCGCCGTTGCCTCCGTGGCATTTGGTATGAGAAAGCGATCCATGTCCGTAATGAGCAGCCCGTCGCCATCGGGAAAGCCATACTTGAACGTAATCAGATTGCGATGACGCTTCTTCGCAGTGATCTTCACAATGCTGGCCAACGGTCTTCGCACCATAATCTGCGCTTGGCCGCCGCCCAATTCGCGCAGCACAACCAGCTGTGTGGGCGTTATAATCAAATGGCTATCGTACATATAGCCATTCATGTGCACATCCTGACACTTGAATGCATTGATAATGTCGGCGGTCTTGAAATATTGATTGAGATTGACAATCTCTTTCGTTTCGCCGGCAGCCAGCGGCGCATCCTTTTCACCCGCATCGTAGGCATCTTCGTTCTCATCGTCGATGCTAAAGACGGGCGCCACATTGCGATAGCGTTTGCCATTGCGATCCTTGGCACTCACGTGTCGCTCCTGTGCGGCCAACGAAGGCGCTCCAGCTCCGTTGCTGGCAGCCGCAGCAGCGTTGGCACCATTTGAGCTGGGATTCACAATAATGTCGAGCAGGCGTCCCTTGACCTCAGCCGATTTGGACTTCATGGCCGCGGAGAATTTGCTAAACAAATCCGTTGACGATGGCGTCGTTGCAGGCAGCTTGAGTGGCACCGCTTTGGTCTAGAAAAGAACAGAGTTTATACAAAAAAATACACAGCATCTTAGTAGACTCAACTTACCTTAACATTGTGCTGCTGGCAGACGAGACACTTGCTCACACTGTGATCCTCCAGGCAGTCGGCCATGTGATCGCCAAAATAGTCGTGTATGGATGTGTAGCCACCAGTGAGCAAGGACACATAGTGTGTGTTCTTCTGCAGGAATGAGGCCACCACCATGTGTGTGTACTGATCCTCTTCGACACGTCCGCTGCCCATGAAACACAAATGTTCACCGCCTGCATTTGAGTTCACCTCAATTGCCTGCTTCTGTGCTGTGAGCAATCCTTGGACGGCTGTGGCAAAGGCCACCGGTTCCTGCAGCATTAGATTGCAATCCAAGTGAAATGCCGTCGACAAATGCCCAGCATTATATTGCTCCGCTGGCCGACAATCGACCAGAAAGAAACGCACTGCATCCTGCACTGGAAATTCTGTCGCTGAATTCTCCACCAGCTCATAAACAGAGACGGGCAAACACAGCGCTTGCGACACTTTGTTGGACTCCTCTTGACTGCGTGGTGAGTCATTCTGTTTGCCATACAACGCCTTTAGATAATCTGTCTTGAATGACGTCGGCGTTTTCAACGCATAATACTGCGCCAACGAGCAAAAGTCGGGCACATCATCGACCTCCAGGGCACACGGCATATTGATAAGAAACTTGATGATCTCCTCCTTCGATGACGTCTTCAGCGCCATGATCTGCTCGCGTCCATTGATCAGTATGATGAGCGCCAAGAAGAACACCATAAATGGATCGGCATTCTGAAAGTACAGATCCCACATGGCAATGATCACCGAGAGGCTGCTGCATGAGGCGAACAGCGATTGAAACCACGTCAGCGAATACAGATCTGGTGTGATTTTCTTCGTATCCAGCACAGTGCAGAGCTCAGGATCATGATACAGCAACAGCAGTCGAAACACGTGGAAGACATTGCCCTTGGGCTTGCACCCCTTGGGTATATAAGTGTCCCTTATGGACTCGAATAGATTAAAGGTATCGGATCGGTTTAGTTTGAGTGCAAAGAGCGGTAATAACAACTCAATCCAGCCATTGTCTGCTTCATATTGTAGGTTGCGATTCTTGCAGTAGAATGTCATAATGGATTCCAGATCGGACACCACTGAAACCTTGTCTTCCTCATCGTTGCCAATGCGTTCCACGTAGCGTTTACAATCCTCGCGCAATTGACTTTGAAATGGCAGATCATAGATTTCATTGAACAGTGACATTTGATCGCTCTTGTGACGCACATCGAGGCACACTTGCCACACATCCGGACGCAGTGCTTCCGGCAGCGGTTTGCCTTGGCAAATGCTAAAGATGTCGTTCACATTGCAATCGTCCAGCAGCGCCGACTCCAGTTCAATAATCCTGCAAAAAAGAGATGTATTCAAATTAGTTGATACTTTCTTCCATAAGCTTTTGCTCTTTAGCTCAGCACCAAAGCTTTTGATCAGTTTGGCTTCATATCAAAGTTTTTGATTGCCTAATTTGGACTTCCTTTGAAAAGCTCAGCCCTAAAGCTTCCGATCAGTTTTGCGTGGCAGCCAGCTTTTTTCTTTGCTGCACTACAAGAAACTTGGTTAAACAATTAACATAATAATGCGTTCGGATTCGCTGATTACACCTCGACGTGTTCAATTAGCACAGCTGTTCACAGATAACACAAAAGCTTGCTATCATTATCATTCATTCAGCCTGCTGACTCAAATGCTTTCTTTTGCACTACATCTGCCCTCTCTTTCTCGCGCAGCGCTATGTCATCAATGTATAGAAGGCAAGGCAAGGCATAGCAAGGCCGTCTTCAAAAATACTACTTAAATAAGGCGAAGCAGCAGCATCAGGCAGCGAAAGCTTTTTACATCAACAAATTTGTCACACTTAGAACTGGAGTGTTGACGTCGCCGCTGAGGCTGCTGTATTTGTAGTTGTGTTTGTGGCTCGAATGTTTATTTACCACATATTCTCCTCCATGGCCGAGGCCTCCTACACACGTTGAACGGTTGGCACGATTAATTTGTTGTCTTAATATGATGATCGATTCTCTTCTCAATTTCGCTTTCACTGCACTCTATTGTTATTGTTGAGCAATAGATTTATGTGCATTTTAAAACGTTCGAGCTACGGAAATTTCGTAAATGTTCGCCAAAAAATTACTTTACTGTTTATGTGTGTGAGTAAATGTTTTCTTATTGGAAGAACCAGTAGCGTGACCGCAGCGCAAGTCTCAAAATGTACTATTTTATGGTTTAAAAATATACCGATTATTAACCACAGATTTAACGTTTATCGTGTATGAAACCTTGCTTGCTCATACTTAAATTAATATCGGATCAATGAATTTGAAGCTTATCTTGTTATAATATTCAAATTTTTTTATTAATTATAGCATTTTTTTTTTAATTTTAAAATTGCTAACGGCGTTTTGGTATACAACTCACACCGAGTGGTGGTGTGTCGATAGCTGTTATAATCGGCGCAGTTCATTGAAAAGGGCTGCCAACTTTTTTGATGTTCGCGCACGTTGTGAATGCCACAAATTTGTAGTCCGCTGGCAAAATCGAGCAAAACATTCAATTTAAACGCTTAAAATCAATGCAAGTGCTGCAGTTTTTGCTTAAAGTGTAATATAAAGAGGGGATATTATTGTTTGCTATTGGATAATACAGGATATAGAACACTGATCAAACGCCGTTGAACGTTTGCACAAAGTAAGTTAAGCGCTGGGGTAAGTGCCCCCCAAGCACATAGAAACACACAAATACACGCACACGCAGGCAAACGGCATTGCAAAAACAAAAACAGAAGCGTTATTTTTTTTTTGTATTTGCATCGCAACAGCTATAAACGCATACACATTCAGAAAGGCGCACACACAAATACGCATGCATGCATGCATGATGATGAAGCCTTCACCTAAATAATGCATCTATTGATTTTGCATATGCAATTTGCATTGCCAAGCGGCATTATTTGCAATATTTGTGCGATTGCATGTGTGAATGTTTTTTGACCTCCCATTTGTGCGAGTGTGTGTGTGTGTGAACAGACAGCAACAGCTGGTCTGGTCCTGTCGCTCCAGTTTATCCACTCTTTTTTCCTTCCCGCTTCACTACGCTCGCCCGCCTAAAGTGAACGCAAAGTAGAAACGCACAAAGCGTGCTGTTAATAACTTCACGTCTCTTGTGTGTGTGTGTTTGCTGCAGCTGGAGACAGTGACAACGAGTGTAAGAGGGGGAGAGACGAAGAGGGAGCCACGTGTGTTGTTTGATATTTGCATAGCGTCACGTACACTCACCTTTTCTACATGTCGCCGACACTTCTCTAATTGCGTCTCTTTTTCTCCACAGATGAAACAACGCTCTGCAACAAGTAGCAACAACAACTCGTTTGCCAGCAGTAGCAACAACAACAGCAACGTCGTTAACATTAACATCAATAATAACAGCAATTACGCTCAACAACAACTCAAGCTGGAATCAACAACAGTAACAACTGCAACAACATCAACTCAGCAACAACAGCTAACAAAATCAACGCAAATAGTCACCGAATGGGAAGACGGCATTATCTTTGATGTAGATGATCCAGACTTTTGCCCCGGCCCGACGACAACGACAGCAGTCGTAATCGACAAGCTAACTGTGGCCACAGCAACAAATAGCTGTGCTGCAGCACTACGCAATTTGAATTTTATAGGTAAGTTATTGCTCAAATGATTATACATACTACAATAAACATTCATTTAATGCACAACAGTCAGACAAAGCAATGTAGACGTGCTTCCCCCAAACACAATGATTAACAGAAAACCGTAAACAGCAGCTTAGCAGTCAAGCAAAGTTGAAACGCTGCTGTTAACTTAACAGCTGCATATCTTTTTGGCTGCTGATTTGATTATAAAGACTGCTGGTGATAAAGGATTATTGATAATTAATAGGCTACCATACAAATATTTATTGATATACAAAACGTGCGTTATCATTGTAAAGCTTAACGGCAGTTGTGTGGCTTAACAGCGTTGCTCCTAACAGCTGCATACCATGTTAGCTGCTGCCTTCATGAAATGTAATGTGTGGTTTAACAGCAGTCTGCCATGTTAGTTGCTGATTTGAATGCGGCGACGTCTTTTTGTCGATTTATTCTTTATTGTTAATTAAAAGTCTTGCAATTAAGCCATGCAAATATTTATTGCAATATTCATATATACGTTGCTGCTGATGTAACAGATGTCAATATTGGCTCAAGTTTCTCGAACTCGTTTGCGATTGCAATTTATTTTTACAATCGTCTCGAGTAGATCAACCTGAGTTCTATTTATAGCTGCGATCAGCAGTCATGCTTCAATCAACTGATACGTGGAACTGCAAAACTGTTTTATATACAGAAATTTTTGTTCTGTTTGGTTTTGCTTTATCGATGCCTAGAATTACTTGCGGATTGCGTTGTAGACGTGCGACGTGCTTATCAGTTTGCCGTTTTTTTTTTCCAACTGACTAATTAACAGGTGCGTGGGCGTGGTCTTTGACTAGTACGATTATATAGTATATTTATGTACATATATCATATCGCGTCCCTGTGCTCTTTTCTGCGACCCACTTGGACTTTTATACTCTATGCTTGGCCAAGACAAGCGTATAAATTCTTTAGTGGCTGACTGGCAAATAAAACCTCTTTCGCTATACCTGCCATATATCAAAGACCTCCATCCATCCATCCATCACACACGATGAAAATTGTTTCAACAATTGGCGAGCGTATTACATTTTTCGGCAAAAAAGCGTTGAGAATTAGCTTCGCTTTATTTGATTTGATTGAGCGGAAACTGGCGCACACTTTTATTAACATCAATTGGCAGCGATATAGTCAGCTTTATCGCTCGAGTGGCTCCCTTAATACATATATATTTATACATATAGATACTTTTGTGTTTATATACATATAATGCCAAAACATGCCATTCATTGTTTGGACTTTTGAATCGCCAGTTTTCAGTTGCAATTAGAAATGAAATAAAATGAATGTGTGTGTTGCTTTTTATATTTAGAAGGAAATTTGCTAAATTTACACAACTGATCAATAATAAATATTGTGCAATCGTTCAATACAATCGTTCGATCATCGCCCAATTGCGATTCACCAGCGATCCATCAGATCCTGTGAAAGAGAAGAATTCATGTGCTAATTGTTGTTGTGTCTGTTGTCTGTTTTGCCGGTTTATCTGCGATTCGTGGATCTGATTAGCCTGAAATGCGCCCGCATACTTGTTGTATAAACAAAGCGTGCGAGTAGCTTATTCACACGTTTCTGTTGTCGTTGGAAATTTATGAAATTCACGCGTTTATCATGTGACTTGTTCTACGCTCTGCGACTACAACGGTGACTACGACTGCGACTGTGACTCTCAGCTCGGCTCGACTCGACTCGACTCTCAGTTGCTCAGTTTTTCGTTTATTTGCCTAGGGAGACTACAAATTGTGCAAACATTAATCACCTGGGGCAGAGGGATTATGCACATTAGCAGCGACGCCTACAATATAAAGTGAAATATCATGCACAAACACAAACACACACACACATACACACACTCTAGAAGTCTATACGATGTCATTTTCCTTGTTTTGTTTTTGGCGACTGGGCAAACGCTTAAACGCGCAATTTATGATTGTTGCGTGCGGCGCTTCAAAGTCCATTTATTAAAGTGGCACTCGACACGTGTGTTGGTCGTTTTGGGGGAAGTTACAATATGCCATTTAAAGGGCGAACGCCCACAGAGATTTGTTAAACGGCGACGAGCTTAGAACGCGGCTAGCGAAGCGAAAGGGAAAGTGTTTACAATTGAGTAATCGCTTTTAAGGTTCTCATACGAACTGTATTTAATTGTAGGTTGTTACTCGTGCCAGACAAGTTAATTTTGAAAAGTAATTTTGCTGAAAAATAATGGCATACTGGGCGCATACTTGATCTGTGGATCACTTAACAGTGCATTAACAGCAGCCAACGAAGCAGTCGCCTGTTGCACTGCTTGTGGATAACAGCATATGCACTCTAAGCAGTACCAAGCATTTGAACATAATTGCAAGCAGTGCAATAGAATTAGAATATCTAGCATAACTACAGGGTATTTGTCTAGCGATCTCTTTTATTATTTGATGTACGATTTTGTCAACAAGGAAAAAACATTAAATTAAACAGAAGCGAATTTCTTCAGCATTATAAAAAAGATTCCAAGCTTAAGCAAATACGACAGCGCACAGCTTCTTTTGAATGTTGTTGAAATATTTTGTACTACCGCATCTGGTATGCAAATATTTGAACTGAGCTTAAATGTTTATCACTTAAGTCCGCCTAAAGGTTAATTTGTATTGCGCTTTAAGTGGATTATATAGTAAAAATATGAGAAAACCGCAATGTTTATGATTAATAGCGAAAATCGCAATTCGCATGAATGAGTTTGTAATAAATTTATATGAAGTTTATATAAAGTTGTATGACTATGCTAAAGGTCTAGCTTTAATAATGTGCCTAGATACAGTTATAGATAATGTGCTATGAATTTTATCAGACATTTCCTCATAACTGGCGCTTGAGGCTTTTACTATGTGCGCACTTCCGAGTAAGTGCATGGGACAAATGCTTTAATTACTCGAGTTCGTAAGATTCTATAAATATTCAATTGTTGGTTAGCGAGATTGCGAGACAGTGATTCAGGTATTTCCCCATATAATTATTATTACTTTGCCTTATCGTTTTTACTTTACTTTGACGATGATGATGATGATCATCATCATTATTTGCATCTTATCTCATTCAGTAATTTACCTACCTTGGTAAAAGTTAGTACTCTTATTATTAATGAATCATTGTATCAGTTTTTCCAGACGACTTACGTAGCTCCTTATCGATATATGTTTGTATATTTGTCAGTCAGCTGGTCTTATATCATCAATCCGTATTCGAATTGTCTGTGTAATATCCCCCAGACATTGACCCCCCACCGTCTCTCTCTCTCTCTCTCTCTCTCTCTCTCTCTCACTCTCGCTTCAAGCTCGATTATCGATGGGAATAATACGAATACGAATACGACAACGAATTTTCGCTCAGAATGCACTTGGCAAAGTCAACTTTTGCTCCCATGGCCAGGCATGCAAGTTTGCTTACATAAACGTCGCGCTTTTATGCAATTGCTTATTAAAACGACAAACGTAATGACAAATTTTAAAAATAAAACCGTTTTCAATTTCGCACTGCTACGTACCGAGTACTGACTACCTCCTCCCCCTCCCCCTCTCCTCTTCCCTCGATTGGGGGCTATATAGCTAGCCCACCTTTAAACTGTGCTGTCTGCTCGATTGTGCATACGAAATCGTGTGTCTGTGTTTTTATGTTCCCATGCTCATTATAGACAAACCAAATGGAACGCCACGCGCAGACTATTTATACCCTGCAAATTACATAATGCGCGGTATACACAGTTTATGCAACGTTCAGTTCAGCTCGCAAATAATTTAATTCATTTAATTGAATTATTTTTCACTCATTCTGCAGCCGTCAACTTCATTAAGAAATTGCGCACAAATATTTCGCTTGCAAATTGATTATTTAAATTTGTCATTAACATGCATGCGACAATATATAATTAGTTCTCCATTTTGTTGCTCACACACAAAAGAAAGTGTACTAAGTACAGTGTGAGCTGCCTACAAAGAATATTACTTAAAGCAGCATTTATTTTTGCGCACTAAAATTTAAATGATTTGGCGAATTTTCTGACTTAATGAATTATTTATTTTTATATTATTTTATTTTGCAAAATTCTTCTTTTGTATTATATTATTTGCAATTTTCTTACGTTCGCTAGTTTACTGTATTTTCATTTAGACATCAGCTTACTGGCAAATAAAGTGAACTACTTAACAAGTTTATTTAACACGTTAATATTATGTATTTAGTTAATTCATTAGGTTTTTCCATGACAGCTCAGCTCAAAATATTTGGAATTATTAAGTCGTTGAAGCGTGTAGTTAATTAACACAATTCTTAGAGAGATAAAATTCAGCTGAAATAGAGAAATACTTAAATAGTGGTTTAATTTTTCTCAGAAAAAGTTGCTATAAATTATAAGTTGTAAGTTTTTTCTTAGGGGGTTAGCAAAGTATTTAATTTAAATGCAATATTGCTTTATTTTTTATGCAAATTTCTAGAATTTCCAACAATTCATTTTAATTGCGGGTTTTAGTTATTTCCTTTGAGATCATTTTATATTGGTTTTTTACTATACGAATTTGGAGGAATTATTTATATATGTAGTTACAATATTAACTGAGTCATATTTTCTACAAATTTTTAGAATTCCTCTATATGATTTTTAATGTTGCTTTTTAAAGCTCATTTCCATGCTATTTTTAATTTCATATATTGTCTTTGTTATGCTGTTTTGTCGCCCAAACCGGTTACAGGGTATATCATAGCCAAATATCAGTAGCTTGGCATTCTTTATGTTTCTGATGTTTTTGCTTATTTGTTGGCTTATTGAATTTTGTTGCCGACATCATCAAACAGCGACGACGCGAGGGCGATAAGTCAAGTCGCGCTCTTGCCTCAGTTTCAGTTTTGAGTTTTGAGTTTCTCAGTTTCTGCCTCGGTGCAGTTCAAGAATTGTTGTTGCTGCTGTTGTGGCTGATAAGCTGTCAATGTCCACGCGTCGAATCAAATTGCGCTGTGGTCAGGTTCGAGGTGCCGAAAATGCAATATGATGATCGAGCTTGACCTTTTCTTCAATTGCCTGCCTGACTGCCTGCTGCTTCTTCTTCGTCTTCTTCTTCTTCTTCGCTCTACACGCGCCGCTCTTCACCAAAAACAAACAAAAAATTTGCCGGTTGCCCGTTATGAATAGAGTGTAGTACACACTCAATGAGTGTGTGAGTGTTTTCAAGTGTGTGTGTGTGTGTGAATGCGTGTGTGAAGCGGCCTCTAACCGATTCACTTGGGTCCCAGCCGGTTATAACCTCAACGTTAGCTTTGCGAGAGTGAGAAAGAGAGATAGAGAGCGCAGCGAAGAAAGAGTCAAGTAACCAAAAGCGAAGCGGATACTTGAGTCGATGTCGATGTCGTTGGTGATGGCGCTGTCTAATGCCATCGGACAAGTGTCAATGGAACGTGCGCGAAGTGGATAATATGAACCACTTGGCATTCACTCGATCTCAGGGCTGGACACACTTCGTTTTGGGGGGCAGGTCAGACATAGACAACGACAACGACATTCTCGACTTGACTAATACGTTCAACAATTTCTACTATCGATGGCGCGCCTCGTCGTCGTTGTGTATTTGTATTGATTTCCATATAAATTACGCTTCATTCATTCATTGCAGCGCTTCATTGTTTTATCAATTTACAATTTTAACACACACACACACACACACATACAAGAAAACGAGTCTTGTCGAGCATCGACAACAGCAACAACGACAAACGACAAACGACATTATTTAGTAGCAATCGGTTTAAACTGGAAACTTAACTCATCTTCTCAGTTTATTCTCTGGGTGTGTGTGTGTGTGTGTGGACAAACGATTCGTGCGACGCAAATCTAACACAGGCGACAGTCAAGTGCTCATCATGATGATGATGATGATGATGATGATGATAATATGACGACAACAACAACGTCAGCCCCCAGTTAAAGTCAACTAAATAGTCGGTCAGATCACTTGAGATTTACTTACGTATATCATCATCATACAATACTATGCATACAATATATATATTATATAGATATATAGAGCTGAACCTTCTTCTTTTATCCGGTTGTCACGTGTAATTAGCGTAAAGTTTCAGTTTTGTCATACGAAAATTTGCATTTCACACCGCGCAAGGCAAAAACTGTTAATTTATACTTGAGCTATGCAGGCTTATAGGTCGAATGCCACAGCTATTTGGACTTTGGGGATATATAGTATAGTATAGTATAGTATAGTATATAGTCAGTCGCAGCGGAAGAAGTATTTGCAGCTATTCTAGTTGGGGGTTTTTTCTTTTTGCTTTTGCTTTTGTAGTGATTGCGCATTTAGCGATGGAAATAGGTTTCAGATAATGTGAAATACTTGGACTTTATTGACGTTCCAATGGGTCCGATATGAGGGGCAGTTCCTGTGTAACCCTACTATACAAGCACACACTTCTTTCTATGCATGTGTGTGTATACATATATTTAAATACAATAACAAACTACAATCTCGACAGCATTCATATATTTATGGCCCATTCGTGACGTCAGCAATGCCGCAATGTGATGGGAACAATGGATAGGTCGTATACGTATAGCGAAAGCAGCGATATAAATACGAATATGTATATATATATATATAGAATATGCATATACTTTATTCTCGCCTCTGCATAATGGATGTATTATCCCATAAATTAGGCGGCAAATTGAGTTTGGGAACTCGAAACGAGCATAAATAACATTCTATGTGATTGCATTCACATGACTCTCCTACTATATATTAATATATATATATGTATCATTTTGTTGATTAGCTTAATGTACTGACTCTTGACTCTTTACTATATGTATATAAAAAGAGGGAAAATTGTTTATTAGAAATAATAATTGCAAAAAAAAAAAAAAAACAACGACGGCGGCTAGCATGAAAATAATTGATGAAAATTACTCAAAACACTAATAACTAAAGTATTTAAACTGGCAAACAACATTATTATACCCAGATAAAGTATAATTGATGTACCCACGGCACAACTCGGAAACTTTCCTTAATAAGCACCTTTCTTTTGTTGCTGTTTTTGTTGTGTCTGTTTTTTTGCCATTGTTAACCAGTTTGGCTAATTGACACACTTGTCCCGCCCCCTTTTATTTGTATTATCGGGCAATCAATAAAACGGCCGATTAACCGTTGGCATATATCAAAAGATAACGCCTTGACACCCATATGTAATTTATCAATATCAAATAGAAACTGCAAATTTGCGAGTAACCCAATAACTCTTTTTCTTCCGCATGTTAATTGTGACAGGCATAAACTGTTACGGTTATGCTGGCAACTGGATATCTTGAAGGCTGCAATCTGTTGTCATAATTACGTGGTCAATTTATATAAATTTCAAATAGTAATAAACTTTATTTAAAACAGGGTAATTAAGCAATGTTTCTATTAGTCAGCTAATCAAATTTAAAATGAAATTGCATCACTTAACATCTCATTAGTTAACATTCGTCTGTTAGTGTTACATTCTACAATCTCTGGAATCTTTCCCCAATTGCCTAATTAATTCAAGATCATTTTATATTATTAAAATAGTAAACTCACTACTAATTTTTCAACAAGTTTTTCAACTTGCTTTTAATGGTTTTCTTCAAGACATTTACTTAACAGCTCATTATTTAACATTCGCCTGTTAGTATTAACTCTGTTAACTCTTCTGATTCATCTTATTTAAATAGTAATCTTAGGTTTTACTAATATCTTTTTAATGAATTTAAGAAACTTCTCTTAATAGTGTTCTTTAAAGCATCCCCTTAACAGCTTTTTATTTAACATTCGTCTGCTACTGTTAAATACTGCAATATCTATCTTCATCCCAATTGGTTTATCTTAAGACAATTTATGTGATCCAAATAGCTAACTTAAGTTTTGCTGTTATCTTTTTAGCTAGTTTATCATCATTGTTTTCAAAGTATTCTTCAATTGTTTACTTAACAGCTCTGTTAATAACATTCGTCTGCTACTGATACTGTTAGTGTAAATCATTCATTTTGTTTCCGCCTAATCGCCAAGATTAGTTTTTATCTCTTTAAGCGTATGTAAATAGTTTTGAGCGGAACTGTTGCGAGACTTATGTAAATTTTCGGTACTGAACAGCTGTTCATCGCAGACGGTCGAAGTTGCGTCGTAGATAAAGCTTAAAGTTCAGGGCCACAGATTTCCCCATACTCAAAAAGTGCCCAGACGTTCCGGTCATATAATTCGCACACATCTAATTGCCATTGTCAACAGTTCAGATTGGATGCACTCTGCTCCCCTCCCCGGCAAGAGGTCGTGAATTTCCTAGTCAATTATCTATCAACTCGTGAGTTAAAAGCATTTTATTCCCTCTTGCTTTTCTTTCCTGTTCTAAGTTCATGATGATCACGATGTTGATCGGCGGCCTCCCTCGAAGCCACTTTCATTTCGATGGCAGGGCGGGAAGACACTACCACGCCCTGTTTACCTACATTTAGAGTGTCTCTCAAGTGAATTCTCAAGTATTTTTCCCCCCATTAATTAAGTAAACAGTTGTTAGCCGTTATTTGCACAAATCTATCAGCAGGCGAGGGAAGCCCAGCGCTAATCTACTACATATAGTAATAAATAAAAATCAAAACTCGTTTCACGTTTTTTTCGTTAAACTTATTAGCATTTGATGGCGGCGCCGTTGACTTGGAAATTCTCGTTTAGAAATCACTTGAATTATCACACACACTCCCACATAACTGATGGATTTCTCTGTAAGCCGTGAATCAGCAGTAACAACAGCAATGTTGGTCACAAATTCGACTCATGATCAAAACAATGCAAAGTTAATTTATTTCATTTTATTTTCTTACTGTTCTTTCTTTCCATTTTTTGGTGACATTTTCCGCAGTTTTGCATTGACGTCAACTGTTTTTGCAGGTCTCGCATTTGGGGCTGGGCTTGAAGTCAAGTCTGCAACAACAGCAACAACAATCCGTTGATCGCATCCATATGTATTTATTTATTTACTTTAAGAGTCGAGCACAACATTCGTAACAACAATTGGCAAGCACTTGCACAGCCAGGCAGGAGCAGCTTTGTTTGCATAGCTGTGAAATCTGAAACAAATGAGCAACAACCGACACGAGTTGTTTGAACTGCTGCTGCAGAAAAACGGTAAAGCTAAAGCTGAAGCTGAAAAGCTAAAGAGGAAGCGCATGTATCTTCAAGCCGCACTTGTTCATGTCCCTCACACTGTTTCTGTTTCGATTTTGAGCGAGGGTTGATCATCAAGTATGAGTCAACTGCATACTAAACGATTCAAATGAACTCATGAATAATACAATAATTTATCTCATCTCTCTCTTAATTGTTGAAGGTCTCGTGTCTGTTGATCTATTCGCTGAAATCAAATATACATATAACACAAGATCCGTTCAATTCCCGATAATTTTAGCATCTTTGCCGTAAGTTTAAATATAGCAAAAACGACAGCGGAAACGCATTTCATTTTAGCTATTGATGTCCCTGTCTTTTGTTTTTGACAAATCTCAGTCAGAAAGCGAAAGAGAAAATCCATGAACTTTACCTGTTGATGCAGAGAAATCCCGCAGCGTTTAATAGTTCCCTGAACTCTATGCACTGAGTTTTGTCCTTCGGCTTATTTGTTTGAAATGTTGTTTGTAAATATTTCTGAAATTTCAAAATTCGGGTGTTTATCGTATATCTAGAGCTGGTGTGTTGAGCTTATCAGGCTGGTGATTGAACTTGAAACTGTTTATTACGATTGTAAAGGCAGTATAAAATACAATACAATATATATTGCACACATTTCTTTTTGTCTGTTCAAGTTCAAGAATAATAAAAATCAAAAGAAGAGCATTTCGTTTGCTTCTCGCTCTCACACACTTGAGCTACTCATTGAGCTGCCGGGGCAAGCTTTACTGCAGCAGAGTTCAGGTAACTCAACTCAAGTCAGCTCAAATCAAATATGTACCACAAATACACGATGAATAAACAATGAGATTGTAGCGCACTTAAAAACAATTTTAAAAGGTTTTTTTTTTTGTTTTGCAAATTATATTATTGTTTAAATATTATTTGGTTCATTTGGTGGTGGCCTGACGCAATCTGTGTCTCAAATAAGGAGGTGTTTCAACACGACTAATTGCCGCGCGACCTTCCCAGATGACAATGGTCTTTTTTCCCTCAAACGCTGTCCCAATGCGACAACGATGATGATCAATGGTGATGATAAATAATGATAATAATAATGAATCTTTCCTCCCTGGTCGAAATGACGATGAAACTGCGCCGCATTCAAACGTTGAATGTCAGTCAGCAAGCGACAAGCGAAAAGCAAAAAGTGTGCCGTAGGAATATTCAAATCTGGCGAAAAATGATCATCAAGATGATCATTACGATGATCATGATGCCCCTTTCTAAATAAACATCAATTTGTTTATAAGTGCATGTATAAGTGTGTCTCTCTTGTTCTCATGTTCGTGTGAGGCTGTGTTGTTTATAGTTTTATATATAGTTTGACGTTGTCGTTGTTGTCGCTGCTGAATTGCATTATTATTATTTTTTGGTGAGGGTCATTTTATCTGTGGCTTTTTGGGGGCAGCTCCCTTTATATATATGTATGTATATTTTTTTCGCCAGAGTTGGCGAAATTTGAGCGCTCGTTGGCAAAGCGACGCGCGACTTGCGACTTGCAAATAAAATAAACAATAAATTTTCCTATTAACATGCGAATATTTTGTGGGCTGCCTTTTTTTATTAGCACTTTAGCACTAGACGCTCGGCAATGGCAATTTCCATTAGCTGGTACTAAATTTCGACTTTGAAATATATAGTGATCGTTACAGCTGTTATAGATTTCATGCCACACGCTGATAAGATTACCGTTGACTAGACTGAGCATTAGAGCGAAAGAGAGCGAGAATGGGAAGCAGATAAGACCTTGCTGTAGGATAATCAGTTTTAGTTAAGCCATAAAGTGCAGGTCGCGTTATATTTACCTGTTGTCCAGGTTCTGGACCGCCTGCCTGCGTTGCAGCTTGCTCTCGCCTCACCCCGCACAGCGGGACACTATCTCTCTATCTAGCTATCTATCTTTATATTTTCTTACCTGTCAGCATCGCGAAAAACAATTTGTTATTTAAATGAAAATGCCGCTGAAAGTGTTGCTGACGTTCCTCTTGGGTCTGTGTTTTCTTGTCCAAATTACCTACGTCAACAACCCCTCGAGAGTTTACATTTAGTCAATATACTAGACTTGTTCCACTCTGCGTATACGTACTCTCGACTTCACGTGTTGTGTTTGTATTAGTTTGGGTTTTTTAATTTTTCTTGCCTTGTGTTTCTACTCTCGGTCTCTCTTTCACTATCTCGCTCACACTATCTGCCATTTGCGCGCTCTCTCTCCCTCTCTTGCTCTGCGGCTGTGAGAGGCCATGATGATGCTCTCATTTGGTTGATGATCGGCACACAGTCTTGTATGTTTTTGTTTTGGTTTGTTTTGTTTTGTTGTTATAATCATGAGGAGGCAGTCAGCGGACTGTTGCCAACTACATAAATATACGCATATGTATGCGTTGCTTATACCGCCAATTTGGCCAGCATCATTTGCTTGCTTTTAGTGCTGTCTGCTGACTTTTGAGACTTTGTTTTTAGCATTAACTTTGATTTACCCTACGCTCGGCTCGCTCTGTCATTCTGCGTTGCGTTTCGCATTGTACACGTATAGTATGTTCTGCAATGGTGTTGGTGCGCACACATTTTCAAATTTCAGCTGACAAGTTCGTTAGCTTTGCTTTGTCATATCGGTTCTCTCTCGCTTCGCTTGCCTTACCTCACTCCCACAGCGCTCTCTCGAGCCCACACACACACACACAGATACGCTCACACACTGCAGTAACAGCTGCGCCAGCCATGGCAATATCAGTCACGCTCACTCTCACTCATTAGCTGTGGTGCTCCGTCATCGGCTCTCGTGTATTGCGTGCTCGCTCGCACATCCGCTGGTTTTGCTATAAAAGCGAGTCGCGCTCAGCGAATTCATTTGAGTAATTTTTGTGTTGTCGTGCACGCCACTTGGTCTTTTGGCTTTTTCCTTGCTTCAACTAACTATACGAACGAGCAAGTTCCATTTGTTTCAACCTATATAAAGGAGAAAAAATTAAATAAAAAAACATAATTAAAAGCCCAACTAAAAAAGTGTGCTGCAGCTTCTGTCACAATATTAGTTTATTAACATTTTCTTAAACAAATTGCGCAAAACAATACTTTTTGTGCCCAACTGTTTTTAACTGTCTGTCGTGAATTACGCGCGCGTGTGTGAAAAGTTAAACAATCATTTGCGAAAAAACAGCAAATACTACAACAACAAAAAACTACATTTAATTGCAATTATTTAAAAGCAATTGTCAAAGCAATTTCATTGTTGTCGCTTATGCAAGGCCAACTATAATAGCAACCACCACCAGAACAACAACAACAAACAATAACAACAACAACAGCAACCAAATTTGGATTATTAATAGTGCATAATAAATTATTTGCGCCGTTAGCAATCAGATATTCTCTGAACTTACACACTCACCACCAACTACAACAGATGTAAGTATTTCCGTGCCTAAAATAAACTGAAACACACACACACAACGTAATATAGAAACACACAAAACAAAGTTGCATTCTGGTTCAATGTGAGTTTGTGTGAGTGCCCTTCTATAAATAAATCACATCAAATTGAATTAAATGCAACTAGTTGTGAGTTGAGGAGGCTGCTTGCTGCCTGCCTGCCTGCCTGCCTGCCTGCCCAGATAGCTTCTAGATACACAAACAAACATACACATAGAGAGAGATCAGCATGAGTGCGAGCGAGTGCAAAAATTAGAGTTTACATGTCAACAAAGCAGTGCGCACTTAACATGGCATTAACATAAACATTTACATTAACAGCAGCTATGCAGAAATGCAGAATTTAGCCATTGTGTGTGTGCCATTATTGTTGTCAACTTGGTGTCTCTTGGTTGAGGCTTTAAATTTAGCACGTCTCGTTCATTTTGATTACATTTTATTATGGGTGTTGTGTGCTCATATGATCAACTAAATATAGAACGCAAGAACAACGACGATGAAAGCCAACGAACAGACGGACGGACAGACAGACAGCAGTCATGTGTCGTCGTCTTCGTCGCTGTGTGTCAAAAATAAAAATTTGCAATGCTGCCAAAATCCAAAAGATTTGCACACAACAACCAGACAGACAGACATGGCGCTCGTGCCGACTATAAATATAGTGTATATAGTATATAAACATATACATACACCTGCAACATGTATGGTGTGCAATTTAGTTGGCATTTTGCGCAAATTAAAAGTTTATTTTAATTGCCGCCAAGACCCAAATTCGGATTCCTGCGATTCAGGCTTGCCATAATAATAATAATAACAACAAATAATACAAAATATATGTATAATATTGGTGGCTTGTGTCTGTTGTGTTTGTGTTGGAATGACGCATCTCCCACAAGTTGCGTTATGTTTTGTTTAACCGGATTTTAGCGGTTGTTCCCCAAAAACTTGTCACTGTTTCGCAGAATGCCGTTTATTGACACTTTGTGTGTGGACTTGTACTTGGAATTAGTTAAGAAAAGCTTAAAGCGTAAAACAAACACACACACACACACACAGACAGCATCCACATCCACATGGCATCCACAAGCAAGCAAGCAATCAGCTGTTGTGTTGATGGTACAGTTGCGCTCGATTCGTTTCAACGCTTTGCCATGCAATTTTTTTGACATTTAAGTGTTTTATAATACCCACACACACACAACACACTTAATACTTAATAATAACTTCCCAGCCACAAACACACACTTAACACACATAGACACGCTCCTCTGGTGGCAGCTGCACAACTAGCTCGTTTACCTTCGTGCGTTTGTTTACCTGGCGTCGTCGTCGTTGTTTTGTGTTTTATATTGCCCCTGACATATACGTGCCCCCCACTTGATTGTTGCCCCCATTTTTTTTTTTTTTTTTTTGACTCTTGAGCTTAATTGTTTTATTCAACTTTTCCTTATTTCTGATTTCTGATTTTCTGTTTTGTTTTTATTTTCATTGCAGCAGTACCAACAACAGCCACAACTATGTCGAGTGCCAGCGTTCGTGCTCCCCAAATTGCCGATATTTGCAGTCCACTCGCGTAAGTACAAGATATACAGATCAATTAGTAATATATCTCCATATAATCATATGCGTCGATCGATCTATCTATGGCCAGATTGCTCATACGCCCAGTGTGCGCTGTGCTGTGCTGTGTTGTGATTCATGTCCGAATTTAGCCGTTTAGCTGGAAACCCATTTCCGTTTTTAAATGAATGAATGACAGCGCGGCGCCGCTTCGTTACGATTCAATACGATTTGTTTCGATACATTTGCTAATTTTTGAGGCGTTGTAAACAAAGTCAGGGCCAGTTAGGGGGAACCAAACGCTGACTACAACTATGACTACGACTGTGACTGTGTCTCTTGGCCAGCAATCAGCTTTATTTGATTTGATTATGCGTTTCCATTCATAGTTTCTTTTCGCAATCTTATCATTGATTTGGGGTACAGAGTACAACAACTATATGGTACTTTTGTTGTAGTTGTTCTTCAGTGTATAAGTGTTAACGCATTATCATAATACGACGCCCGCTCTTCACTCTCTCTATCTCTATCTCTGTCGGTTCTCTCCGATTGTCTGTTGTCCGCCTCTCTTGTGCCAACAATAAAAGCTGGCGACAATGCGGCGCTCACATGATCGAGCGAAAGCTGTTGGCTGTTGCTGTGTTGCTTTGACTGCTTGAGTACAGTCAGTTCCCGAAACACGCTCTGCTTCCCCTTCTCTCTCTCTCTCTCTCTCTCTTGGTGCTCTGCTCATTATCATAATCACGCCAGCAACTGAACACTGCCGATGTCCGCCCACTGCGCAAGGTCATGGCCTGTGTGTGTGTGGCGTGCCTTTCGCTTAACAGTTGTTCAGGTGCGGATTCAAAGGGGCCCTGACTCTTGATGATCGATCACAGCCCAGGCAGCTTTAGCACATTAGCATTCATATATTTACTTGCTATCAGTTGCTAATCTACATATTTGCTTTCGCTCTCTCTCTTCCTTTGCAGTCATCACAGCTTGGGTTTGTCTGCCTCGTTGCCCGATTTGGTTGGCAGCCCGCTGGAGATTAACATGGACAATGTGCTGACCATTGAGGAGTTGCGCCAACACATTGGCTCCTGCTTTACGTGTGGCGTCTCCTGGACCGATGATCATGTCTCCCTCGATTGCAGCGAATGCGGCGGCTACAGCCTCGAGCGTCCCTGCCCCCTCTGCGATGGACAGTGCGGTGTGCAATGGAAACGCGACTTTGCCATGGTGAGTTTTACACACTGCATTCCCATATTCATTGCGGAATTGTTTAATTAATTGTCTCTCTCTCTTTCTCTCTCTCTTTGTGTTTAGTCGCATGCCTGCAGCAAAGCACGCTGGGTTGGTGTCTGCCTCAGTTTCCCGGAAGCAATGGCCGCTGCAGTGCAACAACTGCCAGTGGCTGGCAATGGACCGGCGACTTCATGTGCCGCTGCTGCGGCGCATCAACTGCGTCTGGCGCAGGAGTTGTGCTCACGCCTGGAGCAGCTGTCGACGACGTCGGCAACAACGGCGACGAATAAAATCACACGCCTTTGAAGCGTCGTCGTCGCCGAAATGTTTTTACAGTACAGTGTTCCTTTTTAATTATCCTTTTGGCGCCACACTGCGTAACAGCATAACATCATCAGCCATAAGCCACCAAGCCACCATGCCCCATGCCACATGCCACATGGCGCAAGTCCACATTATTATTTTATTGCTGCATTAAAACTGCTCGCTTGCGGCGAGTAGGAATCTCTCACTTCATGTTTAACTTTAGTGCTTAATTTCTAAGCTCTTTTTAGTTCTTAATTCTTAGTATGTTTATTCGCCTTTTTATTTGTTTTGTACATTTTTTTCTTTGTTTGATTTTGTTTGTACCGGCGTTGAAGTTTCTATGATAAGTTCTGCAATGTGTTGAATTAGCGTTAAGCAGTTAATTAATTATTTGTTTGCACTGTAATAATCACACACACACACACACACAAGAAACACACAAAGCAGTAGACAGAATGAGAGGAATCAGAGAAGACTACATTTAGCTTAAACTTAACCACAAGAAAAGTTTAAGCGCAGCGCAGTGATAACGGTGATATTAGCCACAAATGTAAAACAAAACAAGTTTGTAAACAAATAGTGAATTTAATATTGTAGCTAAAAGGAAAAAGAGACAAGCATAAAAAACAGAGTCCAACGATCTAACAATAATTGTTGTTAACATTTAGCATTATTGTTGCCAAAAAGAAAAATGTTGTGCACAAATCAAAAAACAAAAACTTAGAATTTATGTAACAATTGTTGGTGCACATCCAGTTGGAACAAAAAAAAACAAACAAAACAGAAAACTAAAAAGAAAATTTGAATCTTCCATTAAAATGCAGAATGCTCAACACGATTGTAAGAAACAGACAGAAAAAAAGAAAAAAAGCAAACGCACAAGCAAAAAACAGAAAATAAGCAAAAAGAAAAAAGAATGGTGAAGAAAACAATTCGGAAAAGAAGAAAGCATTACTCAAAAAACAACAATAATGAAAGTTGAAGATTTTCTGTGAAAATCCATATGACATATACTAGAAGTTTATACCTTATATATATATATATATACACTACTATATAGAACTCCATAAAGTATATACATATACACATAACTATATACTATACATACATATATTTTTAATGTAGAGATATGTTTTGTAAAAGACGAAAGCATATTTTTAAAATTAAAATATATTCAACAAAATATGAAAGCAAACTTGAATTTCGAAATGTTGTTTATTTCCTACTCGGTAACTAACTCGCTTAGGGGGCCTGTGAATGGGTTACTGCACTATCATCTAATCAAATACCGAGACCGGCAATTGGGGATTACGTCCTTATCAAGTGATAACGACACAAACAAGTGCTGTCTAAGTTACATCAAATGTGGAACACAGGCAAACATCTGCCTTCGCTCCCTCTCTGACACTTGATGACTTGGCAACAAGTGACAGCAACATGGCTGTCTATATTTATGAGGTAATTGGGATTAAGAGAGAGAGAGAGAGAGAGAGAAATTTTAATATAAATCTTTGAGCTGCCCTTAATTAACCGTTACACCGTTCAACGTTAACGGTACACAAACACATTTGTTATTTGTGTTTTGTGTGTGTGTGCCACATTCACTTCCTTATGACTGGCTACAGGTTTTCAACAATGACAGCTGAAAGTACTTGTACCGAGAGAGTGAGTAAATAAAAAAAAAATAAAAAATGAAATGTGGCCCGACTGCCTAATTTAGTGGAAAATTTAAAAATACAAACATAATCGAAGTGCATTTGATGAATGGCAACAATAAATTATAATAAACAATAGATTGCACAAATAAATACATATAATTAAATCTATAGAATGTTACGCCGATCATCGCTGCTGATAGCACTATTTGTTTTTTTTTTTTTTTTACAGCTGAGAATTCCCGACCTTATGAGTGGGAACTTTATGCGAAATTTCCTGCATGCGCGTCGCAGATAAGTTAAGGCTGAAGTTATTTACGATTTGGCATTTCAGATTGCTTGTAAATATACAGAATGCATTTCACATTTTGAATAGAGTATACAATAGTGCGGTGTGCTATAAGCCATGCCGGCTTTCACTTACCTGTTTTATTCAAAACGAACTCGCCTGGGATGGCATAAAGCAACAGCAGAGACTGCGACTGCGGCTGAGGCAGCTGCGACGACGATGCTGTGTATACCAGGCTGGCGGTGCATTCAGGCAGACAGCAGCAGCAGCGGCTTTACAGGACAAGACAAGAGAGTGAAGGTGCAGCCAAGGGATTAGGCTAAGGGACTATTCAGTTTCAGTTTGTGGCATTTACTCACAGTGCTCGACAGTTTCATCTACGGCCTCTGTGGTTGGGTTGGGCAAATGCGATTGCAGCTCGTCGAGTAGCTCGCTCAACTCCTGTGCATCCTTGCTTATGCTGCACAGTTCCTCCTGCTGAAAGTCCGGATTGATTTGCTTGCACAACAATATCTGGCTAATCACGTTGCCCAGATTCGAGGGCGCAGTGCGAGCAGGTGCTGAAAAGACAATTTGTGTTGAAACAATGCTCAGGTATTTACTGGCTATACTCACCATAATAGTCGGTCATGTCGTAGGGCACCAGCTGGATGAGGCGATAGCTCTTGATGAGCTCATGCCGAAACTGCTGGGTGAGCAGAAACAGCAGCGAGAGATGCATGCGCTCACTGGGACTGCCCAGACAATGGCGCGGCTGTGGCGTAATCAGATGTGCCAAATGCTTGCAGGCATCCACGCAGCTGCGACGCAGACGTCGAATCTTCTCGCGCAACTCGGGCGAATCTCGTGTCTGGCCAATGTAGATCAGTAGCTCACGAAACTGTGCCACATAGCAATTGATTTCCATGATGAGCTGCGAGGCAATGAAAACACTTTAAATGTTGGTCCATTAATTGTCTCGGTTGTGTCTCACCTTCTGGGGATCTCTGGAGGGCAGCAGCAGCTGGGGCAAGTAGATGGACAATCGATGTGCTATAATTGTCGAGTTGCGTATGGCCAAGGCAGTGCTACTGGTCACGCTGCCCACCGGAGGCAACTTATCGCCATAATCCAAGCCACCAACGCTGGCCATGTTGTGATGCTCACTGACTGACAAGACTGAGGTGCAGCATTTGTGCACCGCTCGAAAGTATGCTATAAAAAGCAGCTGCCAGTACTTGTGTATGTATGTGTGTGTATGTGATGCTGCTGTCTTATGCAAGCAAATTGCGGGCTGTCTCATTACCTTGTGTCAACAACAAGTCACGGCTGCCACACAACAACAACAACAACAGCATGCAAATAAAAAAAAGCCTGTTAGTTTGCCAAGTTGTATTGCATGTTGCATGAAGGTAAACACACAGCTAATGAAACCATAATCATAACCGTTGGGGTGAAATCAAGTTGAGTGATGCCGAGACAAGAGCTAAGAATGTGATGCTTCTTAGCTTCTGCCTCGGCATTAAACAATATTTAATAACAGCTGTCAACGAAACTTCACATCACGATTCATCATCGGTAAAACTGAAGGAAGAGGCGCTGGACGTACAAGAGCTAGGTCCATCGATAAACAGATCCACGCTGTCCACATCAATGAGTTCCAATTCCTCAAAAATCATTTCATCTGTTATGGATCTAATCGGATCCTGCAGCAGCACAAAAAACACATACAAAAACATTCTTAAAATAGCAAATTAACAAACACTTACAATTCTAGCATATCTCCAGCAATTGAGGGCATTCACATTGTTCCCTAGACGCAGATTAATCAGTGCCAAGAAGCCCCAAATGTTCGGCATGTGTGCACCAAAGGAGGTGCACTTAATAAAGCATTGCAGTGCCTTCTTATAATCATCCAATCTGTAGTAGGCTTTGCCCATCAAGTAGTTGCAGAAAAGCGACAGCAATTGACCCTCAAAGGGTTGACTCAATGCATTCACCGTCTGGTCAAAGTTTTCCATCTCATAGGATATGTAAGCGTATCGTAGTTTGCTCAGCAAATAATTGTCACGTTCACCCTCATAGGCAGATGATTGATCCACAATTCGCTCATAGTAATTGGCCGCCTTCTCCCAGTTGCCGCGTGCGAATTCAACGTTGCCATTTACCTGCGCCACAAACGCAGCTTGAGGCGTCTAATATTATAGAGTATTAATTTAGCAAAAGCATTAATCTTGAAATTAGCTTACCAGCTCTTCCTCCTCACCGTTATCCTCACCAACGCCACTGTGTTCGATGGGCTCAAAATCCTCATCAAGCTGTTTAAGCAGAATTTTCAGCTGTGTGTCAATCAAATAGCGATCTATCTCATTGCAATGCGACTGGAACTCATTGAAGATCACCTGGGCAAATTCAAAAAGGCCCAGACGCACAAACAACTTGAAGCACACAAAGAACATGTCGCCGCGTTCCTGTGTAAATTCAGGAGTCATGTTCAATGAAATGCCCCAAATGCTGAGGGGTGCGGCAGCCTCATTCCCTTTGTACAACGGGCTCGACAACTGCTCCTCAAGACGCCAGCGTGCGTAGTTAAAACCAGGCGCATAATCAAAGCGCTTGTAATAGCAATAGAGCAGTATCCAACCATCCACTTTGCGAACATGTGTCTCTGCATATTGCGTTATGCTATTCAACAGACACTCATTAGCATTCGACGAGATTGTGGGATCGGGATCATCGCGTGTGTCCACATAGTTGATGAATATACGTATCCAACCACTGTGATAAGAATGAGATAAATCAGAAATAAGTGAAGCAATGATAGATACGTACGCTAAATAATCTTGTAGTGGCGTGAGAATTATAACAGTTTTAAAAAAGACCTTGGCAGCTGCATACTCAGCTTGCTCCATTTTGACAATGAGATCATACAATTCGAAAAGCGGCCCACCGTGATCTTTTTCCTGAAATACAACATAACAATTGAATGACAAACTTGCTTATTGATTATAAATGATTAATAGAAGCTGATTGCTGATGGAATTGATTGATTCACACGGCAGTCTATTAGAGCGATTAGATGTGTGATATTTTATGAGTGTAATGTTTTATCAATTAAGGCGAATGAATCATTATCTAATCTTCCTTTTGTCTGACCTTTTCATAGAAATAACTTGCCATGCGCTTATCCCCCACGGCATTCATTAATTTGATGGCATTCATTGCATCGAAAAGTTGTTCGCTCTTCTTGTGCCTATCCATAATTAGCTCATCAAAGCCTTCGTCCTCGATCTTCTCCAGAAGGTTGTGTATACGCGTCTCCAACTCATTGAACGCAACTGTGCAGACATTCTAAAATTTGAAAATCAAAATTTTTTAACAATTTATATGTAGTTGCTACTCACTCGAAACTCATGATTGGTGTTGGTGTGCGTCCGATTATTGAAATCACTGCCCACCAATTTCAGCAGAATGTTGCTCAGATTCTGCAAGGCACAGCAAAAATGATTACGCTTCTCCTCGACGCTCTGCACCTTTTTGTCCACAATATAACGAATCGTATCGCGTACGAATGCATCGAAACGCAAATATACTTCACGTTGAATTTCGCAGAGCTTCGCTTTCGGTGGCTCCGCTGGCTGCGGGTTACAATGCAACAGTCGATTCTGGCTTATGAAGCTCTCTCGAAACACCTTCAGCTCGTGATAGGTTTCACCCAGCGGTGCGAAGAGACACAGCTTGATGATGGCAAAGGTGGGTTCCAAAGGTTCCGCGCTGCTGCGGCGTTGTTTTAAGGTGTTCATGGTGACTTGCTTCGTTTTCGACAGCTTCTGTAGGGTGCCCAGATACTTAAGCTCTACGGCAAAGCGAATTGTTTGCACTGCAAAAAAGAATATATAATAGTTAATCGGAAAATTTCAAATTGTGTTACTTGCCACCGGGAAATAGCATAATTGCTGGATCCAGAATGCCCTCGAATACCTTTTGCCTGCTGGTCTTAACTCCCTTTGCCCCTTTTTTGTCCGCGACGTCTGCTGTCTGAAATGCCTCCACTAGAATGACATAGCGTTGCAGGATAAATACATTGTATAACATGTCGGACATTTCGCGAGTTAGAATATAGCGATGAAATGTATTACAGATCAAAGCACAATCGACTGTCGGATTTATTGCATTGAAGGCCGTCTCTAAGTTCTCGGAACGCATGAGTTGCTGGAACAGCTGATGTATGGACACCTGCATGGTGGACTTGAGGCCCAAACAATTATCAATATCCACATTGCTGCGAAACGATTCAAAAAGCATATAACTATGCTGATTGGCAATGCAAGCGTTGTGGAAACTGTTAAAGCTGCACCAAGGAATCACATGGTATTCGTTGCGTGTCACCGGCTGCGTAGAACGAAAGCTGAGCTGCACTTGCAGGGTGTCCACATTGAGTGTATAAGTCTCATGCAGGTTGTAGATGGACTCCAAAGACACAAACGCCAAGTTGGTGAATGTAATTTCCTTGGCAATGGGCACCAGAGTGTAAAGATGCCACTCCGACTGTACGGTGCAGCGCAATTCGTCGGGCACATCGGGTACGGGGTATAGGTAAAGTTCCTCGCGCACCATGCAACGATGATGGCCAAAGAGTTTGATCAGATCCAAGTATCCCACGCAAAGCAGCAGCAGATCTTCATTGTCAGCAAAATGATCCACTTCGCTATTCAACTGGGCTGCATCTGGAATAGGCGGCAGCTGTGTCATATCTTCAATAATTGCAGCCACTGCGCTTTCTTCTTTTTCTTCATCCGTCAGAGTCATTTCCTGCTCCTGCTCGGTTCCAGTGAAAGTCGTCGATGATTCCACTTTCCGCATGTAGAGTTTGATGAGCAGTGGATTATCTGCGGCATGATTAATGCGATCCAGGTTGTCCTGCTGAAAGATTAATGTGTATGTTGGCTTGGTGTGGAATTCCTGCTCCAAGATAATGCCATCGGTGTCGTATTGTTCTACGCATTTGACAATGACGCTTCCGCCTTGATCCATATGTATTTCGAGTGCATGCTTTGTGTAGGGCACTGCGCCAATGCTGGCCAACTGAATGTATAGAAATATATTGGGTGCTTGCGGCTTGGACTCATCATCTGTGTTCTCTCTTTTATCTTTCTTTTCGCGTTTAGGCGCCATTGTTTTTGTCACAACTTTCAGACGAACGTTAAAATGAGTGTTGAGCACATTGAAATCAATGGTTTACCAACACTTAAAATATCATGGAGTTGGCAGCTCGATTGAAACGTATCGATAACTATGTTATTGCATTTTGTGAATATTTGTGGTGTATTTTTTCATCATTTCAGTAAAGTTTTCAGTTTGAACATTACATATTGTCAATTGATGACTTGATAAACATACACAATATAAATTTCTTTTAAAATGGTGTTAGTTAATATGAGGCTGTCGTTTTGGTATATTGGCATAATGTGATACTCGGTCACACTGGCACTGTCAGACCAACACGTGAAGCGCGCAATGGACAACAAAATATTATGCAAGCATTCAATATTTGTGTAAAAATTGTGTAAATTTTAAAACGAAACGTTGCAATTGCAACTCGCAAACATGTATCGCTTATTGGGCGTCAACCGCACTGCAGCTGTACAACGTGTGCTACGCTTGCCGCCGCCTACCTCAACAACAACAGGCTGCAGCAATTGCGGCAGCACTGCGCATAATTTGACACAATATCAGCAATATTATCAAATGCTTTATCGTCCAGCGCCGGCAAGTAAGTGAATATACAAGTCTTAAATGTGCGTACAGATATTAAATGCGTAATTCTCGTAGCAACAACTACAATTGCTTTACGCACACAGTCAACCACACCCACACAAACAGACGCCTTGGCTCAGGCGAAAAAGAAACGTTTACGTAAACCGCGCTACGCCAAATATGTGGAGCTATTGGAAGGTAATCTCCCTAATTACAATATGTTATGAATTAAAAAACTAATGTGTAGCTGCTTGCAGTAACCGAGCTCACTGCCAGCGAGCGCAAGTCGCGTGTCAAGCGCTTGAAGTCGAAGAAATTGGCCGAATTCATACAGAAAACCCAAATGCAAATCCTGGAAAAGCGGGCACGCGAAGAGCGACGTGCTCAGAAGAAGGGCGAACCCTGCAGTGGTGAAGCACAGCTGCAGCTGGAGGAATATCAACAATTAATACTGGAGAGCCATAGCAATAGTCCACCAAAGTTAAAGAACAGCGAAGAGACCGTACAGCGGCAGCCCACAGAATATCAAAAGTTCGATCTGGATGCGGTAGACAGTTCGATATTGGAGGCGGGCATGTACGATGACAAGCCGATGATATTCTTTGGCAAGGATACGTACACCAAACAGATCATTTCCAATCCGACAGAGGTGCATAACATACTAAAGAGCTTTAACAATTATCGGGATATTCTTGAAGGCATTGAACATGAGCGACAAGACAACATTGAAGCGGATTTGGCCAGATTTGGGTAAATAATAATGACATCTCAATAATGTATTATATAATCGCGATTGTTTCTACAGTTTGAATGCGCCTAAACTCGCTGTAGTGGAGTCAACTTTGTTGGATCCCTTTGAATCGATAGAGCCTTACATCAATGAGCAGCCCCCGAAACCTATTCAGGAAACTAGTGTGCAGTCCAAAATGAATGCCGCAACATCGAAGTCCAAAAAGCGGCAAGTGCTCAAGATATTCCTCAAGGGCGTCACATACTAATAGTTTTATTTTCTATCAACAGCTTCAAGTCCAAGGTGCACGTCAATGAGGAGCAGGAACGTTTGGCCAAGCAGCGTGCATTGACTGTCAATTTGACTACATATCTAAATGTATGCGTCTCTGCTAACATGCTGAGTCGTGCACTCTCCACAATTTTTGCCTATCGCAGTCGTGCTAAGAAGAGCAGCATACCGCAGAAGCAGAACATCATCACCATTGAACTGTATAACATTCTGTTACATGGCTACGCTGGAAAAGGTTCCTTTGATCGTTGCCAAGAGCTGTTCAAGCTTATCCATGAAGATGGTCTGGAGTTTAGCGAGCAAACTTATGCAGCTGCTTTCGAGTGTCTTGGACGCGTTGAGTCGGATGCAGAGAATATAAAATTGATTGAGCAATACATTGAAGAAGCTGAACAACAAGGATACACGCTTAATCAGATTATGGATCGCTCAAAGTTTATGTCGGATCAACGTGATATAGCGCTGGATGCCATAAGGCGTGTACGTGCCGATTTTACGCCAGTCTATGTGCCACCTCAGTTGGGCTACGACAACGAGCTGCTCAACGATCTCAATGCATACACTGTACCCGTGGGCGCCGAAGCCGATACTAAGAAGCAGCAGGATTGCAGCATTATGAACTCGAAGCTTGGATATAGTAAAGCACAATTGGAGCAGCTGGCACGTGAACAGTTGCAAGTGGAGTTGGATGGCTGCATTACCATCAAGTCCATTGAAAAGCCCAAGGAATTTGCCAATGCCAAGTTCTGCGTAAGTCACAAATATCAAAAATTCCAATCTCAAACTGTTTGTTACTTTATTGATTGCTTGCAGCGCACTAAGCTTAAGGAATTGGATCAAACGTGGCGCAAACAAATCTCGGCTGCCATTGTGCGTGACCTGAACACATTGCGTGCTCAGGTGCGTTTCAAACCGCATGGCTACATGAACTACTATACGTACCTTAAAGTGCTGGAGACGAGCCACTTTACGGACATACTCATCAAGGAGATCTACAAGCTTGCCGAAGGCTCCGAGACCTTTAGTCCCACAGTGGGTCAGCTGTACAAGGAACTTGGACAACGGGTGCAGCAATGCTATCAAATCGAACTGAAGAAACACAATGGCACGCTGGAGAAAGTTGGCGATATTTACAGTTCGTACTGCGAGCTCTGGGATAGCGGCAAGAGTCAGGATAACACTCGACAAATGTGGCAACGTTTGGTGCACGAACAGCGTCACAGTGGACCCTCCATGGATCTGACCGAGGTACCGTGGCCATCGAATGTTTTGATCGGTGTGGGACGTTTCCTTTTCAATATTCTCGTGCGTGACATCAAAATTGATGCGCATATTATGCGTCAAAAGAAGACAGCGACGACGATGCCACAGAATCTGTTACCTGCTTTCTATACGCTGTTTCGGAATCAGGGACGTTTGGTCAAGGAGGAAGTCAAACCACATCCCGTGTTGTCGCGTTTATTGCGCGCCTCACGCCAACAGACGCTCACCTTTGACTCGAATCTGGTGCCCATGCTTTGTCCACCACAACCCTGGAGCACGCCACACAACGGCGGTTATTTGCTAAACAAATCAGAATTGATACGTTTGCCACAGCAGGCGGTGCAGCAATGGGAACGCATACACGCCTCCAATCCGCAGCATCTTTATCCGGCACTCGACTCGCTCAATCAGCTGGCCAGCGTGCCGTGGCGTGTCAACACACAGCTGCTGGATGTGATCATTAAGGTGTTTCAGAATGGCGGCGATGCCAAGCTGGATGTGCCACAGCCGCCCAGCTCGTTGCCAGCGTTGCCCACGCTTCCTACAGCTAGCGATAGCGAGAATCCAGCCTCGCCAGCGGAGCGTGCCAAGCAGTTCAGGGATAAGTTGGCTCATCGTCGCAAACAGAGCGAGATGTACAGCTTGTGGTGCGATGCGCTCTATCGTCTGTCGCTGGCACAGCACGTAAGTCACTCAACTGATTCCCTTCCTCTGTGCAAATCCTTATTAATTACCACTTTTATAGTACCGCGACAAGGTGTTTTGGCTGCCGCACAACATGGACTTCCGGGGACGCGTTTATCCCGTGCCGCCGCATTTGAATCACTTGGGCTCTGACTTGGCACGTTCGATGCTCATCTTTGATCAGGCACAGCCGCTGGGCGTTGATGGTTTCAGCTGGCTGAAACTGCACTGCATCAACTTAACGGGCCTTAAGAAACGAGATTCAGTGCGTGAACGTTTGCTGTATGCAGAGGAGATTATGCCAGAGATACTTGACTCAGCGGACAATCCACTCACCGGTCGCATGTGGTGGTCCAAGTCGGATGAACCATGGCAAACGCTTGCGTGTTGCATGGAGATTGCCAATGTGCAACGTTCACCCGATCCCAGTGCCTATCTGAGCCGTTTTCCCATACATCAGGATGGTTCGTGCAACGGACTGCAACATTATGCGGCATTGGGTCGTGATCAAGCGGGTGCCTGCAGCGTTAATCTGGCACCTTCGGCTATACCGCAGGATGTGTACAGTGCGGTGGCGGCGTTGGTGGAACGCACACGTAAAACGGATGCACAGAATGGACTTCATGTGGCGGCAGCATTGGAGGGATTTGTGCGACGCAAGGTCATTAAACAGACGGTGATGACAACGGTGTATGGTGTGACACGTTACGGAGCACGTTTGCAGATTGCGCGACAGCTGAAGGACATTGATGACTTCCCCAAGGATTGGGTGTGGCCCGCGTCAACGTATCTGACCACAAAAACGTTTGAGAGTCTGCGTGAAATGTTCACATCGACTCGCGAGATTCAAGACTGGTTTACCGAGTGTGCACGTCTCATTGCCGGCGTCTGCATGCAGAATGTGGAGTGGGTGACGCCGCTGGGTTTGCCTGTGGTTCAGCCATACAATCGCCAGGAGACAAAGCATGTGCCGCGCTCCGGACTGCGTGTGACAAACGCCATGTCAACGGATCTCTACGAACGTCCCAATATCCTGAAACAGAAGAACGCCTTTCCGCCCAATTTTATTCACTCGCTGGACTCGTCGCACATGATGCTCACCTCGTTGCAATGTGAACGCCAGGGCATCACATTTGTCTCGGTGCACGATTGCTTCTGGACGCATGCGTGCACGGTGCCGGAGTTGAATCGAGCGTGTCGCGAGCAGTTTGTGGCACTGCATTCGCAACCCATACTCGAGCAGCTGTCCAAGTTTATGCGACAAACCTATAGCTTCCGAGACACGTGAGTTTGATGTATCTAATTTGCTATGCAGCACTTTATTAACTAATTATATTTGCAGTGAATTTACCAATGACGGTTCAGTGGAGGATCTGTCGAAACGGCAGCTGAATCGCACACTGAGACAACTGCCACAAAAAGGTGACTTTGATCTGCGCAACGTTCTTGATTCGGTCTACTTTTTCAGCTAAGAAGAAATGTGCCTAATTATGTAGTCATTAGCTTAAGACTTTGTTAGATTTGTTGAACAATTGGATGCTTTTAATACCAAAAGAAAATTGCAAAACTAAAGAAAATACCCCCAAAGCCATGTGCAGCCGATAAAAATGTGATTTTGCTATGTGTTTACAAGATAAAACATACACACTTAACTTCAAAAAGTCTACAATGCAACAAAATTGAATTCTTTATTTATAATTCGTTGATGTGAATTGGCATATCTACTGATTTTTATATACTACACACACAACTAGTATTTATACAGTGCTAAAGAAGCTTATTTATGAAATAAACCAAAACGAAATATTTGAAATATTAAAAGTGACACTTGATAAATGCAATAAACAATAAATTGTAATACCATATTTATGAAATCGAAAAATGTGTTTCGCTGTAGTAGTGTCTGGAATCTAAAATTAGTATTACATTTTTATTATGAAGAGGTTCCATACATAATTGAAATTAATTAATATCAATATTTATTATGATTTGTATTTTTTAAATTGAGTTTTTCTTGATGCTTTTATTTCTTTATTTTGATGCTTTTACATTTTCATTCATTTTAAACTTAATCAGAATACAATATTCAATTTCTGGTCTCTACTTTCTTTTTTAAATTGATGCGTTTTTCTTAATATTGCTTGAATTTCCCTTTTGTTTGCTCTTTAATTAATTAATATGGTAATCAATGGCATTATCAGATTTCCATAAAAAGAGTTCGAATCTTGTGAATTGATCGAGTCATTCATATTTATTTCAGTTCAACTCAATTAACGTATCGTTGTTTATTTATTTCCAGTTTTTTGAATAGCTGTTTTTATTTGTTTTATATTTTTGTGCTTATCAATATTTTAATGCAACCGTTTGTTTCATTCGAAAAGTGCTCAAAAATTTCGACTCTCACTCAAGAACATTGAGTGAAATCCCACGCCCACTTTTCCCTCCCCTGTTTGTTTTTACACGGCAAAGGCAGCTATTGCTGCTACAGCGTACGCTGTTCGCTGCTGCCGGCGACCGGCGACTCGACTCGATGTCGACGTCGCGACTTCGGCATTCGGCATTTTCTTTCGTGCTCGTGCTCGGGTCTTTTTTGTGTTGTGTCGTGTCGTGTCATGTTGGGTTTGCTCGCGCGTGGTCGCAGGTCTTCTCAGTTTGAAAAGTTCATGCGGCGCGTTAAGAACGCAACGTAACGGTTAAAAAAACAAAAAGAAAACAACAGCTACACAACGCGAACAACGCCAGTGGAGCTAATTCTACATATTGTGGGCAGCGGTCAGAGCGTAAAGCACTAACACAGCGGTTATATTTTTTTAATGCCAACAAAAAGACCAAAAACACAAAACAATAGTTAAATAAAAAGGGAAGTGGAGCAAAAGAAATACCGAGTGTTTGTTAAACGCATCTTTGTTGTTGTTGCTGTTTGCATTTTCTGATCTGTGGTGGCGATTGGGAAGAAGCGCATGTGGCAGCTGACAACGACAACGACAACGACGAAGACGACACAGCGAGACAGCAAAGAAGGTAAATACAAATACCAGCTGCTAAGCTTTTTATCGCGTATCTCTCACAGATACACGCGGTCCTCCCGCACACACACACACACACACACACACACACATAGTTACACTTACTTATGAGCGACTGCTGTGTGACAGTAGCAAAAGTGCAGTGCAAATGAAAATTTCAACAATTCGAAAATTCGAAAATAAAAGCACAATAGCAAAAGCAGCCCCCGCAGAGAGAAGGTTCTTTTTTTTGTTGTTGTTGTTTGTTTGTTAGTTTGTTTATTTGCATTGCAATTTGTTGTTGATTTTGATTTGTATCTTTAGCATTGCGCGCTGTTTTGTGCCGTCGGAAAATGCAAAATTAATTGTGCACAATTTGCGGCAGCAAGTAGTTGAAAATGCATAAAATAAAAAATATATATGTGCGTCTCCTCTCCTTATCAGCAGCGACTCGAGAGACGCTGCTTGGACGCGACGTATCATAGCGAGTATCATATTAAAATTAATTGAATTATAAACCATGCGCCTGTCGCAGCAGCCGCTACTGGCTTGATTTGCTTTGCCCCCCCTCTTCTCTTCTCTTTCCCTCTCGCCCAGCATAAGTTAGTGAATGTCGTCTCGAAGCTTATTGTCGGGGGAGAGTTAGATAAAAGCATATGTATGTGTGTGTCTCTCTTTCTATCTCTGCTTGCAGTTGTCTATCTCTCTCTCTCTCTCTATCTCACTCGCTCTCTCTGTCTCTCTCGGTTTTTGCTGTAGGTAATTGGGGCAATGTTTGACTCCGTTTATCTGCCACAGAGAAGTTGTGTGTGGCAGTCAATGCGCATTGATAAGTGGCAACAATTATGTGCATTGACATTTGATTGAATGCTCAAATCGTTATATTTGACAGCGTTGAGCGCACACAAACGCTGCACGCACACACGCTGCGTATGCGTAATATATTGGCAAGCCAACATTCAATAAGCATTTCGATTTAGCAACACTTTAATTTCACGCTTTATGGTCTTCTGCGGCTGCGGCACGCCATTAATGTTTATTGTTTATTTCTTTATATTTCGGTAGCTAAATAAATAAAAAGCTAAAGCACCGCACAAGATAATGATCTCAAGTCCTAAGAGGGGCGCTTTATCTTTTAATACTTTTATGCACTCTTTTTGTGGGGAGTCCCAAATAACAATATTCATATGCGTGACTATTCGGAAGATGTTAAGTTATGCATGCCCATTATATTCATTCGTATTTGATGAGATACTTGTGATGAGCACTGTATGACTTAAGTCCTAAGAACTCTGCTTTATCTTAATCATTTTATTTACCTCAGCTGCTGGGATTCGCATTAAAGTGTATTCCGAGATTTATTTTTTTGGGGAAGTGCTTTGATAAAGAGATGCTTGTATTGATATATTTATTTAGTCGATGTTAAGAAAAAAGAACACCTTTCTAATTACATAATTAATTTGATTAATGTGCATATAGCAGGTATATTCGAGCTGTGTGTCTGCAGTAAATGAATCAGTTAAAAATTGTATGGGTAAAAACTTCGACAGCAATGGGGTCTTACTTGCTTTAGCTGATTATTTTGTATATTTTGAAAAAAATCACTATATTAATATACAAAATGTAGACGTTGGTATATTTTTAGTATTTTCAGTATGTAAATTTGGTATATTTTGAATCAGCACTGCACTATTTTCCTTTTATTTAAAATCGGTTGCGGGTAACTCATTTTCATGTTTTATTACATTGCTCTAAAGAAAATTATCTCATTTAAATAAAAAGTTTTAAATTAAAAAAATAACACTTAAAGACAATTCACAGAAATAGGTACTCAGAAAAACGCGATTAAAATATGTGTAGCATGAATAGAATAACTTTTTGTTATTATCACAATTGAATTCCCATTATCAAAACACTGCAAACATTTATGTTTCATCACAATTCCAAGAAGAATGCAAATATTGTTTGTAAATCTTTCAATAGGAATTCAATATTATTTGAGTAAAAGTTCGAAATTCTGAGAAGCAGCACAATTTGGGGGCAACAAATAAACTGATGATACATATGCCATCAAAAATAGAAGTTCCCCCAAAAAAAGAATTGTCCTAAGTGCTTATGGCAGTTGACGTGCACTTCGATAAGTTCTTATCATTAGGAAGATTAATGTCTAAATTGCCTGACGTACTTTCGATAGAAAACCCCGCTGGGTTCGATGAGGCGCCACTTGAATCTGGGTTGTAAGAATCTAGGTTTTGCATTTCGCATTTGTTTTTTGGTGAGTGACTCGATGTGATTTGATGATGAGGGCAACTGCATTGATTTCCACTTTTAGTTTTTTTTTGCTGCTGCTGCCACGTGGTGCTCTAGGCCAACGTTCATTTTCTTGCTCTTTGTGTCCGGCGTAATTTATGAATACAAATTAATGAGCCGTTGGCATGCCGAATGCCGCTTTGCTTCAGGTCCGGAATTCGATTCGGACTTGGATTTGAGTCTTGGACTTGAATGTTGAACGTTCAGTGTTTTGGTACAACAGCGACGGCAGCGACAACACTTTGTTTGCCTAAATGCGACGCCTGGCGTTTTGGCTGTCGTCCGTTCTTCTTTTTTTTCGTTTGGTTCGGGGTGCCATTATTACATCCATTTCCGTTCACAGATTTCCGGTGATTATTTCCCACGACCCCCAAAGACAGTTCCACCGAAGAAAAATACACAGCAATTTCGCCATCGTGCCAATGTCCACTTGATGCGACGCCACAAGCAGATGATTGAATTAAGCGAAATGATCCTGGCCAGCAAAGCGTAATGGCATGTCGCTTAATTATTGCCTTGGCCCAGAGCAGCGCAACTATGAAGCACGCTTCATAGAGGGTACCACAAGTGTGGAACGGGGAGGGAGGTAGGTGGCAGGCAGGTGCTCCACTTTACCTAATTGAAATTGATTCATTTCGGGAGCTCACTCTTTCATCATTGACAAGAGCTTCTGCGATAGAGAGAGCGCCGAAACTTGTCAGAAACACAGTTAAAAGTCGAAAAATTTAAACTGACATGAAGCTATTTATGCCGTTATTGCTGCCATATACATATGTATATCGATTCAAGTTGCGACACAGTGCCAAATTATTGTATACGGCTGAAACAATCAAAATAGTCGAAGGGAGCTGAAGGCAACTGCAATTTGTATCGTTCTTTTCTGTTTGTGAAATACAAAAAAACGAAACAAGAAAAAATTAAAGTCATGTCAAACAATGCGCCATATGACACAAACACACACACACACACACACACACACACACACACACACACACACAATATCGAGAGATACTCGAATCAGGTCTGTGCTGATAAATTCGTAGAGCAGTCAAAGTCAGAGACCCACAAATAGATATGTAGAGAGAGAGACAGGAGCCCAAAACCTCAAACTCGATGTGTCGAACCCAAGAACTCAAACTAGTCTAATGCAAAAGTCACACACACACACACACACACACACAGAAGCAGACTAGCGGAAATAGTTGAAAATAAATAATAATGACAGACTGAGCCAAGAATGACTAGCATTATACCCTGGGCAGATAATTGAAATGATGGCAATAATTGAATTCGACACAGAAGATTGCTCTCATAAGTGGCATTTATGTATGAAAGGAAGAACTAATATGAAAAGTCAATTAATTTCACAAATTGATGAAAGAGTACTAAACTATGTTAGTTCTTATAACTTAAATATTTATTTTTTCAAAGAGTTTGAAAGACATCTTCAAAACTAATAAAGTGTTCATTGCCAATATTTAAGAAAGGCTAATTAAAAGAAATATTTTAAGACTTATTGGAAAAGTAATTAGTTTATTTTATATTGTTTGAAAAAGTTATTTTTTTATTTATATGTTAATTATTATAAAAAATAATATAATGATTAAAAGAAGGGAGTCTTATCTACTAAGGCTATCCACTAGTTCAAAAAGTTAATAAGGTAAAATTTAAAGAAATTAAATTAAACTTGTTATTAGATTGTATATTATTTATAATTTTTTTTAAAAGTCTTCAAAAGAATTTTTATAATTAATCAACGTTTTTTCATAACTATATATATTTTAAAGAAGTTTTTCATTTTTATAAATAAATTTTTACTAAATTTTATATTATCCTTTTTCGAATATACATTTTTAAATTTTTCAAACTAATATTATAAAATACCCCAATTTTTATTACTACACTTTATTTAGTTTATGTCTTTTTGAAGTATTTACACTACTAGTTTTTCTTCTATAGTAAATGTTTATAAATTTTTAAATATCAATATAATTTGAGGAGGTTATTAAGCAACGTAACTAAAATTGTTTATCTAATATAATTTTTTAAATTTTATTAAAATTATTTTTATAAATTTTCACAGTTTTAATACTACTTTCAAGAATTTTCATTACTAGTTTTATTTTCCCTTAAAAATATTCGCTTTGTTTTTACCTACGCATATTCCCTCAATTAAAATATTTATGCGGGGTATAACAAATAAGTTTGCAAACAAACGGAAGCACGAAAAACACACACACACACACATACACAGATTTACAATAAAACAGAAGCGAGTCAAACGTAAAGAATTGTAACAAGTTGAACGCGCTGGCTGAGCATTAATAGGTTTTTGACTTGCTATAAAAAAAATGTTTCGCCCCTCACACCTTAGAAGAGACGAGAAGAGAAGAGAAGAGCTCTTGGGAAACTAGCAGCGAGGCGAGTGAGTTGTCTGTCAACGGGGCAAAATAACAAAAACAAAACAAAAACCGAAAACTGAAAACAGCAAAAATACTTCTATAGCGTCTAAGAGAGAGAGAGAGAGAGAGAGAGGGCGAATGAAATCTTTCCCATCTTGGTCTCAATTTCAAGCTGAAGCCGCAATTTGCTCGCTGCTTTTTAGACAATGATTTTCCAAAGTGTTTTTCGTTTCGTTGAGTTTTTTTTTTTTTTATTTTGCTGAGGCGGGGGTTGAGATACTTTCTGACAGTGGCAAACGACAGACGTAACTTTATGTTGTGTTAGGTTGGGGGGAAATGCTGAGAGAGAGGAGGGGGCAACTCTTGAATTTATTTTGACCAGGTCTTGATTAGGCTCGCTCTGCGTATTGAAGTCTAATTGGCCTGTTGTGCTCTTCTTCTCTTTTCGGACTGTGGCTAATGCCATTTGAAGTGCCTGCGTAATTGGCCAAAAAGATGGCAAAAAAAATAATGCGATTGCTTGGACGTAACCTCTGAGACACCTTTCTTTATTATGGTTGTATTATCAGAGTGCTGCCGCACTTTCCACTTTCTGACTCTGACTCTCTGCCTCTGCCTCTCGCAATTTATTATGCCAGGCAGCATAAATTGTATCGAACGTATTAAATAAGATATATGTACAAGTGAATATGTGATTGCTATTGGCATGAAAATTGAAATGAAAATTCTCAGCATATATATTTTAATTGTTGATGATTCGCATTTAATGACCATTTAATTGAAATATAATTTCATTCGCCATAAAGTGAATTTAAAGCTGTCGCTGCTTTTACTGCTTTCTTTGGTGATTAAATTCAAGACAATAAATTGTTATGTGCATAAACAAATTGCAGGCAGCTTCGTCTCTTTGTCACTTGCTTTTCAGGACTAATTATATTTGTTCCCCAATTTCACCTTTCCTTTTCTCGCTCTTCTTCTTATTTTGTAATCCTCACTTTGTATCTATTATTCGCTTCTTTTTCGCAGTTTTAATTTATCTTCCATTCTTCTTACTTTATCCTTGCCATTTTTTCGCTTATTACCTCTAATAATAACTGATTATTTTGCTGTCGTCGTCTCTTAAATATAATTAACTCTCTTATTACTTTTTTCTGTGTGTCATCCTTCATAAATATTTTACAGTGTTACACAATTTTATTGTGTTAAACACTCTTATTACTTTTTTCTATGATTTATTCTCAAACATTTTAAAATGTTACACAATTTTATAATCTTTAACTCTTTTTATAGTGTTACTCAATGTTATTATCATACTTAATACCCTCAAATAGTGCCACAAAGATCTGCTGATTACATATACTCTTATGTATAGTAATGTCATTATAATTATGACACTCACTTTTATTACGACGCTGTTGCGCTTTTATTGTCGAGTAGTAGCTACAGTGGTACAACTTTATATATGCCAATATGTTCACGGTGATAAGGAATTTGGACAAGTTCACGCTGTGCTGCAATTTGCACGCTTATCTCCGTTTGCTCGTATAACTGATTCAATATATGTAGTATCTCTCTACTATATGTTTGCATATTGTTATTTTTGTGTATGTAGTTTTCCTCCATCGCTAACATTTACATACAATTTCTGCACAAGCTGTAATCAATTTTCCATCCGGTGTGGATGGAACCTGTCCTTCATTTATCTATGCATTCAATCAAAAAGTCGACCTTAGTCGTCACATTCAGTTCAGCGCAGCTCTTTACTTTGCTCTTCGCTTCGTAATGTTGTTCATTCGCATTCGCTCTTCACTCTTCACTTCTTCACTCCTCTCTCTCTCTCACTCACTCTGCGTAGACATACCTAGCATACCTAGTTTTCCGTCCTTCTTCTTTTTCTTCTCCTTTTTTTTCTGCTTACCTACCTTATTCATAACAAATTTGGTTTGAAAAAAACTGATTTCTCAACATTTTCATTGACTTTACTTTTGATACCGCTTGGCAAGTCGTTTGGTGTTGTGGGGTATGCTCTGATAATCAGTGGAGAAAGTAATGACGATCTAAGAATAAGATAATTTAAATGACATTTTAATTGGCTTACTAATTGAAGTGGTTTATAATATCTAAAAATAGGAAATGAGTAGTAGTAAAAGGGCAATTAAATTGGGCATAATTTATTAACTTGCTTCTAGGGATATCTACATTGATGTGTGGATATTTTTATTAGTTTATATTAGTTAGTTATGGTTAAAAATGTAAGTTCAAGAGTATTAAAGTTGATGGTAATGACTAATTTCGAAAGTTGTCTTTACTGTTAAGTAAATATGTTTAACAAAGATGCTAAGAATACTATTTAATTTGTTTATTACTACTATTGATTAATTTAATAGATTTTATGTTTCTATTTAAAATGTTGTACAATTTTTGTTTGTCTTTCTTTTCTTTCTTCATTATTGTTTAATTATAGATTCTTTTTACAGGGCATCTGCTCGTGTTGCAGTTTTGATTGTTTGCTCAATGTTTTTGCCTTTTTTCGGTGGCGTTGTTTGCATTCGCTCAGCTCACACTTTGTTTTTCTCTCTCGCACTCTTTCTCTTTCTTGTTGCTCTCCCCTCCGTTTGTTCATTCCACTCCGCCCTTCAACTAGTATTATATACGTATGTAGTATTTTTTTGGTGTGTATATTTTCTGCAACGTTTGCATTCGCATACGGTTTGTTTTTTTCTTCTTCTTCTTTTTCGAGCTGCCTTCAATTTCTTGTTGCTCTCTTGCCATTCACTTGCTATTTTATTTGCTGATTTAATCGTGTCTTGAAGCTTCCTTCCTGTGACTGTTGCTGCCGACGGCATCGTCCGTTTTTTTGCGGTGAAAAGGGGGGGGGGGGGGGGGGAATGGACAAAACGGGGCGAAACGATTTACGATTTATAAGGCGTAGTACCCGGACACAAATACACCTACCTACACACATAGTGTATAGAGACATAATCAAATGTAATGCGCTGTGGGGCAATAGCCCGCAACTCGCCACTAGCAACAGCTTTTTGCTCCCGGCAAAAAAGATTACAAAATAAAAGTGCGAAAGCAAAAAGAAATAAAACTGAACTAAACAAAACAATATGAAAGAAATGAGGCAAATGTACGCTATATAAACCTGTTGTGCGATCTGATGATCTCTTTTATTCCCTCCCCCCCATCTTCAGCGAATTCTCTGCGAATTTCTAAGAACTTTAAAGCAGTTAAAGCGGCAACTTAGTTCACTCGAGCACAAAACTAACCTTGTTTTTGAATTTCTTTTTTTTTGGTAAGAAGATGGCACGTTTGAGTGGATAAGCTGATTACAGCTTGACAGCCGATTTCATTTCATAATGTTGTGCCAAATCAATTGGAAGATAAATATACTAATGTCATTTTGTGACAGCCAGCAAATAGATAACTTTTTGCATTTTACAAAATATATTTATTACCTCATCTCTTGCCATTGAGTGCTATTATTGATGCTTGCTGGTTATTTTTACTTTTTTTTTGTTGTGTGCCAACACATAACAATTAGCAATTTCATATGGAAAAGTGCACACGCACCTGAAGAAAAAAGTCTTTGACTTTTGCGCTTATTCTCGGTCTTTGTCTCAGTCTGATTCTCATTCGCATTCGTATTCGCATTCTCATAAACATGCCTCTGTCTGTGTTGTGCTTACACATTCTCGTTCTCGTAATACGATGTTTGTTTATTTATTTTCACTTTTACGCTTGCCACTTTCCTATTGCAAAACTAAAGCGTATTACGTGTGCTAGCTACAACTACAACTACAATAATTTAGTATATGAACGTGTAACGCTTTTTTGTTTTGTCTATAAGTCGCATTGCGAGCTGTGCTGAACTGTTGTACAACGGGTCGTATGCTTGATGTGCATGTCGATATGCCATCGATGCTGATGATATTGACTGCGAATTCAGGCGAATGTGTCAAACAGTAATAATCAGTTTCAAGGCAGCACACTCCTCACTCCTTACACCATCCCTCAGTTTACCCCAAAAGATAAAAACACATAGTCATATGTGGGTTTTATTTGGCAAACCCTTGACAATGTCATGACGTGCCACACCACATGTCGTATGTGTTACATTCTGTCAGCTTCCCAAACTCCGTTCAACGTTGCCTTTGCCTTTGCCTTATTAAACGCACATTATGCACAAAACTTTGCATTGCATGCTAAAACCGAGACATAAGGGTGCACTGTGCGAAATATTCAAGTGTGAACGTTGCCTTGACAAAAATGATTATGGCTGAAAAAAAAGGGGTGAAAAAGTTGAAACAAGTGTTGACAAGGAATTTGCATGTGAACTTCTCCAAGTATTTGCCAGCCAAAATTCTTTGGGCCAACATAAATGAATTGTCTACGAAGGCAGATTAAACGGGGGCCAAAAAAATGCTTTTATTTTGCATAATACTTTAAGCGAAATGCTGCCTTTAAAAATGAGCTTAAAACGATGGAAAAATGTCTGCCAAATATTTCAGAAATTCCTTTTATCTTGCTTGTTTGTTAAACAACTTTATATTTTTGTTATTAAATTCGACATTTTAAACAGTTAAGTTGAGCAGTAACTGTGTCTGTTTCACATCCTAAAATGTTCTTTTATCTATCGCAATCTCAAGAAGTCGTTTACCTGCTGAAACGCCAATTTCATTTGCTCCCACAACGTGTTCTAATTAATGTCAAGATTGCGCATTGCAAATACGTTTTTTGCCCCCTCCCTACAGTTTCTCTCTATCTCGCTATTTCCAAGTCTTTTTCTCGCTCTTTCGCTGTCTGACTTCCTCTGACTCTTGACAGCTTCCGTTGCTGACAATGTTGAAGACGATTTCCCTAAGCTTTTTGCTAAATGGAATATTAATAATTAATGTCAAATCTGGCAAAGGGCATTATCAAATTTTGCACAGTGTTTGCCATTGTTCCCTGCCCTTTCCACCTTCCACCTGCAACAGACACACACACACACAGATACAGATACAAATACAGATACAAATACAGATACAGCTAGAGCTGAAGAGCAGCTTCAGTTAACGTCAACGATGTCGTCGCTGTCGTCTTATCAAGCAAATTGAGCGCTCATTCACACGCAACAAATAAATTTATACAACAAAGGGAGATGGGTAACAGAGGAGAGGAGGGGAGGGAGAGAAATGAGAGGAAAAGTAAGGAGGAAAACAACGTCAAATATTTGTGCTTGTGTAGCAGACTAAGTGTGTGTGTGCTGCAGGGGCATTGTGGCAGCTGTAGCCTGCAGGGTTTGCAAGAGGTGGCACGGAAGGGGTGAGGAGAGGGGAGGAGTGGTGAGGCAAGGTTTGACAGTCGACGATGTCGCGCGTTTGGCTGCACTTAATGAAGCTTGTGCCGCACTAACTAAATTGACTTTATTGCTGGGGCAAATAGGCGTGCAGCCTTATTGTTCTTCTCCTTCTCCTTCTACTTTTTCTTCTTCTGCTGTCCAGACGTTAAGTATGTGTTATTGTAATAATATATTTACATATCCAAACACACACATTCGCACCTATTTACACACACACACAGTGTAAACACTCAATGCCAGTTTCGACGAGTGCGTTCGCATTGTACTTAAACGAAAAATAATATAAATAAAACATGGGCATTTGTCTCCATGCCGTAAATGTGCTATAAATACACATACTCGTAAATAGAGAGCCCCACGTTGCGCTGCGTTTAAATAAATAACTTTTGTGCAATAATAATAATAAGTATTTAAATAAATTATGTGCAAATTAAATTAAACGTTGCATGCAACAAGCGCAAAACGCAAATGCAAATTGATGGCGAGAAAGACTTGAAAGACTTGCCACAAACCACAATTTGTAATTGTCTTTATGTGTGTGTGTGTGTGTGTGTGTGTGTGTATATGTCTCTCTTTGGGGTAGGTCTCCCCTTGCTTTCACATTAAATTGGCTGCTTCACACTTCCATTCATAATTTACTCGGGCTGCGTTTTGCTTTCAAGATTTTTATATGGCACTTGCACATTAATAATTTAGCTATATACTCAGTTATATTAATGGCAAATACCTTTATTTTTTTTGAAGATTTATTCTTGTGCAAACACTTTGTAAAAAGTGAATTAATTGCAACAGCTTTTTTGGGAAATTTGTCAGCGTTGAATTCTTCTTGCTTGCAATTTGTTTAATGATGAATAAAATATGCCCAAAATGTAGCATATCTTTTCTTTGGAAATTTAGCATATAAATGTTAATTTATAGAAAAATATTTCTTAGTAAATTATTTTATGGAAATTTCTGCTTTTCAAAGCTTACATCTTTTGCTTATATACTCAGATATATTAATGACATATTATATATATAATTTCTTTTCCTTAAGATTTATTTGTGTACAAACACTTTGTGAAAAGTGAATTAATTTGAACAGCTTTTGCAAATTTGTCAAACGATAAATTCTAGATTTATTTTGCTTATTTGATTACTTGATTTATTTCAAGAGGACTAAAATGTGACAAAAATTAACGATATATTTTCTTTAAAGTTTCTACTCTTTAAAGTTTACATGTTTCCGCAGTTCTTTAGTTATACTTTATTATTAACTAATAATGCACAAAATATGCCGAAAATGTGCGCTATCTTTTCATGGGAAATTCAATATTTAAATGTTAAATTAAATGAAAATAATTCTTAGTAAACATATGCATAAATTTTGGAAATTTCAGCACATCAAAGTTTACAAGTTTTTGTTCAATTGCACTTTAATTATTTAATTTTCGCTGAACAAACAACAAAGAAGGCAAAGTACCACCTTGATGATTATGAGTAGTGTAGGGTAAACAATTTGAAGTACCATGCAAAGAAAACTTATGCCTGAGCAGTCTTTATTATTGCTATTAGCTGCCTCGGTGCCTCGGTATTCCCTCGGTATCTGGAGATTGGAGGCTTCAATTAGCCCTTGCGTGTTTTGGTTTCCTTTTTTTCTCTATAATTTCTTTTTCTCTTATGCCGATTATTTTTAGATACCATATCGCCAATGAAGCAATTAAAAATGCTAATGCATAGACGCTCATTCCAGAGTGGGGAAAAAAATATATACAAATTTAGCCATGATTATGAGTAATTTTTAATTGATTTGCGGGCGCCGAGAATAAACTATTTATATTTGTATTAATGTGCTTTTATTTATAATTTGCATTTATTTATATTAATTTGCTGATTGCATTACAAAGCGAGCTAACCTTTACCATAAAATCTATTTTCAAACCAAAAATACAGCTATTTTTAACGCGTCGTATACTTAACGACCTTATACTCTAAATAAATTTCATTAAAAATTAGCAACACACAGCTTGTGTCTGCTCTATACATAGTTAATTTTTTATAACTGAGATTGGGCTCAACTTGAACCTTTGACACCCCAAAAATATTCTCTCATCGTTCTGTGCGTCACTTGAGCTTCAGCTTCAGCTTCAGCTGATGAGCGAGAGTTCAAACTACAAAATAAACACACACACAGAGAGAGTGTGAGTCTTAGTCAGTGTGTAATCTTTGCTATTCATCTCGATTACCCAGGCAGCGAGTTTGTGTGTGTGTAAAACACAAAAGCCCAACGGAAATTGAGACACGCTTAATTAATATTAATTTGCATGATGTGTGCGACACGAAGGCGCCGTTCAGTTAGCGTCTATAACGTGTCAAATGCTGTGGACCCAACAGCCTAGTTGTCTATTTATTTCGGACTGAGGGCTGTCAAACAAAAGAGCGCAGCCCCCAAGCGATTCTATCGATGGCAACAATATGATCAATCTGCTATGAAATTCTAAGAGAAAGCGAAAGGTGGAAAAGCGAGAGGGCGAAAAGGGGGAGAACGTTGTCTATTTGTTTTGGCAAAGTGAGCACGTCATAAGTGCGTGTAACTGTACTTGAGCCGCCCTCAACTGTGATGTGGATGATGGGCGTAGATGATGAAAACTCAAAATGTGTGTATGACATTGAGTGGCAAGTGGCGAGTGGCAAGTGGCAAGTGGCAAGTGTGAACGGCTGGTCACGGGTGCTCTCCAATAGCCAACAAATTAGGCTTGACATCATCGGTGTCGATGTCGATGTCGATGTCGGTTTGCTTGCTACACGCCTCTCTCCAAGTGCTCGTTGTTTCTTTTTATACCCTGTGGATGGCGAGATAAATCGAGGTGATTTAGTGGTAAAGAGTTGATAGAGGGTTTGACTTGATTCTTATAGAGATTTGTTTACTTTCAGCTGAAAGAATTAGAGCTGAAAATGAGGATTTAAAAGCAAAGTTAATTTATTGCACTTTACTAATAAAACTGGAATTTATTGCTTACCAATTATGCAACTATTTTTTAGCTTATATATTTTTAATTAATTTGTTTCATTATATTTTGTCGTACTTCTAGAATTTCCTATGCAAATATTGTTTAATTTTATATATTTATAATTCTTTTTTGTAGAAATACCTATATATTTATTTATATATTTTTGTTATTCATTGAATTTTTTGACAATTATTTATATTTATATTTTTTCTTTATTTAATTTTTCTTTTACAATTTTCTTAAATACATTTATTTTAAATTATTATTTTTTTCATTCATTTTCAATACAAAATAAAATTTCCGATTTTTATTATTTTGATTATTTTATATTTTTTGATTACATTACCATAATAATTACATAAATATTTGCTGTATAATTTATTTAAATATATATATTGTTGTAAATATTCCAATTGTAATTTACATACGCATATAAATATTTATTTTCATTATCAGTTTATTGCGTTGCCTTAAATGACAGCTGATATTACGTATACGTAACATGCATGCATTAAAGCGTATACTTAATATACAATTGAGTTGTATTTACTTACTAACTTACTGGGTATTTACACGTTGAGCTTACCCCGCGAGTGCATTCTTATTTTGTTTTCTTCACATTTGTTATTATTTTTTTGCACAGTTTTTGATTGCTTTAAATTGTTTAAGCTGCTCAACGACGTCGACGACGTCAGACATTCATTTGCGCCTGCGCTGTTGCTGTGTGAGTGCGACTGCTTTTAATATACGTATGTGTGTGTGTGTGTGTAGTATAGTGTCTTGTTGTATTGTGTGTTCGCTATTCAATCGCGACAATAGATTTGACATTCAGTTAACAAAAGGCAGAGGCGCACTTGGCTTGAGTCGCAGTGTTTTGACTTTGTTTTTTTGTGAATTGATGGCGTTTACTGGTGCGTGGCTCATAATTTACAATTTCAACGGAAATTTCCAGCAGTTGTGTGTGTGTGTAGCTATCTGACCCGAGCCAAGTTGAAAAAATAACCGCACACACAAATTACACGGGCGTGGAGAGTGTAGACAGTGCAGTGAAGCAAGAAAAGAGGAAAAACCAAAAAGTAATTTAAAAATTTACGACATTCTACAGTCATTACACCTTACGGCGGACGGCAGCGACCACGCCCATACGCCCATGCGAAATTCGCATACAACTTCCGCACACAACTTTCGGTTTTTCTTCGCACTCTTTTTGTATGCAAATTTTTATTTCATTTCTTTTCGGCTTCGCTTGGGAAAAACGAGCGCCGCCAAATGGAAATCGCCACCAATGGCACCTGCCCCCCGCTCTCTCCCTCTCTCTCTTCCCCCTCTTGTCAACGTTGTCGCTGGTTGTCCAAAAAAAAAGAAATGAACAAGTTAGAAATTTGCTTTTGGCTTATCGGCGCTGTCGACTTGCTCGACTCGAAGTGAGGTCGAGTGCGATGCGAGTATTTGCATTATTGCGAATTGCCATTAGAGAAGAGCATTATAATGGCCGGGTACTTTGGCTCACCTGGATTGCTTGTAACACACCCAGTGCTATATAATTGAGGGAAGCAACTCAAAATTATATCCACTTAACCAACCATTTGGCTGCCCACCTATAATTCTGTTATAATTTTAGCTTTTTCCCAATTTACATTTCACCAACTGACTAAAGAAAATTGATGGTGTCTTTTCTCTGGAAGCTACCAAAATAACGAGCCATATTTAATTAAACAAATAATGGCTTTCTTTGGAAGTGTTTTTTAATTAAATCATAAATCAATTGCCAAGAAATGCAAATCAGTTGGTGAGCAAAAACAATGTGAACGAAATACAGGAAATACTTTTGTTTGATTTAACAAGCTGCTGCAAATTGTTGAGTAAATAAATAAATGAATATATTTCTATTCGTTTTTGCTGCTACTAATGTCATTAGCATCTTTACTAGTCCAATTTTATTTGGACGTATTTCCTCAAATTGAAATAACTAAAATTTCATTAAAAGTTCATTTTCTTTTCTTCAATTTATAAAAACAAAAATTACATTTGAGTTTAGTCAAACAAGTTATTCAATTATTTTTGCTGCTTTAGTTTTCTGAAATCAATTTACTCCTAACACGAAAGTAAATAAATATTTCTATTTATAATAGAAATATTATAAATAATATTTCAATTTGCAATTTTATAACTTAAATTGCATTAGGATTTCATTTTCTTTGCCTTAATTTAAAATTGTTAAAATCGCAATTGAAATGAAAATTAGTTTAACAAGTAATCTATCTAAAAGCAATTGACAATACAAAAGTAAATAAATATTATTAACTTTGCATTTTTTTATTTGGACGTCAATTGCATTTCTTTAATTTGAAATAACTTAAAATACATTTAGAGTTCATTTTAATTTCTTCAATTTGATATAACTTAAATTTTTTTAATTTAGTTTGCTTCGTAAATTTGATTTGCTTCGTTGTTTAAGTTTTAAACACAGCAGTTTACTCAATTTTTAGATCATTTCAATGTGCTTGCATTTTGTATTTTGTTGCTGCACGAATAACAATAAATTTAATTGTCAGCTAAGTGAATTTTGCTGTCGCATAAAAATGACATTTTATTGCATCACAATAAAATTGTGCTAAGGTTTAATTGGCAACAACAAAAAAGTTAAATAATACTTTTACTAAATAATTTGCAATATTTCAACGTGCACTTTAATCCGAAACAAAAATGGAGAACAAAAGGTTAAATATTTATTACAGTTATTAGCAAACACTTGACGGCTCGACTAATTGATTTGCTATCGTAAAACAAACAATAGATGAAAATAGAAATAGCGAGAAAGCAAGAGAGAGAGAAGGAAGCAAAGAAATATTTGTTTAGTATTTTGTTTTGGTTTTGTTAATTGCAGAGACTTCAATTGTCGCTGAGACTTGCGACCAAAATTGTTGACCAACTTATTGTTATGGCTCTGATTGTTTTGTGTTAGCTACGTCGTCGTCGTTGTTATTTATTCTATGTTGGCCCAACAACATTCGATGCAGCCCACAAAAGAGCCCTCAAGAATTTTTTTGAAATGAAGTTGAAGTTGAAGGACATTTGCCCCGTAGCTATCGTCATAACTAGCTTGAAGTTTTTTTTCCCTTTTTTTTGCTTTATGAAATTCAAATTCGAATACAAATTGAATTTCGGAATTTGGTATGCGGAATTTTTTGAGTGGAACACAAAAAAAAAAAGAAAACTAATTAATTATACGTGCAAATTGTGCTAAATGCCATTTGTATGCTTCCTTTTTATTACCGTTGCTATTCCCATTGCGATTATGCCCACGTTTATTATTGTTGGAGTATGTTTTTTTTGCTCTCGTTTGTCGCTTGATTTGTTCACGTTTTGTTAATTTCACTTGCTGTATTTCATTCGAATTTATGCAGATGCCAATCGATATTTTTTATCGTTGCCAAGTGTGGGTGTGCAGGTGGGCGTGGCATGGCAGGCTGGTAGTCAGCATCCCATAACAAATTACACAGATGTTGCTGCAGTTGGCGGCTGACCGACAACAACAACAACAACAACAACAACAACAGCGACAACGACACTCACAGGGACAACAACAACAACAACAAGTGTCCTTGTGCTCGTTATGCAGCTGCGGCTTATTTTGGAGCACATTTCTATTTTCATGCCTCGACTAGCCTCTAGCCAACTGTGCAGGCCACTGCATCACTTGTCTGTCTGTCTGTCTGTCCGTCTGTCTGTCTGGTGTGTCCATTCATTTGCTTGGTAATTGCATTATGTGTGTTGTGTTGTGTTGTGCTGTGCGTTGTGTGTGTTATTTTTATCGAACGACATCTACGCAACTTGTTCGAATCTGATTCACTCGCCTCACATGATTCATGTGCACAAGCAAATATTTTAATTATGCCGCCCGCTAGATGGAGAGAAGAGTAGAGAAAAGTGGAGGGGGAGAGGTGCTTAGCTAACCTAGTTGGAGGGCGTTACGCTCACTTAGCTCTCGCAAGGCGTGCAATTCATTTGAACTTGTCTCTCTTCTCGTTCATCTCGACTGCCAAGTCCTTCTTCTTATATAATTAATGTTTGCCAATTGAACTTGACCCAAAAAAAGAAAGATAAAGAAAACACAGTTTGCAAAATTTGCAGTTAGCTGCTGTCCTTCTAAAATCTTCGCTTAGCTGCAAAAATTGTTTGTCGACTTGAATTACAAAATTGATTTGCTCAGCGCTTAACACAAAAGACTTGCTTCACAAGTTGAGGCATTTTCTTTGGCGCCCTCAAGTAATAAATAATTGTTGCTTATTTCGAGGAAAACTTTCAGACGCTAATGAAATAGTTGATAATTGAGTTTGGAATTCTGTTGAAAAATGTTGAGCGGACGCAAAAAAGTTATTTATGATGATGAGCAGCAACTAAAGAAAATTATGCTAATTTTGAGTGCCTGCTAACAAGCTGTAGATTACTTGTTAAAAATATATTCAAATATATTAATTGAAATGTTGTCGGTCTTACTTTCTTTTGAATAGCTTTAGCTCACATTCAACGTTTGCCATGTGGAAAATCTCTTCAAGTTTCTTTGCTTCGCAAATACGTAAATCTCGACAAATTCTCAAACAGTTCTCAGTTTGCAGCATGCTTTCAAATTCAATTAAGCTTAAGTGCATGGACTTTCAATTTATAGAAGTTGATTCAATGATATGTGCACTTCACAAACACATAACTTGCCAATTTCTCTGAGTTATGTATGACCTACATATGACCAGAAGAGTTAGACTCCTCTCTTATCCCAATTGCGTACATTTTCGTCAGTTTTCGTCCGAGTTTTTGTCCCCTTTCTGTCTGCCTTTCAACTCACGTACTGTGCATATAAGCTGAAAGTAAGCTCTGTCTCTGCTTTCGTTTGATATCAAATGCATTCATGTTTAGTTTCGTAATTAAAAGCGTAATTCTAGCGGCACGCTCAAGCACCTGACAGATAGAGACAGAGAGAGAGACAGAGACATTGACTCGTTTGGAGAAGAGAAGAGAAGAGAGGTTTGTAATACTGACATTAGCATGCAAATGTATGCGCTCCAGTGTCGAGTGGCAAAAGAAACACTCAAGGTAACACACACACACAGACAGACAGAGGCAGACAGACAGAGATGCAATTACACTCGACTGCTTTTTAGCCTGTGCTGTGTTTGATAAGTGAAGCAACAGCAGACGAACAAAACAAAATTTTGTTGCATACTTTCGAGCGCAAAATGAAAATTGCGGCTGCTTGTGTTAGGGATAACTCTTAAAAGTGTGTGTGTGTGTGTGTGTGTGTGTATGTAAATGTAAATTTAATTGCACACACACGCTGCTGAATCTCACTGCGACAATTTCCATCTTCTTGCTGCTGCTGCTGAGTTATCATCCTCTGTGGGCAAAACTTGTCAGTCAATCATAAAATGGCGTCACTTGTCGCACAGTTGTCGTAAAAGTTTCTTTTTGCCCCGTCATCTGCACACGTTCCACACACACACATTTTTGTGCTGGCCTTTGTGGTCTGTTTTTTTTAATATTTTAGAATACATATTCCATGTTTGATAGTTGAAATATTGTGAGGCAAATATCTCTAGCTCACGTTGTTGTCGTCGTCAGTTGACTGCTTGCTTGCGCCTTTTGCTTGCTTCCTTCCTGGCCAACTTCCTGTCACGCTTCGAGGGCAACAGCCATATAAACATGATTGTTACTGTTGCTGTTGCTGTTGCCCGTTTCTATGTTTCATTTGAGAGGACGTGCAGGAAATTTGAGCAACGCAGAAAAATCCATTTACGTAATTACTTCACGTTAACTTTTGCTGTGCGTCGCTTTCGCACTGCCTCAAGTGCCACAGGGAGCGTTGAAATAAAGGATGTAGACGACGACGACGACGCTTGGGAATGCTATATGGAAGAGTTTTGTCAGCTAAATGAAATTGTGCTCTGCCTCACACAGATAGCACTGAACCTTTTATTATTAAATTATTACACAGAATTGCTTATTGCTTTATTGGAAATCTTTTTGCTTTCTTTTTTGTTGTTGGCCGGCCGCTTTTGGGAAAACTAAACTTGTTAGTCCCTCTCGGCGGTGGTCCATTCCTAATTAGATGAGCAGCAGCGCGGGCAACGCATATTGATTACGAGCTGTCCCGAAAAAAAAGTTTTGTGGGCTCGCCTCTTTCGCTTCACAATTATTGCACGCAGTTTTATATAAACGCAGTTTTCCTCATTTACGGTTCGCAGCGGTAAAATATGTTTGCACAACCCAATTAAATATGCTAATGAATATTTGTACGAAAAGTTTGCCATAAATTTGTGCAATGGAAACTTGCCAAAATCTGATGGACACACAGTAAAAGCAAACTCTGCAAAATCGCTTCTCCTGCGCAAAATACAATCACAAAAAAAAAAAAACAGAACAGAAATTCGTTACTCAAACTGATGCAATGCGAGAAATATGCGTTAATTAATGCAAAAGTGAGAATAACTGGAATTTGATATGGCATTAAAGTCGAGTCATCATCAATATTACACTGCTGATACGAGTATGGCAACAGCTGAGTGAGTGAGCGCCTTGCCATGTTACGTATACGTTTCATCCGAAAAGTATGCCATAATTAATTCAAAGACTAAATTGAATTCGGCCCGCTATCGAAATCAAATTGTTTCTTTAGTATATCCTCCACATGTGTGTGTACATTGTTATTCTTGTTGAGCTCAACATTTTGGATAATTTAATTAAATATTAAAAGTTTAAGAGCTTAAATAAAACCCAAAGAACCCAAAACTTAAGTGTGTGTATAATCTGTAATTATGAATTGACTGCATATGCATACTATAAATAAATGAATAAAATACATTTTTACATAGAACAAAATCTATATTTTACCTGTTGATATTAAATGGGAGTATAATTATACTCGCTCTGTAGCTTCAGCAAATATATGAAGGAGGCAGAAGCTTTTATAAAAATTGTGGAAATTTTTTAAGAAATAACTTTTTATAGCAATAAAAGGCAGCTCCAGTCGGTTAGATATGTTTTATACTATTTTTGTGATAATTATAGAATATGATCTTATTGAAAATGGAAGCAGGTATCTCAAAGTCAAGCACATACAATAATAACTACAGATTGCGATCAAATACAAATTGTAGGTTTTTAAGAAAGACTTTTGTATGGGTAAAAACGTCTTTCTTTCTACGGGTCTTAGTAGCTTTGGCTGACAATCTGGTATATTTTGGCACTCTATATTATTTAATATAAATATAGTACTAAATATATACTTTGGTATATCACCGTATATTAATTTGGTATATTTAAAAAACAATACCAAACAGGGTTGCTTTCATTAAAGATGGTTAGAGCATAACTCGAAGTCGAGCATACTTAACTGAATCTCTCTTACTTGTACTTTATCGATATACCAAATATTGCCTTTGATTTTGATTAAATTAAAGTACTGAATTTGCCACCAATTTGGAAAAACTTTATTTAACACTATAATACTACCATACTATATATATCAAACTCTAATCTTATTAATTGCTTTGATTTACTTAATTGCAGCTTTGAACGCGACGCTTTTATAATGTAAGCCGAAACTGTAACAAGGAATCGAGCTAAAGCTAGTTAAGCTAGTCAAACAAAGTTCGAGCAAGTAGTGACCGATAAGGCTAAAAAGCGTGCCACAAGCAACAGTCAAAAGAAGAAGCTAAAACAAAAGCAGAAGCGTTGAAAATCGTTGTTACCAAGACCAACAAGTTGCCAACGAGGTCACACCGCGAGCATTTTGACTGACTGCCTCCACACTCTCCCTCCACTGTCTCTCTTCCTCTCTTAATAAACAAAGCGAGCAAACACTTTTGCTTCTCCCCACTCAATCTTCCCCCCCACCCACCCCCTTCAATCAGCACTCATTCACATTCACCTCCATTGGGCGCTGACAGAGAGACAGCAGCAAAACGGCAGCCGTGGATATCAACACGCTGCGCAGTTCAGCCACTGTGAAGACGTCGCCGCAGACGCAGCCAACGACGACGACGTCGACGCCGCTGCCGCCGCTGACAATTTGTCAGCCGCCAGCGCCAACGCCTCCTTATCAGCGGCTGACCAAAGCGTTGCAATGCGATCCGAGATGTGGACACGAGGTGAGTGCGAAATACCGAATAAATAACACAAGAAAATGCGGCGAAATAGAATAGAAGAAATAGAAGAAGAAGACTCAGGGAGAGGGGCAGCGACTAGGCAGAGAGAGAGCGAAAGAGTTCGCCTCAAGTTGCGGTCAAACTTTAAGTGGCCAACGCCGCTTTTGTGTGTTTGCGCCGCGCTGACGTCACAGCCAGGAGCGAAATGCAAATCGAAAGTGTTATAAACGTAGTGTTGGAAAGAAGTGCATTTGAATTGGGTAGTAGATTAACTTATTTTAGATTTTGTATTACTGATAATTGTTTTCGTAGAGAAGTTGATAGAAAAATGAATTTAATTCCTTAAATTTATCAAAATTTAAGCTAAAAAATATTTCAAGAAAATGAAATTTAATTAAATGTTTGCAGAAAGATAGAAGAATTATTCGCCTGCCACTAACAATATGAAATATTTGTTACTCACGTTGTTTATAAGGAAACTATTTTAATAATAATATATTTAATAATTTAACAAATTTTAAAATGAAGTCGATGAAAAGAACTTGAATTTATGTTATTCTCATTAAAATATTTTATTACTTTAAAAATTTAGTTAAAAAAGTTCGATTGAAGAAGATATTCAAATTTGTTTACTTTTACTTTATTTAATTCATCTCAAACTTCCATGCAATTGTGCTTCATAATTTAATTGTAGGCAATAATTTAGTAGTAGGGAATATCATTTTATTTTATGTTATTTTAAGTATTCTAATCAATTTTTTGTTTCGAATTTTATAATTTATTAAACGTTTTTTTCTTACATATTTTTGAATTTCAAAATTTATTTAACAGTTTTTTTTTTTAATTTTATATATTTTTTACTATTAAATAAAGTTGCAAATAAAATAATTTTAATTTCATTTTTTATATTTTGGAATTTTAAAAGTTCTTTTCGTTCAAATGAAATTGCTAAACAATAAAAACACAATTTTCATCTACATAGAAAGCCCTCTTTTCTATTTAAATTATTAACTGAATAGACGTATTAAAAATTAATTCGGTTTTTTTTTTTGTATTTTTTGAATTTTATAAGTTTTTTACTTTTAAATGAAGTTGCTCCAAAATAAATATACAATTTTCATCTATATCTCTTTATGAAGTTGTTGAGAAGAAAACCCTTTTTTTTATTTAAAGTATTAACTGAATATGCATATTTCAAATGAAATTCAAGCTCCGCTCCTGGTTAAAACTTACACTTGGTTAGCTAATGCATGTTCCTGCAGTCGACGTCAACATCAACGTGAACGTCTAACGTCTCTGTTTCTGTTTCTGTTGCTGTTGCTGTGCTGCAATTATGTCGAGGTTCAAGGCTAATTTTCTTGCGCCCCAATGAGCAGCCATACACTCTGTCTCTGTGTGTGTGTGTGCACGTGTGTGTGTGTGTGTGTGTGTGTCAAAGAGGGTGTGCGTGTGTATGGGTGTGTGCCTGCTTATTCATAGCTGTTGCTGTTGTTGTTGTTGATGTTGTTGTTGTTGCTGCTTTGTGTGCAAGCGAAATGCGCGTGTGGCAAATGTAATTCCGCCGCATTACGTATACGCCACGTTTCGCAGAGCGTTAATTAACGCAGTCCGCTGCCATGGCTGCCTTTGTCTACGGTTTTTGGATTAAGAAAATCCAACCACAAAAGCCATAGCAACTGCAGCAACGTTCTCTCCAATTACATTTACCAAATTGCATAGCTTCCCCTCCTCTCCCTTCTCTTGCCCCACCTCTTCCTTCTCCTTCTTTGCCTGCCACGCACTTGACCTTGATTAACAATAAAGCGTATTGCTTGAGGGGCACACTTCACAATTCACATATTCGTGGGTAGTCAAAATGAATGCTTGACATTCACTCTCCCTCCCTCTCCCCCTCTCACCACCTCTCTAAGTAGATTAGTTGACGGATTGCCAACGAGAGAAGGTGCAGCGAATTTACGAAAAGAGCTTAGATAAATTAACAAAAGACGGACAGCAGAAGGAGAAGAAGAAGAAGAAGGAGGTTACAAAAATAAAAAAGAATTGCGACTGCAGCTTATGACTAAATATCTCATTAAGGTTGAGGGATTTGTAGCAGGGTCAAAGAAATGAACATTACAATTAATCTAAATAAAAATAAAACAAATTATTAATAGAGCAAAAAAAAAAGTGTGCAAGGTGACAAAAGTATTTAAGCAAAATGATAAATCTCATTAAATGAAATTAAAAGCTTAAACCAAGGAAATAAACGCTAATTACAAAGCAGGCAAAACAAAGACATTAAAAAGACAGGAAAGGAAATAAAAAGTTGAGCATTTTATATAAATAGCAGGAAAGCAAAAATATCCAAGACCAACAAATGAGACAGAAAAGTGCTGAAAAGAAAACACAAAAATTACAAGGAAGATTTAATTCCGAAAGGAACACAGCAAAAAAATAAGGATTAAAAAAAGAACAGAAAAGAAATTATTAACAACTGTGAAAGGAAGGACAAAAACAAGGAAGAAAGAGAATAAATAATAAACCAATTGCAAAGTAAGGTTAAAAAAAAGTATTCAAAATGAAAACAAATTAAGAAAGTGAGTAAAATGAAATATAATAAGAAGAAAAATAGGTCAATCAATGTTATTGAGAAAATGAGCTGAAAAAATAAAGAAAATTTGAGAGAGAACTGGTAATAAAAAAGGGGAACAAATTAAATTAAGTATATCAAACCAGATTTAATATAATATAGATAAATAAATAAGTTATAAAAACTTGAAAACTACAATTTAAGTAATGAAAAACAAATGGAAGTTAAGATCAATTTACTATTTTAATACCATAAAGAAAATTATAAAGAGAACTGATAGTAAAAAATAGGGGGAACAAATTTAAGTTAGTATTTCATATCAGTTTTAATATAATAGATAAATAAATATATATTAAAAAAAAAGAAAACTGTAGGAAATAAAATTATAGTTTTAGTTAACTACAATCAGAAGTTAAGAAATTATTTATGTTACATTTTGAAGATTAAATTACTAGTTAAAAATAATCACAATTAGATTTTAAAATGATTATTGACTATTATTAAAGAGTTAATTGAATTTCCTTATTATATATTTCCCCATTTACAGGTGACAATTGGACGTCGCATCGGGCTGTACAGATTCTGCGGCGACATCGGACGTGGCAACTTCTCGAAAGTGAAGCTGGCCGTGCATCAGTTGACACGAGGCAAGGAGTGCAAGGAGGATGTTTATCCTTGACATAGCTTTGTGAACTAATAATTGCATTCCATTTGCAGACAAGGTGGCCATCAAGGTAGTTGACTTGGATCGGGCTGGACTGGATGCCAAAGCATTGCGGATGCTATCCAGCGAGATAGCGACACTCGAGTGTGTTCATCATCCCAACATATTGAGGTGAGAGATGCGGGTGGAGATGAGAAGAAGAGGCGAATAGAAGACTGACTTGTTCTTAACGTAATGCAGGCTCTTTGAGGTGGTCGAGACACTGGGACGGGTTTATCTGGTCACGGAATGGATACGAGGCGGTGAGCTATACAACCACATCACCCAGGGAGGTCCACTGCGTGAGATTCATGCGGCGCCGCTCTTCAAGCAGCTGCTGCTCGCCGTCAAGCACATGGTAAGAAATAGCGATAACAATAATTCCAGCACAGATTAATAAGTAATACTAATTACAATTACAGCACAGTCTCGGCTACGTGCATCGCGACATCAAGGCGGAGAATGTTCTTCTGCTCTCCGAGGATCGCCTCAAGCTTGCCGATTTTGGTTTCAGCACACAGCTCATTAATGGTAGGTTTAACAAATAATGTGACATAGTATTAAACATAAAATTATATTTATTAATAATGGGGTTAGCAAATAATTTTGCATAGTATTTAACATAAAATCATATTATATTTGATTAATGAAAACTTAAATTTAACATTTGTTCTGAGTTATTTTTCTTTATTTCATTAATTAGTTTAAATTTCAGTTACAACAAAATTGTATGAGCAAAAGTTCACCTCTTTTATTTCCAACTCTGATCATTGTTCTTTTGCCTAACCTGAAAAAAATTAGGATAAAAACAACTAGCGGTATTTATTTTAAAATATACCAAATTAATATACAGCACATAGCTTAAAAATATGCTGTGTTTTGGTATATTTATATAGTACTGTTGTCAAAATATACCATAGAGTTCCATAGTTATACCAAATATGCATTTTTTTTTTGCCTATACAAACAAATTTCTTTAATAACATCTACAATTTGTTTCTTATCGCAATCGCTGGAATCAAAAGCACTTAAATTAGTCTTGTTTTTCGAATTGTTATATCTTTATCTGTTATGGTCTCTAAAATTTAAAATGTTGCTACACTGCTTATTATTTTTATTTTATCTTTTTATCTATTTAAAACTATTACCACAGTAGCTGAAGGCATTTGCAGCTATTGCTTTACCAATAGCGTTGGTAATCATTTTAATTATAATATATTATATCAAAAGAAGAATTATATTTAAAAAAAAACTTAAACTGGAAAACTTAATTTGTGTTCAATCTAATCATAGTGTTGGTATTAATTTGAATTATTATATATTGTAACAAAATAAGAAAAACTTCAATATAATCATATTTATTATTTATTTACGTGTTTAATTAATGATACAAAAGTAACATAATAACTAAGAAAAGGGAATGCTAGCTACTTTGGCTACTCTCAATCTAATCAAAATTATTCTTAAATTCAAAAATATATAACTTTGTCGTTATTTCTGCCAGGTGCCAATCAGAAGCTTGACACATTTTGTGGCTCTCCGCCTTATGCGGCGCCGGAGCTGTTCTCCGACGATCATTACATTGGAGCACCCGTGGATGTGTGGGCACTGGGCATACTGCTCTACTTCATGGTGGTGGGCAACATGCCATTTCGTGCTCCGACCATACCCGGCCTCAAGGCAGCCATACTCAAGGGCGACTATCTGCTGCCCGGTCAGCTCAGCTTGCCCTGCATAAGACTAATCCGTAAGTGGAGTACAACCAAAAAATCCCTAGAAACAGGCTTGATTAAGTCTCTCTCTCTCGCTTCTATAGAACGCATCTTGATCCATGTGCCCGCCCAGCGGCCCACAATCGATGATATGTTGAACAGCCAGTTTGTGACGCTGCCCAAGCTGAGCGCCGAGCTGATGCAGTACGAACTCAATCTGCACACGAAGCCCGCCAAGCGCAACATTTTCTGGGTGCGCAAATCGCAGCGATTGAGGAAGACCGCATCGCTGAGGGAACGCTATGCGGAGGTGGTGAAGAAGCCGGCGATTAGCATGAATACGCGGCAACAGAACGAGATGTTTGTGCACAGTTTTCTGCATCCCATCGAGGTGGGTCAACCACTCGATCAGCCGCCACCAGGTAGCGCCAAGGAGCTGGAGGCGAATGGCGGCGACACGGCGGCCAAGCGATCGGGACCCGGACGTCGTTACTTGTTCTGCGGCACGCTGAAGAAGAAGATCACACCCATCGAAACGGAGCCGGAGAAGCAGCTCTCGAATGGCGGACCGCCGGCGGGCAAAATGAATCCGTGGAGCGTCGAAGTCGCCGACGATTGTCCGCTCTTCAAGAACTACGATGCGGAGACGGGCAGCTGTATCATGTTGCCCACGAACACCGATGATCTCAGTCAGCTGTGTGCGCTGGAGTTTGAGGCACGTCAACTGCTCGCTGAACTGGGCGTCAGTACCCAGATGTTGATCACAGCCACGCCAAGTGGTCCACGATCGGATATCATTGGCGCCTATCGCATTGTCGTGAATCGGCTGCAGAAGCAATCGTGGCTGGCGCGGAAGCATGTGGAGATGGCGTTGCATCTGGAGCCGAAGCAGGAGAAGCGCATCGAGCGTCAGTGTTGCATCTTGTAGAGTTTTGTTTAATACATACATAGAGAATTAGTGTGTGTCAATTGGCTAAGAATCGAAAGTGAAGTGAAGGCAGTTCCTTAGTTCTGAGTTTTGTAAACTGTTAATTAATGATTAATTATTATTATTATTATTACGTATACAACAAATCGATGGTTATGCCCATAAATATATGCCAAAATATAAAACATAAAAAAAAACGGGGGGCAATTGAAGGAATTCTAGTGAAATTTATACATGCGATGCATACGTTACGATTTAGTGCAAGTACGAGAGAGAGTATTATGTATTTAGTTGTTGGTCCATTTTAAAAAAAAGCAGATAAAAGCATACATAATAATAATACACTATAATACATACTTACTACAACAAAGAGAAAACAAAAGAAAAAAACAATTCAAATGCATGTTTCGCGTTGTCATCTTAAAACAAACTTCCATACGAATAATATATATACATACATATAAAATGGTGTTTTTAATCAATTAATAAGGTAGTTTGTATTCAGCAGCTTTATCGCATGTGTGTGTGTGTGTGTGTGTGGTGAGTGTTCAATTCGTTTGTTTTTGTTTATGCCAAATTGTCTACCATAAAGCAGCATATGAACTATACAATATTGTACTTAACTGTAGCGTGTAAGTGTGTGTGTGTGTGTGTGTGTGAATCGTAAACAATCTAAAAAATGTAACACTAGTCTTCAAAAACTTATTGTTTAGTAGCCATCGCTGGTGTTTTTATCATTTCTTTGTTTTTGGCCTGCAACCGCAGCTTCTTCCGCTTCTTCTTCTTCTCATTTTTGGACCAAACACAGCTGCTCCACTTTGCCACAATAAAAACGCTCTCCAAGGCACAGACAGCGCAGTCGCAGAGAGAAACCGCTCTCGCACTCTCAAATGGGGGCACTGGGTTTGCTGCTGTCGACGTCGCTGCCACCGCCGCCGCCTGTGATAAGAGTTGAATTGAGTGTAAATTTGTAATTCGAGCAATTTTCTTTTTTGTGGTGTCAATCTCAACACTCACCCAGCACGGCAAATGATTCCGAGTCGCTGGTATTGCTGCCCGGCCAATCAATGTCCGGCATTGTGGGCCATTCGATGTCATCCGCCGTATCCCAATCGACGGCACGCGATTGACTTATCTCGAAGAGCGACGGCGTGCTGAGGTTGAGCACCTCTTGGCGCAACTGCTGCAGCAGCTCTTCGAATTGCTCGCGTGTCTTGCACAGAAAACAAACGGCCAGCGATGGATCCATGGCACTGAAACTCAAACGCGCCGCATAGCGCTGATGATAGCTCTCGTCCAGCTCCTGTTCGGCGGCCGTTGTCTTTTGGCCCACGGCGCCAGCTCGCTGTGTGGTATGTGGATCCAAGTACAGCACTTCATCGTCCACATAGCCGAGGAAATACAGTGCCTGATTGGGACGGCCGCCAATCATGCCACAGCTGCTGCTGAGCTCCAAGCAGCGCTTCAAGGCGGGTATATAGATGGGATTGATGTCGGTGATGCCCAGGCGCAGTGGCACAATCAACAGCAGCGGCTGCCACGCCTCGCCCGGTTGCTGGCAGCGTTCAACTGCAATGAGTGAGAAAGTTGATTAAAGACAAGTTGTCAAACAAAAAGAGCAACCTTCTTCAATTACATATATCATCTAGCACCACGGTGCTGTCCATGGCTACGTGCACCAGCAGCGAGCTCCAGTCATCGAAGCGCACAAGAATTCTGCGAAAATAAACAAGTTGTTAAGCACTCAAAGTATTAGATAAGTTGAGCCAACAACTTACTTGAGTATTTGCGCCACGGTGTTGGGTCCCAGCCACTCGCCAACCGCTTTGTTCTGTGACTCGCCCATCAGGGCAATTTGATGCAAGGAATAGTAGCTTTTGCGTGTATCCTCGAATCTCTGGACAATCTTCAGATAGGTGGCATCGCGACAGTCGCGCGTCCAGAACCAATCGCGACCCAAATGCAAATCAATCAACGCCTGGGCGAGCACCATTTGACCACAGCGCAGCATGCAGCCCCAGCCCTTGTCGCTGGTCAGCTGCACTTCACCCAGCGGCACAAAGCCATGACGATAGGTGCACCATAAACGGGATTCGATGTCCCTGCGTATAACATCCAGTTCTGCAAAGGAGGAAAACGTTATATATAGGAAATTCTTTGCGTCTGATTCACGAAATTAGCAAGCGATAAGACTATTTTAGCTAAGACACAAACCATGCAGCAGGTATTCGCCTATAGAAGACACCAACCAAGTGCAGTTCTCTAGCTATGCACTCACCTTGTATAGCATTGTAGCGTTTGCCCAGCAGCCAAACGTCCGTATTACGCTTGGGGATGTCCTCAGGCTCTCCGCTGCCCACAGCGTTGACCATGGCGCCCGCTAGGATGCTGTCCGGGCCGAGATAAGCCTCAAAAACGCTGTCCATTCTGCGTGTTAACTGCGCGTATAAGCTAACCAGCATCTACTCCGACGCCCGCTTCCCAAGCAACGCCTGCAATCCTCCACAATGTCCGCAGCTAACGTCGACGACGCTGCTCAACAAATAAAATACAAATGACGTTGTGATTTTTCTCTTTGTTTTGGCTATTTGTTGTTTCCCAGGGTTGCTGATGCTGCTTCTTCTTCAGCACTTGCATTTGTTTGCTGGCTGCTGCTTTTTAGTTACAAATAACTTACGTTAATCACTTAATGGATTCGTTTTAGTTTGCAATCTGGTTTTCCACTATTTTTCTATTTTTTTTTTCTGTGTTTATGTGTGAGCTGATTACAACGATAACAAAAACTGACGCTGGCAGCGGCGTCAGCTGCGCGGTCGCTGTTGTGTGTTGGCGTTGTGCTGGAATGACACTGGCATCATTATAGCGTATTTATTTTTAAGCACTTATTGGTTGCACATGCAATTCTAGTTTAGCAAATGTTCACTTTTACTTGCAACAAATTAATTTTGATTGCTTGCCTGCAAATGAATCACTTTTATTTACGTGCACTTAAAAGCTAATGTCATTCGCCAGCGACTAAAGTAAACGATAATCTTTCGCCTATCGATTACTGCTAGCGATAGACATTGTGTTTATAAAACCAGTGCTGGAGAGCCAAATTAGTGTTGCGAAGTGTTTAAATTGTGGCGCGTTAATTTAAACAATTGAAACCAAGTTTATTTGCTAAACTTTTAAACCACAAAATTTGTTATTCAAATCGAAAAATGGATCCTCCTCTGGCTCGCTTTGCTGCAGCTGCTCCGCGTGCGGATCAGTTACAGAATCCGCCACTGCAGCCGCTTTCCGCGCCGCCTGTCGCTGTTTCTTCATCCGTTTCTTCTCCACAACTTTGGCAGCTGCTTCTTGCTGCTCCGGCTGCTGCTTCCAGTGGGGCACAAACTGCAGACACCAATCAAAGAGATAACAATAGAAATCAAACATGAGCAACGAATCCGCCAGCAGAAAATGCTGCACATGATAGCGAACATCAGCGCGATTCCGCAACAGATCATAAAGATTATAGATGAAGGCGCCACAAAACAATTGATTCATCCGTGGACTGCAATACGGATGATTGAGCAGTGAATTCAGTCCATTCAGCTGGTACACAACCGACTGGAATTCGGCAAATGAATGAATCACTGTGGTGGAGTACAAATCATACTTCTTCTTGAAGATCTCCTGCATATGGAAGTGGGGCAGCAGCTGCTCCTGCACGAGATAGCAATCGGATTTCGGCACATGGGCCATGCGCTGCGGCACCGGCAACTCCAGCAGCTCGGGCTTAATGCCACGCTTGACACCTTCTGCTGTCTGCTTGAGACGCACAGCGCGTTCCTGTTTGAGGATTTTGCCAAAGCGTCGATGGAACTCCTTCAGCTCACGCTCGGCGGGTATGGTGACATCCACAGTACGTAGCACCACCAGACTGAGGATCAGGGCATGCAAGTGCAACAGATCACAGTGCTCCGAGTTGTGCAGCCAATAGACAATGGCCAAAAAGTAGAGCTGCAAGTCCTCTGGCAATTTCTCCAATTCCTCAAAGAGCTGCTCGATATTCGCATGCTTCACCTGCTCCTTAAAGATTGCTCTAATATGTCGCGAATCTGTCGCCGCGGGTTCAAATTCCAAAGCTGGCGGACGCTCGATTGGGATGTGTATGTAACGCACATTGGTGACCCTTAAAGCTCTCGTTAAATACGTGTATTCCAAGGGCTGTGGATTGCCTTCCCCATCCAGTTGTTGCTCCTCCTCGAAGCCTTTAACGTGATGCAGCAAGGCGAAGCAATAGTTGAGTATGGGCAACGCTAAAGCGTTGGCATCGTGGTGAGCAAAATGCTCGATTTGCGGATTGTTGATGTATTTGCGAAGATGCAGCAGATCCACAAAGTAGCGTGAGAGATGCGCGGGATAGAGCTTGTCGAGAAACCATTGTGGGAAGAGCAGCGTTTTGTCTTCGACTTCGATTTCGTGAGTCTCTGATTCATCCGCTGACTCTTCATCAGAGAGAGACTTCTCCTCTTGCAGCTCTTCGTTTTCATCTTGCTCGAGCTGTTCTTCCTGGTTCTCCTCCTGCTGCTGCTCTTCATCCTCCTCCTCCTCCTCTTCCTCAGGTTCACTCGCTACTTGTATAAAAGGAAAAGCATTCTCGTAGTGCTGCTCAAAGAAATCGTAGGAGTGACACAGCTCATTGGAATACCCAGAGATGGCTGCCTGGACTTGCGCCGTGAGCGAATCTCGCTGTGACTGCAAGTAAATAAATGAGATTAACTGAATTTAGGCATTTAATAACTCCAACTTACCTTCTTTAGCCTGGAGAGCACTTTATCCAGCGCCGACTCCGCTGTTTGCTCCTTTAGCCACTCCAAAATGACGCGAATGCGTCGCTGTTGCTGCTGCAGCTTGCGACTGCGTCCCGCTTTGCCCATGCCCGCGGCAAAGAAGTTGCGAAAGGCAGAGCTACCAATAGAAATGCCATTAAAGCCAAGGGAATCCTCACCTGCTTCTCTCTCAAACTTACCGTGCAATGTAATCGTTGCCCAGCAGCGCAGCAAACAGTGGCAGCTTCTCAGGGCTGAGTGCACCACGTCCACACAAATGTTCCACGCGATAGATGCAACAGTCCAGATACTTGTAACGCTGGCCGGGATTCGACTTCGTTTGATGCTCATTGTCAGCATTTTTGATGCCCGCGACAATTTTGTTGGACTTGGTGCGTTTCTCCACATGCTTGGCCTGATGTTGACGCAGCTTTTCCGGCTGCTTGGCTTGCTTCTTTTGCTTGCTCAGCACCTTGACAGTCAACGTGATCAGTGGAATATACTTGACATTGTGTATATAGAAATCAGAGTCATAACTCAGCACCGGGCAATTTAATTTGCGTGCCAGTGCCGCCAACTCATCGTCCGCCTCGAAGACACAACGCATGACAGGCACACCACAATCCCGCACCGCATCCACGAAGACTTCCTTGAGGTGCAGAGGAAACAATGTGATCGAGGCACAAGGATTAATGCGTTTAATCACTGCGATTTTGCCACGCAGGCGTTCACCAACTGTGCGCAACTTGCGCTCCTCGTAGCCGCCATCCATAAGCACATAAGGACGTATGGAGCATTCGGCGAGCACTTGGAAGAATTGGACAACAGCGCGATAGAAATCATCATAGTCGCCACCAAAGGCGGAATAGCTGCCGGTTACGTCTTTATACAGATTGCATGCCAGATTATCGCCATCGATAACCAAGGCGGTGTTGTGCAGTTCATAGGGTTTCAAATAGATCTCAGCACGCTGTGCTATATAGCTGGTTAAGCCGCGCACTCCCATTTAACAAATATCAAAATAAACTTTGTTTACGTTCGTTTGAAAGCGCGTGTTAAAAACACATGTTGCATAGTGTTGTAAAGTGTGCATGTGCAAGAAGTGTGACCCATCAAGTCAAATAACAGCTTGAGGTATAATAATGTCTCCTTATAAATTAAATACAAATATAAACCAAAATAATGTGATATTAGATTCAAAATAATTTTTATTATTTATGAACATGTTATTCTGACGTTCAATCATTTGCTTATCGTAATACAGGAGGCGCGGCTAACGGATTGCGCGTGTTTGCTACGCAAAATGATTGAACGCAATGTTATGCTCCGTTTGTTTTTGGTATTTTCTCTGTAACAACGTTTGGTGCATTTTGCCGCAGAAGTGCCACTGTCACACTGGCATCAGACTGTCGCTGTCAAGCAAATAAAACGCTTGTACCTTCGTCCGTAACGTAACGTAACGCGAGTGGCACTGAAGAGAAAAAGTAAAAAGTTTCAAGCAGCAATTAAAACCAAAATCAAATGCAACAACCAATATCGAAATAAACAACAAGCAAAAACAACAAAAATAGCGAACTAAATGCAAATCGAAAATTATTGTTTAATGCAAGTGTAATTCGCCGTGTGCAATTCCCATCGAGTGCCTTTCTAAATGCGAGCGAGCGAGAGCGCGTGCATATATACGGGTTCCGTTCGTTCCGCAGCAGCAGCAGCAGCGTATCGTATTTTCCTTTTGCTTTTGCCACTTAACGTTTCGTCGTGAGTGTGTTTTTGTGTGCGTGCGTGTGTGTGTTGTTTTTGTGCTTGTTCAACGTAAAACAACAGCAGCAGCAACAGAAGCAGCGGCGGCGTCAGGTAGAAGAAAAAACGCAACACCAATAAAACGATTAAAAATTGAATCAAGTCAAAAACAACAGCAGAGAGACATCAAAATAAATATACTAAAACAAAATAATAGTATAGAATAGAAATTCGGAGACTGCAGCACTTATTTGTTTTAATTACTCTTGTGCGTCTTCGCTTTGCGCTCGCATTCATTATTATTTTTTCGCTGTTTCTTGGATTTTCCTCTTCAACACATCACAGCAGCCATCGAAACAGACAAGATCCAGCAACAACAACAAATACCTCCATCATCGGTGTGAGCGAGCGCGAAGATCACTTTTATACGTATCGTAATCGTATCGTGAATGAATATTCTTCTGTCCGTATGTGTGCTTGCAGAGGGAGCGAGCGAGAGAGAAGTAGCGCGCGGTCGGTGCGTTTTGCGTTCGTTGCGTACGTGTTTTGAAAACATCAATGTGTGCGTGTGCCGTGTATTATAGTGTGCGTGTGTGAGTGGGAGCCCAACAAGCATTTATAATAAATAAATTGTTGCTAAATAAATAAATAAGCAGCAAGAAACGGCAAAAGCGTAACAACAACAAAATTGTGAAAGATCTAAAATTCAAAAATCAAATTTTTAAGACGAGTTTAAAAACGCTCATACGACTTAAGAGCAAAAAGGCAACACATCAAAAAGCTCGCAAGTGTCTCATTTGCACTTAAGAGAGAGTGCAAATTATTGATGTTGTTGTATGTGTGAGTGTTGAATTGGAATTTTGACAGTCGAAAGTTTTTGTGGGATCAATTTGTCATCGCATCGATTTTGGAAGCTGCTAAACTTTGGAATACTTCTACGACTTTGCACTCAGAAAAAGAGGGAGAGAGTGACATACACAGGCGCTCAACAAGGTAACTGTTTATTCAATTATTATGCTTGTTCCTTTTCCAATTAGTTGCAGCGGTCGTTGCTGCAGTTCTTGGAATGCAGGGAGGGGGTCAGCTTCCCGCTCACGTTTCCTGTCTTCCGCACAAATTTCACACGTCCTACGACAATTGCAATTTCATCGTTGCGATTCCCACGCCTAACTCACACACACACAAACATTTACTACGTGCGCTGTCAGGTAGCAAAAGAAAACAAATTTCTCGCATTACCCAAAAATTGTAGAAAAATTTTGTTGAATGCCACCGTTGGTGGGCGAAATGAAATGTTCTAGGGCAGCGTGGAAAAATTAGGCACACACACAGACACGCATACACATACATGCGCAAAATGTGCCACCCGCAGTTTCCTGCAAAAAATGAAGACACGCAAAGTAAATAGAATATGAATAATAAATAATGATGATCATTCTCAATGGGGCGAAATGGCAACTGCAATTTGGCACAATTTGCAATTGAATCTCGCCAGAGGGCGCTGGTGCTGCTGCGTGAAATTGAAACGCCGCTGGTGGCCAAATGAAGTTTTGGCATCATTAGACAATTTGTGTCGATGTTGTTGTCAAGCTTTGCTTTTTGGCAAGTGGTTTATTGAGCACAAAAGTTCATGGGGCGCCCGCTGCAGACCAACCCCATCCCCATCTTTACAAACATGTCTCGACTGAAACTAGGAGTTTTAAGTTTTACTGTTGCGACAGCTGCAACTCTGTTTGCTCTTTCTCTCTCTGATTTTATGAATTTTGCTGCATACAATAAAAAGAGCATAAAATGCATTCACATGAACAGTGACAGCTGCCGTAGATCTGTGAGTGTGTATGTGTGTGCGTCTCAAATGACACTTGCCGACGTCGCTGATGCCGTCGCTGATGCCGTCGCTGATGCCGTCGCAGTCGCCTGCACATTTTTCTATAGAATTTCCTAGTAGGAAGTGCAGCAAAAGCAAACAACACTTGACAATTGTCTTTGGCATTACACTGTTGTCTCGCTCTCGCACCTGCTATGGCTGCAGCCCTGGCTTAAGACCAGAGCACAGCAATAACAACAACGCTACTGCTGTGAATGCATGTGAATGTGCGTATGTATGTGTAGGTGTTTCTTTCTTCCTTGTGCTCTGGTTTTGTCTTTGCTTTGCTGTGCTTTGCAATCTTCTGCTATTCCACATTGCGAGCTTATCTCAATTATTCAATTGTCTTTGATTAGATGTGCAAATTTGTCTAATATTCTCGTTGCTAGCTTTCTGATTGTTGATTATGATTGCGCGGAAGTTGCCGTTTAAAGCTGTGCAACTAATTGTCGGTCATTTGTTATTTGTCTCCGATCTTCGCTACCCAGGGGGGAGTGGGGGGCCTCTTATTCGGTCTCTGTCGCTCACTTTCTCAATTGCTCAATGAGCTTTTGGGTCATTATGTGTCTCTGCAAGCACCTTCCCCTTTTCTTTCCCCCTTCCACCCACGTCTTGACCTACAAGTCGACATAATTATTTTACCGACGCGCGCATTTCCTGCCCATTTAATTTTACTGTTTAGATTTTAAGTATTGGGCAAGGCGCGCATATTAGCTAATAAAGTAAATCCAAAAAAAGCTTTGCGCACAACATTTTTAAATTTCCCATCGATGAAAATTCGTTTTTGAAAATGCAGCGCGCAGCTGGCGAACGAAACAACAGCAACAACAAATAAAGTAATTATTTCCTTTCACAAGCTCCACAAGCTCAAAAGCAAAGAACAAAAATAACAGCACACCGCAAGAAAAAAAAAAACGAAAAAGGAAAAGAAAGAAGAAACGCTGCTGCGTACGTCAGTAGCAGCGGCAAAGCAGCGCAGCGGCAGAGGACGTTAGCGTACTCGTTCACGTTGTTGTTGTTGCTGTCGTAAGCACGTGCAGCGAGAGATAGAGAAGCAATAGAACAAACAAAGTGAGAAAGAACTATTAATAAATAATAAAACATGCGAAATTTGCATTGCATCTGCTCTCTCGCTTACTCGCACTGGTCTGGTTTTGAATCAAAGCGGAACCCAATTGGGATTTGTGAATGAAAACAACGACCTTGCCGTTTACGTCGAGCTTACGTTACGAGACAAAACGAAAACGATTTTGCATTGATCATTGATCAATTGAAAGCCAAGCCGGAACCCAATTTGATTGATGAGTGATCCTAAGAGCGAGGGAGTGAGAGAGAGAGGGTCAGCAACAGACTCGCTTACGTTGAGTTTACGTTACGTACAATATCTGGTTTGTCTCTCAGCGCTCTCTTGCTCCCGCTGTCTATGTGTTTGTGTGTGTGGGTGCGCCTCTGCCATAAAAACTTGAGTTGTAATTTCGCAAATGTTTGTCGCTAATAAATCATGCCGTTGTTGTCTGTCTGTAAATTCTGCGTTCAATGCGCCAAATTGTTGTTGTTTCTGTTTTTCTTCAACTACTTTGTGGCCTCCTCCTGTGTGGCTCCCGTGCGAGGCTTACGTCATTTGCCTATGCAAAATAGTCATCGTATAATTCCTACATACATACTTGGTCATGTTTTACAGTTGTCAATCGGGGGCTGCTGCTGCTGCTGCTGCTGGCCACACTTTTTTCTTCTCTTTTTGTAGGCTAAACATTTTTGGCGTTGACGCCAGCAAAAGTTATTGAAAGTAGGTAACATTTGAGTCATCAGTTTTGTGCTTTTATCTTTCGTCAATATTCGTAAATAAGCGCAGAAGATTCCAGTGCAAGATCAAAATAATAAACTAAGCCACAGTGGCTACTCGCTATACAAATTTTCCGCTTTTCATTTTTCAATTTCATTGTTTACCATTCTTAGTTCCCGCAAATAAAAAATGATTTGCCGTGTGCATAATTCGTGAGAATTTCGTGGGGTTAAATTTAGAGTCTAGACAGATTTTCATAATCCAATAAATTGTTATTAATGGGTGCGTTAATTGCGAATAATGTAGACATTTGTTTTGATTTGCAATAACTCAGCGAAAGCACTCATGAATGGATCAATGAATGAGGCTACGCTATAAACAAATCCAAGTACAAATGTTCCTTAAGTTGTACTGAACTGATCTCTTGTTGATCTCGTGATCTCTTGTGACGTCACAATTGATTTCTAGTTGCAGCTAATGAGCGGTGCTTAACCCTAATTGATAGGAATATTAAGTATACGCCAAGTTGTTGTGCATTTCAATTTATGAACTCGCCAGTTCTTGGAAGTTATCTTATCAGGGTGTATGTCGGTCGACTTGTTGCCTAACTGCTTGGGTCAACAATTCAATACACAATAGATAGTGTAGAAATACCTGAGATAGGATTGGCTGGGGGAGTTAAATGGATGGATGTGTGTCTGGTGACGCTCCATATTCCCACAGTTCATAAAATATGTACGCTAAGTGAATCATTAAACAAATTACAAATTAGTATGCCAGTTATAAATAGCTTAAAAAATAAAATAAAATTAAAAAGAAAAGAAGAGCGTAGAAAATAGAAATAGAACTAGAGAAAAGCCGGCAGGCACAAATACACAACAAAAATACAAAATACAAAATAGGTAAACATGTTGAATATGTCCATCAATGTTGTGTAAATATTGGCGCAGTATGTTATGACTGAGCGAGTCCACCACCCACAGTCATCACTGTAGACTCTAGACTCGGGTCTGTGGTCTGGGGAATGGAGGCGTTCTTCTACTTAGATGACGGTATACCTTTTAAATTGAATGATAAGTCATGAGTTTTATAGTTTACAGCTAACTCAATGCGCATTGTTTGGGTTTGCTTTTAGCCAAAACTAAAATGAAGAAAAAATCCATGATGATGCATTCTTGTTATTCTTTGCAATCACAAATAAAACCCCAGGCTACAAGAATGTGCTGAGCATGTAAATAAACTTTGAAAAATTGGCAATAAATGGGATTAGATTGAAGTTTAGATATAAAGTAGTTTATATCTCATGTTCGGGAAGGGAAATATAGATTCAAGCAGTAAAACATGAATATTAAATTATTTTAAAGCACATTTTTTATCATTTTTTTATTTTATTTCTAGGATCTTTTACTTTATTTAAAAGTAGAATTTAATTTGCATTTTTCTATAGATTATTTGTTTTCATTTTTAGTTTATATTTTGAGAAGAGTTTACTTTATTTTCTTGTAAACAATACTACACTTTTCAGCTCTCATAAGTTTCACATTGATTCCATTCGATTTAAAGCACTTAAATTATATTTATATTTATCTGAAATGCATCTCCTTGAAGCTGTCCCACAATGTAATAAAAAGATCAAATTTATTTGACTGCAGCTGTGAAGATAAACATTCGATTAGTCGATATAAAACTGTATGAACTGCCCTCGTAGATGGATGCACTATTGCTACTATTATAAACAATGTCTGACGACCGATCTTGCCCCACAAAATTCTGGCAGTTTGCCGCTTATGTAAACATTGTTATTTTGACGCTCTCTTCTTCTTCGTCTTCTTTCCAATTCCAATTCCATTTCCAATTTTTCGGTTTCCATTTTTGTTGGAATGCACAATTTGCAGTTGCTTTTGAGTGATAGATGTGAGTATTCGCCTTGACTGCTGCATCGCTGAACTATACCCGAAGCACTATTTCCCAAAAAGAGCTTTATCTTCGTCTGGCATTCTGGCAGTCGTTGGTTTGTAAACCAGTTTCCCCTCCCCGATCCTCCCCAGTTGGCCCCTTCTTCGGAAAAAATTGCGCTGTCGAAAAACCACACAAAGTGAGAAACCACAATAAGAATTCCCATAATTATAACAATGCCACACGGTTCCAAAACCCAAAACCGAAACCAAAAACGAAATGATATATCCAAGAAGAAGAAAAAGAAACTTAAGAAGAAGAAGAAGAAGCAGCAGCAGCAAAGGCAGCTGAAGCAGAAGAAAGAATCAAACTTGCCTTTGAAATTTAAACTTTTTTTTTGTGGTTACAAGTTTTAGTTTTTTGTTGTTCGTTTTTCGTTTTCTAGACCACAAAACTTCTCAACCAAGTCAAAGCCAAAGAAGTTTTTGTAGGCTGCCAAAACAAAAACAGAAACAGAACCAAACACAATAACAACAACATGTAAAGGTGTGTGTGTGTGTGTGTGTGTGTGTGTAGTGGAGACAAGAAGAGTCGGAAGAAGCAGTCAAAAAAGACAGCGCAAAAGTTTTCTCAGCTCTGTGTTTGGTTTTTTTTTCTTCTTCTCTGTATTTTCTTCTTGAACAAAACTTTAACAACTTCCCAAGATGGATAAGAAATGATGGAGAGTGGAGAGCGGAAAGGGGGACAGGGGAAAGGGGGATAGGGGTAAATCAAGTTTGTAAAGATAAAATAAAACACTCAAATCATATAATACGACAATGACAATGACAAAGCACAAAACGACGACATTTAAATCGAGCTCTCGGCATGGAAGCCGAGTGGAAAAAATAAAGATAGTTTGAGGTGTGGAAAATAGTTAAGAGCAGTTAAGAAGAGACGGTCGCAGAATAAGTCGAGAGTACTTGAGAATGTGCCGTTAGTACAGTTGAATCAATTAAAAACGCCAGCCGCCATTTTGTCAGCTTGGTGTTTTTTTTTCAATTAGAAGAGAGAGAAAGAGAGTTGTGGAGGGGGGAATGAAGATGAGAGGGAAAGGGGAACGTGCAACGTTGCGCTCCAGAAAAGGCGCCCCGTAAAATGTGTCATGGCTGGCAGTTGAACTAAATTGCCGCAGCTCAATCATTTGTCTAGCACCTGAGGATGAGGATGATGACCATGATGACGATGTTGTTGACGATGACAATGACGTTGTGCCTCTCTATCTGTCTGTCTGTCGGTCTGTCTGTGGCGTAATTTGTTGGCTTCCTGCAACAAGCGGCTGCACATGCGCCGCTTGGCTACACACACTATATAAAAACACAGCACACAAACTCTCAAAGTCGAAACTCATACTCTACTTGCAACAGGAGGAGGATTCAGAACCTCAACCGCTCACGGTTAAAGCCACATCAGTTGGTTACAGTTTCGGGTTCAATGCGCTCTCATTTATTTTTTTGGTGTGTGGCATGCCACAACAACAACAATTGATAAACAAACGCCGCAGGGCAACGCAATTATTTCGGCAAATTAAGGTGCCGCCCGGTGGCAGACACGACCTGCTTGCATATACTATATAATAAAGTATATATAGCATATATAGCATGTGGATATAAAGCTGAGACTAACCACTAATTACGCCCACACCATTACTTGACCCAGGCTATAAGCCAAGCTAAAGGGAACGCACGTGCCTCGGATTTGCTCATCATCATGCAGCAGGGAACGGGTTAAAGCCAAACAAACCAACAAAATGGTTGCAGAAACTAACAGTCTTTGATCAACTTTGGAATGCCCTTGTCGAGGGAGGAAGATGAAAAATTTGGTAGTCAAAAATATATCAGGTTTTATCATTAGATAGGGATGATGAATGACAGTTAACCAATTCATTTATTTTACTACTATTCAACTTATTTCGGATTTATTAATTTCATTCGTTTAACTGTCTTTAATTTGCTAAAGTCCATCACTCCCTCTGCTATCTCGTTTTATAGGGTATCTAAAAAAGTTGCAGACATTCGGGGCGCGCTCTGTTGTAATCCGTACGTAAAACAGTTTTACTTTTTCTCAGACTCTTATGCGAATTTCGCAGTCATGCCTCTGATGTATTTGTTGTTACTGTTGTTGTTGTTGATTCCATTCCATTATTGTTGTTGTTGTTGTTGCCTTTGTTGTCTTAATGTTTCGCACACGTCAACGTTCAACATAAAAAAAAGAAACAGAAAATATACAGAAAAGAGGAAGAAATGACGACAAAAAGGTCACACACCTTCTTGGCTTTAGGTTTTCGTTTGTGTTCCATTCCCAAAGCGTTCCACTCAACCCCTCGCACTGATTTGCACACATTGACTAACCCCAAATAAAATGTTGTGTTGTGTCCAAGACAAACGTCGAAACCCAGGGACCCCAGATCTTGAGGGCAGGACAACACGATATTGTAACGATGCGAAGGTGCGCAGGTGCGACGCCATGTGCATTGTCATCGTTTAACCCTCTGCTTCAATTTCAATTTCGTAAATTGAGTTTATATTTCGATTTATTGACACGGACTGCCAACGACGTTGCGACGAAGTCGAGGACTTCTTTTGGACTTCTCTGACGTTTATTGTTGGCATTTGTTGTTGCAAGCTTGCGTTTTGTGGCGCTTTAACGAATTATGCGAGGCATGCGACCGAAGCGCGTTGCAGGCAAGCAAGGCAAGCTTACACACAACAAAATGGCGACCTCACAAGTACAGTTATGGAGCATGGGGTTGCTTATTCAAAGCGTCACACGGGGGATGAGCTAGCAAAATACCTGCTACGGGGTTGATAACTTCAATTTTATCAATCACAAAATCGGTTTGCGGTTCTTTTAATATTCTCTAATTAAATTCCTCTCTCTCTCTCGAGTGATTATTAAATGATTACTATCAGATAAAAATGAAAATTAGAGCAGCTGTTGCTTTTTGGCGGCGTTGCCAAACTTCTCACTTGATCTTTTCTAGATGATCTGACTGAATAGAATTCCCAGCAATTTCAAACTAAATTCCCTTTTGCAATCTGAGCAATCCCTTGAGCAGTATTTTGTTTTTGGGAAAAACTAAATAACAAATGAATGAATCTGAAATGTCATTGTGAAATCTGACAACAGTGCCCTTTGTGTTGTTGCCACGTGAACGTGTTGCAAACAAAACATATGCACAACAAGTAGAAGTAGGAAAAGAACAGACAACAACAAAAACAAAAAAAAAAAAAAACACATCCTCATCCTGATGAAAAATTTCCACTTGAGTTTTCCCTCCATCTCATTCATGCATAAAGCCAACAACAATCGTCTTCCGTTTGCTCAGCAAAACAGCGACATGTGTTTGAGGAGTTGAAGTCGGAGTCTGTTTCTTCATCTTCTTCGTTAGCATAATCTCAATTTTCATTTTTCACCTGCCTAAATGGACAGACAGCTCAGCTCAGCCCAGCCCAGCCCCGCTGCCCGCATGTACTTAGCCCTCAAACTGCTGCTGGCTGCTTATCAGCGGCAAAACGGGCAACTAAATGCCAAAGAGAAGAGGATAGGATAGGAGAGGAGGGCAACATGATCACGCTCCGCTCTTGAAAAGCAACAATTTGTCTATTATCTTCTTGGCTAGGCCAATTTGCTCGCTCCGTCTCACTTTCAGTGCCTGATGCTGCCTTTTTGATAAATGTGCCGTCGTCTTCGTTGTTAAATCTGCTGAATCCTGATTAAGTGAACTATTATGCTCGCCCATTCTCCGTCTCGCTCACTCACTGACTTGGCTGCTCTTGCATTCGTCATGCATGTGTAGACACACAAGAAGCAACAACAGCAGCAGCCGACGACTACGCTGACGCCGCAGCCATCAAATATTGTTTATGTTTTCAACACTAATACACACACACACACGCATGCAATGGGAGAGCGGGAGAGTGAATGCGTGTGTGTGTGTGTGTGTGTATGAGAGCACGCACATTGCACTCTTTCTAATCAGCCGAGCGAACGAACGCTTGTTGCATTTTTGTACCTGCTTGACCTGTGTGCTGTTGTCGTTGTTGTTGTGGTTGTTGTTTTTGCTGTTCTCTCTTCGCTGCACTCTCCTTCAACTTCTGTTCTGTATCTGTTGCATTTTGCTGTGCTCTTGATCCATTTCCATTTCTATTCATTTTGTGCGTGTTGCTCATTACGCGTCTCTTTCACATTTTGCTGTTGTTGCAGTGCTGACCATTTAGCTATTTTCGCGCTAGATTTAGAGTTTTATCATTAACATTTTCTTCTTCGACAGTTCATGTAGGAAATCTAAAAAAAAATGTTAAATAAGTAAAGTAAGCTGTTTTCGATTTGTGCAATTAACTTGAAAACAAAAAGAATGGCTTAATTGTTAGTTTTGTTTTGTAATTTGTTTTAGAAAATTTTGAAAAGATTTCAGATTTTTTCATAAGACCTTTTACAATGGTGATAAAGCGATCTTCAGGCCAGATTAGTTGGCATCACTGTGGCTGCTGTGTGACCAGCTTCATTGAGCTTTGCTTGACTGCAGTCACGTCAATGCTACGTGATTTATGTTGTTGTTGTTATGCTGGGTGGTAAAAGATTATTATAACGTTCTTTTTCCATGGAAGCGCTGGACATTCATTACCAACAATGTTGTGTTGGCCAGCGGAATATTACAATTTAATTGCTCCACATGCCCCAGGAGGTTGTGCAGGTTGCGTAATTGCCGATCGAATGCAGCAACAACAACAACAACAACATCGGCAACATTATGTTGCCACTTAATGATCAGTTGAGGCAGATAACAAAAATGTAGCAGTTATTAACCAAATTACACAATATTAAAAGGCTCAACTTTTTTTTTGTGGTTTTTGGGTTGCAAAACAATAATTTGCGATGAGCTGCAATAATTAAATGCAAATGCGAGTTGCAAAACTAAAGCAATTTATTATAACAACATTAAGTTTTATGACTGTTGTTTTTCGACTGCAATTCTTGAGTTAATTGTGTTAAAAGCAGCTCTTTTCTTCTACTTCTTGTTTAATGCGTCAGAATGCAGAATACAAAAAAAACTTTATGACGCAATTTGCCAAATTGACTGGCCACATTTCTGACTTTATTGACTGAGACCCACCCACAAATTTTGCGGCTTTAGCCATAAATTTTATTTGCCCATCTGCGCCATTTTTTTTTGTCTTCTTTTTTTGTGTCTTGAATTGGTTTGCGGCAAATATTTGTGAGGCACTGTGTGTGGAATTGGCATGCAAACACGTCAACTACTCATTAAGATAAGCGAAGCCTGCCCGATTTGATTTACTAGACGCGAAACAGGAGTTGAAAAATGAATGAGATATGGGAAAAATCAGACCAACCGACTTGGCAAATGTCGCATGCAGAATGTGCAACGGTGGAAGAGGAATTTTTCAGCCAGACTGGCAACGTCTTAAAAGTCCCGGTTTCGCGGTTTTCCATTTCCTTTAGCTTGTTTCTTTTTCTCATTTTTTTTTTTTTTTTTGGGCACACGCCAGCTGTCGGGACACGGGAATTACTCTATATATGTACGTATGTATATATCTGCATAGTCTATATGCCGCCCTAGTCTATGCCTTCCTTCCTCTTTATACAATATATATTGTGAATGTTTCTTTTTTGTTTTTGGTAATAAATTGTGTGAACATGCAAAGGCAATAAAATAGCAGCGCAGCCGTAGACACATTTGCAATTTGGCGAGTGATGAGGGGGTTACCCTAGATTCTGTCATGGTGGCAATTCTGGCAACTCGCCAGTTACTCGTGCTAATTTTACTTGAAATAACTGTGTTTTTTCTTTCATTCGCTGATGCACTCTGCTGTCGCTCGCTGTTGCAACTCCTACAAAAGTGAGGCAGAGTTGAGGCGTCGCCTACAGCACAAACAATTAAACGACGCGTCGCCGTCGTCGACGCTCTGATAAACAAGGCAGATAACCGGCAAAAAGAAGAAGAGGAAGACGTTGTTGCTGTAGTCACCTCTTAAACGACCACACAGCACACTTAGTTACCAAACAGTTTCTCACTCCCTTTTCTCGTTACTGCAACTGCAACTGCAGACAGCATATGCTACACATTTCACTTGTACTTGCTGGTTGGTCTTTTCTCTTTTTTTTGTTTGTTCTTTTTATGCCTTATTTTTTTTGTTACCAATAAATTTTCGAAATGCCTTCTTAACTTACCGGCCAGTGCAATTTTTTCATTAGCGCATTCGCTCAGGTCGCTCGCTTGGGTTTTTTTTGCAGCCTGTGGGGGAACTATTATATGAATATAGCTGAGGGTCAAGTACACGACTAAGAACACGAGTATGGGACGGTTACAAATGTGTCTACTAAATAATTGCCACAATCGGTAAATTTCAACAGCTTTTTAGTGGTGAGTGGTCAGTAGCGAGGTGCGCTTGATAAGTGCTTAAGATAATAGTAAAAGAAATTATTAAATTATAAAAAGTAAAAAAATAATATACAAAATTTATAAGAAAACAAATTATTTATTATTTTTATTTTTTTTTTAATTTATCATTTATTTATTTATAATTTGTTATGTTAGATTCGTTAAATAACACTTAATGATTATTTTCCAAAAGGACACATAAATATGCTTAACAATTCATAAATAGTAATAAACTTATTTGTTTACTTATTATTATTATTATTATTTTTTTATATATTTTGAAAATTTTATGATTATTTTCCTAAAGGACACAAACAAATTCATATATAGTAATAGTCTTTGCTTATCTCGTTTGGTTGCTAGTTTCTTATATCACTTTTTATCCAAAAATTTTTAAAGACCAATTCAAGATCAGGAAAAAAATTTCGTGAAATTTGGATTACAAGAAAATGTAATCGACTTTTATTATCTATTATTGTTTTCTATTCTAATTTTCTTTCTATTTACAATTTTTAAAGACCAATCATGATCAAGAAAAAAGTGTGGGGAAATTTAGATAGCAACAAAATATACTTTTTATTTAGGTGTTCTTAAGCTGTTTTACCATTCTTCATTTCTATATTAATAATATTTATTTAAAAGTTATCTACTTTATGAACGCCCCTCGCATTTGGCAACTGTGGTCAGGCTAAAAAATAACCAAACACAACATCATCCAATGGGCCCCCGTTTTACAAGCAAGTGTAAAGAAGAAAACGTAGCAGCAAAATTCCAAGCAACGTTGTTTCGTACCCGATAGTTGTTGCACAGTTGTTGTTGCTGTTGTTGTTGTTGCACAGTTGTTGGTTGTAGGTTTTTCAGAATTGCATTTTTATTGTCTGCCACTTTGTTGTGTTACCACTGTGTGTCGAGTTGCTGCTGCTGCTGCTGTTGCCTCTCTTCATGCTGTTGTTGTTGTTGTATAAATAAACCATATGGTTAAAAGCGTAGCATATTCTACTGCCAGACTTCTTCTTGTTCTTCTTTTCTTACTTGGCTGCCTGTCATCGTATTCTTCTTTTTTTTTTTTCTTCTGGCTGTTGTTGTTGCTGTTACCTCGTGTCGTTGTTGTTTGGGATGTAGCTATGAAGTTTCTGCCTCAGTGCGTTTGTAAATGTTTATCAAAATGTCTTGTGCCGTTCTCTAAGCTCAGTTTCTCTTTCTCTCTCTCTCTCTCTCTCTCTTGTTCTTTTGCTCTCTTCTCCTTACTTTTGTTGTTGTTACATTTGAAACGTTGCTCGTCGCACGATCATTAACCGCAAAACATTGTTTTGTGTGGTGTATGTTGGCTAGTTGTGGCCACAACTCGACAACATGTTGTTCGGTTGCCCAGTCTCAGTCTCCCTGCTTGATTCCTTTGCTCCCTTTTCTCATCTTTTTGCCTGCTCCCTCCTTCACAGTGTTTGTTTAGTTCGCTTGGCTAGCAAAATTCTTGGAAGTCTGCGCGCAAAATATGTCGCACCGCATCTGGAAATTGCTATCGTTTCGCGTCTTCACAAAAAACTGTATCAAAGATGATATGGCGCACTCTTAAATATGCCTTCTCTTTTCTTTTTCTTAGCGTGCTCAATGCCCCCAGGGTTGCAAAGGGTTAATTGCGAAATAATAATATGGCAAAGACGTGTGCAAGGGCATAAATAAGTATAACCCACATGCTAAATACCCTTAATGGGTCTTACTTTTTAAACGTCTTAATAATAGTTTATATCATGGCTACAAATATATCTGTTGTTCTATAAAATACAATTTATAATTTTATAATAGTTTCGCTTCATAATTTGCGATCTAAAGCTAAGAAATCCATATGCTACAATTTCTTCTTCCTTAAAGAGTTTTACGTTTCCTCTTACAATCTATTTCCTTTAAAAAAAACCGAAACATAATACTATAAATCTTTGAACGATGCCCAAGTACCATTTATTTATTTCCTTTCACTGAATAGATATACAATATAATAATAGTTCATATTATGGCTTCAAAAAGATCGTTGTTGTTTTATAAAGTAAAACAATCGTAGAAGTTTAAAAGAGTTTCGCCTGTCAATTTCTTTCATAATTTAAAGGTAAGAAATCTAAATAGATTCTTTGCTACAATTTCTTCTATGAAGTTAAGAATTCCTTAAAGTTTTTTAGAATACTTTAAGAGGAAACTCTTACAAAACAGAATCAAAACACTATAAAGAAGGATGCCCAAGTACCATTTATTTATTTCCTTTCACTGAATAGCCCTCACTCTGTCGCTGATTTGTGGTCACACTTTTGTAGCTGTTGTTTATCACTTGTGAATTGGGGGAATAAATCATCATCTTATAGCGCTTCCACTTCGAGGTGGCGCCGCTGTCACCAAATCTCTTTCGCATGTCGCACAATTTTCACCAGATATGCAGCAGACAATAAAGCGACAGCAAAAGCAAAAAAAGAGGAGAATAAAAAATAAACTTCAATGAAAGCGACGCCGCAACACACAAACACACACATACACACACACACACACACACATACACATACATAGACAGCGAGATTCTCTCCAGTTTTAATCGATCGATTTTATGCGCTGTGCGACATGGCCGTAAATCACACGCCTTTTGTATGTGTATGGGTGTGTGTGTGTTGAGGGTATCCATGAGATACTTTTTACTCGACTGCAACTTGGAGTTTATTGTGTGTGATCTCTCTCTGTTAAACAAATCGAATGCCAGCAAACTAATTACTAAATTAAAAGCCCATTAAGAGCGTTTTTTTTTGTGTGTATTGTGTATTTCCAATCAAAATGCCATAAAAACTCGAAATTGAAAATGTAAACCGTGAAAATGCAACTTGCGCCACACAAGTAAAATGCATTTATTTTTCCACCCAGACCATTCCCAATAATTGCATCAAAAAAATAATAATGTAAACAATTGTTTTGTTTTTATTTTTGCTCTTTTTTTTGGAGATGTTGATTTGAATTTGTAAAAAGCGAAAGTGCAGCACTCTTCGAATTCATTATTTTGGATTATTTATTTAATAATGCAATTGAGGATGAGTCATGGAAGATGGAAGATAGAAAACCTTGAAGAAAATACAATATGAGTAAATACTTTTATCAAATTCATGAAATTATTTTATTTCAATTGACGCAAGCTCTGAATTAAAACACAAATATGAATAAACATGTTATTAAATTCATGTATTTCAAGTATTCCAGTATTTTGTTTGAATTGAGGCAAGTTATGAAACACTGATGACGTCATTATTTAAATGAGTTATAGATAGCAAATGGAATTTGTATTGTTACTAAAATAATAATGTTGCATTCTTTGTTGAAATTAATTGGAAATAACTTTATTTACTAGAAATAACTTTATAATGCAATATAATATGATATCTTATATAGAATATGATATGATATAGAAGATTTATGAAATCTGCAAGCAATTACATATCGAATTAGATTTTAATGGCTTAATAACAGACGCTTCTATCGATGTTAATGATAATCTGCCCCCAAATTCACTTTCAAGATGGTAACAAGAAATATAATATTGCATTCATTCAGAGTTCAGCGCATTCCAAGAACCATATCGTTTAATACCCAAAGAGAGAGAGAGAGAAGGAAACATTAAAAGGCTGCAACATTGCATTTAATCACAGGTCTCTGCCTAAGGGGCTTTTGTGGATATGTTTCAATAAATTCCAAGCGAGCAAATCAAAACATATATGTATAAAGAGCAAGAGCAGTAGGGATCTGGGAGCTGCTCCTGGAGCTCAGGGCAGAGCACGCGTAATGGTCAAATGAATGCACAAATGGCTTGCGGGCTGAAAATGATGAGGGATTGAGAACTGAGGACTGAGGTACAAGCAATGGTCGGTCAGCCTTGCCCTAAGCGCAGCACTGTTTAAAAGGAGCCCACGAAGAGAGACGACGTTATGGTTCATAAAGCAAAAACGAGAAGCAGCAACTGCAATGAATAACAGCAGAACAACAGGGAGAAGGCAAGCAACGAAAAACAACAACGAAAAAATGAAGAGAAAAAGAAGAAGCAGAAAAAAAAACGCGATCAACAGCCGCCCAAACATTGGAAAAACATCTGCTGCCAGTTGATGAACTCATTGCGTTGTCTCGCTCGCACACTCATGCCGCATGCCATCTCGCTCGCACTGTTGCGCAGGCGCAAAACGTAAAGTACTCTCAAGTCGCGCGCAGTATCGAGTACGTAGTGAGTACTTTACCCCCGTCTCACTCTCTCTTGTTGCTCTCCACCTCCACCTTTTGGCTCCTCCAACAACAGCAGCAGCAGCAGCTTGGCTTTGCTTTCCCCCCTCTTCTTGTTGCCTGCCCTTGTGCGCGTCAATGTTTTCCATTTATAATTCTCATGCCTCGCTGCAATGCCTCTCATTCGCTCACTCGCTTCCCCCTCACTGTGTCTGCTCTTTGGCTGCCCTGGCTCTGTGTCTTTTTTAATTTGGTTCACAAAATACCGCGCGTCGTTGTTGAAATTCTTTAGCAATCGCCTCGTTGTGTCTCCCTTCCACACACACTCTCTCTCTCGCTCTTTCTCTCTCTCTTCAGACTACTTAAAGACATCGAGCTGCTGTTGCCTCGACTGCTGCTGCTGCTGCTGTTCCTTCACCGTCTGGCGGCAGTCGCTCGATTTTTGACAGGTGGTGCAGTTTTTGTATTCAATTTCTTTTGAGTCGTCGCCGGCGACGACGACTTTTGCTCTTGGGCCTCTCTTTTTCTTCTTCTTGTTATAGTTGTTGTTGTTGTTGTTGAGTTTGGAGTTGGAGTTTTTCGGTTACGAGTTTTGAGTTTTGTGCTTCTTCTCCTCTCCGCCTCATTCTCGTTTTTGGAATGTATTTTTGCCTATTCATAAAACAGCAAATGAGTTCAGACAGCCAGACAGCAAACAAAAGATTACCAAAGACCAAAGAATTGTGGTGTGTGTAGTGTCTGCTCTCGAAGGATGCTGAATTCAACGAAAGATCTGTGAGCTCTGTTCTGGTTTCAGTTCAATGCACTTTACCAAATTAGTTTTTATACCCTGCATATAGCTTTGAGTTTGTGGAGTACGAAGGGAGAGGAATTTATAGGAATTGGAAGTAATTTGTTGTTGGTAAATTAAAGAAAAAATTCAAGTTAATTCAAGAAAGTTAGATCTAATTTTATATTTAGTATATTAATTAATTGTTAGTATTTTAATTTATCCTCTTTTCGATTTAGTATTTTTAATAATGCTTTTCTAATCTCGACTGAAATTAATAGGAGGTGGAATGTTAAAGAAAATAAGCTACTTAATTCAATAAAGTTAAGTTTGTCTTTTATATAGTATACAAGGGAAGATTCATTCAGTTTTTAATTTTTTTATTACTTTCTATTTAGTATATTAATTTACTCTTTGCCATTTAGTATTTTAAATAATTATCTTTAAAGTTTTTACCTAATAATAGTGGTATTATTAGGAAGTGGAGAGTGGGAGATATTAATAGGAAGTGGAGAAAAAAATTAAACCAGTTAATTCAAGAAAGTTAAACCTAATTAAATTTAAGTATATTGTATATGAATCTCGATTCTTTTTTTAGTATTTGAATTTATCATTTTCCAGTATTTTAGTTTATTCTGTTCCCTTCAGTATTTTAAATAATTCTCTTTAAAGATATAACCTAATGCGACTGGAACTATTAGGAAGTGGGAGATATTGATAGGAAGTAGAAACATAAATAAACGAAGCTAGTCAAGAAAGTGAAACTTAATTAAATTTTAGTATTTCATGTACGAGGTATGATTCTTTTAGTATTTTAGTTTATTCTATTCCATTCAGTATTTTAAATATTTATTTTCGAAGAGTACAAAAATGTAGAATGATATTAATGAGTATTTTTCTGTGTGCGTTGAAACTCTATAAAAATACCAGAATTTTGCATATATTTATATTCCCCTATTTATGCTACAACATTACTGGGTATCTTTTAGACAATCTGCTGGCATTTGCATTGCCATTTAGCATTTGTAAATTGCAAGCACACAAAACTAATTGGATTTTCTTTGCTTCTTTCCTTTTTGCAGTTGTGGTTGCCAGGATGCAGAAGACGCGGCATTAGCAACAGCAGGAGTAGGAGCAGGAGCAGCAGCCAAAGGACGCGTCACAGTCTGAAGGAGAAGAAGGAGACGAAGACATCATTAGAGAGAGAGAGAGAGAGCAGATCTTGGGAGATAGCAAACACAATGTCACAGCAAGTGTATTCAGCGCATCCAGCGCTGGCCGCTGAGCAGCTGGCAGCGCCGAGCAGCTCGAGCAACGCCAACAGCGGAAGGCGGAAGGCCACGCCCAAAAAGTACACACTAAGCCGAAGCTGTGCGGCGCTAGTGGCATCAACGAAAGCTGCCGCAGCAGCAGCCGCAGCCGCCTCCACAACAGCAGCAACAACGCCAACAGGGACAGCTGCAAGCTCAACGGGATTAGGAGCAGCAATCGAAGCAGCAGCAGGAGGAGGAGGAGGAAGTGCAGCAACGGGAGCGGGATTGGGAATGGGAAAAACGCCAGCGGCGCGAACAAATTTGGCGGCCGTGGACGATGATGATGACATCGAGTGCGAGGATGTGGACGATGTCAACTTTGGGGCGCAGATTGTGAGGCAAGCAACAAACACAGCAGCAACAGCAACAACCAAAGACACAACCGGCTACGATGAGACGGATCATGTGCAGCTGCGTCACAAGCGTCGCCAAATGCCGCATCAGCAACTGGACCGTGGCGGAGGTAGAGGTGGCATCCCAGATGGATTACCAGCAGCGACAACAACAACAACAACAGGTTCGATGAGTGATTTGAGCAGTGTGATTAGCTCACCGTCGGCCAGCACAGTCTCATCGCCGCTGTCGACGCCCACGCGGCAGGCGCCGTTGCAGCTGCAACTGCAGCACAGCCATCAGCATTGCTGCCACAAGCAATCGAAAGCCACATTGGGAGCCACACACCAGCCACATCAGAAGCAGCAACATCAGCAGCAGCAACATCATCATCATCACCATCACCATCATCATCATGCTACAGCAGCGGCAGCAGCAGCGGGCGGAGGGGGAGGTGGAGGCGCCTCCACGTGCAAGGGCAAGAAACTTGATCCGCGTCTTAGCCCATCGCCGTATCGCCAACTATTGCCCATTGCCTTGTGCCTGCTCTCGTTTGCGTTCGTCTTTGCCACATTAATTGTTTACATGGACACGACAGGTGAGAGACTAACATCTATCTTTCTATCTCTCTCTCTTTTTACTGATATAAATTTGATATCTTTGGCATATGTCGCATCATCATCATCAGTTGGTTTTTTTCTTTTATGGGTTCATTTAAATTTCTTTGCACCGGATGTAGGCTGTGTTTGCCTTTAGTCTGATGTGTTTGTTGTCCTTTCCTGGGGCACACTTTTGAGATTAGTTTACGCGTCGTGTCTTCTATGCTTAGTTTGGCGCATCTTTTTGTCATAGATCTTGTCTCGCTTCTTTTTTTTTACTTGCTGTCTCCTCGCTGTTTGCTTCTTTAATTTCTTTTTGGCGCAGTGGCGCTTCCTGTCAGCAACAACAACAACAGCAACAACAAAGAGAATGCAAAGCAAACAACTTTGTTGTCGATGACGTCTCACTTGGCAACAGCCAAGCTGAGTTGAGCTGAGCTGTGTTGCAGCTGCTGTCGCTTCATGTTGTCGTCATTATCGTTGTCGTCGTTGTTGTTGTTGCTGTTGTTGTTGTTGTTGGCGACACGTGCCTCCTACAAAGGCCACCGCTGCAACGCCAAAAGAATTTCTAATTTGCCATTTGATGAATGGCCTAAAGCACACAGCCTGCTGTTGCATTGCCTTCAATGGGGCCCAAGATGTCTCACTGGCAACAAGTCACTTGACTTAATCGACCAACAAGTTACTCAGTTTGTCAATACAACAAACTACTTTGTTAGAGAGAATTGTAGTAATCCTTTTATAGGGTATGCAAAATTAAAGTATTCGTAGCTTATCAGCAATTCACATTTGTTGTAAGCGTAAAAATAAATAAGAAAAGCGCATAAGTTGTTACGTTTTATTCACTAGTTAGAAATTGCAAATACCTGAGCAAAGATTTAATAAGTAGAAAATAGAATAAGAGACTAAAAATGGAATGGAGAAAAGCTTCATAATTGCCATAGAAACAATTTTAATTATTCTTGCAAGATAATGGTTATAATATCATTTTTTACTACGCTTTGTTTTATAAGTTTATATACACACTTAACATATCTTATATTCATGGTCTTATCATTAATTGGGGTTTCTCTAAAATTAGAATAGTTCTTTTGAATACCTTGAAAAAAGCCGTTGTAGATACTCGTCAATTAGTCCAAAACAAAGCTCTCATTTTTGTTTTTTTATTTTATTGAGCAAAATCTTAGGAGTTAAAATGGTCTTTTCATTATTTTTGTAGTCTCTAAAACTAGATTAATTCACTTAAATTTCTTGAAACATGTCGTTGAAGATATTCGACAATCTTAGAGATTATAATGGAAGTCTCTAGATTAATTCTTTTAAATTACTTAAATAATATCATAAAGATATTTGGCATTTATTCCCAACTGTAGCTCGGTGCTTTTTTTAATATTCATCAAAAATTTCAGGAAATAAAAGAACTTCAACTCTGGAATTTTGGCACAGCATCTCTTCAACAAATATTTTCTGCATTACACCAGATTTGTCTGGCTTCAATTAAGCAAAAGCCTTGTTTTAATTGAACCATCCACCCACTTAGCAAACTAGTTAGTTAGTTAGTTAGTTATTCGAGGCAGTTTCTTGTAAGCTGAGTAATCATTGAGGAACCTTGCTTGGTAGTTGATTTTACTTACATTCTGAGTCATAACTATTGTTGATTTGCATTCTAAACTAGCTAAATGTACATCTCGACTAGCAACTGACGCTAGTCTACAACTATGTCATTCATCCAAATTATATCCAGACAACTTCAGCCTCGTCTGTCGGATGAGGCAATTTTCTTTTAATTCGCTAAAATATTTTGTTATTGCGCGTTGTCGCCGTTGTTGTGTTGTACGTGGATAAATTTCGCCTCGAGTCTGTTGTCTCTATTTAGTAAGCAGGCAAAATAAATTTGCTTAATTTGTGCCGTTTTCTCAATGAAAGCGGATTGCAAGCGAAATTGTTTTGCATATGATGAGAGAGGCTCTCTCCTCATCTCACATCACATCACATCCTATTTCGCTTCCAAGTGGTTCCGTGTATGTCTCTCTGATGGATCGCCAACGCCAACTCTTTGACTGAGTAGCTCAATGACTGACTGACTGACTGAATGACTGCCTTGACTGACTCATCCTTTCCGTATGTTGTGACTAAGGGCGTACTACGAAATGCCTGACAAAAAAAAAAAAAAGAAAACAAGTTTCACTGTACTTGAAAGAGACCCAAAAATCAATGGCAATCCATTGTGTGTGCAGCTGTAAAGCAGCCTCAACTCATTGGCACAGTGACTCAAAGTGCATACAAATATAATGTAATGACAATTTACTCAAACTAAATCAATACTGAATCAGTTATATATTAAATTCAATATAAGTGAACTGTAGGTACATAAAGTGGGAAAATTAATTTTAGTTATTTGTTTATTACTATATTGTTAAATGCAATCCTTCGAGAAAAATGTTGAATATAGTGAAGGAATTATTCTCTATTTAAATATTTTATTTCATATTCAGTTGTCAATCATTTACTCGTTACCCTTTACCCATAGGTTATTATATCTTTGTGCCTCCATGATATGCATGTAACAGACGGAAGAAGGCATTTTCTACCCCATAAAGTATATATATATTTGATTAGCATCAATAGTCGAGTCAAAGTTATCTAAAAAATACTTTTGCATGGGTAAAAACGCTCACTTACTTGCATTGGCTGATAATCTGGTATATTTTCACTCTATGGTATATTTATAATGTACTATACCATATCAATATACCAAGGATTTCGCATTGAAATAAGTTAAATAAGTTAAATATTTCAATTTCTACTCAATTTGCTCCACTGTGCCCAGATGGAAAATAAGTGCATTTTAAATTCCGCTCAAGTGCGGACAATTTTCGCTTTTTTTTTTTTGCTCTCTACACTTTTTTGCTGTGGCTTCCTTTGCATTCGATCGATTCCTTCCGCAGCGCCTTTGTCTTTAAGTATTAAATATACATGTAAATTGTGCAGCGAATTAAAAGTCCATAAAGACAGTGCCAAATTGCAGTCAGAGTCGAAGTGAGTTCCTCCCATTCTTTCTGTCTGTCCATCATTCAGTCAGCTGATTGCCACCCACTTTTGTGCAGTGCATTTCTAGTTGTTTTATTTTTTATTGAATGCCGCCACGTCGACTAGACTGGGCTTGGCACTGGCTAAAATAGGGCGTGGCACTTGCCACTTGCCACTTGGCTTGACAACGTTGGCAGCTCGGTGGCTTGGTTGCTGCCTCTGACAGCTCTTTGGCTGCTGTCGTTGTCGTCGTTGTCGCCGTCGTCCAGTCTCTGGTTTTATGGCACATTGATGTCTCTATTAGGTTTATACGAGCAAACGGATTCATAAATGCATATAAACCATAATAATACAAATGGGCACGCAGTGCATAAATTAGCCTGACTAACAAACAAAAAAGAAAGACCGTTCTTAGCATCTCGGGACTCTTCACAAAATTCTCGATTGGAATGGGGAGACATAAATCTAACACGTAGATGTTGGGAAAACAGATGGCAGACATACCAAGGTATTTCTATCAAATCATTGATGATCAAAAATTGAAAGAAAAACCTGAAAATGCGCTTATTAAAGTGACAAATTCTTGCGGCGGCTTCGAAAGGTCTTAAGTCTTCTCAGAGTTATCTTTTCTGTCTCGCTGTCTGTCTGTCTGTCTGTTGTCTTCTGCTTCCCAATTTCATTCCCAAACGAACATCAGCATGGTCATGACTTTACAGAATGAAATTCCAAACTATTTTATGCTTGCCTACGCGCTTCTTCCTCTTGCTCTTTCACTTCTTCTTACTATTGTTGCTGTTGCTGTTACAACCATTCATGTCGCGCCCTCGGCCTCTTTTTTATGAGCACAACACTCGCACACACACACACACATTCACACACACTTACACAATCCCCGTGCTCGTTGTAAATGTCACGTTTCAGCTTTGAACGCTACTTGATCATGATCATGATGATGATGAAGAGTTCTTGATCATGATAATGCTATATGCTCGAGTGTGTCGGTCTCGATCAATGAAAGTAAATGAAAGCGCAATACGAGTAACACACACACGCATTCCACATTCAACTCTTTATCAGTGCTTATCAGTTGCTCAATTTCTTTTTATCTTGATACGCCAAAGAGAATGGCACAAAGGAAATGTGTTTTTAAATCATCGATTTAAATAGAACTGCAATTGCAGCAGGTGAAATGTATTTCAATAGAAGTTTATGACAAACGCATTGATTACACAATGCATTTATTATTTATTTCATTTCATTGCTGTGCGAAATTTCAGCTTACTAGCTCTTCAATTAACCGAGTTCTTTGAGGTCAGTCAAAGTTATTTCATTTGTTAATACGTGTAATATTTACACACGTAATTTCAACTCGATAGCTTATCAAATAACCGAGTTCCTTGAGGTTTCTGATGATAACTCATCGATAAATAGAATTTATTGATGCTAGTTCACGATATTTCATAATAAATAGTGTTTGATCTACTTACGCACTCATAAAAACGGAAGAGCTCTTTAATTAACAGAGTTGTTTCCATATTATAAACATTAAGTATATTTCACAAGTACAACTTAATAACTTGTAGAGTGCGTTAGATTAACATAATTAATTGCCCATCAAACATTTCCGAACATATTTTATGTATCATTTAACACACTTCTAAAGTATGCCAATTTCTATAGTTTTATTGCTCCATTTACTATTCTATTTCGATTCTCTACTATTCCATGCAACTAGTTTTCAGCTATAAATAACTTGTACCAACATTCCCCCAACTTTCAGTGCTATATCCACACAAATAGCTGAGTTACATGAGGATAGCCCAATTGCATTTCCCTTTCCACTGTTTGGCCATAATAGACACACATTGGCGTAGCCTACTTATCAACGCCTTGGCGCGTCTATAAAACCAATTGGCCATATAGACAGTCTGTCTGACTGTCTGACTGCTCTTTGACTTGCTGCACGCCTCAGCGGGCAAAAGCGACAGCGACAACGCCCCATTTACTACCGTTGGCTTTTTTTTTTTTTTCCTATTTTGGGGGCGCCAACGATGTCGATGGTTGTTTGTTGTTGACATCGCGTGGCGCATCTGCACGATTCTCGATTTCGCCTGCAGCGTCTGGCAAATGTCATTAGCCTTACCTATGCTATATGCGACCAAGAACAACAACAACGACGTCGATAGCATAAATCGCATTAGCCCAAATCTTGAAACATTGCCACATTTTGCCTGCCTGCTTTGAGGTAAACATGTTGACATGCCAGCAGCAGCGTCTGCCATTTTGGGGGCCAAGTGCGATAAGAGGGAAATTGTAGCACTCTAGGAAAGAGAGGAGAGAAGTGAGACAGACAATCATTGCATTAATCATGTTAAGCAGGCATTATCTTCACACTTGTGGTGATTACACCACATTTGTGTGTGCCACAGACAGACAGACGGGTGACAATTTGCAAATTGCAACTTTAATTGAAATTTACAACCAAATGAGACAATCACACAAATACAAATACAAATACACTCACTTACACACATTCATTCGCATGCACGTACGTCGTAATGACTTAATTCCCGTTAAGCAGCACGCAGCCAACGAAGTTTCATTCCCCTTCTTTCCCTTCCCCACTCTGCTGTCTCCGATAATTCCGCCCCCGTTGCGTTTGCCGCCTGGCGGCCTTCTAAGCAATGCCCGGGTATTACGACTTATATATTTTTGCCTCCCTCTTTGCCCACCGGATGTCACAGTGATTCATAATTTCACTTGTTTGTGGTGGCTCAAAGTGAGCCACCCCCGCTGTGAGCTCTGTGTTGCACTATCACGAGAGAGAGAGGCAAGAGATAGAGATCAGAGAGCAAGTAAGCACAGAAAGAAAGCGCAGCGAGTGCTCAATGTGAAAAGCAAAGCTCAAGGAGCATTATCACAGCATGCGTTTCGCTTGTCGCTTGTGGAACGTGGCCTAAAGTGCTGCCACCCGCATTTTGGTATCATATTTATTTTCTTCTTACACACATTTTGCAACTCTCCCCACTGACTGACGTGCTCAAGCAATTGCGCAATTTCTGTGCAACTGCAACGTGTGAGTTCCCTCTACACGCAAGGGAATTACTGCTTTTGATCATGCCATCAGCATTATGTATGCGATTTCTGTTCGATTTGAGGTTAGGTACAAGCGGAAATGAAACACATCAAAATTTTAATTGTTATTCAAATTGTTTTGGTTTGTGTCTCTCTCTCTCTCTCTCTCTCTCTCTCTCTCTCGATATCGTTAAATGCTCAAATGCTCCATTTTAAGTTAGTTTTGTCGCTGTTTTTAGAAATCTCTCGCTATTGTTTATCATTTAAGGCAATCGCGAATCGGGGGCCTTAACAACAACCTCCAAGCATCATTGTCTTGCCTATGTTTCACGCTCGCCCTGCCGCCAAGTTTTTTTTTTCTGCAAAAACGAAAGAAAAATAAAAAAACAAGCAAATAGAAATAAACTTTTTCGGTCGCAAAATGACCATAAAGTTTATTATAATGTATATATGAAACAGTTGCGCATTGGGATCGTAAAAGTAAACGAAGAAGAAGAAGAAGACGACGACGGGGGAAAAATGGCAACACAAAAAGTATTTAGCTTAGGCGAAACAGCAGCGACAATTTAGTAATTTGGACCCCGAACGAATGAAAACAAAAAACGTAACGCGACAGCAATGAAACGAAATGCTCAAGTGAAAACTTGGACTAATTAACGCCGCCGTTGTAATTTGAAAGGAAAGTGCGCCAAGTTTACGAGACAAAAAATACTGGTGTGAGGGAGAGCCACAAAGTCAGGAAAAAAAGAAAATTTATGCCCACTATTAGATGTAGAAATCTGATACTATCGTTGTGTTGTGTTGAGTTGAGTTGAGTTTATTATTAGGGCCCATTTCAGATCGCATTACAAACGGACGGCGATTAGAGGCTAAACTGAATGCTTTATAGATTTGTCTACCAGCAGCATTAAGCAGTGGGAATCAAATGGGAATGGAACAACGACAGCTGCGCGTGTTCCACACAAAACAACAGTTAAATTGCGAACATATGTAAAACCCGAAAATGTGCAGCAGCAGCAGCAGCTGAGAAGAAGAAGAAGAAGAAGGAATCTGGCCTCGGGGCCTGCTCGACAGTAATTTCGGTGTCAAAAAGCTGACATTTCTAATTTGCACAAGGGGTCGCCGTGCAACAGCAGAACGTTGAACGTTGAACGGTCAGGGTGGCAAGACAAATTGACGGGGGCAAGGCCCGAAAAAATAATTTCGAGGAACGTTTAATTGCGGTTAAGCGACGGCGGCAACTTAAAGACTAAAGAACTGAGACTCGAGACTCGTCGTCTGCCCCTCGGGCCAAAAAAAAAAACGTAGTTACGAGGGCTTCTCAGGGGTAGAGTCGAGACAGTCAGTCAAAGGCAAAGTTGCCCCGTTGCAGCCACGCCCTATTCAATAACTCAACAAAAGCGACAACACAACTTTTATGCATTTTCAATTACAAGAGAGCGCTCCTCTTTTTGAATATAAAGAGCATTTTTCAAACAAACAAGACGAACAACTAAATTGCTAGGCATATCAACAGAAAACAGAAAACAAAACCAAAAAAATAAAAGTAAAATAAAAAACAAACTTTTTTTGTTTGCCTTTTGCATATCGGGGCAATGTTACCCTTGTTGTGTAATGTGCCCTGAATTGCGTGTGCCTCCCCTTAGAACATCAGTTGTGTTTGTTGTTGTTGTTGTTGTTGTTGTAGTTGCGTCAGTTTGCCTTTGGCGAGCGTATTTCATTTCTATTGCCACTATTTTTTTGTTTCTCTTTATTGATTTCTACGACTCCCCAGACTCGTGTAATTGCTTGTTTGACTCTATTCAAAATGCTTCGTTTCCATGTTCAACTCGGTTTAGTTCTATTCTATTTTCTGTCTTTTTGCGTATTTTGTGTGATAACCGGCAATATAGTTTACATAGCGCTAAATTGTTACTACTCTATAGCCATGTCATCGGGAGTGGGGGAGGGGGGGCAGCCATGTGCCAACAGTTAATATATAACGCGCGCACCAAGCTGATTTATTGGCCTGTAAGCGCCAAGGCGTACTCAATCAATTCAAGCCTTATCTAAGTGGGTCGATCTGCTGGGCTGGGGGGGGGGCCTAGAAAAATCACTGAGTGAAGCCACGAGTACTCTACTCTGGAGTTGACAGCAAGTGTGCTGCCAAGCAAATATCGACTAATGGCTGATACTTAATAGACAGTTCGATAAAGAGAAATGAAATGACAGCAATTGCTGAAAAGTAAATATAAACTAATGGGTGGACACTGTTTAGTTAATGAAATGAAATTAATTATTCCAATATGATTTATTATAGATAAGTTAAAGGAAGCTCTGAGTAAAGACTCTAATGAATTTTAATTTATTATAGTGTTGAAAAACAAATAGAAAATCTATTTAAATCTGTGAAATTTTAAGCATACTAAATTCTATAGGTAAACGAAAACTCTCAGTAAAGACTCCAACTTAAATTTTAAATAGAATAGCATTTATGGCATTTAAAATCAATCAATCAATCAATCAGTGTTGGAAAACAAATAGAAATTGAATTTAATTTTATTTAAGACATAATTAACTTAACAAATTTAAAAAATATCTCTTATTTATTTGAAGCCAAATTAGAAACTGTAGTTGCACCAAGAAAATATGGCAATTTAAACTTAAATTCATGTAGTTTATGGAAATTACGTGATGTGTTCCATGCCACTTTGTACCTAACCTCACAATTGATGCGACACAGACACGCTTCGGCTTCGGCTTTGGCTGTCAGGCATGCATTCGCTAATGGACACGCCTCTCTAACCCCTTTATCTATTTACATATATCTCTCTCTCTCTAGTTTTCGCTTCGCAAACACTTGCCACAATTACCAAGTATATATTTTATATTTTAATTTCTTTTACGAGCGCAGTTGTGTTTTGCGTTATAGTTGTGTAAAATGAAACAAAAAGTGGAAATTGGCGCAAGGAAAGTGTGAAAAGCAAATAAATGTTACATGGAGAGGCACTAAAAGTAAACTACAACAAATCGTTATACATATGTATGTATATATCACATACACTTACTATATATATGAGAACCGCATATCGCATACACATGGTGAATAAAGAGGGGAGAGAGAGGAGATGAGCTAAATATCAAAGGCCGTGCACTCATTATATTTTATGGGCCTACTCAACCGGCCGGCCTGCTCTGCTTTTGGCCTGTTCTGTTGTGGGTCTGGGTCTGGCATAGTTTCAAGGCTCATTTGAGTCAGGTGAGGTCGACGCTGCTGTCAACTTGCTGGCGTTTGGTTTTTGCTGGTTGGCAATGGCATTTAACCTTCGATTCGCAAAAAAACAAAAAAAAACGTTGCTCACACTTTTCACTTTCCTGCGAAACTTATGCCAATTAGTCAGGGCATGATTAGCAAAGAAATTTACGAGATTGAGTTGGAATAGCGCAAACTTGATCGATATGAATGACTTGGCGTTGGCAAAAACTGATGTCAGAATGCGCTTACAGGTAATCTTACAGTTTTTGCAAAGTAATTTCTGAACTGAAATGGAATTTGGCTAATGCAAATTAGAGTTACGAATATACTCATATAAACTTGATCGATTACAATGGAATATGGAAATGTTGCGGGAATATAATTTATTGTTTCATTACCAAAACGTTTGTTGAATGAAACACGGAATTGAACGGCAGCAAATGCGAGTTATGAATAACAGAAGAGCACATTTCTTTGCCAAATGAGTGCTTATGGTTGTATGCTTAGTTCCATTGCCAAGACGTTCCTTGAGCTGCACTCAATTTGGCAATGAAAATCTGCGTTGAACTTTATTTTATTGATGTAAATTAGAGTTACGAATATATAAAGTAAACTTGATCGATTGCAATGACTTAGCGGTATAATCGTTATGTCAGAATATGGAAATGTTGCGGGAATATGATTTATTGTTCCATTACCAAAACGTTTGTGCAATGAAACACGGAATTGAAAGGCAGCAAATGAGGGTTATGAATAACAGAAGTGCACATTACATTCTTCAATGAGTGCTTATGGTTGTGTGCTTAGTTCCATTGCCAAGACGTTCCTAGAGCTGCGCTCAATTTGCCAATGGAAATCTGCGTTGTTCCTGAAATTAAACAGAATTTTATTGATGTAAATTAGAGTTACGAATATATAAAGCAAACTTGATCGATTACAATAACTTAACGGTATAATCGTTATGTTAGAATATGGAAATGTTCCGGATTATGATTTATTGTTCTATTGCCAAAACGTTTCTTAAATGAAACAGAATTTAGAGGCAGCAAATGCGAGTGATGAATATCAAAAGCAAACATTTGTGTGTTTAGTTCCAAGTTGCCAAGACGTTCCTTGAGCTGCACTCAATTTGCCAATGCAAATCTGGTCAATGCGCTTCCACAAATTGCCAACGAAGCGCAACGAAGTGGATGCAGCGCACGCCACATCAGTTGAAGCTGCTGCTGTTGCTGCTGTTGTTGGTCAGCGTCCAGTGGTGCAACAAGTTTTAATTAAATCTAATTACCCAGTCGAGGAACAGCAACAATACCTACATATATGTCTGCGATTACTAATAATTCCTTTTCTCAACTCTTCTTCCTCTTTTTGTTGCAGAAATCCGACATCAACAATTTCGACTGAACATGTCGCGCGATTACGAATTGAACAGCGTGGCCCAAGACGATCCCGCACTTATTGCATTCCTGCGCCAGATCCATATGCACAAGTATCCCATGTATATGGCCAAAGGCGTCACCAGCTCCGGCAAGATGATGACCACCTCATCATCCGTTGTTGCAACCGCCGGCACGGGCAACAGCAGCAGCAGCATCATTAACAGCAGCGGCAGCAGCAGCAGCTCACACAGTCACAGCAGTAGCAACAGTGTCGCCGATCAGTTGGCACAACTGGTGTCCGATCTGGTGGGTGGCAAAATGAATGGTGCGGTCATCCAATCGCTGAGCGGTCCATTGGCGCATCTGATAACGGCGCCCTGGCTGAGCGAACAGCTCAATTGGATGGGCGTGCTGGTGGAGCCGGAGCCACGTTGGTATTTCGCGTTGCGCAAACAGAATGCGCAACGGCAGCGCATGCAAGTGGTGCATGCCTGTGTCTCGCCCAATCCCTATCCCAAAGAGGTAAGTCAGTACCTTCTATAGTTGAAACACTTCTCTAATGAACTTTATTCCCCCCCCCCCCCCATAGATTACCATACACAACGAGGATGTGCGCATCAATAGTTTGCATGACGAGGAGACATCGTGGTTCAATTCGCGTGTGAAATGCTTTCCGCTCTACACAATCATGCTGGCATGTGAGCGCACCGAATACGATCTGCTAAGTCTAGGCGTTCAAGGCCATGAGCTGGAGGTAAAGTTAACTATATAACCTAACCTAACAAAACTTTCAATTAATATCTTTTATTTTGTACTCTTGTAGATTTTGCAAACGCTGCCGTTTGACAAGATCAAAATCGAAATCATCTCGATACATTTGCTGGAGGATCACGAGGATGTCCATGACTATGAGCAGCGAATTACGAAGTTCTTGGCCAGCAAATCGTATCGGTTGCAGCGTAAAATTGCACGCAACTATTTCTATCAGCGCATCAATGGCAACAGCAATAGTTTTGCGCGCAAGAAAGATATTCTGCTGCTCAAGACGCCACAGCAATAACAACGACAGCAACAACAACAAGAACCACAACATCAACGACAACGAATTGTAGAGTCTGGAAAAAAAACATAAATTAAATACTTGAAGCAAGAGATCGCGACATGAAACGAAACTCAACACAACGCGACGCCACGTTTATGTTATAATGATAATTATTATATATACACAAACAAAAACACACACACACATACAACATAGAGATATATATGTTATATATTATATACAAGCATATTCTGTATACCCCCCATTATGATATACAAACAAACACACAACATTGTATCGATTAGTTTCTTTCTAAGTTTATTTGTGTTACAAAAGCGATTTATTGCCCCCTTTTTTGTTTACTTTTTTTTTGTGCTCCGTGTCGAAATTGTTTAATATTACCATAATTATTATTATTATATCTATATATACCATTTATTTTGCTGTGTCTGAGAGAGCGCGATGCAGAAAATCGATTATGAAAAAACGATAATACATATATGTATATCCAAAACTAGCTCTAGCTAAGAGGTATTATGATTCTTGCTATAAGCTATGCTACATATATACTACATCTATCTTTATATAATTATAATAATTTAGGCACCTCCCTTCCCCCCACCCCCCTTGTCTTGATCATGTATGTATAAATTCAATTGCGACTATTATTTGTAATTTTGCTTTGCTCTAGACCATTAGGCATTACGACTATTTACACTATACGATATATACTAAATATACTACACAAATACTATATATATATGCTATATATACAAATCGATAAACTATAAAGTATAGCTATGCAAAGTTTATGTTAAATTGAATGCTTTATTTAGTGAACCATAAGTGACAAGAAAAACTCGTAACATAAAACATAATGCAACATATTTAAATTATATTAAATTATTGAACCAAAACCAAGCACATTCATACACACACACACAATCACACACATAAGCAAATAAAAAAAAAAAACAAGAAAAGAAAACTCATTGCAAAATCTGCTTTCAAACTCATCTCATACTCATAGTTACAACTAAGAAAGAACAACAATTAAATTAAATATATAAACAAAAACAAAAATATGAAACGAGGCAGCATTCAATAATAACAATTATCCCATAAATTAGCAACATCAACTCACACACACACACACATGCACATTTTTATGTATTAGCAAATAAATGTATGTAAATTAAATGTAGCAAACGAAACAATTATCAATTTATACAAAAACAAAGAAAGATCACAAAAATTATGATGAAAAATTACACACACACACACACACGTATTTCAATTACATTTTTAGTAATTTACATAATGTATTATTATTTTGTATATTTCATTGCACACACACACACACCTCACAAATAGAAAACAACATTGAAGTTGACGGTTGTTGTGATCATTGTTGTTGTTGTTGTTGTTGATTGATTTGCTGCAATGTGAACTCGTTGCACCTCGCACTACATCCTCCCCCTACAACCACGCCCCCTCTGCCCCAATAAAGGAGTGAGGGGCGCAGCTTTGAATTGAATATGGTATCGAATCGAGTAGTTAAATCAGTGCCTTTACTTAGACTTTAAAAGAAACCAAAATTTAAGCTTAATAATTAAACAAGATTGAAGATTGAAGATGAGATGAGAACGTATGAGAAGTGATCACAGCACTTGAAGCAACAACCGTCACATAACTACATACATACATATATAAATGTCTCTAGTAACAATTTGCCGCCTATTGAACTTGCCTTATCGATGTTGTCAGTGCAGTTTACAAACACACACACACCACATACATACACACACACATACATTCTCCGTCTCTATCTGTCACAGTTACTCAACAAACCGATCCGTCTCAATAATTTGTACAAAAGTCCGTCAACAAATCAGCAAAACAAAAAACAAAAACACGTCATTTACATTAATTACATCAGCATAAACATCACTTTAAGGTTAAGCTTAGTGCTAATTTGAGTTTTTTTTGTCTAAGCATAGTTCTAATTATTTAGTTGTGTATTTTTTGTGTAAATTAGCGTAAAACCAAATTTTTAAGTAGGCTTAATTTACATTTACATCTAAATTAACATACATTTAATTTGGCCTTGTCCAATCATTAAACACACACACACATCTACATACATACACATACAAGAAAGAAAAGGCTAAGCTCGAAATTATATAGAAATTGTATTCTAAACAAACAAAAAATGCATAAAAATAAGCGAAACGAAACTTTTTAGTTAATATCAAAAATAAAGAAAACAAAAAAATTCCAAAAAACAAAAAAAAAACTATTTAAACAAAACAAAAACCAAGAAAAACACAAAACGATGTAGAAATTTGACTTTTCATCTGACACACACACACACACACACACAACATGCAGCATATAGTATTTCGCATTAATCATAAACTATATCGAATTGAGAAAAAGATAAATGGGAAATTGTTCGTCTTATGAAAAAAATGACTTGAGAAACTTTTGAATTATACAATGACAAAATGCGAAATATTCAATTTATAGCTAGACACTTGCGAACAAATTGAAAACAGGCTTACAACAAAAGGAAATTTACTAACTTAAAACCAACAAAATTTACACAATGATATAAAAACAAATAAAGATTTACATGAAATGTAAAAAAACAATTGCGCCTCAAGTGTTTCAATCAATTAATTGATTTTTTGATTGGATTTTGGAAACTATTAATATTAATTTATTTGTCTTCCCCTTTTCCAACAGTTGAAAAGGGCATCCCTAAAAGCTGGCTACACTTTTTCAGTTGAAAAGGGCTGGAATAAAGTGACATGCCTAAAAGCACGCAACACTTTATGCTGCGTTTAACTTGTTGCGCCAACTAACGATGCGAGTTAAAGTCAGTGTCTGAAAATCGATTCTGGGGCAAAAGTCAAAGCTGAAAAGCCAACACTTAGCCGTGGGCTTAACTCTGCGCCAGCTTAGCATTGATCCCTTTGAAGAGGCCACAATGGCGGAATGCCGGAAACCAGCAGAGCGAGAAAAACTCATTAAAACGGCATTAGCATGCAGTTTCGTTTTATCGAGTGCTAAAATTAATTCGTTATGCGCAGCTATGCGGCGATTACCACTGCGAGTGCTTCTCGTGTATTAGGATTACAAGCAAAGATGCCTTGGTATGTATTATTATATCCAAACACATATACATGTGCATATACATATGTGCGTATATGTAAGATATTTCAGTGTGTGGGTGTGACGGTCATTGTCTGGGACATAGGCATCGCATCGTTGTTGCCTTCCAGCGTATTGGCGCCGTCGTTGCTGGAAGCTTTTTTCGAGTGCCCGCCCTACGTCTGCAACAGGCTGTTGGCGGAGCTTTTCATCGCCGTCGCTATTTCGCTGTTTGCTGCCCTGCGCACGCATCTTTCTCTCTGACACACTAACACATATGCATACAGTGGCCACGCGCAGTGAGTGTGTATGTGTGTGTGAGTGAGTAGAGAGTGAGTAGTCGTCGCGCTGCGCACGAAAGTGAAAGCTGCGACTTTCAAACTGTTGCGCTCAAGCTTCAAAATTCGCTACAAAATCAATAGCCATAAAGTGCTCGCAAGCAGAGCAAACAGCTGTCAACCTACGTCAAGTGACAGTCCCGTTGAGGAAGTTGTGCAGCTTGCTGGAAGGGGAAAGCGAAGTTTGTTGTTGTTGTCTTTGAGGTAGCTTTTACACACTGCCCGATTGGGCATATTGCCATTTCATGGAAGATACATTTTATATACTCTTTGTTTATATATCCTATGGGAAAGTTATATTAGAGCTTAATCTACATGTGAAATATGAAAAATTTTACTTTTTCTACCAGGCCAACAGAAGTGGGCAGTAAGTGGCCATGCAAGAATTCGCCCACTTGTAGAATTAACTTATACATCCGGAAACTAAACATAACAAAGTTAGCTTTAGGCTCTTTAAGCTTTGAACGCACATGTCAACATGCGTGGGCAGCTTGAAATGAGCGCTCTCGCTCTTTCACTGGGATTTAGTCTACACAGTCTCCAATTTTGCTCTCCCAACCTAAGAGAATGATAGAGCAAACAATTTTCAGCATTGTGCAAACTATGCTCAAGCTTGAGTGTTATCGCTGGTCAATGGACCAATAGAAACATGCCGCTATTTAATCAGCAAATAATATAGACAGTCTTCTCCATTCGCCAAATGATGATAGATCACCCAAGTTGAGGGGAGAGTGAGTAGATCACTAACTGAAGCTAAAAATTATGCATCGTGAGACAACATATCATAGTAAGTGCAACTTTATAACTTTCATATTTTATTGTTGGTATCAATATATTTCACAATTCTGGCTCCAATCGTCTTATTATTTAACAAAACCCGATTTTTATTTAATTATCGAATTCTTGTAAAACTATTACTAGTGTATTCAGATCAGAGTTAGATATAGCTTTGCCTCCACTGTGCTTCTGAGTGCTGACAATTGACATTTAAACTTCAAACTGGCACACATTTACACACACAATGCATGGGGCTTAAAAGCTTTGGTGGAGCTTTCGCTAGATGGCGCGTGTGCCTAACCTACAGCACACAAGCAGAGCGAGCACAAACACACTGACAAATCCATGAAATGCGTAGGAATTTGTAGGCAACAAACTGCTTTTGTTACGGCAAGGTATGTGTGTCTGTGTGTGTGCGCGCATATGTTTGGAACGAAACTCCGAAGAGGCAACGCCGAAGAGTAAAAGCAGCAGCAGAGAAAAAGCAGCGGCAGCGCCGAGGCAGCAGCAGCGCTGCAAAGCGAACGTAATTTCAGTAGGACAGGCAGTCCTTCGACTGACGGTCAACGCGAGCAGCCACCAAAAAGAAAAGAAAGAAAGCAAGCAGAAATTAAGTAGCATCAAAAGAAATCAAGCAAATGTAAAAAATATATGTTTAAACAAATATACAATGTCATTGTGTGAAATACGAAACTAAAGCAAATATTTAATAAACATTGATGTGCAGAATAAATATCAAAGTCGTGGCTACGCTGCAGGCGAACAAATATGGCGACAGCGTAAAGCTTTTAACGCTGCCAAATTTGGTTGAAAGCGAAATGAAAAATTTGACACTGAACTTCATTAGACAAATATATATATATATATGTGTGTGTGTGTGTGAGACAGAGTGCGTGTGTGTGTAAGTGAGTGTGTGCCTGTTTTTGTGTGTGATAACAATAAGAATGCAGACATTAAGTGACAAGCCTCAGAAAGTGTGGTTCAAGCATATGGCAAGAGCTTCTTGTGCTTTTTTGCTGTTGCTATATTTACAACCACAACAGCAGCAGCACCAGCGAGAGAGGAGAGAGGGAGGCGGCAGAAGCAGGAGCAGTGACGTGCAGTTTAATTAGAGAATTTATGTGCACGCGAACATCAACAATGCAAATACAAACAAGAGCAGCAACAACAATAACAAATATACAAACGCAGAGGCTGTGTGAGTGTAAGTTTCAATGTGTGTATGTGTGACAGCTTATTGCGTTGTTAAATGCGACCGCCTGCTTGATTCTACCGTCCTTTCGCTCTCCTCCTTCCCCATCTCTTTAATGCTTCGCTCTTGTTGCTCCATTGTGTAGGCGTGCGACACTTTTCACCTTCCTTTTGTTGTCCACTCTTCTGGTTGTTGTTGCTGTTACATACATGTTCTGGCAATATCAGTGTCATAAACATTAACAGCACAGCGCCTTCTGGGCAATTAGATGCCCAAGTTCCCACTGGGTCTCTCTCATACTTTCCGTGCCTTACACAGTTTTACACTCTCTTTTTCTCTCTTACTCCTTGTGTAGTACCAACGTCATCGTAGCACCTGCGAACTGACGCCGCCTGCCCACATAAAATACAAATACAAATACCCACGCTACACGCTCATTCACACACAAATCGAATTACCGGCGCTCTCTCACAACATAAGCTCACTCAGTGGCTCTCCGTATGATGACGCGCTCTCTATCGCTCTTTGACTATCCCCCGCCAGTCTCCCACTCTTTGTAGAATTTTTTGCTTAGAATTTCTTGCGGGCGGCCGCTGGTGCTGCTGCTGTCGTCAGTCGCTGACGTTGTTTGCGTCAAAAAGAAGTTGTTGCTGCCCGCCTGCGGGAAAAGGAATAGCGCAAAAAGAACAGCAGAATATTGTACTTAATAAATGCAAAAAAAAGGAACTGACTCTAGTGAAAAGAAAGTAAAGCAAAGCAAATTAGACGAATTTCGTAATAAGAAAGTGTGCGTGTGTGTGTTTGTGCGTCTTTACAGAGTTTTGTCCACAAGTAAAACGTAATCAAAATTTAATACAAGAAACGTAACAGGAACAGCAGCACAAAAGAAAACCAAAAGTGAATAGAAAGCAACAGTAACAAAAGCAACAACAGCAAAGTAATCACAACTACAACAACAATTTGCATGTCTTCGTTTGTTTGCGCAGAAAATGATATAAAAAACTACATGAGCCACGCTATAAATGTCAAACTGAGGTAAGTCAAACGATATTCTATATTCTATCTACATATGCGCTATAGCGACTATTTAGTGTTATGCCAAGCTAAGTGATTTGACCTTTGGCCCGCAACAGGTGCGTCTATTGTGACTGCCGCCTGCCGCCATCTGCCGCCCAAAAATCGAAGCCGAAATGCAAATTCTACTCAGCAAATTTCTCCACACCCTTCCTTCTTCTTCCATTTTCCCTTCCAATTATCGACGTGTGCCAGCTCTTTGAATTATTTATACCGAAAATAATTGTCATGGGAGCACATTCTTTAGAAATAGATTTGCATAATGTTCTCAGTACTTATCACAGCCATTTAATGTGGGAAGTGTATTTACGATTCGATTTATTGATAGGGGATTTCTTTTAAATAAGCAGTTACATTATGTATTCGCTGAATATTGAGCTAAGTAATTGTGTCTTTACATTTGTTGGCAGTGAATTTAATTTGTCGATTCATTACTACTGCGAATAAGTAAATAGTCGCTTGAGTAGCAACAACTTTGATAATACACTTGAACTTTGACCTGAACTATAAATTTCAACTCAAGCAGCACTGATTAAATCTATTACTTTTTGTATAGATTATTTTCAATGTTTACATGATAGTTTTCTGGTATAAATGAACTTAAACTGTGCAGTAAGGAAATTATTTTAAAAATATTTTTAAAATAAATAGTCAGATTTAGAAAACTATACGAAAAAGTTGCACTAGATCACATTATAAATTATAATGTAATATGTATATTATAATGTATATAATTCTTCTATATAGAATCTTTGCTAAGGAAAGTAATTCTATCGATTGCGCATTAGTGTAGCTTTTTCTTTAAAATTGAAACTGGATTATAAAGAAATTCAATATAAATTAGACTTCAAATTTTACATTCATGCTTCATGATAAATCCCCGATATTTTAACTGTGAAATATTTAAATTTTAGATAAAGAGTAAGGTTTAGAAAACTATACACTGGATCACACTATAATGGAATTCTTCTATATAGAATCATTACTCAATGGAAGTAATTCTAGTATGAAATACTTATCGATTGAGCAATTCTTCTTCAAAATTGAAATTTATGTATAAAGAAATTCAATTTAAATTAGGTTTTCATAAATTGTAAAGTTCACATAAAAAATCTCCGAAATTTAAGCTGTGAAATAAATTGGAATTGAAGTTTAAATTAAGTTTAAAGTTCACATAAGCGATGACTCAAATGGTGAGCAGCTGCTGAGCAGTTTTGCCCATTTGCCAGTAATTGCGATAAATTTGCAATTGTGTCGATGTCACGTTTCAGGAGTGAGGAATCAGGTGCCAGGCCATGTGACTTGAGACGCCACTTGAAGTACACGAAGAAGAAGAAATAGAGGAAGAAAAAGAAGAAGGTTGAGTATCAATGGCAGCTGGTGCTGCTTAGTTGTTGAGTTGTTGAGAGGCGACATTGAAGGGAATGAAGATGACATTCGACAGTCGACTTTGGTTGGCTTTGATTGAATGTTGTTGACATGAACGTTAGATGCAGGAATACATTTGTTTGTGTGTGTGTGCGTGTGTGTGTGTGAATTATATATAGCAACAACATCAGCAGCAAAAGCAAAAACAAAAGCAACACTTCTATTCTTTTGAGATATAAATGTCACAGTGAGAAATCCATTTTGATTAAGACTTGTGTAAACAGCCGGAAGCTGCACCGCAAATTCCCATCGAGAGCTGTCCCCACACACACACACACACACACACACACACACACATATTATAAATGAAAGCCAAATATTTGTGTGTCAACAACTGCCGCATATAAAAATGAAAATGAATTTCACAAAATATATTCTCGCATAAACTACTGCGGCACTAAAAGCGTAAGTTGTGTGTTATGAAAGCCACTCACTACGTTTAATAGCCGAGTGGAGGATGCATAAACTGGGCAGAGATGCCTATCTTAGGATCCAAGACACTGGGAATTGATTGCGAGCAGAATATGTGAAGTAAACACACAAACAACAAATTTCGAGCATCTTTCAAATTGGTTTTTTGATTTATTTGACAGGTATAAAAATTAGGATTTATATACAACTGAAGAGGAACTAAATTTGTAAAGCGCTATACATTTTTAATATGAATTTGTTTCGTTTTTAGGTTGAATTAAATCAACCAAGAATTAAAATTTAACAAGTTATCACATGATTCATTTGATTGATTCATTTGTGTGATTAATTATTAATTAACATTCTGTAGCATGTGTTTTTAAGCATTTCACTGAAAATGTTACTTAATTAATGTGTAAAAAACTTTTGCCGATGTTCTCTTTGATATACATACTTGCACCTAATTAATCGATTGATTTATATGGTTAATGTACTCATTGCCTTCATAAACAATTTTATGACACTAATTTGTTTTATTTTCAACATTTGTTGTGCTATTTATTGGAACTCTCTTGATACATTCTCCACTAATTAATGTGTATAAAGTTTCCTTTTGATATGATATCGCTCCAATCGATTGATTTATATGATTAATGTATTGATTTCCCTCATAAATGAACTCACAACTCTCCAAATGAAGTTTATTAAAATACAATATCATTATTAGCTGCGTGCTATATTTGAAACTCTTATCAGATTATAAATATTTTCGGTTGTTCCTTTGGAACATCCCCGCATCCCAATTGTTGTTTCATCTGTCAAGATAATTTCTCCGGAATTTGCACACCTGCGTGTTCTCAGCTTGAGGTAGGACGTGAATACAGCTCATTAAATCTAAATTTATATTAACTGCCCCAAGCTGTTGCCCCGATTTTGTTCGTGTTGCCATTCATTATTTGATATTATTAATGGACGTTAAGGCAACAGCAGTTGCCTGCAATTAATTTAAAACTGTGCAAATATTAATCATAATCCGCGCACGTTTTCAATGTCCTGCCAGTGTCCTTTCACACACACACACACATACATGTGTGTATGTATTGTTGTTGTCATATATAGAGTTTGAATGGCAACACAATGGCGTCATATGCACATCACGAAACCACAACAAAGTCGACGACAATCCATTAACTTAATGAGATTGCAAGTGACATTGTAAACTCTGCCCCCGACCCTTTCTCCCCCCACCCTTTTGACCCTCTTTGGGGAACAAGCAGTGCAATGTCCCAAGTCACATAATAAATATGTGAGCCAAGTTCATTCATAAAAGGCGTCGGCAGCCGAAAAAAACAACAACGCCAACGCTAACAACAACAACAACAACAACGTGTTGTGGAACGGAAAATAAATCAATGGGGGAGGGATCCCTACGCAGGCGCCTCCAAAATACGAAAAATGCCTAAAAATAGCAGCATCGTCAAATGAAGAGAGATATCACAAGACTTATAAGCGAGCCGAACCGGAAGGGGGTTGGTGGGGGTCAGTGCAGGGACACACTGAGTTGGCATTTTGGGTGAAAGGAAAAGTTGCAACAACATTTAGTTGAAGATGTCGCTAGTTGAAGGCAAATGTAAGCAAATACAAAGTCGCCATTAAGCAACGAGAGAGAAGTGAGGGAGAAGGCATGTCTTTAGGTAGCTAAGTCGAAGGGCAGCCAGAATATTCGTGCGCGAGCTATTTTTGGAAAGAAACGCACGGCGCGACAGAGACAGAGCTTCACTGTAAGCGCGCTAGAGCGAGACAGTGCGCTGTGTGATTGCCTCACACTCGGGACAGGCGCCAGGCGATGGTAGGCGCCGTCTCCCTGTTTTGCCTCCGCCCACTACTCTCGACTGTATTGCGTGCGTGGGCGTGAAAGCTGCTTTGTGCGAAACGAAACCGAAACATGAACACACACAAAAGCTTTTTTTTGCGCGTAGGCGTCGCTGTCGACGCAACAGGAGCAGCGCAAACAACAGAAGCAGCAGCAGCCGCGAAAGCTTTTGGTAAAGCTTCGCGCGCCAGCCTTTACCCCAGGCCCCCAAAAACAAATGTCAAACTGGAAAGCTGGAAGTGCGCTTCGTGTACAACTTCGTTGAACTTCGTGACGTTCGTGTGTTACGAACACGCTTCGTGTGCACTTCGGTTGCGTTGTTCGTTGGCTGTTTGTGTGCGCTACCTGATGCTTGAATTGCTCAAGTCGGGCATCGCAAAGCGAGGCGAGTTTAGTTCAACCTGGTGAGCGCAGCGAAGTGAACGCTGGGCAATGTGTTGAGCGGTTAAATAAGAAAAGTGCCTACCTACAACAAGTAGGAAAAATCCCAGCTAGTATTCTGCGACAGCTCATTCAGCGATAAGCGTTCGAGTTGTCAAGCTCCTTTAGCTCCTTCAGCTCCTCCAGTCAACCAACCAGTGTGGCCAGCTCTGTTGTCGTTGTCGTTGCTGTCTTCGTTCTGGTGCGTGGCAAGCCAAGTCCAACATATGGCAACAGCCAGCAGCACAAGCATCGATGCTAAAATGCAGGCCGCTTATCATGAGAACTGTGCGCACTTCCTCTGCTGGTAAGTCAATTGGAAAACTTAACCATAAAAAAAAAAAAACGTAGACACACACACGCGTTGCGAATGTGACTTGAAAAACTTTGCAATTTTGTTAAAAGTTTGTTCACTGCTCACTCCCAAAAAAAAACGTAGATTGGTGTGTGTTTTTATAATTTGAAGCCAGGTTTCGCATTTCGAATTTTTTGGGTTGCTCTGCTCTGTAAAGTATGCAACACTTTTGCTTGATTACATTTTTATGTAAATTTCGCAAAGGGTCGTCGCCATTTTGAATGATCTATTTAATGCGATGCGTGAAAGTATGCAATGAACTTTTTACAATCAGTTGAATAAGTTCAATTTAATTGCATTTAATTAGAATTTATTTGTTAAACCATTTGCTTGCGCCATATAAAAAGCAATTAAAATGCAAATGGCAAATATTCTATAGCAGCTTTTGTTTGAAAATTTGATTTATTTACTTAATATATATATGTATTTGTATGTAGAGCGTTCGTTTGTTGGCTATTGTGAAATTGCTTGGAAATTGTGGAAATATGTTTATCAATCAAATTATTCATAAATTAATGATAAAATTACACATTCATTATGCATACATGCATAAGGAGGAAAAACACAGTTTGTGCCCCCATTATGAAAACGCGAAATATCAATTTCCTGTTATCATCGCTGAATCGTGACACAGATAAGAAACAGCTATAGATACAGATATGGATAGAGATACAGATACAGGTACAGATACAGATACACACAAAGGTAGTATGCAACTGTATCTGACAGTTACATGACGCAGCGCATGTAGGCGGGGGGTCTCCTCCCCTCCCCTCACCTCCCTTCCCTACCTCGCTTCCTTCCCCTCCACAATTCACAAAACTGCGCAATTTGTTTTTCGGGGGAAAAGCATCGAAAGCTGATATCCAATTGATATGCAATTTTCAGCCTGTCTCGATTTTTCTCAGAAAAGGCTCAGATAGCAAAGATACATGCATATACATATATATATAAGGATACATGCATGTCATCGGGTAATTTAACGAGATTATCAAAGAGAAAATGGGAGACATAAAATGGCAAACAGGCAGACAATGGCTTTCATTATGCTGCATTGCACGAAATGAATAAAATATTGCGCATAAATATGCCGGAAACACTTATAAGAGTCTCTGTTGAACTTGCAACTCTTTGACGTTGGCCAGCTGCAAGTTGCAAGTGGCAACAGCCACAGCCACAGCAACAGCAACAGGAGCTGTTTGCAATAGTTTGCTTTTGCTCGCGGTGCTGTAAGCGGCTTTGGCATCGTCAAGCGGATTCAACTCAGTGCGCAGGAAGTGCACAATTTCCATGCAGTTTGCTCTTAAAATTGAAAATATCCTTCACTCCCCACCGCCTACGCTTCACCATGCTTCTAATTTTGGCCATGCAGCAACAGCAGAATGTGTGTGTTTGTGTGTGTGGCAACATCATCATCATAAGCTCACTGAGAATTATGGTTATAAAAAGCGAGTTGCATAAATAAGCACGGCAAGCAACGTTTGCACATTATGAGATTTATCTCTTTTGCATGCTGCCAATTTACAAAAGAACTTCATGTACAGAAGGCACTTGTAAGCAGCGCATATCTGTACAGATTTCTAATTTAATCGCAACTAAGCGAAAGCCCTTATTTTTTGGATGCAAACCCCTTTCTTTTTAATTTCAAAATCAAATCAAAGCGAAGGTCGCTGGGAACTGTGAACGTAATACAATCATAACCAATTGCCACATCCACAGTTGGCGCTTATCTAATTGCTTTTGCTCTTCACTCAGCTAGAATGGCAAACGGAAAAGAGGGAAAAGCCCTTTTTCACGCTGAGCTGCTTAAAAGGGAATTATGAAAAACGACAACAACAACAGAAACAGCAAAATAAATACAATAATAATGTAGGTTTTGTAAGTCAGATAAAAGCAATTTGTTATCCCTTAACTGAAGTGGAGCAAAAAAAAGGAGAAAATAAGAAAGGAAGAGAAAAAACCGCTAAGGCGTCAGTTACACAAAGCAGAATCGAAAGGCAGCGAGTAATACGAGCTGGACTCCTAAATCACCTGGCAGGTGCCAACTCGAGATTTTGTCTGTCATTCTGTCTTTCCGAACTGTCTGTCTGTCTCTGTCCATATGTCTGTCTCGCTCTGTTTGCTCGGTCGAGTGCTCGATATTCACAATAATGGCGAATGGCCCCAAAGAGCTCTAAAGTGCAAGGTAACAGCTGCGAGGTAAAAGCAACAGCCCAAAAATGGCAAAACGGCTGCCAACACTTCTTCAGCCTCAAGCAAGCTTCAAGTGCGACCTTTAACCTCACACACACTTACTGTTTTGTGATTAGCTCTGAAGTATTACGAAGAAGCTGTGGCTTCGTTGCGTAAAGTGATGAACTGCGCGTCATGTATTTGGCAGCCAACGGGGCGTATGAAAAACGCACACAAAACTGACAAAGAACTGGCAATCGAAATGCCAAAAGAATAGAGTGAGAGAGTCGGCTTAGTTTGCTCCTGGTTGGTTTCATGCTCAGCCGCACAACAAACTGACGGCAACAAAGAGGCAACAGGACGTCGTCGTCGTCGTTGTCGTTGTGGCATGCGGCCAAATCCTTTGCGGATTTTGGTCAAGAAATGCGCAACGAAATCAAAATGAAAGCGTTGAAAATACGCTCCCAAGCAACTGGTCACCTTGAGGCCACAACACACAAAATAACTTTTCGGGGCAGCAACTTAAAACATTTCCACAAAAGTAACTTGCGGCCTCTGCAACTTTATAAACGGCACCGAAAATATGCAAAAGAACAAAAAAAAACAAAAGGAAATAGAAAGCAAAATGAGAGATGAAGGAAATTTCAAGCCATAAAAGATACAGAAACTTGAAATTGTTTGCAGAATGTTGTTGGCGTTGAAAATTACAGTCGTTATTAGTTGCAAGAGGCGGGGCAAGTGGCAGCTGCCGCTTTTGTCTCAGGTGATGGCCAAAAGCTGCTGGCCTCTTTTTTGGCAGCTGCCTTTCGACTGATTTTGTATTTCGAACGCGTCGAGCGATCGCTGATTAAAACTCTTAATCAATTTCCGGTCCAATTTCGAAGTGGAAACAACAACTGAATACCAAAGTTTGTTGCATTACGTTGTCATTTGTTTTTTTTCCCATTTTATTTTGCGCTTGTCTATTTTTGGTAATTTTCGCGCATGAAATTGTGGCACGTGGCACGTGCGAAGACCAACGAAGGCAGGAACGTGGAACGTAGAATACAGAGAATGCTGACTGTTGCCACAATGCAAAACTAAAAGTCCTTTTTACGGCTGCTGACGACAGCTGCAAATTGAATGAAATTAAGCCGAAAGTTAGAGCCCGCCATTTATTAAGTGGCTTTACTTTCTCTCTCGCTCACTCTCTGTTTCTCTTTTTCGGTCGTGACAACTTGCGACGCGTTGGCGGCAACGTCAAAAGAAAACTCTACCGAACAAAAGCCATTTTAATTGAATGAATACTTACGCAGTAAGTCCTTTGAATGGAGTCCTGTTCTGACTGCGCACCTGGCAACAGCAACAGCAGCAGTCACAGCATCAACATCAACCAACTGGAAAGATGATTATGCTGCTGCCACAAACAAAAGCGTTTGCGACTCGCAAATGATAAGAACTAGAGAAAAAAACTCTTCTTCCATAGAACACAAATAGTAGCATAGTTGGACAGCTGACAGAAGTTGCAGCCAAGCAACAGCAACGACAACAACAAACTGCAAAGAGATGACAGTGTCAAAAGTTGACAGATAAAACCTACGAAGAGAAGTTAAATGAATTTCTTTGGATACATATCGCATAAATTCTATGGCCAAAGCTTTGCTATTAATTAAGCTTTAATTGCTTTAAGAATTCAACATTTTTAATATGCAAATTCCTCGAGTTTTATTGACTTGTTTTATAAACTGTTGTTTGCCAACTTTGTTTTTCTTTTTTGTTGTTGTTGTTGTTTATAATTCCATTCATTAATACCGTAGCAAACATTTAAGCGCATATGCAAATGAAGTGTGCGCGCTTGAAAGTATGCAACACAAAAATTTAAATTGGAATTTAATGAGGACAGCTGCTGTTGGTGTTGTTGTCTTCGTTGTTGCTTATCCCACAGTCAGGTCCATGATGGCATTGACCACATCGCTCTGGTGCTTGATCAGAGCCTTGACAGCCTTTTGACGCGAACAATGCGCCTGCATTTGCACCAGCTCGATGTCCTTTTCATCCAGGTGACTGTCATCGGCAACTTCGTCATCATCATCGTCCTGCTGCTGCTGCTCATCAGCGGCATTCAATTGCTTAGCATCCTTTGATGGCGAATGCGAGCGTATGCTCGAGTCGTTGAGATAGCGTTCGGCTGCCTGGGCAGCGGCTGCATTCGAGATGTCCTCGATGCGCACCTCGCCGAAGCAGATCAGTGTCTTGGTGTTGGGGCACTTGAAGACCTCGGGACGATCGATGCAGAGCATCACGTTCTTTGCCTTCCGCATCATCACACGCGACACGTTCGGCATCGGTTCGAGGCCGAGCTTCATCAGCAGGCGACGTGCTTTCTTCTCGCCACGCGAACACTTTGCAATCGGCACGAACTCGTAGTCGTCAGCAGCTCCTTTATTTGCAGCCGCAGTTGCTCCCAGCTCGTCTTGCACCACGGTGGCATCATCGTCGCTGTCACAGCTGTCGCTAGCCGATGAACCCGAACCCGAGCCCGATTTAGCTTTAGTTTTGTCGCCCTTCGTTTCCAAGTCTTTGGCCAACTTCATCAACTTTTGCATATCCGTGCGATTGTCACGAGCGTCGGCTTTCAATGCGCTCTTCTCATTATTTTCGCTGCTCTTGTTGCTGTTGTTGTTGTTATTGTTCTTGACAGCCGCAACGACTTCTTGCCTCGCAGCAGCAGCAGCAGCAGCAGTTTTCGCAGCGGCTGCAGCCTTCTTCATCCTCTGTTTCTTGCCCATTTTTTTTTTTATTTTATTTTTGCAGTTGTTTGAAATTAGTTTACGCTGTCACAAAGTTGACGGGCTGAAATTGGTTTTACATCAAGTTCAGTTAACAATTTTCTTTAAAAAAAATGTTCATTCTTTTTATTTTGTGAAAATAATTTGTAACTTGCCTTTATTTCGTAGGTGCTCTGCAAGCTTGCAATTTCGAAAAAGATGCCTACTAATGCTACTAAGTTGGCTGCAATTAAGGACAGTGTTGCATTTGAAAGCAGTGTTGGTTAACACTCAATTAGAGGTTGAGTAGGCATGGCTAGAAATATAGTTGGCAGTTTTGTGATCAGTAATTTTATTTTTTAAAACAGTGTTGGCTCACACTCAATTAGTAGTCAAGTTGGCAAGGCTAGAAATACAATTGACACTGTGTCGAAAATATCGATAATTTGTGATCAGTAATCAAATTTATTTTGGAAAATTTATTTAATCACTTCACTTTTTTTTATACCAAATTCATTTGGGCTTAAAGGCATTTGATGGGCCAACTTTAGTTGATGCTCAATGAAAACAACGGCTAATTGGATTGAAAGTTTGGCAGCTGCTGCAGCTGGCAGCATCTCGTCAATTTTGTATGGGCGAAATCCAATAAAATTTGCTGCTATCGCCAGAGCACATTTGATTGAAATTGATGATTGAAATTCAATGGACGAAACTCTCAGCCGAAAAATATATGCAAGAGATGCGGAGGAGGAAGAGGAGGAGGAGGAGGGAGTATGTGTGCGGTAAGCCAAAGTGGAAGTGAAACTGCTGCTGCTGCTGTTGTTGACAAAGTAGTGGGCGTGGTTGGCAAAAAGGATAAAGGATATTCGAGGAGTAAGCGAGGGAGCGAGGTGCAGTTAAGCACACTGAGTGCAAATTTAAAACGCAACGCTTCGGGGCGCAATATGCGCGGACAAAAGCCAAACGGATGTGACTTGAAAGGCAATGTGGATTGGATTGGCAAGGGAATGTGTTGCTGCATGCAGCAAGGAGGAGGAGGCAAAGTGGTGGCTTGTGAACGGAAGTGGAGCAAACACTGTACAAAAAGCCAAGGCTGCTGCTGCTGCAATGCAGTCAGTTGACAAGCGCAACAAATGTATTTTAAAGTAATTTCCTTGAATTTTAATTGCAGCAAAGCAACGCTGCCAACAAGGCGTGTGGCAGCAGTGTGGGTTCGGGTTGCAATGGATTGCAATGGTTGCATGCAACGTCCGCCCAAAAATGCCACACAAACAAACGAGGTACTGACTGCACTTGCTGCTGCTGCTGTTGCTGCTGTGGCGTTTGTGGTTTTCTCTGGCAGCAGAAGTATTGCAAGATTTCCCAGAAACAAGTTGCACTTGCGGTTTCTGTTCACAACGTTACCAGATGGGTGTCGGGGTGTGGGGTCAAGAGAGGTGGGTAACAGAGAGGAGCAGAGCGTGCCATAGACATAGCGAAAAAGACGAGTGTCACAGCCTATCAGCATCTGGCTAAAAGCCGCGCTTTGCTGTTAACTTAATTAAAAATTGCCCTGCCCTATTAGCCTCGCTGCACTTTGCCACACTTCACTCCACGTTTCACTTGTTGCCACGGCATTTATAGCCGGCTTTTAATTACCTGTAAAGGGTATTGAACGAGCTGGGGTTGATCGATTAGAGGATTAGTCGAAAGTGAATGAGGAATATTGATTTTATTAAAATCATTTTGAAACTCAAATGCTAAACAAATAATTTAAGCTATATAATCATTTTATTTAACATGATCTGAGTTGCAAGTAGAGAAACGAATTTAAATAATTTAATGTAATATGTTCAACATATATTTTACAGTGTTCAACAGATGAGGAATTGTTTTTAATAAAATCCTTTTATTTAATATGATCTGAGTTGAAAGTAAATGAGAGAAATTGATTTTATAAATAATATATAATATGTTCAACATGTATGTTATACTTTTCAACTGTTGAGGAACTGATTTTTATATAATCATTTTATTCAACACATATTTTGATTGTTTAACATAATCTGCATCTCATGTGGAATTCATTTTAATAAAATTCTTTTATTCAATACATATTTTATGTACTCAAAATACTTTGCCACCGAAATTGATTTTAATATAAAACATTTTCAGAACAATATTTTTACCAAATATTTTTGTACTATTTAATTAGCGACGAATTTATTTTACTAAAATCATTTTGAATTAAATAATTTGAGCCTATACTTTGTGCTACTCAAACTGCTATTGATGAGAAATTGATTTTAATGCAGTCAATTTTATTTAAAATACATTTTTATTATTCAAAATAATCTGCAACTCACGCGGAGTTCATTTAAATAAAAAATCATTTACTTGAATACATGTTTTTACTATTCAAAATGAAGTGTTGAAATCCATTTTAATAATATGATTTCCTTCAGCAGTATTATGCAAAATTTACTCCAGTTCTTTTGCACATGTTGATCAAAGTGTTTTTGCTGTCAATACTTAATTATTCAACCCTTACTTGCATTTATGTTTACCCTCAATTTATTGATGAGTTTTCTGATTTTGTTAAAATGAATGAACAATGCTGCTGGATTAAATTGACTTTTGATTTTATTCCACATAAAGTTGATTCTTCGTTGCCTCAGTAATTATTCAATCCCTGCTTTAATTTGAATTGACGGCTGATTTACTGATGAGTTTACTTCTTATTGCAGTGAAATTAAAGAAGAATTCTTTCGAATTAACACAAATTGACTGCTGAATGTTTTCACTTGAAATTTTTGCAGAGGGTTTCGCTGCTGACCAACTGCAAATTGTTGGATTCTCATTCTCACACTTTGCTCTCATTATGCCATTCTCATCGCCTCGAACATTTGTCTGCCATTTTTTTTTTTTAGTGTGTGTGGCGTGTGTTTTCTTTTCTTTTTTTTTGCAGTCGCTGATGCGTTTTTAATTGTTGGGCATTTTTAATTAAAGTGCATGGAAGAGAGAGAGAGAGAGAATGAGGTGAATAAAAAGTGCAATTTTTAAAGTTTTGCGCAAGGTTGGTTTCTAATTAACTTTGCATAAATTGCAGCGAAAAAAAGAGGAAGAAACCCCGTAGCTAGTGAAGCAGATAAAAGCGGAAAAGCGAAAGAAAGAAAAAAAGGCGGTTGCGGATAACGTGGCCAACAAGAGGCGACAGTCACTTTAATTGAATCCGAGTGGGCAGCTAATCAAATATTCCGTTTACAGGCAATAAATTCATATTACTCGGTAATATTATAAAGAGCTTAAGTAACTTTCCTTCGTTAGAATATCCTTAGCCTTAACTTTTGCTTAAGCGGAATGGATTGGATGGGTTGCAAACTTCTAGGACGTGGCACGTACGTTCGATGATTAATTATTCTGCCGCATATGTTGCAATATCATGCCTCGTTGTATCTCAGGCCTCGAGGCATCGAGGTCACCTAAAGGGCTTGTGTTCAACTTGTATTGAAGCTTGCTTTAGTTTTGCTTATTTTGCTTGATGAAAAATGAAGCCCACGACTTTTAGCTTTAGGATTCCATTGGGATGGCTACGATGGAATCGTAGCAGTCATTGGCGTCGTCGTCGTCTTCATCCCGGGAGTAACTATGTCAAGGCAATAAAGTCCATTAGTAGAGAGAGAGAGAGAATGAAAGCAAGACATGCTGAGTGGCATGGGGCACATTAATCATGCAGCTTATGCGAAATGATTGAATACACATTATATTTTGATGCCTTCGGAATAACAGTTTACAAAGGGGTCGAAGTCGAGTGCAAAACAACAACACAACACAACACACAAAATAGTAGTTATAGGCCACAAGATGCTCAAGCTCAATAGCAAATACTAACAAAATAACAAACGGAATACACAAGTATATTAATTACATTCGCAATTTCACAGCTCAGTGATTGGTAAATAAGAGACTGAACTGAATGACAAAGTTTATAATTGGAATTTCCTTGAAAATGTATTTTAATCAGGTCATCCATTTAATTCGAATTAACTGAAATGTCAATGCAAAAAAATTGCCACAATTGTAATTGCTTTATTCATTTGACACAGATTTTTTGTTGCCATGTGCAATGCATGACAATTAGATGCAAATTTCTGATTTTCGATCTGATGAACTCGAATGGAAAATACTGATAAATGATGTAGATGCTTTAGCCTCCATTATAATGAGTTTTATTGTACTTTTAAAGGCATTCGTTGCCTCTTTTGTTTATTGAATAGTTTCATTTTGTTTCATTTTATTTTGTTGTTGTCGCTTTGTCTGTTGACAGGTAATTGCATTTTATTTGGCCTTTGTTTTTTGTGTGTGGCCCTCGTCACACCTTGCTCAATATTTGGACACATTGTCCTTAAGCTGGCGCCAGATTTGTGTGTTTGTGTGCGTAACTGGGCGACAGTTGATGAGCTGTAGGCGTCAGGATATTGCACAGTCCTGTGCTTAGTCCTAATAACAAATACAATGCGTAGTTCGAGACCCCCAACTCGAAAATATGTCAGCCTTGGCAAAGGAAACAAGAAGAAGAATAAGAAGATGGAGATGGGGATGGGGAAAGAAAAAAGGACCCCAGAGGAGCATTGAAATTGGAAGCAAAACCTAGCAGGGAGTTTGCCACCTGCCACTGCCGCCGATGCTGCCACAGCAGTCAAGCCATTGAAGCGGCAACGAAAATCAATTTCCTTTGGCAGAGCTCCGTGCGCAGTGGCGAAATGAAGCCTGACATTTATTACCATATAAACAGCAAGAATTATTTGTAAGGAGCGCGCCACAAAGGGAGCCAAACTAAAAGCCAGGAAACTGCAGCACAACAATACTGTAAACTTTACATCCATCCGCTCGCTTTCTTCTCCCTTTAAACACATCCGACTTCGTAGGATATGAGCTGATTCTCACTGTATTGTGCATATCTGTGTGAAATATAATGAGTGTGTGTGTACTTGTGTGTGTGTGTGTGTGTGTGTGTGTGTGTGTGTGTGTGTGTGTGTGTGTGTGAGTCGGAAAGTCAAAAGTTGTTGCCGTCACAATAATAAGTGTAAATGCAATTTTATACACAAAAGGCAGCACACAGTGCACATTGGTTCAAAAGTAACTGCAAACGCAAACAGCTCAAGTTTATTGAATCGTCAACAAAAAAATATGATAAATGATGATAATTGTAAAGTTTCGTCTCTGTTTTTTTGGGGCACGCATTTATCATGTTTTGTGGACAGCTGAGATCCTGTTTACACATTTTTTTTTCTTGTTTTTTTTTTTTTTTTGTTGGCTTAAATGTGATAAAATGATAAACGCAGCTAATGATAAGCATCTTCAGCATCTGAGCTATTTGTATAGTAGACAAGCTGAAGTGAAGCATTAGCATAAATAGATTTACTTTGGCTGCTTGGCAAGCTTGAAGCAAAACAGCTTGCAAAGTCGTTTTTTCTCCTTAGAACTGAAATAGGGTCATATTTAGATAAAGTGAAAGGGAACATTATTATGGTAAACTTTATTTTATATTTTTTTTACAATGCAAAGGAAAATTTTCAGAAGAAACTTGATAGAGTTCAGCGTAATGAAATTCATTGAAAACGTTGAAGGCAGTTTGAATAATTTAAATTTAATTATTTCATATTTGTAATTTTTGGCTTTATTTATTCTTACACTCAAATTTGACTAAATTTACATGAATTATTTTTTGTTTTTTTTCTTTTTTACATAGTTCAAGAAGAACAAAACTTGAGAGAGTTTAAAGGCTTTAATTGCATTTAAAGGATGCGTCTATATTTGTTTTATATTTTATTTATTTTATTGACTGCTCAAGCGTACTTTTAACAAACAGTTTCTTATAGCCAGTTTAACTTTTTTTTTATTTTTTCGTACATGTATTAAAGTTATTTAAACTATTCAGTCACGCAAATTTGTATACATTTATTTGAACTATATATATATATATATGTTTTCAATTTATTCTATCTCTTCAGAATGTTCTAAAAAAACGTGTTCTCTCCAGTTGGCTTAACTTTATTTGTATTATTTTATATTTGTAATTACATTCTTCATTTATTTATTTATTTATATAAGTTTTCCACTTGACTTAACTTTCGCTTCTGAAGAGCATAAATGACATTTCAATTATTTCATTTTAATTATTTCTTCAAGTTCATTTAAGTTTTTTGACTTTAATTTAAATTAGCTATGCTTTAAATTGGTTCTTTGGTTAAATCCTGTCTAGCATCGAACTCACGTTTTTTTGTTTTTTTAATATCTTAATCTAATATTGGTAGAGAATCTCATTTAGTTTCTGGCTGATGGTAAAAGTTTATTTTAGCCACTTGAATTGATTTCTTAGAGCTTTGGTTTTAGTATACAATGAGTTCCGGTTCGGTATGTGATGTAGTTTATTGTAGATCAAATTGTTTACTACAATTTACTAAATACAATTTTAACTACAACTTTTTTATTGTAGGCTTCTCTTCTATAGTTTGTTCCACTGTATTTTTTTTTGCTTTGGCAACTTGCCAATTGAAAGTGTTTCTAATTTATGTTTGTTTACTTGCCTTGCTTACAGGTGGGCCGATTATCATGGCAAGCAATGTACAACAACAACAGCAACAACAGCGGCGGCAACACACAACAACAACTAAAGTGCAACAGCAACAGCAGCAACGGCATCGGCAACGGCAGCAGAGAGCAACAGCAACAGCAGCAGCAACAGTGGTGCAACAAGGAGAATGGTTTAGGCAGCGACTGCAACAACAACAACTGCAGCCTCAACAACTCAACAATCTTATACGCAGCCAGCAGCAACAACAACAACAACAACTTGAGGCGACGCCATCGACGTCGCAGCAGCTTCGCCGTCGTCTACTGATCGAGAGATCGAGGAGACAGACGGAGGAAGCGGAAATAAGCGGTGGCTGCGGCCGCATTTGCTGCAACCTGGATGCACTGTGGCAACCATTGAGGCAGCTGCAGTTCGGTTCTCTGGCGGCGCTACTCTTGCTGCTGTTGCTGGCCACACATGGAGATTCTGTTCAGGCGGAGGGCAATGTTGGTAAGTTTAACTCTCTTTTTTTATATATACTCAAACTCTCTTGGGGGTGGTGGTGAAGTGGCGACTCCCTTGACACGACAACACAGCACACGTTGCATGTTCTCGTTATTGTTTTGGTCTTGTGGCAACAACATTTACAAGTTTAATTAAAACTTTCAACGCAGGCGGCGGCAGTAAACGAACTCAGTACAGAAACAGAAACAGAACCTGAAACCAAAACCAAAAACCGACAGAACCTCAACCAAATCGAGAGAGAAAGAGAGAGCGAGAGTTTTATGCACACCCTCAACACACACACACACACACACACACACACACACACACACACACACACACACACTTTGGCCACCTTAACAAGATTTACAAGTGCAAATATGTTTTTAACTAGTTTATGTGTGCATGTCGTGCATATAAGCCAATTGCACACATTAGTGTGTGTGAGCGTGTTTTGACTTTGCTGTTATGTCATAAAATGGCCGCCTCGTGTTTTGACCGGAAACAACAAACTGCGACGAACTAAACGAGTTACCGCTGTTAAATCCAAAAAGCATGCATTCCAAATGCCCATAAATTGGACACACAGCGTCATCGATAGTAATAGCCAGGGCTGGCGAACAGCAAGGGCTGCACACTCATAATTCAATTATCGAGTCTATTATTTGGACGTGTTTATGTTCGACATTTTTGCTGAGCAAACAATTGATTCGAGTCTTTGGCTTTTATTTATGTCATTCAGAATAGACTTTTAATTGCATTTCGCAAAAATAATAGCATCGAATATTAGTTTTTGCTTCATGCAGATTGTCAACAACTTTAGTTCTTTTTTTGGTTTTTTGATTCATATCAACTTGTTATTGATTCGCTTAGTTCATGAACTTTTTATACCCGCTACCCATAGGGTAGAAGGGTATTATAACTTTGTGCCGGCAGGAAATGTATGTAACAGGTAGAAGGAGGCATCTCCGACCCTATAAAGAATATATATATTCTTGATCAGCGTCAACAGCCGAGACGATCTAGCCATGTCCGTCTGTCCGTCTGTCTGTCTGTCCGTCTGTCCGTCTGTCCATATGAAACACTGGATCTCAGAGACTATAAGAGATAGAGCTATAATTTTTTTTCGACAGCATTTGTTATGTTTGCACGCAGATCAAGTTTGTTTCAAATTTTTGCCACGCCCACTTCCGCCCCCGCAAATCAAAAAAATCGAATAACAAGCGTAATTTTAAAGTTAAAGCTGTGAATTTTGGTATATATAATAATAACAATAGTATTTATGATTCCTGAAAATTTGCTTGCGATCAGATAAAAATTGTGGAAGTTATTAAAGAAACACTTTTGTATGGGACAAAACGGCCACTTACGGGGGGTCTCAAATGCTTTGGCCGACAATCTGGTGTATTGTGCCGTCTATGGTATATTTTAAATGTTAGTATCACATCGTTATACCAAATATACCATTTGGTATATTTTTAGTATTTTGCAGTATTTTTTTTGGTATATTTTGAAAATAATACCGCAATATTTTGCTTTTATTCAAAAGGGGTAGCGGGTATCTCACAGTCGAGCACACTCGACTGTAGTTTTCTTACTTGTTTTTTTGTTCGATTCGATTTATTTGCAAACAAATTTTATTCTTTGACTGTCAATATAAATGAATACTATTTCATTTTCATATGTGGAGAATATTATTTTGTTGATACAGAACAGACTTTTAATATTATTTTCTGTCTTTTCGTACTTTTTATTATGTTCAGACAATATTGTATTTGTTTTGATTCAGACCAGACTGCTAATTGTATTTTGCTAAAGTAATAACACAGAATACTACTCTTTGCTTCAGATCAGATGGTTATTTCATTTATTTTCTGTCATTTCAATTCATTGCTAAAAATTTTATTTTTAAATCAAACTGCGTATATTAGTTTCTATTAACTTATTCGGCTGAGTATATAAAATGTTTTCGATTTATTTCGAAACAAATGTTAGTCTTTGATTCAAAATAGACTATCAATATAAATTGTGACGATTTTGTTCTCTCAATCATATTTATTTATTTGCTGAACATGTTTTATTTGCTCTTAAATTTTAATTTGATTTGTGTCAGACGGTTAATATTAAATTCTGTCAATTATTTGCTTTTATTTATATTCAATCAATTTTGAATTTTTATACAAAAAAATATTTGATATTTAAGTCAGATCAGACTGATAATATTCATTTTAGTTATTTCTTTCTCTCAAATAACTTCAGCAAATATCTTTGCTATTTTGTTTTTGAATAAGCTTTGAGCACAATAGCTGCAATACTCATTGTTATTTATGATAGGAAATAATTTTGAGTTCTATGCATTTTACCATCTGTTTTTATGTGCAACACAAATCCAAAAATATTTTGATTGCGCCATTCGAATTAATGTTTTATTCAACAGAGATTTGAATACAGAAATATAGTCTTCTTTAATAGCATCTTAATTATTTCTTGACTAAATATTTGCTTCATAAATATTTTATTATGCAGATATCATAGAGCAGTCGTGTGTCTTGATGTGCCTTTAGATTTATGCACATTTTGCTAGATTTTGTGGTTGATTATTCATGGCTTCATGAAAAGAGTGGACAGCATATTTGTCACCTGTGCAACAGCTCTTGGACGCAACTGTACCATTTTTGCGCCATTAACAGCAGCAAAAGTGCAGTGCAAATGTAACTGAAACCGGAGTTGGAGTTGGAGCAGCAGAGATGCTCCCCAAAGAGGCAACGCCTCTGTTGGTCGTTGGTTGGAGTCATGGCAACAACTGTTGCTCCTGTGTGTTGCTGATTGAAATTTGCAGTGAACGTTGCGAGTGCGTTGCGATGCGTTACGATGGACGTCAGCAATCAACCCACATACACACATAGATATAAAAGGGGTGTGTGTGTCTGTGTGTGTGTTTGTGTTTGCGCATTTATGCATTGCCTTGTGCAAATATCAACAGGAGCTGGGTCCTGGGATTTATTGATTGCCAGCTGCCGTTGCCGTTGCTGTTGTTGTTGGTGTTGCCTCTGTCGCCAGTCGCCAGTCTGCAGCATGATGTTGCCCACGCATCCTGTTGCTGCCACTCCTTGAGCACACACACTGTTACATAGATAAATGGCATGACACTGCATGCTGTTGCTTTTGCTTTTGCTGTTCGCACACAATGGAACACATCGTTTTTGTTGTTGCTGCTGCTGCTGTTGGCCGTGTCATGTATAAATTAGTAAGCAGACTGCATTATCAGGACAACGAGCAGTCACAGCAACAGCAGCAACAGCAACAAGAGCAGCAGCAACATCATCATTAGCAGCAGTAACTGACTGAAAGCAGCACTCAAGTTGCAACTTTTAGCTGCTTGCATCATAAAATTTAATTAACAGCTGCATGTGAAGTCTCCGACTTTCAGTTAGTCCATATTCACATTGAACTTTTACTCCAGGCCAAACGCAAAACAGAAACAACAGCAACCAGAACTACGACAGCAACTTTATTAAACTGACGCCATTCAAAGGCCAAAACTTTATCTGTCTGCTGCTGCTGCTGTTGCTGCATTTATTCATTTCATTTGAAAAACAAATATTTGCACTCAGTTCGAAAGCAGCCTTGTTGTTGCTGTTGTTCTTGTTGCTGTCCATATTTTGCAATGCGGTGCATTTAATGAAATTCCAAACCAATGGGCTCGTTACTATTCCGTCTTTGCACAATTGAAACCTACATCTAAATTCAAATTCGAATTCAAATCGCAAAATTCGTAATCGAAAAGCACAAAAACTACATTTCCATTTTCCATTTCGATTCCCTTTTTCATTTCTATATGTAGAAGTACATATATATTTACGATTTTTGCACATTTTCACAATCGAGGAAATGATTTAGTCATGAATTATTAATATCACCAGTTGGCAAATGTTTTGAAAATAAATGCAGCGTTAATGGAATTCGCTTGTTTTGCATTTGTCACATTGCGTATACGCCATGCTAAACTTTTACCCCCCCAACTAGGACAAATTGAAAACCAGTTACGGATTTAAAACTCTTTTACCACATGTGTGTTTGTGTTTGTGTGTGTGTGTGTGTATGGAAGACTTTGTGTGTTTGGTTTTGGGTTTTTGTAGCAACTTTTAGTTGGCTTTTACTTCTCTTTTTTTTGCCGGGCAAAGAGATTAGCAAATGCGGTACACAAAAGTAATTTTCACATTGCATTGTTGCAACATTTTTATTGTTCTATTCTTAATAGCTTACTTCCTGTAGTCTGATTGATTTTTAGGAAAATTTCATAGCTGAAATTCGAGTGGGAAAAGCAATTTTCGTAAAGCACAGAAAAGTTTTGTGCTCTGGGGAAATTCAAATTAAGACTGCAGACTTATTTTCTTATGCTTGTTAGTCAGCTACAATGTCGGATTAAAATTGTGCTTTCAACGCAAAGATTTTAATACTTTCGCCACGCATAGCTATAAAACTTAATCATGTCTGAGCTTTAAGTGCATTCAAGTGCTAAGCAAATACAAAATGTATTTCAATTAATCTACGGAAATTGTTAAGTTTCTTAATTGAAAATTTCTCAATCGATAGTTTCATTAAATCGTTACACAATTTTAGTGCAACGCTTTTGTTTAACATTCCATCAGACTTTTTTTTTGTGTTGGTTTTTTTGGGGGCACAATACAGAATGCAAGCGGCCAAGTTTAACTTTTTGGCCAAGTGTAGTTGGCGCTATTTGAAAAGTTCTGGCGCTTTGTTGGCAAACTAAAAAGCTAGTTAAAAGTCTGCTTAATAGTTGGATGAGTGCCGCATTATCTGGGCGTTTGCAATTGCGTTGTTCTTGTTGTTGTTGCTAGTTGCTAGTTGTTGCTGGTTTTTGCTGCCTGCTAAGCGCCGCAACTTTGTGCCGTGCAAAATGCAACAGTTTTGTGGCAAAGTTACTGCGTCCATTGTCGGTAATTGCGGCACTTAAAATGCTGCGCCATGCGGTTGCAGGTGAGACAAGGTTTTTTTTTTTGTGTCGTTTTTTGGGGAATGCCATTTTAGTTTCACTTCCTTTTTGTTTTTTTGGGTACTCCTTTTGGCCCACTTTACGAGTAAATTGAGCGGCGGTCCATAGAGCAAAGTAATGACAAAAAGCTGTGACTATTTTCAGTTTCACAGTTTTCGCAGTGTTTTCTTCTTGAGGTGTGCACTCGAGTGCAAGAGTCTGCGAAACGACGCTTTTCCGACTGGCGGAACTGCTCTTCGATGGTATCAGCAGCAGCTGGATAGCAATATGTTTACTTTCACTTCCTCCCATGCACAATGCACAAGCTGCTTGCTCTTTTCTCCCTGCGCCTGGGGGTATGCAACGTATTTTGTGCGAAATAAGAGAAGACTCTGAAACATAGAGAAGAGCAAAAGCTGAAGAAGAAGCAACAACAGACAGCACAATTTGTTCCAAGTCATTTGAGCGTAGGGCGCAAATTAAGTGCATTTTCATTAGTTACAAGTTGTTACATTTAATAAATTAAATTGCCGTGGCATGCAGCAACAGCAGCAGCAGCAGCAACTCGAGGCGCCTCAACTTGTTTCAGCTGCAATTATTTTTCACTGCTCGCTTCGCAGTTGTGCAGTTAGCTGGAAATGGAAACTTTCGTTATTTTTTTTTTCGACCATGTTACCCAGCGGCCATCATCTCTAAAGCACTTCACAAGATAAAAACTCACACACACTCTAGAGAGAGAGAGAGAGAGGCAGCTGTGGCAAGTGCAACCAGTCATCCATGCCTTATGCTTGAAGCAAGTCCTTTTTTTTATACCCGCTACCAAGAGGATAAAAGGGTATTATAACTTTGCGCCTCCAGGAAAAATACATCTCTATGGTATGTTTCGAAAGTAGTACTTCAACAATATACCAAATATGGCCTTCGGTATATTTGTAGTATTTCTGCGGTATATTAATTTGGCTGACAATCTGGTATATTTTTACCTCTATGTAGTATTTCAACGATTTACCAAATATGGCCTTCGGTATATTTGCGGTATATTAATTTTGTTGGTATATTTTGACTTCTATGGTATATTTTGAATGTATTACTGCGACGATTTACCAAATATGGCATTCGGTATATTTGTAGTATTTTTGCAATATATTAATTTGGTTGTCAATCTGGTATATTTTGACCTTTTGTAGTAGTATTTAAACGATATACCAAATATTGCACTCGGTATATTTGAGTATTTTTGGTATATATATTTGGTATATATTCACAATGAGTAGCTGGTATCTCTCAGTCGAGTACACTCTAGCTTTCTTGCTTGAATTTTTTTTGGGTTGAAGTGTTTGTTACCTGGCGCTGGGGACTAAAAAAACGCAGCTGAAAGCGACGCCCGAAAATATGTTCGAATTCTCTAATTAAAAAGAGACAAAACTAAGAGATGCGCTGCACAAATAAAACTGTTTTCTCCAAGCGAATATTTAATGAGTATAGTTGCAAACACGGCAAAAACTTTGTAGCACATTGGCACATGTTATGAATGGCGATGCGAACGAGTTTTGAGGTCGCAGCCAAAACATTTTGACAGCAAAGTTTGCTCAAGTCTTTCGACGTGGAACAAATGCCCCCAAAAAAGTTGGAGCTCAAGCTGAAGTCGAAGTTGAAGCTATCTGGAGTGTAATAAATAACTCAGCATAAAGCATATGGTAGATGTCAACTGGGCTTTATTGCCCTGGCGACGATTTCAATTTCCATAGATTGTTTGTCAAAGTTTTCGACAACTTTTGTTGTGTCAGCAATATATTTTTCACAACAAATATAATATTTGAGTAAATATAAACTACAAGTTTTTTTTTGTTGTGCTTTTGATTGCTGCAATTTAATTGATGAAGTTGTTAGTTTGTTTGTTATTAAAGTGATATCATTGCAGTTATTTGAACTCGCAAGCCATAACAATTCAATTATGTGGCTTCATAAAGCTGAACATTACAGAGAAGGACATGGTTCTTGCTTGAGCCTGCTCTATTATTAGTGGAGACGAGGATATCATGAGCAGCTACTCAGACATTGGCTGCCAAGTTAATTAAACTTTGAGAATGCCAGGCTCCAACATCAAGATGAAAATGTAATTAAGAAGCAATGAGAGCAGACATGTGTGTCTGTTGTGTGTGTGTGTTTGTGTGTGTGTGTTTGTGTGTGTGTGTGTGAGGCCCCGCCCACCTGTATTATATTGGGGTCATTCTCGCAACTATTATTGAGATAAATACGCTTAAGCTGACAGCCGCGCATTGAATTCACAATGAGCCAATTTTAGAGGCCAATATAGAAATAGACAAGCGAGCACTAAGACTCCACATTATGTGTGTGCGTGTATGAGTGGATGATGACACATATCCATTGTCTGAATTCAATCAATCGAGAGCTAATCAAAATTGAAAGATAATCAACGAGAACAACAACGTCGCCGATGGCCACACAAAGCGTTGCTAATGACTAATAACTGTAATCATCATAAAGATTCATATAATAATATGGTATAAAATACACATACATGTATATACAATAATAAGAGAACGGAGAAACGTTCAAATTACCGAGGGCCATGCCATAAAAATTAACGTGCCATCGTAAATATTTGCTGCAAGGATTCCCTCCAAATTCCACATATGGATCCATATGTGAACACACACATAAGTATATGAGAAAAATACTACAGTGAAGTGCAAATATGCGTAAAATTGCGCATATATTTCACACACACACACACACACTCACATACACGCATTTGGCATATTAAAAACAAAAATGTCGCGACCAACAAAAGAAAAGCATGAGAAATAGCAGAAGGCAGAAGACGAAAGGAAGCAAGAATTTGGCAAATGCTAACGTATCAATTGTATGCCAGAGGAGAGTCTAGGGAAATACCCTGGCAATGAATTTCAAATTTCGAATTCATATTAGAGATAGTTTTGTTTAATATTTTCATAAATATAAATGAGACTTAAAATGGGAAAGCTTCAATTGTGCACGAAGTGATTTCCTCAGAGATTTAAAGCGCAGCCGGAAAGTAGGCAACAGTTTTTAATATAGAAATATATGACGAAAAAGGAAACTTCATTTCATTTTCTAACATTCTCTCTTATTTATTTCTTTATTAATATTTATTTGCACTCCCATTTAGAGCTCTGACTATTACAGGGTATTAAGACAAAAGCCCAGGCTGGGCAGCTGTCAGGCTTTGCTTTGTTTTTTTTGGGGGGAGGCTGTTGCTTTGCGCACTTGTTTATATTTAGCATATGGCTATGGGCGTGGCACACACACACACACAGCGAAATTGGGAAACAGACATACATTTACACATCTACAGATTGGCCGTAAGGCAAATGCTGGCAATTACTTTGTTGGCACTTTGTTTTGGGTTTGGCTTTTGAAGTGTATTTTTTTTTTTGTGTGTGCTTCTTTTCCGACTGTTTTTGCCTATTTGCCGCCTCGGGGGTGGTCGGACAAACTGGTCATTGAGGTAGAGGCGGGATTAGGATCTGAGGCAGCATTGGCAACTAAAAGCAACTAACGACCACACAACAATATTAACAATAACAATTCGCTCTGGCGCTCTTTTTCATACAGAAGGCCCAGCCTTGTAATTTATGCAAATGTATTTATTGCAGCGCCGCAAAGTAGGCAACACAAACTGTGGGTAGTCGGAATGAGTGTGGAGTGAGGAGGAGGAAAGGGAGGTCAACATGCTTTTGCCAAAGCAAATAAATGTTAATTTCATGGTAATAACGTTTGCTTCAGTTGCCAAGGTGTAACAAAAAACAGACTCCACATTTTCGCCCCTTCTCTGTTTTGTTTTTTTCCTCATGCCTGTTTCTTATCATAAACAACAAGTTTGTGTGTGTGCGGGGCAGAAAGAAACGCAAACAAGAAACCAAAAGTCAACTAAATGTGTATTGATGTAAATTGTGCACATGCCTGCTTTCAGCATTTTTTCCTATGCGAGCCTATACATATGTGTTTGTGTGTGGGGTGTAAACGCAAATACTTTGACTGGTATTTGCATGCTGCCTACTTCCCGACGCCGTGGCCAGAGGGCGTGCATAAAAAACAAAGCGCTAAGGCAGAAAACATGTAAAATTCATTGAAGGAACCAACAGCTGCTGCTGTTGCTGCTGCTGTCGAGATTGCTGCAAGGGACAGCTAGCAAGGCGGAGAGGGCGTGGCTAGCCATGCATGAGTGTGTGGCGAGTGTGTGTGTGCACCCCTTGATGTTTGCCTTGGGCCTGGGAGCAATGCGTGGGCGTGCGGAAATTTAATAAGAATTGGATTTTTATGTTTGGCGTGTTTATATGGCATATGTATATACATATATATGCATATATCCCTATATATATGTATGTGTATATGTGCCATAGGGCGTTCTTAATTTGGCATTAATACCCTTCTCTTGCGGCGTCCCCATGTCAAGCGAAAAGCGACCTTAACCTTTTGTGCTAATGATTTGATTTATCTGCGGCCGGGCAAATGCCATTATTTGCACACAGCCGCAGGAATAAATAAATTACTATGTTAGAGGCCCCATTCGACAAAATATCGCAAAGGCAGAGACCAAAGAGAGCAGAGACCAAAAAGCAATGCATATTTTATGGCATCAGGTAAATTATTTTCATTGATTTTAATGTCGCCAAATTAAGGTTAATAGAAAATAATTAAAACCTTTGTGGGGGGGGGGGGAGGGGGTTGGAAACGTTGACCAATAACAAACAAAATTGCGACGCATAATTAAAATAGATACTGTGAATGAGATTTCCGCAATTTGATTCGCATTCCAATTACACCAAAAATGTTCTTTACGCCAATTAATTAAATGTTGTTGTGTGAGTCCATGAGTACATGAATTGGAAAGTGGATTGCTGTTTAGTTATTAATGTTCGATAGCTGTTTTGTAATAAAGTATGCTATGCAAATGAGAAATGAACTTCAAGTCCGTCCGTCTGCCTTGTCTTAAACTTGTTTGATTTTGCTGTTGCTCATAATTTATGCAAAAAACCTAATGAATTTTTATGCCAAGGCAAAAAAGGAGAACAAAAACAAGGCAGCTGCCAAGATGAAGACAAGATGAAGGGAATTAAAGACGAAGAGAGAGAGAGAGACAGAAGAGATGGAGACGCAGTGTGGAAATTAATGAAAATTCATGAACAATTCTTTGTCTCAGCTTAGAGTGTGGGGAAGCCCATTAACGAGTCCCCAAATTAAAAGCTGCCTCAACATTAATGAAAGCACAAAGAAAAAAGTGTGTGAGGAATGCGCACGAAATCATAATAAGCAATCAAGATTTGTGTATTATTTTATGGCAAATTGGTAAACTACCAAATTGCACATTAAAGTGCCGTGGCAAGTGTTTTGCATTTAATTAAATCACTTGAAGGCACACACAGCTTAAAATGCCGCTGTTGTTGTACACAGTTGGAAACTGAAACTGTGGATTTTAAGCTCTGGGTTATGGTAGGCATTTCAGGGATTTATTTGGTTGTGCATGCGCAAATTTGGCTAAAAGCCTCATAAAGCCAATTGCCGGGAATTTGCATGCCCCACAGCTGCGAGGGAGAGGGAAGGAGGGAAAGGGATAAAGGGCTGCTTATGCAGCCAGCCAGATAAGTAGAGTAGACACACACACACACAGGTAAAGAGTATGCCATAGCATAGCATAAATCTCCGTAAATGCAGCTGGGCGGAGAAGCCTCGAGTCTTTTGCCTTTGCGCTGACTTGCAAAACGCACCGAACTTCCTCCCCTTTGACCCTTCTTCATCTCCCTCCAGGGGACAGCAATCAGACATTATATTAGAATTTTGATTTTCATTTCCATTTCGATTTCGATGTCGATGTCGATTTTGAGTTGGATTGAGATGCGTTTTCAATTGCAGGCATCGCATGTGACCTTCTCTCTGGCTATCGCTTCAATTGCATTTTAGTTGGCTGCCTTTTGCCTTTGTCTCTCCTATGGCCAGCAGCCTGTTGTCGTTTTTGCTATTTTCTATTTTCGCAATACTCAAAAGAGGAATTTCTAATCAAGCAACTGGTAGAAATGGCTTGAAATGTTAGACATTCAGGTAGATATCAGTTCATTATGCTTTTTCAAAGAACCGAGTTGCATTTGATTGTGTGCCAAAAGATAATGAAAGGAAGTGCTCAAAGGATGTTGATTACGTTTCAATTGTTCAAGTCCACACTGAGAAGATTCTATTCAAGGAGAACTTTAACTCAAAAAGGAAGTTGTAAATTTCGGACAGGAAACCTTTATTAAAAAAAAAAAGAAATAATAAATACCTTGCAACAAAAGCGAATAAGTTTACACAAAATGAAGGGAACAATAGATGAAAATATTTTCAAATCAACATTTTATTTAACAATCATTAAAATTCTTGTTGTTATTAGCTTTTATTTGGCAGCAATGCAAACTATGTTCAAATTGTCAAATTTTGTATAACAATAACGTATTTAATTTGGACAGAAATTTTATTCGAAATTGAACATAATAAATGTATACAAAATTGGAGGAAAATATTTAAAGTTCAACACGTTATTTATTAAGATAAATATTTCGATTATTATGCCATCTTAAATTATACTAAATATATAATATTATTTAATTTAAGAGACAAATAAATAGAAAACAATAAATTTTAATAAGATGGTAAACAATACTCGAAAAGAAAAAGGAATTTATTCAGAATTATATTTTCCCTTTGTTAGTTAAATACGACAGAGCAATTATTGAAATTAGTTCAAATTAGCTTTCACTTTAGCGCACTAAAAGCTATTTATGGCATTTTAAATAATTACCTAAACGTTTATGCGTTTGTTGAAAACGATTTCGACTATTAGCATTTAGTTCAAAAGCAATAAATTCTATTTATGACAGCTTTATTAGAGCTAATAAAATTCCATGAAATACTAAACTGCGTATTTTTGCATATGACTACAAAAATACACTCAACTATTCAGTGTCGTTGATTCATTCAATTATAGGCTCAACAGTATTTGTTGGACTGTATCCCATTTCGCATTTGCCATTTTTACTAGGGATGTTAATCAGCTTTATGTGAGCTGCAGTTGTAGAAGAAGACAAAACAAAACAGGACAAACCGATGGGCCATCATCTTGGCCAAGTGCGGTCCCTGGTGTTTATCCTTCAGTGCGTTGTGGTTACTTCACTCTCTCTCTGTGTGTTGTTTTGTGTGTGCGTTGGGACTAGTCTGAGGTTAGAGCTTTATGTGCTTAATCTTCCGCTTGTTGCTGCTCTGCTCTCGGCTCTGGTTTATAGACTCACTCACACACACACACACACACACACACAGACAAAAGGCAGACCAACCTAGGCAAGTGGTCTGGGGCTGGACATAAAAAACGGTTTATACTCGAATTTATGCCAAACGCTTATTTGTTGTAACTGTGTAAGGGAGTGGAGAGAAGTGAAGTTTGGAGGGAGACGGCAGCTTAATTGCGTGCCAAATTTGTGGCAAGCGTAGGCCAACAAATTGTGCTTACAAATGTGGCAAAGATAAATCAGAGTGACTCGCAGCAGGAGAGGACAGCGTCAGGACAGGGTCAGGACACGTTCCCGACAGGCACGGAAGCGTCGGGACAGTTAGGAAATCCTAAAAGCGTCGAGCGTATTTCAAAAATTTATGAATAAAATGAGTGCGCATAAATCAGCATACAGAATACAAAAAAAAAGTGCTGAGGAAAAGTGCTTAAAGCTGAAAGTCATGAAGACAAGGCGAGCTGCGGTGCGGTGGCTTACAGTTGTTGCTTTTGCTGCTGTTGCTGTTGCTGATGCTGCTGCTGTGAAATGCCGCCGCTTATTTACACTTCATAAAGCTGAAACAAAAAGCCGTCGCAAAAGCCCCGAGTTGAGAGCGCGCGTTGCGAAAGTTTTTCTCTGGCTCTGCGTTTGTGTTGTTTTTCTACAGCTGCAGCTAAGCCCATAAACAAGTGCAACTGTGGAAGGCGTTGCAAGTGTGTGTGTGTGTGTGGCACGCCTTCAGCTGGCTTCATTATGTTTTATTTGTTGTTTGCTTTTGCTTTTGCCTGGCACCGAGCGTGCAATGTGGCATATGTGTTGCACAGTGTGTGTGTGTGCCGCAGCATTAAATGCTTAGCATCAAACACATATAACTAGGGGAACAAGATAAAGAGGGGCGATAACAAGGGGATAAGTGAGGAGATGGCAGGACGTGGCAGGACTCGTGTGTCTTGTTATGCTGGCCTTTAACGAGCTGCGTCGCTTTGCTTTGCCTTTGTGTCTATCACTTCTCTGTCTCGTATTGCAAGCGCGTTCTCTCCTCTCCCCCCTTCTTGTTGCTTTGGCATCGCCAGTGGCTCTGCTCTGATTTGATGCTCCTCTTCTTTGGGTGCCTGCTCTCTTGTCTCTTGTCTATGTCACGATTAATGGCCGCCTCTTATTATTTATTTCGCTTGTGTGTGTTGCTCTGTTATCCTTGTTACGCTGCTGTCCGACGACACTGACTCCTTGCCACTTGCAGACATTGACACACGTTGTCAGCGAAAAGTATTTTTTATGCCAAATGCCTGAAACAACATCATTAAAGCATAAACACAGCGAACAGCTTTCGCATTTTAAGGTCCTTGCTGCATACCGTGGTGCAAACAAATAAAAGCATGCGAGCTCTTAACAAGCTTCAATTTCCAAAAGTTTTAATTGTTGAAATCTGAAATAAAAACTTATTTTTAGCCAGCGAATGTAAAAAGCAGGTTGCACGTTAAAATTTTATAATTTTAAGCAGCGTTTCACATTTCTGAATACTTTCAAAAAGGTTGCAGCATTAAAAGTGAATGTTTAAAAAGTAATTATTTTTGTAAATTGAATTACACACAAATTTGTAGGTGACGGGCAATGTTTTAAACTTGTTGGCAAATTTGTTTGTTGCGATTAACATTTTTGAGTGCTTTTGAAAAGGTTGCAGTAAATGCTTAAAGCATTTTTATTTTGTGCAATTAAATTGCAAATAAATCTAGATATTTTAAAAACGCCTGAAGCAGCGCTTAACATTTTTGCTTACCTTTAAAAGAGCCGTAGCATTAAAAGTAAATGCTTAAGAGTATTTCTTTTGTAAAATTTAATTACATATATAATTTTTACAATTTAAAGTAAGTAAATAGGATTGGAGCATTAAAAGTAAATACTTTTAAGTATTGATTTAGTTGAATTATTATTTCAAAGTTCTCTGTTCAATTTAATCGTATTTATTTAGTGAAATATCTTAGCACTTAAGTAGCTTAAAGTTTTCTTCAAATTGTGTATAATTTTTAAGGTTCTTGGTTCGCATTATAAGCACAAGCTTTTAAAGCATCAAAAATAAATACTTATAAGTATTCATTTAGTAGAATTCATATCTTAAAGCTTTCTAGAATTTGTGGGCAATTCAATCGTATTTGATTAGCGGAATTTCTTACAATATAAGTAGCTTAGCGTACCTTAAAGTTTTGTTCAATTTGTATATAGGTGTTTAACGCTCTTAGTTCGCATTGCGAGCACACGTTTTTGAAGTCAGCAAATAATTACTTAAAAGTTCGCAATCGAGAACAAACAGCTCGTTGTGCAGTGTGCAACAGCCGCAAGATATGCTACGATTTTTGTATGCTTTGTACTTGCTGCGTATTACACATACCACACGTTGGCCCAGTGCCCTATACATGCACACGTGTCGATGTGGCCAGCAAAAAATGTTGTTATGAAATGAAAATCTTTTTAAAATTCCTTGACCCGAAAGCAAATAGCAAAAGGAGCAGAGAACAACAGCAACAGCTACGGCAGCGGTTACGCTTGGAAAAGTAAACAAGGTTTGCTCCCTAGCTGTTTGGCTCGCTGAATGGTTGGTTGGCTGGACTGCCTGGAACTCCTGTGGCCAGGAGCTGAGCAACAGGGATTGCTCTGAAATATGCATGGCCGTGGACATCAATCAAAAATGCGGGGGTCCTGTTGCTGTTGCCGATGTTGCTGTTGCTGATGCCGCTGCCTCAATTGACGCGCAACGTCGCACAATTTATGGGTGGAATTTTCAATTTTGCCTTGCGGCAGAATTTATTAAATTGTTGCGGTCGCTTCCACTGTTTGCCAAGTGGCCACCGCCTGTGGCATAATTTATGTGTAGAAAATGAAATAATGTCAGAGCTGGCTCCGCAGAGACGAGCTGATGCTCCTATATTCAGAGCTCTGGCTTGCCCCATGCCACAGCTCGTTGACAGCAGCAGCATTTGAAAAGGGACCGCGTTACGTATCAATCAACAGAAAACTGCAACCGCAAGCTGGCAACAAAGAAAAGTGGAATGAAGATTCTGGCCTGAAGCTATTGCGGTTTGGCCTTGCCAATTGACCTCAAGTGATTTTGATTTGTTATTTTGGTTTGTGCTTGTCGCAACAGCAACAGCAGCAGCAGCAACCGAGAGATGGCAATTCATCGAGAGATGACACATTAATGCAACTCGTTGCCACAATTGCCCTTGTTAATGCCCATCAAAAACTGAATGGGATGGTTGCCATATCAATCATAATCTGAGCTGGCAAACTGACATAGAACAACTACAAATAAATCTCGCTGAGTAATGGGCATGTTTATCACGATCAGCAGCTCTCGCTTTTTATTCTGACATCTGTCTGGGGAGGCCAAAGTTGAATCGAAGTGCAGCAGCACACAAGATTCAACTTTTTATTTTATATTTTTTTTTTTGTTCGCAAAGTGCTGCCACAGGATAAACGCAGCAAATCGAAAGCACCATAAATAAATGTTGCACACACACTAAAAGAGAGGAAGAGACAAGGCAAGTGAAATGCTCTCTCGATAGATGTTGCAAAGTGGCTGCCGTTGGCATTTAAAGCTTTTTGCTTCGATTCGTTTTATGCTGTTGTCTGTGCTGCTTTTTTTTTGTGGGGGGGAGGAGGCGACGTCATTTTCCGGCCATTCCACGCGGTCAACGTTCAAAGCGAAAATCGGCAGAAAATGTGGCACATTGTGTGGCGAATGTTGCGCATACGTTGTCGCTTGTGCTGCGGTGTTGCCTTATCAGACTTTCAAAGGCATTGCAGCAACATCAGCCTCACGTCACACGGGGACATGAGCATGCATATTTATGAGTCTTCGCTCTAAGGACACTGCTTATGGGGCTTTGGCTCTAACGATGGCTTTGGCTACGGCTTTGTTGCTGCTGCTGCCATGATTTGTTTAGCCAAAGCTGTGTCGCACTGTTGACACTAGGAGGAGGAGGAGGAGGCGAGAGCAGCTTCTCACCTTTGTGCCACAGACACAGATACACAACATGGACAATTAGACAGAGGCTACACAAATTGCCTTTTCAGCTGCCTCGCAATTTGTTTTGAGAGGCTGTTGATTGCTCGCTTTTTGTGTGCTACTACTCTCTTTTGCATGCCAAGCACGTGCCACAACACTCTTCAATGACAGATGGATATCCACTTTTCACATTTATTGACAATTTCAAGGGGACAAGCCAACGAACACACAGTTCAAAACTAGCCAAGTGCACTTCAATGTGTCAACTTGACAATACTTGTGACGCAGTACTACAGCAACAACAAAAAAAAAAACCAGTACAGCTATAAAATTGTGGCAAGCACTGTCAGTATGTCATATCGTTGACCGCTGACGTGACACCAGCGACCAGATGAGTGAGAAAAATTGACATTTGATGTCCTCGAAGCAGCAGTAGCAGCAAAGTATGAAGCATGTTGGATGGCTGCATTTGCCGCAGTTTCAGCTGCCAACTTACTCATTCACGTTTCACTTGGCTGTCGGATGAAGTCATCTCGCGGCGCCTTAAGTTAGGCAACACTTTTCTTTTCTTTTCTTTCTTTTATTTTGTGTGGAGGCAAAACCACAAGGGCAAAAGAAAGCTGAGTTAATTTCTTGTTGTGTGCCGCCTTCATAAAATGCTTATCAAAAAGGGTTCAGGCCCGAAGGAGCGAAAAGTGAAAAATGTTCATGTTAATTGGCAAGTAAAGACTTGAAGCATACCCCATAATTAAAGAGAGAGTTATGTGCCCTTTATTGCCTCATGATTTGGTTAGCCCATCATACCCGCTTGGAGCACATAACAAGCCACTCTCCAGAGATTAATTTTCAGCTATGGCCTGGCTGCAATTATTCAACAATTAAAAAACAAATGCCTGGGCACGCTGTGGGATACCAAGCTGCTGCTGCCCAGAGTTGGGTCTGAGATAGGATGACTATGCAGGGAGGAAATGAGAATTGTCAGCCCACATCGAAATTACTCTTGGCTTAATTAATGGCCAAGAAATGCCTTGGTGTGCGTCAACAGGCAAAAGTTAAAGCCCCGGCCAAAGAGACCACGAAAACTGTTGACAACAAAGTTTTTGTCGAAATGGTTTAACGCGAGTGGCAAAGCAGCAAGCAGTGGGTTTAAGGAGGGTGGTAATGACAGGCGGTGACGTGGCCTACGTGCGTGTGCCTCCTGCTCATGTGTTGCAGCTGCGGAGGCGACATGGAAAGTGCCACATTTTTCAGTAGCAAATACCAAGACAGACAGCGTTGTGTGTTTCACTCAAAATCCTAAACAAAACGGCAAACGGACAAACGGCGGGTGGCTGCGGGTCTTGACGTCACAAGCAGCAACAACTATAAGAAGAGCGGGAGCAAGAGAAACAACAATAACGACAGCAACAACAACAACAACGACAAGAGGGCACAAAAACCGACATTTGGCTAAGGACTAAAGATGGAGCACATATATTTTTTTTTTTTGTGTGGAGGGCCAAGCCAGGGCCCGACTCTCCGGGGGATATTTTGCAGTTGTCTGTCGTCGGGACATGTTGCTCCTGTCCCTGTCTGTGTGTGTGTGTGTGTCATGTGCGACATGCTCATAAAAAGCGTTTATTTAGCCAAGAGCAAAGCAAGTGGCACATGACACCAACACCAACAACAACAACAACAGAGGCACGACAAAATGGCGACGTGCCAAAAACTCGAACTGGAATGCTGCTCAGCTCAATTTGGAGAAGGGGAAGGGAGAGAGAATGGGTATGGGATGGGGAAGGGAACTGCTGTTGCTTTTAGGTGGTTTGAGCCCGGGACTTGGACCGGGCCTTAGTTTGCTTAGTGTGGTAATGCTGATTTGGCTTTTACCACATCATTATGTCTTAACTGAAACTTGTCGCACTCATTCTCCACTCTTTTTTCTTCTTCCATCTTTTGCTTTTTGCGTTTGTTAACAACTCTTTCATGTGACTCACTCTCTCGTTCTGTCTTCTTTGCAGGCTGCCAGTTTGTTAGGACGCTTTGCATACCCCATTCCGAGGTCTGCTACGATGGTAAGTGACGAAAAACACTCGATTAAGCCGATAAAACTGCCAGATTGTGCTGTGTTATGAACTGCTAAAAAGGGTCTCGCGCCTGTTTACCGACTCAGCTGCTCAGTTTCCAAATCATCCAAGACAACAGAAACAGTGTGGAAGGAGCTGCAATTGATACATATCTTTTGCTGTAGTGGCTTAAAGTATTTGCTTGCGTAAAATAACACAATTAAGTGGGACATACTTCGTATGCAAATTTGCATAGCATACTTTTGAGCGTAGCTTAAAAACATCCATTTGTTTGATGAGCCTAAAAGCATGCTGCAATTTATGAGCATAGTGCAGAGTATAGCATGTTAAGCTCACATTTTATTAGAACTAATGATAGTGTTCATTTGCTAGCTCAATTGTGTGCAGCTGCTGCAGTCACCAGGCGTTTTAGTACCGCTTTCGACTGCAGACCGAAAAACCCCATTTTGTGGGTCAACATGCCATCCGAGCTGAGCCACTGTCAGCCACTAGCTGACTGACTGTGACCTGAAGCACTATATTTGCTTGGTATTTGCCAAGCACTTCAATGCCATTCGCATTCAAAAAAGGGGCACCAAAACAAATGGCGGCAGGTCAGGCTGTTAGCAGAGAGAGAGCACCAGGCGTTGACTAGCAGTGCATTATCGAGAACACACTCAATTACTTATGTAAGCTCTGTGCAAATTTTTTGGTAAAGGGGAATTGCAGTGGTTGCTGTGGCAGCATAATGGGGTGAGATGGAGAGGGGGGTGGGGTGAAACATGTCAGTGTGCATGCTGAGAACAATTGCCAGAGCAGCTGCTGGAGAAAACCTGCGAAAAATTGTGGGAAATTGCGGAAAAATTGTTGACCTCAAAAGGGGGAAAAACGCACGCGTCGCTACATGAAAGCAAAGCTGCGGTGCACTGCGGGAAAAAATAAGTGATTAAAAAGGGCAATAACATAGAAACGTGTAGTTTGTAAGGAATCTTTAGTTCAGAGATGCGAAATAATTTGGCAAAGAGGGAGAGTCAAAAGTAAGTGTGAGATTAGTTAAGCAAATACTTAACGGCTTAAAAAGGGTTAGAAAACTTTTGATTAAAATATTAAATTTAAGGAAAATATAGGGTAGAACTTTTAGGTGAAGAAGAAATGAGATTAGTTTGGTAGATTAAATTGGATGTTTGTTCACATGCCATTTTCTTTGAATATTTATTAAATTTTCAAATAGTTTTATTTCTTCTTTATAATTTCTCATAGTTATTTTTTCATTAACTTCAGGAATATGGAATGAAGAATTATAATATTGAAGCATAAGTTGTTTTTCCCTCGTTACTTGCAATTACCAAGTTCTAAGACTGTTTCAAAAATAAGCAAAGATTATAGTTTTTTATTGCTTACCCCAAAAGTTTTCTCCAAGTGTAGCCGCACAGACTCATATGTAGTTATCGCAGGGAAGCGAACTGCCATTGCAGTTGTCGGCATCGCAGTTTTTCGTCCCTATCCGCAGTTACATTATGCAAATTACGGTCGAGACAAGCGGCAAGGATATGCATTTAAACGCTCGTAAATCACAATGAAAACAAAAGGTGCCGCAAAGATACAAAGGAAGAGAGAAAAGGAGCAGGACGGAGAGGAGAGGGGAGGGGAGTAGGAAATAGGAAGTGAAGGGTGCAGGGTATTGTAAGACACGCGCTATTAATGCAGTTACATGGCCTATTAAAACGTAACATCATTTGCATATGGTTTTCAACGTTCCTTTGCTTTGCTCTTCCCCCGCAGACAACATCTTTGGCAAGTGCATTCCCACCACCGGCGTGGACGTTGAGGACATTGAGAAGTAATTATCCTTACTCGTGTACTTGTGCTTGTCAAGAGGACAGCTTTAATTGTTTATTGTGTGTCTTCTCTCTCTCTCTCTCTGTTGTTCTCACCCCAGGACACCACTCACCGAGGACCAATCACGTCTGCTGGCTACAATGCTGGAGGAGCTGCAGGGCGCCGGCCTAGGCTGGGATCATCACTATGTGCAGTGTCGCATCCAAGGAGCGCTCTTCTCGCTGCAACGCCAACAGCAACTGCCACCGAATCTGTGCGCCAATCTGGCGCCGGTGCAATCCGAATTCGATGCCGACCCGGTCAGTGCTTTGGCCTATGTACGCTTCTCGCCACCCGAACAACAACAACAGCAGCAGCAGGAGCAGCTCGATGGGGGCAACGTTGACTACTTCGAGGAGCAGCCGCAGGCTCAGAGATCCGCTCAGTTCTATCCGATGTTGCGCAAGAAGCAGCCGCAGGACAGTGGCTTCAACAGCATACTGCATGAGTTGCAGCTGCAGGATCGTCGGCGACTGCGTCACGATCCGCTCGAGTTGGAGCACTTTGGCAAGCTGGACGGGCACACGAAGAGCACGCAAATGGAGCTGCCCAGTGTAATGGATGCCTTCCTGGACACGGAACGTCAGCGCATTGAACGGGAGCAACAGTTGCGTATGGCCGAGCAGGATGCCAATCAGAAGGCAGAGCAGCAGAATCAATTGGAACTCTATCAGATACTCGCCGCATCCGAGCCCGATCCGCAACCGTATCAACGCAAGCAACAGCCCGCCAATGCCATGGACCAGCTGGAGGCCATTGTGGAGCAGCAGCAGAAGCAGCAACAGCAGCTGCAGAAGCAACAACAACAGCAGCTGCAGCAACAACAGCAGCAGCAGCAAATGTCCGATGCAGATCAACCGCAGACGCAGATCTTTGTGCCCGGCGAGGTGAACGAGTCGAGTGAGCTCTATTTCCCCGATAACTATGCGCCCTTCAAGCGTCGTGGAGATGCCGCAGTGGAGCAGCCCAAGCGTTCCTTCTTCCGTGAGCTGGCCAACGAGCAGGGTTTACCCCAGGAGCCTTTGGTCGATCTGCAAGCGCAGCCGGAGATGATGAAGCGACGTCCAAGCGACAGCGATATTAATGCCCAAGAGCAAGAGCTGGCCTTTGAGTCGAGTTTGCGTCGCAATTCGCTGACTCCGATGGAGGAGGAGGCCATGTTGGCCTCCAATAGCTATCCGCGCTCGCTGCACAATCAACGCGTCTACACGGAGGGAGGACTGCTGATGATGCCACAGGATGAGCTACTCGATGTTCCACAAGCAGATGAACCAGCGGACCTCAAGCAGTCGCTGCTCGCCAACATGTTGGGCTTTGCCCGTCACGAGCGACTCGACGTGAAGAAACCGGGACCGCAATTGGGACCACCAGCGGAGCTGAGCAATGAACTGGGCACGGAGAAGCCGAAACCGAGGAGCGAAGATGGCAACAAGGAGGTGCTGCCCGCACACATCAAGGGCGGCGATGTCAACGAACCCTTCAAGAAGAAGAAGGTTGTCAAGGAGCGGCACTCGGGCGATGATCATGCGCCGCACACCGTAGACACTGAATATGCGCATGTGTTCGTTAAGAACCCGTAAGTAAAAAGAACTCTTAAGGAGTGATAAGTGTAACTAACCTTTTGCTTTTTGCTCTTGTAGAATCGACAGTTGGTACGATGGGCAGCGCATTATGAATGAGCTGGCGCAAATACTACACATGCAGGGATACTTTTCTTATTTAACGTAAGTGTTTAAAGACTTAATTAAGCTTAAAAGCTTCTCCGTTAGTATTTCCTTTAATTCGTATATATTTTTTCCATTCTTTTGTCCTGACATTTACTCATCTTATTTTCAATTCCCTACAGCGTTCAACCACACGAAGTCAGCTTCCGGGTTGACTCAAACAACCCCGAGCGCAAGACGGCCGCCGATGTGGCACGCTACATCAATGAGAACCGCGGCGTCAAGAACAACATCCAGCGACGGGTTGGCTTCTACGTTCTGCACGCTGGCGTCGGCGACAAGGTCAAGGATCTGCGGGATCCCAGCGTGACAGCATCACGCATCGAGCTAGACGAGCAGGGTCCGGACGTTACACACATTATGGCTTACATGTTTGCAGGTGCCGGGGCAGCGGCTGTGATTGTGATCTTTGTCACCTTGATACTGATCAAGCGGCACGATCGCAAGCGCGACAAACTAGGTGGCTTGCAGTCGGGCATCTCGGGTGCCGAAAGTTGCAGCAAGGACTACCAGGAATTATGTCGTGCACGCATGGCGGGCAAGAATGGCAACGCAGCCCCCGGCACAGGCAATGGCGGTAATGGCGGAGCAAGTGCATCGGAAACAGCGCACAGTGGACGCATCACATCGCTGAGCAAGGAGAACGAGGGTCGGCCACCATCCTCGCGTTCAAGCACGTCATCGTGGAGCGAGGAGCCGGCGCTGACGAACATGGACATCTCAACCGGACACATGGTGCTGGTAAGTTTCCATCAGTACACGTCTTTCCACATTTAAAATAATTCTTGTTCGCTTGCAGTCTTATATGGAGGATCATTTACGCAACAAGGGACGACTACAGCGGGAGTGGGAGGCTTTGTGCCGCTATGAAGCAGAGCCAAATTCTCGGGATGCTGCCTCCCAGCCGCAGTGCGCCAATCTGAATCGACCTGGTGCACCTTTGCCCTATGATCATTCGCGCGTGGTGCTCAACCATCTGGCCAATGCCGAAGGACTGGACTATGTGAATGCCTCAACGATTGTAAGTACCAGAAAGTTGTTAAACTTTATTCCCTGTTAAATTTTTGACTTCTTACCTAGACCGATCATGATCCACGTGCTCCCGCTTATGTGGCAGCTCAGGGACCGCTGCCTTCGACCCTGGCGCATTTCTGGCAAATGATTTGGGAGCAGGGCGCCGTTGTCATCGTGGCGCTTTGCCGTCTGCAGGAGAATGGTGACGTTGCCTGTGCGCGCTACTGGCCGGAAGAAGGTGCCGAGGTCTATCACATCTATGAGGTGAGATACCTGATTAAGCTTTACGGAATTTGACTCTAATTCTACTTGATTTGCAGGTTCACTTGGTTAGCGAACACATTTGGTGTGACGATTACCTCGTACGTTCTTTCTACCTGAAGAATCTGCGCACCAGCGAAACTCGCACCGTCACCCAATTCCACTTCCTCTCCTGGCCCCAGAATGGTGTGCCACCCCAGGCCAAGGCGCTGCTCGACTTCCGACGGTAAGTAAACTTTACCATAGATTTCAAGTGTAGATTGCAGCTAATATTGTTCTGCAGCAAGGTGAACAAATCGTATCGCGGTCGCTCGTGCCCCATTGTGGTGCATGGCAGCGCTGGCGCCGGACGCACTGGCTCCTACATACTGTTGGATCTGGTGCTGGGACGCATGAACAAAGGCGCACGCGAAATCGACATTGCCGCCACGCTGGAACATCTGCGCGATCAGCGAGCTGGCGTCGTGGCCACTCGACTGCAGTTTGAGTTTGTGCTGATGGCCGTCGCCGAGGAGGTGCACGCCATACTGAAGGCTCTGCCGGCGAACACATCGGGCGAGAAGCGTGAACTGGACAAGGATGCTGGCGGAGCCACCAAGGAGCCGCTGAAGGAGGACAAGGCGCAGGAGGCAGCCGAGGAAGAGGCGCCCACCAGCAGCAGTAAAGCGGCCGCCAAGGAGAAGGAAAAAGACAAAGAGAAGGAGAAGGAGAAGAAGGGAAAGGATAAGGAGAAAGAGAAGGAGAAGGAGCAGACAAAGGCAGCCGCTGAGCAAAAGACGCCAGCGAAGACGACGTCGGCCAAGCAAACAACGGCCAAGAAGTAAAGAAACAGAGAGAGAGACGTCGAAAACAACAACTTTTAGTTCAAAAATCTGTTTGTTGCAGCGTTTCGGGGGTCCTTTTTATGTCTTATTATAAAAACTTATATAAATATTAGTTGTTGTTGTAGCTAGATTTAAACAGTATACGTTTCCACAACACAACAAACACAGAATACAACAAACACAAAACTACACATATATGATTTGGTATAAGCACTTGGAAGGTTCGAAACGGGCTCAATATGGTCGGCTAGCGTTGGATACAAAACAAAACACCACACAAACAGACACAAATTTACACAGTTCAGTTGAAGCAAAAACAAAATACAAATCAACTAAAAACTAAACTTAAGTTTTGCACCTACAAAAATTGCACCACATAAAGAGAAGAAATTAAAGTGAGATGTGCACATGCAACGCGTTGTGGCAAACACTTGCCAACGGCCGGCATGCGGCTCCAGGTGAACACACCAGCCCGTGGCAGCTGGAGCGCATCTCTGGCAAGGGGAAACACAAAGTGTTTGTCGCTGGTGTTGCATGTGGCACATGTGGCGAACAGAAGACCGCAGGCAAAGCACTATGCAACAAAAACAACAATGCACTTGTATTTCTACTACTCGTAATCAAGCAAAGTCACATAACATATTTGAGTGTTACTTAAACTCTCTATTCGTAAAATACAACAACAACAAGAAGATGAAGAAAATAACGATATATTTATGAACATTATATACATGTGTAGCTGTTAAGCATTTAATTCAATTATGAATGCATTTTACTTACGCGTTTATATCGATGTTGAACGGCAAAACGATACCTACATACATATTATTATCAAAGCAAACGAAGCAAAATACGAGTACCACATAATATGAATATATCCATATGAATATCCAAATTGAAAATTAAACCGAAACGAATATGATTGATGTGCTTGAAATAACCAGACGAATAGACGAAGACGAAACAATCGAGCTAAATGGTATACATATGCCGTCTAAAGACAAACTATAAAACAAGCCCAACACACAGAAACACTTAATACACACACACACGCTTAAACACTTAACACATATACACTAAAGACAATTGAGACATATTCTACACATACATATACACACACATATAAAAAAAACGCAGAAGGATGCATTCAAAATTTGTACCTAAAACTAATCGAAGGAACGTATGGAAAAGTATTGAGGGATTTTGAGATGAATAAACAAATGATGATAAAATATTTCTATTTACAAGCAGATCAACAACAACAAAAGACAAAAAAGACGCTATTGATGTGTATGACAATTAATTATACAAGTTTACTATACATATATATATATATATTTAAAAAGCATATATATTAATAAATACAAAATATATATATATATATATATATACATTTATATGTATACAATATATATATACATTATTCATATACAATATTGTGAATGTCAATACTTACATATATTTGTGTGTATTACTAACGACTTTAACTACTATATATCTGTGTGTACAAGTATTTTCGAAAATATTTCGAATATTGTTTTACCAAACCATATGTGTGCGAATTTATTCAGTTATTATTCAATTGTACTACTACTACAAATACTTCTACTTCACGCAACAAGAAAACAAATCGGAAAAAAAACGATCCATAATATTATTTAACCATACTTAACGTATAAGTATTTAAACGATGAAAGCAGAAAGCACTCCCGATCAATTTGTAGCACAGTTTTACAAACAACAACAAAATATATCTATATTTATCATGTGAACAGCAACAAACTTGAGGCAGCTAAAAGCTGCGACTGCAGATTGCTCGGGAGGCAAACAAGAATGTGTTGAATTGGAGGATGTGCCACACACATATGAATCATGCTGAGGTATCCCATGCGGATGATAGCCTCAGGCATGGCAAATGCAAAAACAAAATTGTACATTATTGCCGGCTAAAAAGAGAACAGAAAATATACACAACACAACACAACACAAACACAACACAAGCAAAACACATACACAACAATGAAAAAAAAAAAAAACAAACACTAAACGAAAACAATTCCCCACTCAGGCATGACCCTTTGAATGTTTCAGAAGGACAAATAGCAAACGTTAAACAGGATTAATAACCAGATAGCACTCGGTTAAAATGTGATTTGCCAGTCTCAAAGGCTGCTGAATCACAATCACCAACACAACACAGTACACTCAACACAGCACAAGGAGCAGCCACAAAGATACAAATGACTTTAAAAGCTACATAATTGACTAAATCTACAAATAATGATATAATGAAACAAACAATTCTAGTGAAGTAAGCGCAAATTATTCAAAAAATAAAACAATTAGAAAAATACAAAAAAAGTGGAAAGTTGAAAATGAAAGCAAGAATGAATATGAAAGGACGAAGAACGAGGAAAGCGAAAAGCAGTTGAAATGCAAATGCTGCAAGTTAGCAACAAAATTACAGAAAAAAAATATCTCATAATTTATGCATAAATACAAATAATTAACAGTTTTATGTAGCAGTTCGATGTTAAAAGCAAAAACAAAAAAACATATTGCAAAAAATGAGTTAAATGTAGTTTGAAGATTTTTCAACAAATAATAATGTTAAGCAAATACCACAAAACAAAATAAAACAAATCAAAACACTAAACAAATTTAACTAGACGCAATATTTATTTGTTAGCATTTCCTTCGTTATCGACAAGTTTTAATGAAAAAAACACACGACAAACACTAAAAAAGCAAATGAAAAACAATATTACAATAACTGTGGCGAGCCCAACAACAACTTCGGGCTTGCAAAAAATTCCCAAAAAATTTAAATAAAATTTACTAACGTGGTAGAAAGTTAAATAAAAGCAAAAAAACATAACAGTTTAACATAAGCAAAGAAAATGAAAATATTTAGTAGTGAGTTTTTTTATTAATTTAACGAATAATTCAAACAGAGTTTTTTCCAGTGTTAAATTATTAATTACTAAAACAAATATTTCAACTTGTTCTTCGACAAACAAATTAAATAAGTGTACTAAAAAAACCAAAAAAAAAAAAAAATAAAAGAAAGTGAAAGGATGATAAGAAAGCGAAAAAGGCAAATAAAACTCTAAATGTATTGTAGTAAAAAGTAAAAAACTTATTGATGTATATTTGAGGTATAATAATGATACAAATTCTTATATCGAACAACAACCATGCGTAGATAATTGAACGGAACTTACACATAACACATCATAATAAACGATATAATATTATGAAAGGCATACATTATATTAAACTACTTATATTACATATTATAATCGAAACATACTATATATATATAACATATATAATGTGTGCGTATAAAAGGCACAGTTTATCATTTCAAAACAAACAAAAACTATTTTCATTGATGGTGTAACATAGATATACAAAAAGATGCATATACAACAAAAGAATAATAATATTGTAATCATTAAACCCGTACGAACAAAAACAAACGTCGAAACGGTAACAAACAAACAATATATGACCCAGGAGATCTGCTCTTCCATCTTAACTCGCTAGACATGGGAAAGCCAGAAGAGCAGAGCTCCCCAATTGGGAGGATTAAGTGTAAAAGCAAACAACTTGACCAGGCTTGGACTCGATCGAGATGGAGAACTTCGAACAGGATGAATTGCAGTTAGACGAAAAAGGAGAAGAAGATGAAGAAGAAGAGCTGGACAGACCTCGATGACCAACTGACTGACGAACCGAATACAATATGGTTTGAGTTCCTAGATAAACGCAAGCTGACTTAACAACATGGACAGGCTGTAAATACGCACATCTCAACTCTCGGACATCGCATCTACTACGAAACGACAACACTAAAAATATATAGTTACCTGACCCCGGACAAATGCCACAGACATCACGGACCGACCCTAGTTATAGGCCTACATAATGAGATTAATGAGCATTTCGTCCTGCAGAAGATATCTCGATCCGATCGAGGTTCCGGCTTTGGGAGAGCATTGTTAATAGAGTTAATGTGAAATCAGCATACATATGACGTTCAACATGACATAACTATATATACATATATATATGAGAAAGTACTACGAAATAAAATCATATACTTATTTACGTATATTATATAAATGTTTGAGTTGATTCAAATCAAATAATATACAAATACAAATAAATACAATGGAATAAATATATCGTAAAGAAAATGGTATGGCAAATATCGTACATTCAACATATGCATATATATTTATGTGTACTTATGATAACGGATCAAAAATGAACCCAGATAAATAATTATGAATAACATCTACTAAATACTAAATAAAAATATTATAAAATAAATAAGCGCAGGCTTTCATACATTTTTGGAAAACAAAAACAAAAGACAAAAAACTAAATGTGAAAATCTTAAGCTTAAGTGAAAACATTTCAAAATATCGATGTGTTTACAATATGATAATACAATACGAACAAATATATATGTATGTACCTACTATACAATATATATACATATATGTATCTGTTAAGCCACTTGGCGACGATTTGTGTTATAAACAATTAAACATTAAATGCAAACAAATAAAAAAAAAACAAAACAAATATCGAAAAAAATATTCACAAAAAAATTGTAAAAACCAGCAGAAAAAATTATGCTGGCTGAGGCCACTTAATAATTTAAATGTATTACAATTTATTCGAAAAACAAAACAAACTACACTGAAACAGACAAAAACACACACAAAGATAAGGTTAAAAAAAAAAAAAAATATGAACATGTTTATGGTCATACCTATTAAAGGTTTTTTGTGCAAGCATATTGAATAATTAAGGCAACAGAATATTTAAATTCGCTATGCAATTTAAATATTTGCAAAAAACATAAACAACTATATATATATAAATGTATACTTCAATTATTTACCACAAAATATATACAGACATATAAATATAAATGTTATTATTCTGCAGAACAAAAATTAAACTGACATTGATTGAATTGATATATATATATATATAACTATCGCGATCAGACGTCACACATATATACAACATATATGTATATGAGGATATATCGATGTTATATCTGAATGTATCGCGCCATTGTGTAATATGCGCTACATATATATAATCATACTATATGCATACTCGTTTGTCAACGCGTATGACTTACTAAATGTGTAAATTATATAAGTGTAAATCTTAAAAACGATAAAAATGCGATAAATGAAAAATGCGAAAATTTATCAAATTGAACAACATGCGAGAATGATTTACAAATCTACTATAAAGCGAACAATTCAGGATGATAGCAGAGCAAGGAAACGATTCAGAAGAAGATGATGAAGAAGAAGATGAAGATAAAGATAAAAGTCTAAATGATAATGATAATGATAATGTCATCTCAATTATGTAGAACCGGTAATAATTACGATTATTATTATAATACGAACAAAACAACAAAACAATAATAAAGAGAAACCCTTAAAACAAAAACAAACAGGTTATACAAGATTTCACTATATCACAATGATCTTTTGCACCCTCTAAATCGAATCAAAATCCAAAACAATCTACGTGTACAGCACTTGTCTTATTGAAAAGCTGCGATCACTTATTACATAGAATTAAATTTGAAATGCAACTATATATATCACAATTACTTAATCGCACATCGGATTGAATTCCGATCGAACAAACTGTAAACATAACACCACAACATCTTTTTCCCTCAAGAATAACATCCATAAAAAAGGTAATTGTACTCAAATAATCTCTAGATTAACTCTGTAGTAACACACACGTAGTCTCATTATCGTATTGTACAAATAACAGTAAACATAACACTCACAGTACAAGCAACAATAACAATAACACATTTATTGCACTTATATCTATAATTTTGTAGCATGAATCACTTTTATGAACACTTGTTATTATTATTTCTATATATTAGATATCAAAATTTACTTTTCAGATTTCAAATTGGCAATAATACCTTATCGATCTACATAATATTGGCAGTAAAGAAATTGCGTATATATATTTTTCACACACCGAAAAAAAGCAAATCACACACAGATCAGACACATGGCTTAAATATTATGGCCTGGCTGTATGTATACCGAGGGTTATTTCAAAACGTCTTGTAACCTTATGCAAACTTGTCAAATTGCATTAAATGAATCAATTGAAGCTTCCAATATGAAATGAAGATCGCTAAGGCACCAATTTGTTTGTTGATGGTATGTTCTCCACCTACTTAGTATTCGCTACTAACATACAATGTGTATCAATTAACATATATAGTGTATTCGTCTATGATATCCAATTGAAATAGATAAAAAATATAAAGTGCACTGCGGGCCTATAATGTCATTTTTTCATCCGCATTGAATACAATATATATAAATTGTGCACATCGGCTAGGATAAAAAAACCCTAAGTGGTTTCCAGCCAGGATTTTTTTGTTGTTTTTTTGGGTCTCTGATTGGCGTCGAGTATGCGTAGAGCAGCCCCGAAATGAAGTGTATTAAGCACTTGAGAAGAGATACATATATAACCAAGATATAGGGATGGGTGACTATAAATCACAGTCATAATACAAATTACTTGAATTACTCATATTTGTTATGTGTACGTACATATTTAATCCATGTGTGTAAAGCAAGCATTAAAAATGAAGAAAATATTGACCAAAAAAAAAAAAAAATGACTAAACGAAAAATAAGAAAATCCCCTTTGGAACAAAGGAAAACATTTGGCAAACGCTTTTATTTGAGTATGTTATTTGGCTGTCGCGTGAATCAGTGATCAATTATCGCACAGTTCAAGATACACTAATGTAGATACAAGGTACAAGTAATCAATGGCATCATTAGCACTTCCTGACCTGACACAATGTATTCTTATTACACGTTTCACCGCCACACACTCTCCACCCCTCCTCCCCCCTATAGACAGACAGACAGACACGCCCAAGCATGACAAAACACTCAACCGTCAACATTAACGTCGCTTCGCGTCGCGTCTCGTCTCGTTTCGCTTCCAGCCATCATCAGTCTGCCAATTGGGCAACCCCCTTCGCTCTCTTCGGTCGAACTCTTTTGCTCACCGCTTGGTTGCCGCTTTTAGCAACGTGTGCATCATTTTCGCTATTGCCACCCAACCTGAAAGCCATGAACAAAGCGAAAAATAGCGCGCCCAAAAACGAAATAAAAATAAAATGAAATGAAAAAAGAAAAATAAATAAAATGAGAACAATAAACCTAGTATAAAATCGGGTCAGAGCCAATTTTTATACGCCGCCAGCTGTCATGGTGTGTGTGTGTGTGTTGTAGTGTGTTGTGCTGTGGTGTGCGAGTGTGCGAGTGTGCCATGCCATCCATGTGAATGGTGGTGGCCTTGTCTGTATGTTTTCGAGTTTTCGATTTCGTTCGGTTTTTGGCACAATTTCAGCTTTCGCCCGGTTTCTGTTCGCCTGATACAAATGTCGGAACATTTCTTTGAAATGCCGAAATGAAAGGCAAAAAGCCGCCGTGCAAAGCGCTTTGATGATTTTCCGCATGCCGCCGTTGCCACCACCATTCATTCCCATCATCATCACCATCACCACCACCAATGGCAACAGCAACAGCAACAGCAGCAGCAGCAGCCACTGCAGAGCAACGACAGCAGCGACAAGGAACATTTTGATGACCGCTTTTGCCTGATGACGACGATGACGATGATCATCATGATGATGATAATGATGATGTTTGCCGGTGTTTGCGTTTGAGTTCGCCATGGCGGGCATATCAATTTAGGGGAGTGGCATGCGTGACGCTTAACTGAACGAGATTATAGAGTCTTCTCGCACTCCCAACCGGCAATCGCTTTAGACCTCACCAGACACAGAGAGCTCAACCAAGACCAAGAGCATGCCCCTGTGCTCTGTGCTTAGTCCCACACAGCCAGTTTCCTTAAGCGCTGAGTGCGGCACGTTCTTTGTAGTTCTTCAAAGTGCAGCTGGGGCGTTGCCTGCGTTGCCGTAACAGGAGCATGAGGAACAGGAACAGGAGCAGCAGACTTTTAGGTAGATTCCCAACAACAAAAGCAACACAGCCGCTATCGCAAACACATATTAAATGCTTTTTTGCGATTACTTTGCTGACACAATTTCTCTTCTTGTTTTTATTACTTTTAAATGTATCAGCGCCATATAAAATGAATACACTTAATAATGTTGTTCTCTCTTTACACGCATTGCTTTGTGGTATGTTGTTAAGACTTACTATATTTATATATATCTTATAAATTCTTATAAAATCTTTGTTAAATTATAAACAGTGCAAGTCGTTTAAACAAATTTTTATAAACACAATTTAGAAAAATTTTAAAGTAATTTATTCAGTAAAATAATATTTAATACTGCACTTTTATTATAATTTTGATTTATAAACATTTTTTTTTTTATTAATTAATGATAAGTTAATCGAAATCTACGTCTTCACATTTTATCCACTGTGTTCCCAAGCAATTGCTCTTCCTCTCAAGGTTCTGCAAATGGCTAAGTAAATAAAGGTTTTCGCATCAGTTAAATCATGTGTGAACAAATACAAAAAATTATTAAAAATTCTTACAAATTATTAAATGCGTCACATAAATATTTTTTAAATGTAAAATATTTAGTTTTTTATAAATTTTTCTTTAAATTTTCTTATTTCCTTCGTTTTTCATAACCTACCCACAATTCAAAAAGTGCTATAAATAAACCATAAATACGCACCAGACAACGAAGCGGGTTGCTGTCTCCACTAAAGTGAACACAAAACTCTCTGAGCTATTGCCACCTGCACATAGATGGCGCCAGCAAACCTTTTCAAAAAATCGCCATCGACAGCTTTTTGTCACAAGAAATAAAAGGCACATGAAGAATTTGAATTGATTTTAAATTATTCAAGTAAGCAAACAAATTATATTCAAAACAAGTTACTAAATTAATCGCAAGAACACTTTGTATAAGTGCAAAATGTTTAATTGTTTTGGAAAATAATGATTGATAATTTACTTGTTGGGATAAATTGATGAAATATTGAAATGTTTTTGTGTATGCATTTGATTATGGGGGTGAGAATAACAAATAATTCATATGCAGAGTTCAAAACTCGCGGATAGTAAAAAATTAATTCAGAAAATTGAATAAATTACGCGAATTATGTAACAGGCAAACAGAAATCGATGCCAAGAGGCAACAGCAGCAGCAACAGTGGCAAAGGCAAAGCAGCTACCGCAGAAGTTGAGAACCATTTAGGAGCACTCACACTCGCCCATCTCACATACACACACACACACACATGCTGAGACACATACTCGCCTGCTGGCAGTGCCGGAAAATGCTTTTCCTCCAAAAAGTCAAAAGTAATAAGTACATGAAAGAAGAGGAAGCAACAATAGCAACAGAGCAGCAGCAGCAGCAGGCGGCAAGCAACACTTGAGGGGCAGCTGCTTCTCTCTGTCTGGATGTTGGCCATAAAACATTTTTCAACGCTACTTCGCCTCAGAGCGCAGGGTTGTGGGCCAAACAGGCACGACGAGGGGGTTGCAAATGTCTCGATGCCACTATCTGGAAAATTAATGTTCGCTTGACAGAAAAATAGAGAGAGAGAGAGAAACTGAGTGATGATAGTCTGAGGGAGATGGCTGGCGGGGCGAGAGTGTGCGTGGAAAATCATCAAAGGTTGCCGCAGCGGCTTCTCGCCTTTGTGCCAAAATCCTCAAAGGAATTTTCCGATATTTGTAGCAGGCGCACAGAAAGCGCCAGCTGGCAAAGTTGACCAAGAAAAGCCACAAAACACACTCACATGCAATCTCTCACACTCTTCGGCGCTCTCACTCTCCCTCGACCTCAACACGCCAATGAATTTTCCCGACGATATGTATTTTTCTTTTTTTTTTCGCTTGGGGAGAAAATTCGCTTTTCATGTGTGCTATTCAAACACACTCACACACACACATACACAGCTATTGATGAGATGCTGCGACGTCAATGCTGACGTCGATCCATTTGCAGAGCGAGCACGTATTTATTGCTGATTTTTCCTCACGTTTTCCTCAGTGATGTCACCAGCAGTCGCGAGTGTCGACTGAGGAAAAACCCACTTGACATGTGAAATGGGTAATTTATGTTGAGCATTTCATTTTGATTGCCATAAAACATTAAGTATTCAACATCATAATCATAAAAAACTTAGTTTTTATGAGCCGCTAAGCCTCGTCGCTGCCCAATTTGGTAGCGCATAAAAAAAATACTCATTTATTTGGCCAGCAGAAAAGGAATGGCGAAATAATCGTAAACATAAACCAATTTACAATATTCAATTTCTTTGTTTGTCAAAGACACCAACTGACATAAATGACAACGATTAGAAAGATGCAAGAGGGGATTGGAGGGGAATTAAATAAGTGGGAGTGAAGAGTTCAATTAATGAATCAAATCTGTGCGAATAAATGCTATATTAAGTAGAGCACGTGTCTGCCCCACAACGACAACAACAGCTGGCAATTGTGTGACATTAATGTCATTGTCAGCTTCGCATAACTCAAAGAGTTGAACTCGTATTTTTCGCACGTCTTAGTCTGAGGCAACAGCAAAAGCAGCTGCTGGACCAGTCCATAAGGGCATGGGCAACATGGTCATTATATTGAGATGGCAACTCCCACTCTCTCTCCCTTTTTCATTTGCTCTGTTTCTCTCTTGCACACTGCGCTCTTCGATGTGGCGCGTGCCCCAAGACAACACAAACAACATTGGCCAATATCTCGGCATTGTTTAGTCTGTCTCAGCGTTGGCATTCTGTTTGAGTCAGTGGCAGACGTTGAGAGTGCGATGCCATTTCGGCACTTTAAATAAATGTTACAAAGTTTGCTTGTGCAACTCCCAAGGAAGCGAAATAATTTCGTTTTATTTTTAGCATTTGCCAAGAGGCGTCGATGCGTCTGTCAAGAATTGCTACGAGGGATTACGATGCGAAGGGAATGCTAAGAGAGTGCGAGATCGTGACTATTAAATTCTACAAATAGCTGCAGCTGCAAAACACAAATAAGGAAGTCCAATGATTGACTTTAATCTAGGAATACCTTTATTTATGCATATGCAAATATCATTGTTCACTAGACGTTAATATTCCCAGTTTTGTTTTTGTTTTTAAGCTATAGAAGTAATAACTAATAGAAAATTAAAACTAAATAAATACATTACAATAATATGCAAATTTATGTACTAATTACATTCATTACAAAAAGATAAGTAATACTATCGATCTGCATTCAAAAACCTACATCTGAAAATTATTTAAGGGGTAAGTATTAAAATATTGTCAAAACTTCAATAAATTCGCCGTATCTTGGCCATTTAAGGGATTATCGGAATGTCATTTGGCACACTGACACTTCTAATCAATAGAAACCGATTGGTATAATTAAAAGGACGAAAATCCTGTATACAGCAGAGTTACAAGGAAATTTTTATATACAGAAAATACCGTATATCTTGACCATTTCCTGTCCGATCATTGCGAGTCTAGTGACAAGCGAGATATATTGTTGAGGCCTATTATCCTGCCAAAGGACATTGAAATTGTCATTGTAGTTGTCAAGCTATCTAGTGATCTGCAAATTTTACCAATTTCTCTTGAGCCGCAGGTCAAAAAAATTACAAGTGTCCGAATCTTAGATGACCCCATATTTTTTTGATGCCAATCGATAGCATTGGTCATTGCGATCCTAGCACTACATGTCCCTTGAAATTGCGACGGGATATAGCCGAGTTATGCCTAATTTTCAATTGGCTTAAATACTTTGCTGGGTGCCCCTAAAAGTATGCAATGCAAACTGAATGTTTATTTATAAACACAATTTGTTTTTTAATCCTAACTTCGCCAAATCCTTAAGGATCTCTAAAGGACATACCTTTTCGTAATCGGAGTAACTAGGACTATCGAATGGCAATCAAGGATTTTAAAGATCTTCCAATAAATAGGACCTCAAATTTTTGCAAGGGGTGAGCATAGAAAATTTCGCAAAAAATCCGATTACCCCCCTTATCTCGGCCATTTGAAGGACGATCGGGATGTCCTTTGGCACAAGGATAGCTGCAACAAATACAAACCGATTGACGCCATCAAAAGGACGAATGTCCTTAAAGCAACAAAGTTACAAGGACTTTTTTGTATACAAAAAATAGCGTATATCTCGGCCGTATCTTGTCTGATCCTAGCGAGTCGTGTGTCAAACAATGCCAATTGATGAGAGCTATCATCCTGCCAAAGGACATTCAAATCGTCCTTTTACTTTTCGAGTTATCCTGTGATTTGCAAACTTTACCTTTTCCTCATGAGCCACGGACCAAAAAAATTACAAGTGTCCGATTCTTAGATGACCCCATATTTTTTTGATGCCAATCGTTAGATTTGGTCCTTGCGATCCTAGCAAGATGTGTCCTTTGAAAATGCGACAGGATATGGCTGAGATATAGCTTGTTTAAAATATAAAATCCCTTGGCGCACCCTCAAAGTATGCTACAAAAATTGAAACTTTTGAGCGCCAATTTCAAATTCTTCACGTCATTACAGCTTGTTTATAATTGTATTGCATACTTTTAGGTGGCATTTATTAATGTGTCTAAATATTTATTTTGCCCACATAAAATATGGAAATTCGCAAAAAAGGAAGTCCAATGATTGACTTTAATCTAGGAATACCTTTATTTATGCATATGCAAAAATCATTGTTCACTAGACGTTAATATTCCCAGTTTTGTTTATGTTTTTAAGCTATAGAATAACAAATAGAAAATAAAAACTAAATAAATATATTACAATAATATGCAAATATGGATTTGCAAATTTTACGTATTTTATGTCTTGAGCCGTGGACCAAAAAATTACAAGAGTTGGATTCTTAGATACCCCATATTTTTTTGATGCCAATCGATAGCGTTGGTCCTTGCGATCCTAGCACTACATGTCCCTTGAAATTGCGACGGAATATAGCCGAATTATGCCTAATTTTCAATTGGCTTAAATACTTTGCTGGGTGCCCCTAAAAGTATGCAATGCAAACTGAATGTTTATTTATAAACCGAATTTGTTTTTAATCATAGCTTGGCCAAATCCTTAAGGATCTGTCGAGGACATACCTTTTCGTAATCAGAGTAACCAGGACTATCGAATGGCAATCAAGGATTTGAAGGATCTACCAATAAATAGGACCTCAAATTTTTGCAAGGGGTGAGCATAGAAAATTTGGCAAAAAATCCGATTACCCCCCTTATCTCGACCATTTAAAGGACGATCGGGATGTCCTTTGGCACAAGGATAGCTGCAACAAATACAAACCGATTGACGCCATCAAAAGGACGAATGTCCTTAAAGCAAAAAAGTTACAAGGTCTTTTTTGTATACAAAAAATAGCGTATATCTCGGCCGTATCCTGTCTGATCCTTGCGAGTCCTGTGTCAAACAATGCCAATTGATGAGAGCTATCATCCTGCCAAAGGACATTCAAATCGTCCTTTTACTTTTCGAGTTATCCTGTGATTTGCAAATTTTACCTTTTCCTCTTAAGCCGCAGACCAAAAAAATTACAAGTGTCCGATTCTTAGATGACCCCATATTTTTTTGATGCCAATCGTTAGATTTGGTCCTTGCGATCCTAGCAAGATGTGTCCTTTGAAAATGCGACAGGATACGGCTGAGATATGGCTTGTTTAAAAATTAAAATCCCTTGGCGCACCCTCAAAGTATGCTACAAAAATTGAAACTTTCGAGCGCCAATTTCAAATTTTTCACGTCATTACAGCTTGTTCACAATTGTATTGCATACTTTTAGGAGGCATTTATTAATGTGCCTAAATATTTATTTTGCACACATAGAATATGGAAAATCACAAAAATTAATTTCCATTGCACAATATATAATTAATATAGTATAAATTATTATAAGGTAAAAGTATCTTAAAAGAGAGTTTAACTCTAATCGATAGCTGCGATTCGCACATTCCTTGGTATTGTCTTCATTCTTTCCATTCACAGAGAACAGCTGAAAAAAAGAGTAGGAAAAACTATATTACACAGTTCGGTTGAAGTAATCTTAATAAATAAATTAAAGCTTTATTACACTTGTATTTCGCGGAAGACAATTCAATAAATATCAATAAAAAATATTAAAGTAGGCAATTGCTGGCAGCCGGATTATCAAAAGCCACAAAAGCCGACGAAGCGAGATTGCAATTTAAGTTGAATTTCATTACTTTAAAGCTGAAGCGAAGCCAATAAGCAAATCTTGTGGCAATAAAAACAAAGCGACAACTGGGAACAGCTCGTAACAGTAATCATATTAACTAAGCGAGCGCGAAATTTAATTAAATTACCCAAAATAAGAAATGCAGACGAGGCAAGACAAGTTTTTATTGGTGTTGCTGTTTTTGTGGATGTTGTTGCATCAAGTGAGACACAGACTGAGGGTGAAGCTGACGGATGCGCTTAAATAATATTAAAATATGCGAAATTTGCCAACGACAATGTGAAAAAGATGCCAAAAAGGAATTTGCTTAATGACAGCAACAGCAACAACCACAGCGACAACAACAACAACAACAACGATAACCGCAGCAACAACAATGCCAGCAATTAACTGCAATGAATGGCAGGCAGGAAGTTTGGGGAGCTGCACGAGAAGCGACCTTGCAATGTCGCAATGCCGCAGCTAAATAATGTTGTTGTTGCCCATGATGATGATGATGTTGCTGCTGTTGTTGTTATCATTGCAGTTGCAGCTTGTTAAAATTTGCCGCCATTTGTCTGCGACTGCGGCTAACTGTTAAGTCGGGCCGCGGCCGCCCCCAAGTGCATTCCAGCACGCTAAAGCAAAAAATGTGAATAAACTAATCTAACTGCATGTTGCATGTCGCACTGTGGCAGCCACAACAATGACTACTGCTGCTGCTGCTGCTGCAGGGTCATTAAATTATTGCTAATAATAATGCAATTTGGAGCCGCTTTTGATACATAACTGACTGACATTTGCATTGTCAGCCCAATTTGCTGCCATTTGTGGCAAGGTGTCGGCCAACTTAATTGACTCGGTCATAAAACCAAAGGTGTGGAACAGATCTAACAACAATTAAGATGCCACAGGCAAAAATTAGCTTAACTGAATAACTTAAATAATGCATTAATGTAATTATTGTAATTGCAAATAATAAACAAATAAAAAATTACATTTTTAATACTTTTTTAAATGTGATTCTTAGTTGCAAAGTTCTGCAAAATTCAAATTAATGCCAAATATGAAATAAACATACAATTTTCCAATCCTAACTAATACATTTTCGTATATTAGAAGCTCAGCTAAAGATTGCTTTCAATTTATTTTACTGGTAAGCGTATCTTAAATGTAAATTTCAAAAATGTTTCCTCAGAGAACAACTAACCGAGGAACACATTCTGTACCTTTTGGTTTGTTGTGGCCGCTTTATGGAAATTGCGAGCAGAGAAAAAGTAAGTAAATGTAACTAATGGATACACGTGATAGGAACAACTTCCGCAGGATTACAAAAGTCAGCGCCCTACCCAATGCTAGGGTCATAGAGTTTAGGGTCTTGAGGTCACTGTCGCTCTTTCGAGTGGCAGCTGTCGTTGCGCATGCGCGGACAACGAGGCTGATGGATTTGGCTTTGCCATGGCAACGCAACGACAACAGCACAACAAAAGAGCACCATAAACAACGGAGGCGGGGCAGTGGAGGAAGGAGAAAGGCAGCGAAAGGATAATGTGTCCGGTTGAGGGTGATCATGTTGCCAGCTTGTGTCTATATGCATAGTTTCGCTCGATGAGCAGACAGGATGCCGCACTAAAAGGATTTACACATACTTTATGTTTGCTTTAATTGGTTTTGTCTGTTTTGTCTGAGTTTGCGCCACGCGTCGCTCACTAAGTCGATTTAGATGCGATGCTTTTTCGAGTGTTGTGTTTAACTTGCGACGCCGTCGTGTGATTGCGGCAGCTGTCGGGGATGCAACTGGCAATTATTTGGCGACTAGCCTTGCGAATATATGTTATCCTTGCCGAAAACCAAATTCGAAAAGGAGAACAACTGTTACATTCACCACAAAACCACAGCGGCAGCAGCAGAACGAAAACAGGAAAACAAACCAGCAGACAAGACCGACACTATTAATCACACAAGCAACATTGTAGGTCTTTAATGCGGAGACTGATCGACTGGCTGATACCCTGGGCAGAGATAATTAACTACAATACGAATTGAAGTTTAAAATACTAGCGCTTAGATATACTGTTTAATAGTATATTTGAACAAACATGTAAGAAAGCTACAGTTGAGTTGACACATTTGAATAAAAGCAAATCAGTGCTGAATTCATTTCAAAAATTACTAAATAATATACTATAAAAATACTAGAATATACCAAAGGCGATTTTTAATATATTGATACAGTACTACATTCAAAATTTACATTTATGTGTATGTATACTTATTTGAAATTAATAAAATCTAATAATCATTTCTGATGTAACTCTGTATAAATGTCTAATTAAAGATATAACTGTATCTAATGCAAATAAGTCCTAGTAATTACTAAAGGTTAAAACAGTCAGCGTAAGTAAATTTGTGCTAGGTTATAATATTTTTGTAATCTGTGCTTTGATAATAATAATAATAAATTCCTAGTATTTCGACTATCTTTTTCTTGTTTCATACACTTTCATCATACCCTTTTTTCAAGTCAATGCCGGGTATGACAAATTGTCAACCCTTAAAAAAGCGCATAGAATAATGGCAGCTGCAGTTGGGTTCGACTGAGTCTGAACTGTGGCATGTTTGGAGTCGCAACTTTGACATCCGCCACATTGCAACTCATTTGCATTTGATTGTTAGTTGAAATATAACCACTTGTGGGCTATCCTCCTACTCCTTGTCACTACCTCACCCTCTACTGTTGCTGCGCCTGCTGCTGCTGCCAACTTCTCCTAGCTACTGAGGGTGTGAGTTTGTTAATTGCTGAGCTCAACTGTGAAGCTGCGCATATGTTTGAGGCATTGCTGGAAAACTGTCCGGGAAAAACAACAATGAATAGAGTTTTCCAATGGACAAGGTTTCAATTTGTTTGCTCGTCGGCGTGTTTTGATTTACTGGCAACAGCTGGTTGGCCATTTGACACGCCAAATTGTGTGTTGATCTCTCGCTCGTCCAAGGAGTTGCTTGCAGCTGCCACTCACAGTTATTGTTGTTGTTGTTGCCGCTGCTGCTGCTGCGGGGTCAAGGCGTTGGCTGCGTGTGGCAGGCACAAGCGGCACAACTCAAGAACAATGCAGGCACACAAAATGCACTACAAAAAACAAAAAAAAATGCTGCGGGTCACTTGGCTGCATAAGCAACCCCAAAAACTGAACTGAACCTTTGGCCCTACTCCAAATGCAACCCCTACGCCAAACAGCAGGCAAAGGGGCATGCACCACGTGCGTCACGCGCAGACGCAGCCACTTGCAACGAGCACGCAACGGGAGTGAATCGGATCGAGGCATTGGGATCCGGGCTGTGGCAGAGTCCCCATTCTCAATCTCATTCCCATTCCTCAATTCCCGTTACAAATCGAACAATGGCAGCGCTTTTCAGAAACCCATTAAGCATTAATAATAATAATGAAAACTAGCAGCAAATACACTTTGTTGTAAGTGGCAGGAAATGTGCACTTGAGTGCCCAGCATCAGCATTAGCATCAGCAACAACAACAACAATCGCAAAACGACAGCAATTAATGCTGCTTACAAATTAAACAAAAAAGCAAAGCAAAACAATTTTTTACAATTCGATTGGATGCAGCACAAAAACCAGCAGCTGCATTTTTTCATTTAGTACTTATTACATATTTAATTTTAGTGGCATTTTATTTTTTTCTTTTTTGTATTCTGCAATAATTAAAATTGCATTGCAATTGCCATAAAGAGATACGCGTAGGCCAAACGAGTTGCCGTCCCCAGTCGAGAGACATTTGAGAGACTCGAGACTTGTGAGATTTGAGATCTTGTCTCCACTTTGCATTGCCTTGACACATAGACAAAGTGCGGCGCCAGTTTCATAACGCAAAAACTAGTTAAAAGACTAATGAACAACTAATGTACAAGTCGAAGTTTGGAGTACGCGACTATAACTATTCCCTAAGATATAGAAATAACCTACTTAAATTTATAAATACCTACAGAATTCACTAATTTGGATAAAAATATAAAAATAGATCATCTATATTAAATACAAATTGAAATAGTTTAAGCAAATCAATAATGTATATTAAAGAAACTAAAATAAATAAATACTTAATACACATAATGTATTTAGACAACAAAATAAGCGACATATTGATTATATATATAATGAATTACAAAATAGAATGAATAATATGATAAGACTAAGAAAGGAACTCAAAAAATAAGTTATATAAACACATTCTAGAAATATTATTAATGTACTGAACTTTATAAAAAGTAATATAAATATAATATAAAAATATATGAAAATTAAGAGGACTTAAAAGAACTACCATTATTAAATTATTATTTTATTAATAAGCTGACGCTAAGAAAGCTAAGTACAATGATTAAATGCCAAAGAAGACTGTAAGTAATTATAAGATTACTTACAAGATTACTAACGAAAAAAAAAGTTAAGCAATTAAATAAATTAACAGCAAAGTTCTGCGAAGTACTTCTACCAAAGTGGAAGCTGAGTTCAGCAAAGAGTGTGCAATGCTTAAACTCTTTTATAACCCTCCCATTTATTGCCTGGCAAACAAAGATTTTATCACCAAAGGTAAACTCTATATGAGAACTGTTTATCTAGCTTTTATGCGACACCCTCGAGTGTGTGGCACTAAATCAAACAATTAGAGGTAACCACAGGGTGGCAGCGCTGCCACAGACTGTGTGGTGATCACTTTCAGCAATTCATCGGGTAACTCAACGCAGTGCAGCAGCTGACGTGCCTCACATGACACAGAGGAGGAGGAGGAGGAGGAGGAGGGAAGCCGAAGAAGATAAAAGTGAAAGAGAACAAGCGTTTTCATCGTCACTCATAACGCAGCATGTTGCAGGGTGCAACAAAAAACGCTGTTAGATCATCGAAACTATTACGTAAACAATTGTGAAAGTGTGGCATAATTCATGAAGATGAGATCTTCTATAGAGATACGAGAAATGATACAACTGCCTTTGGCCAACTGTTGGAAATCGACGCCTGCAATTAGAGGGCGGTTTTTCTATTACATCAAACTGAGGGGTTGCAGATCCTCGCCAACTGTTGTTGTGAGGCAAATATGTTAAATAAATACGCAAATGACAGCTAGAGAATTTTGCCAACATATGTGGCAGAAGTTAAAGGGAATTACGATTGCCTTAGCTTAGAGCATTACCATCTGTTCTAGCTCTAACTACTCTTAAGTTCACTAAGCCCAAAGGCAATTGAAGCGTGCACAGATTTTCCCACGTTTTCGACACGTTCCAGAAGCTCTTTATGAAATTCCTAGAAAATATTTCATTATCATACGTTACTCCAAAAGCTACTAGAAATAAATATCTTTAAAAGGTGCTGGACAGACTTCCACCTCAGCGCTAGAGAGCTCATCAATAAAACTGTCTTTGGTTAGACCCAAAATGCAAGCAATCATTAATCTATTTCTTCTCTATTTTTAACTAGGGATTGATGGCTGCGCGAGGCGCTGATGACTTGACAATTGGCGGCTAATTATGCAGCTGAGGCAACCAGATGGCTTGCATAATGAAATTAGAATTCCTTTCGTTGCGGCTGAGCTTGAGGATTAATTGCCGTCTGACAGTAGGCAACGTTTTGTCAAGCATAAAATTACATTTTGAATTGAATTGAAAATCGAAAGAAAATATGTCTAAGCGAATGCGATTCTATCTTATGGATGAGGTTGTCACACACAATCGCAAGGACGATTGCTGGGTGGTCATACACAAGAATGTGTTTAATCTAACGCCTATGATCAAGGATCGCGTTGATCACTGGAATCGCGTAAGTTGAGTGGATAATCTAAAGCTACACAACTTGTAATCTTTACTACAGAATATGGACTATCTGATGGCACACGCTGGCAAAGATCTGAGTCATTTCTTCCACGAGAATGGCGAACCACGCACAGAGATCTCTCCTAGCTCGGGGCGTCCTCGAGTGCTCTTTCCGCCCATTCTCGAGGTGGCCATCAGCGAGTTTGCAGGCACCAAACACGCCATGTGGAGCCAGGATCCGTTCTATCACATTGGCAGGATCACAAGGCGAGCACGGCGACTACGCATCATCAACACACTCACAGCGAAGGTGCAGTTTATGAATGTGTGCGATGAGGATAGCATCTATGACATACAACAAAAGTATAAAGCACGCTACAATCATCACGCTGGCAGCTACGAGTGGCGCAAGTTTTCCAATGGCGTAAATATTTTATTCTTACAATAGATCTTTTCTTTAAACTCTTTTATGTGTGGCAGGCAAAGTATTGCGGCGTCTTGAACCTAAACGGCAACTTGGACGAGAACGGACTGACAGATGCTGAGGAAAGCGACGTCGAGTTGCCGCCACCCTCCATTTGGCTCTACTACACCGATGACTTGACCATTGCTTGATTGGCTTTCGGTTGTATTTATATTATTGGAAAATTTGTTGTGTGCATGTTGTGCGAGTAAAGCGTATTTCAAGCTACACTGCGTTTAGCTTTAAAAGGCATCAAATTCGCCTTTTTGTAGGGGCACAGTTGCCCATAGGTATGGCACGCATATAGTTAGTTGGAGAGAGAGAGGTCTCTGACTCTGGGCATTTATTTTTCATTTTAAACAAATGTCATGGTCGACATGCGACGCTAATAATAACAAGCCCAAAAGTGCAGCGGACTTTTTCAGGGCCAGCTACACTCACAGCAACAACTTCAAACGAGTTCAACCCAGTTGTAATTTAGTTTATGAAATTTCAACTATTTCTTGCAGTGCATTTAAAGTTCTAAATTGCGGTGCCTTATTGCTGTTGCTTGCATAATTTATGCGGGTCTGTGTTTTTTTTTTTTTCGTGTATGTAGGGGGGAGAACCGCTTGCTAACTCGTGTATGACGATCTGGCAGCGCCTGCAGCTGCCCATTGGCTAAACCCCCTCGCTAGGTGACGCTGGCACGCGTTCAACGGACTCACGGACTCATATGGCTCTCTTTTGCTCTCTCTCCCTACTGACGTGCAGGGTGCCAACTGAACTGTGAACAAAATGTTCTTTTTTAGTGAGTCGAGTGAGCTATACCAAGTTTGTGGCCTGAGTCTTTCGTCTGCGTATGCTGGCTATAAGTTATGGCATGGATTCTTGTGAAGTACTTACCCAGCTCCTCTAGCTGAAAAGCTCTTTGCCGTCTCGACTAGCCGCCCATTGTGGCGGTGGTTATCTTGAGCGCATAAATAATTAATTTCAGCCTCATTCTTTTTAATAAGAGCCCGACTGAACAAAATCTGAAAAAAAAATAAAAGCACATTTTTGATGTTGTTGCTATTTAATTGTAAACCAGTTTTTTTGTTTTTAGTTGTGGTTCTCTTGTGGGTCCGGTCCAAGTTCCGTCCATAAATGGAGCTGCGTTCTTAATTTACATTAAACAAGCGACGTGTGACAAGCTGGCTAAACACAAAATACCAGTGTAATTTACACTTGAAATGTTGTGAAATATTTCAACTAATCTGTGTGTAGGATATGTTTGCCACTGATCTAACTATAGCCACAGCATTAGCTATTGCCATTCCCACGCAACAACAAATTAACACAGACAACAAAGACAAAAAGGGCAGGGCAAAGGCCCAAAAACGGCAGAAGCAACAGAAGATCTGTGAGGCAAGACATGCACAAACTTGTGAAATACATGTGCGTACCTGTTCAGCGATTGAACAGCAGCAGAATCTTCTCCTTTTGCTACGTCTTTGTGCCTGGCACCAAATGGCACCGGTCCAAAGATATGACTCATACTCCGACGATGGGACGAACAAGTTTGTGCCTGTTCTCGCTATGGGAAAAAGGGAGCAAATGCGTAGCAAATGCAATAGGAAGACACAAAAAAACACAAACACAGACTCGGATTGCCGCAGTTCACTTGAAAGCCAATGCGCCTATAAAAAACACTCAACTCACTTGTGCGCCCAAAGGGAGCTACGCTGTTGTTTGCAGTCGGCAGTTGGGGGAGTACTATATGTATATATGTATCTACTACATATTAAACAACCGTTGCACTGTGCGAGCAAGCGAAAATGCGTTTGCGTTTGGCTCTCTGGGCTCAAAACCAGTTTTTTGGCATGCGCTTAGCGCAGCAAGTTCGTTGCCTAAGTCTTTTGTTTGATGCCCGCCATTTCAAATTCAATCATAGAGTTCAATGCCTGCAAGCACATAGTTATAGACACACACACACTTGCTCATGACATAGTAATCATTTGTGACATTTATAGGCATTTTTATATACTCGCATTTAATGAGCAATAAACTGAGTTCAATATGTTCAAAAGGTAAACAAACAACTAGATAGGAATGTAAGTATGCAATATTCAAGTACTTAAATGGATGTTGTACATTTATTTATATGCTTTTTACTGCAAATTCAAATGATTCGGAATATTTCTCGAAATTGTAGTCGCCTATTAAAGACAACATATGTTAAAAATTGCAAGTAGCTAGCGAATAGTTCAAAGTTAATGAAGTTGTTATTTTTATAGACTCGATTAAACTTAATTGTTGTTTTATCGACAGTTGATTACAACAATTTGCAATAACAAATAAATCAGCTTAACTTGTCTATATAAACAATGTTTATAATATTGAATAAGTACTAATGTGGCTTAGCAGAAAGATGGAGAATAGAAAATAAAAATGATCCAGCTATTCAGTTACTTGTGTGGCAAAAAAAAGCCGTCTGAAATCAGGTCCTGCTTCGGCAAACAATCTGGTGGATTGTGTACCCTAAAGTATTTAGAATGTATTACTATACCGATATGGCAGTTTTTCGGTTTGTTAATTTGGTATACTACAAGAATAATACCGGACTAATCGAAATGGAAAGCTTTGAGAGTTATTTCTTGAGAATAAATGTTAACAAAAAACTATATACTAATGTATGTATTAGCATATATAACATTAGTATGTACGCAACAATTAATATTTTATATTTTCTGTATATATTTTACTGTATATTTCACTATTTAAAATTCTCCAGCACAACTCCAACCAGAACCATTTTACAACTATATTAATCTGGGCCATATTTGTTGGCAATAATATATATGTTAGTTATGTTGAAGATGCTCTCCTTAGATTCTGATGCCGTAGTGGGAATTCGCTGAGGTGCTACACGATCTGCTGGGCACCCACAACTAACCCACTTCAATGTTTACCCAGTACCTAATACTTCTAATACTTTGGAATGCGACTAACAACAACAACAACAACAACAATAATCTAGCAGCCATGACCCATTCTCACCGGCTGAGCTATGCGTAGCAAAAGCTGAGATAAATTCTATGACGGTCACATTCTTTCCCAAAGCGAAAAGCCTCTCGGCCCGGAAGTTGAGCGTCTCTGGTATGCGGGCAAAAGCAGAAGGCAGAAGCCAGTTGCCATTTTGCTGCTTCCACTGGGAATTTATAGCAACTAAAGCGCACTAATTTAGCGCTTAGCTCTGCATAAACAATGCTCTTGTTCCTGCTTACAATGGAGAGAACGGAGAAGGGGAGAAGACAAAGCTTTGGCTTTGAAATAGAAAGCAGCAACCAAATATTTGGCTTGAAGGTCAAGACAACGGCGCTTGGCCATAAGGAAGCCGTTCCCACTTGTCTGTTTTGCCAAATGTGGCAGGCTGTGGCATGCCACCATATACACAAAAGCTTCCATTATGGTCATCGATGTCAATTTCAATTTCTTTTACTCAATTTTGACAACATTATTTAGCCAGAGGTTAAGACGGAGGCGGCGGCGGAGACGGAGACGGATTGTGATGCCACAACTTCCACCGGCATTTGCATTTGGCATACAAAACAAGCTAAATATTCTTTGCATTTGGCATTCAACACGAGCCATGGCAAATTAAATAATAAATAAACAGCATGCGACAATAACTAGCGGAACCAAATTAGGAAGTGGCCACACCACAAAAAATACCCCAACTGGCCGGCCCCAAGCCGCAGTTGCGGACAACTGGAAAGACAGATGGACGGACGGACAGACGGACGGACTACCTGACTGCATGAATGTCTGGCCATATTAGGTGACCAGTGACGAGTGGCTGAACGTCAATGTGGATATTTGTGCGGTTAGGAGCATAAACGTTGTCATTGGCATATTAAACAAGTGATGGGAAGTGTTCAACTCGGTGCTTTTTTTATTGTGACCAGCCCAGCTGCTAGCTGCCACTTGGGTTCAAATGGGTTTTTGGGCGTGTTTCGGCTCGTTTGAGTTACAAATATGCGCTACAACATGGTTCAAGTATGAAAGATAGCTCTATTACTGACCTTAGCTTCCGTATAGGGATATCTATTGCATTGATCACGAAGTACGCCTGGGAATTCACCTGGAAATGTAAACATATATTATTAATAAGCGATGATCTAGGAAATATATCTAAAACAATAAGGGGAAACATTGAACCATTTTTATAAATTCCAAAAACTAAACTAATTTCTAAAATAAAATAAAAATTTGTCACAAACATACAAATTTATTAAAAATTTGATAACACTCTAAAAAGTATTGCAAATAATTCTACGAAATATTTATAGAATACAATGCAAACAACTTTGAACAATTGTTTTTCTATACTAATTTTATTTCTAAGAAATATTTCTAAAATCAAATGGTAATTTTTCTTAAATGCAAAAATTGTTAAGCAACTTTAAGGATATTTTTTAACTTTAAAAAGTATTGCAAATATTTCCAGGAAATATTTATAAAACAAATTTAGAGTGTTTTGTGAATAAACATAAACTAATTAGAATTAACATTAAACAACAACAAAAAAACAAAAAAAAAAATAAACATAACTGTTTTAAAAAAAAAATATTTCAAAACTAAATAGAAAAAAATACTTAAACATTTTAACTTTAATGAAACATTCTAAATTACTAAGCTTTGATTAAAATATCTATAATATTAAATATTTGATATTAAATACATACCTTTATCTTTTATTATAAAGCCATGTTGTGAAGTGCCTTTTACATATCTCAGAAATCTGAAATGAAGAGTTAAAAATAAATTGCTAGTAAAATAATAATTTGTATAGCTTTAATGATTTCTTTAGAATCTAAATATTTACATCCTCAATATTAAAATACTCCATCGATCGGATCGAATAAATTATTCAAAAGATACACGAAAGAAATGAAAGAAACAAAAAGAGTGTGAAAATGAAGTGTTCGACGATTAAAAGTTGTTTCAGCAGAAGCCATCAAAAATTGATATGCAACTTTGGCACTACAAACAACTCGCTGTGTACTTGTGCCAAGAAAAAGGAACAAAAGCGATTTTCATAAATTATTCAAAGCTTAACTGCTTCCGTTTTTGGGCGAGTGTTGGCTGGAGTGTCTGATTGGCAGTCGAATTGACTGCTTGAGGGAATGGACACAGAGTCAGAAATTGGTTGGCAGTTTGACAAGCCAGAGAAGAGACCGAAAGACCGAAGACTGAAGAATTGAATTGAGGCCTCGATTGGCGCTGCAGTCGAGTTGCGGTTAGCGCAGCTGTTTGTATACATTTCCAGCAATAACAATTTCGAACAGCAGCAAACAACGAGTTTATTTTACATTTTATTGTATAATTTTCGGATGTGGTTTTACGGGCAGAAAATGTCAGACGCAAGACACAAGACGCTGATGTTCTCTGTGTGGCATAAATTAACGCGTGCAGCTAAATAAAAATACAAATACACATAAAAATAAATACATTTTTATTTACATTGAGTGCTGGTCTCCTCGACTTCGCCTGGGCTTGGGTTACGCTTCAGCGCGTCCAAGGAATGTCGCAGACAATGGGGCGGGTTTTGCTTTTGCTTATTTTTTTGAGAAACATTCTATGCAAATTGCATAGAGAGCAAAGAGAGAGAGAGAGAGAGAATTAGAAGCAGTCTGATGAACTGTCGAACAAAGGGTTAAAGTTTGCCCAGGTTAGAGCTGAATTTATGGATATTAACACAATATTTGTTGGGTGCGTTTTCTTAATTAATGGTCCGTAGGCAAGCCTTTTCCCTGAAAAGCTTCTACACGAGAATTTCCCATGCAAATGAGGAACTCAATTAAAAGCACACGTGACATGCAACTCAACCCATTTTATTTCACTATATTTGTGTCCTTTTTCAATAGACTCGGCACGTTGCGTTTTTTTATAACTGACCGTTATGACTTCCTGTGTCCCCCGAGAGCTTGGCCTTGCCCTTCCTGCCCCACCCCACCCTCCCCGCTGCATTCACAACTCACAGCGTGGGAGCGACTTTGACAATTTAACATTTCATTGAGCTGCAGCTTAAGTTCCATTGATTTATGCCGAGCTGTGTGAAAGTCTGCTGCGGGTCTTCAATTGATTTCATTCTCGCAGTTTTTTAAAGTGGATTATCAGAGGGTTGAAATGTGTTGCCAAAAATTAAATTGAATTTGATTTATCGCGGACAAGTGCGCGGTTTAATACGATTCGATATTAAATTTTATGTGTCTCTTGAGGGAGTTGCTATGTAAAATTGTATTGAAATTATCGGGGCGTGTTTGTTAATGCGATGAGGGCTTAAAGTGGATATTGAGGAAATAAATATTATTGGTAAATACACAGAGAAAATATATTGAACATCCCTGACCAAGGCCAAAAACTAGCTGCACTCAAAGTAAAACCCGTTTATTAACAAACTCTTTCTCTCTTTTTCTTTATATATATATGTATCTTTCTCAGCTTTCTTCACTTTCATGATCAGCTGAAGAGTTGGGCTACTGTGTAACGAGCACCTTTTCAAGTTGATAATTACGATGAAACAGCAGAAACACATTCATTTGGTTAGAACGCAACCCTAAAGACAGATGATTTGTCTTTCTGTTGCTTCTTCAAACGGGCCCTTTGAAAAGAGAAGCCAGAGAAGCTTAGGAAAAATATTTGTTTATACATCAAAATACCAGTAGCCGCTTTCAATTATATATACATATATATAGAGAAGACTTTAGACTCCATAGTGAGGTGATAAATTCTAAGAGCAGCGTGGGAACAACTCCCAACTGAATTATGTAACCAACAGAAATCGAAAAGAATTCTAAATTGTTGTCTCTGTTTCGCCCATTAAATACAATGAGCTGTTGTAATTTGATTTGTAAGCTGATTTCAAGCAAAGAAACACCTTTGCAAATCAATCAAATCATAAAGTGATCAATGATCATTTTGAAAGGGAGAATCACCCTGAAGACATGTCAATTAGAAATGCAAATGTTCCGCAAAAAGAAAATAGTTATAACGAATTATAATTATTTTTGTTGTGGATCATTAAGTTTTGACAGTTTATTTTGCAATGAAAGTTGCCACAAATTATACGATCATTATTTGCTATTTAAAAGTCGTTTAGTTATTATATAAAAAATAACTGAAAACTTATTTCCGAAATAGTTTTTGTAATTTCCCCAGAGTTATTATTAATTTGTAATGAGGTGAAATTAACAAATAACTAATTTAGAGATAACCACCACCCAACACACACATACACACACACTCATATGTATATAAAGTATAGTTTGGTTTCGTGTCTTGCAGTCATTATAATTATCACGTGCATACTTTTTACTTATCGAGCCTGCTTTTCATTACATTTAATGCCGCGCAAGAATTTGAAAAATATAACAAAAACTACACCAAGGAAAAGCCGTCGCAGTCGCAGTCGACGTCGACGTCTCAGTTGGCGTCGCAGTCGCTGCTGGCGTCGCAGTCGCTGCAAGTAGAACTTGGAAATGGACGCGCATGGTTGAGTTTCATGGCTCAGTTGGGGCAGTTAGCCTAGCTCCAATGTTGTAGCATGTTTTGTTTTGCTACGACTTGTTGTTGTTGCTGTTGTTCTTACTCTTGTTGTTGTTGCAGTCATTACCGGCATGACAAGCACAAAAATGCGTTGTTCGTGCGCAGACGCAGCGAACGTCGCCATCGCGCGTCTTTTTGCAACAAAAATAAGGCAAAAGAAATGCAGGCATATAAAACATTATGTTGCATTTAACTGGGCGTCAACAAGGGCTAGTCAAAGCAACTACTCTTCATAGTTGGCATAGCTAAGCACTATATATCGATTAATAGACTGAACTCCGTTGAACTCTGCTGTTGACTAGCAGCAACAACACGTGTCACAGGCCGCCGCAGCTTGCTTGATTTCCATATCTTGAGCAGCGGACGCACTTGGCTAGCTGCTCTCTCTCTCTCTCTCTCTCTTAAAATCTCTTTGTGGCATGCAACCAAGCGTATCGCCTAGAACCTCAGACTCTAAAGAAGTGACTGCAACTGTCCGTTGAGCAACTAATTTGTTAAAGCATAAAGAGTCTGCACACAAATGTCAGGCCAATGGCTGCAACCAAATGTGGCAATAGAACTAGGTGCGACCACAATCAATAGGCAATAACAACCTGTCGCTTTTGGCCAACTTTAGTTGCCAAACTTTTTTGGGCAACAATCTCAGCAGTCGCACCCTGTTGCCCATATCAACAGCTTCGACTCACGGGTATAAAGTTTAATATGTTTTTTGGAATTATTCTTTTATGATACGTTGGCAATTATGAAAAAATGCTAAAAGCATTTGACTTCCGTCGAAGCTTGTCACATCAACGACTTGGCAACAACTCATCCTGTTGTCCAGCCTATCGAGTTTCAACACAAGCAGCAGCAGCAATTTTTAGGGACAGATTGTCAGAATCTGGAATCTGCTGCGACCACAAAGTGGAAACGGAAGTGTCGCCGTGTCCAGCCAGACGGAGAGACAACCAGGTAGACAGCCCTGCAACTATTAGCAAATGACCTTTAGGATCTGTTGGCACAGAAACCAAAGCAGTGCCCAGCAGCAGAAGCAGCAGCAGCCAGAGCAAACTTGCAGCAACAAGAGTAACTGCAAGTTGCAATGCAAGTTTTTCGCTGCAGCTACTGTTGATCATTTGCTGCTCGCTACAAAAAGGCAGCTTTGAGTGGTAAATGGCAGTGTGAGCAACAGCAATTACATGCAGCAGCTGCTGGTTGCAAGTGGCAGTGGCAAGGAGACGGGGGAGTGGCTGCAGCTAGTCGGTAGCCCTTGTCACGTATTTGGTAGCCAACAAACATGGTCATACTTAAGGGGCATTAATGTAGTTTATCATCAACTGCAGCTCAAGGAAGATGCGACTGCAACTTCAACTGCAACTTCAACTACAACTGCAAGTTATGATGCGCTGCAGCACAATTGGCAGTGATCAGCGATTGTTGATTAGTTGCCACACCTCACACAGCGTTTGTGCTTTCTGTTGACGCTTTAGAGATGCCAAATGGTGCAAGGAGTGCAAACTGATCAAACTGGATCAACTGGATGATAAATGATGGATAATTACAGTTAGCATCTAGTATTCTTGCAAATAGGAAATATTCGTCATCAACTGACTTGCGTTTTGCAAAATAAACGAAGGAACAATAAAGCGAGAATGCTTTAAGAATCTAAGATACGAATTTAAAAAGATTTAAAATGAGGAATAACTGACGAATGTCGCAAGATCATTTTAAAAGATTCATGAAAAAGTTGCAATAAATTCAAGCTCATTCTATATATATTTTGTTATTCCTAATTCTGTGCTTCATTTATAGCAACTAAATAAATAAATTATATCTACACGATTCTACTACATTACAATTGTTATTATTTAAAAACTTGTCAAACTAAAGATTGACAAATTCTAGTTTCAACAGATAAATTAATAATTTCATGTCTGAATGAATATTAGAATTAAATTTAATATGTAAGAAATCTGTTCCTATATGTATTTGTATTTTTATTTAATAGAATATCAATGCAAGTGTAAGAGAACGAAATAGTTATTATATTTTTATATATTATAATTGCAGCAGAGAATTCAATTCTATAGTACAATAAAATGTAAATAGCAAAAGCCATTAAGCCATATTTCAGACTGCATTTCTTCCTCAAATTTTCATTCTATGAGAAATCAATTTTATTTTCTTTGTGGGAAAAAGCATTAAAAATAAATTTGAAAGTTGCCTCCCCATATATTCTAAGGTATCTCTTAGTCTGGCAGTCAATGTTTACTAAGCGAACCCTTGGGGCAGTCACCGCTTTGGCTTTGTTGTTGTTTTCTTTTTGCAGCTCTGCAGAGTTGTTTCTTTTCTTTTTAGAGCGAAGATCATTAAGAAAGAGCGAAGCGAACATCCGTAGAAGGACATCTGATCGCTTTTTGTGTTGTTGTTTTCGTTGTTGTTGCAGTTGTTGTTGCATTACACAACCGCAAGTGCGCAGGGAGGTAATGGCTATAGATATAAGCACGAGCATGAATACGAGTACGAGTATGAGTATGAATACTAGAATGAGTATGAGTATGAGTATAAGTATCAGTATGAGCAGCAGAAAAGAAAAACCAAAGCAGAGTAAAGAGACGAGATGAAAGTGCAGAAAAAGCGCTGCTTGGGTCCCCCAACTAAAAGCTAAAGACTGTTGTTTGTTGTTGCTGCTGCTGTTGCAGTTTGTGTTGCTGCTGTTGTAGTTGTTGTTGCTGCTGCTGCTGCTTGTGGCTTCCTGTGGCTTACGACGTGTGACGACATGTAGAACTAATTGTCGTCCAGTGTTCGGGTTGGGGAGCAGCAACATAAGCAACAACAGCAACAGCAACATAAGCAGCAGCAGCAGCTGAGGCAACTGAGGCAGCAGCGTCTCAGTCAATTGCCTGCACTGCACTTGCGCCTTGTGTGACAGACATAAATCAGTTTTGTTTTAGTAATCGGCGCAGCAAGAAGTCAAGCCAACGTTGTCAAACTTGCCACATGCTGTCCAGCACCGTGTGTCGCGTATATATGTGTATCTCCCTCTCGCTCTCTCTCTCGGACTCTTTGAAGTTGCGTCATAATTGAAAACAAGTGCGAGCTGACACCTTAAAAGGCAGCAAACGCATATTGAATTCCACATAGATCACACGATTTTTCGGCTACAGGAGGCAAACGAGTTAATTAGACAAAGTGTGCGCTTTGGGGACTTTTTTGTTGTGAGTGTGTGTGTGTGTGTGTTTGTGTGATTTATCAGCGCCATTCTTTGGCCATAAATGGTGCAGAGACAAACGAAAAATTAGCAACATTTTAGTTAATGCACATAAATAAGAAACAAAAAAACTGAAACTGAAAACTTGCTAAACTTACCAAATCTGGCAAGACGTTCGTGTGCCGTCGTGTGTTAGTTTGTGTGTGTGTGTGGGACGATCTAACAAACTAACAAAAGAAAACAAATAAACCAACACTATACCCAACCCCGAAAACAAAAAAAAAATACAAGTTAATGAGAGGCGCCATATTTGGTCAGATTGAAGCACGCAAGATGCCCGCCACAGTGTTGCCAGCTGCCTCCGGTCACACGACCAACAAGCTTAACAACAACAACAACAACATTATTATGCTAAACAACAACAATAGCAGTAGTAGTAACAATAATATAAGCAACAGCTTATGCAACTCGATCGCCCATCTAAGCGATTCAAGGACCAATCTCACTGTCAACACGCCCACAGCCTGCCAGCGTTTAAGGTAAGCGATTTAACAGCTTCGTTTCCCTCATTCCAATTCCGAATTTCGTTTATTTGTTTAATTTCTTGAAACAAGTTTATTTGTTTTTGTTATTGTCTTTGCGCTTTTGGTTTGATTTGTGCCGTTGCGGTTTCACAATTGGGCGTTCTGTGTTAGCCATATTAATAAATTATGCTAATTGCCCCGCGTGCGTTTCGTGTGTGGGTCGCTTTTGGCATTTGCGCCAGTACATTCGACATGAACACGGACTCAGACTTGGCTCCATCAGACATAGATGCCACTATTGGACTCCACAATAGTACAACGGCCGACTAATTGATATTTATGGGAATTAAACGTGTCGCATTAGAACGGTTCGAAGCCCATTTGTCGTGCAGATCGAAAGATTGAAAGCGTCGTGAAAGGGAAGCCAAATAGCCATAATAATTGCCATATAAATATAGCTATTAATTTGTCAAGAATTAATGCTTCATAGGCTCTTCAACTCTGGCTCATTTCACTAATCAATGAGGAATTCTTCGATTTAAATATATAATAGTTATTTAAAACATTTCGATTGTAAAGCTATTTCATAAGTTTTTGCTCACATAATGGGTAATTCTTTAAATTATTAATTAGGATAATAAGCTATTTATAAGCTATTAATCCAATTTTAAGTTTGTTCTTTATTTTTTTTTTCTTTATTTTCTTTTGTTTCTTTAATTTTAATTGTTTTTCCCCTTTTTGTGTCTAAATCATTTAGTATATTTTAGATAGCGTAATACTACGCTTAAGTATTTTTTATTTTTCCCATACTATTTAGTATATTTTAGCTCTCCCAATACCAAACTTTAGTATTTTTTGCTATTCCAAAGTATTTATTAGAGATTCAATACTATTTAAATATTATTCTCAAATTCAACTCTATCTGCCACTCCAGCTTCATTTGAGGTTCAATTCAATTCATCTACTTCTATCTTCAACTTTAATTTATTACTTTCTCCACCCACCAACCACTGCGATTGTTATCTAATTGAATTCTTTTTCGTTTTTTTTTTCTCATTGCAAAACAGCGAAATGTTTCGTCGTTCAATTGCGAGCAGCACTCAATCGAGTTCCCGGGAAAATACCTACGAGGAGGTGAGCTAATGATCTAAAGTAATTACTAACATCCCGATATTTAAATTGTAAATGAAGCATCGAATTTTATTCCACGAATTGCGTAAGATTCAAAAACTGATCTGTGGGGGAAAAAATGAAACCCAAAAGCAACCCCGCTGATAAATAGATATGTAGATCAACGCTACCTGCATAAAGAACAGATATTAATGTGAATGTGAATGCAATCGGTGTTTGGTAAAAGGTTCATCAAAATTCAACTAATTAATCAAATAAAATGGCATTTTTGGTCTGAGGAAAAGGGGAAAATGGGGAAAAACGACTCAAATTACAAAAACCGTTGCTGTCGATCGCTGCTGTTGATTTCAAGCTGTAGTTTTTCACATTTTGAAATCATCAGAAATCTTTTAGCAAGCGCAGCGCATCGAAGACACATCAAAGGAAAACAATTCACGGCCAACTATTTATAAACAAAACAGGAACATATACAACAAATATATAGGGTGTCTCTGACTACTGTAGTATGTGTGTGTGTATCTGTATCTAGAAGTGCGCAGCATGTAATCCGAGCCAGTGGCAACCACTTTCAGCGAATGCTCGCTCGCTTGAGACGAAAGCAAAAGACGCACCCAGTGAGACAAATCAAGAAAGAGAGAGAGAGACGGCCAGAGCGAAAGAGAGAGCGATCTGTAAACAGGCTCATCTTCAAGTGTGGCAGCTGCCTGGCGTACGAGTATCTTTAAGATACTTTTGCTGCCGCTGCTGCTGCTGGCAAGGACCAACGCAACGCATCCTTAGCAAGCCCGCAGGCATTGACCTGCTTTGGAATGTCTATGGAAAACATCTGTCGCCCTATACACAAAAGGTTCGGGCCGCATCTCTTTCTTTCAGGATATTGGCGCGTCTTTCGCCGAGCTGTCCTGAGCTGAGCTGTGTGTTATTACAGGCTGTCACTCCTTGGAGCCACAGCGCACAGGTTTGTCTGTACCTAGAGAAGACTGTTGGAAACATCTGCCTCTGCCTCTGCTTTCGAGTCCTGCATTAATCGAATGTAATTTTGTTGCTGCTGCGATCGTTGCAAGGTGATAAGCGAGTACCCAAAGCCATTGTTGGCGTGTTGTAAGGTTTACTATTGAAGCAGTTTCCGGTTCGCCGGAGTTGTCCCCGAGTACAGTTTAAATGCAGTTAAAACTAATCTGGATACATTTCGTAATTGTCGTCTAATCTCTTTAGCAATTTGCCTTGGATTATTTCCTAGACTTTTGCTCTCCCAGATCATTATCCCAGCATCAAAAGAGCGTCTCGATTAGAGCTAGATACATATTCAAGGCAGACGCGTCATTTGAGACTGGGCAACCGCAAAGGCAGCAAAAATATGTTGTCTTGCCATGTGGCAGGGTTGCGATGTTGCTGCCACAGCGTGCATTGGCCGCAGCTTACAGATGCGTTTGTCATAGATACAGATACATAGATACTCAGATACAGATGCAATGAGCGCGTGTAAAACGCATAAAATTGCAAATTACTACGCTCGAATGCGTGCCACATGACAGCGAGCCAGCCAAGACGCAGCTCAAGCTTTGATTCGATTTCATTTGCGGCAACCGCAGCGAAGATCACTCGACTCAGCTCAAACTTATTGTAAGATGAACTGAACTAAGTTGAGCTGAGCGTGTGGCAAGCAGACGATCTCTAATGGTCTGCCGCATTGACAGTCCATCTCATGTTGCAATTAGCTGTGGCAAGTGAGAGAGAAACGAGAAGTTAGTGAACCCTAGAGTATCTGAACCCTCCTTTCCTCCGCACTTATTTTTTTCGATCCCCACGATCGCGCTAATCTAATGTGGAAAGTGCAAGTGAGTGCACTCAAGTTAAACATTCATTCGTCCGTCGGTTCGTCTCTCGGTCTGTTCACATTTTATTGCCACAAAACCTAATCACAAATCAAATATTTTTATACGCTTCTTGGGTTTTATGGCGGCTGCCTCTGTTTTTCTCTGTCTAGGCGAAGTTCATTCGCCTGCAACGATTGCAATTGCCTTTGAAATCAAAATCAAAATCGAATTCAGTTTCGACGGCACAAATATTTGGAGACAGCTGACATGACAAAACCAAACAGTGGCTAATGATAAGACACTAATCAAGGCACTTGTTTGTCAACCGCCCTCGAAGTAAAGGTTCATGAATTACAAGCGTGGGTCATGTGGTTGAACCTCAAACCAAACGATCGCATAATTGGAATTGGAATTTGAATTTGAGTTTTATTATTTGATTTACGCCTGGGAAAGATAGCGAGTGACTAAAAGGTACTGAGAGTTGTATGAAAAGAGGGTTAAACCAAGCGATACCCTGTACAAGATTTGCTATGAGACTTAAGTGATTTAAGTGAAAATGTAAATCATTTTAAACAAGTTCAAAAACGATGGGCATGCTAAATTATAGTGCAAAATAATTTACAGAAATAAGTTATATAATTTTAAGCAAATAAAAGAAATATGTGCATACTAAATTAAAGTATAATTTATAGTACAAATGTTCTACCAAATAATTTTATACAATCTAAATAGGGTAAAAGTAAGTCGGACTTATACCAAAGTTTTTCCTGCAAATATCGTTGGCTTTACACATTCACTTTGATCATCAAATCTTTACGTTGCTAACAAATTTTGTGTGGAAATATTATTCAGGCCATATCATATTTGTTTATCTATTTTGGAGGCACTTTACACTTGCTAATCACTCAATATCAGCTGCGTAGCCAAGAAAAGCAAACAAACCTAAGCCCCGCTTTAGATCAAAGACTTGTTGTTATTATGAATTCCAATCGAATACTCGAGAAGTCTGTCTTCGAGTAAGATACTTTCAATTAGCGTGTGAAAAATAAGCTGCATATTTAACATAAGTAATATTATTATTATTTCTGGCGATTGTCGGGGCCATAAAACTGTCCCAATTCAATAGACCAAATAAATGCCAGCTTCAAGTCAACAACTGTTCAATTTCCAATAGTGACAAAGTACCCGAAAACGAAGAAAATATGTCAAACTCTAGACAGAAATGATCCCGCGCCCAGAAAACAAAATGTATCTCATTGAAATGCAAACAGTTGCGATACGCCCTCCTAAAAAAATGTATCTCCCTCTTTGTACTTTGGATACCTCCTCTTTTTCATGTTATTATTAAAAACACCTAAATGGGTCGCTGAACAGAAGTCGAAACTCTGGCCTGAGAGTTCGGGGTCCAAGCTGTGTGTGTGTGTGTGTGCTTTGTAGTGCAGCACGTACAATAAATTAGTGACATTATAAAAAAATTAAAACGTGAGCTCCGATATCCAAACAACAAATAATAATAATAAGCGACATTGTTGTACACATACTGAGCTCTGCTTTTCGGGGGGGGCAGCGACTGCGAATTCACAACACAAACAACAACAACAACGTGACGATGGCCCCCACGAATACTACTAGCTGAAGTTGGAATCAGTTGGAGCAGCAACAGCAGATCGGGAGTTGGAGCAGCAGCAACTAGGTCCGCTGTGAATTGTTCGCATTGCTTTATGCGTTTTTATGTTTTACAGCTCGCTTTCTGTGCTCCACTCATTAGCATGCTGAACACGAGAATCTGATATAGTGTATATATATTGTATGTTTTATTTCCAAACTCTTCTTCTCACTGAGGACAACGTACACAGAAATTGTCAATAAAATTGCCGACTGGCAGCACGCACCGAGCACTTTGTCGAGAGGCATTTACAACAACAAAAAATCTTGAGACTGGTTTTTGGAGAGACAATTAAAAAAGGCCGTTCCGAGGAGGAGCTCGTCTTCTCAAAGATCCCACGCTTTTGGAGAGACTGAGAAAGAGAGAGAGAGAGAGAGACACACACACACACAACTTCACACAACAAAAGGAAATCTGCGGCATTTAAATAATTTTTCGATGCCAGCCCACACAGCACAGCACAAACTCAACTCAGACGAAGTCAGGTTGATTATTTGTTCAAAATGTTATTGTAAAATTTATATGCGAAAATTGCATTCGAAATGAGATACTCAACACACACACTCACACGCTGGTATCAGCTTCATTCATTATAACAAAACGAGCTTCGACTTTTGTTCGCGTGAACTTTTGCGCATTTCTTTGGGCCACGTTTATCAGCCGTCTCTGTTGTTGTTGTTGTTGTTGCTGCCTCTCGCTGTTTATCATAATCACATACAGCGGAAATCATTCAAGAAAAAGAAGACAACACAAAAATATATATATAAAAAAAAAGAATAAAGAAAGAGTAAGAGGAGCTAACAACAACAACAGAGTCTGTCTACCTAATGAAATCTCTACCTGCTGCTCAGTTGCTGTTGCTGCTGCTGCTGTTGTTGAATGAACTCGCAGCAGCAACTGTAATCCAATCTGTTTTGGGTTTTTCTCTCGTTAGCCATTAGCAGCTTTTTAGCCGGAATTAGTTTGTGGGCCGCACTTGACTTTATCGCCACGCAGCATGTGATTGAGGGAAAGTCCTGCCAAATATCCTTGCACTGCAATCACATGTTCTGCACACATATTTTGGGTTAGTCCTGTGGCATGTGCTGTGCCTCCTGGCCGCCTGGGGTTGCCTCACAGCACCTAAATTGAATCCTATTCGACATGAAGTTGACAAGTTCATACGGCAATTTTAGAGGAAAAGTTTGAAAATATCTATGACAGCTGTCAGCATCAACATCTTCTTGAAATGACATTCAAAATACTATCCGAATTAATAGATTTAGATATTAAAAGTCTTAAAGACAGCTGACAACTTTATGTGGTAAATTTACGAACTAAAATCAATAAACAAAATATAAAAACTTGCTGTTTAATGACTTGGTTATGAGAAGAGCCTTGAGAGTTGACAGCTTTATAATCCAAAATTTATCAAATTCCCAGCTAAGCATGACAGTTTTATGTGCGAGAACTTTATAGATTAAGTAAGATCAAAAAGTAATAAATAGTTCAATTTGTAAAGATTGAAATTGCAGGGGGAAAGTGAAATAAAGCATTTAAGAACTGATATTCAATATTCTTGTTATAGCTTTCTCCTCCCTTTACTCTGTGGCAATCTTGCGCCCATTTTATATTTCCTACATCAATTTGTTATAGTTGTAAGCTCATCAATCGATAGACATCTGCAATCTGTTTGGCAGATCTACGAGTGTGCACAACCTACTCACCCATTTGGCGCTTGCCTGGTTACAAACTTTAAGATGTTTTCAGCTTTCTATTATTGTCATATTACATGCTGGCTTTTCACTCTGAAAAAGTGTAAAAGAGCGAGAGAGACACAGAGAGAGAGGGAGAGAGAGACTTCCTCATTAGTTTTGGGGCTGCTCACAATGGAAATAAGCTGATGATGATAATTAAATCAACGTTGCATGACACAACTTAATCAAAACTGAGCCGTGCCATCAACAAAAAAACAACACAAACCGAAGACAACAAAAAAATAATATAGTAATGAAAGTGAATTAACTGCCAGTCGAAAAATCTGAACAAAAACAATACATGTATAGCTGCTGCAAATGAGGTCAACGAACATGGTCGAAAAAGCGCAAGGAAAAAGGCCAAAAGCAAAAGTTGACAACGGCCGTCAGTGGGCAGAACCCAAGAGGCAATAACAAAAGACTCGCAGACTCGAAGACTAAGCAAAAGCTTTGAATGATTTTCCAATCTCGAAGCTAAACAAAAGCAAAAATCTATTAGATACTTCACTTAACTTGCTGCCTCCAGCTAATGGTGTTGTATTTTTATTTTTTTTATTTTTGTTGGCTTCACTCTGTTTGGCTTATCTGCCCATTTACGTGCCAAATCTGCAGGTGAAAGTGTTGCAAAAACAAAAGCCAACAAACAAAAAGAAGAGCATTCATTGGCAATGCCAAGAGGAGCCATTGAAGTCAGCTCAATGGAAAAGAGCACCCCAGGAGAAAATTGTTTTTCCTCTTTCGCGAGGTGCAACATGCATTTTGAAGCATTGTTTCCCACACTATGCAACATGGACGTGCCATGCGGCAAAGCATTTGATATCCATGCACCATGCTCCACTTTAATAGTCGCCTTCATGGCCATCGCGGCCATAATAAATGTGTGTAACATTCTCTAATTGCCACACACTGAACTGCACTGCACTGTGAGTGAGTCATGGGTGATTAGTCAGTCAGCTGCGTGTTGCACAAGAATTCGGTTTTTTTTTTTTTTTGACTCACAAAATACGAGAATTTTCCTAAGCAACTACATACGACAAATTTGCCGCGCTCCTTTTGACAGAATTTAAGCGTGTTTCATGTGTTTACGTGGTGTCACTTGTATCGATGTGGCTGCCACATGCCTCCGCGCACCTGTTTCCGTTGCCACCGCCACCAAGAAGGCGCTTCGATAGCCTTCGAAAGACACTCAGACAGACAATACCAAAGATAGATAATATTTACATGTAGCTCTGTGTAAACTCAGGCGCTAATTCTAATGAAGTTGCAAAGTTCCCAAAAAGGGAACGTGGCAGGTGCATGCTAGACACCTAACTATGTGCCCCCAAATGAAGCCAGTTCTTAGTCCAATTATTTGGACATTCGATGCATAACTCAGCGACTAATGAGATCAAGAAATAGTCCAAGAATAATGTCTTGGGGTAGTTTTGTAGATTATCAGTCTTAATTGTAACGTGAGTAATGAAAAGCGGACATTAGAAAGAAGTCTCAAATAGGGAAATGTGAAAAGACAGAAATATCTACTGACATGAATTTCTTCATTAAAAATATAATTTAAAATAATAAAGATATTGCAAGACAGCATTAGATAAACCTCAATATAATATCATTTACATAAAGAGAAACATATCTAATAGAAGCAAGCAAAAAGTCATTTGGAAGGAAGATAGCAAAACAATCCGTTAGATCAGCAAAAATATAGATCTCATTTACTTATATTGCCATATTTCATTTACATTTATAATAGATTTTTGCCAACAACTGAAGCAAACATCTTCTACTTTGTAAAGCAAATTTCTTCCGCAGTTAGCATAGAAAGCAAATATTATTTGTTCGCAATAGGATTTGCGTATTATCCTTCAGACGTCATGCTCGAAAGGAGGCAAACAAAAACATAATCTTATAATAACTTGAGGCTGCATTTCCCACAGTTTGCTACTTTATCAGCCTAGCCGCATGGGTATTTGCATTCCCAGAAATAAAGTGCTCACCTCCATGATGTCTGGGGCATCTTTAGCAACGCTAAGCATCCGAAACTAATGTCCGACGAGACTTTGAATGCAATGAGTACATAAAGTAGGTCTTTTACTTGCATTGCAGGCAAACTCTAGACTTGGGACTCGGCGTGTGCGGTTGGCCCAGGCTCTTCTTTGCTGTGACGATGTTTGCACTGTGCTTCCTTGTCATCAGTTGAATAATAAAAGATCATAAATAAATAGCATTGAAGGAATGCAGTCGCAGACGGACGGACAGACAAACGGTTGGTCGGTCACACTTTAATTGGTATAGATAAAGCGAGTCTGAGCGCATCTGAGAAATGTACACAGTGCAGAGTCAGACTACAACTAGCGCTCTCTCTCTCTTGCTTAAGCTACTACTCGATGCTTCTGTCTCGCTCTGGGGTAATTGATACCCGAGGTGTTGATTTGAAAAACAAAAAAAAAAAAATGCTGTTTGCTTGTAAACAAAAGCGCTTGTTATGCCGCACACAGCACAACAATAAACAACAACTGCATTTTTCGGGAATTTAGATAAGCCGCAGAATATTTCAGTGCCACAAAAGAAAGACTAAACAAGATGAAGAAGAAGAAGTAGAAGCAAAAAGTAGCTAAAGATAAAAGACAGCAACAAGCCCACAGAAATCATGCAAATCGAAGTGAGTGAGAGCTGCTCCAAACTGATGTGGGTCCAATGTCTGACTGACTAACTGACTGACTGACTGACAGCTAGATTGCGGGCTTCGACTGCCCATTTGATAAGACCCAACCCAAGTCAAGCCAACCCAAAGCTTATCAGCGATGCCCACAAATATTTGATCTTTTTTCGTCAGCTTCCTTCTGCTTCTCTTGCTATGATTTCTTGTTTAAACGCTAAATGTTTATGCATGAGATTAATGGTTAGGCGCACGCCTTCCAAATTTGTTTAGAAACCCAAAATCCCACAATACTACTACTTTTGATATAAACAATAAAATTACCACAGCGTGGAGTCTTTCTCTTCTTTTCCAACTTGAGCTGTTAATTAGTCAAATCAGCTTTTGATTGGGAGAGGAAGCATTTTTTTTATTGGCAGCGGATATGCTCGACTATCACAAAAGTGAAAATTGTTAATCTTTCAGTTATTATTACTGAATTGACCTTGGCTTCCACTTTGTTCGACTGTTTGTTAACTGTTTGTAATTTATTGGAATTTAATAGAGAGGAAAAACTATCGAGGGGAAAATCATACAATATTTGTTATGGTCAATTTCATTGAGAAACCAATTAACATTCACATTTTTTTTTTCTGCTCATAATTAATGATTCGTTAAACAAAAAAATTGTTATTATGTAAAAAGAAAAAAACAATTGCAAAGTATTTTAATGAGTTTCCGCAAGAATGCTCAGTTTTCTTGTAACTTGTTGTGCTAATTCTAAGTCGAGTTATTTGCATCATGAATCAGCCATGATATCATTATTATGCTAATACAAAAAAGTTACAGGTAAAATGATTCAGAGAGAGAGTTTTAGAATAGACAACTCGTTTGAATAGAATATGAAATGATTATCGATAGTTTTGTTGTATAGTGAATAGTGCGAATACAGAGCAAAGAGAACGGAAACAGAGAGACAAGCTGGCATATTTCCAAACACGATCCCTGCCAGATCCTTTTGTGTCACCCTAAGCGACACCTTTGGAAAAACTGTCAATAAGCAACGCATTGTTCGATCGAATAAAACAGCTGCCCCATGCACAACTCACACACATTTTTACAAGACCACACAATGTCCTGTTGCCGTTCGCATTTCTCGGCATCTTTTGGGCACAGGACAATGGCAGCAGAGCAACTGATTGGTAAGAAGCGGCATCTGCATCTGCATCTGCAACTGTCATGGCCGACATGTGATGGCAAGATGCTCTGGAATTTCGAATTTGGCGGCAAAAAAGAAACACTAAAATGGAAAAAGGGAAAACTACGCAGAATAATAGGAAAAATGCCAACTAATTAGCAGACGGGCGAAGCGTATCAACGCCAAATAACTTTTAGAGCCCAACGAGAGAAAAGCTGCAGCTGAAACTGAGGCTGAGCCCATTTCCTAAGCAGATGAAATCGCTGTCAATCGCTGAGCTTCTAAGCGGCTTTTGTGCTATTAACCACAAGACACTCGCTCAGTTGGCAAGAGAGAGTCTAAAGAGAGATGGTTAAGATTGTTGGCCAACAGTCAACAGAAGATCTCTCTCTCGCGCTCTCCCAGCTGTGCTCTCTTTCTCTACTCTCTTTTCTTGGTCTGCGTCTTCGTCTTGGCAGAAGCAGCGAGCAGCAAGCAGCAACTTTTCTCGTTGCCGCTTTTATTTTATGGCTCTTTTTTTCGGCAACAGCAGCAGCAACAGCAACGGGCCAACTCAACATGTTCAGTCAACCTTGGCAAGGCCGTTGTTGCCGGTTTTTTTATGCGTGCTATCTTTCTCTCTCTCTCTCTCTCTGTCTGCGGGTGTATTAATGTGTGTGTGTGTGTGTGGACTGTTGTCTGCGTGGGCCTTTAGTATGTGGCCAACGGAAGTGCGTTCGTTATAATTGGCATCCCCATTTTCTCCTCTACTCTCCTTTCCTTCCCTCAAACAGCTGCTACTCCCTTTAATTTCTTCCCGGATCCGTTTGCGTAATTGCTGCGCAAATGGCTTGTTGCCATCATTAGACGTCACGTTTGGTGTTGAGGCTATTGGGTAAACATGGCAGCAAACACTCTGTAATTACTGTATCCCTCAAGAGTGTCCTGTTGCCAAATTGTGCGGAAAGTGTTAGGGGTTGTTCCTGCCAATGCCAAATTATAGGGAATGCCTATCAATTAATGCTGCGCCCAGAATCGTTGCTTTCAATCGGACCATTAAAATTGATATTTAAGCCAACTGTTCAAAAAGTCATTTTAAAAACTGCTTCTAGTGCTATATTTTAAACTAAGGTTTCAAAAAAGTATATCCAAAATTTTTCGAAAAACATCCATTGAAGAAAACTTGTGTTGTAAAGCTTGCGTATTACGTATTGCGTAAGAAAAATATATATTCTTTCACTATTCTAATGAATATCGAATATGAAATTATTTTACAATAATCATTTCTATTTCATTCTTGAAAAAAATACAGACACCTAAACCTATTAAAACCTATTTAATTTTTTTTTACAAACTAAAAATAGTAATATTCATTAAAACTTAAAAAAAATTGCAAATCTAAATGTGTTAATCATCTAAAAAATTGCTCAGATATTTGAAATTATTCAAAAGTATATATTTCATACAACTTAAGCATTAATTATGAATTCAGTAGTTATTTACCATATTCAGATGCAATTATTTATAATCTAGCTTTTCGTTGAGTCTCTGCTAAAGTCTTTGAATGCAATTTCAAACGCGATCCATAGAATTAGCGGCGATTTAGCAACTGTTCTCAATAGTTTACATTGTTTGGGCTCAGTGCCAATTTCATCAGTTTAACAAAATAATTGAGAGACTGACCAAATGACTGAATGACTGCAACTCCAACTTCGTATGAGAAACTCTTCCCCAGGCAATGCTGCTGCTGCTGCTGCAGTCGCAGTCGCTGCTGCTGCTTGCCTTTGTTGTTGCTTTTGTCTCGCTCTAAAGTGCAATGGGATGGCGAGCATGCTCATGCTATCTCGTTTGCACAGCTCGACATGTTGCGCATGTGTTAGTGAGTGTCGCTGTGCGCATTGCCCGACTGCCTGCTTGCCTGCCTGAATGTGTTTGTTTGTGTGTGTGTTCGTGCGCAGCTGAGACCCGGTCTCTGTCGCTGCCGCTGTTGTCTCCGGCTTGGTTGCGAGGCAGAGCGACTGCGTCATTTCAGTTGCTTTCGAGCAAGCGACGCAAACGGTTCGTAATTCGTGCGCTCTTTGCGAAATATTCCCAAACAGAAAACACAACAACTCAAAAATATTCAAAGTCGCGCGTGCGTAGTGCGAGAGAGTTTAGTGCAGTTTTGAAATAGTTGAACAACATTGTGAAATACTCGAAACTTAACTGAATGATGAGTGCATAAAACATAAACAAATTGTAAACACAGCAAATAAACAAAGTTCGATTAAAAACTCATCAATTGAAACACTTTGGGATTAGTTTCAATTTGAACAAAAACAAAAAAAAAAACAAACGCTATCAAAATGGTACGCAGCTTGGCTCAGTGGACAAAGACGTTGAGTTTTCCCTCACGTCTGTCGCCCAATCGCAATTCAAAGGATTGCTCCACATTGGCCAGTCCAATGCCACCGCCAACGCCACCGCGCAACAAAACCAAAGGTCACAGCAATTGCGCCACATCGCGCTCCTCCTCATCGACAGTGTCCTCTTCCCATTCATCGTCGGCTGCTTCACACAACTCCCCAACGCCGGGAAGTAATAGCAACAACAACAACAACAACAATAACAATATGCCCATAACGGAACTGGAACAGATCGTAAGTGTTAGCCTCTCTATTATTTTTGTTTTTGTCGCTGGTGGGGAGCGGGAATTAAACTTCCTGCTTTGCGCTTGACAGCTGTGCAAACAGTTTTGCCCTGATAAAGATAAAGCTCGTTGACCCATTTGCAATTGGAAATGGAAATGAAATTAATTGGGGAGGCCCACAATAAAATGTCGCAAAGCTCACTTATCATTAGCAATCAATCAGTTAACCAAAGCAAATAGCACAGATATGTCAAATAAAAACGTAAAACTGGTTAAAAAAAAGTACAGGCAAAATGCATTATAATGAACACAACTCTTTTGCAATATTCAGTATTATAAAACTGAATTAACTCTTCAACTATACTATAATCGCTTAATTGCTCAACCCGTTCATCATAGCTTAGCTCCACTGTTGCGCTGGGAAAGTAAAACAGCAGCGATAATTGATAACCAAACGCTATGATTTCTAGGCTAGATAAGCGAGTTTTGTTTCTCATGTTGACAGCCTACGAAAACAACTATCGAATCGCTTGATCGATTATCGATAAACACAAGCGAAGGCGACCTCCATTCGAGGCTTTACTATTGCAATTATTGTGACCACCAGCGTTTGATGGCCAAGTTGAGAGCAATTTGGCAAAATGCTCGTTTGTCTAAATGCTCCGCTCTATTCAAATTGTCAGACCTCCTAAGCACACACACACACACATACACTTTAGAGAAAGAGGCACACACATGTGCGGCAAAATAGACATAAAAAAAACAAATCTGAAAAGCAAACAGGATGTCGCCACGCTTGAACTGCGCTGGGAATAAACGACGAGTGTGCTTCAGAATGGGACATCATCGTTAAGGGCGCCCAGTTTGCAGTTTGCAGCAGACGCGACACATGTGCACAACGTGGCCGACAATTGTCGGTGGCACATGCAGCAAGGGCAATTCTGATATAGGGAAACTCTTGAAAGTGTTAGGACTGAAAAGCCTGGGAAAATTACTGGAAAAAGACATCAACAAAACTCGAAAAGGTCGCGTTTTGATAGCGATTGTTTAACTAGGCGTAAGGAATGTTACAGTTGTAAACTTCCAACTCCATATGGATGTGGTGTAGATAAATTTAAAGATATGATGAGCATAATGTGAGAACTTCAAACAATCGAATTTTATAGATTTTTGTATAAACTGTTCAATATGAAATTTAAACAAAGTTGCATGGCTATCTTCTTTAAGATAATTTGTTATCTATGTACTTCACTTATATTCTTGAAACCAGTTAAGATTTAAATAAAAATTTACTTCTAGTCACGTAAAATCCAAAAAGTATGTCTAAAATATTCTAAATATTAAATAGACAAAGTATAAAACAAATGAATTACCTCAACAACATTTCTGAAAACCAGTTAAAAATAAAATCCAAAATTGCTTGAAATTAAAGTCATAAAATTAGAAAAATAACTAGCTTGAGATGTCTTTGCAACTTCAAAACGAATTCCAGTTAGACAAATAATAATTGCCAGCAATTTTGGACAGATATTCAAAAAAATATTAATTTGCTCTTCAATCGGCAACTGTCAATCAAAACAAGTATAAGCAATAACGTCACCAGTTATGATTGCTGATTCATGAGTGTAGAGTTCTGAATCATAAATCGAAACACATCATACTTGAAGACTATTTACATAATTTCAAGCCAAGAAAATAGCTGCGCTAAAAATGCGATTAGCTGCAATTTGTGGAAAAGGTCATCGTTGTAGTATCCCGCTGAAAAGAATCAATTGCATAGCTTCTACTCGATGTCCGAACTGAGTTACCAGCAATATATATACAATATTCATAAGCATGTGGTGCCACACCCGCAGACCACGACAACTGTTGGCAACTAGCGCAATACGTGCCACAACAACAACAACTGCGACTACATGCCACACTTTTCAAACGTTGCTTATGGAAAATCGTGACCAACAACTTTGGCGCCGCTACCGAGGCGTCGCTCTTGTGGCATCCACAACTGGTGCCCCACTCTACAGTGCAGTCCAGTCGCATCCCCTCAAGCGGCGAACGACGAACGAAATGCCAAAGTTGAAAGGCGTCGTCTGCCCAATGGAAGTGGCCAACAGCGAAACCGTTAGAAAAATGCGCTTATATAAGTCAACAAATTGGCAAAAGAGTCGCAGCGCAAACCGGAGCTTGTTGCTTGCCATTTGCTTCTGGCCAGCGAAACGAAAACGAGTTTGCGTTGTTTTGATTTTTCGCAAGCCTGCCGCTGGAAAAGTTGTTTGCAAGCGGCTTTTCCAGTTGCTGCAGCCAACAAACATCCTTGGCCAAAGGTAAACCAGTTAACCGGTTTTGCGTAGGAGTTTGCTACCCACCAAAAACTATAACCACTTGCCACATGCTGCATACCGGGACGCATTGCAACTAACTGTTTAACAGGCTGCCTGGCATAACTCTGAGAGCAGCAGCAGCAGCAGCGACGGATGAGGCGATTGAAGCATTTCCGCCGAAGCTTTTCCCACAAATTAAAAAAGAAAATCGACTTGCTCCAATTGAAAAGTTTTCCTGTTTATTCCCACAGTCGGTCTAGCGAGGATCGACGCAAAACGTGCTTTAGAAATTGACTTTGATTAGCATTTCACACCTTGCTGTTAATAACACAAATTGTGAATGCGAGGAAAGAGAATGTGTGTGTGTGTGTGTGTGTGGAGTGGTGGATCTAAGCTGAGTCAACTGTTTTCTCTTGGATCTGGTCAAGAACGTGGCAAATACTAGCACACAAAAATATTGCCGCGAACACAGCACTAAAATTTTTGTGTGTGCTTGAGCAGCCAACGAACCCCAAAAAATAAAATGAAAAAATGCGCTTGCTTTTAAACTTGGCCAACAGCAAAGTGTCAGCAGTTGTTTTATTTCCTGTCGCTGCTCCGCCTCTTCTCCAGGCAGCTGTTGTTGTTTTCCCCCATTCACAAAAATGTTACAAAACAGCAGCTGTTGCTGCTCCCCGAAATAAAAGAAACACAATAAAAACAAGCTAACGCAGCACAAAGTTCACCTGCAACACGAAAATTGCAAAACACGTCGCAGCACCAACAGCGAAACACACGAATGAGATGCTGCAACTGCGCAGTGTGAAATTAGGCAACAACGCTTTGAAGTTTGGCAATGTGCAGTGTGCACGATATTTAGAACATTTGCCAAACAGCTCATTTAGCTGTTTTCAAGCCAAATATTAATGCAAATTCAGCAGCAGTAACATAATGATGTCTGTGTATGTGTGTGTCTACACTTATTTTTATTATTGTTGTGTGCGTGCAGGTGCAGAGCGATTTACCTGTTTTGGCAGATCAGCTGCTCTCCCATTCACGCGCTCTCTCGCTCTCATTCTTGATCTCTTTTGCACTCTCTTTCGCTCGTTGAAAACTCGTTTCTGGCTTTGACCATGTTTTGTTTTCATTTTTGCAGCTGTCTGAGAGATACACATAAGAGCAGCACTATGTATTTATCATCTATACCATCGCTATAAATACCGTACTTGATGTTATTGTTGTTGTTGTTATTATTATTGTTGTGTAGCATTTGCAGCTCTTTGTGAAAATCATAAAACTGCGCATCAGCTGTTTTCATTGCCTGAATTTGAAATTTGCCAACGCTGCACTTTTGCAAGCTGGGAAGTTTGCTGCATTTTATTGGGTCAGCTGAAGTCGAGCCAAGTCTTACGCCCATTTCTTGATGGAGCGTATTATTTCATCATAATCATCAAACAGAAAACGGAAAACCTGTCGCACAGCTGTTTCTTGGGGCATAGAAGACGTCGCAACTGTGGGAAGTTTTCGGACTGAGCAAATACGCAAAAGCAAAAGCGCTCTAATTTGATACGAAAACATTTAGCACAATTTCCAAATGCTTTGGGCAAACACAAAACACATAGGAGAAGAAATGAAAAACATATAGAAATGGCAGCTAATTTCAATGCACACGTACTACTATTAAAAGCATGCCAGAGCCGAGAGACTCGAGACCCGAGACCCATGCCAAGTTTTGTTTGTCTCCCATTTCATATTATATTGTTGGAGTTGGGAAATTTTGGTGCGTGGAGCCATGTGGTGTCAATGTTCCAGTCTCGGTCCCTGTCTCTGTCCCTGTGCCCATTATGTGTGTGTGTGCGGCTCTAAAAACTATTTTGGTTAAACAAACTCGTAACACACAAAGGCCGCAAACGGAAGTGGCCCGTGGTGCAGTTATAATACTCGATAATATTCTATGCAAGGTGCTAAGCGACCTCATCAAAGACAGTCGATTGTTCGACGGGCTGCACAACTGCATTGATGATCTTTCAGTTAGCATGTTGACAGATCGTGACAATTCAAAACTGAAGTGAGAGAAGGAAACATGGGGATAGCATAGAATACTGCTATCTGACAATCACAATGATTCTATCAAGAAATCACAATAAAAACCGTGCTATTAATTAAGCTTTGAAGTGAGCAATGACTAACTATTTAGTAAATGAAGCTGTTCTATTATTAACTGCGCATATCTTCATCACAAACCTAAACACAGATTGCCCCCTAAAATGCACTTCCTCCGCTCCCATCATCAATTGTCTATTAATAAAAGAAACATGCCCGAAAAACTTAAATAAAAATGCTGTGTGTGGTGCTTCCAGAAAACTTTCCAGAAAAGCATAAACAATGCGTTGGCATGTGAAGGAATATGTAAGATTAAATTGCTGGCTGATTGGGGCCAAAACCTCCCCGACAGAAGCCATAAAAAGCCTAAACAACAACGAAAATAAAACAGACAGCATCCCCCAACTCCAAAATGCCAACTACACAAATATCTATGAGCGCCTTGAACTTTATGGAAATACACTTTAGAGCTAGTAGTTGGGAGGAGACCCATGCCAAGAGCAGAGCAGCGGAACATGCTTGAAAAATGTTTTTCACATGATTTTTATGAGGTACCAAGTGCAGCCAAGTGGCCTTAAATGATGGCAACCCAAATGCTGCAACTGTTGCCACATTTGCTGGGTTTTTTTCTCCTTTAATTATAGCAGTTTTTTTCTTTTAGTTTGAACTTTTGATGAATATACTTGTGTATATTTTTTTGGTTGTTGTGCTTTATGTTTTGGCCACGCTTTCGTTTTCATGCCTCGCACGCACAAATTGAATTTTAAATCGTTTGTTATTGTATAACAAAGCATTAAAATCACGCGTCTTTCGGTGCAGTTCATTGAATATTTGATTGTATGTTATTTATTTATTTATTTTCTCCCGTTTTTTATTTTGGCAAACTTTTGCTTTCGGTTTGGAGTTCAAAACACCCGAAAGAGTTTTGCTCAAGGCAATTCACTTTGACAGACATTGACGAACTTGAGAGATTTCTTAATTTTCCGGACGCAGTTTTAACAGCTAAACTTGGATAATTATATAATAAATCGACCCACGCTGTGTGGTCGAAAATGAACCTCGAAATTGGAATAATTGCCACAATAAAAAGTCAATGATCGCGCTAATCTCCTCCTCTTCTTCTACTCCCTCCTCTACTCTGTCTGCTGTTTGATTTCCTTGTAAACAACGTTGACAAACATTTGGCAGGCGGCTTTTGATCTTTGGAGTTGAAGTTGGAGCTGGGGACGTACAAGATGAAGCCTCTTTGGCTTACTTCCTGCTGCTGTCAGTGTAAACACATGCAGTTGTTTAGATTGCCAGCAGCAGTTGAGTGGCAGCCAGGATGCAGTACAAGAGTAATATCCAACTTCATCTGCAACTCCAACTCCACATAAAAGTAGCACCCATTTCATAAGTGCAAATTGGTCCATGACCTGATGGCTTCACAAGTGGAGTACAGCATTGGATGGCTACAGTTCAACTTAATATACTCTTTTTTTATAGTGCTCTTTTGTCATTTGAAGTTGACATAAAACAGCAGAAACTTGTTTTCACGTTAAATTAAATTACCAGCAAAAGGCAATTCCATAGAAATATGTACGAAGTACATACCATATATGAGTATATGAGTGTGTATTTATACTTTTTTATTCTTTTTATTCAGTTTTGTGTGTTTCTGTTTCTGTTTCATGCTTTACGCCCATTCCCGAGAGCCCGGCTCATGTGTTAATTGCTTATTATATCTTTCGTTTTGATGTCATTTCTACAATGCTGGGAGCTGGAGATGGTAGATGGAATTATACATATAGATACATACATAAATATATCTATCTCTGTGTCGGTCTGTCTGTCTACCCTAAGCTGAGTTGAAGGGGCAAGCAAATGCGAGGGGCAACATGTTCATTTATCAAAAGTCAAGCCACGCTCGTTGCCCGGGCGCCGTCGACAGTTGCAAACCGAACTGCAGATAAGGTCAATTAAAAGAGTCAACCGGAAATGTCGCGACGCTCGGTTAGGAGCCCCATTCCAGCAGTTCAGCTCAGCTCAGCTCAACTTAACAAAAAAAACGTAGGGAGTTGGGGGTGCACATATGTGTGCGTGTGTGCAGACTGATCACTTTGACTCCATCAAATTATCCATGGCATATATTTTAATAGTTTTCCCAATAAATTTGTCAAGCGATGAGGGTGAAGTGGCAAGAAAATTCTCCAGTAATTAGATTTATGGCGCATCGTAAATATTTTCGCACAATTTATAATATTAATCTGGCTGCACTTCATAACCATGACCACGCCTCCCGCCCATTTCCCATTAGTAATTAATGCGGGAGGAGAAGAAGACAGAGAGAGAGAAAGATTGAAAGAAATTTACCAGTTCTTCCAGAGGCAGCGGCACAAAATGCAGTCAAGCGAACTGCAGGCCCAAAATGGAAGACAGGAAGTGCATGCCTCAAGAACTGGGAGCGTCGTAGTGTGTGTGTGTGTTTGTGTGTGTCTAAGAACATGCGCATTCATGTGTAAATAGTTAAGGGCTTCGATTGGTAAAAATGGGAAGCAAAGGTGTGAGTTTGCAGGTAGCGAATGTCTTTAGGTAGCCTAGGAAAAACCGATAGCATTGATGAGATACACAAACAACAGGTTCGCTTGTCCCTAAAGAGATAAGCCATTAAGGTGATTCCTTAGCTTATCAGCTCATAACTAGTGTCATTGCAGTCACCTAACATATAAAAGTGCAGTGCCAACTCTCAGATTTAAACAGTCAACAAACGCATTTGCAGTTGCCAAGTTGTTATGGGTTTTTGGCAACGTCTCAACAAAGTCAAGAGCAAAGTGAGTGCAGCTAAAGAAAAGTAACTAAGGTGTGAACAACTCTAAGAAAGTTAAAGTGTTTTATGTTTATCAAAGAGTAAAGTGAGAGTAGGTGAAAATTAGCAAAAGAACATTTCTGCAACCGAAAATATTTGGTGAGATTGAGCTAGCTTAAAGAATTAATTTAGAAAGTATTTCAAAGTATTAAACAGCCGAGTTTAAAGCTAAATAAGTAAGAGTTGGGTTCAACTTGTTTAGATAAACTGTGAGAATTTAAGTGAAAATGTTTCCCAAAGAAGGTCAAACACTACTAAAATCGTAAAGAAGGAAAAGTTATTATAGAAACCAAGAGACACTAATCACATGCCTGCTCATTAACTTTAAATGTAACTAAAATATTAATTTAACTACAATTCAATATTAAATCAAATCTTTTTCACTTACCAATTGCAGATCTATCCCGGTCCCGATCCAAAGCAGAACATTATGGGTTCTCTGGTCTTTTGCATACACCACAAGCAGGGCTGCAAATGGTCCGATGAGCTGCGCAAACTTAAGGCACATCTTAACACATGCAAACACGATGCCACCCAGTGTCCCAACAAATGTGGCGCACAAATACCGCGCATCATGATGACCGATCACTTGCAATACACTTGCACCATGCGACGCACTCGCTGCGAGTTCTGCCAAAGCGAATTCTCGGGCGCTGGACTGGAGGAGCACAACGGCAGCTGTGGCCAGGAGCCGGTGTATTGTGAGGCCAAGTGTGGACAGCGTGTTCTCCGCGGTCGCATGTCGCTGCACAAGTCCAAGGATTGTGCCAAGCGTTTGCGTCGTTGTGCCCACTGTCAGCGTGAATTCTCTGCGGACACGTTGCAGTTGCATGCGGCACAATGTCCGCGCACTCCGCTCGCCTGCCCCCAGCGCTGTGATGCGGGTCCCATTGCACGCGGCGAACTGGAGGCGCATCTGCGTGACGAATGCCAATCGCTGGCGGTGTCCTGCAGCTTCAAGGAAGCCGGCTGCCGTTTCAAGGGTCCCCGGCAGATGCTCGATGCGCATCTAGAGAACAGCGCCGCCGCACACTTATCCATGATGGTGGCGCTGAGCAGTCGCCAAGGTCAGCAGATACAGATGCTCAAGTCTGCCGTCTCCAAGCTGTCCATTAACTACACCGGCACACTGCTGTGGAAGATCACCGATTGGTCGGCGAAAATGTCCGAGGCACGCGGCAAAGATGGCTTGGAGTTGGTATCGCCACCCTTCTACACCTCTCAGTATGGCTACAAGTTGCAGGCATCGATGTTCCTCAACGGCAACGGTCCAGGGGAGAACACACACGTCTCGGTGTACATTAAAGTGCTGCCCGGGGAATATGATGCGCTATTGAAATGGCCATTCTCGCACTCCATCACATTCACGCTGTTCGAGCAGGGCGCTCAGAGTGGACAAGGCGGTGTGGCCGAATCGTTTGTGCCCGATCCCACCTGGGAGAACTTCCAGCGGCCATCGAATGAACCGGATCAACTGGGTTTCGGCTTTCCACGCTTCATCTCCCACGAGCTGCTGCACAGTCGTCCGTTCATTAAAGGCGACACGGTCTTTCTGCGCGTCAAGGTCGATCCCAGCAAAATTGTGGCCGTCTAAATAGATAAATGATGAGCTGTAGCTGTAGCTGTAGTTGTAAGTACATTTACTCGACTTACGTAAATACTGTGTATTTAAATTGTGCGAGTAAATTAAGGTTCGCCCCCCTCCCCTAGACTAGCTTATAGTCTAAGCGTGTATATAGTAAGTAGCATTGTCGGCTTCGGGCGTTGTTAGCCACATGGTTCTAACTGGCCTTTGAATGCCGACTGCCACGCCTACTGCGTAATAGTCATACTTTATATAGTTACTTTGATTAAGGGTCATTTGCAGTGCTGGAATTAAACCAAAGCATACACACACCCCACAGACGTACTAAACAACTAAATGTTCACATTAGTAATAATACTAATAATAAAAGTTAAATATAAATAAATTAACAGAAATAGCTTAGCTCGTAAGCAAGTTCGTGTCTTAAGTCTTTCGATATAGAGTTTTATATTTGTATTTTTTGTGTGCGCTCGTCTCACGTCACTTTCAAAAGATCTTCAAATTAGATCGTACGTCAATGGAATATTACAAAAGATTTAATAGATTCTTAACTTGCATGTACATAGCATAAACGTTAATCATTTTAGTTAAGTCGACAAAAACTGCATTAGTCATTATTACCATTATGAACAATTAACATAACAATCAACTTTCAATATAGTCATATAAGCTTATGTTTTAGATCCAAGTCAAGTTTATAATCGTAATAAAAACATCAATTACAATACCCATTAAACCAAGTTGTGTTTGTTACTTTTTTTGTTGGAAAACAAGGATCTTCTTTTGCAGTGGCTTTACTTAACATAAAAAATGAAATGGAACTGACCTGAAATAATGGATGGTGAATGGTGGTGAATTTTGTTGTATGAAGGAATGTGTGTGTTTCAATTTTAATTGCTAATAAGTGTGTGTGTTGACTAGGGAAATCGTTTCTTAAGTAGATTCTCCAGCTTGCGAATGCCTGTCTGTGAACTACCATCGGCATTCTTATCCGCACTGCCCGTAAAACTGCCCACGCTAAAGATGAAGGCACGCTTGGGCGTGGAACTCGATGCGCTTGTGTTTGCCGCTGTCGTTGACGTGGAATCCGTTGATGAGACAACTGTGTTGTCATTATTATCCTCAGTGACAATTGCGGGTGTTTCACGCGCTCCATTTGCCAGTTCCTCCTCGCTATTAGGTGTCTCGATAAGACCGCTAACAGCGGCCGCTGAAGCTGTGTGCTTGAAGAGATCAATCAACTGCAGCTGATCCACACGTTTCACAGCCTTCATGTCAAGTATCTTTTGATACTCGGCTATCGTTATGTCCGGCAGCAGCTTTAGCACTTGTTGCGTGAAATGAGCTGGCGGCTGCACCGGTGTCATAACCACTTTGATGATCATTTCAGCACGTGTCATGTCCTTCACTACCACCTTAGTGTAGCTAGTAGGCGCCTTGCGATTAACACTCGAACCCACCGATGGTAGCTCAAGCAGCGCCGTTTTCAACGAGTGCGTATCGAGCAGGAGCTGCTCGCAGCCCAGCACATTGTTCGAACCATCGGATAGTGTTAGTTTGCATCTATACAGCACATTGATGAACTTGGGTATAAAGGCGGCCACAAAGCGATGACAGAATTGTGTAAAGTATTTGCGAGAGCTGGCGAGAGTGTCGCGTATGGTGGGCACCGTTTGCTTAAAGTTGCCACAGATGCTGCTAATGAAGGCACTCTGATCGCCCACATTGCTGATGTGCTGCCACTGCACCTTGGCCATGGCCTGTAACGATGCCTCGCAGCCCGCCTCCAGATCCTGCACTAGCAGTTGTATGCAATTCGAAATAATGCTAAAATGAGAAAGCCTTAACACTTAAGTTCAATAACAAATAATTAATTCACCTACCGATGAAACACATCCTTCTCCTCGCTCATATCAATCTTATTCATATAGGCGGCCGTCACTTTCTCCTTCAGCTTCTCCTCCAGCTGCTGCACCGTCTCCAGGCAATACTCGCCCGTCGTCAACACACAACAAATTCGCACCAAGTCGTCACGTCCAAAACGTTGAGTGTCGCCCTCCTTCAGAAAGTTGTGGAACACTTGACCTGCCGCCGTCGACAAGTTTTGCATGTCACGCGTTAACAACGAGACGCTTTTGCCTATCGAGCTGCTGGTACTGTTGGTTACCAACTTGGGAGTGCTGCCCTCAAGCACTTTTGCTGCGTATTCACGTAAATACTTTTTGAAGACCAAGGCCAGATCGTACATGGGTTGCTCGTTGCTCAGCTGATTGCATTGCACCATGCACTTTTTGTAGAAGACAAATAGATCGCCGGAGCTAGGGTAAACTGTGGTCTTGGACTCGGCAAACTTGTAGGGTTCTTTGGACATCTCAACGAACTTCTCAAGCAGTTCGGCCAGATTACGATCAATGCTGCGTATATAGATATCCAGATGCGGCTTAAAGCACTGTCCAATCTGGTCATGGAATACGGTTACTGTAGGCAGTGTTTCAGCTGTTGCTGGCAATGTTAAGACTCTCGTTTGTTCCGCTGTTGTTGCACCCAAAGTGATGCCCGTGAAGCGTTTGGAAAGCAGCTGCTCAAAGGCCTGTGTCTTGTTGATCGCGAACAGCAACAGTCGCACATCTATCTCATTGGTGCGTTTGGCCATGATTTGTGACAGCTGTTGACGAGTTTGCCGGCAAAACTCCACTGTGATGCGCTCGGAGACTTCCCAATCCAGCGGAAATACAGCGCCATACTTGTCCTCAAAGTCGAGCAGATGGCGCTTAAGCCATGCATAACGTTTATCGATCTTGTCCAGCCAAGCAATGTCTTGATTCTCATGGAAGAGATGCATATACTCCTCCAGCTGCTGGGCAATGAACCACTTAAGCAGCTCCTTCTTCACTTTGGCATCCAGCACAGACAACACCTTGCAGGCATCCCCCAACTGATTCAAACCCAAGCGATGTTGTGTGGATGGTTTGCTGGCAAAAGCCTCCTTGAAATCCTCGGTAATTTGCTGTGCCAGTGTCACCTGGATTTTGTCCACGCTTTGCGAGAGATTCTAAGGGAAGGAATGTCTGCTAGTACATATTAAAGCTAATTATTTAAAAAACTTACCTTGATTTCCTCAATATCTGAGTATTGCTGAAAGTGTTGATTGACTTCGGTGATTGCCTGTAACGGATTCAAGATTTCACCGTAAGATCTGCGCTCGATCAGCTCATTTAGGCTCTCAATGCCACCCACAAGCATATGCAGATGATTCAGCGTTGTGATCGCCGACGTTAGATTCCTTTTGGCGCAATCCAATTGTTTAATGTCGCGGGTGATTTCCTTAACCATTTCCTCGGTGCGCTCGGCGCGTGTCTTTACATCGATAATGTGCGTGAACAGTGAGCTGATCACCTTCTGTGCCTCGCACAACGCGAGTTGTCCATCCTGCCCCGTGTTCGTCTGACCCCTCACCACGGACCGAATGTTGTCATCTATAAGCGAGACTTCGCATTGCATTCGCTGAATTGTTTCATCTATGGTTGCCAGTGATTGCTCGTTGGGAAACAGCTGATTAATGTAGTCCACTGTGTTAAAGTCGGGTGCATCCATAGGATCTTGTTCATCAGTTTTCAGCACCTACAAATAATTGCAATTCCCATTAACTCTAGACTGCAACAGCTTGAAAGTTCGTGGCATATGCGGGGTGCAGCTTTTTTGACTACCTTGTCAATGACTTGTTTTACTTCCTTAGAAAACTGTATTTTATTGGAGCCCATCGTGTGGGCGTTCGAGACATCACTCTCTGCAGTCCCCACAGACTCACTCATTATGTAGTTTTTCTAATTTCCGAAATTTTGAATTCTTTTATAATTTTCACTAGTTTTGTCGACACTTTTTCGCTTTGCGCGTCACATTTACCATTCTCCGCGAAACGCGTCCATTCGAGAATTTGCTATCAGCTGGCTGGCAGGCGCACTACCATTATATGCGGTCACACTACGAACAGCTGACGTTCTTATTGGCACCTGTAATATTGAGCGGCCATTTTTAAAAGTAAAAGTATTTCATTTATATGCTGTAAGAATTTACAATAGAAATAATGCAAAAAGTTTTTTCAAAAAATTTAATTCCGGTTTCTTTTTTTCAATATTTTAATTTTGTAATTTTGTTCATTGTCAAATAAAGATGATCTAAATATGTTGTCCACAATTTCAATGCAGAATATAATGCCATCTAATCCACTTAATAAGTACACCCACACTTGTCAAATAAGCTCGCATCTTCGCCTGCGTTGCATTTTAATATTAATTGTTTTTGATGACAAGTTTTTATTTAATTTCGTTTATAGTTACAATTACACATGCACACGCAAAAGTCGACTATAATTAAATGTTCACATGAGCATTTGGAGGCAGAAAATATTTTAAACAGCCTTTTGACATTTTAAAAGATAATCGAATGATGAAATAAATCACTTGACTTATTAAAATAGTTTAATTATATATAATTAATGTAGTGGGGTTGAAACCTCATTTGAAGGAGTTTTAAATAATGCCGCCGCGTTTTAACAAGTTGGCAGGCCCATTCTTCAATTAAATGTATTTAGAATGCGGTAACACTGTACGCTTATATAGTTTACAGCTGTTTAAATATTTTGTGCTGCTCGTTTTCTGTAAATATTTTTGAAAGATTCGCACGTTAAGCGAATAAAATGCAAATAAGGTGTTTTCATCCTTGTATTCAACTCAAATAAAACAACAAGGATATATATAATTTGCTGCTCCCTCAAGGCAAACTATGGATTGACAAACAACAGTTACCAAAAGGTTTGTCGACAATTTCGTGTTGATTTCCAATTCATTTTAAAGTTTATAGATTCCGTACTTCCAGCATAATTTATTTTTACAAGATGAGCGAACAACAGCTGCGTGCCAAGAAAATTCCCAGAACGAGCAAAGTGTTTAGCTGCCCACAATGCAGTTACAAAGCCAATCGCTCTTACAACCTTCAACGGCATATGGCGAATCATTACGAGAAACCTCCAAGAGAACTGCAGCACTTTTGTCCAACTGCTGGTTGCACATTTGCCACACTGCGCTGGGACAATTTGCGGAGACACATACAAAGAGTGCACGACGAACCAAAGCACAGAGTTAAAGATCAACTCGAACTTCAGCCAAAAAATGGGGATATCGAAATAGAGCCCATTACAGAAGTTGCAGAATTAACACCCAGCGATGACGAGCTTGCGTCCATGTTTATTGATCTGATACCAGTTGAACCTGAAGATGAGCAGCCATCTCAAGAAACCAACCTAAACACAATTCCGAGCAGAAAGGAAACTCCACAAAAGGTCAAGAAGAAAGTGGGCAGACCAAGGTATGTTATCAAATACCTTTAAGATATATTGTTCTCGAGTAACATTTGTAAATTACATAGAAAAAAGAGCGGCAAAACCAAATACTACGAATGCACAACATGCGAATATCGAACCAATCGAGGCTACAACATTAAGCGACACATTGCCAAACATATTGCCAACAATGGAACTGAACTTTTGTTGCACGTTTGTGTTATAGCTGGCTGCGGATTTTCAACGCCACGTTGGGACAATCTTTGCAGACATGTTAAAAAGGTTCATTCTGAATCTTAGAAAACTCCAGCTTACAATTGGTAATGAGTCAAAAATGTCAATATTTAAGTACGAAAGAATACTGATTACGACTATTATTTGAGCAAGGAGAAATAAGAAATATACATTTTAAACTCACTTGACAACAGAAATAAATATGTTTTAAAGATGTAATATTATGTAGATAACTGTCATTAAGCTTTAGGGCGGTACACCATGGGCCTAGAAGGCCTCAATCTGATAATTGGTGAACTCGAAATCATTGTTAAATAAGAAAATAAAAGATTGTAAATATTGAGTGTGGAAGTGATGGAAATAAGCATATTTAAGTTGTAATCAATGTCTATAGTCAATAATGATAAAATTTGCATTTAAGAAAATAATAAATTAAATTATACCATAAAATTCATAACTATTTAAATTCGTCAGTGAGTCGGTAAATTGTAATTCAATTTTATTTTGAACGCAAAAAAAAAATCATAAGCAATAATTTTTTTTCTTTATGGTTAAGGCCAACAAAAACTATAAAATTTCCTGACATTAATATTGATGAAATGCACTCTTTAGAACTATGGATGATATGAATGATATATCCGTAATCTTTATATATTATAGAATGATTTTTGAGTAATATGTATTTATGTATGTCATTTCACACCTTATACGTGGTTTCCAAGTTTATAAATAAAAATAATCATAATTTCTGTTAATCGGTTTCTGATTTTAATACACATATATCTTACTAACTACAACTGTAAATATCACTAACCATTAAAGTATTACTGCGTGAAATAAGAGTTGCTCATGGAACCGCTTCCGCTGCCACTGCCGCTGATTGTAGTGTTCATGCCCAGCATAGATGTGTCGCGCTGTGATGCGGTGGCCATTCTCTGATAGCGGGCAATGTGATCCAGGGAATAAGGCAAAATGGGGCGAACACTGTGCATCTCTAGCAACGTCAAGTTGTCCAACTTGGCATAAGTGCCTTCCCCCTTAATGAATGCATCAATAGAGGTGCGCAGCTTCGATTCACGTATATCAAATATATCCTTAATCACTGTGCGCAACTCCTCGCAACGGGGCACATCATCGGGCGCTGTGCTCATTACCAGCTGAGCAACCACCATGTAATGCTCGCTGGGCATCTTTGTGAAGAATCTGCATGCCAATAGATTGATAAATATGAAATCATTTGCACAGACTTGTAAACTCACTTGGAACGCTTCTCCTCCTCTTTGATTTCCTCCAATGTTTCGAGTTCCATCCATTCTGGCGGCACAATGCGGCATTTTTGTTGTTTTCGCAGATGTGCCGCCAGCCATAATGGCACAAATACCGGGAAACCGGCACGGAATGGGCCCACAGAGCCATAGATAAGATGGAGTGGCTCATTTGAGAAATTTGGTATAATGCTTATCATGCATTTTTCGCCAATAAATTCAATCGTTGCGGGATCCATGATCGTAGATTTTTTGTAAACAATAGAAACAGCGCGATCGCACGATAACGATAAACACAATACTGAACGATTGGTGACACCAGTTGATGCGTGTCAGTATTTTTATACCAAAAAATATAAATTACGTTGCCTATGGTCTAACAGCTGACAAGAGCTGATTGATATGACAGTTGTAGGAGGGTGCCAACAGCCGTTACTTGTTTTTGGATTTGAATTTCACTTGCGTCAAATAGCAATTAGAATAAAAATGCAGTGTACCTTGTTCGGGTTATCAGGTGCAAGCATCGCACATGACTCAGCTGGCTGGTTAGATTATAGTTTTGATTCGCATCTATGATGCTATTGCAAATTCCAGGCATCATCACGTAAGCCCTAAGTCCGGCGTCATGATAAGCGCATGAATGCTAGACATGATCAAGCGTTCAAGTTCACCAATATTTTGCTTAGACGCAAGTAAACGCACATATACTTATACATATTCATATACACACAGATGTGTGATTATAGCTAATCCCTGCACTATTTTCACCCAAGCAGTTAACCAAATCTAAACCTTTAATGCATTGCATAAACACAATTTTTTTCTACTGAAATTGCACAGTGTGTGGGAGGAGAGAGTTTCTTATCAGCATTGTCCACAAAGGAGACTAACTGAGAGCATGCACTCCATCAATAACGGTCATTACAAGGTTAGGATTCGACTTACTGTTTACAAATCCCAGAGAATTGCAACCTGCGATTGCCTCTAAAAATAGAAAAATGTTCTGTGTACAATTCGGACGGATCTTCTTGTTCTTCTTGCCCATTAAATGACAACTACGTAAATAACAACATGTTGACTTATCGCCTCCATAGACATACTATACTATATATACGTGAGATGTGTGTTTGTTCAGGCTGATAAAACCGGACAGAGCCGGTGATAATCAGAAAACTAAGCTCGTCTTGGGGGTTGTTGTAAATGCTAAGATGAGTGTAAAACTCTGTTGAGAAGTCCAAACTCCTTGAACCCACTTCGATGATGGCTCAAAAATGTATTGACAGCCCAGCCTAGCCAGCAGTCTTCTGGAATTTTGTCGTTTGTTGTGGCACGCTTTCGCACATACATAACGAGCTGCTGCTACTCTATTAATAAGTACAATATTATATTGAACGGATTTTCTGATAAGGTGGATTCTATGTGTGGATCATCGTTGTGGAACCTGAGATGGCCCATCTTTAAATTTTGAAGAAAAGTGCGAGTTGAGCGCGAGTTTAGCATTAGTGCTCGTCTATTTTTGGCAGGGTACGGAGCTGCTGGCTTCCGCGATAATTCCGGCATTGTCGTTGTCTTCATCGCCAGCCAGACAAGAAGAGAGAACAACACTATTTGTTATTATTGTTATATCTATTAATTGCATTCACACGCGAAGTGCAGTTTTTTTTTTGTCGTCGCCGAAAGATAAGTGCAGAATCTGAGTACCCAAAGCGATTAGGAATTCTTCGACTAACGTTTTTTTTTCGGCAAAGAGACGAGTTCTCCTTCACTCACACCTCCAACAACAGCTATCGCACACGGTAAGCGTTCGCTTTGTCCGGCGTAGTATATATAGGCGATTGATAAGCGCAGTCCACAGACGTCAAGATCGTTGCATCTCCCGACAAAAGCCAATCTCAGATCAGTCGTTGCATTGTTGTGTGCAATTAGTTGTGAGCCACAGAGCGCAGCGTACACAAGTCCCGGGGGCTAATACGCTAGGTGACATCCGTTATCAGTCAAGATCCTGTTCAGTTTACGACTCGCGCTTTTGGCCAATAAAAAACTCAAACACAAAAAAAAAAAAACACAAAAAGCGAGACAAGCATCCAATTATTCATCAGTGTGCATTGCCTTTTTCCACGTTTCAAAACAGTTTCCGCACTATAAACTATATATATTTGAAACGATCGTTTCAATATGGCTGACACGGAGATCATTGTGACCAATGCCGGGGAGCCATCCACGAAGGCCAGCCTTATTGTGGTTTCGAATCGTTTGCCCTTCGTCCTGACGCGTAATGCCAAGACTAAGGAACTAGAACGCAAGGCCAGGTGAGCAAATTAATTTTAAAAAAAATTTGCAGATTCTTTGAAAATATTTATGTGATTGTGTCGTGAAAGTTTTTAATTGTAATTGATAGAAGAAAATATTTTTAAAAAATTTTATTACTGTCTTTAAAAAAAACCGTTTGTTTGCTAGTAAAGTGTTTTTTAAAAATGAAGTGTATGAAAGTATATTCCACAAAATCACAAAAACGATTAGTTTGTGAAAATTATAAAAGGATTTTTATAATTAAATCCTTTTAAATAAAGTGCAAAAAAAAAAATGGCAATCCTCTAAAATTGCAAAAGTAAAAGGTGTCTAAAATATTTCTATAAATATTATATAACTCTAAAATAAAAATGACGGAAATATGCTGGCAAAAAATGTTTGCTGACAATTTTAGTGATGAAGAATATTAATTTTAAATATCAAGAATTATGATACGTAATAAGGAACTATTATCTAAAGATATAAACACATATCTTAAGTGAAGACTCCTTTTTGAATCTTTTTTTGCGTAGATTTTCCTACTAAAAAAGTACGATACTATAGTTTGCCAAAATCCACATAACAAATATAAAATTTAAATTAACAGTCTATTTACTTTAAAACGCTGGCTATCAATTACAGCCATTTCCGTCAATCATAGTGTTTGTCTTTCAAATTTGAAACAAAGCAAAGTGCCAACTATTAGGTTCATTGAACGAGTACAGTCTTTAGTTGACAATTAATCGGCTAAGCCGAAAACAAAGCCATAATACCCATATATATTATATACTATATATAATAATAAAGTTTATATATTGTGTCAATTTTTCCACGGATCAGCTTATCAAGAAGGTCTCGTGACACTAAGACGAGCTCTTCTCAGCTTGGCAAAGTAAACTTTAATGAAAAGATGACAGTTGAAAAAAAAACACCCATGTATAGAAATCAATTTTGAAAACTAACCCAATTGGAATCACGGGCATACAATTTGCATTTGGAGATAAGCTCTCGCCTAACCCCCCGATAGGGGAACTGAACCACCTATGTATGCCTCTCTTGTTTCCACACGCTTCTTGTGATTACTACCCTGTTATCAGCGCAAAATACACAGAGAGTGTTGGAGATAGATTTGAGGGAAAGATGAGCAAACTGAATGCAAAGTCTGGCGAACATAGATGAAATTAGAAAACAAATTCAATAATAACGAACGCTGTTGTTATCAGCACTCGTCCATTACGCGTTTTTGACCCTTGCTGCCTAGAGACGACGCCACAACCAAGACGACAATGTTAATGTTCGCGAAGTGATGTCTAAGAAATTAAAGGGGTCCATAATAATAATGTATAGAGGCGTCAACAAGCTTTCATAAGCTGTCAAGCTGCGAACCTGACACTGAAAACCCCGCATCACGTGCTCCCCGCTTGGACTGACCTAATCAAAACTAGAACTAGACTCGCACTGACCCTACTCAAAAGCAGCGAGTTAGGCTGTCTATAAATTTTTAATTTTTGGGAAGAGGGGAGTGGTTTGGTATTGGCCTCTGAGCCAGAGTCTAGGTTGTTTACACTCACATCGTATCAAGGTATCAGGGGCAGTTGGTGTTATTTTTTTGTTTTATGGTTGCGTCTTATCAGCAACAACAGCAGCATCTAGTGTCAGTGTCATTGTGATGCACCCTGCACATAAAATGGGCTGCACTCTATATATGATTTAATACTTAGTATACTTTAACATATACTTGTACATACAATATGACTTACCTATCTGTCTGATTGCAGTGCTGGCGGTCTTGTGACTGCCGTCTGTCCGGTGGTTATCAAGGGTAGCGGTCTCTGGGTGGGCTGGTCCGGCATTCATCTGGAGGATCCCAATGAGGCAATACCCGAATCGAATCCTTACGATCAAACACCCACCGCTGGCCTTAAATCTGATCAAGTTGTCTCGGTGAACATCGATGCCAAGATCTTTGATAGCTACTACAATGGCTGCTGCAACAAGATCTTCTGGCCACTCTTCCATTCGATGCCAGGACGCGCCAATTTTGGTGGTGAGCATTGGCATGATTATGTCACGGTTAATAAGCACTTTGCTGTGCGCACCATTGAGGCACTGGAGAAGTGCTTGGCCAAGAACAATGGCAGCGATAAGAGTCCACCGATTGTCTGGATACACGATTATCATCTGATGTTGGCTGCCAATTGGGTGCGTGAGCATGCCGAGGAGAAGAATCTGCCGTGTCGCTTGGCTTTCTTCTTGCACATTCCCTTCCCGCCATGGGACATCTTCCGTCTGCTGCCCTGGTCCGATGAGATCCTACAGGGTATGCTCGGCTGTGATCTGGTTGGCTTTCACATTCAGGACTATTGCCTGAACTTTGTCGACTGCTGTCAACGTAATCTCGGCTGTCGTGTGGATCGCAATAATTTACTGGTGGAGCATGGTGGACGCACAGTGCGCGTTCGTCCTTTGCCCATTGGCATTCCCTATGAGCGCTTCGTTAATCTGGCACAGAATGCACCCAAAGTGTTGAAGACTTCGAAACAACAGATAATCCTGGGCGTCGATCGCTTAGACTACACCAAGGGACTAGTGCATCGTCTGATGGCCTTCGAGGCGCTGCTGCTCAAGTATCCGCAGCACAAGGAGAAGGTGAGTCTGCTGCAGATTTCAGTGCCATCGCGCACAGATGTCAAGGAGTACCGTGAGCTCAAGGAGGAGGTGGATCAGCTGGTGGGGCGCATTAATGGTCGCTTCACCACCGCCAACTGGGCACCCATTCGCTACATTTACGACTATGTCAGCCAGGATGAGTTGGCGGCCCTCTACAGAGATGCTGCTGTCTGTCTAGTGACACCACTCCGAGATGGCATGAATCTGGTGGCCAAGGAGTTTGTTGCCTGCCAAATCAACGAGGTGCCTGGTGTGCTGGTCATCTCCCCATTCGCCGGAGCTGGTGAAATGATGCACGAGGCGTTGCTCTGCAATCCGTACGAGGTAAATGAGGCCGCCGAGGTTATCCATCGTGCTCTGACCATGCCCGAGGATGAGCGTGTGCTGCGTATGGCGCGTCTGCGTCGCCGTGAGGCCGAATGCGATGTTAGTCACTGGATGCGTTGCTTCCTCAAGGCCGTGGGCGCCTTGGAGATGGACGATGTGGGCACCACCATCATGCAGCCCGTCTCTGTGGACGACTTCGATGACTACTTACTCAAGTAAGCAGCGCTTATTGCAACTTACGATGTATCTAAGTTTGACTTTATTTCTTTTTTCTTTGCAGATACATCGGCTACAATCACAAGTTGGCCTTGCTGCTGGACTACGACGGTACCTTGGCGCCCATTGCTCCTCACCCTGATCTGGCCACACTCTCGCCAGAAATCAAGAATGTGCTCTTCAAACTCTCTAATCACTCCGATGTCTATGTCGCTGTTATCTCTGGTCGTAACGTCGACAATGTCAAGAAAATGGTAGGCATTGAGGGCATCACATATGCGGGTAATCATGGTCTGGAAATCCTGCATCCCGATGGCAGCAAGTTTGTGCATCCCATGCCCATTGAGTACGAGGACAAGGTCAGCCATCTGCTGAAGGCATTGCAGGATTCGGTGTGCCGCGATGGTGCCTGGGTGGAAAACAAAGGTGCACTGCTCACATTCCATTATCGCGAGACACCCGTACAGCTGCGCCCCGATATGGTGGACAAGGCGCGCAGTCTGATCGAGAAATATGGCTTCAGGGCAACGGAGGCGCATTGTGCGCTTGAGGCCCGTCCTCCAGTAGAATGGAACAAGGGTCGTGCTGCGATCTACATATTGCGCACATCGTTTGGCGTGGATTGGAATGAGCGCATCAAAATCATCTATGTGGGTGACGATTTGACCGATGAGGATGCCATGGTGGTAAGTAATCTCACAAGCTCAGGAAGATTATGGGACGGCTGCTAATTTCATCTATTCATTGTAAACAGGCTCTCAAAGGTATGGCGCGCACATTCCGTGTGACATCATCAGACATTGTGAAGACCGCTGCCGATCATCGTTTGCCCTCAACAGACTCCGTTTACACGCTGCTCAAGTGGGTGGAACGACACTTTATGGGACGCAAGGCGAGGGCCAATTCATTGACTTATCGCCCCACCAAGGGCGATGGCGTCCAAATGCAAATGTCCCTCGAGGTGGCCTCCTCAGCCAACAGTCTCGATGTCTAAGCCGCAACAGTCAAGTCATCCACACACACGTACACACATACACATGTAATTTCTAAGACTTAACAATAAAGTAAACCAAATAAAAGTCAACAATTCTAGCTTATAAATTTACAATCAATTTGGTTATATGCTATGGAAAGTACAAACAGTAAGTGTAGCAACTAAACATAGAGATAGATGGCAACAAGTTTACTAATTATGCGACAACACCAGCCATGAGATGATAAAGAAGAATAGGAATATTGGATAGACGGCAAGCGGCTTGCGATGTGGCGGCTGACTCTGTCCCAGAAAGATGAATGAAGCTGTCAAGTAGTAGAAAAATAATATGGTACAATAAAATATATAAATATTTGTACTCTTGTACTCACCATACGTTGCCCAGGTAAAACCCAGTGTGGTGGTAACGAAGCGCAAGAAGAACAGAAAACGTGTATGCTTCGCCAACAAGATCACACGACAAATGATCAAGGCCAAAGCTACGGGAGTCAGGCAATAACCGAGCACACAAACCGATTGGAAGAATGAGCTGAAATTTGAAGTAGAAATAAGTAACTTAAAATGGGACAATCTAGTTATCAAGATGATACTTTCAATTTGATTTGAGGGACGTAACAAAGTTCTAAACTAAACTTAGTATGTGTACAAACTCTCATAGATTCTCAGATCTCAGATTTGCTTATACAGTCGAAAATGACTATAACATCAAATATGTATTACATTATGAGGTAGTTGTTGCTCCCGACTGATTGCTTCATGTATTCCCTTTCAACGTATACAAATACACAATCATTTACTTACATATTGCCACCTAGCAGCTTAGAGTTGAGCGTTACAATGGCAGCACCTATCCAAACAATAACAAAGACCTGAGCAAACTCAGGCCCATTATCGGCCATGCTGTCTGCTGACGAGGAGCCCTGAAGTATGGTAGCCATGAAGGTGCACAACACTAATGGACCCCATAGATCCCCTGCGGAAGAAAAAGATATCATAAGATAAAACTGCTGACGCACACAAACGCATAAACTGAACACTAGTGTAATGATGACGTACAATCGCGCAGAAGACTCGACTTCTCTTTGGGGTAGAGCACATGATAGAACTTTATGCCCACAGCACGTATATCCCTCAGCACAGTTTCACGAATGGGTTCATCCAAGGTATTATAGTCGGGCACACCATTCTGTGATGTGGTTGTCGTTGTTCGTCTGCCGGGTATCGACATGTCACCCTCCAGCGAAGGCGATGTGTTGACGTCCTCAAACATCTAGCAAAAGCACAAGTTCACTTTATATTTACAGATTTACTGTTAGATTTAATTAGCTCTTACATCCAATTTAGCGTCCATTTTTTAGCAGCCGTTTATTTGTTTAGGCGAGCGCAGTCCTCACGCAAATATAATGCAAATCCTAAATGCAACAATAATTTTTCATTTATTATCGCAAGTGAACAATCGATTGCAACAACTAAAAGTATCGATAAGCTGACTCATCATTGCAGGGGGCCTATCGAGTTTCTCAGCTATTCAAATAAAATTAGTGAAAGTAAAACACAGGTCTTTGTAATCAATTGCTTTTCTTTTTATATATATACATATCAGTAATACTAAGTACATTTACTATTATTTATATTACAATTGCACATTTTGTATAAACGTATTTTAAATCGATAGTTCGACTATCAATTTGCTACCGCCAAATTCAAATCTATAAATATTCTAAACTGATTGTGACTCGTTGCTGTGCGTATTGATGTGCGTCTTAAGATAAGCAGCGCGGGTAAATGCCTTGGGGCAGTGTGGACATTTGTGCGGACGTTCGCCAGTGTGGGACCGAATATGTCTGCCTAGATCCCCTTTGTCCACACAGGTTTTCGAGCAGTGCGGACACTTGAACGGATGCTCTCCCGTGTGTGTGCGAATGTGTCGCTGCTGTTGCCACGCATATGTGAATTCCTTGGAACACACTGTACAGGGAAACGTTCGCTCACCACGATGATAGCTGATGTGTTCCTCCAGTTGCGAGAGTTCTATAAAATACCGTGTGCATTGCGGACACTTGTGTATTTGTTGGCCAGGATGCGTGGACACGTGATACTGCAGATCCGTTTGACGGGTAAAAGCCTTTGGGCAGTGTGGACACTTAAATGGACGTTCGCCAGAATGAATACAAAGATGCTTGCGCAGATTGGAGGCTTGACTAAAGGCTCGTGGGCAGTGTGGACACTGATAGGGTCGTTCGCCCGTGTGCGTGCGAATATGTGCGTTGAGATGCGAGCTTTGACTAAAATCTTTAGGGCAGTGCGGACATTGGAATTGATGGCGTTTGGCAGCAGGTTGAGTTGGAAGTTGAGGCTGCTTTTTGTCAATATCTGCTGCTTCAATGTGCGAGTCCTTGGCAGCTTTGGCTGATTTATCGTGCTTTTCCTTAGCCACCTCTGCTGCTTCATTGTGCTCTTCTTCGTCTTTTTCAATCTTGACGCAACCCAGATCAATGTTTCCCTCTGTCAGCTCCCAGTTTTCTGTTGACAGCAATTCAGACTGAATTTTCACTTCGTTTGTTATCGTGACTAAGTCTTCGGATGATCTGTTGCTACTGTTTTCTTCCCTTGGAGGCTCCTCTGTACTGTGCTCTAATTTCACACGGCTAAGATCGATGTCACCTTCTGCTGGTTCACATTTTATGGGTATATCGCATTCCACTTCTATTCTATTTTCGTTTAGCTTAGCACTTAGCACCTCATGACTTGCTTCGCACTTACGTTTGAATCCAAATGCCGTTTGAACATCACAAATGCAAGATAAACAAATCTTTTTTGGCAGTTCATCGTCCAATTTGATTTCGCAGGCAACGCATTCGTTTAGCATCGCTGCCAGGCTGGGTTCACGTTGGTCGGCGAATATATCCAGCAACGCCACAGAGCTAGTCATGCAAGTGCGGCATACTTGCTCCATAGTACAATAGACTTTTTATTAACAGTTTTCTCGATTTAATACAAATTATACATTACAGCCTGACAATAACAAAGGGTGGACAATGTGAAATATATCGAAGTATCTGTAAACACTTGCCAACAGCTGTTGCATATCGATTATACTTGGCAGCAGGTGGCAAATATCGATACTATCGCGCATTCCCAACCCATCTGTTGTGGAATAATTGTTTGCATTGAGCTGTTATCAGTGAACGGCGTTGCCAACTGCATGTAAATGCTGGCACTTGGCAACGCGCACACACATATGTATTTCGCACAACTATAGCGAACAGCAACAAATAAACACACGCCACTGCCACTAGCAGAAGCAGTCGTGCATAATAATAATAATATTGAACAAACTATGTGTTAAACTGGTGTGCGTAGTGCAAATATTAATTGATTTCTGGCGCGTGAAGAGCGAAAAATGCCTCAGCTGAGTGAAGCAGTACCCGAAGCAGCATCAAAATGTAGTAGCAACAATGACAAAGAGTCTGCGGCGGCGGCGGCATCGTCGCCTGCAACCTTGCCACAGACAGCGGAGCACGCACATGCACACACACATTCGCACTCACACTCGAATGCGTCGTCTGCCGCGCCAAAGGAGAATCTACAGCGCGGACTGAGCACCAAGGTGGCGCTATCGCGTCTCCACGAAGAGATTGAAAAGGTGCTGCTGGAGCATGAGAAGGAACAACGAGCGGAAAGGTAAAATATACATGTATATATATAAACTTAAAATATGCTTAACTAGTCAGCGTTGCATTTTGTTAAAATTCTTCAAATATGTTTGAGAGATCTACCAGGTTCGTATCTTTGATAGGCAGTGGTTGAAATACTTGCTATGTGTTGTGGAGAAATGCACTAGCGAACAGGGATATATGACTTCAAATAGTTAAATTTTAGAGACCCGAACGATCTTTAGCGTCATTTCTACCTCTTACTGTTTGGGTTGTCCGCTGACAGTTAAGTCAGTGAATTATGGCAAATAAAATAGTATATTTTATGATTAAATATTAAAACTAAAAACAGCCTCCAGTCTTATAGCCAGAAAAAAACATATCATTTGACTATAGAATTTCACTATAAACTACAATAACGTGGCCTGGGGCATTATTGTTACTTTAAATTGGATTAGATTATATATATCTTATGACCTTTGTGGCTAATAACATTTAATTTGCTGACCTTTTTGTAGCTGCTATTGCAAATTGCGTGCCGCATTTGTGAATCAATATAATAGCCCCTTGGGCTGGCTTTCCATTGGCGCCACCTTGGTCACAAGTGGCGCACTGCTCATCACCGGCATGTGCTGGCCTGCCATCTGTCTGCTGGCCATACTCCTGCTCGACTTGTGCGTCGTTATACGAGAGAGCAATTTGAGGCGCACAGAAATCTTTCGCAAGACGCGACACGCGTTGAATGAATTACGTTTGGCGGAGCAGCATTTGAGTGACAAGTGGCAAGCGACAAATTATCCCCACTTGAGCAATCCCATGTCGCCATGCGTATCGCTGCAGTGGACCTATCGTGATGGTCGTATCGTCAATTTGCCCTGGGCTCTCTTGGTGCGTGGCGATTGCATTGTGCTGCGTCCTGGTCACATTTCGCCCGGACCATGTCATGAGCTGAAGTCACAGCGGCATTTCAGTGCCAGCGAAATTTATGGAGGCACTGCAGCACAGCTGGGTGATCCCCCAGTCAAGCCCATTGCACGTGCTCCCATTCCAGATTTGGTGTGTTGCTTGGAAACGACGCCGTATTTGGATAACTTGCGTTTGTGTCTGCGCAACTCGTTGAATCGCCCACCGACCATTTACAATCAACAGCGTTATTTGGTAAGTCACTCAAATTCACATCAAATCATAGATTTATATATCGAATCATTCTATTGCAGCTGGTCACAAAGTACATTCAACAATGGGGCTTCATCACTGCCTTGATCATCACGCTATTTGCAGGCCTGCTGCGTCTGCATGGCTATGGCTTGGCCTCCGATGAGAAGCACAATTGGCGTCATGTTCTCATAGCTTCGCCAGCGGCTGCAGTTATTCCTCTGCTGCCACTCATCTTTCCACTGTTGTGGATCTCAATGAATCTTTGGGGCGTTGCACGACTGCAGTGCTTCCTCAAGACACCACAGGCCATACTCGAAAAGGCCACCAGCAAATCATTTGAGGATCTGGATCTGGATACGCCTGCCTATGATTACGATAGCATTTCGTTGTTGCGCTCCAACGTGCTGCGCATTTGGACACAGCTCTGGCAGGGCGACAGCGAACTGCTACCACGTTCAGCTAATCTGGTGCAAGTCCTTGGTTCCATTTCGGCGCTGTGTTGTGTGGACAAGAAGGGCATTCTATCGTGGCCAAATCCCACGGCCGAGAAGGTGTTCTTTTTACACAACACTGAGGAGGAGCCGCAGGACGATGGCAGCCAGATGTCCATGTCAACGGAAAGCGACAATGTGGACGACGAAGAGAACAAGGAACGAGGAATTGTAGCCGAGGTGCTGGATCTCACACACGATCAGCACTGTCCGTTTCGGCTGGAGTTTGACGATCATGAGTGGAAAGCACACATCAAATCACTGAAGCCGTTGGGTTTGTTACAACTTTAGCTTCATTCTGAGAGAAATTGATCTCTAATTCCTTTGAAATCCTTTTCCAGGTCTAGCAATTTTACTAAACACCTGTTCGCCGCTTACGCATGAGCATTATGCCCAGTTTTGTGGGCATGTTAGTGCCGTGGCGATGCTCGATAAAGATCTGGTGCCAGTGACAAATCGGTATGCGATGTTTGAATCCAGTATGAAAAGCCTATTGCATGGGTACGTAGTTCATTTGCCATACTCATACTTAGCATTTTGATACATAACCAACAATACCAACAAATATCGATTATAAATACTACTTATATATATTCAATATTTAGTCTAATGATTTTTTAAAGCATTTACGCATCCTTGTTGTAAATGCGAAATGTGATTGATGCCCAGAACAACGTTTTTGGTGCATTTTTTGATTTTTGTTTGAATTGCAAACACATCCGACACTTGAATTGGACCGATAAACCGATCTCTTCCCCATAAATATATAAACAAACAATAAAAAAAAAACATGCAATTGGTAAAGTTATACAAATCATACTTAAAGTATTTTTTTCATTTTTCAAGTAAGCAAATTAAAAGTAATTTCAATTCGATTGTAAAAATGCAAATAAATTCATTGGAATAATTTGTCACTATTCCGTTTAATTGGCTTTAATGAAAGACATTTTCATTTCATTAATTGTAAACAAATTATTTAACCTTCCCCCTCCTCTGTTGTATCCATCATAAAAGTCAGCATTTAAAATTAACAATGTACATACAATTTGAAAACACTTTTATCGTTACACTAATCTCACAGTTTAGCAATTGTTTAATTGCATTTTGCATACTCTTCATTTCATTTTTTTTGTATTTTTACATTCTATATTTGTAGATGTATTTTGAAATACATTTTTTGTTTGTTGTTGTTTTTGTGTTGACTATATATACTACTACTACTACTGGCATGTGTATGGAACCCACTTTCCAACAAAACGAAACGCCCCCATGCCTAGCCACCGCATTCGTCTATACTTAATTGGCATGCTATTTTAAGTAACACAGAAATTATTATGTTGCCAAGAATGCTTAAAATATACATATATACATGCATCGTCTGGCCCCCATCTATCCATTCATCCAACTATTCGTCCACCCATTACGCTTGACTACGCCCCTGCCGCCCCCCTCTGCATGCTCATAGACCACGTTCGCACATCCAGCACGATGTCGTTACCAGTTCTAATCGGTTTCAACTGTTCTATTCTATTCGATTTGTGGTTAACACCCCCAGACGCTGTCTGTGCGAGCTTGCCAAGCAGATTGGCTTCACCAACCATGCCACCGATCGCTTTGCGTTGGAGGGACAGCTAGCCAGCTATAGGCATCTGGTGAGTGACCTTCAGACATTCAGACTCAGACATGTGTACTTCAGAAATGTATTAACAATCGTTAAACGATCAATGCGTATTTCCTTGGTTTATTTATTTGAATTTGCTCTAATTCTTGGGCTTTGTTTATTTAGAAATATTCAGACAGAGTCAAGTTAAGATATTAGTAACATATGCGTCGTTCATTATTTAGACTTTTAGGTAACTGATATTACTTAAACGTGGGCTAGACATGTTTCACTTTCGGCCAGATTAATATTCATAATTAAAACCAGTAATAATTCTATCGAAATTTAGTTGCTTTCTTAAAATCAAAATTAATAAAAATGTATTCTTTCGATTTGGAACTCTAATTCATCATAAAACATGTATGAGTATAAGCTATTAAATATATTTTAGTCGCTTGGGATCTTTAACATATATTTAATACAACTTATTAAGTTTAGTTTTGTAACGGAAGAAATAGAAAAGGAATTATATTGACTTACCAAAATATCAGTTATCTTTTTCTCATTCATAATTTATCACTTTTTCCTTTACTCCCCCCCAGCAACCGGATGTGGTGCGTCGGGACATTCGCTTTGCGCGACAGCTGCAACTATCGACCAAGGTAAAGGTGCCGTTTCCGCACTCCTTGTCGGTGGTAATGCGCGAGAATCCCGGTGGCTATCTGTCGCTCTTCACCCAGGGCACAGCAGACATTATACTGGACTGTTGCGATGACTTCTGGGATGGCAAGGATTTGCGGCCACTATCTCCGCAGGATCGCAAGCGTGCACTTGACTTTTATCAACGCAGTGCATTGACCTCTTACTGCACAGCATTCGCCTATCGCCCGCTGCGTCATGGCATCCATGGAGCGCTGAGTGGACCACTGCATAGCAATGGTCAGATTGCCTACTTGGAGTTGCCGCCAGAGTCCAAGCTGCGTATGCAGCATGTGGATAAGTCGCATTGCGATTTCGAGGGCGGACATCATGTGAAGTTGAGTCACAGCATCAGCACTGATTCGTTGCTGTTCTCCGAGAGCAAGGATGAGGACTGCAACGATGTGGAGGGCTGCTTCGAGATGCAGTGCCATCAGGTGTTCATTGGCATGGTGACGATGCAGTATCAGGCCCAAAATGACATTGTGCATCTGGTGGAGCGTCTGGAACGCGCCTGCATTCGTTTTGTGCACTTTAGCAAGGAGAACGAATTGCGTTCGCGTGTCTTCTCCGAGAAAATGGGACTCGAGTCGGGCTGGAATTGTCACATCTCGTTGCTTAGCGAACCGGAGCCAGAAAAGGAGCGTGAACGCGAAAAGGTCACGATTAGCAAGACCAAGGAGACGGAGAACCCGGCGATGGGCAACTGCAAGTCGGGTAAACTTAATGAGCACAATACAACCACAACCCCAATTACCACCAGCACCATCACAGATACTGTTGCCATTCATCCACCATCAAGTGCCCAAGACATTCACGTTGAAGCTGCCACAACAGCGACGCCCATTGATTCTCAAACTGATATTGTAGGTGATCCCGTGGATGGACCGAAGCTGAGCTACTTGCTCAGTCCGCCCAACAATTTGGAGTCGTCGAAAACGCTGAGTTGCTCAGCACCCGGTGCCATATCGAATCCCGACGAATGCAATCCCCCAACGAATGACCAAGCAGAGGACGATGATGAGTCGGATGACAGCAAGGAATGCAGCATGGAAAATGTTGCATTACAGCTAGATGCCGAGCCCGATCCAGAGAGGCATAAGCAGCGGCATTCCCTAGACTCGGCCATGGATGAGAATTGTCGATCGCTCAGCACGCTCACCGAGAGCACGGATCAGAGTGCGCCCATCAACTTTGACATGTCGAATCGTGCCAAGTTGCCGCGTGGCATTGAGAACATTCGGCCGCATCTGGAGCAGGTGGACAATGTGCCGCTGCAAGTGTCGCTCTTCACCGACTGCTCGGCGCAGGCAACACGTCAAATGCTCGACATTATGCAATCGTATGGCGAGATTGTCGTCTGTCTGGGCAGCTCGGCGAGCAACGATAATGCCAACATCTTTCTGCAGGCCGACTGCAGCATTGCTGTGGAGCCACTGTATCCGCAGGTGTGTCAGGATGTCGATGCCTACACGGAGGCCAACATACTGCACAACAAGCTCAACTGGCAGCGTCAACAGCAACAGCATGGCAAAGCCAACACCGCCGATGAAGCGTTTGCCAACGAACAGCTGCTGGAGTCGGGCACAAATGGCAGCGGTGCTCGGGCCATGCAATCGCCAGCGCACACCGTCTCACCGATCTATTTGAGTCGTCTGCTCAATTCGCTGCCCTGCTCCATAGCCATTTGTCGCGACGACCCACTTTCGCTGGTGGCCATAATTGAGCTGTCACGCCGCTTCTCGCTGGGTCTGTGGAACTGTATACAGTTCTGGGCGTGCTGCGCCGGCTCCATATCCATATTGAATGTGCTGTGCGCGTGCCTCTCACTGCCGCCGTTGATCACACCGCTGCTGGCCATTTATTTGATGTGTGTGCCCGTGCCGTTAATTGGCATCTCGCTGGCGCACATCGATCTCGATCCAAAGATCATGAGTCGTGCCACCAGCAAGAAGCAAACCGAATACGATTCGCGTGCCTTTGCTTTTGTCATGTGGTGCTATGGCTGCAAGTTTCTCATACCCGTCATTGCCACAGTACGTTTACCATACTGTTTTTTTGTTAAATCCATTGTGCATTCAGCTTGTTTTCACTTGCAGCTCATTGCATACTGGATGTGCATGACGACAACAGTAACCAGTGAGGAGGTGGAAGAGGATGAGGATTCTGCGAATATCACGGATCTCGAAGATGAAAATTCTATGAATTTCTATCAGTGTTTGCACATTGCTCGCTGCTGTGCTCTCTTTGCGGTGCTGCTGCATTTTGGTATTGCATTCAAAGCTCAAGTTTAAACTTCACTTATTCATGTATTTCCTTTTCGTTTAGTTCTCGTCTCCATTACGTTTGTGCATCGCGATCATGCGCTCTGGCAGCGCAATCCTTTGAGCAATCATATTTGGGCGCTTACCTGCCTGGCTTTATTGCTGCTCCATGGCTTCATCTGCGGGCTGCAAATGCTGCTGGATGAGGCGCTGGAGGAACTGTTGCCACAGCTCTGGCTGCCTTTGTTGGTGCTATTTGTCAGCAGTTTGCTTAGCCTTTTGGTCAGCGAACTAGCCAAGTTTCAGGAAAACAAGTAAATACCTGAATTCAAATTTAATTGAATATATTTACTCACCTTTGTATCTTTGCAGAGTTAATGCGCGATATCAGCGTCGAGCTCGTCTTGATTTTGGCACCAAGTTGGGCATGAATTCGCCATTCTAGAGGCACCAACATGAAAGACGCCAGCGTTATGTGCCAAGGCTGTATATATCTATATATATATATTCGTAAAAATGTCACGCTTCTTTTTATTACACTCACGATCTATTAATTGTACAAGTATTTTTTATCGTTTTATGTTTGTGAATATTTAATTAATCCTCTCTCTTATGATTTTACATTTTGCAACATTTTCATTAATCTGCAACACTTCACAAAATAACAACTGGAAAGAGAAAGAAAAGAGAAACCAAATCTGTTTAGTTAGTGTGTAAAACGTTTGAGAATTCGTGTTCCTTGTTTCAATGACAGAACTTTTGTGTACTAACAATTAAAAGACTTGCAATTATTATATGAAATACACATATTTCACAAGAATAAAACAAAACACAACAGACAATAAAACAAGTGTGCTTGTAAATAAGTAAAAGTTGTAAACGAGCGCAATTGTAATGCGTTTTGCAGAACTGGTTTCCGTTCTATAGATATTCTTCGCTCTGGGGCAGCTGTCAATGAGTGGCGTCAACAAGTTGTTGCACGCCTCACAAGGTGTTAATCGGAGCAGGCACGCAATTGTCGGAGCGATCCAGTGACCCACATCCCACTATTCTACGTATCCCCAGCTCTGTTGGCAGTTGCTTTGACAATCGACATTTGCCTTTATTTTAATCTATCATCGTTTTCTTCATTTCATTTGGGTTGCTTTATGCCTTGCTTCGTTTACCAAAAACATGGCTCGGTGTTTGATTCAATTAGCACCTTTTTTTCTACGAGAAGTGCGGCCTACAGACTAAAGTTGACAATTTCATTCAATGTTTAAATAGTGTAAATATAGAAAATATGTAAATTTTATGAACTGCGGGTTGCGGAAGTAACAAATAAATATTATAAATCGCTTTAGGATAATGATCGCCTAACAATAATGAGCCTGAAGTTTGTTCTTCGTATTGAGATTTGGATTCAATTATTAAATAAGTTTTTCTATTCGGAAGTATTTATAATTCGCTTTTATTAGCGTAAATATATTAAAAATCATTTTTAATGATCTCAAACTAGTAATGAATTATAATCTCTTCGAAATTGATTTAAAGAAGATTATTGAAGTTATTTTGTAGTTAATAAATTAGTGAAGCTTTCTAATTGCTTGCAAAATTACAGCCACACGCCCGGTTATAGATACTTATGTATTCTCTCTAACGGATTGAGGAATTTTCGGACATGGCTGGGGATGCTAAAGAACATAACGGCAGATGCGATGAGCTGCGATTGGAATATGTGGAGTAACAATTAATTAGCACCTGGGCGACGACAGCGAAATGAAAGTGCTGTCCAATGGAGCAGACTATATATGAATACTAAGTCGATATAGATCACTTCTAGTAGCACCTTTAACTGGGTCATGAAAAAACGAAATCAAATACATGACTCTGCGCGGCTCACACTCGGAATAAAACCATTCCAGCTTCAGTTTCTCATTGGATTCGTGAATTTCGCGCGGTGCGGTGCAGTCGAGCTATACGCGAAGCTCGAACGGATAATGACGAGTGTGTAAGCTCAATACAAAACAAACAAGGATTAAACGAAATTAAATAACACAGAAATTAATAAAAAGTGTCCTGTGTGAAAAAGACAAATTGAAATGCCACGACTCGGCGCAAAGTGTGCGCTGCTTTTGGTCATAAGCCTTGCGCTTGGCTTGCTGCTGCTGCCGATGCAAATCGAGGCCTATTCACAGGTCTTGGTAAGCGGGAATGGTGCTGCAGCGGATCAGGGACCACGCATCTACAAGGCGCTGAATACGGATTTAATATTTCCCAAAATGTGAGTTCCAATTCATGTGGCTACAAAGTGAAACAATTTCCTTGACTTCCACGTAATCTGTAGTTTCAACTCGAGTGAGAATGTGGTATCCACAACAAGCACCACAACGACGACGACAACTGCGCTGCCTTTACCCATACCATATAATCATCAACAAGAAGCGCAGGCGGACACTGAACCAAAGCCTGTGGCGGAGCAGGAACCAACTGTGTTTGTCACGCCGTTAACGCACGAGCAGCCAACAGAAGCATCCAGCGAATTGCCACCACCGGGCTTGATTGAAGCTGCCTCCACTGGACGTGCTATTGACTATCGCACCTCGTATCCATTTGGTCAGCTTATCACGCCGCAAAGAAAGGCATCGCGGCCTCAGCGACCAAAGTCACAGGGTCAACGTTACAGGAATCCACAGCGCGGCTACAATCGTGGTGAGTTTGTTATGCGTATTTTTTTGGCAACTCCATCTTAACTGCGCTAGTATCGTATCTAGGTCAATTTCAAGATCGTTTTGCTCCCGGCGAAGTCGTCGCTTCCAATGTCTTTAAGAGCAATCATCAGCATAACCATCAACAGCAGTATGATGGCAAAATAGCTGCCGGTTCAAATGTGGTCTCTTCTTATGTGCCGCCCAAGGATGCCTACTCCTTTCCGCCGCTCAATACCAAATATCCATCGCCATCGCAGGATCCCAAGGCTGCTCAGCCCTCAGATACAGTTTCCAGCTATTTGCCACCAGCATCGGGGAATGCTTTGAGCACTGCCGGCTATGCTTACAATAGTCCCAGCACGGGCTATCAATATCCTGGTCCTGTGATCCCGACTGGTGATAAGCTGCCAGCGGCGAGCTCAGCAAGCGCAGTGCCAGCGGCTCCAGCTGATGATGATCCCGAGAATGATGATGTGATTGGTACACTGCCAGCAAGTGCACAGGATAATCCGGCGCCGGCCAAGGATCAGGGAAAGGATGCAGGAGACGCGATGGGAGGCGATGCAATGGGCGGCGGCGACGATGGTGGCGATGCAGGAGGCATGCCTGGTGGCGGTGATGATGGTCCATTGCCAGTGCTGCAAACTGGCGGACAAGCGCAGCCCAGTGACGATAACAAGTACGATCCTAATATGGAATATGCAACACCGCCACCCGGTTGGTTGGAGTCTCATCCAGAGTCGGCAGCTCCAAAACCAGCAGACCACGATCATGATCACGACCATGACCATGATCACCATCACGACCACGGACACGATTACTCTGAGCCCTTACAATATCATGATGACCACCCCGAGCATCACGAGCACTATCCAGACCATCATGATTATGCTTATCCCTCATTTCCCGATGTCTCATATCCCGAGCTTATCTATGACGATCATCATCACCATCATCATCATGTGGAACCACCGCCACCTCCTCCTCCACCGCCACCACCACCACCAACCACACCGCCACCGCCTCCTCCACCACCGCCACCACCACCAGAGCCCCGTGTTAAAAAGTACAGTTACTTCTACATTGGTCGAAAACTGTGGTACATACCTCTGTACTTCACCGTGTGGTTTAGTTTCTACATTCTGTGGCTGATCATCAAGTCGATCGGCCGTCATAAGGTCAATTTGCCTAATCACTATGTTTCGCGACGTAGTTTACCCGATTATTCGGATCAGAGTAGGAATGAGTTTATTAATGAGATGACAGTCAATGTGCTGCAGCAGATAGATAACTTTAAGCAAAAATATTTATAATTGACGACCGGCGCTACAAATAAAACACACTTGTAATTTAAAACGGTTTTAAATTTTTCTATACAGTGAAGTTGGCTGCGCTTAAAACATTAGCATTTTATACAGTTGTCGACAACGCGCAGAATATACTGTAAAGTGTAACCAGATGTTTAACACAGTTCTGGTATATTTTTGAAGTCATAAAATAGTAATTTGGGGTTTTTCATTTGCTGTCATACTGATTCCTCAATTCGCCTGGTGATTTGTTTACGTTTATTAATTTTGCGAAAATAATAGAAGAATCAAACCTACAAGATGTCGTATATGTTACCACATTTACACAATGGCTGGCAAGTCGATCAGGCCATACTCTCGGAGGAAGATCGCGTTGTTGTAAGCAATTAAAGCAATTCCAATGTGCCGCCAGTTTGTGTGGCCAGCAAAGTCTCAAAAGAGATTCGATTAAAACCTTCCCCGTATTCTAGGTTATACGTTTCGGCCACGATTGGGATCCTGCTTGCATGAAAATGGACGAGGTGATGTACAGCATTGCCGAGAAGGTGAAAAACTTTGCCGTTATTTATTTGGTGGATATAACCGAGGTGCCGGACTTTAACAAAATGTACGAATTGTACGATCCTTGCACCGTGATGTTCTTCTTCCGCAACAAACACATTATGATTGATTTGGGAACGGGTAATAATAACAAAATCAACTGGCCACTGGAGGATAAGCAGGAAATGATAGACATTGTGGAGACCGTCTATCGCGGAGCAAGAAAAGGACGTGGTTTGGTTGTCTCACCAAAGGATTACTCCACCAAATATAGATACTAAGATAGACCAACTATTGTATATATTTTAGGCTATATTAAAAGTATCTTGAAAGTGAAACAAGTTTTGTCTTTGCAACTTTTGTGTATATTTTTTTTTCATTTGGTTTATTTCTTTTTCATTTTTTGTCACATTTCTCAATAATATCGCTAACATTTACATCAATTTTGTTTTGTTTTTTTAAATTTGTTTTTCATTATATATGTATAACATTTAACTAAGTGTTTTTAATAGCTCTTTGGCTTTATAACTGTATTTAATAGTATATTTCTTTTGTCAATTGCTTTCATTTTCCATGCTTCTCAGTTTTGTTTTCGTTTTTTATTTTTACCAATTGTGATTAAAATTTAGCTAAAGGTACATACATGATTATGGAAATTAGAAGATTGGATTGTGTGAAATACTTATAGGAAATAGTATTAGTACAAAAGTATAAAAGAAAAGCGCCACAACAAAAGAGTTTCTGGAGTCTGTCCCATTTATTTTTTTATAATTTGTGTTCAACTAAAAAAAAAAAGAAATTTGAAAATCGCTCGACGCATTTCCTACACATTTTCCTCACAAGTTGTGTAAAAGTTGAACCATTTTGAATACATTTTCATTATTGTTCATTTAATACAACAGCTCGCTTTTTTTGGTTTTTTTGGATCTCTTATAATTGTAATAAGCTTAGGTTTAACAATTGGTTCTGCTACTTTTTTCTTTCGACTTGTACAACTTACGATCTCTTTTTCATATTATTTTTCATCGTTTCTTGCTATTAAATATATATATGTTTATTAGCTACATTATTAGTTAATATATATTTTTGTTTTTCGTTTTGTTGTGAAACAAATTTAACGCTACAATCGTTTTTTTTTTTTTTGTTTAATTTGGTTTTTTGTTTTTCATTGACTTCAGCATATAACCAACAATTAAATATTTATTTATATGTTTTATACTTGCAAGTATTACTAGTTTTCTTTTGCTTTTGATATACCATTTCCTAGGCGCCATTTGAGTTGATTTGTTCATCGTATAAAATACCTTACTAGTATTCAAAAATATGTTTTTAAATAGGGCTTGATTTAGTTTTTTTGTTTTGTTTTATTTTGTTTTTTACACTTATGCAATAGGATAGGTACAAATTAGGCTCAGGCATGTGAGAAAGTCTCTAATAGGTTTCGTTGAATCTCCCACACAAAACGACAAAATGCAGCTCTAGTTTTTTTTTTGTTACTCATATATCATATTATAATAGATTTTTATTTTAGTTGGTTTTTTCGTTATGGCTTTTGTTTATATGTATTTTGATTTGCTTTCCTTTTTTTGAAAAATACAAGTTATTTATTTATTTATATATTATTTAATAATTCTTCATAATTATTTGCTATAACTTTTGTTCTCACTTGTGGAGCAAATGCATTTTCATAGAAAAATAGAGATGCGTAGGTGGGATGAGTTAGGAAATTGTTCATACTATTTTGTTTAACACTTGTTTCAAGTAACGCTATAATTTCATTTTCTTTTTTGACAACAACTAATTATATATCATAGTTTTTTTTTCAGTTTTTTCTATTTTTTTTTTTTTTTTTTTTAATTTTAACAATTTGCATTCGAATGGCCTTTAATTTATCGCAATTCCAAAAAGTGTTTTTAATTTGTTTTTCTTGTTTTTTTTTTTTGCGAAGAATTTCCAGAAAATACATGAATTTGGTAAAGAGATGCTATGAAAGTTATCAAAAAATTAGAAAATAGAAGAGTTGTAGAATAATAGTAGAATAGAGTTCGACTAATGCTTATCGAGGTCTTTAAGTTCTCATCTACTTATAAGTATGTACTATATAATATTATGGCTCATACTTTTCCGTTTTATCTGCTGTCAGTGTACATCAGTTTTGTATTTGGTATTGAATGTATTTGTTTAAAGTTCTTGAGTGTGTGCAATCTATAAAAAATTTCTAATATACAATACTTGAAGTACTCGTATTTGTTTGTTTTTGGCTGCTGCTGTTGTTGTTCTTGTTGTTGTTGTTTAAGACACTAGAAGAATGTATTTCATTATAGTAGAAAATATAAATAAATAAATAACATTTATGATATTGTTGTATAGTATTAGTAGTATTATTATACTTCTTGTATGTGAGGGGGGGAGACTGATATATGCTTTTCTGATTTTGCTGCTGGCTGGCTGCTGGCAAAATACTACGAGTTCTATATAGAAATATATGTACTATATACTATATGTATGTATAGGTATATAAATATACATTTCGCATGTATTGTATTCCTGTTAATAGATAGTGTGAAAAATAAATCCGAGTATCACTACTTAACCTTTAAGAGTTCTATTAACAATAATAGACAACAGTCTCTAAGTACGAATACGTTGTTGTTGTTGTTGTTCTGCTTCTGTTTTCATTTCTTCAGCTGCTTCTTGCCTACTACATTATCATATTAATAGCATTAATAGCTCTGTTTTGTAATATACTAATTTTATCTGGGATTGACCCAACAATACTCGTTAAGCTCGTGATCGTGTTTGGAACTGCAGCTCGCTGGGCTAGAAGAGCGTCTCCTTTGACCACTTTCTGGAACTGCCGGGCAGACTTGGATCCCTTGAATGCGACTCATCCTCAACGCTATCCTCGCCACCATTTGCATTGCCATGCTCAACATCATCATCATCATCATCATCGTCATCATCATCATCATCATCCGTGGGCAGACGTATCAGTGGCAACTCCAACATCACAGCTGGCGTTGCACTCGACGTCGCCTCGCTGTGATGCAAACTGAGCTGATGGGCACTTTTGCTGGTGGCGCCGCCGCCACGTAGGATCAGCTCCTTGAGCGAGGAAGGCATGCAAATGCTTTGGGGTCGCTGTGTGGCTATCACCGAGTCCGATATCGAGGATGCACACGGATCGTGGCCCAGTCTAATGTTGCTGTTGCTGTTGGATGGCAGTTGTTGTTGTTGTTGCTGATGTTGTTGTTGCTGTTGTTGCTGTTGTGCTGCATGCTTGCCAACTGATGACTTATTGTCCAGCTGTGGACTTGGACTCGAGTGTCCCACACTGATGACCGTATTGAGGCTGCTATACTGTGTGTGCGTTGTGGATTCCCCACCACCACCACCACCACCGCCAAGGCCACCCGAGGGACTTGTTGTGGCCACCGCATCCAGCAGCCCCAGCTCGGTGTTCAGTGTGGAGCACGTGTCATCCTCTGTGGTCGTCGTCGTCGTTGTTGTCGTTGTGGTTGTCGTCGTTGTCTGCGGATCGCTGTGCTGCTGCAACAATTGGCCACGTCGCGACTGCAACGGACTGCAGATCACGGCGCCAAAGTGCGTCTCCAGCGGAGGCGGCACAGCGCCCGACTGTCGCTGCTCGCTGGCCGTGCTTATGGTGCGATGCCGCTGCAGCTGTGGACGTCGCGGTCGGGCGCCCGTCATGGGCACTGAACTCAAGCTCATCCTTTTGATGGGCAACACCACCGGACCCGTAGTTTTGGCGTAGTTTGTCGGCCCCATGGGCGCCACTTGAGCTGCGGCGAGTGCCAAATTCTGCTCCTCGCTGTCGCTGCTCAGCTGCTGCATGTCATCGTCTGTGTCGGCGGCACTTTCCTCCAGCCCGAACACGGAATCCTCGTCGAGGGAACGCAACTCGGAGTCGGCGCATTCCAGCGACGAGATCTTAAAGGAACTTAACGAGGCGAGCGGGGCACGTTTGCCCTCCAAGGCGGGCAAAGGATTCACGGGCGCCGCCTTTGTCGACACGGTGCCCAGACTAATGCTGCCATTGAGCCGATCCAAGCTAACCGGAGTGCTGTCCACACTAATGCTGCTCGAGGTGGCATTGTTGGTCGCTACGGCGGCTGCGGTGGCTGCAACAGGTGCTGCAGCATTCGCTGTGTAGGGAAAACTATTGTTGTTGCTCTCCACGTTGTTGCTGCTGCTGCGTTGCAGCTCCACCAGCGTCAGTTTGCGTCGCACACCCAGACGCAGTTCCTCCGATGGCGAATCACCAAAATGCAGCTGCTGTTGTTGCTGTTGCTGAGGTGTCGACTTCAGTGGCAAACTCACATCCGTCTGATTGTAGGGATACACATCCACAGTGTCTGCGCTGATCGAATGTATCTGCTGCTTGCGTCCCGCCTGATTACTCTCCGGATCATAGGAGACTATGCTATGCTTGCGCTTAATGCTGGGCGCACTCAAAGCCGATGCTGATGCCGCTGTCGATTTCGGCGTCGGCGTCGTCGTCGTCTCGTGTATGCTGCGCTCTGAGGGGCAAGGTGAGGCCTTCGGCGTGGGTTGTATCACCTGAATGTCCGGATAGTAATAGTCCCAGTTCTCGATGCTCGAGGTGCGCGATGCCGTCGACAATTTGCGCTGCAGCGTCGGCGGCAGGTTGCTCATGCCCAGCGTGTAAGCCGAAGTGCGACGCTCCAAGTAGGAGCTGTCGGTGCTGCAGCAGGTCATGGCGCTGCTGCGACGCGAGTCGTGGCCCTGCAGATGATGGAAGAATGAGAGGGGAGAAAATATATTAGACGTGAGAAAGAACAAGAATAAGAAACAAGCTGCAAGTGTGCTCGACTATGAAATACCCTCTTCCCATTCTAAATAAAAGCAAAAAGTGGGGTATTATAACTTTCTGACATTAAAGTACATTTTGACCTCTTAGAAATACACCAAATAATACCGCAATAATACAAAAATACCATTTCGATTGTAGTACTTTATTGATATACTAAATATGACATTCGGTATATTTTAAAATTATTACGGTATATTATTCGATATATTTTTAAAAGTTAGCAAATTATCAGAAAGTTATTATATTCTTACACCTTATGGGTATAAAAATGTAGTTCTGAAAAAAATTCTCAAATTTTTGAACTTTGAAATAATTTCAAAAATTAAAAAGCTAATTTTCATCCAAACTATTTTGATGTTGACAGACTTGTTTATTTTCATAAGCTCTTGATTTCTAATGAACCTAAAGAGTGTGTTCAAAAGCTAAAAGATTCAGTCATAAAATGCTTGTTTATAAACATATAGAAATCTTTAAAGAAATGTTTAGTAATATAGGCCATAAAAGAAAAAGGGGGGCAAAATTGAAGAGCTATATTTTTGATCACATGTTTTCAGAACAATGTTAAAGTATAATACTGTTGCATGTTTCGATTTATGTATTAAAAACCAACAATTTCTTAATATTTTAGTTTTCATTGAAAATTCATGTTTTCAGTTTACTTTTGTTATATATTCCACCTTTATTCAAGCTTCTATTCTTAATTTTGACCAGGTTTTTCTCGATTATTTTCTCTTAAATCATTTAGCTAACTGCTACTTTATTCGTCTATCACTCACCGCTAATGGCACGGAGAGAAATCCTTGTTTGCTGCGCGTCGAATCTGTGCGTTGATGCAGCTGCTCCTGCTCCTCATCCTCCTCCTCGTGGGCATCTTGCTGCATATACTCCTCATGCTCGAGCTCATCTTCTGTTTCCATAAAGTAATCGTCCGTGCCAAAGCTGCCGCCCATTGGATAATTGCTAAAAATACGCGATGATTCGGAGCCGCTCTTGCGTCTTCCTGGTGCCCCGGGAGCACCGCCGCCCGCCGACATCGCAGAGTAGGAAAAGCGACGCGGCGGCTCCAATAAATAGCTATAGCCAACAGGTCCAGGCACGCCCACGCCACCTATAATAAAAAACCAATAATAAGGTGAGAAGTTATAGATCTATATGAAATTAATGCTGGCATAAAAATTAAGTTACTGTTATGAGTAAAAACTTTACTTTTAGACCATTTGCAAATCTTGTTTAAGGAAGTCAAATAGTTTTTAAATAAAGTTTTGTTTTATTTTACATTTTAAAAGTTTAACTAAAACTCTTATTTTTGATATAAATCTATATATTACTTTCACACATGATATTGATTATCAGCCGATGTTAAATTCAAAAGTTGTACAATTAAGTCGATTTAGAAATATCTTTTACTCTTTTCCTAAATCAAAACTGAGAATTCTAATCTTTCTTTTAGACTAAATTCAAATTGTGTATTTGAAATTGAAAGATATATAATAAAAGAGTAAGTTTTCACAAAAATTGTGATTGTAATTGTTGGAACATTGCTTTGTTCATTTCAAGATAAATAATAAAAGAGTATGTTTTCAATAACAATTTTTAATAAAAATTTGAATGTTTACTCTTGTATAGTTATTTTTTTAAATAAAAATCATAATCATCTACTCTTACACCAAATTTGGAATATTACGTATACGCATTGGCTTACCCACGGAGGCGCAGCGATAGCCGCGATTGAGCAGCGGCGGCGCACTCACATTGCCCAGCGACAACATTCGCTGCCGGCGATACACAAGTGCATCGTACTCATCCGGATAGATGGACATCCCGGTGGCCACAATCGCCTCCTGCAGCTCACGTTCCTCCTCCTCCTGCATGCAAACGGCGGCGACAGCCGCCATCTTGGGATCCTTGAGCACCTTGAGCGTTTCGTTGCTGCTGCTGCGACTCTTCCACACGATGAGAAAGACCATCAGGCCAAAGAAGCCGCCCAGCGTGGCGGCAATGCGAACGCCGGTCATCACGTCATAGGTGGCAAAGAATTCCTCCCGAATGCGGGCACGCTCGGCGGCATTTTCCGCCTCGGTCAGATTGCGTTCGCCGGGCGGCAGAAGCGGCATGTATGGCGTGGCCGAGACGGGTACGTGTGTGGTTGCAGGCGAGGGATTGATGGCAGTGTTGTGGTAAACCGGACTGGCATACGTCGGCGGTGCCGATGCCGACGCCGCTGCTGCTGACGATGAAGAGGAAGATGAGGAAGAGGATGAGGACGATGTTGCTGCTGCAGCTGCTGCCGCTGCAGCTGAGAGCTCGTGAGCAACGCTGGCATCGGGATCAACAAAGTTGGCCGTTTGAGCATTTCGCAGGCTGTTGCTCGAGGCACGCGTGTTGCGTTGCAGTTGTTGTTGCTGCTGTTGCTGTTGTTGATTTGCCCCTCGAGCATGTCGAACTGTTGCTGCTGTTGTCCCACTTCCACTTCCAGTTGCTGTTGTTGCGGTTGCGGTGGCTGTTGCTGTGGCTGTTGGCGGCGTTGTTGCAGACGACGAAGCACGTCGCGAAAGTTTGGCCATCTCTATTGAAACATTGTCTGCAATGCACAATAAAACAAAAAGTAACATTAATAAACAGCGCAATAAACAGCTCAAAATGCCATTAAAAGTGAGCTATAAAATTATGCGCATGTATTTAAGTTTAACTCTAAAAAAAGGTATCAAATATTAGCTTATTTTGTGAGAAGTTTCATATACTTTTATTTGGCTAATTTGCTAAGTAAAAAACATTCATACAATAGAGAAATAACTTAAATTTTAAAATAGACTGAAAAGAATGCCTTTTCTTTTTATAAAGCCAAATTTTCAAATCCTAAATTTGAAGGTAACAAAATATGTCCATATAAATTTTAGAAGTAGCTTTGTACAGTCATTTTTTAATTTAAAATGAATAAATTATTTAAAGGCTTTACTGACCAATTGATTGTTTTATTTGTAGATCAATGTATATTTATATTTAAGGAAAATAAACAGTGTATTTTTATGTATTCATACCAAAATCAATATGACTAATTTTATTTTTTATATAATTAATTATTATCATGGTCTTTTTTAGCTATTTAAAATTATGTATGTAAAGAAAATGTTGTACATTTTAAGTAAACAACAAAATTAATTATGTATCTGGAAGTAAAACCTTTGTTTTTAAATAAACATAGTCATTTCAATGGTGTAATTTGTCCCATTTGGTAAAAAACTTGTTTGTAAAGTAATTTCATTGCTTTCAAATAAATAAATATTTAAAGAACTTTATTTGTACAAGTGAAAAAGTAACTGATACGTATTTTAAATAAATACTTTATATGCTTATTATTTGCCTGCTTGCTTAATTATATTGTAAAGCAAAATGTTTGTGAAAATCGAATTAATGTAAATGCAATGTTTGCTGTTTATATTTTTATATTTGCTCGATTGCGGCATTGATAATTGTATTTTAAATAAATTCGAAAAGTTCAATTACACATTGAATGAGAACTGACACACACACACAGAAAAGTGATAGTTGTGAAGCAATATTGAGTAATTATTGACGCAGTGCAAACATGAATTTGCAAAATTGTTTGTATAAACGAGTTTATTTGCTTTCAAGCTCGTGTTTTTTTCACCCTCCACGCGTCGCTTCAAGTTGATTGGTTTTTGTGTGCGCAAAAAAGTATGCTACGGTTTAACGCGTATAGATAAATAAAGCGAAAGCGAAAGCGCTTAGGTTCTATTTCCAATTTAGCACCTTCGGTCGCGCCCTCTGCGCCACCCCCCTCTTGCCACCAAAACCAAGGGGAAAGCAATTAAAAAGCCATAAACTCGGCCACGTTACGCTGTGTGCTGAAGATGAAGCCAAAGCTAAAGCTGAAGCTGTTGCTGTAGCTGGGCGTGCACATTCTTCAAGTGCGCCGCAAAGTTTTTAATTGTTTTTAGCGCTTTTCATTTCACATTTTCTTCGGCGAAGCACTTTTCTCACGCCCACACGCTGCTATGCTGCCGACATTCCCTCTAGGGGGAAATAACTTGGTAAATTTTTAACGTTTTGTTGAAATGAGTAAATTAAAGTTACACTCACATATATAGTATACTTTTTATTTGTGTGTATGTATGTGTTAGGCAGTCAGTCAGTCAGTCAGTTAGTCCGTCAGGCATTCGAGGCTCCATTACATCCTTGGATTTTCAACAAGTAGCACGCTCAATAATTCAGAAGGACGATTCGCCTGTTGCCCGCCTGCCTCATTGTCATTGGCAGCTTCTCCTCTCTCTCTCTTTTTCCCTTAGCTTCCCTTCTCTTGACCAAACCATCTAATTGTTCGTTTTTGTATTGACAGCCGCGCAGTTTTGCGGAGCTGCGCTCTACTGAATTTTCTATCTGAGTTGTCGGTTCGCTTTTTTTTCTCTGTCCTTCTTTCTTTCTTTCTTTTCCCCTCCTTCAATTTTCTCTTTTTTTCGTTTCGTTTCGATATATATTTTTTTTGTTTTATGTACATAGTTATGCCATTTTCTCTCTCTCTCTCTCTCTGTGTGCTGCACATCTCTACCTCTAGTTTTTTTGAACAAGGACAACGACAGAGAGACTGACTGACCATCAGTCGTTGCCAAATGATTATTGTAAAAGTTTTGATCTAATGTGTCGCAGCCACCTTGACTCTGCTATACATACGAATTTCCATTTCTTTTCTGCTGCTGCTCTTTCACAGTTTTCCATTTGCAACACGCAAAGAAAAGAAAAGTTTTAATGGCCATTATGACATTGGCCATAATTCGTGCGCATAATGAGGCGAAATTGTTAACTCAAATTGCAGTCGAAGCACTTTCAAGTGATTTTTAATGACTTTTTTCTTTCTACCTTGCAAATTTTCGCCTGCTCAAGTTGATTGGATAATTTGTTTGGGCAATGAAGTGCATTTCTAGTTGCTCTCTAAAGACTTGTGTATCTCAGGTGTGGGCCCAACAAAGACAAAGTGTTGACCACATTGATGGATTACCAGGCGATGGCAGGCACGTGAGGGATTCGAGTAGCAAACTGATAATTGCGTTTAAGCCAAAGTTTAACAAAGGCTGAAAGGCGTATAGAGAATACAGCCAACAAAATATAACAAGAACATTAACGAGAGAGTGTATATCAACACCCAATATCGATGTCAAGGCGATGTTTGGGGGTAAAATGAGCGGAAAATGGTCAGCGAGACTAACCACAGCAGAGCAGAGCAGAGAAAGGAAGGGAAGGCAAGGAAAGGAAAGGGATGAGGAGTAGAGAGAGGAAGCGAGCAACATGTTATTGGTGTTGTTGTGCAGCATGATGAATGATTGCGGTTAGACGAACGGGGCGAAGGCAGCAGCAGCAGCTACAACGGCAAACATTGCTGACAGGCGGCCTCAACTTGACTCGACTCGTTGCCACACGTTGCGTATGCGTAATGTATTTATTTGTTATGTGTGTATATCTATAGCTGTAGGCTGAGTGTGTGCATGTGTGTGTGTGTGGCAAATAATAATTCATCAATGTTAGCGTCATGTTTCTTATGTATACGAGTGTCTGTATGCGAGTGTGTGTGTGTGTTAGTGTGTGTGAGTTTTTCTGCAGGCCATTTTTGCCTTTTAACGCTTTGAATTTGGCCCAAAATGAAATTGACGGCAAATCAATTGAAATTATATATACTTATATGTATTGCATATATCCCTATAAAGAGTATGTACACATCTATATATAGCACAGCGAACAATGTATTGTATTTGTGTGTGTTTGTGTGTGTGTGTTGCATATTTGCCACATCAAATTGAGTTGTGCTTCGAGCTTTTGCCTCGACAAAGAAATCATTCATGTGTGTTGAGGCATTATACAAAAAATGTATTCGCACACCGCGAGACATTTGCTTAGGACTTAGGCTTCAAATGACTTACTAAATAATACAAATATATGCAATTAATTGCATGGCAAATGCCTTCGAAAACTTATTTGACTGAAGGAAATTAAATAAATACAAGTTTAATATTTGAGTTTGAATTAATTGTAAATCAATTGCTTTAATATTCCCAATTTATAGAGGATGTAGAATATAAAATACTTTTCTAATCATTTTTAAATGATCATGTTCTCCCAATTGCTATTTAAAAATAGTTAATTATGAATATAATATATTAAAAAGCATAAATATATGTATGTATGTTAAATGTAACAGAGGTGGAAGCCAGTCGATAGAACCTATCAGTATCGGTTGGAAAGTCGATAGACACTAAGCTATCGGTATCATCAATGTTGAGTAGAAGATAAATGAATTGAGAGAATAAATAAATAAATAAATAATGAAGTTCTCAGTTATTCTAAAGAAAATTTAAAATTCAAATTAATAAATGCATTTGTAAAGAAAAATAGTATTATACTTAAAAAATTAAATGAGGAATAGAATAAATTTTATTTTTTTAAAATGTAATTACAATAAATTGGAATATTATATATTATGATTTCTTTTATATTTAAGATACATATAAATTTGTTTCCTTTTTTTCCTCTTTCTATCTATCTATCAATCTTTTTATCAAACTATCTATATATCTATCTACCTATCATTTCTACTATTTATATTTCTATTTCCATTTCTATTCACAAGTATAAATTTATATATTAATTTTCATGTTATCTCCGCCTTGTTCCTATCGAAATGAGCGGCATTGTACTTTAAAATAAGACCACATAACCACGGACATACTTATGTGCGTTATGTTATAAGCCGCTTTTAAAAAGCATTAAGAAAATGAAATGAAAATGAAAATATTCTTCTTGCCGCATAATTTTGGCCGCTTTTACTTCGATATTCTAACCAATCTCTCAGCAGCTTCTTCACTTTTCTTCTTGTTGCTGTTGTTGTTTGCCTTGTTTTGGCTGCGCCTTTATTATTATTTTTAATTAATTAAAATGTCTGCTAAGCTGTAGAAAATTATAGAAATTAAAGGCCTTAGGTTTTGTCGGCTTTAAAGAAGCTTCTTCATTCTCTCTCTCTCTCTCTTTATCTCTTTCTCTGTCTTTTCTCTTTGCCATTTCTGCTGTCAGTTGCTTTGGCTCTGAGCTTTCGTGCTGTCTTATTCTGTGGCTTATTAGCGTGTGTTTTGTCTATGCCCTGCCGGGACATTGGGCCCACAGGCAGTTACCTTCCTGCCGCCCCCCCCCCCGTTCTGTTTTAGTCAAATTATGAGGCAAGAGCTGCCTCTCTCTCTCTTTCTATTTCTTGCTGGCTGCCACAACTGCCGTGTGCCATTTAACAAACATTCCGTTAATCTGCTACACTTGGCAGCCACACGGCCATGAGGAGAACTGCTCTCTCTCTCTCTCTTTCTCTCTTTCCATTGCCATTTCTATCTCTGTCTATGGCTTTAGCTCTCTTGACTGCGTCGCCTGCTTTCCGTCCTTGCTCTGCTCTGCTCTGCTCATCCTTGCTACTCGTTGTTACTGCTTATTGTTGTGCTTTTATTGTTATGGCCATGTTTTTTGTTGTTTCATTTGGCGGCATTGTTAACGCCCCTCCCCCGCCTTTCACCCCGCCCCCACATCCTGCACGTCCTGCCTGTGCTTTTTTTTGTTTGTATTTTCTCTCTCTTTCTTTGTCTTTAATGCTAAGCGTTTTACGTTTATGAGACAGGCAAAGAAAGAATTCTACACGCCCGGGCAAACATTTTATTTTATTTGGAATTGTACGTTTGTCTGTGTTGAGTTTGTTTGCCCTCAAAAATGTATAAGCTGGAAATATCTTTTAAATTGCATTCGGCTCAAAGGCGCAAATTATGCGCTTAAAGCGCTTTTGTCTGTAGCTTAACAGCAATTCGATTTGTGTCACGTCCTCCTGCATTTTGCCTACTTTTAATATTTTGCACAAATATTTAAGAGCAAAACGTGCTCTGGTTTGCCAATGCCCAGGACACAAGGACGCAAAAGGATACTCCTACTGCTCAAGGTAGTATTACTTTACTTTACTCTCGACTCTACTCGACTCGATGACAGCAGTCAAAGTCCATTTTGCGTAAGCTCGAAATGACTTTGGCTTGTCAAATTGCCATATGGCAAATAGCTTTACTTTTGCTTACATTTCGCATTTTCCTATTTTTGTCGCACAATTTTCGCCTGCCTTTCTCTCAGTTCATAATTCACTGTCAACTCTCGTATATGGATTTATTGCTTAATCACTTGGAAGACCGCAGATAAACTTCGATGTTTGATTGTCGCTTGGCTTTCGTTGGAGGCGAGTGTCTATAAATCAAATATCAAATCTATATTTCTCCGTATGTGTGAACTCAATTTATATGTTGTATATGTGTGTATGATGTATTGCATTGAGTGTAATTGGACAGCTATTTGCATATAAAATTCGACAATAACTCGACAGCAATTTGTTTGCAAATTTCTTGCTGTTTTTTTACACCTTTTTTTACGTCACGCATTTCATCAATTTAAAATTTATTAAAGTCGTCTACCGAAACGAAATGAAACGAAATGAAATGAAACGCAGGCAATATTACATCAACAGCTGCATAATTTATTAAGTAATTTCCGCCTAACATTATTTTATGGATTCTCTTCAGACAGCGAGCGAGGCGAAATAAAGAAAATGCGAGAGAGATTTGTGTGTGAGAGCGCGGAGCACAAAATTGAATTCCACAAAAGAAAATCAATAAAAAGAATTTTCTTCAAAACGAAGTCAAATACAATTCTGTAAAGAAAATGTACAGCATTAAATATTAATGCATTATTGTGTGTCTATCTTCGTGTGTCTAGTTAACTTTCGAGTCGCAAAGTAATGGTCAATAAATTATGCGCACATATTAAAGAAAATGGCTTCTAAAGTCACACAAATTACACAAGATAAACAGGCGACAAAAAAAAAAGCACTGAGTCAAATTAACAACTAATTTGAAACAATTTTTATGTGGCAGCCAGACAAATTGGTGCCACGCACACAGGCAGAGGACAGAGGACAGACACCCGAATTGCTTTCAATGGACAATAATGTCACTCAAAGTTGGTGCAAAGTTGGGCAGCTTCATAGCTGCCTCGCTAGTTGGTTGTCTCTTTGCTGGGCTGCCATGTCATGTTTTGCTAGACAAAAGGCGTCTAGACAAATTTATAACGACTTTGTTATCCCGTTGTTGGAGTTGAAGCTGAAGCTGCTGAGGCTGAAATTCCTCGCATTCCTTTTTATTTTTGGGCCTCCGTGTTCACATTTTGACATGAAATTGACAAATGTGGCCAATGTTGTAAAATTGTTGCTGGCTTTTCTTTGTTGCCCCGTTTATTAGTGTGTGTGCGTGTGTGTGTGTGTGTGTGTGGGAGTCAGTGGCCTCAGTGTCGAGTGTTAATTAAATGTTATGCCAGTGCCAGTTAATTTGCGCACGTTTATTTTCACTAAAAAGAATGGCAGCCACATGGCGTATACGTAATTTACTTGCATTTGCTGCCAAGCTGGGCACTCACATTTACTCGCTTACTCGCTTACTGCGTGTGTGTGCTCCTTTCTCTTCTCCTCCTCCCCTCCTCCCCCATCTCCTTCTCTTGCTTTGTGGGCGTGTGTCAGCTGCCTGGCGACACTTGACTTTTGTTTTTATATCCTTAACAGCGGCGTAAAAGTGCCAAGCAAAGATGTACAGTATTGTATAATAAAAGCGCCACAAAGTATGCAATGTTTTTGCACTGCACACACACACACAGAGCGAGAGAGACAAGCTGGCAGGCTGGCAGGCAGGAAATAAACGTCGCTTGAGTTAACAATTACTGACACCATTAAAGTTTTGCTGCCGTTGCTGCTGCTGCAAAGCCCTTGCCACACCTCCCACACACACACACACACACAAACACACATATACAACGAAGAGCAGCAGCTCAGCAGCTCGCTTTGTCTAGAGGCTGTCATTATAGTTTTGCTCTCCATTCTTGTGCTGCTGCTTCTGCCTTTTTTTTTTGCGCCACAGCTGCTGTCGTTGTCATTGTTGCTGCTGCTACTGTTGCTGCTGTTGCTGTTGCTGCTGCTACTGTTGCTGCTGCTGTTGTTATTGTAGTTGCTTCCACTGTTGCTGACATCTCGCCTTTGTCTCTGTCGCTCGACGTGTGTGTGAGTGTGAGTGTGTGTGTGTGTGGGTGACATGTGCCTGGCACAGATTGCACATTGTCCGCAAAGCTCGCCACATATTTTATATGTGGCTTGGCTGCTGCCCCTTTTTGCACTCACATGGGTCATGACTGGCGGCAAGGTTGACTCAGTGGATCAAAAAGCCTGATGAATTGCACTTAACAATGCTATTAAAACTGCAAGCTATTAAAAAATAAAGTAATGCCTGATTTTGGAAGCTGCTAATAAACTGAAGACATGGCATGCTCCTCAATACTGCAATTATATAGTTTATTCTTAAGTTATACTGTAAGATTTTCATTTTAGTATTCTCTCTTTGTATATTAATTGTTTTTTTAATGTTAATAGAACATCCATGAACTAATAATCTATTGAAATGACATTGAAACTGCAAGCTTTAAAAAAATAAAGTGTAGGCGCTGCTACTAATAAAATTTCATGCTCTTGACTGAAATTTCCATTGGTATATTACTTGCAATGTGAAATCAAATCAAATAACTGGATCTTTCACTAAGTTATAATAATAAAGCTGATAAAGTGCACTTAACTGTAAGCAATAACAAGCCTTTCAAAATAAAATGGTGCCTACTTTTAGGCGCTGCTAAGAAACTAAGGAAATGCTCCTGAGATCTGTCTGCAATATGCTTTCGTATATATGAGTTTACATTAATTGTAATATGTTAAGTAGTCTGACTAAGTATAATGTCATTTATAATCAGAATGCTGATGAAGTGCATTTAACTATTCCATATTCCTTGAATTCTTATGCAAAGCACTTAAAAATACCATAAGACTGTAAGCTATTATAAAAAGTGTTGCCTACTTTTAGGCGCTGCCAATAAACCAAAGCAATGCTCTACTTAAAACAGAATTTAAAGCGTATCTTCTAGTCTCACAACCTTTCGCCAATGAGATTGTCCATTAGTCGGGGCTGGTTGCTTGAGTTTTTGCCATGACAGCAGCCTCAGCAGCATTTCATGCAAACTACTTTCTGCAGAGGCAAACTTCTGGCCACAATTGAGCAAATTGCAGCCGGAAAAGGCGCTCTGATTCAATGGTCAGCAAATGCTGCCAGCAGTGACCTCGGTTGGTTGTTGCTTAGTCGTATTTCTTCAACTTTTTCGCTAAGCCAAAGTAATTTAAAAGTGCATTCGTCCAAACTCCCAAATGTGTGTTTATCATAATGCCAGCGAATCAGCGAGCGAGAGAGAGAGAGAGAAAGAGGAAAGGAGAGTAGAAGTAAGAAATGTGGATGCTGCAGTCAGCAGATGCTGCCATTAACCTATTAAATCTGCTCAACAACGTCCGCAGCACGTAGTCGTAACCGGTGTGGCATGAAGCTGCTGCACACACACACACACACACACATATACACACAGCACGTAGCCACTTCCGTTGGAGCATGGCTCGCGGATAGGTAGACAGGAGGACAGGTGGACAGGTTGAAGAAGCAACAACGATGCCTGCCGTGGGGGCCAAACCATGGTAAGCTATGGTCGAGTGAGCAGCAAGTAGCCTGAGGCTGCTTCAGTTAGCCCAGCGCCATTGCCATTAAATCAGAGTTAACAACTGCTGGTTTCCGGTTCCTCTCCACGCTCCTCTCTCTCTCTCTCTCTCTCTGTCTCACTGTTTGCCTTTGGCCGCAGCTGCTGCTGTAGCCAGATTAAAAGTGCAGCAACAGCTTTTAACTTTAGCTGCAGCTCGCTAGTTTGCTGCCTCAACTCGTGACTCGACTGAAAACAATTATTTGCATAAATACGTACACTGAGTGAGCATACTTAATATTTATTCTAAAGCCAAAGGCAGAGACAACGCACACACACAAACATAGACTGTCGCATTCAGAGATTAAACACACTCACACACACACACACAGAATATGCAAAAACAAAGCAAAGCTTGATGGAATAAATTGAAGCAGCAAAGTGCCAGCGAGCGCCATCTAACGACAGTTGCTATCAACTGCAGCAAGGCGAGGGACAAACTTGCACACTGGGGCAAAGCTTAATAGAGGATAAGGATTAAGCGCAACAGCTTAGAGATTTATACAATCTTTTCTAGTTTACCCTAAAATGTGCGTAAACAATTTTTGCATTTTAAATTGTGTATTAGAATTTTTCGGTAAATATTTTTATTTGTGGCAAGTAACACAATTTAGTTTAGTAATCTTGATCAGCTTACTCTAACAATTTGCTCTGCTTAGAATATTAATAACTAACAATCAACTGCAATAGTTACAAAAATAAAAACATTTAAAATATTTATGCATCAGTTGCAACAATAAATTCTACACTAATAAACATTTAAAAGATTTCATGATATTTTCCGTTTTTCTAATTTTAGTATTATTATTTCCGCTTTTCTAAATGTGTTTCTTTATTTATTTCATGCCATTCATGAATAGAATAAATTACATTATATATTTTATGAATCAGTGTGCGCTGTTGTGCTGCCACCTGTTGTTGTTGCAGTCGCTGCGACGCTGCTGCACTTTTTACACGCTATTTCCGTCTCTCCCTCTTCCTCTCCTTCGTCATCGTCCAAGTTATTCTTCCCCCTAACATTACGCTCTCTCTCCCGCTCTTTCTGTTTGTGTCTGTTTCTGTTTCTGTTTCTCTCCCCTTTCGACAGCTGTCGCAGACTTTCATTTTGTCTCGCAATTTGATTTTATTTCGCTTTGCCAGTCGCTTTGTCTCCTCGCCTTTTGTCTACTCTATCCTCTCTTGCTTTCACGCTTCAACTTACGTTATCTCGCTTTAGACTTTGTAATTGAATATTTTAAGTGATTTTCACTTTGACTTTTTTTTCTGCTAGTTAATTGACAAAACTACGTCTAAGTGCGCTGAGATTTACATCGTTCATTTCTTTCTTTGTTTACGATGCTTAAAAGCATTTGCTGTTTATGTTTTATATGAGCAAACATAAAAAAAACGTGAAATGGAAAATTCCTTCAAGTGTTAAGTGTTGCATGTTACTTTTGCACTTTAAGTTGCATCTTGTTTTATTCAATTTGTTTTCAACTACAATTTTGTGCAAGATTTTAATATGTCAAACATAATTTATTTTTCATGAATACATTTATAAACTATTGATTTTTTTCATAGTGCTTAAAAGCTTTTATAATTTACTAAAATCGGATTAGATTTAATTAATTTGTTAAACCGTTTGTTTGCATACCGCACAAGAAAGCTATTTTATTTTAGTTTCCGTTGTTTTACTACATTTTTGGTATTATTTTAGTTGTTGTGTTTACTCGCGTGCCTAAAAATAATGCCACTAAATAATGTACCACAACTTTGGCTCTGTTTATTTTCACAGTCAGCTCACGCTTTTTGTTTAATTTAACCATTTGAATAAGCTTGTATCGCAGTTGCTGATTGCTCATTGTTGATTGTTGCAATTGTTATATTTAGTTGTTGCTGCTGGCCATGGCTAAATATAGTTTACAGACATTTAAAACACGATACAGGTACAAGGTGGAAAGCGTGTTTGTTATACTACAATATACTGCGTGTAGATTAGATAAAACTCAAGCGTCATTGGCGATGAACTAACAACGATAATGTGACAATTGAAGCGAGTGCAATTTACTATATATGAACAAAGCCATGTTAATGCTATATATAATGAAGAGCTTCATTGACTAATCGATAGCTAAACATAACATAAATTGTGTTATATTCAAGTAAACGAGTATTTCAGTATGAAGATTTAATATTGTTGCTCAATAACATAAGAAAAAACTTAAAAAATAAAATAGAAATATATGAAATAAGTAAGAAAACTACCCGCTATCCATTTTGTATAAAAGCAAAGCAGTGCGGTATTAATCTTAAAATATACCAAGTAATATACCTCAAAAATCTTAAAATATACCGAAGGACATATTTGGTATATCATGGAAGTATTACATTTGTAATATACTATACAAGTAATATACCACAAAAATCCTAAAATATACTAAATGTCATATTTGGTATATCATTGCAGTACCACATTCGAAATATACTGCAAAAGCCAAAATATACTAGATTTATACATTTCTTGTCGTCACTATCAATTATTGCTCTCTTTATAGACAATGTGTTATTCTTATATGCAAATTACTTAGTCAACTAACTTTTTCAACTAAAATTATTCTCTTTTCCTTGCTTCTACTATTTCCCTAACTTATCTAAGAAGATGTGTAGTCAAACACAAATAATACAGCTGATTTACTTTGGCAACTGCTATTTATAGATATCTGATTAGCTTCCTGCGTACATGATAGCTCACACACATACACATGCATTTATCTAATTGTATCCAAGCGTGAATTCCCCTGAGTGCCACATGAAATAGCCACTTGCCACTGGCCACTAAAACTGAAACTGAAACTGAAACCGAAGTCGAGTCCGACACACATTCTCATAGAGAACGAAAACAGCAGCGCAGTGTAATAAATACTCAACAGTTGCACATTTGAAAATTTGAGCATAAAATGTACGCGTGAAAAAAATGGACTAAAAATACACAAAAAAAAAGGAAAGATAGAAAGAGAAAGCAAAAGGCAGAGGAATAAACGAGAGATTTTATATTCCCTTTTACGCTATGTTTTCAATTCAGTCGAAAAATGCTGCACAACATTTCATACACAACTGTCTGTACACGAGACTAAGCTGTGTGTGTATGTGAGTGTGTGTGTGGCCCGTATGTGTGTGATCTGTGTGTGTGTGTGAATTTATGTATGTGTGATTTTCATGAAATTGCCAGCCAGGCGCACAGAACTCGCAGTTAGGCAAGAGACTGCGTACTCGCGGCCAAAATTTCACTGGTAACTTTGTGAGAGTGTGTGTGTGTGTAAAAGAGAGTGATTGCGTGTGTGTGTGAGTGAGTGAGAGTATTGTGGCTGAATGTGTGCTTATTAATACTTAAACAACTCACACACACACACAGACACAGAAAACTCAGATTACAAACTGCATTTGAATCCGAATCCGAATACGAAGCCGAAACTGAAATTGTCATAGGGATAGCCGCAAAGCTCACATGATATCTCTGAAAGTTAATGGATGTCATCTCTATTCTCACTTACTTTCTCTCTCTTGCACACTCTTCGTGCTGCTTAACAAGTAAAAAACTTTTATACTTTACCCTCAGCAAGTAGTTAAGTACTTCTTGTCTTTTTGTTCTTTTTTTTCGGCTCGTTTGCTTGTCGTCGTTGGGCGTTGAGGGCGTTGAGGGCGGGGATAAGGTTACAGGCGCATCATAAGCTCCACTTAATTCGCTTAGAGAAAGAAAAAAACGCAAGCCGCTTTGCTCGAAACAGACAAGTGAGCAGAGCAACAAGCGGCAGATGAAAGCGAATGCAAAAATGCGCTGGCAAAACTTTGAACCTATTCACGTTCTATTCTATTTGCGAAACTTGAAAGAAAACTTGACAGCACACTAAAAACGATAGTTAAAACTAAACATCTAGTGGATGAGTAGAGATGTATGAGTGGGCTTAAACGCTTCTGCTTCAAGTTGACAAAATGAGAAGCGCAAAGAGAGGCGAAAGCATAGCTTAGAAATTGAGATGAGTTAGTTGTGACTTTTTGTTTGGTGAGCAATGAAATAATGAGGGACTAACTATTTTGAAAATAAACTTTATGTGCTTCTGCTATAACTTATTAATAAAATTAATATGAAATAAATAATCAATCAAATATCAAAGTCATCAATCACACATCAATCATTATTCAATCATCATTTAAACAATCATTATCAATCAATAATCAATCATCAGTTAATCATCAATCAAGCATAAATCAATCATCAATCATTCATCAATCAATTATTATAATCTCAATCAATCTCCAATCAATTATTAATCAATGAATCAATCATAATTCAATAATCAATCAATCAGCAATCAATCATCAATTAATCATCAATCCATTATTATAATCTGAAAATACGTGTATGCTAAATTCAAATTAATAAAATTATCCATCATTCAAAATACATGACCAACAAAAGTAAACACAGAGCTATAATTTACTTTTGTTAAATATGTTTTTTTTAATGCTAGATAATTTAATTAATTTATTCATTTAAATTTAGCTTGCACTTTTTTTTCAGATTCTATATTTTTCCTTAAATACACAACATCTTTTTGGAGTCAAATAATTGCATAAATTTGCAAACAAATTTAATGTAATACAATTTTCAAATCCAATTTCCTTTTAGTTTTATTATAGACGTGTAGTAACATATATCCCATGTGAAAAGTCTCAAGTATTTCCTGAATATATTCTTGAAAGTCAAGGGACATAACTTTCGGTCAAGGAAGTTTACACAAGTTGATCGCTTGCACAAACACAAACACAAACACACACTCAAGCTCATGTAAGAAAGTGCAAAAGAACGTGAGTGGAAGGATGAAGTATGAGTGTGTGTTTGTGTGTGTGTGTTTGTGTGTGTGTGTGTATGTTAACGTGGCAACGTTTCCTTTTTAATTAACTTTACGGCATCGACAACAGCAGCAATAACAACTGCAACAACATCGACGACAGTTGTATAAACTTATTTAATTAAATTTTGCCATTGAAGCAGATAATTAGATTTTTTAAAGCGCCGTCAATATTTGCGATTCTCGTTGTCGTTGTTGTTCTTATTATTTTCAGCTGCCACCTGCGCAATTTTTGGCTGAAGTTGGCCAGAAAAACAGATGCATTGCAGTTATGTTTTTATGACCTGCGGGTGCGTGCTGGCGCTCAATTCTAGCCAGCATAAATTTGCATAAATTATGACAGCGAAGGCAGAGAGTGTGCCAAAAAAAAAAAGGGAGAAAATCGATAGTGCTGCAACAAATTAATATGATTAATTGGCAGTAACAACGACAGCAGCATAACCCTGAACCAAAAACCCAAACCCAAACACAAACCCAAGCCCAAGCTCTCCGATTCCCACAGCAAATCTACACGTTTGGCCATTGACGTCGAGCGCGGCTTTTGCCAGCTCCAAATTGTCAAAAAGGTGCAGATCCCCGCCCCCCTCTGGGCGTATATCGTGTTTGTTTGAGGTTAGGCGCAGGCTATCGAACACGATTCGGTTGCAGAGATTGACAGAAAAGCGACTGAAAATTGATGTCGAACCAACAACAACAACAACAGCGACAACAGCGACGGCAACAGCTGAACAACAAACATCAGCCAGGAGGTCAACAGGGCGTTGGCTGTGCAACAACAACGAATTTTTGGCAAAAGCGCTTTGGCAAATTATGTTCGATTCGATTCGATTTGGGCAAAACAGCTGCAAACGCCAACTACTCCGACTAATAATGCTGCAAATTAATGTCTGGCCATTCAAATCAAATACTCTATATAGTAAATATATAGAGACTCGCATATTTGTAGTCGTCAGTAAGGTGTGAAAATTTCCCCATTGGCTTTGTGTATACATAATTCACAGATATTGCGTATACGACCCGCTGTTGCTGCTGCTCGAAAATATATGTGTTTATTTGATGTGCAGCTGCCGCGTTTAATATCTTTGAACTGAAATATTGTTTATCAATTGGCTGCATTAGTCATAAATAATACCTGCTGATGCTTAAAATTGAGTTGATTAATAATAATAAATGTAGTTGTTGTTGAAGTCAAATGAAATTTATGGTAAATAACACACTCAGTTAACAAAGAATGAGTCAATAATTTTCTATTTAACAGGTACAAATATAGTTGTTGATTTGCACTCATAAAGTCAAATGAATTCTATAGAAAATAACATATTCATTTAATACAGAATTACTCAATAAAGTTCAATTAAAGCTGGTACAAATATAATTATTAATTTGCAATTCTAATTTATGCTAATAAATTACAAAGAATGAATCAATAATTTTGAACTATTCATTGCTCACTTGTTTGTACTGTTGATAAATAATAAAGCTGAAATTTATATAATGTCAAAAGCAGCTGACAAAAATATAAATTAAATAGTTTACAAACTATTTTACCATTTTTATTAATCAAACTTTATTTATTTATTTTAAATCTTATCGCAGAGTGTTCTTCAACTTGAAAAATCATTTTACAAGTAACACAAAAATATTCCAAACTTAAAGACAAATCGATAAATTTGCCTTGACATGTTTGCATCAACTAATTGACTAAGTTTGGTAATTAAAACTGCGCTGCTTTGACGGAAACAGAAATTTCAGTTGATAATTTAGAGCTCACGCATAAGAAAAAGTTTCAGACATTCAAAGCAAGTATTTGGCCTTTAAAATTAACTTTAGGCAAAAGTTTATACAAAGAGAGAGAGAGAGAGAGGAAGCGAATTTTACATAATATTTATTAGAGATATTTCATAAATTAATACAAAACTTATTTGTAGAGTCATCCCAATAATTGCGCTTGTTAAATATTAAAACCAAACTTTGCTACTCCAAAATGCACACAACATTTTGGCGAGGAGACATTTCTGCCCCAGACGCCAAGTCACTTGGCAGAGACAAAGTGAGAGAGAGAGAGCGAACGAGAGAGAGCGAATGGCAATAAGTAGGGACAGGCGAACAGAGAAGTCAGCAGCAGGTAGAAAGACTTTAGTACTTAGGGCAGTAGAAGAGGAGGAAAACAGCAACCGAAACTCTAAAATTCATTGAGAGCAAAGTTAAACAGCGCAACAAGTTAAAAGACGAAAGCGTGGCTAAGAACAGGGTTAGGGGAATTGCACTGTCAATGACAACGATGACGAAGATGATGATGATGATTACACTGTTGTTGTTGTTGATGTTGATGATGATGATGATGATGATGAGGTTGTTGTGGAATAGAATGTGGAAAATGTCGTGCCAAGTAACAGTCACTTAAAACGAGCCAAAGCCGAAGCTCTACTCGTTGTTGTTGTTGTTGCTGTTGTTGTAAAATGTGCGCCATGCATACTTGAAACAAGAACAGATTTAAGTGCAGCCACGCCCAACGCCCACGCCTCTTCATCTTGCTATGGGCGTGGCTGTGCGAAGGTTGCTCTTGTTGCGATATTTTTATCACTTAACGTGGGGGGCAGCGCCAAAGACTTTGGCACATTAAGTTAGACACGCAGCGACACAAACACTTAAAAGCAGCCCAGGGCGTATACGTAATCTCGCTTGTGTGTGTGTGTGTGTCTGTGGGCGTGTGCGTGCTTTAATGAATGTGCCGCTAAAGCAACTCAATGTCGCACCGATAAGACAGTGACACACACACACACACACATCGAGTAAACCGCGTGCCGATAATGATAAGTATCATTAACTGAAGAGCGAATGGAACTGACATTAAGTAGCCGCCCCCCTCGGCTTCTTCTTTTGTCCTTTTGTCGCACTTTACTGAGCTTTGCGCACTTTAAGGCTTTGGGCCATTTCCCCTAACCTTGGCGGCATTTTACTGTTCTTCTTTTATTTTTGTTTTGTTTTTGTTTTTTTTCTACAGATTTCTCGTTTGGCGACATTTCCCGTTTGGGATAAACGCAATTTGCGAGTCCGCGGCGATGTCCTTCGATGCGGATGCAAAACAACCTTTGACACTTTGGCAATCGAGCGCAAGGACTCGAGCGAATAAAAATCTGTGCAAAACATGACTATGTGTGTGAGTATGTGTGTGTGTGTGTGGCCATGAGTGTAATTGTTGCATGTGCCGCATGCAAAGCGAACACAAACTGAGTGCTATTAATGCAATTTGAAAGTGGTTTATGCTGTTAAACTGTTAATAACAATACCTAAATTTATTGACTTTCAGCTACGCAACTAAAAACTACTTTTGCTTGTAGTTTCAACAAATAAAATATATTGAATTTATATAAAATTTGGTTAAGAATTCGACAGCAATTTGAAAGTATTTTAATTTGTGAAGCAGTAAAAAATAATAGTGAAATTTCTTGACTTTAATCTACGCTAATAAATTATATACTTTCTTTAAGTTTTAACAAAACAAGAATATTAAATTTGTATTTTTTGTATTGATGGTAGAAGTAACTTGAAAGCGGCTTAAGTTAACAAAATTTTATATTTTAGTATTTTTCAAATCACTTTAATCTACATTTCGAAGCGATTTAATCATTTGATCTACTGTAAATACTTCTTTAATAAATAAATATATCGATTACAAATTTCTATCGTATGAACATTTGGTATATCTTCCATTCCTTATACATATTTTATCAAAGCAATTTTAATATTTGCATAATTTAAATTTTAAAATATATGCATAGGTATTTATATGAAAATCACTATCTAATCCAAGCTTTTCAGCTTTACAACTTTTTTTATATCTTTTGCAATTTTATATTTAATTTTGACTACTTCATTTTATTTTTATTTTAGTCCAAACTGTTGCCATCGATTCAATTTCGATTGCTATACAATTCAACTCTTTGGCAAATGAAACTAAATAAATATGCGACTTTCGTATCCATTAAAATGCATCACATCAAATCGACAAATAATCTGAAAACTGAAATCTGTAACGTTCATCAAACGCTGCCTTTTGTTCTGCTGGCAATGAAACACAAACTCCGAGTAAAACGCATCGCTTGCCACAATTCCCATCGATTACACACAAAAACATATGTATTCAGTTTTCCATTTCCATTTCTCTTTTTTTTTTTTATTTTTTTGTGTGCTCCAAATTTTTGATGCAATTTCTTTCTTTATGTGTTGGCATTGCATTGCATTGATGCTGCCAAATATCAAGGTAACTGCTGCCTCTGTCTCTCTTCTCCCTTCGTTTACATGGCTATCAGCTTACTTAATTTGATTTGTTGCACACACACACACACACACACACACACACACAAGCACATCTCTATGCTATCTGTGGCTTTAACGCTCGATTGGTGTCGTCTTCCTTTTCTTAGCCTCGACATTTTCCTTGTGTGTAGCAATTTTTCGGCTTGCAATTTTTCATTGCATACTTTTGGGAGCCCGTTTCGCATTGTCAGCCTAGCCTGACCTTAAATGGAGCATGACCTGGCAAATCTCTGCCAAATGCGTCTCTATGTGTGTGTTGATGTGTGTGTGTGTTTGTAAGCCACTCGTAAACTAGCTACGGTGAAAAAACTGATTCGCAGCCAAGTCTCTAGGCAGTATTTAGCTCAAGTTCTCCATTCCGTTTTTTTTTTTGTGCTCTGCACTCGCTTATTTGCTGCACAACGCATTATGTGTGTGTGTGTGTGTTGCTTTTGTATCCTGTGTGATGTCTAGTGTAAGTACTTCCTGGCAAAAGTGAATTAAGCGAAGCATGAATTGAGATGTCTATGTTTATGTGGGCCAACGTTATTAGGCAGCTTGCAAATGGGATAGAAATAAAAGTTCCACTTTGTTGGCATAGTAAAGAAAAATAGCTCAATTCTTTGAATTGAATGCTGGCAATCAATAATATCTACATTAATAGTGGGCTATTGTATATTTAATTTATACATTTACAATATTGATAATCAATTATTTGGAAGTCATTGAATGTAAGATTGAGCCACAAGTAAAAAAAAAAAGGAAAATCAATCAGTTTCTATGCTGACTGTTTAATATTGAAAATCAATAACAAATTCAATAACAATTGGGAATCATTACAAAGAGAAGAATATTGAATGTTAGAAATCAATGATAGAAAAATAGTCCGATTTGCATATAAGAAATAATTGGGAACTACATAATTTATTTATACAATTGCCATTTTGCTGCACAATTATTAGGAATTTGATGGATGCGATGATAAGCTCCAAAAAAATTGAAAGTGAAGCCACAATAACAAAGAAATATATCTCGATTTAAATATTAACTTGTTCAAATTTTTATTTAATTTATATTTATACCTTGCAATTGAAAATCGACAATTAATTTGACATTTCATTCATATTTATGTTTCACTCCCTATAAACCTTATATTATTTTGCCAATTAAAAAGTTCTTTTTTTTTTGTTAATTATCTACTTTCGCGCAAAGTTTTCTATTTAAATTTATAAATTGCATTTTAAACTACATGTTTTCAATCAAATAGCAAAACTTTTTGTTTTTTGTTTAATGGCAATTCAGCAGCTCAAGTTGTTGATGCGAAAGTTGTTGCTGTCACATCACCGTCATGTTTATACACGGCTATAAAGTTGTACACACGCGTGTGCAATACTCCAGTTGCTGTTGTTGTTGTTGTTGCTGTTGTAGCACGACCTTAAAAATGGAAAACTTTTAAGCAGCTTTCGGCAAAATAAATGTGTGCAAGCGTGTGTGTGTGTGTGTAGGTGTGTGTGTGTAGGTGTGTGTGTGTAGGTGTATTCGCAGCAACATTAACATATTTTAATTAAAAATACGTCGGGTTGTCAGACCGACCGAAGCACTTCTTTCGGTCTATGGCATCTGCTGCACGTGGCGTATGAGTGATGTCTTTGTCTGCATGCAACTGGCTTTTGTTTTATTATTGCTTTATTGTTTTCGTCTTTCGTTGTTTTTTGTTTTTTTTTTTTGTTTTTTGCATATTTAAAATCAGCTGCTCTCAAGCAGCTCACAGAGACGCCAATTAAATGCCAGGCATTAATCATTTAAATGTCGCTTTTTAAACCGATTGCTCGAATGTTAAATGCGAAAATTGTGGAAAATACTACGAAACAACAGCTGCTCTGCTTTTGCAGCTTCGGTCACCTTCAGAGTTGAGTTTTGTGTGTGTTCGATTTCAGTCTCTCAGTCTGTCCGGCAGTTGCATGCATGCACACATCCGGTCCATTGTACGTGCCACAGATAATGTGCTCTCGGTTCGGTTTGATGAGTAGAGGAGGAGGAAGAAGAGGAGGGCGTCTGCAGTTTCAAAATGAAATGAAATGAAATTGGCCCCCAAAAGCGGCAACAGCAAATGGTACGTAATTACTGAACAACTTTTGTATCAGAAATTCAACAACAACTACCAACAGCCAACATCCCGAACTCCCTTTGGCATTCCATTCTCTCTCTTCTCTCTCTTCACTCTCTTCATTCTCCCCACTTCTCTCTTCCCAGCACTTGCTTTATTCGAGCTTCTGGTGCAGACGGCGGCGGCAGCTTGTGAACATTTTACAAAATTGAATGCGGGTCAATAATATGACAACAACAGTGGCAACAACAACAACAACAACGGCAGCAACAACAACAACAGTGGCAACAACAATGCGGCAACATGATATAAAGGGCAGCAGCTTTGAGCTATTTTTGAGCTTTGACATTGGCATTGTCAGTGGCAAAGCGACTGCCACAAATGCACAGTGGTTAGCAGCTAAATAAAACTAAAGAGGAACAAGTTTAGAATAGTTGTAGCTTTAAATAATTAAAGTATTTAGTATGACTTCAAGCTAGCAGCCATTTTAATAAGATATTAAGTATACGATTTAAGCAAAACTTTAAGCTAAAATTGCACCAAATAAAATGGTAAAATTATCTTTATATGAAATTAAGTTCCCAGCATATTATTTAGTACTATTTATTTATATGGAATTATGCTCTGAAGAGTCTTAGATTCGTTATAGAATATTTTTTATAAATGAAATGCATTTTTATTCACTTAATTGCAGCAAAAAGATGCATTCCATTTACTTTAATTAATGTATTAAAAAAATATCTAAATACTTTATTCGAATTTCTCAAATATTCAAATAATTTGTGAGCTGTACTAAAATAAATAAGAAAGATACTGGTTGATAAAATACTGTGGTATATTGATATGGTACTACATTAAAAATATGCCATAGAGTACAAAATACCAGATTTTCAGCCAAAGCAGCTAAAATTCAAACAAAACTTTAACTTTAAAAATTGTTATGTGATCGCATTCATAAATACTTTAGCTATTATTGTATGTACCAAAAATTCTAAGCGAATAAAAATATGTGACATTCTTTTTATGTTCATAAATATTTATGCCAACCACATTGTTTTTGTCATTGAAATATATTTATTCAAATTTTTTTCTGTTTTTCAGTCAATTCATAGAGTTTGTTATATGCAAAATTTAATTAATTTCATTGTTAATTGTGCTGTTGACAGCTTTGAGCTTTCTTTTTGGTTGCAATTGCAATAAAAAGAATCACTGTAGAGCACTCGAGTTGTTTTTTTTTTCCTGTGAAAATGCCGCATGGATTTAGGCTGTAGAGTGGGGTGGGGTAAAGGAGAGTCTCTCTTCCCTTTAGCCATGTTTTACATGCATGTAGCCTAACATCCAAAAATGAAAAAAAAGAGGAGAGAAAAAAATAAACATTACTTATGCTCGACACGTTGCCAACGCACATTTGTCGCTGCAGCCGAAGCGTGACAGTAAGTACGAATATATGTGTGTGTGTGTGTGTGTGTGTGTGTTATCGTTTAACTGTCTATATAACTGCCACACTCGTAGCTCGCATCCTCAACGGCAGCATTTGGCGGCAAAGTCAAAGTCGTTTTGCGATAAAAGCGCAAAACACATTCGTTCGCCTGCTCTCGCTGTAACATTCATATGGGCATGAGTACACTCATACACACACTCATATACTCATACTCATACCGACTGCCACTTGTATTCGCGTACTACATTCAAATTGTTTGAATATTTTTTGTTGAGCGTTCGAGTTCGTGTGTGGAAATGGCAAATTGAATACGAAATTGAACTTTTGCCAGCTACCAAAAATTTTGTGCTCAACAACAAAAAAGTTGTACACCAAAAATTGGCAGAAAGGTGCGCACGGGAAATTTAGTATAATTGTGTCGCTGTCGATGACATGGAAACGCCGGAAACTGTTGCTCCCAATTCTGCATTTGCTGCTTTGCTGCTGCAGCGCAAAGAATAAAACAAAAATAAAAAATACAAATAAATGGAGAAAAGAGAAAAGTTAATGAAAGTCGCTGCGTGACGAGCGGTGAGAGTCCATTAAACATTTATAACTGTGTTGTTTGAGCAGCAGTAGCAGCAACAGCAGCAACATAAGCCGCAGAGCGTACATTGCGCATACGCCACGTTTGCCGCACACACGTTTGCGTTTAGCGCATGCAAATTAAACATTATTATTATTGGCACGTGTCGCATGCCAAGTTAAGCCAACTTCATGCTGCTGAGATTCAGTTCAACATAATCATGTTGAATTCTCGCTTTTGTAGCACTTCAATTAAGATTTCTTTTTGTGGATAATGCTCCACACACACACACACACACACAAATGTGTTGTGTGCACATTTTATCGCCTCTAAACTAATCCCAGAGAGCAAAAGCAAAGGCAGAGGCAGCAAAAAAATGGGGTCCAATCAATAAACATCGCGTATACGCAACGTGCGATTGGCTGCAAAGACGCAGCCGCAGGCGACAAACAAACAAACACAAGCACAATTCATAAATTTGCAGCCAAAGGACAGAGCAGAGAAAAAAGGAGGCGTCGTCACACCTGGACAAGTTGAACGCTTTCTTTAAAAAAAAACGAAAAAGAAAAACTCGATCAATATTTTCCAACAGCAGCCAAGACGTTGACGTTGCAGCTGTGTGTTGTCCTTGCAAGGACAATTGTGTGTTGGCATTGTTACTGTTTGCCATCGCTGTCGGCGTGTAAATTGTGCACACAATTCTCTCCCCGTGTGTGTGTGTGTCAACATTTTGCCAGACTTTTCGTGTGAATTGGGCTTTTTTCTTGTGCCTTTTGCCTTTTGCTTTTGCTTTTGCAACTTGACCCCAACGAAAATCAGCTGCACAAACATTTTTGCAGGCCAACAGCAGCAGCATTCAAGTGGCAATTAGCTGCGTGCAACAAAAATCGCAGCCAATCAGCCACAGTTCGCTCTCCTCTCCTCCTTCCCTTTTTCACTCTTTGGCTGCGAAATTAACTTGCTAATGCCAATTGAGAAAATGCGGCGCCATTTTACCTTGAGCACACAAACACACACACACACACACACACCCTCACACAGCGAAATATCAACAAAACGTTGGCCAAATATTCGCGGCCAATGGGCGAAAATGTTTAAAGCAGCAGAAAAACGCAAAGCGAAAACAATGCACAGCCAAAAATTGTTTACAAATCAGTCGAAACTAATTGTGTTTAAATTACACATTTCACATTTTCTTTTTTTTTTATTTTTTCGATTTTTCCGATTTCTCTGATTTTTCGTCGTTGTTTTTTCCCCATTTTTCTTTCCTCCACAAACTGTACGAAATAATTGTGTAAAATTGCTGCAGACCAAATCACCTGCCAGACATTTTTCGTTGCCCCGAAAATTTTCAGTCCGAGACGTGTCGAATGGCAAATTGTGGCAGCAACGAAACTGACCACAAGCTTCTGCTTTGCCAGCTTGATATTCAAATGGCCAACGGCGGCTGCCCTGACAAACACTGCAAACACGGCAAAACTGCAAAGCGACCGCAACGTTTGCAAAAATTGCCTCGGCTTTGATTAATTAACTTAAAAGAGCAACTGACACACAAACACAAACACACAGAGAGACAAACACTGGCATGACATTGGCATAAATTTAATTGAATTGTGTGGCATGCGGCATGTGGCACGTTTGTCGTTGCATGCCCATTAATAAACCTCTACTACATACATCAACAAAGTGACTAAAAGCAGACGTCATTTAGGTGCCATCAAAAAAAATTCTATTACTATTCAATGACGATAATTCCATTAATTACAGTTTTTTAGTTTGCGGTGTCGCAAAATATTCATTCTACCTTTTATGGCGCATTAAAGTTAATGCTTTATGACAATTAATATATTCTGACAAACCATTTGTTTTAGAAATTTTGGTTTAAACTTTCGACTCAATTCAAATTGGCAATGATAAATGGGCTGCTTAGAAAGTCATTGTTGATAGTTCAGACAATCAACTTGTTGGATATGCATCTGGAAAACCTAATATAGATATCGATAGTTCGATCAATAGTTCGATAGACATCTTTAAAATAGTCAGTGTCTTTTAAGTTCTGAATACCACACCACATGCAAATGAGATACAATTAAAATAATAATAGTACAGTTTGATTAAAATTAAAGAATACTGCTTTCTGCTTATAACTAATGATCAACTTTAATACTTCTCACTGCTTCTGACCTACTTCTTACTACTGATGACCCCAATAACTTAGTGCCTATCGAATTGCTAATGCCCATCTATACCGATAGGATCTATCGACGAGTTTCCCCTCTGTTACACACATGTAAATATATATTATAGAATAGTTTTTTTTGTAAATACATTTTCCCTTTTCTTTACTCAATCATTTCAGAAGGATTTTTCCAGCTGACTCGTACTTTTTATTCCCACACACACTTTTAAAATATGAATATTAAAAAAAAAATGAATCTAACATAGTAACAATAATGAATTAATGTATTTAATCATTTCATGTTAGATCACTCGAATTAAGTCGCTTAACATTAGCTGCTTTTTGGAAGTGCTTTTGAAGTACAAATATTACGTATACGCAAGACGCAAATGATACAAATACGATATGCAGTAAATTTGATAAATTTTGAATGTAATCAAGTACTACACTTTCTTTAAACTATACTACGAATATTCCAACATGTTAAGAACTTGAAAATTGTAAAATATTTCATTGTAGAATATGAAATACATTTGCTATATATGCAAATCAAATAAATACAAACAAAAAGCACTTTAATTGTAATTATACTTTAATCAGTTGTTTTTCTATTTCCCCCTCACAACTTCAATCCAAATTATATGTAATCAGATAGTCCTCAGACTTGATATCTACTGCGGGATAAAGTTGCTTGTTGTTTGGCGCATAATCCGCTTCAGCTTATTATTCAGTGTTCTTAGTCAAATCATTTGGTTTTCATGTTCAAATGGAACTGAATATTCTGTTGAATATTCATGAGCCGGCGCGCAATTAAAGCGACGCGTCGTTGTTGTTGTTGTTGTTTGTATTTGTGTTGTTGTTTGCTGCCAACGTCGCTGTCGACGTAATTGTTTTGTGTACACGCGCCTAAAAATAACCAACACGTAAATGTTGTCCAGATACACAAACATACTCCGTATATATGTATATATATGCATAGTGGGGAGTATATAGTCTTATATATACATATCTGAGTAGATATCGTGTATGTGAGAGAGAGAGAAGTAAAAGCATTTAGCTGATGACTGCAAGCATAAAAGTGAAATTGACCAGAAAAGCAAACGGACAGCCAAACGAAACGAGCCATAAAAATTGAATGTGAAATTTTAGGAAGCATTATTTGTTGCTGTTGCCGTTGCTGTTGCCTTGGAGTGAGAATTGGAAATGCGAATTGAAATGGAAATGCCAAATATTGGGGCATGGACTTCTTTTTGGGTGGTGGTGTTGATTGCCAATGCCGAACTCAAAAAGTCAATAGCAGATACACACACAAAGAGAGAAAGGAAGAGTGTCTTAGGGCAACTGTCAACTTGATTTCTGAAGCAATTCAACCTTTGCCAATCATTTGCAGTCCCAACTCACAAGTTTAACTCCAACCCAAACCCAAAGGCAAACAAAACAGAAAAAGTTCAACACGAAATTGAAGCCCATTAACAGCGCTTGAGTGGATAACAAATTCGCTCGTTTTTTTGTAATTGCCAGCGAGAAATGCGAAAGAGATTCATTTGAAAAGGAATCAGTTGGACCTAAAGTTATTTGTTGCACTGTGTTTTTTATACTCGTATATATACATTTTTCTGCTGTTGTTCTTCATTTCAGTGTCCGCTGTTTTTCGTATTTTTTTTTGTTTTTTCGGTTGGGTTTCTTGTACGCCTTCGCAGCATCCGCAGCGGCCTTGTGTGTGTGTGTGTGTGTGTGTGTGTGCCTTGTAGCCTTGCCTTCTCACGGACGCAAGCAAACAAAGCGCGACTGCGAGAGGTCCTTGCTGAAGTCTGGCTGCCTGCCTGCCTGAGTCGGTGAATGCTGCCTGCCTGGGCTTGAGCCCAAGTGCTGCTGCTTTGCATTTAATTACGCTTAAAAATTAATTAATTTCTTTTTTGTGGCCGCGCTACGTGGAGTGACTTGAGACATAATCAAGCTGCCGCCCTTTTTTTTGCTTTCGCTTTTGTCGCTGTCGCTGTCGACGCCTTAAAGTATGCTACACTTTTATCTCTGCCAGCCCGGCTGCCTTTATCCTTGCACATGGAAGAGGAGAGGGGAGTGGAGCGGAGCGGGGAACTGACTGCGGGTTGCGCACTTGTCTTTTAAATAATTCAACAAGCGCGGTCTTCTGCCAACCAAAATCAACAACAACTGAGGGGCAAAATAACAGCATAAAAAACAACAACAACAACAACAACAGCAGCTCATCTGCAGTGCGCACCTTTAAATGCCAAGGATAAAGCGTGTGGCAAATGGTTAATACGGATTTCTCTCTTTGCGCTTATATTCTAACAACAATAAGCTTATGCTTACAGCATTTCAAATTCTGCAAAAATATATTTTAATATACTGTATATAATATGCAACAAATACCAGCCAGAGTTAAGCCTATTAGACAAGCATAATGGATTGCCTATAAAATCTTTTTATGGAAATCCTTGTTTAACAATTTAAATAAACTTTATTTAATTACTTACGCAAATAATAATCAAGTGTAGAAAGTATATCCTCAAGTCAAATATTGCAATTTAAGCACAAAAGTCTTAGCTTCTTTCTTACCTGAAAGTACAAAGAGAGTGAAATTATTGTATTAAATTCTTTTGATAAAATAAATGGAATACATAAATTAAATATAATTTCATATGAGCGTATGCATAAAACTTTGGTTCATAGCAAAAGTTTCAATATTCTTTTTATCGAGTAAACTATAAATACATTAAAACTTGAAGCTTGGATCGTAAATTGAATTTATTTTTATATCATTCTCTTATAATCATTATAATAAAATAAAAATTATAGCATTTCTGTAAGAATTTGCTAAAAAATGATTTTTTTCAATTTTTTTTTTTTATGAATTTAACGTTAAAAAAGTTTTTTTTCTGTATATTAGTACTATATAATCATGAACCTATATAATTTTGTATGCCCAAGAAAAATACGTTTATTTTCAATCAGCAAAAAAATATAAAATCAAAATATTACCATGGATTTTTTTCTCACCAATTATTTCTTATTATTAAAAATATTACCAAGGATTTGCTTCTCACTAATTATTGTTTATTATTAAAAATAAGTATAATATTGTGATTTTTTTTATCGGTCTTCTCATAATTCGAATAATATTTTCCCCATTTAAAACGCATTAACTATAAAGGGAAACGCTTTTTTCGCCGAAAAGATGAATGCGTAAACATGTGGCAAGCCATAAGTAATATTTAATCCAGCTATAAAAATGTTATTTTATAGTCTAACAGCACCCACAGAGATTTGCCACGTGTTTATTTAATCGAATTATTATTCTTGAATATTTGTTGTTTTTCAATGGAACAATTGAGAGAGCACATGTTAGCGATGAACGCGCCATTAGCAAAATTTTGCTGGGGCAACTGTTTAAACTTGTAATTGTAATTCTTACTAAATCATTATTGTGCTTTTGAGTAGCTCTGACACAAAACAGAAACGTTTACAGTGCACACACACACACAAAGCAAACAATAGAAAACGCAAGAAAAGAAAACGTAAAGAAAGAAAGAAAAGCAAAAATGAAGAATATGAGTAGATTACACACAATGCCAGCCAAATGCATTGCCAAAAACAAATTTTAATAACTCAACGTGGCGCTGTCATAAGGCGAACCGACAACAACAACAAGAGAGAACAAGAAGAAGAAGAAGAGTAACAACCGCAGCAACAATAACAGTTGAGTCAATTTGTGCATTTGAAGGTCATAGTAGCTGTAGTTGTTGTAGTTGTTTTTGCATTTGCTACGGTAGTTTAAGTTGTTGTTTTTGCTGCTGCTGCTGTAGCTGTAGTTGTTGTTGCTGCTGCTGTTACTTTTGAGTGCACTAGAAAACAGCGGAAGAAGCGCGCAAAGAATGCAAAAAAAAAAGATGAAAGAGGGAGACAGCTGCATTCAAAGTAAAGTGCGAGAGTGACTGAGTTAGTTGGTTGGATAGCTCTCTTATTGGATTTTTTCCATTTCTTTCTTTTCTTCTTTCGCTCCCCCTTTCAGCTTTTCAGCATAAAAATCACAGTGAGAATTTTGTTTACTACACTTTATTGTGTTGTTGTTGTCGTCGTCGTCATCGTCATCGTCTTCGCCGTTGTTGTTTTTGCTTGGCTTCGCTTATTTTTCGGTTTATCAAATATTTAGAGAAGCGAAATGTTGTTGAATATTTTATATGATATACAAATACAACACACAATAATGTGTATTACAATACACACACACACACACACACTCACACTCAGAAATAAATGATGTGTGCATCATGCAAGTACATTTGCAACATTGCTGCTGCTACCCCATGCAACACAGCTACAATATGTTATTTCCTGTACATACATAAAATCATATAAAATGCGTTAAAAGTATGGTAATTATTCGATAATAACAGAAATACTAAATACATTTTATTTATTACAAATTTGCAATTGTCGTTTAATTTACTTGTTATTCAATAACATAAAAAAATGAAAATTAAATAATTTTTTAAAACATTCAATTGTTTTCTTAAATGTGTATTGCACATTTAACAATTTTCCAGCAATTTAAAATTTATAAAGGCGTCGTTTAAAAACACACGCATACACCAACATTTATACAGTATATACATACACGCTTAAACACATTCAGAAACACACACACACACACACACACACACACACACACACACATACACACACACACACACACACATGTGAAGCTGGCCTTTTGCTGCCTTGCGGCCTCAGCTTAGGCGTCATACAAAAATTAAAAGCGCAGAATATATAATGCTCAAAAAAAAAAAAAGGAAACACAACAAGAGAGCGAAATGAAAGAGAAGAAGAAGAGGAAGAGGGAGAGGAGGGATGACGGGTCCAGCGTCAGTCTCCAGCCCCGCAGGTGAGGTCAGCGAACACAACACAAATGGCAATAAAAATAAAGCATTTCGCTTGTATCTCATTCACTTTGATATGAACTCTAATATCATTGAAATTATAATTATGTGTGTTTTATGTGCGACCATAAAAAAGGAAAGCAGACAACGGCCAACGCAGACAGAGGCCCCGAGCTTGACCAGGTGACTTGCCACACACACATACACATACATATATACTTTATGTATATAGCATACCATATATAAGCATACATATATATATGTATATGTATATGTACATTTGGTCTTACCTTTGGGTCGCTTTGGGGCAACACTGAGAGAGAGAGACGCCCACAACATTTTCATTTCGGAAAAGTTGCCATTGTATGTTGACCCTTATATGCTGCCTCTGCCTACGTCTCTGCCTCCGTCTCTGCCTCCCCCTCATCGACTTCCTTCTAGCCACTATTTGCTGGGCAATTTGTTATTTATGCCATGTTTACGTGTTGATTGCTTATATATGCAAATATACTTCCATATTATGCCCCGTATCTGTATCTATATCTACAATATCTCTCTATCCGTATCGATCCAGTCTGCAAAATTTATGCTTCTCAGTTGGCCGCCGTCTAAGTTATGGCTGCCAAACTCCTTTGTTAGCCACTTTTGGGCCGCGTTTCCTTCGCCTCATTATCTATGTGCAGGCCTAACTAATTTCGTTGGCAATCAATTTGGCTTTAATTAAATCGATTAACATATTTAACAAATTCAAAATGCATTGAAATGAGAATATGAAAACTGAGATTGCTTAGACATAGCTAATGAAATTGTTACCTTAAATCATATTAAATATTGTAGAATATAGTAGAGAAGCTGTTTATTATTATTCTTACTTCATTTATCTAGTTAAATTACTCGGTTAATAAATTCATAAATATTAAATTTGTTTAAATTCATGAAATTATGATAAGAATATATTGCAAGTTAAACTTAATTCAATTTCTTGAAGAAATTACCAATTTTTCATTCATTAAATCATTTTTAACAAATAATAAATAAAGTTATCCATTAGTGTTGTTGCTTTTGCTAAACGCCTTTGATTGATTTTTGCTCTGAGCAATTTAATTAACCCTCTTCAACTCCATTGCTGCCAATTAAGAAGAAGGCGAGTGGAATGTGTTTGTGAATGGAATTTTCTTAACGGAATTTCCACCAAGAAGCATTTCTAAGAAAGTGAAACTTTAAGGAGCAGTCTTTCAGTTATCTCTTTAAATTTGTGTAAAATAAATATCAATCAATTAAAATGAAGTAAACTACACTTAAGTGATTTAAAGTGTACTTTTTGCCAATCTTAAACTGTGCATTTCTTCACAACTTGGCATTCATTAAACTATTTTCCTTTGTTTATTGGTAGCAGAACATTTTTGTCTGCTTCGAGGGGAAAACACACACACACACACAGACACACACACATGTTGAGTGTGTGTGTGTGTTGTTGTTGGAGGGAATTGCATATATTTCAATCTCAGCTGAGGCCACTCAATTCAATTAATTTCAGCTGGCAAACAATGAAGGCCGTTTCCTAATTGGCCGCATGGCCAAATGTAATCAAGACAGGCCAATGAAGGGAAGTGAACTGAACTGAAGTCGAGAATCGTAGCAGAGCAGATCAACAAAAGGGAAGCAACAGAAGAAGGGCACAAAACACACGAGCAAAATAGATTTACATTTACTTCGGCACAACACAACTAAACACTCAATAACAACCAAGGCAAATAAACAAAGCAAGCAGAGAGAGCGAAGAGGGGAAGTGGAGAAAGGAAAGATAGAGAGAGCGAGGTAGATGCATCAATTATATGGCCACTAATTTGTCTACATTTGACTTGTTGGGTACCTAAATAATTGCAGACAGCTTCAGCAGGGGGAAAGTGCAAAATGTGGTGGCCAAAGAGAGGGGCAAAGAGGGAATCCTTGTTTCGAGTGCCAAACACAGCAGCAATCAAAATTCGACAGACAAACACACAAATATTTACATTGCCCCCCACCCAAAGGGGAGGCAGGCGAAGGGGGCGACTTTGCTGCAACGTTGTTTAATCGAATTATGCAACGACAAACGACAACGACAGATGGGCACACACACACTTGCATTGACACATAGACACACACACACACACACATAACGGGATTAACATATTCGATAAATTTGTAGCAGAGCAGACAACAACAATCAACTGTATCTGCCAGTTGTAACTATATCTGTGTGTCTGTCTGACTTCCCAGCTGTAACTGTCTCTGTCTGCAGTCTGCCGCTGCTTTTTAATTAAAATGTGCATATGAAATCGACAGCACACTGTGAATATTATATAGTATAGCATAGTATATAGTATAGGATAGTACACAGAGAAAAAAAACCTTTCTAAAAGCAATTTAGAACATCTTTTTCTTAGCAATAAATAAACAAAAAGTAGTCTTAAATCACGAATAGAAAATGCAAACATTGAAATTAGAACTAGAAACCTGAAATTTAGTTTAAACGTTTTTAAATATTATTTGAATCCGACAATAAACTGTGAACATAATATATAATATTGTACCCAGAGAAAAAAAAACCTTCGTAAATCATTAAAGAAGATCTTTAAACAATTCAACTTTAATTCTAAATTTCTAAATCAATAAACATAATCGTTAATCATGACGAATTTAAAGTGAAATATAGCAAATATAATTCCAGGATTGAAATATTACAAAATTTAAGCTAGAACTAAAAACCTCAAATCTCGTTCAAACATACTTAAATATTTATACAAGTCTGGAAGTCGATAAAAGAAAGCAGATTCTAACGCACCAGTTGACATATAGATGGCGCCACTAGAGGGCGCTAGATTCAAAAAGTCCTGTTTACTTTGGAACGCACCTTGTAGTTCTCGATGTGGGATTTTTACTTGATATTTTTCTTATCGTGACTTAATATAGAATATAAAAAATCGTAAATAGAATTCTTAAATTTGTAGAAATTTTCAATCTAAAATTTCAAATTAAGTGCAAAATTGCAATCTTACATTTTAAGATCCCGAAATTTTCCAACTCACATCAATATTCTCTCTGTGTATAGCAGGCCCTGTTCACTTACAAACACGAAGTTCAAGTAAATTGAATCTCTTAGTGAAATTTCCTGAAATACTATATATATTGCATAATGCCGCCTTTGAATGCTTGCCTCCTGATCCCTGTTGTCGTCGCTTATTTGCTGCTGCTGCTGCTGCTCGAGAATCAAGTTTGCGGCGATGCCAACTTTGCCATATTGAATAACAAGAGTTACACTTGCCCCAACGCTCTTTGTTTGGTCAGAACACACACGTTTAACTCTTGCACTTCCTATTTGCAGGCCTGCCGGGCAAGTGTTATCTGGAAACGGACAAGGGTCCTTTGATCATTGAAAGCGAGCAGCTTGTGCGTCATCCTCTCAAATGTGAGAACATCTATTGTGGACGCGAGAGTTGGGCTTTGATTTTCACGTAAGTTGCACGAACTACGCTTAAATTGTAGCCACAGTTTGATCTCTTTAATTTTTCAACAGTTGCTCGCCAGGAAGTGTGCCGCAAGGTTGTGTAGTTACCGATTATATAGACAGCAGTGCCGCATATCCCGAATGCTGTGAACGCGATTGGGTTTGCAATGACATTGTATAGATACAAAAGTATCTGTGTTTATCTTACAAATTTTATGTTAACTAAGAAGTGTTGAATGTGTATATAAATTATAAATACAGCAAAGATATGCGATATCATTTTAAAATAGAATAAAATAAGAAACCTAATCGCGAGTGTGCTCGACTGTGAGACACTCGTTACCCATTTTGAATAAAAAAAAAAATAGTGCAGTATTAACTTTAAAATATACCAAACTAATGTGCCACAAAAATACAAATATATATACCAAAGGTCATGCTTGGTATATCGTTGAAGTGGCATATTCAAAATATACTATTACTGTTATACTACTATAATACCCTTCAATTCTATGGGTAGCGGATTTAAATATTAACTTCTTTAAAGTAAATTAGATCAAAAATCATTATTCCATATTGAAGGCTAAGCTTTAAGGGAATCCCAAACACACTAAGCAACATGTGATTTAAATTTTTAAGCAAATCAAAGTATTTTAAAAATTGTCTGTTAACTAAATTGAACATTAAATTTTAACATAAAGATGCAGCTGCATATTTTATACATTATTTTAGCTTCTTTGACACTTGGTTGTGAGACAGCCGAATTCATGGGCATTTATCGTGATGACAGTAAGTAACATAAGCACGAGTTTAACATGAGGGGGAAAACGCGAGCTAATTTCCTATGAAATAGAATTTCCTGGGAAATGCGCCATTACACCAGAACTTGTAATCGATAAGGGAGACAGCATTAAGGATCCCACTCACGAATGTCGTCAAATTGTGTGCGGCTCTCAAAGTATTGCCATATTCCAAAGGTAATTACCATATTAGTTAATTAGTTAACTTAGAGAGTTAATACTGAAGTGTGTTGGCATTTTAGTTGTGGAGCTATGAGTGGACTTCCAGCACATTGTCGCTTTGGAGACTACATTTATGCTGATGAACCTTATCCGCATTGCTGTGAACGCAGTGTCATCTGCAATCAAAAGAAACTAACAGCAGGCAGTGTATCAAAAGTCTACTCTCTTAAAGCAAAATACGATACACAACTATAAATTACTTTAAAACACGATGTTTGTCCTTAAAGCTCTCATCATTTGGCTCATTTTTGCGCATCTTTGTCGAGCTGAAGTTTTGAATTCGCTAAACAATTATGGAGACAATAGTGAGTATCATACTAACTTTATTAAAGATTATTACTGTATTTCATAATTTTGTAGCCTATCCTGATCGCTGTGTTCTGGATATGGGCAACACTTTGCTGATGCTCAAGTTGGGCGAAATGGTCAAGTTGGATAATCTGCCATGCACTTCGGTCTTTTGTGCCGGCGATGGTTGGGGCATGTTGCAAACGTAAGTCCAAATAAATATACAATTACAAATTAATCGAATTACTATATAAAATTAATAGCTGTAGCCACGATGCTCCACCTGATGACTGTCGCTATTCGAACTTTGATTGGGATGCCGAGTATCCAAAGTGTTGCAATCGTCGTGTTATATGTGATTAACATTCAAATTTTAAGTTCATAACGTTCCACATCAAACATTTTAGTTTTAAAATAAAGCAACTATGAAGTGTAAGTATTTGTAGAAATTCATTGGACAACAATATTATAGCAATAGATTAACTCATTACTTAATAAATTACCACAGAAATTTACAACGTACAGATTACAAAGCTGTGATACTGTAAAAATCATTATAATTACATAATCAAAATAATAGAAAAATATCAACAGAATAATATATATACTTTTTACTGTATAATCAGCAGTAATTAATTCACTCTCGTTAAACAGAAATTTATATTTAGATTTGCCTCACATTCCAGGAATTTCATTTTCACTATCGATGATAACTATCGTTCACTATCGACTGTGAAGGGCAAACATCGATGGTAACGCGATAGTGCCCAAACATCGATAGTACCGATAATGCTGTTTATAGTTCCCCAACTCAAATACAAAAATTAGCTTTTAGCTAAAGCAGCGAAGATAATCAGAGCTCATAATGTGATTATCTTCGCTGCTCGAATGCTTTAGCTCTCTCAAATTGGTTTCACCCTTAAACCCAGCTTAGCTAAAAGCATTGTCCGGCAACTGTTCGAATCAGTCCAATTTTTGAGTCCAACGCAATAAGATGAAAACTTTCTTTAACGGAATTTTGCTGGCATTGCTTGGAATGCTGCTGTTGCCCCAGACAGAGGCAGGAATGGCAATCGGCAACTTTTCCGATTCCGCGTATCCGGGCAAATGTGTTGTCAGGCCAAAGCTACTCTTAGATCCCGGCCAAATAGCAAAATACCCACATATGGATTGTGCTCAAATTATTTGCAACGCAAATCTAATGGGAAATATATACACGTGAGTACTCGATCCAAAAAAAAAAGTAGAGTGTAAAATCTTATTGACACATTTTGTATTTGATTTGCCAGCTGTGGAGCTATGAAAGCTCCACCGAATTGCAAATTGGAGCCGATGTTTCCCAACTCCGATTTTCCCAAATGCTGTGAAATGAAAATGAATTGCAACTAACTCAAAATATAATATTCAAACAGTTATCGATATATATATATGGGACATTATACTATAAATATAATAACACATTAAGCAAATGATATGCAAATTAATATTTAACACTACTTAATAACAAATTATTATTGGTTTGCATATAGCCAAAATTATACTTTGGTTATATTTATTTAATAATGAACAATAACAGCAAAGGCATAAATAAACTTTCTAAATAAATTCAATAGTTAATATAATAATGTCTTCACTTAAAATGAATAAATTTAAAGTGCCTTTTACAACTTGAAGATTATTTTACAAAAATCTAAATTTATAATTTCTCAAAATTTCACGCTTAATAAACACTTTTAACTTTTCACACTTATATTCTATAGAAATTAATTAAAACTAAGAATTCATATTTAATGTTTGCAGTTAAAAACAACTTAAAAGCATTTTAAATACATTAGAATGCAAATAAAATATTTATTCTACTTTTGCTCGTCACAAACACGTCAACTCTTGGCCTTTCTCCGACCCCGGACTATCTACAAAGTATTCCAGTTTTTTTTTTTTTGTTTTTTGTTCACTGAAAACATCATCAGCCATCTGTTTGAATCAGAGTGTGAATCAGTCATAGTTTTGTGAGCAACGCAATAAGATGAAACAATTCTTGAGCGGAATTTTGTTGGTGTTGCTGGCGGCATCATGCTTCATGCCACACTCTGAGGCAGCTGTGCTGCGCGGCGTCTTTGCGGATCCCGCGCATCCCGGCAAATGTGTGGTGAAGCCGAATCTTATACTAAATCCTGGCCAAGTTGCCAAATACCCAGCGATGCAGTGTGCTCGCATCATCTGCGAAGACAACAGCCATGCCCAGATTCACACGTGAGTTTTGAGCTTTGAATGTGGTGGCGTATGAAAATTTGCTGATTTCAATTGTGATTCTCATTTCATAGCTGTGGCACTGAAGCTGCTCCACCTGGCTGCCGTTTGGGTGAACCGAAATTCCCCAATGCCGACTATCCCAAGTGCTGTCAACGTGAAATCATATGCAATTGACTGAAGATCAGCAACGATGACCTAACTGCGCTCAGCAACAGCACTCAGCTAATGTGTACAGTGCTTAAAAATAGAATAGCAGCCACTGATTATCAATATAGTACATAAAGTATGTCAATTTTAGGTGTATGAAAAGTGAGGGAACTTTTTATGACAAATAAATGAATATCGAAGACAGAAGCTGATGTGCTTTAATTTATGCAACTTATAATAGTAAAAGCTAATTTATTATCAAACAAAGGCAGTTCACTCTCTGTATTCAATGTTTTAGAAAGTATTATTTCGAAAAATAACTAAAATTTAGAGTGTAAGTTAAAACACTTTCAGCACTTGCATTTTATAACTCATACGCAGCGTGTTGCACGTGATCGGTTAGTGGTTAAACTTTAATCAATTACTACTGGAACTCAATTCAAAAATGTTTTATACTGTTTGATTTTTCACTTGATATTAGAAAAAATGTTTAATTTTATATCAGTGGAAAAGTAATCTTACTGAGAAACAAAAGATGTAGAATTATCTGAACAATCGAACGCTATAAATTTGTATTTCTTTATTTCATACAAGTGAGTTGTTTTCAAAACAGAATTACCAAACATTCACAACAGTGAAGGACGCTTAGATTTCACGAAAATCGCCATCTGGACAATGCACAACTCGCGTACAGCATTTGGGAAACTCAGCATCTGGATATTTCAAGTCTCCTATTGTGCAGGGCTCTTGTGGATTCATATTCTCACATCTTTAAACGAAGTCAGTACTATGAAATGTAAAATATTTTTGTGAATAATTATGCTTACGTTCGAATATATAAAACTCCTTCTCTTTCGCAATGAATATGCTGACAATTGCGAATTATAGTTTGGCCAATATCTAAAATTGTATTTTCATCTAGAACACATTTGCCGGGATGAGCTACTTAAAAACCGCAAAAATAATTAGTAATCACAGTTTTATGTCTCTGAACACGCACCCTCATCGATGTGAGCAAAAATTCCAAGATCGCCATAAACTTCGCTTATATTAAGCACAATTGCCACTAAATAAACCACTACAAAAGTTGTCCTCATCTTGACAGTTGAAATATGTTTAACTTTTAGCTATATTCGCGCATTCATTTTATAACTCATCTCGTAACTAGAACAGCTGCTTGTTATCACTAGATGATTGTCCAATGAATCGCAGCTATAGCTTTTGCAATTGAGTAATGAGTTCAAATAAATGCAGTACAAAATAATAAGCTATTGAACTTAAAAATGATAAGCTATTCCAATGAAAAACCCTGTTTATAAATACTGCAAACTTAAGTAATACAATCATGAATAGAATAACTAAGTATAGAAAATATATAGAGATGAGATCCGTTCTGTTAACTAACTAAAGAAGTGCAAATTCTATAGAAATTTATATGAAAAAATTCTCAACTAAATCGAAAAGAAAGATTCCTTGCATTGACTTTAAAAACTTAAATAGTCTAGCGCATAAAAATTAATTTCGTATTAGTAATTTCAAGACTAAAATAATTAAGTAATAATAATATGATGAGACTAATAAGTGGCATCTATGAAAATCATAAAGACATTCATATGAAACGATTTTAAATTAAAGCGTAAAGAAACTTCCCTTGCATTGACTTTATAAACTGAGAGAGTCTAGCATATAAATATATTTAGCTTATTGGCCAAATCAAGTGTTTGCTAGAGAGTTCATTACAGTCAAGGCGAAGTCATAAGTGCACATTTATTGAGTCTAGAATGTCTCACTTGTGGCAATTTTATGAAGTCGAAGCGTTCGCTTACTTCAGCATATAAATACTTATTACCCAGTCGTAAGCGTGATGGGCTATTTTGTTTATGAGCTCTGCTCTGTTCAGTATAGTATATTAATTTTGGCGTGGTCAACTGGCGTTTGTTTATTATTTTTTACGAGTCTTTCGGCTGTTTGCCTGTTGACCCGATTTCTGTTTTGTTGGCTATTTTCGTAACATACTTTTGGCATTAAATTTATTGAGCGCTTTTGTCTCGGGACGCTTGCCTAAATAGCGTTATGACTAGCGTTATTTGTGCCCCCCATCCTCCACCATCCCATCATTGGGGACACAAAAAGCCATCAACAACAATAAGCGTAAAACTGTGACAACAGCAACAACAAACAGCAGCAAACAACAAACAAACAAACACAAGAGCACAGAGACGGAAAGATAAAGGGCAGCCATGCTGAAACTGAAACAGCAACAGAAACAGAAACCACACCCACAACACTAATTGCCCCTCTATATGTCTCTGTGTGTGTGTGCGTATCTCTGTGTGTGTGTGTGTAGTGGTTGGCTGGCTAAATAAAGCTTAGACTGCGTTAAACGTTTCGACCTCGCTGAACGCATTTTAAGGCCATTTTATTTTAACTGCATTTTGACCTTATTTCACATGCGATTTGACATTTGCAACGCTTTTGCACCGCATTGCAGTTAAGTTCTATCTATCAAATTTGATCAGAGGTCAGGCCAAATCAATGCCGAAATCTGCATCCGACTCTGAAGGATTTGCTAAATGAATTGCATAAACCCCTCGGCGACCTAACCAACTGACATTGGCAAAGGATTATTTGGCAGTTAGAGACAGAGATGGACAAAGCTTTGTGAAGTGTCTTATATTCAATGCATACAACTATCGATTCATAACATTTATATATTTCACCATTGCTATTTATTATTATTAAATTATGAAGACAGTAGATATTGCTTTGATTAACAGACACAATAAAGAGAAACATATTTCGTATTCTACTTCTAATATGTATGCATATAATATTGATTTAAACTCAACTGAATTTGTACTGCGAGTATCAAAATCATTTCAAACATTTTAGAACTTGTTTTGCCGGTTTCAATTTAAATGGAATTGCGTAATTCTTATACAGAACATAGATTAGAAAACGCCTTGATATTGAACGAACGCTTTGTTGTGATTAAAAAGATCCCAGTTCAATGACATTCAAAAGTAAGTATACGTATAACGTATACGCAATAAAGTTGATTGGCAAATAGTTTTGTTATTTATTTTTGTACTTTTAGTAAAATCGAATTTGTAAGAAATTAATTTTGTTTAGATGTACTTTTTCGTTCAAGAACTTCACGATCTCCATCGGGGCAATGTAAAACACGATTGCAACATTCGGGAAAATCAGCTTCATGATTGACAAAGTCACCCAGAGTGCAATTCTCGGGCACAGTAACAGTTTCACAGCTGAAAAAGCAACATAGATAAATATATTTAATTACTTATCGTATGCATTTTAAATATACGCACCGTGTAGAAAGTACAACACCATATTCATTTCGGCAATTAATCAGCTCACAATGGATCGTTTTATTTTGGCCCGCATCCAAAATGGTGCCATCAAGCAGAACACATTTACCTGGATGACTTACAAAGTACTTGATAGATTGATGGATCATCTTAACGATTGATAAGTTCTCTCAATACGCACTATCTTGTCTGAAAACTCCAATTGCACGTTTTCCATATTCTTCGCAATTGGTAAACGCAATTGCCAATAGACAGATGACTAAAATAGTTGCCTTCATCTTGAGAGTTCGAAAGGGTTTACTTGTTCATCTAAATCTTGCTGTCAATTTATACGAAAGATCATAGAAAAAGCTTTCTGTTTCATAAAGCTCTGCCTAATCTGTCCAATTCAGTGCTGAATTAAATACATTCGTACTATGAATAACAAGTTGATTCATATTATGAATTTATTGAGCAAGATTTGTTTCGAAAGCTTTGTTCTGTCCTTGTGCTAGGTCAGGGAAATAAATGTTTAATTAAAATCAAGTAAGAAAACTACAATTAAGTTGACTTCACTGAGAGATACCAGCTACTTATTTTGAATAAGAGCAACCCACTCCGAGATTAATATACCGCGAAAACACATTAATATACTCAAGCTAGATTTAGTATATTTATGTAGCTCTACATTCAAAATATACCATAGAGTACTAAACATACTAAATTAGATACGATTATTGAACCTGATATGATTACAAATCTTAACTATAATCGTATTCCAAAGAATTTCGTTTTACACTTAATTTAGTAGCAATTTGTTTTACGCTGTTGCATAGCAAAAAAGCATTCTTAAAAATCGACAAATTTCAAAATAATTGTAGACCGCTATAATAAATAATTTTGAGACTGAGCTAGCCCTAAAAGATTGTGGAATGCCTCAATGTGCAACGACCTTTTTTGAGATAAGCTTAACCTGAGCTTTTTAAATGTTTTGGTTTTGTATATTTCGCAAGCTTTCTTTAAAAGACTCATAAGATAGCACATGCATAATATGATGCACATCTGAATTTTGCAGTCTTCGAGAGTACAGTGGGGATTATGTTTCAGGAACACACGAAAACAGCTGCGAGTATCGTAGTTCACAATTGAGTATACTGTATCATAAACTACGTAAATTATTTAAGAGGCAAACAATAAGCTGGCAATTACTAGTAGGCTCTTCTAAATTTGAGGGAGTTTCATCATCCACTTCGAAGCAGTTATCATACTTACTGTCAGCGACGCAGAATAAGCTGTTCCTTATCTTAAAAGGTATTATCATACAGAACACATTAGCCTCATTATTTTTCCCTCTCTCTTTATCTGTCTCTCTGTCTATCTCTCTCTCTTTCTCTAGTGTTTGCATGCGGAATAAATATTGAAGATAAATAAATGAGCATCATCCTTAAAACGTGCAATTCGATTATGTTTACGGTCTTCTCCTGTGCTAATCACAATGGCCAAAAAACAGATCAATAGATAAATCTCCCTCATTTTTACACTTTAAAATAGTGTTAAAGTTTTAAATAGTTTTCAATACAAAAAGCAAAGCACAACTCAGACTATCTTGAAAGCCTTCGGAATTGAGTGGAATGGAAAATATAGCAATATTTCGTCCAAAAGCATTTTTATTCAACCATAAAAGGTTGTATCTCCATTGGGACAATGTACCACATGGTTACAGCAAGCCATATGCTCAGCTTCAGGATTCTTAGCTTCTCCTAGAGTGCAATTGGAGTATCTGTCAAGCCACAAACAGCTGCGATAATGCATTAATAAGTATATTGACAAATACACTGAATATATGTATATATGCTCACCCTATAAAGTGCACACGACCTTCATCCAAGCAAAGAATTTTCTGGCAATTACGAGGTGCCCCAATTACAAATGGTGAAATAACTATTGGACCTTGGTAACATTTCTCACGAAGGCAATGACGCGTTATAAATTCATCCTTATCCAAAACAAGGCCTTCATCTATATCTACAACACATTTGCCTGGAAAATCTACAATTTGAAACCATTATTATATCGATTGATCTACCTGTACATCTCTCTCAGAATACGTACCATCATCTTTATAAATTCCCATTGTAACTGATCCATTGATTTCGCTTATGCTAAGCAAAATAATCAATAGACAGATGGCTGAAAGAGTCGTCCTCATCTTGACACTTGAAATTGGATTGATTTTCCGATTGAAGAGTGTCTGTTAATTTATAGCACAATGCAAAGCCAACTCAGATTATCTACAAATCTTCTTCATTCTCTGTCTCTGACTGCCTAATCTTTTTGGAATGCCGTCTGCCCGTATTAAAAAAAATAATATAAAAAGTGGCGCGCCTAATGAATGAATTTTGCGGATGTGTGATTAAACTAAATTGCGTATTTAATATTGCAAAAAAAAAAAAATGTACAATGGAGAATTTGCACAATTTGCTAAATGAAAATACCAAAATAATACCCTTGAATATTTGATATTCAAAATGTGTTTTAATGAATTTGCAACACAATCTAATATATTTTGTACACTGCAGTATATTTTGAATGTAATAGTAAACTGATATACCAAATATTTTAGTATTTTATTATATTTCCTTTTATTTGTAACTTTCTAACACAATCTATCATATTAATCGATAAACTATTAAATGCTTAGCTATTACTCTTAATCGAAAATATTGAAGGGAAAAACTTAAAATTCAATTGGTGCTAAGGAAAAGAGCCAAGCATATTCTGCATATTTACTTTATTCACTTTAATACTTAGCTCAGCTCTAGCACCTTTATAAGAAAGACAAACACCCACACTAATACATAGTCATAAGTAATACACCCACACACACACACACACTCAAACAGTTGTAACTTAAGCCGCAAATTCAAATTGATTTGGCGACCGTGTTGAGTGCATTTAACTGAAACTAATTGAACCTGGTGTCGTCCTACTTATGAGATTTATGACTATATCACTGAATGTGAGTGTGAGTGTGAGTGTGTGTGTTACGAAAGTGCGAGTGTGTGAGTAAGTAACTGTTTGTGTATACAACCACAGTGCATTTATGAAGTAGTGCTTTAATGAGATGCTTATGCAAATACATTTGCCAGAGCCAAGCTTCGTTGGCTTTAATGAACTGGCAAATAGAAACCACACGATTAATTAGATGCGAATAGTTAGTGCAAACAATTGTATTCGCTTTGCTAGTCAAACGTATAAGTTATTCAGCATACTTATTAAGTATACGACACATAGGAAAATATCAAAAGAAATAACTCGCAAAAGAGATTTATACTTGCTACTCATAAAGTAGTAAAGAAAATCTACAACTGGTGGTTCTTAATGGCTTTAATTGGCAATCTGGTATATTTTGTACCCTGCGGTATATTTTGTATGTAGTAGTATGTTGATATACGAAGTATTTAAGTATTTTTTCGGAATTTCAGTAAAACACTAAAAGAAATCTGGTATAGTTTGTGCACTGCGGTATATTTTGTATTTAAGTATTCTTTCGGAATTACCAAAAGGACAATCTGGTATATTTTGTACACTGCGGTATATTTTGTGTGTAATAGTAAGTTGATATACGAAATATTTAAGAATTCTTTCGTAATTTCGGTAAATTTAACTCGCTATCAAAGGCGTACAAACTTCTTCAGCATAATGGCTTTTGGTTGATAATATGGTATATTTTGTACACTGCGGTATGTTTTAAATATTATCGTAAGTTTATGTACAAAATATTTTAGTATTTGTTTGATATTCATTTTTATTGATAACTAGTAGCGATCACACTCGACTCTAGCTTTATCACTTGTTTATTATTCACATAAATCCAACTTAAATTTCACTATCTCCATCGGGGCAATGCTGCACTCGGGTACAACATTTGGGATAATCGGCATCCGGATACTTGAAGTCGCCCAGTTTGCAGGGCTCGGCAACACCGACAGCACCGCAGCTATAAATTCGATAGTGAATATATACTTTCTTAAATATATATAATGCTACGGAAGTACTCACGTTGCAAAATGAACAACACCTCCTCCACTACAAGAAACACGCTGGCATTTACGCGTTATAGTTTGGCCCTCATCTAAAATAGTATCGGCATCCAGAACACATTTCCCAGGATGAGCATCATCCTTGTAGACGCCAATTGAGACTGCGCCGTAAACTTCACTTGTGCCCAGCACAATTGCCAATACACAGATCATAGATATAGTTGTAGCCCTCATCTTGAAAGATCGATTCGATTTGGTTGTCAATTGAAATGTCGCTGTCAATTTATACTTGGAGTGCCGGCAAACTTGTCTTTCAAACGCCCTCATCGAACTTGCTTGATGTGATGACTTAACTAGTCAAGCTACTTATTATCAATAGCTTTAGCTCAAAAGCTATTAAATAATTGTTTACATATGTATTCAAATATTTAAATGAACAACGCAAAACCGGTTCGATGAGAACACACAGTCAAATAGAAATTTATGAAATCGCTGATAATGACAGATTTTCAAGCACATTAAAAAATATTGCTCGTTAAATGAAACTAGTTCCCATAAAATGCTAAATGCAATATGTTATTTTGTTTGATTATTGTTTTTAAATGCACATTCAATTAAGATTAGCGTAGGTCATAAATATTTCTTCATTGCTTTGTGAGTGTTTTTAGTTTTGATTTTGCTGTTAAGAAATTGAACTTTTGTCATTATAATTTCGCATATTCAAATTGTGTCTTAATGTGTGATTAGATTTTTTATTGAATAACAAACTTATTTATTAATATTTTACTATCATTATTTTGTGTTTTGATTTTTCATCTTTGAAACTTTAATATTGAACTTGATAGTTTCAAAAAGGGAATTCAGTAAATCATCTTGTAGTGTATAAGACGAATGTATTTGAAATGTTCGTTGGATACATTTTTGGTTACTTTGTCGAGCCTCAAACATGAAAAGAAACTACAAAGTAGCCAAAAACACAAATTGAAGAAGTGAGAGTTGTGTGCACACACAGAGAATACAGAAAAAAAAAAGAAAATGCAAAAGACCGCAGCAAGTTTTTAGTCGCATGCGAGAAAGCAAAATGGCAGACTCAGCATAAAAAGTGAATATTACGATTTTAGCATGCCGCAAAGTTTAAGCCTCAACTGTATGTGTGTCGATGAGTGTGTGTGTGTGTGTTTGTGTGTGTGTGTGTGTGTGTGTGTGTGTGTGTACATTCATGTACACTGACACACATACAACATTTATAAATTGGCAGGCAGGCAACTTGCTTTTGGGTGACCTCTCATGCCAGTCAGTGTATGAGTGTGTGTGTGTGTATGTGTGTAAGTATGTGTGTGTGTGCGTACAAAAGGTGAAGGTAATGTCGGTTGCTGGTCAGGCTACAAATTCGAGCACGAGTTGCTACATAAACTGAAATGAAACTTTGCCAAGGCACGCGCTGAAAATAATAATATCAACCCAAAAAAAAACACAAAAACAAAAACCAAAAACTAACAGACAGCCAGAGCAAAAAAAAAGCAGAAGCACACTCGAATTCAGATTTTCCCGGTGCGGTGTACAGACAAACTAGCATATAATATGTAAAAGGTGCAAAGGAAGCGCCTTAAAATATGCAACAAACAAAATAGTGTACGCAGTGAAATGAAACCTTTAACTCTACTACACACTCACACACACACACACACACACAAAACATAACTTATTCATTGTTTTTTCACGCGTTGTCTGTGCCCAGCAGTGCCAAAAATAAAGAAGAAATAACAAACCGAGCACACAAAAAAAACTCACACAGAAAACGAGAACGAAAGAATAAAATGGTCGCCACACTCTGCCGCAATTCACACAGCAAACTCTCACACACACACACACACACACACACACACACACAGAAATTGAAATCCTTGTCGCACTTTCCCACAAGAAGATGATGCTTCATTTCATGCCCGAGAGCAAGGTTTTTTATTTTGTTTTCTGTGTCCAACCCAGAGATGAGCTCGTTACTAAACGTGAGTTACCTTCAAAACTTGCCAGTCTTCATTTTTAATCGCTTCGATAACGATTTGTTATCGATAGTAATCACTAGTTTACATTTATTTTTTTATTAGATTTGCAAATTTTTTGTATTGCAATCTGCTTGTTATAAGCTTTCATATACTCAAATATTATAATTTTTACAAACATTTGTTGTATAAGTTTATGTGCTACTTAATAAATCATTTTTTTATCGATAGTAATCACTAGCAAACTTTTAGTTTTTTTTTTTAATTAGAGTTGCAGTTTTTGTATTTGATTAGCTTGGTTTAGCTTAGCTTGTTTTAGGTTTGCACCATCTCAAAACATTATAATTTTATGTGCAAATTTTTGTGCTGCTTTTTTAATCATTTTGTTATCGATAGTAGTTAGTTGTTGATTTTCTTATTATTTGCAAAATTTATTAATAAAAAAGATTAATAAAGTTTTTTTTATATATATTAGATACTAAAGTAATAAAGTAAAATGAAATTTAACAAATTCAAATATTTTTATCACAATGATTTCAATGACAAAACAATCTTTTATTTAAGAAAGGTCAAACCTTATTATAATTGTAATATCTATTAATATCTATCTTATATCGAACTACTCAGTAAATACACAATTTCTCAACCTTTCGTTTGCTCATATCTGACAAAAACTTCCACTTTTCACTTTGGAGCTTTGTCATTTTCTTTTTGCCTTTCTCCTCTTTTTTTGCAGTGCATACACAGAAGAAGTGACAAGAGTCTTATAAATTGAGTTTTTCCTGTTTCTCTTTGTGTGTGTGTTTTTTTGCGTATTTTTATGTAAAACTAGATTACCCAAGCAGCATTTCAAAAGAGTATTCGAGTACTTAAGAGATAGCATGCTGATAGCATTAGGTAATATTCATGCCAAATCGATAATTGGTCTAACCACAATGCATTGAAGCCTAAGCTCTTTCAGCTTTTCGGTCATTAATAAATAAATTCTATTAGCCAACACAAATGAGACAAATGTTCTCTGTCTGCTGCGCACAAAAGTAGGCAACAGTAAAAGCTGCAATTAGGCAATAACCAGTTTACTCCGATGGCCAGTTATTTAGCTCTGTTGTGTTGTTGTTTTCCATTGTGTTTCGTTGCCCAGCCCAGAGAGAAGTGCTAATTATAGCCAATCCGTGACCATTACACGCCCATTATGTGCCACGCCCCCCCTTCCCTGTGAACACCCTGCTGACTAATGACAATTTTAGCTTAGTGAGCTGCGTACAAGGCACAATTTCCAACAACAACGAGAAAAAAGTTTATTGACATTTTTCATGGACACGCACATAAGATTTTTATGTGTGCAAACGCATAAAATACACACACATTTGCATATATACTTAAATTCCTTGCAACGAAAATTCTAATTATAAATACAATGCATTAAAATTAAAATTGTATATTAGAGCTGCATTGTAGTATATTATTGATTCATAATAAATAGCACGCAGCGATCCAATAAATATTCCAAATCGAAACGATTGAATGGCAACAAAAATATACAAATTATGCACAAAAGAGGTTCGATTGAAGTACACCAAATACTCTTTAAAAAATAATTGAATAAATTATAAATGCAATTTTAATTTGAGCCAATTATGTTTACTTTAGTTACTTCAAGCCAAAAACTGTTTAAAAATTTCGCAATTTTTTAAATAGCCACTCAAGTTGCAACAAATTTTGCGCCACTTATTCAAATGATCTATGAAAATTGCACTTAATTATGTGCTCATTATGCTTTTTCTTTTGCTAACAAGCATTCATTTTCATTCATGAAGTGATGCTCAAGTTTTTGTTATACCATCTAGTACAACATTTCCAGAGTTGGCTATAAAAACCACTCGACGAGGCGCACAAAAGAAAATATTAATGCAAATGTTCATTGAATTAAACGCGCATTTATTGATTGCGGTTGAATTCATTTTCCTTCTTATAATACGTCATTTTTTAATGCGTTTTAAAAGGTCCATTATTCAAAAAAAAAATATGAAATAAATCAAATTTCGAGACTCACCTTCCACTGAGAACCACCAACGAGATACTGCTGCGCCAAAGTTGCAGACGATAGAAGATGAGGAAGCTGTGTGTGGCAAGCCAGTTACAGGAATGAAACAGGTACAATTAGCTAGATTTTCTTTTTGATTCAAATTTCGCTGCTTTTTCCGCGTTTCCGCTGCTTTATTGTTGTATTTGTTGCACTTTTTAATCAAACTGAACCGAACCGAATCGAAACGAAACGAACTGAACTTTCACTTCAATCGCACTGCAATTATTTACAAATAGCTGTGATTACTTTTTCATTGTTATTTTTCGAGAGTGTGTGTGTGTGTGAGGGAAAAAGGAAAGGAAAATGAGTGTGGCACGCTCGGTTGCATGTGCAAATATTTGCTATGCACCGTTTACATATTAAGCTTAATATTTGTGTTCAAACAATAACAGAAATCATCTCAAGTAGCAGCAGCAGCAGAGTTTTAGCCTATCAAAAGTCGTCATTGAGCAGATTACGCATACGCCTCGTATTCGCATGGCAGTAAAATGCGCTAATGGCATTTCAATAACGCATCGCAGCCGCAATAGACCTTTTACACGCACATATTTCTGGAATTTGAAATGCACGAAATGCATTAAATATGCAGCAGCATCCTGTGAATTATTCAAAAAAAAAAACGCAGCTGACACATTCTCTGAACATTCCGAATTGAAATTGTAACTGAAACTGAAACTGAAAATGAACAAATCGATTTTGCATACTGACTGAATTTTAAGGTCGACTTGCCAGTTTTTGGTAATGAAAAAGTTTTGCGTCCACTTTTGCCACCAAAGTTTTACCCAACCGAAATCATCAAAAGGATTTCAACACGTATTTACAAACCAGCAAACAAACAACAACAAAAAAAAAAATAAAAGAAAAAAAAGTGTAAAAAGAGAATGAGGTAAGTGGTTTAGTTATTTGCATGCAACGCCAACTGTTTACTCAGTTGGCACTCTTGGGCATAAAGCACAAGCCAGACATGAAGTCAAGGCTGCTTTCTACTTATAGCCACAATCATTAGCATCCTTTAGAGAACTTAACAGGAAATATGACTCTGACGTTGAATTATTATAGTTATGGATTGTTGTTGTTATTTCGAAATTATGGAAATTTTATAGCATACTTTTGTGTTCGAATTCAGGGTTTAAATGTCCGAACACAGATCGGTTTTAATAGCGTTGAAATCAAACAAGAAATGTGAGCAAATAAAAAGAAAAATCCCTCTTGCTTACTTTGTACGATATATGTTGTTTTTAAGCCCTTTTTTATAAGAGAGAAAAATCTCAACAACAGCTTTTTGTTTTTTAATACGAACTTAACATTATTTTTATGACATTGAAATCGCTGTTGATGTTCTTCAAACACAGTGGGGAAAAACGACAAAGAGCGAGAGAGAGAGAGAGAGAGAGACAGCAAGAGAGCGAGAGAAAACTTTCGTACCTGTTACATGTCGTTCTGACACTTTCGAGGGGTGGGGTGGGGGGTGTGCTAGACTAGACCTTACTGTTGGTAACAGCCCCTAGTTGCTACGGAATTGAAAGCCGTAAATTGAACACATGCAAATTCGTTGGCATAAAAACAGCCAACAAGAAGGACATCAAAGTTTGTGAGCTGGCAAACTTTAGAGGCTAACGTAAATAAATAAAAATAAATAAAGCAAGAAACACGAATAAAATACAGATAAAAAAAAAACAAAAACGAAACAGAGAAACAGATCCATTGAGGGACATACACGCACTTACAAATACTATATATGAATACTATATATATACATATATGCTTTGCTGGGGAACATGGCACATAAAAATGTAATACTTTCGCCTGCCGACGACGACGACGACGACGACGACGACGATGATGATGATGATGATGATGATAATATTTTCTGATATTTTCATTACATTGTTGTACTTTTACGACTGTTATCCTTGAGTGAAGAACTTGCTACACAGGATGCTAAAAACCCAACACTCACACACACACACAGCATTCAAGCCACACACATACTAAAACAGTCTCACACTCACACACACGCATGTGCGAGGTGAGCGAGCTTTTTCCACCTAATGTCTAAACCGTTAGTTTTGAGAGACTGCTGCTGCTGCTGCTGGAGAGTAAGAGAATGGGCTGAATTTTCACCTTCGCACTTTGTGTTTTTCTTTCGGTTGCTTTTTTTTTTTTTGTGGTACAATTGAATTTTTTTTTTATTAACAATTTTTTTTGTTTTAATTTTTTTTTTTTTTTTTGGAAACTCGAATTTGTTTTCGCACTCGAACACTAATTCAGCACTGATTGAAAATGATGAATTATTTTATATTTTTATTGCAACTGCCTGGGATAATTGTTGAGTTTTAGTTTTATTTATGAATACAATTTTTTAAATATTTACAAACGCGTCTCGAGCTCGTGCACAACACACGAGATGTTGTTCCGTCGCTCGTTGGGATTCAACTGAATGCTAACAAGTACACGACGGCCTAACCACGCACAACTACATCTGCAGTAACCGTATGCGAAAAGCTTTTCGCATGGACCACGAACGCGTGGGTGGCCCAAAAAAAAGAGAGAAAGCTCTAGAGAGCAAAACGAAACACATTGCAGGCCATTATAATGGAATCACAGCACTTTAATTGTTAATTAAACCGACACGACATTGGATTAGGGGAAAATTTTCACTTAAGCACTTGGCGTCCTTTCAACGGCGGTTTTTTTACTAAACAATCGATTCTTTTCCGCCGATAAAAAAAACCGTGTACCTGTTGCTAAGTATCGATCCCGATTAACATACGAACAACAGAGGGCGCTCTAATGATGACGCAAAAAACAGAAGCTGTTGCAGCTGTTAATAGTCCTAGGTAATCAAAGATACGTAAAGAAAAAACAGTAGGCCATAGCAACAATGAAGTCGTCTGTCCCATGTGTGGCTCAATCCGATAAGCGAAACGAATTTGTTCATCATCGATGTCTCTGATTTATCGATTAGGTCACGGCGGTATGGCAAGAGTGTGCCCGATTTCTTCTTAGACACCAAATAGTATATTTATGGTATACTTTTAATTTAATTTCTGGTCACGCTGGTTGCTTGCTCTCAAAAAGCAAAATAAAGCAAAACAAAATAACAATTTGTTTATATTTGTTGAAAAACAATGTCTGACGCCTACGCGTGTGTTGCCAAAGGCAAACTTAAGCTGAAGAGTGACTCGGAACTAAAGAAAAAGAAGAAGAAACACAAGAGTAAGGATAAAGAGAAAGAGGCACTTCAGAAATCATATGCTGAACAACAACTCAGCGAGTCCTCAGCAGCAACAACATCGACCAGCGGCTATGAACGCAAGCTGACCAAAGCGGAACTGGCCAGCAAGAAGCAGCAGGAGAAGATGCGTAACAAGCGTATTATGGACAAGGCACAAACTACGCACAAGCAGCGGGTGGAGAAATTCAATGAGCACTTGGACACACTCACCGAGCACTTTGATATACCCAAAGTATCCTGGACGAAATAGAGATCCAAGAAATGTAGCTGCAGCTTAGTTGTAAAGTTGAAACTCTGGATCGTTATGATTATAAGTTATATTATGGAAAACAACATGCATATGGATATCCCAACAATTAATAGTAAAAACACCTCAAACCTATTATTAAGTGTAATTCTGACTATATTGTGAGTCTCTATGGATTAGGGGAGGGATGTAAGGGAGACCATTAAACTAAATACATTTATGGTAATATGTAGTTATTAAGTAAGCATATACAAAGAAAACAAAACTTAATCGAACGCGTATCTGCTTCTATTCTGTTTCCAACATTATTCAGTCCAAACTATAGGCTCTTTTATCGCCTTTCTGCTTCGCTTAGCGTGGCGTCATCAGCTCCAGCATCGCATACTTCCATGTCCATGAGCGCACAAGCTGCTCAAAGCGACAACGCTCATGCTCGTATATGTAACCCAACTCGGGTTCCATGCAGACCTCAGTGTATGGATCAGTTAACAGACTCTGCACCGACAACAGCACTTTGGCCACATTCAGGGCCAACGACCAGTTTTGCTGCTGAAAGATATCGATGCCCACATCGCCATGACGCGACACATTGGGATGCAGTATTTTGGTTAGGAAACGCACCGTGGGCGGTGCCATTGGATAACGCTCCGGAAAGTAGATAAACAGAAAGAATTTACCACCTTCGTAGGGACTTCCAGGAGGTCCCAGGATCGTAGCCTGCCAATAGTTATTGAGACGATCTAGGGGAATGGCCGAAATGCCCTCGGATTCATAGCTGTTCAGCAGATTCGCTTCGCCGCGCAAAAAGTTGTTGCGTATCACGTTGCCATGCTCGCCATCCATGGGAGGCGATTGGCTGCCCAGCTCAATGAGACACGTGCGACAAAAGCACGACGACATCAGGGCGCCATAAAGTTTATAGCAATCGGGTTGCTCTGCTAGAGATTCGAACAGCGGCCAGCGCTGTTTGATGTACGTTTTCCACATGCTTTGTGCCGTGTTCTTGGCAACGATCTCATGCCATTGCTTGCATACCTCGCTGGCCATCCACAGTGACATGTCATCCAGATACGCAAAGATCTTAAGCATTACCTCAACTGGTATTAGCTGTGTGATGTTATTACTTTTGCTGTTGTTGTTGTTGTTCTCGTTGCCATTATATTCATGGGCACGTTCGCGACCATCGGCCAGCTCTTGCATATAATGGGGCAAGGCAAGCGGGGCTGCTGGGCGTGGCCTTTTAATGGGCAGTAGAAATGGATTCACTGCACGTTCGTGCTCAAAGTCACGTTCCGGTGTGCCACGGCGATCTGCTGGGGCTTCCAGTTGTTGCTCTGGCTGCTGCAGCAGCTGCTGCTGTTGTTGTGCAGGTTGCTCCTGTTCTTGCTGCTCCTGCTCTGCGTCATTATTCAGTTGCTGTTGTGGTTGTTGTGGCTGCTGTTGTTGTTGGGCAGCTGGCTCCTCTAGATCCTCAAAGCCCATTATGTCGGCATCATTTTCGGTTTCGTCATCCTCCTGCTTGTCCTTGAACGGCGGCTCATCGTTGCCCGAATCCTCGTCGTCCGATAATTCTGTGAGCATGTCTTCGGCCCTTTGTGCGTTATACAAAAATGCATGACAAGCGCCGCAAAGTGGTTCCCCGAAATTGGGGCCATAATAACCGTTGCAAACCCAACAGGCATTGCTGTTCTGCAATTTACAAATCACTCATATAGTTTAGATTTTCTTCAAATTGATTTCTTTGTGTACACACCGAAAAGCTAAAAGTTTCTTCTGTTAGCAGTATTTGTTTGTCCTTGTCCTGCTCCTCGTCCATGTCACCGCTGTCATCCTGTTCGTCATCACTGGCATTTAGCTGGTCCAGCAATTGTTCCTGATCCTTTTGCTGCTGCACGCAGCTAGTCATTTTATATTGTTTGCACTGCACAACTTAAGACAATACATAAACTTTTAATGGCAAATGCCTTTCACGTCTGACAATCGATAAGCGGCATAGAACTATTTGTGTATCGATATCAGTAACAATACCTTTTACTACAAGGAGCGCTATCGATGAGCGGCCTAGAACTATTTGTGCATTGATGCCGATAGCCTGAATAGCAGAGCGATAATTTAACGGCAGTCCATGTATATCGCCTACTTTAATAGTAAACAAGTCGACAAGGTAGTATATCAGTTGTGACGCCATAAAAAATGCATAAACAAATGTATTACGATTTGCTCTAAATTATGAACTATTTTGAATGTGTAGAGTGTACAATAGTATACATCATTGCACTATAATATGTTGATATTTACAGCGGGCGCAGCATTAAATATTTAATTTGCTAGCAGTGACGTCAACGCAGTGTTACCAGCGAGCACTTACCGTGCAACCTTGGTTCTCGTACACATGCCACTTGCAATAACAACGCCACACGTGTGATATTTAGTGATATTTCATTCGAAAACAAATTATGAAGCAAAAAAAGAAGCTGGGTGCGTTACAAGTGTTTTGATTGCATATACATATACATATACTTAGAAATTAACTATAATTATTTTCTCAGCTGTCGGCCTAAGTCGCGAGGAGCGACAAGTGCTAGTTATTGGTGAAATTATACAGGAGCTGCTGAAAGCGCACGAGGCCAAAAAGGATGTGAATCTTAATCGCATGAAATCACTTATCTCATCCAAATATGGACTGGACAGTTCTCCACGACTGGTAGATATCATTGCCGCTGTGCCGCAAGATGCCAAGAAAATTCTGCTTCCCAAGCTCCGCGCGAAGCCCGTGAGAACCGCAAGTGGTGTAAGTGAAATTTCCCAGTGTTAAATAAAACAACAATAGTAGGTTTCTTACATTTCACTAGATCGCTGTGGTCGCTGTCATGTGCAAGCCACATCGTTGTCCACACATCAATTTCACCGGCAACATTTGCGTCTATTGTCCCGGCGGACCAGACAGCGACTTCGAGTACTCCACGCAGTCTTATACGGGCTACGAGCCCACCTCCATGCGTGCCATACGCGCACGCTATGATCCCTTTCTACAGACGCGTCATCGTGTGGAGCAGCTGAAGCAGCTGGGACATTCGGTGGACAAGGTGGAATTCATTGTGATGGGCGGCACATTTATGGCACTATCGGAGGAATATCGTGATTACTTTATACGCAATCTGCACGATGCACTTTCGGGACACAGTAGCGCTAATGTTGCCGAAGCTGTGCGTTACTCAGAGAAATCGCGTACCAAATGCATTGGCATCACCATTGAAACACGTCCCGACTACTGTTTGAAGCGACACATTACAGATATGTTGAACTATGGCTGCACTCGCCTGGAGATTGGCGTGCAATCGGTTTACGAAGATGTCGCCAGAGATACGAATCGTGGGCACACGGTGCGTGCGGTGTGCGAAACCTTTAATATGGGCAAAGATGCGGGATATAAGATTGTGACGCACATGATGCCCGATCTGCCGAATGTGGATTTTGAGCGTGACATTGAACAGTTTATCGAGTACTTTGAGAATCCCGCCTTTCGCTCCGATGGCTTGAAAATCTATCCCACTTTGGTCATTCGCGGCACGGGACTCTATGAGTTGTGGAAGACGGGACGCTACAAGTCTTACCCACCCTCGATGCTGGTGGATTTGGTGGCCAAAATATTGGCGCTGGTGCCGCCATGGACGCGTGTATATCGCGTGCAGCGTGATATTCCCATGCCGCTGGTTAGGTGAGTATTATTGAGTTCCCTTTTTGTTGACAATAGAATAATGAGAATTACATTGTCTTTCTTGTAGCTCTGGCGTAGAGCATGGCAATCTGCGTGAATTGGCGCTGGCGCGCATGAAGGACTTGGGCACCGTGTGTCGCGATGTGCGAACCCGTGAAGTTGGCATCCAAGAGATTCACAATAAGGTGCGTCCCCATGAAATCGAGCTGATTCGTCGTGACTATGTGGCCAACGGTGGCTGGGAAACGTTCCTTTCATACGAGGATCCCGAGCAAGACATTCTCGTGGGTCTGTTGCGTTTGCGCAAATGCTCACCGGACACTTTCCGGCCCGAGCTGCAAGGCAAATGCTCCATTATACGCGAATTGCACGTCTATGGATCGGTGGTGCCGGTGAGCTCGCGAGATCCCACCAAATTCCAGCATCAGGGCTTTGGCATGCTGCTCATGGAGGAGGCAGAGCGCATAGCACGTATGGAGCATGGCAGCACTAAGCTGGCAGTCATCTCAGGCGTCGGCACACGCAACTATTATCGCAAACTGGGGTACCAACTAGATGGGCCATATATGTCCAAGACGATAGCATAAAAAACTAAAAAATATATTGTATGTATAAAAAACTACATAAATAAAACTTTGTTTTTACAACCCATCCTTAAATTTTGATTTATAATTATAGATGTTTTTATTAGAGTGTAAAAGATATACATGGGTTTAAAAATCATATGAGATTATTTAAAAACAAAATCCCTGATGTATCATTTTTGAGTCAATACTGTACAAATTTGCTCTTCACTCTATGTATCATTAAATTAAGTTAATGCAAATGGATTGGATATAAAAAGAGTTAATGCGTTTGCAAGTCCAAATGTTTTTAGTTGTGTTTGGCAGTCGCAGCAAACATATTAACAATAAATTGCATAGCTTACTAATTTGATAACTTACATTAATGGTATTATGAATAAGGATATTTCGAAAAGTGGGAAATACGTGTAATTATAGTTGTTTGATCAGTTTAAAAAGGAGAGTGCCAAGTAGTAAATTAGGAGGTCTCTCTCTCTCTACTTCTTGGGCAATGCCTCCTCGTCCGTGGGATCGCAGTCTGCGCAGTGCCAAGAGTAGCCGCGTATTTTGGGCGACTTCTTCAGCGGCGGATCGAGGCAGGCAAAGTGATAATGTTTCTGGCACTCATCGCACGTCACAACCTGATTCGTTTTGCCCGTCTGAGTGCAGACGCAGCAGGTAATCTCCACGCTCACCTTGGGCGTAGAGACACGCGGTCGTCCCACTCGCTGCTTCCGTGGACTCGCTTTGCGTGGACTCTGCTTACGCTGTGGCGAAGGCGTTGCCACGGCCTCTACTGCTGCCTTGGTTTCCTTGAGCTTTGGCGGCGGCGGCGTCGCAGCCACAATTGGCGGAGTTACGACCACAATGGGCGGCGGTGGCGGGACTACAACAACTGCTTGTTGTTCGGCCACTGGCGGCAGCACATCCTCCACAGTCTCCACGGAGGTGGGACGCGATGCCTCGTCCACGGAACGCACTGCATTGGCGGGCACATAGAAGCTACGCGATTCAGGCGCATCTTCGCCCGGCAAACGCAGCGTTTTGAAGATGATCTTAATGGTGCTGCCCAAATTATTGGAATTGTCCGCTGCGGCGTCTTCGTTATGTGCGCGCTTCTTGCGCTTACGCTTGTGATGCTCCTTTGTGAAGGACTTTTCCGTATCCGATGAGAGATTATGCTTGTTTTTATGCTTATCCTTGCGTTTGCCTTTGCGTGACGATTGCTTGCCAATGGAGTCGTCTATGGAGTCATCGCAGCCTGACAACTGAGCTGTGGCAGCTGCTGTTGGTACCACCAACTGATCCATGCCAGCTGTAGCAGCAGCAGGTACTGCAAAAGATATAAAATACAATCGTGAATATACAAATTTAAATTTATTGTTATGTTCTAGCTACCATTGAGCTTGCTTGGCGATTGCAGTTTGATGCGCTTGGGCGACTTGGTCAAATCTTCCGTGATATCCACCACCGCAATGGGCAGCGATTTGTTGAGCAGTCGCTTCTGCTGTTGCTGCTGCTCCTTTGGCTGCGGCAGCTCGTCCAACGAATAGCGCTCCACATAGACCAAGTGTCCGTCTTTGTTGAAGCGCGTGCGTGATTTACGCGGTCCTGGCGAGATTTCGGTGACCGCATCCGAGACATCCGACTTGTCACAGCACTCGGAGCACTGCCAGCCATACTGCTTGGATTTCTTGGGCGGCCGCGTCAACGGGGGATTCAAACAGCCCAAATGATAGTGCAGATTGCAAGTGTCGCACTTGACCAGCAAATGCTGATCATTGTTCCGCTTGCAGATGCCACAGCTAAAAGCGGGCGCCGGCTGCTGCTGTGTGCTCAGCAATCGTGTGTTGTCCAGTTTGCAACCTGGTGTAGCAAGATGTGAGAGAGGAAAACCGACGCCCATTTTCAAGGCAGCCGCTGTGGGCACTGAAATGGGACGTTGCGGAGGCGTGGCCAGTTTGGCAGGTGGATGAGCTATAAGCTCCACATTCGGCAGCGTTAAAGTGGGACAAAGTTGTGACAAAGAGTTGTGTAATGCTCTCAAGGTGGCAGCTAGTGAATCCCGCTGGTTCTTGACCAGTTTGCGCTCCTCCAGCGCACTGTCATACTTGGCACGCAGCTCGTCCTGCTGTTGACTCAACTGACCATTGTGTTGGATGAGCTGCAGCTGCTGTTGCTTAAACTCTGCCATACGCACAATGCGATCCATGTAGTAGGCAGTGAACTCCACACTAAACGCTGGCGCAATGTGCCACTTTTTGCGTATATCCTGCAGTGCTTGTATATTCGCCTCGCGCTGCTCCAGATGCTGCACATCCACGGCCATGAACTCGGCCTTGTCGAGCAGACGACGACAAGCGGAAGCGGAGCTGGTTAATAGTCTGGACATCTTTTGAGTGGGCACCCAAGGTGTGGGCTTCAGCTGTTTGTGCTGCGCGTATTTCTGTTGAATCTTGGCCAGCTTGCGTTGTATGCGCGCCTGTGCCGCACTAGGATTCGTATCATGCAACTGCTGCTGTAGTTGAGCACGTTGCTTGGCCTGCTGCAGCATATTGAGACGCAAGGTGTGATAGTTGCGCCGTCGCTTCTTTAGCATCTCCTTCTCCGAGTGCACTTTGCAGTGTGCATAGAAAGGATCCGCAGCATCGTCCTCATGATGCGCCTCAATCAAATAACCAGCAACTTGAGCGCAGGTGACATGAAAGTAGGTTTTGCACATGCCCGCATCGCAGCCAATGCAGACACCGGAACGTGCAAAGAGTGCATTATCGCAGAGCGAACAAAGCTTGGCGCCCCATTTGCTGTACTGCATCTCGAAGAGCGTCACGGAGCTCAGTTGTTCCACCTCGCCAAAGGCGACGCCGGGTACGTAGAGTGCGCATATCAGGTGCACCCACTTGCCCACATCGGTCTCCTTGTAGATGCCACCTTTGTTGGGGCACAGTTCACAGTCCGGTTCGGAGACGCCAGCGCGACATGCTTCGCAGAACCAAGGCTCTGTGGAGCAGGTGGAATTTGTGCTCGATATGCTCACGTTATCACTGACTCCGTAGCATCCCTCGTGCACCGAGACGCCGCAGGCATCGCACTCAACAATCTCATTCACATCATCACTGCGTTCGCCCAAACAAACACAACACATGCGTTTTGGTGGGGCTACCGAAAGTGCTTCATAGTTAAAGCCATTGACAACAGCTGCTGCCGCTGCTGCAGTTGGAGCTGCACCTAGATTAGAAACTGCTTCAATCTCCTTTTGATTGGCTGTGTTCTCGGCCAGCAGTTGGCGCAGCTGCAGTGTTGAATCCTCGCTGTCATCGCCGCCGCCGGCTGAATTTGAATTTGTATCGCTGTCGCTGCTGCTGCTGGCGTCGCTGTCACTGTCGCCGTCACCGTCGCTTTCGTCTTTGGAGCCATCGGAGCAGTTGTCATCGTTATCCGGTAGAAAATCACTGTCCGAAGAACTTTCGCCCAAATCAAAGTCGAGCAGTGCTTGTGTTGTAATTTTTGGTTGTCGTACGCGTTTAAATGGCGGCATTTATAAACGAGTTTTTTCTGAATTTTTCCAGCACGAAAAATTCGACAAGCTACAAACTAGTGGTGCGCTTACACCGATACTGAATTTATCGATTGGCGTTATCGAGGCGAACCGGCATCTGAAACTCCCCCGCAAAGCAGCTGATACGATTGCGATGGCTGCTGAGCAAATAAACAAAACTAACAGTAAATAAATGAATAAATTGTAAACTATTTAAGTATTTACTAATTTCTCAAGTATTTACTGGACTTAATTTGTTGTAATTTATTAATTTTTATGAATTCGATTTATTTTTGGTCTAATTTTTTTATTTGTATTTATTATATGTTCGATTATTATAATTATAGTTAACTTTATTTTTTGTTGTGTTGAAATTGTTCGATTCAATATTGTATTCTATATTAGACATTAATTTGTTAAAAAAAACTACCGTTCAATATTTTGTATATATTTTTCATACATTTATTTAAATTGCAACAGTAAAACTAATCTTAAAACACCTCTAGTTGCTCAATGGGTAGCCATTTGGAGCTCTCCAGAGCATCATATAAATGCCGATCTGCATCAATGGTTTCGCGGTTCAATTTCTCTACATCCAAAACAAACTTGTGCTCTTCCAGGCCATAGTCATCATCGGCAGCTGCAGCTGCTGTGCCAGCTGATGCCGTTTGCTGTTGTTGCTGCTCATATTGAGCACTACGCTGGGCACTCCAAGCCTCGGCATGTTGAGCAAGAGTTTGTGGGTTCGAGTGAGATTGGGACATAGCCTGTTGATAATAGGCAGCAGCATCGGTGATCGAAGGAGCACCTGCACCTTGCTGCTCGTAGTACCCTTGCCAAGCACTATAACCTTGCCAGTACGTGCTAGTCGGATCGTAATATTGTGAGTAATCTGTGCCAGCGCTTGTAGCAGTCGTTGACGTTGTGGAGGAGCCGCCATAGCCATAGTTGGTGTTGCTAGTGCTAGTGTTGCCCAAAGCAGCATGGAGTTCAGCCTTAGGCTTGGGTACAGCATTACAGATCTTAATAGGCTTGGTGCCGAGGCCAACATAACCATTCATATCATACAGCGCCGACTTCTGCTCGTCTTCAATGCCAAAGCGCACAAAGCCGTAACCCTTGGAAAAACCCAGACTATCCAAAATTACTTTGGCCGTTTTTATCGATGTGTATTTGCTAGAGAAGACCTTGTATAGCGAGTAATCATCCACGTCAGAGCTGAGATCACCAACCCAGACACTAAATTCACGTTCATTGCCTGGCAATTTGTATGAATTGCTCGCCGAATTGAGACGAAAACGAACAATGGGATTTGTTCCGGGAATTGGTTTGCCATTCAACTTGTGCATGGCATCCAGCGCATGATCATCGGATATGAAATTGACGAAACAGTAGCCAGCAGGTTCGCCAGTGTACTTGTTACGCATCAGACGCACTGTTGTCGGATCTTCGCCCATTTTACGAAATGCGGCAATTATGAAATTTTCCGTCATATAAGTATCCAACTGCAGAATGCAAAATACACTTAATTTTTTGTATTTCAAAGATTGTTTTATGTTACTTACGCTGCCCATCCATAGCTGACAATGTACAGATGTCATTTTGCTTAAAAACTTTTAATATACGTCAATTAACTCGCAGAAATGAATTGAAAGTGAAAAAAACACGCGTAAACAAAACACTGTTGATAGTTATGAGCAGAGCTACTTTCGATTCGATTATTTGGTCTCACACAGTGCTGCCAACTAGTTCAGGGCCTACAACGATAAATATAAGAGAGGTGGCAACTCCGTTGAACTGCGCTACCAGCTAGTAGAGCAAAATAATCTTAGTGGCAACTCGCTGCCGTTATTATATTTAATACCTGCGTACCTGTCAAATTCAAACGCACAATTTTATCAAAATGCGCGTAACTTTGAGTCGATTGGCTAGCTTTACCGCAAAATTGAAGGAAGTGCGTATTATTTTGGATCCCAACGATAAGGCCTCTAAAGGCGCCAGGTAAGTTCGCTGTTTTCTATCCCAAATTATATAATTTAGCAGTTATAAAACCTTTTATTAGAAAATATGTTGAAAGGTTTTATCCCAATATTAAGAAAAGCAATCCTAATCTTCCTATTTTGGTAAGAGAATGTGCTGGCGTGAAACCAAAACTCTGGGCTCGCTATGGTAAGTTGAAATATTAAAAAACAAAAATATGGAACTTCCAGATTTATTTTTTTTAATTACATATTAACTTTTATAGACTCAAAGTTGCTTTGCCATTAGTACTATTTAAATATTAGTAAATTTAATTAGAAAATATATATTCATTATTAAACACAATTATTTCATGACAAGTTTAATTAAAACTTTGTAATATTCGGTTATAATTGTCTATCGACTATCGAAAAATAGTGTTTTGCTTATCGAAGTGGGTGTTTTAAAGTTCTCACATCACTAATTAAATTGTTTATTTACAGAAAATGGTAAAGAAGTTTCAATTCCACTATCAAATCAAGCAGCTCCAGACATACAAAAACAATTGGAGGCGGTGGGCAAATGATGCAGTGCAGCAGCCATAATATTACCTAAATTATTGAGGTATTAAGCCAAATAAATACAAATAGGATTTAAACTTTGTTTTGTATTTTAGTTTTGTATACTTGCAGTAAGTACATTGTGTATATTATTGGTTTTGTTTAATTTAGTAATGACATTTAGCGACAGTAGGTACACATGATTACTTGACAATCAACAATGCGATTAATTCAATTAATTCTTAAATGGTGGCAGGCCAAACAGCTCGGGCTGGAAATCTTCCAGAGAGCTCAACACTTGCGTCGCATGAGAGCAACGATCCGGTGACAATCGGGAATCCGGTACCATGACTACCTGCATTCCAGCACTTTCGCCAGCCGTAACGCCATTCGGGGAATCCTCAAACACCAAACAGTTGGCGGGCACGGGTTTATCCGCGAACCGATCAGCAGCAATGAGGAAAATATCTGGCGCTGGTTTGCCATTCTTTACCTCTTTGTCCGACGAGCCGCACACGCGATGATTGAACAGATCGAAGAGTTCGCGGTGCTTGCGCGTCTTCAGCTCGACCATTTCAGCGCCCGAGCTGGTTGCCAGGGCAAAAGGCACTTTGTTTGCATGCAGATGACGCAAAAGGCGCTCGGCACCTGTAAATAGCGATGAGAGAAAGTATAAGTAAAGAATCAACTGCTGGGTCTGCCTAGGAAATCACAGGCATTAAATAGCGGGAGAAAGGAAATGGAAACGGCGAATCGTGGATATAGAGCGCTAGTGTTGTGTCAGCATCGTTCAATTCATAAAACTAAACTAGTTTTTTGTAGTTCATTGTTTGCTTTTAGTCACCAATTTAAACCACAAAGAAATGCAAAATGTATGATTTTGTGTTTTAGTGACAAAAATATGAATAAAAAATGAAGAAATCAAGAACAATAACCAATTAAAGAACGAAAAGGCGAATGAACTTTAGATCAGTTTTTTCACTTTAGGAAATTGGTCCTTTTTGTTCGTAAATGATGCAACAATAGGTGGCGTTTGTTCGTGATCGAGCGATCTGACACTAGATGGCGCTAGCTAACCTTTTAGCAATGGGACATTCGACATCCGTTCGCCACACATTTTGTGATAACGCTTCAGATACTCGGGCACTGTCAGAGGTAATTGGCATTCATCAATGGCAATTTCGGCGGAACGCTGATCCGTAGTGCCCATCAGGCGGAAACGTGTCGCCACTGTATATTCACGGCCATAAGTGCCCACTATTTGCCTAGTGACTTCCTCATAAATTCGCTCAGTGTCTGCGAATATACATGGCGAGAGAATCGTGGAATATGGGTGTTAGTACCTGGCATTAAATTCGCATCCCCCATCAAAGTGCGCGTATTCTCCAGCTGTTGCTTGGCGTACTCTTCCCAGCTAATTGGCAAGTCATAGTATTTCACCATAAACTCGGCCATTGGACGTGTCTGCAATCCCATCAACTGCTGCTTTGCCTCAAACGTATAAGTTTTGCCATAAGGATCGAGAACCATTTGGGCGGCCAGCGTATAAAGCGTCTCGGTGTCTGGTTGTAAACATGTTGAATATTGTCATCAACATCCCCCTCCTTCCTTTACTTACCCAGCAACAGGCCGTCCATATCAAAGATGCAGTGCGTCACATTTCGTAGTACTTTTTGCGCCATTATGTAATCAGTTAATAGTTAACTGCAAAAAACGCACATAGAAAAAACAAAACGTTGTAATTTTGTTTACAAATCTATTCGCAAGAGCTTTTCGCATGTTTTTCTTTTTGGTGCGAAGCTTTGCCGGCTGCCGCCCGCTTTGCCTTGGCACCATTTGAATTTCTTTTTATTTCCATTTACACTCGTTTTATTTTTTTCTGTTACGTTGTCCTTGTCTCAAGGACAGTGGGCAATTCTTGCGGAAATATTACACACATTGAGTGAGAACGAGATAATGCAACCTTGACCTACACGTAATGCTTCCTCGTTCACACACACTGCGTCTGCGTCACTTTTATTTCTCTTGCAAGCCGACACAACCGTTCAGTCAAACGTTCTGCGAAAATCTGCTTTCAAATGCGAAATCGGCCCTATATTTATTTTATCAATGCTTTGCGGTGGCTGTCTGGCCGACCAGCGTTGCCAGACTGCTTGTCAAAGCGCCAACTTATAAATTTTCCATATGCTATACCCTACAGACGCCAAAAGCTTAGGCAAGGAGTATGCATTTTCTTGTAATATAAGTTACATATACAAATATCAATTCTATTTTAGTTTTTCTAAATATTTTAAATAAATTTAACTTTCTATTTTTATTTTAGCCACCACTATTAAGATAAAGTGCAATGCTTTAAAAGCTAAGTGCATTTTTATCTTAAAATAACGGTATGAAAAAGTATTCTACTATACTCTAATTTACCCATAACTTATTAATGAGTACAGATATAAAATTTGTCTATTTTTACATATAGCCCCACAAACTATTTGCGTCATATGTGTTAGTCGACACCGTTTTATTGGCACATTAGCCGTTATATTTCATCACATCTATGGAATATTTACGCCATCTAATTATGTGGATTGCTTTGTTGCTACAAACACAAGCAAACAAATTTCTACGCGACACACTTGCAAAGAAAGCAAACAAGCTCACGCACAGAAACTAGTAAACACGCACACCCGCACAAACACACATACAGTTGCAAGTAATGTGCACGTGTGAGGTCCCGGTTGGCTTTTTGAATTACTGACGTCACAAAAGCAATAAAGAGAAAAATTGAAATACTAAACGAATGTTTTTCATTTAAATTTATTAAAAAACAAATACATTTTTTGATGGTCGTCGAATGTATTACGTTCAGTTGCATTAAGAAGAGGAATATCTGCAATATAAATAATTCTTTATTAATAATGTAAACTATGCAAATTGAGTGATCGTAAGACGTACCTTATAAACTTAGGCGCTCAACAAGCAGACACCACCGGCCTTCTTGATCTTGTCCTCAGCCTTCTTTGAGAAGTACTTGGCCTTCACAATGACGGGGCGGGCGGGCAAGTGACCGCGTCCGAGCAGCTTGTAGTAGCCCTAAGGGGGGTAAAAAGAAATGAACATACAAACATATGTTAGCAATGGGACTGGATCAAGAATCAATAGATAAGTACAAATGCATTTGATTGGTTTTTTGAAATCTGTAAGGCTTTCTCCACAGGATGTGAGCGATTGCACTATCGCATTCAGTCCGCCCATCGCCTTGGGTGTCTCTTCATATTAACATAAACCAACAATAGCAATTGATATTCACTGTTATCTATAACACTTACGAATTTAACCAGATCGATAACTGGAGCCTTCGCGCTCTTCTCCTTCTCCAGCTCAGCGAACTTCTCAGCTCCAACCAGAGACCAGAGTTTATCCAGATTGATTTCTGGCCTGAACTTGTGCTGGCGACGCAAGTGGAAGTTCCTCATGCCAACCTTGCCGAAATAACCGGGATGGTATTTGTCAAAGTTGATGCGGTGGTGGTGCATGCCACCAGCGTTACCACGACCTCCAGGATGCTTGCGGTGCTTGCCGATACGGCCGTGACCGTGGCTCACATGACCACGGAGCTTCCTGGTCTTCTTCCTCTTGATATTCGACTGCAATCAAAACGCATATAATTCAATATTAGTATAAACATTAAAAAGTTTACTGCACGTGCATTTGTCAGCGGCAAAAATTTGGTCGACGACGTCGCTGCTTCCAATTGTCAGCACCACATGTGGAGGTTATGTTGGCACGCCGTCGACACACATTTTTCGTTTTGCTCACTTTCACATTGCGCCGAGCATTTGGCAATCTATTGCATTGCGTGCAGCATGGTTGACGTTCATTTACTGTGCATTTTTAATTCTTTATGCTTTGTTCACATTTGTTTTATTCAAATTCTAAATGCACAACTCGTAGCAACGTCCACTCACCATCTTCAGAGTTTTGGAAAGAAAGAAGTGAGCAAAGTTGGCTGCGCTTCAAACTAACACTGGAAGCAAATGTGCCCACTTTACAGCACTGTTTTGTTTTTAGGTTGACCATGAACAACAAATAATAATAACGTGCACTCAAAAATAAATAAAATATTTCATTATTGTTTTAATATTTCCCTTAATAAAATGAAAAAATTGTAAATTTATAAATCAAAATAGTATACCATATGCTGTAAATGGCTTATTGGAAATATTGAATATTACGTAAAGAAAGTGAACGTTTTAAAAATTGGGAGAAGAAAGAGAAGTGCAAACAAATCTTCATATAAATAAAATCATTAACATAAGATATAAATAATTCAAATTATAATTATTAACTTCATTTAATTAAATAATTTAATTTGCAGACCTAAAAGCGAAATAATTATGATAAAAACAAAATCGAATTTTAAGTAAAAACAAAAAGAGACAATAGGCAAGTAAAAATATATCTAATTTAAATTGTCGATAGGTAATCGGTATTTTACTTGCGAATGACCGATAGCAACGCAGGGTTGCCTTCGTATTTTTTTATGTTCAGTTGTGGTATTTTCGCTGTGGATGAGTGGCAGCCACATTGCTGTTTATTTATGTTTAGTCCGCTGCTGTCGAAAATAATTTGTATATTTAGTTTTAACAAATCAAACGTGGAATTAAACGGGAAAACGCAACGACTAGAGAAAACACCTATGTGAAGAAGAACTCATAGATTGCGCGATATACGCGACTTTACGTGATCTTGTGTGAGTGTGTGTTTGTGTGTGCACCCAGAGTGTTTTGCGGCGAGACCCAGAAATAGAAATTCTCTTCTTGCCAAACCGAAACCGAAACGGCACTTTGTGTATTAATATATATGTATGCATGTATTTAAATATGTACATATATTAAGTGAAAGCGCGTGTTTTATTTAGTCATATTTATACGCGTGCCCGGCCAAATGCGCTTCTCTAACGTTGACAGCAGCCTCGCTAGATAAAAGAAAAGAAAAAAGAATATAAAGTGCTTGTGTGTGTGTGTGCGTGCATGCGGGGGAAGGAAGCGGAGCCAAAGAGGAATTGCCTCATTACTCATCCGTCTATTTTGTGCGTGCAAAACGACAACGAAACGACAGCAGCAAACAACAATAACAACGATTACATACAACGAACGACGACAACGAGCAGCAGACGATGCAACAAATGTTTGTTAAAACAGCACAAAGTTGAAGGTAAGCCGCACTTGCAAATACTCTACTTAACTTATAACAACCAAATAGCAAAAGGGTGCTTGGAGGGGGAAGGGGGCGGCAGATGAGTCATAGAACTATTGCAGTAGGCAAAGTTCAGTGGCATCGCTCGTTCCCTCAATGGATGCGTCACTCAAGCTCCACAAACACAACAACACACAGACACAAACACACTCATAGACTAACTCACATGCAGTGCTGCTGGCAGAATGTTAAAAGCTAGATTTAGTTAAAAAAAAGGCTAAAAAGAAAACTAACACGAAAATAGTGTTGAACGCTATGTACTAATACTTGTTTTCAATAATAATTATATTATTTGATAATATTTTTAATTAAACTTATAATTATTTTATTCTTTTGATTTTGAGAATTGTATTATTTTTTTCATTGTCCTTTCTAGCGCTATTAAATATTTAATATTTAAATATAGAAGTCCACTTAAACTAAAACTTATTTTCCTTACTGCTAAATATAGCCACAAAATGGCCATGGTGGCAGCACTGCACGCACACATATACACACACACACGCAGACACTCATACAAATCTCTTTGACAAATACCGTGAACGAGTGCAGAGCAATTGCTGCTGCTGCTGCTTCGACGCTGCTGCCGTTGGCGCTGCGCTGTCTGCCGCTGCTTCGACCCCTCTCCACTCTCCGCTCTACCCTGGTTCCCCACCCACCCACTTATTCCCTCCACTGCAATTTCAACACATTTCTTGTACGCTTTCTTATGCTTTGGTCGCTGCCGCCGCCGCCGCTGCTGCGACAAACGTTATTTATTGCTCCGTTGCTGAAGTTGTTGCACTGTGCTAAGGTTGAAGTGCCTGCCACTTATGCTGCACATAATCCATAGGGTCAATACCAGACATGGCTGCAAGGGACTGCAAGTTTGGTTCTGTGGCAAGTTCAAATTGCCGCCTTCGATGTTATTTTGTGTTTGCAAGTGTTTGTTTGCCTTCAGACGGGAAAAGGACATACCAAAAACAAACAAAAAAGAAGAAAAGTCGATGCAAGTTTTCTCAGCCAGTCCAAATTTGAACTGTTGCCAAAACGGAAACGTATAAAAATCACCTTGGGCGGCCGATCCACAAAGACTCCAAGTGCAGCCAGTTGTCTGTTTATCCTTGTGGTAGAAACACATAAAAGTTGCCAAAAAAAGAATTGCATTTAATTATGCATATTCTCAGGTTCCTAAGGAGCCTGCAAGGCAGTAAAGTTTGCAATGAAAGCAGTTGAAAGACGAACAAAGAAGAAATAAATTCTAAAAGTGCCCTTTTGGGGAATTGTCTGTTGGTTTCATTTAATAATAAAATGTTCAGTTATTAAGGAACTGGGTAAACCACAAAGGAATTTTACTTTATATACAATTTCGAATTAAAAAGTAATGTTTTAATGAATATTTTTTGTAGGTAATTTAGTATAGAAGTATACTGTATCATTATTCTTAGCTTATTTTTAAGTATTTTTAGCCTTAGAAATTTACTAATTCTATTATTCTTTGCTTTATTTTAAGTAATATATTAATAGATATTTTCTTTAGATGGCAAGGAAAAATTGATTTTTGTTCGAAATTAATATACTATTCAATTATTCTTCGTTTAACTCAAAGAAGTATTTTAATGGATATTTTCTTTAGGTGGCAAAGTAAATATGCTAAATGATTGCTTTAACAAAAATGTATAAAAAAAAATATACTTATCTATATTATTTTTCATGCATTACGTTTGACGTAAATATAGGAAAATTTCATGAGTGATTCTTTAGCGCAAAAGACAAATATGTCAATGACTTTTCTTATGTGCCTTTTATCTCTGTATCTTTTTTTAATGCTTCCAGAAATATAATTAAGCCAAATTTCTCTGCACTTGCTGATTTTATGGTAATTCATTATTTCAGTTTTGCACTTTAATGAAGGCGTCTTAATAATAAATTGGCGCATCACAAATTGAAACATAAACACAACAAAGTTTCTGTTATGAAACACTGGAAAATACCCTGCATTGATTTTTTAGAGTATCTTTTATAGCCCAAAGGGGAACATAAGAAATTTGCTTTAATGCCTTTATTAATAAAGGCAAAAGTTCTGATTGACATTATCAATAAGGTACTCTTTATTTTTTAGAGCTGTTAACGTGGTATAAGAAGTCGGCATTTTATGGTTGGCATTTTGCTCAGTTTCGTGGGTGAATGCAAAGCAAACAAAATATTTGTTTTCCGCTATTTGCTGTTGACCTCAATTCTCACGATGCGATACGAAATATGCCACATTGAGTTAGCAATCCGATATTTCGTTCTCCGTTCTGTACAACCAAAAATTATGAACTGCCCGCCCACGTCTCGCAAGCCAACAATAATAACAATAACAGAAAAAACATGTAGAGGAGGAGGAGGAAGAAAAACATGAAAAGAGTATACAAAGCAGAGATGAAGTTCCACTTAGAAGTGGGCACACAGAAGTGTATAAATAGCAATGAGATGCAATCAAATTATATGATGGCTATATTTCTCTCTTCGGGGCATGCAACAAAATGCATCTCAAGTGGCCATCTTAAATCTATCTCAGCATCGACATTGGATTCGTAAAACCAGCCATGACAAGATTTTACTGGCTGTCGAACTGCATTAATTCGGTTTTCTTATTCTTGCGATACTCTTTACGCCAAGGGGGTATTTTTAATTTCCTAGGGGGTTTGTGTCTTCGTTTCGTTTTTTTAAGATTCAGTGTCATTTAGATAACATCAAACCTCTTACAAACTAATTCTTAGGAAAATATAATGAAAACTAAACTTAATATTTAATAGCAGCAGAAGTCTCTTTACAGTATAATTAACCTAATAAATAAAGAGATTATTGAAATTTATTTTTTAAAGCATCATTTCATTTATTACAAAATATTACAAAAATATTTGATTTTTCAAAGGTTACATCATCATCATTTAAAATTGTATTTCTTTGAAATTTAGGTACATTCGTTTCTTGCTTTAAGACTTTTCCTTTTTAAATGTACATATTCTCATACTTGAACTAATTTGATCAATTTGTTAGGCATTATATAATTTTTGTGTTTTTTATATACTTACATTTTAGGGTATTAATTCTATCACATTACAGATTTCGCGTTATTCTCGTTGAATATATTTTCTGCTCTGCCTTTGCTTGATTTTCTTTATCTACTCTTTACATATATGTAAAGATGTCTGAGAGTCGATGCCTCAATCCCAAATTGTTTTTATTTTTATTGTATACAATTTTACATTTACTTTTACGTTTACGTTCTGCTTGCTTTTGTGAAGCAATCTCAATTGCAATTGCCTCACACCTTGTTTTTTTCAATTGCTGCTCATTCGACAGTTTCTATTTCCCATTTTCTGTTGATTTTTGTTTTTGTTTACAATCTGTTTTGGTTTTTTTTCGATTTGCAGTTGTGTCGCGCAGAGAAAAAAGAAGAAGGAAAAAAACGATAGAAGGAATACAAAAATTTCCCTCGTCAAATTGCGCACTTCCGGAAATTGTTGTTGTTGTTGTTGTTTTCGTTGGCTGCAGCATCATTATAATTATTTGACATCAAAACAGAGATTTTTGTTCGCTGTTGTTGTTGTTGATGTTGATGTTGTTGTCAGCGACAGATCGTTAAAAAGCATGGCCAGATTTTCATCTCAACCGAGGGAGGCATATATTGTTATGAGTGTGTGTGTGTTAGTGTTTGTCTCTGTCTCTTTCTGTGTGTGTGTGGATGCAACTCTTGTGGCACTGAATCGACGCCTCCTCCAACTGTTGCTGTTGCTGTCGCCGTAGTCGGCGCCATCTGCAAGTTTAATGAATTAATTAAAATTTTGTTTTGCCATCGCAACGTCGACTGCGACGCTGGCTTTGACTCCCCTCTGTGGCATGACCTCAGCTTGCATCATTTTATCCGTCGTTGCGACCATGCACATTGATGAGCTGCGATGAAATGCAACATATGTGTACCATCTACGGATATTTCGATTGTTTTCTCTAGCCTTGCTTCAAATGTTTGTCGCACAATATAATTTTTCAGGGTTAGTGTTCAACAATTTTGTGCATAGAAACAGATTTGAGAACAAGAATTTCGACACGTGGCACAAAAGTTTAACAGCAAAATTGCATTCCTGTTAACATAAAACTAATTAAAAGATTATTTTTGCTTATATTCTATATGCTTTGCTTTACTTATACAAACACTTTTTGGTATAAATTTCTTTTTATATTATATTTTAATATTATATTTAATATGTTATACATCATCATTAAAAATCCTAGCACACCTATTTATTTATAAATAACTCAATTAAATGCTTGTTTATTTGTTTATAAACCGCTGCAAACCTGTTGCGCATAGTCATAGTTTTCTCTAGAAATTCATATATTTCTGTTAATGTTTTTTTTTTTTAATTTTTCGCAAAAAACATTAGCAAACTGATTGGAACAGGTGAAAATTCGTTAGATTTTGCGTTCAACCAAATATTATTGCCACACTCATTAGGAATAATGTGTAAACGTTTTTCAAGCGATTACTAAATCCATAAATATGGCACATTCTCGTTTAGTTCCAATGATGTCAACTGTATCTTGTTGTGCCCAATTTTAATACTATACATATATGCTGAGCAAATATTTTTATGGATATTTTCAAAACAAAAGCACAACATGATGATGAATAAAAGGCAAAAATCACAAAAAAACAACAAGCAAAGTAAATGTTGTGGAACAAAACATGAAAATATTTCTCAATGAAACACAGAAAACGAAAAAATAATGTATACGCCCCGCTGACCACTTGTGACCAGCGCCACATGCACTTGTCTGATATGTACATACGTATACGACCCGTGCGCCCAATCGTCCAAGCCCATTCTCAAACGAATTCTGATGCTGATGATTCCCCTCGTTTGTCATATGTGTGTGGGTCTCGAAAATATGCGCTGTATCCGGTCATATATAGATGAGATGATCTATATATATAAGTATGTTTTGTTAAGTATCACAATCATTGAACAAGAGAGAGAGAAACAGAGAGAGAGTGAGAGCAAATGGGGAAAGCCGTGAAAATTTCGGCTGGCGCGTTTTTGTGGGCCGCGAGTGTCGCCAATGCCGCCGTGTCGCAGTTTCGTGGAAGCAATGAACGTGTGCGGTGCAGCCAAATTTGAAAAGGCAAACGGCGAAAAACGGCAAACAAATCGTGCAACAATTGACGGTTGAACAAAACACACAAACACAAAAAAACGTTTATATATATAATCGAGATATATGTTGTATATGTTGATGATATTTGTGTAATCTAATTTCTCTCTCGCTCTCGCTCTCTGGCGGAAAACGTGACCTTGTCTCATCGAAAAATTCGAATTCTCCAACAAAGTTGCAGCAGCCGAAAAGTCTGACGAACTTTCATCCTGTAATGGCCACAATTTGCAGGTATTTTGGCAAGTGTCTACACATTGAATATATACATATACATATATCTAGAATTTGTATATGTATATATATACTAGATATCGCCTGATTTCCATTGGCATATGGGAAGTCGGCACGTCAAGATTTATATTTTTGTCGCTTGTATTATTTTTGGGGGCTGCCAACGGATCTTTTGGGCAAAATAAAAAACATGTTTTTATTTCATATTTCTGCGGTTATTCATTCAGGCAGAACACAAAAAATAACAACAACAACAAACAATTTCATTTGATTCATTTGCAAACATTCCAATTCGTATAAAAATTTTGCAAACATTCTACGCAAAATTTGGCACAATAAACTTTACATTAGCATCTTCTAAGGAAAACCTGTTGCTACAAATTTGAAGCAAACAATTTTGTATTAATGTGAAATATATTCAATTTTCTCTTCTTTTTTTACAATATTTTTTTGCACACATATATTTATTTGTTTCGCTTTTGAATATTTTTGAAAATTCGGGACGCAACTCGAGGAATTTTCGGTTGTATTTTTAGCGACATTTCTGACGATCTTCATCAAGAGAGAAAACACTGAATAAAATAGTGGAGAGTAGAGAGAAAACACTGAATAAAATAGTGGAGAGTAGATAGATATATATATATACTTATCACATTTAACATGTTTCTAATCTAATCAGAGCTTGTTCACACCTCAAGTATTACCAACAAACACCTCCGATAAACGATGACATATTGTGCTGTCCAAAACAGGGAATAAAATGATAAAGAATTTTTTGTTTTCGACAAACATTTAACTGCAATTGCAATTTTGTTGTTAGACAAAAGTCGTAAATAAATAAAACGATGTTTTTTCGTGCCGAGCAAATTGTTTCAGCTTTTAGATGTTGTGTACATCTTTTGAGATAATTTTCCGAACATATCGTAAAAACTGTGATCGTAAATTTTGCGAAACGCATGACAAGGCCTGTTTGTTTATGATTTATATAGGATTTTCAGGCATTATTATAAATACACATAAATTTCATTCAGTTTTCTTTCTTTCGTAATGGCTAAAAAGTTTCTCAATGCTTTTTTCATTACTTTGGATGGCCTTGGCCATCGATTATGATGTGAAAACGATTGCACGCTCCCTGTTTTTTTTTTCCAGATAGATAATGTTGTGAAAGGAAAAAGCAAAAAAAAAAAAAAAAGAAAATTGTCAAGGAAACTGAAGCTGAGAGCTGAGCACGCGAGAAGCAAACAGATGTTTTTTTTTCGAAATGTTTTGGCCATAATATTGTTATTGTTGTGAGCACTAAAAACGAATGGAATTTTCAACACACGCTAACGAAGAGCGAATGACGATGACGATCCACTCGATTCGAACCATTTTCAATTCAATGCGTTTGCTTTTCATATGTGGGCGCTTTTCACATTCATATTCATTTTCGCAGCTATATAGACAGACATTTCATTGAACAAATTTTTTGGATCTGCACGCGCTGATTTTTCAAGTTCAGCAAACATTTCAATTCAATGCAATTTGTGTTACAATTCATTTCAATTTCTTTTACAGTTCATTAAGCTTTGAATGCCGTTTAGTTGTTATTTATTTACTTGTTAAATGCGTGCGGTATCTAATAAATTTTTGGGCATTTTTAATTTATTTCGATAACTCAAAAAGTCGAAATAATTCTCTTAGTTCACTTTACAATTTACTTAAAGAAATATTATATTTCTTATATTTACATTTAAGAAATAAGTGAATTTGTTTTCTTTCTAATGAAATGTGATTAAATTTGTATTCAATTCTAATTCAATTTTGATTAAAGCAAATTATCTGGCAACTTTTCAATTCCATAATGAAATATGCAATGCAAATAAAATTCTCAGAATTTCTTGAACTCACTTTTAATATTTATTTAAATTAAATTAAATTGTACCTATTATTATTATTATCTTGTTTAGTAGTTTATCATTTTGTGATATTAAGTTCTTAATTCTCTATATTAATCTCTGCTATATAGTTTATTATTATGTGTAACATTAATATCATTATTCTCCATTTTAATCTCTCGTTCTCTTCCATTGCAGTTGAAGCAAATCAGAGCCGAGTTTGAAAGCAAAAGTGGAGCCACAAGCGATCGACGATGGACCAACCGTTGATTGTGCGGGCCGAGTACTCGTTCATGGGCAGCAACAACGATGAGTTGTGCTTCCAGAAGGGCGATCTCATCACGGTGACACAGCGCGAGGATGGCGGCTGGTGGGAGGGAACGCTCAATGATAAGACTGGCTGGTTTCCCAGCAACTATGTGAACGAGTTCAAGGCCCCGCTGCCACTCACAGACACCATTCGGCCACCGGAGGAGATTCAGGAGAATCGCTCGCTGGTGCTCAAGGATCTGCTCGACTCGGAGCGTGCCCATGTCGCTGAGCTGCAGGGTTTGCTCGAGAACTTCCTGGAGCCCATGCAACAGACGCAAATGTAAGTTGAGGGTGTGGCAAAGAAATTTAATTCATTTTAATACTCGCTGCCTATAGGATACAAAAGTTTGACTAACAATCTGGTATATTTTTACTTTTAGGGTATATTTTGAATGTAGTTATTCAATGATATATTAAATATGGCTGTCAGTATATTTTAGTATTTTTGCGATACATTATATAGTATCTTAAGAATAATACCGCACTGTCTTGCTTTTATTCAAAATAAGTAGCAGGCATCTCGCAGTCGAGCAAATTGTAGCTTTCAATCTTGTTAAATTGTTATTTTGACCATTATCCAAATTTCGGTTAAAAGAGTAGCTTAAGTGTAATTTTCATGATTTACTTGAGACATTTTAATATGATTTTAATAATTGAAAATAGTTTTCTTTCAAACAGAATTATCAATTAACAAATTTACGAATTCAATAAGGGTTAAACCATGAGCAATAAGTTCTAACTTATTTCTGAATCATTTAAACATAACATTAAATGTTGTTTGAGATAAAACTTATGGCTCATGGTTCAACCCTTATTGAATTTGTTCTATCTTTGACTAAACAACTAAATGAAATCACTCTACTTAACTCTCTTTTCAGACTCAGCCAGGATGAGTATGCGCAGCTGATGTGCAACTTTGTGGAGGTGGTGCGCACACACGAGGATCTCCTGCTGCAGATCGAGGAGTGCAACGATCGTGTGGGCAAATTGCTACTGGGCAGCGCACCGCTGATGAAGAAGGTCCATCAAGCCTATTGTGCCACGCATCCCAAAGCTATTGTCATACTGGACAAGTACAAGTGAGTTACTGACATAGATTATAATCACATCTTTGCTAAATCATTGCTACTTTTCACAGGGATGAACTAGAGAAGTACATGGAGCGTCAAGGCGCCGCCACTCCTGGTCTGCTAGTGCTGACCACCGGGCTCTCGAAACCCTTTCGACGCCTGGACAAGTACTCGGCCATGCTGCAGGAGCTGGAGCGGCACATGGAGAGTAGCCACCCCGATCGTGGCGACACGCAGCGCAGCGTAGCCGTCTACAAGGACATTGCGGCCACCTGTTCGGCCACACGGCGGCAGAAGGAGCTGGAGCTGCAGGTGCTCACGGGTCCAGTGCGCAATTGGCAGGGCCAGGAGTTGAGCACGCTGGGTGACATCATACACATGGGCAGCGTGGCTGTGGGCGCCGATCATCGTGATCGCTACTTTGTGCTCTTTCCACAAACGCTGCTCATACTGAGCGTTAGCCAGCGCATGAGTGCCTTTATCTACGAGGTGAGCGGGGGAGTAACTAGTGTGAATAATGAGCAGATATGCTTGATTTAATGCAAAGAATTTACACAATTTATATACTTGAATTGCTGGCAAAGAATTAACGCTTAAATGCAGTATTTGTGTTTGTTTAAATGCAACTAATTGAGCTGAAATAGCGAAGTTCTATTTATATGGTTTTGATTAGTTAAAAATAATATTGATATTGAAAGTTTACAATCGAATTTAAAGATATTTGAAACGATGTGAAAATATTGACAAATTAGTTGCACATTTGTTGACTTGAGATGAATAAAATGTTGTTTATGTAAATGCATTTCTAAGCATATGAATAATGCCTAAGCAATTGATGTTAGCTGACAATTTCTTGCTTTCGATTAAAAATAGCTTAAATTTAATTTGACAGAAGCAACATATGTGCATTATAACTCAATTAGAGTTAAATAATAAGATATGTGTTTCATCTTATTATTGATTTTAACAAACTTGTGTCTTTGACACAAATTAGTTTGTTTCTTAATCGCCTAAAATGTAAGCTTGCAATTGAAATTAAATTCTATTTGATTGATGCACAAATGTTTTAATTAATTTAATTTAAATACTTGTTTTTAAAACCAATAAATAATGCAACTTGCATTATTCGCAGCATATTTTGCTAACTATTGATTGGTATATCGCACTTTCCTAAATACTAATTTAATTCTATAAAATAATTGAGCACTTTTTGTGAGGAGCAAATTTAAATTATTTATAAATTCCAATGATTGCTCATATTATTTGACTTCATCACTGCTGTATACTAATTTATTTATTATAGATATAATTAAAATAAGCACTAACATATTTCTAAAGCCCTTTAATTTACTACCATAAGTACTAATTAAAATGTGTGCTTCCTTCACAGGGTAAACTGCCGTTGACGGGCATCGTAGTGAATCGCCTGGAGGATACGGATGTGATCAAGCATGCCTTTGAGATTAGCAGTCCGCTAATCGAGCGCATTGTCGCCGTCTGTCAAGGACCCAACGAGGCCAACAAATGGGTGGAGCTGCTGAATGCAAACAATCCGAATCCCACTCTGCCGATGGGCATCAAGCGACAGCTGAGCAATCTGAGCAACTCATCGATGAATGCGGCGCATGTAAGTTCCCAAAAAAACGTAATCAAAACAAAATACACAACACCAACTACTCTATTAAAAGTATAAGTATAAATAAGTATTGTATTGTATATATAAAATGTGCGTATTGATGAACTTGGCAGCTCAGTCAGCATCTGGACGCTCGTGGCTATTGCACGCGTTTCTCGCTGTGCGCCTACTACAACAGCCAACAGTCACAGCCACAGTCACAGCAATCACAACAGCAGCAGCAGCAGCACAACTCGCGACCATTTCGCATCACATTGCCGCCCAGTAATTATCCGCCCACAGCTCCATACGCCAATCTCAGTGCGCACTTTGCACGCTTGGTGCGCGCTGGACGCTTGCGCAGCGCCATTGTGAAGATGCTATTGTATCCACAGTCGAGGCAGAGCATCGATCTCAAGCGGATTGCGTTGCGCAAGAAGCGTTGCCACAAAGCAGCCGCCAAGCTGCTCAAGGACATCAATGCCAATGTGGAGGAGGCTTGCTCCGCAATGTCCTCGCAATCGGAACTGGAGCGACAGGATGCCTTTGAGCTGCCCACCGACTCGGAGAGCTACGAGGATGACGATGTGGATGATGAGGCGTATTTGCGCAGTTGCAATTCGGATCCCTTTGAGTACGTCAAGTTCTACGAGCATCGTCCGCTGTGCAATTCAACGGGCACCTTTGTGGATCACGGCAGTGGCAGGCAGCGTCACAGTTCCTCCATCAATCTGATTAAGTTGGATTCGCTGGACGAACAGGAGTTGCTGGTGCAGCACGAACTCAAAAAGGAATCGCTCATCATCGGTTCCAAGGCGCTGCGTGCGCTGGCACGCAAATCCAGCGAACGCAACTCGAGTGTGCACACTTCCACGGCCACCATTAATCTGGGTGGCTCGAGCATTACCAACTTTGTGGAGGAGGAGGAGGAGGAGGAGGAGGAGGAAGACGAGGAGCAGCTGGCGGCGCTGGAGCAACCGACCGAGCAATCGATGTCGAAGCCAAGCACGCTGCAACAGCAGAGTTCCGATGCCAGCTCGATGTATGGTGCACGCTTAGGTGGCGCCTTTATGGCCTGCGAGAATCTGGCCAACATCAACGATGATCTCAAGCAGCGACGCGCCGCTGCGCCCACACAACAGCCACAACAGCTGGCGGGTTCGCCGATTGAACGCCACAGCATGCCCAGCATATTTGTGGGCAATCGCTTCAATCGCTGTGCGGACACCGAGGTCTATGTGCCCACGTGGCGTGAACGCCACGAGACGCAGCAGAATCAAAGTGTCGATGCGGAGTTGTTGAACGCAGACACCGAGGAGGATTGTGTGCACTCCAGTTCCATGGATTTGCCAGCCGCATGTCGCACTGCGCCCGATCAGCTTCAAGCTGAGTTGCTCTATAACTACGAGGCGAGCGGCAACGTGGAACAGCAGCAGCAGCAACGTGTCTCCCATAAGAGCGACAGTCCACAGACGGGAAATGTGCGTGGTGTGGAGATTGCACCCGAGCGTTGCAGTTCCAGCACAGAGTTGTGCATTGAGGCGACGACCAAGCGACAACCGGCGGAGAGTCAACAACGCGATTCGATGCGACGTTGCATCAGCTATCAGTATCTGCAGATGAATCAACGTCCAGCGCCGCCGCCTCCGCCTCCACCACCACAGCCGCCATCATCATCAGCGGGCAGGAATGATCATGGCGATTGCAAGTGTCGCTGTTGCGAGAATTCACAGTGTCCCAGTCCGCGTTCCAGCGACAGCGGCATGGCCGGCAGCTGCACCATTGCCTCACCTGATCCACCCAATGCCGAGTGTGGCGGTGTCGATGTGTTGGATCAAGTGGAGCCGGAGCGTCGCTTCGATGTGTGCGGCATGTTTCGCGAAAAGTTTCTAACACCCGAGGCAACGCAGGACGAGGAAGACACATCGCAGCAGCAACCAACAGAGGAGCAGCAGCCACAAGAAGCGGCAGCTGCGATTTCAGCGCCCGTCAGCAACTCGTCACAATTCCAAATCAATACCAAGAGTATTTTTCTGGCCTCCAGCGCCAGCATGGATGAAACCACGCCACGTGTCACATCCAATGAACTGGTCTTCAGCGGCAGCTGCTCAGCGGATCAATTGGATCAGCCACGTGCCACCTTCCGCTCCGGCATGTATGCGCACTGGTGGAAGAAGGAACGATTGCCGCCAGAAGTGTTGCGTGGCATTGCCAGTGCTTACAACAAGCGACTGCCGCCAGAGCTGAAAGCGTGCAGCAAGGATTCACAGTGCTCGTTGGCTTCCATCTGCTCCAGCTGCTATTGTTCGTTGGGTGCCAGTGGCTATAGCGAGGGCGCCATCTCGTGTTCGCTGTGCCATCATTGTGGCGAATCCACGGAGACTTGCACCACAAACACAACCACCACAACGGCTTCGAGTTGCTCCAATTGCCCTGTCTGCAGTGGCGATGAGGCTGAGCCGGAGAAAAGACAATCGTTGTCCAGGCGTGGAGCTTTCGCAGCTCGACCATCGTATTCGACGTCGCTCGATTGTCCCATTTGTGCGGCACGCGTAGCTTTGGCAACCGAAGAAGGCAAGCGAACCGAAGTGAGACGCCGAGACTCAAAAGTCGTCGCATGTCGTCGCTTGGATGAATCTCAGTCTCTATCTCTTGATTCCCATCCAGGCGACTTGTGCACGATGCTCGGCGCTTTTCTGCACGTGTTTCCGTTCCGTTTGATTGTTTTGTATATTCGTTTTGCTCACGTTTCCAACACATTTGCCTCACTTTCCGCATCCCATTTCCCATTTCCATTTATGCGCTGATATCCTCTAGAAACAAATTTGATACAAACGCAGCACGCCAAGAATTTTGTGAATTCAATTCAATTCATTTCAATCATGCAGTCAACATTGAATTCGATTTTATTTGAGCATTTCATTTATTCCTTTGACGTAGCTTAATGAAATTTAGTTGTCCACGAAATTTATAGGCAGATTTAATCATTTTAAATACATTTATTTATAGTCAAAAAAAGAGTTCTACATAAGATTTGTCTTAGAATTTGTGGTCATAAGATATGAAAAACAGAATTTTAGTTTAGGTTTTTTGGTTTTCAATTTTATTTATTATAGACACATTTTCATTTGTCTTTTCTATACAGTTTATACTTGAAATAGATTTTATAAACATCGTTTTATTTTCTATTGCTTTGTGAAGTAATTATTATGAAACAATTTTCTCAGTTTGTGGTTAATTTAATGCTTGGATTAGTCATATTGAGCTAGCGAATTTAGTTTATCTTCTGATGTCATTTTCCATTTCAATTCAAAGTATATCATAAAAAAGTACTCAAATTGTTTATTCAAATCGTTTAGATTTATTACACATTCTTATAGACAACTAGTTCAACACATATGGAAATTGTGAAGCTGAAATGCTGAAAATATTTCATATATTCTTAAAAAATGTAGAGTAGCTGAATTTAAATTATTGAAATGTTAAGCTTGAACACCACAACAATCCATATTTGTCGACTGATTTTATAGCCAAATTCACAACTAGAAAGTGATTGATATTTGAAACCCTTTTAAAGTGCTTTCCTCATCCTTCTTTTTCGCCCATCACTTTTGCAATCGTTGCGCGTACTAACCAAACAAATAAACAAACAAACAAACCACAAAATGCAACTACAATGAAAGTTAGATTTCTTTTCGGCTCCAAAACGAATTACAAAACATTTATCTAACGCTCCAGCAACACACAGCAAAAGACAGAAAAATTGAACAGCAAAAGAAAAACAGAACCACAAAACTCATTCGATTCGATTTGCTTGCTGCGCTTTGCTGCCCGATGGACTGCAGACTTGTTGTTTTGTCATTGTTGTTAATGTTGCAGTTGCCGCTGCTGCTGCTGTTGCTGCTGCTACTGCTGACAGCTGCCAAGAACATTCATCAGAACTAACGAATGCCTCATTGATCGTAATGTTAAATGAACTGAGACTAATTGCCGCCTGTTCTTCTCTCTTTTCGAATTGTTTGAATTCTTCACTGACTCTTCGCGCGTATTCTTTTCTTCTTTTACAGATGTCTCCGCCATCGAGCCACAGCCTATTGTTGCCACCCGGCAGCAATCGCATCCAGACGCCAACAGTGCCAACATTGCCGCCAAGCAGCAGCATCAGCAACAGCAACATCGGCAGCCTCAGCAATCAGTCGGTATTGGGCATGGGATCGGGAGTGGGATCAGGAGCATCAGTGGGAGCGGGAGTGGTGGGAGCGGGAGCGGGAGCGGGAGCTGTGAATGCAGCCACTGCGATGTCACAACACAAACGGAGCCTGTCGTTCAATCACCACCTCAGCTACAACCAATACACGCACACTCAGCCTCCACAACATCATCTGCATCCACCACAACCACCAAGTCTACCAAGTCATCTGGGGGCGCTAAGCCACAAATCAAGTTTAGTCCCGACACCAAACAGCAAGACAGCGGCGGCAGTGGCAACAGCGGCGGCAACAGCACCGGGAGTGGGGGAAAACAGCAGTCAGGCAACGGCGGCGCCAAACGCAAGGAAAGGAAGCACAAAGGGTGAGTGTAATTCAATAATGCGCTTAACTGCCTCATCTTCCTTTTAAATCATGCGCTTAATTGCCTCATCTTCTTTATGTCTCAAAAAATTAGTTAGTCGTCTTATAAATGTAATTAACGTTGGGCAGCTATCTTCAAACTGCAACAAACTTATATTAATAGATTTAATTCAAATATAATTTAATGCAATATGCAGTTATCCTAAAAATACCATGAACGCGAACTATATAAAATAGAATTTCATTGCATGAAATATTTAAATGACTTTTGTGTTAAACTACAAATGCGAATAACGGAAATGTCTTTAAATTATTAAATTATTATAATTTAAAAAAAAATTGTCAGCTATGATAAAAGTGCAATTAACATAAATAAACTTAATTGTCTTAAATAAATAAAAGTAAGAAATGTGAATATAAGCTTAATGCAAGAAATGTATATAATCTTGATTAAATAAAATAAGATTACATTAAAAATTAATGTTTGGCAGTTAACTGCACATGTGCAGTAAAGTGCAAACGTGCAAAGATGTTCAAATTAATAGTAATTTAGAAATTTGACAGTTGAAGAAGGAGTGTTAACTTTAACGTGCAGCTCATTAAATTTAATGCTGTTATGCTGTTAAAGTTTGAAAATCATTCCCGCAAATATTGAGGCAGTTAAGCGCATTAAACTGTTTGCTTTATATACTTTTACATTAATCGTATTTTAATCCCCTTTTGCAGCTAATTGGACCATCAGCTGTTTGCGACCCACGCCACCATTGCGTCCCAGTTTATTAAATGCAACAAGCGGTTCCGGCTCCAGCTCCGCTTCCGGCTCTGGCGGCGGTGGCGGCAGCTCCAACAACGCGCTCTCCAGCTACTGCAGCGGACGCCGCAATCAGCCGACGTTCGAGGAGGATGCGCTCGTGTTGCGCGTCTTTGAGGGCTACTGTGCCGCCTATCAGAACAGTGCTCGCAACACCATACACTCGGGTAAGTGTCGCCGCAATCCCATGTGCTACGTCTAGGATAAAAGATGAACTGCCTTACATCCTCCCCCTCTGCTCATCTCTATAAATATTCGATGTGTATTCTCCATTTTGATTTTGCTGTTTATGTTGATTTTTCGAATTTTATGAAAAACACACAAAGTTTTTCGTTTTAAGTTTTCGTTTATTTTTATGATGATCATCGACAGCTAAATTTGTTGTAGCCAAATTGCTTTACCACAAACACACACACACACACACACACACACACACTCCCACACATACATTTAAATGTGAAAATGCTGCTAAAAAAAAAAACACAAAGTGAAAATAGTTTTAAACTTTTATTTGTTTTGGTTTGGTTCTCATTTATAACAAATTCGTTAAACGTTTCACAACAAACAAACAGAAAAATACATTAAACCATCAAAATATATAAATAAATGCAGAAATTGTTGCTCTAAATTGTATTAGTTAATAAGCTTAATGAAACAACATAAAAAACAATTGTTAAACAACAGTAATAATGTATTGTTTAATATTATGATTTTAACAAAAATTGGATATTAATATCTTTGAATTAGGATTTGTGAAATTTTTGTAATTGGTGGCAAAGAAAAAAATTGAGAATTTGTTTTTAATTTTGTTTTGTTAATTTTTTATTAATTTCTTATTGTAATTGTTAAGTGCGCTCATCAAATTGAACAATTATGCGATTGTAATTGAAAATGCTAATATTGTTTTGGTCTCTTAATATTAATATACAAATTAATAATAATCATAATAAATATGCCGAAAATAATTGGTTCGAAATTCCCATTAAAAAACAGATGTAAACCTCAGTTGAATTTATTTAGTTATCGCTATCGTATAAAATGCATAATTCATAATTCATAATCATATACTCATATATGTTCATAATCATAGACTTAAGGCATTTACCGATTGATTGATTGATTGTAAGGTTTTTGCGTTGCTGCCTTCTCCCCCCCGTTCATTCATTCCTCTCTTTATTTTTGGTTGTGGTTCCCCTTCTCCTCCTGCTTAAACGTAATCATTTTGCTGGTTTTTGGTTTCATTTTTCGACTCCGCTCTCTTTCACCTGCTTTCACATTTTTGACCTCTCACCTTTATTGCTTTATCGTGTTGTTGTTGTCGCTGTTGTTGTCGCTCTCTTTGGTATCCATTTTAATTGGTTTTTGATCATTTATTGTTGTTGTTGTGGTTTTTGGTTTCCTTTCGTGTTGTTGTCGTTCGTTGTTGGTATTTTTCGTTTTTCGTTCTTCAAATATCTTCATTTTCTCTCTTTGTCTTTCACGCCTCTGCCACACCGATTGTACTCTAAACGACCCAACAACAACCTCAACTTCAACTTCAACTGTGTAGCGTTGCAGCCTTGGACTCCCTGTTTGCCCATCCGCGGTGGCAAGCTAAAAACGAGCAAAACCTTCTCGACCTCCAATCCGCAGCTGCCTTTTGTAGCCAATGCCACGCAGTTTACCCATCAGCATCAGCAACTGCAACAACACCAGCAGCAACAGCAACATCAGCATCAACAACACCAGCAGCAGCAGCAGCAGCAACAACATCAGCAATCGCGACAACATTCTGCGGGCAGCTTAAACTCCTCGTTCATCTGGCGTGAGGCAAGTCCCAATAGCTTCAATCTCTACTCCAGTTCGGTGGGTTCCTCGTTGAACACTTCGCCAGCGCAACGTTATTCGCTGACCGGCTCGGGAGCTGGCATCAAGGACTATCAGCGTGCGTTGTCCGAGGAGCGTGCCACACGCAAATCCTTGAATCGCCTGAAGAGCGGCTTTGGCTCGGGTTACGACAACGTTTGCACCTCGCCGCTGCTGCCGCGCAAGAATAAACCGTCACCCAAGTTGCTGCCACAACAGCAGCAGCAAAGCTTTCAGCGTGTGGGCAACAACTCGACTGCAACGGCAACAACAACGACAATAGTGAAACCCAATCCTGGTGCACATCCTGGCCTCTACGACCGGCGTCTCAATCGCTCCTTCGAGACATCCTCTTCACATCGCTATGCGGGCTTTGGAGCTGGCTATTTGATGAACTGCGGCGGCGCCTTGCGCACCAGCACCTTGCAACGCAGCACGCCACAATTGGCGGCGGGTGGCGAGCGTTCGGATGGCGACAGCGATGTGGAGCAGCGTGATGGTTGCCACGCCTTGCTACGCAATGGAAGCGGCAGCGGCGGCGGCAGCGGTAATCGCAATCATGATAACGGTGGCACCGTGGAACTCAATCCGGATGGCACGAAGCGGCAATCGGGCAGCTGGTGTTGCGGTAATTTTGTCATGAAGCAATGGCGCAAGATCAACCATCTCTGAGGCGCCTTGTGGCAGCTGTTGTGTGTGCTTGTGGCAGTAGTGTGTCCTCATTATCAGAACAAACAACACACACACACTTTCGCACATCAGCTTCATATATATTCTATATTCTATATTCATTGCTGCCGCCTGCTGCAGTTTGTTGTTGCTGCTGCCACAGCGCTCTCTTCGCTTATTGCTTTGAATGCGCCACCGCCAATGCAGATACAGTTACAGTTACAGTTACAGTTACAAATTACAGTTACTCTTGTACTCAAGCTGCTCTAGAACTTAATATCTTAACTGATTTCTAGCTTCATTTGCTGTTGCTCAATATAACTATATATGCTTCAATATGCCAACAGTTCTTAAACGAAAATCAATTAAGTTGAAACTGGCAAATTTAGCTATAGTTTCTGTGTGCCTAGCAATTATATATAATATAATATATATATATATAACTACAGCAGATCTGTAAAGTATGAAATTGGAATTTATTTACATATATTTTTAATAGCAAATTTTTTAATGGCTTACTTAAGATTTGCGTTGGTTTTAAAGTGTATGAAATAAGAGAATTTTTAAATCAAATTTGCGGAAAGAAAATTAGTCAAAGCAAAAGTCAAAGTTAATAACATTTTTTTTTTCTTTAAAGTAATTAAAAAGGATGTAAAGCAAAATTTTACCAAAATTGGTATCATTTTTAAATTAAATTTTTTAATAGTATTTTTGTTATATTTTTAAAAAGATTAGCATTACAAAAGGAATATTTTAAAATCTCTTCAACTCGCTCATAGATATTGAATTGATTTTATTGGCATTAGTGCAATTTTTGTTTTATTTTTTAATAATTTAAAAATATAAAACAAAGTTTATAGAAATTTCGTTGAATTAAAAAATAATACCATATTTAAATAGCCTTTTTGAAATATTAAAGCATCTTTTGCCTTTTACAATTACAAAACTTTATGCATTTAAAATGCTTAGCTGTAAATATTTGGTTTATTTTCAATGAAACTTTACAGATCTGCGTTCATAGTAACTGTGTGTAGTTGTGTTTTAGTTTTTAACTGTATTTTTTTTTCTAATACTTATACTAATTGATAAGTTGAGTGATCTGTAATATAGATACAAAACTAACAAACAAAAAAGACTCAGCCAAAAAAAGACTACTTAGCTACTTAAATGAGAAACGATTGGAAAAGTGTATAGAATATTTTGTACCAAGTACTTAAAGTAGCATGCCGCCGATTACTTGCCTCACCTCACCTCCCCCCGCGCAGAAGTTAGTGACTCGTACTTGAAGTGCAACTGCAGCTGGTTCCTCAAGCTAATCTAAATCTACGAAATCTAGCGAGGCTTTTACACTTTCCGTCCAAGGCTTTTACGGAATAACACAAGTTTGCTATAAACCATTTACTAAATATATTTGTGACTCGATATACATGATTTGCCATAGCTTAAACAAGAAATACAACAATACTTATGAGGTTCCAGTGGAGGTTCCCTTGTTATCTGCCTAGCAAAAAGAAAACAAGCGGAAACGATATTAAATAGTTTAAGAGAAGCAAAAAAATCAAAAGAAATGTGCAATGTTTAATCAAAAAGTAAAACGAGTTTAAAACGCTTTAAATGTTAGTCAAGCACTTGGCAATAACTAGAAACTAAACGTAAACTAAATAAGGAGAGTACATTATTGTTGTGCATTATTATGTTAAACTAAATTAAATTACATTTAAATTAAATGAAAAGTAAGCTGTAAGTGTTTTGTGAAACGTTGTCTAACCAAATACAATTACCAACTAACTACTATTAATAATATATAATGGATCGAAAAATGCGTTTATACGTTTGTATTCAAATTCACTTGATGAATATTTCAATGAAAAACAAAAAAAAAAAAAACAAAATTTAAATAAAATCATTTCTATTCAAGAATATGTTGTATTTTATATTCGTTTGTGTACTTGTATTTGTGTGTACGTGTGGTATTTGTTTATGTATAAAAACAAAAAAACGAAATAGATAAACACAATTAAACTACTCACATAACATGAACATAACAAACAACATTACAATCGATTGTAGTCGTATTTTATTTATTGTTCACAATATTATTTTGTTGTACTTCAAGAATTAAGATTAGAATTAAATTGATATGTAATTTATGATTTTAATTTGTAATAGAGTAGAGCACATTTTTGTTAAATTCTAGAATATAAATTGTACTTATAATACGCAGCTATCTACATACATACATCCATACTATTCACATTATCCTATTCATAATCATTCACATACTCGCTCCGCATTGATTCATTCATCATTGATTCGCTTTTTGTGCTAGTTACACACAACAAAACACTAACATCGTATTATCCCGTTTTCTTTTCTTATAACAACAACAACAACAACATCAACATCAACAAACACATTCCACACTACAATCAATGCAGGCCTTGAGAACGAGGATATGACACCAACTCTGAGGCAACTTTGGACAGCCATAAGGCAAATGCAACAGGATATGTCGCAGATCAAGCTGCAGATCAACGAGGAGCGAGCGCTGCGTGCCGACTTGCAACAGCTGTTGATGCAACACCTCGAGACGAGCAGCGTCAGCAGTGGAGCCAACACACCCAAGTGTTGACTATGTAAATGAAGCAAAACAACACGGAGGCCAACATCGATTCCCACTGAGTAACAAACAAACAAATTATATATATAGTTTAATAATTAACAAAACAAAACAGAGAAAAAACAAAACAGAACCCGCCGCCGCTGCTTTTAGCTTTAAACTCTTATTAAACTATAATTCTTTTTTCTACATTTGGAAAGAAAGAGAAAGAAAAAATGTAAACCAAAAAGAAATTAATTAATGTAACTGAAAATGGACTTTAGAACTTTAATTTTGTGAGTGACATTGTGGACAATACGCCAACTGCATGTACAATTTGTTAAGCAGCTGCTGCTTTTCTGTCCAGCCATCTATCTATATATATACACGAGTATCTATTCAATTCTTGCTGGCATCTATCTATTCAATTAGCCAAGAGATTCACTTCTCTACAACATATATTTATTATTTGAGCTAGGCAACCCGTTGGCAACTTTTGTAGCAATTAATTTTAATTATACATTTTTTTATATTTTGTAAGCTTAGAATGAGTGTGTGTAGAAATAAATATACTATATTCTAGTTCATTTCGCTGTCGGGAGTTTTTTTTTTTTCTGTGTAATTGATTTGTACAAGTATTGCAATTTTGTCGATAAGCTAAGTAAACGAAAGTTAAACTCTGAAAATGTGCCAATCCTTTTTGTAGTAATTGTAAGCAAACACAACGCTCAAAACAAGTTGTATTTATTGTGTAGTCAATTTAATTCAACTGTATACAACATAAACATAATAAATAAATGAATCCATGCTAATTGCATATGAATTATTTACACTTGCAGCTGCAGCTGCTTTGTTTCCCACTTTTTTTCGTTGCATACTTTCGCGCGCGTCAAAAAATAAATTAATTGTGTTGCTGCTGTTGGGCGCAATATTAAATTGAAATTAAAATGGGGTTTATGCTAGTGTGCTATATTTACATTTCAATTTGAATTAAATGTGCTCAGCTCGTGCCATATTTACAGTATGCTAAAAAGAAATTTAATTGTGCTTTGAGAGCAGTTAAATCAGCGCTGTGCGGGGATTAAGATAACAATCGCATTTAAGTATGTGTAAAATTGTTTATATAGTGCGCAACAATGTTTAAACTCTAAAGTGTAACTGCAAATTATGTGTCTCTGTGCCGCATAGTTTTTGAATGCTTTTAGTTTTTTTTCCGCTCTGCTTCACACAGTGCCCCCAACTGTAGCTGTATCCCAAAGATACATTCGTCGTCAGCGTACGTAATGAGATTACAATCAAGTAGTCGCTATAGCGACAAATGAGTGACAAGCGTTGCTGTTGCTACACTCGGTCTCTTTAGTTGGTCTGGCTGTTTGCGAAACAATTTCAGTATGTCAGTAAGGAGTTGAGAACAATGTCAAGTCTGTCGACTGTTTCCCCCTTCTCTCTCTCTCTCTCTCTTTGTACATATGCTGGACTCGAGTATGTGTCACTTCCACTTCCTTCCTTAACGCTGTGAATCTGCGCACTTCGCATGGATCTCACATTTGTTTTTAGTTTGTTTTGCTTGTTTAGTTTTTCGCAGCCAAAACGGATGGCAATGACGGAAGTTTTCGCTTGCACAACTACTTTAGCAGAGGAAAGCCCTTCAGCTCCATCTCCATCTCCGACTTCGTCTCCGTCTCTGTCGTGTTGCATTTTCCAACAGCACGCCCTTTGCTTGTTAGCTGCTTAACTAAATTGTCGACCATTCGTTTAGCTCTTGACTAAACGGTGACTAAAGCGAAAATCGCCTTTAATGACAATCATTAGCGTGCTGTCGTCGGCTCTTTCTTCTCGTCTTCTTTTCAGCTTTTCCACAAACTCTTACTAGTACATATTTCATAATTGTTAATAATTAGCAATTACAATAGGCACGTTCAGAGTCAAAGTCAACGACGTCGCCAACGTTTATGTGCCCAGAGGCTGCTGCTGTTGCTGTTGTTGCAGCTGCAACTTTATCCAAAAATAATAGTTTTGCTATATGGGCAACTTGCCCAGGGGAGATTCAATCTGCTCTCGCTCCACTTTATTCGCATGTGTAGTTAACCCATTTATACAGCTGCTGTTGCTGCTGTTGCTGCTCTTCATCCTGCCCATGTTAATCCCATTCTCTGCCATCCGCCTTTAAGTTGTCAGTCAGGCCAACGCCATTTGGTTGCAACTCAATTTGATGTAGTGGCTTTTGGTCTTCAGCTTGTCTTTTTGCCCGGTTTTGTGTGTTAGAAAATGAAATTATAATTTCTAATGTCTTGTCTCTTGTTTTGTGTGTGTCTCTGTCCAATTTGGCTTAACTATTGTTATTACAATTGCTCGCACACATGTCCATAAATCTCTCTCTCTTCGTCTGAGCGCTTGCAATTAATACGCATTCAATTACATTTATTTGTCTTGTTTTCCGTGTGGTCTCTGGCTCAAATTACATGTTTTCATTTTATTGGTTAGACCATAAGAGTTGCCAACAACAACACACAAACACACTCACACATGACGAGCACTTAACAAACAGAATTGTCGGCGCTAACTGGGCTATTAAAGCAACTGAAAGGTATGAAAAGAAGAGTTAACTCATCACAATGATTATTAATATTTGATTTTACTTTTACTTCCACATGCATATGTAGGAAAGTGATGGAATTTTTACATTTTTTAAGACGTATAACATTAATTTTTAAAATATTTATTCGAAATTCAGCATTTTTATTAAGAATATTTGGATATTAAATATTGAAGAATATTTTGTATATGTATACTAATTTTATAGCATAGTTTTTATATTTTAATTATTTAGTTTATAAGTTGAAATAATTTATAGTAAATTTCATTCAATTGAATTACATTTTCAAGGATTTAAGAAAAGTAAACTCATCACAACGATTCTTTATTATTTTACTTTACTTTTGCTTACATAGAAGAAGAACTCTTGGAACTTTAACATTTTGTTAGAGAATGTTGACTAATTTCTGTCAACAAATAATATTTTTTGGAATTTTAGCATTTAGCATTGAAATCATTGAATATTTAATGTATATTTTTGTTTTTGCTATAGTTATATGTTAGTTTAGTTCAGAATATTATATTATTATACATTTTATTCAATTCAATTTAATTTTGAATAACTTAAGTTGAATTTTCCCCCCCACTTTTTAATATTTTTTTTTTAGCGGATTCTAGTTTTTAATAAATTTTTATAGTCTTTCCAGCAGTTCATATGTTTTTTTTTTGCCAATGATTTTTTAACATAGTTCACAAAGAAAATTCCCACTTTAAAATTTAGTTTTTAGTTCTCTATTCACAAAAATGTTGTTTGACGAATGATTTGTAGAATAATTACTACTAATGAGCTCATTTATAATCATTGCCTTTAATAACTCATTTTAGCTAATTAATGAATTCGATCGTCGAAATTGATACCCACACAATATAAACTCGAATGCCTCTCAAGTTTACTTTTACCGGACATTGAGAAATGGGAAATTGTACGAGTTTTAATTAAAATTTTGGTGCGGAAATACGAAAGGTTAATAAACAGAAAGCTTAAATATTAATGCTGTGATATTAAGGTCTGTAATTTGTATTACATTAATTTATAAATTTCTTGTTCTCATAATACTTTTGCACTTGGTCACAGAGCTGGCATTATTATGTTTTATTGTATTTGTATCATTTGTATATTTATATACATAAAAGTGGTGTGTATGGCTTCTAATGACTTTAAGCTGAAAGAGCCTAGTAACACTTTTTCCAAGCACTCAAATCGATGCTCGAGTGAGTGACCCAGATTGGTGTGAAGAGCAAGCAGTGTCGGGGTATTGGGAAATGGGAAACGGGAAAAGAGCATCCACATCATCAGCTCATCATGAATATCATCATTAGATGTAGACTTTGCGGCATTGAGTAAAGCAAGCCAAAGAAGCATCATCGATACTGAGTTGCGTTAACTGAGTTGCTTGAATGCTTGGTTACCTAGTCGGGTTACTCTCTTTTGCATTAACTCATTTTTATGCTATGCGATTGGTATGGCAATAAGTTAATTCCGCTGATTGGCAGATTGTCTTGTCTGTGTGGTTCTCTTTCTGTGTGTGTGTGTGAAATGCGATGCTTCTAACCCAATTTACGAGACATGCCAACTCGTTGCGACACTTGATGGATGCTGCATGCCCCATGCAGCTGCAGTTGCAATTGTTGTGCATATAAATAGGGCATACACAAAGTATGCTTTGCATAAAACGCTTGAGGTCTATCAGTCCACCTCTGACAGCTGTCATTGGACGGAACTAAGGCCCCCCCCAGTGTTAGCCCATTAGGGTAATAGTTACTGCTGCTGTTGCTGTTGCTTTGGCTGCTGCTCCGGGGTGAAGCTTCAGCTTCAGCTTTAGCGTGAGCTTCAGGCTCATAGCCAACTGACCCTAATTACAGTCGCTCTGTGCTCTGCATGCTGAGCAGACGATTCATACTCTTTCGCAGCGTTAGCCGCCTCTTCAGCTACTGATGACAAGCACTTGAATTATGGACCGCGAAACTGAGTATTAACGACAGTGGAAAGCGCTGTTGACACCCAACTTTCAGTTGATCACTTTTGAATAGTTTTGAGTTGTTGCTCCATTTCTAAATTTCACTTAAACAAAAGTGCAAAAGCTTAAACAAATCGTTGTAAATTTCCATCTATAACAAATTATAGAAGAATGCTAAGAAAATGTTAACTATGTTCTATAAAATTTTATATATTCCTTAATGCATTTTATTGACAAATTTTGTAATATGTGTTAAATTATATGTAATAATATTTTTCGAAATTCATCTATTCTACTGTTGGATTTTTAAATGCTACTTGACTTTACTGTAAAATATTTAGGTAAAGGGAAAACTACTTGAAGTTGATTTGAAGGTTGAGTTCTACTTTCCTAAATAAAAATGAGATAAATCGTTCATAAAGGCAATTTATAGAAAAATGGTAGAAAAATGATAAATTGTTCTAGACTCGATTCTATAAAATATAATTTATAATGCATAGCACAAATTATAGTAAAATGAGGGAAGCATAATAAATTGCTCTAAACTACATTCTATATACATAGTTGTATTTATAATTGCTTGGCAAATTAGTCTTTGATATATTTTCATTAAAATAAACATATCAAATTATTGTCATGTCTTAATGATGCATTTTTTATTCAAGTTCTGGTTTGAAATTCCATTTTTTTTCTATACTCAATATATATATCAAACAATTTAGACAAATGGAAACTTACCGTAGATTTGAAAAGTTCTACTAGCCTAAATAAAAATAAAATAAATCACTAAGGCTCGACTTTCATAAATAGTTATAAAATAAATCATTTGTAATATTGATAACATATTTTTTTAATTAAATGCAATTCGTCATGGCGTTAGCACAAACTCAATATTGCTCTCTACACAGATTTAATATAGCTCACATATTTCTGGTCATATCTGCATAGGAAGATCATGAACCGCTAGTCTGACTGACTGACTGACTGATCACGAACTAATTTAGCCCGAGGTCTAATTGCGCTTGCTGCGCAGCGAGCACGTCAAAAATTAAAAGCAAACACAATAGAAAAAAATCAGAGAAGAGAAGATGAAGATGAAGAGCTTCAGTCTATAACGGGGCTGCAAGTCAAATTTGTAGTGCATTGGCAATGGCAACGGCAACTTGCCACGCGCATGCGCAAAGACCACTGAACTGAACTCCTCCTCTCCCCTCTCTCCATCCCCCCTTCCCTTTGTTTGTTTCACTCGCTGCCATCGCTCGAAAGCACTTTCATTTTCACGCTCACTCACAATGAAGCTTATTAATCTGGTAATTAAGCGCGTGCGTATGTGTGAGCCAGCTTAACACTGTATGTGTGTGTGTGCGTTGATTAGACCAGACGTAGAATTAAGTTAGTAAAACGTTCGCATTGTTGCCATAGCTCAGCTATTGTCTAAGCTCCCCAGTGTTGTCTTTAAGTTTATGTATTTCTTTTTATTTTATGAGCAACGCCGGGAGATTGACTTTTTGTTTTGTTCGTTTGTGCATCTTGGGAACCTTGGCTATTGGGTGGATGGGGTGGAATTTTCTGGACAGCTCGATACGCTTTTAAAATTTGATAGTGAATTGCATTAGAAGCGGGGTTAAGGAATCCAACGATGGGAATGTAGAAGAGCATGTGAATCAAAACAGAAATTACTTTAGTCGGAATTGTTTGAATTGTTGTTGTGGGGTGTTTTGCTACTATTTCAAAGGAAATGCAGTTAACGGTCTCTAATTTCTTGGCGTTTCTATTGCTTAAGTGATTTTTAAAAGGCATGAGAATGTTTACTACTTGTCTCCGATGATGAATGCGAAATAGCTTTTATTTTATTAGCCGAGAAAATGAAAGCGGCAAACTTAAGTTTGTAAAATGTGTGAGAGATTTTGTTGACAGCTTTACAACTTAAATAATTGTCTATATTTTATGTCATTAATTTCAATCAAAAAGTTTAATAGAAGCGGAGGAATAAAACGAAATATATATTATTTTTGGATTGAAGGTTAATTTAATTATAAATACTTTGCTTGCTATACATTACATTCAATTATTTTCTTATATTCTAAAACGAAACTTTTAGTTTACATTATTCTTCTGATCAATGCTTGAAGTCATAAGTTAATCTTTCACTTCAGAGCTTAATAAATACATTTCACACCATAAATATTTATTTAGCTCTGAAGTGAAAGATTAACTTATAACTTCAATCATTAATATATTTACTTATAAATTTATATATAAATGTATAATCTCATCTAATCTAATTCGAGTTTTCAATATATTCAATATAAAATATAGTTGCTCTTTCATTTCTTGTTTTGAAGCCCTAGAATCTAAGCACTTTCAACATCGTTTTATATAATTATACTTCTTAACTTCTTCTTTTACAAACTAAAATTCCAAGTCTTAAATATATTACTAAATCAGTACTTGTGAAATCATTAGTTGTTGGTTAATTTGAACTCTAATGTGGTAATAAGATAGTTCTTGTCCATGGTTGATTATTATGCAAATACACTCATTAAAGTTGGCAATAAGCTGAACTGGTCATTGACATCATCGCCGTCTTTCGTTGTCTGGCTGAGACTGGGTTCCCTACAATTTGACAGTGTCTGGCAAGCCTTACGAATCAGGCATAACTAGAAACTGTTTAGGCCATATCTACATACAAACATATGTGTGTACATAACATAGAGAAATAAGCATATATTTATATACTTCTGATATGAATAACTGGCTGAACTTGCTGCACTTGCGACGTCGCTTCAAATATAATTTAGCGTAAATAAAAACCAGCTAGATGTTGCCAGTTTTTAGTTGTTGTTGTTGTTACACGCATCGCATTTGGAGCTGCAGCCCAGAGGGAGGCAAAGTACATGCCACTAAACCTGTGTCTGCCACATTGCCAATGCACCTGCCGCGCTGCCTCGTTGCCTCTCAGCTCTGCTGGTTTCCTGCATCACTGCATGCGAGCTATGTCTCTATCAACTTTGTATTTGTATCCGACGCCGCTTCGTTCTTTTTTTTTCTTCGCTCTAGCTGGGAATGGGGAGGTAGCTTTAAGTTGCGAGTTGCCACTCGGTGGCTGCTAGAACATAATAACAACAACATATTACAACAACGACAACGACAACAGCTAAAGCGAGTACTCGTATATATATTCATTGCCGTGGCCAATGGTTGGGCCAATCCATGTGGCGGTGTCGCAATGCGCCGCGTAACTTAACCAGCAAACGCCTCGTTTTGTACTTTCTGTCGCTACCCTGTAAACGCAGTGGAGCGAAGTGGGTATAATAATGAAAGAGCATAAGCGACAGACTTTAAAACTTAAAGCAAACTTTTGCAGAACTTGCGATGAATACCAACTACAATAGTAATGAAATTAGTGGTGAAAACAAAGAAATGAATTCGATTTTAAAAGCTTTAAAAAAAAGACTACAAAAAAAAAAAAAAAAAACTGATTTATGCTTAAGATTGTCTTTCATTAATTTCTTTAATAGTTACTTTTTATTACTATATTTCGAAATGGATAATGGAATATTATAATTAAATGCAGAGCAAATATACATATATACATTTGTCCAGCTATAATAGAAGCCTACGAATGAAACTTTAAATGAAATTTAATTTACAAAAATTCAAGTAAACTTAATTAAATTGGCATTAAATCATGTTTTAGTAAAATTAAACTTTAAATTTCATTCAAATTTAATTTAGTTTACTTAAATTTTTGTAAATTTAAGACAAAAATGTTATAATACTTGTTAAATTAATATGAAGGAATGTTTTATTTTTTTTTTTTATTTTATCAGAGATTTTATTTCTTATTGTTTCTTATACCTGCCAAAGGCCTTCGATATATTTTAATATTTTTACGGTATATTATTCTTTGTTATTATTATAATTTCTACTACTCGCTACCCAAGACCATCAGAATATTTTAGTATTTTTGCGGTATATTATTTATTATAAGAATACCTTACCATTTTGCTTTTATTCAAAATAGATATTGGTAGTTTTAATTTTTTTTTGTATTATATTTTTTTTTAATTATTAAAATTTTTTTAATTTAAAAACAATTTTTTTTTAATTCTTTTCAAAGGGTATTTTCCCGTGCACCTCTTTGCAATGCTTGTTCTTTATTTCGTTTTTTTCTTTACTCATTTCTGTTTATTTTTTCTTTGTATTTTTTGTAGTTTTCGTCGCACATTTTTAAGTGTATTTTAAAGTATGCTTCTTGTGGCATGTGGCGCATCCCAATTCCAGTCAGACTCGCAGTCTCAGTCGCAGTCACAGTCCCAACGCTCCCAGCTCATAACTGTTCTTGACGCGCTTGCCTTTAAAATTAGTGGCCATGCCATGTGCGTTTTGGGCCATGTTTGGTGGCGCTGCGGCAACAGAATGACAACAACAACAACTACAACAACTGTAAGAAACATAATGCAGCAGCAACAGCGGCAGCAACAAAAACAAAACAAAAAACACAAAGAAGGTAAGAGAGACATTCACTGGCTTTACAAACGTTTGGCCTATTGCGCTGACACGCCCCCCTGTCTGGCTAATCAACTACGTATTTCAATTTACCGTTGGCCATTGCGCAAAATTCTTCTGCTTTGTATTTAATTTTTTTGTTTTTTTTTTTGGCTAGTGAACTTTCAGCTTGTGCTAAAGGCAAGAAACAGCTTCCGCTACACTTAGAGAGCTTAAGTTAATTCAAATTTTTATGCGACGCCGTTAGGCAGAGTCTTATTATTGCCATCAGAACTTGGGTTCTGCGACTGGCAAATTGTGGGAGATTTTTTGTGTAAGTTAAAGCGAGCGAGCAGCAACAACCACAAAACTATTGTGTGCCAATTTTTTGATGCCAACTCCAACTCCAACTTCAACTCCCAACGCCAGCTGGCACATTAAGTAATTTTCTCATTGACTTTGCTCCAAATTCCCACACAATTGCGCTGCTTATTTGTGCTTATTTCTCTTCACGTCTCGCACTTACTTAATTTCTATTGGTTTTCTTTCTTTTTTTTGTGTGTGTGTTGTTTGTAACCCAAAAATAATTGCAAATCGTCGCAGCAGGGCGAAAGTGTGCCTCCTCCATTGAACCCATTACAGATTTGATTTAGTTTCTTTTGTTTTTTTTTCGCCTGCTGCTTGGAGATTAGTCATGCCTTCAATGAATTCGATATATATGTATGTATATATTGACGGTTGTATCAAGAGCACGCAGAGATAATCACGAAATTGCTCAAGCGTTGAGATCATCACACTCGATAGGGTTAGACGAAAGCTCCATTGAACTAATCCCAAAAGAAAAGTGAGATCAAGTGAAATCCACAGATTCAAACATAAATAAGCTGATATAAAATCTTAAGTGCTCCGCTAATGAGTTCTCTTCTAGCTTCTCTTCGAAATTGAAAGCTGGGCAATTATTAAAAGTTTCTACAACAAACAAACAAACAAACGATAAAAATCCCAGCGACTAATGCGGAAATCTTCGCTCATTGCGATGACAAAGCGTTTCGTTGAACTTCCTCAAAGAGTTGCAAGTGAAAATCAACAAAAAACAAAAAAAAAAAAATAGTAATTGCAAGTGAAAATGTACTCTCAATGACCGCAAAGATTTATCGAGCGAAAAATAATGAATTTTACAAAAGTCCAAAATTGTTTGCCACTGCAAACTGAAAGTTCTGAGCTGCTCTCCCTTTTCATCATTTTCCATAGACTTTTTGACTTTCCCAACTTTTCGTTCAGTTTTATACATATACATATATTTGTTTGTTGGTTTTTTATGGCCCAGGTTAGTTAAGAGTTCCCTGACACATTTCACGTGTCACAATACAGTTGCGGGTTCTCTTTTTTTTTTTTTGTTGTTCCCCCAAAGTTGACACCGATCTCAGTCTCCATTAAAGTCAAACCACAAAATTCATAATCATAATCATTAAATGTGCCGCTGCCATTAGCCCAGAATCTGTCCTCTTCTTGTCCTCCTTCAGCTCCAACGTTGTGGCACGTACAACATCAACAGCGATGCCTAATTTTTGGTGTTCTATTCTTGTGGTTCGTTTGTAATAATAATCTATTCGGTTAGATCATTTTTACCCACAGATAACCCACTTCTGACAACTACGAACTACCAACTACCAACTGGCAACTGGCAACTGCTACAGCAGCTGACACAAATCTTTCAATCTGATACACAAATTGCAATAATTACACACAAGCGATGCCACCAGCTAGCTCTATGCTAGGTACTACTCTATAGGTAGTATCATCTGATATTGTTGCTCTACCTGCAATTTTTTCACTAATTGCCCATGGAAATGTGTTCAAGCTGCGCATTGCGCTGCTTTGCCTTATAAATTTCAATTGTAATGTTGCTGCTGCACAACATTAATTACACTGTCGAGCAAAGTCATAGTCTTAGGCTTTGAATAATTTTGTTAATTTATTACTGCGTGGAATGTAAGAAAATAAACAATGTAATTGAATGCTCATTAAATTAATACAATAGTGTGGTAATAAATATTATTTTATTTTAATCAAACCCTCATGATTTTCTTTTCATATTATTTGTTGTTTAATGCATTTCATTTTATTTGAAATTGCATTTAAATTGGCCTACAAATAGTTTAATTAATTCATAGTTGCCTAACTTTATTATTTATATTACATTACTATTCTTTTAGTGGAACATTTTATTTCTTAATTTATTTTTAAAGACTTTTTATTTTTTAATAATACTAAAAATCTATTTCAACTTACGTCTTTAATTATCTTTTAAAAAACTTAAAACTATTTCTAAAATCCATTTTGTTGTCTATTTTAATTTGTAATATTGTAATTTAAGACTTTGTCTTGTCTTATACTTTTAAATTTTGTTAGTACATTATGATAGTTACGAAATATTTCTTAAATTGCTGAATCCTCATAAAATTCATTTCAATTACATACAATTTGTTTTTCCTCAGTACATTTACTTTGAAGTTCCACCGAATTAATTTTTTGAAATATTTCAAAATAAACTTGGAAATAGTTGCGCAGTGTAGCTTTGCTAAGCAGCCTCAAGTTTAATGATCTTGGGCACTGGCAGATTTCAGATACGAATGGTTATTATTATGATTATATTTCTATTTTTTTGCCAAAGCAATTTAAAAGCAAAGCTAGACTTCCAAAAAATTAGATATATACTTAGAAAAAAAAGGAAAAGAAGAAGAAAAACTTTCACAATTTTTACTTTCGTCGAGAGTCGCTCGCATTCTAATGCCTGAGCAGAGCGACAACAATAACAAAAGAGTCAGCAGCAGCCAAAGTAGAAGCGGCAGCAACAGCTGCTGTGGGTCTATGGGGCGATGGGGCTGCGGTCGAAGTTGGTGTCTCATTAAGTTGTTTGGCTGCTTCTGGCCAAGATCGTTGGCCCCATTACTAAGCCTAGTCTAAGCTAAAGCTGGCCTCAAGTCATCTTTTAATAATATGTACAAAGAGGTGAGTGCAACACAACAGCAACACAGCGTTATGCTCGCATAAACATTGAAAGCAATCGCAATCGTCTTTGAGTTTGGGATTGGAGACAAAAAACGGGGAAACGGAAGCCAAAAAGACAACAAGAGATTTGCATCTATGCCACATGCTAATCAACGTAGTAGAAGAACGCACTCAACTCAATTCCACATGGTTTGTGGGTGAAATTTGATCAGTTCACAGCTCGCATTCAAAATGGGTGAAGGTGAAGTCCACAAGCAGAAAAGAAGAAGAATAGGAGAGTAGACAACAAAGTTTCAGTCTCTATCCAGCCCCAGCTGATGAGAAAGTTTTTCCAACTTGGTGATCTTAACGCTCACTTGATTTCTGTGTTCTAATAATAACAGACTTAACAACAATGGACCTTTCTTATGTTGATGATGATCACGATGATGATCATGATGATCATCATCATGATGATGATTAAAAATGCCTAATGGCTTTTATATGCAAAATTCATTTAAGCACTTCCCCTTCCTATTTAGTTTTTTTGTTTTGGTTTTTTTTTGTTTTTTTTTACAGACACTTCAATCAGAAAGTTTTTGGATGAACATTTCTCCATATTGGGCAAACTGAAGTTGAAACTTAAAAGTTTATGCTTGTCGCCATTGTGTTGTTTTGTTGTCATTATTATTATTATTATTATTATCTTAGCTGTTGGCTGTTGGCTGTCGACTGTTTGTTGGTTTATCTTGCTTGCTTCCGTTCAAGAACCCAGAAAACAAAACTGAAAACTTTGTTGACAACATTTTGTGCCACTTTCATGCAAATTGTCCGTTGACTGTTACCTCTGCCCGTTGTCCATACCATTCATCCACTGTTTGGTTGTCGCTGTTCTTACTACCGTTGTTGTTGTTGTTGCTGTTGTACTTGCTGTCGTTGTTGTTATTGTTGCTGCACTTAACATAATTTCGTAACACGTTGTTGTTGTTGCTGTTGTTGCAGTCGTAAAACGCAACGACGTTTTTATTCTTGATGGTATCATTAAACACACAAAGCTTTTCTTCAAAACTTAAACTCCACACTTATTATGCTTCATGACTCTTAATGAAGTTGTTGCTGTTAATGAGCATAATGATCATGTTGACGACGATGACGACATTTGGGTGACTTTTAGGGCAGCTCAGTCGAATTGCAAAGCCATCGAATATTGGCGTGGAAAACAAGCAAAGGTAAATCTGTGTTTAAATGTGACTTACAGCTATTCTACAGTTAAGGTTAATATACTGTTGAGAAGCTTCTAAATAATTTCGCATTCTATTTATAAACGCTATCCCTAGGGTAGAAGCGTTTCGGATGTTTTTATTTAAACTACAGTATTTATAATTACTGAAAATTTCGATAATATCAAATCAGATAATTATTGCTTTGGCTGGCATTCTGGTATGTTTACTACTCTTTAGTATATTTTGAATATACCACTATTACAATGTACCAAATATAGCTTTTGGTATATTTTAGTATTTTTGCGGTATATCTTAGGAATATTACCACATTGATGTTGCAACTTTCTTGTGCTTTTAAGAATGTAGCATATCTCTGCTTATTAATCAAATTATTTGCTATTTAATAGGCATAAAGTAAATGACATCTAATGCGCATAATAACTTGCAAGTATTACAATTGAAAATACCGTCATAAAATCAATATAATTTTCCAGCTGTAGATATAGAAATACCGCCACAAAGCAAACATAAGTTTTCCAGTTGTAAAAAGTGGAAGCATAAATTAATTTTATTGATTGTCTTTAAATAGTTTATACAAAAACTTAAACTCTAAAATACTAAAGGCTAGTCGGCTGTTTATCAAAAATATACTAAATGCTAGAATCGTATTAAAAAATTTGCACAGCTAATAAATAGTTCTAAAATTAAGTGTTGTGTAAATTTGCATAAATTACGGTATTGCCAAAGAGTCGTGTGGGTTGAAATTGCTGTTGTTGTTGCTGCCACACAATCGATCCCGTGAGTACCGTTTGCCAGTTGTCGTCTTCGACAAAAGAAGAGATGAAGAAGGAGATGCAGATGAAGCTGAAGATGGTACACTGGCCCAGCTATCTATGTATGTATATGCCCAGTCGTCTTCAGCTAAATGGGTTAGCCAGTTGCTGCCGCAGGGGGAGGCAAGCGTTCTCGGTTGTTGTTGTTGTTGTTGCTGTGTTCTGTTGCATTCAGCAAGACAAGTGGGCATAGTTAGCTGCAGAACTGGGAGTCACTCTGAAGGTTGTAGTTGCAGTTGCAGTTCGCAGTATCTACAAGGTGCACTGATATTGCTGCTGTTGCAGCGCACGGGGCAGTGTCTTGTGCGGCAGATGGGCGGCGGGGCAGCCGTGAGATGCCAAATGCGATTGTCGCTTGTTGCAACTGCTGCTGCGGCGTTGCAGCAGAACGATGCAAATGCTGATGATTATCACAGATATGGAAACAGTTACTAGCACGCTGCCCAGATTGGCGCTTATATAACGCAGCGAGGCGGCATAAACTACGAGGAAGAGAGAGCGAGGGGAATGGAGGGAGTGTTGCTGTTGCAGTTGCAATCACGATTGTCAGTTATGCATCTACTTACACTCATCATCATTTGCATCCGCCTTGGCCCGAGCGGACGTCCAGCTTGCACCATTATAGCCATGCCCCCCCGGCCCCTGATCCACAACCAGTTTGGCATACTTTGTGCCCAGCTGCTCCAGCAAACGTCCCTGTGCCGGCGCCTCGTCACCCGCCTCCACATCCAGTGCAGAGGCCAAGTTGTTCAGCTCGTTGAGGCGACTCAGGCTAAGAGCTCGCTGTCCATGCTGTCGATTGGCCGTCAGTGGCTTCTGTTGTGGTTGCTGTTGTGCCAGCTCCTCTTTCTCCTCTTCCTGCTCCTCTTCCTCTTCTTTCTCTTCTGCTGACTGCTGTGACTCCTCCTCCAGCTGGCCCTGACCCTCGTCGGGTTCTGGTGCCTTTGTCTCCATCACCACAGCTGGCTGCTCAATCGATTCAGATGCCGGCTCCTTCAGCACCAATTCGCTTTTATTCACATAGCGCATCTGTCGCAGTTCTCTGCCCAAACGCTCGTCGTCCGGCTGGAAGGGATCGTTTGGCTCCACGGCAGCTGCCACGCCATTCTTGCCGGGCACCGTGAAGCTAGCACGCACAGTCTGTATACCAGACTGATAGCTACAGACAACCACAAAGCTGTGAAAAAAACAAATTATTTCAATTCCCACTAATCTTGCCCTTTTTTTCTTTGCAGCCTCTTACCGCCTGGTGCTGTGTGTGAAGATGCCCAGATTCTCTTGGACTGTGATAAACGTCTCCACGGTGTTGGTCTCCGGCTTGACCATGCTGCCGCATAGCTTGTGATCGATGCGCATCGTGTACTTATCCGCCGGATCGTTAGCGTTCCCCTTGATACCGCAGTCACCGCCATCGACGACAATGCGACCACCGAAATATGGTCCAGTCTCCACCTCAATCTCTGAGGCATGTGCCAGACATTGTGTGGCATGGGCGGAGACTAAATTCGGGAGAGGTTTATAAGGTAAGCAATGCAATTGAAAGAATATTTCAATAAAATCGTAAAGTAAGAAAGCGTTTACATAGATGCTTGAAAAGAATTTGGTGCTTGAGTTCTATATTAGCTGCATTTAATTAATTATGATTAACCAATTATCTAATTATCTAAACCAAGACCTATAATTATAAAGTTTTTAATTTCAATTTTCCATTCCGAGCTTATTATGCTCTTCATCAAATCTGTAAATTTCGTGTTTGAAATCATTATCTAATTTCTTATTGATTAATTACCTAGTTCCAATTTGTAATACAAATCTAAAGCAAACTTTGTAATCTCTTAGTTTACTTTCCTAATTATTCAACAAATCGTTTAACTTAAGCGCTTAATAATGAAATCTAAGTCTTAAGCAACTCCACTAATTTGGGTGCTTAAATTTTTGGTATCTATTTCTAAAGCAATTTGGATAATTAACAAACTCTATTAAAACTATTAATTTATTTTTAAAACTAATTTACTAACCTACGGTTTTAAATTTGTTAACTAATCAAATATAATTTATAGGTTTATAATTCTGTTTGCTAATTTCAAAAGAAATTTAACAATTATTGAGTTTTGCTTTTCTAATTAAGTTCTAAAACAAATTGAGTGATTTAGAAGTTAATCTTTTGTAAACAAATTCATTAACTGAACGTAGAATTTCCCAGTTTATAATTTGTAATCTTATTGTAAAACATAATTATTAAAAAATATAAAAAATTGTGTATAAAAAGCTATAAGGTTATTTTGCTGTATTTGACCAGCACTAACATGTTATCAACTTTAAGAGTTTGTTGTACGTTTTAAGTTCTCAATCTTTTGAGTACTTTGTCTACATCTTGTGCATTGTCTACTTACAGCCCTTGGTGGGTATGATGATGCTCTGGCCGGGCAAGTGGGAGGCAGCCGCAGATGCGCCTCCACTTTCAATCTCGTTCTCGTCGTGGAAGTCGGCGCGTGCGCTGCTGCTGCGTAGGCGTCGCTGCTGCACCGGACGGATGTGGAAGCTGTATCTGGTGGCCATGCGCAGATTGTCGACGGCGGCGGCAAAGTGTTGCACTTGATGAGTGCTGGCATGGTTGACATGGATGGAAAGTGGACTGTATAGCAAGGCAAACACAAATGCAACAGCAGCGCATCAGACAACAAACTTACTCAGCATCCTCTGATGGCAACTCGGCGATGCTGCCATTCACCAGCTTGACGCGACAACGTTGTGGTCCATAGTTCTGCATTTCACAGTAGAAGATCTGAAAGGCTTTGGGTGGTTCCACATCATCGCTCATATTTGTCACGGCATTGGCATTGCCATCGGTATTGCCGCCACTGCCATTTGGCCCATTTGTATTGGTATCTGTGTCATGGGCCGACGTCACGAACTCAACTTCCCAGGTCAGATTCACCGATTTGTAATTTGGTTCACCAGCCACGCCGCGTATCTCTGCAATACATAGAAGAGGCCCAAATGGGATTCCGAAATGAGGGTTACTCGCATCTACATACAGTATGTAGAATGGGGTTACTCGACAGCAGATGCCGCAAACAACAATTGTTGCTGTTGCTGCTGTTCATTGAAGTCGATGTTGCTGCTGCTCTTGCATGCAAATCAGTTAGCAACCAAAAGCAAAAGGCAAAAGACAAAAGTGTATGAAGAGGTGGCCCAAGAACTTGTTTCACAAAAAAAAATTTAGTCTACTGCAACAAGCTATTGGATTAGTTTTGTTTGCTTGTTGTTCGTTTTTGTATTATTATTATTTCTGTGACTGTGACTGTTGTTGCTGGCGTTGTGCTTCAGGTGATGGCTGATTTGGCTGAAAGTGTGCCGGGTATTAGTATGTCCAGCTAACAGATTGAAGATGCTGCCAGCAACCAGTAACCAGCAACCAGCAACCAGCTGTGTGCTCTACAAGCTCACATTAAGTGCCGGTAATAGTCGTAGTCACTGTCAGTTGGTTAACTGGAATCAACTCTAGATCTTCGACTAACTGCGGGCGCATTAAAGACACGAACTCCATAAATAAATAAAGGAAACCAAGAGTCTAGAGTCCAAAGAATGTTAAGGTAGTCAAATCGCTTGATGAGCAATTAATTGGGGGCATTAAATAATGATTTAAGCACATTGGAAAAGGCTTTTAAGATTGAATCTTCGTTTTAGACAATGATAGGCTTTGAAAGCTAATTTTATTGAAAAGTCAAAGTAGATCAATCAGCTAAACGCTCATAAGATTAAGATATTAAAAACCACGTAGCAAACACACAAAAAAAAGTAAACTTTTTAATGAATTGCATTGTTCAATAAAATGAATACCAAAGTGCAAGAAATATTTATGAAAATTTTAAAATTTAAATAGAAGTAGCTGCAGTAATATATACATTATATATGTATACATTACATTACATTACAGTTAAATCAAAAACTTGCAAAAAGTTAATTGTTATCTTAGTGCAATTCGGAAATAAGAAAATGGTTTAAAGCATTGAATTAAAGCCTTAATCAAATGAACTAAAGTATTGTTATTAGTTCAATACAACTAATAATTAAATTGAATTATGCCCTTTGTTGCCCTTTGAGTAGAATAAACAATTCAAGAAAAATTACAATTATTTTAATGCAAAGAAATTAATAGCAAGAGACTATAAATGCCACAATATTTAGTTAAGTGATCTTCAAAAAAATGTAGGACTAACTTGGTAGACTCTAAACATAAAATAACGTTTATTAACGTTGCGGTAATTGCAAAAGATATGTTCTGTTTTAATGTCAGCAATGCGCTAAATAACTCGCAAATCAAGTCAAGTAATTGCAGCCAAATTTCTACTTTGCTAAAGCACAAATCAATGCCACATTTGAGGCATACTATCTTCCACAACAACAACAACAACAACAGCAACATCAACAACTTCAGCTTCTCCGCCTTTGCGTCGTCGTGTGTATTTAAAGTGCATTTTCTCTATTTCTGCTTAGCAGAACCTTGCATAATGTGCAATTAGAAATGCCATTTTCTGTGCTAAGCAGCTGAAATGTTGTCTGGATGTTTGCCAGCATCTTGTTTGCTCCACGTTGTAGCTGCTGCCGTTGTTGCTGCTGCTGCAGTGCTTGCAATGGTTGCTGTTGCTGTCTGTGCTTGTGCTTGTGCTTTTTCCCATGTTGAAATCATTGACACCAATTTTGAATTCGCCAGGCCGCCTCCGTGTTGTATTCGGCATTTAGGCGAAATTCACACAGAGCATACAAACATAAAACAGCGACAACAACAGCGGCAGCGGCAGCGGCATAAAAAACATATAAGAACAACAACAAAATAAACATGGAAAAGTGAAAATGCAAGGCTGGCAAACAGTTGGCACAAATTCTGAGCGCTGCGAAATGCCATTAGAACAGCCAACATCAAGGTGGCGACAACTTTATCTTGCGAATGCGTCTCCTCCTCTCTCTATCTCCCCTTTTCGTTGTCGACTGCAAGTGTCTTCTTCATCTTTGGCGATGACAGCTAAGAAAACCGATTGGAAAACTGTCTGTCAGCATTGAATGACAAACTGACCATGGAAGTTGCAGCATCAGCAAATAAATCGCCTGATTAATGATATACAATACCACAAATATTGTGGTCCAGTGAGCGAGATATTTTTCGGATAGTGACTGCAACATGACGTTGCACATTGCCAGCAAAATGTGTGGCATGTGTGTTATGCAACTGCTGCAACAGTTCTGGATTTGATTTGTTTTGGAGCTTTTGGTGTCGGGGGGGGTTAAGCACTGACATTTGCTCTGGCCTAATGACACTTTTGCTCTCGGCAACTGACCATTAAAAGTTGCCGCAATTTCCGGCACGTTTGTGTTTGCTGCGGTTCTTTCTTTTGTGCTGATGGGCGTGGCGGCCTCTTTTTGCGGTTTTGAGCTGACTGTAGACAGGAAACGTTTGTGCAATGTACATTTCCTTGGCCATGCGGAGTGCTCTTGATTGGCAGAAAATAGCTAAAATTAGTGTTAGCGGCAAGTTCGTTGCCTAAGTCTTTTGTTTTTGTATGCACTCGCAAAGCGTGAAACAATTTCGCTGCCAAGGGCAACCCTTTTTTTTTTTTTGCTATTGCTGACGTTGGCTGGTTGCTAAACAAGGTCTCTCCTTAGGGGGCAGATCAGGCCAGGCCAGGGCATTGCACACGTTGCAAGCTCACAAATCGTGACCAAATGCAATTAGGCAGCCCGTAAACAACAGAACAGAATGCCAAACAAGCTTGCCCAGCACAACAAAAAAAGGGGCAAATGCTATGCGGGGCATTCATTCCTTCTTCTGTATTTCTCTCCTTAGGACTCACCATATTTGCTGTCTGCAGATGTTTTCAATTTTCCTTCGGCTGCTGCTTGTGTTGCTGTTGTCTTTGACGACGTCTGCGCCGCCTGCTTGGGCTCTGTCAACGACTCATTGTTGTTGCTGTTGATGTTGCTGCTGGTTGCTGATATTCGGGCGCGTCGCTTGGCGGTGGCCGCGGCAGCAGCATCTGGCATTGCCGGCAACAGCAATAGCAACAGCAGCAACATCAGTGGCAGCAACTTGCAGCTGCTGCTTGCCATTGATTTGTTTGACATTATTTCGCTTCTTTTTTTTGTTTGTTTTGTTGCCCTGATTTATGAAATTTGTTGCATCAAATGTGTGTCAATTGGGCGGCACAAATTGTTATCGATTTTGTTTTAACTAATAATAATAATTTGATCTGTTTTTGTTTTTTGTTTTTTTTTGTATTCTTTCAGCTTCTTTTGTTGGTGTGCCACACACGACCAAAAATTTCACTTCTCTTGCACACTGAACACTTTTGCACAGCCGAGCACACTGTGAAATTTAATAATAATAGCAATAAATAAATAATAGATAGCTTATGCTATTTGCCGCGCTTGGCATTTGTTTTGCTTTTAGTGTGTTGAACGAAAGACTTGAACGACAAGCGCTACGGGAAGAACGATAACCGCACGCCTTCGATGGCGTCCCACAACTGAAAGCAGCGTCGCGTCCCAGCTGCGCACGAAGCTCGCCGAAAACCAAATAACAGCTGTTCCGAACGGCCAAGCAACGCGCAATGCCAAGGCCGCTTGGCCAACAGGGAGAGCGAAAGACACACACAGAGAGAGTGAGTGAGAGAGAGAGTGTGAGTACACGAGTGATTGAAAGCTTTTCAGAGCGAGCTTTCTCCCATCATATGCTAACCATATGCTGCTCAGGTTGTGATTGTTAGAGCGCTCTAGCAGCTCTTGTTCTACTAGTAGTCATGACTGGACAGTTAAACTTTGGTATCGCAAGAATACTTTATATCACAAATTTGACTTTTATTTATTATTTTTATTTTTAAATCAAATTATATGAAGTGGCATCAGAATAATTAGGGTCTGAAAACTTATAAACTTTTCATTTATTCTTTGGTAAAAACTTATTAATATGCAGAGCAAAATTATTTAGAATGGTTGCTAGAAACATGTTGCTGGTGTGCTAGCTGCTCTTGATTTCCTTAGTTTTGAATTGTTCCTTAAATAATTTATTCACTAGCGAGAAGTGATTGATATTAAATTGATTATTGTGATTAAATTCTAACGATACACTTCAAGAATAATTTCTAATGTGTTTTAATAACAGATTAATAATACAAATCTATTTTATTTCATACAGAAATAGTGAGATAGAGATGTATTGGCCAATGGATAGACTTATAGAATACTCATCATTTGTAGCTAATCTTTTCACCACTCACCTCACCAAAAGTATTTTGATATATGGGAGACTTTTTGGATTATAGTATTTTATTTAATATGGGTGCGAAGTTTTTTTTCAATATTATTTTATTTGCTTAGTGAGTTATTAAAGGTTGAAAAATTGTATACCCTCAGCTTTATTATATATATTTTTTTTGTTCTCTTGTGCACTTTTATCGAGAAATGTACACTTTTGTCATTAGATTGGTACAAATTGGTTGTCACTTGACAGCCCTGCGTGTTGTTGCTGCTGCTGTTGCTTTGGTTGCTGTCGCTGTTAGTGTTGTTGTTGTTGTTGTTATGGCTGTTGTTATTTGAGCTAACAACAGAAATGTTAAGCAGAAACTCGACGCGCGCTTATCAGCAGCCGCTTATCGGTTTATGGAAAACTGTGTGTGTGTTTTTCATCGTCGATGTCGCCGGTTTACTTTTTTGTTGTCTCTCTGCTTTTCTCAAATGTTACACGCGCTAAATTAAAAATCCATATTCAAGCGAAAAACCTTTTTATATAATTAAAGCAGACGACAAACTCAAACAAGCTGCTTATAAATATCTTTATATATTAGTCGTTGTTGCTGTTGTTGTTATTGTGGTGCTTGTTATTGTTGTGGTTTGCTATTGAAAACCACACAGAGAATCACTTTCCCTTTTTGGCCATGTTTGCCTATTGTTTCTTTTCCCAGCGTTATTGTTGTAACTGCTGCTTTGATTAATGCTTAATCAGCAATATTATTGTTATTAGTTTTCTACAGCGCACATTTTTAGCCGCAGCCGCTCTTGCATTGGCATTATTCATTCGATTTTCATACACATATATATATCGCATCGCTTTTGTAGCCACTTCAACTTGAAATCAATTAAAAACGGCGCATAAACAGTTTCTCTTTGATTACACAAATAAATAAGTAAAGCAAAGCGTATGCCACACAATTTTGTTCGACATTGTACAATGAATTATTAATAACTTTACAACTTAACAACTATTTGTGTTGCATAATCAAAATCAAAGCATTGGTGGGTGCATTTGTTGAACTCTTATTTATTTTTTTTTTGTTGTTAGTAGTCAATAAATATTTATAAGCTTGCTTTAACCAATAAATTTGATGATTTTCTTTTATGCTATTTAAGCAAAGTAATCAGCAGATGAAGGTAGCTTTTTTTTATTGTATTTATAATAAGGAAAAAGTTAAAGTAGCTTTTACAACAAAAGTTTAGATAAATAAAAGGTGATTTTCAAGTTGGACAAAGTCAATTTGCGGCTATTAGTTTAATTGTATTGCTTTTGGCATTAATGTCATTTGATTCTCATAAAAAATACCTTTTAAGCAAGTTTTTCTAGGTCTCGCCCATCTAAAGCTTATACATTCCATAATTTCCCATTTAATTTAGGCACTTTGTGGCATTAACTGTCCGCCTCTATCGCGATCTAGTTAAGAACCTTTATTATTATTTTATTTTTTTTTGTTTTTTGTGGCCTATTTTGAGCTTAGAACTTGTTAATTCACTAACACGCAATGTAATTTCCTATTTAATAATGAATTATGCACACAATTCATATGATAATTAGACGTCAACTTAACGTATACTTACTTGTAATAATAATATATATGGAGTGAAAAGGAAATGCGTACATTTTTATGACATAAACCCAAATTTCGTTTGGTATGTCAAGGTCAGCTAACTGATGGCTTTCGGTCATTATGTAATGGGCCACCTGCGTTTGTTCTACGCGTATGACGTTAGCAAATCCTTAGAGCGACATTAAAGGACAGTGACCGCTGCACGGGTCAAGTGCCGAACCTAGACCTAAAGTTTTGTTTGTGCCCCACCATAACAGACAGGCTTCATGAATATTTTAATGTAGTCTCTGCGGCAAATCACCAAGCAAATAACGTGCACGTAACGTCCACTCGAAGGAAACACATTCCACTAATTTCATTAATTAAAAATTTAATGAGGCTTTCAACTAAAAATAACACGGAACCGAACCGAACCGAGCGGACGAAGCCCAAAAGAAGGCCAAGTCCCCAACAATTGGAACACCTGTTGGCACCGTAAAACTCTTTGGCAAGTTTCCCATGAGGTTTTAAGGATTGCCGTACGAGGGCCCACAAAGGACACGCTCAAAGCAGAAAGGCAAACAAAGCGCAAATTGAAATGTGTTTGCCAAATCACTTGCCACGCCCCCCGCCCTCGTCCCATTGCCCACTTCCCTGCCGCCTTCGTTTCATGGAGAACTAGGTAGGGAAGACAATGGTTCGAAACCAAACTTTTGCTAAAGAAAACCAAAGTGTGTTTTTACCATGTGCCCAAAAGTAGGCAACAAAATTTTTGCACACCCACACCAAGCTGCTCAATGTGTTTGTGTATGTGTTTATATGGCAGCTGCTGCTGTTACTATGTGTGTGTGTGTGTGAGTACAATGTGTGGTGTGTGGCGCATAATTGAGTGGTCGTCGCCAAGTATCCTGATTTGCATAGAAAGACATGGCAAACCAGCAGTCGCATGTCATTAGCAGTCAGCCACCCAGCTGGTCGAAATTGACATGGCTTCGCCAGCACACGCGGCGTATACGCAATACGTTGTCGTCGCCCAGTCACCCGCATCCTGCTCGTACTCCTGACTTTGGCCTCTGTCACTGTCGATTGTTTGACTTGGGCCCCAGCCAGGATTACATGTCTCGAGCACATCAAACAAGCTTACTTACCAATGACCTCGTTAATGACGCACACACAAATAGCTTGAAGTACATACATATGAACAGGCACACACACACACACACACACATACACCCACGCATAGAGAGAACCGAGTTGTGTGTGCATGTTTTGTTGAGTTTACTTTGTAATTTACGCTTATCAGATTTATTTTTATTTTTGATTTTTCAGCTGGTAACCAAAACGCAAGACAAACAAGTTTAGGCATTAGTAAGTGTAATGGAGAATAGAATAGAGAGATACCCTATATAAATAGTATAGTAGTACTATAGTATTGTTGTTTAATGTATGTATGAATAATTCTGTATTACACTTTCTTTGATTTACTATTACATTTTATAGAAAATAGAGTACTGGCTACTGTGACCTTCAACTAAGTTCTTTGATACATTATTCCTTATTTAATTCTCAGCTCAAATATCACACTTTTTAATGACATTTTAAGCAGTGCGCTTAATGAGCTTAAACTGACCCAAATATGCCCATAAGTAAAACGTATACTTACCGCAATCAACCCCAACAAAGAGCGAAAAAAAGAGAAGAAAACACAATCAAATGTTCGCACGAACGCAGGACATGCTGACGTCGTCGCCATCGTCGTCGTCGTCGTTGTCCTGCTGTGTCCTGCCATAGTCCCAGTCCCTGGCACAATTAAAGTAATTACCTCGCCGTTGGTTGGCCGGCTGCCTGACTGGCAATATAAAAATCGCTAATACTCTTTAATAAACGACTCGCCAATCGCTCGGTGTGTGGTCTGATAATTATCATTGACATCACAATGTGACCCCTGTCCTCTCCCCAAAAGGGGTAAAGCGAAGCGAGTAGAGGAGGCAATACTTACATTTCCCACTGTGCGATCATTAAAGGTTATGACAATTGCATATGTGTGACATTTGATACTGTATTTGTGTGTGTGTTTATCTTATCATCATCATCTTCATCATCATTATCATCATCGTATAACCATTAACACATGCTCTATAATTACATAAACTAAGTTTAGTTAACTATTAATTAATTGGTCGAGCGCTGGCAACGTTTTTGGTTTTTGTTTTCTGTTTTTTGGTTTTTGGTTTTTTCTTTTTTCTATTTCTAAAACAATATCTTTAGTATAAGGAAAATTTGTTTTGTCTAACAAAAAGCAGCCTAAAAATTATGCTATACAGCGTTAAAATTAAATTGAAGTAATACTTGTGTGTCTGTGTTTAGTGTTTCTTTGTTTTTGTTGTTTGTGCTTTTGTGTGTGGTGACTTTATAGGTAACACAACAAATAGTTTATAATTATATAGTGGAGTATTTTGTGTGTGTATATCGTATATCGTAAATAGTATAAATTTGGAATCAACGCAAATCAAATTTACATATCAAAGGAATTTTGTGATAGAACCTAAAATTGCCAATATGGGTTTAAATAACATGACATGTTGATAATTAAAAGATCTTTCAATTTTTTAAATTGTTGCTACATTTTGCGGGAGGAATTCTTTATGCAGGCCTGCACTTAAATATTTTATAATAAATATTCTCCATTAATTTTTTGGAGGGCCTCGTTCAGTTAGCTCTACTAGGTTTATATATTTTAGGTGTAAACTGGAATTTGCTTGCTATCAACTAAAACATTGACTAAACTTTAATTGAACCTACTTCTAAGGCCAGCTGGCCCAACAGCTGACATTGCCATTAATTGTACCTCGTGTTTGTTTTTTCTTTTTCTTTCCCCTCCTTCTATCCATCTTCATTGCTCTAGCTATGCGATTTGCAGAGACGCAAGAGCAGCGGATAGTGAAGATCCTCGTCGTAGAGCGCCGAGTCCGTCTTGAGCTGCAGATGCCGTTGCCAGATGGTCTCGTTGTAGCGCGTGGCCAACTCGACACGGAAGCCACGTGCCACACACTCATCCCGGAACACATTCAGCGTGCGGCCGCGACGCGGAGCCATGATGAGCGCAATGCCTTGGGGTGCCAAGTAATACCAGATGGTATCGACCAGGGCGGAGCGCGCTTCGTCGAAGAACAGACAATCCGCACACAAGATGTACTCGAACTTGGCCTGCTCGGCATGAGCACGCGCTGATGCCTCCTGCCACTTGAGCACCGAGCATTTGGTGTAGCAACTCAGTTCGTTGAGGCACACAGTCTTGCGAACATTCTCCACGCTCACCTCGTTGCCATCCGTCAGATGCACCGCATAGGGTTTGGCATACTTGGCCAACATGAGGCCGGCCAACGAGGTGAAGCCGCCGCCCAGCTCCAAGATCCATTTGCCACGATATGCCGCCAGATCGGACAGCACCAGAGCGGTGAGAGCCTCCTCCGAGGGCCACACGCAAATGTTGCCGGTGTTGTTGAAACCCATGAGATCGTTGGCAGTCAGCTGGCGTTCCATGTGATGTATGTTCACCGAGTACTCGATGTCATTGTGCAGCTGCATGCGATACTTGTACCAATTCTCTGTCTTCCCCAAGCACTTGAGACTCACATGATCCTCGAAGCTGTCCTGACGCAACAGATCGAAACTCTTGAAGCGTCGCACCGATGCCGTTTGCTCCTCGCTGAACTCATCGCTGGAGGAGCTCACCGTTTCCTCGGAATCTTTGCGCAGCACTTTGGCCAGAATGCGCCAACGTTTTTGCGCCGTATTCTGCAAATTGGGCGTGGCTGGCGGCGTGGGCGGCATAAAGCCATTGCTGACGCCCACGCAGGTTTTGCCCGTGACAATGTCCTCCATTTCAAGTTCCTCCTCGACACTGGGACTTCCCGCTGAGATTGGCGTTTGTGATGGCATCTCCTCGAGATTGTTATCCTGGTCTTTGTTGTGATTACAATTGTTATTGTGTTGGCTGTTGTTGCTGTTGTTGCTATTGCTGTGGTTGTTTGTTGCCAAATCCATTAGCGCATTGCGTTGCCGCGTCTTTGAATGCGTTGAATGCTCCTTGAGCGCATTCAGCGTATTATCGATATCGTATTGCAGCATCAGCGATATGGTCGCAATATGTGTTGGACTCGTCCTTGTTAGCTTCGTTTCCGTCTGCTGCTGTTGCTGCTGCTGCTGTTGTTGTTGCTGCTTCTGTTGTTCCTCCTCCGCCTCCTTTTCCTGCTTCTCGTAGTTGCTGTTCAGTTTCGTTTTTTTATTTCTATTTCGGTTTGATTTCTTTTGTACTAAGTTTGCTGACATTTTTCTCAGGTTCAGTAGTTGTTTTATTTTTTTAGCTTTTGTTCTCGTTGTTGAATGTCGGCTCGGTTATGCTCTTATGCTCTCTTCTCCCCAGCTTCTCGTGCTCTGCAAATTGGAAAAAAAAGAACAAGAAAAATGTATGTCAGTCAAACAGCAACATTATGCATATAAATTTATGTAAGCTTCGTTGATGCCACTTCGTCTGTCCTTTTGAGGAAGCAACTTTTGGCATCAAGTTTTTAAATTAACCGCCGGCAAAACTTTTGCTCCGTGTCTCAAATTTTTAGTTACATTTTACGGTAAATGCTGCCTTGGCAGCTTTTCGCCCCATTATTTTGCAATTATAAATTTTTAATGGCTTTAGAAATGCAAATTGTGCGTCCATAAAGTCCAAAAGGCAGCAACAAATCGTTGGCTAATCTTTTGCCATAGGTATATGGAAATGAATTAATACGACTATGCAGAAGATACTAAATTAACACGGACGCTGTATAATAAACAAACAATAATAATATTAATAAGAAAAAGTTGAAGCGGCCGAAGGTAAGCACAATAAAGAAACTTTTCGAAAACAAGAAAATGGAACAAAGAATTTGCTGAGGTAAGTATTTAAAAAAGGTATTCTTTACCTTTGAGGTAAGTATTTTAAATTCAATGCCAACAGAGAACCTATTTTCAAAAATATCACAATATTCTCTCTGGTTGTCGAATTACCCAGGAATTCATGAACAAGTATTGGCAACCCTAGCAAAATCCCTTAAACATGCACAAGGATATGACCAAGTTAAGACTAATTTTCTATTAGGCTTTATACTTTGAATAGTTGCCCCTAAAAGTATGCAATGTAAACGAATAATGTTGATACAAAATTCGTTATTTTAGCCATAACTCAGCCAAATCTTAAAGGATCTGACAAAGATATACATTTTTGTAATCAGCGTAACCAGGACTATCGATGGCCATTCAAAGATTTTGCGAATCTGTCAAAAAAAAAGACTTCAATTTGCTGTAAATTGAATTGTAGAAAAATTGCCAAAAATTTCAGAAATCCACTTTATCTCGGCCATTTGAAGGACGATCAGGATGTCCTTTGGCACAAAGATAGCTCTCATCAATCAAAACTGATTAGTATACCCAAAAGGACGAATGTCCTCCAAATAGCCAAATTAAAAGGACTTTTTTAATTAGAGAAAATAGCCTATATCTCGGCCGTATCCTGTCCGATCCTTGCGAGTCTTATGTCAAACACATTATATTGATGAGACCTATTGTCCTGCCAAAGGACATTCAAATCGTCCCTGTAGTTCTCGAGTTATCCTGCAATTTGCAAAACTTAGCTTTTCCTCATGAGCCTTGGACCAAAAAATTTCAAGTGCTGAATTCTTAGATAACCCCATCATTTTTTGATGCCAATCGATAGAGTTTGTCCTTGCGATCCTAGGAATATATGTCCTTTGAAAATTCGGCAAGATACGGCCAGATTATGACTAATTTTATTTTCGTTAAATCACCATTTATGTGTGCCCCTAAAAGTATGCAATGCAAAATATTTATTCCGTTGATAAAAATACACATTTGTAATTGAAGTTTTGAATGAATATAAAGATGTTAAGAACTCCAAATATATCGTTTATCTCCGCCAAATCCTGTCTGATCCTTGGGAGTTCTGCCAAAGGTCAAATCGTCCTTGTAGTTTTCAAGTTATCATGCAATTCCCACATATTATTATGAAATATGTAAAAGTATGCAATTCATTTTTCAACCATTTTCTAACTATCGCGGACTAAAAGTATGCAATAAACTTCAGTATTTGTCTTTTAATAGTGGTGTCTAAAAGTATGCAATTATTTATACGTCAGATATTAAGCTCGGTATTTAAAAATATGCTACACTTTTTATTGACTGCTAATTTGGTCTTCGGTTGATTGTACGAAGTGACGCATCTATGTATTATATGGCTAGTGGTAATAGGATACTAAGAAATTTCATTTCACATTATAAAAAAGCTCTCAACCATTATGAAATCAAAACAAAATATAGGCTTATATTAGACTGCTTTGGATTATTTATGTCAATGTTCAGCTATGTAATCGCCATTAAGTTTACAACAATACATAAAACATTTCCGACTTATACTACAAAGTACAGAATTCTCACGTTACAAGTGTCTTCAATTAACACACAGGACTCTTCCAAAGTGTAATTGCGATAGGAAACGCGCTTTCGAAATTGCCCCGTTAATTACATTTTAAAAATGCCAAAAAGGCAGTGAACATTTCAGTGTATACAACAAAATACTTAAACGAGCTCACGTATAGATCACGTATGATAATGTGTATATATGTACATAAGTATGTATGCATGTGGATTATAAATGCAGGACCGAGACTGTGTGTAGACATGTGTATATGCATTACATTTGCATATGTTCCGAGTTGTTGGGCCTTTTGTTATACTTGTATTTATTGTTGATGCTATAGAATGAACTTGCTGTTGCCTGGTCATATAAATTCATCAAAATTAAGAAATTTTACAGCTCATAACAATTTTAATTGTGCTGACGTCGTGACGTGTGCGCGTTTCTGTGTGTGGGGCGGATAGGGGGGGAGGACTGATTGAGGCATTGGGGGACTTTTCGGGTAGACTGCAATAACAGCAACAACCACAAAATGAGAAGAGCATATGGAGCCTGTTGGCGATAAGAAGGCGTTCGATTCTGATTAAAGGGTGGGTGGTGAAAATGTTTGGGTGGCTGGTTGGGTGGTTGGCCGCCCCAGCCATCGAGCAGCCTGACCATCGACACCTGCCCTCGGCTCGCTTGGTATGTGTAATCACAGTGAGTGTAATTAAAATGCTGACGAATCAGAATGCGTGTGTGTGTGTGTGTGTGTATGCTCACATATATTTGCTAAAGAATGTGCTGTTATTATCCCGATTCCGAGCATTCACTTAAAGCGGATGTTGAATGCGGAACAAATTCTATGAATGTGTATGTGTGTGTGTGTTGTGAACTGAAACGAAAACGCTATCGGGGTACATTCATCATAATTCCATTTAAATGCCAATGCTGCGCAAAAGGGGCCAGAGGCCATCGCCGCACTTAATTGATGAGAGTTCAAAGGCTGCAGGATAACATTAAACTGATTAGCGCAACATTCGAAACGAACTTTCAACTTTGGTTGGGTTGAAGGTCGCTTTAAATGGTATATCCGAGTCAAGAGTTAAGATAAACAATTCAAAATTGATAAACTCACACACAGAGTTTTGTTTATCTAAATGCGATAAAACAAATGACTTTGCTTGTAATGTTGACTTTACAAACAAGCGTTAATTATACGCAGTGTTGGCAAAGTCAAATCAAAGTTAAGCTTGCTTAACAGATTAACTAAGCTTAGTAATAAACTGATTATGATATCAGGATTAGAAACTATAACAGACTTTCAGAAGTTGAATAATAATAATGAAGTTAGCTTTAGATGATAAATAAAGTTAAATTGTAAAAGATTTGTTTATATTTCAATTTATGTTTTGTATTTTAATTGAATAGAACGTATTCGCAGTGTTGACCTGCAATTTGAAAAGTCTGTCTGAGGAAAAGTTAATCTATGTCTAAATTGGCATCAACAGATTATTAAAATTCAACAAAATATATTAGATTGCATGCCAAACTCTTCTACATGAACTTTATATATTACGTATACGCAATGCTGCCACTAAAAATAAAAGAGTCAAATAAGTATTTTATTGCTGAGTTGAGCGGTAAAAGATTTTGCATATTCAATTTCTGCAAGTAGTTGAAAAATCGAGAAATAATTCCCAAAAGTTGTTAACAATTGAATTAAGTAAGTGCAAATATAAGAAAACTGCCAACAGTTTGAATAATTCGACAATTATCCAGAGCAAGCCAAGACAGCCAATAACAAATCACACAAAGCACGACGCACTTGATCAAACATTAATAAGTTTTTTGCAGCCACTTGAGAGAACAAAAGAGAGTGAGAGAGAGAGAGAAGGGAGTTGGGAAAATCCTGCAGTTAAAGTTTTCGTTTGTGTTTACGTTGTCGTAGAACAAACTTGAAGTTTGCTTAATGCTCGCTCAAAATGTTGATTTGCATATTAAAAACATGAATATTGAGCAAATGGCGGGAAAGTTATTTTGGACACGAACTTGCCTCACAAAATCTTCTAAAAAGGATTTGGCCAAGGAGTTGAGTTTGAGTTGAGGCTGAGGCTGAGTTTCAAGTTGAGTTGTTTGCTTAAGTTCAAGTTCTGTACAATGAAAACTGAATAATGTGCAAAATACGCGGCCAGAAACTTTTCGAGAGAGATAGAGAGAGAGAAAGGCCAAGCTCAACACCTGCTGGCCACTAGCTGAAGTTAGGCTAAAAGCATACATTAAGTAAATTTGCAAGTACAATGCGAAGAGGCGACCCTTAAGGGGCGGGGCCATTGATTGTAATTTAAAGTTTTTATTTTCAGGCAAATTTTCAAAGCGTTCAATTCAATTCAATCACTTGGGCAAAAGTTCGCTCGCATTTGTGGCGACGACGTCAGTCGCCGAAACTTGAAACCAAAGAACAAAGCGAAAAAGGTTCGCACATTGATTGCCACACACACATACATATGTATTCCCTCCCTTTCTCTCCCCCTGCTGACAACAAAACTTGGACGCAGCGGGTGTGTGACGTGCGTGAAAGGCGAAAGCAAAGTGGAAACTGGGCAAAAGGTTCTGCTGTCAACCTCCCCCAAAAACTTCTTCCAACTCCAACTGCTGCTGCTGCTGCTGTTCCGTGTCAACGACGCCGCAGCACGCAAACTTATATGGTTTACACACACATACAAACACATACATACATATGTATCTATGTACATAACTTTTATGTAGTACATATGCTGCGTGCTCTTGCTCATTGCTCGCATAAACTCGCACAATTCATTATTTATTACTTTCACTGTCATGAAAATTTACTCAGCTTTTTTTTCTTTTTCGTTAGCTAACCTTGAAGTCATCAGCGACAACACAAACACTCACACGCAAACACTTAAATACACACACACACACACATAAGCGTTACGCATGCCAATGGAGTTTGTCTATGCTGTAGATAAAGTCTGGAAAAAAAATCTGATTATAAAGGGTTAAGTCAGCAGCGCGCTAAGCAGATAATAAAAGTCAACTTGATGAGCAGCTGCTTAGCGACAGTTGAATTTAACGTAATGAATTTTAAATATAATTTAAAAGATAACAAAAAAGAGGCAGAAAAATAACAGACAACTTTATTTTGACATGATACAAGTTGTCAATCGTAGAGAAACCATTCTATAAACCATACAAATCTGCTTGCTTTTCATTCAGCTATCACTCATTAAGAAGTTGACTAACCCAAAGTAAACAATTTGTTTTTAATACAAAAGCTGTTCTCTATTACCAAAACAAAAGTATGCAAAGTACTCTTTATTATTCATTTTTCAATCAGCTTTCATAAGCTGCTTGGCAATTGTTGAAAAACTAGCCAGAATCACAAAACCGAACAGAAATTGTAATCCACAAATATGAACTCGGAGTTAAACTTTATCTGTAGCAGCACAAAAGACACAAAATCAATTTCTTATCGAAATTGCAATCATTTTAAAAGCGATTATCCCTCGCCAAGCTGCGAGCATGTGCTGTGTGTTGTGTCTCAACGGTGCTCAAAATAAACAATTCAGCAGTCATAAAAGGCGACAGGTGTGTCCAAGCAATTTGCCAAGTAGATGACTTGGCTGTAAAACTAGCAGTTAATAGAGCATATTTATATATGTTTTATGTGCCATCAGCGAGCACATACCAAAAAGTAAAGAACATTATTATCGGCCTACGCGACGTATGCGTAATATTCGAAAATGAATCGCTTTTCGTAGCGTCTTAAATTTTTATCGGCGCATCGATTTATGGGCCAGCCAACTCTATCTCTAGCTATATTCAACTCTATGAATCTAGCTATATATATGTTATACTATATATGCATGTGTGTGTGTGTGTTTTCTCTGTTTTGTTTACTGTTTACTAAACATTTACGCAGATTTACAGTCGTAAGTTGATTCAGACTGAACTTTTTCGCAGCTGCCGCCAACGCATTTATCAGCAATATTGTAATCGTATAGAATCGTATATATATATATATATATATAGCGTATATACTTTGTCTACTCGTTGCATTTTCTTTTTTGGAAATCACATCTGCTTGGGGGATACATTTTTGGCCAGCGCATCCCTGCGAGCTAAGTTCAAGCATGTGGCACAAAATGTAAGTAAAAATGCGATTTTTATATATCTTGACGAATGCACATTCGCAATAATAAAATATTAATTAAATTATTTACACAGCCAGGAAAGCAAGGCGAGATATTTGTGGTCAGCAGGTGGTCAGAGGTTAGCCGGAAGTGAATCGCTTTTATTGCCTGCCATTCAAACTTGGCCCAAGATAACGCAATTAGACGCTGGAGTGTTGTTTGCACTGCACTATGGGCAAAAAGTCGCGAAGTGCGGCATTTTTACATTTTTTTTTGTGTTCCGAATTATTAAATTGACTTTATTTTCTGAATTAGAATACTTCAAGAACACTCAAACATATTTTTAAAAAATTTTAGACTTCGCTGATATTTTGTTATTCGACCATAAATAAAGACTTTGATCTGGCAACTCTAAATGAAAAAAATTCACCCGAAAGTTTGTGATTTCTTATGTAAGTTTTATATTCAAATATTAAATCAAACAAAAAAACTTAAATATGAATTTTAATCGTCAAGGTGTGTAATATTAATTATAAGCTCTAAATTTTTAGCACATGTGATATATTGTCCAAACGAACAATGTGTTGTTGGTATGTTTTTAGGTCCCTGCTAAAAAAATGTATCTGTGTTTCCGTGGAATGTAACTTGTGAGTCTAGGCCAGTCGAGGCAATTTTAAATCTGCATGTTATTAACTAAACTATTGACAATCAAATAGCGGTTAACATTTTTGCCCGTTTTTGCCCGATTTTCGTAAAAACTCAATGTTGTAGATGTATTTACGGTTTGTTATTCAACGTTGCTTGATTTTTGGAGCAACAACAACCGCCAACAAGGTGCTGTTAAACCGTTTGTTTTGCAAAATATCGATAAAAATGAATTAAGTGATGTTCAGCAAATCTTAATTAAAGATAAGCTTAAGCAGTTTTTCGGATTGATTAACACTAATTTTCCAAAATGCACCAGAAAAGCATGCGCAATGGCTTGCGTCCTCGTTCAAAATTAAGTTTCTTAAGAAGATGTCCCACGCGAAAAGCCTGGTGGTAAACGCTTGACGTTACACTAAGGCAGGACCAAGGTTAAAGTAAAAATTAGCTTTGGAATCAAAAAATTCAATGCCACTGTTGTTGCATGCCATTTTGAAAAGTGTTTATAAAATTTTATTTGCTACATAATGTGAGTTTGAGGTATGCTCATCAAGACTTAAAAAAGGTACTTGATGTACTTATAGGTTAATACTTATGAGTGGTATTCAATGTCTCAAACTTTGCATAAAGTACTGGTACATTGGCACCAAATTCTGGAAACCTCCGCACTTCGTCTAGGAGCTCTCGGTGAAAATGCATCAGAAGCGCGCAAAAAATTGTACAAACGCGATATGCATTCTCATGCAACAAAACAGCCGTCTGAATACTAATTCAGATGTGTTTAATAAAGCATTGGATTCCTCTAATTCACTATTTTTAACTATAAATCTAAATGAACGCTAAAGATTAAATTACAAAAAAGCTACCAGAGATGTTATTGCTCTTTTAGAAACTCTTGATATTGAGCTTTCAATAACAGGGGAATATGTAGACAATAATGTATAAATCAGGTACAAGAAGGCGAAGATAATGAATTCGACATTTTTGAGCTGGATTCTCTGAATTTGGAAGAAGAGCTTTGAGATGAATAAATTATTAACTGGGTATGGAGACACAAAACTTAATATTGGGCTCTAACTAATTTTTAATTTAATTTTTCAGGTATCCATATCAACATTTTAATGCAAATTTGTTAAAAATATATTAATTAAAAATATTTAATACAATTTTATTAAATATATTACATTAAAATATTAAAAAAAAAAATTTTGGGAAAAAAATCGAAAATTGCAATTTTATGGTAAGGTGGGAGGGAGGGAAGGCGTGGTCCAATTCGAAAAAAAAAAAATCCGAAATTCTATCTTTATTTTTTAGGCATGTGTACCAAATTTCATGTTTCTATCTTCAAAAATGGTAAAAATGCCGCAATTCGGGGATTTTTGCCCATAGTGCACTGCAAAGTGACAGACAGAGAGAGAGAGAGAGAGAGAGAGAGAGAGAGGGGGGGATTGAAAGGGAAGTGAAGCTCTGCCACGTGGATGAGGTGAGCGAACTTTTGCGATGTGTGACATTCAGCAAAAAGTTCAAGGAGCTCTGCATTTGTTTTGAAGAGGACACACTCCACAAAACTATGCGGTGACTCGGCATTTTATCCACTTCCCCCTCTCACTCACCCTCTCCCTCTCCTTCTCTTCACACTTACGAGACTTCGTTGTATTACGTTTTTTTTTATTTTTTATTTTATTGATTTATTGCCAGCTCTCACTTGACATTTAAGCTAATCTCTCACTCTGCTGCTGTTTCTATTTTCAATCTCCCACGTTCTCTAATCTCTCTCTCTCTCTCTTTCTATCTTTTGCTTATCTACTACATTTTTAATTTTTCATTTCTCATTTTTTAAATTAGTAATTCTTGTTATTATCATATTACTTTATTTCAGTTTTAATATAAGCCACGTAGCGCTAAAAAGTCATTTACATATTATGCCAGGCCAACAAACATGCCATGGGAAAGAGTCGTCTTTCTTTTTATTTTAATCGCTTATGACACAGTTTTTTAATACCCTGTAATGCAAGACTTTAAGCTGCATTTGCGAGTATGAAGATTTATCTTTTAAGCTGTGAAATAAGCATAAACATTATGTTAAATAAGTATTTGTATGTTCATTCGTTTCTTAGCAACTTTCACATTTATTTTTTGCATTGAAAAATGCTTTTTTAATCAAATTTTTATAGCATATCTATTTGTCGCATATTACAGTTTTCCACTGTGTTTTGTATGCGGAAAAATGCAAAAGGCAAATATGTAAAACATTTTTGTTCAAATAGCTTTAAGTCGCCAAGTTGGCAAGCCAAGCTGTTAAGCATGCGGCACAGTGGGCATGACTGCCACATCTCCGAAGCAGCAATAGTGGGGGGCAAAGGGGCGTGATTACTTATGTGGTAACCTTCCAAGTAAAAGTAAAATAAAAGCGCTGAAATCCCGCTGTGCCAAAAAATTGTAACCAGCAAACTGCTTGACCTTTGGGAGGCAGCAATTTGAAGTCATAGAAAAATATATACATATACACGGGATATATTCTATATATACATAATGTATGTATATAAAATACTTCTTCCCCTAAGTAAAGTCGAAGGCCGTGCTTCAGGAATTTTTGTACAAGTCATTGTCGCGCATTCTTTAATCATTGTAGTCAAAGCCAAAAAACATTTGTTGTGAGGCGCCATCATTTAAAAATAACATCATCAACTGAATCTGAATAGAGCAGCGAGTCCGGCGAGGACAAAAGTTCACAGGACATTACATCGTTAGCACCAACATTAGCAACGAGACAGGAGACGAAAAAGACAACGAAAGAAAAAAGTAAGTGAAAAGAAAAAACGAAAATGGAGACATAGACAAAAATTGGCAAGCGCTAATCCAATTTTTTCTCTTCTTTTAAGCCAATTAGCTGTGTGTGACTGTGTGGGAAGATGGCAATTAATTTAATAATAATAAATACAAGAGATCGAATGAAGAACTGAACTGAGTTGGCTGCAGCAAATGCAAAAATGTTTCGTTTGCTGCAAACAAATAAATAGACACATAAATAAATAAACAGGCAAATTGTTTGCGCAATAAACACACACACACACATACACTTGTGCACACCTGTAGTGTGTGTGTGTGTGTGTGTGTGTTGTACGCGAAGCAATGACAACGTCTCCATGACAACAATTCGCTGCAGCATTTGAATCAGAAGCAGAATCAGTTTCAGCTGCCAGGCAGCCAATGTGCCTGACATCCTTGTGTCCTTTGACAACCAAAGGGAGGGAAGTAGAGTGGAGCAGAGGGAGGGGAGTGGAGCAGCAGGAGCTGTTAGTGAGAACATGCTACATGGACACTATGTCAGTCAGTCTATAAATAGTAACACAGTTTGTGGGCGTGTCGACGGGGGAGCAACAACATGAGCTGTGTGACCAAAGAGTGCCTGAGGTGCAGTTGCCAGCAGCATCAACAGCATCCCCCAGCAACAGCAACAGCAACAACAACCTCTGGCAACAACATCAACTCTGGCAACTGACAGCGGCAGCGTGTTGTGTCTCGATGTCATCGTCGTCGTCGTCGTTGTCGTCTGGCACTGGTTAAAGGTTTCCAGTAGCCATTGACAACGTTGGCTTTTAAGCACACTCACAGAATTCATTCGCAAATAGCATTAAAATAAAGTTGCTGCTCCGAAAAGCGCATTTCATTCAACTCGTTGAGCACTATTACTAAAATCCCCCGCATTATATTTGAGCAACATTCATTCATGCCACAAGCAGATTTATGCTACTAAATATATAACATACTTGGCAAAAGTAATTGCCACTTCTTGTTTAATACGTAAAAGACTTGCTGGAATTTCTTTATTCATATTTTACTTGTAAATTGAAAAGAAAAAATGGAATAGCTCACACATAAAACATGAGCTCTCAAGCATTTACGTCTTTTTTAATAAATGCAAAGTTTTTGCGGTTGAAGTGAATAACTTAAATGTTTCACTTGTAAAGGGGATATTCGCTTTCTAAAAAGTACAGTAGTATTCTTAAAATATACTAAATAGATATACCAAAATAATCAAAACTAATAATATATACTAAATAATATATTCGGTATATTAATATTCATTCTAAATATACAATAAAGTTGAAAATATACCAGACGGGCAGCCAAAAAAGCTAGGACCCAATTTATACAAAAGTATTCCTTATAAGGTAAGAAAGCTAAGAAAATACCCGTTTGTGAAATAGCCATGGTGAATAAGAGCAATAAAGTGCGGTATTTTTAGTCAAAAACACCAAATTAATATACTAAAATAATACTTAGATATACCAAAGGCTATATTTGGTATATTGTTATAGTACTACTACATTCAAAATATACCATAGACTACAAAATATGCCACATTTTATATATGTTAAAGAGTATTTTTGTTTCACTTTCAAATCAAGAAAAATCTAGCAAGTAAAATATTGTTTAAACTCTTGTGTTTTTGAGTATTTACCTCTTTGTTTGCTAAATCCTGCAATTCATGCTAGTTGTAAATGGAAATGTTGTTTCTTAAATACTTCCCTTGCATTCAAATATAATAAATATAGCTAGCCTAAAAGCTTTTTGTTGCTTTCAATGATTGTAGCATAATTTTTGTTTTATCTCCTTTGGTCTTAATGCCCCTACACTTTACCCTTAAAGACGTCTTTTGCTGGCAAAGGGGATTAAAAATGTTTTTTTCCTTTTACAACAAATTCTTTTCCTTTTTTCATAAGTCTTAAAGTATTTTAATACAGATGCGTATTTGTTTTGTTTCTTTCTTTTTTTTCTTGGGCTACGCTCTTAAACTTTGCTCCGGCATATGTTCAATATAAATACATTAAAATACTTTATCGTTTTCCTCTTGCACTTATTTTCTAACCTCTTTTCAATCACTTGAAGTTTTTTCATTTATTTTCTAACCTCTTATAAATCACTTGAATTTTTAATTTATTTCCATACTCTACAACTCGCTTTTTTCACTTATTTTCTAACCTCTTTTAAATACATTTTTTTCATATTCAACTTTTCACAAGCATAAATAAATAATATGAAATCTGTTTTCAATTATTACTTGGCCATTTTCCATTTATTCATTTATTGCCATACCCTTTAACTGTTTTTTTCTTTCATTCTCTAACCTCTTTAAAATTATATGATTTCTGATAAACAACTTTCTTTTTTTGTACTTTTATTCTCACTTTAACTTTTCACAGGTATAAATATATAATATTAAGTTTCCTTTCACTTGAATTATTTTTTATTTCCGTTCTTACTCATCAACTTTTGATAACCATATGTTAAATATATATCATTTAAAATTTCCTCTTCTAATCACTTGCATTTTTAATTGCTTTTTAATGCATCAGTTTGAAGCGTTTTTGTGTGTTTAATTACTCTTTCCTTGAACTCAAATTTTTATGGTTTTCATATGCTTCAACGATAAATGCTTTTATATTTTAATAATCTGGCGCCCTTTGGCTTGCGTATTTGCTTTTTTTTTATCGCCAACACTCGTAATCCTTTGGCAGACAGCGGTCTAAAAATAGTAGGCTAAACATAAATATGGTTATAAATAATTCAACCTTAAATTCCAGCCACGTTTTTGTTGTTTTCTTGCAGTGTACTCCACACATATTTATGACTAGAGTGGCATGAGCACAACTCTGTTGCTACCTCGACAACTGCTGTGTTGCTGCTTGCCACGTAAGTGCTCCGCTGGCGCAGACCAAAGGCATGGTAGGATTGTCAGGCAAAAGAAGAGGAGCAGGAGATGGAGGCGGGAGCTGTTGTTGTTGAGAGATGCTGAGGGATGCTTAAATGCTTTCATCACTCAGCTGGAAAGGCTGGCACGCTTCAGCGCTCGCACGCACAGCCAGCACTGAAGATGAAGAGGAAGAGAAGGGAGCGAGTTACCCCAGACCCAGAATCTAACTAGACCAGTTAACCAGGATTGGGTCAACTGCCTAAGTAAACATCATTCACAATTGGGCAGCGTTGCGTTGTCAATTGACCTTTGGGGCTACTCATAAACAGCGTTACCTTTTTTTTTAGACGTGCAATAAACTCGATGCTCGAAACTCGAAACAGAAACTGGTTTACGGCTCGTCGACGACAAATTTGCCCTGCATGATTGATGGCATGACGGAATGAAAGTGAGTACTCTCTGTGAATGTGAGTGAATGAGTGAGTAAAGTGAATGCATAGCAACGGTTACAGTTTACAGCACAGATTTTCGAGTGCCGTCTATCGACTGTGAATGACACGAACTAAAGCTCGACAAAATCTTCAGATGTTGGTACAAATATCCAAAAGTATATAAGGCTAATACACACATCTGATGCCACAAAACCTGAAGCCAAATTGAGCAGTTGTCGACAGTTTATTTGAATTGGTAACATTATCGTTAAACTTAAGTGAGTTGTGACTTGTGTCGTCTTCTTTCGTTCCTGTCTTGAGCACAACAAATTTGTCCTTGAGCGTTAAATCTAGTAAGCAATTTAATCGACTCTGCTAGATTTGTTTGTTTAAACTGCACTATTTATTCAAGCATATGAAAATGACAAGGCGCATAATAATAGCAATGACAGCTGTCATCGAATGTAATTAATGCCTAAACAATTTAGTTGACAATACAAAAGGACATTTTACTTGAATTCTAAATACTCGCTGCAACTTTATTCCATATGTCAATATTTGATTTGAATTTGGCATATTTCACAAAACAAATCTCAATTTGCTGATGCGTTGAGCTTTTGTGATCCATTTGATTACACAAATGCCATTTTACCATATTTCAATTTCATTTTTTTTTTGCTGCAATTCAATTTCAGTTATTAAAACAATCATAAAATAACAACAATTTATGTAAACCGAGGGAAATACTATATACGAAAACCATTTAGCAAAATGCGCCTCGCTGAACATTTAATCCAAAAAAAAGTAACATTTATTTTTCTAATGAACTTTGACACGTGTGCTGAGCGCATAGTTGAGGTTCAATAGGAGAGATGGGAGAGAAGGGAGATGGGAATTGGGGGACTGCGAGTTGGGGGTAAAAGTAGTTCGCGTGTCTCTGTCACAGGTCGAGAGCTGAGCATGGAAAATGTGAAAAGTGCATGTACAGAGCCAGCCAGCGACGACGATGGCAACAAAGAAGTCAAGTAAAAACCAAAGCTGCAATGAATGAAAAATCAGCTTGGTGCATGCAATTTTGAAAAATGCCCTCGGCGGGCAGTTGACTAACGGACTAACTGACTCTCTGACTCACTGAGTGCATGACTGCTTGACTGCTGGACTAGCTGTCAGACTGACTGCTTGACTGACAAGCTGACTAGTAGCCGCAACAACACTAACAACAACAACAACAGTTGCAAAGTTTTGTGCACTGCACGCTTATCACAAAATCGCAGCGACTGCAGTAAAAGGGAAAAAAAACCAACTGAAATTCATGGCAACAAAATGGAAAATATTGAATTGTGCGCAATGCTGAAAAACAATCATGGAATAACCAAGTGTGTGTGTGTGTGTGTGTGTGTGTGCACAGAAGCAACTTATTGTGTTTACAAGAAATTGAATAATTGTTATGTGATTGAATTTAAGACGCTTTCGCAATTTAATAAACACAAAATTTCGACATATAGGAAATTCCAAATTTGATGATAAATTGAACAAATCATTTTGTTATTTAATTAAAGATGCTTTGACAAACAATAAGTTTCATATATTAAATAGAATATGTGAAGCAAAAAGACTTGTTTGCTATATTCGCCAATTAGTTGTGCAATATTTGCTAATGAAAATAGGCATAGCCTATATCTAAGTAATAGAATATTCATTGTGTTAACGAATTTAGCGCATTTTAAATTAAATCAATACAAATTGACAAATGAGAAGTATTGAAAAATAAACACTTATTTTTAATGATATAAGATGTCGCAAAACAGTGTGGTATTTTACTAAAATATACTACTAAAATACTAAAAATCATATTCGATATAAAGACCATATTCGATATATTTATATTGGTACATATTACTAGTACTAATTATATGTTATACCATAGAGTACAAAATATACCAAATTGTCAGCCTGATGAAAAATTATATCTCTATCTCTTATAGTCTCAGAGTCCGTTACGGCTGTTGACATTGATCAAGAATATGTATACTTTATAGGGTCGAAAAACCCTTCTTCTGCCTGTTGTAGATATTTCCTAGAGGCTCAAAGTTATAAAAACTTAAACTTGTTTATACGAAAATAAGTAGTATAAAACACTTCACATTATGAGTGTAAGTTCTGATTATATTTAAGCTGTAATTCATTTTTGGCAAGCTTAAAGAAATTTGAACACACACTAATCTTGAAACTTTTTCAAATAAAGTATTATAATTAATTGTTGGCAATTTAATAAATACAGCAAATGCTTTTTAAATGCCACTATAAATTACTCCACTTAACACTCGAAATAATTTAAAGTGTTTAATTCAAATGCTAAAACGAGCAAATGAATAATTGCCACATTAATTATCTAATATAAGATATATGTTGAAATAGCTGAACAAATATTTGACTATATAGTAATAAATTTTCGACTCTCATTCAATTGCCCATGCCACATTTCATTCACTTCACTTTTTGCCAACTAAATCGCTAGTTGATTGCTAAAAATCCTGCTGCCCACAATATTATTACCAATATTGTTATCATCATCATTATCATCATCATCATGATGATCATCAACTTTTTGTGCTTATCTCATCATAATGGTCGAGTGCATTTTGTGTGTGAGCTCTTTTTTAGCTGACGCGTCGTATGCATAATATATATAGGTTTGGCGATTGACTGCATTACGTATACGCCAAGCTGGCAAAGTTCAACGGGCGGCTCATGATACCGAATAGTCGCGCGCACATTATGCAAACTTGGCAATAAAAATTCAATTAAGTTACAAGGACGCAGTGTCAAGTGGCAGGGCTCGATAAATCACAAAAAAAACAGCAACAGCAACAAAAATGAAATAAAATAAAACTGTTGCCGTAGGCAGCAGTAGCAACAACAACAGCAACAATAACGAGGACGGCAACAAGAACGACACAAAATTGTGACATGCTGCGCTGCCGTTATGACTTTGATGCACGTTTTAATTATAATTTTGACGCCAACTGTTTAAACACACACACACACACACTCGGAATGTACACACACACACACACACACAGACGGAGAATACGATAACATACATATGAGTGTATGCTTGTTGTTGTTATTGTATCGCTTGCACTAATTGTTTGCGGCAGGGCTGCCTAGAAAATGCACAGAGAAAGAAAGAGACCAAGAGAGAGAGAGAGAGCGACTTAGGCAAAGAACTAGAGTAAAAGAGAGAGCAGTCGACTCTTATGTATATACGCCTCTAGCTTAATTGAGGGAACAGTCAGCACAAAGCACAATGGCCAGGACATACCACATGCCAGGCACACCTACAACCACACACTCACACACACACACACACACACACACACACACAGACGTAGGCCGCATTGCACACACTAACACACACACACACACACACATACTCACATATGGTCAACATAAGTCAGAAAACCAAAAACATAGAACACAGTCCACTCACGAGCCTCGTTCGATGCTTCGTTGCCTTTCATTGTTTCACACTCGGCATGGGGTAAATATGATATAGGGCATTATTTTTCTTTTCTTTCTTTTCGCTTTTTGTTGTACCCAGTTATTAACTTTAACTTCTTACAGTTTTTTGGACAAACGTTTTTGCTCGATATTTGTGCATAAATATTTTGATGGCTATCTAAATGAAATTGTACAATCTAAAAGTGGTACAATAAATGTTCGGGGGGTTAAAAATGAAAAGTGTAGCAACACATTTTTACAACAATTTGAAGTTATACCATAAAAGTTTTTTGTAAAAAAAATATTAAAATAATCAACTTTAAGTAGAATTTTGGAATTGAAGCAATTGAGAATTTAAGAGCACAAAAATTGCATAAATTATGTTTGATACTTGAGTAAGTTTATTTTGTATTTATTTTCATATGTTAAGCATACTTTTCTTATTTTTTATTTATTTTTAATTTCTAAAATCTTATTTTACTTTATTTTATTTTTAAAACATATTTAAGATCAGTTGCTATACACTATATGTATATTTTAAACACTTTTTGAAGCAACAAATTTTTCACATGTTATTTTTAATATTTATTCATATTAACTATAGGTTTATTTTTATTATTTCAACATTTATGAGTTCTTTGACATACAATTTAGAACAACAAATTCCTTATTCATTGCTAACAAACTTTATTTCGATTATTGGTTTTTTTTTTAATTCTTCTTTTTAAATATTTTTACATTTTTTGGTCTATTGAACATAGTTTAGAGCATCGAATTATTCAACTTCGTAAACATTGTTAAATTTATTTAATTTCAACCTACTTTATAGAATCAATTGATTAGTTATCAAAGCATTGAATTTATTTATTTGTTCTTTTCAACATATTTTAGAGCAACTCATTGTTCAATTTTCTTAAACATTTTGTTATTTATTTCTTTTCGACATAGTTTAGAGCTAATCATTGAACTATATTTATTATATTTTTTTTAACATATTTTAGGGCAACTAAATATTCAATTATTTAAGCACTGAATTTTTATATTTATTTGTTCTTTTCTACATATTTTAGAGCAACTAATTATTTCAGTTATTGGAATTTATCTTGAATTCTGTTGCGATTTATGCGATTGTTTTGACTTCTGGACTAGCATAAATTTTGGTTTTACTGGAAAAAGTTGTTGCCACGCTTGATTTATAATTGTGTTACAAAAAAAGGGGAAAAAGTCTGGACTGCGTTGCAAAAGCAATTACAGCGCATCTGCTGTTCGAGCATTGTGGTCAGGAACTTAGTTTTCCTTCATTGGCCACAAAATGTAGGCAAATTCAGCAAAGGCTCAACTTTAGCTCAGTGTTCGCAGTGTATCAACTATGTCTGTATGTGTGTGTGTGTGAGTGTGTGTGTGTGTGTGTGTGTGTATGTAGGTTGGGGTGTTTGTTAGATTTATGGCCTCCAAAGCCATAAGTTTGAGTGTATTCGTGTGTGAGTGCGAGTGAATGTGCAAGCTGTACTCAATTAATACTCATCAGTGTGACATTAGTGCCATTTATTTCAACAGGCTGAGAGGGAGAGGAAACTGAGGCAGAGAGTGGATCAAAAACAGAGATAAAAGATAAATGAGATAAGCACGTGCATTGCGAATTGTTTCACATGCGAATTGTCAGCATCCCCCAGCCACGCCTCCTTCTCCTCCTCCTCCTCCACTTGATTATGCATAATCAAGGCTACTTTTTGCCACATTTGGGAGCCATCAATAAATAGCTCATAAATTGCCGACGGTGACTTTGCATCATTGATGGCAACGTCACCCCGAAAAAAAAACATTCAAATTCATCTCATTCATCTGGACTTTAAACATAGCAAACTTTACGAGTGTGTGTGCGACTCATTTCAATTTTATGGTTCACGCTGTCACCGAAAAAACCCCAAAAATGTGGCAGCCCAACCAAAACCAAAACCAGAAAAAAAAACACACACAAACCTAGAGAGTGAGGGAATATAAATTACTGCGACATTTGACTTTAATTTGGTCATAAAGTGCGCTACAGTAAAATAAATTAAACGCCTAGCTAAACTTTAGTTTTTGTAAAATAGAAATAAATAAATAAACAAACAACATAAACAATAATAACAGCAAACAATTTGTGAATGCCAGCAAATCGTTGAGCGTAAATCAAAATACAATTAATTCAGTTTTCAATTGTATAAAAGAAATATCTTTCGTATATTCAGCGCACCTAAAAGATGAGAAATTATATTCAATTGTGTTTAATTGCGCGCAAAAATAATTTATTCGAAACTCATAAATATTATGGCAATAGGTGAGAATTTTATGGCAACATTTTTGAATATTAGCTTGTAGAAATTTTGTTATTATTACTGCATAAAATATGGTATGTAGAATATTGCAGAGAATTAAATTCATTATATTAGAATTGAAATAGTTACTTTTCCTAAAAAAATTTTTAAAAATTAATATTTTTATAAAAATTCTTGTAAAAGAATTTGCCAGCTGATTTAAGTTGAATATTAGCTTATTATATTTAAATATCGTCAATGACTAAAATCTTTAGAGTATTGCAGAAAATGAAATTCATTATTTTTGTATTGAAATAGTTAATTTTCTTAGAAAAGTTTTCTATTTTATTATTATTATAAACTTTAATTAAAATCTGTTGATATTGAAGTAAATATAATTTGAAATTTATTTAGCTGATTTATTTAGAAAATTTAATATGCTACCAGCTCAATAATTGCTTAAACATTTTAACAAAAATTCTTGAAACAAAAACTCATAAATAGTCTAGCAATAGGTGAGAATTTTATGGATTTATATTTTGAATATACAAATTTTGATTACTCTAGTAAAAACTCATAAATATTATGACAATATTTTTGAATATTAGCATGTTATATTTTGCTTTCAAAACTGCCTAAAATTTCATAACATTCTAGCAATTAATAACTTCAAATTTGTACTGGAGATTTTCATATTTTACAAGCTCAATAATTGCTTAAAGAAAGTTATAACAATTATTGCAATAAAATTTGTATGTTTACTTTATTAGTTTTAGTTTAAGAAACTTTATTGATTGACCCATTATGTGTTGGCAAATTCAGCAAATATTTCAGCATCTATGCGAATTTGTTCAAGGATTGAAAATAGTTTGCATTCAACAAATTTACCAAATTAGAACAAACAATTGGCTGCCTAAATGTCAAAAAGAAGCATAGAAAACTAAACTCTGTTTCACAATAAACGCCTCCGCACAAAACTTTGCTGTCTAATCAAATTTAGCACTCTAATTTCACCTAATTCGTTGCCACATGAGCTCGTTGTTCTCATTCTCTATTGAGAAAACTCGCATGCAATGTGGCAAATTTTGGTCAAAACGAAGCTAATTAATCAGTTTTGTGGGCGAGCAAATGTGCGTCGAAATTTTGCAGAGAGAGAGAAACTTGAACTCATTGCGAACTGTTTCTCATCAATGCAAAACTATTCATTTATAGTCAATAGATTAGTTTGAATGTACTTCTAAGATGCTCCAGTTTTAAGCATAAGGTCAAAATTTGCATTTGGCAGCAGAATGTCTTAAGGCATTACGAAAGAGAAAGACTTGGCACTTCTTTGTGACAACTTGAGAATGGCAGAGAAGAGCGTAAAACTTTTGAATTACAATTTGCAATTGTAACATTTGAAGTTTATTTCAGTTGACCTTTTTTTTTTTTTGGCTTTTTTGGCTTTGCGACAATGCGACTTTTGCAGAAAGTTGAACCCAGTCAAAAAGTGGAAAGTGGCAGCTAAGGTTACCACTTGCCGTTGGGCAAAAGTTTGGTCTGTTGACCCTAGTTGCAGCTTTGGTATTAAAGTATATTAATTTCCGCACTGGACTTAAAACAAAGTGTAGAGTGATAACACACAAGAGAGCTCAATGGGCTCAGTTGAAAGATAGTAAATAAAAAACTTTATCAACATAGTCATAGTAACATATTCATGTCTATTTATAATGTGGCAAGATAAAAATAAGATAATGTTGCAAATCCATTGCATTTATTGCCTCGTAAACTTGCAACTTGATGAGCAGCTGCCACAACACCAGCAACAACATCCACAACAACAACAACATGCCATAAATGTTTACAAATATCTCTGATCATAATTTGCTTACCATTCCGTTTCTCTATTTTGTTGGGTTATTTTGTTTTTTTTTTTTGTTGTGTTGTCGGCCGAGGCAATTGAACTCGACGAATTTTGTAGATAGATTCTCGTTGAAGAGCTGAGCGATATGTTTTGGTTAATTTGTTGTTGGCCTCAGCCTATTTATGAGTATTTAATCTGTGCAATTATAAGCACAATATTTATTTTGATATAATTTTGCGTTTTGCTGTTTCACCTTCTTGCTTTTTTACAAAAATATATGTTGCAATTTGCAATTTAATTAGAAAAACTGTTTAAAAATACGCCCAAGTGGCAGTTTGCTTGTTGTTTGCATATGCATTTTCGAAAATATTTATTAAGTTGATAATTTTTCGGTTTCACACACACACACACACGCACACTCTGTCACACATACACGCACGAGGGGGGAGACGAAGCGACAACGAACTGACAAAAATTTGTAACAGAAAACAATTGCAAAAGTGTTTTATGTGTGGACACTTTTTAGCCGCGGCCAACGTTGCGTATGAGCGACGACAACAAACTGAAAGCACCGAAGCCAAACGTTAAACGGGGCGCCAGGCCGAAACGTTTGCAACATGTTCGCATCGAACGTGTTGCAAGCGAACAAGTTGCGGGTGAATGCCGCTTGGGTTTATCACTAGAAATTAAGACAAAAGCAAAGCAACCTCCGCTTCTACTGCTGCTTCTTCTTCTACTTCTGCTGTTGCGGCATAACGAAAATTAAATGAGACCACAAAAGGAACAAGCATCACACCAACAACAACAACAACAGCAACAAACAGCCACAGAAATATAGTCCTCAAACAACGGAGGGGGCAAAGAGTAAAGAAACTCTCTTTCTCTCTCTGTGTTGGTAAATCACATTTTTGGCTGCGGTTTATTTCGACAGATTCCAGCCAATTTGAAAGTACAGAAATTCCCTTTTAAGCTGCTGGATTGCAAACTCAAGTATACGATTTTTAATTATACAATTGCTTACAGAAATTAGCCCCAACAAAAGGCGACTAATAAAGCTACTTAATTGAATCAAGTCAAGACACATTTGATTCTTTTCAATTTTTTAGATTTCCTTTGAAACAAAATACAAATATTTATGATGATTTGGTTAAAAAAACAATTCTATAATCATGCTGAAAATACAAATATTGATTTCTAGCAACTAGATGATTTGGTTAATAGATCAAATGTATTGAAATCACACTGAATTTTAAGAAATATCAAATGTCAGTTACAAATTACAATAACCCTTTGCATACTTTACTTAAACGTGGGTTGCAACAAATAACCTTTTATGTTTTCGAAACTGATTGAAACAATAAACCGAATGTGAAAGTTCAAGCGGAACTTTGAATTAAACATTACAATTGCAAGTTTTACGAAATTCGATAGAATTATCTTTAAATATACAGAAAAACTATAAGACAATAGATCATTTATTACTTTTAGATTGTACTTTTTGAAATATAAATATATAAATAAGATTTTAAATAAATTCCAAGCAGTAATTGTCAATTTAGATAATAATTGTATAAGCCTATTAATGATTTTTGTAACCTTTAACCATTCGATTCCCAACATTAAGAAGTTCTATCATTTAATTTCATGTCTCTCTGGATAGGCTTTTGGAACATTAAGATCATTTCGAATCACCCAAGACAATTATGAAAAGGCAATGGCAAGTCTGAAGAGAATATATGACAATGATTGTCTTATATTTAATGAAAATATCGCAGCTCTTTTCACTTTGGCCAAGACTTAACAACGTATCACTAACAAAAATTTCGCTAATCGTTAAGAAATTTACTCATTGCCAACACTATAGATAAAATAAAAATAAATTATTAAAATATATAATTTAATATAATAATTTATAGTTATTGAAAATGTACCACAAATAAAATCACAATTCGAATAATGCAAATTTGTGAAAAAAATTTAGATTTAGATTTATTTTAAATGCTTTCTAAGTTATTCACATTATTTACGAGTCTTTTTGTGACGTTCTCTAAGTTTTGCCCAATTAGAAAACACTATATTTGTTTGTGTAGTAATATTATTTAGCTTATAATTTATATATATAGTCGCATACAGTATTGTGTCTTTTCGTTTTTTTTTAAATCCCTATTTATATCGCCGCAAACACAAATTTTCGCTTTGCTGCAGTAATTCATAAAATGTCTCAGCTACTTTGTCATTCCCTCTCGCTGTTTCATTCTCTCTCTTAGTCTATCTCGCTCACACTACAGCTTGACCCCTAGACATTGTTGTTGTTGTTGTTATTCTCGCTGCAGGTGCAAGCAAATCAACACATTCGTGGCAGAGTGCTTAAGGGGCCAAAAGGGGATTGCACTGCGAATTTGTGGCTAGAAATTGACGTTTCTTTGGCTACAATTTGGCGTTGGCCACGTTTTTAGTATTCTTTTAGTAGTTGTTGTTGCTGTTGTTGTTGTTGCTTTTATTTTGGTTTTTGTGTTGCCTTTAAATGATTTTCCATTTGCACATTTCACGCGTCGAAATGTTTTCGTATTTCTTTTGTTGTTCTTGCTTTTGTTATCCACATTGTTGTTGCTCTCTCTCTCTCTCTCTCTCTCAATATTGTTGCTATTTGCCAATGGCGAAAATTTTCATTCATAAAAAAAAGGTGAATGCTTGTGGGCGTCTCGAGCATTGAGCGCGAAAAACAATAAAACGCCAAAAGCAGAAGAAGCAGCAACAGCAGCCAAGGCAAAGGCAGAGACAGAAGGGAAAAGGCAGAGGCAGAGACAGCGGAAACTGTATTGGCCCAGGCAGACAAACAGGCGTAAAACAGACTGCAAAGGGGAGCGGGCGATATAGAGAGGAGAGGAGAAGGGGGAGAAGCAACTTTAGTTGATACGAAGAAAAGCATAAGAATATGGACAAAGTTTTGTACTTGGCGCAACTTTGTTGTCGCGTCTTTTACTTTTTGTATTTATTTATATTAATACACAACACATGCATATGATTGTCTCTTTTACTGTGTGTGTGTGTGTGTGTGTGTGTGCGTTCATGTGCGTATTTTTATTTATTTTCTTTTTATTCAACGCGCAAGGCAGGCGAACAAGCAACGCAAATATATTATTGCCAAATATTTGTAACGAAACGAAAAAAGGTTAAAAAAAAGGCACTTTGAGTAGCTAAACTATTGTTGGCTATATACCGTATTATAGTGTGTGTAACTCTATACGCTACTCTGTGTGTGTGTGTGTATTGGCTTGGCTTGTCACATTGTTCAAACCGCACACACAGAGAAACAGAGAGAGAGTGAGCCCAAAGCCAGGCAAGCGACATTTGTGTGGTTTTTGTGTTCGTAGTCAACCCGCTGCCGAGAGTTTACCCTTCCCCCCTCTTTTCCCTTTGGCAAACGAAAACATCTAACGAAAAATGTCGAAAGAAATGGCATTAAAAAGAAAAAAGAAAAGAGGACGCACAAACTGTTGGTCGATAAGGTTGTCCAAATCAAAACATTGAAACCGAAGTCCTCTGTTTGGCAAGACGGAAGGACGCAGGCAGCTAGCTTGACAGGCAAACGAGGCGAGCAAGAACTTAAGGATAATGCCAGGTTTGAGTTTGCTCAATGTTGACATACTCTGTAAGTGTAGCAGAGCTCTAGCTGGGTATAACGACCACAATATGGATTGACAAAAATAAGCAAAGCTAAACGAAAAGACTTTGTGAAGTAAAGTAACAACATTTTTCTTTACTTTCCTTAGATTTTTACTAACGTAACTATTAAGCGAGAAATATATATGCTATTAAACTAAAGAAATGGCCCTTAAGTGGAAAAGGTTTAAAGCAAAACGCTTGCTATTCAAAGTATTTATGTTAGAAACAACAACTTGCCATTTACTTATAAATCATTAAAAATATGTGACATTAAGCGAATAATAATAATAAGCTACACTATATAGAGTTGCTCTTAAATGAAATAGCCTTAAAGTAATGAGGTTGCTATGTGGAATGGTAACACATCATTTTCAAAGCCAACAAGTTGTTAGTTTGCAATTAATCATTAGGAAAATATGCCACTAAGTGAATTGTGTTCTATATATAAACAGGCTGTTAAAATAATTTAAACTTATTGCTGCTTTGTGATGTATGTGTTTTAAAGACTTTCAACGACAACAACTTGCTTAATACCCATAAATCATTGACTCATATTATTAATAATTTTACTAAAGCGCATCTGCACGTCTATCAACGTTGTTGGCCAAGCATTACTCTTTGTTTTTTCTGCATTTATTGCTTGGCTGGCAGTCCTACAGTGGGTTAAAGTTGAGCCAGCGACTTAGACTTTAAGCTTGCCCCGAATTTTTGAATTATTTTTCAAGATTTATGCGCCTTTTGAGAGCGTCGCCTCAGAGTGTGGGAGAGATGAGAAAGCAAGTATACGAGTGGAGACAGCTTTGATGAGGGGCATGCAAAAGCAGACAGCCTCGTGAGCCGTGAAACAGTCAGGATATTTGGTTAAAGCTACAGCTGCTGCTGATATACAATATTTGATTTGAAATGTAAATGCTACTCTTACATTTAATGCTGCCTAAAGTCGCACTGACAAAGTGCAAAATTGATTGACAGTCAGCCCCGAAGAGACGAAGAAGAAATCAGTTGCTTTCCTTTCAAATTTTTTTATTGTCAAAGTGAGCAAGGTGTGGCACAGCGAAGTGACCAAGTTTTGATTTAAAAATTAAATAAGTGAAGATTGAAAATCTCTGCAATTAGAGCATTGATTTCTTTAGTGATTAATTTATTATTATGTTCACTAAGATAAATCTTGAATGCACTAAAAGTAATATTCTAAATCAATCAATAATTTATTAAATGTTTAAAGGTACGTATACGTAATATTATCCAAATTTAAAACACTTTTAAATAAATGTGTTAGCTAATAATATTCTTTAATATATCTGTCATATGGCTTTTAATGACTTTAATAATACTAAATAACTTAAAACATGTTTAGTGTTCGTTTAATGCGTATACGTAATTTTATGTTAGAAATATGTTCCAACTTTAAATTATTGTCTTGTCTAATTATTTTAAATTATTGATGTATTCAAATTTTAAATTATCTTGTCTTAATTAAGTCCTAAGTGAAATACAGAAATTTTAAATTAATTTGTAATATATAAAAAGAGTATTGTTACGTATACGTAATTTTAGGGTAAGGCAAAGACAAATCTGATAAAATTACACAAAGTGGTGCAACTGATTGCTCTAATTTTTTCAGACATTATTCTAAGTAGCCCGAGGCAACACTCTAAGTGAATTGTATGAAAAATGAACTATCCCAAAACTGGCTTATGAACCCGCAAAAGAGCTCATTAAATAATCATCTCTGAATTGAGAAATTACGCACTGAGAGCAGAAACTTGCCAGAAAGTTATATGAGTTATAGAAAGACAACTGCTCTTCAGCTAAAGTTCTGAAATTGCATTATAAAAACCCAAAACTAATTAAAATTAATGCAACTAATTAAAATGATAGCGAGTATTGCCGGAAATTGTGTGGCACAAAAACGCATTTCATATTGAAATGTTGGATGTAAAAATAATTCAAGGGCAAAACGAAAGATTTACATAATCGAAACATATAGAAGGACAAATCTGGCAACGGATTGTGAATATTATACGAGTGTATTCATATTTTTGTTTCTCTTCTTCATTTTGTTGTTGTTGTTGTTGTTGTGCTTTGGCTATTTTTGTGAAAAGTGCTGATTTGGTCTGCAGAAGAAACCCGCAATTATGTGAGCAAGAGAATAGATATAGAAAGAAGAAAGAAGACGGACGGAAGACAAATAATGCATGGCTCATTTGCAGCTGCACCTGAAGGCTTATTAAAATCAACGAGTTTTGCTTTTTGCATTTTGTGCAAAACTGAAAATCTAAATGTGTCAAGCTGTGTGCAGTGAAAACAAGAACAACGTATTCAAGTGAAATGATGATACCACAAGTCTCGAGTCTCGCGTCTCGAGGAGCAACAAACTGAACGTTGGCAGTTGGCATATTCGATTTGCGTCAACATCGTTGTTGTTGTTATTGTTGTTGTCTCCGTTGTCGTTGCCCGGATACGTATGCGAGAGAGAGAGAGAAAGAGAAGGGAAATCATCAAAGAGGGGGGAAGTGAAGACGAAGAGCTAAAGTGGACACTGGGCAGTCATGTAAAAGTGATGCAGCCACTGTGTGTGTCTCTCATGTCTCATCTCTCATGTCTCTTGTCTCTGCATGCGAAATAATTATTAATAATAAAAAGAACGTGCTATGAATCGTTCTTCTTCTTCTTGTTGTTGTTGTTGTTCTCATTCTTCTTCGTCGTTGTCGTTGTCGTTGTCCTCGCTGATGCACTTCCGCTGGCTGCAATGACAGGCGTAGGTAATTAACAAACTGCAGGGGATCTCGTGGACAAACTACGGCAACTGAAAGCCAAAGTCAGCGAAAAGCCAAAGTGCCCATTGGAGACAGCACGCAGTGCAGACTACGCAAAAAACAAACAAAAAACTTTTGCAGCTAAGTGTTTTATACACTTTGCAAAATGTAAAGAAAGTATAAATAGAATAATGCCAGGGATTTGGAGGCTCTTAAGTGTGATTTTAAACTAGCAAAGCATTTAAAGCTTCAACTAAGTTTTGCTATCTTGTGCCAAGTGGAAAAAAGTATATTGACATTGAAATTTAGATTAACTGTATTTTCAATATTGTGATAACATGAATTTAGAATTTAATAAATGAATTTTAAATTTATTGCAGTTAAAGTTTTATCTACGTTTTGTTATCTTGCGGAAAATGTTTTGATATTTTAGTATATTGATATTGTAATTTAGATTAACAGTGTTTGCAATATTATGATAACATGTTCAAATTAAGAATTTAATATATACGTTTCAAAATTATTGTAAAATCAATCTTTATAAGCTTTTAAAGCTTTAACGCAGTTTTGATATTTTAAAACATATTTTTCTGGTTGTAATTTGCTAAGCAGAAAAATTCATGATAGTGTAGAAATATTATTTGTCAATTAACAATTTAAAAAACACATTTGAAATTTATTGTATAAGAAACTTTGTTAAATATTTAAAACTTCAATTAAAGACTAATGAAAGTACAATATTTTGATAAACAATAAATTAGTTTTAAAATTAGTGCTCTAAAATAAATTCTTATCATTGCAATTTAATTAAATTGTTCTCAACACTCTAGCAATAAAATCCCATCAACGATAACTTTATAAAATATTTTATTATCACTTCAAAGACACAACTATAAAAATCATATTAAATTTGCCACTAAAAATAAATCTCACATTGCAATGATAAGACACATTAAAGAGATATTTCACCTCAATTGTCACTGAAAACTTTTAGAATACATTTTCTTGAAGTTTAACTAAGCGAAAACAAAAAAAATTAGCCAAAGAAACCGCTGCACATAATTGTATTTTGTAGATAGCATTGAAAATGTATCCCAAGTTTTCTCTCTCACAAAACATTGCCACAACAATTCGCAATTTTTCAATTTGTTTCACCTTTTGTGGCTTCTGCTTTCAACTTTCTATGCTCAACATTGTTGCCTTTAGAAGTATAAAAGCTGCGTTGCCTTTAACATTAATTTCATCTTATCTTGTTTTCATTTCTTTTGTCTTTTGTTTGTCGTTTGTCGTTTGCTTGTCGTTGCTATTGTTGCTTTTACTTTTGGTTTTTACTTTATTTTGGCAGTGCGCTAATTATGACATTTTTCTCTTGAGCAATTACTGCCAAATGCTTGAGAGCACATTCGACATTAAGTAGCCGCCCCCCAGTACTAGTTGCCACCCCCGCTGCCTGTTTCCCCCCCGCCGTGTGGCATGCCCCAAACCCGAGCATTTCACTTTTCATTTAACATTTAACATTGCATTGCATTCGGTTTTTCTTTTATTCTATTTGATTTGCTCGAAATTAAATTCACAGTTTATTTTTAAACGAGATTTGTAAATTTACAATTTGGCTTTTGACTTATTGCATTAATTGTTTGTCGCTGATGAACGACTATGTATCTTTTCTATCTATATATATATATATACATACGTCTGTATGTTTGGCTTTTTATATAACTTTTATTTATGTTTGAAAACTTGGCACAGTTTCCCAGCCAAATTGCAGCATGACGCAATTGACACAGCGACGAGCGCTTTGAATTTTCTTTTTTCGCTTTTTCATTTTGGGTTTCAGTTTTTTTCTTTTTTCATTTTCCTCAGTTTTTTTTTTCGCCGAGATTTTTGTTTAAATTGTTGGCAAGCGAAATTGCAAACTAAATGTGCAGCAACAAATTATATGTGTACGTTGTGCTCGGCTCATTATTTTGCAGTTATTTAAAGGCATTTTAATTACTTGAAAATTAATAGCACAATATTGCGTATACGACGCGTTATCCATGTCTGTCTAAGAAACACACACGCTAAAATAATTCTATTACTTGACGCACCAAATTGGCGCTACAAATCAAAAGATTAAACGAAAACAGAGAATTACTCATTATTATTATGCGAATGGCTATCATAAATATCGCAGCTACTCTTCGAGGCACATCTGCCGAAGATCATCATCGCGATCACGATCACGATCATCGTCTACAACATCATCATCATCACCATCATCATTTGTATACGATATTTCATAGCATATCTCGCAAGAAAACAACATTTTTGTGTGTTTATCCAAATGATGCGTGCAATGTCAATAGGCGAAATGCGGAAGTGAAATGCTTAATAAAAAATAAATTATTTATTCTTCATGCAAATTCATGCTTGTTCTTCCTTTCCCAGGCAAACAAAATGCGAAGTATGTACGTATATTATAAATTTATGAAAAGAAATTGACCTTAAAAATGTGCTTGGCATATGCTGCACAAGTTTTATGTGGTCAAGGCGAAACAAGTAAGAAAGCTACAATCAAGTGTGATCGACCTTGAGATACCCGCTACTCGTTAAAAAGAAAAAAAAATCAAAACAGTGAGGTATTATTTGTAATATATAACAAAATCATGTACCGCAAAGATACTAAAATATACCGAAGACTATATTTGGTATATCTAATAAAATACGACAAAATACTAAAATGTGCAGAATGTCATTTTTGGTATATTAATATACTGAATATATTGAAAAGTATATTTGGTATATCTGATAAAATATAACAAAAATACTAAAATATACGAAAGTTTTATTATAATTATATAGTATTGCATTTAAAATATACCAGCGAGTGCAAAATATACCATAGAGTACAAAAAAATATACCGGATTGTCAGCCAAGGCAGCTCAGATTTGTCTTCTTCTGCCTGTGACATACATTTCCAGTAAGCACAAAGTTATAATACCCTTCTAACCTATAGGAAACAGGTATAAAAAGACTATTATCGAATATTTTATTCTGCATTGCGATTGGCGTAAAAACTGTAGCCAAAAATTACAAACTCTGCTGAAAGTTATGGCGCAAAGATTTTCAATAAACGCCCAGCGCCAAATCAAAATACAAAAAAAAAAAAAAACGAGAATGGAAATTGTCGAGTGCGAGCCGCACTTGAAAAATGTGCAAGAGGAAGAGCAGAAAGAGAAGAGAAGAGAAGTAAGGGAATAAAGTGAGATAGCTGGTGAGCTAGCAGAAAACAGCACTCGAGATACGACGCGCAAATTTGTTGCCAACTTTTGTGGGAAAAAAGGCAGTGCTACAATAACGGTTTCTTCGCGTGTGTATAAGTGTGTCTATCTATAGGTGTGTGTGTGTGTGTGTGTGTGTGTGTGTCGATGTTTGCTGTAAATTTGTGGCGTACTAATTTGCTGCTGTCGCCTCGCTTTGCGCCATTTGTCGCCACACAAAATACAATAGAAGACACATTTAAATTTACCCAATTATTTTTTATGTTTGCACCCGAAGCAAGGATTCAAACTGAAGGCAAACTATTTTGCTTCGCCTTTGTTGTTTGCTTCCGCACATGCTTCCTGCTTCATACTCATATTTCACAATTAGATTTTACAAACAATTGCCACATTTTTTCTGTAAAAGTAATGCGGGTGAATTGAAATAAAAGATGAAAGAACCACGTTGCTTTTATTATATTTACTTTTCCCTTTTGCAACCTTTTTTTTTTAAACTCTCTAAGTGCTACATAAATTTAAATTGTTGCACAGTTTGGTAGAATTTTAAAGTGCTAAATATATTTTAACTTAAATAATTTATAGTTTATACAAATTTTTTAGTCCTTCAGTAAATGAATAAAAACCCATTTTAAGAAATAGACCAAATAGTGCTGCATTGTTCTTACAATATACCAGCTAGCATACCGGAAAAATACTAAAATATATTACTACATTCTTAATATATATATCATAGAGCACAAAATATAACAGATTGTTAGTATTATCATATCTTAAATAACTTCAACAACTTTTATTCGATCACAACCAAATTTTCAGGAATAATACCGTAGTTATTATTATTTGAGCCAATAACTCTAAAATTACGCTTCTATTTGATTTTTTCGCAGGTATAAAAACACTTATATATTTTCATATATGTTTCGTATTTTAATATAAATATGATAGTTAAATTATTTATTTGTGCGAAGTCAAAAACTATATTGACATTTAAATTTCAATGAATTAAAACCATAAAATAACAAAAACTAAATTGACATTTAAATTTAAATGAATTAAAACCTTAAATTTACAGCTCTCACAACTCTTTTGTTTAGTTCCAACTATTGAGTTAGTTGGCCTTTAACATTTTTGCCAACACCAAAAGTTTATCGACATTTGCCGCAGCATTTCAACTTTTAACAATCTAGTCCCCAAAAAAAAAAGAAAGAAAACTTTATTGCAATCTGTCTCGACTGTCCCGATGAATAAAAGCACTTTTTATGTGAAATGTTATTTTGGATTTTGGCATTTTGTGAATGTCAGTTTAGCACATTTATTAGTTAATTGAACCATGTTGAATGCGCTCAAATGAACTCGCATTTTGACAAACGATAATACAACAAATTGACCACAAAATCCGCTTAAAAATTATATGAAAATTACATTTAATTTAATGTGCACAATTCAAAAACAAACAAAAAAAACACACGCAGCATACTGACAATCCATAAATAATATAATAGATTTGAATGAATTTATTATTATGATTGTGTTTCGTATTTTGTGTATTTGGGGGAAATATAAGTGCAAAAGTTAATTATGCGCAAATTGAAACCAAATGTTTTCGATCAAACAAAATGGGCAGCAAATGTCGAAAAATTAACGCAAATGAAAATGGAAAAACAGGGAAAATATATGAAATATGTAAATCAAGCCAACAACTGAAACACGAAGCGTATTTGTGGTTCTCAAATTCAGAAAAGAAAAGTAACCGCAGAGCAAAAGAGACACGCTCTATTTAATGGCCAACTGTCCATCCACCAGCGATGACAGCGATTAAATGTGCACAACTCACAGATACCCTGGACAATTCTTTTATTTGAATTCCATTTATAGAGTATACAAAAAAGTATGTGCCATTAATTTGCTTCATAAGTATTCGCGTCGTGTACAAAAGCATTTCAAGTGCTTCCCAAATAGCAGAAATAATAAATTATTTTTCAAATATTAATCAGATTTCGTTAGCGGCAAATAAATGGAATTTTTTAAGATTTATTTATCGTATGGCTGACTTAACTTCAACCAGCAGCAGCAGTAGCAACCTTCCCTCTCCTCCCCCTCACTCTGCCCCTCTTTCGTCTTCCGTTCTCCCTTTTGGCAAAACGAAATTCAATTAAATGTGCCTTAAATACAAATCTAGCGCTTATTTTGTATGTGTTTTTTTTTGTTTCACGCCTTCTTAAGTGCCACGCTGCGTATGAGTAATGAGCAATCGAGCAATAAGTAATGATCTATGCCGGCTGACAAAACCAATAAAATTGGAGCAGCAGGCAGGTTGCTGCCACAGCTACCCAAAAGAATAATGCTCCATAAACATTTCCCATCGCGTCGCGTCTCTCGACCTCTTCTCGGTCTTTTCTTACTCCCGTCTCCCGTCTCTCGTCTCACCTCGCGCGTCTCGTGCTTTTTTTTCAATGGCAGCTGATTCAGCGCCAACAGAAAAAAAGAGAAATAAAAACGACCAGACGCAAATGCAAAAACCAAACGCAAAAGCAGACGCCGCGACGACGAAAGCAGCGACAAAGAAAAAAAAAAAGAAAAAAGCAAAAACGAAAACGAAGAACGCAAATACATTGCCAAAATAGCAAAGTAATTGCGAATCGTTAAACTCATGAAAGCGGCTAACTGCTAGAACACTACAACAACAACAACAACAACAGCTACCCCAAAGACAGTTCCCTCTGAATCCCATGTGTGTTTTTGCGAGGCTCGCTTCTGCCGTTGAGCCTCAGTAAGTGCACTAATAGTTGCCATGATTCCTCAGTTCTGAAAACTTCTTTATGAATTTAATAAACTCTGTCACTTGAACGATTTGTCTTGGGACAACTAAAGTGCTTTCAGTTTTAATTTTTATACCTCAACTGAATTCATACTTTATTATAAAATTCATTTAGTAACAACTATTTAAGCAAAATACTATTTTTGTGAAGTTTGATTGTCTTGGGACGACTAAATATGATTTTATACCTCAACTGAATTCATTCTCTAGAATGAAATTCATTTAGAAAAAAAATATTTATAATTCAGATTTAATTTAAAAATGGAAAATAATATATTTGTAGTTTACATTGCTATCCAAAAAATATACATATTTATTCATGATTTAATTAAACCTTAAAGAAGAAAATATAGATGTGAAATAATAAAAGTGATAAATAAGCCTTTGATTATTAAAGTAAATACTCTTTAAATTTTTAACATTGTTAACATATGTAGTAAAAATAGTTTTGATATATTCTTCTGATTTTTTTTTAAGCTTTCAAATATAATTAAATTAAATCGATCGAAGTCACAAATAAAACTAAATTTAGTAGACCAAGAATGCGCTCGTTATTCTTCAAAATTTCGGGATTTTCAATGTACACAAATTTCAAAATGATCAAACGACAAAACCTATTTCATTTAATTTTTGAATTCATAATTTGTCAATGTCATAAGATTCTCAAAATCACATCGTCGTTATGTAGAATTGAAATGAAATTGATGTAGAAATCATTCCGAATTAATTTCAATTAGCAAATGACAAGTTTATGAATCCGCCCTCGCTTATTGATATCTTTACTTTTGCATATAGTATTTATAGCGCTTCCTCGCTCATTATAAAAGTGACTTTGTATGTGTGTGTATAAGTGTGTGTGTGTGTGTGTGTGTGTGGAGAAGCCGTTTGAATGCCTTGGTCGCTTCTTTGACGTTGACGCGTCGAGATGTTGATGATGCTGGCGATGATTAGCAAAGTCGCTGCCTGACACATTACGCATACGCACCGTTCACCTCTCGTTTATTCTATCTGGCATTTATGTTAGTCTTTCTCTCACTACCTCTCTCTCTTTCTCTCTCGCTATCTTGCTTTCCTTTTGTGTGCGCGCATTAATTGTCTAATTGACGCCAAGTGCACTTGAAGTAACTTGAATGTAATTGCACACAAGTGCAATTAAACAGCTTGCCACACGCGTCGCAGGGCATGCAACACTGCCAACACTGACGCCAGCAGGCTGCCTTCGCAGACAGCAGGACAGCAGGCAAGTCCTTTCACTCTTTAGTCTATTGCTTCTGTTGCCAGCATCTCATCGTCTTTTCGTCTTTTTTTCTCTCTGTGTGCTGCAGTTTGTCTTCATTCATTGAGCTGCACAAGTCGTAAATTTTAAATGCTTTGTAACTCATTGCTGCCACGGCCGCAACTAAAAGAGAAGTTTTGATCTTGTACCTCTCCATCCCCTCCCCTCCACTCACCGCCTTGTCATGCTGTTGAAAGGAAACAAAGCTGAAATTTATGCGCTTCACTGGCCGGTCAGCAAAATGGCGCCAAAGTTCAAAGCTCAACGGGGTTCAACGTGGAGAGAGAGAAACATGGAACGAGACAAAGTAGAGAGAGACACACAGTGGCCACTCAGTGATTGAGCTGAGATTCGCTTGAAGCATGCTTCGGTTTTAGCCATCGGCCACCGGCCATCGGCCAGTTTCGGTTATTTGTTTCTTGATGGAATTTCTGCTGGCGTTGCAATTTTATTGCAAATTGTTTGCAGCTCTTTCTTTCGATTCTTTTGGCCATGCAATATGCAGAGCATGTCCACAAAAGCAACAATGACAACACGCTGGCAACCACTTTTATTGGCTATAAAACAAAATGCTTCTGCAGTGCTGCAGCCTACGAAAGCCAGACAACCGGATAGGACACGCATCGCAAGAAATGGCAAACGTGGCATACGTGACGTATACGTGACGCCGCCTCACGAGAGTTGGGCGTGAAGTTTGAGTCAACGTTGCCAAGTTTTAATCACGTTAAAGCAGCACACAAACTTTAAGCACTAGCAACTTACGCTTATCATCTCATTCATCATGTTTATCAGCGAAGCTGCCTGTGTGTGTGTGTGTATGTGTGCTTCGCCTTATGCCTAAGGGCATAAGTAATTATTTACATTTGAAGAGCAGCTAGTACGAAATTCCAAATAATATGCATGCCCTCGCTTTACACACACACACACAAGCACTACTTTATTGAAATGCATGGCATGCATTTGCCAAAAACAATGCAGAGATTTTAACACACACATACAAGCACAGGCAGCGACATGGCAAATTTACAGACAACACGAGTGAGCCGCAACAATGCAGCAGAGGCGACGACGCAGCGTGTGCATGTGTGTGAGAGTGAGACAAAGAGTGTTTTGTTCTGTTTGCATTTATTGTGATATACAAATACGTTAACAGTGGTGCATGACTTATTTAGTGCAAATGCATTATTGAGTTTCAATGTCGCACAACTTAGAGAGCATCTAAATGCAGTTTTATTGAAGTTTAGTATTAAAACTATAAAGCTTAAATTTTTTTTTAATAAAATTAAATTTTGTTGGCATTACAATACATATTCATAGCGAAATATGTTTGGGTCCACTGTACATTTGTTGTATGCAGTATAAATACAGCTAGCACCCCTCGAGCATTGCTGACAGCATTAGCTGCATATCAACGTACACACACACACGCACGGATATGCGTACACATGGATATGCGTATATATGTATGTGTGCATATAACAATTAATTTGGCACACAATTTTTTCACGTTTTACGTATTTTTTGCCTGTCGCCATTGCGGCAATTGGGTAAATCCGTGGCAATTGGCAATTATACAAATTTCGTGCATAGACAATTGCAAGCGACATAAAGACGGACGTAAATAGACTGCTAGCAGCGAGTGTAGACTAGGTTAGGGTTGACACTCACACGCAATTGTTGCCATGGGAGGCTAAAGAGCAAGCAACCATTGCGCTCGGACTTTGATTGATGAATCGCTGGCCTCCAATGATCTGCCACTGACAGACGACAAATGATTCATCTGCAGACAATGTAAGGAATACACAACTACACTTACATACCCACACATACATACCCAAGTATAGTGGGAGAATATGTGCACTTGTAAGTGCTAAGCGCATTTACATGCATGACGAGAGCGAGCTTTAAGTGCCAAAGCTTTAAAGCGCAAGACAAATGGGATAATATTTATGCAAAACAGAGACAACAACAGCATATGCATAACTGTGATAACACTTACCGAAAATTGCATGTGTTGTGGGTCGTGTGTAATAGAGACAACAATAGCAGCAGCAGCAGCAGTCGACAGCTCCATCAATCGTCAGCGTAGCGTCGCGTCGCGAAGCGTCGTAAAACTATCAAGGCAACGCCGGCGTCAACGTTGACTGCACTAATGGCAGCGCTGAAATATTTATCACTCCTCCCCCATACACACACATATACACTTGCGTACTCACAGGCTGCAGGTGTCACAACAGCAAAAATCAAAACATACGTATATATGTGTATCTAAAAGGAATCACCGTTGCGAGCATTCCATAACAAATCCCACTATACAAATCCGCGTAACTTCAAAAGATGCCGACGTCGTCGCCGTTTATTTGTACAAAATTAGTTTATGACGCGCTGAAACAAAACGCGCACACACTCACACACACTAACACATGTACACGCGCGCACTTTACACTGCGAGTCTAGTCTAGAAGCGTGTGTGTGCTTTTAAACAGACACTTAAAAAGTGCTTTGTGCGCGAAAGTTTATTATTTTAATAATTCTTTATGTTTGGCGGCTCTTTGACGCACAACACGAGAGCAGCAGCAACAATAGTAGCACCAGCAGCAACAACAACAACAGCAGCGTGTGAATTGAACACAGCAACTACAAATATTTAGGCAGTGACTACAAAATACTAAATGCTCGTCGTACTAGATTCCAAAACTAATTGCTCACAACATCAATACGCCGGCTGGCATATTTGTTTACAATTGCTTTCCTGCATGTACATATGAGTGTCTTGTTAATTGCAAATAATGCCGCAAGTGAAGCGTGGGTGTAATTATGTTTCAGCTGTTATTGTGTTTTGATATTCCCGTCCGTATTATGCTTGAAATTCAAAAACAAACGCTACGCCATCTGACGACATATTCACAAACTAAGCAACTTCGATTAATATGATTTATCGATAATGCGCCGCACTCTCAATTTCATGGCAAACAGCGAAAGCAAGCACGGCGCCATCTGGCGTTAGCTGCAGCCAATAAGTGTATTATCGATAGTGGTGCTATCGCTGCTGTTAAGCAGTTGGCGCCACATTTAAATGAAAATTCCACTTTATTAAGAATAGTCTTTTAGAATAATTTATATCGCAGAGCTTACAACTTTTGCCAATTAAATGCATAAGCGTTATGTGTATTGCAAGTCAATTGATTATGTGACATGGTGCCACATCCTCAATTTCTTGACCATCCAGCGTTTTTATTTGACACTCACAAAGGAAGTGCACAATTTTTCGCTCAGCCTGCCGTCGCTGCTCGGCACTTAAACCATCTAGCAGCATTTGCACTTTGCTCAACAGGCTATTGTTAGATTGCGTGGATGTTGAAGCAGCCTGTTGTATGACTTGAAGGCAATCCTTGGACTGCTGCAACACCGTCTCCATGTTGCTGATGACGGCACCAATTAATTTCTCAGCAGAAGGCGCAGCATCTTCCTCTTCATCTTCATCCACGACACTTTCGATGAAAGCCGACGCAGATGAATCAGCCGTTGTTAGTTGTTCCTTGTTGTTCATGGGAATGCTGTCGACACTGGCGACTATGGCGGGCATGGTTGTGGTTGTCACATGGAGCTGCTGTTGTGGCTCCAGAGATTCGGCAGGTACTTCTTCGATATATTGCTGTGGCAAATGCTGCTCCTGGTCCATGGTCAATTCCATTTGCACAAAAGCAACGCCATCTTCCGGCTCCGACACAACTTCAATGTCATCCGGATCCTCATACGCCAGCTCATCCTCCTCGGGGTCGTTGTCCGTGCTATATGGATAATCGGCACCCCAAATTTGTTCCCCAGCCTCAATCTGAAGACCTGTTACAGTGCTGGGCGGACGTTGCTGCTTCTGGCATTGAGCATATTTAGGCGGACGTCCGCGTTTCTTAATATTCTCAATAATCAGTGGGACGCCTTTGCGAAAATGTCGGCCCAGGAAGAGCAGCTCATTGAAATAGCGCCAAGAGATGGGCGTTGATTGATTTATCTGATGATTGCGATATTCCCGCGCAAAACGATCGCGGAGCTTCTTCCATCGATTGTAACAGAGCTTTTCTGCAAGAGAATGGAACCAGTTATACGAGAAAACAACATAATAATAATATGTATACTCACCTGACTCGTTCAGTTGCTCGGAGATGGCACGCCAAGCTTCATTTTTGGCCGAAAGATTCTTGGAGTTCCGTATTTTATGGCGATCGTACAATACTGGATGCACTTTGACCAGCTCAATCAGCTGCTGACACAGCTCGATATCTTCTGGATCCTCCTCACACTCCTCCTCTTTTTGCTTCCTCTCCTGCTCGGTCTCTAAGCGTGGACGACGCGGTTTTCGATGCCTTGGCTCGAATTTCATATTATCGAGCGATTCATGTTTTACCTGACCGTGTTTATAGTGATCCTTAAGGAAGACCAGGTGGGGAAACATGTCCCAATACGTGGGATGCTCAGGATGCTCCTGAAAACGTCGAAACTCCTTTCCAAAGCGATCCCGGATGCTTTTCCAGCGCGTTATACAGGCTCTTTCACTAGCGCCCAATTGCTGGGAAATGGTTTTCCAGGCGGCGTCCTTGTTGGCAGCATTCTTGACACTACGCGCACTGTCCTTGTCATAGAGAATGGGATAGTTTTCTATCAATTTGATCAACTCAATGTCGTTCATTTATTTTATTTTGTGGTAACAAACAATTGCTTCCCATTTATAGCTTTTGTTGTTGTGCGGAAAAGCAAAACCAGCGTGACCGCAATTTCAAAATATACTTGAGAATATACTGCAGTAAATGTTTTGTAAAATCCTGAAGACTTAGTTATATGTCGTTTTTATAATAATTTCATGGCATTTTTATCTAAAGATAATGATAATTCAAATAAAATAAAATTCTGCTTCATCAGACAGATAGCATCTTTAACTTCATTTATGTATTATAAGCACCTTGTCATTCGATACTATTTTTAGGGCATAAAAATACCAAAAATTTATGCTAAACCATTTTCATGGCATATCTTTTAATGCAACTTACGGTCACACGCTGCTACTGGCCACATGGATTCATTTGTGAATAAAAGATTTTAATTTATAAAATAAATGCTTAAAAGTTAAGAAAACAGTGCGAGAGTAGAGAAAATATACGGCGGTCACACATAGAAGCATTAAAAAAGGATTTGATAAGGGTGCGAAGTGAAAATTGCAAATGTCAAGACTGCAAAGCGGCGGCCGTGATTGTGTGTGTGTTGGAATTTGCAAGTGTGTGTGAGTGTGCACGGCAAACGACCAAAAAAGCCGACATCAACGAGACGGGAGCACAAAACAGAAAACGTTGCGCCCATTTTTTGTTGTTGATTCATTAAATATACGCGGCACACACATACAATTACAAAACCCAAGGCGACGAGCGTGTGTGCATATAGAACGTGTGTGTGAGTGTGTATTCGTGAGTTGTGGAGCAGCCAGTCCAACAAGCTCCCCGTAAGTAGCCGTCTCTCACACCAACACCAACACAATCGCAACTGAAGCAGAAGCAGCGGCAGCGAAACAGAAGAAGAAACACTGTAGAAAGAGCAGCGGTCGCAGTCGCAGTCCGCAGCCGGAGCAGCGGCAAAGGCAACGTCATAAATTTGTCATCGCTTTTGGTTATTTTCGAAAAAAAATATAATAAGCACCAGTTGTTATACTGAATTATATTTGAAAAGACATTCGTTAAACGACTGCAAAACAAATACAATTGCAAGATGATATTGCTGGAAATCAATAATCGCATTATTGAGGAAACGCTCCTGGTCAAATACCGCAATGCTCAAGCAGGGTGAGTCTTCCTTCATTAGCATTCTCTGTCTCTGTCTCCCACTCCATCTAACTGTAACAGTCACCCATTTTATTTTCATTTTATCTATTTTCTTGTGTGGTGTGCGTTATCAGCTTTATTTAGTTCGCATTATCAGCATATTAAGCACACTCACACATACTTCACCTACACAACGGCAAGCTTTCAAAAATTCGGGTGTAGTTCGAACTTGACGCACACTCATGCACTCTAATCACATGTATGTGTGAGTGAGTGTGCATTGCGTGTGCGAGTGTATTTTGCGTTTCTCCGTTCCTCACAGCATTTGTTAATTCATTTTAGCTCATTTATCGCATCATGCAGGCATAATCCGCAGCCTCATGCATTGCAAGCTATGGGCCTCTCCCTCGCACTTGGCTTTGCACTGCAATTGAGTCATCATTCCAATCCAAGATTTGCCTTTCAGTTTATGCGAAATAAAAGCTACACTCCGTGGAGTCAAAGTGGCATATTACGGATTTCTATTCCGATCTGTGTCTCAAAAGCTCCAAAATCAAACAAGACGAACGGCATCCTGTTTAATCCCTCATATTAAAACAGATGACTTGTGTTCGAATACAAATACTCAATTCTGTTATACACTATGGAGTCAAAGTGGCATATTACGGATTTCTATTCCGATCTGTGTCTCAAATGCTCCAAAATCAAATATGACGAACGGCATCCTGTTTAATCATTCATATTAAAACAGATGACTTGTGTTCGTATACAAATATCCAAATGTGTTATACTTCGTGGAGTTAAAGTGGCATATTCCGGAGTTTTATTCCGCTTGTGTCTCAAATGCTCCCAAATCAATTAAGACGAACGGCATCCTGTTTAATTCCTCATATTAAAACAGATGACTTGTGTTCGAATACAAATATCCAATTCCAATGGAGGAGTTTAGTAAATGTGGCATTCCTCAGTGTTATTTTCTAAATTGTGTGTGATGTAGCTCCTATATAATATAATGCAACAGAATTATTTTTTATACCAAAAATAGTAAAACAAATGATTAAGAACTTGCACACACAAACGGATAACAACTACAACAGCATTTACACATATACATCCGTATGTATGTGAACCTCCTTCATATATACAATTTTTTGTTAAAGCTTTATATTATTTATCTATTGTATACCCCAATCACAAATCAATTGGCATGCGGGCAGGCGATAAGATTGTGAAAGTGGACTTGAAGTTGGATTATTTGTTCATGACTTACTTTGTATTTTGTTTTTTTGCAGACTCAAACAAGAATCGATTGATATACGAATAGCAGACTTTGACGGTGTTCTATATCATATTTCTAATGTGAATGGCGATAAAACAAAAGTGCGAGTATGTATTCCTATTCCATTCAGTTACAACTTGAAACTAACAACATATTTCTCAACCAAAATAGATTAGCATTTCGCTCAAGTTCTACAAACAGCTGCAAGAACATGGAGCAGATGAACTGCTTAAGCGGGAATATGGAAATTTGCTGACTGATACGGAAGAAGGTTTGTGAATTGACAAAATACACCATGAAGAAGAATATTCTAAAATTTTTTTTTTTTGTCTATAGGTTATAATGTTTCTGTACTTATTAATCTGGAGGAAATACCCGCAGATTGGGAGCAGGTTGCAAAGAAAATTGGACTGCTAAAGCGCAACTGTTTTGCGTCAGTTTTCGAGAAGTATTTCGATTACCAAGAACAGGGCGAAGAAGGCCAGAAGCGAGCAGTTATTAACTATCGCAACGATGAGACGCTGTAAGAATAATAAGTCTTAAGTTATAGAAACGAAAATATCTATATCTTACTTTATTAACAGCTATGTAGAGGCAAAGCCTGATCGCGTCACAGTTGTCTTCAGCACCATCTTTAGGGACGAGGACGATGTCATCATTGGCAAGGTATTCATGCAGGAATTGAGAGAGGGACGCCGTGCATCGCATACAGCGCCACAAGTGCTTTTCTCGCATCGCGAGCCTCCTCTGGAACTGGCCAACAGCGATGCCAGAGTTGGCGACAATATTGGATACGTAACATTCGGTAAGCATTCCTACAATGCCCTTATCTTAAGGAGTTAAAGTGGCATATTCCTGAATTCTTAGCTGATCTGTGTCTCAAATGCTCCCAAATCAATTAAGACGAATGGCATCCTGTTTAATTCCTCATATTAAAACAGATGACTTGTGTTCGTATACAAATCTCCAAATATGTTATACTTCGTGGAGTTAAAGTGGCATACTCCGGAATTCTAATCCGTATTGTGTCTCAAATGCTCCCAAATCAATTAAGACGAACGGCATCCTGTTTAATTCCTCATATTAAAACAGATGACTTGTGTTCGTATACAAATCTCCAAATGTGTTATACTTCGTGGAGTTAAAGTGGCATACTCCGGAGTTCTAATCCGTATTGTGTCTCAAATGCTCCCAAATCAATTAACACGAACGGCATCCTGTTTAATTCCTTATATTAAAACAGATGACTTGTGTTCGTATACAAATCTCCAAATGTGTTATACTTCGTGGAGTTAAAGTGGCATACTCCGGAGTTCTAATCCGTATTGTGTCTCAAATGCTCCCAAATCAATTAAGACGAACGGCATCCTGTTTAATTCCTCATATTAAAACAGATGACTTGTGTTCGTATACAAATCTCCAAATGTGTTATACTTCGTGGAGTTAAAGTGGCATACTCCGGAGTTCTAATCCGTATTGTGTCTCAAATGCTCCCAAATCAATTAAGACGAACGGCATCCTGTTTAATTCCTTATATTAAAACAGATGACTTGTGTTCGTATACAAATCTCCGATTCTGTTATACTTCGTGGAGTTAAAGTGGCATACTCCGGAATTCTAATCCGTATTGTGTCTCAAATGCTCCCAAATCAATTAAGACGAACGGCATCCTGTTTAATTCCTCATATTAAAACAGATGACTTGTGTTCGTATACAAATCTCCAAATGTGTTATACTTCGTGGAGTTAAAGTGGCATACTCCGGAATTCTAATCCGTATTGTGTCTCAAATGCTCCCACAACAATTAAGACGAACGGCATCCTGTTTAATTCCTCATATTAAAACAGATGACTTGTGTTCGTGTACAAATATTAAATTCTATTATATTTCGTGGAGTTAAAGTGGCATACTCCGGAATTCTAATCCGTATTGTGTCTCAAATGCTCCCACAACAATTAAGACGAACGGCATCCTGTTTAATTCCTCATATTAAAACAGATGACTTGTGTTCGTGTACAAATATTCTGGATATACATGATATAGGATGATACTATTAACGTGTATTAAACCAACAAGGTCTAATCATATCATTTGTTTTATTATATTTGCAGTGCTATTCCCTCGTCATACCAACAAGGAAACGCGGGATAATACTATCAATTTAATACACATGTTCCGAGATTACTTGCATTATCACATTAAGGTGCGTCCCCTTTTCGAATTTTAAAGTAGAATTATCATTTTAATAGATATAATTTTGATTACAGTGTTCAAAGGCGTACATTCATTCGCGCATGCGTGCAAAAACCTCAGACTTCCTTAAGGTGCTAAACCGTGCAAGGCCCGAGCCCAAGAACACGGAAAAGAAGACTATAACGTGAGTAGAATTTACGCAATTATTTATGGTACTTTTATTTCATATAAAAAAATACTGTTTACTTTTAGGGGGAGAACATTCATACGCAAGGAATGATGCACGCAGTATATTTAGTTGTTTTTATATGAATATAAAAATAAAATTGTGTATTAAAATTTGAGATAAACCGCAGAAGTTTGGCAAATTGAAAGCAAATGTTTCCAAAACAATATAGTGTGAGATGTAAACCGCAAACAGTAATAAGAAGTAAAAAAAGTAAATTGAAGAAATTTCCAACTGCAAGTATTCCAAAAGAGACAAGAGTTAAGCTAAATATAAGCTGAGCAAGTTAATGAACAAAGAATTAACAATAATAGTTACGCGTTAAAATATAATATAATAATTAAATTGTGTGTGTTCGTCGAGTCAGCGCCCAGAGCTAGAAACAGAAACATAAAAATAGAAATACAAAATAAAAAAGAAAAACAAATAAATTATACAGAACAACACAATCAGAATCAGCAAGTCAGCCACAAATCAATTTGTTACAGTCATTGCCGACTGAGTCAGAGAGTCAGCGTACATATTATGTATATCAAAAACCTAAAGAATTGTCAAGAAAAAGCATTTTAACTAATACCTAAAGTCTAAGTGAAACAAAAAATAAGTAAATGTCATAAACATAACAAACCTGTTAATGTCGCAATCGTCGTAATGCTGCCCACACACACACCGGATACCCTAACTATCCCGTATGTGTAGAGAATTAAATGGAAAAGCGAAAAGAGAAAGAAACGGAAAAATAAATAACAAGCAAAAACGAAAAGAAACTAAAATTAAAATCTTTGATACATCAATACGGATTTCAAAAAGCGAAACTGCAATAAACTGACACAAATCAAATATTTATACATTGTTCGCCGTCTTTTATTATTATTATAATTATTAGTAGTTTTAAAGTTGCTTATTAGATCTTAAATTTAACATTCTGCTTCTCGTTCATGCTCTCTATGCTGGCCTGCAAATTCAGGTAATCGCTTTGTATGCGCATGCAAACTGCAAGAGATGTCAGACAGATGGAATAATTATTAATCAATATAGTTTATAAGCAGTATGTAGTTTATAGTTTTGTCCGAGAGCTACTTACATTGGCAGTGTCAATTGTGTAGTTTAGTTTAGAAGTAATTTTGTACGTATAAAGAGATAGAATTCCGTTGTTGTGCTTGTTTTTTTATTGTGGTAATGGTTGCATATGGAAATTTACAGAGCACTTAGGGATCATCATATTGTTCCAATTTGATATAAGCAAGTGCTGTGATAGAAGAGCGACAGCAGTAGTAGTAGTAGTGAGTGTTATTATTATGTACATGGTATAAATATTCGAAAAGTCTAGATTATATATTATTGTAGCGTGCATTGTAAGACTCTCTAGTTGGGAATCGTTTATCATTTTGTCGTTTTATACAAAAAAAAACACATGCGTGAGTTTATTTGTGTGCGTTCAGCAGATACAACAAAACTAAAACAGAACAACAAAAAAAGGAAAATGGGCTTGGCTCTCATTTGGGTGACAGGACAACAAACTGGGGCAGTTGGCAGTTGGGCGAACGCGAACGAGTAATACACAAATTTTTCATTTTTATCATGCAGAATATACATATATATTCTAGTAGTTACCTTTTTGCAGATCCATGTCATCCATTTCGGAGTTTTTAATCTGTTGCAGCTTCTCGCGAAACTTTTTGGTGATCTGTTTGCGTTGATAATCCGCTTCGATTTCCTGTTTGGTGCGTGGAATGCGAAATCTTATGCAGCAACAGACCATAATCACTGCAAGAATTCATCACATTCAGTTAACTAAATATATTAACTATATTTTCCAGCACTCACTAATACTCATCAAAATGCCCAACACTGCGGCTATAATATGCCAGCGACGGAATCCACCGAATGTTATCTTTTCCAGCCACGCTTCCTTGGGATCCATTTCATAGGGAATCCCATTGGCGTCCATTTTACTTTGAATATGAGTCGCCGATTAAACAAAATTCGCGGAGACGAAGTCGTCTGGCTGCTTTGCCTGTCCAATTCAGACTGTTGTTCATTTAGCCACGAAGCGTTTACCACACTCAATATGATTTGGCTAAACTGGCTGCTAAAAGCATATACAAATGAGTAAGGTCCTGTCGTCCTGAAACTGCTGAGCGCACCCTGTATGAGTGAAAGTCTGAAACATCTGAAATAACAAGCATAGCAGGATGGTAATCTATAAGGTTTGTTAAATACTCTACACAAAAATAATTACAGATTATTTATTTTTGGTTAATCTTATAAAATACATTATCCAAATTATGAGTATTATGATTATTTATAAAATTTGTCCCTCAGTATTTTGGTTTCTCAAGACATTTCGATATAATTAATAATATAGTAAAAATGGTATAAATTTTGGATTCTTCTATATTTGAATTTATTAAGCTGAAATGTTCCATAAGTTCGAAATTACTTTGAAAAATAATTTTAATTTAATTTCCTTAAGTTTTCAGTATTTTAGGAAATAATTGAATTTAGTCAAGTTCCATTCATTATTTAGTACTCCCCATTTGAATACCTTTGAATGCTTCGATGTAATGCTAGATATTTTGTTTAGCTGCGTTGTGTGAAAGCGAAAATGACAATAGACGCCTTCCAGAACTGGGTGTGGCTCCTGACCAGGGTCCTGTCTCCTGGTGCTCTATACTACAGACAGCGTTATCCGCATGCCACAGCACAGCACGGCAAAGTAATTTTTAGCTTTGCATACTAACAAAGCGCGTCGCGACTCTGTGGCCATAACTATCGAGGAGGCAAACTACATATTGGGGAAGGCGAAAGTACCGTTAGCTCCCGAACAAGAGACAACAACATGCATATGGTTAGTTATGTGGCCCCATGCTGGGCACACCTAAAGCTCTGGCTAAAAGGCTAGGAAAGACAGAAAGGAAAGAAAGGAGTATCCAGTGTGAAACACCCATTCATTTGTTGGACATTTAATTTGTTGACTTTTTGCTCGAAACTGTGCTGGTCGGGTCGGGATTGTTGGGCCTCCATATTGTTCTGTTTTTTTTGGGGTGGGCTGCCTAATGACTGTGGCATTTGAAAATCGGCGGGCGTTAAACATTATGTGATTGCAATTATTAATTCTCAAAGCCACAACAACAACAAATGGTAAAATATATAGAAATTTGCTTAAAAGTATTTAAGGTTTAATTGGGTCAAATCTGGAATATATATATATTTATTTATAATTTGAATTTATGTAATAAATAAACTGCAATATTTTGCATCAATATAAATTTTTTCAAATTAATATTCGAACTTGGCAACTTTTAGATAATTTAAATATATAAATTATTAAAAAAAAAAAATGAAATATTAAAATAGAAAGAAAAAGTAAATGGAAAATTTCATAACTGATTCTTGAAATTTAAATTTAAATAAATCAATAAATATCTATACAATATTTAATGACTTATGTTTAATTCGGTTGCCACAGTGCCCACTGTGCAATGTCCCAATGACCTAAAAATAAATTGGCACAAGGGCCACCAACCGCGCTAATAGATAATCGCAAACACGTAACGCGGTGCTTAAGGTCGCGGCGCTCTTACGTTTTCGTGGCCATTACGTATACGCAGCGGGTGGCAACGCCATGCTGTTTTGCATTCACAATAGACTCGCAGGTGTAGACTCGCCCAACTTTGCGCCTGTGCAGAGAGCAAATGTTAACGGTAAAAACGAACGAGTTGCAATGCACACGCACACACACACACACACTATAACGAGCTTTCATTCACCCACTCATTCAACAAAAATACATTCTTATCCTTGGCTCTGTGCTCTGCTTTGCTGCTGCTTGCTGCTCAATTTCAGTTTCAGTTGAGGCTCTCGTTCGGCACACACGCTTGGGGCTCGTCGCAGGGCAAAAAAAGAAATCGAATAGCAAAAAAAAAATAAAGTAACAGAAAAACACAAGCAGAAATCAGAGAAGCAAAGAAAGTTGAAACTAACAAAAAAAAAAAAAAAAACAAAAAGTTAAAGAAATAAAGGCAGCTGTAACGCAATCCGCAACCGCCGTCGTTGTCGTCCTAACGTTGTACGTATTCGTAACGGGCGTGTGTGTTGTGTGTGCCTGCCTGCCTATATGTGTGTGTGTGTGCGTGCGTGAATGTGCCTGTGTGTGTGTGTAAGCTAGCATGTGTGTGTGTTGAGTACATAATAGGGCCATGGAGTTTTATTGAAAAACGAAAAAAAACGCTATCGAGGCAATCTCAGAGGCCACACACAAGGAGTGCAAAAAAGGAAAAAGTAACGAATGGAAAAAAGCAAGTTTCAAGCAAATACAGTGGCCAATCAAAGAAGACTCTGCTGCATATTTATTAAATTGTGTGTAAATAAAGCCTTTTGAAATTCGAACCTCCAACACATACACATACATGCACACATATGCAAAAATTTCAAAAAATACATAGAACCTACAGCAACAACAACAACACACGACCACGACAATTGCAATAGGTGTGTGGGAAAAAAGAGAAGCAAAAAAGGACGAAACGTAGGCAACGCGCGCGCGCCTTCAGTGTGTGCGTGTGTGTGTGTGTGAGTGTAAAATGCGTGGGTGTGTGTGAAAGGTGTAAAAAATGTACATTTTGTGAATTGGCCACATAAAAAAAAACACCAGCAAGCAAAGAGAAAACGAGTAACGAGTGTAACCAAAAACAACAACAACAACTATATTTAGCCGCCGCCGAGTCATTATACGACCTACTAACACCAACAACAACAACGCACACTACGCACAAATGTAGCCAAGTTATTTGCTGCTGTTGTTGTTGCTGCAGCAAATTTGATAACTAACAAAATGCACACAGATCTCGATATCGTTATCGGTATTAATACGAGCATAATAAATCACAGCAATCGTCAGCAACAACAGCACTTTTATCAGCATACAACTCGTCCACCCACGCCGTTGAACTAACTAATTATACAAAAAGAAAAAACAAAAAAACAGCAAAGTAAGCACTGCTTTAGTCTTTATTTTTGAACTGCATTTTACCGTTTTGTTTTGACCGCCTTCAACTTTTCATACACACACAAACACATCACTAACTATTGCACAGTGAGGCTTCATCTATCGATAATTGCGAGTGGAGTGACAATCGATCGAAGTGTTTTTTGCCATTCTCACATATTTGCATTAGGTTTTCGTTTAAAATTTTGTATTATTTTCAAGCAACGATAGCTTTTGTGCCCATATCGATAGCTATCGCTGCACGTGCGAAAAAACTATTGACACGAGCGAAAACTTAGCGCACACGCATAACTAAAAAGCCAGTAAGAAGAAGCAGCAGTAGAGCAGTGAGAGAGCGAGCGCATCCAATTGGACTGTCAGACGGACGCGCACCACGTACGTACGGTTTGTGTTACAGCGGCACTTTGGCTTTTGCCTCTGTGCCTTGCGCTGTGTGCTCTGCTTGGGCGCCCCATAAAAATTAAAACAAAGCAAACACGAATTAAATGTAATTAAGTGCATTTAAATTTGATGCTTACGTGATTTGTGCTACGTTCTTGTGTGTGAGTGTGTGCGATTTTTATCGTGCGTGTATGCGTAGCCTGCTGTGCCGACTGTCAGCCAAGAGGAGGAAAGAGTGCGGCAAGCAGTTTCATTCATTTCATTTCGTTTCGCATTTGGCTACTACGTAAAGAGTGGAATATTGCACGCAAAACAAAAACGACGAGAATTTTTTTTGAAAATTAGGAGCTAGTTTCATATTCTTTATTTGCTTTTTGACTGCCCATTTACTTCGACAAGTTAATGTGAGCAATTTCGCGTGTGCCTTTCTCTCGCTCATTCTCCGAGTTTTCTCCGTGAGCAAATGTGTGTGTGATTGGAGCCTCTGGTGTTGTTGCCGTCATCAGCTCGTGTTCTTATTGTTGTAGGGGCCGCATTTGTTATGTCAATAATTAACAGTGAAACTTACGTTTAAAAAGGCCACAAACGCTGCGTAAGGCGAAAGCCAGCTGTAAGCCAGGGCTGGCGTAAGCTCGTGTCTGTCCCAGGGCCACCCAATAAGAAGTTTTTGCTATTTTATTTTTCTTTTCTTTGTCATGTGTGTGTGTGTGTTGTTGCGCCCTATTCTGTGTGGCGGCTTGGTGTGTTGTTAGTCACACAGGGCAGGCAGCAATTGCATTTGGCAATCACACGGAAAATTGATTTTTTCGCCAAATGCGCGAACGTTTTTTTCCTTTTGCCTGAGAATTTGTATTTGTATTGTATATTTCGCCTTGCTTGCGTTTTTCTGACCAGCAGCCTGTTTGCAAAAAAAAAAAAAAACAATTGGATTATACAGCTGCGCGCCGCCGTTTGTCCAATTGGCACATTGTGCGTTGTTGTTGGTGTTGGAGCTGAAAGTGAAGCTGCCTTGGGTTGTGATACTTGTCTCCTCTCTTTTTTGAATTACATTAAATATTTAAAGCATATGCAAATTTGAACAGTAGCCCCGTAAAAAAGTACCTGGCGCGGCCTTAACGCGCCTCCTCTTCTTATTTGAGTCGTTGTTTTTGTTGTAGCTGCTGTTCTCAGTCATGACGTCGTTCTCTCACCTCAGCTCGCTCCTCTTTCCTTTCTTTTTTTTTTATAGTGGCGTGCGCCTGTTTTTAGCTTTAGTGTCGTGTAAATCGTTTTGTGTGGCAAGTGCTCTGCCCTTTTTATATATATGCATGCACATGTATATGTACATGCATATATATTTTTTGGTTGTGCCCTTTTTATTTGACTACCTTTTTTGCACTTACAGTGGATACCAGCATATTTAAAAACATAAAATGTTGAAAAATACATGAAGTGTTATTTTTTAAGTTTAAGCAAAGCATTAAAAGCTTGCATTTAAATTATTTAACTAGCTCTCTTAGTTTGGTGTTCATAATACTTTAAATATTGGTTAAATAAGCTTTGATCCACTGTACATCTCACCCACACTCTTACGCACACACACACTCACACATAGTCAGCAATCAGCGCATGCTGTTCGCTGCTCAATTCAAATGCATTTCGATTGCTTCTTCGTCTGCATATGTATTTGTGAGTGCACTCAACTTGTGCCTACCTGCTTCTTCCTATATTTCCTTCTTGCTTAAGCGTTTCTTGCATATGTATGAATGTACATATATATTCGTGTGTATGTCATTGCCACCTTTAGTGTTGCTCCCCTTTTGACACAAGAAGAGAAGCTAAAGCTAGCTAACCGCACACTGTTGTCGCCTCCTTTCAGCTCCACTTGCTGCTGCTTGCGACACGTGCCCCATTGTGCCGCAACAAATTTACTCTACTTTTGACTTTTTCTTCGCTTGTCTCTTTCTTCCTCTCTATAGTGCAATTGTCTATGGTTGCTTTTTGTGACCTGCACCTGTGTGTGTGTATGTGTGTGTTTGTGAACTCCTTTTAGCTTAGAGAGTGACCAGATCTGCATTCAGCCAAGTCAGATTTGCTTCGATATGCTGAATTATATCCAAAAAATTTACCTGAAATAATAACACTTAATTAGCTATGACATTTGTCACAGTTAAAACAAAACGTATTATTTGCCATAATAATTGTTGTTGTGTCAATCGATTGACAAGGTCACCTCCAGCAACAGCAGCAGCTGAGAGTGACCATAACCATAAACAGTCGATGATGTGGTTGAGGTTATCGATGTTCTTGTTGTCGCTGTTATTATCGTTTTGAAGTAATTAAAACTTGTTGATTGTGGGCGACTTTCAGCCTGCAAACACGACAGTGAGACAGACGCCCAGTTCGAATGTTTGATTTATTTATGTACACATGTACTAACTATATTTGGTGTAAGTCTATTGTTGCTGCTTCAGCTGCATTTGCAATAATTATTTTTAGTTAGCATCCAACAGTGAAATCTTCAGCAACTTCAGCGGTAGTCAGATATAATTACAAATTGTCGACTTGAAATATTTCGTTAATACCAACATATTAATGAATGATATTAATATAAACATTATTAATAATTTGTTTTCTTTTCATCGTTTCTTTACAGTTTCTGCTTAGGATATCAAGTGCGAATATAATAAAAAAAGCAAAAAAAAAAAAAATAGCAAAAGAAATTGATAGCGCAAAGCGCAAAAGCAAAGCAAGCAGCAAAGTTAAAGTGCAACAGAAGAAAAGTGCTCAAAAGTAAAAATAATAATAATAATAATAACACCTCATCCCAATTGCGTGTGAGGTGTTTGTGCGTATGTGCTAGTGAGTGTAAGTGCGTGCGTGTGTCAAAAAGAGAGAGCGAAAGAGAAAAAGAGAGACACCTCTCTGTGTGCTCGTGAGTCGCCAAAAAAGAAAGAAAAAAGAGTCGTCAAAACGTCGTCCGCAAAACCAACGACATCAGCCGCTGCTGCTGCCGCTGCCGCTTCCGCCGTCGTATCCAACACCTCCTCCTCGACCCCAGCAACAGTCCAGAGCCAAAGCTCGAAGGTTAAGCGCCAGACATCGACACAGAGTCCGCCACCAACAGGAGCAGCAGTAGCAGCAGCAACCGCAACAGCAACAACAACAACACGCAGCGGCGGAAGGAGCGGCCAGCGACGTCGCAGTAGCAGCAGTAATCCAAACGCCGGCAACACGAAAGCGACCAGCGGCAGCGGTGGAGCTGGCTGCGCCGGCGTCGCTGGTGGCGGTGGTGCGGGCGGTGGCGGGGGCGGTGCTGGCGGTGGTCAATCCACCAACATTAAGCAAAGCGTTAGCCGCAACAGCAACATACGCAGCAGCTCCTCCAATAGCACCATGGCATCAGCAGCGAATCATCATCGTGGCGGACGCAGCGGCGCTGGAGGCGGCGTCACTGGCGCCGGCGGCGCTGCCGATGGCAATGCCGCTGGCTTGCAGTTTGGTTCCGCCTGGTTTCAGCGCAAAATCAATCTAAGGCCGCAGCATCGCGGCGTTCATTTGGTCACCGAGGAGATCCTTCGACAGATGCCCGAACTGACGCAATTCTCTGTGGGATTATGTCATATGCAAAGTGAGTACAAGCCATGACTTATACCAACCAAAAGATGCCTCTTAAAGAGACTTTAGATTAGACCAACCCTTAGCAAACTCAAGATACATATGTTTCCATTAACGTCCCCAAAAATTCACAATTAGGGAACCTAAATTCGATCATTACATCATAGTTACAAGCAAAAGTCTTAGTTAATCTAAGTATAAAAATAAAGAGTTTACTATGAGGGATATAAGTTTCATCATAAATCTGTTTACTACTGTCATCTTATAAAGGAGAACCACTGTCAATTTACTTTTACCTAATCTTAGTATCACAAAAAGTTGTTGTTGACTTAGGGAAGAAATTCATTCTTCGTTCAAAAATCTAAGTTTTTTATTTGATATTGAATTTTTTTAATAATATAATTTAGTTACTGAATATCATCGTTCCCGTGATCGTATATTCCAAAGGTTTTACCAGAAAAAGAAATCCAATAGTGTTTTTCTCAAGACTATAATTATTCCTTACTTAATCATACATATTATTAAAATCTTCAAAAATCATTCGCTACAAAGTAAAGTCCCAATTACCTTTTGCTACCGAAAGATGGTCCCCACATTATTTATTATTATTATTAGAAAAGGTTTACTTCGCTTCATTAGAAAAGTTTTTTTTTCTAGGGTTCCAAGCGGAATTTCTATTATATTTAATTGTCCCAATTTATTCCTCTAGAAGAGATCTCCATCACTCTACAAAAATGAAATTAATTAAAAAAAAAAGTAAACTTTAGTAATCTTTTATACCTCTTTGAACTCAGCGTAAAGTTCAATTATAAATCGAAAAATCCGAAATAAAATATATTTGATTCTTACATTTAGCTCAAAGTTGAATGTTTGTCTGCATCTCTCCCCAAGTTTCTCTTTTTTTTTTTATTAGAAACTACAACTGGGTTAAGTTGCACATGCATACTGATGACATTTATTTGATCAATTTGAGCTAGGATGGCACTTCCCTTTGCATTTTTGCCTTTCAACTTCCTGTTGGTCATTCGCTTTGTTGATTTTGCCCAACGAAAAAGAGAAAAAAATAAGAAAAGAAAAACTACGTTGACATCGATTAAATGTGGCCCAAAAATTGTTGGCATTCAGTGCATTTTGTACATTGGCATTTGATCACATTTCATCCAATCACGAATGCATTCATGTTGCTCACAATCAATTGAAATTAAAATTTGTCCAAATTGAAATATCAATATTGTATACGCAATATCAAGTTTATTTTTTGTTTTTTTTTGTTGTGGTAATTCTTGTGAAAGCTCAATTCAGAGCAGGTCAGTATTTATTTTAAAGAATTAAGCTACTTGAAATGAACAAACGAAAAAGCTTAATAAATAATGCACGGCAACAAATCAATAGCAAGTAGAGTGTATAGGAATTAAGTCTGCTCGACAGCTTGATACTGCAGAACTAAAAATAAGTTTAGACTAGGAGACGTAGCTACGGAATTTACTAAACGATAAAGAAAGGAGTTTTGCTGGAAATTAAAGATATATGAGTACATATATTTTAGGAGTACACATATATTTTTAATCTGAATCTAAGTGTATAACATTATAAAACGAAGAAAAAAAATTATACCTCTTAAGCATTTGTTCAGTTTGCTTGAAAATTTTGATAATATATAAACCTTGCCATCTAATTATTAGACTACAAATCTATAATTCAAGATTACAAGTCACGCAACAGTTGAGTTGTTTTGACTGCGGCAATAAAATCGAAATGGAATAGAATTATAGATTATAAGCAATGACAATCTAGGTCAATTAAGATAAAGCAAAACCAACTGCTTGACTTCAAGGCGGCGCTCACTAAACATTTTGCGACTAGTCTCGATTTTAGTAGACAACACTTGACAGACATTTGCTCTGAATGGGCTGTTTTTTTCTTGCAGTGTAGCCACACACACACACTTTGTATATGAACTGCTTGCTTTATAGGATTGCAATTGCAACTAGCTCAACGCGCTGCACTAATTCCCGTTCAAATCCTTGGCTCAACGACTTCTGACAGCCTCCAAATGCAGCAGCAGCAGCAGCAACACCAACAACAATAGCAACAAGAAAAAGAAGTAAAAGAAGAGGCACAACAGCAACAACATTTGCCTCAAGCATTTGCGGTCTTGTTGACAGTTTGCATTACAATGGCAGGACGCGTTCCCTGTTGCCGGGGCTCAGGAGCATTCAGACATGAGCAAATAAATAAAATCGTATCATAAAACGCCAGTCGAGCAGTCAGCGGCGGATAACGGCAGGAGGCAGAAGAAGCCTCTCTCCCCGCTCTCCTCCTCCTCCTCGCTTCAAAGTGAAAAGCAATCGTCGTCGTCGTCGTCGTCTCTCGTTCTCATGTCTTTATATCATGGGTCTGTGTGGCTCGTATGGCGTGTGAATGCTCGAGGCAAACTTCTTCCTGCCTTGGCTGCCTTGCTTGCCTCGTTCAAGTTCCTTCAGCGTTTGCTGGCTCACACAAATCGTCTTAGCCCCCAGTCGAGAGTCTATATTATTTCGTACTCTTTCTATTCTGTTCTGTTCTGTTTTTTTTCCTTCTTTTTCTTTGCTGCTCTCTGGGCCAAATGAAAAGCACGTGTGTTTGCCTGCCTGCCTTCCCTTCTTGCCCCCCTTCTCCGCTGCAACCCAAAAAATTAATCTCTATGCTGTATGTGTGTGTGTGTGTGCTGTTCTTGTTGTCTGGGGATCCGTTTTGAGTACGTGTGTATTGTGAACTGTAGTAAGCGGAATCTAATTGAGGTCAAGACATGTTTATTGATTTTCTTAAAAGGACTTCCTAATTAGACTCACTTTACTTAATATATATAGTATATAGCTCTGCATGTGTGTGTGTGTTCGCTATCTTCTCCACCCTCCTCCTCCTCGTCCTCTGCTGTGTCACAACCCTGCAAAATGTGCAGCGCCATCACAAATCAAATGGCAGGCAGTCAGTCCCTCCAAAGCCCCTTGAGGCCCTTTCTCCCTTAACCTCTCCCTCTCTCATTCATCCTTTACCCTTTAGCCTTTTCACACACAACAGCAAAGAACAAAAAACAAAAAAACAAAAAGTAGCAGAAAGAACAGAAAGCAGCAACAAAGTTAATTTCAAAAAATTATTTCAAAGCAACCTTGCCATATGTTGTTGTCTTTTACTATTGACCTCAATACCCTGTCATTGTTTCTATGGGGAATTGCAAGCAAGAGAAGCAGAGAAGAAGCAGTCGTGGAAACCGAAACAGAATCGAAATCGGAATCGGAAAATGGGCTAACGGTAACTAGTTAAATGAAAAGCAATTCAAAGAATTTCACATAAAACTGAGGAAACGTAATAATAATAAGTAGCAAATAACTAATGGTAGTTTTTTTGGTAGTTAAGTCTTTGCTACGGGTTTCCTTTTTTGTGCTAGACATCATGTCGTATACTTGATCAATATCAGCAGTGCCGTTGGCATAAATGGGTCTATAACTAAAGCATTTTTTTGGGGGGAGTTCTTAGCACTATCTCAGTTGATTTGCTATGTCTGACAAAGATTTAGTTAATGAAAATTGCACAAACATTTCTCAATTGCTTGACAATTTAGTCAGTCGATGCTTCGTTTTGCTCTCGAGTCGAGTCCTTGCTACAAATTTTTGTGTCTTTGTCGTCGCTTGTGCCTTTGGGGGACTCTCTTGAGCAGCTCTTCGTACTCGCCAGCAATTTGCTGCATAATCGCAAGATCATATAAATGGCTCAACTTCAATTTATAACCCGAGCATATTTTTCAACCAAAAGCGAATGAAAAAAAGCAAGCGCTTAGAAGGAGTAGCAGGAGAAGGAAGCACTCCCCAATGTCGAAGGAGAGAATTGGGAGCCGAACACCAAATAAATCAACTGAAACCGAAAGCAGCCATGTGGGTGGAGTTCTTTTCTTTGGGGGCGGGGCACAAAGGCAGCTCAACTCGACTCCACTGAAGTAACATTGCGACGCTTTAACATTTTTCTTCTGCATATAGGGATAATGTCGTGCATGTGTGTGTGTGTGTGTGTGTGTTTGTGTGTCCTTTTCATTCGTTTCGTGACAGCAAAACGTAGCGAAAAAAAAAAAACAATAGAAGAAATGAAAACAGAAAAGTAAATCGTTTTGCTTCTGTCCGCTTACATTTTTCCCTTCGTTTTGTTTTGATTGGTCGCATCGAATTTTAAATACCGTTATGAAGGACCTACTTAAATGTAGTTTTATATTATGGCAAAGGAGATTGAGTATGCTTAACATTCTGTACTTTTAATGTGACTTACAGAGAAGTGAAGAGAAATATAGAAAAAGTGTGGAGATAGTAAAAATCTAGATAGTCAAAAGAATTATGGAAAAAATGCATCTAGATAAAGAATAGAAATATGAAATAAAGTCATTAAGAAAATAAAAATCTGGAAGATATATTTTTGAATTGAAATATGAAATCAAGTCATCAATAAATTAAAAATATGGAGGAAATATTTTTGAATTTAGCATCAAGAAGAATAATTATTATGTGTGTTACTTTCTGGCTAAATCAAAAACATCGATAATAAATACAAATATTTGAAAAATGAAGAAAATTTTGGTTACCTTCTTACTAAAAAAAAACCTATCTTTGCAAACTTTTTTTTTTAAGATAATGTGTAAATTTATAAGTTTGCCAATTTTATTAATATAACTTACATAATAATTTCTTATGATGAAAAATACTACACAAAATTATAATTTTAAACCTTAAAACTAACTTTTTTTAAAGCTAATATATTTATTTGTTTCCAAAACTGTACAAAAAATACAATTTTCCATATCATTATATATATTTTATCTACACTTGGTATACATTTAAAGTCAACTACATTTTAAATGCATTGAACTATTGAATTATTTATAGTTTAATCAAAATCTATAGAGGCCAAAGTCTTGCAAGTCAAAAATCTCGAAGCACAGCCAAACGGCAAAAATAACTTTGCTTATTTGTACTGCATATTTGTATAGAAATTTCAAATATTTGAAAGTATATCTATATTTTGCTGCAAACTCTATGAATAACTTCATATGCCCCGCAAAGACACCAACAACAACAGCAAAAACAACAACAACAACGCGACGACCACAACCAACGGAACCATCAGCATCAAGGACATGGAAGAGAAGCGAATCGAAGGGAGCCGAAAAAACGATGGCATAAAAATGAGCCATGTGTGTGTCATACTTTTGGTTTCCATAGTCTCCAATGCCAGGCGTCGAAGTGGGACTCGCTTCGCTTGCTTTGCTTCTGTTCTGTTTTGTTCTGTGTGTGTGTGTGTGTTGCTCCTTTGGCCTCTTCGGTTGCCTTCTGTTGTCGCTTTGGCTGTCGCTGCCATTTGCTTGGCGCCGCCTCATGTATGTGTGTGTGTGCGATATCGTTTTGCCCCGTTTGCTTTAGCATTAAATATTGTTCGCTTATGAGCCGCAAATGCTGCGCTACCCAATAAATCAATATTATTTATGCAAAATGGCAGCAAAGCAGAGAGAACACACACACACACACACAAAGAGTGAGAAAGCGGAATGAGTATAAAATAACAACAGCGACAACAAACATTTACCGTTTGTTTGCCATGAAAACTTGAACTAGTTACACACACGTGTGTGTGTTTAGTTGTATGTGTGTAGGTTTGTGACTTGGCTTGCCTTGGTTTAATGAGTGGTTAGCAGGTGCACTCGCACCTGGCGTTCTCCTCTGCCTAGAAGTATGCTACACTTTTTTTTTCGGTCGACTCTTGACCACAAAAACTTAACCAACGCGACGAATGTTCGCTGCTGCTTCTACTGCTGTTGTAATAAGGTTGATGAATTTAAGCGTTTTCGTGCTGCGTTATATCATATAATATGCACACACACTCGCACACACATTTAACTTGCTAGCTACTTATGTATGCGTGTATGTGCATGAATGAAACATAAGCGAGCCGCAGTTTCCATTGTTAAACATTTGCAGCAGCCGCAGACGCTTGTTTCTCTCCTCACTTTCTTTCTCTCCTTCTCTTTGCTTGTTCTCTGCGTATGTCTCTTCTTGTTATTCTCCTTCTGCTAATCTTCTGCTACAGCTTTTCTTGTTGCTTGTTGTATGATGTGTGTGTGTGTGTGTTTGTGCTGTCAGAATGTTTGACTTTGTATAATAAAAAAGGCCTCTTTAAAAACATTAGCAACTTTTGTAGTGCCTAAACGCCCCGCTAAATGTGACGAAGCGGCGGCGGCGGCGGCCACCACAACAGCAGCAACAGCCACTCAAAATTCACTCATCCAACTCCGACTCACACACACACACACACACACTTGTCTGTGTGTTTGTGTGCACACATAAAACCCTGCTACACTTCCTGTTGGCCACCTGCCACCGAAGACACTCGACGTATGCGTAATACACTGTGAGAATAATAGCCCAACTAATTATTCGCTAATAATAAAGTATAGTCATTTAGTTGCTTATAAATTTTGTTAATCAATTTACATAATTTTGAATTCTAAAATTACTGAGAATGAGATCTTATTAAAATGGCAAATTAATTGTAATATGAATTAATTGTATATAACCTTTTAAATAAAGCACAATCTCTGCTACAATATGTTTAATATTTATTGAATATGTAGTACTGAATTCAGTCCACATATTTGTGAAATTGTTAACATGAACATTTATCTCTTTCAATAAAAATTAAATTTGTATTGACTTTATAGTCTTATTGTGATTTTGTAGGCAGTTGAAGTTGTTGTACATTCGAATGAATAGGATTTGGATTTATACGCCCTTAGATTTTTCAAAAAAATAAGTTTGAATCCTGAAACAAGAAATATGTGAAACATAATTTCATTAAACTGAAACTCTTTTCATTGAAAGTATTCACATATTAAATATAATTTTGAAAATGATTAATATTATTTAAAATTTTGTTCACTTTTTTAATTTTTGGGAAATTTATTTTGTATTATTTTGGGTATTAAAATACATTTATCACTTTAATTGTATAAACGAAAGTTTATTCAGTTTTTCATCTTACGCTAATCTCTGAGTATTCGCTTTGTTTTCTGAGTTCTATAAAGGTAGATTGATGTGTCTTATGAAAATTTCTATCTTCAGCACTAAGATTTTTCTCGCAGTGTATTAAACCGTTAGCGCTTTAAGCGTTTTTGCCACTGATACGAGCATGCATATGCTTCCTTTGAGCCCTTTAGCACATCTGCCCATTGGCAAACAAGACAACACACACCCACACACCCACACACACACACACTAGCACACACATAGCTGCAAACGTCATGTTGCGAGTTACCCCCTCCGCATCCCTTTTGGCCGCCCCATAGCTTAGCAGTCCAGTAGCTGTGCCCACGGCTAAATCATATTAAAGCCGCTAGCTTTGTTTCCTTTTGCTGGCTGGTTTGTTATGCACCACGAAAATAATGTCAGTCAAGAGAGAAAGCGAGAGAATCACAAAGAGAGAGAGAGGGGAAAGGGGATTCCCATGCATTTGCTAACGCCGCACAATTATGTTAGCGCATTAACATATTTATAACTGACACAATTATGGCGCATAAGTAAACTCACATTGTTAAACATATAATATATACTTTTATCTATGTGTGTGTACCTGAACGATCTGTGCCCTGTATGTAAGTGTGTGTGTGTTTGTTGACGCCTTCAATTTTGGAGGCTGCTGCCCTCTGGCTGGCAATCAATTTGCAAATTTTGTTATGGGGGTCGCTTCCTCTCCCCTTTTCCTCTCCCCCCTAGTTGATTGTCATTTTCCAGTTCATTTTCATTTGCATTGTCCGGCTGTCCATTTGATGAGATGGCCGCTGGGTTTGAAGCAGACCTAAACTGCCCCCCGCTTCCCGCCTCTTGATGCCCTTTTCCTACTTTGCCTATGTGTTTGTTTCGTTTGTCCTTCTGTTTGTTGTTTATTTGTTTGTCTGTCTGTTTGTAAGTTTGTTTGTTTACTTGTGGCTGAGTGTGTAGCATTTAAATTCCTGCTGCCATTTACACATGTCCGAACATGACATAATCGTTTTTTGAAATTATTTAGAAAGCCCCTCCCCATCGAAAAACTTGCTACATAAACACATTGATAAACACACACACAAGCACACACACTTGGCTAGCGTTTAGAGACTCCAAATGACATCTCTGGGATTTGATAATAAACTAATTTGCGCTGCGTTCCTCTCTCTCTATCTCTCTGGCTCAGTGTCTTCTATTTTATTCATGAATATGCAATTAGTGTGTGCAAATTTAAGTGTTGACTCTGCTCGACTATGACTACAATATGGCTCTATTTATTATTAACACTAAATGATTTTAAGTACTACTATTCAATTGCCATGCTTGTTGGCCTTTTCCACATGTGAGTGTGTGTGTGTTGTTTATATTTTGTTATTGTTTCTGGCAACACGCCAAATTAGCAGCAGCACCTCCGCATTGTCCCTTGTCGACTCCCTCCTTTTGCCCATAAAAGTAGGCAATGGAATTTTTGTCGAAATGCCTCAAAGTCAAACAAGACATGAATTGGTCATGTTTCAAATAAACAACAATAAAAGCAACAACAACAACTAAATAGAAAAAGGTCAAAGAATTGTTGTATAAATTCACTTAAGTGGAAAGTGGAGCTTGAAACAATTTACAGTTCACTTTCATATATATTCAACAACAGAAGGGCACAAAAGTTGACACCCATTAAGTGTCAAGTAACAAGTCTGGAATTTTAATGAAGTTTATCATATTGCGTGAGTGTGCGAAGTGAAACCATGGCGACAAGTGGGCAGCACATTATTAATAAGTTGGCACTGCGATTTCGTGTTCGAAGTGCTGTACTAATTATATTATCGACAAGTGGGGCTTGACAAATAAATCTAACTTGTAGTTAAAGTCGCCAAATACAAGTTGGCAATAAATCAGAAATTAGCTTTATAGAAAAACTACTTTTATTAGCAATTAATGTGTTCAATAATAAGTTGTAAAGTTGCTACTTCTTTAATGCGAAATCTTTCTAGATAAATCTCTCAATTAATTACCATATAAAGCTGTTATTGGAGCATACTAAATCATATTCAAATTAGCTAAGCACTGCAAAATTAGCTTTACTACAAATTTGTTTAATTATTAGCTTTATCCCCCAAAACCAAGTGAAGCGCTTAAATAGAAAGTTAAAATATGCAGGTAAAGATAAAGTAATTAGCAACAATTTGCCAGCATTTTGTTAGGCACCTCTTGAGATTTATATTTGCCGCAACTTGTCATGTCAAATGAAATAAAAACCGAAGCATAGCACGAGATATTCGATTGGAAATAGCTTTCTTCTCGGCGTGAAATTGAAACTCAATTGTTTTGCTGCTGCTCTCGCCAAGCGCACAATTTTAATTAACATTCGTGTTAAATGTTTGTCTAATTAGCGTTACAACTCAATTGAAAATGCATTAGGTTTTTTTGATACACAAAATTCAGTGATGGTCTAATAACTGGGAGATTAAGAAAAGTGTAATTAATTGACGTCGTCTCGATGCGATTTTCATCTTCTTCTTATTCACAGTTCTTCACACCTCAGCGAGTTTAGCGTTAAACGAGAGCTGGGATCCAGACGTCAGGTAAGTGTAATGAGTAAATATGATACATAAGATTAGCTATATTAAGTTGTATGTTATGTTACAGAGACGACATGGAAATGATGTTGAATAAAATAGTTCCCGAAGGTTTGCCCTACAGGCATTCGTGCGAAGGACCCGACGATATGGTAACTAAATCACTTTCACTATTACTTATTTTCAATTAACTTGGATATCTCTTTGCGTCTGTTTAGCCCGCACATGTGAAGGCCTGCTTCTTGGGCAGCTCACTGACAATCCCCATTACCGATGGCAAACTCTCGCTGGGCACCTGGCAGGGCGTTTGGCTGTGCGAGCATCGCGATCAGGCCGGCAGCCGTAAGCTGGTGATCACGTTAACCGGTTGTCCACGGGAACAAGCCGCCGTACGCAGTCCGCTGTCACCCGTCTCGCCCATTGCGAGCACGTCCAGTTAGGGGCGGCCTCGCTCCACCCGCGACAGCCGGTAATCGCGGGGGAGCGACAATAATGACATCATTTCGTCGAGGAAGTTGATTTTACAAAAGAATTTAGCTAGGGCAACCGCACAGCAGCGAGCAGCGGCCGTCATTGCCGCTGGACGTGGCTTAATTGGCGCAACAGCATCCGCAACGGCACCAGCACCGCCGACACCAACAACATCTACCACATCCACATCGAGTGGTGCCGTTGTTGTTGCCACCACCGGCGGCGTTGATAGCAGCAAAACGGCGCGTCTGCTGTTGCGACAGCGTCTCCATTTGAATTTGAATTTGAATGTGACGGAGACGCTGCAGGATGGCGTTGATATTGATGATGTTGATGATGAGGATGTCTGTGACTACGATTACGACTACAATGACAACGATAACGATAACGAACAGATGTCAGTTCAGTTTGTCAGCAGTAGTCTCGATGTTGCAGATGTCGTCGATGCTCAGGGCAGTGGGCGTCGTCGTGTTGGTGGTGATAATATACAAACAACCGTCACAACAGTGCCTCAAACCAAACAACAACAACAACAACTAAGACATAAGATCACCGCAGCAGCAACAACTACAACAACAACAACCAGCTCATCAGCAGCATCAAGTGCATTAGCTAAATTCAATCGCATTATCGACTCTGTAAATCTGGAACCACATCGAGCCTCAGCAGCGTTTAGTAGCGCAACGCTGCAGCAACGCTTAGCGTTGGCCTATCCAGAGTTGCAGCAACAGCAGCCACAACAACAACAACAACAACAACAACAGCAGCTGGCAAGTGATATGCGACAAATCGACAACCTCCCACGTAGCACAAGTCGTGGCATTGCCGCCGTTAGCACTCCATTAACATTGCAAGCACTAGACACAATAAAAACCAAGACGGCGGCAATGGAAATGCAACAAAGACAGAGAGAACAGCAGCAGCAACAACAACAACAGCAACACGACGCCGCTGATCAAACGAAACGAAATGATGTGCATTATTTGTTGAAACAGTTAAATAGTTTTAGTGATATAGAAGAAATAGAAATTGTTGATATGAAGCAAAGAGAGCAGCGACAGCAGCAACAGCAACAACAGCAGCAGCCACAGCAGCAGCAGCGGCAACAACAACGCACAACTAAAGCCGCTGCAGCCAGCTCGTTGGAGCTAATGCCCATGTCCTCATCCATGTTGCCCATACCGGGCTCACCGTCGACGCAGTCGCACAAGGGCAACTTCATGGCGGGCAACGGCGATGGCAGCGATGCGGCTGTTGCACGTCTGCAATTCGATGATTATTTATTCGAGTCCTGCCACTATTTGGAGACAAACTACTTTGCCGCTACCTATCGCACTGCCATGGTCGAGAGTTGCTCGCACGAGTTTCGACCCTCGACCACAACGCCGACGAGCACACGATCCGATTGCTTTGAGCTCCACGAATTGGAGCCACCGAGTGTCATTTGCAAGGCAGCTCCGCCACCGCTGATGGCATCGCCATCGCTATCGCCATCGTTATCGCCACTGCCACCGCCATATCAAGCGGAGGCGCGCATGACCAGCAGCGGTGTGCAGACCGAACTGACGGTCGATTCATTGGCGCAGCTCAGTCACAATGGCAGCTCGGGCAGTTCGGGTTCAGGTGGCAGTGGCAGCGGCAGTGGCGGTAGCATGCCACGTGTGCCACCGTTTTTCATATGCTGCTACACGCCCATCGATCGATGGCGTGCCAGGCGACTGGGCGCGGCTCAGCGTGCTGCCGCCAAACATGCTGGCAACCCAGAGAAGAATGGACATGCTGTCTGACAGCCGACAAATAAAACTGACAGCCGCCAGCCAGCCAAGGCAAAGACTGTCATCTGACAGAGAGAGCGTAGAGTGCTGTGTGCTATTTCATTTGCGATATCAACAAGAGATTCCATTTCGAAGACAGTCGTTTAATATAATTAACTTACAAACACACACATACCGTACACGAATCATCCCAGAACACGAGCGAGTGCAGCTTCTTAACGAATGATTAATAACTACAGACATAAGAGGTTATAAGAAAGAAAAAAAATCGTTGGCAATACTTCAATTAACTGTATCGTTGAGTCCTTCGTTTATTAAAAACACTCGTTACGATTCGCGCAAATATAATTCCGTTTCCAAACTCAATAACAAAATCAGCAGACAACATTTAACATTCTTTAAAGCATTTTATAATCAATTCTTTTGGCTAGTTTGATTTTATGCTACGCATGGATCATAACTGCCAGATTTGATGGTTCTACTTCTTATAATTGCTGAGATGAACGTGTTCATACAGACGGACGGACAGACAGACAGATCATACATTGTTTTTTTTTTGTAGCTTTGTTCCCCCATTTTCAGAGGGCGCAGGGTAGAAATAGAATGAATGGAAAATACAATAAACAATTTGATAGACTAAAATCGCAAATCATTTCGAAAATGTTGTATAAATAATGAAATGCAAAAGTTTAAACGATATGTAATAATAATAATAATAATAATTAAATTGTAATTGTTTCAATAAACTAAAATACCAATAATATGAAATGCTAAATATTGTTAACGAAAATGCGCAAACCAAAAGCAAAAACCAAATTGTAGACAGCAGCAGCAGCGAAGCAAAGTTTGCGAATTAAGAAAAAGACATGAGACAGTGAGAGCTTGTATAGTAAGTTGTTAAAACAAATAATTGCAAAAAAAAAACCAAAACGCATAATTAATAATACTAATTTGTTAACCGAAGAAGCGTAGACGCCAAATCCAATTTGATAATGTCAATTTTTCTTTGTGTATCATTTCTTGTGTCCGTATCGTCTGTAAGATAATCCTCCAAAAAAAAAAATATCATTATGATTTTCATTGAAACCAAACTCACACACATGGCAATTGTTACATCAATTAACACTCACTATATAGCATAACAATCTTATTTTTCGTTGTTATACAAAATATGGAATTGTTAGAATTAACTTTTCATTTGTCCCTTTGTTGAAATTAGTTACTTTGTGAAGTTACCCCAGAAGCAATATTAGTTTTATATGTAGAACTTGTCAATTTCGTTCGTAATGCAAGTAAACTATATATTCCATGAATTAATATAAACAAAAATACATACATATATAACATATAAATACATAAACATAATATCACTAAGCTTAATGATGAAATCGACACGCGCTTTAGTTAAAACCGATTTGGAACACAATAAAAACTGAATTGATTTAATTGATGAGTTTTATTGAGTTAAATACGAAAATACGAAATACAGCCTTACATTTTAATTGGGCATATCAAAACTATGCTATCACACACATACATACATTATTGGAAAGCTAGCAAATAGTGAAAGTAATTTCAGGTTTTTCAGCTCAGTTCTTCCAAAAAAAAAAAACCAAAACAAAAACTACACACAAAAACCCACTTTAATACTTAATAAATGATACGAGCAAATGATAAACATAATATGATAAATAAAAAACACACTCAAAAGAAACCAAACAAATGCCTTTTACATGCCCACTCGTACACTAATGGTAAAAAATAAAAAAAACAAAAACGAAATGAAATTAAACATCAACAAAAAAAAAAAAAACATACTCTAAGCTAAGCATAAAAAACATAAAATCGAGCATAATAATCGATTGGGATAGGTAAGCGTTCAGTTAAAATTTCATATAAATTAATTGTGCAATATTATTAACAACATGTTGACTGTTGAACGAATGAATGAATGGCACAACTTGTTGAAGAACAATTGTTAATTGTGGCTAGAAGTTAGCAATTAAATAATATCTATTGTTGTATGTTTTATTCTGATGCGCACGAAATATAATAATAATAATAATACTAATAATAACTACAATAATAAATAAACTAATTCATACAAAATACAAATTACATGCAATGACAAAAAACAAAATGTAGCTAATGGTAAAATTTTTGTAAACTTTTTGATATGTGATGATGATTTGAATAAATTAAAACCACAAAAAACAAAAAATTATTAAGAGAATAATAAAAAAATTGCATAACTTAGCCATAGATATTTAAACTAATACCAAAAAAGAAAATCATAAAAAAAAATAATGTAGCGCAACGCAAATTTAGAGCATAATTAATATGAACAAAAATGCTAGTTAAAAAAGTATGTTAAGGGAAAGAGGAGAAATGAAAAACTTGTTATACAATAAGTGTAGTCTCGGCAAGCCGATGCACATCGCTGGCCCCTCCCCTCTCCTGTCACCGGATCGGGTATTCAAACAGATCTTTTGATTTGTATTCAACGATTGTTCTGTAATTAATCGAAAGTGTTTTGTTACTTTGGTTGTTTTTTTGTTTAATTAAAGTTTCAAGTTGTGCAGGATATTGAGGAGGGGCTTTATCTAGCAATATTCATGGCAATTCAATTGTATTAACGACATTGATAAATCTGAAAGTGTAAGCAAATAATTTAGCGAGCATTTTGTAGGAAAGTGTAGTTAAAAACTATATATATATGACATATATATATAAATAATTATTATCAAATTGAATAGTAAATCTATGTGCATAAGTAGCGAAATATTCAATTGTAAATATATTTTTAATGTACACGAAATATGTTTTTCGGTTTTTCGACCAAAACTAACAATTGTTAACGAAGTTTATTTCCACTATTGCAATATTAGATTGTTTATCATTTGGTCTCTAATAACAAATTGACACACACACACACACACACACTCACCATGATCCACACACAAACACACACACACACGAAAAAGCTTTAAATAATTTAATTACAAAATACATTATAAATATGAACAGTAATAATTTTGATATCATTATCATTGATAAATTCCATTGTAGATACGTACTTGTATTGAAAACAAATTAATTAATTAATTAATTAACTAGCCAGCTAAGTCAATGTCGCCTAATGTGAGTTCTATAAGCATAAATTAAAACAAATACATATAAAATTACAATAAATAACACTCATACACATTCACACATTAAAACTACAAAAGAACGCAACTACTTTTCAAATAAAAACAAAAACAAAACAAAACCTAAAAAAAATTATAAAAATAAAATATATACTAAAACTGAAACAGGCCAGAAAAAAAACCACAAAAACACACTCGACACTCAACATCCACAACAAGAAAAACAACTGACAAAACACAAAGCTTTTATAAAACTATTTGAATATATATTAAAAAGAAAAGAAAAAACAAAAAACAAAAAAAAAAATAATAATCCTGCCAAGTAACATTCGAATACCTGCTTGATGATGAAGATACACCCGCTTTTGCTAAAGAAAAACAAAACAAAAAAAAAAACAAACACAAACCAAAACGAAAAGATTTAATAAATACATAATAAAAATTAAAAAAAAATAAAGGTAAACCAAAAAAAGTAAATAAATGAAACGCTAAATACGATTTTTATACTTTCGATATAATGATTTTTTATACTAAACGTAAACTCTTTGAAAATGAAAACAAACAAAAACCAAAACCAAAATAAAATACCAAAACTGAAAGGATTTTTTGGGGTATCAGCAAAAATCGAATGTAACGTATTTTTTAAAACAGATTGATATTGATTTGATGCAAAAATCGTACTTATAGTCATATATATACTATACTATACATACGTATGTATACATATTATATATATATATATATACTTACATATATATATGTATATGAAACCCTAACTGCAACTATGGAACGAGAGCACAAATTTTGTTGAACAAAAAAACACAAACACACACACACACTCACCTACACAAAACCAGAATTCAACTACTACTTAAAGCAAACCCATTTTTTTAAATTCCACTTTCAACACAACACACACACACGCATACAATCTCATACACTAAATCAAATATATATATACAAATCCTCAACTAATATATATGTATGTATGAACATGTATATGTATATGAATCTAGCTAAAGAATCGCACAAATTGGTCACGGAAGTATGCTTTATGGAATGCTCCCCCCTTAAGATACACAACTTCCACAACGCCCACAACCATGCCCACAACACGTAACTACAGCAGCAACAGCCACAACAGCAACAACAATTTCTAGTTAAATATATCACATATTTTCAGCCTATAAACGCGAATTTGTAAATATATATGTATTAATTAATTTTACCTAAACCAAAAAAAAAAAACGAAAAACAAAAAAATCGAAACAAAAAGAAAGCAACAACACAATTTCTAGGCATTCATTTCATAACTTTAGTTTTCTCCTAATTGCATTTTGTATATGCACAATGTGTCTCAAATCAAGAAATTTAGAAGAACGACGGAGTTACGAATAGATGTAGCATGGAACACATGGTGCATATCTTTCATCTATGTCTTAGATATCAAAGAAGCATACTTTAAACGAACTACAATAAATGAGCAAAGTGGAGAAAAGAAAATATTAAAATGAAAAATAATAATACAAAATAAAAACCAAAAAAAAAAAGAAGGAAAAAACTAGTGCAATAAATAACAAATTATTCGGTATAAATGTAAAATTAAATACATTTAAGTAAAACGCTTTGTAAAATACATATAAATCATTTATTAAAATACAGAATGAAAAAATGGAAAACAATAAAAAAAAAAAAATGAAACACTATTGAGTAATAAATAAAAAGCGTTATGCATTGACATTGACACACGTGATTCGATATCTCATCTTATAAGCATAAATCAATAAGATAACAATAAAGAATAAATTAAAGAAACATCTCCTTTTTATAAGCTGTACAAGTTCATTACAATTCCATCAAGTAGTAAGTATTACAGTTTGCAGTTCTTTAAATTTATTTGAAATTCTTTTTAAAACTTATTGTATAGCACGACCGACGCCATCAAATGCCTTATCTTTGTGATCGGCGGCATTGGCTCTCGCCTCATAGTTACAGATGGTAACACCATGATAATGCGCCTCACTGAACTCTCCTCGAAGACCTGGATATTAAATCAGTTAACAAATTGTTCAAAAACTCTGATGAAATCTAATTTACCAATGTAATAGATGCGCGTGTTGTCATCGCCAAAATTGCTGGGAAAGTAAAGCGACAAATGATGCACCGAGGAAAAGGTGACAACTCTGAAAAAGATTATAAAATTTACATGGATTGCCATTATATACATATATACAATGCAGTTTTTGCTCTTACTTGGGTGAGTATTCGATTTCTCCCCGTGCATCCCGCGTTAGATCAAACTCCTGATCCGCCTTGGCCTTGGCATCATCGAATGTCATCTTTGGCCGATTCTTGAAGCTATAAAGTAATACAAATATGCCTCAGTACTAAGTAAGTAGTACCATTAGGTCTACCTACATTTTAACCTTGTTAGGATGAGAATCATCATTGGCACCGCTAATAATAATTCCCTTAAGCTTTATATTGCCGGTGAACGGTATGTTGAATAGAAGTTCCTCGTCTGCATCACTTTGCACAAACTACAAAATGAAGCACAATTAATTTATAATAAAAATATATATGCTATATAGTTTTACCTTACTCGTGTCCTGGCGGTTTTCGTAGGGCTTAAATACAGTTTTGCCGCTGCCGTCGGTCTCTTCGTTCAAACATTCCATATTCTCGAGGTCGATTTTTGTAAACAAACTATACTCGATGCCCATTTCCAGCGCGTGGTCCACATCGGTTGCCTCGTGGCTGCAGCCATGCCCATGATCGTGTGAATGTCCGTGAGGCATAATTGCAATTATAAACTTTTAACAAAATAAATGACAATGTGACAAGAATTTAATGCAAGTAATTGTTGAATGCTGTGCATTTTTATCGATTGTGCTGTTTGTTACCGATGCATGAAATGCTTGTCGATAGTCACGCATTGCAAATATCGATATTCATATTGCAAATATCGACAGCTTTATAGCAAAAATCCGCCAACAAAAAACCATTATTTTAAGATAAGATATTTATTATTATTTACGTCAAGCGTTTTTTTCTAACATTATTAACATTTATATTGTATTATTTAGGCAATCACCAGCAGTTAATTGACGACATAAACACAAACGCAAAGTAGTTGCCTTGAAGAACATTCGGTATGGAACAAATTGAGCTGTATTGGATTCTAGCGGCTTTTGTAGTTGATCGATAAATTATGGTTGTTGCATCACAGTGCGCACATACTGCAGCATATCTTTGTTGGCCAAAATGCTCATGTGATCCACACCTTGGAGAGCCAGCGTCGAAACAGGCGAGCTCGTTAGTCCTGACCAGTGTTGACAAGCACGCAACGAGCGCTGATTAACGGTACCATCGCCAATACCCATAATAAGCTTGGGGGTTTCCCCCGCAATGCTGTCCTTTTTGTACTGCAATCTGCAAAGGAGCAATATAAAGATAGTTTGGCATTTGAAATGAAGAAGGACGTTCCAAGACTTACCTCTCCACAGTGCTGACACCGTCGCCATAGATACAATGCACCTCCACATCAGGCGGACTAAAGTTCTGTGAGTAGCGAATCGTATCCTTGCGCATTTCCCAGCCCGTCTGGTAATCAATGTCGGTGAAGAACTGCTGCAACTGCGCCATCGTATAATTCCTTGATGGCGTCATCGCAATCACCTCCGAGGGCTTCCAAAAGAGCGGAGATGGCAACAGCCATGCTGTCGACGGATGTGAGATTTGCTCTGCGCGCAGAATCTTGGCGCTTAACGCAAACGAATCGAGGTCATCGCCCATAGCAAACACTTTGATAGCCTTAAAGCTGCCTGCCCAGGCGCCAGCCAAACTAATTTGTCGTCGCACATATTGCGCTTTCCATTCCACTGTTTGCTCCTGCAGGAAGACAAGGGTCATTGGGCTACCCATGCTGTGGGTGATGAAGGTAACTGGCGTTTTATTGTTAGCCTCATAAGCATCCTCCACCAGTTGCTTGAGATCGATAAAGAACTGAGCGTTTTCATCTGCAAAAAGAAGCAAACAAGTAAGAAGAGATTTTTAAAGAATGCAAAAATAATTAAAATTTACTTGGCGCTCGACGAAAATCGTAAGGTGCTCCCAGTATGTTGTGGCGACGCACGTAGCCCAGCTCGACGAGGACATTGGCAATGTCCTTAAAGTAGGCACCAGCACTATTGTGTGTGGGATCAATCCATTCCACAACCTCGGGATCTCCCCAGCCGGGTATGCGCGTTTCCACGCCGGGTGTATTGTGCGTTGTACGCGTTATCTTATCGTAGTAGAGCTTCACATTGTCAATCCAACAGTAGACCATGGGTATGACTAATTGTTCCAGGTCCAGCCACAAGTTGTACCAGTCATGTTGTTTCTCGCATATAAAATAGGGTGCATCGCTTTTATTAAGACGTGCTTCGAGTTGAGATCCACCATCGCCAGGCACTGCAATAGACAATTATTTGACCATGACCTTGATTTAAGTGCGAATCAATACCAACCAAAAATAACGGGCGATAGTTGAGGTTCCTTGGGTGGCGGAGGCGGCGGTGGGAGCTCTTTGCCCTTTTTGCTGAATGGCCAAAAACAATTGGAACCGCTGATTAATGCTACAAAGAGCAGCAGTCCGAAAAATGTGTTGTGCTTCATTGCTTCAATTGTGCTTACAGTGCAGTACAAAATGATATGATGACTGTTTCCCTTAATGATGGTCACCGAGGCTCAATTGAAATTGAACCACTGATAAAAGTATTTATGGTATTAATATTGTCACAAGCAACGTGAATCACTTCCACGAATAATTGCAAAATATATTATATTTAAATATCTGCAATGACACGGAACTTCAATGACCTCTAAAAATGTTTTTGTTATTATTGTAACTGTAAGTTCAACTCTTAACTGAAAAAACCTCTATTAGATTAATTATAAACAGTTGTTTTTGCGCATATGGCGCGACGTTGTTGTCTTCTTCTTTTTCCACTTATTTTGTTGATAGGCGTGTGCGGATTTATAAACAAAGAAAAGTTGTTTTCGTTGATTTCGGTTCCCGTCTTATCAATATATTGCCCACTTTGTTATTGTTACCATTTTTCTTTTTTGCGCAGCTGCTAAGCAGTGTTGCAAAACTTTTAAATGCTGAATGTTTACAGCTGTTGTGGTGGTCATACTTGTACTGGTCCAATCAGAAGACGATACATTTGTCGGTATATCGATAAATTTGATTTTTGGTATATTTTGAAATGCAATTTGAGGTCACGCCGGCAAATTGCAATTTGTTTAGCGCGTTTGTTGATACGAAAAATTGTGAAAGTGCAATTGTATATAAAAAAGAGAAATGCAGGAGTTATTCAGCGTGCAGCTGTCGGATGTGAAAAAGGAGGTACGTCGCGGCATCATTGAGTGCTCGAAGCGCGGCTTGCTGCACAGCACCAAATGGCTGGCGGAGATGCATCATGGCTTAAGTGATGTGCACATCGATAATGCGCCACCGGACGATGATCGCTCGTTTAGTGAGTGTCAACTGGAGGGCATCGCTCCCTCTGAATATAGTGAATACTTTCTGGCTAAGAGTTACTATGATGTGCGTGAATATGATAGAGCGGCGCATGCAGTGAGGAATTGTGAATCGGATGTGCCACGTTTTTTGCATCTTTACTCGACTTATATGGCGCGAGAGAAGCGTCGCCTCGATTCAACCACGGATCAAGCGAATCTCAATGAACCTAATCAAATGCGTGACTTGACCGATTTACTTAATACACTGCGAGCGGAATATGGACGCAGTCGCCTCGATGGCTATGGCATCTATCTGTATGGCGTCGTGCTAAAGGCTTTAAATCTTAATCAGGCTGCGGAGCAAATGTTGATCAATGCCATCAATTTGGTACCTATGCTCTGGAGCGCCTATCTAGAATTGTCGCCGCTTGTGATGGAAAAGAAGAAGTTGATGGGTTTGCAGCTGGGCAAGCATTGGATGCGTCACTTTTTTATGGCGCATACATATCTGGAACTATATTTAAACGATGATGGTCTGAAGATCTTCGAGGATTTGCAGGCGGCGGGCTTCAGCAAAAGCATTTACATAACTTCACAGCTGGCTTTAGTTTATCATAATAAAAGAGGTAAGCAAATTGGATGCAATTTAATCTTTAACTAATCTTTTCAATTGTATTACCTACTCGCAGATGTGGACAAAGCAATTGAGCTGTTTCAGGCTTTGCTCGAAAGCGATCCCTATCGGCTGGACAATGTGGACACTTATTCCAATCTACTCTTTGTCAAAGAGATGAAAACAGAGATGGCTCAACTCGCCCACAAAGCAGTCAGCATTAACAAGTATCGTCCAGAGACCTGTTGTGTCATTGGCAACTATTATAGCATACGCTGTGATCATCAGGTGGCCATTTCCTACTTTCAACGTGCCCTCAAACTGAATCCCAAGTATTTGGCCGCCTGGACGTTGATGGGCCATGAGTTCATGGAGCTCAAGAACACGAATGCGGCGATTCAAAGTTATCGCAAGGCAGTCGAAGTGAACAAACGCGACTATCGTGCTTGGTATGGCCTGGGACAGGCCTACGAGATCATCAAGATGCATTATTATAGTTTGTATTATTTTAAAATTGCCCATCAATTGCGGCCGTACGATTCACGCATGTTGGTTGCGCTGGGCGAAACCTACGAGAAGCTGGAGAAGTGCGAGAATGCTGTAAAGTGCTATTGGAAGGCCTGCGATGTGGGCGACATCGAGGGCATTGCCATGTACAAGCTGGCGAGTCTGCATGAGAAGCTGGGCGATCATGAAACCGCTGTGCATTGCTACATGTTGTACTGCGAGGATGAGCGAGCGGCCACCGATAAGCAGAGTCTGTATCAGGGCTTTATGACACTAGCCAATTACTATGAGAAGAAGGGCGACTTTGAACGTGCCGCCTGCTACGCCTACAAGTGCATGGAATCGGATGATGTGAGTTTACCAAATTTTAATTGATTTTTATAGTCGCTATTCATAGAGTAGAATCAGCAGAAGTGTATTATAACTTTTTGTCTACAGATAAAGCATGCAAAAATTAGAAAGGTATCTTTGAGTCCTGAAAGTATGTAAATTGAGTTATGCCGTCTTTCTCTATAAGCTTCTACAACTACAACTACTTTATCTATATATTTTTATACTTACTAATAAACTTTTGTGGTTTGCAGCGCAAGACAGAGGCCAAGTCGCTGCTGAAGGCCATCGATAATAGGCGCAACTCGGAGTGGCAAAAGAAAACCAAGGCAGCCGCAACAGCAGCGACGACGACGACGACGGCAAATGCGGAAACCAGCTCGGAGGATGAAATGGAATGGGAGCAGCTGGATGTGCGTGTTCGTGTGCCATTTACCACCATCTCGGACAGCGGCAAAACGACGACAACAACGGCAACGACAACCACAGCAACCTCCACAGCAACAACAACGTCCACATCGGGGGCAACAAGCGCGCGCTTGCCACGCACCGTGGCTGAGGGAGTGCGTCGATCGCAACCACCGAACCAACGAAGTCAAGCAGCGTCGTCGGCAAACACTGCGGCCTCAACATCAGCAGCAGCTGCAGCGGCAGCAGCAGCCGCCACTTCAACGACAGCAACAACTCAACAACAAAGCGTCGAAACGCCAGTGAGAAGCAGTTCAACAGCTGCAGCTGCGGCAACTGGTGGTGCAACAACAGCATTGGATGAGACCGCACCGGCGGCAGATATTACTTCGGTAACAACGGAGGAGCAGCAGGCCAACAACGATGGCAGCTCCATGGAAATATCGACAGTGTCCATCGATTGAGCAAGAAATGTAAACATGACACGTTTGTTAAATTGTGAATTATAATTGAGGCAGAAAACAAAAAATGAATGAATATTGTGAGCACACATTGAAACTAATTGTTCTATTCTTCTCTAGCATCCTTAAAGCGACATTCATAGAGCACGTTTAATGGACACATGCAGTGTGATGTTGAAAGTGATTAGCAGCGACAACAAGATGAACGCCAATACGGAGACATCCCAGCCAAAATCATCGCCCAGCATGCCGAAATCTTTCAGAAACTTTTCCGACGATTTGTAATAACAAAAGTCTTCGTGACACGGCAATTCTCCACGATCATAAGCGTAGATGGCACGCATGAGACCCTCGAAGATGTAGCGGAAATAGGAGACATCGCACAGCGGACGCATGAACCAGGACAGCTCACTCATGCGTATGAAGAAGCCGGAGAACAAAAGAAAGGGGATCGTAATCGCAGGCACTATAAACAGAGCCATCTGCATTGACAACATGGTGCCACAGATGACGCCAATGAAGTGGCCAATGAAGGCGGTGAGCACACAGAGCGACCAGCACATGGCAAAGCGTTGAAACTCCGGTGGTTGCCCGGTCATAAAGTAACCAATACTAATGAATAGCGTTGGACAAATCAATTGCAACGGCAGATCGGCCAGCACCTTGGAGATGAAGTAAGCACGCAACGAATAGCAGCCATTGTAGTATTCCCTGATGAAGACTGGTGAATCCTGCAGGCAGAGCAGTATCGACGGCATCGCATTGCCGGAGAAGACAAACAGCACGATGAAGAACAAACAGGAGACATTGCTGATGACTTTGACGGCATCGTTGCCAATCTGCCAATAGACAACGCCCAGCAATAGCGCCACGATGATGTGCATAATTACACGCATCTGTACGGCAAGCTAAAGGAAAGATAAGCAGTGTTAGTTGCATTGTATTGATATATTCACTATACTTACCAGATCTCGTGACATGGCGCGCAAGTGTCGCATGAGCAGCACACGCAACTGCATCCAGAAATCGACTTGTTCCTTGGGTCGTATCAACTGCAGATCAGCGGCCGTGGATGATGTCATCTTAATCAGCGCTGCTGGAATATAATTATGGCACGACACATGCACAGATAGAGCAATTGCATATTTGGAAGAGTGGCACAATAAAAGTTGGACAACGGAAACAAAAGCAAAATGGATCAGCAAACATGCACAAAGACGAAACCACAAACTCACTCTGCTCATCTTCAGCTGTCTTGAAGCTCTGAATACTATCGTGTTTGGCCTTGTTCTGGCTGATGAGCGACTCGCAGCGTTGATTTGATGACTCGCTGCCCACATCCAGCACTAAAAGGTAGCAGAGAAATTAATTTAAGCAATCTTCGAGGCGCCGGCAACTTACCAAAATCGCCAGGATTATAGTATGGTGGGCAAATGAATCCTGCCGCTTTAAAGTCATCCAGCATTTCACTCTGTGGCCCCGAGAAAAGCACTTCTCCGTGTGAGATCACCAGAATGTCATCGAAGAGCTGCATCAATCGCGAACTCGGCTGATGCACCACACACACCACAATACGTCCCTGATGCGCCAAACGCTGCAGATAACACAGCACCTGATGGCTAGCAACGCTATCGAGTCCACTAGTTGGTTCATCGAAGAACATGATGGGCGGATTGGTGATCAACTCGATGCCAATGGACAGACGCTTATGCTCGCCACCCGAAATGTCTCTCACAAGCGTACGCCGGCAATTATGCAGATTGAGCACTTCGATAATCTCGTCTAGCTGCAATTGAAAGTTGATAAATTATGCCCGATAAGGGGAACCACTTTAGCTGCCTACGATTTGTTGCTTCTGCTGCTTGGATGTGGACGAGGGTAGCTTCAAATCAACGGAGACTTGCAGCGTTTCCAGCACAGTCAGCAGGGAAGGTGTGATGAAGTTTTGTGCAATATAGGAAGACATCTTGCGAAAGGATTGCAGCTCCCGTGGCTGGCCATTGAGCAGTATGTGACCCGAGACGTCTCTTACTCTGCGGGACACGCAATTTAATATCAGATTTATAGGGATACATTAAGTTACATACCTAAAGCCCGCCAGCACATTGAGCAGCGTGGATTTGCCAGCTCCGGATGGTCCTAGAATCGCTGTGAGGCGTCCCGATCGAAAGGCACCGCAAGTATCGTTCAGTATTTGATTGCTGCCCTTCTGCGCTCTCGTCTTGAGGCTGTAGCAAAGCTGGTTGAACTGCAGCTCCAAGGATGGCTGCTTGGCCAGACCATTTCCAGCATTTGTTGCCACGTTCGCGGCCATTATTATTATTATAAGGAAGTATATGTTTTTTGGGTGCAATCTGAAATCTGAACCGGTCTTGCTCACCAACGTAGATCGACTGGCGAGGCGATTGATTGAGTGCGTTTGGCTTTTGTTTGTTTTTTATCAGTATACCCGATTAATGTGGAGTTCAAGTGCCTGCAGTTTTTTATCAGCAATGCTCAGTGAGCTAATCGCCAATCGTCTGATCCGTCATGCAGATTAGAAGCTTATCGGTACATTTACGCTGCGGACAGTTGTAAAAGCACCTTCAAATTTCACCATTATCAAACTATTCAACTTTGTTGCAAATAAGTTCAAGTTAAAGTGTCTTGTCTGTGGTCAGTCGATCGCAATTAAAGCCAATTGATCGACTACAAGAATTGCCAGAAAAATGAAGCAACAAGTATTTAGACATTTAAATATCTTATCACTATTTTATTTATCTGTTGGAGCGAATTTTAAACGACGCCCAAAAGTATGCAGCACTTATCTAAATGTTTATTAATGGTCACTTTTGTTTTTCTTGAAACTTGAGGATTAATTTGCGTGCTTTAATCAATTGACACTCATCAAACAAAATGTATACTATTTATTATTTTTGTTTTAAACAAAGTAAGAGGAAACACCCCATCGCATGTATATTTTTACGTATATTCATTTCAGATCAATGCCAATTGCAGCTTTGACAGCTGCTTATCAATTTGCATTTAATCGTAGCTTGCATTTTTTCCACTCAGAACTATAAACTAGTTGTAAAATAATTGCAACTGTTTTAAAGTATAACAAAAACTGGTTTTCCTGCTTTCACCAAGCAAAAGGGCACTCAATAAATTTATACCTTTTACATTACTTTTGATACATTATATTACATTTTCGTTTTAAATATTATTAATTATTTTTATTGCTTTCCGCAATATTTGTTTATGTTTTCATGTCGCGTTTACTGTGACGCATTTAGTTTCCGAGTTCTCTTGAATACTTGATGATCACTTTCCGCTGGGATAGAAAACGCAACTGAATCTCAATTGCTTTCAACGGTTGCCGGCAATCACTGAGAATGCGAGAACATGTTTGCGATACACTTGTTGACTAGCAAACGGACTTGTAACTTCCAATTAAACAAGTCGCAACATGTTTGAATCGAACTTGTTGCTTTGTTTACGTTTGATTGGGAGTAGTTTATTACACTACAGATGTAAAGATTACCCATTACGCCTTCGTTCTAAAAAATTACAAGTGGGTCCATAGATGATAGATTTGATATCCTTGCGATTTTATAAATTGCGGCATGATACAACCGATATATAGCCTGTTTTCGAAAAAGGACATTCGTTTTAAGCCTCTAATTTGATAAAATCCTTAAATTTTTGGCATGGACCTGCTATTTTATAATCAGCGCAGTCAGCACTATCGATTGAGATTCAAAAATGTTCAAAATTTTTACAAAAATTTTGCCTCAAATTTGTTAAGGGGTAGGCATGGAAAATTGGCCAAAAATTTGAAAATCCACCGTATCTCGGCCATTTAAAGGACGATCGAGACGCCATTTGGCTCAAACATAGATCTAATTAATAAATATTGATTGACATACCAAAAAGGACGAATATCCTGCGAGGAGCCAAGTTACAAGGACTTTTTTGTAAACAGAAAATAGTGTATATCTCGGCTGTATCCCGTCTGATCCTTACGAGTCCTATGTCAAACAGCGTATATTAATGATGACTATCATCATGCCAAAGGACATTCAAATCGTCCTTACGGTTATCGAGTTACAGGGGAATTTGCGATTTTGGTCCATTTCCTTTGGCTTCAGTGCAACTTGATTATTGTTGCATACTTTTAGGGAGCGCATATGAAATTGCATTAATTCATGTGGTCCACTGAATCTGAAAATTCAAATTTTGCTGCATACTTTTAGGAAGCTAAATTAAAGCAAATGTTCAGTCAAGCTGCGAAAGCGTAAATAATAAATAAGGTCTTTAAAAAAATTGAATTCCAAATAGTTAATAGTATTTATTAAAAAATAAGTTCACCCAAACATTTAGAGCTTAATAAAATATTTACACACGCTTAAAATAAAGCAAATATATGATTGGGTCGTTAATACGATTGTAGAAAAATACAATTCTATGCTAATGGATGCTCAAGTGGATATTAATTGTATACAAAATTGATTGTAAAGTCGCTAGGGTTTCAGGGTAACATCGGGAGGAGGATTACTTGCACATGTATGTATATCACGATTTCCTTATGCTATTTGCTATGTAACGCTGTTCATATTTCTTTGGCACATGGTATGGTACTCTCTCTCTGTTTCTCTCATTATCATTTAAATGCTAACAGAAATCATAATTATACTCGTAAAACAAAACTCAAAACAGAAACAGACACAGAAACTCGTATCAGCTGTGTACGGAATGTGGCTTAAGGTGACCGTACAATTCGATGGGATCTCATCTGAATAATCTCAGTCGGAACGACATAATATAGAAGGCAAGAATACGCAGCATTACCAGCAGGCCCAGCAGAAAGAAGAAGGCCGTCTGATAGTTAGCACGCTCCATGTCCAAATCCTTGAGTAAGAACTTCGGTCGCGACCGATGGCAATACATCTCGTTGCACTCCAAACGCTCACGATCGTAACCAAATATGGATAACATAGCACCGTCCAGACTGTATTTTAAAAACGACACATCAAACATCCAGCGCAAATAGAATGGCGCATCCTTCTCCTGCAGAAAGAAGCCGCTGAATGTGAGAAACGGGCAGATGAAGAATGGTCCCAATATGGCCCCCAAATTGAGGCTCAATGCTGCGCCGACGGCCAATCCAATGCTCTGGGCCACCAGCGCTGTCATGAACACAATCAAGAAGAACAAGCCAAAGCGCCAAAGCTCCAACGGTTGATTGGTCATCAGATATGTGGGCACAATAAACAACGAGCTGCAGATAATCTGTATGGGCAGATCGGCCAGTGTTATAGCCACATAATAGGCGCGCAGCGAGTACCAGCGATTAAAGTGTTCCCGCGAAACAATTGGAAATTCCAAAGGGACTGTAAAACCAAACAAATCATATTGTAAACAAATCAATGTGAGCATAAACACAAGTGGTACTCACATTTGACGAGAATGCCCGAAAAAGCACAGTACATGATAAACATGATGGTATAGAAGATGTAGCGAAAGATATTCAACGAGTGATGGGCATCGTTGCCAATGTTACGATAGATGAAGCCAATGAGCAATCCAATGGCCAGATGAATACCAAATCGCATCGTTGTCAACGAGCTGTCGCGCCAAATAAGCAGAAATGTGCGTACCAAGAGAATGCTGAGCTGTCTATAAAAAGGCGTGGCATAGATATTCTCGCGCTTGCAGAGATGAGCTGGATCCAAATCGATGGAGGGCATCGATGGCCTAGGTTTCTTTTTCTTCTTCGGCTTGCAGCAATTGCCATCGGATTCGCTGGTCATGCCACCCGTTTGGCTATCCCAAATGCGCGACGACAGCTCATTGATGGGTGTCAGTGGTTTGAAATTGTAAGTTTTAGAGACCAACGGGCCGGGTGACATTACAGGCGCTGTCACTGGCGTAATCAGACCAGAGGACATCATTTGTTCTACAAAATTTAGATACGATTAAAATACGGTTAATAAATCTATTGATCGTGTGGAATTACTTACCGACTTTCTTCATAGCGGCCAGCTGTGCCACACGCGCCGATTTACTTTGGCGATAGTCATCATTGCGTCCATTGTCCATGAGCGCTATCAGCTTGTCCACCTGCCGCTCATCGTCCGTATCATAATCGTGTGTAGCGATTTCCATTACTATAAAGTGGACAACATATAAGATAACTAATAAAGCTAGTTATTGCGTTAGTTAGACTTACAATAGTCTGCGGGATTATAGGACTCGGGGCAGTGAAGATTTAGTGCACCCAAAAAGGGCACCAAATTATGCGCACCGCCTGCGTAAATGCATTGACCATCCGCTATGGCATACAGATGATCAAACATGGAGAAAGTAAGTGCACTGGGCTGATGTATGGTGCAGATGACATTGCGTCCCTCCATTGCCAGTTTCTTGAGCAACGTTATCAGCTGATTGCACGTTGAGCTGTCTAGACCACTGAAAAGATAAAGATGGTTAGCATTTTCATCTCGATTAGTGCTGGCACTTGACTCACCTGGTGGGCTCATCGAGCACAAGCACCGGCGGATTGTTGACCAGCTCGAGGGCAATAGCCAAACGCTTGCGTTGACCTCCACTCAGTTTCCCGGTGTGCGTATTCCTCGTCTCATACATTCCTATTGCCTGGAGTATGCTATTCACACGTTCTCTCTTTGATGCTGATGACATGTGTGGTCCAATTTTCAGATTGGCCGCAAAGTGCATTGCTTCCTTAACACTAAGGAATGCCTGCAATGTTGTATCCTGTGTGATGTAAGCCACATTTGGCTTGAATGCCTTCAGATCGCGTGGTTTGCCATTGATGCGAAAGTCACCAGTGTAGCCCTTAAAACTGCAGATGTAAAGAAATCGAATTAGTAAATATAGAATTTATAGAAAGCACAAAAGTTACAATTACATGTAGCCAGAGAGTATATTCAGCAGCGTGCTTTTGCCCGCCCCGGAAGGTCCTGCAATAGCGTTCAGTTCTCCGGAACGAAAGTAACCCGTCAGACCCAATAGTATGTCTTTATTCTCTGCAAAAAAAAAGAGATAATATTAGTCAGCTTAAAGTCGAGATATGTATTTGCTATAAATAAAATTCATTTCAAAATATATACATTATTTTTTCTTAATAACAATTTCAATTAATTGTATACAAATTGAACAAAATTGTTTTTCTATATTATGCATGCGAATAATATTTGTTTACAGGTTTTTATAGTATCAAATATATGTATCGATTAATTTACAGTGTTTATGTACATTTTTTAAGACAGCTAGTTTAAGACAGTTAGTTGTTTATATTAATTCTCGCTACTATGATGGATTCACTAGGCTCAATAAGCAATAGAAGTATTATTATTTTTAATTGTGAATTCACTAACATCAAGTTTACGACCTGGAAATGCTCTGTGAAGCTCAAAGAAGTCGGAATTTTAATTTATACAATATCGTGTGCTTTTCAATCTTGACGTTTATCTTAGTTAGAGTCACTTGAACGACTTTGGTGCATCCCCTGTTAAAATTAGCATATTAGGCATAAATGAAAATCAATTCTTCAATCTAAATAACTTTTATATATTTTGTTGTATGTTAATTATTGTTAGATACAATATATGTTTAAACTAAATTTAGTTTTGTATCAGAATGTAATGTATGACAAATATGTAAGAAAGCTATAGTCGAGTGTGCTCGACTGTGAGATACACGCTAACCATTTTGAATAAAAATAAAACAGTGCGGTATTAATCTTAAAATATACCACAAGTACTAAATATATAGAAGGTCATATTTGGTATACACATGAATTCGATATTCGAAATATACCAAGAGGTAAAAATATACCAGATTGTCTGCCAAAGCTACTATAAGCTCATTGCAGTAGGCGTAATTTGCTGTATAAAAGTTTTTTTAAAATAAGATCTACAATATTTTAGCCGATCACAACAAAATTCTCAGAAAACATAAATAATAAAGTTATTATGATCTATACTCAAAATTATGTATCTCTTATAGTGCCCGAGGTATTCAGACGGCCAGACAGACAATGTTGACAATGATCAATAATATATATACTTTGTAGGATCGGACATGCCTCCTTCTGTCTGTTCCTGCCATCACAAAGTTATAATACATTTACCCATTGGGTACGTGTATAAAATTCGAGATTATTGTATTCTATGTAAATGAAAAATAAAAACTTAAAAAAAGTAAATACTTAAAAGCCATATAATGAAATTTATAAAATAATATTTCTTGCTTAGCTTAATAGTGGATACAAGTTTTCTCAATAAATAATAGTAACGAAATATGTAAATGATATAAATAACAATATTCCGCTAGATATCGATTATCTACCCCCTTTGATTAATATATGGCATAAAAGCGACGCTTTGTTTATATATTTGTTGCATTGTCAAAGGGTTCAGCAGTTGGTTTCATTAGGCAAATAATGTATGCACATTCTAGCTGAGAATAATTCAATGGGGCTGTTGCTATATTGTACTAGACGTCGCACTATTCTGCTCTACATATTGAATTTAGTTTGGTGCTGATAAGAGAGCTCAACTCGCTCCCAATGGGAGCGTTCAATGTGCGTTAATCGTCTTTGGGGCAAATGATAATGTCGTAAAGCAAGAGCTCCATTGCCAATTCGCCATGTGATTGTTATGGCCAGGTTAATGCTTATACTTAGTATATAAACTGGTATACAACAATGTAGTTTAGAGCATACCGGACGCTAATCTCTCGATTATCTTACTTAACTATAGCTATTTGGCCAATCGACTAATCGCTCGCTGACTGCTTAAGACCATATTCTCCTCCATCCTCTTGCTCCTTATCATTTTAATGGGGGTTTTCGAGTCGCCACAAAATCTTATCGCACACCTTTTACGAGCATTTTTGAGAAACAGGTGCATGACGCCGATTTCGATTCGATTCGGTTTGCGATGCCAGTCATATGTCGACTATATAATATATGTGTATAAGCTATGCGACCAGATGGTGTACAAATAATTGTTATAGTATCAATCGGTTTGCTTTGCCTATCTGTTTATTGCACTTATAAAGCCAAATCGGTTTGCAGGAAGCTAAGTATGAGACTGCGAAGTACAACAAATCGACATGGCCTTGTGCTTGACATTGCATTTTGCACTGGAAGCAAACACAACAACAATAATAATATAAAGCAAATACACTTCTAGCCAAATCGATCAAAGATTAGCGCCCCATGCACTCTGCAATCATTACTCAAATCGAACTTCATATATATGTGAGTATATAGAGTTAATCTACTGAAAAAACGATTAGTAAACACATTAAAAGTATAGCTAGCTTCCTCTTTCTCATTAGTACACACACTCTTCCTTCCCTCTCGGTCTCTTGCTCTCTCTCTCTCTCTCTCTCTCTGCTTTCAGCTAGCTTATCAATTGCACGCTTTCGAGTAGAAGACGAACGGATTTTCCAGCCTTATACAAAATAAATCAGGCCAAAGACCTTTATTTCTATGCAAAACTCATTGATGAATTATTAATAGAAATCAATGAAAAGTCTAAAGTGCATATAGAAATACATAAAGATTATTAATATTTTTATTTGTATGCTATAAGAAATATTAATAATCGATATTCGAATATAATATGAATCTTGAATGGAAAAAATTAACATCATAACAAAAGTGAGCATTAAGAAAAGGTTAAAATAGTTGTATCAGTTATCATTTTGTAAACGTACAAATTACTTCAATTTTTGATATTCATAAAGATTGCATAATATACATAATACATAAAGATTATTAATATTTCTATTTGTATGCTATAAGAAATATTAATAATCTATATTGAACTATAATATGAATCGTGAAAAGAAAATAATAACATCTTAACAAATGTAAGGCATTAAAAAGAATTTAAAATAGTTGAATCAGTTATCATCGTTTAAACTTACAAATTAATCTTTGGTATTCAGAAATGCGTCTTTGATCTTAAGACACGCATAGGCCGACAACAATATCCGCTCATCATGAATTAAAAAACTTAATACGCACGCTACTAAACAATTAGTAAACAAGCTGTGTGAATCATTCATTGCAAAGCCCTGCTTATACAAAGTACAAGCTATTAAAAACAAAAACAAACGGCGGCAAGTAGGAAGAATGAAATAAAATAGTAATAAGAAAAAAATATATAAAGAGAAAAAGCAACAGGAAAACTCACTCAACTGAAGCGACGATTATACGACAATAGTCGACAATAATAATAATACAATAATAGCAAAAAGAACAACAAAGAGATATCAAATGACAGCAAGAAGATGCATAATATTTAATGGATCTTAAGTGATATTAATTAAAACGCTGCTGACCTTTATATTGTTTAAGATTTGTTGCCAGGCCAACTACTATAGTGCGATATGCTACTTGTTTAAGGCAGATATATAGTCATGCATATATATCTGCATTTCATTTGAACAGACTGCGATCAGCGATGGCAATTGTCGAACAATTTTTTCGTCATCAAATACTGTATTCAAAAGAAGTCTTTCTTATCTTTAATCTATCAGTTATTTATGCTTTATTGCTTTTGAAATTAATTAGTATTAGATATTTTCTTTTTAAGTTTATTGATCTTTAATCTATTAGTTATTTATCCTGTACAGTTTTTGAAATTAATTAGTATTTATTTACTCAGATATTATCTTTTTAATTTTACTAATCTTTAATCTATCGGTTTTTAATCCTTCACAGCTACACATATCGAATGTTCCTTGACAATATTGTAGATTCAAACTCATTCATAAAAGAGTTTCCTTTTGCATTTCAGTTATGGATTCCTCGAGCTCATTAGGAAATTCATCGACAAGTGCGACAACAGCGATTTATAAATTATTCAATAGCATTTATTTAGAGCACTGATAAGCGGCATAGATAAGTTTGTTGTGGATTTCCAAAAAAGCCGTGTGGCAAACATCAAAATATACTAATAAATTGGACTTCTCCTCTTCGTTGAGCGTGAGTCATTAGCAATTATGCAGTTATTGCTGGTTGAATGTTTGACACGTGTTTGTGGCGATTGCTATCAGGATATCATAATGATCTTATGGCTACAGGTGACTCACAGTGAGTCATTCAGACCAACGGGGTTGCCCTTAACTCTATCTGCAACAATCACTCACATTTTCGCACTATACTAGACACCATTTTATCAGCCATTTAAAGTGTCATATATATTACAGCGAAATATTTCGCCGAAAAGTGTCTTTATTATTAGTTTGACAATGTGAAACCAAATGAATTCCGTGTTGCTTGCGAAGGTCTCGTGATAAAATCTAACCTTAATTGCACCCAGAAACACACATAACATGTACTCACGAATATTGTTGTAATCCACAATTCTTATCGGTTCGACATTGTTTGTAATGTGCATACACATAGGTGTCATTATATTGTATATAACATGACTCTTTCACCCATCAAACGCAAGTGTTATGCAAATACAGAGAAAACGGAAAAGAGAAAAAAAAACGCCTCGCCGAACCCAATCAATAATGACCTCAATGAACTGCGATCTTGTAACTAATGTTAACTAAATTTTTATTGTAAAATATACGGTAAATTAAATAAGAAATTAAATCAGAAAGAAATTGACCCTTGCACCTTAGCACACTATTGATTCGATCAATCAATGATTTCGCTATAAATTTTATTTTATTTTCTATAGAATATTTAATCGTTAACTAGCCGCTACTCGTTACTCATAGTTATCAGCAAATTCATTGTGTTCTGCAGGGTTTTAGTCGAGACTTAGATAAGCCGTTAAACATGTTGAAGCAACAAATTCTTGAGACTACAAAAAAAAAATGTTATATGTTTAACAGTTCGCGATAATGTATTAATCAACATGTAGTGAGTTAATATAAAAGAAATTGTCTATGCTTAAAATTCAAAGAAAAACCATAAGAAATATATTATTAACTAGTTTTAAAACTTATTCAGCACATTTTCTAGTTTCTTCCGATATTAAACCAATCCAACAACAGCATTCCCAACAGATTAGAGAGTTTTATCTATATAATATAAAGAATTCACTTCTTCAAACAATAGCTATATAAAAAGAAAATATATATGGCCTTGGAGAAACTAGGCTCAAAGATAAGCTTTTATATATATTTAATATGTAACTACTTAATATCTTCTCTGACACATATATATATTTTCATTATAAAGCATTTTATAATAATCAAAACCCTCTCTTTCATTAATGTGTCTACATTTGCAGCATTTTTGTGTATTTATAAGCCTACTTCAAGCTGAACTAATTCATTCGGCAATAAAGGTTCATAATTATATAGATTTATTATATATTATAATACAAGCTCAGTTCAAAGGTTGTCCACTCACTTCATATATATATATATAGTACATCTATTTTCTGGCTATACGAAGCGAAGCTTGTCGAATAAAGCACCAAAGCGTGACTTTGCCCAAGAACACCTACAACATCATCGCTGAATACATAATTATAGGCTTGTATTTAGAGTACCGTAAAACTGCGTTATCGGGAATTCGAAAGGCAATTCTATAGAATTACCACGAGTTGTTGGCTATAAAGGTGAGATACCAAGCGTTATAATATAATGGAAATTCTTTTGTATTACTTATATATACTTTTTTTTAATAAATTACAGATTATATTCTGAGCATTAATGGGATCAAGAGATTAAACATGTTAAATTATTTTTGTATTTATTGCAAATGAGATTCTACGCTATAATATACCTAACTGCCTCAATACTTAAAAGCGCATTAAATATAACTGCTTAAAAAATCATATTTAATTTAAGCAAGTCTATTTACGTTAATGACATTTTTAGGGCAATTGCTTAATTATTATTAACTGAAAAGGTGAGGCAGTTAAACACATTATATTGTACTCATGCTTTCACATTACAGATTGCATTCTATAAATTAATGGGTTCAAAAGATTAAAAATATTACATTAATTTTATATTTATTGCAAATATAGTATGTATATGAAAAATTCCTCAAGTTTGCAGGAAATCTCATTTCTTTGGGTTAGATTAAGATAAATATTCATGGAACGAATATATACTAATAAGTAAGTTGATATAGAGTGCCAAGTACTATATTGAAATTCTTTACGGAAAATCTAAATTGCTTAGCAACTCAATTTATGATATTACACAAACAAGACCAAGTATATAATATGGAATAAAACTCTTTGTAGGAAAAACAAGATGCGCTACGTTTAAATTAGATAAAACATAGATAGAATGCATCGAAATTCTTTATAGCGATTCTATTTTTTGTACAAAGAAGAAGGTGTAAAATAAATTAAATTCATGGATACTGAAACGAAAATAACTAACTTAAATAAAATAATAAGTTCTATCATAACTAAATGTGGTCTAGGGTTTAAAAACAATATGTATTTCAATTAGAAAAATATGCACAAAAAAACAAGTAAGAAAGCTACAGTCGAGTGTGCTCGACTGTGAGATACCCGCTACCTATTTTGAATAAAAGCAAAATATTTCGGTATTATTTCCTAAATATACCAAAAAATACTACAAAATACTAAAAATATACCAAATGATATATTTGGTATATTTTTGGTATTAAGTATAGTACAACTTTCAAAATATACCATAGACGGCATAATATACCAGATTGTCGGCCAAAGCAAATGAGACCCCTAGTAAGTAGGCGTTTTAGCCCATACAAAAGTATTTCTTTAATAACTTCCACAATTTTGATCCGATCGCAACCAAATTTTCAGAAGTCACAAGGACTATAGTTTCTAATGTATATCCCAAAATTCGGGACTCCAGCTTTATTATTACTCTTGTTATTCGATTTTTTCTGATTTGCGGGGGCGGAAGTGGGCGTGGCAAAAATTTAAAACAAACTTGATCTGCGTGCAATCATAACAAATGCTGTCGAAAAAAAATTATAGCTCTATCTCTTATAGTCTCTGAGATCTAGGTGTTCATACAGACGGACGGACAGACGGACAGACGGACATGGCTATATCGTCTCGGCTGTTGACGCTGATCAAGAATATATATACTTTATAGGGTCGGAGATGCCTCCTTCTACCTGTTACATACATTTCCTGCCGGCACAAAGTTATAATACCCTTCTACCCTATGGGTAGCGGGTATAAAAATCTTACATTCAGACTAAAATATGTGATGTTCTTTGAAATTTGTTATAGCGAAGCTAGACTGTTCATTTTTACGAAACCTTCAAACAAATACATACTTAACACTCAACAGTTAAGCTGAAGAGCAGACAAACAATAACTACTGCATAAAATAGATTAGCTCAACATAAAAGAGAACTATTGACAGTCTCTCTCTCTCTCACTCTTTTTCTTTGGACGCTACTCACCTCTTTTAAAGAAGCCAAATCTGCTGCTATATCGCACATTGTCGAATTGAATGTCAATTTTTTTGATCGTTTTGTACTGCTCATGGGGAAATATGGAGCCGGTGGTTGAGTCGCTGTGGCTAGTTGAGCTTGTCGCTGTTGTCGAGTTGTTCCCAATATTCATGTTGACGGTGGAATTGCTCTCGGCCGAAACGCCGGCTACTGAGCCAAGTGGTGTGCCATAGATGGAAGGCGTGGCCGATAGAGCGATGTTCTCCTCTACGGCAAGTGGCGCTCCATGAGGATGATGGTCGGGGGGAGGCGTTGAGGGGGAGGCTTTAGGTGTGATTTGCAGTGTCAAGTGAGGCGGACGCTTTGAAGCCAATTTTTTGCTAGGCACCGGCGTTGTTGGACGGCCAGTTGTAAATGTTGAAGTCGAAGTTGTTGTTGCTGCACTTGTTGCGGTGATTTGCGTGTCGGAGGCGGCGGCTTTGAGATTGCTTAGCCTGATGACGTCACCACCGCCCGTCACAGTGGGCGAAACGGCACTCGCCAAACTCCAACTGGACATACTGACACAATTTTATATATTTGTTGTGCGGCCAAAGACCATTAAACTTGTTGTTGTTGTTTTTTTTTAATTACTTGTCACTTTAAGTAATAATTTTTTACAGCACTCTTTGTTGTGTTTTAGTTGCTTTTCAAGTGCGCGTCAAATTCGCTTAAATTATTCTAATCCCTTTGCACTCTCTCTCTCGCTCACTTTTCGCGTTCGCTCTCTTGCTCTCTGTATAGGCGCGGCAAATGAGGGAACACAAAAAAAATTTGAATAAATAATTGTTGAAAAGAAAAAAAAAATGATGAAAACGAAACGTTTGCCGTGCGCGTAAATGAGTTCTGCCTATTTGTGTTTGTATTTGTTTCTTTTTTTTTGCTGCCTTTATTTTTGTTGTGTGCGTTTTGGCAGTTGAAGAAAACGAAATGAGCGCGCGCTGTTCTTATAAGCCGATTCCCCCTCTACCTACATTTGAGAGTGCGGTATGTGCTTGCATGTGTGTGTGGGTTGCGTTGAGAGTTCATTAGCTTTTTTGTTACTGATATACTCGATGTCAAGCAGCAACATGTATTGGGAGGGCAAAGCGTTGCTGCCGCTGTTGCTAATCAGAACTTGCCCCAAACACAAGTAGGCAGAAAATAGAAAAGAGAGCATAGCATAGTATTCATTGTTGTTGTTGTCTGAAATGAGAATTTTCGATTTCGTTTTCGTTTGTGATGTCAGCTACCGTCTCTATTCTGTCAATGCAATTAGTAAATACACGTGCTTAGTAGACTAACTGCATCCCCTTCGCTCTCATAAAAGCACGATCCTGTCAGCTGCCTTTGCGCAACAAGTGCCAAAGTCTGTTTTGTCTGTCGCTTGGCGTCTCGCTCTTACACGTCATGTAAACAAAACAGGCTTGAAGCTTTGATTGTCTACAGCAAATGAATATTTATTGATATTACAGTTTATATTCTTTTTCTTTTGCGCATCTCTCTCGCGGTTCACTCACTCTCTACATTTGCTTTTGTCTTTTAGCCGCTTGTTTTCAGTCTCACATGATATTACTGTTAATTTTATTATTTGGCTACGCTTTACACGTACTTTCGTTCTCGTTCTTTGCTTCATCGAAATATAAAAAGAAAGAGACCGTTTGCCAGCTGATTAATACGCACACTGACAAGTCTATGTGTGTTTCTGCCTATCTGCATGTCATTGTGTGCGGAGACACATAGAAAAGCTAACTAGTTGTAATAGTTCTTATAAGAATAACTACTGTGTAGTCTTATTGTTCTTTTGCGGCTTATCGCGATAGCAAACAAAAACAAAACGAATAAAAATAAAAGTGTTGCATCGAACGTCAATGTAAAACCACAAATATTGTTTTCGATTGATTGGTCAAAAGTTACTGATTAGCACGGCTGGGAGCACTTTGTTATTGTAACGCTTGTTGCTGCTGCTGATATGACACCAAAACACACACACAGATACACATGTAGACATTAATATAGAGGCTCGCGCACACCAATTATATTTGAATAATTATTATGTATTATTACTCGAAATTCAATAGTTTCACTTGAACACACTTTGTCTAGTAAATCAACTTCGTAGACGACTGCGTTTGTTCTTCGCTATTTTTTAAAGGCGACAATGATCCTCACCGACCGATGGCATGGCACAAACTGTCTCCCAAATATGAAAAGCAGAAAATTATATTCTGCCTGCTTGCTTGCTGTTTCATTATCTTGTGCTCGCTCTTTCATGCTCTGTTCTCTCTCTCTCTCTGCGGTGCTCTCTGCTTTTCGTTGACAGTGGCGTGCTCACATTGCTTATCAGCTGTCTGCTGTCCCTCGAAATTGTTAACTGACGACGCCCCTGTGCAGATGATTTATGAATATATTGAACCTCTGCTCTGCTGCCGCTGTAGGGGGTGTGTTTTATATGGGATTGCACTCGGTGCATTTCATGTTTTTGTTGTTGTTCTAGTTGTCTTAGTTTTTGTTTTCTCTGCGACGCACTTTTTGTTACCCTTGCGGAGTTTGTTGTTATTGATGCTTTTGCAAGCTGCTGCTCCTTTGTCCCAGTCCCAGCAGCAGCATTCATTACTCGTCATTGCAATTGCAATAAAGCACGGAAAACCAGTTTGACCAGTTTTGCAAATGCTGTTCGTTGACTTTGCATTGAAAAACCAAAACACAATCAGCTGTTCGGCACTTAGGACGGAAAACTGGTTTGTACAGAGTTTAGAGGCAGAAGTTCGCGATTTAATAGTAAAATTAAAATACTATTTTTAAATATTCAACAAATCACGATCTGATTGGCGCCTAGAGAATAAATATCTTAAAAAAAAAGCTTTTCAAAGCTGTTTTAATGAACAGGGTGTGACCATAATAAGCAGAATATTTTTATAAACGCCGTTGGAATATACCAAAAATACACAAACTGAATTGTCAGCTGGTTACAAATTTGCAACACAGTTAAAAGGCGCTAGATTGAAGAAAATATCTTGTTTTTTCGTGACTGCAATCTTTATTCGAATAAAAATACCAACCCAAAAGCCCTCTGTTACCTTTTTATACCAAAAAGTATATTTTGCTCCACAATTCTGCCAAGAACAATTTATTCAAAATAATCGATACATCGATATTCCTCTACCATCGATGTTTCTCCACGACAGTCCAGCTGTAGCCGCCGACGCAAACAGACGTGAAAAAGGGCCGAACAAACAATAAATAAAGACGAGATAATCGTATTTTGTATTTTTATATCGAATTACAAACAAAGACGGCAAGATGACTGATTTGCGCAACGAAATGGACAGCGACTTGGATCAGAACTATTCGCTAAACAGTAATGCAGATCCCAAGAACATGCAGGAGTTAACAATTTACGTGAGTAACAAACCAAAAGAAAAACACGTAGAACAAGACTGAATACAACAACGCTACACTCCCTTCCCACCCCGCATCTCCTGGCGCTCCTTCCCCTTCTCTTATCAGGTACAAAATCTTTTGCAGAATGTGCAAGACAAATTCCAGACGATGTCGGATCAGATAATCACACGTATCGATGATATGGGCAATCGCATCGATGACTTGGAGAAGAGCATCGCCGATCTAATGAATCAGGCGGGCGTCGAGGGGCCGGGACCCGAGAAATGAAATTCGCTAGATGTCGCCACCTGAAGCTGAAGCCAGGGATAACGCCAAAAAAAAAAGAAACATTGAAGCGCTAGCCACGCCCATAAATCATAATGATGGCATCCCATACACACGCATATACATCGAAAACCCCCTCACTCATACACTCACGCACTTTAAACTAGACAATTTCGATGCACTACAATTGCAATTGCTCTCAAACTGTACACACACTCATTTTGCTCATTTTTTGCATAGTTTTAAGTTGTCAAGAGAAAACTGAAAACAAAAGAGAAACTTAATTTAAGTGCATTTCATAAAACTATTGTTTTTTGATTAGTTTTGTTTTTAATACAAATTAAACTATTGAGAAAATTGTACACACACACATCAAAGTTGTTATTTTTGAATGGCTGCACTGTACGGCTCTCAAACTGTATCGGTGGCTGTAAAACTGCAATCATTAGACTTTCAAATGCGTTTCGATTCAACAACGGTTGCCATGCCACGACCTCCAGCTCCAGTTGCACCTGCCCCGCCTCCTCCTCTAGTTGCTGCCTTCCTGAACGATGTTTTTAAGGGTGGTGACGAAGAGGGGCTTGGGGAGTAGGAGGGTGCGCGATTTGAGCGCCTTTCCACCTGATTGGTTTATGCATTAGTATCAATATTTATATTTTTGTTTATTGTGGATAAATAATGTTTGGTGGCAGGGGGGAGTGTGGGGAACGATGAATATGAAAATTGTTGTTCTAGTTTTGTGGCACATGGAATTGCTTTTGCAATCTTACATGTGTGGCAGCCACAGCTTTGAATGGATGTTTAACACTCTGCCGAATGGGTTTGAGGGGCGTTGCTGCCGCTGCGTTGGTTGAGGAGCCACTGGTCGAGTCTTTGCCGCCCCGCAACTTGGCACCAAACACATTCTCTCTGCCTGTCGAGAGTGGCGTCTCCTGCTCCGAGGCACTGCCACTGATCTCTTCTTCTTCCTCCTCATCGTCCTCCTCCTCCCCGGCACTTTGCTCGGTCTACAAAATATTATTTCACGTTATATAAAAAAGGATTTTTGAAACAAAGTATCTTTATTTACCGCCTCTTCGTCGTCGTCCTCCTCGTCATCATCCTCCTCATCTTCCTCACTCTGCTCTGGCTTGCCACCATGACCTGTGATACCGCCTCCCGATAGGTTCTTGCTGCTCCTGGACAACTTCTGATGCCGCTTCAGAGGACTCTTTAAAAGCTCACGATCCAAGCTGTCCATGGACTGTGAACGCAATCCTTTCTTTAGCGATGTTTTGCGGGCGCTGGGTTCCTCCTTGGACTTCATGAGTTTCTGGAATTCCAAGAAATCATCGCGCTCATCTATGCTACAGATATCGTAGTAGCTAGCGCTCAGCACTTCAAGTGCTTTGGTGTGTTGCTTCATCGAGATGAGAATAAAGTCGCTGAGAATTTGTTTAACATCGTGCAGTTTGCGCTGTTCAAAGTTGCCAATGATCTCATCGATGTCCTTGTTAGTGCGTTGCACTTCCAGCTTGGCCTTGAATAGCTCTGAATCCGCAGCGCTCTAGAGGATTGTCAAAAGTTTAAGCACTACGCAATAGATATTTGGTTAACTTACATTATTGGCGGCAAATTTGGACTTCAGCTCGAGCATTTGTCGCTGGCTGAGCACCTCCTTATCCCGGGCAATTACAGCCAGGCGTAGATTATCGCGTGTAGATTTGCACAGCTGCTCAAAGTGAGCCAGCTCATTGACAATCTGTAGAAGAAAATTTAAAATGTTTAAATATTGGCGCTATTCTTTCGCTAGCGCATAAGCGCCAGACATTCTTCTGTTCATAGATGGCGCCACACAATGCGTGGCCCATGCATGTCAATAGATGGCGTTAGCACGCACCTTCAGCTCCATGCGATGCACATTGATGTCAAGATAATCGCCAGTTATGGTCACCGCATTGGTAAAACTTTTTAAGCCGTTGCAGAGACTTTCGTTGATCTCCTCGTCGTCGGCATAGTTCTTAATGTGTTTGGCTAGTTCATCGTGGGCATCGCGATATCTATTTAATGTTCCCATTAATAGCAATTCTCCTTTTACTTGCTGCACTTACTTGGCCATTTTTCTGGTCAGCAAAGAAAATGCAGAGCACATTTCCATGAGATGTCGCTCCGTTAAATTAACGCGATCATTAATAATTTTAATGCGATCATCTTTCGTATTTAAAAACGACAATTTACCGCGACGAAACATATTTATTGCAATAAGTTCTATGTTCAAAGATTAGCTTTGCGTTTTATAAACAAATGTGACATGACAATCAAAACAAAACCGTTGCCAGGACAACGCAGGGTTGCTTTGTATTGATTTATTCTTGTAATATAATATACAAAAATACGTTATCGATAGGCAAATATAGCTTACACGAGAGATTGATGGCGCCAGAAACGCGTGCTCACGTACGCCTGCAGATGTCGCTTTAGTTTTAGCGCGGAAAATTTAGCGAAAAGCTGTAAAATGTCTTACGTCGAATATAAATTGACATATTTTCGTTGATGCAAGTGTTTTTCCAAGTCGAACAGTGTCAGGGTCAAGAGCACATCAAGTGCTAGCTGTCTGTATGTGGGCGACATCAGCAGCGATGAGATTTCAGCTATATTTAACCACAAAAATACATGACAGCTGTTGGTTGTGAGAAATTGAATCATTAAGAGAAAGAGTGAGCGAGAGAGAGAGCAAGTGATGAGAAGCATCGATTTTTACATCGAACAGATTCAATTGATCTGATTCAATGATCTGCTGCCGACCTTGGATGCCCATTTCGTTGGAATTTTTTATCATCTGCAGCCGCAGGAATGTTGTTGAAATACCCACCAAAATAACAAAAAACAAAAAGAACTCTACTTAAAATGGTTAAAACATTTTACAATTTTAAATGCTTTTCACACTTAAGGCAATGTGCGAGTTGAACCGGTACAAAATAAAGCACAACAAAGTGCAGTTAAATGGGAATCCGGTTGGCGGCTACACACACACACACAAGCACACGCACGCATTAACATGTGTGAAGCATGAGCAGAATGTGAAATGGGAAGAGATCGCTGCCAATACTATGATTGCTGTTCCCAAAGAACAAAATAATACAAAAGAAAGAGAACAGCTAGAGGCTAGCTCAGCTCAAGCTTTGTTCTGCCCTCAAGAATAGTTTGCTCAGGTAGCTTCCAATCTGATACTCAATTGGAATGTTGAACTAGATTCCAGTCGTTCGATACATTGCTTTGCCTCTTCATTTGGCACACTGCGAACGTTTTTGCTTGGCGTGCGTCGACTTTGGCGATCTGCTTTGCATGCGTAATTGGAAAAGTCACTTCCAAAGCCTTGGTCAAGGGATAGACATTCACTTTTTAAGCCCAGTGCCCCCCAAATTCCTGCACACCCTCCCCCATCATACGCATTTGTCGTGCCGTTGCATTCGTCGCCATTCTTTAAGCAACGCTCTCTCCCTCTCTCTGCGTCGCACACATGATCGCGCTCGCTCGCTCGCACTCACTTGTTGCTGTTCTGCTGTTCTTTGTGTGCGCAGCTGTGTGCGTGTGTTTGCATGTGTGTGAGGAGCTGCGTGCCTTGGTATAAATGACGCCAAATTTTGTACGCAACGGTTAGTCCGAAATTTAACACATAAGCCGACAGACGCGACCTGAACGATCGCGCAAGCAAGAACAATACAACAAAATATCAACAACAACAACAACGACGACGACTGCTGCGAAAATAAGCGTAAAAAGAGATTTGCAAATTTTCTTGTGTTTTTAATGCTTTTACCATATCCGCTTGATCTTTGATGAACACAATAAATAAACATACACATGTTTAGTCTATCGCCGTGAAATTCTCAATTTTATACGTGAAAGTGAAAATTTAATATTAAAGTAAACAACGAATGTTTATAATAATAAACGATGGCGATAGCGCGTGTGTGGCAATAAACAAACATATTATTAATTATCATACTTAAATGCAGAAATGTATTTTTAACTGATATTCTGTTCAGAATTAAATTGTAATTTCTATAGGAATTAAAATATAAAAATAACAATCTTTACTATATAAAATTGGAAAAATTAAAATAAATAAAAAGTGATGAAATTTAAATGATGAAATTCAGTTGGGAAACATTTAAAAATACACCAATATAAATTTAGAAGAACATATTATAAATCTCTCTCATGAATTATTATAAAATTTTATATAAAAGTGATGAAGAGTGATGCTATAAAGATTATTATTATAAAATTTGTGGTCTCAATGCTTCTTTAATATTAAAAACATTTATTTTTTAAAAAAATCCAAAGTATATAAAAAAAAAACTAAATTTGTAAATTCGTAATAATACAAAATTATAAATTGAGTGATGCAAATTAGCAAATTAGTCAATTAAAATTAACAAAGGGTTAAATACTAATGTGAAACATTTATCAATATGCCTAAATCGTGATATGAAGTGCCCTAAACAATCGTGATCTGCGGGAATTATTTAATCATATGCATAAGTTAATTACATACCCTAGAAAAGCGTCTTTCAAAACGATTTTCTTCATTACGTTGGCAGAAATTACGTGGAATTATGCAAGCTAGAAATTGAACTCTAAAAGTTAACGCAAGCGATTAATTAAAATACAGAGAAATAGTGTGTAATCAGGGATAGCGATCTCTATAGTTAATTTAGCTGGAAATTGGCAAAGTTCAAGCTGCAAATGTACTTAAAAATCAGCTGCCTATAAAGATTCAATTAATTAAAATGTTGCAAGCACAAATTTTTAATAAGCAGCATATTTAATTATTTGACCTTGAACTCGCAACTCACTCATGCAAAAATAACAACAACAGCAAAACAGCAACTGATTATTTAGCCATCAACAAATTGACATAATTCCTTGCTGCGACAATTGAGGCTAACACTCAAAAGCAAAACCAAAACCAAAACAAAAAAAGCAAGCGAAAAGTCAAAACAAAACAGCGAATAAAACGTGCAGCTAACGAAGCATAAATGACAATTGATTAACCCGCAAATGAGCGAGGCAAAAAGGGGCGCAAAACTAATACGAGCAGCACAAAAAATTGCGCATTCGCCGCATATGCCGCCGTTCATTGCCTTACACTGGCGTCCAGACAAAACATGTCTAGTTCGAATCGCACTCTCTCTCTCTCTCTTTTTTTAAGGCTCAGCTTAATTTGTGTGTGTGTAATGTCAATCTATCCCCTGGTTTCAGACTTGTCATTTATTTATAGCAATCTCACTCAGCAGGTCTTCAACTAATTGAGCATGAGATTGAGAGTGACGCTCGCCCCATTCTCTTTCATATTATTCTCCCATTCAACTATCGCTCAATCTGTTGCTCAGCTTGTTTTGTTTTTAGTTGGCTTTTTACTCAGTGATTTTGCTGTTTATTTGCCGCTTCCTCAAAGCATTTAAGCGCATTTGACTATTGTTTGTCTCACGATACAGAACAGAACTGATGAGAATCGGAAACTAGTGCCGGTTGCCCCCTTATAACGAATCAAACGACTTTTGCCGCAAGTGTTTTGTGTCTATTCTAAATAAATATTTTTGAACCTACGTTCAACTCAAATACATTTCAAAAAAACAACAAAGAAAAAAACACTGTGTGTGAAATAAGATGAAGCTGCTTTTTGCTGTTCTACTGATCGCTTTGGCTGCAAACGGCGTTTTTACGCTGCCAGGTGAGTTTCTTAAATCAATTTAAACACAGTTCAAATGGAATTTAGTTTGTATGCATTATAATTCGATTTAAATAGCTATGATTTTCTAAGAATTTGAATTTCTTTAACCCAGTTTAGCTTTTGATAGATGTTTGTTTTTGAGCGCATCAATGTTGTCAATATAAAAATATGAAGCTACCTCTAGATGATAAATGAGATAGATCGCCGGGGAATTTTCCTGTAATGCAATGCGCAATAAGCTGAAAGTGCTCTTAGTGACAGTGATTGACTACGATTTATTCTTTATTATTGTTACAAAAAAGTGATTATAAGATGAGTCAAATTTAATCATTTTCTATAATAAAAGTTGCTCTTTTCTTGCTTGCTGAGGATCGCTCAAATCAAGAAGCATTCAAAACAAGTTTCAAGTGGTTCACTCAGAAATCGAATGAAATAAATAAATATACAAATAGTAAAAACATTTCCTAGTGCTTAATGATCTTTGGAATTTCAAATTGATAATGTCACTGATGTCGAGCACCTTTTTGAACCCTCGCATCAACAATGCAAATTGATAAAGCTGAGACCTAGAATAAAAAAAGGGAGAAGGAACATAAAAAAAGAACTTTACATTGTGTTTGTAATTTGTGCGGCATAATGATGCCCGCTTTTGATAACAACAGAACAGAGAAGAGAGGAGGGGAGAGAAGGGAAAGAGGATTGTCGAGCGCACGCACTTGACAATCAGCAAACTGCAAAATGCATCCTGCAGATACTGTCGAGATGCCAGATACAAGATACAAGATACAACGCTGCTGCTGTTGCTGTTGCTGTTGCCTCATCATCGTTGTCGTTGATGCTGCTGTTGCCTGCCTTTGGCTGCCACTTGAATGCATAAATTGCAGCAGCTGAAGTTGAAGACGCTGAATTGGGTGCAGTCAACAGATAGCTGAGAGGGGGAAGGGGGAAGGGAAGAGGAAGACGAAGCGGGGGGCAGCTGCCACTGCCACTTGAAGTTGTCAAATTTGCAGCAGTCAAATCATTTACCAGAGAAATATGCAAATTTTATGCATAATTCCGTTGGACAAACGAGACTTTTTTCTCTCTCATTTACTTTTTTTTTCAAGTTTATATATTTTTTTTTCTAAACGTTGCTTTAATATTTTGCATTGGGTCAGCTAAATTGATAGAGAGAGCAGACAATCCCTGACAAAGAAATATATATGAATTGCAAATATTATACGATTTGTTTATACATATTCTATATATATATAAGATTATTCTGGGAAAAACCAGCTACGATTGCTGATAACAGGTTGAATTCTGTCTAGCAAATAAACAGCGAGTTTTGTGCCTGGGAAGGTTATAAATATTACACAATATAAATGTACTATCAATAATTATTATTTTGTAATAAGAAAGTGTCTGATTTGCTTGAAAATATAATGTTTTTAATCACCCATTTTTATTTTGTAATCAGCAAGTGTACTATTTAAAAATATTTTACTTTTATTGATCTAATATATATTTAGGTTTGGATATGAAAGCGTTGAATATGGAAAACAATTTATGTTTATTTGAAATCTCAAAAATCAGTCAGCCAATAGCAGTTATGAATATTAAGAATATTAGATTATGCTAAAATAGTTTTATTTTTAAAGCTAAATTTTATAATACAGAAAACAATGAAATGATCTTGATCTTCATTACATTAAAGATCAACTAGAAACTAAGAAAGTATCTGATTTGTTTGAAAATATTTTGATTTCAATGATCCTATTTTGCGGATTGTAATATGGAAATGATTTCAAATTTTAGCTTCTTTTTTACTCTGAAAATTCAAGAGTATTTAGACTATAGCATTAATGAATATTTAGTATCTTAACAGTTAAGATTATTTTCAAATAGTTTTATATTTTTATAAATTTTAAACCACAAAAAGTAACACAAAATAAATTAAGTGAACCAACGAATGTTTATTTACAACTCAAGTGGTTTTCTTGATCTTTTATTAGATTTTAGATTAACTAGACACTTGTTTTGTAATAAAAAAAGTCTCTTATTTTGCATGAAAATAATTTGATTTTAATGATCTTATTTGACTGCTTGGGATATCAACTTTAATCAAAATGAAATAAATCTTATCTTAAGCTCTCAGTATTAAGTAAAATTTCAGCTGATTTTTTATGCTTTCATAAATTTGTGAGTCAATAGCAGTATGTTTATTAAGAACCTTTAAAATTAAGATTATATTAAAATTAAAATCTTTCTATAACTAAATTTTGAATCACAAATCACAACATTGAAGAAGTCAAGTAAACTAAATTATGTTTCTTTCAACTGAAGTTGTTTTCTTGATCTTCTGATTAGATTAAAGATCAACTTGACGCTGGAATAATAATTTTTGCATGTTTGGCCAAAAAAAGAAAAAAGAAAAAACCATTTGTCAGTTTAATGAACTCAATTCTGGTGAAATGCAATTTCTTTTTATTATTATTATTATTATATTTTTTGTTCTTGTTGTGTTGCATTTATTTTATTTTGTTATTTATGTTAGCCTGATTCTGGTTGTGATGTTGCAATTTGTCGACTGCAATTGTTCTCGAGATTGCCAAGCGAAATTCTTTCTTAAGCAATTTCTTTTCGCGCTTCCCTGTTTTTGACAACACATTTATGGCATTTCACTTTATGAGCAACGTCCACAGCCACTGCCAACAAACGGCCCCAGGGCCAATTGCAATTGGGTTAATTGCTGGCCATAATTCGTGTTTAAGGCCTTTTCCATGGAAATACATATATATACATATAAGAGGGGATTGAAGGGGGCGGGGAGGGAACAAATTGCAACTGCATGTTGAACAAATTGTTGCAATGAAATTCGTATAAATCATAAAAGTATTTTTAACTAAAATTATTGGTTGCCGGCCACTTGACAATAAATAATAAATCGGTTTATAATTATATTATGAAATTATTATGCACTTTACAATTTATTTAAATGTGTCGCAATTTGTTTAGTATTCATCACATTTATATTTATAGTTATTGGCAATTGTGTGATATATATTTTTTCTACGAATTGCGGCCAATTAGCTTGAGGCTTAGTTTCCGAATTGTTCAACACGTAGAATGACACTTTTTTTAGTTTTAGTTATTAGTTGCCATAATTATTTATAGTAATTGCATCAGAGATTTATGACAACAGCTTTTTGGTTGACAATTTTTCAGAAAGAGAGATTTAATTAGTTTAAAAATACTAAAATACTATGAGTTATAAACATAACCTCAAAAACGATACTGAATTATTCCCCACTTAAAGTTCGTTCATTTAATTTACGTTTACCGACTATTTTAAATACTACGTCGGAACTTTTTAAACCCCAGAGCTGGGGGGATAAATGTTTAATTGTTGACTCTTTTTATTATCTTCTCAACTGCGGATTATCTTCTGTCACACACTTTGAGTGATTCAACGGAAAAACAAGTTGCCCAACACTGGTGGCCAATTAAATGGGCACAGTCGCACAAAATCAAAGCCTGAATGGCATTAATAAACATTGACAGAGTTTATCAACAATGCAGCTTCGAGAATGAAAATGTAAACTGAATGCGCTTTCTGGCACTAAAATTCACACTTGTGTGTGTGTGTGTGAGTGTTTTTATGTAATTATTATTACTATTTTTTATAGTCACTTTAATTTGTTTTTTCTTTTTTTCATTGTGCATTTTTTTTTAACAATTAAAACTGATTGTTTTCGTTGGATGAGCGGACATTGCGCTTGATTGAGTTACAGTGTTGCTTAGCTAAAGTGAACTATTCGGGAATAAAGTTATAAATAAGAAAAAAAAAAGTTAGAATTAAAGAAAAGTGAAATTTAAATTAATTCATTTCTAATTTAAAACTCTAGTATCAATTTATTTTTTCTTCTGGTTCTCTGACTAGTGACTTCACTGTATATTCAAGGGAATTTCTGGAATATACCTTAAGCCGCTTATCATTTAAATAACAATTTAAAGCGCCGCTTTTTTTTGTAGTATTCTTTTTGTTTAAGCGTTTTTTATATTCAAATTGTTTTAGTTATAAAAAAATGTATTCAAATGAATTATTCAAATATATTGAAAAAAGTCTCTACAAGTGCGCCGTTGTTATTCATTATTGTTGCAACAACTGTTTTGGGTCGAATGATTAATCGCATACGCTAAATAGGTCTCTATTGAATTTGTGATTTCGTGAGGGAGCTTTGTTGATTTTCTGCTTGAAATGCGAAACAATAATAGTCGGAAAATAAGTTGTTCTATTCATCGCTTGTCGTGACATGTTTAAGCCTAGAAATTTCCAGTTAACGCTCGGCTAATTGAGAGAGTTTATTCTTTAATGATTATACACACTCATTACATTCAATGCAAATAAACCTTTTTTTAGTGCACTCATTATAAACAGCTTTTTCCAGGTAATAAATCAAGTATGAATTTTTAATTCGATATTTTACAAGTTGTTAATGAACTGTGAAAAAGTTACAACATTTCTTCAGAATGAAATTTACGATTTTTTAAAATAAAGTTTTCGATTTTTTGGATATGCAAATTGAAATGAAAGTTATAGTTTTTCTTTTATATTAATATTTTTTAAAAATAATTAAAGTTATATTTTTTCTTTTATATGATTCTTTAATAAATAGAAGTATACAATTTTTTATTTAAAGGTGCATATTATAATGGACCTTATAGTTTTTCTTCTATAATGTTTGTAATACCGGAATAAAGAATTTTTATATTGTTGCCATTTTTATTATTAGATATTGGCTAAATTAAGAATTAACGCTTTAATGAACTAAATGCTGTAATAGCAATAGTTTGTTAGTTATTTTAATTATTTTATTGATTTTATAAAACAAAACAAAAGTGGTTAAAAGAAAATTGTTTACATTTTTTAATTCTTTTTTATATTATTCTAACTTTGTATATTTTGTAAATTATGTAATAATTTTAAAATTGCCTTATTTATCTAAATTCAAATTAGAAAGTTGTAAAAATAAATGTTGGTTCCATATCTAAAAAGCTTTAACTTAAAATGTTAGAAAAATAGAAATGAACAAATAGTTTAAAGCTTAAATTTTCAAATGTTGTTGACAATTTTAGCGCTCTTTGGAAATGTTGTTGCCATTTTCCGAAATTGATAAACAATTTCGTTAGCTGATTGCCTTATCAGCTGCAATTTTCTGCTATTAAAATACAGAAACACACACATCTGACAATTGTCAGCTGTCACGAAAAGCTTTGTTCCCCACCGCTCTCCCCTCTCTTGATGAGTCACACTATGAACGGTGCAAAGGGCGACGCTTTAAGGCTGAATTATTGTAAATTACAAAACTGTCTGGCATTCAAAAGCTGCACCAAAGCAGCTTCTGTTATTCCCACTTCTCTCTCTCTTCTACTTCTTCTCACTTTCCAAATTCCACATTCACTTCTTCTCTGTCTCTCTTTTCCACCCACTCTTCACTTGGCTGGTTTCAATGTCACGTACTCGCTGCAAGGCATCCCCAAAGAGAGACAGAGACAGAGAGAGCGCCTCACTCACCACTCTCCAGTCTTTAATCTCTCCTGCCTCTCTCCACGCTGACCTGCTCTTTATGCTAATTTATGTGCTGTGCAAAATGTGCAAGCGCCTAATGCTCAGCCACGCATGGCGCAATACCCAAAATCACATATAAATTACGAGCGAGCAGCTCGACTGCACAGCTGCAGACTGCAGTTGATCATACGGAGCACACACTGTACAGGCATGCATTTTAGATATGTGTGTGCGAATAATTGTGTATTATAATGAAAATGCCGAGTATTACTCAAATAGTCATTGCAATGTCAACGCGTGCAGATTTAAATGATTGCCAAAAGGGTTGAACCAGAGACAGCGTAGGAGCGAAAGGGAGAAAGGGAGGAGCTCCATAAAGTGAAGGCCTTGCTACAGCTGACGTTGCCCGTCCTTGCATTACATGTGAGAGAGAGAGAGAGAGAGAGGGGCTGTAAATTTAATGAGATTCCTGTCAAATTAATTTCCGGTTATGATTAGATTTTCGTTAATGGCAATTTGCGGTTTTTGCTGCCAACCAAATAAACATACTGACATTCATATATGTATGTGTATGTGATGCAATTTCTCTCTCAATTTCTGGCTATATCTATTAGCATCTGTGCGTTCGTTGCAGAGGCTGTCACAATACATTTGCATTTTACAAAACGTGTGCGGCTGCTGCAATTATCATCCAGCCATCAACCAATTTCACATCTTCTTCTCTGCTATCCTCACGCACATTGATTAACATTAAGCACTGTGTTTAGGGCTCATAAATCATGCCTACGAAAAACAAAACCAAAAATATCCCACTGGCATTTATGCAATTTTGCATTGTTTGCAATTTCTGGAGAATGCGACTTTGATGTTTGCAAATTTAAGCACTGTCAATGTCTTGTTAACTAATTTAAGTCAAGCATTATAGCTGATGAATTAAAGTGTATTCTTATTTAAAAATGACAAACTTATCAATATTACTTAGCTTAAAAAAAGAAAAAAAATCTAAAGTGAAAAATAACACTCTTCATTAATAAGTGTTATTTGGAAACATTTCAATTAGTTTCAAAATATTTAAAGGTGGTGTCATAAACAATAGGAACTTATAGAAAAATATTGAATAAAGTTTAACCTTATATTTACATTTTTTAATAAATTAATGTAATCAAAACTGACTATAACTCGGTATTTCTCAATCTATAAAAAAAATGATTAAAAACTGTAGGAACTTAAAAAAAATAGTCTCCACATTAAATCTTTATATTACAATTTTTAAAATGAATAAATAATAATTAAAATTACACAACAATTTAACGAATTTATGCACTAGCTGCAATCTCAATTGATGGGCCCCAAAAGAGGCTCAAGAAGTGAAAGCTGTGTGACTCCATACAGACACATGGACGTTGCACCTGTGGCAAGCGGCAAGCGGCAAACAGAAATCACAAATCACAGCGCAAAAATATATTTTAAAAGTTTTCGCACGCACCGACAGTTGAAAAAACGATGAAGAAGAAGAAGAAGAAGAGGGGGTGGAGGAGGAGGCAGAGAACTTAGGGGAGGGGGAGGGGGAGGGTGTAGCGTAATGAATGCCGGAGTCGGAGAATATTGGCTGGTAAAAATCGTTGTGAACATTCAGCCTAAAATTAAAAACAACAACAAAAAAATTGTTACTTTTTTTGCTGATGCCAAATAATTTGCTGCATGTGGCGATTGACGATGGCGACAAATCACAGCAGCTAAATTGCGACGGGGGGTGGGGGAGGATGTGGCAAGGAGGGGTGGTGTCCCGGACCCATGTCCGGGCGGCACCCAAACAATCAAAATCAAATTCAGAGAGGAAAAAAACTCATTTTAAACGCGACAAACGTAACGTTCAATCTTCCAGAACATTGCGTACGTGACACGATTGTCACATTTGGCAACAAAACGGGCAACAGCAACTCCAAACGTGCAACAACAACAACAACAACAACTACAACAATGTGCAACAACAGGCAGAAAATAAAAACAGCAAATTCTAAATGGGGGTTACAACGGGGCAAGGTTTTTATTTTGTTTTCCTTTTCCTTTTTTTTTATTTGTTGCTGTATTTTGTTTGTTGCTGTTGATTTCGCGTTGTTTTGGCAAAAAATGCAAATGAAGTGGCTCCGCCGCGAATGAATGAATAAATGAATGAATGAATGTAATGAATGACTGAGTGAATGCCAAGTGAAAAATGAAGGCACAACACACACACAAACACACCTGACTTGAGTTACTTCCACTCGCTTCTGACCCAGCGACCCACAAAAAAAAAAAAGCAAAACAAAAAAATACCAAAACACTCACACAAATTAATTGAATTACATTTTTTTTATCTTATATTATTTTTGATTTAGCGGTAAATTTGTTGGCCACAATTTCCTTATTGGCCAGCAAGCACGTAGTTAAAACCTGTCCTTATTTGTGGCCAACAAATTTGCTGGTCACAGCTCATAATTATGCGGTTAATGAAGCTGGCTTATGGATTAAGTATAATTTTTCATCAATTGCATTTTTTTGTCAATTGCATTTTGTGTTAAATGGAAAAAGTGTGTGGCAGCTGTCGATTTTTTTTGACTTGCTAATTTTGCTAACTATGCGTGTATAGATTCTTTTTTATAATAGTCAAAATTGATTTAACACTCTTTTATAAATTTCGGTTGGTTAAAATATTCAAAAGAAATAAATACTTCCGTAACTCTTTTACAAACAGTTAAAATAAAATTTGTAAAATTATATATATGGTATAGTTGCAATGAAGATTGATTAGAAGAATTACTTAATGAGCAAGTCTTCATTTTAATTATAATATTAAATAATAATTTCACTCTCGTGAATTTACAATATCTAGATTTTTTTCTAAAATTATAGTTTTGTAATTGTCCATATTCAAAATATATGTTTTATTTCAGTAAAAAGTTAAAAAACTCAAGAAATCGAAAAAGTATTTATAAAATTCATACAGAACCTTTTTAAAATAAGAAGAAGAATGTGCTCGACTGTAAGATACCCGGTATTTATTTTGAATAAAAGCAAAGAGTATGGTATTTTTAAAAATACTAAACTAATATATAATATAAAAAATACTAAAATATACCAAAATGAGTCAAAGTCTCCAGCAATCATTACTCACTTCTCTATTAAATCTAGTATTATATACTAGTATTATTATAGTATTATATACTAGATTTAATATAATACAAAAAATATACCAAAATATTATTATAATTGTAACTGAAAACTAAAAAGAATCCATTTAAAAATAGTTTATGCTTATCCAATATTTATTATTAATTTTTTGTTCACATTCTTGAACACTTGGTAAATTTTTGTATTACTCTGAATTCCGTTTTTTATCTACTTTTGTTACAATAATAAGCTGACTTTAAAACTTCAAACCCCATTCGTAGGCTAGTTAAGAGTGTCATTATTCACACTTTCGATTTCAATAACATTGTATGCAAAAAAGAGAAAGAGAACGGAGTTTTAGCTTTTGAGTTGTCTCATTGACAGCCGTGGCAAACTCAATTGTATGCAATTTGGGTTAAAATGATTTCAAATCAGTTGAAAGGCAACGAATGTGTGTGTGTGTGTGTGTGCGTGTGTGGCTAGAAGCAAATGTTGTCCAAGATGGACAAAGGGTCGCTTTTGGGGCCCAGAAGCTTGTGGCTGGTGGCAAGTGCGGACTTGTGTCACGTCCAAAAACTGCTAAACAGCAGGAAAATTAGTTTGATGTCTCTCACACACACACACACACACATACATGTTGCACTTGTCATGGTATGACATGTGTGTGAGTGTGTGTGTGTGTGTGGACAAATGTCAACAGCATTTGAGCCGAAAGTGAAACTAAAGTCGAGGCGAGGCGAGGCGAGGTGAGGTGAGGCAAGGGCTCAAGTCCAGGCTCGAATGCTGTCTCGCATTCATCGAGTGAAAGTGCCTGAAGCACAGTTAGCTGTCATACTCCAAGTGAAATGCCATTCAATTGACGTGTGTGCTGCTGATATTTTTTTAGCTCGCATTTCCCCCCTCCCTCCACACCCTCCTCCACCCCGAAAAAAAAAAAACCGAAGAGAACTTTTAACAAATGATGGACGTGCTGCAGTACGAAACTTGTTTAACGACAGCAGCCACAGTGGAGCCTCAGCAACGAGGCATTTGCATTGTCATGGGGTTACTTGATTCGCTCCCTCTCTCTCTCTCTCTTACCCCCCTCCTCCCTTCACTTGGCTGCCAATCTGCTCCCCTTTTGCCGCACTGCTTTTGCTTTTGCTATCAATTCTAATTACAAATGTCTACAATGATTTTTCGGCCACCCCAGCGAGCTGCACATGACGATGATGATGATGCTGATGATGTTGCAGGTGGCAGTGGCATGTGGGACTTTGGCCTAGGCTTGATTAATGTCACGCGCAGCAAAGGCACAACAACAACAACAAGAGCAACAACAAGAGCAACATCTGAGTCTGGTCATTGTGCCGGGTTTCTGTGGCGGATGCGTTGCCTATTAGAGGTTGCGGCGTAGTTTCCCCAGTTATCGGCGCGAGACTCTATGAAAATGCGGGAGGGGGGAGTAGAGGGGCAGTCCTGCTTCACCTGTCCCTCTCCCTCTTCCCATCATCATCATCTCCACATCAAGCTTTGCGGCTATCGAGCTGCCGACTGATTGGCAGCGGTGTGAAAGAGACCCTGACATGCTCTATGAAATAGAAACACTTGCCGCTAGCCAAAGCCAAAGCCAAAGCCAGAGAGAGAAAGAGAGAGATAGAAAGAGAGATTCCACAATTCGTTAGGGTGTAATGGAGCATGCGATGATGACGTTGATAATTGACAACAGACATCCAACAAAGAGACATACATATCTAGATAGACAGATAGAGAGTACAGCCAACAGAATTCTAATTACTAATAGCACAACAATTAAATATTTGTGTATATAGTAGTATAGCACTATAATTTCATATTTGATTCTCAACATTATCAAATTATATTTCATTTTCTGCTTGTTAGAAAGCATTATTCATTTTGCCTAGCATATTGACAGTAATTGTGACCAAAGCTGGTCAACTTCAAAATATCCTAATGGAAAATATAAATAAATAAAATATACCCTGCACTAAAATTGAAGTAATGAAGTAGGCAATTATAATTCAGGTAAAAATTTAGAATAAAATCGATTTTGTCAATATAAAAATATTTATGCTTTAATAAATAAAATATTCAAAAGACTAAAGTGGGTTCTATATAAAATATGATATTTAAATTGGAATTAAATTCAAAATTTGTGATCACACTTTGACAGCATTATAAAATTTTCTGAGGAACTTAACTTTTTAAAGGCAAGAGACTTGAGAAGTTTATAAAGTTTAACAAATTAAATTTATATTTTCAATTGGATATAATTTCGTCGTTTCTAAGAAATAATATCTGAATTATTAAAAGCAAAAACACTTGAGAAGTTTATAAAATTTTATAAATTTTGATGGAAGTCATATAAACCATATTAAGTTTATATTTTCTATTGAAATTTATTTCTTCGTCACAATATTTATTGTTATAACTAAATATATAATTGTCTGAGAAATATTATCTTCACTATTAAATGCAAAGGCACTTCAACAGTTACTAAAATTTAACAAATTATGATAGAAGAAATAGAAAATTTGTGTTTTCAATTAGAATTTAATTGTTCTTTACAATATTTATTTTGATAACTAAATTCAAGGCATAAAACTTAAAAATTACTGAATTTGCTAATATGCAAAATTTGGAAAATTTTATAAAGGTCGTTTAAATTAATTACTGAATTTGCCAATATGATAAACTTGCAAAATTTTATAAAGATATAATATAGTTTTCACCCTACATATTTTATATATTTTTTGACAAGTTTAAAGTACATATTTAAAAATTTTTACGACTTAAAGGTTATCATCGAGTCGAGTCACACTTTTAAATTACTTTTCTCAATGCTCGACCACAAATCACTCAAATAACAGAAGCAAAAATTCGAACTAGACATTATACAGAGACATGTACACACACACACACATTACTCATGCACACACATATACATAGCTTGTCTATGTGTGCAGTGCAAATAATTTGGTATTTGTGTGTGTGGAGCAAAGTCGTTGGGCAAATAAATATGCGTCCGATAATTACAAACTGCTATGGTTACACGTCATGGCCATAATTCGTTATATTTGATACATCTGTAGAAGTGTATGTGTGTGTGTGTCTGTGTATGTGTGAGTGAGCATGTTTGTCTGTCTGTCTCTCTGTCTGATATTGAACGTGTGTCTGGCTTTGTGCGCTCAATCTCGTTGCGTTTTGTTTGGCAAATGGCTGCACAAAATGTGGAAATGTGCGTTCGTTGAGTTTTGGCCCATGTTGGCAATGTCAGGCCCGAAAAATGGTAATTAAAATGCTGGCCAAAAGTGTCGGTTGCTCGCCTCGATGGCTCTTCGAGAGACGAAACGAAACGAGACGAGACGAGATCCATTTGAATTTATGTGTCCGCCAGCTGTCTAAAATTATCAATGTCCAGCGAATTCAATATGCTTGCCAGCGTTCATAACTAGAAATGAAAGCGTGACACGACTCACGACTCTCAACTTGATTGGAATTTTAACTTCAAATGCGATAGTACAAGTTTTATTTAAGGATACTATCAATTTATGAATTCAATTATTTGTTGCTAAAGAAATATAAAACAAAACTAATGCAAAATTAAAACAAATCTTTTTTATTTGATTATCTTTCTATATTAATTTTTTTTTTAAGTCTATTTTACTTTTTTAAATAATCCTTTATTATTAGAAATGAATGCGTGACACGACTTACGACTTGGTTGGAATTTTACTTCAAATGCGATAGTACAAATTCGATAGTATAAATTTCTGAAGAACCTTTGATTTCGATTAAAGAACAATTTTTTGCTAAGGAAACAATAAACAACAAAAATTTGGAATAAAACCGAAGATATAGATTTTAAGATATTAAGATATAGATTTTTTTGTAACTCCATTATTTTTTTTTTAATAATCATTTTAATCGTTGTTTTCCCCATCTCTAACTGCAATCGCATTTGATGCATGTGTTTTCCAATTACTTTGTAGCAATTGCTAAAAATTGCATGAAATATGTGCGTTGCGGCAACTCGTCAACATCCTCATCAATGTTATACATTTCTCTCTTTTTTTTTCAAGGCTTTTTTTTTTTTTGGTGAGCAAAATGCAATTCAATCCGCGAGCACACACAATTTTAATTTTGAATTTCATTAAAATGAGAATCAATTTTCATATTGTGGGTGCAACACAGCTCCATCTACAATTTCAGCTGCTTGCCGAAACTTTTCTAATTAATAACTATTAAACATACATTTTTTTTTCTGTTGGCTTGAAATTATTACAAATTGTAAATATTGGCAACTTTCTCTGCGGGTAAAACTCTCATTAAATGCTGGTGCGCGCTTCTATCTATCAATTATTTTGCCATTTTGTGCGCAAATCAATTAAACTTTTCCACCAAGTTTTTTTTTTACAGTTTTGTCTGTATATCCTGTAATTGCAAAGGTATCGAGAGGGGTATCTTAAATGTATTGAAGTTTTTTAAAAGTCATAAGTGGATAATTATCATCAAATTAATACCGTAATTAGTAAATAGTATTTTAATTATACTATTTTTTTTAATTCTTTGACGCAATAATGCTTCAAATATTAAGTTACTTTAAAATACTATTTAAGAATTGAGACAACAAGAAATTCATGGATATCAATCATTAAATTAATACCAAAACTAGGAAATAGTATTTTAAATATACTATTCCTTTAAGCAATTCTTTTAAGCAATATTGTTTCAAATTTTATATTCTTTTTAAAATATTATTTAAGAATAGAGACAAGTAATTCTTGAATGCAATATTGCTTCAAATTTTATGTTAGTTAATGCACGAAATGCATTTCTTATTAAGTATTTAATTTTAAGCTTTCGATTCATTATTTAGAGTATTTTTTAGTCGAGTTCTCTCATTCAAACTGTTTTTACTCGTGTTTTTATGAGGTGTTTTGCTTTTCAGTTGCGTGCGATTAATGAATTTTTAATAGCCCGCACTTTGGTTAATGTAAAAAGTTGCCACAATAGTTGTTGCAGCAGCAGCTCGAAGCACGAGGCACGAGGCACAGTCCTCTCATTCTTTTCCCCGAGGGAATCGCTTGCTGACTGAGACTTAGGCTGCCACAAGTTGGCAAGTAATTATGATTGCAGTTGAGTGAGGAATTGTTGCTGCTTCTGCTGCTGTCAAGTTGCAGCTGCAGTTAGTTAGTCAGTTAGTTGGATATGTAAATCTCTCAAATCCCTGTCTACCTACAAGTTGCTAAATGTTTCAGCGAAATCGTTTTGAAACCATTTTTTTGTTGTTGTAGCAAGTTAAAAGAGTTGAAATAAGAAAAGTTGAGGGAGAAATTGTGCGGTTTTTTTAAGCATTACCTCCAGCTTAAAAAAATATCTTTTCATTGTGAGTTGAGCGGGAATTTGAAAAAGTATATGAGTATAATTAGCAAACATGAATAAATTATAAATTTCCTTAAAGAAAATATACTTAAATAAAGTTCGTTATGGTCTTAAAATGTGAATTTAAGTATTTTAATATTTACTTATGGTTTTTATATTTATTTTCAATTCTTTTGAAATGTTCAATAAAAGAAAACTTTAGAAAATAAATCAGTATTAGTTTTAATTGCATTTAAATGATGTAGCTATTTATTCCAATAATTAAATACATCTTATATATATTCTATTTTATGAAAATGATTATTATAAAAGTTCGTTGCTTTTTCAACTTTAAGTGAAAAATATTTCCAAAATAATTTGCACTTTAAATAAGCCTGCGCAATTATTATTTCGACTCGAAAGATGTTAGCCTCAAAGTGAAGACGTGGAGGAAAAAAACAACAATCGCATCATACTAAATTATGCAAAATTGTACAATTATGTTAATTAATTGACGCAGTCTGTGCCCACCCAGGGCTGCCTAACGTCAATCTTAACTGGGCGTCCCTGGTTGCCTGCTGGCAATTAGCGCCATAAAACGCAGGCCAAGTGATTTTATTTTTGTGGTGCTTCAGCACAAAAAAAAAACAGTACGAAAGCAAAATGGCCAGAAGGAAGCATAAGCAACAGGCCCAAAGGGAGTAGCGGGGGGAGTGGCAACGCCCACTTTTTGGACCCCAACATACAGTTAACCTTACATAATTAGCAACAAATTCGTTGTGCTTAGAACAAAAGCGCAGCGCGCTGTGGAAAATGTTCGTTACACACACACACACAAAAAGCCAAAAACTGCCAACTGCTTTTATTAATTTCATAATTCAGCCAGCGAAACAATGAACCCTCCTACTCCTCCCCTATTTTTCACCTCGGGTTGGGCTTAATTATTGGAAAATTAATGAATATGCCATGTAGATGTTTTCATTACGGGCTACTGCTGTTTTCCATAGCATTCGCATGATTAATAACGCTTTCTCCGCCAACGTTTTTTTTTTATCGTTTTCCTGAATGGGTTTTTAGAATAAGTTCGGTGGAGGGGAGCGAGAGGGAGAGAGAGAGAGGGGAACTTAACCCTATAGCATATTGTGTGTACTTTTCTGTAGCTGCACATTTTCATTTTCATAAAATTCTTGGCACTCTCAAACACGTTTCAATTTGGTTTGCGCAATCTGCCATGACACCAGCAAACAGCAGCAGCAACAGCACCAACCGAGTAGCAACAATCGTCCTCCTTCTCCTCCCCTCAAGGTATGCAAGGTAAAGCCATGAAATATTATATGCAACAGTCTAGCTGACTTTTTGATCAGCTTTAGCTGGTGCGAAATGAATGGCGTATGAGTTAAGCGATGCATTCGCTGAGAGAGAGAGTGAAAAGTTGCAGCCAAGATAGTTTGTTGCAAAGTTTTATGCTTTTTTTTTCACTGATTAAAAGTCGAGTAAAGTTAGTTCGTTATAAAGAATACTCTTTGGAGAAGAGACACAAGACAGAACATTTTAAGTTCTGCTTGTTTCAGTTGTCTCACGATTAAAAATTCCGTTCTAAAGCTAAACTTAAAAATATTTAAGCGAATGATATCTTAAAATATTATAATATTCGAAATACAGCTGCAAGCTAAAAATTAGTATTACAAGTTGTGTAACAGTTGAGTTACTATGGTTATTTATATTTAAACTGTCGTTATAATGGTCTGTTTGATGAGGAGCGCAATAAATTTTACAGTTATATATATTTTGAAATGTAAAATATGTCTTAAAAGTCTCAGCTGGATTTTACTAAGAAGGTGTCATAAAATGTTTATCCTAAGCTGAACTGGAAGATATTTAAGCGAATAAAACTTTAAAATTCTCAGATATATGATATACATTACCAAACTTGAAATGAATGCCATATGTTGTATAATAGCTGAGTTATTATAGTTATATATTTGTATATTGACGTTATATGAGTCTGTTTGAAAGGGAACGCAATAATTCATGCATCTATATAAATTTGTAAATGTAGAATATAAATATAAAAAGTTTTAGCATGATAATACTAAGAAATCAAAAACAAACTAAAAAATGTTAAACCCAAGCTAAACTAGAAGATATTTAAGTGAATAACAATTTAAATTTTGAATATATGTAAAATATACTAGAATGTTTAAAATTAATATCATACGTATTTTAAAAGCAGAGTTACTATAGTTATATTTTGCTTAATTTTCATTATAATGGTTGGTTTAAAGCGGTGTGCCATACAGTTTTCAGCTATACATTTTTGTAAATGTAAACTACGAATCTTATAAATTTCAGCTTGATTCCGCAATGAATTCAAGCTACATATAAATGGTAGCTCATTTGGTAGTCGTACAGTTCCAACAGATTTATCACTTGTACTATTTGCTGCGCATATGCGAATACATATATAAATATCCACGTTGCATATTTGCCAGCTGGTAGCCCACTTTCGTGAGTGAGTGAGTGAGTGTGAGTGCCACAAAAGGTAAATATTTGCACTTGTAAATGACATTCATATGCGACCCCGTCCACTTTGTTTCTCTCTCTCTCTCTCTCTCAGCTGCTCGGCTCCACTTTATGTTTGATCGCTGCAGTCGACCTCTCAGTCATACATTCGCATAGCGGAGACGTCAGTTCTGCTTTTTTTTTTTAAAACCAAACATATTGCGAATGCCGCGTGTATTTCTTCATAAATCGGCTTAAAAAAAGGGGTGAAATATATACGCCATGATATGAGGAGGGTGCCCAAAACGCACCCTTAGGTGTCACATTTCATATTCTTGTTTTTTTTTTTTTTTGCGTTTTATGCGTACGCATTTTTTGCAACATGAAAAAAAAAACTTGACTCTCACTATTTTCCCCATATTTCGCATTTCATTCCAAGTCAAGTCGAGACTTGGCTTGACTTATTTTTAACATCGTTAGTTGAGTATGATTCTTGTTTTCTACTTGTTTTTTTTTTGTTTTTCTTTTTTTATTTGCTGTCCTGCCACTTGTTGTATGCTGTCAGTCTCAGTCTCAGCTGCTGAGATTTATGAACTACAACATTGCCAACGGCGATGGGGGGGAAGAAGAGGAAGAGAAGAGCGACACATTCATCCATCTAGGCAAGCAGCCTGTGAAGCCTGCAGCTTGTTGTCTGCTCTCTATTTTCTCCCTTCTCCACCCCTCACACAACTTGTTGTTTATTTGTGCACTAAAGTTGCGCTTGTTGTGTGTGTGTGTGTGTTTGTGTGTATGTGTTAGTGTTAGTGAAGGGGACTTCGCTTGTAATGGCTTTTAATCGAGCCTTGGCCCAGTTAGTTGAAGCGGTTTTCAATCTACTGCGGTTATGTCACAATTTCTTGTTAGTACAATTTCATTTTTAATGATTAAATGAAAGCAAAAGTAATTGAGATATGCACTTGAAGGGTAGCTGTAACAGCTGTTAACAATCTTAAGGAGAGCTGAAATTGAATAACTTTAAGGTGAAGATAGAGCTTATTACATATAAATATAAAAAACGCAAGATTACGGATTAAATATTGTGTTAAGTCAAATGTTATAAATAGTGTGATTAATCTTAATTTTCTTAATAAAGATACCTTAACGAAGTTTGAAGATTGAAATGGAAATTTGAAAGAATTCTGTATACTGTAATCAAAAATTACAATTAATTTAAATAATTATTACTTTGACACTTTATTAGAAAATATAAGAAATCTATAAAATAAATTTAAGTAGTATAAAATAACATTTCAAAGCCGAAACATATAAAAAAATTTAAATAATGGTATTATTCTTATTTTTGTGACCTGTATACATATATACTATATTTTCATGAAATATGTTTTCTGTCATGCAAAATTTTCTAAACAAAATGTAAACTCAGTTTCAAACTCTTTCTCTAAACTAATACAGATAAAACTTTGTGTATTTAGATTTCATATTATTTCAACCAAATAAAATGTATTAAATGCTAGTTACTTAAATATAAATTTCACAATTTTTTTATTCAAATAAGCATAGTTACATTATTAAATCAGCAACATTAAGTCGACAGTCGCTGCTGGCAATAATTTAGAATTATTTCAAGAAGAGCTTCCATCAGCATTTGGCTAAGACGCAGCCGAAGGTCAGCTGTGAAAAGGGCAATAAACTTGCTGCCATATAAATAAGAGAATTTCCACGCAAGAAATTATGCAAAATTAAGACTCTAATAAGCGCTAATGAGGCGCACAAATGATTAGCAAAAGGGGGAAAGGGGCAGTGAAGGGAGAAAAGAAATGTCTACAAGACGTCAGCAGTTTTGTGGTTTCAGACTTTGGCAGGATTCAAGCGGGTTTTTCTTTCAGTTTGCTGACTTGGCTTATTTCACGCACTTTTCACAGCCAATTTATGACCAATGCTTCAGTTGGCATTTTAAGCTCTGCTCTTTTAACGATAATTATGAATAATATTTGTATACAAATTTTCTTTCTCTTTTTGTATTTTCAGCACGTTCGAGTCCGCAGGATGATGCTGAGGTGATCCCGGACACGGATTTCCGTGACTTTAAGGGCGTCATCGATACGGGCGCCGATGCCACTCCGTTTCTGCAGCCAAGTCCATCGGCTGTTAACTTCTTGAACTCCTTTGATGGTGAGTAGAGAGAGAGAGAGAGAGTCGACTGATTGCAACGTCAACGTGGCTGCCACGTGATGCATTTAATTACAATTGTGTTGTGTTTGCATTACGCGTAATTACAAAGCGCATGGAAAGTATGAAAGAGAGGGTGAAATTGCATTTAATGCACATTTCATTTATTATGGTTATTACATGACACAAGATGCCTTCAGATACATAAAGTACATTTCGTATATTCCAAACCAATTAGTGAACATACTTTTTGTTTGTGAGATTTTTCACCAACTTTGCGAGAGTGCAAAAAAGTTACAGAAATATGTCAACAATTTATCAAAATATTATGTCCAAAAATGTTGTGGCGAGAAAAAGAAAAGTTTGTTTTTTTTTTCTTTTCTTTTTTTACAATTGATATATGCAGGGTCAAACTCTGATGACCATTAAAAGTGAAAAGTTTTTGCGCTTCGGTTAGCTTTAGCATTTCTAAAATGCTTCTTAACTAAGATGAGCATAAAGATGAGATGCAGACAGCGATAAGAAGTTGGGGAAAGAGAAATGGAGAGAGAGAGAGAGAGAGATGGAGAGAAATTCTAGAGTTGTGGCAACGCAAAAAACTTCATAAATCTTTTGCTAACTAATACGCTGTAAAAGTTCTTAAGCCAATGCCTCGTTTTATATGCATGAAAACTTTTATTTAGCTTCAGCTTCAACTTCCTGACAAAGATAACAACTCAAGAACAACAACAGTGAAAAACTTTCATTATGTTTGCTGCTTTCATATATTGTCTAGCAAGGAATATGATAGAATGTGAATATGCTCTATAAAGATGAACGAATTTCAACGATTCCATTCGATTGTAGATCAAATAAAATTTAAGTGATTTTGATTATTTAAATTTATAAATGTAAGCAGGGAAATCTTCAATTCAGAAATTATTTATCATTTTCTTAAAAAATAATAATAATTTTTATAAAATTATGACATAGGAGAATCGGAGCTTCAGATTTTAAACATACACAGAGAGATCAATATCGAGGTTAAAAAGTAGATTGCAATTTTTAATTTATGTTTTATTGTTAAAAAAAAAAAACGTTAAAAGAACGATATTTTGCATTAGCTACAAAAACTTACAAAAATTAGTAAACAATTTTATGTGAAAAAAATGTATTTAAAAAAAAACAGATAAATCTATTTTTTTGTTTGTGTAATTTTAAATAATCTAAGTTTGATTTAAAATCATGCTTCCATTTTAAGATTTTTTTCATTTTTGAAACAATATTTTAATCTTGAATTTCAAGATCCGACAATCTAGAAGTTTTATAGAATTTTGATTTTGATTTAAGTGTAAATCTTCTTGGTTTAATTTCGACATTATATAATCTTGATATAGGATTTTATTCTTGATTTTAGATAGTTTTTTTTTCTGTGTAGATATTTATTATCATTTAAAATTTTATTCTTTTATTCATAATTTTTGTCTTACAAAATGTACCAATAATGTGGAAAATTAGTTTTATATTTGAATTGATATATTCGGGAAATTAAAATTTGAACTCAACTTATTCAAAAATGTGCTATAATATTTACAAGAGTATTTCAAAGTGCGCTAAAAGCCTAAACAAGCTGAATTGTTATTCTATGTCAAATTGGCATTACAAATGAAGCATTAAAGTTGTCCCAAAGCAACACAACACAAAAAAAGGGGAACTGGCAACTGCAAGAATTTAAAAGTACCCTTGACGAAAGTTCAAAGGGCAGCACAATGTGGCACAATGATGTCAAGTATTTGTGGCACTCGTAAACTCATTAGAATGCAACAAGCAAATGAATTGCAACATGCTAGAAGAGGGTGGAGAAGGGGGAGGGGTTCAAACAATGCGGTCAAGTATTTATGACAAGGTTGAAACCGAAGACGAATATGGCTAGAAAAAGCAGCCAAATGAAACCGAATGCAAAAGTGTGCAGCAAAAGTGTATTGCTAAGGGGTGATGATGGGGGGGGGCAAGAGGATTAGGTTGTTGCAAGCAGACGTTTGGCGACACAGCAGCAAAACGCTTTTTAGTGCGTTTACGGATTAAGGATTTTAAACAGAAAAACGCATTAGCAAGGCAAAAGGCGTCTAGCGTCTGGCGGCAGCAACAAAGCAAAGAGAGAAGGGGCAAAGAAGCTGACAACAGTGGCATCCGGCATCGAGTCGAGTCGAGACTTGCCACTTTACAACACCTGCGTGAATTCCCAGAGTTGCTGCTGCAACTGTCGCATGCCCCAAAGTCTGTCACCTTGAATTCAATTTGTGGCCCTTTCTATTAACATTCTAGTTTGTCTTGCCGTGAAATTATACCGCAAAAAATACGAAATACTATTTCTTTATTTTTTCTTCAGACATTTTCCGCCGTCTGCGCACTCGTCTTTGGCCCGTGAATCTTGACTCGGAAGAGTCTGGCTCCGGTGATGATGGCTTTGCTGCCGGTTTTCCACTGCGCTTCGGCTTGAGCAATCTGAATCCGGTGGAGCCCAAGAATGGCAACACAACATCCACAGTTAAGGTAAAGGTTGAAAGAATGTTGTTAAAGTTAAGTTATTGGCAACTGTTTTAAAGGTTGTGGATGGCCATCGACTGGAGATCAATGAGACCGTCTATGGCGATGAGAACAGTCACTTCAAGGTGCGTCTGGTGAATGTGCGTCCCTTGGAGAGTGGCGAAGAAGTGATCGAGGGCATCACCCATGACAATGGCGATTTCAAGCCGGCGAATACCAATTCCCCGGTTACTTCGGCGCCTCCCAAGCGCAGCGAACTCGATGAATCCGATGAGGATCATCGTGAGCCTCTCGAGAAGCAGACCAAGGACAATGAGGTGCGCGACATCGATGGACCTCAGGTATAAAAAAATATGCCACAATGCAAATTGCAAACAAAAAAACAAAAAAAAAAAACAACAGAAAACGAAAACTTTGAAAGCAAACTAAAATCGAATTCTAACCAGAAAATGCTTTACAAATTGCCTTGCCAATTAATAATGTAAACGATGCTCTACTAACCTTTTCAACAACAAATATATATATACTTTATATATATTTCTGAACAATCTGTATATTTTGAGCATAGCTATTTGTCAACTTGTAATATATATTTACATTTCTAATATATATATAATTTTTTCAAATAAAGTTTTGCATTAAAACTATAGCTGTATATATATTTTACAATCTTTCCTGCCTGCTTTTTAATTTCCTGTTTTTACACTAATTATAATTATGATTTAGTTTATTAATATGACAAGTCTGGCTGTTGGATGGTGTTTGGTATGGCTTTGGTTTAATTATCTACATTTTTACAATTTCTAATTTAACTTTTTTTTTGCTTTAAATCTTGCAGCTTTAATAATCAAGCGTATGCATAAATGATGGGTTTAATTTTTATTGTTTAAGGGGAATAAAAGGTATTTAAATAGAATGCATTTTAAATGAATATGAAATTTTAATTAAATAAGATTAAATTAAAAAAAAGGACTACATTTTAAAGAAATCAGCTTCTTCATTTAATTTTAAAATTTTTTTATAGCACAACTTTTAGTCGATCAACGCTTTTTATTAAAATCAAACAATTGTTTTCTATTTTTTCTGCTGTCATAATTAAGTTTCGTTTATTTGCTCGGCATAGCCAATAAACCGACAGCCACCGCAATAATAAATATTTTATTAACACGACAAAATGTTTATTTCTACAATTAGATTTCTTTTCATATAGTAATTTATTTCATTGTTGTTCATTGCTAGTGAAACAACAACATTGTAATATGCATATTTGTCCAATAGATTAGTATGAATTGTAATGTTTTTTAATGCATTTGCTGTGGATGGACGCGATTGCGTCTAAATTAATAATGTAAACAAATTATATGTTTTATGACGTGTCAACGCAACATATTAGAAAAAAAAAACACACAATTTTTAATTCCATCCTATACGAGTATATAAAAACTATTGGTTAATAAGGAACCTCTGCGGTTGCTAGCTAAAGCAAATTACAGTCTGGGTTATAAAATATGCATAGATAATTGCATAATTGAAAGCCTTTTTGACAGCTCAAATTTCTAGTTGAACGATTTCAAAAGCCAACATTGAATGCATATCATGATTTCATGAGATAGCAGCAAGTTAGCTTTAAGGGAAAGAGCTTAACCGGAAAAATTGATATATTTGCATTAAAGCTTGTGTTTTAATCCTACTTAAAAGATGAATTTAAAATTACGTTGTGGATAATACTTTACTGACTATCTAAATATGTTGAAACTTTGAATGAGAAGCTTTTTAGCATTTATATTTGCCATAGATCGAGTAATTTAAAGCTACTAGCTTAAAAAATGAAGTCAATGAGCTTTTTATATGAAGGATAGAAACTTTTATGCGATCTTTATGGTGCATAATATTATGTACTCCTCGGAATAGTTAATTTTATTCATTTAAAAATTCAAATTCCCCTTTTTTACATTTAAGATCGAGCTTGAATGCTAAGTGAAATACAAGCGAGCTTTAATAAGCTTTTAAATTGTACATTTTCATCAAATTAAGTGTCGAGCTTTATTTCCTTTTATTGTACACAATTTTATATACTTCTCAGCTCAGTGAAATACAAGCGAGCTTTAATGAGCTTTTAAATTTTAAATTTTCATTAAATTAATTAGCGAGTTTTATTTGCTTTTTATTGCACATAATTTTATGCACTTCTCGGCTCAGTTAATTTGTTATATTAGATGTGCGCCATTTGTAACTGCCACAACAAGCAGGGTTGTCACCCGTGCACTATAACGGTAAAGTTATAAATGTGCTTGTGTGTGGCACAGCAGTTGTTGCAACAATTTAACGGTACATGCATCATATATGCGGTATTTTTTTTTTTTGTCAAGTCCATTAATTACTTTTAGCCATAATAAAAATTAATTTATATTAAAAGTCATGTGCGGCATGTGCATAAATCCTTGTCTTGGGCGTGTTGCCTCTGCTGCCGTGATGGGCGTGGCAATGCGCTCGAGGCTCGTGTCGCTCGTCGTCGTCGTCGTCGTGTGGCAATATTTATGAGAATTTATTGTATCGAAATCGACGAGCACGCGACTTTTGGGGCATTTTGCATGTCGCCATTTCGCGTTATTTCGTTAATTTTTTGCTTTTGTTAAGGCATAAATCAACGTAAAATTAATAAATGACCATGCACAAAAAAAAAAAAAAGAAATGAATAAAACTACATCGTATGCAATGAAATGCAGCGTAAAGTGGCGTTATGAACAACTTTAAAGTGCAAGTGACATTTCACTTGCCATGCACAAATTGTTGCATAAATTTAAAAAATAATATTGAATTGTATTGCGGTAGACTTTGAAGAGAAAACAAGGTGAATATTTAAGACAGAAAAACGTTTAATACTGCTTTTAACAAAAAGGTCTCTTCAAACTTTTGAAAACACTTTCCGATTATTCTGAAATTTTCAGAATATTTACTCCTCAAAAGATTAAGCTATAAATGAATGCCTAGTAAATACAAAAATTATATTGAAGCTTTTCTCTTTAAACGCAAACAAAAAATTCTCTTCTAACTTTTTAAAACACTATCCGATTGTTCTGAAGTTTTCAGAATGTCTACTTATCAAAAAATTATGCTATAATTTAATAGTTACTAAATACAAAATTTATGTTAAAGCTTTTCTCTTTAAACACAAGCAAAAAAGTCTCTTCTAAGTGTTAAAAAAACATTATGCGATTGTTTTGAAATTTTCAGAATATTTACTCATGAAAAGATCATGCCATAAAATAATGTCTAATAAATACAAAAATCATATTAAAGCCTTTCTCTTTAAACATGTCAATCAAATCATATTCTTTGCTGGTCCAATTGAAAATTGACATGCAGCAAGAACTATTACAAAAGTCGCAAAATTTATTCAATTTTTGCATTGTACGAATGTAAAGTCGACTTTGTTTTACCCCTGTCCACAATGGTATTTGTTTTTGTTTTATTTTTTGCAACTCTTGCGGATATTGAAAGCTGCGGTTTTGGCACCCCAAACTACTATGAATAAACTTATTTGAATTGAAAATGCATGGTTATAAATATTAATATTGAGTGGGGAAATTTCGCCTGCAGAAATGTTGTGAAATTGTTGAAGGCTGTTAAACAATTTGGCTGTCGCTTGGCACAAACAGTCAAATATTCGACTGTATGTGTATGTATGTATATTTTATTAATATTTTCCTATTAAAAAACTCTACAAATACAAAATACAACATATATATAAACCACATTTATCGCATATATACTTTATATGTTGAGTTCTTGTGTTCTGTCGACAGCAAAACGTTTCATAACTTTGTAAAAATTACTTTGTGCACTTGCATTTCAATTTGTTATTTGCCGGGAATTTTTTTATGCGCTGTTTAAACATGGTTCTCTATATATATGTATGTATGTATAGGTGGGGTGTAGGCCAGGGATTATATTATGAGCTGAGTGAGGAGGAGGTCAGACCTCGCCTGGAGCTGAGTGCGTGCTACAAAGTGTGCATGAAATGAGCAAAAAGCAGCATGAATTGGCTTAAACACACACACATAAACACACACACACACAACCATAAAATATGCAGCGTAAAATAGAGCGTTAAACAGCGAAAATGTTCCAGTTATGGGAAAAATGCGAAGAGTGTGAGCAAAATTGTGTACTAAAATCGACAAGCAGAGCTCATAAATTTCTTTAAGCAAAATGTTGTATTAGATATTCGTTACAGTGATTACTGGAAGAACAACACACTATTGAGATGAAGCTTTATTCTTTAAAGTGTGAGTTCTGGGAATTAATAATATATAATATTTAGCAAGCAGCTAATTTATTGCACAGATATTGAATAAGATTTAATAAGGCTGCTAGTTGCTTGTCAGAAATGGAAAATTAAGTGCTCAAATATTATGATGCTTATTAAGCTTGTAAAACAAATTATAAATTACGTTTACAAACTAGAATCATATATTATATGAATTTGTGACTTCAATTAATAAGTTATATTTCAATTTATAATGACTTTTCACAAGCTTTACCAATCAAAAACTTGATTTAAAAAATCGGTGATCTAAAATAAATATTCTTAATTTATTTTGTCAGGAAATATTATAGTAAACTAAAGCACAATATATTAAAAAATTCATTTCTCGACTAGAAATCATTTATAACCCTAAAAACAAATCTAAAAATAAATAAGCACTGACCAAGTTTCGTTTAGCTAGAGATCACTGTATCAAGTAAACCAAGCAAATACAAAAATCTGAAGCAACAAAGTTGCGAGTTCATTAAACATGTGACAAATTTGCCACTTATGCGAGAGTACGCAATCTTGGGTTATCCGAGACAATTCTCAGGAAATTCTCCGGAAAGGGTCATTAAGTCTGTGACTCAATCAGCTTGTTCATCAAATGTTTATATGACTTTTGGCGCAACCTGTGTTCTGCCGGCTGCCCGTTAAATAATTAAATCATCTTTAAGTATGCAAATACGCTTTTAAGTGAGCGTAGCACACAAAAATAGCTAACGATCTGTTTTTGCATTATTAATATTAATTTCTACGAACTATAATAGGCATGTAGATGAATAGATGGCAACAGCTGTCTTGACAGCGAGACGAAGAAATTGCCAAATGTGACGTCACGCTTACAACCATCGACCGAGTGACCAACAAAACAAAGCGAAACGAAATGAATGACAAATTGAGAGGCGCCTTGGTTTGTTGTGTTTACTATGTTCGCTTTGCAAGGTATAAATAAATTTCAACGTGAAGGTGAATCATGCGTGAGGTAGCGCATAATAAGAAGCAAAACCACACACAACTTGTAGTATGTTTGTGTGTGTGAGGGAGAAAAGAAGACTATGTGTAGCGGCGTAGTATAAGAACTTGGAGAGCAGCTTAGAAGAGAACGTGAGAGAGCTTGTACGTTTAGTTAGATCACTGTTAAGCATATCAGCAACGTGCGCTTTACAGTTAACAGCGCTGCTGCCTAGGCTGACTCACTGACTCATTAACATTGTGTGTATAAAAGTCAAAGCTTTGCTTAACAGCAGTTTAGTTATAACAGAGCGCGCAACACTAACAGAACAACAGTTTGTTTGCTGTAAGTTTTAAACAAAAATTAATTTGCATGCTGCGACAGCTTGTACTAAAAAAAAACATAATATTCATATAATTGGCAACTTGAAAGTAATATCAACTTTTATTCCATTTATTTGCATAATCACACGCACGCATACGCACACACATACACCCACAACTCATTATGAACAGAGCACAACCACAGCAACAACAACCACAACCACAACAACTACAGCCGCAAGCACAATTGCAGAGGATTCCATTGCAGAGAGCAGCGACAACAGACAGATTGTAATGGCCGAACTGATTGAAGATATGCAGCAGAAGGAGCAAGAGGAGCATGAGGAGCAACAAGAGCAGCTGGCCGCAGCTCAAGATGCTGACGTCGACACAATGGCGCATAATGAGGAAGCGGAAACTCCGATGCCTGACAGTGACGGCGACAGCGACAATAATGCGGCGCCGGAGTCCTTGGCGGCCATTGAAAACTTTGACTCGGAGTTTGACGACGCGCCGCAATTTGAGCAGCTGCAGTTGCATGGCGAACGGGAGCGCGAACGTGAGGAACTGGAGTCCTCAGACGATGAGGAAAGCAATCATGCGGCGGCCATTGAAATGAGCGACACCTTTAATGATGAATGGGCCTCGTTGGACATTGCAGATCCTGGCAATGATTTGAATAATCACATTGACATCGAGGTGGAGAAGTTTGTGCCCGTGGATCTATCCAATGATATTGCTGTCAACGATATTGCCGCCGCGAATCCCGACTATCCATATAATCCAGATGCAGAGCTGATTGATGTTGAGGGTGCAGCTGCAGTCCACGTGATGCCAAAGTTTGAAAAACTATCCCTGGCGCCCTTTCCGAAATGAAAAAAGAATTTAGGGATATAATCTTAAGTGTTTTAGCTGTTAAGAATAAAATAAACAAAAACTACACTCATTATCACACAGCATTCATTAAATTATTATCAATGTTTGAAGAGTATTACACGCATATTTATTGTGCAAGCACATAATTTATTTCTTTATATTAAAATACAACTACAAAAAACAAACCAGATACATTTGACTTTGTCTTTTGCAATTACAATGTTAATCTGTAAGTATTGTTTTATATATTTTATTTGTATTTAATTCATGTTTAACTTGTGGTCAGCTTAATTGCTTAACAATAACATTTTGAATAACATTTCGCGGCTTACACTAAGCCGCTTACAGTTTTCTGTTGTTCTTGTGGCGATTTAACAGACCTTTAGAGCTTTTAACATTACGTTTTTCAGTCGTTACCGTTGCTTGGCGCGTGTGAAAATTTTTGGCTTCGTCTTCAAATTGATATTTATTGTAGTTTGTGCGCGCATTTTTTTCTTTAAACAAGTTGTGTTTGTTTTACGTTGTGCAAATAAGCAAGTAAAGCAGTTGTAATATTTGCCATTTCATTTCATATTTACCTGTTTTAATATTTACGCATCAATTTCATTTTGCTTTTGCTGTGTGTGTGCAGACACTTAACGAATTTTTTTGGTGTTGTTTGTGAAGAGAAAGAGTGCGAATTGTAAGCCGAGCATTGAATGCACAAGTGGCCAACATATTTATTATTACTTGGGGATGCAGTCAGCCATTTGGCCATTTGCCAGGCGTTTTGAAGTCTACAGAAGTCTCACAATTTGATACCCTGCAGCTGCGCCAAGAACCGCTATATAACAAAGTAAGTGCGTTTTATTCTATTATGCATGTTTTTTTTTTCGTCCACAGCAGACGCACTAGCCTGTGCATGTGTGAGTGCTTATGCATTTGCGCAGCAGCAACGCACGCATTCCAGATCAGTCTCTTTCACTCATGCGCACGCAGTTGCTGCGTAAGCTTTTGCAAAGTAAATATTCTAGATCTGTTCATTTCACTCACGCACATGTCATGAGGATGTAAGTTTTGCGTGCAAATGCGTTGATCAGTCTGTTTCACTCATGCACGGTAATTAGGGTGTTGCTTAAAGCCGCATAGTGCCATCTCTCGCAAGCTTCATCCTACTGTAAATTTTTCAAATTGCCATTGACGTATACTCTGTGTCTGCACCTGTCTGCTACGGCACTCGGTTTGCTTTATGTATTTGCACAGCCTACGAAGGAATTTTTTTATGGGTAATAATTAATTGCAGTTGAACTTAAAGCGAATGCACAAAATATGCAATGCATATCAATTAATATCTCTTTATGTTTCTGCTCGTTGGACATAAATGTAATTTGCAATTTTTAATGTTGCCTTAAACACAGTCTTTACTCGGTTGCCACACCACACATGTGCCACAACCGCAGCACAGCGGTTGCTCTAGACCAGTTTACACTCGCCGACCCTTAATGATGTGCCTGAGCACAAAACACATGTCCCTTGGCCAAAAAGGAAGTAGTATATGCTTCCTAACCAGCTAGCTGAAAATACATAGTTTAATTCGTTGGTAACGCTTTGTTGACGGCAACCTCCAGTTACGCTTCTGTGGGCAAGGCAAACAGCAAGCGGACCAGAGGGAGGAGTCGCGTATTTTGAGCAGAGATTAGTGCCAGATTCATGCGGTTGGCTTTAGTTTTGTGGAGCGCGTTGAACTTAATTAATTTTCGCTTATTTGATTGTTTGCCTGGCAGCACACAACTGCACATATTTTATTTAAACAAATGCTATACAGAGTTCTATTTGTTTTTCTTTGCATCATTTTCTACACGCTTTAGTATGGCATCCATATTGGTAACAAGCTGTTCCAGAATTTCCTCCAGCAGCGTTACGCGATTATTTAGACTGAAATTCAAATGAAAATAAATGCACAAAGTGTAAAAATAATAGGCTTACCGATACATGTCCTTATTGGGTGCATCACTAGGCACATCCTCAAAATAGTGAGCTCTAATGAAACGCATAAAATTAATCAATTGTTAAATTAAATGCACGCTAATAATATTTACTCGGCTTCGCTCATATTACGACGCATGTGAATTTTGGACTGACTAAAGCGACTCGACGCAGATGGATCGTCGGTAAAAGCTTGACGATCGGGATCCGGTTCATTGATAGTATCACGATTCTGGCGCTTGCGACCACAATGTGTGATAAAATAGACTAGAGCTGACAATTTCTTATAGACATAGGAGCCAAGTTGGCTGCGACCTTGGGTTATTTCACTCTTCACAGTGTTGTACGTCTCCATGATGATGGCCAAGAACATGTTCTAAACGCATATACATATAAGTATACTCTACAAAAATAGTTGCTCTAACTTACCAATAGAATGAAGAAGACCAAGAGAATATAGGTTAAAAAGTAGATAGGACCCAGCACACGATTAGCTTGCTCAATGAGATTATACTGAAAGTCGCCCAGAATCATGCGTATCATGGTCAAAACTGAGGTGATAAAGTTACGAAAATCGGGATGTTTTGTGCCAAAAAGCAATAGACCCAATTGTGCATAGGCCAAGAAAACGATACCAAACATAAGACTGAAGCCAGCCAAGTCCTTAGCGCACTGCAAAAGGCAATTATGGGAAAGCTAAAATTTATTAAACTACGAGACTTACGCGTTTTAAAGTTGTGGTAAATTGAACGAGCGTCTTGTTGAAACTGATAAACTTGAAGATCTTGATCCAAACTAGAAATGCTAAAATGGCCATCATATCAACATAAATTGTATTCCAAAAGCACAGCGTGTCCAAGCTTTGATAACTCTCCCTGGTTTTCGCCCAATAAATTAGAGATCTCACCTTAACCGTATGCCAAACATTGTAGACCAGCGCCAAATAGCAAACCTGCAAAAATTAGTCGAATTTTATTTAAAAAAGAAATTGTATGTTTTTAGTTTTTTGTTTTTACCAATAATATAACCGAGTCGAGTATGTTGAGCAGACTCTTGAAGTATTTTTTAATACCAGATTTACGTATTTCATTAAGTTCGTTTATATTATAGTACACAACCATAATGTACCAAAAGATATACACCACAGACATGTATAGACTTTTATCCGTTATGAACGAGAAATGCTTCACCGTTTGCAATTGACTCTGTGGCAAAACTCCGCCAGTAGGTGGAATTTCCGCTATGAATCTGATAAACGTTCAGATAGATATAAAATTTTATTTCCATATTATATTTACTCACTTGGCGCTTTGGAAAATATCGGTATTTTCATTGTAGAGATTGAATTCGACTAGAACTAGTCGTGAACCACGATCCAACCAATGACTTTTTTTTAGATCCTTGATAATTTTCAGATTCGTTTCCTTGTCATAGGTCAAGTCAACCGTATAGCCACCAGTGGCATACATATTAAGCACTGTCCAGAGCGGTGTCGAGTCCAATTCTTTCATAGTACGAAATGGTGCCCCGCCATGTGAGTGGATTATTTCCTCGGCTCCTGCCGAATACGAATCGTAGCAAGTATTAAAATATCGTATGAAGGCATCGTTAACGAAGCAAGTATCTTTTCGCACTCGGATCTGACGTAAACGTGGCGGTCCAAGCAGTAGATTCTCATGTAAAAAGACACGTCCATCGAGATGTGTTCGGTTCACTGTCGGTCTTTCTTTAGCTCCCATTGTCCCACCTCCCTCATCATCTTCCTCATCATAATCATTATTAATTTTATTTTCACGTTTCCGACGCGTCTCCGTAGTTTTGGGTGGCTCCTCAGTTGTTCCATCGTCTGCATCAACATGCGATCCATCGGAAGCTATGATACTCATATCGCCATGCAATGTGACTATAAAATTATATATTAAATAGTCCCACCAATCGGGTACCGTGATTAGCTTCTCGAAGCAAACTGTTACCGATGGCGCAATGACCAGTTCACGTGTGGTGAAAAGTTTCTTCATCGTATCGTTGAAATAAAACATATACGAGTGCCGCACAGACAAAGTTACTGCGAATCAAGGAAAAATCATTGATTTATAGAAGAAATATAACGAAAATGTGCATAGTTATTTGGTTATTTTCATCCCTACAAGCTAATGATGGCTAACAATAGATACTTTCACTTTCTTTTTTGCTGAAGCTAAATTCTTCTATTGTACTTACCCAATGATGTTAATACGAGAAATACAATAAAGACGGCAAACTCCACGAGTGCATCGCGCACTTCTTCATCTGTTGTGTACAGAATACGCGATGCTTTTTGTCTTCGTTCGTAGTGTACGGTAGATCGGCGACGAAAAGCTTGCCCCTCCTGATATTCATGATCTATATCATGCGTCTCCTCTTCAGTATCGACAGTTGGAGATTTTTTCTTTCGTAAGAATTTCAGCATTCTGTCCTTATTCCCAGTTGTTTCTGTGCCCATTTCTTGCTTTTCCAACCCTGTTGTAGCTCCTGGATCGTAATTTTGCGCTTCTTCCGCGTCTCTGGTCGAGGGTTCGATATTTGTTGGGGAAACAGAAGACTCACTATCGGCTACCTGAAAACGTGCACCTTCATGTGGCAAATTAGCTTGTACCTCTTGAGATTGTCGACGTGAGCCGCCTGGCTGTGCAGCATCTTCGGTTGGTGTTTCTTCACCCATCTCATTTCTCTTGGGCTTTCGGCGCAATAATTTATCCACTGGATAGATTTTACCATGTAGCTGGAAACGCGTGAGTCGTGGCTGGGAATGAGCTGTGAAGCGACCGATCGGAGATTCAGAGCGCAATGAAGAACGCAGAGCCGGCATAGTGTCAGAATATTGTGAAGTGCTTGGGCGTTCAGAGGAACTAGGACGCTGAGCAGCATCGGCGTGGGGAGAATAGGCATAACGTGAAGCAGAACGGGAACGAGATGAAGAGCTAGGATGTAGATCAGAGCTTGGATGTGTCGAAGAGCTAGGTCGTGAAGCGTGGCGTGAAGAGCCCGAATGTAAGGAAGAACTGCGGCGCGAAGAGGAGGCGGGATGTAAAGAGCCAGGAAGTAAAGAAGAGCCGGGATGTAAGGAAGATCCGGGATGTAAGGAAGATCCGGTATGTAAGGAAGATCCGGGATATAAGGAAGATCCGGGATATAAGGAAGATCCGGGAAGTTGAGCAGAGTGTCCGGGATCAGAGCTTTGATGAGAGGAACTGTTGGGACGTGTAGGAGAGCCAGTATTAAACGAGCCCGGTTGCGGCATAGATCCAGGTTGTTCTGCATCTTGATTAAATCCGATGGCCGGCGATGTATCCTGAGTTTGTGAACGCGCACGCTGTGGCGGTGGCGGACGCCCTTTTTTACGCGACGGCGACGGTCGATCTTCCGACATTTTTCAATGATTTAGATAATTTATTTATGTTTGTTTTTTTTACGAGCGAACAAAAAGTTTTTTTCGTAGCACGAAACTAAAACCGACTGAGCTGAGCGTCTGACAGCGTCCAGATTCGAAGCAATGTTTGAGCAATGCTTACTCGGACCTGTCGAGCTATCAAATTCAATGCGCATGAGATGTAGACGAGGTGGCAGAGTGTGGAGTGTGGCATAAAAAACGGCAATGCTCGAGGAGTGCATCCACACATCTGCACAGCATCTGTATCCTTCCCATGCATCTGTATCCTGGGTCATACATATGCATATTTCATGCGTTAACGCCAACATTTGAATTGCAGCACGAGGGCGAGATGGACAGAGAGTGAGAGAGAGGGACAGGGACAGAGAGGAGGAGGGACAGCAGAACTGCAGGCAGTTTTTGATTTATGGTCCTCGAGTTGGGCAGAGCTCAGAACGGCTCCTTTTGGCTATCAGCGCCAGTTGAGTTGTCGGGACACATAAAAAATGCACATACAATAGCATAAATGTGATAAAACCCTCAACAAACTGCTTACAATGGCTGCCAGAGGCTTAAGGAGCAATTCCTCCACCTCCCCGTTCTAAGCATTGCGCAGTCAAATGAGATTTTCTATGCGAATTTCAAAGTGCATTCAAATATGATTTGATAAATATTCTGCTGTTCTGACATTTCACTAAAGTGTCTCAACGTGATTGAATAAGCTTTATTAAGTATACGCAGGGTGTGCTATAGGAATGAGAATGAGAAAAACACTTTGAAAGAAAATATTTTTATATATTTTTTTATTTAAATATTTATTCAATTACTTGAAAATATTAAATCTTTGCTTTTACGTTTAAAATGTTTATCATTGTATATATATTTAAAGTACTCACTAAAAAGCTCTGACAACTCTAGATCATTTCATATATTTATAGTTCTATATAAATTGTTTAATGTTGTTTGTTTGTAATATTATTTCTAATTTGCTTTGAAATGGGGGAATTTAAGTACACTTCTTTGAAACGATTTGCATCATAACAAAATAGTTTATAACTATTCTCATATTTATATTATATTTATTATGCCGCAATAGGGTTGATGTCAGAAGAAATCAATAATAGTGTTGTGCTTAAGAAGAAAACGATCTTATTGAAATATTTGTGGGAAATAATTAAAGCTAGCTGCTAGGTTTTTCGATTAGTTTAGTTTAAGTTGATTTGTGTGTGAACAATCTGACAATTATATAGTATATAGTATGATGCGCAGTAATAGAGCAGACTTTTTCAAGCATTTTCATTAAAATTTGCTCGCTACGAACGGAATTTCGAATGTTTTGTGCCATAAACTAATGCATATTATTATATGGTATATAGGTTTTTTTTTTGTTTTTGTTTTCGTGTTTACATTAAATATTAGAGCACTAAGAGCTATAAATTAATTTGCTACATTTGATTTTTGTGTGTTATTTGATTTCTCAATTACAAATTTTCCATTGATTATGTTTGCTTAACTATTTGGCTTTGAAAATACTTTGGCGCCACAACGCAGCTGCAGTTTAAGTTTGTTTCTTTTTTTGTTTGGTGTTTTGATATATCAATCAAAATAATTAATTTGTTTGCCGACCACTTGAATGAATGAAAATAATGCACTAGAAATTGTTCAGCAAAAGTGATTACAACAAGGATGCAACTTGTAAGCTACTTCTTTGGTTTGTTGTTTTTGTGATTTTCCTTTTTAGGTTTTTCCTCATTTTGTGCACGTGTGTTAGAACAACTCTTCCTTTATTTGCCCCGCATCCGATGCATATTTATATACTTTTTTTTTGGTTTGTGCTTAACATTAGTTGTATATTTTTTGTAATTGGTCCTTTGGTTTCAAAACGTTCTCTTTCTTTTTCGCTAAAAAGGCACAATGTTTTAACTATAAGTACTATAGTATATAATGTATTTCTATGCTGTCTGTCTGTGTGTGTATGTGAGCCACGCCCCTAAATGTTTGCCTTCAGTACGGCTTGGCCGCATCCTTGGAACGTTTCAATTGCACCTTCAAGCGTTTTGTGCCTATCTGAAAGCCATGCATCGCCTGTATGGCTGCATTCGCCGAATGTGGATTATCGTAGGAGACGAAGCCAAAGCATTTCGATAGATTTGTTTGCTTGTCGATGAACACCTTGGCCGACAGCACATTGCCGAAGGGCAAAAATGTTGATGCGAGATCGGTGTCAATGAATTCCTGAGGTAGATGATAGATAAACAGATTGCTGCCATCGGGACCTGCGAAAAAAGTGAGGGAATTGATTAGCAGCCATTTAAAGTGCATGCCTAAAAGTATGCAATAAAATTTGTTCAATGCATTCGCTACTCACCTTCAATCTGTTTGCCTGCCACACCGGCGGCTGCTGCCTGCAAAGCGCTAGCATTCAACGGTTGTGCGGCTCCATAAGCGGCAGCGGCGGCTGCTGCTGCTGCTCCATTGGTGAGGCCACTCAGCGCTGATGCTCCATAGGGATCGGCGGCATTGGTGGGCCCTAAAAGTCGAGATATATCGATTTTAATATGCCCAATAAAAACAAAAATCACTCTAAAGTTCGCCTTGTTCTTCTCTTCGCGCGCTTAAGTTTTACGGTTGCTGCAGTTTTTGCATAAAACAAATTACATGGCAGGCACAAAGACACACAAAAGACAGCAACACAGGAATTGGGTGTGAAAAACACACACACAAACAAACACACACAACACTCCCACACACACGCTAAACCCGCTCGTATTTGGGGAACAATAAGCGAGCCACGTCGCTGAGTTGAGTTAACGCATATGGGAAAAATGTTTTATTCTTTTTTTTTTTTTGTGTTTTTGGCAACGACTTTCTTTTGTTTTGTGTGCTTTCGCTTGGTGTTTTTTTTTTGTTTTTTGGTTTTTATTCGCCTGGCGCTGGCCTTACATTATTAAATTTTATATCCTTTTGTGCATCATAAAAAATTTGTTAGCCTTTGTTTCAGGGCGCTTTCTACTCTTCTTTTCTCCTTTTATTTCTTTTTTTTTTTTAATTGAGCCTCGACTTTTGCAGTGTGCGCTCTCTGACGTTTGCTTTGTGCACAACACACGAATTTTTGTAATCTACTAAAAATTTATTACGTTTTCTCGTGTTTTCTTTGTTATTTACATACGTGTTGCTAACACACATAAAAAGAACAATACCAAAAAACCGAAAATATTACAAAAGAAGAAAAAGAGAGAGTCCATATTACGCAATGAAAGTTTTGCATTTTCATGCAATTTTCCGTGCACTCAACGTAGATGCGCAAAAAACAAAATCGCAATCAACATCATCATCGTTGTTATCAAAAAATTGTAAGTTCATTTTTTAGTGTTATTGAGTTTGTTGCACAATTTAGAGAAATTAATTTCGAAAAGCCTTGCAGCATTCATTGGCCAATTTGGTAAATGCTAATTGAAAGCACATCTAAGCCAGAAACTACAGAAGACTAAATCGCCAACGTTGAGCATTCAAAATTGATACTTGGCATAAGTTTAGACTTAAAGACTTTTAGGTTTAATTTAAACCAAACTGAATTGTTTTTGCCTCTGAGCCGTATTATTCCTTTGGTATGCAAACTAAGTCGCTCTGACATGCAAGGTTTGAGCTTTTGCAAATATTTTGATAATAATTTCATATACATATATATTTTTGCAGTCTGAAAGTGTTTTTAATACCCATTGTCAGAGGATCGAGGCCAACGGCTTTATATTCATTACAGCGTATGTTTTGTATTTATTTGTATTACAATTGTGCTTGGATTTTGTTTTCAAATTGAAAGGACTTTCATTTTGACATTGCACCTTTTGCATATGTTGGAGTGACATTTTGCAATACACTTGCAAAGGATGTGGAGATTTTGTGATGATGGTTGGAACAGTTTTTATAGGCGATTGATTTGATTGATTAACTAAATAATGAAATACGTATACGTAATATTAATCATACTTAGGTATACTTGATCTGTTAATTAATTCATTATACGAATTTGATTGAATGGCAGAATATTTTATAGGGCATCGCGTCTTCAGTGCTCCATAAATGATGCCGCTTCAATTGTTTTCTTTTTATTGTTATTATTATTATTGTTTCTCTTTTTTTATTTTGCGTCGAAACACAATCAACGAAGTTTCATATAGTATTTGTTTTGTTGTCTGCTGTGGCATTGATTTGATTTTTTGTATTCTTTGCGTTTATTTGCATTTTGTTGCACGGTTTTAGTTATTGTTGTTGAATAAAAATTCTCATTTTTTTTCTTCTGTTTTTTTTTTATTGACAGAGTGTGTGTGTGTGTGGGGTAAATAAAAGCATTTGCCAGAGGGCCAATGCCAACAGAGATATGACTACATGTGTTTTTAATTAACAATAGGCTGTGTCCAGGGGGGAATCAAAGGGGGGAAGAAAAGCAAAGTAACTGCATTAGAGTGGGAACGCTTTCGTATTTCGTGAAAGAAAACAAAATTGGAAAATGTAAATGCTAAAAACTTACTTAAATTGTTGGGAGAAATATTGGGGGCATATTTTTTTGATATATTTTATTTGGGTATTTGAGTTTTGTGTAGACTCAGCGGTTAGCTTATTTAGTATTTTGAATTATTTTGATTTTTTTGCTGAGCAGGGCAAAGCGCATGCAGGCGGCTTTTGATTGTGAGTAGAAGTGAGTGAGTGTGTGTCTTAAGATGTATTTTCACTTATTAGTAAACGATAAATAATTGCAGACAATTTTGTGGTTAATCACACATATAAAAAGAGAGACACATTCACACCTGCAAAATAATTAGAGACACACACACATATGCTATACATACCAAAAAATATATGTATGTGAAGTATCTTTCAGTTACTTACAAAGTGCGCTCAGTGCGAGCTGTTGACTGGCTGCTGCTGCTGCTGCTGTTGGAGGCGGTGGCGGTGCCACGCCCATTAGCTGAGCCAAATTCAATGTGTGATGCGCATGCGTGACCAATTGTCCAGCATTTGTCGCATAGCTCGCTTGAAGCTGACGTTGTTGGCTGTTGTTGTGGTTGTTGATGTGGTTGTGGTTGCTGCTGTTGTTAGTTAGATTGCTGTTGCTGAGAAGCGGCGGATTGCCATTGCTGTGGAGTTGTTGTTGCTGCTGCTGCTGTTGCTGCTGTTGCTGACGTTGGCTGTGACTTAGGCTGCTGTTGTTGCTGTTGCTGTTTGCTGTGTTGTGTGGGTTGCTGTTGCTGAGCAGTGTTACCAGATTCTGCATAGACATGGATGCATTGGTGAGCAGTCCAGGGACAGCAGCATGCCCGGCGGCAGTGAGGCCGCCGCTGCTGCTGCCGCCGCCGCCGACGCCGCTGTAGACGGATGTGGTTGCGGATGATGGTGGACCGACGACGCCAAGTGGGAGAGATGGTGGTGGTGGTGCTGTCCCGGTGACAGCGGATGCTGCTGCTGCTGCGGCTGCCGCGGCGGCGGCGGCGCCTGCAGCGTTGGCAGCCGATAGAGTTGCTGGTGTGCTGCCGGCAGCGCCGGATGATGAGCCGAGTTGGCTGTGGTGGGCACTGTTATCCGGTGGGTGGAAATTTAGTCCTGATTTCAGTTTCCATATTTTTTTTTTTGTTTTTTTTTTTTTTTTGTACAGTTTTGAGTTTTGGTTTTATGGTTGTAAGGTTTTGGTTGAGTTGGTTGATTGATTTGATTGATTGATTGATTGATTGTTTTTTACATGACCACAGAGTCAATCATAGACATACCAAAAAATGTTCAACGAATATTTATATATAAAAAACATAGAAGAAAACACACACCCAATTGGATTATTTACATTTACAAGAAATTAAAAATTAATTTTGTTTCGATTTTTTTTTTCGTTTCATGTAAATTTATGTAAATATTTATAACATACAAATCATAACAGAAAATAAAAAGAGAAATAATAAAATAAAGACATAAAAGAGCAAACGAATAATGAAAAAATAAAGTGTGATAAAAATAAAGAAGAAAGCAAAACGATAAAATGAGGAAATTTCGAGAATGATAATTCAATTTTGAAAAAAATTAAAATAAAATAATGAAATCATAAGAAAAAATAAAAAATAATGAAAATAAATAATGATAATAAAATATATTTATAATAAAATATAAACATTAAAACGCATAGACATATATATATTCAATCTCAAATGCAGTTAGACATATAAAAAAATAAATAGAATCAAATTCAATTCAATTAAATCAAAGGCGCTATAAAAGGCGGCTCGAAATGAAAGGCGTGGCTGGCATTCAAAATGTATAATTAGAGGGCTGTTGTTGTTGCTTGTTGCTGCTATTTGGATTTTAGATTATGAATGAATTTGTTAACTAAGTTAATTTAGGCAAGCAGCTACACAAAACGAGAAGACAATCCTGAACAAATATATGTAGACAAGTATATATATATATATAGAGTCGAGTGAAGAGAGTAAAAGAGAGCGCAACACGTACATTTAAACTGTCAGGCATTGTGTTTAATATTTATATATGTATGTGTGTGTGTGGTAGAGGGTGTGTGTGTGTGTGTGTGGCATGCCTACGAATAGATGAGCACAGACATTGGCATAACATACAACATAGACACGGAGTTTTTGCTGCTATTTCTTTTGTTTTTTTTTGACAATCTGCACTTTGAATGAGCTGCAAGTTAACTGCAAGAAAAGCCATTATTTCAACCGAGAGAGAAAGAGTATCAAACGATAGACACGACACGCCCCCTCCCAAAGGGACTTTGTCGGCATAATAAAACTTTAAGTACGCTCACCTGCGGCTAGGTGAATTCACCTTTTCTTCTACTTCTTCTTCTTCTGCCCTTTTTCTTTCGTTTTCTCTCTCCTAGCTAGCTGCATTTGTTTACATGCCAGAGCGTTGCTTGTCATAGTCCTGGGGCTATTGGGTATTAGGAGGACGCTCTTTGCAATTTTTAGTATTCTGCTTTTCTTCTTACGGTTTACTCGACCTGCTGCCGCTTTGATGCTGCTGTTGCTTCAGGGCCTTTGGCTTGGCTTATAAAAATTGCAGGGCAACTCGACAAAAAAAATGTCAGACATGTGTGCGGCAGGCCAAAAGGAAGTTTTTGCATGCGCAACAAGCGCACACACAAAGACGAACGTTTTAGCTTAAATGCCACACATGCTGCAAGTGACTTGAACTATTAAATAATTAGCAAAGGGTGCAAGCCACGCCCTACACACTTTGCCGCTTGCAACATCTTAAAAATTATTCTCTTTTTTTGCACTCTTTGTCGCAAATTGGTTAAATCAGCAGCGTTTACAGGTCGCACACTTAACGGTTTTTAGTGCGCACACCATAAAAGGCACGTCCCATACATTTGCTGACCATCATCAGCGTTTTGACTTCAACGAAAAGCGTTAGAAGGAGAGAGGTGAAGCGGCGTTCGCCAAGTCTGACTACGGTTCTCAGAAACTCGTTCAGAGTCCGTTGCTGACATTTAAAAACGTCATTTGTTATTCAAGTGGCATACGTCGCTCTAAGTTGCCTCTAACTGCCCATCTGCCCTTACTGTCACCGCTTACCGTCGTTTACTGTTCCTGGGTTTCCCTTCCACGCCCTCCATCAATCTATGCCCTAAGTGCGAGCAAGCCTAATCACTGTTTTATGAACTTGGTAACGCATTTTTGCGATACTTTGCTTAAATTTCTATTATAATCAACGAAAGCTTATACATGAGCTTTCAACAGCTTAAAAGCTTTGCCATTATTAATTCTTTAATATTACAGTTTGTCTTAAATTTATATTTATTCTTTCTTTAGCAAAACAATTAAGTCTATTTCTTTTTTTTTCGTTGCTGTCAAATCTAAATAAATATAATCAGATATTGATTTAAGTTGAGCTTTCAGCAGCTTTTTATAAAGCGTTCCTAGCATCGATCAACAGACTTAAGCTTTTATTACGTAGTTTTTCTCATTGATGAGAAATCTTAAAAAGCACAATTGAGAGCTTTCGCGAGCTTTTAATAGATTTAAAGCTTCGACATTATACAAACTTGTTAATTGTAATATTTATTTAACAACTTTTCCCAATTTGAGGGCTTTTTCTCGTTGATCCTTAGATAGGTCTACTCGTAGAATTAGAAATTTTTATCATAGTTCAATAAAATGAATTAACCATATGAAATATACATAGTTGTAGAATTAAATGATCATTGTTGTCAATTTTATCTAAATACTTTCCCTACTTCCTTAGATTAAATACCAAACTTGTTCCTATAGAGCATTTCAATGTCCTCATAGCCCAACTAAGTTGCTTCTCTCAACTATTTTTTTTACGATTACATCACGCGTCGCTCAACATTTGGCTGTCTGTGATTTTTTCTGCAAGCTCTTGTGCTTGATTTGTTATGCGCAAAATGTTCACGTCGTCGAGACTGGCCAGACATTCTCGGCTTGGGGGGGCAGATTCCCAGAGTGTCCCAGAGCGCTATCTCTATGTGTACTTTGGGTTGGGTTGAAAGCTGGAGGGGAGAGTAAAGGTGTGTGTGCGTGTGTGTGTGTGTGTGATGGGGGCGTGTCATGTTGGTCATTCTAATGAAGCGCCGTTGCATATGCAACACGTTCACATTGACGCCACGTACGTGTGTCTGCTGGCAGCTGTAACTGTAACTCTAGCTCCAACTGTAATGGTATCTGTATCTGTATCTGTATCTGTGTGTGTGTGTTTTTCGTCCAAAATCTGTGCATTGCCTTGGCCATCGCCTGGGCCTCGTCATGAGCCTGCCTGTCCACCTTTTAATCCTATTACAATTTTTGTTTTATTCATCAAGCAACAGAGAGAAAGAAAAAAATAGTAGAATAAAACGCACTCGACTTTGTTGTTCCCCCCGTTTTTCATTGTTTTATTTCATTTTCTTGTGCTGTCTGACTGCTCTACATTTATGCAAATTTCGGTTGCTTAAATTGAAATTAATTATTTGACAGTTGTCGCTTTTGCAAATGACTGAAGGGAAGATACCGACAGCAGGCACTGTTCACTGCTTACTGCTCACTCTGCTCTCTGGTTCCCTTTTATAGTCAAGTCTTTGTTAGACACCCTGACTTTGTGTCATCCGAGGTCGGTTGTTATAAATGAAGCGACAACGACAACGAGGATGACAAAAAATGAGAAGAAAAAACAAGAAAAATGTAAAGAAACTTTTACATTAATTCTTGTTTACTTTTTTAAATGCTCAACAAATGACAACTGCTGTTGTGTTCAGGTGCTTAGTCGTGTTACATATTTAAAGTCATTTATCTTCTGGTGTTACACATAATAAAGTGCACTAAACCAGAACTAACACAACTGCTGCTTGTACTAACTAAAGTTAAATGGGTTCTTTTTCATAAAATATGAGATACTTTTGATGATTTTTATATAAACTAAATGTATCTCAATTCTATGTTTTCCCTAACTTTGTTTTACCAACAAACGCAATCGATACCTCAACTATTTAATTCCCCAAAATAACGCTCGCAGCTCATTCAAAGTGCCTTTCTGCATTTGGTTGCCAATCATTTGCTTTATCTACGGTTTCCTTTTTCATTTCCTCTTTGGGTTCCACACACAGAAAGCAACCGAGGAAACATACAAACACACACACAACGCAAAACTAATCTTTAACTAATTGTTATTCGAATCGAAACAACAAATTGCACAAAACAGATAAATTGATAGATAAATAATAATAATGAGAACAACGAATAGATAGAACTAAACACGCAATTAAATTAAACAACAATACTGATTTTTTTTTTGTTTTTTGGTTTTTGTGGGTTGCAGTAAAAGAAAATAACAATAAAAAAAAGACACAAATCAAGTTTCTGGAACACAAAGTGCGCGCAATTAACACGGAAAATTACGAAAAATACGAGGAAAATACGATTGTTTTTCTTTTTCAAGAACGAGCAAAATGCGTGATAAACAAAGAAAATAAAATAGATTAAGTAAGAGAGCGAGAAAGGTACATAGAGAGTGAGAGAGAGAGAGAGAGCGATACACAGAGAATAAAGGGAAAGAAACACTGTGGACGATTTTTTTTTTTTATGCATTTTTTTATCTTTGGTTTTTTTTTTTGAAGGGGGGCTTTGAGGGGGAGGAGTTGGAAATGACTAACTGAGAGCTGTAGGAATTCTGCTGTTTGGCTTATCACCTAAGTAGTTCCTACGATTTGCTGCACTTACCTTGCAAATGATAAGCCGGATGCAATCCAAAGGTCTGCATATGCTGATACAACTGCAAATGTGCCGCCGACGCCGGTCCCAAGCCGCCCGTTGGATCTGCACTGAGATACGCGGCTGCAGCTGCGGCGGCTGCTGCGCCTGGCGTCTGTGGATGATGCGGACTGCTGCCGAGAAGCGTCGGTGCCAATGTTGCACTTAGCGCTGCCGATGTGGGCACCGTGACGAGAGTCGCGGTCTGTGCTCCCGCTCCGCCGCCGCTTTGTACTGTGGGCACGCCGGCCAAGGCGGCGGCCATTGAGGGATTGGGACGTGTTGCTGTTGGCGCTGTGGCAATTAATGCCGTTGCCGCATTGGCTGTGGGCGTTGTGGCAGCTGCCGCGGCGCCGCTGGGTGTCTGTGTCAGTGCATTGATGCCACAGATGGCGTGCAACTGTTGCATCTTCTTCTGATCCTTTTCCTTTTGTGTATCCGCGAATTTAACGACCAACGGCGCCGAACAGCCCTCCATTGTTTGGCTCTGATGCAGGGCCTGTAACGATGAGGAGCATAAAGACAATTGAATAAAAATCGTGCTATTTACTGCAAACATAATTGATTGCAATTGTTTTTAAGGCTTAGCTGGAAATCGCTTTTGTAAGCAGCGCATATATAGAATTGAAACTGGATCGATTTCGTTATGAATAACATTGATGTTTTCATAGTTCATTTCATTTTGTTTTGATTTTGGATAAAAATTACTAATCAGCACTTATAGAAACACAAATATGCATTATTTAAAATTCGACTTAAAGTTCATCTTGATGTTTCTTCTTGAAAATTACTAGTTAATGCATTCAATCCTTGTTTACTCTTATTTTTTTTTAAATCTTCAATTTGTAATCAATTTTTTGAGCTATTTTTTATTCGAAGCAAGAGTAAAATTAGAATTTTTAGCTCAGACATTTGATTAGAATGCATTAACAAGAAGCAGCTACAAGATGAACTTTTAATTACTTCAAATGCTTTTACAAAATACGAAATATTGTATTTCTCATCAAATCTCGGAGCTGTGATTTATTAGAAGTGAGAGTAGAATGAGAATTCTTAGCGCAGAAATTTGATTGGATACAATACTATATTTCGTATTTAATAATAATAAGAGTAAAATCTTTTAAACCTTTCTGATATTATAATTTATATATATTTATATATTTCATATGTTGCTTTTTAAATGTCTTTTAAATTAAACCTATTTGCGATATCGTTTGTAGTGAAATGTCATATTTCATTAATACTTTTGAATTTACATTCTTTTTCATACATTCTATTTATTTTTAAAAATGTCGCAATGGATTCTGTATTGCTTCTGTTTAAGTTATTCTTTTTAGTGGCGTTGAACACCAAATAACTCTCACAATCGCAGTTCATTCTAAGCATTTCCTATGTCTATCTCCAATTCTGATGTCAGCAATGTTCTATTTTGTCTCAGCTTGTATTCCTTGTCAATTTATTAGCCACTCTTGTCGCGCAGTTACATTCAAGGCAGACTTGCATAAAATTTTATTGAAGTGTTGTGGTCGCAATTACCAATGTATCTCTCTATCTTTCTGTCTGTCTATCTGTCTCTCTATCTTTCTGTCTGTCTATCTGTCTGTAATCATTCGAGAGTTGCATGAATGCATTGGGGCGGGCTGAGCTATTGGTTTTGAGTGCTGTGTTGCAAGTGAGAAGCTCTCTTCGGCATTACGAGAGCCAACTTTAGCTGTTTTGATAAGTTTTATGGCCACTGCGGCGGCGGCGGCTTACAACATCAAAATAATGATGCGCACTTAAGCTGAGACCGCGGGGCAATAACACGAAGAAGAACAAAGCCAATGTTTGTCTAGAGCATCCGACGGCGATGGTTGCTTCAAGTTTCGCAAGTTTCTCTCTCGTTTTGCATTTTGCCTAAGCGACTTAATTTACACCTTTCACTAAGCCCAAAACAAAACAAACAAATGGCTCAATGGCTGCTTGGCTCTTGACTGTGTCTCTGTGACTGGGCGAAAACTAAAACATAAACCAGGCCAAAAAAAAAGAAAAAGAAGAAGAGCGCTCAGCCAACATTTAGCGGGCATTAGATGCAGTTGCTGCTGCTGCTGCTGCTCGGCTAACTATCGCCGGAATGGGCCCAAGCCACTTTAGTCATTTCCCGGTTTATGTAGACTTTATCATTGAGAGCAGGCGACAAGCGAGCGACGGAGGCAACTTCCGGCTGAATTGTGGCTGCCACAGTTTGCAGCCCAGAAAATGGAGAATGGAGAGAGCAGCAAGAGAATGAGCTGTTGGGTGTTGCTTGTGTCCTGGCAGCCAGAACAGAACAGAACAGACCAAAACAGTACAGAACAGAAGTGCTCTTTAATTACATTGACTATAATTCTTGCGGCTGTGGCGCGACTTTTATGACCGGCTGCTGCTCTAGCTACTGTTGTTGTTGTTGTTGCTGTTGCTGTGGTTGCCGTTGCTACTGCTGCTGCTGGCAACAAAGTAATTAGGCAAATTTCCGAGTTTTTAAACAGGTCACCAAAGTCGTTGTTCTACGCTTAGTTGAAATGGCAACATAAAGAAAGAAAGTCAGCAGTTGAGCGCGGCCGATGTTTATCTTAAGAAAATAAGTGGACTTATGAGTAGATACTATAAAGGTAGAGTTTATATGAGTATTGGTAAACTACTATAAAATAAATTGTTAATCATGTTGTTTTCGTTGTCAGTTATATGTTTTGTTTGAAAACAGATTAATGTTTAAAGAAGAGAACAATTTGTTACAAGATTTCATTAAATTTATTGTGTTGAGTCATGAATTGAAAGGTTTTTTTTTCAAAAATATGTCACTTCATTTGTTTATTTTGATATGATAAATTATTTGTGTATCTAAAGAAGATTGTTGTCTTCTAGAAGTGTTGATAGTTAAATTGCAATGAAATAAATTAAAGTTGCATCCTTTTGTCTTGTTTCTAAATGTCTGTTCATTTTCTATTTAAAAACTTTATGCTTTTGTAATGATTTCACTTATATTTCACTTTTGTTGCCCTTAAATTTCGCATCTTCCTCTGTGCTGTTAAAAACAAGTTAAACGACTTGGCCATCAACGCGACCAGACTTCAAACCCGAAAAAAAACATGCACAGCACTTGACAAATTAGCGAGACGAGCGCTAAAGAAATCTGCATGTGCTGAAAAATATTATCATCGTTTGCTCTTCACATTTACCAACCAGGCATTCCAGCGTAAATACACAAAACACGAAGAAGAAAAAGAAGCTCAAAAGTACGTTAAATAAACAGTGGGCGTGTGTTTTTTGCCTGGTAAAATAAATTGTCGGGGGTTATAAACATGGCACATTAATATTAAATGCGTTCTTTCGTTGCTTTTAGCCCGGGCTGGGCATTGCATACTTTCAGGCGTCAATGGACTGCAATGACTTGCAGTTTCACTCCGCCCCACACGCCTTCCCCCCACCCCCGCTCTTTGTCCGCTCAGTTCTGCTTGAAAACAAAGCTTAGTTACTTGCCAAATCATTTGGTCGAGGCGAGCCAACTCATTGCGTTGGCTTGGTGCGTGCTTGGCATTCAGTAATTTGACTTCAAATGCATTAAAATTGCACATCACCCACACACATACACACATACATACATAGAGCGTACTCTATGTATTTATTTATATGTATGTATACCACATATGTGTGTTTGTATGTATGTGTGTATAATGCAGCTCGCCCGCAACACATTCATCTTGCAAAAGGCGACAAATTATGTGCAATGTACAGACACAGAGACAACATGTTGGAGTCGCCCACATCCACTTCCCCTTCCCCTCCCCTCTCTATTCCCTCTGCTGGTGGACTCCTCTCATTGCTTGCCATCTCCTCACTTGCTTTTGGTGTGTGCTTTACATGTGTTTGTGTTTGCCTGTCGGAAGTTTGTAATTTTGCCTGTTTCCGGCACAAAACTTGCATTAGTGTTGGCATATGAGTGTATGTGTGTGTGTGTGTGTGTGTGTGTGTGACCGTAGCAGGTTTGGAAATGGGTTTTACTCTATGGAATCTGCTCTGTTCTGGTCTGGTCTACTCTCTGCTACTGAAAAGCATTGCCGTTGACTTCTTCCGCTGCCAGCGGCGGCGTCTTGCTTGCATTTCTACTTCCTGTTGCTATTGTTGTTGTTGTATTTGTTGTACAGCTGCATGCGGTTTATACCCTGTGAATTGGGCTAGCGAATTGTGTCTGATCAATTATAGGAACATTCTCTTTTTTATTTTTGTTATTGTCTACATTTGATTTGGTACTAAATAGAAAACACTTTGCTTTTTCGCGACACGTAGTTCTTTGATTATTATATTCATTTCTAAAAGTACTATGATAAAGTCTCAATTTTGCTTTCGCAGCAATCCCTTCCTTTGATTAAAATTGTGAAAGAATTTACATATACAAAAGCTTTTCATACCAACTTCAGCCTCCGCTTGCTTTGATGAAAAATAAAGAGTTTTCAGAGACAAGGGCTTTTCATACTAATTTAAGTATGAAATACAAATTAAAATTGACTGTAGATAGAAATATTAAAAACATCGCTGTCTTATTAAAGGTTCAAATTAGTCTATATTGGTAAAAAAACTTCCGCCTCCTAGCTCCTACCTTTTAGGTTATGCATTGATAGTTAAGTCAGCAAGTCACTCAGCCATAAAGTCAGAATAAATAGCTTGACGTCTACTAATGTTTTTCAATTTGAGTATGACTATTAAAATAATTGCTACTATCTTAAGCCTTAATCATAATATAGTTATCTGAAACTACAAAATGTATAGGGTATCTCATTTAAAAGCATTAAGCCCTCTGTTCATGCGAGTGTCGTGTTTTATATGCGCGACTCTTGCTACCACAGCAATTAATCATTGCGACAGTTTTGCGACGCGGCCAACACAGACACACACACATACATACGTATGTTAACCCAATACTTTCATATGGGGAAGCGTAACAATGACACCTTAAAGCCTTTAAAATGGTGTACATTAAAATGCCCAGAATCTGAGAGTAATATCAATTGAAATGGTGCCTCCCTCATTCAATTCATTCCACTCACCTTGATCGCCCCGATGGCATTCTGTTTGGTTGCGAATGTGACGAAGGCACAGCCCTTGCTTTGGCCAACCTGATCCCGGAGCACGGTGCACTCCTCGATGGTGCCGTGGCCCGTGAATAGTTGCCTCACATCGGCCTCCGTGTATTTTTTATTCAACATGCCAACGAAAAGTTTACGCTCTGGAAATGCAACAAAATACAGAAAAGTTTTATTTTTTTATGAAATTGTTTGCCAACATTTATTCGCAAATTATGTTACATACTATATACGATATATATATAAAATGAGAAGCTTAAGTAGAGAAACAAGTAGAACAACAACAACAAACAATAATTACGAAATGCGTGAGGCTGTGGAAAAATGTTTTTGCGAACTTACAAGCCAAACAACATGGCGACAATTTTTATTGTTCTGCTTACGTTTATACATTTTTTTTTGTGTTTTCGTTTTTGTCAGTACAACTTAATGAGCTGGCACTACAGTTGTAACTATACTCATAATTATGTGTGTGTGTGTGTGTGTGTATGGGGAAGCAAGGCACATAAATGTTGAAACAACTGGTTGAGTGGATGAGAAATTGACAGATTGACGACCTCAGAACGAGCAAAATGTGCAACATAAAAGAGTGAGAGTAGAAATATTAAAAGTATACCAAGTACCAAAAATATACTGAACTTTTGAGAGAAATTTCTTAATAAAAAAAGTGAATATTATTTGATTGCTGCTAGCTAATATTAGAACAGCAACCGATTTTAGGATTTGCTTTAAGAAGTTTATGAATATAGTATATTAAAAATACTAATACTTGAACAAAAATTTCGCACTAAGTATTTATTTCTATTGCAGCAAAATTGACATGTTCATAAAGATTATATTTTACGATGTACTATTAGAAGTTTATATACATTAGTATATTAAAAATACTAAGACTTGAAAGAAAGGCTAAATAATTAAGGTCAATAATTGATTAAGATTATATTTTAGTGTTTTTGTCTGAACTTTTTGTATTAGGATTTTATTCTAAGCTACCAGCAATATCAAATTAATATGTGAGTTTTTCTAAATCATTGTTTTTAATAAGTAAATTTCTGAATCAAGTGACAAAAACTAATCTAAATTGCTGCTAAGCTTCTTAATGTGTTTATTCACGTTCACTGAGTGTAAGCTTTAAGAACCTAAGAACTATAGCAATTTGCTTTGAAGCTGTTTTGAGTGATTAGCAATAGCTTTTCACAGTTTTAGCAGAGTCTTAGCTGTAAAAAGCACATTGCATTAACTGCTGTCAACATGTGTTAAATATTTACAAAAACAACATTTTTATGCACTCCCCAAAGAGTCTTAAGTAAACACACTAACACACAGTGTGTATGTTTTTGGTAATAGAAATTGCCATTTTTATGGCACCCTCAAGTATTAAGTGTAACTGATTTAACCAGTGGGGCGTATGAGTGATATCTGGGGTAATTTATCAACCATAATTAATCAGAAGTCAACTTTGTTAGCAGTTTGAAAGTCATTTTCTGGCCAATTGACAAACAGCTGCTACTGGCAACTGGCAAAACTGGCAAGAAGCAACGCAAGTGGAACTGTAAATGGCAGCTAGCAACTGACGGAAATGCTAACTTTAAACTGCAACAATAAATCCAAGTTGCAAAAGCTCACATGGTGCTGCTGCCCCAAGAGCCCCAAGTAGTGGTAGAGTATTTGTGTGTGTGTGGGGCAAAGTTTTTGCATGGCAATTGCATGCTTTATCTTGGCCCAGAACAAAACGCATACGCAGCTTCTTCCTTAACCCTTTTGTTACCCAAGTGCTCGATGCCACTCGTTGTTGCTACTGTTTGTTCTTGTTGTTGTTGGCTCGAAACTTTGAGCGCACATGCAAAAGACTAAAAACGCAATCGCAACAAATCGAATCATTGCAACAACAAAGCGCATGAAAACTTTTCATTTTGCAACACTTTAGAGAAGCCCCCAAAGTTTCCGTAGCATAGACAAAATTCACACACACACGCACACACAGACATGCACATACAATATGCAACTTGGTGTCGCTGCGAAAATGGGTAAAAAGGATGCCGTTTCCCAATTCCTTTAAAAAACAAACTAAGCGTGCATTCAAACCACTTTTTGATACACTACTTGAGCGAGTTTTATAATTTTGTGAGAGTGTTTGCAAGCCTAAAATGTTTGTTACATTCAAATTTTAGATTATTCATTCATATTATTCAGTATTCATATTTTATTATAATGAATAATATAAATTATTCATTCACATTATTCATTGTTCATATTCTATTATATTATATTTTATTATTTTATTATTTTTAAGATAATTCTTTATTACATTTTTATTACTTTATGTTGAGAACCTAAAATATGATGAATTTTTAACTGAATGTTTAATTCGAAGTTTAATAATCTTAGTAATCTTAGTCTCATAATTAACAAACATTTAAATGTTGATAAGAAATACATTTTTTTGTTATTTTCTACTGATTTCAATAATATTTCAATAAACTTAAAAAAAGCTTTGAATTTCGAAAAACTTCCAAATATTTTAAATTCGATTTTAAAAACATTTTCTTTTTATTACTTCATGAATTTGTAAGCTTTTGTTTTCAAACTCTTTAAAAATGTAGTTTTGCATTCATTCATAAATTTGTTACGCAGAAAATTTGCGTTTTCATTACTTCGTAAATTTTGTAGCTTTTGTTTGTTTTGAAACTCTATAAAAATGTTGCTTTACACCATGGAAGTGTATGTAAGTTTTCATTTGAGATAGCAAAGCTTTTCATTGTTCTATACCCTACTTCAGTTTTGCTGTCGTAAAGTATAAATATAGAAAATTGTGTCGCTGCAACGGAAGTGATTGGAAATTGTTGCATTCGCAATGTAAGGCGAAGGTTTTTTTTGTTGTTGTCTTCGAGTTTGGGGTCGAAGAGTGAAAGAGAGTGCTCAGCTGCAGATACAGGAGAAGCAACTAGAGCTTCAGCCTGCCCGTTGGTCTTATCGAGCTCGAAAGTTTTTCCACACTCGTGTGCTAAATATATATATGTATGTATGTGTATTGGATATAGATGTATGGCATGGAGAGAGAGAGAGAGAGTTGTGCGTTCATTCTTTTGTTTGCTCTAGCACCTGGCTGACACATGTGTGAAAATTTATTTGAGGTTAGTTCAGGTGTGACACAGAAAGTAACATTTTATATATTTATTGTATGGATTTGCCATTTCAAGTTGCTGCAACTTTGCAATGTGCACACGAAAAAAAAAAGACAAAGAGTAACGTCGTCGACGATGATAACGAAAGTATGACAAAAAACTTATTGCAACTGACTCAGAGAGACAGGTGCAACAGCAGCAGCAGCAGCGGTGGCAGCATCGACTGCTACTTCAAACTGATGCTGAGAGCTTGTTAAGCACCACTTTTGTAGCTGGCAGAGCGCCGCTGATTGGAAAGTTTTATGCGCACGTGATTTTGCAGCGATAAAGCCGAGCCAAAGTGAAGCTAAGTAATGTGCTTCGAGTATCTGCAACTAGTATCTTCGCTTCTAGTAATGCTCGTATCTTATAGTTCGTATCTAGTAGCCCTTATACACATGTATCTGACGTGTCGTAAATTGAGTTCTCACAAAAAAAAAAGCAGCAGTAATGGGGGAAGAAATATGGTAACGATATTTGGTCATTGGAATAGTTTACAACTCCTTTGTCGATAGATACTCGCACTTAAATTAAGTTCATGAAAACGCTGAGAGATATTTCATGCAGCATGCAACTTGACACTCTCGTGTGCATCATTAATGCACCAATGACTCGACTCATTCATTTACTTTTACGTCCACTTTATCATATCAGACCCGAGACCCGCACAATACCCAAAACTCGCACTGCACTTTCTTAACCGAGCAACCTCATTTAACCAAGTCACGCTCTTCCTTTTTGGCCCTCGTATCTCTCTATCTCTACTTGCTGGCTGGCTGGCTGGTTGCCGCCCATTACAGTTGCAGAAATTGCAATTTCATGACAATTACCACAAATTGGTTTCCTCAACTTGTGGCGCACACAGTTCGTCCTCATAGTTGCATCTTACAACCACCAACAATCTCTTCTCTTTTCTCTCTTATTCGGTCTCACGCTTACAATTATGCAGAGAATGAAATGCTCATAAAGTTCACAGGCTTCACGCGGCATATAATTTTTGGGGGCAAACGTAAGTTCATCCTTGCCACATACCAGTTCAGCCTTGCCATATGATGTCGTTAACTGTCTTAAGATTTATGTGCACATTCAAAGGCGGAAAACTGCACTTATGTGTTGTCTTCATACTCGTAGTATATTTCTTCGCTTCACACTTGAGACATCAAGTTTTGTGTGCCCCGAAAATGTGTTGCTCGCTGCCACAGGCAAAAAGTTTGTCATGTGCACAATTTTTTTTTGCTGATCTTTTATCTTTTATTTCTTCTGCTTTTCATTGCAGTTTTGCAGCTTGTCATTTGCTATCTGTATGAGAGTGAACTCATGCATACCGATTCCAGAGAGCTTGGATTCAATTTGCGAAGGCAATTAAATGTGAATTCCATTTTCCATTTTGCATTTGCTTTTGGGCTCGAAAAATGTCTTTAAAGATCTCGGGCAAAATGGTATTTTAATTATTCCAACAATTTGTTTGCCATGCATAAACAAATTAAGCCCTCTGCAAATATTTACAAGCTAAGCTCAGCAAGGCAAATGCAAGGCATATTCTCGCTGTCTCCATCAGTGAGCGCACTCAACAATGATACGCACTTAAGTATGCTATGGAAATTGCAAACATTCAACAACAACAACAACAAAAACAACAGCTGCAGCAGGTGAGAAATTCACAATAATTTATATTGAATATGGAATACACTATTGACTAAATGAATTAGATTCTATGAGTATAATATGTAGTATTAATAGAAAGATTAATTTATCATTATTATATGCACAATCTATGATTATAAACTTTAATAGTTTCTCATTGAAACTTTCAACTAAGAAGAGACTTGTTCTCTAAAAATTTTATACTGCAATATCAGATTACTTATGCATGTTTTTTTAGAGCTATTTATCGAATTTATATTCTCTGAAATTCATTTAACAATCATTATGTTTTATTGAAATTTCGCATAGAGAAAAGACGTGTTCGGTATAAATTATATCTCATATTTCTGCATTTGAAGAATGATTATTTGTATGTATAATTTTATTCATTTTTTTGTAAAATTGTTTGATATGAAGAGAAGATGAGTTCCTAAGAAATCTTTTAGGACTAAAAAAAGATTTATTGTTTGTTTATAGGTCCATAATTTCTCTTTCATACACACCACAATTTATCATAGATTTCAACATTATTTAAATGAGAATTTATCTTCAATTTTTTGCTGGAGTATTGTCATGATCATAGTATCAATAGATCGATTATTTTTATTTCATTCATTAAAATTCAATCCAAATTCAAAAGCATTTAAATAAAGAATTTTTCTATGAAATCAAGTCTTAATAATTCCTTCTATAGTCAACTTTATGGCCTTAAGCTTACAACCCTTCCTCGTTAGTGTATTGGCATAACAAAAGTCAATGCATTAACCAGGACAATTGCATTCATAGTTTCGAGGCGAGGCGCAAAAACTTGTAAGTGGAACGCAATACGCCTGAAGTGCTTCAGATTTGCATAAATATGTGTGCGTGTGTGTGTCTGTCTGTGTGTGTGTGTAAGAACTTATAGAGAGAATTATAGAAGATTGCTGTAAAATAGTTCCTAATGCGTGCTGCAATCAAATGCTTTGTTATGCAGATAGACAGAAAGGAAGACAGAAAGCAAGAGAGAGAGAGAGAGCAAGTGCGAAAGATTGAGATAAATATGTAAACTTATATATGCGAATAGCAAGCAGTTGTTAAACACACCAGTAAAACACACACTTACACACACACACGTGCTGACTATCTGGCCAATTGTTTTTGGGCGGAAGAGAGAGGGAGGAAAGAACAGAGAGGGAGTAACTGTAACAGCTTGCAACATTATTCAAAGCATGGCCGCAGGCGTTTTCGGCAGAGCAGAGCTGTAAAGCAATACATGTGTAAAAACAGATGTGAACAAGCAGCTAATGGCTTTGCCTCCAATTGTGATTCGATGCCTTTGCCCCCTTTACTTTACTAATAAATGCCACACGAATGTGGCTTTCATAGATTTATATTTTGCAGGCAGCACAATGAATTTGTAATACCTTTTAAATATGCTTTTATTTCATTAAATTTGCCAGCAAATTAAAAAAAAAAATACTATTTAAAACGTAATTTATATGCCTTAATTAAATTGCATTTTTACATTCTTTACAACTTATGAACAATGTAGAATTTATTATTGTAAATTCCACAACAATATAATAGAAAATTTCGCGACGACTATTTAATTTAGTTGCGCATTTTTTTAATGACTTGCTTTCTTTAGTCCTTTTTTTTGTTTTGTTCTGCGTTGCCCATGGAAAATTAGTTGAAATTCCGTTTTAATTTCCGTTTCCGCATCAACATTTTCCGCTTGTCAATTATTGCAGAATTATGCAAATATGTTGTCGGCGCTCAGAAAAAAAGAAAAACATAGAAGAAAAAAAACGTCCTGAAAAATGTCGAAAATGCGTCGCAGGCAACGAGGGCGTGGTGGGCACATAAATGGGCGTGGCTGGGTGCCTAATTGAATTAAAACATAAAATTTTTGCACCGCAATAAGTTTGGTTGCGTATAACGGGCCCTTGGGGTAGGCTATAAACTTTCACCCGGCCCGGGAAAGTCAAGTGAGAGAGAAAGAGAGAGAGAGAGAGTGCTGAAATGTGGTGGCGCCTCCAGAGATAAGAAATGAGCAACGAAGAGTTGAGTGTGCTCTGAATGTTTGTGCTGTGTATATGAGCTTGTGTTATGATGACTTGGTTCGCTTTACTGCATTTTGATAGGCTAAAGAAATTTCGACTGACTTTAAAGTCTATTAAAAATCCATTTCAATTTGCGCCTTAAATGTCATGTTTCGTATTACAACTCGGTTGGTTTTTATCTGTCACATAACTTATTAGTTGATGAGCTTGGTGTCTTTTATGTTTGAATTTATTGTTGAGGTAACATAAGATCTTTTTCCTTTAAGTTAATAAACTAAATTAACAAAAGAGCAAGGGCAACATAAAAATTTATTATGATGCGTACTTAGAGAAATAAATCTTAAAAATATTGCTTTCCTTTTGTTATGACATCATAACATAATCAATATGATAAAGTAATTACTATGTTTGTTGTTGGATATCAGGAGTAATAATAGTTTTTGTTATTACTAAAAAATGTGTTAAGTTTCACAAAGTAAAATACAAATCACATTTAAAATTTGCCCAAAATTTTAAACAAAATTTGTAGATGATTGGAAATTGTTTCGCATAAATTGCACTCAATCAGTTTTGTGGCTGGGAAGCAAGAAATGTGCGAATTCAGCTATTAAATGCAAAACTGGCTGCAATTATGTCTGTGTTAAGTGTTTCCAATGAATGTAAAAACATTTTGGGGAAAAATTACGCTATGTTTTCAGCGTTCGGCGTTGTTCAACACTTTTGGCAACTCATTTGCAAAATATGCAATAAATATTTATGCAGCTGAGGCAACTACTTAACAACACAAACAGATACAAATATGTGAAAAGTTGCTCCTGCAGCACACACACACATACACTTGCACAAACTTGCACACACTCATACTCATGCAGATGCGGCACTTCAAAATGGCGGCTTCACATGTGCATTGCATTTTCATTTATTAAGTCTGCCGAGCTTGCTTAATCTGAACAACAAACAACAGAAACAGCAACAGTGCCACAACAACAACAACAGCAACAACAACAAGGACAATGAGAGTCTGTGCTCTATTTTGGGAGTCTTGCGGCAAGTGTTTATGTTATAATTGAAAACGGTAAACGGCAAATGTTTTGACTCGGCATCGTATCATGCAAATTGCATCCTTCAGCCGAGAAGAGCTGCAGCAAATGTTTTATGCAGCATTTTAATTGAAACTTTACATGCCGCGTGTTGCATGCGGCTTAGTGGCGCCGCTGCCAAGCAAATTGTGCCTAACTCAGTGATTTGCTTGAACAAATAGTGTGAGAGAGAGAGAGAGAAAGCGTATTACGCGAGTCTGAAAATGGAAAATTTTCCAAAGAAAAACAGACTGCTTAGGGATTAAATGCGAATTAATGCGAAGGACTAAAAACTGGTTGCTTAAAGATATTGTTGGCTAAAACAAACTAAAATCGAATGAAGGCAAAGTAAAGGTTTAAAATTAGTTGCTTGGAAATAATATTGTTTAAAAATCGAAGAAAGGCTCAATAGTTACTTAAAATCAATTTATATCCAAAAATTTTGCTTTTACCAAATTTAAATTAAAGCAAAGTTCAACTTCTCACTGCACAAAAATGCATCGCGATGGAATTCCAAAATCATCTATTGTCAAATTGACTTTGACCTGATAATAATTTGAATTTCATAACTTCCAATCAAAAGCAAGTTGCATATTAAATTCTTTTACGCCCCTGCAGGGCAACAAAGTAATCACCTGGCGTGCCGCAATTGTTCTCTCTATCTCTCTTTCTCTCTCTCTCTCTCTCTCTCTCTCTCTCTCTTTCTCTATCTCTCCCTCTTACTCTCTTTTCTTTACTATTTCTCGCTTGCAGTTTTATTATTTTGCTTTACTCAGTGACTCTATAATATAGTATACATATATATGAGGATCCCTGCTGATTGTTATGCAAAGCGCATGGCGAATAATTTTGAGGCAAATCAAAAAGCAGCGCATCATAAAGTATGAAGCAAAAGTTACAAGGTAAACGAAGACCAAAGCAGACAGTGACGAACAGAGAATGAGGAGAGAGAGAGAGAAAAATCTGAAATATTTTACGACTGTCAGCGACAAGGTTTGAGAATTTGGAGCTGTAAAGTATGCGAGACTTTAGTGAAATATGTATAGACAAAATGACTGACTGACAAACTGACTGACAATCAAAGTGTTTTTGACGTGACTCTGCTGCTGCTGCTGCTGATGCTGCCACCAAAAGCCGCAAATATGCTGAACACCTCAAGATTAAATGTGCAGCATTCGTGGTGGCGTGGCGTCGCATACATGAAGCGACATGAGATACTTTGGCGACGTCAAGTTACAAGCAAATGTATCTTATGCCGTCATGAGCAACGTTTATTGTTTCACATGGCAGCAGGGAAGAGGCAACAGCAGCAGCAGCAGCAGCAGCAAGAGGCAGCAGCACGTGCGTCACACAACCAGTTTCAGGTAGAAACAAGAGCAAACAACGTCATCAACAATGCAAGAGTCAAATAATCGCAAAGAGAAAAGACATTAAATGTATCTATAAGATACGAGACTGCATTATAAATAAGAATTAATGAATTTGTTATTAAAAGTTGCATAAAATATGGTACTGCATTATGAATAAATGTCAAAAGCAGATAAATAACAAGTAATAAAGTTACAGTCGAGTGTAATCGACTATAAGATACTTTTTAACCATTTTAAAAGAAAGCAAAACAGTCGTTCATTTTAAAATATACTAAATCAATATACCACGAAAAAAACACAAAGGTTATATTTCGTATATTGGTATCCCAAACTAGCATACCGAAAAAATACTAAAAGCATACCCAATGCTATATTCGGTATATTTATATAGCATTAAAATCAAAATATACCATAGAGTGCAAAATATACTAGATTGTGAGCCAAGCCAAATAAGACTCGTAGAAAGTAGTATTTCTTGAATAGTTTCTTCGAATTTTAACTAATCGCCATCAATCAGAATTTTATTAAACTGTAATGTAATGAAAAATATTGGAAATTCCCGTGGAATGTTGTTTGCAACAATGGGGAATATCTGACGCAAGTGCTTTAAATAGAATTGACAACGTCAAAATGCTGAAACGGATTACAAACAAAACTGATGCATTTGAGTTGCAATAAAATGTTGGACGTCACATGTTTGGAAATGTTTATGTGCAATATGATTGCGGAATGCCGCTGGGAAAATAATTCGGAATATCTGCGTATGAAACTTGTGTGAAATGCATGCGTATGGCATTTTATAATAATCTCAACGTTAAATACATAATTCGAACACAAAATTAATGATTGCCACTTTGAGGCGCACAAAAGCAACTTCAAGTTTCAGTTGCATTCTGTCAAAATGCATTCGCATAATGAAAATGCACAATTTTGAAGCGAAAGATGGATGCACAACAGGCAGTCAAGTGAGCAAAATAATTTGTGTGCAAAATGTTTTGCATTTCAATTGGGATCTAACGTCTTAACTTGCATTCGAATTAATTTATTAATTATGCCAAGTATTAATGGCCTTTTTGACCGGCATGCAGTAAAGCAAAAGCAACATTTCGATAAAGTTGATATATGGTATATAGAAATACTTTTGTTGAGTTATGAAGTAGTTTCTGAATTGAATGCTTCAACTTGAAGGCACTTGAGATACAATAGAGGAAAGAACAGAAAGAAAAACATTTCAACGAATTCCAAGTGCTTGGCTCTAGAAAAAAATATAAATATAGAGAACGATATACTATAGCGAAATTATAATAAAAGACTTGCATTGAAGAGGAGGCGGCGTTGTGGAAACAGTTGCCCAGCATATGCAATGCATACGGCGAATAATCAGAGTGTATCTCATCTTGAGCTTAGGGCAATGTGCCAGCTGAGCACTCGACAAAATCAAATGGCGGAGACGTGCTGAGAGGCGGAGAGGAGGAGGAGGAGAATTGACATTAGAATAGGAATAGCTGACGGGCAGCGGTAATTGAATGAGCCAAAGTCAAAGCAACGCTGTGGTCAACGCTATACAAAAATATATACACATAACGTATACATCGTACACAGACACATACATAATACACACAAATGAACCCTTCAAGCTAAAATGCTAAAATGAGCAGCATCAGATCCTGCCCCACAGTATTTCAGTATTTCGACTGCTGGCAGTTTGCCTAGACACTTCAACAGAGCGAGAGAGACTGAGTGCTGCGGAAATTGTGGCGCTCGCGGCCCGGAAGTGTTGCCAACGTAATCGAAACGTGCTGCTTGTTGGCTCTGGCAATACTTCCAGCCTCGTCCTCCTAACACTTCCCCTGACCCTTTCAATTGCTTTTGACTGTCGCCGTCCGGTCAACGTTTCATGCAGCGAACAGTTACATTGCTGTTGCTGTTTCTACACAGAAAGAAACAAACTTGAATATATTCTCGAATCAAGAATGTTTGTATGTCAAAATTGAGCCAAAAAGGTTTCTGCTTAAATAAAGATCGAATATATAAAAAAAAGCAACATTGTCCAATCTCGAAATTGAAATTGAAGATTTTATTCTTAATTCAAGAATGGAAAGATCAAACGTTTTAGATTAATTCTAGATTGGATACACTTGATATAACATTGAATTTGACTCAAATGTGAAGATGAAACAAACTTCATTAAAAATTATACTCTTGTTTCAAGAATAAAAAAATCTTATAATTCAACCAAGAAGGCAAAAGTAAAAAACTTAATAAAGTGCATGTTTTGTTTAATATATTTACACATTTAACTATGTACTCTAATTTTTTTAAAGTCTTACTTTAATAACTTTTTTTTCTTTATATACAAGACAAGAAAATTCTAGACTTAAGATTGTTTCAACCTAAAAAATTATTTAGAGATTGCTCTTTTTACGATTGACAATATCTTAAATCAAACTTTTTTAATGCAGATCTTTTTCTCTAAGTGTACTTTATTTTTTGACTAGTTTGAAGGTTTGCCAGCTGATTTAAATGATTTTTTTTTCAGCTCTTGGCAACTGTGAGCGCTTGCCATTCGCTTTTATTAACGTTAATTGTATTTAGCGGAGAGTGCAAAGCATATTCACAATGCGCAATTGCACTTGAACCACAAGAGCTGCTTTCAATTAATGTGCACCACAAGCGCTTCTTGGCTATAGCCAAACACACACGATTTTCTGAACAATTATGCTTAATAGTTGATAAGTTGTAGTTGTACCTCTAAATGTTGCCTGTATATAGAAATCTTTATTATATAATCTTCATTTCTATACAAAAACTTAAATATTTATTGCTTAATATTTGCAGGCCAATATTTAAATGGAATTCACATCCGGTCAAAATATAAATTGGAGCTATCGCTGTAAATGATCATCAAGTACCTCAAGCCAATGACATGGTAAGTAACTGGTAATCATTAAGTAATAAAATCGCTTTAGACTGTGTATTTCTGGGAAATATATTCTGTGTAGTATGGCTTGTTGAAGCAATAGTCAAACAATCCAATTCTAATTATTTCTACCTAAAATTCCATTTTTGTTCTCAGCTTTCAATGCTGGATTTACGATTTATTTTTAGAGACGCGAATATTGGTTTGATTCCTGTGAAATTTTATTTCAGTACTATATCAACATACCAATTTTAAACGTTTGCATGTTTTAGTATTTATGTGGTGTATTATTTCGGTATATATTTTAAGAATAATACAGCAGTGTTTGATATGAGTAGCTGCAAATTAATTGCAAGAGGTATTTTAAAGTTTCGAAAGCTTTCTATATACTTAGAATTTTTCTTTCTATTCAAAAAATTTCATTTAAAACAAAATTCATAATTTCTACTACAATTAATATTTAAATTTATCACAAATTGAATGAGTACTGTCCGCTCTATAGTGCATAGTAAGACCATTCACTTATCCATACCTTAATTTAAGCTAAAAGTTTCTTAAGCATTGCTTTCACTGTCAAACGCCAGAAAGACTTTGGTCTATTGCTTTAGCTTTTGCATATGCAAAATTCAAAGTGTTTTCGACTTGTTGTTATTTGCTGTTGTGCGGAAACTGACGCACACACTTATCAAAATACTCGTGCACATCAAAAGTAGAGTCTCAGATAAATAGGCAATAAATGTGCATGAATTGTTTTCGTTTGTCGCTGCTGCTGCTTTTGTTGCTGCTGCTTCTTTCCCTCATGTCAAAGTTCAGAAAGTATTTTGTACTTTACTTTGTTCTTCGGATTTTGTATGCGATGTACAATGACAGTGTAAATATATGCACGACAGACAGACTGCTTAGAGATGGCAGCGTGAGTGCGATAGGCACGAGTTATTGAATGTAAGGGAATGAAAAAAATGTTGCAAAAGTTAAGTTTAGTTATGACTATAGATAACAACTTTGCTTACTTTATGTTAGTAAAATAACATAAAATATTAATAAAGTCACAAATATTTTAATTCTCTTCGTGAACCTTCGTGTCACGTAACATTTGCAGCTCTAGCGCCGTTGCAGCTATCGCTAACGTTCAAACTAAGGTTATAGCTACTGCTTTAGATACATTTACCGCCACTGAGCTCTGGCTGCAGATACATCTAAAGTTTCGTTTGCCAGACATGTGTGTGTGTCTGTATATTGTATATTGTTGTGTATTTATCAGCTCGTCTCTGTATTTGTATTTGTATTCGTGTGTTTGTATTTGTATCGATGTCGACAATTGATTACGTATTCGGCATGTTGTATTGTCGCGACAGAATTTAATTTCATTCTTATGGGACGCACATTCTCGATCGAGCACCGACCAATTCCCGCCTATTCACCTCGCTCGCTCTCTCCACCTCTCAGCTGTCTGTCTGTCTGGCCGTCTGTCTGTCCGTCTGTCTGTCTAGTTGTCTGTCCATTGTCTATCGTTGTCTGTATTGAACTGTAACGCATCCAATGTTGTTGTTGTTGTTTGTTGTTGCCTCACACTACACAGCCTGAAAAATTGTTTTTGTATTGTCGCTTCGAAGGGGTTTTCACAGCATTTGTGTTTTCTGGTCACTTGCTTGCCATTTGACGTTTGCTTTATACTACATACGTATGTATATAAGGTTAACAACGAGGCGTGTTTGTTGCTACTCAGTTGTGTATGGTGCAATTTTCAATAGTTCACAAAATTAGCAGCAAACAAATTGACTTTGCGGGAAAGGTTTGCTTTGTGTGTAAGTGAATACGATCGGAATTTGGAAGAATACTTTTGAATAAGCGAGCAAAGAATATTTATCTAATTAAAATGATTTTAAATAATATTTACTTCATTGTAATAAAGGGGAGAAGTTTTATAATAATTTGCACAAATTATAAAGTCGAGTTTTTACAATTATCTAGTTTAATGCAAAGGATATCTGTGAGAAAAATAATATGAAAGAATTCTTAAAAATTATTTAAAAATTTGATAAATTTGGGAGTGCTAACAAAAAACAAGTATGAAATTAACCGTCGTGTGCTCGACTGTGAAATACTTGCTACTTATTGCACAGTATTTATTTTAAAATATACCAAATTAATGTTGCCAAAACTCTAAAAAATGAATCAAAGTCTACATTTAGTATATTGATATAGATTACATTCAAAATATATCAGGGAGTGAAAAATGTACCAATTTGTATTTAATATTTGGACCGATTACCTTTGTCTAAACCAAATACTAATGTACGAAAAATGTACCAAAGACTATATTTGGTATATTGATGAAGATTACATTCAAAATATATCATGGCGTACAAAATATACCAGATAGTATTTTATTTTCACCTACGTTTTGTCTGTTTTATAAACATTTAATAGCAGTCAAACATTTTTATTATATAGAGAATTAGAAAAATATGACTATAAGAAATGATAGACAGTTTTCACACTCATCTAACTTAAGTCAAAGGCAATAAACAATATTTTTAGCTAACGTATTTTCACTACACATCAGCTTGCATGTGTTTTTGCTGCTTTAAATATAGTTTCAACATTTACTACAGTTGTGCCTAAAATTCAACAGTCAAGTTAATTTAACGATTGCACACACTTTGCCTTCGCGTGTTATTTTAATTAGCAATCACATGTTAAAAACCTTAAACTGCGAGTACAAACATATATATGCCAAATCATCGTAAACAAACAATATATTTGAAGATGAACTTTTTGAGTTGTTGTTTGTGTGAGAAGTACACAACAATTTTAAAGGGGGAAAACAATTTTGTGTGATTTTCAATTGAGTGAGTGAGTGGAGGAAGAAGTGAAGAAGTCAGCTGGCAATTTCCTTGACGTTTCGCCAAAATGTGACAGTTTCGTTTCCTGGCCAGAATCTTTTGGGGATTCGCAACGTCTCGACCCGATTTCCCCAATTCTCTCTTTCTCTCTCTCGACTGTCGTTGACATGCAAAAGCAGCTACGTGACATGGCAACGTGCATGAACGATTGTTGTTGTTGGTGTTGTTGTTGTTGTGATTGTGGTTCGTTGTTGCCACAGCGAAACGTGTTACATTTATGTTAACACATTTGTGCACGTTGCGTGCGAGCGAGCTAGCGATAATGGCACTTGCAGCAGCAGCAGCTACTCCTCGATTACGTATACGTAATATGCCATGCCACAAAATTCTAAAACAGACAACCTTATGTAACACAGAGAGGGACACACACACACACACACAGTCTGCTACGCTTCACTTTGACTGACAGCCATTTTGACTTTGAGCGTTTCGCTTCTCGCTTTTCGCCCCTTGGTCGTCATTTGATCTGCTCATAAAATTATTAGTTTTGCTGCTGCTGCTGTTGCTGCTGTTGTTGTTGACTGTGAAAGAACGTGTCTGCTGCATCGAATTGCTTTAAAAATATATATCAGCGTATATATTGCACTTCTCTCCGTCTCTTTGTAGTTTGTTCGCTCGCTATTCATTCAAATACTTTTTAGAATATAATTTTGAAGCCAACTGTGCTGTGTGCTTATTTATTATCGTTATTTGCTGCCTTTCGCTGCTTTGTCGCCTTTAACTCTGTTCTCCACACAGCAAGCAGCAAACAATTCATTTCGCATATGTCACATAAATATGCAAGTCATGCGCTTAGTTAGACGACAACAACGACAACAAAGTCAAGACATCAAAACTTCCCCACCATACACACAAAAGTGCAACCTCAAGTCGGATTCCCAAATGAGTCTCGTCTCCATTTATTTCCCTTTCTCTCGGTTCTATACGAATTTTATTAGACATATTTGGAGTAATCTGTATGCAAGTCGCAACAACGGAAATGGATTAGATGGATAACTTATTGATTTGCATGGCACATTCAGTTATTGTTGTTGTTGTTGTTGTTGTTATTCGACTTTGGCTAAAAGGGTTTCACAATTTCGAGTGGAACTTTTCAATGTTCAATTGCACTTGATTTGCATGTCGAACGCATAAACATTTACTGCAATTAAATCTAATTGTAATTGTAATTGCCTAATTGTTTTAATTTTAATTATGCCAAATAGGAAATGTTTTTCTCTGTGTTTTTTGGTCAAGTTTCAAGGTGTCTTCAAGTGTTTTGTTGTTGAAGTGAAGTTTGATAAACCATTTATATGTTTATATAAAGTGCTTTTATTTCATTCTCTGCGTCTGGCGTTATTGGATATCAAAAGTGTCAGATGTGTGTCTGGAGCAGAGCTCAGTTCTTGGAAGAAAAGTTTTCGGCGAAAATTTATTCGTTTTCTCACAATTGCTTAGACAGTATTGAGTGTTTTTTAGAGGCTATTTTATTTGCTTCCGGCTAACTTAATTATAGTTTTGAGTATTGTTTATGTTGTACAATTTTCAATTATGAAATATATGTTCTGATGTTTGATTTGTATTTTTTCTAATTGCTTAGCTACACACTTAAAACGTTAATACTCATAATAGCAGCAGCTAACTGATATATCTCATAATGTTGCAAGATCGTGGATAGATAAGATTTAAACATTATAAATGTATAGAATACATTTGACCACTTTTGATTTAAAATATATACAATTTTCAATCAAGACCAAAAGCATTCAAAATTTAAGTGAGAACAAAAATCTAAATTTATCATTACAACAAAGTAAGGCGACCAAAATTTCTTGAATGATTTTTGCCAAAGAAAGATTGTGATACTTTATGAATGCCAATTTCGCCTAGGATTGAATTTATTTTGAAGAATTTTAAAAATCATCACAAATTAAGGAATTTAACTCTTTCTTTGCTAAAACTCATTTATGAATTCCTTCATTTATCTTTGGCAACTTCTACCAAATCATATCCAATAAATAGCTTTTAAGGAACTTAACTTTTTATGTTTAGTATCTTCAAGATATTTGCAATATTTTTGTAAATTTTATCTCTGTGTATTCATATGTTGTAAGCCTTATGCCTTAAGCCATCTAGTTTGCTGTTATATTTATGGCTTACTTTTGGCTGTGGTCATGATTGTGAATATGTTGCAAGGATTTGGTGGGCAGAGAGTTCTCGGTGTTGAAGGCAACCCGCTGATAGCACACACACACACACACACAAATTGTGTGTTCGCTGGCAAGCAACAGTTAAACAGCCACAACAAAAACAAACAATGTCGAAGCTCACTTGCTACAGCTGCTCCTCTTGCTCCCGCTTCCACTCCCTTCTACGCCCTTGTCCCGCTTCGGGGCAATGCAAAGTGCAAATCCCCTGACAAAGCTAAAATTTAATTAGCAGCCAGCAAGTGGCGTTTGCAAATGAAATTACACACAGAAAAACGAGGCGCCACTCGCGCGATGCATGCAACCGATTCTGCTTAAAATGAACGCCTCCTCCCACACACACATACACCCATAACACCGACACACACACATACAAATACAGTATGCTACTGTTGGCCCCTTTTGGCATTGAAAATCCCGCACCAGCTTCACACACTGGCTTAACATTTTGCCACTTGGCAGCGGGACGCCGAGCTAAGCATAAAGCCAAAAAACGTCGAATGAAAACAACAAGAGCGGAAATAAAATACACGACAACACACACACACACACAAACACACATACAGTTTAACACACGACACGAACAACGCTGTTGGCCTTTAGCTTTTGTTTTTGGCCCTCGCGTCATGTATTTTTTTTTTGTTTTCTGTGTTTTTGTGCCTGTAATCCTCGCGAGCTTTACAATAAACACGAAAATATAATTTGCAACATTGCGAGGCAGGCAGACTTAGAGACTGTGGTCGCTGGGAGGGGGCTGGAGAGAGGTGGAGAAGGAAGAAAGGCAGAAAGGGGGGGGGGAACGATGTATCAACTGCAAGTAACACTAATTACCTGGAACTAAATATGGCGCCGGATTTGGTGGCGGCAGCCAATACGTTGCCGTTATCGCCGGATACGACTGATGGCCATTTGTGGCCATGTTTGTGGGCTGCTGCTGCTGCTGCTGCGGGGGCGGGGAATGAGGCGACATGCCGGAGCCGCACAATTTGTTGTTGTTGCAGTTGTATTGCTGATGTTGAGTTGTTGCTATTGTTGCTACTGCTGCTGCTGATGTTGCACATGTTGTTAGCGCTGTTTTGGCCAACAGAGGGCGCAGCTGTAGCTCGCTAGCATTGCCATTTCCATTTCCGTTTCCGTTGATATTGGACGCAGTGACACTGCTGTTGCTGTTGTTGTTGTTGTTGCTGTCGCTGCTACTGTTGCTATTGCTGTTTAAGCCACTGCTGCATTCCATGATATTTGGATTTTTCATAGCGTGCTTTATTTATGGCCCGCTAGATGGCGCCACACACACACACACCCTCACACACTTTTTCACTTAGCACAAAAAAGGGCAACTGTTGTTGTTGTTGTTGTTTTTTTTTATGGGCCACTTGGGCTATATTAAAATACCAAGCAAATACTTTGTTTGTTGGCTGTGCAAATATCTAGATTATATACAGATATATATGGTTATCGATATAGATATTTATTTATATTTAGTTAGGGCCACAATTATTCACTTGTGCATAATTTGAATTTTATTTGCGAGACAAAAACAATAGCAACAATTGAATATGCATTTTTTGTTTTTTTTTTGTTGTTGTTGTTGCTGTTGTTTTATTTTAATACGAAACGCGTGCTCTATTGTTATTATTATTATTGTAGTTATTTTGCGGTTGTCGTTGCTGCTGCTGCTGTTGTTTTTCACCATTTTTTATGGTCTACCATTTTTGTATAACTAATTAATTTGCCATATTGCCGTTGCGTCGTCTGCAGTTTGCTTTTGTAATGATTGTGCACGGTTTATGTCTCTGTCTCTGTCTCTCTCTCTTTTTTTTTATTATATTTATTTACTTTCAATTTGTTGCATATCAACAGCGACGTCGATGTCGCATCATATCGAGCGTTAATGTGCTGAGCATGTCATTTCATTTTGCTGTCTTATTTGCCGTTGTTATTAAGCTTATTATGACAATCACATAGCACAGTTATTTGATTTTCGCATTTAATGTCATTTAGATGACGGCTCATGCAATTGATTGCCGACTTTTTAAGGTGCCCACCCACCTGACTTTCGCCTCAGAAATTTTTATGTGTTTTTTCGCCGACTTTTTAGTCGTCACACCATCAAATTACATAAACTAAGAAACTCTAAACTGAAATATATACTTTTGTATTTACCCAACAATTCTCTAAGCCCATGTGACGAGGTCTAATCAGCTTGAAAAATACCCAACACAGTCTGTGTTTATACAGTAACACTAACAACAAAGGTATAACCCAAGCCTACAATGGAAATTTTTAGAGAGAGGAGGAAGCAGGGCGCGAAATTGAAACCGTAACTAAACAACTGACAACAACTGTCTACAGCACACAGTAAATTGTGAAATTTTAAGCTTATTTATTAATGGCAATAACACAACAATAACAACTCAGCACAGGTTGTCGTCTCAGTTGCTTTATTTCTTTGTGAAATTCTTGACTCTCCCAAGTAAAAAAGAAAGCTGAAGCTTGGCTATGATACGATATAAATGTTGATCGATTGTTCTCAGTGGCACTAGAAATTGATTAGCAAAGTTGAGTGGCAAAAAATACAGATCACAATAGGAATTATGCTGCAGAATTAACAAAGATTCGTTTTTTGCGTCCAAATTTAATATGAACTATATTAAAGTGAGTATGGGAAACATGTAATAAATCGATTAAGTAATGATGTATATATTCATATGGTTTTATATTATGCTTTATCTTATTTATTTTCATTTACATTCTTTTCCATTCATTTCTTTTCATTTTATTTCATTTCTGTCATCTCAGTTCGTTTTATTGCACTTTATTTAATTTCAGATCAATCCATTTCTTCTCTTTTCATTTTATTTCATTTCTCTCATTTCATTTCGTTTCATTTCAATTCGTTTCATTTCATTTCGTTTCATTTCATTTCGTTTCATTTCATTTCGTTTCAATTCATATTATTTCATATAATTTTTATTTCACTTTGTTTCATTTCGTTTCAATTAATTTCTTCTCATTTCGTTTTATTTCATTTAATTTTATTTCTTTTTTTTTATGTTTTTATATACTTTAATTCTTCATTTTATAGATATTCAATTTCCATTGATTTCATTAATAAGTTTACGAAAATAGTTGGCTTTTAGGAAGTGTAATTCAAATACTAGTTCTGTACTTTTCATTATATTTTTCATCAAACAAACGATTTCTTTGTGTATTTTCGTAGTTCTGAACAGATTCTTAAGAATTCCATCAACTCGTCTCATCGAATCGATGAGAATTCAATACGCTGCAATCCTTGGCCATCTCATCTCATGGTGTTCACAGAACAGATACTATATTTATATTTACACAGAGACTTTTGGTCAAATGAAGTATTTTTCATGTCAACTATTTTCTATTTTCTACTTGTTGCTCATTTTTTTTGTTTTTGTCCATACTTTCCTCGACTTGTCTTCAGGCTGTCTATTTTCAATTTCTTGTGGCTCAGCTAAATTGACGTTTGCCAGTCTCTATTGACAGAGTCTGTTCGCTTTGCCCCTGCTCCGCATTTCCACACCCCCCTCCACCCTTGTCGCTGTTATGCTGTTTGTACACGGTCAACATATAGACATAAATATGCGTAAATAAACGACAACTCATCGGCTGGTTTCTATATACTCAACCTCATATACGAGTATATATATTTATGTATGGTAGTTGTAGCTCTTGGAGAGAAGAAAGTGCAAATATTGAAAGAGTTGTTCATATTTTGCAGGTGTGTGCTGCTAGTTGCAACATGCAACAGATATATACGAGTATAGTATGCTAACTAACGACACGTTAATTGTGGCAATCGTGTCAAATGTGGCAACGACATACATTCGTTTATACTTTACTGTGCATTTAAAATGCAATTGCCTCTATTTTCTACTCTTGTTGTAATCACTTTTTTAACGCTTCGCTGAGCGCACTCGAAACTAACCAATTTGTCAACTCAGTCAACAATTTTTGTTGTTGTGCTTTTTTTTTTTGGTTTTGGTTTGTATTGAAATTAGCGCAAGGTTGCACAAGAGACAATTTCGATTCGAATGCAATAGATGCGACTTCGTACCTCAAGTATTCGTACTTCAGTTGAGAACTTTTTTACAAAACAACTCATTATCGTCTTTGACCTTTGCTGTGCCACTTGCCACTTGCACTTTACTCATTATCGTTCACATTTCCTGAGCGCACCTCTTCACAATAATAACAACAACAACAACAACAACAATTATCGCATAAACTCCATTAACTTTACAATTTACACTTTGAACCCGTTGAAGGTACAAAAAAAACACAACTAAAAATAAAAAAACCATATGTGAACCCGTCGTTGGTATATCAAAATTTTTAGAGCGTAAAGCAACGCTTTTCTCCATTAAAAAATTAAAGCATTTGAAGCATGTTAAATTGGAGAGTGATAGAGAGTTACATAAATAAACCGACGAGCATATCGCTGGCATGGAAAAAGACTTTGAGTGAGGGCGGAGTTTCTAGAGGAAGTTGCAAGAAATACGCGGAAAATGATTAAAGTCATTTTTATGGCAGAAAATATCTTTGAAAATATAATTAATATTTTGCACCTAAAGATAGATCTTTGAATTCAGCTACGGGTCAAATGAGTATTTAGAATTAAATTAAATTTAAATTCAAGTTGATAATTTAGTTGAAGAAATTGGAAATTGAATTAGATTAAGGCTGAAAATATTTGTGATATCTATTTGACTCGACTGCGAAATAGCCGCTACTGCTATTGTCTCAAACCATTTTCTACAATTATACCAAGAAATATGCTACAAAATACAAAAAGATTATACCGAAAGCTATATTTGGTATTGCAGTACTTTCTAAATATACCATACAGTACAAAATATACCAGATTGTCAGTCAATTCAATTTCAATTGAAGTTTTTGCCAAACAAAAGTATTTCCTAAACAAATTTTGTTTTTTTTTTTGGCTTCACTAATGTTGTGCCTATATTAGAATTTGAATTGCACAATTTGAGTTGAAAATATTTTCACATAAATGGAAAATAGTTTTATGCTTTATTCGCTTTTAAAATTTCTACTTTTGCTGGTTTTAAGAAAAACTCTTGCACTCTATTCTTTTTGTCACTGTAGCTCTGCTTATTTATATGTGTTTATAACATATGAGTACCCAGCACTCGTATTTATGAATATTTTTGAGTATTTTTGGGTTCACTTTTGGGTTGACGAGCTGTTGACATTTTGTATTTAATATGCCGCGCACCTTTTGTCGTTGTTGTTATTGTTGTTCTTGTTGTTGTGGTCGCATTGCGTTTCAAATTCACAAAAATTGACAACTGACAATTTCCGTTTGTTGCCGGCTCAGCAAGAGCAACATATTCCCCTCTGCCTTCTTCCCCTTAAATAGTCTAAATACCCCTCAGAAAAAAAGAACCGACTGATTATTTTCAATTGGATTTTAGTTTTGCGGCCAAAGTGATTCATTTTCATTTTCATTTGCTCTGACGCCAAAAAATCCATTACGTGAATATGCCGCCTTGTTATTTGTTTTTGGATTTCAACTAAAATGAAATACACAGCAACAGCAACAGCAACAGCAATAGCAACAAAAATAAGATACACGAGCTACAGATACAGATATTGTCTATAGAATTGTGTGTGTTTTTTCAATTTAATGACACTTGTTCTAGTTGTGTGTTTGCCTATGGCAAATTTCAATATTTGCACAAATGCTCGAGAGAGAGAGTAAGCGAGAGACAATGAGAGAGTCGACAGTCAATAAGTTTTTCCCCAACAATTGTGTGCGAGTGTGTTAGGGCGCAGTCCGACCTTGAGATAGTATCTTTTATTGTGGTGTTCAGGTAGCTTCAGCGGCGACAAAGATGTCGAAAAGCCTTTTATGACGATATATAGTTGGCGGCACTCCCCCAAAATGCGAAATAATCCAACATTTGAGGCACTGATGCGTAACGCCAACTGGATCGGAAATCGGTTTAACAGCGAATAGTATGTAGTATCTATATACATTTTGTATCTATAGCTCTATTGTATCAGCTGATGTAGCTGGTTGCAAATTTATGTAAATACATGCGACACGCTTTGCTAATGCACATTTCGCTTAGGTAAATGGCGCTTTATCAACACAACTACAGTGGGCACTAAAATTACGCTCTTATCGTTGGCTAATTATGTGTGTAAAATTCCACAACGATTATGCACACTTTGGCCTGCATTCTTTTGAGGCTTGCAGTTACACTGTGTGTATCTCACAGATACTTTTTTTTGCACTTTGACTTTCAGCAGCAGCCGCAACGCCTGCGCAGTTCGTTTTGTAATTTTTTTTTTTTTTTTTGGGTTAAGCGTTAAGTATTAAAACTGATTACGACGCGCACGTCTCGCGCGTGTTTATCTGAGTCTGAGTCTGAGTCGGAGTCGAAGTCTCTCTCTGACTCGTCGTTGTATCTGTAAGATACAATACCTAAAACTAAATACGAAAAACGCGACTGATTGCTGGGCGATTGAGTGACAAACTGCTAGCGTCGCTGTTTTTATTTTTTTTTTTCAGTGCTTGTCGCTGTCGTGCGGTTTATTTTACTTGATTTTTATTCTGTTTCTCTGCTGCTGCTGTTGTTGTTGTTGTTGTTTCTTTTCGCCTTTTTTTTCAGCTGTTTAGCTTTTTGTTTTGTCGCTGTACTAGTTGCTGTTGTTGTATTGCTTGTGTATACGTATGTACTTTAGCCATTGTGTACTCAGTTCACGATGTGCCTCCGTCCCAAAGCCAAAGCCGCATGGCAACGTCAACGTCAACGTCGCAGTCGAAGTCACAGTTGACGTCGCTGTCGATGTCAACGTCGCAACGCTCGCATACAAAATTATCATTATTATTGTTGCCTTTAGTTTTGGCATTTTTCACTTTGGTTAAATGGCATTTTGTGACAAAACGCCAGAGATATCCACACACACACAACAAAGCACAACACACAAAACAATACAACACGACACAACACAAAACAATGTCAATTGCAATGCGAGAATCTAACACACTAGCTCATGATAAGAAGAGATCGAAAGATTAAGACGAAATGCGACAAGAAAAATAGTCAAAGTAATGGCAAAATCCGAAAAACAGAAATACGACAACAAAATTAGCCAAACAATTCAAAAGAACCAATTGAACACATAAAACATTAAACGCAAATCTCAAGAGAGTTGCAAATTATTTTCAGTTCTTTCACAGATGTAGCAATCCAAGAAAACTAAATACTTGTTGATTATCAGCTGTTTAAATAGTAGGAATTATCTTCATTATCTTATATATTTTTTAAAATAAAAACAAAATTCGGTTAAATGTTTGAGCAGAATAAATATTATTACAATTTTTGCTAACTTTTGACTATTTGAAAAAAAGAATAATGTGCATTTTAAACTTTATAAAAAGATTGTTACGTTTTCTGTATCATTGGAAAATCTAAATTAGGTCCAGTAGAAAAATCTGTGATCATATAGCTTATAAGAGAATTTAATATTTTTGGGAATATATGCAATCAATTTAATTGAGAAACTTTAGTCTATCCCAATTAACTTTTCTTCTAGAATTGATATTGTAATTTTAGAAAAAATTAAAGATTATTGAAATTTTTTAACTCATTCGTTAAGGCAACTTTCATCTATTAAAAAGATTTTTTGTACTTGCAGTATAGATATTGTAAAGCTAAGTGGGAAAAATCAATAGTTTAAAAGCTTAAAGAAAAATTTGTAGAAATATTGTTGCAAATATATTTCTTGATATAACTCTAATTCGATTTCTTTATATTGATGATCTTCAAGTATTTTACTTACATTCAATTACTAAGGAATATAACAAAATGAGATTTATTCAAGCATAAGTTTTATATTAAAAGAGGAAATTAAAAAATACTTCAAACTATTATAAGGTGCTCTAAACTAATGCTTTTACTGACATCTTTTCATGATCAATAAATTCTCAGAGAATAGAATAAAGATCAGAGTATCAAATTTTTGAGAAAATAAGAAATTTAAAAATAATGCAAGCAATTTTAAAATTATGTTTTGTATATTCTAAACAAAAGCTGAAAAACAATATATAACACATTTTAAGTTGAAGTCGACTTTAGAGAACTTTTTGCACTTGCTTTAACAAAATGTGAAACACTTGCAAAAGGTTCAAATGGCGTTCAAGGTTGCCAACGACAGACAGTCAGACAGCCGTAAAACTATAATAATATTTCACTTGTGGGGTTGTGTGTGTGTGTGTGTGTGTGTGTCATAAGTTTGAGCCGAAGTCAGCAACTGAGTTGGGTTGGTAGTGTAAAGTGTATCTAAGCCATAAATTGCTGTGCTCATCAAGTGACGCGTGCTGAGCAGCGCTTTGATCACGAGTATCTCACAGATACACACACATTTAAAGTAATGCTGCTTTTATTTTTGGCAGTGCATTTGCATTGACTAAACTGTGATGAATATCTGCGTACATAAGTAAAGTACCTTATGTGCTTGAGACTGAAACTTGGACTACCTGAGTTACCAACTGATGTTGTTGTTGTTGTTTCTCTTCTCTTCATTTTATTTATTTATTTTTTGGACTGAGTTTTGCTGAGTTTTGAGCGACCGGCGACGACAGTTGTTTAATTTATCAGTTAACAGCTTGTGGCTTTTGCAGTTACCCGCTAAAAGCGTCAGCGATCATATTTCAGCTCCGACTTTTGTTTCTTTCTTTCTTCTAGCTCTCTATACTTTATATATGTATATAGTGTACTATATATGTATATAAGTTGTGCGTCAGCTGACCTAAGCTTAGCCTTGTAATTGCATTAGAAGTTCGAATAAAAAAAAAGACGCCCCCTTTTTTTTCTGTGTGCGCTTATCTTTCGACAAGAAATTTAATTAAAGCAAAAAACCATATGCCGCAATTGAAACGCCCCCTAATTACCAGATACCAGCTACAAATACAAGTATTATAGCTATAGGGGAAAAGCAAGAAGAGAAGCCGAAATAAAAAGCACTTGAGGCAGGAAAAATCGAACGTGAACGTGAAAGAGACAAGAGGGGAAATGAATGTAAAATTGAAACAGACGCAAAAGCATTTTCGATAATTGAAAATAATAATTAAAATTCTCTGATTGAGACGATGTTGCCTACCCTCTCTTTCTATCTCTTTCTCTGTCTCTTTGACGTACGCAATTGGAGTGAAAGAAGCTATAAAAAGCAGCCTTAATAAAAAAAAAACAAACGTGGAGCATGCACATTATAATTTGCCATACAATTTGTTGTTATTCAATTGTTTTTTTTTTTGTGTTTGCTTCTTAATATGCAAAACTTGTCGCCTGCCATTGAGAGTTCTTTCTCTGTCTGTGTCTGTCTGTTTCTCTCTGTGTTTTTGTTTCTCGTTTGGGATCATAGAGCCCGTTAGCCGTATTTGTGGCCATAGAAATTGTCGTTTACCTCCCCCCCCTTACTCTCTCTCTCTCTCTCTCTCTTCCTCTTTTGTCTCTTGTCGAACCCCTTTTTGAATTTATGACTTTGCTTTTGAGTTTGGCATTCTAAGTGCGTGATTTCTTCAATTAATTGCCTCGCCTCGTTGCCGTTGCCATTGTCGTTGTCGTTGCAGCACTTGCTGCATTATAAGAGGAATTCTCGTTGCACAATCATGTGGCGACTCCAATTGCGGCAACTCCGACAACTCGTAAGAAAAATGATGTATGCTAAGTATGCTTTTGACAATGCTTGGCGACGTTCTAGCAAATGGCAATGACTTTTTTTTAGCATAATTCTCAAGCGATGACAATGCTTCAACTTACTAGAATAATACTCATAGAATTGTCGGGGTAATTATGGTTAGGAAATGACTGAAACTCTTTTGTGTAATCTGCATAGAGTCTATTGTTGTGAGGTCAGACATTTAATTAGTCGCAGCTAAATATTGTAGATTGTTGCAAAAATGGTTTTCCAATTTGAGTTAGCTAAGAAAAGACAAGAGCATTGTATAGAGGAAAGAGGCAATTGAAGTTGCTTTATTGATTGAGAAGTTTAAACGAGTTGAGTTGAGTTTTAAATGCGGCTGTTTTACTTATCAGCAATAGAATAGTAAAATACATAAAAGGAAAGTAGCTACTATGAAGAAAATTTAAAGCAAGTGCCAAACATATTTTGGTAAATCTTGTGCAATCCTTTCTCTAATAGCTGCGGTGAATATAGAAGTGAATTGCCAATAAATGTAGCAGTAAAATATTGAATAAAGTCATTAAATATTGTAAAAATCTAATAATAATAAATGGCTTATAATAAATGACTTATAATAAATGACTTATAATAAATGACTTGAATAGTTGGAAATAATTGTTAAAAGTAACCTAAACTATAATCACGATATTTGTTTCTGCATTCGCCAAAAATCTGGTATATTTTGTATACCAACATGCCAAAAATATAGCATTCTTTATATATATACGTATTTTTAGAGGTATATTAATTTGGTATATTTTAAGAAAAATACCGCACTATTGTGTTTTTATTCAAATTTGTTGTTTTATTTAATATAAATCTTCGGAGAAATGTTAAATAAACGAATATATTTCAAAGCTAATTGCAACTTTATCAAATAATGAATATATAAAGTCTGATATTTCTTTGATAAATTGCCAACTGCATTATAAATATAGGGTATCTGTAATACAATCAAGAAATTCTAATTACAAGTTTCGAACTAACAACGCAGGCTTGATTGAGCTCATTACTCTACGATGAGATCTCGTTAGAAATATCTAGAATAAATCGAAACGAATCAAAACATTGACATAGACAGCGCATTGAGTTGCTATTTAATTATAATTCACATGAAATCGCCGCAATAATTCAGATGCGGCATCGCAATTATGAAAACACATATTTCAATTATGGCACGTGAAGCGTACGAAAAAATTTCGTTTGGGCCGCAAAGCCAACAAATGACAAACTGCAGCTGCAACCGAACAACCGAGCAACAGCAAATTGCAACAAGCATAGGCTACGCATGCAACGCAATGCACTTGCAACACGCAAGTTTGAAATAAAAAACAATTTCTCCATTGCTTGTTGCATTTGGTTGGTGGCATTCCACAAATGCTTGGGCTTTAACCGCAACTAGAATATCTCTCGATGCAGATACAGATACAAAGATACATATACAAAGATACAGATAAAATTGCTGAGCAAAAAGCAAAACAGAAAACAGCTGACTTAATAACTCAGCTCAGTTGAATTTGCCCATTTTCTGTGTCTTCGCGAAATTGAATGGGAAATTGAAATGGAAACTGGTTAAACGGGGCAAAAAGAGAGCGAGTGACTCAAAGGCGAGGCGAGGGGAGGGGAATTCAGTTTTACGGTAATTAAGCAGGCAGAGAAACTGAGCAAGCAAGAGATATTGGAGAATTGCCGGCTGAATGAGTCAAAGCGACGCCTGCTGCAGTTATTCAGATTTATTCAACGATTCCAAACTCGCTCTCTCTCTCTCTCTCTTTCAATCTCATTCCTCCTCTCTCTCTCTTTTTGCATTTAATTATTATTAAGTATTTTGTCAATAACGACGCGACTCTGATTTGCATATTCCTGTTGTTGTTTACTTTTTCAACAATTGCCAAACTGCGAATAACTTTGAATATACTCGAATGTGACTCGTCGCGTTGTGTGAGCAACATTTGTGTGTCTGTGCATAAAATGTATTTTTCGCATTTCTCGATTTTTAATTTTTGCGTTTTTTTTTTATTAACCATTAAATAAACTTATAGACACACGCATTGAACTCGAATGTTTTCTAAAAGGCTTTTAAAAAAGTTCCATTTCTTTTTTCGCTATAAGCACATTTTTGAAAAGTATTTTATTTAACGTAGAATTTAATTCTGAGACTTTTAGGCAGTTTTCTTAATTATAGTTATACAAAAAATTTTCTTTTAAATTCTTGAATTCATATTATAATTTGAAATTAAACAGCAACTGATGTCTTTGTGCAACTTTTTTTTTCTTTTTTGATGTTCTAAAACTTTTCTTTGCGTTTTCCTCCCGTTCAATTGACAATTCGAGATTAATTGTTAATTAAATAGAACTTTTTTTTCTCAATAAATTGACCATCGATAAGTTAACGAAGCGCGCACAGCAGTTATTTAATTTAAAGAATTTTTTTTATAGGTTTGTCATTTTTGTTTACTTTTGGGGTTTTGTTGGGGCGACAGCGAACTGAGCGTTGAAGACTTTCCGGTGCGCGATCGTTTCGTGCGTTGAATGAATGCCGATGATAGACTGCCAACTGACTGACTGACTGTGAGTACTCGACTCGCTTAACTCACGACTCGCGACTCGATTCGATTCAATGCGATTCAAAGCGATGCGATTCGACAACTGCTCGTAGAAATTCTATTGAATACGTTTGACAAATGTGCGAGCGCTACGTTTGCCTATCGACGCTTCTATCGACCGGCTGACTTTAAACTGACGTCGCGTCGCAGCAGCAGCGACAACGACAGCGGGCAGCAAAGCGTCCCCCCATTTACTGTATTTCTATGTGTGTGTGTGTGTGTTTGTGTGCTCCGCCGATCGTCGTCAATTGCGCTGCACTTTGAATTCCATTTGTTTTTTTGCCGGCTACACTCTCTCACTCTCTTGCTATTTTGCTTTGCGCTCTCTCTTTGCACAGCTGTTTTCGATGGGGAGAGAGAGAGGACTTGCAGTCTTTTTTGCTGTGGCGCTCGCGCTCTCTCTCTCTCTCCATGTCTTTACCACTTGTGGCTGACTCAAAGTCAATTAGTTACGCTCTTTGCCTGGCACGCTGCTGCCTGCCTGCCTGCATTGTTGCTTTTGCTTTTGTTTTTGTTTTTATTTGTATTTTTATTTATGTTTGCCGGTTTGACTCAGCAGCGTTTGCTATTTCTTGTTTGCTTTCAGCGCTTGCATTAAACCCGATGATTGACTGGACTTCCTCCCTCCACCCGCTTCAGCTTCTCCCCCGCCACACCTTTCTAATTGCCTCTAAGCTGCAGTTGTGCAGCGATGTGTTTGATTAAAAAGTGGTTGGTAAGCGATTGCAAGCTATCAATTTGCATACATTTAAGCTTACGTTTTCTCTCTTTTTTGTTTGTTTGTTTGCAGTTCGTTTAGTGCTGTGTAGTGTAGTGTAAACGTGCAGAGAGAGAGTGACAAAGAGAGCTAACGCTTTGCTCTCTCTTATATTTGTGGTAAGTGCAGTTTATTTATTGAATTTTAAACAAAGAATTGACGCTTATTATTCGTTTCTTTTTTCATTTCATGCTTATTCACATTGATGCAATCGCAGCTTTTTTTTAAGTGTATTATTTTTTCAATTTTTTTTTGTGTGAAGTGAAGTGTTTAAAAAAAAATATATTTTTTTATGTGTCGTGTTAAATTGAAATTAAAAAAAAGTTTTGTTTTAAGTGTTGTGTAATTTAAAATGAGTTTAACCCAGTGAGTGCTTCGTATGTCGCCGGAGTATTTCACGCCCTGAATAGAACTGGATTAGCGGTAAGTTTATTTAAACTACACTAGTATTATCTAGATAATATGATGATTGCATACCCCTAACAACTATATATATATCTATAAATAGAATTGCATTTAAATCGAAAAACTACAATTTATTTGTCTTAGCTCTAAATCTGTTGACTTAAATGCATTGCGAATGCATTGAAAGTGAACTTTCTCAAATTGCACCTAAATTTAAAAGTGCATTAAAGATAATAGCATATAGTATAATGGTAGGTAAACAGAAAAAATGGAGTTCAATTCATTTTCTTAAAGTTTTTTAACTTAAATGCTTTGCATATAATTGATGCTTTAGGATAATTGCATCAGTTTCGATGCATCAGAATTTTTGTTTTGGTGACACATTTTTGTATTGCATATAATTGCAGTATTTTTAGTGTAAGCGTTGAATGTACAATAATATAGCCTTTTTTACATATTTAAAATTGCTAATAACATATAAATAGAGCTTTATTTTATGTATCTGTTAAGGGAATTTTTAGTGTCAGTCATTTTTCACTATGCATTACCTCATTTAACTGCACTATCTCTCGCTCTTGTGCAAACAAATTGATTATTTAACACATTTAACGGCAAGTTAAGCGACCCACTCAATTAGCAAGTAGCTCACAAAATGTAGCATACTAAATCGAGGAGAGATAGAGAAAGAGAGAGAGAGAGAGAGAGAGAGAGATGTAGATCTATTGCCAGATGTATCGTAGTATCAGTTATCTAAACAAGGGATCACGTCAGACGCTAAACGAGCAACAAATGTGCGAAAATCAATTGAGGCACACACAGAGCCAACAAGAAAGACTTGCAACAGAGTAGAGTATTGAATAGAAAAGCGCATTGTTGTGCCGCCCCGTAGAATGCAGTAATTGAATTGTGAAAAGTGTGTTAATGCTACCAGCAGCAGCAGCGAAAAGTATCTTGAAGATACAGCGACATTTACAGATGCAGATACAAACGGGCCACCAAGCTTGTGGCAAATGGCAAACATGAAAATGCATTTGACTTGAGCACATTCAGAGATCTAAAGATACCGCAAGACAAGACGAGGCAAGATGCAATGTGCGTTGCACTTAGAAGACGTGATGGAATTACTTTGTGCCTCTGTCAGCGCCTGACAATTTGCGAATTAATAAACTCATTAATTACAAACTCAAAACGGCATAAATAAATGTGCGTAAATTTACACGCTCCTCCTAGCTGCATCAAATAATTAATTTGCCATGATTTTTGCCTGCCAGTTAGACGAGAGAGCTGACAGAAATTGTGGGTGGGGGGCTAAAATGGGGCCAGGAAATAGTGAGAGGGAATAATTCAAAGTAAAAGCAAAGCCCAACTAGGAGGAGCCAAGTGAAGCGTATGCAAAAGGGCAGCCAAAAGCCAACACAACACAGCTAAAAGTGTTTAGAATTTCTGGCATTTTGTCAAGTGTCGCCAAAACATTTTGCCAAACACGCACACAGGCAGCATGAGGAGCGAGGGGCAGGGGCAGGGGCAGAGACTGAGGCACGACAACAGTGGCAGGTTTCGTGTAGAAACGCAAACACTTTGAGGCAGCATTTGCACTTGTTGCATTCAACAAATTTCCGTGTGGCATTTGAATTTGTGACCAAAAGCGATGAGTGAAATGCGCTATTTAATAGCGGTATTACCAAAATTAAACAAAATATATCTGTCTAGTCGCATTAGCATAGACAGCAGATAGTTGGCGAAGCATTAATGGGCTGAAAAATGTTTGTGCGGAATTTTAGGTAAAACATTCTGTAGATATTTTTAGGAATAGTTAAGCTCATTGAATTTTGATGTTCAAGGTCTTGAAAGCCATTAATTACGGAAAAATTTAAAATACATTTATGAGAGTAGTAAAAAGTGAGTAAGAAAATAGTGGCTACAATCTCAATTAAATAATTTTATATATAAAACACTTTTTTACTTAATTTTTTTTAGTTTTCAAATACTAGATTTGATTTGAATAGAATTTTAGGTTTAATAAATAAATTTCCTTGAAATTGAATATTTGTTATGCTTATTGAATTTTTATGGAAAAGATCTGCAAACTTTATATTGTTTTAGAGAAAAGCTAGTGAACTTGAAACTTAGAACAATAATAACAAGAAAATCTAAAATAAATAATACTTCGTTTGTTTACAGTAGAAATTGAATATTTGAATATTAATATATTTATGAGCAATGGAATTGGTTTTAAATATAAATAAAATATTTTTATATTGTACAGTGTCAAAAGAGATACTCTTCCTACAATTTATGATCAATAGTTTTAAATTGAACTATTTTTGTAACCAAATTTTACTTCAAAAGTTGTTAGTAGTTAGTCTTAAATTTAAAATTAATTTTATCTATTATCATCTTTTACAAAATATTTAATTATTAGACTTGAAGATTTCTATAAAATTCTTCCAATTCTTTTTTCTTCAATTCATGTAATGGAAATTTAATTTTAAGCTAAATTTTACATTAAAATTGGTTTCTTATTAGACTTTAATATATATTTCTAATTTTTCCCTTTCTTTTTCTTCTATTTATCCATTTGAAATTCATAATTTCGTTCATTTAATATCAAATTTTTGTCATATCGAGCACTCTTGCTATATTCACACAATTTATTCACCTTGTTCACACTTGATTTGTCTTATTATTAAAATTGTGCTCGGTTTCTCTTCTACGGCTTGTTAAAATTAATCACTTGGCACCAAACAAAAATAATTTATAATGTTCTGTGTGAGCATCCGACAATGAATTTGGCTGCACTTGTCACTTGCGCGTAATTGTACAATAAACAATTTGGTGTGTGTGTGTGTGTGTGTGTATTTTAAGAGTATATATATTTATTTATAATATTCATTTATTTAAAACACGCCCACAACGAATACATCAAAATAAATGAGGCAGCATGGGATGCTCCGTGACAATTTCGCCATTTCTTAATTAACTATAAAATTTGTGTGTTACGTATGCGAATACCCTGTAAATTGTGAGGAGAGAAGCACGAATATGATTTCAGAAAAGAAATTGTGAGAGTTGAGGAGAACTTTGTTTAAATTGAAAGTTTGATAAGAGATCTAAATTTCATTCAATATAACTTTGTCATAAAATTTGTATTATGTCGCATAAAGGGTATCTCCACTTCTCTCATTCCGTTGCTTTTCGTTTTCCGAGTTGTTAAAATTGTGATTTATTTTTGTCACGCGTGTATTTTTGACGCACCAAAATGACAACAAATTATCCGAGCACTTGTCGAGCACATTTTGCGGATATTGAACAACTAAAGATGAGGATGAAATACACGACGAGAAGCCAAAAGGTGGAATATGGAAAATAGAAAAAATGCTGTAAAGGGGAAAATGGGAGGGAAAATCGTAAATCCAATCAATTGCCTTTGAGTGAAGCGAATCAGGCTGCAACAAAAGATACAATTGAACTGATAAAAGATGCAAAATTGTCGACATGCAGGAAAGCAATTATGCACACAATATAGAAAGGGGCTTGAGAGCAGCACAAAAGGAAAAGAAAGAGGTGAACAAATAGTGGAGAAACAGCGTGAAAGAGAAACCTTGATAACGTTGTGTTCTTGTTGAAGAAATGCTAGAAAAAATAGAGGAAAATAGAAAGAAATACCAAACTTATAAGCCAAAGGCAGCAATACAAACTATGCACACACACACACACACACACACACATACTGTAGCGGAAACGGAAGCGAGGCGTCGCCATCGTCTGTGTTGACGGCCATGGCCAGCAAACGTAACGTTGAAAAAGGCTCAATAGCGATTTTCATTTTGGAATTCCGTGCGCAGTTCGGCGAACGCAAAGCTTGTTGGCTTTGGCTGACCAGGGTTGCCACCTATTACTATTTGCCTTTTTAGTTACTGTTGACAGCGAGACAGAGAGAGAGAGAGGGACAGAGAGAGAGAAAGGGAAACAGGTTGCGTGCCCGAATTGTGTGCTCTTATTGAAATTGTATTTATCCACAACGTATCAGAAAGGGGGAAAGCAAACACAGAGACACACACACACACACACAGAGAAAGAGAGAAAGACAACTCTAATCGATTTAGTGGGCCTCCGCAAAATCCAACTAATACTGGCTACAAATGACACGCCTCCTTTTTTGCGCCCAAGCATTATTCATTCAACGAGGCAGACCGAATGTCCTCGATACAAGTTGTGATTAAACCCACAAGGTAAAAGAGAACAAAAACTAGCAAAACTAGACACAAAGTGTATAGGAAACAGAAAAATAGAAAAACTGTGCAAAAACTCGAAATAGTCTTAGCAATCAGCCAGACATGGCCAGAAATATCCTATTTTTTTGTGTAGTTGTAGTTGTAGTTGTTATTGAACTTACCATTTCTGTTCTCACTATCTGCAGGCTTCATTTGAATGGGATGATGCATCTGCAAAAGGTAAAAGAAGAGTAGTATTAGTTTTGTATTTGTATTTGAGTAAGGACAAGAGAAAAGAACAGGCTGTCCTTTCTTTTTATAGAAGGGTATTATACATTTGTGCCCACGGGAAGAAGGAGATATCTATGTGCCCATAATAAGTATGACAATGCCTGTCTGTCTGTCTGTCCGTCTGTCCGCATGAACAACCAGATCTCAGAGACTATTAGGGATAGAGCTATAATATTTTAAGAAAGTATTTCTTATGTTTGCACACAGATCAAGTTGGTTTTAAATTTGTTTTACTCCGACTTCCGCCCTTGCAAATTGATAAAAAAAAGTTTAATAAAAAACGTAATTTTGAAGCTATAGTTTTGTTATAATTACAATAATAACTATAGCATATATATGAGTCCTAAAAATTTGACTGCAATCAGATGAAAATTGTAGAAGTTATTCAAGAAATATTTTTGATAAGAAAAAACGTTTAAATTTAGGAATCTTAGTTGCTTTGGCTGTCAATCTGGTATATATTGTGCTCTATGGTATATTTTGAATGTTGTGACAATATACCTAATACATCTTTTGGCATATTTGTAGTATTTTTGGTATATATCAAAATTAATACCACACTGCTTTGCTTTTATTCACAATGGGTAACGGGTATCTCACAGTCGAGTAGCTTTCTTACATGTTTAATAGTTGCCTCATCTGGACAGCAGCTGTTGAATTGCAGACTGCTTGCTTTGGGTTCTCTGTGCTTGCTTTGTAGATTTCATTAGTTTGATTTCGACTAATGCAACAAGTTCGAGTGTCTGCCGGAAAGTGCAGTTACAAAGGGCTAACAAAATGTTCATAAAACTAATGAAATGGCCAAGCGTAAGAGTTGAGAATCGAAGAAGGGGTAAAAATCAAGCGGCCATTTTATTAACGTTGCCATTAGCACTTGCAATTCAATGCGCTGTGCTGTGCTGCTTTTAACAATTTTAATTTATTTCACATTCATTGAACAAACTGATAAGGCTGCTGCTGATGTTGTCGTTGTCCTTGTCTGCTGACAGGACTTGCCAACGGGTTGCCATTACTTTGATTTCAATTAACTTTTCATTCAGTTAAGAGTGCCTCGCCCTCGGGCCCCATTTCAATAGGAAATGATAATAATAATACTTACAAAGATATTAGAAATGCAGCAATTGCTCGAGTTTGGCAAGCACTCTTCATAGCATCAAAAAAAAAGTGAGTGGAGATAAAAAAGGGACGATAGAAAAGTGCACTAAGTGAATGACTGACTGACTGACTGGCTGAATGAATGAATGAATGAGTGAGTGTGGCTGGGTTGAGTGAGTGGCTAGAAATCCAAATGAAATGAAATGTTCATGGCTGGCTGACAACAAGAACTCGGACAGGACCTTTCCGGCCTAAAGGTTTTCTGCACAAATTACGAGCAAAATGTCACCAGGCTTTGGCCTCAGTTGGCAGCTGGCAGTTGGCAGTTGGCAGTCGACCACTCACCCATCATTGTTGCGTCATTTTGCTGCTCTATTATTCAAAATTGACAGTTGAATGAGTTAAGTGGCCTTTCCTCTTCTCTACCTTAACTCTGTCCCTCCTCCCTCCTTCATTCTTTAGCTTGTTGTCCACCTTTTTCTCTAACAAAATGTTTTTCCCTACTCCCACAAATTGTTGCCTTAGATTTTTGTTACCCTTTTCACTCAACTGGCATTTGGATTGTAATACGATTGTCATTCAAAATGTTGTTAAGCTTCCTATGTTTTCTTTTCTCTATTATTTTTCTTGTTTTTGCGAAAATCTCCTCTCACCTCCTTCACCTTTTTGACATGTGTGTGTATTTGCTGTGCAAATTTCGTCAATTAGCTGGCAAAATATTGTTGCTTGTTTTTAGAGGGAGAGCTTTAAATTCAGTTGCGGCACTGACAGAAACTTTTATATATGTATCTTTTATTCAATCTAGTTGACAAATAAGGGCAATCAAAACAACTCTTTTAAGCTATTTGTTTAAATTTAGCGACAGTTACTAGCAATTGTATTTAAACTTATTGAAAGTAACCTTTTAAAAGTAATAATGTTTATTATTGTTTTTATACGAGATGAAATGATAAAATTCAAACAATTTATTAGATATGCATATTTAGAAAAATGGCTTTAAGCCAAATATTTATTATTCCAAAACGAATATTCTCATTTTCATTTTCATTGTCGGCAATTTCATAAAATCTCAAACTAAATTTAAGTGTAGCAAAGTTTTTAATTTCAATATCTTAGAAAATTAATTTTTTATTAGCAAAATTGTTCATACTAACAGTGTTAAAATATTTGTAAAGAGTTTGTCAGTATTTCTAGCAATAAAATTAAGTCTTAAACGGAAATGAAACGAAATATAAAATGTTTTTGAATTTTGTTTGGAACTTTCATACCAACATTTATAAAATTAGTATTTATTCAATTTCACTGTATTTATGATTTTTATTGTTTATTATTCTTTTATGCCAATTGGCAGCAACTACATCATGAGTCTACATCAAAATCTATGTAATATTGATATAATACATACTAATTTCTATAAAGTTAAAGTTTTTTCCACCTTAAATCTGTACGTATTTCGTTCTCGTTTGAAGTATGCTCTGAGAATTTAAGAATAATTGTGAAATTGCATTCATTTGGTATACAATTTGAATAATTGCTCAGGTCTACATATTTAAGAGTACGCGCTCTCTTAGTACTCTCTCCATCTCACTCTCTCTCGCACTCGGCACATATTGACTTGCGACAAAATGTAGTGCATACTTTCAGGCAGCGCAAGAAAATCTTTGCAGTATTTCAACGAAATTTCACAGTGTAGTGCAGAGAACATGGTGTGCGTCACAACTGCTTCGATTCACACGTGCCACACACAGCACGGAATCAAAAAAAAAAAAAGAAAAGAATACTGCCACAGAGAGCTGACCAAAAAGCTGTCAGGCCACTTAACCCAAACACACACACACACACAGACACATGTATGTACATATGTATATAGGGAAATGGTCACTTCAAAACAAAATATTTATTGTAGCCGTTGACAAGTTGCTCACATACTCTGTTTGTGTGTGTGCGTGTGTGTGTGTGTGTGTGTGTGTGAGAAAATGCCGACGTTTTAACGTCTGTTTACCTATCGATTATTTCAGGTAAATTAAGTAGCTCTTGCACAGAGGACGACGATGTCGTTGTCGATGTCGATGTCGATGTCGACTAGGTCGAGTGTGTCGAGAGTGAGCTTGATGGGGTTTGTTGGCTGCCTGGCAAATGCATTAAAGGATCAGACATGCCCACACACACACACACACATACTAGCTGAGGCACTTACTTATACAAACAAAGCCTCTCTCTCTCTTTCGTTCCGTATGCGTACACAAACTTACACACATATATGTATGTATGTATGTGTATTCCTATACATCGCATAGTATCGCATATATATAGTGAAGGCACATTGGTCATTATTTTGACAATTACACACGTGGCGTCATTTGCCAGTTACCCCCAAAATATATTCAGTGCCAAGCTCCAGTGTTGTGTGTGTGTGTTACTCTAGTGTGTCTAGTGCTATATGGATTTTCCATTAACAATTTGAATATGTAAATGAGTTTGGGGGAAGGGAGAGAGGGAAAGGAAAGTGGAGAGGGTGTTCCCCTTTTGCAGTGTTTGCTTGTGCGTTGAACGCTTCATTTAATACGTTAACAATGAGATTGTCCTCAATAATTGAATCCACTAATTGACTGATGATTACATTTGTGTTGGCCATACAACAACACAACTTTCCTCCAGCCCCCTTCTAGATTTATAAGCAAGAGTATGTGTGTGTGTGTGTGTGTGTGTATGGAAAGTATGTCATTCGAGGCGATCGATAGAAGGCGCAAGCAGTTGACTTTCTCAAGCTGCATTATTCAGGCGGCGAGCAAAAGAAAAGTGTACATGGGGTGAACAATAGAAAAGGGGAGGCAACACATACATACATACATACATACAACACATATGCAACACATATACACACACATACAGAACAAATAGAACGAGCAACGAGCAAACCGCTAATTACATCACATCAAAAATGACACACATACTGCTGCGACTCGGTTTTGTCGGGTCGGTTATCGGTTATCGAATTAATTAGGAATGCGCATTACTTACCCCATCCAAGGTCTTGATGTTGTGCAGCGCATCCTGGGCCCTCAAAGCCGCCTTGCGCGTATAGTAGGTGACAAAACAGCACCCTGTTAACGAAACAGAACAGAACAGAAACAATCGATACAACAAATCGATACAACAAATTTGAAGGTATAAACTCAAAACGTATTCACACTGATCGACTGATGGACAAATGCACAAGTACGCTTATAATATAGTCTATAGCATTTTGCTGATCATGCATTTTTAAAGACGGGGGGCGGTGGAACAATTTAATTCATTTTTGCCATGCATTTAGTTTTATATTTCTATTTTTTTTTTGTTGCGTTTTTTTGCTTTGATATGTAGTTGGACAAAGGACGAGCGCATCAGGCAAGCCATGCAGTTATTATGATTAAAGGACAGACTATATATAATATGGAGGTGGTTGATTTATATAGATATATATATATATACTTGGTTTTATGTGATTGATCGGACGTGACAAGTTGTGAATGCTCAAACTAACATTTTACCTAGCGACAAGAATTTACAGTGCAAAAAATACTAAAGCGATTTCAAAATTTATTTGAATTCACTGCATTTTTAATCGTTTCGTTATATAACTTATTACTACATTTTATTCTCTCAATGGTATCCAATGAGCTTATCAATTAGTCCAAAGTGTTCTTTTTAATATGTCGAAAGAATTTAATGTTTTGTCAAGAAATATTTTGCCGAATTATTTGCCATTGATTTTGGTGTTTTTGTATAAAAATTGTTTAAAGTTTTTGTTTAACTCAATTATTCTTTAATTTGCATTTCCTCAGAATTTACAGATTTGTTCAATTTTGACTCTTTCAGGAAATATTTTTCGGTGCTTATTAAATTTGAATTCAGTATTTTTATTAATTTAAATATTCATTTTAGAAATGCTCTTAAATGAATTTTCTAATACTAATTCAGTATTTTTGTATACCAATTAAATATGAAATTTGTTTGTAAATGAAATTATTATTTTTAAAAATGTTCAGAATGATTCATCAGAACTTTAATATTATTAAACGCTTACACTTGTTGTGATTTAAGCCATGTTTCAAAAAATTCCAGTAAGCTTTTGCAAATATCCTAATCTGCTTTTATTTTTTAGTATTCTGCTAAAATATTTATCCGCATTTTTATATGTGCTTTCCTAATTCGTGCATCTCTTAAATTCTCTTTACAAAAAATGTGTATTTTCACTTTTCATTGAATTTTTGATCTGCCAATAGCTTTTAATTATTTTCGGCAATAACATATTTACACATATTTTTCGATTGTTCGGCTCAGCTACAATTTCAATCACTAAACCACTCAGCATTAGCTGTAATCCCTTTAGCTGCTGCCACTCAATGATTGGCCAGAGAGGCAACTTCAACTGCTGTTGTTGTTGCTGTGCTGTGAGCCTAATCTGCACATAAGTCGCATAATCATATATAGCACACGTATGTACATTCGATCAGTGGTCGGGGCTTGGCCATAAATATGCATAATGCTCGCACAATTTTGCACCTTTCATAAAAGTTTGCAACCAAATGCGTAAATTATTCTAATACAGTATAGAATTAACCAAAAACCACTCGAGTGTGTGTGTGTGTGTGTGTGTGAGGGTGGCAATTATGGCCAATTATGGCTGCTGAGCAAAAGTTGAGCAAAAAAAAAGGAAGTAAAGTCAACACCTGGGAGCAAGCTTTAATGCTGATGTGTTGGCCATAATCATATTACTTGATGTTCTCTCAGACTCAGACTCAGACTCTCGGAGGCCAAACAAAAAAAAAAGGGTGTGCCTCAAATTGATGGGTATTGTAAAAATTCATTGAGACCTTAAGCCTCTTCTCTGTGGATTAATCCCGACATTTGTATGCATGACACACTCACCTCGACTAATCGATGTGACCTTATCGCGCAGCACATTCAACGTATGCACCCGACCAAACTGTTCGAACAGCCGTCGCAACTTAGCCTCATCCCATGTCTTGGGTATTTGGCCGACAAACATTTTGATATTGTCCGCATCGGGTTGATCCTTGGCCTGCGTCTCCTGTTCTGTTTCTGTGGTATCCATTGGCACCGTCGACGATTCCATCGATTCACATTTAATGGCCAACAGTTGTTGCTCGTTAGCAGCACTTGAATCGCTGCAAAAATTAAATAAAGTCATTATAAATCAACAAAGAGGGAGAGTGGGGGGAAATAAATAGATAGATAAATCTATCTATCTACAAGTTGGTCAGAAAAGTTTTCGGCAATTCCATTGAACTTTTATGGTCGAGTATCGAGTCTTTCTCTCTTGTGTTGGGCTAACTTCATTTGCTAATGACAATAAAAAACCAACAAGGATAACACAAAGAGAACACAAGCTGAGCGCACTGCATAAAATACAAATACTAATTGTTATTAGCAAACTAATCTAATCTAAAAAGTTGTAAACGTTTTTACTTTGCTCTCTCTGTGGCTGACCAGAGCGTGGATGTTGTGTATTTGTGTGTGTGTGTGTGTGTGAGGGGTTGATGGCAAAGGGGCAGCTGGGGGAGAGTTTGAGGGGCAACGCTAAAAGTAGCTGGCAATGCATTGAATGGTCTATTTTGAGGTCACTTGGATACTTCACTTTGGGTTTTTGTGTAATGCCAGAAAGTTTGTTGTGCTTCACTTCCTCTCTCTCTCTCTCTCTCTCTCTCTCTCTCTCTCACTCTCTCTCTCTCTCTCTCTATCGTTGAGTGTGTGTATATTTGGGGTTTATTGGGTGTTGTTGATAGCATACGAAATTGACTTTTGGTTGATGTCAAATTGGTTGCCAGCACAACAACTTGAATCGGAGCAAAAAGCGAGAAGCGAGAACGAGAACGAGATGAAAACGAATGGAGAAACGACATCTGAAATAGCCACAACAAACTCAAGCTGATTTTCAATAAGTTTGAAGTTGTCAAGCAGTTGTGGCAATAAATTTGGAAATCTAATTGGTTCCGGTTTTTGTTTTTTCTGTATTTTTGGTACTCCGAAACTGAACAAAAGAGGGTGATTGCAACATGGCAACAACTTTCATTAGCCAATTTGAAAAGGACTTCAAAAACAACTTCAACATTTGAACCAGATGCTTACAATTTAAAAGTTTAGATGCATTTATAATACAATTTTTGAAATATGGAAATTATTGTGTTTTAAAGACTTTTTAATAAGTTGTTAAGTTACTGAAAAATTGGACGACTAAAACAAGCCAATTAAAGATTTTATTTTTAGCGACAAATCCATTCCAGTTATGAAGCTATGAGTTTAGATTAATTGTACGAAATATTATTATCTCAAAAATATTGTTAATCTGATTGATGAGTACACATTTTTTATTGATAGTATATTTTGAAAATTACTCTTCTTCATTTAGGAATTTATGTTCGAAGCTTAAATTTGATGTGGTTTCGATTCGATAATTATTTTCTATCTTTTTTCTGATTTTGGGATTAAAGTACTTTTATCTCTAGTTGACAATGATAGCTGTCTTAAATCCAATCTAAATTTACACTTAAACAAGTAAGAAAACTACAGTCGAGTGTGCTCGACTGTGAGATACCCGCTACCCCTTTTGAATAAAAGCAAAATATTGCGGTATTATTTTCAAAATATACCAAAAAATACTACAAAATACTAAAAATATACCAAATGGTATATTTGGTATAACGATGTGATACTAACATTTAAAATATACCATAGACGGCACAATACACCAGATTGTCGGCCAAAGCATTTGAGACCCCCCGTAAGTGGCCGTTTTGTCCCATACAAAAGTGTTTCTTTAATAACTTCCACAATTTTTATCTGATCGCAAGCAAATTTTCAGGAATCATAAATACTATTGTTATTATTATATATACCCAATTTCGCAGCTTTAACTTTAAAATTACGCTTGTTATTCGATTTTTTTGATTTGCGGGGGCGGAAGTGGGCGTGGCAAAAATTTAAAACAAACTTGATCTGCGTGCAAACATAACAAATGCTGTCGAAAAAAAATTATAGCTCTATCTCTTATAGTCTCTGAGATCCAGTGTTTCATACGGACAGACGGACAGACGGACAGACACACAGACACACAGACACACAGACAGACAGACGGACAGACGGACATGGCTAGATCGTCTCGGCTGTTGACGCTGATCAAGAATATATATACTTTATAGGGTCGGAGATGCCTCCTTCTACCTGTTACATACATTTCCTGCCGGCACAAAGTTATAATACCCTTCTACCCTATGGGTAGCGGGTATAAAAATTTGCATTTCTTGTCAGTTATTTCCATTCTTTGTCGCTTAATTTATGGCCTATGAAGAGTATCTGATGGTCGGGGACATTTAAATTAACTTATAGCGGAAATTACCTTGTCTTGATGTTATCAAGTTTAATTTTTCACTCGCTGCTTCCTGCTGCAGTTATGAATAGGCAGCGCGAAAATGAGATTTCCACATTTTCTATCTGCCATCTAACAGAGAAGTACTTAGGACTGACAGCAGTTTGTCCCTCAGGGAAGTGTGTGTGTGTGTGTGTGTGTGAAATGACAAAATGAACTTAATCTATTAGAGCGAGAGTGCAGAGTGCGACTGCATGATAAATATTGTGCCTAGAAGTCAAATGCAAAGTAGGCCTCGACTAGATCTTAAACCAATGCCAACGAGGGAATCAAATTTGTCTGCCAGGCAACAGAGGCAACGACATAAATCAACATTGTCTGCCGACTGTTGCCTACTTTTTGGCGCACGCTTTAAATACGCATCGCATATAAAAATTGCGTTGGCTGTGCGACAGGTGTGTCTCTGTATGTGTGTGTGTGTATGTTGCCATCAGGCCCCGCAGGCAATTATTTCGCTTTCAAAGTCACAGGCGGCGTCTGGGGAATCCATCAGAGAGAAAAGATGTAGCAACTGAGAAGCAGCTGCCCTCGAGGGAGCAACGCGACACCGACAAAAAAGGTGGAGTAAGAGGAAGAGGCAACTACTTGGCCGAGACGGCAACAGTTGCTGAGGTGCCGCAATGCTATGAGCTGAGCTGCCGTCGTCATCGTTGGCGTCTCCTGGCGGCTTTCTTCGCATTACTAATTCAGTTTCATTTAAATGCGCCCGAGCTTAATGAGAAAATTGCCTGCGGTGGATCGCCCACTGGGATTTCACTTGGCTTTCGCTCTCAATACTCGTTGTTGTTGTCGGCAGGTGTTGGATTTGTTGGCAAGCGATTTGAAGGCCGCTCTCACTAAAGTGTTTTGTGCTGCCGGCATTGAACATGCAACGATATTCAACTTGATGCTGATGCTATCACACCAAACTCAACTGCGAACGCGACTCAGAAGCAATGGATAACTCAACAACGCAGCACAGCGCAGACAGACTGGCAAAGCAGTCAGCAAAATGCCGACAAAGCCGTGACGTGGCATTTAATTTATGATGGCAGTTTGTTATGTCGCGCCTGTCACAACAAAAACAAACAAGAGAGTCCGGCACTAAGATAGAGAGAGCGAGGACAACGTTGTGAGATTGGCAGCGCGGAAAAAAAGAATGGAGAAGAAGAAGGGAGTGAAAAACAGAGGAAAACGTAGCATAGGAATGACAGTCTGTGGTCTCTGTGTTGAGGGGCGCATAAAAATGACCCATCATAAATTTAATATTCTTGCTTTATTATTTAATGGCAGCACAACAACAACCACAACAACAAGGAAGGACTCAAGTTATATGGGGACATCGTTGCTTGGGCTGCTGCAGTTTGAATGTTTTCTCATCAGCAACAGCAGCAGCAGCAACAGCAGCACCTCATTTAATGTGATAATTACCAACGCCTGACAATGATCATTAACATACTATTATATATCTCTCAACTGCTTAAAGTGTCCATCAGCCGTGGCCAATTAATAAGCTTAATGCAATGCCAATTATCATTAGTCAGCTGCTGGCTTCGCTTTTCTCTTCACTGTCTTCACATCAGCACATTGTCACTTATTTTAATTGAATCGATTCGCTTGGACACTTTACCCAACCGAAAAAAAAAGACAGAAGAAAATATGCTGACAAACCAAATGGCTATTTCTCTATTTCAATTTTTGCTATTTTTACGAGTTTCTTCTTCTTTTTTTATAATTTCCGGACAGAGGAACTTCGCAAATGAAAAGGGGGACAACAGCATTTGAAACATTGCTGGGAAATATGATTTCCAAAAAAGGAAATTGAAATTTATACCATCGCTACATGCAAATTGATACGAAATTTGCTGAGACATAGAGAGAGCTGACTTTTGATTAATCTATTTTCATCTTCAAATTTAATTTGCTTAATGAAATTGATAGCTGATTGAAGTGAAAGGTGGCTTAAGTAATTTGGGTTAAATTTATAATAAATGGATTACGTTTTCATTATGGAAAATTTGTTGTAACTATAACTTAGACATTGTTTTTGTATGCCAGCTGCTTTGGGTACTCTATGGAATATTTTCAGCACTATATACCTTATACCATATCTGGTATATTTTGCACCCTATGGTATATTTTCAATGTAGTACTGTATCAATATACCATCATAAATAAAGGGAAATTTCTTAATATTATTTGTAATAAATTCTGTGAAGTAATATAAATTGGAATGAAACTTCCGTTAATCGGTAGATAAAGATTAAGGCTAGATTATTTAGAGTTGTTCCTTACCAAATGAAACGTGTTTTATATAAAAGCCTCAAATATAATTTTGAAGATTTAAATTAAGCAATAGCAGCTGATGCAAAGCAATGTCTTTGTTTTTTGCATACTCCTATGAAACATTGAGAGTTTCGAATCGTTTTTATATGATCGAAATTTTAATTAGTTCCATTAACAAACTTTCGCTTCAATCAGAAATCAAGAAACCAACTCTAAGTGAAATGTTTGCTTTAGTTCAAAAAGAGAATGCAAATCAATTTGCATTGCCTATTTTTATGGGCAACGCAGTTTGGCTAACAAATCATTTGAATGCAATTTGCAGTCATTAGCTGAGGCTAACAATGCAATGCCAATAAAATGGCAAACAAGAAAAGACCAGAAAAAATGCAGAGTGTGGCGGAGTAGGAGGAAGAGGAGGCGTGGTTGAAATACTCACCAATTTGGGGTGCCAGCAACGCTTTGGTCGGCTAATGAAGTTCTGGAATTAATGCTGGAATTTAACAGCGTCGGCGTCGCAGCAACAACTGCTGCTGTGGTTGCTGCAGTGGTTGTTGGTGTTGCAGCTGCTGCTGTTGTTGTTGCTGTTGCTGGCTCTGCTGCGGGTGTTGCTGCTGCTGCTGCTGCTATGGCTGGTGTTGTTGCTGCTGTTGTTGTTGCTGGCATGGCGGCAACAACGGGCACAACAGTGGCAGCAGCAGCGGCGGCGACGACGGCAGCTGTAGTTGCATTGGAATTTATTTGGTTTTGCAAAAGTGTTTCAAACAATGTTGTCGACATGCCGACGCCGCCAGCAGTTTTGGTCATTGCAGCAGCAACGGTTGTTGTTGCTGGTGCTGTCACTACGGTTGCTCCGCCTGCTGATATGTTGCTGTTGGTGTTGCTAGTGTTGTTGCTGTTGGTGTGGCTGTTGGCGCTGTTGGGCCGCAAGTACGGATGAAAACTTTTAGCAGCACCTGTAAATGTTGTTGTTGTTGCAATCGCGCCCGTTGCAGGCGTTAGATTTTCTAAATACTTTCCTGGTTGCTGTTGTAGGTGTAGCTGTTGTTGTTGTTGCTGCTGTTGCAAGTTGTTATTGTTATTGTTATTTAAATTGTTAGTGTTGTTGCCGTTATAAAGACTGCTGCTGCTGCTGCCATTGGCCATTCCATTAGCGACATGGGCAACAGGTGCTGTTGTTAGCATTGTTGTTGCTGTTGCTGCTGTATCTATTAGTGTTGCTGTTGCTGCCGCTGCTGCTGCTGCTCCTCCAGTTTCCTCAGTAGCAATTGCTGGAATGTCGCTTAGTTTATCCGTGCGCAGTTTCAAAGATTGCAACATCATTTATTTTATTTCCCCTTTTATTATTATTACGCTCTCTCTCTCTCTCTCTCTCTGTCTCTCTGTCTGTCTCCTATTTAGTTGTTGTTATTGCTGTCGCTAATTACTTTTAGTGCTGCTGCTGCTGCTGTGGCTGCGGTAACTGTTGCTGCTGTTGCTGTTGCTGTTGGGGGGTTGCATTTGGTGACGCTCGCTTTTTAATTTGCTGCGGATTTTACTTTTATGAAAATTGTATATTATCTCGCTCTTAATTGCTGTGCTCTACGTTGCGTTGGCCTCAGCAGCTCGTTTGCTTATCACAGTTTTATCTCTCACTAATAGTTTGTTTGCCTCTTCTTATTTGCTTTTTAATTTTTTTTTTCTTGTTTTTTTTTTATTGTATTTTGAGCAGCACTTTTCACTCTCACTCACTCACTCACACTGAGCGCGGATTGCTAAGCTTCAGTTGCAACTGTAATTAAAAAAGAAATGACACAATTGTTTATTAATAAAAAGTATTTAAAACAAATAAAAAGTATTTAAATCGAAAATGAAAAAAAACTGCAGATAATAACATTTTATGTTGTGAAAATTCAGTTGTAGTTATTACTCAAACTTGCTTATTGTTTTCATTTAACGATTTTAGAAAATTAAATTTACTTGTAGAGAGTACTTCTAAGTTTAATTAAACTTCATTTAGAATATTATGAATATTGTTATATTGACATATTTACTACTATATTTTAAAATGTTAAACATGTCACGTATTAATATAAACTTTCATTTATTATATTATTTTCATAAAGATTTATTTTTCATACCAAAACTATTTTAAATATAATTAAATCAGTTTTAATTATTATTTCATTAGGTTTTTAAGCTTATTGTGTTTTATTTAAGTGCATTTATTTTAATTCAGAATATTATTTTGCATGTATATTTCTTTAGTGTAATTATTTGGTATATTTCTTGATTAATTTTAAGTTTTATATATTTTTTCTCTAATCAATTTCATTTTGTTTATTTTTCAGCTTCAAATCGACGTTTTTGGTGAGTGATTAAATGTTTTCGCTATTATATTATTCACTTAAATATTTCTATTGCACGTACGAAAAATAATATAAAAATGTAATTAAAGCTGATTTAATTATAGTTTAATTCGATTTTTGGACAAGTATTTGGCAGTGACGCTTTTAATTTAATTTTAATGGCATTCCCGAAATCGTTGGTCAAACAATTAGGGCAATCAAAAGAAACTTTGAATTGTTGTTGGCAAACAACAAGTAATTTGATCAAGTGCGCAACGCATAATATAATATTAATTAAAAACTATTTAAGTGCTTAATTAAATAATTGAACTAACAACAACAGCAGCAGCAGCCAAAACAAAATGACTGTCTGAAGAGCGTATGCAAAAAAACCGCAGCTGCAAAATGGCGGCCATGATGAAGCTGTTTCCGTTTCCCCCGTTCCCCCGTCGCAGGCAAAGCTAAGCGCATTGCAATGAATGCATATTGACAGACTGACCGCAGTTGCTGGGCCACTTGACTGTCTGGCATTCACAAGTGCTCCGACTTTGATAAAGCGCTAACACTGACATGTAAGTGCATGTCTGTGCATGCATGAGCATGTGTGTGTGAGTGTAAACTCATCATGTTTGTTGCTGCTGCAGCCAAACAGAGTTAGTACGCAGATAGCTCAGCTGGCCGCATTATGTTGAAGGCCCCAGCTAATTAGTTAAATTGAAATCAAATTATTTGTTGTCGCACTTGACTGGCCACAGGCATGGGCGCCTTAATTAACGCGCTTCACTCGCACACACACACACACAACTATAGAGAAATGTATATAGATGGAGATATGCACATCTGTCTGACTGCTTAGAGTGTTTGCGATTACCCTTATTATCGCATGTTGAGCACTGGGCACACATGGCGTATGCGCAACGTTCACTTTAACAACTTTAAGTAAGCGCGGAGTTTCTGTGTGTGTGATTATCGTTGCTTATTTTTATTAATAAATTTTGCAATATTCGCGCTTTTCCATTATTCGTTACGCGTATGTTTTTTAGTTGTTTGTGTGTATTTTTTGTTTTTTGGCGTCCGCTTCACTTGGCCAGACGCTGGCAACTGGCGACGTGTCCTGAAACGCTTGTTGCACCCCACCAACCAAAGAGAGAGATTCGCTCGATATCGTTATTGTTGCTGCTGCTGTTGCTGCTTTTGGCCTGCCAGCTTCGGTTTGCCAGCGGCATGCTTTAGCCACGTTGCGACATTGCCACATTGCCACGTTGCCACGCGCTTATCCAGCGCCATCAAACGATGTCGACGATGTCGACGACGACGTCATTTACTCTTTGTTGTTCTACTGTTGCTGCTACTGCTGCTGATACTTCTTTGCTCTACTCCGTGGCGAGTATAACCGCTAACAAGTCGATGAGTTTGTATTTATAGCTAATTAAGATATGATCGACACATTGTTTCCGTTTCAATAAGCCAGCTTATCTTATCTCGCGCAATTAATAATCATTTGTAAAATTCGAGATCAGTGTGATGAAATTATACCGGTTTGATAAGAGAGTATTTCGAGTTCGTTGTGAAATTCTTCTACGCTGCTCTGCTCTGCTGCATTATGAGCAGTTAACGTCGCCTGCTCCTGCAGCTTTAACTGGCCCACCCACGGAGGAGGCAGCTGTGTCATCCTTGTGGCTGTTGCTGCTGCTACTGTCACCTTGTAATTTTATTTATCTATTGATTATTGAGTATCCCTTTTCTATTTATTTGCCTTTGTTTGCACACGCTGCGTGCGCTGACAGGCAGACGATGACACCCCCTTAGCTCTCTCCCTCTCTCTTACCCTCTCTCTTTCGGTTTCGTTTAGCCTGGCATTTTTATTAAAGCACATCCCCTCGGGGGTAACAAGCAGTCTGTGGGGGTCTCTCTACTATGTGTGTGTGTGTGTGTATGCATTGTGTGTAAATATTTTGTGCCTCTGGCTGTTTTTTAATTAACTTTAGTGACAACATTTTGCACAGTTGCCTTTGTCTAACGCTTGGCCTTATGCTCCTCTTTCCCTATCTCTCTCTCTCTCTCTCTCTCATACACTCTGCCTTTCTCTCTCTCTCTTTGTTGCCCTTGCAGCAGCCAACAGTGAGATAATCAAACTGTGTGTATGCAAATGTTGTAGGCAAGTCTTAGACCTACAGCCTGACCCAAATTCTACCAACTATTGCCTCTGCTCTCATTTTGCCCCCCTTTAAATGTCTGACACTGACAATGCCGTTGACATCTCACAACTTGCACTCCAAATAAGAATCACATGTCACGGCAGCCCCTGCAACATTCATTTTGGGGGGTGCATTGCACTCAAATAATAACTACTTTCATACTCTACACATGCCACACGCTTTCTATATATATGTATATACAGTATAGTATATATATAGTATAGTATATCAGCAGTAGTATGTATGTATGTATGTCGTTTGCCCCATTGGGCATATGTCAGAGCGCTTCATTCACTTGTTGAGCGAGTTTCCTTTCGTTATCTTATCGAGTGCTTTATACGTTTGCATAGTTGCTTTATTGAGGTTGTTGTTTTCGACTCTTGTTCTTGTTTCTTTTTCTCGCTCTCTCATTCTTTCTTTCTTTTTTTTTTGTTTTTTTGGGTAACTACCTATAAATATACGTAGTATGTCTGTGCTTATTATATCCATTGGCAAACAAAAGCGTCTACCTGCAGTCGTAAGTTTAGTCAGCTAATCAGCTGTTATCTCTTTCTGGGGCTAAATATGGTGAAGCGAATTTCAGAGTTTGTCGTGTTATTTGCGCTAATGGCAAGTACATAGATGATATCCAATTAGAAATCTATGTGAAATAGCAAGTATAACAGTTTGTATAACAGTATAACAGTTATTGTAACTGCATTGTCTTGCTCATACCAAAACATTGCAAACATAGTTTTGTATAACACAATGTATGACGGTTTTATTGGCGTATAACAGTTTATCTATACACGGCTAAAAACTAACTTTTCACCGAAATTCACACTTTTACTTACACTTTGTGAGTAATACACGCAAGTATCTTGCAGATACCAAAGTATCTCGATGAAATTGTCAAGTGAACTTGGAATTTAAGCCAACCATATGCTCACTGGTATCAATATCTAACTACATATATGTAGATACACACACATTACACAGATATAAAACTTTGACACTGAATCGTTCATTTCATCAATCACACGAATCGTAATCACGAGATTAAAAACGTTTCGATTATTTCTGACTTTTTGTTTTTTGGTTAATGGAAAACCGACCGCACGTCAAGCCCAGCGAAAGGCAACTAACAGACCCCAAAAAAAAAAAACTACAAGAAATAATAAAAATGAAGAACGCAGTGTCCCATTGATTTCATAATTTGTTCACACACTCAACTCGCAGCTCACGAAACCCAATTTTCACTCTGGACGCACTGCAGATAGCAGTCGTTGCTCTCCGTCAGGGCAACTGTATGAGTTTATGTGTGTTATCTAGTTGGGTGATAAGGACGCGCTTATCGCATAATTGCTCACTGATTGTTGTCAGGTAAACTACAAGCGATACTGACTCTGACTCTGACTCTGACTCTGAGAGAGGGCGCTCTCTCTCTCTCTCTCTTTCTCTCTGTGCAAACATTGTTGCTGCTCTTGTCGGTCGGCTAACTACAAGGTTTATCTTTTGACTCTCTCTCACTGACTACTGTTGGTCTAAGGAAATGTTATTTATTACCTGTGTAGCCAAGAAATTTGTTTATTTTCTTTCGAGTTTATCTTTCGCAGACGCAAGTGCTCCTCTCCAAATGGGGTTAACTCTAACGAGCAGGTTGCTTATCATATGCTATTGGTCTGACTCATATCGAATCGTAAAACAAACGCAGCACTTACTTGACAACGTTTTCTTTGCGGTAGCATCTCTCCATGATATTCGCACACTTTGGCGTCCAAACAATTGTGATAGCCAACATTTTTGTAGGTGAGTGTTATTATCGACACATGACGAAACGATACCGAAACATGACCAACAACTGTGCAATTGAAATGCCGCTGCAATTGCTGGACACAAAACTCGAAACTCGCAGTTCGCAGCTCGCAGTTGAGAACTCGGAACTCGTAACTCGCGCTCGATATATCCGCACTATAATGCTCATAAATATAAACTAAACTCATGCAAGGGCTCGCAATATGTGTGTGGGCACTTCTAGCTTTACTATATACTAAAATACTATACACTTGCCGCACAACAACAACAACAACAAGAGCAACCGAAGGCTACCAATGAGCATGCCACGTAGCCCAAAGTATCGATGAGTTTGAAGTGCTCAAAGGAAGTAGCGACCAGAGGGCAGCGCGGATAGCTGCGGGAGGGGGAGGGGGAGACATTGAAGTCGTGTGACCGGACAGCCGTTCAATGTGGCCACAACACACAGACAGCCAGACAGACAGATAGATAGACAGAGAGATAGATATAGAGAGAGAGAGAGACAAGGGTTAGAGAGCGAGTCCTGTATACCAATAGCAATAGCAATACCAATACTCTAAATATATCCGGCCATGTAAGTATATAGAAAGTACATATTGCTGCGCCGATAGACATTCAAATATATATACATATATGGTGTATACATATATCGCGAGAAGGATTGCTTTGGGGGCAACAACGCGTTTGTTTGTCATTGTGCCATCAAATTATAATGTCCGACTATTTAGTGGTAAATGTGTGTCACTTTACATATGTACGCGGCGAGTCAATATCCAGGCAATCCATCTCCCTTCGACGCACCGCAAAATTGGATAATTATATTGAAAGCGAAGTGAAAAAAAAACGACGACGACAACAACAACAACAACAACTAGAATAGAAAGCATGAACCAAAAAGGAAAATGGAATATTTAATTATACATTGACGTTTACCACAGGAAAAGGCTATAATTTGTACAATTTTGGTTTTGTTCCATATAATATATTCAAGATTGGGGGGGGGTTATATGGTCACAATCATTATATAACAGCTGACAGATATAGGAAATAAATACGCTTATAAGGATTGATAAAAATCAAAAGTAAACAAAAAGTTTTAAATTGATATAGTTGAGAACTAATTTGTAGTTGTTAAACGAGAAATTTAAGTACACTGAAAAAGATTTGTCACTTTGGTTTTCAATACAAAATATGATAAACAAGTATGATAGCTACAAGTTTGACAAGTTTTAGAAAATAGAAAATTTCTAATCTTGAGGTAATCTGAACAAGTCTTCTTAATTAAGTATAACAGTTTTTAATTACAAAAACGAGTGTCTTTAACCATATATGATCGATTAGTGTTTATGACAACTAAAAGTTTTTAAAAAGTTTTAAGATATATCAATTTAATGTAGGTATACTTCCTATATCATATTATTCTGCTGTTCATACAAATTTTTCATATATATATCTTCCATATCTTTAATATTTAAATTGATCTCTATTTTATAACTTTTTTACATTGGTTAGGCCTTAAATCCTGAACAACTTTCGTTACTTGCGTATAACAGTTTGGAATACTGCAATTCAGTAGTCAATATAACAGTTTTATAGCCATTTTTACATGCTATCAATGTACATAATCTTCCATTTAGCGCTCACTGATAATCAGATAAGAATAGATTAGCTTATCACAGTGTGCTCCACTTCCGAACTTGCTCACATTACAATTATTATCAGCTTATCAACTTATCTAACCGCATAACATTTTATCCCACGCATTCGTTAAGCTCTACATGGAACATAAATGGATTGCAATTAATGCTAATCGAAGAATCGAATTGAAATGGAAACAAATACGCTCTGACTACAGACAATGTATCTCAGTTGGTGCGTATGTAACTTGTATCTGTATCTGTAGCTCTTTTTTTGTACCTATTGGCCATTCATTGCACTCGTTGCAACTTGTAACCCTTTGAATGTACTTGTATTAATGGCTGTAGTATCACTCGCCCTCGTTGGGCCACGTTTCGATTTTTCATGTCCTTTTCATTTGCTGGCCAGCGATCAATATTAAATTGGATTTGAGCAATTGTTCGCAGTCTTTCTGTCTGTCTGTGTGTGTGTGTGTGTGTGTGTTGGGTTAGTCAAGGTGCTTGCAATACACCTGTCTCTCTAGCTTGTTGTAGTCAGTCTGGTAAACGTGTTAGTTAAGCGAAAAATTTAATAATTTATACGCAAGAGCAGTAAGCAAAGAAAGGCGAAAGAGGGCTACAAATCGACCTGAAGATACATTTTATATGCGACTACTTAATAGCAAGTTTGTTTTTGGGTAAACAAGGAAAACAGAGAAGCACAAGTGCTAAAGGTGGAAAGCGCTTTGAGTTGTTAACTTTAAATTTGGGAGAAGGGAAAACACAGACATCTGAAATAATATTATGAGAAATCAAACTGAATATAAAATCGAAGATGTGGAAACCACGAGAATGTGGTTGTAATGTAACAAAAGCCAAAACACAGAGTTTAGTGGTTGAATGGCAGCAACAACCGCACGAACAAATGAGACACAGGACACACACAGCACACACACACAACTACACACACAACTATATGTATAATAAAGCCGCCCGGCGGACAGGTAAACAAAATGAGCAGCAAACTTAAGAGAGCAAAGCAAATGCCAGACAAAAGCCAGCACAAATAATATAAATTAAATGCGAGTGTGTGTGTGTGAGGGGGCGTGTGTGTGAAGGCAACTTTACAGACCCCAACCCCAAAAAGAAAGTCCAGGCTGAGTAATTATTTCCGGCAGAATGAATATCCCAGTCTCTCATTCCCATTCCCATTCCCATTCTCATTCCGGAGTCCGAGTTCAAGCTGGAGCTCTGCGGTTTCGACTGCAACACATGGCCGGACACTTAAACCGAAAGTGGCAAACGAAGCAAGTCCGATTGCCCCAAAGGTGGGGACAAGCTCATGTATATGTATGTATATACATATATACCTAGTTTGAAAATCTATCTGGGCAATAATTTCGGTTGACATGCTTGCGGTAATTATTGACCGTAATGACAAAACCAAAAACCATAGCTTCAACCCGAACAAATTGCTTTAGTTTCCTGACTCTTGACTTTCTCTCAATCTCTCTTTCTCTTTCTGTGTGTTGTGCTCCTTTCATTTTAATTGGATTTTGCTGACAGAAAGAAAACAGCATTAAAAACAATTTAATTGATTTGTGCTTGAATTATGGTCCAATTCTCTGAAGCCTGGAAAAGCTCGGAAAACCAAAGAAACACGAACTGTTTTACGAACATCTTTCGGCCATAAATTTCCTATGAAATTCTTGTCAACAAAATTAATGCCATAAAAATCAAATGCGAAACAAGAAATTTAAATCATGCTGAGCATAAACCAAATAATCATCACATTCGACACTGAGTTTGCTTAATAGTTAAACACACAAACATACAACCAAAAATATATATATACATATATAGTTTGATGTTTATGATATGTTTTTGATTTTTTGTTGTATGATTTGTCAGCTAAATGTTGGCAGCTCTTTGCCATTATATATGTTACGATGTGATCTCTCTTCCCCAAACATTATCAACAGACCATTTAGCTTTTATCTATAGATTGCCTTTTTTTTTTTTTGTGGTCTGTTGTCCATGCATATTTTATACACACACTCGTAGTACATCAACGTTAAGTTTTTTTCGGAGGATGTTGGGCAGCACACGCATAAGATATCCAAAATCTAATTAATAACATGTCTATCGGTTTATTTTTGGAATACACCCCGCCCCCTGCTTTCCATTCTCCGATTGTGCCGCATGTGCTAATTTCAGTTTCAATGTCGACTATTTCGGATCGTCAATTTGACGCAGATGTTTCGCCACAATCTAAAAACATTCATAATGACAATTGCTTTTTTTTCTTCTTTGGAATACTGGAAAAATATGTAAGGGAAAATTTTGCTTCGCAGCGGGAAATATTTTGGAACTGAAGGTGGCCAGATAAATATTATTTTTGAGTTGCAATCAATATTTATATACAATTCAATCTTGGCATAACAAAAAGTCAAAGAATACTATATATTTAATTTTGTTTGGCAAAACAACTTCATTTGATAAATTTTGAGATTTGCGAAAAACGAAAATGCCCATAAATCTTTTTTATGTCTTTTTCTATGAGATGATAAATGTTTTACTAGCAAATAGAGTAAATAAAGCCACAATACACAAATATCAGATTTAAATGCGATTTATATTTCTTTAACTAAAAGAGTTTGATTAAATGAAAAATATATTCCATATATAAGTTTCACTAAGAAACTAGAGTAAATAAAACAACAATTATCAGTTGAATGCAATACACAAATATCAGATTTCAATGCAAAAGACATTTCTATTATGTTTGATTAAATCAAAAATACATTCTATACTATAACATTTTCGATTCTAAATGCAATAAAAGAAATATCAGTTTGAATATGAAAAACTTGTCTAAACTTATTAAACTTTAAAAGTGTTAGCTTCAATGGGAAATAGTTTTTATATTAAAAAAAAGAAATTCTCACAAAATATGTTTTGCATTTATAGAAAAAAAAATATTCATAATATTTATTTACCTGTTTGAATTGCTTTGTATTGTGATACATATTGATGACACTTTGGTCATATCTCGATTACAAGTTCAATCGCTATTTATTTCTTTGAAACATTAATTGCTTGATTCGCACTTCAAGTGGCCGCACTTCAATGCAATTGAAAATGTGACAATTATGGTGAAAAGCTTCCGCCAAATCTCGCGACACACGCACAACAAAAGTTGAATGATTTCTTTGTGTGACAAATTGCCTCACGAGTGCTGGGTGTTGTGAGGAGGGGGAGTTGGAAGGGGGGTATGTCTTGTAGAAGACACTAACGATGACGATCACGATCACGATCACTTGCTTGTGTATCGCTTGCCTTCTCTTTCTGGCTATGTTAATTCACTTGATGGGTGAAGTGCGAGGTCAAATCTTTCAGTTGACACAAAACCAACGCACACAGATACAATCACACACACAAACACACACACACTTGCACACAGTTGAAGACTTGCAGCCGCGTGGCTGCAATAACAATGATGATGATGATGATAATAATAAAACTGAAAATAAACATTCTCAATGCACTCACACTTTGTGAAATGAACTTTACTTTCAAAATATTTCTAGCACTTTTCCTTTATTTGCTTTAGCTTTTTTGGCACTTGCTCAGACTTTTGTATATTTTTATGATCATTTTCCATAATTTGCAAACTCGCTGCAAAATATACACACACTCATGGAACACACTTGTTGTTGTTGTCGTTGTTGTTGTTGTTGCACGTTTCACGTAGCGGCAAAATAGAATTTTAGCTGAGGAGATTTTCGCGTGCCTGACGATGCATTGCAAGTGACATGATTTCCAAAAAAACGCACTGGGCCGCACATAAAACTAGCTATATGTATATAAAAGCCAGTCTATATACTATACATGAATATATATGTATGTATATATTTATGCAGTATGTGGGCGAGTGACGCGAACCGGCAAAAAATGCACATAGACGAGACTGCGACTGCGAGTTTTCCTCAAAACGCGGCAGGAGCAGCGCTGACAACGTTCAAGTGAGCACTGGCGAGGCAATCGACTTGACAGCCGCCTGTCCATGGAGCCCAAGCGTTGCCACTGAGCAGATCACAACAACACGACACGATGTTGATGCTGATGATGATGACGGAGAAGACGGAGACGGAGACGACGGCAACGCCAACGCCAACGCCTAAAACGCTGCGAAAAATCATTTTTCCGAAATATAAAATATAAATATATAAATAAATAATATTAAAAAATATTGCATGTTGCCGTTGATGCTGTTCGTTCGACTTTCTTGCTTCGCGTCTTCGCACATTTATTTAGAAATTAATTAATTTCGGTTTTTCGGCATTTCCAGGGCAGGTTGGGGGGGGATTTTTAGAGACGGGCATCAGACGACAACACTTTGCATGTTTATCATAATTTAAATCAAAACTGAAATTAGCTACAAATTTAGCGGAAAATGTCTTTTGAGTTGTTTTCTTTTTTGCTTGCTTTTGTCGTTATCAATTTTTTGCAAAAAAGTGTCAACGTGCAGTTTATAGATGCAAAAAAGAAAGAGAGATAAACAAAGATTGAGAACTAGAGAGAGTGGGGCAAAAAATCAGTGAGCTAAATGCTCACTTTTGTCAAGTAATAAAAAAGTATCTGTATCTATATAATTGATGTCAGACATCGTTGCTCTCGCTCACGTTCTCCCAACCAACCACCCACTCTCTCTCCCTATTTTGATTCTTTCGCTCTTGATTGAGGTGCAGCTGTTGTCCCCCTAACAAATAAACAGATGTTTATCTTTTATTTTTGTTGTTGAATCTTCACCAAATTGCCTGTTCGTGTTTTCTATAGAGAGCGAAAGACAGCGAGAGAGAGAGTGAGAGAAAAAGGTGAGTTCTTTAAGTGTTCCCTTGACATTTTGTCATTTGGATTAAACGCTCATTAGAATGACAGCCCCGAGTGGGTGGATGTCAATGTGGGCGTAACCCCAATATGAATATACTCAACAGCATTTCTTATAGATATTTCAAATTCAGATCATATTCAAATCACATTGTTTGCAAATACTACAAAGCTGCAGCAGCTGATATATGAACTGTGAATTTACTCTACACAAAATGGGCATATTTATTATCTTGGGCAAGTTGTGTAAAAATTGTGGTGTACTTTTGATTGAAATCTTTTTGATTTAAGAATTTGTTTTTCAAATTGAAAACTTCTAAATATACAATTTTTTATTTGTGGTTTATACTTTCATACTTTATAACTTTAACTATATTCGATATTATGATTAATAATTTAAAATTTTGTAGAGCAACAGTTTACTCTCAGTATATACATTTTTTAATAAATTATTTCTATTTATTTTAGTTATTTCTATAAATTTGTATAACTTTATCTTTTTTCGATATTATAATTTATTAATTTAACATTTGTAGTGCGACAGTTTACTCTAGGTATAAACGTTTTTAAATAAATTATTTGTTTATATTATTTTTATAAATTTATTTTCCTTCGATACAAGATTTAAATAAGAACAAACAGTTTCTTTCGATATCAGATTTAAATAGGAACATAAGGTTTACAACTCTCTTATGTAATTCTCTTAATTCTCTTCCATTTAAATGCTGAATTGCTAAATTAAAGCCACTTTGCTCTGCAGTGCTTCTGCCATCAACTCTAGAAACAGTGTCGCGATAATTGCATACTCATAACCATAATTCAGATTCATGCACAAAACAAAAGCGCTGTGTGTGTGTGTGTGTGTGTGGAAACCACAAGGCTATTATTAACACACAATTCGGCAATTATTCAAGGCGATTTTTGGCACTCGACAGCCGAATGTCAATGGCTGGTTGATGGGTGAGAAGGGAGGTAGAGATGAGTGAGGGGACTACGTAAATCGTATTAATTGCGCCGAACATTGCGATTTACAGCGCTGTGGGGGCAACAAAAGAATTAAGCGTAAAATCTGTTTGAGAAAATGCCATTAAATATGCGCTGCATAAAGCGAGAATAAAAGTACATAAATAGACGAAAAGCCGAGAAAAAAGTGAAGAGAAGATAAATTGTATAAACAGCCACGAGGCAAGAAAGGGAAATCTGTTGCCGGTTGTCGTTGTCGTTGTTGCTGTTGCTGTTGCTGGTGGTGGTGGTGGTGGTGATTTTCAAGTATTTTCCCAAAAAATTATCGGCGGCTAAGCACAAAAACGAAACCAAGAAGAGAGAACGAAGACGACGACGCCAAACTGCAAGCATAATTTTGCACGTGTTTCGAATAAGTTGAAAACCGGCAACTTTGCGTGGCCAAAAACTTTTGCTCCGCCCATCTACTAAGAGAGGAAGAGAGTGAGAGTTGAAAGTGGAGTATGCTTAAAAATGCGCGACCGCATTCATTAGCGCAAATGGCTTAAATACTTGGGCACCAAACCCCGCTTTGAATGTTCTATGGCAGCTTAAGAAGCGAGTTGCCAGTTCCAAGTCTTTCGTTTGTTTGTTTGACTTTGGGCTTGGCCCCGCTCTGCACTGAAAGGATTAAGTTTTCACAGTGCCCCACGGCAGGCACAAACACACAAACACACACACACACACACACTTACACACACTCACACTCGCATAGTCGACACAAAGTTTATGCAGCCAACCCAGACATAAACCCCCGAAGCGTCGAGCGCAAGAGAAAAACTCCTCTTACTCATCCGCTTAAGTAGTTTGCCAATCGTTCGAAGAAAAGTGTACGCCATTTGCCATAGATTTCTGTTATCGTTCGTTCGCATAGTTCTCGCACTCACTGTGTTCGTCGTGGGTTTGTTTGCTGGGCAGGGGCGGAGGCAGAGGCGTGGGGTGCATTTTGTTATTATCGCATTGCATACTTTTAGGCATGACGCGAAAATTCCTTGAGAAAATATTTTGCATTGCAATTGCAAATTTTTGCACAATTGCAATTGCATTCGAAACGCTGGCAAATATTTATGCGGTCAATTCAATACTTTTTAATACCCTAAACAATCTGTAAAAGGTATGCTTAACAATAAGTAAAATATAACTAATTGAATTGACGTTTTAATTAGGTAGGTTTTATTGATTTGAAGTAACTATTACTCTTGTTTTTTTTATCAATGATTTTCTTTTATAAATTTTAGGTAAGATAAGCTAATTATAGTTTTATTATTATAATTTCTTATATTACATTTTAATTTATTATTATTTCATATTTATTATTTCATTCTTTATTAATTTAAAGTAAGATAAGCTCATTTTTATTTATTAATTTTGAATTTTATGATTACTTTTTATTTCACTAATTAAATTTTGATTTATTTATGATTTATTTGCGCATGCTAAACTAGTGATTAAATATTATATTATTAAAATGAGGTATTAATTTAGTTGAATGACATAATAAAATATAAATATTGATTTTGATTTCTTAATATTTTTATACACATATTTTCAAATGGTACTCCGCTCAATTGCCATATTTTACTAGAGTATGCTCAAGTTGTGCACTAGTCAAAGTCTAAAATATTAAATCCAGCACATTTGCTGTTATATCAATTCTGTACTTTTACCACTATTTGTCTTTGGGGGGGGGGGGTAGAGTTATGTTACATCCCTTGTGCGGCATTCGATTCGATGCGCTTTGATGTGGCAATTTTCAATTAACGAAATTGCATAAAATATTTAAAAAAGGTAAACTCTTTTGATGCCATAAAACATTCCTTTTGCCTGAGCAAACAGTAGTCAATATATATATATATTTCTTTGATTAACATAAGTACTTTACTTCTCCCATCCTTCGCTTGCTTGACAATCGTTTATCTACAACTGAGGTTGTAATCAAATTTTTGTGGAAAGGGGGAAGCGACACAAACTTTCGAGTCATATCGTGCAGCTTGCAGGTGTAACTAGTCAAATCTCTTTTCACTCTCAAATTATGCAATTAAAGAGTGCATTTTGGGGCACAAAAGTTTCTCGTTGACGTCGTCGCTCACTTAGCAACATGAATAAAATTAAACTCACGACTCAAAGTTTTTCTTTTTCGACAGCAGCAGCAGCAGCAGTAGCGAGAGCTGGAACAACTTATGCAACTTTCGCATATTTCAAATACTGAATGAATTTTGCACATATTTCAAACTTAACTCGCTTTTTTCTCCACACTTTTTTTGTTTTTTTTTTTTTGGTGTTCTCGACTTGAAAAGTTTTTTGCTGGCACCGTCGACAACAAACACACAAGTTTTCTTCACTCTTTTGGATTTTACTTTTAATTTCTCTGCAGTTTGTGGAATAAAAAAAAATACTAAAAGTATATACTAGCTGGCAGAAGCAATACGAAAATTGTTTATGACCCTACTTTGGTGCAAAATGTATGTCAAATTTAATTAATTTCATGATTTATGCGCCGCAACTTTTGAGGCAGTTTCTCAGCCAGTTTCGACCGGACAACCACTTGAATGGTGTTAATACCCCTCAAAATGAATGCATAAAAAACTGATCTCCCTCTTTGCCCATTCTTTTTTAGTGGGGCAAAACTACAACAAGTCACGTCGTTGGGCCATAAAATAGCCTCGGACTCGGAACTCGAGACTTGAGACTCGGGACCTTCTAACCTCGGTAAACTTTGCGTTTAGTTTTGCCAAAAAGTTCAAGAACTGGACAAAACAGCTGTTGTTGCTGTTGCTGTTGTTATCCTTGTTGCTTTGTAGGTGTGAACATTTGTTTCAACGCCCCCCTTTTTTTGATTAGTACACTCCTCACTTCAGCCCCCCACATTTCCATTTCGTTCCCTCCGGCCGCACTCTTTCTATCTTGATTGGCAAAGTTGGCGCTGGCATCAGACTCCAAGTTGGAGTCGAGGAAAGGTTTGTTGGTTTGCTCTCTCTCTCTCTCTTTCTCTCTCGGTTTTTGGGGAAAATCCTTTTGGCTGCTTATCGTTTTTGCATTCATTTGTTTTCAATTGTAATTAATCTTGCAAAGTTTTCTTTTGACATTTTGTGGCTGAAAGTCCCAGAACTGGGTTTCCTGCTGTTTGACTTAACTCCAGCTCTGGTCATGGCTTTTGTTTTAACTGCACTATATATATACATACTATATATCAAGTTGTCGTCGCCATCGTCGTCGTCGTTTGCCCCGCACAAAACTTTTCCCCAAAAACTTGTTGGTTTTCACATTTTTATTTTTGCTGTTTTGCTTCTGTTGGCTTTGGGTGGCAATGGCAGCGTGTTACTGTCACAATTAAAATAAAGTTTGCCGCACTAATTGAAAAGTGTCAAGTGTAATTTCTTTAAATTCACCCAAAGACATCGTCAGCAAATTGTTTGACTTTTTACTCTATGGTCGTATCAGTTGTCCAACTGGGACAATGCCGCATTGCCTGTCGCATTGCCTGCCGCATTGCTGACTTGCTTCCATGGCTTTTGCCGCCATCATTGGCATTGGGTCGTTATCAAAACTTGCCAAGCTCCAAACACTAATGGCCCAGCTCATTAATTGTGTACTCCCTTTAGCACTGGGCATTGTCTCATTGCGAAGAAGTCGCATTGTGGAGCCAAACTTCAATTAATTTTATTTGTTTCGAGTGCTATAGTCAATAGAAGTCACAGCAAATGAGAGCAACTGATTAGAGAACTCTATATTTGTCTATAAATGTTATCAACATAAAGGAGGTTACAAATTTAAAAGACCGTATTTCATATATGCTATTCAATTAAACTTTTTTTTTTATTAATAATGAATTTATTAATAAAGAACATAAACAACAATATACAGCAAGAATATTATTAGATTGAAGTGTCTTAAAATAAATAAATAGTTAAAAAAAAATAAATGAAGACAATATAGAAAATTATTTTCCTTTTTTGTAATCAAACTAAAATCAAGCTGAGAACTTATGAGCATAGAATTAATATATTTAAAAAGAACCACCTGAGAAGACATGAAAGGTATTTTTGTATTTGTTATAAAAGCGAAATTTTCTTTACCTTGTATAATTGAAAAATTATTACCAATCCACAAAATTAAACAAAATTTTTATTCTTAAAATTTAATAACTATTGAAGAAGAAAGAAGAATGCTTTCCATATTTACTATACAATTAGGTTTAAACTGGAATTGTTCGCTTCTAGGAATTTAATTTATTTTAGGAAAATTGGTAGCTAAAGAATAAAAACATATTTTGAAGTTTTAAAGTTTAATGTTTAATGAGGATATTTAAAATTGGGAAGAAAAGAAAATGCAAAGATGAATTTAAAACACTTGCAGATTACAGATTAAGATTATTACTTTAAGATGCAGGCGCAAAGTTCTCAATTGCGGCTCAAACAATTAAGCGTATGCAGCCAATGGGTTTCTGCAGTTGAGATAAGCTGAGGGAAGAGTAAGGAGTAACGGGATTCAATGGGAGTCAGATGCATAAAATGCAAACATAAAAGCCAACTGCGAATGCGAGTTGCAAATGCAAAGAAAGCGGCAACTGTGACAATGTAAACAACACTGCGGAAATAAGGGATGAGGAGGTGGGAGTGGGAGTGGGAGGTAAGTTGGCTAAAAGTGCATACAAAATTGCCAAGTAGCAAACAAAAGAAACGACGCCGCCAGCTGCAACAGCAACAGGGGGGGAGTTGCTCCCTCCCCCTCAAAAACCAAAAACTGCAACTAGAGACTCCGAGCTACCCAAAATGGTAATGGCCTTTCAATGGGAATTGTTTGGCGGTGGCGTGGTGAGAGGGAAGTGGTGGGGGAGGGGATATTGCATACAGTGTAGAGTAAAATGGGAATCATTTCGAATCGCGAGAATCGGGGGAGTGGGGGGTGGGAGGAGTGAGTCTGGTAACTTAATGCGAAAATCTTGTTGCAAGCGGCGTGTGCTGCAAATGGCTGGCAGCGAATGAACGGACAGTGAGCCAAGGGTTACAAGGGGAGTGACAACTGAAAAGTGTGGAGAGAGGGGGAGGAGGCAGCGAATGCACGTGGCATGGGGCGTAAAAGTCTATTGTTTCAGCATCATAATTCTCTTGTAAGCTGCGGAGCATCAAAAATGATGGAAGAGTGCGCGGGAGAGAAAAAGCGCCAAGTTATCGCTACAATTGTGTGTGTTTGTGTGTGTGTGGGTGCAGGAAATGAACATCATTAATTTTACCATTTTGCATTTGCATTGAAATGGCATTTCGATAGGGTTAAGATTGCTGTCCCATACTCCATACCCTCCTCCTCCTCCACCTTCTCCTTTTTCCCCACTTTCTCGCAGTCAGCAAGTTGGCATGTCCAGAGTTTTCAACTGCTGCTGCTCGCGATTGGTGCGACGTGACTTAATTTGGATTTTCACAACTAAATATTTGTTTCTAGTTCTGTGGTAGGCAAAAGGGGAAGAAGTGGATGAAGGGTCGCAGGCAGCATTTATCAATATGGACAGAGCTGATAGCGTCACTAGCGCTGAATTGCGGCACGTAGTTTTGCCAGACGCCAAGTGTCCAAGTGTTGAAAAAGCGGCACAGAAACTAACACGTACGCACTGACTGCTGCCTAGGGAAAGAGTGAGAAAGACAGAGAGAAAGAGGCAAGAGGGAGACAGCAGGGACTCAACTAAAACTTGAGCTAGTCCACAGACTCCAGCAGAATTCAGACAAAAATCAAAGCTAAGCACTTTCAATTGGATTTATGCGTTTGCTATGTGAGCCGACGCCAACGATGGGGCTCAGCTGGCTAATGTCTCTATAGAGAAGGAGCGAAAGAGAAACCTTTCCGCTTGCTATCATCATCCTCATCAGCATCCGCTCTTTAATAGTTCTTGTTGTTGTTGCTGTTGTTGTTGCTGTTGCTTTGGATGGTGCTTTCTTATTAATCAGCACAAAGTTGTGCGTCGCAGGAAGCACAAATTGCAATTTACCGATAAGCAAATAGCCAAAGAGCTGTTTACACACACGCATACATGGCCAATTATGTGATACGTCTCTGTATATGTGTGTGTGTATTTCGGTTATTAAGTTTTATGATCAGTTTGTGTTTTGTGTTTGAAACGTTTTATTTAGCTAAACGAAATTAATTGGAATTTTACGTGTTGATTTTGTATTTCACTCACTCACTCACTCATCCACTCGATGAAAGGTCAGGCTCAACTAATACTAATCGCTGGCTAAAGCTTTATTCAAAATATTGACAGCTTTTGTGGTCTTAACAAATAATCACTGTTTAACAATAGCCTCGGGATAATTCGACTTTTGCATTGCATGTGCGATGTGCATAAATAAATGTCGGCAACAAATTAGAGTGTTAACTAGATTTAGTTGCAAGTTTCAGCTATCTTATCAATGTTTGTTTGCCTTTACGTTTGTTGTTTATTTCTGGCAGTATTTAACACATTTTCTAATTGAAAAATTGTGAGAATATACAACTTAAATATAAGGAAATAATATTCAAGTGCTTTGCTATTTGTAACTGTTGCTTGTCTACGATTGTTATTTAAACGCATTAGCATAATTATTAATTGCTAAATAAGTGGATCGAAATGATTGCTTATTTAGAGTAGAACCAAGTAAAGTTGCTAAATTCGGAAAGCACTAATAAAGACTGCAATTTAAAATATCTTCAAGTAATATATTCACTACTTTAAAATGTTTCTGTTTAAGTTAAATTTTTGTATTTGCAAAATGAAACACAGTATTTCGCAAAGGGGTTCTTCGGAAAAGAACTTGTCACCAATTATTATTTCTACCCTTTATTTTAGGCACGAACTTATTTCTAAGCAGCTTTTTCTTAAATTTAATATTTATTTTGCAGTCTTTTAAGAGAGTCCGCCCAACTATCGCTATCTCTACGTGTTAACTTGTGCCATCGCTAAGCAGTTCATTTCGGCTTCTTTATTTGTAATAGTTATTTTTAATTCTAATTTATTTCTGAAGCACTGACTGCACAGACCTTTAGCTTGAGTAGTACTCGTCTTTTCATGTCTTCTAAAAGCATACGATAACTATCGCCAGCTGTAAGTGTCAACTTGTGCCATCGCTAGGCAGTCGACTTTGGCTCACAGTGCTGTGAAAATTTATGACAGCACGTGTCCCACTTCAAAAGGTTCCGAAACCGCACTTAATGCCCTTTCGCTTCCTCCTTCCTCCCTAATAAAAACATGGCCTGGCACAATGTGTTCAACTGCCAGCCTCAGCCTCAGCATCAGCATCAGCTTGAATTTGAGTTCTTGGTTCCCGGTTCTCGGTTGCTCAAAGAAGTAAAGCAAATCGCTTAGCAAACAATAGAAATCCCCATACCGACTGCCGCATGACCACACATCATATGCGATTCAGCAGCTGCTGGACAGCATAAAATGCTTTATGAGATTATTTGCTGAAATGTAGCGAATGGTTTTTCTTATTTATTTGCCTTGTGGCCCGGGATCTGGGGTCCACACTTTTATGGCGCCTCAAGGTATGCTACGAAATGAGCGAGCTGGAGAGAGCGAGAGGACGAAGTGAAGGAATTGAATTGAAAAGGGAAATTGTTGCGGGCCATCTTATGAAAGGCATTTACCACCAGCATTCTTGTGGCCAAAACATTGTGGCATATTTCATGTTTGCTTCATGGAATCTCTTCTTTTTTTCACTCGCTCGACTTTTCTTTATTTTTAGCAAAAGGATCAAATTCGCTCAAGTGTTAAAATTGCTACGCAAAGATTTGCATGCCAAAAAATAAGTATCTTTTTCTCTCTGGTTTATACCTTTATTGAAACTTAATACGTTTAACATACGCATTTCCATTTCCATTTCGATTTCGTTTTGGGAACGTTCTTAAAATCTATAGCGACAGTTTTCGTTTTCCATGGATTTGGTAAATCGCGAATGGGATTTAATTCGCAATTCGATTTCATTCGATTTTTGACGCGTGACAAAACTCAACTTATGCCAGCTTCAAGTTTATGTTCTCTTCAGCTAATCCTCAACACACTCACACACACAAAAGTGAAATCACACACTCACGAAAACAACAACAACAACGACATCTATCGAGCCTATCGAGCTGCCAGAGTTGTCGCCCTCTATCGAGAGTTCTGTCTGCTGTTGAGTGTTAAGCCTCTGCCTCTGCCTCTGCCAATGCTTTTGGCTTTTGAGTGCTGCTGTCAGAAACGCGCGTGGGCTTAAGAGCACCACCTGAAATGGACAGCATACATTGTAGATGGCCAATAGCGTTCAGGACAACAAGTTCACACTTAGTCACTGAGCAGCGTGACATTTCTGGCTTTCTGCTTGACCTCGTGCCAAAAATAACATAAGAGCACGCAGATTAGTTTGAGATTTAATTCAGTTAAAATAGCATTCGATTTGCTGGAAATGTGAGAATTCTTTATAAATAACGTTGACATAAAGCGTGGGGTTTACTTTGAAGGGGAAAAATTGAATTAAAAGATTTTAAATTTTAAACACAAATTCACAATACTTTGTGCCCAGAGTCATCGATAACTTTCCCCTCTTATATTCAGCCAACTGAATAGCTTTTTTCAAATTGAGCCACATATTTCATAATAAAAGTTAAGTCCACTTCCAAAGGGGACGCAGATAAATTGAATATTTAATTCAGTTAAAATAAAACTGCATTTCGCATATATTATTAGCTGTTGAAAATGTCAGCATAGCGAATATGAATCACTCAAGGAATTGAAGTCTAAGAAAGTCAATAATTTGTATAGTTACTTAAAATTTAATCTAGGTAACAAATAACTATTCAAATTAAGTTAAACGAAGATGCAAAATGACTGCTGGAAATGTGTTTAATATGAGTTGATCATATGTTTTAGACTAAGAAAATTTACAAATAATATATTATGTTAAAATAATTACAAATGTTTAAAGAGATCTCCTCACCTTCTGAAAGAATTTCTTTAAATAAACGTTAAGTAGTATTATCAAATATGTAGACAATACAGTTATCACTATTTATGCATTTGATTAATGTATTTTTTCATTCATTTTTGCAGCTTTAAAAAGGAATTTGTGGTAAGTGCTTCATCCTTTTATTTTGGATTAAGTTGATTTCTCAGAAATAGCCTTGGACTTTGCTAAATTGAGTAATTAATGCATAAATAATGTTAACTCAATGAGTGACATGTCATATTTAATAGACACTCATGCAAAAAGAAAAAATGTGCTCAGTCTGTCTGAATGTATACACACACATATAGTACGATATGTTTGTATGTGTCTGACTGTCAAAGTTACTCAAAAGCTAAGCGGCTTATGTTCGTGGGGGACCAGTCAGGCATTCAGACTGTCTGTCGGTCATTTGGACTCACTGTATATGAGTTCAGTCCATCACAACTAAGTGCCAGATGCAGTCCGAGTATTGATAGAGGGGCAGACAGAGAGACAGAGAGAGAGAGAGAGAGACAGCTTCTAAAGCCGACGCGACGATGTCAAAAAGAAGTAATAAAAAATAGAAAAAGAGCAAGAGAAACAGATTCATGTGTGGGTTCATTTGTAGCGGAAATAACTTTTTGATGCAGAGGAGGCTGATACTGCCACACAGGTTGATTCACCTGGCCACAACAGCTCGAAGCAGAGTCCAATGCGCTTAAACTGTAAAACATTTTTTCTTTTTTTTTTTTTGAGGGAGGAGGCGGAGAGTAGAGAGCACAAGCACAACAAACAAAAATATAAAAAACAAAAAGCAAAAAACTGTTTTTTTCGGAAAAGTCCATTACTATTAAAAAAGTTTCAGCTGGGACCAGAGAAAGAGAGAGACAGAGAGAAAGAGAGAAAGAGAAGCTGCAACGTGGCGCCAAAAAGGAAACTTTGTCGGAGAGCGGCCTAGGCACAAAGATGACATCAAAGTTGTGCGCTTAATGTAATGGCAAGGGAACAAGAAAGGGCCACAAAGTGGGTAGCATAGAGTAGTATAGAGTGTAGAAGCTTGGGGTAAGTTGGTAGTTGGGCAACATCATATTGGAATCTCTACTACATGTTTATTTTCCACATGCGCCGAGTTAACTCTTTTGCCTCCATCGCCCACTCTTGCTTTGCTTGAAGGCTTCAAGGCCTTTGGCAACTTTGTTTCACAATCGAGTACAAAATTCACTCGACTGGATTAAAAGATTAGTGTAGAGATTATGAATCATGTGGTGAGTGGGTCGCTTTTGGGGGATGGGAATGGGAAGAAAAGTCGGTTCTTTGGTTAACAGAAAGTTTCCATGTCCTGGGTGCGGCTTTGTGTTTTGCTTTTGAGCTTGTTGAGCGAACGCTTGTGCAGCACAACTTTAAGCCCACATTGTTTACGCTCAAGTTGAAGTACGCTGGGTAATCTCTGAAATATTGACAAAAACTTAACTGGAACTCGCTGCTGTCAATTGCAGAGACAGAGAACCCAGCTGCAAAAAAAGTTGACCCTTTTTTGTTTGTTGTTGTTGTGTAGATGCTGTCAAACCATTCAATTTCAATTTGCCTAAAGTCAGTGACTGGAGTTGAGTTGAGTTGAGTTGAGTTGAGTTGACTTGACAACGTTGTTGTCTGTCACTTTCATTACCTGTGGATGTTGACCCTAATTTAACGCCTTGACAATTTTTAATTTTTATTTGAAAAGTTTGCGCCTCATTCAACAACCCTCATCGCCAATCAAATACTTTCTCGACTTTTCCGCCAAAAAAAACGAAACGTAGAAGTGCAAAAAACTTGATGCTCATTATAAATTCTAAAAGCTTGTTGTTGCTTTTTTCTTACGTGGCCAAAAAAGAAAGCACGAAGAGGAACGAAGAAAAGCATCAACACTTTGCTGTTGTTGTTGTTGTCGTCGCAGAAAAATAAACTTTATGCATTAATTTTATTGCAGCGACATCTTGAATGACAAAGCCCAAAGAGACTTCTTCCTCTCTTTCTCTCTCTCTCTCTTTTTTCCTTTTTATAGCTCTATTTGGCGGACTTGCTGGGCAATTTTTATCAGCTAAGAAAGATGTCGATTAAGTTTTTCACCCTTCAAATTTGCTTTTGTTTTGCATACTTTACTGTTGTTGTTTGTACTTACTTTTGTTGCTGCTGTTGTTGTTGTTGTTGTTGGGTCAGCAAATGCGCTGTAAGCTGGCTACAATTTTTGGCCAGCTTGGCAAATGAAGTGCTCAGATTTGTTTGCTTAGCATATTAGGTGGAAAAAAAAAGGTTGAAGGTTCGCCCTTTGCCGGAAACCTAATGAATTAGGCGTAATGTGTTGCGGAAATTTAATTAAAACGCTGGCTAAGTAGCTTAAGTTTTGTCGGGGATTCACAATTAAATACAATTAATGCGCCTGCTGAGCCAACAGTTAAATTATCATATTACGTATACGTAGCGTAAGCATATCAGAGTATGCAACTATTGCATTTAAAATCGCATTACACGCGCTTTGGCAGCTCTAAACAAAAGAGAGAGGACATAAAAATAACCAGAATGGAATACACATATATGATGTGTAGAGAGCTGGTTAAAAATCCCTGGCAGAGTGTATAACTCTAAGCTCTAATGCGGCAAGCTAAGGATACAAATTACGAAACAATGACGTCAACGTGCCTGTCAACAACTTTGGCCAGACAATAGTTTTCGCAAACAGACAGGTTAGGGTCCTTGGTTCTGGTCGTGGTCGTGGTGCTGGCTGAGTGCCAGGTGCAACGGACATTTCAGTCGCACACACACACACACACAAATTGCGTGCGAGATTATGCCAAGACCCAAGTCCGAATGCGAGTCCGAGTTGGAGACGCTTTCGTCAGAAGTGTGAGGCGCACTTTATACATTTGCGATCATTTTGCAATGCGCACGTAGTGAAAGCAACAGACACAAGCCCCGTTTCAAGTTCAACAGCTCAACATGCATTTAAATGCTGCATGATTTGATTACAAAAGCGCCCCCGTTGACCAAGTATTTTGAGGGGCGAAGGAAGGGAGGATGAGACATCAAGAATGGCATGTGCATTGTGCTGAGTGCTGCTTGAGCTCTCGTCAAAAGGTGTGAAAATTAATATTTACGCTAAAAAAGCAAACAACAGCCAAAGCCAACAATAAACAGGCAAGAGCAAGAGCAAAAGCAAGAGAAAATGAAGTTTGAAGCGGAAGCAAAAGCAAAAGCAAAAGCAGAAGCAGCAAAAGGTTGAGTTGCATTGTCTGCTTTGCCTTGCCACGTGGCAGCAGCGTTCAGTTCAGCTCTTGTAATTAATTTCCTTGGCAATTCCCTCTTTGGTTTGCTTCGCAAAACTTGCACTGCCATTTGCCAGGCTTTTACATCAAATGCGCTGCATCTCCATTCCCGCCCCTTCCCTTCTTCAGCCTGCTATTGCGTGTGCTATCCAAGGCATGGTCTACTGCTTCTTGCTTCTAGTTGCTTAGCAGCCAGATAAAGGTGCCGTCATTGTTGCCCCTGTTGCCCTGCGGCATTGCATTGTTTAGCTGTGCAACACGCTGGCAACGCATGTTCGTGGCAGACGCTTTGAATTACGTGGCATTTGGCGTTTTAAAGTGCTGCACACGGCGAACAACAAGTATTCGCCACGTTGGCCAACTCGTTAGTTGGCTACGCTGCTGCTGCTGCTGCTTTTGAGTGCTGTGAGGCAAGAGGCAAGACTTTAGCTCTCCCTCCCTCTCTTTCTCTCGTTCTCTCTTAACCAAATTAATGCCTGAAAAACGATACTCACTAATGTACTTCGTATGCTTTTTAGTAGTTAATAAATTTTAACAGATTTCAGCTCGCAACGTATTTCAGTCAAGCTGTCATTTTGTCAGTCAATCTCAATATGCAGATATTCGATATGCGTATGCATACATGTGCATACGCTGCGTATGCTTGATGTGAGTGTGATATTATGTATGAGATTAAAAATAAAAGTAAATTAATACTTTACGTAGATATATGTTAATTATCATTGCAACTAAACATATTGTTTGTATGGTGAAATAATAACTCAACAGCCACTTTAAGACTTAAAGTTGAAATATACGCAGTTGGTTTAAATGCAATTTTAAATACGAGTTTGTGTAGTTTAATCAAATTATACAGAATTCAACCGCACAACTCGTTTTCAATGATTGTTGTGAAGAATTTACCTCATTTCATATCACCATTGGCTTTGATATACATAATTATGCAAAATATTAAACATTAAATATAATTTTGCATTAAAAAATTAAATGATTATTGTCAAGAACTTACTTTGCTTTATATCATCATTTGCTTTGATATACAAATAATAAGGCAAAATTTAATTTATTATGCACGTATTAATAGCATTTGCTTTTATATATATAATTTTTTCCGTTGACATTTCATATTTGTGATCTCATCTGAATTACGAAGCTTGCTCGTAATTTATCCATAATCACAATGCTCATAATAAACGCCTGCTGAGTGCTGTTAACTGGAACTCGACCAAAAAAAGGGCAGCCTAATACAAAACATTTCGATGCCAAAGGGTCACGCAACATAAAATCTTTTGGGCTGTTCAAGGACAGCAATTAAAGGTGCCATTTGGCTAGAGGTAAATCACCTTTATTCTTTATAGATGTGTGTGCGACATTCACCACGTGCTCATAATGTGGTCGCACAATTAAACTTGCCACACAGCTGTGTATGTATGTTTGTGTGCTGCACTTTGTCATGAATTATGTGCCGAAAATAAATGGCCAGGCAACAACAGATACAGATACAGATACAGATAAACAGAGAGATACACAAAAGCAAAGACAAAATTTAACTGCTGTGCAGTCGCGCATAAAGCATCTGAATCTGTTGTGAATCCCTCACGCTACGCCCCAGTCAATTATGGGCCTTGGACATTAAATGTCATTACGCAGCAACAATCAAAGTGGGACATAAGCGGGGGGATGAGGTGAAGAAGGACTCAGTAGCTGTAGCTGGAGCTGGAGCTAAAGCCAAGCAAAGCATGAAATTAAAATGCGCCTAAGATGTATTGTCGTCTGTCATGCGTTCGACTGAAGGCAAAGATGACGACGATGTCTTGGCTTTGGCATCGCTTTCCTCTCTCTCCCCTGCGTTGTCAGTCTGTCGTTTTGCTTATAATTTCATTTTTCACACCGTTGTCTCAACTGCCGCACAACTTTGGCAGCCCGAGGCGCCTCGAAAGTGTGAAATTGTTGCTGTAGCCGAAGGGCAGTCTGTTTCTCTCTCAATTGTTTGGCAGCCGCTTTTGGATCGTTTTGGGCTTTTGCTTCCTTTGGCTTCTTGCCATGTTTTGCGTTTTTTTTTTTTGTTGGAGGGGAATTATGCCAAAGCGATAATAATAATAAAATCAAATGCTTTAAAAGATCCAAGTCCTTGCTGCAGGCTGCAAGCACTTGGCAGCCGCTTGCTATGCTTATTAAATTTTCAGCCGACATTTTCGTATTGCGGTAACAATTTTCACTTAATTTTTGTTGATCTTGCCTGTTGCATAGGCAAGCGAAGAGTTCTTTTGAATAGAGTTTTAATTGTAATTTTTTAATAATTGATATTTTCTTTAACAACATTCGTGTTAATACATTTGTTTCTTTGGCTGATAATTTGGTATATTTTGTGCTCTATGGTATACTTTGAATGTACTATTATACACCAAATATAGCCTGCGGTCTATTTTATATGCGGTAAATTTTGTACCATATATTATTTTATATATTTTAGTATATAGTATTATAGAAATATACCGAATATGGTATATATTTATATGGTATATATGGTATATATTTATTTGTTATATTTTGTTTGTAGTAGTATTGTATGAATATATCAAATATAACCTTTGATATATTTTAGTATATTTTCTGTAAATTAATTTGCTATATTTTCAAAATAATACCACATTGTTTTGCTTTTATTCTAAATAGCGGTAGCGGTTATTTCGCAGTCGAACTCACTGTGGCTTTCTCACTTGTTTTAATAATACTCGTACACATTTCAATTTAAAGTAAATGCATTTTTTTTCGCTTATATTTTAATATTCAATTTATGCTTGATTTTAAAAAGAAGATTATAGCAAATATAACTATATATCAATGACTATTTGCCATACATTTATTTGTTAACTTCACTTGTACATTAAATATCTTTCATTGCAAATAATCATAATTTGCTGTGCGCCACACAAAAATTGAATATGCGGTTCATTTGAAATGCAAAATCAAAAAATGGAAGTCGACGACTGGCGACTCAATTAAATGAATGTCAAAGAGCACTCACAATGCCTCGTCCTGGCTCAACAATTCCTTTGACATGCACAGCGCACACTTACACACACACAAACACACACAAACACAGCAAGGCACAGCAAATATGAGCTGGCAACTGACAATGAGTGTGGCTACTATATCCTGTCTCTGCTACAGCAACTACTTCTCCTCCTTGCTCGACTTCGATGAGTCTGTTTGGTCTGTTCCTCTTGCTCCTGTTGTTGCTCCTGTAGTTGTTGTTGTTGTCTTTATGGCAGTCACCTCCTGTGGCCAGCGTGCCTCAGTGATTGTATCCATGGAAATGAATATTAATGCTGCCTGAATTGTGCAGTCAGCGTCCTCTCTCCCCCCCCATCCCTCTCCCCTCTCCACAAAAGGGCCCCCGCAGGACTCTCGCACAGTTTGGGCAAAAGTCCTTTGCCCGCAGCGGCTCAGTGCGCACTTTGCTCGGCATTAATATTTATCAGCGGTATCAGAAGTTGTTGTTCTTGTTGTTGTTGCTTTTCTTGTGGCCGACGCTGTTGACGATTCCCTTGGTTAAGTAACATATTTAGCATACTCTTTGTTTGCGCCACAGTCGCCGCGCTCAATGTTTATCATATTTCCATAAACAAATTTAATTGCTCGTGGGAAGAAAAGCCGCAAGAAAAGCCTGCACAATATTTGCCTATATTATTCGCATAAATATGTAATTGTGCATAAAACATTGATAAAGGGAATCTAAATAAATAAATGCAAATACACCGAAATTGAAATGTAAATGCAGCTTTAATTGATAAAATAAGTAAATTCGATGTTAACTTGAATTTGTATTAAAAATTGCACAATACATTACTAAAAAAAATTCAATCGATTCTTATTAACTAGAAAATTATGAAAATTTATTGTTTTTACCTAGAAATAATTGCCAAAATCAGAAATAAAATTTATTGTTTTTACCTAGAAATAATTGCCAAAATCAGAAATAAAATCTTATGCAAAAGTTGAAATAAGAATTGACATTGAAATTCTTATCAATTCCATGATTTCCTTTTTTTAAATCGAATAGATCCTGATTCCAAATTTGCAATCTACTTTTTAATCTAGAAGGATTTTCTCTATGCGCAAATTAAATTTATAAACAATTTAATTTCGGTGGTTAACCACTTTGCATATTTTGACAAAATTAAATGCTATAAAAATAATATAAATGAAAATGTAAAAGCACTAAAATTTCAATGTATATCTAAATTATTCCTTTTCTATATTTTAATCTAATTACAGATTTTGCATCTATATCATCTATCTTAAAGCTTGCTTTATCTATAATTTTGGTAAGTGAAATCAAATTTTAATAAATTTCATTCACAATGTTTGTTCACAGCAAGCATAGCTTAAAGAGTAGCAGCCTCTTCTTTTAGTTTAAAGGCAATTTAACACTCATTTCATTTGCAAATTTACGCCGGATATAAAAAAAAAAACTTAATAGTTGACTTCCCGAAATTAACGGTATTCCCAGCGGGATAATATCAAAGACTTTCGAAGCTCATTAAAAAGAATATCATGGATATATGGGAATGGCACTTTATTTATATGATAATGAAGTCGATGGCTGATATGTTTATAAATATTTAATTTAAACAGTTTTTATGATGTGCAATTTCACGCAGGCGTTTTTCTCTCTCTGTGATTTAAGTGCTCTGCTCGAGGTCGATAAAAATATTATATGCTTGAAACTGGGCGCACTCTTGAACATGATTAAACCTTATCATTTAACCACACACACGAAAGCACACACACACTTGCACACACGTACTTTGTTGTGCCATTGTCAACAGTAATGAAATTTACCTGTACACGAAACGAAATTAAATCATTAACACCTGAAGCGTGCGGAGCCAGATGACAGCGACATTGAAGTTGCAGTCGCAGTTGAGTTGGAGTTGGAGTTGCAGTTGAAAGTCCTTTTCGATGTGATGGCCCTGGGGATACAACATCAGCTGCAGCCATCAACTCCATTCAAGTGTGTGTGTGTGTGTGTGTGTGTGTATTTACAATGTCTGGCGTTCACGCAGGACTTTCAATAACATTTAAACACACGCTGAACCGATGTCCTTGTGTGTGTTCTCGCTTTTATTGCAATTTGTTGACATTGGCTATGGCTGTGTTAATAAGTCGCAACGCGTTAATGCAATTTCCTTACCTTCCGCACCATTATTGCACTTGTTACTTGTTACTCAACCTAATTAATTAGCTGACCCCCCCGCCCCCAAAAGAGGGTTTTCTTTTTGCTAGTTCCTGGTTTTGTGGCCACAATCTGATCACAGATTGAGCTGCACAGCTGATTCGGCAACATTCTAGCCAATCCCAATCTCAATGCCAAAATGCCTGAAAGAAAAACTCAACGAGGCAGAAAGAATTTTGCGTGTATTTACTGTTTTTCTTTGGGATTTTGCTTTTGCTTCTACTCGCTGTTAAGTGCAGGACAACGCAGTCTGCCAGCAGGTCATGCAGTTGAGCTCAGCTGTAGCTTCAGCTGTAGTTGGTTGGCTTTTGTGTTTTAGTTTCGCTCTGAGCCGGAAACGGATGCGGCCCAGTTGCGTTCGTTTTCAGTTCTCAGTCTCGACTGGACTTGACCACAATCGCATTGTGGCATTGTCCACATCAATGTTGTCGCCTCTTATTTTTGTTACCGGCTACACTGGATTAATGGTCTGTGTCGTCGCATGTTGTCCTCTTCCCTCACCTTCTTTCCCCTCCGTATAAACTCTGCCACAGCCTCTATCCAAAAATTGATTTCACTCTTTGATTGCAGTTGTGGAGAAGAAGTTGCAGCTGCAACTGCTTGGCAACTTCAATAATTTCATTGACAAATCTTTGGCTTTTGGCACTCTGCAAGAGTTGAGAGAGAGAGAGAGAGAGAGAGAGCGAAACTTAACACAAACCACTCACTAAAAATGTGAACCTAAAGCTAACAAAGTTTTAAGCTCGCAAAACTTTCGAGCGTATGCTGAAGCTGAAATTAAATTGAAGTTATTAAATCATCAATTCAATCAGACAATTAAGAAACTTGCCGAAAACTTGCAAGTTTTTAGACCACACAAACTTCTCGACACATGTGGCAAGATGCGTCTTACCCATTTATACTCTACAATATTTCTGCCCCTTCTCACTCTCTCTCTCTCTCTCTGCTTTAGTTAAGAGTCAAACATATTGCAACACTTTTGGTGGCAACTTTGCAGCGTTAAACATTCAATTCACAACGTTTTTACGACCTCGGCTCAAAAACTCAATTTACTGCGTTAAATTCAATTTGTGGTTAGGCAGCAAGCGAAAAATTCCCCCTCCAATAACAACAGCAACAACAAAATTTCTAATTTGTCCAGTTTGCCTATCAGACTCTGGGTAACAAGCTCGGCCAAGTGCCAAAAGTGACGCCCGCTGAGCGCAGTCAAAGTCGATGTCTGACTGTTGATATCAGACCAGGATATTCCTTCTCTCTTCAGTTCCTTTGAGCCTCAGTTACATGCAGCAAACTCCACTTATATGAGTGTGTGTTTGTGTGTGTGTTATTGATTTCAATTTCATTAACGCTTTTTGACTTTTGTGTCTGCTTCTGTTTGCTGCTCGCATTCGCATTCGCACTCAAACTCCGCCAATTCTCTTGCCCAGCAGCAGCAGCAGCAGCATGGGATTAACTGTCTAGCTGTCTGTTGGCCTGTCAGCTGCTGCCTTTTGTCTGACCTCTGACCTCTAGGCATTGTCACTACACAACATGTAATGCAATGACAACAAGAGCAGCAAAAAAGCGCTGCAAATTTAACTGCATTTGGTGGAATATTTCTGTAATCAAAATATGGCTTAAGTAATTTTTAACTAAATTATGCATAATAAAGTAGATATTTTTGCAGCGTTGTTAAGAAGTTTATAATCTGAAAAAGATATTTTAATTTCCTTCGTAACCAATATTAGAAAAATTGGGAAACCCTAAAAAAATATTAATAAAAATGTCTTTAATATTGCTACTTTTTTAGGCAGTTTATAATATGAGAAATATAGTTCAAAATACGATCATTTTAGTTGATTATTTACAAAGATATTTTATATATATTTCGTGAGCACTTTGGGGTAAGGATCAAAGAAGATTAAATAATGTAAAACTATATAAAACACTTTTTATATTTATATATTTTAATCATATTTTATAGTAATTAAATTTCTAAACGCAAAAGGAATTGTTCAATATTTTATAATGTATAAAAATATATTTTGAAACGTTTTTGAAAATCAGTTTATGTATAGCGTATTTAGTGCAGTGTAGAACATTTATATTAAGACAATTTCTATTTAAAGTAAAATCACATTAGCATAATATTTGCGCATTATATTGTAAGTTTTTTAAAAGCTATTTTAAGAGCATTTGCAATTCGTTTATATTAAATTGTTACTACTTTGCTTGTTCGTTTACTTAGCAGCTGCAAAGTTTTCAGACGAATGCCAGGAATACTTTTGATGTTTGGCAACAAGCCTGCAGCTTGGCCTGATTTGCTTTGGTCTGTGTTTTTGTTTCTTATCAGTAGGTGAGTTAGTATTAACTGATATGATGATAGCAAGCAATGTGTACATGGGGTGTTAGCTGCCTTCGATTAGCTTAATTCGAAAATTCCGAACTCTATAACATTTGCACAAGTCGTGCTGGCATTTGATTGAACTTCAACATTCAACTCCAACTCCAACTGGAAGTCAAGTCAAGTTCTTTTGCCAAGCACTAATGAAAATAACACAAATGTTTAGTTGTTTTTTCTTTCTTTCGTTCATTCTCTGCTTGCTTCCTTGCAGCTGCTGAGTGAAAAGCGTGTCCTGTCAGCGGCCAGCAGCAGCATGATTTTCAATTTGCGATCTTAATCAGCAGGTGTCCTGCATGTCTTTCTCTCTCTCTCTTCCTTTCATTGCTTTTGGCTGTGTTCTCTGTGTTCCTTTTTTCATTTCATTCTGTTCACTTTTTTTTTGCGCCAGGTTGCCTATCAACTTGAACGTCATCGTCATCATTGCCTTTTTATTATTTTCATTCGGGTTTTGGCTGGCTGCCTATTAATAGTTGTTGTTGTTGTCGCTATTGTTGCTGTTGCTGTTGTTGTCCTTTGTCAGCTTTGTCCATGCGCTCGTTCAACGTTGTTAGGCATTAACTTTTGTCATTTTGAGCACCCCTCAGTCAGTGAACAATGCAATGTGAATTGGCAGCAGCCAGGAGCAGCTCAGCAGCCAGGAGCAGCTGGCCATCATCGTCGTCGTCTAGACAGAACGGGTGGAAAGAGCGGTGTGGATGTGGATATGGAGTTGAAGGCTGCCCGCTGCTTTTGGTCCACTGCTGTGTTCATTTAATTAAATTACACCAAATTGTTTGGGTCGTCCTTTTCATTCAACTCACAGAACAGAACAAAACCAAACGAAATGAAATGAAACGATAGCAGAGGAAAAACAAAAACAACAACGACAACATGAAGAACAACAAAAGCAGCAATCGCATAAAATGTGTAGAAAATTACAAAATATATTTGCTGGGCTTAAAAAAAAAATGTTCGCAATGCTTAAAGTGCACGTAATTGCTTTGCCAGTGTTGTCAAATCGAAAAACAATTTGCCTTTTAAGTTATGTGCAGTAACACAAACACACAAAACAGTTACACACACACACACAGAGGCAAAAGTTGCGGTGCGGCATAAATAATCCAAGCAAACACAAAATATTGAAAGATACTCGCAACAGCTGCGGCAAATGTGTATTTGTGTATATTGAAGTTGAATTGAAATGTAGTGTGCTCTCCTCCCTCCTCTCTACACTCGCAAAGAGTGTGTAAGTGTGAGTGTGTGTTTGAATACTTGTGACGTTTTTGCGTTATTAAAATGCAATACAATTTTCCCAGTGTGGCAAATTAAGTGAACTAAAAATGATTTCGCTGTCAAATCGCCAACCTTAAAAAAATTATAAGAAATGATATAAAACTGCTTTTGAGACTAATATAATTACCTTTAATTTCAGTATTAAACATTAAAGATAAAATCGATTATGGAAATTCGAAAAGACACATTAAATAATGCAAATATTATAATGAATATTTGTATGTCATTAATATACATATTTCTTGGAATTTTACATATTGTGGCAATTGTGTTTGGTAGAAAATATAGAAAGAGACTCTAGAAAAAAAATATTGAATTAAAGATCCAACTTTTGTAAGAAATTTAACAAATCACTCAAAAATATGCAATTTTTTTAATGAGTATTATTATTGTTTATTATTATAATTTATTCTTCTAACAATAATAATTAATAATCAATATAATTTTTATAATTTATAATTAATTTTATTTTAATTGAGTTTAAAGAAATATCAACAAGAAATGTTAAACAATTCCAAACTAGTTTGTTGTAGAAAATTTTATAGGTATTGAAAACAAAAATAGTAATTAGTTCCCATTAAAACTAATTAAATTGCCATTAAATTTGCCTGTATAAAACTTAAAACAAATATGATATCGTCCCAGTAAAACATTTTAGAAATACATATTAATTTCCGCTTTAGTTTCTGCAGTCAACTCAGTTAAAAAGCGCTTAGCAATTCAGCGTTCTACACTCGAATGGGATTTTCAGAACACTTGCCAATATTTTAGCTTTTGCAAACACACACACAGACACACAGACACACACACACACAAACTGAATGAAACCCACACAGAGACACACACGAAAAGTTTTACTAAGCCCACTTGGGCAGACAGAGAAACACTTTGCAGCACGTTTGTGTTTTGTTTTTTGAGTGGATGGGGTGGGAGAAGAAATTTTACATTTTTCGTTGCCTACTTTTTGGGGCGGGCGTTGAGCACTTGCAGAACGCAAATCAAAATCATAAAATATAAGTTTGCACTGCGTAAATTTGGAGTGTTGCCTCAACTCAACTCGACTCGACTCTGAATCGCTTGCCACAGCTGTCTAAATGTTTTTTAATTTGTTTTGTTGTTGCCAACTGTGAGCGTTAAAGCTGGCAAAAGTTCTTTTGAGCTGCCAACTGTTGCCCCATGCGGCAACGGAATGATTAATCATAAACAGCAAATCACTTGAAACGCAGCTGCAGACGGTTCTGCCTGTGAACAAAAAATAAATAAAAAAAAAAAAACTCTGTCATTCGTATGGAAGAGTTGACAACAACAAAAGCGAAACGGAAAGAAATAAATAAATAAATGGACGGATGAGGTGAGGTGAGGTGAGTGAGAGTAACTGATGGTTAGGTAACTGCGGCTCTCATATTGATCAATCAACGTCAGTTGGCTCCTGTTGCAAAATCTATAAGCAATATGATAACCATTTGGCAATAAAGTCGACTACAACAGCATCGATGCTGGCTGGCCAGCTGTCTGCCATTGTCTGGCGCTCCTGTCTGGCGCGTTGTCTTTGTAACAACACTTTGAGTGATTTGATATGGCACATAACTGCAAAACTCCCCCGCCCCCCTTCACCAACCCCCTTTATTTTTTTGTCTGCTAAACCTTTGATTGAAACAAATTTCCAATATAACCGAAGCAACGGAACCAGCATGACGGATGCGACGAAAAGCGACATTGCCTTTCCCCCTTTTTCTTTTTCTTCTCTTTTTTTACACTTTTCGAACTATTTTTCCCCCCTTCGCTTTGGCGTTACCTTTAGTGGATGCGCCCTCCAAAAAGTGTCACTTTTTATGAGCGATCATTTGTTTTGGGGCCCTCCACTCCAACTCCTTTACTCGATTGTGGAAGCTACTTTTATTTGCTACTTTCTGTGCTTGTTGTCGATTTTTTACACTTGCCATTCCACTGTTGCTTCTGTAATTTTATGCTTTTGACAAATTTGAGTTTAAGTGGATTACTTTTTACTCAGCTCTCGTCTTCTCCTTAGCAGCAAACACGATTGCGTTTAATGGCTCTTGTAGCCGATGATTAATTAAATTGTTTTTCCGCGTTTCGCTGCTTGAGAGACACACATTTGTATAGCAATTAATTTTCATTTTCATTTCACAATTGAGCTCATAAATTAGCCAACATTTTTATTCACGAAATTAACAAATTGTAAAACTCTTTAACTGACGACATTCATTGCTTTTTGGCGAAGCAAAACATATAATTGATCCTTGATCCATTCCTTACTGTAAGGTGCATAACTTGAAGTGCTTCTTTGATAAACGACACAGGCAATATCCACAAATGAGTCAATGAAATCGAACAATTTCACAATATCATACGTTATCGTTGGCATATTGGGTCTTTGTCGCTTCAGATGCTCTTCGTAGATTTGACAAATTGCCTCCAGACATTCTTCAAAGCTGTCGTATTCACTGTAGGTGCGAGTCAAGGGCGATGGCTTTGGATGTATCATCAGAATGGTGTGAGACATTGCTCACACTTTGCTTTTGAGATGCAAAAAATATTGATAAATTAATTGAAATCAAATTAGTGAATGTTCTCAGTTGGCAGTAAATAGGAGAACTGATTTAATTTGATTTTGTTGTTTTAAAATGTAGCCTACTTGAGTGAATTGAATTTGAGATATTGTTAACAACTCAGCTTTTGACTTATTATGTCAGCGGCTACTATGAAAATGTCGATTTTACGTTAGTTAACTCTAAAGATTTGTTGTACAATTAGTATACTTCAGCATAGTAATTTATTTCAATAGAATTTGTTAGAAAGTTGTTTGCAAGATTAATTTATTTTGATTTTTTATAGATCTTCAATATCCTTAGATTAAAATATTGGGCCTTACGCTTACCTTTTGTTTAAATAAATCGCAGCTCTAGGATTAATTTCATTAGGCATTGTCAACCAGTTGTCTGCATGATTAATTTCTTTTGATTTATGGCAAAGTCACAATATCCATAGGCTGCATTAATAAACTAATTTACTTTATCAATTTCCACTAATTATATAATCTATTGTTTTATGCTGAGTGCAAAAGTCATGCTACTTATTACATTTTAGAAAATTCTGTAAAATCTTTAAAATCTCTTACTGTATCAATTTCCTCAATCTATTCATAATTGCCCCTCATTAAATTCAATAAAATGCTCTACTAATTATATTAAATTTCCGAATAGGCAACATTGTTATATACCGCTGATCGGCAGCACATTAAAAGCTTAAACGTATTGCAGTTGAGTCGAAAGTTAAAAAGGGCGTCGCACACAGTTTACACAGTTTTGTGTAAAACTGTCCCATGTGAACAATTAGAGGGAAGAAGAAGGGTTTTAACGTCTTAAACACGTGCGTGCGCTTTCAATTTCATTTGCAGCGCTGAAACGTTCTGTTTTTAGTCGGTGAGGGCCCCGTAATATACTTAAGTATGGGGAGAGCTCATAAAAGATTTAAGCGTCGCTGCCATTACAAATGCAATTTGCAAAAAACTTTTGATTTCGCCAGTAAAGCAACCTACATACTATACGAAACCTGGTTGAGAGACTGAGAACCTGGCCCAGAGGCTTTTATTGGTCTCATTAAACGGAAATGTGTGTGTGTGTGTGTGTGTGTGTGTGTGTGTTCGGGCACGAATTCTTTGCCGTGTTCTTGCTTTCGATTTCGCTATGGTTTTTGGCTTTTTGGGGGGCATTTGGTAAGTCAGCTCACGTTTTGCTACCTTTTGAGAAAGGTGCGCGGTGACGGCAGCGTTGATTTTCAAAAGTTTTTTTTGTCTGAATGTATTTTGAAAGAGGTGGAGAAGGAGAAGGAGGGGAGGAGGAGCTAAGGGACAGCGATTTGAATGCTTTTCACTTGACATTTTTGGTTGAAGTGGTTGTGCGGCCAGCAGCAAGCAGCAAACAGCAAAATGGAAGGAGAAGCAACCGAAACTGAAGAAGCATCTCGGGCAACGACGTGATTCGATTTGGATTCGTTTTGGTTACTTGGTCATGCCGCCAAAAGACTTTGATATACAACTTTACAATTAAGCTGGCAATGAAGCGCAAACAGCCTCCACACACACACATAAAACGAGGCCCATTGAGGAACTTTGACGTTGGAGTTTGTCTCTCTCTTGAAATCAAATTAAATTTGCCAAATTATTTGTAATTTTGCAATTTGTTTCTGGTCACAGAAGTGCGCTCTCCACCTCTATCGTATTTCCTTTGACGTGCAGATGAACGTCCACTTACAATACATATACATACATATATATATATTCATATTCATAGAGATCCAATTGAATTTTGCAAAATTATTTGCTTGGTTAGTTTTGTGGCTTCCACAAAATTGTGTGTCTCTCTCTCTCTTTAGTTCGAGTCAAGGACTCGCCGAGTAGGGCTTCCTCTTCATTATCTCTTGAAGCATTGGGTAACCATAACGAATGTTGTTGTCCCCTTTCGTCTTTGTGCCTCTGCTTTTGTGTTGGCCACAATGCCATCTGGTATTGCTATTGTGCTTCCCTTTGAATTGTAATTGAAATCTTGGCCTGAATGAGCAGACCAATGAGGCTCTCTAACAAAGCATATCGATTGTTTGTCTTTGCCTTTACTCTAGCTCCAGAATATTGATAATATTTACGGGCGAAAAATAAATCATAACTGAATGAAATCATAAAATTTGCAGCACTTAAAAGAGTTGATAAAAAATATATATATTTTATCAACGTTTTTACTGCATTTAAACGGCTGCCGAAAAATTCAATAAAGCCATAAATTCAATTCACTTTCACTGAATTATTAAATCGTTTTTGGGGATAACAGCTCGAAATTCGGCAGCTTTTGGCTGACTTGTCAAATGAGTTTAAAACGAAAATCGATTGTCATTCGTGGGCTTTGTGGGGAATTTTGCCAATGTTTTCTGAGCGATTAGGTGCCACGTCAAGAGCAAAAATTTGTGGCCTGTATGTGTGCCAGATATGTCGCTGTATGTGTCGGTGTGTGTCGGTGTGTGTGTGCGTTAATGCTGATAAGAACATGATAATGATGTCTAAGTCGCGCAATCCAATAATGAAAATTAATTTCAAATACAGATCCAAGTGCGATTGCGATGCGATTTCGATTCGCTGCTTTGCACGTCGGCCCTAAAGCAATTTATGCCAATTTATACACACAGACACACACCTACTCACTAATACAGAGACAGTTGGGAGGCATGCCTGAAATATTTTTGACACCTGCAGAATTCCTATTGACAGCTGCGGCCCCAGCAACAGACGGAGGCAACGCCAAAATTTTGCTGTTTGAATTCGAAGCGTTTAGCATTTTGTTGGGTTTTCCTTTCTACACGTGCGTGTTTGGATGAGTGTGCGGGTGTGTGAGCCGCAGGCCTTAAGTGTATGTGTGTGGGTGGCATACGTGAAATTTTTGACAGTTATTTTAATGAAATTATGCAAGCGCACTTTCACACATTCAACACAGTGCCAACGGCAAAGGCAAAGGGATGAAGCCTGAATTGCTAGCTACAACTTATAGTTGTTGTCATATGATGGGGAAAGGCAGAGAGTGAGAGAGAGAGTGAGAGAGAGAGAGAGGGGTAGAAAATGAATTAGAGGTAGAATGTTGGGTTACTCTGAATTTGGGTTAATAACATGCATTGGAAACACCAGCGAAGCGCTCATAAATTTGTTTATTTAATTAGCTGCCAGCCGAAACACGTCCTAAATTTGCAGCACTACAAAGCGCCGCTTGTAGTGTTGCAACCTCAATCAACGCGTGAAATTCAGTTCAATAATTATCAGACACACATAATTTCAATTGGACTGCGGCCAAAAATTATTATGATTTTGCATTTTAAAATTATAAACTTGTAAGAGGGTAATTATAGAACAATTATAGAGAAAAATATGAAATTTGCATTTGAGTTGTGGCCGAAAATATGATTATTGAATTACATTTTTAAGGGAAACTTTATTTTCATTTAATTTGATTGATTGTTGAAAAGTTGTAGAGCACTTTCATATTTACACAACCTCAATTTGATTTTTGACTAAACATTGAATGTAATAATTATATTTGTGAATTTGTAAGGCATTAAAACAAATTAAACATTAAATGTAAGTCTCTTATTTGCTCCATTTATTGGATCAATAGAAGTGAAATGCTATAAAAAGCAACTTTTAAGACGCTGCAGAGACTGTTAATAAATAGAATTTCACATTAAAGTGCATCAAAAGTTGTCTTCTAAAAATTATAAACTTGTAGGAGAGTAATCATATAAAAAATGATTATTGAATTAAAAACTTTTAAGGAATTTTACAATTATTTATTTTGGTTTCAATTTCTTGATTATTGAAAAGTTGTGAAGCATTTTCATATTAATTTTGTTAGCACTTCAATTTGATTTTTGACTAAACATTAAATATAATACGACGCTCTCTTATTTGCTCTATTCATAGAATCAAGTCGAAAAATGAAATGCTATAAAAAGCACCTCTTAAGACGCTGCAGAGGCTCTTCAGAGTGAATTTCACATTGAAGTGCCTTGGAAAGTTGTGTTACTTTATCGAGATTTATTTTCATTTTCGTATTATTGCGATTTGCCGTTTGTGATTTGGTGATTTGGTGATGATTTTCCTTTTGGCATTGTTGCAAGTGTCATCGTGTCGTGTCTCATAAAAAGAAAAAAAAAAGCGTCCCAAGTGGAAGCTCATTCCAATGTTTCTCGCTTGCCCTCGCTTGCTGACAACAGCAACAAGATGAAAATAAAAATTGAAGAAACACTCGTCACAACATTCACATCATGAGCAAACAGCAGCAGGTTTCCATTCTTCTTCTTCTCCCCCTACGTGCTGAGTGCTGCGCACAAAAGTATGCTACGCTTTTTGGCGCAATCTTTTATTTGATACGTTTTTGATTTGAGAACTGAAAGTCGTCGCCACACAATGTCAATGGGAGTTGTTGCCCCAAAACTCTAATTCGTTTCCCTCCCCCCTCTCTCTCTCTCTCGCGCTGTCTCTCTTTGGTAACATCAAAATTTGCTGTCGAAAACAATGACAGCAGCCGAGAGTCCCAGTCGAGAGTGCTGTGTGTCAGACAACTGCGCCCAGTCTCAAGTGCATCATGACACGTGAGTTTGCTGTTGAACACACATATACGAATTCTACTTTGCTACTCCTGCTACTTGTCAGGTGTTCTTTTTCTTTTTCTTGTTTTTTTTTGGTTCGGGATGTAATTCGATTTCTACAGCGCGTTGAGATTTGTCAGACGTTGCCCAAGTTAACGCTACATTTGCCGCCATTGCCTAAAAGAAAAGCCCAAAAAAAAAAGAAAACATATAGACGTGTGCAGCATTTTCAAATTCAGTTTCCCTTGGGGTAGCAGCAATTGTATGATTTCGAATTTTGTCTTTCCTTTCGCTTTATTTTGCATGTTGTTTGCTCGCTAATAGAAAATTTTGGCCGATTTGATTTTTACAATAATTGAACAGCACGCGGCAAAGAATTCAACACATTTGTTAGTGTGCGTGTGCCACGCCCCCTCTCCCTTCTCGCCCTCGCCTACAATACGGCGTCGTGTTGATGAGGCACTTTCCGTTAAATTTACTGTCACAAATTTCAGTTGTTGTTGGCGTTGAGAAACTGCGCACGTATTTGTCGTTTCCATTACAGTTTGTGCTGATTTTGATTTGCTGCCCAAACTGCCAGCTACACGTCTATTCTACCTCTTCCCCTCCCCTCTCTCTCGCTCTCTCTCTCTCTCTCTTGCCCATACTCTTCTATGAAATCTCACCCTGGGCGTCTGCCTGTCATTCAATCTCAAATTCACTCAATCAGTCAGTCAGTGCGTCAGTCTGTCCATTCGTCTGCTGGCCAACAGAGCTCTGCCTGGCAGTTTCAGTTAGTCATTGCGTCAACACTTTGCCAGCACTCACACACATACATACACATACACACACTAACACACAAATTTATATACATATGTTGTTGGCGTCACGTTTATTGTTGGCAATTTTTTGCACCGCTGCCGACGTCGTCATCCGACCCATTGCCAACTTACGACTTTTGTGCGCGCATAGGCAATTTCAATGCAACCTCCCCCTCGCTCCCCTTACCCTCCTCCCAGTGCCACGCCCAGCTTTAACACGTTTGTGGGCGGAGTACGTATGTATGTTTGTGTATAGCTCGTATGCGTTGCCGCATTTGTCATACTCAAATTTAAAATTCAATTTACTTACGTCATAAATTTAATAGCTCCACAGTCCAGGGCAGAGGGCACTTGATTTTTGAGTTGGCCCAAAAGCAAGGGTGCGACTATATCGTATTTATATGCCAGCCAGCTTTGGACAGCATCTGGCCAAAAATATGCGCTATCAATTAAGCAACAAAAATGAAGTAAAAGCGCAATACGAATGAAATACTTTAGGCAACGTTTTTTGAAAGCAAAGAAATATTAAAGAAGTTGGGAATTAATTATTGAATTAAATTACAATAATTCTAAATAAAAGTAAAGAAAACAAGCATTAAAAGTCAACTTGATATGGGAGAAATATGTTTCAAGAATATATTTAATTATATTAAACATCTGTTGATTAACAGATTAACCTTTAATGCTGTCTAAGGAATGAAATATTAAAGTGGAAAAAAGTAAAAATCAAATGAGAAAAATATATTTTAAATTTATTAAATTCGATTCAATTTCAATCATATGTATATTAAATCTAGCAGAATAACTTTTTGTAATCTCTAAGAAATTTAATATGACACCACAATAAAAGAACATTTAAAAGAATTTTGAAATATATTGAATTCAATTAAATTTCTTTTAAACAAAAACTAGTTAGAATAAATTTTCACACTTTCTCAGAGGTAAAATATAAATATGTAATAAAATACAAATTAAATGTCAAATTGAAATATTTGAAGTATATTAAATTCTATTAAATTTTCTTTCTTATAAGAACTAGTCAACATATTGTGTGAATTGCTAAGAAATTAAAACATTTTAAAGTCGACTGTGAAATTTGATGCACATATTTGAAATTCATTGAATTAAATTAAATTTATTTAAAATGAATTTTAGCCAGAAAAACTTTTAAGACATTCTAAGAGATGCTATAAAAAAGCACAATAAAAGAAAATTAAAAATTCAACTAAAATTGGGATATTGAATTAAATTAAGTTTCTTTGGAATAAAAACTAGTGAGAATATCTTTTAAAGCTATCTTAGAAATGCAGTGAAATATTAAAGCACATTTTTGTTGCTTGTCAAAAAGTACAAGCTTAATAACTATCAAATCTGTATGCGCCCTTGTCTTTTATTTGTCAAATTTGAATGACAGCTGCAATGCTAATTGCTAAGCTTGTTAGACATTTGTAAGACTTTTAAGTTACACACATATACATCTCCATCTGTTAGTGTATGTGTGAGGAGGCTTATACGTAATGTGCTAAACAAAAGTGCGCCAATTAGAAGGAAAATGCAGTTTTTAAGCTCTCACAATTCTCTCACAACTTACAGCTAAATGTGCGACCAACCGCAAAAGCCAAAAAGTTGATTTCTTAACAACTCCTAAAAAGAAGACCACACAGACCGCAAAAATGTCAGAACGTCAGGCCAAACAACACAGAGACAGAGACAGAGACAGAAAGAGAAAGAAAGCGAGAGAGAGTCAGAGTGTTCGCTGAATATGCTAAAGTTGAAGCTAAAAACTGAGACTTGGTGAATCAGAGACTAACATACAGATTGCTGTCGACTGGAGACTGCAGACTGAAGACTGAAACTTTGCCAGTACATCACCACAATTTTAAGCCCAAAGAGTGTTGCTGTAACTGCTCGTGTATGTGTGTGTGTGAGTGTGTGTGTGTGTTGTCAGTCAGTTGTCTGCTTGTTGTCTCTCTATTTTGAGCTTGGACTCATATGTATAACTACTTGACATGGCTATGAAAAAGATGAATGCATTTCATATTAAGAAGTCAGACAGCGAAAAGTGATGCGAGTCTTACGACTTAATAAAAAAAGTAACATTTAATTTGAAATAATATTTTAAAAGAAATGCATAAAACCAGAAATGAATCTTAGTTGAATGTGTAAGATAAATTTAAAGAAAAATAATATTAAAATATTTATATTTCTACAAAAATAAAGTAATATGTTTTATATATAATATTTATATTAAATTCCATTTACATTATCATTATTGTTGCTTTTCCTTTAATTCTTTAACTTTTTGCAGCGTATCTAGAATTCGTGGCATCAATCAAATGGCTCTTTGCATTTATATTTCATTAAAATTTGTGTGGCTTTTACTCTGCTTTTAACTAGACAAGTGTGGACTGTGGGGTCGAAGGACTTGCCTGATTTGCGCCTGTCATACAGGGAAATAAAACTAAGTCCATTTTAATTGAGTTTTTCAGAGTCTGCAACGCTTTGGCAAATTTTGCGACAACATTCGTAGAAGCGTAATAAAATGCAATTTTTAGTTATTTGTCACATTTTGAATTTGATTTGAAGTTGCCTTTTTGTGTGTATGCATATATAACTTGCTGTTATTTTGGTTCTAGTTGTTGTCGTTGTTGCTGTGTTGTTGTTGTTATGCAGGCAATTTGACAACATTGTAAGCAAATGAAATGTGAATGAAATGCGAGTTTTTGTGGTGCAATTTGATGGTCAAACGTCGGTTTTGTGCCCTCTCGCTATTTTGCTATTCGACAATCGACTGAGTTCAACCATAACATGAATTTCCATATGGAAAAACTTATTATTTGTTGCTGGTGTGTTAACAAGTTACACAGTTACAGTTACAGTTACAAGTTTAGAAGATACGTGTACTCGAGCGAAACACTTATGATAAAGTTTTCCCTTGTCTTGTGGGCACAACACGATTTCTTCTCAATTGCGACGGCTGCTTGTAATGTGCCTGTTTTTTGTTTTTGTTTTGTATTTTTCTCGCGGCTTTTCCGTTTTATTTCTGTGCGTAATCAGCGGCGAGTGGAGCGAGAGAGAGAGAGAGAGAGGGAGCGAGGGCGGTGGCAAAGGCAAAACAAAATAAGTTTTACTGCAAAAATAAATAAATAAATAACATTTGTGTATGAAAATCTGCAATGGCAGCTGGCAAACAACAGGAAATGGCAACAGCCAGTGGCGATAAAAAGGAAGGAAGGCCCAGCAAGAGTGAGAGGGGGAGCAAGAGACTCTGAGATATAGAGAGCGAGAGAGAGAGAGTGGTTAAATAAATTGGTAGAAATAAGGGACAGAGAAAAGATGAGAAGATGAGAGACTGCAGAGAAAGAAGAAAGTTGCTGGAAAGAAATGCTCAGGAGAGGAAAACAAGAGGAAAAATGAATGCAGAAGAAATCAAAGAGAAAACAGCAGATACACAGAGTAAACAAGTTTATAATATGCGTAGGAGAACCCTTTAAAATGGTAGCGGAAAAATTAAATAAAAATAAAAACAGCTTGTAATATGGAACAGCAAAGTGAAAGACCACAGGAAACAGGCAGGAAATAGAGGTGCGATTGATTTGCGGACGGTGGTCTGCCTATAATTTTGATTAGGTTAATCTATCAATAAAGAAAAATGTTTACGTTTGACCGGAAAGTCAGCGAAAGAACTTAAGGCTTGAACTGTGGTCTGTCCATGCTTTATGATTTAAAGGGAAACATTTAGGTGTGACCGGTATTGGCAGAGAAATAACTAAAGCCAACTGCTTTAACAAACTCTACTCTTCAGTTGAGATTGATTATCCATCCACTCATTGATTACTTAACACTCCAATTCCCTTTTGGCCAAGTGCCGCCCGCAGTTATCGCAATCGAAAATGTTATAGTTACATTATGGAAGCAGATTTCGAGGGGCTGTCAGTCAGCAGTCATAAGAGAGTTGAACTGAACTGAACTGAACTGAACCACTTTTGTCGCTCCCGCACAAAGTCAAAAGCAGAAAACTGGGTTAGCTGTCGAGATTTGCTCATACTAAATATACACGTAGAAACAATAACAACGACAGCGACCGGAGAACAACTGGCAATCGTATATTGGCAGTGCATGCCCATCATCTGGATTGGCAATGCATTTGAAATTGAGCAACATAAAAAAAAAGAAGATAGAAGGGTAAAAGTGAAAGGGGAAAACAAGTTAAAAACTCACAAAAGTGTAGCTGAGCCAAAAGCCAGCCAAGCGAATGGCGCGGCAAAAATGCAAGCTGATGCTTATGGCCCACAACCGCCTAACCAAAAACGCCCGCCGCCATATCTGTCAAGTGAACTGGAAGTGATATGCCAGAGCAGCAGCAGCAGCAGCAGCTGAAGGGGAGGAAGGGGGGCAACGGGTGGGGGCAGTAGACAGAGGCAGCAACCAGCTGGGGCAGGGCGAGCGTGTTCACGTGCAAAATTGCAGCTATTCCCAAATGGTTTGAAGCCCGTTTCTATTTTCCTTTTTCTTGCTCTTTTTTCTTGTTTGGTTATTGTGCACTTTAGTTGCAAGTGTGTGTGCGTGTGTGTGGGTGTGTGTGTGTGAGAGAGCGTTATTTGAGCGGCATTTTGAGTGTGATCGATGACTGCCTGCAACTGAGCATGGGATTTTAATCAGCAGCTGAAAGCCGATCGAAACTTCTCCCCCCAAGTGAATGGAGACAGTGACAACGAGTGATAGGCCAGGCACAGCCCATGGCATTTATCTCCAACACACACACACACGCACACACACGCATAAGCTGAGAGCCAGTTGCAGCTGGGCGCATGCACTTCCGTTTCCGCCTTGGGTTTGCCGGACAATCGTCAAGAGTACGGAGTATGGAGTACACTCTGTCTGTCTGTCTGTCCCACATCTTCAGTCGAACACTGATTGTTTGCCCACGTTGCATTGCCACTAAATTGTTTATCTTGTGTCTGTGTGTGTGTGTGTGTGTGTCGTTGCGTGTGCATTTGTGTGCGTGCAATGCCATTAACAATACGCCCAATGCCAAACTGGCAAACGCGCCAAAGCCATTGTTATTTCGGCGGTCGATTGTTGTTCTTCCGGCTTGCGTGAGCTTACTGCGGCCTCCCGCCTCCATTCTCCATTCTCTCTTCTCCCCTCTGCCAGCAGCAGCACAGCCCCTTTGCTTGCCCTGAACCATGGAATAAATGCGTGAATGAAGTGATCACTTTTATACTAAGTTAGTTTATTACACTTTTTTTTCAATCCTTTTTACATATCAACTTTATTTCAACCAAGTATTTTTGCATTTTTCATTTACAGAACCTGAAGTGTGTCAAGGAAAGGACAAAGGAAAAGATTGATTTATCAATACTGGCTATTTACACCACAGTGCAGTGCAGCCAGCTTGAACGCCCACACACTGCCTGCCACGCCCACACTCCACATAGCCACAAATTGTGCAAACAAGCGTGGGAATAAGAGAGAGAGCGAGCCAGAGGAGACAAACGATAGGCAGATTGGGGGGATAACAGCATCAGGAGGTGGCTGCTATTCGACCTCCTCCCGCTTCTGATCCATGCAAAACTTGTGCCACAAATCGCTTCAATTTCGTTGCGTGTTCGGGTTTTGGGCATTGTTGCCGCTGCTCCCGCTGCTCCTGCTCCTGCTGCTGATATTGATGTTGATGCTACTGTTGCTTCTCCCCGGGTTGAGTTGTTTTTTCAGCTCGGTTTGTTCTCGGCTGCAATAATCTTATTAGCAGTTTGTTGTTCGAACCTAATCAATTACCAACGTAATTACAAACTTTGCTAATCTGCTTAGCTTGAAAAACACACACACACACACACACACCCACAGAGACAATCGATATATATAGAGAGAAAGAGAGAGCGAAAGAAAGAGACGCCAGACGAAGTGCGAAAGGAGTCGAGAGTGCTGCGGAGGTAAAGATGAACATTCCTGGCAATGATTGCTAACAGGATGCCCATTTAGCAATTTTGTAGTTGATGGAGCCGAACATTTAGTAACTGAACTGAACTGAGCTGACAGCAGGGTGAACTTGGCAAAGTTCACATTACACGCTCGCAAGGGCAAACATTCCGTCTAGCAATTGGCAGGAAAAGCTCATCTGCAAATTATAGTTATTAGCTTTTGCTATTTTCACGTTATACTGTAGCCATTTGTTAAGTTCATTATTAGAGTTAATATATTTATGCAAACAAAATATATTTAGATACCATTCTCTTATCAATTTCATTTCTATTAAATGTTTAATTTCACTGTTGAAGAGAAAAAAGAAGCTCAATTCATTTGTAAGCTTAAAATTAAGAATCAAAATATTAAATAACAACTAATAAAAGTAATAAACCAAAACCAATAAAACCAAATTGCAAAAATATGTTGAAACATATGCGTACTACAAAGGTTAGTCGGTAAGTATCGATTGTCAGTAAAAACAAACTGTGTAATTCAAACTAATAAAGTGTACGTTTTAAATTCAAATTGTTTCACAATTTGCTAAGAAATTTATATATAATGCATACTTTTAGGCAACCAAATTAATAGCTTTACAGTTTGAGGGTGGTTGGGATAAAGTATGCGAATCCGTAAAATAATTGCATACTTTTAGGACGACGTTTTAAATAGAATTTTTGCGTAGCACCGAACATAAAATGAAGTGCATACTTTTAAGCTGGACTTTTTTTTTCTTTTGCATGCTGAACTGAAAAATTAAAAGTGTTGGATCCTTAATCAGCCATATCTCAGCCGTTTGAAGGACGATCGAGATGTTCTTTGGAACAAGTATCTCTCTTATTAAAACAAGACGACTGGCATACCAACAAGGACGAATGTCCTGCTAACAGCAAAGTAAAAGGGACTTTTTAATTTATAGAATTTACATATCTCGGCCGTATAGTTTTGGATCCTTGCAGGTCCTGTGTCAAACAGGATGTATTGAGGAGGCCTATCATCCTGACAAAGGCTATTTCAATCGTCCTTGTGGTTATGGAGATATCCAGCAATTGGCAAATTTTACTCTTTTCTCATAAGCAGCAGACCAGAAAATTACAAGTGTTGGATTCTTTGATGACCCTATATTTTTATGATGCAGATTGATAGAGTTGGTCCTTACGATCCTTTTAAAATTTATCCCTTAAAAATGCGACAGGATATGGCAGAGATATAGTTTGTTTTCGATAAAATATCTTTGGTGCACCCCCAAAGTATGCTATAAAAATGGTGAAATTCTGCCTTGAATTTTTTCTAGGGGTAGGCATAGAAAATTTGAGAAAAAATTTGAAAATTCGTCGTATCTCGGCCATTTGAAGGACGATCGGGATGTCCTTTGGCACAAGGATAGCTATAATCAAAAGAAAAAGATTGACATATCAAAAAGGACGAATGTCCTGCAAGGAGCCAAGATATAAGGATATTTTTGAATAAATAAAATAGCGTATTTCTCGGCCGTATCCTGTCTGATCCTGGCGGGTCTTGCGTCAATAATTTTATATTTATAAGACCTATCATCCTGCCAAAGGACATTCCAATCGTCCTTGTGGTTCTCGAGATATCCTGCAATTGGCAAATTTTAGCAATTTCTTACCAGCCGCAGACCAAAAAATTGCAAGTGTTGGATTCTTAGATGACCCTATATTTTTTTGATGCAAATCGATAGAGTTGGTCCTTGTGATCCTTTCAAAATGTATCCCTTGAAAATGCGACAGGATATGGCAGAGATATAGCTTGTTTTCGAAAAAATATCAATGGTGCACCCCCAAAGTATGCTATAAAAATGGTTAAATTCTGCCTTGAATTTTTTCTAGGGGTAGGCTTAGAAAATTTGGCGAAAAATTGGAAAATCCGCCGTATCTCGGCCATTTGAAGGACGATCGGGATGTCCTTTGGCACAAGGATAACTCTGATCAATACAAGCTGATTGGAGTAGCAAAAAGGACAAATGTCCTGCAAGGAGCCAAGATATAAAGATATTTTTTAATAAACAAAATAGCGTATATCTCGGCCGTATCCTGTCTGATCCTGACGGGTCCTGTGTCAATAATTATATATTGATAAGACCTATCATCCTGCCAAAGGACATTCCAATCGTCCTTGTAGTTCTCGAGATATCCTGCAATTGGCAATTTTGTGCTATTTCTTACCAGCCGCAGACCAAAAAATTACAAGTGTTGGATTCTTAGATGACCCTATATTTTTTTGATGCAGATTGTGATTCTAGCAAAACATGTCCTTCGAAAATATGACAAGATATGGCGGAGATATAGCTTGTTTAAAAATAAAGATCCTAGTCACACCCTCAAAGTATGCAACAAAAAATTGGTTTATTTTTCGGCGCCAATTTCAAATTTTAAATTCGAAAATATCATTGAAAGTAGTTATATCTTATCTATTGAAATTGTCTTTCTTTTCATTCTGTTGTATATTTAACGCTTATCAGAAATGCCAAAAAAAATCAATTTATTTGTTATCCTTCTCAGCTGCTTTTTGGTTTAGCTTTTTGCAAAAATGCCAAAAACTTTTGTCGTAATCAAAAGGCAAAATATTTGAATATGCCAAGACAAAATGAAATGTTGTCTGATGGGTGTTGGTGGTGTGTGTGTGTGTGTGTGTGTGTGTGTTGGCTGTGTGTAAATTCTCTCCTTCTACAATTGATTCGTCCCTCGCCCATTTCAACCGGCAGCTGAAACTCTCATTCGTTTTGCCTCTGTGCTGTCGACAACAGCAGCAAAAGTTTTCCACGCATGATTTAAATGGGAATAAATCTTGCGTTAAGGCTCGACTCGACTTCGAGTCGGATTTGGATTATGCAACATGGCGGCATCGTCTGGCAGACCAAAAGGTAGCACACTACAGGAGGGGGGAGGGGGTGAAGAGCATTTGAAATCGTTGCCATTTCTTAAGGCGCTGCTGCGTCACGTAGTTGCTAAATTTGTTTACATGCTGCCGTCGACGTTGTCGTCGTTTTAGTTTACGAATGTTGCTGCTGCTGCTGCTCTTGCAACACTCTCCTTCAGGCATCCCTTGTGACAGCCCCTCACGCACACACACACATACACATTTGCACACATCTACAATTGGCATAAACTTTTTCATATGCAAATCGCAAGTTTAGCAAAATATTCCGTTTATTGTTGAAGTTTTCTTTAGTTGCTCGCGCGTCAACATTTCCCATTTCTTTTGCGTCGCTTCGTCCTGGAAAAACTTTTGCCTCAAGAATTTTTGATAAATTGCGCCAAAAGCTGTGCGCCAAGCATGTAAGTTTATCTGGCAGACATAAATATACAAGTCTATATAATAAGATTATACACATTTTTCATATTTTTTTTTTAGTTTTAATATAAAAATCATGACACCTTTTATTGATTTAGTTTTGTCTGTTTAGCTGTGTGGGTGTTTATGTGTGTTGTGTGTGTGTGTTTGTATACCAATATACAATATACATTTACATATACGTCTATTTATATATAGAGATATATATATATATTTATATTCATATACATTTATATAATTCATTCACTTAACTAACTGCATTTATCACTAGATTTTTACGTTCTCGCTATTTACTGCCCAATTTTGTATTTTTTGGGTTTACAGTTCGATATCAGCAAATGTTGTTTTTGTTTGTTATAAATAATAATTATTATGCTTGTCATACTTTTCGTTTAGAGTTTTATTCAAATTTTGTTACATAATATGATGTCTGTTGAATTTGCGCACATATCAAATGGTAATTTACTTAAATCTCTAATTAGAACACACAGCCTTGCTTTGTTTCTCTAAAAAATTACACTTAGCCCGCTATTTAATTACATTTAATTACACAACAACGACAAAAACGCTTAGCTTTAGTTACAATTTCTGCACATTTGCCATTGCTAAATAAAAGCGTGAAAATTAGGCGTATGTTTTTTTGTTTTGTTTTGTGTATAGAATGAATTTAAAGCCACATCCAGATAGTTATACAAAAATGCACAGATACTATATATATATATATGTATATACTTATTATAATATACACATCATAATTAGCTAAGTCTACGATAAGTGGACAAATTAATTGATGCTAAACAAATATTGCTGCAATATTTAATATACACTTTTTGCTTTTTGTTTGTTGTTTAAATTATAAAACTAGCTAAAACAAGCTAACTTAAAAAGCTGCCCTTTTCTGTGGCTAAATTTCAGAATCAATTTCTTAAACGTTGATTTGTCAATGCTTTTTTTCCGGTAAACACAAGTTTAAACACGCTATTTGGATTATAATATATAATATATCTTTCAGTTATTCTTATCTTGTTGTGTATTTTATTAGTTAAAAATTTGTTTGCTTCGCAAGCTTTATTAAAAATGGTAAATATGCTGCTATTTTACAAGTATTATTATTATAAATAGTCTACAAGGTGTTTTCTGTGTACGTTTTTCTTAACGTTCTGTTTTTGTTTGGGGTTTTTTTTCTTCTTTACAAATATATCATATTTGTACAGGATTCAAATTTACACTCATTGCGAATTTGTTTTTGACAGCAATTTGATGGGCAGCATAATATATATATGTATATGTTATGTACAATGCGAAATACAGAACGACAGCACTGCAAAGAAAACAGAATAAATTATAGATTAAAGATTCTATCTGATTTCATTCTAGATGAGTAATAAAAATACTTACCATATTACTCGCAAGCAGCTTCGAAAAATAGGGAGAAATTATAGCACTTTGAGGGGGCAACTTGAAAACGTCAACTTGGCATCTAATTTAGATAGAAAAATGAATAAATTGAGAATATCAATTAGTAACTGTCACTATGCATAATTCAGTTAAGATATGACAGTAAAAAAAATAGAAAGAGAGAGACAACAAATCATTGCGAATGTGCATTTTGAAACAGAAAACAAAACTTTATTTAGAGATATTTATATAGAGATATGCATGTACGTATAAATGTGTGAGTGTGTGTGTGTGTGTGTATGTGTGTGAGCTTATGGAAGTGTAAGTACGTATATGTGAATTCAATGTGAGTGTGTGTGTGTAGTTTACATAAACAAAAGTTTGTAGCTGATACTAAGTAATTTAACACAAAATATATAATGATTTTGAACATTAAGTTTACAATCAAATTGCGCGGCCAAAAGCAATTTTACAGTTATAATACCAGAAATTAAAGCATAAAGAAAATGAAAAAAAAAGAAAAATAAAAAATTCAATATATAAAAAGTAAAAAAAATAAAAAATAATAAGAAATATTAAGTTTGATTTTGGATAATGATTTCATTGGTTTGAGTGCTATAGTTAATTAATTAAAAACTAAACAAAATATATAATAATAATAATAATAATAATAATAATGATAAGTATAAACAAAAACATTATTTTCTTTCATTCAGTACAAATAAAAATGTTGGCTTTTAACAAATCATATTAAGCACTACAACTAGAGATATATATGTACTATATATAGTTTATATACGCATCAGCATATAAAAAGTGAAAATCCATTTAACAAAACGAGTAGATATAAAGAGATGTTTATATATAAAGATATTTATGTTTAGAGTATATAGAGAACTTCAAATGGTGTTTTTTCAACGTTCAAAACTTGTGACTTGCAACATGAGATGTACAAATGAAACATGAGACAAGTGCGGATCATTTAAAATGGTTTCGTTTCTTATCTATTTTTGTTGTTTTTGTGTGATTTTTGGTTATGTTTTCGTTGTTGTTGTTTTTAGTATATCAAAAACTTAAGAGCTAACACTTTAAACAGATGTCATGTAAGTTCGATAGAAAAGTGTACAAAAAATATTTGTTAAAATTAAATAAGATATATATGTGTGTGTTGATATATACGACATAGCTTAAAAAAAAAAAAGAGATAACAAGTGTGTCGTTCAGTGTGTGAAAGAAACTTCAAGGCGTGTAAACAAACAAAAACTGTTTGACAAACTAAACTGCGAGACAGGCGCAAAAACTAAACGCTAAACTAATCACTAAAGGTATCGATTTGATTTTGGATGTACTTCAACATTTAACGTGCTATATCAAATGGTTTTTTCGTGGCACAAATTCATAACTTTTTCAAAAGTATACATTTTTTTTTTGGAAACTATTTATTTTGGAGGGGGTGTGAAATTGAAGTATTTGGGGGGAAATACGTACAACGTAGGGTTCTTGACTTGTTTGGTTCTACTTTTAAACGCGCGCGCGCTCCACACGGTTGACTCGATTCATTGGACTTCTTTCCATTTGACAAATTCTCTTGTTGGGTGTATTCAATAATAATAAAAAAAAAATACATTTCTTGTTGCTCTTTTAGCTATTGTTGTATTGATCTTCTTCTTCTTCTTCTTTTTGTTGGTCTTCTTCATTTTCTTATTGTTGTTGTTGTTGTGGATTGTTGTTAATTATTGAAATTTCTCTCCTCTTTTTTCTCCTTTAATTTCAATTTAATAGGGCTTGGAGGCATCCTTGGGCTTCTTGAGTTGCACCTTTAAGCGTTTCGTGCCCACCTGAAAGCCATTCATGGCCTTTATGGCCATCTGCGCTGATTCTGGATTGTCAAAGGAAACGAATCCAAAGCATTTGGATAGACTAGTCTGTTTATCGATGAACACCTTGGCCGAGATGACATTGCCAAATGGCAAAAAGGTGGATGCCAGATCGGTATCGGTGAACTCCTGTGGCAGATGATAAATGAACAGATTGCAGCCCTCAGGACCTGGAAAAATAGGAAAAAATAATCAGTTAATGGTTGCGTAATTAATGTGACAAACTAGAATTACTAAATAAGGAATACAGTAGAGAAATTAGTTGCATTTAAATGATTGAATTCGGCTGTAACCAACATAAAGTTATGTTGCCAAAATGTAAGCAAGATTTTAAGCTGCCTTTCAGCTAGTTTTGTGACAACTCTTTGTAACTAAAGTGACCATTGAGGTTGGCATTATTAAAGCGCATGCAAGGTCTAAGGTCCACTGTCAATCTACAGTCACATTTTGGTAGCTCATCATCTGTGGGTCTCATCTTTGAAATGAGCAATTAATTTACCTCGCACACGTGTTGGGCTTACACACAAGCACACACACGCACACCCGCTCATGTTATAAGTATACACACACAGACATAATGACAGTTGCTCGAATGAGCTGAAAGTTGAGCTGAAGCTGAAATTATATACACGCTCTGTGAGTGAGCATCAGATGTTCGTTGGCAAAGAGAAAGCAGAGCGGTTGATTGCCAAAACGGATGCGGAAATGATGCGCCCAAGTGCCGTAGTGTGTCTGCTTTGTGTGTGTGTGGGAGTGTGGGATTTTGTTTAGCAGCACGTGCAGTTCGCTGCCGTCGCATATTAACAGCTGCGTCCTGCTGCGGTTTGCACTTTTCGTCCAAATTACTGTCAACGTCAGCAACAAGAGTATAAAGTAGCAGTTGCAACATCTGCAGCCAGTCATCAGCAGACAGCAGACTGAGATGGCTGCCATTAGGTTTTCACTTTCGCGCTGCTTTTTAATGACGCTTTAAGTGGCAGTTGGCGTTTTGCGGTTTGCAAATTTTGACAGCCAACCAGCTGTCAAAAACCATTTTCTCTACTAGCGCCGAGCACAAGTGTCAATCAAAGTCAGCTTCATTTCCATTTCTATATTTATTCTTAATTTAATTGTAATAATTTCATATTTATGGCAATTTTTTTTCTTTGCTGTCGCTGCCAGACTTTCATTTATGGCATTTTTGCAATGTTTTCATTTCGTATTTATGGCATTTTCGAGTTGTCTGTCAATCAAGAGCTTTGATTTTTCCGTCTGCCCCCTCGGCGGTTCCATTGTAATCCACGTCGTATACGTAATTAATCTGCAGTGCACTTCAACGCTATCATTAATGCAATGCCAAAGCAAAACGCAACAACAATGGCTATTTATGTGCATGCCACAAATGCTTTGCACCCTCACACACAAACACACACACACGGACATAAGCTTATAAAGCTATAGAGCATTGTAATCAAATAACTTTGTGCCTACGCGCTGTCCTCATGAACGTGTTGTTGTTGTTGTTGTTATCATATTCGATGTGGATGTCAACTCCATCATCGTTTGCCAGAAGCGCTATTAATAACATTGATACATCTTTGTCGGCTTTGTCGCTAGGCATTTGCCTCGCAGTTGCAACGACAACAGCTACAGCCACAGTCTCTTCTATAAATCCACGCCTGCTACCCATTGCAACAGCGGCGTTGCCTCGTTTAGTTTGATTGAATTTACTGGCACAACAACAACACAGACACAAATCAAAGGCTTCACTGACAAACTCGAGTGACTGATGAGATTATAAAATGAAAGCGCCGCTTTCGTTCTCCCTTCCTCTTCATCTTTCAAGTATTCTTTTATATTCATTATTTGGTGTCTACACTCTGCTGTTGCTTCTTCTCCTCTTTCTCTCTCATTTTACACACTAACAATTAATGCGGCCAGCAAAAAAAGGGAAAAGAAGTGAGTGGGCATCTGGGTGTTATTACAATAATTAGAGACTCATAAGGGCCAATTAAAAAAATGCTGTTGCTATGGCTATTGATTTAAGCGACTAACGAGCAACACGTGTGCGAGCACACACTGCGGATACGCAATCATTTGCAGAAGCAGAAATTTTTGTTGCCTGGACAACAAAGCTATTGCAATTAAAGAACAAATGAACAACTCTTTGCATTATTTCTTAAAGTTGATATAATCACATCAAATAATTAAGGCATTTATTTGGGAATTTGCACAATTTGTAGACAACTTTTAGAGCTGTGGAGAAAACTAGCTAATAAAGAGATTTACCATGAAGAAAAGCAACAATTGATAACAATGTAATGACACAGCTTTAGCTGTAATAATATTTTATGAACTTGTGTTCCACAGGCCTTCTTTAGCTGCTTCATATTCAAAATGTTCTTTTGCTGTCTTTTCAATGAATCTATTCAACTATTTTTTGTACGTTAAAAGTAACGATAATGATTATCGCAATGAGATGAGCTGATAAGTTCACGACTTGGCTGAATTAACATATTTATCGTATTACAGCTTTAACTAAAGTATTTTATCTCTGTAGTTCATTGTCATCACAACTAGTTCATATTTGTTTCGCCAACTTTTGTCAAAAAGTTCATTTTTTTTTGCATTCTGCTAAGCAGCTGCGAGGCAACATTGACAAGATTTGCAGCGTTTTCTTGCCATATATTTTGTCTGGAAAACGAAATCTGAAATCGAAGTTTGCTGCAACGCAAAAAATATGCAAGAGATTTGTGCAATCTGCGATGCAAGGAGGAGCAACACAGGCGGCAGCAGATAAATTCTCAGCATGTGAAATTTATCAAATGACGACATGAGGCATAAACAACAACACAATAGCAAAGTAGAAGAAGAAGAAGAAGTAGAGACTGTAGCAGCAGAGTAACAACAACAGGAAACAAGTTATAAGCATGTAGACAGGCGCAGACGACAGGCGCAAAATTAAGCAGGAAGCAGGAGCGAAAAAAAAAAGAAAGAAAAGATATATACTATATGTAAAGAGCTGCTGCTGCAGGCAGCACAGCAAAAGGAAGAAGCATTATACCGAGTGTATATAGTAAATAAATATAATGCAATGCTTTAAAAGCCGAGGCACGCAGACAAAGACAGCCAAATATGACAGTGACAAACGACAAACGAGTGAGCGGGTGGAAAGAAGCAAGAGGGGAGTAAAGGAAAGGCAAGTTGTGAGCGGGTTAGCCAAGAGACCCCTCCAACCGGATGCAGCCAGATTAAAGTCATGTGCATAAGCCGGAAGTTGGAATATAAAATAAGCAAGCACACACATTCAGTGGTGACAACAACTCTGCAGCGAAAGGGCAAAAGGAAGTCAAAAAGATTTGCGACTTTAGCTGGACACACACATGCAACATGAACTTGACTTCACACAAACTGCGGAAAAGTCCGCTTTAGACTCCTTTGGCAAGTGAGTGATTATGAGCCACAGACGACGTTGAAAATCAATAAAGATGTATGCAACCAGATGTGTTATGCTGCCATATAAATTCCATTTGTTGCCCTTGAGAGAGACAGAGAGAGAGAGAGAGAGAGAGTTGGTCCGAATTGTGGCCCCGCGATGAGAGAAAATGGCAAAAAAAATTGTTGGGGCCCGCTGCTTGTTAGCCAACATGCTGAAGCAGAAAGAAGCGAGACGTGGCATAAATGTATTGCGAGGCAAGTTACATAGACGTACATACACATGTGCATGTGCATCAATGGGGAAACAGCACAAGGACGTGGCAACGTCACCAGCGGATGCGGCATCTTTGCTCAACGGAAGAGGAAAATGCAATATAGGAAATCGTTTTTCGCACACACATAAAAACTACCACCGCCAACAAAAAAAACAGAAACGAAACACGAAAGAAAGCACAAAAAAAAGGGAAAAGAAAAAAATGGGAATGAGACAAAACAGGAAGTCTATTTGTGTGTATGTGTGTGTGTGTGTAGAGAAGGAAGCAGGCAAAGGAAAGTAAAAAGCCACGAATACGAATAAAAATCGTGTGTGGTAAACTTGGTTACACATAAATTTTATAGTATTTCTATGCCTTTTTTATTTAAAGCCGGAAAAATAGACTTTGGTTATTTGTCTTGGTAGCAGATAAGCTTAATTACACAATTGGGTGTATTTCACATTGAGAGCAGTTGAATCAGTGCAATTGTAGTAAATAATTTAAATAGATTATTGAAAACAGAAATAGATAACACTTTAAAACTTTAAAATAGTTTGTGCTTAAAAGCAATCTTAAAGTTTAAGTTCATGTCATGTTTATATTCATAAAAAGATACTAATAGATCATTGTAACAAATAGCACAAATAGCACAAATAGTTTACTTTTATATAAAATGTTTTGTTCAGACTCGGTACTTGGCATTTTCATTATAATGAATACATAAATAAAACTACTAAAATAGCGAAAAGATCCAAAGCAATGATTTTAAAGGAATATTTTGAATATAAAGCTATTTTAATATATTCGTAAGGAAGCATTGATAAAAGAATATTAAACAAGGGCTGTTTAGCTTAATCCTTTCAGCATTATTATTACAGAAAGTAAATAAGTATGAAAGCTTGGTGTAACAGATATCGCCTACGCATTTTGAATATAAGCAAGACAGTGCTGTATTATTCTTAAAATGTGCCAAATTCATATACCGAAAAATACTAGAATATCCCAAAGAACACTGTTTTGGTATAAAGACATATTAATACATTCTAAATATACCATATATTATATGCCACTAGATACAAAATATACCAGATTATCATCCATACCTACTATATAATACCCTTCAATCATATAGGTAGCGAGTATAATCAGCTTCTACCTATACAAAAGTAAATTATTGTAGTCTAAAATATCTACCTTTATATTTGCAAATTTAGTTACTGTATAAAACTGTATTTAGCTACATAACGTATCAAAACTTATTCAAGCAGAATCTATTTCTGATTTAGTTTAACTAGATTACTAACCACATCAAATTAACTTAAATCAGAGTCTTTAATGCGCATAAGCTGCAATTGATACTGGCTTAACTGGAGCATAGAGAAGAAATCCCAAATCCTTATTCAGTTCATGTTGTGTGTTGGTGTAACTAACTACATCTTAATATACGACTAATTATGGCTCATGCATAACTTTTTTGCCACTTTATGATCTTGCGAAAACTATGAAGTAGTTGGCTGTGTGCTCTCCGCACATCTTACGACATTCTGCTGGCCATAGAAACAAATGCAGTGAAGCGTGGGAGGTAAGAAGAAGAAACATGGCAGCTCGCATGTCGCATAACATGCGCAATTTGTTTGAATGTGGACACACACACACAGATACACCCACAGACATGACTACGTCTTCTTCTTGTTTGGGTGTGTGTGTGTATTTTGTTGGTCACGAGGGAATTTTTGGGTAGTCAGAGAAGGAAGGAGGCGAGGAGACGAGGAGACGACGTCATGAGTCAGCAAACCAAACAAGTCACAGACAAAGCATCCCGAAATGTATGCTACACAAAAGTCACTCAACTGCAAAAATATATCTCACACAACAGAGCAACAACTACAGATACACAAAGATATATACATATGTGACTGGCTCGTTGAATGTCTCTCGGTGGTCTCACTAGACTCAGAGTCTGCTGCTCTCTGCTCTGCTCTGCTTTGCGACAACGACGACTGTTGCTTATGTAACCGGAAATATGGCAAAAAGTGCAACGCCAAAACATTTTCCGCTTGCATTTTGCCCCAGCGTCAGCGACATCGTCATCGTCATCGTCATCGTCGACTATCTGCTTAGCGACTGACGTTGCTCCCCAACGACCTTCCCTCTCTCTCTCTCTCCCTTGCTTATCTAGCTGCCATGTGGTGTTGCAACTTTAATGTTATGTGTGCCACAGAGCAAAACAGCAGCAACAGCAACTGAGGAGACGTTGCAATATTTTCTGATATCGACGTTCACGTCTGACTAATGGAATTGTGTGTCAAGTGTGTAATATTTACACTGTGTCAAAAGCTGATAAAAATTTAAGCTGCAGCAAAATACCGTTCATATATATTCGCATTAGATGTCTGCCTTCTTTTCCTCTTCCGCCCCTTTTGACGTTGTGTGTGTGGCAAGTGTATAAGATGATTGATCCTATTGATTTTTCTTATCTTTGCCAAAGTAAGTTTTGTGCTGCTTTCAATTGAAAGACTGCTTGCTGCCTGGGATTGGGATTTGTTTGGAGGGGAGCAGGCAGGCAGCAATCAACCCGAAGCTTCAAATCGAGAAATCGAAATCGAGAATGGGCATTATGTGTAGCCACATTCGAGATGTTGTTGCTGTTGTTGTTGTTGGTGTGTGTTGTATCTCAGAAACTAAGCTACTCAAATATAAGCTGACTAAATGCTGCAGACTTTTCTCCCTTTCGATTTTATATTTGAAATTGCATTTTAAGGAATATTCAACAATTTAAAGTTTCATAGTGTTTTTTCTGCTACTGCTGCAGCCATCTTTTCATAAATACATTAGTGGCAGTAGCTGCAAAGTCAGCTTTTTACAATTGCGTAGTAAGAGAACTGATGCTGAGAAGAACAATCTAGCAAATAACTAAGTAGATTGACAACCAAACAGCGTCCGTGACAGGCAGCAAAAGCAGCAGAAGGATGCGAAAGAAAAACCGCAAAATGAATGCGAATGCGAATGATGCTGACAGCAATGAGCGGGTTAATGCATTTGATGTTGCAACAGCAGAAACAGCTGCAAGAACGCCAGCATTCAGTTTTATATAATGCCAGGCAGCAGGCAGGCAGCAGCAGAGTGTGGCAAACTGAGCAACTGACAGACGGACAAACTGATGGACTGACTGAATGAATGACTGAGTGACTGACTGACTGACTGACAGAACCGCAGTCAGCCATTTTGTAGCATTTATCAAATTGTCTGGCGTTTAGACATTTCTATTTCTGCGCGACTTTCTGTGTGTGTGTGTGTGTGGGTTGTGCAATCTACCTCTCTTCATTCGGTTCGACTTTCCTCACCCTCCCCCCCCCACCCGTTCAGCAATTCAACAATTTATTTCACTCACCTTCAATCTGCTTGCCCGCAGCGGCAGCCGCAGCAGCGCTCAACGCAACGCTGGCCAACGGGGAGGTGGACAGTGCTGTGGTGCTTCCAAATTGCGGTAAACCAGCGGCTGTTGACATATACGCCGATGCCAATGGATTCGGATCGGACCCTGCACACAAAAAAAAGAGAAGATCCAAACGAATCACAATTAAAATAATCGCAGTAACAAGAGATTAACACTTGCGGTTGACGCATGAAGTAGGAAAATAATAGTTTATAAGCTCTTATTTTAATATATAATAATTGTAAATACCTAATACAATAGTAAATACATGTATAATAACTATAAAATTGATTAATTTCAAAGAAAAACAGATGGACGTATAACTAAGAGAAATGCAAAAAAATAACCAAAGCTTGAACGCAAAAATAGAAACCAGTGAAAGATACAAAAAAGAAACCCAAGCTCGATAACTTATTGCCTGCAACTATCGAGTGTTTGATTATTGAAAGTATAATAACATATAATAATAATAACAAAATATTCAGTAAAACGTTCTTAAGCTGCTCTTAAGATTTCTTCTGTATTTCCAACTTTTAGAAAAATGAAATAAAGAATTTTACATTACTGAAATGTGAAATAAAATTTTTTTGTAAATATTTAATTGTTTACAAAAATTATATATAATATTTATTTATTATATTACATTTATTATTTACTATATTTATTAATTTATAATATTAAAATTTATCCATTAATGTCCTCTGACACCTTTAGTCAGCATTTAATTCGCACTCTCTCCATTAAAGCACAAATCGCAACGAATTCTCTGCCAACTATTTGCGACTGCAGTTTTGCAATCAAACTATATAATAACGTTTGGTACTATATGATTATGTGGATTTAGCTGACCTTCCATTTGACCTCGCGTCAGACGTAATTAATCATCGAATTTTACACACCACATCACGCGACGCGAGCGACATTTGATTACAATCCAACAACAGCAACATACACACATACACACATACACACACTTGCACACACACACTCACAGACAGACACATGCACAAACAGAAATTGTAGAGCAAAGCAGTGTTGTAAAAGTAATACATTATATAAATCTAAAATTAATTTGTTGTGCATACGCCATGTGGTACACAACTCACGGACTGGTTTCTATAGCTATAGTATTGTAGTTTTCTCTCTGTCTATTTTTTAGTCTCACTCCGCACTCCGCACTCTCTCTCTCTCTCTTTCTCGCTTGCTCTCTTTGTGTGTGTGCTCAGGTCTCTGGTTTGTGTTTTGTGTGTAATTTGACGCCTGTTGTTTGTTATTTAGTTGTTTTGCGTGCCCGTCATGCAATGCAATTTTGTGGTTTGCAGTTGTCCAACTGCCACATGTCCCCGCCCCCCGCCTCCGCCTCCAACTATTTACCCTCCCTCCTGTCCACAGTCTCGACTGTTATTAATGACTTTGTGTGTGTGTGTTTGGGTGTTTTTGGCGTTGACAATGAGCGTCCAGTGCATTTGATAACTAATTTGGCTAATAACAAGTTATGATGTCACGAGACGAAAGCAAGCCAAGAGAGAAAGAGGAGGAAGAGAGAGCGAGCGAGAGGGATAGCAATATCATGCAACACTGCGAGGCAAGTTTGAATTTCAGTCAAGTTTTAAATTATTTCCATGCCATACAAAATTATACGAAAAGTTCTTCAAAGAAACGAAATACACACACTCTTACACACACACACACACACACACACACACACACGCAGCAACGTTTGGAAACTTTTGTGAGATTTTACAGATTTAATTTCAAAAGTTTTACCCCATGTGCAGCAGTTGCTTTTGCTCGTCTTCTGCTGCTGCTGCAAGGTGTTGCAATCAATTTTTGGGGGGCAACATTTTTAATTTAACAGCTTGCCAAGTAGCAAAGAGAGAGAGAGAAGCCTGCAGAGTCTTTGGCAACATACAAACAAAACAAACGCAGTGAGCAACAAACAAACACAAAAAAAAAAAAAAAGGAAAACGAAAAGAAAAAACACCCAAAGGTAACAGCAAAAGCCAAGTTTTCAAACAAGTTTTGCATATTTGCCAAGAAATTGAAGAAATTGTTTTAATTGTTGTTGATGGCGAGCAAAAGCAGACAACCTAAGAGGGGAGAGAGGTGCAGAGCAAAAAGGCAATGCTCCTATTTTAGACAAAAGTCAAAAGAACAGAGTGTAAGTTGAATGCTTGCAACATGTCAGACTAACTAAACCTTTCACCTGGCCAATGATAACAATCAACTGATGCACAACAAATGCAGAAATCAAAAGCTGTAGAGTTAACTACAAGCATTTGATACTCTGAATACCCTGTAGACTGTAAATGAAGCAAAAAAACAAAAAAAAAATAGACAAATTTCAATTTGAAATGAAAAATTGTATTCTATTGACTTCTTATTAAGAAAGATTAACCCTTCAATGAGAGTAAAATAGAGAAATTTAAATATGGAATGAAAAATTTCATTCTTTTGACTTCTTATTAAGACAGTTTAACCCTTAAATGACATAACTAAATCAAGGCAACTTAGAAGTCATATTAAAAAACTAAAGAATCATAATAATACTTAGCAATACTTTTTCAATGCAAAAGTTCAGAAAAACAAAGAGCAAACTAAACTTAAAAGCGATACAATATAAAAAGTTTTAAAATCTATTGATAATCTACAAAAAATAGAAAGTAGCCAAGGACATTTCAGACAATAAAAGAAAATACAATATTTGTAATTCTCATTCGGAATTTTTTTAAGAAAAACATAAGCTTGAACAAATTTACAGGTTATTCTTATAGTTCTGGATTAGCTAAGATTGATTTTAGAAAAGTTTTCTGTTCAATGATAAAACATATAAATTTTCGTTCTTTCTTTGGTTTGTGTAACAATTCGATTATTTTTGCACTTATCTTAAAACAGAAATATAATTCTTAGTGTTAGTTAAAAGGCGATTCAAGAGTTATTATAAGATTTATCTTTACTCAAAATAAAAAAATTAATGTTTTTTTTCGCTTTAAAAAGTATTGCAAGTGACAAGCATATGTAATATTTTTTCTTAAAAAGATTACAGGATATACATTAGTCAAACTCTAGCTGCTTCATCTGCTACTCTCATTTAGCTTTTAGTAGAAAACTAAAATTATTTAATGCCTTTGCTTCTTCTGTCTCTCTCGCTTTCCGACTCTTGCCCGTTGGCATTGACTTTTTGACTGGCAAATTTTTGCAATTTCAAGGCGAGTTTGTTGTACTCTATTTTAGTTTATTTTTTATTTTTTGTTTTTGTCTAGCCAAGACTTTGCCACTTGCAGGCACTTCAAGACTTTCGGCAGTTGTTGTTGCTTTTGCTGTTGCAGCTGCTGCTGATGTTGCTGTTGCTGCTTTTGCTGCTGCTGCTGTTGTTGATTTTGAAGTGCAAGGAGCGAAAAAGTGTATAAACAAACGTAATGGAGAGCCATGTTGAAAACAGAGTTGAAAACGTGTTCCGACAATGGAGAGCACCCCAAAAAATCAGCTCTCGAATATTGTAAAAGTGGTGGCTGGCGGATTAAGGGTGGATGAGGGGCAAAAGCGTAGTATAAACTACATAGTTTACTGCACTTTACAAAACTTTGATTAAGATTTCGCCGTTTGTTGCTTTTGCAGCTTCGTCTGCTTTTGTTTCCACTTTTCTTTTTGTTTTTTTTTCTTGTAGATTTTGTTTACTTTTTGGCTTTTGATTTTGTTTTTTATATTTTTTTTGGGGGGGTGGTGGTAAACTTTTGAATTGGATGCGCTTGAGATTGTTGCAGGATTTGCCTGATTCTTTGTTGCCAAAATACTCTCGTATTTTTGCTAATGCTAATAAAGACCAATTGAAATTGTGGCAACGGCTTAACTTGGCTCTCAAAAATGGCAATGCGAAGCCTAGACACAAAATGTGCATAGAAGAAAGTGGGAAGACTTTTGATCTCTTGGTGGTAAATATATTAAAAGTTTAAGAGAAGAAATGAATAATTAATGCATAATATAAAGAAAATGCAAGAATGAAAGTTGGAAGCTAGCAAGTAAAAAAATACAATAGTACTATTGAAAAGAAACAAATATACATTAATACATACAATAACAAAATAAATGTACAATATCACATTTAAAAATAGATGTACAATATCAAAATATGTATTATCAATTATAATAAATTTTCGAAAGCTGAACTAAAAAATGTGTCAATTTTATTCAAATGGAATTTCTATTATAGAAACCAAGAGCAAGCATATTTATGGGTTATATTCGGTTTATCGATGTTTTGCATTTAAAATATACTATAGAGTACCAAATATACTAAATTGCCAGTCAACGCAGCCATACACAAAAGTATTCTAAAAGAATTTTCTACAATTTTTAACTGATCCATCTTATATACTAAATCGAAAACTTATCCCAAGAGTGTTAATACTTTTAAAAAACAATAAATAACTGAGGCAACAAGAGCTTGCAACAATTAAGACTTCATCTATAGAATTGTGTTTTGCCATAAAGAATTTGCAGCAAACACAAAGCAGAGCAGAGAGCGCAAATTTGTTGGCTCATTTTCTTAAAACAACAACAACAGCAATAAACGGCAGCAAGAGCAAAAACAATGCGAGCTTCAAACGTAATTTTATAGAATAGTTTATGTTTCAGTTGGTTCCCCCCCTCAAAAAAAGGCAATACTAGGCGCAAGCAGAAACTCTGAAAATTTTCATTTTACACATAATTTTTTTCTCCGCAATCTTTTTGCCCCAAGGGAAATAGGCGCTATATAAGATTGTGTGTGTGTGTGTGTGTTTCGAGTTTTCTTTTCTCTTTACTGACCCCTGTCAGCTGCATTGCTTGGGCAGCAAAACGAGAGACTATGAACTCTAAAGATTTTTGGCTGAGTAGTTTTCACAATTTCTTCGCACAATTTCTGCAGAATTTCTCCCCTCTTTTTGGTTTCGAGTGGAGACGACGTGGGAGATTTTTTCTTTCTTTTAGAGGAATTTTTAATATTTCATTAAATTAAGTGCCCCGGAAATCGTTCAAGTGGCACATGATGAGCACGCACAAGTGCACACAACACAGCTCTAGAGAGTCTCTCTCTCTCTCTCTCTCTTTTCTTAGCCTTAAGCATAGGCAACAGCTTCTAGAAAAAGGAGGCGTGACTCAAGACAAGTGCTGCCTTCTGCTGTTGCTGCTGCTGCTGTTGTATTTTTGTAGTTTAGGCAGACACGAAAAATCCGCTTAAATAACTTGGCGTTTTTTTTTTTTGCTGTTCTTTATGCTCTTTCTCCTGTTGTTTTTGGCATTTCTCTGGTTAAGTCAGGCACTTTTTTTACGGTTCGTAAATGCTCATGAAATTAACTTGGTAATGCGCAGCTTAGTGCGAATATTTTTTGGGGGCACTTCTGAGAAAGAAGAAAGAGAGAGAGATGGGAGCTGGGGATAAGCAGTTGATTTCCTTTCGTTGTTAAAAATTCAACAATAGCTGCGTGAGACAGCGAAAAAAAAGCCCAGTTAAATTAAAGAGAAGGAGTAAATGTAGACGAATTTGAATGCTCTTCATGGAAACTAAAGATATTTTTGGACTTTTAGTAAGTTCTTAGAAGGCAGATATACTTTTGCAGATTCTCACAAACTCACAGCCAATTTAAATATATTTTCTATGAAATATCCTTTTTTCAATTACCTGATTACTCTTTAAATCAGAAAAGTTAGCGCAGATCTTTTTTCTTCTCGGAATTTGCTTCTTTTGAAGCTAAAAACTTTATTCATTTTTTAAGTATAGACAGAGTTTTTTCTATTTTGCTTAACTTTCTCGGAATTTGCCATTGCTAAAAGTAATTTATTGACAGTTCTAAAAAAAAAATGTTAACCTCTCTTTAAAGCTGAAACTTTATTAACGAAAAGGTTTTTTGTCTTATTAACTTATTTCCTTTTTAAAAGTAACGAAAGGTTTTTTGTCTTGCTTAACTTAGTTCCTTTTTAAAAGTATAGTAAGGCTTTTTTGGACGTGTTTAACTTATTTCTTTTTAAAACTATTTAAAGGCTTTTTTCTGTCGTGGCTTTCCTTGACACTTTAAGCGACTAATTTTCACTACTCCCTATTGAGACTCTTCTTCTTTTTTTAGCCCTGTGTGTTTTCTATGTCTGTTTCTTGGGATCTATTGGCACAGCACAGGCGACAGGCCATAATTCTTAGACAACTTATGTTGCATTCGTACAACATTCGTTTTTATCGTCACATTGCAAGGACTTGCCACAGCTGCAACGAGCCTTTTTGGCGCGATAGCTGCAAGTGCAGTTGAAACTTGCTTCGCCAATTGCAATTTGCCCCCCAAAGTGGGGAAAAAAAAGTCAATGAGAGTCTGCCACTGCCTTCTTTTCCCCCTTTCCTGCCCCTTTGCTGCACTCGCAATTTCCCTTGACTCATTGCCACTCCTTTGGCACTTGCTTTTTGCCTCGACTGTTGCTGCTGTTGCTACTCTGTTGCAATAAGTTCCGTGTTGTTAATTTCACAAGAGAGTGTAACTTGTAATTTTGTGCGCTGTTCGTTTGCTACGGCTTCACTTGACTTTTCCACTGTAGTTGTTGCACCACTTGCCATCGTAGTTGTTGTTGTTGCTGTTCTGGCTGCTGTTGCTGCTTTACGGCCATCAACTTTGGCCCGTGACGTAAACGACGACGTAAAACAGCAGCCACGTGAGCGTTACATGGCATAAGCATCGCTTCGTTTGCTTTAAATGTCAGCTTAATAATCATTATTATTACAATTTTTTTTTTCTTCATCAATGAGAAACCATAAAAGAAAAGGAAGAAATGCAAATACAAACGAACAGAAACGGAAACGGAAAACGAAATTTCTACGTCAAACTCAGGCGCGTTAAATCGAAATTCAAATCAAAAGCAGAAATTTACAACATCTTTCTCCTCTCTCACCTGACGATGCTGCTGCTGCTGATGATGATTTGGCAGCAGCTGCCTTTTTTCTTAAGAGACCTGTGTGGGGGGCACGTGTTTGTTTGTAGGGGTTAAAAAACATAATTCATATATATACATTGTTAGATCCACAAAGCATGGTTAGCATGGTTGGAGAAAGAGAAAAATAATATACATGTTAGAATTGAGTTAGGTTTTATACTTAATATATATATAAACAGTCTTTAGGCAATCACAATCCCCCAAAACTCAGTCACTCGAAGTAATTTGAAAACGAATTCAATTAACTGAGCGAGTTTTCTTTTAGACATCACAAGATTGACAGGCAGAAGACAACAAGACAAGACAAGAGAAAACAGCAATCCATACCCCGAGTCTAAAATTAACTTGAGAGAAAGTGCTGCTCTCTCAACTGGCAACACACGCGTCTGGCTAATGAATTAGGCTAATTGATCCCATTATCTGCCACATGAGGCAGATTTATTTTAAAGCATCCACAAGAAAAGATTGTGTGTGTATAGAATGGAATTGATTTGATGCGAAAAGGATTGAGTTCATGTTCATCACAATTAAGTGAACAGAAACGTTGGAATGCCTTGGAAGAGAAAGGATGAATTTATAATTACAAAAGAATTTGCTGAGCATATTTCTAACTTAATATTTATGTCCTTCCTATTTTTAAAGGTTTTACAAGAGCCTTTTAAAAAAGAGTTTAAGAGTATTATAATATAAGGAAGCTTTAAAAAAGATGAGCAAGCTTTTAAAATAGCCAATTGTTATTTGATTATTTCTTGGACTCCCCGCTCGATTGCCCTTTATATTTTTAATTATGGAAAATTAGTCTCTTAATAATGTCTTTAAAATTCTTTATTTAGTTGCACTTTCTATTATTTAATATGGACGTTTGTTTTAGTTAACCAATCTACAATATTCTGAAAAGTGGTGTCTTTATAATGTCTTTAAAATTACTTTTTCGGTTGCACTTACTATTATTAAATATGGGCGTTTGCTTTACTCAACCAATCTAGCAAATTCTTTAAATTGCTTTAAACATAGCTCTTTAAGCCTGCTCTGCTAGAATATTTAGTATATTTAGTAAACGGATATCTCGACTAACGACATTAATAAGCGTTTGCTGTGAAAACTGTCTATATTCGTATCTTGAGCAATTCTCACGTCAGCAATTTAGTTAACCCAATTATCGCACAATATTCTAGGCATAGGACAACATCAACAAGGCGGCAACCACATGGCATCATTATGCAAGTGGCAAGCAGAAGAAGCAGACCACGCGACTAAATAAAAGCAAACTAACTAGCTAAACACAAAAGCCACAAGTGATTTGCCCAGACATTACAGGCAATAAACACACACACACAAACCTCCAAAGAGAGCAAAAAGAAGAGGGGACGACACATTTGAGTGGCGACAAGAAAATAATTAGAAATCGATAAAGTGGAAGTCGAAGAGTATATGAAGAAAAAGTGAAAGCTTTGGGCAGCTGTCAAGGCTGACAGCAAAATGGAAATTAGTTGATTACGAGGAGAAGAGACTTACACAAAAGTGCCGCTGTGTTGGTCAATTGTGCGCTGCCCGGTGAGGTGGCAGCATTCGATAGACTTGGCTGCGTCATGGCAGCGATGGCAGCCAGATTTTGTACGGAAAGTGGATTGAGTAAACCAGCAGCTGCAGCCGCACTCGTCGTGTCCTGCGTCGCATTGTTTTGCTGTGCGGCACCCAAACCAGTGAGCGCTGAAAAAGAGTTCGAATTAGTATCAGTTAATGTAATATTTATATTTCATATGTATTTCTCATACCTTGCAACAGTTGTTGATGCAGTCCGACTGTCTGCAGCTGCTGCAGCAATTGAATGCTGGCTGGTGTTAGAGCATCGGCTCCCATCACTGGGGACGGCTGTTGCGGTGGGTTTGGCAGTATCGGTGTCGACACACTGGTCGCCGTCTGTCCCAATGGTATATTAATGTTTGTGGCCAAATTCCATAGATTTGCCTGTATCTGTTGTATCTTCTTCTGCTCCTTCTCCTTTTGCGTATCCGCGAATTTAACAACCAGCGGCGATGTGCATCCCTCCATGATTTTATTCTGATTCATAGTCTACCAAAAGAATAAAAGTGTAAACAGTAGAACCCCCTTAAGGCTATTCAAAGATTACTTACAACTTTAATGGCCGCTATGGCGGCGTGTTTGGTGGCAAATGTGACAAAGGCACAACCCTTGCTCTGACCGTTCTGATCCCGCAGCACTGTGCACTCCTCGATGGCACCGTGGATTTCAAATAATTTGCGCACGTCGTTCTCGTTCAGCTTCTTATTTAGCATGCCCACAAAGAGCTTGCGTTCTGCAAAAGAGAAGAGCAAGTTAGAAATTATGATTATCAATTTAAGAAATAGTTAAAAGGAAGTCAGCGCATTATAGGCATTGTTATAGTTTGGTCAAAAAGTCAGTTAGCAAAGTCAAATTTTAAGTTTGTTTATACTAATTTGGCCTTTCTAACAGGTTGACATTGCTGAATACATAAGGATACACAGTAGGGCAAGACTAGCAAATTGGTAACGTTAACATAACATTAACATAAGTAAAGTAAGGTAAAAGCAGTATCAGTTAGTCTATGTTTAAGAGGAAGGTCCAGAATACACGCGTTATCACCTTTAAAAATTCGCCCATTTTATTTATGCGCCAACTGAAGAGAAGCCAGAGTTACACACCTTTTAATAACTGAAGCTTAAATCGAACATTAATGCAGTGGCATAATCATACAATACATGTAGAATGTATCGCAATATTAAAAAAAGATCAATTTTGCTATCAATATGCCATCATTAAATTCTTAGATATTTACATGTTATTACATTTTTTAAAAATTAGGATTAAGACACCAGGATTCTATTACAACATGAGTTGACAAAACCTTTTTACATTGCTATTAAGTGTTGTACTATATCCGACTCTTAAGTTAGCAACATCAAAACACATTGATGACACATAATATTACAAAGAATATTACAAAATTTATTAACAACTAGAAGCTTGCAAGAGTCATTTAATGCTCTTCAGACATCTCTCTATGTGTCTACTAATTACTTAGAATAGTTACAGACTAAGTGCCAAGAATTCTAGTATGTTAGCTGACGTTGCCTTGGCCTTGGTAAATTAATCGCTGCGTGAAGAAAACGCAATGCGGAAAGCCTCAACCACAGCAGCCTTCAGCACCCAAACAAATACACACACACACCCACACTACACACACAAACAAATACACACACACAACCAAAGTTGTCGCCAAGTCAGTCACACAATGTGAAATGCGAGACGTGAGTTCAGTACTCGGAGTCTAAAGCCGACCTCAATGATATCGCATGACAAGGTTTTGCAGTCGATGGCAACTGCTGACATTGCTGTTGCCCTAGAGAGGCATCTAGAGAGCACCCACTTCGCTACTCCTCTCTCTCTCTCTCTCTCAGCCACCCAACTTGTTGGTTGGCCCAGTTACAAGTGGGCTGAGAAGAGCAGGGCCAGAGATCAGTGACCAGGTGAAGTGAAGTTGAGTTCGCTTTTAGTTAATTTCGCCATTTAACATTGCTCAATTAATTTTGCATAAATTAAAATTTGCGATTGCCAACTCGGAGAGAGAGAAAATGGGGGGCACAGTCGCCTGTGCCCCAAAACTAATTGGCGCACATTTAACATATCGCAAAATGTTTGCACAAAAGGGGACAACACAACATGTGGATGGGTAGAAGCTAATTTATTTGCACAAACACGCAAAATGCGCCGCTGGTCAAATTAATTGTTATCAAATATGCAATTGGCCAGCAGCAGCTTTGGTCCGGAAGTGCAAAGCAGCTTCCCCTTCCCTTCCCCCCACCATCCTCCGCCTTCATCCAACTAAATAATTAATGCGCCTAAATGCGGTTCATTAAAGCGTCGCATTTTTTTTGCATTTGTTTCGCGCCAGCATTATTAAAGCCAACCAAAACGAAGATCGTTTATTTATCTAGCTTTTTTTAAGTGCGAAAATTTAATTACACTAATAAATGCAGTTTTTGCCGTTGCCAGCAATATTTTTTCACAGCAATTATTTCGCATAATTATTGGGCATTTTATCATCGCATCAATGGTCGCGAAAATTTCGATTGTGCCGAAATTTTGCATTTTATTGTTTATAATTGCAGCAACACAACAGCTACAGAGAAAATGTAGTACATGGAAATCGGTTTTCGTGTCGAAATCAATTAAAATCATAATTAAGCTATCAATGGAAAATATTGATTATTAGCACTTGTAGTTAACAAAAGTGGAGCGAACACAGCGTTTTATTCAAGTATAACATTTAGTAGTGTTTTTAATACTATGATTGAAATACATTTTTAGCTTAGCATTATAATGAGCAGAGAGTAATACCTCCACTTGCCAAACACTTAAAGAGGCAAATGGTCTTTGCCCCTGCCACATTCAAAAGTCGCATGGCCATTACCATTCCCAGAGAGAAAGAGAGAGAGAGAGAGAGGGAAGAGTTGCTGCTGCATCATCATCGTTATCAAATGCAAACCGCTGCCTCTATCGGCAGCATCAGCACTTGCATTATTATTATGATTATTGCAGCAGCAGCAACGACAGCAGCAAAAGCTAACTGCACTTGAGCTATATTATCATAATCCCAGTAGCATCGCATTGCAACTGCAACAGCAACAACAACAATAACAACAACAATCAAATTCCCACCCACATTGGGTAAAAAAAATTTAAAATTCATTGAATTTGATGCGTGTCGATGCTGCTGCTGCTGCTGCTGCTGATGATGCTGGTGGAGGAGGGACGGGGGAAGTGTGTTCTGCCATGGCTGACTGCCAACATAGAGTTTGATCCTGTCATCTCCCTCCACTTACACCTCCCCCCCCCCCCCTCTTTACGCTGCTGCTGTTGCAATTGCAGCAGAGCATTTGCTGTTGCAAGCACTTTTGCGGCAGTTGCAGCAAATGTTATGCCACAGAGATGTGCCAACGAAACTTCTGCCAGACTCTCTCTACAAATATTTAGTTGTCAATTTTCGGACAGCGCGTCCTTACATTTCCCCTTCGAACTTTGCAGAATATTAGCAAAGTTTATAGGAACACAAAAGCCGAAGGCCTTAGAAATAGGTTAGTAATAATCTCACCTTTTTAGAAAAGCTTCGAGGGCGATCAATAAAAATCTCTTAGACACTTTTGTAATCGAACTAAATTTAAACATTTTTCAAATTCAGTTTTCAATCAATATTTTGTAGTAAACTTTTATATACTATCGAAATCAGGCTCTAAAAAATATCATTTCAGTTTTTGCTTAAAATATTTGCTAAGGTATCGGCTATATATAAAAATGTGTATTATTTACTAAACGATATTTAATTTTGTTGAATATCTGGTTAACAATTAAAGCCCTGCTGCTATTTTATTAGCCCATTTAAATTGCCAAACTGTATTTCGAAACTTTAACTGGCGCTTCGTTCGTAGATATTTTGAGAGCTTAAGCCAAAGTTGCTCAAGTGCAATTCAATTTAAATTTTAATGCTCAACTTCAAGTCGACAGTGTGCTCCATGCTCTTTAAAATATTCATATTGAGACCGGGGTCCAAGACTCACCTTGCACCACCCACCCACCCCTCTCTTCTTCTTGCCTTAATGCAACTAATCTGCTTCTAGTGGCGCACATTAAGTGTTGCCACGCTTTCGACTTTAATTTGAAAACATAAAGCATTCTGCCTGCATCCACCTGCAGCAGCAAGAGGCAAAGCAGCGATTAAGTGCGGCCACTTGTGCAAACACACACACACTCAGTTCGGTGTGTGTGTGTGTGTGTTTTTTGTGTGTTATTTTCATTTGGCATTTTGCATGCAACTCAACTAACCGAGAGAGAGAGAGCAAATATGCAACTCAAAGCGAGAGTAACCAAATGTAATGCACATCATATAACATCGACTCGCCTGATGCTGATGATGATGATGATGTGAAGCACAGTGCATATAATAAGTATTTACGATATCGGGGCTGCATTTACTTTATATGCTCATTTCTTTTAAGCATCAACGCGCACATTCTCTATATCGATTATTTCCATCTTTATGCTAATAGTTGTGTGTGTAAATCATAATCATGCAAGTTGGCTGAACAAATTAACATGTTGTCACTGTGCACGGTGCATTTCTCCCCCCTTCTCTCTCTCACTCTCTTTCTCTCTCACACATTTTGCTGATTCCGTATGTAAGCGGGTCATATTTGCCGGCTGCTGCTGTCCTGGACTCTCGGCTTCTGCCTCTGGCTGCACCTGGACCTGGGGCTTAGCTTATTTATGTCACAAATATGAGAAGCGCGTGGTACTCGCGTCGTATACGCAATGCCACGGCTGGTTAGCTCGGCTTGGCTGGTTTGCCCCGCTTGGCTGACTCCTCGGGGTTGAGAGCTGTAGCTGTAGCTGTAGCTGGAATTGTGTTGCCTCTCTGTTTGGTTGGTTGACTAGCTGCTGCTGCCTGGCTGCCTGGTTGGTTGAGTTGGGTTGAGTTGGCTGCTGCCTGGTTTGCCACTTTGCATGCATCGCTGCGTGTTTGGCATATTTAACAAATTTTCGCAAAAATAATGTAACGCCCAATGGCTGTCCCCCCTCGCTCTCTTCTCTCTTTACCTACCCTCTACCTTGCTGTTGTTGTGGCTGCGGTTTTCATTTCTCTCCCATCGACTAGCAGCAGCAGCAGCAGCATTTGTTGAGAGGCGGGTCAGCGGCTGCTGCTGCTGCTTCTGGTTCTGCTGACTAAAATCTAATCAAGCGCTGCGGCCAGGACACCAGCAAACTTATCAATAAGCCACACACAGCACACCACACACACACACACACACAGCACACACACACTTCAACTGCTTCTCGCTTAAACGCATTGGCTGGCACACATTTGCATGTATGAGAGAGGGAGTCAAGGGAGGGGGAAAAAAAAAAATATATATATCACCTTGCCACCTAATGAAATTTCATCGCCATTTTGCAGCTCTTCGCCTCTGTTTGCATTATTAAATTTAATTTTGGGTCGAGCGAGAGCGTCGAAGAAATTATGGCAAATATTCTTCATTTCATTTCGTTTGGTTTCTCGTTCGCTGCTTCTTTTGTATTCGCTTCATGCATATGAAATTTAAATTTTAATCGCAAGCTGCAAATGTTCATTGGATTTGGCTTCAAAATGTGCACGAAATATTCTTCTTCTAGCAGCACACTAAAGCATGAGAATGCCAGTTCTGAAATTGAACCTGGCAAAGGGGACAGAGAAAGAGAGAGAGAGAGAGTGTGTGGTGTGTAAAGTGTGCAGCTTTTTTGCCACGAGTGAGCTAAGCTACCACTTTTGGAGTCCAGGTCGAGTGTTTGTGTGTGCGTGAGAAGTGGGAGATGAAGAGAAGGGGAAACATAGGAAGCACAGCAGCAGTCAAGTGGTAAGTGGCAAGTGGCAAGTGGCACAAAAACCTGGCTGCACTTTAGTTGTTTAGGTGCTCTCCATAAGAAAGTATATGAAATAATAAACCACAAACATGAATCGACTATTCGTGGTTATAAATATGACTTGATTTAAATACAATCAACTTTCATTTTGATATATATGAAACTATTTCTATCCATTAAATGTTGTCTTATATACCTTTTGAAATATATAAAAATTCTTTACACTAAATATTTCAATCCATCTAATGTTGTCCTATGCAATTTTCAAATATATTAAAAACTTTTACATTAAAAATTTTAATCCATCAAATTTTGTCCTATTTAACTTCCAAATGTAGTATGAAATCTTACGCTAAAAGAGGCTGCATTAAAAATAATTCTTTCCCAGCAATCTTGGCAAAAATACTATAAGAGAATTGTTGAGACAGTTATAAAACTCATCCGAAGTTCACAAAATATTTGAAAGTTATAAAAAAATCCTCTCTCATAAAATATTGTATAACATTGTATAAAAATACTAGCTTAGAAACTTTAACATTCTTCAGCTGGTTAACAAATACAACAGAATCGTATTCTATGCTCAGCAGCCAAAATAAACTTGCTACCACAACAATTTGATTCACAACAAAAACGAAACTATTCTAAACTCTGGTTAGAAGGAAAAGTATAAAATTTCAATCTAAAAGCGAAAGAAATGCAAAGTAGGAAAACTGCACGCACTATTCAAATGTGAATTCTTATATATATATATATATATGGTATATTTATATACTATATCTATATTCGCAGCGGTTTCTTAACGCTCCCTCCGTCTGCGCTCTAATGCTCTTTTGTATAAATTTGTATTTTTTTAAGCATTTGCCTTTTCCCAGCAGCACTTGGTAGTCGATTTAGCGATAGAAAGACAACAAAAGTAGCAAGCAGCGACAACTGTCCTGTATCCTTTGGCCATGCTTGGGGCGCTGCCTTCTGCCTTCTGTCTCCTTTCTTCGCCTTCGCTTTCGATTGCATAAACTTCTTTGGCAACGAATTTACATTTTAATTGCATTGAAATTTGTTTTTGTCGCTTCACCCTCGAAGACAACGTTTAATCTATTTCCAAAATATTGAATATCAAGTGGAAAAAGAATATATCGATATACTTGTGTATTGTATATCTCTTTCAAAATGTATGTGTATATATCAAAAGATAATTGCAAGGGCAGCAAGTTTTCGCATAAATTTCCATTATGCCATAACTGCCAACACTTTTTTGGGGGTTTTGAATTGAACCAAATACGAAAACCAGAAATAAAGAAAATACTGGTAACACACACGAAAGCACACCAAAAAAAAAGGCGAAAAGGAAATAAATTCAAACACTATCCCCTCAGAGCAATTTGAAGAAACTTGCTCACATTTATCACTTGGCCAAAGGCAATAGCCAGAACAGCAGTAAAAGCAAAACTCTTACCACACACACACACACACAACAAGAAGAGACAATAGTTCACACAGGTTAATAAATCGATATGACATTTTGAGCCCAGTCAGCAAAGTGAGTGTGTTGTTGTTCGGTTGTGTGTGTTGCTTATCCTGTTACAACAACAACAACAACCAGAACAACAACAACTAATGCCAACAACAAGCCAATAAAATGAGCCATTCTTTTCCTCTTCTTATGCTATGCAGAAAAAAACAGAATATGCTGAGGGCAGGAGACAAATATACAACTCTACAAGCATAAATTTTCATGTAAGGGCAATAAAAAGGACATGTTTTCATACTTTGCTCCTTAGTACACAGAGACAACACAACGACAACAACAACATAATCAAGAGCATAACAATAACGAGGCGAGTCCAAAAATTATTTGCATTTTTACACATTTTGAGGGTCAGCCAAAGGACACACACACAAAAAAAATGAATGTCCTGCATGATGTCCATTATGTGTGGGGTTAAAACTTTTACCCAATGATCGGACAATGCGTGTTCTCTATGTTCTCTCTGTATGTGTGTGTGTTTGTGTGTGTGTGTGTGTGCGTAACTGTGATAATGGGTTTCTGTGTCGGAACTTTCAACTTCCTTTATTGCATTTTATGGGTTCAGCTTGGGTTTTTATTCGGACTTCGTTTAAGGATATTAGGATGTGTAGGCAGGCAGACAACATGTTGTTGTTGTTGTCCTTGTTGCTGTTGTCACGATTCAGAAGGTTATGATTATGACATCGAATGTTGTGTTCAGCCTTCTCTACAACGATAAGGTCGTTATATGTAGTTTTTTTTTTTTATATTTTATTCTACAAGAAATTGAATTATGCGCAAATTCAATGCAAAACATGTGACACTTATGCAAATGGGTTTCTATTCTTGGGACCATTTGGAATGTTTAATAACACTAGAACTTTAGCAGTAGAACAAGAATTTATGAAAATTGATGGTTACTTGCTAAAGTTATATATGAAATGTAAGGCAATTTCAATATTTTCGCCATAAAAGTCATTTTAATCAATTTTTATTGACACGAAACTGCATTAAGGTGAAAGTTAATGTGGACAAAAGTGGCCATCAAATTGCATAAAATATACTGGTTAAAAAAAAAGGGAAGAGGTTTTTCAACAAGGTTTTCATTCATTAAAGTCAATAGTGATACATAAGATATTCTTATTTGTAATATAGTTACTTAGTAGACATTCTCATGACTACTAAAGAGAGTAGTTTTAGATCCCACATTAAATATTTTCAAATAAGAAAGATGCACAAAGTTAGATATTAGATATTGACACTCAGCTTAAAAAATATATTATGCAGGATAAGAAAACAAGAATAATCTGACTAGCGATATGACAAATTATGCACATATATTTTTACCTTTTACTAATAAGGAAAGGTTTTAAAATAAAAATATGTTTTATTACTCATTAAAGACCAACAAAATATATAAAATTCTTCAAAAAGGAATATGATATTTTATAATTTTTGATATTTTCACTCAGTAGATATTCTCATTTAAAAGAAAATTAATTGCAAAGCTTAAACAGCAAAAATTTAAAGACAATTTCTAAATATTGTGACTAGCAAATGAATATTCAGCAAAGTGAACGTGAAAATTGCAATGGGGGCATATGATTAACTTGAAGCATTCCAACAGGCATGCAAATGTCAGTTAGTTAAGCCGCCAGCCAGTGACTCAGTCAGTCAGTCAGTCAGTCAGTCAGTCAGTCAGTGAATGCTGCCATCATTCATTCACTTAGACTTGCACTCAAAAGCAGCTGCCAGCTGCAGACGCCTCTGTGGCCACTTGAAGCGCGTCTGTCAAGCAGTTAGCTCTGACTCTGATGACCAGAAGAGCAAGCTGAGAGCAAGAGAGTGTGAGAGAGAGAGTGGGAGAGAGGGAGAGAGCAGACAAGACGCGATGAATCTGACGGCGTGTGGCGCGATAACTCGCTCCTGGCTGACTGTCTGACTGTGGAGCCTTGCATCCCTCCCCCGGTGGTATTCTAGCGGAGGCCAAACAAAGTGTGAAGCATTTCACTAAAAACCAATTCATTTGCATAAAATGGCAACTGGAAATGCAGCCGGAACCAGAGAGCATAGCGCAGTCCGCAACGCTCAGATTAGAAAATGGGCCACCCCCCAAACACTTCTCTGTCAGTGTGTGTGTGTGTGTGTGTGTGAGAGTCCTTTACAATGTGGGTAAATGGCACACGCGTTCGCCAAATGCGAATGTGAAAGTGCATTAGGAGATAGAGATAGGAGAAGGAGAAGCAACCAAAGGGGAGTGTGCACAACTTTATGCAGGCCATAGGCAATGTGGCTTTTGTGGCCAGGCCACGTCAGGCCTTCATATGTACATGATGATACGGGAGAGAGAAAGAGAGAGAGGAAGAGAGGAAGAGAGAGCCGAGACCAAAAACCAGGTCCTGGGTGAATTGTCGCCCGCCTGCTGCGTTTTTGGGTCAAAGCAATTAAAGGTTATAAATTTGTGTGCGCAAAAATTACATTTTTTTATATACGCTAGAAATTCTCCACACACACACACACAGAGAAAAATCGGGACAAAGAAGAGGAGGCACAAGAGGGAGTCACAAAAGGGGCTCCTTTGGGGCCGTGTCACGTGCTGGCTACGTGGCCAGTTCATTTGGCGTTTAATTTAGCAGAAAATTAAAGTCCAGTTAAAATTTGCATGCCAATTTGCTAGCCAGATTTATGAACTGAACTGAATGCAATGTGGCTCTGCAGAGCAATGAAGCGAGCCCTTTGGCTCGCTCAAATATGATCATAATATGGCATAATTTCGTGCGACAGATAAATATGATTATAGGCATCATTGGAAATAGAGTGAAATTAATGGCTAAATGTGACAAATTTAAATGAGTAATGGCAAAAAGAGAAAGGCAGCCAAGAAGCGATAGTAATAGAGATTAAATATTTGTATAATGGAAAATTGGTCATAGAAAATATATTTAAAAATTACGAAAGCTAAGAGTGTGCTCGACTGTAAGATATACAAGTAATGCAGTATTCACTTTTTAAATATACAGAATAAATATATCGCATGAATACTTCAAAATAAACCAACCTGCTATATTTGGTATATTCATATAGTACTACATCTAAAATATACCATAAAGTATAAAATATACCAGGTTGTCAGTTAAAACAAGTGCTGTCGATAAAATGAAAGCTCTACCTTTTATATTCTCTGAGGTTTAAGTGTTCAGACTGACGGACAGACAGGCAGACGGACAGATGCGACATGGCTGAATTCTTTCGGTTGTTGACGTTGATCAAGAATATACATATACATATAGATCGGAGATGCTTTTTTCTACCTGATACATTTCCCAAAGTTATTATACATTTGTAACGGGTATAAAAAATCACAAATTTTAAAGTAAAAGCTTGCATTTAAAGAAATAAAAGTACACCACAACTTAAGCCTTTTTTGATGATAATTCTAAATAAGATTTTTATAAACAAAATTTCTCATAATTTTCTCATGTGTTGACACACATTACAATTTAAATTTTTAATCTCAATTACCCAGGAGACGTTTTTTTTTATGAACTTCACTCATGATGCGACACCGCCCACTTCACTTCACTTCCATGGCATCGCATTGCATCAGCAGACTGCATGCAAAATGACATCATTCACAATTTTCCTTCTTCCGCATTAAGCATAAAAAAGAAAAATGAGAAAAACGCGAGAGAAAAATACGCGAACAGGGGAGAAAAAACAGAAACAAAAGAAACATATGCCAAACATATTAAAAACCATGTCAATGCCATTGTCTCTTGCTGTTGCTGCTGCCGCCGCCTCCCACACACACGCCACGCCCACTTGCCACACGCCCCTTTGCCGCTCTGGCTTGTCCGCAATTTACACTTGACTTTAACATCATTAACACACATTCAACTTGTGGTGCAGTTCAACAATTTCGCCATTCTTTTTGTTGTTGCTGGTTAAATAAAAAAACGACAAAGGAAGCGAAATCTGTTCGGAATGTATATATGCTATATAAGAGGAGATATATATTCTTTGACATGTGCGTGCTGCTGGCATGACACTTTGGCTGTTTGAAATACTCGGGGATCAATGCGAGGCTCAGGTTGCAGCAGCTGCTGCTGCTGCTTGTTTGCTTGCAGCTCAAGCTTCACAACTGCAATTTCATTTCATCTTCGACTTTATGTTGTTGTCACATGGTTTTATGGTGAACACACACACACACACATTGTTATGTTGCACTTAATTTTGTGTGAAATTTACTGTTAAGCGACAACACTTATAAAAGTTTTTCACCTGTCGCACGCGCTCTGCTTGCGGCCTTTGTGGCCAATTGTCACAATGAGGCAAAAAAATTGCAGTTAATAAGGTTGAAAGGCAAGAAATACATTGTTGAAACATAAAGCTATATAAAGCGAGGATAATGGTTGGGTATCATCACAAAGTCACAGTGTGTATTGTAATATTGTAGAGTTAAATAGTAAATTAACTTCGAGTGACTTCAATTTCAAAGTTCAATTAATAGGAACAGCAGCAAATGTGCAAAAAATAGATTACAACAAATTCGAGTTTTGGTCTCTCAAAATCAATTGGAATTTCTTATGAAATTATTGTGAAGAAAAGAAAGATTAAAGCAATAAATTAAATGCATTCGCTATATATTTATATATAACATTTCGCATCTTCAATTAAAAACTATTCATCTAAGAATATATAAATAAATAGTAGAATAATAGAATATGAATAGTAAAGACGACATTAAGGAGCAAGATTTTTATTCAGCTATTCGATTTTTTCCCTTAAAGTAAAAGTAAATATTTCTGCTCTACCAGCATATTTTGTTTTTTTAATGCCAATTCTGAAAAACTTTACGGGAGATCAAAATAAAAAAAAAAACAATATATTAATAAGAAAAACAGATATTAAATGTTCGATTTTAACATTTACTCAAATATACAACAAAAATAAGCACTATTAACTTTACTACTTCTATGCAAAAGAAAATATGCATAAAACTATATAGAAATGTTTAAAATAAAAGTGCCAACTTGAGGAAAAGTTCTGGTGTTATTTCAGCCTCAATTTCTTGTTTCTTACTTCAACTCTCAACTCAAATACACAAGCACTTGAACTATCTTTAAGCCATTCAATGGTCCTCCATTTAGTTGACTAAGAAGCGGAAACAAACAATCGACTGTCATTTTGTTACGCTGATTGAAGCCAAAATCCCCCCGCGGGAACTTTATTTTTGGCAACAAAACTTGCGCTGTTTCGGCAATTTACTTAATGACAACACTGCTTGGCAATTTGGTGGCCAATAAATTGCTTTAATTACCCAATTTTAAAGGACAGCGCAGATGGACGTGCACCAATCAGACACAGAGAGAAAGGGAAAGAGAGAGTGGGAGAGAAAGTAAAGGGTAGAACATTGTAACGTGCATGTAAGTTGGCGCTAGCAACAATTTGGAATGGGGGAAAGATGTTGCATGCAGCTGATGCTGCCACACTGAAACAAGGTAGATAACACTCAACATCAACAGACCATCAATAAGGAGCAACACAGAGAGAGAGAGAGTGAGTGAGAGAAGAGTTGAATGAAGATGGACAACTGAGCTGGGGGAGGAGGGGGGATGTATGAAGAGACTGTCTGTCTATCAGGAGAGAGTCACGAAGCTGTTGCTGTTGCTGTTGAGGTTGAGCGACTGTTGCATACCTGGCACTGTGTACGGTGATGGATGCAACGATGGCAGCCAATATGCTGAATTTATTGGCGGATAGGATTTATGCGTGGCATGCGACAACGATGCCAGCAACGATGACGATGACGATGACGATGACGATGCCAAAGTTGAACCAGAAGCTGAAGCTGAAGCTGACGATGATGATAATGATGATGGTGTGCAAGTGGAGGACAATGCCGCGATGTCGCTATTATTGGATAAATTCTCAATTACTGACGATAATTGACTGCTGCTGGCAGTGTTGTTGCTGCCACTGTTGTTGCCACTGCTGCCACAGATGCTGATGCTGTTGCCATACTCTGCTGTTGATGATGCTGCTGCAGTGTTGCCGCCGCCTTGGCTATTTACGAAACCAATTGCAGTTGAATTATTTATCATGTCAGATGACGACGACGACGATGGCGACGAAGAAGAGAAAATTCTTGAAAATACTTTACACTTATTTACACTCACACACACACACAGTGTAAGCACACAGAGAAAAGAGAGTGGGATAGAGACAAAGCTATAAGCGAGCGTTAAAAAACACACACACACACACACACAAAAAGTCGTTGGCAAAGATTCGAAAATGCCGCAAGGCGAATGACAGAGAAAGCGAGAGAGAGAGAGAGAGTATGTATGTATGTATTAAGTGTATATATGTATGTATGTATATTCGCTGACGAATTGATAATTGAGCGAGTGGAAAACTCAATAAGCAAATATCATAAATATTAAACACGAGACATCATCATCCATACACATACACACACACACAGCGTTCGACTTTTAAACAATTAGCGTCAGGTTAACACGTTCTTCTACTTTTGCTGCTTCTTCTTCTGCTTTTCGTTTGCTTTTTGCATAGATTTTTCGATTATTCAAATTGTCATCAATAGTAATTTTTACTATTTTTGCAACACGCTCGTCTTTTGTTTTTTTAGCCACGCACAATGAAAATTTAATTTTTTTTAATTAATTGACTTGATTTTGCATTTCAATATTTAACGTAAAACAATTATTGCGATAAAAGCACAACAATGACAGCTTTTTATTTGATATTTTAATTGAGCTACTTTTTTTTTGTTTTGTACAACAATTAACATTTAGTTTTTAGTCGATTTGCATTCGCGTTTTTTTTTTGCGTTTTTTGTTGCGCACTTTTAGAGTGTGTTTTTTGCTTTCTCGTCTTTTGGATCTGACAGCGCTGCTGGCATCGGAATCGAGTTTTCCTTTCGATTTGCAGACAATGCATTTATCAAGAGGTGCTTTTATAGATGATATAAATACTGAAAAAGCAGCAAATGCAAATAGTTCGATTCGCTATTGGCGCTAATTATAGGTGCGACACAAAGTAAAAGGAATTGTTCTGTTGCTTGTCAGTGATGGGACTCGGTAGCTGATCTCTGAAAGGCATTCGGCATTTAATTAAACTGAACACAAAGTGTGTGTGGAGAGAGAGACTGACTGCATAGAGTAGGCACTTTAATACCCTATGCACTTCTGATGGCCCAAAGAGGGTATAAATAGCAGATGGGAGCATGGAAAAATATTGAGAATCAATAGATAATCAATCTATATTAGCGATGGGCTGAGAAGGAAACATCAAGGTACTAGTTGATGCACAAACTTTTTATAATTTCATACATTATTCATTAAAAAAACAGTTTGCTGAATTAATTTTAGAATTCCACTTTATATAATAATGAAGTTTCCTGAACTTTTGCTAGATTTAAGCAACTGAATCTTTAATTCAAATTAACTTTATAAACATATTTTATTTTAAAAGACTTTTTGGTAAACGTTGAAACTAATTTTAGTTTGAAAATCCAAATTAATCTATAAAATAGAACAATAACTTACTTAGGACACACCAAGAAAATACAACTTATTATAATTTTCTATATCATTCATCCATAAACAGTTTTCTGAACTAATTTAAGAATTAAATTTTTGTATATATTATATTGTTTATTTAATAAAAGTTTCCTGGCCTAATTCTAGATTTAAGATTTGTTGTATTTTAGATTTACTCCTAATGACTTTTCCAAACTATAAACCGCTTAAACCAATTTTGTTTTAAAATACAGTTTAACCACATTTACATAATAAACCATTAATTAACTTACACAGGTCATCAGGTTGTGCATCAAATGTCGTATTTGTTTTTTCTTTCCTGAAGAGTAACTCTGTTGTGTATATTTATTTATTTGTTTTTTTGTCTGCACTTTCACGCCTCGCTTCACAACGATTAAAATTGCATTTCAGACTAAATCGATATATAGTATCTATATATATATTTATTTTATTTTTTCACTTTTACGCAGCAACAATGAAGCACATGCCGTCTGTGTGTGTGTGCAAAAAACGCGTATTGGCAAAAGTCAAATCACTAAAAATAAATTGACATCAATCAGCCGAAAGAGAGAGAGAGAGAGAGAGGGAGATGCGAAAGGGAAAGAGAAGAGCAGGACGATGCAGGCCAGACACACTCTGCAACTAATTAAGCAACGTCACACACACACACACACACACAATTACAGCTGCGGTATATTTTTGGTATATAAATATCACGGCGGAAAAATGGATACCAAATTTGTGGAATATTCTTGCGTTATCTCGCAGCTCGTAAATCAACGTCCGATTTCAACTGATTGACGTTTTAGTTGCAACTAAACGACGCAAGCAGCACACAACACAAAAGTATTCAGAACCGCAAAACGTGAGACTCAATTTTCAACTCAATCGCAGCTCATCATCTGCATTCGAGAGCAAACTCAATCGTTGCTCATCTCGAACTCATCTCGAGCTCATCTCGCATCACGATCTTCAGTTGTCAAAAGGTTCTTGGGCGGACATAACTGGAAAAACTTGATTTACAACTTTTGTTATCGTTGTTGTTGTTATGAAATTGTTGTGTGTGTGTTGTGCTCTTTTTTAAATGACTTTTAATGTTAGTTTCTTGTTTGTGTGTTCTTTAGTCATTTGCATCTATTTCGTTGTTGCTATTGCATTTTGTTGCTACTGTTGTCGTCGCTAATGAGTTAATTAACACATTTCGTCTTGGAGTTTTTTTTTTTAAGGTGAACTTCGATGTCGTGTAAACTATTGCGTGTGCGTTAATTATGATTAGAATCGAAATGCGAACACACGAAACGAAAAAGACCCACTATATAGGCTGTAGAATTTTAAGCTATATATAGAGCGTATAAGCAGAGAGGTAGAAAGAGAGACACAAACAAATTTCATTGTAGATTTTTGTTGATGATAAAATAGAAAATTCGTTTTAGCAACAGTTGCATGATATTAGCTAAAGATGAAGCAAGTCACTGAACAGCGTAATAAATAATGTGAGAAGAGAGAGAACCTAAACGTTTCGAAAAAAAAACATATATTCATTTAAATAATCAAATAAATTTGCAGAAAACTTAATATAGGCATAAATATCCTTAGAATAATGTAAGCTTTGGATAAAAATATAATATTTAGTAAAGTAAAAACAAGTAAGCAATGTAGATAGTGGTAAATAACATATACCAAATAAATACCGCAAAAATACTATTACAAAACATACAAAAATCTGCATTTGGTATATTGATATAGTACTACATTCTAAAGCAAAAGCAACTAAGATCCGCAAATTTGATATTGATTTGAACATGTACAAAAATACTATTGCGAAATATACCAAAGACTGCATTTGGTATATTGACAAAGTACTACGTTCTAAATATACAATAGAGTACATGGCAAAGGCAACCTCAAATTTAATCAACATATTTAAACAATTTAATCAGTTTATCTTTGCTTCTTTTTGCCGATAATGATGATTTGGAAGATATATTTCCCAGAATGACTCAAATAATACTGCAGTAAACACTTTATTGTCGAACTAAACTGTTCTACGAAATTGCTTGATGCCAACATCTTATTTGCTTATTATTCAACCATTTTGATAGATTTCCATAAACAGCAAAAAAGAGGGGGAGAAAGTTAAAACAAAATACAACCATCAATGAAATATGCAAACACAATTTTTGTGTATGAACTCTTCTTGTGCTTGAGAAACTCGCTTTGCTCTCTCTCTCTCTCTTTCTCTCAAGGTTCTCTCACAATTGCCTTCCGGTAATTTCTAGCCACATTTTACATTTCAACGCGACACCACACACACACACACCCACAAACAACCACACACACACATGGGTTGTGCTGCCATAATGGCTAATTTGAATTTTTATCATGTTTACAAGCAAACAATACGTGCATCATCATCGCACAGAGAGGAAGTCGAAACTCGAAGAATATTTCCTTCTCCTTCTACTTCTTTTCTCGCACAGCATTTGCATATCGATTTCATATGCGGCATATAGAGTAGAGAGTTCTTTCCCTATCCCTTTCCCCTCCCCTCACACACACTTCTTGGCGGCGAATGCAAATACAATCCATTTTGAATATTTCTTCTTGCGCGTTCGCAAATTGTGTGGAATAACCATGAAAATGTTTACATGTCTGCCAAAAAAAAGCGAAAAAAATAAAAAACATTTGACATTACGAATTTGCAAATTTAATAACACCCACGAAAAAAAAACTGACGCCAGCAAACTTGACATCGTTCTATTCCAACATCGTCGTCGTCGTCTCGTTGACTCTTTGTCTGTTTGAAGTTTGCTTGCATGTAAATTGCACTGATTACCACGTTGCACTTTTCTTTCATTTTTCCCTCCCCCTTTTCATCCTCCTCTCTTTGCTTACTCATTTGATTTGAGAGAGTTGCATTTTGTCTGCTGCGTACTTTGCTCGTCATTTTCTTTCATGTTTTATACTTTACTTTACCCCCCTACTAATGCAAATCGTCTTTATTGCCACAGCACTTTTTTGCTGTGTTTGTGTTTGGCTGTCGCCATCATTTCTTCTCTCTCTCTCTCTCTGGCTTAGTTCTCTTCTCATTTTAACACTTGACGTATTTACGTTGCCCCATTATTCTCACCCAGGGTCAGCGCCATTAAATTTAACTGCATTTGCTGCATTTCAAGTGGAAATGAGGCGCCCATTTGTTTTGTGTGTGTTTATAAGGCCCACAAAGAAAATTTGTAATGGCGTGTTTTGTTATCGAAGGACTCGAAGCAAAGAAAATGAATAAGAGAGCTAGCTTACTAGATTGTAATTCAAGTATTCTTTAAGCGCAGTGTTTCAATTTGCAAAAGTTTATTAGGAATTGGATAGAATAAGTATGTGGCTTTCATATTAAGTTCAACTATATATTTATCAAACTGCGGGCCGAAGTTTGTAAACTAATTGTTATAAAGACAGTGACAATTCCCGCTTTTATGAATATATTAAATAGGATTATAAAAGATTTTTATAGCAATCATCAAATCTATTTTAGTCATAAAATCTAATCTAATCATGAAATCTAATAATTTACAAAATATGAATAGATTCTCCTCACTACACATATATTAGAGTTCTGCATCTAGATTCTCAATTTAAAATACAGGAATAAATTTATATAATTTTTCTGAGATTCTCTTCATAAGCTATTTACTTTTGCATTCTAAGCAGACTCTAAATTTGTATAAAAGTCAATATAAGAATCAAACACTCAAAATTTGTATAAATTTCTACTCTGTTTCTAAGAATATCTTTATCAGTTCTTTAAAATTAGAGCGTTCAAATGATTCACTGATATTCCACTAAATATAAAGTTGTAGAAATTTAAACCATATTTCAAAGATTCTCTTTATCAGTTCTTTAGAAATAAAGTGCTCAAATGCTTCACTGCTATGCCACTAACTATAAATTTGTATAAATTTCTACTATATTTCTCAGAATCTCTCTATCAGTTCTTTAAAAACACAGCGTTCAAATGCTTCACTGCCATTCCATTAACTATAAAGTTGTGTTCCCACAAATCCATTCACAGTTGTGATGACTCACAGTGAGCACTGTAAGTACTCGACGACTTGAGCACTATCTTTGGGCGCTGCAAAGTCCTTCAACCAAACAGAGCAACAATAACTGCGCAACAACAACAATAACAACAACAAGGAGAAGAAGAAGAAGAGACGAGAACGACACTTGCAGAAACCAAACCAAAAACCAATCAAAGGTTGCCTGCCAAAAAGTATGCTATACTTTTGCAGTGCGACAGTCGAGGAGGAAAAGGAGGAGGAGGAGGAGCAGAAAAAGTAGTGGAGGAGAAGGAAGCAGGAAACAAAACTCGGCGACTCACTCAAGCATTTTATTAAATTGCCACCTTCCGTTTGTTGTTACGACGTTGCTGTTGCCCTCGCCGCCTCTCGCTGTCTTTTTATTTTTTTTGCAATTCCTAGGCATAAACCCACAACAGATCCACTTCCCCTGCTGTTGCTCTGCTATATCTAAACTCAATACATATACATATATTTCTGCCATCTTTTTCTATTATATCGTTTCCGCTGTTTGGCATAAATTCTGTGCACAGGCCAAAAGTAAAACTTTTCCTATTTTTTATGCTTATTGCAAAGTCTGGTTCTGCTTTTTTGCTTTTTGTATACTATCTTTGTTATTTTTTGAGGTTAAAGTGCCAAAGCACGAATACAAAATACAATAAAAAGAGCGAAAAACTTTGAGACAAGCTAAAACACAAAAAAAGAAACGTAAAACAACAAGAAGAGCATTTGTCTAGCGTTTGGCTTTGTGGCAATATCGAAATGCGATTGCGGCAAATGCGACTTACTCGTTACTGTACAGATACATTTGCTATGTAGATAAATATAAATAGATATCTGTTTGTTTCTCTGTCTGTCTGTGTGTGTGTATAATGTGTCTATAATGCGGCAAACGTTGGAGTTAGTCCAAAATGCATTTACATTTGCATTGCCATCGCTTTAGGCGCATTGCGGGCGTTTCGCTTTTAAGCTTATCTAAAATTGAAATTGAAATACACAAATTGAAACATTAACACACACACAACTCAAAACCTGCACAGCGCTTTCAGTTCAACTAATTATAGGTTGTGAGTAAAAAAAACTAAATGACTTAATCGTTGTTTAAAGCGTTAAGTTCATCAGCTAATAATGCTTACATAAATCTCGTCTCTATTTAGAATTCCTTTATGCCAATGCTTATGCAGTAATGATAGATATTATAGTTGTGTTATAATCAGTGTTCTTTACTCCTTATGTTTTTTTAGTTTCTCGCCACTTTGTTTTTATTATTTTGTAACTTGGCTGCTTTTCTAGCTGATTTCACTATCAGTTTGTTCATTATTACCCCATCATCATTTTAATTAGCAACCGAAAAAAGTTTCTAGAGCGAAGCAAAAAAAAAAAAATATTAAGCATACGCCATGTTAAACAAGCGTAATTACACGTAGAGCAGAAAAGTTGGGTAGGGACGGAAGCCGCATGTCAGCAACTTTTATTTTTGCATTTCCCGATTTTTTTTTTTTTTTGGGTTGCACTTTTACTCTGCAAGTTGTTAACAATAAGCGACGCTAGAGGTCGCCAATTAAAAATTTGCTATAGCTCACACACGAAGTGTGTGTGTGTGTGTGTGTGTGTGTGTGTGTGTGTGTGTGTGTGTGTGTGTGTGTGTGGGAAAAAGTCAACATTTTTGTGGTCACTTAAGCAGATTAATTTCATGGGTATAATTAAAAGAAGAAGCCGCGTGCGTGCGCCACCAACGAGTGGAGAGAGAAAGAGGGGAAAGAGTGAAGCAAAAACGTAAGTTGCCAACAAAAAATTAACATAAATTAAATTTTTCGTAAAACTTTTTCGCTGGCGCTGTTAAACAATTTGGCCTTCTGTGGACGATGCTGTTGCAGTTGCTGTTGCAGTTGCTGTTCTTGCTTTTCATGCTGCTGCTGCTGCACTTGGCCGACACATAATTGATGGTTTTTAATTAACTGCCAAGTGACCGACACGCAACTGACAATGACCAAAAAAAAAAAAAAAAAGAGAAGGGAGAATAAAATATAAAAATAATTCAACAACGTTGCAGCAACTCTTAAAAAAGTTAATACCCTTTTTTATGGAAATCACACAAAATCGAACTATTCAACTTTGATGAACGCAACAAAGTGTTGATTGCATAGATTATTAATTAGTTAGAAAACATTTCTCAACAGCTTAGTTAAGAATATTTTCACTTTATGATTGAGAAACTTTTCTATAAATTTCTACTAGAAAATTCTTGTTTAAAAAGGAATATTTCATATGAATACGTATAAAAACGATGCGAAGTTATTAGATAATTTAGCTTTTAATTAAATATTTTAAATAAAAGATGGCATTTTAAACGCATTAAGGCGATGCATTAGATAATTCTGCTTTTAATTAGAGATGACATTTTGATAAGTTTTATAAAAAACAACAAGTACATTTTCATTGTATAAATGTGAAACATTTTGATTAAATGTCTACTAGAAAATTCTTCTTTAAACTGTAAATAGTAGTTAATGTTAATAAATTTATATTTTCAAGTTTCACACTTAAATTAAATATTGGAAATATAAAATTGCTAATGTCGGTTTGATAAAATTCTATCCAAAATATCTTTTACAAAATACACCTTTGAAAGGAATATTTCAAATGAATGATTGCAGTTTGATAAATTTCACAGGAAATAACTTCTTACTATATAACATATATATATTCAATTTAGAATTGTGAAGCATTTCTCCTTTAAATGAAATATCTAAAATTAATGACTGCAAATTGTAGTGCTGCATTTATATATTTTAAGTTTATAATTACCACTTTTACTTTGATAGAGTTTTCTATACGAAATTTCTACTACAAAATTCACCTTGAAATTGAATATTTTATATAAATGATGGTTAATTGCACTTCGATGTAGTTCAAAAAGAAATTTCTCCTTTAAGCATGTAGAATATTTCATATTAATGATTGCATTTCTCTTCGAAATCGCGCTTTCAATAAGAATAAATAAAGCAACTCCACTCTAAACCACATCAACTTACATTTAATAGAAAAAAAGAGTATTCAAAGTTCGTCTTAGGAAAATATTGACAACGGGAACAAACAAATTTAAAATTCGAAAAAAATGCAGTTTAAAAACGTGTCCTGTCCATCGTATTCATTGTCACCGTAAATTGTAGCCGAAATCATTGTATTGGCTGTCGAAAGGCCAAATACACGCTTTTAGGCTTTGTCAACAACGCGAATTTTGACCAGAGCAAACAGCTCTTAAACTGTTTAATAAACTGACCATTGATTGATCGACGTCCATCAGTGAAGTGATAAAGTATTCCAATAACAAATTTAGCACTTACCATTGCGATTCTCGCTATCGGCGGGTTTCATTTGAATCGGATGATACATCTGTAAGAAAAGAATACAGAATTAGTAAAATGCATTTGTTAAATTTGATATATATTTCATCATAGCGTAAAGCTTCCGTATGCTGACTAAATACCCCAAATTCCTCTCTCTCTCTCTTGGCTGCTACCTAATTTGCCGTGTTAATCACATTTGATATATTGTGACGACGACGACGCAGTTGGCGATTAATTTGCAAGGCTTTTGGCGCAATGCAAACGCCGCAACAACCAGCCAAAATTGTTCAAGTTACCCCATATATATACTATATAGTATATATACATACAGTTGAGTCCATTTATATGCTGATGCAGCAGCGTCGTAGTCCCCACCATTTTTTTTGGTGTTGTTGTCGCTTAAGCTGCATAATGAATGAATGCAGCAGACAGAAAGAGATAGGGAGAGCGAGAGCGAGAGAGAGTGAGAGAAGCGACGACAAGCTGTTTCTAACTGGCCGCCAAATCCTCGACTAAAGCCAAACACATTTATTCAGCGGTCGCGCTGCGCCCAACAACAACAACAACAACAACTCTTTTGCAGAGGCAGTAAAAAGGGCGTGAAAATCCTAAAATATGCGTTCGCATTTCCCTTTTCCCTTTTTTCCTTTTTACCATTCCCCTTCACACCCCTCACTCGGTTGCAACGGCAGCGTTTTAAATGTAATTTTTCGCGCAGCGTCTTCTAATTAAAACAAGCTTAAAGCTGCCGCAAAACGTGCCGCAGCACGAGGTCATACCCGAGGCCAAGTGGAGTCCGCTCCCCTCCCCCTCCCCCTTTCCCCTCCCTCTTTCACCTACTGTCCAGGCACTTCCGTCGCCAAGTCGCGCGGCTAATGGCCCATGATTTATTGGCAACGACGACAGGCTGCGTTGCTGCTGCCACCGTTTTCTATGAGCCAACATCAGCAGCAGCTACAACACTAACGGTGTCCTTGTCCGCATTACCCTTTCTACACCTTGCACCTCCCTCCCTCCCATCTCCTAGCTCTTCCCCTTCTATGCTGCTTTCGCACTCTCTGTTTTGGCTCGTAAATAATACACGCAACACGGCGACTTGCTACAAATTGCAGTCCAAGTCAACCTGCTTCTCTGGCCGCTTTTCGACTTTTTATTTTTATGCGCTCTCTCGCACCACGCCCCCTTTTATTTACACCCCATTCCTTTTGGCTATTACACAATTTTTTTTTGTGTTGCGTTATAGGCAGGAAGTGGCAATTAGAAGGCAAGCGCAAGCTTATGCAGCTAATTGGTTGAAATGTTATCAGCTCTTGCCTCTTTTTATGACACAATTCTTTTAATAAATTCAACTGCAGCGCAATCTAATCCGATTGAATTATGGCTAACAACTGAGTAATCGTCATAACAATAAGGCGAAGAGTCAGTGGCCTATCGATAAAAAAGACTTTTATTACTATTCTGAAACATATATGACATTTTAAACTATCAACTGTCTATATTCTATTGAATGTGATATTTAAGCCAGCATTTAAGATACGTTATTATTTTAATTGATTATAATTCATATTAAATTCAAATGTTTCTCAATATTTATTTATTAAATCGATTCATTTACCAATCTGCCTACAGTGCTTTCCATTAATAGACATGCCACTTGTCGCTGCAGTGCTGCCAACTTGCTTTAACAAAATACGATTTACGATTTAGTGCTGCAAACTTGCTTTGGCAAAATACTATTTTCAATTGCTTGCCAAATGCAAAACGCATGTGAGATCTATCTTTATTCTACTGAAATCTCATTTTATTTTTAATTTAAACTTTTCTCAAAACAACCTTTTACATTGCTTTCCGTTAAAAACCATGCCACTTGTCGCTGCAGGGCTGCCAACTTGCTTTAACAAAATACGATTAACAAATTGCTTGCCAATGAAAGCCATCCACTTGTCGCCATGGTGCTGCCAACTCGCTTTAACAAAATATAATTTACAATTGCCAATCGAGTGCACATTTTATGCAAGCGATTGCCAAATGCAACACGCACTCACATGTCACAAAATGGCCAACTTTCTTGACTTGCCAACAATTTCAACCTCTTCTTTGCCACTTTCCTCTTCTCTGCCCCCGTGCTGCACATATTTCTTGAGCCCAATTGTTGTGCCTTTCAGTGGCAATTTTGTAAAATAAATATTGTTGCACAGCTGCACAATTCTTTTGGCACTGTCACAGGACATGCAAATTATGTCAGATTCCGAGCGCTGATAACGTGGCATGCCACAAGCTTAGTTCCCCCTTCTATAACCCTTTTAACTACTTCCCTTGGCTGAGGAGGAGGAGGAGGGACACATGACATTTCAAATAATAATATTCATGCTGATTTGATGGCGTAATAGAAAAGCCAGCAAAAAAAAAAGAAGAGGAACTTTCAAAACGCAGAGACATAGAATGTGCCTTAACGTTGGCAAAAGTCGTTGGATTTTCGCTGATGTTGTCTTTATGTATTGCCCCCTTCCCGCCCCCTCTTTCAATCTACATGTGTGGCAGCGCCACTCTGCCCCCCCTCCTTTGCAATCTACTGTTATTGCTGCCACTGCTGCTGGGACTTCCTCGCGTTGCTGACAACTTTGGTTGTAGCTCCAAAGCGCAAATTGACATTTTTGTGCCTGTGGTTTTGTTGCCTTTGGCAGAAAAAACTTTTGGCGCGTGTCTTGTGCTAACAATTTTTCCATTCTTCTCTCTGTTTTTTTTTGTGCACTCGCTTTTTGTATATTTTTTTTTGCATTGCATACTTTTAAGCTGCCAGGACAGAAGGCTAAACTTTGAAATTACTTGCATTTTATGGGTTGCACGGGTAGTGAAAAAGGCCCCTTTAGAGTGTGTGTGTGTGTGGCGAAAAAACTATATTGGAAAATAACAAAAATACTGCAATAACATACCCTAAGCAAGGAGTAAGAGTAGAGTTGTTTAAAGCCAGAGAAAAAGTGTGCTATAGATATGCCAATTCATTTTCTAATCACAGGGTATCTAGGTAGTCGGATAGCTTAGTCAGCGTTTTCTCCCTTCGTTTTTTGATCATTTTTGTATGCATTTTTTGTGCCGTGTCATGGCTCTGTCAGTCCACGCGCCAGTCAATCTGTCAGTCACGCAGTCAGTTAGCCATAATGAAGGCGGCACCACCACGATGCTGAAATCCAGCCAGCTTGTTGTTACTGCAGTGTTGCATGATTGCGTTTATGATAAGTTGATGCGGCAGCTGGTTTTCGCCATTTTGTGAATTCGCACAATCAGCAAAAAACAAAGCTGCAGTTGCATCGACTTGGGTTGAAGCGACTAAAGAGATACTCACTAGAATTTTAAACCACTTTTCTGTTTACTAATATTTGATTTTCAGAATTTTATCTAACTTTTCTGTTTACTAATATTTAAAATTCAAAATTTTATACATCTTTCTATTTACTAATATTTTATATTAAAAGTATTTCAAATATCTGTTGACTAATATTTGACATTCAGAATTTTATACATATTTGCATTTTACTAATATTTAATATTCTGAATCTTATATCACTTTTCTGTTTACTAATATTTAATATTTCAAAATTTTTTTCACATCTTTCTATTTACAAATATTTTATATTAAAAGTATTTAAAATATCTGTTGACTAATATTTGACATTGACAGAATTTTATATATATTTTTTTTTTACTAATATTTAATATTCTGAATCTTATTTCACTTTTCTGTTTACTAATATTTAATATTAAGAATATTGTACCACTGTTTACTAATTCTTAATATCAAAAGCATTAAAAATATTTGACTAATATTTTAATATACCCCTCACACACCTCCCTACAGGGTATCCATGTAACTTCCATTAAAAGCTTAAATGCTGCCAGAACACTTGAAAATAAAAATACTCTTAATTCACAATTTTTGCTGTCACTAATCGTTGACAATGAATGTCACAAATTATGTGAAATTTTATAGCAAAAATGTTGGAAAAATGTGTTCAGGAAAAACTTACCCCATTCAGCGTTTTCACATTATGCAGAGCGTCCTGAGCTTTTAGTGCCGCACGTCGCGTATAAAACGTCACAAAGCAGCAACCTGAAAGAGAGAGTGAGACAGATTGAATGAGTGAGAGAGAGGTGGAGGAAAAATTGAGATTAGCATAAGGGTTAAATTGGAGTTTATTTTCAAGCGTCGCGACGGCAGAAAAGAAAATTATGAAAATTATTATTATTAGCAGGCAGGCAGGCAAAGCAAAAATGGCAACGCAACGGGGCGTGTTGCGGAAGCCGGTGGCAAATGTGGCAACATGGCAGCACTAAATTAAGCATTATGGCCTAAACCTGCGTCCTACCCCCCTTATATCAACATCGAAGTAAATGTGTCGCGTTTTGTTGAGCGAATGTGTGTGTGTGTGAGAAGGATTGAGGCATAAGTGTTTTAGGTATTGGAATTTATGGTGGCTTGGGGCAGGTGGCAAGCATATTTAAGCAGCCCAAACGACTCAACAAAATGTCTAGAAGAGATGATACAAAAATCTTTAAAACGATGGCATAAAACATAAGATAATAGGAAAAAAATCTTTAAAACGATGGGATAAAACAAAAGAAAACAATTTTCAGTGGAAATATGCGACTTTTTATTAAGCATACAAAAATAAAGATACTCCATAAAATCAAGTATATTAAGTATGAAATGGAGCTGCTTTGAGTTTTATGAATTTCGGAATTGAAACTAAAGCATTTTTAAGAAAATCCAACATTAACCAAATTTTAAAATAAAGTTTCAGTAAAAGTGAAATTCATTTTAAATATTATAATGTAACATCGACAGAGAAAGTTACTCAAATATCACAATTTTTTTTAAGCAGTATTTGATATTCGCATTTCAATTTTTTTCTTTTTCTCTACTCCGAAAATCTGCGTCCGAAAATTGTAACACAAAAAAAAAAAGCGGTATAATAGTATAAAATTGAGTTGAAAACCATTTCCGGACTTTTGCGTATTTTTCATTTAACGTGGACTCTTAGCCAAAAACCCTGCTGTTCCACTTTTTCCCTCCACCCGCGGCTGGAGTTGGGTTTAATTTTGAATTCTGGGCTAACTGTGAGTACAAAACTTAATATGGCAATAGTTGCATAATGCAATTACCGGCCATATCGACGGCTCTCGTTCACTGAAGCGTGATGCGTTGTGGCATGGCTCATCCTCCCCTACACACACTCCCACACACACACACCTTCTCAACACTTGGGTAATTCAATCTGTCGCTGTTTTTGTGGCATACTCCTCTCTCCACGGCGTCGTCATCGTCGTCGCTATCGTTGCCAAACGGCATTTTTCTGCATTTTTCACATATTTGCAAATATTTTCATTTCTCGTTTTGGCTTTTCTGATATCCGCAGCTGGTTTAGAGGCAGAGACAAAGAGAGCGAGAGAGAGAGAGACGCAAATGCCAATACCGCAGCGGATGCGTGGGAATTATGGCGGATTGAAAAGGGGGTACACGATTTTTTTCAGTGTTACCCATAAAGCTTAAAACTTTAAAACCAAATGCACTCCGAAGAAGTGCAAGCATCATGTTGACAGACGGCACATTAAAGGATTAACTGAAAGTCATGTGAACGCTTTTACGATCGAAGTTAGAGATAATGAAAAAAAAATCGTAAAATGTTAAGGACAAATGTGGTTTCTTTAGTAGAAATTTCGCTATTGAATTTTTGTACAAGCTTTTGAACTGTCGTTCTTTGTTTTACTTTATGAATTTGATTGAATATTTAGAAATAAAAGAAAAAACTCACAATTGAACTAGTTTAACCACAAAAGCTTAAAATCAGCCAACTTAAATGAAAGCTTAATTCGTAAGACAAAAGCTCATTAAAAGCTAATGCAAAAGTTAAAACAAAGTGTACCCAAAGCATAGCAAGTTTAACTTCTTCGCTTCCTCTGCAAATATATCGCATTTCACTTAACCCAGAAAAACGGATAGCAAATCAAAAACGAATAGACAAAGACACACAGTTGGAAAGGGAGATAACACGAAAAAGAGGAATTGAAAGGGAGGAGGCGGAGATGGTAAAGCAAACGTTACGTTTTGCAATCGCAGATTAAATATCACTTAAAATTAAACTAGCGTTAAATGTAACAAATGAAAGAAAATCGAAACGATTTCAAATGCAATAAAATATCGTCTGCAACAGAGAGAGAAAGAGTGTAGAAGTAAAACAGCGAGAGACGGAAACCAAAGACGAAAACCAATCGCGCGATAAGCAAAAGTAAAAGACGAAGACTAGAAGAAGTAAGAAGAGGGGGGACGGAGGAGAGAGAAGAGGTGGTAAAACAGCAGCAAGAGCAGAAGAGAAATCTCTCAATTCCCATTATGTGCATGTCAACTTCAGTTAGAATCAAAGCAGCAAAACAAGCAACAAAACGGAGTAACACACAGATAAGTTCGTGGGAGGAGGAGAGAAGAAAGAGAAGAGTTGTGGGGAGTGGGAAGGAGAGTGGATGAGCTTTTGCTTGAGGGAACAATGCGGAGGATAAAGTAACAAAAACAACAACAAAATCGGTGGCAAAAGCTGAAAACGACATCCAGTCACGTTTTTTGGACAAAAACTTAATCCAAAGCAATGGGCGGACTACGGCTATTGTGGGCGTGGCAAGGATTCTAAGATGTGAAATCGAGAGCGGCCGAGACGTGCCAAAGTCCAGTTGTGTGTGTGTGAGTGCGTGTTTGTGTATAGAAAGGATGTGCCAGAAGAAATCTGTTGTGTGAGGGAGAAGGCATCGAATTAATCGAAGTAAAATAAATCAATGTCATTAAACTTTTGCGAAGAGATTTACTGGACGACTGGAGCACCAGAAAAAGGGAGAGAGAGAGAGCGAGAGTGAGGGAGATGACGATATGCTGAAATAGAATCAGATCAAGAGCTGCTGCAATGCAGCAACTCCAATTGCAATTCCAATCGAATTTAGTTTATGGCCACCACATAGAGGGAGAATTCGCTTTTATTCGCCTGCCAGTGAAAGTGACAAACGTTTAGCAATAGTTCAGTGGACACCAAAAGTCAAGACCACAATCGCAAAAAAAAAATCTAAAAAACGAAAATCAAGAAATGCAAAAAAAAGACTTTGAAATTGAAAAGCTTTTGGAAATTAAGTGAAATTTTATGCATTTTTCACGCTCTGCAAGCGGCTAAATAAAAATGTCAGGCGCATAAAGTGAGCGCACAGTCAGGAAGAGGAAGAAGAAGATGAGAGGAGGCTGATGTAGCCGGTAGATAAGTAAGTGCGTTTCATTTTCAGCTACTTCTCTTTTCTTTACTTTTCTTATTTTTTTGGTGACAGCGGACAGCTGCTGAGCGAGACAGCATGAGAGCGAGGCGAAAGCTTTTTTGCAAAATAAAGTTCTCAAGGCAAACGCGCAAAGATAGCGACAAAAACGAAGATGTTGAAGAAGGCGCAGGCAGAAGCTAAAAAGAATCTGCTGCCTCTGCCTGACAAAAACCCACACACAGTGGGAATTATATTATTCGTTTTTTTTTTTTTGTGAATTTTGGTCAGCCACGTTACGGTTTTTATATTCCATTCCCTTCGCTTTGTCTATATTTTTTCTCTATATATATATTTCTCATAAATCACAAACTAGTAAAAGCTGACAAGAAAAGCTCTTAATGTGGCGCAAAATAAATGCTATGGTTTAGTTTGGCCTTTTTTCCTGATTTCTGGTTATATTTTTGTAGTGGCGTATAAAAGTCTTTAAGAATTAGCCACTAATTTAGTTGAAACACATATTCCCAGCTAAAGTGCAATTTGTGAATAGTTTGTTACTCGTTGTCAATTTTAGCACGCACCCTTATCAAATCGTCTCTTGAAAAACTTGGTACTATAAAACCCGAAAAACATTTTACAACAAAAAATATATGTACCAAGAGATATTCTAGCTTTTTGAGTTTATAAAAAATTCCCAGTAATAATCTATTTATTATGAAATAAATCTAGTTTTTTGGATATTAAGACTAATTAAATAAATATTGTATTCATTTTATAAGTCTGTCATACCTTTTAAATTGTAATTCTCTGTAGTTTAACAAGGGAACCCATCAAATTAAATGCTTTTGGCCAAAACACAGCTGAAACTGCTTTACACCTGAACAATCTGAAACATAACCGCAAGCCCTTTGCACTGCCTCCTTTCCCCCCCTCCTCCACTCTTCAGGTACAAACCCCTTTGCCACAAATGCTAATAAATTATGACTCTAGAGAGCTTAACCTTTTCTCTAGCTTCACTGTCTCTCTATTGCTCAGTTATCGGCTAGCCACAGTGGAGACGAAGAAGAAAAGGAGGTAAGGTAAAGGAGAAGGAGCAACCACAGTGGAACCGCAATAACAACACCCACAAAACAACATTGAAAATCCACTCGAAAAAGTAACTGGCCGCTAACGAAATTTAGTGTGAAAGAAAAACAAGTTTTTAGCCAAAAGGCATTAGCCCAGAAATGTATAAAACAAAGCAAAAAAAAACATCGTCAAAGAAAGGAGCAAAAAGGGAGGAAAGAAACTCTTGAAGTTTGCTTCGAAATGAAAAGGAAATTTTGTGTAGGGTTATTTACGACTTTCTGGTTCAGAGGTCATCGTCGCGCTTAAAAGTGTCATTTCCCATTTGCCAGAGCGTGTGCGAGTGCGAGCGGGACAGCGCTAGTTGTTCACCCACAAGTTGAGAGAGTTCTGGCGCTATTGGCTTTTGGCTAAGCGTTTTACCATAAAAATTGCAACAGCAAAAATCCAAAATTTCCATCATGGGAGCGAAGGGGGAACAACTAACTTTTTGTCGCAGCCCAGAGAAGTGAAACTGGGCCAAACTGAGTTACTGGCCAGGCTAAATGGAAATGTTGTAGCCAGGAAGTTGCAGCCAAAATAAAACTGCACATGACAAAAAAAAAAAGAAAGAGGGACACAGCAAACAACAAAACTTCAGTTTAGTGCAAACGACACACGACAAAAGTTCCACAAAAGAAAGTGCAAAAAAAAAACCTTTCGTCTCTACATTAGTTTTTTAGGTCAGTGACACGCCTACACGCCTCTTTTTTATTCTCGTTCTCTGTGTCTCATACCGTTCTCATAATATTTCTTTTGCGTATTTGACAGGCATAAATAATAACTTTCAAATGCAATTTGTGTCGATTTGTGTTTGTGGCATGCCGCGCGCGCTTCTAAGCTCAAGTGATAAACAGACATACACACATATGTATGTATGTGTGTTGTTTAGGCACTTAGCCCAAGGCTCATCTCTTTCTCTCTCTCTATCGTTCATTCGCCTTCTCTCTGACTCGCTGTCATAAATCATCAACACAACGCGCCACTTAAGTGCTTCCTAAAACTGTTTGCGCTTTTACTTTGTCACACACACACACCACACACACACTCTTACAAGCGCCACGCCCATTGATGACATGCTGACCATGCACACGCCCACATTTCAAAGCCGCTGCCGTCGCCTGTCAACTGCAGCACAACCCAAAGCGATAAAGAGAGTGGGAGAGCTTAAGGGAGGCACAGTGCTTAAGAGAGACAGCAGCCAGTAGTTGACGTGGGGAAGGGAAATGGAGCTAAATCAGTGTAACGAAAAAAAAGGTTAACAATGGGCAGTCGCTAAACAAAAATAAATATTGTAGCTACAAAAAAAAACATGATATGATTTTGACAATGGGCATTCATGATTGTCATATTGAAATAGCAATAGACTAAGTGGAAATGCCGTTATGAATAGAAAAATGAAGAGAAATGGAGAGAGAGATAAAGCAAAGCGGCTGCTTCTGCATTTGAGAGGCTTTCAATTTGCTTCGTTCAAAGCACAAAAGGCAAAAGCCAACAATATACTAGTTAATATCACATTGAAAATAAAGCTTTTGTGCTGCTCTTAAATTCATTATTTAATTTGATTTGTATAACTCGAAGGCAATAGTAATAACAAAGATTTCAAGTGAAACAAGTGAACCAATAAATATACTTAAATGTATATATTAAATATTAATATATTTAAATATATGTTTAATAAACTTTTAATTTATTAATATAAAATCAATTTAATATTTAGAGTGAACATTTTTATAGGGTATGCCAAATGGGAGTCAAAAAAAGAAAATAAAGCAAGCACAAACACATATAAAAAATGCAGAGCGAGCGACAATCAATATGTCATGTTTTGCATACGTACAATTGTTAAGAGAGTGCAATAAGTCTTAAGAGTGACTTACCTTTGCTAATGCCGGTTGCCTTATCGCGCAGCACATTGATCGAATGCACCGGTCCGTACTCTTCGAACATTTCACGGAGTTGCGCCTCATCCATGCTCTTGGGCACTTGGCCCACAAACATCTTGATGTTATCGGGATCGGGCTCCTTTTCGCCATAGGTGACAACTGTTGTGTCCGAGTCGAGGCGGAAGCATGAATCATCGTCCATACTGACAACATTACGATTGGCACTGCATGGATTGTTGTTGTTATTGTTACTGCTGTTGTTGTTGTTACTCAGCAAACCGCTTGACATGTTGTTGTTGTTATTATTGTTGCTGGCACTGCCAAAGGGAATGACACTCAACGAATTATTGCTGCCAACCAAGCTCGAGTTGTTGTTGTTGTTGAGCAGTGATGAATTGTTGTTGTTGCTATGTATTGGACTATTTGGCAGGCTGTTGGTTGCGCTGCTACTCTTATCGCTCATACCAAATGCACTGCAAAAGAGAATGGAAGGCAGAAGAGATCACAGTTAAGAGAGTGTGTAAAGTTAAGTTTTAAAGTAAGCAATTAGGAGAGGTTAGTTTTGAAGCTTATTATGTACAGTTTTAGAATTACTACAGCGCGATATACTGTTCAGTTTTAGAGTGACTATAGTTTTAGATGCACTCAATACTCACTCCATGTAAATGTCGCTGCTCTTTTCAGAGAAATCAAAAATCATGCGGCGATTGCCCATAAACGAAGCCCGGCTACTAAACATATTGATTTCTTTTTGTATTAATTGTTATTTTAACAACACTGGCGAATCGTTTTACAACAAATAGAATCGTGTACTATAGAAAACAGACGCACGCAGCACAATTAATTGTCAACTTGTTAAAAAAAACAACTAGCAAATTTTCAATCTAAAATGATTCCATGTAACACTGCAACACGGTGACTACAAAATGCACTAATTAAAAATGTTGCCCACAAAATAGATATTTTCACGCACGCGCAGCGCCTTCTTTCACAGTTTCTTCACCCGGCAAACGTCGAAGAACAAATGAACGAGAACTGCGCAGCATCCAAATTCAAAGATCAATTTTGCAAATCAGTCAGTGCCAGTGATAGGTGAAGAAGGTGAGATAACATAAGCAAAAACAATTGCCTGTTGATAAACGGTACATTAGAGCGAAAGCTTAACAAGTAGTGGTAATTAGTTGGAGCAGCACAGCACTAGTAAAGGAGAGAAATGTTGTATGACTTCGCCTGTTCAGAGGAACAACAATTGATCTATACGTCTGGATGAAAGCAAAAATGAGAGGCAGCTTTTGCTTTGCTGGCTGCGACTGCGCCTGATGACAGGCAACAACAACTGTTCAGCAGAGAGGGAGAAGCTGCGTTGCTAACTTTAGTTGTGGTCGCAGTGACTGACGAAAGGCAACAGTTATTTTACTTTTAAAGCTCGCCTTTTGCACTTACAAGTAAGTAGAGAGAGCAGCGCTCTCTAAAGCTAAGCTAAGTACGTTTCAGAATATTGTAACAGCATTTTAAATTGTATTCATTCTTTACGGTTTTAATTATCACTTTCATTTCTAACTTTAATTTAACCTAAAAAAATATCATTTCCTAAATGGTGATTTTCCGTTTTCCATTTTTTCTTCTTAGCATGCTGCTTTAAATATGCAAATGACTTTGAAGGTTTCAATTTTTCGACGTCAAGCTAATTTTGCCACTGCTACCTTAAACGACACCTCCTATTAGCCACATGCACAAACACGCCCAGTTATCCATTTCCTTGGCCAAGTATCGAATCATGGCTCTACCTCTTCACTACTTTGCTTTAGTTGACCCAATTTCACAAGCGCTCCTCTTTTATGTTTGAACTAGCAAATGGCCAGCAGGTTAATGATATTTGAGGTTTGCTCAAGCTGAAAATCGTCAAGTAAACAAAGAAGAAGACAGTTCACTCAACTCAGTACAAATTTAAGCGCATTTAAAGCTTATTATTGTGGGTGGAGGAGCTTCTGTTATTGTAATAAGTATAATCAAAGTCAATGAACCATAAGCATAACATAATATCATGTTACACACATGTAATTAAACATCATAATTGCGGCAGCTTTCCCTTTCTTTCGTACGTGCTCTCATCCTTTTTTTTTTGTTTTTGATGCGTTTCAAATTACTGCGACACACCTAATATTTTAATTACTTGACTATCGCGTTTGCCTTTGTGCATGTCTCCTCTCCCTATTTTACTCGCACCAACTTCTAATTTGCTTGCAAGTTTCACTTTTATGTCGCAATTTCTTTGACTTTATCGCGTCTCTCTTTTGTTGTTATTGCAATTGTTACTTTTGTTTGGCATTTTATGCACACCATCGAAACTTTGAAACTTTGTAACCCTCTCTTCCGTCACTCTTTCTGCTCATTTAACCCGCTCTTTTAGCATTTTGACTTTGTCTGCGTAATTGTGTTATGCAGTTTGGCAGTTATTTTGAATGGGAGCTCAATGACTTTGAAACTGTGGCGCACATTAAGAGAGCGCTTGGCCATTTTGACACAATTATTGCATTTCCTTATGCCCCCAATGGACACCATTGCAACAACATGCTTTTTGCAATTTGATCCACAAAAAAAAAACCTGCACTCGCAACAATTTTATTAAAAACTTTGCAACTTTGCGCGCACAACATGGACAACAAGATATAAAAAGAGAGAGAGAGAGAGAGAACCGAAGAAGGCAAGAGAAAGCTTGTTGTGCATTTCTATCAAAGTTCAAAGTGCAATTCATCTTCATCATGCGAAAAAGAAGAAGCAGCAAGAAAGTATGCGAAAATACTTTTTTAAAAAAAGTTTCCTTCGACTATCGACTTAACAAGACTATCGCATTTGTTTCGATAGCACAGTTACAGTTACAAGCTTAATACCCTGTAATTGCCATTCGGTAAAACCGGGTGTATTAGTTTTTCATTTAATACTTAAAAATACTTAAAAAATGCTCTCTTTTAACAGTGAACTTATGTTTATATATATTTTTGTACACTTTTCTCGTTTTCTTTTTGTTCTACGCACACACACATTTATCTTCATTTGTCGACATTGCCCCTAAAAAGCTGTCAACAATTTGCCGCCCAAATTACCCGGGGACCAACTTAAAGATGGCGAACAATTTGGATTTGGGTCTTTCTCTAATTTGCTTGATTACTCTAGAGAAAAGCGTTGTGGGGCATTTGGAGGAGCGAAATTTGAAATCTATTAAAAAAGTTTGCCGAGTTGAAGAAGGAATTGCGAATTGTGCTCCAAAAGCGGACAGTGGAGAAATCGCCTGTCACTTTGACAGAGCACAAAAAAGTCAAACTCAAGTCAAAAGTTACAAAAAAAGGTACTAAGGGTAATGACAGCAACTCTATATACTTAAACATACATATGTATGTTTGTATTTAGGTTAGTCAAATATTTCAAATGCTGAACATGAAACAAAAAGCTAAGTTGCAAATGCGGTCAAGATGTAGAAGGATATGTGGTAGATAAAAGTATAAGATTAGAAGATAATCATTATGGCGAGCCACCATTAAAGAAAATAATTTGAAAAATTGAACAATATATGTATTACATTATCAACAATTAACATTATTAGCAAATGCAGTAAAAGTATTGGTACTATAAATAGTAGCTTTATGTTATGTACATTGTTTGTTTGCTCTTCACCTGTAGTTTCGAAGCAAAGTCAAACACAATTTTTACTCAAACTCTCGATCTCAAAACAAAAAGTAGCAGAAAGTCAACTACTAGTAAATTTTCCTGTACAGTGTTTTTTTGTTGCCTAACTTCAGCTTGCGTTTGCTTTGCTTTGCATTGTTTTTGCTGTTCAATTTGCTTTGCTAACTTGCGGGCAACGGTAACTAAAACAGAAGGTAAATTTGAAGCATCTGCTTCACAAATCAAGTGCAAAAACTCAACTCAACAATAACAACAACTACAACTAAAAGAAGTGCAGTCAAGTAGCGGTTATATTGCAGTTGTTGTTGCCTAACAGAACTTCATTCTTGTTGTTTTGCTTTGCTTTGTTTTCTCTTTACTTTATTATGGCTACGCATGCTTCATAATGTCAATTTGTAAGTCAACTTGTGGCCGCACAGTAAAGCTAAGAGTGTTGAGCAGACCGAAGAGAGTAGAAAGCAAAGTGAGGAACAAGTTGAGGTAGCTCCAAATCAATATGTGCTCAACGAAATTGCTTGGAAGTGTGCTCTGAGCTGTGCTTTACTTAGGGTTATGAGATTATTATGTGGGACAAAAGATAAGAGACAAATTGAAAGGATGGTAATATATTAGGTAAATATGATGGTGCTACTTCTTTTCTTGTCAGTTTTTATATTGAACGCAATACAATATTTATTTTAAATTATGACTTTTGACAAATAATCTTGTATATTTAAAAAAAATAGTAAGAAATAAATTTTTTAAAATTTCTAATGAAAATAAAAAAAAATTTCAATAATAATTTAAGCAGTTTAAAAATGCTTAGACATAATACGCCCAATTAGTTGTGCCATTTACCTTTCGTCACTAATGATCCCCTTGGCTGATAACCCCACTTTCCCCCCTTTCGACTGCTGTACTGACCCCCAACTCACCCCTTCAATGAGTGCAAAGTAAGCCGCTTAAACTTTTGGCCCTCACCAACTTAGATAGCGACGACTTTGATCTGAAGGACCTTTTAATGCGTCGTCGTCGTCGTCATCGTCGAGTTGAGCGCCTGCCTATAAATTACTCAGCAGAAACACATTTCGCCACGCTTATCAAAGATAATTTTAAGCCGCATTTAAAATGATTTCTTTGCCTTTTTTTTGGTGGGGCAGAGGAAGAGCAACAACTTTTTCTGTTGATCCACGCGACTTTTTTTTTTTATATTATTTCAATGAAAAAGCGCTGACTGTGCGTTGTCTGGCAACGCTGGCAGCCAAGGATAAGCACGCAAAAAGTGCAAGTTGGCAGCACCCAAGGTTGGGAGTGTGAGCGAGAGGGGGGAAAAGGGCGCAAGCCAATGTTGACAGTCAGTGAACCCCGAAAAGCAGTCGACGACGCCGACGACGACGCCGACGTTGCGTTGCGCTTTTTGTCGTCAATGATAAGCTGCGTCTGGCGCTGCTCATCATCATTGCAACTTCTTCCCCATCCGCTCCCCCTCTTTGAATACCCAGTCACAATTCCAAGCGAAGCTGCAAAGGGTAGAGCGACGGACTTTTGTGCAAATATTTGACATGGACACAGCAGAGAGAGAACTCAGTTGAAGCGAGAGACCGTGAGTTAAGAGAGGCGAAGGGAGAGTTTCAAGAGGCAGCTCATTTTTTGGCTAGACCAAAGTCAAAGTGACAGTGGAAAGTGGTGAGGGGGACAACGACGGTTGGGGGGGTTGTAAGTTGAGACTCGTGTGTAATTAAGCAAAAATGTAAAATCGTTTGTAGTCTCCATTTAGTTGTTGCTCTTGTTGTTGTTGCGTTAATAATTGCTTGTAAATAGATCAAAGTTGGCATTTGTTTGGTTTAAGCGTGTTTCCCTTCTCCCCTTCTCTTTCAGTCTGGCTTACTGTTGACTAATTAGAGGTTGGCAGTTTGAATGTCCTTCTAGGATCTACCACTACGTCTAATACCACACAATGTCGATGCATGCGCCAAATTCCGGTTTCTGGTTTCCAGTTTCCGGTCAGTCTGTTTGGCTTTTTCCCCTCCATTTCAGTTGGACAGCAGATAATGAATTTTGATATGCTGAGACAGATAATTCATTAAGGGAAATACAAGTATATAAACTTGACTAACAAATTTAAAAAACATTTCGGAAAATTAACATAATTTGAAAAGCATTTAAAAATCCTCAACTTAAAAGAATTTGTAAATTTTGTCAACTGATTAAAAAATGAATTAAACTAAGTTATCTTCAGTCTCGGTATATTTTTTACATATATTTTGATTGTATCTCGGTATACCAACTATAACTTTTGGTATGTTTTAGTATTTTGCTTTTAGAGCACACTCTAACTCAGTTTTCTTACTTATTTAATCCCCAAATCATTAAATTTAATAATAATGAATAAATAAAATATTATTTAGTTCGATGAACTGTTTTCTGTCCTCTGATTTGCCAATGATGTTAGCCTCAGGAGAATGTTATTCAAATTAAAATGATCTATTACATTTTCGGAGAGATAAGCACAAAATATAATAATGAACTTTTCTGTGATTGTGAAATTTTTTTTTGTATATATGTGTGCGAGCAAAGATTTCAATTTCAGGTATAAAATTGAGATGTCATTCGGATTCTACATTTAATTTCGTTTTCTGCTGGATCGAGTGCAGTTGAAAATATCAAAATGAAGCGCAAAGTAATCAAATTTGTTTTAGTACTCATAGTATATAAATTCTCAGCTATCGCAGCTATTGAAGACGAGGTGAGAAAAACATTTAATGCGTAAACTTAGTGCTAAAAACGAATATTCTTAAATTTTGTTAGAATTGCCAATTGAACCGAGATTTGGAAAAACAGTGCGGTACTTATTCTTATACCGTAGTCAAACCTATGCTCGATTATCTTCGTCAGATTGAAGAGGAATTACAACAAAGTAAAGAAAAAGATAGAATCATAGCGGACTTAAGAAAAAAGTTAGAGCAACATGAAATGAATAATGATTTGGTCAAAGAGTTACGATCTCAAATAGATTTTCAAAAGATCATTCATACAAATTGGAAATTAATTGAGAATTATGGGAAATGCAAGGATGAATTAGCTGAGAAATCAATAAAGTTGGTATTAAAAGAGGTTCAAGTTGAAAAACTTAATTCTACACTTTTTGAAAAGGAACGAGAAATTGCAGATATTTATATTCGCAACAAGAAACAATCAGATCAACAAATACAGGATTATACCAAGAAAATACTAGAAAAAGAGAACAAACTTAACTTGTGTCAAACTTATGATTATGGCAAATGTAAAGAGGAGCTAGCAATTTGTGAAAATCAAATAAAGACAGAGATCGAAACTCGTTGGCAGTTACATAGAACAATTCTAACGCAATTAGAAGAGTCTCAAACAAAGTTAATGGAAAAAGAAAAAGAACACGATTCATGTAAAGCAAAAGTTAAGAAATGTGTCAGACTAACAGATTATACAACTGGTTGTATTCCAATACAAAATGGCGAAAATTCGGATGATGATCATCAAACAAAAGTTTCAGACGTTGCTTTATGCGATAGTGAGTTAGCAAAACCTGGATGGATAGTTATAGAACAGCGAATTGGTGAAAATACGATTAAAGAGAATTTCACCTCATACCGTGAAGGATTCAGTTTCTTAAAAAGTAATTTTTTCCTTGGGTTGGAAAAGCTCTATCTTATGACAAGATTGCAGCGTTATGAGCTCTATGTGCATTTAGTTTTATCAGACAATCGTATTGAATACGCTCGATATAACAACTTTAAAGTAACAAAAATTAACGATAAAAATCAACGCTATGAAATAGCCTTGGATTTCTTCAACGGAACTAGTGATTTGCTAGAGATAAGGTCCAAATATTATAGTCAAGAACCATATAGGATTACAAATATTAGGCTTATCTTCGATAATGGAGTCGACTGGTGGTCCTATAAAACTAACCCACGGTAAATATTGCTGACAACTAATATTAATTTTTTAAATACATTTTTTTTTTTTTCTTTGTTATAAATGAAACAGCAGGAATACAAATCCAAGAGTCCGCTATCAAGTACCGACCATTATTAAACATGCTAATATGCTTATACGTCCCATGAAATAAAGAAGAAAGTGAAAAGGAGTTACAAATAAAAATTTGATTTTACGTTATTCAAGTCAAGTAAAAAATCTATAATAATTATCTTTTCTGCTTTGCTTTGCGAACAAGATTTTCGCAAAAGTATGAATGTTAGCTTTTATACGAAAAAGTTAATCACACAGCTAAGCAAATTAAATAAGTAAATCTTGCGGACACAAAATATATATTAAAAGAGACAAAACAAAAAAATTCGTATGAAAGTATATGCTAAGAGATAAGGAACAGTAACAAAGAGAAACCCTCAATAATGCACACACTGATGCAGGGGATAATAAAAGGAATAGCAGGGAAAGAAAAAGGGAGGTCAAAAAAAAAAAGAGAGAACGAAAATTTATTATAATAAAATAAAATCGTGAAGCGTAATGTAAACTCAACCAAATACGCAAAGTCCGACACACGACAACGAGAGAACATAAAGCATAAAAAAAACCGGACGAGACCACAATGAAATGAATGAATGAAATATATATGTACATACATATATTTATCCTTTTTGCAAAGGGTCCACCTTAAACTCCCATTCATATCAAGTTTAAAGCGAATGCGTTGCCCATTAAAATGTGCACATACGAATGAGAGGGGAAGGAGGAAGAGAGATAAAAGAAGCAACGCTGCTGCTGCTGCTGTGCGGCCGATAGAGTTGGGAACCCTGAAAAAGTAACGGCATTTCGCACATACACACACACACAGTCACGACACACGACAACGAAAGCGACGATGACGCCGACGATTGTGGCGCAAAAATGCCAAAAACGCCGCCGGCTTCTGAAACAGAACGACGCAAAAACAAAACATCAACAACATTTGCGATAACGGCTGAACAAATTCGCAAATACCCTTTAGGTCATTTTGTACAACTGTAGAACTATCGGAATATAAAGATCGAAGAATGTTAAATGAAAATAATAACAGAAATAAACATTTTTTTAACAAAACTTTTGCAAAATGAAATTATAAATATATAATACAAAATTTAGAAAACTGTTAAAAGAATTCTAATAATTTCAGCTATAGAACTAGCGGAATATAAAAATTAAAAAATGTGGATAGAAAATATAAATAAAAAAATGAAGAGAAAAACAAAAAAAATTAAAAATTTTATTTATTTAATTATAAAACCATCAAAAAAAGTCTAAAAATGTTTACTATAAAACACTATGACAATATAAAGATCTTAAAATAATAAGAAAATTATAAAGAAGATTGTTGATTGCCAATTTTATTATAAAGGAATAAATAAAGGGTTAACAAAATTCTTATAAAATGCAAACTATCAGAATATGAAGATCAATGTACATTTGAGATTTCAAGAAAACATATTATGAAAATAGAATAAGAGGTTATCAGAAATATTATTAAATTATAAATTCTACAAATGTAAATTATTGAAATATCGGAATATAAAAATCTTGAAAAAAATAAGAATATTAAAAATGTAGATAAAAGGTAAAGTAATTAAATTTAAAACATCAAAAATATTTTTAAAATACAAATATTGTAATAACAAAAAAAATTTAATTTGCAAATAATTTTATAAATTCTGAAATGCTCTCAAAAGATTTGGAATATAAAGACTAATGCACGAGCAGGAAATTTACAAAAAGATGATCAAATATTAAATGTTATTCGGAATAATCCGCCCTCGGTTAGAGTATTAAGTAGAAAATAAAAGGGAAAGGCATCGCGCGCACCCAAATACAAAAATTTGCTTAAACTTCTTTTGCAGGCTAAAGAATTTATTGATTCATTTTGATACGAAAAAAAAAAACGAAAGAAAGAAATAAGAAAAAGCCGTCGACAATAATGACGACGACGACGACGATGTTGGACCGTGTGGACCATGGAAAAATGATTTGCATGGCTCCCGGGTAAGCTCGAGTGTGTGCGTGTGTGTGTGTTCGTGTGTGTGTGAGCTGGCAAAATTGAATCAAATGGTTTTCATATATGTATGTATATGTGCATAGTATATATTCTTTTTTAATGTGCGCTTTTCGGCGAACACTTTCGAAGCATAAGTCTTGCAGACCCCCACCAAAAAAACCAAAAAACAAGAAAAATTATAAATGAAAATTCCAGAGCGTCGGGCATGCATGTGGAACACCCCTAGAGGGAGAGGTGGGGGGAAATTGTCGCCACTTTTGCACAAAAATTGTTGTTTGCCAGGCGAAATTGAAACAATTCGCACTCCTCAGCCGCATTCTTCCCCCCTTTCACCTTTAGTACACCACTGAGGCCTGAACCTCAGAGTTCGCGCACTATCAGCGGAATCTGTTTCCCATTCAATGCAACTGGCGCATAAATTTTGCTTGCCTCCAGCTGCGGCAGCGGGGGCAAGTATGCATCTCAGCTATTCTGTGGGGCACTTGCGCCATATGCATTTCAATATTTGAGCACTTAAATGTTAATGAATTGCCATATCAATTGCAAATTGCAGTTGCTCCTTTCGCCTTGATAGCAAACTGAATGCATTCTATTGATTCCTGTACTCAAATCTAAGTGAAGCAATTTGCCACACTATGCAAAAGTGATAGTTTAACTAGAGTTTATTGCTTTTCTTAACAAAATCAAAAGTGTTTGCAATGTAAATTCAAATTTTAAATTTGATTTTAGAGAGAAAAAGATTAAAGAACACTTTGCTCTCTCTCTCTTTATTATGAATTCTTGTGGAGTTAAAAAGAGGGAAATAAATATTTGTAAATTTTTAGAACAACAAATTTTATGATTTTTTCAGTCAGTGTCAATGTCAATGTTTTAAAAAATTTAAAGAAAAGCTATTTTAATATAATATTAAAGATTTTCTTATTTAATATTATTTGTTGAACATAAAAATGTAATATAACAAATTTTAGTACAGCCCGAAAATATGAAATATAATTTAAAATGTATACAACGACAAATTATAGATTTATAGTTTAATGATTTATTTATTAGCAGTTTATCTTTGAAATTCAAAAGTCAATCCCAATGAAATTGGAAACAAAAAAAAAAAAGTTTGAATCAAAGAAAACTTTCTTTTAAAATAACTTGTTGAGTTTATTTTCAATGCAGATATTTTCTTAATGTTCCAAATAACATTTCCGCAGTCATAATAAATATGTTAAATACACAAATAATTATGTGAAAACGTAGCAAATATTATAATAAAATTTTACTCATCCTATGGATGAGTTAATTGTGTATGTCACTCTCTAAACCCCTCAACTAAGTCGAATAATAGCTGAGTCACTTTTCAGAGCAAGAAATACTCATTTTATACGGTGCTTCAACAGTTAATTTTCAGCCTAAACGATGCCCTGGGGCCAGATAAATATTAGAATATTGCGTCACAATTTAATCTAAAATTGTCTTCGCACAACATAAAAGAGAAGAGAAGTGAAGAGAACTTCTCGACTTCTTCTCATGTGGATGAAGATATGTTGTCTAGACACAATTACTGAAGCCACAACACACACATTTTGTGTTGTGTGTAGGCATTCTAAATACAATTTCTAAACGCATTAGAAGAGAGAAAGCACTACACCACAAGAAGGAAAGCAGACAGAGATGTTTGGTCGCATTGGGACCATTACCGAAAATTGTGACAACACGACGGGGCAAAAAAAAAAAAACAAGTAAGAAAGCTACAGTCGAGTGTGCTCGACTGTGAGATACCCGCTGATACCCGCTACCCAATTTTGAATAAAAGCAAAATATTGCGGTATTATTTTAAAAATATTCCGAAAATACTACGAAATATCAAAAATATACTATAGACGGCATAATATACCAGATTTTCGGCCAAAGAAACTGAGACCCCTAGTAAGTAGGCGTTTTAGCCCATACAAAAGTATTTCTTTAATAACTTCCACAATTTTTATCTGATCGCAACCAAATTTTAAGGAATCATAAATACTATTGTTATTATTATATACACCAAAATTCGCAGCTTTAGTTTTAAAATTACGCTTGTTATTAAATTTTATTCGATTTGCGGGGGCGGAAGTGGGCGTGGCAAAAATTTGAAACAAACTTGATCTGCGTGCAAACATAACAAATGCTATCGAAAAAAAATTATAGCTCTAGCTCGTATAGTCTCTGAGATCTAGGTGTTCACACGGACAGACGGACAGACAGACGGACAGACAGACAAGGCTAGATCGTCTCGGCTGTTGACGCTGATCAAGAATACCTCCTTCTACCTGTTACATACATTTCCTGCCGGCACAAAGTTATAATACCCTTCTATCCTATGGGTAGCGGGTATAAAAAGCATTGTAAATTCAGTTTATATTCAACGTTCTGGAGCATGCGAGAGACATTTGTATAATTTGTTGTGTCGACTACATTTTTATGATTTTGTCAACTCAGCGCGAAAGCGAAAGTGAAAGGATAAAAGTAACGGGCACAACCCACAAACGAGGCAACGATAATCATTATAATGGGCATTTGCCAACGACGCCCTGGGGACATGAAAGAAAAACCCAGGCAGCAAAGTGCCAACAAAGACAGTTAAGCAGACCGTTCTCAGTATCTAATTGCCCAAAACAAAACAAAAACCAAACCAAAAAAAAAAGGGGGCCAAACTTTGTCAGGTGCAACGCTTGGGGCAGGTTAATGATAAGTCGTCGCGGCCAACCCATCAATTTATTGAAAAACAATCCAAATTACTTTGCCTCGAGCGGCAACATTTCATCGGAATTCGGTTTATTGAAAAATCTACAAAGCAAATACACGGCACAGTCAAAGAAATAAACAAATTTTGGGTTATCTTAAATCGTTTGCACTAAATTATCCTGCAAAGTATTTCTGTATGACAGCAAATATTATTTTTATATCAAAAGAGAAAATATATTGCGGCTATCAAATCGGAATTTGAGAGAAAAGCTGAGAAATGCGTTATTTTTATATTAAATTGAAAAATATTTGATATGAGACTTGAGTTGGGTTATCAAAAGAAAATGAATAAATTTGACAATATTTGTTAACAAATTTATAAAAAATGTAAAAAGTTAAGTATAAGAAATTGTTATTGATCAGAATATTGAATAAATAAGAAATTGTAAAAAATTGAAAAGGTGAAACATATGAAATTGTTATTGATCAAAATATTGAAAAAATTTGATTATATATACTTGTTAAAAGATCTTACAAAATCTATAAAGTGACATATATAAAATTGTGAGTGATTAGAATATTATAAAGAAACTAGATATTAAACAAAGATGATTTATTTAAGCTGAGAATAATGTGATTTTTCTATAATATTTTTCATGTGTTTAAAACAAGTTTTAAATTAATTTAGTTAAATTTATTCTACCATAGGTAAGTGCCATCCATATCTTAAAAGCAGTACCTATTATACAATTGAAAAATTATCTACAGTTAATTAAAAGAAACTGCTTTATATAGTGAACAACTAAGTACACTAAACTTTAGTTTCAGCAATCTCTTTAACAAGTATTTTTTCTGTGACAAAACTTTAAATGTTTCGCAATTCGAGAGTTGCGCACAAATGTAGGCTACAAGAATAACAAAAAAAAAAAAACAAAAACAAAAAGACAATCAAATTGTTGTCACAACAAGAGTGAACCATCTACACACACACTCGCACACGCAATTTGTTAGCCACGTTACAGACTTTGCCTTAACGCCTGGCTGCAGCCACAAGCGAGACAAGCAAGCATTTAAAGGGGCGCCTCGCATTTGTATTTAGACAAGTTGGCAGGCCTGGCGACGCGACTGGCAGACGCGTAGTTTGCCCTTTGAGAGCAAAGAAACCGAAAGAGTCGTAAAAGTCACACACAGACACTTCACACACACACACACACATACATGGAGGCCAAACTGGCAATAAATATTTAGACAAAATTCGCATGTCAAACACAACAAGCGAAAGAAAAAAGTGAGAATGAAATAATAAAGGAGCGAGTGGGAGAGATAGGGACATAGAGGGGGGGGAGAGGGAGGGAGGTGAAACGCAGCCAAGTCACGTAAATAATTAAACACGTGACATGCGTGGGCGTCATTTTTATGAGCCAAAGAGCGACAGAGACCACAAATTGTCGCCGTTAGTTGTCGCTAACTCTGTGTGCGAAAAAGAGATAGCAGCAGGTCGGAGGTGCTGTCTGCGTTCGTGATTTCTCACAGCAGGTGGCAGACGAAGAGAGGAGAAGGCGTCCATAAAAATAGAACTGTAGTGTGATACACATATTTATTTATTTATATATTTGTTACTTTTAACTATATTGCCGACGCAAGCTACGAGAGTTCTGTGTGGGCGCCGAAATGATGATTACGATAACTTGATTGGAATGTTTTTCTACAGGGGAGCATTTAAGTTTACTTTGAATTTGAAAATAAATACAATGTAAAAAAATGGATGGAAATAAATTGCAAAATTTTAAAAAATATAATGCCTTTAAATAGTAACAAATTCTACACTGAACCTATTATCATATAAAATATTAACATTTGACTTAATTATATTTCATTTTATTTTCTTCTTTCTGACAATTGTCAAACTTCATAAACTGTGCTTGAAATGCAAGCATATTGTCTATTTCTCGAGCTGGCAACAATTTACCTACCGCAAAGAAGTACAAAAAGCACAATTAAAATTTAATTTTTTCTTTCATAAACGGTGCCGTCACACCCACACAAATAAACGCATACATAGATGGAGGTGGAGATGGAGACAACATACACACACACAGATAAACGATAAAGAGAAAGGGAGGCATGCAAAATGCCACGCACACAATTAAAAACACAAGCAAAGTCATTAAAAATTTAAGCAGCTTTTAGGCTTACACACGAGACACGCATACACACACACACACACACACAAGAGAGACACCACACACGCAAAAACAAGAACAAAAACAAATGCTGTGTGAGTCTTTTGCCTTTTTCAGGGTTGCCACCGCACACGCCTGATTAACATGCGTAAATAGACTAAAGCAATGTGCAAAGGGCGACAGAAAATGTGTGAAGAGGGGGTTAAAAAAGCTGGCGGGGAGAGAGTGAGAGTGAGAGAGGAAGCAGATACAGATGGTGGAGCAAGCTTTTGACGAGTTCTGCTGACTTGATCAAATTTCATTAATTGAGTGAACACACAGCAGACAACAAACAACAAATAAACAAATATTTGGTGCATTCGCAAAAAACGAAAGGAAAGGAAAGGGAACGAGAGCAAAGTTGATTAAATTTTTCAGCTTAATTTTTGACTAAATGCTGAACAAATACAAAAATTTGTCAAGGTAATTTATCACAAGTATGTAGCTCAACAATGTGCTTGATGCTATTAAAAATAAGCCCGAATTTGAAGATGTTCTCTTAAGAGCATTACTTTGAAAAAAACAGGAATTTTAATATATCAAAGGGTTGAATTTCAAAGGGTTTTTTTAGACGGGTTCAGTGTTTTTTTAAATAACATACATTTAGTCATTTATCGTATTAAATATTGGCTAAATTTTGATTATATATATAACAAGAATTTTTATATATAAAAAGATGCATTTTCAAGGATTTTTTTCTATAAATTTGCTGTGCATTTTATTTTTAATTTGCACTTACTTTACTCAAGTTTTATTTAAATATTTTTTAGCTATTCTTTAAATATAAGTTTAACAAAATACTGAAAACAATATTAATATAAATTCTAAATTCTCAGCGCATTGATCTGAATTTATTATTCACCAAAGAAATATTAAAATAAATACCTTCTATATGCATAAGCAATAACATTCATAGGGTTCTAAAAATTCCGCTGAAACTATGTCCTAGGATTTTGTATTGTATTTTTTTAGATGTCAAGCGACAGGCATTTGACTTGCCACCACAGCATTTCCCACAGCTGGGAATTTATTGTTTTGACATGTCAAATGCATATTAAATTTTGAATAACAAATAGTTTGACATTTTTCCCCTTTCTCTTTCACCTCATTCCACTTTCCAACTATTCACACGCCTTTTTTAATTACGGAAAAAATATTGTTGATATGTGTGGATGAGTTTTTGTTTCTGTGCTGCTGTTGTTAAATTTAACTGATCAAAAAAAAAAAGAAGAAAAGAAATGAAAATGAGAGCGGGGAGGGGGGATAAACACAATTCAGTTTTCGAGCTATGAAAAATTCAACGCAAAAACTGCATTTGATGGTTTATTGCTGTTGATGTTGCTGTGCGCCCTAAAATATGCAACGGTTTATAACACGCAACCTGAATCCTGTGAGTCCTGCGAGTCCTGTGCGTCCCATGTGCCTTCTGTCCTGTGGCATTATGGACGCGCTCAAAAGCGATTGACGTACACATCAAACGCCACCAAAAAAAATATCACAAAAAATTCACCCAACAAAAAAAAAACAGCTGACAATCATCAATAAGAAAATAGTTAATCGTTCTCTTTTTTTTTGCCCGGTATTCTCTGACAGCTTTTTTTGTGATTGTCAAAAGGTAATGCATAAAAAATTGACCCATATTTCTTTTAAATATACATATTTATATTTTACGTTTGCTTAACTCGCGTTTGCCAAAGTGAAAACCTCTTTACATGAATAATAAAATGCAAAGAATATTTTTGTTTGCATTCTGAATAAAAACACACAAAAAACATACGCAAAAATAATACCCTAACTTAAGGTAGTCAGTTTTAATGAAACATTTTGCATTTGATAAAAATTTGAGTTAATTTAAACGTGTAGTAAATTTTTCTCAAATTGTTTTTGAGACAAAATCAGCGAACTATTTGTTGAAGACTGTTTATATAGAAAATTGTATATTACAAAAAATTTTATCAAAATATTTTTAAATCTATAAAAAATCTTTAATGAACGTTTAAAAAACTGTTTATTATTGAAAGAAATTTACAAAATATACTCAAAATAAAAAGAACAAAGACTACAAAATTCTAGTGATGGAATATTTATGTAACAATATAATTTCAATATAAAAATGCTATTTTCTTTAACAAATCAGCCAGAAAATTTTCGGATATTGCATAGGATCTTTTCTGTATAAAAAAACGTATAAAAATCTATATCATTTGCATTAATTTTGTTAATTCTATTCACATATTAACTTTTCAAGTTTCTTATTGGAAATAATGTACAAGAATTCAAAGTGAATCATTTGAGTAAATTCACATTATTTTACAAAACATATTTATTTCATCAAAAAGTGTATTTGGCTTGTTATCTATGTCATAAATAAAACTTTGGCTCACTTTTACATGCGATTTATCAAATTTAATATGGCAACAATTCTAGCTGACAATTCAATGTGCATAAATTTATGCATCAATATAAAATGTATGTTATATATTGGGCAACACAATACAAATCGTGTAACACAATTTTGCTGCCTCCACACACACACACACACACACACACAACCCACATTTATGCCTTTGCTCTTTTTCTTATACATATTTTTTTTATTACGATATATTTGGCCGAATTACGTATACGCCGGTTGTGCCGCAGGCAATGAAAATGGCAAAAACTGGCAACAAGGTGAGCGATAAAAGCTTTCCCACAATATCTCTCTCTGTAGCTTCAATATATATTACTATGTGTGTGTGTGTGTGAGAGTGACACACTTATTGATGTAATAACATGTGCATTAAATATTTATTGTATTGGCAGACGACATGGCACTTTCTTTTTTATACGAAACGGGGGAAGAGGGGGAAGAGTAGAGACAACACAAGTGGCTGCCAGGATTGTCAAGATTGCCTTCGCTTCGGGTTCGGAAATGTGCAAGTGAAAGCAAAAAAAAAAAAAAAAAAACTGTGTCATGTCTAGCGGAAGAGAATCGCAGAAGATGTCTGTGAGGGGGGGAAAGAAAGCGGTAGGAAGGGGGAGGGTGGAATCAAGCAAGTTGCTGTGCTGTTCTTGTGTCAACTGGGTTAGTAAGAGCACAAGTGGCAAGTAGTTGAGTATCTCAATCTATAAGAACATCGCAATTGAAAGCTTACAAAATTGTCTAGAGGATGCAGAAGGCATATTAGAGGCAAGAACTTTATATGGAACTCTGAGATGCTTTAGATTTGAAAAGATTTTTAAGATTTTGCACAAGGAAAATGCTCTAGGAACAGTTTTAAAACAAGTATGAGTGCTACAATTGAGTGTGATCGACTATTATTAATCAAATATACCAAATTAATATACCGAACTAATACTAAAATATACAGTAGGTTGTTTTTAGCATATAGTAAATACCACTACCAAGTGTAAATATGGAAAAAATATACCCAAAGATATGTCGGAAAAATACTAAAACATACCAACGGCTATATTTGGTATATCTATTTAAATTGGCATATTTTACTCAATCGGTTTGACAAGATTTTCAAGACTTTGCATAAAGAAAGGAGTCTAGGAACTGTTTTAGAACAATCATTGAAATTACTAACGGGTGTGCTCGACTATGAGATATCAACAAGAGCAAAACATAAATTATTGTTACTATTATTTGGTATAATTAATTTGGTATATTTCAAGAATCGGTATTATTCCTAAATAATGCAAGTATATTATGTATTTTTTTATAATTATTGATCGTATTCTTAAAATATACGAAAGAAATATAATATTACCGATTCTTACTAAAAAGTAAATATACCGAAGGCTATACTATATATGATATATCAATGAAGTAGAACATTACAAATTTTCCTCACGGGTAGCTCATGTATTAATACAAATACTCTAGTTTATTTTACAACTGTTGAAATAAATAATCAGGGTTTTTTCTTTTTCTACAAAATTCCTTAACTTATAAGTACAAAATTCTTGTTAGATTAAAAATTGTAATTTCCAACTTAACGAACGTGCTAAATTTGAGTGTTTTCAGGCACCACAAGAAACGTTTTAATTTGCTAAGAAAATAAAGCTTATCTTGAGTAAACACACAAACTGAATGCTGTTGCATTTTCTTGAGCTGCTGGAGAGCTAGAAAATTATTGCAGACTGTCACCTTAAGCCGTAAGGTAGATTAAAAACTTTTGCTTTACTCACCTAGAGAAATTGCATCGAGAGGAGCAGAATATGAAAAGAGAAGAAAATTGTAAAATTCATAAGTTTAATGCGTATTCAAGTGTGTGTTTTTTTTTGCTAGACAATAACAAATAGTACTACACAAGCAATGTGCAGTGAATAATTGAGAAACGTACAAAATAAAAACAACAAAAAAACAGCAAAACATAAAATTAAGTTGGATATGCAGAGAAAGGGGAGAAAAAGTGAAGAACAAAACAGTTTTCAACGAAAAATGCACAACTCGAACAATTTCTGTGTAATTAGACTTGCACTTAAATGGTCAACAAGGAGCAAAGGACCCAAAGGAACAACAGCAGATTATACTAAATACAAAGAGTCGAGACTGCAGCAATTGCAACTGCAACAACAACAATGAGGGGCACATAAATGTACGACAACCGCAAATAAAATGGCTGGCAAATTGCACGATGAAGAAGAGAGAGAAGAGGGGGGAGTGAAGAGCAGGAGAGTTGAAGCCAACAGCTAAAGTACACTGAAATTATGTGCTTGTTGTTGTCGCAATTGTTGCTGTTGCTGCTGCTGCTGCTGCTGCTGTTCTGTGTTGCATGTAGACGCCTTTAAACGCCTCTTGATGCCCCGACAACAACTTCATAACTTTTCTTGCCTACTCTCAAAGAGAGAGAGAGAGAGCAAAGAGTGTTTTTCCTTTTTGCTGCTGCTGCTGCTCGTTTTGACTTTGTTTAAACAACATTTGTTGTCGTCGTTGTCGCTGTTGTTGTGACTACACGAGTATTTGCCTTAACGCCGTCGCCTGTCGAATTATATTTATAAGCCTTAAGAAAAAAACAAGCTTACTTCAAAGCTCACAGTTGCCAGCTAAGCACGACTTGGCAGATACCCTATTTAAGAGGTAATAAAGACACACATAAAATTTAACTTTAAAATCTAAAGCGAAGACTCGAAAACCAAGACTAATAAGAAACGAAATATATTAACAAATAATGAATTACGATTAGTGTAATGTTAATTCAAATAAAGAAAATATTACAAAAAAATATTTATAAAAATATATTGTTAAATTTACTTTTAAACTATTGTCTTTAATTTAAATCAAAAATAAAATATAAAATAATAATAAGTCGACAATACTTAAAATACTTGAAAGAATATATAAATATACGTGTAAAACAATGTTTTCAATTAGTTTTTTACATTTAAAAGTATTTGTAATAATTTCATTATTGCATCTTTAAACAACACAAAGCAAGCCGCAAAAAAAAGAAAGAAAAAATATATAAAAATATATTGTAAAATTGACTATTCAAGTACGGTCTTTATTACAAAAAAAAAGAGAAAAAACATATAAATATTAAATAAATAAATAGTACTTGAAACAATATTACATGTAAAACAATGTTTTCAATTAGTTTTGTTTACATTTAAAGATATTTGTAATTATTTCATTATTGCATCTTTAAACAACACAAAGCAAGCCGCAACAAAAAAAAATATATATATATATAAAAATATATTGTAAAATGTACTATTCAAGTAATGTCTTTATTTAAATTAAAAAAGGAAGATACATATAACAATAATACTAAAAAGACAATAACCTAAAATACTTGAAGCAATATTAATTTCATAATTGCGACTTTAAGTACCACTGAGTTTTTCTACGTTTCAAAATATTTTTACTAATTTCATTATTGCATTTTCAAGTAAAACAAAAGAAACCATAAATTAAATCTGCATTGACAATATTTGCACTTTCCTTTTAATTTGTGCTCTATGTTCTATTTAAATATGTTAAAGATTATTCAACTGGTATATTGTTTTGACTTTTTAAATTATAGGAGTATATAGCTTTTTCTCTTTTTTTACAGCCTCTTTTTACAGGGTATCTCGAAAACATTTCGCTGTCGACACAAACTTTTCTAGCAGACACTTTTTATGCGTTCGCCTAAAAGCGCGCTACAAAATGCGCTCTAGACGAAGTGTATGTGAGCGAGTGTGTGTGTGTGTGTGTGTGTGTGTGTTTGCTCTGTGTTGCCTGTGTGCGGTTATGGTCACAGGTGCCACTTATGTGTGCCCCGAAAAGCAGCCGCGGCAGCAGTCGACGTTGGGTTTTTTTTTTTGCCGCCGCTTATTATAACGGTGCCTCGACGCTTTTTATTACTTTGCAGCGAGCGAAATGAAAACTTTTTTATGCTGCCCAGACTTGGTCGAGTCAGGTTTGCGAGGATCCCAAGGATTCCACAGCAACAAACCCCAACTAACCGAGAGCTGCCAGACATCGGCGGCGGTGCTTTTAAGCATCTTAAAACACACACAAAAAAAATACAGGAGGAAAATTGTTACTGCGGTTTGTTTCTAGGCAGACGAGAGACGGGAAAGGAAGGAGAGAGAAGGAAGCGACGTCTGCTAAAGTTGCTTTTGCAGTCGAGCTTCAATAATTCATCTGGCACTATTTATGCGACAGGTGATAGCAGAGCAGAAGGTCTAAAGAGCTCCGCAATTTCCATCGTGTCTAGACCAAGAAGAATGAGCGAGAGCTTAGCTGCATAATTGCTGAATTGTCCCCTTTGCCAACACTCACCGGTAAAGGACTTGAAGACGACCCTCAAGGTTAAAGTAAAAGTAGCCCCGAAAAAAACAATATGCAAATAAGCGGCGTTCTTTCAATATGTGGCATGTGTTTTTGGACTGAACTTTTCGAGTTGCTTTTGTTCAAAGTTATGAAAATGAAATAGTGAGTTGAGATCAGGTTTGTGACTTAAAAGTGATTAATTATTCCTTTATGACTAGTTTTATAGTTATTCTATATAAAAACTTACAAATAATCATAAATTGTGAATGTTAATTTACTACAGTTTAGTGACAATTAAAATTAAACTTGACTTATTTCAACTGCTCATCGAAAATCTTGCATTTTTAATTGAATTAAAAGAGTTGGCAAGAAATATTTCACATTTCACATTTCAACAGACTTTTAACTGAAATAATTTGCATTAATTTTTTGGAGCTGCCTGCTTCAGTGTTTTAAGCATAAGAAAATGCATATGGCTGGCATATTTATTTTATATTTTTATCACATGTCCTTGCGGCACATTAAACGCGGCACGTGGCAGGCCGAAAACGGAAAAATGAAAAAGCAAAAAGAAATCGAGAGGGGGAAAAAAAAACTGAAAACTGCAAATACACAAAAAATGATGTGAGAGAAGAAATGAAATAAGTTCGCATTGAGTTGAGGGCCATCAGAAATCGCAAGCAAATTGCTGCCGGCTCAAAGAAGTTGGTTGTTGTAGTTGTAGTTGTTGTTGTTGTTGCTGCTGCTTTAACAGCCCACTGGCAACTTCCGGTCGTTGTCAAAAAGAAAGTGGAAATTGTGCCAGATGAGGCATGGAGTGAAGATTGTCGTCCCTGGTTGGTCTGTTGCCAACTCAACACAAAGCAACTACATGCTACATCATTAACTAAACGACAGTTTAAGCGTTTGCCGCCACCCGGAGAACAAAGCAGAGCAGAGCAGAGCACAAAAAAAGAGAGAGAGACCCGAAAAGAAAGCAAATGACGACGACGAAGGAACATTTTCGTGCTCGTCACTCAAAAATTAGGCAACGTCGTCGTCGTCGTTGCCGGAAATGCGGCAGCCATAACATTAACTAACAACTCATATCCTTGAAAATGTTGCTCGCGCCTGTTGATAGGCAACACATTTTTGGCAGCCTTCGTCGTCGTCGTCGTCTAATGAAGCGGCAACAAGATGGCTAAGGAAAGTGGAACGATGAGGGGAAGTCAAAACATAGCAACAAGGACAGCAGGCAAACAATGCCAACGCGAAAAAACCCACACACAGAGTCACAAAAGAAAGCTTGGCAGCAACAGAGAAAATGGAAAATGTTCCAACGGGGATGAGAAGATTGTAAATTTGCATATGAGCAAATTTTGCGGTGCCTTCATCATCAAGTTTTCCGATGAGGAAGATGAGGGAGAAAAAGCGAGTCGAACGATGACGAATTTATGCCCAGCAAAATTAATGAGCACTTGATTGGGTTAGTTCGCAGCCAGCAACCAACAGCCAGCAACCAACGAGCGGTGAAGCTCTTTGAATATTCAATGAAACGATGGCACTGCCAAGAATTTGGAGACTTTTGCTTATCAAGTGGCAACCAAATGAACCGTCAACTCAATATGTGAGTGTGGTGAGCATTGAGTGTGAGTGTGAATGTGAGTGTATGAGTTTGAGTTTCGAGTACTTCAAATGTGTGTGTGTCCTTGCAATGTCATTAAAGACAGCGTTCTATTGATTTAAAATTAAATGTCAAATTGCTTGAGCAAATTTTCCAAGTGTTTGCCAAAGAAAAATATTTACCATTAATTGGAAATGATGAAAAACGTTTTATATATAGATTTTCATTTGAGTTGTTCTATGTATTAACATGTGTAGCATAATTTCATAACAGTATTTATAAAATATTCTTTACGAATTTCAGCAAAATTAGAAAATAATTAGCACAAATAATGAGCTTTGTGAATTTGTTATAATAATAAAGTTTGTAGAGAGTTTGTATTTTTAAAATATACCAAATTAAAATACCGCAAAATACTAAAAAATTTTATTTATATAACACTAGTTTAAGATATACTAGATTTTTATTTACTTTCTACAAATTTCACATAAATTTCCTTCATGTTTGAATTTTATTTCAATTTAAAAAACATTCCAAAATATTTTATATTTCAAATGAGAATTATTTTGCCAAACACTTTTCTTGACGCATCAAAAATGTTGAAACTATTTTGCGTAGAAATGCAGCCAAGCAGTCGAGCATGAATTCTTTATGGCAAAATTATTTCTCTCCCTCTGATTAGGCATATGTAAAAGTTTATGGCTGCTCACTTCACAGAACACATATTTCTTTGGCAACCTCAGGGTTATTCGAAATCTTGCTTAAAACTTTTAAAGCACATTTAATTTGGAACTTTTAGGCAGCCAATTAAAGCTAACAAAGACTTCATATGACGCCTAAAGAGCAGGCAACAATGTAACAATTGCCAAGAGCAATAACAACAACAACAACAACAAGAGTGGCAAGACAACAGGCCACAAAAGACGAGAACCCAAAAATTTTAATTGTCACATTTCTTGCACCGCAAAACACATGAGACCAGAAAGAGAAAGAGAAAGCAGTGGAATGATAGAGAGAGTGAGATAGAAAAGCTTCGCCTAATTTTGTGCTACACAACAATAAAACAGACAGACAATTTATGGTTGAGAGCCGCAGCCAAAGGGACAAGCATGAGTTCAAGGAAATGCCAGTTGCCCCCGCTCTCTCCCCTCTCTCTACTATCACTTGCTCAGTTGTTGTTGTGCTGCTTTTGGGTTTCCTCCTCTGGCTGCGCACTTTTATGGTCATTTTAATTGTCGTCTGTGTTTAGAGGCTGCAGCTGTGATAAAATATTCTGTACTCTCCTTTTCCCTTCACAGCATTCTCTTCTAAATCTTGCTCTATCTCAAGCCTTGCAAATTAGTTTCATTGATGGCCACCTGGTCCAGAGAAAGAGAGAGAGAGTCCTAAGCAAGCTTCGTCATTAAAAATTATGATTATGACGAGAGCAACAATTAAAAGCAATTTCAGTGGTTGTGCAATGCCACAATAGAAATAGAAAAGGGAAGGCATGATAAGGGAGAACAACAACAACAACAACAACAAGTTGAGTAGAAAGTGCATTTTTGCCAAATTAAATGCATGTCCTTGCGTGCCTTTGCTGGCATTTTTCTTCTCTCTTTATTTGCTGGCCACAATGAATGGCAAAATAAGAGGACACACACATACAAACACAAGCACAACAGAGAAAGAGAGAGAACAATTAACAAAACGTAGTTGTTGTTAGAGGAAGCACATGATTATGATTATGAGTCGTTGTCGTCGTTGTTGTTGAGAGTCTGAGGAGTCAGTGCCGAGTCCTTGTCATGCTCCTTTCAACTCTTGGCAGCTCACTTCAAATATGGCAACTCAGTTGTTTTAATTGTTCTCTGCTGTGGCTGCTCTTTTATGTGACTGTTTGTGTGTGTGTGTAGTTGTAATTATACTTTTTATTATAGTTGTTGCTGCTGCTGTTGTTGCTTTCGTTGTTGTTATTATTGTGCTTGAGCCTGTTGATTATGTGCATTGCAGCGCACTGTAAAGTGCAAACCGAAAGTACAAATTTAGTGTAGCATACTTTTATGCGCTCACCGCAATTATTGCTCGAGTCATTTTTTGTTGCATACTTTGCGGCGATATTTAAAACTTGCATTTAAAAATGCTGATATGCCTCTTATTAAGCGTAATTTTAGTTGTTAACTTAACAACTTTATGTTGTTTTATTACCCCAAAGAGCAATTGCAAAAGATTTAAGTAAACTTATACTTGAAATAAAATTCGTTTCTCCTTAATACAAATTAAACTACCTCATAAAACATTTAACTTGTTGTTTTCATACTCTAATTTGCGGCTAAATACTCCTTGCAATATGTATATTATTGCTCGCAACTTAATGCAATTTTCAAAAAGCTGGCTAAAAACTCATTTTCTCATTTGGCTTAAAAAAAAAAACTTGTTTAATTATCACTTTATATGGTTTATTTGGGTTAACACACAAACACAGAGAGGAGAGTTTGCCGCACACACTCTCACACACACACACACACATACATACACTGACAGTGTTGCCATGCCTAAATGCATTTGAAAAGGCTTCTTTTTCATTTTGGTTTATACGTCGAGTATAGAAAGCAAAGTTTTTACTCTGCGTTTTTTGAAACCTTCCCTTTTTTTTCTCTTGCTGTAAAATGCAATACAAGAACAACAAATAATTCTCATATTCTCTCATGTTGGTATAAAATGTAATTAAAGCGATGCCATACAAACTACAAATACGGGTAAGTACCAGGCCAAGTAATTTCAATAGAGCACCCATCTGCAATATGTGCATCAAATTTCATGGCTTGCATAAAGTGTGGCTAAAAGTACTTCTATATGTTCTATCTATGCCTAGGCACACCTCACCTCTTTCTCACTTTTCAGTGGAAAACTCAAATCCAAACAAACACATAAAAAATGCAAAAAAAATATGTCAAGAGAGAACTCGCACGCTCGCGTAATTAGGAAACTTGCCACGCACTTGACTCGCTTTTATGCCGCACAGCTTTTTCGGGAGAGCAGAGGGGAAGAGGGTGCTGCGTGGTAAAGTGTTGGTGGCAGGGATCAACAAGCAGTCGTCGGCCAACTTGAAAGCAAGTAAAACAGCTGAGCAGACCGCTCTTCTCCACACACACACACACACACACACTCTAATCCACTGGAGTAGGTGTTCAGGCATGCACAGCCAAAAGAAAACTGGGTTAATGTGCGAAGACTTTGCGGTTACAGCAAGCAAGTTTCCAAGTTTGAGACAATCTATATAGGAAATTTATGGCATTCTATAGCATAATTATTGCAGAGATATTGAAAGCAGAAGAGCAGAGCAGAACTGCCTTACAAAAATTGTTTGGGAATAATATTTTCATTCAGAAAATGACTTAAAATGTACTTTTCAAAACTATTCCAATTTATTTTTTAATAAATACTACAATTTTAATAAACAAATTAAAATGAATAGCAATTTAAATGCAAAGAAAATGCAACATACTTAATGCATAAGTGTTAAAGCTTAGTTTTTATCGCATTATGTGAAAAATGTTTTATATATTTGAAATGAAAATTGAATAAAGTCTCTTTCGCTTCAATACTGTATCCGAGGATTGCTTCTAAGAGAATTTATAAAGTTGAATAGGCTAAATAGAACTTTTTAAGTAAAGCTTTTCTTTTTCTTCGTTAGAAATAATTTTTATAGCCTTCAAAAGAATATAAATTATGTGCAGATGTTCACTTTTGACTAAAACTATAATATTAATAAACAACTTGAATAAATTATTTATAAACTTAAACTTGAAATTTCAAATTTCAAATCATAATATCAAATATTATTTTAAACTGAGCAAAAACATACGAAGTAGTTGCTACCAATGGGCTTTGCTTCACTTGGATAGATAAGATTTTAAGATTAGGAAACAACTTAAATGCATTTTTTGTATATTTAAAAATACAAAAGGAAAAACACTATAAAGTTTAACTTAAAATTCCAAAATTATCACAATATTGAATGTATTTTTTTTATAAATTTAAAAATACGAAGGGAAAACACTATCAAATTTATCATAATATTGAATACTATTTTAATCTAAGCAAACATACGAAACAGTTGCTAGTAAACTTCTTTTGTATTCTCGATGCTCATCGCTTGTTATGGAGCATCGTGAGTAGCAGTTACTTTGGCTGTGGCGCATCTATTAAAAGTGTTCGCTTTTTGCCAGCACACTTTCTAAAGAACCCTCGTGAAAAGAAACAAAGTGGAGTTGTTATTTTCCATTAAACGCTGCTCAGCTTGGTTTCCTGTAGCAACAACAACAACAACCACGATGTGGAGTAGAAGAACAGCATAATTGATGCCTCCCGGGAGCTGCGATAAAAACAAATCAGCGACGCACACACACACACACATAGATATAGAGTGAGAGAGAAAGAGAGAGGGGGCATGATTCAATATGGAGGGTGTCGCAAACACATCAAGCGGACTTCAGCGCACACACACACACACACACACGCTCCAAACCAGCCAGCCAACGAGCCCCCAACCACAGCCACGCCCCCAAGCACAGCTGTCTCGGTACACACACACACACACACACACACACGCATACTGAACGTCGCTTAATATAATTCACACCATTAAACCGAGAGCTGCGGCATTTGCCCGGTTAGACATAAATTTTTATAGACAAACACCCCTTTTTTGTTGCTGTTGTTGTTGTTGGCGTGGAGCGAGAGGGCGGGGGGCGGGAGAGGCAAGGTGGTTAGTAACAACAATGCAACCCCCAACAAAAATATGTTAAGTGAACACATTTTGGAGAGGCCAAAGCGGTCGCTTATCAGCGTTGTTTTGGCTTTTTAGACAGTTCATTTTTTTCCTCATTTTTTATTTTCTTTTCATTTCGGTGTGCGTTATAAATTTGTGTTGGCCCTTCACACCCTGAGAGACAGGCTAAGGTTTCAGAGAGAGAGAGAGAGCTGGCAACCCCTTAGCCTTTTAGCTTATCAACGCGTTATGCTAAAACACACACACACACACACACACACACACTCTTACAGACACACACTCTTACAGAAACGCATAGCAACTCCTCGCACAACTTGAGTTTCAGAATTCCCTAGGTAGGCGCCACAGAGGTTAGCATTTTGCTCTGAGGGGCGAAAAAGCGAGGAAGAAGTGCGACAAGGGTGCGGCGTGTGCAAGAGTATGTGTGTGTGTGTGTGTATCTGTGTGTGTGTATGTGCTACTTAGACTAATGTTAACCGTGTGCATGCCTCGCTGCACAGCAACAGCAACAACAACAGCAGCGTGTAGCAGATACATTTCTTTCCTTTGCAGCTTGCTCGATAATAAAGCTACCCTAGAAGTAAGCCAAGCCTATGAGCTGATTATAGAACAAAATGTAAATGTTTTTAATTACTTCAAGGTATATCAAATACATTCAAAATATGTAAAGCACACTCATTCCCAGCCAGGTTATGAATTAATTTGTCATCTTTGCTTTATTAATAATAAGTTTAAAACTAGAATCCAATTCAGTTGCGTTCACTCTTCAAGTAAGTGTTAATTCAATACATAATTTATGAAAATCAATTTACTTAAAACGTTGCCATTTGAACTAACAAAAAGTTTGTCATAAACAAAATTTTCTTGCAAATTCTTTGATTGTATAAATTGGTTAAGTCACGTTTTAAAATAAATTTGGTGGCTTCACAAATTTTGTATTTTATTGACACTATCTTTAAGCGCGAAATGTAATTTAAAAGTTTTTAATTAGAACTCAAGATGGTATCCAATAAAGTGCATAAACATATTTCATTTAAGACAACATTTAAAAAGATTCAATTCATTAAAAGGTTTGTCTTTAGTAAGCAGCTGCTGTTCCTTAGAAATTTCCAAAAAAGAACTAATTTAATATATTGATGCTAATTTGAAATGTTATATTTATAACACAAAAATCATTCTCATTGGTTTTACTACAATTTAAATACACACTTCAAATCGTTGTCTCTTTACATACAAATTAAATTCGCAGTTCAAATCGCTTGGAAGAAAAATCCAATTAAGTTCTATGATATTACCACTTTCAACTTTGGGCAATTGAATAAGTTTGCTTGAAGTCGCGCCTTTAAAATTTCATTAAGAGAGGGGATAAGTATTTCATTAAGTTGTCAATTTTATAAAGTCGTCAACTTGTTGAACGAATATGAAAGCCAGCTTAGCAAATAATTAGTTTATCATAATATACACCAAATTTAATGAACAGTTTCCCTATTTATAAGCAAATTTAGTGAATAATTTCCCACTTTAATTGCATGCCTTAAATCGAATTTCAAATGACAATTTCTAAACTGTTTATGCGTATATACTTTTCCATACAAAGAGTCACATTTGTACAGGGTAAAACAACACTTTGCTGTGCAGCGATGCTTGTCCCAACTCTGGCTGGCTGCTTCAGCGAACACACCGACGAAAGGGGAGACGGGGGAAGACAGGTGGTAGACATGGGGGGGGGGGGGGGGTGACAGCCACAAACTCGCAGCATACATTGACATAGAAATGCCTAGCACAAGCGAAGAAAAAAAAAAAGCAAAACCTTTGCTGCCTATACCAAAAAAAAAAAAAACAAACTTTAAGCTTTTCATATTGCCATAAATCTCTCAAAAAATGCCTTTACTTTTTGGCTTATGCTGGCTGCTTTAAGGCATGATTGAAGAGAAAACCCGCTGCTTATTAGCAAAAATGCAATCTTCATTCGCGTGCTTTCAATTGAGTCAGTATATTATCATCATCATCATCTGGCTGCTGCTGCATATTTTAAACTTGTTGAGCGTAAATTAAATTTTTAATGCATTTTTGTGCAGACTTTGGCACGTGAGACGAACTCTGACTCTTTTGATTTAATTAAAACATTCTTTACCTTTAGTTTTTCTTTTTACTTTTTCGGGTGCAACAAAACTATTAAAAAGTTAACGTTGATTTTTGACAACTGCTGCACAGGCAGCGAACGGATTTAAGCTATGGCCAAGGGCAGCGCCATAGATTTTCTAAAGGGCTATTAACTGCACATTTTTGATGGCACACAGGGCGTAGAGTGGCACACTCTGTAGTTGTTAGCCCGGCTGCTTGTCCCATATATCAAAAGACGACAAGGAGAAAGGGAGAGGAGGGCAGAAGAGAGAACTACACACAGCTGCAACACGGCACTTCAGCCTTATTGATTTTCAATTAAAAATGCACAAACTCCAAGCCAATTAGCCCAGTTTTGGCTTAGGCAGACAGACAGCAGGCAGAGGCAGAGGAGGAAGAGGTAGGCAAATGTGCGCCTAAAATGCTGCAACGGAAATTGCTAACAACAACAATTACGAGCAACAGAAGGCACACAACAACAACACAGCAGGCAGCTAATTCATTCGCGTAAATTTGTTAGCGCAACACAAGTTATTGGCAGCACAACTTGAGCTAGATTCACGAACAATTAATAAAGAGTATTTCGACTTCGTCTTGCATTAGATTTTGCGGGGTTTTCGTGTAAAGGTGTTGACGTTGCTGACGTTTAGCCGACACACACACTTCAGGAGGAGAAGTTGACAGGCAAACTGTTGAGAATGACTCGCTGATTGGTTTCGCCATTTGATTGACGTGCCCAAAACTGAGGAGAACGACGAACCGAAGTTCGAGCCTGCTGTTTATTAGCTGCAACATTTCGATGTTGCTGTGCCACAAATGTTGCTAACGATACTTCTACTCTACTCTCTACCAGACACCGACACCGACACCGATGTCAGTGGCCCAGACGACGCCTGTCAGCGTCTAGGCATGGAATTTCGAATGCAATTTCGCTTTAAATGCCATACAAATCTATATGTGTGAGAGAGAGTTAGGGGAAAAGAGTTGGCAAAAAGTCTAGCAAAAGACTTTTTACTGTGCGTGCTTGCAGCAACAACTGACAGACTGTCTGCCTCACTCTCTTTCTCTTCTCTCTCTCTTTTGCTGTCTCATGTGTCTGCCTCACTCTCAATGTCGTCATCATCTCTGGCAAAACTCATTTGGCCGGAAATGATATCCACTGTGTTAAAGTCTGAACGTCATGTTATTGTTGTTGTTGCCGTGTCGTGGTGTTGCATTTGCCGCTTCGTTGCACCGTCGATTGGCAACTGGCAACTGAGCAAACAACAACAACAACAACAACAACTACTGCTACAGCCTTTGTCTTTAAGTGGCCAATGAGCATGGACAGGTAAACAAGTTGAAGTTGAAGCAAAAAGGCAAAATGTGGCAATGACAGTGGCAGCCATGGGGCAAATGCTGTACAAGTTCTTTGTGCAACTGTCAGTTGCTTGTGCGCCAGCTAAAAATATACTTCGAGTATCACATATAAATGTTTAACCCAAATGCACAAATTAAACCACAACTTGGCTTTTTTTATGTTGCGCACATTAACAGCAATCCAAGCGTCATAAAACCAAAATGTTAATGTACACAATTGCCAAAAAAAAAGCGAGAGGAAAGAAAGTAAGGAAAGCAAGTGCTACAGCCGGCACACGCTGCGTATGCGCAATGTGCGTAAAGGGCGCATAAAAGCGATTAAGCGGATTGAGGCAAAAAGCAAAAGAGCGAAAGCACCCCGAAGAAAAGGAGAAACCGCTTTTAATTCTTTTTTAAGCAAACAAATAAAATTGTGCAGCCGCGGCATAAACACGGCAAATAAATATAAAAGGGCCGCGTGTGTGTGATGAGGGGAAGGAAAGCATAGAGGGTAAAGCACAACTCCCCGGAGTGCCTTCAAAGCGGCCATTTCACATTTCGTTGAAGGCAATGAAAGGCAGCAAACAACAGCAGCAGCAATACAAATGCCAAAGACACTGCCAGCGAGAAAGACAGACAAAAAAGTTGGACCGCTCTTTTCTCTTCTCTTCGTTTTTTTTTCGCTTTTTCTTCAGCTGTATGTTTAATGAGCTAAACGGAAGGAAGTCAGCCAACGTCAAATTCAACGACGTCGACGTAATACAAAATAAATAATAAAATCAGAGGCAAACACACATTTTAAAGCATTTCTATTCCCCTCTCATCACACTCCTCCCCCTTCGTCCCTTCATTTCTTTCTTCACACTGCCTCAGCAACAAATTTTATAAAGCAAAGTTGAAAATTAGCAAAGCGTCTGTCACTTTTACTTTTCTGCTTATTTTCTTGGCTTGCCAAAAAGTTGAATTTTGATTTGCTTCTTCTCTTCTCTTTTCTTTTTGGTTTGGTTCAGACAGCAGCCAGATGTTGTATAGACAGCCAAGGAGAGGGGAGACGAAAGGGGTGGGGGGCGGGGCAAAGGCCACACTGGGGTGGTTGGGAATTGTGAACAGAAAAGCATTAAAAGATTTAATTTCTTTAAGCCAACATTATGCCAGGGCTTTTTGTGCATTTTATTACAAAGCAAATGCGAAAAGTGAAGCTCAAAATCAGAATTGAATAAAAGAGTCAAGGACTGATATTAAAATGCCAGAGAAAATAATTTCTAGCATTTATGTAATGTATGCTTAGAATTGTGGCAACTTAAAAGATATGGAAAAAATAAGAAAATATTAAAACAAAAAGAGATAAAACATTGATATCTTTAAGTCGAAATGGTTTTGTGAATAATTGGCATGTAAAGGTCTAAGAATAAAAATGCATTTCAGCTAAGGAATTAACTAAAACGGAAGTTCAAAAAACAATTGCCAAAACTTTATATAACAAGAGAATACTACAAATTTGTAAAATGCAATTTTTGGTATTTCATCATTGATACAGTACTACACTCAAAATATACCATAGAGTGCAAAATATATCAGATTGTCAGACAAAGAAACAAGTTGATATTTTATTTAGTATTAGGAATAAGTTTGATCTTAATATTTAAAATATAATTACCTAGTAAAGTAGAAGTGAAAGTAGTTATTAAATCTCTAATTAAAATATGATATTTATAAATCCGATATACAGATTATGTTAGTATAACATTATTTAGGAGATAGCTTATGCCATAGGGTCATAGATGCTTTGGCTGACAATTTAGTATATTTTGACCGCTATAGTATATATCGAATGTAGTATTTCATCGCTATACCAAATATGGACATTGGTATATTTTAGAATTTTTGTGGTAAATTATTTTGATATTTTAAAGAATGATACCACACTCTGTTTTGATTTTATTACAACTGTAGCTTTCTTACTTGTTCATATTTCAATTACAGACTTTGTAAAGAGTAAAAATCTCTCCCACCTTCCCCCCAAAATACCGCAACTATTTATATGCAAATTCCTACTCTTCGTTCTTCAATTCGTTCAACATATTTTTGAACCACCAAAAAACACCAAAAAGCAAAGCATTTATCGCTAAGCTGTTGTCTCTGTTGTCTAATGTAAACCACGCGCTAAATATGCCACATTATGTGGCAAGAGCAAAGCTGAGAGAAAGCATTTGCCACAACAAGCAGCAAACAGGTAATAAAACACCGTCGATTAGATATTTGGCCAAGATTTTCAATAAAAAGCACTGCGTTCGCACAACACACAGCAGGGCTCAAAGCGAAATCTTTAGCCATAAGCCCAAGACAATCTAATTTTATAGCAAACGAACGAACGCCGCTGCTGCTTAGACCTCAAGTCTGATTTTGCCATTTGGCAGGCATTTGAAATGTGGACACACAGAGAACAGGGCTCAAATAAATTGCCAACAGTCCAAATAGCAAGAGGAGGGAGAGGAGAGGAGAACGCGACCGTGTAATGCGCTCAATCAAAAGTCAAATGTCTAAAAATATTATGAAAAGCCTTTTTTGCCCCCCAACTGAATGAAGAATACGCCGCGGCCAAGTCATTCAACCATTTCCCTAGGGCTAAAACGTTGCTTTTTCGGGTTTCGGTTTTGTTTTGCCTGCTGCACAGAGAAAGGGAGAGAGAGATAGAAAGAGAGGGGGAGAGAGAGAGACGCCTGCTTAGCATTCATTTATGCCGGAGACGGACTCTTTTTTGCCCGCTTATCGTGTTGCCTACTACAACACACACACACAGACACACACACAGAGCAATCGGTTTCGATTTCTTTTCATTTATACACTTTCCTGTTTGCCCTGGCAACTTGTTTCTGCCTCCTTCCTCCTGCTCTGGCAATCTTCTTATACGTATATATATATATATATTTTTTTTTTTTTTTCTTTCTATTATTGGCTCCATTTACTTTTCTGCCTCTGCTGCTGTTGCTGCTGCTGCTGTTTGTTTATGCTTCATTTTGATTTTCTCAGCTTAAATTGTATTTGTTGTTTCTATTTTCGTTAGTTATCTGAACGGTCAGCGTGTATGAGGAGGGAAAACTCCTCTCAGTCAACTCTCTCTCTCTCTCTCTCTTTCTCGCTCTGAGCAGCTTACAAGGACTCTGGCGTAACAGGATCCATTTTAGTTTCTCGTTTACCCTTTTTTTTTTGTTACTCTTGTTTGTTTTGTTAGTTGAGTCGTCGCCTGCAAGTTTATTTGTGTTTTGGTTTATACAACTTCCTTTAGCCGCTGCCACTTTTTTATTTTTTTGTGTTTTTTGTTACTCCTACTCGTGTGTGCTCATGTCTAAATTTATGTGGCCGCAATTTATTTAAATTTATGTGGCTTTTGTCAAATTGATTTCAATGCTAAGAAGGGTTGACAGGGCTAAATGTGAGAGACGACCGTAGGTCTTATACTACAATACTGATTGAGTTGGCTTAGCGAAATGTGTTGCGGATAATCGGGGAAATGCAAAATAATGAGTCAGTCAAACATAATAAATTGCAGGACACGCCCCACACAAAAAGAGGGGAAATAGAGCATAGCGATATAGTAGAATAATATATTAACCAAAGAACTCAATCAATAAATATGCAATTAATGTAAATTTCTTCGAGTAGTGTCGAATTAATCAAATATTCGATGTAATATTGATCAATAATGTGGCATAAAAAAATATTCAACCTAGTTTCGCACTAATAAACTTGTAGTGCCGACAATAAAATCAGCTTAACAAATCATAATTTCCGCATTGCCACAATAACAAAAAAGGTCAACAAATAAATAAGAGTGAAGAAAGAAAAATAGAGAAAAAAACCAATCAATGTAAATGCAGCGCTCGCTTTTATGTTAATCATTAATGCTAATGTCGAGTCAAAGACAAGACGAGCTGTCATTGTCAGCCACTTGATATTGATGAAGCATGCCAAAAACAAATCATTAGTTGTGCCTTTTATGACAGGCCAAAGAGGCTAAAACACACACACACATGTTTACTAACAAAGACGAATGAGCAGCGAGAGCCCCACACATAAAGTTGTCTAGGCGGGGGTTGATTTCCTTATAGCCCATGGGCGTAAAAAAGGTTTCATATCAAAATGGCAATAAATAACAAACAATGCTGTCTGCAATTTTCCACTTTATAAAAGAAAAAGCCATAAACAAAAGCAGAAGAGAGAGAGAGAGAGTCGGGCAGCCCGAAACGAGCCTGCAAATTATCATCTTGTTGCTGCTGCTTCAATGTTTTGTTGTATATATTTTTGTGTATATATGAAGCGATAGAGGGAAGCCACCGGAAATGACTGGCAGAAAGAACCAACGATTGAGTGAGGGAGGAAGGGAGTGAGGCCAAACTTGTAGCATATTTTTGTGCCTTGCAATTAATTAATCTCCAAGGTAATAACAAAGGCAGCAAACGAAAAACGAAAAACAAAACAGCAGCAGCGACCTCGACAATTGTTTTGCGCTTTATGTTTTATTGTTTTGCGCGCTTTTTGTATTGCATACTTTTTAGGGCTCGACATTTGCTTGGCGTCTGCCGTTGTTGTTTGTGCTGGCAATGAAACCAGCCAAAATGAAAATAATAAACAAGCAAAATGACTGCAACTCTTTGATGGGCGCAAAGCAATATACTCCTATACCCTGTAATCTGAATAGATATGAAGGCAGACAACACACACGACTAGTTAAATGTAAAATAAGATAATAATTTGAAATGCCATTTACGTTCATTAAAAGTTAATCTAAAGTTTATAAATATGCAAAACATTAAAGAAAAAGAGTCTTTACTAATGAATAAAGTATTTTTGTAGATTTATTTTGAAAATAAAATATGCTACTTTAAATTAAAATGAATTGTCAAATAGCTTATTCCCAACTAAAATAAAATATTTCTTTAATTTATTTTAAAGAGAAAGCATTCTTTTAATAAAATTCGACTGACTGAAATATATATCAAAATGAAAATCGTTAAAAGGGACAAAGCAAATTCCATAATATTAAAGGACAAAGCCAGTTCCATTCTTAAATAATAATAAAATGACATATCCATATGTTTGTATGTATATTAAAATATATATTGTGTATAAGTCCAACACGAATTTCATACTAAAGAACAGAATATTATGCTGCTTTTATTTGAACATTAAAATAATCTGATTTTTAAAACAAATATTGAACTGAAAAACTTCGATTTTAGAAAGGAAACATTTTTATCTATTTTCTTTAAAGATTAAATAAAGTACTTTCTTGAAGATAAATGAACTCATGGAAATATATATTAAATATATATTCTGTTCAAGCACTTTTTTCAACTCTGTCTCTTCGCTGAAGAGTTGTTTTAATTTATGAAAATGTTGACAAGGGAAGAACTTTGGCGATATGAGACAGCTTGACAGTAAGGAGTGAATGTCTGTTGATATCGCTCTGACTACTCTGTCAGCGTCGAAAAGCTTGCCAAATATTTTCAGCAATAAATTTTTGGTGCTGTGTTCAAACCAGGCGCGTTTTACATTATTCAACCCAATATAAAATGCAGCAGAGAATTAGCATTTAATCTGTGTATGTGTGTGTTGAGCTAATTGAGTAGCAAATTGGAAACGACATAATAAATTATGCACTTGCAACAAATAAACAACAACCGAAAACGTGTGCAAATGTTAATTTCAAATCTATAAAATTTGTAAGCGAGGAAAGGAGGGTTGAATTTACTATATTGCAATTCGATTTTAATGAGCGGCAATCGGCATAAACAAACAACAAAACAACTCACATTGAGACCATTCAATGAAACACATTTAATTTGTTAAGCAGAAAAGTGAAAATCAATGGCCATGAGGAGTTGAAGCTGTAAAAAAAAGTCTGCTTTTTTTTTATCCCCCAATAGCTGACCCCAGCCTTTTATGTTCCTTTCTTTTTTTTAATATATATATTTGCTGTTTTTTTTGTTGCCCGTTTTTCAAGTGCGGTTTGTGCCCGCAAAATAACTCAGCTCGTTAACTGCACAAATAACATGTCAGCACTTTTGCAATGGAGCTTCAAACAGGGCCGAGAATGCGCCGCAAATTTGCGGCAGTCGGAAAGGAGCAGAGAATATGTGTGTGTGTGTGTGTGAGTGTTTGTGTGTGTGTGCCACTCGGTCTGTTCCATCATTATTCAAGTGTCCTTAACGTTCACAGAAATAAAATGAAAGCACATGCACCAAAAATTGTGAAACAGGCAGCGAGCAGCGTCGCCTCTTCAAATAAAACACAGCCGGAGGAGTTTTGGGTTTAATGCCTGACCAGAAGTATTAATCACATGCACACACACACACACACACACACACACACACACACACACACCAACATACGAACACACTCATACATTGGCTATTGAAACCCTCGCAGCAGTCTGAAAAGTTTTTTTCTTCTTTGTTTTTTTTTTGTGCTGCCCCTATCGGTGTGCCCTCGAGTGTGAACGGAAGAGAGAAAGAGAAACCGAGAGAATGGAGAGTGGGAGAGAAAACCAATAACTAAAACATCCACAGTTTGTTTCCCTAGTACAAGCCCCAAAATTAGTGAATGAAAAGCCAAAGAGCAGTCGATAAGAGTTGATGCTGGCTGCGGTTTTTGATTTGTAAATAAAATAAAATAAAATAAAATATACCATGTGTGGGATAAAGAGAAAAGCGTTAAATGATAGGCTATCGGGATACTCAGTAAAATAGAATTCAAGTTGGTAATATTTAAAAATACCACAGTATATACAAAAAAAAAAACGTCAAATCGATGTTAGATGCCTCTATTAAATAGGCTTACAATAAAAACACTTGTTAATATTTTAAAATACCACAGTATTTATAAAATTAACATAAATTTCAATTCCAATAAAAGCACTTGTTTGTATTTTAAAATACCTCAGTATTTAAAAAATACCATTAAATCGAATTACAATACTTTTTTGAATAAGCCTTCAATTTAAGTTATTAAATTATGTAAAATAATTTGCAATATGCAGCTTAAACATTATTTTTTTGCAAAATTACTTTATGGAAATGGTTAGGAAAAAAAAACTATATGAATATAACATTTTATATTCATATTCAACGACATTAATTGATATAATATTTTAGTAATTAAGTACAAATATTTTAGGAAATCATTTCAAGACTTGTTATTAATAAATAACATATTTTAGGAATAACGCAGCATGAATTCCACGCTTAAGTAAACTTATTTTAGGAAAAGATTCAAGAAAAATAAGTGTATGAATATTAAATCTTAAATTCTTTAAATTTATATATTTGTTATGATTCATAAAGTACTTTTCATTCACAACCTTTCAGCCCATAAACTTCTATCAGTCTTTGATTTCTAGAGTATTTCTCTACGATATGCCCAACAGTTGGCTGCTGCTTTAGTTGCTCAGGCCTCAGGCCGCATAAAGTAAATAAAATAAACTTAAATATAAATGTTTATATAAAGCAATAAAAAAAGTGTGTGTGCACAACAAAAAGTGAAAGCAGCCTGGCGAGAGAGCATTAATAAAATAACCAACAGCAGTTTGCTACGCTATACTTTTTCCCCTCCACTCTTTTTTTTTCACAACTTTTAGTTGTTGCCACATTCTTTTTTTTTTTTTTTTTTTTTTTGGTTTTGCTGTCTTCAATTTTTTTTCTATTGCATGCAAGCGCCTCGAAAATTGCGGTTAGTTTTGTTCGGCTTCTTTTGCAAGTGTTTGCTGCTGTTTGCTCTATATGTGTGTGTGTGTGTGTGTATTTTTTGTAACTGCGTTGCGGTCTCTGGCTACAGTTGGCAAGGAAAGGGGGGGGGGGAATCCTACGCTCCACGAACCGATTCCAAGCCAACGTAGTACACCACAATGGCAAAACAAAAGCTGCAAAGCTGTTACCCATTTTCAAACCAAAAACCAACGTTTCCACTTCCTCTCTTTCCCTCTCCCTCTTCTAGACCCACCCCAACAAGCTGTGCGCTGTCTGTGTCTCAGTATGCGTCTGCTTGCGTCTCTGTGTGTATGTGTGTGTGTGTCTGCTTGCCGCCATTTGGTTCATTGATTTTGGTGTGGAAATGAACTTTGCTAGTTTTTTGGGTTTTTGCGGCATCGTCAGCGCTTCTAGTTGCAAAATTTTCCTTTTTCTCTGCTTGGTTTTTGTTTTTCCTTTCTTTTTTTTTTTTTGTTGGTTGCCCCTAGATTTTCGGCACTTTGTAAGCATTATTTGTTTTCGCTTTTATTTATGTTGCGGTCTGTTTTGTTTATCATGCAATTTTCATTTCTCCAACTAGTTTTCAGGGCTGTGCCAAAGGAAATTGCAGTCAAGGTGCTAACAATAAAAATGGTTTTGTATATTAATGAAATTAGTTTTCTACAGCAATGTGTTATCAACAATATTTCACTTTTTAAATTTTCTACACAAAATTTACATTACATAATCCTGATAAACGACAGCAATAGTTCAAAAATAATAATACTAACAATTTCATTTATATTTCTTTCAATCAAACTAACATGTGATAGATCTTTTACATTTAGCAACTGACAACAAAACTTTCCATATTTCATTTTCAGCTAGATTTTGCCCACAAATATTTGCCAAACGAGGGACTAAAGGGTAAAGCGGGCGCGCATAGTCAAATATCACGTATACGTCAAAAACATCATGCACCCAATTCCACACACATGCACACATAATTTATATGCAACTTCTTTTATGCTTCTTTTATTTAAATAACAAATTTTTGCCAAATAGCATGAACAATGAAACCCATATGCAAAATAGATATGCCAACCCAGCTAAAATCGCCCATCATAAACACACACGAATGCCCAAAAATTTTCAGCATTTATGCATATAACATTTTCATAAAATAATAAAGGTGAAGAGTGTACACACACACATACACATATGCATATGTTTATTGTATTTAAGCAAGATAAATGCAGTAGTGGAGCATTATATATATATATATATATATATAGTTATGCAAATGTCAACCGAAAGAGACAAGGCTAAAATTTAGCCAGCAAAATATGATAAAAATATGTTACTGATTTTGATTTCACTGTGACGCCGAAAGCTTTAGCTTAGTGGGTTAAATGACCGGCATTGCCAGCGGCACACTGAGGTGTCATAAGCCCAGCTGCATCTTATTTAGACCCTGACTCGAGGGTCAAACACGAACACGGCAAAACTTAAAGCGAAGGTTGCCACAACTCAAATGCAACACAGCTGCTGCTACCGGGAGTTCAAAAACAACATGCTGAGTGGGTGCAACATATACAAACATACTATATACAAAGTTGTTACTCTGTTGTTTCTGCTTTATGCATAATAGACAATGTGCACACAGCCCAAGCCCAAGCCCAACACTCGTGTGGTCTTCTAAAGGCTGAATTTTATGTAGAAAGCGCGAATATCTCTCCATATGCAAGCTCATGCACCTACAGCGTTACTCTATAAGCAGTTGAGTACATGCATTTTTTTAAGGAAAGGAAACAGCTTAGTGCTACGATTGATAGCTTATCAAAGATAAGCCAAAGGCCCTTGCAGCTAGTGCTTCAGTAGTAGTGATAGGGTTAATTTAATCTATCCTAAATAAATAATGACCAGCAGGATTTTCTTAAGAGCTCTTTAGTTCTAACAACAGATTCGATCTAGACAAATGAAAGTCAACTCTTTTTATACATTTTTCATACCTATAAGCTTCTCTATAACAATTTTTACTTAGATGTATTTAAATCTTAATCTCTCTAGTTATTTCTCGAATCATTTCTCACTGGCACTTTAGCTTTTTACCATGAGTTAAGCGTTTATTTGCTGATTATCACAAATTATGAAAAAATGTATTCTACATACTTCAGAAAGTAAGAGGCATTAATAAAACTTGATTGCTTTCAGAAATGGCTGAATATTAATCAAAAAATACGATATGATTTTCTTAGAATGTCAACATTTATTAAATGCACTTTACTTTGAAAATCATTTAAAGATTATTTTCAATATTGATTTTATAAATACAAATATATTTCGTACTATATATATTTGTATTCATATTCAGCGATTTCTGAAAACAGCTAAGTTCAAATTAATGTTTTTTTTCAGATTTCAGAATGTCAATACTATATAAATGTAAATGCACTTCATATCAGAAATCATTTAAAGATAATTATCAATATTTTAAGTAAATGTATCCCCCATTATAAAAATTACTTGATCAATTCTTGAAGCATTTTCAATATATAAATATAATTATAAGCTATGTTAGCTACATTATTTTCGAATTTATTCTATTTATCTATATTATTCTCTTTATTCAATTCATCACAGCCTTTAAGCTTTAGAGCATTTACTTAGCGACTAGGCTCTGCACAACCTTTTCGCCTACTTTTGCACTTACTTCCTGCCCACAGGCACTCACACAAACACACACGCACACATGCATACAAAAATACGCACACACACACACACACACTAGACAACACTTGTCTCATACATATGCAAGTCTCTCTCGCTCGCTACGACGTCGCTTGTAATAATGTTTGTTCGCTTACGTGTCCGAGAGAGCTCGCCTCTCGCTACTTTCTATCCCCTCTCCACCTCTGCTCTGTGCGCTTTCTCCTCTGCGTAGCCACTTTAATAAATGAAAAACCATCCAAAGCTTTTGTTTACTTCCATGCATTTGTTCATATATACATATGTCTGTTGTGTGTTGTGTCTGTGTTGTTGCTGCTTATTTGCAAAAGGCGCGTTTTTGTCGTAGCTCAGTTTTCACTTTCACTGCAAACGGCAAATTTACGTAATTATGATGAAAAGTCGCCGCCTGCCTTTGATGATTATATGGAATTTAACCAGCTTATCTATTCTACTGATGCCTGGACTTTACTTTTTCTCTGTAGCAACTAATTGGACTGATGCCTCGTCACATGCAAATCCCTCGTTTCTCACTGATTTCGATTACCCGACGAACTCTTTTTCAGGCTAATTGCATTACGACACGCGCTTTAAAGTCAATGAACGGTGCAGCAGAAAAACACGCAAATGTCACAACAAAACTGCAACTGCACAATAAACATAAAATGTCATATGCATATGTTGTAGTTGTTGTTGATGTTGTTGTGTGCACACACTTCAGCAATTTTTATCATACAATAATAAAAATGAACGTCAACCTCTTGTTTTATGCACACACAAATAGCATAGTTCACTGCAAGAAATGTGCATTAAAAACGCAAACGCAAATGCAAATTCAAATGAAAATGCTAATAAATAAGGGCGCGACCACGTAACAAGTAAAGTTTTGTTTAATCTGCTTTGAACTTTGAATATATGCTTTGGAATATATATTTTTAGCTATTTTCTTAATTCTACAAATTGAATGCATAAATTTGTTTTCTTTACTTGCAACTACTTTTTCCATTGCTGAGCATTTTTTAAATAAACACTGAGGAGAAAAAATATTTGCTCAAAATAAAATTTTACTTTCACTTTTGATACACGTCAAGATTTCTATGTTTAATAATATAAGCTATTTTCTTAATTCTATAAATTCAAAGTTCAAATGCAAATAAATTTGTTTCCTTTACTTTCGGTAGCTTTTTTCATTGTCGAACATTTTTGAATAAATACTGAGTTGGAAAAAATACTAGCTCAAAATAAAACTTTTCTAACATAATCATTGCTTAAAATACTTGTCAAGATTTCTACGTTTAATTACATTAGCTATTTTTTGTATTGCTATTTTCTTAATTCTACAAATTCAATGAATACATTTGTTTTCTTTACTTTCGTTAGATTTTTTCATTATTAAACCATTTTGGAATAAATACTTAGTAGAAAAATATACTTGCTCAAAATAAAACTATTCTTACACGTTCAAATTTTAAAATAATTGTTAAGGTTTCTATGTTTAATTATATTATACACATTTTTTTGTTAGCTTTTTTCCTAATTCTTTAAATTGAATGCATAAATTCGTTTTCTTTACTTTCGTTTGCTTTTTCATTGTTGAACCACTTTTAAATAAATACCAAGTAGAAAACTATATTTGCCTAAGGCAAAACAATGCTTACAAAATTACTTTTGATTGCTTAAAATACTTTGCAACATTTTTATGTTTAATTATATTGTATATAGCCACAAACTGCGCCCCACAATCACTTTATTATGCTGCCTAAATTCCTAGAACTATTTCCATTTGCTTGCAGAGTAATTTTGTTAGGGCAAACGCCCAAAAATATTAGCATGTGTGAAAGGCGGTTCACAATGGTTGAGGGTGAGAAAATGGGGCAAAAGCCTCTCTCTTAGTCATAAAGTCAAAGGGCGCTTTTAGTGGGCAACAAATCAAAGTGAAACATGAAAACAATATGTCAAATGGATATTATACATTAAATTAGTTAAGACTCTCTCTCCCTCTCTGTCACTCTCAGGCAGTGAAATGCACATGTATAATAAAGTTAAATGCCAGATGTGTATCTACTTCTACTTCGCTTTATGTGTGTGCGTGTTCGCTTTTTCACTTCCTTTGCTCTACCTTCTGCTTAAGACGTTGTTACAACATCGCCCAGCAGCAATTTGTCACGTGAATTTCGTTGTTGTTGTTGTTGTGCTCAAGGTGTTGTTGCTCTATTGTTGTTGTTGCTGTTGTTGTGACATTTTCGTTTGCAAACAAATTACAACTGCTCAGAGTCACATACGAAATTGTGTTGCACGCTTTCAGGCGTCGCTTTTTTTGTTTTTGTTTTTGTTGTACCTTGTTTTCTTTGTCTCTTTTGTGGAATTGGTTTGTTTCTTGTTGTTTTGTGTTTTTCTTGACGTGTTTGCTCTTGGAAGACACATAACATGACAGAGTTACAAACTGACTCTAGACATAGCAACAGAAATTGTGCTTAAAATAAATGTGCTCCGAAATGAACTCAATCAACGAAAGTTCACAGACAATCAACAAGTGTGCTTGGACACTTGTTTCATATTTAAATTCGTAATTAATGCTGATTTATGCACACTTAATACCCAGCGAAAAGCTATGAAATAAAGTCTGATAAGCTAGACGCGTGTTGAATCATCGCCAATACTCAAAGTGATAAATGCGATAACTATTTATTATGCTGCGCTCTTTGTAGTCCATCATTTTTGAACTGCTGCGCCCAATTAATAATAACACTTTAAATTATTATGTTCAAATTGATGACTAATTAAAAGACAATATTTTATGCGCGAAATTAAATATTTAGCAATGACATTGCATCGTTGAGGGGTGATTAATTAATTGAGCCATTGGTTAAAGCAGATTGCATACGATTTTTTCGATCAAATAATTTGCATTAATAAAGTGTGTTGAAGACTGTCGCTTTGTTCGAAATATTAAAAGGATTTTAAGGAATATAGAAACTTAATCTTAATTAAAAATGTGTTTGATAAATTCAAGGAAAAAGAAGTGCAAAATATCTTTTTAATGTATTAGTTGACTCTTGTCTAATTTGAAGGATAAAGTTGATTGTTGGTTCAATTATTGTATTTAAAGTGAATTGTAAATTTGAAAAGTTGTGACAGTATTTTAGTATACTATAATTTTGATGTGCAGGTTTATGTTAAGTCGTTTTTTAATATACTATAGAATTTAGTTCATTGCTAGGAAGGAAAGGAAGCTTTCTTTTGAAATATTTGCAGCTGAAATTAATTGTAAACTGGGAGAGTTTTGACAGTATTTTTTCATATACTACATTTTGGGCTGCAATTATTTGTTTTATTTGCATTTAAGAATACTATAGGATTTAATTTTAAGTTATAAATATAATAAATATAAATCAAAAAAATATTTCTTTATGAAATTATAATAAAAAGGGGAAAATTGGCAATTCATATAGTATAATAATATACTGAATTGCGATTGAAAAAGCTCTTCACAAATGAAATCTTTGCGCAAATTTTTTTCTAGAAAAGTAAAGCAATAGGATTTAAAATAAATTTAAAAAGAGTTGGTATATTTTTCTAACTAAAAAGAATATCATTTATATAGTATAATAATATACTGAATTGCAACTGAAATCATGTACACAACTGAAAAGTAAACAAGAGAAAAGTAACGCCATCAAGAACATTTATAATATTACTACGTAAAGCTAATGATATCGTGTCTGCAATTGAATGTAGCTTACAACAGCAGTTGTAATGAAAGTGCTGCTCATGCCAAGTCAATACATATTGATGAGCCCTAGAGCTAATAATAGAAGTGCAAAGTTACTCGAACTGTTGTCTGACTCTCATTCACATCATGCCTCGCTGATGTGAGGAGGGGAAATGAGGGATTTAATGCACACACCTGAGTGCACATCCACATCCACATCAAATGCAGTCATGTGCAATTTGCAAAGCCAACTCTTGCAACTCCCCTGTGATGATATACTATACGATATATGTATATAGTATATACTTACACATACACATATTTATTTTAATGCATTTTCACTGTATGACCATTAAAGGGGTAAACTGAAGTTTGTTGTGCTGCTTGTTGATTTTAGTTAATGAAATAAGTTTGTCTTTTTTTGTAAAGTGCAGACATGCAATGTTTGGAAAAAATGAAACAGTACAAAAAAAATATGAGAATTAAAATGGTAATTAGTCAAGTATATTTGTGTTGCATGCGTGATGATGATGATTATTTGGGAATGTTGTAGTTTCGTTTTCGTTTCTTGTGTGGTAAGGCTGTGGGCGTGGCTATCACACTCACCTATCCCTCAGGCAAATTTTGTACTCTGAGTCGTGATCACTGTTGCAGCTATCATTAAAATTAACCGACTGTTGCTGCTGCTGCTGCTGTTGCATATTGATCAGCTGCTTGTGAAACAATTCCTGCTGCGTTTGCAACAGCTCCTGATGATGATCCTGCAGCGCTGCCAACTGTGATAACTGCTGCTGTTGATATGCCTGCTGTTGTTGACTTTGCTGCTGTTGCTGCTGCTGTTGCTGCACCACTGGTGAAACTGGCCGCAATGGACGCTGATAGGGATGATGATAGTGTTGCGGCCTTGTCGATGCTCCTGTTGTTGCTCCTGTTGTTGTTGTTCCACCATTACTCGTTGCCTTGCCCGTCGTCAGTGAATGCATATTGTTGTTGCTGCTACGCCGATGATGATGACTCAAGAGTGTTAAACAACTTTTTGTGTCGACATCCGCCAAACCGAATTCCAATTCAGCCTGCGCTTGTTGTTCGTACGCGTGTTGAGCTTGCTGCAAACGCTCGCGTTCATTTCGCGGTGAATTGGCCAATTGCTCGGCGGGCGGTTCAATTTCCACAGCGGAATAATCATAATCGAGCTGATGATGTCGCTGCCCATGATGCAGATGATGAGGATGCTGATGCGCTGGATGATGTGCATTATTTGTTGGCTTATTGCCATTGGCGCTGGCCGCCACGGCGCCTGTGCCCGGCGTCGCTTTGGCGATTTTACCGGCAAGCGCGTCCAGAGAGCTCAGCATCGTTCAATGTCTGTCTGTTTCTCTCTTTAGCCAGTTAATTGTCTCTCTCTTTTTGCTTTCTGCCCACAGAAAGTTTTTCGCGCTTTTGCTTGCTTTGCTTTGCTTTGCTTTGGTTGTTGTCTCCCTCTCTCTTTCTTTGTACACACACTTTTTGCTAGGCTTTTACTTTATTTATTGCTTTTTTTTTTGCCTGAGGGATAAAGAGTTGGGAGGCAGAGAGAGAGAGAGAGATTGCAAATTGGATTAGTACAAAAAAAAACAACAAACGAGACGACTGCAGCATGAAATTATTAGTATAGATGATGACCTTGACAATCACACACACACACACACACACACACAACCTCTGCTGAAAATGAACTAGAAAGAAAAACAAGGAAAAGCAAAGTTTGCTGTCTCTGTCTAGTGCAGTAGCATTGTCTTGCCTCTCTCTTTTATGTGTCATGTGCACTGACATTTGCGTTCATCATTGTCCTTTAACTCGCCTACGTGTGGAGTCCACCCTTTTTGTGAAGTGTGTGTGCCGAGTGAGTATAAGAGTGTGAGTGTGCATTGCATTTGTGTTTATTTTGTAGCTTAGGTCAGCTACATTTCACTTAAGCTGCTGCTAGAGAACTCGAGCTACAAAATGCCAACGCACAAACATAAAACCTACACACACACCCTTACAAATTCACTCACACACACACACACGTGCCTAGAGTGTGTGGTTGTAAAATGCAAACACTTGAGCCATAGAAAGCAACACTGAATGCCAACAGCAGCAGCAGCAGCAGCTACAGCAGCAGCAATGGCATTTGAGAGCCAAGTATGTGGACTCTTGTCTGTCTCTGTGTGCGTGTCCCTTGAGGCCAACTGAGACTCTCTCTGTCCCCTCTCTCTCTCTTCAATTCTCGTTCTCTCTTTGTCTATCAGTCTGCTTCACTTTTATGGTCAGCATTTTGCGAGATTTTTGAATGATGTTGCTGCTGCTGCTGTTGCTGCTGTGCTGTCGTTGGCCTCGCTCTCTCTTTTGCTCAGTACATCAGGCATTGAACACAAATGAAGCAGCCAAATGAAATGATTTTTCATGGCAAACATGCGAAACAAGAAGCCTGAATGATAAACAGTTTTTGATTACATGAAGAAAGCCCAATTGATTCTTGATACGGGTGCGAAATGAAGCAAATTTCTCTTGCCCAACAAAAAAAGGAGCAACCAAAATTGATGAACTTTCAAAAGGCAAAGCAATGCATTCAAATGAACAATTTCTGTTTGTTGATTTTTAAAGAAATATTGAAGAAAAAGCTTATAAAGTAAACAGCTGAAATCTACATGGCACCTTACAAACAATTAAAGCTTTCCTATTCAAACAATTTTATGTAATTTTCAATTTCTGTCATAAATTCTGAAATAACGCTTTCATGTTCAAAAAACACAATGCTGTATTCTTAAAATATACCAAATGCAAAAAATACTGAAATATGCCAAAAATACTTATATGTACCGAAGGCTATATTTGGTATATCAATTTACTATTACATTCAAAATATACCAAAGAGTACAAAGTATACGAGACTGTCAACCAAATGTTTTATATGAACTTTTTGCTTTTATTAGCATTAATTTTTTTAACATCTTATTTGTATTATTGGTCTAATATGCCATAGAAAAAAGGAAATGTAATATTAAGAATTTGATTACTATTGTCATATAAGTTAGACTTTTCTCAAATTCAAGTTCCTTTTTTTATTAGATTTTTCACACATTTTTTGTAAATTAACTTTTAGTAAACCGGAAATTCAATTAACTAAATTATGTACTGCAATCGCTTGAAAATAAGTATTAAAAGTCTTAACAAATTAAGCTTACTCAAGTAAAATTTTAAAAGCATGCCTGTTAAGCAATTTTCTATTTAAATTGGCAGACTGAGAGCGATGTAAATCGTTTGTCTCAGGTTATTTTGTGTAATTGCAAGCTGCTGTTTTTTGCTAATTAAGCGCAAAAAAGCCTGAGCATATATAATAAATCAGTTTTTATGCAGCAAAGCAGCGAAGAGATGACTTCCTGCATTCAGAGCAACATCCTGAACAACATCCCAAGCAGCAACAACAACAACAACGAGAGCTACACAGCACAACACTATACGAGAGGCACGATATAATGCCATGTAATAAGAAAGCAACATTTACAAAAGCCAAATGCATACAATACAAGTACATACATATGTATGTAAGGTATACACAGATATAGTAAGTAAGTATATATGTATTTGGACTTGCTATAGCTTACAAAGCATATATATATAGAAGGAAAAGTGCGCGGCGCGTGTAAATTGCAAAGAGTAAAATCTTGTAAAGGCAAATTCCTTTCAAATGCAACCATTTCCTTGGCACACACACACACAGACACACACGCACAACTACTTAAACTTGCAACAGTGTATAGTGCACAAACACACATACGTACGTACAAATGTACTGTGCACACTCGAAGCACACTCGGTAAAGAGAGAGAGAGAGAAAGAGTGGAAATGCAATGCCAGGCTGTTGGCCGGGTGGCTAAATTTACACAGCGCATTCAAGTTGACTTTTATATGTCATACAACAAACAGCAAACCAACACATGCCCTTCCACTTTTCCCTGCCCTTCCCCTCCTCATCATCATCCACACACGAGTAGCATGCAAAGCATGCACAAACGAATGGCTAGACAACAACACACACCTCGTCCTGCGGCCGAGTTTCCGAGCCGAGTCCAAAGTACATCGTCGTAGTAGCAATGAAAGAAAACTCACCAACTAAGCAACCAAGCAAGCAACCAACAACAATGCAGCACAGTGTAAAAGATACTAAACAAACATTCTAGTTTAGATACTTGCAACAAATTGTGCACAGGGCTAGTGAACTGCCACAGCCAAGCCAAGCTATTGAAGAAGCAGGTGTGTACTCTATTTTCCCCTCCCCTCTCCTCTCTTCTTTCTCCACCCTCAGCTGCTGCTGCTGCTTGTGTGAATGAGAAGACTTAACCAAAAAGCTTGTAAGATGCTTTTGCCATGAGCTGTGCTGCGTTGCGTTGCGTTTCGTTCTCGTCTGTTGTGGTCAAGTTGATAGTCACTTTACGTATCTCTCTCTCTCTCTCGCTCCTCGTTTAGTTTAAGCCACAAAAGTATGCAATGTATATTTAACTAAATGAGTGTTTAATTTGCGTTGCTCGGGCATTTTGTTTAACAAGCTTTTATTGCTCCTCAAGTATTTAGTAAATTGAAAACAGCTGCTGCCCACAAAATGCTCTTTTTAGTCATCCAACAAATGCAGCTAATAAATTTGCATGCTCATAAATTTTTGGAAAATTGCTCTTTTAATTTTGAGCGATAGAAACTTTTGAAATTCGAAATTCAACTTGCAATTTCATTTTTACTTAACTTCTTCCTTTTAAAACAAATTTCACAATTTGTTAAGATACAAAATTAAGAAATTTTTAATTCAGTTCATTTCCCTCAATGATTAATATGTTTTTTGCTTTATAATTGTATATTATGTTTGTACATCTTCTGAAAACTACGAATTTGTTTATGATGCAATTCTTGTAATTTAAACAATTTAAATTCGTGTATTTTCCATATATGATTGATGTGTTTTTTTTTTTAATTGTATTTTACAATTTATCTTATACACATTTATTAGAATTCAAAATTTGCTAATTCTTAATATGAAATTTTTCCAGGAATTTCAATTTTTAAATGAAAGCTACATTTTAAATTCAGCCATTTCGCTTCTAAGAGTTTTCCCTTGAGATTTATTTTAAAAACTATGCCAAGTCTGCGACTTAATTAGCCAAGTTTGCCAAAACAACAACAACAGCAGTAACAACACTAATTATAGTTAAAGAAAAACCCCGTTTGAGACAAGAGCAGACGGCATCTTTTGTTTTATTTCTCATTTTATTTTCTTCTCCATATTTTTCATTAGTCAGCAAAGCTGTCGCATAATAGAATTTGAAAAGGCTTTAAAAACTAGCTGGCGCAATGTTATCAAACTGGCGAATGGAAGAATGAAAAATAAAAAATGGGGTAAAGAAAATACGCGCCAAAGCCAGAAAAATGAATAAAGTGAAGCGAGGAAGAGAGGCAAAAAAAAAAAGAATAGTGACTGCAGCGTCAAAGACAAGCGCCATAACCCAAAAACATAAATCCTTTGCAAAATAAATAAAGCAAATGGCAAGAGAAATGAATATGCTACTGTCTCTTTCTCTCTCGTTCTCGCTTTAGCGCTGCAAAACTACGCGAATTTCCCAGACTATACACACACACACACACACACGTATGCAAGTGAGAAGGAAATCTAAGTGGAAAAAGTTGATAAGCGGCGACTACAACGAGGAGAACTGCTTTCTAACACCCAGCTCAGGAAAGAGACTATTGAATGGCGCTTGGGCGAGAAAGAGATTGGACTGGGCAAAGGATGTGGGGAGAGTGGGAAAGAGGAATACGACGTGATATAGGAAGCCGACGAGCCACAAAAAAATAATGAGATTTTTCAGCGTAAAGAGGAGTCGGAGAAATAGTAAGCGGAAAAAAAACTAAATTTTCATTTTCATTTAATGCTTTAAAAATTGCAGAAATTCTACTAAAATATTCAAAATGTTACTTTTATACAAATCAAAATACAGTTGCATAACTATTTCGAAATGTATGTCAATATTATTTACAGACAGCAGATCAAGTTAAATCTATTCAATATGAAATGTAATTTAAGCCAAGCCATCATCCATCGACTCAAGTCATTTGTAAGCACTTCTCATATGTCAAATATGCTCTCATCCGCAGTTGTAGTTGTAGTTGTTGTTGTTCTGTTTGGCTTCAATTAATATGCTATTTGCCTCTTTAGTTTATTTCGGAAATTGTCGGTAAGCGGACAGGCAGCACGATGTACATAAATTATCAGCTGACAATTTAATAAATAATGCCAGCTCAGGCCAAAATGATGATTAATTCAACGACCAAATGAGCAGAGACACACACACACAAACTGTAAGCTCAGCACAGCAAAATTTATTAACAGACACAACGCAAGGCAAGGCAGTGAGTTCGTTCTTCATTCATTCAGTCAGTCAGTCAGTCAGTCAGTCAGTCAGTCAGGCATTCAGTCAGCTAATTATTATTAAGTCCTAAAGACGCCCTCAAGCATGTGGCAAGAAGAGGCAGAGAGCGGCAGATATGTTTATGCACGATTGAAGTGTTTGCAATTATTATTATGAATTTTCGGTTGTTATTGTGTCCAGGGTTTATTGTTTAAGTTGTGTAATCACAAGAACATGGAAACTCACTCAACATGTGTGTGTGTGTGTGTGTCTTGTGTGTTTCACTCTCAGTGATTTTCTTTTTTTTTTTCTACTCGAATCTCTATGAATAAAATATATTGCGTATACGCCACGTGTAGAGAGTGAAATATTTATAAAGCACTAACAAAAACAACTTTGGCGTGTGTGTCTCAGTCCCCCCTCTTTTCGTTTTAAAGAAGAAACATGCCTAAAAATTAAATTTATATAGAGAAATTCACTTTTGAAGCCGTCGCTTCTCTTCGCTGCTTTCTTATGGTTTAAATTGAGTGTATGGGAACAAGAAGAGCAGCAACCACGATAACAACAAACGACCGCAAGCAGAGCAGAGCATAGTCATAGTCATGGCATGCTGGCACATAAAACGATGCCAAGGACGAACAGGATGAGTAGCAGAAAGCAATTACTTCTTGGTTGGTGCGCGCTTGTTGCTTTTTCGCCGAAGCAGCCAAAAAACGTCGACACACAACACAACAAGAACAACAACAGCAAGTTGCGAAGTTCTGGTTGTCCTGGCAGCAACAGCTCCGTTCATGCTACACTAGCTTTTGCTTCGTTCTCTCTCTTTTGCCGAGTCAACTGTCAATATTTTACTTTAAGACAGCGCCACATCATTTGCTATAAATTTACTACTTGCTGCCACAAGTTACAGCACAACAAAAATAACAACAAATTGTTGCTGTGTTACATTCTCAACAAATTTCAAGTAGTTTTCGCAGCATCAATCGATTTCCTTTTGAGTTTTTAAATTGTTTATGCTTCGGTAGCAGAAGAGCCAACCACTTGGCCAGCACCTTCACAGCAGTCTGGCTCTGGCCATCTGGTTCAGAATTTGAGGTCAACATCGACTGGCTGAGCATAAATCTGCTGTTGGCCTCAACATTCAAGCAGCCGAGAGAAGGCTGGGCTGAGGCTGTGTTGTCCTCTCTGCCTCGGGTAATCAAGGCATTAAGTGTGTTTACTGTTTATTTTATTAGACTTTAAGGGCTTAATAGCTTATTTCTGGCAAACTGTCGAGAGCCAGGGAGCAAGACTCTTTTGTTCGTCGAAATATATTCAATTAAAGTCATTTTGTGATTTAATTAAAAGTTAAGCAACGTCGCGCCCTATCAAATGAATGAATTATTTATGTCATCAGCTAAGTAAAAATTCGTAAGATGAACACAAAAAAAAAAAAAACAAGTAGACAGAAGTAAATAAACTAGAAAATCAACCAGCTGCAGTGAAGTGTACTAAAGTGGGCAAGTTACAAGTTTGCGGCACCGCAAAGTACAGAAAGAAGGAAAGAATGGAAAAAAAAAGTATAAATGGAGAACGAAAACAGCAAAGGAAACTCTTACTCTCATTAGCAAAAGTTTCGCAGGACTTTGGCGGCTAACCTTTCCACATTTTTTTTTTCTCCTATTTTTTTTTGTGTTTTTTAAATTGTACGTATGGCAAATATTTTTTTGCGCATTGCAAAAGTTTTTCGTTTAACTTTGCCCCCTTGAACAACACCCCGAAAATCGCGTCTGCTTTGTTGTTGTTGTTTTCTATCTTTCTCGGTTTCTTCGGCACTTTCTCAATTTTCGCCGGAAATCCTAGTGTACGGAGGTTTGCAACTTTGATGACGTGTCCGAGTCTCAACAACTGCTGCTGCAATCGACTGAAAGCATCTGAAAGTTTCAGCGCTAATCTGTCATCTTTTCCCCTCGCGTATGTTTTTTTTTTCCTGTATTTTTCTTTGCTCTTTCTCTGTCTGCAAAATTGTTGTTTTGAACAAAATTTTGCAGCTGCATTTTTCATTTTTTTTTTTCCTCACTTTCTGCAACTGCTTATCATTATTATCATAGTTTGTTGTTTTGGTTTATACTTTGACTTGTTTGTGTTTTGATAAACGCCGCATGCTTGATGATGACCAAAGGCAAAAAGCAGTTGCTTATGAAACCACAACATTATGTATTCAGACAAACAAATTGAAAGAGCTACAGAGAAAACTGAAGAAAACACTTGATTAAGCAAGGCGATTTAATTTCTATCATGCAATACTTAATATAATAAGTTCCATAACCGCAACAAGTTTTCAATTAGAAGCGAAAGGCATAAAGTTATCTGTTTCTACGAAAGAACTTTATAAATATGTAGCTAGAAGTAATTGCTTTTACAAAATTTCAATTAAATATAGTAAAAACAAAAAAACATTTCTCATTTAATTTAGACATTTCAATTAAATGAGAAACAAAATTTAGTCAAAGCATACAATACAGAATTTGAAAAATTCTTGCATACCTGAAACACCAGCAAACATGTTGCTCCAAATTTCTCAATTACAAATTAAATATTGGCTCTTCTGCTATGCTTGCTTTTGTTATTTACTTGAGATGCACAGAGTTTCTTTCTGCATGTATTTGAGCTCAAATCGAAATCAATGCAAATAGGAATATTTCTCATATTTACCAATTGCGAAACAGTCTCGAATTGCAGTTCGGCTTAATGAAAATTGGCCAAAAAGTGCACTGACAATGGCAATGGGGCCAATCTGCAGTTAATTGTTTACTGCAAAAATTGTTTTATTCAACTCTTTTTTGTTTTTAGCTGGCTTAGAAAAACAAACAACGACGACGACGACGAGAACAATTTGCAGGCAGCAAAATTAGCAATTGGTTGTGAGAGAGGCACTTGGAATTTCGAATGCAATTTGCATATGCCAATATTTATTGCTTGCCAAGGATCAAACAAAATGTACAACAATCCACAGGAAAAAAGAACACACACACACACAAACTCATGACAATGCGGTGCGATGTATTTGGGGAGGGGATAAAACCAATTGGAATATACACAGAACATGATATACATTCCTGTAGAAAATATGCGAAATGAAATTCCCAAAACAGTGGCGTAGGAAGAGAAGCTCTGGACATACAAATGATATTTTGCAATTTGCAAACATTTTTTCATTTTCTTTTTGGTTGTGTTGTGTTTAAACAATAGTCAAGGACAATATCAATACAGTTACTAACCAACAGCTAACCAACACTGAGAGTGAGGGGTTAGAGCGCAGTGCAATAATTTATATTTATTTTCTGTTATCTATATTGGAACTCTGTGTTTCTACGCCGCAACAAAAACTGCAACACTGTCAGTCACGAATGTGGCCGGAGCGGAGCTTCAAGAGGGTCGACAGGTTTGGCAGCTTGCCAATTGTTGTGTCATGTTTTGTGTGTACTCCCCCCCCTCCTCACCCTTCCGCTTCACACAGCAAAAGTGCCAGGCACAGCACAAGTCTCAAATGCCTCGTAAAATTGTAAATGAAATACCAAAGAAAGCAAAATGAAATGCAGGTAGGTCAAAGCGATAAAGAGAGAGCAAGAGAGAGGGAGCTGTTTGTAATCAAGTTACCCAAATTAAGTTAGCAGCTTAAACAAGCCTTGCAAATGCTTTTGGCATTTTTCAAAATTATTGTTAATAAAATTTAGCACAGGCAAATAAAGGTATGCCTTTTATCTTCAAGGGGGGAAACGTTTAGTTTATTGGCATTCCCAAGCAAAAGACCAGTGATAATAAAATGAATTATTCAATCAAGTAAATCCAAATGGTATTAAAAATAAAAAATCAACAATCATTTCTTGTATTACAAATATTTCTATTAAGTAATATACAAACATCATTCTCAATCTGCAACTCCTTCAGCATATATGACATCGTCATCATATGCTCCTTAAGGACAATATAATTAACCAATTTGATATGTTAATCTCACGCGCCCAGTAAGCAATAACTTAAGCTATCCAATTAGTGAAACAGCTAAATCTAATCATCTTAAAGTCCCTCACTCTCTCTCTCTCCTCTATTGCCTGCAGCTCATTAACGCAACAAGGCTCGGACATTGTATTCTACTATATATAAACAACACTAATAAAAATCAAGGGAAAATGTACGAAAATTGGCTCATGTTACGCTTTAATTAGTATTTAATTACTCAATAATGCAAAACCACGCGTCGTATGAGCAATATATTTTATTTCCAGGCGCCCCAAACGCCTGTATAAATTAATAAAACATCAACGGACGCCATTAATTTTATTTCGTACAAATATTTTTGCGTGCGATCGCAGCTAAACGATGCTGACACAGCAAGTCTCCTCCCTCCCTCCTTCAGCTTTCCCACCTCACCCCTCTTTTCACCCGTCTCAACACCAAACCAGAAAAACACGCAATAGACCAGAATATGGCAAACCAAGTTTGGACATGCCAAAAGTCGTAAAAGCTCACAAATCTCGCAGAGAGAAAGTCAAAAACAAAAAAAAAAAAAGTCAGAAAATCGACAACAAAAATAGGAAAAGTCAGCAACAAAATTGATTTGAACTTGGTGGAGGAGGAGGAGAGAAAGAGAAAATTTAGTTGTTTTAGCGTTGAAATAAATGGAATTTGGTATTAATTAGCAAATGGCAAAGAGGCAGTTAAATGAGAAATGTGCCGCGTGCTGCGTGTATGGGGCACATAAATTTCACTCCCTCGGACACAGCAGAAGCAAAAGCAAACTTGGCTTGAATAGGTGGCAGATATAGCTTTACTCTCTGCCGCTCTCTCTGGTCAGTGTCAGAGTGAGAGCAATAAAGGTAAAGTCAGTTTGGTATTAAAAAAAAGTTGGCTGCTTTTGCGAGTGTTTGACACGCAAGTTTGCTGTCTTAGTTTCAGTTTCAGTTTCAGTTCAAACTCTCTCAACCCACTTTTTTTTTTTTTTTTTTTTGTGTGCTTCCGGCTATCGAAAGTTGTTGGCCAAATAGTTTAAGTGTTTTTGGCATTTCACATTGTCGTGCTGGGGGCGATGCGGATATTGCGACGAGGTGGGCATTAAAAAAAAGTGGACAATGTGTTAATTGCTTTGGACACGTCGTAAGCAGGCAAGTTTCGTAGCTAGGAAACAGGTACACGCAATGAGGTCAAAGTGCTTCAATTTCGGTATAAAAATGCTATACTTATTAGGTCTATAAAATGGAGCAAATAAAGTGAACTAAAAGATTAAGCTTTAACTAAAATTCTCCTAACCTTCTGAAAAGAGTTAAAGACGGCAAAACTCATATTTATTTTTTATATCTGCGGTTTATGTTAAAAGCCCACAGTATTTCCTTACAAATATGCCAAATTGATGTACCACAAAAATACCAAAAAATATACCGAGTGGTATATTTAGTATATTGATATAGTATTTAGAATGTACATTTGGTATATTGATTTAGAACATATTAGGTATGTAGTACCATAAAAATATACTAAATATATTATATGACATATTGATGAAGTACTACATTAAAAAATACCAAATATAGTATTTGGCATATTGATATACATTAAAAATATACCATAGAGGAAAGTTTTGTCTGGTGTTTATACGGAATATGACGGTTCGGAATAACGGACATTGGTATATAATCTTGGCTGTTGACGCTGATCAAGAATATATATACTTTTTAGGGTCGGAGTGGTTTCTGCCTGTTACATACTTTTCCTGGTGGCATCAAGTTATAATACCCTTCTGACCTATAAGAAGCGGGCATAAATACTCTTAGCCTCAGACCACGATGAAATGAAGACTTAAATTAAATATTTATATTAATTCTCAGTAGATAAGAGTTTAAATAAAATACTTCCAACTTTATGACTGAAGTTAAATATTTATATTTATTAAAGCAAAAAACTTTTGCTGCAGCTAATCCTGAAGTATGGCTGACTGTCGACAATTCAGCTGGTCAACGAACGCAGCTTTAAATATCAAATTAGCCAAAGAGGCAATTTGGTGGCAAGGTAAGGAGGGGCAGGCAGCAGCAGCAGCAGCAGTCAGGAGACAACAATTGCGCATGGCTAGACAAGTTGCGACATATTAATTGCACCGTTGTGATTTGCATGCGGAGCGGAGCCCCAAAAAGCCAATATATACAGTAGTCTAGTCTCCCCCTCTCTAGCTGTCTAAGTACAGTCTGCAAATACCGCAAACAACTGCAGCACACTTCTGACTGTCTGGCTGGCTGGCTGACTGTCTGGCTGGCATAACTCTTGCTCTCATCTAGTTTTGCTAATTACGGAGCGAGAGAGTTTTAAAGGATTTGCTCTGCATTGAGTGCGGCGGTAATAAAGCCAAAGTGCATGCGGGGATATAATGTGCAAAGTTTTCCAGCTCGACTTTGGTAAACACACTCACACACACACAACAAAATGACAGACCAAGCGATTGGGTTGATAAATGAAATAAACTTTGACAATATGTACTCTCGTATTGTCAATTGTCATTTGGTTCTAGTTTTTTGCTCGCTGGCAACTGATAAAAATTCATATAAATAACTTTTTCAGTGTGTCGTTTTCATTTTTAAGTTGTTTGCCATTTATGTTTTTTTCTCTCTTTCTTTTTTTATTTTGATGATTCTTTTATTTGTGTTTTTTTTTTCTGTTTTTCGTTGCGAGCTGTGTGTTGACATGTCAGTCATATTGCCTGACGTTCGACGATGTCCAATTCTGTTGTCATGTTGTTGTTACTGTGTGGTGCTGTGTTTTTTCTGTTGTTGTTGTTGCTGCTGCTCTTTTTATATATCCTATCATAATCTTCATTGACACGCGATGTCGCTGCTCAGTGCGTTCGATGTTCGCTTTTTAATGTTATCTACGGAAAAGCGTCGTCCTTCCTCTCTCTGTGATGTTTGGGCTTCTTTTATTTTTTTACTATCGCCGATATATGCCATACCCTCCTCCTCCTCCTCATCCCCTCACCAAATTGGCCCATCAATTTGATGTTGTCAATTTTGTGAAAATTTATCGTTTGTTGCCCCCGATATTTGACATTGTCATGCAGTTCGTTAGCTATTTTGCGTTGTGATATATTAAAACCAGTTGACAGCAGCACAGAGCCAAGAGTCAAGGTGTCAGCTCAATTCGACCTACTCTGTACACACAATGGACTTTAAAATTGTGCAAAAAATAAGCTTATATTGTTCACAGCTAACCGAATATTCAATTATATAAATAACCTAATATATTGTAAATAATGTAGCGAAAATGCAGTAAATAGAAAAGCAACAAAAATTATAATAGAATGCCTAATATACAGATAGAAATTTATGCAAAACAAAATAAACATAAAACTATTAGAGCAGGATAGTTGAGAATTATCAATGGGAAGGCATCTTTTATAAATTTAGTATTCAAAAATATGAATATAACTTTCTTCTTTTTTTATTTTACTACCTGACCTATTTTGCTATGAAAATTCAAAGAATAGTTGACTATAATTAAAATTATTAAAATAATTTAAGAAGGCAATTAATATTTTTTGAATTTTGATATATTTACTAACACAGATTCAAATAATTCTATTGGAATATAGAATTTTTTAAAAATTATTTTTGAGTTACAAAAATACGAAAATTTATTGAATTTTGTTAACTAAATATTTTTGTTATTCTGTGTCGAAAGAAAACTAACTTAATAGTATTTATGTACTCAAATTTATAAATTATTCATCCTTCATATTAATATCACATTATCTTATTCCGTGGGAAAAGAAATCTAATTTATATTATATATATACTAAATCTTTACATTTAAATACAGCAGAGTATACCCAATATATGTTTATAGTCTCCCAAATGCACCATTATGCAGTACACTGATAAGCCCGCCATAGATTTCCCATAAAATACAAACGTTCTATGAAACTCAGAGCAGTAAAATAGAGAAAAAAAAAGCCAAAAATGATTTGCAAATAATTTCAGGCTGTGGTTCGTGCGCTTCGCTGCATTCAACAAATCGTGCACAGAGTTTTCTTCATTCGGTGCATCAACGTTTTGTGTGTGTGTGTGTTGATAAAAGTGCCATAGGGTTTTTTGGGCAAATAAATATGTGCAGCAGCCGCATAAAATACACAAAAACAAACCAAAGCTAAAAACAAAATAACGTCACAATAACAAAAAAAAAAAAGAATGTGGTATAAAAGATATGAGAGAAGGCAAACAAAAGTGACGCACAAAGCTGTTGACATGTTGCTGTTGTTGCTATTGTTGTTGTTGTTGTTTCGGGGGATGCAATCGACAAGCGAGTAAAGTGAGAAGAGGAACAGCCTCAGTTATATAGATGCAGAGATGCAGACAGAGAGATAAACTTGGGTCTGTGTCGCTGCTGCTTGTTTATTTTTGGGCTTCATGTTAATTCGTGTGTAATAGACAAATGTGGCCGAAAATAGCTAACACTGCTGGTGGGGGTCGATGGTCAAAAGCAACAACACAAAATTGCTCAAAAAAAAAAAAAACAGTGTGCACCCCTTTTTCGATATCTTTACTTTATTTTGTGACAGCACGTCGCACGCTTATCACGAGGTCATAGTCTCTTTCTATCTCAAAGGGTTTTCATTTTCAGTTTTCAGTTTTCATTTTTCCTTTTATTTTTTTGCCATCTGTAGGTGTTTGACTTTGCCCAGTCAGTGTCCTTTTTGTCTCATTCTCATTCTCATTCTGATTCTCGTTCTCTGTTCTTGTCTCTCACCTTTGTGCTAAAAATATTATCGGACATTTCATTTTGTTTGTTTAACCCTTTTCGTTTTTTTTTTGTTTCGTCTCTCCATTCCCTTTTTGTTTTTTGTAAACTGTTAAATTGAATTAAGTCAGTGAAAATGTCGAGATTTGTCAGTGTGCGCAAAGGATTTAATTCTAGACTTCATGGAATGTGTGGGTTTTGTGCATTGAATTTTCTATGGAGATAAACACGGTAATTGAATGACTGAAGGCCACACAGAAAAATAAGTAACAATACTCAAAGGAATGCTGTGCATTGTGTCGTTTGTTCTGTTTTGCACTTGAGTGGAAAAGTCGAAAGAGATTATCGTTGACAGAAGGATAACAATAAAATTAAATGCTTTGAAGCTTCGTCTCGACTTAAAGCGAACTATTGCGAAATGCATTCAATCATTTTATACATTTGATTAAAGCCTTGCTTGGATTTGTTTGGCTGCGTCCAAGACGACCGCATCAATTATTTAAGGCAATAAATGTGCTACAGTGCGTATGAGTAATGTAGTACTGATTGTTGTATAAGGCGACACTGCTGTTGTGTGTGTGTCGTTTGTCGCTTGTTAATATGCCTCATAAATAACACATTTATGACACAGACACACGCAGCAGCACACATTACAATACACAAACACACACACACACACATAGCTGCAGTGTCCGTTTATTTGTTCTCTCTTGCTCTCTCTCTCTATTTCTGTGTGTTGTTCTCCATTAGCAGCTTTGATATGCAAATTTGGCGCCTCTCGCATTTGTTTGCGTTTGTCTACATAATAAAGTTGCGCCAGATTTTTCGCATTTATTTATGAGACACCAATGCAAACACACACACAACACGCTTGCCATGAAGTGTTTGTCTCACACACACACACACATACAGTCACCTAATAGTTTAATATGCTTATAATTGTTTGCGAAATTTTGTTGTTGCCCTGTAAACTAATAAAGCGTTTTAAATATTTTATTAATTTCATATAAATTTTGTGACAATTTTAAACTGGGCGCTGCTGCGTTCACTTCGCTGAGTGCAAATGACAGCCCATTGTTTAGCTGCCTCTCTCGCTCTTGCTCTATCTCTGCTCTATTTTAGGTAATCTGATTGTCTCTGTCGCTCATTGATTTATGTTTAATGCATTTTTGGGAAGCGAATTTAATTTATGGTATAAAATGATTTCACAATTCACTATTTTTCCCCATGTTGTTACATTTTTTTTTTTTTTCGTTGCCTGTGTGTCTCGTTCGTTGTGTGTTGTCAGTTTTTGGCGGAAGTGGCGAGCGTTTGTTTGGTTTTTGGTTTGCATAAATTTGCTGCATACTTTTGTGCGCATGCATGAAAGATCTGCTGGTTGTGCGGCTGGTTGTTATTGATTTTTGAAAATACTCTCTAGTGCATAAACAAAAGGCTTTTTAAAGAGCAGTTGCAAAATTGAATAGTAGTGGATTTTAAGGTAAGAGAATTCAATTTGTTAGTTCCATATTACTAAAACAAATACATATATTTTTATGGCCAACACTTTTCTCAGATAGCATTTATCTAATTCGTCATAGCATTGCGTTATTTTTATATTTATTAAATGCCGCCATCCTGCCGCCAATCATTAAGTCAAATCTCACAGCATAACAACAACGGCGGCGGCTGTGGCAGGCATAAAAATGTCCTTGACATAAAGCTGTGTTGTTGGCATGGCGAATGCGAGCTGAGGCTGAGGCTGAGCCTGAGACGGAGCGACTTTATTAAGACATTTTACGTTGAAATTTATATGTATAAAAGTAGGAAAAACAACAGATACACACCACCACTGACACCCTCGCATACAAAGGGAGCAAGCAATAAAGCCGAAGCACAACAGCTGAGTTTCATGAAGGAATCGTGAGATTTATGACACGGCCGGTAGACGACGGGCACAAAATGAAAACGAGAAGAAGAGTATGAGTAAAGTTAGATCTATCTCTTATTCTCTCACTTGCTCTGACTCACGTTTTGGTGGGCCATAAAATACTGAGCAGCAGCACACATAACAAATATTGCCGACTTTTTGGCCGATTTGCGGATGTTTGTTTCGCCTTCACTTTGGCTGTAATTAGGCAAAGCGCACTTTTCCCTGTGTAAAGGGTCTACAAAATTTGATTTCATTTTAAATAAATGTCGGGCTTAACGCGTGTGAGTTTTTAAAAGCGCCCCATTCACAGAGATTTCCTTTCGCTTAAGATATTAATAAACGTTTTCTCCTTTCAAGCAAGCGCCTAATTAGGATTTACATTTTAAAGGCAAAAGGTCAGCAGCAAGAAAAGCTCCCCAAAAAAAAAAAAAAAGCAAAACAAAACAAACACAACTTTTTTGCCGAGAGTTAAACTCACATTTAATTGTTTAAGATTGGCGGCGGGGCGCATTAAAAATTTATATTCACGACTTGAAAAAACTTAATTAAAAAAATATTGTTAATTTATGCAAGCCGCAGAGTTTTCGGCACGAGTAATTTTCATTTTCTTGATTGTACTCTGAATTGATTTCACAAATTTCTTTGCGGTTCGCATTTGCAGCTCACACACACATACATACACACACACACACACACACAATGTGTACAAAGTCAGTGAACTTCTCTCGCTCCCCGTTGTGTTCAGCTGTTACCAGCGGGCAAACTCTGGCATATAAATAGCGGAAAAACAGTCTGTTGCAGTAAACAAATTAGCTCGTTTCACTTGCACAACACACTCACACACACACACAGCAAGAGTGAGCGAGAAAGAGAGAGAGAGAAAAAACGTGAGAAACGGGCGTTGTAAACAAAATATATTGAATATATGCCAACGGCAGCTGACGCGCCACAACAACAACAACAATGGCAAAAGAAATGAATTTAACCACACAAGAGTTAAAACAAGTAACAAGTAGAAAAAACTCAAATATACCCTATATACAAGCATTGAAAGATTCCAGCCATAGTTTTCTATAGTTTTGAACTATTTTTTAATATTATTTTATTACTTGTAAAATAATACCTAAGCAAGTAACACTGAATAAAGGGAAATTAAAATTCTCAGCCTATTTAGTTATCATTTGATATTTATAATACTTAAAAAAGACCTACTTCGGAAGAAGCTCTAAAAATCACTTCTGAAATTTTAAATTTGTTGTCTATTTTTATTTATGTATTTATAGTACTTATAATAAAGCCTAACAAAGAAATTGATCATTATGGCAAAAAAAGGATAATTAGTTAACAACTTATTGAAAAGCCAGAATACTTCCATATTTTAGCGAATATAAATTAAAGTTTTAACAGCTAAGGAATTGTATTTGTTATTTCAATAAAGTAATAATAATTATGCCTGCTTACAAAAATCATGCCTAGAAGTCTAAGAGCCTCAGAATCTAATTCAAAGCTATAATTATAATTCACAAATAACCTGCTAATTTACGCTCTTTCTCAAACAGAAAGGGTATCGCAAATAAATCGGCATACACACTTTATCTCCAAAAAAACAAAAAGCGAAGTCAACAAATTGTGCAACATCTGAGCAAAATAAATAACAGAAAACAGCAACAAAAAGAAAAAGAAAAAAAGAAGCAAAAACAAAAATGGAGTGTGCAAAAAACAATGCTGCAAAAATTGTAAACGCTGCAATTTAAGGCAAAGTCGTCGACTGTCAATAAACGTTGTTTAAACGGCAATTTTTGTGTGTAGTCTGTAGCTTCTGCTGCTGTGGCTGTTGCCTTTAACCTGCGAGTGAAAGCAACAACGAGATATTGTGTGTACGGTGTGCGCTGAAAAGTATGCTACATGAATGCATAACCTGTGGGTCAGCAAAATAATGTGTAGCATGCTTCATTGCACGACGCGGCGGCCCCTGCTGACTGGCTGGTTGGCTGGCTGGATGGTTGGCTGACTGGTCTGCCTTTGTGGTTGTATGATGATGACCACAGCTACAAAACCCACTCGACCAACAACAACAACAACAGGGAACGAGCAATGGGTAAGGAAAACAATAGCAACAGTTCCCACAATGGGATCTGGGAATCAACGACAACCGTTGACCGCCGCCAGAGGAGTTTGGTCAGGTGAAAATTTAAGACTGCTCTCCAACAACAATACACAAAATATCTTTTTTTTTCTTTCGCTATTGTTTCGCATTGGAGAGCCACGTATTTTAGGCGCTCAATTGAACAAAATGGAAAACTTTTTTCTGAACCAAAATTGCTTGTGACATGCAAAGCAGCAAAAGAGAGAAACTAACACAATTTGAACATTATTATTTTACAGCACATTTTCATAATGTTTATCGCTGTGTTGTTCCCTTTTCGGCGTCAATTAAACCAGCCACATAAATAAAAAAGAAACAATTTGCAAGCCAAGAAAATGCCTCATAAAATGTGCAATTTCCATGAAAATATTGTCGCTTTAATGTTGAGAAAAAATGCCAGGCACATTTATTGCTAAACAGCGAGGGAGGAGATGGGGAGATTGTACTTTGAGGAGCAGCAGCCCATGCGAATCATAATTTAGAGCTACACACAACAACACACACACACACACACACACACACACACTCGTACTGTGCTTCATTCAGCCAAAAGAGAGAGAGAGACATTTAGAGTCATTTGAGTGGCCCGCTTTTGTTATAAATACAAACATACTCTTACCATATATCTATAAAAATGTGTTTGTTCGGTGGACGAGGAGGGAAACAAAAGTAAACACATGTCTGCACTGGCAAACGCAACAAAAGGCCACTAAAATATTATATCTAATAAAGCAGCAGGCAAAATATAACAACACGGCGTGCCATAAGAGAAATGTCCTCGGCGGAAGAGGAAGGACAGAAACGAGACACAAACAAAAAAAAAAAAACAGAAAGCAGAAAACAGAGCAGCAACAATAACAAAAGGCATCAATCATAAGTCAGAGCACATGCTCCATAATCTAACAGCCGCCTTCGCTTTCGCCTTCGCCTTCGCCTTCAGAGGCAGAACAGACAACTAGCTGGCATAACAGCTGCTATGATCCCTTGGCCTCGTCGTCGTCGTCGTCGTCGTCCTCATCAAACTCTCGAAACATTTATATTTCAGTCTATTTTTGGGCGGGTGGGGGGTTGGGTAAATGGGGCACACATTAAAGCATTGAAAAATAGTATAGGAAGAAAGCTGATGCTTTGACATTCAACGCATTGAAGTCTATTTTCCACGCCTCAGGACAAGCAACAGCAACATCAACATCAGCAGGAGGAGGAGCAACGCAGCAGCTGGCAACGGCATATGTTCATTAAATTTATTAAATTACGGGCACACGCAGCCAATGACAACAAGGAACAGAACATAACAAAGCAAAAAAAAAAAAAACAAAAAAACCAAACACAAATAAGAATTGTGTTCGACTGTGAGATACCCGCTACTTGTTTTGACTCACAGCAAAACAGACCGGTATTATTTTAAAAATATACCAACTTAATATACCGAAAAATATATTAAAACTTTGAAAGCTATGCTGTTTGATTCTTACAATATATCGAATTAAAATACCGCAAAAATACCAAAACTTGTATGCGGTATTATTCTAAAAATATACCGACTTTGTATACCGAAAAATATACTGAAACTTGAAAATCTATGCGGGTGTTATTCCTAAAACGTATGAACTTAATGTACCAAAAAAATACAAAAATATACCAAAGGCTTTATTTAGTATTTCGATAAAGTCTTATATTCAAAATATACCACAGAGTGTAAAATAAACCAAACATACAGACGGACATGGCTATATCGCTTCGTCTGTTGACTCTGATCGAGAAGATATATAAACTTTTGGGGTCGGAGATGCCTCCTTCCATCAATTAAATCAATTTCTTGGCGAAACTTTGTTATTATACCCCTCTACCATATGGGTAACAGGTATAAAAAAAAAGCAAGTGCCAGAACATACACAGGAGAAGGAGGAGGAGAAGCAGCAGCAGCAGCAGCAGCAGCAAACCAGCAGCTGTGCAGACATTGCAACATTTAATAAAGACATGCGAAACTCTTGTCAAGACGTGCGCTAATTGGCTGCCCAGGGAGCTGGTAAGCAGCTTCATTCAATTAACAAACACGCGACACACACAACAGAATACAATGCAAAGTCATCAACAAAAGCAGCGAGTGAAGAATTTAAAATATTTATTCAACATTGAATGACACATAATTATAAAAATGTTGAACAATTAAAGAATAATACAAATAGTATTCAATTGTTATCATAAGGCTGAATATTTTTGCCATTAATCCGCGGGATTAACAACAACAGAAAATCCATTACAATCGGCTCAACATAAACTTGTTGCCATTGTTATTTGAAGGACTCTCTTGTAACACAATCATTATATGCGTTTTTTTTTCGTCTTGTTTTGCTCTGCGAACTTTAACCATTTGCAATTTATTAATTAACTATAAATATGCATTGCAAAACGAAGTTCAGTTTCCTTTTCCCCGCCTCCAACTCAGCCATTCACTTTTATTTGTGTCAAATAGTATGCTTCAATTATTATGCAAACACAAATGAAAATTAAAACAAGCGAATTAATTTTTATAGAAAACTTTTTTGCAAAGCAACAAAAATAAGCGGCAATTCGTAAACAATGCCTCGGTTTTAAACAACATTCAAAATAAGTAAAGAGCAGAGCACTTTCAATAAAGTTTGCGACGAGAAAATGCTCTGTAAAGTGATTGGATATTTATTAAAATAAAGTAATATTAAAAGAGAGTGAAACTGAAGCTTTTCAATCATTTAAAATCATTTCGATTGGAAATATTACACCCAAAGAGCACTCACAATCCAGGGTATGCCATAAAAAAGCATCAGACGCGTTATTCAGTTTTAGCCAGTCCAACCAACCAAATAAAGCTTTTAATTGTTGCCAATGGATTAAGGTTTATGTGCGTATACTTAATATCCTTTAGCGAGTGTGTCGGTTCGGTCAGATTGTTGCATCGCGTTTAATACACAACAAAATGGAGAGAGAGAGAGATGGCTTTGCATCTGTGCTAATAGTAATTAAAACTATAAATTTTAAAGTGAAATTGTTGGAGGACGCGCCAAGCGTGAAATAATAATAACAATATATATGTATTTATAAGCGGTTTTTTATAACCAATTAATTGAAATATGATTGGTAATTAAATGCATACTTGATGGCCACCCGCTGGCATATTTTCATTTTTCAAACATAATTAATGCCAATATATAAACACAAACAAAAAAAAAAAAGAAACAGCGAAGGCGAAAAAAAACCTTAAATTTATAGTATGTAAATATATCGCAAAGTGCGCTCAATTAAAGTGACAACGTGTAGCCTAGTTTTGAGCGTTCAATAAAATGGACAATGACAGGCCAGAAACGCGTGTGGCACGTGCCACAGCGTCTAGTCTCGCAAAAACTAATTGAAAGGCAGACAGACGACGAGTCAAGTGGCGGCGGCGGCGGCTGCGTCTGGGCAAGCAACAACAACAAAAGAAAGCAACTGAAAAAAAAAATAGAAATAAATTTGCATACGACAGAAAATGGCCCACAGCCAGCGGCAGCCTACAAAAAAAGGAGTAGCTAAAGAAGAGCAGAGGAGGAAACGAGAAAAGCTATAGAGAGAGAAGCAAAGGCAACAACTTGGAAGTGGAGCACAGCTGCTGCTGATGCTACAGCTGCTAAGCCAGGCACATCGTCCTTGCCATCGTTATTATCCTGTTATCTCTCTAATAATGCCTCAGAGAGTTTGTAATTAAATTTTTCAAAAAAAAAACTGAAGCGCCCATCGTTAAGCAACGACAACCGACAGCCACACACAGCTGTAGCTGTAGCTGTAGCTATAGCCACCATTCAGCTACTCATCTTTGAGATGCAAAATCTACGAAGCAAAGCAAAGCAGAACACAGAGCAGGGAAGGGATGAGAGGGGAAGGGAATGAGATAGTCTAGGTTGCGGCATAAAGAACGTTACGCGCACGAGTGCTACTAGTTAGTTAGATAATAACGCTCAACGGAAGCTGTACAAAGCGGAAACGGAAGTTAAGTTAAGCGCACTACTAAACAGATACTCAAGGGCAGGCTCAACTGATGACGCACACTCCAATGCGAAATGCTTGACTGAGAATAAGAGACTGAGTCAATGAATGAATGATGCGATATGCGGATATACCTTTATAGGGAGAAGTGCTTTTGACACGATTTTGTTGACATCTGCAAATAATTTTAGTAAAATTACAAACAACAGAATTAATTAAATCAGTAATAGTAGAATTTGAATTCTTAAATGAGTTTAGATTTCCGACTTTTTTTTAAATTCGAAATTCTAATTTAAAATTATTGTATTTGTTGCTTTCTAATGTAATTTTCAAATTTGTTTTGCTGTCTCTTGAATGAGATAATATGAATGATACAATATGTTGTGGATAGACAAATTGCTGATATTTCAAAAAGGTATTTTCCAAATATTTTCAGTGATATTACAAACAAACGAGGCACATCTTTAGAGTTCGTATATTAAACATTTGTATTGGTTAATTTATAATTTCATTTTAAACTCCACGCTTTAGAAATGTTCTTTAATACAATTTTTTCAGATTTTAATTAGATACTGTAAAACAAATAAAATTAGTTGAATAACTATAAGTACGTCTCTAAATTTGGAGTATTTCCCCAACTGAATTTACTATTTATTTAAACTTCAAATCAAAATTTGACCTTAAAATGAATTTATTTATAACTTAACTAAGAGAGATTTCTCTGAATTCAGACTTCTTATTTAAATTTACAATTTTCTTCATCCTTGAAAAGAAAGTTTAAATTACAAACCAAATTATTTATACCTAAAGCACATTTTTGAATTCGAATTGTTACATTTCTGATCATTTTTCATATCTAATTGAAAATTTAGTGAACTATTCCCAACTCCCACTAAAAACCAATAACGCCACGAAAACATTTCAAAAGTTTATCGCATCTATTTCCTCATTAGTCAATTGCTTTCTAATGGCTTCGAATGGCTTTTGCTTTGCTTTCATCATTTGTTTGCTGTTGTTACTGTTGCTTCATCTGGTTACAAATTAGATACGCACTGTATATAAAGGGCGAATAACAACAACAACAACAGCGAGGAGTTCGTGCCATGGAGGAGTCTGAAGCTGTCTGCCTGGGCACTTGTGCAACCGCAGACAACTCCACAGAGTTGCATCACACAGGACGAAGTATTTTATTTCGCTTCTGCTGCTGCTGATGTCTATTTAAATGGTAACCGTAATTGCATAATTATATGGCTGCTGTCCCCCACCGTAAGTCGAAACCTGAACAAAGAGCTCTGCGAAATAAACTCCAATGCTGCTGATGTGTGTTCAAAGAATTTCCCTTATGTGAGATTTAAATTTTACGAAGAGTAAACGAAATTGACAGAGAGAAGACGACACGTGTCAGAGGCAGGCATTTAATTAAAAGTCATAAATCACAATGCTGACAAGTTTACGGAAATAATTTTCAAAACATTTCGACTGGACAACAGGCACAGCAGCATGTAAATGCATTTAATTAAAAGCGAATAAAATGTGTGTGACTTTCTTTTTTTTGGGGGGGTATGAAGCAAAAGCACCAGAAGAACAAGATATATAAACTGAAAACATATATACTATCAAGAAGAAAATTCGCATCCGCATCACGTTTTTCAATTAAAAGCTCGTTGCAAGAGAGTCTTTTGGATTTGTTTGGTCTACAGAGAAGCTGTCAACAAGCAGCAAACCAAACCGGAAAAAAATATACATAAAATTGGAGAAGCAAAGAGACAGGACAGAAAGTAGAGAAAAGCGCGTGAAAAATCGCGTTCGCATTTTGTGTTCGCGTTTATTACCACAAAACCGACGTTGCACGTGATTTGCGTGCGATTTTTGGCTTTGGCACATTTTCGGTCTGCTTCTTGTACCCAACAAACTTTGTCGAGGCAACAAACATTTGTGGCAAGAGCACGTCGAACGGACACAGCACACAGATAATTGCCAATTGAATTGCGGTTAAATATTTGCGCAAATTGCTAAATTTAATACAAATTTGCTTATTTACTTGTTTTTTTTTTCACCTATTTGTGATATGCAAGCTCTTTTTTTTTATGTAACAAATTAAATTGATTCCATTTATAAATCAATTATTTACAGTATCGCTTTTTAAATCATCAACACAGTTTAAAAATGGTACAAAAAAAAAGTATTGCGATTGAAAAGTGAAAACGTTTGTGTCAAATTAAACAAATAGCAAAGATTAATAGCTAATCAATTAGTTATTTAATTGAATATTCCTTATCAATAATAGGTCAAAAATAAATTGAAATTTAAAAATAAGAGCATACGGCACTAATAAAGTGATAAGACAAATAAAGTTTATCATTTCAGCATTAAGAATTTAGCTAAACACTTTTGAATAAAGTTTCAACTTTAATTGTCATCATTTTAGTTTAGTTGTTCACTAAATTATTGAATCATTCAATTGCCCGACAGCGTGCTGTTGTTATTGTTTGTCATTATTGTGGAAAATGTAGTTTAAAAATTGTGTGAATTATGAATGACACACTTTAAATGGGGAAAAGTCGAAATGAAGAAATCAAAACAAGTCATCAAACATGCATGGCGCATATTAAAAATCAATTAAATATTTACACAAAAGTGGCAGCGTCGAGACAAGCACTCAAAACGGTCAGCCAAATGGCAACAGAGAGCAATAACAATAAAAACAATAAAATTGCCATTTAAGTTATGCACAACAACACAATTTGAATTATGTGAAGCGAAGAAGAAACAACTATGGAAGCACACACAAAAAAAAAAACAAAAACAAAAAGATGAAGCGAAAAGCGAGCGAGAAATTGTAATGTAATTGAGGCAAAAAAACAATAAATAAAAGCAAATGAAATTAAAAATTTATATTGCTTGAATTGAAGAAGCAAACGGAAATGGATATTGCAATGGAAAACATACACACAATACAACATTCTCTCAGTCACACACACACCCTTACACACACACACAACACACCCCTAACAAACAGAGCAGAGCTCGTTGAGCGCATAGGAAATGGGAACAGCAGGAGGACAATGATGCTGCTGCCTGCTTGCTGCTGTTGAAGTTTTGCATTTCCGGTATGCAAACAGCAACAACAACCACAACCACAACAACAACGATTGCAACACATACATAGATGAGAGGACACATGCTCAAGACGTAAAAATGTGTAATTGTTGTTGTGCCATTGATAAAGCTTAACAGTCAAGGCAAACGAAGCGAAAACGCAGCGACAGACAGACAGACAGACACAAACTCATTTGCATTTAACACATTGACAACAGCAACAGCAACAAGAATAAACAGTAGCTAGGCAAACAACTACAGCAAAAAGTCACTAAAGTCGACGCAGCAATTCAATGCGAATTTATAAACTTTTTCAAAACACTTTAAAAAGTGTTGAAATTAAGAAATTCATAAAAAATTGAATGCGAATATTTTCAATTTGATTATCCAATTTGTTGCAAGCAATAAACAAGATAATGACAATTGCAATAATAATAAATTTGTTGATCAATTCGTGAAATGTTCTTCTGCAGAAACTATGAAACCCGACAATAGTAACCTTAAATTCAAACAAATTTAGTTTCAACTGTTTCTTTACAGTAAATTTTATCATACAGCAAAAAAAAGAAATCTTTACTGAAACCCGACAATCCTGACCTTAAATTTAAAGTTACTAAATTTAGTTTCAACTGCCTATATAGCAAATTTCACTGCAGAGCAAAGAAAAGTACACTTCATTCAAACCCGTCAAGATTTGCCTCAAATTTAAAGCTAACAAACTTGTTATCAACCGTTTCTGCACAGCAAATTTCACTGTACAGCTAAGAAAGAAACTGAATTGAAACCCACGTCTCGCACTCACACACACACTTACATAATTTACAAGAACAATAAAAATACCTTTTTTGTATATCTGTTTTAACACTTTAATTACGCTTAATTATTTATTAAGCAGATTGCGTTGCCGTTGCCGTTGGAATTTAATTTGGGCCTCGTCGCTCGTGCAGCTAAAGGACAGAGTCTGGCAACCAGTTGTTGCCTTACTCGCTGTCATTTGTCGCCTTTTATGTACACACACACACACACGCACACCCAATCTTTACTTTTGGGTGAATATACTTATAGTGTGTGTTGTGTTTGTTGTGTGTGCCCGGGCACTTTGAAGTGCCGCAGCACTTTTTGGCATACACTTTTTATTGAGGGAATGAAGCCAAAAATTGTTGCGACTCTTTTTTACTGATTTCTTCTTTTTAGCTTTTCGCGTGCTTATTGAATTTGGTTTGGCGCGCGCTTAATTGTGCACTCAAAAAGGATGTCGAAGACGTCGACGAATCCTTTTTGACGTTGACTTTGACGTTGATGATGATGATGATGCTCTGTTGTTGTGTATGTTTTAATTTTAATTGCGAGCCAGTTAAAATGTGCGTTTGACGCGAAAGTGTTGCCTACTTATCAGCGCACCGAGAATGAACGTACACATCGAGTCTCACACTCACTCACACACTAACACACACACACACACGCTGAACGGAACGACGAAAGAAAACGTTGAACACACGACGACAGGGACAACGCGCATCCGCACCGTTTGAATGCACGATTTGTACTAAAGCTCGAGTCCGACACTCGATGATGTTGTCAGCAAAACATTCGGGCCAGCGTTCAAAATTTCATTCCTCAAGACACGCGAGTCCTTTTTGGTCTGGGAAATGGCTCTCTGTTTACAGGCGGCAAAGTGTACTAAAATACTATATACTCTCTTTCTTTCGTGTTTGCCGAAACTCTCCGGTTGTCGTGGTGTTCGCTGACTACAAATCGCCGCTTGCCTCGTTGCGAGTCGTTTGAATGCTTCGCGTGTCCACATGTTGCCACTGCCAGCAACCTGTTAGACAGCATCGCCAATAGCTCATGAATGAATGCATGAATGGCTAACAATTGTGGCTATAAAAGGTGGCTATTAAATGCAATATAATACTAAATAATTTCTAGCTTATCTCTGAGCTTGGCAGTAGCTGAAAACATACATTAAAAACGAAATCAAAATGTTACAAAACGTATCCATATTTTAGGACTAACCAATAAATTAATTTTAAATGTCAAGTCTCAATAAACAATACTCAATTTATTACATATTTAGCCTTTCAATAATTTTATTGTTTATGTAAAATGCATATTCACTGCAAAAGGGAAATTCCATGCAACAATAAAGAGCGCAGAATATCCTCAAAGAGCGCGCAGACGCAAAGCAGCGAAACGGTTAAAGGACATTTTGTGAGTAACCAAGAAAACGGTTAAGGAATTGCGGGCTAAAAAAGCCCATAACAAAAAAATGTCCAAAGCAAAAATGTAAACAAATTGCAATTTAATGCAAAAAACGAGTGCAAAAAAGTGAAATACAATTTAATTGCAAGATTAAAATGGGAAATAGACTAGAGGAAAAAGCAAACCTCTTTACTACAACCAACCATAAGTCTATAAGTCATTTTTCGACTGGTCAACGACGGCAGCTTTATGTTCTTTCGAAGCGTTAATACAGCTCCTAAGGGAACCACAAATACCAACTAACTAGCCAACGAAGCAAACCAAAGTAGCAAACCAAAACTAAACAAAACCAAACCTGAACTGAGCTAAACCGAACCGTAGCGTAACTGATGTACGTGCAATGTCATCGGTCTCGACGATGGCAGAGAGACCACCCAGCGCCCCAACCTAACAATTGCCAACAACTTTAACCGCGGCGAAACAAAAAAAAAATAGAAGAAATAAAGCGAAAGAGCAAGTGGAACTTGGGGAGCGCTGGGGCAGAGAGCATGTGCTCCCAGTAGTAAGCAAGAAAAAAGCAACTACAACAATCAGCGGCGGGTTAATGTTGCCAGTGCCGCTGTGGTCGCCGCAACAACGACAATAAATACGCAGCAGCAGCAACAACAACAACAACAGCAAGTACCACAAAAACCAGAGTACTGGGAACAGTGAGAAGCACAAGAGCAACAGCGTCGTCGACTACTACTAACAGGCATATCAACAGCATCATGATGTAAAAACTTTTTGCATTCGAGAACCTTAACCCACCTTCGAACCAACTCTAACCGCTCTCTCTCCCCCCCTCTTTCCGCTGGTGTTTTGTGCTCTACGTCGACCCCGTCAACAATTTTTGTTTACAAACTTTTGCTTGTTTGTGTATTGTGCGAAGAAGTTGCGGGCCAAAGGCGGCAAATGGCAGGTGGGCGGTGGCAGCAACAGCAGCTGTTGCTCAGTGTGTTTGCATTGTCCACAAAGGACTCGACACAGCTTCGTCGTCGCCCCGCTCCCTTCCCTCTTCTTTTGCGTCGCGTCGCGCCAAAAGTTGCGACATTTTCTCTCTTCGTCTATATATGTATATATAACAAAAAATATACATTTCTTTTTTTTTGGCGTTCGTTGCCGCTTAACAGGGAAATTCCTGATGCGATTATGAGGCGCCTTGTTAAGTTGAGCCACAGACGACGCAGCTCGCAGCTTCTCCTGGTTGCAAACAGTTTGGCTGCGGCAACGAAGGCTTCAAATAGATCACATGACAACCGAAGAGCATGGAATATTTGTGGTACTTGTGGTCAGGTAATGGAACTTGACTTTTGTATTTGCCAACACAGCAGCAAAGTACAAAGTCGATATTTATGCACAAATATCTGACAAAGTCGATGAAGAACAAAGCGGTAGAATATTAATCACTTGGCGGGCTTAGAGAAATAAAGACACTTGACTTTGTTATGGGCATAAGTAATTTCTACGGAATACATTTAATAGGATTTCAGTCTTGACTTGTTGTAAGCACAATTTTCATGCCCATATTTAATAGTTCTTTCGAATTCTTAAGCTTACAAAAAATACAAGTAAATGATGCAAAACTAACGACTTCAAATATTTCAAAATAATAATTTTAAAAATTATTTAAAAAACTAAATATTAATTGTTAATGAGAAATCAAAAATAAGTAAGAAAATTTGAGTATTGTATATAAAGAAACAAGTGAATAAATAAAGTAAAGTAAATTCATTAGATACCCAGACAAGTTTTAAGCAAGATATACAAAAATATTTATAAAAGTAAAGGCATATAATTTCACTATGAAGATATAACAAGTATATTAAATGGCCAACTAACTAGAGAGTAAGAAGTTCATCGACAAAATCGAAAGAAAGGTAATTTTTAGAAAGAGGCAATTTTATAAAGATATATGTAATTAATTGTATATAAAACAAATAAAGTAAGAAATTTGAACTTTAAGTTCATAGGAAGCTTAATCGATTATTGAGAGAGCTAGAAAAAATGTTCATAGAAGTGAAAACAAAAATTTCACTATGGGTAAAAAATTAGTATAATTAAAAGACAACTACTAAATAGAGAGTGACAAGTTTATCAAAGAAGATGAAAGAGAGCAAACCTTTTTAGAAAGACGCTTATGAATATAGAAGTGTCATTTATAAGTTGCATCTAATGTAGTCTGAAGCTTGTAGATGAAGCGCAAGTTGTTAAAAGACTAACTACAGAAAGACTTTTCCTAGACATGCCTAGCACTTACTTTTAACAGTAACAAAGTTGACTCTGTAGGCGCACACTCACCTGCAAAGAGAAAAAACAATAAAAAAGAGATGGAAATCAATTGGCTGTATCATAAACAGTGCTTCAAATTGATTATAAAGTCGTAGCAGCTTCTCTAAGTAAAGCACTTCAAAAGGCGCACTCGACAACGACAGACACACAAGAGCAAGTGCACAAACACACTCACACACGCACAAATACACAGAAAGAGAGAGAGAGAGAGAGAGAAGTTGGGAAAAGGCCTCGGCCACACCGAAATGCACTCTCAACCTTTCGTCTCCGCCCTGGAACGACCCGCAATGCAATAACGCCGACAGATTACAAAGTGCACATGTGGTAAGCCATAAAGTAGTGGGTAGTACAATGCCAGCCAGCCAGCCAGCAAGCGAGGGCAGCGAACGGAAATCCATGTTGCAACAGCAGCAGCAACAACAACAACAATAACAATAAGAACAACAACAGCAGCAGCAACTTCAGTGGCAACAAGAAACGAGACCAGGAGACGCAAACGCACCGCAGCGTCACGGAGTAACGTGGCCAAAAAGCCTCTGCCGTTGTCGCTGCCGCTGCCACGCCTTACGCTGCCACTAAGCCCTTACTGTAGCCACTTCCTGTGGCCTTTTGCCGAACTCCATTAAGTTTACGCGACCAGCAACACGAAGAACTTTACTTTTGTGGTCGCTGAGGTCGCCAGCAACTGTTGTTGGTCTTGCTTCCACTTTGAGTATGTCCAAATGTGCTGTTGCTGTGTCTATTGATGTCTCTGATATTGCTTATGCTTGTTGCTGCTGCTCTTGTAGTTGTTCTTGTTGTTGTCGTGTAGCTGTTGCCTTTGGCAACCATGACAATCTATCCGAAGCACTCCAAATGAACCGCAGGCATCACACACACACACACTTCACAACCTTTGAGGCAACTTCGTCCTCGCTCTTGCTCTTGGTCCATTCGACCAAAAACTTTGCCCAACTGCAAAATTTGTCAACCTCTCCTCCCCTCCCCACTCAGGTATATGAGACAGCATTTCATTATGCAAATTTAATGACGAACTGTTGTCAAGGTGTGCAAAGTGAATGCCAAACTATTGGCACAATTGCCAAACTTTTAGCAGATTGCTTCGATGTGCCAGAGAAATCAATCGGACAATGACAAAACTATTCATGAAAATTTCATAAATTCAAAGATAGGTTTACGTTATTGGTTTCACTATGTCTTATATTTATGTGCGCTTTATAATGAATTAAAGTGAATGTTCAATAGATCATAAGATTATTAACGAATCATTTTAGTAATTCAATTTTAATGTAATCAGGCTGATCGCGAAAGATCTGTTAAGATAAGTAATCACAAAATATAATAATAAAATATGATATTTTTTGAAACTTTAAAGACTTACAAAATAGTACATTTCATTAAACAAATGTTGACAACCTAATGGAAAATTAATATGCGAAAATAATAAGTAAATAATCAGCAACTTTTAATAATTATAGAAACGCATATGAACTTATTCGTTCAAGAAATAATAATGTGTGGAAAATTCTTCAGACTGACCATGAAAAATCTCCTTAGAAAAGTAAAAATAGCACTTTTCCCAATGAAGCAAAACTTTGCAGACAACTTTGCTGGCAATTCTCTAGAAAATTTTAATGTGTATTTAATTACATCGTGGCATGTCTTTGACCTCAAATTCTTTCAAGCATTCTGTACAAAATGTATAGCTTACAATTTATAGGAAGGTGAATGAAAATAAATATAAGTAATATTGTATTTGCTAATTGAAAAGATAATCAAAGCATTGTATGAAGGAAATGCATATGGATCGAAATAATCATTAGAAATATAATATTATTTATTATTATAATGCGAAAATTTATAAGCTTATCTAAGCATTGCACAAAGGAATTGCTTAATTGCGAAAAATTTTAGGCAGTATAAACAAATGTTTCTATGCTCTATATAGCAGCTGTGTTTAAGCAATTCTTTTTTAAGTTTTCTAATTATAAGTTTTCGCTGTGTGTGTGTGTGTGCGTTTCATTCACGGAAATAGTGCATTCCCAAAGGAAATTCCTAATACAATTTCGATTAAACAAAAGCGGGCACAAAGCATGTCTCTTTCTTCTTTCCATTCTCTCTCTCTCGACTCAAACTCGAGTGCTTGCAACATTCCTTAAAGCAACTGCCACAGTGTCTAGCGCACACATATACTTCTATAGCAGTATAGTATTGTACAATGCGACAAAAGGAAGTTCATGCAGCTCGGGGAACTCAAGCTAGACAACAGCTGCCCAACCCCCTCTCCCCCTCCCCCTTGCGCTGAACTGAATTGGCATGCCAATGTGCAGCAGCAACTCAAAGCTCGAGACAAACACTGCAGAAGACGGGCCCATGTTGAAGGCCTTCAAAAAAAAAAAGAATAGATATACTCTTAAGCGACAGGATGAACAGAGAATGTGAGAAGCGATAGAGAAACAGAGCAAGTGCATACAAAACAGATAAATGGTAGCAACTTTTTAACAAAACCAAAAAAAAAAACAAGAGAGAGAGAAACGAAAACGAAGCCCAGTGCATTGAGTAGACAGAACAGAAGCAGTTCGTGCCACATTGAGACGAGACAAAATGTAAAATTATGCGGCAGTTGCAAGCAAAAGTTTATGGTTGACCCAAGGAGAAGTTCTCTCCTTTTTTTTATTTTCGGGGGGTACAGACAAAGGCAGAGCCAAGTGCATACATTGTCTTTGGGGGGGGGGAGGAAGAACGGAAGAGAGAGAAAGAAAAAGCAGGCAAATATGTTGAAGCTCGCTGACTGATGCTCTGCCCCCCAAGGAGACGCATACACTGAGACAACAAACAGGAAGTACGCATTTCCTGCACTCGAACAGCAGGGAGAAACTCGGAGAGAGTGAGAGAGAGAGGGGGAGAACTCAGTGCAAATGTCGCGACAACGACGACAAACAACTTTTGACACAAAAGTGCTGAAAACTGTTTTTCTTTTGCCGGCGTTTCCCGGAGTTCCCCTCTGTCTCTCTGTCTCGGAGTTGCCCACGTTGCCAAATTAATTGAAAATGACTAGACCTGTGAGACAGCGCAGCGAAGCAAAGACAGTAAGAGAGAGAGAGGAAGAGAGAAAAGAAGGGCTTTCTCCCTTTGGGCAATTGGAGTACGAGAGTATGTGTGCCTTGATCTTGACGCTGTTGCTGCTGATTGTCCCTGAACTTGGTCCCACAGCTTTCCAAGCTGCTCAGTCGCCATTTCAACACACACACACACACACAGAGAGAGAAAGAGATAGCGACATATAGGGAAAAAACAGTATTCGCCTGGTCGGCACAAATGAGTTTCGTGTCACAAGTTGACCCAGCTGAGATTAAGTGGGCGTTTAATTTGGCCAACTCTCGCTGGGGTCGCCGCCCTTAGCCCCAGAAATTGCGTTAATGTAATCCCCGCATGGCGTATGGACTCTCCGGTTTTTTTTTCCCTCTCTCTGCCCTCCCCCTTTGCAGCAGTTTAGTTTTTTTTCTTTCGGTTGTCGCTTGGCTGGCGACATCATAAGAGGGGAGTGAGGTGGAGGGGGAGCTTAGCTTTGTCCTTGAGCTAAAGCAAGTCTCGCAGACTTACTGACTCCTGTTTGCCTGGCTGATCTCTGCGCGGTATTTTAACTTAATCAACAGAGTAAATAACACGTCCAGCCACCCTGCGGCTGCCCCGCCCCTCGCCCCCTTTTTGGCCATCATATTTCCTTCTTTTTTTTGTCGTTGGCGCGCTGTGCGTTGCTTTTTATTAAGTTGTTGAACTTGCCAAGTCTTGTAATGACCATAAATCTTTGATCTCAGTGTTTGTCGCTTTTTTTTTTGGATTTTAATTTATGCAACTATCTATTAAATTAGCAAGGGATTTTTGTTGTTAGTTGTCATAATTAGTTCAAATTTAAAGTGAAATATATAATAAACACACTTTTGATTAAAAATTACACTACAATAAGAAATATAATCAATACACAAATTTTAAGTTGTTGCCAATGTCCATAATTCTTTTGATCATAATGTTTGTTGTTCTCTAGAATTTGAATTTCATTCAACCATTTATTGAATAGGTAATAAATTAGTCCAAAGTAAAATTAAAATATATAATAAACATAATTTAGAAGTATTCTTGCTCTACTGTTTTTATAATTAATAATCTATCAGATCTCTGATAGAAATAGAGGTATAAATAAAAAATATTGAGCCGTTGCCAGGTCTTACAACAACCATCAAATTTTGAGGGCAACGTTTGTTGGCACAACAAATTCGAAAGTAAAAGATATATAATTCGAAATATTTGATAAAAATTTTAATTTGCCTAAGTAAATATGAAATGTCTAATTGACTACTCTCAAAAAATTGATGGCACAATCAATGAACAGATTTTTGGTAATAGTTACAACTGTCATTGGTTTTAATATTTGGCCACACAACAAAATAAAAAGAAAATAAGGAAACAAACCGGAAATCGCGGAATAACCCAAATAAAAACAGCAGCAATTGAAGCAGCAGCGGCAGCGGTGGCAACGACAACAGAATCAAGTAAATCCCCCAAGTAGCTTTGCTTCTCCTGGCTGCCTTCCGGCTGATTGCAGGCTAAAGTCACAGCGAACGAGAGCAATTAATGTGAAAATTTCAAAAGAAAAACGAACGAAAGAGAGAGAGAGAGTGAGAGAAGGAGAGTGGAGGAGAAAAAAAAAACATAAAAGCTGCTTCAGCGGAAAAACACAAACAGCTAAAGAAATCTGAGCGAAAAGTCCCCAGCCAACTGAAGTGATTTTCGCACTAATTAACTGCACTTAGTTGACACATACCAATCTATTCACACACACACACTACCGTACACACACACACACATACAGATAGAATCACATTCAGAACGTTGTTGGCATAATCAGCAGCAGTGCAGCATTTTAATTGGTTTCCAGCGTTGCCAATATAAAGTCCCACATGTGCAATCGGAATTTCTAGAGAAATTATAGAAAGTAAATGAAATGTGTGTGTGAGAGAGTTTTGTAGTTGTGTGTGTGTGCTAGTGTGTGTGCTGATGTTGTGGGTGGCACTGCAACTTAATAATTACGTGGCACTGTTGACAGCTTTACACTGAGGTTGGGTGTTTGATTTTTATCCTCTTTTTTCTTTTGTATGCTGTCGCTTGGCATCGCATGTCAAAGAAAAGTTGTCAGACTCTGACTCTCTCTCTATATATACACATATATAGCGCAATTTGAATGCAAGCTAATGAGGTAAAAAAATGCCAGTTGATATCGGTGATATCATATGTGCAAGGCAAAATAGAATTAGAAGTAGAAATAAGAGCTTAAATGAATTCCCCTTTTGGCTAATAATTTATAAGCTTGTTTAGCAGAGTGAGAAAGTTCTCGCTCCCTCTCTCTCTTTCGTTCTTTCTGTGAGCACACGTCTCAATTTGGAGAAAAAACGCCATAAACATTAAGCTAAATGTTACGATCCAAATGAGACAGCAGCAGACAGTAAAAGGTGAGAGACACGGCTAAGAAAAAGTTCGGGGCAAAAAAATAAGAAACAGGCAGGCGGCTGCTACTGAAAAATAACAAGCAAACTGAAACTGCAGCGGTAAAAGTAAACAGCAAGTGCCATAAAAATGCGATGCAGTTGCACTCCCAGATCATATGAGCATTAAAGAGAGAGGAGCTAGACTTAGGAGAGAAGCGAGAGGGAGGGGGGGGTCAGTGCATAAAGCGCAGAAAACGGGACATGGATTGGATGACTTGGCCAAAAAGGAATTGGCTTGGCCCAAGTTTTTAGCAACGAGTCAACAACTGCGGCAATACACACACACATACACACACAACCATAAAGGAGCAGTCGGATTGACATGGGAAAAGTGGTGTAGAGAGGGGAGGGGAGGGAAGGAGCAGATGAAAGGCAGGTCGAGGTAAGCTGGCAAGCAAACGAAACCAATTGAAGAAATGTTGCTGACACCGAACGAAACGAAACTGAACTCGACTACAACACAGAAGACGACAGCGACGAAATTAGTTAGCACTCGAGAGCTGCTTTTGGCCCAGGTCCAGCAGAATACACAAACACACACAACACACATACATATACATACATCTATAAGCTGGCAAACATATACACACATACAGACAACAGGATGCGAAGAGACATGGAAGGTTGCTAGATTACAACACCTGCGGGTAAAAGTCGAGGCAAGTCGAGTCGAGTTGTTGCTGCTGCTGCTGTTGTCGTCATCGTCCTCGTTTTCTCGCTGAGCTGCAACAGCAACAGCAGCAGCAGCAATTAAATAGCTTCGAGCACACTGAACTCAATTGCAGCAATTTCAATAACTGTTAAGAACACTCAAAGGTACAAGCTTTGGCCAAGCAGCAGAGAAGACAAGACTGCCATTCAGTTGATAATCTGTCACCAATTCAGATCCCCCCCCCCCCCCACACAATTCTCTCTTCTACTTGCAACTTGCAACACTTGACCAACTTGTTTTTCCTTGTTTCTTGTCTACACTTACCTATTTTTAAGTTTTTCCTTTGGTTTTTTTTTGTATTTTTTATTGATTGCTTGCACTGTTTCTTTGGCCGAAATTTTGAACACGAAGATTAAAAAAAAAAAAAAAATAGGAAAGGTAACTAAAGAAATTACTTTGAATTTGCACTATTGAGAATTTTGTAGATATGCTTAGATCGTGACGCAAAACGGCCGAAAAGTTAACACATTAAGAATTTTGCCACTAATATGCCGAAATTGAACTTTAATAAAATTATATGTACGTTACACAATCTGATTTTTCTAAACAGTACACAAACATAAAAATAAATCTACACTTCAATTGAAACATTTTTCACAGCGTGCTAAGTTTTCCTGACTTAATTAACTAGCCTTTAACTTTCTTCTGACATTATTTTAAAACTATTTCATTTTCCCAGCTGAAATTCTTCTCAAAATTTAGTTTTTTTTATCATTTCAATTTGGCAGCAATTAATCGCAAACAACTTGAGGAAATTTCAACCACAAAAGAGGCCTCGCATATTATATATTATAAAAGACACACAGGCACATTATAGCTGAGGTTTCTTTGCCTCTATCTAGCATCTCTGGCGCTATTAAGTTGTTTTTAAAACTAACTGGCAAAAGTTGAATTATAAGCCAACATTCAAGTCTGTCGCCGTCGCCTATGCAAACAGATTGAGTCGTCCTCGCTCCCGCACCCGCTTCCTCTTCACCCATCCCTTGACGCCGCAGAAAACTTTCAAGAGTTTTGAGCCTCTGTGCGCTACCAAAAATGGCGGCACTTAAGATGCTTAGCGCCATGGCAAGCGAAAATAATGACGCTCATAAAAACTAACTAAACAGAAAAATAAAGCAAACAGCATATCAAAAGACGACGACACGACGTGAAATACAGTTATACTCATAGTAGTTGTGGAAAGCTGTAAAGAACGCTTTGCCACGAATGGGGGTAAATGAGGGTTGCCTGTTGGCTGAATACGAATACCCTGTAAACCATAAAAGAAGGCAGTACTACCTAAGGTAACTATTACAAATATATACATATGTTTTTATAATATTTTAAACACAAATTTCATCTTCTTAAATCAATTAATTGACTTTTATAACGCATTCAGTGTAATTCTGCACATTTCATAATGAAAATAAATTCAAATTACTAATAAGATATATATAATAAGGTGTTGCCTTGGTATCTAAAAGCTTTACCGCAATTTATAATAAGAAATCAAAATAAATTTCATCATCTTAAATCAATTTTTTGACTTGCGTAAAGCATTCAATGTAAATTTGGACTTGAAATATTGAAAATATAATATTAACTTCATATCACACAGTTTAAGCAAGAAACGGTATAAAAATTGTCAACCTTAAATACTGTTAATAATATAACAAAAAGTTTAAGTCGATTGGATTTTTCTGGAATTCATTTGTTATTACATTTAATTTTGGAGTTCAAACATTAAAAATGCCACCAATTTATTTTTCTATCTTTTCTTTGTTCTAAGAAGTAATATTCCAAAAAAGCATTCTTTATATATTATACAAGCTATTTTTAAATTAGAATCGTACTCAAAGTTAAATTAAGCTGTTATATAAGTTATCTTTTTAGTGCTATGTTTTTATTTGGTTTAATTTTTTATTTAGCAGCTTACATAATTTTAATTTCTCTTATCATTTTTTGTTTTATATATATGTTTATTACGCGGTATTTTCTCGTCAACCCTTTACAGAAGCTATCAATGGCATGCTTGCTTTTAAGCTGTGCGCGCTCTGAATGACAATGATAATGATGTGCGATAATGTTGGTAGTTGCTGCCTTTGCTTTCTTTATTGTTTTAGACTCAACGGCAAACACAATTCTTGATGATTATGATGATGTAGCTGTAGTTGTGTAGTTGTAGTTATTCTCATTGTTGTTGTTGTTGTTGTTAGCCAAGTTTTTCCGGCAGAAATAAGGATTAGTTAAACTGTCTCCTCAGCCTCCTCTGGTGCTTTTTGTTTTCGTTTCGTGTGTTGGCGACTCAACGGCATAATTAAAATTGCAACTGGCAGCTGCCACGCCTACAAATCCTAACCGAGCCTGAGCCGCCTCTACTTAATCACTTTAGCGGCCAAAAAACAGAGAACAAGTTGCGAGTGCTATTTAATTATTTATGAGCCCCAATTGATGCCCAAGCTGTCTACTATTGAAGAAGATTTCGCGATTCGCAGGCAGCACTTTCATTAATTGATTAGAGAAATGCGATTGCAGTTTCTTTTTTTTGCCACTCTCTTTCACTGTTTGGCAGTTTGCCAAGGATAAATAAAAAATAAATAGAATTTACTGGCTGATTGAAAGTCTTTTGCCGTGATTTGGCTTGCGTGCTGCAATTGTTTCTGCTCTTCGCTGCCAATTTTAGCAAATGTCTTTCTTGGCACAGCGCTTTCGATTTAAATTTTAATGCAATTGCTGCTAAATGACACACAAGAAAAAAAAAAGCAAAACACACAACACTCAGCGCTAGATTTAGGCCCATTTGATGATGCTCACGTGCGTGTCAAATTGAATTTCAACTGCCAGTTAACAAAGTAACTCGAATCGAATGTAAATTGACGATGAGAATTTGTGCGATATTTATATGCGAATTATCTAAGCTGAGTGAAAACAAAAACAATTTAAATCATCCCAATAGAGACACCAAACGTATTTGCTTTCTAATTATATGCCAACTATTTTTGGTTCTAACCCATTAACATTTCAAACCAATTTCCACATTGGCTATTTGCGGCCTATAAATATTTGAATGAGTACCGAAAAACTTAATTAAGGCATATCAAAAGTTACCTAGCAAAGCTCCAAAGCAATTATGCAACTTTTGCAACAATATTTCAGCTTGTTTATTGAGGATGATGATGCGGGGGGAGAGGAAAATTGTGCCAAAGATAGCCAAAAAGTTGGAGAGCTAAGTTTACTCACCTGCCGCAAAACTCAACTTTTTGTGTTTTTTTTTTTTGTTTTGTTTTTTGCTTGTTTTGTTTTCTGGCCAACTTGTGTTAAGCGCTCTTTTGTGAGTTTATAATTTGTAATTTCATTATAAATGTGCAAAGAGAGCAAAAATAAAAGGGGTCAAAACTTGGGCTTAAATACTTTGCAAGTTAAACATTATTGCGTTACATGTCGTATACGCAACATGATCGCCATCATCATCATCATCAGCATTGTCTTCATCATCGTCAGCAGCAAGAACATCATCAATACCACTTTGACGCTGTCAGAGTTTAGTCGTCGTCGACGCATTGTAAACAAGTATAGGAAACATAAATGAACATATGTTATAAACAGCAACAAAAAAAAAAAGAAGGAAAATGAGGAAAACAAAGAAAAGAAGCAAAAGGAAAATGAACAGCATTACATGCACACACAAAAAGCAAAGCACAAAGGCAAAGGAGCTGATATAAAAAATACAAAAAAAAAAAAGAAGGGAGCAAACGCACTTAATACACATATTATTGGAGTCAACATGAAAATATGAAACGACAACCAGCACAAGACAATATAGAGTACACACACACACACACACACATATACAAAGAAAAAAAGCAGAAAATATATATAAACAATAAAAATGCACAATAGACGCAAGTAAACAAACTGCAAAGCGGATAACAAAGGGAGACAAACAGGGATATTTCTCATTGCTAACAAGCAAAAATAAAAGAAGCTGCTTCCCCTTCTCCATCCAACCAATCTGAAGCAAACCATATCAATGCAATTTATACACGAGTCTAAAGAATCGCCGCCTGAGGCAACGACCAAAGACCAGAGACAAGACTCTCACCGATGGCTTCAGTGACCCATTAGGAAATATATCTACAACATATATATGTATATAAAATTTATGTAAGTTGGCTTGCAGCGGTAGCAGCAGAGCTTGTGCTAAGGGCTATAAATAATATTATTATGGTTCATTTATTGGCATTAGGAACTGGCATTTGTCAATGTAAACAATACCACAACGAGAACGAACCAAGACTATGCCCATTTTCTATTTGTATTTATCTAAGCATTTTGCTTCTCGCCTCGTGTTGCTTTGTGTCTGTGTTTGTTTCCCCAAAGTCCTCGTTATTAGCGCCATTATTCATGCAACAAGTTTGATAAAGCGATAGCTGGAGTACCCCTAATTATGCACAATTAAATGGGAAAATTCTCAAGTAAGAATAATCTACTTTTATATCACAAAATGCAAGCTTTTAATTTTGTTTCTTTAATACTAGAAATCATTTTTCCCTGACAACAGTCTTTTAACTATCAAAATCGAATTTAAATATATATATTCCGTTCGACACTTTTTCTTTGTTGCAGTGCCCTATAAAAAGGTCTTATTAAGCACATTTTTAGCGCCAGCAGGTGGACAATTTTATTGACGTATATTGAGGGCTAACAGATAGCAAAAGTTAGGGCAACTAACCCGTAAATAAACTCACATATATACATTTAAAAATCAATCTAGTTTTACATATACATATATACGATTAACATTGAAACAATATGCATGAGCTGAATGCAAGGAGTAAAGAGAAGGTGATAACACAGATAGATAGAGGGGAAAGCAAATATATATAAAGCATGTGCATTAAAATTAACATATATATAGAACTATATAGAACACATAGACTTATAAACTAATCAGCTCAGTACTCACATAAATTGATCGAGACACACACAAATAGAAATTTGACAATATCAATATAAGAAATATTGATATCAAAGTATAGACCAACAATTTTGACCCAACAATGAAAAAAGCGAGAGACGTTTAACACTTTACGAGAGACGTAATAATGACATAAGCGTAGATTTTGAATATTTTTTGCAACGACGACAATTACGCAACGGCACTTGTAATATATACTTTTAATTTTTGTTTGCAATTTTATTTTGTTTTTGTTTTTTTTTTATTGACTTTTTGACCAAAAAATTTGTTTTTTTTTTTTTGCTGTTTGTGGACGCACAAAACGAACGAAACGCAGACACACACAGAGACGAGAGAGAGAATCAGAATAAAGTACGAGATACGAGATGTGCAAAGTGGGAAAACGTTGAACGTTATCAAGACAACAGACTCTGACAAACTGAAATGCCATGCGACACTCAATTGTGTTCTATGTGTGTATTTTGCCTTTTTCAATGATAATGCTCATGATCGCTGACCGTCGTCTGTCGATCGTTGTCGATCGGTGATTATGCCTGAATTAAGAGGCGGCGAAAATATCAACGAGAGCACTCACAGTGTGCGGGAGATAAACACAGAGACGCTACGCGAGCTATTTTCGAAATTGATAAGCAACAAATCGATTGAACACCCTATTTTCAATTCCTATGAAATGCGGCGATTGCAGCGTTTTCGATTTTCGAAAATCCAAGCGATATCGCCACGGCATAAAATACCGTAAGGGGAAGCTGCTTCACAGTCAGCGTTCGCTTATCAGTGGCTGAGAGACGCAAATGTTGAGTGGGTAATAACCACGAGCTAAGCTGCAGTGGATGTGTGAATTGACTTGCTCGACTTAGAGATGCTCTGCAGCATCAGTTTTGTTTAATCATTTAGTTATTTAACTTATAATACGATTGTTTTGCTTAACTTCCAATTCACTTTAAAATACTATGGCCATGAAAAAATATTAAAAAGAATTATGTGCATACAAGGTAGAAGAAGTATTCTAAATATTATTAAATCTGAGTATGCTCGACTGTGAGATACTCGCAATCCATTGTTAGTATAACCAAAACAAAAAATACCGTAAAATACTAAATAATTCCAAATAATTAGTATTTGTTTGGTATATGGATATACTATTACATTAAAGAAATACCGAAAATATACTTAATAAATATACTAACAAATACAAATGTTTACCGAAGACTGTGTTTACTGTGTCTATATACTATTACGTTGAAAAAATACTGAAAATATACCTAATCAACATGCAACAGATACTAAAATATACCGATGCCTGTGCTTGGTATATCGATATAATATTACCTTGGAGAAATACTGAAAATATACTTAATCAGCATACAATAGATATCAAAATATACCAAATTCTTTGTTTGGTCTACTGGTATACTATTATAATACAAATATACCGAACATAACATGTATACCATAAACCAAAATTAAGTAATACTTGTATGTACAATAAAATAGCTAATCAAAAAAGTGAATATTACCTGCATATATTTAAAAATAAATGGCCATTGTATCGATGCAGTAGCTATTTAAGAAAATCCATCTGACTCAGCAGCAATGGAGAGTGAGGAGAGGTCATAATGAACTCGCCGAGCACGCACACGTTGCTCCATTCATTAAAATGGTTTTGCAGCATCGAAGAAAAAATTGCGCTAGCTCTTAACATCGATCACTGCAATGGGTTACGATACGATTATATGTATGTGTGTGTGTGTGTGTGTACACATGTTATGCAGAGGCGAACGAGTGAGCGCAAATGCGTTTTGCCGGCAACGTTGGCTACTTAAAAACTTTAACAGCCGTAAATACGCAACAACAAGGCTATGAAATTTAATAGCAGACCGGCGTCTGAGCCATCTACTGTAACCCCACGTATTGACCATTCCCGGTTTCGCTCTTTCTCTCTCTCTGGTCGATACAATACGCAACTGTATTAGCTCACGTAAAGGGCAAACCTGAGGGGATTTCCCCCAACTTCCTTACTCCCTTATTCTATGTCTATGGTCCGTGTCCAGTGCACAGTCTCCGACTGTTTCTTTTAACGTATTATTGACTTTTATAGCCGGCGTTCTCCATTCATCGTCGTCGTCGTCTTGCGTGTGTTTACATTTTCAACTATGTAATTCGTTGCATTTTATTGCACATTTTTAGTAGTATGTGTGTTAAAATATTTATGACCAGCACTGTACGTTGCCCTCTCCTTACAACAGCAATAGCAGCGAAGCTTTTCATTTTTACCAAAGTTTAACGAAGTGTTAAATGGGGCTGGAACTCGAGACAATCATTCTATGTACGTATGTTAGGTACAACCTCCTTTTGCCTTTAGTTCAGCATAAGTTCAGGTTCAGTTCAGTTCAGTTCAGGCTTTTTATCGAAATTTGTCACGCACCACATTGGGGCTACGAATGGATTAATACCCAACGACAACAAAAGATTTTCATTTCGGTTCGCATCGCTTCGACTCGGGCAGGGGCTAAAAATGTTTGCGACATGAGTCGCATGAATGACAGCTTGAGTAGGGGATGAATAGCATAGCGGAGAGGAAGGAATGTTGATTTTGGTTTTAGGTTTATACTTTATTTTTATTTTTTTTTTTTCGCCGTATCAATAGTGTTGACAAGTGGCAACACAGGACGACCAGGACAACGGACGTGGCACGTGTTGCTAATACCTGTGGATGTCGAAAATGGCATTACTTTTACTTTTGCCAGAACGTGGCAATCGTTCTATAGGAGCAGCGAAAACCTTTCGAGGGGCTTAAGTAGTTTATTTCTTTGTTTGCGCTCTTTGGCATAAATGCAATGATAAATTGTCAAAGTTTTTCTTGATTCGTGGCGACTTGCACCTGGCTTAAGGCACCACAATCATTTGACATAATGGCCAAGGTAATTGAATCTATTAGTCGCATTATTGTTGAATTATAACCAAGAGCAGTAAATCATTATGACAATGAATTGTGTTTTAAGGAGAGCATATTAAATTATATTTCAGACTGCTTGAGCAATTTCGGCATTTAGAGTATGGCAATTCAATGAGACACTTCAACTGATGCATTTAAATCGAACTCTAGAAACAACACAATCTATCTTTCAGTCGTTATCAAATTAAATAACAAAACGATTATTAAACAGGTACTCCCAAACATGTAGTATTGTATCACAAAAGACTTAAAATTAAATGGAATAAAGGAAATGAATTATGAAAATTCATTGTGCTTTTCTCAATTACATAAATTCAAGACAGCATCTTATATTTCAAAAACTTGAATGCTACTTCAAGAAGTATTCGAATTTCAGACAATACTAATTCATAGACTTCTACTGTTCCTTGTATTATTTTACAAAGTTAATACAAACGATTCCACACTAAAGAGTAACAAATTCAAATAACAATATGAAATTCCAATAATTGCTATCGATGGCTAAGCATAATAGCTGCCAGATCTTATAATCATAGTGCTCGGCAATCCATTGACTTCAATTTTCAATTAGGGGCAGCTCTGTGCTATTAGAGCTAACGCACCGCAAGCAAAGGCAGAAGCAAACCACTGCCATTATAGTACTATAGTTTAAATACTGTAATTATCTGCAACCGCTGCAGATATTCACACAATGTCAATAAATAATGAACGAAGCAACTTAATGGCCAAGCATACCTTTCCACCCCCCATTTCCCACCCAGACAGACAGATGGAGAAACAGATACAGAAGCTAGAACATATCTCTCTGTGCTTAGTTTTATGCCGCACTCGTACTTCGAGGTTGTAGCACAAGTAGTAACGACCTGCAATTTGCAACACCCATGAGCCCGAGCATTTTAGAGTGTTATAAAGAAATTAGCCAACATTTAGTCTAATGAGGATAATAACAGCAACTAATGGCCGACCAATATGACCAAGCTCCCTTTCTCTCTCTCTGGTTCAATATATATATATTCTGTAGTCTGTAGTCGTCGAATGACCGACGAATGGCGTTCATTTTATTAAACAAACATTGACTGAAGTGCGATTAACTTGCGAAAGTGTTATAAATGTTGGGCGATTTGTAATGAACTGGCTCTGCGTGGCAGATAGATGGCAGAAAATGTGTATAGAGGATAGAGAGATACACACACAAAAATCATAATATATAGCGCCAGATACGCTTGGCTAATGGCGCCGAGTGTCAACAATGATGAGCATAAATATTGGGTAAGCCAAAGCAAGGAGATTGGCAACGTAGTATGTATTGCATGCCAAGGCCAGTGTCGAAGGCAAATGGCAAAGAATTCTCAATTAATTTAGTCGACTGCCAATAATCATAAATAAACACAAATCCAAGGACACACACACATGTCTATGCCAGAGTTTTAATTATTTTTTTGCCACACTCCCTCTCTCTCTCTCTGCTCACACTCCCACAAATCAGCAAATTTAATAAAGAATAATTAGAAGGCAGCAGGCAATGGCAACAACATCGACGTTAGGAATGTGAACCGAAGCATAACACACACAAAAAATAATTAACAAAAACTGACAAAGCAACAGCAGGCAACAGGACGAATTGCCTGGACGAATTCCCCCCCACCCCACCAAATCTTCTAGCTCCCAGACAGACAGAATCACACAGACGCAAATGAAACGCAATAATCGCATATAATTAACATATAAATTAAAGACTAATACAAATGTATGCGCCAATAAAATGCAAAAATTGCGCATATATTTCGATATGTTTTTGCTTTAGACATTTATACTCTGCAATCAGTGAAATTTTCTAATAATGTGGTCAAAAGAAAATCATACTTTGGTCTCCACTAAGTGGCATTAATTAAAGCTGAAATTTAAAATTTGCTTAGGGTACGTTTCTAACAGCAAAATTTATTAAATTGCTAATTTTTCAGTCTATCAACTTTACAGTTTTATTTTCACTTACCATTGTCGCTTAACATTATGAAATGGTTCAGCCATAAAATTATTTGAGCACAGCTGTGACAGTAAAGTGTAATTCTAATTAGGTCTTACCTGTAAATAAATAATTGGCACAATTTAATAAATCAAGGCATTACTTTAGAGTACATTGTTATAATAATTTGTGGGAGGAAAGCAAACAAAATAAGGTAATACAAAAATTAGAAATGACTTTTAAAATGAAAATATAAAGTAATTTTTTAAATACTTTTTGCTTATTTAAAACCCAACTATAAAATCAATTTCTTTTGTCGAAAATTCTATATTAAAAGCAAAATTTGGAAGGTGATTAACACAAGTTTATTAGAGCTTTCGCCTGCCTCTTTTCATTACATGAAACCTATCAAAAAAGAACACATAAATATGTAGCTCGTAAATCAATAAACACATTTGGAATGCCATTGGAATTTAATTAATAAAATGCGACTGCATAAAATTCAACATACACTTAATTAACTGCGACTGTAAACGACCAACACACACAAAAAAAAAAAAAAAAAGGAAAACGCATTTCAAATGCTTTTTTCGGGGGGAGAACATAAACTGCGCTGTCGGCAAACAAACACAATAATAATAGAGCTATTAGTAATGGGAGGCGTTGATGTTGCGGCGTCTGTTAATAGCGGGTTAATGCCAATAACAAAAGCGTGACATAAAATGCACAAATCAATTTCCGTTCAACGGCAGCAGCCACAATGCCAAAAGTCCAGAGCGAATCCAGCGCGCATCACAATGGGCAATCAAAAATGATCGAACGGGGGAAAAAAAAAATGGGAGAAAAACCCCAAAACCAAACCAAATCGAATCCATCCCAAAGCTAACAGTGAATCGTATCCGTAGTGCACTGTAGTTGAAACTGAAAAACAAAAGCAGTTTGTTGCCAAATAAAACAATAGCCAACTGTGTGCACTGTGCACATTGGGACCAACAATTTTCGTAAAATTAGTTTAATTTGAAGTTGTAAGCCATCGCAATGTGTGAGCGAGATAGCGCGATATAGAGAGAGAGACAGCTATCAGTTTGATTATAAAAATTGTGTAGCCCCGCTGTGTGGCATTCATTTGTGCAACATTCGAGAAGCGCATAACACATTGTTTTATGTCAGTCTCATCAACAGCAGCAACAGCAGCAGCAGCAGCAATACCAATAACAACAACGAGAGTGGCAGCAACAACAAGTGTAGCAACAACAGCAACAGCAGCAAATGCTGCAGTTTCAAATGGATGAACGATTGGCCAGCATAATCAACGTGTTGACCAAGCAAAGTGCCGAATGCTGAATACACTAAAAAAGTATATTTTAAACTTATCAATTCTTTAAAAGGTGGTAGAAATTGCTTATATATGTATATATATATCAATAATGTAATAAAAATCGCAGACTAATTGGCAAATTAAAAAAATTGTTAATACTTTTCAAAAATAGCAGTCTAAATGGTAATTGAATAATCATAATGCAATTTTCATTATTATTTTAGTTATTTACTTGTTATTTACTTTAACAAGGGATTCTGCCCATACAAAGCAACTCAAAAATTAGCCTCTGCAAGCTAAGTTATGCATTTAATTAGAAGTGCTTTATACAAATTGTATTTTACATAGCAACAACATGCGATTTTTTGTCCTTTTTTCAAACAGTACATTTAACTATGACAATTGAATAATAAAATAAAACTACACAACGAATTTTGTAATAAAATGCCACTGGTTTCCTGCTGTTCTATTTTGCGGTGCTTTTGAGTTTTAGAAAATTCCACTTTTGCAAATTCCCTCTATCACGCACAAATTATTGATTGTCGCTTGTTCATATTGTCAACCCCCCTTTTTTACAAACGAATTAAACAAAATTATTACAACAGCAGTGTGTGTTGAAAGTCCAACTTTAATATGCAAATGTTACCACGGGCAAACTGCATTGAAAAGTTGTTGTACACACACTTCTTCCGCGCACACACACACGCATACAGAAGGATTATAACAATTGAGCTAACCAAGCCCGTAAAGCGTCCGTCTGTCATCATCATCGTCGGCATCATCATCGTTATCATCAACATCGATGACCCAAGCATGCAACCAACGCAACGGCTAGCTACAGTTTTGCTACTGCTGCAGTTTGACATGCACGTGCCAAGCCCCCCAGCGTATGCAACACAAAAATAATGCCGATTCAGCGAGTGAGCGAGACAGCGAATGAATGCGCGGCACATTTCGCATAAAAGAGACAACAACAACAACGAGAAGAACAACGGGAAAATAAAGAGCGAGAACTGAACTCTGAATGACAGACAGACTTACTGCCTGTCAGGCAGCGAACAACTAAAACAAAATGGCAGCCAGCCCCCAGTCGCCGCCGATGCCTTCACAATATTCACATTCGCATTCGTATTCGTTTATTTTAAAATGCAGTTGATGTCGGAGCCAATCTAGTAGGTCATACGTTCATTTCTCCTTTTATTTGGTTTTTTTTTTCATAGCTTCACCCGTTGCATTGTGTGTATGGGATAATGCCAAGTGACATGGATACTATTGCATTTCTTTTTTGTTTGATTCCGCCTGTTTTTGACTGCGCATTGCTAATGAGCAACACAATACGCAAGCTGGCGGCTAAACGGTAATCAGCAGAAAACGACCTCAAAATATAATAAAGACTCGACTTCAATACTTTTCCCCGATCAGGCCACTTCCTGCAATTTAAACTGTCTCACAAAAGTTTATCAAGGAGCGCAATCTCCGCTTTTGGCATGCCACAATTCCACAAGGCTTTCAATTTCACAAACTTCAAATCGTCTCGTGCCACAAATCAGTCTCAATTATTACACCAAACTGAAAGTGGAGTGGGCGAGAGGAAGAGAGAGAGAAGAGGCGCTTTCTCTCAAGAACTACGCTGGAAAACCAATCGTGCACGTAGTTTGCGAGTCAAGGCAACGGCAGAGAGCTTCATTAAGCTTTCATTTAAAACAGAAACTCCTCCTCCATTCACTATCTTTTGTACAATGCAAAACTATTCAACTATTTTGCCATATAACAAATACGAAATCCCAAAACGGAATTGAGGCGGGGGGGAGGAAGAGTTGACTGGTTGTGTCGGTCACAGTTTGATAGACGACGTCAGCGACACCATCAACGTCATGCTCTCCTCATCCTCGCTCCTTCCTCGTTGCCATCGTCATCAGTCAGTTCTCGTTGTCGTCGTGGTCGTCAATCGTTATTGGTTCTGGGTTCTGGCTTCGTTTCGTTTGCCTTCGCGTCTACTGCTGCTGCTGCTGCTGCTCCTGGCTTGTTGTCAATTAACGTACGAAAATGACTTCCGCTTTGATTGTGCGGCAAAACTAAGTGCGGCCCTGCCACGCCTCCTCCACAAAACCAGATAATGGGAGAGCGAGAGAGCTGCATCGATACGATGCCTCATCTATCGATTGACTGTCAACCGGTTGACTGCCTGCCTAACTGCCGACTGTCAGCCTGTTTCCGTTTCCGATTAAAGCAGCAAATAGTTTTCAATGTATGTGTGTGTGTGCTCTGGCTCTCTCTTTCTTTTTGGATATCCTTCTCCCTCTTTTACGGTGTGTGTGTGTGTGCAGCAGTCAAAAGTTTCAGCTCAAGTGATTTTAGCAATTGTTGCTAGCCACATTTTTTGTGCTCCTCCCCTCCTCACAATATCTTACTCACACACACATCAATCTCTTGATTAATGGGCGTTTAATTGTGTTCTTTATGAGGCACCTTTTTTTTTTGCTGTGAATGCTTGGCATAGAAGTGCTGATTTATTGTAAATGTTGTGCGCCCCGTTTTTGCGACTCGTTGTCTAATGAGGCGTCTAACAAAAGCAGTTGATGAGCGCATGTATTTAGCTTTTATTCACAAAATATACTTTAAACTCATGCATAATCTAAAGCGTGGCTTTAATATCAGAACGCACCTTTAGCACTAATCAAAGCATGAAATTAGGCAAACAATTTTTCAGCTTGACAGCTGCTGTTGCTGCTGCTGAGCTGAAGAAACTCCCAAAAGCCTAAGCTGGAAAAAGCGCAGTCAGCGACAGGAAGGAGGCCAAAAAGGAAAACAAACAAACGTAGCATCCACAGGACGACGACGCAGTGGAGCACTTAAAACGCACTTCCCAGAGACGGTGGAGAAGAGTGGGGTGGGGGAAATCTGGGCGGACGCCGCAGTGCAGACGCAAACAAAACGCCTAAGTAATTGCAAAATAAACAAGCATCAACAAAAGATTAAGACGCATCCTTCGACTGTGACTTCAACTCCGAAGCCGACTCCAAACTGCTTGCCAAACAACTAAAGCAGCGACAATTGCAAATATTTTATTTGTTTTTTAACCCGAAAAGCCAGCAGCAACAGCAACTGCAACACGGCAAAGAAAAACAATTATACAGCAAGCAACAGAAAGTGAGAGAGAGAGAGAGAGAGAGAGAAGGAAAAAGTGATGCAAAGTGAAGTTGAGTCGAAGAGGAGTTTGGCTAAAGTCAACGCTCAGAAAACTTTGCACGTTCGTGGTCGATGTGCAAATGAAGGACGACGTGATAGTGGTCAGCACTTAAGCGACAGCGGGACGGGGGCGGGGTAAATCTCGAAAGCGGGTTGCAGGCGGCAGCTACTTATAAAAAAGTTGTCGTTGTTGCACACAACATTTTTGTTGGCTGGCGGCAAAAAGCAGCAGACGGTTGACGAAGTCATTGCTCTGACTTCCTTTCCGATTTCTGAGAGCACAAAATTTTGTGCGCAAAACTTTTGCACAACTGTGTTAAGAAAATAGCAACGCCTAGAGACGAAGAGTGAAGGTTATTTGGGTGGCAAGAATCGCGGCAAGCACGCTTTGTATAGCGTTAAGCAATTTGCCAGTTATATGCGCTGCAAGTAGACGACGAAGAATATAAATTGTCCCCCTTTCGTTTTTATTTTTTTTGGAGGCCTGTGAGTGGGGGTCTAGCCGAGTTAAGTGCGGGATTAAGCAAGAGATAAACATTTGTAAGGATTTAGTGCAAAGTTTGCTTTCGCCTTGTTTGTGTTTGCCTTGGCATTATTATTGTTATTGTAGCGCACTTTTTGTGCCTGCTGTCAATAGTAATTGCAATTTTTTCTTTTTTGGCATAATTAGCTTAGCTTAAACTAATGAAAAAGCAAATATAGAAAAACAAAAAGAAAGAGCTTGCATTTGAGCTCAACAAAAGAAGCATCGAGAGCTTGGGCTAAATTGCATGCCAAAGGCAAACAAAGCAAAGGGGTGGCAAAATAGGGGGGGAGAGAAACGCACAGCAGCATGATGCGTGATGAGTCCATCACAAAGGTCTCTGCCACATGGCAGCGCGTGGTTGGGTTGCAAGACTCTACGATGACGTATTGATGATGCATTTCTCGGGGCATCGGACAAAGCTTACAAAGCGTGCAACAAAACGACAACGGACAACGTTGTTGCCGCCGCCGCCGCCGCCGCCAACGCCATCGACAATGTAATGGCAGCTCATTTTTTTTTTTTTGTATTGTACTCTGCATGGGTTTAGTGTATTTTCGGTTTTATTATGCAGCCTGGTCCTGGTTACTGGTTCCTCCTGACTGCCCGGGAGGGGCACAGGATTGGGTTCTGTTCTCAGGCGCAAAATGTTTGCACAAAGGCTTAAGGCAAACAAAGCTGAATCAGCAGCAGCAGCAGCAGCTTCTGTTGTAGCAGCAGCAGCAGAAAAGCGACAGCAGCTACTCTGCAAACTACAACAATAAGCGGGGTGACAAAAAAAAAAAGAGAGTGAAGAGAAATAAAAGGATACTGGCAAAGAAAGCAAGCAACTCATTGGAGCTGTCGCTGCTCTTCCTGTTCTTTTGCTTTTTATACCCTGTAGCCATGAAATAGATACAACAAGAGCAAAGGTATAATTGGGTTTGCTCAAGTGCAGCATTTCAGTTGAGTTACTTCCTCTTTATATTGATCTAACTCTCAATTTATATTAACTAGAAAATTTAGGTGTAAAATACTTTAATAATGAATTCAATAGTTGGAAGAACTTGATCATATACTTATTAAATTTAATTTGTAATTTTAAAATAAAATATTGATAATCAAATTTTTAAAATTTAAAACATACATGTTAATCATATTTGGTTCAATTAGCACATTGCTTTAGAAAAATCGTTAGAAAAATACCAATTTCATTTTTTGAGGAATAAAAGACAATTGACCAAACGCAAACTGGTAACACTAAAAGTGTTTTGCTCTTCTCTTTTTGACTTTCTCTCATTCCATTTGTTTCATCGACGTAGAACGGACAAGTTGTTTTAAATAAGAGAATATTAAACAAAGATTTAATAACTTAAAACAAACTCACAAGTTGTTCTTATTTAATTGTGATACCTGGATAACTTTTTGTCAACAATATCCTTTCAAACTTATCAAAAAATCATACACATATTAATAAAAATTGCTATATTATATAAGTTGACCACGCATTGCTTTGAAAATATTAATAAAATATTAAACTCATTTTGCAAACACATCAATATATAATAAAATTAGAAATTTAAATAAAAAGAATTTAAGCCGTCAAATTCGTAAAATGCAATTTCATTCAAATTATTTTCTATTAATGCCATTACAGGGTATTTTCAAGTCCACACTCACAACTCAAAGCGTATACTCCCATTTTTTTTGTACAGTGCGCAAACAAATGAAAGTGGATCCACTTGAGCGCAGCAAATGAAGTGCCAGAGGAGATGGAGGATCGAGTCCTGTGCTCTGCCCCAGAGCCTGGGCCTTCACCCGGGGCAGCAAAAGTGCAGCGAAGGCAAAAACAAAAAAAAAAAAGGAAGAGGAGAGACAAGGGAAAAAAATGAGGGAAAAAAGAATCGACTACTTGAAACAAATACAAAAATGTCGAAGGCAACAGCACAAATGATGTGTGTGATGTGTGAGGAGGAAGTGGAGATGAAATGATGTGGTGTGGTGTTAAAGTTCTGTGGGTTTGGGAAGCAGCGTCATGTGTTGCCAACCAGTTGATGATGTTGCTGACGCTGCCACACAGCACAGCACAGCACAGCTAGACAAGCAGCTGTGAGGGGAGTCAAGCTGTGAACGGAGTCAGCCATTGGCTGCTGCTTACATTGGATGAGCCGCGCTCTGGAGCACAATTTTCAAGAGATACGTCAATATTTGACAAGTCGTCATTGTCGTTGTCAATGTGCATTGCCTGTTTGCCTCTTTGTTTTTTACTCACATTCCCTCACTAACATTTTATCTGGCACTTTTTTTGTTGTAGTTGTTGTATAGCTGCAGCATAGTTGCATTAGTTTCATAGACAGTTTGCTGATGGCGTCAAATGGTGTGTAAAATGCAAAATTGGCAGCCAAGCTTAACAAGTGTGAAGCATTTTAATACGTCCTGAAAATACGTTCATAAGGAAATGCTAATCGATAAGAAAAAGTGAAGAAAGCGAATCAATATTATCGTAGTATTTAAACACTCTTAAAGGCATAAGCTAAATTTAACTTAAAACCGATCAATGCATATCATAAACAGCCGCAGGTGTAGCAAAAACAACTGCCAAGCTGCTAAAAGCCTCAACTTGATGATGCCACATAAATGAAAAGCACACCTCAAGCGCAGGAAAAGCCACAGCTCCAGAGTCTGATAGACAAAAGACACATAGACTGGAGATGGCAGAAATGCAATAGCAAAAGTTTTATGTATAAACACGAATGTACTCGACTGAATCTGAAATGAAACGGAGATAATAAAAGAGAGACAGAGAAGTGTTCTGCTGGTAACAATGCATAATGAAATCCAAGCAAAACAACCGATGACCATTAGCAGTAGACAAAGTTGCCCAAAGCAAGTGAGAGGAGAACATGGAAATAGACACATGCATGCAATGGACACACAATATGGCAAAACGAATTATGTATTAATAAACATGGCAAGCAACTAAGCTTGCCTAATGATCTGCTAATACCCTTACCGAAAGAGCGAAAAGATATTACGTTATTTCCTTTACAAGTTTAGAGAATTACAAATATCATTAATAATGTAAAAGATTAAATAATGAATAGAAAGAATGAGATAAGAAGAATAACTAAAACTTCACAACTTTTAAAACTGTGTATCAAATCAGTTGATAAAATCAAGATGCTCTCGGTGTATTTGGTGTAAACAAATGTGATGTGGGCACTCCACATTTATCCGGCCTAATACAGGAAACGGAAGTGCTGAAACACGAGCACACACACACAAACATATGGAGGAGTGTAGACGAAGCCAAACTAAATGCGAACAAATATTGCAAAAGTTTTTGCAATGCACATAAATTTCTGTCATGGGGCATCATTAATTAGCGTTTCAGGTTTCTCATCTGCTGTGTGCAGCGAAAAACGGCCGGAAGTACAGTCGCGCTTTTGCCACTCACACAAAACAGTGCAAAACAGTGTTGGTAAAAGTTAAATTAAGTTGGCAGTTTGTGTGTGTTTTTTTTTTGTTTTATTCTATCCACCTCCTTCCTTTCCTTATCGTTTTTTATTTATGATACCCGACATGGAAATTCAAATTGAAATCATCAATCATGGCAAAGAAAGAACTTGCAAGGCACATCACATCACATCACAGCCATCATAGCTCGTCTAATGAAAGCCAAACAACACACACATACACATATAGACATACTATATAGAGGTATAGTAGCTGTGCCAGCTGGATATGTTATTAGGTAAAGGGTGCTGATGGAGGAGGCAGAGAGCAGCGCCTGCTGTCACAAAGCGCCGTCGTTGCAATTTTGTGGCACCTTTTGCTCGTTGGGTTTTTTTTGTTTGTTTTTTGTTTTTGTTACTCGACGTTTTTTCCCACCTTTTTTTTTTTTGTTTCTTTTATATGCATTTCTCGCTCTTTTGCTATCAGTGTAGTAATCAGAAATTTTAATCAAGAGTATGACGTCCCGCCTCCCGCTCTGTGCTGACAACGGCGCCGCCTTAACGCTTCACTTAGCCCTGCGCCGAGGTAAACATTGCAATTATGCCGAGCACTGCAGCATCAGAAGCTGCTACAGGGATAGCTGAATAAAGAGCAAAGCGCATGAAGCAGGTGAGCTATGATTAAAAAAAAAAAAGGAAAGGTACTGATAAGTGTGTCTAAGATAAGAGAACTTGACGTAGCAAATACCCTTTGAGTTAGATATGAAACATATTAAAAGCAGAAGGTGAAGAGCAAAGTTTTTACGGAGAAATGAAATAAGAATAGAATGAAATCAGTAAGGTATTAAAAATATTAATGAATGAAGTTATTAATCTATACTTTAGAGATCTATAGACTGAGTTAGTTTTTAGGAAACGCAGTTAAAAATGTTATTCATTTTATTCATAATTCGAATTTGAACATAGAATAAAATAAATATAGAAGTTGGCAGTTAAAAATGTTATAAATTTTATTCATAACCAAAATTGAATTGTTGAATTATTAAAAGTCATTCTAACCAAATAAGCTGGCATATGTATATAAAAATAGGCAAGAATACTATTTGAAAATTTCCATAAATTCTTTCTTATTTAATAAACAACATTTTGATCACCTAGTTAACTTAGATCATTTTAAAAATTATATCAGCACTATAAAACCGATACTACCTCATTCCATCAATTTGCAATGGGTGGCAGTGGCATGCAAAATGAAGAAGGGGCATCACCTGAACAGAAAGGCGGCAACAATTTTCACAAATCAAGTGTTCAGTTTATGACACGAGTGAGAAGAAGTTTGCCAGATTATTTTTTTGTAAAGTGTTGATAAATGTTTGCAATAGAGTACAACTACAGAAACTAGATGCAGCCAGTCAACAAAAGACGGCAGAGAGTTGTTTAAAGAAAATGTGGATAAAATGCAAAAGTGTTAGAAGAAGCACACACACACACACAAACACATACAGAGGCAGTCTATATAGTATACAGAAGTGCAGCGTTAAGCTTTATGCAAATTAGGAAAATTTCTAGCTGGGAAAAGTGTATCAGAACGTAACCAAATGGGCCTCAGAGCATCAAAGAAGCACGCACGACGCAGCAACAAACTTGAAAAGGGAATAAAAGTCAAAGTAGCAGAGAGAGAGATAGAGAGAGAGAGCGAATGAGTGCTTGGTTGAGTTTAGGCAAATGTAGAGGCCAAAATGTACGTGCAATGTAGCAAATGGCGCCCAACGTGTGTGTGTGTGTGGCGCCCAACTTGCGTGTAGTGAGTAGTGTGTGACCCTTTACTTTGGCTGGGAGTCATGTAGAGTGTCTTTTGTGGTTTTATGATGAATATGAATGCTATGTGATTGCATTAACAACTTGGACACTATATACACACACACTTGCTGCTCGACATGACAACACACTCATTCGGAGCGGAAAGATTTTGAAAAATGTGTTTAGTGTGTGACAACGAGGCAGTGAAAGCAGACTAAAGCATAACGAGAGAGAGAGCGAGTAAGAGAGTGCATGTGTGTGTGTGTGTGTAGAAGTGCAGCCAGCTAAAAGCGGAAGTGCAAGTTCTGACCAGCTATTAGCTGGTGGGTGGAGCTGGAGTCTGGTCTGCTTGGCGTCCTGTTGCGGTCCAAACTTCACTTAGTGGCATTTTGTTTATTTAAATTATGTTGTGCGGCTTCTAGACTTCCGCTGGCTCAATTAGTGGTCACAGGAAGTGCTTGCACCTCCCTCATACTCGTTTTCTCTCTCTCTTGCCACACCGACGAGACACAAACAAAAAAAAAAAATATGAGAAATGTCTGCATTTATTTTTATGCGGGCACGTACGAAAAAACACACACTCTCTCATACACAGTTGCCGTAACCTCTCTCTTGTGGGTTTGCTGCAGTGCGTTTCATATTAAATGTGATTACTTTGGCAATGCCCAGAGAAGATTGGCACCACCACCACCACCTTCCCTCTCTCACCCCTCTCTCGTTCGTTCTCTGTGTGTGTGTGGTGGCAATCCAATGAACTGTAAAGCAAACGCAATGCCACACGCCAACCCAACCATCCACACAATAACCGCCAATTCATTTGAGTGCCGTTGTCGAATTGGCAACATTTTGGTTGCCAATTGTGGAACATGTCTGTGCGTATGTGTATGTGTGTGTGTCTTTGTCCTGCTCCTGTTCCTGCTGGTCAGAAAGGGTTACCTTTCTCGTCTCTCTGTGGAAGCCCAAAAGGAAAACGAAACAGAGGAAAAAAAAACAACAATCATAAAAAGGCCCATCAGCGTTTGATTGAAAAGTCGCCGTGGCTGGAGTGCTGAAGGCGTCTCCAGTTTGGCTTCCCCTCGCTGGAGTCATCAGTTGGCACTTGAAGCTGTTGCTTTGATTGCATTTACACACACACATACACACACACACACACACAGTCAGTCCCTGGTGCGTCTCGAGGCAATCAAACTTTATGACACCAAATTGCAGCATATTAAAAATTCGAATCAACACCAAGCGCGCCTTTTATATGCACAAATTCGCCTGAATTATTCAATTACAAATTCGCTTTATTTCGTTTGGTTTATTATTAGCACATAACGCGAAAGTGAGAAATAATGTGGAGAGTGGAGAGTGTAATATTGTGATTTATTGCAAAATTATGTTTTGAGCGAAATTTCATTTGGAAATTTTTAATATTCGTAACAAATTGTGTTCAAGAAATATGTGTGTGTGCATATAAAAGCAAATATTACGAATCAAATTCAGCTGGGGTGAGCAGAGATATGAAAATGAAATTAGGATTTCTTATGCAGGAATTATAAATTAACATTTGATTTCTGATATTACAAGGGAATGAAATTCAATATTGAAGATTTATAGTAAAACAAAAACATTTGTCATCTTTAGGAAAGCTTTTACTTATTATCGTAAACTCAATAAAATTGTAAACAAGAAAATCTTCTTGATGTTGTAAACTAAGCAGAATCTAAAATCTTTACTCAAATGTGTCTGATTCAAACACTTATCGTAAAATTCCATATTGGTTTTTGGGGATCAGCGCTTGATTATAATATTTAGAGGGTATTTGCTAGGATTTCTAAGAGATATTAAATGCGTGCTTGAGTCGATGCGTGCGTTAACCTCATCCTTTTATACAGACTTTTGAACTCACTAGTCAAACAAATTGCTTTCATTAACTTTTACTATAGCATTTTGGCGCGCTTGATGGCAATAAATTGTTATCTACTTCGCACAGAGTGCAACGTTGTTTTTGTTGTTGCTAGTACTGTGGATGTTCTCGTTGTTGTTGTTATAGTTGTTGTGGTTGTTGTTGTTGTTACTGGCAGCTGCTGCTGGTTGGAGTGCTACCTAGAGCTACTTCAGCTAAATGCCAATACATATTCATTTCGCTTAAAATTTTGCACATATGCAACACGCACACTTAGACAGCAAACAGCGTGGGAGAAAGAGATGGCAGAGAGAGAAAGAGCGAGAGAAAGAGATGGAGGAGGTATCGTGTGGAAATTGTGTGGGGAATCAGTTTTACAAAATTGAATTTATTTTGCCAGCACTGCAAGCGACCCGAGGGAGCTATGAGAAACCCAAGCAGATGCACATATGTGTGTGTGTGAGAGATATCGCACATATGTGTTTGTGTGTGTGGTGCTATAAGTATCAATAAGTGCACGTTGTAGCCCCAAACAGTGCAAGCAACAAGAACAACAACAATAACAACAGCAACTACGTAAAACAAAGAGCCAAAAGCTGAAGTGTAACTAAGAAGGATAAGTGCCCCGACTATTCGCAAAATTTACGTTATTATTTTTGGGGCATCGTTTCTCTCTCTCTCTCTGTCTCTCTCTCCCTCTGCGTTGGGTTGTTCATTAGCTGGCAGCGACCTTTTGTTATTTTAGCTTAAACTCTGCTCGTTAAACTAGCCAACAACGCGTTCTCTTCGCCACCCCCCGCCCAAAAAAAAATACAACGAAACATCAATTGTTTAACTGGTAACTGCTAACGTTTCGATTTATAGCCATGTTTGTGCAAAGCGCCAAACGGCCAATAAATTTAAATTTAGCCCCAAACAAGCAGAGAGGGGAGGGAGGGAAGCGTAAAGAACTCGCATGTGGTAAATAATTGAAATTGAATGGCGGAGGCGCGGCTGGAAAAACTGAGCGTGAAAACAGCCGACAAATTAGCTGAATTAGATACGATTCGACAGGGAAGCGCATTTTACGCACAATTGCGAGAACAGCAACAACTACAATGTTGGATGGGGAAACTTAAATAATGCCAGACGATACTTGCCAACTGATAGTGAATGTAGAGAAGGCACAAAAACCGCATTCGAGGTCGTAGCAAAAGTCTATAAATGCTGCAGAAACTTTTACCCAGCCGCAAAAACCAATAGAAATAACAACAACAACAAGAAGAAGAGAACAGCATGTAAAAAGCCTGAAAGCTTTTAATGCATGAAATAAACTCAAGAGTTGTCTGGCAGTCTCTTCTTACTCCTTACTTAAGAACCCACACACTCGTAAGGAGCTGCCGCCATCGAGCCGCAGGACTAAAAGGCATTCACAGCAAGGAGGGGGTGAATTTTATAGAAATTGTTGAGCCAGTCAACAAGCAAGCGAGCCACGAACCAATCGACAATAACAATAACAACTACCAACGACAAAACACACACATATGAAAAGTGCGTTGTACACGCGGCGTATGCGTAACGCATTTCATGTCCATGTTCTTTGATTTTTGTCATCACACGTATTTTATTTGCTTAGCTTTGCTTGCTTGCTTACTTGCTGCTTGGCTAGAGATTGTTTTTACTGTAGCTACAGATTTTTATGATTCCTTGGCCCAACTGCTAAACTGATTTCCATGGGGAAATCAGTCCGACGAACAGCAATAAGTTTTCCTTTTTTGCCCACAATTTTTTTTATTTTTTGTGTTCGCTTCTCGTTCTTATGATTTCACTTGCCCCTTTTTTTTTTGGTTTGTTGCTCCATTTTTAGCTTTCGGTAAGCTCGTTTATCTGCTCCACTTGCTGTGCCACTTATAGTTTCACATAAAGAAATGTGTGTGGCAATTTACAAAATAAAATCAACAATAAGCACTAGCTTTAGAATTCTTTTAAAATAATATTTCAGAGCTTTGAATGTGTTCTTTTTTTAGCAACCAGTTATTTAGCATAAATTTCAATGTATTTTTGAGAGATTCTAGTCATATTATTTTAGTTTAAATTTTGTTTGTTTTCTTATCTTATATCAAATTTAGAATATTTCAAATGCCAAGTCTAGACAGTAATTCTTTATTCCCAATCCCAATTAAATCCATTGCTTTGTTAAAATCAATCCACTTTTAATTGCTTACAGAACTTCCAAATAATCCAACACTGAATTATTGTCTTGTCTCGAAAATTTCTTACTTGAAAAAGTCGAACTGCCCAAAAAATCAACTTTAATTAGCGTCTAAGCTGCAAATCGACAGCCAATTCAAGTGTGCAAAGTAAACAGAGTTTTAAATCGAGCAAGAGAAGGAATGTGTGTGTGCGAGAGGACTTTACTCTCAGTGCTGTGGCTAATTGCAACTTAGCCACGCCCCGTTGGTTAAGCCGCCTTGCCACGAAGCCAGCCAAACAGTATTAAGAAGCAGCAGCGGCAGTCGAGAAGGGGAAGAAAAAGCTAGTGGAGCGGCAGCAGCAGCAGCTGCAACACTCGGATGCTTGGCTATCCAAATGAAATGTAAAGAAAATGTTATTTATGGCCAATTTCATGAGTGTCTGCCGATGCTCATGTGCAGGACTGTGCGGCTGGCTGCCTGTTTGCTGCCAGGCAGAAGGACGACGACGAGTGTGTCTCTCGGTCGCACTGGCATTGCGTGTTTGATGCTTGGCCAACATGCAACGAGAGGAATGCAATCTGTAATGCAAAAGGCAAGCTCCGCACTTTGCTGAGCTTGCATCGGAGGAGCAGGCTGCAAGCAGCAGCAGAAGAAGAGTGCAAATTCTACAAGGGAACAGTTGAAGCGGCAGTCGATAATGGACATGCACGTACACACACAAACACACACACACACACACAGTCGAGCACACACACACATATGTATGTATATACGAAATCGAATGCAGGTTAAATGAAAATGTTATTTCATTTGCCCCGCCACTTAGAGTGTCGGAAATTGAAATTTATATCCGTGTTTCTGGGTAGCCAACCAGCCACCAGCAGCAACTGTAGAAGCAACCAGCCAGCTAGCCAGCCAACAACGAGACAGCAGCAACAGCAGTTTGAAGCGAATTCGATTCGTGGTTTATTGCCACGATTGCTCAGCTGCGGCAGCATTTACGGGCGACTCCAGTTTACATTTACAGTTACAGCTGTTCCAAATCGTCCTTAGCTTTCAGCTTTCAACCAGCCTCGACGACTTCGAGATGTCGATGCTTCGTTCGCCGCACTTGATTTTAATGCGCTTTGACATTTAGACGATAATAATAACGAATTTATTTGTCGCCTAGGCTGGCAAAAACTTTTAATTTATTGCACTTTTGGGTGGCTCAGCTGTACTGTGCTATTGATATTCCCACTGCATATTACAAATACGAGGGTCATTTGTTAAATTATTAGATTTCGGGATGAAAAAAGTAATGTAGATGTAGTATTTGATTAGATATTTAGGATTAAAATCAAATAATAACATTATTCGATTCTATAAATACTTATTTGTATCAATAATATATGTCATTGCTATTCACAGCTATCTCTACTCGTTACTACTACCTCTATGCTGTTATTACTCTCAAAAGTCTTTGGTTTTACCCAAGCACTTGTCAATACCAACAATTCTTGTAACTTTTTATCATCTTCACTCGTTACTCTTTATTGTTTCTACTTGTTACTATCACTACCTTTTCGATTTGGTTTAATACTATTTGTCTTTTTCCCTACTTGTTATTATCACTATGCTTTACTCAATCACTACTCGTTATTATTGCTACTCGTTACAATATTCATTCGTTAATATGAGTATCACTACACGTATTTATTGCTTCTCGTTACTATAATCATTCGTTAATATGAAGAGCTGCTGCAATAACAACTTTCTACTAGAACTACTCTATAGAGCAAATATTATACTACTACTCGTAGCTTATCTACTCGTTTACATACCCATTACAATATGTAGTATGGTTTCTAATCGCTCGTTATTGAAAAATCCACCTTAGCAACTTCAACTATCAATCATTCCTCTCATGAGCCTTTGAACTCACATCTCGCTAGCAAGACTACTCCTTAAAATAAATACTTTTTAATACCATTCGTCGTTAGATTGAATACAACTTATTCGTATACTTGTTACAAAATTTACTATGATTAATAATCCCTCGTTATTGTAAAATCCACCTATTAAACCCAATTCTTTTTCCAGCAACGTCAACTATCGATACCTTCTCGTTAGTTCTGAGCGAATTCAAATGTTTTGCAACCCAAAGCAGAGATTAGATAGTGTTAATGACATTATGAATTAAACAAAGCGCATTGTTATCTAAGCTAAATCAGTAGTTTAAAATGCGCGTATTGCTGATGTGTGTGCTGATTAAACATTAAACCGCTCTCGCATCTATCTATATTGTGTGTTGGGACATTATTCTCCTGGATTTCGATTTTCATTTCAGTTTGGTTTGCTTTGTTTGTGTGTGTGGATGTTTGTCTTTGCTTTTGCCTTGTTTGCTGCTTGGCTTAATTTATTGTTATTTTCACATTATTTGTATTATGTAAACACATTAGGCCCATGTATCTATGCCATCTCATGCACTGGGAGTGCGCACTAGCATCTGGCAGATAGATTTAATTTCCAGAGCTGTTACCAGTGCACAATTTAATTAACTTTGTTGTTGTCTCCTGCACAACAGATATACGCTGAGAGAGTGCGATAGAGATAGAGATATAGCTGTCGCTATCTCTCCTTTTAACACAATTTGATTCAGTTTCGTGTTTATTTTTGTTGCTTTAATGCATTTCAATATTCTGTCGAAATTTCATTGTCGCTTACTGTGTGTGTGGCTGTGTGTGTGTGTGTGTGTGTTTGCCAGCTCTCATTTAGCATGTATATAAGTGTGTATTGTGTATCTCTGTATGTGTGTGCTTTACACTCAATGTACAGCTTGCATTCATTAATTACATTTTCCGAGCAAATTTGTGTCAAATTGTTGCTTTTGATTTTATTATTATTTTATCGATTCGTGTGCAAATCCACTCAAAGGCTTGCCAATTATGCCTGCAAACTGTGTAAAATACTTAATTTGCAACTTGTTGCACTTGACACAAAAGCGTATTAAATATTTAGGTCAATTAGTAAGAAAACTGTTGGAAAATTAATTTGATAAGATCAAAGATAATTACATACACCCCATTTTCATATACTATCTCCTTCAAAATGTGCCAAACTTAATTCACATGTAATTACGCATTCATCTAAAGTGGCAAAATTGATAAACATTTTTGGACACATGAGAATGTTGTTGTTTTCCACTTGACTGATTTACTTCGCTTTAATTTCATTTTGTAAGTTAAACAGACGGGAAATTTCTTTATGTATAGCCACGTCTGTCTGACTGTCCGTCTGTTTGAAAACCTAGATATCAGAGGCTATAAGAGATAGAGATATAATTTTTTTACACAACTTGTTATGTTTTCACGCAGATCAAGTTTGTTTCAAATTTTTGTCATGCATACTTCCGACCCCTGAAAATAGTTGTTTTAACTGATAATCTTGTATATTTTGCACTTTATGGTATATTTTGAATGTAATATTATATCAATATACCAAATATAGCATTCGGTATATTTACGTATTTTTTCATTTTAGTTTATTTAAAATGGGCTGCTGGTATCCTTCAGTCGAGCACACTCGACAGAATCTTTCTTGTTAAATGTCAAAAATAAAAACATTTCCAAATATTTTTTTCTTCTTTCTCCAGTTTGAATTTCTTGTGAAAAACATCTAAAACTTGCTACGGCATTTCTAAATATTTATTTCCAAAGAAATTAACAGCATTGCACAAATTCATATTTGTCGACAGGTTTTTGTGAGCAAAGTCTTGGAATATTTTGTTTATATGCAAATTGCTGCAGTTAAAATAAAATCGTATACCGAAAATAATTTAATCTCAGATCTTTAATTCACATGTCAGATGCCATTAGCAGCTCAGTTGTATCACTTTACCGCATTCATCTCCCTCTTCTCTCCTCTTCATTTCGCTTTCTTTTTGCTCTCGGAGTGTGTGTTTATCTCCTGCTCGTACAATTTCAAACAATCCACTCAATTTATCCCCTCACCCTCCCCCTCCCTACTCAGTTCATTTTGAGAGCTGTTTTGTCTAAGCTAAGCTGCTGAGCTGAGCTGAGCAACAAATGTGCCATTTGTCCAAAGGCCATAAACACGTGCCACTTTCGAAGAGAGTCCCTGTCGCAGTCGTCCCTCTTCTTCTTCCCTCTACTGTGCTGTCCATGCCCCTTTTTTGCATGTGCCACGGCGTGTTGCAAATTATTTCGACATCTGATTTTAAGCGGAAAACAAGAGATAGTAGAAAGCAACGCACATACAGAGAGAGAGATTTTTGGTGCCAGCAAGCAGCACTAAGCACAAAATTACCAAACTGGCAAATGGACAGGACAACAGGACAGCAGCAGGACATGGGCGAGAGAGAGAAAGAGAAAGAGAGACTTGTCCACTCGTCCTGTGTAGTCCTGCTTGCAGTCTTCAGTCTGGACCACTTATGGCCTTTCTGTGTAAAGTTTTGAGTGCATTTTTCGTCACAGCCAAACAAAAGGCCGGTCAAACGGGCACATTACGTATACGCCCCCTTGCCTCCGCCTTGTCGCAGTGTCGTAGTCCATGGCAACGATGCAAAGCCATCAGTGACTGCACTGGTGACATTTGCATGAACATAAAAAGCTCATGCAGAGCAATTTGCGACTTTGCGAGTGACATTAAACGTGGACATGGACACACAGAGTCCAAGCAATAGCCAAGGATGAGCACACTCTGAGCACTGTGAGCACCTCTGGACCAGGCTCATTTCGTGCCACAGCATTTGAGAGTCGACTCATAACAGCGGCACCCACAGATGTACAAAACACAGACACAGAGACAGAGACAACACATTGCACACTTCATTTGATCGCAAGTGAATGATAATGGAAGCAATGGCAACAGCGTTGCTACCCGCCCCGAAAATGATGTGTTAACGGCAGCGTTAAAAAGCTAGAAAAGTATTCTAAAACCCCCCAAAAAGCTGGCACTACAATTAGGTAGTTTAGCTATTCAAAGTGTTTGGCAATAAACAGAAATATAATGGAATCGTTTGAAATTTTTAAGAAGACAAAAAGATGAAAAGAAAAATTGATTTAACATGTTTGAAAATAATAGTTGAAAAATAAGCTTCTAAATTATATTTGCATTTCAATTTTGATACAAAATAATTTATAATATTTCTCGCAACTCTTAAGCTTTTGACAACTCAAATGAGTTCCACTTCAAAGTTTCAAATAAAGTCAATTAAAGAATATTTTGGGAATAGAATTTTAGCTTTGAAATCTAAGCATATTTCATTAATTTCAAGAATGTCCATTCTGAAAATTCTATAAATCATTTGCGGATTCTAGCAACACTTTAAATGTTTGACATTACTTAAATTATGACAGCTCAATTAATACATGAATATTTGTCTATCAGTTTACCTAGTTTTACTTAAAGAAGTCTAATTAAAATAAAGATTTAAGTCAATTAAAATCGAATATTTAGCAAACTATAAGAAAAAATCAAAGAAATTGCAGCTTGAATTCAAGGCAATAAAAAACCTGATTTAATTAAGTAAATTGAAAATGTTTTCTTATCCAATTCCAATTGTACAACTCATACAAAAAAAAAAGGGTATTTTTGTGAATGTTTTCATAACTTGTCTCGTTGTGAATTTCGCTTTCTTGATTTTCTGCTGATATTGCGTAAAGTGTTGGCGTAAATTTATGCCGCCCATGTGTTGAATTTGAAATTTTCGCCAACTAGACATGACTTAAAGAGGCGATTCAGACCCAATTCAAGTCAACTACAATGGAGCCTGGCTATTTGGTTATGTGTGTGTGTAGTTGTTATAGACTTGGTTATGTTTCTCTGCTTTTGCTAGCTGCCAGTTCCTGCAAGTCATTTTGATTTATTGCCAATGATTTTCCAAGTTATTGAACAGATTATATGGGCGTTTTGTTTCTTTGGGCCCACAGTGCCAAACAATTTGTTTATGTTGCCCAACTGGAGTTGTTTCTCTCACTCTCTCTCCAGCACACTATATTTGCTATTTCTATTGCTATTTTGTTGTGAGCTGCCTTATAACTTATGAGCTAGTCGTTAGTTTTTTCCAACACGCCATTAAATGCAGAGCAGAGCAGAGCGAAGCAGCAAAGTCCAAGCTTAAATTGAAAATTTGCTCGTGTTTCTGCAAGAGCAAGTTTTCCAAATGAAATGACAATGGTCTTGGAATGAAGTCTGGAAAACCCAAATTGAATGTGCGTCCACCTACAAAACGAGACAGACACAAACCGAAAGAGAGCGATAGACAGAGAGAGAGAGAGAGAGAGGGCGAATGCCGAATGAATAGGAGGTGAAATCAGAGCAGAGAGTTGCCTTATTAAAATTGTGTGTGCAGAGCAAGTCAAATTCTGTGGCCAGGAAATCTTTGGCAACAATGGAGCCAAAGCAGCGGACAACAAGCAATGCGCAGATTGTGCAGATTGAATATAATATAAGTAGAAAATAACTATAAATATCATATTGCAAAATGGCCAACAGACACCGTACGCTGCACTCAAACGCAGAACGATGGACGCAGGACGCAGGACGATGGGACATGAGTCATCCACAAGCTAAGCAGCACAGTGACTGCCTGATAATAATGCTGATAACAAGCAACCAAACAAATGGAATAGTTGCAAGTTGCAGCGCAAGAGCGAATAGAAAAATATCCTGTAATCAAAATGAAATTAAAACTGGTAAAAGTAAAGGCAACTTGCATTTAAAATATGATCTCAAAACAGTGAAAAATATATATGAAGTTACAACAAACAATTTCGAAAGTAATTTGCTACTTTTTAAACAAATTGCCTTCTCCAAATTGACTTACAAACATTTTATAATCATTTCGTAGATTATTTAAGATTAATTCAAAAATGCTATTATTCGATACATATTTTAAAGCAAGTCTACATTTCTTTAACAAATTCTAAACATTCAAAAGAGTCTATTAATAAATACATTTTTTCTTCTTTTGTTTGATTGCATTTTCTTAGACAAATTTAGACAAAAACTTTCATAAGATTCTTACATTGAATTCATAATTTAAAAGCAAGTCAATTCAATTTTACAATAAACAACAAAATATTCAATGATTTTCTTACTTAAAAGAAAGTCTTAATTTCTCTACTCGTTTTTCTTTATACTGCAAGTGAACTAGAGGATCTTTTACCTCCTAAAAAGTACAGGGTATAAAGCAGCTTGCTTGTATTTCGAATGGTCTTGTCGTTGTGGCATTTCTATCTTTCAAATTCTATGCTGCCATATAATTGAATTCTAACCCGACGCGCCATCTCCAGGGTAATAAGGAGCAGCAGCAGCAGCCGAAGACGGACACAAACAGAACGAGAAACGGTAGCAACAACAACAGCAGTTAAGGGTGGTTGCCCCGCCCCTCTTAGCTGCCACAACTATCAGTCAAGCAACCAAAATGTGATGGAGTAAAAAAAAAGAACGTTGTGTGCACTTTTCACTAGTGAAAAATTCAATCAAATTGTATTGTTGTTGATAATAATAATAGTGCAACTGCTGCTGCTGATGATGATGATGATGATAATGCTAATGATGATGATGAGTAACGCAAAGCGGCTTAAGATATGCTATTCAATAAATCAAACGGGGCCGCGGGCCATGTCATTATGTGGGCAAATTGGTGGCTAACTATGAAAATGATTAGCATTGTGTGGCACAGTGTGAAATATTTAACTGGGCAAAATGACACGCTGCGGCCGGAAATTGGAATTTGTTTGTCCGCACAATTTATTTGTCGTCTGCTCTACACACAACACACACACACAGCACGTATACGCACTGTAGCACACATGCACAATTAAATACCCTAACCAGTTAATAACTCAATATACTTAATATTAATGTGAAATTGCAGGGTATCTGTTAGTCATTTATCAAGTTCGCGGTAACAACTTATTTGTTAATTATGCCCAACAATGTCAAAATTGTACAATTGTTGGTCAACGAAAATGTAAATCAATTCCCCATGCTGTTAATTACAATTGTTCGAACTTTCAAATAAAATTCACAAAATTATTTCGATGAAATTATCGCCGCACATGCAAATGAATGCTAAATGTCATATATGTATATACTTTAGCTTATAGATCAATTTGAGAGAAGTTGAGAAGCTTTTTTTTCATTACTTTACGAAACTGCGCAATTGAAACAAGTAAAACAGCTCAAGCTCGGAGTGAAGCTTCGACGGTGAGTGGGGTAAATAATAAACCAAAGGTCAACAAATCGAAAATTTATTGAGTGAAGATTGCGAGTACTTGAGCAAAAGTCTTTAACCTGCCCCAGCTGCTGATTGATAAGCAGCAGACTCAGCGTCTAGCAAAGCAATCCGATATACTTTTGTACACTTTTTCTCAACAGCAGCAACAGAAAATAAGAAAAGCAAAATAAAAATCAATCCCTTTTTTCCTTTATTTTGTGTGTAAGGATTTAAAGTCAATGCTGTCTGAGCTGTGTGTTCCAATGTGCGCCCAATTGCGCCTCAAGTTCGCATCACCAAGACAACAGACAGAGAAGAAGATCTCAGCGAGTCGATAGCTCAAATATCATGCAACAAAATGGCAATCACCGTGTATAATGCGCCCTCAAAGACTGACAGTTACTATGAGGCTGGCAATACAGTAAATACTTTGCCAACTTTTTCTCTCTCCCCCCCAGGCAAAGAGAGGCTAATGAACCGCTTATGTGCACTATTTCTATTTTCCTGACCTGAGACATAAAATGCGAAATTATATAAAGAATATAAAGGCTATTGTATCAATAGTTTAACATTCTTTAAATTTTAAAATATTTCAATATATAACACTTATTTACATTGTTGTTAAATTGTAAATTTAAGCTTGTATTTAATTTAATTACAATGCAACAAAACCTTTGAACCACTGCTTACACAATGATAGAACTATAGCTATGTTATATTCCTGCATTTAAATTATTTTTATATAGTACATAAAATAATTGTTCATTGAAACTTTAATTGAATTATGAAATGTAGAACAATGAAAAAAGGCAAAGGGCTTATTAGAGTAGCAAGTTCAATAAATGCAATTTAACTCGACTTTATTTAATGCATTTTAAGTGCAGACATAAAAGGGTTTGCTACATTTGAAACTAAGTAAATGCAATTTTACATTTTCAAAATGAGTCTCAAATATAACTGTAGAATGTATAAACAAGTTAAATGTAAGATCTTCATTTTGAACCCTTCCTAAATTAAGTATTCTCTGTATAAAAGAGAAGTGTCAGAAAAGAACATTTCTATTTTAAAATGCAACCGCTGCATCTACAAATCATTTCATTCTATAAAGTCCATTCAACTGCAAAATGAGTCACCTCACAGAACGTAAAATAACTGTGTCAGCTTTCAATTAAAAGCATTCGCAATAAATCTAATTAAATAAAAGAAAAACAGAACAATGTACATTTGTACACACCCAAAAACAAATTCCCAGAGTTAATTCAACTGCTAGCGAAACTGACGATCAAAACAAAATAGTTTTTTTCCATCTCTTTAGTAATTATTGTTGACGCTTCCAGTTGTCTTTTTTTCTAAGCTTTTTGCCTGACGCTACAAACTCGTTTTGAGTTTCACTCAAAGTCGATTTATTTAAACAATTTACTGAGCAAAGCTTTGGCGTTGGCTTCCACTCAAAACAAGAGTAGAGAAGACGCCGCCAACGAGAAGCAAACAAACAAAATGCGCTTTCAGTTATTCAGCGGCAACGAAAGTGTTCAAAACATATCTCGAGTCTTCCACATTGTGTGTTCTTCGCAACAATACAAAAAAAAGTTTAAATAAATTTGCGAAAAAGAATTTCTAAATAGAATTTTTCAAATAAAATGCTGCAACAAGTGTTCGTTTCTCTGTTGATTGCCATGTGCCTCATGCACAGTGGTAAGTTTCTAGTTCTAAGTGCAACACAAAATGTAAAATCTGCGCATTTAGGTCAACGATTATTATGGAAAAACTCTAAACTCAAAACCAGTTTAGATTTCCCAACATTCAAAATTGAACTTCGAGTGAATTTTATTTGAATAAAGCTGTGAAATTACAAAAACCAAATAAAATAAAAGTTGAAAACATAAAACTTGTTATTCGAATATCTTTCATTTGACACATGTCTTTTTGAGTTGAATATACAATGACATCATTAATACGTGAAAACTATTTCGGAATTGGCATGAAATTCATTTTCTGCACGTATTGCTTCCAAACAAGATATATGTATGCATGTATATATAGATGACTTTATAGAAATACTGTAGTAGCTAAATAGAGATACATGATAATTGACATTGTTGTTCCAACCGAGGGCGTTACATAATGAACGCAACGTAACAGAAGGCGGCTCAGGTAAACTGGTTGTAACTGAGCAAATGTGAGAATAATAATCTGTCAATAAGTTAAATATATATTCTCAATGCTAAGCTTGTCTAATACTGTACTCTATTCGATGTTTATCTACAGCAACTGCTATCAAGTGCTATCAATGCAAATCCCTGCAGGATCCCAATTGCGCCAAGGACAAGATCGAACCATCTTTCAATGTTCGGCAGGTGGATTGTGATCTCGCACTTAAACCTGCCACAATGGATCAACAGAAGCCGGTGACCAAGTGCAACAAGGTGGTCACAAGTGGTAAGTGAAAGCTAAACAAATATCGAAATAGAAATAGACGCCTCGAATATAAACAAATGAATTCTTTCGTGATGTCATTGCGTAGATGTATACGTCGCATATATGTATATAGGAGGCCAATGCCAATTAACATACAGAAATGTCTTGATAGAATAACAAAAGTCATGCGTAAAACTCAAACAAATTTTGTTGGATTACGAGTTGTATTTTTTGTTTTTTAGGCTAACTCGTTGCGAATGCAAATCATCTGACTTTTAATAAAGCTTTTGTGTGGGTTTAACATTTGGTTGCTTGTAGACTTCAATATAAAAAATATCTCAGCCATATGCAATACGTCAATGCAAATACATAAACAGCAATTAAAAAGAAATTGAGCTAGAATGAAATAAAGAAATCTTTTAAGCGTGCGAAAGTAATATAATACTAACTAATTAAAAACCAGATTGAAATACCAAAGTTAACGAAAGTTGAGATCATCGCAACAATTTGAGAGAATATCGTTGAATTTTAGTGGATAATTATCAGTTGACATTTTAGTCAGTACCTGAAAATAATAGAATTAACGATAGATAGTATTATGACGTATGTATAGAGAATCAATGCAGTAGTAGAACAAAGGATTTATGAATATAATAGCCCATTAGGTTCAATGACTTTCTCAGATAGCATAACAATTAGAGATAATTGCATTATAGACATTTCCTTGGAAATATTTTAGTACTAAGTTTAAATATAAAACTTTTTGTTTTCATTGATATGCAAATGCATCAGATTGTTAATGTAAATACGCAATATGAATTAAAGAGTATCGCAAAGCTTTGAAGCATTAAGAGAAACTCAATGAATATCAATACATCAGAGCTTTTAAGCACCGATTCGATTGGCTGCACAAAACTGCAGCTTCAACTCATTTCACTTCCCACATCCAATTACATCTATTGGCTAAAGCTTTTAAAGCTCCTCCGCGTAACGAAGAGAAGCTTTGACCTGCTGGCTTAGTGACAAACGACGCTTGCGATCTAAATACCTGAAATAAAAATAATTATTAGACTTGCGCAGGTAGAGTTTAAAATAAGGGTATGCGAAAATAATTTAACAATTAATTGAAAATTTCAACACAATTATTGGAGTTGTATAGCATATATGAAAATATTATCAATATCCATTAATGAATTAAATGAAATCAATATAAAGAAAAATTCCATTAAAACGAACTTTTTCATTTTAATTAATCACAGAATTCAAGCAATTAAAATTAATCTATTTTTTTTTAAATGTATTTCCTCAGATACCGCCGGCCAAATTGTTTCACGTGACTGCCACTTTGAGGTTATCGGACAGAAGGAGAACGAGTGCACAGTGTCGCACAGTCTCAAAGTGGAGAAATGCTACACCTGCAAGGGAGACTTGTGCAACGCCTCCGAGTCTAGCGCAGCCGGCCATGTGGCATTCAGTGCAGCTGCTTTGCTGGCTATGTTCGCCATGCAACTGGCATTTTAATAAAAAAAAAAAAAAAAACATTGTCCTAACTTATAATTTGTACAAATTGTGTGAAATTTAAATGTCGTATCGTTATTTGTCTTTTTTAATAATAAAAATGTGAAAATGTAAAAGAAAATGGCGCCTGTCAAATTTTAAATGAAATTGAAAGAAAATAACCTTGCATATGCTTGCATATCCAAATCATCGAAGACTATAGAAAGCACGTCATCCACTTCCTTCCAAAAATTTGGATCAGTATCCACATCCATGTCGAATAATTTGGTTTTTGCAAAAAATATTAAACTGAGGCACACGCAACTCACAGTGGCAGACACACAACAAAAAAAAAAACGCAAAAAAAACACAAATTTTAATAGGGCAACACTGACAAAGCGGACGTGAAGTAACGGCACTTTTGCTGCACGCACAAAATTTGCACAAAATAAAAATACATGAAAAAACGCATTAAACGCAAGCGCACAAATTGTTGTTGATAAACAAACAATAACCACGGTACTCGACAATAATTTACACAAAAATTGCAACTGTAATAACAAATTAAAACCGTTTAAACACACAAATTAAATCAAGACACCGAAGCGACGCGATACACGCACGGACGAAGGAAGAGAAAGAAAGGATGACAAAACTGCAACGAAACGATAACATTCCGATCAATTGCCTCAACTTGACGAAAGCCATTAAAGAGAATAGAAAATTACAAGTCGATAGGTTAATGAGGAAGAACAAAATTGATGTAAAGCTATTTCGATTACTTAATTCGCAAAACGATAGAGCTATGAAATCGGTTGAAAGTGGCTTCAAACAATTAAAAAATTTGTTAATTAAATACACATTGGAAATTGGTTTCAATTACTTTGTCATTTATTTTATATTTCGCAAAAAATGTTGCGTTACAAATAAAAATTTTGTAAACGTGTTCGTTGCTTAAACTAAAAATTATGGGTACAGAAGCTGCACACAAAAAATGCAGACAGCTAATATAAAAATGGACATACATATTGAGCTTAAAACGTATGGAATGTGAACTAATAGAAGCGAGATATGTTTTTATCGAAAGATTATGAAGTCTGGACGGACATTAGTTACATAGTTTTTAAGTTTACTATTCGAAGGCACATATTACACACATAGCATATGGAACGAATCCACTTGGCGCTATTTCCGAAGGAAATGAGCGACTAGTCCAGCGACCAGTGTGCCCAGACAAACGCTGAGGAAGCTACTCTTTTGCAGCGCTGCTCCATTGCAGCCATCTTTGCTGTTACAAGTGCAATACTCCATGAAGATGTTATAGCTGCCCGTGCGCATTAAACAGAAGCGTTCATCCCCCTCAATTCCAGGCTCTCCCATATAGGCGCAACTACGGAAGTAACGCCATTCCCCGTGCACCTTCTGACGGATCTTGCGACACATGGTTGGACGCACGCCCTTCAAATGTTCCAACTCAGGTGCCTGTTGGCAATCGGTGATGGCCAGTGTACTGTTGTCGAAGGGATCTCCACACTTGGGATCGTTATCCGAGCGACAATCCCAGCATTTGATGGCATAAGCTGCAAGCACATGAAACATACAATTAATGAGTTTGTTTTGTGTTTGTTTTTTTTTCACACTACGCAGTCGCAGGCTGCGCATGCGATTTACCTGTTTGCAGCACACAGCCCAGCAATAAGGCGGCCAGCACACATTTCTCCATTGCTTGCATATTTAGATTATATTTATAATTAATAATTTTGTACGCTGGTTTGCAAGCAATAATTAATGAAAACAAAACGCGAACACCGCCCTAAAAAGTATGATGCGCTTGGGGTGACCGCAACGAAGATAGTCAAAAACTACTATTTAAAGACGCAAAATATACCGAATATACCATGAGTAATAATTACATGGCTGGTTACACTTGCGTGTATACAATTCAACATTCAAAACTGTGTCAGCAGGTTGTATCAAATAAAATAAAATGGCTTTCACCATTAATTGAAGTAATTTTTGTAAAAATTCACGTTGTTTTTCTATCTCTACTCTAATTTTTCTAAAAATACACCTGCTGCGTCCTGTGGTTGTTAGGGCACCCAGCTCGTAATCTAAATTAACAGTTGACTGCGAAAGAGAGTAGCGCGGTAACATTTGTATTCTCTCTGTTAGCTCGCTGTTAGTTGATGCTGTTAGCGTGTGGAGCAAGGCTGTTCAGTCTTTATTGGTTGCTCAACACACATACATGCTGTTAACGTTGCTTAACACTGCTCGGCATCGTAGTTAAATTTTTTACTTCACATCGAGTTCAAGTTGCACAAAGTTGCTGCTGAAAAAAACTGTGAATTTTGTTAGCTCTACATTCCCAACATCGCGCGTGCTGTGTGAATGATAGCGTTGACTGCATTATTAACCAAATACACGATCGGTATTATGAGCAATCTAAGCAATGGCAATTTGCAACAACAGAATCAACAGCAGCAACAACAGCAGCCGCAACAACAACAACAACAACAGCAGCAGAATGTTGAAGCGGGCGCGGGGGCGGCTGCGGGTGCAGGTCAGGAAGCAGGTGTAATAATGCCAGCACCTGGCCTGGGCATTGCAGTGGGTGTGGTGCAGCGACAGCGACTATTGATACAACAACAACAACAGCTGCAGCATCAACAGAATCCTGCCGCCGAAGGCAGTGGATTGGAACGCGGCAGCTGTTTGTTGCGCTATGCGAGCCAAAATAGCCTCGATGAGAGCTCCCAGAAGCACATACAGCGACCCAATGGCAAGGAGCGCGGCACCGTTGGACAATACAGCAATGAACAGCACACCTCACGCTCCTTTGATGCCATGAACGAGATGCGCAAGTAAGTGTGAAAGAGATAGCATACTCTATGTGTATACACTTTTGTTTGTGTTTATTTTGGTCTTGGCAAAAATATGAAATTAATTGCTAAAAATGTGAACGATGGTCAAGCAGCAGCAGCAGCCGCAGCATCATCACCCTTCTCCTTCACACACACATGCATTATTTGCGCATTACGCTTTGTTTGTCTGTTTGCACACAAACATACATCCGTAGTCAAGTGTACGTATGTTTGCCAGTGTGTACACACATACATTTATTATTAGTGGTGTTAGTTTTATTTGCTTTTGTCAAGAGGCCATTCGCATTAACATTCGACTTTGTAATGCGTTTTTATGCTTTTTGTTGTTGTTATTGTTTGTATTTCATTTTAAATTTGTGTTCGCTAATTTTACGTTTCATTTTCACATTCATATTTCTAATGTGGTGCCCTTGAACTTGACGACAGTTTATTGTTTTGTTTTTGTGCTCTTTTCTTCCTCCTCTTTGCGTTTTCGCTTCGTTTCGTTTGAGTTGATTTTATTTATTTATTCGATCACTTCCCACTTCCGTGTTGTATCATCGAAATTGGGAACTGTCTGTGCAAATGGAAAACTACTTTGGTGGAAACTTTTTGGCGGCAAACTCGTTTCTTACCCTCGTTATTGTTGTTGTAAGCCAATGCCCTAAAAGCGCTGCACAGTGGTCCAATTAAATTTGAACTGCAAAGTATTTTTGACACCATGACTTTTTTGTTATTGAAAAGTTGCTTGACTTGTTTAATATGTTTTTAATTATTACGCACAATAAGCAGTCCAATCAACTTTTTTAATCTAATTAATAGATACGAAAATGTCAAGTCAGCTTTGTAAATTTAATAAAAAAATTAGCATAAACACATGTTGAGATATATAAAGGTGTTAAAAGTTGTCGAAGTAATGCTTTAAATGCCATCTATTCTGTTGAATGCTTACAAAAAAGGAAAGTAACAAAATAGGTTTCAAAATGCATCAAAATTATTTAAAACTTTAAATAATTGTAAAATATTTTTATGTTTAAATTTCATTTAACAATTTGTGTCAAGAAGTTTAGTTTTATCTCTTAATTTAGAGCTTATTAAGATAAAGATAGAATAATCATGAAATTTTTCGCTATACCAAAACTGCGATCTTGAATATATTTAGTATGAAACTCGTAGAAATAATAGAGTTGAACATTCGAGTTGGATTTAAGTGCTTTGCGATTCGAATCCGGCTATCAAGTCATAATTATTGCTGAAGGTTAGATTGTGGTTTTTCAAAATATTATATAAACAAGCCTTAGAAATGGGCGATAACAACAATTTAAGTTGTTGATGGGATTTTATGTATATGCTTTTGTTTCTCCTTATTATAGCAGGTTTCCTTAGAATAAAACTATAAAAATAATATATTAGGTCAAGGTTTGCATTCGTTTATCATAATATTCTGCTACTCACACATGAGAAATATTTAAATTGATTAAAATAAATCTATGAAATCATATTCAAATTAGTTTGCTTCACTGTTTCTGTTGCTTTATGCCTTTTTTTTGTTGTTGCTTAGACCTCATAGAAAGTGTATGCTAAGCTTTTACCTGCTGACCTTACACAATATATATTTATCTTTTTCTGTTTGTTGCAGACAAAAACAACTTTGTGATGTCATTCTGGTGGCTGACGATGTGGAGATTCATGCCCATCGCATGGTCTTGGCTTCCTGCAGTCCCTACTTCTATGCGATGTTCACCAGCTTCGAGGAATCCCGCAAAACTCGCATCACATTGCAGAGCGTCGATGCTCGAGCTCTTGAGCTGCTAATCGATTATGTCTATACATCGAATGTGGAGGTGAATGAGGACAATGTCCAGGTGCTATTGACGGCTGCCAATTTGCTGCAGCTCACCGATGTGCGAGATGCCTGCTGTGATTTTCTACAAACTCAATTGGATGCCAGCAATTGCTTGGGAATTCGTGAATTCGCTGATCTGCATGGCTGCGTTGAGCTTTTAAACTATGCCGAGACCTACATTGAACAACATTTCAAGTGAGTATCGCAAAAGTCGCCAATCGCCAATAAGTATCCAATAAATCAATCATCAATCATTGCGATTACTTGCAATGTACTTGATTTGATTACATGTTGTTCGTTTACTTTGCGATCTCACACCCAAAAAGATCATTAGTTATAATGACTGCAGTTATTTTTAATTTCTTTTTTTTGTCAGCAAATCATTTACTACAACAAGGGATCCAGGTTTTAAAACGATTTGTTACGCTGCAGTTTTTAAATGGTTAACCGCAAATAATTTTATAATTAAGTTGCAAAGTAAAAACCTTATGCACTGATTAGATTTAGGTTTGTTAATACAATATTTGTTAGTGCTTCTAAAGTAAATAGATTTTGGAAAGGTAAATTGAGAGCGCAACAAAATTCTGTAAAGCGAAAATAACTTACATTTAGCTTAAAATATTTCTAGACACTTTAAAATTGCCAGTTTATTTTAAAAAGTTTCATACAAAATTGTTATGAAAGTTATTCAAAAGTTTGCATATTATCAAATATAAAATAATATAATAATAACAATATTAATAATAGAAATGAGTCTTCTAAATAGAACTATAAATATAGTTCTATATAAGAATTTCTAAGTTATATTAGATTCTAAGCGCCTTTAATTCGCATTTTCAAAGCCTTGAAAAGTGTATTCAGCTTGTCAAGAACCAGTTTAGACTAAGTAATACCAAATTGGATCACATGCTATGTATTTATTTAGTTGATGCATATAATTAATTGCTTTAATTTACTGTCACATTTCTAAAATGTTTCTCTCTTCCCATACACAGTGAAGTGATACAATTTGACGAGTTTCTGAATTTGACGCACGAGCAAGTCATAAATTTAATATCCAATGATCGCATATCGGTGCCGAACGAGGAGCGTGTCTACGAATGCGTGATCGCCTGGCTGCGCTACGATGTCCCAATGCGAGAGCACTTCACCTCGCTGCTGATGGAGCATGTGCGTCTGCCCTTCCTCTCCAAGGAGTACATCACCCAGCGTGTGGACAAAGAACTCCTGCTCGAGGGCAACATCGTGTGCAAGAATTTGATAATCGAGGCGCTCACCTATCACCTGCTGCCCTCGGAGACGAAATCAGCGCGCACAGTGCCTCGGAAGCCGGTTGGCATGCCCAAGATACTGCTCGTGATTGGTGGCCAAGCGCCCAAGGCCATACGCTCCGTGGAGTGGTATGATTTGCGGGAGGAGAAATGGTATCAGGCTGCCGAGATGCCCAATCGTCGATGTCGCAGTGGACTCTCGGTGCTGGGCGACAAAGTCTATGCTGTGGGCGGTTTCAATGGCTCGTTGCGTGTGCGCACTGTGGATGTCTATGATCCGGCTACGGATCAATGGGCCAACTGCAGCAACATGGAGGCACGTCGCTCCACCTTGGGTGTCGCTGTGCTCAATGGTTGCATCTATGCTGTGGGTGGCTTTGATGGCACCACCGGATTGTCGAGTGCCGAGATGTACGATCCCAAGACTGAGATTTGGCGTTTCATTTCCTCCATGTCCACGCGACGCAGTTCCGTTGGAGTGGGCGTGGTCAATGGACTGCTGTACGCTGTGGGCGGCTATGATGGCTTCTCGCGGCAATGTCTCTCGTCGGTGGAACGCTATAATCCCGAGCTCGATGTCTGGACTGGTGTTGCGGATATGTCTTCGCGTCGCAGCGGCGCTGGAGTTGGTGTCCTGAACAATATTCTGTATGCTGTCGGTGGTCACGATGGGCCCATGGTGCGCAAATCTGTGGAAGCCTATGACTTTGAGACGGACACTTGGCGTTCCGTTGCCGATATGTCCTATTGTCGTCGCAATGCTGGCGTTGTCGCCCACGATGGACTCTTGTATGTGGTCGGCGGGGATGATGGCACCTCGAATTTGGCTTCGGTTGAGGTCTACTGCCCGGACTCGGATAGCTGGCGCATTCTGCCAGCCCTGATGACCATCGGACGCAGCTATGCGGGCGTCTGTATGATAGATAAGCCCTTGTGAATGGAAGAGCAGGGCGCATTGGCACGGTGAGTTTACGAAATTTGTATTTATTATAATTATATATAAATATGGGCTGTAGCATAGGAATATAGCAAGAACAACTAAGGTTTGCAGTCAGTATTAATTTATACTACTTACTATTCAGATAAATTGTATACTATATTTGTTGTAAAGCATTTCAATTAATTTAAGGAAGCACATTTTATTAACCACGATTATCAATTTATACTATTTACTATTAAGTATTACAGTAGTGATTATTCAGTATTTATTTATACTATACTTTTTAATTGATTCTATACTTTTTAAATCAACTCTAAGAAACTTTAGGAAACACATTTTATTAGCGACGAATTTTAATTTAAGTATTATGGTAGTATATATTATTTAGTATTAATTTATACTATCGTTTTTAAAGAAATGTGTATTGTAAAACATATAAATCGCCTTTTACTAGCATTGATTTATAACTAAAACTATTTACTCTTCAATAGTATATGTAATAATATATACTATTGAGTATTCAATTAAAGACATATATTTTCTAAAACATTCAAATGAACTCTAAGACTTTAGGAAACATTTTTATTAGCCACGTTTATTAATTTTAACATTTACTATTCAGTATTATAGCAGCATATATTATTTAGTATTAATTTATACTATACTTTTTGAAGAAGCACATTTAGGAGGCACATTTTATTAACCACGTTTATTTAAAAATTCTACTACGGCTGTCGGTTTGACTTAATGCAAATTAGTCGTATCAATTTGAAAACTATTTCTAGGCGAGGTTTCTTAGTTTTGCTGTAGGCAATGCAGATTGTTTTTATTGACCAAATGGCACCATTATTAAAATCTCGTAGACTGCAAAGTCATGGTGATATATGTAAATTGTATTTGCTACAAACAAAATTTTCGGCGTGGTAATAATATTACTTAATTCGATTTCGAATAGTTGCGTTATTACGCTATTTACTTATTAAATATTTAGTATAAAAAAATATTCAATTTCTGAAAATTTTGTAAATTATTGAAAGGAGACTTTCAATGATGAATTTATAGACTATTAAATAACAAAGTTATCTTAGATAAATAGAGCCTTTGTTTGATAGACATACTTTTGTTGATAACTGAATAGCTTACTATATGATTACCTGTTGCCTACTCTCTCAGTATATTATTTTATATTATATTATATTATTTTCTTGTTCTGATTCACATACTATGTGGGAAACTACTACGACAATTTAACTGTGTTTGATGCGCCTTATTCCCCATACTTCATTAATAATTTATAATTCAAAATTCGCATTTGAATTGCAACTTTTTTTTAAAGAGCTACCGCTGGCCTGCGAGGCCAATACATCTTCACTACTTACCTTTCACATATAACAAACATTGTTAACCTTGCCATTTTTGTTTGTGTTTGCTTTGCAGGCAAGCGGCCTCGCTGGCCATAGCGCTGTTGGATGATGAGAATAGCCAGGCTGAGGGCACCATGGAGGGCGCTGTCGGTGGTGCTATTTATGGCAATATTGTGGCTGCTGCTGCTGCAGCAGCAACGCCGCCAACACCTGCACAGCAGCAACAGCCAGCCAATCATCCGCATTATGAGAACATCTATGCGCCAATTGGTCAGCCGAGCAACAGCAACAACAATCAAATTGCTGCCAATGCCCCTGCTAATGTTGAGGAAGCTCAGCAACCACAACAGCAACTGCAACAACAACAACCACAACTGGCTGCGGCAATTGAAGCCAATCAGCCACAGCAACAGCAACAACCACAGCAACAGCAGCAAGCACAACAAGCTGCACCACCGCAACAGGCACGCATCTTACCCCTTAATAGCTATCGCAATGATTTATACGATCGCTCGTCGAGCACAGCAGCTGCCTACGATGTGCCACGTGCTGTGCGCTCCGGACTCGGTTACAGACGCAACTTTCGCATCGATATGCAGAATGGCAAGCACGCAAAAGCGATCGTTGATTAACAGCTCAACTAATTACGTTTCTTTTTCAGGCAATCGCTATGGCAGCGGCCTGAGATGTGCACCACTTTATGCCAGCAATCGCACAAATTGCCAGCGACAGCGCAGCTTCGATGACACCGAGTCCACAGATGGTTACAACCTGCCCTATGCCAATGCCATGCGCTACGAGAACATCTACGAGCAGATACGCGATGAGCCGCTTTATCGCACCACAGCGGCTGCCGCTGCAGCTGCGGCCGGCAGTCGAGTGCCGCTCTACACGCGGCTGGATGTGTTGGGTCATGGCATTGGACGCATCGAGAGGCATTTGAGTTCGTCGTGCGGCAACATCGATCACTATAATCTGGGCGGACATTATGCTGTGCTGGGACACTCGCACTTTGGCACCGTGGGACACATTCGATTGAATGCCAATGGCGCCGCTGCAGCCGCTGCGAGCAACAGCAGCTGCACGGTGCCCAATTGTCAGGGTTATGTGAGCGCTGCGTCCGGAGTTGCGGGCACAAGTGCAACAACAGCTGCTGCTGCTGCTGCCGCCGCTGCTGCGGCAGCGGCTACAGAGTACGGCAATGTTAAGGTGCCTGTGAAGAATAGCGCCTCGTCGTTCTTTAGCTGCCTGCATGGCGAGAATTCGCAGAGCATGACCAACATCTACAAGACCACAGCAGCGGCAGTGGCTGCAGCTGCTGCTGCTGCTCATCACACGTCGCCACTCACGCCCAATGTGTCCATGGAGCGTGCGGCACGCTCTGCTTCAGCGGGACTTGCCACAGCTGCCATTTCAGTTGCAGCCGCTGCAGAGGAGCAGCAAATTCCCATAGGCGATAGCGTTGGCAGCTCCACATCTTCAGTGCGTCCAACAACGGGCGCAATACCCAAAGTGAAGGCGGCCAGCAAGGCGGCCAAGGAGGCAAACAGCAGCACCAGCAATGCAACAGGTGCAGCTGCAACATCGACCAGTTCAAGTGGTGCTGAGAAAGCCAGCACATCAGGAACAAGCGCCAAAAGTACGACGGTGGCCAAGAAGACATCAAGCAGCGCCCCGCGTTCAAATTCTTCGGGTGATGCTGGGAATGGCACATTGAATCGCATATCGAAATCCAGTCTACAGTGGCTGCTGGTCAACAAGTGGTTGCCGCTTTGGATAGGTCAAGGACCCGAGTGCAAGGTAGGATCATAAGTTTGTTATAAAACTTGTCGCTGCTTCATTACATTACGTATTTAGCTATTCATTTACTTTACTGCCAATATCTTGACTGCTGACACTGCTTAATATTTTATATTTCTATTTAAATTTCATCTATATTCTGCTTGCTTTAAAATGCTTATATTAATTATTTGTATATATAATTTTACTCCTTATATTTTAATATTTTTGCTATTTGTCTGCACATTTATAAATACTACGCCTTGATATTTGCTTTTAATTATTGTTAAGCTTTGCTTGATTTTAATTGGTTTGGAAATCATTGACAAATCGAATATTTCTTGCATTGAACAAAGTTTACTAAACCTATAGTAAATTGGTTCTTATTTTTTATTTACTACTTTTCGATTGCCTTTCTTTCTGCACACAAACTTTTTATACATTTATGCATTGCTCTATAATTTTATTTTAGTATTGTTGTATATTTTTCTATTCCCTAGAAGATTTTTGGGCTTACTACCCGAAGCCTAATAATTTCAAGGTTTTGGTTTAAAATTTCTTTTAACAAATTGGTTTCATTAAAACACTACTTTTAGATCGTTTTTTTGCTCTGCACAAACATTTTTCATAATCCTTGCTTTAATCTTTTATTGGTATTGTTATTTGTTTTTCTTTTTCTATTCACAAGTTGTTGACTTTTATCTTTTAAGCACTGTCCCAATAATTTTTTATCATTGTTGTATATATTTCTATTTACAAGAAGTTTTTTCTCGCACCGTAAAATTTTCTAATTTTGGTTTAACATTTTTTCTAATTTTTTCTTCTTTAAGTCACTATGTTTAGATTGGCTTTTTTTCTCTATTGGTATTGTTCATCTTTCCGTTTCTATTCACAAGTTTATTTTTTAGTTCGTTTCCTTAAATCACTATTTTTAGAATGGCTTTTTCTCTGCACAAACATTATTCATAAGCCTTGTTTTCATCTTTTATTGGTATTGTTGTTCATCTTCCTTTCACAAGTTGTTTTCTATTTGCCAAATTCACATTTGCTTTAAGTCGATCTACTTAACATAGCTTTACCATAATTTCGCTTCAACTTCACTTTGCTAACATTTGTAATGAGATCTTTACTGGGCCAAGAATTAAATAAGTTCCACTATTTTGTGCTGCCTCCAGGTGATTGACTTTAACTTTATGTTCTCGCGTGATTGCGTTAGCTGCGACACCGCTTCGGTGGCCTCACAAATGTCCAATCCTTATGGCACACCACGTCTGGGCCTGGGACCCTTGCCACAGGATATGATGCGCTTCCATGGCGGATGTGCGAGTGCTGGCACAATGCGACGTGATGTCAATGCCACGAATCGTCCGCTGCACAGCAATTTAAGCCGACTGCGCAGCGGGACAGAGAAGCGACAGGGGAATAGCTCAACAGCAACTAGCAGCAGCAGCAGCTATCGCTATGAGGATCCATCGTATGAGAATGTGCATGTACAGTGGCAGAATGGCTTTGAGTTTGGCCGATCGCGAGAGTACGATGCCAGCTACAATCATCAGCAGCAGCAGCAGCAACAACAACAGCTGCCGCTGCAGCAGCGTCCGTTGTTGCAACGCGCTCGATCGGAGAGTCCCACGTTCAGCAATCAACAGCGACGCATGCAACGTGCTGCGGCACAAGCTCAAGCACAAGCTACACCCAAATCATCCTCAAAGTTGGCTGATCCCTTCAAGAACTACGAACTGAATGCGGAGAACAATAGTTTTAAGCCCAAGCAGCCAGCAGTTGAGGAGCTCGAAGGAGCTGTCGGTGGGGCAGCAACCGATGGAGGCGGAAGTATTGCAGAACTCGATGTGGAACTGTTGGAGCCAATGAATTTGAGTGATAACGAGACTGATACAACGACAAATACAACAACAACAGCAGCAGCAGCAGCAGCGGCAACAACTTCAGCAGCAGCAGCAGCTGCAGCAGCAACAACAACTACAGCAACTAATAACCAACAAACTGCAAACAATGCTCACGAAGCAAACGATTGAAAGCTGATAAAAAGAAAAAAAAAATCCTATATATTTCTCCAATTATATTTAGTTGATATCGTTCACAAAGTTTCACGATTTTATTTTACTTAATTAATTTGTAATTTAATTTAAGCTACAAACTATTTGGTATCAAAATTAGATCTCAAACGTAACAAGAAATTGGCACACACGCAAAAAAAAGAATATAGAAATACTGAATGTAGAATTTGATACATATTGTGATTCGAGGCGATCCACCAAAGCTCGAATATTATTATGGTAGAATACTAGAAATCTAAGTTGTATGTCTTCGTAACTTCAAGTAGCAAAAAAAAGGCCATATAGAAGACGGTTAAAACATGCAATACAAATGCGCCATATCATGCACATTATATAGTATGTATAAGGCAAACGAGTAGTCGATGTAATAGAAATAGTTATCTAAGCAATACGCATTTGATATTTGATTTAGAATTCTGTTTGTTAAACTACTGCCCCCATCCAAAACTTTTCACTATTGAGAGACTAGTTGTTAGTGTTTTCCTCGAGATATTGTCATTTGTTATGTGCACTCCGCTTTGTTTAAGTTTTTCTTTTTGCAATGCTGAAAAGAAGAAAGAGCGCAACTCTAGTTTAGGTCAATTAGTATAACAGGTATTATTTACAAAAAAACAAACAAGCAGACATACATACATACTTATTATATACATATAGCTATATACAAGAATTATACAAAATCCCTACAAAAAAGAAAATCAAAGAAAAAGAAATCATATACAATACTCCCAAAAATATACAAATATATACGATATACTGTAGTTTTAAGCATACTTACATGTATTGCGTTTAACTAATTCATAATAAAAATTCAATGAAAGAGAAAATTCTGGAAGATTGTTTGTCTTTTATGGTTTTATTTTTGTATTTTAACAAACTATTATAAAATTGCATGATTCTCGTTTTCATTGCTTTTCCTTCTTGTTCTTGTTGTTGTTGTTCATATACACAGATACAGATACATATAATAATTATCATATCATAATTAGAAACTAAAAAAGTATTGTATATAATATCTGTCATAATATTATAATATATATATATATAGATAGATATTACTTTTTTTTGTTCACAACTATTGCGCTTGGCTACGATGAATTCCAAAAATTGTATCTTTTGTTTTGCTTTTCTAGCGCTACATTTTGTTATTTCTCAGATATTGTTTCAAATTTTTAGATAGCCGATATGTTTTCGCTATGCTCTTCTCCCTATCTCCCTCCCCGTTCCCGTTCCCCTTCACCCACACTCTTTCGTTTTCTATGGTTAGACTCAAAAGAAGCACAAAGATCCGAAGAGCGACTAATTGCATTTACTTCGTATTCGTATTCCTACATATACATATGTTATATAATATATAAGCATATACGGATTTGTTTACTTTTATGTTTTCTTTAATTTTGCATAAATTTTCAGTGTTTTATATCTTGTGTTTTTTTTATTCAATTTGTCGCTATTTCTACAAGCTTCATTTGAAAATTTTCTGATAAGTTTTCTGTTTAGGTTTAGAAAGTTGTATGTATATATTCTTGTTGCTGCTTGTTTTCGTAGTATACTTCGTTTCACCGCCTCATTTCGATGCTAAACTTAAGAAAACTAAACACTAACTAAAAAAATCTTTAAAAAATTAGCTCAGAACTATACAAAACGCTTTAAGCGCGCGTCTCCCCAAACTCCCACTCTCAATATTATAATATCAAACTCCTTCCTCCCTCCTCCACGGCTCAGCCAAAAAACGTTCCCCCTCATTCTCTGTTCTCTATTCTCTGTTCTCAATCTCAATCTCAATCTGATTCGATGTGCTTGCTTACTTGGGCAACTCATAGATCTGGACGGGCAACGCTTTGGGCGTTATAATCTCATCCTCAAAATCATCATCATCGCCATGAATGGCATAATCGCCGCCATTGTGCTCGCTCTCAAATTCGTTGGGCACAATCTCGACATCGCTGGGACGGATCGTGCTACGCGATCCTCCGCCAGCTTCACCATTATTTCGATCCGATCTCGTTTTAGTCGATTTGGTGATGTGATCGCGCAGCATGTGCGAATAAAGTATATCGTCTATGTAGTACATGGTGCCCAGATTATAGACAAACACCTCGCTCTCTGTGATCTGGGCATTGTTCACACTCGTGTAATTGCTGCCCGGATTGCGAGTGATCTTCACATGTCCACCGCCAATTGTCTCATACACCTCGTTGTCCCGCAGATCGCGATTGTAGAGTCGTCCACGCACAAAGTGATTCAATAGCATTTTAATGCCGCGTTGCGAAGCCTGCAAAAAGGTGATCACAATATTAGAACAGTTTAGCTGGAAGTTGTTTTCTTTGAGAACTTGCCATAACATCGTCGGAGAGCCTGTCGAAGCCCAGCTTCTCGAAGGCTTTGTCCTCGGGCACAAAGAAAGTGTAGTTGGCGCCGGAAATATGAGGTGCGATTTCCGCATTGTTCAGATATCTTAAAGAGGTGTTAAAAAATATATATTATGCATTTATTTTGAATACATGAAGAAGCTAATTAATATCTTAATAACAGAGAAGAGTGGAGCTGAATTTGTAGGATCACGTATTTCACATCTTATAACCATTCAAACTTTTCTTTACGAATCTAATCCTTGTTACGATGCTTGGTATTCTAAAATACCAACTCTAACCAAAGAATTTCCTCCTAACTTGCCCATATAAATTGCATTACTGTTTGTTTGATAATAAGTTAATATAGCATGTAATTTATATTCAAAACAGGCATAAATTAAAATTCGTTGACTGTATTATTGAAAAGATTCCAAAATTAAAATATCTTGTTTATTTATTACGATCTGTAATATGACCAAATTACACAAGTTTTATTAGACCTCTTTTTCTAAGACTATTATCATTAAAATTTTCCAGTTCTAAACTTAAATCGTTGTCCCTATTATATTTCAATTAAATCATTAATCTAAAAGTATTTCAAATGTGGCTCTTGATTTGATGATTTGTTTTAATGTTATGCATTTCCCAATTTCTCTACTTAAATTGCTTGCTTCTACTTATGTATACTCCTACAAATACGCTTAATTTAAGACTTATCTCTTTTCATTTGACACCTTTGCCATTTTAAATTTAATTCGCTAATTTAATTATTAAATTTTCAATTTAGTCAAATTCTCAATTTCAACTTTTTTGCCCTAATCTCATCAATATTTAATTTGTCCCAGTGCTGATCTAATACTCATTTGGTTTATTGCTTTCACATTTGCTGCTTAATTGATTACATGCTTGAGTGTCATAAATATTCAAGTTTACCTTGTAATTTGCGTAAAACGTGAATCTCGCTCCAAGGCCAGGAATGAATGCGATAGAAATTGTGCGCCAAACCACGGGAATGCGAGCAAAGGAGGCGTCTCCTTATCCTTGTGCATCTGCATTGATAACATGCAACTTTAGCTCATATTTCAAAGAATGTGCATGTGTGAGTGTGTGTGTGTGTGTAATTTGTTACCTGATGCAATTTGGAAACCACAGCCTCGGAGACAAATAGAACCTCAGAGATGATGAACACCTGATTGCCATTGGATAGTGTGTATTCCGACATGATGCTCACATTGTTCACAGTGGGCGTGGCTGTTGTGTTGGGCAAATCGAGGGGTTAATCGTAAATTATTTGCAAACAAAAACTAAAGCAACTTTGGCACTCACGTTGGCCATGGAAGATGACATCCTCACCGCCCATGGTGTGGACGACCATTTGATCCATATTCTTAACATCGGAGATGCGCAACGGGCGCTGCATGGGCAGGAAGTGATTACGCAATACGCTCTCGGTGAACTCGGGCACACTGAACGGATAGAAGCCCCAATCGATGGGATGCCAACGTTGAAAGGCATTGTCCGATGGAATGAGCACCGTATAGGCATTATCATCCATAATGCGTGTCAGATTGCTTTTGGAGAGAAAATGCTGAAAGACTTTCGTGCCAGTCTTCATGTTGGCCAGAAACGACATCAATGGACTGGCCTTTGATTCCTTAATAATGGGCTCCACTTTGGCATGTGCATTTGTAATGTTTGGCTGCTCCAACGGCTGTGGGTCATTGTAGCGACTGCAGAATAGAAACGGCACGGAGAAGATGCATAGTGAGAGAGAGGGAGAGATGGAGAGACAATGGGTGGTAAGGAAGTGCTCCGAAAAGTTACCCCAAAAAAAAAAGTACAGAAACTTTTCTAGAACTGTGTGTGTGTGTGTGCTGATAAATTTCGCATGAGTGCACTATTTGACCGCAAACAAACTAGTAGCATTAAGGCTTACACTGCCAGAAATTTCCTCGTTAAAAATGTTTGAAAAATGCAAAAAAAAACCTAAAGTTTTGTTGACCAAGCAAATCAAATAGAAATTCCAAACAGAAAACTATGACTGGAGTACACAAAAGTTTTTTTTTTTTTTTTTTTTGTGCACTCTCTAATCAAGTCGTAAATCAAATAGTTGTGTTCAAAGTGTGTTCGTACAAAAATTTGGGTGTACTACTCACTTGTTCGTTTCCTGTATGTTGCGCTTGGAGTAGGGCGATTTTCTATCGCCCAAATAACCATCAATTCCAATGGCCATCAAATGTTCATTGATACGCAGCTTGTAGAGTATTTGCTGGCCATTGAGTAGCCAAACATTGTTGTGCGACTTTTCCAATTTACGAAAAACGATTTTATGTCCATTCCCATTACCAATTGACTCCTCCTCTTCCTTGCCATTCGATGCGGTGTTGTAGCTATCAAAGATTTTGCCCGGCACCAAATGTTCCAACATGAACTCCTTCAGTCGCGGCTTTTCAATGCTGCGCACATCGATTTTGGGTATAATTAAAGTGTACGGTAGATCTACAAAAAATAAATAATTTATGATTAAGATTGTTATCTTGCGTTTTTTTTTTTTTAATATTAATTCTAAAAATAATTGCAGGTTGTTGTGTATTTTAATTAGGAATAATTCCTCTCCAGTTAAACTGAAGACAATGAACCTTTTAAACTTAGTCAACTTTTGATTTTATCATGTAGCTGAAATTGCTGCACGTGCGATTTTATGGGTGTGCTTGTCTATCGGGTTTACTATAGTACTTAGATTCATTATTATGCAGCGTGTATTCGATCACGAACATAGCAGTGATTTATCAAATTACTTGGCATTAGTTCTCTGCACTTTTTACGAAACTTGGAATATCAGAAATATTAATATTCTGTATTGAATTTGAATTTGAATATTGAAAGCGATAAGATTACGGTTTCAAAGCTATAAATACATTATTACGTTTACTGTACAGTTTGATCAAACAGTTAAGGGTTCAAATTTAGCTAATTTGCAGTTGTTATTTATCATTATTTTATTGTTGTCGTTAATAATATGCAAAAAGCATAAAGAATCTAGTAAGATATTATGATATTAATTAATTTTACAAATATACCAAATAACCATACCGCAAAAATACTACAAATATACAGCTCTTGGTATATTTGTAGTATTTGGTATATTGATATAGTACTGTATTCAAAATATACCATGGATTTCAAAATATACCCGATTATAACTAGCTTAAGATTTTTAATGCTGAAAATATTGATAAAATAATATCTTATATACTGACCAGTTTCTAAATTTAGAACATTCATCTTAAAAAATGAGTTCTTAATAAGACCACTTTAAGATCAAAATACCAATTTCTCAAAATAATACCTAAAAATCTTTCATTATGAATTTGGTCTTATATTAAAATGTTCTTAAAATGATAATGTGTTTTCTAACATTGACATTTTAAGTTGTTTCTCAGTGAATAATGAGTATTTCTTTTTGAGAAACAAACAGATTTGAATGCTCGAAAATGAAATATTGTTACTACCTTCGGTATTTTATTTAGTAAATTAAATGTATAACACATTTTCTATCGAATAGCCTTTATTTTTATATTATTGAGGTGCTCAAGATTAAATTTACTTTGTGCTTCATCGTCTTAGCTAAAATGTTTATTTTGTAACTTGAACTACTTAACATAATGTATTTCCACACACAGAGTTCTAACAAAAACGTCCATGCACTCTTACTACATAGAGTAGGTTTCAATTTATCACTTTTTTTTTTTGGCTGTTCTTCACTTGACCATGGCCATATTTTCCGAATCCTTAACCATTAAAGCAATGATGCAATCATTTAGCAAATCGTCAATTTATCAACGTCGAGCCACCCACTTGATGGGTTCATAGAATATGGAATGGTTCGGCGGCTTGTGCTGACTCAGTTCACTGATGACGGCTCTAACAAAAACATTACAAATTCTCGCTGTGTTGGCAACTCTGCTCGGTTGCAACATCTATCGCTATGACCCAGAATGTGGCAAGTTCAAGCGACGTCAAGCGTTGCAATTCGTCATCTCGTGGATGCACTTCATCTGGATACGCCCATGGATGTATCTCTCCACGATACTGTACTCAATCTTTTATATCAGACACTTTCTGCAGATATTGGCCTTGACTGCCAATCCCAATGATTATGGGCTGCAAATGGTTTACTATCTCAGTGCCATCATCTTGCGTTATCAATACATTGTCGTGTGTGTGGCTTTCTTATACATTTTTAAACACTACAAGGACGAGGTGCAAGCGATGCTCAATGAATTTGTGTTCATTTATCGAGAGAGTAGAAGACTCAATGGACGTCCACCTGACATCAATTGGTGGCTATTTCTTGTGTATGTAAAGGAATCTCTTATTCCCGCTGCAGATATATTTTCTAAATATGAATTCAGTCGTATACCCTACGTTGGACGTGAATCCATAATCAGCAGATTTTGCAATCTTTCGGCTGTGCTATTTGTTTGCCTTCAGCCTTTTGTGCTCTCAATGCTTGTTCACTTGGGACTCTTGCTACTGCATGGCTGCTACAAACAGCAGTTGCAACTTCGACGTTGCCACACAGCTGCCACCACACACAAAGAGCTCTTGGATCACTATGTGGCATTGATGAAACTGCGAAAAAGCTTTGAGACATTTCTGCGACCATTTGTTTGGACAGCCCTTATAGCAGATCTCACGGCTTTTATGCTCTATTTTCATTTATATTTGTACGATCAGCATAATGTTAGGCATTTCCTACACAATACGTTTTACACAATGCTCTATCCACTTTGTCTGCTGCAACAATGTCTCGACATCAGCTCGATTCAGAAGCAGTTTGGATCGCAATTACTACGATTTAGAAAGAATTGCAAGAAACAATCCCAGGTGAGTTAGGAACTAAATGTGAATTGAGTTTTTTATATTTCGCCTTTCTTTTTGTAGCTGCAAATCTTCTGCCTCTACAAGTTGGTTCTATTTAGTGCCAGGGATCGTAGCAATTGGAATATATTTCAATACAATCGCAGTCATATTCTCGAGTGTCTCTACTATAGTTGGGTTTTATCGATGTTTACAAACAGTCTGCTGGTTGGATCGCCTGACGCCTGGATAAAGCATTACAATCAGACGCATTCTAAACATTAGTTTATTTATTTGCAATATGATAGCTTATTGTTGAAATACTCGTTGACTAATATAAACAATTTACTAAAAGAATGTTTATTTGGTTTTTTCTTTACGCTTAGAAGAAGAATTTGAAGAGTTGCTTTTCAAATTGTTTGCGTATTCATTAAATAAATACTGTTTATAAAAGCTGCCCATAGGGTAGAAGAGGATTATAACTTTATTCTGGAAAAAAATATCACAGGCTGTGGGATGCCCAAAAAATAAATACAATAATAATTTATAATTTCTGAAAATTTGACTTAGATCATATAGTGTTTTTAAAAGTTATTGAAGAAGTATTCTTATCTAGATTTTTAGTATATCGATATACCAAATACAGATAGCATTAGGTATATTAAAGTATTTTTTTGGTATAATTGTTGATGCAATCAAATTAAAAATTTTGGGAGTTATGTGACAAATTCTTTTTAACAACTTAACTCACTTATAACTCAGTAGCTAAGGCTGACAATGTGGTATATTCTGCGCTGTTTGGTATATTTTGACTGTATTACTATATCAATTTACCAAATATGACCTTTGGTATATTAATAGTATTTTTTGGTATTAATTTGGTATATTTGAATTTGGATTAGCGGGTTTCTCAGACTCGACTGTAGCTTTTTACATATTATTGTATTTAATATAATATATTATTTTTGATTTATCAAATCATTAATTTATTTTTATAAAGAATCTATTTTATTTATTTCTTTTTATTTATTTGGTCATTTAAATTTTAAATCTATAACATTGTCACATTTAAATATCTTTAATATTCTCATCTCTAAGCACATAATTTATTTGGCATACCATACAAGTAATCGAATGGTTTTGCCCCCCAATGATTCACCGCAGCAAATAAACTGAATACCTCTGAGTATCTTTTAAATTGAATTTCAGTCTGTGTATGTGTGTGTGTGAGTGTGTGTGTGTGTGTGATATTTGTATTTGTGTGTCATTCGTTGCACTCACCAGGCTTGGTCTTAAAGCCGTATAGCTCTAAAACTGGAAAGCCATCGTCGATAAACCGGTAAATGTGCTGCCACTTGTCATCTTCCTGATTGCGTTGCATTGCCACCAAATCGGGCAGCAGTTTGCTCTCAATCAGCTTGGCATTCTTCAGACTTGAATCAATTTGGCGTTCCATGATGCTGGTTGCTGTTGCTGTTGTCGCTGCTGCTGCTGCTGTTGCAGTTGCTGTTGCTGTTGCACTGTCGCCAGTGGTTGTTGTTGCAGCTGCCACCAGCTGTATGAGCAACAACAACACCAACAATGTTGCTGCCGGCACTTGCAACATTTTGTGTGACATTCAAGTTTTAGTTTTGTCTATTGTTGCGAAAATTGTTTTTAATTGTTAGCACTTTTCAAGAGTTTTCGCACTCTCTCTCTCTTTTCCTTTCTCTGGAGTGTTTTAGTTTCAAGTTTTGTTGAGTTTCGTAATGCTTATGGTACCACGATTTTATTCATTTTCACTTGCAAATTCTTTGCTGCAAACACTTTACATAATTGCCAAAAGCTGTTGGGAAAAATATAAGTGAGCAACAAACCAACCAAAAATAAAAAGGAACCGAGTTGGACAGTTTTTTGATTAGATTTTGCTTTTTTTTTGTTAAGTGTGTTCAACTCATTAAAATGCCTGGCGTTGAGTCTTCAATTTAATGCTCTGGAGAAGTGTTTTGTATGCAAATGAAATCACAGTTGCGTTTATATGCCCAGAATAGAGTATCGAGCTGATCACAATTGAATTTGGATCTGATGCTATAAGTACAAATCGAGATTTTTAAATGGCACAGTTACGTTGCAGCTTTTTCGACATATTTGGCTGGATTACGTGCTGCTGTCTGAGAAAAGCCGATCGAAATGAAAATGGCGAAGAAAAACCAGTCTTTGACACGATTCACTTGACAGTTTTCATGTCAGTGTTTGACAGTTTTTTTTTTTGTTCCTCTTTTGCAGAGACAATTGTATCTAAAGATACTTTTACGACTATTGCGAATTTGTGTGCAAAATTTGCAAACGCAAAAGTGTGTGAGTGTGTGTGTGTGTGTGTTTTGTTATTCGGTATGATAAACAACCATAATATGCGACAATTTGTTTATTTGCTGACCTTTGTGCTTAAATCTGATCGCATACAAGGCTGACAGTCAGCGGCACATGCACAGAGAGACAGACAGACACAGAGACAGACAGAGACACAGACAGATTCACATAGAGATTGAGGCAGCTAAATGTGAAGAAAGTAAATTAATATCAATTGAAGTTGACAAACTAAACGGCCAACTACGGCGTAAATAAAATAAATCCAAACTGTGACACAAGCGCTGGCTTGGGCGGCAAACCCAACTAATCAAATGTGAAAAGACTACACACACACACACGCATGAATATATTCATATATATTCCTTTGTATGTGTAGGTAAATGTAAATTACAACATTTTCACTTTTCTTTTAGGCAAAACACAAAAATAAATATGCTTTAGTTTAAGTTTCTTTTTTTTGTTTTTGTTCGTTGTATTTTAGCTGCATGAATATTTGTAAACTCTTGGCAAACTTTTCACCTTTGGCGACCATTTAGCGAACCGTACCGAACCAATTCCCGTTTCATACTGCAAGTCTGGGCGCGCTAAGCGTTCAACCGGGAGTCCAAAGCGGTCTTAGCGAGTGCCCAGTTGGAAATTGGCTGCGACACTGAATAACTTGTTCGCTCTCGGCAAAAATTCGAAGCTACTAGCGACGTTTTTACTACAGTTCAGAGGCGGAAAAGTATTTAAAATTTTTACTTTAATATTAAAGTATTTTAATTATATAGAATTTTGTTAACATGTCGCTCACATTTGCCACTGGGCACTTCTCACTTATCACAAGCGCTCATTATTCATGATTATGCTTTGGTTTTTTGTGCAAAATTGTGCAACTGACGTCGCGACGTTGTCCCTACTCACATGAACATACATATATGTATATATACATATATATATGTATAGTATGTCTCTGTCTCTATTGTGGAAACTGAGCATCTCTGGCTGACTGACTCTCTGTCTGCCCGCAATTGCTGTGATTGCTGTTGAGAGTCACCCAGCCGGTGTCCACACTGAGCTGCATGACAAAAGCAAAAGCAACAGCAAAAGTCAAAGTTGCAACAGCAACAGTATCAGTAGAAGTATGAGGCAGCTCTCAAGCTTATAGTTGTTCTCATACTCGAACTCGAACTCGTAGTTTTCATTATTTTCTTTCATTTTTTTTTTTTTTTTTTTTTTGCTGTTATACAAATTAACATTTTCGGCTTCTTTTCTGTATGCCGACTGTCGACTTGACTGCTTTTTTAATGAGAGTCTCGTGCAATGCTTTTTGTTGATTGTGTCGCTTCCATTTGTGGCATGGAAGTGCTGAACCTGCTGCCGGTTGCTTTTCTCCTCTACTCTTCTCTTCTCCCTGTTCTGGCTGTTCTTATTGTAATTGATATTATTGTCATGCGGATATTTTATTTTTAGTCAACTTTCAATAGGCACCGGCAAAAGTGACTGCATTTCATATGCATGATGATTATCTTTGATTAAAACTTTATTTAACTTTTTATTTTACTCTGTGTGTGTGTAAAAGGGCTGCGGATGATTAAGTTCTAAAAATATATTGAATAGACAATGCTATCTTGATTTTGTGCATATCGAAAAAGTTATTATGTAAATAAATTATTTATATATTTGCAATTACAAATTAAAACTAACAGATGATGATTAAAATAGACTATTCATGAAGATAGAATCAGGGTTTATTCAACAAAATGAAGACAAGAAATTAAATTTTTTAGTTTTAAATCTCAAATTGCTTTTTTTTTTAAGGAAACTTACATTAAGTGACAAATAGTTTACTGAATTTAAATTAGCCACTTTAATTTGCTTGATATTATCACCTTTAAGCTCAACCTTTAATCACAATTTTAATCTCAACTTCCGATTGGCATTTCTAATTGCATTTAAAATGAAGTGTGGCAACAAAATGTTGAATAATTGTTTGGAACATTTTCCCGTTGCATGCGCTTCTAGTTTTTATGTTTTCAACATAGTTTTTTAATTACTTTAGAGCTAAGGTTTCGTTTACTTTCTCAAACGCGACGTGCATTGCACGTATGATTAAAAAATTCTTGTGAAACAATTTTCATGGGTTTTCCGCTACAAAAGCCGGTAAATCAAGGCAAGCACGTACACACGCACACTCGGCTCTCCATAAACACACACTTGTTTATAATGTGGATGGGGAGGTTCAGAGAGGTTGGCACCTGGAGGTGGACACAGGTGAGCATTCGCTATTTTTGCGAGCTGCAAATGAAGGGGAGCGGTGATGGTGAAATTCTCAGGAAGTAGCGTAGCATCACATCGTTTGTCCAAATTGTGTATACGAAAAACCGAGTGGAAAAACTATTCACAACTATAGTTACTACTACTACGAGTACGAGTACCAAGCAACCGACTACAACTACGCATACTACGACAACTACTACTACAAGCAACAAGAATAACAACAACAACAGCAACAAACTAGGAGGAAAATGAAGCCGCTGTTGCTGTTGCTGCTGCTGTGACTAGCTCTTGTTGCTGCTGCTGCTGCTGCTGCTGCTGCTGCTGCTGCTGCGTTTGTGTATCCAGAGTGCAAACCAATTGAAATTAATTTGCATAATACATATATACGACGATAAAGCTGGACATTCAGCAATAGAATTATCATTGTTCGTCCCGTGGACTGAGAGCAGTTGCATTTCTGTTGCCCAGCGCTAATTCTGGATTATTCACAGTTTATTGCACTTGCTTTTCTTGCACAATTTTCTCTTCCCTCTCTCTTCTCTACAATCACTCGCACTCTCTCTCTCTCTTGCTTTCACAATCGCTCTCTGTCTCTTTTCCCTCGCTTGGAACCAAATACTATTTCATTTTAGCCAAACATTTTGTTAAGTTAATTAAGACAACTTATGTGTGTTTTGTGTTTTAAAATTCGCACACTTAATTCGATTAGGTTTGTCTTTGAGTTTGCATTTGCGAATTTTCAACGTTTTTCAGCATTTTCACTTTGGGATTTTACTTTGCGCTCAACTCAACACACACAACGCTCAACGCGACTCCGCCAAAAAATGATTGCGTCTGTTGTGCCGGAAAATTTACGACAAATTGAGAAGCTTTCGCATTGCTTGCGTCGTTGCTAGACGCAGTCGTCGTTGTCATCATCGTAGTCGGCGCTTTAGGGCTCCTTGGGTAACGCGTCGTGCCTAGGGTTGTCAGGTTTCATGTAGGGATTTAACACTGACAGACTGCAATTTTTTAAACTCCAATTTATATTGGCTATTAATGTATGCCAAAATAAATGGCTGTATAACCATTCTTCACTAATATTTTATTTAATAATTGTGTATTTTTGAATGTTTATAAAAGCTGTATGCTTAGCCAAGACATAGCCTCAATATCTATGCAATGACGTTAACTTTGAAAGCTTTTTAGCTTGCGCACATATCTTTGCAAATAAGAGTTATGAAAAGCTCGCTTAGCATGGACTTAAACCTCAAGTGTTGCCAGCGTACAAAAATAATGCGCATACGTTGCGGTGTACAGCGAATACATAAGTTTACAAAAGTGAATGCTTAACATTATAAAATACTTTACTTAATATTCATTTAAGAATAAAGTAAACTCATATTATTTAAAAACATTTGCAAGACAACTTAACTCGCTTCGCATTTCAATAAATTAGTGTATCAATTAACATGATTTGGCATGGAAAACTTACTTATTTGTTTAGTCAATTTTGTTTACCAAAAACATAATTATTTACGCGTTGTATCAAATTAGTTCATGCTTAGGCATTTGACTGCCTTAATTTCTATTTAAAATGATTTCACGAAATTCATTGCAACTGCAATTGTCTATTAATCAAGTGTGCGCAAGCGAAACGGCAACTGCATGAAATTATTAACACATTAACAGGCCATTGGTTGGCTGATTTATTTGTGTTATTCATAAATATAATATGCTGGCATCATTGGCAACCGACACGTGACAATAAAGGCGAGCATAAAATATGCCAGCTCAATTTGTTTGCATTTCGCAAACATTAATACAATAAATAAACAAGGTAAATTACACCTAGACGAAGCGAGCGACAATTAAATACCCTTTAATGTGCTAGAATTAATCGCATAGTTATGAAATGAAGTCGTGTATAATATACTCGACTTGTGGATTTAATGTGCATAGGGTATAATAAACAAATATGCCATGTGTCAGGTAGAAAACAATGCAACATACTATACTATTAAATGTCAAATTAATTTTCATGCTATTAAATGCAGCTGCAAAAAAAAAGAGCAAAAGTAAATACACTCGAATAATCGAACATAAGGCAATAATAAAAACGAAGAATAAATAAATAAAGCCAAGGCAAACGTTGCTGGAATACTTATTGTTCATAGATGAAGCTATATATGCAAATAAATGTGTTCAACGTGCAGATTAAAGCTTTAGGAGCAGCTTATGCTTTGCGCCACTGACTTAAATCTAAATAAATATAGTCCAGACATGCACACACTCAGACCACTTTTGGTGTGTGTATGTGTATGTGTATGTGTGTGTGTGGCCACATGCATTCCTATAGATTCCCATTGTACTGGCGCTGGCAATCAACAGTGTGCTGGACACAATTGTCCTTGCGATTTGCTACCAAATAGAAAGCATAAGAGCGAAAAACAAACATGAATGAGAGTGCCAAATTCAATGATACCCTGCAGAAAAAAGATATATATTTTGCTGATGATGAAAATGCAGAAGTAACAAGTAATAAAGCTATTTTCGAATGGGTTCGGTTGTGAGATATCAACTACGCATATTCCATTAAGCAATATTCTAAACATATACTAAATGAATATACCGAATATAATACTTATATATTAGTATAGAAAGATATATATCGGTAGATATCGGTAGATTACTACATTCAAAATATACCAAAGGTTATATTTGGTATATCGGTAGAGTACAACATGCAAGTATACCAAAGGCTCTATTTGGAATATTGTTATAGTACTACATTCGAAATATACCATAGAGGTCAAAATATACCATATTGTCACACAAAGCTGTAGGCGTTTTTTGCCTAAGAACAGAATTTCGTAAATAAATTCTAAAATTTGTATGCCTTGTTATTGTTATAATTTATATCAACTTTTTAAATAACACTTTTTATACTATTTTTTTAAATAACACTTCTATTTTTATTTTTGTTTTTGAATTGAGGGGGAGGAGTAGGCGAGCAAAATTAAGAAGTGCTGTAAAATAATATATGTCTAACTCTTATAGTCTCTGAGATCGATGTTCTTATACGGGCAGACGGACAGACAGACAGACAGACTGAAAGACAGATAGCCTGAAATTGCTTTATCATCTCGGCTGTTGACGCTGATATCAAGCAGAAAGTTAATTAAAGGAAATGCTGCAACTAAATACCCCATTCTAATTTATCAAGCTATCGAGAGTATGAAAGAAACTAAAAATAGTTAAATGACATGAAAGGCCAATGCCCAACACAAAAGTGCAACGAGGTCGGAGCACACAGCAAACTTTGCGGTTAAAACTAAAGTGGCCTGTTAGGCTTTCACAAAAGTGTCCAAAAACTTTCCCATAGAAAGAATGCAGCTCATCTGCATTTGGCTACAATTTTCCAGTGTGGTCTTTTCTCTTTCACTCTTTTACGATTTTTTTTTTTTTTTGTATTTTGTTTTCGTTTTAATATTTCAACACATTTTTGCATTGCAGTGGAGAACTATGGCTGAACTGCATATATACATATATACAGTACGTTGGAGCAGTAGAAAGTCTGATGCTCAACGTGTCTCTTTGTGGTAATTTATGCACGTTGTTTGCGTACTCTTGACTTTTTCGGGCATTTTCAGGCTTACAGAATAAATAAAAGATGTCACAAAATGCTTTGACATGCTCGTTACTCGTTACAAATACACTATATATATACTGTATATATACAGTACAATTATTCAGCTGGTCGTATTTGCTCTTTTCAGTTCTGGGTTTAGAAGTTGACGAATGCAGATCAACAAGATTTGATTTGAGTTGGTTTTGCTCCAATTTACAAAAAAATACAACTGGGAAAAATACTAGAAAATAACTTTTAGTGTTAGTTAAATTTTTAATGCAAATAAATATAAAAGGAAACACTTTTATGGGATTAGTTTTTCAATACAAATTTTCTAAAATTATATTTGATAAACTCCTTGAAATTTAAAAACGTGTTGAATCTTTGCATATGCTGAGATTTTGATTAAACATTTTGTTGTTTTATATATTTACTGACTAAAAGATAAACATTTCTCATTTTGCTCGATCATTGCATGCTTTACTTAAACACTCGCTTGAAAAGGTGCTTGAAAATTGAGTTGAAATTGGCCAATTTTTGGCTAGGCGAACGAATGATAGCAAAACGAAATCGAGAGAGAGCGTTGAATGGGTTTATTTTGATTGGCAATGATTCACGTTTTTCGGTTAGCACCGCATCAGCTTAACAACAAATTGGCAGTTGAACTTAATTGAATATTCAAATGCGCTTGTATTCAATTAATCTGAATGAATACAGCTAACTCATTTGCGTTGACAGTTCTGAAATTTTAAAGTACATACATACGTTTAAAGCATTTCAATGCTAATTATAAAATGCATATTTACCAGCATATTTGAGTTAAATCATTTAAAAAATAATTACTCTAATTGAAAGTGTTGCGGTCGCCTTTTTGCTTTTCGCATGTCAATTTATTGAAAAAAAAAAACAACACGTAAAAAATACATTCCGTTTGTGTATAATTTACATACATTATTAACAATAAATATTTACCAAAGGTTTATTCGTGTACTTTTGTGTATACAATCTGTCTATAATACAATTTGTATGCATATTTGCTTAAAAGGGAATTGATACATTTACACGATTTATCAATTGAATCTGTTACGAAACTGATAAAACAATATGATTACAATTAAATATGGAACGCATAAAGCGCGTTGAGAGGTGCTTGAACTCATTTGAAATAAGTTGCGTTCGTTGACACAGTCTTTGTTATATTCTGCTTTAAATTCGCCTTTTAAAGTGAATGTATATTTTTATACTCGTTACCCTTATAAATGTTTCCTGCCAATTTCGCTGCGATCAGATGAGACTTGTAAAAGATTTTAAGTAAAAATTTTGTATGGGAAGAGAAGCCTACTTACTACGTATCTTTGGTTGACAATGTGGTATAATTTGTGCTGTATGGTATATTTTGTGCTGAATGGTATATTTTGATATCGATATACCAAATATGTCGTACGGTATATTTTAGTATATTGTATGTTTTAAATGTAGTACCATATCAATATACCCTTTTGCATACTTTCGTATTTTTGCGGTATATTTATTTGGTATATTCCATAAATAATACCGAACTGTTTTGCATTTGTACAAAATGGGTAGCAGGTATCCCACAGTCGAGCACACTCGACTGTAGCTTTCTTACTTGTTTTTATTTGATTTAAATGTTCACAAATAAACCAAATATTATATGTTCATATATATTCTCATTGTTACGAGTTGTATTAAGTCTTTAGTTCTCAAGGACACCTTTTTCCATTTAGTTAGTCGAACGTTGAGCTTGCCAGCACTTGAGTAGCTAAATAAAGAACATTCAAGTAAGATTTACTTAAGCCTTAGATCTATTTTTGCAGCCAATAAAAGGAGTAAGTGTAGTTGCTCGGTTTTCCTTGAAGCCTGTTTTATTGTGCAATTTATTTTTGAATTAAACTATTGTGTATTATTGGAGCTTTGCATACAATTTAAAAAATATTCGTTAATAAAAAACTACTGTTGAAAACAATGAAAACCAGTCAGCTTTTGTTGCCATAAAGCGTTTATCGACCATATTGGTCAAGTGGCAGGACAGCAATAAATCAATGAATGCCTGAAGCCGTATAAATATATATAAATGTACTATTATGAAATACTTCGGAAAATATTTGTAAAATTTTTATGTTATGAAAAAAACTTGTTTAATTAAAGTCATGAGAGATGTTCTGAAGCTGTAAGGCATTGATTGAATTTTTCGTTTTGTATTTTGTTTCAATAAATAAACCAAATTGTAAGACATGAAAAGTAAGAAATAATAAATGCTCAGCACAATTTTGTAGCAAATAATTAACCACTTTAATTAACCGTAGCCAGGAAAAGAATTACGATTTGAAACGAAAGCAATGCCAAAGGTTTGACCCATAATCTTTTGGCCAGTCAAAGAAAAATTATGTGTAAAGGCCATGGCAAGCGTCTAATTAGAAAGCCACTCTTATCCCGGCAGTGGCTAAAAATAGAAAAAAAATACCGAATAGAAGGAAAAAATGAAGAAAAACAAAGGACCACGCCTCTTTGAGCTGGTCCCACAAAATGAATATCCTTCATTCCAAGTCTGTCGCTCATCGTCCTGCGCGGCAATCGCCATCGCCTTCGCCGTCGCCGTCAACAAACGGAAATGGCATTAAAGCTTAAGCTAAGCGCACTCTGCCATTATAATTAAATACGCCGGCGTCGTCGTCTGGTCTAGCAGAAGGAGAAAGAAAACCAGCGAGAGAGAGAAGAGAGAGAAGATAGAGAGAGAGTGAGAGAGTAATCCACATGTAGTGCACACTGCAAATAATTAGCATGGCTCGACATCTGAGTTACACAGAGAGAGAGAAGTGAGAACGAGAAAGAGTAATTAAGGTAGCTCAGCTGTTTGCCACCGTCCTGTCTTCATCTTCTTGCAAGCGGAAATTAAAGTTTAATGCCCCAACGCGTTCACTATTTTCTTTCTAAAGGATGAGATTTCCTTTTGTTATGTTTTGCTCTTCTCTCGAAAAGAAAAGTGAAAAGTGAAAACGAATTCCAAGTGCATGTCAAAAGTTGTGTTTACAAATTAACAACTCAATGGTGCTGCAAGTTTTTAATTACGTTGTGATGCAGTAGCAAAAAGTGCAGCAGATATTTTCAGTTCAGGGAATGCAATATATAATAGCAATTTAAATGAATTTTGTTTGCTAATTGAATTAACCTAAATAAACTTGTTATAATTCGTTGATAGATTACCCAACCCAATCAATCAAGTGGAAATTTCAACCATACAATCCCAATTTATAATTGCTTCAATTCGAATTGTTCGCTATTAAAGTAAGCTCGTAGATAAAAACAAAAAAAATGCGTCATAGAATTTCGAGAGTTTAAACTTTTGATTTCTTTGTGAAATTTATGGATGGCAACTTTTCTCTCAATATTGTGCAAAAAAAAATTCAATTTCAATATTTAGCGACTTCTCATACTTTTCGATGGAAATAAAAAGTCAATAAATGCGTGGTCTGCGCCATTGATTCACAAGTTTTATTTTTATTGCAATAAATTATGGTTGTATAAGTGTTTACTATATGAGTTTATATATTTTTGTGCTCGACGACCTTCAGTGTCGAGAGTTCTGCTGTGTTCCAATTATATTTCATTGTCACTCGATGCAATAGCTAACTAACTAATATTGATTTAGGTCTCAATTGAATTTAGCTTATCTTGCACAACGGATAAAGAGAACAGGCTCTATATATAAGTTGCTTCATTTATTGGTCGTAAAAAAAGCGGTTTGATTACACTTAACAGGTTTTGTACATAAGATACACACGCACACACACAAACACGTATCGTATCAGGAGTTATAGTATTATATAAATACTAAATACAGTATATGTTTCCTTTTAATTTAAATGCTATTTGGCATTGGTATTAACTATATTAAAGTCTTTTCATTCCGATATGATAATATTTAATTAGTTGACACAACACTTAAAAATGTTCCCCGACAAAATGCCATATTTCGTCACATTAGTCACACAGTTCGAAGTTGCTTGGATGACTAATTGTAGAAGAAATCATCGCACTTTGATGCTCTGCACCTCCATCCAGATCATAACAGCTGCTATCGCCACATAGGCAGCCACAATGAGCAGCACTTGCAGCACACTCGTTGTGAATACTTGCACCACCAAGAGAATTGTGCCAAGCAGAAATACGCTGGCCAGAAAGACGATCATCAGTATCGTTGGCCAACTGCGAAACCAGGCATTGCGCTTATCCGGTGGCGGAACATAGATAGGTTTCAATGGACTGTATTCCTTGCGATATTGTGTTTCGTAGCCGCTGGTAAAATCGATCTCATCGTGGCCCGACGATGTGCCCGCCGCCTTCTTCTCGTCTGTGTCCATGCCGTAACGCGTGCGTCTTTCAACTAATCGAGCAGCAGCGACAATTCTCAGGCAGTCGAAACAGTCAACAACAGCAAGTCAACAAAATGAAGTCAACAACAACAACAACAACTCATCGAATCGACCAGTTTTTGTCGTCAGTGAGCAGTTTTTGTCTGCCTCATTATCACAAAGCACAAAGGTGTTAATTGGCAACAACAACAACAACTCAACAACTGTGTTGTGTATTGAGTGCTGAGAGTTTGTGTGTGCTTTTCTGACTCAGATAAGATAAGTGAGAAGCCGAGAATACTTATAGCACATATAGTCTTCGTTTGACTCTTTCAAAACTGCAACCTTATCAATTATGACTTCAATTATTTTGTGTGGCTTTCTCGCACTGTCGGAATTTTCTGGCTGGCCACAAGTAATTCTTAGTATATCACTGACAACTTTATATTTTGTATACAAAACTGTTGATTTTATGGGTTTTTTTGTTGACTGTTGTCGTTAGCTTCCATCATGAATGAAATGCGTTTCAATTTCCCGCGCTGAAGTTTCTTTTTCTCCACTACAATATTTAAAAGTAAACATAAACAAAAATCCATTTGACACTGCATTTTCTTATACAGCATATTTGCAGATTCCATTTTAAAGTTAAAGACCACAATGCGCAGATGACTCAGAAAAGTTGGAGATACACAATTTGAGGGGCCTTTCAGATAATTAATGTTGTACTCTAACAATTTCATTTCAAAGTTTTTTATTTACAAATTTATTTTGGTTTGTGTACAAACTGCTTAAACATCAACGCATACTTTGAGACTTATGCATTTTAAAGAGTATTTTTTAGTCGTTTTTACTCGCAGCTAGTTCTTCTTTGCCCATATAAAACGATTAAATTTAAAGGCCGCATTTACAAACACATAAATAGTTAAACAAATGCCTTTTCTGTTTACATTATAACAATATTTACTTTGGATGTTTACTATCGTATTTTTTATGGTTAAATTTCCAACAATTGCAAATATTTTAAATATGTTTATGTATTGATTTAAACTACAGGCAAACACACTGTAATTGTTAGATAATAAAACATGTCACAGTGCAACTCGGCAACTGGTGTTTTTCGGTAAATTTGTCATACCGAAAGTGTCAAATGACCCCCCAGCAAATTGTATTCAAATTTATAATTAGCTTAATATATATGCGAAATGTAAATAATGTTGAAAGTTTTGCATTAAATTGAGAGTGGAAATTAGAATACCCTGGGTAATAGTTTGGATAAATAAATCTGTTTTTTAATTGAGTAAGTTTTAGAATTCTTCTGTTTTGTAACATCTTATGAAATTCTAAAAATATGTAGCCATCATAAGCTAATAATAACTTATCAGAGCATAAATCAGAGTAAAAGTCATTTGCTTATGATAAGAAATTTTACAATGACATGTTACATCACTCCGCATTAAATCGTCAGACCCGTTTCACACATTGAGAATATTTACAGAGTAAAAATGCATTCTGCTGATGTTTGGAATTAAATTAAATTGCATAATTTCAAATAAATAAAATTACAATTAAGCTAATAACAAAAGTGCTGCTTTTACATATGCTACATTATGTTTACGTTTAAAAATAATTAGATATTCAAATGGTCTCAAACAATTAAACAACATTGTTGGTCGTATATTCACACTCAGAAAATATATTCCTTGGAGGCAAATGAGTTCTTAGAACAACAAATGCTGACTTCAGCATAATGTTGCAATGCTGCCTTTGGTCAGCTCCACTTTTGTTTTCTGGAATCAGTTTTTCCACTGGCATTAAGCTAACAACAACGTCGAGTCACGGATTTTTTTGGTGTTCAAAATGCCTAATCGGTAAATCGAAACAAATTTGACATGTGAAAATCGTCAACTAAATGCGCATTTTCTTTAGGGAAAGTAGAGAAGTGCTGTGGAATGATGATGGCCTTCCAGAGGCAGTGATCGACGTGCCTCAATTTGATGAAGAAATGCAGCTACCCGAAGAGAGGCAATTTTTGGCTGCTTGTAGGCCAGTTAATCCAATGGCTAATTGGACTCGATTGGGAATACTGTTGTGTGTTGTGTATAATATATTTATTGTTGTCATCTTATTGGGCACTTACATATACTCTAAACTGGCTAATTAAACGCAATGCTATCGTTTATTTTTATTGGTTTAAGTGAAGAGAAATTTATTATTAAGTATAAGAAAAAGTGTTTAATGCAATCAAGATATATCATAAGTTTAAAAAGCAACTCTTTTATATGATGCACAAATTTATTATAAAGATTGCATGGATATATATTTAAACTTTAAACTGCTTCAACAATATTAAATTTAACATGCACTAGAGCAAATGAAACTCTATTACATTTGACAAATAAAAAGCTTTGACAGCAATTTTGCAAAGTATGATAACAATTTGTGTGCATTTGGGATATTGCAGTCATAAGTTAAAGTTGACGGTATAATTGGCTTAAACGGCTGACGTTGCTCACTATACGAGTATATATAAGAATATAGTATATGCGGATTGCTGACACTACGACATAGTATTAGACGAAGCAGCAGTTTGCTTACAAATCGACAGTCCCTAAACGCATTTCAACTTTGCCCTCGTTGCGAGAGTATCTGCAGTGAGTGCTGCCAAACAATTTAAGTTGTTACCAAAGTCATCAGCATTCTAGCTGCGGCTACCACTGAGTTAAAAACTTGCCCCTGCTGCACTTTCTGCTTGCCGCCATTCCCTTTGGTCCACCACTCCCTTCTCCCCCCCACCATTCTTTTTTTGTGCTTTGTGACAAAGTTTTTGTTGCCACTGTGCATTTGCATAAGAGCAGAAGATGTTGGGGCAGATAGAGACGGAGACAGACATGAGTAGCAGCTACAGCTTCAACGTCAGCGTCAGCTTTAAGTAGTTGTTTGCCTTTGATGTTGTTGAGCAATTAGGCAAATCTCGAGAATTGCTGACAGTCAATTCAATTTGTTGCCAGCGGCTGGTGGCTTTTCCATGTTGGTCAAAAGCATAATGTGTGGCCCCACAGCAACCAAACACATACATTAAACGCAGCGAGCTCTCTGCTGCTTATGAATTACGAGGAGAGAGAGAGAGTAAAGTCCTTTTGGCCTTCTATGTAAGTGCAACTAACCAGAATTCTCGTGGCTAGTGGCAACTTGGCCGTCGTATTTCATGGTGGTCCTGTCATAGTCGAGGCCTGAACTCTGCCATTATTTCTGGAGCCACAATTCACGTAGCACTTTTTGGCCGCGACCCTCAAACAAAAGTTCCGCTGCATCTCGCACATTTCAATTGTTTTTAGCCCAAGTGTCCTGGACATGCTCTTATCTAGGCATAAATTTGTTTAGCCTGCTATGGCTTAAAGCACGCCTACCTTTACACCTAGCAAAAGCTCATTATTCAAATTTAAGCTGGCGCGTTAACAAAAAAGTAAATCCAAAAATAAGTAAAAACTGAGAGAGAGAAAAAAAAATCAAAATTCATGAGGCAATGTGCGAGAATTATAGCAAGTTGCTGCTTGACGGTTTTAAGGACGCCAAAGCTGGCCCCAGAATGCGTTTGTTGTTGCAAACTTTTTCCATCAAAAGTTTCGGTTTTCGATACGCTTGCTGGTGGCAGCAGCAGCAGCATCGGCAGCAACATTGGCATCGCTAGCCGCAACAAAAGCAGCACCGGCGGCGTCGGCTTCTTCTTCCAAAGTGCCACTTCCGCTTTGCGTCAGCGCACACGGCGACGGCACAAAAGTGTGACTGAAGTGGTTGGTTTCAACCAAACCCCTCCGGTAGGTAGTCGCCTCTGGTTGCTGCTTCGTTTACACACATACACACACACACACAGGTGTTAATTAACTGGGGGACCGCCAATCTGCACTAAATTTTAAATTGCAAGCCAACCAAATTAATGAGACTTGCATTTCTTATGGGCTTGGTGAAGTGGGTGATCCCTTTTCCTTAGGTTGTTCTCTTTTTTTGGGCGATAAAAGTTAAAACTGAGTTTCTACAAAGTTTTGGGCTACATTTTCTTTGATTGATTTAATTGAAATAAAAATTTATTTCGGGTTAACAAATCAATCAACTGCTGCGGTTGTTTATTTACATTTTTAATTAGGAACAAGTATAATAAGTATTGACATTAAGGCACATTTAGTAATTAAAGATGGGAATTGTATTTCTCACGCATTTGACCCGCAGTAAACTGAGTAAAAGTATTTAGTGTAAATATTTTTGCAATGCGAGTCTGATTATTTAAAGAAAATTGCTAGTGTACATAATACATATTTTAATGATAAGCAACTTGCCATTCTATTTATGAGCTTTGATAACAAAGATAGTCAGTCAAACTAACGAGAGATAATGTTTTCAGCTTATTGTAGTATTTAGTAAAAACATGTTTTAAACAAATACTTATAAAATTAATTCTAATCAATATTCAGTACAATCGCAATTAAGTTCTTTCATTAAAGAGCGCCATCTCGCTATTTCAATCGCGCTCATAATTCGATTTTAGCTAAGCGCAAAAATGTGAAATATTTACCTGAAAAATGCCAAAGTTCCAACCACAAAAATTCCAACTGAACCCTTTATACTAGTTGTGTAATGTTAATTAAAATTATGCTGAAATATTTATATCGAGTATGTCAGACAAATAGTTAATATATGCATCATTGAAACTATTTAGAGCAAAAAAAAATACTTGTTGCTGGTATTGTGTTTGAGATTTGTTGCAGCAATGTTGAAATTAATTGAATTGTGCAAGAAACTATGGAGCAAGTGCAACAAACTACTCGTATTTCCATCAACATTAAAACCAATTAATAAATAATGAGCAAAAGCTGTTCGCTTAATCGCAAACTAGTTGTTGTTGTTGTTGTTGTTGTGTGTGGCAGGATACTCGATGTCCTTTACAGCTGCAATGGGGATAGACCACCAACGTTGCTGTCCGAGAATGAAATTAGTTACGGTGTCACATAATGATACTTGGCAACGACGGCATCCTGTCATCCTCCTGGTTTACTCGAGATATGTGTGAGCATGTGTGTGTGTGTGTGCGAGACTGTGTGTGTGTGTGTGTGTGTGTGTGTGAGCGACTAAGTGTAAGTATGCTTGATCTATCATCATTAGTTGACCATGCTACAACTGACACTTGGCCCAATTGATTTAGGGGCCTAGATTGCAGCTCAATTGCTGAACCGGTCAACGGTTTAGCGTCTCTCTCTTGCTCTCTCTCTCTCACTCTGTATCTCTATCGCTTTCTCTGTCTCTATGAGAGCTTGGCAAATTACTACAGTTAAGTGAAGTCCATCCCCTTGGCTAGCCAACCTAATAAACTGTTGAGCATCTGACTTGGGTTTCAAGTGATTTCGCTTGACTTTGTCGATTTGAAGTCAGAGGCAAACAAGCATATTTATTATTTATATAAATGTATCTAGCTGTTTGATTATTATGAGCAATTTCTCTGCTATTTGCATACATTAATTAAACTAGTACCAAACAAACTCATTAAAATGCCATTTAAATAAAATTGGTTATTATTCAATTGCATAATAGAAGCATAAATCATCATTGAAATTGAAACACTGTTTACTTTTTGTTTGCAGCGATAAATAAAAATTCAAGAAATTACTTAAGCTAATGTAATTATTTATTAGCATGGTATAAACTAAACAAATATTTTCATAAAATAGTTTGCTGACTTTTAATATCAATAACCAAGTACATAAATGTTATATATTTAATGAATGTTATTTTAAATAGTTTTTATAATTCATTTAAAATGCTCTCAATCTGTTTTCTGCCAAATATTCATTTAACGCAATTAATTTTCGTGCCACATTGAAGAAAATCCGCTTAGGCAACACTTGTGTTTATTTATGCGGTATTCTGCACATACATTAAAAACATTTGTCAATTACTGACTGCTGCGTTTATTAAATATGCAAATTAAATGTTTCCTAATTGTATAAACAGTACTTAAACGGCATTTAGAAGGATTTTAACAGTTAATTTTCAGTGCCAAAAAATTGCTAAAATTGTATATAATTAAATTGAAAATTTAAATATGATCCAGCTAAGGAATTTGGGTCAAAAATGATTTGGAGAAAGAGGGGAACGAGAAACAAATTGATGCAAAAATAAGTGCAAGTAATGGAATTTAATTAAAAGCGTGCATAAATTATGTTGCATAATGGCTACTACAAATGCCACACACCATTCACACTCAGGTTAATATACAAGCACACACACACACACATAGCCATGGGCATAATTATTGTCAAATATGTAATTCCGTGCGCCAAAAAGTATGCAATGGTTTTGTGTCTGCGCCACTTGCAATTTTCGTTGTCGTTGTTGGCGTCGCCGTCGCCATCGTCGTTGCCGCTGTCTGTGCCCTGAGTACGTCGACGTGCTCGTCCTTCGTCTGTAGTATTATTAATGCAATTGCACTGGCAACACTTCGAAACCACAATCATTTTCCCGCCCCACAAACACTGAACATGCATCGCTTTGAATTGCAGTCGACGTTTAGAAAACGCTTTCGCCTGCAAGACTCTGAATATGAAAATAGACTTGACTATTTTCACAAAATTTGTTTTAAGTTTTACAATTTTCTTTTAATTTATTTTCATATAATTGTACTTTATTTGATTTCCTTATAATTGACTTTATTTAATAACAATTTTGTTCTTATTTATTTTATTTCAGTTGAATTTATTTTCGTATATTAGTTCATTTTTTATTTCACCAATAATTTTCAAATTTATTCGATTTTTTATTATTTATTTTATATTTTTGTTTCCTTAAATTATTATTTTCTATTATTAGGTTTTTATTTTATTTTATCTTTATTTTATTTTAATTTTTCTTAAATTTATTTTATTTCATTTTATGTTAATTTATATTATTATTAGAATTGATTATAATTTATTTTATTTTAATTAATTTTTTATAATTTAATTCATTAAATTATCATTTTAGTTTAATTGTTTTTTTTTATTTTATTTAATTTTATTTTATATTTAGGTTGTTAATAATCTCGTATGTAGAAATTTTGTTATGGCTTTTTAGCTTTACTAAAATTTAATTGGATACTCTCTTAAAAAATACTGAATTTGAATATTATTAAGTAGTGAAATTTACTTTAATTCATTTACTTTTCACCACACTTTTGTGTAGAATTTGTTTCTGAGAACCTCTTTCATTTTGACATTGCAACACAACAGTGAAATGGAGCTTGCATTTTGGCTTTGAGCATGAGATGGGTGTGTCACTGTTTGAATTCACATTCTTGTAATTCACACGCATGCTCATGATTTGCAATGCACCCACACTCACACTCACACACTTATAAACACACACAGAGATACATTCGTGCGTACTTAACAATGTTGCTTTTGGTTACGTCGTCGTTGTTGTTGTTGTTGTTGTTGTTCTTGTCCCCTCAACAGCTTCCGCTCGTCGTTTGTTTAAAGCAGTTTGCACATTGTTGTCACTGCTGCTGCTGCTGCTGTAATGATTGCTCTTGTTGTTGTGGTTGCTGCTGTTGTTGTTATTGTTGCTGCCTGGCTGACTGGCAGACAGGCAGCCGTTACCATAATAAGGGCATTGTTTATCTTGTTCCTGATGGCATTAATACCATTGTAATTTCAATATTTAGTCGACCACTTAATAATGTGCGGCTTACTAATGATTATTAATTATTGCGGAATGCTTGTTGTCATTTTGTTGCTGCTTTGCTCTACTCTTCTCTGCTTGGCTCTGCACTCGATGCAATTGGTTTATTATCTATCTATGAGCATACAGATTGGTCGCACAAATGGTTAACCGCATATTAGATTCGAATTATACCAATGTGTCGCAGGTGATTCATTTTGGTCAACGATTACACAAATGTTTAACTGATTTATGAATCAGACATACTGTAAATTTTCGCATTATCTATCAGTTGAGTGTGCAGTGGCAGGATTTCCATTAAGTGATTTTCCATTTTGGTAATTAAGTGTAGTGAGTATTCAACTAATCATTATTACAATTAAATGCAGCAACCAAGTGTAGTATACACATTAATCTCTAAATAGATTTACTTTTTTAAAATGATAATCCAAAACATTGCAAATGCTTCATTTAATTGAACTGAAATGAGTTGCAATTCGATACGATTTTATGACTTGTTGAAACTCGTTTGCAGTTCTTTTAGTTCTCTATAAATGCCTTGAAATTTAACTGCCATTGTCCAGGATTTTCATCATATTAAGCACTCTATTACGAGATGCTTGATAAGTCCACACACAAAAGCATTACCCGTGGCGAATTGAAGGTAATTAGAAGGAGTACGAGCAGTTCGAGAATGTCCAGCAATTAAATGCCATTTATTATCTTGTGGCTGAAAACAAATGAATTATAGCTACTAATTAAATCAGCAAATTACAAGCACGCACATTACATAAATTTCAAATTAGATGCAGCGGCGAGCAACAAAATCCCGCAGGTATTATGCTCAGGTGAAATCTGTAAATTTTACTGAAAATTAATGCCAAGCCATTGGCACGTTCAAGCCAAGATGGAGAACACAAAATAAAAGTGAAAAAAAAAACAAAAACGAAATGAAAATGGAGCACAGGCTAGAGACGACTTTTCCGGGGCTAAGTAGCCGTAAATTGGCCAAGTTGAGAACGTGTGAAAAACGCTGACTAAGTCAGCTAAAGCCAGCCCAGGCAGCCAGCAAAGTCATGGCAAAGCTGCGATGATGAAGTAATTTTAGAATTCTGTTTTTTTTTCGGGCCATTGTCTGTTGACTGTGATTTTGACTAGTATTTGATGTAATTATTTTTTAGTGATGCTTGCTGAAAGTGTCAAAATAACTTGTCTGTATTCAGTGGCTTTTTTCTGTGATAACTTGCGGTGACAGCAGCTCACTTGACTTGATGTCAGTACTTGATGTCTATCACGTTGAAAGTACTATATCAAATTCGCTAAAGTCAAAGTGCAAATCCAATGTCCTTTGAGGGTTAAGGCAGCTATAAAGCTCAGTGCAGTGTGTAGTAAGCTTACAGCTCAGCTCACATTTCACTCACTTTTGCTGGTGACTTTAAAAAAACAATTTATGCAGCATTTTCGCATATGCCAAACACTTGCCCACACACCCAAAGACACGCCCCTAAAACCACACTCATGGCATAGTTGTTGTTGTTGTTGTTGGTGTTGTTGTTGTCAGCAGCCAGTGCAAAATACGCGTTAAATGCGCAAAGCGTGCGGCACGCGCTGAGATTGCCGAGCACCGAGCACCGAGCACCGACCTCACTGAGCACTGATAGAATGAGACTCGTCGTTGGGTCTTTTTCGTGAGTCCCGTGTGAATATGTTGTCAAATTCTCATGAGGATTTTAGCTTTTCTTCATGTTGGCTGCCTGCTTTGTTTCTTTCCACTTATGACTACTGCTCTTGTTGCTGCTTTTGGTTCTTGCTGTTGCCTGTTGTTGCTGTTGCCTGTTGTTGGCGCTGAAAGCAGTCAGCTGCCAAGCATATTTCAAACTCCACTCGTAAGTGTGCTAAGTGGCTGCTTACAAATACATTTGCGTAACGTCTTTTCTCTTCTCTTGGCGTATATCACTTTTATTTGAGTTTGCGTTTTGCATTAGGCATATTACGCATACGCCCGCGTGCCACATCACATACTACACAGACAGCACACATTTCCTTCTTCCTTCTGTCTCACACATATCACATCTTCATTTAACTCATCACATTTTCGGTTAAAGCAAAATTAGAAGCTTATGATTTTTGCCTTGCTCTAAGCCTAGCTAATGGCTTAGGCTTAAGCTTAAGCTTATGCTTATGCTTATGCTCTTTATCATTTCAGCGTTATTCTTTCTCTGCAGCTTCTGCAAATTTCAGATTAATATCCTGTGTGTGGTTCTGTCTGTGTGTGTGTGTGTGGTTATGAAATTAAACCGCATCTCCGAATTTGGCTCTGTTAATAACTTGCCTTATTACGCCACATATGGCAAACCATTTTGCTCTATTAATAAGTTCATCAAGTATACGCAACGTATATTTCAATACAGTGGGTTTGAGCAGGTGTTTTTGGTAGTGCACAGAGATGATTTAGCTTGGAATTAGGCAGCTGCAGCTGCATGCAATTTTCTGAAAATGCAGCAAAAGCATAATGGGAAAAGACGTCAAGGTTTTTATGGCTCCATGTGTTGGCTTTTGTTATTTCGATGGCCAGATACTTCAGTAGTTGGCATATCCCTAATGCATTAGCCTTAAACTTGTTTATGCTATTTTGTCTGACTTGCATTTTGGTTGCTTTTATTGTTGTTGTTGTTGTTGCTGCTGCTGCTTTCGCTTTTGCTCACATTCGCTTACAACATGCATCATTTATGGCACACAACATCAGATGCATTCTTGTTTGCCCCGAAAGTTTATTTACGTTCAACACTCATACTCACACTCAGTCTCTTTTGTGTGCGTGTGAGTGTGTGTGTACTTTGTGCAAGCTTAACAGCGCCAATGTCAATGTTTATTGATGCAAAACAAGATTTTTCTCGCTTGCGCAAAAGGAAATCGCAATTGCAATCTTCGATTTTTTTTTTTGGTGACTACAGCGGAATGTTTTCAAAAGACTCTGATGACAAATATTCAAATAACTGGGAATTGTGCTGTGGGTGTGTGGTTACAATTTTCTCCTACATTAAGCTGATTGTCATGCAAGCACAACAGATTAAATCAATAAGCGAAGAAGAAGATTGTGCGTCGATAACTTCAGGCAAAGAAAAATAATTTTATTTAACTTGTTCAATAATAATCTATATTTTTTTATTGTTAAAATAATATCATTTAAAAACAGGTATAAAAAAAAAGCCCTTAAAATTGAAGCACGTTACCGAATTTAACAGAAGATATAATTAATTTTCTGGTAAGTGTTTTAAACGTTCTATATTTTCCATTTTTATTTTAATTCAGCTTGAGATTTGCTGTTCAATTTATTTCATTGCGTATTAATTATTTAAGCTAAGCTGCTTTTAAATAATGCATAAATTCCTATTTGGGGCTAATCTTGTAATCTGTTTTATTCATTTATAACAATCAGATATTAACATTGTTATTCAAAAGTCTAAATAGAACTCGTCGCTGATTTTTCGCAGTCATTTAAATATTTATTTGCTTTGCGCTGATTTGAAATTCTGAGCACGTCACAAAACCATCAGCGGCAAATTTCGCGGCATGCCGCATTTTTGGCAGCACCCGACGCCAGGCCAAAGTCACCCGCATCCGCAACGCCTCCCTTCCCAACCTCAAGCCCCCCTCTCTCACTGTTCTGTCACGAACTTGAATAGGCCTTGATATGCCTATATACTATACAGAAAATTTCCCAAATACTAAATGCGCAATAATGCGCTCACGCTTCGCCCACCTGCAGTGTAGAAAATATATCAGAGAATAATTTTTTAACGCTTGCCACACACACACATTGAAATCAGTTCAAATCTGTGGCAGCTACGCTAGCAACGTGCCAACCCCATTGTGGCATGTTTTGGCATAAATTTAAAGAGCCAAAAGAGGAATTTAAGCTGCGACTAATTTTAAGATACATTTTCCCCCAAACATGCCCTGAGCTCGACTCCTGTGCTAGTTGTTGTTGTTGTTGTTGTGTCCAGCACTTACGATAATTACACGCAAAGCATTTTGCTGTGTTTTTCACTTTCGTTTTTTGGGGAATGGGGAATGGTAGTTACCACAGTCAACAGGTCGTATGCGCAATAGCTGTGCTTACGTCTTTCAGACAAGCTGATTGTGCAATCAGCATTAGAGCTTGATAGCGAAACATGTTACTTCAGGTTTAGCCCTCAGTGTGGGAATTTAAACATCAAGCGGTATCTTAACATGTTGTCACTTGTCTTTCTCATGTTTGCACTTGGCATTAACATCGCGGCGTTTGCTTTCTGGTTTGTTTTTGCGTTTTCCGCGCTGGTTAAAACAGTTTTCTAACTGATTTACTTAAAAACTTTGCAAATGTTTCACTCGCTGCAGTAAAGGTATTTAGTTTTTTTTTTTGTTGGTGTTGATGCCGAACATTTCTGCACTTCTGTCAGCTCTAAACTATCTCGCTGTCGCTCTAAGTATGGATGTCTGTCTATGTGTGTTAATGGGCTTCACCTGCATTGGTGTGCGGCAATTTGTGCTGTGTTTTGTGGTGTTTCAGCATGATTACTTTGCTGCTTGCTGCCTGCTTCTCTTTGCGAGTGCGCTGCGTTTTGTTAATTGTCCTGATTTCCGGCTGCTGCTGCTGCTGCTGCAGCTGTCGAGTGTTAAGTGTGCAAAAAACAATCTTGGCAAATTGAAATAAAATGAAGATAAATTCACTTACAGAAATGGCAGACAACTTACACGCTCAGAGACATTTAAGTCGTGTTTACTTTAATAAACAGATGGGGAAATAATTGTACTTAACAATAATTATTTAATAGGTTTTAATAAGTTTTGATTTCTGACAGCGATTTTTGGTATTTACAAAAATAATTATAGTATTTATAGTTTTTAAAAATTTCTTATAATATGACATACATTTTAATATGGCAAAATACGACTGCTGCTGTCGAGACTAAATTGCTTTGGAAACCAAGCTTGTGTATTTGGCACGTTATGGTATATTTTAAATGTTTTAGTATATTTATATTTCGAATTTTTGGTACCTTGGGTATCAAGAGCATATTGATATTCGAAATACAACCCTCGGTATATTTTGGTTTTTTTTGGTATATTAATTCGGTATATTTTAAAAATAAGACCTCATTGCTCGGCTTTTACCAAAAATGAGTTACGAGTATCTTATTTGTAGCTCTCTTACTTGGTATTATTATCTTTTTCTTTGACATCAAATTACAATTTATTTTATTTCCTTCTCTTAATTATTGATTTAAAAAGTTTCTATTAAATAATTTATAAATTAATAACGAAATTTACGTTGTATTGCTGATGTTATTAATTTTATCGAATTAATATAAATCAACAATTTAATTTGTTTACAATGCTTAGATACAATTTAACAAATTGGTTTGCCCCACAGCTCATTAACCTCAATTCACCTTTGTTTTGGCTTTTATAAATCACACACACACACACACCAACACATATGCATCCTCAAGAAGACACCCACATTACACACACACACACACACACACTTACGAAGCCATCATTAGAGCCTCTCACATTTGGTGCGCATAATCAAAGTTATTATTAGGCATGAAATTGTAACCAAATAGCACTTGATTATTATTCAGTATCTGCGTTTAGAGTGTTTTGTCGGCTCTTTTGTGTAGCATTTCGTTCATTGATGTGGAGCGGGGGTTGGTGGGTGGGGGGTGGGCATTTGGTAAACGGGCACGGGGCGTCAATTATGCTAACAAGCTCCAACACTCATAATCACTCCACAGACAATCGTTTAGATAAGCGCCAAGGAGCGTTAAACAAACGCTGCGGGATATGCGTATACCGTGAGCGAAAGTCGAAGTAAGTCAGAGACGGATAAAGAGATGGAAAGGGGAAGGAGAAAGAGAAAAGAAGAAGGAGTCGAGAACCGTGAGCCTAGGCAAATACTTGAACTTGCGACTCGGCTTTGGCATTTTTCGGGCAGGGGTTGGAGTTGGCTTTGTGAAACAAAAGGCATAACAAGCTGAATAAATAGCACGATAAATGCCATAAACAAGAGACGAAAAGTTTTAGCAATGAACGCAGCAACAACAGCAACAAAAGCAAGCAACACAACCAAAAAAAAAAAAAAATACACAGAAATAATCCAAGAAAGTCCAATAAAAGTCACGTTGCCGCAATGTGAAGTCAGCAGAATGTCCAAGTCCAAGTTGAAGTCGAGAGTCCGAGTTTGTGAGTGCATAAAAACGGAAACTGCGTGTTGTAATTGCTTAAAGGAAACCCTTGCGTACAATTTGCAACTAGGTGGCAACGCTGCGCCTCAGTTCACAGCTCGCATTGTGAACCGGTAACAACTCTCAAAGGACGAGATTTATGCGATTGCCGATAGGAAACAACGCCAAACAGCAATGCCGCTCAAGACAACTTTCTTTCATTCATTCGTTCTTTCATTCTTTTGCTTCTCTTCGGCTCTAATGGCATTTGTGGGCGTATCTCGAGTTTGCAAGTGAGAGAGAAAAAGAGAGAGAGAGTGAGGGGAACAGTGGCAATGACTTGACGTTGTCCTTGCTGTATTGTCTTGTAATGGCTGCCCATGTAGTTGTCGTTGTCGTTGTCCGTGTAGTTATTGTATCATTTTGTGTCCTTTCCCCCTCGGTGTGCGCTGCTGACTTTTCTTTCAACTCGGCAGCACGTTTTAATTTATTGGCCTTTAAATACTTATTTCAATTAAAATGTACAAGCGCACAAAAACTTGTTTTGCATTTTATTAATTATTCATTAACAAGCTGAAGTTGTTATAGTAATACATTTCGCCCATTGTTCGCTTGTATCTGTGAGGTTTTTTTTTAAGGGTATTGTTTGAGTTATTTCTGTTTATTTACAGCATGAATGCTAAACGGGTTGGCTTTAAGAATTTCGATATGCATTCTGTTCGAATCTATAAATTTGCTAGCTTGTTGAACATTTAAGTTTCCTATATTCGAAATACACATTTCAAAAAGATAGTATTTCAATCCTTTAATTTTATTGACCAATGTTGTAATGTGGAAATGTGGTTATAAAGTTTGTGAATTCACAAAAAATTTCTTTTCACTTTTAATCGAACACAATCAATTAAATTAGGCCACTTAGCTTTCGTGGCTTTAAGTGGCCATTTTACGATAATTGCATGTTTGTGTGTGGGTTTTTCTTTTTAAGAATAGACATCGAACAAAAGGGGGGCGTGAAGTGATGAGTGGGGCAGACAGGAGACAGTTCAATATGTATTTATGACAAACTGTTTATGGCAACTCATGAATATGAAGTTTTCATCGTCTTATTTTGAGATGTCTAGACAGATAAACTGTAAAAACAGCGCGTGGAGAGTGAAATCTAAATTAACTGCATGATAAATCTCAAACAGAATATTCTCGACTTGCGTTTTGTTTTTAATTAATTTGGATTACAATTTGAAGTGATTTAAATAAATATTAAAGAATTCAAGGTAAATGAAGAGTGTTGTTAAGTTTCGCATAAAAAGTTTTCACTTCTTTTTCGCAGTGGCTGAACTGAAGTTTTTACGCATAATTTACAGCTATGCAGTTTGCCATTAAGGTATACAAGTAAGGTGTCTTGCTCTTGCTTTTGCTCTAGCACGTGGCACAACTTAATGCGGCTACAAATTTTCGCTATCAAGGCTGCTATGACGCTATCGGCATCATTCATCATCAGCTGCCAAACAATTGACAGCATAAAACGCAGAGAGGTTGTTCCACAAATGTCGTCGCACCACTAAAAATCCCTAGCTGGAAAATCCACCTGAAATGAAACTTTTGAATTTTGATTGCGTTCGCGTTGGCGCTCATTCATTGTTGTTGTTGTAGGAGTAGGAGTAGGAGTAGAGTGCTTGCTTTTTATCGCAAGGCTGTCGACATTGGGCAGCAGCACTTCATATGCAAAGTATGATCCACTTAATGCGATTTATAACACAGCTTCCTTTACCCACGCACAGCTCACCGGCTGAGAGCAGCATGCAAATATATTAAGCTGAGTGACTACGACTAGAGAAAAAAACTAACAACATCTAACCCTCAGACCTTCGACTCCGTCTCCGTCGCCGTCTCCGATTCCGACTCCGAGTTGCGATTGCGAGCCTGCGTTGTAGCAGCTGTAGATCTGGTTCATATACGCCAAGCTCGTTTGTTCCGCCTGTCATGGCCATGTTGCTGTCACCCATCACCCATCAACCGTCGTCATCGCTGATGTCGTTGTCGTTCCTTCTATTCCTTGCTGTTAGTCGATGATGCTGCGCTTTCATTCATGGCGATTATGCTGGAGCCGCCCTTTTGTTTCCTTAGCTTAGAAAATCCATTTCGAATCCCAGTTTAGTGCAAATTTATACCGTGAATACATTTTTTCTTGCTTCGCTTCGCTTTGCCTTGCCTTGCTTTGCTTTGCTCGTATTTATGCAGTAAACTCGCAGCAATTCGTTGTTTAAATTTAACGCCACGAAACAAAAACAAAAGAATGAGCGCGAGAGAGTGAGAGACAAAAATGAAAGAAGAATTAATACAGCAGAGTTCTCGAAAAATCTTGTTACATAATTGTGCCCCAGCGAACCTTGCCACTCACTCACTCACACCACTCAAGCTGGCACACGCGGCGTATGCGTTACATTGTTAGCCATTGTTTTTAGCTCCAGCTGCCCGCTGGGCATTCACAATTTTGTCTTGTTGAGCGCGCAACATGAGAATGGGGTTAAAAGCAGCTGTATATAATAAATGCAAGTGCGTATGTAGGAATTTTTAACCTAATTTGCAAAAAAAATACCTAAAAGATTGAGCTCGCTTTAAAGAAACGAAACTTGCTTAAAGTATAGTAAAATATGCTTGACATTTATTTGAACATTGATTGATAAGAGCAAAGGAGGCTTTAAGCTCGGCAAGGTGCTTGAGAAGTGATGGGCTGCCAACGAGAGCTGCAGACTCATTAGCAAGTACTTAAAAAACTATTCGTGCAACAGCTGTCATGTGGCTGCTGTCACACTTGCTTGCAACTTTTGTGTGCGTGTGTGTGTGTGTGCTGTGTATATATAAAGTTGCATGGAGGTAACAAATGTCAACATGCTTCACATTCAGCTCTACTGACAGCCGGTTGTCCCGACGGTGCACAGGACACCAGCAACTCGCAAACTCGTGACTCGCAAACTCGCGACCCGCGACACGCTGCGCGACCCCCTGGTGGTTAATTAAAAAATGGTAACGCTTTGGCCCCATTCGTTGCTTTGGGGAAAAATGTGTGGACTGTTAAATTTACTTCTGGCATTTTTTTTTTGATTTTTCATTGCTCTGGCGCTTAAAAGTCCCGAGTGCGTTGTGCATTACGAGTATGATTAATATTTAATTTTCGCTTCACTCGTACTCACGTAAATCTTCTATCTCTCGGACTAAGTTACGGGCCATTTAGCTGCGACTAACTTATTTTCACGTTAACTCTTTTTTTTTCTCTTTGGTGCTGCTTTTGCTATGTGCTGTCAATGAGCTCATTAAATTGCAATTCGTGTGGATTATTTAAGAGGCATGGAGTGCATACTTAACGCTGATTACTTACCACTCGCTGTTTACTTTTATATATTTTACTACGTTTCTCCATTTTGCCCGCAATCCATTTCTGCTTATTTTTTTTGCCCCTCCATTTTCTTTTCGGCCAAGTTTGACTGCAACTCTAATTAAAGGTGTCTGGGGCTTCACTCTGGCGGTTTGTGTTTATTATGAGTTATATTCTCTCGTTCGAGCTGTGGGAATAATTTACCTACAAAAAAAAAAAAAAAATGCAGGCAAAATAAAGAGAAAAACTCTATGAAGCGTGTGCAAGCATTCGACTGGAATAAATCGCTGGCAGAGCACAACTTTGCACAAGTAAACTAAGAAAAAAAAAAGGGGGAAAAGTTTGGTGAAATGAAATTAATGCTTAATTAATACCAACTGTTGGCTTTTTAAGGAGCTTTAAAGTGAAAAATGAGATCGTAGATAAATATTGTGCTAAGTATAATTATTTATCTTAAATATTGTATATTTTTTTCAGTTGTTTTTCTCAAGCAAACAAATTGAAAACAGAATTTGAAATTGTTTTACTGACAGACCAATAAAAATCTACAAGAACATTAACCAAATTGTCACAATTCGTAACATGCATGTGACAGTTGTCTGTGGTGCTGCTGCCTCACACACTTCACATTGCTCTCCCTCTCTCTCTCCCCCTCTCTCTCTCTCTTTGTCTTGGTTCTCGCTTTTTGTGGGTGTGCTTGTGTGCTTTTGTGGGTCAGTTGCGTTGCCGCCCAAAACGTTTGCTGTTTGCTTTTTTCGTTGAGTGCAACCCAAAAAATCATCATTGAAATATGTTTTTTGTCTGCCCCAGCAAACCGAACATCGCCCCACCAGCTGCTCAGCTGTCCGTCCATCTGTCTGTCTGTCTGTCTGCCTGCCTGCCAGCTTGCTTGCAACAACTGGGCGAGAAGCATTCTGCGGGTCGGCTGGCGATACCGCAGCAGGCGGCTGGAAGACCGCACAAGAAGCATAAACAAAAACCTTCATTAATCTTATTCAATGTCCGGCACATACTTACACGAGTTCAAGCATTTTGCTGCAGCTCAGCATCAGCATCGGCATCAGCGTCGGCATCAGCATGTGAGTGCAAATATTACAACTCTCGCAATGTTTTCTTTCGTCTTCTTGGAAATATAAACAATTTGCACATTTTAAGTTGATTTCTTTAGCAAAAGGGCTCAACGAGTGTGTTTGCAGCAGTCACGCGTCGTATACGTGTGTGTATTAAGTATACGTCGCGTGTTGTCCAGCTGTTCGAATGTATGTTGTTTGTTGGCTTTGCGGTGCCTCCTACTTCAACTGCGCATATATAAATTCGCATGGCTTGTTGCAGTATTGTGACTTTATTTGCACTACGTGCAGACAGTTTCATATTAAGCGTAATCGTTGCAAATTTTAAATTGGCCAACATTTTGTACAATTTGATAGTAATATATTCCTTTTAACTATTTAGCATTTTAGCACTTATCACTTTTGCACCGCAATTAAGTGAGTGCAAACAGTTGGCTGGGAAATCAATTAATTGACATCTGCATAGATAAATACAAAATTTCCAAGATATTTTCATGCATGCATGCAACACAAATTGCCCATGTTCTATGTCCATGTCCATGTTCATATCTATGTTCGTGTTCAGCTGCGTGTGTCCACAGAAAAAGTCAACAGAACGCTGATTAGATAAAAGCAAAAACCTGGTTTACTAAAGTTGCAATATTTTGTGGCTTACTTTATTGCCAATATGCATATATAACAAATATGAATAAATGTAAATTCATGTGATTTTATCATGAAAGAAGAAAAATCTATAGTTGACAATTTGCATATGCAATTTGTTTTCAAAGATTGCATGAAGCTTCAATAATATTATTAAGAACAATATTTAAATTATACGTTGTTAAAGGAACTAAATACTTTAAACAATTTCAAAGCCAATCAATTGAAATGCATATGGTAGGAATATTTATGAAATCTGTTTGATGAACAGAAATGAAAAGATATTTAAGATTTAAAGAATTTGTTAAATGTATTTCATACAATTCATAAAAGGCTAACTCATTTAATATAAGTGAAGAATTTTTGAAATTTTAATTTAACAGAGTTGCATACAAATAATGTATAAGTTATTCAAGATTGCCAATAATTTAAATAAACGCTTTTTATTTATTTAACACACCGAAGCTAAGTAGCAGCTTGAGCTGTGTTGAGAGCCAATTCAATGCCCTTGCATAAATATGCGAGTGCTCTTCAAAGCATTCAAGGCTTGGACGTGTGCCACAACTTTCCCTGACTTGTGTGCTTGAACTTAAGCATAAACGGAAATCAAAGACATATTGTGCGTCGTCGTCGTCGTCTGTGGAAGTGCATCATGTGGTTAACTAAGACAAGGGTGCCGCCTTCTGTCGTTGACAGTCGCCCGACACACACACACACACACACACACACACAACACCCACAATATGAAGGAAATACTCAGAAGCTGCCATCACATTCAGCTCTTTGCTCTGAGTCAATCCATGGCTGCAGTCGACGCGCATAAATAAGTCTGTCTGGCAAATGTCAGGGACTAAACTCTGACTGAATGATGAGTGCTGTTGCCCTTTTAAAGATTTACATGATAATTCTTTAATGCTGTCCATTTATTATATACACAGCAAATGGCGTCACATAAGCGCATTAACAATAAATGCACTACTATAAATAATACGCATACGCAGTGTAAGCCAGACTCAATTGTTGCTGCTGAGTGGACAAAAGTTTTTAGCTCTGGGGGAGGGGAGTTGGGCAAAAGGCAATAACAAATTGTCAGGCAAAGTGACAGACAGAGAGAAAGTTTATCAGAATGCATTAAATTAAATACAAGTAAATAGAAAAACAGTTTTGCAATTTTTCTCATAGTCGTCCTGCCAAAGCAACAGATTCTGTTGAAGTTCCCAGTTGCAGTTCCCAGTAGTTCCAGTAGTTTCCACAGCAGCTCTCTCTTTATGCCCATTTTATTTACATGAAGTTTTTGATTTGTTTTCGTGGCGCTTGTCAACATTTCCGGCAAACAATAAAACAGCTACATTTATTGTTTACGCGAGCATTCTGCACTGCAAAATCTCTTTAAAATGGACACAATTGTGGCGAAAATGTTTCAAGCAATTTACGTTTACATCGAGAGAATAGAGTTGGTTTTCCTGCTGAGAACACACAACGAATTTGTGTCTATTTATTTGTTGCACTTTTGTTTACAATTGCATTTAAATTTATAGCGAAATCAACAAAAGTGTTGCCATCTTCTTTTTATTTGTATTTTTTCTATTTTTTGTGTTGCAATCAGTTTGGCGCTGTGTTTGAGCACCGGAAACAGCTAGTTTTTCTTAACTGAGCAACACGTCGCCCATACATATTGTGCTTGTTATTGTTGCGTTGCCGTTGTTATTGCATGCATTTCACATGATAAGCAAATATGCGGGAAACTGCGAAACATGCAGAGGCAAGGGAAATCAACACAAGGTGGAAAAATATGTGCATGTCCTTGTTACCGGTAGATTTCCATTTTAGATGGCGCCATCATTGATGCCTGTTGTTGTTCATGGTTGTTGTTGTTGTTGCTTATGATTAGAGGGCGTGGAAGTATAGCACTCTATATATTTGTATAAAGCACACTGATATATATGTATATTTGAATTCGCATAATCAGCTTGTGCAATCTGTTTGCCAGCCAATCGAATGTCAATTAATTTTGATTCATCGGCAAGAGAGAGAGAGACGCTTTTAACCTACTTTCGCTGCAAAGAACTTTTACTACTATTGTGCTCAAGCTGTGCACAGAAGAAAAGTGGAATAAAACACAAACACAACGATTGCAATTTGCATTGGACAAGGACATTGGCGTATTACTTTTATGAGGTGGTTATTCAAAACTAACAAGAAAAGTGCACAAAAAACTTTTGCCAACATTTTTGTTGGTCTGTTTGGCTTTGACGTGCCTGCACTTATATTTCTCGCTGAAGCAATTTTCAAGCAACAAACAACTTGACTAAGAACAAAACATGTTGTTGATCACATAAAACAGGGCCGAGACCACACCCAGACACGGTCTTGAAGTCTATGTCTCTTTTTGTTTTTCTTCGTCGTTTCTTTGTTCTTCGCTCATTGCAAGTTCAAAGGTAGCACAAGTGGGTACGACATGCAAGCAGTTAGCTTGGCTAGTGACTGCCTCCTTCTACATCCACAACAACAACAATAATAATCATAAAAAAAAAAAACGAAAACTAAAACAAAACATTGACATAAATAAGAGCAAAAGCTGCTGCTGCTGCTGCTGCGGCTGCGGTTTGCTAAACTTTTGCTAAATGCCCTCGGGCAAAAAAAGGTGATACCATTTGGGCATAAACTTTGCTGCCAGCTGCCAAAAGAAAGTGAGACATTTTTAGTGTAAATTGCACTACTTTTTGTTGTTAGAAAACTAAAATATTTACTTGTATTTCAACTGTTATGGCATAGTTTTTTGAATGGCTATGTTTGTAAAATGTAAATTCAATAATTAATGTCATTAAAATAATGTCATTTCATAGGACTTGAATGGATTTATTAAAATGAAAAATGTAGTTTCAAGCTTTATTTTATTGATATTTTTAAGGAAATTAACAGAACTAACAATATATAAAAAGAGGAATTTTGAACCATTTAAACAGCCCTGAAAAAATCTTAATATATCTTTATAAAAAATATCAAATTATATAAATATTGTGTCATTAAATCTATCATATATTTAATTTCCAATTTCTATCATATATTTAATTTCCAATTTCATGTACTTTTTATTAACTCGCCTTTTTAAAAATATAAACTAACTTAAAAGAAATCTTAAGAAATTTTAAAATCAAAAATGAAGTAAAATATATATTTTGTCAATATATAAAATATCAAATAATATAAATATTGTGTGAGCAAATAGGTCACATATTTAATTTCTATACTCTTTATTAGGTTTTTCTATAACTCTACTCTACTTAAGATAAATTTTTAAACGAAATCTTAAGCGAAATCTTAAAAAATATTAAAAACAAAATTTCAAGAAAAGTAGATATTGTTTCAATTAATTCGTCATTTATTTAATTCTTAATTATTTCCGATATACTTCATATGTTTTCCAATAACTCTGCCTTAGAGCATCAAATATTCCTCACATTAAGTGCAAGCAATTTCTTCTCGTTTGTACTTATTTTTACTTTTACTAACGACATCAGTTCGTTCCAATTTTTTCTCGTTATTTTTTCGCTTTTATTCAACAATTTTTGCTGCTGCTGTTGTGGTTGTTGTTGTTGTGGTTGTTATTGTTGTTGTTGTTTTGTTTCAACTTATTAGTAGTTTTATTTTTATGCGCCGGCTGCACGATTTTTTTGCTGCCGCAGAATTTTGAAGCTTGTTTTTTGCTGCGCTCCGACTTGGGTCATAAATTTGTGAAACTTAAACGCAAACGCGAATGTTTTTCATGGTGTGTGCATTATATATTTTTGCCAGCTTGTTGTCGCATGCTAAGGCAAAAAAAAATGCGCGAAAAGCTGAAAAACTTTGCTGTAAAACATTATTTTTTGATATGTTAATCGCGCCTTACATGCAATTTTCTTATTACCTGATCGTCATAACGCGTGTCGTTTGTCCTTTGGATTCGTACACTTCGTACACTTATACTCTTTACTCACAGGTTTAAAGGGTAGTATAACTTTGTGCCTGCAGGAAAGTTACAGACAGAAAAAGGCATCTCCGATCCTATAAAGAATATATATTCTTAATCAGCGTAAACATCCGAGACGACGTATCCTTATAAGTCTGTATTTCTGTGTGTCTCTCCATATGAACACATAGATCTTAAAGACTATTCGAAATATAATTTTTTCGAAAGGAAGTTTCTACTATCTTTCAAGATTGTTTCAAATGTTTGACAGGCCCACTTACGCCCCAGCAAATCGTAAAATATTGCATAAAAAGCGCTAGTTGCGATGTTCGGTACAATAATAACTAAAGTATGTCTTGGTATGTTATATTCAGTATTCTGTGGTATATTTTGAATGCAGTGCTACATCACAGTATTTAGAATTTTATGATATTTGGAATATTTTAAGAAATATTACTGCACTGTTTTGCTCTTATTCAAAAAGGGTAGCGGGTATCTCAGAGTCGAGCATACTCGTCCTTTGCATTTTTACCATTTTTTTTATTATTCTATATTTAAAATGTCGGTACAGGTTAGAAGAGTTTCTTTGCACAGGTAGCTAGCTCTGTTGTTTAATTTTAATTACACTTGGAGTTGCGCCCTCAGCTATGCCACAAATTATGGCGTAAATGAATTAAGACCAAACTCACACATCGCACACACACACACACACATACATACGTCGCACACTCACACACACTTCCGCATGAAGCTTTAACACACAATCAGAAATATGTGCACATAAATGCCAGGCATTTTATTGTTTGCCATGTTGAGGTGGGCGCTGTGATGCGGTGCGGTGCGGTGCGGTGTGGTGGTGTGTGCGGTGTGCAGCCATAAAAGGTGTAAGACTGCCATAAACGCCTCACATCAGCAGTTATTGGTTTGCTCCCCTGTGTGTGTGTGTGTGTGTGTAAGTTGGCGTGTCTGTGTGTGTCATAAAATGTGCGTAAAACTTGCTTATGGCATTTATTGATAAAACGTTTGGCCAATGAATTTTTATTTAAAGCACGACTAAATAAAGTGGTATTAATGCGATTTGGGAATTTATAGTTTTGGTATTTAAGATAGGGGGCGAAAATTTCAAATAATTCCCAAAGAATCTTGCTTGTTTATTTATTGAGAAAAAAGCCACAAATTACTGTGGCTACTACTATTTTTCTTTAATGCTAATTGGCTCAAGGAAAACCTACCAGTTTCTAATTTATTTATAACATCATATATCATATAATCTTAAAAATAGTCAGAGACTATAGAACTTCAAAAAAACTTTATAACTTAAACTAGAGTATTAATATTTCATATTAGTTTCTTAATCTTCTTATGGCACATTCCAAAAGCATGGGAGAAATGGCTTCTGAACTCGAATATGTAATGATGAATGATAATAATGAAATATGAATTTAAAAGCGTTTCTTTACCTGGGAAGTGTAAAAAGTCCTTAGAGCTTGGAAGGTTGACATAGAAATGAATAGTATTGATCTTAATTTTGAATATTTACAAATTAGTGAAAAATATGTTTTAAAGCAAAGCTGAGTAAAATGGAACGCAATTAATTTAAACTTGGAATGGTTGTTGGTTAGACATCGTCACCGAGTCATGACCTTTTGTGCTTTAGCCAGACTCCATTGATGTTGTTGCAAAGCATGTGAGACGTCGCTGACTCAACTGTTGTCGCAGCATATTTCGCAAGTTGACAACTTGTTGTCATTGACAAGCCAAAGGAATGAACAAGAGCGAAGTAAAAAAAAGTGTGAATACAAGTATACGAATACTTGAATGTTCGTATTCGAATTGTGTTGCCAGATGCTGAGACAAATTATTATCAGACATCTGTGCTGTTATCTGTTAACTACGAGAATGTCAATGGCAGTTATCAATGCGAGATATTTGCTGTTCTCAGAGTCGATAAAAGGCGCTGCACGGTAATATTTTGAAATTAAATCAACGTGAACTTACAACCTGGCAAACATAACATACAAAAATATATAATATGAAGCTGCTGCTGCTGATGTTGCAACTGTGTTGGCTGGCTGCCATCGACTGTCAACTGCAATGCAATGCAAGAACGAGTCTAAGGCAAAAGCGCATTGTGCTTCGCAGTCCGGCTGCGAGGGAGCTAAGCACGTTGGATAGCTGTCAATACGAGGTGGCCGCATGGAGTTCACAGGTCTGTCAAGTGCGCATCGATATTGAGCGTCTGGAGTTGCCACAGCCGCGCCTTAATGCGAGCAGCCAACTGCTTCAGTGTGGCGATTTTCTGCAAGTGCAGCGCTTTCAGCTCTGTGGCCGCAACAACGGACAACACTTGTACGTGCAACTGCCACGGGGTCAGGCACTTAAATTGCACTTCAGCCTCGCCAGCCATTCACCATCTACAACGTGGCAGTTGACGCTAACTCAACTCGAGTGTCCAGCTAACACGTTGGCCATGGCCAAGCAGCAACAGCAGCAATCGATGAACGTGCCCACAGTGCGAACAATGCTGCCTGCTTTCTTTACAAATCTGTTGCCACGCACCATTTTTGGTGGCAATTCGGGTAATGGCCCCGCTGCCCAACTCATTCAAACGTTGACGGCTCCATCAGCAGCCGATTTGGAGTTGCTAGCACCGCTTGGCTGTGATCAGTATTATCGCAGCACAAGCGGCGGCATAGCTAGCTTCAATTTTGCTGGTGGCATTTACATGCCCAACATGCGCTATGCCATCTGTGTGGCAGGTGCCGCAAATACGGAAATCAGGTGAGCATAAATCGATTATACGATAATCTTTGCTAACTATTTCTTATATTACAGCCTCAGCTTGGATCACTTTGCCTTATCAAAATCGACGGGAGATGCACTTGGTCCTGGCTACGATGAGGATTGCCACAGCACGGTGAGCACTTTGGGACGTGCCGCTGACTATCTAATGATAGCCAACTCATATGTGGCCAATAATCAGGCCCTGCAGCCCACGTATTATTGTGGCAATCAACCGGCGGGCAGCAGACTCATCGCTCGGCCTCCGTTTGTGATTCACTTCTCGAGCGATGCCCAGACAAATGCATCGGAGACGGGCTTTCAGCTCACCTACACAGTGCGTCAATCACAAGCGCAGCTGTAATAACAACATCGAACACACATATTGGCATAATTAATTGTTACGCCTATACAATAGACAGTTGCTTTAATTAAACATCCCTGGCATACTATGTTGTCCCAAGGCAGAGAGTCAACTTCAACTATTCGCTTCATTGAATAGCCAATCATTTGATCAATTGTTTGTAGTGGGCGGGCAGGAAAGTGGAGCAATAACATAACCATTGTAGCTGTTCGTATGAACTTGCATATCAAATGATGCACTGCGTCAGTGGAGACTAATTGGCGGCTCATTCGAATAGTCTTTACAATGTTGGGAGTGAAAATATGTGTCAAATTTTAGTTAAACCAGCAAGTTTTAAATGTTTAGATCTCAACTTTTTAAGTAGAAACTCTTGAGCTTCAATATTTAATGGTTATTCTCACATATTTTTATGTTTAACAAGTCTTTTTTGGATTCACAAGTTTTAATTTTATATTATTTGTGTTTTTACATTTTTAGACATGTTTTGATCTACCAGGTGTGTGTTTACTCACATTTGTCTCTAACTATTCATTCTGATGAGAAATCTATTATCTGTACTTTTTTGCAAGCTTCGAGCATACTTTGTAAATTTTTATTAATATTGTCCTTTAAGGCCAGGTTGTCTACATCTTATTGCTGCTTAACGATTCCTTTAAGTTCTTTTTAATATTGGGATATGTTTTTGCATTGTACAGAACTCTTATTTGACTCTTAGATTTTTGGAAATGTGTTATTCTGATATCATAGTAACTCCAAGAAATGTGTTATTCTAATGTATATAGTTTTTGTGTATAGTATACCTCCCGATATATTTTAATTAATACTTTGGTTGAAATTTGATTTATAATTCAATATGTTTAAATGGAAATTACTGTCAGTTGTCGCTTGATTATCAACCACTTAAGCATTCAGCAGGAATGCTTATCTTTAAATAGACATGTCGAATGAGACACGAAGCGTTCTTCTTCTAGCACTGACCCATTTATATTCCACGTTTTTTTTGGCATCAGTCTATGAGAGTACACACTACAGTCATATATGTAGTTGTCACACCTGCAGCGCGGAATGGCATGTGGATATTTACATATATAATTGCAATGTCGTGTAACGCTGTTATCACATGAGCCATTCACCTGCCCACTCTTGGCACTTTTACCCCACAGCAAGCGTCTGTTCCTCCTCCTCTTCTTTCCTCTCCTCCGCTTACAGTTGTATTTCCCGTGCCACATGACTGGTTAAGCGGACGCGTAAGCGTATTCATGGAATTCGCAGTGACATTTTGATGCTGTTGCTGCAGCTGCCAATTTGCTGGCCCCATGTATTTTTAATGTGAATTTAACAAAATTCTGTGGTTTAAGTGTGAAAATTGTTAAATGCATTTTGCACAGCCGTCGCAATTGTTGTTGTTGTTGTTGTTGTTGATCAATAAATTGCGGAAAACGGATGCGGAAGTGAAATTTGCGATTGAATTGATTGAAATGTTATGGATGAATTGTATGATATAACATAGTTAAACACATTGGCAACAGCTGGATATTAACATCTGCAATTTTTTTCAGCATGTAAATCAAGTCTAAAGCGAAAGTGCAGGTGGCCTGGAAATGAATACGGAATGCAATTATGCGTATACTCAGTGGAAAGACAAGTTCCCTCTGATGCTGTAAACTGATACTGATACTGATACACTGGATACACTATAAAGTGCCAGTAAACACAATGAAATTGGGTTTGCATCGATGGCGTGGCCACTGGGCAGGCGTCTGTCTTGTGATGGGAAGTCGAGGAAATTGCCATTCAAATATGCATAGTCATATGCTCAAACAAGGTCCAATATGCTGCATACTTTCAGGCGCTAAGCCTCGACTCTTTTGCCTAACGCCAGCTTGCTGGCAGCAGCAATTTATGCAGTCAACTCTTGAGCATAATGGTCAGCAAAGGGCAGTGGCAACAGCAGCAGCTTGCGAGTGTCCTTCGATATCACACGCACACACACACACACAGAGTGTGACTATCCTTTTGAATTCATTTTGCCTTCTTGGAAGCCTTTAATGTTTCTATCCTTTGGCAAATTGTTTTTGCACCAGCAGCAGCAGCAACAGTAGCACTAGTTTTTCAGTTAATGCTGCAATTTTGTGCGCAGCAATTTTGGACTTTCGATTTACCCAAAAAGTGGCCCCTTGGCGTCGTGTCAGCAAGACATCGAAATTGACAAAGAGCTGGCTGGTAGTGCAGCGCTTAAGTAACTCTGATAGCTGATTAAATTTCTGCGTGTCGCCAAAGTTGATGCGCTTGGGTTTTGAGTATTCGCAATGTGGAACTCACAAAAAAACATTTTGCAAATTTACGATGGTGTGCAAAAGCTAACTTCGTGGCAAACATTTTATGTGCACTTCATAAAAGCACGCAGCGGCAATTAAAACGCACTACGTCGTTCACATGGCGTATGCGTAATATTCTGCTGACCAAATGAAAACTCCCATTATGGCCAGCAGCAGCAGCAGCTGAATAATGATTGTTATCTGAGCGCAGTTTTAATTACAGCATTTTTGCATTTGCTTCTCTGCTCGCTCAACAAACTAAAAACCAACCTAAAACTGCTGCACAAACAGACATAAATTAATACATAATCACTTTGACACGGCAACAAAGTTGCTCCATTAATATTTTCGCTTCCCTTCCTGTCCTGTTCAACAAAAATTACAAAATGTTTACGATCGTTTTAATAAAGCATTTTCTGCACCAAACAACAAGTTTGGATTTTCACAAATATTTTTCAAAATCACAGAAATTCTAAATGAAAATAGAAAGACAATTTGTTGTGTGCCCCATGTGTGCGCAGCAGTTCAGTAATTTCCAATTTTATTCATTGAAACAAAAAAATATCACGTATTTTTTTTGTTTGTTAAAAAAAAACTCGTGCTGTGTGCTCTCCGAGTGGCATTTTTGAATTGAATTTTTAAATGTCATTGTCCTTGTCGTTGTTGTTTATGTTAACTATTTTCTATTCCGTTTTTTATTATTTTCAGATTGTGCATCCTGTGTCCTGCTGTCAACTTTGTAGCGCTTGTCCGACACCAAAGGCCAATGCAATTTGGACGCGAATAAAATTTGTAGGCATCGCGACTGCACAGCGAATAGAAAATTGCACCATAAATTTCAGAATGGAACGAACTGCAGCGCTTAAAAAACGACAAAATAAGATTTAGTTCTGGTAAAATATTGTTGAATATTGTGGTTAACATTGTGGTCAAAATGTCTCTGAAAATTAACTTCACGTCGATTTATTTAATTGAGTTTGTATGAAAATTGAACAATTGTATCTATCTAATGGAAATTTGTATAAAAATTTAACAATTGTATCTTCATAGTGTATGTTTGTATATAAATTTGAGAAAAATAAATAATACATTTGAATAAATTTCTATATTATTTAAATGCAAAATTTACAATTTAATTACGAGGCATTTTTAAATTTATAAATGATCATTGGGTAAGTAATGTTCTTATGGTAAGTAATAGATATACTTTTTGGATACAGAAAATACTGTGCATTTCAGCCAGATCCTTGTAGGTCTTGTTTCAAATGAAGCGTATTTTTGACTGGTAAAAATTGCTAAATCACTAAGTGAAACACTAGGCAAACATAAATTAGCAGCAAGTAAAAATACAGAAATTCAAATGCACCACATGCTCCTGCTGTGAGAGGATCAGAGTGTTATCAGTTCCTGCACGTGACATTTTACTCGAAAGACTGGCTTGAATTATGGTAATTTCATATATTCTACTAGGCCAACAGAAGTGACTAGAAGGTGGCTGACCTATCAAATGCAAGTTCTCATACTCCCGCTCTTAGGATCCACATCCAAGAGCACGAGGCCTGAGAAATTGACCAATGGCAGCAAGGCATATTTGTCTGCATTTCTAAACTCATCCGCTTGCTACTCGATTATGTTCGCCTGGTATTTCAGTTGCTACAAGTGGTATTTTGCAAGAGATCTCGTCGAGATTGACTTGGGTAACTCGATAATGAGTGGAGTAAAATGTTAGTATGAGTTTGCATTTTTTGAATGGCCGACACCAGTCCCCCTATTAAGGTTTTGAAATGCGTTCTGAAATGCGCTAATTATTCATAATTAAATTGTGCATATTTATTATTTGGTGCATACTTTTGGGATGCAAAATAAATTTTTGCACATTTCACAGTTTGAGAGTAATTGGACACTGCTAATTAACATCAGTTTAAATGTGTTGCATACTTTTAGGGCGTAATTTTAAAATTTATTGCTGCATCTTATAGTTAAGAAATTTAATGCATACTTTTAGGATGTACATTTTATTGGTTTTAGTTACTCTTCTCAAAACACATATAAATAACCTTTGGCTGACCTCCCAAAGATCAGACAGGATATAACGGAGATATACGATTTATTTGTATTTCTTAAAAACTACACCTAAACAAGTAAAGTTTTTCAAAACTTTAACTCAACGGAACGGTTGTTTTGCATTGCATACTTTTAGGGGCACACATAAGTGGTAATTAAACTTAATTAAAATTAGTCACAATTTGGCCGTATCCTGCCGGATTTTTAAAGGACATATATTCCTAGGATCGCAAGGACCAACTCTATCGATTGGCATCAAAAAATGATAGGGTTATCTAAGAATCCAGCACTTGAAATTTTTTGGTCCAAGGCTCATGAGGAAAAGCTAAATTTTGCAAGTTGCAGGATAACTCGAGAACTACACGGACGATTTGAATGTCCTTTGGCAGGACAATAGGTCTCATCAATATAATGTGTTTGACATAAGGCTCGCAAGGATCGGACAGGATACGGCCGAGATATAGGCTATTTTCTCTAATTAAAAAAGTCCTTTTAATTTGGCTATTTGCAGGACGTTCGTCCTTTTGGGTATATCAATCAGTTTCTATTAATGAGAGCTACCTTTGTGCCAAAGGACATCCTGATCGTCCTTCAAATGGCCGAGATACAGTGAACTTTGAAAATTTTGGGCCATTTTTCTATGCCTACCCCTTGCAAAAATGTGAGGTCTTTTTTTATGACAGATTCGCAAAAGCCTTGAATGACGATCGATAGTCCTGGTTACTCTGGTTACTAAAAGGTATATCCTTGTCAGATCCTTTAAGATTTGGCTGAGTTATGGCTAAAAAACGAATATTGTATCAACATTTTTCATTTGCATTGCATACTTTTAGGGGCAATAATTCAAAGTATAAAATGCAATAAGAGGTAACTGAAAACAAAGTCCAATAAATCAACAAGTTCTTTAAAAATATTTATTTATAAAACAAACTTATTGCTTAAACATAAATACTAATGATAGTGTACTTTAGCAAAAATACTTAATGTTGTAACAATTGTAATAAAACTAAATGTAAAAATAAATATGAATTCAATTAGAATTTTATCTTGTAACTTGCAAACCTCATTTTATTTTCAACAAGTAAGAAAGCTACAGTCGAGTGTGCTCGACTGTGAGATACCCGCTACCCATTTTGAATAAAAGCAAATTATTGCGGTATTATTTTCAAAATATACCAAAAAATACTGCAAAATGCTAAAAATATACCAAATGGTATATTTGGTATAACGATGTGGTACTAACATTCAAAATATACCATAGACGGCAAAATATACCAGATTGTCGGCCAAAGCATGTGAGACCCCTAGTAAGTAGGCGTTTTAGCCCATACAAAAGTATTTCTTTAATAACTTCCACAATTTTTATCTGATCTTAACAAAATTTTTAGGAATCATAAACAGTATTGTTATTATTATACACACCAAAATTCGCAGCTTTAGCTTTTAAATTACGCTTGTAATTCGATTTTTTTGATTTACGGGGGCGGAAGTGGGCGTGGCAAAAATTTGAAACAAACTTGATCTGCGTGCAAACATAACAAATGCTGTCGAAAAAAAATTATAGCTCTATCTCTTATAGTCTCTGAGATCCAGTGTTTCATACAGACAGACGGACAGACGGACAGACGGACAGACAGACAGACGGACAGACGGACATGGCTAGATCGTCTCGGCTGTTGACGCTGATCAAGAATATATATACTTTATAGGGTCGGAGATGCCTCCTTCTACCTGTTACATACATTTCCTGCCGGCACAAAGTTATAATACCCTTCTACCCTATGGGTAGCGGGTATAAAAACTGAAAGGCATTAACACCAACTTCTGGCAATTGTGTTTCAAGGACAAACAAGTTAGCAGAAATACACGCGCAGCCTTTAGATAAAAACTGACCTCGACATTATTATCATTATTATTATTTGAGAGGTCGTGTCTGAAGTCTGTGGACACACAGCCAAAACACAAACATTTTCATAAACTTAAATGCCAATTAAATAACATTAAATTGTGAGCAAAATGAAGCAAACGAAACGAAATCAACCCAAGCAGAGAACCCCCAAAAAAGGAACCAAAAAAAAGTGAAAAGGGAGACACTGTCGAAGGGCTGTCAACATGACAAAGGGAAAAATTAAGCAGCTAAACAAGGCTTTATAGACGACGGAGGGGCAAGCAAAACAAACAAACAAACAAAGCAACCAATGGTGTTCACAGACAGGACAGGATGGGACACTCTAGTACAGGATACTGAAGGACGTAACCAAACTGAATGCATAAGCCGAGCGAACATGACACTGAGAGCTTTCCCACACATACATACATCTATACACATACATACACACATACAGAGATACATAAGGACATAGCCGTACATACTCAGTCGAAACATGCTTTCGGCTTTTGGGGCAACAACACACAAAAGCCAAAGCCAACAACATAATCTATGGGTTGTCAACAAAACGAGAGAGCGAGAGACCATAAAGGCGGCAAAGAAAATCATCTAAAAAGAGTGAGTCCCAGTTAGAAGCTGAAGTGGAGATGGCAACTGGGACAGAAGTGGCCCAAAAAGCAAACAAATTAGTATGCAAGTCAGGCAGCAGATTAGGACACCAAAGTTTTCGCGACATAAACGGACAGTCCAACAGTCTAACGATGGACCCGCCCACCGAACAGTTCCAACAGCAACAATGCCATTTGGCTTATGCATGAAAATAGCCTCACTTACACATATACATCGACTACATCACGGACCTATTTCCTAGTAGCCAAATATACATATATACACCTACATATTGTATTTACTGACATTTTTGCGCCTTTTTTTTTTGTTTTGTGTTGGACTAAAGTCAAATAATGAAGTCGGTCAGTGGCTCGATCTGTTGCATGGACCCAAAACAGGAAAAAAGAAACAATAATGGATTTTATGAACCGAATGTTCAATACACTTTAATTAACTGGACGTGACAACTGTTGTATGACCAATTTTTACTTTGTCTAAATCAATTTCAGCTCAATAATAGAATTGAATATGGCAATGGATATTAAATAAATTAATACTATTTAACTAATACCACAAAGTTAATAGCATTGCAAATGTTTTTAGGAAATTTAATTCCTCTTTTCAGCAGTGTGCTTATTTGAATACATCAAGTCTGAGGACAGTTCAACACCTGGTCCTTTTGCGTTCCGTTTGAGGTAGTCACCCAGCACTGAGATTATCTCTTTACATTCTATTTTTGAAGCTGTGGCAAGTTAAAAATATTTCATTAAACATTCTTCGCACAACCGCACATTTTGGGGCAGTTAGTTAGTTAAGAGATGGACACGAATTAAACAAATTGCAAATTTTCGAAGGCAAATAAAGAAACTAAAGTTTATTTAAAGATTAAATACCTTGTAATTTAAATATTACAATTAATGTAAATTACACTATAAATTTAAAGGACTCACAAAAAGTAAATTGAAAGTAAAGGCGTAAATCTTGCAGTCCGTTTTTATTTCGACATTTGTATGTGTCAGCAATTTTGGTAATAATTTTATTTGCATTCATTTTAAACGACGGCTTAGCGCACTTTACATTACACGTATTTATTATGCGTGGTCTACATGGCACGGCATTTAATAAAATGGCATTGGTTTGGCCCATAAATCAAATGCTGTCTTAAATACGAGTAGTTCGCCCAAAAAGTATAAATAAATTTTAATCTGAAAATGAAAGCTTGTTCGAATAAAAAAAAAAAAACAAGGAAAAACAAAACGTATTTAAATTGGATACAGTCACCAGTAAATTATTCTCGGTTAAAAATACCAAAAATATATATATGAGCCTGCAAAATGAATGAATGTAAATCATTTTTGCGTATTTGTCAAGGCATTTGCCACAATATGTGCTCTGTTTTCACATTAAAATATATTTGACTATCAAATATGCATTCAAATGCAGATATATGGGTATGCACACATTTTTCTATCTAAATAAACTTTAAGCAGAAAAATCATTGTTTTGGTTTAATCGATGCTAGATCTGTGAAGCAATGAATGAGAATAAAAACAAAAAATAATGCAGAGTTGCTCGAATTATAAAATTCAATTCTTTGTAGCTTATATTTATTTTTCGATTTAAACTAATTTAGTTGATAGCAATATCTTACTTTATTAAATTGGGTACTTATTTGTAATCTCTTCTCTAGTTGCAAGTTGCAATAAACTTATATTTAATGTGAGACTTAAGTCCTTGTCAAAAGTAGCTTGAAATATATTGAGAGCGAAATGCGAGCTGCTTGGTTGACGCTTAATCATAACTTATGTGTATTTATTAAAGTTATGGCCAACACATACTTGCTGGCATATAATTTTCATATTTTCATACATTGTTTAACTTTTGTGGGTCCCCATCGTTCGCCCACATCCTGCGTGTCCTTCCCGGCTGGCACAGCACAAGGACCTAGTGCTGCTGATGTTGCTGTTGCTGTTGCTGCTATTGCGGCTCGGTTCTTCGACAACAATGTGTGTGCAAAACGTAAGTTTGCGTGCCAGTCGCATATAAATTAGCCGCTTATAATATTCTGTTGGCATTTTTCAAATTTCCAGTTAGCAATTTGGCTAGCTGGTTGGGTGTGTGCGAGTGTGCGGGTGTGTGTGTGTAGGTGAAAGAGTTCGTACGCCGTAAAGTATGCAGCTTACGTGCTCAAGGTTTTTGTTGTTGTGCTGCACACACACACAAACAGGCACAACAAAAGAGCAAAAAAGGAACAATAACAATTATTAACATATTAATAAATTTAGCATATCTGAGAGGCCATAATTTTGTGTAATTCTAGACGAGAGCGCAGCTGCGGGCAAACCGCAACACCTGCAGCTCAAATTGGATAATCCAGCCAACAGCCACACACAACAACAACAAACTTGTATACTTTGTGTCACGGTGTCAAAGGAATTTGCTACTTTATAGCCGCGCACTTCAGTTAAACTAGATGTCCAAAAATATAACAATAACATTTACGTTATCAATGGCACCACAACACTTGAGGTTCAATCAATGATTGCTGGGGGTATTACTACTCTCTCTCACTTCTGGCAATACACTCACTTTATCGCTTGCTGTCATTCGCCATTCATTGTGCCATTTATGTTTCTTGGTCACGATCACGCCCACAATTAGCATTGCGAGGGCAATCAAAAGCAAGCCAAGACCTATAAATTGCCCAATTTGTGCCGCATTCAATGCGAGCTGTAAACAAGTAATAAAATTAAACTTGTGTTTGATGGAGTTTGTCTGTAACTGACCTTTAGCAAACTGAGCAAACGATCATCCAACTCGGCTTTGATTTGTATCACAAAAAGCGGCGCATAATGATCGAAAGCAACATGCTTAAGCAAGCTATGAAAAAAAGGGTTTTAAAAAGTTTACAAGAAGTCGTCAAGTTTTGATAACTCACTCAATTTCCTCGTCTCGATTAACCAGCACACTGAGCATAACTTGTCCTTTGAGACTCATGGGCACTGCGAGAGTTGGTTCCATTATCACATGCATGCCATGCTCGACGGCATCCGGCCGCAGGCCAGTTGTATTCTCTCTATAGGACGCGTCGGTCATGTAGAAATGCGGATGTGACATGTAAATGGGGCCATGATAGGCAACTGGCGAAAAATCGAGTACACCATTCTGGGGACACGGACGATTGGCGACACAAAAACATTTGGTATCTGGACTCAGTTGACCGTTGTCAAAGCTTAGCTCGGTCGTCTCATACCGCCAGGCATCGATGCCATGCATCGTCACATTCGACACGGTGAACATATTGATAAAACGTGATGCATCGGACAGAAATATGGAAATCGTTTCATCATATCGCCGATGTTGTGCCCACAGCTCGCCTGTGCTCCCGTTGACCTTGCCACACTCGCCGCTGTAGAAACCTGTGTGAGCGCTGCCATTCCACATCTGCAGCTCGCCCATCTGATGCAGATCTCCGTGTCCTGTGTGTATTGTGAAATTACCCTCAGCGGTCTTTGAGTTGTTGCGCTGATAGAACCAGCCAAAGTGATCGCTGGGCAGCGGTATCAAAGGCGAATGCAATTTGTGCGCAAACTCAAACAACGTGTCGTAGAAGCCATCGAACATCCATTCGCCGGCCGTGTGCTTCATATAGGTGCTGCCTCCCTCGCGATTGAGCATAAAATTCATAATCTTGCGAAACGGCCGACGAGCTTGACGCACATAACGAGCGGCGGTCTGCAAAAGGATAACAGTTCATTTTGTGGTTGTCGGTTTCACTTTTAAGAAATACTTTTGTATGGCTAAAAATGCCTACTGTGGAGTTGTAGTTGTGTTGGCCAACAATCTGGTATATTTTATACTCTTAATATTTAAAAGAGCTTTTAGTATATTTTGATATTTATTCGGTATACTAAGTTAGTACATTTTAAGAATACCATCGCACTGGTTTGCTTTTATTCAAAAGGGAAAGTGGTATATTTTGTACTCGTTATACCAAAAATATCCTTCGATATAGTTTTTGTATTTTATTCAGTATAAAATTTCGGTATATTTAATAAAATAAACCCGCACTGATTTGCTTTTGTTAAAAATGGGTATTTTGGATATGTTGCACAAGATTAATCAAAAAGTATATTTTAGTATTTTTCGGTATAATAATTTGGTATATTTTTGGTATAATACCGCACTGTTTTGCTTTTATTGAAAATGGATATCTCGCAGTCGGGCTCTGTAGCTTTCTCACTTGTTTGTTTTTTTTGCTTATTCACTTCTTACTCACCAGCGTGGCAAAAGCTGGCGTAATGATGACATCGTCCAATTTACCCTGCGACCGTTCGGGCAAAAAGTGAAATGTTCGCGTACCGTAATAGGTAACATTTGGCCGCTGCCACACCAAATCCTCTTTCACCTTATAATCACTGAACGTATATGGGCCCATTTGTTCGAAATTCGGTTTCACATTCGGATTGTTCAAATCCTCCGGATTCGTCCAGTTGAACAAATAGAAACTGGTGTAGATTGGCGTTGGTGTGGTTATCCAATTTTTGTACATAAACGAATTGGGTGCCAGTGGCAAAATACTCTGCATCCATTGCCGAAAGATGGTCGGCCAGGCGGAGAGCAGCACTATGCCGAGTGCTAACAATAGACCGGCTAGGCCAAAGACCCAGATTTTTTGTTGGCGCACACTGCAGCAATTACAACACATTTTGCCAGCACAATGGCGACTGTTGACTCAACTGTGCCGAAAGCCTTATTTTATACAGAGATTGAGATCTTTGGCAATTGTGTATACATACTAAACGATAAGATTATAATTTTAGCACTTTTATTTCGATTGTCAATGGGTTAATCGCTTTTACGTTGATAGTCAAATGCAAGTGCTAGAAAAATAATAAGCAACTATTGTTGTTGATTGATTAGATTAAATGCGGTAGTTTTATTAATAGTTGAAATACTTGTCAGAATTTTAGTTTCATTTTAACAACCAATTAATGAGCAGACCGATGTGATTTCCCGTTTACTTGATATCGGTTAAACAAAGGGGTCAATGCGCACTTTGGAAAGTAACCCATTATTATTATTAATTTCATTCGTTTTTTGTATGTTGCTGCACATTATCTGCAATAACCTTGAGACGGATAAGGCCGGGCATTTTGTAAACAAAGAGATTAGGATTAATAAAGCAACTAAATGAAAAATGATAAAAGTATTTGAACTCTTAGCAGATTGGTTTAAAATTTGATTAATCGATTATACTTCATTTTATTAATTTATTGTCTTACCAATTATAAATTTGTAGTGTGTTTTTCTGTATAAGATATATCACAATCCATCCAAGTGCAAATACCCCCCATGAGCGTAAGTACTTCAAAGTTTAAGCTAATAAGTAGGGTAGTAAAAATGTGTGATAAAGTAGCCGTATTAAAATTTCTAAAGTGCAACTATTTATAGCACATAAATATAAACCATTTTCAAGGTCTAGTGAAGGTGCAATTTAGTATTGCATACATTTAGGAGCTGACAGGAAATGTGTGTGCATAGGATTTCCCCTCTTTTAATGTTCCCATTTTAGAATAAGAGAATTTCTTCATCTTGTTCATTCTTTAACAAGGCAGCTTTAACTAATTATACTTAAAACAATATATGCAATGACAATAAGAGAACTTAGTGAAAGAGATCCACATAACTAAATTACTTTTAGCTATTTAACTAACTAACTATTTAACTATCTACGTAAGTTATCATTAATGCTATCGATTACATTTGCTTTAAATTTATTTAGTTCTTTATAGTTTAATATACATCAAAACCTTTGCAAGTCTAACTACATTTTAAATTGTAAGCTAAACAAGCTAAACAACCAGTCAAAAGTTAAATGGAAAATGCCACATTAGAATACTAAATTTAGTTATATATATTTTAAACCGACAAAAAAAAGAAGCGAAATAATCACAATATGAAAAGCATTCCACCAGAATAGTCTCTAATATGAATACCAACTATCTCACTGATTGCACTAATCTGGAGTGTTGCTTGTCGAACCCAAGTCCTTGTTGATAAGCGCTGCTCTATCAGCTGCCGCCTGGCCACGCCATTTGCGCTTGATTGTTAGCACAATGCCCACAATAAGGAGGATGCAGCCGACGCAAAGGAATCCCACTCCTGTCCAACGTCCAATTGCAGCCAGATTCAGTGCAAGCTATAAAATGAAGGTGTGTAAATCTAATAAATAGACTGCAAACACTGAAGTGGAAGTAGTCAGACAGACCTTTAGCTCGGAGGCCAGCTCCTTGTTAATGATAGCTTGACTTGTGGACGAGAAAAGCGGAGCATAGAAACTGGGCAGTCCCTTTAGTATGCTGCAAGTATCAAGAGAGGAAAATTGCTTATGACTTAGTTTGTTTGCTTCAAAGTGTGACATTAACTCACTCAATGTCCGTGTCCTCCTCAATGAACAATGAGATCATAACGGCGGCATTCACTTGCAGCGGCACACCCAATGTCCGTTCCATGATGATGAAGTAATTGTCACGTTCATAGTTGGGCTCGGTGCCAGTGATTGTGTTGGCATAACTCTCATCAGCATACATAAAATGGTCGGCGGACAAAAACATTGGCACATTACCGGTACACGAACTGAGATCTGTGGCACCCGAGGCGGGACAATTGTTGGCCGCCTGTTTCTCCGCAGAGCAAAAACACTTCATATCCTCGTTGCGCTGGCCATTGTCAAAGGTATTCGGTGTAATCTCATATTGCCATCCCAGTATGCCCTCAATCTCAACGCTCTTGCCCGAAAATTCCAAATTCATAGTGCGACACGTGTCGGTGATATAAATGGTCAACGGCTTCTCCTTCGGCTCATTGGGCACAAACAGATCCGAGGTGCTGCCATTGAGGCGGCCACATTCGCCATCATAATAACCCGTATGATTATTACCATTCCAGAACTTAATTTCACCCATTTCCTTGAGATCTCCCACACCCGTGTGTATGGTGAATACACCTTCAAATTCCTTCGAGCCATTGCGATTGAGAAACCAAGCGAATTGGTCCGTTTCGATGGGCGGTGCAAGCGGATTATTCAAGCTCATGGCATAGTGCAGAAACTCATCGTAGAAGCCATCGAAGAGCCATTCTCTAGCCGAGTATGTAACATGGAGTGCACCGCCATTTTCGTTAAGTGCTGCGTTGAAAAACATCTTGATCAACTTGGGACTGTTGCGCATGCTAATCGCGGCAGCCTGAAAGCAAATGGAATAATTGATATTGATTATAACAAGTAAGAAAGTTACCATTGAGAGTGTTCGAATGTGAGATATCTGTTTATTTTAGTATAGTATTTAGTATTAGTATATTTTTTCCTATATTCATTTAGTTTTTTTATTTTCTCAACAATAAGAAAACAGTGCTGTACTTTCCTAGAAATATACTAAATAAATATACCAAAAATACTAATAAATAATACAAAAAGGAGGATTATATTTCTTATACCCTCTGAGATCCAGTGTTTTATACGGACAGACGGACGGACATGGCTATATCGTCTCGGCTTTTTAAGGAACGAAGCTATAACAACATTTTGTCCTAGCGGGAAACGGGTTAAGAAATCATTCAATTACTTACAATGGAAGGCAGATGTGGCAGCGTAAGCATATCGTCTTGTGTGCCACCCGAGAGTTCTTCTTCCCAGTACCAAAAGCGACGATTCTTAAAAGTCACAGTTTTATTCTCATGCCACTCCAGATCCATTTTCCTGCGTTCCTCTCTATAAACGTATGGTCCACATTGCTTAAAATTGGGCTTAGCACCATTTAGCTTGACATCTTCGGGATTTGTCCAGTTCCAGAGATACATTCGCATATACACGGGTATTGGCGTCTCAATCCATTTGTCATAGGTTTTCGAAGTGGGCGTCAACGGCAAACTCTGCATCAGCAATCACAGTATTAAATTATCAAAAATATATATACAATTTTAATACTCACCTCCATTATCATGTTGTCTATGAAACCGGGCCACCAGATGACGGACAAAAGACCGGATATTGCGAAAATCGTGCCAATGCCAAAAACCCAGACCTTCTGCTGGGTCACTCCACAGCAATCGCAGCACATTTTGCGACCGTTCCGTTCACTGTTCTAGACTGTAACTAACCCATTATGCCTTAATCGCTGCGGATTTTATTCTTTTCCAATGCGATAATCGTTGCTTAATCGCCAAACGATTTTTCCCTCTTGCTTTGTTTTGCTTTGTTTTTTCTTCTTCTCAATCATTTGGAACGCCCAACTGGTCGTATACATAATTATCAATATTGCATGGTTATCAAAAGCTATATAGCTTCGTTTCACTAACCCATATACAATTGTATACATATATGCACAATGCACTCAATACAGCTAGAGTATGCTGATAGCATTCTAGGGTTTAACTGGCTTATCACTTTAAAGCGATTATTGAGCATTGAAGAGTACATAGAAACAATGCAATAAAATTCAACTGGTATTTAGAGAATGACTTAGCAGGAATAGGTATTAAATTCATTGCTGAAACTTTAAAGTAGTAAAGCTTCTGACAATTCTATTTGAGATTAAGATAAATGCGAATTTTACATATCTATATCAATCTAGAAAAGCATCTTTCATTTTATAAAATGATTAGCAAGGTCACTTTGATTTATAAATAACTTTATCAATGTGTTTAGTGCATGCCACAATGCCAATAAACTGATAATAATTTCTTCACTGTTAATAAACGAATATTAACTATTAGAACTTTATCTCAAATACACTTGCATTCTTCGTCTGGCTAAAGCTTATAATATAAGTGGGACTAATAATTTTTAGCTTGTGCCTTAACTACTATTTCTATGCAGATAATCGTTTGCAGTTCGTGAGGGCGTCTGACAAAGATAACAATAATCTTAACTGATAAACGTCAGGTGTTTGGCGGTTATAAGCACTTAAACATGGCTAATTATACTTACGACGAAAACTTTAAGTACTTTACAGCAGTTTATCAAGAAATTAATTAGCCCCAAATTTGTTGATTGACTATTCAATTTAACTTCCACTTCAAATCGAAGCTACATTATTAATTACTATCCATCTACGATGAGATATAATGTTTGCTGGAGCTGGCGAGAATATTCAAATTAAATTCAAGAATGTTTCGGCCACATTTAAACAATACGCTCAGCTATGCAGTTCATTACGTATACGCAATGTGTTATGCCGTTGCCTAGCACGAATATTAATTCTAGCAGACACTGAAGCTATTTGCTCTGGGCCTGAAATTAATTGAAATTAGTAAGCCACAAAAGTAAACGTTGCGATTAGCATATAACATATTGATTTTCGCCTGCCCCATGTGGTGGGGCATATTAAATGCAACATGCAACATTCGGTTGCCGCAAATGCACTTGAATAAATGCATAATCTTGGGCCGTAGATCGAATCTTGTGGTGCTGCTAGCTGCATTAATGAATACAGCTTGTAGAGTCTGATTTGCGGGCACTTGATAATTATTTCAGTACAAAATAATTCCCATGATAGCGTTGTTTTTTTTTTTAATTTTAGATAAATTGTTTAGCGTTTATAATACACATACACACATAATTTAATATAGTTTGAAAATAGATTTGTTATAAGAAAAGTACGACGACTGCAGTTCAGAACAATTCAGCAACATCAGCTTTGGTTTCTTTGGTTTTGTTTTTGTTTTGTAAAACACTTTGATTAAGATTTGTTTTGTATAAATATATATGTATATACCATATTATTATGCACTCTGTATTGAGGTAAACAAATTGCTTAAGCTTCCACGGAGCCCTCAGCTTCCAGTTGAGCCTTGCGGCTGGGCTGCAAATAGAATAACGATTAAACGAGTTGCAGTTGAAGAGGTAGAAGTGCAACCTCACCTTGGGATGCATGAGTATGAAGGGCAACTCGGCGCAAAGTTCGCCACCCAAAGCGCCCAAGAAGAGTTTCACCTTCACCGCGTACGAAACAATAATGCCAAAGGCATCGCGAGCATCCTGACTGGCAATACTGCAAATTATATTCATTAGTATTAAGTACGATTCAAAATCAATTAGGTCTTCAGCTAACTTACAGTGTTGTGGAGGCCAGTGCAGTCTCCTTGCGCTTAATGTCACCCTCCACAGCGATGCCAGCACGATCACAGTTGGCCACCAATGTGGGCACCAAGTACATTACCTTCTGCAGACTGGAGCCCGGATTCAAGGGGCAACCCTCGCTTGTCTCCATGAAGGCAATCGTGTTGCGAAATTGTCCATTCTGGAAGAGCACCACATCGACGCCTTGCTGCACCATCGCCTTGATCTTCTTCACCACCTTGTTCGAATTGTTGCGCACACAAATGTTGACCGATATCTTCTCGCCATGATGGTACAGCTGCTTGTCGAGTGTCACCTCCAACTCGAGTTCCCCAGGCGACAACAAGAAGTCCTTGCGCACCACTGTGCACGGCTGCAAGCCCTGCTTAGTGGGTGCATACTGTACTTTGCGTATGCCCAAGTTGATGGTGCTGCGACGATGCGAACGATCGCAATCGCTGTCGCCGGTGAATATCTTCACAAAGTATTGCACACCACACGGTTGACTCTCATCGCTGGCCTTCTGCTGCAGCACCACCGAAGCGGGCGAGCTCGTTGGCATTTGCATCACGAATGGAAAAGCGTTGGAGCCGAGTTTCTTCAGCAAACGCTCCTGCATTTTCGTCAGCTGAATGTCCTGCTTGACGGGCGGACAAACCTGTTGCGAGGCGAGCGTCAGCTCCTTCTGGAAGCGCAGTCCAATCATTTCGTCATCCTCGCGGCCATAGCGAAAGTTGCACACGAGTTGCACGAAAATCTTGCGATTCTGCCGCACGTACTCATCGTCCAGCACAATGATGCCATCTGCAAATAGCCCGCAAAATTAATTGGACCCCAAGACAAGACACAACGAGCCTATTCGATGGGGAGGCTGTGCCGCAATCACAATTGCAGCGTCCAGTTGGCCAAGACACGTGTTTCTGGCCATATTCCATGCTTGGCCAATTAACACGTAACTAATAAGCAGCTTTGTGGCTGTTGTAACTGCCTTGTACTCCTCCCTATATCTGTTTTGCTCTGCATATATTAAGCCCTAATTTAATTAAAGCTCTGCTGCATGAGCCGATTAACCAAGTAACACTGAGGCGCTTAATCTACTCCATATCGTTGTTAACAGCATTGGCTTTGATTTGCCGATTAGCCGATTAGATTTCTAATAAAGTAAATTCAATTTTCACACAAAAATAAGTGGTAGACAAATTTTACCATAAATTATTTCCCTTTTCATTACTATTACTATCTATTAATATACTTGTTTTCACAAAAGAAATTCATTATTTCTTTTTAATAATTACATTTTCTCTCCTTTGGTTCACTGACATTTCTTTCTTTTCTCAAGTTAATGATTAAGTTCACAATTATTTCAAACTATCAATAACAAATTTTTCAATATATTTGTTCACCTTCCTCAACCTTTTCTACAACTCCCCATCCAACCTCTCAATCCATACTCCACATTAATGAGCACCTACCAATGGGTTCCACTTGGGTCACCGAATCCACGAATTCACGCCGATTCATGTACAGCGTGATCATGTTGTTCGGCGAACATTTTTTAAACACCTTGAAGTTGACCACCATTTTGCAATCGAATTCTTTTTTGTCTCTGTCTTTAAATTGTTTTCAAAAAATGTCGCTTAAAGTAATTCCGTTAAATTAAAAAAATAACGCTTCGCGCTCGCCGAACTTTTTCTCTTGGTCTTTTTCAGTTATAGTTTTTTGTTTTTTTTCTAAGAAAAATTTGAACTACGCCGCGTTGCGTTGTTCGCGTCGTTATCAATTAGCGGTCAACGGCAATCCGTCATTTATACCTGGCATTGCACGAGCTCAGCAAATTCAATTAGCTTGCGAACACAGGTCTAGTGTTGCATTTATTCTAGAATCTAAACAATTTGCAGGCATTGGTACATTTTTTTTGTTTTTTTTTTTTTATGTTGTTTGTAGGGCTTCTCCCCAATGGCTTTGCCTTTGATATTGACATTGGCCATAGTGGCTGGCCGCCTACAACAGCAGAACAGAAAAAAACAGAGAAATCGATGTTTTCCCATTAAATAATAAAATAAACGTACCACACGGCGTATTAGCAATGCAGAAATAACGAACAAAATCAATAGAGCGTGCGTGCAATTGTTGCCTTGTTTTGACTCTGCTTTTCTTTTTGTTCCTTATTTGTTTGCACTTTTGTTTGCTTTTGTAATTGTTTGTGTGACGCATGGGAAACAATTATTACGTGCAGCTATAAAAAGCAAGTGAAAGCGAAATAGATAGCTTCTAGTTGTTTCATAATTTCGACTAATTCAATTGTTAGCGAGCGTCATGAATGCATGCAAGTGCGTAAAAGATACTTTTGTTTTAATTTAATGAATGAATGTGGCGTCAAAAAGAGCACAGAAAATAGACAATATTAGGGAATTGTAAATTACGCATGATTTCACAATTCTAGCTAATTGAATTGTTAGCAAATGTCAAGCGTTTACAAATTTATTGCAAAGAGCAATTAAAAGAGAGTTTTGCTAAATGAGTTGCCAATTAGCAAGTTATTCTCTCAAAATAAAGCCAAATCGTTTTCCAGAGTGCAGCAGATACTCAAAATATTTAGGCATATCTTTAATGAGAATCTAAATATAAAATGGTTTTATTTTTTTAAACTTATTTAATGATCAATTAAGGAATCAAACTTCTCTTTAAATTGTATAAGAAATATTATCGTTATACATATTCAAATTACTTTATAGCACCCAAAATGCTTTAATTTAATTCGACAATCTAAAACCAAAGAAATTGTCTAAACAACTTTATGACGATTTTATTAATACTTGTGCATTTAATATGAGGAGGACACATATTTGAGGCGCACATTCAATTATGTAAATATACAAAAAATATGCAGAAAGTCCGCTCGCTTTTACAACTAAATGACATTAACACAAAGTTGGCTACTTAGCAAAGTCAATGAACGTAATTATTGTACTCCTGACACTAAAAATATGAACAAAGTTGTACAACATATATTTTGCTTTATTGTGTGGTTGTATATGTTCTAGTGTGTGTGTGAGTGTGTGTGTGTGTCGACACGTAGCATTAGCATGTAGCTGAGTGGAGGGCAGTCCGTGGGGTCCAACAAAACCGACAATGAGGCGATGCTCTTAATAATAGCAAAACTTTTGCACTTACACAATCTGTGTGTGTGTGTCTCTGTGAGTAGGCGTGGCAACGCCCAGACTTCCTTTAAATGCCTTAGTTGCTATATAATTGAAGCAAAGTGTGGCGTTGTAGATATTATCATGTTTCGGCCAGCAAGTCGAGTCGAGTCCAATATGCTAAGAAATGTGGGAATTACATTCGAGCTAATGGACAATAGCGAGTGCTTGATTTATAAGTACGCACATTTCAAAATAATTCTGCTACTCTCTCTCTCTGCATTAAGGCGCTTTGCGATGTGAGTTTAAAGCGCACTCGAAATCAATCAAGTTTTAGAACCAGGCGCCCACAGACCGCAGCAACAATAAGTCCTAGTCGAAGTGCTTTTGGCCAGACCAACTAGTGCTTTAGTACTCTGGAGTACTGCACACACACCCATACACACACACACTGTTAGACTACAATCTAAAGCCACATGCCGTTGAGGACAACCACAAAGCGGCAAGAACAACAAAGACCACGACAACAGCAGCAGCAGCAGCATCAGCAGCAGCAACAACAGCGAAGCCAACTTCAATTATTTGCGCGCAATTGTGCAACTTGGCAATTCCATTTCCTTAGCTCCCTCATCTCGAAAACTGAGACAACGAAAAGTGTTCGTGCTGGGAGTTTGAAATACCCTGTAACCGCTGAAGAGATTTCACGAAAAAACAAAAGGCAATTGCGGGTAGGAAACAATGAAGCAGAGCAGCTTTAAGAAATAGTTGCTATTGTTTGTAATCGCTTACCTTAGATACGTCGAGTGAGAGAGAAACGTTAGCTATGAGAAGTGTACAAGGAAATAAATATTATACATTTTAAATTAATTTGTCGATCTATAATAGTTTGATATAATAGAAATTTACACCAATTTGACCTAAGCTTAGACTTTAAACTTAATTAAGAATAAATAAATGAATCGATTAACATAAATAAAGAAAGAAAATAAACATCGATAGAAGTAAGAAACTAAATTAATAATTTCAGGAAGAGTTACAAAAAAAAAGAAAACAAAAGAGCTAAAAAATAATTGCATGCAGTTGATACTAATAGTAATAGTGGACGTATTCAATGTTTTTGTATTTAATTCTTTGTTTTTTTATTTTATCCAGAAAATTGAAAAAAGGAGAAGTAATGATTGCTGATTGTATTTGTGAGAAGAAATTAAATAATTTATTATAAATTAGTATAAGCTTGTAGAATACCTTAAACATTGTAGGTATTAAATAGTTTCTCTTAGGTGACTTTAAATATAGTAAATGAATATTGAAAATTCAAAATAAATCTGTAAATATAGAAGAGAAGAAATTCAGAAAAATTAACTATTTAAAATTTCAAGAAATCAATTCTCATTAGTGTCACTTAAATGCATTGCCCGATGAAAAATGTCTCGCCGAAAGTGTAGATTAGCTGAGACCAGCGCATTGAATGAAAGTAGATTGAATGCTGCCACATGCTGAAGCTAATTTCGGGCAATTCAATTGCCTGCTGCAAGACAAAAGCGAAAGCCAAATTGCATTGGGCAATCAGTGTGATTGGCATGGCTTGGCAATGGTTCAGGCGCGGCTCAGGCCTCCATCAATTGGAGGGTCAGTTGGAGTCAGCTCAAGTGCAATTGATGTTTGGCTGACTCCAGAAGGACAACATTCGTTTTGTTTTTTTGGTGGTGGTTGTATGGTTGGCACTCAAGTAGATGCAGCCATTGGATGCCAATTGGCATTGGACCTTAGCTCATGGTTAAGTTAAGTTAAGTTGATAAACGAGGGGCCAGTTGAGCCGAAATTGTAGCAGCTGCTTTTGACACGTGCGGCCAAGTAGCTGAAAATTTATAGGCCAGTTGGGCAAATTGAACATCAACATTGTCAATAGTATTACGATTATCATGGCCAACAGCACGTAAAATTGCAGTGAGAGAACAACAACAACAAGGAAAAAACAAAAGCAAAAAAAAAAAGGCAAATAGAATTGGCAACATTGGCGCCAACGCAAATGTCAACAGTGGCAACAACAACAAATAATAAAAAGATTGGGACACAAGACCGACAGCAACAGCAACAAACGGCAATCAACGTTGTCGTTCTCGTTGTCGTCGTTGCCACAGTCGCTTCCATTTCCAGTTACCATTAGCAAAAGGAAGAACTAAGATCCTGTGTTGTCCCCCAAAACACAGAGTGAGAGAAAGAAAGCAAAAAAATACTCTGCTCAAGTGCTGCATGAGCGAACTTGGCAGGCGACGTCGATGTCGTCGATGGCGATGGCGACGTCATCTTCGTGTGCCTGACGATGTGCAAACTGGCGAAGTGACAGCAAATGGCGCGGAAACTGTGTGCGCCAGCGTCAACTAATCGTGAGTGAACAAATCTCTTTATATACATATCTACAAATACACACACACACACACACTCACACTCTGTGTAACTGTGCGTGCCTCAAGGTGCGATTCTAGGTGCTCTCTCTTATATAGGAGGGGACCATGGCTACGTATTTGGCTTTGGCTTTTCCCTTGGCTTTAGCTTTGGCTTTGGCTTTCGCTTTGGCTTGGTGGGCCTCGTGTTGACGCCACTCAATTGCACATGGTGTCTGACGTAACTACTCTAACTCTGGCCACTCCCCCTCCACCTCCTGCTGCTGCTGTCGTTGGCGACGTCATGGTCATGCAATGATTGCTTTGACATTTGCATTGATGCGTAAGGTAAAGGCAAAAGCATTTCCCTTTGCCCGTCTGTGCCACATGTTGTGGCTGCCACTGCGGCGATTGCTGTCGAGTTGTCGTCTGTGCTTTGGCTCTCCTACAAATACTCGTACTCTCTCACTCGTTTTCAAATCAAATCAAATTCAATTGCATTTGCCAATGCGCCTCGAACGCGTTGTGGTTAAGGGCATTAGGAGACTGACTGACTGCTGTCTCTCTGTGGTCATTTCATTTCATTGCGAACACTTAGTTAAGCCAAGTTACATTTATTTGATTTCTACTTTATATTTATTGCATTATGTTTAGCTCTGGGTTGATATTTGGTCAAATATTCGATTGAAGTATTAATTAAATGTAAAGTTTTAAGTTAAACATAAAACAGTTTGCTCTTTTAAATTGCCTCAATCATCCATCCACTGCGATCATTTAAACAAAATTTAAATTAGAAGACGATTTTGTGTAATAAAATCTCATTTGTTATTACATACTGTTTATATTATCTGTCGCATAAAAACATAAGTTACGAGCATTTAAGAAACTATATATTTAAATTTGTGAGCACCGGGGAATACTTTAATGGCGCCATCTATCGTTCATTGTATATACAGTTAGTAGCATGTTTATTATTCTTAATATTGAAACTCCCTAGTTGGCAGCTTTTCATCTGTTTAAATTATTGGCAACTTGCTTGTAATTGTTTATACTTTAATTCGCCATGTTGACACGTTTGCTAAGGTTGCTCGACACATGCATTTTGACCCCTTGACTTTTGGGGCCATCAGCCATTTGTCTGCATAGAAAGTCGAGTCTTTAGGATATTCAACGACTGAATTTACGAGCATGCTTTAACGCATTCCCGTATTTGGCCCACTTGATAAATATTTTTGGCCAAACTGCATAAATTTGGCTAAAAGGCAAACGAGAAGAAGCAGAAGACGCAGCGGCAGCAGCAACAAGAACAAAAACAACAACAGCTACAAAATGTTGTAGCGACAAAGCCAAAGGACTTGTTTCTGATAGTAGAATGTGCAACAATTTGTGGATAAAACACCGCAAAGTTGTTGATGCCATGCTCCAAATGTTGCAAGCACAGTTTTGTCGCAGCATACACAAAAATACCGTTATTGCTAGCTAATTTCCCATGTGCATGCTTGCTTGTTAAATTGATGTATAGCCCAGGCTGGCAGTCAGCTAGTTGAAGGTAGGTTTGCTCGAAAGTGGAAAGTGGCGAGCCATGTTGCACGTTGTACGTTGCACGTTGCACATTGCCTGGGCCATAGTTGAAAAATATTGTGAGAATGGCTGATGCACAACAATAGCTGCAAGGTGAAGCGATCCCCCCACTTCCCTCTCTCTCTCTCTCTCTCTGTCTCTCTCGTCATACGCTTTTGGTATTTGCGGTGAGTTTTTGACACAATTTTGCCGATGACATGTTCAATACACAAAGCTGCGTGCTTAAGTTCGTTCGTCTGTTATGTTATACTACTATATGTTCTATATATGTATGAATGCATGCAACATCGAGTCCTTACCTTATTTGCCTCCCCCAGCACGTGTTTAGGTTTGTCCTCTGGTTACCCTCATCCATGTGTGTATGTGTGGGTGTTTTGCTATGTATGTGTGTGTGTGTGGGAGCTGATGTAAGTAAGCGTATTGCGTCTGTATTTGGGTAACGTTTTGTGTGCCGCCATTTGTCATACACATGACGAAAAAGCGCTTCTGAAATTCTAATGTTGCTCTAATTTTTAACACGACTTTGAAGCCTGTTGAAAATACGTATTGAGTTATGAGCAAATACAGTAAAATAATTAGAATTTTATTGCCAAGGAGTCGAGAGCTAACAACTGCTTTCTGCAAGGAATCCATTTTTTCGGTAATTTAGTTAAGCAGTAACGTATACGTAATACCACTAATACATCTTATATTCTTATATCCCACAGATGAACACTTATGTTATGTTTAAGCCACTATTGAATTTACAAATTATATAAAACTTAACTGCTATTTTTTTTTAACTTAAACTTTTTAAGAAATGTATCTACTTTTCAATAATATATATATTATTTAAAAATACTAATTTTTATTTACAAAAAAGCAGTTACAATTAAAGCAGTACAATTAATTCATTTTCTTCTATTTATAAGTAACCTTAATAGTAATCTTTCACCAATAGCCCAGGTTTTCTAGCAGTGTATTAAGTTCAATTTACGCACATCGGGCTTTGCTTTAAAGTGCGCCTTTCTTTAAATTTGCATTTAAACAGCGGGAGGCAGCCGCAACGCACACAATAAAGAAAAATATGAAACAAACGCAAAGCATATTTTTTTTATATATCCGCTTTGCTTTTTGTCAGTTTTTTGTTGTGAGTGTTTTTTGTTTTTTTTTTTGTTTTTTCGTTGCTATTTGCGCTGTAACATTATCCTATTAACACATTTAATGGAGTCACACACGCGCGCGACTTTGTCTCATCATAAATCTGCTGGCAGCCCAGCGGGAAATGATGCCTCCAAGCCACTGTCTGCGGTAGAGCGTTAAGGAAAAGTCGGGCGGGAAATGCTTGGAGCGGGGGTGTGTGTAATATATATAGCCTCATATTGGATATTTATGCCTTTGTGGCCTACCTTTGCTCGTATAGATTTATGCATTGTCTTTAGCAATGCGATTATGGCCAATGGGATTGTGGAAAGTTGCTCAAAAGAAAGTTTCAAAACAGCTGCGATCAAATTAGTCTAGCGCTTAAGTAATAACCATGATGTACGTGTCGAGTTTATCACATAAATGACAATGGCCAGCAAAATGATTGAAACTTTTCCGTTCAGCAGCCAGCAAATTGTTTGCCAAAAACCTCAAAAAATAGAAGAAGAATCATAAAATCCAAAAAACCAAAACCGAAAAACCGCTACAGAAAACTTGCTAAAGGGGCTTCGACTCCTTTTCCTCTCTCTCAAAAAAAGAACGAGGGAATTTATGCATTTTGAAAAGTTTTCGACTACACCCAGGGGGCCGCTTTAGGTGGCAGAATTTTGGCGACGCTACCGACGGCAATCGTCGGAAATATATTGCTGCCAATTTAGTTGCAAAATAGGCGCAAATTTATATAGATGATTTTCGCATGTCGAAAAATCTGCAATGAAAAACAAAATACAACTTTTAAAGCCTTCAACTCAATATGCTCTTGCGGTTTTAAATCGAAATCTGGCATTCCTGTTGCCTTTGAGGGCAATCCTCTTCTCTACTATTTTTTTTTTTAATCGTTGGGGCCAATTGTCGTGCTCAGACATGCAAGCCTAAAATTGTTGTGTGTGTGTGTGTGTGTGTGGCACCCACAGAGCGAACGTTGCAGCTGCACACAGAGAGAAAGAGAGACTGAACGAGTTTTTCACAATTTTCTTTCAATACTTTTTTTTTTTACACTTTTACTTTTCCACACGCCTTTTGCCAAACACTCGACGTGGCAACTGTCAACGTGCTGCAGTGCACCACAATATTTGTGGCATAGTTTTGCATTACACTTTTTGCCTTTGAAAAGGGGGATTTTTGATTTCGCTTTTAGTGCAAGTTTAAGCCGCAATGCTGGCCACTAAAAATCGTGTTTTAGACATGCCCTCAACATGTATCGATGCCCCACATGAAATCCTTCTCACTCGCCTTTTTCACATTTTTCTTTCGCATATTTCTTTACATTTTCTTATGTCTAGTTTTTTGTGTGTTTGCCTGCTTCAGCTGTCGAGGCAAATACTAATTGTTGACAAAGCTTTGTTTTCCCTCGTTTCTGGCAAATGCTTTGAAAAGCAATTAGTGTTCTTCTGTTTCTCAAACTCGTACTGAAGTGCAGACATTGCGCTGTCATGCTCTTAGCTCTCTGGCAATGGCATGTCAGAAGCGATTTGTCATGCAAGGGTTAATAGCCGACTGACAGACTGAAGACGACGACGACGAGGACTGATTGATCGGCTCAGTCGGCTGAGTCAACTTAATTACTTTGACTAAATCTTAAATATAAACTCTGCATAATTTTGATTAATCTTTCGATGACTCGCAGGCAGACAATCCGCAAATTAAACGCTTAAAGCAAACCAAAACCCAATCGAGCTGAAAGCCAAATGCACTTAATTCAATTTCCAAATTTGATGCAGTCCATAAAAAAGGCGAGCAGGTTGGCAGTTGACTGATTAAATTTACACAAGCAACCGCAACAGTTGCACCCAAAAAACTAATAAAATGAGAAGAGTCTGCTACTTATACGCTTGGCAGGCTTGAACAAAGCTCAAGGACTAAAGCAACAGCCACTGGATGAGAGCAACAGACAGGAAACTCAAGCTGCAAGTCAATTGATGGCAGCAGCTGGCATTTATACTATACGAGTATATACACAAGTTGGCAACGTCTTCCATCAAATGCCTGTAAAAAAGAAGCATTTTACGTTACCTCATAAAATCGAACTAAAAAAAAAAGAAAAAAGTGTAAACTGTAAAGTGTGTTGCGCATTCGAGTAGCTTGTGTAGCACTTTTAATTTGTTTTTGCCACAGCAAATGTTAATCAAATGCCAATCGAAGCTGAACGAGAACATTCATCGTTGTTCTATGCTGCAGCACGTCAAGTGCTGTCAAGAGTACCAATATTGATGGGCAATCTCAAGTGGTATAAACTAGAGCAACATGCTCCATATTTGCATCGCTCTCGGTCAGCTTCGAAGTCCGAAGGAGCACTTGAGCATCTGCTGGGCCAATTTCGAATGCATTTGCAAAACTGACTGCGCGGCCCTTGTGCGATGTTCATGCATAAATTCAAATGTTTTTCCAGCCACTCAAGTGCAAGGGCGAGCGAGGTTCGAGTACGGGAAAGAGGATCCACCTAACAACCCAAAAAAAGTCGTTGTCTATAAGATTCATGGTTGGCCAAAACAAATGGCTGCAGTTTTCTTTTGCTTTTTTCTGTGCCTTTCACCTAACATAATGTTTGGGAGTCTTGGGGTACTTCTTTCCTTTCCGTTTTTTTTCGGCTGTCAGAAACTGCTTCTCGCACAAAACTCTCTAAATCAAAGCCAAAATAAAGTAGTAACCCAGCTAGCAGCGAGCATCTTGTTCACAACGCAATCAGCAACAATAGCAAATCCAAATCCGTATACGTATTCGTATCCACATTCGCCACGGAAGTGTGCCGCAAACGGAAACGGAAGCAATTTTCATTTGCGTTGAGTTAAAATGGTGGCCGCTTGTGGTCTCCAATAGCAGATGCTGCTCTCTGGGGGGTGGGGGGAGACGGGCAAAACACCAACTGAGCAACTGCTTGCTCCACATGCTTCACGACATGCTACAAGCATAATTTTAGCTGCCACACAATGCCGCAGCGTGGGGCGGTGACTCCGAAGCGTGCTGCAAGTAAAACCGCAAACGTTGCAAGTGCCGCCGCACTGCAAATGCGCATTTTTATTTAATAAATTGCAGCGGTGATTCGCATTGTCCTTTTTCCTCTGTGTACTTCCCATCGTTTTGCTTCAATTTCTTGTAGTTATGTTCTTTTCTGTCTTGATTTTTTACTTTCATTTGATTTGGCTAAACGATTTTGTGGTCTCCATTAGAGCTGCAATAAATTAAAGCACAAATAACGAGCATTGAATGTGGTATTCTGTTTGGTTTTTTTTATTTTCTTGGTAATTTCCATAAACTGTCACACTTTATTACTGATTTAGCGCTTAAACTGTTTTTGTTGTTGTTGTTTGTTGTACACACAAGTTTGAGTCCTCGTGCTCGTAAATAAATACAGTTGTTCGATTGCTTATTTATTTGCCATTGTTATAAAAATGAAATCAAAATGCTCTTAAGTTTATACAAAGAGTGAAAGGTTAGAGAACAAAAGTTATCGTTTGGGCTTTCTGGTTGGGTTTTGAATTGTGATTGTTTTTATGTCTTTATGTTTTTTTTTTTTTTTTTTGTTGTTTTTCGTTAATATCTAAATTTAGTTGGTTGGTTTTTGTCATACTATTTGCTTAAGTTTAGGCTTAAATGTTTTAAATTTAGATGTGTTTAAAATCTAACCAACTAACTACGTGCTAATTTATACTTGTCGCGTATAAATAGTATGCTTAAATTTATAATTATTTTCTTTTTTTAATCGCTAAACAAAACAGCGGCTGCTCAATTTCCAATTCGCAATTTGCCAAATGTACAATTTCGTTTTATTTATGCAAAACTTTCAATATTTGTTTTTTTTTAGATTTCGTACTTTTTATTTACAAAAATGTTATCACATTTAAAATGTGCTGTAGTTTTCTTTATTTTACTTACAAATTTTAATGCCCTAACCGCTTTGTTTTTCTTTGTCGTGCATCAATTTCATTTAATTGCAATTGTGTGCAATCAAGTTCACACACACACACAATTCATTTATATATATGCACACACAGTTGCAGAGTTGTACAAAATAAAACTACAAATATACGTAATGAAACGCTGGTAATACGCTGCGTATGCGCAATGCACAAGAAAATGGCAGTATGCTCAGGAAGTAGAAATGCGATGACGATGGCTCGATGAACTGGATGCAGTTTAAATCCGTTTTCGTTATTTATGCCGTGGGAGGAGCTTACTTTGGTAGCACATTCGTCGTCGTCGTCGTCGTTGATAAATGAACTTAATTGCAAACTCAAATCCTAATTACTTCACTTCAATTTGACCCCACCTAAAGAAAAAACAATGCGACCGCATTGTCATTAATTATACGTCTCCGTTTGCCAAAGTCTCTCTCTAGTTGTTACACAACTTCGGTGTGTGTGTGTGTGTTTTATGTGAGCTTACGTTGCTGTCGTGCTCACTGCTGTTTGCTTGGCAAACTTACTCGCTGTTGTTGCTGTTATTGCAGCCGCATCGGTATCGGCAACTGCTGCTAAGCCCCTGGGTCAGTTAACGCTGACCAGCGGCTCGAGCGTGCTGCTCAAATGCACCAGCTGCTGCTGCACCTCGCGCAAGCTGGCCAAGCTGCCCATCTGTTGATGCTGAGTGGGATGCTGTGCAAGCTGGGGATGAACATGATGATGATGATGTTGTTGGTGTTGTTGATGCGGCAGCTGTGGCGGCGGCGGCGGTGGTGGCAACACCACAACCACAGCCTCAGCGGGCGCGGGCGCTGGCATCGGCGAGGGTGCACCGGGAGGAATCACAGTTGCCGCAGCCGATGCAGCGGCCAACACTGTGGCTGTTCCACCCATGCTGCCGCCCACCACATTCGGCTGTGCCACGCTATACAATAGACTGCCCATGCTTGCATGTCCAGTTGCATGCACTTGAGCAATGGCTGGCGATGTTGATGCCGATGCTGATGCTGTTGCTGGTAATACTAGTTCATCGATAGTGCAAACGCGATCGTCAATGGGAAAGGTAAAGTTGATTTCCTTGCCTCCTCCATCGTGCTCCATCTTGTGTGCCGGCGTATTGCCATTGGCAGGACTCTGCACATGACCGTTTGTAGACGTTGCTGTTCCACCTGCCGCCGCTGCTGGCGATGTGGCCAGCGTTAGTGTGGTTGTCGTTGTCGGTGAGCTGCCATTGCCCAAAGTTGTTATTGTGGTTGCCTCCAAATTCTTTTCCAAACATTTGCTATCGCCTGCAGAAAAGAAAACAGCAACAGCGTCAGAGATGAGCACACGGAACTTACAAGTTATACCTTAAAATAAAGTATTAAATTATTTTTAAAGTTTTCGCCATTAAAATATTATGAACGAATTTCTTAAAAAGAGAGTGTGGTTATATACTTTCAATTACGCGATATTAAAGATTCATTCATTTTTCATTGTTTTCGTTATTACAATAAAAATAAATGAAATTTATTTTAAAAATTTGGCTTCTGACTTGATCTATTTTTGGTTGGGATTTTTAAGATGATTCCAATTGCATCCTTATAGCTCTTACCTAGACGACGATAGGAGGATCATAAAGAGCAGATAAAGAAGAACACTATTACTTAAAAATGATCTATAAGATCACTCATTGCAATTGTGTTTTAAAAGCCGACTTCAAATTTACAATTTAGTAAGATGCGAGCGGCATAATTGAAGCTTCCTAGTTTTTACAATCAGGAGACACAATAAATCAGAAGCTCATCACTTAAAAACGATCTACAAGATGAATTGCAGCGATTCTCTTTCCCCAGCCAACTTCAAATTTACAATTCAAATTAACACATTTTCACAATTACCCCACATATTTCTTTACCCCAACGTTAGCTTTTTTTGGAGGTAACCAATACGAACTCATATCAATGCAATTCAGATATTTGCCTGACAGTTTTACTTGTCTTACGACCAGCTGGTAAAAAGTAAAAAATTCGTGTTAGTGCCCGGGAAAAAGGTTAAAGCCCAATGTCAGTGAACGACAGTCACGTGTTTCGCTAGCATTGTTTATTTTGCAACGAAACGCGGTTGAATTTTTGAGTGTGACTTTTTTGTGCCTCAGCGTTGAACTACAACTGTTCTGGTTTTCTGTTTTTTGTGTGTCGTATATTTCTGCGCTTTGTACATTGTTCGTTTATCGAGGGAATCGAATTCTCGCTCTGGTAAAAGTTTTCCATATTTTTTCGCTTTTTTTCCCAGCAGCAGCAGCAGCCTTGGCGACCATTTTATTGTTTGGAAAAAAAAAAGAATGTGAAAAAAATGAAAGTGAAAAGGAAAAAAGCTACAATTGCGCAAATTCAGAAGTTTTCTTTGTTTTCCGTGGGAGCAAAGCGTTCGTCGCGTTTCCCTCGAGTGCGTTCTGGTGAATGACATGGCCAACAGCTAACAGCGAGCAGCCAACAGCCAGCAGAGAGCAGCGGGGCCCCTGGGCCAATTTGTGCTAAGGTAACCAAGTTAGGCAGGTGTGTGCACAAACATTAACATCGACCTCGAGGCTGCATAGTCAGGTCAGCTGGAAATTTATTTATTCCTCAATTAGGCGGGAACGGAGAAGGGAAAACAACGAAGAAAAAAAATATAAAGTAAAATCCTCCTGCTCGACATAATGAAGCACGTACTTGTAATTAATTAAGTGCGGCTGCTTCTTTCTTTCTTTTTAATTTGACCAAAAAATTTACGTGCTCACAAGAAAGAGACAAAGAGACGATGGCTCGACTAAAAGATGCCCTCGAAAAGCCACAAATAATATAAAATCTTTGTCAATTTAAGTTAAAGTAAGTGAAGCCCGCATATCAAGACGATTCTCTTGACAAAAACCAAATGTAAAAGCCCGCATAAATAGTTTGTCGTCGTTTTGGCCAGAATGCAAACAGACAGTTTTTCATTTCAACGCCTTGTCTTCGCTTGGGCACTTGGCACATTGCCCAAACGGATTTCATCAGCTTAAATGCAACTTGGAAAATGTCTTGACAAAATACTTAATAGGCAATTACAATGCTCTCGGTACTTACTGCCAGTCAAATGATCCTCTCTCGTGTAGTAGCGTGCTCGATTCTTGGAGAAGCAGGCGACAAGTGACAATATGATGACGGCAATTAGCACAAAGATGATGCCGCCCAATATAGCCAAAGTATTAAGACCGCCTAAGGGAATGAAATGAATAATGGAACAAAAAATAATAATTTAAAACAATTTATAATAGTTTCTCTACACTGACCATGCTCGAGAAAATTATATGAAGTGCTCGCAGCATTTTGCTCCTCGTCGCTGATGTAATCGAGGCACGTGTGAAGCCCGCCAATGTCCAAATTAATTATTTCAGCGCCACGCAAACTTTTGGGCAAAAAGCAAATGGGATACGTATCCCATTTCCATTGCAGCTGCAGAAAAAAAAGTCAGCAAATTAAATGAAATATATACATGTGTACTCTATGGATGCACTCTTTTTTATGTGGCCCATCTTTTCTTTGAGTTTCACATCAATCAGCTGGGGCTTTGTAAGCTAATTGAATTGTCAACTTGGCGTATACGCAATTTTACTTACTTGTCGCACCACATTTATTAATTTCCCCATATGACACTCGTCGCATATCAACGGATTGTTATCCAGTCGTACATTTCGTATACCCTGTATACGCATTGCCGTATCGGCATTGATGCCATACAACTGATTGCGAGACAAGTCCAAATACTGAAACACAAAACAAAAAAAAAGACAAGAGATACAATTGTTAGAAATGTTAAATGGTTTTTGTGTGTGCATGTTGAATGCCTATCAAATGGCAATTAGCTGCAGATGTTGCACACAATTTTTCGAAATTCGAAATTGTTGCAAACAACCGAAAAGTTGAAGTGTGTGCTTCAAACAGTGCATACACAATTAAATTCAATTAAAATGAAGGCTTAATGGCCATAAACTGATTGTGGCAAGCAACAATCAAGCACTGAAAACAATACTGGCAAGAATGCCACACAAGAAGCACGTACCAGGGATATAAAAAAGAAATAAATCCATGCACTTTTGACCATGTTTTGTCAATTGTAAATTGTTGGCAAAAAGCAGGAAATTGAATGTGCACAACAGAAGTCGACAATGTTCTTTATATCATTGTGACATTTTGACATCATCTTGTCGAAAAATGCTGTGAGCTAAATACCTAAGCAATAATTTGTCAAGTCTTACCTCCAGCTCACGACATGGATCGATAACTTGCAATGCCATGTTATCCAATGAATTACCCGAGATATTCAAATAGCGCAATTGCCTGAAGGGCGTCAATAAGCCAACGGGCAGCTGTCCCATATCAGCAACAGCCAAGTGCGTTAAATCTGGTATAAGCTGCAATCAAATTTAAATAAATAAATTATATCAATATTTATAAATTTAAATTATAGTAAACTAAACATAAAATTCCTTACTTGATACACAGAGAGAACAAAATCTAGATTGAAAAGTAGATTGCAAATCTTGAATGAAAATAATAAATATTAAAATAAGATTTTTAGGTGGAAAACATTTTAAATTCAAATTTTGAAGAATGTGAAGAATGTTTTATTCTTGATTGAAAAGAATATTGCAGAACATAATTTTAAGAACTTTTCGATCCTATATAAAAAAATTTATACTTATTTTAAGCAACAATAATTCTCTTCATCATTTTTGGTTAAAATTTAAGAGAATTCTATTTTTCAAACAAGATTTTAATCTTGAATTTGAAGATTTTTTGTAAAATTTAGATCCTAACTTTAGAATAAATCTTTTTCTTTAAATTTTGACATCAAACTATCTTGATTCAAGAATTTGTTCTTTCATAAATTTTTTGTTCTTACTGTCTACTTAAAAATTAACACAATAAAAGGTTTTTATATTTTTACTTAAAGTATGATTCACTATTTATTAATCCACTCTTTCTAGCTACTTAATTAAAATGTGATTCACTATTTATCAACTCTTTCTTCTTAGCTAACTTTTAATTGAATAAATATATAAATAAACTCACCTCAAAAGTTTCGTGCATATCCCTTAAATCCATCAGAACATTGCCGCTAATATTTAGGACTCGCAAATTGCTTAAGCTGCGTACCGATTGCGGTTCAAGGCGCACCAATTTGTTGTAGGACAGATCCAGAAATGTTAGATTGGTCAGCTGCAGAAACGAATCATTTGGCACTTTGGCCAGACGATTGTACGATAAATCTGAAAAGCGTAACCGTAAGAGAATCGCAAGCAATTGAGTGAATGAATACAGTAGAGTTAAGAAGAAATGAAAACAATGAAGAAAAAGTTCTGAGACTAAATTGAGTATAATTTTGTGGGGGAATAGCTTACCCAAGTGATTAAGACTTTTCTGCATGCGAAAGAGTTGGTCGACGACCACAGACAATTGATTGCCATCGAGTAAAACTTTTGTGAGATGCTTCACATCGTGAAATTCATCCTTGTCAAGGAATTTGAACTGCAAGCGAACGAAAAGTGGTAGACAAAAAGAAAACACACGAAAAGAGCAAGAGAAATAATTGGAAAATGTCTCCAAAGAAAGAGGGGAAGAGTGAGAATAAAAGGATGCTTTGGCATTGGCGACAAACCTCGTTGCGTCCCAAATCCAATTCGTTTAAATGCGGCAATAAATTGTACAATTGCGGATTGATTTTTTTCAGCTGGCAATTGCGGCATTTCAGTACTTTCAACTCCTGCAGAGAAAGAGAAACATATATATGGAAAGAGAACGAGTTAAGTGCATAAGTTGTTCTTATTATTATTGTGTGTGTATACAACTCACGGTCACATCGCGAAACACATCCGGCTGTAAATCCTGCAACGGATTTCCGCTCAAGTCCAGGTACTTGAGTTTGCTCAGCATGAAGAAGTTGCGCTGCACAAGCTCCACGATTGAGTTATCGGCCAAATTAAGACGTCGCAGATCCTGCCAAACGAGTTATGCCAATTGCGAAAAGTTTATTACAGCCACGCACCAAATTAATAATGTTTCAATTTGACCCAGTCCAGAGATAAAGCAAGAGCAAGAGGGAGAGAGACAGTTAAAGCAATAATAATTCATAAATCAGAGTAGTAGCCATGTTTCTACTACTGCTCCTCAAACTAAAGCAACCGGATGCAGTCCCCAAAAAAAAGATAGAAAACTTTCCAGCATTGCACCGAGAGCCAGTTGCAAGTTGGCCAAAGGAAGTCAGAGGCAAGGGGAAAGGGGGATGAGCACAACGCAGCGCACAAAATAAAATCGAAAGCAAATTGAAGACAACGTTGCGAAAGTTTTGTGCACTGTGAACACTTCCGCCAAAGCAGCCGAAGCCGAAGCCGAAGCCAAGGCAAAACTTAAATTCAAGCACGTACATCGAAGTTTCGTTTGCCCCAAAAATGCGGGGCAACACTATTTGCGACGGCTATTAAAAATTCCTGGATATTTATTACAACAACCCATCCTCTTGTCTTCCTTTTACGCAAAGACAAAACTATTTAGTAAGAAAGTGCAATAATATTTTGCTATAACCTTGCAATTTTACTCTGGCACGTGGCATATTAAACTTGCATCAAAAAATTGCCAAAGTAAAAAGTGGATCTATGATTAGCATGCAAATTTACTGTTGCAATAAAGTTTAATCTACAAGATTTTTTGCTTGAAGTTGATGATAGACTTTATTAGATTGTTTCCTTTAGTACCTATAATTTCTTGAAGGCAAAGGTAAACTAATTTTGTAAATAAAATACATAAATTTATTATTATATTTTTTCAATATTGATTTCACTTCTATCTCTCTCTCTCTTTCTTCTACACCTATTGCACTTTTGAAATATTCTGTTTTAGAAATGAATATATATTATTTCCCCTTATGATTTCAATATTCACTTCTCTCTCAATTTCTGCCTCTCAGAAAGTCATTGTTTAAAAAATCTGTTATTGCTTTACTCACCGTCAGATGTCGAAATGTTGAGCTCGCCATGCGTAGTATTTTATTTTTCGATAAATCCAATTCCAATAGATTATCCTGGCCCCGAAAGTTATTCTCCGTGATGTTTGTGATGTTGTTCTTCGATAGATCTGCATTGTGACCAGACAAAAATATTGTTTTTCGTTATTTTTTTTTTTTGTTTTGTTTTGTGTGTATGGATGGACATTTCATCATGGCAAAAATATGCAACAGTTTTTTGTTTGCGAATGAAAAATGAAATGAAAGTTGTTGTTGTTATTATGATATGATATCGAACCGAATGTGTGTGTGTTTGTGTGAGTGTTTGTGTGTCTGGCCTGACTGCAATTTGGTATAACCACCAAGCAAATGGATTGAGTTTGCATTTTGACCTCAATGGCGAATTGCGTAAATATTTTTGTAACGTGTAAATAAATGCAAAAATCGTAAAGCAAATAAAAACACATTGCCAATGCAACTTCACATATGAAGGGGGGGAAGGAGCAAAACTTTAAAGCAAATACAAAACGGATCGGGCACACACACAAAAGTATTTGGATGCTCGTTGGATTTCGTTGTGAAAGTTGCCACAGATAAAGCACAAAATACATTATATAAACGACGCCCCCTTTTTGGAGTGTAGGCAACATGAGTGGCATTTTAAGCTAAAAGCAATGTGGGACTTTGGCTTTTACTTTAGCTGTTGCTTGTAGCATTTTCTTTTGGCATAACACGAGGAGAAAGCACTGCAGAGTTTGCTGCTGGTTAAGCAGCTGGCCACGCCTACTTAAACATTTTAAAACATTTGCCAAAAAATTAATTTAAATACTAGAAACGAAATGCCATTTGTTCTATTTTTAACTGCAGCAGAAAACTTTGTGCATATGTGTGTGTGCGTGTGTGTGTTTTATGTCGACTTTTGACTTTTGGCAAGCAAACTGGGAAAAGCGTTGAAAATACAGAAAAACCAAAAAAGAAAGAACGACACAAACAAAGATTGGAGCATGTAAATAATTGGAGGGCCGTTCCCGATGCGATTTCCAAGGACCAAGCAGACAAACACAACAGACAGACAGACAGAGAGACAGAGAGCGAAACGTACTCGTACATAAAATACACATAAACAAGTTGAAAGCGGGGCAAACGATATCGAAGCGTTCGTTGCCTGGTTGCCTTTTGCTTTTTGCTTTTTGATTTCTCACAATCTTATTTTATTTGTGGGACGCTTTTCGCTGTTTGGCGCATCAATTTCAATTTTATTGACAAACAAGGAAAACGCTGAACGTCGTCACAACGAATGATTAAATACGCTATGTGTTATGAAGAAGTGTGTGTTTGAAGAAGTATTTTCTTGGCATTGTAATCTCTTATCTGCGTTGCTTTAAGTGCAAGTCTTAAGCTGAGTGAGCTGCTATAACCATCTGTCAGTTACAAGCTTAACGATAAAGTGTCAGTACCCGCGACTGCTGGGGGAGATTATATTGTCCTGTCGACCGCATCGAGTGCTGCGCTCATTTACCATTTTGCGAGGCGCACTTTTATTTGACTTTGCCCTTTTACGAGGCAGCAGAAAAGCAAACGCAACGCTTGCCTGCGTTCAATACGATTTTTTTTTTTTTTTGGATTCGGGTTGTCCTTCTCTTTACTCATTTTGATTGTATTTATTTGCATATTGCAGGGTCGCAGTCGCAGTCGCACGTTGCTTTTAACTATGCGCAGCTGCTTAAATTGAAATCGCGCTACGCTGCTCGCTGGTAAATTTTAATACGCTGCGTATACGCAACGGCGATTTTTAGTACCAGCGCCATAAACAATTGATTACTCACCTAATATGCAGAGATGTTTGAGACCCCACAAGGACTCCGCACCAATAGCCGGCAGATTGGAGTCCGTAATGCGCAGCACTTGCAATTGCGTAAACTGACGCAATGCCGGTCCAATGGTTATCGAGTTACGCGGTCCACGCACAATGATTACCTTCACATCGACATCCAGTTGATTGGCAGATAAAGAGCTTAGGCCGCCTGTAAATTAAGTAGAGAGCGAGAGAGAGAAATGCAATTAAATGTCAGGTCAGTTTTTAAAGGCTAGCTATAAAACCAGCCACGCCCCTTGGCATAGTAATTTATGCAATGCTGCCAACAATATAACTAAAGGTTAACAATGAATGCTCCACCACCACCAACAAGATCATTAACTGCAGAACCACAAAACTAGTATGAACTCTGCTTCGTTTTTTGCAAACAATGTTACAGCACCCACAAATGTCGGGGTCGTTTCAACAATACCACTTTATATAGAAATGAGTGTAGGATTTCATACAAAAATTGTTTGCAGCCAGCAACGAGTGCACGCACTTTACAACTGACCCCATGATTGTACTAGATGCCATACAATTTTTTGAGGGGGGATGTAACCGCCGCTTTTATTGTATTACCACTGCGAACAATACGTATACGTAATACGGCACATAGTACTATGCACATTTTTTGGCTGTGTATTTGCTCGTTGCATTATTATGTGCTCATTGTGCATTGTGTGTGGGAAAGTTGAACTCGTTGCTCTGCGCTGCGGGAAATATTCATAAAAAATGCAAAGCATTAACACTGATTGTAACATATTTTAACGCGCTTGCAATTTTGTTGGCATTTACGAGTATTGTTACATTTCTCCACCCGGAACGGGACGAAACGCGAAGGGGGAAAAGTGACAAAAAAAAAAGAGTAGAAGTAGAAAGTAGCACAGAAAATGGGGAGCTGCTGACGCTGCTCATTAGCAACGCAGTTCACATTGCTCATAAATATTATGCAGATGCAATTCTACTTTTGTGTCTACAAATATATTTTTGGATAAAAAAGTAGTTGGAGCAATGTAAGCAACTAGGACACAAAAACCTGTAAAGTTTCTATGTGCAAAACATAAAAGCAAAATGTGATGCGTAATTTATACACATCACATTGTATTATTTATGGCAACGTGCAGAGCGAACAGAAAGGAAATTAGCACTAGAGTTAATAAACTGCAGCTAGTAAATGGGAGTTTATAACAATACTCTTACTATGAACTATATAGTATATTATATAGTTACACTTAAGATTTACGCATTTGGTATTTACTTTGAATTACACCGAATTTAGTTTAACTGCAATTTGGAGTATGAATAAATTGGTTTAACAGTAGCAATATAGCTCAGTATGTTCATTTAATTTATTCACTGAACATTAATATATCTTGTATTATCTTTCTTCTAAATTCTTTTTAAATGTGTAATATTATAATTTCTATGTAGAATTTTTCTTATATCTCTTTTACATTTTATATATTTCCTTTTCTATACTGATATTTAAATTATTTCAACGAAATTTAATATTTTTGTTTATCTGACTTTCTTGTAAATACATTTATAACATATAATATTCTTACATCTTGTCTATTTCTTTTTGGATCTCTATTATATTCTATAAATATGAATTCTTTTTCTTTTTATCTTTTTTTTAATTTATATTTATTTACATTCTTGCTAGTCTTTTTCTGATACTTTCTTTTTCGAACCTATTTATTTCAATTGTAAAATGCAAATATATGTTTTTCTGTTGAACACTTTGTGCATGCAAAACTAAATTGAAATCTGCTTTTAATACGCTAAATAAATAATGTGAAACAATTGAAACAAATTGCTTAAACATTAACACTAATTCAGTCTCGATAAGCTGCGACTTGAAAATGGAGAGAGAGAGATATTCAATGGGAAGGAGAAAAAGAGAAAGAAAGAGCGAAAGCAGATTGTTGTCTTATGTCACTGTCAATGGCAGTTCTCGTTCACATTGCTTAGTCGTGCCAGTTATTGTGCCCAAAACGAAATTTTTGTGGGGGGAAGTGAAATTAAAACGACAAAAGCATCAGCAACGCATTTAAAGCAAATGCGAAAGGACTTACAATATGTGTGAGTGTGTTTGTGTGTGTGCGTTCGAGTCTGTGTATTTGCGCTATCCAAACAAGCGTTAAATTGAAATTATAGATTTTTGCAATGGTAATACATACATACATATGTATATATGTAGTATGTGTGTAGCAGACGACGGCAAATGACAGTTGAACAAATTGAAATTGTCAGACATTTAGAAGCGAAACGAATGGGCAGCTTTAAAAAATAATATCACACACACACACACAGAGGGGGGGGGGAAAAGTAGGGGAGTAATGGCATTTGGGGTGCGTGTGTGGCACAAATCGAACTAACTGCAAAGCCGAGCAGAAGCATTGTAATTATGATGTTATCCTAACGATAGTGTGTCGACCGATGCCACAACGATGAGTTGCGTTGTGGCCTGCATTTCACTCTATCCGACACTCTTCTCCCCCCCCTTTTATTCTCTTCTATCTCTTTCCCACACTCTGTGCATGATTTTGCCCCGTTTTGCTTTTTGCATTTATTGCGCCACTTACCTTTTGTACAAATGGCCTGATAGCGATCCAAATCATCGTAGCTACAACTGCATTCGACGGGGCATTTCCTCCTCGTATTGCTGAACAGGGCCGGCATTATGCACAGGCTGAACAGCAGCCACTTTAAGAGCATCTGCAAAAATACATAAATGTTTGTTTTTGACGTATTATTAAAGTGGCATTTCTATACCCGCTACCCAGTAGGGTAAAAGGGTATTATAACTATGTGACAGCAGGAAATGTATGTAGCAGGCACAAAGTAAGTACGTCTATTGTAATAACCAAGAAAAATTCACCTTATTTTGAGTAGGTTTAAGAAAAGGTTTAAAAAACTCAGTTGAAATAAACTTCTATATTCATTTAAATATTATATTTAGAGTATCATTTAATACCAAATGTTTTTGCATATCAACTTAAATTCAATTCTTATTAAACCAACATAACACGAACTTTCACCTAAGACCAACTGTGTAAATATCAACAGACAGCATGCACGCTCATGTCAAGCTCAAAAATTGCGAATTGCGGGCTTACGAATAATTGCTTTTGGCAGCGAGTTTGTTGTTGTCCACTACGAATTTGTCGAAGATATGCAGTAACAGCGGATCATAGGTAGAAAGCTCGTAAGAAAGCTTTTGAATGTAAGCTGCGCTTTGTACTAAGAAAGCTTTTGACAATATTAGCGTAACAATAGAAAAGAAGGCAAATTTGTATGGAAATATCAAAATTGAAAGAGTGAGATAGAGCGAGTAAGGTGAGCGGGCGAGCGATATGCTAAGAGCTTGCACTGTGATCGAAAGCGCCGAACATGCCTCCAATTTTGGTCGTTTTGCGTGCAAATCGGGCTTGGCACCAAAGTGCAGTACTGCCATTTGACTGCCAGTGCTGCCATTTAGTTTAGCTGACACCGTTATTAAAAACATTTTTTCCTGACACATGTGTGCCAGTGTGTATGTAAAGTATTTTGTTAATTGCTCATTAGAGCTGTATATTTGTGGCTGCGTACAATGCCGCATATAAATAGAAATAAATAATATTAATACATATTATTTGTAAAAGTTAATACCTGAAACTTTCTTGAGGCATCACTTTTACTGACCAACAAAATGAAAGTCAGGTCGAATTATTTGTGGAAAATTTTGTATTATAATTTTTGCACCATTTTGAGCTTGATTTAAGATTTTACCTTTTTGGTTCCATTTTGACATAATTGAAGATTTTAGTCTCGATTTAATCGCTCTTATCTGTGTACAACTAATTGTAATTGAGGCTTCTGAGTGACATGTTTTTATACCAGGCAGAAGGAAGCATCTCCAATTTGGTATATTTTGAACAGGATGGTATATTTTGAATGTGGTACTGTGTCAATATACCTAAACTCTCCGTTGGTATATGTTTAGTATTTTTGAGGTATATTAATTTGGTATATTTTAAAATGAATACCGCACTGTTTTGCTTTTATTCACATTGGGTAGCGGGTATCTGACAGTCGAGCTCACTCGACTATAGCTTTTTTACTTGTTTTGTGTTCATTTTATTGCCAAGTGGCAATTAGTGTAGAGGATTTTTTGTTAAATACTTTGTCTGCCGGTCAAAACTAATTCAACTCTTAACCCAATTTTAGTTTTCTCTATTTTGTCAATGGCGCTAATCTATTTAAAAAACCACACTCACACACTCTCTCTTTCTGCCAGCCTTTCAAATTGAAATCAACGTGGTGTCATATGTTGACATAGTTGCTCTCAGCAGTAGTTTTTGTTGTTGTTGTTGTTGTCGTTGCTGTTGTGGTTGTTATTTTTAGCAGCACCAGCAGCAGCAGCAGTTGTTTTTGTATACACATGTTAGTATTTGGGTTTCGGTTGCATACGTTACGTATACGCCATGTTTGACCTCGGTGATTTGTGGTCAACACATCTCTGGGCACTTGTGCGCTCAGCGATAAACTGCGGTGGTCGCGCAGCTCGCTCTCTGCATAAATTATCCACAGCACAATGCGGTTAGCAACTAAAGAACTGCGACAGGAAAACTCGACAATGTAGAAAATTAAATACAGAAAAACTACAAAATTCGGTGCAACAACTGCAAATAATCGTAAGTGTTTCGTTGTTTAATTTTCATAAGAGATTCTCTTCAGCTTACGCCCTCTGGCGCGCTTTGTGTCGCGAGCTTTGCTGCTGCCGGAAAGTGTATGAAGCCGCTGGATTTATATGTGAAACATATTTCTCATTTTTACGCCGGATGGCAGGCAGGCAGCAAACTGTCAAGTTTCCGGCTCATCGTCGGCACCTTATGCACATTGTGAGTAAGCGCATCGGATTTGTTGTTGTCAGAATATTGCTGCCAGGGCGGCTGCCAGTTGTCGACAGTCGACAGAGTAATATTTCTGCAAAGTTGTTGCGGTAAAAGTGAAAAATTGCAAGCGCTTCCTTCTCCTTTTCTCTCCTTCTCTCGCTCTCTTCCTCGCTTGGAGACAATATGCTTGAGTTATGTCTGCTGTATGCCCAAAACTTCTCTCTCTCTTATTGTATTTGCTCCTTCTCTTCTTTCTTTTTACTACAGCCAGCATATTCTCAATTTCAACTCCATTCTTTGCGCACAAACACACTCAATTTAACTTGTGGCATAAGCCACAAAGAAAAACCCATACAACAAACATTATATTATATACAACAACTTAAAAAGTGCATTTAAAGTAAGCAACTTGACTGCATTATGCACTTTAAGCACACAATTCTTTCAGCGCAGAGCTGGGCATCAACAACTTGTTTGACAATGGAATTGCACATTAAGAAATCGCATTTCCTATCGCATTAAGACCTTAAGCTTCAAATGGACGTCGCTTATTTTACTTTTACATTTAAAGAAGAGATTCAAAGTGGTTTAATGTTGATATAAGATTTGATTAAGTTGATTAAAATTTTGATAAATGAAATTGTTTTATTTGGAATTATTTTTATTTAGAACATAAATTGATAAAGGAAACATTTTAATCTGTCTGACTGAAATATCAAAGCTCACCCGCAGCAAATGTTCCTTAATAGAAAGCAATATCTAATCATAGCTTTATTCATGTTATATTTGTTTTAATTGCTAAATATATACATGTCATCTAGATTAGTAGATGATAACTAACACACACATTCTTTCATAACCTTGCAATTCATTTGAAACCGAGAACGAAGCTTTCGTTTTTATTTTAAGTATTCTTAATAATTCCGTCTGAAGAGCCAAATTGATTGTTCTATAAATTCTGTGCTATTGAATTTAAAGCAATAATTGCAATAAACATTAATAATATATGTATGTTAAAATAACTCAATTATATCCTATTATTCGAAGCACATTCTAGTCAAAGCTGCTATCAATAAACTGTCATCTAAGCCACAAGTCGTTAATTAAAGTCTCATTAATCTTGGCATAACAACATTTGTTCATTTAATAAAAATGAAAAGTTTCCAGAGTCGAAGCCACATCAAAGCAGCGAGGCAATAGTCAACAGCTGTCCAATTCGTTAAAGAAGCTGCTAAGCAAGCAACTGCCACGCCCCCCACTCGCCACACTCCCCACACTCCTTTAGCCAGCTGACGATGTTCGGCGTACACGCTCGATTTGGACTTTTGGGGTAAAAGTTTGTTTGCGTTCTGCGCCGCTGCTTGACGCTGCACATGCCGCACGCGAAATGCCCCAAAAAAGTTGAAAGTTGCGAAGCAGCAGGCAGGAAAAGGATGGGGAAGGGGAACGGGAAGTCAGCGAGTGGACAGTGGATGCCGCAGTAAAGTAGTTGTTGATATCAGCTTTCAGCATACACATTTTTACTACTACGACTTCTTTCTGCCCATTTCGTGCTATTTAAACACTCGAGAAATCAAGACTGGGGGGGAGGGGGGGACGGAGGCTCGTTCCATTTGCCTATGCGAATGGTAAACAGAATGCCGGAAGCAGTCGGCGAAAAAAGATACCATACGACTGGGTTAAGCTTTGCCATACTAAATTACTCATACGCCGCATGGGACTTGGCTAGTGGCTGGTGGCTGATGGCAGGATGCGGCCATTTAATACGTGCGCTACTTTTGTAATTGAATATGATAAATCAAACCGAAAAGTTACTCCCCGAGTCGGATGTGGTTGAGTTCTCCCCAACTCGCTAGCTTTACTTTCCCTTCTCCTCCTCCACGCTCCTCCTCCAGGCTCCTTGCTATTAAGTTACGCGGCAAACGTATTCATTTGACTACCAACTAAATTGTATTAGGTTTAATGCTAAAACATGTTTGCATTTCGCACACACAATTCAAAATGAAATAAATCTCAATATTTGGGCGTTGCTACCCAAAAATCAAATTATATTAAATTTCAACTAAAAGGCTAAGCCAAAAAAAAAAAGAAACAGCTGGCATAATATTATGAGTTATGCCTCGATTTGTAACCTAATTGGAAGTGGTGGGGGAGAGAGTTAGAGGAGAGGGGAAGGCGGATCAGAGGGCAGTCCGAGCTGACCAGCGAGAGAAGCCAACATTAAAATTCATGAACACATTTATTGCCAATTACCACAGGGCCTGCGGCACGTTTTATATAGAGAGAACAAAACTGGCAACACACACACACACACTAACACACACAACAACACACACTTGTTTCCTTTGCCTTTGCAATTCTCTGTCCAATTCTCTGATTTGCCAGCAAATGTTACTAACAAAATGTTGCGGCCGCTTTTATTTATTCTTTTTTTTTCTCTTTTTTTGCGTTTGCCCTTTTGCTGCCTTTTATTCGATTTTGCGCTTTTCTTGTCGTCGCTTTGGCTTATTTCTCTCTCACTTTTTCTTTTTTTTGGCCCCACACACACACACACATACACAAATTGATAAATTAGATTTACGCTCGAGAAATTATATTACAATATAATATATATTTTCAGCCTGTAGATTTGTGTTTTATTATTGTATTTTGCTTCTCGCTCGCCTCGATTTTTTTTTCTTTAATAGCCAACAAGTGATTTTAAAGCGCCAACAAGTCTGCAGCAAAAATTCCGGCGCTAAACTGCACATTTATTTATGATCTAACTGCGTGCTTGGCGTGTGAATAATGTGAATAGTCGGTTTGAATCAAATCCCAATCATGGTTAAATTATGCGCAGACATTGAAATGGTATTTTATTGCTAAAAATAACTGCAACTAGAGAGAAAAAGGCTATGGGAAATTGCGTATTTCGAATATGCCATCAAAATATATTTAACATTTGTCTTGAATGTAAATTGGAATTACACAAAGTTTTCTTTATTAATGGCATTTCATATAATATAAACAATTTCTATTACCTTTGGAACTTAATAGTATTCAACAGCTTTTTCTAGAGGGAAAAATGCTATACAAATTTAAAATTCGTATTTCGAATACACCATAATAATACATTTATTTTTAAGATTTCTCAAAGTTTTCTTTAATTTCAGCATTTCAACTTTATCATCATCAACTTAATCAACTTCATAAAATATTTGCACTAAAGATTTTTAAAGAGACACAAGTCATTGGCTTTTTAATTGAGTATTTAGAAAATAATATAATATAATCATGCATTTAAAATTTCTTATGAATAATAATAAATAATTGGTATTAAACAAAGTTTTCGTTAATTTCATTAATCTTTTTTAATCAATAACATTAAACAGTTTCTTAAAATCTACAAGCTTAAGTTCATAGCTGACATCTTTTGTTTATCAAGCTGCCACAACTGTTCTTAGCACGATTCTTAGAGCGTTTGCCATCAAGTCTTTATGCTTTTTATGCACTTTCTAGCCAGTCCGTAAAGTCTTTGAATTGAGTTGCCTCCGAGGCAAGTTGCAGATACTTGCAACGCCGTGGCATTTGCAATTCAATTAAACTAAAGGAAAAGGCAGCTGAAGCAACGAAGTTGCTGCAAAAGGCGGGAAAAAAAAGTATTGCGATTGCGATGATGATGCTGTTTTGGCCAGAAAAGAGAGCTATTTTGTGAGTGGATGCGCTGGCGTGAAGCGTTAAGAATGCAATCAAAAGACAACAAAGGAATTGTGACCGTGACCAGGGCAGAGCTGAGCAAAGCAGAGCTGGGCAGGTAGGAAACAAAACGAAAGACGAACAGACAGCAGCAGCAAAGGCAGCAAAAGCAGGCAAGTGACACTGAAACGGGTTGGACAGCTAAGAAAACCGCGATCAATGGCAAAACGGTGTCGGCGGCGGTTGAAAGTTAATATCTTGCAACGGGTTTTGAGTTCTTTTCTTTCTTGCTGCAGCTGAAATCTGAAACACTGGTAACACACATTTTTGTGAAGGGTCCGTTTGCTTAATGGTAACTAAAGCTCTACACATTAAAGCCAAATACTGCTGACCTGCTTGACATTCAGTTATTTGCCACACACAAATAGTGAGCGTAGAGGAAGCAGCTTCATTTACTTTTTCTTGGTTCAGTCAGGCTTAATGCCTCACAATGAACTCTCAGCTCCAGTGGTCAAGGTGAAGTGTGAGCAGGGGTGCGACCTGTTTTAGGCATCATTGAGTCAAAAGATTGCTGCTCATTTGCCGTGCTTAATTGGCCAGTGTCAGCTTAATGTCGTCTGCGCACTTCCTCTTCCGCATTGAGTGCACACACACACTCGCACTCACATGTGGCCACTATGTGGGCGTGGTCGGTTTGTGGGCGTCCCAGCAGCACCAGCAAATGTGGCAAAAGTCAAAGCCAAAAGCCCAAAGCCACACAAGCTAATCGCACCAGGCAAATGACCCAAAAAATGAGCGACAAAAGCTGCAGCCGATTGCACGCAACCACACACAAAACACACACACACACACACATTATTAGTAGTGTATTTACACACACACGGACAGCAGACAGACAGTCGCTATTCATAAGTGTATATAAATTTCCTTGTGTCGACACGAGGCAATTACATGAAAATTCCCACGCAAATAAATCAAATAAAATAAAATTTGTTGTCGTCGCTCACAAGTGGCCCAAGTGGTTGACCAAGTGGGCTAACAAGTGGGCGTGTCTGATTTTGTAAACACATGTTACAACAATTACTACAGCAGCAACAACAAAAAACAATTGAATTGCCATTGCCAAGAGACACCGAAGAGCGAACACAACTAGAGTTTAATTCCTTTATGTGAAATGACAATTTTGTTTTCTTGTAAATCCCCCAAAAGCTTTCTCCAATGGCCAGCACGGCTTAAAGCTCTAGAGTTTGCTTTAGTTTCCTTCTCAGTCTCCTCTCTGACAATCCCTGGCGCTTTGTGGTTGTGGCCAAGGCAAAACTACAACGTGGCCAAAAGAGAGAGAGAGAGCATCAGGATTGCATGCACCGCACGTTCTGCAACTAATCGCTCAAGTCTTTTATGCCTTGGCCACCGAAAAAAGGTGACAGAGAGGGGGGGCTGAGCATGAAGCGCGGTTGCTTCGTGACCATGCAGCATGTTGTGTCTATCATCCAGTTACTGCCACAGTTGGCCGCATAATCACGCCTCGCTGCCACTTTGCTCAATCCGGGCAGCTTACTGATAGCCTCTGCTTCTGCCTGCGCCTTGGCACAAGCTCATAGCACTTCACTCTCTGCCCACTCTGTGTTGCACTCCCCTGTGGCATCCACGAAAATTGATAAAAACATTTGGCCTGCTTCACACAGAGCGGACACGTGTGGATTTCAAATTGCAATATTTAGTCCGGGGCCTGGGTACAAAATGGGTTATGACAGTCAACTGTTCAATATTTAAGTGGCCTTCATGTTGTAAATTGTTGCATAGATTAGGCATTAGCTCAGCTGATGAGATATAAAACAGTTAAGTTAGGGCTCGAAGTTTGTATGTTGGAAAATAACTATTTAAATCATGGCAACATAAATTATACTATTCTCAATATTTGGTATTATACCCTATGGGTGTATAAGGGTATTATAAATTTGTGTCTATTTGGAAATGTAGGTAAATTATACTATTTTCAATATTTGGTATTTAATATTATTATACCCGCTACCCATAGCGTAGTAGGGAATTTTAAATTTGCGACTCTTGGAAATGTAAGTAATAGCTAGAAGAAGACATCTCTAAAGAATATATATTCTTGATCAGTGTCAACAGTCGAAACGATTTATATTTTGTTGCGATCAGATAGAAATTGTTAAAGTTTTTTAAGAGAGGCATTTGTATGCTAAAAAAGACTAGTGCAATAGTTGCTTTGGCTGACAATCGGAAATGTTTAGTATTTTATAGTATATTGTGAATGTAGTACTATATAAATATAGCAAAAAAGCCTTAGGTATGTTTTTAGTATTTTAGTGGTATATTTTCAGTATAATTGTAGAACACAGTTTTATCGAGTACGCTCGCCCAAAGCCCTTTTACTTCTTTAAAACTACTAAATGTCATATATTCTACATTAATATTTATAATTCAATTAATATACGTTTGCAAAATTTAATATAATTAATAAATAATACACAATTCAAGCTTGCAAAAAAAAAACTTTAGTTAAAATGTTTTCACTTTCAATATAATAAATTAAATTCAAATTAAATTAAATACCACCAACAGTAATCAACATACAATTGACAATTAAATTACGATGCATGCACAATTTTTATGTGATTAATAATTTATACATAAATTACAATGACTTTAAAAATACAAAGTCCAAAAGTCAAAAAAAAAACAGAATGTTTTGACCTACAAAAAATGTTTTGCACATTTAATGAATTCTTCTGAAAAATTAATTTAGTATAATATAGAATTTTACTACCACATATAGTAATAAACAAATTGCATTTAATTAGTTGCATTGTTGCCACTTTACTTATGACAAACTACAATGTTAATTTGTGTACTCGAAACAAAAAACAGCTGACTGAGTTTAATTCAATATTTTAATGCACTTTATGCGCTTATGTGCGTGAGAGAGAGCTTTCAATATTTAATGCATTTTAATGCCACTTGAGCTGACAGCGCACATTACAGCGGATTTATTTTTATTCAATTGTACGCGCACTTGTTGCAAAAATTCTCCTGTAAATGTTTGCTTTAAATTATGCAGATATTGTTTTTTGTTCAAAAGTTTCAGCAGATTTATGAATGTATATAATTTATTAAAGTTTCATATTGAACCTTAATATATACACATATTTATTTGTGTGAGTGTTGGGCTAACGATGACAGCAATTTCTGATGTATCAAATAAAAATTCAATCAAAAAATAGAAAACTTTGTTCATTCGAAATTGTTTTCTTTTCTTTTTTGTTGTGTTTACGTGTTTATTTTCGGTTTTTCTTTGCCATTGTTTGTTTTATATTTCAACAATTTAAAGTTTCGAAAGTCAAAGTAAAACAAGAGACGACAAACCGTTGAATTTAGTCGCTTGGAAAAGTTTCACATTGCCAGACGACGGCGAAAGCGAGCAAAAAAGTAAGAAAGAGAAGAGGCGAAGAAGCGCCCACAAAAGGATTTAAGGCGCCAATTTGTAGATTACAACAAACCAAGCAAGAGGACAAAACAAAAGTGTCGTATATGTTTTTTTTTTTTTTGCCCCTTTTCAACGCTTCAAATTATCATTTTATTTGTGTGGAAAAACTTGTGTGTTGAGTTTGAGGTTTTAAATTGCTGTGGAAAATGTGTATCAAATGAAAAGTGTCTTTAAGGGCACTCGAAACTGTCTGCAGCAGCGGCAGCGGCAGCGACAGCATTGTAAAAGATCTTTCCATTTAAATTTATCATTTTTTAATGAGATACTTAATTACTGGGGCTGGCAAACAGCATGTTACAAATAATGCTACAACGCTAATTGTTTCCGCTTGTTCATTTTGCTGTTGCTGCTGCTGCTGCTCTTTCACATACAAGCACTTCAGCAGAGAGTCGAAAGAGAGAGAGATAGACAACTGCCAAGGCCACACACAGATAGCACAGAGAAAGAGAGAGAGAGATAGAAAGAGCTAGACTAGCTTTGCCGTCACCACATTGTTGCCTGCCTTTGGCTTTATATCATTTTGAAAGAAGGTAGCCAGAAATTACAACATCGTTTCACTCTGTCTGTGTCTATGTCAGTGTGTGTGTGTGTGTGTGAGCTCTCGTGCTGGCCACAAAACTGAGGCACGTGCGGTGTCTGGGAGCCTGGGCTGCTTGGCTGCTAAGTCGTCTATCTTGCCACCGCATGCCAGCCCCAGTTGGGCGCCAAGGACTCATGCATCAAAAGCCCACACAAACAGACATTTATATACATATACACACTCTTCATTAGATTTGTTTAATTTAACTTATTTTATGCACTTGTGGATGCCACAGCATTCAATTAAATCACAGCCCTCAAGCAGCTTCAACAACACTCTCGAATTCTGATTGACAGCCAAGCATTAGAATAATATTGAGCTCAACACAAAAGCAAAAACATGTTGTAACGACTTGGCTCAATTTAATTGTTGTTAATTTGCGAATTGTCAAGATTAAGTGCATGCTTTTAGCCACTTCAATAGGTCAATGTGCATATTGTGCATAAATTGTTGATTTTAGTACAAAAAATTAAAGTGCAAACAGCAAAAACTTGAAATCACATCTGTGCTTCGATTTGCCAAAGACAGTTGTATACCCGCTACCCATAGGGTAGAAGGGTATTATAACTTTGTGCCGGCAGGAAATGAATGTAACAGGTAGAAGGAGGCATCTCCGACCCTATAAAGTATATATATTCTTGATCAGTGTCAACAGCCGAGACGATCTAGTCATGCCCGTCTGTCTGTCCGTCTGTCCGTATGAACACCTAGATCTCAGAGACTATAGGAGATTGAGCTCTAATTTTTTTTCGACAGCATTTGTTATGTTTCCACGCAGATCAAGTTTGTTTCAAATTTTTGCCACGCCCACTTCCGCCCCCGCAAATGAGAAAAAATCGAATAACAAGCGTAATGATAAAGATAGAGTCGCGAATATACATTAGAAACTTTAGTCTTTGCGACTCCTGAAAATTTGGTTGCGATCAGATAAAAATTGTGGAAGTTATTTAAGAAATACTTCTGTACGGGCTAAAACACCTACTTACTAGGGGTCTCAGTTGCTTTGGCCGACAATCTGGTATATTATGTCGTCTATGGTATATTTTGAATGTGGTACTATATTATTATACCAAATATACCATTTGTTATATTTTTAGTATTTTACAGTATTTTCGGTATATTTTGAAAATAATACTGCAATATTTTGCTTTTATTCAAAATGGGTAGCGCGTATCTCACAGTCGAGCACACTCGACTGTAGCTTTCTTACTTGTTTAACCTTTTTTTATTGCCTATTGATGGTTCGACACAGTGCAAACATCAGCGTATATAACTCACTCAATGAAAGCGCAAATAGCCAACATATTATTGACATTTTATGGCTGGAAATTCATGAGGAAAAAAACAATCAAAAAGGGTAACAGACAGACAGCGAGACAGGCAGAAGGAGCCACGTTCCTTTCATCGTAACCACAAGTCGATTAACAGTTTGATTGAGTTTTCCTACATACTCCCAGAGTGCGATACTCATACTCCAACTCTCAACTGATACTCGTCAGTCTGCTGCTGCGGTATTTGCGGTTGATGTAATGCGGTTGATGTACTCAAAAGTCAATACACACACAAAAGGGTGACAGAAGGGCAACCAATACAAAATGAGCGGACGCAAAAAGGAAGTCGAAAAAAAACGAACCATAGAAAAGAAAATTTAATGGAAAAATGCCTCTGCAAGTTGGTCGTAAAAAATTGCGATGCGATGCGCTTCGCTTTGCTATCGATATCGCCATCGCCATCATCATATAAAATTTCGAGTTCTAATAATGTACGGGGCACAAAGCATCCTTCAAATTGAGAACGTAATTAAAAATAAAAGTGTCAGCAGGGCTGTCAGTTTGGGGACTAAATATAGTCCAGAAGAAGGGCAACTGGCATTTTGTCATAAATATTAAAGTGCCACACAATGTGCTTTCAATCACATAAACCGACTCTGAAGACCTTGGCACGCTTTTGCTTTTGCTTTATCACAACCGGTTTTTTTTTTTTTTGGCTTGGCCTCGGTCCAAAAGGGCCAAAAACATTACTTAACATTACAAAACAAAATATTTGCAATGTCGTCGCCCCAATTGATAAATTAGCTTTGGCTCGAAAGGGTCTGGTTGGGAATGCGACACAGCAAATATTTTCAACTCGACTTGATTGATTAAAAGTTATCAGCACTACAGTTGAATATATAATATAGAAGTTATGACACTTCTTTCTCTCTTTCTATTTTGTTGGCAGCGCCCTCAGCAAATTGATAAATTAATGAGCATTTTGACATTTCAATTGAGTTCAATTGAAAAATTCATTTTAATGACAGCCGAAAAAAAGACAAACCAACAAGCGGGAGAGTCAAGAGAGTCGAGGAGTGGGCATAAATAGCGAGAAGCATCATGACAATTTATTGGCATTTATGGATGGCAGTGTAAAGTTGTTGTTGTTGATGCCCGGCAAAAGTTTCTTGCTGTGCATAAATTATAAAAAATGATTAATTGCCCGCCTTTGACATTCGAGTGTCGCTCTGTCTGTCTGTCTGTTTGTCGTTTTGTTTTCCTCTCAATATCTCTCTCTCTCTCTCTTTTGCTCTTCGCTTGCCATCTTACTCTATCTGTTTTGTGTTCACTGTTGTGGGCGCTCAGTTCGTTATGCTGTTCACTTTAGGAGGCCAGCTAGATTAATGAATTTAATTGAAATTATAAACATTTTTTGCATTCAATTATTAATTGATTTGACTGCAAAAATGTTTGTGGATTTGCGTGCAATTTAATGAGATGCGTAATTATGTTTTCATGGCACTTATTTACGAGCTGTGCAATGTATGTACATATATGGAAGGTTAACCATTTAACACGCATACTCTGTAGATAAAATGCAAATAGAAAGCAGGCAATTAAAGCTGCACTATTTTATTATGTTTGGTTAAGCATTTAGCATAAATACTGTGGAGATAAAATTGATTAGTTCTGCAACACAGAAAAACACGTTTTATTGGAAAACGCAATTTCCTTCTAAACTTTCTCTTTGTAAAACCCAATAAATTAAATTAATAAATTAAAAAAAAGGCAACATTTTTTCTACAAATTTGTATTGGAAATGTTAACACAATCCTAATCTTTACTTTTCCCTTTAAAACCTTATCTATTTAGAATATTAAATTTATTTATTATAATTCTTTTTTTGTAGATTAAATGATTTAAAGCAATACACTTTATTTAAGCGTATTTTAACGTATAGAAATACATATTAAACATAAGCTTTTAACTAAGTGGAGTTGAAAGCATATTTAATATGCACTTGCAGCTTATCCTTTAGCATAATTAGCACACAAAATGCAAGCGTTTTAATGACAAACAATGGCAAGTTAAGCCCTGGCAATAGCAACAACGAGTAGAGAGTGCCGCATTGCAGCGCAAATTTATCAGAGATTAGCAGGCGATGAAATTCATGTGTGTGTATTAAGTTGATGTGGTAGCAAAAACATAACAAAGAAATCATATTAATTATGATGAGTTAATGCTTAAGCGCAGCTCATGGTTAGGTTTGCTTTGGTTGGGTGTTTGATAACTAATTTACACACATTTATTAGCCTGTTGTGCAGCGGTAGAGATAAGCGCGAGCAAGAGTTCAGAATGCTTAAGGGAATACGCATAACGCATACGCCACGTGGTGTCTGCAGCAAAGTCTAGGGACTGTGTGTGTGTGTGTGTGTGTGTACCGCACTTAAAGCTATAAGCTTAAATGAAAATCCTCAGCATTGTTCATTTCGCGTGCTGCAATCTCTGAAGCAGCAAAGGAGAACACACACACTGAGAAATGTTTTGGCGTCGTCCCTAGCTAAATGAGTTTGTTAGCTGCGTTAAATGAAACTGTTAACACTTTTGCAACTAGTCGCCTGCTTGGCCATTAGCCCGTCGCTCGCTCTTTCCTTCCGCCAGTCTTAATTAAAAAGTACGAGTACTATTCATAGTTTTCCCCATTTTCCTCACTCTCTCTCTCTCTCTTACGTTTCTTAAGCGCAACTGCGTATAATTTCATTTTATGGCTCCAACACACACACACTGACTCACATTTAAAGGTGACGATGATTAAAAATTCAATTTCGTATAGCGTACGAAATTAAATAATTTATGTGCTCTCGCTATAGTTATTACATCAAAGTGTGTTGAGCCACGTTTAACAGATCAATAAGTCGATTAATGCAACGCACAAAATTAAAGAATTAAATGTGAAATATTTGAAATATTTTTGCGCAGCATTCTTTTTATTTCGCCATTGACTTATGGGCCAACAAACTTTTGCTCTTATTAGAAGTTTTTGGGCAAAAGTGCTTATGAAAAGGTCGCTCCAATGCGTCTGTCATTTTGTAGCCTGAACTCTAAAGCCTCGGCCCTTGAGGCTACAGACTGAAATAGAGAGTGAGAGAGAGAGAGAGCAACAGCAGTCAGTCAAAATACAATTCAATTTTGCTTAACAAAAATGTTTTTATTTTTCGTTGGTGTGTGTGTGAGTATTTTGTTGCCTTCACTGGTCCAGGGAGCTGGCAAAAAAGTTCACTGATCTGAAAAAAAAGGGCCAAGTTATTTTATGAAAATTTTTCATCTGGCATTTTACTATACTATATAGTATATAGGCAGCAGGTCTGGCAGCCTGTCAGCCGAGGCTCTGTTGATGCAGCGAGGCGAGTGGCAGCATAATTTTCATTCAATTTCGTTCATTCGTTTAGCATTGGTCAGCTTTTTATTTTGTGTGCCGGAGGCATTTCAAACGTTCTTTTCCCCCCTCCTTTTTCGCAGCCTACATTTCCTCGATTCATAGCTCTATTTATGTGTTTATCCACTTAGAAATGAAGCCATTTGATTTGCTGCTAAATGAGGCATTTTGTGCAATCATTTGCATTGACTTGTTTGGAGTGAAAAGAAACTAAACGACAAGCAGCGTTCGTAATCAGGCAATGCAGTTGACTTGAGATTGGAACTTAAGATGTGCCATCGAAGTTGCTTTAAGCAGTCGAATTCCAAATACAATGGCACAATTCGTATAACAATTGATGGGCAAATAATTGCAGTGTGATAAAAGTTGCTAATCAGCAAAGCATTTGATTGGTTAGTTAGCATATCTGAAAAGTTCTCAAGTATTGCCCATAATTGTGGGCGTCTGGAGAGTTTAAGAGCGCTGCTTTTGTTTTTGTTTTTAAGCTCATCTCACTTTTGACGTGGAAGTGCACTTTAAGCGGGCAAATTTCCTTTTCTTGTTGCCAGACGCTTCCTTTGTTCAACGCCTCGTCGTTGGCGATGAGTGCCGCAAGGATGTTGTTGTTGTTGTTGCAGAGGAGCTGCTGTTGGTTGCACGCTGTTTGGTTGTCGGTTGTCGTTCCACTTAGAGTGTTAAATCGCATAATTATGTCTCTCTCAACGTGCGCACTTCACTAAACCAAGTAAAAGTTTCTTTTTTACCTTCGTCCGTTGCCTTTGGCAACATTTGTGCGCTGCACTTTGCTCTTGTTGCTCGCTTTATATATTTTTTTGTTTTTCTCGCGATTATCCGCATATGGGGAAAAAAGCACTTTTCTCTGCTTGCATCGCTATAGAGTGTTGTCTTCGCACAATATTTTGCTTTGATGTGTACAAAACTTAATGACGACGGCAACTTTTAACTCGCATTAATGTCGAAATAATTTGCATACTTTTAGGCCACACCAAAACGAAAAAAGCATGCGGCAACTATGTACGAAAAGCACTTTAATTGCGAACAAGAGGGAAAGTGGTCGCAACGAAACGAAACAGAAAAAAATGGCTTGTAATAAATCTAAGCGCACACGGAACTGGCACCGGGGCATAAAAATGCGAATATCCTTGCAGATAAGGCAACTACAGGCGCTTATCTGAGCGTAAATACCATGCCAAATCCCTTGTCGACAATTTGAAACATTTAAAAGACTGAGGCCGAGATTTTGCCCGAACTAAACTTTCGGCTATTCCCTTTATTGTGCGCCTTGTTATGGTCATGATGGACGCAGTTAATCTATAAAAAAGCGACTCCAACTGTGTGTGTGTGGGGGGTGGCAAAGTAGAACTTGACTGTATCCTGTTCCTTGCCAAACTGTTGCGCTGATATATTTGCCAGCTTGTTTCTTTTTTTTTTTTGGTTGGGGGGGAGTGAGGCGAAAGTACATTAAAGGCATTAGGCGGACAGCTTGCCTAAGACAGCAATATTTGTGTCTATTTTTAGGCATATCTTAGACAAGGTCCACTGCATTGCTCATACGCCCTGCATTACCATTTAAGCTGTTGACACACAACCGAGAAATATTAACTTGCAATTACGTAAGTACGTTTAAAGCTAGCTCGTGCGTAAACTACGAGTAAATAGTACAAAATATATATGTTTGTATAAATGTCAGATTTCTGTTTATGCCGCCTACGCCGAATCGTGTAATGGCTTTCAACTCTGGGTAAACAGCTTAGACGCATTTCATTTCAGTTCTTTGCCTTTTAATGTCTAATCAAATAACACATACTTGTCTCTCGCTTAAACAAACAGAATTAAACACGCTTGCCACGTGGCGTATACGCAATGCATAAACGTCAAAGTAAATTTTCGCGAAATTCCGCTCGAATTGCCTGTTGATGAGCACGAATCTCATAAGCAAATGTTAGCGAGTGAGTGAGAACGCAACTGCTGTTGCTGTTGCTGTTGTCGTATTCAGTTAGCGCTTAAATCAGTAAATTGCAAAAACATCTAGAGTTTACAGAAGTGTGAGTTTCACTCAGAGCTTTAGCCATTGTGTTTACTTTTGTTGCATGACTGATGAATGCTGAATACTGTTGAAGTGTCCTCGGCATGCTGACAGTGTAATATAGTTGTATTCGTGTGTCACACACATACACACACACACAGCGACATAGAACTTTAAGCCCAGTCCACGAATGTGGCAGCTGAAGAAAGGTATGCAAACAATGCGCTGCCAAAAAATCAACGGCGAACTGAAAGCTAATGCCAGTTACAGCAACAAAACTGGCACAAAACTGTCAACGTGAGCAGGTAAAACCAGAGCCGGTAATATAGCAAACATCTCCTGAAAACGTTCCACTAAAATTCGCAGTTTCTCTGTTAAATAATGGCAAACTCTTTCCCTCTTAAAAGTTTTCATCATTTTTCTTATTTACTAATTAATTTTATGTATTTTGCATTTTTACATCAAACTATTTTTAATTTACCCACTGCTCATTTTTTATAAATATACTAAATTAATATACAACAAAAATATAAAAATATACGAAATGCCTTCGCTACGGATAGCGTATATTCTTTATGCTCATCATTTTTAAATAACTTTCAAGTACAACATAGTTAAAGTACCTTATAAAATTTAATAGCTTTCACGCATTTAATATTAAAACCAATTGAGAACGCAATCAAAGCAATTAGTTTACTTGAAACTTTCGAACGATGTAAACAATCTGGCAATAGTTAGCTATTCTTTCTTTGCAATTCCCACAAACATTTCTTCATACCTCTTTTATTTCTAATTGATTTTCCAAGTGCCAAGAGCTAGCATGCAAAATTTAAATCAATTCCAAACAACTTTCCGTTTCTATTGTTTGTTGTTCCAGTGGATCTTGCGAAACTACGAATCCGATTTAATAATATACTTTTGGCAATTTGCAAGACATTTCAACAATACAATAAAATTGTAATTTGATATAAACAAGTTTTATGCAAGAGAAAACATAAAATAAAAAACAACAATCACGCAGAGTTCTTAATAAAATCGTAAGGGCGCAGCAGCGGAAAAAAAGAAAAAAGAGAAAAGGCAAAACAGCTTAAAATGCTTACAAATTTTCATGAGAAAATTCACAGAAAAACATCGGCCTGGAACGACCTCAGGCTATCGTAAAAAATGAACATTTGAAAAGCCGAAAGATGTTGAAATGTGCAAACATAAAACTGCCACCAATTGATTGAGATGTAATCAAAAGAGCAGACCAAGTAGAACCAAAAAGTAAAGCAAGAAAAAAAAAACTGAATGGAAAGGAAGCGAGACAGAAAACTGGACAAAAGCCGTTCGTCGCCTGGCAGCGACAAATGTGTAAACGCATAAAAATCATAGCCATGCATGGATGGCAAACGGAAACTGAAAGGCCTGCTGGGCAACTCAAATTACGCATACGCATTGTGTGGACCACAGACCAAAGCAGAGACATATGTGACTGAAAACTTACGCATGCAAATGTTAACCGAGGTTAAACGTGCGCCTCGAAACAGACAAAACACACACACACACACACACATCAACGCAAACATAAATTACAAGAAATATTTATATGCGCATGACTAATTTGGCCAAGTCGATGTTATATACTATGTAGTTGGGAGCCTTTGAAGCTGTGGCTGAAAACTTTGCCGCATTCATATTTTATTAGCCACAAGTCAGTAAGTTTCGGTCATTGCTCAGCGACGCTCTAAACAATTTATTAATCAAAATAGGGGCCAAGAAAATACACACACACACACATTCAGAAACATAGCGAGTAAGTTTTTGCTGTGTGTTTATATACGAAATTTATTATTTATATGTCATGTATGTGTGACAAATTGTGCCCGAGGCCAAGTCCTGATGCTACTTGTTATTGTTGTTGCTCTTGTGTTCTTTTCATCCTCAGTCTCAGCCTCAGCCAGTGCTTCATCATACACTCAGTGGGACAACGCTCCCTGGAAAACAGTTCAAGCATAACGTCGCTGTCTCTATGTCTCTGCTCTGTCTCAAAAACATTCTATCCGTCTAGCCCCCCAAAAAGTGTTACAAATTTACGGCATTTTCTTTTAGCATTTTGGCGTCGGTTTAAAGGGCGAACCCAACGCAAACGAAAATAAAAAGAAAAAGGTCAACAAAATGCTCGAGGTTAGCCAGCAGCCAATCCAAAAACGGCAACGGGGCGTTCTGTTCATTCAGTTTCGAAGGAAGTAGTAAAAAGTGTTTTGCTCTTCGCTTTCTTTTACGGTTTTGGGTTGGACACAAAGCAGCACAAAAAAAAAGTGTGTATACATATACATATATAGAGAAGAAGACACTAATGTCGCTCATCTTTTATTAATATTTCTTTTTCAGATTTTTTTTTTTTGTTTTCTTTATGCGAAATGCCGCAGGCGACGCACTCGTAAGTTTTAGTCTCAATTGTATTATTTCTGCGACATTGGCAGCAGTTGACTGACCTGACTTGCCACATAAATCGCTTTAAATTTCTATAGATTTAAGACCAACTGGATATTCAAATGGCGTACACAAAGAACTTTGTCGCTAGAGTCTGCAGCATGAGGCTTTATGCTCATTTGCCAGTTTTTCTTTTTGCAATATTTCTTTTGAAAAGTGATTTGACGGAAATTGTTTTTTAATGCGCCAGACATTCTTAAACTATTTAACCTGCGGGTGACGCTCTGTGTGTGTGTGTGTGCTACGCATAAAAAAAGCGTTGAGCAGCAAAAACTGCTATTTATCAATGGAAAATCAATAGACCCCAAAACGTTTTGCCAGCCAAAGTACTTTATGGTTTAGTGTGTGTCGTTTTCAAGGAAGCTACGGAAAAGCTTTCGCACACACAAACAGAGCAGAGCGGAAAAAAAAGAGCAGCAAAAGAATGTATATAGTATAGTAAAATGATTTTCAGGAACAACTGCGTGTCATGCGATAAAGCTGCACAGGTAGGTCACACACACACACACATCTATATAGAGAGAGAGACACGCACACATGCAAACATATTCAATTGCCATCGCACATGCCAATGCTGTTGTGCCAATTCTGTAACCTTCTTCTCCTCACTCTCTGCATCTCTCTCTCTCTCTTTCTCTCTCGCTTCACCCGCTCGCAACCTTTTTGCTAAACATCCGCTGCAATGTTTTGACATTACGGATTACAATAAAAGCGGTTTTATTTGTTTGCATGACCGACTCACTCACTGGCTGACTGACTGATTGACTGACTGATTGAATGACTGGCAGACTGACAGACTGAAGCAGTGTCGTGCTGACAGCAGAATTGTCAGTTTTTCGGAGCAACGATTGCGGATGTCCATGGCATTCATTAGTCGCTCACATCACAAGCGCCGTTTATCACATGTCAACCTGCAGTTTAACCACTTTATTGATTATGTCATTTAACCTGCCAGTTTTCTCCCAGCATCTATTTTTATTCCCCCACTGCTCTACTGCGTGTCATTTGCACGCAAATCTTTGTCAAGGTGTGAGCATGTGCCTGAATGTTTCGCCGGGGATTACGCACTTAATCCTATAAGATGAATTTTATTGAATGCCCACATCAAAGCTCACACACACAAATCGTTTGGCGTCTAATGAATACATACGAGTAGCTTCAAGTGCTCAAGTGGCTACAAAATCGAAATTGTTTCGCAGAATTCGACCCAACAAGAACTTCAACACAAAAGCCGAGGCGTCACAAATATATTTTGAAAAAAAAAAATTCGTTTCCACTGACAGATTTAAAGCTCTGTCAGTGAGGCACTTGGAAGAATGACTTTCCGGGAAAAATGGCAACAAATCAGAGTGGGCAGTCTTTTATACGAATTTCAAAATGTTGTGGCTTCATCATAAAGTTATTTATTTGGCAGATTTTTGACTTTAGGCCGATTAGAAATTCTCATAAACACTACACTTATATCATCTAGGTAAGTGCTAAAATATTTTCTTTAAGTAAACTGAATGCTTTAAGTTTTTAAAGCTTAGAAATGTTGCTAACACTTTTATATAGTTTTATATCCGGTTCCAATGGGATAGAAGGGTTTTATAACTAACCCCATAAAAAATAATATGTATTTTTAATTAGTGTCAATAGTAACTACAGTTTTTGGGGATTCTCAAAATTAGTTTGTGATCGAATAATAATTGTATAAATTGTTTAAGACATATGTTTCTTGGTTGCTTATTTGACACTCTGGTATATTTTATACTCTATGGTATATTTTATATTCTAAAAGTATATCTATGTACTAAAAATTGTATAAATTGTTTAAGACATATGTTTCTTGGTTGCTTGATTGACAATCTAGTATATTTTACACTCTATGGTATATTTTATACTCTAAAAATATACCTATATACTAAATATAGTATTTGGCATATTTTAGTATTTTTCTGTATATTTATTTAGTTTATTTTTAGATGTACTATACTATTTCTCACAACTGAGTATAAATCTCTGTAGTTTCTTTACTCGAAATCAATTTCCCTTTAATTTTACTAGTATGCAAAAATGAATTTTCCTAGTTGCTAACTTTCGCTTTTGCGATTAAAGGTACAAATTGAATAAATTGCAAAGGCTAAACGCAGATAATAACTCAAAAGATTGCTCGACTTAATTTTAATTTGCATATTTCGTTTTATACCCTACGAGTTATGCGTGTGGAGGAGTTTATTTAATTTGCCTGAGTGAAAATTATTATTAATTTTTACACATGGCTCAGCAGCACATAAAATTTTGGTACAATTTGCGCAAGTCATAAACTTGAGCAAATACTGCAAAGCCCTTGCAATGCGTCGCTGTATAATCGTAATCGTCTTTAGTAACTCTCTAAACTCTCTGCACGATGACGATGATGATGATGATGGTGTTGATGGCAATGCTCATCAGCAGCAGCAGCAGCATCAGCTTTTGGGCGAGCATTATAATTACATAAAGAAAGTGTATGCGCTTTTTACACAAAAATAAAAACGGAATAATAAAAATATACACGGCTGCCCCAGTGTAAAAGAGAGACTGAGAGAAGTTTACCTTTTTTGTGCCTGTTTATGACAGCTCACACACACACACACATACACACTGAATGTAAATGTGTGTGTGTGTGTGTGTGGTTGTGTTTTTGTGGACTAAACAAGCAACACTTGCAAGTTTTACGATTTTCAAATGATGTACGTACAAATTCATAGAATTTTATATTTTACAACGCCCAAAAGTGTGCAGCTGTCTCTCTCACTCTCTCTATATATATCTCTCTTTCACTCGATGTTTACGTATGTGTGTTCGCTTGTGGGCGTTACAGTTTTTAGTTGTTTAGTAAGTGAGATTGTGTGTGTGCATGTTTGTGTTTTTCGGTAATTTTTCATTATTTGCCACACGCTCAATGCGCGCAGTTTCCGCGCCACATTCATCATATTTTTGCTGCTTTTGCTGCAACTTTAGTTTGCCCAATGGGGCAGCCAACGCACTATGGTCCAGCCGACCACTTTTCTTGTCGGAAAACCAATTTTTGAAAGTTAATAGAAGACCGCGATTTTGGTGTCGTTGGATCAAAAAATAAATAGCCTTTAATGTTCCGTACCAAGAATTTCAATAGAGGGCGCCACTTTCACGAAATCAGCTGCCAAACACAGCTGATCTGATGCAATAGCACGTGTTGTGAAGAAGTGCAGAATTTGGTGCAATTTTAAATTTAGTATAAAACTAAATAAAACGATAATAAATTTCAATTTTTGGGATGAATAATAAAGATTGTGGTTTGTTCTACGTGTTTTGTTATGTGTATCGTATAAAACGGTTGTAATGTCTTCGTAATTTTATGTTAAAGTGTGTCGTGCAACATGGGTCAATTTGAAAATAAATCTCATTTTCAAATAGACTTATGAAGTTGTGTTCAAGGTTGTTCAGGCATGAGACCAATTGTGTGTCGTAGAGAAATTAATTCCTGATCAATTGTATATAGTATGAGTGGACTACAAGTGCCGACTTTCTTTGAATTTTTCATTTTTATATCATAACCTCAATTGCAAAAATGCAGGGTTTTAGGTTATATGAAAATCAATGGCGCGAAAAAATAGAAAAGTTTATATTTTTTGTTAACTCTTATGAAATATCGGGAAATAGTAATTGATATGAGTAACTTAAGAGCAATTTTACCAAAACAAGAGTGGAAAATATTGGTGAAATCGGACAATAAAGTGCAACAAAAGTGAGATATTTTAAGTCCGTTTCAATGAACATTATATTGCTCTGCTGATATTACAGGTCTTAAATGAGAGCACTATATACTAAAACAAATGTTATTACATATGTCAAGTGAAATTTAAAAGTTAATAAGAAGCTTTTAGACGATTTTAGGCGACCGCTGAGAACATGTTTAGTTTTGTTGAGCAAGGTGATGCAGAAAACTATAATATTTTTGATTTTACAGATATGTTTAGTCTTATAATTGATGAATATGATTTAATTATACGTAAACGTATAGCAAAAAATCTATCCTCATCTATCACAGCAAAGTAAGCAAAGCAAAGCAAACCAAAGGCAGCAAGCAGATGACAAGCTCATTATAATCAGATGTCGAATATTTGGAATACGCAGAAATAGCAGGAAGAAAAAACTTTTTAATTTAGTTTGCAAAAGAAAATAATACACCGGCATCATCGTTGGCAGCCAACTGTGACTCTGGGTGAGTTGGGAGTTTTTTCTATGCCCTGCTGTGATATCAAATGTATGCATGTGAATTGGCAAAAACTTTTTGTTGCCTACTTTTGTGCACCATCACTCTCACACACACATACACTAACACACAGAAAGAGAGAGTCAACTAAATGCAAATTTTGTAATTTGATTTTGTGCTTGCGTAGCTACCTTTTATACCCTATAGCCACAAGACAAACTGGAAGAGTATGCTAAGGAAGAGCAACTTCTCTTCTAATCATATAAAATATAAATAGGTAAGAAATAAAAGGGCAACTTTTAGTCGTGCTATATTCTCTCTTTCAGCATATTTCATATTTCCGTGTTGATTCTCGCATTTTTTTGTTTTGGCTTTTTGTTTGGCGTTATGATTCGGTTTTTACAACCGCAAAAATTAATCAAGCAAAAAACATATTTTTACGCAACACCGCCTAAGAGCAGGCCATGTTTACTGTACCTCATTTGGCATATTTTCCAAATTGAATTTATGCATTTTTCCTTGTACTTTGCTCTAGCAAACGAAAAGAACAGAACAGCACAGAACAGGCAGCCAAGCACTTATTGAATTTTATGTGAAAGTCATAAAAGAAGTCTGCTCAATTTCATAAATTGGATAATAATTACATCAAATGTTCAACTCAGCCCCAAGTGGGGAAAAGCACGAAAGAATGGAGAGTAGCAACCAAAAGGGAGGAAAAAATAGATGAAGAAAAAATCTGTCCAGCTTATTGACACTAATTGCCGTTAAGAGTTGGCATATTCTTGAATTTCGCTTAGCTGCTGATAATTCGCCAGACTTCATTAGTTTTCATTAGGCACAACAAAATGCTAATGAAATGAGCTGGAGCTAAGTAAGCCGGAAATTTCAACTGTGCTCAACTGATTGACACGAACACTGACAACAGAGTATTTAGTTTGGAAAATTGAAACAAAGCAATTTTAGTCATTCTTATCAATCTATGTATATAGAGTAGATTTAGTTCAGTGCCAGTCGTCGTAGTAGAATTTTTTTTTTTGTGTTTTGGCTCTCTCTGTAGAAAACAATAGTCGTAAAATTCCGTCAGCTCAAAAAATAATCAAAAAAAAATTTGTAATCGTTTAGGAAATTTGTACAAAACTTCAACTTTATTCAAAACTTTTTCGCATGTCCATTCAGAATCTCTATTCACGCGATCCATTCGCGGATGCCATCAACGGACCCGACGATGATATCCAAGACGGTCTCGTTCACATTCGCATTCAACAGCGCAACGGCCGCAAGTCATTAACCACTATCCAAGGACTGTCGGCCGATTACGATCTGAAGAAAATTGTGCGTTCCTGCAAAAAGGAATTCGCCTGCAACGGCACCGTCATCGAGCATCCCGAGTACGGTGAAGTCCTTCAGCTTCAGGGCGATCAACGCGAGAATATCTGCCAGTGGCTAACAAAGTCTGGCCTCGCCAAGGCGGATCGCCTCAAGGTACATGGCTTCTAAATCAAAAAAGAAAGAGGAGCTCCCCATTGGAAGACAATAAAAAGAGCACACCAAAGTTTATGTGCAAACATTAGCCACACTTCAACAATAGTAGTGAAAAAACAATTATTAAACATGCGTAGTTTTTCTTCATTCAATATCAGTTAATAAAAGTTCTGCAGTGCAAAGAGCGAGAGATTTGGAATTTAAAAAAAGCTGGTCAAATTGATTGACAAATTTAATCATTTTGACTGTATTCAATTAGTATATACGTAACGTAATATACCAAATATGACATTTGTTATCTTTTAGTATTTTTCGGTATATCGCTTTCAATGATATCGTACTATTTTGCATTGATTCATAATGGAAAATGGGCAACGCACAGCTAAATATACTTGTTAGATACACAATTTCAATAAATTCTTTCAGTTCTTAAGAACTAAGTTTTATAGTTGTAAGCTTTAAGTTTTGCGATTAAAGTAACAAATTACAATCTTTTTTGCAATTTAGTATTGGTCGTGTTATTAAATATTCAATTCTTTTCTATTTATTATTATTTCTAGTTATATGTTCACTCATTGAACTAAAGCAGCAGCAAATTGACAAAGTAAACATTTCTTGTTCTCATTAACCTATTTTCCTTGTAATTAATAAATATACTTAACATAAACTGCACTCACCTTTGCTGTGGTAACGCACAATTCTGCAAAGAAGCCAAAGAAAAGTTAATTAAAATAACTTCAACACACACACACACACACAAACAAGCCATACTTAAGCTAAGCTAAACTAAAGTTAAAGCAGCATAAACTTTCACTCACACACACGCGCTTCTAATCAAGCTCAAGCACACGATGAACACGCAAATTCATGGCCAGTTTTGTGTTGATGCCAAAGCCAAAGCCAAAGCCAAGAGCGACACTTGGCAAACTTTTCGAAATCAAGTGTTATGAATATGTGGAACAAGCCAGCGACCCACCCACCAACCAACCTCCCTCAATCCGCTGTCAGCTTTGGCTTGTTACCTTGGCTTGCCTTACAACGTGTGCAACAACAGCAACAACAACATCAGCTTCAATGTCACAAATGTCGCATTCAATGCACCCAGGGATGCTGCCAAGAGTCAGGCCAATCTGCAGATAAGTTGCGAGGGGAGCGAATGCAAATGGATGGCAAATATTTAAAGTGCCAAAGGGTCAGTGTGCAAATTTATGAAAATCATAAATTTCAATGACAGATGTGACAAGCCAGTAGAAAAGAACGAACGAAAAAAAAACAAAAAAAGAAGAGAATATGTTTTGTAAAATCCTGCGGATTCTTTCGCATTTCTGTGCGCGTGTATATAAATTTGTTTTGTGGTTTGCCATTTATCATGGGGCAAAATGCCGGAATTAGCACAGTTAGCTCTTAGCAGCTTTGTGGGCGTGCCCCATTTGCATGAAGAAGGAAGGAGGCGTGGCTCTCTCGCTAAGCAAATGGCTGCCAACCGTTGACTAAAGTCTAAGTGGAGAGAGTGACAACGAAAGTGCAAACACACAGAGCCAAGAGTGAAGCTGATGGAACATTTTGAACGAAGCCTCTTGGCAACGTGGAAGATTTATTTGCATTTCAAGTTGGGTGCGAAAATGTCTCAACAGATTGTAATTGCATTTTAATGCTACGGCAAATGCATCAAATATTTCATTAAAATTTCATTAAACATCCAAATGCCAACTGCAAACGCTTTTCCTCTCTGCCACTCTCCCTTTTCGCTATCTATACAAACTATCATTACGACGGTGGCAAAGTTCAGCAGGATAACAATTTTTATTATTAGACTTGGGCTTTGCGACGCTTGGCAAATTCAATTATGCTGCTCGAGCCAGGGACTGGAATCGAGCCACCAGTCTACCAGGCAATCTGCATCCTGCTGCATTCGTTTTACACACAGCCAACCAAATGCTGCCGAGCTGCTGAGAGTTAATCAGTTTTACTAACTTCATTTGAGCGCCTCAAACACACAACTTTTGTGCCCGACCGCTCGAGCAGACCAGTGTAGTATGGACATATATACATATACAGCAACACAAAGTTGCATTAAATAAATAACCAAAACTTCAGCGGACTTGAGTCCCCAGCAACACAAAGTTGCTTTACGTAAACAATCAAATTCCAGTGGACGTGAAATAAGATCACCCACTTCTTGCTGCAAGCAAAGACAGCATTCAAGCTAAGTCAGCATTCCCACGCTGACCGCTTTCAATGCATATATGCCCATAAGACTCTCTCTCTCCCTAACATAGCATATAAGATATATATATGTACATCTACTCTTCTGCCGCTGCCAACGGCAGCGCAGTAGCATTCAAACATTATGTACTTAGCCTAAGTCAAAACAATAATTCCAAATAAAGAATAATGACATATTGACCACAGAAGAGCACTGACGTGCTGTGTTTTTCATTGCTAAAAAACTCCATTATTATATGGCGACCGTGAACAAGAGCTAAAGCTCTTCGGATCGTTGTTTCTACACATCTGACTGCAACGAAGTGCATAGTAAATAATACGTAAAGTGAATGTTTGTGAAATTGATGCATATTGCCAATTAATAGGCTATCGCTATGGATAAATCAGCAACTGTGCTAAAAATAGTCGAACACCCAAAATCATATTAAATTCGGCAGAAAGAGTGTTGACTTAACAGCGATGCAGAGCATTAACAAACAAAACAAGCGTATTAAACAAATGTAACAAACAATGTAAACAACAACAACAACAATAGCAGCAACTGCGATGAGCTGGAATTTCTGAAACAAACAAAAGTGATAAGTTCCAACCAACAATGCAAGCGTACTAAAAAAAAAAAAAAAACAACAACAACAACAGTAGCAGACGACACTAGCGAATGACGACCAGGCCAACATTTGAACACCCTGCTCCTGTCGAGCAAAGGGACCTGCCAAGCCTTCAAGAGGCAATTGAGGCAGATCCAGCCGCGGGACCAAAGCCCTTGACCATCGAAGAATACAAGGCAAGGACAGCAGCGAGGGAGCAGCCACCTAAGAAGAAACGAGGTGGCTGCCGAAATAAACTACTCAGCGCAAGGAAGCTGAACATCGAGTTGCTGAAAACGGCAACCAACGAGGAAGACCGACAGCGCTACAAGGAGCGCCTGGCAGCCGTCAATCTTCAACTTCGTGGTGCGAAGTAACGCGGCGAGCTGCTTTAAAAGCCATAGCTCCAACCGCCAAAATATATTTAACGTTGCCAATGCGGTTTCCGCTGCAACAAAACCAACCATACTAACACGTTAGGGCACATTTTCACACATTACTAACACATTATACTCAGTAGTAAACTTAATATAAGTAAAATATTGTAAACTTGCTAACTTGCAATCAATGTAAACTGAGTATAATGATTTCATTCATTATTTGATATAGAGTTTTAAATAGGTACAAAACAATATAATAATTTTCAAACATTCAAGGCATATCTATGTCTTAATATTTCAATAATGGGAGGCACACAGTCCAAAGCGGACGATAATACCGCAAATGTAGTAAATACAGTAGAGGTAGTGGATACAACTCCGCACTTAAACTCATTGTATGTACTACTTTTGATTTTGGTGATCATATCTGCCTTTAACTTAGTATTGAAGATATACCTTCTTCACAAGAGATCGTTGAGAAAGACTTACATGAGTCGAGCCAACGATTTAGAAAAGATTTAAAGATATACTAGAGTAGGTGATGGTCATAATACAGACCATATTACAGAGAATACAAAAAAAATAAAAATAAAAACAAAACAAAGAGAAACAATTGCAGTTAAAAATAATGGGAAAAACCATTAAAAGAAATTTCAAACAAGTCTTATCTAGAGACCCAAAGTTCGTAGAAAGAGTTAAATTCCTAGTATCATATAGTCCTACATATATATGTAATTTTGAAAACATATATATGAGAACATATGACCTAGATTTCTCGCCTTTCATTGGCCTATCTACTAAAGAAAAGGCACAGCTATTGGCACAAATACCTGGCATAGAGATTATGACAGTATTTAACAGAAATTTAGAGGAAATTAACTATGAGGTTTTTAAATATTAAACCTCGAAATATAAGTCCACCTGCTCGTTCATATTATGGAATGGCTGAATCTAGCAACATCCATAAACAATATTAGAGACGTTTTTGATAAATCATATAAATGCATTAACAAAAACGCTCTGATAAAAACTCAGACGCTTAGTTATCACATAAAAGTATTGATAACGCAATACAATGAGTTGCAGAAACTTATATTAACAAACAGAGAAAGACTCACTGAAGAACATAAAGCTCAATGCTTAAAAGTTCTCAGTTCATTCGGTAAACGACTACATAATACTAGTGTTAGACACAGTATTATAATAGAAGTACCAACCGAAATATCGAAAAAAGCGGAATTCGACGAAAGCCAGCTAAAAGATCTGGACGAGTCACAACCGCAGGAGGAATTAGATATCGAAAGTGATATCGAATCCTTAGAAGATACAAAGACAAACATAGCGCAATCAGAAACACTCAACATGGCCAATACAGTGGAAGCTCAGAGAGCATACCTGAAACAGGTATCCGCCACAATACCTGAATTCGATGGTAAAAAACTCCATCTAAATAGGTTTGTGACAGCATTAAAGTTGACGGATCTCACTAAAGGAGATCAAGAAGCTTTAGCAGTAGAAGTCATAAAGACAAAAATTATTGGACCATTGACGTATAAAGTCGAACATGCGACATCTATACAAGCAATAATTAACATATTGCAGGCAAACGTAAAAGGCGAATCGCCTGACGTTATAAAAGCCAAGTTGATGAATGCCCAACAAAAAGGCAAAACCGCGTCCCAGTACGCTACCGAAGTAGACAACATGCGTAAGCAGCTTGAAGCAGCTTACATAGACGGCGGATTAGACGCCGATAATGCCGACAAATTCGCGACAAAAGAGTCGATATCGGCAATGATCAAAAACTGTGCCAACGAGTCACTAAAAATGATCTTGACAGCAGGTACATTCAGTACATTCAATGATGCAATGGAAAAATATATACATTGCAGTACAGAAATGACCGGCAATGCCAACACCGTCTTATTCTACAATGGGAATAATAGACGTGGTAATTATAATGCCAACTATCGTGGTAGAGGCAGAAATAATTACAACCAGAATGGTAACCACAACAATAACAGAGGTCGCGGAAACTACCGCGGCCGTGGCAATAACAGAGGTGGAGGTAACCGAAGGGGTAACCAAAACCAAAATAATAATCAATATCAAAACGAAAATAACAACCGAAATGTGCGTAATGTACAATCGGAAAACAGCCAAACCCCCTTAAGCAATCAGCAGTAAAGGTGTTTAAATTGAACCTAAATCTGAGTATTTTTATTAAAGCAAAGAACTTCAAAACAAACACAGTTCTTACATTATTAATAGACACGGGGGCAGACATTTCATTGCTAAAAGACCAAGCAAATGAATATAACAACTTGAATTTCAGTAATATATCAAATATTACAGGTATTGGGCAAGGAACCATACAGTCTATAGGAACAATCGATCTTGACCTACGCATTCAGGATGTTCTAGTACCACATGAATTTCATGTAGTACCTGAGAATTTTCCGATACCATGCGATGGCATAATCGGTTTAGATTTTATTAAAAAATACAATTGCATATTAGAATTTCAAAGCAACCAAGACTGGTTCATAATAAGACCCAATAACTTCAATAGGCATATAAACATTCCAATTTTACGCAATTTAGATCCCGACACATTATTACTGCCAGCTAGATGCGAAGTAATTAGACAAGTCAAATTACTCACTAGTGAAAAAACGGTTGTAATACCAAATCAGGAACTACAACCGGGCATAATAATAGCAACCACAATTGTCGATAGTGAAAACGCATTGATTCGTATTATAAATACAACTACTCAAGACGCCATAATAGAAGGCGCAAAGATCAAATGCGAATCATTGGAAGACTATGACATTTGTACAACATCATTAGAAAACGATAATAGAACCAAAGAAATCCTTAAACAGTTGAGATTTCCTAAACAGTTTCATTCAGTTTTAACTAATTTATGCACCGAATTTAGCGATATATTTGGTTTGGAAACAGAACCAATATCAGCTAACAATTTTTACAAACAAAAACTCAGATTAGGAGATAAAACACCAGTCTATATTAAAAACTATCGTATGGCAGATAGCCAAAAACCAGAAATCGCTCGACAAGTTAAGAAATTAATAGATGATGGAATTGTTGAACCATCAATGTCCGAATATAATAGTCCGTTACTTTTGGTTCCAAAGAAACCACTTCCGAATTCAACGGAAAAAAGATGGCGATTAGCAGTAGACTATCGTCAAATAAATAAGAAACTACTGTCTGACAAATTTCCACTTCCAAGAATAGAAGATATTCTTGATCAATTAGGAAGAGCAAAATATTTTTCATGTCTCGACCTAATGTCTGGATTCCACCAGATAGAACTAGATAAAAAGTATAGAGATATAACATCATTTTCAACAGCCAACGGCTCATATCGCTTCACGCGACTACCATACGGATTGAAAGTAGCACCAAACTCTTTCCAACGTATGATGACACTTGCATTCTCTGGTCTTGAACCATCGCAAGCATTTCTATATATGGATGATTTAGTAGTAATAGGTTGTTCAGAAAAACATATGCTCAAAAATTTAACAAATGTATTCGAGCTATGTAGGCAACATAATCTGAAACTACATCCTGGGAAATGTTCTTTCTTCATGAAAGAAGTCACATATTTGGGTCACAAATGTACCGATAAAGGTATACTCCCCGATGACACCAAATATGAAGTTATAGAAAAATATCCTATACCAACAGATGCTGACAGTGCTAGACGTTTCGTAGCTTTCTGTAACTATTACAGACGTTTCATTAAAAACTTTTCTGATCACTCACGCCACTTAACGAGGCTTTGTAAAAAGAATGTTCAATTTGAATGGACAGCAGAATGCAATAGTGCATTCGAATATTTAAAAAAGGAATTAATGAAACCAACAATATTACAGTACCCAGATTTCAGCAAAGAATTTTGCATAACAACCGATGCAAGCAAACACGCATGCGGAGCGGTACTTACACAAGACCACAATGGTCAACAACTTCCAGTGGCATACGCCTCAAGAATGTTCACTCAAGGTGAAAGTAATAAGTCCACTACAGAACAAGAATTAGCGGCCATTCATTGGGCCATAAATCATTTTCGACCATACATATATGGCAAGCATTTCATGGTAAAAAGCGATCATAGACCATTGTCATACCTATTCTCTATGAAAAACCCGAGTTCCAAACTCACTCGCATGAGGCTGGACTTAGAAGAGTATGACTTTACTGTAGAATATCTTAAGGGGAAAGATAACCATATTGCGGACGCCTTGTCACGCATAACAATAAAAGAATTGAAAACAATTAATAGAGAAGTACTAAAAGTAACGACCAGATCAAAAGCTGTACAGGAAAATTCCTGTAAAGAAGACACAAAGGTCAAAACACAAAATAAAAATGAGCAAATAATAGAAAAGCCCAAAGTCTATGAAGTTGTCAACAATAATGACACAAAGAAACATGTTTTAATCAAAATAGATAAGCATAAGTGTTTATTAAAACGAGGAAAAACAATTGTTTCACGCTTTGATGTTAATGACTTGTATTCTAATGAAACATTTGATCTAAATCAATTCTTTCAAAGGCTTATTTCAAAAGCCGGAATGCATAAAATAACAAAAATGCGAATATCACCAAGTGAACAAATATTTGAATTTGTATCACTAAATGAATTTAAAACAAAGGGCAATCGAGTACTCGAAAAAGTAGAACTAGCTATTCTACAAAAGGTGATAATCATAGAAAAAAACGATGAAGCTCAAATTAAAGAAATTTTGACACAATTCCATGACGATCCTATAGAAGGAGGCCACACGGGTATCGCGCGAACCCTGTCAAAAATCAAAAGATTTTATTATTGGCCACAAATGACTAAGACAATATCAAAGTATGTAAAGACTTGTTTGAAATGCCAACAAGCCAAAACAATAACACATACCAAAACACCATTAACATTGACACCAACGCCAGCAACAGCATTTGATACAGTGTTAATCGATACCATTGGTCCATTACCGAAATCGGAAGACGGAAATGAGTATGCAGTTACAATCATATGCGATTTAACCAAGTTTTTAGTCACTATTCCAATACCGAATAAAAGTGCTAAAACAGTTGCAAAGGCTATATTCGAATCATTTGTATTGAAGTACGGTCCAATGAAGACGTTCATTACGGATCAAGGTACAGAATACAAAAATTCACTTATAAACGAATTATGCAAATATATGCATATAGAAAATCTAACATCTAGCGCTCACCACCATCAAACTCTAGGAACAATAGAAAGAAGCCACAGAACTTTTAATGAATATATACGTTCATATATATCAGTTGACAAAAGTGATTGGGACATTTGGTTACCATATTTCACTTATTGTTTCAATACAACACCCTCAATAGTCCATGACTATTGCCCATATGAACTAGTATTTGGCAGATTACCCAGACAATTTAAAGATTTCAGTAAAATAAACAAGATAGACCCAATATACAACGTAGAAGACTATTCAAAAGAACTAAAATGCAGACTAGAAACAGCATACAATAGAGCTAGAAGAATGTTAGAAAAAGCAAAGACAGATAGAAAATTAAGATACGATAGGAATATAAATAATTTCGATTTAAAAATAGGAGATAAAGTATGGCTTAAAAACGAAACAGGTCATAAGTTAGATAATAGATACGAAGGTCCTTATGACGTATTAGATATAGGAGTAAATGATAACATAACAATTAAAATTCGAGATAAGAAACAACAGATAGTACATAAAGATAGACTAAAAAAACAAATATAAAAAAAGAAGGTCTGATCAACCACAAAAAAAAAAAAAAAAATATATAGACATAAATATGTTTGAATATTAATTAAAAAAAAAAAAAAATTTTTTTGGTTAATTCCTTTTTGTTCATTTAAAACTCAATATCATAATCATTTTAATTCATTAATATTAAATATAATAATACATAGTTTAATACATATTAATATGTTACAATCATTATATAATTCATAGAAAATAACTTCATTTTGTTACGTTATTTTTCAAAAGGAGGGAGGTGTAGTATGGACATATATACATATACAGCAACACAAAGTTGCATTAAATAAATAACCAAAACTTCAGCGGACTTGAGTCCCCAGCAACACAAAGTTGCTTTACGTAAACAATCAAATTCCAGTGGACGTGAAATAAGATCACCCACTTCTTGCTGCAAGCAAAGACAGCATTCAAGCTAAGTCAGCATTCCCACGCTGACCGCTTTCAATGCATATATGCCCATAAGACTCTCTCTCTCCCTAACATAGCATATAAGATATATATATGTACATCTACTCTTCTGCCGCTGCCAACGGCAGCGCAGTAGCATTCAAACATTATGTACTTAGCCTAAGTCAAAACAATAATTCCAAATAAAGAATAATGACATATTGACCACAGAAGAGCACTGACGTGCTGTGTTTTTCATTGCTAAAAAACTCCATTATTATACCAGGCCTCCTTAAGCATCCTCCTCCTCATCTTGGAGTCTACTTGTATAGAGTCTGCAGCTATCTCTTAAAGTGAATGCCAGGCACTTTCATGCTGCGCAATCCTTTTCAACAAACTTTTAGTTTGAGACGCGCACTTTACACGCGTGTTTATGGCATTCAAGTGGAAGCTCGTGCTGCGCCTAAAAGTAGGCTAAACAAAGCCATGGAAATTGCGTAGATAAATCAGACTGGATAAGGGGCGCATAAATCTTATCAAAAGTCGTAAATTATTGCAAGGTTGTTCTTCCCAAGAATTATGAGCGTCATTAAGATTTTAACTATCGGAATACATATTCAAAATTAATATTCACTTTGCCATAATTATTAAACAATAACATTAATGTCATGAGACGGGAATCATTTTAAGATATATTGATAAAACATATTAATTATTATAAAACTTTTGGTCAAGAAATTTTATATTTTAGCATTTCAGAAATCTAGAGTAATTTTCTGTTTCATTTCGTTCAGTATTTGTGAATTTCATGATAATTCGTATTATATTTCTCTATATCAAAATATCAAAATTTGAGACTTTAAAATATTATTGATATTAGCTTTAAGATTATCATTATCCAAGTTTGTTCGTAGTTACTATCAACATGACAAACATAACCGGAAATCGTATTTATAAGTAGCTCAATGACTTAATTTCAAATTTGAAATGTATTCATAAGTTAAGTTTTAATATAAGCAAGAATATTTCTGAATGGACATTAATATTAAGCTGACGTGGCAGAATAGATTTCGGAATAAACAGCATGATCTTTGCTTTAAATTAAAATATGTTTTGCTTGAAGTCTGAAAGGTAAGGAAACAACAAGACAACAACATCATGACTGATGAACTTTGCTGAACTTTGGCTCTGAGCACTTGATAAATTGCTACAAATTTAAAACTTGAATGTATTCATGAATTTAGCTAGACGAATGAATATTATAAATTGGTTACCGTATCGCAACAAAACGCTTTGCAAATGTTGTACACAATTTGATGCTCAATCGCCGTTGGCTGTTTTTCCACTATATCAAAAGAATTTGCAATTTTTTCTAAGCTCAAAGCGTTTCATCTGAATGCAAGTTTCAGAGTAAAGTGTGTGTGTTAGAGTGAGTGTGAAAATCTGGGTCAACTGTAACTGAATTTGTGTAGTTGTAAAAGTGAAAGCAAAAGGTAAAAATTAATTTAGTTTTTGCGGGTTGCGGGTGCTTACTCAATTTGGTCTATAAATCAGAGCACACACCACACATCAAAGAGCCAACAATTACGAAACAATTAAATTGTCACATTTAACGTCAGCAGCAAAGTAAACTTAGCCGGTGGAAAGGACACAGTGAAAGACAGCCACAAAAGACCAACCAAAAAATCAATGAAGTGCCTGTGTCGGACTGTCTTTTGTTTTCGTTTCTCTGTTGCTCAACTCAGCTCACTCGACATGCTTCCGCTCTAATGGTGTGCCCTGGCGAATCGAATCGAGTTGAGTCGAGAAGAGGAAATGGAAAAAGTGCACAACTTGGAACATAATACGTTGTAGCACTCTGAATGTGAAATTGAACTGGAACTAGCGAATTGGCTGGCTGGCTGGCTGGCTGACAGTCAAGGCCAAATGGCCAACGAATCGGACTCAAATGTCTGTTACCATTATTTATTTGCTGCAAATTAAAGCCCACTGGCTCAATGGACAACCGTGGACGGGCCACAATCAAACGCGAGGGTGCAGTCCGAAGTCCGAAGTCAAACCAAGTCAAGTGTCAGCATAAATGAAATTTCCCACCGCAAACTTCCGGCATCACAAACGAGCTTCACCCGCTGTCCTAGCATTTGCCGGTTTGGGTTGTTAACAATGCATGGGCATTACACAAAAGGTCTGAACTTTTGGCGGTTTCACTTTCGCTGCCATCGACACACTTCGCTGCCCATAAAGTGCAACAAAACGTGAAAATTAAGGGAAATAAGCAGGAGCTGCAAAAAAAGGGAAATGTTACTGCACACACACACACACAGACAGAACGTGCATACAATTCAATTGCTAGTTTGCATCCGGTTCCGTCACACACACACACACTCAACGATTCGCACATCTATAGCACAACCACTTAATAACATTGCACATTGCTTCCTTTATTGAAACAGTTTTCGAATGCAGCAAGTGCAGGTTAGGAAATGACTTCATTACTTTGTTGAAGTTGTTTTGTTTTTTTATTTAAAGTGTTTGTAGTATTGGTTAAATTTAATAAGAATTGAATAGAGAAACTTGCTACAATGTACTTCAGTATATCAGCTTAATTTTGTGAATTTTTCAACAGCCTATCTAATGATAGAAGTATATTTTATATGTTGCTAGGAAATTTAATTGCAAGTCTATTTAGTTATTTAAAAAGTTAATTTTATTATAAAAGTTAAGAAAGCCAAATGTTTTCTAGTGAATTTAAACTGCAGTCATAGTCTATTTAAAAAGTTAACTTAATTTAAAAAAAAGTTTAAAATACATATATAGCGATATTTAAATACTGTCCTTATAATAACTCTTTACTTAACAAGACATTTTATTTTTAGTGTGAACTTTATATTGCTTGATTTCAATATGTTTATAATTTTCCAAAAAATTCTTTTTTTCAAAAATGTTTTTTTTTTTGTTTTAATACATATTATTTGCTTTGCTTCTTTATTTATTTATTTAGTTTTGCCAACTTTACCAGCCAATTAAGTAAACTAATGATGGAAGTGAACTTTGAAGCCGACTCTCGTTTAAGCCACTTTGCCTTTCACAAAACAGACTATTTGTAATTTGGCTGCCGTTGGTGGTTGCACACAAATGAGCCGCATCATTTGCCTTTTAGCCTTTTTTTTGAGTGTAGTGTAGTGTAGTGTAGTGTAGGTGTATGCACAGCTTAATCATGCGAAGAGGAACTGTACATATGTATCTTGTAGATAAAAAGCAGGGGTGGATCATCATTGAAAAACGAAAAAGCCGAATACGATGAAAACAATTTTTAGCAAAGTTCAAGTGAAGCGTTGCAATTGTCGGGTTCCGTTACGTTCCGTTTGAGTTGCAGTTGAGCGCTTTTTTGCTCTTTTGCTAACTTTTTTAATGAACTTGTTGATGTTGTGACTTTGCGTTTGCGTTTGCACTTTTTGTGTGCTGCCTCTGCTTGCCTCGCATTGTTGCAGTTGCACTTGTCTGTCTGTCTGTGTGTGTGTGTGTGTGTGTTTGACTGACTGTCAACTTATTTGCCCAAGGGCAATAAGCAATGTGCAAATGTGGAACGCATGCAATTGACTTGTGAACTCGCATATTTGGCATTTAATTAACTCACTCGCAATGAGCACGAGCTTTATTAAATGTGATATCATTTCAGACATTACCTTGTTATGTGAATTAGTTAATCATATTTCACATATTTTAATCAAATCAACTGCTAAATATTTACTCAACTTTGTTAAAGACTCGCTCAATGGCTTCGTTGCCACATTTAATGAATTTTCTTTGCCACACACAGCGCGCTGCTCAAAAATCTGTCTCTAAAATATGCAACACACTTTTCGTCATAAATTTTTGGCAGCTCAGCGAAGTCGCCAGCAAAGTCATCGACAACGACGTTGGCGTCGCTGCATAATGAATTATTAAATCAAATTTAATTAAAACTGTCTAACTGAGTAAATCCCCACCGTAGTAGCTAAATGGCTGCTGCTGCTTCTGTTGCTGCCACCTCGACTCGACTCGACTCGAGTCGACTAATAAATCAAGAGAGCGTCGTCTAAAAACGAAATTGATATACCCAGCAGTCGTCTACTATACTACGATGACGACCTGTCGGCGCCCTTGTGAGCTCAGCTCAGCTTTACTCTTTAGTTGTTGCAATTCAATCCGGCAGCACGACACAACGTGTAAAAAGCAGGTAAAAGTAAAAGGTAATGAAAACTCAACCGACAGAAAGACATGTTAGACGTGGCTCTTAAAATTACACAATACTCACGTCGACAAACAAAAGTGGAAGCAAAACAAGAAGGGGAAAAAAACGACAACGACAGCGACACTAAAAGCAAAATGCAACAATTAATGTCATCAACTATGGCAAATATGGCTGAAAGCTAAACAATGGCTAGAAGCGGTTAACAATGCCAAACACAAGTGTTGCACTTCGCCAAATGCAAAAACGGTCACTAGATCTACACACATACATGTGTATTTGTTTCGGTGTGTGTGTGTTTGTGTGTGTGTATTTGTGTGTGTCTCTGGCAGTAGTAAATAGAAAGTAGAGTTGAGCGCGTGTCTCAAATCAAATACAGCGAGTTCAAGGCAAATTAGTTGCTTTAAAGGGTTAATCGAAATGTTAAAGAGATGATTCTTAAGAAATTTATATGAATCCATGTGTGAAATAATAGTAAATGAATACTATATCAAACTGCGAAATTTTAAAAATATTATAAAAGTATAAACAAGATTATTTTTATGCCACTTTATAAATGAATTGATCAATATATTTAAGTACATTTAAAAATCTGCAGCATTTGCTTGTCATTTTACAAATTGTATTAACTTGACAACATTAGTTATTTGCAATTATAGTAATTAAGTAGTAATTCAAAGCAAAAGAATACGTGTGGATTGAAAGAGAACAAAACAAATTAAGTGTTGTAGCCATAAATTTATATATGGTATATGAAAGATTTCAATGATAGTAAACAATTAAGAAGATGTCTTAAATTGAGTTAGTTCTTAAGTTTATATTTAAACATTTGGGAATGTGAAAGTTTATTGAAATCAAAAAAAAGAAAAATCCGAATGATTTGTTAAATACATCAGCAACAATTTGCTTGAACGAAAGTTTTTAGATACATCCAATTATGCATTGAAATTTTTTCTTATACCCACTCCGAATGAGGTAGAAGATATCATAATAACAACTGTAGTACTTATGATTTCTGAAAAGTGATTTTTTATCATATGAAAATTATCGTTATTATTAACGAAATAGTTGTGTAAAGGAAAAAATCCTGCTTACTAGAGGTCTTACTTGATTTCTTATTTGTCTTTATCTTCTTTTGCAGTCTAAGTTTCTTCTACTTTAAAGTTTATTTAATTTCTGTAATATTTCGTAGCTTTTGAATGACTCATTATTCTTATAAGTCTGAACTATAAAGTCAAATAATTCTATGTTTAACTATTCCGATTTATCTTCTACTATATCGTGTTTTTCGTGTCACGATACACAACACGAAACCTCACTCAACTCTATTCAAACTGAGTTTTGGAAGTGCGCGCATATCTATGTTATATATGTATGTGATTGTTGTCAGTATTTACATGTTGTTTGTCACGCTCCCTGACGCTTGACGTGCCACCAGCAGCAGCAGCAGCAGCAGCAGCAGCAGCAGCAGCAGCAGCACCACAGTAACTGCAACAACAACAACAACTAGAACAGTAACTGCATAACTTGTTGGCTTGTTTTGACTAATTGACAAAGAGCAGCCGAACAGCAGCAGCAGCAGTAGCAGCAGCAAATATGCAAAAGGAGTATGCAAGTAACAAATAAGGACAAAGACCAAACCGAATCAGTCCAAATTGACAACACATCCAATTATGCCATATATATGTAAGTGTGTGTGTGTGTGTGTGTGTGTGTGTCTGTGACACTAAAATGGAATTAAATTTAATAAACATAAAGTAGATAATGGCCAGCTAAGACAACAAACACTAAACTAATAAACTACCAGAATTGAGTTAAATACTAACCGGAAATTCCCCAGTTAAATAGCTCCAACATAGCTACGCAATTAGAAGAAAATGTGAGGTTTCGCCGCAAAGTTACGGCCTGAAACTAAATGACCGAAAATTGTGTCACACATTTTTCCGAAGGACTCTTTTGCACTCTAATTAAGCTAAAGCCTTAGCATTTACCTTGTAGTAGGACATGTACACGAAGGAGGTTTTTGCATTCATGTTAATAGCAAACTCTTGTTGGCTGAAAATGCTGTGTGTGTGTGCGGCACATAAAAATATCATATGTCAACTGCAGAAGACTCTCGTTGCTCTCGGTGCCAGCTTTCTCTCTCTCATTAAGCTCTTAACCTCGTTCACGGCACTCGCCATACGCACTGTCATACATAAACACCGAAGGGGGCTAAAAGAAGGTGGAGGCGGTGGGAGCATCCCAGACCTAGGCATGGAGTGAGAATGGTATATGAACTGCAAGTGAACGTTTTATTACCAATGTCGACACGTTTTTAGGGGACACGAGTGCTACTTGCTTTTGTCTGCTTTGGTGTTTCGCCTTGCGGCAAGTTCAATGCGTTCAACCCATAATATAGTTGTCTGCTTTTCAGCTCTGAGCTTTAAGCTGGCGCTTCATGGAATGTTTATGAATGTGTATATTACGATCGCGAGTTTTACTTCCAGGCCATTCGCAGTTTGCTTTCAGTTGCCTCTTTCAATTAATTTAACTGCCTTTTTGCCGACTGCCTTTACCCCGACTTGAATGAATGAAATCAAATTAATTACAGAGCGCGAGCGTCGAGAAGCTTTTCCCTTCTCCTGTTTCTTTTACCCATGCGTGTTCAACATTCTTTTCATAATTTATTTTGCCTTTTCCTTCTTCTGTCTTGTTCATTTTGCGCCCTCGTTCGTTGTCGTCTTTGGCATTTCCCAGGCGCATTTCATCTGGCCCCCCTCCCTTTTATCATTATCAACTTCATCAGTTAGCAGGCAGCAAGCAAAAAGCAGACAAGTCTGTTGATGCTGTTGCAACAAAATTCGCATAGTTATGCGCATGTGTCTCCTCTCATAATTTGATTCCTTTGCACACACATCTTTGATTAAGGATATCGACAAAATCTTACAGACACAGACAGAGAGACAGAGTACAAAACACACATTGACACATGCTGCTTCGACTTTTAGCCTGCAGCTGCTTTCTGCCTTGTATTGGATTGTATTTCACTTTTGATTTTGCTTGTTTCATTTTCAGCTATAGCCCAAAATCTGCCTTTAAGCTATGGTCAGCAGATTGTTGAACAAGTTTTGATTGCTACCAGAAAACCTTTTTCCTGCTGACCAAGATACTACACAGAAATCGTCTAAGGGCATTAAAGCTAAATTATGTTCTCAGGCCTCACAGCCAATATCGAATTGTTACCCCTTTTTAGTTATTCTGATCTAAAAACAAAGTTCGCATTAAATAAGAGAATAATATGTGCACATGTTTGGCATTGGCAAAATCGATTTTCTGGCTTTGGCAAATGAAAAGCACAACGCATAACTTATAAATGCATTCATAACTATCCAATAAAAACAAAATTCTAACACAATTCCTTTGTTCAATAACAAACATTCACAGCCCACAGCTACCCACAAAGCAAATGCATATTTCATGCTTAATAAAAAATCTAACGGAGGCCAAACAAAAATCCAAAAAAAAAAGAAAAAAAGAATGTAAATAGACTAGAAATTTGCTGCAAATATTTTGCCAAATAGAAAATAGAAAATGTCGGAATCGATGATTGAATGAGGCTGTCAAAGCGAATGACAACTGTCAGCCAAAATGTTGAGTGCCATGGCAAAAGATGGCAGAAAGATCAATCGACTGGAGGATGCATTGAAGTTGATACAAAAAAATAGAACAGATGAGATTTGACGTCATCGATAAGTGGCTGTCGAAGTCGAAGTCGCTGTGATATGAAACTTGAGCTTACCTCGATTTTTGCTTTTCTATTATTGTCGCTCAAATAACTTGGTTCTGTAATGAAAGAAAAGAAAAGAAAAGATTTGCAGGGTAAGTAAATAACATATATTAATTAAGTTTCATTAAGACATTAACTGTTATGAGGAGAGAAAACTTAATCATAAAAACTTGCACAGCTAATTAAACAGGGAGCAATTCAATTAATTAGTGTGAGAGTTTTGGCCGCAGACAAAGTTAAAGCCATAAGACTCTGTGTCACCTGGTGTGCACAGGTGTGCTAATAAAAAGCAAAACACACACACACACACACACTCGCATGCAGATAGCTAAGCCACAAAATCAGAAATGTTAATTAAAATCACTGAGCGTTGAGCAGCAAAATCTGTTGGGAAATGAAAAGCCCTAGCCACAGACTGAGAGATAAGCAAGCAAAAAGAGGGAACAGAGACTGAGAAAAGGAAGATAAATGAATGTGTATCCCACACACAGTAGCAAATTAATTTTGGGGTCTAAATTATGACACTGTCAGGTTAGTTAAGCGTTTACCCAGAGACACCGAAAACCGTGAACAAAACGTACTCTGAACTGGAATAGAAAAGGATTGCATTCGTCTTAATTTGCTGCTCAATCAATCAATCAATCAAAGCGAATGTAATTTCCGGCCACATATTTCTTTAAATATTAAAAGAAAAGAAATCATTTTACTTGTTGTACAAACCGAAAATTGAAAACTTCTCTCAACCAATAACATTGCATTTTCTAGAGGTTTTTCTCGCAACACAAAATTCGCCATTGGCCACAATAATAAACAAGACTGAGCTGGTTGGGGGGAGGAGGAGTCAAAGGAAGAGGATGAGGAATGAGCTGGTGTGTACAAGGACGCTGTACAAAGCGCAGAGTTCGCATTTAAAAGCGTAATGGACGTAACGGAAATACAGAATTCCGATCAGGAAGTCAGGGGTCAGGAAATCAACTGAAAAAGTGCCAGCAAAAAAAAAAAAAAAAACAGAAACGAACGCGCTATGCAAAATAAAAGCGCCACAACAAAGAGGGAGAACAGGCAAAAGATAACGAGAGAGAGAGAGACGGAGAGGAAGAAATACAAATATATTTACTACTGTGTGGCAGAGCATAATACCCAATAAAGCAAACGAATATTAAATTGAACAAAGGCAAATGTCCAAAATACGCTCTGAATTTATGCAGCACATTTTCCTTTTCTCGTTCTTTTCGCCATTGCTTACATTGTGGCTTTATAATAAATATGTAATATGGCTCTTTATTAAGTCGATATTGAGAGCATAACCGGTATTAGCAGTTATTAGTTAAAGACCTTATTTAGAGCAATTAGCCATGCATTACCTTTAAGCGCTTCTAATCCTTTTCAATATTTCAACTTTTGTGCTGTTGTTGGAAAATGTGTAGCAAAAGCTTTAAAAATGCGTACAACAGATGCAAGGGGCAGACGCACGAATGCTGAAAGGGACGAAGAGAGAAAGAGAGTTGGTTACGTGGTCTCTCCGTAACACAATTAGCAACAACAAGTTGCATTAAAGCGGCTTCTAACTTTCATTAAAAACCACTTAACCCATGCCAGTACAACAAAAAGAGAGAGGAAGAGAGACCGTAAGCCGACCCTTTGCCTCAGCTCACACAATTCTAATACTTGACCCACCCACTTGACCCACATGACCCACTGTTAGCCAGCAGCAGCAACAACAACAGCTACAACAACGATGATGTGGTAACATAGAAGCTGCAACTTCGTCCATAGCTGGCTAGTTGGCTTAGTGAGCTTATTGTAGGCGTGTCTGCTGCTGCTGCGTGTGCGTCCAAAAAAAAAAAGGGGTGTGGTCGCACTTCTGCACATCGTTAGTCATACTTTTTACGTGGCAAACTTTTTTTTCGGCTCAAAATACCAAACAAGAAAAGAGCAACAAGAACAAGAAAAAACCCAAAAAAGTACAAAAATTATATATATATATTTTTAATTAAATTAAAGAGCATTGTGTGGTGCCACTTGCGGTCGACGTAGACGAGGAGGGAGCAAAAGTCAAAAAGTGTTGCCTAGTTTTGTGGGCAAAAGTTTTGCACTAACAGACAAGTTCTAAAAATAACCCAAAACAACAACATTGCAACAAGCATCAATTATAGAAATCTAAAGAGTTAGCAAGAGATATGTTTGTGTTTTCTATACAAACAATATTTGTAAACTTTCTGGTGGCTTAAAATCTGCAAAATTTCTTCTTAATGTAGTAAAGATGTAAGCAAATAAAATAAATACAATCCACAGTTATCTCGCACATCGATTTGAGTTGCAAATATCGAGTAATGTGCAATATTATAAAAACTTAAGAATGTCTCCAAAGCAAAGTCATCAGAAAAAGTGGCAAATATAATTCCACACACATATGGCAAATGAAATTCCATTTTTGGATTGTAGCAAGTCAACGAATTTCAATTTCATTACTGCTGTTATTTTCCTTTAATTTTTCTTGCGCAAACAAACAAAAGCTGCAAAATGGCTAAAGTTGAAAAATGGCCACGCAAAAACAAGTCACGAGATCTGAACGGAAAATTCTGCGGTGGCTGAGCAGAGAGCAGAGAATCAGCTGCGGGGTATTGCAGACAAACTGAAAAACTTTGTAGCTACTTTTTTCGTTTCTTTGCCATTTTTTTTTCTTCTGCTTTTTTTTGTGTGCTTTCTACTCGAATGTTTTCTTTTAATGCCAAAGCGTGAAAACAAAAACTTTTTTTTCGTCTGCAGCTTTAAACGGCGACACTAATGGCCCGAAATTGAAATGGAATTTGTGTTTGTGCAAATATTTTGCGGCCCACATTCAGCCCCCCAAAAGTAACTCAAAGTAAAGTAAACTGAAGAAAAGTTTGCGCAGTGTGGCAACAAACTCGAATGCATTTGCCACGACATGACGCCACATGTAAGGTGATGGATATGAAATTAATTATAGGGTTTTGCTCTAAGCAAACATCACAGCCACAGACAGGATCCTTTTTGCATTTCAAAGGATGTGTGTGTATCTTGTAATGGAGTATGTGTTTGTAAGAAGAATTTAAAACTACTTAAAGTTGTAGAAAACTTTAAAGTAGTTGAACAAAGGAAAAACAGTGCTGGATTATATTTAAAATGTGACAAATAATATACTGCAGAAATACTCAAATGTAGTACTACATTCAAAATATACCATAGATGTGAAAATATACCAGATTCTATGCCATTAAGGAGTATTTTTTAAATAATTTCTACAATTTTTATTCCATCGCTTTTTATCACATTTAATAATGTTGTTATTAACGTCTGTTTGCGACAGATTATTCGATCATTAATTAATATCATATTGTTATAATTGCCATTCCATTTTTCAACCATAAAGTAAAAATATTCAAATTTCCATATTGTTTATTTAATATGAAATTAGCATTTTATCAATTTCTGCACGTGAATCACAAATACTGCTTATGCATTTTGGCTAATTGAAATTATTTTTATTTTTTTATTTGCTGATGATAATCGATTGGTCGCCTTGAGCTCAATAAATTTCAAACAAATTTGCATTTGCTTTTGTGTTTTTTTTTTTTTGTTTTTGTTGTTCCTTTTGGTTTGTTTTGTGTTGACCCAAATGAAACGATTCAATGTTGCGCTCTATTTCCGCAAATAAACAAAGCGTTCAAATACACAAACAAACAGAGAGTGCCAGAAGCCACGGCATAATTTTGTGCATTTTGGCACATTTGTGGCACAAATTATGCAACGGGCAGAGGGAGAGAAATAAAGAGAGAGAGGGAGAGAGAGAGAAAGAGGGGAAGGCTGCTGCTGCTGGTCGGTATCATGATTACAATTACTAATTGAAAAGTTCTGACAGGGGAAATTGAAGAGGATAATAGAATGAAGGGTTTTGTGCTACCTTAACCATCATCCATCAATGTTGTTGCCTGTCAATGTGAGCAAACTTAAAATTTGGCTATAAGATATATTTTGATTGGCAACGTTGAGAGTTCACTTAATGGATAGACTTGCCAAGCATATACATATATAATATATTGCTAAGAATTTATTTCACCACAATAAATACAAGTATTAAAGTGCGATTTACGTACGTTGCTTAAAGTAAAATTGATGCTAACGTTATGCAGATTTTGTGTGTGTGTTGCCAAAATCGAAATATGTTGTAAAAACGAGCCAAAAATGTTTGCAAATATATGTATATTGAGGTCACAAATGCATTAGAAAGTGCTAACTGGCATCATGTGCGTTTAAATCTGCAAGACGCATAAATATTGGGGCAAAGTTGCTGCCATTTTTGCCTGATTGTAAAATGTCGCAAGCACAAAACGGTAAACAAACTTTTGTGGCCATCGGCAATTGCCAATCGATATGCTGGCCAATGCCAATGCTCAATGCTGTAACAGAGCCCCAGGAGAAGGAGGAGAAGGAGAAGGAGAAGGAGAACAGACCTAGAGACCGACCGGAGATAGCCAAAATGGTCAGCCAAGCAGACGGGCTGCCAACAGCCAAGTTTGCGTGAAATGTTAGACACATTCGATATTTTTATGCAACCCACACAGAGCTCTCCACAAAGCTCTCCACAAAAATTGTGTGTGACCGGTCAGGAACTCTCTGTGTGTGTGTATATTTGGCTACCCAGAGTAGTCGCAATTCCTTCTTTTTGTCTCTTTGGTTCGCCTCTTTTTTTTTGCATTAATTGAATTTGTTTTCTGGCAAGCAAACACAGTTTTTACTGCACAATTTAGCACTTGCGGCTGTTGTGGTCAACACCAAAAAAACAAGAGTCAACGTTAGCCAAAAGATTTCTAAAAAATTAAAATCAGACCAGGCTGCCAGGCTTGCCAAGTGTTTGCGCTGCAGTTCAACAAATATATTTCAAGGCGCAAAAAAAAAATTAAATCATTCTTGAGAATTCATTCATGCTACAAATTGAAAAGTCATACAGATTTCAATTTCAATGAATTGAACAAGTTTTCATTGGAAAATTAAAAATTCAATTCATATTTTGAAGTAGTCATTTACTATTTATTAAATTGCGGAGAATTAAGCAAGTTTGCAAACTATTTCTATAAAACATTTAAAAAAGTTGGTATGTATAAATTGATTAAAATTTAGAGAGTTTCACCAAACTAATGTTTAATGACAAAATATAAGCTGTTTGAAATTTGATACCATTAAAGAAACCAGCAGCTTTTGTTGCCTTAAACACCTTTTACACAGCTAGTAATATTTTCGCTGCTTGTAATAACTCTCTTTACTCGTAAGAATATGAAATGAATTATGCATTTTAATCAAAAAATTGTTTTCAAACTTTCTGCGAAAAGTTAAAGTTCTATTAAGCAGATCTTAAAAAGCTGTCTACTGCATTCATTTATCCCTATTAAGTATAAACAGCATCCGGCTCACAATTTTCTCAGAGCAGAGCTCAAATGTAAGTCAGATGTGCCCTTTAACATCATGCTCTTCATCTCGTTGTTGTTGTTGCTGTTGCTGTTGTGAGTAAAGCATAAAGTGCTTTAACTACTTGCACATAATTCTTGGATAAAATTTTCGTTGTATACGCGTATATATAAAAAATTAACTATGCGTATAAGAGAAGACTATGGAATAATGGGTAAGCAGCTTGCAAGGATGTTTCAGCAAAAAGCAACCAAAAGCAACAGCAGCAAGGATGCATGAATAGTATTTATGGGGGAGGGAGAGAAGGGGACATGCCTTGCTGCATTTTTAACGCCTCTTTGGCTACCAACAACAAAAATCCCAGACATACTCAGCCAAACGCAGTTATAGATGCGTATGTATCCAGTATGCAGCAACTGGAGGCGAAGTTGGGGGAGTTAAGGGAGGCGGGATGCGGTCAGGGCAAAGTCCTGGCTCATTGGATGGCTATGTAAGTGCCGCCGGCTCGTTTTGTGGTCACTTGAATCGACTCAGCATAATGCACAGCTCAGCTTCGTTCACCACAGCTTCTCATCTGCTTCACTGTCTCCTTGAACTGACTCGCATTCTCCTTATCTACTTTGTATGTTAAATTTTATATGGCTTGGCGCCTTGGGCCGAAGCTTCGGCTGGAAGCGTTTGCGAAGCAGTTCGACTTGGGTTTTTCGGTCTTGAAGCTCGTAAGTGCATTGGGGACTTTTTGCAGCTTGTAGTCGTCCTTCTTGTGCTCTGACTCTTGTTGCTGCTGCTGCTGCTGCTGCTGCTGCTCTCGTTGATGTCCTTAATTGTAAAGATGTGTTAATGTATTCCCTTTTGCAAGTTAACATTTTATTTCGCTACGTTGCTGCGTTCGCTTAAATATGCAAAATGTTATCCTGTTGGACACACGCCACGTGAAATGGTCGTTCAAATTGACAGCAAATGCTGGCCTTGGGGCCGAACGCGTGTGCCACGTAAGTAGAGAAGGCGGAGGAGGAGAAGGGGGCGGAGTAGGCGTGTCGCTCAGCGTGACACTGAACACGTTTTAACGCCGAGCGTCCGACCGAGGCTCTGACTCATAACTTATGCACATAGATAAGCGACAACGATGGCACACAGCGTGCTTCGTCCTTTTCATGGTTGGTCTTCTTACTGCCAAGTTGTTGTTGTTGTTGTTGTTGCTGCTGTGGTTACTGCCATTCTCATTCTCGTTATTGTTGCTGTTCTTGTTGTTGTATTGTAAATGTCGACTGTGAATGTTTGTTGGGTTTTTGTGGTTTTTGAATGCTGCCGGCCATTTAAGGCAATTATGAAATTTTAATAATTTTCCAACGTAATTATTTAAAGCCATCTTAAAGTCGGTTAAGACCAAAGAGATCACTTACTGTAAATACCGCATTTTACGCTTAATTGAAACTTGCCAAAGTGTACATAATTAAGCCACTTTAATTAATGCTTAATGAATTAAATAAGTATGCCGCTTATAGCCTTGTCTTTCACTTACTGGATGACAACAAACACTGTAAGTAATTGGTAATGTCATAAGCAAAATTAAGCACTTGTAAATCGAATTCAGTATTTATGAACTGAGTAAAAGAAAATGTTTTTCGTTGCATATAATTTCCATAAAAAAAGACAGAGATTTTTACGTATAATTTAAAATTAAAATGATTTAATATTGGCTTAACTTAAGAGCAAGTATAGTATATATATTATAAATTTAATATTTGTAAATCGTAATAACTATTTATAGTCTGAGAAGGAAGTGATTTCCATCTAGAAATTCATAAAACTTAGTGTAACATTTTATTGGCTATGTTTAATTTAATAAAAATTGAGACATTTTTCAGTATTTTGCTATTAATTGTCTGAGTTAAGGCCAAGTAAGATACGCGCTATTTATTTTCAACATAAAAGTAAAATAATATACAAAAAAAAAGTACAAAAATATACCGAAATATATATTTGGTATATCGATATACCATAAAAATTGAATAAATTTCAGTAATTCATTGAGAAAGTGATTGAAAGTAAAATGTAAAATAAAGTAAAACCTTTAATTCATCTTTTTCGATAATGAATCAACAGAAAAAGCATTTCCCTCTTATAGTATATGCTATAATAACATAAAAGCGAACTTCGCCATTACATCAATTATGCTATATTAAGTATGTCAGTGAAGTGAAGCGAATTATGTATGTCTCTTCATTAATAGTCAGTCCTTCGGTAGCTGTTTTTAATCGCCTTTTTTGTTGTTGTTGGTAGTTAATATTATTGGCAAAGTGCTTTGTGTCTCTCATTTTAAAGTATCACACACACACACACACACACACACACACTCATTTTGTCCAGGCAACTGAGCTTTCAATTGTTTTTCTTGATGCGCATAAGCTTGTGGTGCTTAACCACTCAATGGCACATGCCATTAATTATGAAAATATTGGCCAAAACACTTTTCGGTGGCAAACGATGATGGCAACGGACACATCCAAGTATGCTTAAGCACACTTGTATTAAATTTAAAGTACAAGCATTTACCGCAATATTTTCGCTACACTTTACCGAAATTGTATTTCGTTCGCAGTTTGCACTTTGGTTTGCTGCGCCATTGTAAGCTACAAGCACACACACACATACATATACACAATTCACAAGTCCAGGCGACAGCCACACACACACACACACATGCATACACTCGTACTTATTGTATGAAATGTATTGTGTTTTTGAGCTGCGTTTCGTTTGGTTTGGCAGCCGCCATGGCTGCTTCACCTGCTCCACTTTGTCCAGCTGCCAATGTGGCTGCCACATTTTATGCTTTGCGGTGCGTTCTTTTATTCTGCTTGCCTCTCTTTTTCCCTTCCCTCTCTCTCTCTCTCTTTTGGCCTCAACCTTTCGCTCTTGTGTTTGGCTGGCTGTTGATATTAATCCCATTTCCATGGGTATATTAGTTTTATGCTGTTTGTAATCTGCAGCTACAAGTACAGCTCTCTGCAAACAAAAAGCAATTTAATGTCAATCAAATATTAATAAAAAAATCTTTGCTTTCTTCTTACTATTTTTATGATTTAAACTTTACGACACACTTGAACTATTTTTCGTTTTAAAGACATTAAAAATGTCTATAAAAATGATTTTACTGCCTGTGACGAGTATGTTGACAGTCGAGCAGACTCGACGCTCAGCTCTCAGCTTTGCTTAAGTGCATACAAGCACAATATTTTTGCACCAAATTAAGGACACGCCCAGACGAAAGCCTACCACAAAGGTGAGCTCTCAGCACAATGCAACAAAAATGCTCGACAATAAGAGAGCAAAAATTTGTGAAAGAAAGAGAAAGCGTATGGATTCGTTGGCTCGGCAGGCGGTAAATTAAATTCACTTGCCGAAAATTAGCGACGCTTATCGTAATTGCGGCCTAGACAGCCACGTGGGCGTAACAGATTTGCGCTTTTAAGTTAACCCAAACACGTAATACGCCAAGGGCAAGTAATGCGAGAGGAAGGAAGGAAGGAAGAAAGAAGGAAATTCAAGCGTCTCTTCTGTCTCGGTTAGCCAGTTAAATATAGGCACGAGACGTACGTGCAATTATTCAAAGTGCAAAGTCTCAGTCAGGCGTTTGTGCCACAGAACAAAAAAGAGAAAAAAAACGTGCAACGTTTTTTGGAGGTCTAGGAAATTGCTCATAATTTTGGGAAGACGACAACTTTGTTAACTTTGTTAGCCAGTTTTGTGTTGTTCGTTGCTGCTTGCTTGCTGCCACCAAAAATAATGTTTTTATTCCAGTCACCGCCTAATTTATTGATGTAATTTGCTTACCCAGCCTGCTGCCACATTGCATATTAATTTGGCATAAACGCACACACACAGCACATTCATTCACAAATTACCCTAAAGATTATATGTCCTGGCATGTTGAGACATTGACATCAATGTCATTGTTGTTGTGTGTCATATCAGTGCTCAGCTATTGTTGTTGTTGTTGTTGTTGTTGTGGCATTGGTAACGCGTCGCTGAGGATCAACGCCAAATTACCCTAATCAAATTGCCATTGTGCATATTTTAAGTTAATGAGTGCGTGAATTTAGATCGAATTAGCGTGTGTAGCAACAGCAGCAGCAAATAATTCAAGTGTGAGAGCTACTTCTAGTTCAAGCAACATATTTGAAATTCAAAGCACAGCCAACAAATTGAATTCAACTTGGCAGCTCATCTTGAATTCTTCCAAAATTTAATTAGCCATTCCTTCAGTCAGACAGGTATAAAATATTTAATACAAGAAATTAATCAGACAATGGCTGCGCTCATAAGATAATAAAGGTTTGTTTTGGGCGCAAAGCAGTTTAGCAAATAAAAGTTGTGGAGTAAAGTCTTAACAAGATATAAACGGACAAGAAGTACGTAGAAAAATAAGCAACGATAACTGAAAACTTCAACGAGGTTTCGGTCACACATACTCAACTATATATACAACACACATATAAAGTGAACTTCGGGGCAAACACCTCAAGTAGATGGGCAAAAGGGTAAACTTTCAGCTTGCATAAGCTCTGGCTGAACTTTTATTTGTATGTCTCCTTCGTTCACGTTCACGTTCTCTCAGAAGTTTGGCCAGCATTTATTTCGTATTTGTGTTGTTGCTCGATTTTATTGCTGCAGTAACTTCAGCTGCAGCTGCAGCTGCAGCATCCACGGCCAAAGAGGCCGCTCTTATGCCAGAGAGCGAAGTGCACTTTAAATTACTCGAATGATACTTGATGGTTGCAATCAACAGTCGCCGACTCGTCTCTCGCTCCTCTCTTCCTCTTCCCACTCCTCTCTGAGCTCTATCAACAGGTCAAATAGGGCCACTGCCGCAGGCAAAGAGAGAGTCTTCATTATTTTGATAGCAATTAGCAAATTGAGTTTTATAAATTTTCGAGTTGTCTGTCTTGCAATTAGTGCCAGCACGACTGACCAGTTGAAAACTTTTGCCGGCTTATGCTGCGTATGCTTAATATGCTTCTTTCTTCCATTTGCCAGTGGCACGCGTATATCAACGCACTTCGTTTCTGCGGCATGTTGTTTTGTGTGCCCCACCATAATTAACTTTTGTGCAGCACAGCCAAACGTTCGCTTTCAATGCAAATTTTCTTTTTTTTGGTTTCGCATTTCGCGTTTCTTTTTTTTCCGGCGAATCAACGCGTAAATTCACACAACGTGCCAAAAGGCAGCATATGAAATAAGTCAAAGAAATGGCGGAAGGACTAACGAATATCCTGCATTATGATGAAATAATGGAACATTGTTTAAAATATGTTCAACTTATTTTTAAATAATTTATTACAATTTTTACACTCTACTTTCTATAAATTTACAAAATTGTAAAGTAGAGAAAGGACTAAAGAATATCTTGCATCATGATGGAAGGTTGTTAAAAATATTTTGATATTTTTGATTTTACTTTTAAAGCCTTTGTTCTTTTGTTTTGTTGTACATTTGTTCCATTCTCTGAAATCAACAGCTGCTATTTCAGTATGATTTCAGGGCTTTGCTTGTTTCTAATCTTTAGGATTCACCTTAGAAAAATTATGTTTAAGCGATATCCTTACAAAAAGGATTATGAAAAAAAAACCATAATGCAGTTTATGTTCTCTTGCACTGCTTTTTCAAAGTTCATTGTAAATTTACATACCCTCTTTTAGCCTTCTGCTCTGCTCTACTGGGTATTTATAGAGGTCATTGCTTTTGAATAAATAAACAGAACATTTTTTGCTTCAGCAGCAAACATTTTTTGGACATTTGTTATTGACACAAGTGGCGAGAGCTGCTGCTGCTTGCAGATAATAACTGTGATTTATTCACGATACTCATAAATTTCGCGCACATCAACAAAGATGCAGACAACTTTAAAGTTGAATGACATTTTCAAAAGCAAAAATTTTCTACAAAATTTGATATTTATCTTTGCTAAATTCTAAATTACAAATGATGTTTGCAATTAGCTGTGAGCATTTAGCGTAATTGAATGAATTTTGCTATTTTATATATGACAAATTAAGTGCTTATTTTAAGTTTCATTTGCTACCAAATGAAGCGGAAGCATTTTCTTTCGCTTGATTTGTGTTGTGTGTGTACACAGATATTATGATTATGATACTTTAAGCTAGAGAATATGTGTTGCGTTTTATGTTTATATCGCATCCATATTTATATCACGAGCTGCGAGATATGATGACGATGACAATGTGAATTGTGTGTCGATTGCTACCCGCTGCTCTCCTCACGTTGATGTCACTGTCGATGTATTGAACCGCGTTGACAATTTCGTTTTTTTGGCGGCGTGCAGAATATAAATAAACGAGTCTATATGTATGTCAAGTTCTATGCCCCGCATATATTCAGTCTCTGTCTCCGCCTGTGGCAAGTGGCAAGTGGCAAAGTGTCTTGTGTGTGGCATAAAGCGGCTTTTGTTGAGACTTGCTTTGTTTTTGTTTTCGTTTTTCGGTTTGGGGCATGCACAGTTTATTTTTACTGTCGATTGGCGCGATTTCGCGCCATATCTATGGCGCTCTCTGACAAAAGGCAAATGCGCCCATTTGTCATTTGGACAACGAGCTGACAGCAGTTGGCTGTGGCAGCAAACACAAAACGCGCTTGTTGCCAGTTTGGAAGGGTTTTTTTTTTTGCCTCAGTTAACGTTCGAATATTGGAGCTTGGATTTTGGTTGAAAATTTAATGCAATTAACTTTCCGGTTTTTAAATAATAAATTTGAGTGCGTTGCACAAACGAAAGTTGTGTGTAAGCAAATTAATGCTCTTAATGCACTTTATTTGATGTCCACACACACTTTTAGCTTTCAGCATGCTTTTAATTGAGAATCAATTTATTAATGTGTAATACTCCTACATATTTAATTTGAAAGAAAATTGCTTGCCTTTTTAATTTTGTCAAATGGACTTGGCCATGGCCAGATTTACATATACTATATGAAAGCATATATTTTAATTCAACTTGCCGCATGAAAGGCGATGACAAGAACAACAACAAAAAAAAAACAAATGTAATGAGGCAAATAAAAAATGCGACCCAAACGCATTATTTTGATATTCCTCAATGGAAATGCTTCAGCTCTCCCAAATTTTATCAAATACTCAACATATAGCATATCTGTCGATCGATTTATTGCACTCTTGCTTTATGCTTACATTTATATTTTGCCATTGAAAGCAAAATTAAGGACAAGCTAAGCCAAATGTGCTTTCAGGCACATTGATATGAAAATAAACAGGAGGCCGCTAATCAAATGTAAGCTCATTTAATGTTTAAATAAACAGAAATGAGTTTCAAGTCGAGCGCAGTTTGATTAAAATGGGCATTAATATTGTTTTCATGACAAATAAAATGGCGCTTAATTAGCTAGCAAAATACTTGAAATGAAAAGCGAAAACAAACCGAAGCGAAGCGCAAATAAAAAGTTTTTTCTTCGTTCTCTCCCGAAAAATATAACATTAATTTTATTATTGAGCTAAACGGGTGGAGCTCGGAGGGGCAGAGAAAGAGGAAATTGATGCGGGGACAACTCGAGAGCCACAATCCAACAAAGTGGCGTACTCCAAAAAAAAAATACTCCACTCATCACTTGCTGTGGATTTATTTGTTATTTTGGTGTGTTCGTCGCTTTTTTTTCTGCTGTTTTGTGTATTTTTGTTTTCAAGTAAGCCTCGTTTTATTCCCTTTGAAGTGGCACTGAGTCTCTCGCTCAGATCGGTAGCATTTCTCTTTCTGTGTGTTTGTGTAAGCAAAATAAACTCAAAGTCAAGTTTATGACTGCCACTGTGGCACAATTCTTGTAAAAGACTTTAACGCTTTTTTAATAATTTTTTATTGTCAACATTTTGTGAAGTTTCGCCAACAACGACGACATTCGAGACGTCCTCGTTCCCATTTGTCTGTCGAATCTTTCTTTATATTTTTTGTATTTTTTTTGCTGGCAAAGCTTTCACTTTAATTTGTTCATTTAGTTGGAATGCTCTCGATGTACTTCACAAAGTTAAATAATATCCTTCTTGTTGCAGTCATAAATTTTTAAATCGAAATATGATGAGACCCCCCAACAAGCTTTTGATATAAATGTGTATTGACAGAGAGAAAGGTTGAGGTTGAAAGTGGAAATGGAAATGCAACTAATTAGCAAACAATAAAAATAAACCTAAAACATAATTGAATTATTTATTATTTCATTAAATGCGCAACTATTAAAACAATTGTAGCAATCATAAATTGATCTATATTCAATTTAAATTCGATACATTTTTTCACTGCTCCCCAAAAAAACAAGAAGGTTAATTTCATTTTCAATTTCATGAACAGCCGAAAAAAAACAATGTAAAGCAATTTGAAAATGGCGGAAATTGAAACTGGATGCTGTGAATGCAAAAAAAAACGATGTGGGTCGATGGGATTGAATTGTCACAGCTGCAATTTTTCAACTGTCAAATCAAAATATAAAACCAATTACTTTTAATGATTAATTACTTTGAACGAGAGCCATTGCGAACAAATGTTGAAAACCACAAAATGATTTTGATTACGAGACCACACCGAGAGTGTGAGTGTGTGTGTGTGTGTGTTTGTGTCATGGTGCAGTCAACTTTGATTTGATTTATGATGCGACACTCACCCACACACACACAAAGGAACAACCCTTCTCCTGTCAGAAAACCCCAAGTGGCATCACAAGACGTTAGCGCTTCTTTTCATGAACTTGCAACTTAACCCCGACCGAAGACATGAAAATCACCTTAAAATTCATAAGTTTGTCAAGTGAAATTTACACTCACATTTGACGGAGCGATGGCAGGTCTAAAGCCCGCAAGTAAAACAGCAGCTGCATGTCATTAACTATATGAGCCCAAGATATAATCCCAACACGGGCGCCATGGCGTATGAGTAATACAGGCGCCAAACTTTTCAACGCTTCATTTTTTAAACATTTAAAACACACACACGCGAAAGACCTTTGACTCCATGTGGAGTTGAAATTCGTTGGGTGAGTATTTGTCAACACCTTTTTCTCTCATTTTCCATGCCATGTTTCTATTTTCTTTTTCCTCCATTTAGTTGCCATCAAGGCTGCGGATTATGCGCATGAATATGAGAGAGTTTTATATTAAAAATTATGCATAAAATGATGAGAACGCTGATGCTAATGATGCGGCATAACAGCAATTGAAAGTGAGCCACAAAACAAAATGAAAATAAACGAAAAGGATTATCATCACTTTACGTAAAATGTGTATGGTTATTTGGTAAGTGGAAAGTAACCGAATATGATAATTACAACTTGTTGGCCGCAGCTGGTTGAAAGGCAAACCTTATTACACCCTTTTTGTTTTTTTTGTTGTTGTTTTATTGTTTTTATCAAGTGACCAGACGAAAGGGCTCCATCATCGTGTTAACCCCCAAATTCACCTGAAGCATGACGAATGAGTTGCTCAAGTTTACCCCTTCAACTTTCAACTTGAAAATTTAATACAACAGCTGCGATCTCAGAAGTTGAGCCATATAATAATGCAAGTAATTCAATGTTTTATCGAAGCGAAACACTTGCGACTTTCAACCATGAATGGCAACATTTTATAGCCAACCTGTTGTATATAGCAGAGCCCAAAATACTTATTCTAAGTACTTCATTTAGAAATTTCGAAACCAGCCAAATTTATTGGCCACAAATTTCACTAAGCGCGCTAGTCCAAAACCAATAAAATTTGCTTAATGTCGCGATATTTATGGACCCAATTTCTAGGCGCTAATTTATAGGCTCGACAATTGCAAATTATGAGCAACGATTTCAGCGAAATACTCGTACATTATATTTTTATTTTTAGAGTAGAAAATCGATTTCATTTCAGATCGCTTTAAGTTGGCTCTCAATTACTTGTGGTTGAAATGTATTTGAAAGTGACGCTAGAAGCCCCTTAAAAAGCGGAAGTTCTGTCATGCGATATAGTATTGACAAGCATTATGTTGATTCTGCGGTTAATGAAGACATTGAAGCAGGTGTAAGCTAATGACAATGAAACTGAACAGCAACACACTTAATGGTAAGTACACACTTTAAATGTTGCTTTAAGTGCGTTCTTTTGAGTTTGCAAATTTAATTTAAATATTCAAATTTCAACCATGTTGTTTTTGTCTTTTCACACACACACTCACCTTATGTGCAACGGCATGTAAATCGAAAAATTACGAAAAATGTCAGTTTACATTATGCCTCCTTTCGGCAGGCTGCTGTAAATCATGGCAGAGAGAAACACGCACACTCACTCGATTCAAATAAACTCGCACTTCACGCTCACACTCTCAGCCGTTTCTAATCTAGTAGTTGCTTGTGCAAATATTCAAATCAGTTGTTGGCATCCCCAATTAAATAGGGTTCTAAAGCAGCCTCAATGCACACACACTCGAATGTCTGAACGATGTCACCAACTATTCACTATAGTATTCACACTTGATTCAATAAATTCACCAAGAATTCCCTTTTCTTGCCACTGTCCTGGACACACATTCAATTTTCAAAAGCCCCGCTCTCAACACTAGGAGGCCAAAAAAGACGCGACTCCAGAAACCTGAACCGAACGACAGCCAACGAACGAACAGACGAACGAACGAACAACGTCCGCACAATGTGAATGAAAGACGAAAACTGAATTTGATTGGATGAATTAAAGTTAAGAATGGTCCTCGACACCGCTGCTGCCAAGCCGCTCAAGCTCGAACATGTTGCAAGCCCAAGTCAAAGCGAATGCAACATGTTCGCAACGCAGCTGTCGGAAACGAACTTAACTTCGTGGATTCTATGTTTTGAGCCGACGAATGGCGAGAAATGATCATTGGCTTGGTGCGATGCAAACAAGATATTAATAACATCGTTTTACGAGTTTTTTTCATTTATTTTTCAACGGTACAGGATCTTACGAGATATCCACACAAGGCGTGCAGAGACCATTAAAGCCTGGATTAAAGATGCAGTAAGGAATTCGAGTTTAATGATGCTGCTAGTTACCTAGGATCTTTAAGTTCCACATAGCCACAATTATAAATCGGCATGTCTGTAAGAGAAGTCAAATATAATAACTAATAATTTAAAATTCAAATAGCAAGCTTCATACTGGGTATTCTAAAAGGCATTAATTCGAATTACAGTATTTTATTTGCTGAGTTTCAAAATGACAGCAAACTGTCGACATAAATGTTTAAACATATACACACAACTATTTCTTAAAAACAAAGAAACTTTAATAGTAGCAAATAAAGTTAAGGGGAATCGGCACGCAAAAGCAATGAAAATTCCGACCTACCGCAATAAATTCCGCGTCGCGAATGCCAAAAATGGAGAGTGAAATATCCCGCACAGACAAACACACTTCAGCATAAAGGAAATGTCGCCAGCACACGCACAGACAGTTGTCCTTAAGCCCATACACACACACACACATTCGCACACTCGGGAACAAAGCCACGAGTGCAAAGGTGTGAGCGTCATAAATCCCGCTAAGCCAAAACAAAACATAGCCAAGTTCCCAGAAGAGCATCATGCATCAAGCATCAGGCAGGTGGTGGATGTCACACATACACACACACACATAGCCTTTTTGACCTGACACAATGCTCCACATTCGATGTTTTTTGTCTCCCAACCTCTTTGTCGCGGTTTGAAGCGATTCTGCGCAAAGGTCGCTGCAACCCATCAGCTGTTTAGGCCAATTTCCTTACCTAGGACAACATGAAAGACGTAGCAACTACTACAATCACTAGCAAGCCACGCAGCATCCCAAGCAAATGAAAGTCTTGCGTTTATACATTTTAAAATAATTCTTTTAAAAATACATTAGAATAATTAGAGGCAATATTCACAAGTATTTCTCAGCCGAAATTGCTGCAAAAATCTGCAAAGGAAAACACCGTTGATTCCTTCATAGTCCATGGTAAAACTTCACCAGCCGCAACAAGAAGACGTACAACAGCCGCCACCACAAGGTCCACAGGGACCACAAGAAGAACCACAGGGTGCACAGGAAGGACCACAGCACGGACTACCTCGGGGACCACAACAAGGCGCACACCGAGAGCTACACGCAGGCACAAGCGGAGGATGCGGATAACATCCCCTACGAAATGGTCGAAAAATCATTGGCCCAGGTGGGCAAGGTCCAACATAGAATGGATTAAATTTAGTTGCATAAAGCATTCTGCAAAAATCTTCCTGGCTTTTGTATTGTTGTTCTAATGCTGTGTAATTAATCTAGATTAATAGTTGATGTGCATGAACAAATTTATTTGTTTACTCACATTGGGCTATTGTTTTTTTTTTATTGTCGGGGCTGAAGAAATATGTGAATATATTTCCTCGAGGCTTTGAATTATTCTATTTCAATTTGCATTTTACGAGTTGTTTACAAACGAAAACTTTCCAAACGAATAAAGTCTGGGCAAATGGAAAAACCAGTCGAAAAAGTGTCATTACAAGTTTTTCAGTGGCTACTTAAAAATCTAAAGTTTTAAGTTGCAGTGTTTGTAAATAAAAATTTTAACTTTAATTTATGAAATCGGGTACAAAAGAAAATAGAATTAACTGAGGAAAAATTCACACATATTGTCGGTATCTTCAGCTTTGGAAGGCGCCGCGAGTTGCAAGCTAAAAACCAATATTTATAAGTGATCTGAATCAAGATCTCTGTATCTAAGATACAACGCTTACAATGTTTTCCCCAATATTAAACAGATATTTTGAATGATGATTTATTACATTAATTTGTCAGAAATCTGTACAGCATGAAATTGAATTTTAAGAGGATTTTAAATTCACACAATTTTATTCAGTCATAATGACGGCGGATGCTGTAGATAAATTCTGCAGATTAGATAATTTAATGCTTTATAGAGTACAAGGCTTACCACTGCTTTGGTATTAGTTCACCAGCCACATCTAGCTGTAGTGCAGCCCGAATAACAAGGACTACAAGGACTGCAAGATTTACAAGAACCACAATGAGAACCTCTACAAGGTAAAAAGCATTCACTAGTCAAACTGCCACTGCGAAAGGGTCGACACATCATTGGCCCAGGTGGACAAGGTCCAACATAAAATGGATTGAATTTGGTTGCATAAAACATGCTGAAAAATGTATTTTATATTAAAAATATTTGGTTTTATGACTGAAGAAATATGTGTGAACTGAATATCCCCTTTTTGAATGTTGTTAGTTGTAGATATTCTAAAGGAATGAGCTAAATATGCTTCAGATCCAATATGGGGCAACTTTTTGGGGCATAGCCTACCTAGATGTAGTACAATCAATCATATTTTAACAAATAAACAATTAAAAACATATCACAATTTTATTGTTTTCTATGGCATGCACATTTAGATATCTTCAGTCATTGTAAAATGCAAGGGTTATCTTATAAAAGGGTCGAAAGATAAAAAATTTAAGTAGACTACCAACCGCAGCAAGAAGTCGAACAGCCGCCACATGGTCCACAAGGTCCACAAGGTCCACATGGTCCACAGCATCTACCAGCGGGAACCAAGACACCGGGAGGGCAAGGTCCAACGTAGAAGGGATCGAATTTGCACACGATATACATATTGAGCTAATTTGACAAAATAATATTCTCCAGAAGCGAGATTAAGTTTATTTTCTGTTTATCGAATCTTGCCTAAGTTTGTATTAAGTTTGTTTTCAGTTAGTAAAATATATTTTGAAAAATTAAATTTTATATTTACTTCGGCTAGAAATTTCAACTTGGGACTGAAGATATTCGTGCGAAAGTTAAGGGATTACAACTTATAATTTATTTCATTTTTTGAATTGTTTGTTCACCAAAGTGTTGTGAGAGAATGATTTCAGGATGGCGCAACGGAAGCTAGCTCAGAATTATTTTTGTCAGAGCCTACTAAGATCTCTTTAATTTCGAAACAAGTAAAACTTGAAAGGTCAAACAAAGAAAAGGATTACAATAAATTCTTTTGCTTAAACTCCAATTATATAAATTATCAAAATATATGTTAATATCGCATTTATTGTATGAACAATATGATTTATCTTTATGAAGAGATTAGGATTATTAAGAAGTCAGTCTTCCAACCATAAAGAACTAATGAATATGGCAACTTGATTATGCTATTTAATATGCCATTAACATTATACCCTAAAATCGCTAGCAAAATATTAAATATGTGAGGGCCATCAAAATTAAGTATACATAGCGCAAAGATCTACAAATTCAACTTGAAGCGGAAGACAAAATGTTTTTGCATTATTAATTTATTGAGAATTTAGAATTACACATAAATTTACTGATCTTGCATATTATGTAACCACCAAATATAAACAGCCCATTGATATTTGTGATATCAAATAGAAGAAACTCTATTTGATATCATAAACATAGTTAAAATACTTGAAGACTTGTTTAGAATAGATAGCATCATATAGACAACTCAACCAGCGGACTATTTACCAAAGTAACCCATGTGGAGCTGCAATGATGAAAAATGCTTTAATCACAAGACAGGTCAAAAGTCGTTTAAGCTCACCAGCTAGCTAACTTCACCAACCGCATGGTGAACTAGAGCAGCAGCAGCCACCACATGGATAACAGGATCCACAGTTAGTATAAACTATACGGCAAGGTGGACATGGACCAATGTAGAAGGGATTGAATTGGACAATGAAACTCATTTTAGCAGCCTTGAGAATTGCGCTAAAAGAACTCCATATATTTCGTTAATTAGGCAACCAGTTGACCATGCCGGAATTACGCTTTTGAGCCGAAAATATACGTGGTTGTACTTTTTACAATCCAGCCGAAAATTACGATGAGACTTCCAAATGGAATAAATTCAAAATAAAGGCATAACCTAAATTCTTCATAGTCTACTGGGATTACTTTCTCAGCTGATCCAGGCAACTCTGTTCATTACTCCAGCCGTTATAATGGAGCTGTTCAGGTTGATCTCGAAATGTATTTCTGCCGATGTTAATAATATTGGTGCATTGAGTTGCGGAAACTTCTCATATACATTGGCTTTATGCCAGGCATGCTTCTGACATTCGAGTTCGCAAAGATCTCGACGAAATTGTAAAGGCCACATCCCGTTTTCTTGACCAACGAACAAGTATTCCGCATTGGTGCACTCATTAGCATTTTCTGCACATAACCCTGTGGCTCCATCAGTGCTTCACCGGCCATTTTACAAAGCGGCATCGATGCCTTAAGCATTACCTTCGTTGTCGTATGCGAGAGAAGAAATAAAAATGCCACTGTGCCAACTACTCCCACACTATTATGTGCCACATCCATTGCGGTTGGATCTAAATTTCGGTTTATGCTCAACTCTAAACAAAATCTTTGCGTCGGTCCAAAAATAAAACTTGTAATTTTTAATTTTTATATCCGATCAGCCAAAAAAGAAGGCAATGCTACAAAGCCAACATGATTGATTCGAATGAAGCTGTTTTATTATATGAAAAGCGATCATTTTTATTTTTGCTTCTTATCTATGTCAACTTTTGTTTGCTTGGAGCCTTTAAGTCCGCTTTGCTGTTCTTCTGACTTCCAGCCTTACTTTCCGCTTTATTTTCCATCTTACTCTCAACCTTACTTATCGCCTTGCTGTCAGTCTTATTCAGAGTCTTGCTCTCAGTTTTGACTAAAGCTTTACTCTCAGTTTTATCCACATTCTTAAGTTCAGTTTTGCTTGTTTTGCTTGCGGTTTTCGTTAATGTCTTCTCCTCTTTTTGCACATCACATTTGCACCTCCAGCCGCATGGATTAAACCCTGAATATATGCCATAGGGACAACTGCCGCAAGCCTTATCCGGATAGGGGCCAACATAAAAGGGATTCATGCACTCGCCAGTACAGCGTGAGGAGCGCATATTTAATGTACTGAATTTGAATTTAGAATTTTTACAAAAAAAAACCGAAACTATAATTTTGATTAGAAAAGAAGCAAAGAGCTCGTAGGGTTTACTTTCAAGGACTGCAAGACAAGTTAAACTAAGTTACGTTAAGTTGACAAAAGTATAAAGAAATGAAGACTTGATCATTGGTCGTAGCTTGAACTTTAAATTTGAAATAACTATTTCAGTGTGACCATTAATTATGATTAAAAAACAAAAAAAAAAAAATAATATTTAAACGACAATTTTAGGGCTTTAAAGTTTCCAGTTTATTGCTGTGTTGTTGGATGATTTGAAGGATTTGCAGATTCAGCTTTATTGCTACAAGCCTCACAATCATTTGCATCTTTGTCTACTACTTTCGGTGGCATTGTGACAGCACATTCCTGCCCTGGATCGATGGGCGGTGAGCAGCCGCCACAAGGAGCTCGCGGTCCTGGACATGGTCCACACTCGGGATTATTGCAGTTTCCTGCTTCGGTGCACTCGGGATCACAGCAAGGCGGATTGGGACCAATATAACCAGGATTGAATATGCAAGGCATTTTAAGGCAATCAACGAAGATTATGAAACAGGTTGGTGCTATTTTTGGTTGTGTTTTGCAGGCCCAGATGAAGTCAACTAAAATATTCTGAGAATATTGTGTATCTCGATGCTGTCAAAGTGCCTGTCAAGGGTTGCTTTAATGAAACAACATAAACAACAACAATAACAAATGAGCAGAGCAGCAGTAAAGCTGGCAACCACACTGCAGACACATTGACCCAATGAGATTGGCTATTGAAGCTCATTGAGGACTCACGTTGCACAATGCGCGCCTCATAATTATTTCATAATCGGGCAACACTTCATTTATGGTGACAAAAGCCACGCCCCGTCTGCGCGGGGAGTTAGAAGAAAGGGAATCTCTGGCCAGGCCAGGCCGGCGATAATAAATGGTCCAAAAATTGCGAGCAATAACAATAACAATATGCGGGAAATTTAAGTTGAAATTAATGAATAATTAAGCTGCATTGGGGCATGTTTGGCATGTTGTCTGAACGGAAGTGCAACATTTGCATAACTAACACAATGAACTACATACGAACTGCGTCGAGTTGAATGAATATGAGTTTGAAGAGCGAGTGCGAGTGCGAGTGCGTTAGATATGCAAATTCTTCTTCAATTGGGGAAATATAACGGCTTTTCCTTTGTTAATTAATCAATCAATCAACGTCGAAAAGTTGACAATGCCAACGATAATAACGACGACGGCAATCATAATGATTACAATCCGAATGACGCTTAAACTCGACACAGTGCGGAAACAAGCAAGTCCAAATGTCTTTCACAACAACTGTCCACCACATCTCCCGAACTACTTTATGCTGCACCTTGTTGCATGCTAATGCCATTATTTCAAAGTTCAAAATGCTTTGAGTCGAGGCATCATCATCATCATCAACATTGTCATCGTCATCATCATGATCGATGGCAACGCCACGCATCGGCTAAGCTATTAACATCGAATGCCGACTAAACCCGTTCAGCACAGTTCACTTTCGCCTCCGCACCTCCTCACCACCCACTGTATGAATGCCGCATGAATGGCGCTGCAACTGCAACTGCCACCAGCTCGGTTGACTGCCGCCGACTGCTTTTGATGCAACGCATCAAAGTCGTGTGCACTTTCTGTGTAATTCATATTCAAAGTGCGCTGCGACATTGCAGCACTCGGGGTCGGGTTTGTGTAGGCGTCTGCTCAGCCCCCTCCCAGCCCCCTCCCTGCCCTTGGTCGCTCTATCGGCACGCATTTAAGTGGCGACCACTGGGCAGCGTGTGCCTCTTGCTGTGTGGCATGTTGTGTTCTCCGCTTACTTCATTGTAAATCTATGAGAATGTATGTGTGCCGTTGTCGTTGACTGTGGCTGCGGCTGCGGCTGCGGCTGGCGTGGCAATTGCAACTCGGCCGCTTTGTATTTAAAACACTCTAAACAAGTCCACGCTTAATGCACTGCGAGAATTGTGGCGCATCTATAGCGAATTGCGAAAGAGTCAGCTCTTAAATCGCATACAAATTTTAGATTTACTCTGTACTAAAAAAATCTAAAAACTGATTATGAGAGACAAATCTTTTATTTATATAGAAACAACTTTTATATAAAACAAAAAACAAGTTAATGAACAAGAGATATTTGATTTGTCTATGACAACAAAAAAACTCTTTTTATAACATATATTCAGCAAGCAACCAAATTAATTTAAAAGTAAACAAAACGAAACGCAAAGCAAATCCAGATTTATTATTTCATGACTAAATCTAAAATACAAGAGCAAAAATGAAAACAACGCATTCAAAGAAAGTTTTCACGAGTTAATTGAAAATAAATATGAATTTATACTTGTCGTTGTCTTTATTTTTCATTGAAAAATTCTATTTTACTAGCAAGCCAATAAACATAATCAAAACGTCATTTAAAATTTGTAATTAAAATAACAATTAATTAAACATCAAAAACTTGAAAAGAATCATAATTTTATGCATAAAAACAACTGTTGACTTTTTTCTAAGAACTTTGACAATTTATAAAATCGTTTTTCATTTCCAAACCCATTAATGGAGTTAATTTCTCCAAGTACACTCGGCAACAAACAACAAGCGAGAAAAAAACGAATTGAAATAAAAAACCATTGGGGAAAAAAACAAATAAGAAACCAATCGACGTTGTCTATAGCACTTCCGTTAGTTGGAAAAGCGAGTTTCTTGCTACGCGTATTTTTAATAATTCCAGTTCTTCTTAACTACATACATATATACTATACTATATATACTCGATAGCTGATAGATGGCGATTCGGTTTTGGACACGCGCAGCGGCCACTTGTCTAGCCGTAACTGTTTGAATTATGTTGTGGAGAAATGACAAAGTGACCGGAAGATGATACTATAATAAAACAAACACACAACAACCTCCTCCATGTTTGTCTAGGAAATAACAGAGTCACAAGTACTCAAACTCATACTCATAGTTGAACTCGTGCTTTAGCTTGTTGTTGTTGTTGTAGTTGAACTCTCCGGACTGGCAATGAACTGAAGGGCAGCAAACTGGACAATGTTTTATATGCTGTGTACGCTGTGCGTTTTCTATTTTGGTTTTGTATTTCTTTTTTCTATTTTTTAGCCATTTATTTACAAATGAACAATATTTATGGCCTCTTTTTGAACTCGAACTACGTTTCAAACACTGCTGTGGGTTCCTCTCTCTCAAAACTCTACTGGCCAACTTCCGTTCTGCGAATAACTAGAAACTGTCTCCTTTCCTATACACTATTTTTTTCTGTTACTTGTTTTGGCTTCATAATTTCGTGGTTTTATTTTCGTTTCCTATGCATGCGGACCGTACTTGAACAACGATTCCATTAATATTTATGTTTCAAGTATGGTTTACAGGCAATTTTGGCACAAGTTCTATTCAGCGAAATAATTATAATATGCCGACAATTATAAGTGAGTTGACAAAATTGTTTAATGAATTAATGATGTTGCTCACGCTGTGCATAGATAAAATCTTAGGTGTGATTATAAAAGCAAAGCCGAATTTTATTATGTTGCCGCCAGTGTTCAATGGAAATTTACTGCCGAAGTAGAATTTGCCTCTACATGCGAATGAGTTTGCTTAGTTCATAATCTGTATCATCTCTGGCATAAAATACTATACTTTACCATGCGCTAATAACAGCTTATTAAGTTTGCAAACGATTTCGATTAATCGGCAGCTCTTCTAGAATACTGCGTATAATTAGAGTTGTCATGGGAAAAATTTATTGCGACCAATTGAGGAGAACGTCAAGCTGAAGCACTAACTAAATGCTGGCCACTTAGGAGATCATAACTTTGCGCATGATAAATCGAACTGGAATCGCCTACAGATACACAAGAAGTTGCATCTGTTATGCAAAACACAGCACCTAACAATGTATAACAGCGAAGTAAGAACCTGAAACCAATGCCAAGAAGCAGCTGCTGAATTGGTTTCGCTTCTCAGTCGCAGTCTCGGTCTCGGTCTCTGTCCGTCCCCCTCTGATGTTGGAGCAATCAGCGCTACCGGGCATGGAAAGTTAACGCACACCCAAAAACCGGATTCGGTTTCAATTGGCGCTGTGGCACTTGGCGCGCTCAACTCTTTGCCAGGATGGACTGCGGCGGATGTCAGCCAAGGCAAGAAAAAGCCTCGCCTGCTGAGCTGTGGCACATCTTGTGCTTGCCACCTCGGTGCGCTTGGGTGCCTGAAGTGTGCACAGAGAGTGAGAGAGTGCGAGTGAGAGAACGCATTCAAGTTGAAATTGCCGCAATTGCGTGTCGACCACAATCTTAACCAGCGGTAGCAAAAGTTCTGACTGACTGCTTGCCAAGCGTCTTGGGCTCTTACTCCACCCCTCTGCTATATTCTATATTGTGTATCCCTTATGGCATGTTCTGCTTCTCCTTAGGTCTGTCGGGACTGTCTGTTTCCTTTTGTTTTAATGAATAACTTGAAACACCTGCTCGCTGCCTCGCTGCCTCGTTGAGATCTTTTCCCGCTGTCTGTGGCCTGGACATGTTACTCAAGTTGAACGCCACGTATGTGTCCTATCTTTATGCCAGAGCTCTTTACTCTCCGCATTGTTGTTAATACACTACATTTGCTGCTGTTTGTTTGGAGTTTCAACAAAGTTGCCACACACACAGGTTCACTCAGATTTATTTAAACCAAGAGTATTAGCTTGTGTCTTTGTTTGCTGTTTACACAGCCAACTGATATGTTTGACAAGTTCGAGTCAGCTTCGAGTCTGCACTTGATGCTTTAATTATGGAGTTTGTTTACTGCTTCCCCAAAAAGCAAACACGTTGACTCAATAAATAAGCTCATCGAATGTCGTTAAGCGTAAATCAGTGACACGAAACCCAGAAACTAACTAACGCAGTGCGCCTTATAATTCCCATTCATTAATTGGATGAACACCTGCAACCCTGACACTGAAACCGGCTGCAAGAGCATTTTCATTCATTCATTCTTTCCTTGGCCACTTGGCTGGCTGTCTGCCCTATCACTGGCTCATCAGGCAGACAGCGCTCGACGCCAATTGACTGCAACAATGCATAACGAGTTAAGTGTAATAAAGAACAAGCAAGAAAGCTACAGGCGAATGTGCTCGACTGTGAAATACCCGCTAACAATTTTCACTAAAAAGAAAACATTGCGGTATTATTCCGAAAATATACCAAATTAGTATACAAACAATATTTAAATATACCGAAACCTATATTTGGTATATTAATATACTAATACATTAAATATATACTACCACAGTGAAAAAAATATACCAAATTTACTGTAGCTTAAATATTGTGCATGCTCGAGTTTCTTTTTATTAATCTGCTGGGGCGGAAGTGAGCGTACAAAACATTTAAGGAAGAAATTAGTGCTCTATCTTTTAGTGTTTCTGAGATTTGGGTGTTCATATGAATAGACAGACAGAAGCAAGAACGAACATAGCTTATCGTCTCAGCTGTCGATCAACTGATCACGAATATATAATTTATAGTGTTGAGATGTCTCACTCTGTTCGTTGCTTACTTTTTCTAGTGTCACAAAGTTATAATACCCTTCAACCCTACGGGGTAGCGGGTATAAAAATACGCAATGTCATCGCCAATGAGATAAAACAGAAAGAGAGTAAGAGAAAGGGAAAGCGGCACATCCTTGAAATGACTTGCGCATATGCGTGATGAGCTGGTGATTGCCTTTTTGATGTATGAAAAAAAGGACACCCAAGAAAAGATACTCATTTCAGCGCAGTCGGCAGATTGCAACTGCCGGTGAGTGCGAATAAATGAAAAGGACCAAAAGGACTCAACAACAACAGCAATGTATGCTGGCCAAGACATTCGATTACATGCGCACCTCGCCTTGGAATCCAATTGAGATTTCAGCGAGTGCACTTAAAGCGAAACCTCGAGAAAAGAAGCCAAACCATTGCAAATAATTGCAGAGCGCGCACAATCGCACACAATCATTGTGGCACTTGCAGGTGGTGGCAAGTACACAAGATGTTGCATGACAATTAAAGAGGTGTGCAACAAATTTAATGTCGGAAATCAAAGCAATTTCACTTAGTCGTGCTAGTTGATGGTAGATGGTAGATGGTAGATGGTGCAACAACAACAATTACAGAAAAGCACAACATTGCACTCTCTTCCTGCTGCCAAAAAAGTAAGTATAAACTGCTCGTTGTCAACTCATTGTCAACTCTCGGTCGCTGGCAACTTTTGCGGCAAATCATTTTCTTTTGCTGCATCCTCTCACACTTGCGTTCTTTTCTTTTTTTTTTGTATTTTTTGCTTACTACTGCAGACATTTTTAATAAGTTGCCTGGCAGCCGTTGCACGTCGTTGACGTCGTCGTCGTTGTCGTTGTTGCAACAAAAGCAAACATTGCAGCTGCCAAGTTGAAAATGAAATTCGTGGCACGAATAGATTTTCAAACATATGAGCAAAAGAGGAAACAGACAACACGCAGAGAGGGAGACAGACAGACAGTCCAATCGAGAGGCACAAGCAGAAAAGCACAAAGCACGTCGACTATGACAGAAATTCGAAAATGAAGCAATTTACTTGTATATTTGATACTGCCGGTCGGCGACAGTTTTCATACATACTATACATAGTTATGCTGCATGCGATGGGAACCCCAGCTTGAGGCATGCAACATGCAGCAACTGGTCAAGCGGCAGCTTATTAAGCGACTTCCCTTTTTCCCATTTCCCATTTCTTGCCATCTTGCAGTTGATAATTAAGCGCGCATTTCTGGACACATTTTACGAATTGCTTACCTACTTAATTACAACTTTTTTTTTGTTTTCGAATACTTGTAGAAAACACCAAGCTGAAAGAGTTGTTAATTTTGCCTTGCACTTGCACAAAAGTTGTGACTATTACTTTTTTAATTGCAGTTGCGACTTTCAGTGGCGAAAACTCAGTGCGCACACAATAGAATAATAATTGTTTTTTAGAGGAAAACGCGATTCCATAAGAATCAAAGTACTTTCATTTTAGATCTAAATATTTGCATTCCTAAAGTGTAATTTAATTTTCAAGGATTATTTTTAATGTTAGTTAAGTAAACTAAAAACTTTCGATTGCATTTGTTTTGCAATTCAATTATTAACAGTCAGCAATCAAGGCGGCAAAACAAACTTGATAAGTGAGAGCTTGATTAAATAAATATTAATACACAAAACACAATTCGTATTTATTTTGGAATTTGAAATCTCCGCTGCAACTGAACTTTAAATTTCATTTGTTTTGCGATTTAATTATTAACTGTCACCTTAAGGGCTTTCCTTTTTGTTTACTTTGTAATATGTAAAGAGCTCTTGAGTGCTTATGAACTCACGTGTGCTCATAGCAATTATTTTAACGCAACGAAACCCTTCCAATTAACGCGTCACATAATGAAGGTTATAGAGACCCACAATCCGGGTTAAAGTTCTTTGTGAACATTTTCCACTTTCAACAATGGCGCTAAAGCACAGGAAACCTATAAAGAAAATACCAAAAAACTAAAGGCAAAGTGCCAGTTACAGAAGAAAAACCACCAAAGTGAGAGCGAGAGCCCCCAAATAGAGCACAAGAGTCGGGTCGAGCCTAGGCGGCAATATGGCTGCCAGCTGGCGTAATGGCGTTGTGTCCCCATCCGCCGAAAAAGATGGCACAAATAATGAAAGCAACGCGCTAATACTACGTGCAAAATGGTGTTGCTGCTGCACATTCGCACGCTGCGTATACGTAACGTTGTCAGAGACAACGCGCTGAAGAGCCGAAGCTCAGGCCGAAGCTGAGGCCTTATGCAATGCAATTTCCATTTACATAAATTCGGGTGTGTGTCTGTGTGTCTGTCCCAAAAAGTAAACCAGCTAAAGAACTTTTACCTTGTTGTCTTCTATGTCAATTTGCAGGAAAATTACCTTTTTGTTAATAGTTGCGGACGCGTGGGAGGCAAACATTAAAAGTAATTCACAGCGAAGCATAGCAACAACTATCGTAGAACAGAGCAGAGCGGAGCAGTGTAGCAAAGCAGCAGCAAAGTACAACTAGCACTTACATTAAAACAACAGTAAATGCTTATTTAACTAATTTTGCAGCATGTATGCAAATATTTAGAATGCAACAGCTGCATAAGTGCGAGAGTAGATTAAAAGTATTAAAGAGAAAAATACGAATTATAAAAAAGGTTTTTTTAGCTTTATTTTAGTTTAAGTAAAAAACTTATATTGCTATCAGTAAAATGGAATTAACCTTTGTCAAATAAATCATTCTCCAAATAGATTTTATCCTATTCAATAAGTAATCTTTTTTCTTAACTTGTATTACATTTTGTTCAACACTTCTCTGGCTACCTTCGCCGAAAGGCAAGCGGCAAAGGCTCTTTCAGAGTGTGCTTGTTTTGTTTGCTCGTTGTTAGTTGCTCCCCTCGCTGCCAGTTTTTGCCACTTGTGACGAAAGCCACAAAACCGCGTGTCGGGTGTTTTGCACGTGAAACGTTTTGGGGGCAGACAGTGAGACAACTTTACAAATTAATGCCGCATGCTTAAGCGTCAAATGAACCCACAGACTCCAAACGACTTTCATCAGCAGCAGCAGCAGCACTATCTACCATACATGTGTACTATATACAGGTATCTAAGAGTTAAACGCTTTGATTTCACACCCAATTTTAAGCTGATTAACACAAACATCCTCACACACTCTTTATTCACTTTGAGTTGGTGTCTAATTAGCATTGTTTACTCGACACACTTTTATAGGCATCACGTTGACATTGCATTTCACTTGGCACGCTCATGTTTTTGTTTTTTTTTTGTATGGGCGCGAAATATCGCACTTGTATAAATCACAACAACAAACACACAAAAAAAAGGACAACGTAAAGTGCCTGCAATGTCCATGTAAGCATGTGATCCAATTAATTAATGCTTGAAATGAAATATTTTCTGAAGGCATTTAAATGAACAAAAAGAAAGCGAAATGAGCACATCAGCAATGGCGACTTATCAATACGCTCAATGCGTTCAAATCAAAAGAAAAGTGACTTTTGTGGGGCTTTAACTGAAATGCCTGAGCTGAAGTGTCTGCTTTCTTCTTTCTGCGTACCACGCTGCGTATACGTTCTGCGTTTGCCTCAGTGTCGTTCCTTTTGTAAATAACTGAAGCTTATTAAATGCCGTCACTTGACATATTTAATTAACAGACACGAACAACTTATAATTGCCACACACACACATGCACACACACACACACACACACTATCGCAGCTGTGACTCTTGCAACAAGGTAATTGTTTTCACTGCGCTGAACTGGACGCTACTGGCTTGAGTAACTGACTGAATGACTGACTGACAAACTGATTGGCCTGACTGCCTGCCTGGTTGCCTTGGCCGCTGCGTGTGAAAATAAATATTCTGCAGCCTCACGTATTAATTACAAGAACACGCAAAAAGCCCTGATTTAATGGCCAATCGAACCATTTAAAATATTCTTAATAAGTGAATGGAATTGTAAGAACTTAAGCACAGCAAAATCCTTAAGCCCACCTTTTTCAATGGCAATTTAATAATTTCTTTAATATATTACTTATTTAAATGTATTACTTTTTATACCCGCTGAAGAGTATTATAACTTTGGGCCAGAAGCAAATGTATTTAACAAGCGGAAAGAGCCCATCTTTTATTCTAAATGGGTAGCGAGTATCTCACTGTCTAGCTCTCTTACTTATTTTTTATAGAATTCTAAAGAAAAAGGCTTAAAAATTAATGACTGAAAACGTGTTTGCTAGGTCTCAAAACTTTCTTAAGCCGTTTGCACTTGGAACGTCAATTAAAGACACTAATCAAGCAAAGCTATTTCTGGTCATGCCAAATTTAGCCACAAGGCTGAGTCTGCAACCATAATTCTGGGTCAAGGCTTGCAGCAGACAACAACTAGAGCACAGAGCTTAGAGCACAGCGGGCGGCAACGAATATTGTCTGACTAAGACTGAGTTGCGACTCAGGCTTTGCACTTGTACCAAAAAAAAAACAAGAGCCCAGAAAAGCGCAAATGAAAATGAAACTATGTAAAATGCTTTGAAACAAGGCCAGAAACAAGGCGCAAGCCACACTCACATGTGTGTGCATTAAAGCCTGGGCCAAAAAGTATATATAGATGGCAGTGAGTCCGAAGAGAGAAATAATATATTTATTAAAAATTGTTTGTTTCGTGCGCTTCACTGCACAAAACTGGCAAAGCACTCGGCCATTATTATTTATTGTTAGCCAGCATTCGCATTCCTTGTTGGCCGCATTGTTTGTATATATTTTTCGGGGGTATGCCCGTGAGGACAATGCATAGACCAAAATTCTTAGTAGCATACTTTTGGGGGCGTCTTTGGTTGTTTAGCTGCGGCTTTGAAATTTAATTAAGCACATTTGTCGTCGCACCATCAAAAACTTGGCGTATTTGCTTTAATAAATTTTAATTAAGTCACAATTAGTGCAACTGCATTGATTGAGGCAGCCGCTAATGAGAAGCCTCCACTATCTATGTGTGTGTGGGTGAGGTCAAGTGTCAAAAGGACCGCAATCAAATTGCCCAACAGCGGTGCACTCTCCACGCTCATTGCAATGCAAACGGCGTTTGAGACATTCGAGCTGATTGCTAAGCGGAGAGAGAGGGAGAACGATGCACAGCTAAAACTAATTAAAACCTCAGTGGTAGAGGAAATTTTGATAATACACATAGAAACCAACTGCGCACAAAAGTATGCAACACGTTTTGTGTTTATTCAGTGTGACCAGTTGGCAATAATTAGCATGCGGTTGCGTTTATGTTGCTACGCTTAACAAATCGCAAACTCCTTTTAACTTGATTGACTTTAACGCGCGTGCTGAAAAACAAATATGTACATACGTATGTATATACAAAAGATTGGAAAGATTGGATGCTTTACGAAATCATGTCCGCCATCAATTCAATAAACATATTGCTCAACGCCCGTCTCTCGCTCTCTCTCACACTTTGTGTGTGGCCCCATGTCAATGCCAATTTCCCTTTTATGCACAACTTAACAGAGCTTATTGCTTTTCACTCTTCATTGCGCATAAATTTAGCATATACAATACGCATGATATGCTGCCTAAGGCCAACAACCACTTTTATGCGCTTTTCTCTCTCTCTGTGTGTGTGAAAGTCCCGAAGCTTCTCTTCAATATGTGCAGTCAATCGTGTATGATGTGTGTGTGTGTGTGTGTGTGTGTGTGGAGCATCGCGCACAGATGTGCCCCGAAGGCATCCCCAGCGAAGTCAGCGTAGAAGATGCTGCGAGTCTCATTAGAGCATAGAGCTGAGTTTCACTGCAGGTAATCTGCATACAAAGCACAGCGAATAGCGAGCTCGGAGCTCAGTGCTCAGTGCATTGCATACCTTTAGGCGAGGGCGCACGTATTGCAGCTAAAAGAAGATATGGCCATAATAGCGGGCAAAAACTAACTGCATTTAAGGCGAACAAAATGAGCACCACGTAGCACTAAGCATGAAATTATGCATGTGTGTGCAGTTACCGTTTCCCTCCCTTTCCCTCTTTCACTTCTTTTTCTCTTTTTCTTTTTTGTTGCCACTGTTGCACTGCGGCAGTGTGGCAAACTGAAAAAACAGCGAAAACGGAAATAATTCAAGTGCAATGCAAATCATGACACGGCCACGCTCAGGTAATTGTGTGTTTACCAACGTCGAGCAGGAAGTCAGAGCAAAAGACCGACTGAAGAGTATAAATGCACACAGCACCAACAACAACAAGAAAAAAAAACCCTTTCCGGAAATGAGCAAACACATTTGGGGGCATAAGTGTGTCCAGAGTTAAATCAAGTTTGTGTTTGTGTGTGGCTGACCAACTGCACTTATTAAGCAACCAAAAGTGAAGCTTGAAAGTGCACAAACAGCAGCAAAAGATGCTAAAGAGAAAGAATTCTTAAATAAATCATAGGTGTGATTATCTTTATTACCGTTTTGTCAAGCAGTTTTCGAACAATTGAACCGCAAAAATTCAGGCAAACATTCGTTTTGCTGCACTCGTTTAATAAGCCATAAGTCAGACTGAGATATACAGTCAGGTTAATGATAACCAATAATCTGATTTAAATAGTAGCTGCCCGTTTACAGTCATTTAAACCGCAATGCTATAACGAGTCATTTATTAAAATTTGATTGGCTGCGTGTTGCTGCCACTTGATTGGCTTTATGCATAAAAATGTGAGTCACTCTTCAAATATTTGCCATTTATTTCAGTTTTGTTTTTTTCTCTTTTTTTTTTTGGCTGATGCAACCTGATGTTTCCATCCAATGGCAGCGCACTTATCGAAAATGCAGCAAGCAAAACTTCAGCTCAATTCAATTCAATTTGAAGAGAACTGCAGAGCACTATGCACTGCACTGTGAAGAAGACGGCAAGCGCTCTGTGAGTTTGCCACCATTTATTTGAAATAAATAAATAGACAGACAGAAAGCAGATAGTGAAATAAGTATAAACAAACCAAACAGACAAACAAACACAACTTTTTTTTTACTCAGCTGCACCCTCGAGTCAACATATAAAAATGCTTTAAAATGGAAACGAGGGAGCAGCAAACCTGCCAAAAGAAAATCGAAAAGAAAAAATGTAAATGCGTCGCATTTCCACAGCCAAAACATTTATCAAATTTTGCGTTTGATTTCATTTAAAGCAAAAGCGAAATGTGTTAGTGGAATGGCCGCAATAAGATAAAACAGCATCCAAGGACTTGACCAGCTTCAACTTCATTGCAAAACGTACAAGAAAAGTGAAATGATATGTTGAAAAGGATAGCAGAAAAAAAGAACCGAGTAGTAAAAATCTTATTACGATGTATGGTAAATGTTTGATGGGTTTTGGTTTGGGTCACTTTCACAAATCACTTCGTTAAGTAGATTTGAATAACAGAGATGTGTGCACAAAATGGAATTACTTATTCGTATTTGAGAGCAGGTCTAGGTAAGTGTGCTCAGGATCAATTATGCTATGAATTCAAGCTTTAAACAGTTGTTCTCGCATATCATTTGCACAGTCTCGACAATTCTTTTGTCAACTTTCACTTTTTATGGCATTTAATTTCCTCTTTGTGCTCATCATTTACAATAGTGCCGACAACGAACAAAAATTAACATAAATTTGCTATTTTCCAGCAGTTTAGCGAGGGGCCTACAAAGGGCCAAGTGAAAGAAAAGCAAATAAAAATGCGACACACAAAACAAACGAATGAACGAAATGTATTTAGACTAAAGCATATCCTATAAAAAAGTTGCTTAGTTGCTGTTTGAAAAATAATTTCCTAAGAATATTTAATTAATACTTTAAGCTTATTTTAGCTTATAAATTAATTCTGCGATTAAGAGATCAACATTAGAGCTTAATACTCTTTTTTGTCACACATTGCAGAGTATTTTGAGCATGCAAAACAAAAATAAATATGCTAAAGCTAAAGCTTTTTTTCGTCAGCTGTCTACGATTTGGTGGCAACTTAAGACTTTCTTTTCAACAGCTACAGCATTGAGATTTATGCTCTATGATTAAATGACTTAAATCACGTTTATATTGAATTTGATTTTCGTGTTTATTTGGCAATCGCAGACCAACATTAAAGTTGACAGCACAAGAAGTTTAACGGCAACACCTTCAATTCAATTTATCAACACCTTAAATCAGAATGAATCCAACTCAGCCATGCAAAAGATGCTAAGCTTCTATCAATGAATGTCCTTTGCCATTTGAATACATAGATCAACTGTAGCCGACATTAAAGTAGATTTATTACAAAATAAATAGTTATTAAATACAAATTACAATTGTCAGAAATGTAACACTTTTGCTAACACAATAGCAAAAACATACGGCAAGTAGAAAGCATGTCTACAAGTGGGGAGAACATTTGCTGTTCAATAAATTTACCAGCTAAACACCCACAAAATTGTGTAGGACACCCAACAGCTTTGCTTTACAATAAACATTCTCGGTTTTCGGCAATGCAGCAAACAAAATTAACCGCAGGGATTTGTAAAAGGCTTTGTTTAATACACTTTCCGAAAATTTTCTAATATTATTTATTTTTCCTATTAATAATTTTTAGCTTATATTCAAGTTAATAATTCATTTATAAATTTCTCTAAGCGCTTTCCAAAAAATAATTGTAAAAATTATTTAGAATATTTCATCATTTCTATTTATAAAATTCATAAAATTCAATACCTGCAAAATCGACCACAAAATTGTGATATCCAGCCAAAGGTTATATTTTAGACAAGCGTAGAACAAAAGCAAGTGGATACATAATACATAACATAATAAATATGTACACTAAGATTCTATATTTATGATATGCTTGCAAAACTTATATGTAACTACAATTTAGGTAGCAACAGACAGCCTGGCACCCAAAAATTGAACCTTCCTCCCCCGAAACGTTGGCACTACGTATAATCTTTATGTCTGTCTGCAACTGTTTGTGCTGACAGCTGCTTTGGTTTCGAGCTGAGACCAGGGGATTGGAATTGGGATGATGTTGATGGTGCAGTTGTAGTTGGGTTATGTTTATGGTTAGTTTGGACCTTTTTTTTTTTGATATTTTACTGCCCGCTGCAGTGTGAAAATTGCAGAGGATTGCATGTGTTAGTTTTCAAAATATTTATATCCATAATATTTTTTGTTGCTGTCATTGAGTGTGTGTGAGTGGGAGTGTATGTGTGTGTGTGTTTACTGGCTTTTGTGGGGTTACACACAAATGATGTGTGTGTGGAGTGTTGTTGGCTGAGTGACGGCACCGTCTGTAACTGGCAGCAGCAGTTAGATTATAATAGATTGCAACAGTTGAGAGACTCGATGTGTTGCACACACATACACACACAAACAGATGCATGAATTATCCAAGGAAAATGGTTCAGCTTATTGTAAAACTGTTGACACATTCTATGGCTGTGCATAGATGGTGTTAAATGATTTAACAATTGCATCAACAAACAAGTGATAAACCATCAGATAAATTCATTAGAAACTTCGTTGTGTGATTACACATAATTTAAGCGATATTTCTCAGAAATTTTTCGTTATGCAGACAACTGACATTCCATTTGGCAATAACCGTTCAATCATTGCTGCTAATCAACTGTAGCTAAAGAGTGCAGCAAATGGAAGACAGTCGTCGTTTCCAGGGCGCCGCGTTTGCTATTCCCATAAAGCTACATAAATCACTTGCAAATGACACTGCTAAGGAGCCGCCACAGGCCACAGAGAGAGAGAGAGAGAGAGAGGAAGGGAGATAGAGAAAGAGAGAGGGAGATAGAAGCGTGGGCCACCCATAATATGGCATTGTAACTGCGACTCTCTGTCACACTCAATGTGAATGTGAATGTGAATGCACAATTATAGCCGCTTCGCTAGCTCGTAAAGCAACAACAACAACAACACCAACAACCAGGACAACAAACCACATTTGGCTTGAGTTTACCATGTCGCAAATGATGACTTTGTCGTGGCAGCAGCAGCAGCAGCTTCCAGTTGCAGATCCAGCGACATCAATAAAATAAACACTGTCAATGCTGTTTCGACTGCTGCTGCCGGTTTGCTTGTGGAATAGAATGAATGAGCTAACGAATGGATGGATGGATGAATGGATGGCTGGTTGGATAAATGGATGTTTAGGATGCTGGCAGCAACAGCAAACAAGAAGAGGAGCAGGAGCAGGAGCAGAGAAAAGCTGCACAATTGAACTCGCGACATTTTGCTCGATGTTTGACGTCGCCATCGACATCGTTGTCGTTTTCACTTCGACTTTTATCTATTGACATAATATTTTTTTATGTTTCAGTCGCCGCAGGCGGGTGTTGAGCTTCAGGTTTTATGCAGGCTCAGTCAGTCAGTCAGTCAGTCAACCATTCAGCACGGAAGTGGGTGGATATCCTTACCCATAATGGCATTGTGTTGACAACGGCCTGCATAGATTTAGGAGCAGCATTCCGAATAAGAGAGCACGACCATTACCAGTTACAGTACAGTAATAAATGGCAGCCCAAAAAAAGAATACGATACGAGCTGAGGCTGCTAATTCACTCCACTTCACACTTCTACAAAAGCCAACTAAGCCAACTATAAAAGCGAACAATTTAAATTATTTGCTCTGCTGCACTTTAAAGCACATTTTGTATGATAACAGTTAGTGTTTGAAAACAGTTGCAATTTTATTCACCCCCCCACAAAAAAACATTTCTTATTGACCCAATACCCTGCAGCTAGCTTGCAAGTGTTAAAATAAAGTATCCCCCACATATGAGCTCGTTGTTTATGGCTGAGTTTTTCTGTGTGGGGGGGGGAGGCGTTGACATTTATTGCTTGTTTAAAGCAAGCATAAAAACACAAAAACAAGTGGGGCCAAGATAGTTCATTCATTATGTTTACGATGCTAGCGCACAACTAGAATCGATTATTTTATGACTTAGCATTATTCAATACTCAATTGAAATGAAGTTCAAAATTTAGTGAAATTCATTCACTATTAACTAAACCTTTAAAACATATTCAAGTTGCATTGTTCAGTTGTCCAATTAACTTCAAACTTCTGATAGTTTTATTACACTACAACTGCGCTTTAAGATGAATGCGTGTATTTAAAATCAGCATAACAACTTCGTTATAATAATTCGGAGCAAGCAAACAAATGCAATTATACGAGTACGTTTTTTCGTTTTTGTGTATTCTATTATTTTGCTCTTATTGTTGTATTTTTGTCTGATTCTCTGGTCTGCTCTGTGCCTTTTCATGCAAACAAAACTTTTGCAAATAAAGCAGTTTATTGTGCCGGTGGGATTTATAATCCACACAAGCGTTATAAGTGGCGCTCCAAACCCGAGGAAGAATCACTTTAAAAAAAATATACAGAGTATGCATAGAAACTCGATGTGGAGGTGGACTGAAGAAGGACCCAGAAAAAAAAAAAAAATAAGTGAGAACCGTGACCAATACAAGGATTTTTTGACTCTATGCGAATCTTGCTGTTGTCCATTGTACAATGTCCGAGGCGCAGCATTTCAAATTAAAAGCATTTGCCGTTTTTATTGCTGTGTCTGCATTTCCCATTCTCTTACTCTCTACTCCCTTCTCCGTTCTCTCCGTTCTTCTCTCTGTCGCTGGCCATACAAATTTTTATGTCCATTTCGCTTTATTTCACACTTTCTTGTTTATTATTGCAGTGCTCGGCCCCAAGAAAATTAAGCGTTTGACCTTTTTCCATGTTCCCTTATTTTATTTTTTTTTTTTTCTTGTACATTTACAATAATGTTGTTGCCATTGATTTATGCACAGAACTCTTTTCGTTGCTTATTTTTTTGGGGGTAACCCTTGCAACTTTATCTCCCACTCTTTTCTAACTCTGCCCCTTCTCGCTGTGGATATTTTTTATTTCATTCGTTTTATACTGTCCCTTATTCGGCTTAAATGTTAACTTAATTGTTGTGCCAGCGCCTAAAAACAGGCAATTTGCCTCTTTTACGCTCTCTGCTTTTGTGGCGCATCCCAAGGCGTCAGCATTAAAAGCAAAACATGGTTTTCATTAGGACAGTTAATTAAGCACCAACTTGCATTGAGTGTGAGCCATTTACTTTAACCCCAACCCCTAAAGACACACTCCTTTGAGCAGATGATTGAGTGTTTAAATAAATGGCTAATGCAGAGAAAGTGCAAAGCAATTCAAATTTCAAACATACATATTTGATAAACAAACAGAACAGAACTAGAAGATTACCATGCGCTTACCTTGTAAGTGTCCTGCATTGAAGCATAGTTTAAAAAAAATACTGAACTACAAAAAATACCACAAATACGAAATGCCATTTTATACTATAAGGCATCGGGAATACTAAAAGTAATGCATTGAATTGTTTTAAAGAAATGCAAAATGTATTTATCAAATGGTAAAAAAAGAAATACTTTCAAAAAATATGCTTATCATTCACATTTTATTTACTCCTAGAAAGTTCTTCACAAAAACTAAAAGAAAGAAAACCAAAAATAAGAAATACCATTTTATACTAAAAGGCATCACAATACTAAGAGCAAAATACTGACTCGATTTGAAGAAATTAAAAATTTAGGAATAAAATGTTAAAAAAAAAAATTTCGGATTGAAGTTGATAGTCTTAAAAAAATATGCTTACTATTCTCACTTTACTACTACAAAGTCTTTATATATACTAAATAAAAAATACCAACATTACGAAATATCAGTTTATACTAAAAAGTTTATACTAAACGTTTTAGAGAAATGAATAATTAAAGAATAAAATGAGAAAAAATAAATGGCTTTCAAAAAATATGCTTATCATTCATATTTTACTACTACAAGGTTCTTACCAAATACTACCTTATACTATAAGGCATTAAAATACTAAGTGCACTGAATCATTTTAGAGAAATATAAAATTAAGGAAGAAAATGATAACAAAAAAAAAAAGAAACTGCGAATAGAACTTGCTAGTCTTTCAATAAATATGCCTATCATTCACATTTTACTACCACAGTTTTGTAAAAAACGCCATACAAAACATCATCATTATTTTGATGACTAGCAGGACCATTTAAAAATGTTTCAATTGCTGCCCAGACGCTCAACCGAAATACTTTGGCTGTTTTTTTGGGTCGACCACAGCGTGGCCTATAAAATTTCATATCATTTATTGCCCAATATCCTTATGCCATAAACTCATATTTCCACCTTTCGCATATCCGTGTATTTGTTGTTGTTGTTTGTTGCTGGCAAAAAAAAAGCATATTAAAATATGTTTGCAATTTTATGAGTTTTTCGTTTGGCATTTTATTTGCTTGACTTTGGCTGCTGAGCTGCTGCTGCTGCCAGATGCTTGACAATCTTAAATTGAATTCTGAATAACTGAATATGCGTGTGAAATGGAGCAAGTGTGTGTGTGTGTGTAACTGTGTGTGTGGCAATTTAACGTGTAAATTGTTGATGATATTAATATCCGCTTGTTTGTGCCATTTAAAAGGATTACATTGAATGCCCCAAGATTAAAATCTATGCTTGTAATTGATAAGCGCTTAAGCAAAACAGGAAATTATTATTTTTGGGGGCCACAATCCACACAGATAAATAATACAAGAGTTTTGAGCCCATTTGTTTTAATTGAGAGCCATTAAAGCGTATAAATGTTGCCAGCACACACCCAATTTGCATAGGAATTGGCCAAGAACAGAATAAAACAGAATCGACAAGCGAAAAATCCAAGGAGACTAGAGCACTTCAAAGTTCCTAAGTGATGACGACAAAGTGTGAAAATCAAAACATCAGCAAATGATGGCCCGGGCAGATGGAGCAAGACATTTAAACCCAGAGCATCAATTTATTATAAGGGCACCCAAACTCCAAGCGCAAACCTCCACAAATGCTTTACGGCAATAAATTTTAATGTGGCCAGGCGCAAGAATCCATTGATAAACACACCCACTACGCACACACACACACACACACTACACATGTATTTAACTGTTGTGGGCTATGCAACAAATTTTCTACAACAATTGAAATGTGTGCGGCCTGCCAAAGGTTAAAGTGTTTGTTGTATTGCCAAACTTGACCCCAGGGGAAGAAGTTGAAGGGAGAGGGGGACGGAGGGTGGTCGAAAAGAGACAAAGTAGGCAGCTGACAGAAGGCATCAGTAGGGAGCAGCATTGACCACATTGTCAATCAAGAAATGCCTTGGCCAGGTCTCTTTCCTCCCCACCATCCTCTGAGTATTTGCCAAACACTTGACCAGCACGTTCTTGTCTTCCCCCCTTTCCCCCATCGCACGCTTAGCCCATTGGCCTCAACTAATAGACCCCTCACGCACACTCACACACTCGCACACACACACTTACACAAACACAATGGGCCAAAATTTATGCATTGCAGTTGACTTATTAGGGTCCACATGGACCATTGTGTGTCCTCCTCCAGCTTCAGCTCCAGCTTCAGTCACAGCTTCAGTTGTTCATGCTTGTTGGTTTGCTTTGATTTTGTCGTCCCTTTCGGCTTTTGGCCAAAACTGACCAAGTGTGTGTCGCAGTTACACTTTACACTTGGCCAAAGACGGGGGGTGGGGGTGTGGCAGCTGGGCGGAGCTCGTTAATAGTTGCTAATTATGCTTAATTAGTCATTTGCATGTGGCATTCGAATGGATGAAATTTGCCGCTGCAAACTACCATTATGCACAGAGCTTAGGGCCTTTAGGAATTTTTGGCCCAAGTGGAGATTTATTGCATAATCAATCGAAGCTGTGTTATTAAATAAATACATGAGATAGCACACTTGAAATTTCTACATCGAAACTCAAGTGGAATAGTCGAGCAAAACACGTTAAAAATACAAATATCATATAAGTTATTGCACAATAAAATATGAAAAACCATAAAACAAATTATGAAATAGAATTAAGCTGTAAAAATAAAATATGAAAATAAAATGAAGATATATTTGTTTAAAGCTAGCTTACAAGAACTGAAACCAAAACTAAATTAATCAAGAAAAAGATTAAAAGCAATAAACAAGATGTAACCCAATATCGTTTAAAGAATGCTGTTTTAAAAAAATGCTCTTAAATTTAAATAAAATGATGCTTTACAATTTCTTCTTGCGTACAAGAAAAGACTACAAAAAAACCCCCTAAATGTTAATAAAAACGTTTCCTTGCAATTTCATTTTGCCAAAGTTTCACAAGAATTACTTACTTGCAAAGCTGCAGCTCAAATGTTTGCCTTTTCCAAATGAACTAAGCTGTGACTTAACTGCAACCTATAGGTGAAACCAAAAGGGCCAATGCTGCAGTTCGTTACATGTTTTGACCAAGTTGATAAAGTTCACAAGGCTTTTTGAAGTTGCTGCACAAGTCAACTTTTGGTCATGCAACAATTTTGTTGCAAACCGAGCAAAAAAGAGCAAAACAGAGGGAGGATGGCTCTGTTTAACCGCAATATTTAGTCTCCAAGTGCTGATTTCCATAAGTCGCCATTTGGGTGCAGTAGTTGCCGAAAGAAGAGAAAATAGGAAAAACTCCTTCACCAGACAAAAGTAGATATTGCTTTTAGGCTCAATTTGATAGTGACTGTTAAACATTTTTACCGTTTTACTGGCAATCACACACACACTCACACACCCACAGAGAAAGAAGATTTGAAATGCAAATCTCGGCAATGCAACAAAATGCAAAAATGGCTTGATAAATTTTTGGTAGACACACACAGAGAGAGGGGAATTGTTGGCGGCTTTATCTGACTGTGTGTTGCTCTGTTTGGTTAATTGAAACCAATTACGTAACTGCAAACGTATGTATGACGACTGAGTGCTCGTTGTTGTGAGCTAAATATATACCACAATTGTTCCTGCATATATAAGCACGACTCGAGCCATGTCCTTGCTGAAAAGAGCGAGACAGCTAGCTATATACATATATATACACACGTTGGTTGCGGTTTGAAAAAGAAATCAGGTGAAATTCTTGCTGTGTTTATTATTGTTGCTAGTGCTGTTGATGCTGCTGCTGCTGCTGTGCTTGTTGTGCTCGTTGTTGTGTTCTGTTGGTTTGCCTAAGTAAACAATGAATATGCATGACTTTCCCCATGAAGCACGCCAGTCCCAATGACAACAACTATGCTGCAACATCAACTAGACTACAACAACAACAGCAAAACAAACAGCAGCAGCAGCAAGTTATGCTGCAAAGAAGAAACAAACAAAAAAAAGTAACTTCAATTTACGAAAGTGATACGCCCGATAGAAAGAAAAGCAATGGTAACGACAAAAACAACAGCACTCAAGGCTGACGAGCATATCGTTGATTAATTATAGCCGATGACAATCACCTTTATGCCCCCGAGCCATGCAAATTGATTAGAATACACATTGCAACAGTTTCACAATATCCTTTTTGCTGCAATTTTAAGTAACTACATTTCCTGTACCATCTCTCTCTCTCTCTCTGTCACTCTCTCTATCTCTCTAGCACGCTTTCTCTTTCGCTCTGTTACATAATGCTGCAATTAGTAAATGTCAAATTCCGTGCACAGTGCATTGAAAGTCAAAATTTATTGCTCGCAAATCGCACAAATGCATCAACAATACGTCAAGGCAGCTACCAAGAGCAGCGCCTGTAAGTATGCAACGGAAATTCATGTGATTATGTTGTAGGGTATAAAGGGGGAGGAAGAAGCTGCTTTCACCTGTCTGTATGTGTGTGTGAGTGTGTGCACAAGAATCTGTCTGGCTGCATGTGCGTGGTTGATTAAAGGCAACGGCTCAACGATGAATTGTTGGAACGCCCATTAATATTCGTATGCATATATTTTATGGCACGTGTCTGGCGAGCAAATATAATATCTCACCTGCTCAGCAACTTTCAACTTGCATGCAAAATGAGAAACACATATGCCAAATAGAATTTACACTCAATTTAAATTATACATTTTCTGCATATTTTTTGTGTCAAGTGTGAAGCAATCAAAATACTTAAAGTTTCATAGTAAATACAGACTTTACTTATTTATAGATTAGCATAAGTGCAAAGGTAAAGTCTAGGCGTTTGTCAGGTCAATTCTTTAAGCCATAAAAATGTGTTCAACCCAATTTGATACATTCTACATCGAACAACAAGATTACGCACACACATATATTCAGATATCCTAATCCAAGCACATTTCTTAGGCGACATGGGTACAATATTATTTTCAATTTATATTTATTTATTGATATTTACGAGCATCTTTGTGTTCGGTATAGAAATAGCAATCATAATCTTTGATATAATTTCTACTTTATGGTTTGATTGTTATTATTGCTGCTGGTGTTGCACACAAGATACAAAAAATTTACACATTGATATGTTTTTACGAGTGCAAAAACACAAGAACAAAAAAATGTAAACAAATAAACAAAGAGCAGCCATCAAAGACCAATTTCAATGTAAAATGTCATCAATAAGAAACAAGAGACACACACACAGATAAAGAAAGAGACAGAAGGAAAGCTGTAATGCTTGTATGTGTTGACAATTTATACGCTTGAATACACACTTAGACACAAAAGGTTGGCCACCCCCCTCCCCCATACACACACACTAACAACTAAACGAAGAAACACACACGAAGAACAAGTAATTTGACAAAACCAACAAAATGCCATAAACCATAAATTCTTTTGGGCAAAGCCAAACACTAAAATTCAGCCTAGATGATGATATGCCAAAGCAAAAGATGTCGAATGCTAAGCTTCTCTCAGCCATTCATTGTTTTGTAGCCAGTGGATTCTGGTTGTGTTTTCTGTTTTCTGTTTTTTTTTTTTGTGTCTTTGCAACTGAGTCGTAATCGGTGGCAATAAAAACGAGCCAAGCAGTCGAAGACCACATAAAATATTATCGAAATCGTCATAGTATTCTACTGGACTCGATGTCATGCATATAAAAAGAACATAAACAAATAAATCGTCATGTTGTACAATACATATGTACATATGTAACACAATGGTCTATTAGTGAAATAGCTGCAAAGGAAAATATTTAGTGCCTAGTTTCAAGGCGTTTATCATGCATACGCGATATATGGATATATTTGTATATATATGCGGATATTACGAGGCAAATTACAGTATTAGGGCTTGATTTAAATCAAGTCTTAAATGAGCCGCTAACGATGAATTACTAAGCGCATGCTAGTATTATATTAAAGCTCTAGCTTTTGCACATATTACACACACACACACACACACAAAGCCATACAGTGGTGCACAAAAAGCTGCTGCCAAGGCCACAAAGAGGCAGCCAACAAAAATATGTGTCAATTTCAAAGTTGCCACGCTGCAATTTCGCCATTTTAATTCAGTTTTTTGTTTTTTTTTTTTTGCTTAGTTTGCTTGCCATTCTGAAATTCTCATTCTCGGCAATTTGTTTGAAATTCAATCTCAATCGAGATGAAATTTTACCAAACAGTCTCAACAAAATGTTGCTGAAAGCGAAATAAAGAATATTTTTTTTTTTTGTAACTTGCAATTTGTCGCCTCTATGAAATGTAATTTTTTTATGTTCTCATACATAGAAAAATGACTTTGACAAACGCTCTTTGCAAATGAAAACAAAATGGGTTTTTTTTTTGTGTTGTAAAAAAGAAAATAAAAAAGTATGCAATTTACTATGCCAAGGATTTTTCAGTGGTTAACAACAAATGTGCAGCAATGCAATGTTAATTTGATTAAATGGTTAGCTATCTAAATGTTGGCACAGACACTAAAAACCAAGGAGGAGCAAAACGTGTGGGAAAACAAGCAAAAAGCCAAAGCCAAAGCCTATCTGCTTTGACTGCCAATAAAACGTTGCATCGTTGAAGAGAGGCAGCTGTTGTTGAGATAGAACAAACTATTTTGACGGCATTTTGCAGCAAACAGATGTGCCGAAAGGATAAACGTAGGATGCAAGTTTTGACTGTGGCACTTTCCTTCCATTCGCTATTAAATTCGCTTTTACGTTTAACTGATAGAGTTTGGGCTTTGGGGCACAACTGTGGGGCGACTGTTGCTGATGTTGCTGCCGATGATGCCACTGATGTGGCTGCAATGCCACTGAGTATACTACTTTTTGGGCGAGTTGGAGCTTAGTTGGTGTAACTAAGTTTGGCACGTAACAAAACGCCCCAAAACACACACACACACACACACATTCATACGCACAATTGCAACTTTTGGGCATAAAGCGAAATCCCCATGTGAGCCAAAATTTGATTATAATCAAGTGTGCGAGGTGTGCATGCAATATATGAATATATGAATATCTAAATAAATGAATATCTGAATTAAAGCGCGCAAAACGAGTGGGAAGTAGCTACAAATGTATCTTTAAATGATATACTAAAGAAATCTACATTTAATTTTCGGTTTTAAAAAGTAAAAACAATTTAGTAGAGCAAATCAGAATGAAAGGTCTATTTAGAGGCTGAAAATTACTATTAAAATAAGTGAATAAGATTTCTTCAATCTAAATTCTAAATGTATAAATATCAATGCATCATGTTTCTTAGATAATAATACTTATGCGGATATGAAATATATACCAATATCAATATTCACAGAAAGGGAGAATTATCAATTTCTGTAATTCTAGTCAAAAGTGGGTAATGTGATTTGTTGAGTAATTAATTAAATACACAAAAGGAGTAAATGGTGGTGAATTAAAAGCTCACACTTAAACAAACATTAGTTTGTAAAATGATAGCATGGGATTTCAAAGTAAACATATCAAGCAGTTTAATCTTTGAGTAGTAATTAACTAAAATACCTAAAGTGAGAATCAAAGACAATAGTGGAAAGTTAAATATACAAATAATTTGTTGCTTCACTTATAATGAAAATTAAATTAAATTCATGAAATTAGGAAATCTAATACAATTTATTTATTATGATAATAGTCTTAATACAACTAAATAAATTAACTAATTAATTGAATAACATTATATATTTATACATTTTGAATAGACCACAAAATATCTCTGCCACTTTTTAGTCAGCAATCAAATCAGAATCGAAAAGTCATTTGCTTCAAGATAGCAAAAAAGAGTTTGAGGGCAGAGCAATAACCGATTCTTTAGCCGGCTTTTACAGTGCCTGTCAATATTGTGTAGACGTATGCAGTAGTTACTCTTTACAGCTCTCTCTGACATAGCCATAAAGTTTCGTGATGCTCGTGTGTGTCCTGGACTTGAGTCCTTTGGAAGTAAGCACTGAGCACGACGCCCGTACAATTTAATTAATGGCCATTCAAACGATATAAACTTGCTGAGGCATTTTTAGTGCTCCAAGCAACAGAAAGCGAAAAAATAGTTAGAGAGAGAGATAGAGGAAGTGGAAGTTGTTCTGTTTCATTAGCAGGCACTGTGACAAGATTGAAGTAATGTTGCCAGATGCATGAAAAGTGGACGACACTAAACACATTTCACAGTTGCTACCGCTCTAAGCCAGCAACCACCTTGCCACCTTGCCACCTGCCACATCCATGTGAATAACGGTAAAACACGTGCCATCATGCCCAAGGCAAACAAAAAAAAAAAAAAACAACAGGTGCAAAAGGCAAACAATAACATGAGAGGAAAAAAAGAAAACCAAAACATGATATGGAAATAGAAAGCCACAACTATAGAAAATCCTTAGCAACAATACTCGACACGTTGCCCAGGACAACGCTATAAAAATAGGCAACAACAAATGCGGGGAAGGAAAACTTTTTCGGTAGAAATAAAAGTGAATTGAGCCGCAGTTAAAACTGAAAGTGCAGCAAGTGCAGTTGTTAAATCGAAGCAAATAAATAAAAGTTAACAACAACAAATATTTACGATGAGTCAGCGTACTAAATTCATCATAAATACATCGGGTAAATTGAAAGTGAATGTGTAAAAATCGAGGAAAAACCCAATAGAAAATGCACTTTTATAAAAACACACAACAAACTATGGAATTATTTTATAGCTACCATCTATATGTATGTGTATATATCTACTTGCTCTTGCTTGCAGTTGAGTATTTTGCAGCGCGCATTCCGGGCACGGAATTGGATGAGCAAACAGCAACTATATTGGAGTTTCTAGAGCAGGAGGAGCACACGGTTATCTCGGCCGTGCATAATAAATCCGATGGCAAAATCAAATTTCAGCATCGCATACCCAACGATGAAGTCTGTTTGCTTTTCTACAAGGTGCCGCAGGTGGGAGGCACAGCAGCGAGTGGAGGAGGAGGTGGAGGAGGGGAAGGCGAACCACTGTTGGGCATATTAACACTGGAGGGTGGCCTGGTTAAATCCATTTACAATTCCGTTTCACGTGTCTTTTCACCCCATGCCAGCACCACTTCCCGGGTAAGTTGTATGTGTGTGTTTGTATTCAGATTGAGATTCTCGTATGCCGCCCATACATATACAAATACACACACACACACACACACTTATATGCAGATGCAGTATGCATGTAGTTGTCGGTAATTCGAGCGACGGCTTAAATTATTTTGCTGTTTGCTCTTCAGACTGCTGCTGCATTTTTACCAAGGCAGGCAGGCAGGCAGGCGGCATTTTTAATCGCATTTGCGCATAATTCAATTCTTTTTCTTGCAATTCCATTTTGTCAATTATATTTGCTTTACACCGAATGCAATTTGTTTCTCAATACTATTTTTTCTTGTTCTACTTCTTTGTCTTCATCTTCGACTTAATACGGTACTTACATGCTGTCCTCTTCACTCGCAGGGCAATGAATACAGCGCTGAGCTGAGTGGTCTCCTCGAGAATTTGCATGTCTCGCTGGGCTCCACTTTGGGATTACCACAAAGCGGTAAATAATACTAGCACACACATAAAAAAAAAAAATAAAAAACATACAACACAATCGCGCATTTACTTTTTGCTTAATTACACAAACTTATTTTTACTGCCATTGCAGCGCTTTGCTGATCTGCAGCTTTTCACTTGCTCACTTTACTTCATTTTTGCACATATTTATTTCACATTTGTATAAACACTTAAAAAAAAAAACAAACATATTCCACTTGCACTATAAGTAACACATAAAAAAAAACAAATTCCGACGCGCTTTAAATTTGCGAAATATTGCGCATTAATAACGACTTTCGCGCCAGGAAAAAAATGTGGACAAAATTCGTGAAGATTACGCAAATTGATTTTCAATATGGCGATCTAACGAACATGACGTCACACTAAGCTGAAGCCTTGCATTTGTCCTGCGCCGACGTCACAAAAGTCAGCTGATTCAAGTTAAGGAAGCATTGAATTTGGGCAATCTGTTTTAAACCAACATTCATCCAGTTTTGCAAAAAAAAGGCGCGCCAATAGCGACTGCCGCCATAATTTCGCGCCAAGATAAAAATGTGGACAGCACTCTACAACTTTTTACGCGGTCTTTTAAAGCTAACTGTCGATCCCCGCTTGTGACGTCACAATAGCATACATTTTTAAGTTGAGGTATTTACCGACGTAACTCGACTCAGCTGTTTTTACGCACACGTAACGACACCAACAGCATTCCTTTGTTGTGGTCTCTTCTGACGTCACACGAGTTACGAATTCTTATTAGAATTATCACTCGCTGCAATCAATCGATAGTTTTAACGCTTCACTTATAGCATTGTGGTCACATTGACGCTCGCGATTTGTCAAAGTAACGGAACTTCTTGTGAACTAAAGAAGAAAATTTTGTGCAAACTTTTACAAAACATTAAAATGAAACTAAAATAAATAATATGCATTGAAAAATAGGCATTAGCAGCATTAAGGATGAAATCAAATACTGGAAACAGAAGCTGGGTCAAAAGTCTAGTTCCCGCTTGGATCGCGAGACTGCGCAAATTTTCATTGGAGTGCTGGAAAAAATTGAGCAAAAAATTGGGTGAGCCTTGAAAATGTGAAAGAAATGCAATTAAATTAATACATAAATCGCGCGCAGCTCAATAGATAATGAAAGCAATCGCATTGAGGAGTTCCTCGACCATGCCCACAACAGTCTCGACGAGCTGTGGCGTCTGCCCTACAATTATCCGCAACAACGAATGGCGGACTTGTTGGACATTATGGGCAATCGCCTGCTGGAGGCGTGTCTGCTGCAGCTGCATGCCGAGGACATCTGGAGTCTGGCCTCGTACAATGTGAACAATCTGATGGGACAGTGCATGGACACTGTGGACGCTTGGATGCAATTGTGCGATTCATTGACGCGTCTCTTTTGGCCCAACTATGTGAAGCATCCGTGGTTGGGGGAACCGCATGTGCCGCGTCGTGGGCAGCAGTTCAAGGCGCGTCTGGGCGAAATACGCAGCATTAAGCAGCTGTACAAACAGATTGCCACGCTGCTCAACGACGCCGAGCTGCAGGAAATGTTCCAGGAGCAAGCGGCCTTTAGTGGTGAGTAGCTTTCTCACTTTTTCTCTGCTGTCCCTAATCGAATTTCCTTTTAGATTTCAATATATTCGACACTACGCCACCGGGACAAAGCAAATGGAATAAGGCGCTGCAGCATTTCGAGCTTGTGCTGCAACCCATAGATGAACGCATCGCTGCCGCCTTGAAATCCCAGCTGCATTATCATCTGAGCAATCCACGCCAAGTCATCTACATATTCAGCAAGTACGAGATGCTCATCCAACGTCCTGCGGTGCTCGAGTTGCTTAGCATTGAGCGCGAACAGTTTTTGCAGTCGTTGCATCTGCTTTTGCAGGATTTGCGCAAAGCGATGACGGACACCAATATGGAACCGGATACGGGGCACTTGTCGGTCATATGCAACGAGTGCCGTTGGCTCAAAGTGGTGCAGCATCAAATCCAAGAGATTGAGAAGGTCAGCCACTTGATAAGTGGACGCGAAGGGTTTGAGAAGATCAACAAGGCGGTGCAGGAGATCAAGGAGGAAACGGAGTCGCTGCTGCGCACTAACTTTGAGATCTGGTCGGGACAGTGCTCCACGGCAGTGAAGAGTGGGGAGTTGAGGTAAGTTTCCAAGTTAAAAAAGAGATCTTTACACTGGCTACTTAGAAAGTATGAGAGTAATTTAAGGGAATGAGGCATCTTCGTCACTATAAAGTATTTAAATTCTTGGCTAAAGTTACTATAAACTCATATATTTTCATGCGTCTGCTTGTCTGCATGTTAAGAGCACTTAAATCTATGTTTTTATCATACAAAAATATCTTATATGAATGCATTCAGATATTTCCCAATTGAGCAATCTTTTTTCAACAATTTTCGTATATTCTCAACGATTTTGATTCTTCGTTATCAACCATAATAACATGCATCATTTTCAGACTTTCCATATATCAAATATAGTCTTCGGTATTCATTTGAATGATTTCGGTATATTCTTGGTATATTTTAAAATTATAGTTTTTCGAAAACACTCAATTGTAGGTTTCTTACTTGTTTGATTTTACCTTATCAAGTATAATCACTAATAACTTTACTTCTTTTCAGACTTCGCGATGATCAGGCTGTAGTAAAGTTCGAAAAGGAAGGACGCCAATTGATGCGCGTCACCTTTAACCCCAAGCTGGTGACCTTTTGCCAGGATGTGCGCGAGTTTGAGAACCTGGGCTACAATGTGCCGCTCGAGCTGCGTTCCGCGGCCACGCATGCAGCCAAATACATGTGTTATGCGCGACGTTTGCAACAGATTGCCACATTCCACAACACTATTGGAGATCGCATGATTCCCTGCCAGCGACCCATAATGCTGAAGAATGCTCTGGAGCTGCAGCGACTGGTGCAGAGCGAAACTGTTGCCTGGCAGGATGAGGAGTCGGTGCAGCGTTATGTCAACACACTGCAACAGGCGGTGTCAAAACTCTCTGCGGATAATACGTTGCTAGTGGGTTATCATGAGCAAGCGAAGCGCACAGTCACCAAACTCATGGACACAGATCTGATGACGCAAAATCAAGTGTGGAAGGATGAGCTGCGTCATTTACGGGAGCTGCTAGCGACGCTGGAGCGTCAAGGTTATACGAATCTAGATGCCTTTAAGCTGCACTGGGATCATCAGCTGTACAAGGTGCTGGAGTATCAATACATACTTGGACTGCTCGATATGAACAACAAATTGCCCGATATACACATCAAGTTGGTGCTGCGCCAGCGTGAACTCTGCTACAGTCCGCCGCTGGAGGAGATTCGTGAGATTTACTTTTCGCAGCTGCGACGTTTCATCGAGCGACCGAGCAATTTTCATGGCCTCTCCGAGCACAGCGCCGCATTATTTCAATCGATGGTCACCTTGAATCGCCATCACTTTGGACCGTTGTATGCGCGAGCAGCGGAACTCTTTGACAAACTGGAGGATTTCAAGAGCATCTGGTTGCCCTGGATTGCCTTGGGCTGTGTGGACATCGAGCAATTGTGTGGCATTCACCTGAACGAAGCTGCCGATTGGGATCGCAATTTCCGGGCTTGCAAGCAGTTTAGTCAACAGCTGGCAAAGCTGCAGCAATCGGAGGAATCCATCGATTGCATTGTGATCAATGTGCTCTCGCTGCGCACGGACATTGAGTACTTGAGTCGTCGCTACTGGGAAGCCTTGGCCAACAGCTTGCGCACCTCGATCCTCAACGATGTGAGTGTGGTGCAGGAATTTCTGCAGAATGCGCTGCAATTTCTGCAAAATGTGCCTATGGATGAGGGCAGCATCAGTCAGTCGGGCATGAAGTATGAGAAAATAATGCAGGAGTTACCACAAATTGCCAACACTTTGGTCCTGGTGCGTGAAAAGGACGCATGCTTAGCTGGCTGGTGCAAGGAGCGTGTGACTGCGTTGGCTGCCATCATGTTGCAGTGGGAGCAACTGCAGCCGCTGCTCGAGAATCATGCGGTCATACTGCAGCGTCAGGTGGACATGATCAAGACGCAGGCGCACACACAGCTGCAGAATCTGCGCAATGAGGCGGATAAGTTTCTATTGCGTTGGGAATCCACAATTGCGGAGCTGGAATCCAACGATCAAGCGAGCTTGGAGCTGTTCAAGGAGCGTCGCGAGCACTGGCATCAATTGCAGGCGAAGAAGCAGCAGCTGCTCGATGAATGCAACAAATTCAACATGGAATTCCCCGAGGATGCACTGGCGCCCTTTGCCGCCATCGATGCACAGCTGGCGGAGCAGTCGAAGCAATGGCAAGTCTACGATAGCTTTCTGGCCGAACTGCAGCCCATATTGCAGGAGGAATGGGCCATCTATAGGCGACGTCCATATGTTCTAAACGAATTCATTGCACGCTGGGAGAGCTCCGTGCATGCCTCCATTGATCTGCCCTCGAAACGTATTCGCCAGCAGGTGGAGCGACTTCAGGCCACGTTGCCCATTCTACAGCAGCTGCAGTCGGATGCGCTGAGTGAGCGGCATTGGGCGCGCATCTTTCAGCTGCTGAAACGCAGTCAAGCGAAGCCGTTGCATGTCATGCTGCTGCAGGACATCTTGCTGGACATGGATGCACTGCAAGCGGCGGCGCCAGAGATTAACAGCATTGTGCGCCAGGCAGCCTCGGAGCAGATTGTGCGCCAAGCGCTTGTGGAGCTGGATCAATGGTCGGTGACGGCGCAACTGAAGCTGATTGAGCGCACCGATGCAGCTGGGCAGCCAGTGTCGCTGATTAAGGATTATCAAGAGGTGCTCAATAAGATTGGCGATAATCAATCGTTACTGCAGTCTGCCAAGAATTCGGCGGCCTTTGACAGCTTCTCCGATCAGGCGGGACTCTGGGAGAGTCGTCTCAACACGCTCGACGTGCTCTTGACTAGTCTCAGTCACTCACAGCGACGGTAAGTGGAATTAAGTTATCCTATATATAAATTTCTAATTGTAATTTCTATTCCCTAGTTGGGTCTACTTGGAGCCCGTGTTTGGCGCTGGCACTTTGCAGCAGGAACACGCGTTGTTCAAGCGCATCGACAAGGATTTTCGCTTTGTCATGCGTGAAATTCAAATGGATTCGCGTGTCACTTCGCTGCTGAAGATCAATAATATTAGCACCATTGTCAATGCGCTGGAGACGCAACTGGCGAGATGTCAACAGAACTTAATGAGTTACATTACGGTATGGAAGAACATTATAGAGAGAAGACAATATTTTTATCTGAAAGAATGAGTTAGAAAGCTTATATTTAAAGTATACTTTTGTCCTTACTTGGCCATATCTAGCGACATTTTTGCCAACTATTTATTTGTGTTGCAAGTTGTGATAACTTGACATCAATTACTGTCCGTCAGTCTGTTTTATGCACACCATAATCTCATCTTAAATGCAGCATTTATTGCACTTGTTGCAAACTTTTGGAAGGAGTCAAAAATCAGTGATAAGACAAATTAAGATAGATTTAATTTAAATTAAATCTTTACTAACTTTTGACATTTTTGAGCTTCCTTTCCATAATTTGTGGGTGTTGAAAGTTCAGATGACTTGCTGCTGAAAAATATTTTTTTAAGTTAAATATGTCAAAAGGAACTTTATTGCTATATATTTAAGTTGCTTTTGGTCACTTATGAATTTCTATTTACAAATATACGCAATTATTGGTTGCGCTATAAATTATTACAAAAATGTACCGTAAATATATAAAACTATATACCATATTTGGTATACCGATATTGTGCTACATTCAAAATATACCATAGAGTACAAAATATACCGAATTGCAGTTAGTATTTTTATCTGACTTTTTGCTACTACCTCGAGCCCAATTCAAAATCATCATACATTCAAAATATACCTCAAAGTACAAAATATACCGGATTTAAGTTAGTATTTTTAGCTGACTTTTTGCTATGTCGAGCCCAATTAAATCAAAAACCTATTTTTTGTTGACTTTTTGCTTGAAAATCTTTTCTATGCTTAAAATCTTTCTAGGACAAACGCAATTCGTTTCCCCGCTTTTACTTTCTGGGCGACGATGATCTGCTGGAGCTGCTGGGACAGGCGGCCAAGGACGCGGAGATAATCAAGCGACACATACGCAAGCTCTTTCCCGGCTGTCACAGTCTGGCCATCGAACAGTCGCCCACTGGCAAACACTATCGCATTCTGGCCGTGCATAGCGCCGATGGCGACGAGCTGCGTCTAAGCCAAGCCGTTGATATGACGGGCGACATAGAGGTAAGAAATCAGCTAAAATAAAATCAGTAATCAGTTTTCTAACAAAATTTTGCGAACAACTTGCAACAGCGTTGGCTCAATCAACTGATGCTGACGATGCAGGAGACGCTGCGCAGTCAAATAAACGAGTGCTACAACAATACGAACGGAGCCAGCGACAATGTGAACGAACAATTGCTGCAGCGTTATGTTAGCCAAGTGTTGGTCACAACGCGAGCATTGCATTTTACGCGACAGGCGGAAAAAGCCATTGGCAGCATGTCGCTGGCGAAGCTGCAACAACAGCTCAAAGCGGAGATAACCCATTTGTCGGGAATGAAACAACGCACGACGACGGCGACGACGACATCAGCGACAACTGGAGGCAGTTTGATATGCCTTAAGCTGAGTGCTTTGCTGCTGGATCTGGTGCATTATGTGAGTGTTGTGGAGCTGCTGCAGGCGCATAATGTGATGCATGCCACCGACTGGCATTGGCTAAGTCAACTGCGATATTACATGGACACCGGAAGCGGGAGCGGAGGCAGCGAGAAGCTTCGGGTGCGAATGGTATATGCTGAATTTGAATACGCCTACGAGTTTCTGGGGCATGCCAATAAGCTGGTGCACACACAGTTGACACACAAGTGTTATCTCATACTCACCCAGGCCATGCACATGGGACTGGGCGGTAATCCTTTTGGCCCAGCTGGCACTGGCAAAACCGAATGCGTTAAGGCATTGGGCGGCATGCTTGGACGTCTCGTGTTGGTTTTCAATTGCGATGAGGTGAGTGCAACCACACACACACACTCGCACACACACACACTTCCTCTCTCTAGATGCAATTTGTCATTATGTGTCATCTGGTTTGGCAGAATGTGGACACTGAATCGATGAGTCTAATCCTCACTGGGCTAGCGCGTTGCGGTGCCTGGGGCTGCTTTGACGAGTTCAATAGGCTGCAGGAGGCCACTCTATCATCCATATCAATGCTCATTCAGCCCATCCAAACGGCACTCAAAGACAAGTCGGACACTGTGCAAATTGGCGAACGAAAGGTGAGAAATTACTTGTCGCGCACGCGATTGATACACTGCATTAATAATACGTGTTTTGCAGGTGCAACTCAATCAGCATTGCGGCATATTTGTAACCCTAAATCCAGCGGGCGGCGAATACGGCGGTCGCCAGAAGTTGCCCGGCAACATCCAAGCGCTCTTTCGACCCATTGTCATGCAACAACCCGAGCCGGGAGAGATTGCTCGCGTTATGCTGTTTGTGGAGGGCTTCGCGGCGGCCGCGAATATTGCGGAGCGTATTGTGGAGCTGTTTGATTTGTGCGGCAAAATGCTATCCGCCCAGCGGCACTACGATTGGGGACTGCGCGAATTGAAGACGGTGCTGCTCGTCTGCGGCGAGGGACTCCGTGCACAATTAGCGACAACATCGTCGTCGTCGTCGTCCGTTAATGAGCAGCGTGCGACAAATATGGAGCATGAAATGCGCATTGTGGTGCACTGTCTGCGCTCATCAACCATGTCCAAGTTGGCCCAACAGGACGTTGAACGCTTCGAGATGCTGCTGTTGAATGTGTTTCCGGAAATTGGCATCACAACAACGCCATCGACGCCACTGCAACAAGCGCTCGCTGCCGCCTTTGCGCCACTTGGCCTTTCTCCGAACGAGAGGCAAATCGAGAAGGCATTGCAATTGCATGAGCAGCTCCAGAAGCGCATGGGCGTTGTACTCGTGGGTCCGCCGGGCTGCGGCAAGTCGAGCATTCTGGCGCTGCTGCGTCAGGCATTGACCGCAACAATGGGCACTCAATTGCGCGTCCACACCATCAGTCCCAAGTCGATGAGTCGCGTGCAGTTGCTCGGCCGCCTCGATACGGATACGCGACAGTGGCTAGACGGCGTCCTCACCCACACGGCAGTGGTTGTCAATCAGGAGGCGGCTCACGTGCACTCTTGGATTGTCTGCGATGGCAGCATCGATCCCGAGTGGATAGAGGCTCTCAACTCGGTGCTGGACGATAACAAGTGAGTTGAATTTTTGTTGTCTTTGTCTTAGATTGAAAAGTATGTGTCCGCAAATGATTAACAACTTATTCAATTCATTTTCATCAATCATATGCACTGAAAGCAGCCTTCTGGTTGTTGTTGAGGAAGGTATTTATATATTTAAATGCCTTCTTTATTTAGATTTCTCTGGCGTTTTATAGTAATAAAGTAACTATGAAAGCTTTTTAATATTTTAGGCTGTTTTCCATATAATATTTGACACCATTTTATTCTGATGATTAAAGTTGGGGAATTGCCGAGTATAGTAATTGGCTATTTCAAATAATATCAATATAGAAGAATTAATAAGTCGAACATATACGAAACTCTCGATGTATAAATCTCTAAAATCATTTTTCTATCTTTTGTTGGGGAATCTTCTTAGGTATTTAAATTTGTAGTTATAGTTTACCTATGCAAAATAATTAATATCTTCATTATTTTTCCATATTCCATGTATTATAATGTTTCGCCAGATTTCATTCTAATGAGAAAAGGAAATGTTGATTCTGACAAGTTTATTCAAAATTAGTGCTCTATAATGTGATTTGAAAGAATATCGTTTAATTCATCTTATTTCGGAGTAATAAATTTGTCTAGCATATACGAAAAGTGCTTAGAAGAGCTTAGATTCTGCTTATTCATATTCATATGCATTCAAATTACCTTTTGCTTGATTTGTAGTTGAGCTATAAATTTATTTCTTTATCGCATTATTTGTCTTTAGCTTGAGAAGGTGGGGAAAACGTTTGACTGAAATTTATGACATCAAAATTCATCCACTGAAATTTAAAGTGCAAATGCAATATCAAAGATAAATCCCTTTTCATTCACCCCAATACCAAAACGCACCTTCAATTCAAATTTTGCAACAGCTTTTGCTATTATTTTATATTTTGCTCGTATTTGCGCATAAATTCGTATTAATTATTTGCGGCTTGCCATTTATATAATATTTATGTATATGTATGTATATATCATTTATCATTCATTATACTTGTATATATACTATATGTATTGTATGTATATCGTTATGGGGTATACAATTATCATTATATCGTATCGTATCTTATAGTTGCAAGTATTGTATTGCACGGGACGAGCCAGAAATCAATCATAGCTCATCCCCTATCACTTAGCTACCAAACTGAAAATAGTTTACAGACTTGTATAAAACACAAAAAATTAAATTGAAATGCGAATACATATGTAGATATTTTGTTTTTGATGATATCAAATGAGGGGAAGCCCACTATAAAACATAACGTAACGTAACGTAGCGTAATGTAATGTAACCTAAGTGTTAACATAAACGTAATACACAACGTAACGACATTTTACAAATGACGTTCTAGAGTTCTCTTACATTCTGAAGTGGAGAAAAGAGTCTTCATTTTTGTTCATTTACGTGTTTTGAGTATTGATTTTTTGTTTAAATTATGCACAAATTTTATGCTCTACATTTTAACTTTGATCTTACTTTTACTTGGATTAACTCAATTTATGCGGGGATTCAAAGACTTTCTCTAAACAAATGTATCATCTTTCTGTTTAAATTGACTGACATTAATTGATTTAATTGAATTATCTTAGGTTTGAAGATTGAGAAATGCTTCATTAACAATTTTGCTAGATTTTAAAATATTTTAAAGGGAATTATTTTAGAAAGAATGGAAGTCTTTTTATAAATATTTAAATTGAAAATGTATTAGAAAGGCAAAGAGCATAACTATCGAAATTCTTTTCTTAACCACACATTGAAATACGCTACTTCTTTATACATTTAAGAATTACATGAAAACATTTTACATCACATTGTTTTATCTCTGAATTGATTACGTTAGCAATAGAGCTCTAATTATTTAAAGTATTGCCCTAAAAGTACAGTGAAGTCTATTAAAAAAGGTTCTAAAAACATTGCCAAACTTTACAAGATCTCAACTAATTAAATAGCTATATTCAACATTGATCTTAAACTGAGAATTGCTTTTAGAAATCCTCGCATAAATTTAGCATTTCAAATGTACAATTTTCTTTTGCTACACGCAAACAACACCGAACTGTGAATACTCTTTACACTCTCCCTTCGATGCTCTCTCTATCTTCGCTTAACTAAAATAACATAAAACTGAACTTTTCAAATGCATATATGTGTGTGTGTGTGTGAGTGTTTGAATATGTGTGTGTGTGTGTATGTTTGTGGCTAGTTGAGAGCTTAAGAACTAAAGGCGAGTTGGGTTGAATCTCATTTTCACTGCTGCTGCCCATGTGGCGGTGGCTGCAACTGTTGCTGCTGCTGCTGCTGAGGCGGCGGTGGTGGTTGCTGTTGGTGTGTCGTTGGTGGCGGTGGCGGCAGTACAACTGTGGGCGGTGGTGGCAACGGCGTCGGTCGCATGTGTTGCATGTGAGCTTGTGGCGCCATGTGCTGGAACATGTTGCAGTGTTGCTGCTGCTGCTGCTGTTGTTGCTGCTGCTGCTGCAGATGATGTTGCTGCTGTTGATGGGCATTGAAATGATGCTGCTGTTGTTGTTGCTGCTGCTGTTGCTGCGCGGGATTCACATCGGGCGGCGTTTGCAGTATAATCTCTGGCTCCAGATTCAATGCCATCTCCGGATCATCGCCGCCGCCGCTGCTGCTGCTGCCACGCAATGAGGCAAGAGCTGCGGCCTGGGCAGCAGCCACCGCCGAGGCAGAGCTTGTGGCCGCAGCCGCTGCAGCGGCACTTAAACTACTCACATCCTGGCCGTACTCCTGCTTGATGCCATTCGGTGGCCCATAGATGGAGGCGCCCAGATTCTGATGCAGTATCGGATGGCAGAGTTGTGGCATCAACGTGACGCCGGCGATGGGCAGGGCGGGATGTGCAAAACTGGGCGGCGGATACAACTGTTGCAGCTTATTCAGCTGCTGCAGATGCGTGGGCGTGGCATGCGCCGTGGGCGTATGCATGGCGGCATTGCCAGCGGCTGCCGCCGCCGTTAGTTGCGTCAACGTCGCGCTATTCAGACTCGATGTTGCCGTTGGCACGTGGGACATGTTGCGACGTCGCTGCTGCTGCTGCTGTTGCTGCTGATGTTGTTGATGTGCTGCTGCTGCCGCTGCAGCTGCGGCAGCCAATTGCTGTTGCTGCTGCTGCAGATGATGTGTTGCTGTCTGTTGTTGTTGCTGCTGCAATGTTTGTGATTGCTGCTGCTGTTGTTGCTGCTGCAATGTTTGTGATTGCTGCTGCTGCTGCTGTTGTTGCTGTTGTTGTTGTTGCTGTGTCTGCGGCGTCGATATAATCACCTCAGGCTCAACAGGCACTGGCGGTATAATGGCCGCAAACTCTGGCGGCAATTGCGTGGGATCCGTGACCAACAAACCCTTCTTACGCTCCTTCCGTATCTTATCACGCAGCTTCTCCAGCTGTCGGAACGCTTCATTGGCCCGTCGCGCCTTCTTGCGATCCCGATCCCTTTCCTGTTCGAGTCGGCGATATTCGGGATTCATGCGTTTGATGCGCTTGCGTTCGCGATCCCGTTCACGTTGTATCATCTTCAGGCGCAATTCCTCCTCGGGCGTCAACTACGAGTCGAGAGATGGATGAAAGAGAGAAAATGTGGGGGGAAAACTTATTAAAGCAAAACGTAGCTGGATTAGGCAATTGTTTTTAGTTGTTGTCATATTTTAATTTTTGGTAATGGAAGAGGCAAACAAAATACTTAGTAATGTCGAGTCGCGTGTCCGTCGTAAATCGAACGAAAACTATAGCTAACTAATTCCCCACGCTCCCAACTCGGAAAAATAATCCTAGATTTAACTAAATGATGTCTATAGGTGAGTGTGTGTATGTGGAGTGTGAAGTGTGTGCGTGATTTTTAAAATATTATATATAGTAAGATATTGGAAAAATGCTACGTTAGCACGTCGTGCCTTCTTGCGAAATCTATCGCGCTCGCGCTCCATACGCCGATATTCGGGATTCAGGCGCTTGATGCGCTTTCGCTCTCGATCTCGCTCGCGCATGATGAACTTGTGGCGCGCCTCCTCCTCGGGTGACAGCAGCTGCAATTAGAGATGGGAAGCGGTTTTTTTGTGTTTGTTTTTTTTTTCGTTACAGAGACTGAGAGAGAGAGAGAGAGAGGAGGGTGTGAAGTTCAAAATAGAACGCAAGAGAAATTTTCGTGAAGCATTCTTCTTCCCCTTTGATCATGTATATGTCTCTGAAGGCTGTCCCAAAATGTAAAACCAAAAAAATATAACACTGTCTCAAACAAAAAAACATAACATTCTAGCATTTAACAGACGCTGTTAAGTAACATTCACATTTGTAACATTTAACATTTTTCATTGCCTATGGACATATACATGTCAAAGAAGCAAAGCAAAATTATAATTCAAAGAGTGTGTTCTTATGTTTGTTTGTGTCTTCTTCTATGTTTTCTACTGCATTTCAGACTGCTCACTTTGCCTTCTGGCTGGCGCATTCAATTTGGCAACAATGTCAACTTCATATTCGAAACGGACGATGTGCGTCACGCCTCCCCGGCTACTATATCCCGCATGGGCATTGTCAACATGAGGTAAGAGCTAAGTAAACTTAATTGAAATACTCTTCTAATAAGCTTCCCAATTCTCTTTGTAGCTACGACTATTATCCTCTGCAGGAGATGGTGAAGCACGAGTTGAGCAAGGAGCCCTATGGCGACCTACTGCAGAGCTATATTGATGGCAACTTTCGCATAGCAATTGATTGGCTGGAAGCTGAACATGTGCTGAGGTGAGTTTTGAAATTAATGAAGAAAGAAGGATCATTCCACATAACAAGTCTTGTTTTTCGTTAAATTAAATTCAAAATGAATTTGTACATGAAACTTCTTTAAATCTCATGTTGAGAAATGGAAGTAGGTCCAAAGGAAATATGTTATGAACCATGTATATGCTTGGGAAAGTGGAAAAGTAGCAGTCAAGCTATCATCAAGCAATTATCAATCAATGAGATGAAAGAAAATGCTTAAAATATTGTCATTTCAAAGTCTTATTCATATCAAAAATGTATTGCCATTAATTGACAAGTGAAGAGGACTTCACTAAAGTGTTTCTGGTAGCATTTACATTGTAATCAATCAGTTGTCAATCAAATAAGTTGGACCATTTACTTAAAATGAAATTAGTTATTTGCAGAAAGAACTCATGCTCGATATACGTATATATTATCGTAAGACAATTTAGTCTAATACTCTTGAGGAAATCAATAATTGGGTCAATCAAGATGCTATCAATCAATTTTGATTGATAGAAACTAATAGCTTGTAAAGAGTTGTGTTGAGCATACTGATTATCTTTAAAAATGATTAGCTATTATTAAAATTAAGCCAATTAAGATGAAATCAATCAATATTGATTGATGAAAACTAATAACCTTTAAAGAGTTTTGTTGAGCATACCAATTACCTTCACAATTGATTTACTGTTAACAAATGTACGAAATGCACTTAAAAGACTTTAAATCAATTTGATTAAATTACTATTAATAAAACTAATTAAATTAAGCTGCAATCAATCAATACTGATTGATGAAAACTAATAACCTTTAAAGAGTTTTGTTGAGCAGCCCAATTATCTTTACAATTAATTACTATTAACAAATGTTTGAAATTTACTTAAAAGACCTAAAATTAATTTGATTGATTGATTGATGAGCTACTTTACTACTCTCTACTCTACAGTCAAATGCCCGGCATCAGTCAAGTCAGCTTGCTGCGATCGCTGCTGCTGCAACTGCACAACAGTCAATCGCTGGAGGAGTACGGAGCTGCGACACTCCGAGCATTGCTTGGCTATGTGCCCAGCGAGCGGCAGCGTGACTTTGCGCAGCTTGTGCTGCAGAGAGCCAATCTCTATGTGGCGCAACCGAATCACGCCGAACTCAGCTACTTTGAGCCGCAACGCAATGCACTCGAACAGTATGCAGTGGGCATGATTGAACCACCCGAGCAGGACAGTCAACTGATAGTCACAGCGTATGTGAAATCCTATTTGAATATCATTGGATCGCTGCTGGAGTTGTCCGCTGGCAAGGCGGCACCTTTTATGCTGGTCGGACCAAGCGGAGCGGGCAAAACGTTGCTGCTGGAGCAGGCGATGCTGGAGCATTCGGGCTATCAGCTGGCCAGCATCAATTGCTCCACCCAGCTGACGGCTGGCTATGTGTTGCATACGCTGCGGACGCACTGCGTCACGGTGAGCGGTGTGCGGGGGCGTGAGTATCGGGCGAAACAATCACGTTTGGTGCTGTTCATGAAGAATCTGGATCTGTGTCAATTGGATGCCTGGGGTGCTTGTGAAATTGTCGAGTTGCTGTTGCAGCTGGTGCAGCGTGGCGGCTTCTATGCCGAGAATCTGGAATGGATTACTGTGAGCGGATTGCAAATCTGTGCGTCCATTAGCGGTAATTTGCTGAAAATTGCGCCCCGTTACTTGGCCATCAATCAATACGTGCGCATCGCCCGTCCCACAAGCTCCGATATGCTGGCCATCGTCCAGTGTCGCCTCGAGCCGCTGCTCAATGGACATTTCAGTAGCAGCAGCAGTAACGGAGGCAGCATCAATTTGCAGCATGTCAGCGAATGTCTAATGGAGTGCTTTGAAAAGGTAAGCCGAAGCCCTCTCCTAAAGTCTCTCAGTCTCTCTACTCATTGCTTTCCCTTTGTGTCTCTCTCTCTCTCTCTCTGTTGCAGTTGCAGACAACTTTTACAGCCTCTGGAGGTCAGCAGCAGCAGCAGCAGGTTCACTATCAGTTCAGTCCCAAATGCATTATGAAGTTATTGCAGTCGCTGCTCTTTTATCCGCCCACGGACTTCAATGAGGTAAGTTCGTTTATTAGTCGCATCGCTTTTTGATTTGTCGATTTCGGTTTTCGTTTCACTTGCAGGCTTTGTATTGTGAGCTATTGAGCATGTTCAAGGATCGTCTGGCTAATGCGCAGCATGTCCAGCAATTTGACGCCATACTCAAACAGACCATGCGCAAGTATTTTGGCAAAGAGGTGCGTTACTTATATGTAAATCAATTCCCTAACTAAATGACAATTGTATTTGTTTTGCAGAAAGTTTACTTTGTGCCAAAGTCGCCTAAATCGAAGGGACAACTGCAAGGACTAACACACGATGAGTGGTTTGAAGAAGTGCAAAGGCAGATCACCATTTGCAGTGAGTGCAACGTTGATTAATAGTAATTTATACATGATTAGTTGTATAAGTATAAGTCAAACTATTTTGCATTCAATATGAAAACATTATTTTAGTTTGACTATTTTCGAAACTTAATTTCTCTGAAAAGTCCTTCGATTAATTTGTAATAGAGAGAGCTATCTCTTAATCATATATTCTACCTCCATTTTTATTATAGAAGCATACTTTGAAGTACCTTATTCTTTATAATAAGCTGTTATTAACTTAATTATTATTAACTTAATGACTTGAAGTTGATTCTATATGAAAAACTAACTTGATCTCATGAATTCTGATATGGAATCCTAAATCAAATGATACTTTACTTGCTATGCTTTAAACCTTTTATAACTTTAACCTGATAAAATGAATGATTGACTACCATATGCTATAAATTGAAGGGGCTCCTCTAAATTTATAATCTGTCCGTTTTTCTATTGTGATATATATTCTATAATTTATTTGGCGTCACGCGCATCGAAGTTGAAGTTGTGTACATTGCTCCAGAACTATAGATTTTGAGCAGAAAGTTGACTGTTTTTTTTTTGTTTTTAAATATGCAAACTGAATATAGAAGTAGAAGAGAAACATAAGAAGAAGACCACAATCTGTGTGTGTGTGCGTGTGTAGGTGTGTGTGAGTAAGAGAGTGTGTGTGTGTGTGTGTGCTTAGATGATTGGGGATAACTACACTGGGCCTTGGCGTCTGTTTGCGAAATCGATCCCGTTCCCGTTCCATTTGTCGATACTCGGGATTCATGCGTTTGATGCGCTTTCGTTCTCGATCTCGCTCCCGCATGATGAACTTTTGGCGTGCCTCCTCTTCGGGGGTCATCCACTGTAAATACAATACAAGAACGGGTAGAAAAAAACAGAAAACATTTGCGACGGCTTTTTTTTTTGTAGATAAATGACGACAAATTGTTCAAATTTAGAGATTGGAATGGAAGAACTAATTCAACTAATTCCATTTGGAGGCAACTTCAATGACGATGCGCGGGTAGAGTTTATACTTTTCAATTAATATTAAATATAAATATACTTTTTTGTTTTTTAATATGACATGCAATTGTTAGTAAGAGGTGCGCTTATGAAGTTGTACGAATAAGTTTATGATTTGTGTAATGTGTATTGAATGGAATTAATGCTAAATATTTAGGAAGCAGTTTTAAGTCAAGTCTTGTTCTGTCCGTAATAACAAATCTTTCAACTATTATTCTCTTGTCTTGCAGATGCCGAAAGCTACAACATTGCAGCTCCCATTACCGAAGAGCTGCTCCAGCAGACAGCGAAGATAGCTCGTGTACTTTCCCGCAACGATGCACACTTGCTAATCCTCGCCCAGGCTGGAGATCGTCACATGGATGCCATCTATGCAGCTGCCACACTGCAGCAGGCCAAGGTGTTGAGTCTGCAAGGAGGTGTCAGCTATAATCTCTCCGATTTCTATAACGAATTGAAGTTGGCTATGCAAACAGCTGCGTTGGAGCAGCAGGCAACTTATCTGTTGATCGAACACTGCTGGCTGGGCTATGTGCCGGACATATTGAAGCCCATCGAGGCGCTGCTCGAGGGCAGCGAAATACTCGAGCTGTTTGGCGATGATCTCGAGTCGGTGGCGAGCACACTAAAGCAGGCGGCACAACTGGAAGGCTATCAAGAGTCCTTAGGCGCTTACTTTATGAAGCGTAAGTAAATAAAGAATTTCGATTACTGTTCTTCAATACCTTGCACTTTACAGGCGCGAGAGAGCAGCTGCATTTGATACTTGTCTTGGATCCGGGCAGTCCACAGTTATCGGAATACTTTAGCAGCTGTCCCGCCTTGCATCGCCAAATGGATATGCTTTATGTGCGTGCCGAGTCGCGTGAAACACTCGCCATGCTGCCCAAGCAGTTCATCGAGCTGCTCAATGAATCCAGCGCAAGTTCGGGACGTGGCAAAGTCCCAGTTTGCAGTCACTTTGCGGATGTGGCCGAGGAACTGCCACCGGAGCAGCCTTCGCAACGCTATTATCAACTCATCAGCAGCTATTATCACATGTATAGCAATGCAGCGGCTGAGATTGATCAGCGTCTGAGCAAACTGCAGCTGGGCGTGGATAAACTAGCTGCTGCACATGGTTTAGTGGATACTCTAAAGTCGAATGCCGCAGCACAAGAGCAAGCGTTGGGTGAGAAGCGACAGCTGGCGAATGATGCGCTGCAAATGATTTCGCAGACCATGCACAATGCCAACGAACAAAAGTCGAATATGCTGGAACTCAAACAACAGACGCAATCGAGCAGTGAACAATTGAAGCAGCGACAGCGTGAAATACAACAAGAACTCGCCGAAGTGGAACCCATATTGGCGGAAGCCAGCAATGCAGTGGGTCAGATTAAATCGGAGGCGCTGTCCGAGATCCGTTCGCTGCGTGCTCCGCCCGAGGCGGTCAGGGATATCTTGGAGGGCGTGCTGCGACTGATGGGCATCAGAGACACCTCGTGGAATAGCATGAAAACGTTTCTGGCCAAGCGTGGCGTCAAGGAGGACATACGCTCATTGGACCCCGCTCACATTAGTCCCGAGAACTGTCAGGCTGTCGAGCGTTTGCTCGATGCGAAGGGCGATTCCTATGAATCGAAGAATGCCAAGCGCGCCTCAGCTGCTGCAGCTCCATTGGCTGCCTGGGTGCAAGCCAGCGTGCGCTATGCACGCGTCATTCAGAGCATTAAACCGCTGGAGCGGGAGCAGCAACAATTGCAGCGTAATCTCAACGAGGCTGAGGATGAGATGCAACAGTTGGCCAGCGGATTGGACGATGTGGACAAGCGGGTCAAGCAGCTGTCCGAAAAATTGCAAACCTACTCCCAGGAGGCGGCAGTCTTGGAGCTGAAGTTGCAGGAAGCAGGCGCCACGCTGCAGGCGGCCGAGTTGCTCGTTGGCAAGCTGAGTGCAGAGTATGCGACGTGGAGCGAACAGCTGGCGGAGTTGAAGCGTGCCCACAAAACGCTGGACAGCAAGATGCTGCTGCTGGCCCTGGCCGTCAACTACTATGCGGGCTGGGGCGTGGAAGAACGGTGGTGAGTAGAGAACAAGATGATTAAGATTGAGATGTATTGCAAGGTGTATTTATAGGAGCAAAGCACACTATAAAATAATGATTTGATAAATCTTGCTGAAGTCTTCAGAAACTGTTTAAAGTATAACAAAATATGAATCTATAATTTCGAAATCAAATTCGATATTGATATAGTTCGACTAAAGGAACATTATCACTTAATATGGTGGGTATAGTTAGAGATGGAGAACAATTGATGGGACTATCTACACTATCGATTGCTCAAAATAGAATATCGTCAAATATCAATGATGCTGACTATCGATAGTACTAAGCTTCTGGTTTCTTAGATCATGGGGAACTTTTTGAAGATGGGGTGGGCAGAAAGATAAATCACTTTATTCGTTCATCTGTTGATTGTGTTGATTTATATGGGGTTGCATTGAAATAGAAGATAATATCTAATGTTTTTTTAACCAAATGATATGAGGTATTAAAGAGAAGTATTTTTGATGATTATTATTTAGAAAATATAATAAAATCGTTTAAAGTTTGATGGCAATTTTCCAACATTTAGTAAGAAATATGCATAGAATCTAACTATATTATAATATTATTATTAACCCGTGTTTTTATTGCAAGAATCTTTTCTATAAAGCCTCCTGAAGTGTTAAAGATTTGAACAGTTGGGACGGAATTTAAAAAGACTTTAGTAATACAATTTCTTGAAAAACATTAAGAAATTTGATTTGTTCAGATTCTTATTAAGATATAAGAACCCTTTTACAAATCATTGTTAATGCTCTTCTCTATCCCCGCAGCGCCTCCATGAAGCGTCTTGGCCAGGAGTTTCGATTGCCCTCCACCAGCTACGAGCTGCGTCAAACGCTGCTCACGGAGCAGCAGCAGATCATCTGGGAGAGTCAAGGCCTCGCACGCGATGCACAGATCATTGAGAGCGCTGCACTGCTGCGTGAAATGCTAGCTCTGCCCTATGGCAGTTGCCCTGTGCCGCTGCTGCTCGATCCCACGCAGACAGCGGGCGCTTGGCTCTCGGCGCATTTACGCGCCACGGGAAGAGCGAGTGAATTGACCACGCAAGGCAACGAGAGACTCGCCTATCAGCTGGAGCTGGCTGTGCGCTTTGGCAAGACGCTGTTGGTCACCGACTGCGAGCAACTGCGTCCGCCGTTGTTGCAACTGTTGCAAGGACACATCTATGTGCGCTTCAACAAGCGGCAGCTGGCAGTGGGCAGCAAATTGGTGGATTTGCATGAGGAATTTCAGCTGGTGTTGATCAGCAAATCGCAGCGAGTGCAGCAACTGCAGCCGCCAGAGCAACGGGGTCAGCTGAATGTGCTGCGCTTTACGGTGACTGCCACCGGGTTGGCCGATCAACTGATGTCCAAGGCAATTGTGCTGCAGAATGCGTCGCTGGAGCAGCAGCGCATTGAGCTGTTGCAGCGCGAAGGCGAGCTGCTCAAGCAACGCATGCAGCTGCAGGATAAACTACTGGAGCAGCTCTCGAAAGCCGAAGGCGATATATTGCGCAATGAGCCGCTGCTCGCCAGTCTCAACGAGGTGAAGCAGAGCAGCGCCCAAATTGATGCGGCGCTGGAGCAATCGGGACACGTGAAGCAGACGCTGCTTGCCGAATTTGGCGCATTACGCGAACTGTGCGTCAAGGCAGCTGAGTTCTATGCGGGACTCTGTCAGGGTTACGAGCTGTCCGCCTTGGTGTTTATCGAGCTCTTCTTGGGCGCCTTGCGTGGCCAACAGTTGCCGCAGCTCTACGAGCGTCTGGTGCGTAGCGTCTACTTGCAACTGGCGCGTGCCACGCCTCGCGATGGCCAGCTGACGTTGGCGCTGTGGTGCTGCCGGCAGGCCTATGGCACCGCTGTGGGCGCCAAGGAGTGGGAGTTGTTTGTTAGCAATTTTATGGTCAGCGCCGATGGCAGTCAGCAAAGTGGCTTGAATGGATTTCCCGATTGCATGAGTCGCGAGGCGCAATTGAAGCTGACGCAGTTGCTGCAACAGTTGCCCGAGTTGCGTGGCCAGTTGCAGCTGGACAAGGATTACGTGTGGCGTGGCTTCATCGAGCAGCAGACCGACGATGTGCTGCGTAAGTGAAGAGTAAATTTTTAATTTGATTTGAAGAAGAATAACTTATCAATGCTCTACTTACAGCTGCTGTTAAATCGCCGTTTCAACGCGTGCTCTTGGCTCAGATCTTTCGACCCGATTTGCTCCTGTCTCAGCTACGTTTGGCCAGCGGCCTGCTGTTGGGCCTCTCGCCGGAAGCCTCCAGTCAGCCGAGTGTGCAACAGTTGCTGGAGCAGAGCAGCTGCGAGCGTCCCATACTGATGATCAGTCAACCCGAACTGGATCCGGCCAACGAGCTGCGCGCCTTGGCGCACAAAAAGTGGGGCAATCAAAAGTATCACGAGTTGGCCATTGGCCGTGGCAGCGAGCAACGTGCTTTGGCTGCAGTGCGTCAAGCTGCCGCGGCAGGACAATGGCTGTGTGTCAAGAATGTGCATCTGGTGCCCGAGTGGCTCGAGCAACTGGAACGCGAACTCGCCGAGCTGCCAAAAGCAACAGAGTTTCGTTTGTGGCTGCTGTGCGAAACGACGAGCGGTTTCAATTCTTCCACGTTGTATCAACGATGTCTCAAGGTGCGCTACGAGCAGCCGCTGGGACTTAGGCAGCAGGTGCTGAGCATGCTGCAGAATTATGCCGCCAGCGTGGAGCCACAAAAGCAGCAGCAGCAGCCAGCGAAGTGCTTGAAGATGCGCTTGGTGCTCTTTCTGTTGCAGGCTGTGTTGCAGCAACGTCGTCAGTTTATACCGCAAGGTTGGTCCAAGTACTATGAGTTTGGTGAAGCGGACCTAAAGGCGGCGCTGGGCGTGCTCAGCTGGCTGGATGCACAGCTGGCCAACGGACGCTGCGATTGGACATTGATGCAGCGTTTGTGTGAAGCTTTGGCCTACGGCGGACGTTTGAACAATGAACGCGATGTGCAAATCTTGAGAAGTTATCTGGCGCAATTTTGTTGTGCCGATGTGTTGAGCAATCGCTGGTCTCCACTGGGATTGGGCAGCTCGTTGCCGACCAGTGCACAATTGCAGGATTATTACACGGCTTTGGAGAAGCTGCCGGCTCAAGATGAGCCACGCATGTATGGACTGGCGAGTCAGGCGCAGCAACAACGTGAAATTGAGCAGGCGCGACAAGTGATTAAACAGCTGCGTGTGGTGCACTATGGAGGAGAAGCTGGCGAGGATGTGACCACGTTGAATGCACGCCAGCGTTTGGAGCAGCAAATCAAACCGTTGCTCAGTTTGTGGCGCAAATTGGCTGCCGCTTGCAGCATAACACAAACAGCCAAGGAGGCTGAGGCAATGAATGCAACAACGAACTCAGCAGCATCGCCCTGGACGCTGTTTGTGCACGCCGAGCTGCAGCTGGGCGCACAACTCTATCGAGCGGTGCATCAGCTGCTTTCCCAACTACACAACTGGCTAAAGGAGTCAACGACGGGGCAACAACAAGCGCTGGAGCTAGAAGCCACAACGTTGCAGGCGCTGGCTGAACAGCAGGTGAAACTATATAAAGCATATTACTTCAATATAATGCTTATTATACAAATTGCACTTAACTGCAGTGTGCAACTAAGTGAAACGAAAGTTTATGACCAATTTATACCTCAACTCAATCGAGTACTTTTATTTTTCGCCTAGCTGATGCTTTAACTTAATAGCTTTTGTGCGCTTAAGTGCAATTTTGCAAAGTAAAGTGTAAATCGATTGATAGACGAAGAATTTCTTAAACAACTGTTTAGCGATTAAATATTTTTCCATGCAAATCCTTAAATTGAATGCAGTCTTTAATCCGATATATGCAATGCATTTAAGTTTAACTTTACTATTGACTTAAAAACTTATGCAATTACCTTAAACTAACAGTTTTCTTATAATAATGATACTAAGTGCAATGCAGTTAAGTTGAACAAGTGAATTTTACAATTTGTCATTCACAGAACATTATATTAAAGTCAATAAGTAAATATATAAATGCAAACAATTGTGCGATTAACTGCAAATTTGTTCATATGTCTCAAAATTTCGCTGCAGTAAACCGAAATATGCATTTATATGCAAAGCACTTAAGTTAAAAGTGAAATACCATTTATCTTATGATTCTTCCTAAAAATGTAACTATACGTATAACCAAATTCAATCTCTTAACCCTACCCATTATATCGTATATGGGCACTAACTTATCGCTTAACCCTTCACAGGTGCCCAGCAGCTGGCAGAAACTGTGGCAGGGACCCAGCAGCAACAGCGCTGTGGATTACATGCGTGCCTTGATGGTGCGTGCGACTGCAGCGGAGCAGCGCTACAAGGAGCAAGTGCAGCTGGCCTTTGCCATGGATATCAATCTAATGCATGTGTACAACTGTGAGAATCTCTTTGCCTGCCTCAAGCTGCAGCAGGCGCAGCAGTTTGGAGTCTCCACGCAGCGACTGCAGCTGCAGTGTTTGCAGGGCGGCAGAGACGGAGGGGCGACGTCGACGCCACCTGCAACTGCTTTGGTGCTCAAGCTGGCGCCGCTTAAGGTAAGTCGAAATTAATGAATCTCCTGTGTGTTTGTGTCTGTCTGTTTGTCTCTTTCGCTTGCCTTTTGTCCGTCTGTCTGTGTTTTTTTTTTTGCGTTTTTCTCACTCGCGTTGATTTTTTTTCTTGCGCTTACCTTGCCCATCTTGGCCATAAAATGCGTCTCCAGCTTGTCGAGTTTGATGGTTAAACACTTGTCGCTTGATTCAATTGCTGCACTTTTATTTACAACATTTAGTTTGCATTTGTTGGCTCTCGCATTGATTTCGCTGCACTTTTTTTCTCGCTTTTTTCTTCACGCCGCTTCTTTTTGTTTATTTGATTGACATTCCGGCGCTCTGTTAACTCCGGCCAGGGCTGCAGTGCAGCTCAATGCGCACTGTTAAGCGTTGCGAGTATTTTTTGGGTAGTACTGTTATTAAATAATTGTTGTTGAACTAACAAATTTCACTTTTTAACTGCTGCTATTTTTATATTCATTTCAAATGTGCATATTACGCATTATTATTGAGTTTTTATTTTGCTTGATTAATCTTTTTTGCTGCTCCTCACAAGTATTTTACGAGTTAACAGTGCTGAGCTGCCACTTTTATGTTAAATTTAACAGTGGATAAAGGCGTGTACTTAACATTGCTATCATAGCCGACAGCTTCTGTCAGAGCACATGCTAGTGGCATTGGTGTTTGCACTTACTAAACTATAGGTTGTTGTCTGAACTAATTTGCGATGTTTCTATTTGATATTAAAAGTAGGAAAATTTTAGATTTATAAAAATTATTAATGTTTGCAGCTCGATGGAGATACGCAATCAATGAATGCCAGCGAATCGAATGCATTTTACATCACTTATAAAATTAAAGATGAACGCCAGGCGAGCGCACAAATCGATAAGTTTAAGAAAATCGATCAATTCGCGATTCCCAATCGCAGTCAATCATCAGAGGAGAAACTTACTTTACCTCTTTATACGAGAGCGAGCCGAGATAAATTACTTTGCCATCTGGAAGTGCAATCGATGGGCGCCACAGCCGAACAGATTCTCTTAGCTGGAACAGCGCTCATCGTCAGCGATTATTGATCATCCCAGAAAAACGAATCGATGATGTAAATGAAACACGCAAATCCAAACCAAACATAAAAGAAAAGAAATGTGACCAGAAACAACATTTTTCAACATTCAAATTTAAAATAAACCGAAAGTGATGGCAAAAGCAAAAGGAAGTGTGATAACTTACAACATTATCGATAAAACCAGAAATCGAAATAATTATCGATATCACTAATTTACTTTTCTTGCAGATTTGTCAAACCTAAAATCGATAATTTTTGCTGCATTAAAATATTGTTGAAATGCCATTGGCAAATTGAAAATATTTAGTCAATTCAATTCAAGTGGCATAATTATTTAAATGAGCGACTGTGTGGCAATTGAAATAAGTAATTGACGCATTTGCCTTTTAGCAAACGTTTAAGGCAATTTGCAAATCCGTTTAAATATTTAAACGGGATGTCATAAATGTTTAACTCCATCCATCCATGTGTGTGTATGAAGAGAGGGAGAAGGGAAAAGAGAGGGGTTGGTTTATTTCTGTTTTGCGTTTGCAACATGTTAAACTAATTTGGGGGGAATGCCAACAACAAAGTGTCATAAATGTTTGGAGCATAGTTTAACACACTGCTTGCAAGTTGTTCTACCAAGATGCCACGCCTCCCCCCTCTCCCTCCCTCATTTGTCGGAGGCCTTTTCGGAAAAGTTGCTTAACTTTAATTAAGTGGCATTATGTTCAATTAGGCAAAGTTTCGAATATGCAAATGAACACAATTTGTGAGTAAAGTGCTTCAAGGAAGAGGCTTCTCTGTCTTTCAGTCTTTCTGTCTTTGGCAGTCAAATTGCTGGGGAAAAACACAAATCAAAGCTGCAATGACAACGACAACTCACACACATATATATATAACACACTCCCAAATCGTTTCATCCATATCGATGGTGGGCGTGGCCGTAATTGTAATTCACCGAGCTTTTAGTTTTGCCTCTTTTGCCATAAATAAATTATACACTCCAGCAGCAAAAGCAAAGGCACCAAGACCAACAACCAGAAGTTATTACGCATTTTCCACCCCCCCTGCATACGCATTTTCCTAGTCAAATTTTTGGGTTGCACCTCGTAAATAACTTTTGAATTTTGCGAGGAAACTTTGCTAAGCCTTTTCCAAGCTACACATGTTCATGTGTAACGAAAATAGTCGAAATTATTATTGCCTTCGTGTTTTATAAACTGTTTTTCTTTTTTTTGGTAAAATGAAGTGTGCTCGACTGGGAGAAACTTCAGACTTCAGTCTAATAGAATTAACTTAATCGACAGAGTAAACGTTTCCCCAATTTGCATAGCGTTTTTCGAGTAAGTGGATAATGATTTAGCCACGATACTAACTGAATTTATTTGAGTGTGTTCAAGGCAACCGAAAATTGCTAAATTAGTGATCTAAATTTGTGGTGGGTTTTTTTTTAATGCAGAAATTTTCTTTCATTCTTTATGCTTCTCTTAGAAAACTTTGCTGATATTTGCTGCTAAGAAAATTATTCCAAATTTGTGAATACTTTAAGAATTTTGCGATTTGATTTACTGATTTTCTTTTTAACTTTTTCAAACAAATTTTGCCAATATTTTTAATTTGTTCAATTTCCAAAATTTTGCCGAATTTTATATTTTTTTTAATTTTTGCCCTATATTTCATTTTTTCAATTTGCAAAATTTTGCCAATATTTAATGTAAATTTTTACTAATTTTTGGGAATTTATATTCATTTTACTTTATCAAAAATCTTTGCTGATATTTTTGGTATCAAAGAAAACAAGTAAGAAAACTACAGTCGAGTGTGCTCGACTGTGAGATACCCGCTACCCCTTTTGAATAAAAGCAAAATATTGCGGTATTATTTTCAAAATATACCAAAAAAATACTGCAAAATACTAAAAATATACCAAATGGTATATTTGGTATAACGATGTGATACTAACATTTAAAATATACCATAGACGGCACAATACACCAGATTGTCGGCCAAAGCATTTGAGACCCCCCGTAAGTGGGCGTTTTGTCCCATACAAAAGTGTTTCTTTAATAACTTCCACAATTTTTATCTAATCGCAAGCAAATTTTCAGGAATCATAAATACTATTGTTATTATTATATATACCAAAATTCACAGCTTTAACTTTAAAATTACGCTTGTTATTCGATTTTTTTGATTTGCGGGGGCGGAAGTGGGCGTGGCAAAAATTTGAAACAAACTTGATCTGCGTGCAAACATAACAAATGCTGTCGAAAAAAAATTATAGCTCTATCTCTTATAGTCTCTGAGATCCAGTGTTTCATACGGACAGACGGACAGACGGACAGACAGACAGACGGACAGACGGACATGGCTAGATCGTCTCGGCTGTTGACGCTGATCAAGAATATATATACTTTATAGGGTCGGAGATGCCTCCTTCTACCTGTTACATACATTTCCTGCCGGCACAAAGTTATAATACCCTTCTACCCTATGGGTAGCGGGTATAAAAATGATGCAACATTTTAAATATATTCTTCAATACAAATTATATTCTTTAGTTTAAATAACTTTTTACTAGCAATACTTTATTTTTATTTTCGAATAAGCATTTTTTTTTTTGTTAAATAACTTTCTACTATAGAAATATACTTTTTGTTTTGCCATATGCATTTTTTTTGTAAAATACATTTATAGTATTTAAAAATCGTTTAAGTTTTTTATACTACAACAACATTTATTGCTTAGTTAATAGATCCGAGAATTAAAGGACATCATTTCCATACAATAAAAAAAGGAACAACACTTTCTTCGATATAAACACATAAAGTTTTCGCTTTGATTGTTGAGTTAAGTTAATCATGAATTCAATTTGAGGCAAAAGGCAATTTTATTTGTGAAATGTAAATGATGATTGAATGTGATATGGCTGGCTTGAAGTTGCTTTTGGGGCTGTTAACTGAATTAGATATTCTCTTGTGTCCACTCGCGGCTTAATTATGTCATGTGTGGCAATTTCCAATCCCCTTCTCTCCCCTCCCTCTTCGCCTTCGGGGCAGCTTCAGTGCCAAGTCGAAAGCGAAGTCGAAGGCGAAGGCGAAGGCTTTTGTATAGCCTAACTTTGATGATTAAATTTCCAAATGTCTAATTGGAATTTGATTGGGAATTGTGTCTCTCTCTCGTAAAGGAATGTCGAATGTGTCTCTGTCTCTCTGTGACATTTGATAAATGCATGGAACAAATGACTATAGTTGTGTAATCCTCTGTGCTGGCAAATGGGCAGCTGGTGTCTTCTAATTGCACTGTGCCCCGAAACTTCAATGTCAAGGATTACAAATTAATTAAAATTAAAGCAAAGCTCACGACAGTCGGTGACATTTGCATGTGTTCTCTCTCTCTCTCTTTCTGTGTATTTGATTGCCAGTCTTCCCTCGGACTAATTGTAAGCCTGCCAAATGTGATTAATCGGTCATTCTTCTTCTTCATCCTCCCCCATTCTCTGCCCCGCCCCGTGTTTTACTCATAAGGCGCTTCACCGCTGTTGTGCTTCCACTTGAATGAATCGTTTCATGCATCAGGTCAGATTTAAGTGGCGGCTAAAGGTTATGACATGCCCTCAACATATATTTCAATTGTCGGAAGGCTTTTGTGATGCGCTCATTCATTCATTCATTCATTGGCCTGGCCAATTGAGTGTGTGTGGATGCGGCTTAAATGAGCAAAGCCATCGCTGCTGCTGCTGCTACTATCACTGATGATAACTGAAATGCTTGACATGTGCAGAGTCCTTTCACCGCAGTGTTTACTTAAATTAACTCCATAGAGAGAGAGAGAGAGATGTGTTTAATGAAGCTTGCACTTGACTGCCTTGACTGATGTTATTTTGTGGCATAAACGTAAATATAAACTAGCCATTTTGCATATAGTATAATCAATATGATAATATCTGTTTTATGTAAAGCTTTTGTTGTTCTGCAAGAATTACAAACACTTTTTAAAGTAAAGTTTATTTTACATTGTAGTATGCTTAAAGTTTAATATCAAATACAGAAAAGCGCCATCTATCGGTTTATCAATGCTTAGGTTTCATTGCTAAGCAGCGTCATCTGGTTCGTGTCCATGCTAAGCATTAGTAGAATTACCTGCTATGAATTGTGTCTTTGTAAAGCGATAAAAATGTAAGAATGTGACTTTTGTATAGTGAATTTAAAGTTGGCTATTAAGTTTTGTTTGCTTTGGATGCTGTGCAAAGATTGGAGCCTTAAAAATATTGCATTTTCATACAATTTTTATAACATATAGGAAGAAATACAGCTTTATAACACGTTCAAATAGCTCAAACTATCTTATGTAAAAATCGCAGCCTTTTAGATAATACCTTACTAAACCTTCTCGACTTTCTACACAACCTTTCAAAAGCATAATAGTTTAATATGCTTGATCCTGAAATTCGAAGGAAGTCTATGTGTAGCCTCCTAATACTTTTCTTTTGTAACTTTTACTATTTAAGTGTTTGATTCACATTTTCCATTTTGATTTAATACGTTAATACATTCATTAATTTGATGTAATGCGACTTTAAATTCAATTCGGAATTCAATTTGTATAGAAATACCAATTAATACATATTTGTGTCTTATTTATTTATTATTGCTGCAAGCGCACAAGTTTTCTAATTTATGTAAATATGCGCTTTATTATGAATACCAAGTAATATACAATTTGTGTTTCAAGCTGTCTTCCCTTTAGAAGTCTTGCTGCTAAATTTGTTGCAAGTTAAGCAACTTAATTGATACACTTCCTTTCGATCTGAATAGTTTGCGCTGCGTTTTGCCAGCGGCAGTTGAAACTTTCAACTAATCAGAATTTCAGTATTTTGAAAGAGTTTCACTCAGATATGATTATCAACTATGAACTTATCAGATGTCGTGCCTCAAGGGATGCTTTTGCTACTTCTTCGAATTCACACTTGATATTCTCGCTTTTGACTTCAAACGCTAAGCACAGGTGCTAATTTTCTCATGCGGTTGGCTAATGAAATCAGTTTGAGCTCAGATTTATTATTAGAGAGAAAGGGAGAGAGAGAAAGAGAGCGGACATTTGAAGGAGAAAACCGCTGGGAAACCACAGAAAAGCAACAACAATTACGACAAGCTGCAGCGCAAGTGGCTTTCATAAAGTTTGTTGGGTTCAGAGCAAGGCTCTGTCAAGGACGTGAATAGTTTGAGCAACTGCCATGCCAAATTCTCAGCCAAAAGCACAGTTCTCAACAGCCAGCAACATGAGCAACAGCAACAATAATAACAACAACAACGAGAACAACAACAACGTTAGCAAAAGCAAAACGAAAACTTTTGTAAAACCGCACGAAACTTTTAAGATTCAAAACTGCAACATTATTTGAGGCGTGTTGAAAGAGCAACAGCCATACACACACACACACACACACACAGATATCCTGCATATCCTGGCTTGTGCTTAGCAAATGAGTTTTGTCCTAGTTTGTTTAATGCCCGAAGCCAGAATTTATGTCCACAACGATTCCGACCGGACTGTTTTGGTGTAATGAACAGATAACTGCTGGCTAATTGTGCCAACATCCATTAAATTGTAAAGTGAGTTTATTCTGCATAAATATGCATAAATATATAGAGTGAAGCGCAAAAGTTGAATTTAAGTAAATCACGCTAAATTAAGCTATCTTTATTTACATCATTTCACATCTCAATCGAGTGACTTGCTTTATAAGTGGTATTAAAAATATGTGCCTCTATGAAATGAATAAAACAGGCAAAAAAAGACATCTACCCTAAAAAGTACATTTATATTCTCGATCAGTCATCTTAGAAATAGAGCTTCATATTTTTGCACGCAGATCAAGTTTTTATCAAATTATTGCCTAATTCCGCCTCTAAAAATCGAAAAAATCAAATAACAAGAGTAATTTAAAAGCTATTTATGATTCCTTGTTTAAATCCGATAAAAATTGTAGTAGTTGTTTAACAAATAATTTTGCATGGCTACAGTAATGGGGTTGCTTTAACTGTCAATATGCTATATTTTGTAATATATGGTATACTCTTAAATTAGTAGTACAATATCGATATACCAAATGTGGTGTTCGGTATATTTTGTACTTTATGGTATATTTTGAATGTAGAACAAAATCGATACACCAAATATAGCCTTTGGTATATATGAGTATATTTGTGGTATATTGTTGGTATATTTGTTGAATATGCTTTTATTTTAAATACCAAGTAAACCCTCGGTATATTTTAGTATATTTGCGGTATATTGTTGGTATATTTTTAGGATAATGCTTATATTGAAAATGGGTAACGGGTATCTCATAGTCGAGCACACTCAACGGGAATTTTCTTGCTTGTTTTAATATACTACAATATGGATATACCAAATATATACATATGTATTTTATTGGTATATGAATAGAATATGCTTTTATTTTAAATGAGTAGCGGGTATCTGACAGTCGAGTATACCCAACTGTAGTTTCCTTCCTCGTTTTCCGCCGCACCTGTTGCCCGGGCAACAACTATGCTGTAAATGCACAAATGGAATTTGTAGCTCTTATAGAAAATCATGATGGCAAATATTTTTCGTACGCGTGCACATAAATTCCATTTCATTTAGCTGTTAATTCAATTTTATTTTGCACCTGTGGGTTGGCTAAGCGAATGAGTGAAGCAAGGGGGGGTGGAAAAGTAAAGAGGGGAGGGGAGTATTGAAAAAGCAGCGCGCTGTGGAAATGCAAATTAACCCAGAAACGTTTTCGTGCATAAAATGCCAAAAATGTTAACTAAAATTATGCAGCTTTGTTGCTGCTGCTGCTGCGCCACAAAACCAGCTAAAGCACCAAAAAAAAAAGAAGTCAAATGAGCGCGACTCTCGAATTCTCCAATGGGATAGACAGCAGCAGTTGAGGAGAGGATAAAAGGAAAAAGCACAGGGGGAAATGCATAAAGCGCTGATTGCAGAACAGGCCGAAGTCCCCCGTCTCTCGCTCTCTGTCTTTTTTTTCTTCTCATGAGTACGTGACTGAGTTTACACGCAAATAAATAAAAACGCGACTCGAGCATCAGCAACGAGAACAACAACAACAAAAAACAGGCAACTAAAATGCGAGTCTTGCATAATAAAATCGCGGGCAATGTAGGGTTAAACAACAACAACAAGAGGAGCAACAGCAACTGTGAATCGCGCCCTGCCAAAACAAATGCAATTTATTTGCTGCAAAAGAGTTTTGCCTCTCTGCGTTTTTTTCTCCCCTCTCTTCGTTCTCTCTCTCTCTCTTTCGCACACGCTCTTTGAGTCGCTGTCATAACTTTATCACGTACCGCGGCCAACCGTCGCCAGGTGTCGCTAGTGCAGACGGCAAGCGTCGTGCACCGGAAACGGAAGCGCTGTCAACAGGCCTGTAGCTGGCAAACTGGAAAAGCTGCAAAAGTCGCGCGTGAAATGCAACGCGTTTTATCTAAAACTCGACTTTTTATATCCGGCTAATAAAGAAATGCAAAGGGTTTAACCGCTAATTGGGAATGTAAAAATATATTCTTTAACTTTTCTTTATAAATTTCCTTAGCGATCTGCAATTAAGTGTAATTTTCCTTAATTTTTTTATTGATATATAATTATTTTATTTAGGTATCTCTTAGTCGTTACCACTCGCTTCTTTTTCTTGCTTGATTTTCCTTTGCATTTTCGCCTGCAAAAAAGAAGTGTGATAAGCCGCGCTTTAGGCTTTCGGGAAATGCAGTTTACCTAAAGCGTATATTTTGGTTGAGTGAATCGATAAGATGTGAGCCAAGGCAACACATGTTACGCTTTTTGAGGATTTGAATGCGGAAACTTTGAGAAAAGCCACAGTGTGTGTGATAAAATGAAGTCGCGAGAGATGAGTGAAAGTTATGTCTAAAAAAGTAGTAAAAGGATCGAATAGATGAAATATGAATTCTAAACAGTTGAAATTTGTAGAAAATTTTGAGAGTTAAGAAAGAGATAACGAATAAAATAGATAAAATAAGGTTTCTAAAGGTTTCTTGTTAAAAAATATAAAAAAAGTTAAAAGAAAGAATAAGAATTAAAAGAAATAATAGAGTTTTATAAAAGAAATGATGAATTAGGTATTCGTGATTAAAACAACTGCGTCAAAAATAGAAAGAAACTTTGAACAGATTAGTAAAGATCAAATAGGAAAATATTATAAATATTATATGATATCAAATGGTCAAAACAAAGATTGCTAATATTGAATTCTCTTGTATAAAAATAATTCATCTTAGAAAGATGGCCGAGAATTAAGTGTCACAATATTAAAAGAAAATTTCTTTAAGATTATCACAACAATTAATGAAAAGTAAATGCAGTTTTGGATGGATTAAAACGGTTATTTATTTAAGAATATCATACTATTGATGGAAAGTTTTGCCATGTATATTTGCTTACATTGTGTGTGTTTTTATTTCATTGCGTTATAACTTACAAATATTCAGATAGTAGTGTATAGAAATTTTGTTGTTAATGTTTTTATGGCGATTCGTTTGTTCCGGCATCGTCTTATTTTTCAATCGATTCATTTCGAGGAGGAGGAGGAGGAGCAACTAAATCCAGCAGCAACTTCATCGATTTGCAGCATCATTCAGACGGCATTATTACTGACAATCTGGATATTCTTTGCCATAGTCATTTGCATGACTCCGCCCGATGATCACCAAACGGATGTTGTCCACCTCGCTCCGCATCTGCCACAATTTGTGAAGCTTCAGAAGAAGCCCTCGGGTGATGCTGTTCGGATTACGCTGTACGGAAATATCAATGTATTGAAAACCATCCATCGAGGCCGAGTATCGAAAAATGAATTGTATGTTGGTGTTTGTCTGGTCAACTACAATAATCGAACTAAGGAAATGGTTTGGAAGTCGGCCGAATGGAAAGTCTATGTCTATACGAATATCTATCATGCTGGAACTGTGCTCTATGACATTGAACTCAAAGACGATGAGAGTGACGATTTGCAGCTTTTACTTTTGAATCATTATAATGAAACAACTGGCGTATCTTTGGCTATCGATGCGAATCCTCTTAATCACATTTACGGCATCTTTTGTGGCCTTGGGCTAATGGCATTGCTTTACATTCTGCTCATATTCAATATTATGGATCCAATATTTGCCGCTTGGCTGGTGGCATGTGGAGCTCTGGGAGTGCTCTGTTTGGATAGATCACGACCAAAACTCGAGACAATTATCGGTTGGATCGATGTGGAGACATTGATGCTGCTCTTTGCCATGATGATTATGGTCGGCATACTCTCGGAGACGGGTCTCTTTGACTATCTGGCTGTGTTTGCCTATCAATTGTCGCGAGGCAACGTTTGGCATCTGCTCTTCTTCTTGTGCCTGCTCTCGAGTGTCTTTTCTGCCATCATTGACAGTGTATCGACATTTAGGCTGATGTTGCCGATGACTTTAAGATTGTGTCAAACGCTACAGTTGAATTCGACATTGATGATCATTAGCATTGCGATCTTTGCGAATATCGGTGGAACTATGACACCTGTGGGGGATACGGCGAATGCGATAATTGGCCAAGATAAACATGTCACCGAACATGGCATTACTTTTCTACAGTTTGCCTTGCACATGTTCCCAGGCGTTGTGGCTGCCATGTTAGTCACACTGATCTTGTTGTATTTTCTGATACGCAACGAACTTTTCGAGTCGAGTCAAGCGAATACTTTACGCTCGACTCGTGTCAAGTTGTTGGATTATCAGCAACGATACTCGATGAAGTCGAGCACAAATCTGCAGCAGCGCATGAAAAAGTTGCGAGAATTGCATTTTATGGAGACGCTCGAGAGGATGAAAAAGAAATACAAAATCAAGAATAAACCGCTGCTGATGAAATGTTGCATCTGCTTTGGCTTTGCACTGATTATGTTCGGAATGCAATCGGTGCCGGGCATTCGAAGTGTGAAGATCTGCTGGTCAGCTGCCTTGAGTGCGATACTCTTGGTGATACTAATGAATCAGGCGGACCTTGAGTCGATTGTAAAACGTGTCGAATGGTCGCATTTGGTTTATCTAGCGGCGCTCTTTGTGCTCATGGAATGCTTAGTCGAGATGGGCTTCATCGATTGGCTGGGTCAGCTGACCATTGATCTGGTGATGAGTGTGGACAAGTCACAGCAATTGACGGTTGCCATTCTGCTGCTGATGTGGACCGGTGCCCTGGGCTCGGCTTGTGTCGATGCAGCGCCCATCACAACGATGATGCTGAAGGTGACCATTCAGCTGGCTGCCAGAAATGAAATTCCCTTTTCACCTCTGGTTTGGGCTCTCTCCTTTGGCGTTTGCCTGGGCGGCAATTCGAGTTTGATCGGTGCATCGCTGCGTTTCTTGCTAATTGGTTTACCAATCACAATTGCCACGGTCTTTGTTTCGTCCGTTTATCTGCTCATTGCACACTGCTATTTCCATTTGCATGGAGCGCATGATATGCTTAAAGTATGATAATGCTGTGAACTCCTTAGATGAGAATTGAATTAAGTATAAAACTTTGTAAGTGTTGGGAAGAATGAAGATTGAAACTAGTTTTATCTCAAAAGAGTCAAGAATAATGTAGTTTTGTACATTGTATAATTTTGCACACTAGAAACAGAAAAAAAGTCCAGGCTAGTCTACGAAAAGTTAAGATGACTTTTGGAAATAAAAATTCTTTATTATAAATCAACATTTACATCGTAGTATTCATTTATTAGAAATGGCTTGGAAAGTGTTTGATAATTTCATTCAAATATACAAATTTAGATCGATTTGTAATTGATTGTTAATTTGTTTATGTGTAATATAAATTTTATACTATAAATAAAGAAATCTCTTTTCAAAATATATTTCTAATTAATTTACATGATTATTTGACTAGCAAAACAAGAGCATAAAACATGTTTTTCATATTTACTTACAAATTTGAAAATTTGTGTCTTTCAATTACATTCTTTACATTTAGTTTTATTTTTTTTTTTGTTTATTATTTCATTTCATTTTATATGATTAAAAATCAATTATCTTGACAACAATTGACAACTTTTTTAATTCATTTACTAATTCTTATAATTTGTCATCTGCTTTGTTTTGAATTTCCATTTTTTCAGTTTAGGTTTCAGTTTCAGTAGGCAAGGTTTAATTCGAGATTTCTTCTCCTTATTTTGTTCAAGCCTTTGTCTGATTAGTGGTGAAACAATTCATTCTTATACTTATACTTCTACTCTTTATATATTCAACTTTATTCAGTTCATTTGTAATCATCATCAAGATCTGTGTAGCGGCTGCTTTGCTTGGCTAATTTATGCGTCTCGTTTGATAATAAATTTTATATTTACGTTGAGGAAATACGAAGTATATATACCATATATACTATATACAGACTTACAACGTAGTAAAGTATGTTATGCATATGTTATGTGTGTGTGTTTGACTTTTGCTCTATTTTTGCTGGTCTCGACGCTGTTTGCCAATGACAATATGTCATTTGTTCCACATTCGGCGATGTCCTTCGTTCATTTGTTATTGTACTCAGCTTTGTGCTTCTTTTTATCTGCACATACCTGGTAACTACAATGTGTGCGAGGTGTTTTAAGGGAGTGGTAAAGGAAAAGTTAAAGTTATGAAGGTAAAAATCAAAAATAATATTTCATTCTTATGCTTCTTAGAAAAAAGATTTATATACTAAATACTTACATTTTCATTTGCTAACAATTATCAGGTATCTCGCAGTCGTGTGGACTTTGTGGTATACTTTTTTTTGCTCTTAACATTAGCAGCTGTATTTGTTGTTTCAATTCCAAAACCATTTGTTATCGAATTTGTTTTTGCTTATTTAGTATGCCGTAGCTAAAGCCAAAATTGGGGGCAAGGGTCTTTCAGTGGGCGTGGCTGGGCAGCACAGGCATGCTCCTGTGGGCAAACACACACACACACACACACTCACACTCACACACAGAGGAGATAAACTCGTATGCATGTTAATTTGCTGTGATTCAATAGGTTTGCATTGAGTTATGGCCGCATTAGGCATCAGATCTAGGCATCTTAGGGGGCAACCATATGTACAATACATGTGTACGCATTTCTGTGTGTGTGTGCGAGTGTGTGTGTGTTTTGGGTAACAAATGTTTGCCGTCTGTTAAAGTCCTTTGAGTACCAAAAGCCGCAACATGGCGGAATATTAATTTATATTGGCCATAGACAAAATTGCTAATAACGTTCTGTGGTCATTAAATTGGATACAAATTTAATATGTGTGCATATTGTAAACATTTGCCCAAATACCATAAATTCATTTTGGTATATTAAAATACTGGAATTGGGTGCGAATTTAAAACACTTTATGCATGTGTCAATATAATATGCGAATAACTTTAAAAAATCTTACCCTCTACAATATATTCTATAATTGGTATATTAATGTAATACTATATTCAAAATATACCATAGGGTACAAAATATACCAACTTGTCAATCAAGGCAACTAAGAAAAACTGAGAAAAATTTGAGCTCTCCTAGTTCTAGTCCCCAATTTTATTATGAAATCAATGGAAAATGTTAAAAATAAAAGCATGCGGGCAGCACATAACTTTAATATTGCTGCCGGAGAAGGAAAGCAATTGAATCGAATTTCAATTTTGCCCTCAGTCAAAGGCGATGCCATCAAATTATGTTTAACATGTTCAGGAAATTCTTATAAATGTTTATGCATTTTCTGTTGCGCTTGGCAAACAGCTGCCGATCTACTGGAGAATGGGGAGAATGGGGGCCAACAGCAAAAGCAAAAGCTTATTGAAAACTTTTACCAACTGCTGCGATTCCTTTGGGCATTTTATCTTAATGCTGCCTGGTTGTTGGCTTGCTTGCTTCCCAACCAACCATCCAACCCAGCTGCCTCTCAACTGTTGCCTCTCAACTGCCGGCTGCATCCTGACTGCTGCCAAAGAGGTCGCCAATATCTATGTGGCAGCAATGTGGCCTGGATGCGGGGCAGAGGCAGAGGCAGAGGCTTGTGGCACTCACGGGGTTGGAGTTGAAGTCGAGGTCGGGCTCGGGCTCGGGTTCGAGTTCGAGTTTCCTTTATTTGTTTACAGCTTGTAGTTGGGCCGTGACTGAGCATGTTCAAGTTGCTTTTTTATACCCATACTTCACATAGGGTAACGGGTGTCATAGATTTGTGCCGGCAGGAAATGTGTGTAATAGGCAACTAGATGTCAAAGCTTATAAAAGATAGAGAGCTAAAATTTTTCGTATATGGTAAAAATTGTTCTTACTTTTTGGTTTGGTTGACAATCTAGTATATTTTCTAGTATTAAATTGATATACCAATTGTAGTTCTTGGTATATTCTGTAGAGAGTAAGAATTATGTCACACTGATTTTCTTTTATTAAGGCATCTCACAGACGATCTGGTATATTTGGTATCCTATGGTATATATGAAATTTAGTATTATATTGATATACTATATATAGTCTTTGGGATATTTGAGAATTTTTCGATAAATACATTTTGTGTTCGTTAAGAATAATATCGCACTTTTTTTATTTGCTATTTTATAGCAGAGCACACTGAAGTATATATTTTTGTATATATTTCAGTATATTTTGGTAGATACATTTTGTCAACCTTAAGAATTATGCCATAATATTTTTCTTTCATTGAGTATCTCACAATCGAGCTGGTATATTTTGTATTTTTGGAATTTCGTAGTATATTGTTATATGTGTGTAATATATCCTTTGGTATATTTTCGGTATATACATTTTACACACGTTAACAATAATACCACACTTTTTGCTTCTTCTATTTGAGTATCCCACAGTCGAGCTCACTCGACTGCAGCTTTCGTACTTGATGTTGTTGTTTTTGTTGAAGCCGCTGCTGCCACTTTGATTGGCAAAATATTGCGGCCGCTGAAGTATCTGGTGCTCAGGTTCTGTTCCTGCTGCTGTTGTTGCTGCCCGCGTTGTCATTGGCAGCACACATGATAAATATATGTATGTGAACAATATGCCAGGACACAAATACAGACACACTCGATTAGGTGCATGACGCACTCTCGTGGCGAAACTTAATTTATACAAATGTTGCCACTGCCAGTTGATGGCAGCTGCCACGCTATAAATGTAATTGATTACGCACCGAAGAACAAAATACATTTCCCATTCTCCTTCTCCTTGGGCTAAACAGTCCTCAGACTGCCCACAAAAGCTGGCCAGCAATTTCACGGCATTATAATACACTCTGAGAGAGTGTGGGAAGTCTATCTCAGTATGTGTGTGTGTGTTGTTTTTTTTTTGTTATATGCGCCCATCACATTTGCATATGCAACACATGCCACACGGGGCTTGGACACGTGTCTGCCGGCAGCAGCACTCACAGCAAAATGTTGCATATTAATTTCATGTAAGTTTTTCTTTCTCTCTTGCTGCTGTTGGGGCTGCCAACATTTTTATTAATTTCCATTTCAAGTTGTTTGGTAACGAACGTCGTCGTCGTCTCTCCACATGCAATATAAACTTTTGTTTAAAACAAACATGCTACCGTCATATGATGGACGGTCAACAATTACAAGGGTAAACAAAAACAACAACAAATGGGTTAAAATGTAAATTATAGCAGCAGATGTAGGTAGCATTATAGCGCTGTTACTGTGTGCAACCAGATGATATATACCTGAGGTTAAGTGCTGCAAGATATTATGAAACAATTGCGCACACACATTGGAAATTGTTTCTTTTTTTTTTGTTTTTTTTTTTTTCTTTTACACTTATGTCAACAAGTTTGAGGAATGGCGGTGTGGAAAGCTGTCTCCAAATGGCAAATTTAGTATGTTTTTGGTATGTCCGAGGCAAGTTATAAATTCTGGAAAGATGACTTTTTTTTGTCAAGCAAAAGAATAAAAGATTTCAAGAAGTAAGCTGCAAATTAAATCTAAGACTGAAGAAGTAAAAACTATCTTTAAATTTTAGAAGTGCATTTTGGCATAGTTTTCACTTGCTCTACTTTTTATATTCTTCAGGCTTATATTTAATTCAGAGGAACCAAAAGTTATATTAATTTTTTGACTATACAAAGATTAGTTTATATCAACTTTCATTTAAATTGATTAAAAAGTAAATAGTATATTTTGTTTAACAAAAATGTTTATATCCCCTAAGTAGAGTTAAAATTTTTCGGAAAAAAAGTTGCGATTCATAACTAAAATGTATTTTTTTGCGATGATTTTTTATATAAACTTTTTAACATATTTAAACAATACGAAAAGGCTATTATCGTCAAAATATACCAACAAAATATACCGAATTGACACTTAGCTGTGCAAAATGAACATACCGATAATATATTAATACATAGGTAGTAGCCTAATACTAAAATAAAAATTTAAACATTTTATTTGATGTTTTTTTGTTCATAATATATATTAATATTCATAATCCAAGCTTCACTGAATAATTAAGTCACCTCTCGTATTATGTATTTTTATATATCTTATATATAACTTATTTTGAACTTAATACGTTACTGTGAGTACGCCACAGCTGTTGAAGTTAATTAGTGTTGGTTATTTTGGGCAAGAAAGCTGTCAGTTTTGCTTGGCTCTGTTGGTCGCCTGTCTAGCTATGTGTTTGTCCATCCTTTGACTTTGGTTAACATATGCAGAAAGCTGTGCATTTCATTTCATATAAGGAGGAGGAGAACGCACAAGAGCCAGCAGCCAGCAGTCAGAAGCGCAGTCAGTGTGTTGGCCTTAGAGGTTGCTTTAAAATGCACTGAAAACACAAGTGTGTGTGTGAGTGTGTGTGAGTATGCGAAGTGAGCAAAGAGATGATGGCGATGGTGATGATGATGATGATGATTTTTGGTAGTAGTTGTTTCTATGCCAACTAGAATATGGCCGTAGTTCAGTTTGCTGCTGGCTGCTGCTGGCTGCTGCCACATGCCACAAATCCAACGCTTTATGTTTGCGTTAACGTGTGCAAAATCTGATGGCTGCACTAACTTGCGGATTTAGGTGTTGAAAATTATGTGTAAAATGTGTCACAGCTAAGCTGCGCCATGTACGCCAAACAGCCATGCCCAAGCCCAGGCACAGGCAGAGGGCAGCGCATTTGGAGGAGCGAGAACAGTTTCATTCTCTGGGTCTTGGTCTGGGTCTGGGTCGGAGTGCTGAGGCCAACAGCGACATTTGTGGGGAACGGGGGGACGTGGGCAGGCGTGCCAAGTGTTAAGTGTCGCCTTCAAGGCTCGGGCGAAAAACGCGTGTGGCGAGAGCAGATCACATTTTCATATGCAGAGTTGCGTGTGTTGCACATTGGTTGGAATTGAGATAAAGTTAAAATAAAGTAGAATATTATAACTCAGTATCGAAGGAGTTACAAAAATGTAATGTAATTTGAATTCATTTTAACCAAAAGCTACTAAGATACATAGGCATTGTTAATTAAAAAGATATGAATAAAAGATTATTATCTTAATAATATATTTTGTTATTCTTTATTTAATTCTTTCCCATGTTGTAGTTTTTCGAATGATAACAAACTGAGGAAAAACATTTATTATTATTCAAAATTTATATATTTAAAAATACTTCTACAAACTTACTGTTTTGTACAATTTTGTATAAAATTAGTTTTACTCCATAATACAAGCATACATTTTAAAACATTCTTTAACTTTTCATATAGTAAAAACAGGCCGCCAAATAAATAAGCATTATATATATTCACTTGGATTACTTATTTTATATTTTATATAAGTTGAACGATATCATCCATTATTGTTTTTAATTGGTTGTCTGTTAAAAAGCTCAAAGTTTATAGATAGTTTAAAGCTTTATTTCTGAGACCAAATAGCTAAATGATCTATAAACTTTCCAGTTTTCGAAAAATTCCATTAATTGCATGTATTCTTCTTTCGATTATGATTTATATCTAAAAAAAATTTAAAATTTATTTCACCATAAACTCAGTCATTTCGACCACTGTGCTTTACTATGCGTGAGCGTTGCTTATACAAAAAAGTTTATGCACTTTCGACCTAACCAAAAAATAAAAATAATAAACTTCGACTTTGCCAGCAGATGAGATGCTATCCTAAAAAACCTTTACAAGATTTCTATCGAGTAGGTAGTTGGGAGGCAAAACTTAAAATATGCTTTACTTGACACAGGTTGCAACCTTGTCACATTCTCATCTTTGTATCTCACCCTGTGTCCCGTGACATGACCTGACTCTTAATTAAAATATTTATTAAGCATTTTTTGGTGCATACAACAAATTAATACCCGAAAGCAAAGAGCTACTAGCTCGCTCAACAAACCCATAGTTAAGGACAACCCGCAGCCTGCACACAAATTTTATGCTGTTGCAGTTTGTTGCCTGTTCCCCTCTCTCCCCTTTCCCCTTTCCCTATCTATACTCTGAGCGCAACAGCAGCGTCAACATTGCAGTTGCCGCATGCCAAGTTGGCCAACTACTGTGCAGTATGTACTATATATACTATATGTGTATGCAAGAGTTGTCCAAAAAGGAGGAAGCGATGGAGGCTCGTCGTCGTTGAACAACAAGCGTCAGCCGGATGAACAGCTTGCCAGTTAGGCTGGCGAAATATGCAGCTGTCGCTATTCTTGACTCCTCTCTCTCTCACTCTCTCTCTCTCGCTCCCTGTCAGCAACAAAAAGTCTGGCATACAAAATCTAAAATATTTATGCGGCAGTGTTTGGCAACGTCAACGCCTATAGACGCCACTTCACTGTCTCTTCTCCCCTTTCCAACACTTTTGCTACTCTCTTCAGTTTTTCGTCAAAACTTTTGGCTGCCACACACACAAAACTGAAACAGCAGCAGGTGCAGTGGAGAAACCGAAGCCAATTGCTGTGAGTACAAGCAACGCACAGCAACAGCAATTCAATATAAAAAAAATTGTAATAAAATTTAAATGGCAAATGTGTTTCGAGTCCAGGCAAAATCATGTTTGTTGTTGATTTTGAACTGCAATTTTTATTGGAAATTAATTGGAATCTACTCTAGATGAAAGTATTCGATATATGTTGTGAGAGAATTTCGTGAAAAGTAATGCAAGTAAGGTGACTACAGAAAATATTTGAGATTCATATTCGGATTGCAATTCAACAGAAATTAACAGAATTTAAAAAGATTTTGCCATGAAAATATTTTCAGATTTCAACAAAAATAAGCTGAAAGTGTTATTTAATAGATTGTTTATTAAGCAGGTGTATAAAATAAACATTTATTGGAAAATATTAAATATTTAAATGAAATTCAGCTCGTTCAGTGTTGTGCAACGCACAGATTTTTATTTTTTAGCTTTAAGAAATTGCAAAGAAATATTGTATTTATTCACATATTTAATATTAAATAAGTTAAAAATTATGCTTATATTTAGTGTGTATTGATTTTTAACTTTGAAAATAAATAATATTTTTATGCAATGCCCATAAACTTAACTTAGTGTTGCTCAGATAATTATTACTGAGTTACTTATTATTATATATGAATCAACTTACAGTGACAAGTTTTTGACGAGTTTTCGATTAAATGTATTTTGAAATGGAAGCTCAAGTAATGTTGAAAATAAGTGGCCCTAAATTTAGACTGCTGCACTTTCAGTGTTGTGCAACGTACAGATTATTATTTGTTCATCGTTTACAAATTACAAAGAAATATTGTATTTATTTACATATTCAATGGTAAGTAACTTACAAAGTTGATGTCTGAATAGATTTTAAAAAGAAAGCACAAATAGTAGCTAATTCAATTCAATATGATTTCAAATACTTCACGTTAAGTGTTGTGCAGTGCACAAATTAGTATTAGAACTTTTGTATTCATTTACTTATACAATGTTTACTAATTTACAGAGAGTGATTAGATTTAATAGAGTTTTTAATTGGAAACCCGAATATAATTTAAATGAAATGCGCATTAATTTGGACTTCAGTGTTGTGCAGTGCACAAATTAGTACTTAAACTTTTGTATTCATTTACTAATACAATGTTTACTAACTTACAGAGAGTGATTAGATTTAATAGAGTTTTTAATTGGAAACCCGAATATAATTTAAATGAAATGCGCATTAATTTGGACTTCAGTGTTGTGCAATGCACAGATTATGTTAAACATCAAAAGGAACTTTGACAAGTTAGTTGGTTGCTCTTGAAATGAAATGCGAAGCAAGCGTGCAAGCGATAAAACTCTCGCCAAAAACTTTTGCCTTTAAAGCATCAGTGCTGGGTACGCTGAAAATGTGCACGTTTTCGCACACTGTTGTTGCGAGATTTAGAGTGCATTCCATTGCTGTGTAGCTGGGCGAATGTGGCGAGTTGCTGCAGAGTTGCAGTTGTTGTGCATTGATGCGTTGTGTAAACGACTTGCCAACAATTTGCATTTGGCCAACTTTGGGCATTTGCCCTTCGTTGTAGTTGTAATTGTAGATGTTGTTGTGTAGCTGTTGCTGATGTCCTTGCTTAACCCCACAGATATTTTTGTGTAAACTTGTTAGATAATTACAACAAGAGAGAGTCTGAGAGAGGAGAGAGGGGGTAAAACAACTTGTTGGCGCAAAACTTTAGTCAAATGCATTCAGCGCCATTTGAAATGCAAACAAAGTAATGTAAATACGTTTCTTTTGCTTTTTTAATGGCAACTCTTAAATAGTTAATAGCATTGCGGCAAAAAAAGCCAATTTTAGTTATGACTTTACAAAATATTTGCATTGATTTTGCGCTTCATTGTCGACAAACGGATATTCTATGCACTAAATGAGTTTTAGAGCAAGTAAAAGTTGTTAACTTTAAGGCTGATGAACTAAAAGATACGCTAGCTTTAAAGGGAAAGTGCTGATGAAGTTAATCAAGCTGAACTAAAGACTACTAAGCATATAAGTATAAAATTCTTTTGCCTTTTTAACTGATTTTACTTTACTTAACAGGCATACCCCATTCTGTTTGAATTTACAGGGTATAGATATTTACGTTTTGAAGAATTTCAATTTCGCGCTGCTTGAACAAGCCAAAATGCAAATTACCATAAATATATTGATAAAGTGGTAAACGAATTGAACATAGTCCGTTTAATTTATTTACGCCGGTTAAAGAGAGAGACAGGGAGAATGAGAGAGAGAAAAAGAGAGAGAGAGCAAGCGGAATTGCTTTCACTGCATTTGTGCTCCATCAATTGGAAAACAATTATCATAATTACGATAAAGAAGCGCGTGGCAAAAAAACCGAAAAAAGAAAATCAACAGTAAAATTAACAACAATAACAATGCGAAAATAAGAACAAAATAGTGCGAGTTACACTTAATATGCACTTAATGAGATACTTGTATTGGGGCCGATTCATGTTTCCAACACTTTCGAGATATTTTTTTTTTTGTATATTTATTTTTATATTTTTTTCTGGTCAATTTGCCACTTTCGCTCTTCCAACAATTTGCATAATATTAATTGCAATTGTGCATTGAGCCTATTTGTAATACGCTTAACTCTGTCAATGTCCTGATATTATAATGTGCAACTATTTCAGCTTGATTTCAATTATAAATAATCACTTTTAATATTGTTTATTTGCTCGCTTACTTAGTTAATGCCAATTGATATTTATTAGTTATTTATTTACACATGGTATTTTCTTTTTTTTTTGTGTTTTTGGTTTTTTGTTTAATATGCGACTTAATTGTGGTTGAGTAAGCCTAAGCTGACTATGTGAGCAGCATAATATTGTTTCATTATAAACAGACATCAAATACTCAACCGCGAATCCCACAACTGTCCTAATTTTAGCCTCTATTAAAGGCCATATAAAAAGGCAAATAATTAAAGCTACTCAAAATAATGTGCATAATGTATTAATTTGATTTGAGTTGAACAGTTATAAAATAGTTTTTTAATTGAAATCACATGTTTATATCTTTTTTTTTTAGAATTGGATATTTTCATATTTGATTTAAACTTGTTAAATATCAATATATGATTTTAAGATAGAGAGACAGAGCTTAGAATTGGGTCATAAGAATTCTTTTTAAATAAAGTGCAGAATACTAAAATTATTTTCTTTTCCACTTTATGCAATCATTTCTTTAAATTATTCGATTTGTGTTTTATTTAAATTAGAATTAAAATGCTTAAACAGTTTTGTATCGTTAAAAATTCTTTAAAATTTTGAATTATAAATATATTTAAAATTGTCTTCTAATCCATTTCGATGTAATTATTTCTTTTGCCAACTCTTGATCTCTTGTTTATTTGCAATAGGAATAAAATTCTTTAACAGTTTTAAATAGTAAAAAATCTTCAAAACTTAAAAAAATAGATTTATTTTTTTAAAACTACCTTCTAATCTAATTTACTTAAAAATTGAATAAAATACTTAAACAGTTTTGTATCACTTATAATTCTTTAAAATTTTGAATTACAAATTTGTTTAATTAAAATTATATTCTAATCAAATTCGTGGCAATAAATTCTTTTGTCAACTCTTGAAACTATTCGATCTCTAGTTTATGTAAAATAGAAATAAAATGTTTAAACAGTTTTATGCGCAACTCAAGCTGCACTCGACTTGTTTATTTGTTTAGATATTTTCGTTATTTATTTAGACTGCAGTTTGTTGATTTTGTCAGGGCAGTTTTCCAGTTGTCCAGATACACAAAACGAATGCCATTTATATGTTATGCTGCTCAACAGATGCACGTGGCATCCATGATATTGTATATTGTATTTCATGCCCAGCAGAGAGAATTGTTCTTGTATATTTTTCGTTTAAGAGTTTGTCGTAGTTTTTTTTTTTATTTGTGTGTACATATTTTCCCTTTTTTTTTGTGATTTGCCTGTGGCGGTAAAGAAAATGCACATCAAATGCAAATTTGTTGTACTCTGCGATGGAAATATTCTCGGTAGGGTTGAATAGACTACGAAAAAAAAGAATGAGTAAAAAAATGCAGTTTACTTAATCAAATTAGCTCTGCTTAAAGCTGAACTTGGTAAAGTTTTTAATGGGTATTTTGAGCTGTGCATTTCTGTTTATTTGTATAACTCGACTGTGAATGCAACTGACAAACACACAGAGTCAAGGTGCATACATATTTATGTTGCCACTGGCAAATTGTTGTAGTTGTTGCTGCAGTTGTTGTTGCTATTGTTGTTGTTGTTAGTGACATGAATGTCGCTTGTAAATATAAGTACATACAAATGTGTATTTAATGCGGCATATTCTCTCTCTCGTTTTGTTTAAATCTAATATTGACAGCATCTGCCGTTGGCTGTTGAACATTTGCTGGTTTGCTGGTCATTTGTTGCCATTGTTGCTGCTGTTTTTCGGTTTTTGCGGCAACGATTTTGCGGCTTAGCGGTAAAATGTTTTGTTATCTGCGGCGAATTTTAATTGATTTTCCATGTGAGCGTGTAACAATCTTAATGAACTGTGCGAAATTAGAAATGAACATGCACATGCACATTGAATTGAAGTATTTTGCAATTGAAATGAGAACAGCTTGAATGCGAGTCAAGGACGACGACAAAATCTAGTCAAAATCCTAGACAAACACACTTGTTAGCTTATCATGTTACCCCCACATGTTAAGCGTATTAATGTGCGACGGGGCCAACAACAACAGTAGCAACAAGGAGCACAAGGACGTGAGTGTCTAGCACGTATCCTGGCAACAACACAAGAGCAACAAAGGGGCGTCAAGTCGACTGGCTGCTGGCTGGCTCTGGCTGACACAAAACAAACAAAAACAAACAGACAAACAAACCAAAACTGAAGAAGTAAAATATTAATAGCCAGATACTAAAATAGCAAAACGAAAAATGCAAACACACATAGAAAGAGAGAGAGAGAGAGAGCGAGACAGAGATGGCGAGATGCTATTCAAAGCACTTTATGGAAAAGGTTAAAAGCTCTCTGTCGAAAGTGGGTCTCTCTCTCTCAGACTTAAGTGTGTGTGTGTGTGTGTGTTGATAGCTCTGCAAGTTAATCTTCACCTCAAAATTGTGTACATGTGTCACACAAGTGCTGGTTACCCACACACACACAAGCACATCTACTATACGATACAAAACTGTGTCTGTGTGCATTTGTCGCTTTTGCACTTTGTGCGCCCTCAAATAGCGCACTTGCGTTGCATGCGTTGCATGCATCTGCGGTCTGCGGCACTTTGAGTCAACCAAATAAAGTGTCGCCCATGTCAATTGCAGTGCCACAAAAGTTTGCCAATTTCGCAACGAATTTCTTCACTAAACTAATTAAATTGCAGCCTGCAAATTGCAAATAGATTTTGTTTTAAATGTATAAGAATTGTTTACTCTTTTATTGGGTAATTTAAAGAAAAAAAGAGTGTATGGTATTAATAAATGCATACCCTTTTTATTGTTAAGTTAATCTGCCCAAAGAATAAATTAGCCTTTACTCTTCTTTTCTTCACTTTATGTACACTTATAAACATTCCTACACATTTTTTTTTAAGCTTTCAATCAAATAATTGGGATTCTTATATGGCTACAATATTTTTTTATACCCTATTATTATTTTTTATACTTATTAATTTCAATAATATTTTCAAGCATAGCAAAAAGTGCAGAGAAGTTTTCTATTTTTATTGTATTATGTGAAATATCAATTTTCAATTTTGAGACATTTTTTTTATGTTTTATGTATATTTCTATGCGATTATTTACTATATTTTTTGTATACCCTTTATTTTTTGTAGCTTTCTGATTTTAAATTAAATAAATTACGTACTTATTGTTTTATTATATTTTTTTTAAGATTTTGTATGATATTGTCAGGAATAGTAGAAAATTGCGCAGCTTCAAAATTTATCATTTTACTTTTGGGTGTATATATTTTTGATTCTTTTTCTTAGCTTTAATTAATTTCCATTTTTATTATTCATTTTCAAAAAAATGTTCTTATTTTTCAGTATTATGTGGCCCATAAACACACATTTCATTAATCTTGACTTCAATTACTCGCTTTATTTTTATGTTGACAGCATGTTAACGAAATTTTCTTTACAACCAATAGTTGCACATATTCTAAACAATGCATACAAAGCTTTAGAGCAATATTTATGTATGCATATTCTTATCGCAAACATATATGTTATATAGCCTTCGACAATAGTTTGCTCAGTTGCACATTCTAAACATTCCGTGTATTGTGTATGCTGTTTGCCAATTTCGGGCTTAAATATATCAAACTAAATGCCAATATATGCATTCATTTGCAATTCTCTCTCTTTGAGGCCGGAAATTTATTCCGAAATTAAAATACATAACTTAAACCTGATGATGGCAGCAGCAAATAGCAAATGGAGCCCAGGCTTAGGCCCCTAAAATTCAGGCAACTCCCCTTCCCTTTCCTTTCCCCTGCCCCGTCAATTTGTCTAAAGTTCAAAGTCAATTTTGATCTCATTCAGTCAATGTGTAAAGTCTGGATGGTTTGTTTTTGTGCCTTGACTATAGAATGGAGAGCTGGCAAATGCATAAATTGTCGTTCATTGACAGGCGCTCTGATCCGATGGGCGTGGCAATTTGTCATGTTAAGCGTTGAATACAACAAACTGTGTGTGTATATATCGTATACATCGATATTGACATATTGCCAGACGTATTTAAATGGATCCTGTTCTGATTCTCGATTGGCCGCCAAGTGACCGCGCCATAAAAATAATCAACATAAATTGTGCTGACCTGGAGAGCGCAAATGCTTCCGCTCTCTTTGGCAAACTGTGGGGAGGCGAGCAGCAAGTGGCAAGTGGCATTCAGAGAAACAATAACCATAAAAATAATAAAGCAAAACAATGACTGAATATTTATGGGCACTACGCAGCCTCCAAAACACCCCGCAACAACAACAACAGCAACAACAATAGCCAGAGATTGTTATGCGCCCAAATGACTGTGAAAAAAAAGAGAACAACAAAAGCGGGCAAAATGAAAGCGACGGACGGGAAATGTTTGTTTCACACACAGCCCCCCTTCTTACCGCTCTTTACCCCTCCCTCCACCCCGCTCTAAATGTGCAGCTGCGTCTGGCAATGTAAGCAAATCAACAGCCAACAACTGCAAACAGAGCAAAAGCCAAATGCTGCGCTGGGAATTGCTATAGGCCGGAAAATACCACCACACACACACAGAGAGAGACATAGGGGTGCACACCCTCACAATTACACACGCATCGTTGATTCTAATGCCCCGTTACCTAGAAAAGTTGCTGCTCCACTTTCGAGCAGAGATCCTCAGCCTTATTCACTTTTTGGCCTATTTGTGTCAGCATGTTATGTTACATCCCCTCCATACACAATTTATTTGTAACAATTTCACATTCACTTTCACTCGCCGGGTACATGCGATACTTTGTTTGCTTTGTTATCTTGCTGACAGCTCAGATTCAGTTCTGCTCACATTTTTTGGTTTGTCTAAAGAAATTCTGTAGCTCGATTTTTTACTCTGTTTATTAATTGGCATAAATACATTTAAGAGTTGAGTTTGCTAGTTTGCTAATTGTGGTTAGATTTTTACTTAAATGATTTATGGATTTTTGGGGTAAAGTTGTTTTCTACCACATATATTTTTTCTCTCAATTTAGTTGAATATATTTGTCACTTAATTTTTATAGATAAATATTTTCATATCAATTTTTCTATCACTTTCCCAAATAGCTTAGAATCTGTGTTTTAGAGAATTAGTAAATTAAAACAGAATATATATTTTTACAATGGAATTCTTATTGTTTCAATAAAAAGAAATTACAAGTTTAAAATATTTGAAATACAGTATTTTCACCAATACTAAATTTAAACAAATTTGTTTATTTTCTTTCTAATTTTAACTGCCTTTGTTGTCACTTATTTTTAAAAGTTAAATATTTTCAATTTAACTAATTTTTTTATTTTTCTAGTTAATTTGTCTATTTTAGTAATGATTAGTAATTTATATATTTGCAATTTAATTTTTAATGGACTTTTCATTCATTCAACAAGAATTTAAAAATAATTACTTGCTGAAATATTTTGTATACATTTCATTTCACCATTAAACATTTTTACATACTAAACTTTTGAAAGAGCATTTTTCCATTCGTTGCTTAAAAATTTGAGTACTTTTGTTGTGTTCATTTTATTGCATGCTTAAAACTTACACACCAAGATATATTTTGACTAAGCCGTCGAACAACAAAAGTCACTTAGCTGTTGCATACTTTTCGGGGCGTACTGTATTTCTATGTGTGTGTGTGCGTGTGTGTTGCAAACAAATTATCGAGGCGCTACTCAAAAGAAAAAAAAAAAGTAGCAAATAAATAAATATGCAAATGTAGTTGTTGCTGTTAATGTTTGGGGCTCTAGCGCTCTTAAGATTTTTCCGTTTGCGGTTTTTATTTTTATTTTGATTTCATTTTTTCTGTTTGTTTTTTTTTTGTTTTTTTTTTTTTTTTTTGAGTTTGTATGCCTAAAAGTTTCTTTATGTAAATAAGAAATTTATTTTTATGTTGGCGCGAGCCTAAAGTTGTAAAATTGTTGTTGGTTTTTGGCTGTGGCCTCATCTCTTTTTGGCTTGTTTTATTACCCAACGCCTTAATTTAGTAGTTTGAGCGCAGTTGCTTGCAAGTAACTGTACTTTTGGGACTTGCTTCAACTCAACTCAACTCGCCGCTTGTTGCTATTTTTGCCTTTTTTAAAACAAAATTTTTTTTTTAGTTGCTTAACCTTTTGAATTTTTATTTACATTTTTATGCTACTTTGAAGCTGTTCTCCACGCTTGGAGAGTTATGTTTATTAAGAGGCGAGAGAAGCAAATGCAATAAAAATATAACGATTTCTCATCTTCTACGATTTTAAAGATGCTGTGCTTTAAAAGATTGTATATCTTTAATTTAGTTTTCGTCTGAAAAGAAAATAGTGAATAGTTTACAAAGAAGTAATTTCATTGATATTTTCTTTAGACTTGTCTTCTCTTCCATCACCCAACATAACAATTTTGTTTTATTTATTTTTTCACATACACAGATTGTTTTTTGTGTTGTGTGCTTCGATTTGTGTTGTGTTGTTTTTTGTCGTTGTTATTGTTGTTGTTGTATTTTTAGCATAATATCGTTTTTATATTCAGCTCACAATGGTTCGATGGCCCAACCTAATTACGTTGCTCAGGCGTATCGGAGGGCTTTAAGCACATAATGGCAGCTGATTCCATTCACATCACACGTATGCATGCTAAAAAGGCGAGTGTCTGTCATAGATTTCCATTTGCATACATGTTTCGTGTAACTCACACACACACACACATGCAAAGGCATAAAATTTTGTTGTCTACTTTTGTTTTCGATTTTTTATACCCGCTATCAATAGGGTTAGAAGTGTATGATAGCTTTGTGTCTACAGCAAACGAGCTAGAGTCTCACATTTTGGTAGAGATAATATTAACTATAGTTTCTATGATTCCTGATCGTATGAGGTATTTAAAAAATACTTTTGTATGGGCAAAATCAGCTACTTTCTACGGGTCTTAGTTGCTTTGGCTGACAATCTAGTATATTTGGCACTTTATGGTATATTTTAAATGCAATAGTATACCAATATACGAAATATGGTTACAGTTGTTGTAATTTTAGTATTTTTGTAGTGTATTAATCCGGTATATTTAAAGACATATACTATATCGATATACTAAAAACATTCTTTGGTATATTTTTAGTATTTTATGGTACAATATTTAAAGAAATGTATCGTACTGTTTTGCTTTTCTTTAAAACGAATAGCGGGTATTTGTTAGTCGAGCACATTCATCTGTAATTTTCTTACATGCTTTTTTTTTTTGGGAATGGGGACAGACATAGACTGTCTGAGCGAAATCGATAGAATGGTCTCGCAATCAAAGCAAATGTAGTAAAGGCACAAAAGCAGGAACCGAATAGAAGCAGCAGCGGCAGCAATTGGCACTTCATCACTTAAGCACCTGAAAGGCATTTTTCACTTTCAATTTCAACGCGGCGTGCCATAAAATCAAGCAAAATGCTGATAGCACACTCACACACACAGAGTGACTGTCAATCGAGCAGCTGTTGTGCAATTTACACGCACAGCTTCAAATTGACAGCAGGAAGACAGCAGCAGCAACAATTTTTTGTGCTTCCTTTCTTGGTTTTTTTTTTTTTGGTACGTGTGCACTTTGAGCGCAATCATAAAAAACAATTGAAATGTAAAATATAACATTCGTTTTGTATTTCGCATTTTGTTGTGTCACCTGGCATCGTCATCGTTGCTGTTGTTGTTGCTGGCGTTGACGTTGCTGTTCTTGTCATCGTCATGCTTTTAGCAATCGCGCGCTGATTGCGTATACGCCGAGTTATCCAAATGCACACGCAGCAATTTCTATTGTAAATTGTGCGCATTTCTCACAAGCCCACAAGCACACACAAAAAGGATAACCAACTTCTCCTCGAGCTCCTTCACATATGTATTTGGCCCAAGGCTGGCAAACAAATTTCACTCGGTTGGCTTTTTTTGTCTTTTTTTTTTTTTATTTTTGCTGGTTTTGTCTGTTTGTCGCCTGAAGCGTCTGTGGAGACGCCGATGCGACATGTTGTCAATAAATTGACAGCAATTGAAGGTTTATAAAACACTTTTGAGCCCTTGTGCTTCCCGTCTAACCAGCACACACAAAATGTCTGGCCGAGTGCTTTACGTATGTGTATGTGTGTGTGTGTGTGTGTGTGGCAAATATTTGGCAACCCAAAAGCAATAAATTTTATGGTAAAAATGATTTTGTGCACCTTGCGCTGGGTTACCTTTCATTTTTTGTGCCGTTCAACCTTCTTTACGTTTTTCCTTATTCTTTTTTCTTGGTTTTGGTATCATTTCGTTTTATTGTGTGATAACCTTAAATTGATTGAAAATCGCTTTAAATCTTTAAGAGACTGAGATAGCATATAGAAGCAGCACTTCTCTCTTTTCCGATACTGTTTCAATTTCTGTACAATTTGCCAACTGTATTGCCACTTCTATTTTGTGGAGACGGAGACAAGCTCGAAAAACCAATTTTAGCAAAAATTAGCCTCATGTCTGAAATTAAAGCGCATTTCTCTGCAGAAATCAAAGCGATACACCCCGGTAACTATGTGGGCAATCCCCTGCTCTACCTTTTCCTTCTCCCCCCCCCTCCACTCAGACACACACACTTTGCTCTGCTATTCATTTGGCTGTCAGCTTTGCCAGCTATGTAACCAAGCTGTGCGGCACCTTGTGTGTCTCTTTTGTGTGTGCGATATACAGGCAAAACCGGCTTGTAATAAGTTCCTACGAAAATTAACATGTCACCGCCGAGAGACATTAGCATTGCGGAAGTGCTATGTGTGTGTGTGTGTTGCGCAAGTGGAAGGCATTCGTATTAACAGAAAACTGTTAAACCAAATTCCCCTGCCACAGTTTGCTGCTATTTCCCCTGCTGCAAAGTTAACAGTCTGTTTGGCCAACAAATTTCCCCTAGTGGAACTTAATGTTATCCAAATGTTAATGTTAGGAAATGCTGAACAAATTTTGTCAGCTTTGCAATAAGTGTTTACCAATTATCGCTGCATTTCTTTTGTCACTGCAAATGTGATTTCAATTAACCCTAATGCAATGCACTTGAGTTAATTAATTGCAAACAATTCAATTAGCACATGTTACTCAATTACCAAACAATCAAATTCACACACACAAATGAAGTCACATTACTTAAGCACACCGCAATGCATATAAATCAATCTTTTGCCCTTCTGTAAGCTCTCATGCGTTAATTGTGTGTGTGTGTGTGTGCTAGGGCACACTTCATTGGTTGCACATGAGTCGGTAAGTTGAAACGAACTTTCGACAATTGTAATTAATTTTGCATGTTGAAAACAATTTGCATTCAGACAAAAGTTGAGCCTTTCGGCGAAACCACTCAAAATCACGCACCACAACACCATTTTACCGCAATAATAATTGGCAGCAAGTGAAACTTTTCAGGCGCGTGGAGCGGGGGGGGGGGGGGGAGGGGAGGAAAAACAATAATAATCATGAGCATAATAGGCGAAAAACAATAAAGCAATAATTTTGGCAGCAGCGAAACGAATGTCGATTGTTAATTAAACAGTCAAGTGAGGTTGTAAATTTTGCCAATCATCTAAAATGCATGAGAACATTATTAATGTAAACGCTGCTGTGTGTGTGTGTGTGTGTGTGTGTGTGCATAAGTAAGGTTATGTTTGCTGTAGGGATTTGACATTGCGTTACTCTAGCCAAATTATGCATTGTTTTACGATATTTGGAGAACTGTGTGTTTTTCGTTGCCTATTTAGATAATATCGATGCAAATCAGAGACTCTGTCCAACACTAAAATACAGTAACAAGCTAAAGCAAAGTCAACTAATCTCAGCAATTGCCTTGTGTTCTATTTGCCAGGCGCATTTGTGTGTGTGTGTGTGTGTGTGTGTGTAATACGTTGTTTGTTATATTTGCTAAATGCTACTAACCAACACATACCCACACACTAACACGTATACTTACATGCAAATGCATCGCAAATGGGTTACACAGCGTGTGGCAATTACAGGCAGCGCTTAGTGCATATAAGGTGAGGGGGAGAGTTGTGGGAGGGGGAGTGGGCTTTAGACTGCCACGCCCATAAGCCAACGATTTGCATGAGTATTATTGAGGCGGCAAAACATAAAGCGAATGCGGAGTGTTCGCCAAAACGCAAACACCAAGAAAATGTCGTGATGTTGGGGAGTGGAGAAAGTGTAGCATACTTTTTAGCGCTTAAAAAATTATATGACTTAAGAACTAAACAAAAATGGACATTGAATAAATCTTTTGACAAATACAGTACTTTAAGTCATAATAACTAACAACATTTGCTTATTTGATACTTTGTAAATATATATATTTAAATAAATAATAAATAATTAATTGATGCGTTCAATATTTGTAGCCTGATTTTATAAATGAGGTTCAAGTTTTCTTTAAAGAAAAAAGTTATTGAAAAATGTTAATATTTTGTTGATGAACGTTGATTACTTCATTCATTGAACTATTTTAAAGTGAAATAAGTTTTCTTCTTTTTAAAATTGATATTTATTTTTAAATACACACATAATACATGAATTCTTTCTATCATACTTTTTAGCATTTGATAAAATTGCTGAAATATTAAAAAGAATTAATGTAAGAGTTTTATAATGAAAACGAAATTATTTAAATAAGTAAGTTTTCTAAATTTTATTTAAATTAAATTACTTCAATATTTAATTTCAATCTGCATTTTTTGTCGACGTTTTCTTGGCGATTTGGTTTTCTGAGAACATTATTATTATAGCCGGTAAAGTTTTGCCAATGTTATGGCAGCGTTTTGGCCAAATTGCCAAATGTGCTATGCACGCTTGTGTGTGTATGTGTGTGTGTGTGTGTGTGTGCGTGTGTGTGTTTGTGTGTGTTTGTACAGGAGTCAGCACACCTCGAGCTTGGCTTTGTTGTCGCCATACTCGTACAGTGGTTTCAGTTTTGTTGTTTTGTTGTCTGGCTCCACTTGTTTGTCATTTGTTTGCAGATTTTTGTGTAGATTCTGTGGCTGCTTTGGCTGCTTGTTTAGTTTATTTATTGTTGGCCTTGTCGTTTTCAACGCCCATGCTCTCTAACTCTCTGCTCTGTCTTCGTCGTTGCCAAGCTGTGTCAAGGTGTACCACAGGAGAATCATAATTTTCTTCTCTGTGTTTTTTTTTTGGTTCGTGTTGCTTGTGCTTTTGCTTTTTTTAAGCTTGAGTAATGTTTATGCGGCCTTGCGGCTGGCAGCGGCTCAGTTTTTGTCGGCATTGTAAATAATGAAGACTTTAAGCTCTGCGAAATTAGCGCAACGCTTCTGATGTTGTTGTTGTTTGTGTGTGTGTGTGTGTGTGTGTAGAAGGTGTGTTGTTATTGTTTGCATGACGTTGGCATAATGAACTTAATTCGGTTGCGTAATACTGGCCACAGCTGGCGCATATTTCTTACCTTCCCATTCCCTCGATCAGTTATTTTGGGCATGCAAATATTTTGATTAACATATGCAAGATTAAACAAGCGTAATGTTTCAGTATTTGGCATATACAAATGTACATACAGCAAGCACATCAGTTAAGCTGACATTTCATGCTGACTTTTCTGGCGAAATGTGCCTAAAAAGCTAGAATAATTAAGCTGGCATATTGCTTTTTAGCTAGAAATGTGTGGCTGCCTTTTTAAGAAGAATAAACTGTAGAGAAGAAAAAGAAAAGGTTCTGCATCAGAACAAATAAGTAAGAAAGCTACAGCCGAGTGTGCTCGAGTGAAATATACCAAAGAATGTATTTGGTATATCAATTTAGTAGTATAATCAATTTACAAAATATACCAGATTGTCAGTCAAAGCTACTCCAAAAAGTCTTTGAGATCTAGGCGTTCATAGACAGGCGGACATGGATAAGCTTGAACATGTCTCCTTCTGCCTGTTTTATACAGTTCCTGCAGGCACAAAGTTATAATACCCTTCAATCCATTGGGGTGCGGGTATAAAAACAATCCTAAACAAACAATTCTTTTTTATTTTTCCACTTACACAAATTTCGAAGAATCAAAAAAAGGCAAAAAATCAAATAAACGCTAAATGAAAATTACTAGGAATCACTTTTCAATGCAGCAAACTGTAAACTTTGCTTTTAATTCTATTTTTATTAATAAATTGCTTTTAAAGTTGTTACAAGAGCATTCCACGAACAAAAGATAAATAGTTTGCCACCCCATGTCGCAGTTTATTTTACGCTGTTTCAACAGAACTTTGTTGTGATCATAAATAAGTGCACATACTTGTGCACAATTGAAGCACACTTACAAACAATATAGATAAGTGAATTGATTGTTAAGCCTGCGTCTGCGTCTTTCCCCGCTTTAAGCCTTCATAAGTTCTTCATGCTTGGGCGTTGAGATTTTGACCGCAAGTGGAGAGCACTTGACCTGATTCACGCTGACAGGCAAGTTCTTTGAACTAAAACCCTTTCCCTTTTCCTCTTACCCCCCCCCCCCCCCCCACTTGGCCACAATAACCATGACAATTCATTTTCTTTTGATTCGTCGACTCGACTCGAGTCGAGACCCGTGTTTGCAGCACATTCCAAATGCACTTTGTTTGTGTTTTTAGTTTTCTGGTTTGCTGTTTTATTTTTTTGCACATACAAACAAATATTGTGGTTGGGTTTTCATTTCGTTTTCGTGCTGGTTTTTTTGCCACTTTCCTTATATAGTTTTATTTTATACTTTATTTATTTATTTTTATGTGTCGACACGCGCTGTCTATTATTTTTTTCTCGTTTTTGTTGTTGTTGTTGTAAATTTAATTTTGTATGAGCCCAAGTCGTATACATTTTTGAGATTTCTTTGCCTTGGCATTTGCGGTTAGTGTGGGACTTGGACAACTCTTCCAGCACTATTTCTCTTGTCACACACTCTCACTTACACACACACTCTCGCCTCTTGTTTTTGTGTGTGGATGTGTCCTTGCTGAGCGCTGTAAGCTGTGAATGCTTCGTTTTCTTCTTCGGGGCTGATGTCGTTGTCGCTTTTCCCCATGTCGACGTTTATTTATGCAAATTTAATTTCCATACTAAACGTTCTATACGTGTGTGTGTGTGGGTGTGTGTGAGTATGTGTGTGTGTGTGTGTGAGCAAATTCACTTTGCTGCGCCCAGTTGCCTTGCTTTTACTTACACTTTTGCCACTGTTTTGTGGGTGGCAAAAGTATTTTTTCCGTTATTGCTTTTTATCAAGACCTGATAAGTGAGTGGGCCATTCCTTTCCTCTCTTTCTCTTCTCTCCCTCTCTCTCTATCTCTTACTTTTTTTTAGCTGCGTGAAGGCAATTTTATTATGCTGCGGCCTTAAAAATTGTTTGCTTGCTAATAGAAAATGATTTTTTTCGTTCCCTTTATCAGTTTTTTGTTTTTTTGTTTGTTTTTTTCTTCCCGTTGTATGTCGCGCACTTCATTTGCATTCCTTGGACAAGGGAGCAATGTCCTTAATTAAGTAGCAAAGTGAAGTGAAGGGCAGGGGCGTTAAATTGAAGTGCTTGCAGTTAAGCTCCTTGTGTGTTATACATATGTGTGTGAGTGAGACTCGTTTTGCAGTCCAAGTTGAGCCACTGCCGCATCATAAGCTAATCTCAAATTTCTGCCATTTAGCTCTTATGTATTTTATGCCCAGTTTTTTATGCTTTCTTCTTCACACTTTTTTATTTGTTTGCCTCTATTTGCTTTGGCTGATTTGCTATTCTTTTTTTGTTGTTTGGGTACCAGTCAGCAGTCAGTTTTTATGTAAACAGCGCCCCAAGGCAGATAAAACATTTTTTTTGTTTTTTTTTTTGGCTATTTCGCTTGCGCCTTGAATTATTGGCAAACATACAAAGGCGTTTGCCAAACCAACCGCCCACTTAACCATCCTCTGTCCCCCCCTCCCCCTCAAAAGCCACCTACAACGCGCATTCGCAACGTATTTCCATTGACTGTGTGCAAAAGTTTTCATTTGGCCCATTTTGTGGTGCGCCCTAACGGTTCTACGTGGTTAGTTCTATCATTTCGATTCGTTTCGATTCGATTCGATTCGAGCGGAACAAAAAGCGGAATGCAACAGACAGAAAATAAGAGACACACAGTCACATATTCCTCCCCGATTGAATGTGTTTTCCAAAGCTGCTCGGCTGCTGTCATCAATTTCTAGCCAAAAATTTGGTTGGCTTTGCCTACTTTTATTACCTTTTTTTCGGTGTGTGCATTTTGTAGCTAGATTAAATGAATATGCGCATGTACTTTGAAATAGAGAAGCACACACAATTATTTGCTTACAAATTTTGTATAAATTGAAACTTTTTATAAACAAATATTCTAGTTCATTAGTGAACATTAGTAAATATTCATTAGTTTTGCTATATAAATAAGTAAATAATGCGAGGACTTTATTCAGCTTTGTATAAATTAGAAATTCAATATTATACATGCATTTTTATAAAATAAAATGAAGTCGACAACATATTAAGGTTTGGCATAAAAGGAAAAATAAAGTATGATGAGCAAATATCAATTTTGCTAAGGTAGAATCTGTTTCTTTTAAAAATGTCAGCATTTTTGATTAATATGAAAATTTAAATTTCAATTTTACTGCATTTCTTGAAGTATTTATAACGCTCTCACTTTAAGTATTTATTTTAATTTATATAAACGTTTATAATAATAATGCTATTAGCTTTTAAATAAGATAAATTCGTAGTTTCTTAAGCTGCCTCAAGAGATTTAAAGTTTAGGTACTTATAAATGCAAGTTTATTACCATAATACATCAATAATTTATATCGATTGAATTGAGGGGCAATTCCCAATTGTGGTCAGTGCAATAATTTACAAAGACTAATGAGCATGTGTGCTAAAGAAGTTGTTTCTCTATCTCCCTTTATCTCTTCGTCTCGTGGACTCTCTTTCACACCTGCTCTTCAGTTCAAGGCATTGAACTGTTGTAGCCTAAGATACCGCCGCACATGTGAATTGCTCTTCGAGGGATTTGTTTGGCTCCATTTCCTGTTTGTTCAGTTTAAGCTTGGCCAGCGGGGCGACTTTTAAGCACATATCCTGCAACAAATTTGAAGGTTGCTTTAAGCCTGCATGCGGTCTGTGCAGAGGCAGAGGCAGAAGCAGAGTCAAAGAATTGGCCAAATAATAATAAAAGAAAAAGAAAAATAATAGTAGAAGCAAAAGGCAAAAAGATGGCAACATCTGTGCGAGCATTTAGACAGCGGGTGATATCATTCGCCCACAGAGCAAAAGTCTTGTCATCTCTCTTCTTGCTGCTTGTTGCCTTGTGAAAAGTTATCAACGCGCCATTTTTGCTGCTTGAATTAATTTTGGAGTGCAGGCAGCAGCAGAGGCAACAACAAAACAGCTGGCTGTGTGGTGCAAAAGATGGAACGGAAGTGCTGCCATAACGCAGAGCCAACCGGAAGCAGCCATAGCAGCTCCTGTTTGCCACTGCGACATCGTTCCATCCCCCTTTTTGCTGTCGCGTGAAAAGAGCTTGGCTAAAAGGATTCCGCCACAATTTGTTTGATGTTTGCTACGTGTTTTCAAATAATTCTTCAGTTTTATTCTGTTTGCTGTTGCCGCCATCGTCGATGCCACCGCCATCGTTGCTTGCTGCGACAGTTGTTGGCCAAACTCGGTGGCTGGCTATGTTATATATATACTTTTTTTAAAGCAAAATTTGTGCAAAAAATAATACAAGTTTTTCTTCTGCAAATGGCGCCCGCTAAAAAAACACGCATCGAGTAGCGATTTGCAATTTAAAATTTGGTTTTAAATTCAACATAAAATCTACCTAATTTGTGTGGAAAGTAGAAAAACGTGTAAACTCTGGCGAGTTCAAAGTTCACGGCATATGCAAATTTACGCAGCAAATAGTTGAGTGGCAATCGCAGAGCGAAAATTAAAACTAAACAGCTACCCAGAGGAGCAACTACAAAAAAAAAAAGACCAGCAACATGAGAGAAAATGAGGCTTGGAAAAAAACGTGCGCATAAAGTATAAGTTAGCCAGTTCGCACTTGTGGCTAATAAATGGTGTGAAATTTCCATAAAATAAAAGTAAACGTAAAAAAAGCAAAGCGCACACATAACACAGAAAGAACCGGAATAATGTTCATGTGTATGGTTGGGTGTGTATGTGTGTGTGTGTGTGTGTGTGTGCCGGAAATAGGAAGTAGTAAAATCTCTAATAGGAAAAGAAGGCAGAGGCAGAAGCAGAGGCAGCCACACAAAACTAATTTCCCCAAGGCGCTGCAGCTAAAGCAGAAACAACAAATACCATAAAAGAAGCAGAGACACAGAGCAAGAGTGTGAGAGAGAGAGAGAGAGAGAGATGAAGAGAATGAGCAAGTGAGAGAGAGAGAGAGAGTGAATGAAAACTGACCGGTAAACTGACAGACGCACAATAAATTTAGCAGGCAGCATTAGCAACTTGTTACGGGGTGTTGCCAAGGCTGGGAATAGGGAGACGAACAACTGACAGGATTTCTTTTTATGGACGCTCGGTCATCGCCTTTGGCTGTCCATCAGAGCATTATATGTGAGTTAGCAAAGGTTATGGTAATCAGGTATATCTTTAGCAAAAATAAAATAAATTTTTTTATAGATTTCTTTTAGATCTGAGCGAAGCTGTATAATATTTAAAAGTGAAATGGGTTCGACATAAATAAATCCATATGAACTCATATTTCTTATGAAACTTATAAATTCAGTATTTTTTTAGTATTCAATTAAAATGTAAAAATGCATATATAACTGCTAAATATATAAGTGGTACATTTAACAGGTGTGCAATTCCTTTAATAAATAAGATATCATAATAAGGCCTATGTCTCAAAATTTGGTACATTTTTTACTCTATGGTATATTTTTTACTCTATAGTATATTTTCCAACCTGTGGTATATATGAATGAAGTACTGTTGTATACTATTGTATATACTGTAGATATATACCAAATTCAGTTTTCGGTATATTTAAATATTTTTGCAGTACTTTAATTTGGTATATTTTTCAAATATATTTTTCAAATTAAATTAATATATTTTTTTTTATTTATGTATTGCTATTTTATGAATTTATGTTTCGATTCATTACTAACTTGCTTACATTTATCTTATCTTTGCAGGATTTTATTTATTTTGTTTTCTAAATCAGCGAATGTAAGTATTATCATTTTATATATGTTTACTTAAAATTTTGTGCGTTTTCATAATATTTTTCTCTAACAAATAAGCTCATTTTCCAAATGTATTGAACAGTCGAATATTTCTATTATAAACAGCTGCAAGCAAAGTTGGTTTCCTCATGGTTTTTGAACAGCATTTGTTATTGTTATATTCCCTTTTTTTTTTCTGAACCGTTGTTGTTACATGAGCTGTTTTACGCCTCACAAAACGCAAAAAATAAAGAAGAATGAAAAGCAGTGAGAGAGAGAAAGAGAGAAAGATGAGAATAAACAAACAAATGTCAAGGCATAAAAAATGTGAACCCCACACAAAGAGGGCGTCCCACTACAAAACCAGAGCAGAGTACAACAAGAGGTAGAGGAGGAGAAAGCAGAAGGAGATGGCGGGGAGCACCATTAATATATGTTGAAGTATACACTTATACAGCAGCCAGAGCTATACATTTGTATGTATGTATGTATGTTTGTATATATATTAGCTTCAATTCGTCACTTGGCAGTTAAAGGAGATGATGATGATGTTGCCGCCGACGACGCGTCGTCGCGTCCTCGTTTCGCCTTGGCTAAGTGTTATTAAAGCCCACGGACGACTGACGACGACTGTTGACTGCTGACTGCTGACTGCTAACTGTCTGCATTGACGTTGCCGTCGCCGCCGCCGTGTCGGTTGGTTGGTTGGTTGGTAGCTGCCTGGCAGCAGCCTCTTAGCCATAATTGTTGCTTTACTTAGCCAGCCATGCTTCGTGCCTCATGCCACATGCCCCATGCCGCATGCCGAATGCCGCACATACCTTCAGTCGCTTGCACCCTCCCTCTCCTTGCACCTTTTTGCGCTTTTTCTGTAGTTTATTTCATTTGTCTGCTACGGCACTCGGCGGCGTTTTCACTTATTTCTCATACAATTTTTGTTGCTTTTATGACTTTTGGCTTTTAGTGGCCTCTTAAGAGGCTCAGAGTATTTGCGGTGGCGTACACCACGTATGAGTAATGTCCCAAGGCATCATCCAACAAAAGAGAAACAGCAACAACAGCAACAGCGAAACCTGCTGTATAATATTACTTATACGCACATTATTCCCGTGTTGCTAATAAACACCTTGTGGGCATATCAAAAATTATTCAACTTTATATCAAAAATATATACATACACACACACACACACACACACACACAGTGAATGAGCCGAGTAAGCTAAATTAAGTGAATATATCGAGATGGAGAGAGAGAGAGGGAGAGAAAAGACTCTCTTTGACAAATGAGCTTGTTTTAGTGTTCTTGCGAGCAAACATTTAATTGCATTTTAGTGGGACAGTTATAAATGCGACCAAATAGTTCAAGGCAGCTTGATTACATTACAGCATTTTGCAGTTTATTTTATGGTCAACAAAGGTTCTGCAAATGCTATAACTAAGATAAGATCATTTACAACTCGGAGTGCAATCAAAGTGATAGTAAAAGTGTAAGTTCGAAATATCTAATGGAAATAAATCCTCATATAGAAGAGTTTGCTGGGGAAATAATTGATATACAGGTTTAATAAGTTTGTATAGAATAATTTATTGGGAACTTTACTCTATCTTGTGAATATGTGAAGAGCTTAATTACTAGAATTTCATGAATCATCGAGGGATCTACTGAAAGATTCAACAAATTTGAATTTATCTCTTAACTAAAGTTTATTTGAAAATAAAATTTCAATAGCAACTTGATTCTGTCTTTAGCTTGATGATGATTGGATTAGGAAGCAACAAAATTGATGTAGATAGCTGCAAAGAGATCAAGCAAATTTTTTTGGGTAAATCTCCAAAGTTAATGTCAACTTATGTCACAAAGATTGCTCTCAATTTATTTCGCATATCTTGTCAATATACGAAGAACTTTCCAAGGAAACGAGTGTCGAGAGTTCACATGTATATTTTTAAGTTACCTTAAACTTATGTTAAGCTCATTTGAACCTGCATAACAAATGCATTTCAAAAGCAGCTCTATTCAGTCTCGTAATTTGCTTGACTTCCAGGAATTGAGTCACATTCGTTTTTGCTATTGTCAACTACAATTCCAAAGCCATTTATAACGTTTTGTTAACTGTGCGTGCTGTAAAAAGTGCTTTTCAACTGTTTTTTTTCCTTTTTCAATTTGCATAACAAATTCGTATCTCGAGTTGAGTTGAGTTCCATTTGATGTAAACATTTTAATGGCAATTTTCACATCAACAGCCTGAGCTTCACTTGAATTATCTTTTGAGTTATTATAATACAAAATGGTCACAACAACAACAGCAACAACAACAACAGCTGCCAGCCGCAACAACAACAAACTTAACTAATCTCACAAACAACAACATGTCACTGGCACAGATTGAACAGATTTCGCAACGAGGACGTCAACATAATGCATATGAGCATATTTACAAAATACATATGTGTGTATACAGAGAGCCGGGAATACGTATTATGTTTGCAGCTAGTGTTTAGAAAAGGGAATATATGTGTGTGTGTGTGTATTTTGTATGTGTGTGTGTGTGCTCGTCACATGTGCACTTGAGCTCTTGAGAAATTAATTTCAAGTGGAAATATTATAGCCGAAGCCAGAGCAAACAAATAAACAAAATATGGAAGATGCCAGTAGAACAGTAGACAGCAAGACAACTGAGGACAGACGACAGCTGTAAATTTTGATAAGCCTCCATGACACGATGAGAGAAACACGGCCATGACTGACAAGGCTTAAATGGGTGTGAATCTGAGTGTGTGTGTGTTTGCTTTGCTGCAACTTTGTGGCATACAAAATATGAGATATTGCAGTATGCGATAAGAAAATCAACTGGAAATAGTTGAAGCATTGAAAACTAAAATAAAAATTGCTCTTAACTAACAATAGCATGCTGGAGTCTGTCTAAGTCGATTAGGAGGACACAAAACAAGAGACAAACTCGAGCTTAAAATAGAACAATTCGTAGCATATTTCGTAGCAGCTGTTAACTTATTGAATTTCCGTGACTTTGGCGATAAACTAATTGCAGGCGAATAGATGAAAGATGGACAAGCTAACAATGTCAAAGGTCAGCGCATTTGCTTATCATAATGCGCCAAAATTAATGCAATTATTTATGAAATCACTTTACAAATTGCCAAAGCAGATAGAAGAGCAACAACACAGCATACAACAAAAGAGAAAAATATGCCACAATGTTGTGTCAGAGACTGAAGGCTGAGCCTGAGTCTGGGAGTTTGAGTGTTCTTGTTGAGCCAAACGCGAATATAGCGAATATAAGCATGAATATAGTGAACATCCAACGTTGATGGCAATACAATGCGCAGCGAAGCGTTTGTATATTTCATTTACCATGAAGCACTTACGTATTGCCAGCCATTTTTCTGCATCAAATGAAATTGAAGTTTTCGTTGGACCCCCTCGCAGTTCCCCCTCCTCAGTTCCCCTCTTCGTAGCGATGCCGTTATCAATATCCTGGCAAGGAAGCGAAAGCCAATCAACAAGAAATACATTTACTCACTTTCTTTGCGCTTTTCTTTTTTTCTTCTTCATCTTTTTTTTATGAAATCTCGCATGGTTCATTTCTTGGGCATAAACCGAGAGAGAAAGCCAGAGAGAGAGAAAGAGAGGGCGTGAATTGAGGCGTGGCTTGGGTGGTAAACATTTGTTCATTTCCGTTTTCACGACAATATTCATATTAGCGGGTAAATTTACGTCCAAGCCTGGGCATTCGCCCATGATGATTTCCAATCTGCATTTTGCTATGTTTTGATGTGAACGTTTTGTTCTGTCCGTCTGTCTGTCCGTCTGTCTGCCTGTCCGTCTGTCTGTCCGTCTGTTTATTTGTTTGTCTGCCAGTACTATGAGCATTTGGATTTTTGGCGCTTCCGAAATGAATTTGTAATACGGCAATCGCAGTATTATTTATAACGCATTTGTGCTGATGTTTTTTGTATTTATAGCATTGTGCTGAGATTTATTTTTATTGCCAAGTTATTACGCATATCGATATGGTAATAAATTTTCCTCGCCTTCGCCCCAACAAAATTTTCTGCTGGCTCAACTCGGCGAGTGAAAGCTTACAGCTCGCTCAAGCATTTTACTTTCGCCTACTTTGCCATCAGTTTTAGATTTTGATTCCGATTCAGTTTCCCATTCTCCCAATTCCCAGGCTCTCGAGACTGTTGTGTTACTCAGTCAAATTTTTGCTCTGAAGTGGATTAAATTTTATGTATTTATTTTTGTGCTCATATTTTATGTGTTTGTGTTTTTTTTTTGGTTTTTTTTTTTTTTTTTTGTGTGCTACTCTACTCTGACATAGACAATCAAATGTTATTGTTGTGCCAAGCTTTAAGCAATGCCAATGGCATTGCGCTTTTTTTTTTTTGTGGGTATATTTTGTTGCCAATTCGGCAAAGCTCTTGAAACGAATTTGCCAATTGGCCGCGTTATTGCATTTCAACTGCTTCTCCGGCTTTCTTGTTTGGCTTCGCTGCACGTTATAAAGTCATTGAACTTGTATTTAATTCCAGCAGCTCTTTGCCAGTTACCGTTTGCCATAATTTAAATCTCAGCAGGTTGTTCCCTTATGCAAATTCTATATTAACAATGCAAGTTGCCAGCTTCAGCTTGCTTTTCACACTCTGCTTAACCGCTAACTTGAGAACTGAATTCAGTATTTGTCTTTGGCATTTTGCAACATGCATAAATAACAAAACCTTAAATCATAAGTCTATAGACAAAAGACTTAGCAAACGTGTTGAAAATTCACTATTCATTAAAGCGCCAGAAACATTTATGACTTTTGACAAATTTACCATGGACATTGAACATTTCTTAATACCCAGTTATTGCCGAGTTTTAATAGCAATTAATTTAACCGACGTGATGCGATAGTAAGCAAAGCAAATTATTCTACAGCTTGAGCATATGATTAAAGGATTTACGCATATCTATTGGAGTCATTTGCAATAAGTTTGAGAATTTATTCGAAACACTTTTAAGTTGCAATTAATAATTCATTGTTCTGAAGGAGTTAAAGAGATGATGATGATATTATTGTTAAGGGTAATAGGAATATGTGAGTTATGAAGTGATTAATGATATACTTTGAAATCCTTTCCAAATTTTTTTTATGATTCGTTCAAATTGAATAAAAAATTAAATGTTTGAGAAGAGCATTGAAATTAGAGAGAATGAATCTATCTTAAAATATACTAAAGGCTATATTTGATATATTACTAACAAATTCAAAATTCTATTTAACTGCAATTCATAATTTATTGTTTAAGTGAAGCATATTCTATTCTTTTCTTTTAATGAAAATATTTCAATATGCACATTCAGAATTACATTTTCACCTTATATATTGTAATTAATATTTTCTTATAATTGCGTTTTCATTTTTCTGCCTTACATGCTGCCTTCAGATAATTGAAATCATATTTATGCCAACAATTCGACATTTATTAATGTGGTCAGTGGGCAAATGTCTAATTAATTTCACTGTATATTCGAATATCTTTCACATTGAGTATTTGGGTAGTAATAATAATATATGTTATTACAATTTTAATGATCATTAAACCCACACTACAAACATGTAAAATATTCGTATCTATAGCCAGAAGGCAACTTACTTAAATTGAGCGGCTCAATGAACTCTTGACCTTTTGCGAAGCTGTTGCTTAGGCAGCAGCAGCAGAAGCAGAAGCAGAAACAGTGAAAGCAGCTTGGGAGCATAACTAAATTTCAATTAGGTGCACAGTGTTGGGCCGTTACTAGTTGTAAATACATAGAATGTCCAATGAATGTCCAGTTCATTGCGGCCATAGATTTGAATTAGTTGTTCTACACACCGACAATGAGAATCAGAATGAGAATGAGAATGAGAATGTACGATATTAATGCGTAATTATGCTAACAAGTCAATGCAATAGTAGTAGCTATGCTGTGTGGCAATATAGCAGCTTTTCGATGTGTTGCTAAATCAGTTTAATTATAAAAGATTAACTAGGCCCAGACACTGTTGTGTCTGTGGGGGATTCGATTTGGATTGCAGCTGGAGGAGGTGTTTGAGGCGGTCTTTCAGGCTTTTGCCTTAATTGAAATTCCACACGAACTCAATTCAAATCCAATAACAACACAATGCAACAGACAACAGGAATGGAAACGAAACGAAACGAAACAGAATAGAATAGAATGGAATGGAACGGAACTTGATTAGAACTAATCCCAGATGATTAACGAAAATGCGCGTGAAAGTGTTGTCTGGATTTCGATTTATCCAGCTTCGGGGCACATAATTCAATGTGGCTTAAATAATGCTGTATTGTATTGCACAACATTGTTGTTGTTGTCGGTGTTGTTGTTGTTGTTGCTACTGTTTGTTGTGGGCGTATGTTGTGTTGTGCGTGTGTCAATATTGAAGGAGTGACTGTTTTGTGTGCGTGCGGAATTCAATAAAAATTCTAATGGCTTTCTGATGATAATCTCATGGCTGCAAAATCAAACAGCAAACGTTGCCCTGACAATATTTGCACTTTGGCTTGTGGGCCGCCTCGACTCGATTTTCCGCACAGCTTTTCTTTTCATTCCTATTCTGCTTTCGTATGTATGTGTTTTCCTTTATTTTTTTTTTATAAATATTTGCTACGCTCAATGCTGTCAACTAGACAAGGACTTCGATTGAATTCCTTTATCGCTCGTCTCGGCTTTGTTGTTTGTCTGACTGTTTGACTCACTGACTGTTTTTTTTATCTCTATCTCACTCTCGCACCTCTCTCTCTCTCTCTCGCTCGCTCTGTCGCGCTCGCTGTGTTTGCTTGACTCTTTTGCGACTCCAACTTCACGCTTCGTTAACTGTAAATTCCAGGCAAGCAGAACATACGTTTTGCCCACTATCTCTATCTATCGCCATCTCTATCCGACTGCACACCTGTCTATCTATCTCTATCTCCATCGCTTGTGCTCTTTTTTGCAGAGCTTACATATTTGTTAATACCTATATCCTTGGACCAACTGCTAAATTCGATTGGCTTTCATCCTATTTGCCGCATTTGCTGCTTGGTTAGATTTTTTCATTTCACTTGCAGTTCTTTTCAGTTCTCTCATGGCTTCCTTAAACCTCTCTCTCGACTCGATCTGGCTGTCTGTCCGCCTAACTCGGTGTAATTCGCACTTTGACATTTTGATTGGCATTGACAACACACTTTTGTTTGCAGGAATTGACTTTCACATTAGATTATGGCTCCTGTTGCTCTCACTCTCTCTACTCTCTCTTGCTTACCTCAAATTGAAAGCACAACACAACACAAACAAGTTGCAGCTTTTAGCTTTAAATTCCTATTTTTTCGTTCATCACTTTGGCCACATTGCGTATGCGCAATTTTCAATTTATTTTCTTGCCTCACTGTTTGTTTAATTTGTGCTGAGAAATCCCCCATGGCTCTAGACGTCTGGGAGTACTTGCTTTTGGCACAAGGAAACAAAATGGATGAACCGCAAATGGAATCTGGGGTATTTTTTATATGATTTTATAACCACAAAGCAAAAAAAAAAAAAAAACACTTGTTAACATAGAGATTCTAATTAAATAATGTATGCTGCAAGTATCTTAAGTATTTGCCAATGAATTTTTAATTCAATTTCTCAATAAGTTTGTTCTTTGGCATTAGGTTATTACTTTTTTTAATATATCCCTTATTTTCAATATTTGTTAAGTGAAGTCGTTGCAATCAACTAAATACATTGATTTTAAAGTGAATTTCTTTATAACTCTTATGGCATATATAAATATTTGATTGGCACCATTTTAATTTAGAATTATTTGCAGTTTATTAACACATATTTTTATACATAGTTAGTTTATTTTGTAAATTCTCTTGTCAAACTTTTTAACACCGTCTCGAGACTTTAATCTAAAGTGTCTCACCGACTCTTGCAGCTCAATGAGTTTTATGCTTTCACTTGCAAACTTGAACTATATAACTTTCACTTGAAGTAATCTGTTTGCCACTTGCAACATGCCACATGCCCCACATTTGTCGTGTTAAAAACTCCGCAGAAAAGTCTTTAAACTTGAACTCTGGGCGAAATTGCCAACTCTGATGCGTTTGGAAAGGCATTTAATTTCATTTCTTGGCACCAAACAGCTGCGGGTTAACACACACACACACACACTCGCACACACACATACAAGTGGTTGCCTGCAAATAGCCAAACAAATTAGCGACAAAAGTTCATTGGGCGCCGCAGCATGGCAATTAAAAAGCAACTGGAAAACGCTTTTGGGGCGAAATGAAAATCAACGCGAACTAACCGAAAAATCAGCAAACGCAGCTAACCAAAAAGACTTTATCTATTTTCTCATTCTCTCCTTCTCTCTCTCTATCTCTCTCTATTTTGGGGTTAAGAGAATCGTTGTTGAGCTGGTCTCATATTCAATTTGCTGCTGCTTTTAATTTTAATGAGAACCAATTAAAAGCAATGCCAGCTATTAGCACTAGTTCCCTCGCTCTCTCTCTATTTATCTCTGCTCTCTGCTATCTGCTATCTCCTTGCCTCCCCTCTGGGCATTCTACTAAATTGTGCACACGCACACAGAAAACAAATTGTCGTGTGGTTCCCAAAAACTGTCTGCCATGAAGCAATCTTAAACAGTCTGCTTCTTCAGCATCAGCTTGAAGTTCGTAATTGCTTTTCGACAAACTGGCAAAGAACCGAAAAAATGAAAATTCTCCATATAATTTTCACTCTTATTGCGCTCAATCGCTCAGCTTTTCGAACCTGGTCAGTGCCGTTTTGTCGAGACAGTTGAAGTCAGCCAATCAGTTTTGCGGGCTTAAAAACAAAGTCTGGCAAAAACAAACGAGGTGAAATGAATGTGGAAAGGAATAAAAACAGTGGAGAGAAAATGCAAGGAACTCGTCCAAAGAGGAGTTCTCTTGAATGCTAAAGACCTGTGCTTAATGAGCTGCCAATAAAGTTGCCTTAATGGAACTTGTTAATTATAATTCATTCAATTACTTTGTTGTTGTTATATTGTGTGCAGTTGAGCGGAATTGCAATAAGTTATAGTTTTTTTTTATTGAAAGACTTGCAAGTTTTACGTTTGAATTATTTATTATTTTTCAATTATTGTTTTTTGATTTTAAGTACAACTAAATACTCCATTTTAATTATATGGTTTTTTTTTATTTCCATCTAGTTATTTTATATATTTATTATATAAAACTAGGTTTTGTTTTGTGCATTCTTTTTTTATATAATAAAAATGAAAGTGGGCTGTAATTTGATTATAGATTCGGTTCCATTTAGGTAATATTTATATTAAAATAAAGTTGTATAAAAATACATATTTATATTATTATAGATATTTAATTTTTTGTTCTTTTCGGTCATTTTTTTTTATTCGTTTTCAAGACGTTAATCATTGATTTTTTTATCATCCAACTTCAATAATAACTTTTATATATTTTTATCGAAATATGAACCTGATAGTTGAGTATTTTTGTTATATCAGTATTTATAGTGATGTTTATGGAATCGCTTTGGTGTTGAAAGCAAATCACAACTGATTGACAGATGTTTGCTCCAATCAGGAATTGCTTTCAATAGATGTTTGAAACTATTCATTCAAATTCACAGTTGGCAATTTGCAATCTCGCAATCATACGTGTTTCACTTGAGTATATGTATTTTGGCATGCTTGAGCTTTGAGCTACTTTAATGGCAATGGAGAGAGCGGAAGAGAATATTGCTTCGTTCTGCTGCTGCTTCTGCTGCTTCTGAAGCTTATGGCAAATCAACTGTTAAATAGTGAATGCTGCTTTCGATTATCAGACGCCATTTTGCATTCAATTCGATGCGCCGTTTGGCTGAGCAACTGACAGAGCTTTTGCTCGTTCACCTTTTGCACTGAGTTTGCCACATTTAAATTTCCATTTAAAATTGGCAGCACACACACACACACACACACACACACACACACACATATGGAACACAGACATTCGCAGACAGAGAAAACGAAAGACAGACAACGAGGAAAACCTAACCAAACAGACAGCTGTTACAATATTATTGACTCATATCGCATGCATGGCATACACACACACACACACACACACATACATTCATATACCAATACAGACAGACACGCACAGGATATTCTCGAGCAGCTGTTGGCTGTCACAGCGCGTTCTTCCTTCCGCTTCCTTTGATTTGCCAGCCATCCGCCTGTTGGCACTTTTTGTGCCTCCACGCCGCTGAACTTGGCATAAAATTAAGTGCTCCATTTTAATTGAATTGAGTCTGGGACGGGTGATGCTTATGCCCCCCACCCCTCCACCCCTCCACCCTCCATCTGCTTAAGTTCCTGCTTCCAGCTTCATTTGACAATCTGGTGTCGTCGATAAATGAAGCGTGTGCATTGGCCATATGCTGCCAATTGTGAGCATCGCATCTCCTTCTTAACTCTCACAATCAGCGTCAATATCTTAAAGGTGTCTCACTCAGGTGTTTTTTTTTTCTTCCAGCTGCCTGCTAAATATTCTATTAGGAATTCCACTTATTCCCAAGGTGGCATTTAATGCTGACAGGCATGAAATGAAATTATGTTGTGGATCGCAAAGACGTGTCAACACTTTCAAAGACTAAACTGTTTCAATATTTTTGTTGTTTTTGTTTTAAATCTAGAGTTAAAAGATCGTCGAACAATTGAATGACAAATGGAATTTCACATTTCTTAGCACGCACGAATTTGTCACTTGGCAAATTTATTAAGAATTTTCACAGATAGCTGCTAAATATGAGAGAAAATTGCTCAAGTTTTTGAGAGTTTCGTTCGCAGTGTGTGTGTGCGTGACATGTCACAGAAAGTTCTTGCCACTTGCCACTTACCATTTGACATTCTACTTTCACACCCCAGCCCGACGCTTCTCTAGCTGCTCTAGCTTTAGCTGTCTGACTGCTTACTATTACCACAAAAAGGCATAGACGTTAACCGGCTGCTGAGACAGTCTATTTTTGTTGTTGTTGGTGTTGTGGATGGGAAAATGTCAGATAACGATGACGCTGCCAATAATGTTTTTTTGGTGGCAGACGCCGATGTTTAAAATGCCGTTTACGACTCATCGTATGTGTAAAATTGGATTCAAGCGACAATTGACAACAGCGGCGAAAAGTTGCGAAACTTGTCAATCAGAGGGCAAAAACTTCCAGCAGCCAACAACATAATAAACATACAGCGAGCAGCAAGCAGCAAGGGCGACGCCCATTTTGTTGACATTCGAGATAATGATGTCAAGCGTGTTGTACTTAACAAACGCCACTTAAACGCAACGCCGCTCTCACACACATAGTATAAAAAGCAGAGTGTGGAGGGGGAAATTCGCGTCAGGGAAATTCGCTCACTTATGCGCCCCACTCTGTCAGCCATTGAATTTCAAAAGCTTCAATGTCAGCCACAACTTTTTGTAGAGCTCTGCTCTCGGTTGTTGTTGCTGCTGTTGCGCACAATTCGCGATATGATTTTGCTTTTAATGATGCTGAAAATTTCATACTTAAGCCCTGTCAAAGTTTGCGACTCACTGTGCGGTAATTAAATACCATACAATATTATTTTCGTAACTATTTTAGACACAAAGTACGACTGCTCAAGGCACTGAATAAATGAGGCAGCGCATTCCAAGGTAAAGCTCTGCAAGGCTTCACACTAATCAAAACTTGTAATTTAGAGAGAGAGAGAGAGAGAGAGAGGTTTATAAACTGCAGTTTAATATGCATTTTAAATTAGAGACAATGTCAATTAGAGCACAACTTTTGTAAGTGATATTCGAGTGGGAAAGAAATTAAACTAACTATGATAGAAGAGCTAAAAGTGTCAGCCATCGATCTTCATTTACGCTACGCTACTAAAATAACATTTTTGTTAGCTCATATATTGATATTCAACACGCAGAGCGCATAGAAAAACTACTTGAATATTTTATTTCTAAATCCAATGTCAACAGCATCTAGAATTGTTATTTGATGCATTGCTGATTGATAACAGATTTGTTGTTCACTTTTTTGTTGGCTGTTCATTTGCGTTTCATTGTTAAAGAGAGAGCGGAGAGAGTTCATGCTCTACACACTCATTCATTCTCACATTCATTCTTTTGCATATGTTTCGTTGCTTAAGCGCCCTCAATTTATGCAACGCAACTTTTGCATAGAATTTTCCGGGCGTGTGTGCAAAATCGGAAACGCAAAAAAAAAAACAAAAAAAAAATTGACATTCCTAAAAAATGTTTACACATGCATAAAAGTTTTTCGGGCAAATTGTTGCTACATGTGCATACATATAAATGCTATATATTTTTGGAGTAAGTTTTCCATATTTGCTTGCTTACATTTTGTATTTAAAATATTTGTAGCTGGGCCGAGAAAGGTATGCATGCAAAATTATACACATATGGAAAGGCAAACAGGAAATGCGGAAATACAGAAATACAACAAACTCAAATTTCCGGAAACTGTGCGTGTGTGTGGCTAATAATAATTGCAGTTGTTGTTTTTGTGCTCACACACATTTATTCATTTTATTATTATTCTTAGTTTATTTTTTGCTGTGTTTTTGTTATTGCTTACGAAACGAAAAGTGAATTAAATACACACAAACACACGCGCGTATAAATGAAATTTATTAAAAAAGTTTGCATTGATGTTTTTTTTGTGTCGTGTTGCAATATATGTTTTGATTTTATTGTACAATATAGAACAATGGCTTGTAGCCGCCCAAGGGTGTGAGACGTTATTGGTAGCTGAGAAATATGTCAGAAACTGGGCAGGCAATTTGCATATACACATATGTGTGACTAAATTTGTGAGTGTGTGTGTGTGTGTGTGTGAGGGTGTGGACAAACTAACACCTGCTCAACGGCACAGAACAGAGCAGAGCAGAACAGAACGTCCATGTCAACTGTTGACGTTGTACAATACTGAATTCTAAAACATTTTTGCCAAAACATTTCGTGTTCGCCTTGTCATCACACACACACACATAGAGTCGTATACCCACACACACATACAGACACTCTAACATTACCATAAAATATAATTAAAAATAACAAAAGCCAGTGAGAGAGAGAGAGACATAAAGGGAAAGGAGGACAGCATGGGTGTCTGGCTAACAGCTGCAAAATTTGTGTAGCATACAATTTGGGGCCAGATTTCTTGCATATTTTGTTGTTGTTGTTGTTGGTGCTGTGCTGCTGTCGCAACATATTTTGGGGCTTTGCTTTAAATGCAATTATTGTTACGATTATTGTGTAAATGCAAACAACTCACAACATAACACAGTGACAACAACGGCAAAATAATTGGTTTACTCAATGTTACTCAGCAGTCAAGCTGACAAATGTGACTCTGCTTGTTGTTTGCCTTGACTTTAACTATGGCTAATTGCTAGCCATGGGTAGCACGCTTTAATGTGGAATAAATTTAACTCGTACTCTTGCTCGTTATGTAAAAATGGCAAAATTACATTGCAAGTTAGCTGCAGCTGAAGTTGAATGACAGAATGCCTTGGCAGAATATCAAGTATACGCCCCGACGAGCGAATGAAAACGGGCACAGCACAAAAAGCGGGCTACATATAGCATTTTGCTTTATCTGACTTAATTTTCGCTTGCTTTGTTTCTCGAACAGCGAGAGAGAGAGAGAGTGAGCGAGTTGAGAAGGCGGCCATATCGAATGACTGTTAACCCAAAAATTCACGCTCGATTTGAAGTTCATCTCATCGCTGGCTTCTATCAACAGCAGCAGCAGCAGTCAGTGACTAAGCTGAGAGTCGAGCATTGAGAATCGAGAATCGAGAGTTGGGAGTCAGAGAGTCAGAGAGTTGAGTTTGGGAAGCTGTCGGCTGCTGTTAGCATAGCACACGTAAGCGACAGTTGAATGGTTCTCATCTCAATGACCTCCCTAACAACATCCAGTCAGCAGCATTCTGCAGCACCACTCATTAGATAACGCCCCTCTCTCTCTCTCTCTCTATCCCATCCTCCACCGCCACCTTTCTAAGGGGCGAGGCAACCCCTGACAGTTACAGTGAAAGCCAAAGCCGAAGCAATGCTGTCATGACAGCCTGGACTCATGATAACCCGTTCTGGTCTCCAGTTTGTGTGTGTTTTTGCATTTGGCGCTTCGGTTGTTTCGTCACTTAAGCGAGAAGAGAGAGAGAGAAGGCCCATTGCCAAATTGTTTTTGCATTAAGTGCCTACTCCCCATACATTTGCTTAGAAAATGTTGCTGCTTCAGTTTGATAAAGAAGAGACACACACACACAGAGAAAGAGGGAGGCAACATTTTTGGGGCATTGTGCGGCCACTGTCATTGTTTTCAAATTGCTCCAAAATGTGCTACAAAATTAGACCACTTTGTAATACACTCTTGAAGGCAGCCTCTTAAAGTGCTATTGCTTTACTTTAAACAGTGCTTGAGGTCATTTCTATGCTAAGGTAACTGAACTTGAACCTTGATGGACAGAAAAAAAAGAACTATAACACTGTATAAATATTTAGTTTAACTACAATTTAAAAGATAAACACAAATGGCAACATTTACTTTTGAAATTGCACAATTTCGCCTGCAGGCCAAATGCTTCGTGATATTTAAAGTGTAGACACCTTCCATTCGACAATTTGCAGCTACTTCACAAAGAAAGAGATAGAGAGAGAGAGAGAGAGCGAGAGAGTTGCTTTTACTGTTGGCATCTAATGAGATTATGGAATTATATATTCATAGTGCAAGAAACGAAATGATGTCAGACGATGGCTTAGACAATGGACCAACGATGGCAAAATAGGGAATAAACTGAGCAGAAGACAAAACGCGAATTGTGCATACAAATGCAAAAGAAAAAAGAAACGGAAACAGACGACAGGCGGCAGCTACTTGGCGAGCCCTTAAACGTTCACGTTCACGTTTGAAGTCATGGCCACATCTTAGTGGAAGCGCTTTAGTTAAATGCATTTGCCCAGCTGGCAGGCAAAACCTGGCAACTGACAACGGGCCAAACTTGCAGCTTACTTCCGTCACAACATTGTGCTGTGCTGCAAATATTTTCTGTTTTTCACTCTTGACAGTTGCTGCCTTGCGGCGATACAGCGGCGAATGGGAAGAAATGCAGCTGAGATTGGATTAAAGTTACAGCTTCTCTTTTGCGTCTTTCAATCAAAATTAATTAAGCTAAACGCTCTCGACCTATTTAACTGCGTCTTTTCTCTATCTGCTGCTTTAGTTGCGAGCATATCAATTGCATTTAGCTTCATTTTTTTTTGTGTGCGTTTGTAAAGTTTTGCCATAAATTTTTAAAGCTGCGTCTTCCAGTTGCCGACTTTTTCTTCAATGAGTTACGATGCTCTGCAGCCTATTTTTGGCGCATTGCCTTTAAGCCAGTGGGCATCATAAGTTGGTTGGCCTCGTCGGAAAGTTTAGGCACCTTTCGGACGCATTTGTTAAACTAGACATAAATGAAAGATGCTTAGTTTAGATATGGCGTCGAAAGTTTTAATTGAATTTTTCGTTTGCTTTTAATTGAACCTTTTCTCTTCTGTTTTTTTCCGGCTTTAGCCTAAACAAAGTTTGCACAACAATATAAATAACAACTTTATTTCGCACCTACTCCTCACTCATTCACTTTATCTTCTTCTCGCTTTTGTGGCGCTTTGCTCATTCACTCTCGGTTTCAGTGGCCGGGAACTATTATTGAACATTTGCCAGTTTGGTAAATGAAAATATTATAAGTTTTGGCACGCGGCCGCAGCCTTTGCATAATTTAATTATGCGTCTCTCATGAATATTTAATGTAAAAGCTTTTAAACGCCTCTTTATTTATGTATTTTGCGTACGACACTTTCCAAAAATTTATTTGCCTATCCCCGAAAATGATTATTTTTGTTATTGAAAGTGCCAAGAAAACTCACAGAGCAGACGGCGAGAAAAACTTCCCTTCGCCTTCCTTTGGTTGGTTTTTTTTTTGTTGTTTAACACTTTTACCAACTGTTTTTCTCGCACATTTTAATTCAATTTGAGTAGCACAACAAAAAATTAGAATGCAAAAAAAAAAAAAGAACGAGAGAGAAGCGAAATAAGTAAATTACGTAATCACATTTACAATTTGCGCTAATTGGCAAGTGGCAAGTTTAAGCTTCGAAATGAAGCTACTCCATAGATAGATTTTCAATTGCCACAACCAAAATGGCTTTCAAAAAGCTGAAATCGTTTTCTGCACTGCGGTTTGGCAAACGAAATTGATAAACAAACGTATGCCATGGACAGCAACCCTTCTACATACACACACACACAATCGCACACACACACACACTTTAGCATATATTTGCATGTAGGCGTTTTAAAAAGTGTTCGCAAGCCAATATTGATAGCATTTCCCAGGCGGCAAGTCGTGGTCTGTGGGCTGTCCTTGTTTCTATTGCTTCAATTACAATCTCGCCATGTCGATAGAAGCACAAAAAATAAACGCTGGTCAACGCACAGTGGGCAAGATAGACATTTTTTCGAGCACGAATTCAAGTTTTTCTGTTATAGAGCATTTTTATACCCGCTACGCATAGCATAGAAAGGTTTTATAACTTTGTGCCTCCAGGAAATGTTTGACACAGACATAACAATACACATTTCCTATATAAAGCTTGTATATTTGGTATATTTTTAATGCAGTACTATATTAATATACCAAATATGGTCATTGAAATCTTTTCCATAGAGCATGTTTTTTTGGTGTTAATATAATACAGATATTTGAAAATATATAGAAAACTTTTAACTTAATTTTCCATAGTCCAATGACAAAATTCACTCGTTTTACTCGCTAGAATTTTGTTTGGTTTAGCTGCTTGTTCATGTATAGCTACAAATGTACATATCAATTGGATGGCTGAGAATTTCAACCGCCCCAAAAACCGAATGCAAACAGTTCATTTTGAATTCCCGTCAAATTTTTGGAAATTACAAAATTCCAGCAGCAGCAAAAATGTAGATTGATTTAAAAAAAAAACAGAAGGAAAACATAGAAATCATAATCATGCCTTTAGGCAGCATAAATTGAACAAGAAATTAGCATATATGCTAAGCATATTTGACAGCTAATTTGATATTCAGACTATGTGAAGCATATGCAAATTTGCATAGCATATTACACACAGTTTTTTTTATGTTCTAATTTCACTTTAATTTATTTCGATTAATGAAATAACAATGATGCTTATTTTCAAATTTGTCGATCTTCTTTAAATTTCGGTTGCATGCAACTGCTGTCTGCTTATTGAACCATCTACTACTCACAGTCACATTTCGTATGTGCAACACACACACAATTTGGTTGCAGGGCTTGGGCAATTTGGTAACCGCATGAAATGTGCGCTTTTGGGTTTTATTTTGCATTGGCTTTTTAGCTGATAAGTTTCTAGGGCTAATTACAAACACACACCGAGCAAAAGAGTTGTGCAGCAGACAAATGGCGCAGAGATGCACAAAAAAGGCGCATTTGCCTATTTATTAGAGCCAACTACTATGCCAGAGCCAATTGCCAATTGTGAATGTTTCTCTGTACTTGTATGTGTGTGTGTGTGTGTGTGGGAGTTTGTGAGCGTGCATGTGGCATTCAAATTTATTCAAAACAATTTTATTCAAATCGCAAAAAACTAATTCGAAGCACGTACGAGCAACAAAAACAACAACAAGAACAACAACCGACGTTTGCTAATAAAAGGCTTCCCCATACACACACATGTTTTGCTAGTAAATTCATATATCTATGCTTATGTGTGTGTGTGTGTGTGTGTGTGTGTGTAGTTGTATATTTGAGTTTGCTGTTTGTTTTTGCCAACGTTTCACAATAGTTTTGCGCGCCATCTCCAACAGTTAACTGGGAATACTCGTATTTTGTGTACTGCCCAGCAAATTATGTTATTTCGCATGTGTGTGTGTGTGTGTGTGTGTGTGTGCATTGATTGTATTAGTTTTTCTGCGTGAATGTGTGTGTGTGTGTGTGCTATGTAGGCAGTTCTCTTGTAATTATGTCTAATTTTATTGCCTCCCCCTTAGAGTCGGAGGCGGGCGTTGGCTATTTTATGATTTTTGTTTATGCTGTTGTCGCATTGATTTTTGTTTTAGTGCTAATTGCTATACATGTATCTATGTGTGTGTGTGTGTGTGAGTTTGTGTGTGTGCGTCCATAAACTATATTGATTCTATATCACTCTACTGCACTCATGCTATCTATGCACATTTCTACAGCTGTTAATTAATTGTATTTGATTCCCAAATTATACAATCTGTTGATTAGACTATGCTTTGCATATCCAGCAATTTGAATTCGTTTGTTAAACAAATATTTGAAAATAAGTGAAACACTAAACGACCGATTTTTTTCACTTTTCCATGATGTTTATATTAAAATTAAAAATGAATTATAAAATGAAATAAAATAAAGAAATTGTTTTGCAGTTGGAAATGAAATCAAAATGGGATCACATTTCCACAAATATTAAAATGCATTTTACATTTAAAATTAATACACATTTATTTGCAGTTAAAAATGTGTGATTAGAATGAAACTATGTTACTCATATTATGATATTTTAATTATATTCCTAAGCAGCTTAGTGTCAAGTTTCGATTCAAGTATGAAAAGTAAAAATATATTTGCAGAATTATTTATAATTTAATTGGCACATTCATTTGCAAATAAATTTATTGGATGACTTGATGTTTGAATCTTTAAAGATCATTTTAATTAATATTATGACTTTTAAATAATGCTTAGTGTTGGCACATTTCGATTCAATACTGCAAAATCAAAGAGAAATAAATCGTATTTCATATTCATTTTCATTTTTATCCAAATTTTAAATCCAATTGACACAATTATTTGCAAATAAATAGTTTTCAATTGGAGTTCAATCATTAAAAGAACATTTCTATTTCATATCATGTCTTTTGAAATAATGCATTAAAAATTAAATAGATAAACCAGCTTTTAAATTAATTTTTGATTGTACTCTTATTGCATTCACAAGAGATTCAATTTCGGTGGCAAAATCAAAACAATTATTGCCAATTTAGCAAACATGTTTATTTGTTATTTTAATAAATTTTAATTAGTAGTCGAACAGCGGCATTTGCTTTATATTATTTTTTAATTAAAACTCTACCGTCAAGAGCACTTAATATTTAAAATGCTGTGCAATTATTTTGGTAACAAAACAATGACGAAAATAGAGAAAAAAAAACAATTAAAAGTACGTTGATCAATGGAAATGACAGCAAACGAATGGCACAAGAAACGGCATAAGAGTCGACTCCATAAAATCAAATAACATCATAAAATATAAGGGGAAATGTTGTCGACAGGCGACAACAAAGCAACACACACACTCACACACACATAGACATCATAAATTGCAATCGCAATCGTAAGTATCTAAAAGAGAGCGAGAGTGTGTGTGTGTGTGCGTGTTTGGTGGCATTTAGGTGCGCGTTAACAAGCCAGAAGCGTGTATAATATTTTCTAATTTCTCAATTTCCCGCACATTGACATCCGAAACTAATAAAAATAAATCGCACTTTGATATCCGCTTTTTGCACTGCATTTGTTTTGTTGCCGCTCGCGCGCGTTTCGTTTTTGGTTGTTCTCTTTTATTTTTCGTTTGACATTTTATTCTATTCCATGCCGTTGTTATGTGTCCTTGTTCTTTTTCAATAATCGTTACACACGCTCGCACACACAGAGACATTGAGGCAGATATAACGGCCAGCTTGCCACAATTTTTATATCATTTTTAGTATATATGTTCGCTATGTATTCATTTTTATTTTGTTGTTGCTGCCTTTTCATTGTTTTTGCCACACTTTTGGCCTGGCGAGTTAGCGCCAACAATAAATAAATGCGCGCACAATTTCACAGACTACCAACAAACACACACACACACACATCGGAAATTTATAGATCTGACCGGATGTGCGTCTCTCTGGTGACATACACAGATACCAGCAGTAATACCGAGCGAGCGTTGGTTGGGCATGAGATACGAACAGAGCACAAACTTATAACGCTGTCTCTGTGTGTGTGTGTGTGTGTGTGCGCGTGTCTATTACAAATACAAATAACAACAAAATGACCAACTAAATAAATAGTTTTGTAACCACACACAGACAGGAAGTGGGCCATGTGTGGTGGGCCACTCCCAGAAGAGCCAAAGCTCTGACTTCGAAGCAAGCCGAGTTACAGCAAAAATGAGGTGGATGAGGCGGGTAGGAAGGGGGTGTTGCCCTCTAAGCGCACAGAGCATTCAGTTTTATGTTTGAGCAAATGGAAACCCTATACTCAATGGGCTTCAAATGATTGTGTGTGCCGGCATGTGTGTGTGTAGGAGTGTGTGAGTCTAAAACTTTGGCCAGCTGATAACAAAGTTGCTGAAACATTAAAGCGAAAGCGTGTCAGGTTATTTAATTAGAGACTACGAAGAATTGCGCCAAGGATTGTAAGATTGCCAGGAATTAGACATAAGTATTGTAACCCAAGGGATTATTGCTATAGCTATTTGTAGTGGCAATACTCGAACATACTTGGCGTATACTTGATATTGTCAAGGCAGATCAAGGCAATTGTTACGTCTACTTAATATTAATGTGACAAACTTTTTCGCATCTAAAAATCATATTTGCATTTATCAAGTATACTTGTCGTATACTTGATATTATCAAGGGAACTATATAGTCTATGCTGCTGTGGCGTATACTTAATATATAATAGTTGACACGCTTTTACTTTATCTTACAAGTTAAGCAGCTAAAAATTGTAGGTTTTGTTATTAATACTATACTTGACGTATACTTGATATTGTTAATACAGCTACTCAAAGCTGAGGCGTATACTTAATATACAGTTAATGGACACTTTTTCACTATTTTTAAGTGAAAACGAATCATTTAATAACTATAGTTGGAATACTCTGGCGTACCTTACGTATACTTGATATTGTCAATGCAGCTTAATATGTTTAAAGCAGTGTTGGCACATACTTAATATGCAAATTTAGTAGACCCTTTTTAAATTTGATTTTAAATCTACAAAACCTAAATATTTGAATATAAATATATATTCATTTATTAAATAATAAAGTCGGTTGAAAAAGTTCGAAAGTTACATCCCAAAATAGATTTAAATTTCCATAATATTTTGTAACAGATTAAAATAAATATTCCTTTCAACTTTAACGTGCTGAGCACTATCAACACATTGCAAATTGCTTTACGCCGCATTTTTATTAACTTTCAACAGTTTACTTTGCCAGCAGCACCTGAAATGCTCAAGCAGCTCAAGCAACGTATACTTAATCTAAGCTGTCTCCGTTTAAACTGCAGATATTTTTGGCGAGTTCAATACGTACCACATAGTTGAGTTTGATATGCCTTTAATGGTCTGCTAATATTTCTGGTCTGCTCTGGTTGGGGATATAACATTTTCTAAGAACATTTTCGAACGTACCGTTTGCACATGTGATTTATCGTAAGCTCCTCATTTTGCTGCACTGCTCCAACAGACACACACACACTCACACACACAGACACACACTCTAACTCTGCCATTTGCTTTCATCCGTACTTCAAATAAAGACAACGTTGATGCTGCTGCTGCTGTGGCTGCATCGTAAATTCTGTAAAAATATATAGTATAGTGTATATATCTATCTTATACAATACAATACAATATATGTATATAGTATATAGTTATAAAGGCAGAGGGGAGTTCGAAGGCAATGCAACATGGAGCAAGCAAGCGTATTATTGCTTCAGTTTTTAGGTCGCAGCACAATAAAATAGCTCAACTTGATGATGGAGCAGAACTCTTCGAGTCTGTATGTGTGTGTGTGTGTGTGTGTGTGTGTGTGGCATTAGATAGAGAGCTAACAGCAGCTTGCCCCATTGCAAATCTGTGAAGAAGGTGTGCGCGGGAGGGGAAGCGCTGGTTGTGGATTGGAGAAGATTGCAACAAAGCTGCTTATCGTTTAACGCTCAGTGTAATGCGTTTAAACTTGATGATTGATTCCGCAACAGAGGGGCGGGGCGGGGGCGGAAGGAAAGACGATTTGAGCGTCTCGACTGCAACTAAGTGCAAAAGTGAGCGCTAAAGGAGAAAGGAGTTTGTGCTTTGGCATCTTGGTCAAACTTTAATGGGTAACTAGTCGTATACGCAACTAGGCTGAGCTTAGTCCGGTGCGGTGTTTTGCTGGTCTGTCTATGACTCCGGATATACGACGATACGGATGCGGAGCGGAGAATGATGCCCCGGCGCCATTGTGCGGAGTGTATGGGTTCATTTTATGTTGTTGCCTGCGTTTTATTGACTCGATGGTGTGGCAACGATGGCCGCGCCATTGTGCCCTAAACTAAAACAAAGTACTATTAGAAATGCCCTATGTTTGTGTGTGTGTGTGCTAGTGTTGGTTATAGCTCGTTATGTGCGTGCGTGTTACTGCGCAAAGATGGCATATAAATTTCGCGCGTTTTCGCCTTCAATTCTTCTATTTTCCTTTTTCCACACAATTTTTGTTTTATTCTGTTTTTTTCTCCCTAGTTTGCCGCGCTTCTATTGCACAATTATTTTCTGTCGTTTCGTTTATATTTTCGCTTTTTTTTGGTCTAAATTTAATGACTTTGCCAACGTTTTGGCCACTAAATCAAATTGTTATAGTATTGTTTTTTGCACTAGCCTATCGTTTTAGCTGTCGCTTAATTTAATTGTAGGTCTCTTGCTCTCTCTCGTTGCGTTTCTCAGTTTGCTGATGGCATTTCAAATGTGCTTCGGAAATCGTTAGCGTCGACATCATTTCTGTTTTTCAGCGAAGGCAAAAACCTGTCGTTTCTCCCAGATTTATGACAACTAATTAGCCCAAAAAGCGTCGGGTAGGCCATTTCTCCCGTTTTTTTTTTCCTTTTTTGCATTTGTCTGGCATGCGAAATGCCGCAAAATCAAATTGGAATTGATGCACAAGAGCGCTGAATCAAGCAACGACGAGCAAGCCAAAATGAAATCAGCAAATAGCATGCCTCATGATGAAGAAGCGGAGGAGGAGGTAGCAAAGAGGAAGGTGAACTTCCGTTGGCGGCAGACAGCCAGCCAGCCAGCGAGCGAGCGAGTATTCATAGCCAAACGTGAAAAAGTCAGGAATTGAACTACAAGCACATTTATTTTTATCATAAATGCAGATAGACATGAACCACGAGACTCATATGCGAGTCTCTGCGAACTGTGGTGGAGCATAAATGGAGCTGAAATGCGAGTGTTATTCACATATTCACATTCTCAATTACATATGCGATGAAAGTTTCGCGTTATGGTTATTAAATGGCGTAGCGAGCATTTGACGTTGAGTAGCAGCTGACTTTGAAACTCGCTGTAGTATTTAAAGTAATTTAATATCAATATAGCTGCAGAGAAAAACAAGAAGAAAGAAGAAACATAGTATATATATTTACTTGAAAATAAAATCTCTTAAATATTTTTTTTTTTTTGATGTAATAATAGAATTTTCGGACTGTCCTCTTTCAAGTTACTATATTCGATTTATTTTGTAGTGAACAGCTAAAATAAAGTATTGCTTTCTATTGAAGGAGTTTTAAGTGATTAAAATTAAATTAAATACTATAGCTCAAATTTTTTTCAAAATATATTTAAGCATTTTGTGAACTAATATTGTTGCAGCATATAAAAAATGTATTAAAAAGTAATGAAGAATAGTCAAAGTATAATATACATTGAAGAATTTTTGTGGTATAAAAAAAAGTACCAAAAATTAATATAGGAAAAAATCAAGCAAAAATATGAAAGGAAAAAAATAATGAGTTAAGCCTTAAATATATAAATTTTTGTAAAATGAAGTAGTGTTTCATTAGTATATATTCACAAAAATAATTAAGAAGACATTTTAGAAGTTTCCATATTTACAAAATATAATTCAAAAGAAGTTCTTTGAGTTTATGTCAAACCTTTTTTTGTATGTCATAAAAATATTTATATCATTTCTGTTATCTCAAATTTCTTGCTGGATATATTGCGAAATTGTAGCAAAATCGTTTGCTGACTTGTTCTTGCCCATAGCATTGTGTCTCCCAGGGTTCCAAGAATTTACGATGTCAGCGACAGTTGAACACTTTGCATGCACTCGAAGCTGCAACTGGCAACTGGCAACTGCAACTGTGACTGCGAATGCGAATGCGAGTGCATCTGTAACTGGAACGGTGAGTGTGGTGAATGCTGCAGCTTTTGCTTGAATATTTTTCGGCATTCCACTTAACACTGTGGTCCACACACACACACAGACACACACACATACAGACACAGTGAGCTGACCACAATGCCGAGGCGTAGGCGTAGCCAGGACCAAAGAAGGCTTATAGCCATTGGACAGACGGCACTTTTCCGTGCGCGTGCAATGTCCATTTTCGCATTTCCACATATTCATATTATTTTTTTGTTTTCTTTTTGCTGCTGTAGTATTGCCTCTTTTGTTTTTATCTACCGATTTTGGTCGCTGTCGATGACGGGGCTCAGGTGGCGTTAACACTTGTTTAAAAATTTGTTATTGGGTTTCTTTGTTCGCGTTGTTTATTTGTTGTCCAAGGATGTGGCTGAGTGTGTGTGTGCGTGTGTGCCAGGATATTGCCAGTGAAACAGTATGCGTATGGAGTGAGGCGAGCCCGGAAGGAGAGAGGCGAAGCCTGTTTGACCATGTAGGTCAGCTCTCGGCTTGTGACTCTTTTTTGGAATGGTCTGGGTCTGGGTCTGGGGCTCTGTATTGTCACTTTGCGTTGGCTTTATCGGATTGCACGTAATATTGCTGACAAATTGAATACAATTGCGTTTAAGCTGAAAAGCTCATTACCGAAATTGGATAGCGGACTGTGCGTCATCCGAAATAAAGGTTATAAAATTAATTTAATTCGCCATATGTGTCCATAGTTAAGGTAATTGCAAAAAAAAAAAAAAATAGCAGCACACCGTTTTTACAGCGCATAATTCAACGCTGATTTTTGCCAACGTGGGGTAAAAAATATTAAGCTGATCAGCAAACAATATGTTGCTTATATTTATGAAATGAAACTGAGCGCAGATTAAAAGTGATTAATTGCCGTTTTATTTTCATTGCAGATCACCAAAGAGTAACATTTAAATTTGGCAATAAGCAAAGATCGAGGTGAGTTAAACGATATATTAAATATTATACTTGGTACAAGTAAATCCTATTTTCATTTATAAGATATTAACAATATTTAAAGAATATATATTTCTTGTATTATGTTAATATATTTATTTATTATTTTTCGTATATCTTTACTCAGTTTTTTTTACACACATTTCACAGCAAAACTAATTATTTATTAGGCTAAGCTATGAGAGCTTCAAACTTTCACATTTTTCTAAAGAAACTCGGCAATTACTTATGTGCAACTAGAAACAAATTCCTTTTTGCGCAAAACTTTTGGGAATTTTCGTGCTCACATTGCAAACGAGTTGCAGGTAAATTATTGTTTTGCAATGTTATGTTGTTGAGCAGAAATACTGAAGATGATGTTGGCATATTAAAGTGAATTAAGTTGGAATTTGTTGTTAGCTTCCATTAAGCGATAATGAATTAACTGCGCAAAGTATTTAGAACAAAATGAATATGCTAAAAGGTTTTGATTTGCAAAACACACACACACACACACACACACACAAACTTATATTGACTGTAACTAAAACGGAAACTATTACCTTGGGGAGGTTTTTCGGAGTTCAACTTGAACCGAAGCTGAGCAAGAGTGCAAAGTTGGTAGCCAGCAGCGAGCCAGCATGGCTAACAACAAGTAAATTAAGTTAATTACAAGCAAATGAAATATGAGAAAAGTTTTCATTTAAATGTTGCAAATGCTTTCAAGCCAAAGTTGAATGTTGTGCTGCTGCTGCTGTTGTTTAGTCTGGGACTGTCAACAGTGCTGCAAGTTGTTGTTGTTGTCGTTGCTGTTGTTCTTGCTGTTGTCTGCCCCTGTGGCACGCCCCGCAAACATGTTGCATAATATTTGCGTATTAAATTGTTGAGAGGCACACGTTTTACACTTCAGCAACATTTCCGCCTGTTAAATGTTTGGCCATTACAATGGCGTAAAATCATTTTGTTGGTGAATTTAAAACGACCCGCATTCCCCTCCGCTCTCTCCAACGCTGCCCCCTTTCGACTCGCATATAGCATGGACACTGAACAGCTGCGCGTAATTTTAATGAGAATATTCATTGGAGCCACAATTGAGACAACCAAAGCGGCAGAGTCACGTGCCCCAGCTTCTCTCTCTCTCTTTCTCTCTCTCTCTCTGTCTGTCTGTCTGTGTTTCATTTTGGTGGTTGGGCGGCTCAGTGGTTCGCTTCGGATGGTTTGGGTGGTTCAGTCGGTTCAGCCTGCGGTTCGTTGCGTGGAGTTAGTGAAAGATTGGCCGCAGCTCTTTCCGGTTATGGCACAGAAAATGGCAGCTACAACAGCAGCAGCAGCAGCACTTAATGTAATGTAATTTTATGCTGTCGGTTAATTATTCAGCGTATTTCCTACCGGGGTGGAAAAAGGGGCAGCAGCTGACGACGACGACAGCGATGGCGATGGCCATGTCAAAGTGCGTGGGTGACACATTTATTTATATCACTGTGTGTTAAATGTTGAAAATATTTTATCAAATAGTTGACTAATTGCAAATCGCGGCGACAATTGCCGCATGCATCAAAAAACAAAAACAACAAGCACAAAAACTACAGTTGAGTGTGCTCGACTGGGAGTTACCCGCTACTCATTTTGAATAAAAGTAAAAGAGTGCTATAGAATTTTTAATATTTATTATATTTATATACAACATAAATACTAAAAATGTTCAGAATTATAGTTTCGGTAAATCGATATAGTGTAAGCGGTAAATTTATTCAAAATATACCAAGATAATATACCACAAAAATACTAAAATATACAGAAGGTTATATTTGGTATATCGATATAGTACTATATAGTAGCATATAGAGCCCGAAATATACCAGATTGTCAGCTAGAGCATAAAAATTCGATTGTGCTGAACTAATAGACCACAAAAAGCCAAAGTTCATTTTCAGTTTTCATAGAGTTCAAAATATAGCATATTGACAGATAAAGCAACCCAGACAAGATATCAAATTATTTCTTAAAATTACTTCGACAACTTTTAACCGATCGCAACCAAATTATTATCAACAGAAATCAGTTATTATTGTCTCCACTAAAAATCGTGACACAAAGGTATAACACCCTTCTAATCTCTGCGTAGCGGGTATAAAAATGGAAACCCAAATTGCGATTAATTGAAAGCAGAGTGCGGGCGTCATAATGGCATTACAAACATTTAAAAACAAAACAATTAAACATGCTGCGATGTTTGTCATATAATTGCCAAATTAATTTAATAACATGCAATTAAATTGCTATTTATATTGATCCAGTTGTTTTTTATAAACGCCTCTCAATTTAAGTGTAAAAATATTTTTCTTTTCATAATTTGAATACGACATTATTTTAAGCTTTTTAAATATTGTCGACTGTTTTCTAGACCCTTTCACTGATTTTCTTTGGCTATTTTAATGCTTTACAGCTCTTAAAATAATTCTGCATATTTTCCCTTGCTCTCTTAACGTTTCTTTTGAGCATACATTACACAATTTGTCGACATTAAACTGCCAAATTTAGCCAATTTAGCATTTGGTTGACGCTTCTCCCCCTCGATGCTGTTTTCTGGTTCAAAGTGTCGTCTACTTTGATTTCGATTCGCATTTGATCTGTGTGTAATTTGATTTTATTTGCATATTGTATGAGAATATGCAACCATTTTAAATGCTTCGTTTCGTTTCACACATTTGCGACATACTTATGTGCTGTTGAAAGTAATATGTTCAATGGGGTATATGCGATTGATAAGAGCATATATCAGAATATTAATGATAATATTAAAATTATACTTTTATATTATTCTTTTTGTTGGGTATATTCAAGTCAGTGATATATAAATTCTATTTAAAGCATACAGATATTATTATCTCTCGTCAAGCGTTTAGAAAACATCTTAAGTGACAGTTATAACTGTTAATTATGCTATTTAAATGGTTAGGTAAATTTGAATTTATTGAAATTTTCAAACAGCAAAAGGCAAACTTTGTATTTGCAAATATGCAGCACATTAATTATTGAATCCATGAAATTGATTTAAACTTTGGCAAGCAAGAGCAGCAGGAGTATCATTAAAAAGTGCAATAAAAGCTTCACTAAGCTCAAAATTAATGCAAACTTTTTTGTTTTGCGATAGCTGCGAGTCCTTTTAGCGCCATAATTTAACGGAAGGAGGCGGCATGGCAGGTGCGTGGACTTTTCCTAGAGCTGCATTAACCAAAAGGCATTTAGGTAGTAGCCTGAATGCTGATGCCACGCCCCCACAGCATCAGCAGCAGCAGCAGCTGGTTGCGGCAACTGCCACTGCAAAATTAAAAGCAAATTCCCGACACTCTCTCTCTCTCTTTTTGCGACCTCAGCCTCAGCCTCAGTATCAGCCTGCTGCTAGCTGTTGTCCTGGCAGTTTTACGAGCCGGCTTTAAAATCACGTTAATGATATTTACAGCGGCGGTCGTGAGAACTGAGCTGCAAATTCGAAACTGGAGCACCACCAAGCAAAGGCGACTGAAGAGCCAAAATGGAAAATGGACTGGGGGGAAATGGAAAATGTGGTGGGGTGTGGAGGGGGACGAAGTGAAGAGTGGCTGTGCCTTTGACCAACGCCTGGACGAAAGTCTCTTTTTGCCATGGTGTTAACTGTGTGAATTTTGCGTTGCCTGGCGCAAGTCATTTGCATAACAAAGTTGTGCCACGCCCACCTTGCAGAGGCAGCGGCAGCGGCAGTCGACGCTTCAGTTTGGTATTTACAACATTTAAATTAGACATTAAATTTGAAAGATGGGCTGCCGAACAACTTTTTTGTGCCCACCACAACATCCAGGTGTCTGTCTGTCTGTCTTGTTGTTTTTTATGATTCGCTGAAATTTCTATATTATTTTTTTTTGTTCTCCTATTCTTGTTTTTGTTTTTTGTTGTTTTTTATTTAAGCTGCAGATAATTTGGACAGTGGCACTCGGAGAATTCTGCTCTTGATTTACCTATTTACTTTATTTTTATGGCACTTAAATGGCACTTGGCATTGTTGTGTGTAATTTGGCTTTGTTGTCGAGCGTTTTGGGGCTTGATGCGTCTCTGATAAGCGTAATTCCCTCTGCCACCCCCCCAAAATTCAGTTATGGTATGGCTGCTGTCTGCTGCCCGTTTTATTGTTGTTGTTAACAACATTTTTGGGGCCAGTTCATATATTTACTTATTGACAACAATTACGTGCGATAAACTGAGCTCGCACTTTGGCTCCTGCTTCTGCTTCTGTTGTCTGCTCTGAGCCTCAGAGACGATGAGTACAGCACTCGTGCTCTCGAGATTTATGGCTATTGAAATCGTAATTGCTTTTCACATATATTTTTAATGAAGTCGACGGATGGATGTAGATAAAACAGTCGCCCAAATCAACAGCCAGTTAATCAGCCTTAGATGCGCACTCAACATTAACGACAGATTGCAGAGATAAAACTTATAAAATTGCTGTTGTTAAATTTAGTTTTTGATTATATGGATGGTGACTCAAGTATTTATTTTTTATTAGTAGTAATTCTAGTTCTCTTTCAATAATTTAATAACTTAAAAGTCAGAGCATGACTTCCACATATTTTTATAAATTTCATTGATAATAATTTTGTATTTAAACTATTTCGGATAAAAACACTTATTTTTGAACATGTTAAAAAGCAACTATAAATATAATACAACATATACGTATATTAAAACTAATTGATATTCTTTTAAACTACTTTGTTATTTAGTTCTGTACACAACCATTAATTATATTCTCTTACTTTATGGATTAAGTTGAATTGTATAAAAAGTCTACATACATTTTCAAGATTTATTGCACAATTCTGTACTTTACTCAAGCTGAGTTTAGTTTTTACACTGACATTCATTTTGTCTTTCTTTTGCCTTTGTCTTGCCCTTGCCTTGACTTAGTCTTAGCCGTGCCCTACTTTTCTCTTCTGGTCTTGATTTTGATTTGCATTTACCTTGCTCATTCACAGCTGGTTAACTGAAAGTGTTGTGAAGAGCTCTCACGCAGAGAGTCCACAATAATCAAGTGCACTATGGACTCGCTGGTAGTAGAAACAATCTTTAGTAATGCTCTCATTATTGGCCGATTTACATTTCATTTGCTGCCTTATGACACCTGCTGTTCTTTTCCAATTGCTGTGGCAGCAACTGGGACGCCACCTGCCAGGCGGTAGCTGTAACTATGGCTGTAGCAGCCGGTAAAATGGGTAGCACAAAAACAGATTATGTGGCACAAAGTATGCCTACTTATGGCCATTAGGACTAAAAGCTCAAACAAAATACAAGACGAGAGAGAGCTCAAATTAATTTTCATACAAAATGTATAACGCGAGTGGGGCAGCAACAGTGGCAACAATAAATAAAACACCAACAATATGCCCCAGCAAAAACAACAAGAGAACCAACAATGAAATCAGCACATTTGGTTTTAACGACTATATGAGGTTTTTTTTTTTTTTGCGTTGTCTGTCTTCCAACTAAGAAGAAGATGCTACAGTTTCTTTTGTTTTTTTTTTTTTGTTTCTCCATATTTTTTTGTTGTTGTTGTTCCGCTTGTAGTGGTTGTTGTTGCTTTTTAATGTGCATTTGCGATGCCGTCGGCGCCAACGTCGCCATTTGAGCATTCCAACATTACAGACGTCACGGCAAAACTTTTTTGTGGCATGAGAGTCCGAGAGCAGTCTCCGCTCTTTGTGACTGGGATTGGGACTGGAGACGGAGATGGGAACTGGGGACTGAGGACTGAGGACTGTGACTGTTGGTTTTAATGGAACTGACAATAAAAGTATGATGAATTTCCTGGGGTGTTGGTAACGCACTGACTGTAAATCTAATGTAAATACCTTAAGGCTTGCAGACTAGCTGACGCCTTTCAAACTGTCTGTCTGTGTGTGCCTTTCTGTGGGATTGTGCGATTAATACTTAAACGGAAAAATATGTACACATGTTTTGATCATTCAAATTTCAAAAGGGCACATTTTGTAATTTTATAACGAGAGTACAAAAAGACTCTTGTAAATATGTTTTAATAATAAATTAAGCTATTTTAGTATTTTAAAAATAATCTTTGACAGTTTTAAATTATTGTGCTTCACTTAATATTTTCAAGTTTATTATATATATTTACCTTTTTTCAGTTTTGTCTATTATTTTTTGCATATCTATTTAGAATGTTGAAGAACGATTTCAGAGAGAAGAATTTACATAATATAGCCTACATTAGATTAATCAATTTTCAAATTTAATTTATAAGCAAGGGAAGAGAGTCGTTGGATGACTTTAAGTGATTCAAAAAAAGTGTTGCCCACTTTTAGGCGCCCTGAACACATTTGCTTCGCTTAATATTTTAATAGCGTAATTTAGCTTCGTCTATGCCCAATTTCATTATTCCTATAATATTTTTTCTCTTTTTTTTCTTGTTTGTCTGTGAATTTGAGCAGCTGATTTTGTGTCTGCGAGCAGATGAGGCCAACATCATTTCATATCCGATGTTATAGCAGCAGAGAGCACAAAAACCCAAACCCAAACCCCAGAAAAAAACAAAAAATAGCCCAGCATCCAGCATCCAGAAACCAGAATCCAAAACCCAATCCAACAACCACAAGCAGAGCAGAGAAAACATAGAGAGAACGAGCTGAATTGTTATTATGCAAACAAATTACATGGCCGGGCATTTTTCGGTTCTGCAACATCGTTAACGTCTTTTGCCATTTGAATGCGAATGTGTTTCAAGTTCTTTTTTCCTGTTTTTTTTTTGTTTTTTTTTTTCGTTGGCAGTTATTATTTGGCAATTTTGAGTAGTATATAGTTTGTGCGCTTTGTTTATAGCTCATGTAATTAAAATATCCAATTAGGCGGCAGAGTAGTTGCTGCTATTGTGTCTGAGTGTCTGAGTCGCCGCCACTTGGATTGGCATTTGAGTTGGTGTTTTTATTTGCCACGCTTTTCTCTGCTTTTCTTTTTTATGAGCTGCTCATATAACTAATGACCACACATATAGCAAACGATTCATCCTGCTGCTGTCCCGTTGTGTTCATGCCTGTCGAGTCGTGTTCTGTGCTGTCCTGTTCTGTTCTGTTGGTTTGGCAACATAAATTCCCTTTTGGGAAAAATTAATAAAAATGATTGCAGGCAGTCGCCCGTCGAGGCGACTACAATGAATGAATGGCGCATGCCAGCTGTTGGCCAAACATGCTTTTGATTGCCAGCAACAACAATTCAGAAAGTAACAACAAACATAGCTAACAAAAAAACGAGAAAACAGAGAAAAAAACGGCGCCTTTCATCAGCGTGTGCATAACAAGCGGTTGGAAAGCAACTTGGACTATCCGTCGCTCACACTTGACGAGACGAGACGAGCTGCTGCCTGCTGCCTTCAGTTTGCTGAGTTTTCTCTCTGTGTGTGTGTGTGTGTGTGAATACTACACGCTTGTAACCCATTTGCCATGTCCTACTGCCACGTCTTTCGTTTTGTCGTTCCTGTGACGCCACTGCAAAATGACGAACAGCGAAATCCAAAAAATACAACCATTTGTAGCTGAAGCAAATGAACATTTAGCCACGACCAAAGCACCATCTCATACATAGTAGCTAGCCATAGGCCAACGCGAAGTGGCAACCACAACAACAAAAAAAAAAAGAACAAAAATTGCAACACAATCTGCAGCATGGCCAAACACAATGCGATGCTTTTGGCCACAACACGCCGTCTGCTTATAAGCACTTCACATCTAATCAATTATGCTATCTGCACATTTGCTGCGCTCTCCTCCTTCCTTCCTTCCTTCCTCCTCCTCCCAGTCATGGCGGCCACATAACATTTAAATATGCATGGATGGCTTTAAAGGCCAAACATAAGCTGGCCAGAAACGTGGAATATGCCAAAGCGAATCCAAATGTAACTCGAGGAGATAAAACCCGGCGAATACAAACCAAATAAACCCAACAAACAATGAAAAGGCCAAAAAAAAAAAATAGAATGGGAAATGTTTCTCAGACTGCAAAATCGCTTCGGCTTCAGATTCAGCTTCAGCTTCAGCTTGTAAAACCGGAAAACCAGGAAAAAAAATATAGTGCAAGAGAATCGGTATCAGAATCAGTCGTCCTGCCACTATTTGTGTTGGCTTGCTGTTGGTGTTGCTGTGCTAATTCCGTTAGCAATTTCGCTTGCAAGCTCTAAAGAATAACACAAACAATGGTCGAAGGAAGGCTCAAGGAAGACGAAGGGATACCCTGTAAAATATAAAAAAAGTAAGAAAGATTTTGTCCAGCTATAATTAAATGAAAACAGTGCGGTATTGTTCTTAAAATATTCCAAAATAATATACCAAGAATACTAAAATACCAAAGGTTATACACAAAAGAATACCAAAATGTACTAAAAGTTATTTTTGAGTATAATTTAAATATGACAGTTCTTTGAGAAATACGTTTTGTAAAGTTGACAAAATATTTTTAAATTTACAATTTTAATTTCCTATAAAATCTTCAACACATTTACTAAATTGATCAATCTAAAGCTCAATAATATTTCACATCTCGCAATAATGTAGATAACAAGAGCATTTTTCCCAATGCATAAAACAATGAACCCAATCAATATATTGTTTACACTTGTAACTAAATGTTCTAAATGAATTACATAAATATTTTGTCGGAAGAGGGATAAAAACAATTTTGCAATAATCGAATCAAAAACTGTGCAACAAATTCTAATGTTTTTGCTCTTGTGTGTGTGTGTGTGTAGAATTTCGGACAATTTTATTTCAATTTTATTTTTTTTTGTATTTGTTACAAACACAATACATTTGTTAGAATTTATGTTGCAGGCACTTAATGAATGAATGAATAAATAAAATCGGATTTACAAAAACCCTCAAAAAACAAAATGAAATTATAATTTTGTAGTTGAATTACAAATGCCAAAAATGCATAATGAAGAGAAATTACAAAAAGCCATTTAAGCGAATCAAATAGAGAGAACATTAAATTGCAATAAAAGATAATAAATCAAATATAAGGATGTTCTTGAATAAACCAGTGTCAAATGGACAAAAAAAGAAAAGCGTCGTGCATATAGAAAAGTGATTCTTGTGCGGGAAAATGAAAAACGAGGCGAAACTGCTTAACGGCTGTTGCTTTGGAAATCGCTGTTGCTGCTGCTGTTGCACGCGCAAGAAAAAAAAGTGGCCAAGCAAATTGCGTTAGTGTGCGGGTGTTTGTGTGTGAGTGTGTGTGGAAAAGGGAAAATCGCAACAGATTAACTTGCTTTGCCAAGGCTTAAGTACAGTGCAAATAGTGATGGGGGAAAATTGAGAGTGGAGGGAGACTGAAGGAGAGAGAGAAGTGAAGTGAAGATTGAGAGCTTGCCCAAAAAGTGGAGGCCACACAAAAGCAACGTTAATTGCATTGAGGGTACACACAAGCCACGCCCACACTCCCCCCCTCTCTCTGTCTCCCACCTTATGCTGTGGTACAACTCACTTTAAATAAGAAAGAACTGGAAAACACACACACGCACTCAAATGTTTGGTTCTTTTTTGCATATGCAGCGTATTTTCTTGTGTTTATTTACATTAATTGGATTTCAATGTGTTTGCCACACTGTGCACACACACACACACGCATACCATAGGGGGAATGCCGAAAAAGCCAAAAGGGAAAATGCATGAAAACAGAATATATTTTGTAATTTACGAGCAGCTTTTGCTCAACACAACTGCTTTATGCATTCCGAAGTCTCTTTGCTAGCGGGCACAACTCTTAAATATACTTTTATTCCCACTTAAATTCTAGTTGTTAATACCTATTCCCCTCTTAATAAAAGTGTGTAACAAAGCTTGAAAAGCTGAAAGTCACACAATACTCTGCTGTAAGCTTGCAATATTTTTGCCATTATTCTACTCACATTCCAGCCTATCAAATGGCACCCAGAAATTTTGGTAGGCAACCAATCATTTAAGGTACTTTTGGCCTCTGAAAAACAATAGGGAAATTTATTTGTGGGCGTTGCAATTGCAGTAGAAAATCATGGCCCCAAAAATTGCATTTAAAAAGGACATGCATATATTTTGATTTCGTGCTTCTTGTATTGTGTTGTCTGTTGCTCCATAGATAGGCTACAGATAGGACAAACACTGGACAAAAGGCTGCTCCATTGAGGCACAAAATAAGATTATTAACGTTGTTAAAACGAACGAGAATGAGAAGCGGAAGAAGGCTGAAAGAAAAGCAACAGGACAACTGCAAATACTAGAGAGAGGGGACGATTGGCTTTCGACTAGGGGAACAGGATACTTGTGTGTGCGTGTGTATGTGTGTGTGTGCGGAAACTGTAAACTAAAAAAAATTTACTTTTAGGAAGCCACAATAACAACAGCAAAACTGCAAGCCAAAAATGGACTAGGCAAAAATGGCAAGAGGCAAACAATTTAAGAAAACCATTTGTTGTCCAAAACCCTGAGGCTGCAAACAGAGCTGTGTAGAGAGTTGAAAATAATGTTGGATATGCACAAGCTTCCCTCCCCCCCTTAGTAGCCATAAACCTCGACTTGGTTCTGGCCAGCTGATAACTTCCGGCTGCTGTTTTTGGATAGCTTGGACTGGCTTGGTTGGCTTTGGCTTTGGTCAGGCATCATAAACAGCCACTTGGGCAACAATGGAGTTGAAAGTTGTTAGGGTCCTTTTTCTTTTCTTTTTTTCTCTTCTTTCTTTCTTTTGCGCCTGCCCCCCCTTCAATGCTGAACAATCATTTGAGTTGATCTTCTACGTAGACATGATAGATGAAGCGCACAAGCTGACGAGCTGCACAACTTTGATGCAGTAGCTTCTTTCTGCTGTGTCTCGTGTCTCGTGTCCAAAGGAGTTCATACTCCATAAATTGTCGCCACATGTGCGGGGCATATGTTGTGCTAAGCAAAGTCATCTACTGGACCATGTAACGCTAAATCTTTGCGTTTTATGCTCAATATGCGCACGTCTCCAAAGTTTCCCCTCCCCTGTTCATTGTGTTCATTGTTGTGTGTTGTTCCGACAGCTTTCATTTGTTATTGTCGCCGCTGCACTTGGTTGCGGTCAGGCTGTATCCTTACTCTCCACCACCCCATACTTAGCAGTGTACTACACTCGCATATCCTTAAGTGCATGTGTCTTTCTATGTGTGTGTGTGTGTGTGTGTGAAGCACACTCATCATCGGCTTGCTAAAGCCCTTAAGAGATGCGCTTGTCTTGTTGCTGCTGCAGCATGTCGAGGCAGCTTAATTAAATTCAGCTATTAATTTTAATCTGGACATTAAGTGGTCAGATGGGTTTTGGCCTCTTAACAACCTTATAGATGTTACATACATACTATTACTTCTATAGAGCGGAAGCTGGAACGTTGCTTCCATTAAAACATTGGCAAACAACTATATCAAAATCAAAATCAAATCAAATATATAATACAAGAAAAGGAAGCAAAGCACTCAGCACAAATACGTGCAGCACAAGAAGGACGAGATGAGGGAGGCAGGTTAACAAATTCAAAGTCAAGAATACAAATACCAATGAGTAGTAGCGGATGGCAGGTGAGGAAAATCCTTTTACCCCAACTGATGATAGCTAAATGGAAGCCGGAAAAAATTATACACAAAAAACAAAAGAATAACAGAAAGCAAACAGATTATCCAGAAGGAAAAAAAACAGCTAGGTAGTTGGATTGAAAAGGAATAAGGACAACAGGGTATCCTGGCATAAATAAGGAAATCATATTTAAACTTTTTATATTTTTAAAGTGAAAAAACTGAAATTTTTTTATTTCGAAATTGATGCAATATTAATGTACTAAATACTATATATTTCTATTAAATATCACATTTATATTAGATAATCTTTTTTTATATTTATTCCTTATTTTTCATTTTCAATGTCAATTATATACCCCTTTCGCCTCGTTTGCTGGTTACAGGGTATACTCCCACACGTAACATAAACCGAGTAGCTGCTACCGAGTGTAGTCATCGAGTTGTAAAAAGAAACCGTGGAATAAATAAATAAAATCAGAAGCCAACACTGATTTTGTCAGTTGAATTTTTCGGGCCTTTTTCAGCTGACCAACCCCTCTCAACAAAACCAACAACAACAACAACAACAAGTGAAAAAACAGCATACAAATACAGGTGCAAATGAAACGCAACGAAGTGAAACTCAAACAATAAATGGCTTAGATAATGCCCTAAAATATTCAATTAGTTTATGACCATGTTTAGGTTATGTTTGTTGTTTTCTTTTTTTTTTCTGTTTTTTTTGTTGCCTCAGTTGCAGGCAATATAATCATCTAAAATGAAATGAGTTTCGGCACGTTGCCTCTTGTTATTATTATTTTATTTCATTTTTTCTCTCTCACTCTCTCTTTTTCTCTCTCTCTCCGATGGTTGTCTGTGTTTGTTGGCTGGATGGTGTGTTTTCTACATTTTTCACGTGCCACAGCCCTTTTAATGGCTAGCCCGGAAGGCAACCGTAAAAAATGTGCATTAAAATATTTTTATTGCCTGCAAAGAGCGCGGCGGCAGAAGAAATTTCTAGGATTAAAGAGCGCGAATGCGAATGCGAACACCCAAAGTAGCTTTTGGGGCAAAAATTGAAAATAGGCATTAGATAATGAAGCCGGAATCACCATGAGCTTTAACAGCTCATAAAAAGGAAGCCTCCTAAGCGCCATAGACACAAAAAGCGAATGGAAAACAGAGCAGAGCATACATAGTTAAGTTAGCTTTGTCAAGTGATAAGCAGGAATTAACTACGCTCTTGATGTGTAGATGGCGAGAGGGATTTAAATGCATGTTAATGTCATGCTAATCGTAAGCTAATGGTGAGCATTTCATTTTAGAAAAGGGACAGCAGCTTAGAGTGCAAGTAAAGTGTCTTAGTTAACAATATTATGTCAGAAAATAAAGGGAATAGTGGGAAAATTATACAAAAAGTGTTTATGTAGTGCCTAAATCATAATAAATTTCATATTATGCAAAATAATAATAATCTCTTTAAGTTGTAAACCACTTAAAGTAAATTCTAGTCGAATATAATATTCATATGTATTAAATAATGAGTGCATTATTGTGAGTTTCATAAATTGTTTTCAATGAGATCTAAAGAAGGACCTAAAATAATGCATTTTTAAGGGTTAAAGTGTTTTTATTTTTATGAGTATTAAACTGCGAATGCATTATTAAAGGTAAATCTGCTATTTAAAGGTGAGATTATAATTAAGATTTTATGTTATAGCATCCAATCCATCCATCATCCCAATTGCATATTTTAAATGTAATACTATACCAATATACCTAATATAGTCTTTGGATTTGGTTTGGTTGATGAATTAATTGATGAATGTTATAATAATGCACGCACCATTTAATATATTTTATATTTGACAAGAACTTATTTGAACACCATTGAATTGCTTTTTATATTCTCTTGAATTTGCTTCGACTTTAATCCGGTTGCATTTAGCCACACTTAAGGTATTTGTTTCAATGTTTCTCCGTCAATGTCTGACGTCAATTGTTAGGCTCTTCATCAACTTAAATGCGAGACATATGCATTTCAGTTGGCATTACTCAGACAATCCATTTCATCTGTCTCACTTTGGCAACACGAATGCCACAATGCTGCAGCACAATCTCAATGCGATGCGTTGTAGCAAAGCAGCTGCTCATTATTCACGCATTTCGCTTGCCAGACGACAAATTGCATTAGTCTATGAGTGTGTAGAGAGAACGTAGCTGCTTATAGTACTTGAAGTCGCAGTCGCATTTGCCAGTGCTCTGACAAATTAATGCACATTTGCGACAACATCTTCAATTCAAATCACGCGACATGTCACATGTTGTTTGAGTGCCATTGAAAATCAGACAGCAGCTCATTTGCTGCATCATTCTGAGGGGACGACTTCCATCCATCCATCCATCCATCCGTTGTCGTCAGTTCCGTCAACTTATCCGCAAAAGCCCAAAACTCTCATTTGTGCACCGAGTGTGTGTGTGTGTGTGTGTGTTGCAAATGCGCAACAATTCGCTCGAGTGTAAATAATATATAGTAGTCTTGACTGGTCCTGCTCCGCGCTTGGCGTAAAAATGACAAAACACCTGCACACGATATGGCGGCATGCGGGGGCAATATCTTTTGTCATTCTTTATAGCAAGTGGCAGCTGGCGCGTCACGCCCCCCACCCCCCTTCCCCTCCCCTGCCAACAATACCCCTCCACAAATCCACCCACAACTGCATTGTCTTTGTGTGCCTCTGTTTGTTGCACGTGCTTCTTTCAGTGCCTGTGCCTGTGCTGGTGTTAATGTATTTGCTAGTGTCCCAAGTGGCAACAACGTTGCGATGCGGCATGACTCGTAGCTATCTCCCTCTCACTCCCACTCTCTCTCTCTTGTTCTACCTGTATCTATAGCCATTTGCCTGAGCTTTGGCCTGAGTTGTTTTTGTCTAGCGTTCAACTCATGGTGGCGCCACAGTCAACGTTGTCAACGACGGTGTCGTCTGCCCGACACTGCAATGGAGCGGGGAACGAGGAGGGGGAGGGAGCAACGTGTTGCCCCAGGAGAGATAATAAGTCTGGCGTAAATTAGTTTGCCATTTTGAGTTATGAATGCGCATTTCAACGGCATCTCCCTCGCTCTTATGTGTGTGTGCAGTGGATCACAATGGATTAAAACTTAGTTGCGTATTACTTATGATTGTATTCTCACGCAGGCGAAACTTTGAGTGTTACAGATTGTCTGGCCTCAGCTTCTGCTGCTGTTCTACTGTTCTGCTACTCTGTATGTGCTCTCGAGTGCTTTGCTTCAAATCTGTGACTCAGCTTTTGCGTTTCTCCATCCAAAATTTTGGGGCAACGAGTGCAGATTGCGCATAGTTTACGGAGTAAGCTACTTAGAAACTTTCAAGCTGTCTGATAACTCTAAATATGATGGGGCCACTCTGCTAGATACTCTTTGGAACTTAGTTTAAAGCTCTCGCGCCGATAAGTATGCTATAGCGAATTTCAATAGAAATTTAATCAGGTCACTTTGAAAGCAAAGTTTAAAATTCAATTTATTAATTTACTAAATTAGCATGACTTTTATTCTTGTTTTTGACTACTTGATTTTAAAACAATTATAAACTCTAATTACTTAACTTTGAGGCTTAAATCAGAACTCTTGATTTATTGACTAATTCTATTAGTTGAAGTTTCACGATGTTAAGTATTGCTTATGTATGTGCTTTGTAATAGTTAATATATATTACTTCAACTAACGTATTGAACTCATATGTAACAACAAATTGTTCGCCATTATCATTTCTATTCTAATAATAAAGTTCAAACTTAATATGCTTACCATCTAAGCAATAATTTTAGTAAAATCATTTTGATATTTTAATAAAATTTATCAAACAACTGCAATTTCAAACTACATGCAATATTATTTTAGGTGCAGTGAAACAAATGAATTTAATTGCCAAAACTCAGTGCTAAAGTAGAAATCAAAGCATAAATGTTCAAATACTAAACAATTGCATAAGTATTGTGCGTTATTGCTGCAAAAAAAAATATGCACAAGCTTTGCACATTTTTAATCAGTTTTAAAAAGCATTTCTTTGAGTATAACTAAACTTTACTTCGCTTGTAAAGTTGATATTATTGTATAAGTAAATAAATGAATTTGCAGTTCAATAAATGCAGACAATGCGGCTGACAAAGTTCAATTTAATAATCACACGTGAAAGGAATTACAAATTTGTGGCAAATAGCTTTGAAACTTGAATCAAGAATGAAACTTAGAACTTAGTTTTTGGGTTGATTGAATTATTATATCAAAAAGAATATTTTTGTGCAGCAATTACTGCAAATGAATTACTCGAAACATACAAAAGTAAACAAGCAACATTTTATTCAAAATAAATGTAAAAAAGTTATTTTCAAACTATACTAAAATCAACTTCATAAGCGAATTGTCCAATTAATAAAGGTGTCCGGCAAGTCTGCTTTCAGTGTACATATTTGCATACCTAAGTGTATTGTCTATTTACATTATGCATGCTTGATCAGGCTGGCACTAAATTTAGCTAATAAAGCATGAATGAAAGGCAAGCACACACACACACACACAGCCACAGACAGTGTGTGATAAATAGTAGTTGTGGGAAAGGGCGCACATCATAGAGCATAATTAAACATGTGATTGTAAGACAGCAGAGAGACAAAGACAGGAAGAGCGAGAGGGAGAGAGAAAGAGACAAAGAGTGAGCGTGACGTTGGAGGTCAGAGCCGCATGACTAATATGCCCAATCATAAAACTAATCTTCATGAAAAAAGCTCATTAAAATAACGCATACGCCTCGTTGGACGCTGTCAACAAGGCAGCCTTAGGCGAAGCATATAAAACAAGTCAACAGTAAGAGCAACAACAATGAGGAGTGAGAAGAGCAACGAGAGCAATGACAGCAAACATTTAGAATATGTAACAAATGTGCAGAGCTGATAGATGTTGTGACTGTAAATGCGTCTGGCATTTGGTCTGGCCTCAGCCTGTACATAAGTGTATGAGTGTGTGTGTGTGTGTGTGTGGGGTTAACGCTCTTCCTACAACTCGAAACTGGTTTTTGCGGCCAAGAAGTCTAACCGAGCAAATTAACATAAATGAATTTGCAGCTGTCGCTCGTAAAGTTATTACACCGTACCAGACAAATGTGGCCGGGACTCGGGAACAAATCACACTGACCTACTAGTTAAGTGTGTGTCAGTGTAGGGGGAAGGGGAAAGGCTTGCGGTTTGAATTAAAGATGTGAATGGAAAGTTGGGTTTGTGCACTGCAAACATGAGGCTTTAATAACGCCACATTTATGCTATGCTAAATCCCAAATAACCAACGACAACGACTCTAACAACAATAGAAGAGTCGCACGCTCTCTAAAGCCGAGTCGAAGGTGCCAAGCATATTAAGTAATACACCAGCAACAGCAACAGAAAGCAGCAGCAGCAGCAACGGCGGCGACTTTAAGAACGAAGGCACTAACCTACAACAATAAGCAAAAAACTGTGTCAGCCGAACAACAAACAGTCAAACACTGAGAGAGAGAAGTTCTGAGAGAGAGCGTCGCGTGTCCTGCGCAGTGTGAAACGCAATCCACAAACAAAAATTCGAAAATGGGCAAAAACATGCTCGTTTTGCTCGCATTCGTAGCGTTCGTAACATTGACCAAGAAAAATGGTGAAACGCAATGCCGACAGCAGCATCCGTCTTCAGTCAAACGGCGTTGCTGTTAGCGTGCACAACACACACTACACACATCCTTCCCGAAAAGCCCGGCCACGTCCCAAAAGCACTCAGCGTGTGTGTGCGTGAGTGCGTGTTCTATGTGCTTCAACTTTGTTTGAGTTGTCGATCTGCCAGAAATCGCGTGTGAATACACGTAAATATTTAAACCCACACACTCGCCGGCTAAATTGCAAAATAACAAAATAAAAAGGAATACCAGCGTATAAAGAATTCAATTGTTGCATGTTTGCTCAATGAGGCGCAACTAATTGTTGATGTTGTGTTTCAGTGTGTGTGTGTGTGTGTAATCGAAATCAAAATCAAATCAAATTAAATCACAAAGTGAAAATTCTGGGTGTGTTTGTGTGCGTTTGTAGTGTTTTGACTTGTTGCAAAAGTTTGCCATTAAATTTCGAAGGTGCTTGAAAGGCTTCGCCGTAAAAGGGCAGCTAATTAGAATTGTGTCTGAGGCATCACTTTGGGGCAGCTAAAAATAAATTTCCACTTAAGTTCGGGGCAACAGACACGGCCAATTAAATTCGAGAAGCAAAATCGATACAAAAAGATCAAAGGCAAAACGGAGCGTATCAAATGCAGTCAACGATATTAAATTCGATTAATACATTAAAGTGAGCCCGTAAATCTGTAACTAATAAAACAATTAAGCCTCAACTGACAACAATACATATATATACAATGTATATCTGATATAAAATTAAATGCAAAAGTGTCGAGCAAATTAATCAAAAGTGACAAAAAGGATATAAAGCAAAAAACAGATGTTGCGCATGAAAATTGAATTGAGAGTGCCGGCTTAGGGCAATAACAATTGCAATACGAAACGTAATCGAAATCGAAATGTAATCAAAGTGTTTGACGTTCTGACCTACAAAATATATATCTATTTGAATTTATAAATATACTATATTTATAAGCTTTTACGATATCGTCATGCAAATTGTGGAAATTACTGTGAAAGCAAAATACAAATAAATATTGATAACAAATTTTTCCAAATGGCAAAACTGCAATAAATCGATGGCATAAATGTGTTTAAGTGTCTTTTATCTCTCGCTCGTGTGAGTGCGCGTGTGTGTGTGCAATAATTGAGCACACATTTGGAAATATTACAAAAAAAAAGAATGAAAGAAAATTTATATCTATAAATTAATAACGTCCATAAAATATAGAAAGGTTTTCGCTGGCATAATTTAGGCTTATAAAACATTTAAAGCCGTGCTACCAAACACATTAAAAAAGGCAAGAGAAAAAGTGTGGGAAAAAAGGCAAAAATCACAAGATAAAAAGTGTCATATCAATTTGTGTTTACATGTGTGCATTTGAGTGTATATCCGTGTGTCGCAAACAAAACGACAATTTGGATTAGCTGAAGCATAAAAAAAACTCCACTTCTACTGGTGAGCAAAGCTTTTATAAATATTCATAAATTAAAAGCATGAAATCCATTTGTATTCATTTGCATAACAATACATCAAATTACTTGCCGACAATTGTATTTACTTAATTCAATTATGCTGTTTAGATAGAAATAAAAAAAAAAAATCTATTCAAATTAACATGTTGTACAAAAATAAACAAAAAACTGAATTTAATTGATCAAAATACACACACAATTACGAAGCAACCTTATGTTCGAAGTTCGTTTGAAACTTTGCTATATAAATAATTCATTATTCATTATATTCGTAATTAGATGCCAGAAAACAATCTGTTGAAATAACAAACCGGCATGTTTCTGGTTGCGAAGTCGAGGTGGGAATACTCCTTCGCTCTAGCACTTCAATTTGTCTGAAGATAAATGAAACTTGTGTAAAAAAAACCATTTTTGCGCTATTAATCAAAACACAGCTATCAGAGAGAGAGAGAGTCAGTATTAAAATTGGCTTTAGACTAGATTCAAGCAATCACTTTACAAATTGAAGCAGAAAATTGTTCTGGAGTGTATGTAAATTAATTAAATTTACGAATGGAGTAAATAAAATTGTGCTTTAGTTAAAGTGAGCTGTAAGTGCAGCACAGTTTTTTATGGGAAAAAATTGTTGTGAAATTTGTTTCTCGTGCGTGTTGTGGCTGCATCAATTTACAAGTATTGTTTCGCAATTATTTAGATAAGCTCTATGGCAATTTTCTGCTTATTTCCCAGGGTATTCAAGTGATGCGGCGCGGCTGTAATTCTTTATTGATTTCTCTTTTTTGTGTTGGCATAAAAAAGAAATTAATTGATTTCTAATCTAAAATTGACGAAAAACCCACTGAGCCGACATGGAAAGTAAACAGCACACTTGACAACTTTTTGCTGTTCTGCAGCTCGCTTTTTCGCTTCCATCATCCATCTGCCAAGTGCTTGTTTCCATTTCTTTATTTTTTGTTCACTGTCAAAGTTTGCTGTGTGTGTGTGTGTGTGTCTGGATTTTGAGGAAATGTCATCAAGCAGCTAAAACTTCCATTCCCCCCTGCGGACATATTTAAGGCGGAGTTTGTTGTTGTTGTTGCTGTTGCTGTTGTTGCATGTAATTAATTTCTGGCTGGCAGGCGAACAACTGGCGAAGACAGATAGAACATGAACTAGACTGGGGGAGTAATTAATTTAAATTAAGCTTAAATTGTTTTGATATATAATGTAAGATGACGCAGCAGCGAGACATACAGCTTAGACCTGCGGCGGTTTATTGGCTTAGCAACAGGCTATGGCCATGGCTATGGTCAGCGACTAGCTAACGCGGCGTATGCGCAATGTATACGCATTATCTCATTTACATTAATTGCCGCCATGAGTTGTGACGCTGAGACCTAAGCGTATTACATTCTTCTTGCTTCTTCTGATTGCACGAGAGGAAGGAAGTTGTAATTTCTGAAATTGATCTCAAAAGAATTTCCGCCCGCTCAACTTGTTGACAACAAAGTAACACAACACAAAACTGAAACATTCAATTCAATGCTGTTTGCCGCTTTTCCTTCCGTTGCTTTGACTTTGTCGTCTGGCACAGTTTTTGTATTTTTTTTTTTTACTGCGCTGTAACTGGAGCAGTTGGCTGCTGGCCTGAGGGATTGCTTGGTAGAATTTTTGGTGCGTTTCGAACTGTGTCGTAACTTGTAACTGAAACTGCATTTGGGTTGATGGACTAACAATCGCTTTTGCATAATGCAAATTAAATGCTTCGTTTTACGCTTTTGCGTAAATGGAAATGCTATCGATTGCCAACTCAATTTTCCATCGCACTCCGGCATTGATTGACATTGATTTATTACGGGCTTTCTGCGAAATGAAATATTTTATTTATGCTTATGTTTATATGCGATATATATTCGCATACACTCGGCATTCAAATATATACTATAAATATGTATGTGTAGTGGAAGTGTTTTCTAGTTTGGTTTATGTTTATTGTGCAGTTTGCAGCTGTGCGTGCTCAGTTAAGTAAATTCTTTGGCCCGGCTTAGCCGAGGCGCCAGCGCCACAAAATGCCAACGAGGCTTTGGAGTGCTTGACAAATATGTGAGGTTGAGGGTAGAGAGAGAGAGCTACGTAAATCCCCCCCGCAACTCGTTTGCCTGGCCGACTTTCCACTAACAGCTGCTGCACTGCGGTTTATGCGGTTGACTGTCTCTGTCTGTCTATGTGTGTATCTGCATCTGAGAGTCGTTACAGTTACAGAGGAGGTTGAGGCTAAGTGGAAACCAAACGACGTAAACAATTTGTAAGTCATGTGTAAACATCATAAGTTACGCGCATTTCTGTTCAAACTATAAGCACTTAATGTCGCACCAGGGATGTGGAATGCGCGGAGTAACAAAAGTGGCAGCTAGCTACGAGCTAAGAGCTGGGTGTAGGCAACGTTACGTATACGTGATGCGCAATGCGCAAATATTACGCATACGCCACGTTTGGCACTGAAGAGCATAGTCGTTAAAGCCAGCGCACAAACACAGTGGAGACACAGCTGCTCGAAGGCGTCTCTCGTTCTCGTTCTCATTCTCGTTTGTTCGCTTGCTAGTTAGTTAAACAGCAGCCAAGTAATTAGATTTTTCCACATGATGGCGACAGTGCAGTTTAGTTTCAAGTGTAAACAAAGATATGCTAGAGCTGGTGGAGTGCGCTTTGCCACGCCTCGTACGCCTCTTACGCCAGCCGCCCATACAATTCAATTAAAAAGCTAACTCGCAAGCGAAAACTTAATGCGTTTAATGCGTGAGGGGCAAGCAAATGGATTAGTGCCACAAGCGAAACTCCAACTCACATGCCACAACTAGCTACTTCTTACTGCTGCGCTGTGCCATAAAGTTTATCCATATGCCACATGCCACATGCCAAATCTCCAAAGTGTGTGCATAGTTTGTTCCCCGTGCAACGCGTGCAATTTTTTCCCGCCTTATTTTTCGGTGTAAGCTTGTTTACCACCCGCTCCCCCCCCTCCCCAGTTGTTACATGTTTGTCAGGGGCCGTGAGCAAAAGTTATGGCAGGATATTCCCACCCATCCCCCCAAAAAAAAAAGGAAAGTGTATGCAACGCTTTTCACGCTCTTGTCGCGCACGTGGACCCGCAAAATTTCATGTGACTTTGCTCAACACATTAACGGAAACTTTTCGCTGCCTCCAAAACAGCTAGAAAAACATTTACCTGCGTTGTGACACTGAGCTTTACAATTGCTTATGGCATTTGTGCTTTGAGGTCGAACTGCATAAAATGCAAAACTATGTTATTTTATGCATTTCTCTGGCAGTCAAAAAATACGAAATATTAAAGACTTCGTCTATGCACATTTTAAATAATAATAGTCAGCTGAGGCTTTGGGCTCAACTAAAGCAAAGCAAAGCCAAAATATATGTACATATAGAAAACGCTCTCTGCTATGTGTGCACTGTGTGCAGTGTGCAGATAAAACAAGCTGCATATAAATCATGTCATGCCCAAGATAAAGAGAGTGCAAATAGCCCAGGAAAAGTAGACTCCCGACTTCCACTTGAACTGCAGCTTCGGGCAAATGCCACTGCAATGGCCATGGCAATGGGGCAAAAGTGGAAAGAGTTTCGTTATTTTGCTTCGTGGTTAAGCCAGACAGACACACACACACTTACACACACACACAGAGAGAGAGAGAAGGATCTGCAGATCCTGGCGAACTGAGACCCGAGAGACATTGTTTGATTTAGTCAGCTTACCATGCAAAATATAGTTTTATGTGTATTTGTGTTATAATTGAATTACCGTTGGAAATCAGTGCAAAAACTAGCATAAATGAAAATATTGTTTATCTTTGGGATTAATGCATGACGAATTAATACTTTTGCCCAACAGCAAGAGACACAAATTTAGTCCGCCAGCTAACAATTTTCGTTTGAATAAACTTTTTCTCCATGAAGCGAAATTTGTTGCACATTGTTGGTGATAATTGTTCTAGATATGCTTGAATTCACTGCACTGATTGCAATTGTAATCAGTAACTTTTTGGAGGGAGGATTAGATTACTATATAGCATTTAAATTGACTATATGAAAAAGCTGTAATTAAAATATAGGAATTTATTACAATAGTTATAGTAGTAATATAAATATACTATAACTTCATTATAACGTGTGTTGAATTGAATACTATTTTAATGGCAAAATTGCCTGCCATAATTGCACTTTTATTAAGTAACTTGTTTTGGTAGTTAACATCACATTTTTAATAGGAAGAATTTGATAACCGTATGAAGTGAGTGTACATATGTATAGCAAACAATTTATTATGTCCCAAATGTAGAAGAGAACAAACAAAATTATATTTGAATTAAATCTAAAATTCGTTAAAAAATTCATTAATACTTTTGCAGGCAAACTATCGAATAGATTTTATAAAAAAATTGCCAGCCCTGTTGGCAATTGTAATAAGTAACTTTTTTCAGAATTATTATCATTGATTTAAAGAGAGAATTAAATAACTTTATTTATCGAATTTCATTACAAGAATTTATTTTTTCTATTGACATACTAAGTTTAATGCTTAATTTAATAGAACTTTAATGGAAAAATTGTCAGTTGCAAATATTTGAGGAAAATATAACAATTTTGCAATAACTAAATTATGTAGCTAAGCAAGCGTAATTTTCAGCTGACCTACATTCAGTATCTTGTTGACTTTTCTTTAAGAACGAACTCAATCAGTTAGTTGCTCACTCACTGCTCCGCCTTATGCCAGACATAATTATAAGTTGATAGCTGTGCATCGCAAGAAGGCAAAAACTTGAGCATAGAAGAACGTTGGAGATGGAGATGGAAGTTGTTCCCAGGACAACCATCGAAATTTGCTGATAATCCCCAAGTAATTGTACGCTTAAGCATAGAGTCTTGACTCTGGCTGTCAATTTATTGACTTGGACGGCGTCGTCGTCGTCGTCGTCGCAGATGTCGCAGGTAGTTAACTGTGCGAGTTTGTTGTAGTTGTTGCTGTTGTCGTTATTATTGCCATTACCTTTGATTTTCTATTTCTGCTTATACCTTTTTGGCATCAGCAAACAACTTTCCGATGTCTCTGCCGGTATTCTTCTATTTTTTCTTCCTCTCTCGTTGTTGTTGTCTGAGCTTAGAAGTTGGCACAGCAAAGACGCAGTTAGCACGTCTCAAAGTTTTCCCCACTTCAATTTTTATTATGCGATTTTATTTATTTTGATTTTACCCAAGAGAAAGTTTGCCACGACACCGTCGCTGGAGGTAGCATCTAATGATGTTAACAGCTCAGGGCTTATCCTGTGAAATAAATCAGCTTACCCATCTAATAATAAGTACTGACTTCACTTCGCTTGGCCAGTTGCCATCTATATAAAGTACATATATATACGTATAACGTTTTTTCGACTGCATTTTGTGAAGACCTTAACTAAGAGGCTTGGCCACGTTTTACCGTCCCCGTTGGCTTAATTAATACCTGCATACTGAGTTTTTATGTACGTTTTACCCATATGGAATTTCAATTTTCACATTCTGCCCTGCAGCACTGCATCAGAGGGGAAGGAGGAAGAAGGTAGGAGGAAGGAAAATGCAATTATTTTTACTCTGCTTTCGCACCCACTTACATGCAGTTTGAAGTCGGAGCTGGAGTTGGAGTTGCATGCAGTTACCCTGCAGCATTCTGTTGTCCTCTTGCCGGACGGTGTCGCTTGCGCTTCCGGCGCATTGATGGTCATAAATTTTTAAACAACAGAAATTACAATTACTCTCTGCGTTACCGTCGCAACGTGAGTTGTGAAGGGAAGGGGGGGTGGGGTTGAAAAAATGGCGAAAAATGCATAATGAAAGCAATCCTTATTAAAATATAAATCACGCAATGCTGCAGACAACAGACAACAGACACTGCGCTTCCTTATGGCCACACAATATCTGTCAGATCGCTGCGCTTCTCGACTGGCGAGTGGGTACAATAATAATGATAATAATACGAGCAGCTGTCAGTTAGCACACCCGCGGCGTGCGTTAAGGCAAATAATTAATTGGCTGCATTATGGACCTTGAAACTGCCACATTCGGCGTCAAAGCGACAGACACACACACACACACATACAAGAACATTGGGTAAACATTTGAAGTGGAGGGCCACCTGTCACTGGCAGCAATTCGGCCCCAAATTCGAGCCATCGCAATACCACACAATCAACTCCACTCGGGGCCATTATGGGTAGCATAATTTTCAACTTGTTGTGGTCGCCCAATTGGCGTTCATTAACAGCGCGTAATTGCGGCCAAGTGATTGCTGAAGAGGCGCCGCCGTCGTCCCGACTTTCCTGCCTATCAGTGGCATGTGGCATGCGGCATGTCAGCAAGTTGCCACGCGCAGATCAGTTCATATATATTTTTATTTTCAAAAATTAAAAATATATATTAACATCTAGTTTAAAGCAATTTCATTTTATTAATTTTATTTCAATATATGCACACACAATTTATTATTGAAAAGCGAAATCGATTTTAAAGCTATATGAAAGACATTTTATAACTTTGTGCCAAAAAATGTATATAGCAAGCAAAAGGGGGCATCTTTGACCCTATAAAGTATATATATATTGGTGAACAGCGTCAAAAGCCGAAACGATATAGCCATGTCTGTCTGACTGTTTGTCAACTCTTCCGAATAAACACCTAGATCTCAGAGACTATAAGAGGATAGAAATCGAGAGATTGACTAACAATCGGGTATATTTTGTATACCATACAATACAAAATATAACCGATATTTTGAATGTATTACTATACAAATATACCAATTCTAACATTGAGTATATTTTAGTAGTTTTACGGTATATTAATTCGGTATATTTTAACAAGAATACCGCACTGTTTTGCTTTAATTCAGTCGAGCCCACTCGATTGTAGATTTCGCACTTGATTTTATAAAAAACCAGCATCTAATTTAAATCTATTTAAAGTAGGTTTTCATTATTTATATTTTAACTCAAATATATTCTTTTTAAAGTGTGCTTTGTGCGAACAAGCTATTTAAACATAACTTTTTAATTGAAACATTAATTAATTATTGCAATAAATTTATGTATCTATTTTTGTGTTAAAAAGAGGTGCATATAAACATCTAATTTAATGCCATTTAAAATTCGATCTATTTGCTTGACATTATTTAAATTAATTTATTTATTTCCTATTTATTTTGCAGTCAAATAATTTGGCAAATATTTGCTAACTAGCAATGAGACAACTTTTAAATGCTGTAAGTCAATTTGTACAATTATTATTTATTAAACTAATTCATTTTTGATGGTGTTTTTTTCTCACTGCTATTGATTACTGTTTGGCAGTTAAACAAATACCTTTTATTATTTTATATGCTATTTGATTTATTTAATATTTGATTAGCAGCCAAATGGCTTTTTCAGTTATTTATTAGTTGCTGTTACTGTTTGCCATTGCTGCAAAGCGAATTTATGACTTGTTTTTAGCCATAATTTAATTTTAAATCAAAGTGGCACTATGAGATTTACTTTCGGAAAACACACAAAAAAAAAAAAGGTTCAAAACATTTAGTGTAATAAATTGCAATGATTGCGCCTTTCATTTAAATAATAAATTGCCCATTAAAGTTTGAATTTAGCGACCTCTCGCTTATCTATTATGTAGGAAATGTGTTTTTTGTGTTGACAAAACTCTTTAATGTTTTGAGATATAAATGAAACGCAAATACGCCAGAATATTGCAAAATAAATTTGCATTTATTTGTTTATGCTATTGATTTATTTAAGCGTAAAAACTGTTGCGCTATTTGGGTTAAAAGTAAGCTAATTTTTGCATAATAATTTCTTTCTTTTCTATTTTATTGAATACTATTGCAGTTCAACAGTGTCAAGCTGTTGATTTCCTGCGGTCCTTTGCCAACTATTTGCAATTGGCAACAGCAAGGATATTAGCTTGTAGCATTGAGCACAGCTGTTTTCATTGTTGTCGCTGTTGTCCTTGTTTTTATAAGCTTCGTTGCATATAATCAGTAAGGGATATTCATGGACATGACTATGATTTTAGTATATACACAATCCCAGAGGAATAGGGAAGCGAAGCGAAGGGAAGGGAGGAAGTGAGGAAGGAAGGATATATCCTGTCGGTGCGGCGCCAAACTCACAGCAGGTCCTTTGGCGCGTAGCACAAGAAAAATGTGTAAAGCAAAAACAAAAGCTAAACTACTAGACAAAACTGCAATGCTATGCAAATCCTTGCAGAGAGCAACATCGCAAACTCGAACACGACATCTGCCTCTGCTCGGTTGATGGAAGCACTTGCTGTTGATGGCCGAGCCAACAGCAGCAGTAGCAGCAGTAGCAACTTCAACAACAGCAGCTACAACAGCAATCTTCTGCAATTTATGACAACAGCACATAATCAGGCGATTTGCAGGCATTATGACCAGTCAGCCAGGCATCGGAATCGGTCAGTTTTGGGTGAAAGCATCTGCAGCTATAGTCGCAAACTTTCAGCTCTGAATCTGAAGTGGATTTTCTCTCTCTCTCTTAGCATGCGATGCATCAATTAACAGGGTGTGCTTAAAGTCCTATTAAGCTGTGCCAGTTGCTGTCATCATGTAGTCCCTTGTTGCGTGCATTTTATGAGCCGCTTGTCGATTTTCACAAGCCATACACACACGCAATCTAGTTAAAAGACACTCAACTCGATGACACAAAACTTTTGCAGATTTGCTCTGTGTGTGTTTTTCGGGGAGGTTTTAGTTTGTGCCTTTTAACCGCTTTGCCTAGCTTCTAATCTAAGGTGGTGGCTTCTGCATAAAGAAAAGACAGAAAACTGTCATCTATCTCTTTGCCATATGGAAATCTAATCCACTCGCTTTTCCCCTTTCCATTCTCATGGTCTCGCTTTTGGCTTAATTCCCTGTCTCGGCTTGCAAATACATGCATATCGCATGCAAGTTTTTGTAGCTTTAGGTTTTTTGTTTTTTTTTTTTGTTTTATTTCAATGCCGCACATATGCTGACATCTTGCACAATTTTGCCTCTCAGTGACAGTTAGTTTAGCATGCCATCTCGCTCTTCCTGTTGCTATCTCTCTCGTCTCTCTTCAGTCTTTATAGTTTTTTGTGCACTTTTCATTACGTCTGGTTGCCATTGCCCTTACTTTCTTGTTACACTTGCTGCTAAAGAATTATTGCCTCTGCATATTCTTCTCTCGTTCGTCCTATTTCTTTTTTTTTGCTTCTTTTTTTTTTTGTTTTTTTTTGCATTCCCCACACTAAAATGACAGCTGACACTTGCGTTTAACCGCACAGATTTGCTCTTTTATGGTCTCTCTCTCTCGTTCTCCGATTTGCTGTCTTCAGGCCCCTTAATGTGTGTCTGCTTCACTCGCTGGGAGCCATCAAATTGCGGTCCGTCTGTTTGTACGTTTATTTGAAGGCAAGCTGTAATTGTCGTTTGTATTACCACCGACCAAGCTCTGAGCTTCGGGCTTGCGGTTTTCTGGCCAGAACGTGGCTGGCATGGCCAACACACGCCGGCTGTCTTCCATTGCCTCTCTCTCTCTCTCTTTCTTTGCTTCTCTTTTTGGTAAAAGTGAAGTGAAGACAGCGTAAAGTAAAAAGAAGAACGTAAGAAGTGCATGCATTTGACTTGACAGATTTATAGCCTCCACAGTAAAGTACACAGACACAGACACACACACACACACAGCAACACACTCACTTACAGAATGATATTGCAAATTAAAAACGTGTTTGTGTCAATTGCCCAACCCGATTTTCATTTTCATTTTCATTCGACTTTAAAGCGACGCTCATTTGTCTACATAAATATTTGGCATTTGGCTTAAAAGTCACTGAGCCTTGGTGTCAGCTGTGGCCCAACTTGTGTTGTGGACAGAAAGGCACAAGCATTATGGAGGAGCGGGAGTGAGGGAGGGAGGGAGGTAGGTTGTTGTGCCTGCTGTTGTTATGTGCATACATTTGCATGCAATTTGAGTTACACCAAAGGGCCACAAGAATTCCAATTGTTGATGTTGTTCATGATGTAGTTGGCGTTGTTGCTGTTGTTGTTTTTGCTGCTGTTGGTCTGCTTAAATATTTGCTTACTTCAGCATTGGCATTTGCATAACAACTCACATTGCCCTTTGGACGCCCAAAGCGCTCGTCAAGCGAGCGCGCTCTGCCCACGCTGCGTATGCTTGATTTGCAGTTTATTCATTTTTATTTTTCATTTAAAAACACCTCACACACAACTCGTGTGTATTGTTTGTATATTTTTGGCGCTTTTCCATTCAGTCTTTGATATATATTTTTCACTTTCAAACAACACGCAAATGTTTGCTATGCGGATACGCTGCTGCTTCTTCTTCTCATACCCTTTGTGGCCCATTCTCCAATTGCGTGTATTTTTTTTATTGGTTTGTTTTTTTTTTTTTTTTGTATGTGCGTTTGGTTTTTTTACTGTTTGTTATAATTGCGTGAATTGCTGATGCTCGGACATGTTCGTAAAATATGCCAAAGGATTGTGTAGAGTCGACGAATTTTCAAGTGTTTTATGTGCTGGTTGCCATGATGAAGTATTGCGCTGTGCTGTGTCGAGGGATTTGACACGTTCAACAAAAAACCAGAAGTGCTTCTCGTTCTAAAACAATAAATTCACTATTCGACTCTCTTCAGAATTTCGACATTTAATCTGTGGACAAAGCGCAGAGCTGAAATACTCAATGCGAAACCGAATTTAATACACAACAAATTTAAATTCACAAAAGGTTTGCCGCACATTAAAAATATTATCCACAATTTTTCGCAGCAGCTTATGATCGCATTTACTGTCGCCTGGTTGTGTTTTTAAAGCGCAGAAAACTTTGTAATCATCATCCACTTTGTAATATTGCCAAACGAAAGGACAAAAGGGAATGGAAAGTAAAATAAACATAAAGTCCAAGAGCAAATGGCTTAGAAAATGTTCGCAAGCAATATTGACATAAATAAGACGATGGCCAAAGCCAATATGAAACAAAATAAAAGAATTATCGACAGTCGACCGACGACTGGGAAGCAGATGATGACAAGTACTACGACAAACAAGAGCTGAAGACAAGGCGAATAGAAAGGCAACTCAAAGCTGACAATAAACAAATAAGATTTGCTTCAAAAATTTATTTAATTTCATTTTATTGGCTAAAGTCAGACAGCCAAAAAACAAAGTGAATGCCAGCTAAGTTTTTAGCATAGAACGAAACGAAAGAAGAAAGCATCTCCAAAGCCAATGCCAAAAACAAATCGGGCGACAGCCCTATGAGAAATCATTAATCTTATTGTGCTGAATCAGCTTGCTGGAGAGAGCAGCTTACAAAACAGAACTAGAGAAGTTGAAGTAGAACCCGAGACAAGCGAGCGACAAGCAAGCAAGTTAAACAGCCAATTTCAAGCACTGCCAACATTTTGCCTACTCACTGTCAGTTTTCTGCCTCTCACATTCCGTTGGCCATTTGCAAATGAGTCGGCGTCGCGTCGCATCGCATCGCGTTGACTTTGTCTACGACCACAAACAAGGACAGAGACTCCAACCATGACCACGACTTAATGGCCAAGCTAGCTATTTGGCCAGTCGATCGGAATAATGGCGAAAATTGTTGCTATACACAACAAATGATTTTGAACTGCAAGACACTCTCTTTTTATTTTGGGGGGCAAATAAACAAATTGTATACTATTATGTTTGATATACTAATAACCATAAATAGTTGAGGTGTGTCCTTGATATACAGTTTGCTTTATCTTGTATAATTTATGGTGCTGACACACTTTTCTAATCTTTGCTGTGCGGAAAAAAGTCAGTGATTCAAAGGATAGAAATATGAAAAAAATACGTATACGTATTTTTGTACTGAAATGTACATATTAAATAATAAATAAATGGCATAATTGTTGATAAGATTATGCGAAATGTCATATAAATACTTTCTATTTGGAAAAATTAATTAACAAATTAATATTTGCAAATAAGTAAAGAAATGCGTATACGTTATTTAAATTAAGTATTAAGTATACGTTAAGTATACGTATTTAACATTTCTAATGTATTTAATGTCTTATAGAAGGAAACAAGAAATTTGATAAGCTCTTACACAACTTGTTACCTACTTAAGCCAAAGAATGAAATCTTCAGTTCTATATCACACATTACGTATACGCAAAGTATTTTTTATGCGTCCCTATCTTATTGCATTTTTCATTGCTATACTCAATGAAGTAATTAGAATTTAAATGAATGTAAGCTTATGCAATTAAAAAATTTATTAAACATTTAAAAAGCTTGATGAAATTATCAAGATAATATGCATGCTAAAAATCTCTTTTTTGCCATTTTCCAATTCCATTTTTGTCGTTGGCCATTTAATTTAATATCTACAGGGTATCACCATAAAGTACCATGCTAAAAATTGGGAAACAATTTTGCGTGGTTCGTTTGACAAATATATAGACGAATCTTCTTTTTTTGTTTGCGTTGTCGTTGACTCTCTAGCAATTGTTGTTTATTTATTTGCAATTTATTTGGGCAGCCCCCCTTCAATTTGTTCAATTTGTTTATAATTACTTTGGCGCTGTTTGTCGCTGACAACTTTCCATATTGAGCGTATTTGCCAAGCACTTCACAGTAACGAACGAAGAGCAGACAAAACTGATCGACAGAGGCGTGCCACTTAATTTGCGCTTGCAATTGAAATTAAAAATTTAAACGTAACAAGAACCCTCGAGCCGAATCCCAGGGCCTCGGTCAGAGCAATAAAAATGAGAAATATGCGCCTGTTAACTTGTTCATTACCCTAATGGAGCGTTTTGCTCCCATGCATTGTGCGTGTGGGCAAAAAAAAAAAAAGTCCAACCGCTGCCCGCCTCCTTCAAGAAAGTCAGTCGAAGGGTCTGAGGCGAAACCGTTGTGGCACTTCAATCTCTTTGCCATTGTCGGGAGTTGAGAGAGAGTGAGCGTGAGTTTCAGAGCATGAGACATTCAGGCTGTTGTCTGCTTTGTGTTTGGGGTTTTCTTTTTCTGCTGCCGTCGCTGCTGCTGCCTACGCCACACTCGAAGGTTGCCCTCTTGAGGCGACTCCCTTTGCCTGTTGTTTATTGTGTCCCTTTTCATGGGTGTCGACCGTAATAGAAGCGCATTTTTCAGTGTTGTAGCCAGCGATGTTATATTTCATTTAAATGACATTTTAATTAATGTCAACATTTCGCTATTGCGGTCGCCTTCCCATCCTATTAACGTTGTCAAGTCGTTATATGGGAAGGAGAACCTTAGAGTCTGTTGCCTTTCGATTTCCTTTTATTAGGTTGCAAATAAATTGTATACTGAACCTTCATTGTAAAAGGTAATTTTTAATTAATCATAATATTATAATTGCAAGCCAAATATATCAAGTAAATTTTATTAAATTATGTAACTAAGCCTTCAAATTTATGTAAAGTCTGTTATTTTAACACAGTAAAGTTCAAACTTGTTTATAGTATTTACTTTCATTTAATGTTATCCATCTAGAGCTTAAATTTCACTCTTACTCTAGTAGTGTATTGCATTTTTAATGTCTGTCCTTACAATTTTAATATTTGCTTTGATAATTTAATTAGTTTAGTCAAAGAAATAAAGCAAATAAGTGTTTCTCCTACTCCCATTTGTTTTCCTCATTAAGTATTGAAAATGCAATTATTACTACATTAGAAGAAAGTAAAGTCTTTTTTTGTTCACCTTCAGTGATTAGAAGAGCTTTACATTTGAAATTCGATTAAAAGTGAAATGTATTTATTGAGAGCAAAACTGACTTATAGTTAATAATATCAAAACACAAGTGGCGATTCAAAAAGGACTTAACCGCAATACCGAGATTTGTAAAAACAAGAAAGACTGTAAAAGCTGCAGGAAATGCGTGTCGAAGGGTTGTGCACAAAAGTCAAAAGCAAGTCAACTACTAATCTTGAGCTTAATGTCAATTTTAATCCCTGCCAAAGTCCACGCTGACAGTTGAAACTTTGCCAAAGTAAAATGTTGAATCGGGCGCACACACATAAACATAAACACACACACACACACACACAAATACAAAGCGAGACACGAACGCTCTATAAAATTGTACACAAGAGAGCAACAAACAAAAAAAAAACAACAAGAAGATCAGGCCGGCAGCCTTTAGAGAAAAACTTTTAGTTACTATAAATTATATGCAACAGTTTAAAAAAATGACCCCATCCTATACAAAAAAAAGCTAAAAAATGGAAAACACAAAAAAAAAAGAAAGAAAGCAAAGCAGAGAAACCAAAAGAGTTAACAAACGAGGCGGCCAACTGAAATGCTTGCCAAATAAAGCACTTGAGGGAATTGCACATAAAACGAGCGCTCGTCGAGACAAGAGACACGAGACAGGAGACAAGAGACTGGAGACGTGGCACGAGGCCCACATCAGAGGCCCATCATTGGCATGTGGCGAAAAAAGAATCCTTTCATTTGGGAGTGCCATGTGTATGTATGGGAATGCGAATGTGAATGCTCCAAATATTTGCAGGTAAAAATAGCAAAGCGTAAGGGACAAATCCCAATGTGCCAGGCACTTTATTGCAATCCCTTTAAATAAGTTTCTTTTTGCTTGCTCTCGTTCTCTTTTTTTCTTATTATTTGTGTGTGTTTGGAGCTACCTTGCCACGAGGTTTACGTGCAAATGCGCAAACAAATGCGACTACTTTGGACTACAAGTCCAAGTTCGAGTCGTAGACCTTTTTTGAAATCCTTTTCTTTTCTACTTTTTGTCTTGGCTTGCCATATTGTATAGACTATGCCGTATCTCAACTCTATGGTCAAAGCGAAATAAAATATGGAATTACTTAACGGCAAAACGGGGTTGACTTCATTCACCGAAAGTGTGTGTGTGTGTGTGTGTGCGAGTGTGCCTGTGTTTTCCTAGATCTTTTGTGCTGACTTTGGCTAGGATTTTATTTGCTCTGATGTGATTTGTTTAGCTGTCGCTTTCCCCACACTTCACTTCGCACACACACTCGAGAATTTATCCATATGTCAGTCGTGTCTTTAAAGTCGAGTGTGAAAGGTTTACTTCGCTTGCCAAAAAAAAAAGAGAAAGAAATGTGTGCATAAGTGCTACATGTGTTCGCTAGAGCTTTAAGGGGTAATGTTATTTCAGCGAAATTGTTTTGAGGGTCTTAAAGTAAACAGCGCACGCGACGTATGATTGATATTTGCGCTTTGGGGCATGTGTCGGTTGCTTATGCTTTTATGCTTTAAGCTTTAAGCTGCTTGCGTGTAGAGCCAAAGAAAACTTTGCCATGCGAAACCATTAAGAAACTTTCCGATATCTGTTCAATACTTTTCTATGATGGATTTTAATAGCTCGAATGTTTTTATCGTTCAATATGCATAAACAAAAAGTTTCGTTTTTCTTGCTCTTCTGCTGATGTTGTAACTATCAATGTCGTGCTGCTCATTAAAAAAGTTTTTTTTTTGGTCGGTTGTGCGCATAAATTTCGCTTTTCTATTAAAGTGAAATTTCTTTCATTCTTTTCGTTTTTTTTTTTTAAGTTGATTACAACAATTTGGCACGCTTCATAAAGCCGCTGAAAATGTCACTGGCAGTCGCCCAGTTGACAGTCGACAGTTGGAGCGAAGCTAAATAAAAATAACGCCCTCATCCACACATCGCAAAAGGGTTGCGTTGTGCTCTAAGTAAAAGTATATAATGGAATATATATGTATATTTATAAGAGCATACAAGTATACCAAACATATAAATATATGTTATAACGAACGTCAGCGACTTGAAAACTCATCATAAATTCAGCGTACGTGGGCGAGTCTTATGAAAACTCAATGCCGTCCTGATGACATTCATTGTTTTGTGTTTTGTGTGAGTGTGTGAAAAAGGGGACAAATGACACAAGCCAAAGCGAATCGTGAGGCATTCTTTGTGCCCAAGCTACTTGGAAGCCTCTCCAAAAATTTCGGGAATAACTCGGCAAATTTATATATGAAATTTCACTGGCATTTCTTTGTTCGCTGCGGATTATACTTTACTTTACATGCTTTCCAAGAGCCGACAAAGAGTGTTGTGTTGTGTTGAGCAGTAAAGTTCTCTCATTTCCGTCTTGTAGCTTGTGGCTCAGGTGACTTTCAACAAAGAGAATGGAAAACTTTTCGAATGAAAAATTCAGCTGCCCGCTGTCACATTTGTGGTTTTTGATAATCTGCATGCATTAAGCGCAAGCTAAGTGGATTTAAACACTTATTAATGGACGATTTGAGCAGCTTTTTTAATGCCTCGTTTTTTCGCAAAGACATTATTTTTCGGTCTTGTCTTCATCTTCCATCGAGAGCGCAATGAATGGACTGCCCAGCTGGCCCTTGGTCATGCCTTGGCTTTGCTTGGCTTGGCCATTTCATTACAGCCTATCTACCCTCAGACAATTTATTAAGTGTCGAGCATTAAATTTGCCACATCCCTTCGCCGTCGACATCGTAACAAGAAGGCATGACTTGCACACTGCGCTCGCTGTACTCGAGAATGAAGCAATTTTAATTTGCTGGGGGTAGTAAAACATCAACAGCAACAAGCAACAACCGACGAAGACGAAGCCAAAAGAATGGGGGGGCCAAAAAGGAGCCAACAGTATTTTTGCAGTTGCCAAAATGCAGTGGGCGTTGCCCCAAAACGCAAGTGTTGCGTCTCATAAATAAAGCCAGCGAAAGTGAGAGAGATGAGGAGATGAAGAAGGAAGGAAGTCTGTTGCTGTGGCAGTGGCAAAAGGCAACGCTCTCTCTCTCTGTCTCTCTTCGTCTCGCTCGCCCACTCTGCTGGACAGTGTAAAAAGCATATTTTCTGCTTTTAATTGCAATATATTCTTTTAGACAAAATGACTGATGATGGCTGAAGTTGGTTGGTTTTTGGCCAGCACAGAAAAATATATTGCCATAAAATTTGCACAAGCCAGGAAACAGGAAAGCCAACGGAGACAGCGTTCTTGTTGTCGTCGTCCTCATTTCCAACCTCCTTGTCCTCCTTCTGCTTGTCGTTTGTCGACGCTCCGTTTGACTGTTAAATGAACAAGCCACGCTCATCCGCCCCGTTGGCCGACGACGACTGTGTAGCATTGTGGTCGCCAGCGTTGTTGGTTACTGCGGTCGGTTGTCTGAATCCCTTGCATCTAAAAGAGAGAGAGCTACAAATAACTCTCGAGCAGCAGCAGCCAAGCTTTGTCTTAGCTCCATTTTGATGATGAATAAATGAAGGCCTTTGTACTTGCGAACGTGGCCAAAACGAACATTTTACCACTTTCATTTAGTCATCGTCGCGTGGCTTCGTTCTTCAGCAGCATTTCTTAAGGCGCAACTCTTGAAAATGGAATAATTAAAATGCTTTCTCTCGCTCGCCCCTCTCTGTTTGTCTGTCTAGCTGAAAAATTGCACAAATCTTAAAGCGCCGAAAGTTCTTGCGCCATTACTCATACAAAAATATAATTCCTTAATTTATTTAGTGCTGATTTTCAGTTCACAGATTGCCATTCATTGGTCTTAGTCACTGGAAAAAGTTGCACACTTTTTGGCTCAACTCAAATGCAAACTGACGGCGCAATCAATGAAAGAAATCTTATAATATTTTTTGCTCTCTTTCTCTTTCTCTCGTCTCTCTTTCTGTCGCTCGCTCAATTCGAACCAGCTGCCATGCTGTGAGCAGCGTAAATTTTATTATTGGCAATGCCAAATGCAATGGCAACAACAACAACAACAAAAATAATATTCCTGCTTTAGCTAAAGATTTCCATCAGTTTTTTATTCGGTTTTTTGTGTGAGCTATTTTTCGTGCAGTTTTTCAACTAAAAAAAACAAACTATGCAAAAAGTCGGCAAAGCCTCGAAACCTTCGGACCTCTCAAAAACAAAATGATTAATGAAGCTTTGAAAACTTGAGTTCGAAATTTAATCAAGCGCAAAAACAGATCGAAACAATTGCACAAAAAAAAAGCAAATAGCAAACTTATAATAAGCTTCAAATTTGTGCAGCAATATGCTTTAAAAGACCAGCAAAAAGAGCAAACAGAGTAAACTACAAGAACAATACTTCAAATGGGGAGGGCTTAGAAAATAAATTATGCTCTCTGGCCAGCCAAGTTGGCACAACTTTCGCTCTCTCTCTCTCTCTGCTTTGTCTCTCTCTTAGGCTGCTGTGATTTATTACGCGATTTTTGACATGTATTTATTTAACATCCTTTTTTTTCTTTTGGGTTGGCTTCAAAGCAAGTGTAATGAATTGCTTCTATGTAAATTATTGAGCAGCAAAAAAAATGCACAATATTTTATTGAGAATATGCATTGACATATTGTGGCTGTCGCCTCATAAATTAAAAAAAAAGCATACTGTAAATAATGTGCAGTCATATATTAAAGCGGCTAATAAACAAATTTGCTGGCCAAAAGTCAAGTTTAGATGGACAAAATTCAAACATGGGTTTGACTTATCGCTTCACATATTCTATTAAGGTAACTTTTGATTTTTCACCCTTGGACAATAATCATATTTAGATTTTGGTGAAAAGTTTTATTTGTGCTTTCGCACCTTTATCTCATGCACGTGTTGCCCGTCAAGCCCAACACCATATTTAAATGAGCACAAAACTTGCCCCAAAGCATGCATCATGGCTGTCAGTTTTATGTTAAAATTTCATTAAACTTTTAGCTGTTGAATTTTGTTGGCCCTCGTCAGTGGACATCTCTCAACAATCTAATATAATCAAGTGCCCATTTCATGCGTATTTGTTTTTGACGTATTCATGAGCTACCGAAAAAGCAAAAAAAAAATAAAGAAAACACCATCAATTTCCCAAGACCAGCAACACAAAATTTGGCAACATTTGGAAGGCCAACACTAACAACTAACTTCTGACACGCCTTCTGCGCGTTGAACTCTGGACTGGAAATTTGACAGGTTGAGGCCCATATTGACAGCACGCTGCCATCCATAGTCGTAGTCGAAGTCGACTGCCCAATTATTATCATAAGCCCAAAATGAAGATGAAGATGACGTTGACATCCGAGTGGCGGCGAGTGAGAAACTTTTAATGATACTGTTAAGGTCGCGGCTGGCACGACTTCAGCGTACGGCAATTAATCACAGTCGCCGACAAAGACTGATTTCTCTTTGCCCTTCTCAGCTTGAGTGTCACTTAGTTTTTATGACCTGGTCCGCGCGCATCATACTTTCAATTGTTTTATGCCATCTGTGGCTCGAGGTGAAGCTCTCGTTTTTGCCACTTCCTTCTCCAAAGTTAACCTCCTACTGCTTCTGCTGTTGCTGCTGCTGCTTTATGATGTCCTTTGCTGATTGTTGCTATTGCCTCAGCCATTTTCAGAGGGGCTGTAAAACTTTGGCTGCTACGTCAATTTGCCACACAAATATATATATGTATGTATGTATACACTTAAAAGGACAGCAGGTCGTGGTTTTTAATGGCCATTGAAGGCAGTTTATGCAGCTGCAGACTTCAGCTCTCTTGTTTGTTCATGTTGATGTTGTTGTTATTATTAAATTAGTTGCGGGCGATTTGCGGTAATTAGACTCGAATTTTATGGTCCTTTGCACTTTGTGTCGCCGCCATCGCTGCCGATTTTCTGCATATTTGCTGCAATTTACGAGCGCACATAAATATAAATTTACACGCAAAATGTACTTGCATTTATATAGGAGGAATTACATAAATTTAAATATAGCACACAGATATATTTCGACATTTAAAGAGCCTTTACAGGTAAAACGGGTAAGGAAAAGAGTGTTTTAAGTTTGTCGAAACAGAAAAGTTGTGGAGATCTCAATATTGATTCTCCAAATTGCTCAAAGACTGACGTCCTTAATTTCATATAAAATGCACTTCGCGTTTGTTTAAAATGGGAACGAAATCCCATCGAGTATGCTCGACTTTGAATACAAGCAAAATAGTGCGGTAAAATATGCCAAATTAATATATCATAAATGTATACTAAAATATTTTAAATGCTATATATAGTATATTTATATAGTACTATATTCAAAATATACTTCAGCTTTAATTGGTTTATTGATATTATTGATAATTTAAAATATACTAAAGCTATATTTAGTGTCTTAATATAGTACTACCATATTGTCATTGTCAGCCAGTGCAACAAAGCCGGCTTTTTTGCCATACAAAACTATGTCTTAAATAACTTTCACAATTGTTATCAAAATTAATAAGTTGTTATTATTGAATGTACCAATAAATTGTGGCTTTAGCTTTAAACTTTCAGTATAAAATGGATCTATAAAGGGGATAGGTTAGCTACAGTATAAACAAAATTTAAATCAAATAGTAACCAGAAATATATATTTTTTTTGGTGCAATACTTGCATTCACTTTTAATAAGTTTAATTTCTTGAACATACATTATAACTATTTAAATACTTTTATTTATAAAAAGTGCAGGATATTTTAAAGTCAAAACTTGACTGCAGCTTTCATACTTGTTTGTTACTTAATCAGTATGAAGTATAATTGTTAAAGTGCAAGTGGTCTTTAGCAGCCATGGGATACAGCTGAGTTCGCCTAATGAGCGACCAATTCAAAGTTTAACGCTTATCTCAGCTTTGTGTGTGTGTGTGTGTGTGTGTGTGTGTGTGTGTGTGTGTGCTGTGGTCTGTCGTTCATCTTCATGTACTTCAGCTGTCTGGCAATCAGTCCGTGCGTGATGTTGAATCTTATCCGAAGCATCATCATTTATTTATGCTTGGCACAGCTTCACAGTTCTCCGCTGGCTGCCACGCCTTGACGCGCACATTTCAGCAAGAGAAGCAAGCAAGAGAGCAGCGACGACAACACCTGAGTTGCCTATCTACCTGGCTAGGTGGTTGGATGTGGTTGGCAGTGTCTGCTGTTGATGCATTTGTGTGGTTGGCCGTGTTAATAACACGTCAACAGCAGCGCATATCAAGCATACGCCATGTTGTGTGCGCTGAGATGCTACACAGAATATTGCCACAAGCCAAACGAGCCAAACGATGCAACGTAGCAACGCAGCAACGCAGTAAGAAGACTTGGCATCTTGTCTTGTCCGGTCGAAGAAAGGTTACTGGCTGTGTGGTTGCCGTATTTCTATAGCTACGAGCTGCAGCTGTGCTCTGAATGGTTTGAAGGGGTTAATGCGAATGGCGGCGCACACTAAACGCACTTTATGGGCTCACGTTGCGAGTCTCCTTCTTCCTCGCCATCGACACACTTCGCCTTTACAAATTGCAATTAATTAATTGAAGTACTTGAGAGAGCACCTCGCTACTTACTTACTTAGCCACCTGCCTTTTGCCTGTGCCTTTGCTGCCAAGCACATTAATGACAGCGTCCTTTAGGTACCTCACTTATGCACAATGCTGTGCTCCGATTTTAAATGGGTGTCACGTGTCTCTTCACAGTGTCGCCATGTCTCAATATCTCAATGTCTTCATCGTGCATCTTCTGTTTCGAGTTTGTGTGTGTGTGTGTGTGTGTCTCAATGTGTCTGAGCTGTCTTATTTATTTATGTGGCTTAACGCTGAAGCAGCTATTAGAGCCCCTCAATGTCGCAGCAGCACATGCCGCATGCCACACGCCACACGCCACAAGCAAATATATACAACATACAAGTATATTCCTGCATTCACTTTTCACTTTCAACAGTTTCTTAAGAAAATGTATTCAACAGAAATTTCACTTGAATTTAACGCATATTTACCGCATAATTGGCATATATTTGTATATACCTTGTGTACATAATAAATAAATATTGTCTCGTCATACGTCGCCTGCAATTATGTTGGTCAATATACGCTTAATTAACAGCGAAAATATGATTCATTTTGTGCGCTGGATACGCGTTACAACGATTGAGCGATGTCAGCGAATAATATTGCAAATTAATTCTTAACATTTTCTCCCAGCCTTGAGTTAAAAACCTCAATGAAAGGTGCGCATTTCGTCTTTTTTTTTGTGCATCGCCAATAAGTAAATTAAAAATCGTTGAATGGCGATTGCAATTTCTGCAGAAAGTTAATAAGCTTACGGAAGCATGCATTTATTCATTTCTTCTTTCTTTTAATTGTACTTATTTCGTAAGTCAGCAAAGGAAATGCGATGACAAAAGTCTTAAAGTTCGAAATTCGAAAACTCAGAATAACGAAATAATATCTGATCTCAGTTGGAACACTTGCATTGGCTTCTCTTCTCTTTAAATGAATGCTACAGGCACCTTTTAATATTTCTATTAGTTCTGATTGATCCAACGATATATCCATTTTAATATACGAGCTCGTGCACTGGAAATGTTTACGCACATGCGTTTACAATCTGATAAAAATACAAGAGCTTCAAAAATAATATTTATTGTAATTTATTTGACGTCGCGTAATGATAAAACGAATTGTGGTAGCAACACACACACACACACACACACAACACACACAACAAAAAATCGAAATCAAAATGAAAACAAATTTAAAAATGTGCCCACATTTAATATTCATTGGAAATATTTTGTAACAACAACAATAATAATGCGGCATGTGCATGTGGGCAATAACAAATATAAAACAGCAAGAGCAACAAACGATGGCAACAGTGATAACAGCAAACGGCACAAATATTAAAACGAAACCAGCCAATCAAATATATATATGCGAGTGTTGACAGATGAGTTTAGAAATTTAGCGAATGTATACGATTGGAATCGAGTTAAGTTTTATTGCATAAAAAGTATTGCATAGCTTGGACATTACATAGTAGTGTTTATGACTAACTTATGGAGCTGCCCTCGCGGCCAATGCAAACAATTCGAAATGGCAAACACGTCGAAAAGGTCGAAAGGTTGCCGAACGTGAATGTGTTGTTTAACAGCGGATAAACTTAATTCCATGTGTACGAGTAATGTGAGACATACAGTAAAACATTGTAAGAAAAACAAGCTGAACTTCAAAGATTGCTCCGAAATACCAAGACGTATATATTTCGGTAAAAAGAAACCTTTTTTGATCTGCCAAAAACTGATAAATGCATTCGAGAAAGAAATGATAACTAGATTTAAATCAGAATAGATTAAATAAAGTGGAAAAAGGATTATACGCACAATTAAGATGTATTGCAAGGAATGCCAATTCAAAGTATCCTTATTGGTTAGATAAAATATTTTATTACACTATTTTAGTAGTTATAACAATTAAACTAAATTAAAACGATTATTCAAAAATGTCATCTATAAAATAAAACGCATTATTCATAAAATCCAAGACATTTTAAGAGAATTGAATGGGAATATTCTGTTTACTACCCAAAATAGCATTATCACATTATGTTTTACATATATGAATAGATTGTCTTCATACTGCTTGTAAATGTATTAAAATTAAGAATGCATTTTATCAAATTACAACCAAGTGCAGCACAGATTCCAACTAACATGACAGGCAGAAGACTTGGCGTTTAATACACTTAAATTCTCAGCACTTTCATATGTTATTTAATAGAGATTGTGGCATCCAAGGCATTTGATTAACTGGCAATTGGAAGCACATGGTGATATATGCTTGTAATCGCACAGATATTTACTCATATTCTCATATTCGTAATATACTATTTACTCTTTATATGGTATGTTCAAGGCAACTCAACTCGACTCGTACTCGTACATCAGCCATAATGAATTCAATTAATTTACTCTTGCCAAACTTTCGGCAGTCCTTTTATATGCTTATGCCAGGACTTCGACCTTGTCTGGGCATCATTATGATGACTGATTATTGCTGTCAATGTGCGTTTCTCTCTCTCTGTGTGTGTGTGTGTTTCTGTCTTAGCTGCTTTGGGGTTTATTCCTTTTGGTTTCCTTTTCTTTTTTTTGCTTTTGTTCGTCGCACGTTCCTGTGGTTTTATTAATGTGTGCTAAATGTGCCGTCAAAGACGTCTTCTACTTATAATACCCACTCGAAATACATCTTCACATTCATATAATAAACCTCCACACACTTCTGTGTGTGTGTGTGTGTTGCCTCACTCATTTTTATTATGAACACAAGTAGCAACATCTCCCACCTTCTGTTGCTTGTATATGGGTTATTTATCCAAGCAAACAATGCCAGTGGAAGGGCATGTCAAGGCCATCTATCTCAAGTTAGTTCATTCTTTCTGCTTCAAGTGCTGGCAATTTACCCCCCACATCCTTTATTTGAGATTGTTGGCAATTTTTTCAATGAATGTACTCTAAAATGTTGTGCTTAAACACATGACAGGCAATTTAACGATAAACTATATTGCGTATATGGAACATATATAGTTAACGCCTAACGCCGCCCACTCGACGACTAAATCATAATCAGCTTCAATTTCCTGGCTGCCGTTGACATTATTTGTTGTTGCTGTTATATGTGTAATTGTTTTCGCTAGCGAAAAACGCAGCACAAATTTCATGCACAAAATTTTCTCGTCGCAAATTTACGCAAATTTATGCAATTAAAAGTTCTTTCCGCATAGAGGAGGAGGGAGGAAGTTGCGTTGTAAACGCCATGTCGGGGTTAATTGGCAGAACATTAATTTTGCAGCACACATCAATTGCATATTTCAGTGTTTCAGTGTTTCAGTGCAACAATCTAAAACATTTTATGGTAGCACATCACCGCAAATATTTTTGGCATAAAATATTTGTCATGTAAGTGCAACATTTTTGGCAAGAGACAGAGAGAGAGAGAGAGCGAGGCAGCGAATAGTGGGTTAAAAGAAGTCAACATAATGCGTCTATTTGCCACTTAATGAATTTTTCAAAAGGGCAACACACATACTAGTATACTAAAGAGCAGAATAGATGGGGACGCGGACTCAGAACTTGACTCGGCAAATGGCAAACCTGTGTATTTTTGCTCTGCGCCAACAACTTTGCTGCCAACTTGGCAACGGCTGCACTGTCCCTGTTACGCCCTGTTTTTTAGTTGCAAAGTGGCAAATAAAGTAACGCCAAGCAGAACTTCTTCTTAGTTTTTGCTAAAGCAAACTTTTTTTTTGTCATAGTTTTTGTTTTTTTTTGCATACAGCAAAAGAATGAGGGGCTGGTAAACAAACATTCCACTCGACTCGACTCGACTCAACTGAACTCAACCCGAGTTGAGTCTGACGCAGTGCTAGAATTTCAAGAGGCCAGCAGAGAGTCTGCAGCAGACTGTGCCAAGTTGAAATGTAATTGTAATTTTTAATTTTAAGTGCAGTGCCAAAAATTGTATGCAAAAGTATTTTGTGCCAGCGAATGCGAATGTTAATTGCGCAACACATAACTCATATAGCGTTAAAAACAGAGAGAAATACACACACACACAAAATATAATAATGAAGAGGGGCGGCGCACAAAGTATGCAACGAAAGAGCCAAGAGATAGTTAAGTATACGACATGTATGCTGCAATGAGGGCTACACTCTTTAATGGGCTCTGCACCATCATAATTGGAGTTCTGCTGCACAGCAACGAACAATAACAACAACAGCGGCTCCAATGTTGCCAGTTGGCTCACCCAGGGCAAAGCTTTTGCTTCTTTTGCTGTTCGTTTTGCTTTTGCTGCTGGGCACATAAAGAAAAACACTAACTACGGTCGTGTTCTTGCAAGCAGTTTTCTCAAGAATTTCACAAGTATATAAAGAAATTTTTCGGTCGAACTCTTGCTGCAGCATAAATTGATAAATTAAAACATGAAGATATTTGAATATTCAAGTGAAGTCATGAAGAGATATGAGAAATATTAAATGAGATAGGTTTTTATTTATTAATATATTAAAAAGAATATCGATAAATGCTGTAGCGACTTCTATGCAGAACTCTATTTATATATCTAATATACCTATGATTTGGAAAAAGGTTCTTAATTGTTAGAAACTTCTTACTTTGTCAAGCATAAAAGAATGCATTCCAATATTATGATGACTTTTCCACATAATTACAATTTAGAATAAGTTATGAGCAAATTATATTTGGTTTTAAACCAAACGATTTTAAAGCACTTTGAAGAAATAATATTTTAATTTTTAAAATTTAATATTTAATTATTTTATTAGAAAATAGTTACCAGATAATAAAATAGATAATTGACAAACATATTTATTTAAATTAATTTGCAACTCAAATTTAAATTCTAAATTCTAACTGTCAATTTTATACAAATAATAAAAGTAGCAACCATATATAATATATTATTTTTAACGTATTTCTTTTATTTCGCTTGCAACTCACATTAAATTCAAGGGTACAAAGTGTAGTCAGAGCAGCTTTGGCGTTCACATTGACAACTGTCAATTTCATCTAAATATGAAAATGAAAAATTGCAATTTAATCTGTAGGCGAAGTGATATCGAGTTGGAAAAAACAATTTAGCGAATTGGCTTTGAACTGGCAACTTTTCGAATTGCTTGAAACTGGAACTAGAAAGAGAAAGAGACAGAATGAGAGAGAGAGAAGGAGACTCCCCCCTAAGGCATCGTTCACACTCGCCGCCTGAGGCAAGTTTGAATTGCTGGCAATTGTCAACTGACCCTTTGCCCGTTCATTGTGTGCTGTTTGTGGCACAGTGTAGCCAGTATTATTGTGTGACTGCTTCTGTTGTTTACTGCACGAACCAATGTTGCTGTTGTATACAATATTGTTGTTGCTTTGGTTGCTACTGCTGTTGCCGCCTTTTGTGCGTTAGTTATGTGCCGCTTTTGTGCAATCGTCCTGCAGCAACAATGCATAAATTTGGCCATGTTACAAGTGTTGTACCAGTGTTCGGTGTTCAGTGTTCGGTGTTCAGTGCTAAAGTCTAAAGGGAACCCACATGCCTGGCTAACTGCGACTCGATTGTCCTTTACAGTCCTTTTGCGCCTCGCTGCCATTGCAATTGTTTTCTATGGCGCATCGATGATATGCCCATGGACTTTGCGCGTGTTATCTTAGTCGTCTGACTCCACACACATACAAACACATGATGGCTTTTGACCCGTTGTTATTGCCGCTACGCCGTTTAATTCTCGCTCAGTTGCCTCGCCGTGCAAAATAGTGCGATTTTAATCAGCGTGAAATCGTTGATTGCGTCTGACTGTCAGCCTGACGGCAGCGGCGCCTATTCTCTCAACTTGATTATCACTCGCTTATGTGTTACACACACACACACAATACCAAGTACAACAACATGGTGAGTGTGTGTCTATCGTAATGTGACTGGTTGACTGCTTGCCTCGCGGCCAGTTTATCGTTCGTTATCAATTTGCTGTTTACTAAACGGAAATAATCGAATTGTAGTCTCGACGAGACAACAACAATAACTCGACAATGATGAGCTATTGAGTATTTTGCACAGCAACTACAGAACTTTGCGCAATCAATTTCTAATTAACTAGCTGGAAAAATAGTTGGCGTAACTATTGACTTTTTCCACAACAAAATTTAGAATTTAAATTTCCATTTGTGATTTTAATGTAAATGAATACAAATAATATGGGCTTTCGTATTTTGAGCTATGTAAGTAAATGCAATATCAAATAAATGATGTTGTCTAACAACCTGCAAAATAGTCAGCGGGTATTTTATAAATAAAGCATATAATATTTTTTACATCTCCAGGATGAAAGTATATGTAATTTCAAAATAAGTTTCTTTAAATTTATATTATTGTAGTAATTAGGGTTAAAAGACAAGATACAAAAAGAAAATTTTAGATTAGAAGCACGTTTACTTGCGTTAAAATTTGATTTGTTATTCATTATTTAACGAAGATTTGAATGTAGTTGATATGCAAAACCATTTGGTATTTAAAGACACTTTAAATATAATATTCAAAGACAAATTTAACAATATTGTATTTGTGTCAAGCCTGTTTGTGTCGCTACTCAAGCTACTTAAGATCTGAAGAATATGATCATTTTACTTGAAATAAATATCATTGAAGTTTAATAAATATATCTCTATATCTCAATCATTAATAAATTAAATCAATTTTAACATTCATGTCGCTCATCATGGAATAAAGGACACTAAACGTAATACTAATAATAATAATCGTGGACAAGGCTTTAAAAATAGAGAACCGCAGCTTCTGGATTCTTTTTTCAAACTTTCTAAATATAATATTTCTCGATGCTTTGGCTCTGCTTGTCAGTCACCTTAAAATTTGAAATCGTTTTTGCATGTCTACTAATTGAAATAAATGTTTAGCCACAATATACAAATCACAGCGACATCAGCCATAGATGTGACCGCTTTGAAGCAACGAAAAATGCATGTTAAATTTGTGCAACTGTTTTCAGCTGGTTGACCTCTTTGTGGGTTGTGGGTAGATTGTGTGTGTGTAATAATGTGTGTGTGTGTTTGTAAATTTTCCGGCACATATTTTTGGTTAGATAATTATGGGTTGGCATTCGTTATAGAGAGGAGGATGAGGAGGAAAGAAGCGGATGCGGTCGCCAAACTGCGTTGCTTTTCGGTTAGCTACGAGAAATTATTCCTCACTGTCCAAAAATTCAATATTCGCGAACGCGAAATGTGTGTGTGTGAGGGTGTGTGTGTGTGAGGGTGTGTGTGTGTGGCTGGGTCGCGTATCCTGTCGACAGCCTGGCAGCCTGGTCAATTTTTCTGGCTAATGATTTGGTTTCCGTGTGGATGTGGCAGTTCTTCCTCTCATTCTTTCTACCCCTCTCTCTATATATGAGTGCACATGGCACTATTGCGGTTAGGTGTGTGTTAAATTTATGGCCTGCCAAGTGGTTGATTGTGAATGCCAGCGTGCGAAGACTGGCACTGAATGCTCAATGCTGTATGTTGAATGGTGGATGGTGAATTGTGAATGCGGATGTGGATGCGACTACGAATGTGTGAATGTGAATGTGAATGTGAATGCGTATGCGACTACGAATGTGAATGTGGTCAAATCGAATGGCTCAGCGAAATGGCAAATGAGCGTTGAGCAAATGTGGCACAGCGGCATAAATTAGCATACCAAAAAGAGACATCGCTGGCAATTAACGGTTGACATAGCTTCACATTAGCTCAAACTCTTCTCCTTAAAGTTGTAATCTCTTTGCCATTTTTGAAATTACGTGTTGTCAGTTCGCTTTAAAGATGAGAGCTTCCTGGAGACTTAGGCTTAAAGACGCATAGTTTATAGACTTTTCTAAAGCTGCGCCCTTGAAAAGTCCACTAAAAATCCTATAATATTTATTACTCTTCTAATTTTAAGCCATTGCATTAAATTTCCAGCTGTCTCTTTGTGTATTTTTGATACTTTTCCCTGTTTTCGAATTATAAACTATTTTGTTCTACTTATATAAAATGTCATCGAAAAAGTAAACAATAAAGCAGCATTATTTGTATTTGAATGTGCCTTACTTAAATTTCTTCAAATGTTATTAAATTTACTTAGGTAAATTAAATGCATCTTTGAGCTATTTAATAATAATAATAATACTGCAAATTGGAATTGATTTGGAAATTGAAAATGATTATATTTCATTATATTATACATTTTGATGTAAAAACTTTTATAAATAAATAGTTTTTTAAACTAATCTTAAAGATTTCTTTTGTTTTGTTATTTTAAATTTAATTTCTACTAATTTCTAATAGAGTTGATATTGTACAATTTTCTACTTTTAATTGACAAATATTTCAGTTCCAAAGACACAAGTAAACAGCGTTAATATTCATGATAGACATTTGGTCTTCATTATTTTGTCTCCTTCCTTGTTTTCACTCGATGTGCCAGCTAATGAGCAATGCTGTTAAACGGCCAAACAAAACTAATTTCAACAGCCAGAATGTGTGTCATCTCAGTTTCAGTTGAGTTTGCCACTGCAGAACTTACGCACACTTTCATGTTTCAATCTGTAAAGTTGTCAGAGTTGTTGTTGGTATTTTGTGGTAGTGGTGGTATTTAGTCAGTGTTGGCTTACATGAACTGCAATATGCACAGCCGATTGAATCAATTAAGAGTTGACAAAGTTCAACACGCTCTCCAAGTAAAAAAAAAAAAAGTGCAACATGTAATTTCTCCGATTTCTCAACAGTTTGCCAATTTGTGTGTACTCGATGTAAGTATGTGTGTGTGTGTGTATTGGCCAAACTTTATTTGATAGGTAATATTCAGAAGTTGCATTGGCAAATATTTTGAGCACGCTTTATTGACCAATATGTGAAAATGCCAAAGACTGTTGCACTCTGTGTGCTTTCCTCTGCCTGCTGACTGCAAAATGTTTGCAAAGTTATTTCTTACAGTCCAAAGTTTCAATGCACACACACACACACACACATACCACACATATTAGAAGTGGGGGGCACAGACTGTGCCAACAAATATTGTTGTCCCAAATTAGAAGCTCAGAAGGTTTGAAGTGCAGCAAACTGCAAATAAGGACCAAGTTTTGAAATGCATGTCAGAAAATTTCTCGATGCATATTTCTCGAATTGTGAGAGAGCAAAAATGGGCAGCAAAAATTTGAGCTGAGTAAGCCTATGAAAAGAAACGTATGCTTTTTATGTGGTTCTTAACAAATTGTTAAAAAAAAAATTTCAAAGAAAAAAAATTGCAAAATCTTGTTGATTGTTATTTCTGCCTGCAGTCGAATCAAAATTCTTTTTGCAATAAGAATTGCGAATAAAATGTAATGTCAACTTTGATTTAACAACTCTGGAATCCTAATAAAATTCAACTGCAATCGCAAAAAATATAAGAAGTAATTGGCATGCAATAAAAAGAGAACGAAACGAAAATGTCTGTGCTATGCAAAAAAATACACACACATATGAACACATACATACTTGTAGATAGAGATGGGTGCTTGTGTTCAATCTATTTGCACTAAGTGTTCGTTAGAAAATGTTTGCATAGCAGCACTCAGCGTCATTCAAAACACATGTAAAGCAGCACGAAGTGAGCTGCTTGAGACCCATGCGAGGCACTGTAACGGCGAGTCTAAGTGAATGAAAACGCGTGTGTTATATGTGTGTGTATAAAGAAAATCAAAGAAAATCAATAAAGGCAAATTGTCGTAGGAAAACAGAAATGTGCATCATTTTCACTTTATGCAAATTGCAAAATGTGTGTGATGAAGTCGACTACATTGCAAGTCGAAGATGGAGATGGAGCTGAAGATGGGGCAGCAACTGAAAGATGGGCATGAAAATGTCAAGGGAGTTGCAAGAAGATAAAGATAGGGGAGGAGATGAAAGATTTGCAATGAGCAACCAACATTGCGAATAGTATGAATGAGTACACATACCATATATTCATTCGTACATTCGTAAGTAAATGTGCTCAATTCCGGCATTTTTCGCCATGCTGCTTTCACAGTGGCGTCGCTCAAATGCAGCTTCAAAGCGGGAGTCTATCAAATTAAATATATTTTAGTTTTCTATCTCATTGTAGTAGTGAAAGAAATAAAGAAACGATTGAAAATATTTTAGTCATTAAAATAAAACTAAATTTAAAAAATTGTATTCTTTTAGAACATTAGTTATTTAAGTAAAATTTATATTTAATATATCATATTATCCTGGAATTTTAAAAATAACAAAAAAGTCGATGAAAATTCTCGTATATACTCTTATTAAATATTTTTTCATTAGACAAATAAATTACTACTACAAAATATAAAATAAAATGCTTTTCTACTATTGTAAAGTTTGGTATTGAAATATTTATTTTGAAGATCTTTTCTTAGTCAGTTGATATGTTTTGATTTTCAAATATTTATTTTGCAGTTGCACTTTCTAAGCAACTAAACATATTTTCTTTAAAAGAAAATCATACCAATTTTTTGGTTCTTTTTGTATACTTTCAATGCATAATTTATGTAAGTGCTTAGTTACTATTAAATGGTTTGCTATTCAATTATTTTGTTTGCTGTTCCTTTTCAAGTCAAATATATTTTCTTGGCATTTCCGCCTGCACTTAAATTAAAATTTAAAACCAATTAAAGTTATAAGTTCTGCCCTTTTTTGACTTTAAATACTTCACTTTTGCAACAAAGTTTTGATGAATTTGACCCCCGAAGAATGTTTTTTTAATAAACGCCACTGCTTCTTGTATGCGAATGTGTGTTATACTATATACATATGTATATGTGTGTTTGCCATGTGTAAATGCATGGCTGACAAAAGGCATTTGCATATTTAATGTTATTACGTTATTTTGCATGCCACACAAAAATTTATGATTGCATTCGGGCCGAGAAACCGAGCAATACCCAAACCACAGTTTCAACCCCAAACTCAACCTCGATTTTCACTCGCAGCACAACTCCAAAAACTAAGGGGAGAGAGTCCAATTCGTTGTAGGTCTAGCTCGCCATTTCCAAGCTCGATGCTGGCTGACATTCCGAATGTGCATATTCGTTATATACGTTGTATATTTTCCACAAAATTTTACAATAATTCCGTTACAACTTTTTGAACACTTCCTACTCCATCCGATTTAGCTTCATCTCCTCTTCCAGCTCCTGTAGTTGCTTCTAGCGAACGCTATGTTACGATTCCTTGTGTCGTTGTCCTTGCGCCGCTGTCGTCATCATCATAAATAATAAAATTATTTTTGCAGCCAGTTTGAATTTACGCCCAGTGTCACGCCCACTGAGCTGCTCAGTGCAGCCAAGGCAAATATTGAAAAATGTTGCGATAAATGCATTAAAAAAAAAGTGCCATTAAAATCTCGTTTCAGATTACAATGCAGTGGGCAGAGAAACAAATAGTGCAACATAAAAGAGAATTTTATGCTGTCAACTTAAATATTATAATTACTAGCAGTCAAAAAGAAAGGTTGGCAGATAATTTCTTAGACAATGCAAGTTACGACTCCCAAGTGAAGCTTATTAGCTAACGCAGTTTCAATTACTTGACTAGCAGATATTCTAAACAGCAGAGAAATGCATTTAGATTATGAACTAAAGTTCTTTAAAATATAAGAAAATCTTGCTAAAAAGAATTTGAACAATTTAAAATGAATCAGCAAAATAAAGTTCGCAAAGGAAATAAATTTATTAAGATGAAATTCAACAACAAAATAATTTTGCAAACATCATAAATGTGATTGTAAAGTTTATGGAATTTTAATGATTAAAAATGATTTCAATAATATGGAAAAACAAGTAAGAAAACTACAGTCGAGTGTGCTCGACTGTGAGATACCCGCTACCCCTTTTGAATAAAAGCAAAATATTGCGGTATTATTTTCAAAATATACCAAAAAATACTGCAAAATACTAAAAATATACCAAATGGTATATTTGGTATAACGATGTGATACTAACATTTAAAATATACCATAGACGGCACAATACACCAGATTGTCGGCCAAAGCATTTGAGACCCCCCGTAAGTGGGCGTTTTGGCCCCTACAAAAGTGTTTCTTTAATAACTTCCACAATTTTTATCTGATCGCAAGCAAATTTTCAGGAATCATAAATACTATTGTTATTATTATATGTACCAAAATTCGCAGCTTTAACTTTAAAATTACGCTTGTTATTCGATTTTTTTGATTTGCGGGGGCGGAAGTGGGCGTGGCAAAAATTTGAAACAAACTTGATCTGCGTGCAAACATAACAAATGCTATCGAAAAATAATTATAGCTCTATCTCTTATAGTCTCTGAGATCCAGTGTTTCATACGGACAGACGGACAGACGGACAGACACACAGACACACAGACACACAGACAGACAGACGGACAGACGGACATGGCTAGATCGTCTCGGCTGTTGACGCTGATCAAGAATATATATACTTTATAGGGTCGGAGATGCCTCCTTCTACCTGTTACATACATTTCCTGCCGGCACAAAGTTATAATACCCTTCTACCCTATGGGTAGCGGGTATAATAAGAAGGACAAAAATAGCTAACTTCTCAATATAAATTCATGTTTCTTATATATTAATTACTAAAATAATTTCATTTATTTGCATATTTTAAATCACATAAATTTACAACAATCTAAAAAATATTATATACAAACTTCTAACAACAAAACTTAATATTCTTAAATTTAGTTAATCACACAATTTAATATATTTGTCCTCTTTTAATAACAACATCATAACTCTCTCATTTCCATTATATATTTAAGATGTATTCATTTCATAAGCATAACCATTACTTTAATTACTTTATACACAACAATGCATGTTGCAATGACCCAAGTAACTAAATTCGTCTGACAACTTATATCTAATGGTTGTCATAAAACGTATCCTTTATGTTGTATGAAAGTGATTACTGAGGTATAATTTAAAGGGAAAAAGGTTTCTCTGTGTGTGGTGAGGCATAATTTCAATTTGCCAAAAATTAATGACAATGTTGTTAGCATCATGTTGGCTGGCAAAAACCAGGGGCCAAGTGGCCCAACCACAGCTGCCACATGGTGGCACAGATTGGCCATGGCCAAAAACCAAAACAATGCTGCAAGTGTGTTTGTGTGTGTGTGTGTGTATAAGTGTGTGTGTTAGGGGCAAAAGCTTCGAGTGTGACTTCAGTCACTTTGAATGGCCGGAAACTAAAGGCCAAAGCCCTTCTCACAATATTGTATATTGTTTGTGCAGAGATGGGGGAATAAACACGGAAGTGTCGACACACACACACACTCAGAAGATATTAAGAGGTGTATTTGTGAGTGTGTGTGTGTGAGTGTAGAGGCCGACAATCATGGCAACCACAAATCATCATAGATATTTCGAAAATTTCATTATACTTACCACTCTGCCTCTTCGACTGGTTGTGGGATAATCCACAGAGCATTTGACTGAATGTTATCTACAGCAGAGAAATGATGTCAATGAATGGTTAGATGAGGTGTGCAAAGACATGAGTGTACGTGAGTGTGTGTGTGGGTGTGTATTTGAGGCTTACATAACTCCCCTAGCTGTTGGCTGGCTGGCAGTTGAAAGGCACGCAGTTAATGATGGCTCAACCTCAGCTCGAGCATCTGAGTCCCTGGCTGACATTCAGCACAGTCGACAGTCGACTCATGGGCGGGACTTTCATCTCACTGCCTCCAGCTCAACTTTAGATATATATTTATTTTGTTGTTGTTGTTGTTGTTGTTGTTGCCGCGTCGTCAGCAACGTCAGTGCGGCGGAGTCGTTGTCTATTGTCTCATTGTCTGTGCGGCCATGTATGATTTTTTATTATAAATAAGCTTGTAGGCATGTGTCGGTCTTCCTCTCTCTCTCTATCTCCGCTTCTGTCTCGCTTCCGCTTTCGCAGCATGCCAACTAAACTACACAGCCGTAATCTCAAATGGCAAAACAACAACAACAACAATGAGCCAACAACAAATGTCTGACAATCATGTTTGTAGCTCTGGCATCCTCGACATGCCACAACGTACACTCGCACAACAAAATGTTTTTCTCTTTTTCCACTTTTTTTTTGTTGTTGTTGTATTTAGAGTACGATTAAACTTTAAGATTTAAAGGAAACATTGACCGGAATTGTGAGCATATTATTTGCCTTTGTTGCCTTTAAAAAAGCCAAGGGAAACATTGACGATTTGATGGCACATACGTGTTCATACAGCATTGAATGTGCATTGCATTTTAAATTAAATTTTAACTCATTTTCCCCCTTCCTCTTGTCTCATTGCAGTTGTGGCGCATAATTGACACTTTAATGGTAAGCAATTTCTTCTAATTATTTAATGCTAAGCAATTTACTATAAATCAAGCAATTAAGTAGTTAAAACACAGTTTAAGTTTTAAATTACAATGTGAAACTAGAGTGGGGCAAGCCAATTACTTAGCGAAAAAAAAAAACAAGAGCATATTTAACGAGCTATTTCCGGATGTAGCTGAATCTCTAAGTCCTCAATTTGTTATTCAAAATCGGAAGTAGCTTCTTATCTAACAAAATCCTAGCCTAGAGCTACGTATTTTTTTGTGTGGTACCTTTAATCATTTGGTTGATCAAAGCTAAGACCCAAATTTAAGAAAAACAATTGAAAAATTGCTTAAATCAGAGAATTTATTTTGGATTTGCATATGGAAAGCACAAAATGGTGCCAGTCAATTTAATGAAAAATAAAAATTGCCTCTAGGCTGAGGGAGATCTGCTACCTACATATGTATGTATCTGCAATCATTTGCTCACATGTTTACCTGTCTATTGAAACCAATTTCTGGCCTGGCTTATATACATTTTAGATATACACAATGTGCAAACAAATCGAAGTCTACTTTAACCCTAGGAAAGCCCAAAGCAGTGGCAAAAATAAAAATACAAAAAAAAAGAAAAAGAGGAAAAGTCCTGGGGAAACAAATAAGAGTAAGTTATGTGTGTGTTGGTATAGGAAGCTACTTTGGCTTGCGGCTATTTGTCGGCTGTGCAATTGCAACACTCTCCAAGGTTTAAATGAATAATGGCAGGCAACCGTTGTAGTCGGTTTAGCTTTAGCTCACCTTCCCATCCCCCTCTGTAAGCAAATCCCTTACATTTCTATACAATGGCTTTAGACTTGAGTGCGAAACTGAGAACACGGGGTGTGTGTGTGTGTGTGTAGTTTGTGGTTTGCTGAGGTTGTGCCAATGCCATCAGCTGATTGCCATTATGTTGTTAAGGTGGAATGCGCAAAGCGCATTGTTGCCCTCTGCCCATGTGCACGAAGTGCATTCTCAATTGTTGCTATTGTTGTTGTGGCCTCTTCCACCTCCTGTTGAGTGGAAAATGAGTTTACACTTAAGTGAGTAAATCATTGCGTTTTCCCATTGTCAAAATCAAATTTACAGTGCAGGTGGCAACGATCGACAGCAGCTAAAGCAAACATCTTGCTCTGCACGTAACACATTGCGTATACGCAACCTGAATTGCATTGCATTTTTGTCTATTGGCAGACATCAGACATCAGACAATTCATCAGCAGGCAAGTTGACCCTTGTGACGTGGCAAAATCAAATTTGATTTTAAATTGGCGGTCTGAGGTGGTCTCTGTGGCTGACACAAGCAATTTGCTGGCTAATTTAATATGCAGACGGCAAGCAAAAGCTATGAAAAAAGGAGTACGAAAACCATAAGGAATGGCCAAGTAATTGGATTGCAAACTTATTGTCTGAGGGGCAGTTCCATGCTCTATCCATCTTTTTTAGCTTTCCTTTCCTTTCCATTTTTTCTTTTTTTTTTTTTTGTATTATTCGAAATATCGAAAAAGTTTGCTCAAGAGTTTTACTTTGTTACTTGTTGAAGAGCAGAGAGAGAAAGAGGGAGAGAAAAGAGAAGGGGTATTCATATGCATATAGAAGATTCATAAGACGATACGAAGTAGTATGTGGAAAGTGTATTCATCGTATGTTAAGTCATGTCTGACCAAGCATACTAAAACTTTTAAATGACTTTTGCCTACTGCCAACGCAGACATTTCTATTTGCACTTGCTGCTTGCTGCTGCGACCATTTTCGACATTTCATAGGGGCCAATGGATATGTTGGAAAACACAACAACTTTTGCCATCCAAGTTTAGTTTAATTAAAAGAAAAGCAAAATACAACAAAATGCATAAAAAAAAAAAAATAAAATTTGAGAAGATGCAAGTAAGAAAATTGTCAACGCTGCTGCTTCTTGTGCAAGTTTTGCATGCATTTTGTGACTTGTCGACAAAACTATTTCAATTTATATAACGTTGCACATTTGACATGAAGTTTTTGCCACGCTGTTTCCCTACGAAATTTTTGCTGATGTATGTGCATAAGTTTGTGTGTTTTTTGCACATGTCGCATTTACTTGTTAAATTCTGAAGTATTTTCGCATTGGCCAATTACTGAGTTTATGTTGATGAAAGACTAAATGACCATATATTTGGTCATTTCTTTTTATCTCTCCTCAGTATTTAGGCAATTAAATTTGTTATATATTGTTATAAGATTATTGTAAAAGAAAGTCTAGTCTATTATCATTTAATAAACAGCATTTTTGATTTGCCTGTGGTGCTATTTTTATCGATGCTCCTTTATTTCCTTATTCAATCAGAATATATTTTCTTTAAATATATTCAATACTCAAATATGCAGCAATATTAAAAGGTTGTCGAGATTTTAATTAACTTTCATTTTAAAAATCTTTCAATCACAACAAGTAAGATGATGATAAGTGGACTTACGTTGATTTAAGCTTATTTGTTTTATGTTAAACACATTACCTTCAAATTCAATTATAGAAAATTCAAAATTTAAGTCAAGTTACACTCTAACCCATTTGGAAATTGAACAATTCCAAAAATAAATTCAAGCTGCTTTTAAAGTTAATTATAATTCAAGTTCAGCAATAGCAAAAGGCTGCTGAGACTTTAAATACGTTTTCATTCAAATTTTTAACAATCTATGAAGTATATTTGATAGAAATTTATACTTTAATTTAAATGCTGTCAGACTTTAAATCATTTGGAAGTTAAAACTCTATCAATTTCCAAAACAAATCGTAATCAAAATTTATTTACTTTATGTTAAATATATGTATGAATGCTTGCAAAACAAATATTTGCCAAGATTAAAACGCTGTCAAAACTTTAAATCATTTTCAAATTAAAACTGAGGCATTTAACAAGTTTTTTGAAGACTGAAAACTCTGGTGCTCATTTCATACGAGAAAGTTATACTCGACTGATACATGCAACAACTTTCAGCAAACACAAATACAAACAACAACGACAACAACTACAAGTTGGCTGTACTCTTCTTCTCCATTGCTTATTTCATGCGTGGCATAACTTGTCATCTACAGAAAATGACTTGGCACGATAAAAACGGAAGCAGGCTCCGCTTCGACGACTACTTTCTGGCCTTAAAAAGTTGAGCAACTTTTCTTTTTGCCACACGCACGAGGAGCCTTGACAGCCGTCTATCAGCCGACTGTGTTTGTGTTGTCTACCTGCTGCTTCATATACACATGTGTGTGTGTGTTTATAGTATATTCTTCTGCAGACAGGATATTACAGAAGAGCATACAAAGCCTTTCGCAAAGTTGTTTCCTTAGCCTTGAAAGTTGTGCGTCGAAAGTTATGCTACGCATATTTGTCTCTAACCCCATGAATATTTAAATACTTAGGCATCGTTTATTAAATAATGCAACTGCACAAAAATTTAACTTGCAATTCTTGTGGCTATTTATTTCAATAAACTGCTCATTTAGCAATTTAATTTATTTATATTTGCATGCAAACCAAACACACAAAAAAAATGAAACGAGAATATTTTCAATTGTTGTGACGCTTGTTTATTAAAATATTCTGAGCTGTGGCATTTTCACTTGTCATTTTTGTTTTTGCACATTCCGTTCAACAATTTCCGGCCGCCAAGAACAACGCAACAAAGGCCTGACATGTTTATGTGTGTGTGCGTGTGTGTGTGTGTGTGTGTTTAATACACACTTGTTTTGTAATGAAAATATGAAAAGTGCAGGCATAAGTTGCAAGTTTTTGCCATGTTGTGGCAACTCGTAGTTATCTATGGCATGTATGCTTTGAACTTGCCACCTTCCGTTGTAATTCACAACAGTTTTGTTGCCAGTCCGATAACGACAAACACACACACAGTGTGTGTTGGTGTCCGTTATCAGGTGCTTCCTGTTGTTAAGTTTTGTTGGCCAAACTCTGTTCACTGAAAAACTGGCCACAGTCGATGTTAAATTTAATGCCACATTATAGCAGAATCTTGCTATGCAAAAATCAAAATCAATTCAATTCCTAAGCAAGAAAAAGAACAGAGAAGGAGAAATTCACTAAGGGAAAAGCAAGCGAGACGGGGAGAGAGAGTATAACGCTGATGCTTATTGCGCAATTCAAAGTGCTCTGCTCTGCTCTGCATTTGACAAGAGCAACAATTGCAAGTGATAATAAAAATCAAATGTTATTGAAGGGGCAGACAACAACAGCATGAACATCACAAAAAAGCAGAAGCGCACACCAGATGCAAAGCAGCACTAAGAATACCGAGTCTCGGCAGCAGTAAAAAGTCAATATGCCACTCTGGTGCATTACTCAAGTAGGTAATGTTGTGGTCCATGAAAATGGCAAAACTGGCAAGCCAAGAACTTGCCACAGAGCGACAGAGCAGACACGACTCGACAGGAGGGAGCAACAGAGTTGCAACAGCAACACACAATATTACTCGTGGCAGCGGTAAAAGTCGAGTTTTGTGGAACATCTTAGTTTTTAGCCTGTTGTTAATCGCCTGCAAAAAGCAATGTACTCAAGTGGCACAAACAACTGTGAACTGTGTGAATGCCCGACGATTCAGTTTCAGTACGAGTAGATGCAAAAATGTGGTTTTTTGTTGCCCCCATCTTGCACTTGCCAGAATCATCGCAATGGCATTGTGGCAACATCTCAGGCAAGTGCAATAGCTCAATGCTAGCACAATTGTTTGGCTTTCGAAATGCAATGTTCGAGTCATAAAGTTAAAGTTTTATTAAATTTAAACAAATTAAAATGAGCTGAGTAAACGGGTAAAGCTTTTTTAAAAAATCAATACATATAATATTTAGTTCTCAAATGTGTTAAAATCATTTTATTTGTAATTTTGAATTTTAGACATACTTTTTGTAATTTATTAGCTTCGGGAATTATTAATATAAAAAGCAAACAGTTCAATACATTATGTTTCTGGCAAGTCAAAGTAGCAAAACTGCAAATAAAATGTAAGTGAATAAATACAAAATTTATATAAATTTGTTCAGCTTGTTCATCTCTCTCTCAATTTAAAAAAATATATTAATTTTGTTTAATTCAACAAATCAGTTACATAAAAAGTAAAATGCAGTAGCCAAAAGATTATTCAGCTATTCGATGAGTTCCGTGTGTTTTTTGACACAACAAGTATTCTGAAAACTTGTATAAATCTATTTAGCTTTGAACAACACGTCGTATACTTGACATGCATAGAAATATCAGCAGAGATAGATTGCGCGTTTGTTGTCCAAAGTGAAAGTCAAAGTTCATCAATATGAAATGCTGAGAGTTTACCTTTATATACATACATATGTATGTAGTATTAATACAAAAACAACGAAGGCCTACAACAAATACTAGAAAGCCACTATAGAGTTGTGCTGACTGCTATTTGAAGTGGTTCCCAATGAATTCGAAATGTGTTTTTGCGCTGCTCGCTTCTCAGAAGTTGCTCAATCCATTTCAAGTGTTGAGTTGTTGTGGCCGGCGTTGTTCATGTTTGTTTTTCTTGCTGTTGCCAGCTTGCTTGCCAGCTTGCTTGCTTGCCATTGCTTGTACAATAAATGAACGAAAAGCTATTAAGACTTGTCGTAAGTTCAACAGTTTATTGGCTACTTACCCATTTTTGGCCCAACCAAACCCAGCAGCGAGTGGGCGGCCAAATATTTTACCGTACTTAATTGAAAATGCACTCGAGCTCGTGCTTCAGCTTTTCTCTCGTCTGGACGGAATTCAACACAGCTCAGCTCAGCGCTGCGCTACTCAACTCAACTCGACTGGAGCATTTCTAATGAGCACTTAACAATTACGTACTTACTTGCGTCCCGGGTGCTTCCAATGTAATTCCTTTTTCCTCTCCACGTTCTCGTTGTTTTACTGTCTGCACTTTTGTGTGTGTGCTTTTCAGCTGACTGTTTAAGTTTATCACATACTTTGCTCTAGTTTATTCAGCAATGTTCGTTTAATCAAAGCCAACTTGACCAACAATAAGGACAACTCATCGCCATTCCATTGGGGATTTACCTATTTCCCCAAGTGTCCTGCAAGATTCGCTCCATTTCCTTTTCACTTCTCTCGGTCTCTCTTACTCTCATTCGCTCTTCAGCTTAAATCAAAGTGAACAAGCTGTCAGATGGCTCTTCAACTGTCTCACATCATGTCGCAAACTTGCATTTGGGCATTACTCAGCTCGCTTTTGCATTGATTGGACTCTCGGCAAATGTTTGCCCTTTAAATATTTAAGCAAATTGAAGACTAACTGTGCCATAATTGCATGGCCACATAACATAAGCTTTAGCATTCGCATTCGCATTCGCATTTGACTTTGCCTTCGAACCGGAACCGTAACCGAAACGAAAATGAAAATGAAAACGAAAACGAGCTAAAAAGGCTGTCGATTGGGTTTCGCATCCTGATTTTGAGCAACCACAGCTAAGTGAACGGCTTCCCTTATGAGCCACAGTCAGCTGAACGGCTGCCAAAACTGGCCAAGTAGCTGGGCAAATGCTAACAAGTGGCTCGCATGTCTCTGTCGAATTAATAAACCAGCACTCAGTGGCAAGCACTCTGCTCTTTCGTTTCAGCTTGTTTCTTTTCGTTCTGCACATAAAACCAAACTGTGATTTCCATACCCTTGAAAGCAAGCAAAGCAAAGCTGGCGAATTGGGTGTCCTGAATTGGGCAGTTGAATTCGTGTGAATTTCGACAGAAATTATTTTTGCATTTCAGCTTATTTTAATCACAATTATACGTGCAATTATTACAGCAAATAATTCATAAGGTATTAATTTCCAGCAATACTTTTAATATCTCTATTAATAATATAAAAGTTGCATTCAAGCGTAGCTGGGTAATTGATATAAAAAATAATTACAAAATGCATTGATATTAAAGCCCAATTATTTAATGCTTATGAAAGGTATTTTGTTACATCAATATAATATTTGTTTTATTTAATTAATATTCAATAATATAATAAAGTTATCTCGTGCTTACAAGTTTGATTTTAAATGATTTTAATTACTATAAATTTTCTCTAAATTCAACATGTATTTGATATTTTTGAACAATTATTGCTTTTGTTTAGTATGTTTCATAATAATTAAGTATACACTTACAGTTATTATACAGCGTATTCTTCAGTCGTATATTGCCATTGCCAATGTGATTACATTTTATTTTTGTACGATTTTTTTTGTGCTTGCTCACGACGAATTTATGCGGCAGGCACGTTAATGATATGACCAAGTCAAGTGTTTGGGGGTGTGTGTTAATTATGCACGTGTGCAAGGCACGTGGTATGGGTTCAGGTCGTGTAAGAGCAAATTTGTTTGTTTGTGTGTATGTTATGATAATGAGCAGCAACAATTAATCGTATAAGGAGCTTGCAAATGCGATAAAGGCAAATGAATTTTGTGAGTGTGTGTGTGTGTGTGTGCGGAAATCGCAAAAAGAAAAGCATTCAGAAAATGCGCACACATTAACACTACTCAGCCGTTAGCTTAAATAGTCCGCAGTAACTATTCACACACACACACGCGCACACACATGCATATGGAAAGCACTCTTGTAACTGGTGTGAACTCTTTAGCCCATTGTTCCCATTGTGATTATTGCAGTAGTCATTGCGCTCGCTTTCTCTCTCTCTCTTATGGCTTTCCCACTCGATTGTTGTGTTTCCCAAACAATTACAATAAGTGCCACGCCCACCACTTACATCCGCCCACCGGGCAAACTCGACCATGTTACAGTGCATTGCAAAACTGTTTAATTTTTAATAACAAGCATTTAATTTAAAGGCCACAGCCATTAAGAACAAAAGAAATTAAAAAAAGAAAGAGAAAAAAAGAGAACATCGGAAAAAACTGTGGTCGTGACACGATCAATTCACACTTCATGCTTGTGTCATTACTTGAGTCAACATGCAACATTCAATCTGATGTATTATCAGCCAATTGTTATATAAAGCCAAATAATTGCATTCCATTTGCCAATCGAATCCAATCGCATTGCATCGCATTGTGCATGAATCGCATGAAAATGTGACACAATTCTTGCCATTGCAAGCAGTTAAAGGCTTAAATCTGTCAACAATGTTGCCGCGTGTGGGCTGAACTTCGCATGCTTTCATTATTTTATGTAGTGCGATAGTAGCTTAAGTGCGTATACTTGATGTGAGTGTTTTTTTTTTTTTTTGCTCTCCAGAAGATAAATGCTAATTAATTTTGGGTTGCAAAATCATTAAAAAGGGAGAGAAATATTGATTTTTTAAATGAACAGCTCTCCATTTTTTAAGCCAACATGACGCATACTTGATTTCATGAAAACGCATCAAGTATACGACATGTTGTGTAATATGAGGTGGTAACACTTGTACTGTTTGTAGAGACTGTGCTATTTCTTTACATGATTAAAGTTAATTTAATCAAATCTTAATGGTAAATTCAAAGGTGTCGTATACTTGATATTTGTTTCTTGTTATAAATGTAATTCCTATCCGCCTGAATTCTAATTCTGATATTCTAAAATAATATTTTGAATGAAGACTCGCTTTATATATGGAAAAATATTAAAGGAACACATCAAGAATACAAGGAACTGTGGTCATAAATGTCGTATACTTAATATATTTTCACTGTATTACTAGCTTAATTCTTATCAATTGAAAACTTAATTTTAATATGCCATAGTAAAAGTAATACTGTAATAAACTATGACAATAGGCTTTATGCTTGATTATTACCTTCAATCAATATGAAATGGGAAATCTCGTAGTTTAACTTTTATGACCCCAACGCAACTAACACGGTAATTACAATTTCAATGGCTGCTCTGGTGGCATGCACTTACTTTTATGGAGAACACACACACGCGGCTTGCTGTAAATGAATATGACAGAAACGTTGATCACGTAGCACTTGCCAATTGATTGTGAAATATGTTGAGTTGGCAACGAACGGTCAGATGGTTCAGTTTTCTCAATTCACAGGCGGCAGCAAAGCGAGGCATCTCTGCTCGTGCGCTGAGTGATTTCGTAATTAACACAAACTGTGTGGGAGAAAGGTGGTGGTGGTGGTGGCTACGGGGGAGAGTAGAAATTGCGGTGGGGTCAAGCATATGACCCTGAGCAGGGAGACAGAGATAGAAAGAGAGAGAGAGAGGCGAAGAGAAGAACTCTTCACATTCACAGAATGCCAGCAGGCACGTGAGCATAAAAAGCTCGGACACACGCATCAGGCGCAGAATCTAGGATGCCTGAAAGTGTTCAATGTGGGCTTGGGGTCGAGGTTCAGGTCGGGTTCGGATGTCATTTGGGTGGTTTTTGCTGAGTGCAGAGTTTGTCCCCACCCCTTTCCACTGCCCATGTTGATGGCACTGAGCACCAAGCACAGAGCACTGTGTGGCGACGTGACAATAAAGCGCCGAACCGTTAAACTATTGTGTACTATAAGGATTAATGACATTTACATAATTTGCTCATGTGCGTTTTGTGTGTGTGCTTAGGGAGAGCAAAGTGTTGCCTTGGTCGTCGTCGTCGTTGTCGTCGTCGCATAAAACCAACAAAGCAACAACGGAAACATACATTGGTATTGGCCACTCGCACGAAACAGCTGCTGCAACATGATTGAGCTTTCAATTTGTTGGGTCATTCTACCACGCCCCGCCCCCCCATGACCATCCGAACAAACTCCTCTTCAAAACCACTTTCCATTCCCAGAGCAGAGCTGGAAAACCCATCAAGCAACAGCACTCGCAACAGCAAAGGGCGTTCGTTCAGTATGTTTCAACAAATTTCTGTACATTTGCCACGTGGTTTGCTCCGCTGTCCTTCACTCTGATGCGTGTTCATTTGCCACACTAAGCCGCTGACAATGAGTTGCATTCTATGGGGTGGGGGTTGGGGAACACGAACGTTCAATTCTATGTTATTTTGTTGCGAGAAAGCAAATGTGGGTGCCATGTACTTTTTGTTTGCAATCTGATTACCTGTGATTTCTTTTGCCACCATTAGTAAAAGATTTTCTAATCCTCCTTTTCTAATTATGCTGTGTGTGTCTGTCATAACTCTCTAATCTCAGCTTAGTCTTGACCATTAACACGTTGTACGTTATGCTATAAACATGATAGGGAAATATATATTCCATGCAAATACTGCAGATGACACGCTCGGTGCACTGAATCGTGTCGAGTTAGGAATTTTTGACAATTACTGAAATAACCGCAGTGGAAAAAGCGAGCGACTACGAGCTGGTCATTCATTCGCATACAAAAATAGTGGCTGAAAGCGAGAGAGAGAGAGTTGTCAACAGCACAACAAAAAAGTAAAGCAACTACAACAAAATTGTGTAGAAAGAAATGGACGCTGTCAAAAACCACAATGGGAGTCACTAGCTCGATTCGTGGATCACTCACATGCGTGGTTTTTGGCATAGCTATGAGTATGAGTATGAGTATGAGTATTAGTATGAGTAGACACACACACAAGCTCATGTCATTTGATAGTTCTTCGTTCTCTGTCATGCCACGCCCACTGGCAAACGCCCATTCAATTGGTGTACACATTGCTCAGGCAGCGACGCTGACAATTGCATCGAAAATTGGATTAAGCCATCATGTGGCTAGAAGGAAACCAATGGCAGCTGTCTGTCAATCTCTGACACGATTCAGTCGACACGACTAATAACTGAGCTATCGCTCATAATTAACGACTCAAGATTTTGCGATTGCCTTGATTTGCTACTCACATAGAATGTATTTCATTATTATTCGAGTGTAGACTTATTGATAGCATAACATTTGCGAATGTTGTTTAATTTGTGAGTTTAATTTATAGCGCAATTTATCATAAATTTATCACAGAACATATGCATATTTAATTACCTAGAAACTCAGCTTAAAGCTTATGAATTATATCAAAATATGTTTATTTGCTTGGTCAACTTTACTAACCAATATAAATCAGAAAGCGTATTTAATGAATAGTTATATAACATATATATAATTTTTAATAAATAAATCATTCTGAATTTATGTGGACCATTATGAAAATTTTTAGATTATCTACTTTTATATACTAACAGCATACAAAATATTAAAATTCTGCATTGTTTTAAATATTAAATAAATTAAAAATTGGGCAAATTTGTAAAAATTGAAAATTACAAAATTGCACGAAATTTTTAAAATAAAAAAATACAAAATAACCTTTAGTTCACATGCTCAAATGTTTACATTAAAATACATTTTCTAAGAAAGTATTAAATTGAAGTTTTCGTAATATATGCCTCCATAAATCCGCAATTTCTTTCGCAACTAAGCTGCCCATGTAAAGCATGTAGAGCACTGTAAAAAATTACTGGATGTGTGTGCAACAATTTCAGTTCACTTATTTTTGACTGTCGCTGCCCGCTGCTTCTGTTGCTGTTGCTGCTGCTGCTGCTGCTGTGGCTGCAGAGGAGGAACTCGAAGAATGTTCGCGCATGTATGAAACATGCATTCGACTGGATTGCGACTACGAGAATGGCGTTTTATTCGACAACATACTGGCAGCTCACAGCTCGCAGCTCGATGTCATCGCAGTCAGTCATATTTCATAGCAGTTTTGTCTATGCGGTACATGGTCTCACTATTTGTCCATCTGTCTGTCTGACTGTCTGCCTAGCTGGTTGTCTGGCTGGTTGAGTCGCTGGTTTTGTTTGCTGAAAGCACGATAGTCGCTGCTCGGTATATTTGGGTTTGCGTTTCGTTGATGCGACGTGATGTGGCAAGACTTTTGCCTCGTTGAGCATGACAATGCCAAAAATAGTTGGTTGCACAGCAACACCAACAGCAACAGAGCAGCGTCTAGTCAAGTTTTTGCCAACTGCTTTTATACGTACTACATATATATTTAGTATATATATATATAGATGGATTGCTGGATTACACGTGTCAGTGGCCATGTCAATTGTTTGAATGAGTTGCCCGCCTAATGTGACGTTGTCCTAACTGACTGCTGACAGCTGTGGTTATTTGTGGCCCAAATAAATCAAAACTATCGACAAGTCCTAAACTATATGGTTAGTTGCTGTTAATGTGCAAGCTGGAAAAACCACAGCAAAGTAGTCACCACATCACAGGCTTTCTCTTTTTGGCATATGTCTTTTGCAGGCCCAATGTTCACTCATTATACTATTCGCAGTAGTCGCGATTATCATAATCACATCAGCAGCTTAATTATCATAAGCCACATGCTGATTAAACCAGCCCACATAATCATAATCAAAAAGTTGTCGACCCGTTGCGAACTCGCGACATGTGTGTGTGTGTGTGTGAGTGTGTGTTTGTGGCATGCGGCAATAAGCGATAATGAAAACGAACTCTAGATGGCGCCAGTTAATAATTTCCGCATTTCATTTTGGCCAACAACTTTCTCGTTAGTTGCTGCCAATTTCAGCTCCCTTCTCCATCTCTCTCTTTCACTTGCTGTTCCTCATTATCTCTGTCTCTCTCTCTCTCTTTCTCTCTCTCTCCGCTCATGCTAATTTCTTGGCTCGATAAATGGCAAAGCTTTTAATATGCTTAAACTGAGCGTAAATTTCGGTCAAACTAATTCGATGACGACAAAGAGCTGAGCATCATCTCCTTCGATGATGCAGCAAATAGCTTGGACTTGAGAAATTGAGTTGAACAGCGAACACGTTGCGCATTAATAATTTGTGATTTATAGGATGAGGCCAATGTCCTTCAGCTGCATTGAGCAACAAAAAAAACCACCAAGATGAAAATGGTGTCAAATTACTCGTAGCTAGATAAAACTTTTCCTCTGTGTGTGTGTGTGTGTGTGTGTGTGTGGGTGTTGGCTTGTGTGGTGAAAAGTTTTTTGCATAATTGGTTGGATGTGCAAGAAAACTCGATAGCGGAGATGTGAAGTCATTGGCTGGATTAAGGCAATATAGAGGTGTCGTGTTTAAATACAAGCACAAAGTTAGCTAATACTTTTAGTCGACTTATTAAGCTATTATGCATAATTATAAGTGAACTTTTCACTATGCGGAAAAGGTCAACAAATTTATATTGAGTCTTAGTATAATGAAGAAGTAATTAAGTTATATTATTAATCATTTAACAGCTTTGAAATTCACTTTATGGTCAAAAGGAAATCGATTATTTTGGCATGTATTTAAGGCATATTTTGGCATTAAAGCAACAATTGCGACAATCATCGGAACCAACCTTTCCCTATACATAGTAAGTACTTTAAGCTTATGGAGCTCACGTTGCAAAGACAATGCGAAATGTTGGCGAGGCTGTTGCGACTGATTTCTAAACTGCCTTTTGTTATGCGGCGGAACAAAAAAGCATTAAGTATATGATAACGATGCGAGGGGTAAGCCGCAATAAAGTAGCGAGAGTAGAAGGAGAAGATGAGAGGAGAAAAAGGAGGAGCAGAGAGCAACAGCCCTTGGTTGGTTGGTGTAAGCGATGCTGCAAGTTTTGCCACAATGCACAATTTTTACGCGCTCTACTTCATAAATTAAATAGCAGCCGAGTGACATGGCACAGTGTGCGTGTGTGTGTGTGTGTGTGTGTGTGTAAGTGTTCCTGTGTGCGTGTGTGCGTAGCGTAATTTTCTACACACAAACTCATAGGGAAAAGCGGAGAAGGCCCATTGTCTTCTCTGCTGTTGGTTGGCAAACAAAAAAAGAAACGTCAAGAAAAGTAATTCAGTGTACAAAAGAAACAAGACGAGAGACAACGACAACGACAACGACAGAAAAAAACTGCCAGACGAAATGAGTTGAGACAGGATGGCACGGGTTGGAATTGGAAATAGAAATGGAAATGGTAAGGCGATGAGACATTGTTAATGCTCCAGTTTTGACAAAGGCAACTGACACAACCAACTGCAATTTCAATAAATAAAAAACGCAAAAACTCTGACACAAAATTGACAGCTGCGAGCTTTAAACATTATATTTTAATTTTTATAACCATTTTCGTTTGGCAAATTCTTTTTGCTCCATGCAATGATCCACTAAGTCTTTATGTCTGTCATTAATTAACCGTTTGACTTGCTGAAGCTGTAACCAACCATTAAAACGAACGTACTTACTTAATTAATTAACGATTTTTCCATTGAAATGTCAAATGCAAAAAAAAGCAAAAAGAATAAAGAAAATATGCACACAAATTAAAAAATGGCGACAAAATGCGGGCATCAGTTTTCGCCATATTTTTATCAATTTTCTTTTCATTGTATTTATCACATTTTTAAATCGTACTTAATAATGCATTTTGAAATATTGAAGTTGTTGCTGCCAACGGATTTTTTTTTTTGTGTGTGCCAGCAAAATTTGCATTCATTATTTGTGCTTGTGCAATATTTATTATGACAATATTGAACAGAACACACCGAACACAAAACGTGCACAGATCAGAAGCGCATTCAACCAGCCAGAAAGCGAATACGAAGCATAAGAGTCAGAGGCGCCTTTGTTTTATACGCATAATTAACCAATTGACTCGAATAAATAACAACTGCAACAACAACATCAGCTTCAGGCATAAAAATAACTGCATTTTGTTGCAATCAACTACATATATCAATCCACTCGCTTTGTCAATGCAAACACTCGATACAACAGCAGTCTGCGTATTTTTTATTTAAAAAATAATTACAAATATTTGTTGTAAAGAATTTTTCATTTTCAGCTTGTATTTTACATTCAGTGCATAAAAAGAGGATTAAATTCTGTGGATTCAAATACATGTTTGAAATATCGATAACTGTTATCGACAGATCAGAAGACAGTTTTGATTGATAGACATAAACAGTCAACAAACAGTTTTGCAGCGGATTTAAAATAAATATGTGTATATTAAATGTAGCTTATGTTTTCATTTAACACTTTTTGGTATAATTTTGGTTTCAATTTTTCTATTATCAGAATGTCTCATTTGCTCTGGCTTGTCCCTTTAATTTGTAGAAATGTAACTCTTAGTAAAAGGGGAAATGAATATAATAAAATACTTAAAAAATGCTGAATTTTAATTAGTCTTACGACCTTAACCTTTGCAGTATTTAATGAACTAAATCTAACGAGTTGTACAAAATTTAATATTAATAATTTTGTCTTTTGTTTCTTTTTCTCTTTGCAGCACTTCAATTCGAATTCAATGCCACAACATTTGAGCACGAGGTCGCCATATAATAACATTAACTGCAGACAGTAGATACTGACTCTCCCTACTAAACTATATTCATTCAGCTATATAAGTATATACTTCTGTAATAAAAATATACACAAAAAAAAAACAAGGAAAGTGAACTGAAAATTAAAGCTGTAGCAGAGATAAAAGAAACCACTTTGATTGCAACATAAAATTGCCATAGAAAACTGCATAAAAATTGCACCGAAAGCGGACAAAATAAAATACAGCAAGAAGGAGAAAGGAGAAGGGAGAAGGCAAGAAACGAAAGCGTAATAGATAACTGAAAAGAGTCAAAAAGTCGACGACGACGACGATTGTCGATTCTAAACGGGGTCAGTAATTTGCTGCACGATTGCCAGAAGAGCCAACGGCCCAACGAACTGGAAGTTTAATTGCCTCAGCATCAGCTTCAGCTTGTTGTTGTCTATATTCTGTTGTTACTGTTGTTGCCTTCAACTTGTCCGCAAACGAATGCAACAATTAAAGGCAAAAACTTTTCGACAAAATGCAGTTGCCTACGCTAAGGCGCCAATTCGCTGAGCAAATTCATCGACAACACTTGTCCACTGAATAGGCAACAAGAACAACAACAACAACAAGAACAACAACAAAAAAGAGGAAAAATTAAACCCAAAAAATATAACATAAAACTTCGACCGAAACGAAGAAGACAGAAAGATAATCGAAAGAAGGAAGAGGGGGCGAAGCTTATAAATTGTCTGCTTCTAATTTGAATGGACTCAACAGCATTCGACATACAAATGCATATTTGGAAACTTTTGTTAATTGGTAAGTGACAAGTCTGTATATGATTTTCGACGAAAGTGAAAACTTTAAGCTTAACCCTTAACCCTTGCACAACCCTTTTGTTCAACGCTCCAGTTGAAAGTCAAGTTGACTCGCCTTGGAAACAGCAAAGGCATCGCCAACAAAATGAGAATGCTAATTTCAAACTTTCAACGCGCTGCATTCGTTAAAGGACCCAAAAAAAAAAAGAACGAAAGCAAATGGTAGAGGGGGAAGTATACACAAAAAAAAAAAACAGGGAGAAAACAAAAATACAAAAAGTTAAATAAGAAAATGAATATGACGAAGGCGCGCAAGTTGTAGTTGTACTAGTAGAAAAAAAAGGGTTCAAAGTTGCAGGTCCACGTAGTATTTTCTTTGGCTTGTAGTATCTTCTTTGCTTCGCTCGCATTCGGCCTTCATATTTAAGTTGGTTTGGTCCTGCGAACAAAAGTCCCTAGCAGCCACTTTTAGCTACTGATGCCGCCTCAAGAGCACTGCAATTTGATACCCTGTAATGTCGCAACGCAAAAGGGAAATTTAATCATAAAAGAAAATTAGGTTTATTTTGCGCTTTTCAATATTATAACGATTGCAACCTAGAACTGTAATTAGATTGCTTATGAGTCAGAATTGGGATTATGTAAAGTTAATAGTGTCAAGTTCGCCAATTTATTCTATTCCTACATAAAAAGAAATTCATTTGTTTATCATTTGCATCTTAAAATTAAATTCTTAATTCCAATATAAATATCTTCAAATGAAATGAGTACTTTTAATATTTGTATCTTTAAAGAATATTCTTCAGCGCAATGTGTTGCCTTCAAAATAAGTTCGCATAGTTTACTTATTACAGGGTACTTTACAGTTCATTTCACCCCTCGCCTTGGCATTTTTCATGTTGTTTTTAGCACATTTTTTTTTTTTTCGTTTGCTGCTTTACGTTGCGCTGATTTAAATAGTACTCGTAGTTTTGCCTACACTTTGCCTTCTGGCCTGAAGAAGTTGTTGCAAGTTTCGTTTGTTGTGCTGAGTGTGCGGCGGCCGAGAGTAAAGTGTTGAGTGTTCGTTCAACAGTAAAGAGGTGCTGCTGCTGCTGCTGCCACTGCTTCCCTCTTCCCTCTTCGAGTAGTCTCTCCCTCTCTGTACTCCCTCTTGGAGGTGTTTAATTATGGAGCAGCAGCCAGCAACTTGCGGCCGCTTAGTTAATTTTGCTTTAAACTTTTTAATGTTAACTTTATTAGGCCTGGAACGCAATTTGCTTGAGCGCAGATATTAATTGCACTAAAATGCATCAAATTATACCAAAATGATGCCCAGCTGTAGCTAATAACTTCAATTTGCTACACTTTCAACTTTCTTCAAAAGAAGAACACAAATTGATCAGCTGCATTTGGTGTAGTAATTATGAAAACAGAAACTCTGGCACATAAATTGAGCAAACTTACATATTCTGAAGTGACTTTCCCATTTGGTAAATGTCATTTAATTAAATGTTCTCAAATACACTTTCGATAAAAATGGTTTTTAGTAGGTAAATTGAACTTTAAAAAGATAATTGCTTCAGTTTAAGACCATAGCTTATAAATTCAGGTCTCAATTTCTCAGTGCAACTTGAAATGAGATTTTTTTGTGATTGTTTCCATTTCTGGTATGTCTTTCATCTCTGTCGTGTATGGCAAAAAGTTTTGAAAAGACATCCTGACAGGCAGCCAGCAGGCAGCAATGCTGCACTTAATAAACTTATATAGTGCAGTCAGAAAAGCGTTTGAGACGGAAACTTGAGCTTGGGGTCAAGACTCTGACTATCTGCGAGTCACTTGCTGCTGTGTTGTTGCAAGTTGATTGATGATATCGATAAGTTCTTATAAATTGCAGCCACATGTCCAGCTTGCTGCTGCTGCTGCTGCTGTTGCAATAACACAAAAGAGCAACCACTTCCTGCTGTCAGTTCATAATGCAGCAGCACTCCATATGAATTTCTCACATAAATTTGCATTCTCTGACCACAAAATCCACTCTCTCGTTTCTCATTTCGTTGGCATTAGCTCTCACACTGAATAATTATTCTTTACGTATTAACTCACGCAGCGTGCTCGAAACAAAAAAACGAACTCCACTTGAGACTTTTTCGACTGGGAAAGAGAAAGACAGAGAGAGTTAATGCCATGCATCTCTTTCTCGCTTAATAAGTAACTTGCATAAGTATATATAAAAGTGTGTATATATAAATTTACACTTGGTCTGCTGAGCGAGTGTTTTTTTGGGGGGCAAAAACAAAAGCCAAAGCAAAAGTCAGACGCTAAAAAACTGAACAATTAAACTTTGACTGAGTTTTGCAAGTGGCAGACCAAAACTGTGTGTGTGTTTTTTTGTTTTTTGTTTTTTGTTTTAATGAATGTAAACCTTCTCAGTTATGCAAAACAAAATGGCTGCAAATTGCGTTGCAAACACACACACACACACACACACGCACTCAACTGTGTGTGTGTGTGGTTGTCACTTTATGGGTGTGTAGTGTGCTTGACACTTCTTTCCCTTTGCCTGTTTATTTTCGAGAGGTTTATTGAAAAAGACAACCCGAGGGCAGAGCAGTTTCCCTTTGTGTTTTTGCACTAAGCTGCTGCATAGAAGTTTTGCTCCAGTTCCCCTTACATTGTTAAGGTAAGGACGTCAACAATACTTTCTCCATCGCTGTTAGCTTCTTGGTAAGCAACTCTTATAACTTCGAAGTGTGAATTTAAACTCAACAACAGGCAAGTCTCCAAAGTTTCTTTAATTTGTGTTTAACAATAATTTAACGAGCCAAAGCAAAAGCTTTTTGATATAAAAGTTTTGCTATAAAATGTGTCGGTTACCGTTTATCGAAAGCTTTTTCGAAAAATCGCTGACATCTTATATTATAATTCTACTACATTTTTCGCTCTTCTAAAAGACTGGATTATAAGTCTTGAGACTCGCCTTCTCTTATATGTTATGACTTATTTGTATATAACTTATCCTGGTCGAGTTGTTATAACAAAGATTTTAGTACAGTGTTTTGTATAAATATAAGCTTCATCTTGCTTAAATTTTCTGTCTTATTCTATTATTATTTTCAAAGTGAAGAATACTTTACATACGCCTTATACAATCTGTATAAAATGCACTTATACATTTAACATTTAACTTATACGCAGAATGAGTATTTTACTTATATTTTTAAAACTGTATAAGAAACGGCATTATACTTAAGTGTTATATGCATCTTATATTTTGCTTTTTATATTTTAAAATATACGTTTGTTAAACTGATTTAGTACACATTAGAAGAATAACTTATAACAAACGCAAAATATAAGTTTATGTATAAGTAACTTCTTTGCTAAATATGCTTTTAAATAGAAGTAACTTCTACGCATCGAAACTTATATAAAAAGTGTGTCTTATAACCAAATGTATAAGTGGAAATATCCCAAAAGCTTTGACCGAAACACTCCGAATTAAAATTCCTGGTATTCACAAGCTTGGCCAGCAAATTCCTTAGTCAAAAAAGCAAAGGTATGTTCCCAGTTTTCAATTATTTCATCCTTTTTCACGGTCTGCCATAAATGTAAAAGGAAGATAAGCTGTTATACAGCTGCATTAAAAAGTACTATTTCTCTTTAAGCAGAGCAATATGTGGCAGCAAAGCTAAGGCAATGCATTTAATAACTATACAATTTTTATTTTTTAACTTTTCAAAGCATACACTTTTTTAAATTTTCAATGTTATATAAAGTATTGAACTTTAACATATGTACATATTTGAATATGGCAATATTTGAGCAATGTAAAATTCGAATTAAATTACGCAGCTTCTAAATAGCAAAATTTAATGTAATCACTTCAACTGACAGTTGATGTTGTGACGACCGCAGTTGTCATTTTCCAACAAATGTCATATTTAACTTATCGTGGCGCAATTACATAAACAAATTAGAAATTACATGAGTGCCAACCGAAGCGTCAGACCAACCCAGACAAAACAACAACAAGAACAACAAGAAGAACTTTGCAAATAAGCAACAAAATGTTAAAAGGCCAAGCGATAGCAGAAGCAACACAGTCAACAACCACAGCAACAGACCAGCGTTAGAAGTCGGGGCCAAAAGTCAGCTAAAAACTATAATTTGTGTGTGCTGCATAGCCCCATTACGCCCCGCTCTTCCTCTTTCACCAACACACACAGACACACACACATGATGAGTGTAGTTTTATTATTGTGGCTTCATTTGCTATGCACAAAGAGAGCATCAAGAGGCGAGGCGAGGCGAGATAGCGATAGATACAGAGAAAGAGACAGAGAGGGAGAGAGACAGAGGCAGAGGCAAAGAGGAGTCAAGTTAGCGGCCGCATCTAAAATGAAAAATCTCTAGGACTCCTCATGATATATGCACATACTTAAAAACATATATGGCTACATATAGACTTGGCGAAATATTAGAATGCGTTTGCCAGCTTGTATGTGTGTGTGTGTGTGTGTGTGTGCGAGGGGAACACTTGTGGCTTTTGTGACCCAAAAATAATCTATATTAAAGCCACTCCAAGGAGTTTAGCATGAAGAATAATTATGCACAAATCGTAAATATCAATAAGAAGTTTGCCCAAATTATGTAAATTCCAACTTTGAGTTGAAGTTTTAAAGTTTAAATTAGGTTAATATTAAGTTTGAGCTTAGTTTGTTTAACGAAGCTGAAAAGGTGCTTTAAAAAGGGTAACATAATTTAAATAACTATTTAATAGATGTGTTAAGTTAGCAAGCTTCAAATATTTGAATAATTTTTTTAACTAATCCATTCCAACACAACTTGAAGACAATAATTGATTTAGAAGAATTGTTGACGGCATTTGAATTGTATACTTAATTTTAATGAATCAATATTGAATCAAAATAATTTAATTACCCAACACATTTAAATAATATGTAGAGAAGCTTGTAACACAAAGTTGAAAAGGTGTATTAAAAGGTATAATTAATTTTAATAAACTTTTTGAAAGAGCTATTAGGTTTAGTAACCCTTTCTTGAAGTAACCATTTCAAAGATAATATTTATTACTTAAGAAAACTTTTCGACACAAATTTTATATGCAGTTTCCAAAGAATTTTCAAAACAAATAATTGTAGCTCACTTTTATTAAGATTTTATATTTTTTTTTTATGAAATATTTTGAGATAATACTAGACGATTGATTGATGGCAAGTATATTGAATCACATTGAAACCTTTCAAATGGATCAAAGAAATATCTAACCTTTTTATTTTGCTTCACTATTATTTATATTATTTGTATTTTTTCGGTATTCCACAACTTGAAAAATCCCAGCTTTTGCTTTGGAATGCTTTCAATGCAGTTTCCGCAAGATTAATCTAATCAATTTCGCTTTCAATTCCGAAAAGCCTTTTGGTCCGAATTTGTATACGTATTCCGGGCAATATATTTATACGCTATGGCTTTGTTTGCGCATTGAATGCGAGAGTATAAGTTACGTATGTGTGGGTGAGTGTGTGGGTGAGTAAAATGGCCACAGATACAATTTGTGTTACCACCGAGTAAATGTTGACACTTGACATAGACAAATACAAGCGCAAAGGAGACCCACACACATACACTCACACACACACACAGCGATACACGGACACACAATGAAATGGAAAAAGAGTTGGCAGCTAACCCGTTTTGGAGTTTGTTTTATGCTTCCGCACACTTGACATTACGCTTGCCATAGCGCCAACCATTTGTACACCCACCACCACCCCCCTCGTTGGTGGTGGCCTGTTCCCTTTCGTGCTTTTATGGCAACTATTTTGCCAGTGCCTTGTCTCATTTTGCTTTCGCTCTTTGTTTATTTGTTTGCCCACGGACTGCGGACTACTACACTCAACTCTCGAGGTTCGTGCCTTCATTCAATTTCACTTTGACTACTAAGCCAACTAGGCGGCACTTCGCTTGCGCCACCCCCACCACATTTTATATATAGTTAGGGGGGGGAGTAAACTCCGCACTCGATGTGGAATAAGGATCCTGCTGTGTGGCTCCCTTGGGCTGTCGCTCTCGTTCGTGACACTCTGATAGCAAATTATTACAGTCTGATGAGTTCGTCCTGCTGATGAATGTTGGGCCAATAAATTATGCTTTGGGCTCACTCTCACCTCCCCCGCTTCCTGTTATCCTTCGAAAACTTTCGCCACTCTCTCTCGCGCTCCTTGGTCCGTTAAGTCGCTCATTGTGCGGGGTTCACATAAATTTGTTTGCTTTATTTAAGTTCTCTTCACTTTTCGGGTGTTGTGATAATAAAAAGAAAAGACCCCAAACACCAACCAACCAAAAAAAAAAAATATAAATAAAAAAGAAAAAAGAAAAGCAAATTTTTGCCACGTGCTTCATTGATTGTTTGCCTTGTGCATTATTATGTTGGCAAAAATACAAGTAGTATGTAGTATATAGATTTTGATCAACGAACTTTAAGCGCTGCTGTCAATGGCATTTGGCTTTAGGCCGCAACTTAATTAAACTGATTTCAAAATCGGCTGCGAAATGCGTAGAGTCGAGATGCCAAATTAACCGCGTGCATAACTCAAATAGCGCCGTCTGTTTGGTGGCCAGGGATAATGCCAAGAAACTGCTACCGCACACTCTGCTTTCCCACAAAACTTTAGCTGCTTTCCAAAATATTTTCCAAGAAATTAATTACACAGAACGAACGAGGTAAACAGAAGCAGCAGCAGCAGTAAAGCATCTCCAGCTGCTTCTCATGTGTTTTATGGGCACCGCAGCAGCAGGCCAAAGATATGGGCGCTTGTTACATACCTGTGTGTGTGCGTGTATATGTGTGTGTGTGTGTTTCCTACTTATTGGCCATATAATGCGCCTGAGCAACAACTGCTGCTGCATTCCTTGGCTTGCAGACCGCAATCCTTGCAATATAAACTACTTTGCGGTTCAAAGTTGATGCCTGAAACTTTGCTGAATGCTTTGCGTCTGCAAGTTAATTAAAGTGCTTTATAACCCCTTTTCTGACCCCTGACCACTCTCCCTCTCTCTCTCTCTCTCTCTCTACCTTGCTCTCTCTCTCTCTCTCTTTAGTATCATTTTCACCTTCACCTTCTGTTTGAGAGAGCTTAGTGTGTTCCGCTCAAGCAAATTGCCACACAGCTGGCAGTTTATCCCACAGTTTGTTGACTTTTGCATTTGGTGTAAGCGATCCCAAGTCGCGATAAACTTGGCACCTTGCACAAATCTCTGTTGCACAAGAGCGAAGACCCTTTGAGTCGCCGGCTAATTACACTCTGTCACAAAACGCCACTTTTCTTTGAGCACAAGCCCGACAGGAAACTGGCAGTCTACAATGAGAGTAAAAAGTGGGTTGTAGTTTCAAACAGTATTAGGGAATATTCTTTAACATTTTACATGGCAAAAAGAAGAAGTGATAACTTACAATTATTTTAAACTGTAATATAGAAAATGATTTCATTATGTAAAGATATTTTAATAAAATAAGCTTACTTTATGTATCTATTTTATTAGATTATACAATATGTTAAGTAAAAAAGAAGTAAGGCAAATCTTACAATAAATAGATTTCATATCTAAAGGTAGCCAAATAATTCTAAACAAATCTTAAAGAAATCTGCTTGCATTTTCTTGTGATTTATATATTTCATTTACTCAAACCAATTTCAACAAAATATCCGTTGATCATGATGAATAGAAAAGCTCTGAAAAAGTACAAATTCATCCAACTATTTCATATTAATTTGTTCTCTTTTAGAAAAGTATTCTATCTATTATAATACAATTAAAGAAATTAGTGTAGATTTTCTTAAAAAATATTGCTTTATTTAAAGATAACAAATATTTGTAAGTATTAGTATTGTAAATTTATGCAAAGGTATTAAAGTTAGTAAAATATATATTTGATAAAGTTTTGCAAAATTCACAAGAATGAATAAATGCGAAAAAGTTCCATAAACAGTATTTGAAATGTCAAATAAATAGCAATATCTTAAAATAAATATGCTTTCTATTGTCAGCTTCCACACCTATTTGAAATTAGGTTCAATAATTTGCAATAATGCTGATTAATGATCAACTAAAGTGCTATTATCTGTACTCAATGGTTATGACAAGGTGTTAATAGGTGTAGGCCACAATGAAGTGGTGGGAAGACGCAGCGAGAACAGCGGAAAGGGACGATCTAATCAACCAACACTTTGGCCACAGAGTGTGTATTCAATTATGCAAACGAAATGGGGAAGCATGGACCCAAAGGATCTCGAAGCAAGCAAATGAACACAAAAGCCACGAGTTTGTGTCAAAAGGAAGCCCACAAAAGCAGCAACAGTAGCAGCAGCAGCAGCAGCAGCAACGGCAAAAGCAACAACAAAAGCAACAACAACAAGCAGCGACAACGACAACAACAATGGCAACAATCGCCCCCTAAGAGCAGCAATTTTGTAGCTGAAATATCTGGAACTAAGTTCGCATTTTGCTTTGGCCTGCAACAGTTTAACTTTGGCTTTGCTTTGCTGCGTGCTAAACAAAAGCTCGGACCGACAACTTTACCCCCCCTCCCTTCCCCTCCCCGCACACTATTTGGCTTTTCTTTTTGTCGTTTTTGTAAAACTCGGCAACACAACAAACAACAACAACAATAACAACAACAACAAGGGGCAAAGGTAGCATTGCAAACTTTACATGAAAATTAAATAAGTAGCAGCTTAAATAAGTCGAGGGGGACTGAAACAGGCTCGCACAAAGATGAACGAAAGCGTGTGTTGCAGCTCAATGAAAAAAGATGCGGCAAACAGCAAAGAAAAAAAGAAACGAAATTAAAGGGAATGCCAAATAATACAGAGGACATGAATAAGTTAGCGAGTGTATCAAGGGAGAACGACAAACAAACAGACGCAAAGAAGAGGTCAGAGAGTGCAACTTGAACTTGTGGCATAAATGACAACAACACCGGAATGGGCAAGGGGCACAGATGTGTGGCAAGTTGTCCGACAGACACGTGTGCTGCATTGTTTCCCTCACAACCACAAATGAAAAAAAAAAATGTCGAAGCAGCGGCGATATCAACTTATCTCAAATGGCTTCTGAGCTGCCACAAAAGTCTGTTGCTGTGTTCATTCACAAAACTTTTGATTTAAACAGTTGCCAGCTGGCTAATGCTTATTTTTGTTGTGACAGCTGCTTTGCATTTTGATTTGGGTTTGTTTGTGATGGCGACAAACAACACAAAAAAAAAAAAAAACAATAATATTTATTTAATTTTAACGCCCAACATAAACACATGCATATACTGGTATTTATTTAACTATCATAAACAAATGTTGTCTGTCCAGTTAATCAGGCTACAGCTTGCAGTTGCACGCGCCACATGGGGTACGCCTATCAAAATATATAATACCTCTATCAAAAGTTTTGCTAAACACTGCATCGAACAAACTGGAGACGGACAAATTTGTGTCGTCTACTGGACATTTATCATGCTGGAAGCAGACGTTCAAAAATCTTGATAATCATTACCCAAATGTTTTTACCCATTTCAATGGTGTGTCAATCAAAGAACCCAATCCTCCTTGATTCAGTTGTCGTCAGCAAGTTGCTGGCGCACAAAGTTTCTGCTGTGACTTCCATTTTCACTTCCACTTTGACTTCCACTTTCACTTCCGCTCTTCACTTCACAGCTAGCTAGCCTTTTGTCTTCGATGCTTTTGTTTTTCTTTTTGCCTCTCTCTCTTCCTCTTTTTGCTTGGCCTCGTGACAGCTGCAAATTGTCGCATTAAAGTTGCGACAACAGTGCGTATGCGCAACGCCCGCTTTTAATTGTTTGCTCTGTGGCTTTGATTTATGTTAATTATAATAGCCTATCGAGCGATAACCACAACAGTTCAATCCACATGCAGCCATTATGCAAAAGACAAGCAACATGGACATCGACATGGACATCGAGCCGAACAATTGGCAATTCAAATGCGAGAGACTCTAATGACCACAAAGTCCTTGTCGTTGTTGTGTAGTTGTTAAAAAGAATCGATGTGCGGAAACCCGAAGGTAGCTGCAAACTGCATTAATGCATGTGAAGTCCGTGTACAGTCAACCCTCTGTATTGATGGTTAGTGCTACATAAAATTGCATTTGCAAATGGTCCAACAATGTGGAGAGAGAATGAGAGAATTGTATGCAAAAATAGCAAAAATACTCGTAGACAAAAGGAGGCCACACAAATAACTCATGACAATGCTGCTTGAAATGAAGATAGATGCCTCGCAGCAGCAACCAAACGAGTCCTGCTGCTGCTGCTGCTGCTGCTTCATATGAATGATGTGTGCGTGCAGTAAAAGCGAGCGAGAGAGAGAGAGAGAGAGAGTTCAAATGAGTGACACACCAGCTGCATGAGTGAGTGCATTGAATGAATGCCCAGCTGACTCGCCACTGACTGTATGACTGAATGAATGTACGACTTCCTTGCTGACTGCCTGACTGACTGACTGCCTGACTGACTCATTGACTCACTGACTCACTCTTTGGCTCTGCCCCCTGTTAAGTTATTGTGCGAGCTCGTCAAATGCATTCTTGTTTATTTGTCTCTCACACACTCGCACATACTTTGACAAATTGCTGACGTCTATGTACTTGAAGCCATTTAACTGCGTCGCGTTTTATGCAACAATAAATTGTTATAAAGCAAGCACCGAAGCCAATGAACTTCTTACGCTAAAATGATCAAAGTACAACAGTACGTTGATTAACACTTGACCCAGCCCCAAAAATGTGCAAACAAAAGCGCCCGAGTAGTGGCAATTAACAAAGGCATTTGGTAAATGCATTTTCTCAAGCAGCTACTCTGAGGATGGCAAAATTGAATTTTGAGATTTGTGAACTGAAGCCCTTGACTTTGTTGTTGGCGGCAAACACTTCGAGGACTTTATCAGACTTATAGAATTTCAGAGACTGGGACAGACAGCGCAAATTGACGACGCAGTTGTAGGCAAGGCCAAAGGCGCGCTGAAACGTGACAATGGCAAATTTATGCGATGTTCTCGCATAATGAGGCAAAATAATAAAACAGTAAAAGAACAAGAAGGCTACAGTCGAGTATGCTCGACTGTGAGATACCCGCTACCCTATTTTTCATTTTAAAATGTACTGAATTAACATACCATTGAATTACTAGAAGTATACCAAAAGGTATACTTGGTATATTGATAAATATACTACATTCGAAATATACCACTTCGTGCAAAATATACCATATATACCAGTTCGTGCAAAATATACCATATATATATCACTGAGTGCAAAATATACCATATATACATAGTAAGTTGACGTTCTTGACAGACAGGCATGGCTATATCGTCTCAGTTGTTGATGCAGATCAAGAAAATATATACTTTATGGGGTCCGATATGCCTGCTTCTGCTTGTTACATAAATTCCCTGTAAGCACAAAATCATTATACCCCTCCTACTCTATTGTTTACCGAGTATAAAAATAGTGGAAGGGAAATTGACATAAATTGTGAAATGTGAAATTGCGATAGCTTCGAATCGAGAGAGTCTGTAAGCCTTTAAACATCAATTTTAAATTATGAAATGAGGCAGCAAAATGGCCGCGTGGTGCACACATATACAAATGCAATATATCATATTATGCTGCTGCCCCTGCCGTCCATCTGTCGGTTATTTTTGCAGAAAATAATTTTTGGCAAAAGTTGCACATTAGTCGAATGAAGCGTCATGTAAATATCTGATGGGTGCCAGCACAAAATGCAAATGTTTCTCTTGCTGCCTGATGCTGCTGCATTTGCTCATGCATATCAAAATTTATTTACAAAATATTTATGCTAATATTTTGGGCAACCAAACATTGTAACAGAAAATGTTGCATTATATCGATGTATGGATATACCCTGTAATAAGCCAGTGCTGCCAATAGGCATATCTGCTTAGTGCAACACATACAGTGGAAAGTCATGTAAATATTTAACCAAAGGGTTATTTAATGTTGACATCATGACTGCTGATGCTCCAGTTGCTGCTGTTTGCTGGCTTGTTTTTGTTTGGCAACATTTCACTTTAGAGCCGGGTTAATGCATGTATTACGTGGCTGTGTGTGGGCAGTCAGCTTTAATTAGCCAACAGCAGAAAATAATATACATTCATTAATTTGTGCAAGCTGCCACAACAAATAACGCAGCTGAATGGAGCCAACAACAACAACAAAAAAATACTTATTTGATTTAGCTGCAACAGATGAGGTACAACAATGTTGCAAAAATAAATGCACAAAAATTTAAAAGCCAGCGAAACTTTGGCAAAATTGCACATATTGAATTTTGATCAACTACTTAATTAGTATTTTGAAATATTTTGTGGCTTTAACAATTGAAAAAGTTGCTAATGAGTAGAGCAATTTTTTTTGTTTTATGTGATTACTAATATTTGATGTTTTTTGATACTATGAAACAATGATGCAAAATAAATTTAAAAGCAAGCAAAACTTAAAAAATCGCATATTGAATTCACTATTTTAAATTACAAATTTGAAAAAGTATCCAACGCTTTTTTTTAGTAATTTATAGTGAAATAAATGTCATATTGAATTTATTAATTACTTAATTAGTTACTTTAAAGTAAGATTTTTTTTAGTCAATTAATATGGTTACTTATAATTTTTTTGTTAGTATCTTCTAACAATGCTTTTGCTATAAATATACTCGCATTCTTTGACTAAAACAATGAGTAACGAATTTGCTTAATTTGAAAAAAGTAGTTAATAGGAAGACCAAGTTTTTTTTTAATATTAATATGATTACTCATAATTATTTTGTAATCTTTCAATGCTGCAAATATTCAGACTCTTTGTGTACAAAACTAAGTTTTAAAATTTACCACTAATTAAGAAATTATTATTCTATTTTTATTATGAAGAATAGAAAACGAATAAATAAATTAAAATCAATTCTAAACTCTGAAAAATGTCAATAAATTTGTGCAGTTTTTTAAATTTTGCTTTGCTTGATTGAACATTTTAATAGCAAACTTTTCAATTAACACTTTGGTCAGCAATTTATTAGAATACATTGATTTGATATATATTTTGCTGAGTTATCTGACAAACTTTTCCGTTAGCAATTACACATTTCGTTTTCCCGGTTTGGTGCAACCGAAATCTAAATTCTATTATTGCAGCGTTTGGTAAAAATTGAGCTGAGTTTGCCGGCTGCTTCTAATGGTTGTCTGGCTGAGTGAGTTTGTGGCATGTTTAATGTGTTTTATGTTTGCCAGTAATCGTTGTTGCTGTTACTGCTGTTGCTGTTGCTGCTGCTCTAAGTGATCGGCCTGGCCAGAAAGCAACGAAAGTGTGTCCAGTTTGGGGACAACATGTTGACAACAACAACGATGACAACAAACATGAGCAAACACTCTCCTCCACACACACACACACACGCAAGCATCAGAAATTATACGAGTACATAACAAAGTAATGTTGTTGTTGCTGTTCTTGTTGCTGTTGCTGTTACTGTTGTCCATGTATACATGAAGCTAAAATATCGTTCTGCTCGGCAAGAACTGACATGACAGTAACTTCAGCTGCAATGCCAACATCAGCAACAGCAGCAGCAGCAGCAGCAAGTGCAACAACAACAACAACAGCAACGCCAACAACAATAACAATGATGCATTCATGTGCGGGCCAAAAGTTGCATTTATGCATGCGACGTGTTTGCGCCGCCTGCCCCTCGATGCGCCTGGACACGCTGACATTTCCCCCAGAGTCAGCTAAAGAGACAGCAAACAGAGTGTGGGCACAACAAAAAAAAAAAAGCTGGGCAGAGATGTTCCACTATAACAAGCTTCAAATTCAGCGAGAAATTTTGCACAGCGCTGAGAGCTGAAAAAAAATGTTGTGCATGCAAAAAATGCTGCTGATTAGAAGCTATCAAATCAGTGATTACAATTTACAAACTAGCCAAAAAAAGTTAAAGTTTCACATAAAAAATACCAGAAATTAAATTATTCATATAGTTGACATGGTAAACATTTTAAAAGCATTTTAAACACACAATAAACTTACAAAAAAATATAAAAAACGTTGTCAAATATTCGCATTAAAATGTTTCTATCCACTCGCAATTCTTAATTAAATTTACGCATAAATAATTGATGTGCAAAAAATCAATACAAAATTCTAGCTCTCAAATTGCAAAATTTCTATTTTAACGACAACTATTGTTGTATGCCTAAAAACTCAAAAAAGAAAGTTTTCCATGCAGTCGATTTAACAGGCAGATTTTTTTTTTATAAATATTTGAGCATTGTTTTCACTTCCTGCTGAAAATTAGAAATACCTTTTAGCAAATTCTGCAAAATTTGACAGTTCTGCCACTCGACTCGAGTCTAGTATGTATTTTATTTTTGGTTGTCACAGCCGCCACTTGATGAATCATCCAATGCATCTGAACTCATATTGAGCGCACATGTTGGGTCACTGGAATAATGCTTTGTCTGCGTGTGTGTGTGTGTGTGTGTACTATGTTTGTGTTTGTAATTTACATGGATGTCTATGCTGGCGAGGTCTGGTGGAGGTCGTTGGGCTGTCAGTTTGCAGAAAAATTTTGCAGTTTCGCATGTTAAAATGCATAGAAAGTTTCATGGCAGGCAACCTTCAAAACAGTTGCATGCATTTTTCAATTTTTTCCCTTCTTTTTTTTTTTTTTTTTTTTTTGGGGGTGTTGAGTGGATTGCTGAAGAAGCAAGCAAGTGGTGAAGAAGAGGAGGTAGGGAGCAAGGAGCAAGCACTCCGCTTTATGTGGCTGCCCTTTGCTGCACAAATTTCACCACATGACATTCATCACAAGGAACCCGAAAAACCGAAACTCAAACCAAGCCGCCCCCTGTTTGTGTTTGTGTGTCTAAGAGAGATGCTCGCAGGGGTCAAGGGGGTTAAGCAAATGCTAAATGTGGGCAGCACAGAATGAAGCAGGAGAAGGAGAAGAGGAAGGAGTGGAGAAGGCGGGTGTCATTGCTTTTTTGTTTGCTCTTGATATTTCGGTTTGTTTTTCTTCTTGTAGCGCACTGAACAATGATAGAGAGAGAAAGAAAGAGAGAGTAAGGGATAGGAAAACAGAGTTTCTGTGTATGTGTGTGTGTGTGTGTGTGCAGCTAAAACAAACATTGTGAATTTATGTCGTCTCATAAATTTGTAGCATAATTCTGACGATGTTGCAGCCGCCACTTGAAAATGTTTGGCTGCAATTTTGCTTTTGGCCAAGCGACCGCTGTGGCAACAGCTCCCTCTCCTCCCGCCCCTCTTCAAATGCCACGCCCAGTGGGCGAGTCAGTCAGCCGTCTGTGCCAGCTCGTTTTGCCTTTGAGCTTTTCGCCTAACGCTCTCTTTCCCTCTTGGCCCCCGTCATGTGTTTGTTGGACTAACGAACCGCGTGAATGCAATTTCTTGGCTTTATGTTTTTTTGGCCTTTGGCTTTTTGGCTACGAAACTTCAAATATTTGGGCCTGCATAATGTTTAAACTGAACTTTGTACTTTTTTTTGTGTGTTTTTTGCTAACACACATTGACGCACACATGCCCAGAAACATTTGCATAAGCCACTTAGCTTCGAGCTTCTGAGTAATGGCCACAATTTCCACCATGCATATGCTCAAGTATTTTATACTTATTTGCCGTGGCCTAGCGAATTTAGGTAAGTTTTTCATCTTGAAAACTAATCATTTTTTATACCTTTTCTTCCACTCAAATAAATTTGTAAATCATATTTCATATGTCAAACAATTTTACTGCATTTTTACTATACTAATTCGTATACTAATCTACTTAAAAAATACTTAGTCGCATTGAAGTTTCAAGATTTTTTGATTAAGAAAAAATGAAAACATATATGTACTTATATAATATTTGTATTAAAAAGAAATACATTTAATATAGGAATAGCAGCAATTTAAATAAAATTTCGTTAAACATAATTATTATTGTTTGTCTTACTTCTATAAACTATCAGGCAATTTAGTTAGTTGAACCATATTTAATATTTAATTTCTTGATTATTATTAAATATTTCATTTTGTACGTATTTTCTATCAATTAATTTGTTATATTGTTTTTATTATTTCGAATTTTATGTTTACCTTATTTTATTATAGGACAGTTATTAACATTTGCTTATACAAATGAATTATATCTTTAATTATTTAATTTTTATAAAGTAGTGTTCAAATAATGTTCATTTTTATATAGAGAAATCCATTTAGATGACTTTCGCTTGCTTTAAACTATTTTAAATGCACCAAAGACTGTTGGGAGAGTGACTCCACCATTAGTTTGTGCCTGGCAGCGCGTTATTATTATTTCAGTAGCTTCTTTTAGAACTTAACCTTTAAGTTTAGCTGGGGATTTAACTTTAGGGGCTTTGAACGTGTGCAGCGGAGTCAAAAAATTACGTTGCATTTCTTTTGCTGTCACTTGCATTGGACTCTTCGCCGCTGTGTGGCACTTTTTGGCTTTGAGGCTTGCTACTTTTCCTGCTTGATGTAGAAGAAAAATAAGAGGAAGAATAAGTAGTGAGAGCAGCTCATGCATATGCATAAGGGAATGACAGCGCACGCTGCGTATGCGCAATCTCACCTTTGCTGCTCTGCTTTGGCTTAGCCCAAAATGCCAGCTAAGCGTATTATCGCTTTGACTTTTACCCAGAGACTGGCTGCTGACTGCTGACTGCTGGCTTGCATTACACTAAACTTTTACACTAATTGATTTATTAGAACTGCTCACCGCCAAGTGAATTTAATCCCCGCCCTTTGCACACAGAGCTCGGCAAATAATTGATGATGGCGATGTGCGTCACTTCAGAGAGAGAGAGAGAGAGAGCGTGTGAATTGTTATGGATTAGTTGCTGGTTGATTGTGCACCGTTGCATCACTGAATAGATTGCGGGACACTGTGATAGTGACAGCAGTCTATTAATATTCAAAAAGTTGGTCAATTCGCTGACAACGCGCATCATCATCGATAACTTCTGCTGTGCAAACTATTCAACAGCATTTTGCTCTGCATAATTGTGGTTAAAGTTTGCAATTGACATTTGAATTATTTGGTCAATTGGCACGACTTGGCATCAACTGAATGAATGATAAATTGGAAAAAGAGCAGAGAGCATAGACCACAAAAAAACTTATTTACAACTGTAACGAGTCTTTGAAAAGTTGTGCAGCAAATGCCGAAGAATTTCAAGGCTAACAGTATTAACTAATCTGTAACGAGGCAAACGGCATAGAAATGATAGTGCTGGCAATTATTTTTGCAGCATGATAGGACCACAGCAACAACAAAGAACAAGAACAGGATGCTTGAAATGCCAGGATGCCACGATGCCACAACCTCCTGACACACACACACACAGATCCAAAACCGGGCAGAAAGAGCGAAAAAGCAAGAGAGCGAGGCAATTTTGTCGTCCATAAAAGTAAAAGCCTATTCCATGTCTGAGTGGCTTTTGGGGGTCGCCTTGTCGCCTAGTTGACTTGCAAAATTGTTGAAATTCTAGCCAAAGCAACGACGACGACAAAGACAAAGAAACGACAAAACCAAGCGGGCGTATACTTGATATGCAGACCGTCGCACTATTTGACCCACATGCATACGAAATGCTGTTTGTTTGTAGCTGCTATAGTTTACTAAGCTCTTGCCTAGGTGCTCATCGCCGTCAGACAGCACGAAAGCACACAAAAATTTGAATAATTCACTGCATAAATAAGACGAACTCGCAGCAAAAGTCAGAAAGTAAAATTATTTTATTTTCATCTCATGTTTTCTTTTTTCTTTTAGTATATTCTTAGTTGTTGTAACTTTTATTTTTATGGTTTGCGTGTTGCTTGTTCTCGCTCTCCTTTTTTTTTTATTGAATTTACATTTTTCCTTCACGTCTGCGTCGTCATTAATTCGCAGCTTAAAAATGTTGAGCAATTTGAGGCGGTCGCCGCTCGCTTAAGCTTTGTCATTAATTTGGATTTGGTGCGGGGCGCCAAAGGGCAGGCAAATGGGCAAATGGAATCGAGAATGGAAATGGGAATGAGGAATGCTTGCGCTTGGTCAGCACATTTTTTAGTAGACCGCAAAAAAATTGCTTTAAATCCATTTTATGAGCGGGCCATTAAAAATAAAGTTAACCAGCATGGCATGTGTCATACTAGAAACCTCTCTTCTCGCTCCCCTTTCGGATCACACACACACAAAAATGTTTATGATGATGCGTATACGCCACGTGTGCCATTCGCTGGCATTACAATGATGGCCTCAAGATAAAAAATTTTCTCTCTCTGAGTGTGTGTGTGTGCCCCTTTCAAACTTTGTTAGTTTGCCAACTCGTTGCCCCTTTTGTAACCATCCCATCCAAAAAAAAATCACGCATACGCCACGTTAGGCGCAGTAAAACACACATTTTCGCATTGAAAACTTTGCTCATTTATATGCTTATTAAATATATGCCTCTAATATCCTCTCCGCCCACCAAAAAAAAAAAAAGAAAAGTATCTGATCAACATTTAGATATCCTTTATGCTTTACACGCCTGCTGCGCTTTCCCAGACTTTAAGTCGTTTAAGTTCTCTGTGTGTGTGACGTGCTGTGTTTTCGAATGTAACCCAATATACCCATTAAACGCTTCGCATAGTGCTGCAAAAATCATCAAAATAGAAATTGTTGATTTTGCGTCTCGTTGCGCATACTAACGAGTTTAAAAAAAAAACACGAAGCAAAAAAAAAATGTAGAATGAAGGGCGGACAAACTTTAACCCAATACTCTTCGGCACCTCTTAATGTGAATCCCATACCGTGACACAGTTTTTTTTTTTCCTGTTGTGCGTTTCGCTTTCCCTTTCGATTTCATTTTGCATTCGCAGATCTCTTGCGTCCTTGCCCTCGTCCCCGTCCTCGGTTTTTTTGTCGCCAACTGGCGGCACTTGTAATTTCCGCTGTATTTTCATTCTAACTCGTTCTTTTTTTTTGCACGGCTGTTTTTTCGGTTGTGTGAGTGTGTCTTGTTGTTATACCGAAACCCTTTTTTATGTTTTCACTTTTCATTTGGATCCCCAGCAACCCATTAAACCCTTCCAATGCCCCTTTTTTCCGACTACTTCGGCTGATGTTGACTGCCTGCTAAACTGCTAAATGTCGCATAATTATCGTATTTTACTTGACATTTTTTCCCCCAGCATCGAGCATTGTTGGAGCATGTCTCATTATGCCGCATTGTCTGCCTCTGAAAACTCAGTCCCTTCGTTTTTTTTCGGCGCTTTGTTTCTTGTTTTTATCCAGTTTTGCTGGCAACATATTACCGACATTAAATGAAATGGTTTTTTATTAATTTCGGCATGTTTCATACTTTTATGCGTGTGTCTGTCTGTCTGTCTGTCTGTCTGTGTGTGTGTGTGTGTGTGTAGGCAGAGCTAATTTGGTAAGGGTCGCATGACTGTGCCCAATGGTTTTGAATAGATTACCCCAAGAATACACGCATACACAAAAATGAGTATTGTCATTCTGGGGATTCGCACATAAAGCATACACCCCACATTAGCTTTGCACTGAAACGAGATTTTTGCCGGGGATTTTTCGTTTCTCTTCTTGTTTTTTTTTTTGGCTGCACGTGGCTGTAGCAGACTTCATTGAAAAGACTCTGTCAAAGCAAAACTTGGCTCTTTGAGAATCACATCATTCAAAAGGCAATGTGAATCATAATAATGTTTAAAATTCACTATAAAATTAAATGTAAGCTGGTAGTATTCGAAATATCTTTGCAAATCAAATTGTATTCAAATCTTACTTTAGTGAAATTGTATTAATGCAGTTAAATAATGTAGACGAGTAATGATTTATTCGAAAACTTGTCAATGCAAAACTTTGCTCTTAGAGAACAGCATTTAAAGCGAATTTATATATTAATATTTAATATATTATAAATGAATTTAGCATGCAGATTAAATTTACCATTTTCTTTGTCAATAAATCATGGCTGAGAAAAACTTTAATTAAAAGGATGCCAAAGCAGGAAATGATAGATATATAGACAAAAAAAGATTAGCAACTTTAATAGTATATATATTTGTTACATTAATTTAATTTACAATATGTGAATTGTTCTCAAAGAACAATTCAGATGTATGATTATATATTATTAAAATAAATATTTAATATTTCAAATTCTTTTGTCTATAGTCAGATCTTCTTTTGACTTGAGCTTTCTAAAACACATTTAATTATATATATTTTAGTATATTAAAATTAATGCAACCTCTAACAATGCAATTAATTGTGCTATGGAAATGCAAATTGAAATTTAATTATGATTCGAAATAAATGTAGAGAAGCACATTCAGACTAATCGCATAAGCATTAAAATCAATTTCAATTACCAAAGGCTCAATTCAGATAATCCGACAGAAATAAATCAAATCTTAGATTGCGGTTGGCCAACACAATGGCTAAAATAGAAGAAGAGGATAAGGCAGCACAGAGCTCTGGCAGCAGACAGAATCTAATTGCCATTAGCCTCAAAAGTGGAAGTAGTAGAGGGGAAGGAACAATGTGAAATGGCATAAAACTTTTGGGCCGGACGAGGACGCACTAAAGTGCAATTAAAGCGCACGATAACAATTAAAATCATTTAAGCCGCTCAAGCTAACTTAAAGCGCACTCACTTACATGATAGAGAGACTGTGTGTGCTGATGTGTGTGTGCGGATGGGTGTGTGTGTGTGTGCAAGTGCAATAACCATAAACTATTTGCACAAACTTGTCCGACGCGGCATCGTTAAAAGGACGACACAGAGCTTCAAGTGCCGCCGTCGCCTCCAACCCAAAAAAGCCGCAAAAACTTTCCAAAAGTCCTGCACTAATCGTTTGACAAGACACACAGACACACACACAACCAGTGTGACCAGACTGCTGTGAACTTTTTAGGTGTTGTAAAACATACAACACAAAATACAACGCACAACAGCAAACAAAACAAACAAAAAAATAATGCAAGGAGAAATAATTTGTGGCTCAAGTGCAGCGACTACAATTTTGGGTTTTTTTTTGCCTTCATTTTCGCCAGTTTTCAGTTTTCAGTCTGTAGTCGTAGTTGTGTTGTTTTTGCTTGGCCCAATGCGGCGGCTTCTTGGGCCAAAAACTTGTGACCGGGCTTTTTACGAGCGTACATTTTATTATTTTGTTACATTTTATTTCCGTTTTAAAGTTTCTTTATATCTCCCGCTGAGCCTAAATCGCTTTGCTTCGTCGTCTTCTTTTTTTGCTGGTTTTCCGCTTCTCCAGCTGGATTTGAAAATTATTGTTTCTTGGCTTTGTATTTTGTTTTGTCGCAAGTTTTTCCCCCACAACAAGAGAAAAAGAAGAAAACTTTGGCGCTGTTATCTGTGGAGTGTCAGTGCGCCTTTTTGGCTTTGCTGCCATTCATTTTGGGGTTCTAAACGTTTTATTGTTGCATAAATACTTAATATGTGTTGTAATTACTTTTAAGGATCTTATCATCATCGTTGTAGGTCACCTCCTCCTCTATAAAACCAATGTAGTTTTGTACTTAAATTGCCCTTTGTGTTTAACTTTATGTGCAAATTAAATATGTGAACAATCCGTTTTTGTGGCAAAGTTGATGCTACCAAAAACGGGCTCAACTCTCTCGCTTTGTGGTGCCACACAAACTGCCCAGCACTTGGTTGACCCAAAGAACACTCACACACACACACACATACACACACACATACACATATGTTGTCACTTTTGCTTTGGCCAGTGTAAATTTAATTACAATTTAAATGATAAGAATTTATGTCTTGGTTGTGTTTTAACAACTATTCGGAAATGTTGGGATCAAATAGCTGGCATTTTGTGGCGCATATTTCTCAATCAAATGGCTTGATTAATTGACTTATGGAATGCTATTTAACTGCTCTCAGACAAATATTCTTTAAGAATCAAATAAAGTTTTTATTCATGCATCTGCAACATGATTCAACATTTTAAAGTATATCAAAATATCGAATTATTTATTGGAAATAATATTAATAGAGAATAAAAGAATGTCGAATTTAGTTGTTATGGTTTATACTATTTTATTAGTATATTAATTTAGTATATTTTAAAATCATTATCGCTTTTATGAGTTCTATTACTGCTTTTATTGAAAATGGCTAGCGAGTAACTTAAAAGTTGAGCACACTCTGTTGAAGCTTTCTTACATGCCTTTTATTTTGCTAAAATTATTTCAACTATTTCGGCTACACAACAATTTGTTGTATACTGAACATGCAAATGTATTTAAATAATATATATTTGAAGCACATTTTAGAAAGTGAAAACTACTGTTTTACGTTCGTAAACAAATTCTGATGTGTAACTGTGGTTGTTAAAGTTGAAGAACATCAAAAAATCGAGTAAAACATTTGAAAACTGTTATTTTGCAATTAAAATGTATGTTATGTAGTGGCAAAGCAATTCGCATCAAAAGCAAATACAAATAAATAGAGAGACAATGGCAAAATAAACATATCCAGCTGCGATAACTTGACAGATAAACAACTGCAGCATATATATATATATATATTTTATTTAGAGAAAAAATGAGAGGGAGTTGGAGTTGGAAAGAAGAAGAATAAGAAGAGTTGGCAAGTCATCGTTGACAATTGTCACATTGAATTATGAGGCACTCCACAAGTTTAGCAGTAGAAGTAGAAGAAGTTTGCGCAGAAACCCAATAAAAGTCAACATATAATAACGAGCAAGTGTAAAGTGTAAAGTGTAAAGGATTGCCATGTGCAATGCACAACATTCTAATCCACAAAAGAAAACAACAAAGCACGTACTGGACGTTCTTCCTCATACAGAGATAAATGCGAATGCGAAAGGGGGAGGGAAAGTACTGCTATAGATAGTGAGTGCAGAGTGCAATAAATGTGTGCAATAAGCTAACAATATACAAAAGGGCGACAAATGCCAAACGACAACGAAGAACGAAGACTGCGAATAGCCATGTTCATGTTCCACGTAGTCAACATTTTCTACACACTCGTATATGAATGTAAAAAGTGGCCAAATAAAACCCATAAATCGCCACACAATGCACCAAAACACACACCCAGCAGATGGTGTATAAGTGTGTGTGTGTGTGTGTGTGTTTGGAAATATAATAAAAATAAAATACAAGTCAGTGCAATGGCAATTGCATGTCGAATAACGAAATGGCCATACACTTGCTTTGCCTTGCCCTTCACTTCACTTCTCTGCCCACCCTCACCCCCTCACTTGACCCTGAGCTACAAGCTTGGCATTGGGATTGACAAAAGTATTATGAAGTGAAACCACACTTTTCGTCATCCGTGCACTACTTTTTATACCCGCTACCCATAGGGTAGAAGGGCATTATAACTTTGTGCCGGCAGGAAATGTATGTAACAGGTAGAAGGAAGCATCTCCGACCCTATAAAGTATTGATCAGCGTCAACAGCCGAGACGATCTAGCCTGTCTGTCCGTCTGTCTGTATGAACACTTAGATCTTAGAGACTACAAGAGATAGAGCTATAATTTTTTTTTCGACAGCATTTGTTATGTTTGCACGCAGATCAAGTTTGTTTCAAATTTTTGCCACGCCCACTTCCGCCCCCGCAAATCAGAAAAAATCGAATAACAAGCGTAATAATAAAGCTGGAGCTGCAAATTTTGGTGTATATAATAATAACAATAGTATTTATGAATCCTGAAAATTTGGTTGCGATCAGATAAAAATTGTGGTAGTTATTAAAGATAAACTTTTGTATGGGCTAAAACGCCGACAATCTGGTATATTATGGTATATTTTGAAAGTGGTACTATACTAAATACTTAAAATATACCAAATGTTATAGTTGGTATATTTTTAGTATTTGTAGTATTTTTTTTTTTTTGTATATTTTAGAAATAATACCGCAATATTTTGCTTTTATTCAAAATGGGTAGCGGGTATCTCACAGTCGAGCACACTCGACTGTAGCTTTCTTACTTGTTTTTTTTTTTTTTTTGGAGTACCAAATGTCATGTTGTGCAGTGTTGTCCATTCATCTCGTTTTTAATAAAATTGTGGCAGCGAATGGCTGCTCGCTCCTCTGAGGAGGCGTGGCAGAGGCAATGTCTGGCAGATGCCAATAACACAGCAACTGGCAACAACAAGAGCAGCGGCAGCAACTAGAAAGACTACAACAAAAGCTATCAGGCAAACACTGAGTGAATAGTCACTCAGCTGGACAGAGCTAGAAAGAAACAGCTATATACAGAGAGAGAGAAAAGTAGTGAAAGAAAGAGCGAGAAGGAAAGACGCAGCTCTGAGTCAGATGGAGAAAGTTGTGAGGAGCTGAGGAGAAGGAGGAGGAGGAGGCTGCCATCGCACTTGACCACATTTGAAAAGAGTTATGAATATTGCAGTAAAGTCTGAGATGCAAAAGAAATGTGCCAGTGTATGTGTGTGTGTGTGTGTTAGTGTATGTGTGTGCGCTCTATAGAAATTGTTATTTTTCTTATTTATTTCAATTTATGAGATTTTTATATGCGCACTTCTGTGGCTGCTTTATGGATGTTTATGTATGTGTTTGCCGGTGTGCGTGTGTGTGTGTCTGTTGGTGAGTGTGTGCTTCACTTGTGTGCGATTATATTGCCTTCTAAATGAAGTTTAGTTCCTTTAGCAGCAGTAAAAGGCGTTTTAGATGCAGCTGTTTATATTGAATTTATGCAGTTTTCAAAGACAGTTTGGTTTTTTTTTTTGTGCGATAAATATTTTGGTCAAGCACGTTATATAAATATGTTTTACGATAATTTAGTTTCTTTTAGTGAACAACAATATTATTTAAGAATTTACTTTAAAATGTATTGGAAATTTTTAATTTCATTACAATTCATTTTGCTTTCTATTTTAAAATACATTTCTAACTAAAGATTTTTTTTTGTTTTTTTAAGTTATGTATTCTTAAATTGCTCGGCATTTCTGTGTTTCATTAATTTATTTTAAGAAGAAAAATTCATATTTCTTTATTAATTTAAAATAACATTTTTGAAGTGCTCCATTTATTATCTAAAATCTTAATCATCAATTAATTTTAATTATTTCCTTTTTTTAATAATACAAATTTATACTGCTAACTATTTAAAAAAAAAAATAAAAGCTTGAATTTATTAAAAATGATTTTAACAATTATGAATTAAGTAGTCTTTAACAAAATTTTTCTCATTATAAAATTATTTTGTAAAGTTTAAATACCTAACATTTAATTCACATAATTATTCTATTTATTTATACTTTTAAAATATATTTACTTTCTTTTTCAAATTAATAAGCAATTTATATAGCTAACTACATTTTCGAATTATTTTCAATTTAGTAGAATTTGATTCGATCTTGAACTGACCTAAATCTTTAGTGAAGTCACAAAGAATAAATTATATAATCTGCTTTGCTGTGAGTAAATAATAAGCTTACCACATGGCTGTGCTTTTTTTGTGCTTTTCTCAATACTTTTGCTTGCAATTAATAATGGAAACTGCAATGTGGCAATGAGAAAGGGAAAGAAAATGGCGATTTTTAAGAGTATTTACTGATATAAAGCACTTTTGTGAAATGCTCATGAAATTATCGCAGTCATCCGTAAGGTGGCAGAGATCCACTCACAGATTGCCAAAGCAACTCTGCCAATGTCACTAATTCAATTTTGCAGACCAAAAACTAAACTAGATGAGGAAAAATAGTGGCGGACCAAAAAAAAAAAAAGAAGAGAAGAGTAGAGAAGTTAAAGTTGAGTGCAACTCGGTCACGAACTGCCATAAAAAGCGCAAAGCAGAATCAGCGTCAGCAGGCGACAAAAGAAGAAAAGGAACGAATGAAAGCGAATGTGAAGCGAAACGAGAGAAGGTGACAAGAGGGGGGAAGGGAAGGGAAACTCAGAGTTGGTTGAGGGTTAAGCCAGTGTATTGGAGTTGATATTTGCGCATCAGTGCGCACATTGAACTGTCAATGCCAAACGACAGGCGACACTCCTTATGGAGTTGTCACTAGGAGAGGAGAGGAGAAGGGAACGGGAATCGGTGGGTAACTGACGACGGGTTATTGCCAATTTATCAATTGCAGCCATTGCATTGGGCCAATGGAGTCCACACTAATGCAGCCATTGCTATTTGACCTGACAACGACAACGAAAACGAAGCGAGAACGAAGCAAACGCCATTCGCCAAAGCGGCAAATCACTTGAACCCCTCGCAATGCTTCACTTTCCGCCCCTACACTCTTCTTACCCCCCTCTCTCTTAGTCTCTCTCGCTCATGATGTGCGTGTTGAAAAAGTAATTACATCGCTGAATGCCACTATAAATAAGTTGCCTTGAATTTTTATTGCAACTTTAAAGTGTCATTCGGGGCATAAATTCAAAGGCTGAGCATCTGCCGCATCTGGGCAATGCCTCTTCATGCCATACCCCGTAAACAATATAAAGTGAAAAAGGGTATAATGTATATTATGGAGTAATAGAATAGTAAAATTTGGTAGCTGACTTTGAAGGATATTCTTTATGCTTATATTTTATTTTATGCATATAAACAAGTCACACATAAATTAAATTGAAATACAAAAATATAAATTTCGAGATTTAAATTTAACATTTTTCATATATGAAATTAAGCTATTTTTAATAAAACTCAATTACGAGTTAAACTTTTATGTGCATTAAAGGAAACACAAAGTTTAGCTTGTCATTTTAACTAAAGTTAAGGGAATATACTATAAAATATAAAGAAATTCAGCACATACAATTAAACGAACAAGAGAATGGAATTTAGTAGCGAGAATTTGATGAATTTTATATTAAAATAAACGCTTATTATACAAGAAATAGATAAGAGTAAAGTAAGAAAAGAATTAAGTATGCAAATGTAAATTTTGGTATTTCAATTTTACACTTCTTAGTTATAAATTGAGCAATATTGAATACAATATAAATAAGTCAAACTTTTATGTACATTATAGAAAACTAAAATGTAGCTTGCCATTTGAGCAACAAACAAATGATAAACAAAGAAATCAAATTAGACACGAAAAAGAAATATGCATATAAAGGCAACTCAATAGAGATAAAAAGATTCAATTAAACTTAATTTCAAGTATTTTTTATATGTATGAATTACTGAATATTATGGTTGTTTCTCTTTATTGTTTCAATGTCTAGTTGAAATAGTTATTTCTAAAAAAAATTATACAATATTGTAAATGGATATTATTTATTGTTTATACAGAAAGTTATACCTAGTACTTAATTTTTGAACTTAACAAACAATTGCCACTATTTTTGTGTGTTTTTTTATAAAATGTGACTTTTATCAAAGGAGAAACTTATTTTAAAAACATTTTTGAACAATAAACTTAAACTACAATTGAACGTATACATATCAGGTGTCTTTAGCATTAAGGTTACAGATTTATTTCAATCCCACCTTATTCAGACAGTATGTTTAAGCCAAGCACGTGGAGTCGAAATAGTTTTACAGATTTTTTTCGAGCTAGTCTGTTTTTCATCTGGTGGCTGTTAGCCTGCATAAATCAACGCCAAATGAATGCTATTTAGTTGATGGCCTCAGCCAGGAAATGCGCCGCTTAGCCAAACATACACATACAGACTGTGTGTGTGTGTGTGTGTGTGTGGCAAATGTTGGAGTGTTGAAGCTGTAGCAACTAATGCAGTTGCCGAGTTGCCGAGTCTTGCCATCTTCTTCCACAAGCATTTCTCAAAAGGCGGGCAAACGGAAACGAAGCCAAAAGCGAATCCAAAACTCCAGCAAGCATCTCAAGATGTATTGCATTAGTCTGTGACCTGCAGATACTCTTATGTATGTGTGTGTGTGTGTTTGGTTGGCATTTCCGTTTGATATTAGCCCGCACTTATATGCGTTTAGTCAACAGCTACAAACATGGCGCAAAACTTGCAACAGCTTCGCATTTTCGGGGCGTAATGCATTTCTGCGGTTTGCTGCCACCTCTACATCCACCTCTGCCCCCGAAAAGGGGGGCGTGGCGTGGCATGGCAGTCTACTACTGCCAACTGCCAAGAGCCATGCTTTTCTTCTGTTGTTGCCTGATTGCAGTGCGATGTTCCTGCTGCTGCTGCTGCTTCTCGGGGTTTTGTGGTCGTCTCGTCTCGACATCGTCGTCGTCGTCGAGTGCATTTGCTAAGCCCCAGCCTGGCTCATATTTTGCATATTTATGCATTGGTCTGGCCCATAAATTCAAGCGGAAATGTATCGCAAGAGCAACTAGAAGAGCAACTGCAGCTGCAGCTTGCTACTGATAAGGTTAAGCGGCATGCCACATGATTTCGGCACACTCAATTCTAATGACTGAGAGCCTGCGGCACAAATCGTTCGACTTGTTCCACTCACTGGCAAACTCAACTTCTGCATTAAGCGAAGCCATTTATCAATAATATTATTATTACTATCGTTATTATCATTAAGCGTAATCATATTTGTTCAATTTCATTCTAATTAACATTGTTTATCTTTTCGTTTTTTTCTCTCTTTCATTACAGGTAAGTGCATTCATCCAACTTGTTGCCTTTAGTTGCCGTAACGTAAGTAAAATATTTATTTTTGTGTGCGTTGTTTGAATTTCTTTTGGCCATGTCAATATAACTGCAAATGGCCAAAGTAAATAAGCAAAATATTCCATTTTTTTTTTTGTTTTGTGTGTTATGCCTAGCCAATTAAATATGGCGAAAGACCACAACTATTAACTAATACAAACAGCTCAAATAATTACAGTTAAGCAAATAACAAATTTCAACTTTTTGTATAGTTTGTCAATTTTTTGATGTGTTTTGCAAAAAGTCAACAGAAGCAGCATTAAATACAACTAATTGAAATGCAGCTTACAGCTAATAAAAAACATCAAATAGAGGTGAAAAGGTTAGATATTAATTGCAATTGTCAATTATCTATGCGTTATAGAAGTGTTTAAAATGATGACAATATTTCAATACGATATTTTATGAATTCAGTTATCTAAAATATATTTTGGAATTTCAAGATTTAGAGAATACGTAAAATATTATTCTAAATTCAATAAATGTATAGTCTTTTTTCAATTAATTTCTTTAACGTTTGAAACTGAAATTATCGAGAAAATATATATAAAATATATTAAAAAAGTTCACTATTTAACCTAAATTAAATAATAGTGTTGCTTAATTTACTTCTTTTATGTTTGGGACGGAAATTGTTATTAAATCAAGCTACACTTTTATATGTTCGAAATTTGTCATTTAAGCTTTAGAATCTGAAAATGTTCAAACACAAAAAAAAACTTAAATAATACTTCTAAGTTGTCAGATAATTTCATGTGTACAGTTTGAATATTTTCGATTTAAAAGACCACATATGAAATGAATAATTCATTAAAAACAAATTAAACTTCCCGTTGGTTTAATTAAAACTATAAATTATGAAATGTTAGCTTAAGCAAGCATAACTATTTAATCGCACAAGCAACTGAGATGCATTTGAAGACTTCGAATATAAGTCAAGTTGCATTTTATGTTTCTTTTATCGAGCAGCTGCATTAATGGCAAAAAGCCGAATACAAATCATAGACGCAAGTCGTTGATTTGTAGCCACTTTTGGGAATTCATGTGCAAATACGCATAAGCACAACACACATACACAAATATTTTGCTATTTTTGCATAGTAATAATTCTGGGAGAAAACTTTATGAGGTTTTCCAAAGAGTTGGCTTAATGCTTGGTCCGCTTAAGCTGACTTGATGTATGGCAAACATAACATGAGTCATAACAGCGCAAGAGAATCGAATTGAGAAGGAATTAAACAGTATGTTAACAGCGAGAGCGCATCATAAAGTTGGCACTTAAGAGAGAGTTATGTTACTGGGCAAAGTTTGTAATTGCTTAACTTAAGCAAGAGCTCTGCTGTGACTTAACATGCCTGCGCCTTTTTAACATACTTGTTGAGCTGTTGAGCGGCTAACAGCAAGCCGGCTTGCCTCTTGAAAGAGTAAATTTCCCTCTGTTAAGGGCGGTTAACTGCCGGCATTGGTGCCAAGTGCAGTGGACAGTGGGTCAACCTACTAACCTACTGAGCACAGACACACTTTAACAGCGCCCACATAACTGAAGAGGAAATTAAGAGCAAGCCTTAACAGTGGCAGTTGCTGTTAAGCTGCTGTTCATGTTGTTAAGCTGCATCTGCTTTTATCCAGCATCCTTTCAAAGGCTGCTGCTGCTGCTGTTGATCCGGCAGTTAGTACATTTTTAGCTGTTGACGGCGGTGCGCGTGTTCGCGGCTACTCTGGGAGCGATAAAAACGGGGGCAAGCGATAACGATAACACAACAGCGACAGCAACTGCGACAGAGTTTAACAGTATTTGATGTGATCAAAGTTTATTGTTTCGCGTGCCGAATGTGCATGAAAGATTACACACGAGAATGTAAAATAAATTCAATGTTCAATTGTAAGGCAATAAAGCAGTGTGTGTGTGTGTGAGTGTGTGAAAGAAATTCAAGTTGTAACAGCAAGAGCAAAAGAGATAAATTATATTAATGTGATATGATAGCCGAAAATTTATGTGCATGTTTCACATTTGATGGCAGCGCCCCGATAAGAAATGCTGAATTTCCTGAATATCAATTTTGCACCACTCCGAATGAATAATGTAATGAATTTAATTTAAAAATAAAAAATAAAGTATCCTATGCTAAAAATATCTCTGTGTTTATGCGGACTACTTATGATAAATGGTGTGTGAAGATGGCGCCATTAAAATGTTCGTTTATCTTAATCAAATCGTGCGTGTAAATAGTTTAATTAATGCTCATGCCATTTGGCAATATTTATGGATTATGGATGGAAAACAAATGATGACATGACATCATAAGAATGATTTAGAGCGGAAAGTGCGAAGCTGTTAACTGTGCAATCGTAATTGCAATAGCAATTGCAATTTAACCCGAAATTGATATTAAATAGCCCCAAAGGCAGTGCAGATACAGCGTTGTGTGTGTTTATCGTAATTGCAAAGTGATTAAAACCCAAATGCATTTTTAACAATTTCCGCACAATAACAAATCTATACAAAAACATTGCATACAATAAATTAAAGAAAAACATCATAATAAATTAGAAAAAATATGTATTTAAATGAAAGGAGCAAAAATGAATTCAAATTAACAAATGCAACTTACTTTTAAAACAAATAGATACAATCAATAAATTAAATAAAAAGGGGATGAATTAGAAAAAATAAAAAATAATAAAGTACACATTAATTCAAATGAAAAAATTATAAATACGCATTCAAATTACATTTCGCAATTGAAATGCATAAATGATATTTTTCCAACAGCGCAATTAAAAAATGTTTAAAGCAGATGCCATTAATTAAATGAGAAAAAAATGCGCATTATTTAATAGTGTGATTAATTATGAGATGTCAGGAATGTGTTAAAAGTTGTGACTTAACTGTTAAAAACAGCAATATAATATGCTTTAAAATAATTAACATATTTTGTGTGTGCGCATTATGTGAAAATGAGGCGGAAAACTCCGAGCAATGTCAACCGATTGCAAACCAACCACAACAAAAATATAAATATATATGTACATATATATATATGCGATTTATACACATGTTGCCCAGGGGGCAGTTAAGTGGGGTGGAGGGAGGGGGGAGGAAAAAGCCCAATGCCGCTAAGCCGCTTAAGTGCTATCATGTTGTATACAACGTCAATCCGCAAAAAAAGGCCATCAGAAACATGATTAATCTCAATTTATGACAACCAAACAGCAGCAGCGCACCAAAAAAAGGCTAACAAAATGAACTTGGCTAACAGTTTGGTTGCAAGGGTGTCAGCTGGCTGCGTTAACGATCAAGCCAGCACTCTGATAGTCAGCCCATCAATCAATCAATCAATTTATCAATCAGCACACTCTACGCTTCAGTCAAACCAAGTGGGAAAAATTTATAGAAGCCAGAAGCCACTGATTGCATTTGGGACACTGAGAGAGGCGCTTAGTCGCTTGATTAAGGCATAATTGGCATTTAGGTTAACCTAATTATGAGCACACACACACACACACACACACAATTTAGTTTGTGCACAGAGGCCATGATTTATGCACAGCCCTATAATTAGCATGTGGATCTCAGCTTAGTTCTCTCTCTCTCTCTAGTGTCTGTCTACATTTGACTCTTCTGTCCCTGCCAAAATAAAATAATAATAATCGTAATAACAAATAATGTAATGTTGGGGGTTTTGGTCGGTCTAATCGTAATTATGATTATGCTAGCTAATTAGTTTCATGCTCGTAAATCAAGCTATAAAACCGGATGCGATGAATACGAGTGCGAGTAGTACTCATGAGTGTGTTTGTTTGTCTTGGGTTCCCTTCACCATAATTGATTTCGAATGTTGCGCTGGGCAAATTGTTATTAAGCCAGCGTGCATTGGCTAAAACTCTGACAAGAGTTTTGCATTTGCGTTTTAGCTGTTGCATAATTAAAACGACTTACATATGCCACTTTATGAACCACATAAAATGGTAGCAAGGAACAAAAAAAACAAACCCACTTTCCACTCTCCTTCACTTACAAACACCTTCAGCCTTTTTGGCTTAAGCTCAACTGCAACTGTGAGCTGCGTAGACATCAAAGTCTCTTAATTTATTATTTCAGCTTCATTTGCTTTCCTTGTGTGTGTGTGTTACCATTATATTTTGTGGCCCTCTTTTGGCTGGCATAAACTTCACTGGTGCGTAGCCATAAAAACCGTGCAACATTATGATTACGATTATGTGAAATGTGTGTCAGGGATATGTTTTGTCAAGGACTCTCTTCTTCGCTTACACTTTCTCGCACCAAAATCTCTTGAACTTGAATTCTCGGTTCGATAAAACTGACAAACTTTTACCGAGATATATATGATATAAAAGCTGTATTCAAGATACAATTAAGATTAAATTTTCAAGTGCTTTCTAAACAAAATATACGAGTCCCTTTTGGTTTTTTTTTAACACATGTTTATTATTTGTGATTTATGGCGCAATATTTTTAAAAGATGCACAAGTTTCTAAAGTGTAAAGTTTTAATTTAGATTTAACTTATAAAATATATTTGTTTCTTAAATGAAATTTAGTGGAAAGGCAAAAGTTATTTGTTCTCAATATGCTTAGAATTTAAAGTTAACGAATTCAGTTATTCAATTTTTCTCAAAAATATTCAAAAGCAGCTTAGTAATAAATGGTTTTTCGTTACTGAAGAATTGTGGTTAAAAAGTAAAAACTCATATTACTCATTCTTCAATTTGCTTTTTTATATTGATTAAGAAACTCTGTAATATTTAAGAATTACTTATGTCAACGAATTTAATTCTTTAATGTATTCTAAAAGGATTTTACTTACATTATTAGAAAAGCTCCAAATGATAATTGTCAATTGAAAGCAAAAATTGAATTGCGAATCATTTTAATTTGAATAAGAATAATAATCAATAATCAGAATATAAATCAGCTCGGTTTATGACCTTTATTTATTAGAAGTAGTTTGTTTAATTTAGCACAAAATTCTTTAGAGCAGCTTGCAAGCTAACAAATATAAATTTATTCATTCTTATCTGTATCAACTAATTTGTTAAAATTTATAGTTGAAATGAATAGCTTTCATATGCATATTTATGAGCTGTCTTTTACTACTACTTTAGCTAAACACATTTAGTTCAAAGTCGTTTAGATAAACTAAGTTAAATGCAGCTTCCCAGAGGACTTTCAAAATATATCGTAGCAAGTGGGCAGCTTCCCTAAGGAGTAATATAATATTGCAGTAGCAAGTGTTTGTCGGATGAAATAATTGATATAGTGTCACGCTGTTGACCCACAATAATTGCATATAATTCTAGTGAAATCCGCAGCCAATTACATGAGCCAAGCCAATCGCTCTGGGCAATTGCCAGCAAACACACACGATTCTCACATATTTCGGATGTTTGTTGACATCGACCGAATAACATGCCCCTATTTCATCTGGTGGTTAAACATATGGCATATATATGTATTTGAATGATATGTGTGTCTGTTATCTGTGTATCTTCTATATTCCCACTATTTCTATACACAGTCGAGTGGCCACACAAAGACTGAGTCAACGCAGGCAGTCATGTGTGCAATATCTGAGCCTATAGCCAGCAGTCATCTTAGCAATCTCAGCAGCTTCTGGCCAAAAGCCCGCACACAAACATACGAAGCGAAAGAGAGAGAGGGAGACAGAGACTGGAGCGAGATAAACGACTGTGATTTATTGCATCTAATTGCTCACAAACGGGGACTGAGCACGTGCTCCAATAACTTTTGGCTTTCACACCTCAGCAGATTCGCGAGGATATCGATGCCGAGAGAGATGCCGAGGCAGATGTTAAGGGAAGAGGGAGAAGGGAGAAGGGAGGAGTCACTGTGGATGAGCCACGAAAACCAATGTCGATTTTAGCGGCGACCAACGAACATTTGCGGTTTACAGTGGCGCCAATCAATTTACGGCCAGGCCAAACGTTGCTAACTGGCCCGCAATGCGAACGCTTCATTAAAACCAATTTGAATGCGCGACCCCAACTGATAGACAGACAGACAAGACAGTTGGGACAGACAGACAGTTTTGTTCAATCCACTGTTTGTCAAATAGCAGGTGTTCCAAGCACTTTATATTTGATATGCTGATATGTTTTTTGATTTATTTCATGTCCAACCAAATTGTCCCAGCTATATAGATTGAAGCAAATTAAACTATAACATTTTTTCCATGAAACTAAATCAATGAATTGCAATCAATATCATGTGCCTCGTCATAAATGACTGACTATACCAAATTATAGACTAGCAATTTATTTTGATGGCAGCACTTTCATAAAAATGGTGCAAAAAGTCTGTAAAATGTGCTGCAAAAACAAGTGAAAGTCATTTAAAATTTACATGTATTGCAAAAGTGAAAAATAAATAGAAAAAATATAAGTTATACAGGTGTCCAGTTGGGTTCTAAGTTCCTTCAAGTTGAGTTGCATTGGAAACTTTTATTATTATTTTTTGATTTCTCGCATGAATACTAAATGGATTTTCTAACAACATTTGCTGATATTCCATATTTGTTTTCAAAGTTTCATTTTTGTTTTTCGAACAACTTTTGGCACAAAACTTTTTTGCCTTCTCTCGCATTGCACAAACATTGTCATAAAATTTGAAGAGCTATGCATTGGCATAAACTAATAGAAATGCTGCAAAATATTAAAGATATCAAATAAGCATAGATATTTTAGAGTAAATTTCTAAGTTTGTTGTTTAATTCAATAATTTTACTTCTAGTGTTGTAGGTAAAATTTCATTTAATTTGGCTAAAGTTCTTGGTATATATTTGCCTACAACTTGAACTTAATTTTTGTTTTTTTAAATTTTAATTATTGTTTCATATATTATTTATTTAAAAAGGTTAGCCAAAGCACTGACTGCAAAGGTGTTCGGTTCTTCATATATAAAATTGAATTCAATTTTCTTGTTTCTCTATATTTGCTTTATGAATTTGACATTTTACAGAATAAATCTTAAGTATTTACTTTAAGTGTTTCAAATTAAATTTAGTTTAATTTTGGCAAACGTTCTTAAAGGATATTTTTTATTTATCTTATTTAAGAATATTGTTCTATACACCAAATGTATTTTTACTCTGAATTCAGCAATTCAATTCATTTAACTTGTTTGTGCTTATTTTTATGCATTTATTTATTTACATATTCAATAATCTGCCCAGCTGTTTAAGCTTGATTGGGCCACACACTTTACCTGTCGGCTATTATAATCAACATATCAGTTAATTGCTTATCCCACTTTCAGTCTGGACCACATTTGGTTTTTGGTCAAGTTGTTGAACCACATCACGTTGCAGCATTTTATTTGCTTTATGTGGCATTAAGTATGTTGCCGCCGCCGCCACTCAATTGATGCACGGTGGGCGAAGAGGCGGAGAGGTGGAGAGGGAGGAAAGGCAAACAAAAATCTTGCAATTGGCACAGCGGCAGACAACTTGAGTTTTACTTCATGTTTTTCATTTGTTTGCGCGCTGCCTGAGGGCCTGAGCCACCCCCTCCACCCCCTTCCACCTACTCCGCAGTCCACCCCTCATGCATATGCATAGTTTGGTCAGCTGCTCAGACCAAACGACCAACGTGCCACTTGAGTGTTGCAAGCGGCGAGTGAGAAAGAGAGAGAGTGCCTCGCTTTTATTTACTTTGCGTTTGCAGCGAGCCAATTAATTTTTATTTATTTTAATGTCACGTCTCTGCTTTTTGAGCTCGCGACTGCGGGTTGAAGCGAGTGGGAGGTGGCAAAATGGGCTTGCTACAGTTGCAGTTGCACGTTTCCGTTTCAGCTCCAAATTTTATGCATTACTTGCAAATTTATTGACCCAGTTTTGCAACAAAGATGAAAATGTTAAAATTCAGTTTCCCTTCCTCTCTTTCTGTCTCTCGTTTTGGTGAACCGGAAAACAAAGTAACAATTTTTGATACTATGAAAAAAAGAAAAAAAAATGTATGCGCTGTGGGTAACTTGCAACTTGTATGTATATTTTTTCTTTTCGTTATTTTATGTATGCCCAAAGTTACATTGTAAACTTGTTACACAAAAGTTGTGACCTTTTTTTTTTTGCAATATTGTTTTCATGTTTTTGACTATAAACTGAAATATTAGTTTGAAGACTTTGCTGTTTATTATTTTTTCAGTACATCAAAATGGAATGCTTTTTTTTGGTTGTTGGGAGGCACACGCATTTTGATGGCACGCTAATTAGAATTGTAGGCGGGGAGGAAAACAATGCCAGTCGCAAGAAGTGTGGGGCATGGGGGGCAAACTGACAGCTTGACAGACAGCTGCACGCTTTTTGCGACGAGGGGTGAATTAACTTAAAAGTTAATTACACTGATTTAAACACTCCACTCAAATGCAGTGAGAACGAGGGAGAACAGCGAGAGAGAGAGAAAGAGAGAGAGAAAGTAGAAAATGTTAATGGGGATTTAGTCAACTGATTAGCAGGCAATGAAAGCCAGTTTGGGACACATCAACAGGCATGCTTCGTTTTTTTTTTGTGGGTTGGTGGAAAGCAGACAGTTCGAATGCCAATGAATGGGAGTTGACACAACTCCTGTCAAAGCTACTCTTATTCGTTCGCTCTCTCTGCCACAAATTGCTGCGGGCCTTGTGCTGCCTTTTTTGGTTTCAAGTTTCAATTTTTCGGGGGCGCCTCGCTACGTTTAGGCGACGCGTTCAAGTGGCTAAAAGCAGCAGAAGAACGTAGCACAAAAAGAGAAGGAAAAGAAGAAAAAATTCGAGAGAATTTGAAGCAAGTTGCAAGTTGTTCAGAATGCTGTCGAGGGGCGTGCCAACGAAGGCGGTTCGGGGCAACTAAAGCTTCAAGTGTGCTGGGGCGTGGAACGTGAAAATTTAATTAAGTTGCTGTTGTTGTAGCTGCTAGCTCACTCTACACTTACTCTTCGTTGTTGTTGTTGTTGTGGATTTGATTAAATTGTTTGCATGCCACAGCATTCTATTCGTTATTTGCAAGATTTCCGCATAAATTAACTTTGAAGTATGCGCGTGTGGAGAGCGTCGAAAGCCCCAACCAAAAAGCTACTACGAGAGCCATCAAAACAAGATTAGACCCTAAATAAATGGGGTGACCAACTTTAACTAATGAACTACAACAAAAGCAAAACTGCCAAATAATTGGAAATTTATTGGCAGAAATCAAACGAAAATTCAAGCGTTGGAGCTTAGTTAAAAAAAAGTGTTGTTAAAACTTATATTCTGATTTATTGTTAAAGCAACAATATTAACTGGAAAAGCGAACACTTACCACAAGTTAAGTTTGTGTGAATTAGAAATTTATTGGCAGAAATCAAAGCGAATTCAGGTTAAAAACTGTTGCCTACTTTTGAGCGCCAGTTTTCAATACTAAAATCGGCATAAAAAGTGTTGCCTACTTTTAAGCGCAACTCTCGCAATAGACAAACTCTTGAGTTTCGCTTCATTTTTCAGTGTCTGCCAGCAAGTTTAAACCTTTTTCAAAATTAAAATTGGAAGCTTATGGCTTTTTGGTAAAGTTTTTTTTCCGGCAACCTGAGCAGCAGCTTGGCAATACATAAAAAAGCGGCAAAGTGCGCACAGCTCGTTCATCAAATCATTTTATGATAACGACCTACAATCTACAAACAACTGGGAAGATTCAGCAAAAGTTTAAGGTGAACACGCTAGCCAGCCAGCAAGGCAGGCAAATCATGTGCTCTGCTGTGGCAGCTCAAAGTGCCACTGCAGTTGCACTTGCCGCCTCATGTATATGCAACAAACATTGAGCAGTGAGCAGTGGAGGAGCGAACTCATTTTTCAGCCAGTCGAATGCAGTCTTGGCTAAATGGGTCACACGGCTGAGTGCATTTTTGGGCGCGTCAAAGACGTCGATGTGTAAACAGCAGCAGCTGCTGCTGCTCGATTCCAGTTCAAAAAGGACTCCCCAACTGCTACCAAGATTATTACACTATAATGCGTCGCTTTCTCCTTACTTGCCAAGGCAATATGGAAAATGTGTCACTAGGGGAGAAGCCGGCTTTGAGTCTCACACCTCTCGTCTCTCGTCTCTTGCCTCTCGCCGCGTTGCCGCCATTTCCTTTTGCCTATGAAATATGCTAATGATCAACTTGAGACATGTTCAAATTATTGTCAAGCTGCTGCGTTGCGTCCACACAAGTTAAACATTTAAAACTGCTGCAATTCCGTTTGCCAAAATCAACTTGAAAACTTATTCATGACTTTGGGCCCACAAACTTTTACCTCACTGCTTTAACAACTGCAATTGTTAGATGCCCCTTGCCAAGCCAAGCTCGGGACGCATTCATCCTTGCTAATTAAGTGCGTTCATATTTCTACTTTTTTATTGTGTGTGTCTTTTTCTTATTTTCTTATATTTCTATTTTCATTTCGTGTGGGAGTCTCTCGTAATTTTTTTTCAGCACACAATTTTTTTACTGTTTGTGTTTTTTTTTTTTTTTGCGTTGCTGCTGGCAACCGAATTTCTGTAATTTGTCTCGTCGGGGCTGGAGCAAATTATGCGAGGTTTTTTTTATATAAATTTAATTAGCACTGCATATTATTAACAGAAGTGCGCTGGCGGCAATTATTTCAGCAGCACTCAGACGGACTTTTGCACCAACCAACCACCCCCCTCAAAACATTAAATGGGAGTTTCAATTATGCTGATGATCTCGGTGGTAGTTAAAGTGTAGTGCTTAATTGACTGCTTATGGAATGTTTGCCAAGGGAAATTAATTATGAAATTCATAAGAATATATATTTAATGACTGGCTAGCTCACTTCCACTTGAATAATTTGCAATTTTCTAGCATTGCAAGTCATGCTCTTTATTTGTTTGCATTTTAGATATTCATTAAGATTTTAGTAATAATTTGTTGTTCTCAAAAGTTAATTTTACTATTAAGGTTTAGTTTAACATAATTGAAATTTATTTGAAAAGAAAAACTGTAAGCAATAAAGTTTTATTGCTTATACAAAAATATCTAGCAGCAAAAGACATTTTTGAATTTACTTTTTGTAATGTATGAAATATTTGCAAGTAAGATATTATGATAGCCGATTAGATATTCATTAAATTCAGTTTACTCTTTTAATGTTTAATTTAAAACAATTTGAGTTGATTTTTAAAGTAAAGCTATGTGTTCGATTGCTTAAAGAAAACTAAGTTTTTTTTTACTCTGCGCTTATAAGTAGGCAACACTTTTTAGTTTTAAATTTTCGCTTGATATCTGCTTATAAATTTCTAACAATTAAGTTAGCTAAAGTTAGTCACCTCAGTTCTTTAGAGTGTAATCTTATTAAATTTATTAAATTCCATTTTCAGTAATTTATTTGTTTAAGAATTGTCACAAGTCCAACACTGACCTACATAAGTACATAAGTAGCGCAATACATTAGAAAGGCGGCAGTTGAGACTGCGACTAAGATTAATTACTTGGGCTAAGTAACAGTGGAAAGTCTCTTTGAAAAGGCTTCGTTGAGCTGTCAGCGTGTTTGTCTCCTTGCTTGGTTCGTGAGTAACTTATTCCAACATGACAATAAGCTTAGTGACACCTACGTTTCATCCTTCACCTCATCCTCTTTCACTCTCTTTCTCTCTCTCTCTCTCTCCCTCTCTAGGCACTTGTAGTGTCTCACATTCCCGTTACTTGTTTTAATTGCAATTTCTGTTTTCGTTGCACATTTCAACGTGTGTTCCACTTTTGCTTTGTTTCCTACACTACTTTTTTTGCTTTTATTTTCTTGTTTCGCTTTTCCTATCAGCTAACTAAGGCGCGACAAGAGAATGGTCTTTGCTAACTCTCTAATACACACACACACACACACACACACATACAGAGAGTGGCAACGAAATAAAACAAAGCACACACACGAACAGAAATTGCACATTTTCCCCATTTGCCACTTGGCGAACGTTGCGATGTGATTGTAGCGAATGCAAGGACGAATGCACAGGATCCCGCATTAGTTCACGCACGGTTCAGTGCGCCAAACTTAATCCTTGTGCTCGCTCTCCATCTCTCTCCATCTCTCTCTCTGCCGTTCCAAACCCATTTACTTTCCTACGTGTGTGTGTGCGTGCTTCGCTGGATCGTTAGTTTATAATTTTAAAGTTGGATTAAGCTAGCAGCAGCAGCAACAGCGAGCTGTAGCTGAGAGTTGGGCGAGAGGGCGCTGCGAAGGACAACGCAGAAAAGAATGTGCTGGCAAAATCAGGTCAAATGTATGTGTCACTTTTACAGCTTATTACGGCAAGCAGGATAACCAGCGACCTCTGCTCTTGCCTCCCTCCTCCCTCCACTCTCTGCTCTCTCTCTCGTCGTGCTTTTGGTTTATCCTTTATCCGTCTCGTGCAGCCTTTATGGGCAACATTATCGCATAATGTAATCATTGGCCCAATGATGGCATGTCCTCAAAACAAATTCTTTGTTAACGCACAAAACACCAACCCAAAACCCCATCGTCGTGGCACGTTCGTTGCTTATAGTGTGGTTCAACCATAAAAGAAATCCAATAAAATAATAAAAGTTAGTTTAGTTAAAGGCAATAAAATGACAACACCTCGCCTCGCCTCGCCTTGCGTTTATCCCTTATTTGTCTTCGGGGCTGCTGTGCATTATATTAAAACCCAGTTTCTTGGCTTGCCTTCTACTTAAGTGGCCGTCGATGTCTTCATCTTCAATAGACTCCCAGAACATGCAAATGCCATAATTCTTGATAAACTCAGGTGCCTGCGGCACGCCACACACAAAATAACAAAAAAATATCGAGCACAAACTATTTGCATTGTCAAGTTTTATTAAAGCAAAAGTTGACAAGAATAGGCCTTGAGTTTAATACGCTCGCGTTGTGCTTTATGATTGTGTGTTTTGTATATATTAACAAAACGAAATTGTCGAGTCTCGAGTTATTACAAAGTTTTGCTGCGTTTGCGTAAGAAGTCGTTTCGTTTTGCGCAAAAACTTCCTAATAAGGTTGTTTCGTCACACGAAATAAAAGTTCATTATGTCAAAGTTGGCAGAGAGCAGAAATGGAATTGTTGCCGCTGCCAACTGCAAATAAGTTCTGCTCGCTGTCTCCATTCTCCATTCGAATTGCAGAGCAGCAGAAAACTCACAAAAACTAATGAGTTTTGTACAGATAAAGATTTGCACTTGTTTCACAAGTTAAAGTGATTTGCGGCTAGTTTTAGATACTTTTGCCGCTTGCATTGTTTTTTATGACTCCCGGGTCAGCTTTTTATTTGTTATTTTCAGTTTTCATTTTGGCAGCAAATTTGCATATTTATTGCACAGTTTTGTAGAGCGAATAAATCTTGAGCAAGTGCTGTAAAAGGCCATAATGTAAATAACGTTAACCATAAAACATAAAGCCAAAAAGTGAGCCAAAATGAGTTGCTGCTTATCGGCCATATTGATCTTATATACATTTTTTGCTGGAACAAAAAATATGTTTACATTTGATGTACGACAAGAGTCGAAAGATATTCGCAACGAGATAACTGCGAATTTATTGTGTGTTTTTCTTTTAGTCAACCCAAACACACACACACACATTCCAGCGAAGCAATTGACGACACATAACAAAATCAAAATGCTTTGTGTCTACAACTTTTTAATGCGACAACTGCCAAACGGCTAAAAGCGAGAGCAATTTGTCAGCATAAAACTCTCTTATTGTGTGTGTATACACTTACTTATAGCGGAGAGTGTAATGCTGTCGTCTTGGGTTCACGATAATTGATTTACTTTCTCCTCATTGTCGTCAATCAATTGCCAGTCGCAGTTCCCAATACCAATACCAATCCCAATCTCAATCCCATTGCCATTGCCAACACTCATACGCCACGTACACCCGCTGACATCATAACGAGCACACACACACACACACACTCTCACATATTTCTTGCTAAAGCATACATGCCAAAGTGCTGATAACATGTGACTCTAGGTTCACATTTTTGGGCAGAGGGCGTGGCAAACGCCCATTGATTGATGTCACTTTGTCAGCAGCAATTTCGCCAGAGGGCACTCAACTTTTGCTCAGGCAACACAGGCAACCGATAAAGGCTTTGGCCTCGCGGTAACTTAACTGGAGCTCAGAGCTCTAAGCTAACGGTCTAATCTCAATGCGTACAAAGTATCGCAAGAATCGACGAACTGCTTATGCACATATATCAATATTGATGGAGTCCTTTTTTTTATGGCTTGTTCAATGGCAATTCGTTTTATTAAATCATTGTTGGCAATTTTTGATTTCTTGCTTTGAATGAATTTCAAATTTAATACCATTATATTGATGACGTTGTATTTTGTGTTTTGTTTCTTAAGCATTCATTTGGTTTTCTTTGCATTTTTTTTTTATTTTAAACTTTTTGCCGCAATTCATTACAATTGCTGTTAGACTTACTTTAAGATATGGATTATCAATCCCACCTTACACTACATGATACTATTAATATAGCACTCGCTGGAAAACATATTTAAAGATTGTTTTCTGATTTTATTTTAGCCGCAACTAAGAAATAAAATAAACAGATTGTTTGTTTCCACTTCCTGAGTTATGCAAATAGAAGTTCAAAATAAGACCCTAAAATATAAATTTTTGTTCCTAAATAAAGAAAATATGTTGCCTAACATTGGAATATTTTTATATTCTTTATCATACAGATAAGTGTTTGCTTATAATTTTAAATACATTCTGAGAAGAAAAAATTATTTAATTATTATTCCTATTATGGTATTTATTATAACTAAATCAGTTTGTATATATAAAAATTACTTTTTTTTGGAAATTATTAATAGTTGGCGTTTATATATTTATGGAATATTTGCAAGCTTTCTTCATGTATTTTATATTTTATTGGCAATTATTAATAGTAAACTTTATATTTACTTCTGGCGCATATCTACAATATTTCTATTAAATATGTGGCAGTATTTGTAAGCCTTCTTTATCTATTTTATATGCGTGTTTGGAGTGCGGAAAACTGTCTTAAAATCATCTGGAAAATCCCCTTCAGTATGACTTAAACTTGGCGCAACTTTGTAACGCTTGCCTATTGCCATCTTTTCCATATCTCACATTTCGTTTATGCCCATTGTTTATATTAAATGAATTGATAAATGTAATATTTGAACGTCGGCTCTTCTCCCTCCTGGCACATAGCCAAAACTCCACTCGAAGAGTGAAAGCACAATTTCATGTGTGACTCGCACAATTGCGCCATTTAGATGAGATTGAGCGTGCCACTCTCAGACACACAGTATGTGTCTGTGTGTGTGTATGTGTGACAACGAGATTGCGTGTGTGTATTAGTGTCACTATGTGATGGCAAAAGTTTGGCACGTGACAAAAGCCTGAGCCTGTCTCGCTAAGTCTGTCGCGACTCTGTGCTGGCCACAAAATGGCAAGCCAAAATAATGATGCTTATATTTATGAAATTTATGCGTGACACCCACTTGAATACGCTCTTGTCTGTGTGTGTGTGTGTGTGTCGCTTATCAGCAGGCCGCCAAGAGCGAAGAAGTCCTTTTGCTAACTGCGGGAAGCCCAAAGACGAAGACGAAGACTTCGCTGCGCTGCGTTTCTCTCTCATTTTTAATCTTAATAAGAGAAAAAGTTTTTTTCCTTGCCTGCTTGCTTGCCTAAAAGAGGCGTTTTTATTGCTGAATTCATTTGGTGGCAGGGCTCAAACTACTTGTTAGCCAAAATGCTTGAACAGAAGCCATAAGTGGATGTGGCAATGGCATTGTGCTTCGCATTTTGTGCGAGGGGTGACGCCATTATTATCAATGCAGGCTAAAGTTTTGCCCAGTGCTTCTTCACACTTGACTCTCGTTCATAAAATGAAATCAAAATATCATAAACACTTTTCCCCACTCACATTCGAATGTGTGTCGTGTGTCCATGTCAGTCTCTGTCTCTGTCTGGGCGTGTGCCAGTGCCATAGAATAGATAGAAATGTATATTTCTATTTTTATGCCCCGACGGCCTGGCTATTAGATAAATAATAGCAAGTAAAGCTGCTTTTGCTACGTCTCTTCTCTTGCTCGGATTCGATTCAAGTTTCTTCTTCGGCTCACAAAAGTTTCGCTACAAGTTCAAGTTTTCGCTTTTGGCAGGCATTCGCTGGCAAATCAACAAACAAATAAATAAAGCCAATAATGGCTTGAAAATTGATGCGTTTTCTTTTTTAACTTATACACCCTCGACACATTAAAAAAAAAAAAACAAATTTGTGTGCAGTCAACACTTCAAATAGCCAATTTATTCACTACTACTTTAATTTATAGGGTAACTTTGTGTCGTCCACTTGCTTATCTTATTTTCTATTTTTTTTTTTGTTGGAAATTTATTATTGCGCTTTTGAGTCCGTTGCCCTTGAGTGTGCTTTCTGCTCTTCTTGTCTCTTTTTGACTTTGACCCCTGCCAGGATTCAGGATTTCTCGTGGGCGTCTCTCAACCGAGTCAAAGAAGTCCTTTTTCAACCTGGCTTCATCTGTCCGTGGTTTTATTTTTCCGCACCGTTTTTTTTTTTTTTGGGCACTTAATAAAATATTTATTTACTGGCTGACTGTGTTCATTGTGTATTGTGTTGTGCTGCTGCTGCTGCGGCGGCTCTCTTCTAATCAAGTTGAACAATTTTTAAATATTTTATAAGTATGATTCGTTCAGGGCGATTTGTGCACTTTTAATGCTTTAAATTAATATTTGCGTAGCTGCGAAATATGTTTTTTTGTTTTTCATATACACAAGCATTAAATGCAATGGCCTCTGGCTGTCATTCAATGCTCTAATAAATTCGACAAATTGCTACCAGAATCCTGACATCAATTTGCTGTTGGTTGCATGTCTCAGAGAGCGAAAAACGGCAATTGTGTGATTTTTATTGACTATCGCACGAAATCAAATAAACAAGAAAATACTTTTCCACCATACATATTTATAAAGCAAAAATGCAGCGTGTCGAATGTTGAGCAGTTGAGCAATGCCCTGTGGCAAATTTGTTGATGGACAATGATTTAAACTAGAAGTGAATTCAAATTCATTTTTTGACAACATCGATTAATTTATTATTAATATTTCTGTATATGTTCTAAAGAAACTATACATCTTTTCAATTATTTTATGTTAAACTAAATACATAGAAAATTGGTATACAGAATTGTTCAAATGAAATGCTCTTGATAGCTGATCAAAAGACACTCTTTCTGTTCATTACTTTATCCCCTTGCTTATACCTTTTAACACTCTAAAGATAGTACAGGGTATTTCACAATTTAAGGCATATCAAGCTCGACTGTGCCAGCGACAAGCACGACACAAAATGCACAAAAACAATAAAATATTTCACACAGAGAAAAACACACTCAGCAGACACACACACACACACACACACACACACACACACACACACATAAAACAAAAGCGCGGCAGGCAAAAGAAGAAGAAGACAAAAAATGTCCCGGAGAGTGGGAAAAAAGTAAACGCTGAAAATCAAATAAATCAAATGCTCGTAAATAAATCATTTGAATTTATTTTCATATGGCCAAAGCGAAATGTTGACAAAATAAAAGCACAATAAATGTATACTCGAAATGGCAAGCAAATACGACATGACGACTCGACACGTTTCGCCTGTTTTCACTGCGACACACACAGGACACACGGGCAGACACAAGAGGGCCTGGAAACGAGGAGTCAAGGGAGACACAGACACGGGAGTGACAAGCGAACAGCGAAGATGCCACCAACCACAACGGCAACTACAGACACGGACATTTAAGGTCCTCGCTGACTGACTGACTGACTGACGGACGGACAAACTGACTGAATGAGAGGCTGAAGCTAAAATGTTATTTTCTCACTTCCTGCACCTTTGTCTCTCTCACTCAGTGTATGTGTGTGTGTGTGTGAGTGTGAGTGTGAGTGTGACTGAGTGTCTGTTTGCTTTGCACTTGTGGTTAGTTATTTGGATGCTTCCATTGCTATTGCTGTTGCTATTGCTTCTGCTTCTGCCAGAGTACTCAAGTATTTGACGAATGGCGACAATTTCACTGCCCACCTCTAACTCTCTCTCTCGCTCTCTCTCTCTCTCTCTCTCTTAAATTTCTATTTACTTACTAAAGGGAATTGCAGAGTAGCGCTATAAATTCATTATGGCCTTTGAATGCTCTACCCAAAGTAGGAATTTCAAATTTATATCCAAATGCATATCTTTGCTATAAATTCATTGGCGATTATATTAATAAATATCTAGAGGATTTTTGATATCTACAATAATAACAATCAGATAACAATTTTAAGAGTTATTTAAGAAATGCTTTCTTAATTGCTTTTGCTGATAATCTGATATACTTTTTAGTGCTCTATACTATATTTTGAATGCAGTACTATATAAATACATCAAACATAGCCTTTTTGTATATTTCAGTCATTTTGTGGGATATTAATTTGGTATACTTTAACTTGCTTTGCTTTATTTAAAACGGATATCGGGTATCTTACAGTGGAGCACACTCGACTTTAGCTTTCATAGTTGTTATGAATTAAAATATTTATATCTTGAGCTAAACTTCTGTTTTTCCTATCGTTAAATAAAATATCATTAATTTATATTATTTTTAATATCTATAAATATTCGTTTTTAAGCTGAGTTCTGTTTCTTAATCATCTGCTTAAATCAGACCTCTTTTTTTTTGTTTGTTGTCAAAAACTAAATCGGTAGATTTAAGTATTTAAATATGACAAATATTTACTTTAAGTGTTAATCGATTTTAAAGAAAAGTTTTTAGGCTTAAGTTTCATTTTGTCTATCGTCAAATGGAGTGTCATTAATTTATTCTATTTTTTAATATAGATAAATGCATTTTGAGGTTTAGTTCAGTCTCTTAATCATCTGCGTAGCTCTGCCATCTTCGTGATATTTCCGCATCTGATCAATTATCATAATAATACTAAGTTTATATATAAACACTTTAATTTATTCTATGCTAAATGCAGCTCGTTAACATTTGCTGTTGCTTGTCACGCTTAAGTCAAGATAGAGCATTAGGTTGGCGCCTTTTGCGCATTATTAATGAGACAAGTTCAATTAATTTGTAGCTTGAGCAAATTGTCAGCACGTGTCGACATTTAGCCACGTTCTCCGTATCTATGACATCTCCTGTTTGCCGCTCAAATACAAAGCTACGAACATTGTGTAATGCGATTTAATGTCGCTATATCAACATAAGGCATTGAACCTTTTGAAGTGGCAGCTAATGTCGTACAATAGCAAAGATTGAAAAAAAGAAACAATCTAAAACAGGAAATAATACTTGACAATAGAACTGCTTTTAATTAAATCGAAATGAGAGTAAAGAATTTTAGTAAGAAAAAAAACTTTAATAACAAAGACAAATTAATGTCATAGTTAGAAAATTTTTTAGTATTTTAAATTTAAGTTATCACTAATTAATTATGTGCTAATCGCTAAGCTGAGCTTAGCAGCTCATCATGTGCTATGCTTTGTGCATTGCCAAGCAACCAAATCAAGTGTTGTGACGTCATAAATGCCGCTTCACATTCTCATTTCGGATTTGGCAATTTCGCATTTTGCCCCTCGAAACATTTCGCAAATTTGGTGCGCTGAAGAGCCGAGTTGCCTCAACTTAATTTACCAATACACTCGGCACGACAAATCCTTTAAGCCCAAGCCGTAGCTGGTTGTTTATGCCAACTCGAGGTTGCGCCCAACCATTTGGAGCTTTCAACAACTCGTCGGTTGGTTGCAAGTTTGCCTTTGCCTCCACAACTCAAGCTGTGCCTCATTCCCATTCTCTCACTCTACCGAGCTACATCTGAAATTAATGCAAGCCGGCATAAGCCTTTTTGCTAGGCTCTTTCAATGTCGGCTCGACTCGACTCAGCTTGTGCTGCGTTGTAAGTTAAGTTGGCACAAAGTTGTTGTGGGGAGGAAACTTCCTTCGCTGGCTAAACAAATTAATTACATTTCATTCAAGTTGCGAATTTGTTGCAGAGCGATTGAATATTTCTTCGCCCCTCGATTTTGGCAATTCATTTCGAATGCAGGGCGCCAACTTTTTGTTGCAAATTGCAGAGCGAAAGTTACTTGCAACTTGTGCGCACACAGTTGCTGTTGCTGTTGCTGTTGCTGCTGCTGCTGTCTCCCCTTCGTTTGTTTGTTCGCGTGGCACGTGCAGCACTTCCATTGTGCTAATTGAATAGTTAAGCGCATTTGATGCACCGCCAAGTGTTGCTCGGACGCAAACTGTTGCAATTTGTTGCTGTTGCTGTTGCCGTTGTTGTTTTTCAGCTCAGCCAGGCCCTTGAGTGCTTCATTTGCAAACGTGCAACACTCGACGACGTGCGGCTGCTTGTCATTGTTGCCTTAACAACTGACGGATGCACGCAACAACAACAACAACAACAGCAACAACAACAGTTACAGCGACCACTTGGTGCCTTTGTCTGCAACAGGCAATCTGCCACTTTTGCGGATATGCTGCTTATAATTGTTTTAGCCTTCCAGCCGTGCAACGTGACAACAACCACAGAGAGTCGTCACTGCAATATATGTTGTGTTAAGCCTCTCAACTGACTTTTTCTTTTTTAGCTTGTAACTCCAAGTGACGCCACTTTTTCATGTCTTTTTTTTGTGCGTTTGCAACTTTTGTTGCCACTGCTGCTGCTGTTGCTGTTGCTGCTGCGTGGCTTATGTAGGTCACTTCTTGCGTTGTTAACTCATTTGAATTGCACGTCAACAGTTCGGAAAACAAAGCCAAAAACTTTTGTCATTTGCCCCAACAACAGCAGCAGCAACAACAACAGCAACAACAACAGCAACAACAACAGCAACAACAACAACAACAACAACTTTGTAGACGCATGTTTTCGAGTTGAGTTTCTTGCAACAACTTTGTCGCTTAAAGCAGCTTAAGGATGTGTATATAAATATATTTTTTTTCTTTCAGCTTGTTGCTACAAAGTTTTTCCAGTATTTTCTCAAACAAATTGCAACAACGACTTAAAAATTGTATTTGCTTTTTTATGTGAATTCGCAAGACAACTGTGGAAATGTTAAGAATAATGATGAATTTATTTTAGTAATCATTATCGTAAACAAATACGTAGATTGTTCAATAAATGATTTAACCAAAGTTGCTGATCATAGTTGAGCATTGTTCTTCTTATTTAAGATACAGTATTATTTAAGCAATTTAAAAACAGAGCTATTTAGTCAAGCCTAATAAAAAATATTTATTAATATAATTGAGTAAACTTCTCATCAATACAATCAGCAACATATTTGCGATTTACTCTTAACAAAGTATTAATAAATTAAATTACTTTTCAAAGTAAATTTGTGAAAATCCAAATTAAACTTGCTTTACAAACTTGTCAGTCTTTAATTTCATTTAAAATAGGCAAAACTTCTAAATACATTTCAACTATTAACGTAATAAAATGTAATAAGTGTCAGATTGATTTATTAACGAAGGCATAACTTGATATTCGTTTGATGGTATTTATTAATATTAGTTTTAGGTAATTTAATATGTATTTTATCATTTATTGACATCAATTGCATATACTATTTGTGTCAAATTGCAAACTTAAAGGATTTAGTTACATATTCTATTCTGTGCTGTGCATTATTTGATTACATTTGTGAGCAGCCATTTGAAATTGTAATTTAATTAATGCGAATTTTGGCATAATTAAGCACAGTCGACTTCAAAGTCAATACCATAGTTGTGCTAAATGTAATAGGATTAATGTTTACCACAAGCATAATAATCTACAGCACTGTCAAAGCAAAGGCAAAACCTCAACTTTCCCCCTCCACAACAACAACAACAACAACAACAACGAGAAGAAAAACAAATGTTGGTCGCTAATTTGTATGGAACTAAAAGCGAGTAAAACTTTGTTGTTTTGTGCCTTTGAAATGCGCACTTTCATTTCCCATTTGCCATATTTTGCGGTAATTAATATTTTTCCACTTTTGGGTAGGAAATCATTGAAGTAAAATAATATTTCCATTTCCATTTCTTTTTGTGCGAAGGTTTGTTGCCTCGACTCGAACAACTTAATTTACTTGGCGTATTTCCTACTTTTCTTTACTATTTGTTCGTTCTTTTTTTTATTTTTTTAGCGGGATCAGCTAGCAAGTTTATGTCCATTAAACTTCCGTTACATTTGGCGCTTTATGTCTGAGAGAACTGAGAAACTCGGACTCTGTTGGTTACTTACTTGTAACTTGCTGGCCGGAAAGTTTATGCTTTTGTATTTCCGGCACAAGTAGCGCAAGGTTCTCCAACTATTTTCGGTCATTCACTGTTCGCTTTTCGCTTTACGTTTTTCGGCTTTCTTTTTTTTTTGTCTTTGGGCGGAAAAGTGCAATTTCAAAATTTGTGCAGCTTCTCTTTTATGCGCGTGCACACAAAAGTAATGCTAAAAAATGAGCAAGATGAACTTTTGTGAGCGGAACAACAACAACAACAACAACAAGAACAAGCTTGCTTAAGCATTCTTTAAGCTGTGACTGCAAAATGTGCTTACATTGATGGGCGCGACAGCTGAACCCACATAAATTTGCATAAGTTGCGAAACGGAACGCAGTCAGAGGCTTAAGCCCTCAACGAAAAATTGACGCTAATTTCTCTGACCTCAATTGACTGGCAACTGGCACAGTGCAAAATTGGATAAAACTCGTTTCAGTTTAGCTGTCATATTGCCAATTGATTTGAGTGAAATGCTTTTCTATTTTCCATCGCTTTTTTTGTTTTATGTGTCGCAAAATTACTGACATTACTCGCAATACTCAGCAAAATATGCTATGCATAATTTATGAATCCAAGCAACAAAAAGCAGGCCAAGAAAACCGCCAATAACGGAAGCCATTTGTATGCAGCACTCAACGCATTTTCGGGCGTGAAAGCGAAAGCGGAAAGGGGGGAAAAAAGCAATTGAGTTACTAATTACTTTGCGTAAGCTTTAATCGCTCAGCTCAGCTCAAAGTGTGGAGGGGGGGCGCTTTTGGCTGTCCATTAAAAGTACCTTGGCTGAAGTGTGCTTAGACGATGGCATAAACAATTAAATATTTACAGACAACAGCAGCAGCAGCTGGTGCGCTTCTCTTCACTGTTGCTGTTACTGTTGTCAATCGCCTGCAGATAAAGGTCAAGGCTGCTAGCAAGGCAAGGATAAAATGGTAGCAGCACTCTCTCCCTCTCTCTCTCTCTCACTCCCTTCAAACTCATTTGCCTAAGTCTTAGCTGCGTTAATTGGCGCCTTTTGTTTGGCCCTAACTGCGCTAATGGCCATAAACTGTGTTGTTATAACCAACTGGGCAGCAGCGACTGTTTGAAGTGCGATTGAGAATTTCTAAGCAAAAGCCCTCTCACTGCCTTCCAGCTGCTCACTAATTGCTTAAAACCCTGGGTGGATATTTACCTTGCCGCAGGTTAGTCCAGCGCCACAACCTTGGCAACCATTTTACACAGATTGTTAGCCAAAAAAGTATTTAACAAAGATTGAACTCTCTATTGCATCACAAAAAAATTTAGCATTGAAAACTTAGAACATTACGATTGCTTACTCTAGCATTGAAAAACTTTACCAAAAAAACCATTGCCTACTTTTGTGCGCTGGCAAAAAGTTTTCTGCTAAGGTCGAAAAAAAAAACACACACACAAGTACATCATATATCACATACGCTCAACGAGAGCAGCTTAATCCAATTTAATGCCGACAAACTTCAAAATGAAATTGAAAATAAATTGTTTAAATTGCTGCTGCTGTGGACAAACAAACAAAAACAGTGCCGGCAAAAGCTGATTTAAAGTTTATGAGATTGTCATAAGTTTTTAATAGCTGTCAAATAATAGACAAAATCGTGATGACAATGGGGAGTTTTTGACATTGTTGTTTTTGCTGTGGCGCTGACGTTGACATAAATCGAGTATAAAATTTAATTACAGTGCAAAAGCAAACAATTTTTATTATCTGAGCTCAACTCTAAAGTCGTTAAAATAATGGACAGACAAATGTGATGATGCTCTCTGCAAAATTCCCTTGAAGAAATGCGTGATGAACAGTGTAAAAACAAAAAATAATATAAAGTGAAATAAAATTATAATACAGCATCGTAGTATATGCTTAGTACTATGAGAAACGCGCAACATTTCGATTTATGCAAACGCCATAAAAGTGCACAACGCAAATTGCAAAAATACCTCAAAGGCAGCAGTAGCAACAGCAGCTGGGCCACAACAACGATCATCATTAAAACTAGTGGAAATCAACAAAGAGAGAAGCAAACAACTAACCAACAACAGCAGCAAGTGAGCAAAAGAAGAAGCAGTTGTTGCCTATATCATTTAATCATTCACAGCAAGTGCAACAAAGTGAAATTACAAAGCTTCTCGCCTCGGCATAACAATAATAATAACAGCAGTAGCAACAGCAACAGTAACAAAAGCAACTGCAGCAACAACAGCGATAACAACCAGCGGCAAGAACAAATTAATTGCTGGCTCTGCCACAAGGTTTGGCAGTAAACAACCGACTGGAGACTGGCGAAAGGCAACGCGGCAATTTGCTTCACTCCAAAGGTGTTGTTGCCGTGCAACAGCAACAGTAGCAGCAACAAAAAGTAGCAAAAAGGAACTGCAACATCAGCAACACAGCTTCACATAAACAGCGTTCGCCTGCGTAGTTATGGTCGATCCATTAAAAATCTTTTGGGTTTTGACAAATAGCACCTATTTGGGTAAGTGTGTATAGCAATTTGAGTGTGTGTGTGTGTGTGTGTGTGTGTGTTTGTGTGCGCGCATATATGATTATTTACACCTGTTAAAATTTCATGATATGTGTGTGGGCTTGTAAGCCAAACTAATGATACCCCCGGTGATTGCGAGTCTTGAAGCTTTTTAAATATGCATTAATATTTTTGCCGAGTGCCTTTTGCCGAGAGTGCGACTTCAACTTGAATGTAAAACATTTTATTTGCTTTTCATTTTAATGGCATTGCATTAATATAAGAACCAAGGACTAAGGACTTAAGACTAGCTAAAACATAGACACAACAACAAAGAGCAAACAGCAGTCATTTTGCTAATGACTGTCATATGTTGAAGTGCCATAAAGAAAAGGGTTTACGTTTACCTCGTATCGCATTTTTGATAGAGTTTATAAAAGAGTTTTGTATAGAGGAGAAGTAAATATAATTGACAATGTTAAGAACTAGCACTAAAAACTAGACTAGAAAGAAAATCATAAATGTGCCATTCAAAAAATGTAATAATTTTAATTTAATTTAAAAATATATATAAAATATAATAATTAGATTACAAATTTATGATTTTTGTTTTGTAGTACACATTAAGAATCATTTAGGGAATCCAATAAATTGTTGTTTTAATCCTAAGGAACTCTTTCAAAATTATATAAATTAATATACATTTTTTTTAATTGGATTCATTTTATACTGAACTTTAAAAGTACACACAATTTAAGAGGGCATAATGTGCTCAACAAATCTCATACATTAAATAAAATTCATGAGCAAGTCTCTTAATTTATTATACAATTAAAAAAAAAAGAATTTATTAAGAAACTTTTTAATTTTCTTTGACACAGTTTTATTTGTACTCCTTTTAACAACTTTTGCATTTTCTCAAAATTTTGTTGAATTAATTTTAATACCCTTTGCCTTTTATAGTATTTATAAAATTGTTGCTTTACAGTTTTGTGCGCACAAATGATTTCCGTCATAACATTTAATGGTCTATGTCGTTTAATCCTGGCTTCAGGTCAAGTGCAAATAAGTTTGCATTAAACGCGAGGTCAAAGCCTTTTTATGCCAAATAAAATACAGTTTCCGGCATACGCTTTTAATTTACTAATTAGTTCTTGTGCAGGCGGCATATAAACAAATGAATAAATAACAGACTAAGTAAATATAACAAATACAAATATTATTGTATTTTATACGCTTTTATTGCTTTTCCCATTTTGTCAACACACACAAATTTTAATCCTCAAGGCAGTTAACGCCCTTTCCTTCTCCTACCTCCCTCCCTCCCCGAACATGGCTTTGCATAAGAGCGACAAACATTGTGTAATAAATTAGCCAAGTTTATGATAATCTCCACGTTGTGTTTACACATGTATTTTGGATTTAGTTTCAGTTTGCGACATAAGTTTTTGCCTTCGATATGCAAAAACAAAAACAGTACGGAAAAAGAAAATATTGTCCACAACTTTCTGCCTGTTTTGACAGCAAGTGCGTGAGTGTATGAGTGTATAAGTGTGTGTGTGTAACTACTTATTATTATTAGCTGCGTCTGTCACATGGCAGGGGTTACGCTGCGTATGCGTAATGTGTCAACTTGTCAATGCCTGAGGCATAAGCATCTGCTTTGATAGCGAGTTATGTTGTGCTATTTATAAGTCAAAGGGTTCCGCTTGCTGCCCTTTGAGTTTGACAGCTCAAATAAATGCAACTAATTTAGCCCCGAGTTAAAGTTTATAGACATGTGTGTGACACACAGAGACTTTTAATTAGTTTTTCACCTCGATTTATGAGCACATTTTTCGGAACCCTTTAAGGCAGCTACAGTTAATGATAATATTTATCAAAGCCATGCATGAGTTTTCGCCTGAGCTATGAAACGTGAGCAGCAGGAGTTCGGATTATATAATAAAACAAGTAGAAGAGCTTAAGTGGTGTGTGCTTGACTGTGTGATACCCGGTACGCGCTTTGAATAAAATAAACCGCATTAATGTATAGAAAATATACTAAAATATATCACAATCTGTATTTGGTATATCGATATAGTACTACAGTTAAAATATACCATAGATTACTATAATATACCAACGTAATAAAGGCACAGTGTAGTGTGCTCGACTATATAATATCCGCTACCAATTTTGAGTGAAAAACAGTGCGGTATTACACTTAAAATATACCGCTACATACCATAATATACCATAAATTATATTTGGCATATTGCTGTAAGGCTACATTCAAAATATACTATGGCGTATTGAAATATACCAAAAAAAAAATATATATCAATCTTTCTTAGTTTATGAGATCTAGGTGTTTATACTGACAGAAAGACAGATGGATATGTCTATATTGTATAGGCTTTTGGCTCTGATCAAGAATATATCTATACCTAGATGCCATCTTTTGTTTGTTACATATATTTCCGGCAACCACAAACTTATAATACCCTTCTTCTCTATGGGTAGCGGTTATAAAAAAGCGAAATTCACGCGACTGCCGAAAGTCAGTCAGATCAGTAAAAATGCGAATTCCTGCCGCATGTATTAAAATCAGCGAGCGAAAAAGTTTTTAATTGCGGCTGACCCTCAACGGACATAGGTCGTAATTAACACGACGCTGCCGACGCTGCGCTGATTCTCCTTTTTTTTCACAGTCCCGCATTTGAGGCCGCTCTTCGAGCTGTGTTAATGAACAACAGCAGCAGCAGCAGCGGTGAGCAATGAGCAAAGACCTTGACAGGGACACGGACAGCGGCAGCAACTCATTATGCCTGGCAAAATATTTGTCAACTCATCAACCGTTGACGTTCCCACTTCCCCATTCCCAATCCCATTGCCGTTGTCGTTATCATGCGCCATATTTTTCAGCGCCATCTTTTTGTTTTTGTTTTGTTTTGCTTTTTTATGGATTTGAAATCTTTTTCTCTTTTTTTTTCCGCGTGTTTGGTGCGTTTTGTTTGCCATCTGTCACTGCAGCTCAGTTTTCAGTTTTATTTATTTTCATTTTTTTTGTTGTTGTGCCCGCGCACTTTTTAATTAGTCGGGGCAACGCAACATCAACCTGGTTAAGATGGCAACAGCGAATTTGATGTTGTAAAGCACAACATAAAAAATGAAAAGCTGGGCAACATTTCCATAAGTTTAATTAACATTTCACTAACAGCAGCCAGCAGAAGACACCAAAGCTAAAGCCAAAGTCGAGTCGAGTCGAGTTGTGAGTTCAGTTTTGAAGTGCAGGTCACATCCGGCAAATGAGAGAGTGGCAGCGGCAAACGGATGTTATCCTTTTGGCTAACTGGCAATGTGCTGGTACATCCTGCTGTTGACGGCTAATGAATACAAATATGAAAATCAAAAAAAAAAAAAAGACCGTATATAGATGTTATTTATATTTACGGGTCGCTCAACGCAACGCAAAGCAACGCAAAGCAAATGCGATGCCTAATTGAAATTTCCCATCACAAACAACGAATGAAAATCATATAGCGGTCGGCATCAAAGTTAATGAGCTGCACTGCTGCGGCGGCCGCCAAGTAGACCGAGTTTTTGTGTTTGTAGTTGCCCCAAGGGCGTTATTTCGAATAACATTGGGCTTTGGTTTCAACGAGTTTATTAAATGGATTTAATTGTGTTTTTTTACTCGTACTTTGTGCGCAAAGCAAAGTGCGGCTTTTGCGTTTTGCGGCTTTATTTTCCTTCTCTTTTTTTGTTTTTTGCTGATTCACCAAATCCAAATTTTCGTATATAAATCATGCAGCCTGAGCTTGGTAATTACCTAAGAAAATAGCGTGTGGGATATATATAGAAATTGCAAATGAAAGCCAAACAAATGCTTAACGACTTGAAAGGAAGTCAAAGCAAATACAACTGAATTATTAATATCGCAATTATAATAATATTTTGCGGCTAGGCTATTTAAATAGCATTAGATTGCATAATCGTATTGTAATTCAAATATATATATTTATAGCTGCTAAGAAGTTCATTAATATTTAATCACTATAAACTCTGCTCTCATTAGCTTAAATGCCAAGTTTAATCAACTAAAATTTGTAATCAGCTGCTGCAAACTCAAAAGCGTGCTAGACTTTTTAGCACACAAGAAAGTTTCCTTTTGATTCAATGCATGAATGAACACACACACACACACACATCACATGACTAACGGCTGCCAAAACATCAAACGACAACAAGTTGGAGTAGAACTAAAAAACGAGAGAAGAAAAATATTTTCTTTTCCCCCCCAAAAAAAAGTTGTACAATGTTTGACCTCCTTCCCCCCGCCTCCCCCGCAAGCCTGCTGTCACCTTAAATGTGATGCGCTTTGTTGCTCTTTTGGAAAAACGTGGCTTCCGTCTCAGTAAACTACTCGCTTTCCACCATCCCGCACTCCCTCACTCGCTTTTTTCCCATCTATTTTCCTGTGCTTTTCCATCTGCCCACACTTTCAACATGTTTTTTGTTTACCATGGCTGATTTAAGCAGCTCTGACATTTGACGCCACTTTACGACGCGGGGCGCTGCTAAATTATACACACACACACACACACACACAGAGACCCCAACAAAAAGAGTTTGCAGAGAAAACTAAAGAAAAATAGAGAAAAATATATATTCCAGCAACTGACAAAAAGCTCAAAAAGCAGCACACAGCATAGAGAACACTTTGTAGGTGTACAAATGTGAAGTTGTGTGTGCGAGTGTGTGTGTTTACAGAAGCTCTTGTTGCTGGCAGTCATTCATAGACTGACATATGCTAAGGTTGCCTGCTTCTGCTGTTGCTGCTTGCTGTGTTAGTGTGCCAGTTATGCGACCATAAATAGCTGAAGAGCGAGAAGAGCCAACCCCAAAATGGTGGAGTGTAACGGAAGGCGCTCTTCACGTGTGCGGCACGTTAATAGTTTAAAGTGAGTCCTTTTGACTCGCTGCCAGGCTCAGTTTGCTGCTCAATTTAACACCAACAAAAAAAAAAAAAGCGGCCACTTAAACATGCAGCACGCTCAGCCAGCTGCCAAACAATCTACAGTTTTCATAGAAGGGTATTATAACCTTGTGTCTGTAGGCAACTCAACCTCTATATTCCATTCGATAAGGTATGCAAATTTTGAAGCTAAAGCCTCGATTTGTGATATATAAAATAATACCTGAATTATTTAGGATACCTGAAATTGTACACGTCATTTAAGATATAATTTTGTATGCCTGACAATCTGGCATATTTTGTACTCTTTAGTATATTTTGATATACATAATTTAGCATTTTATATTTTTTTAGTATTTTGTGGTATCTTATTTAGTATATTTTAATAATAATACCGCATTGTTTTGCTTTCATTTAAAATGGGTAGCGGATATCTTAAAATTAGCTTACTTTAAAAATACCAAATATAGCCTTCGGTGTATTTTTATGTATCTTTGTGGTATTCTCATTTAGTATATTTGAATAATAATACCGCACTGCTTTGCTTTTTTTCAAAAAAGGGTAGCGGCTATCTTAAATAAAGTATAACATCAATATACGAAATACAACCTTGGTATATTTTTAGTATTTTTGTGGTATATTAAGTTTGTATCTCTTAAATAAATAACCGCACTATTTTCCTTTTGTTCAGAATCGGTAACGGGTATCAACCAGTCGATCACACTCAACTCTAGCCTTATTTCTTGATTTTCTTCTTTTTTGAGTGCCAAAAATTATGTCAAAATAGCGTCACGCTACCCCAGCAAATAAATTCAATTTCATAGGTGCGAGTGTGTGTTAGGTAGTATTTATTTAGGTATTTATTTAGTGTATAACAAACAAGTTGCTTTTATAAATACACTTTTTGGGTGTTTATTATTTTTCGCTCTATTTACCGAAATACTTCGCTTAGTTGGGCTGCCTCGCAAAAAAAGAGTTGTTTGCGTTTATTTACTTTTGCTCATTTCTCATTTTTTTCCTTTCGTTTTTGCTGCTCTTAAGCTTTACGTGCTGCCGCCCTCGAAAGCTTAATAAGGTCGAGTTAAGTTTTAAATTAGATTTCATTGGTTATAAAGAAGGAGAGAAGGAAACGAAGCCAACGACCTGATTACTTTCATTTAGTTGGGCAGCGCAAGTTCGTTAAAAATGTAGTTGTACTTTATAACTGGTTATGTTATTATTTTTTTTATTTTTTGAAATCAGTTCTTGAGTCACTTATTTTGTTTTACTAAAACTTCGACTATGAAATTGTATTCCCAATTATGTAATATAAGCTCTACTTGAATTACATTTCAAATTACAAATCTCTAGCAATTAGTAGACTTTACCTTAAGCTTAAGCTATTCAGCACTTGCTTCTGCTCTTAACACGTAAAACTAGTTTGCAAATACAATATTTGTAAATTTACACAATACTTTGGTAAAACAAAGAGGCAAGCTTATATGAAATTAGTTTTTAAATTGCATTGAATGGCTAAAAGCCATTGAAAATATTTATAGAAATTGCACACATAACTATGCAGAGCATGAATTTTTAAGCCTTTAAAATGTCATGTAAAAGATTAAAATGCAATAGGAAATGCGTTTAATAAAATGCTTTATGCATTCATAGGGCGATGGCGAATGGCAAACCGGCAGGCAGCAAATGGCAAAGGAACGCCCAGGCAAGTGGCGTCTTTTCAATATTACGTATACGCAACGAGTGCCTGGCATCGTTGCTCGCCTGTTGGCTGTCGACTGCCTGCTGGCAATATTAATTTTCCAACAACTTTATGATGTGTGACCGTGTGTGTGTGTGTGTGTATCTGTGTGCAATTCTCTCTCGCCTTGTCTTGTCTTTTCCTTCTTTTTTTTTCCGTTCACTTACAGCATTTACAGCATTTATTTCGAAAGAAACATATATGTTTTTGTTATTTATTTATACAAGAGTAGTTTTTTTTTTCGGTGTATATGCAGTTTCTGCCCCGAACCTTTTGTGTTTACACATCTTGCAGTTTGCCATAAAATTCTAACAGGAAAAGCAGATTATTGCTTCCGCATGTGGGAAACTTCACAAAAAGAGAAAGAAAGGAAAGGAGAAAAAACTAAACTTTGTGCTTGCGCATTTTGAATTGCATTGGCTGCCAAAAGTGCACTTTCAGAAATCCGCATGAAGAGCATTTGGCCCTGCCAAAGTAAACCAATTATGGTCAGGTATCAAGAGTAAATATTTAAATTTTGTTAACATTTGATTCGATATTGCAATTTATTGAATATCTCCTCTATTTTCGGTAGGTTTTTTCCACTTTGTGTGGAAACTAGTTTTATTAAATTAAAAGTTTTCAAAGATTTTCTGGCTCACACACGCATGCACAAAGAAAGTCATTAACGTAGCACAAATAAAGAGGAGAATACAAAACCAGACAAAAGAGAGAGAGAAAAACTCTTGAAAGTCTTGAACAAGTTTTTGGTTTAGCAAGACATTAGCAGGAAATAAGCAAATAAACTGTACAAAGTGCTGGAAAATCCAATACTGGCCTCAGCTTACGCATCAGTTTCGGTGTGCTGCACTTTGTCTGAGTGTTTGTGTGGGTGAAGCTGTGGATAAACAACCAAAAGTTTTTCGCTTTGAGCAAAATGTTTTCTAATTTCTAATCACACAACAGAGAAAGCAAGAGAGAGAAAGCAAAGAAAGGCGAAGCAGCAGAAGCAGAAGATGTCTACGTTAAGTGACATTGCGACGAGCTGTTTATTTTTATTAATTTCATTGACAATTTAATTATGCTCATTACTGGAGATACACACACACACACACACACATAGAGAGAACTTGGTGCGTGCCACAGTTTTATGCATGCCACGTTTCTCACATAAACCAAGACAATTTACGACACTCTCAAATGCCAAAAGGCACGCACAGTAATTTGTCAATCGATAAATTTTGGGGCCATAATTAATGCTGCTTATTGGCATTTCATACACCACTCACTTCAAATAATAAGTATCTATCACATATAAGTATCTATCTATCTTCATCTATATATAAAGTATATATATATCTTTATCACATATATATATTTTTTGTGTGTGGCTTCCGCTTGATTTTCTTTCTTCACATCTTTTTCATTTGCAGTTACAAAATTTGTACGCATTGGTATTGCCGACAAAAACGACTCACCGCCATATTTCGATAGATTTCTGTACGAGACTGAAATCGATGAAAATGCCGATTTGCAGAGCACAGTTCTCACTGTCAACGCCAAGGATCACAATGAGTGTGAGTACAGCATATAAAATACTTACAAACATACATATATACAGAGAAAACATTCTTATAATTTTTTAATGCGATTTGTCACTGTCTCATTTCGGCTTATACTTACGAGTATGTCTATTGGATATGTGATTTTAATTCCATGTTCTTTAATGCGCGCACTTCGCTTGAGATACAATTCGTTGCATAATTTTGCCATTGATTTAATCAGCTTTGCTTTTAATTGCAATTAGCACAAGGCATACTAAGAAGATGCCTTTTCTAGAGGGTGTTCATAAAAGCTAATAAGTATACAAAGATACATTCTTAAGCCTGCAAACAGGGGGATGAAGTATGTTCAGGTAAGAAGGTATAAAGATAAAGCTTTTATGCGAAGTAGCTGCAAATTATGCTAAAAGGTAATAGCAGGAAGCAGCAAAATTGATGAAGCAGCTAAAAGGCTGGGTGAATACAGCAACGAAGAAGCCTTTGTCTATGGGCCAAAGAGGAGTGCACAAAAAAAATAGTCTTTTAATCAATAGACTTCAAGCAAAAAAGAGTTGAAAACTTACACGCAATTATTTATTTAACGCTTGCCAAGAGTTTCACTTTAAAAGTTGCACATTTTTAGCAAAGTTTTACTACAATAAAAGTTCAAAGAAAGGCAAAGCAAAAAAATCACAACCATTTGGATTTAAAATTGAGTAAATCTAGTATTTTACCTTAAACATGACTTGCAGCAGCTTAGGAGGCAATCTAATGTTTCCCTAGTTACGTTCGAGGAAAATAATCATCAGAGCCAAAGTCAAGCTTACATCATTTCGCAACATCATTGTGAGGCTTTTTTTCGCATTAACATTTCAACACATATCGTTTAAATGGCATAAAAAATGTACAACCAAAAAAAAAAAAAAAGAAAAAAATCAACATTGAATGCGTACTTAAATGATGCCATAAACATTAGGAAAGAACCAATTTGGCAATTTCCTATATGCGGTTCGTTTATGCATAAATATTTGAGAGAAGGCTTTGAATATTTTTCACATAGCAAAAAATTATTTGCTGCTGCTGTTTTTGCGCTTTCATTGTGTTTGATGAGGGTTGATGGGGCAGGGGCGGTAATAAACATTTTGTTTATTTTAATATGCCGCCGCAGTGTGTGTGTGTAGCCATTGTGAAAATATTATTGCGCATACGCCATGTACGCCAAATATTTACCAAATATTAACAAATAAAGGCTCATTGAAGACAAAGATACACAATACAAGATACTCGCTCCTCGCTCTATGAATAAATCCATAAAATACAAAGACAAACACGACCCAGACCCAAAAATCTATCCAACACTCACACTCACACTCCTCTCCCAAATATCTCTCATATCTCCTACACTCGCACTCGTATTTATACATGTATTGATTCCCAAGCGAAAACTATCATTGTAAATATTATGGGCACGAGAATGACATGATTTCTCAAGGGGGAACGAGGAGAGCGGGAGCGGGGAGCGAAAAAGATTTGCAGCATCGAAACATTCAAAATCTCATTGAGAACGTTTAACAACTTTGATACGGGAGATAGGGCAAAGGAAATGCCGAAAACGAAACCCGCAAGAAACACACACACTCCTCTCGAAGAGGGGGAAGAAGAAGGGGGGAGCAGCAACAGCGCCAAGGAAGAAAAATCTTCATCCTGCATGCTGTCGCTGTCGTACTCGTCAATGTCGCCGTCGTCGCCGCCGCCGTTCTGACGACTGCGAAAAAAGCATTAACCCGAATTGGAAAAAATTGGGAAAAAGTAGGAATAACAACAACAACAACAACAACAAGAGCATACAAATTGGAATGTGTGTGAGAGTTTGAGCACCAAAGTTGAGCAACAGAGCAACGAAGGAGAAAAAATAAAGAAATGGAAAATAAAAAGAACACATAGAAAATGCTGTTAGCCAGCCAAATGCTGGCATACATAGAAATCCATATCGCATATCGTACATGGCAAACTCGCACAAATAATATATGAATGGCTCCTCCACACACACACAAATACAAATACAAAAAAAGAAATCCACAAATATATAGGAAGAGGACCTGCTGTGTGCAAATGGCAAAATGAGAACAAGCCCAGGACCATGACAATCTTTTATGTGATTTCTTTGCCTACTTTGCTAGTGCAAATGGCATGGAATGCCAGGCACTCACAACTACTGAAATGGAGCTGTAAAACTTCACTGACTCCTTCTGTCTGTCTGCAAAAAATACATTCTCTATACATGTTAGATGCGAGTGTAGAGCATTCGAAATTTATGAGCGCCAAAAATTATTTATTATACGAAGCATGTGAGGACTTTGGCAAAATGTTTACAACATTCTTCGACAGTCGCGACGGTCGCCTTTTTTTTCTCTCTCTCTCTGTGTGTCTGATGATGTCCTTTACTTTTTCCATTTTCGAGTATGAAATGTGTCGCATTTGTTTTGAAATTGCTAGATTGTCAATGGTGCCAGAGGTTCAATGATTCAAAAGAATGTGGCTTTATAATAAGATTGCTTGGTAGATGGATAGAAATTGGATTTAAATGAAGAATTGTTAAACATACAAATTATTTAGCTAACTGAAGTTAGTAGGATTGATATGAAGAAAATCAAATGATACAAAAAACTACAAACATTTGTATTTCACACTTTTCATAAATAAAAGTTGAATCAATCTGAATCATTAATAAAATATTTAAATTTGTAATAAAAAATTTTATTTCAGGCATAAGAAAAATATATAAAATAGGTAAAATTTAAGAAGAATATTTTGAGCGCTTGTAAATGATAAATCAAATATGTATTAAATCATATCATATTTAAATTTAACTTCTATTAAAAATTAACAATTTCAAGCTCTATGAATAATATATAATTTGTAATCTATGCCTTAATAATACTAACAATATAATATAAGATTAAAGCACTAAGAATTCAATAAAGGTCTTATTTAGTTTTAAAAACCAGACCATCAAAAATATATGAACCATATTTTCCCACACTAATCTTATTTTGAATGACACAGCAAATTTTTGACTTATTTGCGACAGCTCCAATATTAATGAAATAATTATGTCATGTAAATGTATTAATATATCTTTATTCAAAATGCACTGCAAACTCTATTCGATAAATCAACTTTATTGCTGCGTCATGCTTTAAGCATATTAAGCAATCCTTTCATAGTACATCTCCTTCCCCCGCCACGTTGCTCATTTTGTACTTGCATTGGCTTGCTGGGCCATTAAATGGCTTTCCATTATCATCTCAAGTTCTTGCTATGCTATAAAGCATTTTACCGCCAAACACACAATTTAACAATAGCTTCCGCCAGGTATTGCGCTGACGATGAGGCAATGCCGACAATGAAAGCGCTTTGGCAGTGTGAGCGATAAAAACACTTTGGAGAGCAGGTCCTAAGCATAGCTCAACGGCACTCAAATAAAGTAGAAAGGTCAGGAAAAAGAGAAAGACAACAACGAACAACAATAACAATGCGCAAAGCGGCAAGAATAACGCTTCTATTTTCTCCTATTTTTTTTGTTTGTGTTATTTAACATTTTAAACTGACTTTTCATGCTAAATAAGTATGGCATAAAAACAACAACGATCGCATAGAATATATACAAGGGCAGCCAAGGATGTGTGTGTTGAAGTCTCTGCGGGACTGAAGCAAGCAGCATTTCCCATGGTGTCTGTATATTAATTTATTATCATTATCAGTGATTTTAAAATGGCGTCGTGACATCGTAAATTATAAATGGCGTTGTCTAAGTCTCTAGTAAGAGACCAAAGACCAGAGACCGGGGGACTACTTAACAGCCACACAGCCTCTAGGTTGGCCGCAGCTCCTTTCCGTGTGTGTGCCTCATTGTTTTTTTGCACTTTGTTGCTGTGTGTAATTTGTGGCATTAAAAACAGCGGCAAGTATGTGTGTGTGCGTATACGTAATATAATGTAAATGGCTTTAATTATAAAGCGAGGGCAGCAACTAAAGTAGGAAATTCATATTTATTTATACTTTCTTTTATAGATGTTTTAAGGCTGCTTAAGCTTCATTTTTATTTATACATTTTTCCATAGTTGTTTTAAGGTTGCTTACGCTCACATCTCTTCTCGACACTTTGAGTTCATAGTTTTGCTATTTAAATGGCACTTAATCTATTTCGTCTCAATCAACAAAAGCAGCTGCCACACATTCTAAATCTGTTTATACACAATTCTAAGCTGCTAATGCAATTTAAGCAGACATAAAGTGGTTTCCACAAATGTCTTATCTACGTCTATGCCAAATGCCATGTCACATTTGCTCAGCTCATCTTCTGGCTTTGTCTTTGGCCTCTTTAATCAAGTCAAGTCAAGTTACCCTCTGCTGCTGCTGCTGGTGCTCGTCTAATGCTTACATGCTTTAATTGAGCTGAAAGCTGTAAAGTTAACACACATCTTATGTGTGCTCAGCCAAAAATGGGGCCAAGTTGTGCTTCCCCTTTTCCACTTTTTATTTTGTGTGTTGTCGTAGACAGCGAGTTAAGCGATTTACGCGTCGCTAATTTACACTAATGTTTGTCATTTTACATTTTTGCATAAATGAACGCCAGTTCCTTGTTCCTTTTTCCTGAAGTATGTTCTTCTTGTTGTCGTTGTCGTTGTCTGTGTTTGCAACTCGTGTGTTCTGCGCTGCTGGTAGCAACACTTTCTCCAAGCTGTTTAATCATTTAATAAGTAAATTATACGCCCCGTTGTACAGCCATTCAACCTACTCCTACTTACTCTTTAAATGCACGTTCGCATTTCTCGCTCGGCTACAGCGAAAATGTTTCTTAATGAACTTAATTATTTTTGCTCAGTTTGCCATTTACCATTTGCCTTTTTCTGCAATTTGTGAGCAGCTTTTGATCTTTTTTGGCGAAGCATTCTTGCAGAAACAACAAAGTTTTTCAAGTATTTCAAGGCTTTTGCTGGAAATATCGAATAAAATCAAATGCGCTGCAAATGACAGCTTGCAAAGGCGGCAAGTACATTCAAATTTTACTGAAGTTTTCAAATGAAACGTAATTATTTAAAGTGAACTTAAGCTATTGATTTATTAAATTTAATAAATGCTGATAATGAAATTGTATTGTACTTTAAAGTGAATTTTAGCTATTACCTTACAGAAAAAAATAAATGTTGATAATGAAGTTCTATAATTAAAAAAGTGAATTTTGGCTATTGATTTACTGAATTAAATAATTGTTGATATGAAAATTTCGTTAAATCTTACAAAACGTACATTAAAATTAAATTTAAGCTGTTTCTTTACAAAGTTAAATATAATGTTAATTTTGTGTCTCGTTCTTTGTCTGCTGTTGTTAATTAAATTGCAAAGTACTCACTGAGGTGCAGACATTATAAATTTAATTCGCTGCAGACATAAAAGAAATGAAGCCAATGTGCTCTTAATTACACACATGCCAACACCTTGTATTACGCATACGTCATGTGTGACGGTGCGAAAAGGCACCTCTTAAAGTTTTAATGACATCACAAAACTTGAGAAATTGACAGCATTAATTTGAATTTTCCACTCTTCTTGTCTTCTCTCCTGCAGCGACGAATATTCGATACCAGATCACAGGCGGTAACATAGGCAATGCATTTGCCGTGCAAAACACAACCGGTGTCATCTACGTGGCCAGTCCGCTAGACTATGAAACACGGCCAAGGGTAAGTCACGTCTCAGCACTCGCTGCTCGCTATTCCTCTCATTTCTTTTCTTTTCATTTCTTCCGGTGTCGCTGCTGACAGCCGCTACTCAAAAGTCTAGCTGTAACTTTCAGTTTGTTTCCGTTATGTTTTCATACGTTTTTTTTCTACTTTCTGTATATGCATCTTTAAGTTGCAGCATGTACAAGTATTTTGTGTTTTTATTTGTGCCTCAACTTTTGGTTGTGCATGCATAATTTATAAATACACATGCATATATATATATATGTATATATGTGTGTATTTTCTGCTGCCTTACTGATTCCACGAGAAAAAATATGCAAAACTATGCAAAACTTTCAGACGAACAATTTTCCAAACGCAACGCAATGCGACGAAAGTCCACAAACAGAGCACAGCAACAGAAAAAAAAAAAAAATTAATCAAAAAAAATATGCGCACATGTAAATACACAAACACACAAACACACACACATACGTGCTAGGCTAATATGCATGTGTGTTTGTGTGAGTGAGCAAATTGTAGTTGTATGTTGAGAGATCTACAGCTGCTGCTGGTACATTTCCCACAGCGAATTTTTAACGTGATTGCACGCACACTGAGTGTGTGTGTGTGTGTGTGGAAGGCATAACTGTCGAAATCTACTATGGCTGCCATCCATTTTGTTTCCCTTTTGGGCAGGTTCGAGGTATGCGTGTCTGCACACACACGTAGCCAGCTGTCAATGCCCCATCAAGCAACAAGCAAATGCCAACGAACATGTGTTGTCTTTTGATTTTCTTTTTTTTTTTTTTGTTTAAACTTTGACAACCATTTTCTGCATTGGAAAATAGAAAAAAATGCATTTATCTAGAGACTGCACAAAAACGTAAACAAATTAATCAAAATTTTTGTGTTATGTTGTGTCGCATACATATCTGCGGAATTTTAATTAAAAGTTGTCAATGTATATTTCGTTTTGCATTGCAGTATGAACTGCGCTTGGAGGCAACACGCAATCGGAAGAACAACTACACCACCGTTGTAATCAATGTACGCGATGTTAACGATAATCCACCTGTCTTTGATCGCCAAACATATCGCACACAAATCACTGAAGAAGACGATCGAAATTTGCCCAAACGCATTTTGCAGGTAAGTTTGAGTTTAACAACACAAAAACTGTTGCCTACTTTTGAGGACAACTGCTTGCAAGTCGGATTTTAACAAAAAGTGTTGCCTACTTTTGAGGGCATCAGCTTATAGAAGAATAACAAATTGTGGATATCGTTAATAAATAATGAAAACGAGCTGAAAAAAATGATTTTATTAAATAAACTTAAAAATAATAATAGAAAAATTTAATAAATATAAAGAAACTAATATAAATAATAATAAATAAATATAACTAAAGCAAACAGTATTCAAAAATAACTAGAAAATATAACTGAACGAATAAATAATAAAAAATGAATGGCAAATATTTATAACCTACATGTGTTGGCCACTTTTTTTTACAGTTAACCCCTTTGGTCTGCTTTGCTGTGGCAAATACATAATTTTAAATATTGCAGCAACTATTGAACTATAAGCTTTTGGGCAGTGCCGCCCCAATGCTATCATTATTTTGCGATGCCCACATTTATTATCGCCTTCTTGCTTTTACGCAATTTAAATATTGACAGGCCGAACAACAACAACAACAACACAACAACAACAAGCACAATGTTGAGCAGCAACAGCACAATGCATGCAATTTGCATAAAAAGCCAATGCTCGAAAAAGTGCAGAACGAAAAACAAGCAAACCAGTTGAGTACACTCCAAGCCACATGATCGGGCCACTCCCCTTGCCCCCTCTCCTTCTCTCTTGTCCCGGAGCAGGGTAAAGTTTCAGCTACAGCTGCATGCTGTGGGTCCAAAGGGGGGGACCAAGCGAATCACTGAGCCGAGCAATTTCAGCCGTAAATACAAAATAAATACTCATTCATTAATAATAACGTGATAGTTGCACAACGCTCTTACATGAAATATATGAGAAAACAAGCATGTGTACGCGATTGTACATGCATATGTATGTGTGTGCTCTTGTGTCTGTGGCAGCGACTTTTATTCCAGCCATAATTTACAACAATCAACAACATGAAGGAAATAGCAATCTGTGGCCAGGCAAAAGGTTAAATGCTCTGCACAAAACAACCATCATATGAACATAAAACCTGTGCAAAAAATACAACTTAAAATTCAACAAGCAATTGAAATAAAATAAAGCTATAAAGTAAGGCTATTGGAAACAAAAGATTTGCACTACAATAAAAATGGTAACTCAAACTTAAGCTGCAGAAAGAAATATAAGCTGTATTTTTATAAGGTGTTTGCACAATATACACTTCAATTTTATTGCCAACAAAAAACACAAAATCACTTAATCGATTGCTGCATAAGTGAGCTTCTAATTTAGTCTGAACTTTAGAGTAAACTTTTCTTCAAAATGCAAAATGCATTTGAGCATAATTTTGATAAGTAATGAAGGAATAATTTATTCTACACTGACTTCAATTAAATGCCATTTGATTTACCCTAAAGTTTTTAAAGGATTTTTTGGCTTTCGCAAATATCCTTTATAAAAGTGCAGACAACATTAAATTAAATTGCCATTTAGGATAGGCAAATTTCAATAGTCTTTAGGCTTTTAAAACTCTAACAAATAACATTTGGATTTTACCAAAATTATAAACAAAATTTAATTATGTAGTAACTAATTTGGCTAAAATTGTTTTTACCTTGAAAACTGCATAAAATTCCTAAGAGTAATTTACATTTTTGTTCGCACATAAATCCATAATTTTTGACATCATTGCTCCAGTTAGAGTATTATAGTTTTCGATGTGCTATCGATTGCTGACGTTTCTTATTAAATACAAATTTAAATAACACGAAGCAAAGTCGATGGCTGAATGCCATTCGCGTCTACTCGGCGCGCATTTTTAATTACACATTTATGCCGAGACAAAAAGAAGTAGGAGGCAAAAAACAAAACAGAAATAAAGTGGAAACGGCGCCAACTGGATTCTTTGGGCTTTTATTGATTGCACATAATGAACGGCAGCGAACGTTACACACATACACATATAAATAATGTAAGGATGCGACAGGAGCTAAAGGCGTTGTCTACAGTCTTCGACACCTTTGACCAAATTGATTTTTGCGGGGGTAAAGTGAAATGCAAATAATTTTTCTTCTCTTTTTTTGCTATGCATTTTGTTGCCGGCAACGCGCTGGTGACAGGGGAAAAAGACCCTTTAAATTATGCATACTGAGCCCACGAGCTGCCAGCCAGATATATGCTATTGGTATGCCTTGCTTTCTGTGTGTGTGTGTGTGTGTGTGTTTCTGTTGAAAGGACAATGCATTGCCATTGCAATGGCACCACGCACACACACACACACACACACACACACACACACACACACTCGCACACACTTGCAATAATAATGGGCACAATGATGGCACGTAGTCAACTCTTTTGTCATATCAAATTGTGTTGAACATTTAACGTAAATTGTCGCATTGTATGTGATGGAAAGAAGGGGAAGTGAGGCAAAAGATGGGAATGTGGTATTGTAGGCACTTAACTCATGGGCGATAACAGCATTTATTTCTTTCCCTTTCCCATTCTCGTTGTCTGTTTTTTTTTTGTGTTTAAGTCAAGTAACTGTGGCTTACTAATGCTGCCAGCTCCATTGAGCAGCCAGTGATACATGCATAATAGAAAATGTGGCGAGGAGAAGCGGGGGGAGATTTCCTCACTTAGCTGCCATTATTTTCCATTGAATGTGTTTTCTTTATTGCGAACTGATGGCTGCTGAAAGTTATCACATTGTTTGCAAAGCAATTGTTTTAATTGGCTTACCAAGTGTTTGATAGCTTGTTTGGCCAAACTCACACACACACACACATGGATACACACTTATACAGCAGAAATCCTCGAGAGTGCATTACTCGAAAGACTTTGGAGACTAAGTCGCAAAATAATAGCTCTGACAAGCTTAACTCAATTGAATCATGTTCAACGTTCAACAATGTGCAGCACTCTTTGTTTTACTTTTGTCTCCGAGTATGAGAATGCGAGTGCGAATGTGGTTGTTATTGTTGTTGTTGTCCAGTTGCCGATGGCCATCAATTTTAATTCCTTGTCAGCTATTAAGAGTCTGTTTAATATTTGTGCAAGCAGCAAAGCTTTGCTCTGTATTTATCTAGATTGACAATAAAATTGCTCGAAATTGTAGAGAAAAGTCAACATAAGACTTCAATAAAAGCATATACATTTTGTTGTAAGAAAATAAAATCAATTTACAATTGATAAAATAATCAAATAAGTAAAGGTAATTATTGTAAAATATTTACAAAGAAAAGTAAGAAATTGTTTGACTATAAACTAAACGTATTCATTTAATTCTTTATTAACAACTTATTAATTGTATAGGTATAGAACAAAAGACTTTAATAAAAGCAATTAAATAAATTTCCATTATTATATTAATAACATTGCCTATAAACTGAACTTATTCATTTAATTCTATATTTAATAAGTTGTTTAGGATAATGAACAATAGGGCTGTAAAACAATGAAATCAATTTCCAAATAATGCAAATAATCAAAAAGTAAAGATTAAGTATTAAAATATATTTACAAATGAAAGTAATAAATAGTTTGCCCATAAACTTAACTTATTCATTTAATTTATTAGGTAAATTAAAAAACGGATTGATTTAAAATATAATAACAAATAATATATTAGGCTGCAGGTTTCTTTTACCTCAAAATAGTTATTAAAAATAATAAATAATAAATACATAAAATTGAATATTATAAAAAAAATAAGGAAATTAATTGCAAAAATGTATAAAAAATATTGAAAATTTAAAAAATAATTAAATGAATCACGAAAATCTATAAAAAAATATATATATATAAATATATATATTGAAAAGAAAAATAATTGGAAATCAATTCCAACATTTTTAACACCAAAAATAGTACTATGAACTCAACCATTTAAGTTTACAAAAACATTGCATAGCAAATGAAATAAATAAAATAAAATAATGTGATTTTCGCATATATGCTTTGCTAACAAATACAGAACTGAAATAAATAATATAAAATTTCGTTTTCAAATTCAGCATTAATATTCAGCTATTGTCTTTTATACCTAAACCCTTTAAATAAGCTGTTGTCTGCATTCAAATTCCCTGCGCTTATCCGTTTAATAATCGACCAATAGTAGACAAACAATTGACCCAAAAAAAAAGGAGGAAAAACACAAAAAAATACAAATATACATACATTATAATAGTTTGAAAGACAACTAAAATATTCCGAGCGCGCACAACAAAAATTGTCCTAAACACAGATTCAATTCAGCAACCGCAACAAAGAACACAAAAACAAAAAAAGAAAAAAGTCTAGAAAACAAAAAGAATGACAAGAAAGCAGCATAAAGGGAGTAGCAACAACAAAATACCACAAGCCGATTGAATAATTACATAAATCTCGGTAATATTAGCATTTTTCACTGAGGCAGACAGACAGACAGGGACTAGCAATATTTTGTAGTCGAAAACAGCAGGAGCAAAGTGAACAGAATACTAAAAAAAGAAAAATCAAAATAAATACATGTATATATATAAAGAAAATACTAAATCGAAGCATAAATTTACAAGCAAAAAAAAAAATCCACTGAATGCCACGCCCCTTTGGCGCTATTGGACATTTAAAGGTTTTTGCTCATTTGCATATTTGATTTATAGACTGAATATTGTAAGTAAGTAAAGGTCCAGCCAAAAAGGACCACCAAGCGCTTAACAGTTTTTTTTGCTTCTCTATGCTGCTCATTGTAATGCAATTCTTGTTGATCTCCTTTTCCGTTCTTTTTGCTTACTTGCAGGTTACTGCTACGGATGGCGATGTAGATAGACCAATAAATATTGTATATTTCCTAACCGGCCAGGGCATCGACCCTGATAATACGGCAAATAGTAAATTTGATATAAATCGCACAACTGGCGATATTTTTGTACTCAAGGTAAGTGGCACTCTCACAAGCGTTTTAAGCAGATTTTAGCCAGCCAAACAGACCAAGAGCTAACATCGACATCGACACCATAAAATCCAAGCCCTAATGAATGCCAGTTAAATTCCCCAACCGACACTGACGCTCTGATGGGGACTCCCCGGGGGAGAGGGAGGGGTGTGTGGCGGGGCGTACAAATGGCGCACCATAACATTTCATTTCATTTTTTGTTTCCTCCACCTCCTGCTCTTCTTTCTTCTTCTTTTGTGCTCTCTTTTATTCACCTGCAGTGTGCCATGCTGTGGAGTTGCTTGTACTCATAGGTAGAAAGAGGAGGAGGAGGAGAACAGAGGCAGGCAATGTTGCCTTTGGCAGTTTACAATTGGGCCAACAGTTTATACACACAATGTGCGCAGTTTATATTGTGTGACGAGCTGACTGAATATACACTATATACATATATACTATATATATGTGGGCAGCATTTGAGTGTGATGGAAACGTCAACGGCACAGTTCATAATTCTTAATACAATACATTTTATTCAAATTGATTTTAAAAATTTGAAGAAGAAATATTTTTTATAATATTTTTGACACTTCCTTAATAGTTTGATTATTTGAAAAACAATTCAAGTGAATTTAAGAAATTTTTTGAAGACGATAATTGATTGAGACGACTAAAATGATTTTACAAACTTTATGAAATACTATTTTTATTTATACCTGTTAGGCATAGCGTAAAACTTTATAACTTTGTGTCGGCATCTTATTTAAGAAAATGTTTAAATTTGTATAATCATTTGAATATTATATTTAGAGTATCATTTAATGCATGCATTATTAAATTTTGTATTATTATTTTTTGTACCATTTTGTCGCCTTTTTGGTTCAATTTTGACATAATTTTATATATGGAACAAGCAGAAGGAGACGTCTCCGGCAATATAATGTATATAGATTCTTAATCAGCCTTAACAACCGAAATAATCTAGCCAGGCCCGTCTGTCTGTCAAGAAGTTTACACACATTCAATTCGCTCTTTTATCTTATTAAATTTTACGCACAAAATGAATTTCAATGCCAAATAATTCCCACTTCAAGTTAATTTACACCTTTGAAAATATTTTGCTTTAAATTTGACCCACAAAAGTTGCAAATTTCCAAAAATGTGTATTCAAATAAAGATATAAAATGTATATAAATAACATTTGGCGAGTTAACCACATTGACTTTATGTGTGCCACATTGTTTGACAGCTGACATAGCTTTAAAATATTTTTTACCCCCACCCACAAAAACACACTCATTCACACTCGCACTCACACTCACACTCACGAATAAAATGAATGCCAGCGGATTCACAACAAAATACTTGACATCCTATACATTTTGTTTTTGTTTCCATGTTTTTGTGTTTTTTGGGCTGCTTTTTGATTGTGAACACCGAGCCGAGCGAATTGTAAAGCTTTCAGCGCGTTTCAGTGGCGTATGATTAATTTAAAACTGTGTCAAACCGCACAATCTCGTACACACAAAGAGCGAGACAGACAGACAGAGAGAGAGAGTGAGAGATAGAGAATGAAGGCGACATTTTTTGGTAGGTATAAAAACTGCAAACCGTTTGATGCCCGCTGCATGAACTCCAATTAATTTCAGACAAAGTCCATAAAAACAACCAGTCAAATGGCAGAGCGCGACAATTCAGCCCAGAGGGTGGCATTCAAAATGTGTGTGCACCCCTCGCCCCTCCTCCGTTTTAGTTACAGCATTCACATGCTGCATCAAATGTTCAAATGTTGCTCCTGCTGCTGCTGCTGTTGGCGGCTTGCTTTATTTGTTTTATTGTTTTAGTAACTCTCCGTGTGAGTGTGAGTGTGAGTAAAACGCTTTTTTGGCGAAGGGTTTGCCAAGGCTGCTGCGATGGGAGAGAGGAGAGAGTTGGAGAGAGTTTTGAGTGAGGCGGGACAGCAGCATGTGGCATTTGTGGTTTTGACGCTCTACAAGCACAGCCACATGTAAATGACATTCGTCGTTCGTTATTGGTGCGTGGCTGCCTCGCATAAAATTGTGTGTTTTAAAATGTGTTGGCAAATGTTGGCAGCAAATACATGTGAGCAAACTCTTTATACACATGCATATACATATACATATATGTAGGGTAAGAGTTGCTCGCCTGCCCGGCTTCGTTGGCTCGTTGAGTTTGAGAGCGAACCAACGAGCAACACTCGACAGCTGCAACGCGGTATTTAATTTGTAATTGCTATTGCCATTGCCTGGCAATAGCTTCACAAACCTCCAACTTCTAACTCCCAACTCCAACACCATTTATAGCTATTGCTATCACACATCACAGTTTGCTCCACTCGAATGTAGAATTAAAATGTGTTTGTTCCTCTGCGATTTAATTTTTAACTTTAGCCTTAACTATTTTTCTTGAATTTTGTATGAAAAATGGGTTGAGAAAAAAGTAATGTAATTTTAATTTGACCCTCTAGATAAAACTGCTTGGGAAAGAGATTTTTTAGAGCATTAAAAAGCTGACTTTTATTTCGAACTTTCGTTGCGAACAACTTAAATTTTAATTTGTTGACTTTTGTAAACAATATGGTATATTTTGTTGGTATATTTTGAGCGCAGTACTATATAAATATATATGAAAAACATAGTTGTTGTATGTTTTAGTATTTTTGCTGTGCAATATTTTGGTATGTTGAAAGTCTTGGTATAGTTTAAGTACTTTTGCGGTATATTACAATTGAATGAAGTCAAATGCTGATTGAATTGAACTGAATCTCTTACTTATAAAAATTTAAAAAAAAGAAATTTTAAATGCAATTTAGTTAGCTTAGTTAATTTTTAGTTATCTTACATATAAAAGAAACATTGAAGTATATTTAATATTATTCTACATAATCATTATGGGATTAAAAAATGTTTACATTATAAATGATAAAACTTTCAAAGATAAATGAATTTATGAAAATGCAAAATAAAAGTTGAATCCACTTAAATTTTAAATCCATCTTTTACATAAATAACTCCACTGTCGTTTCGAATTTGTCTCTTTAAATCAGATATATTCTTTTAAGTAATGCACATTTCTAAAACAGTGCTGCATTACTTTATATGTTAACAACCCCCAATATAATTGCACACATAATAATTTATGCATTGAGTAGGAATATCGAAGGCACGACTTAAAGGCTTTAGTGCCGAATTACACCTGTGGCAGAGGCAAATTTGTTTGTGTTTGTTGTCGAGTCATCAAAATAGATATATAGAAGAGAGAGACATATAGACATATATTGGATATATTAGTAAGCAGAAAGGCAAACAAAATGGCTGAAAGCCAAGACGCAGAGGAAAGAAGTCAAAGTAATTTGAATTTGCATTGAAGATATTCGAAATGATTTTGAGAGCAAAGCTTCCTCGAGCGAAATGTAATTGAAACAGTCTTAATCCAAGGCTGGCCAACAACAAAAGCAGATGCCCAAAATGAGCTGAGTAAGCATTATTTAAGGATAATTTAAATAGGATCAGAGTACAGGTGAAAAGGGGGCGGAAGGAAGGCTGCGAGACAGGTACAAAACACATCTGACACACACACACACGTTCTGTTGAAATTGAACACATTTCATTTGATTTGATGGCTTTTATTTGGTCGTCTAAGTTGAAGGAGGTCGGGGAGGAGTAGGGACAGTGGGCAGAGAAAACGATTGAGGCGATTTCATGAGGATAACTCATTTAATGAGAGAAATCTAATATGAGACACAGAGCAAACACAAACACACACAACGAAACACCGCAAAGGATAAACAAAACAAGCGGACAACAGAGAAGGGAAAGTGAGGCTTTCAAGGACCTGAAACTGACAATGAGACATGTCAGCTGTATGTCGGATTGGCTTGCTTCGTTGGTTCTGCTGTTTGGTTCAGTTGCAGTTTCCTGCCACTGGCATAAAATAATTTGCAAACAAATAGACAGACAGACAGACAGATAGATAGACAGAGAGAGAGAGAGTGTGGGGTCGAGAGAGAGAGAGACAAATAACAAGAAGCTGGCAAATCAAAATGCTGCCTCACTCACCGCTCACTCCTACATTCAACATTTCATTCATTGACAGCCCTTGGACCGAGATCAGCCCAGCGGGCGTCCGCAATGGCGTTTCACCGTATTTGCACAGGATGAGGGCGGCGAGGGTCTGGTCGGCTATGCGGACATTCAAGTTAATCTGAAGGACATCAATGACAATGCGCCACAGTTTCCGCAGGGCGTCTACTTTGGCAATGTGACCGAGAATGGCACCGCCGGCAGCCCGGTGATGACAATGTCTGCCATTGACTATGACGATCCCAACGAGAGCACAAACGCCAAGCTAATCTACTCAATTGAGAAGAACGTCATTGAGGAGGAAACGGGCGCACCCATCTTTGAAATTGAGCCCGAAACGGGCCTCATCAAGACCGCCGTCTGTTGTCTCGACCGTGAACGCACACCCGACTATTCGATCCAAGTGGTCGCCATGGATGGCGGTGGCCTCAAAGGTAAGGCACAGTACATCATTTACATTCGCCCTCATTTGTGTTGTCATTCTCTGTATCTAGGCACTGGCACCGCATCGATACGCGTCAAGGATCTCAACGATATGCCGCCACAATTCACCAAAGATGAATGGTTCACCGAGGTGGATGAGACCAATGGCACCCACATACCCGAAACACCCATACTCACAGTCACCGTGCAGGACGAGGATGAAACGAATAGTTTTCAGTACAAAGTGGTGCCCAACAGTGGCTTTGGTGCCGATAAATTCGCCATGGTACGGAATGCCGATGGCACCGGATCGCTGAAGATTATTCAACCCCTGGACTATGAGGATCCATTGCAGAGCAGCGGCTTTCGTTTTCGCATTCAGGTGAATGATAAGGGCGACGACAGTGGCAGCGATAAATATCATGTGGCATACTCTTGGGTTGTCGTCAAGTTGCGCGACATCAACGACAATGAGCCGCGTTTTGAGCGCGATCACATCGAAGTCTCGATCTATGAGGACACCAAAGTGGGCACCATACTCGAACAGTTTCGTGCCACGGATGCCGATCAAGGCGGCCACTCGCGTGTCAACTATAAGATTGTGCGTGCCACAAATCGACGGCGGCAATTTGCCATCAGCGACAAGGGCGCCATTAGCATACAACGGCCCTTGGATCGCGAGTCTGTCGATCGACATCATGTGCAGATCTTGGCCAGTGATGATGGCAATCCTTCACGCACTGCGACTGCCACGCTCACAGTGGTTGTCAAGGATGTCAATGATAATGCACCGACGCTCGCTGAGGATTACAGACCCACGTTGCCGGAGAATGTTTCAGCACGCAAGATCATCGAAGTGGCCGCTAAGGATGTCGATGATCGACAGCGTGGCAATGGCGGTCCTTTTAGCTTTCGTCTCGATCCGCTGGCCAGCGATGAGATACGTGCCGGATTCAAGGTGGAATACGATCGACGTAAGTACAAGTTTTGAATATTATTAATAATCTTAGGGAAAACTGTTGATTAATAGTATAAAGATTGTATGGAAAACAAGCTCAAGACGATCTCCATTTGCGGAAAACTATTATTCGACAGTTTAATTTAACTTTAAATGATTAGCCAAGTGTTCGTGAAGATTTAGGAAAAGGTATTTATAGAAAATATAGATAGAAATTTGGTTAATTTTAGAGGTTTTTGGTTTATATTTTAAATATGTATTTTATTTTACTTGTTTTTGTTTTATGAAATTAATGATTATAAAGAATTTTTTTAGGACAGAGCAATTATTAAAAATTTGTAATATGTATTTATTTCATTTATTTTATGAATTAAAAGACCTTTACAAAATTTCGATTAATACAAACAGTAATTTTTAGAAATTTTAAGTATCTATTTAATTTTATTTATTTTCTTGAAAAGTTTTCTTTAAACAGTATTTAATTATTTAGTTGATAAATGAATTATTACTTTTTATTACTAAGTGTTCAATGTATTTTCAATGTTATTTATTATTAGTTTATTTTTATTTTAAAATTTATAGTTTAAAAAAAAATTATAGAAACATTCATATATTCAACGAAAAGCTTCTTATACTACATCAATATAAAAAGCGAATCTATAATGTTCTTATTGAAGCGCTAATAAGTAATAATAGTAATTAGACTTACTTTATAATAATAATCAAGAATATTACTTACCATTTTTCAAAAACTATTGACCCTACTGAAGTATCAATATTAAACTGCAAGACTTTCAAAGATCCAACCCTGATGGATTTGCTTTTCATCAACTACAAGTTCAAACTAAGCCATTCAAAAACAAATTTGGCGAACCAAGTATTTTTTATGGCCCAAGAAGCAAACACTTTGTTCAGTTTCAAATCTTTTGGGTAGCAGCAGAAGCAGCCACAGGTCAATTTGTGCTCATAACCAATTGCCATTGACAGAGTGCTAAGAGAGAGAGAGAGTGATTCCCTCGGAACTAATCTACTATACTGTCCAAAATAAAATGTAGAAAGCAAAGAAAGAAAATCAGCACTTGCACAATTTGCAGAGGCAAGCAAACGCAGCATGCAACCGCCGTCGCCGCTTGGAGTTGAAGTTGAAGTTTTAGTTTGGCTTTCGTTTTGGGTCTGTGCACAATCAGAATCAAAAACGTTAGACCAAAGTGTGTTTGCATAGTAATGGTGATTGAATTATGCCACAGACAATCAGCATCATCAGCATTGTTTGTGCACCGAGTTAGTTAACTGAAAGAGCCGACGAAAAAAAAACACAAGAGATGAGAAGAGAAACAGACAAACGATATTGTTAAATGGTAGATGAGAGTTGGCTTCAAGGCAAATTTCTGGCCAAGACACTCTCAAAATACAAGAGAGAGAGAGAGAGAGAGACCACTTCTCATCTGCATCTCTCTGTCTCTTTCTACTTTTGGTCTGAACTGTCATTGTTTTTATGGCCATTTCATGTGCTTTTCTCCGGGGCGTAAATGAAATTGGTCTACCAACTTTTCGAGCCTTTGTCGTGTCGGGGGTCCAAAGTTATTCGAAACGGTACAAAAAAATATATCTTTAATAAAAGAAAAGCAAATAGAATCGCAAATAAAAATCGGAGGGGTGAAAGAAATTTGAGGTGTCACTTGAATACATTTGCTGACATTGACAAGCCGTGCATTTTCAATTTTCCTTTGAAATTTGTTTTGTCCTTTTTTTTTGTTGTTTTGCTTTTTTTTATCATTCGGTTGTCGGCGCGTGCTTGGATTTCAAGGTATACAAGAGAAATGTTTGTTTATTCTTTTATTCACTTGTTTTTGTCAATGGCGGTAAAATAAATAATTGATTCGAAAAGCCGATTAAAGTCTCCTTTTTTATTTTGGCATAAACAGGATAAATGAAAAATTTAATGGAAAACGAGAAGCGCTGCTAAAAGTGACGTTATTAATTTGCATAATTACCTAAATGAGTTGTATAATTAGTACGAAACGTTGCCAATTATAGATGGCTCGCCAGCTATCATTAAGCCCATAAATTGTTAATCAAGCTAATGCAAAATCCATTTCAATTCAACTAGCTATTCACTCTCGTACATATGTTCAGTTCTCACTAAATGTGCCATTAATTATGCCTAATTTAAGAATAAATGATGGCCACACTTAAACCGCGTTTACACTCATAGTTTATGCCGAATGTAAACCAAAATAAAATAATACGAGAAAAAATACAGCAACTAAATTCCACTGTTGCCTCTCGTATTAAATATTTGATGTATAGACAAACGTAATGCGCATGCAAATATTGATTGCATATCAATGAAACCACATTAAAATTCCATAATCACTAGTTGAATTTCACATAAATAATGCCACAAAACAGTTCAAGAATTATTTTGTGCAATTTATGCAATTAACATTGTTCATGTCTGGCCATGACAAGTTCACGTGTATATTGCAATTTATTAACTCGATATTAATTATTATTTATAGATTTTGTTAATGTTGCAAAACAGCATGAAGTAGAAACTAGGGCAAAGACCTCCTGATTTATTAGATTCCAATTAAAAAGTCAATTTTGTAGGTTGATTACGAATTTAATTATGTTGAAGATAGGACAACATTTCATTTGAAAATGGGAAATTTATTATTGACATTTATAAAACAATGTTTTAAGCCTTTCATTTCATTATATATTTTAGAATCTAAGCATTTGAAGAACTCTTTTTAGTTCAATATTGGTATAGGTGGGTAAAAAATGTTATTAGTTCAATATTGTTCTTAATTTAAATGGTGATAAAACAAAGTTTTATAGTCTGTGCAAAACAAGTCAAATTAATAATGGAATATAAAAAATTTTAATGAAAATGAATTTCATAATAACACCAATTATTTAACGGAGCAACACAACAATCAAATTTAAGCGTCGACAATCCAATGAAATATAATATCTTTAGTTTGTCATTAAAGACATCGAATACGCAAAACATTCGAGTAGTTGTGAACCCCTTTTTACTACATGAAATTGCCCGTATTTGAATGTCATTTTGGCACCCTTTAAGTCTTGAATTTCCCTTTTGCTTATGTTCGAATTTCTTCGTTCTCTCTTTTGCCTCTGCTTTCATGTGATTCAACAACAACGACAAAATCTTGAACACCATCCCCCCGAACGAAATGAAATGAAATCCATTTGAATGCTTCTCCGAATGAACACAAAATGCCCTAAACAGGAGGCGACAATGGTAATGGGGTGGCCATCATCTCCTCGCTGCGTCCCTTTGACCGTGAGCTGCAGAAATCCTTTACCATACCCATTGAGATAAAGGATAACGGGGCGCCAGCGATGACAGGCACCAGCACAGTGACGGTGACCATTGGCGACGTCAATGACAACAAGATGCAGCCGGGCAGCAAATCGGTGTTGGTCTACAACTATCAAGGACAATCGCAGGATACGCCCATTGGCCGTGTGTACGTTAACGATCCCGACGACTGGGATGTGCCCGACAAGAAATACTACTGGGAGGCCCAGGAGCATCAGCGCTTCAAGCTCGACACCGACACCGGCATATTGACAATGCGAGCGGGCACAAGACGTGGCCGCTACCAGCTACGCTTTAAGGTGAGTCCTTTTTATGGTATATTCTACTTAAGTTACGTGTGTACCCTGTGCTCTCTAGAGGTAAAAAGAGTACTTTAATTTAGTTAGCGCGTTGGTAAAACCACAGCAGATAACATCATTGCTTTAGTTTACTTATCCTTATCCATTAGGAATTGCATTTAACTGGTTAGTAATATATAAATTGAAAAAATTCTTACAATAACTACAAAGATAACAAAAAAACAATATTCCATTTCACAGAAATATTACAGAAAAAGAATGTAGTTAAACAAACTTAACGAAAATTCAGTTCCTAATCGTTTCCCTTTTATATTTAACATTAATTTTAGTTTACACATATCCCAAAGGAGGGTGAAGTGTCTAGGGACTTGCCCAGGAACTGCTTTAGCTAGAGTAACCAAAATTGAAATCCTATACTTAATATGTAGCATAGGTTTATTTAACAACTATTATCTTATATTTTGCAAACCCAAGTAAAAATATGTATTTATATAAATATTTAGAAATTAATGAAATACTTAAACCAATTATGTAAGAAAGTTACAATCGAGTATGCTCGACTGGAGATACCCGGTACTCATTCTCAACAAAATCATAAATATAAATAAAAATCAAAAATATACCACAAAAATACTAAAATATACCAAATGCTATATTTGGTATATATATATATTGTATTAGAATTCAAATATACCATATAATATACCACATTGTCAGCTCAAGCATTTGGTATATCGACATTGTATTATATTCAAAATATACCATACAATATACCAGATTGTCAAATAAGGCATCTAAAAACCGATTTCAGTAGCTTATTTTTGCCATACAAAAGTATTTTTTAAATAACTTCGACATCTTTTATACGATTGCAACCAAATTTTCAGAAATCATTAATACTGAAACTATTATTGAAGGTTCGAACAAACGCGGCTTTAGTCTATGAGATACAGTATTTAAAACGAACAACTTTTTAGACCAAATTTTGAAATATTTATTGTACAAATTTCTATTTTAATTGTATTCTCTCCTTTAGGTATACGATCGTGAGCATGGTCAGGAGGACATACCCGCCAATCTGAGCGTCACGGTGCGCGATATCACAGCCGAGGCGGTGCAACAAGCGGGCTCCATGCGCTTGGCACATATCACCGATGAAGATTTTGTGCGCACCTGGAATCCGATCAAACAGCAAGTGGAGCCCTCGAAGCTGGAGCGTTTTCGCAACAAGCTCGCCGAGCTGCTCTACACGGATCGCGACAACGTCGATGTCTTCAGTGTGCAGCTGCGATCTCAGTCGCCATATGCTCTCACAGATGTGCACTTTGCCGCGAGATCGGCAACACAGCAGCCGTACTTCAAGGCGGTGCGCCTGAATGGAGTGGTGCAAATGCATCGCGAGGAGATCGAACAGGAGGTGGGACTGAACATCACGATGGTGCACATCGATGAGTGTTTGCACGAGGGGCGTGGCAAGTGCAGCAGCGGTTCGTGCACCTCGCGCGTTGATCTCGGCAAGAAACCGTATACAGTGAGCGTCAATCGTACGGCGCTGGTCGGTGTCCGTCTCGAGTTGAGTGCCCAATGCGTTTGTCGAGCGCGCAATTTCACCGATCACGATCACAATTGTCGCACGCATCATTGCTTCAACGGGGGACGTTGCGTGGAGACGCGCAACGGGCCTCGGTGTGTGGCATGCCCCGTGGGCTATGGCGGCCCACGCTGCCAGCAATCGACACGCAGTTTTCGCGGCAATGGTTGGGCCTGGTATCCACCGTTGCAACTGTGCGCCGAATCGCATTTGAGCCTGGAGTTTATTACACGCGAGGCGGATGGCTTGATACTGTACAATGGGCCGATTGTGCCGCCGAAAGTGGGCGAGCTGGTAATCAGTGACTTTATAGCCATTGAACTGGAACAGGGCTATCCGCGTTTGCTTATCGACTTTGGCTCCGGCACCTTGGAGTTGCGTGTGAAGACCAAAAAGACGCTGGACGATGGCGTCTGGCATCGCCTGGACATCTTTTGGGATGCGGAAAATGTGCGCATGGTTGTGGACTTTTGTCGCACGGCTTTGGTCTCGGAACTCGAGGATGGCACAGCGCCAGAGTTCGATGATAATGCGTGCCAGGCACGGGGTCAAATACCGCCATTCGCCGAGACACTGAATCTCAATCAGCCACTGCAATTGGGCGGTTTGTATCGACAGCATTTCGATCAAACGTTGTACAATTGGCAATATGCATTCAGCTCAAAGGGTTTCGATGGCTGCATACGCAATGTTGTCCAAAATTCGGAGCATTATGATTTGGCTTTTCCGGCGCTGTCGCGCAACAGTTTTCCCGCCTGTCCGCAAACCGATGAGGTTTGCCTAAAGACCGAACACACGGCCCGGTGTTGGGATCATGGCAATTGTGTGGCCAGCTTAGTGCAGGCCAAGTGCCATTGTCAACCCGGTTGGATGGGTCCCGGTTGCAATGTGCCCACTGTCCCAACTACGTTCAAGGCGCAGAGTTATGTCAAGTTTGCATTGAGCTTCGAACCCGATCGCTTTAGTACACAGCTGCAGCTGAGATTTCGCACTCGCGAGCAAGCGGGCGAATTGTTTCGTGTCAGCGATCAGCATCAGCGGGAATATGCCATCTTGGAGTTGCGTCGCGGACAGCTGCAGTTTCGCTATAATCTGAATTCGCTGCGGAACGAGGAGCAGCTGCTGACGTTGACGGCAATCACTGTGAACGATGGGCAGTGGCATGTGGTGCGCATAAGTCGTTATGGCTCGGCGGCCATTATGGAGCTGGATGGTGGCGAGTCGAGGCGTTACAATGAATCGTTTCACTATCAGGGACATCAGTGGCTCAGCATTGATAAGCAGGAGGGCGTCTATGCGGGCGGCAAGGCCGAATATACGGGCGTCAAAACGTTCGAAGTGCAAGCGGACTTTCAACGCAGCTGCCTCGATGACATCAGGTGAGTTTTTGCTGTTTTGCTAATTATGCTAGCTAGCATTTTCACTCTCTCTTTTTTTCTTCTCGATGGCAGACTTGATGGGAAACATCTGCCGCTGCCGCCGGCGATGAATGGCACCCAATGGGGACAGGCGACAATGGCGAGAAATGTGGAACGAAATTGCCCCTCGAATCGACCATGCTCCAATGTCATCTGTCCGGATCCCTTTGATTGTGTTGATTTGTGGAATGAATACGAGTGCACGTAAGTACAACATGCATTTCAACGCCTCCTCTCAGTCTCTCTGTGCATCAAAATGCATTTGTTTTGTGCATTTGGTGTTGTTGTATCTCTATTTCACCTGCCCCTAAGTGAGTTTTGTGTGCTCTCTCTAACTGCCCTCACTAATTGCTAACATTGCAACGCATCGCCTCATTCACTTTGCAAGTCCATTGTGAATGCTTTTTCGCCACACACACACACAATTCACAATGTTAAACTGCCTCAAATTCTATTCACTTTTCTTGGTCGTACTTGTACTCACTCTACTCATAAGCTGGTCAAACAAAACAATGTGATGCACCCAATTAAGCATTCGATGCAGTTTGCAAGCTCATTAATGTATTAATGCCCTTTAATTATCTAGCTCATATTCTCTTTTACTTACATGTGAAATTTCTAATTGAATTTGCAATTGAGATAATGCTCTTTAATTTTCTAGTTCAAATTATATTTTACTTACATGTGAATTTAGAAATTAATTATAGAATTTTATTTTATGGGTTAGTGATTAGAGAATTTTAGGCAAGCTAATTTAATAGTAGTAGTAAAGTAGGAAAATCTTGCATAAATATAATTAAATTTAAAGCAGAAAATTGCTGCATTTGCGGTTTTAGCATACAAACCTTTTGAGCTAAATCTGTGCAATAAGTATATTAGGGAAATTTTCGATTCAAGTGCCAAGTTTTACATTTCATCATTGTTTATATTAGAAAAAGAAAAAATGAAAGTTAAATTTTTAGAATTTAAATAATAAATTGATTAACAAGTTTAGTAAAACAATTTTTTGTTAAACCACAGCTAGGAGTAGATTATTTTTAACCTACTACACACAAGTCGCTTTTACGTATACTTTATATTCTATCTCTGCTGCAAAGTTTTGCATTAACACACAACTAACACACACATGCATAGAGCAGCAGTTATTTAAGCAACTATTTTGCATAGCGGGAAGCAAGTTTATTTGGCGTCTTCATAAGTGTGGGAGGTTTAATGGAAACGCCGTTGTATTTTAACTTAACTTTATTGACAGAGTTGCCACATTTACTTCTTACTAGCGCCATCTAGCGCTCAAGTGTATATGTTTAAATACATTCATGTGCATGCAATGCGTACTTTGCATTCATGTGTGTGCTATGTTATAAAGTGAAATAGCCAATCGTAAAAAAAAGTTTTAAATAATATTCTCTTCTACTATATTAGAACGAAATAAAAACAAATTATTATTAATTTATTCATTACTTTAACAATACCATTCCATTTAAATTACTGCGTGTCATATTTGAAATTCCTAAATGTTTGCATAATTTAGTTATTTAATTTTGCTTAAAAAACTTGAAGTTTAAACTTGGAGATTTCCTCTTTAATACTTTCCCCATTTCACATAATTTTGCAACACATTAAAATCATTAAATTGATTTAGTTCCCATTTTTAGATTGGGTAAAAAGTATTTTGTGAAATTTGTTGAATATTTGTGTAAATATTTGCTCTTTAATTCCTTTTCTATTTTACATAAATTATATTAAATAGTAAAATCATTTAATTGATTTATTTCTCATTTCGAAATCGGGTAAAAAGTATTTTGTGAAATTTGTTAAATATTTGTGGAGATATCTCAGCAATGCTGCAGCAATTGCTCCGCCTCAAATGTGCAACCCAATCAGTCGCATCACATCAATGTGCCATTAACTGTGGCATGAGCTCTTCCAGATGCCATAACAACATCGTATCGCATCGTATGGTATTTGGCATCTGCTATCATTTCTTTTCTATTTCCCACAGCTCACCTCACAGACGCTGTCTGCAGGTGTTGTAGAGAGAGAGATTGTTAGAATGGGGAGAGTGGCAAACAAATCGAACAGGGCACAAAACAAATAATATCAATTGTCATCAGCATGTCCTGACACATCCCAGATGCAATGTGCCACTGCCACAGAAATATCAACATAGTATAAATTGTAGATATATATATATACTATGTATATATATATATGTATTTGCATGCTGGCACATGACTTTCGATCCTTCTGGCAGCTGCCAGTTGCAACACCTACTCCAATCGTTGTGCTAGAAGCGAGCACATTTTCCACATCATTAGTTTTGCCGAGTGACTCCATTTGAACCACACTGAGAACAAACAGACGCCCGTCCGCAAACCTGTTCGTTGCTCCTATCTATCATCCTTCTGCTCCCCCACTTCCCTTTTGCCCAACAGCTTCGTGCTCCATTTACTTTTGCCATTATACATATCATCATCAGCAGCAGCAGCAACAGCAGCGGGTGGGAAAGCTGCTGAATGGCAACTTCTACATTTCCCCACTCCGACGAATGCTTTTTGGCCCCATTTATAAGACGAATTGAGGAGTGTTGTTGGCGCTTTAAGCAAATTTAAATAGTGCCGGATACACGAACACGAGCATCAGCACACGGAGAGCCAAAAACGAGATGTTGCCTTTGCCTTTGAGTTTGCTTTTGCTTTTGCGTTATGTCCAGGTGTCGACGTTCCATAAATTATGCTCGCTTTACCCTCAATTCGAATTTCATTGTGCAGCGAGTGTTGGGATTCGTGTCAGCCGGCGAAATGTGGCTACTCTTTAGCACTATCTTTCTCTCTCAATTCCCTTTCCCTCTCTCTCTCTCTTTCTCTTAAGAGCTTCATAACAAGATGAATTGACCCACATTGTGAAATCTCTGTATGTAAAAATCTGTCCTGCGCTCAAAAGTGAAAGTCAACTTAAATTAAACGTAGTCTAAAGATTATTTCATTCCAAACTTTAATCATAGAAGTAGAAAAACTATATATACACTGAATACTTAATGCAGTTTAAAATGTTTTCCCATTACCAAAATGAAATTGGGAAAACAAGAATACAAATATATATATTAAAAATTATATATTGTTGAATTCGTAATGCAGATTAATGCATTTTCCATTAGGGAAATAAAAACACGCTTATAAAAATATATCATAAATAAAAAAAAATACATAAAAAATATATAAAAACACTTAATAGACCCCACATAAATGTAAAAATAATAATCAATTAGTCTTAATGAAATTCATATGATTGAAAAACGAATAACGAGGCACTTTTATTTTTTAATCCTGTATTTTCCTTTCATAATCAGTCATATGTTTGCTCAATTTATGCAGTACACAAAATTGTAAAAAGTGACTTGATTAATCATTTATTTCAAATTATTTAAATAATCCTTTTTAACATTGGGCTTTGGGTTTTCTTAATACTTCTTAGCACATTTTGCTTAAACTACCAAATTTTTCATTCAATTAGTTAAACTTTAATGAAATTTAATGCTCAATTGCCATTCTTTAATTGTAAATTTGCTTAGTACTCATACTGAGCACTATTAATACATTTTAATCTCATTAATTTGAATGCTATTAAATTGCGCAATGCCATAAAATCCAAAGCAGAAGTTTTTGCGAAGCGCAGCAGCATCAAATATGCATGCGCTCAAATTGAAAATGTTTTGAACACACACATTTTAGATTTAGCTGGTTGAAATAGTGATTACTCCGAGAAACTATGACCTAATCCTTTTGGGGGAGAGCTGCGAGAGAGCTGAGCGTGTCTTCTCCCCACGGAGCTAACGCGCTTAATTCACACAAAAGATGCAGCAGCGGTATTTCTCCTTTCCCTTCCTCCTTTCCCCTTTCTCCTCACCCCCTTCTTTTACTTCCGCTGTGCCAACAACTGGCCAGCAAACTTTTTGTGTCGAAACAATACAAAAAAAAAAAGCAAGTTTGAAATCTACAGTCGAGTGTGCTCAACTGTGAGATGCGGTATTATATTTATAATATACCAAATACCGAAAGAAAAAAAAATACTTAAATATACCGATTGTATTTGGTATATTGATAAAGATATTCAAAAGAGTATAAATTATATGGCAATATATTCTAAAAATACCATAGAGTACCAAAAATATACCAGATTAACAACCAAATATATGTAGTTATAGTCTCTGAGATCTACAGCGGACATGGCCCGCTATTCATTTTTAAAGAAATACATAAGAGAGCAGCATTAAAATTAAAATATACCAAATGAATATACCGCAAAAATGCTGAAAATATACCAAAGAATATATTTGGGAAATTAATGTAATACTTTATTCAAAATATACCATTGAGTGAAAAATATACCAGACCGCCAGCCAAAATTTACATTTATTGTTATACATCAAAGATTAAAATATGCCAAATTCATATACCACAACATTTTTAAAAATATACCGACAACTTTATTGGGAATATTGATATACTACTTTATTCAAATTATACCAGATTGCCAGCCAAATATTTATATATATGTAGTTATAGTCTCTGGGTTCTACACGGATTCGCGCTGTAAAGAATATATGAATATACTTTATATGGGGTCCGAGTTGCCTCCTACTGCCTATAACATAAATTTCGTGCAGACCCTAAGCTATAATACCCTTCTATCCCATATGTCGCGGGTATAAAAAGTTGGAAGCTTTTAAAAAGTTATGCACAACATGAATTTTACAAAACGTAACACTAAAAAGCAGAACAAAAAAAAAAACTAATACGCTTCTCCTTCTCTCTCGTGAACTTGCAGCTGCAGCGAAGGACGCATCATGTCGACGGACACGAAGGGCTGTGTCGATCGCAACGAGTGTTTGGACATGCCGTGCCTAAACGGTGGCACGTGCATCAATCTGGAGCCACGATTGCGATATCGTTGCATTTGCCCCGAGGGCTATTGGGGCGAGAACTGTGAACTTGTGCAGGAGGGACAACGTTTGAAGCTTAGCATGGGCGCCTTGGGCGCCATATTTGTCTGCCTGATTATCATACTGAGTAAGTACTGTAACGAGTGCCGCAGCAGCTGTGGCAAGAAGGCGAATAAGAGTGTGTGGCATAGCAAACACCTCCTCGCTAAGCTGCTGCAACAATTTGGCATGCATGTGTGTCAGTTAAAGCGGCTTAAGCCGCATTCACATCCGCATACGAACAAACGTTTCGCTCTTCCCCCCCGCCTTGTGCCCCTTCCTCAGGTTGTGCCTCCAACTGTGGCGTGTTGTTTTCACTTGTCTGTTTTTACATGTAAATGCAATTTTCAGTAGTTTGGACCCGCGCTGCACTTAAATCCCAGCGAGAAAAAACATCTCTCCCCCTTCACACACACACTCACACACACACACATCAGCAACACTTCCATGCCACGCCCATTTGTGTTTATACAGCAAAAGCGGGAGGCGTGGTTGTTACTCTTGCAAAGTGCCACATTTCTTGTCCCCTTCTCTGTTTTTGTTCAACGCCAAACCGAGGGCAATTTGTTTTGTTGCCGGAATGCATTGCAGGATGGCTAATTAAGAACATCCAATGCACAACTCCGAAAAAAGCATTCATAACATTGCAAAAAAAGTGCATTAAAATATAAAATAAAAATCATATAATCATGCAACTCAAAAAATTACTTCAATCAAAGTAATAAAAACAATATTGAACGTACTTTTTTATACAATTGATTTTTATTGCTATTTATTGAAATGGGAATTCATTTGGGCAAAAGGTTGGCAATAATAATAATCAAAGAGTTAAAACTGCAAAGATAAATTCAAATAATAAATAATTAAATGAATATAGTGACAAATCAAAAAAGAAATGAAAAAGTCGTTAGAGAAAAATGAAAAACATTTTGAATAGGAAATACAAATACTTGAATTTTGATTTATAGGCTAATAAAAATAATGCAACAAAAATTCAAAGAAAGGAATTATAGAACAATTTTGAAAAGCAAATGCAAATAAATATAATTTTATTTATGAAGTGCCTGCAATTATTAAAAAAAAGAAAGGATAACTGAATAATTTTAATGCATTAAAATCAAATAATCTTTTTATAGATTAATATGGAGAAAAGGGGAAAAGTTCTAAAAATAAATATTAACAAATCTGTAATCTGAGTGTTTCGAACAATTGAAAAAAAAAGTTTTAAATTTATACGATTAAAATAAATTTAATGGTAGAAAACCATTAAACAAAAATAAAGGAAAATAATAGAAGCAATAAAAAATATTGAACAAAGAATACAAACGTTAAATTTTTTTTTTATGAAAGGCTTGCTAATAAATTAAATTTAAATGCATTTAATGCTAATAAATTATCAGAATGGGAAATGCAATTCAGAACAAAGAATACGAAATCCCAATGAAAGGACAAAATTAATAAAATAAAATCGAATCAAATTTCAGAAGGAAATATTTAAAAATGAGCTAGGAAGTATTTGCAATTATTGAGAAGCAAAATTGTTGAATTATATATGCAAATATTTATTGAAATACTAGCTAGGAGAAATAGAAACCATTTAATTTGAAAACAGAATGCAGTTGTGCATAAAGTAAGCGACTTAGAACACACAGAACAAAGGGAATCAAAACTGTTATATCAAAAACAAATATGTTGACAGTTTGAATGGAATTTATCAACGTTGATTTTGAAGACCACCAGAGAGTGAACGATGCTTCAAAATGGAAACAATGAGAAAGGAAAGAGGAAACTTTCAAATACACCTCAAAGCGCATTAAGTTACTCTGGCAAAAAGGAAATGTTATGCAGGTGACAATATGTTGCTAATGGACCGCAATCAGATTATTAATTTTGGCACAATGTTTGAGAGGAAAACTCTAAAAAAAACTAGAAATGCGCTTTATACTAAACGTTCACTATTTTCTCCATTTGCTTGTGTAGTTTCAATAGCTTTGATTTTATGCTGTTGTCGAAGATTTCATGTAGTTTCAGTGTAACGACGGCACTTAATGGACAGCGGACAAGAGCGAGCAAGATAGCGTTAAGTGGATTTGAGCATTTTCAAAAATGTTGCACAGAGACAAATGCGAAATGCGCAATGCGAATGGGACCCGCTGGCGTATACGCAATTTCACTTTTTCCCTTTTTTTTGTAGTTGTTGATGTTGTTGTTGCCGGCAATTCGACTCGTTTGGGATTTCAAAGGATTTTCAATTAGCGTCGCCTCAATGTGTTTTTTTTTTTGTTTTTGTTCTGCATTTGGCTGCTGCTATCTGAGCTGCGCTTTATTCAGTTTGGCCAGTTGGCCAGCAGCTGCTGACAATTTATTTGAAGCCATATTTAAAAGCTGAATCTGATTTATCCCAGTGCCAAAATAATCGGGGACTAGTTTTAATGAAAGGCGTTGTGAGTGGTTTGAAGTTGCAATAGCAACGAGAGAGGGAGAGGAACAGTTACAGTTACGAGTTACAATAACAAAGCCTTAAGCTAATTAGCCGCCTTTCGAGCCGGCTAATTACACAGTTGCCTTTTTTTTTTGTTTTCCATTGCGCATACGCAGTGTGGGGCCATAAAACCGCTAAACCGCAAAATAGGCGCAATAAATAAACGCAAACGAATGCTCCAGAGAGAGCACAACACAGGAAGTGCTCAGTTCTTCCCTTTCCCCTCTTCCTCTCTTCCTTCCCCTTCCTGGCTACACTTGCCGTTTATGAAGTGAAAATTTCAAGGCACTGACAACACTGGAGGCAATTTCGTCTTTGTTGTTATTGCATTAAAGTGGCGCAAAGACAAAAACAAACTAAATAATTATCTAACATTATTTACAGTCAACGCTTTGCTCCCCACCTTTCTTCCCTCTCTTCTCCTCTCTCTCTCTCTCTCTCTTCTACTTTGTTTCCTCTGTGCCTGTGTAATCTCAGAATCGTTGAACTGTATTTTCGGCATGAAATTTCAAGTGCCATTCCCAGGCAAACAAAAAAAAAAAAAACAAGTATGAAAGCTACAGGTATGCTCGACTGTGAGATACCCGCTTTTTTTAATAATAGCAGAACAGCGCGGTATTATTCATAAAATACCAAATAAGTATACCACAAAATACTAAAAATATGCCAATTTGCTTATTTAGTATATATACATAATACTACTAATATTCAAAATATATCATAGAATGCAGAATATACCAGAATGTCTGTCACATATATAATATACTAAATAAAAATATACCAAAGAGTATTCAAATACCAAATTGTCAGCCAAATATTTAATATACTTCATTCAAAATATACCATAAATGCAAAATATACCAGATTTTCAGCAAAATATATAATATACTTCATTCAAAATATACCATTAAGTGGAAAATACAGCAAATTGTCATTCAAATATATATAGTTATAGTCTCTGAAATCTAGCGCCGTATTATTCATAAAATATACCAAATTAGTATACCACAAAATACTAAAAATATGCCAATTTGCTTATTTAGTATATATACATAATACTGTATTCAAAATATACCATAGAATGCAAAATATAGCAGAGTGTCCGTCAAATATATAATATGCTAAATAAAAATATACCAAAGAGTATTCAATATACCAAATTGTCAGCCAAATATTTAATATACTTCATTCAAAATATACCATTAAGTAGAAAATACACCAAATGGTCATTCAAATATATATAGTTATAGTCTCTGAAATCTACAGAAAGACAAACAGATAGACTTGACTTTTAGCTGATCAAGAATATATGTTTTCTAGGGTCGAAGACGCCTTCTTCTGTCTGTTTCTTACATTTACTTTAGGCACAAAGCTTGAAAACACTTCTACGCTATGGGTATCGGGTATAGAAAATAGAAGCCCTCAACACAGAGAGTCAACTCTGATGAGCTGACCTCCTCCTGCTGTGTCCTGTTGTGTCCTCTGCTTTTTTGTCAGCAACTATATGCAAAAGATGAGCTGAAAAAGTGACTGTGAATGTGTTGTGTGTGTGTTGCTCGCTGCAAACAAAGGCCAAACAAGCGGCTTTGTTATGCCACTAGAACATAGAAGCTTCTTCCTTTTTTTTCTCCCCTTTTTTTTTTGTTGCTGTCATAGTTTGTTACAATTATTGTTTAGTTTCTGGGATAGTCGCTGGCTTTTAGAGTTCTGCTCAGGTTGTTATGTATGTATGTATGTAGTTGTCTGTTGTGTTCCTGTGTAGCTTGACCTCACACAGAATAATTACCAAGTGCTTTCCTTTAGCACCAGCTATGTTGCCTAGCACTAAGCATAAAGCAGCTTAAGAGGCGAGCGAATTACGCTAAAGAGTTCTCAGCATGATTTCAATTTATTATCAGAACGTTTTCAAGAACTGCAATTTTCCTAAGCTTAGAAAGTTTGCAAAGGTTTTGCATATTTTTTAATACAATTGTGTGTGATAGAAAGATACAGATTTAAGCAGTTATTGAGTATGCTTTAACTGAGAAAATATTGTGAAAATCAAATGCTTTATTATTTGAGTTAAGTGCTGTGATATATACTTGCAAAATTTAAAAAATATCACTGCACTTAAATCAAATAAAAAAGCAATTGATTTTCACAATATTTTCTAAATTCAAAATTAAATTTTTTAAAATTTTCAGAGTTTTCTTAAAAGTGAAATATTCAAATAAGGAAGGAACCGTTAAAATATTCTAAGCACAAATATACTAATTATTACTTTTAATAGAAAAGGAAGTTGTCTGGCAAAATAGTCGCAAGTGTTCAAAGAATAAGTATTTATAATTACACATAATAGTTGCTTTTAAACGCTCCCTTCAGAATTTCCATAGAAAAGCAATTTTCTTAGCTACTTTCATGGGGCAACTAAGCAAGCTCTTAAATTTCTCATTTGATATTATTCTTGCATTGATTACCTTTTAGCGTCGCAACCTTTTTGCCATGGTCTAGAGCAGAGCACAACTTGCCCCAAGTGCCACTTAATGAAATCAACTCGTGCCGTCGCGAAGCATCTTTTGTGGTGGCAAGCTAAAAGCCATCGCCATCGAGCTTTGGTCGCTGTTTAAAAAAAAAAACAAGAATGTGAAATAAATACGCAAAAAGGGACGACGCACAGTTGGCTAAGTGAATGCGGCTAGGTGGCCATAACAACAGCAGCAACAACAGCAACAGCCAAAACAACTCCATTTACGTTTAATGAGGCTAATTAAATCTAAAGAAAAATGTACAGATAAGATGAACATATAAATGTTGCAAACACAATAGGAAATAGGAGCGGAAAATGTACGATGTGGAAAATTGGGGAAATGGAAAGGAAACGCGGCACGTTCAAGATCATCATAATAATAATGGGGCAAATGTTGAAAATGTTTCAACTTTCAGCTCATTCGCATTAATGAACTTTTCGGGGCAAGTTCTATTTTCTATTTAATGTTTTCTTTTCGACTTGTCTTTGAGCAGCAGCAGCAGCAGCAGCTGCCAGTTGTTGCAAACTAATGAATCCGCTTAACCAAAGTCAACTTGCAACGGGCACTGCAACAGACACATTTGCTGCGAGATTTTTGGAAAACGCGAAAAAAACTGAGAGACAGACTTTTAATTATTTTTACTTGAGCGAACGCAAACGCGATGCGAAGCAAAAGACTGAACCCAGTTAATATTGCTGTCAACCGAAGCACAAATGATAAAATGCACACAGTTTGCTTGCCACATTTCTTTCTTGCTGTTATTGCAAGTTGTTTACACGCCTCCCTCCCTCGCTTGAAGAATATGTTGTTGCAAGTAGTTTCGCATCAAAGTTATTAATATAACTTGAAGTTAAAGCGAGATGAAAACCCAAAGTGAAATAGTAAATCTAACAAGTTTACTGCGTTTGAAATGTTTCAGTTTTTTTTGGGTTGTTTGGTAATCCGCTTAGTGTCTCCCACTTTTTCTGCCATTTGCCTTCTCACTCACTCTCAGCAGGCCTTTTCTTTCTCTCTCTCTCTCTGTCTCTGTCGACAAAGTTTAACCTCACAATTACAAGAGCAGCGTCTCAGTTTTGGTCACCAGAAATAGTTCATTATCAGTTCGACAATTGCAAAGTGCCTTTTACATTTCTCTGTCTGTCGACTCAATGAATAAAACTTTGCCAACTTTCGCATTATCTAGCCAAACAAGTTGTACTCATGCACTCGAGCTCTTTTTTGGCCTTTTTACCAACTGCAAATCTATTGGCAAATTATTCAAGTCGTCAATCCATCGACTATTTTCCTTTAGTGTCAAAGGAACTCGCTTGATGTTCAAATTGAAGCTCAAATTTAAGGCACTTACTAAGTATGCTAGCTAAGTAGTTTAATCAGCCAGCTCGCTAGTTAAATTTTTATCGTTGTTGTTAACCATAAAGCAAACTTTTTAATGGCTATGCAGCCACAAACTCCACTTCAATACACATCAATATTTGAAAGCCATAAAATTGTTGTTGAAAAATGTAAATACTGTTGTTTTTTTTTCGTAACGGTAATTATTGGCTTGCAAAGTTTTAAATCATAAAATCTAGCAAAAAAGGAGTTGTAATAAAAATTTAAAATATTTTAAATCGTTTTAGTAATAACAGGAAATCATAAAGTTCAAGATTTAGTTTTAATTTGATTACAGTTAGTGAAAAATCTAGTCTATGGCATAATTTAAAATACTGAATTATACTAAAACCTATGTTTGAATATACTTTTGTATACAAAATACACGTGTTAATGTATTTCAGTATTTTTTAAGGTATATGGTATATATAATATACCTAATTAATATATCAAAAAATACTACCAATACCTATCATTTGTATAGAAATATACTATATACATATATCGAAAAGATACTAGAATATACCAACACCTTTAATTTGTATGCAAAATACTGAAATTATATTAAAGCTTATATCGCATATTTGTATGCAAATTATAGGTGTTGGTATATTCTAGTATTTTTGATATATTTATATAGTATATTTCTATACAAATTATTGGTGTTGGTATATTTCAGTATTTTTTAATATATACATTTGGAATAATTTAAATACATGTATAATTTTTTATGTATGGTATAAATTATTCAGAATTAATATATCAAAAAAAAATACTGGAATATTCCAGTATATACCAACACGAGGAATTTGTATATAAATATACTATATATGCATTAATATAATTGCAGTATTTTTTCAGTATATTAATTAGGTATATTTGAAGTATTATTGTGCAGAATTCTGCTTTTATTGAAAATGGGCATTTCATAGTCGAGAAAATTGCTGCACTTTTCTTACTTGTTTACTATTAACCATAATATGTTTTAAGAAATGTATTAATAAAAACTACATAACTACAAAATTATATAGCAATTATGGAAATATTCATGCATTATTTGTTTTATTTGCCTTTCAGTTCTCGCATTGATATTCGTGCTGTACAATCGCAAGCGCAAGACGACCAAAAAGAAGAAGCGCTCCGGCACCGAAAAGGATGTGCGTGAGACGGTGATTAGCTACGAGGACGAAGGCGGCGGCGAGGACGATATGACAGCCTTTGACATAACGCCACTGCAAATACCAATCAGTGCACAGGCTGGCAATATGCCACCCGATATTGCCGCCTGCAAAATGCCCATTATATGTGAGTATACAGACACACAAGTTGAGGAGAGAAGAGAGAGCAAAGTAACAAGTATTTCCTTACAACAATAGATCCAGTGATGACATTGCTGCCGCCGGGGCAGGAATTGAATGTGGCGTATCTGATGGAGGAGCGTAAGCAACGCATCGATAAGGATCCCAATGCGCCGCCCTTCGATGATCTGCGCAATTTCACCTTCGAGGGCAGCGGCAGCATTGCCGAATCGCTAAGCTCGTTGGCATCAGGTGAGTAAAAAGAGAAAAGCACACTCTCTGAACTCTAATATCACTAACCCAAACTAATCCACCCAACGACAACGGCAGGCACTGACGATGAGAATCAAGACTTTAACTATTTACAAAATTGGGGTCCACGTTTCAATGCCCTGGCCGCGATGTACGTGCATGATAAAGCGAAAACCAAACATGACTCTCAAGTGGGCGGCGCCACGCCCACGGATAATGTGCTCGCCGTGGTTGCTGCAACAGGCAGCGGTGCCGGACCAGGAGGTGGCGGTGTTACTCCTGCTGCTGCTGCTGCTGCTGTTGTTGCCACCACGGAGCCGGGCAAAGTTGTATTATAAAAGCGTAGAAGAAAAAGCAAAAAACAAAAAAGATAAATGAATAAATAGTTAAGTTGTAGTTAAAAATGATACAAAAAGGAATCCCAAAAAGGCGATTTCAAACTTGAAACTAAAAACTTAAGTAATTCCATGTATATCGAAATGTATGAATGTGTGTATGTGAATGAGTTCGAATGAGTGTTTAAAAGTTAGGTTAGCTTAATGTTACTTCTCTCGAATACCAAAAGCATACTGAAAATACTAAAACAAGAAAATATACTAAAATCAAAAAGAACGAAAACTTTACCAAAACAATTTCCAATCAGGAATTCAATTTTTGATTTCATGTTTCTATATACTGTATTTTCATTTAAATACTGTATTTGGTATTTTTTTCCACAGTGAACCAAAATTTGAAATACCAAAAAAAAAAAACGTTAAACTATATACCCAAATGAAAAATACTAACAAATATACAAACAAAAATACTATAGTTAAGCATACTGAGAATTCAAAAAACAAAACTTAAAGTGAAGAGTTTCTAAAACTTTGACACCCTGTATAAATACGTCATACACTTTAGCACGTAAGTTTTCGGTCCCTCCACAGACCCAAAAAAGCTATAGTACTAACTGTTATACCCCCCCCCAACCCTTTCTTCCCACTCCTCACTCGAATTTTGACTGGACCAAAAGATGCACGTGTCCAATTGCCAACCGATTTTGCAGTCATCACGTGTCCAGCGAAAAGTTCAAACTTTTGGTGAAATTTTCGAACAACAAACTTGTAACATAATTTTTGTACATAGTGCATTGTGTAATTTAAATACATACATACATATATACTTAAATATTAAATATCTGATGGCAAATAAAACACGTGAAAACCAAACAATTGAAAAAGTGCGTAAAATGCATCAAACAAAAAAAAACAGGAAAAAAGGAAAACACACACACACAAAAACACACACACACACGACTACTAGACTAATTGACTACAATTAAAAGTAAATTAAATTAAATTTAAATTTAATTAATGTGAAAACAAAAAAGAAAGTTGATCAAAAATACCAATTTCATATTTCTGCATTTACTAGCAAATACACAAAGTGACGTATACAAAAAAAAAAGAAAGAAAGAAAAATAAACGATATAAAATATGGAAAACATCAAACCGAAAACGATAGAAAAATATACCGCAGAGAGTACAGCAGATTATAATAATAATTTAAATAACAACAATAATAATAATAGTCATAATAATATTGTGTAACATGTATTAAATTAAATTATAAACAACAAAAACAAAACAATGAAAATCGAGATACAGAAAAAAAGGGTTAATTAAATTTACGTTAGTTAATGGACAATTTGTTAGTAGTTAGCATTTAAGCATAATTTTTTAAAAATCAATAAACCCCCCAAAAACGAAAAACTGAAAAACAAGAATAAAAATTGACAAAATGCAAAAACTTGTTTTTGACTACAATATTTTCTGGAGGAAAACTTTTACAATTTCCCAGCGATTCTTCTGAGCTAACGATGCTTGATGATGGAAATCAGCGATTGCCGCTGCTCAAATTTGGCATGAAATGACGTTAATAATAAATGTGTATCAAGGTGGCAAATGGCAAGCGATTTGCTGCCTAATAAAAAGTAAATTGAACTCAGCAATACCCTGGAATTTTTTCTTTTTACTTTACTTAAATTAAATTCAGCTAGTGAAAAATTAATTTCAATTACTGAATATTTAAGTTAGAAGCTGAACTTGAATAATTTGTTAGGTATTTTATTTTATTAATATTTACTTGTAATTTTATTAATTTAATAGTATAATTGATTAAGATTATTATTTTATTGTCAAGATTATTATTTTTATTTAATTTAACCTAAGAAGTTCAATACTTATTTTGTAAATTTTATCAATTTCATTTAATTTATATATAATCAGTATTTTAGTTATTAAATAAACAGTAATAGGTTAAATACTTAACTTGAATATTTTATTAAGTCTATTATTTTATTCTGAATCTGATTTTCAATAATAAAGTGAATTATTTTAAACACAAAACTTATAAATTTTTTAATTGGTGTTTTTATTATTAGCATTATTATAATTATATGTTTATTGTTTATCTATGAAATACTATAATCTTAAAATTAGCTGGAATGATTGCAAATATTATTTAATAAAAATCGTATACAAAACTTCTTTAGACATTATTATGTTCCGAAATCTAAAACTTTATGCAAATAAGAAGATTGAACATATTATTTAAAGTCTTCTCAACTGAAGACTTCTTAGTAACAGAGTTTTTATTGATCCATTCAAACTATACAAAAAATAGTTGCATTCAAAAGAGACTCCAACTATCGATTGACTGTTATTGGCAGTAAACAACATTTTATTCATATTTTTCATATTTTCAACTTGTTTATGGACTGCAATTTACTAACATAATGTACCCAATAGCATTTAACAAACCCATTTTTACTACTTTAATTTTTAACTCCAATTTCTTATAATTGAGAAAGATTTGTTTACCAATTTCACTAACATATTTTAAACCATATAACTTTATTATAATTTTCTTGGTTTTATTTTCATAACTTTGTTATTGAATAACTCGCCATTTAATATACATCACTTCTTTTAAAATCTATAGTGTATGGAGTACTTAGAGCAGCTTTAATTTAAAGTCTTCTCAACTCAGAAGAGCTCTCATTTTATAAACTTGTTTTACAATTAGTTTTTGAACTGGCTTAAATGGACTGCAATTGACTAACATAATGTAACCAATTTCATTTAAATAACATTAAATGTTAGTTTACATAATTATGTGCAGTGCAGATGTTAATGTTAATGCACTGCTAACTTTCGTTATCGATACTCTTTACTATCATATATTCATATGAGTACATTGATATTTTTAACAGTGTATTATTCTTATTACATTTTTTTTATTACTTTTCTAGACACCAACTTCTTATAATTTGAATTTGTAATTCCAATTTGTATATTATGCTTATTCCTTTTTATTTATTTATTTATTATATTAAATCTAGTATTACTACATTTAATAGAGAAGAGAGTACTGGCTCAATTACTTTTTTTTTTTGGGTACATCAACTCTTCATTCAATATGCCCCACTTTATTCATATTTAAAAGAGTATTGCGTACTTAGAGCAACTGCAAAATCTTTGGAAAGTCAGCGAAGCAAGCGACAGGGCGACAGGCCAAAACATGCAATGCGTTTTATGCCAGTAAATAAAACCGAGTCTAGGCTTTTGTCAGCAACTTGTCGAAGAGGGAAGGGGAGAGGAGGAGGGGTAGGAATTGGAAGTTCATAAAGAAGGCTAACCTGACCTTAAAGGTCTCGTCGTCTGGTCGTCTGGTCGTCGCCCAATGTTTCCGCCCAAAATGTGATTTGCTTCGATAACAATTTTCTTCGTTTTTCTTCATTTTTTTTTTGCTGCGCATAATAAATGAGGCAGCTTTTGTGATATCGATATGAAATACGAGCAACTGTATAGAGAGTCTGGCTGAATTTGTTGATAAAATTGATAGCCTCAATTAGTTTAAAGATAACACGAAAGGTTGAGCGAGTATGTGTGTGTGTGTGTGTGTATGTGTGTGTGTGTGTGTATGTGTGTGTGTGTTTGTGGATTACTTGTCGTTACTTGCAACATTATTGTGCAATTTACAGAGTAAGCTTATTCACATACACGATTCACATAAATTGGCATGATTTTTTTTTTCTTTGTGGATTATTCGCAGGAGGCTTGAGCATTTTTCCCCAAGTGAATTATGCAGCTGTGACAAGTTTTGATAGAGAGTAAATAAGTGCTATTTATTAACTGCGAGTTTCTTATCAAATATTTTAGTTGAGAAAATATTTACATTAATGTCCTATAAGTCTGTTATTTAAGAAATATGCCAGTTTGAACAAATTTATTATTTCTTGCATTATTTTTTTTACATTTAGACTTACTTTGATAATTATTTTTTGGCAAACTAAAATGTGTATATGATATTATGAGACACTATGTGAAGAAAAACATATACCAAAGAAAAACATATACCAAAACATTTATTTATTTATTTTTTAGCTTTTGATTAGTATATCAATTAGAGTTAAGCCAGATTTAACAGTTTTTCGTTCGCAAACCAAAATATTGCCGAATTTATATATTTTTATATATAGACAATCAATTTTAGCTATGGATATAGTGCTAAGCCAGAGTTATAAGAAAAACTTTAACTTAATTTGAAAATTCTATCTGTTTAAGTTATTTTCATTTTACATAGTGTCGCAAGCCACAAATTCCGATAGAGAATTATACACATATTATTTAACTACTTCAAGTCACTTATTATGTTTCCTTTCTAAAACTAATCAGTTAAATTCCTATGTTTTCACATGTTTGTCAATTCATTAATAATTTTAAAGGGACTACATTGAATGACTATCAAGACTAAAGAATAAAAAAAAACACAAAAAAAGGCAGCACTAGGAGAAGTTGAATCCGTGGAAGTAAAAGTAAAAGATGTAGGAGCAATGCAAAAGAACAAGTCACGATGTTCGAGTTAATGCAAGTGAACATGAAAAAAGCAGCTAATTGATGTTGTTGGCCAGCAACGAATGCTGCAACTTGCAACATACAAAACAACAAGAATTAGAAAAACCAACAGAAACAGCAAGAAAGCCAAGTCAGAAGTTGCCTTGCTGCGTTTTCTCTCAAAAGAGATTGCGTACACAATGCTTAAATGGTGAGAGTTAGTATATTACGTTTTGAAATACTGAAATTTCAGAAGTAATTGGACTTTTCTGCAAATAAATTTAATCACATATTAATTTTCCGTTTTCATTTCTATTAAATATTCGAATAATCTTTCAAAGCGCTTGTCTTTCGGTTGAAGAACAGTTCAACGCAACTTCAGCAGGAAATACACTAGCGCCATCTAGTGTTCATGATATGCAAAGTTCTTTCACTATTTAAGGTGCTTTTTGTACATCTTTAAGTTGCTTCCAATTCATGCAAAGTTAACATCTAAATAATGTGATATCGAGTGAATTATTGTGTATTTATTTAGCACTAGTTAATTTTTTACTTTTGAAAATAAATTGTTGTGAGTTTTGTTGCAAAATACATCTGCTTTCTTTTCTTGCGCCTCTGAGTTTTATAGTTGTTGATATTATGCTAGATGAGTGATTGCACTTTTCTGCAAATAAATTTAATAACATTTACATTTTTTATTTCCGATTTTACTAAATATACCAGCAGTCCACAATAATTCATTAAAATTGCTTAAAGAATGCTGCAGAAAATACGGAGGCGCCATCTAACGGCCATTGCATTTAAGCTTTTTGTGTTACGCGAGCTAATTTCTGTATTTCTTTTAATCGCTTCAAATCCTAAAAATGTCTATCTATAGTATCTTAAATCGGTTGAATTTTTGTTTTTTATTTATTTCGAATTAATTAATTTTTATAACCTTTAATATATATTATAATTTTTGGGTGAAAATCCATTTGCTTTCTCTCCCTCTTTATTTTCTCTCCTTTTCCCGCAACCCAAGCATTTGCAATATTTGTAATTCACATCGATTTCACTAAAATTCAAAATTTGTAATTATTGACTAAAATGCACTCAATTTAATTATTTTTACGACTGCAGCCCAAATTAGTGAAATTATTTATGAAATGTGTTTCTCTATTGCCCATTTTCCCTCCCTCTCCCTCACACTCTTTATCGATCGGCCCTGAATTTGCATTTAGCCATTTAAGTCAGCTCTATTAGCAGCTCAGTTCAATGCGCATTACTAGGTCGACATTGAAAACAACATTAGAATGTTGTTATTATTTCTAATTGCCTTTTTAGCCGAATAATGCTTCGCTTCAACCGAAATGTCTGAAATTGTATGTCTAACGTTTTCAATTGTTTAATTTAAATATAAATTATCGCATTAACATCAAATTTAATCATGTTGTTCTAATTATAGCTCCGTTTTGCGCTTGTTGTCGCTTTTTTCGATTCACCTGCAATGATTGTTTGAGTTTAGTGTAAGCAAATGTTTTGATTAAAGCAATTAAAAAAAATTGTTTATGCAGTAGATGGATTAAAAATAGCTAAAATCTAATGGGATTTTAATACGTCGACAATTTAGAATTTGTGTGCGTGCTTCATAAAATCAAATATTTATTAACGATCTATTTAAAATTGAAAGTTAGATGTAATTAAAATAAACACTGTCAAAATTTAATAATTTGAAATTTTGTATTGTACAATATATGTATATATTATCTCAATTATGCACTTTGGTTTGTACGTTTTTCTTTTAAGCCAAACCAATGAAGTCCTCTTCTGAAGTTACAATACTCACATTACGATCTCCATACCAAGGTAAGTTGTTTCTTTATATCGTAACATTTTTAAGTTTTTGTCCGTGCTAAGTCGCGTTACAGTATAACAATGTGAGCTACTGTTAGCTGGCACAACCACTCTGTATAACAGTTGACACAACTTCGGTTCTAATTTTAGCTAACATAATTGAAACATGTTAATAACAGTAGTTGAATATGTTAAAGGAGATTTTGCTATGTAATGTGAAGCTATTCAACACTGACAGAGCGTACGTTAAAAATCAAATTGAAAAAATTATTCAATTTTGACATATACGTAAAGTATTTAACAACTGACAAAATCTAGATAGATAGAATATTGTTTAATTTATACAAGGGTATAAATGGTATTAGGACTTTGTGCCCGTAGGAAATGTATTTAGCAGGCATAGAGAGGCGTTTACGACCTTATAAAGTAAATATATATTTCTTAGCTGCTATGGTTTGTTTTGAAGTATAGCTTATTTTGAATGTAGTATAATTTTAATATATCAAATATAGTATCTTTCAGTATTTTTTTAGTATTTGTGGTATACTTGCGGTTTATTTTAAGAACAAACTTTTATTAAAGTCGAGCACACTCGACTTTGGCATTCTTACTTTCTTAAGTTTGCCTAAAATAAATACACAATTCTCTTTCTGTAGAGTTTTCTATGTCGCTTATCATAGACAGCTAATATTACAGTTACTAACAATAAATAGAATAGAAACACAAAACATAATTAATAAATTGTGTCGTATATACAGTTTTAATAAGAAAAAGATTAGAACAGTACTATATATTCTAAATCATCGAAATCATGCTTTCAAATCTAATGTTTTCCTCCTCCGATCCAAAAGTTCGATACAAGAATCATCCAAACTTTATCAATACAATCATTTTCTGATATATTTTCAAGTGAAGAATATGTGGTAATTGTGAACTTTGCTACTAATTACAAATAGAGTATGAACAATTTCTTGTAACTACTTAATTTGGAAACATGACACACAAATGTGATATTCTTAGCTTTCACACTTTTGGAATTTGTGTTGATTAGCCGACAAATTCGATTTGTATTGACACTCAAAGCTCAAAAGAGAACAATAAGAAAACGAGGCAACTAATCAGGCGTACTTCATTCAACAAAAATATAAAAAAAAAATAATGTTTATGCGAAATTCTCACGCCGAGTTGAAGAGCTTCCCAACGGAGCTGGCTGTTAGCATCCCGTGGAGTTGCCTCCGCAAAGTAAACCGCACAAAAGAAATGCAGATTAAAGAGGGAATGAGGGGGGGAAATGGAGAGGGAGAGGGAGAAGAGGAGACTCAGTTGATGGACCACACGTTGTGTGAAACTATTAATCATTTGATTATTACTTTTTTACATTTGTATTTTTTTTGTTTTTTTGTTGTGAGGTAGAAATACATAATAAGGCTGAAAGCTACCTGAAAACTTGGCAACATGGAATTAAATACATTTAATCAATAGAAAATTAATTTTAATTAGCAGGCCCACAAGATAAACATTTAAATAAATCATTCATTTGTAACCAGCTGATGGCAAACAAAATTCTTTGAAAAAATAAACAACAAATTAAATTCGAAACATGTGTGTTGAGTGTGAAAATTCATATTTAAAATGACAAATGACGAACAAAGTCGCAAAATGGGGGAAATTGTATTGTAAATATTTTATTAATGATCTGTTTTAATCAACGCGCAAAAACTACTCTTAAAAGTATTTAACAAACATTTTTGTTGTTAACTTTTTGCTGGAATAAAATCAATAATGAACTCCATACTGGAGGCTGTAAGTCAAACTTGTTGTTGTTGTTGCTGCTGCCGCTTTGTGGCATCAACGTTGACCTTTCTAGATGACCGCAGTTGCTATGCCACGTTTCTGTTTGTTGTTCCGGCTGCCTTTAAAACATGTTAAGTGGATTCGCATTTTTTTCCCCCATTTTTTTCTTCATATTTTTTTTCTTTTTGTATTTCGAGTAACGCGCAAAAAAAATTTCGTTAATGACTTTGCTGGGGCAGCAGTTGAAAGTTAATTGTCGTTAAAGATATTTAAACGATAACGAAGAGAGCGAAAATGAACTGCGATAAATCTCTTGAAAAAAACAAAAACAGCGCAAAGAGAAATATTTAAGATTAGTTTAACTAGCGAAAGGTACGTGAAATGAATAGCGAAATGCTTTTGCAAATAGCGATGATTCTTAGTGCTATTAAATTAATTAAAATAACAAATTAAATAAAGCTAAATAAATACTTTTCTAAAATTATTAATTAGTATACTCGTAAGAAATCTAAAGGCGAGTGTGCTCGACTGTAAGATACGCGCAACCGATTATTAATTAAACTAACGAGGTTTGTTTTCTTAAAATATACCAAATTAATGAATTTAAAAAATACTGAAATATACTGAAGACTACTATAATATTCATAATATACCAGAGAGTACAGAATATTTTAAAATATACTTAAGACGATATTTTGTAATCGATGTGCATTCATAATATGCCATATTTAAGAAAATACTTAAAATATACTAAAATATACCGAAGGGTATACGATATACTATTACATTCATAATATATGATCAAGTTAAGGCTACACCAGATTCTCATCGATATACTAAAATATGCTTAATATACCATAGAGTGCGAATTATACCAAATTATCACCTAAAACTTTTAAGACCCCACTGCAGCAATTGTTTTTGCCGTTTAAATTTTGGGGATTGGAAAACAATGCTGTATAAATGTTAAAATATACCAAATTAGTATATAATATATAAATACTAAAAATATACCAAAGGCTATTTTAGGTATATTAAAACAGTACTACGTTAAAAATATATCATAGAGTGCAAAATATACCATACAAAAAAATGTTTAATAACTTACAATTGTTATATGATCGCAACCAAATTTTTGGGTGGGAATTGTAGGAAACATAAATACTAGTAGTTATAATTATTATATTATTGAATAAACTCTACCTTCTTCGTCGCCCCTTGGCACTACTGTTATGTTCAGCATTTTTCGGCTGTTGAATCGGATGAACAATATATATATATGCTTTATGGGATCGGTTTACAGTAATAATTAGATATAATATTACTTAATTTATGCTTTGCTTTTTAAAATATATATTTTACTCGATTATTTAATTACCTTTTCATGTAATTCAATATTTGTCAATCCTTAAATAATGCTCCCTTCTTCCCATTTTAAATTGGAATGTCATAGATACATTTTAGTTATTTCGCTGAATTTGAAATAATAGATATTTGATTTGCTTTATTTTTATACAATATTATTTTATTTACTTTCAATAGCATTAGAACACTATTCATCTCAATTATCACAGGACTGTAATCGGTTGAAAGTATTTCTTTTTTTTTTTTTGATTGAAAATCCCTGATGTTAAATTTGACCCAATTTTCAAAAATTCTGCTGTTCTATAGTTGTACTCGCTGCAAGCGATGTTAAATTTCTTTTTTTATCTAACTTTACTTTTTTCTTTGTTGTTTTTTTTTTGCTTTGGTAGCACTTTTTTGATGTCGGTTTTTTGTGTGCTGTTGTTGATGTTGTTGTATTTAGTTGAAACTGAAACTTTTGCAACTGACACTTTTATCGCGCTGTTGGTCAAAAATGCAGGCAAATTTGTTCGGGTCGAAAAAGTGGTCAAAAAGTTTTTTGTTTAACTGCGTCAGTTTTAATGACTCTGACGACGAGCTGACAAACTGAAAGGCTGACAAACGCACGTGTCGGAGAGGAAAGAAAGAGTGGGGGAAAGAGAGAGGGAGGTGAAGAGAAGGCAAACTGTTCAAAAACACACCTTACGCACGTCTTCTCTAACTAATTTCTGCGCTTCTCAACTTTTACCCAAAAAAACGCCTGACACACAATTGCCAGCAAGCAGGGGTAGGGGAAGAGGAAAGAGAGAGGGGAGGGAGGAAGGTAGATGGGTATCGAATGAAGTTGGTCTCGGCTGCTGCCGTTGCCGAGAAGTTTATGAAGCGGCCGCGGGCAGCTGACGGCGACCACAATGCGGAGACCAGACCGACAATTCTGAACGGCACTCAGTCACAGCAATGGAAAGAATGGAGAGTGGAGACTGAAGAAGGAGAGCAAGAGAGAGATGATGGAAGTCTGAGATGTGAAGACTGAAAGCTCTTTGAGATATTTAGCTGCTGCTGCGGTCTGTCATGTCCCATGTGTCTGCTTTGAGGACACACACACACAGGTGTGTTTCGGTATGTGTGCCTGTGTGTGTGCATCAGTAGGGTGTGTGTGTGTGTGTTGGTGCGTTAATTCATCATTCGCTTAAATGGGTGTTACCTGTTAAGTGCGTTTATCACGTGCTGCCTCGGCTCGTTCTTTTTTTTATGAGTTCGTCTTGCTGCGGTTAGCTGCCTCTTCCCCTTGCCTCTTGCCACCTTTTGTGGCGCTACTTAAATGGCGACGCTGCGCTGCTTTAAAGTCAATAACTTTTCATGATTTCAATAAAAAACGTGAGGCGTTTTTAATTAAAATTTAAGCTCTTGTTTTTTAATCGCAAAATATTAAAGATCGTTTTGGGATTTTGATTAAAGTTGTGCATACAATATTAAATGGGATATAATAGAAAATAATGTTTTTTATTTTAGAAATTAATTTCATAATAAAAAATTGGCTTTTTCAGCTTGAAAATAATTTAATTTATTTTATATTTAATTCCTAACATAAATTATGAGGAATTTCCTTCAACAATTTTCAAAATTATAACATAACAAATGCTCAAATTACTGTTATTTTCACCAATTTTAAAATATTATTAAAAACCGAAATAAAAATCAGTATTATTTTCAATAAATATCTAAAATTCAATAAGCGTCTAAAATTCCCCCCAAAAAATGTACAAAATGAATTCGTTTATTAAAATTCAATTTGAGCCCGTGTGTCTATCTAAATAATTAGACATATTTATGTGTTCATAAATTTAGCAGATATGATTACCACTCGCTCATTAAGCGTCGCAGCTCTGAGGTGAATCAAAACTACGGCAGCTTTTAATTAAAACCTGATAAAGGCCGAGAAATTCGTTGCGGTTTGTCTAAACGGACCCACAAAAGCTAATCAAAACCGAATGAAGAAAAAATCCCAGTGAATAGAAAAACGAGCTGCATATAAAATGCGATGACGTTTTCTTATCCCCACCGAATATATATATATTTTTTTTTTCTTTGGTGCGCACTTATTTATGTAAATCTTGAAAGCGTCCACAACGAATCTCTGGCAACTGGCAAACAACCAAAATGCATTTCAAGCTCCGTTCCAATCCCCTCCCTTCTCCTTAGTTAAATCGAAATGAAAACCAAACCAAAAAAAGCAAAAGCAAACGCCAAATCCAAATCCAAATCCATTGGCCACTCGACAAGCTACACAGCCAAAAAAGCCTATTGAATAATTTTGATTTGATTTCTTGACTGTATTTTTTTTTTTGCTTCCGTCTCCATCCATTTCCTTTTTTGGCCCGCTTTAATCACTTAGTTACTTGATTTTCCACTTTATGACGGATTATGTGCAAATGTTTGTCGACCAAAAAGAATAAAAAATCGAAAAAATAAAGCTATTGAACAATTGTAAAATTTATGCGGATTGGTATTTCTTCTATCGGTTTCGGTGTGGAGCTTATAGACCATTAATCATTTCGGATTCGCTCATTGTGACTGACTGACTGACTGACTGAAGCTTGGTTCTTTCAAATTTATGTCTTTATTATGTGAGAGCGAGAAATGCCGAGTTTTTTATGGCACATTAAAAGGTAAAAATCGTAAAGATTGCGATATGCACTTGGGATTGGATAAGCAATGGGTTTAATTCAATTGTATTTGAAATTTATGAAGTTTGGAACACAATACTTTGGGGTAAACAAAATTTAAAAGAAATAGTAGAGATAAGTTTTAATTAAAAGATACAACTAAACACTAATCTAGATTATATCTATAGATTGGCAATTTTTAAATTAACTTCGAATCAGAATACTATTTAAATAATAAGAACTTTTAAAATTTATACAGAAATAAGGTAGGAATAGGATAATTGAATAATTATTTGATCAATAAAAATACATTTTTCAAATTTATTAAATTTAAAATACTTAAAAAACAACTCAAAGGATTTATATAGTAAAGATTTATATAGTATTTATATAGTAAAGAGGATAAAATTCTGCCTTCTCTTTTTTTAAGCTATAATTGTAAAAAAATAAATTGAGTAATATTAAAATGTCTGATTTGAAGTCCTACCCATTAAGTCATAAATATAATTGATCAATCTATTTCTAGTGTAAGATTATAATACTATAAGTTCAACATAGATATTAAAATTATTTAAAGTATACTCTTCTCTCACTTACCATACAATGGGTAGCTTAGCCTTCTGATGCTACTTATATTTGTTAAAGAAAAAATAAACTGCTCTAATTCCCTGTAAGCTTCTTTTCCCACTGTCAACACTTTTGAAAAGCACGCCACAAATTTGTAGTATTGTAGCTGCTGCATTTGGTAGCTTTAATGTGTGTGTGTGTGTGGCTACAAAAGCTGATCACAGCTTTGTAGTAGACGGTTTGCATCCGGTAGCTGTTCCAGCTGAAGCTTAAACTTCAAAACACTCATCAGGCGATGCGTTGACCGTTTAGCTCTCAACAACTTCCGTTACGCTACAAAAGAATTTTGCGTTCATTTATTTTGTCGACGCTTTTGTATTATTCGAAGCTTTTCGAGATGCTTATCTATGCCAAACTCCCTCCCTCTCACTTTCTGTCTCACACTGCCGCCTCTTTCCACGCTACTCATCCTTTGTCGCTTTTGTTGTTGTTCGCAGTCGATCGCCTTTCATAATTGTCACACATTTTCAATAGTGAGCTAAAGAGCAGTAGACCGCGAGAACGAATGCAGTAGCATTAGCAGAGGGGAGAGAGAAGTAACCGGTTCTCTCAGCAGCTCTTTGGGTCAAGTCTGTGTTTGTATGAGTGTGTTTTTTCTAGCGCATTTTAGTGCATCGCCATTTCCCCACTCCCGTTTTCTAATCGCCACAACTTGCACATTTCACGGCGACTTCTTTTGATTTTCGTATTTAATAATTTTAATCGCATATTTGCTTTATCATTGCACTAATGAGAGCGACGGGAATGTTCCAATGTTGCCCAGAATAACGGCAAGAGCGTGAGAGCAAATGCAAAATCGACCTTTGTGAACTTTCCCAAAAATAAACGCTAAATGATTTATTATCAAAATTATTTATTTCATTTAATATATTCTATACTAAACATAATATACTATTTAATTTATTTTCGTTTCATCGCTGCGAGCCAATTTACCTAATAGCGAGCAAACGCAAACAAAACATAAACAAAAACAAAAGCAGCGTTCATTTTACCGGCTTTTTGTTTGCCGCAAATGAACGTCTGAGTATTACTCTCACGCTCTTGCTCTCTTTGGCGTTCACTACGAGTGCGGCGCTCTCCAGATCATGGAAGCACGTGCAGCGCACCGCAAACAGCAACAGCTATGAGGGGGTCAAAACATAGTGCATTCTCACTCATTCCAATTGGCGCGCTATTGGACTCAGTAAAACACAACAACACTAATAAACCTGCAGTTAGGAATGCGCATTTCTCGTGCTGTATAATGCAAGACGAACACGACACGACTGCGAAGTCACTTGGCAAGGCAAGTCGTGTCTGTGTTCGGGTCACGAGCTCGTCGCTAGTTGAGCGCAAGCATCCACATTGGAAGAGGCGATCATCGCAATGGGTCTTCAGTTCGATTTTAACACGCGAAGTGCGCGCGACGTACAATTTGATCATTTTCCGCTGCAGCGCCTCACGTCAATTGATGCGCATATTTTCGTATTGGACCAAAGTGATTGGAGTTAGAGGCAGCGCATAACGCATAAATTACAATTTTCACTGAATGTGCTCCCACTCCCGTTTTGCTTACATTAAGCAACGGTTCTCGGTGTGTCTAAAGTTATTTTTGGAGTTTTTCGTTTTTCTCGTTTTCGTTTCGACTTCGCTTTAAAACTACGCGTCGAGTCGGGCGTCGGGTGCTGTGCGTTTTGCATTTGGATTTGCATTTGCCGCGCCCCGCGGGGGCTTCGCGAGGCATTCACAGTTATTTTTGCAGCCTCCCTCGACTCCATTTCCGCCCAGCAAGTGCGAAATATTTATGTATGCATGTAAAGCAGAAGTAAAATAATAAAAGGAAGAAAAAGGGAAAAAAAATACACACTCGAAGCATATTTATTTTTGGCGCGACCCTTCGCCAATGTCCCCCGCGCTCCCGCGCTTTCGCTTTCGTTCTATGTGTCTTCCGCTCTCTTCGCGCATGTGTTTCTAATAATGAAGTGTTTATTTTCGGCTCTCGAGTGAATTGTGTGCATGTGTGTGTTTTTTTGTTGGATTCTTTGGCTCTCTTATTCGCCAAGTGCAACTGCGGATTATCATTGTGGATGGTGAAGTGGTGAAGGGTAAGTGAAACAGTGTATTTTATGCCTTGATGCATCATTTTGATGTTGTACTTTTTATGTTTTGAACCTTATCCGCCCACGCTCTCTCTCTCGCTCTGTCTCTTTTGCACACCCGCTGGCAATTGTGATTTATGCAGTTGCATATTCCAAGTATCGAGCACTTTTTACATTACTCTTTTGCGGCGTCGTGAAAAATGGCCAATTTAATGGCTGCTGTAGAACCATAATTTGTGAGATCTCTTTACTTAGATAAGGGACTCCCTTGCTCTTCTCTTCCCGTTGGAGCTTAGCGTATCCCCAAGACTTTTGTTCTTGAAATTTAAGTAAATCATGTTTGTGTTTCTAAATTAACAGTTCATTTAAGACAAGCTGTTAAATTTACTACAATGACTTCTCTTATTTACGACTCATAAATATCAATTTCCTTTGAGTTTAAATGATTTCATTTATACATGGAACTTTACCGTAGTAAAATAAGATCTGCAATTTATTCAAGTAAAAACTTTAAGTTTTTTCATTTTTATTTAATTTTTTGTTATAAATTATTTATTATGAACTGTTTTAATGTATTATTAAATTTTAATTTATAATTTCTTTGATTAATATTATTTATGTTGTTAATTTGTAATTTCAAATTTTTGTTGTTTTTATTTATATATAGATAAACTTTAAGATGAAATATCTTTACTTTTACCAATTTCATGCAAGATTAAATACGTGAAAAAGAAGCATAATTTACATTTGAATGGTGTCTGAAATGTTTTTCTTCTCATTGTGTGCAAAACTATCATACTTTAAAAACTTTTGCCAAGCAATAATTTTGTGTCTTTATTTTTGGGGTTCTTATCCTTGTTGTCGCTTTTGGCTTTTCAAATGCTTTTCCCAGGCACTTTAACTTGATCTTTCGCTTATGAAAGCTATCTATTTGGAAGTCAAGTGAGGCATTTCGTGTTATTTCATATTTTGTTTTCAGTAATTTTTCTTTTGTTGCTAGGAGAGAATGTCAACCTCAAAAAACAGAAACAGTTGCCCGTTGCAAATGTTGCCAGCGTTGCCAAGTTGCCGGAATAGCAAAAATCCGCCTTGAGGCAAAACTTTTAAACAAAAACACACAAATCATATTGCATACCAAGCAAACAGCAACAGTCCCAGCAACAATAACAAAAACAATAACAATAACAAAACAGGGCGTTCATCTCCCAAGTTGTGCTCTTCCTCTTCATGTTTTCTATGCCACCCTCTGTGGCAAGCTCGCAACTATTTGCACACATAAATCTGACTTATGACGCCCCCTCAGTGGAGGAGGCCTTTTGATGGCCAGCAGCAGCACGTACTATATTGTATTATATGGTATGGGGGGTACTCTACCGATAATACTACGACTGACACTTGACAGGTCACAACAGTTAGTGTTGATGATGTGCTCTCTCTCTCTTTCACTCACTTTTTTTTGCTTTTTCTCTCTCTGAGCCATCTCTTCATCTGTTTCGCAGTGCCAACTGCCAAAAGGCTTTAAAATGAAAAATGCTAATAACTGCAACAAATCACACACACACACACACACACATGCTCACGGGACACTTGTCGACGTAAACTGAAGAATGTAAACTCGTGCATAAAAATCATTTATGACCCCAACTGAGCAATTTTCCTTTAAGCAGTCGCCAAAGTCGCGTCTAATGTTGAAAACAATTTCTTTTTTTACTATTACCATGCAAATTATGTGCGTATGTTGACTTGGATATTGTTTATTAAATTATAATCCTTAAGTCTGCTAAGTAAATTATAAAAATATTTTCCAGCTGAATTTCAATATTCAATTTTGTAAAGAAAACTTTATTTTATATGTTATTATTTCACTTATCTGAAAAGTAAATGTCTCTGAGAAGTATTTCTATACTTATATATATAGTATATATATAGTATATTCTTATTATATATCGAATACTATAAAATAGAACAGTTTAATAATCCAAACAATGTTTTACTCGTACTTAGACTTTATAGATTAACCATAGTCAAAATAATGATCTTTAGTTGAGAAGTATTTCAGAAAAGTCAGTGAATGATAATTCGATAATAGTAAAGTAATTTCAAAGGTCTGTTAATATCTAACAAATTATGCTTTGAGAATATGCTTTGATTTCAATTAGACTTTAGAAATGATTACATTTATTATTCCAAAACAAAGGCAAAAGGTCAAACTGTAGCTGATGCACTCTAAGCTCAAATAGCAAAACAAAGTAAGGAGTGTTTTTTCTCAAGATGATGATCGCTTTGCCACACAGTCTTCTTCTTCTTCTTCACTTGTGATTGAATAATTTACGATATTTGTGGTGCACCAATCGTGTTTTTTGGTTTGTTTTGTTTGTCTATACACTTTAACTTGGCAACTGTACAATGAGAGAGACTTTTGATTCAAGTGAAACTTTTAAACGTTTTGCCAGGCAATTTAAATAGGGCTATTCACCAAGTTGCAGAGTAGTCTAGAGATGTGGTTGTGGATGCTGTGGTTATGGTGTGTTGTCGCTGGATTAACTGCAATTGACAGGCGAAATAATACGAGAGAAAAATTGCCCAAAAAACAAGCTAAAGAAGGGGGAGTTAACGGTGTTGTTGGTCTTCATGGGAGAAAGATGATGATGAAGATGCGCGCGCGAGAAAATCGTGACGTACCCAGGCCAGTTTTCCGATTTGTTGTTTTGGCCCAAGCTGAAAAGTAACAATAACAACAACAAGAACAACAACAATTGCAACTGCAACAATTGACAGTGAGAAATTTGCCTTGTATCTAACTGAGGCGCAAAAGTTTCCAACGGAATGCAATCCAAAATGTCAAACAACTGCAAATTGAGGGCGACAAGTAATAGTATTGTATTATCGATGGGTTTACAATATTGTCAGTTCGCTATTTTTGACATTAATGATAGTCGAGCCAAGAAGTTCTTCTTCTGCTTCTGCTTCTTCTTTGTGCACAACTTTGACAGGCCAAAAAAGTGAGATGAGCCCAAGTGCGAAATAGAGATGAGTGCGTGTGAAATGAGTTTGAGAGCAATAAGAATAATTAAAGATTGTAGCTCGAAATATGAAATTATAAAGCAATATTTCTAGAATTTATTTTCGGTTTAATAAAAACATTTTAATAAATGAAATGCATTTTTATGGTATAGACACTTTATCTTATCTTTTCAATTCGGAATATTTTAAATGTGTCTAAAAAGTCAGCGAACTTCGACAAGACAAAGTGCAAATCAAAATGATTTATATTCATTAAAAATATAATATAATAATAAAAGTCTACGAACCTGGACAAGACAGATAAGCTAAGTGCAAATAAAGATTATTTAAATAAATAAATATTTCATATACAAATTTAAGTGCAACAAAAGTATCTGATGAAGGCTAGACGAAAGTTCATAAAAACTCACGGAATCTCTTCTATTATCTCTATGATTTATTCAGAATATTTTATGTACGTTCCATCCTTATACTCCTCACTAATTATTGCCTCACGTGGCCATCGCTATGACAAGCTGTCTCAACTCTCTGCTTGTCTCAGTTCAGTACGAATATCTTCAAGTAACTCTCCCACTCGCGACTGTTGCCACTGTCGCCCTGGCATTTCGCTAAATTTTTATTTGTTCCCACAGTTTGTCGCTTGGCATAAATACGTCGTTAGTCGAAGTCGAACTCGTTGTAGTCGTCGTTGTCTCAGATACAAAGCTATACAGCTACAGCTTCAGCTCCACTTGAACTGCGAGTGAGGAAAAAGTTGCAGGAAGCCGCCGCAGAATGGAAAAAAAAAACTTGAACTAGACAACGACAAGAGGAACAACAACAACGACAACAACAACAACAACGATAGCAAAGTAGAACCTTTCGAAGTCATCGCAGTCATCCTAATAGTAATAGTAGTTACTGCCATACAAGCTCGTTTAATGTTCTTGGAGGCGGCAAAGAATGAGAACAGATACTAGGAAGAACGAAAAAAAAAGTAAGACCGTGTATCTGCAACGTGAAGTGTCTGTGAAATGTTGCACAAGTGAAAACAACAAATGGGTCGCCTTGTCAGTGTCTACAGACTTGCAGCAGGCAGTGTTGCACAGTTGACCCCACACACGTTTCTGCTTCTTCTTCTTCTGTAGGGCTCTGTCGATTAGCCGGCAGTTCATGTCAATGTCTGTCTATAGCTGCTCTTCTATATCTCTAAAGTTGCACAATTGCTCATCACAGTCTCAGCATTGAAGCTGCGCTCGCTCTCGAAATGAGAAATTGTCGCCGATTGTCAGTTGTCAGGATGTGTGTTGCCCTCTGTCCCCTCTCCACTCTCCAGCCCTGTGCCCCCAAGTGCTTGCTTATAAATCAACTGTGCCTCATAACTCTGTTGCTACTTTTTTTTTGCTGTGCAAATGTCGCAACGCTTAATGAAGTTCGTCGGGGGACACATCGAAGTTGTGTTTGGGATGCTCCACTTGGAGCACATTAAAGCATATGCACGATTCCAGATTGAACACTGCCCTTAAAGAGGATGTTTGCATTTATTTATAAGCATAATTTTCAACTTTGCCTTTCGCGTTCATTTAGCAAAAATTCCCCTTGAAAAGGCCGCAGAAAAATTGTTTTTTTTTTTTGCTGCTGCAAAAATAAACACACAATTGGGGTGAGAGTTTTGAATAGGAAGTTTTGTGAAATGAATCTGGGGAGTTGTAGTACTAAAATAAATTAAAAGATTTATGTTAGACTCTAACGAATGTCGCTTAAATGAGCTGTTGCTTTAAGGGCACTTTTGAGAAGAAGTAATTTCATTTGCCAAATGTTAATTTAGACAATTTCTGTTTAATTTCAATACTTTGTATAGATGTGCTTTGTATTAATGTTTATTATTGTATTTCTGTTAAATTTTGCCATTTAATAAAGACATGCTTTGTATTAAGGTGAAAATTTACAAATATGTGTTAAGGATTTCTACAGAATTTCATAGCATAATTACAAAATTCTATTATTCTCTTCTAGATATTTTAAAGAAAACTTATTTTCTAGATTTTATACGCATTAAAATAAGTCATAATATAAAGATAAGATCGCACGCTTGTCTTTTAAATATATTATTGCTAAAGCAACAATATTTAATCATAATTTTGAATGCGAATATCGACAGATCTCAAATTAAAAGAATAAAAGAAAAATCTTAAATGCGCAGACGCTACTCCATAGCAAAAATACAAAATTCAATTAATCTTTTTTAAATATATTGTAGAAAACTTATTTTCTAGATTTTATACGCAGTACACTTTTCTTTTAAATATAGTTTTAATAATGACTACATAATTTTCAATTTTCGATAGGCCTCAAATTGAAGAGCATAGACAAAAAAAATCTTAAAAGACTTGAAATAATTTGTATTTTTATTAGAAATTATCCAACTCTATTAAATGCACAGATTTTATATCAAATGTTTCACTTTTGAAAAGATATATTTTGTGTCAAAGCCTTCTTTGCAATATATAGCAAATGTTTTACTTTTATACTCAGTTTTAAACAAGATTTAAATTCCTTTTCGCAGTCTTCTCTTCTAAGTTCTTTCCACACAAATCTACTTAGAACTTTGCGGTTTGCATTCTCCCACGATAAACAAATGCTGCGAGCGCTAAAAACTAATTGTTTCATTCACATTCTCGGTTCAATAGTTGAACCCACTCGATGCTGGGGGAAGTTCGCATAAATAGTTCTCGGTGTTGCATTCGTCAGGCTAAAGCTCATTTGGCTACCACTTAATTTGCACTAGGAGAAACTTCAGTCTCAAGCTTTGGGCATTTCACGTTCTCGAGTTCGAAATCGTAACTTCAATAATCATATTAGACATACGGGGGAGAAAAAAAAAAACAGAGAAAGACAAGGAAACGGGTTACAATTACTTAAGCTGAGAGCACAGGTAGAAGAAGAAATTGTTTTGTGAGGAAGGGGGGAGGGAAGCAAAGAGGGAGGGAGGAGGTTTGTGGAGGCGTAGACGAAGGTGCTGATGCTGCTAGTTTGTCAACCAATTTGAAAAGCCGTTGGGCAAAGTATCGTGAGAATCTTTTTGGCCAGCCACAAAAGAGGAATCGGCTCGCAAAAGGAGAGAAACAAAGCAACAAGAAAAGCAACAACAACAACAGCAGCTAAAACAGAAAACGCAAAGTCACGCGCAAGATTTCTGCTGTTTTTTTGCTGTTGCCTTTTGGCCTGAAGCTGAGGTCGTCGTTGCTTTGCTTTTGCTTTTGCTTGTCGATGCGGCCCAAAAATATGGCAAGAGTTAAGGCCAAGTTACACAGCACATAAAGAATGCATTTTGCACCAGGCCAAGTTGTGTGTGTGTAGAGTGTGTGTTGAGTGTGTGTGTGTGTATTGGACTGTTCCTCTTAGCGCGGGCGTGCAAATAAATCTTGGCCACAATTGCACTTTGTCTGCACTCAGCTCAGCTTAAAAGGGGCCAAGGCTGCCAAAAGTGCAATGCAAAGTGTTTTGTGCCCAATGCCAAACAGGAAGTTATTGCGCGTGTCCTGCCATCTATGGATGGAGGATTCTTCTTCGTCTTCTTCTTCTTCTTCAGCATTTTAGCCAATTTTCGCATAGTCTTCTGTGAGAGCGCGTTTTGAAATCTCGCTAAACAGTTGTCCATTGGAATGCGTTGCGATTGAACGCACACCGAACTATGCACAGTTTATTCGCAAAGAGATTCCAGATATATCAAGAAAGAAATACCAAATCAGGTTGCACTTGCAACGTTGACGTTGCCGTCGTTGTTGTCGTTGTTGTCGTTGATCGTAATGATGATCGTTGGATCGCTTGGTTCCATGTAGCACAATTTATTTGTTGCCTTTTTCCGTGTCGTCCGTTGTCGTCCACATGTTGTGACTTTGTTTGGCATACATAATAACCAACAGCCAAGAAGACGTTCTGAGAGATGTCAATAGATCACTGACTGATCATTAATTCACTGACTGTCTCTCTCTCTCTCTGGTCTGGCCTGGCCTAATGATCGTCATGAGTTTTATTTTGTTTGGCATGTTTATCTGCATCTTTCATGTTCGCATGTAATTTACTTTTAAACAAACAAACAAACCAACTTTGTTGTAACTCGCTGTCCTTTTTGCCGATCTTCATTGATCTGTGCTGATCTTTTGCTGTTTACATGCAATCGTTTTTTTTTTCCAACCTAATTAGCTTTTTGACTTGCTCGTTGTCGATGTTGTTGTTGCTATTTGTGTTGCTGTCACTCTGACTCTGATTTCATGTTGTGCCTTTCGATTGTTGAGTGATCTTCTTCACGTCGCAACAATCAGCGGCGCGTCAATTGTTCATGAGAAATAAAACGTGTCTGGCTTAAATGGAAATTCAAGTGGAATTAGTTGGCTAACGAGTCTGCAATTATCCAGACAGTAATTCAATTCGATTAAAGCTAAAGTGCCATCATTCATGAAGCACAAAATGAAAAATATTACACTTCAAATTCACTCAAATATCTCAAAAAATTCCTTAAGCATAAAATTGTTGAGTCTGTCTTATCAAAATTGTTTCTGAATTTCAAATGTATGCAAAATTATTTGTTCAGTTTCATCTTATCTGAAAGAAAAACAAACTCGTTTTTTTACTCAAAAAAAAAATGCACAATTTCCACATATCATAAAGAAAGATCTCTATCGGGGTATCTGAGGGCCCCCATTCAACGGACAAAGACAAATTGCCACATTAAGCGATAGCCGATCTAAGGGAAATAACAACAATTAATTCAATTTGCATTTGTTTAAAATAAAACAAGCAGCCGCAGAGAAGAAAAATGAAATTTTTGCCATGCATATGCAAATTGAAAACCCAAACAAATTGTTGAATACAACAGCAACAACAACAACAACAACCAAAGAGAGACGATTGAGGCCGGCGGGGACTATCAAAGCTATACAAAATAGTTGTCGGCATGCGATTTTATTGACCATTTCAGATTCAATTAGGGGTAATTTAATTTCAATAATAACTAGATATGTGGCCAACCCAACCAACACACACACACACACATCAGATACTCTGCTGGATAGATACATAGATACAATATTGTATCTCACTCGCCTCCTTCTCTTCTTCCATCTCCATCTTCTACTGCTGCTCTTGATGATAGCTCTGTGCCGCAAGATTTTGGGCACATTTTCTGTGTGTTGCATGTTGGTTACAGTTATAGGCATGGAATATATAATGATATTGTTATTGTTGCCCCATTGAAGTGTAACTGGTTTTTCAGCCAGTGAGACAATCTTTTTGTATTTTTTTTTTTGCCTTTACTGCTTTTTTATTTGGTCAAATGTTGATTTGAATTTTGCGTGCGGTAAATGCTTTAAAATTGCCATGCGTTGCACTTATTTAACTTGTTTCTCTCTCTTTATTGTGAGTGCGCACTTTAGTGAGTCCATCTTGGCTAATGAATATGACTTGCAATTGTAAATACAACTACAAAATGGATTCACACACACACAGACCAACATCTCGAATTGCTGAATGGGCATTGTCTTGATGAAAAGTGTGTTAGCTGTATAAACAATTTGTCGAATGTGATTTTGTAGAGCAGAGCCATCATTATTGTGGCCATCACACTTTACAAAGTTGAGTTGCAAATACGAAATTCTTTGTAGAGCTGCTTGAGAAGTTATTTGATTAGAAATAAAGTACAAATATGTTTTTGCTAATATGTGGAAAAGCTTTTAGGTGTTGAGTAGGAAGAAAAACCTTTCATAAAGTGGCCTCAAGAAAAGATATTTGATTAGAGACAAAGAACTATTATAATTTTTAAATAATATGAATAGATGTTTAATATGAAGGAAGAGTTATTTGATTAAAAACACAGTACAGAAGTTTAGTTGTAAGGAAACCTCTTTATAAAGTGGCTTGAAGAGTTGTTTTACTAACAGCGAAATACAATTTATTTTTCAGAATACTTGACATATATTTTTAGATAACAATAGAAAGGGAAACTCTTCAAAAGTTGTTCGAAAAGGTTTTTTTAAAATACAATAATATGTTAGAGTTACTTTTAGTCTGTTAATAAAAAGGAAAACTCTAAAAAAGTTGCTTATAAATAACAAATAACTTCTTATTTGATAAAGAACACAGTATAAATAATAATAAATAGTAAGGAACATTCTTTATCAATCAAATTAGAAATTGTATTATTAAAGTATTTGTAATAAGCTTGTGAATGTTTGATTAAAAGGAACACTTTTCATATACATATTACCTAAAAATTTGATTGATTAGAAGCAAAGTATACTTATATTTTATAATTATTTGGAAAAGGTATTTAACCGTTTAAGAAATAACAAGTAATTTAAGAAAACATTTGAATAATTTCCGTTTAGTCAGTAAATTGTTTTTCTAGCTAAGTTCCCTCATTCAATACCGTTAGTTATTCTATTATTTTCGCTTGATATTCTCTCAAAGATTTACCTTATAAAATTGTCATTATACTTGGCCTAAAACAACTTTTTGTTGTGTACTGCCTAAAAGAAAGGTTGCCATAAATTAGCCTAAACAAAGTCTACTTTGCTATCTACTCCTGTCATAATTATAGACCTTTCTTAGCAGGAAATCATATAAATAAGAAATAAGAATGCAAAAGAAATTTCAATAATAATCCCTTGTCATAATTAAGTGCATTAAATATTTATAGCCATCACTTCGTGTTGTGTTGTAGTGTGTTGTGTGTGTGTGCATTATAAATATGTTAAAATGTTTGGACATTTCACCGTAGTTAACTAACGCAGTTGAAATTCCAAAGCTGCTGCTGCTGTCTGCTTCTGTCTGCCCTTCGTCAGGTATGTTTTTTAATTCATGTGCTCAATTTCAGCTAATTTGTTCGTCACTTGACCACAACAAGAGACATGCCAAAACACATTTTTTGTTGTTTGTCTTGATGTGGGACACAGACTGTGTATAGAAGAGAGAGGGAGAAGTGTGTGTTTGTGTGTGTGTGCTACCTTTTGTTAGTCGCGTGTCCAGTATTTTTTTTTTTTTTTTTGGGGTTCGCATTTGAATGTCGACCCCGACACCTGCGAAAACAAAAAGAGGGGGGAGATAGAGAAGCACGCAAATGAATTTTGTGGCTTGTTTTGTTCAACAACAACACATTTTGTTTACTCTGTGGCCGGAGCTTGGAAAATTTGGCGCCTGATGCGTGCAGCTTGCGGTTGAAAGCAAAATGTTGAATGCAACACAACAACGAACAACGAAAAGCGTAAAAATTTCAAATCGAAAATTATGATACAACAACAAAACGGCAACCGTGAAAATGTTGCCAAGCACACGCACATTGTATCTATGTTAATTAATTAACAATTAATTAAGTGAAACAGCAAGACAACAGCAACAACAGCAACAGCAGCAACCTCATCGATGACGTCGCTAATGGTTAATGATGAGTTTTTTGGGTTTTAGGGTTTGGCCTCATTTCCCAGCTCTTTTCTTTTTTCTTGCCTCTTCTTCGTGTGCCCGGTTACGGTTAGCGTGCCTAAACCTCAAATTGTCTGTTGCCCCCCGAAAATAAAAACAACAACAGAAGTAGACAGAAAAACGAAAAAGAGAAGCCGCTTTCATGTCTGCTGCGGGTCAAAACCAAACTGCATAGATGCGTGCCCCAAACGCATATCCAACATTCAACATTCAACATATATCCATATATCCAACACATTCATATCGACATTCAGTCCAGTTTCGAGTTGCGTTTGTTGTTATCAGAGGGCGTATATCAAATGCGGGACAGCTTTTTGTTTTTATTAGAGAGTGGTGTTCAATCGATGGCTCCTTCGCATATGAAATTGATTAATACAGCATGATAAATATTTTCTACCATCTACAATATCGCAGCTTAAACCCATGATGTATAGTTGTTTCGATAAGCTGCCTGCGATAATAAAGCAACTTCGAGGTGTGGCGAAAAAAACTGAAAAACAACAAATAGTAAATACATATATTTTGAAAATCCATTAAACAAATAGAGATAAAGAACGATGATCTTGCCACAAATGATTAATCAACTGTGTGTGTGAAAGTTTTTTGAGGCAAAACTAATCTTTAAGTTAAGAGTAAACAGCAAACTGACAGCAATTTAATTAGTAAAGCAAAGCTGCCTGAATTCAATTAAAACCCAAAATTACTCAGTACACCAAAAAAGAGCTAAACTCACACTTCATACATACTTTAACTCCACTCCACAGCATTCGGGCCATTTAACAAGTGCAAAATCTGCGTATAAATCTTCTAATCTCTTTGCCCAAATCGCGAACACAAACAACAAGCCAACGCCTTAGCACCTCGACGTCTAAAAGAAAACGAAGCCAAGTGTTGTTTGGGGAGAGAGAGAGAGAAAGAGTGGAGAAGTCTTGTCTGTGACTGGTCTGGCCAGGGAATATGTCCGTGTCCATGTCCGTGACTGTGGCTGTGTCTGTGTCGCAACAACTAAAAATGAATCAAATTAGAATGCTTTCGCCAAGCCCAACAACTTCCGGCTGAAAGTGAACTTTCCAAGCACACACACACACAACAAGTATGAAAACTACAGTCGAGTGTGCTCGACTGTGAGATACCCGCTACACATTTTGAATAAAAGCAAAATATTGCGGTATTATTTTCAAAATATACCAAAAATACTGTTAAATACTAAAAATATACCTCATGGCATATTTTGTATAACGATGTGGTACTAACATTCAAAATATACCATAGACGGCATAATATACCAGATTGTCAGGAATCATAAATAGGTTTAGGTTTATTGTTATTATTATATACACCAAAATTCGCAGCTGTAGCTTTAAAATTAGGCTAGTTATTCGATTTTCTTTGATTTGCGGGGGCGGAAATGGGCGTGGCAAAAATTTGAAACAAACTTGATCTGCGTGCAAACATAACAAATGCTGTCGAAAAAAAATTATAGCTCTATCTCTTATAGTCTCTAAGATCCAGTGTTTCATACCGACAGACGGACAGACATGGCTAGATCGTCTCGGCTGTTGACGCTGATCAAGAATATATATACTTTATAGGTTCGGAGATGCCTCCTTCGACCTGTTACATACATTTCCTGCCGGCACAAAGTTATAATACCCTTCTACCCTATGGGTAGCGGGTATAAAAAAGGGTTAACCAACTCCCGGCCAGGGCCATAAAACTTTTTTGGGTGAGGCCATTATGCGGTTGGTCCGTAAGGTGCTGTTGCTTCTACTTTAATATAAAGGCACCTTTTTGTTTGTGAGGGTGAGAGGATTGGTCTTTGAAAATGGCACACAACACAAATTGCTTGCATGTCAGCGCACTTTTATGACAGTCGCAATCAAAACTTGTGGCAGTTAATTAATATTTGAGTATGTGAGAGTCGTTGTCGATGTGTCGATGTGTGTGTGTGTGTTGTTGTTGTGTTGTGCTCACATCCTGTAAATTTGCCAAGCCTTGAGCATTTGCCAATGATTAATTCGTCACTTGATAACGACTTGATTAATTAGTAAATGCAAATTTTTGTTGTTTTTTTTTAGGAAATATAAAACCCATTTCAATAAAAACACGCGCATATAAATTATGCTAATAAAAACTATATGCATAGATTTGATGGCAGATTAAATATGCTGACAATAAAAGCAAAGCAAAAATAACAAGTTAATTAAATTAATGCAAATGGTGTAGAAATTCACGGTAATTATTATATTTATTAGTTAGAAAATATGCTATCAATAATGAACAATGATTACTATTATTATTGTTATTAATTTCTAAATACATTAAACTTTATAACAGATATTTATACTAAAGATTAGATTTGTATGTTCATGATCTTTTCGCGAACATATTTCATATTCGTCTTCATAGCAAAAATCATTTACAAAAAGAAACTGTAAAGTAATCTGTAGTCAATAATATAGTATAGATTACTTTAGAACTTAATAATAGATATTTATACTAAAGATTAAATTTTTATATTTGTTATAATGGCATATTACTGCATTTCAAATATACCAAAGAGTGCAAAATATACCATATTTTCTGCCAAGGCAAATAAGACCCGTAGTAAAAATATTGCTTAAATAACGAAATTTTCAGGAATAATAAATATTTTAGTTGTCATTGTATGTACCGAAAATTATACAATACTATGATTACTATAAATATTTGTACAAAAATTTCTAAGCAAATTTAATCATATGGATTAGATTTGAACTTTATAAAAGATACTTATTCCGTTGATTCCATTTTTATTTACATTATCTAATCGTGAACATATATTTCATATTCTTGTTCATTGTGTAAAGTGAAAATCATTTTACAAAAAGAAAAAAAAAGAAATGTAATCATAAGTAACACAAAGTATTGTAAACATCTAGGCAATTAAAAAAAAGCATCGTTAGCAAGTTGAGGGGCGTTATGAGAAGTAGCATTTGAAAAAAGAGCGTTAACAGCGTTAACGCCCCAATCAAATCAAGAAGGTCGGCGAGGGGTCAGAATGAAAAGTGCTGAATAATTGTGCCAGAACTAAGCCAAGTAGCGTTACTTCAGTAGTTGTTGTGTAGAAGTAGTTGCCTCCTTCATGTGGCGCAAATACTTTCAACCAACGTTTTCATGTCAAATCTTTTAAAACTCATCAACATCATTTAGGGGGCCTGGCCGCCATGATAAATGATGCGTCCACATTCTAGAGCGTGTTTTTTTTTTTCTTTTACATAACGAGAATTCATTTTTTATTCATGCTACGAGGAAGTTGGAAAAGTGCACATATCATTGCCATCATCAGCGTCTTCGTCTTGCTTGTTGCCAAAACAACAAAAGTCGCAATAATCATAACAAGCTACTCTCGACACTTGCTTTACACCCCACCAAAAAAAAAAAAAAGAAGAAAACAATTTATGATGCTTTCGAGAATTCTTTGGAAATGCCGTGAGACCGAAAAAAAAATGGGAAAAGATTGGGATGCTTATGAATTAACCGCAGCACTTATCGGTAAACGCAGCGGGGTTTTGGGACTACTCCAAATTCTGGCGAAAAAAAAACATTTAGTTACCCTCTCTCTCGCTCTCAGTTTGTTATTTATTTATATGAATTTTTTGTTTATTGCGGCGACTGGCCAAAGTGGAGCACACACAATGGACACAGCTGGAAGAGAGATGAGAATATTGTAGATATGATAAATGATGCTAAACGCAAATTTGTTTATGAGTGCAGCATCTCGAATTGATGTATGCACTTCTCTCAGCAGCTGCTGTGAATTGTGGTTGTTTCAATTGTTAAAGCATAGTTACTCAGTACGCTTTTAGCCTTAGTTTAGGCTGGCATCGTTAACGGTTTTATGGCACTCTAAAATCAAAGCTAATGACTCAATTCGGGTCTGGCAAATTAAGCAGCGGGATTTATTCCCCAGTATTGTTTCAGGCCTCCTCGGCACATAAACTTTGGCCCCCAAGGAGACCTAAATAAAAACTGACCAGCAAACCAGCAATGGAAACGGCAACGACAACGCATGCCATGCAAATAAATCAATATTTAAATTTTATTAGCTGTGCCACGGGGCGTATGCGCGCTATCAGCAAACGCAAAACAAATGAATGTTTTTGTGCTGTGCTCGACCTGCGCTGTAAATAATTGTTAATGGCCACATAAATACGCAACATACCTGCGCTCCGCCACGAGTATAACTTAGTTGTTTGTTAGCCAAACATTTGCCTCTCCACTAATTCAAACACGCTAACTTATGTGTGTGTGTGTGTGTGTTTGTTGGTAGCCAGAAAAGTTAAGCCAAGTCTGGCTGGTTAATCAATAAAATTGAAGTTGATGTCGCATTAACTGCAGCTTAAAATGATTAACTTGCAAGAGAGAAAACACTATTTTATATATTTACATTTTATTTATATAAATTTGATGGCAACTTTTAACACTTCTTTTTTAGATTTATTTATATTCGATTTATACAAAATACATTTCAATATTTATATTGCAATCGGTTTCTAGTTGCTTAGCTGACAGTATAGTATATTTTGTACTTTCTGGTATATTTTGGATTTGGCACAATATTGATATACCAAATATAAACTTTGGTATATTTTAGTATATTTCTTAATATATTATTTTGGGGATATCTTACTGTCGACTGAAGTTGGTACGAAGAAAAGTCAATAAAAATGAAGCTGATGTCATATTATATGCAGCTTAAAATGATTAACTTGCAGAAGAGAAAACTCTATTTTATATTTGCATTTTATTTATATAAATTTGATGGCAACTTCTGACACTTCTTTCTTAGATTTATTTATATTTGATTAATACAAAATACATTTCGATAATTGTACTGCAATCTGTTTTCAGTTGCTTTAGCTGACAGTATAGTATATTTTGTACTTTCTGGTATATTTTGTATTTGACACAATATTGATATACCAAATATAAACTTTGGTATATTTTAGTATATTTCTTAATGTATTATTTTGGGGATATCTTACTGTCGACTGAAGTTGGTACGAAGAAAAGTCAATAAAAATGAAGCTGATGTCATATTAAATGCAGCTTAAAATGATTAACTTGCAGAAGAGAAAACTCTATTTTATATTTGCATTTTATTTATATAAATTTGATGGTAACTTCTGACACTTCTTTCTTAGATTTATTTATATTTGATTAATACAAAATACATTTCGATAATTGTACTGCAATCTGTTTTCAGTTGCTTTAGCTGACAGTATAGTATATTTTGTATTTTCTGGTATATTTTGTATTTGGCACAATATTGATATACCAAATATCAACTTTGGTATATTTTAGTATATTTCTTAATATATTATTTTGGGGATTTCTTACTGTCGACTGAAGTTGGTAGGAAGAAAAGTCAATAAAAATTAAGCTGATGTTATATAAAATGCAGCTTAAAATGATTAACTTACCAAAAAAGAGAAAACTAGTTCTATTTTCTAACACTTTTCTCGATATCTAATCGTTCAAGTATTTTCATTTCCTTATTATTTATTCAAACATTTAATGTTGATTAATTTCTTGTCTCCGCTTTTGTGCCAAAAGCATTATTATTATGCTTTGAAGCTCGCCCCAGAATAATATTTCGCATTTATCTAGATAGTTGTTTATTTTTATTGACAAATTGCTCTATCAAAAAGCAAGCATCTTGCACACCAAAAAAAACAATAAAAATAGTTTGTCTTTATTTTCGCATACTTTTCCTCTCTCGCTCATAATAAATGTGCGATAGGAGAAGCTACTCAGCGAGGTGGTGGAGGAGACGAGAGGAGAGTGTGTGTGATTGAGACTGGCGGGTAATGATAAACATTTGCTTGTTTTGTCTTGGCTGGGTTCCTCGGTAATGTGGCACTCGCATGTAATGATTATGGGGCCACTTTTCTCATAAAAATTCAAGCGGCAGCTTCATGATGATGATGATGATGATGACGATGATGAGGAAAGAGAGAGTGAGATGGAGAGGAAACTCTGAAGCTGTTGATGTCAAAAACAAGCAACAAATTAGACTAGCAACAACAACAACGGCATCGAGAATGAGGGGTAAACACTTGAATTGAATCATTGATAAACAACCAGTGACTTTCTATTGCCTTTGATTATGCTGCCGGGGATTTTTTTTTGGTGTTTTTTTGGTTTTTTGGCCACATCCTGATTATTCAGAAAGTATTTTGTGCCAACATACAGCTGAGTCCCAGACCCAGACGCAGACCAAACCACATCATAATCATTATATTTTATTATATATATTAACACGAGAACACACACACGATAAGTTGACTTCGTGTCTCCCTTTTTAACAACCATTCGGGGCAAAAAAAAAAGAAGTTGCACGCCTGAAACATCGTTTGTTTTATCAACCGAAAATGCTCCAATAACAAAACAGAATTTTTGGGGCTAAGGGTTCCGCATAAGAGGGTCGTGTTCGAGTAGCTACAAAGGATCTCAAATAGGGGGTGTTATTTTTTTTGGGGGGGACGGGAGACGAAAGTCAACGCTTTCGGCTTGTTTTCGCTTTTCGTTGATTTGCTAATTCTGTGGGTGTGCTTTCTCGGGCATTTAGACAAGCCAAAACGTCGTCGTCTCCTTTCAGCCTTTCCTTTGGGCTTTGGTTTGGATTTCCTTTTGAAACGAGATGATTCATTCGGTTCTTTCATGTTGTGCCAGCTTGTCAATTGGTTACTTGTGCTGCCTGAAATGAAATGAATAGCCAGCTCTTCTTGTCTGTCCGGCATTTCATTCGCTTTGACTTTAATGCCAGCAAATTAATTTAAGTTTTGTTGATTTGCCGGCACAAAGCAAAACGGTAATCTAATCCAGAGCTAAGCTAAATTTAATTGATTGTTAAATTAAATGCAAGAGAATGAAAAATTCAAGCATTTATGCTGAACGGGAAAAAAGGTTTCTTTAACAAATACAATGTGTAAACTTTATTGTATTTCAAATATGGTAAACTTATTTTAAAGCTTACAACAATTATTTATTGTAAAACTTCGGGATATAAAGATTAGACAAATAGTTGTCCATATGGTATTGATAATTATGTTGCCACATTTTGAAATATATAGTCAAACTATACGTTAAGTAAACCGCAGAGTTAGCCAACTGCTTCACCTTGGACTCGCAGCGAGCGTAAAAAGTTTGAGAATAAATTGGCAAAGTAAATTTCATGTGATTTCCTCTCAACTACAAAGCTAAAGCAAACTCAAAAGCTAAAGCGAAAGCCAAATCCAAAGCAAAAGCAGAAAGCGGAAAGCCCGGTAGCAATGTCAGTAGTGAGTTTTCCCCAGAAAATTCAATTTAATTCAATTCCCGTCAAGGGGCAGTCACAAAGGGGGCCAATGCAATATGTTTATCAGTTTATTGATTTTCAGCATACAAAACAAACATGTATGTTACTGCCCCCTCCCCCACCGTTTGTGCCTCCCTCGATTGCAACGTGCCACATACATTTGGCAAATGTATCCACGTTGCTGGACGTTTTTGGTTCGCCCCTCCTCGATGGCTGCTGCTGCTGCTTCTTGAAGACTTATGTCAAATGGCACAAGATCAAATATCCTGTGGTTAAAATGCGATTCAGTGATAAATGCGACACACATGCGACGGCCAAGCGAACAAAACAAACACAGTCCGAGACCCTTGCCACATGTGTGTGTGAGTGTTTGGGGCACAGCAAAGGTTAGCAATGGGGTCATTTGTGCCCGTCACGCGCCCCACGCATAATGCATGCCAGGCCATCAATATCTAGAGACTTGTGAGAGACTCCTCCACACCCCTTTTCCCCACATATTGTACACAGCGTAATCCCATTCCAGTTCTTCTCTGACCAGACTATTCCATTTCCATCCATCGGAAAACTTCTTGCACGTTCTCAATGCTGGGCGCCATTAGTTTCTCTTGCTCTCTTTCTCCCAGTTGGGTTCGGGTTTGGGTTTGCTTCATGACTGTGTTTGCGGTTGAAATTAAATTGCAATTTCAAACTTCCTTCAGCCAGTTTCATTTTTATGGGATTTGCGTTGCGCCACGCTTTGTTGCAACTGCTTCCCTTCTCCACTCTTCTCCACTCTTTGCTTCGCTGTCGCTACGTGCAAAGTGCAGTGCAAAAGTTTACCAATGGATAAATGCTGTAAGGAATATGGATGAAGGGTTTGTCTTGTTCGTTTTTTTTTTGGAAGTGGGTTCAGCTCAGGTTGAGCTTGAGGTTGAGGTTGGGGTTTGAGGGATAGGTGCTCTCAGTTACCGTTACGCTTAGTGCATTTGATTTGCACTTGGTGTGTCAACAGTGTTTCCTTTTTCACTGCCACTCCAACTGTGTGTGTGTGTCTAAAGAGCTATCAGACAATAAAAAATGATTCTCAAGCAACTGCTGAAAGGGTAGCGTGATTACGCGTGGATAAGATTATTGAGTGATTCGAATTTAATTTGGACAAAAAAGTGTTCATAAAGTTCACTCTAATCTAACAATACTAAACTTTTTATTTTCGTTAAATGATAAATCGCTATCATAACAAGAAATTAACCAAACATATGAAGTGTATATTCTATAAAAATTACAGCCTTCTCTTACATAACAAAGAGTTACTCAAAAATAACTAGATCTTCAATATTTAATATAGTATTATTTTAACTACGCATTGTACAAAATTTGTACTACAAATGCAGCCTCCTAGGTCTTACCTTTTGAGCTGTGTGTCGACTGGTAACTCAGTCAATCAGATCAAAACACTTTTTATATATAACTATAGACTATGAGAAAATTCTTTATTTCAATGTAGAGCACTTCGTTGAATTTGTGTGAATATTTCAGCCTCCTAGTTTATACCTAATCAGCCTTCTCGTTCTCAAAAATACAGCCTCCTTGATAATAAATGAATAATATTTCTCGGATATATTTAGAATAACAGTTTAAAGACAAAGTTATGTAAGCTATGTTATGTATATTATGTAAAAATTTCAACCTCTTAGCTCTTACAATTTTAGTCTTGCATTAATAGTTTAGTAAGTGAATTAGTCAGTCAGTGAGTATAAACCCCCTTTAAGTATATAGATTGATTGAGAATAAAAGACAGCCTCCTTGATAATAAATGTTAAATATTGCTCAGATATATTTAGAATAACAGTTTAAAGATAATGTAATGCAGGCTATGTTATGTACATATATTATGAAAACATTTCAGCCTCCTAGCTCTTACCATTTTGGTATTGCGTTAATAGTTTAGTTAGTGAATTAGTCAGTCAGTGAGAACAATTGACAACAAGAGAAGCCATGAATCAAATGTCGAGTAGTGCTCTCTGTATATCTTTTGTTAGGGTATTCATTATTGCTCACTCACTGTAGGTAGGTAAACTATCCTTTCCTGTTATGCGCAATCCCATTTTGGTTTGCTTGTTTTTCTGATATTTTTGTAACTCAACTAAGGTTCATTCATTTAGCAATGTCAACAGTTGGCTGACCAGAGGCGCCTTTTGTTCCCTCACTGAATGTGCGAATGAATGACTGGGATGAATGGAATGAATGACATAAAGCGAACACAATGGGTATGGGCATAGAATGTTAAGGCTCTTCTGTAGCTCTCTCTCTCTCACTCTCTCTCTGTTCGGTTTCTTTTGCTCCTCTTTCTCGCAGTTAGTTTTTGGGTCGTGTCAAGTGTCGTTGTCAGTGGCGCGGAAATCCAAAACCTGCCAACTTGACTGACTAACTGACTGAGCTGACAGAATAGACTGAACAGACTGACTGACTGACTGACTGAATGCTGGTGCGAAATCTGTGCGTTTGCCAACAACAATGCCGAGGAACTTGACCAGTTTCTTTCTCTCTCTCTCTCTTTCACTAAATCTCTGACCATTGAGAGTGTGGTAAGAAAAATGATATTACGGCATTCGGTAGCGCATTGCAAATGAATTTGATAAATGAAGCGCAATTTTTTTGTTGCGCCAAGGGCTTTTCGGATGCCACTTGAAGCTTGAGCTCGTAGCAGATGCGAGTGAATAGCGCATTAAGCATTTGAGATTGCACCCAAATGCAATCCCTATTTTCCTTGGCACTTTTCATGACGGGGGGAAATGCTGCAAAGTCAAGACCTCGCGATTGTCTTCAATTGCCATTTGACTTTGAGCCAAAGAAGAAGCTCCAACATATATAATTCAACACTCTCTTTTCGGTCGCTTTGCTTTGCCTTTGCTTCTACCCAGAAAGCCTGCAATTAATTTCACTTTCAATTTAGCGGCGGTCGCTTTTAATTTTTATACGCTGACAGAGTGTGTGAGTGTGTGTGAATGTGTTTCACTCTGTGTAGGCGGCTGCATTTAACGGCAAATGTGTTGTTAAAAGTCAGAGGAGAGAGAAAAGAGCGCGCCTCGACATGGAAATTACGTTTAATTGCAACAATTTAGATAATCAAATGAATGTTGATGTGAAGTAAATTAACCAAAAAGCCACACCCACATGTTGAGCGCCTAAGTGTGAAACAGTGTTGAATAAACGCCGCTGCTGACCAGTGTTAAAAGCCGTAGCAATTAACACTTGTCGCCCATCAACTGGCAAATTCACTTTATAGTTTCAACACCAAATTCCCCATTTAATTACAGCGCATTACAGTTTTTAAATTTATAAAACCGAGTATTAATTTGAGATTTTTTACTCTTCCTTTTTCAGATTTCAGACAAATGACGCACCGCACTTAATTATGATAGCCTAAAGGTATGTTTAATCGACTTTATATATTTTGTGCTTCACTTAATAACCGGATAGTTGATTGTGTGTTTTCTTTTTGAATCAATTAAACCTTCCTCAATTATTAATTTGTAAGCATCAAATTGCAATCAGCTAACTTCCGTTTTGCCCCTCTCCAATTATACACAACTCTTATATATATATATATATATACTTTTTTTAGATTTTTTGCTTTTGGCGCACGAACCCAACATTAGCCTAATTCCATAGCTTAGCTTCGGCTTTTATTTCCACACTTTTAGATCTGGCACTTTATACACACACACACACACACACACACACAGTAATTAGTAGTCGCATTGGCTTTTCAATTAATGAAGAGGCCCGACAAAATTTTACGTGTAACTTGGCCTAAGACCACGTAAATTAATCCGCCAAAAATATATAGTTAGACAGATTAAGCCAGCACGCAATACATCAATTTCAGTTAGAAATAGGTATTATCTGAAATTTATTATTTAAATAATTTACTTTTGCGCCACAATAAAGTTTAATGACTTGTTTAGCAAAGTGATTTTTATGCACTTTTAATTGTGCAAGAACTAGCGAAAAAATGGCCAAAATTACAATAGGATTTTCGCACGCATGCTGTGTGTGCACTTTATACACATGAAATGTGCCGGCACAACTTTTGGCTTAATGCCCAAAGCTCGTTCTGGCCAAATAATAAGCACGCAAGCGAGAAAAGATGGAGAAGGAGGAAGAGAAAGAGAAAAAGACAAGGAGAAGTCACTACTTGTAAAGTAATAAACGCTTAAGTGGTCGCTATTGTTTTGGCAACGCAATATTGGACTTGGAAATGGAAGCAACTTTTGCTAGAGAGAGAGGGTAGAGTTAGTTGAAGTCGACTACTATATGCCTGGCAGATCGCCAGCTAAAGCATTACCCACTTATTAATAATTAATTTTCTTTTATTTATACAAAAACATACGACGAGTGCAGGAAAAGCCGCAATATAAAAGTGCTTAACTTTTCACTATACTATACACCGATGACCTTGGCCCGTTGTGAGTTCGTCGTTTTATGTGTGTGTGTTATATTTTTTTTTTGCTTTTGGCCATAAGAAGTATTACCAGCCATTACAGTTAGTTGTTGCCTCTGCAGCTCAAGTAGAAGTTAATGGTCTCTCTCTTTTTATACCCGCTATCCATAGGGTAGAAGGGTATTATAACTTTGTGCCTATAGAGCATATGTATAGTTAATCAACGCCAGCAGCCGAGACGATAAAGTTTTGTCTGACTGTCTGTCTGTCTGTCCGTCTGTCCGTATAAACACCTTGATTTCAGAGACTATAAGAGATATAATTTTTTTTAATTTGCACTTTCATCCCAAAATCTGGGTAAATCCAAAATTAACTATAAAATATAGAATTCCTAAATATATGGCTGGGATCTGATAAAAATTGTAGAAGGTGTTTAAGAACTAATTTTGAATGGGAAAAAAACATTTATTTACTAAGTTCCTTTGGCTGACAATGTGGTATATATTTAGACCTCGTTGGTATATTTGTAGTTGTACTATACTAATATACCAAAAACCTAGCTTTTGTTATGTTTCAGTATTTTCATGGTAATTTGGTATATTGCATGACACAATATCAATATACAAAAAATATATATTTTTAAATTAATACCGCACTGTTATTAAAAATGTAATGCGATATTTCACAGTCGATCACACTTGACTTTAACATTTTTACTTATTTTTTGCTGTAGTTGTGTGTTGTATTGTATAAACTACAAGGAGCCAACTATGAGTTACCTCCTTCAACTTGTGGCCAATTGACTTCGTTTTTAACTTTGACATTTTTACGGTTTTGGCTTTTGGCATTTGGCATTTCGCATTTGGTATTTTCCCTCTGCGTCCTTGGCATTTACATTTTTCATCGTTTTTAATGCATTTCCAATTTATCTCGCTTTCTCTCTCTCTCTCTCGCTCTCTCTCTTTCTCTTGTGGATGCAAAAGTAGCTACACTTTATTTCGTATGTGTGTCAAATGTTGTCGTATAAAAATGTAGACAAAAATATTGAATATTTTTTGAGAAACATTTTTCATCTAATCGCATTCGCATAAGCTGCATTTGATGAACTCGCAAAACTGTTGCCGGCTTTCACTTTAATGATTATTCATTTACCAATTTTTATACTCAACAAAAAAATAAAAGAGATTTCGCGCCATAAATTGCAATTGCAATGGCATCTGCTGCACGATGCTTTCAATTTATAATCAATTTGCAGTTAAAATTCACACACAACGAACACACACAAAATGTACGTCGATATGCCTGCGATTGAGTGCCAACAGGCTTTTTTGTTTATGAGACTCCGCCACCCCCAAATGCAAATTTATTAAACACCAAAATTGCAATTTTATTTTCTCTCTCCCTCTCTCTCACTCACACAAACTTTATGCTATCTGCGGCTAATTGCAGATGAGCCTATGGAAATGTCTGGCATGTGGAATGCGCAACAAAAAAAAAAAACACACAAATTTCATTGCGCCAAAATGAAATGAAATGCAGACACATAAATTTGCCACAGACAAGCGGAGTTCTCTGACATTGAAAACATTTGAGAGAGGGGGAGAGAGGGGGAAGAAGGGAGGCAGACAGACACGACGTGTTTTTCAAGTGTCGCAACACTCATTCATTAAAATTTTGCTCAAGCCGCTTAATTAGCTGCAGGGCACTTGAAAGTTGCTTTTTTGGCCAAAACATTGTCAATTGTGTGTCTGTGTGTGTGGCCACAGTGAGACCATTAAGAACTCATTTCCGACTGAAGGGAAAGACCCTCAATTGCAACTGCCACTTGCCACTTGCACTGCAAATTCGTTGCCATTAAATTATTAAATGGAGCGCAAAACGAAGACTTCGAAGACTTGGACAACTCAGATCTTTGCTTGAGCGTCAAGTTTTTGCATTTACAATCAAAAGTTGTGTGTGTGTGAGTGTGTGTGTGTTTGTGTGTGTGTGTAGTTTCCGTTTTCATTTGCCACTCTTTTTCCCACAGCTCTAATTATGAGTGCCACTGTGATGTTGATTAACCTTGCCTAGGATTGCCCAGATCCTTCTTCTCCCATATGTAGTTGGATTGTGTGTGTGTGTGTGTGTGTGTGTGTGTGTGTGCGGGTGCCTATAACTTGTAGCTTGTTCTTTTGCGCCCCCCAAACTCGTTCATTCTAATTGAGTTTTGTGCTCTCGTGACAGACACAAGAGACAGAGGCAGAGACAGAGACAGCAATGAGAATGCGAGTTGTGGATAGAGAGTAGAGTTGAAATTGTGAAAAAGAAAAACAAAAAGTGCTGTGCAGCAGTTGAACTCAGCATCAGCCTGAACTGAGCTCAGCCTCAGCTCACAACATCGCACTTGTCGTTTCAGTTTGATGCATGGCATTTTAATGGAAAGCCAACAGGAAAATGAAGATTAAGCTTCTGCAGGATATGCGTTGAGTTCGCTTTTTTCTCCCATTTTTTTTGGCTGTGCTGCGCAGCGTAAAGTGCAGAGATGAAATAGTGCAAGATGTTAAAGAACATGGGTCTTAAGAGCACACAGAATTGATGTTTTTGTACCTATGCCAAGCTGGCAGCTTGAGCTTAAGACTCTCTCTCTCTCTTGGCATGAAGATACAGCTGGTTTACCAAATGTAGGCTGAAGGTTGTAAGCTGCTGTTTATTGGGTTTCTCTATTTTCTCTACTTTGTTGTGCACAACTGCAGAATGAGCTCAAGTTAGTTTTATGGTATATGGATGAACAAAGTAAAAAGAAGTCATACAAGTTGAAATAAGATATATGTTTGTTCTTCATTTCTTTAAACATTTCTAAGCTCTGTTTCCTTTTTTAATAGTTTTTTATTTAGAAGAAAAAATTAGGATTATTTGAAGTTTAATTAGTTAATCAAGTTAATCTAGAACTTAAGTGTACTTTCGTAACTTAGCATTTCTTTGGATGAAGTTTTTCATTAAATTCATTTTTTATTTTCGTTTCTTCAAACTTATTTTTAAAGTTCTTCACAATAATATAACAGATTATGAAAAAATTTCGAATATATTGAAATGTACATTGAAATGAATTGTTAATTTCAAACTTTTTTCGAACGTTTTCTGTATATATCAGCTAAAGTCTCTATTTACAATGTATGTTAACATATGCTTGCTTAAATAATGAATTTCTATGATTTCAAATTAAATTTTAATTTTAATTTCCTCTAACAATAGTAACTAATGGAGCTTCTTTCTTTACTTTTCTGTCATTTCCATTAACAATGAAGATACTTACTGCGCTAACAATTATTAGTTCATTATTTAATCTGCAAATAAAAAGTATGCAGCGCATTAGTGCGTTATGTTTCCCACTTTAGCTAAACTTTGCCACATCACTTTGCTTTTTGCTTCTCTCCCCCTCCCCCCACAAAGAGCGTTGAGTAAACTTTTGTGGCATCAACTAAAATACACACACACACACACACACATTGTAAGCAGTCAAGATGTTGCACAAATGAAAATCAATTTTTGGTTACTTTAGTGTATTTTTGCTGGGGATGAAGTTGCACAATACGATTTTGACTAGCAAATCCTTGAGTGTGTTTATGTGTGTAAGTATATGAGTGTGAATTTGTGTGTGCTAGTGTGTGTTTGTGTGTGTTTGTGTGTGTTTGTGTGTGTGTGTTACAATAATAAACGTATAGCAAAAAAGTTTATCGCTGGGCAAAAATCTATTAAGAAAGTTTTGCCAGAGCGCAGCAGTTTTACTTGGTTTTTGTTTCATCGCCACAAAAGTCGAAGATGCTGCAAAAAGTTGCAGTTGCGCCTTTATGAGTTAGTTGCTGTTGTTGTTGCTGTTGTTGTTGCTGTTGTTATTCTTGTCTCTTGCTGGCAACTTGCCTATAGTTAAGTGTTAGCGATAGGCTATTGAAACTAAGCCGCAAAACTCTGAAAACACCAGAAAACCAAAAACCCAAAAAAACATGAAACATGCAACAACACAATGAAAATGGTAATGGAAATGGAAATGGAAGAATTTTCCTCTTACCTTTGCCGCAAAATAATAATTTTGCACTTTACAAAGTCGAGAGCACACTTTTGTTGTCTTCTATATAGGTATGTATGTACATACATATGTATGTATATTTTGTGCGTTGACATCATTTTTGAAAGGCAGCTGAACGAAGCAAACTAAACTAACGCAGGCAGCTTGGGGAAAATGTCAGGAAAATTGTTTCGACTCTAGCCGCGAGGCATTCACCAATTGAGTTTTAATTAAGAAAGTTATGAAATGCCAGAAAGCATTTTGCAGTTATAATTTAATTTCAAATACGGCTACAAAGCCACAAACTTAGCAAACACTTTTCCACCTCCTCCTTCTCCTCCATCGAGTGTCTCTTAACATTTCTGGTTGACTGGCAGCCGAAGAGGCAACTTTACACTCGGTGTCTCAGCTTTCAGTTGAAAAAGGCAGAAGCAAGCATCAATGCCAGACATATCAATTGTCATTATTTGTTAGCATCACAATTTCGAACTGAAACAAATACGTTTCACTATTTGAGTGTGTGTGTGTATTGGCGTCTCAAAGTCTATTCCAATTTATCTATATACTCTAACTGAAAATGGTTTGAGAATAACATTAAATTAGTTTAAAATAATTTGAACATCATTTGAACATCGATATAGTTTGAAATATATGCATTAAACTTGTATTTTCTTTACTACACTGAATGCACAAAGAGAGAGTTAAGATCAAGTGTGACCATAACACAAAGTAAAGGTTATTTAAAACGAAGTACGGTCACGTTTATTGTGCCAATTATGATATATAAAAGATGGGCACACTTAAAACAGAAATAAAGCAATGAATTAATCAATTATGCTGAACTTTTATTAATAGAAAACATAATTTAGGTTGTAGTTTGTTGATTAAACACTTTCTTCATAAAATTATTACGATCTTAAGTAAAATATGGGTAAACTCAGTTCTTTATTGGTTTCTATTTGGTTAGAGTTAGTATACAAATGTATAAAGACTATAAGTAGCGTATCAAAATGTCGATAAACTGTCTCAACTTTTGATTTTCTATTTTACTCTTACCAAGTTGAAGCAGCTTTGGCAGAAATTGCTTTTATTGCTTAATGCGCAAGAAGTGCGAAAGAAGCGAGCCAAAGTTTTATGCTATTGCATTACTTTTATTGCCAGATCTTTAAAGCTTTGAAGTTTTTCCGGAGCGAAACTATGCCATTGGAGCATGTAAACTGTTTGGTAGTCGCCAAATCAAGCAGACTTGGAAATGAAATGTGTATTTAATACGCGTATTAATAGTAAAGTGAGCCAAAAAAAAAACAATTGCGATGGCCAATGAAAGCGTTCAATTGAATGCATTGAAGCAGCACTTGGCATAAATAATATAGAAATAAATAAATAAATAAAACGAAATGCGCCACTTGAGCAACCCAAAAATGGTGCTGAGAAGCCAGGACTTTGAAGTTGAAACCGGGAATGTCAACGGATCTGGCAAGAGAGTTGAATTGTCCGACACGTTGTACGTGACTCGACTCGAGTGTGAAACCACACACAGAGAGAGAAAGAGAGAGACGCTTGTTTGTTTGCTGTTGGGATGTTGGATGCTCAATGCTGAATGTTGTTAACTCCCCCGCCCCACCGTAGAAAATGTCAGTGTTGAGCATGTCCTTCTTAGCAATGAGCAGGTCAGAATCGCTTCGCTGTCAGGAGCCAGGAGCAAGGAGCCAGGAGCATGTGTCTAGCTGGTAACAGGCCAGGTCTCAGACATGACTGCTGTTCTGTTTCTGCTTCTGTTTCTGCCTCTGTTTACTAGCAAATGGAACATGCTGTCTCTTTCTCGCCTTGGCTCGCTGCTGTCTTAGTTGTGAAATAAAGATAAATGTTTTAATGTAAAGTTGAAATGCTGGCAGTAGAGAACGGAAATATAGCAAAACAGCTAAAACAACAAGCGAATGAGTGACATGAGCAGCTTGCATACAGTTTCAGAGCGAAAGTTTTTTTTGTAATGCCATTATGTGCTATTTTATGTATGAGAGATACATATGCATACGATAAGCCCAGCCTAAGTAGCAGGATAATATAATTTAACCAGCTGGCATTATTACGACTTAATGTCACGTGTCTCTTGGCTAAGTTTTGTTAAATGAAGGGCTCAAAGAATTGACGCAACATCTAGAACAATTTGTGAGCCAAATGAAATAACAAAAGGAAAACGTTTTATTAAATTGCACATAATATAACTGTGTTAGCTAACTTGCTAGAAATTTGCTACGATATATAGAGAAAATCCATATAAATTTATTATAAGAGCAATGTCAACAGTTGTCACAATTTCTGGAATATTTTATGAACAAAGAAAATATGGATTTAGAAAATTGTTTTTTATTTACTTGTTTAGTCAAAAAAGTTGAGAAAATGCACTTCAATTTATTATAAATAAAATTAAACAATTGTGGCAAACATTTTCTGGGCTAACAAAATAAAAAAAGAAAAAAAATTTATTAAAGTGCAGATAATATAAATATGTTGACTAACTTGTATGCCAGAAACTTGCTAAGAGTTCATATGAAAAAGTAAATCATTTTCGCAGTTTCTAAAACATTTTGTGTGATAATTTAAAAACAAAAGAATTAGGAAATTATATAAAACTTTTTTTACAGTTAACGTTCTTTATAGTAATTAGTTAAATTATTGAAATTTCATAACAATCCAGTTGAATTTTATCTTAATAAAATTTTAAGAAAATTTTTAGTTTAATTTTGAAGAACTCAATGCTAGAAACAATCTTATTAATGTTGATGCTTAGAGTCTTTATTTCATCTTCGATATAAATTAAACTTGTACAACATCATTTTAGTTACAACAATAGATAGAATGTTCTCTCTCTCTTATTTGATTTCAAGCAGTTTGGTTTATTTTTTTAGGGCATCTCTTCGGCTAGCACTTAGCATTTACAATTGTGGGTCAATGTATTTGCATATATCTGGTATCTGGTAATGTTTGCCTAAAAGCAAAAAACCCAATATTAAAGTTTTATGCTTGCAAGCAAGTGTTTTTTATTGTTTTGTTATGTTTTCCTGCTCCCCCCCACAATATTTGGGCATTAAATTTTCATGCCCAATCGCTAGAGTCTAGTTTTGGTTTGCCTCGCTCTTCTTTTATTTTTCTTTTTTTATGTTGGTAGAATGGCAGGCCAAGAAAGATATAGATTTTGCATGTACACACATACAAATATTTCACATTTAGTATTCATAGCGCGTTTTTTTTGCTATATTTTTATTAGAAAATGCAACCGACCGATTCAACAACAGAAACAACAACAAGAAAGAAAACAAACAACAATTGTTTATTGACTTTAGCGCGAATTGAGATTTTTCTGCCGATTTTTGTTCATCAATTTTTCGCTTGTTTCTTTTTCGGGTTACTTTTGCTACCGATGCCATTATGGAAATGATTTCAGCATAATTTGACTCATTAAAATTCCATAAAAGGCGCCGAAGAAGTTAACATTTAATTGCTTTTTCAACACCAATCGATAAGAAATTTGATTGCGGTGTCCGAACAACACTTCAAGGAGGAGTGAAGACATCTCTTCTTCTCTCTCTGCTGCTGCTGTGTTTTATAATTAAAAATTGTGTCAGGCCTGGTGATATCCTGCTGATCGGTTGATCCCCTATCTTAACGGGCATTTTGCTTGCCTCTGCCTCTGCGCTCTCATCTTTCGCACACATTGCACGCACATGTTTGTTGAGGAGTGAGTTCACGTTCTCATTCTCTCTTTGTGGCTGGAAAATTGTAAAACAATGGCCATGGCATATGGGTGTCTGCCCTCATAAAAGGTTCAAATTCATTGGATTTAATAAATAAGTTGACCTTTCGGCTCTTTATTGGTTTTTCGGGGCTGACATTCACGCACGCGCATTCTAGATATATGTACATATATTTTTTATTATTTTGACTCTATCTGAACATGCTTATCCATCACTTAATGCAACTGCTGCTGCTGCTGCCCCAGCTGCCCCCGTTGTCAGCTCAACCCTCGGTGCATGCAATGTGGGAACATGCCTGGGTCGTTGATTCCGTCTGATTATGATGACATTATTGGATGAGCCCATTTGCTCATGAACCAGCATCATTTTGCGGTTGTGGATTGTGGCTACGACTTTGACTTTGACTTTGACTGTGGCTTGAGCTGCGCCTCTGGCTGTGGCATGTGATGTGATGTGATGAGGCAGCCCCTTGATCGCATAATTACAGAGAGCGGGGAAGAGAATGCGAAGAGAGAGAGAGAGAGAGAGAGAGTAGGGAAAGAGGGGCGTGTGTAGGTAGCACAATATTTGACTTGACTTCCCTTTCTCTGTCTTTTGACTCGCACAACATCTGTTGCAGTAGCTGAGCCTCTGGCGTCTGCCACATTTTGATGCGCCACTTCTTTGTCTTTGTACACAACATAAGTATAATACCCTATTATACAAATAATGAACATGCGATCAAAACATTCCAGCATTGTTTATTGATCTATTATTTTGATTACATTTGTATCTCATTTATTGTAAAGTATTTGCTTGTCTTCTATTGTTTCTTCTGTCAAAATATGGCAACATTGTATTGTTGATTTCATTATTTCGGTCAGCAATCATAATTAGTATTTGTACTTTATCAATTAGAGGGTATTTAGCAGTCTTGTACTGCTTATTGTTTAATTGCTTCTTTGGTCTTTATACTTCCCTTTTTTTAGTGCATTTCGTTGTTCTCACAAGTTCTTTAAATGCGCTTCATTTGTCGCTTTATTGTGACAGTTTCATTTGTCGGCAGTTCATTAGTCATCAAATTTGTCACAGGACACGAACCCAGCCCATCCTTAGCTGTTGATAGGGATATCGAACCTATCGATGATTTGTCAGTAATTTATATGCACATATTGACACCTTATGTTACCTTTTGAACGAAGTCATTGAGAAGTCGAAGGCGTGGGAAGGCAACACAAAAAGATAATCCTATTGTTTTAGGGTAGTTTTGGGAATTGGGAATTTAAGGAACGAAAAAGAGAATATGTTTTAAAAAAATAACTATGTGGAACTTGTTTTAACGTTGTTTGCATTTTATTTTAAGAAATTAACTTTTATTTTAAATATTATAGAAAACAAATTTATAAATCATTTTGGTATTATTAAACTACACATTTTAAATTAGAATTACATTTTAAATAGTGAACATATTAGTATTATAAAACAATAATGTTGACATTTTTAATAAGAGATAATTCAACTGCAAAGTTATGACAGATTTTCTGCATATTTCGAAAAATGAATTTATAATAATAAATACACTTATTATTATGTCATATTTATTCATGAGAATTCAACTCAAATTTCTGACAGCATTTCAACAGTTTAACGTTAATATAAAATGCTCGATTTAATTCAACATTATTAATGTGCAATTCTAATTTAACTTGCAAAGTTGTGACAGAATTTCTGCATTTGTCGCACATATTTTATTCATTAATCCCCCACTCACATATCTCACCTACAAGCACAGATATTCATTCAGTCATTCACTCACATTACATTCAAAAGTTTTCGCAATTGCGAAATTGAAACATTTTCCCAAGTCAACTTCAAAGAATTTATTGCTAAATATTTGATGAAACTGCGCTTTTGGTTTCACTTTTTCACCCAAAACGATTTTAGACTAATTACGGGGCCACAATTTCTGACGACTGAGTTGCCTCCTGAGTTGAGTAAGTCAGACTTTGCGTCTACCTGTCGCTTGCCGCAAACTTTTAGCCAGCTCAGCTGTCATTATGGCGCCCCCCCCTCGACCCCCTTGTTTTTGCCACATTTACGCGTCGCTGTGTTGCAACACAACAACAGCATTTTAATGCCAACACTTTGGGTTAATTAATTGCGTTTCTTTTCAAATTTCAAATTAAAACAGCCTTAACCCGAAACGCGTAGTCTAAATCGACTCGTTGCTCTTCCTCTTCCTTTTCCTCCCTTCTCTCTCTTCCACTCTTTCTCTTTCTTCTACAAATTTGATGCCCTTCTTCTTGCCAAAAACTTACGCATAGCTGACGCTTAATTACAGACGCTTGTGGAGTAAATTCGCCCCACCAAGCTACCTTTAACCCCCTCTCTCATTCACTCTCTCTGCAGAGCGTAAACGTGTGTATGTGTGTGCTTGTGTGTTTGCTATTGCATGTTCCATTTGCCAAAACGTTCCACGCTCGCTCCTTGCCAGCCGCAAACACAAAGTTCCACTCAGAATTCCGTTTGCTGGCGTCGCGTGCGGTGCGCGTCGGTTTTTTTTTCATCGCTTCCTTCGTCTGATTGGAATATATTTGTGCGACGGTAACGGGACTTCTGATTCTCTGTGTGTGTGTGTGTGTGTAGTGCCTGTAAACAACGCAGACTCCACAACATCTGCGATGGTGTGTGTGTGTGTGTGTTTGTGCATTTCCCACTTGGCGTGTTCCCATTTCGCTGCCTGCACTTTTTTCGCCCATTTTTTTGTTGTTGTTTTGTTGTCGTCGTTTCTTGGGTTAACTTTGTTGTTGTGTTAGTGTGTGTGTGTGGGTGTATGTGTGTTTACTTCATCATATGGCGCGCATTTTGCTTCCTCTTCTTACTCTTCTTACTCTCCCTTCCCCTCACCTTCTCAGCTAACTTCCTGACTCGTCCTTTTTGCCATCGCGTTGATTTCATGCTAAATTTACCAACTTTATGTGAACGTTTATTGTGTGCATAACTGTCGCTGCCGGGATCTGAATACGTGTGTGTGTGTGTGTGCGTGTGTGTGTGGGTGACAACCTTAAATAACTGCACATAACTGTAACTGTGTATAATATTGCGGCGAATTATAATTTTTAGCTGCGTTGCGCGTTTCTTTTTTCTTTCTCCCACTCGCTCTTTCTCTTTCGCTCTTGTGCGGTGCAGTCGCATGCAAATTTCATTTTATGCTTTTGCATTCATGCAAATCACAATTTACGAGCTTGACTTCGACTGCGCTTTTGCGTGACGTGTTCCCCCAAATCTCCCCTCTAATTCCACACTCTCCCCTCCTCCCCTTCTTCCCTCTTGCCTATGAAGAGGGGTGTGGTTTAACATGTGGGTGAAAACCGCTAAAAACTTCTCGGAAGTGTCGAAACATAAATTAGAAGCAAATAACAGATGGGAATAGGCGGTTTCTGGTTTGATTTGGAAACCAAATTTTAGAAATTTATTAATGAAATACTTCACTACTTCAAAAGCCAAAATAATTAAAATTTATTACGCTTTTCTATGTGCAATTTAATTGCACATTGAATATTAAAATCAAATGATTGAAGATGGATGGGCAGCTTAGAAAATTATTATAATATTTCTATTATTTATTAGCATCAATAAATTTATATATTTATTTGAAAATGTATTTAGATTATTTATTAGCCTTAAAAAAAATAGGAATATTTCTTTATTCCTAGATACTTATTTATTTAATTATTTCAAAATGTATTTTAATAATTTCTGAATCTTAATAAAAACAAAGAATTTATTTATTGCCTTTATTGTTATCAATATCAATCATTTTAATTTTATTATTTCTTTATAGTATTTTTTCATGTTTTTTATTTATTTTATTTATTAAGTTTCTTTTTATTTTTTTTTTTTCATAAATACTCATTTTTATTTATTTTGTATACATTTTTTTTTCATTTATTCTCTTTATTATTTCATATAATAATATCTTTATATTTATTTCATTTGTAATTTGGTATTATTATATCATTTTTTTTTAATTTTCTCTTAGTCGATTTCATCTAGTTCTTTAAATTTAAATAACATTAAGTAATCATTTCCCAAAAACGTACCAAATCGTTGACAATTCCAATCAGCATTAGCATTGTGACCTGGCCAAGAGTCAGCTAACTGCCTTACAAAGTTATCAAAAGCAACTGAGCAACAAATTTTAATAGAACCCACTACCAAAAAAGAAAATAGAATGAAGAAGAAACCACTACAACAAATGGAATAAATAAAAAACAGACAAAACTGTAACGAGAGTCTGGCGGAAACTCATGAAAATACAGGATATTACACAAATACTGATAAACAGCAAGCACCTCCGAAAAAAAAAGGTTGAAGAGGGCGAATAAGGAGAGAATAGAGAATGGTATAGGCTCAAATTTTGGGTGGAAGACTAGAAGAAGAAGAAGAAGTGTAGTAGGAAGTGAGGAAGTTTCAAATGCGGTTGGCATGAGATCCAACTGTGAATAACAGCAGCAGCAGCAGCAGGATGAACTCGCAAACAGATGATGCGACTCTCACTCTCTTTTTACCACTCGCTCTCTCTCTCCACTCTCTACTCTCCACTTGGCATATTCCAATTGCAGCTTCGAGAGAGAAAGAGAGAGAGACTTCGCTCTCTCGCTGCACATGTTTTGGTGGTGGCAAATCGCAGTTTTGTGGCCTAGGCGAGAGTGAGTTGAGTTGGTTTTTCAATTTTTCATCGGCTCTGAGGACTTTTCCAGACTGCTGCACGCTCATTGTGTCGATTGAGTTGCTCGTGACAGGACAACGCTGCCGGATAAATCTCGTCTCGTCTCGTGACTCGTGACTGTGTGTGTGTGTGTCCGTGTGTGTTGGTGTGTGTTCTGGCAAAGTTTAGCAAAGCACCGACTGAATGCAAAGGATATATAGAGACACACACCGCCGCCTCGCTCCCCGCTAACGTCGCCGCCTCCCCCTCAAACACAAATTTTGCGTTGTACATAGAGGCGCTAAGCGTGTTTGTATCTGTGTGTGTGTTTGTGTGTGTGCGTGTGTCGCGTCGCGTGCTGAATGCATGCACGAGTGTGCGTGTGTATTTGTGTGTGTGTGTGCAAAATGGGCACAGTGAAAAATTATTAAACAAAATAATGCCAATCGAAAAAATGCCCATAAAAAAGTAAAAATTTGTCAACAAAAAATAATCATACAACAAAATTATTATACATAGCGTAAAGAAGAAGCAGAAGAAGAAGCAGAAACGCTAAGAAAAAGTGTCGTGAAAAATTGTGAAAACTAAACAAAAACCGCTTGGAAGAAGCGAAAAAGTCGCAAAGCAAAAGCAAAAGAAAAAGAAAAACTCGCTGCGAAGAGCAAGAAAAAGCCACACGCACTCGCATGAAAATCAATAATTTGGATTAGTAGCTGTTGTTTGATATTTCGGCATTAAAGGATTCAAAACAAAAGTAAGCACAAAAACAACTAGAAAAAAATGTGTATAAATAATTGAATAATATATTAAGTTTCCCTCACATTTGATGGCAATATTTACAAATAGCGACGAGAGCGCAAAATCCAGTTTAAAAATCTATTAAAAATGCTGTTGCAAGCTTTGGTTATAAATTAGTAGCGCTTAGACCAATTAATTGTATATAATTTTAATTAATTATTGGCGTACCTGTAGAAAGCGTGCAAAAAATGCTAAAGAACCCAATTGCTATTTATCTGATTTTACTCGATGCGAACTTGTGTGTGTGTGTGTGTGTGTTTGAGGTTAACACACCTTAGACATGTACATACACGTCGCACACACACACATACACACCAATACATATGCAGCAAGTCTTTTGTATATTGTGGAGAACATGGAGCGGCGCTCTGGCAGCCCCAAAAAGCGGAGCTCTGAGCTCTGCTCCTGTGCGTATGCAGCAGTTTTTTTTGTTCTCCCGCTGTTGCTGCTGCTGCTGCTGCATGAAAAATCGATCGATGTCGTCTCCCCCTCCCACTCCCCCTGTCCACCACACTCGCCTGGCGCTCTTTCCCCCTCCGAGCCAACTTTTGCCGTCACTCACTGAAAGCGGCGCGCCGCTTATCAGCAGTCGAAATACTCCTTCGTAGTACTATTCATACTATGTGCACAGGAATTGGCAGCACTGTCTGCAAAATTTCTACAACTACTACGAAATGGGAGAGAGAGAGAGACAGAGAGCCAGAGTGAGTCTGTCTGAGCTTCTGCTGTGTGGGGTGTTTTTTTTTCGCGCAGTTGGCGCTGCCAACTCTGAGAAAACTTTGCAGAATTTTTGACACTGCGCTCTCTCTCTCTCTCTCTGTGTGTGTGACCTGCTGCCTCTCTCTGTGTCTGTCTGTTTCTGCTTTCTCTTTTTTCTTAACACTCTCTCTCAATTTGTGCTACCATGTGCTGCACTTGTTCTTGGCACTTTGCTTTTGCTGAGTCTTTCTTGCCGGTTTTCTGTTGTTTGCTTTTATCAATATTCTGCAGTTTTAGCGTTGGACAAATAACTAATTATAGTAAAGGGTGCTTAAAGAAAACTATATACACTTCATACTTTATATACAATCTTTACTTTAGATAAAAGGTAAATTATTTACAGATAATATGAAAAGCTGCATAAATACCTCAAACCATGGGAAATAATAATTGCCATAATTTAATAACAAAATCCAAAATGATTATACAACACTTTACTTTTAAAAAGTTGCCACTAAATTATTGTTATTTTGTTGTTATCGCAGCACATAAATCGATGCGAAAATTGTTTTGTCAAAAGAGTTTTTCGAGAAACAAAAAATTTGTTTGGTCTGATTGAAAAACATAAAAAACTAATAACTATAATTTGACAGGCAATAATATGGCAACAATAACATCACCAGCAACAACAACTATAATCTAGCAATTTGCCAGCAATAATGTAATCAGTAAATTGCGTCTACACTTTGAGCCCAAAAAAAAAGAGACGCTCAAGAACGTAGCAAAAGACAAAAAAGACGCCTCAAAGCTTTACGAAGATGTTTTACAAAACAATAACAACAAAAAGGAAGAAAAAAAACAAAATAATATATACATAAATCTACGTGCCAGTCAGAAAATAATAAAGCCTCGTCTGGGCCGCAGACAGAGCAAAGCATGAGCAAAGTGTGGCACATGGCACAGTGGGGCAAAACACGCTGTAAATATGAGAGTAACCTGTTGGATGACTAAGCATTTAAATTTCAGTAACGTTATGTTAAATATTTAGTTTTATATTATTATTAAGAACTTTATATACTTCAAGAGGAATAGAAAGATTTGCAAAAATTATAGAAATAGGTAAAGTTTTCTTAACAGTTTAGTTAGAGAGATTTTCAGTTTAGTATTCTACTTAAAGTTTTACAAAAAATTATAGATCTAGAAAGAGTTTTCTTTACAGTTTGGCTAGCAAGATTTCTGTTCGGTATTCTACTTAAAGTTTTTTTTTTTTAAATTATAGATCTTGGAAAAGTTTTCTTTAGAGTTTAGTTAGAAAGATTTCAGTTCAGTATTCCACTAAAAGTTTAACAAAACTTATAGATCTAGGAAAAGTTTTCTTTACAGGTTAGTTAGAAAGATTTCACTGTAGTATGCTATTTACAGATTTACAAAAATGATAGATCTAGACAAAATTTTCTATAAAGTTCTCAATTCTAAATAACTTTTACTGCTTATAAATTTTTGTGTCTTAAAAACCTATCAATATATATATTTCTCTATGTTTTATACAATTTCTGCATTAACGATTTTCACACATTGTTTGCGTATGCTTGCCACACTGTGGCGCGTTTTGGTCCATTGACAGCCATTGGCAGCATCGGGCTGATGTTATCGCCTTGGACCAAAACGCCGCTGACTTTCAACGGTGGGAACTTCTGGGGCAGACGAGACAATCCAAACTGCTTGCCACCTCAATGCTTTGATGCTCTTCTCTCTCTCGGCCCTCTTCCCCTTCTCGTTTCGCTGTTGTTGTCGTTGTTGTTGTTGCTGTTGCTGTTGTTGTTCTTGGCCAAGTCAATATAATTGACTTATCTGCAGCCAATGCTTTTGGTCTCCACCATGACGCCAAGTTGTCGGTCGTTGTTCATATTGTTGTTGTTGTTGTTGGCTTTTGAAGAGGGCTCTTCTGCGGTTGTGCAGCTCACATAATAAAGCTCGATGGCCTCGTATTTGACTTATTGCGGTCGCGACTCGCAACAAGAAAAACATTCATTGATCGACGCGAGAACTGAAAAACACGTGAAATATTGGGTCATAACTATTGATTGGGTTTCAGGTCTGCCTCTGCGGTCAAATTGAAAGCAAAAAACTTTGACTACAAAAAAAAGGTTGTATGCAAAATGCGCTCAACTTCCTTTAGACTTCTCTCTTTGTGTTTGTGTACATTATAATTTCCATTCACGCCGCAATATGCAGTTAATTTTTTCTGCAGCAAATTGTCTATAACAAATTCAGTTATTTATCTTCTTCTCTCTGTTTGTGGGGCAATTTTCCGCTTAAGCGACAAGTCAAGCCATGAAGAAAAAGAGAAGAACCCAAGCAAATGCAATTTGTTTGAACCTTAACCCAAAGCTTTTGATCTGTGTCTATGCCACTTTCTTGTTCTACGCACGTTCTGAGCATTCGTTGTGCTGGAATTGATGAAGCATAATTTAATTTTGCTTATTGTTTGCATGGCAAAATACACCAAGCTTAGTGTAGTTTTCTATGTTGACCTTACAACGGATTTGCATGAACTTTATTTCAGCTATTTATTTGGATGAAGTTGAGCAAAGTGGCAAAAAAGCATAATCAATTAAATTAAATAATTAAAAATGTAATATGGTACAATCTTTGTGAAAGTGGAAGTTGAAAGAACTGAAATCAATACCCACATTTATATTTTCCCTCTTAGGCTCATTAATCTTCAAGTTGAGCCGTGGGCAAATAATTCGATTTCATCATTAAACTTCATTTGCTTCACATTTTTCGCATTTCGAATATTGTTTTTATTATTTAAGTGATGCGCATTCGAAGAGTTTCGTATTCCCAATACAAATTTTTACAATATTTTTTTGCATGCCTTGTAAATTTACGAGGCTTCATGGTATGCCTTTTGGATATTCCATGGGCGTGGACTTTCCATATTTAATGGCAATAAATCTTGCTTTTACAGTTGTTGTTGTGTTTCAGGTCCAGTTTTTCTTCATGTGCGATTCCTTCTTGCCCTCCTTGTGGTTGCTTTGAGATGGGCAAATGCGAAAAGAAGAAGAACAACAAAAAGTATAAAATGAAATCTTTATGAATGAAATTTCTGCTTAATGCATTCGCTGTCCACACATGCGGTTCACACATGTTGTCAGCTCTCAGTCTCCCAAGATGCTGGGTAAAATATACATATATACACATATATATATGCCCATATATGTATGTACGATCGGCATCTTGAGTATGTTTGAGTGTAGTTGGGATTCTTTTGCCTGGCATTTCACATTTCAAGAATGCAATAATATTCTGTTCAGTCTGTTTGCCTTCGTTTCCTTCTTTTTTTGCCATTTTAATTGAGTTTTCGGCTTGATTTCTTAGCTCTCAACATGTAATATTTCTAATGGAATTTCATATAAAATTTTGCATTTACATTTTGCCATTTGTCAACTTCCGTTTTTTTTTTTTTGCGGGCTGCACACATTAAGTTGAAGCCCCAATTTGCATTGCTCTCCTTTCGCTTTTTTTCCATTTTTTTGTGTTGCATTCCGTTGCTAATTGAGGACAATTAAAATTTATTAGCTGGCAACAGCAATTAAATGCAAGACCCGCACGCAATTTGTGCTCCCAGCGAGCGAAGATGATTTTTGTTTTTTTAATTTTTCAAACCAAAAGCCATCAAACTCAGTTTGAATATAAAATTGTGGTACACATTTGTCGAGGCGATTATTTTTATAACTATTGTGCCCTTTATGATGTTATGTGTTTCTAAATATGAATTAAAATTCTTGCTTGAAATTTTAATTATTTTATAGTCACTTTAGATGAAATTATATGCAACGAATGCTGATTAGATTCTTCATACTTAAAAATGTTGTATTAAATAATGAATGAATACATTTTTGAGAATGTTTGTTTCCATTCTCAAAAATGTATTCATTCATTATTTAATTAAACATTTTTAAGTATTCATTTATTATTATCAATTGTTCTTAAAGCACTTTCCATGAAACTAATTAAAACAAATGTTTAAAATTCAGCAATTCTCTGGCTTTATATTGACATTTATTTCCTACGCAAATTCAGCTTGATATCTCTGCAAATATTAAGACCTTTTTTGGTTGAGACTGACATTGATTTATTTATGCCTTAAAATGGAATCAATTTCGCCGAAATATTCATATTGTAATTTGTCTTCCCTTCCCCCCGCCAAAAACAAAGACTTGCGTCCAGCCGTTTGTCCACTTGACAATCAATCAAGCTGAAGTGGAGACAGCGACGGCAACGCTCAAGTGGCAGGCAGCGGGATATTAGCAGCTAATCTGCATATTGCCACCAGTTCTTAGTTTATTTTTTCATTTTGTTTTTCTTGTTGCGCTAAAGTGGCACTTGCAACAAATTGCCAATGCTGGTGGGGCTGGCGACACCAGCTGCGGCAAATGAAGCTGCGGGTTTGCTCAAGTTTATTCGAGTTGCAAGTGGCAAGTGGCAAGTGACAAAGAAACAAAGACAGCGAAAGAGACTGGAAAAAAGCAAAAGATATTATAACTGCGCCAAAAAAAAAAAAGGAATAAGGAAAGAAAGAAGGAAAGAACTTCAATTGCAACTTGACGCACTGCAGCAGCAACAGCAGCGGCAACAGCAAAATGAAAATCGATGAAAATTGCAACCCCAAGCGAAAAATCAAAGTTAGGCAAAGACTCGGTGCCGGGTGATTGCCCTCTTTGCCGGCTCTCTGCGGTTGTATTAGAGGATATCCCGCCTGTTATATACACATACGAATAGCTGAAAGTGTATGTGTGTGTGTGTGTGTGTGTGTGTGTGTGTGTTGCGCAGCATCCTTTTGGCAGGACACAAACACACATGCGATATTTATGTGCGCTCGCGCGTCGCATCCTTTTTATTGTGCTAGCTAAAAAGGAAGAAGGGTGGCTGAAGCTGAAGCTGCAGCAGACAGCAGAGGAAACAGACGAGGGAGACACAGAGAGAGGGAGAGAGAGAGAGGGAGAGAGAGAGAGCGGAGGGTGGTGGCGACGACAAATAGCAACCTGAGTGCGGCAATACTTGTGACAAATCTGTACTGGAAAAAATTATATATACATTTATATATATTTATGAGTGTGTACGACACAAACACAGACACAGACACTGACACAGACAGATACGTGGCGCTATAAAAATGTAAAATTCATTCAGAGCAGCCGCAAATCTATAGAAAATAAGAAGAAGAAGAAGAAGAAGAACTGACAGCAACAGCGTGACTGCGCATAAATACGTGGGCCAAAGAACAAAAACACCAAAAGGATCGAAGGGAGCTGATGAAGAAACTCACAACACATATGGGGGAAAAACAAAGGTGTTGGGGGAGCAGATTATCAAAGATATTGCACAGGAAACAAGAAAAATGTTAGTTCAAATGCACAAAAGATGAGTAATTCAAAAGAGAGAATAAAGACAAACAGAAATTGAAATAACGACTCCGAGTGACAAAGGCAAATATCAAATATAATCTAATAAACAAACCAATAAAATAATAATACATTATGAAAAATAATATAACTAATAATAATATAAATAATAATAATAAAATAATAATACATTATGAAAAATAATATAAATAATACCAAATTTATTTTAACAATGGAAATGTTGAAAGTTTTTCAAATGATCTACTTTTTTCTATAAGAAGCTTTGTAAATAAAATATGAAAATAAAAAGTAGTAAAAATTATAGTTTTGTTATGTCATTTTCAAAGAAGCTTAAATATATGTTTGTTTGCAATCATGATGATAAATGATTGCGCAAATTTTATAGGATTATTGAATTCAGGTATTAGAAAATAATGATTCGCATATGAAAATAGAGATGAAGCTTGAATCAACATATTATGAAACAAATTGAAATGTTTTCTTTTCTTATAAACTTGCATATTTAAGCTTTGTGTTTAAACAGTCATGCAATGACTTTATTAGTTATTTTATTTAGTAAATACAAATTTTATTAAAATAATCTTATTTGCTTTTAGAATATAGTTTCAGACAATATACATTTTTATGGCTTTGACTGAGAATCTAGTATATTTCAGTATTCTATGGTGCATTTTTAATGTGGTACTTTATCAATATACCAACTACAACTACAGTATATTTTGAATGTGGTATTATATAAATATACCAAGTATAACCAATAGTGTATTTTAGTATATGTGCGGTATATTAATTCGGTATATTTTAATATAAATACCACATTGTTTTGCTTATATTAAAAATTGGTATCTCAAAGTCGAGCCCACTTCAAATGTGTTATAGCTTTCTTACTCGTTCTTTTTTAAACACATTTGCAGCAAATACAAATTTTATTGAGATAATCGTATTTGTTTTTAAAATATATTTTCAGTCAATATACATTTTTTTTTGAGATGACCCTTCGTGTTTTTATTTAAATATATATTTTACAGTAAATTGACATTTTTTGCTATTAATACTTTATTTCGCTTTTACTTTAGTGACGCTATCGAATATGCTTTTTGTGTGAAATTAATTGAACCCCACAGCGAAAAAACATTTGCAGTCGTTGCCATTGACTCAGCAGCTTTGGCATCGCAGCAATTTTCACAGAGCATTCAAATTGTGTGTATGGAGGGAATTACTAACGTTTTGCTTAAACTGTATACAATTTTGCCGTATTTATTTTCTTTATTTATTTAGGCACTTTAATTCCCAATGGTGTGTTTTTCTTTAGTCGCATTCGTGTGTATTTTTTTTTTATGTTTGGGTTCGTTTTGTGTTTGCTGCAATGCATACCAATTAATTTTTCGTCACAATTGCCGACGGATACGATTTTCCATTAAATTAGTAGGGCAGGAAAATGGAAGAGAGAAGTGAGAAATTGTGTATGGGATTGGGTTGGTTTTTGGGGCAACAATGTTGCAAATGAAAGTGTAAGAGGCGTGGGTGGGTGGGAAAGATTCAAATAAACAAGCGGCTGAATGGAAAGCAAACAAAATGCTATTAAATGTGCACAAACAGGGCAGAGAAATGCAAATATTTAACCTTGATGCTAGTTACACACGTGTGAGTGTGTGTGTGTGTGAGTGTGTTGCAAGTTGAATGGCCTTTTTACTTGTGTCGTGAGTCACCCTCCGAAACAAAACTATAGAATGCATTTTGTATTGATTCGCGAGAGAAAAAGAATCAAAGAGAGAGAGAGAGAGAGAATTACGTTCTACTTTTGTTGTATATATTTTCTTTTTTTTTAAATTCAATTTTAGTGCATTGCACTTTTTGCCAACGTCAACGTCACGCCGGAAGTGCGGCCAGGCAGGAAGGTGAACGAGACCAAAAGAGAGAGAGAGAGAGAGAGAGCAAGAGGGGAGGGAAACTTGCAACGTGCAACGTTAAAGGGCGGCGCAGACAGTTTGGCAACAGTTGCAGTCATCAACTGTTGTTTTGTTGTTCGCATTGTTTTGGGCATATTGCCAGAGAGAAAACTCAGTCTCTACGATATTCTTTTCTTTTTGCTTCCTTTCTTGTCGCTTTGCATTTATTTGGGCACATTTCATGCTTGATTCAACAGCAGTAAAAATAAAATACGCTTTTCTTCTACACTCATTTGTTGTTCTTCTTTTGTGCAATTTGTGTAGCTTCTTCCAGAAACCTTTCAACAAATTGTTGTTTTAAGCATCGCATGCTAAACGCAATGCAAAAAAAATTACTTAATCGTTTCGTATAGACCTCGATACAATGTAATCAACAATTGGACCCCAAATGGGACACCTCAGTGTCTGTGTCTGCAAATTTAATTAAGGTGTTATTACGCCCTGTGTATAGTCAACACCTTGCAGGCGTCACAAACTACTTTGTGCTATAGGAGAAAAAGCTAATTTTGAAGAAAAGCATTTTTGTTCCTGGAACTCACTTAAAAGGCGGCACAAGCTAAACGAAGGTGGAGTCAAGACTCTGGAGTTGAAGCTGCTGTTGCTGCTGCTCTCGCATTTCAATTTAATGGCTTATTTCAAGGGAGTCATGTAGCCAAAAGGTTTGTTTTGTTCAACAGAATTGTGATTACAGCACACAAACACACACACACAACACACAGAAGCAAACGTGTTGTGCCTTGGGCTTGGGGCAACTAGTTAATGAGCTTATAATGGAAATTGCCATGCATATTTACAAATAAACTTGCCTCGTTTGCTGCCACAATTTCATCAAATAATATTGCTTTCTCTACGCACTGCGTTGCGATACAAGATTTATTTGTAACTACGATTGAAAGTTACCGATAACTCAAGTTAATTAACAAAGTGTGCACTTAGAAGGATTGATTGTGAGCTTTCTGCTCAGCTCATTGCACAAGAATTTGTTGCAGATTTGTTTGGCTTTATTTTCAATATGTGCAGAGCAAACTTCTTAAAAAAATTTTGTGTGCTCGAAACTCAATTTACTTAAAATAATGAAAGTGATGAAAAGAATAAGAAAAAATTTACATTCTAATCCGAAATTTGTGTGCAGAAAGTTGATAATGGCAAGTTTGTATTGCAAATTTAATGTTTCAAATGTATTCAAACATAACAAATGCTGTCGAAAAAAAATTATAGCTCTATCTCCTATAGTCTCTGAGATCTAGGTGTTCATACGGACAGACGGACAGACGGACATGGCTAGATTCTTATTACTAAAAGTATGCGATATATAGAAGTATATATATATAAATTGTGCTTCTAATCACAAACTGACTTGTGGATAGTACATTATTTGACTTTATTTAGTATGAATTACTTTGTTAATGTTCATAATAGCGATACTTGATGCATAATTGATAACATAAATTCAAATTTGTGCAACATTTTCTCGAAGACTTGGAAATATCACATCTTAAATATATTATATAAAGATCTAAGTAAACAGGTTAGAAAGAAACTGTCGAAATCTGTGAGATGCGGTTATTTATTTTGAATAAAAACAAAAGAGTGCGAATTTATTGTTAGAAATACAAAATTAATATGCCACAAAAAATACAAAAAATATACCAAATGCTAGTACTTAATTTAAAATATACCAAAGAGTACAAAAATATACCATATTGTCAGTCCGATTGCTGTAACTAAAAGCATTTCTTAAATAACTTCGTAAATTTGTATTCGATAGGAATCAAACATCATATTGAGAAAGATGTTACAAGCTTTATTTCATTACAAACATCATTCCAATGTTAATGTCAAAAATATGCTGGCTTCTTCATTTGTTTAGCATTTCAACCACCAATTTGTAATCATCAACTATCGTCTGACTCGTGAGTGAGCAAACACAACTTTATTAGCTTCGATGTAGTGTGAATCACTTTGTGGTAATCGAAGCCAGTCGACAAACGATTTGTTCACTCTTAAGGTTAAGGTGCTTCTCCCAGACTGAGACAGAGCTCAGCAGTTATCATTATCGCTGAATTTCCAATTAGCGGCAACTGCTTTCAGCTCTTCTGCATTCAGCCAGCTGTGTTTGTCCAGCCACTGCCACAACTTACAGTTGGGGCGTGTCACCAAATGCCCATGTTAACACATAATTTGTAGCTGCCTCCAACAAGGAGACCGGCTTTCGAGTCTTTTGAGTCTGTTCGACTCTAAAGGTATCGCGTTACCTGAGTGCGTGCCGCGACAAGACTCGATGCTAAGTTATGTCTGGGGATCGAAAGGTTTCTCCGTCTGCTGCGTTGTTGTCTGGCTACTGTGCTTACCCTTTGTGTATTCTTTCTTGGGTTTTTGCCTTGATCTGGGTCTGCACATGATATGCAAATATTTGGCACGGGGTACAGCACAAAAAAAAAATGAAGTGCGTAATGACTTTATTTATGGGAACGGCGGCTGGGCTGGCAGACAATCGCCCTCGAGGTGCAATCCCGCCAATATTTGCATTTAAAAGTCAGTTTCCAAGCGAGAGATGACAGCCTCTTGTTCTCGCCTTCAAGCGTATTTGTTTAAAGGGGACGCAACTCAGTCTTTCTCTCGTAAGTGTTGACAGTGCTTTTGGGCCAATAAATAAGCGCTGCATTAATGAGTTTTCTCGGAAATTCGTAGAGATTAAAAAATATATAGGATGTAGGTATATGTTACGAATTTAAATAGCCAACGAACAGCTCAATTAATCATTGTCTGCTCACTTGCTCAGTGTCACCAGCAACAGCAACAGCAACAACCAAAATAGGAAGGCAAAACCACAATGGGGGCAACTTCAAAATTGTTGGCTGATATATTCCTGTTTCCCATTTTCAAGTTAGCATTTCCCTACTTTTTTCCCAATTCATATTTGATGAAGCACTTCGCTAGGCCTCTCTTGCCACTGCCGGAAGTATTAGACGAACCCTCAGCGCCAGAGACAGAGACAGAATCGGAATCGGAATCAACATCAGATATAGGCGCCGTTACAAAAACAAACCCTAAAATGTTGCCTGTGCCCCTTTGGCTTGGCTTCTATTTTATTCGGAAATGCCAGTTGTGGTCGACTACCTGAATGTGTATGGCAAAGTGTGTGTGTGAGTGAGTGTGTATAGGTGTGTGTGTGAGGGATTTGTGAGGAGATTTGCGCGTGTTACCCTGTAGGGGTTTTTTCCCATTGTTGTTGTCGCTGTCTGATTGTGACTGCCACGCGCTACATTCAAACCCAACAAAAAAAAAAGAACAGAAAAAAAAGAAAATCGAAAAAAACGGAAAAACGGAAAACAAGTAAGCAACGCATCTCCTTTTGACAGGACGTCGTCGCCTTTGATAAAGTGTGCTTGAATATTTCATGCCATAGCGAACAGACACAATGTTGTGCTCTTCACTTCTATTGTATTCCTTAAATTGCCTGCTAAATGCTTAGTTTCAATTTACATAATCATTTTTTGTTGTAGGGGTTGCCCCGCAGTTTCTACGAAATACTAAACTATACAGGAAGAAAAAAACAAGAATTTCGTATAATTTAATAAACATTTTTTGATGCAGCATACTTTAATATGGGGTGTTTTAGGAAAAGGAATTCAACGAAAAGTGCCAGAGATATTACTTAATTGATTATATATTCAGTAAAAGGGTGTTTTTTGTTTCAAAATAGGGGAAATAACAGCGAGAATATGTTTTTAAATTTAAAAAAATACAAATTTTTTTTATTAATAGTTTACATATGTGGGTATTTTAGTTATAGGAGAAATGTACCAACCAAATGTAAAGATATTTAATTTGATGTATTTTTTATTTATCCTATGTATATTTCATTATTATTATTATTATTATATATTTTGACTTAATATTTTACAGAAGTGGGTATTTTGATCATAGAATTTATATACTAATAGCAATTATTTACTTCAAACAAAGCTGTTATTTAAAATAGGGGTATATAAAAGAACCATATAGAATTAATTTTATATTTAGTATTGAAAAAAAAAGTGTTTTTTTTTAAGTAAACATAAATTGTGGGTATTTTAATCATAGAAGAAATAAACAAAACAAAATTTGTAGATAATATAAAAAAAGTGATTATTAAGAAATAGAAAGTATTTTAGAGCAATATAGAATTTATTTCAAATTAAGGATTGAGAAGAAATGATATATTATTTGAGTAAACATGTGTAGATCCTTAAAGATATAAAGATACCTAAGAGAAATGTATAAATTAATTAACATTTATAGCTCTATAAAGAGAATTTGCTTTGTAATTAGTGATTCTAATTGTTATTCAATATTTTATGCAGTCCTCTCACATTATTCGGTGTCAATTTAATATTCATCAAAATTGGATTTGTGATTATTTTGAATTTCCACCCGACACACAATTTCCAGTAGCTATTTGTCTAGCTGCCAGTCTCTAGACGAGGGAAATCCATCAAATTGCCGGGTTTATAGCATTCCTTATATTATTTATGAGCTGTTCGTTGATGTTTCACTGTAAACGCCCACTCAAAATATCGCGAGCGTTGTTTGCCATTCACTTTCGACGCCTTCGAGGGTCTGCGACTCTTTAACGACATTTTCCATTGTCAACATATATTTGTTTCTCACCTCTTATCAGCGGATCGCATCTTAATTGCAATTAGCTATGAAAATGTCTCGTCGTAAAACGGTACTCCTCTCTTCTCTCCCTCTCTTTCTCTACATTTCTGTTATCTATCTGCGATCTACTAATCAGTTGTCTACTGGTCCAGCTACCACAAAACAAATTATCAAGTGCTATCATTTGCATAACTAGCTGTGCTTTGCTTAGCTTTGCTTTGCTTTGCCGCTAATAAACCCATTGGCTGGCCATAACAAGCTGGAAAAACGAGAGAGAGACACATACATAACATATCTTGCTGTATATAAATCATTTAACATTTTGTATGAGACCCTTTTTTTTTTGGTTGTGTTGTAATTCAGTTTGTCAGTTTGCCGCCACACTAAACTATTTCTTTGTTTTTATTTATTTGATTGGCTGGCATTTTGCAGCGTGTTAAAAATTCATTAAAAATTCGCAGCGTTTTTTACTATTAATCAAAACAAAAGCGAATTTTTTATTTTCATTTCAATACGCAATACACAAATTGTTTAGTGGCACTTAATTAAACCTAAAATTGATAAAGCGAACACGAAATCAACTTAAAGAGCAACTTTGAGTCAAAGAGTTGAAGCTCGAAGAGTTGGAAAATGCGCTACATTTTGTGCATAAATGAATAATAAATTACTTGCCGTAGTATATACTATACGGAATTTATATGCTTTAATATGTATTTATGCATCCATTCAAATGATTGATGCGTAATACAAAGCAGAAGACAGACAACAGCAAAAAAAAAAAAAACAAGTAAGAAAGCTACAGTCGAGTGTGCTCGACTGTGAGATACCCGCTACCCATTTAGAATATTAGCAAAATATTGCGGTATTATTTTCAATATATACCGAAAATACTGCAAAATTTATTTAGAATAGTATCACTTTTAAAATATACCATAGACGGCATAATATACCAGATTGTCGGCCAAAGCAACTGAGACCCCTTTAATAACTTCCACAATTTTTATCTGATCGCAACCAAATTTTCAGGAATCGTAAATACTATTGTTATTATTATATACACCAAAATTCGCAGCTTTAGCTTTAAAATTACGCTTGTTATTCGATTTTATTTGATTTGCGGGGGCGGAAGTGGGCGTGGCAAAAATTTGAAACAAACTTGATCTGCGTGCAAGCATAACAAATGCTGTCGAAAAAAAATTATAGCTCTATCTCTTATAGTCTCTGAGATCCAGTGTTTTATACAGACAGACGGACAGACGGACATGGCTAGATCGTCTCGGCTGTTGATGCTGATCAAGTATATATACTTTATAGGGTCGGAGATGCCTCCTTCTACCTGTTACATACATTTCCTGCCGCCACAAAGTTATAATACCCTTCTACCCTATGGGTAGCGGGTATAAAAAAAAATGAGACAAATATTATTTGCCGCAACGAATTTCAAATGCTCTCTTAGGCATTTGAATTCAAAAGTTCTGACTAAATTATTTTGCATAAATATATTTTTATTTATGACTTTGATTGATGGTCCAATGAAATGATATTTATATATAAAGAGCTTAAGCTTTGCTAAAGTTTTTGTTGATTTATTCTACTCCTTAATTAAGGTGAATTTCGTGATATTTTGGCACGCCCACAAGGGAGCTTGGAGCACAGTTTTGCAGCCACTCCTCGCCATCATATCTCGACATATCTCGGAGCAATTTAAAATCGATTAAAAACCGACGCCCGAGACCACCTGCTGTGCACTTGGATTTGGTTGCGGAGTCGCTTCTTTTTCTTTTGTTGTTTGGTTTGTGTTTTTTTCCCCTCTCTCGCTTCTTTGTCAATAATTTTGGACAAAAGCTCAAGGCGTTGGCCCAACATTGTTTATTAGAATTTTAAATGTAGGCAGCATTTTAACAAGTTTCGGTAGCATAGGCCTCAATTTTGTTTATTTCGTTTGTATATATTTTGGTATTTTATTTATTTTTGTGTTTAAATTAACGCGTGCCTGGCAGCTCTTTTGTGATTGTCATAAATATTTGAAAAGCGCGCGGCCCAAAAAGTGCTTAAATATTTCGGTTATTAACTGCATGTGCTCAATGCCACCACAAAAAAATCAAACAAATAGATAAAACGTTGCCAAAGTAAACGACTATCAAAATACGCTCTAAATGAAAGTATGACAAACTCTTATCGAAAAGAAATTAATCAATGAAATTTTATGTTTGGAATATTGATTTGTGCTGATGGTAATCACATGCTTTCCTTAATTAAATATATATTCATTTTAAGCACTTGCAGGGTATTCAATCACATGCCTAATAAAGCTTTAATTGACGCTTTTTTTTATGTATTTCTTTTTATAGTCAATAGATATAGAAAATATTTCGATTCATATTTTTGTGTTTTTTTTTATTGATTTTCGTTGGCCAATGGCATGCAATTAAAATTCATGGCATTTTACGAGTATTTACTAGCTCTTCACCCGCAACAACAAAACGAATGCGACGGACAAACAAACGAAATTGTTTTGTCTACTTTTTGATTCATGCTCATTCACATTATTTGGCTAAAATGCACATAAAACACACATATTGAATTGGCATTTTCTTTTGACCACATTCGGATGACCACATACGAATATCAATTTCAAAAATTTATGAGCAATCATTTTCAAGTTTTTCCTTTATTAATATTCCCATATTTACAGCACACGAACTATGCATACATAAAGTATAAATTTTTGCCCAAATCATAATTAAAAACAGATTGAAAGTTTTCCCTCCCCTTCTCACGATATTTTTCGTTGGCCTCTTGTGGCAAAGTCATTAATTAATGCTTAGAGGTTTGGGGTTTGTCATCTCAAAGTTTTATTAAACTTGAAGCGGAACAAAGCTTATTGATGAGTAAGGTCAAGTGAGACGAAAGGACTTTTGCCGAGTGGTTTTGCTGTCAGTTTTGTGTTTTGTGAGCGGCTGAGCAGAAAGCTGCAAAGTAGAATTTAATTTGCACTCGTTAACACACAAATGTATCTGGCACTCTTTGGCTGCATTAATTTCGACAAGCAGTTGTGTTTGACTTTGACTTGAAGTTGTTCTAAGTTCTAAACTTCTTTACATATTGAGGCGACTTAAAATTTGATAACTAAAATATTTAAGACTTTGAAAATTTGGCTTCGATCAGAAAAACATTGTAAAAGCTCTTTAATAAATAAATAATAAAAAAATAAATAAGCAGAAACGCCTACTCACTACGGAATTTATTTGGTATTGGTATATTTTTACTGTGTCACCACATAAATATACCAAATATAGCAAAAATACTAGAATATATCAAATAGTTATGCTAACAATCTGGTATATTTTGCACTCTATGGTATATTTTTACTATGTTACTAGATAAATATACCAAATATAGAATTCGGTATACCCAAAATACTAAAAACATGCCAAATATAGTATTTGGTATATTCTTAGTATTTTCGGTATATTAAATTGGTATATTTTAAAAGTGCTACCGCATAATTTTGGTTTTTATTTACAATCAGTAGCGGGTATCTCACAGTCGATTACTCTCAACTGTAGCTTTTTTACTTTTTTGAATGCTTGAATGATTTATTTAAAGAGAAAATTATAAGACAAATCAAACTTTTTTAATTTAAAGATGATTTAAAACCTAACTTGAGGATTCAAATCTCTATCAAGAACATTTAAATTTGAAATCTACTGACAATGATATTTATTTCACATTAAAGTGTTATCAAATGCAAGATTTTTATTCTAGTTTCCAGAACTTTTCCTCTAACTCCATTCATTCATTCTTCTCTTTGTATCATACATAATTCTTTTCAACTGTCATTATCAACACACTTGCGCAATCATTCCGATAATTTGTCAATGTTGCAGTCGATAATTAACATTGTCTTGTTAGAGGATCGTTAGATTAATGACGAGCATGTTCATTCAGCTGTCGCACTCTCTCTCTCTCTCCACCTCTCTCTCCCTCTCTCTCTTTCTCTATTGCTGCAAAGTGCATTTGCTGAAGCTGAAATCCTCCCGATAATTACGCGTAAAAAGCAAATAAAAACTATTGTCAACACTACAGTCGAGCAAGTCACAAAATGTGGAAACGTGAAACGGCCAATATCACAAAAATAATAATAATAATAATTTTGGGCATTGGGAATTTCTGGCGTCTGAGGCGGCGCCTGCGCAGCTGTTGTTAATTCCCTGCCTCGGTCAGAACCTTTGTTTAGGGTCTCAAAATGAGACGGGGTGCGTGCCAGGGCAATCGGATCGGGTCTGCGCTGTCTGTGTTGTAACCCGGGGCACCGTAAGTAGTACATTGGGTAATTAAAATAATGTTCGGAGTGAAAATTTTCAAGGGCGGCCATGTGTGGCACACATTTCTGTAATACATGTTGCATTGGGGTGGAAATTTTATAACGAATTTATGTTACTAACGAAACACAGCGAGCGAAAAGCGAAAAAACGAAAACCAGATGAAAAATAGTACACTAAAATCGCAAAAGCCACAAGTCGAGGCAACATCAAAGAGCGGCAGTAAAATTTCAAATGTGGCGCAGAATCCTTGACAGCAATAACTCCCTCACTCTCTCTCTTTCTTTCTCTTGCTGTCTCTCTCAGTCCGTTTCACTCGTTGGTTGTGTGCTAAATATCTTGAATATTTGAAAATTTGCTGCTAATGTCATTAAAAAGTTTTTGCTTTGTGCAACATTTTGTGTGTGTGTGTGTTTGTCGCATGCACTTTGTGCACTGACAACCAATTAAAAATCTGAAAAGTTGACAATTTTCTTTTGATGGATCTAACAATGCTTCGTTGCTCTCTTTCTCTTTCGCACTCAGACTGTCTCTAGAGCATTTGTGAGAAGCAAAAGGCAAACAAATGTTGTGGCTGCAAATTTGATTTAAATAATAGAAACACAATTTGATTGTTCCTGCTGCCTCTAATCAAAACTTTTGTGCATAGCAGATTTTCTTGCTCTCTACTTGCATAATTATTAAATTAAACTGTTCACTAATAATATTATTACTACAAACAAAATATTGACTTGCCTTTTATCTCTTTCTCTCTTTACAGCCTGCCGTCGTCAATAATAATAATAATGATGAATTGAATAACGAATACAGCGCTCATGTATTATTCAAGTATAACGTGTAAAGTACTCAATTGAAACAACAACAATTTGATAGAGAGAAGAGATAAAGTTCCAATTTACATTTCATAATTAACACAAGGAGGCAACAAACTTCCTTGGCAGCGGCAACAAACGCGTGCCACAGCCCAAAAATGGTGGCACGACGTTGCCCGTTGGCGCCCACAGCGCGTTGCAGAATGTTGCTACTGCTGCTGCTGCTGCTGCTACAACTCAGCACCAACAGCAGTCTGCTTGCCACAGCAACAAACACAGCAAGTTATGCCGGACTCAGTGCGGAGAATGCGGCCAGAATGTTGGCCGGCAGTCCAGGTGAATTAGAACAGCAGAAACAACAACAATCGACTGAAGGAGGAGCACACAGTGAAATGTCGCTAGTGTTGCCCCACGATACTTATCCCGGTTTTAGCATCAAAAAGTTCAAGACACGTCCGTTGCATGCCGCACAGAATGGCACAGCATCATCACAGCAGCATCATCATCATGGCGCTGAGACAGCAACAGCAACAACACCAGCTGCCTATCATATGCTGGACAGTGATTACTCCAAATACTTCACAGTCCTCGATGATGGCGTTGTGATGACCACGGCGGACATTTCGCCGCTGGTCAATCGTCCGGTGCAACTTGTTGTCGTGGAGCAAACACCGAATGCCACGAATACGCACAGCCTGCAGCTCTTTGTGATGCATCGCAAGGACATGTTGCGTTTCTCCGGCTCACTGCTCGATGCCAGCGGCGAGGTGCGCGAAAATCATCCAGCCGGGACTCGAGTACGCGGCGTGCCCCTCATGCAGGCCTTCAGCGGTTCGATACTCGACGAGGAGCTGGCGGAACCCAAAAAAGTGCGCTACACCATCATCGATGGCAATGTGGACGACGCGTTTGCGCTGCAGGAGCGTCGTGCCAATCAGAATGTGCAATTGAATGCAAAGTCGCTGGTCATTGAGGGCGATGATGAGTCGGGAGTTTGGCTCGTCACAAATCGTCCGTTGGATCGCGAGGAGCGTGCTCACTATGATCTCTCGGTGGAGGCATCCGATGTGGATGGTGTGGACAAGACGGTGTCTAAAATCCAAATCACAGTGCTTGACGAGAATGACAATCGTCCGATATTTAAATCACAGGATTACAAATTCGCCATTGCGGGGCAGAAGGCATCGAGCATGGAGAGCAACAACAGCATCACATGGCAACGCTTTGCGATACTCGGCAAAGTGGAGGCCACCGATGCGGATGGCGATAAGATCGCCTATCGCTTGAAGTCGCCCAGCAATGTGGTCATCATTGTGCCACAGACCGGAGAACTAATGCTAGCCGGGGAACCCACAACGAATGAGCTGCTCCTCGAGGTGATTGCCCACGATCTGCGATACCCGAGCCTGCTCAGTGCTCAGCCAGCGAAGGTTCTACTCGAATTTCTGGCCCCCGAGCCGGTGTCGTTTATCATGCAGCATCTGGAACACGATGCGGTCAATGCGCATTCGCATCATCGGGAAAAGCGACGCGTGACCCGCGCTGTTCGACCCACGAAGCGGATTGAGTTCACCGAGGCCGATGGCGATACCGAGGGCAAATCGGTGTTTCAGCTGGAGAAGGAGACGGACAAGGAGACGTTCAAGATACGCGACGATAATCCCTGGGTGACGGTCGAAACAAATGGCGCCGTGCGTGTGAAAAAGAAGTGGGACTATGAGGAGCTCGGCCCCGATAAGACTATCGATTTTTGGGTCATCATCACGAACATGGGACACAACGGTAAGTTGGGTAGCAAAAGCATTTCGTTTTTATTTCGTAATTAAGACTAATTAAACAAATTTGTGCGCGAAAAGCAAAAAGCGAACAACAAAAAGATAAAAAGACAAAAGTGTCAACTCTCTCTCTCTATGGCAACAAATCCTTTTTGAGGCAGCTGTGTTTTTGAAGTGCCTTAATGCTTAGATAATCTCTGCTTTTGTCGTCATTTTGAACATGTGCATTAAATTATGCATGAATAAGTTGGGCATAGTTGGGGTTAGCATTCAAAATGGTTTGCCTAAGTGAAAGCAAATTTAATGCGGTTTAAAAATGAACTTGTTCATATTCATTTACATCATTTCATATACTTTTTTTTTTAATTATGAGAGTATTTTTCCTGAGGACTATAAATAATTGAATAGGTACGATACGAATTTTAGTTTAAATTTTTTCTATGAAGACTTTATATATTTTAAATAACTTTTTTTTTTAACTGAGGAGTATTTTTTCAAAGGATTATAAATATATTTTTATGATTGTTTATAACTTTAAAGGAAGTTTAGTTTATTTTAACAAAAAGAGTATGTTTTCTAAGTAATATAAGTATCCCTTAATGATTGGGTACAACTTGAGAGGAATTTTAGTTTTTATAATATATAGTTTCAATTTTAAATAGCAAAAGTAATTATTCCGAGGAAAATAAATTTTTAACTGCGGGAACTTTGTAAGCTTTGGTAGAAAATTTTGTTTTAAATTATTTATTGTAAATATGAGAAACTTTTCTGAGGATAAGTACATATTTTGCAGACTTAAGAAACCTTTGTAGGACTTTCAATTTAACATTTTTTTTTCGAATCCTTATTAAATATTTTTCTCGAAATAAATCTCTGATTTGTTCAGTGGACTCAAAGAATTTTGTAAAGCAAGTGTTATTAATTTAAAAGTAACTTTCCTTGTTTGTTTATTGTGACTATCAAAAAGTGCTTGAATCTTTCCCTAATAGTAAAAGTAATTTTTAAAGTCTTTGGGAAATTTGAAAGGAATTTCATTTTTGAGCTCAGCATTTAAAGTTATTTTAAATCAACTAATTTTAAGCACTCCCAAATATTCCAAGTAATTTAAAGTTCGAACTATATGTAGCTGCAGCATATTCTTCAATTTATTGTGCAATAAATTAGTCGCAGCAGAACTATCAATTTCAATTCTATATATAGCTGAGAATCTAAAATGACTTTTCGTTCCCAATCGTTGTGTATAATTGTCTCTCTAATTTGTGGTTTCAATCATTGGATAATTATCATTGTCTGTGTCTCTGGTCTTTGACTTAACAATGCGTTGACATACTATTTATAGATCCATTGTCCACATGCTGTTTATAATTTAGAGAGAGAACAGATCAAAGAATTGGACTCATATTGATTTCAGAATGGTTGCAAATTATTTGGTAAGCTTGCCCATCGAAGATTTTACGCAATTAAATGTGGAGTTGTTGTTTGTCGTAACAGGCTTTTGTGGAAAAATTGGTATTCAAATATTTGGTTGCCATGACAAGTAATTACGCTATCAAGCACAAGGAGGCGGCACAATCAAAGCAAAAGATGAAGGCGAGTTGAGAGCATGTTTTTGGTTGGCTGCTTGCATGGTCAACACACACACACACATACGTACACTCTTTAGACATTTTGGTCATTGTGTTTTGTTAGTTATTTCAAGCGTGGCTCAATAAGCAAATATTGAAGCATGCTCAGCACTTACAACTGAGCAGTCCTTACAAGTCCTTACAGCCAGCCAATCAATTGTCCCAGCTCAGTTCTTACCTGCTTTGACCAAAATGAGGCCGAATAAAGATTTGAGTAGATACAAAATGCTTTGCAACCTCATGAATTCATTCAACCAACTCTTTTTCTCTTGTGTCTCTTTCGATTCGTTGCACAAATGACTTCGAGTTGAGTTGAGTTGAGTTGAGCTCGATTTCGGCCTGGATTTTCTCCCATTTTCCTTGCGTTTTCCGCGTTGCATTCGCTAATTGTTACACAGACTGGAACAATGAGGAGCTTTGGATGGGATTGTGGGTTGCCTGCTTGCTTGCTTGGGGTTAGCCTGGAGTCGCAACGCGCTGTTCAACTGTCAGTCAATTAACAATTTCCATAAATTCATTCATCCAACTGCAGCTTGTCGCATTATTGCTGTCTCTCTTTTTCTCTCTGACAATACAGATTTTCATTCCTCGTTCGCTTTTCACTGCCGATTTTCATTAAACTTTTGTATTGTGTTCTTTTGCTTGACACATTCGAGAGGAGAATGAACTTATCAATTATAAATAAAATGGCGGATTTTAAGAGCTGTGAGTTTGCGAATTTTCACTGAATATTTCACATAGAACATGTGTATTGATTGCTTCCACTGAGTGGAAGAAATAAAATCCAAAAATAATTAAATTTCGCAGAAGAAGTTAAATAATGAGTGAAATTTCCAACAAAGGGTATTAATTTAATAAGGGAATATTTCTATGATGTATTCAAAAAGTTCTTTGAAACATATAATTGGAAAAATTGGTCAAGAAATTTGTTGATGTTTTCAACTTAAATAGATTATTTTAAATACCTTTACTTTGCTCTAAAATATCGAGCAAAAGTTAATAATTCTATTTTATATTTCTTTGGCATTTTCTTTTCCTCTCTGAACCCTTTTTAAATTCTTATTTTATGAAATTAAAAGTTGACAGACTTTTCTTTAAACGATTTCGATGTGTAAAATAAAAAGTGTAAAGAAAAACTTGAAACTCGTTGAACAATTTCCATGCAATGCGGAAAATTCTGCATTCTGTATTCAAGTGTTTGGCTGCAACTTGAACACTTCAACAGATGCTTAACAACATGCCCGAAAGTCATTATCCTTATCGCTAAGGATGCACAATGGGTGCTCACCGAGTCAATTGGTAGTCTACTCAAATATCATACTCAAATATGTGCTATAGAGAACTGATTGTTACGGTTGCTTCACCGTCTGCAATTTGAGTTAATTTATGTAGCAAATGCACCGAGAAAATACAAACAAATTGAATCTGTTGGGCCACTTGTGTGCGCCAGGACACAAATGCCAGATAAACATAATTCATTTAGTAGACGACACACACTCACAAAAATGCGAAGAGGGACGAAAAAAAAACGAGAGAAAGGCAGCTTAAAACACTTAACAGTGCGTTGCACTTGGCGTAGGCGTTTGTTGGATGTGGAGGGTTTTCCTGGGAAGCGAAGGACAAGAAATTTACGACAATATTTTTCATTCATTTAAAATGCTACGCCAATACACACACTAAGCTGGCGTGAGAGAGTGAGTGAGAGGCAGAGGGAGAAAACACGCACAGAAAAAATGCGAAGAGAGCGCTGCAGTTGGAACGCTGCAAGTGAAACGCAAAACGAAACGAAATGGAATGCTGAGCAGGCGCAGAGAAACAAAGAGAGTAACAGAGAGCGCGCTCTCAATTCGAATTTCGGGGTTGGGTTGCTCAGGCGAACGCGTGCCAAAGTCCAGCAGGAAAATGCTCGTAACAATTAGAAGCCAGAGCTCAGGCCCAACTTGGAATTGAAAACCCAACCCAATGCGAAACGAAACGAAGAACAAATGCATGATTTGCTGCAGATTGCAGAGCAGAATGTGGTAATGATGTGGTGGGGAAGGGTAATTGGAGTGCGGTGGAGGCTGCCTGCAGCATGGAGAGTGACTGACTGACTGACTGATTGAGTTGCCCACTCGAATGGCGCGTGTTTGTTTTAGAAATTTCGCCGAACGCATTGTTTAGACAAACAAAATAATGTATGCAAACGCTGAGCGAAAAGAGAGGGTGAAGAATTGGGGAGGGAAAGAAAGAGAGAGAAGGAGCGAGAGGTTTGGCATTCCATCACTAGTGCAACTCACAGAGAGACTACAATGTATATATAAGAAAGAAAGAAGGGGGAGACAGACAGACGGGGGTCTGCTTTTGTTATTGTGCCATGTGAAAAGGGAAAAGGCATGAAAATTTATGCAGTGCATGAAAAATGAAAACTTGCACGCATGCAAAGCAACAACAGAAAACGGCAAACAGCCAACAGGATATACAGGACACAGTTGCTAAAAGGGATCACAAAAGAGGGCGCAACGGAATAGTTGATAATGTAAAGTTATGCAGCAAAAGGGCGTGTATGTTTGTGTGTGTGTGGCATGTGGCATGTAGCATGTAGCAGGTGGCAGGTGGCTGCTGCCACTCGCAAAACTCAAAGATTGGAAAATCAAAAAAGGAAGAAACTTTTTCACTGTCCTTGCCAGGCTATTGGAGCTTGTGGGAGGCACAGCTGCAACTTTTGTTGGCGATAAAAACTTTGCTTTTGTTTATTTCTTTGTTTTTTTTTTTTTTTTGTTCCTGCGGGTAACCACAACACACGAAAGCTCAGGCGAAAACTAATGCCCAAGCTACACTAATAACACAGACACAGACACACTCGTAAAAAGTTGCGAAAGGCATTCGAGGGAAGGGCAAGATAAAACGTCATAATGTGCAGCTGTTGCAACATGCAACATGCAGCATTCAGCATGCAACAAACAGCATGGCTAATTTTGATTGCAGTACTAAGCATAACTTTTGTGCAAATGGAGAAAGCGGAAAAAACCAGTCTGAAGTGGAATGTGATAAATTATAAAAATGCAAATTGAAGTTACGTGTAAAAAACGGGGGAAGTCAGGGAAGTCTTCGTCCTGCCATCGACTTGCAAATGAATGCTGCTTAAAAACTTTAAACTCTTGCAAGAAGAAACCGCAGGTGGGAGTGAAAAGCTCTTTCAGCTAGATTAACTGTTGCTGCTGTTGCTGTCAAAGCAACAAACCTAATTAAGCATTAATTAGCATAATTTATATGCATGTGGCTGAATTTGCCAGCAAGGTCTCTTAACACACAATCCTCGAGGTTTAATTCCAAGAAGTCTTTTAGTCTGTATGTGTGTGAGTGTGTGTGTGTGTGTGTGTGTGTGTGTGTGTGTAGGTGCTTTGAGGTTGACTGGAAAATTCCTGCTTGAAAATGTCTAGAGCTGAAATGTCTGCTTTAGACTAAGTGGATTTATAAGATACTAAAACAATGTGTACTTATAAATTAACAAAATCCAGGCTTAAGACTAAAGATATTGATATAGCCGAGCATCTTTTAAAATTTCAAATAAATACATACAAGTTGTTGAATTGTTTATTGAGTTAAGAAGTATGAAATACCTTTTTTGGTATTCCAATTGTTTAAACTTGTACAGAAAATAATTGTATATGGTTGCTTTAGCTGACAATCTGGTATATATAAGGGCTCTGTGGTATTTTATGAATGTAGTACTATTTCAATATACCAAATACAGCCGTCGGTATATTTTTGTATTTTTGGATTTTCCATTTCATATAATTTTCTCATTTGTGTTATGATGCAATCGGGCTCTGGTTGCTTTGGTTGACACTCTGGTATATTTTAGTATTTTTTAATATACATATATATTTTATTTTGGTATATTTATCTCTTATGTTATGTTCATTATTTGTATAGTACTTTCAATTTATTGTTATTCATTTACATGTTAAAATTACTTTAAATATCAAGCAGAAAATATATTTTAATATGAATAAAACTAGTCGAACTTCAATATATATTTTTTGGGTTTCAAGTAGAAACTTTATACTGCCTGTCTATGTTAGAAATAAAAGAAATGTGTATGCTATTTATTTAAACATTTGATATAAAACGTTGAGAGCAAATGATGCAACATTAAATGTGTGTCTCTCTCCATCTCAGAAATCTTAGTTTATTTGATCTGTGTGTTAGTTTTCGGGCCATTTGAAATTCATATTCTGATGAATTTCCAAACTGTGTCTGTGTGTAAATTATTAAGCACATGTTTGGACTAGAACTCAACTCAAGCAGAGTTTCAACAGCAACAACAACAACAAGTAGAAGAGACATGAGGGTAAATATCATTTATGGCATATTTCATGCTGATGTTTTGCTTAGTTCTCTAGTTCTCTGGTTCAGCAGCCGTTGCCACAGCCCCGACCTCGAATACATACAAGAAAGAGACAGCTATGAGGGGTAAGAGAAAGACAGAGATGGAGTATGAGAGAAGGGAGAGAACAGCATGATGCGATGCTCTTCTGGGCTTCAAAGTGTTTTGGCCTAAATTTTGAAGAGCCACAGCGAACGAGAAATGCTGAGAAAATCGCGTAGCAAAAGTTTCGCGACATAAATTTTCTATATGGTTAAAGAGGAGAGGGAGCAGGAGTTGAAGAGGAGAGGAGAGGGCGTGAAGTGGGGAGTGAGGAGTGCGGAGTGAGGGGGGAAGCTGCGAGTTTTTCAATGTGACAGTTGAGCATGGTGAATATTTAGCAAGTTTTAGTTTACGCTACATAAAATGTATTGTACGCAAACACACACACAAGCTATCTCTCTCTCTTTCTTGCAGCCTCAAGTGTGAGTGTGAGTGTGTGTGTGTGTAACCTTTCAAGGCAGCCACACAAAAACAATGGCCGAAACACACAAGAACAACAAGTGTGTCACACAGCTGCTGCTCGGATTTAGCTCGGCGATTGAGTTTTACCTTTTGACAGGCTTGTCATACACACACACTCCTTTACATTTACATACACACACACTTACACATACACACACTGTCTGTGTAGGTTATGTGCGCGCAATCTTAACCCAAATTAAAAATGCAAATCGCTTTTTTGGCCAAAAACGTTTTGACACTCAATTTGATTGTTAACGATTCTCGGTTATGCGTACGTGCTTGTGTGTGTTTGTTTGTCTGTGTCTGTGTGTGTGTGCGTTGCGGTTGTTGTCATAATTCTAATTGGAATTGCATTTAAATTTGTTTGTCATGCGGTTTCACTGACACACATTTCAAATGGGCAGTTAAACAGATAAGCAAACAGTGTTTGGAAAACGCATTCTGAATTGCCATTTCGCCCAATTAAGAAAGTCGATTCTTTCACTTGTCACATCTATTATGCAAATCGATGATTATAAATAAATGGCAACAAATTTGCGAGACATGAAAATGGCATCAAGTAAAATTAGTCATGTCTCTTTGCAGACGTCTTTCTGTGTTTGCATTTCTTTTTGTATACCATTTTATATTTTTGTATTTGTATTTAAATACAGATTTCGTATTGGTTTGACAAACACGAGGCAGTAAATGCTTTATCTCTTCAACAGAGACAAGAGCAAATAAATGCTATCAAATGACAGCTTTTATTTTTCTCACCAATCTTTTTGAGCGCTGCAAAGTATGCAACATAAAATTTCAATTCGATTGCTCTTTTTTTTCTGCTTGCTGTGTTTAGTTTTGTTATTCGCAAATCTCTGCCACAAACAACAACAACAAGCACACCACTTAAAAATCTAGTAACAATTTTGTAATCCAATTTGTTTAGATATCGAAAAATATATATTCGAAATTGAGAGCGCTTTAAAACTAAGTTCGAGTTGGTTTTTTGAATTTGTTTTTTTTTTTTTGTGGTCAGAAATTGAGCTTAAAAATACAGTTTAACACCGTGCTATAGAAATCAATTGAAAGTAATAAAATTCAATTGGTGGCATACAAAACGAAAGTAAAGATTTCAACTAAAGAGAATTGATATTTTAACGAAAATATTTAAATGCATAAAAGCAACTTTTTTTTAAGGGTTTACGCTTTGTCAACTCATCACTTGAGTGAATTGACGTAAATAACCCTAATAAAATGTTATATTACACTAAAAATGAAATGAAAATCTATTCAAATTAGTTGAAGCAAAAAAGCAGCTTGTGAAATTTTGTTTGATTTATGCGAAAATTATCGACAAAAGTTCGCTTAAAGTCTACTTGAATTTTATGAACTTTTGTCGTCGGCCATTATGAATTATAATAAGCTGATGTTTGGCATAAAAGCAATAGCAACGAAAAAAGTGTTGACAACAATGGCCAACAAAACTGTGTTGACAGCCAAAAAAAAAAAAAAGTCAAAGCTCAGCAAATTTTACGCTCTGTCGATTTTTGTCTACTTGCCTAACACAAAAAGTGATTCAAGTTTTTGCTATATAAAGTATTTATCTGCACATAAGTTAATGTTGCTGTTTGCTGTTTGTTGTTTTTGGCCAAGGGTTGCTTGTCTGTAGAAGATTTTGTGTTATTATTACTACGTTTGTCGTTTAGTTTTGCTCTCGCTTCTGCGTTGCGTTTCCTGTTTTGACTGCACAAAATTTGTGCTGTCATTATTTACGAGTAAATTCTCGTTTTCCTACTTGTGTGTGTGTGTGTGTGTGTGTTGTTTGCCTTTGCACATTCGTCGTCGGCCATTTTGGCTAAAACTCGAATGCTTCTTCTGTATTTTTGTCATCTCTATTTTTCATGTTTTTTTCGAAGGCAGCTGCTTCATCCGACGGCTGCCATGGCAACCAAACAAACACACACAGAAACAGAGTAAAGGGCGCCATTTTGTTGCCAACTGCGTATTTAAGTATGTGTGTGTGTGTGTGTGTGACTTTTATGTCTGTGTTTGCTTTTAGGCTTTTTAGGGCTCTCTCTCTCTCTCTCTCTCTCCGTCCAAAAAGTGTCTGGTCCGATTATTCTGCGGTTGCAACTTCGTTTTGTGGCTTTTCAAACTGCCGTTGACAGTTTTTTTTCTGTTTTGTACGCTGTCTGGTTTATTAAGCCATTGTAGTTGTCACCGAATGTATTTTGGTTTTACAAAATATTTTCGCAACATTTCTGCGTAGTTTGCATAATGAATTACGGCATGTGTCGAATGCTAATTGATCGATGGCCAAATGTTTATTCAACTTTATAATTAGTTTTACATGTCGAAAGTTCAATTACAATTTCGTTTATTAATTTCGCTGCGTCCATGAATTAAACATGTAAATGTCTCTGCATTTGCATTTGGTTGCCAAATTAATTCTAATTATATGCATTCTTTAATATTTTTTTGTATATATATAAATTACTTTAAACAAAACTAAACCAGCATTGACAGTTTTTGCCTTGTTCTATGCAAATGAAATTCACATTCTAAAACGCTGTCAAAATGCCAATCAAACAGTCAATCAATCAATCAATCAGTCAAGCTGGCAAACAAACCAGCGAAATCAGCTCCAATTTTCAATTGCCATTCGTTTTTTTGATAAATGGCACTGACCACGCCTTCTTCTTTGTTGGAAAAATCAATAATGCTGGCAAATGAAATTTGTTAGGCAAAATTTCGCGTTGCAACTTTTGCAAAAGTTGGAGTTAGATCCTTGCAAGGATGTCGTTGCGTTGTTGCCATTTGTTTTGCCTGCGTTCGCACATCCGTTTTGGCAAACGCCGCAGTAATAATTCATGGCACAAATTGCGTTTATTACAATAAAACCGTAACGGGCAAAGGCAAATATACTCTTACTACGGACTAAAATCCTGAGGCCGCAGCCACGCGAATAGCCAAAGGCCAGTCGACGCTTTTGCCATGTTGATTTGCATTGCAAAGGGGAGAGAAAAAAGAAAGGAAAAAGAAAGAGTTGTTTTCCGACTTGCGGCAGTTATTTATCACAGTGTGGATGGAATGTTGTTACACTGTGATTTCTCAGTGTGTGTGTGTGTGTGTGGGCGTCGTTTGTTAGCCAACACGTCATGGTCTAATTAGCAGCGCACGTCAAACGAGCCAAATGAACTTATCACCACCACCGCCACCATCAACCAAACACTGACTGCGAAAAGTTAACCATCGCCTGCTTGGCGTCTTTACACTTGATTTGAGTTGAGCTGCAACAGCAGCAATAAATGTGCGTGGCTCTTGTGCCACTTGATCCATGAAATTTCACATGTCAATGAATTTGATTTTGAATATGATTTTGATGTTGATTTGTGGCACATGCGTGATCAAATTAGTGGCATGCAAATGCCTCTGTGTGTGTGTGTGTGTGTGTGTTACACTTGGCCTCATTTTTCGGCACTTAACTAAAAATATACATATATTTTCAAGCATTTATCGATCAGAAGTATGCATTAAAATACGCTGTTAAATAACGCAAATATTGCATGAGAATTCAATTACCAACTGTAATTAATTTTGATAATGTGTCAATAATATATTTTTATATGCGATTAATGTCTGCAAATAAGGTTGGATCGAAAAATGCAATTTAAATGTTCATTAATTAAAAGTAACAAGTATTTAATGTTGAGTGCGCTGACAAAAGAAATCAGTTTATTTACTCAATGTAATAAGCAAAAGCTTTGTTTATTCTTTTAACAAGTAAGAAAGGTAGAGTCGAGTGTGCTCGACTGTGGGATACTCGCTATCGATTTTTAATGAAAGCAAATCACTGTGGTATTATTTTTAAAATATACCAAATTAATATACCGCAAAATACTAAAATATACCAAAGTAAATATTTGGTATATTGATATTGTAATACATTTAACATTTATTTTTTAAATATACCAAATTAATATACCGCAAAATACTAAAATATACCAAAGGAAATATTTGGTATATTGATATTGTAATACATTGAAAATATACCAAAACGTGAAAATATACTGTATCGCCAAAATATACCAAAACGTACAAAATATACTGTACAGCCAAAGCAACTAAGAGCTGAAACAAATTATATTTCTTTCTCTTAAAGTCTCTGAGATCTATGTAGGTATTTATACAGACGGACAGACAGACAGATGGCTGTATCGTCTTAGCTGTTGATACTGATTAAGAATAGATCAATTTTCTATACATTACTTGCAGTCAAAAAATTAGAATATCCTTCTACCTACCCTAGCTTCATTTCCTTAAATCTCTCAATTTATAGCGAAATTCTTTATAAAAGTAAATTTATTTTTAATGTATTCTAATTATTGTTACATTTCCGTAATCACATCAAGTGATAATTAAAGCTCAAATTGCTCGCTTTTATAGCTCAATCATTGAATTAATTATTTGTGAATATGCTAAAATATATGCTGACAACATTGATAATTACAGCTGAGCTGTGGCATTATACATCGAATAGGATATTAAATGCGAACATTTAAGCTCTTAATCAGTAAACATTTACACAAAGTTCTTGTGTTTTTTTTTTTTTGTTTTTTATCGAGCTGAACAGGAAAAAAGTCACAGCGCAATATTTAGCAAAAAAAAGTTTTTGTAATCGTTTTGTCTATTTAGTTAATATTTATTGCCGTGTGGTCAAATGGTGAAATGAACATAAAAATGCGGCAATACTTTTTACGAGTGTTGCGCAAAGAACATAGAACTGAGAACAGAGAACAGAGAACACAAATCAAACAGCAGGTGGGCAATTCAACTGCAAGACTGACCGAGACCCAGACCCAGACCCAGAACGAGAATGAGAACCCGAACCAGTTTGCCATTTTGTTTTCACAACGCAAATACAAATTGTTCGAGAGGTTTTTATGGCCAAAAAAAAGAGAAGGAAAAACTTTTGCACCCACCAAAAAAATGGCCAGGGCTTTGGTTAAAATTTGTATTTGCAGCGCCAACATGCTGTGTGCACTTCCTCCCCCTCTTCCTCCCCCTCTTTCTCCCCCTCGATCTCTCTCTCTCTCTGGCCAATCACACTTTGCACATTGGGAATTGCATTTGCCCCTCACTTTCGTTCCCTGGTGACTCAAACCACTCGACGATGCGGTGCGCTGCGCTGTGTGTGTTGAATGCCATGTGGAATGCGCAATGGGGGATATTCAACGTTTACTCATTAAAATGCAAAATGTTCGCGCTTTTGGAGCTGCTGTGCATTTGCCGCCTGCTCCACAACACACACAACAAAACAACGAACAGCTGCAGTAACAACAACCAAAAAAAAGTGTGTGATAGTGTTTGGGGTCCTTTAATGACAACATGCCAACTGGTCGAAGCGTGTAAATTGCTGCACCATTGTGTGGTTTTAACTTTATTGAATGGAAAGTGCGTGTCAGCAGCAACAACAACAGCAACAACAACAACAACAACAGCTGAAACAACAAGCATCATTTACATGGCTTAATGTGCCAAATGAGGCATTTCTTGTGCTGTGTTGTGTGTGTGTGTTAAACATTTTCAACATTTCCCCAAAATATTTACGCTCTTAATTTACGCAATCTTTAGGCCTATTGTGTGTGTAGAGGCGTGGCAGAGAGTGAATTTTTTTTGTATGCGCAACATGCGAGACTTAAATCAGCATCAACAGCAGCAGCAGAAGCAGCCACAAGAAATAACCACTTGAAATAGACAAGCACGTTCTACAAATTTTCATAGCATACATTTCAGGGCTTACGAAATGATTACCAAGAAGAAAGCGAAACAGAAGGAGAAAGAGAGAGAGAGAGAGTGAGAGAGAGAGCGCGCAAAAGCTGTGGCTTGCATTTCTTGTATATATATTCTTATGACTACTTATTGCGATTATTATTGGAAAGCTGATGGCATAAAAATGCATATTAAATGCGACATTAACAATAATTCTTTCCTCTTTCTGCTTTCTTCCTTTCTTGGGGGGGGTGAGATTTTTGTGTTGCGTTTGCTCAAGTGGCAAACGCGCATAAAGTTCAGAGACTGATTTATGGGACAGTGAGAGCGCTTGTGCAAAAGTAATTGATACGTACTCACATCTCGTATATGAGATTGAGCTATGAATATGATGCTGCAGTCTGCGATATAATGAAGTGCTACTTGGCGACAGCTTGAAGGGTGTCTGTGTGTTTGCTCATGAGTTCTTGGAATTAATTTCATAAAAATTGTGCTCAACGAAGGCAGTTAAGATGGCGCTGTTCTTTAACTAGCAAAGACTTGTTATACTTTTATATATACTCTTTTATAAAACATAATTTAAAAATAGAATAACAAATAATGCTGTTACTTACATTTCGTGATTAATAGATATTTGCAGTCCAAACTATGAAGATTTATTCTACATTATATTAAGAATTTAAAAATAGAATAAGAAATAATGCAGACATATTAGAATTTGGTTAAATTCTCTATCTATCTCTATAGCATAGAATAACAAATAATGCTGATTAATTAGAACAAGTGAAATTCTCTGCTGCGTCAATATTTGCAGCCTAAACTTGAATTATATTTTGCGCAGAGTCTTTTGCTGCATAAATCACATTTAAACAAACAGCTAATACAAGTGTACACTTGGCTAGCTTTGGCTGTTTTCGGCATTAATTTGAGTGCAATTCAAGAGTCAATTCACAGTCTCAGCAATTCAGCAATTTCGCAATGTTTATCAGAGACTTTTCCAGTTCAATGCGTTTTCCAGGGTCATACAGCACACAAAATTTATGAACTTTTAACTTTTGTGAACTGAACAACTTAAAGCAACTCGTTTGATGCCATTTGCCAAAGTGCTCTTGGTTTCTCTTTTAAGCATTCTTCTAGCTTTAGCTTCACATAAAGCACTGGCTCATCAATCAGCACAGAAGCACAAAAAAAAAGAGGGAAATGAAAAACGAAACTAATGTGGCTTGGCAATGCCAGGGGCTTTAATGACTGAAGACTGTCAGTCGAAAGTCGAGAGTGGTAAACGCAGGTCGACTCATCTGCTGTTGTTGTTGCCTTCGGTTTGATTGGTATGCAAGGTGCCCGCCAGCTGTTCCTCTTCCTGTCCTGCCTGTCCTGTCCTCCATCTAGTCGAGTCGAGTCATCTCTCTCTGGCACTAAAATTGCAATCAAGTCATAGCAGTTGCTACTGCTGCTGCTGCTGCTGCACACAATCGCCATCAAACTCAATCAGGCTCATGGCTGATGGCAGGATAACAGCCAAACGCAAGCCAGATAAAGCACTAGGATCGTCTCCCCCAAGAATCCAGAGGCTGTGGCAGCGACAGCGACAACGACAACGTCTAGTTTCACCTTCTGCGTGCAGAAAATTTCATTAATTTTCGCTTAATGTCTGCCATGTGCGCAATTTCACTTCGCATCGAACCCAGAGCCCAGTAGCTGGTTTTCCCCCCCCCTCCCCCAGCCGCATTTATGCAAACTTGGTCCCGGTAGCCGAGGCAGGCAGGTTGCTTATGACAATTTAAACAGCGTTAAAGCCTTTACAAACTGCCTTCTTTTAATGGCGCACATCTTATCAGAGTTAAAGCAGAAGAAGTTGAAGCTGAAATGCAGCTTAAGTAAAGAAAAAATATGTTAGCTTATTTCTTTGCATCTGTAATTGTTATAGTATTTTTATTGTTAGAGTTGGAGTAGTTTGGAAACGTTTGTAACAAAAATAAAAGGAAGTTACAAGAAATTTTTGATGTAAAAAGCATTAAAGTGATATATTTGACATTGATTGTATAACAATTTTTCTCAGATTTTTGATTAACATTTGTTACTCATTTTAGCTGCAATGAAACATTTGTTAAGTTTCAACATTCATTAATTTAGATAACATGTACTTATCAAACAACTTATATATCAAATATAATAGTCTTCGCTCTTGCATATAGATTCCTTTATTGGTCTAGAAGCTGCAAATTCTATTTACTTGCTCAATTGCCATTTAGAGCATATTAACTTTGTAGCGTTTTCGCTCGCACCAAAGTTCGCATCAGCGACTATTTGCTATCTGCTCTCTCTATCTCTCTCTCTCTCTCTCTCTGTGTTGTCCTGCAGTTGCCCTGAGACACAGCTAATGGCCTTATGGCCTTGTTTTTAGGGTAGGGCTGATGAAGATGATGAAGAAGTAGCGAGAAGGCTTCTAGAGTTTTCTGCGTAAATTTTAATTGAGTCTTCGCTCGGTTGAGCAACTAAGAGTTGTTGCTGCTGTTGCTGCTGCTGCTGCTGCGCTGTGTGCTAATTAATTTATTAATGTTGGCAATTTTTGCTGCTATTTTTCTTTTTCTCAATTACGCTTTTTTTATTTGGGTTTGCGACTTTTTTTTTCATTTCTTCATTCTGTTGAAATTGGCAATTAAATAGACGGGCATTAGACGGGCTGGGCTGGTGTTATGGTTTATGCCATGGGTCTTGCTGTCAATGTGGCAACATCAGCGGCTAAAGAGCTGCGTTGAACGTTTTAAATTGCGAACTTTATTTGTCAGAGCTGCGCGTGGAAGAGGCAACCAGCGATAAAGAGAGGCAGAGAAATGTGACACCTACTAAAGTAAAAGTCTTTATGGCAGCAACAGTAGCAAGAGCAGCAAGAGCATCGGTGGCAGCAGCAACCATAATATTATCTTTATCTGAAACTGCCAATTTGCTGCTGCCTTGACATGCGGCAAGGCGTGGCAAGGGAGATAAGCAGACGCAGCCAAACGACACGTCTCCATCTGCGTTCACATTGCAACACACACAGAGACCATTTTTGTGCCTGAGCTGTCGCATAATTTTGCATTCATTCAGCGAAGCGAAGCAGTTGCTGATGCTGCCTCGGGGGCAACAAGCGCTGCATGCTACCTTTTCGCTAGGTGTTAACTCATTTGCGTTGCAGTTAAGTGACTCAATAAACGGCAACTCAAACTGAGGACTGCACGCTGTGTTACACACACAGCACACACACACACACACACACACACACACACACATATACATATATACATACATATGTTTATATAGTTGTCGCAATTTGAGCCTGAGTTACATGCCAGCTTATGCCGGATATGTGGCATGTGGCATGCGGCATGTGGAAGCTGCTGATTTGCAATGACAAATTTTTAATGCTGTCAAATGTTTTCATTAGTCTCGACAGCCAGTTTAAACCTGTTTCACAACTCGAGGCCTAAACGATCTAGTCGACAAATGCGGCCCCAAATGAGGTGTGAAATATTGACCATTTGTTTTTGTTTGTTATTCCACTGAATTAGGCATAAATATTTAAATATTTGTGAAAGTAAATTAAACATGTATTTTATGCGGTTGACTACTAAATTCTAAGATTTAACAAGCCAAATGGAATTCATTATTGGAATATAATAGTATTGTTATACATATTTTATGATTTTGGACTTATATTGCTTATGTTCTACAAATTATTAAGTTTTGCTGTTGTTCATCAAGTATTTTGTTATTTAACTAAAGTAATACTTAAATATATTTGAAAGTAAACAAATATAGCTACTGTGGTTAACAGTCTAGTATATTTTGCACTATATGGTATTTTTGGAATGTTATACTGAGAAATCTGGTATATTTTGCAATACTATGGTATATTTGAAATGTTGTATTGGACAAACTGGTATGTTTTTTACTCTATGATATATTTTTAATTAATATGGTATATTTTGTGATCAATGGTATATTTATGATGTAGTAGATGACAATTTGGTATATTTGCACTATTCGATATATTATGAATGTGGTAATTTATTATTATACTAAATATAACATTCGGTATACGTTAGTATATTTTCGGTATATTTTTAAATGAAAATGGGTAGTGAGTATCTCAGCCAATCACACTCCATAGAACTGAATTAAAAATCGTCGAAAGTACATGAAATATATATTTTGATTGCACATTAAAAGTTTAAGCGAACTTAAGTTTATCAATTGTTCATACTACTTACTTTGATTGATAATTTATTGAATAGTGTTGTTGATTTTTATTTGTTTTCAAAATTAATTAATATTTTTGTAAATGAACTAAAGTTGCACTTTCATTGATATTTTTCTTTGTTGATTTTTATTTGTTCTTTAAATTAATAAGTTTTTCTTTACTCTTTCATCAATTATGTGTGCTTCTTGAAGTTAATTAATATCGAAATCTTTTCGAAAAGTAAATTACAATATTAGTTTCGCAAATATTTTGTTATATAGTGTTTTTATTTGTGCTCGGTATTAATAAGTTTTGCTTGGCTATTTCAACAAATATTAGTTCTGAAACTAATCAATTATTTGTCGAACTATTTCTGAGAGTTGCGTAAACAAAAAATGTGAAAAATAACATTATTGCTCTGGTGTGTGTACTATTTATTAGACTACAACTTGCTCCCTCGCATAATCTCTGTCAAGATTCGAACAAAGTAGCTGGGCACAAATCCCCCAGTGATTTCACATCTTGCACGCCCTTTTGACTACTTCATCAATAAGTTCAATATTTGACTTTAGCTTTAGCTACGCCACACACGCACAATGCTTTCCTCTTTTTGTTGTTGTTGGCAGCTTCATTAAAGGCATGCCATCAAAAAAATAAAAATAAAAAAAAGGAAAAAGAAAGGAAAACGAGGGGAGCAAATGAATGGCAAAGAATGAAAACGAACAAACTGAGAGCGAGAGAGGAAGAAAAGAAAAGGGAAAATATCCATCAAACCCATAACGCAAATATTACGGGGAGCCATAAAATCCGGCAGAGAAAACTACCTGCAGTATTGTGCTCTTATTTCCCTTGCCCTCGTATTTATCGCTCCCATAAACCGAACCCACAAGGCAATAACCCAAAACAACAACAATGCCAAGAAAAATGAATGAAAATCCAAGGAAATTCATTTGGAACTTTAACCGAAAAAAAAGTAACGCAACTCGAAATGTCAGAACGAGAGAGAGAGAGAGAGAAAAAAAAGTTTCGACTTGACTGCATTTTAATCAAGCAAAGAGCAAAAAGAAGAAAATATGAACCACATTGTGGCACCCTTATACTTAATATGACGATGATTTTGCTACCTTTTGCCACCACCTTGAAGGGGAGCTCAAATGAAGTGTCAATGCTTAGCAAGGGGAGTGGCATGTGGCATCAATAAAGCTCTTGCAACCGTTTCTCGTTTCCTCTATTTCACTATCTTGCCATCAGTTTTCAGTTTTTTTTTTGTTGTGCTGTGAGGACAAAGGTTAAGTTGCCGTTAAATTGCGGAAAAGTAACAATCAAATGATGATGACATAAATGTTGCAATTCCACTTCGAGCAACTGCTGCTTGATTCTTCATATTTTATTGCCGCAATCATTTGTTGCAGACATTACTTTGAATGCAGTCAAATCAAATGGAAAAACTTGAGCAGCTGCTGCAGTCAGATTTACAGAATTAATCAAGCTAATTCTGTAAACTTGACGTGACTTTGATGTCAATTGAATATTAAATGTTGAAGGGTGAATGAAGCGTTTTAAGTTTGAGTTTAACTTGGGGCATTTGACAATCTGATATATATTTTGTCCCCTATGGTGTGTTTCGATATACCAAATAAAGCTTTCGGCATATTGATTTCATTGTTATATTAAAAAATATATTTAACGTTTTCTATGCTTAATCAATCATCATAGTTTTCTGTCATTCTTTAATTTTAATATTCTCCTATTGAGATTTAAATTTTATTTTTGTTAAATCACTTTGTTAGTTCTTACTTCTTAAACATTTCATTTTATTATATTTGTTAATTTGCTAATCGGCAGAATTCATTATAATACTTTACTTTGCCATAGCTCTTAAGTCTTGTCTTATTCACACTATGAATACGCCTTTAAAAGCAAATTCACATTTTAGGCTGTATTAGCTCAGCTGATTGATTAACAATTGAAACGTGAATCTCGACTAATTGAACAGCTACTGGCATTAAATCATCTCTGCTTATCTTATAGATTTAGCCACAGGCTCAAGCAATTAATGAGCACAGCTTTGTGTCGCGTTTTAAACAGCTTTAAAAGTAAATCCACTTTAATTGCTTGTTTAACTTGTAGTTTATGGTTGAGAAGTAGCTCCTGGGGATAGTGTCGTTAAACTGCTTTGCTATTGTTTCGCATTTCTTATCAAAAAATTACCACATGCATTAAGTGACAGTTGCACGCAGAAAGCATCTCAGACTCTTAAAAAGTCAAAGCCATGCAGCAGCATCAGTTTTAATGCTCTGGTTATCACCAACGAGGGACAAGCTTTCACAGCCATTCAAAGCCATTGTCATCATAAGCCAAGTCAAGCTGAGACTGTCTGTGTGTTGCAGTGCTGCTTAGGGGTTAGCAGCACGAACTTGCTTGCAACATGCAACATGCAACAAACCCGGAAAGGCGCCAGTCTTTGTCTCGCGTTTACTTTGCACTTCAGACAACAATGAAACCGAAAGACTCTGCCCCAAAAAGAGAGAGTAACTCAACAGTGATGCTTCTCTCTCTTGTTGATCTCCGTGTTGGGTTACACGGGAAGCGGGAGAAAAGCATGAAAAGAAATCGCAAAAGCCTAAAGCCACCGACAGCATCGTGGGTAGACAAACAAAGCTGCTTATTGTTTCAATGGATTAAGTGGAAACCAGCCACTGTGGACCACACGGCCGGCGGACCACACGAACTCTGTGGATGTGATGACGTAAAGTGTAAAGTGTGCTGAGCTGCGAGCGTAAGATGATGCTGAGCAGAAGCATCAGAGGCATCAGAGAGTGTACTGAGTGGAGGCAGCTAAGGCTAAGTCCTTCTCAGACAAGGGCACGAGAGTTTGTCGCTTAGGGTGGCTGCTTGGCTGCTCTCTCTCTTAGCTTCAAGTGGGTGCCAGCTTCAAGTTCTACTTCCACACACACACACACACACACACACACACACACTCTTACCTCATATTTTGTATGTGAGGAACTTGGCAACGTTTGCTGCGGAAGTTTCGCAATGGGCGGGCACTCAAAAGTAGAAGCAGAGGCAGAAGCAGAGGCAGGAATAACTCTCATGAGTGTCTTGATACAACGACATCTTCTTCTCTTCTACACGATGGGGGGTCCTTCTACTTCTACTTCGACTTCTCCTTCAGCTTCTCCTTCTGCTGCTGCTGCTGCTGCTACCTCGAATCTCTGTGCTAAATTGATGCGCATAAAAATTGAATTTGTTAGGGAAAATTGACAACTGAAAGTTGTGTTACGTGCAACGTAAGCGAAATTTATTTATGTTCTACGTTTTAGAAATTTATTTTAATGGTCTCGTAATGTGATGTCATCACAACTTTCCTTCTCACTTTTCTCTATGTGTGTTTGGGAGAGAAGAAAAACTGATGTTAGTTGGCAGCATGCGAGAGAAAGTAATTTACCAAATACAAAGCAACTAATAGAGCAACATAAATCAGTTATATTTCTACATATGCAACACTTGTCTGCCCTTAACTGGAGCTCCAAGTTTGCTTGATAAATGTGCATAAAACAGACTCCAGAGTGCTGAATTATTTTGTGCTTCATATTTTTGCTTACTCAAGCTGAATATATTTAAAGAATTTTCGCATTCATTTGCCATTTAAGAACAAGAACTTTTTACCTTCAATTTGTTTTAAGCCTATCGAAATATGGGATTTTTGTTTTTTGTATTTATCTCATTTATGTGAGGTTCAATTAAATTCATTTATTTCGAATGAGTTCTTTCTTCAACCTTTTTTTTAATTGAAACTAAATGCATTTATTTTGTATGTGTTATGGCTTCATTATTTTTTAGTTTTTATTTCGTTTTACAAGGATTAACAATCTTTTGCCATTTTAGTCCATTTGTTTTGTACTCAATTTTTAAGTACGAAAAGAATTGACCAAGTAAGTGCATTGTAGACAAATTGTGTCACACTTTTGCGCAATTTATTTGGCAATATTTCTAGTTAGGCTTTTCCAGCCGGAAACTTTTGAAATATTTGGCATTCGCTCTAATGCGGTACTAAAACGAGGCAAAAATGAAATCAAATGAAATAAAATGCATGGTTTGTTGCCAAGTCGATTTTAGCATTTAAGCCGTGGCAAATCTTTTTGCGCTTTTGCCAGTGTGGAGAGGAGAGGTAAAAACAATGGCAAAATGGCTATTTATTCTAGCATTTTGCCTGTGCGATTTTAAATTTTTGTCTACCGTTTTTCGTTTTGCTACCGTACATCGTCGTATGCATTGTCGCCACGGAAATCCGCCATGTTGGCTGGCTGCTGCTGCTTTGTGGCATGCCTCAATGCACAATGTTGTACACGCTACTCGCACTCTCTATCTCTCTTTCTTTCTACCTTTCATTTATGCATTTCGTGTTATTTAAATTTCAACTTTACCTGAAGCACGCTCGCCACAATAAGCCATAGAATAGCGTTACACACAATGCTGGCAAAGCTGGCAAATAACAAAAACTTTTGCGCGAAATTGTAAAGAAAGTTAGCAAGGAGAGTGCGCGAAAGAGATGGAGAGAGTGTGCATTCTTCTCTCTCTCTCTGTCTTTTGGGGGTTGCCTGCCAATGTTTGTTGCATTTTTGTGTTGCAATCTGTTGAACAGCAGCAGCAAAGTATATATATTTATATGTATACTTTTTGGCAGTCCTTGGCTCAGACTCTTTGTCTTTAGCATGATATTTGCTTAAAGGCGGTAGCTTAAAACAGCGAGAGAAAAGCAAGAGAGGGGGGGGGAATGCTTGTGCCGCCTGTTTACAATTCACTTTGCTGCACTTGAGAAATTACACATGCTTCCCTTCCCTCCTCATCTCATTCGCACTCCTCCCGCAATCCCGCACTTGCTGCCCTCATATACATTTTTTCCGTCTCTCTCTTTTATTTTTTGCCTTTTATCGCGCTCGAATTTCGTACGCCTTTGTACTTAGTTCATGGTGCACAGCGAGAGAGGGGGGATAAGGGGCAAGTAAATCGTCTGTCTTATTTGTCTACCACTACACTCTAAACACACACACACACACATAGGGCCACTTCACCCACACAAACAAACACGTACACTTGTGAGCAACACACGCTTCTAATATGCGCCAGAGTCATCATTGGGGTTCCTTTTTGGACCCTTTGTAGGGCTGCCCACATTGCTTGTTGTTGTTGATGTTGTTTGTCGTTTCTGTTGTTGTTGTTGCTTTGTTGTTGCTTAGCTTGTGCTGTTTGCGCTAACCAACGGCAACGACAACAACATGATTGGTATTTTCCGCTGCAGACATTTCTCGCCAAAAGGTAGCAAAAGGCGACCCCTGCATTATTTTTTCTTTTTCTCGCTCTCCGTTCCGTATTTTTTTATATTGTTGTATTTATTCTGTTGCTGCCGGGCGGCTGTTTTATTGATTTTCTTTTTCAAGTTTCTTTTTTTTTTTTGCTGTACGTTTTCGCCCATTTTTTTTTAAAAGAAATTCCAGCGAATTTTAGTTGAACATTTTGCAACCTTTTCAGCCATTTAGCGCGTGTATCGAAAACGGTTTCTTTAGTCCGAAAAAAAGATTGTAAACAAGTGAAATGATAGCGAGCTTAGTCAATTATTAAGAGAGGAGCTTTTAATATTAATTTGTTAAAAGCAAAAAGTTTAAAGCATTTGGAATTACTTGTTAAAAATCATAGCATACTTTTAAGGGCAGCAAAGAGTGAGAAAAAAACAATAAATAAAATACTCAAATTGAAGATCAGACATTTTGAAAATATAATATAATAAATAAATATAGTAAACTAAATAAAGTAAGTTATAAATAGAGGTCCAAAGAAAATTATTAAATTGCATAGGAAATTAGAAAATAATTGAGCGATTTTTTTTTTTCAGTTTGCCTTATAAGAGTCTGTTTATTTATATTAAAATTTATCTATTCTTTACAAAAATTATACTAGAAAAGTTATATATTTTTTTAAATTATAAATCATTTCTTCATTAAAAAATTTGTACTAAATAAGTTATGGGACATGTTGTTCATAATAATTGAAGAAATTAATCTACTTAAGACAGACCCTACAAAGTATCTTTAATTCAACAAATAGCCAATTCAAATTCAATACAATTCAAGCAATTTAGTTAATTAAATTCAATACGAAGAGGAAAACTGAAGACTGCAGAACTTAAAGCGATAATATAATGCAGAATGCAAATGCTCGATGAAATAGATTTGCAGAACACTCCTTAAGTTGAACATGCAACACATTTGCCTTGGACTGCTTTTCCAGCTCATTGCATTTGAATGGCTTAAGTGAAATTCGAGCGCTTTAAATTACACGCCCTGCCAGTGGCAGTTGCAAAAGAGTGTGTGGGGCTGAGCGCCTAACCAACTATCCATTAGTTGTAATAACAATGGCAAACTTTGTTTTTTTTTTTTTCGGGGGTATGCCACACAGACATCGGCACACAGTTGCTGCTAAAAGTATATTGCATAGGCGAAAAAGACAAATAAAAAGTGCAGAAAAACTCAAAATTTCTCTCTGTCTCTTTTCATTTGCAGCTGGCATTAAGTACACGGACAACCAGCGTGTCATTATCCTGGTGAAGGATGTGAACGATGAGCCGCCCTACTTCATCAATCGGCCGCTGCCCATGCAGGCTGTGGTCCAGCTGAATGCGCCACCCAATACGCCTGTGTTTACGTTGCAAGCACGCGATCCCGACACCGATCACAATATACATTATTTCATAGTGCGCGATCGCACAGGCGGACGCTTTGAGGTGGACGAACGTTCCGGTGTGGTGCGAACCCGAGGCACAGATCTCTTCCAGCTGGACATGGAATATGTGCTGTACGTGAAGGCCGAGGATCAGAATGGCAAAGTGGACGATCGTCGGTTCCAGAGCACGCCCGAGGAGCGACTGTCGATTGTGGGTGGCAAGCGAGCGCCACAATTCTATATGCCCAGCTACGAAGCAGAGATACCAGAGAATCAGAAAAAGGACTCTGAGTAAGTAAAGTAAAACTAGTCAAACAAAATTTCACTAGTGTGTGTTATGCAAATGGGCAAATGCCAATAAATGTTATGCGAATTAGAGCGTGACAATGTGATGCTTTTCGGGCTCATTGAAATTCCAATAGGAAAACAACTGTCAAAAGGCAGTCGAGCGAGTGACAGATGAAAAGCCAAAGAGCCAACTTGGTCACTCTCTCTCTGTCGTAATGTATGCATGCATTTTACATATCTGCCACACGATGACAACTCTCTTAGCCCCAACCACAATTGAGCCACAACCGCAACACAACCTGCTAGCTGTCAGCTTCACTCACTTTGCATTTCTCTCTCTCTCTCTCTCTTTCTCTTGCAGCATCATTTCGGTTAAGGCCAAGTCCTTTGCAGACCGTGAAATACGTTATACGTTAAAGGCACAGGGACAGGGCGCTGGCACTTTCAATATTGGACCCTCGTCGGGCATTGTCAAACTGGCCAAGGAGCTGGACTTTGAGGACCTGCGGCAACCGCACGTTTACTCACTGATTGTGACAGCCACCGAGGATTCCGGCGGTTTCTCCACATCCGTCGAGGTAAGATTTCCTCCTCCTTCTTAACAAAACAACAATTTCACCTCTCTCTCTCTTCGTTTAGCTAACCATACGTGTCACGGATGTGAATGACAATGCGCCCAAGTTTGAGCTGCCCGATTATCAGGCGCACAATGTCGATGAGGATATTCCCCTGGGCACCAGCATATTGCGTGTCAAAGCAATGGACGCGGATTCCGGTGCCAATGCTGAGATCGAATACCTTGTTTCGGATGATCATTTCGCTGTCGATTCGAATGGCATCATAGTCAATAACAAACAGCTCGATGCCGATAATAATAATGCCTACTATGAGTTCATTGTCACGGCCAAGGATAAAGGTGAACCCGCCAAGTCAGGCACTGCCACAGTGCGTGTCTATACCAAGAACAAGAACGATGAAGAGCCCAAGTTCTCGCAACAAGTCTACACCCCGAATGTGGATGAGAATGCCGGTCCGAATACTTTGGTCACCACTGTCGTCGCCTCCGATAAGGATGGTGATAATGTGCGCTTCGGTTTCGTTGGTGGCGGCACCTCATCGGGTCAGTTTGTCATCGAGGACATCACGGGTGTCATCCGGTTGCACAACAAGGCCATTTCACTCGATCGCGACAAGTACGAACTGAATGTCACGGCCATGGATGATGGTTCGTGTTGTGTGAATGGTGATCAAACTATTCATACTTCCACGGCTGTTGTGGTCGTCTTCATCACGGATGTTAACGACAACAAGCCGGTGTTTAAGGATTGCGGCACCTATTATCCCAAGGTGGAGGAAGGCGCACCCAATGGCAGTCCAGTCATCAAGGTTGTGGCCACCGATGAGGACAAAGGCGTCAATGGACAGGTAAGAAAAGAGCTATGAAAATTCAAGATAAATATTATAAGAATAGGTAGCTTTGAAGAGTTAGTTTAGTATTTATATACAATATTGTTATAATACTCGCTAGTTTGAAGTTGTTTTTAAGTTTTAAGCTGTCAAGCCATAAAGATTAGTTACTGGTATTTATAATAGATAGAATTACAATACTTTCAAACTATCTTATATAGTATAATAATGTCAGCCCTTTAGCTTTAGCCATGTTGGCTGTGTACAAATTACAGTCTTTTAGCTCTACCGATTAAGCTGTGCTTTATTTGTTTTAGCTTGTTAGTGAAGACAAGCATTCAGTTGCGTAAACTATATTGAGTGAAAATTACAGCCTCTTAGCTCTTACTGTATGGCCTGTACAAAAATTACAGCCTCCTAGCTCTTACCGTTTGGACTTTGCATTAATAGTTAAGTCAGTCATACAAGACAAATAGTTTTCATACAATTTAAATTGTATATATTGATTATTACAATTTAAATATTACAATTTTACTCATCAAGTGCCGTGAAATTTACAAATGTTTAGAAAAATGCAGCCTCCTAGCTCTTATCATCTATATGCAGTTATTTTGTCAGCAGATTTTATATATTTTATGTACTTTAGTTATTGCTTAGCCAACTACTATTGGCTACTTTTTTTTCGTTGAATCAGTTTCCAAGTTTTCAATCAAATTTATGCATATTTGGTTTACTTTTTTATTGAAAATTTTAATATATTAGCATATTTTCACCATAGTTTTAATTGGTCAATTTGATCAACACAACATATTATTTCTTTATTTATTACTGGTCTCAAGTGTGCCACATTTAGTTTCGAAACTGACACGCCATCTCTTTTGTAGCCTTAACTATGTGTTAGGCGATTTTATAAATTAAATTTTAAACATATATGCATACATAAGTGCACATTATTTTAATTTATAAAGTAGGTTGGTTTATACTCAATGTTAAACATGCCAAAAATTGAAATCGCTTGCAAATTAATTGAGGCTTGTGATTTTTTGGGGCATTTACAAACACGATTAGGCCAAATTGCATTACAAGAGATTTCGTGACGAGATTTCGCCATGAGCCAGAGTTGCCACGCTCAAGTTCAATGCACCCTTAAACCAAGTAGGGTTGCATGTCATGTTTTGTTTTTTTTTGCTTTTGTGGCGAGCAGCGCCTGAAAGCCATAATCACAATTGTGTCAATCATTAAGCAATTTTGCATGTTTCTTGTCGCCCCGTCACACACACACACACACAGGTTAAATACTCGATTGTGCAGCAACCGAATCAGAAGGGCACGAAATTCACCGTCGACGAGGAAACCGGCGAAGTGTCCACCAACAAAGTCTTTGATCGCGAAGGAGACGATGGCAAATTTGTCTCAGTTACGGTTAAAGCCACCGATCAAGGTGATCCCAGCCTCGAAGGTGTTTGCTCCTTCACTGTGGAAATCACCGATGTCAACGATAATCCGCCGCTCTTCGATCGTCAAGTAAGTAAAGAAGAATACAACTTTAAGAATTTGGAATTAACTTATATATTTAATCTCTTTAGAAATATGTGGAAAATGTGAAACAAGATGCCAGCATTGGCACAAATATTCTGCGTGTCTCCGCCTCCGATGAGGATGCTGATAATAATGGTGCCATTGTCTATAGCCTAAGTGCTCCGTTTAATCCCAATGATCTGGAATACTTTGATATACAAGCCGAGTCCGGTTGGATTGTGCTGAAGAAGCCGCTTGACGTAAGTGTTTGGTTTCCCTATTATTAATTCCAATTTCAATTTCAAGTTCAATGCCATTTCCTTTTTTTTTTGTTTTAAGTTTGCGAACCCAACTAACCAAGTTTTATAATTTCACTTGCAAGCCAAAACAAAAAAAAAAAAAACAAAAATATATATATAATAATAATTTATGATTTCATTACTAACAATCTAAAACTGGGCGCTTATCGCCGTCAGAGTAAAAATCCGCAAAAACTATTCAAAACGAAAATAGTCGAAAATTTGTGTAATATTCAGTTCGAATTTTTCATTTCAAATGCACCTTTCTTTTGTTTGAGCCCAATTTCATACGTTAGGCAGTCTGAGTTCAAGAGTTGTCTAATTTTTGGATAACTCAAAGAACACAGATCTGAATCGAATTCGATGTGAGAGCAGTGCAAGTTTTTTTGTCACTATCGAAACGAAGTACAAACTATAATACTTTTATTTTCCATTTTTAATTTAGTATTTTGTTTAGTTTATAGTGCGTAATTGGCCAAAAACAACAAAAAACGAATACTCTTAAAACGTAAGCAAAATGCCAAGCGAATTGATTTTTAACATTTTTTGAAACCAAAAAAAAAAAAAACAACAAGAAACCCGACAAAATGTCTATAAAAACAAACAAGTAAAACTGCTGTTGGTTCAGGTTTGGGAAATGGAAAAGCTTTTAACAGACAGCTGCTGCTTTTATCTAGGCTTAAGAAAACTGTATAAAGAGAGAAAACTAAAAAGTTTCATCAACTTTACCATATACAAAAGAAAATATATATATACCAAATATTTCCTTTAGAAACGATCACGCCTATTTTTGAGCATCGTTGTACTAATTTTTGATGGCTAAAAATACGAAATAATCAAATGTTCTTAAAAACAGAATTATTATCTCTCCTATTTTTTTTTTTTTAATGGAGCTTTATTTTGTATGTCATGTTTTTTCTTTTTAATTTTGCTACTCTCCAAAATCCTCCCCAAAAAAAAAAAACACCCCTATAAACTACAAAAGAAAACCATATTAGAGATAATTCTTTTTTGTCGAGACTATAACAATTTTTGAAGGTCTCTTGCCGCAATAGCTATGAAACAAATCGATTTTTGATTTTAGCTAAACAAAAAATTTTGACGAGCGCATTTTTGCATGCCTCCGTAAAACCAAAATGCGAATGCCAAAAGTGTTTTTCATTATTTTGTTCCTTGTAACATATCTGTAAAATACAATATATGAAATGAAATCTGATGATAAAACTTAGCTGTAATGCAGGCAATATTTCTTAAATTTTTTATTTAACTGCACCATTTATCATATAATTTAATGAATTTATTTACATGTGCGAGTTCAGCTGATTGAGGCGTGATTTTAATGGGTTTTTATTGTTTTTAATTTCATATGATAAATCATCGAAAAACTGTTATCAACAATTGTAGGGTTGTTATCCTGTAAGTAATCCGAATCTACTCGTATCCGTATTCGTATTCGTATTCGTATGAAGTGTTTTATACAATTGCTTTTAATTATGTGCTAACCCAAGCCAAAAAAATAAAAAAATAAAAATAAAATAAAATGTCAAGCAACAACAATTCGCAAATTCGCACTCCAAATTGTGTAAGCTAACGAAACTAACTTTTGCTGCAAGAGCACAGCATACTCTTCATCTCTCTTTCATGTTGTACAAAATTGAAATCTCTCTCAAGGATTTCAATCATTTACCAATAATCTATTTACATATATTCGTGCCTACATATATATAACTTTCCAGTTAACGTTCACAGAGACACTTCATTGTTTTTTTAGTGCAGGATACTCATAAAATAGACCAAGAGATAGTCTCGTCAAAATATCCAAAATATATTCCCTATTAATATATGTTTCATTGTCTACCCCACAAAAAAAAAAAACCCAATTTGTGCTAAATCCAATCCTTGCTTATCCTAACAAAAAGCTTTCCATTCTAAAACCCGCCAAGTTTTAATTATTTTTATATATATATCATTTATATTTACGTTTCATATACAAAAAATATTCTATACTAAAACAAAATTTCAAATATTAACGTTCACGTAACGTAACGACAACGATGCCATTGAAATACGTAATCGTAACTCTAACCGTTATACGTTACGTTATAACGAATACACAAACCACAACAAAACTAACATACGCGATTAACATTGTGGCTAACATTTTGGCTGTTGAAACTGTTAAACAAAAACAAAAAAAAAAAAAAATACTACAACACATTTGTCATACTGAATCAATCAACAGCGCGATCGTTATCGCCTGCGCGTGCGCGCCTCGGATCGCGGCGATCCGCCCTCGTATGCCGATGTCGATGTTGAGTTAGAGGTCGTCGATCGCAATAATAAGCCGCCCATTTGGGATAAGTCCATTTATGGGCCGATCCATTTGTCTGAGAATGTCACTGTGGGTACGGTTGTAACATCGGTTAAGGCAAGGTTTGTATAGCCAATGCACACACTACACAACACACAACTAAACACACTCAACACTCACAATCTAATATAACAACTACAGTATATGCTGAAGTTTCTCTTTAAAAATACAAATATCAAAAGCCTAACAGCAGCGACCCTAACATAGTTAGAATTTTTTGGAAATGTATAACAGCATTTTAGCTACATAACATAGCTTTAAGCTTCCGAGTAACAGTTCTGTTAAGCTTGCTGCTAAATTCGTCTGTTGGGTATAACACTTAACGTAACATACAGTAGTAGTATAACAGTCTCGATAGTACTGTGTCTCGGCTAAATTAACTCACTCAACGAATTGGCGCCTGCTTAACGAACCTCAGCTCACTTAACGAACATAGCTTTAAGCTTAACATACGGTCTGTTGTAACTTTCTGTTTCTGACTCTCTCTATCTCTCTCTTGTCTAACATATTGTGTATAGCTTACATTTTGAACTCGAGCGATAACATTTCTTTTTGGTCGTTTATCGTAATAAGGAAAGCTCATTGATTTTTTTCCACAACCATCAACAAAATGATTTCACAAAATACCAAATTCGAAAAATCCCATTGAAATGGCAACAAAAATTCTTGAAATTGAAAACTTAATGCTGTTGGTGTTTGTTTTGAGTGAGCAATTTTTGTAATTGACAGTCTGAATAATGGTTGTCGGGTACTTTTGCATTTTGCTGCAACTTTACACCACCCTCCACACATTTACCCATTGGATTATGCTTACCCAGAACTCTGACTTCTTCCTCCTCTCAGAATTCAACTACACATGGTACAATAAAAAAAAAAAAAAATCAGAAAATATTTATAATGAAATGCTTGAAATAACTTTCCAACTGCGAGTTTGGTGTTGGTTATTAATTGGGAAAGAAGAATATCATATTTATCATTTTATACCAGGTTGCAGTTTAGTTTAAGCACTAGGAAACAAAAACAAGGTAACTACTAAATAAATATCTGTATTCCCAGAAAACTGTGTTCAAAAATGTTAAAAAGCAATAGTCGAACAATGCAAAACGAAAAACCAAAAAATCAAGTGAACAATTGAAAAAGTATGCTATGAAAATTGTTATACTAAAATGCACAAAACCCTTTTATCATTTCATTTGTTATGCATTTAGATTCAATCATATAAAATACTATTAAATAATAAATATACAACTATTATGCTCAAACCGAATTATTTACTATTAATATGTATGCGATAAAAAAAGACAAACATTTTGTTGATATTTAGTTAATGTTAATTTTATATGTTCACATTTTGAAGGCTAGGGTCGAGACATGAAAATAATTTGCACTGCGAGTAAAAACCTTTTGACAACTTATGAAAAAAAAACAACGTACTAAAGAAACTCGAAAAGTTTCTGCAATTTTTTTGTGAATTTTTCTTTTTAAGTTTTTTTTAACTGAATCTACTTCTAAAAGGTGTTGGTTCCAAGTTTATAAATTTTTTGATTTTGCTTCCGTTTAAAATTTCAGTTAAAATCTACTACTAAAAACTAGATTTGAAAAACTATCTAAACGTATTTTTTGTATTTTGCATTTTTTTCCTGTCTCTGTGTGTATTTTTGCAATCATCGATCGCTTAATTTTGAAAACGAAACAAAAATCGAAACGTCTCTTGTATTTTTGTATTAAAAAAAAAACTCCATTATATGTTTGTGTGTGTGTATACAAAAATACAGCGCGAGACATACAAATTAGAGGCGATGGCCCAAGATAAGGGCTATCCGCCATTATCGCGTACGGTCGAAGTACAGATCGATGTGGTCGATCGTGCCAACAATCCGCCCGTTTGGGACCATACTGTTTATGGGCCGATCTATGTCAAGGAAAATATGCCCGTTGGCGGCAAAGTCGTCTCGATCAAAGCCAGGTCTGTTAGTTTTACACAACTAAAAAGAAAAACAAAAATTTTCACTCAATACAACCAAAAAAAAAAACAAAAGTCATATACTCTACCATTTTGCTTAGTTTATTTTGATTAAGCTACTACTTGTATGTAATATTTTCTCTAGGTGTTCAGTTTTCAATTTTCTTACATTTCATTTACATTTCTTTTTCTTCTTTTCGGTTTTTGGTGTCGTTACGTAGTTTTTAGTCTCTTTAAGTTTTCGTGTTGTGTGTGTGTTCTGAATGTTGTTGTTTCTAGTTGCACTCGAGAGTGTGTCAATTACAAAAATACTTTCGCACTCTCCGAAATAGTTTTAGATACCTTCCCTCTTACCCCATCCTCATCAACATCAAATATATATATATAGCAAAGCACCACAATCCACAAAATGCACCAGTAAAGAAAAAAAAAACACATACCACAACCTTAGAAAACTCTGCACAAAATAACACCAAAAATGCACAACAAAAATAGCATATTTTATTTCATTTTTTATAACTTTGAGAAGTCAGTTTACAAATATAATCATCATGTGTATAACTCAATTGCACTTTATTAAGCAGAAAGTGTTTCTTTTAACCTTCAATTAAAGAAATTATATGCCAACCACTTGCCAAGTTCTTCGGTCAGTCTTCTCTGATCACTCGACTTAATGCTAACTTATGTCCAGGCACACAAAAATGTAAAGTTTGTAATAAATAAAGTTTTGTTTTTCATAATTGCAATTAAAAACTTGAAGCAGCGCACTTAAATGACTTTTGGCCTGTTCTCGCTCTCTGCCACACTTTATTTTGCTATCTCTTTCTTGCTCCCTCTCTCTCTCTCTCTCTTTCTGTCTGCATTATCATAACGCAAAGCGTTTTATCAGCGTGGCAAGGCAACCACATGGCACTGACGTTTTAATTATGCGCCAGTTTGTGGCCACTGGCAGTTAGTATTCATATTATTTCTACATTTTTTTGTTTTATGAATTTTTATTGTTGGCACTAAAACAAATGCACTTAAAGCGGGACCTTCTTACAGATTGCACATACGCACCGTGTGGCACAGTCTAAGCACCAATGGCTAGTTAGTTCTCTATTTTCTATGCTAAGTAATTATTTAGGAAATGTGTCAATCATAATTTGAAAACATTTTTTAATAAGATTTAATTTAAAGTTTTTTTTTTAGTTTGTTTTTTTTGCAATTATCTTGTCCCAGCACAAATATTGTCAACTTGTATCTTATATCTCGCATATATGTATATATGTATCTATATATAAATATGAATAAAATACTATGTATAGTTGTTTGTGTAGCCCAAGATGCTATTAAAGAAGAGCGACAAAGTGTGTGTTGAGACAAACACACACAGACATCAACAGGAAGCATTTTCAAGTGCGCGCATATATATATCATAATAAATGTGTTTGTTGTCCTGGTTGTTGTTGTTGCTGTTGGCGTTGCTAGTGCTTAATGCTTAGTGCGCTTAATGTGCGCACTTTCAAGTGTTTGTCGAGTGCCGAGCACACATTTAAGCGCCAGCTAACCAGCAATAACAGCAACAATCAACTTTGCCGAGGGTCGACGACAACGCTTTTAAAATGTTAGCCTTAGACTTAGATTTGTTATCATATGTGTATATTATCATAATTTACATTTTAAGTTCTACTTTGATTAATTAAAACTTAAACTATACATAGTTCAAGTTCAAACTGCAAACCTAGTTAACAGATGCGAGGAATTCAACAAATTTTTTAATGCATATTTCAAGTGCTCAGCAAGGTTCACTTTTAAAAAACTCAAAAACTATAGTTTTCATTTTGCAAAACAACAATAACCAACAATTGATATACAAATATATTTTATACACTGAACACACAACTTGATAACAATACTGATCACAAAAACCAAAAACAAAAACCATGCTAAAGTAAAAAAAAAAGAACAAATTTCATGCAATCCACAAAAAAACAAAACTTTCCCAAGAACATCTCAAACTTCCCTTCGCCCACCCAAAAATGTTGCCAAACAATTTTTTTTTTGCTATACAAATCCCTTATCCTGCCTTTATCCTTCTGCTAGCATATTGTTTTTGGCTCTCGTCCTTGGCAACAATTTTTTTTTTTGGCGCAGTCTGACAGCTTTCATATTGTGTTGTTTTTTTTTCTCCACCATTTTTAAGGCAGTTCCCAAAGATTTTTTTTTTTACTCGACCATTTCTTATGTTGTTCTGTCAGCTGCAAGTGTTGTCCAAGTGCAAATAAAATTTATTTTTTGCTTCTGTTTGTTTGTTCCTGTTGCCTAATTTGTTTTTCATTATCATCGCCTTGCCATCTCTTCCCTTCGTCCCTTCAACTCTCGCTGAAATATATTTCTGCGATCCCTCACTCCACTAAATTTTGATACTCGAATGGCAATTAAATGTTTTGAAGCCATATTTTTTTGTAGAGTTGAGTTATTCCTTTTTTTCTTCGTGTGTGTTCTGTTTGTGTCAAGCTTTTCTTCATTACGCTTTTTTCGCCTGCACAAAGTGGAGGAGAAAAACAGCAAAAAAAAAAACTCAATTTGATGCGCACTTTTTGTTGGCCGCACAAACAGCAAATCGAAAGTCTTGAGAATTATTTTCTGTTTTGTTGTGTTGTGTGTCATAAATCATATTTTTGTATTTTGATATGTCGCATGATGTGTGTGTGTGTGTGTGAGAGAGATGCTGTGATTGAGTGAGTGAGAGAGTGACTTGTAAAGTTCATTAAGCTTCAACTACTTTTAACTATTCATCATAATTATTTTTGTTATTGCAAGAGTATACAAAAAAAATAAACAAAAAAAATAAACAAAAAATATACTCTGCATTTGCTTTTTGATATTCAACAATTAATTGTAGCATAATTTGCATAAATAACATATTTCATGTAGCCAACTCTTTCGACACTAACTAACTGACTAATCAAACTAATTGATGAAATACTTAAATGATAAATATTACTCACATGCAAATTTTCCTACTTTGGCCCACGCAAAATCGTCTGCAGTTCGGGCATTGAAGGCAATCCGACGGTGTTCTATAGATTAATGCCGGGGTCAACGGCGCAAACGAACAAATTCCATACGTTCTATTTGCAACAAAGACCGGACAATGGCGACACTTGGGCCGACATAAAGGTGAATCATCCGCTGGACTATGAGAGCATTAAGGAATACAATCTAACCATACGTGTGGAGGTAAGTGCAAGCGTTAAGAACTCTATTTTTTCAATTAAAAACTTTTAAGTAAAAGCAAAACAGTGCGAAGCAAAACAGTGTAAAATATACCAAATTCATATACCGCGAAAAAAATACTAAAATATACCAAATTAATATACCACAAAAATTAAAAATATACTAATATCAGTATTTAGCATATTAATATGGTACTACATTAAATATACCGCAATCCTAAAATATACCGAATTAATAAACCGACAAAGCAATAAAATATACCAATGTTTATATTTGGTACTACATTTAAAAAATGCAAAGAGATACCAAAATAATATACCACAAAAGCGCTAAAATTACTCAATGTGTATATTTGGTATATTAATATAGTATATTAATATAATACTTAACTATACATCTAAATATATTTGGTACATTTATGTAGTACCACATTTAAAATATACTTAAATATACATCTGCATATATTTGGTATATATTTATGTAGTAATACATTTAAAATATACCATAAAGTGCATACCATTATATAACAGATTGTCAGCCAAAGCAACTAAGACCCGCATTTATATCACTTATAGTGACTAACATCAAGGTGACATGCCTATATCGTGTTAGCTACAAAATAAAATAAACACTATGAATGTATAGAGAGAAAACCCGAAAATGCCCCCGAAAAATGAGAAACTTTTTGCAAGTTGCTGTTGTGCGGGCTCAATTAAGCGCGCAGCTTGAGATGGCGGCATGTATTTGACTTTTGTATTTGAAAATGACTTCAAAATACGTTTGTAATTATTTTATTTGAAAAGTTTTAATTACTTGCGCGAGTTTTGTGCTCTCACTTCCTCCTCGTCCTTCCTCAACGTTTCATTACGTGTTTTGCTCTGACATGCAAATGCAGTGTGGCAAGCAATTTAACAGACGATAGAGTTTTGGCTTGGCTTGGCTTTGGGTTCTGTTCAGTTCAGTTCAGTTGGGTTGTGGCACAACCCCATTCATTAGAACCTCTAGCTCAGATTGACTGACAGTTGACAGTGAGTTTCTCTTGGTTAGCAACTAAATTCGATTCGATTCGATTCTCAATTGGAATTCAATCAGAGTCAAGTTTTGCGTATAGCTCATTAGTTGAACCATTCACCAACACACACACACAACTAGCTGGCAAAATTATGTGACAAATTGTTTTCAGCTGCTTTATAAATTAAACATGACCAGCGACCAGCGAGCAGCGTTCAGCATTCAGCGTTAGTTCACAAGTGCCACAAATGAGAGTTATTCGCTTGCCCCAAAGGACAGCGTTGCATTGCATTAGTTGCATAGTTGTTATTAAAATTCAATTGCCCTGGCATCGCATATTGCATATTACACACTTGGCATTTTGCATATTGCTATTTGGATTTAGTCATGTTGTGTGCGCATTAAATGCAGTTAATTAAATATCCCCGCAAATGACACAAGGATTGTTTTCACACATATTACAACATTTTTGAAATTAATTTTTAAAATTTGTTTGCGGTTGCAGTAATGCATTAAATGTGCGCATCTTTTTTAATTTATGCAAAACAATGACAAATTCTAATTACAAGATTCATCGCACTTTTATGTGGTTTGAAAGACAACAAAACACCATTGTGGTTGCATAAATAAATTACTTAAAATACATTTGAAGAGTACATGATTTTTAACGATTTTTGTCCCTTTAACATAATTAATTCAGTACTTGAATCTATCGATTTATTTGCCTGCATTTATTTACCTTTCATAGCTTAGTTTCATTGTTGTTATTGTACTAAATGCAGTTGAGCTTATACATCGGAATGTTTAATTAATATTTTGTGTGCTGCTGTCATACAATGCCATACAGAATTGTCAGCAGCATATTGCCTAATCAAAGTTCTGGCCTCAAAAGATGCTGGGGCCGTAATTAACTGGTAAACTAGTAAACTAGCAAAATTCATATTTACTCAACAAGATGGCATTACCACAAAATAAATAATTCATTTCGAATTGCCAATGGTGAATTAGTTGCTCTGCTTACACATCGCTTCTGTTTCCTCTCTTTTATCCTCCTCTTGTCATCACTGATTGAGTTTTATGTGTGTAAACATGTTGTGTTTATATGCATATCGCATATGCAATCGAATTGTGTGCAAATAAATATGTTTTTGCCTTATGTATATACATATATAGCATTAGAGGCTGCTACTAATGTGCAACAGCTGGGCTGAAAAGACTAACGATTGTGTCTTTGGGGGAAATCTCCCCACTAATCTAATTCACAAAAGCGTTTGAATTGCTGATTGATTACCTTGGCTCAATCAATCAACTGCCTTTGCTGTTAGGCGATCAAAAGTTTGTCTCGTGAGTGTCATGTAAATAAATGAAAGGGGCGGAATGAGCAACAAAGACTAGCAGATACCCTACTTTAAAACAGGATTTGTCAATCAATCAAAAATCTGTGTATTTATTTTTAACGCACGCTAACCATAGAGTAGAAGGGTATTGAAACTTTGTGACTGCAGGTATATAAGTATATAACAGGTAGGAGGAGGCAACTCCGATAGAATGAAGTATATATATTCTTGTTCAGCGCCAACATTTGAGACGATATAGTCATGCCTGTTAGTATGAACACAGAGACTATAAGACATAGATATAGACGGATTGGCTGACAAACTGGTATATTCTAGTACTATATGGTATATTATGAATCTGTTACTATATGAATATACCATATATAATCTTCGGTATATTTTAGTAGTATTAGTTAAAGTACTATGCTAATATACCAATCAAAGTCTTTGGTATATTTTAGTATTCTTTCCTCAACTAAGAGCTAGCTTAAATACAGCTATAATTTAATGAATTGTATTATCTTCTTTGCGATATCAATTAATAGTTAGTAATAAGTATGAAACTAGCGAAAATCTGAGTCTAAATATACGGCAAACAATTTTTCACTTATTTTAATTAAATAACAATTCCTTTTAATAACTTAGGGTATGCTTTTACACATTCCATCTTTACAACACATTGTGTGGACATTGCTCGAGGCGAATGTTTTATTGAAAAATAAAAAAAGCGAAATACAAAAAAAGAATGCTCATAAATATTTATGAGTACATATTTATTCACACATGTAAATACTCGCCATGCAAGTGGTCTGTAAGTCAAATATGTCAGGAATTTTTTAATAATTATTTTTCGCAATAATTAAGTTTGCGCATTAAATACAACACAAAAAATGTTGATAATAATATATGCGAGAGAAAAACAACAATGCCAAAGTGTTGAACGCTTGATTAAAATATTGATTGATTACTTAAAGGTTAAACATCAATTTAATCGTATCTATTTTTAATGTTTTGCATTCCGTGTTTTTTATCCCTCCCTTTGTTTCAATACATTTGCAGAACAATGGCGCCCAGCAATTGGCATCGGAAGCGACCGTTTACATAATGCTCGAGGATGTTAATGATGAAATACCGTTATTCACGGAACGCGAACAGGAAACGGTGCTCGAAGGCGAACCGATTGGCACGAAAGTGACACAAGTGAATGCCATCGACAAGGATGGCACATTCCCAAATAATCAGGTGAGGCACCCAACAAATTGAGTGAAGCAGATTAAAGAGTGCGAGGGTGAAGGACCGAAGAGGTGTTGAAGGGTACAACACAGAGAAGGGAGGGAGAGCGGAAGGGGGGGATGTGGCAGGAAATACCTGACGATTGTTGGCAAAATGAATGACTATGCGAGGCACCAAAGAAATCAGCATGAATGGGACGACAGAATGCACAGACACATTTTAAAGTGCCATTTGGTTAATGTGCCATGAAGCGCCTCAATAACAGAGAACTTCAAAGCAGATTAACAGTTGAATGTTAGGCAACAGTTATGTTAAATCAAAGGTGTTTGTAGATAGGAAAAGAGATGTAAGAAATAACATAATATAATGTTGAAGTTGAAGTTATTAGTTATTTTTAGGAAATAAGTAACAGTTCATTAGTTTGAAATAATATGACACTATTTTAATAACAACAAGCAGATTAACAGTTGGGTGTTAGACAACAGTTATGTTAACAGATGTACGAAATTTAACAGAAAGGATGTAATAATTATACGAAAGAGAAACTAATAGAGTGCTGTTAGTTTACAACATATTATCAAAATATATAAAATTAGAATACTTTTCAAGCTAAAAGGCAGCTGTATAGTATTTTGATTTGTTAAAGTATTTAAAAGTACTAAAAAGAACGTTTTTTGTGGTACCATTAGTTATAAAGATTATCAGTGTTTCATTAAAATATAAATATACATCTATTCAGAAATACACCTTACAAGAATACCAATTCTGTTAATCAAAACTAGCAGCGAATAAATTGGTTATTTAACTTGATTTTAGTAGCCAAAATATTCATTTAGTTAAAAGTGCGATTCAATAGCTAAATCTACATCAAGACTTTCTCTCTAAAGTAAAGCTCTGTCAACTATTCTATATGCTAAGTTAGCATTAGCATAAGCACAATTTTCAGCCTGCATTTTTCAACTATTCGCCTCTTTTTTTTTGGGGGGGGCACAAATGAAGCAACTTTTGCAGTTTAATCAAGCAATCTGCATGGATTAGATAATTCTACTTCGTTTTTCGTTTCGCTTTTTTTTTTTGCTTTTCTGTTACCTTCATTGCCCTTTTTACAAGAGAAGCGTTCACACTTTTTAGCACTTATCAAGCTCTTGGCTGCCTTTATAATTGTATTTTTTGCCCTTGCCTCAGCTGGACGACAGCCCGGCTGGGCTAATAAATGTCAAAGAGTTGCCACGTCTCTCTCCCTTTTTTTTTCTTTTGCTTGTGTTCTTTTTTTTTTAATGCAGTATTTTCACACGCCCTTAAGTATGCTAAGCCCTTAGTGAAAGTTCAAAGCGTGGACAATAACGAAGGGCGCAGAAAAAAAAATGAAATCAAATGAAGAAACTAAGATGGGGGAGAGAAAGAGGGAAGAAGAGAAGCAAAGCTCCTTTTATGCGTCTGACAGTCGACAGGCGACGAGACCTTGGGAGGAGGATTGTGGCGGCCTTAAGCCACACTTTCGCGATTATAATAATATGCCACTTTGGTGACTGGTAAAATGGTAACTGGCAACTGGTGACGCTGGCCATTCTCTTGGCCACATTTCGTGTCCTGCAGCCAAGTAATTTGCATGTACGCGCAAAATGTCCGCACTAATTGGCGTTCTCTTTTTGTTTTTTTTTGCTTTGTGTTCGTGTTCTCGGTCTTGTTTTTTTGTTTTATCATTTATAGCCAGACGCGTCGCCAGAATTTGATTATCATTATCATTATTTTTGGTTGCGGCTTTAATGCGTCGTGTGCATTTGCTGTAATTAAATTGGCTTCGACAAGGTTCCAGAGAGAATTAAATTTTCTAGCAAATTTCCGCTTTGAAGTCGTCCGCTGCACATGTTTTAATTAACTTCCTGACAATTTTTTGATTTTCCATTTACCATTTGTGACATTTTAGGTTTTCAGCAATTTTCTATTTTCTACTGCATTTTTCATGTTCATCACAATTTTCAATGTTTGTTTTTTTACAGGTTTACTACTACATCGTGGACTCGCCACGTAACGAGGGCAAAGAATTTTTTGAAATTAATTTGCAAAGCGGCGAGATCTTCACCAAAACCGTATTCGACAGAGAGAAGAAGGGCGCCTACGCCCTCGAAGTGGAGGCTCGCGACGGTGCGCCATCGGCACGACCCAACAGCAATGGACCCAATTCAGGTGAGACTCCAAAATGACAACAAGTTCTCTTCCTCTTTTTAATGTAGTTGCATAAATTTTGTACAAAATGTGCAAATGTGAAAAGGGATGAAACGAAATTCGGAGCAGCAGCAGCTGTTGAACATTTAACATGTCAACTAAATTGCCAAATAGGTTTGGTCTCGTTTAGGTTTTAGCTTGTTGTTGTTGGGTGGGTTTTTAGCCGTTTTTAGCTGGCACATGTGTTTGCACTGCAATGACAGCAACTTGTTTGCCGCCCTTCAAACCGAATATCTACTGTAAATATTGACGACCACGTGACGATCGACCCAAATAAGTCACAGTCCCAGCCACAGTCTGTCAATGTTTTTGTGTGTGTGTGTATTTAGCCAAGTGCATTTTGGCTTTTATTGATGCAGCATGTTGGTCACGCATTTGCCACAAACAGTGGCTGCCACTTGTCAAATAAATGTGCGTATATTGAAAGGCATTTTCCCAGTATGTCATTAAGTTGCATATAATCAAAAGAGGATTAACTAGTATAGTAGAGATTTATATACAAATATATATTTGTACATCATAGATAGGTATCACTGCATTCCTCTAGTAACATTCTCTAGTGTCAGTGTCAGCTGTTAGATTTATAATTTTAAAAGAGACATAACTAATTAAGTAGTGATTGCTTTATTTAGTTTACTCGTTGTTCATAGCCAGACTTCACTGTACTTAAGAGCTTTTCAAATGGCTTCTCTAGTAACATTTTCGAGTGTCAGCTGTTGGATTTCTAATTTCAATTGAAGCTTACACAAAACAGCAAAAAAATGCCATATAAAAGCTATTCACTTGCCACAAGTGGCAGACTTCCTCTCGCCCTCCCTTTCTTTGTGCATCACCAGCTGACACTTTATAAAATTGTGCGCTAAAAATAAACAATTAGACGCATGCCACACACACACACACACACACACACACAAATCTGACATTGTGTTCTGTTTTGCCCAAGTATTTGCTGTTCATTAAAAATTGCCCCTGAAATGGCAATCAATTTTCTATGTACACACAATCAAAGTGCGTGTGTGTGTATTGGTGTGTGTGTGTGTATTTTCTATAGATTTGTGTGTGTTTTTATGTCCTTGCCAAGTGCTTTTCGATTGTTTAATATGTCGCTGAGTCGCCCCATAAGCGTTCTAGCTAAATGGGAAAAAATCGTAGCATACTTTTCAGCGTCGCAGCTACATTGAAAATGATGTGCAATCAACACTCTGGGAAAACGGCTCAAAAAGCCGGCAACGACTTTCTGTTGGCCCTGAAAACGAGCACGAAAATTAAAAAGTTTTTTTTTCCGCTCTCTCTTTCTCTTTCTTTTTTGTTTGTTTGTTTGCCTTACTTTTTCGGAGGGGGGGGGGGCCAGGCAAAGTCGAGGGCGTGAGGGTAGCGAACATGTAAATTACAACAGTTGTTGGACTAACCGAAGCTTACAAATATTGATATTCATGCAACAGCGAAAAGTTACGCATTGTTACGCCCCGGCATTGGGGGGCGTGGCAACAGCTTGTGGTTTGTGCCCCACTTTGCAGCTATAAATATGAAAATGCCTGCTTTTGTTTATAAGCAAAACATATAAACTATTGTTGGAAGGCCCAAACATTGCACCATACAATATATATGCCTGACAATTTCATTTTCGAGCTAAACATCCTATTGAATCTTAACGAATTTATTTCAATTATAAACTGTGTCAAAGTGAATATAAGGAAAGTGTTTAGCATGTATATCAATAAACACTTATGGAAAGAAGTGAAAGTATTTTAAATAAAATATTTTTAACTTAGTTCATTGCTGAAATATTTGTGCTGCTTCATTTAAATTTTTGTATTTTTTTTATAATTTCCTTTTCATTTATTGTTAAAGTATTTGTGCAGCTCTTTATACCCGATTTTGCATAGAATAATATCATTTAAATGATTTTCAATTTAACTTACTTTCTCTCTCACTTTGTATTTGATTTACTCAGCTAACAATTGAAATTAATTTCAATCATAGAATGTGTATTGGAATATTTGTTTGTTATTTACTGCAACCACACGAAATCCTCACTCGCAATTCGATGATGTGATGTGCGTTGTGTTGTGTTTTGGCTGTACTTTGCTTGTCGAGCTACAAGTATTTTGTTAGCTTGATTATTCTCGACTCTATTTCCATTTTATTTTATTTCATTGCATTGCTCGCTTCTCCTCGTTTTTCCTGTGTTGCTTTTTTTTTTTTTTGTTGCAAATGCTTTGAGTGCATTTGTTGGCAATTTCGCAACTGAAGTCGACATAAGGTTGCGTCCTTGTTGTGTGTTGTGTGTTGTGTGTGTGTGGGGGGTTTCCTCTATGTATGTGTGTGTGTGTGTTTTCCCAGCGCTTTTCTATGTTTGCCACTTTGTTTGCCCTTTGTTATTGTCTGGGCTTTGAGTTGGCTTGCACAGCATTTGACTAGCAGCAGGTTTCTCTCTTTACTCTTTTTTTTTTTTCTTTTTTTGTGCGCAATTGCGGTTTCCATTCCCAAGCTCTGGACGCTTGTTGAGTATGTGAACTCGTTGCCGATTTATTTGCACAATACTTGTCACATTATTTGTAGGCGAAATGGGAAACAAATTGGTATCCCAAAATGTAAAAGAAAATCATTTGCTCTTAAATAAGAAAAATACCATGTAACTGTCGTTCGTTTATCTGCAAACTGTAACTGTAACTGTATACAGTTATCAATGTTTGCCCTTTGCCTTTTTTGCTTTGGCTTTTGTTTTGTTTTGTTATCTGCGGTACGTGCTCTTCTTAGTTATGCATACTTTTAGGCTTAACGCAGCCTGCACGTTCCACTGACTTTTAGCCTGACTTGGCCAATTCATGCATAAATTGCGCCACAGGGCAGACAGACGCAGAGACAAATGCTAGAAACTTGAATTTTAAGTTGAGCGATTGTCGATTGCCTTATTTTTTACTTGGGCTCTGACCTCACCTTGTCGACAGTCTATTTATAAAGCGATTTCAATATATACATACGTGCATATGAGTACTCGAAACCTTTTACCTGATCCACAACAATTGAGCCACTGTTAAATGGGGAAATGAAGCCTATTTTCGGCTCCAAAAGGGGTTGCCATCAAAATTGGCGCTCATAAAAATCGCATTAAATAAAATAAGCAAAATTTGCATGACACACTTGACTTGGAGCCCAAACAATAGCCGCCACCCGATTGTTACACACATCATAAATTTTGTGCAAAACCGAAGCCGAAACCGAATCGAACCAAACAGCAAGAACACAAAAAAAAAACTCTTTCTCTCACTCACTTTTCTCTCATGGCCAAGAAGTTATTAGGCGTTTGTGTTTTGGCCTTTTGCGTTTTCGCCTTTTGTGTTTTTTTTGCGAGGAGGCGCATAAAATGTTCCAAGGCAGTTTTCTAATTTCTGGGGCGGAAATAAGTGCTCATAAAAAATGTTCAAGCTGCTCGTAAAAATTGCCAAGCAGCCAGCAGCAGCCTTGCTTTGGTATCAATAATACGTATACGCAGCATTACACGAACTAAACAAGCCGGCAGTCAGCTAGCACAAAATAAAACAATAACAATATCGTCGTTGGGCGCTAAACGCCTCTCTCGTATCATATTCGATAATGTTTTCATGTGCCGGCGGGTCCCATCATACAGTTTATGGCCAACGCCTTTTGGCCCTTAGCCCTTTTGGCCAAACTATTGCGCTATTTGTAAATAGTTTTGTTTGATTCTCTAGCAGACGAAAAGAAAAAAAAAGACATTTTAGTAGTTGAAAATGTTTTCAATTGCACATACGTCTTTTTTTTCTGTTTCTTTATTTTGGTCATTTTTCTTGATGGTCGTAAATTCCATCATCAGTCTTTTCGGCTTTGAACTTTCACTCGCTGCCATTCGCACGCTCTTTGTGGCCATTTGTTTGGCTTGCAGGCGACGACATTTCAGTTCATCATTTATGATCGATGATTTAACCAACTCTCGCTGCTTAAATTTAAATCAATAATAAATATTTCTCTCTCGCTCTTTTCATTTGCAGGTATGTACAACAATTTTAAGTACACCTAAAGTGCAGTTAAGGTAAGAGTTTAAGCATATTCAATTTGGGGAATGAAAAATGACATTTCCGCCTTTTGGCAACTTGATTTACTTGCTTCCTCTTGCATTGGCCGCAAGTGACATAAAGTCAACAAGTTGCCCAAAGTGGCAGCTGCATTTGCAACTGCAACGCAACTGTCGACAACTGTCTTGAGAGCTGCCAATGCCCCAGATAAAAAGGCAACGAAAAACTAATAGAAAGAGACAGGGACAGAGAGAAAGAGAAATAAATATATATGTATATTTACTTACGAGCATTAAACAAAGCGACATTTCGCCTGAAGCTTTCAGATGTGCTGCTCTCTGTACACTTTTTGGCAATATTTAAGCAAAACTTTGCCTTAAAGCTGCACAAAACAGAAAAAAAACTGTAGTCTCTAGGCTGCGACGCGTGTCTGATGCAATAAATCTTGCAGATTATTTTAATTTCATGCAAACTATTCGAGACGACTCGAGGCTGAGTTGAGCGCTGAGCCCGAGCCCGAGAAGTGGAGTAAAGTGGCGCGCTGAGTTTGCCTGTCAACAACTTTCGCGACTCGAGTGCGTAACGCTAACGCCAACAGCAATACTACCAACAAAAAACAATAGATAACACAAACACTCACACACACACACACACACTAAGTCGCAAAAACAAAACAGAAAAAGTTGGCGTTACACGAGCAGCGTTGCGTCTTTACAGCAGCAGTTTCAAGCTACAAGCTACCAGCTACCAACTGCCAGCTGCTAGCCACCCATCCATATCCCACAGACAGACAATGATAATATGCAGCCGAAATGTTAAAGCATAGCGTAGCCAAAAAGAAATCAGGTTAAAATCCACAAAAACGCAGCACACGAAGCGTAGACGAAGTCAAAGCAAACGAAGTCTCTGTGAGAGTGAGAGCAACTTCAAAGAGAGCAAGGAATTTCAGAGAGCGTTAAGTGAGGGGCAAAATTTTTCGAAGTTTGAACAGCATTTGTTGTGGTCTCTATGTTAACTGCGAGTAACTTAGCAGGGGAAGTGAATAGAGCAACTTAACAGTGCAAGTTAACAGAGAATCGTAGCAGTGGAACTTAACAGTGGAACTTAACAGTGGAACTTAACAGTGGAACTTTGGAGTGGATTTTGGTATTTTAACTTAACAGTGAACAGAGTCTAACAGTGGATTTTAAAAGGGTGTTTGCTGGGGAAGGCAATACTCAATGGAGAACAACTTGTTCCACAAGTTGGGGATGTGTGAAGTTAAAGAAGTCCTCAGTTCTATTTAACATACAACTGTTAAGAATTGGGGGACTTTTGATAACTGTTTATGTTAACTGAAATAGCAGAGTTTCTTCTCCTCTAGGCATTGTGGAAGTCAAGTTGCAGCCTTGACTTTGAAGAATGTTAATTGGCATACACAACCATATTTCTACTCCTTATAAGCTTGTTCCCCTTAAGCAAATGGTAATATATTTAGTATAAATGAAATTTAACACACTTTCATGTTTCTTTTCAAAGGGAAGAGTCTTTAAAAATACATTTTATTTTATATAAAACTAAATAGCAAATATGATGCAACTGACAGAATTGCATTCAATTGGACAATGTTGTGGTGTTTATGCTCCACTTTTAGTGGAGCTACACAACAATGTTAAATCAATGTCAGTTAACAGTCTGAATGTTAGTTAACAGTCAGGCTGCAATTTCTCCACCTGTGACTGTTAACTTTGCTTGCCAACACTGCGTATGTTCAACGCACATGACGTATACGCCCCTTATTTTGCGGAATCTCTTGCACGCTCTGCAATTTGTTGCACATTCGAAATGTTTAACAGCTCTCTTAGCAGCGCCGGCTTTCGACAGGTCTTTGAACTCAATGTTGTGAGTGTTCCCGCCGCATGCCGCTCAAGACTCGAGGCCAAGTTGGCTGCGTTTTATGCCAAGCGCTGCTTCAACTGTTCTGTAGTTGTTGTCCAACGAAGCATGCACGGCATGTTGAACATGAATCTCAATGCGAATGTGATTGCGAGTGCGAGTGCGAGTGTGAATCTGACAGTGAATGAATTGTTGAATAGAAATTCTTGTAGCATTTTGCTGACCTTGAGCACTTGGCAATTGACTTTCGCTTTTGCTCTTTCTTCACTGGTTCAACGGCCTTAAAGTGGTTGCTGCTGCTACGGTTGCAACATATGAGTAATAGTTTATTCTCAGCTTGGCATTTTGCTGAACAATTACTGCGAGGACACATTCGAAAGGCCAACAGCGAAGGTCTTCACCTCGCCTCGACGCAAAAACCTCGAGCAGAGCTTAAACAAATGTGCCTGCGCCCCTCTAAAACATTTCACGCCCACTTGGCAATGCTCTACACATACCTACACAGAAGAATAAAAGAGTGAGAGAGGGGGAGAAACACCCACACATACATACACTTAATGCCGCTGCAAGTCATTGTGGGCGCGTCTATTGAAAGCGAGCCTGTGTGCCACTTGACCATATTTATGGCCTGGTTGCCGTTTCAACTCCCACTTCAGTTCTCCGTTCTCCATTCTCCATTCTCGCGCACTTTTCAATAAACTGCTTAGTCGGTTGCATGCAACCGCAACAACAACAACAACATCAACCACAAACAAAACGATATCTTGCAGTGCTCTGTGATTTATAAGTGCAGACTCCCTTCATCTCTCTCTCTTCTCTCTTTGCTTTCCTTTACGATCTGCTGCGTTGGTGCTTTGCATCTTGTTGCTATCAAAGTGCAAATAAATTACCAACTGCTACACTCCGCTTCCCCCTTCTGCGAAGCGGCAACTCCTTCTTTCGCAATGTGCAGCCTAAGCGTTTTCTGATTAACTGCAAACACCTGTGGCGCAATCTGGCTGACTAGAAACCCAAGACTTCAACTCGCATATCGCAGCAAAGATTCTCTATTGCATATATGCTGGGAATAAAGATTGTTGTGAGTATACAAATTTGTATATTATTTAAGCTGATTACATTAGAAATACAAAACAATTTCATTTATAAAAAGTACAATTGATCATAATATTGTGTAGTAGCAAATTTGTTAGTCAAAAGTACTTTTTAAGATAAGCAAAATTCTTCTAATTTGAACTCAAAAACATTCTTCTGATTGTACAGAATAGTTTTCTTTAAGAATTCATTGATTCTGCTAAATAGTTTTAATTTAAAAATACTTTATGCCCATTTGCCAAAATAAACTGCAAAGTTTTGAATATCACCAGCTTAAAATGCTTTTCACTTTGAAATTGCTCAATTTTGCAGATTTTATATTTCAATTGCAAGATAATTGTTGAATTCAGACAAAATATTCAGCTTTAACTAAGTTGAGCTTCAAGGAGTTTGGTGTTTGCTTACGCAATGATTCACAGCTAATTAAATGTCGCTTTAGCTAAATATTTGTGGCCTCTTCACTTGTCAGGCTCAAGAATTTTAATTAGACCTCAGGCCAAAAGTAAACACACACGCAGAGAGAGAGAGAGTGAGAGAGAGAGAGAGTAAGAGAGAGACCAAAAATGCAGCAATGTAATTGTGGCACCTGCTGCCAGGCCGCAATTATGTCAACTATTTGTGCGCTTCAATTGTTGTTGTTGCTGTTGCTGGCAATCATTAACCGAATGCCATTCACTTTTGCTTTCACTTTCAATTGTGTGTGTGTCGCTGTGTGTGTGTGTGTGTGTGTGTGTTGACACCTTGAAGCACAAGCGACACGTGTCAAAAGCCAACAGAAAGTGTCACGCCCACATGACGACGCTTTTAATTGTTTTTCAAGTCCTTTGGCTGCCCCATTGAGACGAGGCATGAAGCATATCTGATTGAATTTTAATGCCGAGTGTTGATTACCAGACACTTTAATACAATTTTTATTTGAAAGTGTCATAAAGTCGTTTTATGGTTTAGTGATTCAATTGAATTAGTGAATAATTTAAAAAAATTAGCATTAAATTAAATAATATTCAGAGGGTATTTAGAGTGCGTTGCACGTTCTTCTTTCGCATTTGTCGCCTTACTTTTTTTTTCGCCGCTGGCCGCCAAGATTAACGTCAGCCACGCTTGCCACCTTTTTGGCCAAATGATTAATGACAGCGATTTTGTGTTGATGGCCAAGCCCAAGCAAACGCCCATTCTCCTGCCTGCCACACTTGTTGGCGCCACACAGTTGCTAACGCAGATAATAATGATAATCATGATCATTACGTTGCAAAATGAAGATTACGTTTCGTTCGGCCACTTGAGCTAAAGTTTAGGATAGAAGTATTATAATTTTGTGCCTCCAAGAAATGTATGTATATAACAGACAGAAGAAGGTAGCTGCGACCCAATGAAGTATATATGTTCTGATATAGTTATGTCCGTATGACTGTCTGTCCGTCTATATGAATACCCAGATCTTAGAGATTATACGAGATAGATATAGAGAGATTGCACTCTTTAGTATATTTTGAGTTAAATACCAAATTTAGCATTCGGTATATTGATACAGTAATTAACTCAAAATATACTAAAGACTCAATATACCAAATATAGCATTCGGTATATTTTTTTTAGTATTTTTGTGGTATATTAATTCGGTATATTTTACAAAAAATACCGCACTGTTTTTGCTTATTATCATCATTAGAGTTACGGGTATCTCACAGTCGATCACACTCAACAGTAATTTTCTTAGCTGCCCTTCTTGTTTTGGGCGCTACGCATTTACATAAATTAATCAGCGCAGACTAAAGTTGAACGAAAAGTGAACGAAACTGAACTGAACTGAACGAAACTGAGAAACTGAGGTCATCATAAATCCACAAAGCACAGAGCAAAATTCCTTTTAGTCCTGGCTGCATGCCTAATGATTACAGTCCTTTGAGATGCTCGTCGCTTGGCGCTCGCACACAAAAAAAAAACGTGTAGCGAACCATGGCGAAAGCGGCTCATCAATTGTCGGGAAAAAAGACTTCAGGTAAAAACGAGACGAGTCGAGACGAGACGAGACGCGATGAGATGAGTTTGAGTACGACTTCGAGTTCGAGTCTGGCACAAATTAGTGGGTAGAGCAAAAGGTTCAATAGGAAGATAGCTACCAGGCAAAAGAGTGAGAGAGAGAGAGAGAAAGGTTGGGAAGCTGCTCTGAATCAATGTCGATAGTCGGCATTTGTCACGTGGAGCGACAGCTGCCGTCAATTGGCGGTGGCAATAGCGGTGCCGGTGGCGGTGGTGCAACCAAAGTTATCCTGTGTCGGTTTATTTGTGAATTCTGTGTGTGGGTGTGTGTGCACAGCTTTTGATTGAAAGGCGTTGCGATATGCACGACTTATACATGTGCCACACACTCACGCACAGTGTTTTTGTCCGCCATGTTGCATGCCACAAAAACCTCGCCAAAGTTGCCAGGCAGTTGTCGAAATGAAAACAAAAAAGCAAAAAAAATGTTGTGTAGCCCTTTTTTGGATTGTGAAAAGTTTGAGGGCTTTTGCATATTTGTAGTACGCGCATTGACGAACAATACAATCACTCAGTCAGTCTGTCAGTCAGTCATTCAATCAGTTATTCAGTCAGTCATTCAACCCAGCCAACGTATGTGTTGCACATCATTGAATCGCTTTGTGCTTAACATTATTAGGCAGAGTTGAAATTTGAAAAGCAAACAACATGTTTATTCTTTGCAAATATTTGTGTTTAATAATGACTTTTAAAGCGCTTTCGAACACCGCCTTAAAGCTTTCGAAATGCGCATTCGATTGCCAGCAGAATTCACCTTTTAATAAACCTTGTGCCGAGACTTTGCTTTTGGGGCATGTGCGGCAAAGAAATGACCTCATATGCTGAACATTTCCCGATAAAGCTGCGCTGCACTTCCAGCTATTTGCAACACTCACATACACTGAGCTGCGACTGTGCGATAAAGTTGACACTTTATGCGTTTTGATGCGACGAAGCAACAGCAACTGCAACAGCGACTGCCACATCGAAAGTCTCTGTTGCAGCTCCCTGAAGCGGCGCGTTCGCCATTTCACAGCGCTTAAAATTGCGCAGTTGCAAAACCTGTTTGCTTTATTTTTGCCTCTGATTTTTGACTGCATAACTTCGTTTGGCGAATTGTAATTTAAAGAGAGAGAGAAATGAAGTAATAATTTGATAAACTGACAGATTTATAGAATTTAAATAAAAGCTTTTCGATTTTGAGTCGTATTTATTATGCCTAAAATGTAGCACAAACTAAAATCGACTGAAGATTAATAAAAATGATGCATAAAATTTAACAAAGATATTAAATTCCAAGCGTAAAAAAATGTTTATTTTAAATAAAATTGTTGCAGTAACATTAAACAATAGTAAAGTATCTTTAGCTTGCATACAAAGTTAATTTAAATTTAAATAGAGAAATAATTTTTTATATTTTGCAAACTAAACTTTCAGAAGAGCTCTTAATCAACTTTTTGCTTGCCCCCATATTTAGCATGTTTAGCAAATAAATATTGTTGATTAAAACAATGTCACATTCTCGTTGCAATCCACTCAAAATTGCCAAACAAACTGCGTCCCCAAAGTGGACATGGCTTTTTATTGTTTTGCCATGTGCAACAAATTTGGTGCGCAAATTCAAGCGATTTGTCTACACTGATTCAATATTTAAATTTAATTTGCCAATGGCTTTGCTTTCCTGTGGCTCTCTCTCTTCTTTTTTGTGTTGCTGTTGTTGTCGTTTTTGACCACAATCAAATTGTTGGTGCATTGATTTTTATGCACTTCCAGTTGCATTTTCTTTTTCACTTTTCCCCATTTCCAATTTTGCCGCGCGAATATCAATTAAAAGTGCTCAACACTCACACACATGGCGTATACGCAATGTGTGTATGTATCGAGTTATATATTGGCTGGCTGCTGACCTGATTTTTACTATGTGCGACTTAGTTGTGTAATTTAAATTGCCAACACGTGTGCTGCTCATTACCTCTCTTTTTGCAGTTGAGCCTTTTATTTTACTCACTCTCTCTTCTGCATATGAATTGTTGCTCATTTTCTCCTTTTATACCGGCTACCTATAGGTTAAAAAGGGTATTATAGCTTTGTGCCTGCAGGAAATGTGTGAAACAGTATTAATCTTCTTGATGCTAGTTTTGTTTGTCGTTCTGTGTTTTTTTGGCTGGTAATCTGGTATATTTTGTACTATAAGTTATATTTATACTATATTGTATATTTTGTACTATATGGTATATTTTGTATATATGGTATATTTTGTACTATGAGGTATATTTTCTATTATTCGGTATATTTTGATAATGCACTATATCGATATACCAAATATATATTTTAGTATAATTTAGTATTTTTGCAGTATATTATTGGAACATTTGTAGAATATGGTTATATTGAATATGACTATGCGGGTATCTCACAGTTGAGCACTCTCTACTGTAGTTTTCTGACTTGTTTTTCATTTTATTCCATTGTGTTGTTCTCGCAGTGCGAACTACAACGAATTCTAATTAGTTCAATTACCGCACTCAGACACCTCTTGCGCCTCACGTTAATTGTCTCAAGTGCGACTATTTAAATAATAATTACATTTTGCCATTATGTGTCATTTGTTGTTATTATTATTTGTGGGGGATGAAAAAAAGGGAAAGGTATGGAAAGCGAAAGGTTTGAGCATGAATTCGTTGAGTATAGTTTGAAATAACCTTGCAACCCTATAATAATATTAAATACTTTTTATAATACATTCACTATTCGTATTGATAAAACAATAATCAATACTTATTCTACTATTTTGTTGGTGATAGAAAAGTAATTCACTTGGCAATACTTTTCTCAATTACTTTCAAACTTTCTGGCTGGTTTTTCACACCAATTGCATAGACAACTAACTTTATTTAATAGCTAACAATATTAATTACCTTATGCCACTTATTGTGAAAAAAAGTAAAAGATTTGACACAAGTTTAGTAGAAATTCTCAGGTAAAAATCATTCAATAACTTTGCTGCTCATTAGCATGCAAAACTAATTCAATTTATGTATTTATATTTTTTTTGTGAAGCATTTTCATTCAACTACTTTTTAGACAAACTGTCTGGCCATGAATGACGAAGTGAATGAATGAATGAATGCATTTTGTATTCAAAACTAACTCAATTTATACGCATCGAATGGCTTGTGCTACACAATGTTCAAACTTCCATGTAAACGTGGGAATTTAATTAAAAACTTTATGACAAGATGTTGTTGTAGCTGCTCTAATATTTTTCAAGAAAAACAAATTCTTTATTGTCGCATTTTCGTCTTGTTCGCTGCAATTTGTTGTTGTTGTTGCTGCTGTATTTTTTGTTTTATTTGGAAAAACTTCTGTGGCAGACAATTGTGGCAGCCACAAGAGCAACAAAAGCGCAAAAACTTTTCTCATGTAACCAATAATAGCAAAATGAGAAGAAGTTCGTTGATGTTCTCATTGTTGTTGTTGTTGTTGTTGTTGTCGTTAGCTATTGTTGTTGTTGTTGTTGTTGTTGTTGTTATTGTTGCTGTGGGTTTTGTTGTACTAGCTAGCTAGCTATGATATATTGTCATAAGCGTTGACGAAATGCAAATATAAAAATCACAAGCTGGAAAATCATCTGAAAAGCCAAAACGAGAAATGAAAACATGCACAGAGAGAAAAAGAGAGAAAGAGAAAGAGATATTCGGAGTGAGCACACACAGCTGTGTCTGACAGTGGAGAATCACATGAAAACAACATGTCGCTGACATGTTTAGAGAGCGAGAGTTGGGGAAATGAGGAGTAAGGGGAGGCAGCGGTGAAAAACTCACTTTAGACGCTTGAAAAGTTTTTGGAATGCCTGGGCACAAAACTTTTCACATATTTTACTTACAATTAAATGCAATTGTTCGCTGGGAAAGCAGACAGCCAGCCAACGAACGCGGAAATGGAAATGGAACTTGTTGTAGCAAGTGAATCAAATGGGGGAAAAGGGAAATGGGAGCGAGACGACCCTGAAACGAAGGTCGCCAAAAAAGCGCTGTGTGTATGTATAAGAACACATGTAGTATGTGAAGCTTGTTTTAATCTCCATCTCATCCCCGCCCCATATTTGAGTCAGTAACAAACTCAAAATGAAGTTAACATTCAGCCACCTGAATGACAAAAAGGGACGCAAAGAGCTGAGAGAGAGAGAGAGAGAGAGAGAGAGAGAGAGTCGGGTGTCTGCGCGTCTGTGTAATAATTTATGATTTTTGCTGCGCACATCGCGTAAATTATGAAAATCTACTTAAACTTGCGCCAAACTCAAACCGCACGCATCCCGCACAGTGAGGGAAATCTAAATAGGAATGGGATGCAGGAGGAGAAGGAGGGAACAAGGAACAGGGAACAGGGAACAGGGATGAATTGGGATCTCAGCTTGCAGGCAATGGGCTAACGAAGCAAAACAAAAGTCGTAGACTTTTAACGCTTCTTTCTGTTGTTGTTGTTGTTGCTGGTATTTGCCACTGCTGTGTTGGCATTTTTCTTATCTTCTCTTTTTTGGTTTCTGTTGTCATTTTTTATATACCCTGTTGCCAGGGGGACAGAAAACCACAATTATGATTTGTTTGATGTCAAAAGATAGAAAATGCCGCATCTAAAGCTAATTTATAATCAACAGCACAATGAGGATCTGCAATAAAAGCAGTTAAAACTGATATAGAAGTTGCTGATATAGGCAGTATTTATGTGCATAAAATAAAGGATATATATTGAATACAATACAAATTGTTAAACATAATTTTCGAAAATATAATTAAATACTAAGATATGCTCTTATTTTAATGAGTAACTCAGCGTCAATCTTTCTTTCTTTCCTTGCTTTAAATTCTAAAGTTAAATTCCCATTTGTCGCATTTGTGCAAATTGTGCTTCATTACATTTGTTTTAAGCCTAGAATTGTCGCTTAATTTGGCATGTTCATTTTTACTTTCTCGCTTTTTTTTGTTGTTTTTGTTCTTTGTCACTTTTTGCATTTGTTTATTAAAAAGCATAAAAGCCACACTGAGCAAACATAATTAAAATTGCCCAACTTAAACTTTGTTTGTTTGTATGTTGCCAATTAGATATGAAAATGTGCGTTTAATTGCGCGTAATTAACTCTAATGAATTTAAATTGTTCTCAGCATAATTTAATCAAAAAAGACAACTGTGAAATGTACTCAAAATATTGCGATTGTTGTAGCTGTTTGTCCTGGTTTTGTTTGCCGTGTTTTGTTGAATGTTCTGTTTGCTGTCAGCAGCTGTCAACAATGTGGTTTGGTTTTGAGCCCAATCGCAATCGTTTACACTGATGTATGCCATCATTAATTTATGTATATGGGCAGTCGAATTACTAATTAGGTTAAGCATCATCATCACCAGCAGTAGCAACAATAATTATCGAATTAAATGCAACAATTAAATGGTCAAAAACTATAATCAAGTTGCAATTAATTAAGCCATTAAGTGAAAGTGGTTCACACTTTATTGCCAACGAAATTAGTCAATGAGAAAATGATTTGTTGAAACAAATTTCGCGTATCTAAAGCTATGCTAAGGATTATCTGATTATATCTGAATAATCAAATTTGACAAGCGAACTTTATGTGCAACATATTTTCTTAAGCACATTTGCTATGCAACTTTTCGTATTATGAGCAAACGCATTAACATATCGTCCTTAATGTTGCAAGTGGCAGAGACGTGCATCAATCATCATTCACTTGAGTAAAGTAAATACAAAAAGAAAAAAACCTTGAATTTTTCAACGCTTTTTTCAACGTCTCGCGCTGCAAAGTAAGTGAACACAACAATTCAGGTCAAAAGATGCATAAAACTGTCGGCATAATTCACAAGTTTTTTGCCCCGCCCCGCTCCCCAAAGTAGCCTGACTCCGATTTGGCGACTTTACTGCAGATGGGGTCCTGCCAAAAACAGAAATGTCAGATGTTCTAGTTGAGGGAGTGTTAAAGGGAGGGCAGAAGAGGAGAAGGAGGAGCGAGAAGTAGAGGAAGAGACAAAGTACAAGTGCAATTACCAATTAGAAGTTTCAAGTTTTCTGTGTGTGCAGCGGAAACATTTTCATTGCAATTTCTGATTTATACGCTGAGACAGCGACAGCGACAGCAAAGAAAAGAGAGAGAGAGAGAAGTGGGGGGGAGAATGAGCCAAAAGAGAGTCCAATAAATCAAAGATGCAAGAGCGTAACAAGTTCTGCTTTATTGCGAGAATGCTTGCTGTAAATTCCAAGCATGCAATAACAAAGCCAAAAGCAGAGCAAAAAAGAGACAACTTACTTAATGGGAGAAATGGAATATTTAAAGTGAAGAAGCTGCAAATATATTTAATTGAATATAACATTTAAAAAATTGTATTTTAATGTGAATATTACACTCTATGGTAGTTTTATTGGCTCAGAAATTTTAGATTTCTAATATATATAAAATTAAAATTATTTTTACAAAATAGAAAAATTTGCATTATATATTTTGTGGCTCTCAAATTTCTATTTTTTTGTTCTATGACTCTAGAAAGGAATAATACTGATATTTAGTATATTTAAATACTGTTTTGAGCATAATACAATTTATATTTTCAACTCTTAAACAAATGTTTTCATTATACCAAAATAAATTATAGTTTAATTCTTTGCTAATCGTTCAAAAAAAGTAAAAAGTGTGACCAGCATTATCAAAAGTACATTTTCCCTTTTGCCACATCGATTGCTAATCAATTGCTAATGCAGTCGAAGCAGTATCAAATTAAATTAAAAGCCGTCAAATTTGTGCGCATTTGCATGCAAATTATTTGAGTGCCCAATATGAATTTAATTAAAAATTCGTTGGCCTTAAACTTAGTTTCACCAAACTATTTGCCATGTACATTATTAAACATTTAATATGCAAACAGCAATAGCTGCCTTCACCTCCTTCGCCTACAGTCTGCTAAAAAGCATGCAAACACTGTTATTATTAAGTAATTTTTTTAAGAGGGTCGCCGCCTTTACCTCCCTCCTACTCCACTCGCCCCTCTTCTCTATGTGTAACTCATTGCATTTTGTTGCTCTGCGGTTTTAGACGACATGTCGCATTGTTGTTGACGCAAATTTCCGTGCTGCATGCAACAAGGCAGAAGCAACAGAAGCAGCAGCAAAAAGGAAATCTGCTTCCACTTGCCCCCTTTGGTGGCATCCACTGCTAACCAAAAAGAGCTCAACGCTTTTGACTTTTAATATGCAGGCAACCCAAAGCCGTCGTTACCTTAAGCTCCCCCTTCTCCCCTTCTCTCCTTCTCCCCTCCTCCCCCATCCACCATCCCCGACTTGAACTCGACTGCATTGTTGTTGCATTAAAATTACATATTTTGTTGGGGCAGCTCTGACGTTGAGTGTTGCTTTGTTTGAAGTGCTACTTGTCCCCTTAAAGCACACACGCACACTCCACCTTCGCCTCCTCCCCCTCCTCCTCTCTGATGCTTACTCCTTTGCTAGCACTGCAAATTTATGACTCGCTTCTTGTGCCCCTTTCCCCCCCTTCCCGCTTTTTGCCTGCATCCTTTGCACAGTCTTTTATTAAAGTTTGCACATTTCGTTCTTCACATGCTTCTCGTTTATGATTTTCTCTTCTCTATACCCTGCACAAAGGGCATTCTAATTATGTGAAAAAGTGGGATAAGTGGTTAAAGATGCATGCATTCCATATCCAATATCATGTACATATAATTATCATTTTGCTGAGATTACTGACACTGTCGCTTGGCAACAGTCTCTGTCTCTGTCTCTGTCTCTGTCTCTGTCTCTGTCTCTGTCTCTGTCTCTGTGAAATTAACAATTAAGTTACCTTTTGATGTAAACTGATGTAACTTGATATATTTGTAAAATGTATGATACATTTGTTAACATTGCGTATGCGCGATGTTTAAAGTACGGCCTGTAGCTATTGGTAAGAAAATGGGCATTTAGAAATTCCGATATGTTGATCATAAAGTCAACGTCTTTTTTGCCAACTTTTTTTTTTATGTTTCAGTATTAATTGTATTTTAAAAGTATTTACAATTCAACAATTTAATATCTTTTAAAAGTATTTACAATTCAAACTTTTAATATAGATATTAATTGGGTATTTTTCCCCTTTGAAAAGAAATTTAACTTTAATCATTGTGTATGAATATAAGATTGTTTGATCTTTTTTGCTTTTTAAAGGTATTTACAATTTAATATAAATAGAATTTGTTTGGTATTGTTTTCCCTGTAAAGGTAATTACATATCAGCTATTTAATATAAAATAGTATTTTGTTTAGTTTGGCCTCTTAAATGTATTTACAATTCAACCAATTAATAGAGATAGCTTTAGGCTTGATATTTTTCTAGTCAACTATTTGTAGGGTATTTCTAAATCGGATATTAAGCAAAACGAACGAGTTTGTACGTTTTTTTTGTTTCTACTCTGACAATTTTTCATATGCAACGAATTTGCATAAAAAATAAAACAGCAACCAGAAGCAAAAGCAGCAGCAGCCACCACGCCGAAAAATTGTTGCGTTGCTGTTTTTCTTTATCTGCGTTGCGAAAATGCGCAAGCGGCGGGCGGGGGCGGGAGTCGGGGGGGAGGAGATGGGATGGGCAACGGATCTGTTGTTGTTGTTTTACAGCTACGCCTTTTGGCTCATGAAGATATACGAGAACATGCAAATTTTGTGCCAGTTTTTCATATATTTTTCCTTCATTTCCCCAACTTCCTCTCTATCTCTCCTCTCTCTCTCTCTCGTGTAGTTTGCACGTGCCGCCATTGCATATGAGTAGCCATAATCATCAACAACCCACTTAAACCTCCCTTCGTCCTCTTATCTACTCGAGCAACTCATTCGCTATGCCCAAGCCAAGGCACTTATTAATGTCTAGCTTTTTGATTGAAATTCTATCAAGTTGTGGATAACGACAAATGACCAGAAAAAAAGAAGCAGAAAAAGTCGAAAGTTAATATGGTGGTCTTTAATGACTTGACGATTTTTTTTTGGTTTGAGTAGTTGCAACAAAATATAAATCGATATGTTGCAGAGCATCGATTACAGAGTTGTTCATTTATTGATCAAATTTGAAAAAGAAATATGTTATTACACTTTCCATTTCATGTTTACTTTATATAAATGTGAGTTACTTGCTTTCTATCGATTGCTGCACTTATCCTGAGTTCTTTACATTGCACTAAACTGAGTGAAATTGCATAATAATATTTACGATATGATCTCATGTCAAGCTGTAAAGTTAAGAGAAAAGAGTAATTTGCAAATTGTATTTATATCGATCGATTAGAATTAATGCAGTGCTGCAAATTGCCATAAATAAATATGAGAGAGTGAAGTGAAAAATTATGAACAGTGTTTAGAAACACTAAAATTGATTAGCTTTCGCTTCAGTTTCTGTGTGAACTTTATTCAGACAGGTGCTGTGACAAAGATTTGCTGAATAGCAAAAAGAAAACATTTAATTTGCGTCGAAATAGCAGTTGAAGAAAGAGAAAAAGGAAAAAGAGAGTAGAGCAAATGTTAAAGCTAAAATTTTGAATCAAACAAATGGTTAAGAAATAAGAAAAGATAAAGATGAACTTGCCTAAAAAAACAGAGAACAAAATGGGCGAATTCGATGTGACAAATGCGAATTTTGCATTAATAAATATGAGGCCGAGAAACTAAGGCTACGAAAGCAGCGAATTTTAAATTTCAATGCTAAATAATTACATTGTTATTTGCAATAAAATTTCCCAAGCTAAAGTCAAATTTTGTAAGCGGGGAAATGAAATCAATTTCTCTTTTGTATACAGGCCTGAATAAACATATGCTCAGCTTTTTGGCAGCAAACAGCAGACATACTCGAAATGTTTACGCTGCAGTATAAAAAGAGAGAACAAACAGAAGAGAGGAACAAACAAAATGCGAGTAGAACAGCGTATGAACCAACAACAAACAATAAACAAGTAAAACAAAATAGAATGCAAATTGTGCACGCGCTCTCAAAGTGCAACTTGCAACTTGCAACTTGCGAATGCATTTCAATTTTGCAGCAAAGTCGTTGAGCGTTGAGCGGCTGCAGCAGCAGCAACACAAAAAATGTTAACAAAGGCCGCGAAAATATGCAATCGAACTGGGCCACGCCCTAGACAACACCCACGCCCCTTTCTCTGTCTCTCTCTCTCTCTGTGTAGAGTGAGGCCAATAAAAGCGCTTTGTTGGCACAAAAATTGGGCTACATGACGCGACTCAGGCTCAGGCTTTGTGCGAAGCCTTGTTTGACTTTTTCGCTCTGCAGCAACTGATAAAGGGCGACGGGGGAAAAGAGGAGGGGGAAGTCAGATTATCCCTTGGATTATTTTCTGTGCAGCATGACTGCGTTTTAGTTGCACTTTCTTAAGCACAAAAGGCAAAGCAAGGGCAGCCAACATGCAGTTGGCTCCTCCACCAGCATATACGATATTTGCATAAAGTTCATAGTTGTATAAGTATGTGTATCTGTGTGTGTGTGTGAGTGTGTGTTTGACATATGTCAGCTATGCTCTATGTGTGTGTGCTTGCAACTCAATAATTCTCTATGCAGCCAGCAAGAGAGGGGCCACAAAAAACTTGTACTTGCATTTCTTTTACAACTCTGTGCACAGCAGCAGCAACAAAATGCAGACAACAAATAACAACAACAACAAAAGATATATATATGTATATGAACAGCAAGAAAAGAGCGAAACTTTCCATTGCCTAATTGCAAATGTGTTTGCAAGAACCAAAAATAATTTCCATAATTTGATTTTACGCAAAAGTTTACAACAGTTTACAGCCGAGAAGAGGCGTGCTTGAGTCATGTTTACGCTGTGTACATATCGAAAAACGTAAAATTAATTAAAAGAAGTAAAAGTCGGTCGTATCTGCTGTAAGGTAAAAGCGACTAGCTGATACCCTGCAAAGTTAAGTTGAGTGAAATTTGTAGCTGAGAGGCTGACTCTTTTCATTTCAACTATCATTAACTGAAGAATCTTTGCTGTTCTCTTACTATCCATCTTAAATTTGAATTTAGTAAAAAGTGGAAAGTGGAAAATTGGAGATTCTCATTTCTACTATCAATAATTAAAGAATCTGTCTTGTACTCATACTATCCATCTTAAATTAGAAAGTGGAAATTTTTAGATTCTCATTTCTACTGCTATTATGAAAGGAATAACTTTACTAACTGAATTTGCCATCAGAGACACAAATAGCAAAGTAAAAGAATATTTAGTAAACAAGTTTTCAGTCTTCCAAATAGTAAAGTTGAAGAATTTTTAGTGAAAAAGTTTTCCATTTTGCAATTTTGAGAATGAATCTTAGAATCTTTATTAACAACTTTATTTTTTAATGCGTTTTGTATTCAGCTGCTTATTTCTGAATATTTAAGTTTTTTTTTCCTTTTTTCCAAAAAAGAAACTTGCTTAATTTATTTTATTACTTTTTCCTTTTTCTATACTCAAATTATTAAAAGATTAATGATTTGTTTAGCTTCATATCAATTCAAATTAACAACAGATGATATCAATTCAAAAAAATAGAATTGTTTCGACTTACACAAGTGAGAAGTTTACTTATTGGTAATACAATTTAATCTGCATTTAATTGAAGTCATGAATACATCCACTTCTCACTGAATTTCCATTTTATTCATATGATAAAAGAACTTTGCAAGGTCAGTTGCTGCAAATTCCTCTACAAAATATCCCTTTAACAGGGTATGTAAAGTTGCCTCTCACACACACACACACACACACTTACAGAGATGCATACTTGTGTTCTCGCTGCTTTTGTTGTTGTTTTAATTGAGTTCATCAACAAATTGTTTTCATAAAACTTCGACTCTTTTGGGGGTCGACGGGGTTTATTCGCTTTATTTTGCTCTCATTTTTTTCTCCTCTGCCATAGCGAAGAGTGCGAGAAAGAGAGAAGGGAGAAGTGTAATACGCTTAGGACGCGGAAAGCGCGAGAGCTTAAAAAAGACACAAATTGCCATTGTTATGTGTGTGTGTATGTGTGTGTGTGTGTGTGCGTGGGCGTGTCCTTTCCTCTTTCCCTTTCGCCTTGTTCTGTATCCTTTTCTGCTTCTTTTTGTTTTCGGTTTTGTCGCTGTAATCCGATGCGCTTAGTAATTTTTAGCGGTTTTCCACATGGTCACGACTTAAGCACACACACAGATAGAAAAAGAGAGAGGGAGGGAGACACAGACACAAAGAGACTGATAGACAGAATGCTCACAAATATGCCACACACAAATTCTATCAACATTCACAATTGGAGTCGCAAAATGCTTTGTTGATGCTGCTTATGACAATGACAATGACAAAACAAAATTCCATCACATGCGAGATTTAAATAACTTTTCAATTTCAACAGAGTTTCAATTATTCACACAAGCTGAAAGCTGAATTTGCCCCACCTACGCATTTAACTGACTTTTATTGTTGTTTACAACATTAAAATGGAGAAATTTAAGAAGTTGTTCATCAGCTTAAGGTAAAGTTAAGTGGCTGAAAATCTGCAGCTAAGAGTTTAACATGGACTTAAGTTGCTTTTAGCTCTGCTCTTTTGGAGTCTGTAGAAATTATTCACTTGAAGACTGCTTTAACAATCTTTAGTTGCCAAAAAGTTATGGAAATATTTTTCTTTCATTAATAAAAAGAACATAATAGAGTGCGTCAAAATGTTTTAAAGAAGTAGGACCTCTACACTTTGTGGAATTATTATTTTTTCTTTATAATTAGGTTGCAGCCTCCATTGATTTTCCACTTCCATAAAATGCATTTGCTTTTTTTACTTATTAGTATAAATATTATCAATGAATCTTTGACATTTAGCCTTGCAATAAATTTTGTAATTGCTGTCAAATATTTGTGATAACATTTCACATTAAAATAACAACAGCTAAAATAACTGAAGTGTTATTAAATTAAAGTGTCGTTGTATGTTATTTAATATCTTGACCGTTTAGGTCAAATATAATATCATATATTATAAGAACAATATGTTAGTTGACATGTCTTTTAAATATACTCTAGTTCTTTCAACTAATACCAACAGCAAAAAGTTCTTAATGAATTCAGTTTGACTTCAAAATGAAGCTGAAGCATTAGAAATGGCAAAAGAATTAACCTTTCACATTTGAGATACTCGTCTGTAGGTGTGAACTCAATAAGCTAAACAAACAAAAAAGAGTCAAGCAGAATCAGGACAAATATATACACATAATACAATACAATACCATACAAAAAAAAAAAAAAAAATCAAAACCCTTTGGCAAATACAAATGTCAGCCGCAAAGCAAACGAAGGCAAATGGAAATCCTGTCCGGCAATAAACAAACAATGCTCCCAATGATTATGTGAGGGTGTCTGAGTACTTTACAGTGTATGAGAGTGTGTGTGTGTTAAGGGTGTGTGTGTGCGTGGTAGGTGACTTAGGACTGTTGTGTGTTGTGCGGGTCAGTTGCGGTCAACGTGGATTCGAGTCAAAGCCGTTGGCCAGTTTGGTGTCAAAACAACAAATTGTTTTATAATGCGCAACGCGCCAGACAAAAGGCAAATACAAAGACAAATACTTAAGCACATACACGTACACACTCACACACATCTACGTGATGCTAACCAACAAAAGGCAACAGCTGGAAATTCACTCCGAAAAGTCAAAAAAAAAAAGGGGGAAGGGAGGCAAAGCTCATCCATTCGAAGCTTAAACAAAGCCTCTCTTATTGCATTTCAGTCTCCCGCTCGCAATTTCTAGACACGGCGGTCAAAAGTCACACAACAATGGTGCCCCATTTTCGGCTATTGGTTCAAGGGGTGTCCAAAAGGGTCTAAGGGAAAGGGAAGGGGAAAGGGGAAGGGTAGAGAAAGAGTTGCTACGGAAGTTGAAGGGCGCTTTGAGCCATTGTAAGCTCGCATTGGCTGTGTGAGAGAGGTTTCACTTAGAAACGGTTTTCGCACAGTGTGAAGTCCTACTAATTGTTAAACCACCCCCCCCCCCCCCCTATACTTTAACACTCTTCCACCCTCCCTCCCTAAATATAGCCTTTAACCTCAACCCTTTTTTGGGAGCCGAAGCCTTGCAAAAAATCGAGAACGTTATGAAATAGTTTAGCGTTGCTTTTTTTGCACCTGTCTAAAAAAAAGAAAAGAAAAGTGTTCAACCCAAAATGCCTTTATTGTTACATGTGTGTGTGTGTGCGTGTGTGTGTATGTGAGCACTTTATGACCTTTTGTTTCGGGCTACAAAAAGCTCTAAAAGCTGTTGCATATTTCACAAAATTAAATAGTTTTTCAACGTGCTTCAACTTGACGTGCGGCATTTATTGGATATGCCCATCAGCAGCGCAATTATTCTTCTCTGGCATAGCTAAAAAAGCCTTTTCCAGTATTTAACATGCATTTTCAGAAAGATAAATTAAGTTAGACATTTACTCATCTGTATATTTGAACAAAAAGTAAGCAAATATTTTATGAAGCAGCTTGAAGAATTGAGTCATTTATTTTCACATTTAAAGCTGACAACTAAAGATAAATACTTATTGCTGTACATACAATCACTTCAATCAAATATTTTTTTTCATATATATATATATTTTGTATACAAAGAATATAGTTAAACTTTTAAGCTTATACATTTGTTTTTAATGTACACTTTCTTTAAATAGAGCAAATTTGTTGCACAAAGCATGTAAAATTGTGTTGAGAAAGGTGTTGAATAGAGAATGTTGTTTCTTTTAACATGTTCAGAGTGCTGTTGATAATGCATGGCTTTTGCCCAAAAAAACCAAGTCAAATTCAATGAAAGAACTCCATTAGAAATGCTAGTTCATGTGAACAGAGAAAAGAGTAGTGAAAAGCGATTGAAAAAGTTGTCTTGTTGCATTTTTCGGTGGGCGTAAAGTGGCATCGTTTTAAAGTGATTATTTATTGAGTTCACACCTCGGCAGTTGCAAATTGGCCTGACTAATGCAATTGAGCGAGTGTCTCTCTCTCTCTCTCTCTCTGTCTCTGTCCGTCTATGCGAAATGTTAAAGTTGTGCTCGACTCGTCGTAAATTGGCATTCATTTGCATTACCGTCGAAAGTTATTTGCACATGTGAACACACACACAAAACAGAGCGAGAGAGAGAGAGAGAGTGGAGAGTGCACTTTTGCCTGGCCGCACGCTTCAACAAATTGCAGCTAGTAAAGCGCTAAAACGTGACACAGAGCGAGAGAGAGAGAGAGTGAGTACATAAGGACATTTGTGAGCAAATCCCCAAGTAAATTCGAGTGCAACAAGCAAAACAGCGGATAAGGTAAATGCAAGCCAGCTACTTCGCTGCTACTGCCACGCCTCACTTTTCTACAATATAGATATTTTAGTTTATTTTATATTCGTTTATTTCACTTTACTTGCACTCGAGTGCGCCTTTTACTTAAACGCTTATTGGCTTAGTCAAAATGCAGCTGCATCTGCCATCGACTCAATAAACGTCATATCCTTTTGCTACTGCTGCTGCTGCTGCTGCTTCGGCTCTCAAAGTGGCCAAGTTGCCTATAAGCCGCTTTACTTGGCCTTGCCATGGCACTTGGCTAAGTGATGCCGATGACAGATGGCTAAGTAGAATAAGACAGAAGACAATCTCGTTACATTTTGCTTAATAAATAACACAATCATTCTCAAACTTTCTCTTTCTTTTCATTGCAGGTATGTTAAACCACTGTTAAACGACTGTTAAGCCAATGTTAAGCTAATTTACTGTAAGTTACGACCACAAAATTCATTTACAAAGTAAGCAAGTAATTGAAATGATAAATTTTATTTGTATTCCATCGAATTATTGTGCGCATTAAGCGACGCTCAGCTCAGCTCATGTATCGCAATCGCGCATCGTAATACGTAATGTCATTAAAATGAGTTTAAAAATCAATCGAGCAAATATTTATGCATGCACTTGCATAAAGAGATGGGGCGAGCAAAGAGCAAATGCTGCAGGGCGAATTGGGGAAGAATTACCTTCAGCTGACAATGGCAGCGATGCCATTTACAACTCTCGTCGCTCGAAATAAACACAAAATGACAGGCAACACAACACGCAACACAACAGTGAACGGGACGCACAAAGTGCGAGCGTAGTTAAAGTGTCACAAGCACGCATTCACTGCCCCCCAAACCAGCCAGCCACGCCCCTTTTTACACGCCCACAAAACACCCACACCCACACACACACACAAGGTGTGTGCGTCATTTTTATGCGAAAGTTGCGAGCTACTTTTGCATATTTCATTTGTAGCCAACGACATTTCCGCTTTCACTAGTTGTAATAAACTGGCAAAGCTACCCTCGCTATACAGTGGTTAAAGAATAGGCTATCAAATGTAATAATTTCTTTAAGTGAAGAAGCGGTACAATTTAATAGTAATTTCACAGCAAAGCTTAGCAACTTAAATATGTTCAGTGAATTACAAAACAAATTTTTTTTTCATATGGCAATATTTTGTATATTTTTTGTGCGTTGCTTTCTAGGCAATTTTGGCGATTTCCACCATTAATATTGTTTCCCTCTATACATTTTAAATAAAGTACTTCCTTAGGTTTCTGTGCACAGTAGATAAAAATAAGAGCAAAACAGTGCGGTTTCATTTTTAAGATATACCAAATTAATATACCGAAAAAATACTAAAATATACCGATGATTAAGGTTTGGTCTATTTTCAAAGTATTACTACTACTACTAAAACATACCGAAGAGTATTTTTGGTATATTAGCATAACACTACGACTTCTACTACTAAAATATACCGACGACTATATTTGGTTTATTGACTTAGTACTACAATCAAAGTATACCAGAGAGTTCTTAACATACCAGATTGTCAACCAAAGCAAACAAGACCGGATTGCTATAGAATAACTTCTTATCATATATATATTATATCATTTATTACATCACATCATCATTTAGCTGTTTGCTGTTAAAAGAGATTTTTATAGTCAGCGTTTATTTCAAGAGTTCAAAATTCCAAAATGTCTTTCTAAATTCTTTGCCACACTGTGCGTAATGGCCATATTTGTCATAAATATCGAACAAGCTGGCTTCCTGCTGTCCTCCTGCTGGCCGCCACAAAACAAACACACATACACACACACACACACACACACACACACATACTCAACATCTGATGTGGCATACCAGTTATTTTTTTTGGGGCGTGGCAGGCGCACACAAAACAAAAGCAGGCAAAAACAAAGCAAAGCGATTGATTTAAATCGCACTTGAAATTATGTATATACATAACATACATTCTATACGAGTATATATAGTAGAGCACATATACTGTAACACAAGTGTGTCTATGTGTGTGTGTGCGTGTGTGTGTGTTTGTGTAGTTGCGTGATTGCCGCGAGGCGACACGTGAATTTACGAGTATTTCAATTGGCCGTGTGCCTCGCTCGTTGCCATTGCAGGTGTCTGACAGCCCAAGGGGGCGTTAGCGGCATATGGGGCGTATGCGTGTTTTTAACTTATGAAGACACGAACGGCATTGTCGTAATTTATGAGTTTCAAGTTTCAAGTGCTGCTGCTGCTGCTGCCGCACAGCGTCTGTTTTTAGGGGTCAGCTCTTTCGGCCAATTGTTTATGGCCCAAAAACAAACATACACACCGGGCAATATGTCTGTGTGTGGGCTTGTCTATAAAGTTACAACAAATTGCTGGTCATATTTTAGGCGAAAGAAAGTGTGACCAATCTCAAAGCAAAATTGAATTAAGAATGCAAAACATTCAATAGAAGTTGCTTGCTATCCTTTTGTTTGTCTGCATTTAATAAGCGCAACATTCTACGGAGATTTGGCAGCTCAAGTGTTTATGGCAAAGCGTTGCGAAACTTGAGTTAAACTTGCCAATTTCATCATCAATATCAGAAACGTTGCTGCTGCTGCTGTGTTTGAGTGGTTATAAAACAAGTTTAAAGCATCTGCATATAACAAGCAAAAATGCGTAAACTAAAGCATCAAGTAAAAATGCTTAAACTATATACAAATGATGGACTAGCTCGTTACCCTAGGAAAAGTGAAAGTTTCTCAACTTTTCTCAACTGTAACTCTTTACCTTGTATTAAAGTTCTTTACAGGGTATTTAGTTGCAACTATGCTGAAGGCATTCACGTGGATGATGCTGTCAAAAATGTTATGCTACTTTGCAGTTTTTGAAGTATTCTGGTTCTTTGGGGTTCAGCACGTTGATCATAATGAGCACAACGCAGGCTTAACTAACCAAATGCTTTGCTTTTGCTTTTACCTTGGCCCACTGTGCGGTGTGTGCTAATAAACTTTTGTAGTGCCTGTCGAGTGTCTAGGAGATAAAGTTACCAGCACTCTCTCTCTCTCTCTCTTTCGCTTTGAAGTGCGGCTTAAGATTTTCGTGGCAATCTCAGTTCAGTTAGCTCGGGATTAAGATGCGTGTCCGGCAAAATGCGGCTCAGAGAGTTGTGCACAAAGTTCGCACTGCAAATTGCATGCAAAATGCATTACCCATTTTAAATTCTGCAATTTTAATTATTACTTTAAATACAACATTTTTGCTACGCATAGTTTGTTGGCTTTATATGCCTAAAATTGTAACTCTTATACTAACTACATTTTTCACCAATTGTATTATATTACTTGCTTTTATTTCGCAAATATTTTGGAGACTTTGTCATAAAAGTTATAACCAAGTGTTTCACAATAATATTCGTTAAAAGTTTGAAATCATTCTATAAAATAGAATTGCTATAAAAGCTTTCGAGACGCAGGCGCACTTATACAGCATAAGTTGCTTATAAGAGCTGGACTTATACAACATTCTCTAAACTTTTGCGGATACGTTTTGAAATTAAGTTTAGAAGTAAAGTGTATAAGTTGCAGGAAAAGTATAACTCGCACAATTTAGATCAAGCTTTTATGTATACGAATTCAGTATACGAGTAGTAGCAGAATTTATGAGAGTAAGACTTCTACAAAATTGTCTTACAATACTTTTAGTATCACGTTAAACTTTCATCACTTTTTCCTTATACTATTTTTAGTATAACATTTAAAATCTAATAAATGTTAAAGTATAAGATTTTTTATCAGTTTCAATTATACAAACATGACTTATACTATTGTTTGCTGACTGTAAACAATTTTTATAATTTCATCCATTTCCAATTGTTTACTAACAATTGAAATATAATACATATTTAAAGACGAGAAAACTGCTTTTTTGATAAGATAAGCATAAAGTAAAAGAGTTTCAGTAGCAGATCTAAATCTGAGAAAGTGCTTAAAACAAATAATGTAAGACTAACATAAGAGTTCTTATAAATACCACTAATACTACTTCGACTACTAATTCTACTACTACTTCTTCTACTACGACTACTACAACCTCTACTTCTATCTCTACTACTACCTCTACTGCTACTACTGCTACTTCGACTTTAAAAGTACGTTTAAAACGCTTCAAAGTTTCAGTAAGCTTTGGGGACATTTTTTTCGGAATCAAAAAGAGGGAACAGCTGCCGCTCAAAATATCCTCGTATTCAAATAATTTCCCCTTTATTTCTGCGACTTGCAGCCATAATTTCCTTTACAAACTTTGTATAACACTTGCACTAGAAAGAGTTCTCCCAATTTAAGAGCATTTCTTAGTTGAGCTCTTGGATTTAAGCAAATCCATAAACTGCGTTCTCTATGCAGTTAAGAACTTTGATATCTTGGTTTTGCGGTTGTCTGCGCTGCTTTTGACTTGGCTTTTCTTGTCTGCCGTTTTGGCTTGTCTTCAGTTGACTGCAGTTGTGAGATGCAGTGGGACTCATTATAGTAAATTATGAACAGTTTAAAAAGTCATTAAGAATGTGTAAAGGAATAAGCAAGAGGAAAACAAGTCGAAGAGCAGGCAGAGAATTGTCGCTAAGTGGCCAAAGTTGCAACTCGACGGGGCCAGGGGGGCAAGGACAATGCTAAAAGCTGGCTAATGTTAAGCAGTTTGTCTGAATTGACAAACAAAACCTTGCAGCGACTTTACGCTTCACATGCAATGCAAATAACGACAGCAGCAACAGCAACTACAATGGCAACCAACAGTGACAACAATGGAAAGCCAAACACATTTGTCAGTCAATTTTCAATCGACATTTGATCCTTTGAGCTGCACGTAAATTTGTTTGCCATCAAAATGGGAAACGCGACAGCAACTGAGCGAGAATCGAGAAGCGGCTGTGACTGCTGCAATGGAATTACTATCACAATCAAAATCGGAAACAGCATCAAAATCAAAATCAAAATCCAAATCAGATTTGTTGCTATACGTATCGCAATCAAATCACCACGACAACACAATGAACACATAACACCTGTCTGCCTTCGACACACGTGTAGAATTCGCAGCTTTTGTGTTGTGCTGTGCTGTGTTTGGAATCCGTATAATGCAGTCAATTGAGTTTTGGCCCCTTCCAAAAATAGCATAGCGAGGACTTCGGCGTTGCAACAACATGCAAATACACAAACACCAAATCATCCATCTATACAGCCAGCAGCTGCCAGGCACAATTTATTATGCCGAATTTAGGAAAATCTCTAGCAGGTGTATTTGCAAAAGAATCCACGATTTATCAGAGTCAGTAAAGTAATTCCAAATCCAGTCGAGTGTAAAGCCGTAATTAAGCCAACGATGCATAATTCGTTCTCATTTCATTTAAAAATCATGAGCGCACAGTTTGTGGATTTATCATAATGATTGCATTATGCATAATGCTTGTATTAATTTCAATTACATTTATATAAATCAGTCGCTCTAAGTCGTCGCCTTCCTTCCGTCCTTCCTTCCAATCTACTATATCTATCGAATTGTGTGGGTGGGAAGGAAATTACAATTATTAATTACATTTATGCGTTTTATTGTGAATTTTGTGATTTATGTGACGGGCACAATAAGTGCCTGGCATATTTTAAAACGGATAAATACTTGAGGCATTCCATTTCACTCAAAAGGGTTCTTCAATTCTGACAGAGAACTTGCTTAGACATCAAGAAAGAGTATTTAGCTAACGGCTTTTGAAGAGTGCGCTTGACATTCTTTCGGCCTTCGCAATTAAATATAAATCAACGATTTCTTTGTCTTTTTGTCTCAACAAATTAAATGCTAAAAGGGGAAAGCAATGAATTACTGCAGTATTCACAATGCAGGGCAACAGGAAACATTTACTTTGAATCATATTTTAATTAATTATGGGGAGGAAAACTTTTTGAGAGACATGCTCTCGTAATTTTATAATTTTCAATTAAGCAACAATCAAAAGTATACAAAGCAATAATTTAGATGGCCAAATGAACAAAAAAAACAGAAAAAAAACTGAAAAAATAAATAAAGAAAGAAAGAAAATGCTGAAAAGTGTCTCTCTCTGGTTGTGCAGCAGATTTTTCAGTTACAGTTTGCGATGTCTGCTCCGCCTGTCTGCGCAATTAATTTGCAGCAAAGGCGGACACAAATCAGCTGAGTAACACGAACTGAAAGCAATTGCTGCACTGCCAAGACGCTGCTTTTTCTACCCGCTATCCATTAGTTAGAAGGGTATTATGACATTGTGTAGTAGCAGGCATCTCTGACCCTACCTATAAAGCCGAGGTGATATAGCCATATCCGTTTGGCCGTATAAATATTTAGATCTCAAATTTTATAAGATTATGGAGCTATGATATTTTTGACAGTACTTGTTATGTTTGCACGCTTCAAGACTCTTGAAAATTTTATTTTGATTAGACACAAATTTTATAAGTTATTTGACAATCTGGTATATTTTGCACTCTTTGGTATATTTTGATTATAATACTATAACAATATACCAAATATATCTTTGGTATATAGTATTTAAGATTAAGATTTAACATTAAAATGATTTTATTCACAATGGATAACCGGTATCTCACAGTCGAGCACACTCGACAGTAGCTTTCTTAGTTGTTCTCCCTCTTTCTTCATTTTGTTGTCGTCTGCCTTCTTCAAGCTGAATACGCATAAATTCACATCCGGCGACAAGATGCTGTAGTCAGTTCAGACTTCGTGGAAAAGAAGAACGGGGGGGCAACTACAGTTTACCTCACTCTGATTTTGAGACGAAGGCGAAAAACGAAGAAATTGTAAACGTTGCAGTTTCTCAGTTTGGCAACATGGCAACTTCCGTTTTTAGCGAAACGTCTCCAACAAAAACGACAAAAAAAAACAGAAAAAACCGAGACTCAAGGAATCGAAACGAAACGAACCAAAACGGAACGGAACGGAAATGTGCAAATGAGCACAGCATGCATATCTTAAACGGGGGATGTGGAAAGAGGGGGAAGGGAGGGGCAATGCAGGAGGTGGCAGGAGGCAGGTCCAGTTGCAGTTTTAGTTCTAGTTTCGAGTGCAGATTTTCTAGTACCCAATTTTATTTCTCATGGCTCTCTCACTGCTTGTCGCCGACAATTTTATACTTATTGCGTTGCCTCCTCCTCCTCCTGTTGCACCATTTTGTGGCAGCCATAAACGAAGATGACAGGCAGCGTGGCAACAGCAAACTTTTGTTTTTCTTTCTCTGTTTCGCCTAATTGGAAAACTATACACAGACAAATTGCCAGCGCAAACAATTTTTGCCACATCCATGTGGCAGCGAGCTGGCTGCTTATGAATTTTTGCCAAATACTCGCATCTGCTTAAATGATTGGCATTGTTGCCAATTACAAAGTTTTGCATATTTTCGCTGGAAATTGCACTTCTGTATCAGCGATATCTTTGGCTGATTTCAAATTCCAATTGCAAGCAATACAAATCAATGCAAGATGCCAAACTTAGCTTTGAAAAATACGTTTATTTGCTATGATAATAATGATAACAGATAGTTGCAAGACTAATTCAAATACAGATTCTCTTTAAATAGTTAAAAAATCCTAAGACCAAATCATTATCAAAATTGAACATAAATTATAGATTGCCCCATCTTGAAACTCTTAAAATAACCATTTTTTTCAACCTAAAATTTTTGTTTTAATATTTTTTCAAATCGAAACTCTTGAAAATCCGCATTCAAAAGGCAATGCTAATAAAATGTGCCTTGGCAACCACGAATTTGTAATTAAATAAGTATTTGATACTTGTTGTAAAAGTGTTTCATAAATTAGTTTGTGAAAAGCTCAGCGGAAACTTTAAATTCCAATATTATAGCATTAGTAATTAGAAATCTGTTGAGAAGCGAATTGATTACTCAGGAATTATTATGATTAGCTTGCAGATAAATTATGCTAATTAGTGCTTAATAATATTGAAGAAGCAATAGCAAGTTTTAACACTTTATACCAGAAATTCTTTTCAGTTAACTAAACGAAATTGTTGGCCATTTTATTGGCTGTTGCAATTTTGCATTTCAGCAAACTATTGTTTTAAATTAGATTAAATTCGAATTGTGTACAGTAGCAATTGGCAATTTATCAATTTCCGCACAGCCAAAAGGCAAAACGAGAAATGGAGAGAGAAAGAGCGAAAGAGAAAGAGAGGGGGAAAGAGAAAGGGAAAGGGATGAGACCTTAACCCAAATAAATGAAATACAGGCGCGGAAAAAAACCGCAATGAAATTTTGTTGCTTAGCTATTTCAATTTGTTAGTCATTTGCTCGTCACAAATAGCGTCAAGACCACGCCCCTTTCGCTTGCCTCGTTCCGCCCTCCGCCCCCCGCCCTTCGATTGGCCTCGCAACAAGCTGAAGCGAATGTGCTGAAGCGACGCTGCCAATTGACGCTGCATTGGGCAAACAATTTTGCAAACCACTTTTAAGCCAAATTCGAGTGTGTGCGATGGTGTGTGTGTGTGTGTGTGTGTTGTTTCAATTTGAGCCTTAATTAGATTGCATTTGCGCTTAAAACAGCGAAAAACAATGCAACCACAACAACAGCGAATCAAGAGCAACGGCAACGGCAACAATGAGAACAACATGAAGTAATTGAAATTCTCACTCTGGGGCAAGGTTAGAAGGCAACCAAAAACATCGACACATCAAATGCCAACTAACTAACTAAAAAACATTTGCAATTTTAAATACTTCAAGATATAAATGAAAAGAAAGTGTAGCAAAATAATTGATTGTAATGCTTAAAGTAACAGCAAAGTTATTGTTAAGTAATTATTACTAATAATTGTAATTTTAAGACAACAACTGCCTTTTCCTTTCCCTTTCCTTTTCTCTTACTTTCTATCTAATGTCCCACTCTGTTATTTCAAGTTTTCGCGCTTCTGTATTAGAGATTTAAGAACCGCAATCTTAATTTACTCTTTCTACTTTTTCATTTCTGTTTCTGCTGCTGTCTGTGTCACTGTTGCCTGCCTTCATTTTTCATCAAATGCCATTGAAGTCAACCGCAAATGCGAACAAGCACACACGCACACCACACGCAACCACACACACACACACACACACACACCCACTCACACTTGGACACTCACACAAAATCACACGCAATACAGCGCATCTAACTTTGACCGCAAAAAGCGCGTGTCAGAGTCGCAACTTCACTTCTGCTGCCTCTGCTGCTGCCGCTGTTGGTGTTGCCTCTGTTGGTGTTGCTGCTGCTGCTGCTGCTTCTGTTGCTGCCACCGCCATCTGTGATGAATGACAGCAGCAGAGTGTGTGGCGCATCATTCATCAGGCTGTTGTAACTGTACACTTCCCTTTCCTTTTAGCTGCCCCGCGCACTTGTGGCAAAAATTGAAAAATTCATTACAATTAGTCGACGCCACTGACCAGGCTTTTCACATTATCTTCTTAGTCTCTCTCTCTCTTTTATTATATTTCTTTTTTGGCTGGCAAGCGTGTCCTGCAGCCTTTTAATGTAATATCTTGGCAATTATCACATGTGTGAGAAAAAGTGAAATAAAATAACAACTGATATAGGCAAGGGCCTTTAAAGAGAGAGGTACTCGAAGACTAAATAAGAACTTGTTTTGACTTGACTTATTCTTCATATCTTTGAATATATAAATATAAAAATTCTTATGAATACAAGTCATTTCATTTTTATTTTACTGTATTTTTCTTAATGCTGTTCTGCAAATTAACATACTTAGCTCTTATTTTTTTAGAATTAGTACTTTTGTATCAATTGTTAGAATTTGAGAGCTTCATTTATATATTTTCACTCTTATATATTTTATTTTTGCTTTTTGTATTGTTTTTAAATACAGAAAGATGTCTAATGCTGTGGACATTCTCTTATGTTTATATTTAAAGTAAAATATATTATAATCATGGCTAAGCTGTTTAGAATTTAATATTTTCCTTTAAAAACTGCTGTTCTGAAGCTTTCTCAATCAATTCTTTCACTTATTTGTTAATGAATTAAATCATATAACATGTTCATAAGAGTTAATTGATGGCAAAATGAATTGAAATTGCCTTTACGTCATTTGAGATAATTTAGCAGAAATTTGTGCACTCATCATTTAAATGACGTTTTAAAGAGTATGCATGACTTTTTTATTTGTATTTTTCATTCTTTTTTTATTGCAATCTGAGCGTTGCTTTATTAGCAGGCAGGTGTCACCATTGCGACCTTTATCACACGACGACACAAGATAAAAATTTTCATTATCATGTCAACTGAGGCGACAGCAACGGCAACTAGACACAAACACAGACACAGACACATGGACACACACAATTCCCACTCTTTTCATATATATGGTATATATACATATATATTTTTTATTTGTGTCTGCCTTCTAATTGATCAAAGAAAATTGGAAAGAGCGAGAGAGCCAGAGAGCGAGAGCGAGAAATGAAAGAAAGTTATCTAAAGTTGCCTGAACAATTTTCACGGCAACTTAAAGCCGCTTAGCAGCTACTTAGGAACCTAAGGACCTTCATTTGAAGGGGCAAGGTGGCAAGACACAGTGTATGTGTGTGTGTGTGTGTGTGTGTGTATGAACTTATGCTCGAGTGGATTTTCGGGTTTGTGGGTGAATCTACTTGACAGGCCAAAATTCTCGACAACTACTACCCAGACCTCGAATGAACTTTGCCGACTCAACGCTCATTAAGATGCATTGCGCAGCAGATAGGCTGACGATGGAGTAGGGTTCTATATAGTATACTATTATATATAATCGAGGTGATGAAGAGGTAAGGATGCCGTGTGCCGTGTGTATGCATTATGTGTTCTTCGCTGCGCGTCTGATAATAACGCAAAGTTTTTCCACGGCTTGAGTTGATTATTATGCGACTGGCAAACTTGGAATTCTTAGTGCGTGTTAAGGATTTTGCATTAATTATCTGGCTGCACGGCAAAAAGAATCAGCAGCAGCAGCAGCAGCAGTAGCAAAAAGTTTAATTAAGTCATTATGCAATTGCATACGATGCACTACAAACTAATTAAAAATGCAATTAGATGTGCATCCCATTCCACTGCGTGGAAATCAATAAACTAGCAAAAAAGAAAAACTTCTTGTTGTTGTGGCAACAAACAAACGCAATCGAATAACGATGTGCCTAGAAACTTTTTCTGCCATAAATGCTAAAATACATGGGCGAAAAGTTTTTGGGTTTTGTTTTGGTTTTTCATTCAGCAGCATTTTATGACCACGCCCCATCATGAGCCTCTTCAACTTTAGTGATTCGTCAGACGAATAGTTTTTATTGCCACTGTTCGAGTTGAGTTTTTATTGACATTTTTGGGCAAGAGGTGCAAACACACAACTTATCGATCAAGCTGACGTCAGTTTCTTATCAATTTTTGCGAACTTCAATGCGAAGAAGTCTTTAAATCATAAAGTTTCCGTTCAACTGTTGTTCCATTGTGGCAAACGAGAATTTCTATGCTTCTTCTACTTCCTCTTTACCCTCTCTTCTCTTTCTCTCTTTCTCACTATCTGCTATTCGTAATTCGCATTGTCAACGCGTGCACAATTGAGCTCAAGTGCCAGAGTCCTTGGCTGCTTCCCCCGACTCAACTCCCGACCCAAAAGTTGAGCTCATAACAAGTTTAAATGTCTTGGAAGGGCGGTCGGTCGGTCAGTTGCTATTATTGTGAAAAATTGTGAGGGAATATGAATGAAAGCCAGAGATAGAGATAGAGATGGCAATGAAGAGTGTGAGCGAACGCGAGTTGGGCATAATAAAATTCAAAAAAACAAAGTTTGCTCATGCAACGCGGTGTTTCTTTGTGGCTTTGCAAAATGAAATATTACAAGCACCCCTCCTATATAGCTCATACGCACTGTGTGCACGCCTTTGTTAAGCTACAGCAAAGTCAATTTGCATCTATAAAAAACAACAATAGACTCTATTTTTATATTCTGGCAGAAGTTAATTCAAAATGTGACTATAATAATTATATTTGGAGGTGTTTTTTGCATAAGTTCTTAAACTAAAAAGTAATTATACTTTTGTTGAACTTTTTAGTTGTAATTTTTTCGATTGTCATTTATTTCTTACTTGATATTTCACTATATCACAACTTTGAAATAAAATCTCAAATATATATTGCGCATACGCACTGTGTGCATCTAATTCTTATTACTTGTTTATTTTAAAACCCGTAACCAAACTATGTTAACATCAATTTGCGAGTTTCTTCCTGCTCAACGCAAGCGCTCTTTAATATCTTGAAGTTTGGCGATGAAGCTAAAATTGCGAGCATTTTCTTTATTCACTATTATTATTATAATTATTATTATGATGGGAGCCAACAGCGCTTATTGTGCTTGCTCCGTCAGCAGCTAGACAATGCCAAGAGTGCAATTGTGTCACACAACTCCCCAACTGACAACTGCCTTCTCCCCCTCCTGCTCCTCCTCCTCTTCCTCGTTCGCCATCTCTTGAGCTCGTTGCCATTATTTGATCAGACATCCACTTGACTCCAGTTTAGCTTTTGCTTGCCGATTCATCGTCTTCTGTTTCAGCAGACATTCTAGAGCTTTTTAGTGGTCATAATTCGCAAAAACAAAAAAGTAAATACATAGAGAGAGAGAGATACGATGATGAGGCAGCTAGATATAAAGGCAAGTTAACAGCTAATTTAATTTTCAACTGAAATGAAGCTGATGGGAATTGGAGCATGCTTCAAACTAAATGAAACTAAACTAAACATTGCCTTCAAATTAAGAAAAGGTCTTGACTAAGCATCTGAGAGAGAGAGAGAGAGAATTGTGTAACTACGAGTACGAATAGTTGTTGTATACGTAGTTTGTATATTTTATTGAATCCGTTTGGTTTCTTTCTTTCTGTCGAGCCTTAATTTTGTAGGTGCAGTCACTGATTGCAAATGGCAAAAGTAGATGAGTAAATGGAGTGGGGGGAGGCAATAATAGCTAAAACGAGGTCAGGCCTTAGACAACAAGCTTGGGCAAATAGAATCACAGTTCGACTCCAAGTACGAGTCAGCAAAAAAAAGCAGGAAGAAAGCAACAACAAAAAAAAAAACTAAAGAGAGCGAGCACGAAAGGAAAATATGACAGCAGCCTTGAGGCTGAGCTCTGCCAGCTTTTAGCAATTGAATGAAATAAGCCAGAAAACAAGCACTAGCCATAGCCACTAACAATGGGCAACATCTCGCTGGAGAAAAAGAAAAGAAAAACAAATGAACTAAGCACTGAACATTGAACACGTAAGGTAAACAGAAGAATACAGCTAACAGGCACTGTGCACTGTGCTCTGCAATTGAAACTGCTTCTGTGTGTCTCTCTGGTCGGTCAGCTAAACATTTAACAGCTTAACTTTTGTGGGCAGCCAACTGCAATTAATCACGTGGCACGTGCCACGCCCCAAATGCCTCGTATCGTTCACACGCGCACAAATTATGGGCAACAGTGGCAGCAACAGCAGCAACATGGACAACGACAACGACAGCAACAAAGACAAGCAACAGCAGCAACAATATAACAACAAATGGTGGCGATAAAAATGCGAGTTGCCACTTGCAACGTGTTGCCAGATTGTTGACGTGACCTTTTTTTTCCATTTGGTTGTGCAAAGTTTTGCTCTTGTTCTTCTTTTTATTATGGTTGTTGTTGCTCGGCGCTCGTTGTGACTGCAACAATGCGGCAACTATTTTGATATTTTCTGTTAAATGGGCTTTGAGCATTTCTCTATAGCTTTTTTTCACGCTCTCTGCAAATTACTCGACGTTGATGATGACAATACTGACGATGATGATGAACATGATGATGTCCATGTTGTTGCCTCTGACGGTGTCGTATTTTTGAGAGTGTTTTTTCTGCTTTTTGTTTTCGAGCTTGTCAGAAGTGGCCACTGGTTTAAATCGCCGGAAATTGCGTGCAACACTTGTGACATTTTTCAAAAGTAATTAAGAGCTGGGGCCAAAAGAGTGTCATGAGAGTGAGAGTGAAAAAATTTGATTTCATTTTGATTATAATTGCACTCAATGTGAATGCTTAAACAGAAATGTGTTATGAGTGGTCCCTAGAAGAGCCAACTGATGGAGTTAAATAGTTGTATGGAAAAGGAGAGTGCAATGCAGAAAGATCGAATGAACAGAGGCGAGTAAACAATTTGCCTTTTATTGATAAACTTGCTTTAACAATGTTGTCTCCAATTTAATCGATGGCACTTAAATTGTAACACAGCTAAAGGCGTTACAAGTGAAACTTCTTCAGCCCTCCTTCCGCTCTCTCTCTCTCTCTCTGTGGCGTAAAACAAGGCATTTAACGCATCAACAAAATTCGCACATGTCACACAATTTCCTGTTATTTGGCACTTTGTCTTTGTCTTTATCAAATTTTCGTTTAGTTGTGTTGCAGCACTTGTCTTGCGGCTGTTTATTTTAACTACACACAACACACTCCTTCTTCTTCTTCTTGTTCTTCTTTTGCCCGCCACAAACCGCAATGCCACGCCCACTAATACGAGTGTCAATTAGTAATGTATTTTCTTAATTAAAATCCAAGCAGCAGTTGCCGCATTTGGTGTTAAAATGTTTTGATGCCTTGCAGCTATTGTCAGAGACAAGAAGTTCAATAAAAGCTCACTGTTATAACACTTTGTGTGTTAGTGTGTGGATCGAAAATTAAATTCACAGCTGTCGAGCATAATTGATATATTCTATATTATATACATAGTACAACACTCATCTGCTGTCAACACTCAATTGAATCATCTTTTGACTTAACATCCAAAGCAGTTGCAAAGCCGTTTAATTTAATTTTACATTCTCTTGATTACATTTGTGCTGCTTTCTTGTGCAGTTAACAATTGTTAACATAATTGTGTTTTTATTGTGGCAACTTCTGCGCTTGACAAACGCACAATATGCTGTAATTATGCTCCAGATACCCTGTAAATTAAAGCTTTAGGCAAGTCTTTGAGCTCCATATTAACTTTAATTTGGAATAAGCTTATCAACTGCTTTCGCTTTGATTTCATAATTACTTTTGAAAAGCTATTTTCATTTAAAAATGTATTTAAATTTTCAAAATATAAATACAGTATTATAATGTGTCTTAGGCCTCAATTTAAACTTTGATTGGTAAACAATCTTTGACTTTCAACTATTGTTAAATACTTCTGCATCTTAAACTTTATTTTGTATCACGTTTTGTGCAGTTCATAAATAATTTCAAATTTTCATATTTTTACATTTATTTCAACCTTTAAAATGAAATTCTTATGAAATTTCACTCAATGTTGACGACTCCTAAGGCATCTCGTAGTCGATCAGAAAGCATTTCTTTTTCATCGCCTATTGTAATTGCATTTTAATTTCAAGAAAACACCTCTGGACAAAAATAAGAATGTTGCGTCCAGCAATTTGTATTTAATTAAAAAAGAATAAACGCACGTTCTTCTGAATTCCATTTCATTTTTTTTTTTGTGTTGGTTGCTTGAAATGTTAACAAAGCAGCGAAATTTACTTGCTCTTTATGTAAGCTGATGATGTAGGTTGGGGTCGAGAACACAAATCACAACAAAGGTGCCAAAGATGACAATAGCAGGGGAAATAAATGTGAATGAGAAAGGATGGCGTGGGAGGGGAAGTGGGAAAGGGGGGGAAGGGTGAGGTGTGGCTAAAAAAATGTTTTGTAATCAGCTTAAGCTTGAGTTTGAATGATTTTTTGGTTTCATTTTTTTGGTCCGTAACCTGACTTGTTATATATATATATATATATATATATATATATATATGTATATATAGCATATTTTTCAGAGGGTTGCTTTACCCTTGCGTCTGCTGTTCTGCTGTGTGTTGGGGTTACGTGTTGAGCAATCTGTGGCGCTTATATAAACACTTTGCTGTTTGCCATAAAAACGACGACACGTGTGACCATTTTTCCAAATTAAGTCATTTGTCAGACGCAGTTTACAGCGCGACTTTTGTCAGGTGCGGCCAAAAGCAGCTGCGCCTGTTGATGTTGCTATTGTCTGCGAGGTGGAGAGAGAGAGAGAAAGGAAGAGCAAACATCCTCGCATCGCATCCTTCGTAATCAGCATTAGATACGAGTAATTTCACGCCTGGGCAACACTCGAGTGTCGACTGTCGACTCTCCAAAATGTCGACTTTCGACTGTCGAGTGCTGATGTCTAATGTCTCAAATGCATTTAATTAACTTTAATTTGTTTTAATTAAAACTTGAAAATGGCATTGCGATGCCGCCGCCGCCTCATTAACTGACTTGCCCAAAATGGCAAAGTTAACGAGAGCGAGATGAACACAAACAGAGTGAGAGAGAGAGAGCGAAGCACATGCAACTGTTTTGCCATGTGCTAAGTCTGCATAATCCTAAGCAACAACAGTTGCAACAGCCAAGCGAGAGCAAAAAGAGAAATACTCGTAACATAAAATATTGTAAAATGGCGCCCGGTTGCATTTTAATTACATTTGCATAAGACGCAGCTTATCTGAGCAGCGACAGCGACTGCGACGCGGGGCAAAGGGCAATGGGGCAAACAGCAACATGCTACAGTGGCATTTACAGCTTTCAATATATTTTGCATATTTAAACAATGTTTGCTGCTAAGCGCAATAAGTCAAGCGCATGCCATGTAAACTTTGGCACAAACATCCAAAGAGAGCGAGGATAAGCGAAAACTAGTTTTAATTCAGACTTGTTAAAGTGATCTTTGAATAAGCATGGGGGGAGTACAAAAAGAGTGAGATTATGGGCTGAAACATAATATTTTTGAAACGAATTTTACTATTATTCATGTTAAATTATTCAGTCAATATAACTAGGCAACAAACTACAGAACTTCCTAACAATATAGATTATATGCTAGTATATAATTTATATAGTTATTATAATACTACAATGATATACTTCAATTTTTAAAAAAATGCTACAACCAAGATGTAAAAATTTTAGCCTAATTATTTTAAATGTGTAAGTTAGCTCCAAGTAAATACAGAAATATTTAAAAATATTTAGCAAATTTTAATAAAATTTTAAAGGTAGATATATATTCAAATATTCTGTATAAATTCAAGTCATTTAAATTTCTCAACTAATTTTTGCTTTTTAAATTTCAACATTTCTTTGCAGGTGAGTTAATGAACACGGCACAACAAATGGCAAACAAACAGACTGCATCGTTGGCCCTTAGTTGGTTCCTAGTCAAATCGGTTGGTACTCTTTGAATGTTCTGCTCTGTCCGAGTCGTGGAGGTAAAACTTTAATTACTTTGGCGCTAAAGTTCAGCGCACTTAACTTTGTGCAATCCACAGAAACTTTAAGCCGCTTACCAAATACGATTAGCAAAGGCGCAAAGCGAAACCTGAGCAAATTGAAGCCAAAACTTTGCCATCTTTTTTCTCGTTTTTTTTTGCGCTCTACTTGGGTCAATAAAACAAAATGAAAACTGCAAACTGGCAGATAGGCAAATACTAGTAAGGGGCAACAAAAAAGAGAAGAGACTAACTGAATACGTTAAAAAGCAAAACAGGCGCAAAAAAAAAGAGTGAACCAAAAATGCATGCTCAAAATTCATATGTCACACACATACACAAAAGATAGCGAGAAGATTTGTAGAGTGGCCACAGAAGGCAAACCGAATAGCAAAACAAAAAAAAAAAAAAGAAAGAAGAGATGTGTAAGCTCATCGAAAAAGCAACAAATCAAACATCAAATGCGTAACACAACAACACAAAGTGGAACATGATGTTAACACAAGTCGAAACAAAGCAAAAAAAAAAGAGGGGAGAAAGGCAACACTTAAATTCGCCCCTGCTAGAAATATAGTTTGGTAGTAGTTCTGTACGATATGTTCTCAAATGGCGTTGTGGATATTGAATATGCATTCACCTTGTTTTCACGCTTTTCCGCCAAACGTGTCGGAAAAACTGTCAGCATAGACTAGTGCATGGTGCATAGAAAATTCTAGGCACAATACGAGTATCTCTGGATTTTCCATTTTCCATTTCCGACTCGTAAAAATCTCTCTTCGAATAGTTTTTGACAGTGTGTGTGTGTGTGTGGCACACAAAATAATTTTTGCAATGAATTGAAATTTTTGGTAGAAAAAGCCAATGGAAAATGCATTGCAATATCACATCCTATGCAAATCCATGTCCAGATAAGCTGCGATTCCGTTTTAGCATTTGTGAACTCAACTCAAAAGGATAACACACAGTTCCTCTCTCTCTCTCTCTCTCTCTCTCTCTCTGTCTTGCTGTGTGTATTTCTCTCATAGTTTCATAGTTTTCCAATGCATTAACTATTTACAACTGTTTTCCGAATTCCATTCGACGAGTAATACGACATAAATATGCAAAGCTTCCTTTAGGAACTGAACGAACTTTGGCTCAATGTGTTGCTGCAGTTTGCGAAACTTTGGCAGTATTCAAAGAAAATCCATTAATTATTACAAGTTTGGTATTAGAAACGAAGCTCAGCAAATATTGCCAGGTTACAAGTGCGAAGCAATTGTCGTAATAAGTAGTGTTGAATATGAAATTGAACTCTAATTAATATTGAGAAATCAATAATTTATTTGCAATTAACTGCAGTAGTAACTACAAAATTGCATGCAAGAGAAATGCCTTAAAATACACATACATACGAAATGATGTCTATGCATAGCAAATGTCTTTGAGAGCTAGATGGCGCCAGCAAGATTTTCTTGCATTCCTCACAAATAAACATAGCATACTTATGAGCGCATTCCAGTATGAAATTCCTTTCATTTAATTTTCAAAAGGATTTATATTTAAATAAATTTATTTATTTTTTTTTTCAAGTAAACTTAAACATAAATCACTTTCCACCTTCATATTTTCGCAATTCTCACTCACTTCAATGTCAGAGACATAAGCTAAGCTTATTTACAGCTGCTCTATGAATCGAATCACTATTCATTAAATCAATAGAAGTGTGGGTGAAAATACAGGCTGCACATAAAATGCAATTTAATGTCTTAGCTGGTGACAACAACATGGTCATATCTTCTGTCTGTGTGTGTGTTTTTGTATTGTAAAATAGTAGTAGAAATAGGAGCATAAACAATATTTATAGTTACAACAACTACTCGCTGTTCGTCTGCTCAGCAAGCAAGCTAACGACTATGAATTTTGCGGTCATAAAAGCCAAACATTGTGGCCGCAGCTGGTCGCGTTACACACGAAAGTGACATATATAGTATAGTATAGTTAACACAGCGGGGAAGGAGTCGAAGTAGACGGTGGAATTTTTATGTACATTGGCAACTTCATTTGGCCCCCATTCGATCAGCATTTGAAGCACATTTCAATGGTTTTTATGGCCCTCAGGCTGAGCACATCAATCAAATGGCCAAATATTATTGACAAAACATGCGCCATTGCTGATTTGATTTCGTCGACTACTCGTTGTTGCTTTTGTGCTGTGACAAAGCATAAAAAAAACACACGCACACAGACAACGAAACTTGCAATAAATATAGCCTCACTTATGTGCAGAGACAGGGGCGTGCCGCCGCAAACTAGGCTACAATTTTAATGCCAACTTAACAAAAACGAAGCGAACGAAGTGGCAAAGAGTGAAGAGCAGAGAGCAGCGAGTAGAGAGTAGAGAGCGTCGGTCACTGCGTAATAGTTTGATAAATTGCGCTAAAAAATTGATTGATGCTTCGAGTAGGAGTTCTTGCCACACCATCAGCAACAGCTACAACAGAAGCGGCATTCGTGCGGCACTGTTGCCAGTTGTGCTGGCTCCAAAAGCTGCGCTGTCAGAGCAGCCGGGCAGCCAGGCGTCGTGTCTGTTTTCAATATAAATAAGCGCAAATTGCGTCTGTGTCACTGCCGGTCATCATGTCTATAAGTCAAGTTGGTCTCGTCTACGCGCCAGAGCATAAATCAATGTAATTAATGCGAATTTAGCAAATGTTTCAGCAGTGAGAGGATCTCCACACCGAAAATACTCCCTAATGGCGTTTCGAGTACAATAATTATTCACATTTGTTTCTCTCATTCGCACGTAAGCTTTCTCTCTCTCTATCTCTTGCTATCTCTAGCTATCTCTCTTTTAATTTTGTTGTTGTTTTTACGCTTGTCTATCATTATTTACACACATTGTAGGCCGTCAAGGTCGTGCAGCAACTTTCACGTTCAGCCAGACAAAACAGCAGAAGAATGCTCGAGAATTGCTGTAATTTATATAAATAGCATTCTAATTTGTTGGCTTTACTTCAGCTCGCTTCGCATGTGAGGCAGATAGTATAGCATTTTACTCTAGAAATGTCCGAGTTTAGTATGACGGCAATTGTAAATGAACTAAGCATATAAATGTGAAATTTGAAAAAGTTGTATTTTAAAGTATTTTGAAGAATATCTTTTTTATTTTATTTTAAAACTTAGAACTATTTCTCATTTTCTTTAACTAAAACTTGAGTATCCAATTCAAGTTGTCGTGTGGAGTGTATACTCTTTTTAAATCGGAATCTTCAGCAGTTTTTGTCTCATCTTCTCAATTAATATTCCTTCTCTTTTTCTCTTCCCTATTTGCTCTCACTTATCCTAAGCTTACACTTAGAAATTCAGCTCTTTTGCCTTTTAGTAATTGAAGCCTAACCAATATTGACATTCCCTTCAAGTTTCTCACTCTTTCTCTTCCCTCTCCCCACTTTGCACTATTCAAGCTCTCATTCTCTCTCGCTGACAGCTGTCCTCTTGAGTCAGCCACCATGAATAGTTTAGTTTGTTGGCAAATAAATATGCCAGAGAGTGTGAGAGAGAAGAGTTTAGCTCCCTCTTTTTGGCCAGGTCAGTTCATTTAGCCGGCTGTCAATGCAAACGCCGAAACTTTTCTGCGTTGAAAGATACAATTTAATGCTTGACTGCTGCGCTGCGGCATAAAACTCATTTGAGGTATAAAAGGGGGGGAAGAAAGTCTGAATAAAGCAGGACTGACTCTCAGGAGTAAATCTGCCATGCCAGGCACGCGTAACGTTAGTTGCGACCGAGTTCTGGCAAGTTTGGGGCAGGTTCAAGCTGCTACCTGCTGCTGCTGCTGATGCTGCTGATGCTGTTGCCACTGTTACTAATGGATAGTGCAACCAATCAATGCGTAAGCGTTCAACATATGCCAACTCTCTCTCTCTCTCTCTGGCTCAAACATATTTACAGTCAGGGACAGAAGTGAACCGAACCGAACCGAACCGAACAGAGAGGATGCTATTAAAACTTTTGCTTCAACTTTCGCACATAATTTAAACTATGACATAGAGGCCGCAACTAACTTCCCATACACCCTACACCTTTTAACATGATTAGTCAGCAGCTGTAACAGCTTTTTTTTGTCCTCCTACACAACTGATTCCTTTCTCTCTATGTCTCTCTGTCGGCATGATATAGCACTTTATTTAGCCATGGCGAACCGGACTTCAATGACAAGCGAGAAGCCCAGCGAAGCTGAAGGTGTCAACTGATTTCAAAAGTTTTGCCAGTCAATTTACTTCAATTTATTTCCATTGCCAATCCCAAGCACCAAAACTGACCGAATGCTGTTAAAGCAACCAACTGCTCGTCCATTTATTATGTTTGACTTGCTGTTGCAGCAGCAACTGTTGCAAGTTGTTCTCATCGTCGTCGTAGTCGTAGTCGAAGCCGTAGTCTTTGCTCCATAAACAAGTCAAGTGCAAGAGTTGTCTTGGCAACAAGCAAGCGAACCACAGTTCGAAGTGTTCGCCCTCCTTCTGTAGGCCACAAAATTATGAGCGTTTGCTAATTGTGCAACGCAAGCGGCCAGCAACGAGCAGCATTATCGAGAGAAGTTCTTAAGGTACTTGGTAATAAGATATCCTGTATTCCTCAACTATTGAAGCACAAGTAATGCAAGTGATGGCTGCTTTATATCAGTATTCAAACTTTATTAAAATCAATTCATTGATTGAATTTATTATATTCTAAAAAATCGTTAATCTTGAGGAAAATCAATTTCATGAAATTCTGAAAGTGAATCGAATATTGAATGAAAAACATAAAATCACAGCGATTTAAAAAATATCTAAATTAGTTAAATACATTCTAGAATGAGCTTAATTTACTCCAACTTGCTTTAATCTAAAATTCACTATGCATAACTAAAATGAAGTTCATTTTCAACACTTTCACATCTTACTTAAGTCATTTATAGCCTCTTAACTTCTTTTGCATCCACGTGGTATAACTTTGGCTGCACTTCTAGCCGCACTATGCAAATTTCAACATGTTGCCCAGATGGCAAAATTGTGTCCCTTTGTTTGTGGCAACCATAGAACAGGCAGTGACATGGCAGGCGTAAATAACTTGGCAATTGAAGATAAGATCTGCAATTTATTTTGTAAATTGTCACCAAGCAATTTTCACTTTAAAATTTTGCCAAAAGTTTTTTCCACTCACGTTCGCTGTCATAAATCTTATGGACTCGCTGGCTGGCGAATCAATTTATCATGCACCTGAGTTGATTCCTGCTTTATTTTTCGGGGCCATTTGCAATTAATTTGTTGTTGATATGCCGAAAATGCCTCTGGCTTCATAAATTATCCACTGTTGCGTACGTGACAAAAATTTTGTGTGGTTGACTTTCTTTCCATTAGTTGCTCAGCTGGCGTATCCTTGTCGTCCTGTCAATTGATTTAAATGGCTTTGAAGCTGTCGCTGGCACATAAACTAATTAAAATTGTACGTTGACTTTCTTTCATTCTTTCCACTCGCATGCGAGACGGCAATTTACAATTTGTGCTGACTGAAAAAGAGAGCGAGAGAGAGAGAGAGATGTCTTCATTAAAAAGTTAAATTCAACAGCAGAGAGAAAAGGAAAACAAAAATTGAAGAATTGAAAATAGAAATTCGGAAAAAACGCTTGACTTTGCACTTTGATAGTTTTTCACTAATTGCCAACCACAGGAATGCGACAAAACTGAAAACTGAAAACTGAGAAATAGAGAATAGGAAATTGAGAGAGAATTGGGATTGAAGAGATGCACTGAGACAATGGGCAATGTTTGCATTGTGACGTCATTTGGTTTAAATGGGAGATGCCACAAAACCGCAAACATGACAATCATATACAGAAATCAAACGGTATAGAGAAAGAGGAAAAGGAAATAGTAAGATATGCGAGAAACCGCAACAACATTGTTGCACCTCGCATGTGGCATAAACAGCTGTTGGACAGAGCAGGCAGAGCCAGAGGCAGAGGCAGAGTCTTTTGCTTGCTTTTGCTCTGGCCGCAATCATAAAAAATCAACGAAGCAGCCAAGCGACAAATGCATTTCAACAATTTTTACGACCATTCAACGTGCACAACAACAGAGCGAGAGAGACACAGTGAAAGAGAGAGGGCAGACAGGAAAGAAGCAACCACAAAACAGCAGAGCACAGCAAAGGACAGTTTTAAGAATTGCAATAAAACATTTGCAACAATTTAGATGCCGTTACAGTTGCCCTTCTTGTTGCTGCACTTGCAATTCTTGTTATTCCTTCTGTTGTTGTTGTTGTTGTTCATGCAGCTGCAACAGCAAGTGCAACTAGCCAGCTCTATACACACACATTTTTGATATCTACTTGGACATGCAGTTAGCTGACTTTATGACCAGGCCACATTAAGCGCCATTAATGGCCAGCACATTTCCGTTTCCGAGCCAAGCGATTCGTGTTCTGATTTCCGTTTCACTTCCTCCCCCTTCTTTGTCTACTATGTCTGGCACAGGTTTCACATCATCCCATTAAAAATAGCTAGCGAACTTCTTCATCTTCTTCTCTTGTATAGAGTATGTTATATCGAGGTCAAGTCACCAATTAGTTCTTAAAGATAAACCCAATATACAGATTGCACAACAAAGTAGCCGAATTCTCTTAAATTTCATGCAAGCAAATATTTTGTTGCTTGTTGCTGCTCTGCTCTGTTCTGCTCTCTTCGACTATTGAATATCATTTCAAAGCCATTCAAGTGCGAAACTTGACGATAAACTTGGCTGAACGCTAAGAGAAATGTTACAGAATAAATTGCGAACAATCCGTTACTTAAATGCTCTAAAAGCAGCTGCCAACACAAGGTGAATTACAGAGTGAACGTTTATGCGATGCTTTAACTATTTAATATGCATTTCTTAATTACAAAATAGGAATTTTTTTTAAGAAAATGCATTTACTAAACATAGATCGTAGTATCTGCAATTTTCCAATTTTATTTGCACTTAAATTTTATAGAAATCTCATATCTAAAAGTACTTTGAACAGAAAAATCATTCTTGAAATCATTCTTAGTTCTAATTAAAGTGCTTATCTTAATAAAAGTCTTTTATAAGATTTTTGTTAACTTTAAATAGTTTATCGCATCCAATACTATTTAAAGTTAACCAAAATCTTTTTTCTATATTAATATTTACTAATAGATAACCCTTATAAACAACTCTTTAATATTTACGAAAAATTGAGATCAGATCAGCTGTAATTATTTTGATAAATTGACAGTTAACTTAACAGCTTCAGCTTAAGTTAGTGTAATCCAAAGTTCACGTTTATTTTGCCGTCAAATACTTAGAAAGCGTATAACACGTGTCACCCAAACACATTTATTTTTCTTTTTGGAAAAATTGTTAAGGAAAGCGTGCAAAAAATATGGCATTTGCGATTCCGTTGTTAGTATGTCTTTATACCATATATACATATATATACATATATATGTATTGACACGTTTAGTAGATACGCATTGGTATGCGTAGAAGCAGCGCATAAATTTCGTGACTGTTGAAAGGAGTAAAAGCGGCAAGTTTTGACTGTGTGGCATGTGCAGCAAAGCGTGTGGCCTGGCAACTCTGAAAATTGAGCACTATTTATTTGGGCATCCACACACATACACAGTCACTAACACACACACACAAGCCAACGCTTACAAATGTGACACATTTTTATGTGAGCTAAGTAAGTGATAAAGTTGACTTTGATTTTGCCACTCGCTCAAGCTTGACTCGCATTTAGCCACGCCCAACACTTACAACGCCTTCCACACACACACACACACACACATGCACACACGTATAGACAAGTGCAGCGAAGCCAAATTGCTTCAATGTCAATTTTTATGGCTGGCACAAAAGACTTTGTGTGTGGCTGATATATCGAAGAGTTTTCGATTTGTTGCCCAAGCTTTGGCCAAACATTGCACACAACTTGCCAACTCGATACACGATGGCTGCCAGTTACAAATAACAAGTATCTGATGAGTGCTTTCACGGTTTGCACTTGCCATTATTTGCTCTGCTCAAATAAAGCAGCAGCTAGTTTATTTTTAAACTCGATGCTCAAGACTTTCTCCCGCAATTGGTTGCAATGCACAAATTAATCATAAAAAACTTTACCTTGACGGTTAAACATTAATCGATTTATTGATTTTAAATTAAGTACAGCTAAAAAATAGAATCGATATAAAAAAGAGGAAGTAATAAGGCTGATACTTAAGTAAATGTCGATAATTATGCATCCAAGATAAATGCATAAATTCAAATTCAATTCAATTAGTCATCAACTTTATAAGTTAAGCATTCTTCAGTTCACTTCACCTTAAAAAAAGGCATCTTTAGGTCGTTGATAGCCGCACTTTCTTAACTTCTTTCCGGCAGCTTTTATTTACAATTGAGCTGCAGTGAAAACCGATTCCCGATAAACACTTAAATTGTGGTCCTTAAGCTGCCAAAAAAAACAAAGAAAAGCGAAATAACTTATTTATCTGCGCTTTTATCTTTCGCTCGCGTTTCTTGAGCTTGCTCATTTATTTGGTCTTTCTTTTCTTCTTTTCGAAATTATTTCCTCATAAAAAACGATAAAATGTCGCGTGTTGCTTTCATGTGAAGATTTTGCGGCATGTGGCATGCCGCATATGGCATGCGGAAAGAATCCGTTGCAAATAACATGCAACATGAAAATTTCATAGCTTAAACGTCAACTTTCAATAAATATGACAGTCTTACCTACAGCGAAAAAAAATGTAATAATAATAACACAAATACTTGCATATAAATACAATCTGTTATATATGAGTGTATGTGTGTGTGTGTGTGTGTCAATATGCTGCATATGAATGTATGTGTGTATATAAATAAATTGAATTTTGATGTAATAAAGTCAAGGGAAAAATGTTGTGAGGATTTAATGAAAAATATGCATGAGAAGCGGCGAGCGCAATCAAAAGTGAAGGAAAAAAAAAACATGCAAAAATAATAAGTGAGAGCGTTTCAGTAAACTTAGAGTATGATGCATAGAGAGATACCCTATAGAAAAGAGGAATATAAAAGTGTGAATTCAAAGATTAAACTATCAATGCTTATACCCTTTATACTGTGATTTACTGCAGAGTATGTGAACAAGTTAAACATGACATATTGTATAAACATAAATAAAAATTGCATAACAGTTAATGCGCATGACGTCAGAAGGCAATGACGATGACGATGACGAAAATGCGTTCTTTAATTAAAGTGCCGGGCTTAAAGTGCTGCAAATTATTGTAATCAAAATTTCTCTTTTCGCACAAATAGTTAGCATTTGCAGTTGAGAGAAGGAAACAAAGATTAGCAGCAGCTAAATAGCTCGAGGTTGTTGCAAGTGCACATAAGTAGAAGTATTTATTTATTTATTATCATCATGTGTGTGTGTGTGTGGGCTCTGCAAATTGCCAAGTTTTAATTAAAATGTCGTCGACAGAACTCAGTCAGGTTGGCAATTAGCAATGTCTTGCCATAAATTTCATTCACAGAATTGGCTCAAGCATTTGCCTAGCACAAACACACACACAGACAGAGTCAGAGCGAGTGAGAGAGAGAAAGAGATCATATCACACATACGCCAAGTACGCCCAGATACAGTCAGAGAGTTGTCAACCTGCTAACTAAATGTGCATAATTTTCGCTAGATAAGATGCCAGCAAATGCAAATTATAAACCAAAATACACAAATGACACTGACAGAAATAGAAACAGAGAGTTAGCTAGAGCGAGACCGACACAGACACAGACAGAGAGAGTGAGAGTGATAGAAAGAGACAGCAAAGTGCAGGAGGGAATTTAAGTAAATTGATAAACAGACATCTCTACACACACACACACACACGTTGTTCGAGGTGACCTATTTGGAATGGAGGCAAAGTTTTGTTTGATAAACCCTGCCACATGTGCGGCAAATGTGCGAATGTGTTCTGGAGTTGCAAATCTTTTGGTTGGTCAACTTGATGTGAAATTTATTTAATTAAAGCTATCCTGTTGTCCTTGTTGTGGCTCTTGTTATTGCGACAATTATAAATGATTTATGTAATGCACTTGCAACTCGACACTGTCTCCCTGTCTCAATGATATCACCGACTTTCTCGCATTCGCATTTCCATTCACTATCTAACCCTAGAGTTCCGCCTTCCCTTTTGCTAACACATTGTGTCTCAGACGCAGTCACTTGTGTGACTATTTTGGCTTTCTTGGTTACTCGGTCTATGGAATTATGAATGCTTCGACTGAGCGGCTGCATTTCGTATGCCAAAACCAATGAGAGTGTTGAGCATGATACTGATTCTTGTTGTCATGGCAAGCCTGCAATTGTGACTCACTAAATGGCTACAAATATTACATGAGTCAAGCTCTAGTTATTTTATTCTACGTAATAAAGTTGTGGGCATTACCAACTCTTAGTTGTGAAGACTTTTCTTATTTTGCTTTCCAAATTCAAACCTAATACCTTTTTTTTGTAATTCGAAATCCACAAAAACAACTAAATTATCAATTAATTGAACCAACGAATGTTTAGAATGTGAATATTCAATAAATTCAAAAGCTTGGGAAGTGTTATGCCCTCTTTTTTTTTGGAGTTTCTTTAATACAATTGAAAACGCCATCAAAATCTCATAAATTACATCATCACATTGGCGCTAGGACGCAAACAAATGAATAGAGAACGAAAAACCCCAAGACAAGTTCAACTATTTAATATGCAAAACGCGTCACACACACACAACCAGAAAAGTCACCCAAAAAAAAGAAAACGAAATGATTGTCGCCACGAATGACAGGCGTCGAATTGTTGTTGTTGTTGCTTTTGTGCCTGAGTCTGAGTTGGACAACTTTTTGCCGGAAAAATTTCATTCATTCATGTGTCTAGAGTACGTGATAATTGCAAACATTCAGAAGAAGTGCCAAACCGAAAAATGCTCGAAAATTGTTGGAACAAACGAGTCGCAAAAATAAAATGATTATTCTTATTCTTTCCTGTAAACACAGTCACAAAATTCATACGCATTGGCATCGCCGATAAGAACGATAATCCGCCCTATTTCGACAAATCGCTGTACGAGGCGGAAGTGGATGAGAATGAGGACATACAGCACACAGTGTTAACAGTGACAGCCAAAGATCACGATGAGTGTAAGTATACTTTACTTTACATATGTACGCAAGTATTTGCATGCCACACACTGCGTATGAGTGTTTTTTCTTCTTCTTTAAAACCATGTGAATAATACGAATTGCTCACAATTATTTTCCAGCCTCACGTATTCGCTATGAAATCACCAGCGGCAACATTGGCGGCGCTTTTGCGGTTAAAAATATGACGGGTGCCATTTATGTGGCCGGCGCTTTGGACTACGAGACGCGACGCAGGGTAAGTTGGGCGTGGCATTACGCCCCCTCCCTCTATGCTTCTTCTTCTTTTTCTTCTTCGTTTTTCAGCTTGACAACCGATGCGATTTGGTGCTGCTGTTGTTGTTATGACAGCGTCATATATTTATGATATAATCGCATTTGACTCAGTCGACTGTGAAATTTGTTTATGTCGCATAAAACTCACTTATTTTTCGAATCTAGAATATTAGAACAAGAGTATTACTTCTTAAGAAGCAGACTTTGTATTCGACTTTGGCTGACAATTTGGTATATTTTGCACTTAATGGTATATTTTCAACATATGACTCAATAAACCAAATATAACCTTTGGTATATTTTCAATGTGATACTATATCAATATACCAAATATAGCCTATGGTATATTTTAATTTATATGTGGTATATCAATATACCAAGTATAGTCATTGGTATATTTTAATGTAGTATTATATCAATATACCAAATATATCCTTTGGTATATTTTGAAAGTAATACTACATCAATATACCAAGTATAACCTTTTATATATATTTTGAATGTAGTATATTTATCAATATACCAAATATAGTTTTTGGTATATTCAATTATCAGACGCGTATTGAAGTAGAAAACTTTCATTGATTAGCTTTCAATGCTGCAATGCTAGAAAATAAATGAAAACGCTTGTGCAATCAATTTAGCAATTCGAAATGTAACCCGAGATCTCTCGCGTGGCGTATAAAATTCATTAAGAAACTGTGTGGCAAGTGCATTTCCTTCTGAATTTCATTACACTCTCACAATGTACACCGCGCATTCACCGCGAGGCTAGTTAAATATTAAACAGTTCAAACAAGTTTAGTTACACGCTGTGGTCAAAAAGTCGAATACAAAGCTGCGCACAGAGACCAGGCGAAAAGGCCACGAAAGGAAGGAAGAAAGGAAGGAAGAGAAGAAACAGAAAGTTGGTAGAAACATTAATTGAATTTCAATTTCAAACAATTGGTCAAAAAGCATAGTCAGTCAGCCAGTCAGCCAGTCAGTCAGTCAGTCAGTCAATTCACTTGAAGGACTTTAATTAAATTCAATTTTCAATACAATGCCCAAGCATATGCAAATATTTGACTGCGATTTTGAGGGCGACACACGTAGAAATGTTCGAGAGTCGAAAAGTTGTGAAAATTGAAATTAATAATTGATTGCATGACATTTAATTTGTCGTTGTTCAGTATGAGCTGCGTTTGGCCGCCTCCGATAACTTGAAGGAGAACTACACGACTGTCATAATACACGTTAAGGATGTCAATGACAATCCCCCAGTGTTCGAGAGACCAACTTATCGCACTCAAATCACCGAAGAGGACGATCGCAATTTGCCCAAACGTGTGCTCCAGGTCATTAACTAGTTCAACCAAATCCAGTTTTGCAATTAGTTTCAATCGTTTTTTCCTTTATTTATTCTTTCGTAGTGATTATTAGTAAATCAAGCATACGATACGTTATCCCCTAGTTATTCAATTCCCTTAGCTATAGTGTTTTTATTGCATGTCCTGAGTTCTGCTTGAGATTTTATTGCACCACATTAGTTTTGGACAGTTGCAAAACAAGCTTGTGTTTTTGTTATTTCAATTCATTTTGCAGCTTTCGTTATTGAGGCATAAAATCAATAGTTGTTTAAATTAATGCCATTTCAATTGAGTTGGCGCTAAGTAAATATTTATTTCAATTATCTACATTATTTAAAAGCTTAAATACTTTACACTTTTTCTACACTTTTCACACTGTACAAACATCTTTTTTTTTTTTTGTTTCACACGATTCGAGCACTTTCGGTAATTACAAAAGCTTCAGCAATTTTTTTACTCCAATTTCAAAAGTGTTTAAATTGTTGACGTTGTTCAACACTAGTGCGAAAAAAAATTGGCAGCTGCTTGTTGTTTATATTTATGCTTTACGATGTGAAAGAAAAAATATATTTATATATTTGGCAGCTGAAGATTTAATTGAATTCGTGACATGAGTGGCTGGTGTGTACAAATAATTTTACAAAGAAATATTCAAACATTTTATATATAAAAAATGCGGTTGGAAAAAGTCACCAAACGCATTAAAAAATTAATATATCGATTAATCATTAAGCACACACAGGCAATTAGTCAATACAAAAAAAAACAAAAAAAAAAAACAGAAAATGATTTGCAAATATAATTATGAATTATTGAATAAGTTTATTAAACGTGACTAGCAAATTATTATGCAATCTATTAGGCAAACAAAGGATGAGCTAAAGGCGTAAGCACACATCGCAAATATGCATAAAAACATAAAAATGCACATTAAGTTTGTGCAACATTAAATGTATTTTAATCAACATTTTTTTTTAGATATACATATTTTAAGTTGATGCATAATTTATGCGTATGTTTTTTGCGTGTATTTTAAATTTATATTTGATTGTTTTTTTATGTTCTCTTTTTCTTTCTCGTTCTCGTTGTGTTATTTATCCTGAATTTTTTCGGTTACCCGTACTTTGTTTTATTTATGGCTTTATTTATTGTTTGCTGTCACACACACACACACACGCACATGCGATTGTTGTTGTCATTTGTTCAGTATGAACTGAAATTGGTTGCCTCGGATAGTTTGAACGAGAATCAAACAACAATCGTCATAAGTGTGCGCGATGTCAACGATTTGCCGCCGGTGTTTCCCCAAACACTCTACGAACGTTCGCTCAACGAGGAAATGGCCACGCCCTTTACCATCATGCAGGTCGCTAAACCTATAAAATGAAAACCAAAAAAAAAACATATATGTAGTATCGTATGTGTATATATATAACAATTAATTTAACATGGAAGCAAGAAAAGCAAAAATTTGAAACCTCATCGTAATCATTACTCTCCTCTTTCGCTCTGTAAATTACAATAACCATTATTAATGCAATCATAAATCCGTGGTATAAGGTGTACAAATTCAATTGTATTAATGCAGCGATATGTGAAAGGAAATCTCATTGTATTTTAAACAGTTTTCAATTTTCAATTTTAATCACTGAAACACAATTTTATTTAAATCATATTATTACATAGTAGCAGGATTTTGATTTCATCTTACTTTAATAACAGCCAACATCAGGCTGCAACTGATTCTCTGTTTGCTTGTCCATAATTTAATTTCATTTAATTGCATGCGTAAATATTTTGTATATGTACTAATTAAATTCAATGTGTTATTTAATTTTTAATGCGACACTTAAAACTCTCTGCAGCTCTGCAGCTTTATTTTACGAAAATATTTTTGTGTGTATCGAATTTGTATTTGTGGTATTTGTGGTTAACTGCAGTTTAGTTTGCAAACTAATTAAACGTAAGCACAAGTAGCTTTAAAAACAGAATCTCAAATGCGAAACGTTTCATTTAATTATGTTTAACAATTTGTATCATAAAATTACTAATACGCCGCGTAGCCAGAGATTTGCATGCTTTTAGTTTGTAGCAAGTAATTAATTCTATTGCATATTTAATTAATATTTCTATTGTTCTCGCATTTCGCACTCGCACTCGCACTGCAAAACAGGTTACCGCAACGGATGGCGACAAGGATCGCCCACAGAACATTGTCTATTTCCTTACCGGCCAAGGCATTGATCCAGATAATCCAGCGAACAGCAAATTCGACATTAATCGCACCACGGGCGAGATATTCGTGCTTAAGGTGAGTGACAACCGCAACAGCAAAAACATGCATCGTACAATATATATATGTATAATTCAACAAATAAATCAACAATAAAATATATATGTATAGGCGATAGCGCATTCTTAAAATAGCGCAACAAACTGCAATTTAAGCATTAACAAAACTGTCAGCAACCGCAACGACTGTCGCATAAAATAAATAAATAAATAAATGGAAAAAGACAGGAGATGAATAATCTAATTGAGCAAACAAGACTAGCAAATACTACGTAACTAAATGAATAAAATATATGTTAGGTATAAATTAATACAGAAAAGAGATAGAAATATAATCTAATGAAAATTATCTCCAGACTGAGTTTTGATTCACTTAAGAAATAATTTAGGTATAAATTAATAAAGAATAGAAATGAAAGTATCAGACTGAATATTGATTCATCTCATAAAAGTTAAAAATATAATCTCTTTTTTATTTTGTATTAAATCACTTCAAACACATTTATGGTATAAATTAACACAAAACAGAATACAGATGAAAACATAATCATAGATACACTAATACATTTTGGAAGAATCAATGTTCAGTTTGAATCAATGTTGATTCAAATATATATATATATGAAAAACATAATCTTTTTGTATCCTTATTTATTTTATACTTAAAATACATTTCAAGTGAATCAATACTCGGTCTGTCGATAGTTTCTTTCTCTTCTGACATCCCCTCTTAGAGGGTTAAAGCATCTCTAGGGTATCGGAAAAGTGCTTAAAAAATGCATCTGACCATGGCCACATTGGAATACATCGCACAGCACAGCACAGATGTTGTGGCCAATGGCAACTGAAAATGATTGTGAAATATGCGCACTGATTAAGCCCCATGAATGCACACTTAAGCTGCCGTCTGCGGCCCGTTTCTGAATGCCACAATCCGATCTCCCTCTCTACCCCTTTCAGCTTTCTCTCTCTCTCTCTTTTGCACGACAGGAGAAAGATTGCAAACGTGCGAAACTCATTATTTAACATTTAAGTTTGGGCGGCTTTTGTGGCAACGCCTTTTGAGTCAATGCTCAATGCAATGCTAGTATTATGCCGCTATTGATTTATGAAGGTGCTGTGATTACGTTTCGCTGTTTTTTGCACCATGTTTTTATTAATTGAAGTGCTTCAAGTGCAGCAATTATTAATGAAGACTCGGCCAGTCAATTAATTGAAAAGTTATGCGCTGTACAAATGAACTGCAAAGTGGACTTGAAAGCGATTTAAGCAATCAATACAACTATATATAGTATATATGTGGGTCAATATGTTTTTCAGTTTCTTATTGATGCGATTGTTAATTCAACTACAGTTAAGAAGTGTGAAATTCAACAGTTAACATTAATGCACATTACATTACAAGTTAAGAGCATTAAGTGAGCAACTTAATTTAAGTGCAAGAAATGCGCAATAACAGTAAAGTTTTCCATATGAAGAGGAAAATATTTCTTTTTTTATACCTGTCGAAATATTTGAAACTTCGTTGGCAGCATTTTAACTACTCTCTAAACCTTTGCTCTAGCAAATGAATTTTAATTGCCACTGGCCACCGCATTGAATAAAAAAAAAAAAAAAACAACGCTAGCCAAATGAATTTAAATGAAATTCCCATGTTAGGCTATAAAAAGAAAATGGGGAAAATGCCAGAGAGAGAGCGAGAGAGAGCCAGCAAAAGGGAAATGCTTTGAAAATAATTTTCACAATTTTTGGCCATTAAGTGAAATAATTTCGCAAACGAAATACTCGACAGAATACGGGATAAACTTTTGCGGCTAACGTAATAATGTTATGTGAGTGGACAACAACAGCGTCGAAAAAAAAGGGATCTAAAAAAACAGAGCGAAATGGGAATAGAGAAACACACACACACACATAGACAGACAGACTTAGATTCCCAGAGATAGAGAGAAACACGTATATAAAGCTAAACTAATCCCTTAAATTGAATATGTCATAATAATGCTGTCAAATTTGTCATGCAAATTAAAGCGATGACGACGCATGAGTTTTTTGCTCCTTCTTCTACGGTTTTTTTTTTATTATTTTTTCATATATACATATTTACTTTTTTGTGCTCCTCTCGTTTACGTATTTTTATTTATATTTTTTTTTTTTGCTCCTTTCATTTTTTACGACTAATCCAATGTCAGCGCTATGAAAAGCTGTTCCTGTTACTCCTGTTGAGGTTCTTCTCTGCTCTTCTGTTCTCTTGTTATCGTTATATGTTGTATGTGTTATATATGTGTGTGTGTGCGTGTGTGTGACTGTGACTGTCATACCAAGGGGTTGTCAGTCGGATGTGGAGTTGGAGTTTGGGAATGGGAGAGTGGCATAACAACGTGAGGCAAGAGATACAAAGTGCTGATTAAAATCGTTTTTTCACTGGCGCTCTTGTTATTATAAAGGTAGGCTGCCAGGTGGGATTGGTTAAGGTGGGATTGGGCTTTGGCCAGGGCTTTGGCTTTGGCTTTGGCTTGAGCAGAGGCTTCACATCACTCAGGCTGCTTCTGTATGCATATCAAAGTCAAAATCAGCAGCAGCAGCAGCAGCAGCCTTAGCACAGACGACCCACAGGTTCAGCTCAGCTGGGGCTGGGCCATTGTGAATGGGATAATTTCACAGGGGTTACACACAGAGGGTTTCCCAGTCCTCAGCTGGAGTAAGGCCAACAATGTTTTCACTGATGTTAATCGGTTTTGCGGTTATGACAGCTAAAATTACACAATACCCACACACACACACACACACACACACACACACACGTGCTTTTGCTCCCTACTTATCTGCTGTTTTTCTCTTCCTCCCTCTCAATCTCACTCTTTAGCCCTTGGATCGCGATCAACCCAATGGACGGCCACAGTGGCGCTTCACAGTCTTTGCCCAGGATGAGGGCGGCGAGGGTTTGGTCGGCTATGCGGATGTCCAGGTCAATCTGAAGGATATTAACGACAATGCGCCCATTTTCCCGCAAGGCGTTTACTTTGGCAACGTCACCGAAAACGGCACAGCCGGCATGGTTGTGATGACCATGACGGCCGTCGACTACGATGACCCCAACGAGGGCTCCAATGCCCGTCTAGTCTACTCCATCGAGAAGAACGTGATTGAGGAGGAGACGGGTTCGCCCATCTTTGAGATTGAACCTGATACGGGTGTGATTAAGACCGCTGTGTGTTGTTTGGATCGCGAGCGTACTCCGGATTATTCGATACAGGTCGTTGCGATGGATGGCGGGGGGTTAAAGGGCACGGGCACGGCGTCTATACGTGTCAAGGATATTAATGACATGCCGCCGCAGTTCACCAAGGACGAATGGTTCACCGAGGTGGATGAAACCGATGGCACCGCCCTGCCCGAAATGCCCATACTCACGGTCACCGTGCACGACGAGGACGAGACAAACAAGTTCCAGTACAAGGTGATCGATAACAGCGGCTACGGAGCCGATAAATTCACCATGGTGCGCAATAATGATGGCACCGGTTCGCTCAAGATTGTCCAGCCTCTGGACTATGAGGATCAGCTGCAGAGCAACGGTTTCCGTTTCCGCATACAGGTGAACGATAAGGGCGAGGACAACGACAATGATAAATACCATGTGGCATACTCTTGGGTTGTAGTCAAGTTGCGTGATATCAACGACAATAAGCCGCACTTTGAGCGCGCCAATGTTGAGGTATCGGTGTTTGAGGACACCAAGGTGGGCACCGAACTGGAGAAATTCAAGGCCACCGATCCGGATCAGGGTGGCAAGAGCAAGGTCTCCTACTCAATTGATCGCTCCTCAGATCGTCAGCGTCAGTTTGCCATCAATCAGAATGGTTCAGTGACCATTCAACGTTCACTCGATCGCGAAGTTGTGCCACGTCATCAGGTCAAGATCTTGGCCATTGACGATGGCTCCCCACCGAAGACAGCCACAGCTACGCTCACTGTAATTGTGCAGGACATCAATGATAATGCGCCCAAGTTCCTCAAGGACTACAGACCTGTGCTGCCAGAGCATGTGCCGCCACGCAAGGTTGTCGAGATCTTGGCCACCGATGACGATGATCGCTCCAAGAGCAATGGACCTCCATTCCAATTCCGTCTGGATCCCAGTGCCGATGATATTATTCGTGCCTCCTTCAAGGTCGAACAGGATCAAAGTGAGTACAAGATTGCAAATATTTAGTTCAGATTTATCATTACTTCATTTATTATTTTCTGATAAGTATAATACAAATTGATTATTGAATTATCTTGAAAGAAATTAAGTATAAGCTTCAAGAATTTCATTTATCAGGAAGAAGTTATTATACATTTTAAAAGCACTTAAATTTTTTATACGGTGCACTTTAGATTGGATATTATAAATATTAAGTATACGTATTAATACATAAAAATGTGAAATATGCAGTAAAAACTTGCAGTAAAAGTTTTTATAGTACTCTATGCAAATATTCTATATACATATACTTATTTTTATTTACTTAGCTAGGATTTAAAACATAAATCATACCTTGCAAAGATTTTCATTTAAATTCAGTCCGAGTTTTTGTACATTGTCATTCCTTAGAATTTTAATGTTTTGTTATGATCATAACATGAAATATTTCAAGCATTAGCAATTCATACGCAGATGAACATTTCAGGTGTCAGTAGCAAAGCAAATAAGCACTTGTTTCGATATTTATTTGCAAATATTGTTAAGTTCGAATACTGGACATTCTCTTGTATAGTTTTCAAAAAATGTTGCTTCCTTATTTCATATTGTAGTTGTTATATGAATCAATCTTTGGCAAAAATCAACAAAAGAAATGCCATTCAAATTTTACCGAGTTGCTGACGTTCAATGCAAAATGCACAAAAGTTGCCCAAAAAATAAGTATTTGGGTCAAAATTGAAAACAATGCCAAAAAGCACATAAAAGAGCAAACAAAAACAAAAAAAAAGAAAGAGAAAACGAAAAAACATATCCTGATAGTCGTTAGCAATGAAATGCACCGGATAGCAATAACAACAACAATATTAGATAACATTTGTTGTTGTTGGCTCAACGAATGACAACAGTTAGCTAACGAGAACGAGAAAGATTCGAATACACGAATGCACGAATTTTTACGGATTTGAATTCGTGTTCGTATTTGAATTCAAATTCAAATTCAAATTCAAATTCGAATGCGATTTGCGTGCAGTGTGCAGTGTGGCCAGGCTAACGAAAGCATAAAAATGCAATTACCTTCGAATAACCGGCAAATGAATAGTCAGCCATAAAAACGGAAATAGTAAACCGCAGTCGACGCCGCAACACAACATGAAATTTTAAATAAAAACCCCAGAAAGGCAGAGATACACCACACACACTCACACACACCTAGTCTGAGCTGGAGTCAGAAATAAAATGGCAAATGCACAAGTTTTCAATTAAATTACCCAAAACGGAGAGTCGCGGGAATTTTCGGAAATCGTCCAGCAAGTGAAGCCAACTACATTTGGTTTTCTGTCGCTCCAAAGAACTTGCCATGTACCTAGACATGAGTGTGTATTAGTATAGAGTGTGTGTATGCGTGTGTAGGTGTGTGTCTGGAGTTGGGGGTGGCAATCCAATTTTGATGCGCCAACAGGGAGTCAAAAAGTTTACGCCTGTGGCTTGACTTTCGCTCAGCTGCAGCTGAGACTGTCTCTGTATATGTGTGTGTTTGATTGTAGTTATGTGTGTGTGTGTATGTGTGTAGTCCTTGCCTGCGCGTATTTGCATACAATTTGCCTAAAAACACACCATGGAGTGTCTTTAAAAATACATTTGAAATGTGTGTGTGTGTGCTTGTGTTTTGTGGTGTAGCTGGATTAGTGCTGCCATTTGTTGTATGCATAGGCAGCACTGCAACCAGTTCACATATGTGTGTGTGTGTGTGTGAGTATGTTAACACTTGTTGGCTCAAAGGCGTAATTACAACAAATGGGGAACCAAGCCGGTCGAGCAGCTCAAGCTGCCACTGCAATCAGCCAGAAACGTGTGTTGGCTAATAAAAGGTGCTTAGTTTTTTGGCTTGCCAACTGTGCCAGTTCAACATAGTCACCATCATCTCTTTGTTCCCTCGCCCCTTAACATCATCATCAAACTCCCCTCCTCATTTGGTTTGTCGAGCTAACTCGAAAATGCTTTTAAAAGCTCAGCAGCTAAGATAAATTTGTCTTTAGAGAGAGCATTGCTGTAATTTGCTCGCAACAAGCTACAGTGCCACACAAAAGTTAACTGCTTCAAATGTGAAGATATACTTGGCAACCTCCTACTACCATAGTTTAATTAAATGAACTTTGAGTTGTCGCATAAAAGCTATGCTAACAACACGAGTACACAAAAGAGGTGACTGCAAAAGCTTGGTAATGAAAAAGTGTTGAATGGAGTTGTTAGAAATGCACAGAATTTTTATTAAACTCTTAAACAAAATAGAAATTTTGTATTAATAAATAATGCATAATTATTATGCATCATGTTTGTCTATTGTAAAAGGCAGATTCAAAAGAAAAAACTGGTAGAAAACGACATTTGTTATGTGCAATTAGTTTTACAATCAGTCGGATACTTCATATTTAAGATATTAATATTTCTATTGAAAGATTTCTATACATGCTATTAACTATTATGTAACATTAATTTATGGTTAATTATAGTGACTAGTCTATTAAACTAAACAAAACAGTATTCAAGTTATAATTTCCACAATTCTCGGTCTATTTTGAATCTGACGAAGAAACACTGCAGATAAAATAAGATAAGCAATTTTAATTACAAGTTAACTTAAAATAAATAAACAAAATCATTTTAGATGTAATCGAATTTAATATTAATGAAGATCTCCCAATGAGTTACATTCAAGTACGAATTAAATCACATATATTTAGAAATATTTCAGTCACTAATAAATTTGCTTTACATTTACTTTACTCTACTCAACAACAGAGGGCGCCAACGGAGATGGCATGGCTGTGATCTCGTCGCTGCGTTCGTTCGATCGCGAGCAACAAAAGGAGTACATGATACCCATTGTGATCAAGGATCACGGCTCCCCAGCCATGACAGGCACCAGCACACTGACCGTCATCATTGGCGATGTGAACGACAACAAAATGCAGCCGGGCTCAAAGGACATCTTCGTGTACAACTACCAGGGGCAATCGCCCGATACGCCCATTGGCCGTGTGTATGTCTACGACTTGGACGATTGGGATTTGCCCGACAAGCGATTCTACTGGGAAGGTCTCGAGAATCCACGCTTCAAGCTCGACGAGGAGTCCGGAATGGTGACGATGCGAGCGGGCACACGCGAAGGACGCTACCATCTGCGCTTCAAGGTCTACGATCGCAAGCACACACAGACCGATGTGCCAGCGAATGTGACCGTAATAGTGCGCGAGATTCCCCACGAGGCTGTCATCAATTCGGGTTCGGTGCGTCTCTCGGGCATCTCCGATGAGGACTTTATACGCGTGTGGAATTATCGCACCCAGAGCTTGAGTCGCTCGAAGCTGGATCGCTTCAGGGACAAGTTGGCGGATCTGTTGAACACGGAACGTGAGAATGTGGACATCTTTAGTGTGCAGCTCAAGCGTCGCAATCCCCCGCTGACCGATGTGCGTTTCTCGGCTCATGGTTCGCCCTACTACAAACCCGTGAGGTTGAACGGCATTGTGCTGATGCATCGCGAGGAGATCGAAAAGGATGTAGGCATAAATATCACAATGGTTGGCATCGATGAGTGTCTGTATGAGAATCAAATGTGCGAAGGCAGCTGCACCAATTCCCTGGAGATTAGCTCGTTGCCCTACATGGTGAATGCCAATAAGACTGCCCTCGTTGGAGTTCGCGTTGACACCTTGGCGGATTGCACTTGCGGTGCACGCAACTTCACCAAGCCCGAATCGTGCCGCACCACACCTTGCCACAATGGCGGACGCTGTGTGGACACACGCTTCGGTCCGCATTGCTCTTGCCCCGTCGGCTATACGGGACCACGTTGCCAGCAGACGACGCGCAGCTTCCGCGGCAATGGCTGGGCTTGGTATCCGCCCCTGGAGATGTGCGACGAGTCGCATTTGAGTCTGGAGTTCATTACACGCAAACCGGATGGCCTGATCATCTACAACGGACCCATTGTGCCGCCCGAGCGCGATGAGATGCTCATCTCGGACTTTATCGCACTCGAATTGGAGCGTGGCTATCCACGGCTGCTCATTGACTTTGGCTCTGGCACTTTGGAGTTGCGTGTGAAGACAAAGAAGACGCTCGATGATGGCGAATGGCATCGCATTGATTTGTTCTGGGACACGGAGAATGTGCGCATGGTTGTCGACTTTTGCAAGTCCGCTGAGATCAGCGAAATGGAGGATGGCACGCCACCCGAGTTTGATGACATGTCGTGTCAGGCACGAGGACAAATACCGCCCTTCAACGAGTATCTGAATGTGAATGCTCCGCTTCAAGTCGGAGGCCTGTATCGGGAACAATTCGATCAGTCGCTGTACTTCTGGCATTACATGCCCACCGCCAAGGGTTTCGATGGCTGCATACGCAATCTGGTGCACAACTCCAAGCTCTACGATCTCGCGCATCCGGGACTCTCGCGCAACAGCGTCGCAGGTTGCCCCCAAACCGAGGAAGTCTGCGCTCAGACCGAGGCCACAGCACGCTGCTGGGAGCATGGCAATTGCGTGGGATCGTTGTCCGAGGCGCGTTGCCATTGCCGTCCCGGCTGGACGGGACCGGCCTGCAACATTCCCACAGTGCCGACGACCTTTAAGGCGCAGAGCTACGTGAAGTATGCACTGAGCTTTGAGCCCGATCGCTTTAGCACTCAGGTGCAACTCAGATTTAGGACACGCGAGGAACACGGCGAATTGTTCCGAGTCAGCGATCAGCATAATCGAGAGTATGGCATTCTGGAGATCAAGGATGCGCGTCTGCATTTCCGTTACAATCTGAACTCGCTGCGCACCGAGGAGAAGGATCTGTGGCTCAATTCGGTGGCCGTCAACGATGGCCAGTGGCATGTGGTGCGCATCAATCGCTATGGCTCAGCGGCCACTCTCGAGTTGGATGGCGGCGAGGGCAGACGCTACAACGAGACCTTTGAGTTTGTGGGCCATCAGTGGCTGTTGGTGGACAAGCAGGAGGGTGTCTATGCTGGAGGAAAGGCGGAGTACACGGGTGTGCGCACCTTTGAGGTGTACGCTGACTACCAGAAGAGCTGTCTCGACGACATACGGTGCGTATACTTAATGTGATTTCATTCTTTTTTTGTTTGGTTGCTTATTTTCTATATTTTGTATATGTTGAATATGAGAAATTATCACTTTTATTATTTTATTTTGTATTTTTAATTTAATAATTTTAATCCCTTTTATTTCTGTCATTCTAATGCAATTTCTAATTTGCACTTTTGCATTAATATTAAATTTGATTACTCTATTTAGTTTCTTCATTAATTATAAAATTTCTATTTTAAATTTGTTATTAATTTCTGTCCTTTCTTCTTGCAGTCTTGAGGGCAAACACTTGCCTCTGCCCCCCGCCATGAATGGCACGCAATGGGGTCAAGCGACCATGGCGCGTAATCTGGAAAAGGGTTGTCCATCGAATAAACCCTGCTCGAATGTCATTTGCCCCGATCCCTTCGAGTGCGTCGATCTCTGGAATGTCTACGAGTGCACGTAAGTTTTATTTCACATCTTATTTATTTACACATTTGCATTACATTTTCGTTCATCAAAACGTTATACCAAAAAAAAAAAAAGAAAAAAATACAAATTGACTCGGACAGACTGCAACATGAAATGAAACAGACACCACAACTAGCATGCTTAAAGACTCGCCAGTTATGGGCGAACATCAAGCATACGCCACGTGTTACAAGCCGAGCAAGTATTTCTTAACACATCACAAAACTAGAAAAGAACAGAAAAGAAAAGAAAAGAAAAGAAAAGAAATCCGAGCGTTAGGCTTAATCAATTAAAGGCTGTGCCAGAAATAAAACAAATCACAAATGAAATAAAGCAAGTGGAGCTTAAGCGGCGTCAATCAAAGGACATCGCCAGTCAGGACACACACACTCACACACACACACACACACGCAAGTTAGTCAGCTAACGTTGCGTGACAAATCAATTGGATTAGTCCAGCGATATGTACTTGTCCCCCACTCGCTCTCTCTCTCTCTCACCTCTTCACGCTTGCACTGGCACTAGCTTACACACACACACACCAACACACTAACACACAGTTACGAACGTACTCTCACACACACAGACACAGTGAGAGCCTTTCACGCGTGGCGTTCTTGTGATTATTTGGCTTTTGGGCTTTCACGTATTTCGTTACCCAAACAAAAGCAGCAGCCAACAAAGACTTTCTGGACTACACAACAAATGAATAAGAATCAAAACCCATTGGCCCACATTTTGATTATTTGTTTAGCTTACTATACACTATATACCACCATATACTGTATATAGTATCTTTTTAGTATTTTTGTTTTTGTAATTCGTTTCGTCAATGTTAACCCCCAATATTTTGTTGTTGCTTGTTTGTGCCACACACGCACACACACGCACAAACAGTTGCGGCGAGGGACGCATCATGTCGCCCGATTCAAAGGGTTGCATGGATCGCAACGAGTGCCTCGACATGCCCTGCATGAACGGTGCCACATGCATCAATCTAGAGCCGAGACTGCGCTATCGCTGCATTTGCCCCGACGGCTTCTGGGGCGAGAGCTGTGAGCTGGTTCAGGAGGGTCAGACCCTTAAGCTGAGCATGGGCGCTCTGGCCGCCATTCTCGTTTGCCTGCTGATCATACTGAGTGAGCAATCTGCCAATAGAATCTATATCTCTATATATATGCAACAACAAAAATAGCTCGTTTTTATATATACCAAATTACTAGTTTCGCTCGCTCTCTTTTTTCGTCATCTATTTTATTAGCCTGTAAATTGAAAATCATTCATGCAAATATTCACCCCTCAAACAAAAAAAAAACAGAAAACATATCGCTCTCATGTGGCTTATCATTTGAGTTTTCATTTCTCCTTTCGCTCCCCACCCCGCTGGCAATTGTTTTATTTGTTTTGCGCCAATAGAAACTGATTTAGCCATGCCATAGTATATCATGTCATACAACCTTACCATCATTTACCATTTACCATTTACCATTTACCATACCTCATCGCATCATTTCGCATCTCTCATTCATTCATATGTCAAATGCACAAATCCAATCATTCAGTTTGCACATGCCTCGATTCATTCATAAAATGAATCACAGCTCACTGAATTTGGAAACACAAAACAACATCAGCTACAAAAAAAAAAGAATGTATCATACTACATATCAAACAAATATTAAAAGAGAAATGTTTTATATTTTTTTGTGTTATTTATCAGCTTTGTGATTCTTAGTTCATGATATTCACATACATACTCATATATCATTCACATATATATATCCTTATATTTATATATATATGTATAGAAAAAAAATGTGTTGTGGATTCACTGTTAGCTTTAACTTTGTAATTTACTCTTTGTTTATGGCACATTTTCAACTTACTCTTCCACCCCTTCACCCACGTTTCAATGTTCAATGTCTCTCTGTGTATTTAAATATTTAATAGCTTAAATACGTCAAGCTACAAATTAAACGAAAGGTATGTACGTAGTGTTCTTCTTCTACTTAGCAAATTGTACACAAAATATATATTTAAATGTTATTTACCCAACATCAATTTATAAATCTAGAAATAGAAAAGAAAGTAACTTTAAATTGCTTTCACACAACAAAAAGATGATTTGCCAATTTGAATTTAAATTTCAGCTGGCAAACATGAAAATTTCTGTTTTAAAATTAGATTTTGATTGCGATTGCACAAAAAGTTAAAATTTCCAATGAAATGTGGCAACTTTAGAAGTATTTATAAAGAGTAAACTATATAGAATATAATATTTATTATGAGTTTAAGACAAACTAAATTTAACTACGAAAATTCTATATTGAATTGAAATACATCCATTTCTGAAGAATATCCGAGACAACAATAGTTCGCTTTTGTCGTACTTCTCTTGGCTAACAACTAATTATGATAATTAGGTATTGATTAGAATTGAACCCAAGCTCGTTGCATATTCGAACAAGGGCAGAAGCCATAATAATTTCGTGTAGTTCCCTTTGATAACAATTGATTACCTGGAGAAACAAGTGAAATATTCTTATATATATGTACTTGCATAATAGGCAAACATATCAAGCTTGCAAACATGAAGGTCTAAGGCAAAACCACTTTTCAGTTGCCCATATGAGGTACAATAAGTAACTCAGCTGTCACGCCCCAACGTAAAAAGAAAAGTACACACACTCCCATTGTGGCACTCTGGCACTCGCACTTGAATGCACTTGGTTGAAGAAGAAGTTAAGCATTGGAGGAGTCCTGAAGAGCTCAAATGCCTTCAGGTAAGATAATAAATGTGCAGTCAAAGATACAAGTTGCCCATCAGGACTAAAAAGCAGCAAAGCAACGTGCAACGTGTGCAACGTGCAGCAAAGCAAAGCCAAGCAAAGCAAATCTAAGCGAAGTGAAGTGAAGGCCAAAACTTAGGAGTTGGCAATGGCAGATTTAAGCTTTGGCATTTCGAAAAATCACAATGCAACGCATACACTTGAGCAAGAAGAAAGTAGAAAGCAGATATGGGGATAGATAGAGTAGCAGAGTAATGGGAGTTAAAGTTCCTAGACAGCTCAAAGGAGTCATTCTGCCAGTTTCCATTCTCAGTCACAATGTGTGTGTTTTGTTTTGCCTCGCGAGCATTTCTTGCGTCTATTTTTGGCCAGCTGTGACTTGGCGAAATTTCTATTAAATACAACTTGAAAGCATTTGCTGCCTGCCTGCCTCGAACAGCGCAAACAGCACACATAGTATAAACTACTGCACACAAATCTTCTGACTGTGTTTGCACATTTGTAGGTAAATAATGTTCAAAAAAAGGAAGCAGCAAAAGCAAATTGTTTCCTGCTCCCCAAAAACTTTAAGTAAAACTTAATGACGTAAAATATGGCATGAAAAAAGGGGGAGACAGAAATCAGAGAGAAGACAGAGAGAAAATTATCAAGTACCCACTTTTGATCAGCTTAAACTACGCACTTGGGAGCAATCAGACAGGCAGCAAAAGAAACCGAAAAAGTCGAGAAGAAAAAAACTATGCGAACTTTTCATTCCAAGCCAAAAACTGCCGCTGATTTAGTGTGAAACTTTTTCGTTGCCTTTGTGCTTCATCTACTGGCCGCTGTGCGTCGCTTTTGTTAGCTCGCTTCCTTTTATTTTTTTTTGTGTTATCTTTTGGTCAAGAAAAGTCTTTTGGCAAAATCTCTGGCATTTGCCAATAATCGTCAATATATCAACCGAGTGTCTAATGTCTGCATTTGAAAAGTATTCAAAAGGCATTGTGCCATTGACTTTTCTATTGGCGGGCGAAAAAAAAACAAAACGAAAACCAAAATGAGAATGCCAAACAACAAGCCCCAAACTTGCCAGTTTTATCATTATTTTTGCATTTGCACTACGCCAAAGAAGAGCACAAGAACAAAAATATGAGCAGCAAAGTGGAAAATGAAGTGAAATTGAAAAGAGCAAAAAATATATATATATATTCGTATAACTTTGACAAAGTTTTTGGATGAGCAACAACTCGGGCTTTGTAATAATCTCTTCAGAGTGAGAAAAGAAAGACTTTTCTCTTCTGCAGAAAGTGGGAGCAACTCTTGAATGTGTTTCGCCTGAAAGAACACACTAATAGCTTTTAAAGAATTTAAAAGGATCACATCGAAGGTCACACTCAGCACCTGCAGAGAAAAAAAACATGTCAACTCTCTGTCTGTGCTTCTCTCTGTGTAAACTAATCAAAAGAAACTTATGTTAGTGACAGAAACGCATTCAAATACCTGACAAAGAGCAAAGCACAAAGGGTCCAAAAAACTTTATTCAATTCCACAAAAATTGCAGCATAATCATAACAATAAAACAGCAGCAGCAAGTACAACACACAAGTTAGAAAGTGCAAGTGGCAAAACAAAAGTGCACTTAAGTTCCATGTTGCCAGCTACAACTTCAGCGAGTTTGGGGGGCAGTTGGAGTTGTGGGCGTGGCCCGTGTTGTATCCACCAGCATGAATGCATAAAGTTTTGTCAATGCTGAAACGAAAAGGAAACCCTTAAACTGCCAACGAAAAACCGAACGTTTCATAAGACTTTTTGACAGTTCCACAACACACACACACACATATACATGCTACCAATACATGCGCATATGCATAACATTTGCGTTGCTGTGAAATGGAAAAGCAACAGAAAAATTGCAGCGGTCGCATAACGTTGACGTAGTCGTGTAACAAAAGTGCAGAACATACAAAGCAAAGCAAGCGTAACACAGACCCAGATACAGATACACAAAGATATCTACTATACTGATAGAGATTCATCTACCAGACACAAGAATATTAACATACAGTTGCAAATACATCTACCATACACAGACATAACGACACACAGATACAATTGCAACTCCAGATTCACCTACATACAGATAGAGATACTTCTGTTATGCATAGATATAATAACAAACTGATACAGATAGGTTGACAATACGGAGATGCACACACATAAAGATAAATATACTTGTACTATGTTATACGCATATTAACCTTCATGCACATAGAGTTACTTCTACTAAACTCAGCTTCAGATACATATACAGTATGCATACACAGATACATCATTCAGCTACAGATACATCTACTACACTCAGCTACAGAGATTTCATATACAGATACATCGACTACAATACTCGAATACAGATACATCTGCAGTATGCATATACAGATACATCTTCTCAACTAAAGATACATCTATGACACTACAGAGATTCAGCTACAGATACATCCATCTACCACACTACAGAGACATTTACTATACAGATACATAAACTACAATTTTTGAATAGAGATACATACACAGATACATCTACTCAACTATACTCAGTTAAAGAGACATCTACAGATACATCTATTACTCAGCTACAGATACATCTACTATACTCAGCTACAGCTACACATAAACTTACCTACATCGCCACAAATTCCTTTCCCTCCCTCACACTCATCTATACTACATATATTTCCATTGCATGATGAACAACAAATTTTTAAATAATCTCTTTTTTTGTTTTCCAACACTCCACATTCAACCACACACACACACACACACACACACACACACACACGTCAACACACACACATACACCGCACACCTCTCGAAATGAAATGAAAACTTTTTGTCGGGTGCTGTCAACAACGATACGCGTTTTGGGTTTGCTATCCTGGCTGGCTGGCACCATTGGTGGTGTATCACGTTTAGGTGTCCTGCGGGCTATAAAGTCTCTGGCAGCACTTGCGTCAACGAGAACGAATGCTTGTTGTTCCCCTGCCGCAATGGCGGTCGATGTCGCGATCATCATCCGCCAAAGAAATACGAATGCCAGTGCCTTCTGGGCTACACGGGCATGCACTGTGAACTGGAGTTATTGGCCTCTGGGGTGTTGACACCGTCGCGTGATTTTATTATTGCCCTCGTCCTTTGCCTCAGCACGCTGATATGTAAGTATACAAAAACAGACACCCTTAAAGTATGGTAGTAGCATAAACAAGGTGAAAGGGGCAAACGATGTCGTAACTTAAGGTTAAGTAACTTGTAAACTAATACGCTATACGCAACTCTCAAGTAAGTAAGATATTTACACATTTACTCTGCATTGACTTTACAATTGCCTTTTCAAAAATAATTCATAAATTTATTTGCATATTACTTCGAACACTTATTATTAATTGTATCGATTTCAATTTGTAAGGAAAACATGTTTAATTTCATTTCATTTTGCATTCATTTGCGTTATGTTCTCAATTACAATTTGTCTGGCAGTAAAACTGCAAATTGCTTGAATTAAAATTGCAGTGAATTCGAGTTGTGGAATATGCGCCATTATTAAACTGATCTGATTTTCGTGAATTTTGTAATGGAATTTCTCATTCAAAAATTATGAAATATATTTCGCAATATTTATCAGATTTTCATTATTTTTATACCGATGGAATTTCACAAAAATAAAACTACATTTAAACTACTTTCATTACCAAATTATGAATTATATTTGGATTATATTGCCAGCACAATTTCTACAGCAATTCAGCAAATTTAAAATGCGTAATAATCTCCATAACATCAGTATGCGATTTTGTAACCGAGAACACACACTCGCTGTGTATCTATAAGTACGCGTATTTTCTTTTTATTGGATTCTTGTGAAAAGGATTGAACGAGCAGCTCAGCTTGGCATTCTCGTATACGCGTATGTCATTTAAATATTTATGGAATTGCCAGCGCCAGAAAATTAATTAAGCCATACATTTACCATTTTGCCACGCCCACACACACACACACACACACACGCGCGCTCTGAACGCCTTTGTAAGTAGCCGTGGCAAATATCAAAAGTCATTTCCGCAAATTACATGCGGCCAACCGATGCACATAAATTAAAGTTTATTGAATGGAAGAGCTGTTATTCTCTTCTTTTCTTTTTTTTTGTTGTTGTTGTATATTGTGCACATCAACGGAATGTAAATTAAACAAAGAATGCGTATGTGTGGAAAACGAAGGCAGAAGATGAAATGAAAACCCAAAATTGAAACGAAAATGAAAATGGAAAAGCAAAACCGAGAAATGTGAATTTGAGTAACACAATAATTGCAATTACGCGACGTCCATTTTGAGGCCATTGCCAGCTGCTCGGACAAAGTTGAGACTCTCCCCTCTCTTCTTCTTCTTCTTCGTTGCTTGTGTCTTGGCCTTGTGTGTGTGTGTGTGTGTCTTGGCCAGGCAAATTACTTGGGGCCAACTTCTACGGCTGCGGTGGCCACGAAACAACGCAAAAAACAAAAAAGGAAAAACATTGCTGTGCAACAGATGCTGCAATATGTTGAAAATACGCGCAGACAAAATTAGAAAACACAGTCGAAAACGAAACAGGACGAAGAATAATAACAACAACAAGTGCAAAAGAGATGGCATAAAGGAAAAGGAAAAGCAGGACAATGGCGCGCCTGCAGCTCGATTTTGCCATTTTGGCCAACAATTTTGAGAGAACTGTAACTGTAACTGTAACTGTAACAGTCACAAAACTCAGCAGAAACTGGGATAATCTGCGCCATATTTGTTTGTTCATTTTTTTTTTGTTGCTCCTTCCATCTTTATTTATACGTATATATATTTTTTTCGCGCGTGCTCTTTTTTTTTCTATATATTGCTTATAGCACATTTTATGCAATTTCCCGGTATTTTTATTTCATTCTTTTTTTTTGGTAAGAATTTAATTAAGAATCTTTCTATATATACGTATATATATTTTTGTTGTGGCAATTGTAAAGTGTGCGAGCAGAGATAGCAGAGATTTTTGCCAGCATTTCGCATTTTTCGTAGTTTTCCCATTTTAGCTGAAATTGCTTTACGCGTTACGTTAGTAAAAATCGCCATTTAAATGGCTTTTGCATGCTAAACTCAAGTTGATTTAATTTAGTTTTGTTGTTGCATATGCCATGACTCTCTCTCTCTCTTGTGTATTCAAACTAATGAAGCCATTCTATTCATATTTACAACACAACAACACAACACAGTACTCGTACTCGTATTTGTGGTCTACAATCGACGTCGAGAGGCGCACATCAAATATCCCGGACCCGATGACGATGTACGCGAGAATATCATCAACTATGATGATGAGGGCGGTGGCGAGGATGATATGACTGCCTTTGATATCACACCCTTGCAGATACCCATCGGTGGTCCAATGCCCCCCGAGCTGGCGCCTATGAAAATGCCAATTATGTGTAAGTGCTAACTATTCAATTTTACATTCTATATTTTATACTATAGCGTACATATTCGATCGCTTTTCAACTATTTTTAATCGACTTCAAATATGCACCAATCCAGTGCAGCATACAGAATATCAAATTGCATTTTTCGTAGTTTTCGATATAAATAACTAAACAACTGTTAAGTGAGCTTATTGGATTACATGCAGCATAAAACTATGCTGGTGAATATATTCAATAACTCTGCCAGAGTTGGCCGTGACTTTATAAATTTGTAGCAGCATTTTTGACTGATAAAATAGAATGAATTTCAGGCTAAATTTAAAACTTATTCACTAAAATGAACGTATGAAAAATCTATTGCGTACAATATTGAAATTTTTCTAAATCTTTAATTAGATTTTCAAATTAAGATTGAGGCAGTAAAAATTGTCAACTCTTGTCTGCAATACAGAATTTCAAATTGAATTTTTCGTAGTTTTCAATCTGATTGCAAATACTACTACAAATACACTTGACAACTGTTAAGTGAGCTTATTGGATTATATATATATTGATTATATTCAATAAGTTAGCCAAAGTTTGCCGTTACTTTAAAAGTTTGAACTACATTTTGACTGATAAACTAGTGTGAATTTAAATCTCATATTCTTTTGTGAAACTACTTTAATTCGTTACTAAACTCAGTCACTTCAATGATAACATTTGTGTAAACATATTTATATATAAAATACCGTCTAATTATAAGTCATTTATGGCGAACAATATGAAACTTATTAATTACACTTTCAAATTGAAATCGAGGTAGTAATTGAAGAATTTGCAATTGCAAATTTCTTCAGCAAAGTATAAATTAAAAGCAAGTCAAATTTGTATATTATAAAGGAACAATCATTTATATAAAAAGCTTTTCGCTTAATTATTCAAAAGTCAAAATTGACAGAAATTGACTGAAAATGAAAATTACCTCTCAATCTTATAAAGTCAGAAGTACAATCAAATATTCAATATTCGAAAGTCAATAATGACTGCAATTTAAAGTATATTAACTCACACTTTCAATCAAATAATTGAAGTTATTTCTCAGCATTTACTTCACTTTAAAGTACCCTTCAATCTTATAAAGTCACAATTACAATCATATATGAATGCAATTCGGTGTAAATCACCTCTCAGTTTTATAAAGTCAATCATACTTCCAATCACATATCTAAACAGTTTTTTTTTTTTTTAATTATTCAAAAGTCATATTGTCTGCAATTGGCTGGAAATTACCTTTGGTTTGCATCTCACTCAAAAGACCAAAAAATAAACACAATTATGAGCCTTTGCTATAACCCCGACTGACATTGATTGGTTTGCTTGCTTGCGTTATTTACAGATCCCGTGATGACACTGATGCCCGGCCAGGAGCCCAATGTGGGCATGTTCATCGAGGAGCATAAAAAGCGCGCCGATGGCGATCCAAATGCCCCGCCCTTCGATGATTTGCGTAATTATGCATACGAAGGCGGTGGCAGCACAGCCGGATCGCTCAGCTCGTTGGCCTCAGGTTCGTATTCACTACAATACAATACAACTACTATCAGCATTTTTGATTATGGCTATGTCATTAGCATTTCTCTGAGCTCACCATGACTAGAATTTTGCACCCAATATCCAGCAAATAACTGAAACTGGCACACAATTGCTGGCAGGCAGTGTAGTTGCTGCTACGAAAATTGCTTTCTTTCCCCCTTTTCGATAAGTAGGCTACAAAACATAGAAAGAGAGAGACTGTGTGTTTTTCCATTTTTATTTATAGTTTTATAACTCTTTTTGACATTTCCAGGGCAGCAACGCTCAAGTGCCGCTGAATATTGGGTGTAAAATTAACGCTAAACAAAAATACTTTTTAATCAATAAGCATGGTACAATTTTACCACTTTTGATTACCGAAAAGTGAATTCAAAAATTGATTTACTAATCACGTTTAATCACACACTCTTTGCAGGCACTGATGATGAGCAACAGGAATACGATTATCTCGGCGCTTGGGGGCCACGATTCGATAAGCTGGCCAATATGTATGGCCCCGAGGCGCCAAATCCTCATAGTACCGAGCTTGAGTTGTAAGTTACCAGGCAAGGATCACACAGAGATGAGTAGCCACAAAAGAAAGTTGCATTTAAAATGAGGATATATTGGGTATAGAAGAAGCAGTAAAAACGAGTAACAGAAAATTCCCCCAGCTGACTTTAAAAACACACAAAGAAGCGCAACCAAAGAAGCATCCAGCTAGCGTTGGCAAAACCTAAGTTAATTCTCAAACAAAATACAAAAAAAAAAAAACAAAAAGAGAGAGGAGTAGAAATCTTCAACACACACATGAGACGTAAAATGACATTTGTATAAATACTTCATCAGCATTTAAATTTAAATACAATTATTATAATTAATTTATTAAGTGCGTGAACGCAGCAAATTCGAAATGCGTTTCATCGAGAATTGAGATTTGAGATTTGAGATTTAGGCAGAGCAAATGGGATGAGAGAGCATACCAAAGTTAGTTTAGGCAAGTGTGTATGAAGTATTTCTAGCTATAATTTCGTGTGTGAAAATTTACATATAAATATATTCGAATTCTATTTGTTGTGCATATTAATTTGTAGTTTATTGTAATTATTATTTAATAATCGCGAGATACGTTTACGATTTACATATTAAGTTCATTCATTTCCGTTTGGCTTCCATGCAAGTCATTTTAGGTCACGAGGCCAAACGAAATTTTCACTCACGATACGACTTAGTTTTTACCATTCATTTTGATATTAATGAATTTACTTAAAAACGAATACATTAGATTGTGTTGACTTACAATTAATTTCTAAGATTTACAATTACTGCAAAACAAAAGTATATAATTAAAACAAAAACTTTATAAAAAAAATGAATACCCAAAGACTGTTTTCGTTCCATCATAACACGTACATATATACATGCAAAAACAAAAACAAAAACATAATTAAATATACATACCTATATAAATAAATTAAAAATTTTTAACTGACATTACAAGGGGCGTTTAGTGTGTGTCCGCCATATTTGAGTGTATCACTAAAAATTCACAACTAAAAAGCAAAACGAAAATACACAGACAGAAGGAAAATGCGGGAAAACTAGACAGAAACTGTTTCTTTCATACAACAAAAAAATAAAGAGAAGATATAGTATATATATATACAGGTCTCTGTTTGCAGCTCCAAGCTCGTAACAATTTCACGATAATGAATTTCTTGAAATGTTTGTGGAATTGTCCCAAAGTTCGAAAGCGAGAGCAGTCCTTTTAAACAAAAAAAAAAAAAGATACTCCTACAAATGATATTCTAAAACAAAATTAAGCTAAATCTCTATACACACACACACTGAAAGAAAAGAAGATAAAATCCGACTAGCAGCTGCTAGTGATAAAAACAAAAAAAATGAGAGAATTACCTTTAGATGAACTTAGCGCAATTGATATAATTAAATGGAATACTTCAAAAGAGAAAAACAAAAAGTGAAAGAAATCATTAAACTTATATGGTAAAGACAAGTATTTTACATTGTATATATTATTAGTATTAGCACGTAAAGCAAGTAATTAAAGCATACGAAATTGGTAGCAGAACCTAAAAAGTCTTATTAAGTCATTTAAACTAGAGTCGAGATAAAAATGAAAACGAAAATGAAAACAAAACCAAACAGATGACAGCATTCAAACCACATTTCATATAAATATAAATATAAATATAAATATATATATATATATATATGAATATGAATATGAATATGAATACTACTCGTACAAAAAAAAACAAAAACAAAAACCAACTGCATTTAAATAACCTTTTTCCACACGACAAAATACAAATACAGAAATACAGAAACTGAAACTGAAACAAAAACAAGTTCAACAGAGAAAGAATGAGAAACTACTGCAAAACTGTTATTGGGCTAGTTTTATATTTATTTTGATTTTTTTTTTGTTGTGTTGCAGCAATTTTTAGAGGCCGTGCAATAAAGATTCGCCTGGCATACAGTTTTTTTTGTTTAGGCGAGATAGAAAGAGAGAGGGAGGGAGAAAAGAGCGAGATGCCAAAACCAAATCCACAAGTTGAGCCACAGTTATGAGTGCAATTTAAAATAATAACCAAAATGTTTATTGTTTCATTTGTTGCATACATCGTACATACACACACACACACACATAGAGATACAGTTACAGATATAGATCCACACAATATATTAAATTTACAAGGGTGTTCCACATTTCACTTTCTCAACGCAAGCAGTTCTCTTTTTTGGGCATTCCCAAACAAAGCTGAAGTAAAGTGTGTGTACACTTTTGATTCAATTTAAATTTGAGAAACTTCTTCAGCTATGTCAAATAGCTTGCTAAAGTGCAAAGCGGAACATCTCAGTTGATTTCTCCGTTGATTTGATGTGTTTTCATCTTTAGTTCATCTTTTCTATTTTTGTGCATTAAAAAGTCAGCCAAGTTAAGCAATTTCAAATGAAATCGTTAGTGCAGAAGAAGCAGCAGCAGCAACAGCAAACAGAACATAAAGTGAAATAGACTATACATACATAAAATCATAGAGTTTTCCAGGCAAAAGCCAATTAACTTTTTTTTTTGTTTTGACCCCTCTTTACCCTTACCCCGTTTGTAGGCAGGTACGCAGCTTTCATTAGATCGAAACGTAAACAAAAAAGTAAAAAAGAAAAACACAAAAAATATGAACCTAAAGAAAAACTACAACAAAAGAGTTGACTATTGAAAAGTGCAAAGATTTTAACGTAATTGTTAAACCATACAGCGAAAAGAATATTTAAATGGAAGATGATGATGATGATGATGATGAAGAAAATACTAATAATAAATGCAATTTTTGCTGTACTTGTTTTTTGATGAATTCATAACAAAAAAGAGAGAAAACATTTTAAAGCACATTTACTGTTACAAATTTGATATACACAACAACATTCACTATTAACGAGTAAACTCGAGATAAATGCGAGAGAATTTTTATTCTATATTGATTGCAATTCATTTCGAGATGCTTTTGAAGATCAGTACAGCAATTACAAAACAAAGAAAAATTACACTTAACACTGCCAATTGATCATTTGATTTCAGAAAAAGACTTTAAAGCAAATTCATCGAATCTTAAGTTTCAGATTTATAAGCTTCTTTGCCAGCTTCTTGTCGGTATTATTTTCTATGTATAGGCCGATTATTCGTACTTAAAAGTTGACTTTCCAAGCTACACAAATAGTTACAGTACGGATATATTTTATATTTACAATACAGCAGCACATAAAGGAGAAGAATAGAAGAAGTAACTGAGAAAACCAGATATTAGAAAGGCAAATAAATTATATACTCATTTATACACATATTTGTTATATATTTTGTAACGTAAGTTAGAGGCATATACGAGTACATAAAATAAACTATAAATAAATAATGCACACATACACACACACACACATCATATAACACACACACAGACATACACAGACAATGACATCATACTATTTGATAACTATGTATTTATAATGTATGCATTTTTTACCGAAAACAATAACAACAAAGCAAAAAAAGAATCCTCTATAAAAACAGCATCACATTAAGTCAAATGAAATGGAAATGCAAAAATGGCAAATAAACATAAAATCACAAAACCAGAAAACCGAACAAACAGACAACCGACAAAAAAACAAAAAAAAAAAAAACAAACAGAAACCAAAAGCCGATTTCAAATGCAGTTTTAGATAAATTTGCATATAAGTACATTATTATGTAAAATCACTTTAAAAATACAGTAAAAACAAAATGAGAGAAATTAATATTAATAAAGAAAACAAAAAAAAAAACACAAAAATAAAATATAACAAACGGCAACTAGTATTAAAATTTATGAATAAATTACGACTAATATTAAAAGTACACTGCAAGCGAAACTAAAGTAAAATATAATGAAAACAAAAACAAAATCGATAGCTCTTGGCATTTGCAATGCGAACTACATGAATAAAAATATAAAACAAAGTGGGGAAAATGAGATGAAGAAATCAGCAGGAAAATACAGTTGAAAATTATTGAAAATGTGGAAAATTGTAAGCAGATTATGGTAGCAGTCGAGAAACGGGAAGAATCGTAAGTTAAGGCAATTCACACACACACATACAAACACATAAACACATTACACCAACATTTATACAGACAAAAAGAAACAACAACAATTGCAATTATATTAAACGAAATTATTATAAAAGCGAAAAATGCAAAAAAAATGAAAAGCGAAAACAACAAAACAAAAAAAAAACGAAGAACTAAATAAAGAATCTGTAACGTTATATGGAAAACCAATTAAAAATGACTTTTCATTTTGCATTTCCACATTTAAGGTCAAGGATTCCAGTTGGGTCACAGCTATCCAAAAAGGACAAAAGACAATCGGCAAATATTTAAAGTGCTCTCGAATATATTTTATCTAAATTTTTTTGCAGCCTCTCTTTCTCTCTCTCTCTCTGTCCCGTTTACTTCCTCTCTCCGGATGCCAGGGCAAAAGTAATTCCATAAACTGCAGCACTTAAGCAAAAAAAAAAAAAAAAGAAAAATCTTTGATTTATTTAACAACCTGCAGTAAAAGCGCAAAGAGTGCCGAAGAGAGGAAACGAAAGTAGCAAACAAAAAGATGAAACAACAAAAAGGAAACAACTTAGTAAGCTGACTGCCGTCATAAAATTGCTCAACCAAAATCAATACAATTTGCCGTGAGTGTGGGGTCAATAACTAGGATTTTTTACTGCAAATGAGCAACGTCACAAACTCCACTCCACTCCACTCCAGTCTTAGGCGTCAACGAAAAAATATGACAAACTTATTAGATATGATGATGAACAAGCCCTTAGGCTGGGGCTCATAAATATTTGAGCAGGCGGCAGCAGGCAATGCCAATCGATGGAGTTGGTCCTTGCGATCTTAGCAATAAGCGTTTCAAAATGTAACAGGATATTCCAGAGGTATAGTTTGTTTTCAAAAAAAAACTAGTAAGAAAGCTACAGTCGAGTGTGCTCGACTGTGAGATACCCGCTACCCATTTTGAATAAAAGCAAAATATTGCGGTATTATTTTCAAAATATACCGAAAATACTAAAAAATACTGCAAAATATACCAAGTGGTATATTTGGTATATCGATATAGTACTACATTTAAAATTTACCATGGACGGCACAATATACCAGATTATCGGCCAAAGCATTTTAGACCCCCCGTAAGTGGGCGTTTTAACCCATACAAAAGTATTTCTTTAATAACTTCCACAATTTTCATCTGATCGCAACCAAATTTTCAGGAATCATAAATACTATTGTTGTTATTATATATACCAAAACTTGCAGCTCTAGCTTTAAAATTACACTTGTAATTCGTTTTTTTTGATTTGCGGGGGCGGAAGTGGGCGTGGCAAAAATTTGAAACAAACTTGATCTGCGTGCAAACATAACAAATGCTGTCGAAAAAAAATTATAGCTCTATCTCTTACAGTCTCTGAGATCCAGTGTTTCATACAGACAGACGGACAGACGGACAGACACACAGACAGACAGACGGACAGACGGACATGGCTAGATCGTCTCGGCTGTTGACGCTGATCAAGAATATATATACTTTATAGGGTCGGAGATGCCTCCTTCTACCTGTTACATACATTTCCTGCCGGCACAAAGTTATAATACCCTTCTACCCTATGGGTAGCGGGTATAAAAATTCTAAGCATCGCACCCTCAAAGTATGCTAATAAAATTGCATTAATCTGTCTTAAATTCTTCCAAGGGGTAAGTATAGAAAAATGGCCAGAAAATGGGGAAATCCGCCGTATCTCTGCCATTTGAAGGACGATCGGGATGTCCTTTGGCACAAGTACATCTCTAATCAATACAAACTGATTGACATACCAAAAAGGATGAATATCCTGCGAGCAGCCAAGTTACAAGGACATTTTCGTTTACAGAAAACTGCGTATATCTCGGCCGTATCCTGTTTGATCCTTGCGAGTCCTGTGTCAAACGAAATCTTTTGTTGAGACCTACCATCCTACCAAAGGACATTCAAATCGTCCATGCGGTTCTCGAGATATCCTGCACTTGGTGATTTTCACATATTTTCTTCGTTCCTGAGACTGAAAAATTACAAGTGTTGGATTCTTAGATGACACTATAATTTTTTGATGCAGATCGATAGAGTTGGTCCTTGTGATCCCAGCAATATGTGTCCTTTGAAAATGCAGCAGGATATGGCTGAGATATAGCTTATTTTCAAAAATAGATCCATGGCACACCCTCAAAGTATGCTACAAAAAATGAGTTCCTCCAAGCGCCAATTTTAAATTTGTAATAACCGGCAATAAAAAAAATCCGTTACACTAGAACCCAATTGTTTTTATTTATGTTTTTTTTGCAATATCTCTGCCAAATCGTTAAGGATCTTGCCAGGACTTACCTTTTTGTAATCGGGGCAACCAGGGCTATCGGTTAGCATTCAAGGATTTGAAGGATCTACACAAAAAAAATAACTCAAATTTTCTAAAGGGGTAGGTATAGAAAAATTGCCAAAAATTCGAAAAATCCGCCGTATCTCGGCCATTTGAAGGACGATCGGGATGTCCTTTGGCACAAGGATAGCTCTGATCAATACAAGCTGATTGGAGTAGCAAAAAGGACGAAGGTCCTGCAAACAACCAAGTTGCAAGGACTTTTTTAAATAAAGAAATTAGCGTATATCTTGGCCATATCCTGTCCGATCCTTGCGAGTCCTGTGTCAAACAACAGATATTAACTAGGCCTATCAGCTTGCCAAAGGACATTCCAATCGTCCTTGTAGTTCTCGAGTTATCCTGTAATTTGCAAATTTTTGCGTTTCTTCATGAGCCGCGGACCAAAAAATTACAAGTGTTGGATTCTTAGATGACCCCTAAATTTTATTATGCAGATCGATAGAGTTGGTGCTTGCGATCCTAGCAATGCATGTCCTTTGCAAATGTGACAGGATATGGCTGAGATATAGCTTATTTTCATTTATTGTGAATGCTCAAACTGTATGCCCCCGAAAATATGCAATGTAAAACCAATGCGGCGAAGTAAAGAAATGTACAGTTTGAGTGGCATTGCAAAAAACTTACAGCCACATATTTTGAACTGTTGCATACTTTTAGGATGCTAATTTAATAAATCTACCTACAGTTTGGAGTCGACTGAACCCCAACAAATTCTGTTGCATACTTTTAAGAGGCGAATATAATAATTTTTCGTAGTTGTATTTCACGTATTATTAAAATTGCATACTTTTAGGAGGCGAATTTAATAAATCTGCCTATAGTTTGGGGTCGACTGGACCCCTACAAATTCTGTTGCATACTTTTAAGAGGCGAATATAATCATTTTTCGTAGTTGTATTTCACCTATTATTACATTGCATACCTTTAGGAGGCGAATTTAATGCTATTTGCAGCACCTCACAGTTTGAAATATTTTTTTTCTTTGCATACCTTTAGGATGTGCATATAATAATTTGGACGCCGATTCTTTTTAACTATACTGAATATTTTCAGCGAGATATTAAAGAAGTACAAGACGGTATTATTTTAAAATACACCAATCGGTTGTTAGTTAGTTGTCAACATAAAATATTTTGTGCAGTTAACAGTACGAGTTGCATTTAAATCGTCAACAGTAAATCGTCTGACTAAAAATAGTTTACACAAATTGCGGCTTAAAATTATTGCCTGGCATTATTCATTGTACTGGCCGACTTACAACTTGTCGTATGCGCAATTTGTTTGCTGCTTTAAACAATTGCGGAAACGTGCGACAAAAGCAGCGAACAGTGACAAGAGTTGGAGGCGGGACAAAAGCACTGTTCTTTTTTTGAATGGATGGGGCGGTCGGTGAATCGCGAAGATAAATGTTCAACAGGGAGCAATAATATTGTAAATTTGATGCTTCATTGGCGGCAACGGAGGCGGCGTCAACAGTGGCAACGGCAGCTTCACCAAAGGACTGAGAGGACCCGTTTATTATATTTGTTTTGTGGCTGCGCAAGGATTTTATTTCTCTCCACCCGCTAGCGACGAGAACCTTTGCCTATAAAAATGCCAAAATGAAGTCGCAGAGGGCCAAATCCATTCACAAAGGCAACCATGTTCAGTTTTTTTTTTCTTTTCGCTTTTGTTGCTTTGCAATTTTCAAAAAGAATGCGACAAGGAAAACCCACACACAATATTTGTTTTGGAATTTTCGCCAGGGGGTAAAAGAAATTCTTTTTTTCTCTATATGCAAACTGTTGTTTGTTAATGTCGTTGTGTGTGAGTGTGTGTGGGTGTGTATTTGATAGTGTGTGTGTATTTGTAGATGGTGTTGGCTTTATTTGCTGATAGTGCAACAAACAAACGCAGGAGGCAAACCAAATAGGATACGAGCATATATATTATGCTACTGTCTTAAGACTGACCTCAGGCTGTTTAAATGTCTATTGGCTTTCGCTTAGACATACAATGTGTGTTTGTGTGTGTGTTGTCAGCTGATAAAAGATTGTAGACAATAGCATAAACATTTGCATAGAGCTGACTTTGATTTCCCAACTCGCTGGACTCGGTAAACACATTTTAATGGACTGACTTTAAGTGATGCGGCCAAAGGTGTTTTCTTTTTCACTCTCTCTCTCTAACATGCGGTGGTAAAACTTTCAACAAAGTGACACATTGTTTGACAAACCAAGTAAATTCTTGCATATTGAATTCAAGCTACAAAAAATCATGTTACAAATTCGCCCACAGGATAAGCACACACACGTCATCGGTCTTTTCATTTTTTGTATTTTTTTTGTCGTGTTCTTTGTTGGCTGTTGAGGATTCTTTTTCTCTGTCGCTCATCTAACATATTTCAATATTTTGCCAACATGTCACATAGACGACATTCATTTCCTATAGTCAACACGCACAATTTGTCGCTTTCAAATGAAATGAAATGCTTCAAGACAACAGGAGCATAACAAAAAGTTGTCTGCCTGTGAATGATTGACTATCACATACTCTTTTCCTTTGCCAAGTTATTCTGCTTAAATTCACTCCTTTTAGAGTGTATTTCCTGAAGAGTTTCACTTCCAACTTCAGTTGTTTATCATCATTTGCTCAATCCGCCAACAACGACAGCATTAAGCAAACATTCGCAGTCAATTTTCTGTAGCAGGGTATAATAAAATAAAAAAACGAAACGAAAGAGAAAAATACGTCTGGTTAGAAAATCGAATGTTGCACCGGAAAATCTTGCAAAATGAAAATACAAATGCGCACGTGTTGCAGCAACGCGATGACAAGACGAATAGCTATCCTCGTAGAGCTTTCACATTCTGGCTGCAATCTGTGGTGTCGAGCTATCCTTGAGCATTTTATATAGAGGGTATATTTGACAACGAAACATGTTTCAGCCCAAAAGCGAAAATCAACACAGTGTCGAGCCGCAGTGAGTGGATCAGGGACAGCAGCAAAGCAGCTAGCTCGAGGCCAGGCGGCTTGAGAAAGATGCCAGGATAACAAGTGCGGAGGCGACGACGACGACGACGATGAGGTGGATGTGGGTGTGGGTGTGGGTGTGGCATGCCGAGAAGGGGCTGTGTTTAACTAGACACACGCGTGTGCACAGCACGGAAATACTTAAAAGCAAAGCGGCAACAAAAGCAACACAAAATTTCATTTGATTCGCAGCCTTTTAGAGCCGGGCAGGCCAAACAAAATGTTGAACAAGAACAATTTAAGCAGCAATCATACAAGACTTGATAGCAACCAGTTCCATTTTCCATTTTCCATTTCGTATTTGGCATTTGCCATTTCCTCCCCCACTTTAGTTCGGTCGCTCGTTAAGGCCAACTTGTCAGTCAATCAGAAGGTCAAGGATCGATCCCACAAAAAAAAGGGACAACGCCTCGGTTTGGATGTGTGCTCATGACAAGAATTAGACAAATAGCGTAGCAAACATATTAAATTTTGTGGTTACAAATTGCTTAATGAATGCGTCGCACAAAAACCTCAGGCACACGCTCCCAGCCACTCGAATCCGCTTTCAACATATGCAAATAGAACCAACGAAAAAAAAAGAAGGGAAATAAAATGAAACTATGGAGAAAATGGGTAAATGTGGATGCGCTTTATGTGGCGACAAAATTTTCATTACTATTTGGTTTTCCCCACACACATTTGCATAAATTCAAATGGAGCACGTCTCTCAACAGGCTTCGGGCAATAGATTTCACTGAGCTGTTTGCTAGAGATGGACACGGGTCGTGACACAATCCGAATAAGGATACTTTGATAAATGAGACTGAAAAGTGAATGGGATAAAGAATAGTCAAATGTATAGCACTCAAAACACTAAAGGTAATTAAATGCGCCGAAAAGAGAGAAACCGCAACAATGCGTAAGAAACACGTTGCCATCACCAAAGAGGAGACCACATCAAAATGCGCACAGCTTAATTGTGTGCCCAAAAGAGTTTTTGGGGCGATTTGTTGCTTAAGCTCCTTTTAATTGCATGCCAAAGACCTTTGCTGAGATTTCACTCCTAGCTGTGTGAGCACACACACATATTACATAACATATCAAGCGGTTAACCGCTATTTGTGATATTAATTGGTGTCTTTGTTTCTTCCATACGAGAGAACTCACACTTCAAAATTCAACTTAAACGTTTATTCGATTTTCGTGTGGTAAATGTTTGGCTTAGCTTTGGGCTTTTGTGCATTATCCAATTTAATAAAAACCCCATTAAATTATTGGCTATACCGCAACTGCAGCAACTTAAAGCTGCTTAGCCATCATGAGAAATTATCTACTGCAACAGCATTGAACACATGTTCACTAAGCTCCCAACATTGTCCAAGTCGAGGGCATCAGTTCAGCTTATGCTGCTCTTGTTGCGTTCAATGCAAATAGTCTAATCATCCATCGGGAGTCACGCCTCTAAGCAAACTTAATGCAATTACATTAGGCTTAGTGAAAGCTATTAAGCTATTATGCGGTGTGTCTATAATGCTGATTTGCTTCACAGCTAAGACTCTCTCTCATTGATATCTGGCTGATGATAGCGACGAGGCAATGCAACTGACTGACTCATGTCTTATACACATTAATTTTTGAACGTTTGCTAACGCAATTTAAGCGCCTGTTTAACAAAGTATTGCCCACGTGGCGTATGCGTAATTTGATGGGCGTTTATTGCATATCATTTAATTGATTATACATTACGGTTCAACTTTGAATAATTGAGCAGCCAAATGAATGCAATTCGTGACGTTAGTTGAAGTTAAATGAATTATAGCGGTGCGTATACGCAATTTATTTAAGATAAAAGTGTCTTCTCTTATGGAAAATTATGTTTCATATAATCTAAACCACAATTAAGTTTGTATAACGCATAAAATCGAATTAAAATATTGAGTAGAAATAACTTTATATTATACTTATCTCAAAGAGTTTGCAATCTGATTTGTTGCTATTAATAATCTGCAGTTTCATAGTCTGATAAGGTAATCTAAATTAAGATAAGATTTGATGTGATTTCATAAAATGTTGTAGCATCCTACTACACTTTATATAAGGCAACAATATTTAAGAATTTCACAGCTATTTGGCAACCGAGCAAACGACATCCTCGATAGTATAGTGGTTAGTATCCCCGCCTGTCACGCGGGAGACCGGGGTTCAATTCCCCGTCGGGGAGAGGTGTGTTACACTCTTTTTTTAAATTAATTTTTTTTATTTATCAATTTTTTTGTAAGTTTATTAAGCACTTTAAAAAAATACCACATTTTTGTATTACCTTGTGTAAGTCGAAACATCATTTAGCAATGAAATGAACTGGTAGAAGTATTAATAAAATAAAGTATAAGTGAAGACATCATTTAGCAATAAAATTAAGTATTATTAGTAGTTATTTACTACAGTGTATAAGTGAATACATCATTTAGCAATAAACTGAAATAGTAGAAAATTTGCTTATTCTTTTATTAATAATTTTTTTCTTGTAATTTTATTAGGCACTTTAAAATTACAACACATTTTTTTAGTATTGAAAAGAAATTAAGAATTATTACATGGTAAAAGTCAAAACATCATTTAGCAATGAAATTATCTAGTCGATAATATTAAAAAAAAAAATGAAGTATTATTATACTGTATAACTCAAAGCATCATTTAGTAATAATGTTGTTAACAATGTGAACAGTAGAAAATTTGAATAATTCTTTTATTCATACATTTTTTGTTATTTCATTAAGCATTTTTTTGCCATTTTACAATATTTTAAAAGCCAATACGTTATTTGGCTTTAACCTTCAGCTTATATAAACATAAATACATTTATAAATATTGAGTGCAATTATTAATTATAAAATGCTTAAAAGTTAAAATAGATGCACACATTTTCTTAACGCACCGCAGGAAAAAAGTGTTTAACCAATTAATTATCTGCATTTTTTTTCTCTCACTGCAGAATTGCTGCTTGAAAAGTTAAGAAAACATTTTCCGCCTTTTCACGCAGGATAATTATTATTGTTGCCTGGTTTCAGTTGCATATAAGGAGAGTTGATGAAAACAATTACAGTTGAAGTTATGGCAGAAAAGAAAAGACAAGTTTCAATTGCAGACTGTTATTAACTTTTTCTGCCGCAATTCATTTTGCCCAATGGAAAGCCGAAGAAATGTGATATATATACAATGCAATGCGTTGGGACTCAAGAAATATGCAAAAAAAAAAAAAAAACAGCTGCAGGGCTTCGAGTCCAGAGCTACTTTATGGGAATTAATCAGCGGCAATTATGCTCGAACGTAATGCAATTTACGAAATGAAAAATGGCACAGTGTGGCAAAGTGCTGCAAAGAAAGAAAGAAAGAAAGGAAAATAATAAATTATATGAATGAAAACTTCTCAATTCGAAATGTGGAATTTCTCAAGTGTTGTCTTGTTTAAACATATGAAATGCATAAACGTTTTTCTTTTTTTTCGATGCCAAGAGTCAATTAGTCGTAAAGAAAATGCAGTTCTTCTTTTTTTTTGGTTGATATCTTCTTCAATTTGTTTGCGGCACTCGGGAAGCGCTTTCAAGACACGTTCTGCGTCGCATCTTTGCCATCTTTCCATTTAACGTAAATACACAATGACAAGATACACACACACACACTCACACACACATACACATACACACAGACAGACACTTGTATGCAATTGGCTACTTCTCTTTGGCTGTGAACACGGCAAATGAATTTTACACATTTTTTTATTTGAGTGCTCTACAGACAGACAGACAGGCAGCAAACCAGACGATGCGATGCGACGCGTTCTGGCATTTATTATGTCCTTTCAACGGTGCAGCATCGCAGCATCGCGTCAAAAGCGCTCGGCAAAGAGTTTATCAGCGTGCATTGCATCCTCATCGAAGCCCCTGCCTCAGCACCCATTGATATAGCGATTGCAGCTGCCGAGCCTGCTGTTGTCATTGTTGTTGTTGTTGTTGTTGTGCTTGTTATTGCTCTTGTTGTTGCTGTTGTTGTTATAGTCGTGGCTTTACGTTCTCCTCCGGCGTTTGAAAGCCCCAATACACGTGCACTAACACACACACGAACACACACACACACAGCTGGTCGCACACTCAGAGATGGTCAACACTCTCGCATTTGCACTCTTTCATTAAAAATTGTGCGCTGTTGGCTTTTATTAAATGAATATCCATGTGCATTTACTTCCTCTTGCACTCCTCTTGCTGCTGCTTCTTCTTTTATGCCCTATTTTCCCTTCAGCTGTCGCTAGTCTTTGCTGCCCAAGTGAAAATGCAATCAGCGTGTGTGTTACACACATATATACAAAGTTGCCCCATTCAAATTATCCCATGAAATTCTTCTGAAATTTCGTACAAATGTTCTCAATACTCGAAAAATTTATTCTTTTACAAAAAAATATGTCAAATTCATAATTAAATTTGATTTATTTTCATTTAAAATTATTTTAAAAAAATCTATGAAAATTTAAATAAAATGTAATGCATTGCGTATACGTAACTTACCTAATTTAATATATATGCATTCTTAGTTGAATTTAAAGCATTTGATTGCTTTCCACCTTTCAGCGAATTTTCAAAATGTACCTCAAAGAAACATGTCATAAATATACATAATTTCTTAATTCAATTGAGCTTATGAATATATATGTGTGATATTACTTAAGCTAAAAAACATATAGCAATAAATTTTTTTCTTTTGAATAAAGATTAATCTTTAGCTCCTTATTAGCACATTTATTGAAGCTAAAAAAGATTTTGTGATTAAGAATGAATTTGGAAAAAGTTTCTGCAATCAATCTTACCTCTTAGTAACCTGTTACAAGCTTTACTTATTTTAAAAATGGTTTCAGTTTATGTTTTATTTGTTTTTTTTTCTCTTAAATAGTGTATGCTTTATGTAAATAATTGTTATTAAGTTAACTGCACTAACGAAGTGGCTTAAGCTTCGATTCACATCAAGATTAAAGCAAATAAATTATTAGAAAATGTTAATATAATATACAATCATAGATTCTACTTTGGCAAAGTTTTATTTCCAAGCAGTTTTATTTCCAGAATCATCAGCACATTTAATTTAATATATTTCGACCAAATAAATGTATTCGTAAAAACCTTTGGTAATTATTTGCTTTAATATACTTGTCATATTTTCCAAAAAAATAAAAAATAGGACTGTCACATTGCATTTATTTTATTTGATGTTTTTTCGAATTGTAATTTCTTTTCAGCGCAGTCATTTCGCAGCCCCCGTCCAAACAAAAGGCAGCAAATTCATTCGTCTACTCATTGTATTCGAGCATCCATTCCCTCTTTTTTTTGTCGACCTTCCTTTAGTTGGGCGCCGGGCAATGTAACGAGAAATTCACTTGCCCACAGGTGGAGGAGGAAACGCGTGACATTTGGACACACCGTGAACCGGATGTACAGAATTTTTCGACAAGCACTGTTGGAAATCACGTAAATTTCATTTACAATGCACTCACACAAAATACAAACCAAAGAGAGAAAATCATAAAAAATAACAATTGTAATAATAATGGCAATAATAATTGCAACGAGATTTAATTGTGCTTGGACGTTGTGCCAAAAAAAAAAATACAGCAGCAGCAACGGAAGCCGCACACACACACTCGAAAACACACACACACTCAAACACACACACACACACACACTTGGTGCAGCTATAGAAGAGTGTGTCACAATGCGCAGAAGGTGCAAAAGGATATGCGCCATGAAATCCGTGTGCTTTTAATGTTGAAAAATGAGTTTGGTGAGCACGTCGTAGCCAACGACCACGCCCACTCTTCCACTACCGCCCATAACTGGGGGTGGTGGCCTGCACTTTGTGTGTGCAGCGAAGCAATTTGGCGTATGAAACGGGTCAGGTCAGTAGCGTGTCCCCCTTCTCCCTACTCCCCCTCCCTCTCCTCCACAATCATCTGCTGCTAGCTTTTATTCAGCACTTTCGAAAAAGTTGCTTTTCTGCTCACGTTGCTGTTGTTGTTGCTGTTGTAGTTCAATATATGCACTGACTGCTGGCTGTAGCTCCTGCTTCTCACTTTGCCAAGTCATTAAGCGTATGTGTTTTACGTGTGTGCGAGTGTGTGTGTATGCGAGTGTGTGTGCGTATAGTACACTCAAATGCATTTCTGCTTCTTCTGCCCACATTTAATTGAAGGAAATTAGTTTTAAGTGGCTTTAATATTTTAACTGCCCGCCATCAAATGGTCACTATGCCATTCCATGCCATGGCAACCAAGCATTGCCAAAATTTAAGAAAATTTATCAGCCCACAAAAGCTGCTTTGAAGCTACTTGAAAGAATTGGACTACAATGCGTGAGTTTTTAGTGGTAGATTAAGAAGACTACTTGAAAGTTAAGTGTGCTTTAATAATTTTATTTTAAAAACTAGAAAAACTAGAAATATAGTAAACAAAATTTTGATTACTTAAACAACTTCAACACTTTAGTTAAGTTTTTGGTGAATATCTGCTTCATAGAAAGTGCATCATCGATTTGAGCTTAATACTTTTACTTTATGTGGATTAAAAATGCACTTTATACTTTAAGTTTTACAATTGAGTAGAATAAGATGAAATCGACTAAAATAATAAAATTCAAAGTATATTCAGATATAAACCTGCAAAGTTTTAAAAAATTCGAAATTTTTATTTTTACCTTTTCTTCCAAAAACAAATTTTGCATATATAATTTAGTTATTTCTTAATGCAATAAAAGTTAAATTGAAATGTTATGTTAAGCGGATGCTTATTTTTAGTAAAATTTGTTAAGTGGTAGAATTTTTAAAAGTGATTTGTTTTTAATTTCGCTGCTGTATATTTTCCCAAAATATAGCCAAAATATTTTAATATGCATAAAAGCAAAAATACAAAGATAGTTTCAAGGAATACTTTGATATTCACATTTGTTAAAATCGAATTCACGTTTTAAAGAATATTTTCACACCCATATTTTCTAAAATACAAGACATAATTTTAAGAAATATTTTAGTTATTAACACTTGCTGAAACCCAATCTGCTTTTTAAATAAGTTTTTTATATACCTATAAAAAGTAAGTAAATTTCTGGCTCAGCAACTAGAAGTTCTCTAAATTAACCAACCAATATCTCAGGGTATCTACTTAATGTTTAAGAGTTAAATCCAATCTAAAGTTAAATACAATCATAAATTTGTTCAATTTTTATGTAGAATTTTAAAAGTATTGATATTTGCTATAACCGAATTCTTTTTTTAAATAATAATTTCATTTTTCCATTTGTTTAAAAATAAATTTATAATTTTTTGATGAAGATAGTAAAGTATTAAGAAGATTTCTGGCTGAACTGGAAAAAATGTACTTAACGTTTAAGTTAAGGTACAATAAGATTAAAGCCAATCAAGTTCAGCATGAAATTATTAAGCTTAAGCCTATACAAACTTCCAGTTCAACTTGCTGTGTGCAAGCAAAGCAAGTCAGTGTGGCAAACAAATGCAAAAAGGAAAGCTTAAGTAAATTGTATGCAGAACAAAGAGCTGCTGTAAGCACAGCTGTTTGGTCAAGAGCAAGTGACCAGAGTCGGAGTCAGAGTCAGAGTCAAGAGCCAGTAGAGCCAGCTAGAAATCACTTCTTACTTACCGCAGTAAGTAAGCTCAATGAGCAATAAATTGTATATTTACCTGCTGCGTTTATTTCCATTTCCGTTTGCGCTGCTCACGCTTGCGTCTTATTGATTTCTCTCTGACTGCGGCACATGTTGTGTGCGAATTGAAATAGTTATGACAAGCCACACACACACACAGCGTGGGAGCAAGATTCGCCAAAGAGGATTGGGAATGGGAATGGGAATGTGAGTGTGCCAAATTACCATATAAATGGATTACGCGAGAAGGAAAAAGGGTTGAGAAAATGGAAAAATCAGCAGCACTCACTGGCAGCAACACCCGAAGCAGCAGCAACAGCAGCCACAAAACGTTTTTCCAATTTGCCAAACGGAAATCATTTTCTTATTATACTCGTAGTTGCAGCCAGCTTGCAACATCATCATTATCGCCTCTCTCTCTCTCTCTCTCTCTCTCTCTCTCTCTCTAACACTTTTGCTCCATCTCTGTCGCTCTCTCGCTCGCTTTCTGCAAGCTGATTAGCTTGGAGGCTCTTTGCCACATTAGCAACACTTTTACTGTCAACTCAAAAGGAATTATGAGCTGCCGCCAAAGGAAGCCATGAGTTTGCTTTAGAACTGCGGAAATTGCAGCAGTAAACGACAGCCAAGAATGAAAATATCAGCCAGAACGAAGCATGAATAGTTGTTGCATGAGTAGCAATATGAATATGAGTGTGAGTGTGAGTGGCTTGGCAAGTTTTTGGCTTGATTTATGACTAAACTGCTGCTGCTGCTGCTGCTGCCAGGAAATTAATATTCGCGAATTATTCATCGACAGCAAGTTTAGCGACATTTAAGTCGCACATATTTGTTTATGCATCACTCTTTGTGAATTAATGCATGAATATTATTCGGATTTAAGGCTTACACACTCGTTTTGTGCATTCGCTATGTGATTTAATGCTTTAGTGGTATTCAAAGTTTAAGCAGTATTTCAAAACTAATATAACACGGAATATTTATAACTTGTACACGAAATAGATGAATGAAGATGTTATAATATTATATAAGTTGTAAGCAGCTAAAGTGATTCATATACATTTTTTATATAATGATGAAATGAAATACTAAAATTGTAAAACATATTTATAGGGAATTACATATACCAATTAGATACAAGCTCAACTTCTAATAATGGAACTCTATTAGGAAAGCTACAGTCGAGTGTGCTCGACCGTAACTCATTTTAATAAGACCAAACTAAAAAGTATACCGAATTAATATACTTAAAAATCCTAAAATATACCAAAGGCTGTTAATGGAAACAAAATCCAAGTAAAATCTTCCATGAATTCTTCTATATAAAAAGTATTTATGGTTAGCTTAACTATTTAGGTACTTGTTAACTCAAACTTTTTCCTTAGCTCTAATTAAATAATTAATTTCAAATAAATTGAGCTTTAACTGTGGATAAATGTTGTCGCCTTTTTGACTTAATTTCAGAAAAAGACAGCGAGTGAAATTAAAGCAACAACAACTCAGCACAAGCTGAGTACAGAAATTTGGCAATAAATTAATAATACATTTAATTAGTTTTATGTGCGTCATGCAACACCGTTGGGTGCCACAATGACGCACTCGATGTGAAGCTTTGCATTTAAAAGGGATTTTCAGTCAGAAATGGCCAAATTTCGTTGTTACGTTGTAATTCTTATTGTTGCTGTTCCAGTGGCGAAAACTAATTTAAAACATTTTAACACTTGTTTGTAATGTTGCAAACACTCGCAGTGGCAAGTTCTGTATTGCTGTTGCCCTCCTTGTTGTTGTTGTTGTTGTAATTTTATTAGATTTCAGTTGTGCCACGTTCTCATTTTTGGTCACATTAAATTTTCGGCAAGCATTATTACTACCCATATACTCTTCCTTTCTCACTTTCTCGTTTCCTTTTTCTTTCTCACTCACTCACTCTCTCTCTCTCTCTCTCTCTCTCTCTCCCTCGAGTTCATTGGCTAAGCCCAGTTATTTGTTTCTGGGATTTTTGCCGCTTTTATTGCCAAAACATTTGTTCAAATAACGAGCGCAATAAGAGCAGCAACAACAACGGCAACAGCATAAAATATGTATCCACTTTTATGGAGTTTTAATTTGTTTTGTCGCCAAAAACACTTCGGCATCGGCTTCCCCAGAAAACTCTTGCCCTTGGCTAATATCCGTTTCACATTTTGGCCAAAGCTAAAACACTCAAAAAGTGCAATTACCCAAATGGCGTTATAATTTACACGTGCTGCTGCCGTCGTCTACCGACTACTAAATACCAAATACTGAATATCGAATACTGAATATCCGGTTAACTCAAATCCATTACCCAGTAACGATTAAACATTTTGTGTGGGCAGAGTGAAAGCCAATCGAAGCCAGTTAAAAGAAAGTTGTTTTGGTTCAAGTGAATGGGGAATCTAACGAAATAAGTGTAATCAAATCATCGCCATCATTATGAAAAGTTAACAGCACTCTTATTTGTTTACAACACGCATAAAAAAGGAAATTATTAGTATAAATATGACTTTATTACGCTGTAATGGATTTGGTTGAATCTCTGTAATGGAAGCGAGGGGAATTTATGAAATGGAATATGAGAAATATCTATTAAAGAGAAATTGTCAATTGTTATTAAATTGTTGATAATATAAAAATTATATTACAAAACAATATTTTAATATTTAAAATATCTAAATGCGTTATAAAAACTGCAAATAATAAATCTTAACAATGTTTTCAAATTTGAAGTGTATTCACATTAAAAGAAAATGAACACAGAACTATGAAAAATCCATCCCCTTTTTTGTTGATTATTTAACAGAGCTATAAAATATGAAGAATCTTTTGGTTTTTTATTAAATCTTTTGTTAAAAAAAGGGTTATTGATATTTTATTATGCTGCGTTGTTTATTTACTGATCTTTTTCATTTAACTATATAGGAATAACTTATAACTTAAGAAGAATAATTTTAGATATAAATAAAAGAGAAATTTTAAATATAATAAGTAGAATAAAGAAAACAACCAACTTTTTAATAATGTGTTACCATGGCCATGGAAAGATACACAGAAAAAGAGCAATTAATTTTAAGGTGCTTCATCTTTAATTCATTCGCTTTAAAAAATGTACACCAATAAAGCAAATCAATATGTTTGAGTTAAAGAAATCTAAAATACAAAAATGTTATGAAGTGTTACTTATTTAATTTTTAAATCATGCGCTTAGAAAAATGCGAACTAAAATTAACTAAACACTTTCAAAATTAATTCAAATTCTATAAAACACTGCAGGCAACAAAATGCATTAAGCAATTCTCTCAGTGCAGAAATGAAATTAAATGTCTGCTTAATTTTGGCAGCAGTAAATGTGAAATAATTTACAAATTTATTCATTTGGATAAATAGTAATATTGCGAATATATATCACATATGCAGGATGAAGAGGGCTGGAGGGGCAAGGGCAAGTGAAAACCTCCATCTGCATTCAATAGCCTGTTCAATTCCAGCGAATAGAGCAAGGAGTATAGTGCTGGGATAGCGAGGGAGAGGAGCTTTGCAAATAAATTACAATCCAAAAAACGTGAGCTAAACTGAAATATGTTTTGCAAAATTCCGTCGAAAAATTTGTGAACATTGAAATTGGGACAACATGTGCGCGCCTTTTGCTCTGGCATTTGCAATAAATTTTCCTGATTTACGAGAGCAAAGATGGAAGCCAAAAGAGAGAGAGAGAGAGGGGAGAGAAGGGACGAAGGCGCTGCACGCTTAACTGAGTAAATAAATGTTGCATGCGAGTAAATAAATGTTGCATGCGACATGTTGCATCCCAACAGCAGCTAACTACAGAAGTGAAGAAAGATATCTGTTGTTTACTTCAATAGTAAAGAAGTAGAAAAAAAGATATTTGTTGATTATTACAATATAATCATCCCTTATCCTAGCCAACTCATCGAAGAACTCAACCTACAGAACTTAAGGTTAATTTAACAATTGCTAAATTAAAAATTTGAAAATAGGATGAGCGTAAACCACCTGAGGATCTAAATTGACATAACTAAGAGATTAAATTGTAGAAATTTTGTAATAAATACAAAATAAAATAGTTCCTTTTGTTAACTAACTGATTATTAAACTTCATTTGCACATTTCATACACACACGCACATATTTTACTGTATTCCCTCTTGCCTATTCGACTCTTAACGTAAGATATGCACTATTTAATACTTTTCATCTCTGTTACAACTCTGTACTTCTAAGTATATAATTTTGAGCGTCGTAGTAAATAAAGGCTAAATAAAACAGACGATCGTAAAGGGAAAACGCATTTCCCATTACGTATTTCATCATATCTCTGCCACACAAATAAATATAAATTTATTTTTAAAATTTAAAAGTCAGACATTAAGCCACTGTGCTTTTCTTTTTATTTTTGTTGCATGCGATTTATTTTTTTCCTGCTTGTGTCGCATGACATTATTTGTTGCACTTTAATGTGGTGAGTGAAAGTCTGCATCCAGAACTTTTGCATGAATGAATTAAACACTTGGACGTTTTTTTTTATTCTCACTCTTTCCTTTTTTGTTGGTATGAATTTGAATAATACATTAGCTGCGACCTCAACAGGTGTGTGTAAGTGTGCGAGTGTGTGTGTGTGTGTGTAAAAGCTTTTAGCGCCTAAAGCTATGCAAAGCAGCAGGCAAGCATAACTAAGAAGCACAAAGTTGCAAGTTGAGCTGCATTTGGAATGCAAAAAGTGCACTTGTCATTAGCCACAGTTTGGATTGCTGCAAGTGCTGTTGCAATCTCGATGCGCACATGCCACACACACACACACACACACACATACACACACACAATCTAATCTTTGGCCAAAAGTTTTCGCATTAACTCGGCATTTGATGCTCGACAACAAAAACAAAAAAGCAACTATTATAGAAAAATATTTTTCCAAGCCAAGCCAAGTCTACTCCTTCTACATTGTATTAGCTGTCACTCTCAATATGCGTGTGTGAATGCAAGGCTGTGTGTGTGTGTGCGTGTGTGTGGAAATTGCAATGAACTCGCCATTGACAGGCAGCAGAAGAAATGCCTTTCTATATGTATGTATGTATGTGTGAGTGGGAGACTTAAATGGGGTCAACTTGCCTCAGCTACTGTTAAATACTTGCTATTGCCACATTGTGTGTGCTAAAGGCGTCACACTCTGGCACTGTGGCACTTGCAACCGCGGCACGTCGCCAAAATCAAAGCTCAAAGACAACCCGGAGATAAAGACTTGAGAGTAGCTTACTAACAATTACCTTTACAGTCTTAGAAATTCTTCCTTACTTTCTCCTATACTTAAAGTGAAGTTAACTGAGTGAGTTTAGTCACAATTTTTTACAATCTCTTTGCAATTTCTTAACTTAACTTAACTTAACTGCTATGGAAAAAGTTTATAAATTAATAAAGTCATACTTGACAAATAAATGAAATAATGCTTACAAATAATTTGAAAGTGTTTCAGCGTTGTAATTCAATTTCAAAACTTATTCCTTACCCTTCATTAAGACTGCTTATTGTGGAAATTATTTTCACTGAGCTCCAATTTAAGTGTGAAACTTACGCTTCTTTACATTGCACATTATAGAAGTTGATCCTGCTTTACAACTACGCAATCATTTTATTAGGTTTAAAACTTATTGTTCTTCGTAACTTTTTTTTCAAAAGTGTAGAAAATATATAATAAATAAAATAATTAAATATATAATAATTTCTCATAAAAAATAATGAAATTTTTTTGATATTCATCAAGGTAATTATTAAATTCAAATACATAAAAATAGTACTTTTTGCTGTAACGCAACAGCAGCTAACTAAAGAATAAGTAAAGAAAAATATTTGTTGTTTATAGTAAAGAAGTGAAAATAAAAAGAATTTGATGATTATTGGAATATAATTATCCATAAACCTAACCCACTCATCGAAGAAGTCAGCCCACAGAACTTAAGGATCATCAAAATACTTGCTAAATTAAAAATATGAAAATAAGATAAACTTAAACCCACTGAAGGCCTAAGTTAATAAAAATATTTGTGTGGCTAAGTGATTGTACTGTAGAAATTTTATACCATATATAATAAAATAGTTCGTTTTTTTAACTTTCTAATCTTTAAACTTCATTTTCACTTTCTCATACACACACACACACATATTTGGCTATTCGAACAAGTATTAAAGAGACTGTAATACTTTCTTATCTGTTTTACAATACAAATCTGTATTTCGGAATACATAATTTTGAGCGTCGTAGTCAGTGTTGATCGATAGACTGAATAAAACGGATGATCGTAAAAGAAAAAAAGCACTTCATATTAAATATGAATTTTTTTTAAATTTAAATTACTATATTAAGCCACTGTGCTTCTGTTCTTATTTTTGTTGTTGTCTGAGGTTAGATTGGCACCCCATAGACCCGAACTGCAATGGGTTGCATTCCCGCAACGTCACTGGCATGCAACTTGCTGCTTCAGCTGCTGCTCCCGATGCCGATGTCGATGCTGCCCTTGCAACAGGGCCAACTTGGCTGTATTTGCAGCTTAGTTAACACAAAGGCATATTTACTTGCTGCTGGTCTTTTTTTTTTGTTGTTTTTGTTGTATTCTTTTTGGCCAAGTTGCTTGCATAAAATTTGATAAATTCCATAGCCATGGCCGAAGCCCCAGACTTTCCAAGCTTCCAAGCTGACTGACGGCAAATCTAATAAAGAATGCGTCAATGTGTATGTGTGTGTGTGTGTAAGTCTATCTCTGTGTGTGTGTGCTTAGGTATCAGCATGCCAATGCGGTCAAAAGTTAAAAGGCTGAGAGTGCTTTAGCCTTGCAAAAATGAGGGAAAAAGCAGCAGCAGCAGCTTTTTTAGGGATTTTTGTTGGTTAAACTGTTTTAGTTATTGCGTCGACTTGGCTCTACCACTTTGTGGTTATTTAAAATCTTCAATCCCAAACCCAATATAGTCTCCTACCCCTTCCCCTTCCCTATCCCCCCGTCCAACCGAACCTCACTCAATAACGTTGATAGAATTTCATTTTGCAGCTTAAATTGAAAATTGTTACAGGATATGTGAAAATATTTGCCTTGGCATAAGCAAAACACTTTTGCACAGCCTTAAAGCGTGGTTCAAGTTGGCAAAAAGGAAACCTTTTTCTATATATTTTTTTTGCAGTAGGTAGTTGAACCAACTGTTGCCCCGGTGATATGTAACTTGTCAGAAGTTTGTTGACGCACAGATTAAACGTCGTACACGATGTCTGGAGCAACATGTAGATGTTGCAATCGGGATCATTTATCAACTGGCTTGCCAGCACTTAAGACACACTCACTATATATATATATATATATCTCTCTAGTTTAGTCTGCAACACGTCACACAATGCCACACATTTATGATTGCTTTCCTTTCGCAAAAGTGTTGAGTTGATTATGCGACGTGTATCACGTCAGGCATCAACTTTTAAGCTAATGATGAGTTGCATTTGCTGTAAGAAATTTGCATTTTATAGTTGACAAGTTGCTACACAACTTCGTGAACAGCTGAACAGCTGTTCTCAGTTGTTCTGCAGCTGATTAACATTTATGCGAGGTTGTCACTTAAATTCGAATGAAATATTATAATTGAAAAGTAATAGAATGTGCTTCAAGTAGTCAAAGTTTTCTAGACTTCAAACTGACGTCAATGAGTAGTGAAACTAGTTGTAACCGTTGCTATAAAACGAATTGACATTTATGAGTTGTTTCCACTAAAATAAATTTGCATTAAATAATTGAATTACTAGAAATAATAGAAATTCAAAATGCTTAAACTTAATAAGCAACTAATTGTAATCTAAGTTTATATTTACTTATTTTAAACCTTTTAATAGTATGCTTACATAGTATTAATGTGACTTAAAAACCTTTTCTTTCAAACACGCATCTTATGCATTTACTTATTTATTATCTTCAAAAAGTCTTTTGCTGAAAGTTTCAAAGATTATTGCACACCCAAGAATGACACTTACTAAGCCTAAAAATAAAGTTGTTGTAAGTATCTTATTCTTCTTAAGCCTCCTTATTATAACAAATATTGCCTTCGGCATTTTTGTTGTTGACATCTAATACTATATTCATATACCAAATACAGACTTACAGTATATGAATTTAGTAGTACTACATTAATATATAAAATAGCCTTCGGTATATTTTAAGCATTTTGACGGTATATTAATGTAGTATATTTTAAGAGTAATACCCCATTGTTTTGGTCTTATTCAAAATAGGCAGCTTTCTTACTACTACTATAGATTTTTTATATTACAAATAGTCAAATTGATTTGGCTAAATGTTAATCAAATGAAAACCTCTCAATATAAATAAAGTTTGTATTTATTGCATCACCTTTAGCTGAAGTTCCGCCCAACACTTCTAGTTGTGAAATAACGTTGCTTTGCTAATGTTTATTTTATTATTTATTATTAACGTGCCTAATTATTATACAAATTTAAAATTAAAACTAAAGAAGGGGAGTGCTAGCAGCTAAGACCATCGACTTCACTTAATTTTATTGTAAACCCCAAATGCTACCTTCAGTAACTGTTAAAAATCGCACACAAATTAATAACACCGACAGTTTAAATCAAGAAAAATGTGCAACGCAATCTTAACACTTGCTTAACAGCTTCAAATGCTGTTAAATTCAAATTTAACATACGAACTTAGACAGCCCGCAAAATTGGAATGTTAATTATAAACGTAATTAATGAAACTCTATTAATAATCAACGGTATATGGACTTATTTTACAGGCAACACACACACACACAGAAGTCCTTTGGCAACAGTAATGAAATATGTTAAGCAGACTCCTTAGCTTTATGGCCTTTATGGCTGTGAGACTGCATTGTTTAGGCCAAGAAGGAAAGCCACAGATATGAACCTGGTCTGATGTCGTCACCTGCTGTGTGTTGAGTTGATTAAGTCCGCAGAGTGTCTGAGACGGTGACAGAGAAAGAGATTGAGATTGAGACTGAGAATGAGTTTCGAGTCTGAGTGATGGAGACAGCAACTGAGAATGAAGTCTAAGGTTAAGTTGGATGGAATTAGTGGAATATCTTTCTCCCCTCATTCCCTCCGTTTCTGCCTTTCTCTCTCTCTCTCTCTCTCTTTCTCTCACTCTATCTCGCTTTGTCGTTCTCACTCATTCTCTCTCTTTCTCCTTCTCTCTTTCGTAGGCATTGCAAATCACAACAATCATCGTAGTTCAATTGCGCATATTGATTGTCAGCATAATAGGCCACAATCACAATCGCAAACGTTGCGGATGCTCGGCTCGAGGATGTGGCTAAGGAAGTGTGTGTGTGAAGCATCTTGTGTAGTGTGGTATTGATTACGATTACAGGTCACATAGCGCTGCAAAAGGAACCGCCCACCTACTACTCCTTCTCCTTCTGCTGTGACGAGTCTTAAAGTCCGTTGTGTCTACTTTTATGCCCAACAACGACAACAACGACAACGACATGGCTGCTTGGCCTTGTCACAGTTCCTCGCTCTTCTCGTTGTTGTTGTTGTTGTTGTTGTTGTTGCTGCTTCTGTTCGCTGTTGTTGCTTGTGTCGCAGCTGTCATTTGTCTGTGTCAGCGCGTGTATTCCCAGGCAGCAAGGACGAGGCTCATCCATCTCAGATGTGTGCGAGTCGTCTAACATTGTCGCTGTTGCTGCCTCTGCTCTTTACATAGTAAAGGTTTGACCCCGCCCCCCCTCTATGTGTGTGTGTGTGGGTGTAATTGTGCGGCACCCAGAGTTGCCTCGTTTGTCATTGTAAATTATACGGTTAAATTGTACGTATGCCTGATTCCAAGCGTCTTCCTTTCCCCAGCCCCCAATCTCATAATCACCAAGTTGTGGCTGGTTTACTTATAACTAAGAATTGCAAAAAACCAACGCAACTGTCCAGTATTTGACTGAACTTTTATGGCAACTGAATATTCATAACACTTCTAAAAAAAAAAAAAAGAGAAAAAAAGCTAAACTTTGCGAAAAGAAAAATACTGTAGAGCTGCTTGGACTCTGGGCCAGGCTTAGCCCAATTCTCTTGGCATCTGCCAACAATTTCCATATCTTGCACATGTGCACCACAAAAAAAAAAAAAAAAAATAGAGAAGAATAAACATAAAAAAAGAGAATATTAAATACATTTCTATATTGTGCGCTTGTTTATTGTTTGAGCTTCAATTTAACAAAACAAAGTGGTGAATTTTATTTGTTGTCCACAAACAATATTGAGCATAAATCAATGGGAAAAAAGAAAAGTATGCAGATAAATGGAAATAAAAGTGAATAATCCACAAAATTTGTTTTGCCAAAACAAAACGTAATTTCAATTGCAACAATACCAGACAAAACAAAGAGTATTAAGGGTATTATATAGAACAAACTGTGACCTTTATAAGGGAATGTGGAAGAGAGAGAGAAACGAAGTGAAATCAGTTGAGTATTTGTTTTTATTATTGCGAGTTGACTGCGGACCAGCATTTGCATTTATGCCAAGCACATCGCATATATGAAAATGCAGTCTTAGCTGCTTTATTAAATTTCTCCAACATCAAGCAATATGCGCAAAGACTTTAATTAACACGCTTAAACTCGGTGAGCTGTGCAATTTTGCAGCTAAATTCAATGCGATCTCTCAACAGTCGAGCTTTTGATGAATTAATCTCCATCGTGAGTGTGTGTGTGTGAGAGAGAGAAGAGTTCATATTTTTCATTTCTCTTTTCGCTCAACGTTTTTCCTTGGTGTGCTTGGCATCATAAAGCCATTTAAGCATATAAATTGCACTTTTATGCTGCCCCGCTTGTCGCACAAATACAATTACTTAGACACGTTCCATGGGAGCAGCTAAAATCACAGTTGTGTTGTTGTTGTTGTTGTTCTTTTTATGTGCAAGTGAAATGAATTTCTAGAATGAATGCAAGTTGTCTGTCTGCCCTCGTGGTGCAGTTATGTTTACATTGTTTTTCATTTTTTTCCCCGTTTTTGGGGGTTTTAATGCCTAACGGGACGCTCTGGAGCCGGCAGCTGACCTAAAAGTACAGGCTAATTAACGCAGCAGGCAGCCCAAAAATTATGCATTAATAATGGCCAGTGAGGGAGAGTCCAAAGAGTGAATGAGAGAGCGAGACAGCAGGTTCATTTGACCGCACAGCATCCACAGGCATTGTTCGGAATGTTTTGCATACTTTTAGGCGTAGCTACAAATTACAATGCAATTGTTCCTTGCTCTTTCTCTCTCTCTTTGTGTGCGTTGACTTGCAAATTTATGTGTTTGGTTGTGTTTCCTGCATTGACATTTACTTGCGGTTATTACCGATGCAACAACAGCACACAGCGACTCCACAGACTAATTTTGCATAAATGAAAACTGAAAGGAAAGTGCATGCCCCAAAATGGGGCCAAAGGCTACGTTGCAGCAATCGGCAGCTGCAACTGCAACTGCAACTCAAACTGCCTACTAGCCTTCCTTGTTGTGGCTGCTATGGCTGCATTTTTCCGCCAATTGTTTTCAGCACTTGCATCGCCCGAGCGTTTCACACACTTTTGTTGCTGCTGTTGCTGCTGTTGTTGTTGTTGTTGCCATGGCATTTTGCGGTCAGCCACATCCTGGCCAAATGCTTCCTCTCTCTCTCTCCGTCTCTCTCTCTGTCTCTCGGAAACTGCCAAATTCTGCATGCCATTAAGTTTGCCTTTAATATGAGCATAACAAAATATTTTGCTTTTGCAGCTGTTGCTTGACTTTATCCTACCAAACTCAGACAATTCCCTCGACAAACACCACAACAACAACACAATATATTACAATACATATTATTGAATGGAGCCTATTCCCAGACAGCGTCAAGCAGACATTGCATTAATTGCAGCTGTGAGTTGGGTAAACAAAAGCTAAGCGACAGATTGACCGATTTCATTATACCCATTAAAAAGACAGAACTAATTGGATTAAAAATGCACTTTGTGCTGCTAAAGTATTAATGTGATTTAATATAAAATATAATAAATACACTTTACCAAAACTGTAATCAGTTTATAGGCTCATTATTTTGTCAAAGAGAATCTGAAATATGTGACAACAAACTTATAATATTGTATTAATTGCCGACATTATTTAATATTTTCCTTTTCATGTAATTTAAGTTTTATAAGCTTTTTAAACTAATGAAACATTAATGATTCTTATTATTTGTATGAGTATTATTATTATTTTTATTTTTATTATTATTATTGTTATTAATCATTTCTAAGGTATTTTAATGAATTCATTTAAATTTTCATGAATTTCAATTAATTTTAATAACAATAGCCGTCATTCAGGCAATCAATCATAAAGCAGGATAATTCCCCTGCAGTTTCTGCACAATAAACTCTGCTTAATAATGCAGAAAAACACATACTTCACTATCTCTCACTATGAAATAACTTAAGAGCATGTTAATTGTGAATAATTGCGAGTAAATGCAAAATAATTTGTGCTAAGTAATTGTTTTTGGGTATTCACAACGAATCAAACTGAGTGAGTATTGAATATCCCCGAAGGCAAGTCAATGTCTTAAATTTTATCGCAACTTGTTGATAGCATTAGCAGACAGCAAATATCAAGCAGCAGCTCAAAAAAAAAGACAACAATTGATAGGAAAAGTTTTAATCAGACAGGCGACGAAGAGCGACGGGGAAATAACAACAGCAACAACAACATCAAATGTTGTTGGCAACTTTGAGTAGACATTTTGTGATGATGTTTGACAGGCAAGCTGGCAAAAATTCGATAACTTTCGACACGCCCACAAAAACAGCAACAGCAACAGCAGCAGCAGCAGCAGGCATAACGACGCATAATTTCAATGCTTGCATAAACTTTAATTAAAACGACTTTGGCAAGCGCTAAACACTGAAAGTGAGTGAGAGATGGAGAGAGAGCGAAAGAGAGAGAAGGAGAGAGCTTTGCTGCCACTTGACATGAAGCTCCTAATGAAGTGCATGAATACCTTAACAACATGAAACGTTGTATGTGCGTGTGCGTGTGTGTGTGAGTGTGTGTGTGATGATGGGTGTGTGCTCATAATCATTTTGATGGGCACGTAAAATTCAAACTAAAATCACTCGAGCGCCATTCAGAATATAAGTATGTTTTGTATATGTTGGGCGCTGTGTGATATCGTTGCGCCCCCCAAAAATAGTCAGAGAGTGAGAGAGCGAGTGAAGAGCAGCAACAACATGACAACAACAACAACAACTACAACGTTGCATGTAGTTGGCCAAACTAATATACAACATTTGCACGTGACTTTGATATTGAAAGCGTACGCTGACAAACACACACACACACACACACACATTTTGCACAAGGCGAGGCGAGCCCCGTTAAGTATGCTACACAAAACAACATTCAGCATTCATTGCCACACACACAACGATACTCTTTCCCTCACACACACTAATAAATGTAGTGAGACTATGTGTATGTATGTATTTCATGCTATCTGGATTTATGCGGAAACTTTTGGCCAAAATTTAATAATCATTTTTTGCTGCTGTTTTTTATTTTGCGAGTTTTGTTTTCGACGATAAAGCCTCAAGAGCCCTGGGCAAGTTTATCAGCATGACATGTTCGTGTTTTAGGCGTGTGTGTGTGTGTGTGTGTGTGGGTGAATGAGTAAAACGTCGGAGATTGTGGCTGTGTGAACGTGCATAAATGTGTTACATGTCCAGACAAGTGTTATGGCCAGTGTTATTATATTATTTACATAAATTCGCATATAGAATTAATAGAATATGCAGCGGGAGTGGAGAGCTAAAGTTAGCCCTCATATATTCTAGACAAATACATTTTGTTCTAAATTTAGTTTACTGACAACTTGAATTCATTTTACGTTGGATAGATTCGAGAATTGGGTATATAAATATTTATTCACTTTATAAGTAACGATTTATGCATGTCTTGATATGTGTATATTCGCTGGTAAAAATAGCTTATCATAAATTATATTCGTAGTAAGAACAGAAATAAAATAAATTGAAAATAAATGAAATATTGCTTATTAAAAGTAAGTCAGTTTCGCTTTCGATCACATAGTCTGACATGGATTTAACCCGTCACTTTCTGGTTGACTTATTTCTGATCCCAGCTTGATTAGCTTTTCTTTTCTTTTTCCCTTTTTTCAAACGCAATACTTAAGCCATACATTCTCACACATACTTCAGTGCACACTTGTCTTTTAAGGTACGATTCACATTTGTTTGAATCAACTGAATAATTCTATGATCAGCCAAAACGATTGTTAAATAAATTGAATGTCAATCGATTTAACAAGCAATACACGCTCAAACACTCCAACTAAAACGCACACACACATACACCTATCGATGTTGACCTCAATTTCTTAAAACTATCAGAAAATAAGTCGAAATTCACATTTTACTGTGTAAATGACTTTGGCATTGAGTTTTTTTTGTGCACAATGTGAAAATGTTGCAAGTACTCGAATTTATAGTTTTTTCCTCCCGTTTTACAGATTTTGTTCGTTTTTTTCGTTTTTTGTTTGTAACTTTGCTCGCTTTTCGTTTTTGGGCGCACGTGCATGGAATTTCAATCTAAATATTTACAATGGCTTGACCAAAGGTCTGACATGGGGCATCGACAGAGTGAGGCTCGCCACAATTGTTTAGGAAACTGTTGCTGCTTGACCTTTTTTTTTCGATTCGAAAGGGAAACAACACCAACAACAAACCAACAAAAAACACGTAAGAGTTTAAGTAGAGTCAAAAGTGCTTAGTTGTGTATACCCTGTGAGCAGAGTTAGTGAATTACTCTTTCTCCTTTTTCGTGTTATATCTTCTCACATTCAACTGTTGCGCCTCTTGACTTTAGCCAACCACCCCCCTCAAAAAGAAAAAAAGAAGAAAAATCGATGAGTCCGTTGAGATATTTGGCTTCAGACAAGGATACAACATCTAAGGAGGCTGCCTCAATTATTAAACAAAACCAAACTGACCGCAGGCGAGCTTTAAGATACAATGCCCGCAGCTGTTGGATAATATAATACAATAATTAGGTAATTAATCATATAAAGCACACGCACACGCACAAGCAGAGAGAGAGAGACAGAGATAGCATTCCGGGCAGGTCATTAAGTCGCATCCCCTCCGTCAACTCAATGGACGAGAGCCATAAATTGCTAATTAAAGACAAACAAAACACTTTAAAACGCACAATGCGTAAGGCAATCTCTGGCACATGGACGAAGCTGAAGCTGAGGCGCCAGCTTGGCCAACTCATGAAAATTGTAAAGAAAATATTTAATTATAAACGCAGCACCTAATGGCAAAACTGTATTAAAAAGTTTACCTGTTGATAAAAGCAAACAAACAAAAAAAAAACCGCCAACAAAAAACGCTTTCAGATGGCGTAGGTTGAAAGTCTCCACTTGGGCTCCGCAAATACATTATCTCACTTTGTAGAGTGTTTTGTGCTAATTTTCCTTGATGTAAATAAGAACATATGCTACCTGCTTGTTGGCCAATTTATGTTATGTTTATCATTTGAGCAGCTTGTGGTGAATGATTTAATGCTAGACTAGGAAATACTCAATGGTTGAAAGGAAAACTGAAGAGAGCACATTTGGGGTTGAACTAAATTTATGATTGACCAAAAATATGTTTATCAAACAATTCAAATTTGTGTAATTTAGTTGGGAAAAACATTTTAGACATTTAATAATGATTACGAGGAATAATTATTAACAAAGAGCATACAAAACTTTGTGATCGTTATTTTATATATTAAACAAGTAAGAAAGCTGAGATACTTGATGGGATGTTATTCTTAAAATATTCCGAAATAATATAACATAAAAATACTAAAATCTACCGTAGGCTTTTTTTGTTCTATTTATATGGCACTACATGCAAAATAAACTATAGAGTACAAAATATACCATATAGCCTGCCAGATTGATGGAAGTGCATATTTCATATTTATGTTCCATTCTATGAATAGCGGGTTAAAAATCCATCAAATTCTAGTTGGGATAAAACATTTAGTTCAAATGCAAAATATACTTGCGAAGACACTGCAAAAATGATGATTTATTATTAAGATTTACAGATAAGATTTTTAATTATATTTTCCATTCTGTCTGCATATTCAGCCATCTATTTTAAAGCTGCATTTAATTTATAGCTCTTGTGTTTTAAACTCCTTGGCAACGATTAACTTATAGGCTCAAATAAATACGCCTCTTAGGGCATTAATGCTGTTGTGTTTTATTTATTTTTGTACCAGCTAGAATGCGTTGCAAAGTAGATAAAAAGCCATATAATGTCGCCTCCAATTAGGCTGAGGCTGTTGATTATGAATAAATTGCAGCAATAAAACAGCGCGGAAGAAAACCGAAATAAAAAAAGAAAATTGAAGTGGAAGAAAGAAAGAGAAAGAGAGTGAGAGAGAGAGAGAGAGAGAGTATTGGGGACGTCGCAACAATTTAAAACTCATCAATTTCCGTGAAAGCTGAGCTCTAAAAACAATTGAGCCGTAAATGTTTGTTTACTTAAGGCGACAAAAGATGCGTTGGCTAGCAGAAAACCAAAAAAAAAAACAAAAGAAAATTGTAGACAAGCTCTACAACAACAACAACAGTAGAAAAGAATTTCCACGCTTTCGCCTTTACTTATAGAGGCTTTTCTCTTTGTGAATGTTGCGCGTAAAAAAGTTTTCATAATTGAAATATATAAAAAAAAATACTGAAAATGTATAACGAAGGAAAATAGTCGAAATGGGAAAACAAGAGCACTTTTATAGGCTGGCGCGTACGTAATGCGCCTGGGAATTTTCCAAACACACACACACACACACACATACAGACACACACACACAATCCATAAATACGAAATCAAAGCACTTGGTATCAATGAAAACTCATTTGAAGCCAGAAGCTGAACTGAGCTGAGTGGATGGTCCAAATGTGGCAATCGTTGAAATGGTTGAAAAATAAATATAATATGCTCTGTATGCCCAGCGGATTCGTAGCGAAAATTTAATCAAGCTTTTGCCCAACTGCACAAATAATTTTCACAAATTCGTTTACGCATTTTCTTTCCGCACAACGCCATTGACCCATTTGCCTCCACCTTCCCCCCCATCCTCTTCCCTTTGGCTACACTTTCTCTCTTTGGCCTTCAGCTACCCGTCGTAATGGGCATGCAAAACGTTTTTTAATCCCAGCACTCTGCAACTGGGAAGCTCACAAAGTTCAGCAGCAGCAGCAGCAGCAGTTGTCCGGACAAAAGCATTGGCCAATTTACGGGCAAGTAGGAAAAAAAAAAGAAATAAAACAGAGTGTAACTGAAGGTTGCAGGCTGTCAACGCCGCAAGGATTCGAGTTAACTGACAAATTGACAGCGGATGTGGCAAGTTAAAGCACACATTTAAAAATATATATACAATCTATATATAATATAATACAATGTATATGGGGATGCATTTAAAACAACAACATGCTCTTTAGCTTAACGCAACTTCCTGATTAACTTTTGCTTTTTATGTCAGCGTAAACGAAAGTTGCAGCACTCAAAAAGGTATTTAAACACATTAAATTAAAACTGTTTAAATAAATAAAGTATAGTATTGAGTTGAATAAACTAAATGTTATTAACTCAGAATGTAAAAAATTTAAAGAGCTGAGCTGCTTTTGCTTTCATAAAATAAGTAACAATAAATAGGTAATTTTATCATTATAAAATTATAGCGGTTTATAGAGGCTTACATTTAAGATTGTATATTAAATTCAAGTTGTTGTAAGTATAGTAAAAGTAAGATATTATATAAAAATTGTTTAAATTATTAAACTTAAAAAAAAACGTAATATTAAATCAGTATTTTTTCTTCAAACCAAACAGAAACGTTATAAAATACTGCTCACAACTTCAATCTTAACTCTAATGGCTTTTTAAATAGGGTGCAGCTTGATAACAAAATGAAACCGCATGATGAATGGCAAATGAACAAACACAAAACTCGACTAAATCATTTGATAGTTGTCTAACTCTATTCTTTCAATCCGACTACGAATATTGCAAATTAATATAGCATACTTTTTGGGGCAGTTTTTCTCGGCAGCATTAAATTGAAATTAGCGCAACGTACAAAAGTCGTAAATTTATATTTGGTTTGCTTCACTGCATTTAAAAACAAATTCATTAAATTAATATGAATTTTTTTAAATTTTTTGCAAATTTCTGTTAAAACTCGATTTGATTCCAAATCAATTGACTGCCCTCAACTACTATTTTCTCATTTCTTTTCCTCTATGCCTCGAGTTTAATAAATAGTCGTGAAAATGTTGCCTTTTACTTTGAGCAACTTTTGCTACATCTGCTTATTGTTGTCTGGGGCAACGTTCAAGCCTCGATCTTTGGTCTCAATGGAGAGAAAGATAGGAGAGAGAGAGAGAGAGAGCAACATTATTATCCTAGCCTGAGCTCGATTTTCTTCGATTTACTTGCTTTCATTTTGCTTGCCGTTTTCTGTGTCTGTATTTTGCTATATTCGTATTTTATCATATTTTATTTGCCAGCAGCAGTGTTCCGCTTTCAATAAATGTGCATAAAATGAATTGAATGGCCCCGTCAACCTTGCCCCTGGCAAACAAAATGAAACAGCCACTGCTGAGCCTTTGTTCTCTTCTCTCTTCGCCGCTTAGCTACGCTCACTTTGTTGGGTTTTATTAAAAAAAAAAAAGCGTAGGAAAGAAGTCGAGCACACTTGACTGTGAGATACCCGCTAACCATTTTGAATAAGAGCGGTACGGTGTGGTATTATTCTTAAAATATACCGAATAAATATACCGCAAATATACTAAAATATACCGAATAACTCGATAGTAAGATACTCGCTACCCATTTTGAATAAGGGCAAAACAGTGCGGTATTATTATTCAAATATACCTATATACTAAAATATACCAAAATGCCATATTCGGTATATTACTAATAGTAGCACAAACAGAAAACACCATCGAACATAAAACTGTACCATATTTTCCATTATTACATTCAAAATATGCCATAGGTTACAAAATAAACCGAATTTCCCAGTACAAAATATACCTTAGTTGGAAAATATACTAGATTTTCCATTACTAAATTCAAAATATACCATGGATAACAAAATATACCAAATTGTCAACCAAGGAAAACTGTAATACACCTCACTCCCTATATGCAACGGGTATACAAAATGGCAAAAAATATAGAAAACTTTGACTAGATATTTAACAAAGTTTTAACTGGCAACAACACAACACAAAAACGAAAAAACAACAAAAAACCGCCGGCCAAATGTCAGCTGAAAAGCTCGAAAGTGGACAGCTTGCAATTTTGTGGCAAACAAAATATGCTCGCATTTAAATGCGGCAAGCTTTTTATTTCATGCCAGCGGTTTATGGATTTGCATTCGAAACTCTTTCGAGAGCCAGCATTTGCTTGTCACTTCAAACCCAACCAAAAAAAAACAAACACAAAATTACAAGTTTTGAGGGAGGAAAAACTAGAAAAAAATGTCAAACTAAAACGCTGCTTGCAGCATGAACAGGCTCGAGGCGCCACCAGCGTTGAATCCGCGACAGCCGGTGCTATACATCGAGCACTGTCCGTTGACGACAGCGTATCGGAGAGAAGCCCTTGCGTTGCATGCCTCATTGGCGGAAGCGTTGCGCACGATGCAAGCGGGGCTGCAACTTCAGCTGCGCATCAACGAGAACAATGCCCCACGAGTCGGCGCCTTCGAGGTGCAAATTGCGGCAAGGCCAACGGATGAGCCACAGCATCGTTATCCACTGTGGACGGGAATAACGCGGGTGCCGGTGACGGCAAAGGTGCCAAATGTGGATGACATCATTGCGGCCGCCTGTCTGGCATTGAGGCTGCGACACAGCCAAGCGGGCGCCAGTCACATTAACCTTCTCCGCACCAGCGACGGGGACATCCGAAAAATCCTTCAACGGGACCGAAGGAATACTCTCTAGTAATAAAACACCTTTTACACACTTTTCTTCAATGCGCAAACAAAGTGTTATTTAGATTTGTCAACTAATTGCTAAATGAAGTGGGTTTAAGTAATGTATCTCCAGCTGCCTTTTAAATTTATACACAATAATCTTTTCAGTCATTTTCAGCACATTTCTGCAGCTGTCAGCCTTGATTAATTGAAATTTTTACTTTATTTTTAGAGCTGAGAGTTTTAATAACAGAAATAAGCAACCTTTCAAAAAATATATTAAAGAGTTAAAGCATTTAAACATAAATAAAAAAGTTAAAGTATTCTAAGAAAATATACAATTTCAAAACATACATAAGGAAGAGTTAAAGTATTCTAGGAAAAGATAAATTACATTGCTTTTGCTACTGCCCAAAGCCTACACAAATCTCTATTTTTAGATTAATGTTTTCAAATTTAACGAGATACTTTGTTATATGAAATAGAAGCATAGCTTTTTAAATATGTGAGGTAAGATAAATAATTGTCTTTTTAGTACTGAACAAAAGAAAAATAAAGCTGGACTTTTTTCAAGCAATGATTTAAATTTTAAATATAGAATTTGACATAAATTTGTAGCTAAGCAACAGTAAAGAATTAATAACATATAAATTCAAAGAATTTATTTTTTGAGTAAGAGAAAAACCACTTCAAAAAATATTTGATGTAATAAAAGATTGACTTTTAATAATAATTAAGTATTTAATGGCCAATTAGTTAGCATTAATATTTTAAGAAGAAGGTATCTGTGAAATTTTACTTTTATTTAAAAGAGTTGCTTCAATGTTTTAAAAGAGGGTGTTTTGTAAAGTCAGCCGCAAAAGATTGAAGTATGTTGAGATTATTTATTGTGTTTTCAAATTTAGGCTCTTTTTATATATTTTCTGCAGTATTGTGCAAATTTCTTACCTTTCGCTTTAAACAATCTATATCACAATCCCATGACTTCTTTAAAAATACTTTTAATTCGGAACACCAAATAACGTAAAACTGCCTCTAAACAATATCAAAATTTCTTAACAGTTTACTTTACATATTTCTAGACCATGTATGCTACATTTCTAAAACAGAATTCTATATACGAAATATTTATTATTATACAAACTTGCCACTCTAAACAATATTTTTCTACTCACCAAGTGTTCTTAATTTCTTCACAAATTTTGTGCACCAAGTGTTTTAAGTTTCTGACTGAAATACTTATTCTTGTCGATCTGCAGAACTAACTAACTTGCTTCTAAATTTCTAAATTTTCTAACGAAATTTCTTAACATTTTACTTTGCCGTTTCAAAATCTAGTATTCTATTTAAAGTCTGAAATATTTATTTTAATGGAACTGTCGAAATCGAAAACTTGCCACTTTAAACAATATGTTGCTAGCGCCGAAGTCTTTTTCATTTCTTAACACTTTACTTTACAAATTTTGCCCCACAGGCTAGTTATAACATTATTATTGCAAACTTTGCCTAGGCAAATTTAATGCAGCGGTACAATAGCGAAAGAAGGCGAAAAATAATCAAAAGAAAGAAAGGGGCAAACTTCATTATAAGTAGACGGCTTTATGTTCCCATCATGATGTGTAATTGCCGGCAAGAGTTCAGATATTTCTTTCTTGTTCTTTTCTGTGGGTCTCGCTCGTAATGTGTGTGTGTGTGTGTGTGTGTTGTAAGTGCCGGAAACTACAGCGCTGAAAGGACATTGTACCCCATACTCCACTTTCTTCCCCCTTCAGTTCACTCTTCTCCTTTTAGGACTGACATGCGGCTGCTCATTTTCACTCTTGACACACAGATAGACAACGGGGCGTGGCTGTTAAGTCTTTTTGGCTGCATGTGATAGTTGTTGTTGAGTTTCGGCATCATTGCATTTTGCAGACTAAAAACACACACACACACACTTACGCACATGCTGTTGGCTGCTGCACAATAAATCCTTGCTTCAAAAGTAAGTTGTGAGTGGAGAGAATGTTTGTTTGTACGTTTGCATTTTGCTGTTGCATGCCACGCGCTTGCTGGCTTGCTGCATGACTTAAGTTTTCAACACACGCACACACGCATACAGACAAAGAGCACAGCACAGACAGACATGCAGTCATTAAACTAAGAGTAAGAGAGAGAGAGAGAGAGAGATGTAAAGACTACTGCCAAGTTGGAAGCAGGACGTGCTGTGCGTCCTTTAAGAACTCGCCAAGCTTGAAAGGCAGCATAAGTAGTAGAAAACGGCAGCATATTAATCTTACAGCAACAACCGGAACAACAACAACAACTACATTAAACATTACAAAAAGAGGAAGAAGAAGATGGAGCAGAAGAAGAAGAAGAAGCTGTTGCTTAACACAATAGCCGGAGTCTGCTGCAATCCTTGCTTGCACTCGTTTCATATGCTTCCGCCGGTTTTTCCCCAAGTACAAAAACAAAACAACCAAACGGAACATGATATTAAAGCGCTTTTTACTCCCCTTTTTTTTTGTTGTCCCCCTTCATACATTGTTTTCCTTTGTATGGCGCACAAAGTCCAAATGAACTTCATTATAAATAAAATGGCTCCAGCAGCTGCCTTTCGATTTCAGCGCTTCGCTCACTCACTCACTCACACTCTCTCTCCCTCTCTCCCTCTCATCCCAAGCTGAGACTTTGTCTCTTCGACGACATCGCAGCTTGCCTTTGATTGCACACAAAAAAAAAAAGACATAAAAAACAAGTCTACATGAGAAAATGTGTGAGTTGGTGGCATATTTGACTGACTGTCTGCGTTGTAGAAGATTAAAAAAAAGCGCACTTATATTAAAGACATTTAGCATAGCAACCGACCAAATTTGAGATTGCTTTAAATTTTTATATAGTCACATATGTAGTAGAGGTAAATTTATATTTTCAACTGTACTCACCTTTAAATTCTGCGTAGTGAGAATTTTTCTCCAAATTTTTTCACTTTTATATTTACATGAAATTATCTGTAATAAGTAGAAAAAAGTTGTTATGGAAAATTGCAATTTTAACTCATTAATATGTCAAAAAAAAAATCCAAATTAATGTGTCTGATAATATGATGGACATTGTTGAATATTAAAATAATAACATTATGCACTTCTTTTATAAAATTGACTTCCACAAGACTTCATTTGTTTTAAATTTGTAATTAAAGAAATCTTTAGAATTATTAAACATTTCGTTTTATATAATAATAAAATATTATAAAATTCCTTAGTGATTTATTTTTATTTCTCAACTAACCTTAAAAATGTTGTTATGGAAAATCGAAAATGTAACTCATTAATACGTCAACAAAATTTAAATGAATATGTCTGATAATATGATGATGATTGACATTGTTATTATTTCATTTTTTACAATACACCATAATAAAAGTTCCACAAGTCACAACAGGATAAGAACAATAATAAAATCGTGAATCTATATTAAAAGTATTACACTATTTATTACATCTAATTTTGCCAGTGGATTTTATATATACCCAAAATTAACGTAAATATAAAGAGAAAGAATTAAATTTAATTATTACGAGTATTTTAAAATAGTTGAATTTTTTCATTAATATAATATTAATAATAATATTCATTACTAAAACGCAACTTTAATTTTGTATTCGTAATTAAATATATCTTTAAATTTATGTTAATTTTAGATATATTTATATATATATTTTAAGCACACAAAAAAGTAGCTAAAATAAACAATAAAACAATATTAAAATATTATATATTTTCTCAAGGATTCATTTATATTCCCAAAATTAAAATAAATATGAAGAAAATTGCATTCAATTCTTATTTAATATAATCAATCTTTCGATCTTTAAAAGACTTTAAAATAAGAAAACAATCCTTTAAACAAAACTTCAATTTTTAATTTGCAATTCAATAAACCTTGTTGACTTCTAATATTCTTAATCATATCAGTTGATTTACGTAGCGAAAATGTAAATATTATTTTAATTAATTTAATTGCATTAAATGTTGCACAAATTTGCAATACGTGCAATAAAATCAAATGAGAAAAAGTATTATTAGTAATTCACGCTATAATTGTGCACTCGGCATTGTATTTTGCTTTTTCGCTCTCGTTTTCGCTCTTCAATTTCAATTTTCCTTGCGCTTTTGCATTTTTAATAGACTCGCGTCATTTACATTGCTGTCGCAGCAAGTATTTAAAATAGAAAATAGTGCCAAGCTGAAGAAGAAAGAAAAAAAAAGGGAAAAGTGGAATACTGAAGACTGAAGAAGTCAAACGAAATTCCAACGAAGAAAGAAAAGGCAGCAGCATCTATGCAAATTTAATGCTGCTGACGCATATTTTGACAAACCCTGCAGGATTCACACGAAACTGTGACTGCAACGGCGACAGCTGAATTGTGAAGCTGAATTTGCAACGCCAACTGTCAGTTAGTGCACCAAAAAAACAAAAAAAAAGAGAAACGCTGATGGCCATTTATAGCTGTAGCTGCATTTTGTCATTTCTTAATAGCTTTTATCATCATCCGACTCAGCAAAAAAGAAAAAAAAAGAAGAATTTCAGCCACTAAATCAAACTGCAAATTTATTTGGCCAATTTTACCTCAACTTTGATTTGACTGCCTGATTGATTGGCATAATCAATTCATAATTTATTATTTCAAATATTTTTGTCTTTTTGACATAGTTTCAATTGATGCTCTGACTTTATGAATTTAATGCTTTGTGTATTATTAAATTCCATTTTTGACCACAAAATGCACTGATGCATAAGACAAGTTTTTAAATGCATTTCGTACAACAAGTTTTTATGCAAAAACAAATAATAAATCATTTACAATGGACGAGTGAAAAATACTCTAATTGTAGCAAAACTATTAAATGCAAATTTCGGATAAAGTCAACGCGATAAAATTCTCGCTGCAGGCCAAAACAAAAAAAAAATGGTTATTTGACAGGTGTTTCTATTGACATTCAAATCGCTTTTGACTAATTGTTATCGATGCGAACTACAACTGTCCATTGTCCATTGTCCACTGTATGCATAATTTGTTGTCATTAAAATGGGATAACAGCTGTACATATTCTTGATAATCTACTGACACAAGTTTTTAAATTCTATTTACTATAGAAATTAGCATTTGGTTAATTGTCTTGTCAGTTTTGTGTGTGTGTATTTCGATTTGCAGTGAATGCAATTCTTTGTACCATTGTTGTTTGTTTAACACGACCTTAACAAATCAAGGTCAGGTTTGTAAAGTGGACACCAAAACTGAACTCGATTTCAATTAAGCAAACTGGCAGCAGGTGCAGGCAAATACGCCTCGAAATGAGAAAAAATGCAAATAAGATTTTGACATATTTCCGGAATGAACAGCGAGAGAGAGAGAGAGAGACACCGACAGACACAGAGACAGAAACAGAGACAGACACACAACAGTCACGGAGACAGACAACAAGACAGCTGAAGAGTAAAGACTCTGTGCAACACACAAATGGGAGCTGGGAGATGAGGTCAGTCAGGCATGCGGTCAACTGACAACTGAGCCGACTCACTTTTGCCACTGAGATTGCCAATGCAGATTGTTTTTGGCACCGATGCACTTCGATGGAGAGATGGGAGGAGGGGGAGGATGCTGTTGTATTTTAAGGATGTTCCCAAAATAATGCAACACAAAATGTCGAAGTAAGTTTACAACTAAGTAGAAAGCTGTAGCAGACACTGATTTAAATGTGTAAAAATGGATAAATCCTATTCTTATTTCATTGATTGCATGTATGAATTAAATCCTAATAAAAAAAGGCGAAGCATTGATAAGCTTAAGAATTTAAAACGGACAGCAACAAAAGATGAATAGTGTTCGAATTAAAGAAAAGTACTTCGAAAATAGAAAGTATAAACTTGTTAGAAGTATTTAAAAAAAAACTTTAAAGTGAATAGTGGTTTGCAATAAGATTTTGCCAAAAATTCATTAGTTAAGATTTCTCTTAATACAAATGAAATGCTAGAAAAATGTTAATAATACAATAAGAAAGTGAGATATCACCTAATTATTTTGAATAAAAGTAAAACAGGGCAGTATTTGTATTAAAATATACCAAAATAACAGAAACCATATAGTATATAGAACCAAATTTAAGATATACCATAAAGTGAAAAATAGTGCAGATCTTCACATTTAAAATATACCATAGAGTAAAAAATATTCCAGGCCAAAGCAACTAAAACAGTAAGTAAGTGTTTTTGCCCATGCAAAAATATTTCTTAAATAACTCTCACAATTTTTATCGAATCCCAATCAAATTTTAAGGAATCATTATGAGGCTATATGTACCAAAAATATCTTCAAAATTTACGCTTTTTAAGGTTTTTCGGGGGCAAACATTTGAAACAAATTCGTGCAAACATTACAAGTACAGTCGAAAAAAATATATATCTCTATCTATAGTTTTTGAGATCTAAGTGTTTTTACGGACAGTTGTCATTGATATTGACTATTATCATTTAAATAAATGTATATTCTTTATACATTTCCAGCAGGCACAAAGTTAGAATACAATTCTTCTCTATGGTTAGCGAGTATAAATATGAATTCTTATTTTTAAAGGTATTGTAATGTCTTAAATTGCTGAAAATTGCCATTAAAAATAAAAAATAAATTAAATTCTAAAAACAAAATAACTTAAATAACAAAACAGTTTTTTTTCCTAAGCAAATGTATGTTTTAAGTTTTATACTAGTTTTATAAAAAGTTAAGTTGGAAATACTAAATAAGTCTCTTTCCGGGTCACTCTTTTTTAGTCATGTCCAATTGCATGTCTTACTTAATATGAACATTTTGCAAATATATAATTCGAATTCTGGGAGTTATCGCTTGTGAGAACATTTTGCATTTCTAAGTGCACACAAACTTGCTGACGCTTGGTTAGCGAAGCAGCAGCAGCAGCAGCAACAACACTAACAACTTGCAGCAAATGTGTCGCTTTTGCCATGATCTATGAGCGAACATAAATTTTTACTGCATACTTTCAGGCGCGGGCAACTAAGGGGGGGGAAATGTTATACGCGGTGGCTTAGCAACGTGCACAGCGAGAAAGAGAGAGAGAGAGTAAGGGAAAGGGAAAGAGTTAAGGGGAGCAGTTTTTGTGACATTTTCATTTTGTTTCGTGTGTGTGTGGCTCATGTCAACGATGTCGATACGAATTGAATGGCAACGAATTTTTGAAATTATTATAACTACATATCGTGGGCAGTTTTGTGCGGAATGATTGTGTTGCAATGTAGTTGTTGTTGCGACTGATTGTTGCCAGTTGTAGGCCGCGCTAAAAACTGATTGCCGGAAATGTCTGTAATTGGTTGCACATGTCCCTTATTCTATATGAAAGCGGGAGTGAAAGAGGGGAGTGGGAGTGGGATAGCGGTTTTTGGGGTAGTCGGTTGCATGTGCCACACATGCCGCACATGGGCATTGTGGCAGCCGTCGGACTGCTGTTGCAGTTTTTAGCATTATTATTGTTATTATTTGTGCGGGGCTTGTTAATGATTTATGCATTTTCGCTGTGCATAGAAATGACATTGCACAACGGGGGGCGGGGGTGGGTCGGTTGAGGAGACGCCACAAGGACACAGTTGCCTTGCCATGGATGCCTTGCTAATTTAAATGCACATTTGGGGCACAGTTTCGCACACAGTGATGGCAATCGAGGGGGGGTGGAGGGGTGGTACTGCGGGAAGAGGGGCGCAACTGCCACGCTGCCACTGTCAACGACTGCTGTGATTTATGCGCTTTGCGGCCAGCCGCACAACAGCGTCGCAAAACTCTGCTACGCAAAAAACAGAGCTGTTAACTAACAGCGACTGTTAACAGCAGCCAAAGAGAGCGCGTGTTAAGCAAAGAGCGAATTTCCCCCCCATTGAAGAGCAACTCGCTGTTAACACTTAACAGCAGCTTAAGAGCACAGCTTCCACTCTTTGTACTCTGCAAAGTTAACAACGCTGCGCTCTTCATCTTGTGACTGTCACAACAATTACGATGTTATGCCTGGCACATGTACATAGGTCAGTAATTTAAGTGCGGCACGTGCAACATGCATAAATCAGTTGACAACTTTTTGCCAGACTCTCAACGAGACATGTCCGCTGTCATTGAAAGGCAATTTAATTGATTATTTTTTGGGTTGGGGGCGGTGGCTGCTTTCTTTTAATCATCGCCTACGCATAATCGAGTAACAATTGCAAGCGATAGCAAGTGCAACAACTTTGTTTACACTAGCAAAGACTCATGTTGTTCATCTTCTACATCTTCTCTCTCTCTCTCTCACTCTTGTGTGCACACTTTAAGTGCCTTTCGAAACGAACCAAGTCATGTAACATGCTGAAATGAAGCAGCCAAAGTTGCAGCTGAAGCTGCAGCCACAGTCGATAGGCTGCTGATTGAGCCTGCCATCTAATTGGTAGACTAACAACTACAACTACAACTACAACTACAAATGCAACTACAACTACAACTAGAATAGCAAGTAATGCAACAACAGCAGCAATAACGAGTGCAACACTTTAAAATCCCATGTGCTTTGTGGACTTGCTTCGATGCTCGAGCTTAGCTTCATTTTGCCCAAAGGCAGGCAAAGCAAGTGAATGCCTTATTACTTTCACAGCTTAAACGCACTCTATAAAATTGGAGTAGCAAATCGCAATTTAGAATTATCTGAGATTTAAATTTTCAAAAACATAGAATAAAAGTTATATATATTAATGTTAGTTTTGTTTATCCATATTTTTAAATCCATAACAATTTTTAAATTTCGATAAAATAGAATTATAGTTTTTATTATAAATGTATATTATATATAACGCATATTTTTTCAATAAAAAATACAATACAACATTTTTCAAAATTTTCGAAGAAAAAGAATTTAAGTTTATGTTATTATAAATAAAATATAATCTACAGTTTAGTGAATACTAACAAAATTTTATCATTTTAAAGCTTTGAGCATTCCAAATACATTTCCAAAATTTCAGTTATGAATTATTTATTTATTTAAAAATGTTAGCTATTATTAAAATAAATACTACAAAGGCCTGAGAATAAAGGTGTTAGAGTATTAAGAAATTAAATCGAATACGAAACTTAAATATTTGAGTTACTTAGCTATGGCCTCACTTTCTTTCTTAGATTTTAGCTCTACGCTACAAAAACCAATAAATAAATAATCTTGTATTACAATTTATAAATTTATTCTTTTTTATCTAAAACTTTAACTTCAGACGCCTGCAATAATTTAACATTTAATACTAGATTTAAAATCATTAGAAAAACATTAATAATAAAAATACAGAATACAAAAAACAAACATCATAATTTCATAGTTGATGAAGAAATATTCTATTGAATTAACTGCTGCTACAAAGGCTGTTTTTTTTATAAAAAACACTTTATTTACATTTCAAATATTAAATGAAATATCAGTAAAAGCAGTTACTCAAACAGAGAACAATTTTGTAGGAGTTCATTTCGGAAGATTAGATAATAATAATTTCAAGAATTATATTATTATATTATCGAAACTGCAAAAAATAAATGTTTTAAAAGTAACTCTTAAAGTATATTTTAAAGCTCTCAAAAAATTGTTGCTTTAAAATGAAAGCAGACTTAAAAATTGCTTTATAACTTTTAAAAGAAGCTCTTCAAGCATCTGTCTCACTCTTTTTCTCTCCCTCTATCTCTATGTCGATCTCTATCTCTATGTCTATGTCTTTCTCTGACTCTATCTCTACCTTTATCTCTATCTCTACCCCTATCTCTAGCTCCACCACTATCTCTCTATCTCTATCCGTATCTCTCTCTCGATCTGAATAAGTTTGAATAAGTTTAAAATCTATCTCAATCTCTATCTGTCTATCTCTATCTCTTTATCTCTATCTCTATACATTTTTCTTTCTCTATCGCTTTCTCTTTCTCTATCTCCTTTATCTTTCTCTCTCAGAACTCAAACTCAGACAGGATGTTGGCAAAACGCACTTGGCCAAGCTTCATTAGCAAGCTTGGTTGGCGTATAATGACCCAATGAGACTGCAAGAGGAGAAAATGCGACGCTTTGGTCAAACAGCGTTGATTGTGTTGTGCGCTGGTGAAAATCTGCGAAAATTCGGCATCAAGATAAACAAAAACAAGGCGAACAACAACAACAACAAGAGCAACAACAACTAGAAGAACAATGATAATAACAAGAGCCGCAGCCACCGCGGCCACAAAGCGTTGGTTTTTTGGCCAATTGGCGATTTGCGTCAGGTAGGAAAAATACGCGTGGCATGCAACACGACTTTCTGAGTGCGTATGTGTATGTGTGTGTAGATGTTAATGTGTTTGTGTGTGTGTGTCGATGGGTCACAGTCAACCGTTTAAGGTGCATTGCAGTGAGCAAAAGCTGCGCTCCTTTTGGGCTCACACTCAAAAACAAGACAAAAATGTGCCAAAGAAATGCAAAATCAACATAAAAACAACAACAACAACAAGAGAGGGGAGGAGGCGACATTCGGCTGAACAAAGTCGCTTGAGATCTCGTCACTAGAGATCAAAGCTGAGGATCTCAGTAATGAACAACAAATGCATTTTAATAGCTGTAATTGTATGTGTTAGAAGTTAGTTAATTGTAAATAAAAAAAATAAATAGAAAAACAGACAAAATAAAATATACTTTCCCCACAATTTGAAAAATACCAATTTGGTATTTCTCAACGCAAAAGATTCTTGACCAACCGTAAGCTGGCCACACTAAAAGTGTTTCGCTCTCTCCTTTTTATGTTCTCTTCTCTTTTTTTTTGAATTAAACGTAGAACGGACAAGTTGTGTTTGAAACAAGAAAAGAAATATGAAACTTATAAAACTTTTAACAAACACACGTATTATTATTCAATTGAACTATATCTGGGAAGCCTTTTTAAAACTAATATAATAAAAATTATATAATTAAATATAAATTTGTTTGGTATTTTTGCTTAGATAAATTTATTTTATGCATATTCATCAAATACGCTTTCCCAAAATGTCTGATACAAAAATGTCTGCATTTGCTTTGAAACTTTAGTCGAACGAACAACGATCAAATCTGCTTATCGAAATGCATTTTACTGTATACGATTTGTATATCGGCCTTCAGCGCAAAGTTACCGCGATATTATTTCAACAAGTTGGCAGCGCCAATCGAATGACATTCGCATAAATTGTGAAGAAGCTTGCAAAAAAAAGGAAGGCGGAATTGCAATAAGTTTTGTTTACAATCAATTCACATTTAGTAAAGCAAAAAAAGAAAAACATAGACTAGCAAAATGTTGATCAACGTAAAGGTAAGCGCAAGCAGGAGACAACACAAATATTAATATTAATGGCGAATGAAATGAAATGCAATTGTGTTTGAAATTACAATTCCGCAGACATTGTCGGGCATGAAAATCGAGATCGACATCGAGCCCACAGACAAGGTGGAACGCATCAAGGAGCGTGTGGAGGAGAGAGAAGGCATTTCTCCGCAGCAACAGCGTCTCATCTTTGCCGGCAAACAATTGTGAGCATCAAATCGAAATTGCTTTGTATTTTCGCTAATTTAAGATTTAATATTTTGTGCTCTTTAAAGGATCGATCACAAAATGGCGGCGGATTACAAAGTACAAAGTGGCTCCGTGCTGCATTTGGTGATCGCTATGCGAGGTGGCAACTAGAGCAGTAAATTTGGTCATTAAGTCATGACCACTTCATGAAATTATGTTGCACTCTCTGTTTGAATAAAAGCCGTCAACGGCAACTACTTATATTTTGACGATGTTTCTCTCTCAATGTTTCTCTCCATTGAATGCGGAGTACATTGCTCCGTCTTAAGGCGGATCAAGATCACCTTGTAGCCTGCCTCCTGCCTCCGCTTGCAGCTTGCGATCCATGTTCACCACACCACACATGCAATGCAGACCCTGCAACGTTGTCTCCGCTGTGTGAGCAATATACAAATAATCTTTTGTATCGAGCACTTTGCGTTCACTTAACGGATACGAGATGTGTGGCATGGGTTGCAAGTTGCTACGACCCATAGCAGCAGGGACATCAGACAATGACAACACTGCTGCACAATGTCGGTGGCAGTTCCACAACGAAGCATGCAACGAAGCGCCAGCCAATGTCTAAGCTACCCATAAAGTATTCAATGTTGCATTGATAAAACACAATTGCTCAGCTGCAGTTCGGCGGCACTTTTCTGTGCATGTGCCAAGGAAAAAGTCTTATTCTACAGTACAGTCACCCAACACTTGGGCAGCTTTAACGCCAACAAGATGGCCAAATGTCTTGTCCAGAATGCGATCTCCTGGCTTTGCAAGCGATACTACAACATTGACCATGTTCTCTAGCTGCTGTCGCTTGCGTTTTAGCCGCTCCTCCTCCGGCAGCGCTGAGCTCTTGGCATGCGTTGGCTTGACTAGTGTAGTTGCGATTCCGTGATCGATAACGCTTTGGATCGGCTTTATAAAGACTGGCTTCACAGTCGGGTATGATAAGCAGCCACTAAGATGGGCACATACAACTTATGCCCAGTAGGCGTGCACAGTTCATATCGAAGGCATCAATCTGTGTGTTGGTACTCTGATTTTTGATTTGCCTGTTCCATGGCTAGTTTGTAGATGTTGTGTATGCGCATCGGTTGATTCATGTGCTGCTCAAAACCACTTCGAGTGGATCACTTCGCGCAACTTCACCACCAAACTGACCAAATTAACCACATCTATTTCACAATAACGTGTCCAGGTGGAAGCCGCGGCAGGTGCCAAAAGAAAGGTTCTATCTTTGAACTATAGGAAATATGACCACTATTGCTGGCCAAAATGCATATTTTGAAAGTTGGCCGATTGAAGTAATTTTAGGTGCAATGTGTTCACAATATCATCATTCATCAATGTTGCATACCAGAATTCTCGATGGATGGCGCCACTCAAAAAATATCAGCTGATAAACACAGCTGTTGCATTTGTGATTTACGTGCTTTTGCATATTGCGTGCTCAATGCTTTGAAGCCCAGTAGTTGTCGCTGATATGATAGACTTCGGGCAGGAGTGACAGGAGTAGACAAAGGCGCGTCGAGGAGGAGACAATGATGCCGTCAAACGATGATGAGAATCTGCCCACAGGAATGAGAATTCTACTCCAAGGAGTCTGCGAGTGTCAATATGAAAATGTATGCGTGTCCTTTGTGCCCCCAACACATGTGTATGTGTGTGTGTCTGTATATGTGTTGATATGAATTATTCATAAAATGGCAATGGCACTCAGAGAAAGAGAGTCGCTGAGCACACGACGAATAAAAACCAGAAGCTGTGGCAGCCACATTCGTGACGCTGCCAGTCAAAAATTTAATTTTTTCTTTACCTTTTTGCGCTGCCACGTTTTGTGGCAGCGCGCAGAAACAGGCAAATGCACAGCGGAATTGGAATATAAGAGGAGACAGGCAAAACAACAACAACAATAACAACAATAAGCGCTATTTAAGGTGAATGTGGTTAAGCTCACAGTCTAATATCGCCTCTTGTTGCCTCTCGCTCTCGCACTCTTTTGCTCTCTCTCTTTCTACTTGTGTGGCATGTACACGTGGCAGGTTGTGGCCATTTGAAGACGTGCCACTCGCAGCGCTAAAAATCAGCTGAAATTAGAATTCAAATAATTGCAGCACAATGGCAATAAGAGCCACAATTACAAGTGAACACAACTAAACAGCTTCCTTTTAATTGCAGCTCGGAATATTCGAAATGTTTTCATTCTTTAACAATCGCAATTAAATAAGCGAAACTAGACAAACGCTTTAAAGTGCTAACAGCATTAAAATGACTAAGAAACAAATGCTCTACTAGTAAAATCCACATAGCAAAATCTGAAATGAAGCTGAAATCATATTAACACTTCAAATCAAAACTTTATAATAGTTCTAGATATATTCTTAAAATTTATACAAGCTCTTGTTAATCTTTAAATAAATACAAATTGAAAACTAAGACTATGATAATTTCAGATTTATTTCCAAAAATCAAAGAGTTCTTCTTCATCTTAAATCTAATCAAAATTGAAAAACTAAATTTTGTATTCATTCAAAGGCAAACAAATTCTTTTAATCACTAAGTTTACAAAAAAACGATGTTCGACACGAAGCTTAAACCATAATTACATTTAAAACTAAGGTTCTTGAATAACAATAGATTTATTCCTAAAATTTAAACAAGTTCTTCTTAATCTTAAAACCTAATTAAAAAAGATAAGCTAAATTTTAAATTCATTTAAAATAAAACAGTTTCTCTTATGAACACTTCTCAAAATTTGAGCAACATTATGTCGATATGTAATATTTTTGTTAATTCTATTAGCCGTGATTTATTTGTCAACTCTTTTTTTAAGGGTTTCCAATGCCAGACGCAAGTAATTCGCATTCAATTATTTATCACTTTCACAGTTGACACCGAAATCGAACTTGCTAAGCCGTTGAATACTTAAAAGTGTCCTTTCTCTGCCCCTTTCCATGTTTTTGCTTTGCAATTCCGTTAATTATCAAGTCGTGATTTGACATGGGTATCGAGATTAGCATTTTCCTTCTTTTTTTTTTTACTTTTTTTGGTACCTAAGCTAGACTTGTTTATCGGGTCCAAACACTTGAGCTACCATATTTGAATAAGCCCTGAAAAGTCGCGCACATTTGCAATGCTAACCAAATTCGCAAATCGAGGACAAAAAACACACACACAGACATACAAACACAGACACACAAATGCAAATGCGCAACGCATACGCAGCAGAATTTTCACCCCCATTTCATCCGCCATTTCGCCTGCTACTTTTAACCCTTTTTTTCGTGTGTTGTTGTTGTTGCAAGTTTTGCCGTTGCGTCTGCTTCGATTAACTTTTTTAGCTTCGATTGTTTGCGCAAATATTATGGATTTTCACGTGTTCGTCGACATCGTTGTTTGTGTGTGTGTGTGGATCACATTATGCTCTTGTGGCAAAAGGGATAAGCATAATAATCAGCTCGATGATGATGATGATGTTCGTGTTCTTCACTGACTTTGGCTTAGCTTGTTTTCCCTTTTTCCCTAGTGATTGTTGTTGTTGTTGTTGCTCGATAAGCGCTTTTTGCATTTTTCATCGCTTGTCAACTGTGAAATGTTCACCAAATTACTTTGCCACTTAATTTACGCAACACTCAACAAAAGTTTTTTAATCGACATTGTTGAAGTATGCAACGCATTTTCCTAATTAGCCAACAATTCAAGTGTGGCAGCCAAAAGGGGCAAAAACAACTCCGAACACACTGCGACAAAGACAAAGAGGGAGATACAGAGAGAGAGGGAGAGAGTGAGAGTGAGAGAGAGAGAGAGAAATATACGGGTATATCTTTGCATGTACGAATACGAGTTTTCAATTTTCTACTTGCAGATTTATGTGGCACACAATTTTTCAAATTTATGGCAACGTTCTCTCTCTCCCCCTCAATATTTCTTTCATCTTGAAAATTGTATTTTAATTCGAAATTAAATTCGACAACGATGAATATATTACAGAAAAAAATAGGAGATATACTTTTTGCCTACTTCATTGGCCTTCAATATTAAATATATCAATTTTGACTTTAAGGCTTGAGAAATTATATAAACACATTCGTTTATTAATTTAAAACTACATTTTTAATAAAATCATAGCCCACAAATAATCTGAAAATATACAGAAAATACATCGATAATATACCGAAATAATGTTATAAAAATATACCGAGTTTTGTGTTTTTGGTGTATGGATATTATTATTTTTAAAATACAAAATATACTGGATTGTCAGCAAAAGCTACCCATTTTCAATAAAACCATATTCCACAAAAATATACCCAATATATGTTTAACATTTATTTAAAATATCCAGAAATTATGAAGAAAAAACTAAAATATATACCTATGGCTTTTGATATATCTATATTCTTCTACACTTAAAATATATTATAGAACGCACAATATACATACCAGCTAAAACAGCCTTTGTGATAAATTTATTTTTAAATGTAACTCAATATTATAAGTAAGTACATAATGTAGGCTTACCTAAATTGTAAAATTATTTTAGCATCTTTCAAAGCTTTGTTATTTATTCTTATTGCGAATTTAATATAATAAACTGTTTTTAAATGAGTTTCTAAATATTAATTTGCTGTGCAAGTACTTATGATTTTTAAGCTGCACAATTTATGCATTTCAAAATTGAAAATAAACTGTTTCTAAATGAGTTGCTAAGAATTCATTTGCTGTGCTACTTTTCAAATTTATGATTACTGAAATATACTCAGCTCTCTTTCACTGTTTACTATCATGCTTTCCCACTTATTTTTTTTTTTATGTTCTTATAATAGACATGACGAGCATTATCAGACCATCTAAAGCAAGTCCAAGCATGTCCCTTAAAGAAGAAGGAGATGGAGAAGAAGAAGAAGAAGGAGTCGTGCCTATTTATTCAGTTGAAGCTTGAGCTGTGACTGTTGACTGTTGACTCGTGACTCTTTGCTCGCTGCGAATGTCCTGCGTTGTTTGTCTTGTTTGATAAATGCGTGTCCTTGGGACAAATAACCCTTGTAGCAGCATCGCAGTCACGCCTGCCACTGTCCTCAAGCATTTCCTGGCATCGCTGTCAGGCTGCGTTTTGCTTATTGCCTCACACACTCACACACACACACTCACTTCATTTGTGGTAATAGTTTGTTGGGCGAGCGTAGCACAGTAAAAACAAAAAGAGAGGAGAGCATAAAACAATTATAGTCCCGCCGCTCGCTGACATAAAAACCTTTGACAAATTTCGCCGCAGCCTTCTACTTTATGGCCAGCAGGTCCTGCACTTAAGGCGGCCTTTTGTCGCACCACCAACAGCAACAACAAGTAAGAAAATTACTGTCGAGTGTGCTCGACTGTGAGATACCCGCTACACATTTTGAGTGAAATCAAAATATTGCAGTAATATTCTCAAAATTTACTAAAGCAATTTAACACAAAATATTGAAAAATAATAAAAACATGTCAAACTATATATTTGGTATATTGATGTTGCACTACATTCAAAATATTCTATTGAGTGCAAAATATACCAGATTGTCAGCCAAAGCAACTGAGACCCCTAGTAAGTGGGCGTTACTTCCAATACAAAAAAAGTATTTCTTTAATTACTTGGACAATTTTCATCCGATCGCAATCAATTTAGTTACACACAACTACTTTAGTTATTATTGTATATACCAAAATTCGCAGCTCTAGCTCTAAAATTAGGCTTGTTATTCGATTTGTATTGATTTGTGGGGGCGGAAGTGGGCGTGGCAAAAATTTGAAACAAACTTGATCTGCGTGCAAATATAACAAATGCTGTCGAAAAAAATTATAGCTCTATCTCTTATAGTCTCTGAGATGCAGTGTTTCAAACGGACAGACGGACAGACGGACATGGCTAGATCGCCTCGGCTGTTGATGCTGATCAAGAATATATATATTCTTTATGGGGTCGGAGATGGCTCCTTCTACCTGTTGCATAAATTTCCTGCCGGCACAAAGTTATAATACCCTTTTACCCTATGGGTAGCGGGTATAAAAACGAGAAGAATAACCAACTGACTTTGCTAATGAAAAGTTTATGGCCATGGGGCATAGCAACGCACTCGCGCTTGCTTGTTGTCTGTTTAGTGTTAATATTATTTACACCAACACCGACAGCGACAGAGACACATAAGCACTTTATGCGAATGACGCCCAAAGGCATCAAAGTGGCATTATAGCGTATACGCAACGTGCGTCAAACTATGCAACAAGCATTCGTTTTTGTTTAAACATATTTTAAAAGCAAAGCAAGAAACAGAAGCTAAAGCTAAAACAACTGCAAAATGTGTCAGCCGCAAGCCAAAATGAGCCAGAATTGACAGGCGGAGGCGGTCAGTTGACCAGTAGGGCGGTGGGCGTGGCTGTTTCATTACACACACATTTGAGTGCCGCCTCTTCTGTCTGCTTCTGTCTCTGCATTGCTGCTTTTCTATAACTGTGTGTGTGTGGAAGTGTGTTTGTGGTGGTAACTTGTTTGCACAATAAACCTTGGCAAAGTCATTAGAAATTTTCAATTATGTAAACAGAAACCTGAAACCATACGAAATAAACACCTCGAGCGTGCACAAACACACACTCACACACACATAGAGAGTCGCACACTCACACACTCACACACACACACACACAGAGCTATAAACACACACTCTCCCTCTTACATTTAGAGATGCACCATAATGAATGTGTGAAATTCACTTTTCAAATACTCCAGGCACTCTTTTATATGGCGCACGCTTCCAAATTCATTTACATCGCCAAAACAAAACATTAAAAGCGACATATAAGAAAAAGTTAAAAGGATAAATGGAGGGTTTTTTACAACAATTAGATGAAATTACACTCATAAATAAAATTGTATAAAAAAAAGATAAAAATACGACGGTACTAATTGCAAAATATATCAAATTAATATACCAAAAATACTAAAAAATAAACAAATGTCTATATTTGGTATATTGGCATAGTACTACATTTAAAATATACCATATTGTCAGCCAAAGCAAAAGAAAGTATATGTTACTATTTATTATTTATGATTTTTAATGATTTCATTTCTGATACTTTTTTTATAATTGTGTACAACAAATAATCAAACACTAAACTGATATAAATTTAGTAAATTGAAAGTTAATAGTATTGCATCGATTATTAATTAAATGATATTAAATTTAAGTAAATAAACTAAAGGAAGAAATAGTTGCAAATACATTTTATAAAATTACATTGTATTTTTGCGATTATGCAATTTTTATTTTCTGCATAATAATAATTGCTAATTAATACATTGATTACATTTTGAATACCTGCAAAAGTTGTTACTTAATATATTCTGAACAGTTGGACATTAATTAATTCCAAAAAATTATTATATATTCTTTTTTTGTGCTTCTACAATTTGCAGTTTTTATCGAACTGCATTAAGATGCATTTAACATTTCAGAAACATAATTAAAATCAATTTATTTTGTAGCTTTCGATTTATGGCAGTTCATTGGCATTAAAACATTTTGAATAAATGTTAATTGAATTCATGTTATATGTGCCAGCTGCTTTTGGAGTGTTTTAACCAAAATTCACTTGCCAATGATTGCTTTTGCTCATCTCTGGCACATGTGTTTATGGCGCTTGTGTCAGGTATTTTACGAGCTTTGTATCGATAAACAATAAAATCACACACACACACACACACACACACACCCCATTGACCCGTTCTTTGGTTGTCTGGTCGGTTCGGTAAATGGTGCAGCAATGCCGCAATGCTTTTATAAATTTTTATTTTAAATTTTATTTATTTTGTTGCCTTCGCCTTCGCCTTTGCCTTTGCCTTTGCCTTTGCCATGGAAATGGCTTTGAGCTCTGTGGAGTTAAGCTTCGAGGGGCTTTTTTTTTTTTTGCTTTGCAGCTTTTCTTATTGATGGCATAGAATGCAAATCGAAATTGAATAGAAGCTAAAGTACGAGAGAGAGTGAAATGTTCGTTCTCGTTGGGAATGATTACGAGTGCCTTGTATTATTTATAATGCAATAAATAATTTTATTATGTGCCAAGACCAATAAACGCATTCGAGCCAAACAAATAATCGCCCCAAGGCTGAGACAGTCACGCATATAAATCAGTAAAGAACAAAAAAAGTAAAGAGTAAATACTCGTACACAAAAATAAAGTCACATACTACGTGTAACACGCTTTTAAGCACTTTCGCTTATTTCGCAACATTTGGTTCGCTTTTGGTTTTGGCTTTCGTTTCGTTTCGTTTCGTTTTTGGACTGACATTAGGAAATGAGTTTGCCAATTTCCATAGACATTCTCATTCCCCAACTACAGCAGCAGCAGCTGAAGTCTCTCCTCTGCCTGCCACAAACATTGTTAGCTTCACAGTCCCGCTTGACTGACTGTGGGCGTCTCCGTTGGGTAATCCATGAACATACATATATTTAGTACAACATGTACATGTATCCTCCACCTATCCTTTACTGCTCCCTCTCCCCCTCTCTGCTGGGAAAAGACAAACGATATGCGAATTTAAATGGAAGCACCTCTTAAGGCCTGTTAACAGCGAGGCCAATGCCAAAAGTGAATCTCGAGGCTTTGTTTTATGGCACTCGTTTTTTTTTTGCGAAGCGAGCTAAGTGCGGCATAAAAGCAGCCAAATTACATTAATTTGTTTACATTAAATTATTAAACAACGGTTTTCTAAAGGGTTTAAAATTGAGATATAAATTTAATTAGTATGTGCCCCAAAATTACGATTACTTGCTTAAATTTCTCTGACCCGAATGAAATTTTCATAAAATATATTTAATTCAACTAGTTACATGTTAGCTAAGTATTGCTGATGATAATAATTTAATAACATTTTTATAGAAAACATTTACAAATAGCAAAGTTACCAAGCAAGCTTTAATTTTTAAAGGGTTTTAGATGGAGTGACAAATGTATTTAAATATTAGCAAAAAGATTTCAAATTGTACTTCATTTAAATAGATGATAAAAGCAACAAAAGCGCTAGTAAATTGTTAACATAAATTATTAACATTAGCTAGCTACTCTTTAATTTCAATACAGTTTAAAGAAAAACCTATTCAAAGCTCATTGAAATTCTTTAAAACAGCATTTAAGTTAGCTTCTTACTATGCTTAATTTTATAATTTATGCATATTTAACATAATAATTCAATTTAAAAACGTATGAACTAAGATTGGCATAGATTTGAGTTCAAACATTGACAAATTTTGAAAGTACTAAAATGAGTCTAAGATCAAGCTAACATAAAAACAAATTTTTTAATGAATTTATATGTGGATCAAAAAGTGATATTTTGTTCATCTAATGCTCACAAAATTCAAGTGAATGCAAGTATAACTTAATATATTTAGTATATATAGTAATTGACTTTATCTTTATAAAGTATTTTTTTTTGTAGTTTAAAAGCAAGTTACAAAATCTATTAAAACGTGACTGAATACTGAAAAGCATTTCTTTTCAAATTTTCTTCAACTTTTATTAATTTAAAGTATAAGATTTGTATATTGCATTGCTGTTAAACATTTAATTTGTTTTTAAAGGGCTTAACTCAGACCAAACCCAATTGATTGCAAAATACTTTCAAATTCATGTAAAATGTTGACAGTTTATAAATAATTGAAATAAATAGCTAAAATATCAGCAGTTTAGGCTGCAGTTTTAGGTGAATATGTAATCTGCATAGCTGGCAAAGTCTTTTCTTTTTTTTTTTTTGGCTGGGGAAGAGGCACGAAAATGTGTTGCAACGTGAACATAAATATGTGGCAGATGCCACCCCAAAAAATTATATGCAAATCCTTGTTGGCATACGCTGCAGCATCGCTTTGCCTTCTGACGACAAAAACTCAATTGCCAGCACTTTATCAACTAACTATATGTTATTTTTTCATTTCGTCAAGTGAAATTGACACACACACATCCAAACCCACACACACACACACATACTATTACATGCTCATACACAGATGTGTAGCAGACATATTGATAAATAATAATTTGACGCAACTCAGTCAAAGCGAAAATTTAATTGCATATCGCTCTGGGGATCAGGCAAAGAAGTGAGGAAAGGGAGGGAGAGAAGGGGAAAAGAAGGGAAAGTAGGCGTGGCTGTGGGCATAACGGAACATACCGCTAATATGCAACTGTGAAAATTGTTTGATTAGATGTCGGCAAACAGTTGCTCCACTGCGGCATTACGTATACGCCGCGTCTGCCCAACTGTCTGTCTGTCTCTGTAATTGTGTGTGTGAGTGTGTGTGTGTGTGTTTCGAAGCTTTGTGCATTGGATAACTGGCAATCAGTCGCCGTTAGGACTGGGCTTGCCACTACTTTTGATTGGCTTCCACATGGCTACATTAATAAATGGCGCGCTTTTGTGTGTGTGGCGCAATTTGACAAATACTCTCTCGCGATCCCAGACAGAGACGCGATTGCTGCGACTCCAATTCAACTGCCGTGTCAGCGGCATCGAATTAATGCCATTCAGCAGACAGACGGAGATGATGAGAGCAAGTAAGAAAGTTACAGTGGAGTGTACTCGTCTGTGAGATACCCGCTACCTATATACAATAAAATCATATTCTACAAAATACTAAAATATACCCCGAAAAAACTCAAATAAATCAACAATTTGTTGGTATATTGATATAATAAAGATATTTAATAGAGATATCCGCTATACATATCCAATAAAGAACATGTTCTACAAATATACTATAAATATACCGAAGGCATTTTTTGGTATATTGATATAATACTACATTTAAGATATTTAATAGAGATACCCGCTATCTATATCCAATAAAAAACTAATTCTACAAATATACTAAAAATATACCAAATGCATTATTTAGTATATTTATATAGTTAATAATAATCTATTAAATAGATACCCGCTGGACATGAATTCCAACAAAAATCATATTCTACAAATATACTAAAAATATACCGAATCACTTATTTGGCATATTGATATACATTTAGGATATTTAATAGAGATACCCGCTATTCATATCCAATAAAAGAAATATTCTATAAATATACTAAAAATGTACAGCAAATGCTAAACATATACCAAAGGCTACATTTGGTATATTGGTTTAGTAATACATTGAAAATATACCATAAAGCACAATATTTAACAGATTGTCAAATAGATCTAGGTACGGACAGACTCTTTATTGGATCGGAGATGAATCCTTTTGCAAGCACAAAGTTATAATACCCTTCAACCCTTTAGATAGCGGGTATAAATAGAGGACTTGGTGAAAATATTTTTACGACTGCTGCAGACTCTGACTTGCTTATATACCATCTTCTTCTTTTCCTATTCTTCACTGACACTTTCAATCAGCACTCGCACTTCAGGCGCACACTTCACAATTGTCGCTGCAGCAGCTAAAGTTCTCTGCTGCTGCTGCTGCTGCTGCTGCCTCGGTCTCTGTCGCTGTCGACGTCGACGTCGCTGCCGTTCAATAAATGTCATTACATTGTCAAGTGCATATTAGCGCCATAATTGCGAGACGTGCGCAGCATTTTCAGCTGACAGCGAAGCGCGACAAAAAAAAAATTGAGTTTGCTGCGCATAAGTGCGACATTTACATATCAATAAAGCCAAACTAACGACAAACAAGACTGAAATGCTCACCATCTAAAAGCTGAACGGGGAGATATGCTATAAATTCCTTACAAAAAATTATAATATAATATGTAATGGAATGCCGATTAAATTTACATTCAAATTGAAAAAAAAAAAAAAATACAAACATTTAAAATTTACAGATTATTTACAGATTAAACTTACATTTAAATTGAAAAAGAAATAGATATGTATATATTTATATAAATGCTAAGCAAGCAATCATCAAGATTACAATTTATAATATAAATATGCTTTGGACATTTTTACACAAGAAAAAGTAGTGTAATAAATTGTATATTTACTTTGTACTTTCTCAAAATATAGTTATTAAAAAAGAATTTTATGTCTACTTGTAAAGTCATAATGCATAAATATTTTTTTTAAGAGTATAATACTATTTCTTTTTCAATTAAGTATGGTGATAAGGTTTTATATATTAGCCGATAGAAATATTATTTCAAAATTATAAATATCAATATAAATATGCAATATAACTTCTTAAGGTTATCATCAATTTTAATTTAAACTACAAAATTTTATACTTGATTTTAGAATTTTTTTTTCCTTTGTGAAAATAATGTCTTTAATACTGCGCTTATAAACATTTATTTAAAATGTTAATAATTTATTATGATATATTTAAAATGTATGTAAATATAAATTAAAAAAGCAAATATAATATAAGGAATACAAGTTGATATCTTGTGATTAAGATCTAGATCAGAATTTGTTAATGATTATGCTTGTATATTTTCATCAATATAATTTTGTAAGGAAACAAACTTTTCTCGTATTAATTTAGACAATTAATAAGCATTTCCAGAGACAAATGTGCTTTAAATACTCCCCTCAGTTAATCTGCGATTACAGGGTATAAGAAATGTTGTAAAGTGCGACGCAAACACAATAAAAATGCGTAAAAGTGTTTGCCGCTGCTTCCATTTAAATTATTGCAAAACACAATCCACATGCTGAGCAGGAAGCGTTTGCACTTGACAAAATGAATATAATGTAATGTTAATTGAAGCACCAATAAAAAAATAAATAAAAATAAAAAACTGTTGTAAAACATATCGAATAGGTTACAGATTACAAAAATTTTAATTAAATTGCGACGAACAATAAAAACAAATTCAGTTAATTTGTCTAACACAATTCTATGTAACCACATGATTGTCAAAAACAGTTAATGATTAGTTGGTAAACAATTTGAAACTAATTTAAAGTCAGTTTGCTGAGCATAAGTAAATTATTAACTGGAATTTAAAAGGTATTTAAGGCTCAAAAGTTTGCTGCAGCAATAAGTATTGATTTACATGCCTTTAAAAGATATTTTTCGCTTGATTGCGATTCTATGAAATATGCCCAACAACTTTTGAGACTAACAAACAAAATTAATTAAGTGAATTTTGCGTATAACTTTAAAGATCATAGCTAATTGGCGGGCAAAAATGTTGTTGACGTTTCAATGTCAATATTTGTTTGACTTTGTAAATTACTTTAATGAATGTAAACAAAGGTTTTTCCCCGAGTGCCCAAAAAAAAAACATTACCAATTAAAAATTTGTGCGCCCCCAAAACAAACAAACCAACAAAAACTTCAAAAAGAAAATCGAGCCATCGAATTACATGAAAATAAAATCAAATACAACAACAAATAAAATGTGTCGGAAATTGATAGAAAAATGCGTAGCGCCAAAAGTTTTGTAAATTTCTGCTTTGTTTCTTTTGCGTCTGAGTCGACGAAGTCTGGCTGGAAAATGCCTCGCAATTTTCCAGCTGAACGCTTGCAGTTAAAACAGAATTCATAAACCAAATCTCCCATAATAATCAGCAGACAACCCGAAACTCTGTTTGTCTGCGGCATTTGCGGTTGTCGCTTGGCCTCGAAGGACAACAAACAACAAACAGCAACAACAACAAGGACAACAAACATTCGTGATTACGACAACAACAAATGTTGGCTGGCCAACGGCCAAAATGTTTGCCAGGACATTCGCCTTTCGTTATACTAAATCGTGTGGGCGTGGCTGTCGCCCACAAAAGCAAAGACATTCGCTATTAGTCGAATTATTCATATTCTTCGCTTTGTATTCCATTCATTCTGACCTATCTCCACAAAAGTTCCAGGATAGAAATTTAAAATTTCTATGGAAAATATGCAGCAAAAAAAATCTTCTTGTTGCTTGTTTCGCCACAAAATTTATGACTATCGAGCATATTTAGCAAATACGGCAACAAAAAAGAGAGAAAAAACTGGCAACAAATAAAAACAAAAAAAAGCAAAAATAAAAACAGAATAGGGCCAACAACATGCGAGTAACTTGGCCAACAACAGCACTTGGACTCATAATACGGATTTCAATTCGAATTTTTGGACTCTCACAACACTTGAACTTTTGCAACTTTTTTCTGGCTTTTATCCCCCATATTTTTTTTGGGGGGGGGCAATGTAAAGTGTTCTTGTTGTTCTTGTGGCATTACTTCAAGTAGTTATTGCTGTTGTTGTTTGTGTTGTTGTTAGAATGATGCAGATTTATATTTTATGAGCAAGTTTGTCTGCCTGCCATAGCTTAGCCAGTTAGCAATGCCAAACACATCATGGCTGCATTTTTATTGTAGTTTCTTTTCATTTTTGCATACGTTGAAGCTGCACTCTGTCTGCATTCTAATTGAAAAATGCTAAAATTATGAGAGTGCCTTGCATATGTCCGTGTGCAATGAGTATTTAAGTAATTTACGACTGAACTGGAGATGAATATACACATAGATTGTGCTTGTTGACGTGTCACAATGGAGCACTTATGGGTTGATTTACTAAAAATAATTCTGTATTTGCAATATACATAAGTAAGCCAAACATCAAAGTAAAACCCAAACGATAAATGTTAGGTAAATGTTATACAAAACAGTTAGCAAAACTTTATTGCGCAATAAGCACTTAGTGTTATGAATTCATACTCTTAACACGGATTAAAGTTACTTTGATATTGATGCTAAATAATTTATACTCAAATATGTTTTTTGGAAAAATAATTCAATTTAAACGAAAAGCACAAATAGGCGAAATCTGAACAATAAGAAAACGGAATTCAGATAATCCTAATAAATATACTAAAAAATTACCTAAATATACCGTCAATAAAATACTACTTGCCAAAAATATACCATGTATATATTTCATATATACCATATGATATATTTTTTACATGTACCTCAATATGCCGAATCCTATATTTGGTATATCAACAAAATACTAATTGCCAAATATATACCATATATGTACACATATATCATATATACCAAATGGTATATTTTTCGCATGTAGTCATTTATTGATACGGGTATAAAAAACGAAGGCGACAATTAAAATAGCAAACTATAAAGGAAATTTTATAAGTAATGAAATAAACTCTCTAAAAAATTAAACGAAATAAATAAATATATCCGCAAATTATTTTGATAAATAAGCAAATCTTTTAAATGTACATTTAATTTCCTAAATTATTAAACAAATTTCTAGAAATTGTATTGTATTGATATATTTCATAATAAAATTAATCGTTACTTTTCCTTTACTAAAAAACTATAAAAAAAAAAAAAAATCAAATGAATTGCAATATTTGTCAATGTCACAATAATTAACACTTGCAGTGAAAACAGCAATTGTGTAATTTTTGCTCTTGCTTTTTAATTGATTGTCACTCATAATTGATTGTAACATTCAATTGCGGTGTGAATGAAGTTCTTTAATTCCAGAAGTGAAAACTTGATACTTCAAGTAAAAGACGAAAGCAATTAGAAAATTAATTGAAAAGGCATTTAATATTAAGTACAAGTCACAGATCAGAGCAGCATCATGTTACAAATTCAAAACTGTTAAATTTATTAAACAAACTTCTCAAGCGCAATTCATTTGTGCTGTCTCCGTTTTTCCAAGAAATATGTGATTCAAAGCAGATATTATTCAGAGAATCATAATGACAAAGACCGCGCATAAATCTATATACAATAATATATAAATAAGAATACACAAAATAGATCGATTTCAATGAAGCACTTCTGTGTTATGTGTGTTTGGGTTTTTGTATTTGCAAATCATTTCAATCGCTCCTCCGACAGTCGATATGCGCAAATCCATAGCCAAAAATAATAACCAACCTCATCCTGTTTCATCGCCAAGCACGGCCTGCAAATATTTATCATAAATATTGCGCGGCTTTCCCCTCTCCCCTCTCTCATCGCATCCATTTTGCCAGTAATTGTAGCAAGTGTAACTGTAACGTTGGCAATGGCAACGAGTGTCCTTGCAGCTGTTGATGTTGCTGTTGCACGTGTCGTTCTAGTTGTTGTTGTTGTTGTTGTTGCAACGAAGCTAGTTGTTTTCACATGAATGCCGCGTGGCAAACGCGATAAGTTAAATCAGTTTGTTGCGCCTGCAGCGACAACCAAAACATGAACTACAAATTGTTTAACACAAATCGCATGAGTGGCAACAAGAGTGGGGCAGAGGGCAGAGTTTATGTGGGGCAGCGAGGTGCGGGGCCATGCAAAATGGTTGCAATGCCAAGTGTCGAGTGCTGATAACAAAACCCAAAATGACAATGCCAGGTGTGTGTGTGTGTGTGTGTGTGCTCATGACAATGTCCCTTGCAGCATTTGCAATCTACGACTTTGATAATCGCATAATGCAACACCAAGCGAATCGCATAAAGAAATACTTTCTATTCAATTTGTGCTCAACAAAAGCATATTGCATTGAGAATATATTATAAATGTACTAAACTTGGTATTTAAATATATATTTAGCACAAGTTATATTGCAAAAGTAAAGAAGAATTATTTATTATCTCTCGCATTCAAATAGTTTGAAATATTTGCATTGGAAATTATATAAAATGTATATTTATTTTCAGTTTTTAATAACATTGAAATTTTATAAATGATTTCAACATTTTTAAAATGAGAATAAATTAACTAACTAAACTTCGAAAATTAAACACAAATATGATATACACAGACTTTTTAGAAATTGTTTTAAATTCAAATAGTTTGAAAAATATGCAGTGATGACAATGACAATTTTTTGTTAATTTCAAGTTTTAAATATAATTAAAAACCTTTATAGAACATTTAACTTCAAAGTGTTCAAAATGTTATATTGGAATTAATATAAGTAAAGTTCAAATATTAAAAACCTTCCCTTATGGCACCATCAAATTGTTTCAAATTCAAATAGTTTAAAGTATTTGCAGTGCAAAATACATTAAATTTATTTTTCTTTTAAGTAATTAATATGATTAAAAACATTTACTGAATACCAATCCTTGAAATGTTAAGCAAAATTAAAAGTTGTATAAGTAAAATACTTTCAAATTCGAATAGTTTACAATTTTGGTATTCTACTTTTATTCATATACATTTATAGAATACTGTACATCGAAATAATATAAATGATATATAACAAATATTGCTAGTAAAGTTTATATTTTGAAAACTCCGCCTTATTGTGCGATAAAATTGTTTTAGTTCCTGTTTCAGGCATTTAATCAATCCATTCAGATTTCGAGAGATGTTCATTAATATTTCAGCTTTTCAATGTTTTTCAGTAACCACAATACAAAAACGAATGTCTTACTCAACTTTTTCGAATCGAATTTCATGACAATATCAAGTTAGTCTCTTGGAATTTTAACAGTATAACTTGAACTTTGAGGTTATGTTATGTGAGGCCAAATCTGATTGAATTAAAGACACAAACAAAGCGAGCACATCAAACTTGTGTTTGGGCAAAGACGGCAAAACTGAACAATTACCTATTTGTGTCACGTGTGCTGCCCTTGCCTCCCCTCTCAACACTTGAGCGGTCCCCCCTCTCCTCCTCCTCCTTTCACATAAATAGCGAGTACATCAAAGTCAACGTGGAAGGAATCCTGCTGATTAGGAGGCACTGAAGCAGTTGGTTGGCTTTTCACTATTATTCTCCGAAAATATCAGGCAACTCAGCACTAGGCTGACACACACACACACAGAGAGACGGAGAGATAGGCGTACATAAGTTAACCAGAATTCGCTACGTGCCAATTGTGCGGACACCAACTGTCCCATGGCTGTCCCATTCATGTGCTATTCCAACATGTCCTCTGCCACCTTCAGTCACAGTCAGTGTCGTCTCACAATTCTCCTCCTTTCTCCTTTCGCCTTCCTCACAGTTCAGTTGCAGACATTCGTGATGATGTTTAAATCACGTTAAGATTTTCAACGCGACGTCGACAACGACGACGACGACTTGGCATGTTTGCCCTCTTCTTCTTCTTCATGCCTGCCCGGAACAGAGAACAGGAATAGGAACAGAGAACAGAGAACACGCGACACGCTGCTGCATGCCACAAATCCTCACGCCCAACTCAAACTCAAACTCAAACACACACACAACACTATTTTCGGGGCAAGTACAATCCATCCCAACCCATCTGTAGTTGCATTTTGAAGCGTGTGCCTCTGATTTGCCCTGCAGCAGTTGCATCTTTCGATGAGGCATCTGTCAGTGCGCATTCCATTGTCAAAATCCGCCGTAAACCGCCGCTGGTTATGGCCATGGTTAAGTAGTCCAATCAACCCCCCTTCCCCCTTCCAGCTTCACACTTTTGCCGCAAAACAAAATTTGCAAACTCTGATTTGATTTTCAGTTTGTTGCGAATGCGAACTTAAAGCAAAGCGAGCGTCACGCAAATCAATCAAATCAAAACATTTTACGAAAAGAAATTGAAAAGCACAAATTGATTCGAGATCAAATGGAGTCACATAGCAGAAAAGGATAGAGATTTAAAAAAGGAAAAGACTTTAAGTTAGTTCCATATTTAAAATCATCACAGCCATCACATAAGAGACATTATTTTTGGACTAAATAGTAAAAGATTATAAAATTACTCTGAATGGAACAGGTTAGAAAAATGATCAGAATACTAAAATAAGAAAAAGTTCAGAATCCATTGAAAAAAAATCAAAAGGATGACATGATATAAAGAAAAAGTATATAAGGAAAATATTTAAGCATGCACAAAGTAAACATATTAATCCCAAACATTATTAATAATAATAAAATGTATAAATATATAGAATAATGGAGTAAATAAAAACAGTCAAGAAATGAATTATAAATAAATACTGTTATTGTTGTTGGCTGCACAATAAAATCACTCCTTCGATTAAAAATAGTACAAAAATGGACAGGCAAATTAGTGAAAACAAAAAAATAAAAGCCTGAATTTAAACACTTCTAAATTTTCTTAAGTTTGCATATAATAAAATGTAAGAAAATTAAAAAATTTATGTAAGTTTCATACTTGAATGCCTGAAAATTCAAAATCCAAAAACTTATCCTTAAGATTATTTGTCCACAAAAATTTGAAAACTTTACCAATAATCAAATTTTATTAAAACCAAATTTAAGAACCCCCAAATCAAACTGTTTAAAATCTAGAATAATTCTCAAGTTTATTATACGACATTAAATTGAAACTTTATATAATTATGAATAAAAATAAAAACGAAATAAAAGTCATAGCCCAAAGAAAATTATGATGTTGAATTGCTCATTAAAAAATAGAAATAAACAATTAAGTTAAACAGAACTATAGAAAAGAAAACTGAGTTCAGGCCAACATAAAAATGTAAGCAAATAAAATGAAATCCACACTTGAAATCATCGCAAACTTGACTGTGACATCAAATTGAAATGACAGCAAAAGTCTAGTTTATGTTTCGTAATAAAAACGCAAGTTTATGATCCGACAGAGAATATAACTCTGGGTATCTGTATATAACTCTCAGTTGGTGCATGATTTGAGGTGTGCTTGCGAAGCCATTATGAGAGCACCAGAGTTGTGATCCATTTGTCAGTTCCACCTGGTTGCATAAACTGCTTGAAAACTGCAATATCTCGGCACTCCAAAAACTGAACTGGCCACTCAGTGCACTGAGCCACTTGAGGGCATCAGAGAAAACCGGGGCAAAAAGAAAAATATTTACGACTTTGCGCCTAAATTCCAATTAAAAATGGATAGCTTTAAGTGTCCCCAGCGCAGTTGTTGTGTGTTTTTTTTTTTTTTTTGTATACCCGCTAGCCCTATGGGGGCAAAAGGTGGCATCTCCGACCATATAAAGTATATATTTTGGTATATTTTGTACTCTATGGTTTATTTTGAATGTCGTACAATATTAATATACCGAGTATAAGCTTTGGTATAGTCAAACATTTTTGGTATTTTGTGGTATATTTAAAATGTTGTACAATAGCAATATACCGAGTATAAGCTTCAGTATATAATAGTATTTTTGCGGTATATTTTATAATCAATGGTATATTTTGAATTTAGCACAAAATCAATATACCAAGTATAAGCTTTTATTTAGATTAGTATTTTTGTGGTATAAATTAGTATTTTTTCTGTTTTTTTTTGTATATCTTGAAAAAAGTAAATAACGATGTACCAAGTATATACATAGTTATACATTAGAATTTTTGAGGTATATTTTCGGTATATTTTTTAATGGGCACCTTTAAGTCGAGCATACTCGACTCCAGCTTTCTTACTCGTTTTTGTTTTTTTGTATTTTTTTTGGGAGTAGCCATAAAAGGGGCAAAAGTGGTATATGGAATGGGAAAACAATATTCAAACGATTTGTGTGCATCCGAAAAATGGCAAAAGCCGCCAATGGCGACGGTGCAGCCACCTTGTACAGCTCTCTATGCATCTCTTTGCCGTCGTTGCCCAGCAATTAGAGTTCTACACTGGTTGACCACCACACACGAGAGACAACAAACCCACAAAAAAAAAAGACATAGAACACAAAAAAAAAAAGAGTAAGAAGGAAAACTGCAGAGTAAAGTAGAAAATCGTACAATCAAAACGAAACTGCTGACCAGCATTGAGCAGAGAGAGAAATAAGAGTTTAGTACCACGATGGTGGAAAACCTCATGCTCAACGTGCATCTTCATCCTCTTGCTCATCCTTATCCTTATCCGGAATGGCAACTCTAAACGGCATGTGGCATGTGGCATGCGGCATGTGGCGAGTGGCATGTGGATGCTGACCATTAAAGTGTGTGGAGCTGTAGCTAAAAATTGCATGTTTGTCAATGTGACCAGAGCTCGATGCTGTGATCCAGCGTGTGTGCCTCCAAAAACTGATGGTGCGTTGTCCTATTTACGTACTCCCCCCTCTCTCTATATCTCTCTCTGTCTCTCTGGTCGTACTTCATGCATTTCAATCACCCAACACAACACAATTTAAATATGCTGATTGGGTGCGGAAATTTGGTTGTGCTCGTCAAACCAACAACAGACCATCGCCCAGACGATAGTGTTGGCCATGGCTAACAGGATTTACCAGAGAGAGAGGGAGTTTTGGGCAATGTTTTACAGGATAGTGTTACGCCTCCAAATCCAAATCCAAAACTGCTGCTGCTGCTGTGAGGCGTGTCTTTAATTGGCTTTGCCTTTAGTTATCGCTTTAGCTGGGCATCCCACTGTGGTTCAGCAGCCATTTGGCTGCTGTTCACTGCAATTGTGTTTTAGCCATAAATTTTGTTTATTGATGAGTTTGAGCGGAGTGGATGCAACCACACATGTGACATTGCTTAGCTTCAAATAATTTAATTAATTTCACTCTGCACTTTTTAGCCAAAACAGCAGCAGCATCAAACAACAACAAAAAAATGAAGAGAAAAACAACAGTTGCTGCTGTTGACACATAAAATTGGCTTTTATAATTGCTTTGGCACTCTTCTGCTTAGTTTGGCGCATTTCCCAACATTGCCAAACACCATTAAATTTCACGCCTAACTCTTTCCATCTCTCTCACACTTAATTGCAAATGCCAATAGTGAAAGCTTTGCACTTGCATCTAACAGCGAAATGTTCATAAAGTGTGCAAAATAATTAAACACTTTTGTTCATGATTTTCCATTTCATTAATGAAATGATTTTCTTTGCTAGAGCGTCGACATTTCTGCTAGCGCCATCTGGCGTTCGTTTGCATACATTTTGTCTTTCAGCCGCCCATCAATTGCACAAAGTAGACTGTATTTTAATTAAAATAAAATCTAATTCTTTTAATTCTACTTCATTTAATTCCATTTTATCTATAAAAATTCTATTTATTTATTGCAGTCTTAATTTATCTCCAGATTACTAAATTCAAATTGCCTGAAGCTGCCACAGCGCCATCTAGTGTTTCGTTAGCTCTCTACACATGCTGTCTATTGCTTTTGATTACTCGCCAACTACCAATTAGTAATGTTTTGTTCTTATCCAACACACTGCCCTCTCTGCACACTCACTTTACCGCTTTTTTCGATTATCCAATACATAATCCACTGTCAATTGATATAACAAACGACATTCTGACAAACAAGCTGAGCGTTGCAATGATTATGAAATCGGAAATAAAATGAAAGAGACGAATTTGCTATTCGATAACCAATACAATAAGCAGCTGCTAATGCACAAGTATTGAGCTGACCCTTTATGTGTGTGTGTGTGTGTGGAAAGAAGGAGCATTGTGGTGCACACCTCGCCATCGCTGATTTCCCTGGACAATCTCTCTTCTCTTTCAGCCGTATATCGTCATGGAATGAACCAAGTCAGACTACATATAGTATAATCCTATCTAGCATCTGCAGAGGCGTCACCAAGCTAATCTGCTAGCTGTCAAAAGTCGCTGAAACAATTGGAAATGACAACAAATATGAAGCAACACAGAAAACCGAAAAAGCAACAAAAACAACAACAACAGCACGAACCACTCTCACACATTGAACATTGTCCGTGTAAGCTGAGCCAAAGCAAACACACTCACACACACACAGAGAATCACACTCGCATGCATAGCCATTGAGCCAGCCAAGTAAATCTCCAATTGTGAGCGAAAACTTCCTCAGAAGCGAACAACGAAAACTGCTGACAGTTGCATAAACAATAAACGCCACCAAAAAGAACAACAGATATACCTTAAAATCAAACTGATCGCGCGACCAACAAATACCCTACATTTTCTCACATGTACAAGTTCCAAAAGCACAACCAACTTGCACTTGTACTTGCATATACCCGATCATTTACAAAAGAGAATAAGAGCACAGCTAGCGAAACGAAATAGCGAATGCGGTCAACATCAAAAGGAACACAGAACTAAGCTGCAAGACAGAGACGGTGCGAATGAGCGGGTGAACGATAGTGAAACGTGGGAGACGAGTTGGGGAGACAGTCGAAAGTACCGAAAACAAAAAGCGAAATGTAACAAGAAACTAGAACTAGAACTATTACTAGCTGCACTCACATACACACACAAGCACATGGCAAAGTGTAATGCTCAGCCATAAGCGACATGTGTGTGGGAAGGTAAAGTGATGGCAAGCAGAGGGGGGACACATGCCAGCACAGTGCTTGCTAAAACAACAATCTGACATTTTTTGCGCTTTGACGACAATTTCCCCCGCGGCGAAAAGGTCCAACACCATTGCACGAATGCAACTGAACGTTACAAGAACGAGAGCAACAGCAGCCAAAAAGAAAAACAAAACAGCAACAACAAAGGGAGTGAGCCAAAGCGCGTGAGTGCGAGAAGTAGAAGAAGAAGCAGTAGTAGTAGTAGCAGAATCAGTCGTGCTCTCAGCATTTGCCGTTCGCCTTTTGCCGCATGACAAAAGCTCGAAATTGATTGTGTAAATAAGAAAACGAAAATGTCGTTAGTTTACGTTTTCCGCTGACAAGCTATGGAAACGGGAAAAGCAGCAAAAGAAGTAAAAGCAGACATAGCAAAGAATTGGACAAAATGGCGTTGAAATAGACAGAGAAGCACGACGAAATTAAAAATGGAATTTGCTCGTTAGCAGTTTGCAGTTTATTGGCAGTCACTTTGATGCTCAGTATTTTGGGCGAAAAATTGATAGCTGAATGAGAATGCGAATGAGAGTTGAAAATACAATGAGCAAAAGCACAAATCCAATAAGTCAAGACAATATAAATTGAAAACTTAAACAATGGAATGACACTTACCAAGAAGATAAGCACTTTTTATCTTAACTATTTTCCAAAGGACTTAATTTTTTACTTTTTGATTCTTGCACTTTAAACTTCTTGTAACGATCCACGCAACTTGTATTTGTTTACAATTGTATAGAAAGCAAGGATGCCACATCTTGCACAAACTTGCTCTTCGCAATTCGTAATATTTTATACAGGTGGCATCTCTGTCCATAAGCCATAAGCTGTTTAATTGCGCAGGTAATTGAAAACCCATAAAATTACGTAATGAAATCATAATTAAGTGCTAAATTTTCATAAATTTATATTTCAGCTAACGCATCACGGAACGCATCATGGAAACATTGCCTGTGGGAGAGATCACCAGATAATTGCGCAGCAGATGCCAAGCAATGATTGTAAGAGCAAGCGAGTGCGAAATTAAAGTGTAATTTCTATTTTTCAGGGAGCATCTCCAGACCAACAACTCTTAACTTTGCACAAAGTGAGTACTTTGCACCTGTTGCCTATATACATATTTATAACATTTAAGAAGTTGTCGCCAAGTTAAGAGCTTAATAAGCTTATAGTTCAGAGTTTGTACTTTAAATTTATTACGAAACCAGCTGGAAACTGAAACTCCCAAAGGGATGGCAAGCACAAACCAAATATTTGGCCAAACAATTTCCCTAGCTTGCGGTGTCGTTGTGCTATCTCAGATGTTTACAATGCTGTCCTAAGGCCAATGCAGATACGTTCACACACACACACACACACACTAACACACAGAGGAGGTGAGAGAGAGTTTTTCCACAAGCCGGTCGCGTTTTTGAAGGCGCTCCTTTCGATCGCTTGGAAATTCGTAAAACCAAGTCGGAACCTTAAAAAAAAGTGACTACAAGTTAGCTTAAGCTGCGTCCAAGCCGTGTGCACTTACGGACGGTCGGGGCACCTGCTGCTGGACGTCATAGGCAGCCGCGTTACCAGGAGACACATCGGTAGAGTTGACGGCTGCGCGGGAAATTGTTGTTGGATCCAGTGCTATTTGCCACAACTAGTGCAAATCAATAACAATTGCACTCCCACGATCAGCTGACGACGAGGGCTGCGCTATCACCAGCTGCTCAGCCAGACTGGGCGCTCTGGCGTTGCCAGACGGCCGACCCTAAGCTCAGTGCAAAGCTCAAAAAGCTTAAAAATTAAGTGCATACTTTCAGGAGCTACTTATTAATATACCCAATAAGCTCCGCTGACAGTGCAGCTGCAGTGGCGCAGCGGATAGAGGTGCGAACTTTTCAATCACCAGAGATCCACGGTTCGAGTCCAGCAAGAAAGAAAAAGTCCAGTGCTTAAACTAAAGTGGTCGAAAAAGCGCGTGTTGTCGCTTGGCGATGCAACGCACACCACCACCACCAGTAGTAGTTAGTAGGCCGAAGTTCCCGTGTGGAGGCAGCGTAGAAGCAACAGCATGCCATAGCCAAACGGGCGACACTAGGAGCGAGGAGGCAGCATCAAGCTCGTCGTCGGCGGTAGCGGTGTCTGATCCCGACATGGTGGTCACGCGCATCGTGCCTACTGCCGCTGGCCCAGCTAGTGAGAAGCAGTCAGTTAAAGACCTCCTTGAGCGGATGGGCACAGAACTGGACGGCCTTTCGGAGCAGTTCGCCTCACAGAGGCACATAAACGAAAAAATGAGGAGCAAGCTCATGAGACTTATGAAGCTGCAACGAGCGGCAGCTGAACAACTATGCCACGAGCCAGCGGAAGATCCCGCCAACGCAGAAGTAGTACCAGCACAGGCAGCTCCAAGCGAAGTTAAGCTGGCGGCAATTGGGAGTAAGGCAGCGGCCACACCTAAACGACCGCGAGACATAGAGAGCGGGCCGAGGAAAACTCCTCCCCCAAAGCGTAACAAAAATGTACACAACCAGGTGCAAGGCGGCGAGTGGATAACCGTAGAGCCGAGGAGGAGCAACAGCAGCAACAGCATCACCACCGTTGCTAAGAAGAAGACCAACAGAGTGCGCCCGGACGCGCTGGTAGTGAGCGCGAAAGGCGAGATGAGCTACAGCGATGTGCTCTCTCTAGTCACGAGACGGCAGGACGGCAGACTCAAAGACGTATCAGATAGAGTAACCACTGCGCGAAGAACTGCCAAGGGCGATCTGCTGCTAGAACTTGGAGGATCAGGTCTGGACAACACAGACAAACTGCGAGAGGAGATCGAGAAAGTGTTGGGAGGCTGTGCAGAGGTACGCACTCTGTCTCAACTCACGCAGCTGGTTATCAGAGACTTGGACGAACTTGCAAGCAAAGAGGAGATAGTTAATGCGATGGCGGAGCAAGTTGGCATGCCGGCAAATCTATGCCAGGTAAAGGGCATAAGACCAGCTTACGCCAACACTCAGGCGGCGACGGTCCTGGTGCCTCCAATCTGGGCGAAAAAAATTGCACAGCTGGGCAAGCTGAAAATCGGCTGGACGCGATGCAGAGTATCCGAGCAGGAGCCGAGGACTCGGTGTTTCAAATGCTTGGACTTTGGGCACATTGCAAGCAAGTGCCAAAGCGCGGTAGACAGAGCAAACAGCTGCTTCAAATGTGGCGAGCAAAACCACAAAGCGGCCTCATGCAACAGACCAGCGAGGTGCTTTCTTTGCGTAACCAAAGGCATCAGTGAGGTCAACCACGCGGCGGGTAGCAGACTCTGCCATTCGGCAAACGGACGAAGCATCAAACACTCACAATGAAGTTTATGCAGCTGAACCTGAACCATTGTGCAGCGGCTCAGGACCTCCTACTGGAGTCGGTCAGGGAGAACGAGGTGGATGTATGCGTTCTTAGTGAACCCTTCAGACCTGGTTTTGGAGCTGATTGGACGGGCGACCACACCGGCAAGGCGGCTATATGGGTTTGTGGCAGAAACCCACACCAGTTTGGCCACCAACAGGCTGAATGCGGCTTCGTCAGGGCGCTAGTGGGCAATGTTTGGGTGTACAGCGTATACTTAGCCCCCAGTTTGCCAATTTCGGACTTTGCGAACACACTGGACAGATTAGCTGCGGACGTGAGAGACCACTCACCAGTAATCGTCGCAGGCGACTTCAACGCTTGGGCAGTCGATTGGGGAAGCATGGTCACCAACCAAAGAGGGCGATTGGTGGTTGAAGCCTTTGCTTCACTGGACCTAACACTTCTCAACCAAGGCTCGCAATGGACATTCAGCAGGGCCGGTACCGGCTCAATTGTTGACTTAACATTTTGCAGCAGTTCGCTCGCTCATTCAGCGGAGTGGGAAGTCAGTGACTCCTATACAGGGAGCGACCATATGGCCATTTTTTGCAAAATTGGAGCTCGGAGCCACATGTGCATCTCTGCCGCATCTCGGTGGAGGACTTTCTCAGCCAGCAAGCTAAACGTCGAGCGCTTTGCAAGCTCGCTGAGAGAGCTGGAGGTTTGCGGCAGCGCAGCGCAGATGGTCGAAGCTATCATGGAAAGGCTAGAATCGGCTTGCGTAGGCTCCACGCCGTGCCGTGTAAACCCCCCGCTACGCCACACGCCAGTTTACTGGTGGAACGAGACCATTGCCGCTGCAAGACGTGTCTGCAACCACGCGAGGAGGCGCTATCAGAGAGCGCGGGGAAGACCCTCTTTCCTATATTGGCAAACACTCTTTAGAGAGAGTCGCAAAACTCTTAAAAAAGCGATCAAGGAAAGTAAAAAACGGTGTTTCCTGGCCCTGTGCGACACACTGGATGACGACCCATGGGGCAAGGCATACCAAATCGTCATACGAAGAATTGGGATACGAAAATCGCCTCCACCACCGGACGATCTATTGCGTGGGATTGTCACGGAGTTGTTTCCCAGCGTGGAGGAAGATAAGGCATGGCTGCCAGATACAGCATCCAACGACGGTTTGCCCCTGAAGTTGGTGACCAGTGAGGAGGTGTTGAAATGCGTCTTAAGCATGAAGCAAACTGGGGCTCCAGGCCCGGACGGCATTCCCGCAAGGGCACTAACGCTCGCCTGCTCCCTTCATCCAGAAGCTTTTTCATCAATGCTGAATAAGTGCCTGGAAGAAGCCGTATTCCCGGATAGGTGGAAAACGCAAAAGCTGGTCCTAATTCCGAAGCCCGGGAAACCGCCTGGTAATTCATCATCGTTTAGGCCTATCTGCCTCATCGACGTGGCGGGGAAACTGCTGGAGAAGGTGATTTGCACTCGCTTGGAGGAAGCTATATTGGCGAACGGAAACCTTTCCCCCAACCAATATGGATTCCGGAAGGCCAGGTCGACAGTAGACGCAATCGAGAAGGTAGTTGGCATTGCTTCCAATGCAATTGCTGGCACTCGCTGGAAAGGGGGCCAAAAGAAGTATTGTCTGATGGTGACATTGGACATCAGAAATGCCTTCAACTCGGCCCGCTGGAACTGCATCTTACGGGCGCTAGATTCATTCAAAGTCCCACGGCAGTTGTTGAAGATCATCAGGAGCTACTTCTCGTCAAGAGTACTCAAATATGATACCAGCGCTCGAACAGAAGAGTACATCGTGACTGGAGGCGTTCCTCAGGGGTCTGTGCTTGGCCCGCTATTGTGGAACGCGATGTACGATGGAATCCTTCGCCTGGACCTGCCGACAGGAGCAAGCCTAATTGGTTTCGCCGACGACATCGCGCTACTTGTGGTCGCTAAGGAGCTGGAGGTCGCCGAAATAAACTGCAACCGAGCTATCGATTGTATTGGGACTTGGCTGCTCTCCGTTGGACTGGAGTTGGCTCCCCATAAAACGGAAGCAGTGCTGATCAGTAGCAGGAAAAAGGTGGAATCGGCGGTAGTCAAGGTCGGAGCCACCCATATCACCACCAAGCGAACACTTAAGTACCTAGGAGTGACGATCGACTCGAGGCTGAGTTTTCGGGAACACCTGCAGGAGGTTGGCCGCAAGGCTGCTGTCACCAACAGGGCGCTATGTCGCCTGATGCCCAACACCAGGGGCCCCAAACAGTGTCGTCGAGCACTAATTTCGAGCGTGACGAGGTCCATAGCCCTATATGCTGCTCCTATCTGGGCAGACGCCGTTATCAAAAGCTCGTACATCGGCGGTTTGGCGTCAACCTTCCGGCTGAGTGCCATCAGAGTCATAAGCGGTTTCAGGACCGTTTCCGACGAGGCTGCATATGTCATTGCCGGCATACCCCCCTTCGAGGAAATGGTCAGGGAGAGGGTAAGCGTCTCCCGGCAGCTCCAGGCTGGCTCCTTACCCAACGCCGAGAAAAAAGCCATTAAACAAAGAGCTCAGAGGGAATGCCTCGAAAGGTGGCAGACCCGGTGGAACGAGACGTCCAAAGGGCGGTGGACTCACCGGCTTATCCCTCTCATTAAGGAATGGACGTCAAGGAGTCACGGCCAGTTGAACTTTTACCTAACCCAGGTCATCAGTGGCCACGGCTGTTTCAGGAGCTACTTGTTCCGGTTCGGTCATGACACAGCCGAAGAGTGCCCCGCCTGTTTCCCGACTGCAGTGGAGAATGCCGAGCACGTCATTTTTCAGTGCGACAGATACGCAACCCTCAGGCAAGAGCTGTCTGATGCAATTGGTGAAAGGCTAACTGTGTCGACGTTGGTTCCGCTGATGCTGGTATCGGCCACGAACTGGACGCTGATCAGCCAATTTGTGGCAGCGGTCATGCACGAGCAAAGGAGGGCCGAGAAGGCAAGACAAAGAACGAGGGAGTAAGTGGCGCCGACGCCCTTGTGAAGCATTGCTTCGCGGCCGTCCCACAAGAGCCAGGCTCCGCTAACTCTGTCTTCTTCCTCTTCTCTAGATGTAAATTTTCTTTAATTTTTCTTTAACTTCACTCTGTAAACCTTTTCTTATCTATACTACGAATAAAAAAAAAAAAAAAAAAAAAAAAAAAACACACAACACACACACACACACGTACACATGTATGCAAGTTCTTAGCCTGACAATCTATCAAAGAGCAGAGAGTTTCCGTTGGCGATAAGCAGCTCTAGTTGTAGTCTGCTTTTTGGCGCCATCTCAACTCTTGGCAATAGTTCAAAGTTCTCGGTGCGGTTGCCATTGCCCGATTGCCCTTTTGGCCGGCATCCACTCTATTCTCTATTCTCGTATTTTCGGGCATCTACTTTTCGCTGCCTGCCCACTGTTACCAAATTGAATGAAAGCACATTTTGATTGAAAGGAAATTCGACGTCTAACTTGGAGACACCAAGGCATGGCTGCTTTAACAGCCAATGTAGCGTCACCCCAGCTGCACCCTCATGGATTTATCAGTCAATGTTGCAAAATTAGTTAAAGGCTGTCCATCCACTTCCCTCTCCCCCCTCCCTCCCATCCACACCTCCACCGAACTTTATTTTTACGCCAAGTTGGTCAACAAGTTGCCAAACTATTTGCCAAATAAGTCAAGCAACTAAAAAGAGAAAAATAAAGGCCGAGTTGCCTCGAGTTGCTTCGACCTAAGACATTGACTGCATTCTTCTACAGAAATTGCTGGCGATGGGGGAGGGGGGTGAAGTAAATACTTATATAATAGCCACATCTGATGTTGAGTAATCAGTTTGATGGACTTAAAATGTTTTCAAGCAGAGTTCGTGAAAGCCCATTCATTTTTCACCTTCAAGTTGGCGAGATGCAAAAGAGAAAGAGTTTTTACCTTTTTCGAAGGCTTTTATTTTTAAGTTGAAGAAGTTTTATTTTTAGTAATATTATTACACGATTTTGGTTTCGGTTATAGAATAAAGCATTTTCAGCTAAGACTATGCTAGTAACTGTATTATTTTATAACAATGATCATCATAAACTATATATATTTAACTGCAGAATGGAAATATTCAACTATATTTTGTGCCCATTTTTTCGTGTTCGACCTGAAACCTCTCATAATATCCAGCTAAAAGATATATACCGAAAAATATGCGATAGTTTTGACTATAGTTTGAGGTGGTGCGATTATCTAAGCTTTAACTGGGTGGTAAATATATATAAATAGTATGTATTTATAAAGAACTTTTCCGATTTCCGTTTTGATAGTTTTCCGAATTCTTGAGATAATTAGTTTTGTATTTTGAAATTCGGTTGAGCTCTAATTAATATAATTATATGTTAGATATATATATTTCTTATATAACTGCATCTTAGGTACTTCTTGACATATACATAGCACATACATATAGGTATTTTGAATACATACGATTATAATATGTTGTTTTTTTAGTATAATCTTTGATTAGTCGAGTAATTGATACTACGGAAAGCACATAAAGTTTAGGTGGTTGAAAATAGTTGGTTTCTATTATATATTTCATATCGTATATATATATTATTTTTAAATATTTCGCGCATTCTCATTCTGCTGCCTTCTTAAATGTATCCCTGCAAATTCCCATAAAAATTTATTTGCCAAGTGACCTCGTGAGGTATTTTTTTTGTTTTTTTTCATCTGCTAGTTAAAACACAAGAGTTTGTGTCCTCGCTGTGGATTCTAGTTCTTGTTGGTTGCTGTCTTGGCTGTGGCACCCAAGTTGTTACCCGGCTCCTGCAACGGCACCCACTGAGCGGTTGCGTTCTTGGCACGAAACATTTCCTCGAAAAAGATTTTCTCCTCGTGCTGCACTTCGGGTGAATTGCCGATTAATGCGCGTCCCAGTATTTCACTAGAACCTGTATTCGATGAGAAGCTTTAGTCACGACTCCATTCGAAACTTGTGTTCCACTTACCCAAAAGACTGTCATGCACAACAGTGAATTCTAGCAGACAATTCTTAAGCGTCTCCTTGCCCACGTCAAAGGCTAAAGCCTCGTTATAAACTGGATTAACAGTATTACGCTGTACACCCGTCTTGCGCTTCTTCATCTTTTTGCCACCTGGTCCCAACAGTGACACTTTGACATACGGATCCGAAGAGTTGCGTGCATCGTCCACAATACGCAGATTTCTGGCCTTAATCAGCACAACCATCAAGCGTTCGGCGGATGGCAGATAAGCCAATGAGACCATTATATCGCCCAAGTCCACTTTCATATCCTGTGCCGAGGCTGATGTTAGAGGTGTCCAGAGTTTCAGCTGCTCACTCAGATCCAAGTGGGCCAAGTGCAGCTTGGTGCCGCCAATGCAAACGTGTCGCGAATAGGCATCGAAATCGTATAGAAGTATCTCCAAGGTGCGCTTGTCAATCACACCAGCTGTGACCTCAAACACAAAGTGCTCGTCGAAAACTGGAATGGGATGGAAATAAAAATTGTAGTAGAGAAATTTACTTCAAACAAACGAAAACTGGAAGGAAAGGAAATAATATAGAAATTTACTTTAAAAAATTCCTTAAATTAGATTGCAATATTTCTTGATTCACTTTTATTTTAAACTTTTGCTCCCTCAAATTTCTCAACTTCTTTGCATTGTCTTTCCTTAAATTAGTTGGCAATCTTTTTTTCAATCTTTTCACTTCTATTCTTCCCTTCTTAAAGTCTTTTGCTCAGACTTAAATTTATCAACTTCTTATCATTATCTTTAGAAAAAATGGATGATATAACCGAATTTAAATGTTCAATTTGAATTTATATAAATTTCTGAATGTTGCGCTAGATTTTCTTTTTACTTCTACAAAGTTTTTCTCTACATCAATTAAAAAATCAATTGCTGTCTCACCTGGACTGAGTGTCTTCTTGTGTATGCGAGTTTGCCAAAAGTTTTTCTTATCAGGCAGCAATCTTATCTTGGCATAAGGATCGGCGGTGCCACTAAACTGTCGCGGTTGCAAGTTCTGCGCCTCCAGAAGACGCACATTAAGCAAACCTGCTGCAGGATCGTAGCTTAGAGTCACATGAAGATTGCCACGCACTTCATTAACTACCGTTGAGGGCGACGAGGATTTGGGCTGTGAGTGCTGCTTAGAAGGGAAAAATATGAAATAATCATTAATTTATTGAAACTGTTTAAGCCATTCAAACATTTATTTGATAAATGGTTCACTTTGGTTTCTAAATACTTCAAAATTGCTAAGACTTAGATCAGGTTGTATAGAATCTTTTGTGAATGTAACTTTTGAATCTAAAGCTCTACATAAATTTCTAAAATGAAAACTTTACGCCTGGCTGGTTGTGATTCTTAATTTAAACCCTTAATACTTGAGTTTATTGAAGGGTAAAAAAAGCAAAGTAATTGACGTTCATTTCTTCAAAACTTTAACCTTTTCCAATACTAAAAAATAATGTTTGAAATGAAGTAGAATTAAGTCGTTATTGTTTAATAAAAAAACCCATCAAATATAACTTACGATGTCTACAAGTCCCAATTTGAAGCCCCTTACTACTTACGCTGCGGTACAAGGTCATGTCGATTTTGGTGTGATCCAGCTTGGCGTTCATCGAGGAGACCCTCGGGCGTCCGGGATGCATGGCCAGGACAACATGCTTGTCGGAGCGGGCAATGGGCACCGCCGAGGTCGTCGAGCAGTAGGATAATGTGTTTGACTTGAGGCTGCCAGTGGGTGAAGTGGGTGTGGGAGGTGCCGACTCCTCGGTGGTGTTTGAGACTTGTTGTTGCACTGCGGCCGCTGTGTTTGTCACTGTGGATGCGGGCACCCAGAAGGCGGGATCAGCATCCTCGGACTTGAGTGAAGTGGGACTCAAATTGCCGGCAATTTGATTGTTGACCAATTTGCTGCGTGGTGTCACACACTCGTTCACATTGTCTACATTGTAGCCAACGGCACCGGCAACGAGTGCCTCACGACTGCCAAACAGAATACTGTAAGAGTCTTGGATCTCTCTCTCGACAGAAAAATGACGAATCTTACCTCTGTTGCTCCTCATCCTTCTCGCTGGCAGACTCCAAGAGGTTCTGTTCGAACCAATTCAAGCGATAGCGTCTCGAGCAGGTCGTGTAGAGAGCAGCACCGACCGCTGAGACCACAAGGAATGAGACGGACGCATAGATGCCAATCTGCGTCAACGATATGTCCTCCTCACGTATGACAATATCCATGTCCTGTTATGGTTGGGGAAGAAGAAGAAGAATGACTGCAATTAGTCGTTTGTCTTTTGGTTCTTAGCCTCGGATAATGAGAGCCCAACTCGTAGCCATAAAAGTTTCATTATCAGTAGAAAACCACATGGGGATAAAGCCACCTTATAAATAAATCACAACCGGTTCAGACCTGGCTACGTCTCTATACATATATCTCCTTGACCCAGTCTCCCACCTGTGTGTCCCCGCTTAGGCTTTGGGTTATTAATTGCGCTGCTAAAGGCGTCATTGTGGCCATGTCGTGACCACAGTCACTGACGCCGCACGTGCTGACAGTTTTGCTCCATGTCTGTGTCAGGCTTGTGCCACACAAAATTGCCATAAAGGTTGCAAGGCAAAAGGTGAAGCAGCGAGCGAGGTGAGCAGATGAGGGGCTTTTCTCAATTAGGCTGGCCAAACAAGGCGGCCTAACTTGAACTTGGCCAAGAAAATGCGAGTGTTTGGCTGTGAAATTTGTAGCTCAACCCTTTCCATGACGGCTCCTTAAACACCAAATTTATTGCCATCTTGTTAATTAATTAGTACTTTGAAGCTACCTTTTGCGATGCGTTTTGCTTTTTCGCCTACTCCTCGCACCCTGTAGACATTTGATGATGATGAGGCCTAGAGGGTATATTGAATAGGCAAGCGATCCATTTATTTTGCTTGCTTTACAAATCGTATTTTAATTTAATGTTTATATTCGATTAGTCGTTAGGTAGCTGAATCTTTTAATGGCATTTTTGAATCTTACACACTTTATGTTGCTACAATTTCCTCGCCTCCAGGATATCTTAAAGTCTCACATTCTTGTTGCTTAATTATTTTGCTTTGTGCTGCTCTCCCCATTCAGCAATTTTTGCAATTTGTTTTCAGTTTATTATTTATTTACGCAAACTTTTTGTATGGGGTTTCTACTTTTACGGCAATTGAATGAAGTGAGCTCCCTTTTGCCCTTCTCCGCTGTCGTCTCTCTCGGGAATGTGTATGGTATAAAAATAGAAGTGTAAGCGCAAAGAGTAGTTAGATACCGAAAGGAATACATAGTATATTAAAATACTGAGGAATGTGCAATGTGTTCATTTCATTGTTCGGCTCGGGTCTCGTCTAAATGATTTATAAGCCAAAGTTCTTCTCTTCACATGATTCATGGCATTCCTCGAAATGAGAATATTATTTAAAATGCAGACAAGCCGAAAAACTCAAAAATGGAAAAGTCAGCAATTTAATTAGATGCTGTTTTACCCAACTTTAAGGTACACTGTGATTTCCCACGCCTGAGCTTAAGTTTATTAACAAATCAATCAACCCACATACTATATAAATCTCATCGTAAACCAATCATGTCAAATTGAGTCAGATCGTAGGCAGCTTTATAAATCGATGTCAGTTTTTTTCGTCTTTTATGCATGTGTCAGATTTTCAGTCTGTGACTCGACATGTGACAAAGAGAAGGGAAGGGAAAGGGAAAGGGAAGGGGAAAGGTAGAGTGTGTGGCTTTAATGTATTTTAGAGCCTTTTAACACCGACTGCGGCTTTGTGCGCTCACTTTTCTCGTTTTTATTACTATATATTTATTGTTTGATTGCGAGCTTGTCATGTGTGTGTGTGTGTGTGTGTGCATACATTGAGAGCACAATTTATGACAGTTGCCATAAATTCTCATACAGCAAAACTCCGACTTCGCTGTCGTTTGTTTTGCGGTTTTGGCCAACTGGGTTGTATATATAATAAAAACAATTTTCGGTCGTTTTATCGTATTTTCACTTTTCGCCAACCAACCGCAATGCTTGCCACACAGAGATAAGCGATCCAACTATTTCCGTTAAAAGGGGCAAAAAAAATATATGAAAATGCTGCGCAGCAAAGTCAAGGGCATTCAGCCAGTTGGTGTCGACTCATTTTCACTTGCCTCTCGCCTGTTGTCTGTTGCCAGTTTGTTGCCTGTCATCATCGTCGTCGCATTCTGTACTTTAATATATTGACACAGCGACTAAAATTAATTTTATCTAATCGATGAGGCAACAGGGGACTCAACCCAACCCAACTCAACTCAACTCAACTCGATTCGCGCTTCGTTTCATTTTATTTGATATCTGGTCGCTTCGCACCTCGCACCACGTTTTGTTGTGATTTTCATTCACTTCGCCTGGCAATTTCATGCCAACTTTGCTTTATTTCCTCATTATTTTAAAGAAAATACTTTCACATAAAGACAACATGAATTTCCCCAACGGCAAACGACTTCAAATTGCACAATTACAGCAAATTATGTTCATTAGTCTAATGAAGTGTTTGTCACACACACACACACACACAAAGTAGCACCCATGACCACGCCCACAGCAATGCCAACGCCCACTTTCGCATTGTCAATGTTGCCATCAACATTTGCGACAGGAACAAAGGCGGAACGATGATGGACAAGACATCGTGTCTGGACTAAGGGGACAGGGTAAGTCAGTCTCGCAAGTCTTTAGGTTAATTGAATTTTAATAAAAAGAAAAACAATATTATTATATTATAATATTAAAATGCATTATTTTGAAGCTTTTGTTCTGTCGAGCGTAACAAGTTTTTGAATGTGGGAATTTCTTTGCTCTCAATTATCTGATTTAATTAAAATGATAATTCTCATTATAACTTTTTTATCAGCACCAAAGTTTTGTTTGCTAGTTATATGTTTTACTTCAAGTTATTTTATGCTTTACTCTTCTTAGTCATGTTTTTAAATGAAAAGGATTTTGATGCAGCAATTGCTTATTCATTGTGATTTATTATTTATTTATGTGTTATTTAAATGTGCTCATCTTTTATGTAGTAGCCCAAGCTTATACCCCAACTCGAATTAGTAGCCCAAGCTTATACTCCAACTCGAATACAACATTTTCCAGCTTGTTTCGTCGAACGCATTGTCATAATTAGATTAACACAATGTGTCCAAGTTGTGCAGGAGCCGCAGGAGTAGAATAACATCCCACACAACATTGATTACGTGTTTTTAACACCCGTTATCCATAGGTTAGATGGGTATTATACCTCATAAAATATATATATTCTTGATCAGAGAGACGATATAGCTATGCCATGTCTGTCAGTCCTTATGTATGAACACTTAGATCTCAGATAAAGTTATAATATTATTTCAATAACAGTTGTTATTTTTGCCACGCCCACTTCCGTTCCCAAATCCCGGAAAAAAAGAATAACAAACGCTTGAAGCTAAAACCATCAATTTTTGCAAATACAATAATAACTTTGGGATTTCTAAACTTTGACAACCTCGATACGATCGGATAAAAATTGTAGAATTAATTGAAGAAATACTCTTGTATGCTTAGGCTAAAATTCTAGTATATTTTGTGGTCTATGGTATATTTTAAGGGAAGTACTATATAGATATACCAAATATAGTATTTGGTATATGTTAGTATTTGGTATATTTTGTAGTCTTTGGTATATTTTGTAGTGTATGGTATATTTTAAGTAGAGTACTATATCGATATACCAAATATAGCATTTTGTATAAGTTAGTATATAGTATATTGAAAACGGAGTACTATATGCATAGTATTTTAATTATAATATAGTATTGTATTTTATATATGTTAGTATTTGGTATATTTAAAAAATAATCTTAAATTGAAAATGGGAGGCGGGTATCTCACAGTCGAGTCCACTCAACTATAGTTTTCTTACTTGTTTTTTCTCTGTGTATCTGCGTGGGCGACTGTGTGTGTGTGTGTGTGTGTGAGAGAGTGTGTGTGAGAGAGGTGTGTTGTGCTCCGTGTGTTGTTGTTTTGCCGCCGGAAGACATTGTGTGGTAAAATGTTTTATAAATGCCGTCAACTGTAGGTGCAAAAGTGTGAAGGCTGCGAGGAGCGTGTTCGACTTGCTTGGCTGCTGCTCTCTCTTCCTTTTAGGCATCACACACACACACACACAAATCCCACGAAAAAAAAAGTATGCAAGAATATTATACGCACTTATTTATAAATATAGCAGATGTTAAGTATACGCCCAAGTGGCTGGCCACGAAAGCTTAACACACTTGCTGATGAGTGATTTTTGTGCGATGCGAGCTAAACAATTTGTAATGCTTATATAATGACATCGTCTAGCTGGTAAAGTATCAACACATCAGTCGAGGCAAAACATCATCATCATCATTATTATTATCACGGTCAAACTCAACTCTTGTGTGTTGACATTGTGTGTTTCTGTGTGTTTGACATTGTTGTCTGTTGTCGTTCACTGTCTCATTATACGAGTTTGATTGCTGCCGCCATTGGCGTTGACTTTTCCTCCATTGTCCTCCTTTGCATCAAGCCAAATAGCAAACAGCTTCAACAACTGAGTGATTGAGCGATTGAGATATTGAGAGTTAGACCAGAGATACAATTAGCAGTCAATGAATATTTATGGCTTGGGCTGTCAGCTGAGTTTTCTTCGAAAGTGTCATAAGCAGTTAATGCTCCATGGAGATTTATCCGAGAATTCCAACTCTCAAACTCTCTCTATGCTTAATCAGCTCACAAACAGAGTTCGTTCTCGTCTAATTTCGTGCATAATTGGGCTGCTGCTTAGAAATTCTTGCGATTGACAGGCAACAAACTAAACTACAACTTGCCATGATGTCGAAAATACCTAATTCGATTCGAAGTGGAATTAATTTTCTTGCTTCCCAAGGAAAACAAGCACAAAACTAAAAATAAAAAAAAATGCTTTGCTCTCGTGTCTCTTTTATCAATAATAAATGCTCAGTCTACTGGCAAATGTATTTTGGGGAAGTCGTCGTATTCTTTGTGTCACAAGAGACACTCGTGTTTGTATTTTAAAATGTTTTTTCTGTCAAACTTTTATTCGTATCGATTTGCGCAAAAAAGATTAGAACTTTATTTTGAGGAGACGCAATAAGAGACAAGAGCGAGATTCCAGTGAAAATGCGAGAAATGCGGCCAATGAAAATAGAATATCCTATTAAAATCAAACAACCATATGTCAACATAGTAAGAGACCATTAAGCAATCGAACCCAAAAAACCAGAAAAAAATGAAGCAAGCATATAAACTTGTGTCTTGATGGCCAAGATAAACAACAATTTAATAATGTGAACCCAACACACACACTCGCACACACACACACAATGACAACGGAAGGAAGCATAAAAATCAACAAACAAAAAAAAAATATGATCATTAAAGCGGCAATATGCCCGAGACACTTGTTGTTTGCGCACAGTTCACAAGAAGGGAAAATAATAAGTGCGATATTAATACGGAGCAGCACAAAAGGAGAGGAGCAGGGAAGGAAGGAGCAAGGGAGGGAGGGAGGTGGGAAGGACACAACACACTCATCATCAAGCCCAAAAGGCCAAAGTGGCAGCTGCTGTTGTGGCGCCCGCCCTGCCAATAACTCAGCATGTCAACAAACATTGAGAACTTGTCGTTGTTGCCCCTTTGTTGTTGCCCCCTATTGCCGCATTTGCTGCTGGCATTTTATTGGCGTCACGCCCCAGGCCATCAATGTGGCTGACTGGCTGGCTTTCTGGCTCTTTGTGCCTCCCTCGAAAAGCTGTCTTGTGGTGTGTTTTGCATTAAAAGTGCATTAATCTTGGACACGTGATAAATATTCATGGTCTTTATATACAAGTATATATCTTTTTTTCGCAAAGCTTTTTAACATGCAATTTTAAAATGTGCAGCCTTCGCTTTGCACTGCATTTGATTGCTTCAACTTTGTGCATAGTTGGTCCATCTGTTCGTCTGATGTATATATACTCTATGTATGTATGGAAGTGTGTGTCGGTTAAGGTCGGGGTCGAGTGTTGTTTCAAGGGCGTGTCCGTGTTTGAGTGACCTATGAAGGCAGAAACAGAAAGTAGAGCTCTGTCCGACTCACTGAGCATTCTCGCTCGGGTTAAACAACCTGAGGCCAGGTTACTTTTTCACAACACAAATCTCAGCTACTGAAAATCCGCCACCCCACTTACACCCACACACATTCAGAACTCTCGCACATACTCGCACTCAAACTGCGGTAAATTGAAACGGCATTACAAAGCAGGGCTTAAGGACTTTCGCAGTGTAAGAGGCTGCAAAATACAAATGCGAAAGCTGAATGGAAAGCGAGCGAGCGGATGATGTGCAGAGTGGTTGAGAGAAGAGAGAAAAGCAAGGAAAAAAAAAACAAGAAACAATGTATGCGATGCCACGATGCCACATTATTAAATTAAAATGTATTTCTGTCGGGGGAATTTATGAATTTTTTTTTGCGATTTTGCTTTGCTTTGCTTTGTTGGTGTTAGTCGACCACAACCCACGTTGCGTATGCGCGATGCCAGCGCATGAATCTGTAATCAACTGATAAATATTCAATTAATTCAGGATATTGGCGCCACAATGCAAAACAGTGCCAAAGGTGCAATTTATATTGATTATAAGCAACTCATTTTCAATTAATTGCAATTCATCTTTAATGAACCGACAAACGTTGTTTGCCTTCGTTGTTAATCCGACTATTTCGCATTCCCACACACGTTTGAAGAGATTAATTGTGCGCAGTGTCTAGCAATGGAATTGGGCACAATTTATGTGGATATAAACAATAGTAATGTGCTGCCATATTTTAGTGCTATCATTTTCAATTTTCTTTCTTTGTGTAAACCCGCCATCAATTTCAATTTTTTAACCCCACATTTTAAATTATTTGCTTAGGCATTTGCACTTACCCTTTTTTTTTGCTCTGTTGTTTTCACACACACGAGTTGAGCGGAGTATGCGAACAATTTATTGTCTTTGACTCGCTTACACGCAATAATTCGCAACAATATGTTGACTTATCCTTGCGCTCTACGTGTCGTATGCGCAATATGCTCTAAAAGCACTCGCACAGTCGCGCCATTCCGAATGTGCGTGTGTTTGTGTGTGCGTGTGTGTTTGTGTGGAGTGCAGTTCAGCGTTTAAAAAGCAATTTCCTTATTAATGTGCTTTCATGAAATTTTAATTCTATTTGCTCAGCCAAGCAGCGAACACTCTCTTTTAAGCGATTTCCACAAATATCTCTGTATTAAAATGTTTATGGCTTAACACTGTTGCGCCTCTTCAGTGGCAAAAACGGAAGCAGCAGGCAGCAGCAACAACTTTGTCGACGCGTTGCTCAAACTCGACTGTGTTGTTTTTCGCCAAAAATTACACGCAGTTGCCGTTGTCGTGTTCACTCACACACTTACACACACACACACACACGCACACACACTGACGCTGACGCTCACAGAAACTCAAACACAGTTACCCAAACTTAGTTAGAAAGTTTGCATCCTAAAGTGCGCGCTAACTTTTTGCATCGTTGTAGACCATTAAAATCATTTGTTTTACTCTGAAAAACTTTGCATATTTATGTCAATTTTGATTTTATAACTTCCATTTTTCTTTCATATTATTATTAAATGAAATTTCGTTATAAAACCGGCATTTCTTTTGGAGCAACTAACTGCAACGTTTACTTTGACTGATTCAAAGTTGTCAAAAGCTTCTGGCACAAGCAACAGCTGCCTCATTATGGAAAAAGCTCGCTCACGGCCTTGCCAATTGTTGCTCAATGTCAAAGCTTGAAAGCTCACGCAACTCAGCTACAGTTACTTTTGGCGTTGCCACCAAGTTGCAAAAAGGTTTTTTAAGTGTGAAAAGATAATTCGAGTAGTCGAAGTATAATCATTATTTTTAACGTATTTGAAAGTAAGTTTTGCAAAAGAAGAATGCAAATTTAATAATAATAACTTAGAAAAATTAAATGTGGTAGGTGAATTATGCATGCTTGTATATTTAATATATATTTCACATGTTTGAATTGAAAATTTGTTTATATTCTAAGCCATGAACTTGAAAGTGCATTGTCATTTAATCTCATAATACTTAAAGCTGAAAACAAATTGTTATTGCTATTGATAAGGTGTAGGGCTAGGTGAAATAAAAATATTGTTTATTTTAATGAGTTGGCATATATTGAGGGATTTCCTAAGTAAAACTATATTAAAAGTGTAGCATAAATTAAAATTATATGAGTTATTAAGCCCGGCAATTTGATTCCAAAAGCTCATCTTGCAATTTTTTTTGCTACGTTTGCTTTGCATTATCTCAAGTTCAACTTTGAAACATGATATGATAGTGGCTGGCTGGTGACAACCTCGCAAGTCAAAGTCAACACGCGTAACCCACTTATATAATACAATTTATACGTAATATCTCACAATCCACTCTTAGCATCTTTCGATGCCATTCTGTGGTTTTTTCGTGGTCTGAACTTTGATGAGGTTTTGATCTTAACACTGACTTACATGACTGACGAACATATCTAATTCCTAGAGCTCTCAAAATACGTCAACATTTTGGAATTTCTAGCTCACGTTTTTATTTTGTTGATTCAATAATATTATTGTCAGCAATTGAATCAATATTATTTGTTTAGTCTCTGTTTAATTGCGCATTCAAATTTGATAGTCATGCACTTCAACAAAAATGTTTTCAGTTGTTATTATTCTTATACTTCAGCTGTATTTTTGGAATCTTTTTATATATTTTGACAACAGCAATCTCTTGAAAGCCAGAATAATAAAAATTTGCACCTGTTTTATTAAATGCAAAGTCATTTAAATTAATTATGTTAATCTCATAAAGGTGAAATAAAAATGTTTTGCCATCTGTTGACGATTCTTTGCTAATCTCAAAGGTCCAAATATTATGTCTATTTTTAATATAATCCAATTTGCTAACTTTAACTTTAAATATATTGCATATGAAGCGGCATAAATTATATAAGAAGAAACTCAGATTATTAATCACGAGATTGCACATTATATTCATAAATTGTTTTAAAGCGCGTCAATTGGTGAGGGCAATTAATCAATTGCAATAACCGATAAGAGTCGAAGGTGCTTTGACGTTTAACATTGAACAAAGATCGACTAATCGTTTAATGTGTTTAATTTAATAATACAATGTGCAAACAAAAATAGTTTATTTATAGAAATGTTTAGATTTATTTCATTTCCCTTTCAACGTCAACCACAAAGGAAGAAAATGCTCTGACAAATATTGACATAAATTTCAAGTTGGTAAAGCATTTAAGTAGCTTTAATTGTGTTCTTGGTTCTTATTTTTGTTATTGCTATTATTATTATTGAAATAAGGAATCTAATTCCTTATTGCAATAAGAAAGTGTGACTAAGGCCTTGAGGCTTCAATTGGTAAATGAGCTTGATGATGTGTTATTGATTAATATCTACTCAACTTGGAGCAATACTTTTATTTCTTATTAACTTTCTTTCGAATACTATATTTATGTTGCACTGACTTATAAGCTAAATGATATTATACCATAATATTATTCTGGATATTCTGAATATCGAAAAAACATCTGGTCTGGATTATAATATTTTTATATTTTTTTTTTGGTAATATTCCTTATCTCTTACATAATTTCAACGATTTGACTCGCCTTCTACTTTGTCTATCACAATGGTAGATTGAATCATCATGCTCTGAAAATAAGTGTATATAAAATTTTACAATTCATTGCGTGATGATAAGTGAAACTGATACATCGCAACATCTCTTTGCACTCAAATGACGTAAAGCGAGTACATTTTGAGATTCAGATTAAACTTGGGAGCTCACTCCCAGCAGAGAAAGGCTCTATGAGATTTGATTCAGCAATCTTACGCACAATTACTTTGTACTATTATTGCGGCTGATAATTACACAAGCAAGCTGATTAGAAGCTCGGGTTGCTCAGAGAGAGATCACTTGAGTTGTCGTTGGCGATCTGGAAGCCATATCAGCGCTCTTTTTTTTCTCAGCTTGAGATTCACGTGTCGACACTTATAAAGCGATTACCATTTGTGTCACGACTGACACTCGACTGTGAGTATTCGAATGAGACGCAACTAAAACCGGACTAAAGACTAAATAAAGTATAGTAACTTGCAAAGACTTTGTGACTAGGCCACGCTCCATTTGCCACACAAGTGACGTCGCAACATTGCGATTACAAAAGCATAAAATATAAAACAAAAGTGAAAGTTGACACGTTTTGCACGATTGCAAATACATATAATACTTTACCGGAATTGCAATGGCATCGGCATTGACAAATCTGCTGCAATCGCTGCGCATTGGACCGTTGTCCTCAACCAGCAAATCGAACCCCAACGATGTGTTAATCATACCCAAAGTGGAGAAGATGAAATCAAAGACTGAGCTCATTGCGGTGCCTGAGATCACCCTCGAGGAGGTGGCGCAACACGACAGCTTCGATGATTGCTGGATTGTCATCTACGATCGTGTCTACGATGTCACACAGTTCCTGCGTGAGCATCCGGGTGGCGATGACGTCATCATGGATCATGCCGGACGTGATGCCACGATCGCCTTCCATGGCACTGGACACTCTCGACACGCTGTCGAACAGATGCGTCATTATCTGATAGGACAACTGCCGGATATGCAATGCATCTTTAGATCCGGCCAGAATAAGGTTCTTTCCTCCGGCATCCCAGAGTGATTGATCAGCAGTTCAGTCTGTTGTCTGTCATTATTTCCTCGCCGCCGTCCGATCTACATATGTGTTTTTTGTTTTGATTCCTATTTATTTAGCGTATAGTCGATTTAAGCTTTTGTATTTGTAATCTGTCTGTTTTTCATGAGCCCTTTTCATGCCCAGTTAACATCAGTTCGATTACCTCTCTATATACATACTATACTATACTGCAGAGCTTTCGTATAGTCGCCATTATTCACTTAGCTTGTAGATAACACAGCTTTTGTACTTAAGTGCTATTGCTCCGAAATTAAATGTTTATTATATGAATGCATCAGCAATATTTCTTTTACACTTTCTACACTTTTCAGCAAGCAGAAATTGGGGAAAACTTTACAACTTGATTCTGTCTTGATCAAATTCAATATTCATTCCCTAATTCCTGATTTCTTCTCATCAAATTCAATATTCATTCCCCATTCCTGATCATTTCCCACAATAAAACTCAAGTCTACAAATCATGCACTACATCGTGAACTAGCTTTAAACTTTGTTCCAAATTGTTAATCACCATGAACATGAAGCAACTTTTTTGATGTGATTATTTCCTTGACCTTCTGTGTTACCCAGCAGAATTCTCAGACGCATGTGGCAAGATTTTAAACAAAATTCCAGAACTACAAAAATTTCCCTAATTTTTAATCTTTGCTTATTATCATTAAAAAGCAACCACGTCATGAAACTGATGAAACCTTACTCTTGAATTTCTATAGATTACTAAGTCTTTTTTTCGCCTTGGGGAACGCATGATTAGTAATTCATAATCATAGTTTTTTTTTTGAATACTCTTATGTTCATTTGAACTTGACTTTCTTCTTCTTCTTTTCTTTAGAGCAATCTAAACATTTTGCATAATATAAGCCTTCAGCTGATAGCGTAGCAAATAAATCTAATTTTTATTTTCAATATACGTATATATGATAATTATGTTCAATTACGATTTTCTGTCAATACTACGTCGTAGTTTAATCTGAAAGCGTGCCCCAAATTGCATATAGTGAAAACATTAACACAGATTCTCGATCGCAACTTTTCCCTGACCTTAAAATAAAAGTTCTCATTTGATTATGAATGGGATGTCAAAGGTCTCTATTGCCAGTTTGAACTAGAAAAATGCGGCGCATTTTTTATGACTTAAGCAGAATTGTATTTTAATATTTTGTTTAATATATTCCCTTTTATATTCTTTGCGTAATTTTCGGTGCAAAATATTTTGAACTTGTTATCGCAAGACACCGACTACAAAAGTCCCAAAATTTGAAATTAGTTTTGTTCGTTTTATTACTCGTACTGATTATATTCTTAGACTTAGAACTATGTATGCAGACATTATGGGAAATGCGCAAAAGAAATGCTTATAAAAGAACTAAATATCACTTAACAGATTCTCAACCTCAATCATGACTAGTACACAAATGCTTTGGCTTCTCAAATTGACTTCTTAAACATTATGTGCGTATTGCTTCACTCAATTGCTTATCAATTATCCCAAAAGGGGGACAACTTGCTTATTTAGCTGCTGCTGCTTGTGGGCGGATCGTTGTGAGGTCCTTGCAGCAAGGCTTGCAACTTGGCGGCGGCCGGAAAAGCGCCCAAATCCAAAGGAGCAGCTCCCGTAGTACTCTGTATATAAGCAAGGAGTCTAAAATTAAGGGAATTTATTAATAAACTTAATCTTTTTAAATATATTCCAAGTCTACTCACCTGCGCAACTCCTCGAGTGCATTCTGCTGCATTAGTATGTAGTTTTTGGCCAGCAGCAAGGTGGCAATCTTCGACAGCTTACGCACCGAGGGCGAGTGCGCATAAGGAATCACACTATGAAAAGGATTGTTGAGGATTAACTTGATGTTGACAAGTTGTTGAACTCTTTCGCTTACCTGCGCAACTCATCCAGCGCATCGTTCAAATCGTGCATTCTTCTGCGCTCCCGGGCATTAATGTTCAGTCGCACCGTCTTTCCCTGACGATTCTTTTGCTTGCCCCCATTAGCTCCACTTCCTCCGGGGCCACCGCTTGCCACACTGGCCATGGCTGCGGTGGTGGTGCCACCGCTGATTGCCGCAATCGCTGCCGCCGTCGGACTCAAAGGCTTCTCCGGTGCACTTGGTCCCGGCTTATTCTCATCCGTTGGCGGTTGGCTGCTCATCCCCAGCCCCTGGGCATAGAAGCCTCCCAATCCCACCGAACCCAGCGGTGTGCGACGTCCCGGGACGCTTTGCGGCGGACTTGCTGTGGGCGCTGGATGTCCGTGTGTGCCCAGCATATTGGGCGTGGGCGGAATGGGCATATGGCCATGGCCTGGCAACCCTGGAAATCCGAAAGCCAAATTCGATGGATCCATTTTGACACCAAAAGAAATTCTGCAAAAAAAATATGGTTCGTACTAAATTGAAAAGCTGAGCACAAAAGATGCGTAATGCGTAGGGTTGTCGTGTGTAAACAGGGTTGTCAACACATGCGCAGAGTACACAGCGCCAGCTAGCGGCCTATTGTGGCAGCTTCTGTTTGCACAAAGCTGCACACAGATGGCGCTTTAACTATGTGCAAATAGTCAACTTATTTAACATTGTTTTTTTTTATATAATAGAAACTATTTACAAATTATTTTAGTGATAGATTTTACTTGTAGAGTATGCACTTAATTTTTAATATTTATTTCAACTTTTGCTGTTTTTATGCCGGATTTGCTGCACACACTTTAAGGATTATTTATTTAAATTAACCACAAATCACAATGCAATAAGTGAACCCAATGGTTTTTTTGCGGCTGAGCAAGAAGATATTTATACAAATGTATATAGCAATATTAAAACGTTACGCACCACAAAAATTAAAATGCGGCCGTTGCTGCTGTGGCAAGATTCGAATTCGTTGCGCGAGTGTGAGTTTCAGTTGGCAGGACAAGGCCCAAAAACAACACCAACGACACACACAAAAAAAAAAAACAGAACAGAACAGAACAGAACAGAACAGAACACAACACAGAGAACAACGGCGTTGCGACCGCGATTTTGTGGTGTACTCAACGTATAACGATTTTCCGATTTTAATGCTGCTGCCACAGCCTCCGCCAATGCTGATGCTGCCACTGCCACTGTTGTCGCTTACCGCTGCTGCTGCTGCTGCTGCTGTTGTTGCCACCGACGACGACGACGACGTCGCCAGCGACGCAGCCGATTATAATTTTTGCCGTTGCCTTTGCCGCCACCGCCGCCGCCGTCAAAGTTTGCTGGTGTTTATCTCGGCAGTGAAAGAATATTACGAGGCACTCACTACACACACACACACACACACACAATCACAAATGAATAAGTGTGTCTGTGTGTGTGTGTGAATGTGTGTCGCCTGGCCTGGCGTTGACGTTGGTGGTTGACGTTTAGTGGTTGTCCTTATACTCTTAATGCACAGCCTCCATCTCCATACCAACACTAACAAAGGCAACAGCACACACACACACACACACACACTTACGCACACTGTGTACAGCACTATGAATCACTGGCCGTAGCACTTTTAATGCCCAAAATAAAAACCAAAGAAAAGAATCATTCATTCCTGTTGTGGCAACGTTTTTATCGCCTAGCTCTTGCTCTCTCTCTCTCTTTCTCTCTCTCTCTTGATGGCTGCCTCCCCCTTTTGCCCTTTGGCTTTACAACCCTGCGCTACGTTTTGTCTCTGATTTCAATTTCCATTGAAACTGAATCTAATCACATGCTCACTGCTGCTGCTGCTGATCCTAGTCTCGGCTTGGCTTGCTTAGTCCTGCAACAACAACAACTTGCCACGGTGGACAATGAATGCGAAATCCCCCCCCTGAAACCACCCCTCAACTCACTCGGGGGGTTGAACGATGCTCATGCATCATAATACGAATTCAAAATTTCTACTACATCTGCATGTAGTTTGATATATGTGCGGGTTTCTCTATGTGTGTGTGTGTGTCTGCATCTGTGTGTGTGTGTGTGTGTCTGCATCTGTATGTGTGTGTTTGAGTCTCAGTGTGTCTGTGTTTGGGTTGCCTGGAAATTATGGTATGGCATTGTTCAGAGTTGGAACAATGCCATAAATGGCACATGCCAAATATTTTTTCGTTGAATTCTTTTTTCGGGGCCAGTGTTGTGCAGCGTCACAAACTGTGCATAAGCGCAGCACGAGCTCAACATTTGTGGCCCTCAACAATTCGCATTCAAAATTCAGTTGTTGAGCTGAATACAACATGTCTCTCTCTCTGACGAGCTGCAGGCCAAAATAAAATATGCTAATAGAAATTACGCAGATTTTTTAATTTCTAAAGAATATATAAATATTTTTTTTTTGTAATAGAAACTGCACAGATTTTAAAAGTTTTCAAAACGATATTTTTTGTTTTAGTACAACCAAAGAATTGGGTGCCTATAATAATTTAACATTACTTTGTAAAAAACATATTCCATAGAAAGAGTTCAGCTGGGTCTTTAGTTGAATAACTTAAATGTTGAATATACAAAGAAGTAACTTATAATTATTGAGTGAAGCTTATTTAATGTTCCCTAACATTCACCAGAGTTTGTTTATCATATTATTATAAACGTGTTAAATTTCATATTTCACAAATTTGAGACTTTCACAATATAGAAATGAAAGGATTGACAAAAATCTGAGCTGCATTGTTTGTAAAATTTTTACTTAAGTTAAGTTTTTACTTTCGAAAAATTGTTTTGACTTTATTAAAGCTCCAATAAATTGCTGATAAAATTGATATTTCTCAAAATGTAATTTTTATGTTTACAGCATATTATCGCTTTTCTTTAATCATTTCTTCTTCATATTGGAAACACTCCCACTCAATTAATATTTTTTTTTAATACAATAAACGATTCAACTATGTTCTTTTAAATAGTAACTAATCTATGGGATTAAAACAGATTTATCAAGACTAATTGATATTTTTATAATTCAATATGCGATTCTACAATGATTTTCTAAATAGATTAACTAAAGAGAGATTAACACATTTTTCAATGCTTTACGAACAATTTGATTTTATTGAATTAAATTTTACTTGATCAAAAATCGCATATTTTTTTTAAATTTAATATACAATTACTCTAAAGTAAGAAAATTTCTTTATATTAATTTTTATATTTAAATATATAATTACTTTTAACATTTACTATATAATTACTAAAAAGTATGCTAAATTTCTCTTACTCATTGTTTTTTTTATAACATTTTATATATTGCTAAGAAAAAGTCTCAAGAATTTACAACCCATTCACTTAGCTTTTATCGTATTTTTAATAATAGTTTATTATCGCAAATGTGGCTGGTTAATGGGGCGCAGCATTAAAGCGTGTGCTACATAAAATGCCCATTAACTTTGGGCTTTACTCCTTTCGAGGACCCCAAAAGAAACGCATTTATTAACAGCTGCTGCCCGCGGTGCTGGATGTAAGTCAAACTATGTGAGTACGGGACAGGCCTAATGATTTAGCGCATAATAAATTTCACAGGAACACAATATACATAAAATTTATATATACACACAATACTTTTTTTCAATATTAAAGCTGCTGAGTGAGTGTAAAGAATTATTGTGTCAGATGTTCTTGGGCCTGGCGAACCGTCTGTTATTATATTTTTTCCCAAAAACACGAGAAACGAGAAGCGAAACACGAGAAACGAGAACCGAATGCTGCTTCTTCTTCTTCTTCGTCTCTGGGTTGTGCACCCTACGCGTTTCCAATTGTGGACAGCCCTCGGGGCAATGCGCCATTTGTGCATTGCATTGTGTGCACTACACGTAATTGCAGATGTGCTCACCATCTCTCCCTCTCCCTCTGCATCTGCTGTCTCACTCTTTTTCGGTATTCGGTTTGCAATTGTTCCGTGGACTAATTCAGTTTTTATGCTGCATTTACATTGCAATTTACAATTTCCACCCTGTGATGGGTCGGAATTAAATGTTTGCTTTATACATTTCATCAATACATATGTACATATATATAAATTCTACTATATATATATACTCTACAGTATATGCATATAAATATATTGTAATTTTGGGACTGTGTTTTGCTTGCTGCTCTGCTCGCTATGTCCATGAGGAATTTCATTATAATTTACATAATTTATGCACGACCGTGATTTGCATAATTAAGATCTGTACATTTGTTGTCGAGAGCGCAACGCATCGCGTTTTGCTGTCCAGTCATCATTAGCTTTACACTATATATATCTCTCGCTTTCTGCCTACTATTTGGCTTTTTTCCTTTGGCATATAATTACGAATGCAAAAAGCCAAAACCTCAATTTAAAACTTGGTCCGACCACAGAAAAGATGTCGATTTTGGTCCTTTTGTGGTCCTTTCTTTGGTTGATTCGTCATTTTGCTGCTTTGGGGAGCAGAAATTGCACTCCATGGTGCCATGTGAATCAATCATTAGCATTTTATTGTTGAAATCCCCAAATTGGCACGTTCCTAAAGGTTTCGACCCCACTCTCTCTCTCTGCTCAGTTGGGCTTTATGGCTTTCTAACCTTATTATCGATGACTTCATTGGCTACCCGTATATCAATATTTATGGCCGACACTGTGAACAGTCGCGTCTAATGATTCCCGTGTGTATCATTTGCAAGGTATCCTCAAGTACACTCCATTCCAGTTGAGTTTTCAATGATTAGCCAACCCCCAGTTGTTGTTGTTGTTGTTGTTGCAGCTCTTTATCTTGTTGTTGTTGCTGTTGTTGTTGTTGTTATTTGCTGTGTTTTATTGCAACAACAAAAATGTGTCAATTGCACGCTGGGGAAATCGTTGGGCTCTTCAAAATACGAGTCTGTATTTATATTTATAGCTCATTTCCTGTGCTCTAAGCTCTCTACTATGATTGTGTCTAAGTATCTTGTGTACGTGTGTAAGCCTATGTGTGTGTGTGTGTGAGTGTGTGTGTGTGTGTGTGTGTTGTGCGTATCTTGGCAATTGGCAAAAGTTTTCAAACGCGAAACTTTGACCATTTCGTCTAAGACGTTTCGTGCGTCAGCAGCTTAAGTAGCAGCATTAATTGGATTAACGGCCAAGGGAAAGTACTTTTGCCTAGCACTGTTTGTTATTACAGTAAAACATGTTTACAACCTACAATCTATATGCAATTGTCTTTCATTTATTTATGAAATTTATGACCTTGTTACGTGTGTTTTATGGCATACATTTCAGCTGCTCTTTGATATCGAGTAAACTTTACAATTTCATAATAAATGGGCTGAAAAGGTTCTTATTTTAAGAAAGTTTGGCAAAACTAAGAAGACTTATATGAGAACATATATATTTTTTTTTTCAGTTCAAATAAATGTTCTTTAAATGAAAACTTTTTTAAAATGAATTCAAGTTTGAGAAAACATATATTGTGTGTCTTTGTAACTTTAATATTATTATTTGACACTGTTTATTTTTCACTACCTCTTTTAAACAATAAAATGATTTGTTATTTGAAAATGTACTTTGGAATAATGAAACTTTCTTTCAAAAGATTTATAAATATGAAAAAATAAATCCGTTAGTGCTCATTTAACTATATTGAATATTTTTAAATAATTATAAATATAATTATATAAATAAAGTTGTTATAGTCATAAAATTAGATAATAATTTTAGAGTTCCTTACTTAATAATTTTTTGTTATTATTTGACAGTGATTTTTGTGTAAAGTAAAGCAAATTTTTATTCCAAAATTTGTCCGTACTCAAATACTGCTAATAATATTAGTTTTTTATACCCGGTACTTATCTGGTATATTTTAAGCTCTATGGTATGTTTTGAACATAGTACTGTAACAATATACCTAAAATAGCATTCGGTATACTTTTAGTATTTTTGTTGTTTGTTAATTAGGTATATTTTACAATTAGTTCCGAACTATTTCGCATATCTTTGTTTGCAAAAATCTTTTATTTCTTAAATTTTAGTATATATATTACATTTTCTAATGCTGTATATTTTCCATAATTTCAATCACATCAGGCAATACTTTTAGCTAACAATAATTGCAGTATTTTGTAAGAGTGCTTGTCCCCTCTTTTCCCATGCTTATCCTAGATCAGTTTTGAGTAATTGCTGTGAGTTTGCAACATACTTTAAACAATGAAATGATTGAGCTAGTTAAATGTCTTGGCTGGCAACCCTTGCTCTCTCGATGTATAATTAATATGGTAGTTAGGCCATCTAAATGGTTTTGTGTCACATACATTTTGAACTGCGAGCTCTTATTGATTACATCTAATGCCCATCAAAGGGCGCCCTCGTCTATGCCAAAAAAAAAATAAATACCAAAAAAAAAAAAAAAGAAGGAAGAATTGTGAACAAAGAACAGCATGCAATATTTTATCAAATTATGCGTTGTATGCAACTTCCTTTTTGCTGCTTGAACACCCTTCTCTGTGGGATGAACCTGGACATTCCCTGCCCCTTTCCCTTCTCCATCCTTAGTCCCAATACCCAACTCTATATATACGAATTTCAATCCCAAACGTAGTCGCACAGTCACCGTCGCAGTCTGAGTCACAGTCGCATTGGCGGGTTCAAAAATTCACCCAACGCACTTACAATTTATCAGCATCAAATGGAAACCAAACAGAGTAGGGGCAGAGAGGGGGGAGAGAGAGAGTGAGAGATGTGGCAACGGCAATGGCAACAGAACAACAATAACAATGCCTGCAATACCAATTCGAATTAAAATGCTGCCGTTGCGGATGAGGATGAGACTGAATGAATGACTGAGGATGAGGATGGCAGAGGCAGCCAAGGGGATTGCGAATGGGATTGTGAAATGGTAGAGAAGGAGAGGGAGATGGAGAGAGAGTTGTGAGTGCGAATGCCACCCCGTCTTTGCCAAAAGGGGTTGTTTGTCGCCCGTTATTGTTGTTTTCTGTTGTGTATTTTTTTCTGCTGTTTTTTTTTTTTTGCGCGCGCGTTGTTGCAAATGGATATGGAATGTTACACAAACACCAGGCCAGAGAGGAAACTCTGCTGCAGCAAAGTCGAAAAAATAAAGTACAACAACAACGGCAGTTGAATCAAAACCGAACACCACACGCAGAACAGAAAGCAGTCACCACACACACACACACACACTTAGACACACTCTGGCAGTCAATCCAAGTGCACGCAATGAAAAACAATGCCAAAGTTTTTGGGACAAACTCCCAATTGTGAGACCTACTCCTGATGCTTTTTTCGCCCTGAGTCAGCAGCTCTTTGCGTAATTTTCGACCCACACACAACAATCATTCTCCCTTCTCCCTTCTCCCTTCTCCCTTCCCCCCTTCAAAAAAATATGATGATGATGTGACCGTAGCTGATGATTTTCCTGTTTCTCTCGCTCTCTGAGTTTCCCTATTCCTGCTGATTGCAAGCTATGTATGTGTGTGAGTTTGTGTGTGTGTGTGCTTTGGGATTACGCTTAGTTTCTGCTTGCCACACGCATTTTTGATGATGCCACTCGGTTGTAGGCTGTGTGGACTGTGCAATTACAACTCCGGGGGCCAAGGTAACCCATTGAATTTCGAATATTTCCAACTGAAGTCAACTCTTGTTCCTGCTGCTGATTGTGATGAATTATGCACTGATCCCATTGTGAATGAACAGACAGCAGCCAAGAGCCAAGAGCATGTGGCATGCGATGCTGTTGTTGCTGCACGTGGTGGTTCATCCTCAGACCATATCCAGAGGGCTCTCGGCTGTCCAGCTGTCCGGCTAGCTGCAAATGGTTTGCTGCCTCTCTATTGCTGCCTTTAATGATGTGTCCTTATTTCTAATGCTTTCAACGCACCACTGCCGCCTGCCAGGGCTGAGAGATTAGTTCTCCGCTGCCGGCCTTAGGTGCGTTTCACAGATTTTGTGATTTATGCATTGTTATGAGCATTTCACTTCCCTAGAGAAACGTTTTCGTTTTTCACCCTGCCACGAGGCAGGAGTGAGTATCTGAAATTGGATCACACATCTCATGCATTTTGAATAGCTTTCGTCGAATTTGAATTGCTGAATGCGTCGAAAAAAGGTTTTTATTACATATTTGCAGAGAAGGGCACACAATTAATCACAACTGCTGAGCATGGCAAATATATATTGAATAATTCTAGAGTTTAAGTTAATTCATGTTTTCCTTTTTTCCCCTATTATTTATTTAAAACATTGTAAATGTTCGCATAACAAAAAGTATCATAAAAACCTATTCTATCTCTTGAAATACTCTGGTGCAGTCCTAATGCGACTAGACGACAACCGCATGCGTCTGGTTCATGTCCGGACCGCCTCCAGGGTCCATCGTCCATCTCTCTACCGCCTACAACATCCATTAATAGCGAACATGCAGCAGCAGCAGCAGCAGCAGCAGCAAGCGAATGACAAGCTGAGCTGCCCAAGCTTCAGTCTCCTGAATTCAGAACAATTTGTTGCTCTGACGCTGATGCTGCTGCTGTTGCTGTTGTTGATGTTGATGTTGATGTTGATTAGACTGGCCGCAACATCCAAACCCACACACGTAGCACGTAGCGAAATAAGCGTCAAACAACCACCCGAAACAGAAGCAATGACCATACCGAGTTGTTCCTCCCCCTCTTCCCCATTCCCATTCCCAATCACCACATCAACCAAATTGAATAGAATCGACATAGTGAGGAGGAGTGTGTGCCCATCCATCGTCCTCACTCCAACTACTTTTTTTTGCACCAATGTTAATGACTGATTGTGCGTTTCTCAGCATTTTCTAAATGGAATTTTGATTGTATCCGCTTACGTGCACATTTCCCTTCCGCCTCGGGGTGTTAATCATTATTGCATGCGTCAGGCTATACTATCCAACTTCCTCGATACTATATAGCGGCTATGCTGCGGGGCTAGTTTTCTTAGTCACGTCTGCACGAATATCAAATAATCTAGCTGCAGTTTCAAATAACACAGCCAACGTTTTGGGCATATTCATAATTCTATTTATCTGACTTTGTAGTTGACTTGATTGCATACACTAGGGTGCAGAATTAAAGAGAGGAAATTATGTGTATAATACAAAAATATTTTATTTAAAGAAAATATATAATAACAATATACATTATTTACTGTCAAAAATTTCAGTATTTTATTGTATAACAAAAGACTTTTTTTGTTTTTCTGTTATACCTTTAAAAGGTTCTTTGAGGAATTATTATTTTCATTCGATGGAGAGTCAACTGCCATACAAAATTTAAATTTCATTCTTGTTTAAATTTTCGATTAAATAATAATACCGAATACATTTGATTTAAGGTATGTGTGATATTTGCTTTAGTATTTTATTTCCATACTACAATACAATAAAGTCAGTTCAATCAAAGATTTTTTTTAATTTAAATTTTATAATAAAATTTTTTTTCAGAATGCGTATGTTTGTATACAAAAATAGTTTTATTTGAATTTTGTGTTGTTTGGTATTAATTTCAGTAATTTCTACTTTATGTATATACTTAAAATCGTTGCAATGTTACAAATTTTATTGTTGAGAAGTGAAGATTGTATTTTTTGATAATTTTGCATTTCCCCTTCAATAATTTCTATTTCTCAATTAAAACCTTTTTGGCAACGAATTATTTGGTTTTAATGGCAATTTATTTCAAATTCTATTCGATGATGCAAAGAAATTGTTTCATTTTTCGTTTTGTTTTTGTGCGTTGGTGGCAACCTTTCACTTAATTAAAATTTCCTTTTGAATGTCAAAGAAAACAAGTAAGAAAGCTACAGTCGAGTGTGCTCGACTGTGAGATACCCGCTACCCATTTTGAATAAAAGCAAATTATTGCGGTATTATTTTCAAAATATACCAAAAAATACTGCAAAATGCTAAAAATATACCAAATGGTATATTTGGTATAACGATGTGGTACTAACATTCAAAATATACCATAGACGGCAAAATATACCAGATTGTCGGCCAAAGCATGTGAGACCCCTAGCAAGTAGGCGTTTTAGCCCACACAAAAGTATTTCTTTAATAACTTCCACAATTTTTATCTGATCTTAACAAAATTTTTAGGAATCATAAATAGTATTGTTATTATTATACACACCAAAATTCGCAGCTTTAGCTTTTAAATTACGCTTGTAATTCGATTTTTTTGATTTACGGGGGCGGAAGTGGGCGTGGCAAAAATTTGAAACAAACTTGATCTGCGTGCAAACATAACAAATGCTATCGAAAAAAAATTATAGCTCTATCTCTTATAGTCTCTGAGATCCAGTGTTTCATACAGACAGACGGACAGACGGACAGACGGACAGACAGACAGACGGACAGACGGACATGGCTAGATCGTCTCGGCTGTTGACGCTGATCAAGAATATATATACTTTATAGGGTCGGAGATGCCTCCTTCTACCTGTTACATACATTTCTTGCCGGCACAAAGTTATAATACCCTTCTACCCTATGGGTAGCGGGTATAATAAAAATATATGAAATGCGTTTTACGAACTTTTAATATCAATTAATTTTCTGTTTGCATTAAATGCATATTTATTTGCATATGTGTTTGAGTATATTTTTATATGTATTTTTTTTTTTTTATTACAATTTTCATTTTTGTTAGGATATGTGAATATTCGGTAAGCGGCAAATGAATAAAAAATACAGAAATGTGTTCTTTTGCTGGTTTTTATTGTGCAGTCGAGCGAACGAAATGTGCAATAATAAATGCTGACTGTCTTTGTCCAACTTTATGTGCTTATAACGGTTTTTGGGTTATTTTTGGTGCCCACGACTCGACTCTGTTCTCTGAGTTCAAGTTTTATGTGGGAGAGGAGGAGAAAGGGGAACGGGAGCTGACATCGTTAACATCATCAGTGAAGCAGTCAAATGCTAATAGCTGCCATTTCCTGCAGGTCCGGCATTCAGGAAAATTATGCGCACAAGCGAGCGAGAGCTGCGTTTTTCCCCCTCCCCTCCTCATATTTTATTTTCCTTCATTTTTATGCTGTGTAGTTTTTCAGTTTCATTTTATTTTCTGCACAATTTTTATACAGACAGTTTGTTTGCAACGCAAAAATCAGCTGCACAGCAAAAGTGGAGCGAAGACCGAGTGATTATACATTTCATCTCTTACTTTTTACATTTTTTTTGGTTAGAAAAGAAGTGATGAGAGAACAGAAATATATATGTATATGAAAATGTTGCATTTGCATTTTAGAATATGCAGCAAATTAGAGTGCGGGAAGTGCGCACATTAACGAGAAGCAAATCCTAACGAGAACTTTGCCAAAGCATTTGCAAGGCTAAATAAATGCTAAACAGGTTATTCACTATGCTATATATATACTATATATTATACACAAGTTGCCCAACTGCAACTTGCAACTAGGTGAGCTCTTTAAATGAGGTTAAACACAAGAAATGTAACTTATTTAAAGCCGTATTAGATTATGACATTACTCGTCTAATTTAAATTGATTTTTCAATTCAATTTTTGGCTAAAGTTTTAATTATGGAAATTTGGATGTATTCAATTGAATTTAATTAATGCTCTGCTCTGCTCCACTCTCAAAAGTTCAACTAGGCTTGTCACTCAAAGCGAAAATAATTTGATTGATTTGGTGAAATTAAATCGGCAATAATCAATGAAATTCCAAAATGTAATAAATGCTCAAAACGAGCCAAAGCAAAGCAAATCAAAGCACAAACAACAATAATGGCAATAATATAGATTTATATATTTTTGGGCACAAAGGCGAAATTAAACAATGAATTGCAGAGTTGTCGGGTGGAGAGGGGGGAGGAGGAACAATATTTTCAATAAAGAAATTCCACAAATCATTACCCGAAAAACCGCAAAACACACAAAACTCTCTCTAGCTAGCAAAGTTTCTGACAGGACCACAAATGGCGAAGGACATGACGCCAACAGAACTGAACTAAACTCAATTCAAGGAGGGGGCAACAACAGAATTTTTGCGAGGCAAACAAGTTGTGAAAATGCCGGACGAAATGGCAGGAGAAGAAGTTACTTCTTCGTCGTCTTCTTCATCTTCTTTCACTGACAGCGCCAAATAAATTGAATCAAACGAGGAAGTACTGCCAACAACAACAACAAGAACAAGAAGAATAAGAACTTGGGTGCTTGGTGTGCAGCATTTTGAAGACGAGGCAACTTTGCATGCTTCGAAATTCAATTCTAATTAACATAAATTTGCACAAATGAATGTCAACCACAAGAGGCAGCTGGAAAGAATACTAAGACTACCACACACACACACACACACACACACTCGCACACTCCTACGCACAGTCGGAACTTGTAATTTAATTTATGTAGCTTGGCAACTTTTTCGTGAAATCATAAGTCAGCCTCCACAGCGACAACAGGTGGAAGACAGAGAGAGAGGAAAGGAGAGAAGATTGCTTGATTAAAGTGCGCTTAATCCAACACCAACACACACACAGAACTTGTTCCGCTCATATGTGTATGTATGTGTATAGCAGGTGTGTGAGTATGGGTTATTTCCGGTTCTCATCTGCCTTTTGGTCTTTTGCGTCGTCGTCTTCGTTTCTGTTGTTGCCAGCTACTAATGAGCTCCACAGCAAGCACAAATATTATTTGACTCTGAATTTATGCAACAGCAGTACGATGCCTGACACTTGCCTCTTTCGCTCTCTCTCTCTCTCTCTCTCTTTCTCTTTCCCTCTTTTGTGCTTTGTCTCTACTTTGAGCATACTTCTTGCAAAGGATATGCACAATTTTTCATTGTGCCTGCCACATTCAATGATTAATTGAGTCATAAATCTAAACTGAGCACTTTTGCTAATGTTTTTCGAGGCGACTAATTAGCAGCCTTTAAATTTTGTATAACATAATACCAAAATGCTCAGCTAATACATATAAATGTTCGTTTTTACTTGATAACGATGATATATTAGTATATGCGTCTTAACATTTCATGTATTTACATACAAAACTTATTCACTTCATTGAACAAATTTATTGTTAATTCATTTTCATTCTAATCTTTCATTACACATTGTCTTTTTGATAATTTCGATTCGATTTTCTTCCCATTTGTATACAAATAGTTAAATGTATTTTTGTGATGTTATCATATTTTTAAAATATAGACTTAGTTTCTGCTGATTTCTATAATTTTCAGTCATTTATTTTAAATATAACATTTTGGTATAAGGTATAAAAGCTGGTATATTTTGTATTTTAAGGTATATTTTGTACGAAGTACAATATTAATATACTAAGTATAGGCTTTGGTATATAATAGTATATTTTTAGAACCTCGTTTAATCGCGATTGTATATCGGGTATCTCACAGTCGAGTCTTACTCGTTTTGCTTTCAACTCTCTACAATTTGTTGAATGTACTTGTAAATTTTCTTCTATTCCTTAAAATTTCGTGTTCATTATTTAAGATTTATCGATTGTCTCACACTTCTGTTTGATGAATGCATGTCAAAATTCGCTTTAGCATTGATTGATTGATTGATTGAAAAGATGCTCGTCTCTTGATCCCCATTCCCTTCATGGGAAGGGTATCACAAATGCGACCTGCGAGTTGTGACTTCAGAATTTCGTGAGTTTTGTGAATTTTTTTTGCGCAAGGCTTTTGTTTTTGGCAAAAGTTGCCGGAAACGGAAATGGCATTTTGTGCGCGCGCTTGCTGCAAGGCAAGTTGACTTAACTTTGCACTTCAAGTTGCCGAATAAACTTTGAATGAAGTCGTGCCGGCAACACAAAAGGGGAGGAGGGAAGGAGGTGGGAGGGCAAATGGAATAGAAATGGGAATGGGAATGGAAATGGGCAATGAGGTGATGAGCGACGATGTCATGGCGATGCCAAAGTTAAGTCGATGCAGTGAACCAGATGCACAGCGCACAGAGATGACAGCGATGCCAGCCGCTTTTGCAGGGTAGCTCAATGTCAGGCACGCCCGATTACGATTACGATTACGATTGCGAATGCAGCCAAAGGGAAGGCAACAAATTTGCCAGCGGTTGTCAGGACAACGGGGCAAACAAAGGCACTCGGCGATAACGGATGGTAACTATGGCGATGGCGGCGCATGTCAGGATGCGCTCTACGAGGATGTCGACGGCGATATGCAAATTAGATACAAATAATAGTGAAGCAACAAAAAAAAAGCAGAAGCGTACAAAGTTGAATGTGCCGAATGTAAATGGAAAACAAAAATAAATTCCACAAAATCCTTGCACGTATCCGGCGTATCTGTAGCCGTGCATCTGTAAGGTAGACAGCCGGCCATCCGAGAGACCAAAAGCAGACCAGAGCAGTCTCAAAAGGGGTGCCCAGAGAGCAGGGCAGAAGATGAAGGGTGGCGGGGTGTTTCTGGGTGGTTTGGGATCGCGTTGCTATTTGATATGCACAGCGTCATAAATAATGTTCAGCATTTAATTTCATTTCCATTTTACGATATGATATTCAGTTTTCGCTCGCTCTCTCTCTCTCTCTTTATCTCTCTCTTTCTGACTTTACTCTCTGACTCTGTCAACGCAGCTGCCGCAGCGTGCACAAATTGACAGAATTGAAAGTGTAATAAAATTTGAAATTGTATTTTCGTTTCGCGTACACTTTTCTCTGCCAGGCAGGCATTTAATTTTATGATTTTTGATTTCAATTGCAACATTTGTGTGCCCCATATATATAATATAAAGTTTCACTTTGACTTCCACTTCCACTATTGCCCTCACCCCCCCCCCCCCCCACCCAGAAGAAACTTTACTTTAATGCATTTCATATTGCAACACAAACAGCTGCAATCTGTCAGTGGAAGTAAAGAAGTTTGTCATTCTTTATGCAACATTGAAGACATCAAATTATTGTGCAATTGAAATGTTATTTAATTTGTAAGAAAGAAAATGAAATTCAGTAGATTTATGCTATAGAAAGAGAGAAAAGTATGTAGATTGTAAAGATCTTGATTTAAGTTTTCTTCGATCTTATTTTGCAATCTACTTTTCTAGAGGAAAACATTCTTGAATCAAGATTTTTATTCTAAGCTTGCATTTTAAGATTAAAAATATATTTTTTTTAAGATAAAACTCTTGATTCAACAATGTTTTTTGCTAGTTTGAAAAGTAGATTGCAAATGTTGACTAAATATTTATTCGAACTAAAACAAAAATGTTTTTCTTGTCTCTTCAAATGTTGGAATTTGTTTGCTTTAATTTTACCAATCGAAATTTAAGATTGTTTGATCTTGATTTAAGATTTTCTTGATTAAACTTTAAGATTTTTCCATCATGATTTAGGCAGAAATCTTCTTTGTTAAATTGAAGTTAAAATCAAAAAATCAATCTTAATTCAAGATGTTATTTTTGATTTTAGCATGTTTTATTTATCCGAGTACAATTGATAATCTCTCTCTCTCTCTCTAGTCTCAATTCGATTTAATTTCGTTTGCTGAGAATCCTTACTCATGCCGCATTGTTTGACAAATATTTGCATCTGTTTAATTGAAAGCTATTTGCTGGCTGGCAAAACAAAGGCAAAGATTCTAAGCAGACGTTGACAATGTCAATATGCAAAACCAAACTATTGTCTAAATGCTGCTCCAAAATTAATTCATAAGCTAAGCAAGTGCGGCTGCATGATATCGCATCGCATTGTTTCACTAAATATATTAACAAACAATGGGAGATATCTGAAGCAGGAGCAGCAGCCGCAGTTTGTGATCGATTACCTAGGCTTAAACGCAACAGGCACAACTGTACTAAGGATTTGCATATCCATTTCCCTTCCACATTTATTGATTGCTGCTGTTGCTGCGTGGGTTATAGAAAACCAAAGTCTGACCACACACCTTGGCAACAATCTGGCTTAGCAGCAGTCACTCAACAATGGCGTTCATATATCTTCTATCTTGCAGTTGCCATGCCATCAGCATACACGTATGTGTATGTGTATGTGTGTGTTTGTGTGTGTGTGTGTGTGATGGGCTATCACTTGTTTAGCCATTGGTGATTTATGTCGACCCACAGAGAGCCACATGCTGATGAAATGCGCCCAACTTGCTGCCAGCTTCTTTGACTTTAGTTCAGCTTCCACATCTCTCTCTTTCTCTCTCAGCCATACATTTCAATTCTATTTCTTTTCTCTACTCTGCTGTCCGTGTTCTGCTTGTTGCTTTTCTGCTTTGTGATGTCCTTTGCCGTCTGTCTGTCCGTCCGTCTACTGTGTCTGAGCTACTACTACTTCTACTGACTACCTGACTGTCAGCAGGCAGCTCAAATTATTATTACCAAGTGCACTCGGGCGTATGCGCAATGCTTTTTTCCACTTGAGCATGTCGGTGGCAAAAACAATAACATTCACTCTACAAATGCTCTGCAATTGAGAGAGTTCTTCAAATTATTACTTCACTTCTTAAAAGCATTACAAAATTATGTTGTATACTTTAAGTCATTGATTAATTTTCGATGAAAAGCATAAAATATTCACTGCACTTTAACATGACCAACAATATAAACCAGCGTTCAGCTGTCGTTTTATCATCATCATCATTTCCTATTGCTATTCAGATTTCACTTCTTGACTAGCAGCTGCAAGCAACAATTGCAATTTGTGCTCTGCGCACAATTGTGGATTATTCATTTGCAAAAGTTTTCTCAACATTCTCCACATACTCAAGAGGTATTTGTTGTATCCTCCGCTTCTACACCCAATAAATATGAAAACACAAAGGGGTCTGTTAAAGCCTGAACAAACATTTCGAATTGAAAAAACAATAATCATGTAATATTTCTTATATTCAATATTTATCTATATAGTCAAAGTTTGTAACACTCAACTACTTATATCTGTATTGTGAAGTGATTTATGTATTCTATTTTCACGATATTAAAAAAAGACACTATTATACTTATATATCAATTATTTTTATCATTATTGTGAAGTTTTTTGTGTATTTCATTTTCACTATAATAATTAAACACATTATTATAAAGATATATGAACTATTCTTAGCTTTATTGTTAAGTTATCTTTGTGTTTTCTTTTCATGATATTAATTTGCTTTATAAGCATCTTTTTAACAGGGTATTTCCACGTCGTTTACTCTGATACTTCAATATTTTTATATGTTTTATATTGCTGCTGTTGTTGCCGTTGACAACAAAAGGGATTCTGCTTGTCAGCTCATCACGATTACGATGATTTCGATGATGATTGCCGATGATGGAGTTGTTGTTGTTGTTGCTGTTGCTGTTGCTCTTGTTGCTTGTATATTTTGTGCTGCTGCAGCAGCAGCGTTGCCATTTTCTGCGAATTAAGCCAATTTAATATGGAATGGAATGGCTCTGACAGCTAGCTCCACCCAACAACAGTAGCAGCAATACAAAAAAAAAACAACAATAAAGGGGAAGAAGCGAGAATTGCAACCATGGAAATTAATAACTGAAGCCTTTAAAAGTTTTTTAATAGCCTGGCGGCTGCATTTGTGTTGCTGCTGCTGCTGTCGTTGTCATAATTGTTGTTGTAACTGATGTTGCTTTAGTTGTTGTTGCTGTCGTTGCTGTGGTTGCTGTTGTTGGTGTTGCTGTTGCTGTTGCTATTGGTGCTGCTGATGTCGTCTAGCATCACTTCATTAGCGCACACAAAATTCAGCGCATGAAAATTGTTTTCCATTAGTGCAACACACCGGAGAGTGAAGATCGGGGCAACCAGCAAAAAGGGGTTGCTTGTGTGTGTGTGTGTGTGTGTGGGCGTGGCTGGTTGCCAAAGTTGCCACTAAGCCTTTATGCATTTGATGGCTTTGATTGTAGCTGCTGCTGTTGCAACACAAGCCCAAGCCCAGCTGCTTGCTTTCATGTGGGGCTAAACCGTATGTGCAAAAACTTTGCCCGCCAACTCGTTAGACAAATTGAAATTTTGTCGTCAATTGGCGCTTTTAGTTGCCTAAAGCCAGAGCGAGAGGGAGGATATATATGTATATATATATGTGTGTGTGTTGGTGCTTGTCAAAAGTTGCTCGGCACTCGAGGCTTTGGTTTAAGCCGCTCGGATCGTCGGTCTCCCTTTTGGTTTGCTTTGCTCTGCTGCTGCTGCTATGCAGGCGCCTATTTTAGCTGCCAGAGTTTTTGGCCGAAAATTTAATTTGACGTCCCCTGTAATGGGCTTAGAGCGTTATCAAAAATGCTTTTGGCAAATGCCAAAGTCAACTCGCAAACTTGTCAATGGCAAAAAGTTGATTTTTATTACGGATTTCAAATGTTGGCTAATCTCTTGGCTGGCTGTCATTTCAGTTGCATCGCATTTTAAACAATTGTTTGAATATTTTATTAAAATTTCACATTTTATTATTTAAATACCATTTTCATAATATTTATTTATAGTAATTATTTGTTTGATAAAAGTATGGCACGCATTTTAAAGATCTGTTTTAATAAGCTATTATTTGATTAGTATAAAAGAATTTGTATTATTAATAGACATTATTTTCTATTAATTGTTATTTAATTTGAAAACTTATTTAAATTATAAATGATCATTATTTTATTGTTAGTGAGCAATTAAAATAAAAACTTTGATAAACCTTAGTTTTCTCCACTAAACAGATTTATTTATATAACCACATACATATACAAATATAATTCTCATGTTTCTTTTTGTTTACAAATTCTTAAAATGTACTGCAAATAAAATTCGATATCCTTTTGACCATTTTAAAGCAATTAAAATGCAACAAACTGCAAATGAATGCATTAAAACTAAATTCAAACACATTTATTCTGTTTTCTCATATGCTGCAACGCATTTAAGATAAAATTTATGGATACATTTCATGGCAATATTTGGAAATTTGATTAAGCCCTTGTTTCCTCCTCCGCTCCTCTGCCGCATCGAGTGCCATAAAATTCCAATCCTGCAAACGCTATTCATAGCAACCACCTGCCATTGAGCATAATTCATTTTATTTGCACACATTAAAAATGGTTTTTCTATAGATCAAACAACACAACAGCACAAAAAGAAAAAACAAAACAACAACAAATATGAACATACTTGCTAAGCAAATATTTTTGCAATAAAGAGAAACTATAAGCTGGCCATGAGTACAGAATTTGTTGCTGTGTTTGCCAATGCAATTGAAGCCAGCAGCCAGTTATCTAAGTATCTAGGCAACCAATGCGAACATTTCAAGTACTTAGGAGCAGCTGAAGCTGCTTTTGTATGCGAATACCCTGTAGAATAAGCTTAAGAGATGTTGAATGTACTTCAAAATTGAAAATCGAATAAAAGAATTAAATAATGTTTTCATTTATCAAATTGATTAATGATAATTTCGTTAAAAGATACACGTTAATGTATCTGCAGGATACTTGCGAGTTCATCACTTTTGAAATGCATCTTATTTATTTATTTGTGTGCTTGAATTGTTGTGCTGGCTGGCAAACCGAGTATAAATAAATCAATTTCCATTGAAAAGTGTGTATTTTATTTGCATTCGCTCGAGTGCAAATTGTTTGTTAGTGAATGTCTGTGTGTGTGTGTGTGTTTGCTATTTGTCATGAGTATCTCACGGCATTCGTTATTTCAGTCCACAGCAAAACCTTTTGCTACAAATAAAATTTGCAAAATTTCCTCATCTCGAATGCACTTTAAAATGAAAAAAGCAAGCCAAAAACAAGTCAGCTAAGTAGAATAACCAGCTAACCTATAAAGACAAGAAAATTGAAGAGAAGAGCTACACAAAAACCTTTCCTGACCGCATCTTGGCATCTTCGCAAGCCTTAAATCTAATCAGCACAACGCTTGTCACCTCACCTGTGCCCCCAAAAAAAAAAGCATAAAAATATGCATGACACATACGCGTGGTTGTAAGTGTGTGTGTGTATGGATGGGTGTATGAGGTCTTTATATAGTCGCACTTTGCTTGCAATGACGATGACTCCCACATATGAAAACATTTTTTCATGGCACATGCCAGAAAAGGCAAAAACTTTGCTGCCACAGGAAAAGTTGCGGCTAAGCCAAGGGAGTAAAAAGGGTGCCCCAAAAAAAACACAACCCAAAAAAAAAGTGTGGCGGTCGCAATGGCAAAAAGTTGGAGCATGATGATGATGATGATGACGATGTTCGTTGGGCCAACGTTTTTGGCTACAAAGAGTCATCGATCCATTAAAACCAAAAGTCTGCGCCCGAAAACTGTACAAAGGCAAAAACCGATGGCGATGGCTGAAGCTCTGCAGTTGTAGTTGAAACTGAAGCCGAAGCCAAAGCCGTCGTCAAGCCAACGGCAACACAAGGATGCTACGCCTCCCTTTTTCTGAGTGTGTGTGTGTGTGTGTGTGTGTGTGTGTGTGTGTGTGTGAGGTTAAGCTGGCGGGGCATGAGCACAGGTAGTCAAGGTTGCTATGGCAATATCTCCTCGCATGTGTATGTGTGTGTGTGTGTTTGCATCGTATCTGTTCGTGTCGGTGTCCGTCGTTGCTCATACGCCATGTTGTGCGCAGCTAAAAGCCACTGCCACCGCCTGAGTGTGGGGCCGACTATAAAAGCGGTTGCCAAGCACAGCTCGCCGCACAGATGCGTTGTCAGGTGGCTCCACGGCAGCCACAAGGCCAACAGCAGCAGCAGCAGCAGCAGCTCCCTTGAGGCCTTTGCCCAGCGAGTCTCAAGTGCCTTGTGCTTGGGCCAGCTTGGATTTTAGTTTTGGCCCCATGTTTGTTTGGACTGACTGTCCGGAAAACTACACTCTACGCGCAACGAGTGGGCGTGGCAAGTGGGGGGCTGGAATCACTAATGTGGTTAGCAGTAATGACTGCATTTCAAATGCATAAAGGTTCTCTGCAGCACTTAGCCATAACTGGGTGCAAACCCCTCATCATCAAACCAACCTACTCGAATACTTATTATATTTTGATAGCTTTGCCATACAAAGCTGACAGCCGACCGAAAACTGACAACTCACAACTGACAACTAACAACTGGCAAGGAGCGAGAACTTTAAGGCCGTTCAAGTTTAGCGGCAAACTTTGATAATCTACAAAAGTTTACACAAAAATTAAGAATATTCTCCGAACATATTGTGCACAAAGTTAAAAGAAAACTTTCGTTAGCTAACTGATAATCAAATACATTATTTTAATAATGCGACACAATTGGGAGACTTAAAAAACTTGATTATTTGCAAAGTTAAAAGCTTGCCAATTAGTTTGAAGGAATTTATTCAAAATAATGAGATGATTTTTTGATTATTAAAAGCAATTTAACCTATTAATACAGCTGGTTCTTCCTTAATATGTTTGTAAATAAGATTTAGAAAATGTTATAAAAAAAATCATAATTTATTGTTATTTAAACTTTTTGTTTTTATATGAGAATTTTATATTATTAATATTACTTTTATTATCAAATCTGTCAACAATTTTAAGACCTGTTTTAAAGATATATTCTGCTTCTTTACACAATATACTTTCATACTCAGAATTCTAAAATAAAAGACTTTTTTTGAGATAGGTTTGGAAATTATCAAAATATCAATTTAAAAATTAAAAACAAAAATAATTTTATTTCTGTTATCTTTAGGTTATATATTATTTTATTATCAATTCAGAAAATTTTAAAACTGTTTTTAGGGAATATGGTGCCATAATATATTTATATTTTAATTTGAGTATAGAACAAAATTCTCTTTAATTAGTTTTGAAAATATGAAAAAAATCAATTGAATTTACTGAGGATCATTTTATAAATTTACGGTTGCCTCCGATTTTGCGCAGTGTATGCGCTGGCGCTTGCGCCTTGAAGCTCGGTGTGAAAAAAACATGGCTGCGCTCACAACCGGGACTCACACGTACACACACACACATACAGAGAAAGAGAGAGAGAGAGAGAGACACGCACACACGCTCTCAGTGAGACAGACAAAGGCCATTTCCCCTTAACAAATGAGCAAGCATTGAGATACACACACACTTGCCTACACACACACACACACACACACACATGGAAACATTGTTGGGTTGTGTTTGTTGCTCAGAGTTGTGCAAACGATTTTCAACACATTTGCAATTATTGTAAATGTGTGCAAAATTTCAAACATTATATATGTATGTGTGTGAGTGTGTGTTTGTGTGGGTGTATGCGTGGGAGTAAATCAGCCACACAGAGCGAGACAGAGATAGCAGCAGTGAATGAAAGAGAGAGAGAACGAATTTGTGTGTGTGTGTCTGCAAAGTGAACATTCGATTTTACCGGTTGCTGCTTTTTGCCGGTCTTTTACAACAACTCCGGAGAGTGTTATGCACTGTTGGGAGATGGAGATGGAGACGGAGAGGGGAGAAGAGGAGGAGGAGGAGGAAGTTGGGAAGTGGGAAGTGAGAGTTTAACTGTGAACTCCACTCCTGAGTGAGCTGCTGCTGTTTTGGGCATTTTATGCGTTTGGGGAACTGGAGACAACACACACACACACACACACAGAGTGAGAACCTTGCAAGTGAAGCTGATATCTGCTTTGCTGTTGTGTGCCAGTTGAAAGACTCTTTCTCTCCCTTGAGTGTGTCGCCAACGTCGCCGCCATATTTGATGTTTGCCTGTTGGCCTGTTGTTATTTTCGATTTGTCGTTAGGCAACAACAACAACAACAACAGTAACAAGAACAAAGAAACTTGGCCAACTGATGTTTGTTGTCTTTGCTACAGTTCACTGCACGTTTTCCCAGCGCACTCCATCCATCCAGCCATCCAGTCATCCATTCATATAGCATATATCTACATATCTATCTAGCTATCTATCCACCTTTTGACCAGGTCTAGGCCAACCCCTCGCAACACGTTTGCAGCTTACTAGAGTGAGGTTTACTCTGCAATTGGTCGGGACTAGACGACTTGGCAAACAGTGAATAAATTGTTGATGATGTGGTTTATTATTCATTAATATAAATTCAACATTAATATATATTCAAAAAGAATAAATTGTTGATGATGTGGTTTATGATTTATTAATATATTATATTCAACAAGTTTTTAAGAAAAGCTTTGAATCAGAAAAGTCTGGTTATTGAAGTAAACTATACATTTAAGTTGATTACTTATCATTTTACAGTTCTGCAATGTTTACATAAATCACGAATTCGGCTTAAGCGCCAAGAGAGTTAAAATATACGCTTGAATATCGTCTAGAAATAGCAAAATATTTAAAACAACGATGTTTAAGTAAATGTCCAAATGTTTATATTTATCATAAATTATTAATCAACAGCTTTATCTCTTCCCTGCGTAACACTATTTTAATATCAGGCAAAGATATTCTTTTTGTTTATTATTTTGTTACGTTAAATTTCAGTATTACAATATATATTCAACCAATTTTAAGCGACATTTTTGATCCCTTAGTTAAATTAAATCATACAAAAATCATGTTATGCTTTTAAAAATACTATAACAGTATTTTAATACTAGTAATACTTAATACTAATTGAATTGCTCAGTTTAGGTTATTTTTGCGTAAACTTAAATATAATTTGGCAAAAAAAAATATATACTTGTTAGTATTATTTTAGTATATTATTAGTATTTCTTAGGTTTATACACTTTTCTAACTTAAATAAATGCGTGCAACCTAAACTAAATGGTATTTTTTTAGTATTTCTTAGTTTTTTTTTCTTAATTAGTGTTTCTTTTCTAACTGTAATACACTTTCCTAACTTAAATAAAATTGTGCAACTTATTTTTTTTAGTATTTTACTAGTATTTCTTAGTTTTTTTCTTAATTAGTATTTGTTTTCTAACTTTAATAAAATGGGTTGACTAAAAATAAACCATACTTTTTTTTGGATTTTTTTAGTATGTTTTGTTCCAAAATTAAATCCTGAAAAAATCAATACTTAAACAAAAGATTATTTTTAACAATAATCTTACTTTCAAAGGATATATTGGTATTCGGCATCTTTTATTGATTGTCGCTTATTATGTTGTTGTTGTTGTTGTCCGTGTTGCTGTGGTGTTGTACTAATGGGCAGCCAGACGCCATTGGAAACGCCAAACCAAACGCGTTGGCGGCCATTGCGCGAAATGTGTTCGCGTTGGCTGGGCAACAACAGCAATAACCACAGCAATACAGACACACACACACACACACGCACACATACTCGCACACTTTGGAAGAGACAAAGACAAAATGAATGGCACTAAATGAAATGAAATCAACATGGCTGCCCGGATCCGGATCCGAGTCCCGCTTTCTGTTCTCTGTTCTCCGTTTCTGTTCTGTTCTGTTCTGTTTTCTATTTTCTGCTTCAAACTCAACTGCAACGTTGGCATTTTTCCCAGTTGTTTTCTCTCAACTGATGTTGTTGTTTTTTTTGTTCTTGTTTTTCGTCTTTTTTCATTTGCTTTCATTGCGTTGCGCTTCCATTTAGCTTTGCCTCTCATTCCTCTCACACTCAAAACACAATCCATGCGGAACTCCTGAACACAAGAGGCGATGCGAGGCGTTTGTAATGTCCTATCGGGCTCATTAGGCCGCAACAAATTTAATTGAGGCACTTTTCAGCCGTGTTGTTGCGTGTGCCGAAAAACGTGTTCAAAATGTAAACCAACAAAAATATATTTTGCAATATAAGCGTTTTCTCATATATGATGCTGATGCTGCTTCCGAGTGAGTTGGTTTTGTTTATTCATTTAGTTTCACTTTTTGTCGCGTTCGCTAATTTAATTCAATTAAATGAGTTTTACAACGTTTTTATTATTGAGTATGCTGTGAGCGTGGCTCTGTTTCTGTTGTTATTGCTTCCTTTCTGGTCAATTTTATCAAATCTATTACACTTTAGCACTCACATACACACACACACACAACAAATTAGTTTCGATTGTTCAGCAACAAAGTTTCACAATGAAATTTTGCAAGTTGCCAGTCAAATTGATTGGAAAATACTTTGGCACATTACATCGAAATAGTTACAGTTGTAAAACTAATTACACCATAAATATGAATTGCTTTAAGCAACATTGTACTTGCATCTTTGGGAATTGTTATAAAACGAAATTTAATTAAATTGAGGCAACATACAAAACGTAATTGAATATTAAATCGATGCTAAATTTGCCATGGACATCAAATTGGCTTCATTACGTGCATTCAAATAATGTTTGGAGTTGTTTGAGTTAATTAAAATGTACAAATGATATTTTATATTTGAGACTTTTTAACTCTTATTGAGCATTCCATAAAACAAAGTTTGCAATGGGCAAAAAATCTGGATATGTTATTGAAGAAATATTGAAATTGATACTTTAAATGTCTGCCTTCATTAAAATGCCTGAAAAATAATTCCATTTGTTGAACATCTTTTTCTTTATTTTTGTCAAGAAATGATATTTAATATTTTGCGTTAAAATATTTCATAGACAATTTTTGCAGTGTATAACGAATTATTGAAGTATATAAATAAAATTTTTTATTTTTAATTTTTTGGAATATTTAATAAAGCAGAAGTATTTATGGGCATACAATTTTATGCTTTTATTTTTTATTATTGCTGAAATTAATACTTTGACTGTCTGCCTTAACTCAAATGTAGAAAAAATAATTTGATTTGCTATTTCATTGTTTTTTTTTAACAAAGGTTATTTCATACTTTTGAGCATTAAACTCTCGTTGAATATTCAATTAATAAAAAAACTTGCAATCTACGTAAAATTGGCTGCATTAAAGGTACTAAAACATTGTTGGAACTTTGTAACTGACTGCTTAAATTAAAAGTTATGAATAAAAGTTCTATCAAATAAAATTCGGATTTTCTTTCATTGGAATTTTTAAGTTAAATAAAATAAATTTATTTTGTTAGATGATTGAAGAATCTTGAACAATCTTTAACTCTCTTTAAGCACAGTTTTATGCAATCTGAGTTCGTAATATAAAATAAAAATATACAATAAATTTGAGTAGTGTGAACTGTGTTTGCCCCAAACTGCTGCCACATGTGCCACATCGAGAGATGCTGACAACACTTTAATTTATAGCAAAGCGACGAATTTGCCGTTTGCCCTTCGCCTTCAAAGAGGAGGAGGAGGAGGAGGACAGCTTTTGCAGCGTTTTCCAGTATTTGGTTGTGCTTGGTGGAAAACCACTTTTCATGCACATCAGTTGCAGCTGTTACAACACACAGACAAAGTCGACAGAGCCAGACGTGGGGCAATTGCAATTCACGACGCTTAAAAGAGAAAATCTCTGGCAGCAAACAAACGCTAGTTTTCGCCAAACGACAACCGACAACCGACAAGCAACATTTGATAGAATTTTAGCTGAGCTTGGTGTAAGAGGCAGCACACCAAAGTGATGGAGCGGAAGAAGGGGGTGGAGAAGGGTGGAAAGGGAGGCAAAAGCTTGTTATCATTCGGTGCCCACAACTGTCACCTTCTATAAATCAGCACATTCTCGCTGTAGACCTGCATACACTTACATCTACTTACATCTACAGTATTGCTTATAAGTATATATACACTCTCATGCTGTGCCATTTTGTCGCTGTCGCTGTCGCAGTCGCCGTTGCCGTTGCTCTTGTGTTGTTTCCCAACTAATTCCCTTAATGGAAAATTGCACAAGCGTGTTAAGCAAAAAAAAAGAAAAAAAGAACGAAAGAAAAATTGCAACAGCTACAAGAAAAGCAAGAGGAAGAAAACCATAGGAAAAGCTCACAAGCAATTGGCACGTGACGATGCTTAAATACCCTCGCAACATTCAGTTCATCGAATTACTTGCCACAACTTATTAAGGAGCAACTTTTATTTGTTCTACTGAACGGCGCATATGCTGCGAGCTAAGTGCAGCACAAATCTCTTGTGGCAAAGTTGTCTTATCGATGGCACAAGCGACAAAGTTTCTTCAAGTCGTTGTGAGAGCAAAGTGTGTAGGAATATCTATAACTTATTTATGCTCTACAATTTTCAACTATTTATTCATTTAATTCATTTACTATGCTGCATATAGTTTACTAATTCTACAGTTGTTCTTTTTTTATTTCAACCAATTACTTCTATTGTATTACTACAAGTTTGGTATGTCATTGTCATCATAATAATACTCTCTTTTATATAGCATTTTTTCGTGCCTTAAATATTTAAAGCCTCTAAAGATTTTAGAAATTATTTTTCCATTTAGTTCTTTATATGCTAGATATATGAAATAGAATTTTCACTGAAAATCTATCTACTGATTGTCCATGAAAAAGTTTGTAAAAAAAAGATTTTATTTACTACACTATTATACAAAAAGAAATATTATAAATATTGCACAAATTAGCTCTACAAAAGAGATAATTAGCCAGGGCTATATTATATTATTTATAAATCTTTATTAAAGCAATTCTTTCATATATGTGGCACTTGAAATTATACATATTTTTTTTTATAAATTCTACTTGACTTTAGTTTTTGTATTTGCTCAATACAAAAAAATTCTTTTAATACTCTTAGTAAGATTTAAAGAATTATTTTAATATTTATAAATCATTATTTGGTATAGGCGAAGACGCCTTCTTAATACGTTTTTTAGTAGCTTTGGCTGACGATCTAGTATATTTTGTATTCTATGGTATATTTTGTACTTTATGGTATATTTTGTATTCTATAGTATATTTTGTATTTTGAATGTAGCATTATGTGAGTATACCAATTATAGTCCTTGCCATGTTTAAGTATTTTTGTGGTATATTAATTTGGTATATTTTAATAATAATACCACACTGTTTTGCTCGACTATCTTTCTTAATCGTATTTAATGAATTGTGTATATTAATCAAAACTCTCTGTGTGTGTTGTTTTAACTATGATCCCATAAATTAAACATTTTTGTTTAAAAGTTCATTCCATGACTTTTATTATTCTTTTTTTTTTTGTTACTTTTTGCCAACTCATACTTATTGAGCGACCCTCGCTGCTGTGGCCATATCTGTGTTGCTTTTACGCATAAAATATTAGTTGCCGCATTGCAATTGTTCTTGTTCCGTGTTGCGGGCGTTGCATTGTCTCAATTGTTTCGCTCGCTCTCTTTCTGTTTCTGTTTCCCACTCTCTCGCTCACACACACACACACACACACACATACAGAGAGAGACAAACACGCTCTGTCATTCTGTGTCAGCCTATATTTTTTGCCATTGTAATGCATCCCCTGGCCGTGCTCTTTTTACACCACCCCCCCGATCTCCCACAGCCAAAGAGAGAGAGAGAGAGAGAGAGAGAGAGAGAGAGAGAGAGAGAGAGAGAGAGAGAGAGACCAAGCTGTCTGTTGTTCGTGCTGTCGCATTATTCTTCCGCATTTGCTGCCACTTTTCTTTATCAGAACACCAACACTGGCCTGGCCTGGTTTGGCCTAACCCCGACCCCGCGGACAGCTTCGTCGCCTTCTCTTTTTCCTTTGACTCTCTCTCTCTCTCTCGCCTCCCCCCGCAGTCTGAATCCAGCATTGAATTCAATATCTCGTGTTACATTTCATTGCATGCACAGATTTATTATTGCGAAAATGGAAAACTCGACTGCAGATGGTTCCCTCCTTCAAAAGCTGAGAACGAAATGATGCCCATCCTCCTCCCCCTCCTCATCCCCCTCCTCATCCACATCCTTCGCATCTCACACATTTTGTATTAGAGACCAGCTAAAGTTGAACTCTCGGGGATTTATGTTCGTGTTCGTGCTTAATATTTTCCAAGTCTTTCGCTTAGCTGGCATTTTTAGTATGCCTCAATCCCCCAGCCGCCATTTCACTTGCTTTTCCCTCTTCCCTCGTCCCTCCTCCCTCCTCGCCCACACTTCAAATGGATTACGCACTTACTGTTACTGGCCGTTTAGTACATTTATCCAATGGCAAAAGTTCGACTACAATTTACAACATGTGTAATGGATATGTTCGAATCTTGAATTTACAACAGCGTTTATTTTTAGATTAAATTGTTTTTCCAAAACAGCGAAAAACAGTCTGTTCTTTAAGTGTCACTATGATGTTTATAAATAAATTAAGGTGTACAACATAAGGTGTAAATAAGATAAATTGTTTGGCAGCAACAAATTGAATTCGAATTTAATGTCAATAAAAAAAGTTATCTAAGATATACAATTATTTTTCAGATATGGCAAATTGTTCAGAATAAAACGAATTTCAATTTAATTTTGAATTAAAAAATTTAGGGTTGAAATATATATAAAAAATATTCGTGTAGTCCACATTCATTTAAATTGTACTGTACATAGCTTTATTATTAATATATGCTTTTCTCATTTGGCTCAATTTTATAACAATGAAAAAAATGTAATATATTGTAGCATATAAAACTTTTTAGAACAAAGAATTTTTCTTGGAAATTTTAACATTATTATTGTTTGATTTTACGAGAAAATATTTCCCATTGTTATATTTTCAATTAACATAGCTACTTCTAAAACAAAAGTTCTATACAATAGTCCGCATTGAACTTCTCTTTATTTGAAATTTCGAGCTGTCTCTATTTAGAACCATGTTTTTTTTAATTTATTGAACAATGCATGTTTCAAAAATCTTGTGAAAATGTTTCCTTAATAAGCATTCGATTATATTTTAAAGCACAAAACATTGTTAGTAAACTTTATCTTTAATATCTTGTAGCTGGAATAGCTTTGGACTTTCAACACTTTTGATGAAGTGTTATTTCGTTTTTTCAATCTATTCAAATCATTTTACCAGAATAAATGTCTATTAGTATTTTTCTTCTTAAATTCTATAGAATATTTCTTCCACTCACATTGCATTTCTCTTTATTTGAAATTTCCAGTTTGTATGAAATCACAACAAAGTCAAACAAATAGTGTTGACAACAAATAATTCATGATACGTACGTATATTTTGTCACATTCAAGAGCTCAAGAGCTGCGAAGCATATTTCTCATGAACAATTAATTAAGATGTAGGATAAATGTCACTTTGGCTTTTGCTTAATGCACATTTAACCGCAAACTGTGGAAAATGGGCGGTGAAAAACAATATGCAGTTGAATAACGATTCTCATTAAATAATGTCAGATTTTGTCAGACGTATAATTATGAAGAGCAGCACACACACACACACACGATGCACAAAGAACATGCGATGAGTGCAATATACAATGGCTGACAATGTATGAGAGTGTGTGTGTGTATCTCTCTGTCTGTGTACAAGATTTATATATTTTCAATTTCCGCTTTTATGAGTGCAATGCGAACATTTTCATGCATGAGCAAATCGAATGACCTCCTCGCCAGCCAGGATATGCCAGTCGTATTTATAAATGGCAATAACTATATAGCTATAGTTGAATGTGTGTGTGGGTTGTGCATAGATATAGCCATATTTCAACTAGGTTTGAAATTGTTTAAAAGGCTGCAAACGAAAACCGCATGCAATTGCAATTGAACTGCTTATGCAAATGCCAATCAAAATGTTTTTGCTATCCTCCTTTCCCTCATTTCCTCCCCACTCCCCCCACCATTAACTGCCATTCAACCACACACACACACACACACACGCGTTTGAGGCATAAATATGCTAAGGATGTGGCAACCACAGGCACTTGAGTGTTGCAAGTTGCGAGAGTGAAATTTGCATAAGAAAAAGGCAAACATTGTTGTGCAAATGTTGCTCGGCTTCAGCTTCTGCTTCATCTTCTGCTGCAGCTTCTGTTTGGATTTTACCCAAGTAATCTCCATTGAACAGTTATTAAGTTCTGCGTTTATTGCCACCAAAATCCAAGCTGGGTCACACACACACACCGCATCGCATACTCAAAGGAATGCCCCCAAGGCAAAATGCTGTGTACATTTTGTGCATATGCGAAATGAAACGCATACGCCCCGTTGCCCGAGAGAAAATGCTAAAGACGCAGGCGAAGGCGGAGGCAAAGGCGGAGGCAAAGTCGTAGCAACTGCCTTCATTTTCATGCAAACAAATTTGCATGCCAAAGCGGCAGCAACAACAACAACGCCCCAAGGCTCTCTCTCTCTCTCTCTTTCTCTCTCTCTCTCTTTTTCTGCTCTCAAATTCAGACTGAACGCGTAGAAAAGCGCAAAAAAAAATAAGCGAGAAAACGAAGCGAAAAATTTATACAAAAAGTGAACAAACTATGTACATGGCTGAATTCTACATATGTACACTTTTAACTTACATATATGTATGTATCTAAAAGCTGTGCTTAGTCGCTGTGACTGCTGCCAGATGTGTGAGTGTGCAACTAATGCTGTCAACCGTGCCACGCCCACACTCTTGTGCGCCCCCAACTGGCTCATGTGTCGCAGCTAAATCCCTGCACTTTGCCAAACATGTGCACATTATTTTTGCATTTCATATACCTCGTAAAGCACAACAACAAATTCCGAGTAGTTTGTGCTGCATACAATTTCAGAAAGTTTTAAGTAAAAGGCAAAAATAAAGTAGGAAAAAGGGTTTGTCAATGCGTAATAGAATTTCGTTTTGTTTAAAGGTTAAGAGACAATTCACATTCTAAATTGTTAATATAAATATCACTTTAAAGTTCTAAAAAAGAAAAAACAAAACGTTTTGACAATTTTAAAATTATTTTCTTATCTCAAAGTTCTAAAAAAAGAAAAAGAATATTCTGACAATTTCATTATGCAAAACAATTTCATTATAAAAAAAAAATGAACATTCTGCCAACTGTATAAAGCAAAAGACAAATTATATTCTTTTCTTAAGATATTTTCAATATATGTACATTTGTTTAACATTCATGTAGTATTCACAGTTCAAAGTGCCTAAGCAGGAAAGTAACAATCGGACAATGTCGAAATGAAAACTCGTTAATATGAATATTCTAAGAGTAATGTGAACTCTTTTATATGAATATTCTCAGAGTAATATGCACCCATCACTTTAATCAATAAGATTTCAAATAAGAATCTGACAAATTAACAGTGCTGCGTTTCTATTTAAGAATTAAAACAGATTTCATAAACAATGCTAAAGAGTTATGTACAAATTGAAAATTTAGTAAATAACAAACGCTGTTATTTTCATCGAAGAATACTAAGAATTCAATTTATTTTAGAACGTTAAATTTGACTGTAAGCTCAGATTTCTATTTCTTTATTGTTTCACATTTAAATACAGCAGAGCAAATCCTACATTTCATTACAGGGTATTTTTAAGTAAACATCAACGCTATACCTCCATATTTGCATTTGCTTTTCATTTGTGTTGTGTTTTCCATGTTTGTTTTTTGCTGAGATGCATTTTGTTAGCCAACAGAGAGAGAGAGAGATTTCTGCCTGTTAGCCTTGTTAAAATATTTAGATATTAAATTCTGGGCGCACCTTTTAGCTTCTTGCGCAATTTCCACATAAACGTCAAATATAGTGCTTGTCTCTCCATATTGCAATTTTCTACTCAGTACGTTTTTTGCTTTTTTTATTATGTTGCCTTCAGCTTTTCCGACAATTTGCCTTTGTCAACTTAGCTGGTTGCCTGGCAACGACGCCGCGTTTGTCGCGTTATTTCTCTCTCTCCTTTCCCGTATTTCTTTACTTTACGAGGTGATGAAGGACTAAGGCACATTTCCGCTTCCGCTGGCCTTGTGCTCATCCTCATGCTCAACCTCAACCTCATCTCTATCGTTGCCGTTGCCGTTGTCAAGCTCGCCATTTTCTTGGCGTCCTCTTCTCGTCCTTCGACTTGATGCTGCACTAAGCCTCGACTAATGCATATTTGTGCAAGAGCTTTGCATGTAGCTGACGTAAAATTAATTTCCGCCAAAGAAATTATAATCTCCATCTTCCTCTTTCGCATTTTACAGCTTATTGGCATATTTTAGTTGGCATCCTACAAGTTATTTCAGCTATTTCTTTTTAATAATAAGCTTGGGCGTTTGCAGCTGCCTGGCACAAAAATCTCTTCAATGTGCAATTTCATATTTTTAGATCATTGCAATTTAAGCACAATTTATATTGATGCTTTGAGTAAGAAATCTTTGGTATTTTCTATATTTTTTTAATATATCATTTTGTACAATAGATAATAAATATTTGTCTTTCTTTGATTGTTTGGTTTTGTGCCAGAAAGTTTAAGGTAATAAGTTTCTCGTAATAAAATGCATTTTGCTTCATGAGCTACAGTTTGTCTTACTTAACGCATTCTTATTGAATCCATTATTATTATATTACAAAAATCACTTGGCAACTGTTCTTAACAGTTCAGTGTGTGATAGAATAAGACCCAATGCTCTATCTTTAGCTTACATTTTGCAAATAGCTTTACTAACTATCTTCCTAACTAACTTCTAGATTATAGATGTTTGTCGATTATAATCTTTGATATATTCTCATGTCTTCGAATTTGGTATTTTTATACCATTATTAATATTAAATACATAAATATTTCTTTAGAAAGAAAATCTTCTTACCTAACTTCTCGATTGTCAATTATAAACTTTGATATACATTTGTATTTACATTGGTTTAATTTTAGTATTTCTTATACCATTGTTACAATATACCCAGAAATATTTCTTTAGAAGGCAAATCGGGTGTTTTTAAATATTTGCTACTTACCTAAGAAACATGTTATAATAAGCCCATTTAGTAATGTGTCTTATTTATATTATATCATATTATATATGTTTTGTTATAGTTATATTTATATTTTATTATATCGCACATATTCTCTGCAATATTTTCACTTTAGCAATTTCGTATATTATTTAACATTTTTGTTATATATTATTCTTTCATTTTGTGTAACACTTTAATCGTCGTTTGTTTTCGCTTTGATATGTAGAGTTTCGTTCGCTCTTGGCATTCACCGCGTGCCTTATGGTCAGAATACATAGAGGCCTACAGTGGATACCAGGAGAAAAACGTACCAAACGACGTCACTGGGAAAAAACACTGAAAACACAGTTCTTAAAGTCTTCTTTCTGTGTCTCTTGAATGCGCAACTGGAACTTGTTTAATGAGATGCAAAACAGCTGATGTGCTTTGCTATCCTTTTGCAATTAAACGCGTCTCAAGGAGGTCCTTTCGCAAGGCGAGGCATTGACCCAGCACGCAGAAGAAGAAACAACTACCGAACAAGACTTTAATACCGAACCGAACCGAACCGGTTTCACTATTTTTCGTTTATACGTTGCTGACGATTTGCGATTGAGTCGGCGAGAGAGAGCGTGGTCCTGTGGTCCTGTGTGTGATCCTTGCGAGTGCCGCGATCGAACTGCCCGAATTGCTGAATGCGCAACGCTACAAAACTCTGATCCCGGCCAGAGCCTTAAGTAGTCCCACGATCCCACCTATTTAGGGGTTGATCCCGTTGAGCACAGTAACAGGATCAAGCAGCGCTCTCCCCTCTCCCTCTCCCTCTTCTGTTGCTGCCTTCCCGCTCGCCCTCGCCACGAAATCCGGTTTTGCAGTAGCCTTTGAATTATGCTGCCAGGCAGCTGCCTCTGCTTTGCTTTGCCTGCGATTCATTCAGAACGTGCATTGGCTTAGGACATACGCATCGAGCGCCCGCTGCTCCTTGTTATTGTTATCCTTGCCGATTTTATGATTATGTGCAACTGTATGTGTGTGTGTGTGTGTCCCTTTTGGCTTTGTTGTTGTCGCTGGCGTCAGCGGCGTTGCAAATGCATTTTTATATCCTGTTTATGCGCGCGCGTTTTCATCAATGGAACTTTGATTTCTCCCTCCCTCTCTCTTCATCTCTCTCCCTCTCTCCCTCTCTCTTTCTCTCTTGTGCTGGCTTTCTCCCTCGTCAAGTCAACAAAAACATCAGGGAAAAAGGTAAATGTCATCTGCGACTTTAAGATCTTGATGGTTTCGTCAACTTCGCCACTGTCATTATACTGCGTTTTTATTTCGTTATTTATTGAAATTGTTTCTATTTTCCTTTGTTATGCAAATTTTGGGAGGTTGACTCAATATAAATGTTATGTCGGAAAGGGGTTTAGTTGAAATTTACGAGTATATGCAGCATTTGATCGTAAAAAAGATATCATAATGTAAAGACTTTAATCAAAATTATATAAAAATTGAATACTGAATAGAGCCTTTCTTACATCTTATAAAAGTAAAGAGTCTAAAAACTAGTGATGATACGATAGAGTAAATTTACTTAAAAATTTCTTTTGTAATCTATAATTTACAGTCATAAATTGCATAGTCAAGAATTATTTTCTGTTCTTAGTTTATATTTTCTGTTATTTTCTTTTCTTAGCTTAAATTTACTGTCATTTTCGGTAATTTTCTTTTCTTAACTTAAATTTACTGTCATATACATCTGAGAATTCTAGATTGTATATTTTCTTTCTTAGTCTAAATGTACTGTAATAATTTGAATAAATTTAACTTTTCAAATTTACAATTTGTTTCATTTTAGATGCTGCAAACAAAGAGCTGAAGCAGATTACTACAAGTATTTTTCTTCTATTCAAGTAAGTGGAGAATTTATTATACCTAAACATAAAGATCTTGTTAAATAGATAAATGTTATTTTTATATGTTTTTTACATTAATAACATAAGAATGAAGATGATATATTTAGTGTAAAGAAAACTCGCTTTGTCCTTTGTTATCGACATATAAATATTATATAGTAGGAATCGTTTTATTACTAAGAATGCCAAGATTCTATATCTATTCGATTAACATTGCAACAGCTAGTTTCTCATATATAATATGAGTAAAACTTTTTTCTAAACCAAATAATAATCAATGCTAAAAATAATAGTAATAATCTGAGCAAATATAAACAGTTTCTCCTTTGTCATTTGATCTCTATGCCACATATTTGCAGCTCCAATATTTAAGAGACATTCTCAAATTGTCTCGCTTCAATAGCGCATTGAAAACTGCGACAACTGCTATTTGCCGATCAATTGCGAGGCGCACTCACCGAAATCAGGGCGCATCTGGAAAAACTGCAGACGGAAAAGTCAGCTGTGCCAAAGGTTTTTCTTTAGTCTCGTCTCGTCATTTACTTTTTGGGGGGAGGTTGCATGACAATGGGATAAATGTGCATTGTTATCGGCAGCAGCAGCAGCAGCTGATCGGCGAGCCAACAACTGTCAATTGAATAGAGAGAAGAGACAGAGAGACGCCGGTCGATGTGTGGAATAAAATTCATAAGCCGTGGCCCGTGACACACATTTGGCCGAAATACTGTTTCTCTCCCTCTGTATAGCAAATTGGCGCCCAAAAAAAAAATGGGAAAAAAAGAAAACTCAATGGCAACAATGAAGGCAATGCAAACAAAAGCCAAAGCGATTTCTGAGAGGCGTTCATAAAAATTGCATCACTTCAGCAGCTGTCAACTCTGAACTCGGAATTCTTTTCTGTTTGTGGCTCATGCCAACAAACAGCTGAGGCTGCAACTGCGATTTTCTGTTCGCTCAGTATTGATTTTAATGCGACACATTGTAGCTACTATTTAAATTTCTCGTCGCCTTTTTATCGATTGTCAGTCAGCGGATGCTTGAATGCTTTCAAAGTTGCCTCGAGTGGAAGGGGAAAGGATAAAAATAATGTGAAAGCTAAAAGTATCTCGAGTCAGCAAATGACGCGTCACATCACATAAACCTAGCGACCACATTCAAGCCAAGTGTGCATAAGAAATATGCAAATAACTGAAGGGCAACACTGAGAGAAATTGGTAGTCATATTTGATATTCTTTATGTCATTCGCTGAAGTCATTTACTTTACCAAGAAGTCAACTTAGATTTCAATTTAGTTACTTCATATTTATATTCTATTCTTCTATTTAGTTATTTCATATCAAGATTTATCTCCCTATTTTATAAAAAAAATATATAGCAAGAATAGAATAAGAAGTTAACTTAGATTTCTATTTAGTTACTTCTTATCAAGTATTCTCTTTTTATTTTATAAAAACTATAGCAAGCAAAGAATAAATTCTGCAATTTGTAGTTCAACAATTTGAATAGAATATAAAAAGTTACTAAAATTTAATTGAAATTATTATCAGATATATGTAGGATCGTTTGATGAACGTATTTCTTAGCAAAACATTCTATCAAGCGGGTCACTTATTAATCTTGAACTTAATATTTTGTTGGAAATAGAAAACATGTTGAATTTTATCTTAATGACAAATAAAGTGATCTTTATAAATAGCCCAATACAAAATTAAATTATGCGAAAAGTATTTAAGGATATTTATAACTTCTTTATAGAAAATTTGTATAATAAATTTGTTTATATGAGCATAAGACTCTTTATGTTGTAATACTATTAATTGAATTTGAATAAATTTGACAAAAAGTGCTTAAAAGAAAAGTAGCGTTCAAGAAATATTTTCTAAGTTTGACTACAAATATATTTGAATAAGAAAATTTCTTAGTCTTTACTGAAAATATTGCCTGTTGCTATTTTCTTTCTATCCACGACTCTAAAAATCAATATATTTTCCTTAAAATATTTTGTATTTAAAATAGTCTGAAGGCCTTAGGTGCTCTGGCTCATTGCATTGCTAGAAAATAATAATACACACCCATAATATAATAATAATATTTTATGATAGAAATAACAGACAACTTTATGTCAGTCTCTATGCTGCGATTCAACTGTTTAGTGTGGTTTTTTCTGTCAGTGTACTCGCAAGTTTATTTAGTTTTGCTTTTCTGCTGGCTGCTGCTGTTGTGCCATAGAAATGTTTATGCCTGGCTCTCTTGTGGCTTTTATGTAGACACACCAATACAGACATAGACGCAGACAGCATACGAGAAACACACACACACACACATACACACAGGCACAACCACAGAGCAGACATGCAAATGGTGTCCTGTGTCGCACACAGTCTAGCTTCCACTGTACTCGTATATCCCATGGCGAAGCTGTCTCAATGGTTGGCAATTAGCTGTTGTTGTTGCTGTTGTTGTTGTTCTCATCGCTGTCGCATTGCTGTCATATGAGCACTTAAACATGATTTTAATGTCAATGGCTTCCACGCTCTTTTCTCTCTGTATCTCTCTCTCTCCCTCTTTGCAACAACTGCCGCAGACAACGACAACGACAACGAAGCAAGGCAAAAATAAAAGACAAGAATGTTTGTTTGTTTACTCGCAAAGAAGATGAAAGTGTTAGAGGTCGTAGCACCTTTTTTTTTCTATATAGATTTTACTTTTCAGCTTGATGAGCTTTCAGCTTGTGTTTGTATGTGTGTGTTGTTGGCTGCTGTTTAATTTGCTGTAAAGGACACTGAACAGCCGCTGGATGCATGTTAGCTCTTAGCGTTGTCAGCAAGTGCAATTAAAGTGGAAATTAGTTGGTGAATTAGTGAAGCAAGCAGCAGCAGCACTTAAAGCAGAATTTGATGATCGATTTTCTATACTATAAATAGTTGTCTGTAACTAACTTGGCTGATTTCACTACATGCCACTACTGAAAACTATGATGCATCACTTAATCAGCCCTTTGGCAACTTTTAATGCCCAAAAGTTGTGCTCAGAGCACAAAAAGTTAGTCGAGCAACTTTTTGGCAGCCTTCAACTTTAAGCTCAAAGCCTCAATTCTTTTCCGACAGCATCAAAAGGAAAATGACTTTACGGTGCACAAGACCAACACAAAAAAAGCAAAACTTTTGCTGCAGCGCAAATGAAGTCGCTGTTGAAAAGTTGCAGCCAAACAAATTTTTAACGCCAGCGAAGCGTAAGAGATAAATAAGAGTCGAGTGAAGTACGAGGAAAGAACTAAGTAAAGAAAAGCGATGAAAGAACAAACAAGTTTGCTATGAATTTTATGCAAAGCACGTTCGCGAGTCAACGAAAATGTTGCACGTCGCACCTGCAACGAGAGTCACATAAAAATGTCATTTCCTTCCACTCAAAAGGAGAAGCGAGAAAAGAGATGAAGAAGGGGCAACAAACCTGCCATTAATGGCCACCGATGTACACACATTTGTGTAGCAAGCAAAAAAGAGAAAAAAAGAAAAAAAGATAAAGCTGCTAGTACGACAAATCATCAACTGCGAATACATCCTCATCATCATCATCAGCAGCAACAGCAGAGGAGAATGGACAACAACAAAAACGTATTTTTGGGTGCGGTCCTTGACATCGCGTACGACGCATGACATTCGCCTTCCTACGAATGTGTCTCTGTATAAGTGTGTGTATGTGTGTGTGTGTGTGTGTGTGCTTCCTTTTGCCTCTGTGCTGCTTCAGAGATTCACAGGGTTCGCCTGCTGCGAATACTCGTTTCGAATTCACGATGAACTCGATTTTACGACAGCACCCGCCGCCATCAACACAACGACGATGCCGATGCTGCTGTCCAGAGAGATGCTCACTATTAAGTGTATGCTTGTATATGTGTGTGTGTATGTGTGGGTGTGTGTTGGGGTGTATCGCACTCCCACACAAACCCTCACACATCTTCGAAGAACCTTGTGTGAAATTTGGCAACTCACGAAAGCCCCCCTTAACTTATTTATTGGTGGAAAATTATTCGCAGTCTGCTTTGCATTCAGCATTCTTTGGGGATTTTCAATGCTGACACTTGAGTTCATAAACATTTCATGCGATAGCCTTGAGAACTGGACTTGAGAGATATATGTATATTATAGCTTATAAAATATTGTATTGTATACACATTTTGGAAAATCAATGCCAGTAATATAGATTCTTACATTTAATTCATTATATTTAAGTTTCTCATTTCAAAGTATTAAAGTGTTGTTGAAACTTCAATTTTTAAATGTAAATTTTAAAATTAAAGATTTTTTTAATTAATAAAAATACAATTTTTGAAACTAATAAGTTTTAAATGTAAGTCATTTATATACTTTCAATAAAATATATTTTATTTTGCAATGAAAATACACTTTTTGAAACTTGAAAGTTTTAAATATAAGTTCATAAAAATCTTTTATATACTTTCAATAAAATATATTTTAGTTTGGAATGAAAATTCAATTTAATGTTCATAAATGTATAATATTATGAGATGAGTTTTTTTCTTTAATATAACTTTTCGGTACACATTTTTTAAACTGAACCAATAAGTTAACCCATATGGAACAAATTCGACAGTTTGAAAAAGAAAAGAAAATTCTAAACAATCTTTTGAATAAAAAAATGTGTATATTATATGTGATTTTTGTTTGAGATATATTTTATAGGAAATATTAGATAGTATACTCACTCACTGTTGCCTTGTCATTTGTGATCTTCTTGAGTGATGTTTTGCAGAACAACAACAATAAGAAGTGTGTGTAGTAAGTAGTAGAGAAGTAGCAAGTAGACAGCAATATCAACAACATCAACAACAACAACAACAACAACAATGACAACACCAAATGAATTTAACAGACATATAGACGTATATTCCATTACAACATCAAGTACATACCCATTGGCGATATACCGCGCACTTTCAACGTTTTTAAGTTTTCTTTGAATTTGTAAAATAATTATATGTTACATGGCATTTGTTGTCAGCACTTTTTACTTGAATTATAGTAATATATTATAGATTTTTATTTATTTTTTTGGTATTTGCACAGAGTTTTCACTTTTGATCGATTTAATTTTTTGCTCTTTTTTTTGCTCCAGCTGTTGTGTGTTTAATTTGTCAAGTGTGTGTGAGTATTGAAGATCAGCCTTGAAGTTAAAATGTGTAATTAATTATTTTACTGTCGAGTGTTGAGTGTGTGGAGTGTGTGTGTTAGTATTGGTGTCCAACTGTCTGGTCCAGTGTCGAGTGTCGCGCGTTCTGATTTTGCTTTCCTTTTTTTTCTTTCATTTTCTTCTTTCTTTCTTTTTTTTTTGCAGTCATTTGTCATGTACAAGTGTCCCTCCTCTCGCTAGTAAAAGTATGTGTGAGTGTGTAGGTGTCTCTGTGTCTCTTTGTATTTGTGTGCAGTGACAGCAGCAGGAACTCTGGAGGCCGTGGCAAAACGCTGATCGCTGAGCGTTTCGTTCTGTGTGTGTTTGAATTACGTGTGTAAAGCGCAGCACCAAGCGCACTAGTTGACGCCTAAACGTCTACTACGAATTGCGTTTGTTGTAGCGAACCCCAATTTCGAAAAATTCCAAATGGCGGCACACGCACACTACTGCAAAAGCAGCGACTGCGACATCGGCAGCATCGCTAACAGCAGCAGCCGCAGCCGCAGTCGCAGCATCTGCTGTTCACTCAAACTTGCGCAGCAGTAGCTCGCTCTCTGCTTGTGATTTATGTACAAAATGGCAACAGCAACAACAAAATAATACAAAATACACACACACACACACACACACACACACTGATACATGTACATTAGTACAGAATCCGACACACACAGACACATAGAGAGACACATGACTCATGCATGAACTGCGCTGCTCGCAGCAGCGACTTAATCCCAACAGTGTCCTGTTTTTGGGGGTGGCATTGGGCAAGCTCCCGGGCCGAGTGTTCCGTTTATTACATAGTTGCTTCTCTTCTCTATATATATACACATATATATACTGCCAACAAATATATATACAATATATATATATATATATATCTGTATATATACTTTTAGCTAGGTGAAGGCAGGCAGACTGTTGCTGCCGGCTTTCGATTTTGAGCGCTTTTTTCAGCAGCCTCCCAGCAAAAGCTTTTTGAGTGAGTTTTGCTTTTCTGGCGTGTGTTGCTTTTATTTTGTTTTTGCTTGCTCTTAATTTTATGTTTAATGTTTGCAATTTGGACTTGAGAGCAGCGCTTTAATTTAAGCACGTCCATTAATTTCACTGCGCTGCTGTGCAATAAATTTAATGGCATTCGAAATAATTAGAAATACCTAAATGTGAATCCTTATTTATAATATACTTTTCGTTGCTGAAATTTGTTATTAATGTTGCTCTTTAATTTGTAAAATTAATTTTCAACTTGATTTTTATATCAAAAGTCTTTCCTCTAAATTCCCTTCCCAAACTTTGTTTGCTAAACTTTTGCTCAAAAGCTCTGCTCAAAAAAGCGACGCTTTTTGCTGTTGCTGCTGAGAGCAAGTTTCTCTGCTCTGCCAAGGTGAGAGTAAGAGATAACCACAACAACAACAAAAACGGGTGCGGAGCTGCTGATGAAGAAGAAGTGCAAAAAGCAGCAGCAGCATCATAAAAATCCATTTTTATGGCCCCGGCAAACAGCGCTGCCTCAGTCGCTGCCGCAGTCGCTGCCTTGGCTGGGACACACAAACCACCCCGCAGCCGAAAACGAAAAAAAAAGATTAAGTGAGAAATGGGCAAAAGGGGGTCACGGGGTGTTGATGCTGCTGCTGCTGGGGTGGCGAGTACCAAAAATGTATGAAATTTTACTGCCTGCCATCGTTAACTGAAACTTCAAACTTTGCTGCTGCAGTCGCAGTCGCTGCTGCTGTCGCTGTCGCTTCAGCTGCTGCTCCTGCTGAGTGGCTTTGAGTGAGCGCGTGGAATGTTGCCATATGCCGCCATATGTACACATTTATACATACCAAAATCTGCTCTCTACACTCTCTTCTTTAGCTGTCCGTCCTTGTCGCTCGCATCACTGCCTCTCGTTCTCTCACATACGCCACAGTGGCTGCTGTGTGAGTTGTTTGCGTAGCAGCAGCAGCAGCAGCAGCTTCATGCTGGGTACAGTTTCTCTGCAGCAGCCGCAGCAGCCGCAGCAGAACGGCGTTAGGCAGCGGCTGCGACTGCGACGTTGACAGCGCGGTTGGCAATACACTGTGTCCGTCCCTTCATCCCAAGCGTCCAGACGTGCAGACTTTTGACTGTATGTGTATGTGTGTGTGTGTGCATGGGACAGTGAGTGTTTGTGTGTGGGGGGTGACCACTTTTTCGTGCTTGACGATGCCTGCTTCATGTTGTTTTTGCTGCTGCTGTTTCTTTGATTGCCATCGCACAGGGTGCTGCAGCTTAAGCTGCTGCTGCCCTTAACGGCGATTAATCAAGCCCAATTAAATCAATATTAATATAAGCTTACTTTTATATTGTAGTAAAGCCGACTATCACAAAGATGATTTATCTTTGCAAACACCCTGTATAATTAGAAAGTTGCAAAGCGAGTAGCATAAGGTGACTCTGATTTATGTTAATAACTTTGTCAAAGCTCAAATAAAACTCATGGCGCACTCTGCCTTAATTACACTCGAGAATTTGCATAGCTTGAGCACCCTGTAAGACCCTGTATAATGTTTTTACTGAGTATCAGTACAGTAAATTTAGATTTAGTATTCTATTTGCTTAAACATACGCTGAAAGTGCTATAATAAACATAAACTTACATTTGGGAGGAAGCTTTTATATCTCTATTGACTAGGCACCCTGTATTTGATGCCCATATTAACGCTATACAACCATTATCTTGTTCGATGGAATGAATGTTCGATAATCACTACTAGAATGATTCAAAATTAAAATAATAGTACAAATAAATCTTCTTAGGGATGCAGACACCCTGTATTTAGCAGCAAATTATACTTCTCGCCCTATATTTGACCCTCTATAATACTCACTTTTCTCCATACGACATAATAAAATCAATATCAATACTTAAACTGATGATTTAAATAGAATATATAAATTGGACACCCTGTATTTAAAATATTCAATGTTAAACAACGCCTAATAGGCTGCAATTTAGATTTAATAAGGCCAAAATCAGTATACGACCCGCATAGCAATCTTTTGCCATCAAATTGACAACGACAAAGACAAAGTATGGCTATGTGTGTATGTGTGTGTGTGTGTGGGCGTGCTGGTGATGACACCCTGTATCTATCTATCTAGCCTCGCCTGGCTGGCTGGCTGGCTGGTCATATTTAAGTTTAACAAGTACATAAGCACTTGGCTTTAAGCACATAAACAGCGAAATGGAATTAAGTTTGCATAGCAAAGAACATAAACTGCTACAATTACAATAACAAGAGCGCCGCCTCTGAGCACAAAAATTGAAACTAGTCTAAAACAACAAACAGCAGACAAACAAGAATAATAAAATATATACACACACATACAGAGAGAAAGCCTGTTAAACTTTTTTTTTATTATTTAGCCAATGGCACAGAGAGCAAAAGAGAAGCGACAACAACAGCAACAGCAACAACAACAAAATAAAAGAAAAGGGGGAAAAAAAAGAGAATTGAGTATGTAATTTATAATACCCTTTGTGCTCGGTGCTGCTTTGTGCTGGTGAAAAGTGAAAATAAGTATGTGCAGCTGTGTGTGTGTGTGGGTGTGTTTGTATATGTCAAATACTTTATACCACACTCACACACACACACACTCACACAAATGCAGTTGAATGGCTGTCGCGGGTTGCTTTTTCGCCGCTTGTCGTTTGTGCCGGGCAAATAGTTAAAACTAAAATAAATTTAGTTGTTGTCCAACACACACACACACACACACACACGCGCAGGCACACACGTACACACACACAAAAGATAGCGACGCCATTTTTGTGCACGTTCTTCGTCCCAAGTTGAAAGCGGCGCTGATAAGTATGCAATGCTTGTTTGGCTTTGGCTGCTGCTGCTGCTACATCTGCTGCTTCTTCTTCTTCTTCTTCTTCTTGTACGTCGTTGCCATCGCACGAAATCTCATTATATTTGTTTTATTTTATTTGCTGCCACATCGTCATTTTCTTCTTCAGCTGCTTTTGCTTGGCTGTTACTTCTTCTCTTTTATTTTCGGCTTTTAATGTCTATTTTCTATGGTTTTTGGCCAAAGTACTTTTCTATGTATACACCGACTACCGTCTACTGACTTTGGGCCAGTTAACAGCCCAGCTCCCTCGCCTCCCTCCCTTCTCCCTTCTCCTCATACTCACATCAGGCACATCATTGTCATCTACTTACTTACTACTTACTGCGTGCTTAGTTATTGTTTTAGTGTGGCCTTTTGTTTCAAAATTATTAACAATGGACTTTACCAAGTGAAAGGTGCTTTACAGCCGCCGCGGTAGACAGGTGACGCAAAGAGGGAGGAGGGAGTAGAAGGGAAAGCTGGCTAACAAATGCTGGTAATAGCATTTAATGCACCTGCAAACAAACACACACACAGTAGACAGTAGAAGTTAAGACGCTTTGTTCTTTGCCTCGCATTGTCATATTGCAACGCTTACTGCAGCTATTCAAGAGAGAGAGAGAAAGAAAAAGAGTAAAAGAGATAGCAAGAGAAACACTTTAGCAGACAGGCGCAATCATCGTCGTTATCATCATCATCATCGTCATGATGATGAACGCACATAAGCCGCTTTATAAATGAAGCATTTGCCGTGTGTTTGTCCATTATTTATTATTTATTTTCGTTGCGCTTAATTTTCACTCATTTGCAGCGCTGCTGCTGCTGCTGCTCTTGTTGTTTGTTGTTGGCTTTGTTGCGGCCTTGTCCATCGTCCTCTATTGTCCATCTACTGCCCCACTTCATTTAATTGCGAAATTGCAAGCTAATGATCTAATTCTATATTTATACACGCTGAACACATTTGCATGATGTCGCATTAAACCATTTAAATTTATGTGATTCGCTGTTGAAATATTCAAACACTTTGCTGTCGAATTTTCGACGAAAAATTAAGAGGATTTAATATAGTTAATAAACGTAAAACTATCGTTTTTCACATCTTCAAGCTTACCATGATTATTAAGCAATAAAGTGAATGTTTTAAATGTTATCTTCATCAATATTCTTCTTTAATATTTACTCAAATAATACAAAACAAGTAAGAAAGCTACATTGTGAATAAAAGCAAAACAGTGCGGTATTAATTTTCAAATATACCGCAAAAAATACTAAAGATATACCAAATGATATATTTGGTATATGGGTATACATTCAAAATATATCAAGTTTACCTATGAATTGAACTCTTATTCAAGAGTATTTGAAACCCAAGAAAAGAGTTCTAAATTTTATTTAAGTAATTTCAATTCTATTCTTTTTTGAAACATTACGAATAAAAATTTAATTAAATGATATTCAAATATTTGAACTGAAATTTTATTTTCAAAATTTGTGCAATATTAAAATTAATATTTCTAAAAATTCAACATTTTTCATAGTCTATGAAATTTGATTACTTTGAACAAAAACGAACACGTAAAGCAAGCATAGACAAAACAATACATGAGTTGAGATATTTATTTCGGTTTTTAAGTTAATCCAATAAAGAACGTTTTATACCAGCTGCAAAAGTGGCCATTCAATTGGATACCGACAACAAATTGATTCGCTGAACGAGTAGCGATTAATGATCGTGCAAGCTTAGTAAAGAGATATTTGTTACTTACCAATCGACGCTCAACGATAAATCACAATAAGATGGCATCGGGTCGTGTTAATTTATCGAATTTGGCCCTCGAGAATCGTTTGGTTGGTGGCAAATATCGTTTATTGAAATCAATTGGCAGCGGATCCTTTGGTGAAATCTATCAGGGCATCAACATCAAGGACGGCAAAGATGTGGCCGTGAAAGTCGAAGCGATCGATGTCAAGTATCCGCTGTTGCGTTACGAATCGAAGGTTTACGAACAGATCGGACCACATGCGGGATTGCCAACATTTTTGCACTATGGCAGCGAGAAGCGTTTCAATGCGTTGGTCATGGAGCTGTTGGGACCCTCGCTCGAAGATCTGTTCAATCTGTGCCATCGTCGCTTCTCCCTAAAGACGGTGCTAATGATCAGCGATCAGCTGTTGATGCGCCTGGAGTGTGTGCATCTGTGTAGTTTCATACATCGCGACGTCAAGCCGGATAACTTTCTGATGGGGCTGGGCAGGCACAGCAGTAAGTTGTATTTGATTGATTTCGGTCTGGCCAAGCACTTCGAGGATCCGGTCAGTCATCAGCATATTCCGTATCGCGAGGATCGCAATCTAACCGGCACCGCACGCTATGCCTCGATCAATGCTCAGCGGGGCGTCGAACAATCACGGCGCGATGATCTCGAGTCCTTGGCCTATTGCATCATGTACTTTAAGATGGGGAAACTGCCGTGGCAAGGTGTTGCGGCTGCCAACAAGCAGCAGAAGTATGAAAAGATCTGGGAACTCAAGCAGAGCATGTGCATCGATGAAGTCTTTAAGAATTGGCCCAATGAGTTTGCTCTGTTTATCAAGTATACGCGCAATTTGCGCTTTGCCGATGCGCCCGATTATGTTTATCTGCGGCAACTGTTTCGCTTTCTATTCCGCCAGCAGAATCATCAATACGATCACCTCTACGATTGGACACTGCTGCAGCAGGAGCAAAAGGAACGCGATCGTGATCGTGCGTATCGACGTCGTGCCAAGCAGATACTCGAACAGGAATTGGGACGACGTCAGCGGGTGAAATTGCAACGCGATGAGATCGAGGAAAGCACCATTAAACCGTTGAAGCGTAAGTCAGCCGAAGAGCGAAAAAATCGCAAGTGAGGCACTTTGAAAACATTCATGTCTCTTTTAACGTGGCATTTGTGGCACATGTTTTAGTCAAAATTATGGGAAAGAAATAACTCAGAGATTGCATTCAAGTAGTATATAGTAGATTTTATTGTTAAATTGTTTTACATAGTTCAGTTTCCTTACATTGCCTGCAAATTTCAAATAAATTATTGCACAAGCAAATAAGCGAAGATTTCATTAATATTTATTAAATTTTGAATACTTATATTTCACGTTGAAATAATTTCTAGACTAGAAAAAGTAAAGTAGAAGTTCATTTAATTTATAATATTTCATTTCATTTAACCAATAAAATGCAAACCAAAATATACAATTTGGTATATTTGGTACTCTATGGTATATTTTGAATATAGTACTTTATCGACTTACCAATTCTTCGGTATATTTTTTTATACTTTCGGTATACTCAAACATTTTAATTGCGAGACCTATTTTCTTAAGATGTTTGTATTTAATCAATATTCTATTTAATAGTTTTTGATCTCTTAAATGTTTTTTATAGTTGTCCAAGCAAATTAAAATTTTAGCTAAATTATAGACGAATCATCTCAAGCAGCAGCTTCAGACTTTTTGCTTCATAATATTTGGTTTTGTTGTAAGTTCGCTACAATATTTAACTTTTTTTAGCGTTGACCAATCCAAACTTCCAAATAAATTATTCAGCCAGCAGAGAAGCAAAATTTTCTTATAATTAAGTGTGTAATTCTGGTAGCAAAGTCAAGGGAAAGAAAACCTAACGTCACAAATTGTCATGTCCAAAGGACGCGAAAGCAGGTTTATTTTTCGCTAGTTATTTATTGAGTGGCAGCCACACACTCACACACACACACACAGATACATACAGACACAAACTAACACACAGTTACATACAGAGGAAAAACACTTGCAAGTTATGCGAAAACAAAATAAATTTTACAGCAGCAGCAGCAGCCAAGACCAAAGTCCTGCCCCAGTCGGCAAACAAAACTGCACACAATACACTGGCAAATAGTTTATCCCCAGACCGCAGCACCGCAGCGCTGCGAATATTTTGCCATTTTTCTTGACGTTTTTTTTGTGCGACGAAAAAATAAGTGGAAAAGTTTTGTATGGGGAGAATGCCTTGCTTGCGATGCTTAGAGTTCTGTTAAAGACACGGGGTCGTGTCGCACCTGCTGCCAAATTAAATTGCAAAATAAAACAAAATATATATGGAGTATATCACACAAAAAAAGTTGCCAAGAAATACAGAAAACTGCGATGGCAAGGCAACTAAAAATACGTTGTAGAAGAGAGAAAGAGAGCACAATGGAAACAGTCAACTATGGCTATGACAGTCGGGGCAATTTCAATAATTTATGATGCTTGGCGCTGTAGCGAAGGCACAAAATCATTTTGACATTGCCAGCAATTTTTCTTTTTTTGTCCAAGCGCAAAAGTTTGCGCAATGGAAAAACATAATTAAGTGTCGTCTTGAGTGCTGCCCCGTTGACGTGGCAAATAGTTGATGAACACAGTGCAAAAACAGAAAAATAAAAGAAATACAAGGAGTCGCGTTTTGCTTCTAGTTGCAACTTGTCGCAAATAAAGCGGCTTTTGACAACTGACAAGCAGCAAAAGTGTGGCAAGTTGCACGAGTTTTAGTAGAGCACAACAAAACGCCAAACTAATGTTGCAGTTCATCCTTTTTTGGTTGCCCCCAAACATACACACACACTCGAACACACACACATGACAATTCCTCTGTCAACGTATGATAAATTGTTTCAACTGACAGAGAAGACAAGGAGACAACTTGCTGAAATGATGTGATGTGATGTGACGCGATGTGTTATGGAAATTCGACGTCCGCGCGCTGACTGCAAATGTTGCTCTCACCTCACCTCAGTTAAACTGTCAGTCAGTCAGTCAGTCAGTTCGTTCCTTCTCCTGTAATGTAATTGCACATTTCGTTGTGTGCATGCCAAATAGGTGTTTATTTAATTTGTAGCTGTGAATGGCATCCCAACACGTACAAAACACTTTCTTTCACCTTTCTGCCTTTCTCACCGCTGCTGTCTGATTCATTGCGACTATTCAAAAGTATTTTTGTAGTCTAGTGCTGGCAACAACTAGTTGTCAACGTCTCTGTGGCAAGGTGGCAAGGTGGCGTCTACTATCTGTGAATGACATTAAACAAACAGATCAGACAAATTTCACAAAACTTACTCGAAGAATAATTGGAATGATGTTGTTGTCGACTTCAAAGTCTCAATTAATTACTTTTCAAAGGCTTGACGATGTCTAAATAATGCAATACCTGATTTAGCAATTTTATTAAAGAAATCATATCGTTGAATAACTAAGAAAATTTAATGTAGTACTATGCTGATGTTCGAAGTAAAGCCTTAGTATATAATACGGTATAATTATTTGGTATATTTTTATTATATGATTGTAGTAAAAATGAGTACCGGGTATCTTGCAGTCAAGCACACTCGATTTTAGCCTTCTTACTTTCTTTTATTTGTGCCTTGTTAAGATATTTGGTATTTTTTGTACTCTATGGTATATTTTGAATGTAGTAGTATACTGCTGTACGAAATAAACGAATTGGTATATTAGTATGTAGAATGTTATTCGGTATATTTATTTGGTATACTTTTAGAATATGGTTTTATAACAAATTAGTAGCGGTATCTCACAGTCGAGCACACTCGATTGTAGGTTTCTTACTCTCTTCTTTTTGTACCTAGTAAAAATATTTGTATATCTAGTATATATTGTTCCTTATGGTATATTTTGATTGTGGTACTATACTTATGTACCAATTCGGTATATTAATTTGGTATATTTTTACAATATGGTTTAATCAAAAAAGAAGGCGCGGTATCTCACAGTCGAACACACTCAATGGTACCTTACTTCTATTCTTACCTAGTGAAATTTGAACAAAAAATGAATTGATAGCTACTTATTAAAGTGCACAAATTTTACTCATTTATAATATAAAAGCAAGCACTTCCCCATCTCATTAGCAACTTGTAGTTCAAGCATTTGAAATTATATTCTTGTGTAGCGCAAAAGAAGCTCGCGAAACTATTTAATTAAAATCTATGCAACGCCGCAAAGTGAGAGCTTTAAGGATGAAATTTGAAGCAGGCTTATAAAGATGTGCATTAAGTGCGGAATTAGCAGAGAAAGAGTTGAATGAGAAAAAAAAAGGGGGCAGAGAGATTGTGGAATCATAATTTAAGCCAAGAGCCAAGAGCAACGACGCCGAGGCACTTAAGGTGGGAGGCAGGTAACCCAAGTGGCATCAACACGTAGCCGCAACAGCAGCAAAACTCAACTAATGGTCGACAACAACAACAAAGGTGAGCAAAGTTTTTGCAGATTTGCTGCTTGCATTTATTTGCCAACTAACTGCAACTTACAACGTGCAACGCAATGAGATAATGTAAGCCAAAACCAAAAGTGCTGGTCGACAGAATGAGGCAGCAGCAGCAAAGTTTTCACTCAAATAATTGCTTTCACGGGGCCGCACTAATAGATGTAGACTTTGCTTCACACAACCCCCAAACTTCAAATACAATTTAGCAGCTTTGTTGCTGCAACTATTTAATACGAACTACTTTTACTACATTTTACTACCATTTCTCTTTTTTTGTAGCATGTATTTCTTGTGCTTTGTGCTTTGTGTGCCACATGCGCTTTGAATTATTTATTAAGAAAACGGGGAGTGAGGGAAAGTAATTATGTGTAACGTGGCGTATGCGCAATGCTTTATGCCATTTTCAAAAGCAAAGAAAATTAATTAGTTTGCCAGCTGCAGCAGCCTGCCTGCCTGCCTGCTTTTGTGGTTGACAAGCGAGCTAATAATGAATCGATTTGTTTCGAGTGAAAGAAGCGCACAGCAGGTGCGCCAACTTAAGCAGATTTCACTGTCTGATGGTCAGCAGAGAGGCAAGAATAGCAAGATAACATCCATTGCCTCTGTTCCTAACACCTCAAAATGCCAAAATAACTTGAAGCTGTTTGTTTATTTTGTTGTTGTTGTTCTCTCTAAAGTCGTAGGTGGTAGCTGCCTATCGAAACAACGCTGTGGGATAGACACAGAATCGAATGTCATTAAAATAAAGACAAGCAGTCAGTCCGGGTGGCAACTGCCAGTCGTCGTCTAACAGTTTGTGTGCTCCAGCATCATGTTGAGAGCTCATTAAAACGAATACGAATTTAATGGTACTTAAAGCGGAAATTGCCTGGGAAGTTTCCGCCATGGTAAGCACACAAGCAGCAGCAGCAACAGCAACAACACAGCAGCAACAACACAGCAGCAACAGCAACATCAACAGCAAATGGCGCTCAGCCGATGCTGAGATCGAAGTCGTCCCCACAACAAAGCTTTTACGAGCTGAAAACTATTAGAGACAGCAGCAACAACGCACACACACACACACACACACACACACTTAACAAGTCACCTGTGTGAAGGGTGGAAAACATTCTAGAGTTGCGCTAAAATGAAGCCATCGCACATTGCACATGGCACAAAAAACGATGCATGCTCTGCAAAAAAAAAAATGGAAAAAACAAACAACCAGAAAGCAGCAATAAAAAACCTGAACAAAAAAGCACAAAATAACAGTTGCAATTTTGCGCTGAAAATCAAGTCGAATATCGAATGCCTTGAATAAATTAAATATATTTAAGGTTTCTCCTTTGATAACGATGATGATGATGCTGTTGATAATCCTTTCAAAAGGAGTTTGAATATTGATGTTGTCTTTAATGCGGGCACGTGTTTTTATTGTATTGAAAGCAAATTCAAAACTAATGCAAATGCGAGCTTAATTTCAGCTTAATTCTACTTGCTTCACAACACAAATTAAATAGAATTAAATTCTAATCAACAGCATTAAGAAATTGAGCAAATGTCTTAGAAGTATTTGCTGCTATTGTATGTTACTTCAAAGTGATTTCTATATCATTGATTTCTGGTATTATTACATACTTTTTTTTATTTACAAGCTTAAAAATTAAAATCGTAAAATAAACATTATTTTATGAGATTAATTTTTGATTTAAAAATTACGTTTATATTTTAATAAACAATCATTATTACCAAATATTTCATAACTTGTATTAGAGTTCACTATACAAAAAAATGGTGTATTTAATGACTTAGGATATCTATTATTATACTTATAATAATTACAGATACAGCTTCTAAATTTTGTTAGTTTTATTATTTAATAGATAAATTATGTTAATTTCTAAACTTTATAATAGTACTAGTCAAATAAATTATCATTTTATTCAATGATTACGATATGTAGTATACAACTTATAATAATAACAGTTACAAGTTTTATATTCTATTCCGTTTTTTAAAACGTTAAAACCAAATCGTTTAACAAATGGGTTATACGCAACTTTATAGTAGAGTATAACATAAGCCGTAAACAGGAACGACAACTCGAAGCGTGGAAAAAACTAAAACGCGAACGCACAAAAGTATGCAATAATTTAGTGTCAGCTGCACTTGCCGGTGTTTATGCGCGTAATTAATAATGTCGCAAATGCCATGGCAAATCTTAAATGCCCTGCAACGAAGTTGTAGTTAAACAGACCATGCTCACAAAAATGCAAAAAAGCAACAAAAACAAAAAAAGAGGAAAGAACAAAAGCAGCGAAACTGTAACTCAGCTCAGCTGACGAGGCGAAAAAGTGCGACGCCATTTTCTGTGAGACGCACAAAAGTATGCTATAATTGAATGTTTGTTTGCATGGCGTGCAGCGCAGGTGTTTACGCCTCTCTTTCGCTCTCTCTTTCACTCTTTTGCTGTGTGTGAATGCAAGCATATGCATATTTTTAGATCTCTCTATATATATGCTAACGAGTCTATGTGTGTGTGTTGGCGTTTTGTTTGTATGTGTGGGCTGGCAAAATGCTGGAAAATTTGCTGCATATACATATGTGAGTGTGTGTGAGTGTGCATGTCAGCAAAGCGCCCATAATGGCAATACCATTGTATGTACTTTGAGTTTTCAATTTCAGCTTTTTGCCACCAGACATACACACTGAAACAGACAGAGGAAGAGTGAGAAAGAGAGAGAGAGAGAGAGAGCGCTTGATATGTTGGTTGGGATTATGATGCGTATACTCAATTTGGTCATATGTCCGCGAGCTTTGGCTTTGGCAGCATTTTATGCGCACCACGCGAGGCGTACATCAAATGCGTTTTTGCGTTTGCTTGTTTCCCCCATCTTTTTTTTTATGGCATTGTGGGCAAATAAAAACAGGCTCGAGTTCAACAAATTGATTGCGTTTATTGAATCATATTTCAAAGTCAATTGTACTAAACATTGGTGTTGTTGCTGCTTTGTGCTGCTCTATATTAAATTCTTTGCAAATCTCAAATGAACTTTTCTGAATGCAATAATTGAGGGAAGCCAAAGCCAAAGCCAAAGAAAAAAAAGAACGAAGTAGAAAAGTTGAAACGCATATACAACATATATAAAGTCTCAACAGCTTTTCAAATTTATAATTGTGATGGTCAGCCAGCAGCACGCACACAAATCCCAATCTCTCCCCAAAGGCGGACGTCGACTCATCGTCGTCACACATAGATAGATAGGGAGAGAGAGAGACATGTATAGAAAATACACCCACACACACATACACACATACATATACGCACATACTCGAAGTCGACTTTGAAGTGCACTTAGTTGCCAAAAAGTTAATAAAAATAAGTGCCTCTTGGCCATTGCCAAATGCCGGAGACCCAAAAAGCATCCCGAGCATATGAAGTGGCAGCTTCAACTTGTAGTCCGACTTTCGGACATGCAGACCCGAGACTCGAGACCTTCCCCTGACACACACACACACACACCCACACACGCAGTCATAAGTAATTTAGGGATCCGGCGAGAGACAGCTGCAAACCGTTACTCTTGTTACTTACTTACTCACTGACTTGCCCAGGCACGATGCTGGGGAAAGAAATACCACAAAACTTGGCAAAAATAATAACAATCTGCAGAGCAGCCAGAAGCAAAACTCAAGTCCAACGATGCAGAAATGTTGTGCCAGCAATTGACAATAATTGCTGTTGCTAAAACATTCTTTACGCTCTTCGCTCGCTATGCAAAAAAAAACACGAAAACCGTAGAACAAAAAACAAATGGTAAACATTGCTCAAATCGTTTCGTTTCGTTTTCGTTGTCATTTCTCCATCCAACAACAATCACAAACATATAACATACTTTTGCTGTAAGCATGCGATCACAATTTTCAATTAAAATTCAAAATTAAAATGAGTGCAAATAAAGTCCTGGACAAATACAAATGTTCATAAAAAGGAGTTTACATTCTCTGGAATTTGCACGTGCGCGAACTTTGCCCCATTTAACATGCGATTTATGAGGGCGTAACTTTCTGGGTGTGTGTCGAAAAACCCTCCTGGAAAATGTTGCTGTGACCTAGGAAGCATTTTAATAAAGCAACGAAAAAATGTGCCAACTACTTAAAGAGACGGAGAGTGAAAAGCCGCAGCAGCCAGGCTAAGACCCTGTAATCGCATTTCTAATTAAGTGCGAATATCCAGCAAACGTTTCAAACTCTCTTCTGCTTCTGCTACTTTTCTGCTACATCTGGAGACAGCAAATTGTGTTGTCGCCTAGTTTATTTCATCTGAAAATTTGTTGCTTGCCTTTTTTTTTCGCCTGTGCCAGCTGAATTTAATTAAATTTCTTCACTTCAAAGCGCGGGTAATGTGTAAAATGTCCCACCGACTAGTCAAAACGAAAGAAGCCAACTTGGCAAAAGGCGACAACACAAAAAAAAAAAAAATGGTTCAGTAAGTCCTTAAATTTAAGGGGTTTGTATGTGAAAATATCCTATAAAATGAAGTATTAAAAAGATTTATTTAAACAGAAATAAACTTAGAAAATCTGACTTAATAAAAAATCCTATAAATAATAATACTAAAGTATTAAAACATACTTTAATTGATAAAAAATTGCAATTACATTTTTTACTTTAACATTTATAAAGAATAAAAAGCTTAGAAGAACCTATTTCATTATATTTTTCAACACAATCAGAAACAAAAACATACATATATAATAAACAATTTATAATTTGTTAAAGAATAAAATGAAAACAGAATTTAAAGATAGAAAGTTTTACTAAAAATAGCATTAAATTAGTAAGTAAATTATTATAATTTCACGTAAATAAACATGTATCTTATAGTTACCAATATTATAATTTAAATACACTTCAAATAAAAGCAAAAGAAAAGTCAAATTGTATTCAATTTATTTTTATTTCAAATTTATTTGCCAAAGTTTTCTTCTCCTACATTTTCAAAAAGCAATAGCATCTTTAAAGCTTGATTCATTATTGAATTTTCACAATATTCGTTTCAAATTATTTATTAATTTTTATTTCTTTTTAATCTTCTAGATAATTTCAAATAAAATAATTCCTCATTTATTTATCAAACCCCTTTTTCATTCTCTTTGTTGCATAGGGTAGCTGAGCAAGAAAAAGTGCAAAAACAGCGTTGAAATGACTGCAGAGGAAAAAGGAAATCTTAATTTTTTTTTATGTTGTTGTTTTCGTTGTCGTTGTTGTTGTTGTTGTTGTTGTTTTTGTTGCCTTCGTTATTTTTGCAGTGCCTTCAACTTTGTTTCCTTCAGGTTACAAATTGTTGAAGCTGCTATTTCTGGCTGTTGTTGTTCTTGTTGTTGTTGTTATTTCTACTTTGCTTTTGCTTTTGCTTAGCTCGTTTCATTTCGTCTCGTTTCTCGGGTTTCGCTTTTACTTCCCTTACTAATTAATTTCGATTCATTGAGCACTTTACAAGAAATTACACACCCACTCGACACACCCAAAATGTCTCTGCCTTCCCCCCTTCGTCTTCTTCTATGTTTTTCTTTATTCCCCATTCCATAGATCCGGAATCCTATTCCGATTCCCATTGCCATTGCATTACGTTTTATACTATTGCCTGTCGGTGAGTTTATTTTATTTTTCCATTTTCCAGTTTTTTTTTTCTTTTTTTTCGTTTTCTGTGTGCTTTTGCTTTGCTTTCACTTGCAGCTTGTTGGAACTTGTAGCCAGGAGCAGAGCAGAGCAGAGTAGAAGAAGTACTAGAGAGAGAGAGAGCATCAAAGGCAGTCACTGAATGCCCCAACAAATGAGCGTTTCAAATTGTTGCCAACAAATTTGCTGCCATTGAAGGAATTGCTACTGCTGTTGCAACTATGAGACTGAGATGGAGACTGAGATGGAGCGTTAGAGCGAGACGATAGCCAGCCAACAAAGGCACACTAATACCTACTACTCGAGAAATATCCGCATCGAATCCAATATATATATATGTACTTCAGTTACACTTTTGCACATTGTGTGTTGGTTTCATTTCTTTCGCTTTGCTTCTTTCCTTCTATCCATCCGCCTTATCGATGTGTCAATTAAATGGTCTTAATCTAATGCATGTGTTAGATGTCCGCATTAAGCAGCTCGACATATCGTTGGCTGTCAGTTGCCAACGACATCAACAACGACAACGACATCGACCAAATCCAACAGCGGACTACGATTATACTCATTGAACAAGGCGTTTCAATTAAATTGAACATGAATCCAAACTGATATTTGAACTAGCTCATCAACTGGCTGCAGTTTCGATATTTCAGGGTTGTTCCTAACGACTTTTATACACACACCTTAAGTAATTGAAAAGTTTACCACCAAAAACAAAAAACAACTTGTGGACCAAAGTTGTTGAATTTGCATATTCGAGACTTTTGGTTTTTCGTTGTTGTAGGCGTTATCAGTTTTCCACTAAATTTGGCACTCTAATCGATTGTATGTGAAGTGCATTTATCTAGATTTAATTCAAGCTTCGTTTCCATACGCTTTTTCAACTTGTCTACGCTTAGGTAAGTTTACTTTAATTAAATGTCATGGTCGATAAATTAATTTTGGTTTTATTAATTTGATTGTACTTGGATAAGTAAATCGCAAATCGACAAAAATATAATAGTAAGCGTAAGTTAGTAAGAAAGAATGGAAATTTTTGTTATAGACAAATTTCATGAAAATGTGGTTGCGAACAGATCAAAATTGTTAAAGTTATTTAAGAAAATACTTTTATATGGGCAAAAACGCATACTTGCTACGGGATTGGTTGTTTTGACTCACAATCTGGTATATTTTCAATGTAGTACTATAGCAATATACCATATATTGCCTTTGGTATATTTTAGTATTCTGTAGTATATTCGTTGGGTATGTTTTAAGAGTAATACCGCATTGTTTTTATTCAAAACCTGTAGTGGGTATCTTAAAGTCGAGCACTCTCGATTGTAGCTTTCTTTTCTGTTATTGTACTAAATATTGTGGTCCTGTTATTGTACTAAATATTGTGGCCTTCTCTTTTTGATTTATTAATAAATTGCTTACTTTTATTTTATTGAATATTAGAGTCAATATATTTTTGTAGATTTCTTTTAAGTTTCAATTATTATTTTTTGTATTTTTTTAATATTTTTTGTAAGCAAACTTATCGCTTTTGTCTTTTCATTGATTTCATTGTCCATATACCCTTTATTGATTTATTTTACTTGTATTTTATTCGATATTAAGCTCCTCTGCAGCGTATTTCAATGCTTTTGTATACCCCAAAATGTAATTCGTTCGCATTAGCATTTAATTTCTATATTCATTTCGAAATTGTAATATGTATCTCCTCCTGCTTTTTATCTCGCAAACACGCCACATACTTCAGCACATTGTTTGCCTGCTGTTGAATTAAAACGAGAGCGCACAAAGCAGCATCAAGAGTATTGACTTCATGAGACCCTGTAATCAATACTCGAATACTCGAAAGCTGAATAAATTAAAAAGAATGCGTGGGGCTTCCACTTATCACAAATTGAATAAAACTCGAAACGTTTTTCGTGTTCGAATTTCAATTTGTACGCATTTATCATACCCCACTTTGTTAAAAATCAAAAAAGAAGGAATCTTATTTATATACGAAAATTTCGCCTCCCCTTTAAATAGCCGAGATGCCAACAGGAACATGTGCAAATTGCTGGACAAACTTTACATTAACCGAAAACCCGCAAAAACCTCAACATAACCTCAACACACACACACACACACACACACACACACATATATATAGAAAGAGAGAGATAGACAGATAGAAGCGAGGGAAAGCGGAAAGCACGTAATAAAAATGTAGCAAAAATAAAAATTAAATACCATATAAAAAAAAAAGGCAAACGTAAAATGGAAAATAAAACGAAATAAAAAGTGGGCGAAAAAAGGGAAAATGGCAGGAAATGCGGGAAATGCAAGTGTAGCAGAGAGAGAGAGAGAGAGAGGGAGAGCAATTGCAAAAAGCGAAGCCGCAGCTACCGAAAATGTATTAAATTTTCAGCATGCTCATTAAAAAAATATTAAAATAAAATTTCTATGGTAACATGAGCGCACAAACACACACACACACACACTCAGACACACACTCACACATGTTGTACTAATAATACCCATATGTATTGTGAGAAATGAAAATAAAAATGCGAAACCATCGTCGTCGTCTGCCTGATGGCAAAAACATGAGTTGAATGAGTGTGTGTATAAGTGTCTGTGTGTGTGTGTGTGTGTGTATTAAAGTGTAGAAGGGTGAACAGAGACCACATTAAAATTGGCATCACACACACACACACTCGCACACACACTCATTCAGATACCGTCACTAATACCGACAAAGAACGCCTGCACATTAAAACAACGCCATGTTGCGGCGCCCAGCTGCCCACCGCTGCTGCCACGCCCCCTCAAATACAAAAAACAGAGAGAGAACTGCACAAGTCGAGACACGGCACGAAAAAGAGATGGGCAGAGGGGAGGGGAGGGCAGAGCAGGCCAACAGCAGGGGGCAGGCTCTGAGCCAACGATATGTGAATATCAAGATTTAATTTAAAGTTAACTAAGTAAGATTAAGCTTTACCATTGCACACACAGGCAACAGAGAGATACACACACATGCACGTGGCCATTGGCAGGGTGCAAATGTAAACGAGGAGAAGGGAGCGGAAGAGAGAGAGAGAGGAGAGCGGGGAGCGAGGCTTGTACTCGTATCAAGTAGAGCAGAAACTCTTAATAAAGCAATTGCCTCTGGCAGTCAAAAAGTAAACGTCGGCGTCGTGCAGCAACCTGATTACGACAACGGGGGAGGGGAAGCGACAAAGGGGGGAAAGCTGAGGATGTGGCGGCGGAGGCGCCTCCGTCCAGGGCCACGACCTCAAGCCTGCGTGTGTGTGTGTGTCTCTCTCTCTCTCCCTCTCCCTCTCCCTCTTCCTCCCAGTCACTTGCAAAGTAATGTGCTTGAAAGACCTTTTTTTTTTCTTTTTTTGGTCGCAGTTAGTTCGCTGTGTGTTTGGGTTCGTTTAAGTTTAGTTAGTTACCACTGTTGGTTGGGTGGCATATTGGGTGGCCAAGCTGTAAATGTAACTGTATGTGTATGTGTGTGCAGTGTGTTTGTGCTTGTGCGCTGTGTGTGTGTGTATGCAGCTGCAGATGAAAGTTGCACGAACAACGCCCAGAAATATCAACTAACCATAATTATATATTGAATAGCGCAAGCTGAAGAAATTTGAAACGCCAACCGAAGCATAACCAACTATGAACTGAATTTAATTAGCTTTTTCGGTATGGATTGCAATGCACAGTGGGACGCATTATTAGAAACAAGTGCATACAAAAATAAAACATATGAGGTAATATTTTTAGACCAGTTGACAACAACTTTACCAAAAAATATATAAATTTTATTACTGACTTACCAATTTATTTATTGTAGTATAAATTTCATTTATATTATTTCTAATCTATAAAGAGGAATATTTTTTTCCCAAATGCTTATATTGTAAAATGTTTTGTTAAAAACACAAAACTTGTATTCTTTAATTATATTAGCATTTGAAAATAGGGTATATTTTTCCGCTTTCAGTTTTTTAAGATTTCGATGTACAACATCAAAGTTTTTATTTTAGCAGTGTTATTAAAATTTGATCAAAATAATATAATATGAATATTCTTTATGCGGAGACCAAAGTTTTCGTTTTAGTACCACATTTTATATCAGTGTTATTGAAATATCATCAATTTATGCTGAAATACGATACAAAAACGTGTTTAAATTGTTTTTTCTGACGAGGAGCTAAAAAGTCTTTTAGTAATTAAGATATTGTTTTATAGAATTCATTTTAAAAAATATTTTTTTTACAAATTTGATAAAATCTTCAACTAAAACGATTACTTAATATAATAAAATGAATTTTATTTATTTACTAATTGTTGTATTTAATTTAAAATGTAGAATCTGTACAGCAGAAAATTGAACACATGGAAGGAATTTGGTAGATAAGGACATGTCATGATTTTATAACATTCATTCACCAATAAATTATTTTCATATATTTTATGCAAAATATAATATAACTTCTAAGCCAAAAACGTGGTATTGTTGACCACTGTACACTCGAGTTGCGGGAAGAAAATCTGTGCAGCAAAAGGCAAATTACATAGAGGCAGCATATTATTTGCAGCAGAGGCAACAGACGAAGCAGCAGCAGCATCAACGACAGCAACTTGGACACATGAAATACAGCTTCCACCAACAACGAGCAGTAAAACAACAAAAATAGCAACAACAACAACAATGACAGCTTTAAAGGGCTTCGAAATCCTTTTATTATCTCTCTATATATGCATGAAAAATATTTGTGCTAAGATGACGACGACGAAAAGGAGACAAAAAAGTGATGCAGAGGCGGCTGATGATAAAGTGCTGCACAGGGGGAGGAGGAGAAGCGAGAGGTAATGTAGGGGGGAAGGGGGTAAAAACAAATTTAATGTAAACATAAAAGCAAGTTTCGGGTAGCTAGTTTTGCATTTTATAATCAGCGCAAAACGCGGGGGTTGGCCGCGTCCCCTCGATTAGGGTTGATGGTTTGGGTTTTGCGCTTGAGTTTGAATCTGAATCTGAATCGGAGTTTCGAGGGTCGTGGGCTGTGGACTGTGGACTGAAGGCCGAAGGCAAAATGGGTGAAGAACGTCGAAGGGTGACTCTCGATGCTCAACTAGACTGTCTGCCACGGCATGTGCTGCATTTGATGATGCTGCAGCCAGCCAGCTAAAAAAAAAAAGAGAATAACGAAAAGGCAGCTGAACGGAATGATGACGACAACGAGGAGGAGGACAAGAGAATAGACAGAGAGACAGACACACATTTGCCCTGGAGCCTTAATAGTGTGGATTGTGTGGACGAGAGATCAAGATCGAGGCGAGACGAGAAGAGAGAAGGCAAGGGCTTGGACTGTGTGCCCTTTGTGCTTTGTCAAAGGGAAATTTTATATGATTTTTAATGCTTCGCGCTTCATAAAAATGTTGCCATGGCTACAGAAACGGAATGCAAATAAATTGGCTTCACATGGCTTCACAACCAATGGCAGCCCCCGAAGCCTTTAAGCCAATTTCTTTTATGTTTATGGATAGCCATTTCTCTCCCTCTCTCTCTCTCTCTCTCTCTCTCACTCTCTTGCACTCTCACTCTTTACTCTACTGTACTCACTTTTATCGTTCTATCGTTGTGTATTTGATTAACACGTTATTGAAGCTGCGCAAAATGGCAAAAATGGCACAACAGTTTTTCGATTTTCCTTTTTTTTTTGGGTTTTTTGACTGCCCCAAAAATTTACATGACAAAATTGCTTGAACTTGCCGACACGAATTTATGCAAAATATCTCAAAATTTGCATATTACCGAAACTTCTCTATAGCATACATTTTAGCGCAGCACACACACACACACATAGTATTAACAAAAAGCAACAAAAAAAAAAGGTAACTCTGCCAAATACTTTCATCGGTTTAAAAATAATTTATACACAGCATGGAAGCTAAGGAATTTCTGAAGCTGAGAAATTCCAGGTGCAGCGGAAGCTGTGAAATGTTGGCATTACATTAAAAAGTAGTTAGATGCAGCAGCTTTTCAATTTAAGGTGAAACATTTTGTAAATTTGTAACTTATTTGGAGCAAATTTGTTTAACCTTAATCATTTCCTGTTTTGATATTATTGTCTTAATTTCAATATCGCCAAATTGTCTTATAGTATTAGTGTTATATATATCTATCTGCCTATATGATAAAAGAGTATAATAAATTTGAGCTTCCTTATGTATATATAAAGTATATATATTTTTTATCATAATCAATAGCTGAGTAGATATAGACGTGTCAGTCTGTCCGTCCGTCCATCCGTATGAATACCTAGTTCTCAGAGACCATAAGAGATAGTGATAAATTTGTTTATCGACATCACTTGTTATACTTGCATGCATATCAAGTTTGTTTCCAATGTTTGTCACGCCTACTTCCGCCCCCGCAAATTGATAAATATCAAAAATAACAATCGTTATTTAGAATCTAGTGGGTTTTAGTTGCTATAACTGATAATCTGGTATATTTTTCAATGGTATATTTTAAATATAGTAATTTCGCAATATACCAAGTACAGCCCTCGATATAATTTAGTATTTTTGTAGTTTATTTCATTATAAATAGGTATCGAGTATCTCAGAGTCGAGCACACTCGGCTATTTCTTTCTTACTTGTTAATATGTATATTCCTTATATATGATGACCTATATAAAGTAAATTTATTATTCACATTAAATACATCAAATTTATTCATTAAATAAGTGCGGTTTTCTTGCCTTATTCACTTTTTAACCACAATCAACATGTTTAATTCGAATTTTATTAAATTCTATATTCTAAAATGTAAATACAACGTTTAGAAGACAATATTTCAAATAAAACACAAATTGTGTTTGCCAGCTTCCGGCAATACAATAAAAGTAAATAAAGTAATAAACGCAAATAAACGCTGCGACATTTATTCTAAAAACAAATAAACCAAGTTCAACCTTCAAATACCTCGCTATTATATGAAAAATATAATTAATATCGGAAACTTTTGTTTACCAACTCTAACATTCTTTAAAGAACTTTTAGAGGGTAAAAACAATGTGACTGTGATTCACATAAATATTTAATTGCAGCAAATAGCAATAATTTTCATATTTAATGAAGCAACACCTCATTTTAAATACTTTTTGCTATAAGTTTTGCTGTGCGCAATTACAGTGCGACTGAAAAAACTTCAACCGCAGTGCATTAACATTCGCTGCCTAGCAACTGACGATCAAAAATAAAAGAAAAAAAAAATTGAAACCAATTAAAAATGGAAATGCTGAATGGTGAATGCTACAACAACAACAGCAACAACAACTACAAAAAAAAATTGAAAATGTGAACAGTGAAATTATAATATTATATACATAAAACCATTTCCACCCGGGAGCAATAAACGCTTACGCAATTTAATTGCGCACAAAATGGCATGAAAAAATACAATCAAGCAAGAAAATACAAAAACAACAAGGGGAAAAAAACGAGAAAATATAATTGCCCAAAGCTCGTTTTAAAATTGCAGCTTAATTAATATGAAATAAAGTGCAAAAAGGCAAAAGCAAATGCGAGCATTTCATAAATCGGCATATTTATAATCATTTGTTCTTTTTTTTTTTTTTTGTCCGTTCTACTTTATGAAAGAGTATTATAATATGGTGTGCTAATGAATGAGACAATTGCAGAAATTCTGTGGAAATCAAGAACAATTTTATATTATTAAAAATGCACAATAGTAAATAACAAAACGAAAATATAACAAATATTTAATTGAAAATATTTCTAAATGAATATTTTACCCAACTTTGAATCATTTTTTGTAGTTTCATAATAAGTTATTGAAAACCCTTTTAGTGAAACAATGTCATTTTGATTTAAAATAAATCTATCTTTAGTTTTGAATTATATTTTAGTAAGCATTGACTGCACTTTAATGAACTTTATTATCTGATTTTCATGTGATATCAGAGCAGCTTATCGATCTGTCAATTTTATTGCATTCTTTGCTACGTTAAGCCAAAAGTATTTTGCATATTCATCCCGTTTATATAATTCGCATTTTCAATTTCATTGGAATTGTTTTGAATACATGTATTGTTCTTTCTTTCTTTTTTTTTTTGCAGCACATATCAAAAGTCAGCTTTGCGTTTGGAATTGGATAAAATCCCCTAAAATATTCAAATTTGAATTGAAATTGAGTTTGCACAAGTCAGATAAGTGTCACGAATATTTGACGTAATTTTTTGGGAAGCCACCTGTCGCTATATATTTTTATTCACTGGCGATATGTGCGGAATGAATAAGCAGATTTCGGAATAGATAAAATGGAAAAGTAGACAATTAAGTGAGTAAATGCCCAAGTTATTAGTTTGTATACATTTTTTTTTTTCCTATTTCTTGAATGCCTTAAAGCAGACTCTGTGCGGCAGCTGCCTCAGTTTGCTGCTTATTAGTAGAAATATGTGTATGTATAAAACAAGTAAGAAAACTACAGTCGAGTGTGCTCGACTGTGAGATACCCGCTACCCCTTTTGAATAAAAGCAAAATATTGCGGTATTATTTTCAAAATATACCAAAAAATACTGCAAAATACTAAAAATATACCAAATGGTATATTTGGTATAACGATGTGATACTAACATTTAAAATATACCATAGACGGCACAATACACCAGATTGTCGGCCAAAGCATTTGAGACCCCCCGTAAGTGGCCGTTTTGTCCCATACAAAAGTGTTTCTTTAATAACTTCCACAATTTTTATCTGATCGCAAGCAAATTTTCAGGAATCATAAATACTATTGTTATTATTATATATACCAAAATTCACAGCTTTAACTTTAAAATTACGCTTGTTATTCGATTTTTTTGATTTGCGGGGGCGGAAGTGGGCGTGGCAAAAATTTGAAACAAACTTGATCTGCGTGCAAACATAACAAATGCTGTCGAAAAAAAATTATAGCTCTATCTCTTATAGTCTCTGAGATCCAGTGTTTCATACGGACAGACGGACAGACAGACAGACGGACAGACGGACATGGCTAGATCGTCTCGGCTGTTGACGCTGATCAAGAATATATATACTTTATAGGGTCGGAGATGCCTCCTTCTACCTGTTACATACATTTCCTGCCGGCACAAAGTTATAATACCCTTCTACCCTATGGGTAGCGGGTATAAAAAAAAGAATTTTTTTTTATTTGCGCTAAGTATGCAGCGGAGTAAAGGACCTTTGCCTGGCGGGCAAGTGTGGCGTATCCTTGCAGTTGCCTCATTTTCATATTGCTTTTGCCCAGCTCATCATAATATTGCTTCGTCGTCGTTGTCGCACCCCCAAATGAAGAGAAGCTGGGACACCCTTAGGCCATTCTTCAGTGTCAAAGCCAGCACACACACACACACACACACACCTCACACAACACAGCGTACACCCACGCACACACACACCCACGCACAAACACACACACACTGTTTAATGCGTGTCGCTCACATTTTATGAGCTGTCGCAAAGTGCGAGAAGGCAAATGGCAAACAGGCGAACAAAAAAATAAAAAGAAAACAGCAGCAGCAGCAGCAGTAACACAACAAAAACAAGTAAGAAAGCTACTGGCTAGTGTAATCGACCCAAATATACTGCACAAAAATACTGAAAATACAATACTTGGTGTATTAATACTATATTAATATAATAACATTCAAAATATACCATAAAATATACCGAATTATTATACTTTAAAAATACGGACAATACTTAATGTGGTATATTCATACTAAATTTGGTATATTAATATAGTACCATTTAAAATATACCATAAAATATACCAAATTATTATACTTCAAAAATACGGAAAATACTTTATGTGACATATTCATACTGTATTTGGTATATTAATATAGTGTCATTCAAAATATACCAAAGGGTGCAAAATATACCAGATTAGCAGCCAAAGCCACAAAGGCCCAGAAAGGCATTTAAAAGTATTTCTTAAATGAACTAAAATTATCTGATCGTAAACAAATCTTTAGAAATCATTAATTCAGCACTTAATAATGTATGAACCAAAACTTAAGCTTGCTATTCGATATTTGCAATTTGCGCAGGCGAAAGTGGGCTTGGCAAAAGTTTACTAATATAGTTCTATAGTCTCTGAGATCTAGGTGTTCATACGGACAAACAGACATGGTTATATCCCTTCGGCTGTTGACCAAGAATATATCTACCGGTATCGAAGATGCCTCTTTATGCCTGTTAAAGGCATTTCAGGCAACCACAAACTTATAATACCCTTCTACCCGTTGGGTAGCGGGTATAAAAAAGTAGAGAAAGTAAAAAGGAAGTGCGCGCATTCACCCAGCTGTGACCAGCATCGCAAATAAATGAAAAAAGTTAACGAAAATCAAGCAGAAACATACAATAACAGCAACAGCAACAGCAACAACAACAACAACAGTAACAACAACAACTCGAATAACAACAACATCAGCGCATGTTGTAACCATAGGTAGAAAGGAGAACGTTATTGGTCATGTTTGTTGCGTCTCCTTTTATGCTGGCGCTCTTATTTAATTAAATGTCAAGGGCTGGCGTGTTCGTTTGACCCAACTGGCATTTGATTTGATTTTTAGATACATCCGAATACGCTACGAATGACAGCCAAACAATTGCACACAATTTGAATATGCAGCGAATTTCGAGAATACAAATGGAATGACATTAGCCGAAAGTGCTGTTAAAGCCATATTACATGAATCTAGGGAATCATGAAAAACGCGTGTGTGTGTATCAAAGTCACAGCTTAGATTTACCAACACAGATTAGTTGTAAATACATTAAGGAAATACGCAATTTGATGATGGATAACAACATTAATTAATTACACGCGCCTTCAGCGAAGCACTCAGCTTGAAATCATCATCATCGTCACAAGCGAGCTTAAAAGTGCTGCCTTGAAAACAGTCGAGTACAGAATTGTTATCGCTACATTTTAATTCCCCTTGACTCAGCAGATCATCCTTGCTTACAAAAAAGAAAATAGAATAAATACAAAATAATAATAACGTGTGAATGCTTTCCGCATGACAAAATAACAATAATACGGCTCAAATGCAATGCTTTCAATTTATTCAACCATAAATAATACTCATACGCAGCGTGTGCCGCACACACGTGTTCTGAGAGCATTTGCAGCAAAAACGTTTTTCTATGTGCAGATTTAATTATCAACTAATTGATTTGCTGCATGCGCCTGCATTCCAAAATAATCAAACAAAATCATTCTCAAATTATTTGTCAATATGATTCGTAAAGTTGGCTGCAATTTTAAATTTGGCATTCACATTTTTGTGCACTTAATTTCACGCTTCAAAGCGCTAACTGCGCCCTGAAACATCATTGTGATATTGTTTTGAGATGTGCTGTAAGCTGAACAAATGTGCTATGGGGTATGACATAAAATGTTATAAATTATAGGCAAAATGCTTAAAAACGGTGAGAAACATGAAAAAAGTCCAGAAAATGATATAAAACAAAGAAGAAAGATATATTTGCTACCCATTTTCAATAAAAGTAAATCAATGCGGTATTATTCTTTAGGTATACTAAAAATACTAAAATATACCGAATGATATGGTATATCTATATACTATTTCGTTTTAAATATACCGTAGAGTATAGAATATACCGACACCAATTTCTAATACCTCTCAACCCCCTATAGGTAACAAGTCTTAACAAAATAATACAAAGTTTAAGTTTTCTTATTTATTTGTTTATTTAGAAAGAAGAAATTTAAATCACTTTAGAGGGTATTTTGCAGTCCCCTTTCACTTTTTCATTTTCATCATTTTGACTTGTGTTTTTGGTTTGTTTTGTCACTAAATAAATGCGACAGTTGATTATAAATTGCATGAAAAAGCAATTTTCTTGTTAATTTGCAGCTGATGTATTGCATTTAAGCAGACAACCGCTTTTACCAAAAGAGAAATGCTCAACATATTTTTGGGGTACACAAACACAGAGAGAAAGATAAAGAGGGAATACCGCAAATGTTTCAAATTATTATGCTAATATGTCATTACATTTAATTAACCACATTTGGCAAACGACAGAAAACTGAAAGAGATAGAGCTCTGGATGTTTGAAGCTACATCAAAGGCATTCTCGAATTGCGCGACTTGCTTGTGTTGCCACAGAGTAATTAGAGATACGCTGGCAACTCTGGCAACTACAACATATATTATCAATAATGCACAGCTTGGTTTTGCTCTGTTTGTGGTTTACGGCTGATTAACATTCGGCCAAAAGTTGTTGGCTTTAATTAGTTCGAAGTGCGCAGTGCGAATACGTTTTGGGGGCTAAATCAATTTGTGTAACAAATTCAATTTAGCTAAAATCCTTAATTTCAATACAAATAAGCTTGATTCACTTGGATTTGCTGAATCGCACACACACATAACGATTTGGGGACATTGGCGAAAATTGCACAAAACGAAAAAAAGAAAACGAAAGAAAACTCTGTTCATAATTGCATGTCGTAAAGTTTTCAACTTCTATTTGAGTTGGCCCTGAGAAAACAACAAGTTGTTGTTCGGCTTGGCCTGCGGTGGACGAAACAATTTTCCAAACTAATGCCTCATCTTTTGCAAACACAAATGCCTCCCGCCACGTCTCGCCTCTCCTCAAACATAACCGCAAAAGCCTCCTTCCTCCAAGGAGGCAAAGGACCTGCACATGTGTAGACAAGAAGCGCCGCCGTCATACAAGAAGAAAACAAAAACAACAACAACAACAAAAAAAGAAAAAGAAAAGAGAAAACTAAGCTAAGCAAAAACCGAAATCCCAAAAATCCCTTGATTTATTTCTAATGCTCACGCACACACACATTCAATGGAATACACACGCACATTCACACACACATATGGCAAATACATACATAAGATGGTAAATAGAGCAAGTGAAAAGTTGTCTGCGACAACAACAACAACAGCAACAACAACTTCAACATATCCCGCAGGAACTAAATTGTGCCAGCGGCGGTTTTCTTTTTACCTTCTCTCTCTCGCTCTCGTTCTCTCTCTCTTTCTCTGTTGCGCCTCTTTGTCCACCTCTTGCTCCGTCTCTCCCCGCTTACGTCTTGCCACTGTGTTTAGAATATCCTGCTGCCGCTGGCTCTTAAGGAATTGCGCAAAAAGCACGAACATGCAAAGTGAAGCTAAACGAAAGTGCCTCAATTTAAGTTGTAAGCTGATTTGCTACAGCACACACGAGTAATACGACTGCACACTCTCACACACACACACACACACATGTGCTGTCACATTTGTATCTGCACTTCATATGCGTGAGTTGCTTTGCCGGCAGCTTATTGAAGTAGAAAAACTTTTGGCTGTAACTGTAAGAGCAAATGCTCAAAATTAAGGCAAAACTTTTGCCATTCTAACCTAGTATTTGACAAGTTCTGAAGGGTATGTTTGACTAGAGTGTAGGTTAGAAAAAGCGTGAATATAGTATTGAGAATAAATATATTATATGAGAAATATAAAATGTTTAATTTGGAATACTAGAATATTAATGTAAACTATGAAATATTTAATATAAACATACTATAAAGAATAAATAATAATAAAGGAAATAGATGAACTAAAATATATATTTTTTTTAAATATAAATTTAAACGAACACTAATATAATAAAAAAAAATAATATAAATAACAAATACATAAATAAATAAAGTAATATAAACAAAACTAGATAAATAGTATTAAAAATAAAAATTAATATAATTAAATAATAAATAAATAACAAATACATAAATAAATTAAATAATATAAACAAAACTAAATAAATAGTATTTCAATATTATAGAAACTGAAACTCCTTTGAAATCAATACAAACACAAAAAGAGGTTATATCTGGTTAAATTTAATTTATATAAAATATAGAAAATTAATTTAATGTTAAATATTTAACAGAAAAATCAACAATAAGTAAATAATGCCTAATGAAGACTAAATATAGATGGCGGATAATCGAATAAAAATCATGAATAAAGTAAAAATGAATATAGGGTATACAAAATTGGATAGGTCAAATTAAATAGTATACATTCATATTCCAAGTATGGATTGCGGAATTGTTATAGAGTGTGTCTGGAAGGGAATATATAAATGGAATGAAATAGATTGGAATATATAAATTCAATAAAGATGAATGAAATATCTGAATGGAATAGAATGGAATTAAACGAAAAAATATAATGCAATGTGTTGCAGCAAAACCAAGTGAGTTAGAAACTTGAACTTTGATAGAAAATAAGAAACAAAAAGAGGACAAAAACAAAGTGACATGCTGCACAGTAAAACACGAAATGATTTAGTGTTTATTTGCTGGCAACCCGGAGTATCTGCGATTTATCAATGCCGAGGCAGACTTCATTTCTTGAACCGGACGCGTCTTGTCTTCGGCTTCGGATTCTTTTTGGTCTGATTTTGACACAAATCCCTTTGGTGCTAAAGCAATTTATGCGGTTGAAGCTCTATCGGGGCGCAGGGCAAAACACACACTTCCCAACACACACACACACACACACATACACAACAGGGATAGCAAGTGAAGATGTGCGCCCTGAATATGTGAATACGCTTTTTGTATGGCCCACATGCACTTGACTGGTTTTCTCGGTTATGGTTGGATGGTTGGATGGCTGGATGGCTGACTGGTCGGATGGTTAGTTGCTTGGATGTTTGGCTATTTGGTTGGTTAGAGATTGGTTGCTTCGTTGGGCTGCATAAGTGCAATTTTATGTTTTTTTGCCCCCACTTCCTCCCACCCATCATCCAGAGTTGATAAATGGCGCCCAAAAAGCGAACCCAGCCGAAAAGAAACGTATGCATTTCGCCAAATCTCAAAGCCAATTCCCCAGCCTAACCTCCTCCTCCTCTGGCATCATCATCATCCTAACTACTACTGAGAGTGCACACGTAGAAACAACAACAATATATTCTTACACATAAAAAATGTAAATTTCTGCACATAAATTCACAAATTTTCATGCATACCTATGAGTGTAGTATATATATTATTTTGTAGACATATTTTTTCTTTTTATGTCTCTGTCACATCACGAGCCACATCCGATGGCATAGAGGATAAGCCCTGGACAGAGCCACGCCCCGACCGTTACGTCTACCTTTAGCTAAAAACGTGGTCGCTGATAAAAAGCCAAACACAAAAAAAAAATAATGCCCAAAACATTTCATGTCATAAATTTATCAACATAAGCGCCAAAAAGAATCCAAACACACAAAGCCAATGTACCACAAACAAAAGTCGCATATATTATACGATTTTCCGAGCAGCGAATATTTCATGCTCTAATGGCTAATTTGGCTCTCGACTAAATTGCAATAGAAAGGATTAAGCTGAGTTTCAAATAAATGACAAATTTTGGAAAATAAAGTCACAAAGCTTCTCCGAACAACTCTCGTATATTTTTAGACCCGCTACACATAGGGAAATTTATATAACAGGCAAAAGAATGCATCTCTGACTCATAAAGTATATATATACCTGATCAACGACAACATTCGATCCCAAATAGCCATCTATGTCTGGTATATTTTGTACTCTGTGGTATATTTTAAATATTGTATTATATCAATATATCAAATATAGCTATTGATATATTTTTAGGTATGTTAATTTGGTATATTTTAAAAAGATTGCACGGGTATCTCACAATCGACTCTATCTTTTTAAAAATATATCTTTAACACTTTTAGTTTTTTATGACGTAATTACAAAACACTGCAAAAACTCAGGAGAAAAAAGTTAAAATAGTTCATATTGATTATTACTCATTGCCATCTTTTATTCATTTATCTTTTATTTCATGTCTGAAACGATCCAATGCCTCTAAATATTCCTTTAATATCCACAAAAACATAATCCACAAATCGAGCCTAATAACATGCCATAATTTGCTTAATTCAAAAGGCAAACGACTTGCATAAATCAACATACCCGTTACACGTTTTACGAATAAATATTGATTTACAATTTTTTTGTGTTTAGCACATTAATTTATTTGGGGTTATAACAACGCCTAACGGTATTCCTCACTCTACGCTCTCTGGATATGTGTAGAACTCTGTTTCTGCGGCTGCTGCTGCTGCTGCTGCTGCTGCTGCTGCTGCTGCTGCTGCTGCTGTTGTGTAATGTTGGAGAGGAAGAGCGATAAATTAATTTAAGTGCCTGAAAATATTTTTGATAACATAAAATCAAGCAATCCGTTCCAGAGATCTGCCTTTTGGGCAGGCCATTAAATGAAACGAGTTGAATTTAGCAGTTAAATGTCTTTATATATATTTCTGGAAGCAGGCTGCTCTTAGGGGAGTGGGTGGAAAAGGGGGGAAAGGGGGGCATGGCTAGAAAAAGGGCAGGCCTAGGCAGCAGCATTATAGCAACTTTGCACATTTTATTTGTCTTACGCTTGAAAATTTAATTAAAAAAGTCGAAAGCAAACGAAGTTTTTTTTAAAGAAAATGTGTTGCCCGGCATTAACGAACGTTCGAGAGTTGCCTCAGCAGCGACGGACTGCAGGAAGACTCTCGGAAAAGTAATAGGAGGAGGACAGAAGAGGAGGGGGCAACTTGCCAAAGTTGCCGCATCGTTATCGGCGCCATCATCAGCAAGAGCAACAACAGCAGATACAACCACAAGAACAACAACAACAACAACAACGAGAACAAGAGCAGCGCAGTGAATTTCTCTTCGATTCCTTCGTTAGCAATACTTTTTAGAATAAATTGTGATGGTCCTCATCCCCCCCGTCGTCCCTCTGTGCGAAGTGGCAGCCAGGCAGCCAGCCTGCGTGGGCGAAGTTGAGGAGAGGTAAATTGTTGAACGCACTGAGACGTTTTTTGGGATGCGGATGCCACGCTTCGTTTATGCTTCGTTTGATTCGCCGCGTCTTTGTTGTTGTTGTTGTTCCTCCGGCTGCTGCTGCTCTTCTCGTTCTTCTTCTTCTTGTTGTTGTACGTGTTGTTGTCTGCCCTGGAAAATTAATTGCATGCAAATATTGGCAGAGCGAGAGCAAGTAAATATAATTTCGTTGTTTGCTCATAAATACGCATTATTATTTGGTACAGAAAAAAAAAACACACACACAAGATACGAATCAAAATAGAAAACTACCCGCAACAAAGAAATGGAAGTAAAGTGAAAAAAGGGAAACCTTAATACTCTAAGGAAGCAGAGCTCCACGTATTATGCTGCTATTGAAGGGTATTCAAATGAAAATATATTTTTAATAGGATTAGAAAGCAGAAAAAATAAAAAAATTTCTTGATTTCATAGATTTTACTTTCTATACATTTTATAGCATACTTTTCAGGGCGTTCGATATGTTAGTTTTTATTTTATGAAAATTTAAAATATGCACACATTTTACCTCAAATATTTCAGCTCACATTTAAATAGAATATATTTTACTTCCTATACATTTTATAGCATACTTTTCAGGGCCCAAAAAATTTCAGGGTTTATTAATTGGAAGATGAAAATCTTTTAAGGTTAAAGTAGTTTGGGTTTAATGAAGCTTAAAGTCTTATTATGCAAATATTTTATTTAAAAAAGATTTTATTCACATTTAAATATATTATAAAGATATTCAAACTGAATAACTTAACAATTTGAATGACAAAATGAAAAACTAATAAATTAAATCTTTGAAGAGGAAAACTATTTATAAATGCATGAAATTAACTCGTGAAATATTATATATTTTTTTTTAAATTAAATTCTTAAAATATGTATAAAATTGACAGAGAAAATTAAAGTATTATAATTTTTCAATACATTAAATTATTTAAATCGATATACCTATTTGGGAAATAGTCTTGCATTTTACGAAAATCTGAACAGCTTGAGTAAATTCGCTGGGCAAAAAACGCATGACAGGCACTGTCATATAACAATTGATAGCAGTTTCCTCAGGAGATTTACCTTATCCCAGAGCACACCCCTCCTCCCCCTCCTCCACCACCCATTTGCGCATTTTACCCCTTTCAGTGTGACGGGTAGAAAACTACCCGAGACAAGTGGAAAGGTAGAGAACGTAAAATCAAGATGGCGTCTGATAAGAAATGAAAGGATTTCGACAGCTCCAAATGGAATGAGAGAGAGAGAGAGAGAGAGAGAAAGAGAGGGACGAACGCCAAGGGAGCTGTGTAGATGGCAAGATTAGCGTGGCAGATTTCAACATTATCTAATCGCTTTAAACAGTTTGTGAAAATGTTTTCTAGCTTAATTAGCAACATTATCATTGATGGGGTCACGCTCAGCTGACTGAGCCCCAAAGGCGAGCTTTGGAATGCCAAGCAACAAATCGGAATGGAGTCTTATTTTTGGGGAGGCGCAGAAAGGGGAGTGGGAGAGAGAGGGGGGAAACAGTTGCCAGGGCGCTGATAAATAGCGTTTGCCGATTCAAGGTGGTAATTAATGGGCAAGCAGAGTGAAGGCATTTTCAAGTGATAGAGTGTTATAATTAATAGGCACACGATAAGCACGACGTCCCCCCGAAGCAGGTGAAAAAAAAAATACACCCAATTTGATCCAATTCGGTTTCTGGCTACTGTTGCGTAATTGCCCAATAATTGAACTAATTAAAGTTCGACAAAAGTGAGTTGAAAAGCGCTTTGAGGCAGCGATAAAATATTATATACTGATTTTTCGTTAAGTGTTGCGCATAATCGTCAAAAATACACTTTCCCTTTTTTATTTTCAGCCAACAAAAACTTTGCTCATAAATTATTAGACAAAATTGGACACAAAACAGAAATTGTGCAACAATTTTAAATAAAGCCAGCAAGCAGTTAAAATAAGAAAAGAAAAAAAAAACAGAAGGCAAGAAAGAAAGAAAGGGAAACACTCAGCTTAAAATGAAATATGGCTGTAAAACAGGCTAAAAGTTAAATAATCACAGTCATGTCAGATAATAAATGATTAACGTGCCTTTTGCGTACATCCCCCGGAATGTTGCTGCGAGTTAAATCCAAGCCATTTGGGGTCATTTATTTCGAGTCTTGAAGCACACAACAAGTTGCCAAGTTGCAACTTCTCTCTTCTCTCTCTCTCTCTCTCTCTCTCTCTCTCTCTCTCTCTCTGCGTGCGATATTAAATTTTATCAGCAGCCAAACACAAAGTTTGGGAGGAGTGAAGAGAGGAAAGCAGAGAGTGTTGTGCACTTCAATTGAAATTGATGAGCACCGCCCAGCAACCACAACAATATCAAATGAACCCTTAGTTAAGATATGATGAAGGAGACTGAGGAGGCAAACACTCTCTGTTTGTCTGTCCTTTGGGTTGTGCAAAATTAAATCCCAGCCTCTCACCACATGGCTCATGTATTCATTTATTTTTTGTATGTTTTAATTTTTGTGAAAATTTTGGCCTTGAGCTGAGGGGTTACAATTTTCAGGCATATCGAATAATGTAGTAATTTCAGAAAATCGATTAAAAATCTTTTAAGCAATATATATTTTGATTATATTTAGTTTGCTGACAATATTAACATAATTGTCAAATTACAAATAAATGAAGCCATTCTTCATGTGAAATATTTTTTTTATTTCCAATCCCATTTATAAGCTTTTAATTATTTATTATTTTTATTTAACTATTTCATTATTTCTATATTCTTTTTCTTTTCATACTGCTGATTTTAATTCTGTACTTTCCGCTGCAATTATATTCTTAATATTAATTACTTTACTAGAACTTTGCTCTTCATTTTTATCAAATTCTTTACTTAACACTTGAATTTTATTATCAAAATTAAAATTCCATTCAAGAACTTTGTCTAGTTGAGTTTCTAGCTGTATTTAACTTATTTACATGAAGTAAAGAAAATATTAAATTTCTTTAAATTGATTTAGCATATTTTACATTATTTATAATATTGAGTCAATTATGACCTTTTCTATACGCAGCTGAACTTTTTTTTCGTTTTTAATCTTTTACTAAGTCATTCTTTGACAATATATAAACCATATATTTCTAATTTATTTTCATCCTAAATAATCATATTATTATATCTTTAATCAAAAATACAATTGATTCACATTGGTTTGCATTGATCTAATACTGATGATCTTCTGCAGCTGACAATTTATTTCTCCACACATACTTCTCTGTACACAACTAGGCTAATGAATGTTTTTTTACAGAAAATATATATATATTTCATATTCTAAGCTTTGAGTGCTGGTCAACGCAATTTAGAAACTCAGCTGACAAAGCAACGCTGTGCCACGTATAATCCAATGAGAAATCGGAGTGTTTGGATTGCAACTCAGCAGCATGGCAACAACAAAATTCGTGCTGTGTCCCGTGGTGGATAAGACACCACGACGCTCCGCCGTCTTGTACATGGGACACGTGTAGCTGTGACGCTCTGGGAGATCGGTGCGTTTTAGGGGGCGCAACCAGATGAGTGGCATCGTATCGAAGAGTTCGCGTGGTCGTGACTCCGCGAGATATTTATTTTTGCGATCCCAGCAGGCGCCCTCCAAGTAGACGCCATAGACGAAGACACCGTCCTCGGGTGCGGAGAGTCCTTTGATTTGATGCTCCTCCAGCGACAACACTTCATAGTCAAAGGCCAACAGATCGATGGAGATGACATATTTCCGTGCATAATTCTGTTGGGCACCCGTTAAAAATGCCTGTGTAAAGAAGAAGCCCGACAGCCAAAAGGTCGATGGAGCACCATGGTCATACCAATGCTGTGTGTGTATGTGTGTGTGTGTGTGGAGGAAACAAAAAGAGGGTCAACATTTGTGCAAGTAGGTGCGCCGCTTCAACCCACTAACGATTGAGCAAACAAGCAAAGTTTTTGGTTGCCAAGAGAAACGAACTCAACGAACGCATCCAACTTGGTCGACACTCACCTGGAGGAATTCGAGGCGACGCAAAAAGTCCGTGACATAGCTGCCAAGTGGCTTGAGGCTCGGATACGATTTGCTGGCCCACATTCCTGGAATTTTGGCAATCAGCACCGACTTGTAGACGGCCTCAACGGCAGCGGACATCACCACCAGACCTGCAAACAAATAATCATCAAACAATCATAGGAAACGAAATTAAAACTCAAGTAGGCTGGAATCAAATTGAAAATTCAATTAGTACAAAGGACAATCAGAAAGTGTACATCAATCAATTGAACTCAAGTTACCGTTTCGGCATAAATAAATACTTGATAAATTACGTTTAATTAGCAGCAAATTGATAAAAGAGAAGAACGAGAATAACTGAGAGAGAGAATAATGCCAGCTCAAGAGGCAGGCGTAATGAATGTGCTCTTCGAGGCGCGTCGAATGCGCAACAGCAGCTCAACATCGCGCCACAGCGGCTCCTCGCCCCGCGTTGCACCCCTCGAGGTGAAGCGGGTCAAGTCGAAGGAGTCCGTGCAGCTGCTGGTGGAGCCGCCAAAGCATGCCAAGCGTGTGACCTTTAGCAAACAGAAGCAGCAACAGCAGCAGCAGCAGCAGCAGCAGCGACAACAAACCGTAGTTAAGGATTCGGAAATGCAGACTGGTTTAACCTCATGTCTGATAACAAATCCCACGCTGGATTCACGTGCGGCAGGCGGTAAGTATAATTGGCATCTATGTATATACCTCAAATCTTTGCTTGATCTTCCTTTGATTGCCTTGTGCTTAGGTGCCAATAATCCGGCGGAGCGTAAAGTCGGTTGGTTGGCGCGGACGGACAGCGAGTGTCAATTCAAGGCACCGGGCATTGATTTCCTAACGGAACGCGACACAAATGTCAACACATTCGAGGTGAAGATGCGCGATTCGCTGCAGAGCGTCAAGGACTACACCACCAAGTGCGATTACTTTCCTAAGTTTGTGGACAAGCGTCCCTTCAAGGAACAGGCCACGCAGACGCTTTACAGGTAGTTACAATTCTCTAATTTCTAAGATTATCTTTTTTAAATACTAATTTCTGTAGAGTAGTTTATAAGCTTTGTTTTTTAATTATATACTTGTAAATTATCTATTAATTGAATTCTCTAATTTCTGAATACTAATATAGTATATCTAATTTGTTTATTTTTTTTAAATTTCAACTAATTTCTGAGGGGTAGTCCTCTAGCTTAGTTTTTTAATTGTATACTCTTAAATTATTAATGAATTCAAGACAGTTTTGAGATGTTTTTAATATTTGTTTTAATTCCTACTTTTCCCTTTTTTACTGTTATATATAGAGATGAATTATAATTAGAAATTTTTGGAGATTTTATTTTATTCTTAAGAAACTTCGCATTCGTACTTTTGATATATTTAGTTCATACTTACAACCGTAATTTTTTAATAATTCTTATAATATTATATAATTTGAAACAGTTTTTTAGCTCGTATTATGTATTAATTGATTTCAAATTTCATGAATGTATGTTTATTTTTAACTATTCCTCCATTTATTCTCTTTTGTGGTTGTATACTTAATTTTACTTTAAAATGAGTTTTTCTATTTTTCAAATTTGTAATAATAACTTTTATTATTTTGTATACATGATTATTGTTTTATATAAATTGTAATAATTTATTCTTCAACATGTTAATTTTGAAGTTTTATTATTTATTTATTTTTTATTACTTATTTTTTATCCATTTTAATTTTTAAATATACATTTTTATAGTTCATTCTTAGTCATTTCAATAGTCAGTCTTTAATATAATAAAATTATTTGCTCACACATTTAGGGAATCTTCGGCACAAACGCTCGCCTACTTGCCGGGCATTGAGGACAAGGAGCAGGTGGAGCACCTGGAGCTCTTCAACTTGGCCACGCTGCTGCCGGGCGATAAACCCCCTGGACTCTACGAGGTGGAAATCCTAGAGCGGGCACGCAAACGTTGGGCCTTCAATCAGGCGCTGAAGACGAACTTTATGCGGCAGTTGCACGAGGCACGCGAAAGTGCAATCAACAGCAAATATCGCCCCATACTCGAGGCATTCGAATGGGAGCAATGGATCGAGAGGGAGGAGCACATACAAGAGTGTCAGATGATGCGCTTGGAGATTGTGATACGCATGTTCGACAAGCGAGAAAAGCAAATGCATTCGGCTTCAAAGACACGCATCGAGGAGGCATGTGCCACCATCGAGAAGCGACGTCAACACGGTCTCAACAAGAACGAGATCAAATATCAGCGTGCGATGCGACGCCTGCAAATCGAGCACTCGGGCACGTCGCGTCGCTGGAAGAAACAGAGTCCGATGCAAGCGCTGGGATCGCCGTGTTCCGAGTTCTACGGTCCGCTTATACGGCACGGCGTCGATCCGGCTCGTCGCAATTTTGTGGGCGACGGACGCAAGGCGTTTGACATGCGCATCGATAGTTTGGAGAAGCGTGTTGATATGGACAAACTGGAGTGTCCGTTCACCAAGCTCAAGGAATGGTCCAAGCCCAAGGAGTATGTGAAGGAGTACGAGCAGAACTTCTGCTCCGACAAGCATCTGCAGAAGCTCTACGAATCGCTGAAGACGCTGCGTTCGCAGGCGACGCGTCAAAAGACCGCACCCAAGTGCCTCAAGCGTCGCCCGAAGGCAGCTTCCGAGGTGGATGCGCGCATCAGCTACAACTACGAGGATGTGGATGCTACCGACTTTTTCAAGGATCGCGCTCGACGCTCCGAGAACGCTGATATGAAACTGCGTGAAGAACTTTCGCCTGAGCAAATGCTGGCTATACGCAACTTCCTCGAGGATGCGCAGCGACGCGAACACAATCCCGACCTTGCGGAGCAAATGGTGCGGGAGCGTCGTACCGAGGATCTGGAGCAGCTGTTGCACATCTACGAGGGCGGCACTATTGGCTGGATTATGCAGTTTCTCTCGGAGGAAATGGAGCGACTCAAGGAGCAGCGTAAGCTGCATTTTTTCTCTATATTGGCGCAAAAGGAGCGTTGGCGTCGCGAAGCTGCCGAAGCGGGTTTGCGGCAGAAGGAGAATAATTTGCGCATACTCTACGAGGACATCTTTCAGCAGAGCAATGTGGTGAACAACGAGGTGACCGAGGACTATATCAACACCATACTGACCACAGATATGGCCCACATTGCCGAGAACAATGCGGCTGAATCTGTGATTGTTTTAGCCAAGCAAATCGATGCGGATATTCAGCGTTGGCTGGACAACATTAAGATGGTGCAGACACCTTTAACCTATGAACCTTTGCGTGAACTATTGCGTGCCATGGTTTTTCCCGACCTCAACACTTTGGTGATCAAGTATGAGAAGACTCTGATAGCCAAGTATATCATTGACGATGTGCTCTTTGAACGCATATGGGATGAGTTGGAAACGTATGACATAGCCAACGTGATTGGCAGTGATCTCATCGATCGCTTGATTGACAATGATTTGTATATGTTTTCGACGGAGAGTGAAGGTGAAACCCCTCATCCACACACATCCAACATCGAAGCGGAGGCCATTCTACGTAAAGTGATAAGGCAGGCGGTGCCAGGAAGACGCTGGAAAACTGAAACGGAACGCGTAGCCCACGAGAATTGCAATGATCTGTTTGATGGGATTTTCGATCGAATTCTGGAGGAAATGGATGGTGATATTGAACCCATTGAGCCGGTGGAGTTACATCAGGCATTCTCACGACGATTGATTAGCAAACGTGATAATATACGTGAATTGGAGGAGGAAAATTTACAGAATCGGAGATTGGATGATACCGTTGCGGACGGTGAATACGAGAATATTACGCATCTGAAGACTCAAGTTTTGTCGCTGCTGAAGAAAATGAAGGGCGATAAGATCACAAAAGTTTTGGCTACCGATGAGCATTATTTGGGTGATCCCAAAGTGAAGATCGAGGATGATCAAAGCGATGCATTGGTGCATATGCACGTCTACAAGGAGAGGGAGAAACTATCCGAAATTGATGGAGACGTGCACAGCATTGTCAGCCTGTTGGATGTGACCAACGAGGAGCATTTTGCTGCCGTCAAACATCCGGCGCTGGAATCGGACATTGCTGAAGGTTCCAGCACTTCCATCATGACTTTCATTGGTGTGGAGTTTGGCACACAAACTAAAAAACCGCAGGATCAATTGATGCAAGCGTTTCACGAGCTCATCGACGGCAACGTGCCCAGTGATGTTTACACGGAATACGAAGCCGATGACGAGAGCAGCTGGTGGCCAAGAGATGATTACATTGGCGAGGGCAGCGAGGGGCAGGAGCTTAGTGCTGACTATCCAAGCACTGTTTTGCAACACCAATCGTCATCGGAGACGTCTTTACAGGGAACAACAAAGCAGCCAGCTGTATCGCGACCTCCATCGTTAGCTGCATCACCGGTGGACTTGCCAAAGGATCGACTCCCGAAGGCCACAAGTCTGCTGATCGACGAAGAAGATGACGATCATCATTTGGATCTTTCAACATCGAATACGTTCTTCGATGCGAGGGAATCAAAGAAATTCAGTGGTGTGCCCAGCCATTATGATCTAACGGCTCCCAACGATGATGTATCGCAGAAGGAAGAAGGAAGAAGCGTAAGATCTTCGAAAAGCGGTGACAAAAATTACCAACATCGCGAATAGAAATTATTGAATTGATTATGCTAATTTCGGGCGACCAAAAATGTTGAAATGATAATGTTAAATATGATTACAAATTAAAAGTTACTTTAGTTAGTGTGCAGATATTGGCTAGTTATATTTACCCGTCTGTCCGTCCGTCTGTCACTTTAAACACATAGATTTCAATGGCTATTAATGCTATAGTTACAAAATTTGCTCAGAACAATCTTTTGAACACTAGCTACATTTTAAAAGACTTCTCTCTTTCATACGCACTTTAAGTCGAAAAAAATGTAAACTGAAATTAATTAGTGGAGCTTAAACACAAAAATTTAACTTACCTATTTCGCATATACCATATTTTTCGACTCTTTAAACGTAACTTACCCTTGATACCCTTTCGCAACGTAATCAAACTCGTTCTGATGGTATTCAACAGTACATTGAAACGCACCATTTCCTGCACCAGCACCGTGTTCATACTCTCGTTGTATTTCGTTGGATAACGCAGCAAGGCCGCATCGCGATCAAACAGTTTGGGCAACTTATCCAGTATATCGGTAGCCACATTGGTGACCACTTCCTCAGGGGTCAAAGCTTTGGAGCCCTCGCTATCGTCCTTACCACCACTGGTGTCCTTCAGGGGCAGATCGTAGAGGGCAAGGAAGGGTGGACATGTGGGACAGGTGGGTAAGGATAGATTCTCGGGAAAACGTTGCGACAACACTTCAACATAAACCCTTTGGGTTTTCTCCAATTGCTAAAGCGCAAGCATGAAAAAAGCAAGAAACTTGAAAGAAGCGCAAAGAGAAGAGCAAAGCAATGATGGCAACTTACGCGTTTCTCATAGAGATCCTTTTGTTAAGCGTACAAAAAGGGGGCAAAGAGTATAGTTAATGGGGGAATTAAACTAGACTAGACTACACTGAAGGACTCGAAAGACTTACCCAGCGTTCCTTTTAAAGCAGCAGTTAAGGTGAAGCAAGAAAGAAGAGCAGTAATATAAGCGGTATAAAACTACAGACTAGACTACGAGTACGAACTTCCTTGAGAGAGGACTAGCCTTAACTTACCTGTGTGAGCAGCGTGTGGGACAACAACATGTCCGTCTCCTGCTGATCCTTCATGATGTCCGCATTCGCATGGAAACCAAAAATAGCTGGTGCCGAAATGTGCGGCAATTCACGCGTGAAATTCAAATACAATTCAACGTCCTTAAACACGGGTATATAATACAAGCCCGAATCATCCAAATAGTACGGTTTCTCCAAATCAATCACAGCCGGACAATAGAAACGATCCAAGATGGTCTTGAGAGTGCGACGATCCCAATCATCAGTGACACGACCACCGTAATTGCACTCGCCTGTCAAGTAGCGCAAAGCATCATAGTTCACAGTCTCATACTGATTGAGGAACATGCGCAACTGCATCAGGGAAATGCGCAAATCCGTCTCATTGAACTCGTAGGGAATATTCCAGCCGATGGGACCAAAGTACCGACGCTCTTGTATCACCGCATGGAAGAAGCACAGCGAATAGATCAACTGCTTGAAGATGCGCGGCTGAGTGCAACTCTCGTACCACTCAAGATCACTGATCGGATCACTGAGCATCGAACGGAGAATGTTCGAACGCAATCCCTTGGGCGGTTCATTGGTCATTTTGATGCCATTCTGCAGCACCACAACGGGGAAATGTTCAGCCGGATATGAGGTGAGCCACAAACGGAAATCGGGATGCGTTGAGTCGGGCAACAGATTCTCACAGACTTTCTCCAGCGAAGGCATAAAACTGGCAGCCAAATGACAATTCTGCAGGACAACCCAATTGCCCAGTTTGACGCCCTCATCGATCATCTTGATGGCAATCGGCCCTTGGCCTTGGCCCAGAGACAACGAGAACAAACGATTCGTACCAAAGCCTTGATCCTCGGCGAACTTGAGTAATGTGGCTGTTGGATCCGAGCCGGGTGTTAAAATAAATATCAAAGGCACACAACAATGTGAATCGCCAAAGGAGGCGCTCAAATCGAATTGTGGCGGATCCACAAACTTTTGACCCAATTCACTGGTGACGAAATTAAGCACAGCTGGCACCAATTTATCGGGCCGGAAGCAGCGCAACAACAGCAGCTTCTGGAAGATGGACAGCCGGCTGGCCCAATCCTTGGGTATGGACTCATTATCCTGGGGGATTTTCGCATCGAAGAACTGCTTCCATCTGGCTGCATTGGCGGCCACATCTTCGCGCAATCCCTTAAAGCTGGCGAGATTGGAGAGCCGACAAATCTCATCCCAGTTTTGTACACCCAGCCAGGGAGCGGGATTCTTGTGGGGATTCTCGAGGCCAATGCCGCCAGTCAGTAGAAACATCCATTCGGCGTTGTCAATCAGGTTGTCATGCTTCATCAGATTGATGTTCAATATGAGCGAGAACAAGAGCTTATCCTGTCATGGAGCAAAAATTTCATTAGTTCGCCTACCTTCTCCTTCCTCTCTGTCACTCTCGACTACCTTCCCCCCTCAACAGCGGATTCACTCACGCATTAAATGGGTTATACATGGGTAAAAAGGTTGCCTCGCTCAACTCGGCTCTCGCCACTGAAATCAAAGCAATTTCCCCAAACGAAGCAGAGCAACAACAACAACAACACGAACACACAAAAAAAAAATGAAATGCTGAAAAACCCCAAACAGCGAACACCATTTGCTTCCAGATAGCATTTCAACTTGGTCCCCTTGCTTCTCCTCCGCCTCCACCTCCACCCTTATCTCGCCCCGCTCCACTTGGGGCATTTTTCACAAGAAAATTAAAAGCCAAGGATCAAAGGCGAGCTTATGCGGAAAGCAAAGGGCACATCGCATAATTGACTGAAAACATCATGAAGCCAGCCAACAACTCTCACTCACTCTTTCTATCTCTCTATCTCTCTCTCTTTCTGTATATCCCTAGTGTCTTTTTATCTGTGTTTCATCTTGTTTTCTCTATTTTATATAATATTTTTTCCTTACTTTTATGCAGTACGAGAAGTGTACGAGATATGAACGTAATATTATTATTCCCACTGTGCATGAAAGTGGCACAGTGGACGCTTAAAATGATGAGTGAATAATGGATAACCGACTTATAGGTGGCAGTGTTGCAAGAAAAATTCAGTTGCCCTTTTGATAGATGCAAAAGTGGAGAAAGTGATGGAAAAGTGGAGAAAAAAACGGGGCAAATATATTCATTAATCAATATGGGCTTGCATAATTATATGTGCATGTGAAGCAGAAAATAAACTTTAATATAATTCAACTTTACTCCAATTTGTGAAACTGGCTTCAAGAGTAGCATCCTATTTCACAAATATCACATATGAGATGTATATTAATATAACAGGTATATTTATTAGTGAAAATATTGAACCTTGTTGTATAAACTTTTTGAGACCAACAGAAATAATTCAATCCGAGCTATATCAAGATCTGATGGCGCTAACCTAAAAATGATAAACTTCAATAATGAAGAATCGAACTGAAGAAAACATTGCGAATCAACATTAAGGTTTTGATATATTTGAATACCGAACCAGATATTTTGTATAAAATATTCTGTTGTTTTAAAACATCTTAACCTGAAGATTGCTTAATTGAATGGCAATTTAGTATTCAACATAATTGCTCGTAAATCTATCTGTTATAATTTTTGATCTATATTTTCCCATCAATATATGCAAATTGTTTATCAAAATTATTATCTATCTCTAGTAATCTTAGATCTAAACTATCCCATTAATATATGCAATATCTATATCAACATTATTATTTTTCTCTAATAATCTAAGATCTGCAAACTTTAAGCAAAACAAAGTAATTTAAATTGTAAAACTGTGAGTGACGCACACCTGGGAAAAAAGAGCTCACACAGCAGACTGTCAATTGAAGTGACAGCAGCGTGGCAGGGCATAATGAAGGGGGAGGTGGTTGAATGGTTACAGCCAGGCTTAGGAATTATTATAAGCCAGTCAAGCAGAACACTGTGGCCAGCAGCAGTGGCCACAAAGAAAATAAAGCGGCAAGTAATACGCTACGAATGGAACGCAATGGGATTATATTGCAATTACTGCTGGCAAAGGAACCAAGTCGAGTCGAGTTGAGTCGAGTCGAGTCGAGAGTGGAATAGAGTCAAGTAGAGAGTAAAGTTGAGTGGACCAAATACTCCAACGGTTGTGAAGCTGCTGTTTGACGATAATTGGCATTAAATTAAAGTACTTACACGCTCGAATAGACTGCGGCAAATGTTGACGTACAAACTGTATGTGAAATGATTCCTTAAGTCAGCCAAACGTGCCGTAATATCATCGACCTTTTCCGTGTTGTCAATTGAGCCCATGTAAAGGTTGACAAACCACACCAAACTGTACTGATACATGGGATCAATGTTGGCCAACTCCACTGTGGAAAAAAAAACCATAAATTCAATTTACTAAATTATATGTGATATAAATACTGTACCTATGGTAAAGAATAGAATTGTTGAATGCTCCGCAATGGGCACATAACTGAGACGTGCCAAATCGATTTGTTTCTCAGTGGCTTCCGTAATAATTTGCTTTTCGCTAATGTCATTCGCCAGCGCTTTAGCTGAGCTCAAGATCTGCACAGCCGTCTCATCCTCGAGTATATTCTCGGCCGATGACAGCACCTCCAAGATCTGATCCTCAGTCTCCTTCAACATGCGCTTATTCTCAGCGCCCTGCACAATCAGATTATTCTTTTCGGCCTCCAAATCGGGTCGTTCTCTGGCCACCGTAATGCCCAGCAATTGATCTTGGAGACCCTGAGTGGTAATCATAAAATTCAACAGCGTCACCTTGACAGCCACTTCGGGTAAATAATGAGGATTTCGCAGCTTTGTGGTCATGTAGAATCTGTAAAGATATATGTATTTATTATATAATGTATTTAACAAAAAATATTAAGTATACGCAACTTGAAACTGTGATTGTACTCAATCACTGAATCGCCCAGCTTGATGCACAATGTGCCGCCCTGTTTGAACAGTGTCTTTTGCAATATGGACTCCAGTATGGGATCCAATTCCTCGCCAATGTTCTCGAGGAGCACGGGTAAACCAAATTGTATGGCATTCTCGAGGACACGCGTGTAATCCGCTTGATTCAATCGAATCACACACAATTTGTTGTTCTTCTCGTAGTTCTTTATCCATTTATTGGCCTGTCCCTGCGGATCAATCATCAAAGGCCAGCGACGTGCGTTCCTGCAAAAGGGATTACGATGAAATACGAATGTCGATGGATTGGGGAAAGGTATTTTAAAATTAACAAGAGCAGTTGTAATAAATAGAAATTGGAGGCAACTCAACTAAATACGCTTCTTGCGTAAAAAATAACACGTAATCTGAATTTGAATAAAGCAAATTCTTGGTATTCACACTTGTTGTGAATTTCGTAAGAATTTCAGTTTTTAAGTATATGCTAAAAAAAAATCAATAATAAACCAAAATCATGATTTAGCATCAACATTTGTGTGTTGAATAATGTTGCGATTCACAAGAACATGAATACTCTGTGGAGTGTATCATTTGTGATTTAAATTTAATAAAAATAATTGAGAGAAGCATAATATGCACTTTTCTAAGAAAATGTTAAGAATATGACTCTTTTGCATTGGAGTACTTAAACAACATGAACAGAAAAGAGACTGGTTTTATTTCTTACATATTTCCGAGATATGAAGAAATATAAATACATACTTTAGTAAACCCATTAAAGTCAGTTAAAAATGCTAGCTAAAATTAAAGTGACCAAAATAAATATATTAATTTATGTAGTGCATTTAATCTAAAACCTTTTGCCAAGTTGATCTTTTCTACTTAATCAGAAAATACAAAGAAGATTGGAATAATAAATTTTCGAAGAAAATATGAATTCATAAATTAAATGTAAAATGCATTTTTTAATTGTTTCGGGCAGTTTACCAACTTACTACTAATTAAAACTAAATAAGTTTAAAATACTTAAGAATTGCAATTAATATATATTTTAACTCTTAAATTGGTATTTATAAAAGCGACATTCCCTTTTGTTTTCCGAACTTAAAGGGCATAAATGCCACAAATTTACACTAACATTGGCTCAACATATTTATGAGCGTAAATATTTCTATAGAAATCCAAATATGAAATTAATATAATGCACAGACGGAAAAGCAAGGAAAAACATAATAAATATACAAGCGAGAGCATTACATACATGTGTGTAAATACAGACATAAATATAAATAAATATTTGTGTGTTTATGCATTTTATTTGCGAATGTTTAAGGCCTGTTTTATGCATGCTCGCTATCAGATACAGATACACAGCGAAATGCTGATATTCAGATACAATAGGAAATCGCAAAAGGCGAAAGATGAACAAAACAAATGAGTATCCGAAACGCGACGAGCATCAGCATCAGCATCAGAGCACATGACAAATTCACACCGAATACAAATTGTTCGTGCGAATGAATGAACATTTTTGTAAATTGAAAACTTGATGAATGAAAAATATTTGATGGAAAAACAAAAGAGCCAATTCTGAAAACGCAAAAAAACATAATAAAAAACAAAGATGGTTCGCCAAAAAAACAAAATCTGTCAGCGAATAAATGCGCATACTACCAAAAGTACTCCACATATAGCCAAGCTATAGAAATATTCATATTTGCACATATTCATATATACATATGTATACATCGTACATCGGCATGCATATAGAGTGGAGTATGTATGTGTGTATATCACACTGGTCACACAATAGTTGAATGCAGATACGGAAAACGATTGCAATTGTTGAATGTGCCTCGACTCGAGGCAGTGTGAAAAGCTCGACCAGAGTTCAAAGCACCCACAAGGGATTGTCGGTAGGGAATGATGCGATAGCAAAAAGCAAAAAGCAAAAAAGAAAAGCAGTACATCGAATGAATGCAGAACAAAATACATAGTGCAAAGGCAAAAAGGAACAAGAAAATTATTCACACAATGTAATTGCAGTAAAAGAATACAAATTGTATACAAATGAATCTCTTTTTACAAAAATAAAGAAAAACACTAGACTTCATTTTGCTCGAAATTAAAACAGTAATACGAAGACTTTAAACGAATCGAAATGAAAGCTTAAAGCTCAACTCACAAATGCCAACAATGGCAAAATAAATAGAAATAAAAATGCTATTCCCCAAAGGCAATTCTCGTTTATTTTGGCCTTTTTCAAATTAACATTATTTAATCAAACATTTATGCAAAGAGACACAGCACCCGAAACTGGCCAAAAGCGAATCCAGCACCTGCTACCCCACATTAGCAATTTACGTGTGTAGCCAATGTAAATGAAGATGAGAATGGAAATGGAGATGGGAGATGGGGAGATGGGAGATGTGAGTTGGAGATTCCCTGCTGCGGGTCCCCTCATTTGCTGGTCCCTTTGTATTCGCATCGAGAGATGGTCACCATGTGGTCGACGTGTCGCTCAAGTCCAACAGAAATGCGAGCATAGCCCACATAAATGGCAACCGCACAGCAAAAAGCAATACGAAAACAAAGCCAACGGAGAGAAAGAGAGAGAGAGAGCTGACAGAGTGTGTTAGACAGACAAATACCCTGTGAAGCTGACAGCTCTATTACTCAATCTAAATTCCTGCTTTATTACAGATTGCTAGACTGCGAGAATCGTAGATAAATTGTATTACTTAAAATGTTGTAACCAATTTCCAATATAATATTACAAGTAAATCTTATACAGAATAAAGTTATAGCTAGCTTGAAGATCTTTGGCCTTTGAACAGGCTTATCTCCTTGCAATAAGGAACTGTATTCGTTACAACAATACTATAATAATAACATTTTAACTATTATAGAATACAGTTTCGTAAAGAATTAGAATGGAATCAATTTTATCAAAAAAAAATATTACAGTTGTCAACTTTAAAGATATAAAACTATTAATTGTTTGTGTTCCAATAGACAAATACAAAATTGGGAATATTTTCAACTTTAATATCTTTGCGGATCATTTTCATTGATGCTTCTTAGGAAAAAACACCAATTAAAGTTTATACTAGAATTTCTGATAATACATTGCTGACGAAGGTAATCAGCAACCATTTCTGCTCTAAACCATATAATTTACGTATATTTGTATCCTTCTGAAATGAAGCCTTAGCTAACAATTATACCTTACTCTCACTTCTATGAAGAATTTGCTCTTATTAATCTTGCACTTTATATCTATTTTGAATGAGTTGTATCATTTAACAACTTCTCCAGATGAGACTCACTTAAGGTTAAAAAAGTGATAGAATTTGTAGAGCAAACATATTGATGTACAAGCTATTAAAACTATTTAAGATTCAACTTATATTCTACCTTAATTCCTATTATCTTTTCCAACCAATATGCTCTCCCCTGCAAAAGAGTATTTCTTTAAGCAAACACAAGATGATAACTAAGCAAGAATTCATCTGTCTTGTGTCGCAAGCTGTAAAAGCTGCAGCAGTTCACTACAAGGTAGCAATGCTAGAGAGCTGTGAGCAAAGTTGATGGTCGTCGTAGTAAACTGTCGTCTGAGCAAATCCCAACATCATTCATTTGCCATGTCTATTCGATGTAAAAATTAAACGTAATGCGCCCGGAGCGCACATTAATCAATTGCTTATCCTTATAGTGTGTGTGTGTGTGTGTGTGTGAATGCCTACAACTGTACAATTGTATGTGTGTGGTTGCCTCAGAGCTCGCACCTCAGGTATTTTGGGCATGCTCCAAATTACTTTGAACACTTTCCGAGTCAGCAGCAGCAGCAGCAGCAGCAGCAGCAGCAGCAGAATCGGCAGCAGCCAAAGAATTTCCTTTATTAAATCGACAAGAGACATGGTATGGCATGTGGCATGTGGCATCGCGACTCTGCCACCATCACGGCCGCTGCCGCCCTTAGTTGACGGTGGAAACTTAGCAGATGCGTAAAACTCTCATACACACGCATCAAACATGAAAATGCTACGCTCCTTTTCTCAGTACTTTGCAAGGGCTTGTGAGCGGGGGGGGTGAAGATGTATTTGTACCTTGAACTAAAGCAACCACCGGCGCATGCGGTGCTCCTGTGTTCCGGCCACATGCGGGCACACAGCAAAGAGAGAAGAAAGGGGGTAGGGGGAAAGTACAACCCCCGCCACCTTTGGAAAACTTGAAGCTGACAGAGAAACGCAGCATCCGGTGCTGTTCTCACACTCGCCACGCTAAGCAACACACATCTTTAATTTTCATAATATGCGTGAATTTCAACATTTTCGTGTTTTCTAATTACAAAACAACAAAAAGAAAGCAGACAGAGGCGGAGGTGGAGGTTGAGAGGCAAACGTGCGCCTGACAAGCGCCTCGGCTATAATTACCGTGTCAGGTTGCCTAATTGATGTGGGCTCTATGCACGATTATAATCGGACGTGGATTTCTAATTCAATTGACTAAAGTCGGCTACATATAAGAGTGGGGATCGGGCACGAGCCACAGCTGTTGCTCCACTCAACTAAGAGCAACATTTGCCTAACAATTTGAGGGGTCAAAAAGCGACAACAGTGTGGCCAAAGTAACCTTCACAAATTACAAGCAACGATTTTGGTTAGAAGCCTTAGTGAATTTTTGATTTAAAAGTAATCATCGGTATTTCCATTTAAGCTGTCACAATGTATGTTAGCAATGAGAATAAGATTTCCCACAATTTCTTTATAAAACTTATCATATCTTAACTTAACACTTTCTCTTGCTAAATATATTTATAAGGTAGACAATAATTTTTAACAAATTGTCTTTGGGAATATAGCACAAAATGTTTTTGACAACGGTTAGCAACAAACTCTAAACAAACTCTTTAAAATAGTGATCAAAATAAAATTTCGAAATACCCTTTGAATTTAACATTATTGTAATAATACATATGTATATGAATACGTAGGATATTTATAACTACTATTCTTATGGAAGTTCTTAATATAAGTAATAACATTTTCTTAGAAAATTAAATAATAAAGTCAAACACCTTAGAGTGAAGTGCAAAGCTTAACAGCTTTTCGTAAAATGAACACAATAGAATTAAAATTCACTATAACACTAACTACAAGCTGTTTTCAGTTAAAGCTTTAAATCGAATTAAAATCTTTCCAAGAATTTGATAAGAATGGTACATTTTAAGCTGAACTAATTGTATTTCGAGGAATTTAATTCGAAAGACGGCTAAATCAACAATTACAAGAAACGTTGCTAATTAACGAAAGTTTCTTAGGAATTTCACTTGGGACTTATTTTAAATATAGACAACTGAAACCAAAGAAAAGCTTGCAGCTCATTAAAAAATATCTCCCACACAAAAGTATATAAAACACACTCAAGAAAACAACAAATTTTCTATAAATTACACGTACTCACTTCATCATAATGGCGCTCTCCACAGAAAAAGCATCGGTGGGCAGTCCGCAAATGTTCCAGAAACGAATCTCAACAGCTTCGCCAAGCACTGTGGCCAGCTGAAAATCGGGAGTGCAGGTGACGCCATAATCGATGCACTTGGTGACCCATTTGCGAATTTGTTTAACACGAAAATCAATAGTAAAGGGACCCAAATAGGCGACAACACCCGACGAGATGAGCACATCGCCAGTGACGCTCTTGAAGCTCGCCTGCAAGTTCTTCGCCGACTCGGACCAACGAGAGCGTTCGCCTCCCAAGCCCGAGATGAGTTCCTGGGCACGTTGCAACTTCTTGGTGCAAGCCTCGTGCTCCGCCAGCAGTATGCTACAAACAAAAAACAAGATAAAACCCAGCAGCTGTAGCTTGTGCAGCAAGTGCAACAATAACTCACCCATATTGCCTCAACTGCTCGTCGAGTATCTTTTGAATGGCCGCCAAATTTGCCTCGACACGCGCCAATTGCGCCAACTTCTCGTTGAGCAGCTTCATCGCAGCATTGTAGGTGGCCTCGGCCTCGGCGAGAGCAATCTTTTTGGGTGCCACAATCTTGGCCACCACATCGTATTTCGATAGCGCAATGACCCAACGACAGAGACCCTCGCAGGCCGTGGACGCGGACTTGATCTTCTCCGGATCGAAGGCTTCGTTGCTAAGAATACGCTGTTGCAGCTTCTTCATCACCTCGGGCGGAATGTTATCCTTGTCAAAGTTGAGCAAACTGTCGAGGAATTTCATGTCGCTGAGCACACGCTTCGAGGGACCCCAGTAATCCTCCACAGTGCCCACCCCACTGGGATTGGGCACTTTGTCCGGCTTCATGTCCTTCAGAATGCAAACAGCTTCCATCACAATGCGTACACCAATGGGCGGACTCTTCATCGTCTTGACCACAGCAATATCAGCGGTGGTAAGCGTATTCAAAGCCGACAGCGCAGCTTCCAAAATGGGCAACGCTTCGCCCAGCTTGGCATCGCATTCATCCTTGATCTCCTGAGCCACAGCTGCCTGCTCCTTGGCCGCCTGTTCATCGAGTTTGACCAGTTCCCGTTGTTCGGCGGCCACTTTGCTGTCGGCCGTCACTTTGGCCACCTGTTCGGCCACAATTTCGGAGGCTTCCTTCAACTTCGGTTCGAGTGCCTGCAATTGTTCCTGCATCACGCCCACTTGTTGGGCGGCAATGTCCAGCTGCGAGATACCCGTCAAATAGCGATTGCGATTCGTGGTAATGGTGCTAAAAGTTGACTTGGTAAGTTACTCAATTCACTGCACTTTAAATGTCGATATTCGCACTTAACATAAAACTTGTTAAATACTAACTTATATAATAAAAAATTTAAACACATCACAGCTAAACCTCAGTTTAACACTCTTCGGTTCAACAAAAAATATGTGACTATCAAATATTAGTTCCAACTTTAGAGTTTTATAGAAAACCTCTAACATATTCCTACTCTTATTAAACAAATATTTATGTATTTATCGACATTTCTTTCTACTTACTTTCTCTTCTGACTTAGCAGCGATTTGAATGTCTGAATCAGCTCCAAATACGAGGTCGGGGTTACATAGTTGTAGCGATGCAATCTCGTAAAGAATTTCGCCGAAAGTTCCTGTGTCGAAGTGTGGAACTCCATGCACATGTCAATGGCTGTCTTTCGCTCCAGCGCAGTAAGATCCTCGGAGGCCAAAAAGCGTGTAGACACCGCCAGTAGAGCATCCTCTGGCCAGGGCTGAAACCAATCGATAGTGCAGCAATTGACAATCGAGGGAAACTTGCGAATGCGATTGCGCAACGCATCGCCAATGGGCGACATGGCCAGCACAATGTGCAGCTGCTCCTTGCAGGTCTACAGAACAATAAGGTATTGAAAGAGTTGTTATTAGTAAACATTGCTAAAAAGGAAGGAATGAAATGGTGTGTGTGTGTATGTGTAGATCAACGATCATCGCCCACCGTCACAAAGAAATTAAATAGGGCCACGGGACTGCCGTCGGTTTGCACGGCTTTGTCGCGCTGCTTGTCGATTTGCGACATCTTCTCGACCACCTCGATCTTCTCCTCGTTGCTGAACAGATTGGGCACCTCACCCGAATTCAGCAGATTGTTGATATCCTCCAGGAACGACTCGTCTTTGATCTAAAACGCTCAAAATGTTAGCCAAGCATGCCGAGTACTTATTTTAAACAAGAGAACGGGAACCAAAAGCTACCTTCGGCATAGCCAAAGAATTTATATCAAAGCAAGTTGTTATCAAGGCAGTTATTGAATTTCAACTGCTGTCAATAAAATTTGCAAGGATATATGAAATGATAAACTCAACTAACTTCAGATAAATACAAACTAAACAAAAGATAGATATAATCCGATTGAATATGATTCCCGTACCTGCACATCCGTGAAAAGGAATACGCCATGCATTTCGGACGCACCGATCTTGCGTAATATTAATTTAATATCCTCATGATACTCATAAGGACCATACAATCGAGTGATCTCCACTTGGAACAGCTCATAGTCGCATATATGCGAAGCCAGTCGAGTCAAGCTCTGGCGCCCGGAGCCGCCGACACCGATGAGCAGAGCATGACTACGTGGCTGCTTTATGATGCGACATATGCGCGACAAATGCTCGATGGCAAAGCGGAAGAGCACCAGATTCATTGGTTTCTTCGACATGTTATTATATTCAACAAGATAGGCCTCCACCACACTGCGCAACTCCTCCAGATCCTGCGCCTCCACATAGTTCTTCGTGTCCGCCTTGGGGTTTGTGAAATCACAATAGATCAACTGCCGGAAATCTGCCTCCTCCAGCTTCTTATCCTTGGCCACTAGGCGGGCAAACAAACGCGTCGGATCGATATTGAATGCATCCTGCACTGTGCTGCACAACTTGCCGAATAACCAAGTGCGATCCTCATCCTCCACCAAACGATCGCCGTAGACACGCAGCACCTCATGCACCCACAGACGACGCATCGAATTCATGTCCTCCGTTGCCTCGGGCACCGACAGCAAGACACCCTGTATTACACGCGAAAAGTCGCGCAGATTGAACAGATAATGCGACTTGGCTGGCGTCGGTAGCAGATTCAGCTTCGCATCGTTGTACACCGATAAAGTGGCGCTCACAATCTCATCGATGCATGGATCAAATTCCTTTGAGAAGCCGCTGTTTATAAGGAGAATGAGGGGGAAAATATTAAGAATTTAAATAGCAAAATATTTAGGTTGAATAGCAAAGAAGAGTTAATGTAAAGCAGAAGATCAAACTTTAAATTGAATAGAGATTCCATACACTAAAGCATTCTATAGATTTATAAATAACCTTTTCCCCATCTATACAAAATCACGCATGTCACGAGTCACGCTCCCATCTCAATTTCAAGTTAATTCCAGCACTCACCGTGTATCCAAATGCCAAAGCACAATCTTGCCAAAGATGGTGTTCATGATGTCGTCGTTAAAGTCATCGATGGACACCACATTGAAGAATCGCTGGAAACGCGGTGTGACCGTATTGCCCGTCGACGGCGGTCCCATGGCGACAATCATCTGCAGATCAATCAGCTTCATGGGCACAATATTCTTGCGATCGTACCACATCATGTGATCGAGCATCATGCGCAGCAGTTCAATCGGCGGCTGAGCGCCATAGTTCTCCTTCAGCGGCATGGAAACATCATCCACAAAGATGACATAGCGACTGTTGAGCGGAGGACCAAAGACGCCCTTGCGACGCTTATCCAGCTTAGACATGATAATGTCCTGCGTCTGATTAGCCGAAGTTTGAGCCGAGAAACTGATGAGCAGTGGCTTGTAAGTCGATAGATCCATGCGATTAAGCATATAGTCGATGACATAGACACTCTTGCCCGTGCCCGTGGGTCCCACTAACATCAAGGGTTTGCCATGGCGCACCAAGAGATCGATGACGGCAGCAATGCGCACACTCTCATTGGTCTGAATGATGATCTGATTGACGGGTATATCACGGGGTAATGGCGGCGCCGAGTTCACATCATCCTGCCACGGTTTCCACTTGCCTTTGCCCTCCTTGATGTAGCGATAATCGAAAACCGAACCCTGCTTGGGTATGGGAAAGATGAAAGGCTTGGCCAGCGTTTCCACATAGAGATCCTCGGGTACATCGTAAGTATCGTATAGGCTTTGTGGAAACGTTTTCTCCAGCAACGCACGAAAGATTACATTAAACTTCTCTCTACTCTCGGCGGTCAATGAACCGCCCAGCGACCAAATGGCCGAGAACAAAAAGATGCCCTCGACCTGGGCGCGAAAGTCCAAGTCGGATATGTTGGCCACATATTTTTCATCACGAAAATCATCGATAAAGCACTCAAAGAAATTCATCAAGCTGACCATTAAATTGGTATCCGAAGTTGGCGCAATTTCACGCAAACTCTTCCTCACCACATACAATAACAGTGGACAAAAACGCTGTATCAACATAGAGATTAGATTCTTGCTCACGCTGTGAAACGAAGCGGGTAAAGTGTTCTTCCAGGAGGTGACCAGAGGCTCCCAGCCCAACGAACTTGGCTCCAAATAGATCATGCCACAACGCGAAACAGTCGCAGGCGAAGCAACCTCCAAATCCATTGGCTCAAATATCAAATTAGTTGAATTGGATAGCTGTATAATCTCGCCCGACATCAGACAGAGTTTCTTGTTATCGTCCAACACTGTGTTCATGTTCTCAATCCAAATGGCATCCACGGGACCATCAAAGATCAACCACTTGCGATCCGGTGAATCGGAGACTGCAAAGATACGATAGTTCACAGCTAGAATGCCATCGCTCCACTCGTGGGAGACTGCATCAAACTGTCCGTAAAGTTGACCCATTGTTATGGCCTTGGGATTGATGATCGTAAAGATGGCCTTATTCTCAGAGCCATCCTTCTTCTCCATGCACTCTAGGGCCTCAGCGAGAACACGATATGTTGTGGACTTGCCACCAAATGGATAACCCACCAGCATTAGACCGTGACGCACAACGATCATCTCATAGAGCTGCGGGGAAAGAGAGCAATTTGATTAGAAATGGGGTGTGGAATATATCATTTAAAGGAGGATGTCCTTACCTGTTGCACCTTCTCGAGCACAAAAGGCGTGCACTGTTTGTTCTGTCGCTCACAAGCCAACTGAACGCAGGCATTGAAGAGCACATAATCGGCCTCGGGCAGCGTGACGCCCGGGAACAGATCGGAGGTAATGCCCTGGAACAGCGGAATGTCCTGGTTCAAGAACTTGGGCAGATTGACGTCCTTAATGGAGCGCAGCACCAAAATATCCTCATTCTCATCGCGATAGCGCAACTTCAAGGCGCCAGCAGCCTTTAGCACTGACTTGACAGCACGCATGCCATAATCATAATGACACTGAGTGCTCAATTGCTCCGAGCACAAGCGATAGGTGGCCACAATCTTGACCGAAAGCGGCTTAGCGGTAAGGAAACCATAAGAGTACAATTCAATCTCGGAAATCAGGGCATAATCCGGCACCATCATGGCCACCGAACGGAACAAAGCCTAGGAAATTATACAATTGTATTATTATGTATATAAATATGTAAATCATGTAATTCACCTTCAAATTATCGGGCAACTCAGAGCGACCAGCGTAGCCAGGATTCATGGTGATAAAGACAGCGCAAGTGGGATCCAAAGTAAGTGTAGTGCCCTCAAACACGAGCGTTGGCGAACCTGAATTGATGCCCCGCTGAATGGTCAAGATCTGTTGAGCGACCACAGATAACACTTCCAAATCAATGCGGTTGAACTCATCAAAGCAAGACCAGGCGCCACACGAAGCCAAGCCCTTGAAGAACTTGCCCAGCGCCAAGTAATCCAAGCCATCAGAGCAATTGAACACCACACACTGCTTGGCCACAGCTTTGGCCAGATCCTTGGTGGTCTCTGTTTTGCCAGTGCCCGCAGGACCTTCAGGAGCGCCACCCAAATGCAGATTAAGAGCAGCAAACAAGGTGCGATAGCAACGATCCGTCAGAGGAGTGACAACCAGGCGTGGAGTATTCCCCAAATACTCGTAACCATAAGGCAAGGAGCAATTAATCATTCTAGTGTCCAAATTGTTGTCCTCCCAGTAATAACGCAGCTGGCACAACCATTGAAAGTCCTGCAGATCGTCGACACCCTTCTCCACAATTTCAGCCAACACATCGCGAGCATGCACATCGAGCACAACCAAAGCCCCGAGAGTTATGCGATTCTGTGTATTGAGATCACCGCGCACCAGATCGACAATTTTGTTGATTTGCATCATGCATTTTTGCAAATACTTCGCCAGACTCTCTTTGGGCGTCTCGCTGACAAAGCACTCGGTGATCTCCAGCGTCCAATAGGTCAAGGATATCGATTGCACCGACTGTCCAGGCCATGTCAAGACCCAAATATTGCGCTGCATCTTCACATAGCTGTAGAAGGCCTCGGAGATCTTGTGATGCAAACTCTTCTTCATATCGATCTCCAGTTCAAGCAGCCACTTCTCCACCTGACCTCGCGCCTTAGCCGTGGAAATGACATCCACCAATATGACCTCCTCACGCTCCGACGAACGCATAGCGGTAACCTCCAGTTCCTCTGTAAAGTTGAGTGTGCCAATGCCCTCGAAGCACTTCTTGAGATGCGGCTGGACGCGTGTGGGATCTTTGGTCTCTGAGAGAATTTCGAGCAACTCGTCGTTGGAGAGGAAGAAGAAACGTGGGAAATACAGACGCTTCTTCTCCAGGTAAGCATTGAGACCCTTTTGTATAATTTCCAGTAGATAATAAGCCTTCTTAAGCTTGTCGTTCATCTTGTCGATTTGAACGACGGTCATGACACGCGAATCGGAAGCCACTTGCTTCATTAGTTCCTTCCAGATCTGTAGATGGAATAAGGAATCAGAAAACATGCCAAATAGAGAACTTGACAGTCTGGACTCACCTTATCCACAGCGCTGAAGCGACGTCCTTCTTCGGGCATTTGCTGCTGAATATCGGGACTGCTGAAAATGGGCTCCAAATACATCCAGGTGGATTGGACACGCAGCCACTCATCCAGAATCTCCTGCAGCAGCATTAGCTTAGCCTCCCATTTGCTGCAAACAGAAACGATACAGGAGTTAATCAGCTATTATTTAGGGTAGAACTCAAGTACTTACATTATATCCGCCTCGAAGGGTTTGATGTAGGGTGAGCTCTTCATGGTCTGCGTCTTGATGATTTGATCGTCCAGCAGAATCTGTATGTCATCCACGGCAGACAATTTGAAGGTGCCCGAATCTCTGCAGTAAATAAATCAATCAACGATTAGTATGAAAATAATATAAATGTAACAGATCGTAAGGAAATTCTTAGATCAATTAGAAATAAGTAAATAAATTCAGTAGCCCAATTCCTTACCTGTATGGTGAAATATTGAACTCGACGCCCTCCCATTCGCTGACCATTTTGGCCATGGCCTTCTCCAGATTGTTCTCCTTGGTGGCGCTCTCCGAGATTGCCTCAAACTTGGGCACATACTCATCCAGCTGATACTCGATAATCTTCTCGAGCGTCAGCTCCGGCGACACCTTGATAGGGAAGCCGATAATCTCAGAGACTTGCTCCCAATGACGTGCCTTCATGCCCGGATTGCCCAGCGTATTGATAATCGGCATATGACCACGGAAATGTTCGATTTGCTCCTTTACATCAAGTATGAGCTGCATGGTCGTGGGATGATCACCCATCTGCTTCTCCAGCTTCTGAATGACGCGATAAAAGTTGGCCACATCGCCATCGATCTCATCGGGATCAAAGGAACCCACTTGTGAGTACATCCACGTCTCCCACTTGTCGATAAAGTCTTGGCCAGCATCAAAGAGGTTCTTATAGGGCTTCAGTTGCTCGTGGGTCTTCTTGCGTACCGGATACTGTGACAGATCCCAGCCATAGGCAGTTTCCTCCTCGTTGATCTGATCGATGGTCTCCATGGCGGTGACAAGTCGCTGATCGAGAACTGTGGCACGTTTCTTGTATTTGGAGAGCTGCTTAATGTCGCCCCATGTATCGTAGCCTTGCACTTGATCGTAATAGTTTTGCAGCTCGCGGCGGAACATTTCGATGCGTTTCTTGAGCAGCTCCTGGTACTCGATCATCTTCTCGGCAATGATGCCGCGATGCTGCTCAAACACTGAGGCCAACTTCAGATACCATTGGAACGAGTTGCTGTTGTTCTTGATCTCCAGCGGAGAGTATAGCGTATGATCCATAAGCCAAAGTATTTCGGTCATGTTGTTTTTCAGACGCGTCTCCATCTCTGGCACCAGATTCTCCTCGGCGTGCACCACATAAGCTTTGAGCTCCATCAACTCGGCGGTGTCCTTAGGCACTGTCAACGCTTTCTTCGCAATCATATCGTATTCCTTACCTAGGCGACTAATCCTAGCCTGTTGATCTGCCACCATTCGAGATAACAAATCCGATTGCAATTGCCGTGCCAACTGTTCCATGTGCTCGATGAACTTTTCACGGTGAAACTCATAGAGTCCCATGCGTATTACGCCCCACACTTCCTTGGCAATGCGATCCTCCTTCTCCCGATACTCATACACCATATCGATATACTGCTCAAACGTTGCATTGCCCTCCATGAAGCGACCCACGCGCTCGGCATCGATGCCATTGATCAGATCGATAAACTGATCAAAGTCTTGTAAACGCAATTCGGGTCCAATGCGTTGCTCCTCCAGCATCATGCAAATCCGATTCTTGGTGTCAGCCACAATGCTATCGGGCACCGTTGGCGTCAAGTAGAACTTCTTAGAAATTTTTAGATCCGTATAGAGTTTTCCCTCAATGCGTGGCATCGATTGCACACTCATCACAATCGAATCTATGACTCGCAACAGTTCGCTCTGAATCTTGGAGAAGCTAGGATTGAAAGCAATTGTATCCTCCTCGGCAAGGAATATGGAGATCTCAAAGCCAGGATTTGAGTGCTTTTTGTGAAGGAGAAATGATGAAAGGAAAAATTGAAATAGCTTTGCAAGTTCTTAATAAGAAAAATTTGGCATAGATTGGCTTTCAAAAATATAGGAAAATAATAATAGAAAATATTTTGTGTAGTCGGTTAGAAAGAAGAAGGGTTATTATTTAAATATTGAGAAAAACTTAAATACATAAAATTAATAAATAGAAGAGCTCTTAATATTATTAGGCTATAAATCGAAATTAAAGTAATATAAAGTATAATTATTTCCCAAGCACTTAAAATAAGCATAAAAAAAGTGCAAGTCCCCTAATTTAAGGCTTAAATTAAGAATGTTATATTCCTAATTATTATTATTACATTAAGGCCTTGAAATTAAGCGTAACTAATTCAGTCATTATCATTACAAATCCTCAAAGCCAAGGCTGCCAAAAGGTTAGGGGTGAAAAGCTTGCTGTTACATCCCAAGATGTATTCTGCTTTAAATTCGCAGCTAAGAGCTTTTAAAACCATTAATGACAAGGACATGACTGACGGATAGACAATATAATAAAATCTCTTCCCTCCCTCCCCTCCTCCCCGCCACAAAGGCTCAAAGAGCCCGCCCGCCCTTGTCTTACGCCAAAATCGCAAACGTAATCAGCGAATGCCTTCAAGCTGCGTATGCAAATGTCCTCGAGCTGTTGTGTCATTAAAGCAGCGACACAATTGAAGAAGCGCTTCACCAACGTCATGCGTCTGATGTCCGGCAGTTGGCCACGTTTGCTGGCCCTCAACAGCGTCGTATGGATTTCACCATACCAAATATCCTCCAGCATTTGCTTGGCCACATCTATGTGACCTCCACACAGATACTAAAAGTAAGAATACAGAAAAATTTAGATAGCAATAGCCAAAGCAAGCAGAGGATCGTCGTTGTTAAACTTGCCACAAAATTGAACAGTGTGAAAGGCTGTTCGACCTTGCTGAGCTCCTCGATGTTGACCAAGTACTTGCTGCTATACTTCATGCTCCAGACCTCCAGGATGCTGGCGACGCTTCGATGGATGCAGAAGAGGGTTTTCATCAAACGACTGCGATTCTCATCGTAGCTGCAAATGGAGGAGATTTCATTAAATGACGCTGCGAGAGCTGCGAGTTATGCAAATTATCTTGAATGGGAAAACTTTTCACTTGAGCTATTTTAATATGGCCCATTAAGCAGTGTGCATAGATCCAAAACCGCCGCCTGCCTGTTGAAAACGCCTAACTTGGCCTACATTTAATGAGGCTAAATACTTTAAGCTATAAATTAGAGCGTGCCTGCCCTCCATTCATCCTTCCTGCCTCGCTATCGATGGTTGCCAAAAGACGACCCACTTAGGGTCGAAAGTTTTTCCATCTCACAAAGCGAATGTTACCACGCCCCCTCCGCTCCGCCCCGCGCCAAGTTCAATTCATTTTTAAGCATATACCTTTTACAACTTTGTAGAATATGTTCTCTAGTGTAGTGTGTAGAGTAGTGTGTGTTGTGTTTGTTGTGCTTGTATCTCCGCCTCCTGTGCGGCAAAAGTCTTAATGTTGCTCATCAGATGTCAAACCAATACACAGGAGGATTTAACTTTCAGCTCTTTTTGGTTCCGCCTCTTCATCAGCTACAGCATCAGCTACAGCTTTAGCTTCAGCTTCGACTTGTGCTTCCAAGTTCTTGATGCTGCTGCTCCTGCTGCTTTTCCATTTCCGCCTCCATTGCCTGCCATTGTAGTTGCAAAAGTGTGGTTAAAAACTTTTCTCTCTTTTTTTTTGGCATGCCGCAAAGCGATTTCTCGCGTTCCCCGCCCCTCACGCACCAACCTTCATCTTCAACCTAGTCTAACAGCCAAGCAGTCGCTTAATAATCTTGCCCTGCAAACTTCTACTTCACTCCCCCGCTTCTCATGTATGCGCTATTGTCAAGTTATTTTATAAGATTTCGCACGCTGACGACTCATTTTGAATTGACTTCTTTATACAATTTACAAAGGCAGTCAGCACACGCAAACACTTACACACACACACACACAATTACGCATAAGCTTTTTAAGTGTGTGTGTGTGTGGGTGTAATTGCATGTCAATTGCATGCTTTTGAAGCTGGCAACTTTCTAACGACTTTCCTGATATGCTTCCCCGGAACTTAATGGATTCCAATTTAACACTTAATTTTAATCCGCTTTTAAGCTTATTTCTTTACAATTTGGGTTCTAAATGTTGGATTTTAAGTCGGTGTGATTTTTATAATTTACATAACTAATTAATTTAATTAAAATTTTGATTCCAAGTTTTATATAATCAAGCGACACTTACCGATATCGCCAGTGATTCATGAGTATTTTAATTTCCTTGCGCTCGGGTGTCTCAAACGTAGCTGGAGTTCCTTCTTGGGTTAGGCGATCTAACACCGAGTGCCTTAAAACAAAATCGACCACCGCCTTTTTCATGGCAAACACATAATCCGAACGCACCTCAGCAATGTTCTCCACTAAAGCTGAATCCCATTTCTTTAATAATGGCGGCACTAGATTTATAATTCTGCAAATTAGGAATTGATTAATTCATTGGTAAATTGTTAAATTCGTTAAATTTTCCAATTCTACCTTTTCAGTGTCTTTTTACTGATGGTCGACACGTGTATTGTGTCAATGCCATGCTTGATGTAGTAGTAGTATCGTAAAACTTCTCGTTCACTCTGATCTGGAAAAGCAGTATCTTCTGTGGGAGCCTCTTTACCATCTTCGTCCATGTTCAGAATGAGCTCGACCAGTTTACGGCGAAAGTTCTCGCGTTCTTTTCGCATTGCCATATAATGGGACGTTGGCTTGCCCTGATCACCTGATTTATCGGATGCTCTGTGCCGTGATCGCGACTTTGTGGCCATCAAACTCTCGGGTAGATCGGACAGCATTTGACCATCAAACAAGCGGCTGGCACATTCGGGCATATTGAGTTCATACCACAGCTTTCGTGATTTGTATTCCGAATTCGCTTTTGATTGCAATATGCTTTGCAGCACATCAGGCTTGGGTCGCGTATATAACATTTTCGATTTCGAGCAGATGCGTCTTGAACCGCAAACCGAGGTAAAGCTGGGTATTTCCTTGTTTGGATTTTGTTTCGCCATTGTGTGTTCTGCTTGTTCTTCTTCTTATGTACTTTTCAAATTACGCGCGCACACCTAACCTCTTTGCCGGCAGGTGGCAGCACTGTTCAAAAATAAAATGTATCGAGTTGAATTATTGTCAGAGTTGATTTCGATTCATCGAAAGCAAAACATCAAATATGTCAAATCGATAGATGTATAAAAGCCGGTTGATTGGAAAGGGATGGAAGGGGGTAGTCGATGTGTGTGAAATTGTAACTAAAAATGACCGAAAAAGAACAACAACAAAATTAAAAGCACGGGAAACAAGTATTGCACAAGCAATTTCCCACCGCGTTTATTGTTATTGTTAAATTAAGGCGCCACAACGCGTTTATTACGATTAATTGAAGACCACAACAGCCGGTGTTTGCTGCACTATCAACTGTTTGAAAACAAATGCAAATCACAAATTAGAAAAATTGATTTAACAATTAGAAAATCCAGCAACCAAGGCAACAACCATCAGCACATTTTTTCGTTTCCCATAGCAGCAGTAGGCTAAATTGCAACAAGTAAAACACAAATATTGTTGTGTTTTAATATATAAAAAACAAATCGTAGATAAATTATCAAGTAAATATGTTGCTGCAAAAGTTTCTCGGACGCACTCTTCACACCACGAGGCGCTTCTACGCTGCCGGCGCTGGTTTGGAGAAGAGCGCGCTTTCGGCCCTGCGGAAGAAGACCGGCTACACATTCGCCAACTGCAAGAAGGCGCTCGAGTTGCATAACAACGACATCAGTCAGGTGTGAGAGAGGGAGCTGTTATTTAGTCTCTAACCACTAATCCTTTATTTCTTATTCATTGCAGGCTGAGAAATGGCTGCACGAACAGGCGCAATCAATGGGCTGGTCCAAGGCCACCAAAGTAGCGGATCGTGTCACCACCCAAGGATTGGTTGGCGTGCTCGTCAATGGCAATCGCGGCGCCATGGTAGAGTTGAATTGTGAGACAGATTTTGTAGCACGCAACGATACATTTAAACGCTTCGTGGATCACGTGTCGCGCATTGTGTTGCACTACACGGATCAGACCGAATTTGACGGTGACATCTGGAAGGTAACAAACGAGATACATTGATAACCACTCTATAAACTAGAAGTTAGTGTGTGAAGACCCTATCATGTAGTCATATGTGATACAGATTCCACATCTCAGAATCTATCTATAATCTAGATCCTCCATCACCATCAAAACCTCAAACGGATATCTACTTTTGGTTTATAAATTATATATCTCACTATTATATTTTTCTCAATGTATTAATCTGTAACTTCCTTTTGCTTTGCAGCTTGGCTTTGATGGGGATGCACTGAAGAATCTGGAGACGCCACAAGGCGGCAATCTGGCTGATCATCTGGCGCTGCTGATCGGAGCCATTGGCGAAAACGCAAGCATACGACGCGCTCTCTGCTTTAAGGTCAACAACGATCTAAGGCTTACTGGCTATGCGCATCCAGCGCCCACCAACGTCTCGACCACACAGAATATTACCCAGGTGGGCAAGTATGGTGCCATTGTCGCCTTTCGTGCGAAGGACTTTGATGATCAGGAAGTGCAAAAGGGAATTTGCCAGCAAATTGTTGGCATGAAACCCATCAAAATTGGCGAATATGGCAAAGATAAGCCGGCAGAGAACAAAGACGATGAGACGTGTCTCATTTACCAGGAATATCTTCTGGATGCCGATAAAACGGTGGGCGAAGTGCTCAAAGAGAGCGGCGTTGACATCGTTGACTATCATCGATTCGAGTGCGGCGAGCCATCAAAACGCGATCTCAAAGATCTGCTGCAGGCCCAGCAGCTGAACAGCAATTGAACAACGATTCGAACTTGGCTCTTTGGCATGCAAAATTTTGTTGTACACCTTTATTGTTAAAGCTCTTAAATTCTAGCCACCATAATAACAAATTCGGGAAAACAAAAAACATGCTTCCAGGTGCCTCTTTCTGTTTCAATTGCATGCGTCACCGTCACCCCACACGTTGTGCTTGCTTTGGGGGTAGAACGAATTCAAGTATCTGCGTGCGGGAAGCACGCTTGACCGCCTGCCACACACTGCTCCGACTCTGTTTCTGTCTCTGCCAAGCACCTACAACCAACTGACATTAAAGCCAGAAAAATAAGAGAATGCCCGGTTTATGAATGAGTTTTATTCAACTGCCGCGTAATTACCCGCACGTCACTTCTTTGCGCCCCAAATGAGATGTGCGGAAACATACTATGCAACACACAGACACAAACACACAGGTGTTGTTAGTGTAACAGAACCTCGCCGAGTCGAAAAACTACAAAAATATGCAATGAGAGTAACCCTCCACCAAAAACACTCTGTGTTGGTCTTTGCATAAAAAGTAGGAAGTGCTGTCAGGTTTCCCCTAAAAAACCAAACTGCAAAAAAGTACTTTGAATAGCGATCAAGGCAAAACTTTTTCTTAGGGTAACCCAAAGAGATTATCGTTGTATCGCTAGCAGGAAATGTCTTTCAACTGTTGCTGATCTTAGAGCCTAACTGTTCCACATTTTAGAAAACCATCTTGTATTTTTGAGAATTTTTGCTTTTTATTGAAAGGGAATGTTAGTTCCCCAGTTGAACTGAAACTAACTGCTAGAAGCCATACCTTAAGTACCCATCCAGCTATCAGATATATTCTTTCCCATAATTTATAAATCAAAACTTTATGAACATTTTTGTACATTATTCTTACTTTTTACATATTGCATTATTTACAAATTAGCAATTATAAAATTTCATTTTAATAGTTTTCGATCTGATTTAGTTCACTTTTTTAGTTCCATTCCCAGATTTAAGGTTCCCCAATTTTATTTTGTATCAAAAGAGCTGTCATTTTTTTGTTGTTGTCAAATGCTTGTCAAAAATATTTGTTCAGTCATCAAGGTAGGCTTTTAATTTGATGCAATTGAGAACAGCACATGAAATGGATTTTATGGATCTGGATTCATTTCGTCAGAGATATAGCGATATAACTGTCACAACTGTGCCATCTGCACCGACATCAAGCAATTGCGAGGAAAACCTAGATGCAGTGGAGAATAATACTGTGGAGGCAACTCAAATGGCACCACCAACACCACATGTGGAAATCATACCACTAGGAGCAGCAACTTTCGCTCCCACCTCCTCGCACAATAAGCGCAGCAAGGTGCAACAACACCAAAAAGTGGCAGATGCCACAGCGTATGCCAACGAATACAAACAAGTGCTGGCCAAGCTGGAGTACACCAAATTTGTGCAGGCCCAGCTCCAAATGATGACCCTGACCAACAATGGAGCAGGTGGAGGAAATGCAACGGGTAAGTTAAAAGATTATTACATTACATCTAAATTCGTTTAAAGTAATGCTTTAAGAGCGGATAACTTATAAACTAAAAAAAAACTTAAATTCAAAGAAACATGTAAATTGAATATAAGGTCCAGTCCATCTAATGAATTGCATATTTTATAAATTCTATAAATATTGATATCTAATAAAATTCAAATTAATATTTACCACAGAAACGACTCAATCGCCCAACATAGTGGATGCCTATAGCAGCCTATTGCGGACCATAGCAGAGATGCAAAGCAATTTGGGGCCAACAACGATTGGATTGCGTGCCCCAAAGGAGCGCCTGTTGCGTGACATTGCCCAAGCACGTGTCCTTGTGCGGGAGTGCACTCTGTTGCTCATGCGCGACCAGCAGCAGCAGCAGCAATAAACGTATATGAAGCCACTCAACGTCAGTGACGTCAGCTGGGAACGCTTTAATTACTTCAACTTTTGCTTTAGTGTGCCATAGTCATAAAAAAAAAGAAAAACAAAAAAGTACATTAATGTATGCGTGTGTTTCCGAGAACCTTATAGAATTTCTACTTACCGTATGTACACACTGGCGGTTAACACAACAACGCCAACAACAACAGTAAACACATCGAGGAGGGAAAAAAAGTGTCGGCCGAAAAGGGTCACAAAACTTAGCAACGACGCTGCCGCCAACGCCGCAGTTGACGTCGTCGTCGGCGTCGAAGCTACGCTTGCCTTGACATGCGACCGAAAGCCGCGCTTCAATTGAAGTCATCAACAAGCAGCGGCAGCAATAGCAGCAGAGGGGACGTTGCGTTCAGTTCAGTCGTAAGCCGACTTTTCACGGGTTAAGCCACGCTCACGCATTTTCAATTGTTTTGTGTGCTTGTGTTTAATAAGAGCAGTTGCCAGCCTTTTGTGCTTCCGTTTACAATTCGGGTTAATTTGTTTGGAAAGTGCGAAAAAGCTTTTATTTCCGCTGCACAATTTTCGCAAGAAATTATGAATTACGCAAAAAGCAGCAGCAACTACTACATCAGCAGCAGCAACAACAACATCAACAAACGTTAATTATAGCACACGATCTGAATCTGCACACGCGCGCGCTCTCTCTTTCTAACTACCTTTCTCTCACTTGCTGGCTTGCTCTCCCAATTTGTAAGTGTGTACACATTGTCGAGTGTTTCGTGTAACGGTAAATTTGCGAAAATAGCAAAGCAAAACGAAGCAAAGCAAAGAAAAAGAGACCGCTCTCTGCTTTGGTGACAGCTCTAAAGGAGTGCGAAAAAGATTTAAATTGTTTTTAATTTGTTGGTGTTGCACTAATTGGGGAGCGGCACTTGTAAGTCTCTTTTGTATGTGCAACAACTGCTGCCGCAACTGCAACAATACAACACAAACATCACAACAACAAAACCAAACAACTGCAACAATAGCCATAAAAAAGACAGCTGCTCTGCTGCATTTGTCGCTTGCAGTTTGTCTTCATTTCGCTTTTGTGCTTTGTGTTTTTGCATGACAACAACAACTACAATAAAGACGACGTCTAAAACAACCGCGAATTAGTGCGAACAAAATGCCACCGTTTAACTTCATTAAGCAGGTGAGTGTGAAAATAAGCATTAAAATGCTGATTTATTGCATGTGCTAACAATGCTATTAAACCTAACTACATATGTACATATGAAGACATCTTTAAATTGTACATATTTACCAATGTACATTAATTGGTACTTTAATAGTATAATCAAAGATACCGAATGTACACACAAATACGTCTGTCCCACTTCTTCACGAAAGGTAATTGCAATGCAGAAAACAAAAACAATCGCATTGCGAGAAGCAGAAATGTACCTAAATTTACATAGTCATGTTCAAGAGAAGGGTACATTTCTAGGTTTGAGTCTCGCTTTTGAAACGTGAGGTTAGGAAATGTATTTGTAGATCACGACATTTCTATTTAATTTAAAGAACCGTAAAAGGAAATTTACCCCAACACGTTCTTCACGTATTTAGTATTTTATGTTGACATACTTTAATCCATAATGAATTAATTACCTAAATGCTTTCAAAATTACATGTTTTTGTAATATCAACAATAATTAATTACTTTATTAATACGTTTAATTAAGATGTAATTGTTCATAGTTAGTTGATAGATTACGTTCGAGAGATATCAGTTAATAATAATAATTTGCCTATGTAATATTAGCTAATACAACATAACTTGTTAGTTATTTGATTAATCTTAAATGGTGCTATTTTTATGCAAGCTTTAAATAGAAATTTTTGTATTGAAAAATGTAAGAGAAGAATTTCCAGAAAGATATATATATTGTATAGATTGTGTTATTAGAATTTCTCTTACTGTATTTTCATCAAAGAAGAAGTGCTTCCTCAATAACGAAATATTTATAGAAATGGTATCCAGAGGCAATCTACTGTCTTTTGAAAATAACATTGAGATAAAATATCAATAACAAGTAATATTGCAATAGTAACACAAGTTGTCGTAGAAATGCTACCGTTAGATAGCTGCCAATATCAATGACACACAACTCTGTTCTATATATAAATTGAGGAGTCATATTCTGGAAGAAATCAAGCAAAACGTGTCTAATTAGCAAGGCAAACTTGGAAGAGAAAACAAACACTTTGAACACGTTACACAATTTGAATGTATGGTACACCCGAAACTCGATGGGATGCTATGAAAATAGATTTATGTATCTTGGATGTGAATGTGAATGAAAAGCACAGCTGGAAATGGGAGACGCGGCTTTTGTAATTAAGCGTGTCTGCTACTGATCCGATGCCCAGATAGATGCTTAGAGATAGCTTCCGGTGATTAGACCAAACCAAACAAGACTAAAACACAAAAACGAAAAAAAAAGAACGAACGAACACGAAGAGGTCGGCCATAAAGGTGGGAATAATTTCTACGGCTACAGAGCTTTCTAATTCTACAAATTTTTTTTGTTTTTTGATGGGCCAGACCCAGTTGTCTACCATCTACATAAGATCTAAGATCTACTCGCTGTCTGGGCGTACAATGCAAATGGTCAGCAATGGACTGTGTTTTAGAGGCTAGTCAAAATGGGGATGTGATCATATTTTTTTTTTTTTAAGTTTTTTCTTTTTTTTTGGGTTTGCTCTGCCTTTGTCTAATGAATTTCCAAGCCCATTAAAGTAGCATTTTTGTTTAATTTGGAAGGTTTTTCTTTTTGGGCCGTGTGATAATTAAGATGAATGACCCCCGCCGAGAGAGCGAGATGGAAGCATAGGCAAACTATTCTCTTTCTTTCTAGTCTTTTTTTTGGTTAGAAAGTTATTGCACCATAACATTTGGAGGCGAGGTTTTTAGCTCCAGCTCCCGATGCTGAGCCGAACTGAACTGAAATGGAATACTGGAGGGTTTTATCTCGACGCGGCTCAACTGTGCCGGGCCATATATTTGCATTTTTTAGTATGGGCCAGGTTAATTGCATGTTAAATAACTGTTAAATAACGGTTACTGTACATCTGCAGCATGAGCAACAGCAGCTGTTGCTCTCGCTTGTGTTTGACTGTTATGGGTTAACTTCAAGCAATTGTTGTTCAACTTCTTGTGCAATCACTCCACTGTCTGACTGTCTGCCTGCCCTTTTGCCTGCCTGCTTTCTTTGCCAGTCGAGCACCCACAATGTAATACCATAATACCACACGGTACCTGAAATTATTTTGAACTTTGTCTGGCAACTCGCACCCACATCTGAAAAGCTTTCGGCGTGGGAAGTCAGACAACAGCAGCAACATCAACAGCAACCGCAAACTTCTCCTCCTTCTCCTTCACCTCCACTTGAGAGAGATTTTGTCAGTTGTCTTGGATTTATTTTCGATATGCTCACAATTACCAATCGGATCCTAACGGTAGCAAAAACAAAAATCCAAAACTAGAGAAATGCAACAAATTTCCTAAAATGAGTTTCCTCCTCCTCTTCGATAAATCGTTTCATTGGCTGCCTTTCGAATTGGAATTGATTAATCGCGGCGCTTGGCTTGTGCATTATCCAAAAACAAATTAAGAATTCGAAATGCTGGTCTTAAATGCATTTGCAGCACAATAAAGCCAATATATTTTATTATTATAACTGTTGGCATCCAACTCGCTATGACTTCATCCCGAATCGAATTTTCGTTACTCTTTTCAAAGTTATCTTTTTGTTTGCCAACAATAGCTATAATTCCATTTTCTTTTTTCAAAATTTATTATTCTTGTTCATTGTTATGGTGACATAAGTCTTTTTAATGCTTCTGCTTTTAACTGAAATTTGAAATATTGATTGGAAATTGAATTTTGAAAGGGGTTTGGTTGTAACTTTGGTAATCGAACTCAAATTTGTATATTTTGTGAATTTTGTATTTTGGTTTGGTAATCGAACTAAAATCTGTATTTTAAAGAGTAATTATATAGTTTGCTATAAAGTTGTTAAAATTGTTTATAATTTGTGTATCATTTTAATTGTGATATTTAGCTTAAGATATTTCAGTTTAGTATAAATAAATACCATAGTTTCTAAGAGTCTCCTCGCAAGGATTCTTTTATACAAAATCTTTAGTATTAATATAACTTATGACACAACATCTTAAAAGAAGTATTTATTTAAAAATTCCAACGCTTCAGCTTCATTAAACACTTGTTCAAATCAATTAATTACCAAGAGTTTCCACTTTTGTAATTAATCACTTTGTGAAGTAACTTTGAAGTGCAAACACTTTTGGACAAGATCATTAAATCGAACTCATCACACACCTGATGACATATTCAGTGTACTTACAGCTGGAAAACAAAACGCAAACAAAAAAAAAGGAGAAATACATAAAAAGAACACATTTCCATTTGTGATAGAAACAGCTGTGGCCATGTGGTTGTCTAGTCTAGAGTTGTCTAGTCTGGTCTTGGCCAGCTCTGTGAGCTGGCAATTAACGTGTGGTGACCACAGCATGGGGAATCAGAATTGGAATTGGAGTCACAGTCGAAGCAGCGTGTTTGCCATAGTTTAGCCATCTTCAGAGAGATGCGCAGCATTTGCTGTTGCTGTTGTTGTTGGCTAGCTAATGAAAAGGCCAGCTGAAGCTGAGAGTGTGTGCGAATGAAAGAAACACACACAAATCGGCACAATCACCGCTAGCGGGGCTAAAAAGCAGATGGAATACTAAAGAAAAATCAAAGCGGTACATTTTGCTCTGAACGTGCTCCGGTTTTTCCCCCCCTTTGATATTTCCCTGCTCTCGCAATCAGGTTGTAGAGTTGCTGTTGTTGCTGTTGCAATTGTTGTTAGTCAGTAAGTAAAATGCATTTAATACGCTGGCATTGTTTAAACTTTACGTAAATGTCGTTAATGGGTGTTTGTCTTGAGGTGAGTCTACATGAGAGACTCAAAAGGAAAAACCAAAGCAAACACAATACGATTGTTGCACACCAAAAAACATAACAACAACAACAACATGAAAAGGAAAAGTCAATTGTTGTGTCTTGACATGTGTAATTACCATAAATTGTAAATTACATTTTTCATCATATTTTGTTGAATTTTTTTCCTTCTTTTCAATATGCTAAAAGTCGCACATTTCCAATGGCAAATGCTTTGCATTTACATTTTGCTTTCATTTTTTGATTTTCCTCCATTTTTTCGTTTTGGTTCACGCCTCAACCTCAACGGTTGATTGAACTTGTCAGAGTCGAAGTTGAAGTTGAAGTCAAAGTCTGCAATCTATTTGAAAATGTGGCAGAGGGAAAATATGTGAGGTTTATTAGTGTTGTTGTTGTTGTTTTTGAAAGGCAGCATTATTGTTGCACTCGCACCAATAACAATGGTCAGGCGTTACAGATACAGATACAGATACAAATACAGACACAGAAATGAGATACAGATACATGTACTCAGTTGTACCAAAGAGTACCCAAGGCGCTTACTACTTAGTATATAGGCCCATTAGCGTCTTTCACGCTACACACACAAATACTTTGACTCATTAAGGTGCCGTCGAGCAAAGCGATTACCAACATTTTGGCTTAATTGCGTTCAAAAAACTAGAAAAAACTACAAAACAAAACATCAAATTGTTAAACAAATCATAAAGCAAGTTCGCCAACATTTCAAATGCTTTTCACCGGGAAATTGACACAGACACAGAGCACAAAAAGAGAGAGGAGAATAGAGATAGGGGAATCTCCATTGTTTCCCTTGGGCTCTGCGACTAATGATTATAGACGATGCGTCTTGTCGGGGCGATCGAACTGACAGTCGGTCTATCTCTTTTATGCATAAATCATAAAAGTAAATGCCCAGCCAAGCAAAGCAGCTGACAAACCCATCGGAAACCTGATAGTTGCCATCCATCCATCTGTCGTTGAAGTAGTACTTATGTTTACCTCCTCTCACTATATACAATGCATGATTGCATATGGAAAATGTCAATACAGCAAGTGGCTAATACGGAAGGCAAATAAGCTCAAAGCGACTAACAAATATGCTTTTCGGCAAGGAAATGCCTCTCAAAAAAACTCATTATATTTATTAGGCTAATAAGACGGAAAATAAAAGTTGACAGGACAGGAAATTATATTAACGTTTAATGATGTATTCAAATTATTTTGGATTTGGATATCAAAATAAAAAAAACTTTGGCGAATATTGCAAATATCAAACCAATAATAGAAAATCACAATTTATTGAGTTATTAGTGGAAATAAATGTTGTTCATTAAAGTTAAAAGATATTTTAAGAGGTATTCAATTATTTTCCATTATTATTTATTAATTTTTTGATTTGCCAAAGTCACAGTAAATGTCTAATAAAAAGATTCCCAAATTTAAGAAACTTATGGCTCATATTAAGGGAAAACACTTTCCAATAAATATTAAATTAATATTGAAATTTTAAAGACTGATCTTAGAACACTAAAATATATAATTTGTATAATATTAATTACTAAAACTAATGGCCAACATTTTATTAAGTAATTTATGGCTTCAAGCAACGTTTTAGATTCTCTTCTCCGAAAAATTCAAAATCGAAATGTTAAAAAAAATAACCCCATAATTATAAATTAGCTTTTGCCAGCTAGATGAACCTTTTCTTTTTTATATATTTTTAAAGTAAAGAGGTAAATACATATAAATTTTAAGACTTCAGAAAAAAGCACCTTAATAACAATTGTACAATCTGTAAATTAGAATCTTATTCTTAGGCAAGTCTCAAATGCTTCTTCTCAAGAATTGTCACCTCTTTCCCCAAAACAATCATTAGACTCTTTGTGCTTTTAGTAAGTGCAAGTACTTATAGGGTAATGCCAGAATAACAACTATCCCTTTTTTTTTTGTGTTGCTGTATGTTTGTTTATCTATCTGTTACTTATATCAAGTGGCATTATGCACATGGCTAATGTTCCGTTGGCTTTAAGCTCTGCAATTGCCTCTCCTCTCACTGCTCAGAAACCACAAAGTAAAATGCTGCGCTTTCTGCGCTTTTCTCACTTTTCTCAGAGCCAAAGACACATAACTGATAATTTCATTCATGTTACACTCCCAACTCCCGACTCTGAACTGGCAATCGCAGTTAGAGTTTAACTTCAAGACGAAGACTTGGCTTCGTCGTTGTCGTTGTCTTCGTTGTCGTTGTCGTCTCTGAGTCACAAGCAAAAGCGCTTCCCAGTTGGCTAAACTCGTGTGTCTCTTGGCCATAAACTTGGTTGGCTCGGCATTTGCGTCGACCAGTCTGCATTTGGCTTTCTGGCAGCGACAACGCACAACGGTCGCCGGTCGAGTAGCAGCAGCAGCAGCAGCAGCAACGTTACCAGCCAGTTACCAACATTTTCAACCCGTTACCCATCACTCAGTCAGTCACTTGGCAATCTCCTCGCAGTGCTCTTCTTAACGGTTTCGTTCGTTTCCACTACGTCGCGAATCTCACGCGAGAAAAGTGCCTCGATTTTCCTCGATCTTTGATTCATTGCACTTCTAATCACTTTTACTACAATTTATTTTCTCAACCAAATTCTCAAGTAAACAACTACAAAAACAACAATATAAATGTAACAAGAAAATACGCGACAAATATAAGCAAAACACAAGAGAAATAGTTCAAATTTGTGGTGCGCGTATAAAAATCGAGTTTGGAAAAGGATTTCACTTTGAGTGCTCGCCGGCAATTGAAAACTAGTTCAAGGCTGCCTACCTGTTGCTCTCCAATATCGCAAGAGACAGTCGAATAACGACAGCAACAGCGACAACAGCCAATAGCAACAGCAACAGCCACAGCATTATCAACCGCATCAACATGGAGCTAACGCTGTCACCAAAAGAAACGGTATTTACTTTACAGGCTTTTCATTATGCATACTTATGTCTCTCTGTCTATCTATGTATCTTTGCCTCCTCCCCGCAATCCCCAATCAAATCCAACTGTCTCTTTCAAGTTGACTCCATCTAAGCCGACAAGTTAATTTGTAGCCTCTTCTCTTCTCTCTTTCTATCTCTTTAACAATTACAAGATGATAATTATTACTCGCATCTATTCGCTTTATATATTATCATTGCATTAAGTGCATTCGCAACGTTTATTCGATTTATTTGTTGTTTGGACAACGCTTAACACGCTTTTGAAAAAGGTTTTGAGTTTGCACAGAAACAGAGAAATTTTATTTATTAATGTCAACACAAAGTGTTTGGGGTTTAAGCTCTTCATTTGGTGTTTATGCTTTACTATTAAATTACAATGTTAATCTTGGAAAGGAAATTTCATATTACTCAATTTGCAGCTTAAAAAGATTGCGTTTAATTAGTAAAATACAATGAAAATTAAATTCAATTTTTTTATAGAGTACACATATTGGACGTCTTGGTATTATTTCGAAATAAAGTCAAAAATTTCGTTGATTTTTCAATTAAATGAAATATTTTCTTTTTAGTAAGAAAAAAAGTAAGAAAAAAATTTGTTGAAAATATTTTTTACTTAAACCGTTTTTTTTTAATTTGAGATATACATTTAACGTCTTTAAATAATTCTTAAAGTTTAAAATTCAATATATTTATGTTTTTAAATAATTCTTAAATGAAGTTTAAAATTCAATAGGTTTTTTGATTAAATGACCCATTTTCTTTTTGTTAAATAAAACCAAATATTTGAAGTACTTTTTATAAATATTTTTGACTCATACTTTTTTTTTTTAAATCCTGCGCTTTCGTTTTTTACGAGTCACGATTTTTCTATGATATACATACATTAAAAAAAACCCTAAAGAAATTAATTTTCTTTTTAATATATATGAGCATAATTAAATCTAGTTTATCTCTAAACACTAAACCATTTATAATTCTAGACAAATTAGAACCATTAACAAGGCGATAAACACGAGTTTCATAATTACATTCAGAAGTTTTCAGTTTCGTTTATCGCATTATCGCAACATCTGTAATCTGTAATGAAAGTACGTGAATGTAATTCGGTTTCTTGGGGGTCTTTAACCTTTTTTGTAATCTGGCAAATAGTTGCTAGTTGTTTGTTTTAGTTAATTGCAATTAGAGAGGACAGTACACAGAAAATCGCGTGTGTTGCATGTGTCGTGAGCTGTTGTTGTTATAAGAAAAAATATTATATCATTCCTATTTTGGGGGGGTTGGGGGTTCAACCAAAACCACAACTTAGCGTAATGAAATTTCTAATGAAAACACTTTAATTTGTTAATTTGTTGTGATTGTAAAAACAACATGGATTTCTTTTCGTTTGCTGGCACTTTCCTAGAACATTTCATGGCCTGATGATGACACTAATTAATCTTGTGTTGTGTGAAAGTTGAAGAAGAAACACATACTTAGACTAATAACATCATGTGGAGCACAGAGTGTGTGTGTAGCGGTATGTTCCAGTTTTGTTTTTTTTTTTTTTGTTTTTGTCGACATCTTTTTACGGCCAAGTGACAAATAGTAGTTTGGCTGTCAGCGCCACAATCTTGGCTCCAATCAATCATAGCGTCAATTGCCATCATCTCTCTTTCTTTATCAGCTCCAGAGTGCAATGTGGACCAAGCCAATTCACTTGCCATTTCCAGACAAAAATAATTAAAATGTTTTGCGCGCAATTTGACGAATTTATTTATGTTATTTCATGTGAGCAGCAAACAGCTAACAAAAGTTATAAGAGAGCAGACGCAAACAACAAAAAAAAAACACTCGAATAACAATTTCAATTATAATTGCTGTCTCTGATTTCTATAAAATGTCGTTTGGGCCTCATGATGAAGGCTGATGATGGTGGTGGTGATGCCATCACCCAGGCAGCCAGCCAGCCAGCAAAGTTAGACGAAGCATGAACTTGTTTTTGGTCAATGAACACACACTGCTGGCAAATACATGGAAATGAAAATGGAGCTGGAAATGGAAATGAAAATGTAAATAAAACTTATCAAAGTGGATGGTAAAAAGAAGTCAAAGACAAAGGTTGATTACGATTATTAATTAAATGAAAAAAAAAAAAAAACAGCCACAAGCTAATGACATAAAGATCTGTTAGCTGGTTGCATAGTCGAAGAAGTCGCCGCCCCGAAAAACACAAACTTAAACTCAAACCACTTTCTTCCACTCGTTCCACACGCTCCATAAATAAATAAGAAATTTAATGTTTGATAAAAAAAAAGAAAAACTGGCTACAGTCGTCACTCTAGTACAGTTTTCACTATCACTTGGAATTGGAAAAGCCAAATGCAGAGCGTACACTGCCATCTCAATACCCGTCCCCGAATAATCAAAAAAAACTACTTTGTCTGGTTTTCTGTTGTCGATCACAAGCATCACATGCATCATAGGCATCCACATCCTTCAGTCACAGCTGTCAGAGGCTCAGAAGCTCAACTGATTTTTGCTCGCCTTGGGGCATTTGATGATAACTGTCGCATCGATTGAAGAGTGGACAACAATTATAGAGCGTTCGAAAGGTGTTTTAGTGTCGTCTTTGAACAAGCTCTTTAAATGGCGCCTTGACAGGCGTCATTAAGCCACATAATTGAGGCGTGGAAAAATCAACTGCAAACTATGTATGTGCTCCTCTAACAAAATGCAGAGCTGCGAAAGTCGATCAATTCGTTTCGTCAGGCTTTTCAAAGTGCAATTTAATAAGTCTACGGCTTATAATAACTGTATTGGAGTTGCTTTCAGCTTAATGGCCAAGCTATTTTTATGTAATAGGCAATACACGCGCTTTCTTAAGAATGTAGAAAATATGCCTAAATAAATTGGATCAGAAATATTATTGCAATTTATAATTATATTGAAGTCAATCGAAATCCTTATACATAACTTCAGCTTTGTTCTACTCGTTGCAGTATGGAATGTATAATATTTAAATGTTAGCCTAAGAATTTAATCATTATTAGTATTTGATAATTTTGATTCATAGTAAAAGTAATCGGCTATAGAAGCTGATTAATAATCTTATATTATCTTAACCCGCTTAATACAATTTAGACATCTATCTTAAAGATGACTTATATATCTACAAATTCATAAGAAACTTGATCAAAACATAATTACAATTTTGACAAAAAATAAGCTTTAAATAAAAAGACATATTGAAATCAAGTGAATTATATAAATTTATAAGAAACTTGACCAAAACATGGATACAATTTTATCCTAAAAAAAAGCTATAATCAAAAGACATATTGAAAGGCAAATGAATTATATAAATTCATAAGAAACTTGATCAAAATATGTATACAATTTTATCATAAAAAGCTATAAACTATTCCCAATCGAAACTTCATTATTTTGTAATATAAATAAATTAATTTTACTAATTCAATTTAATTTTATTGTTGACAGGAGGTGCGTCCCAACACAATACCCGACTTGAAGGTGGATGCCACATTCCGCAAGGTGCCGAAGCATGCGTTAACCTTTGAGCTGTGGAAGATCGACGAGGATCGTCTGGAAGCCGTGCCAAGAGCACAATATGGCACATTCTACGACAACTGTGCGTACATCATTTATGCTTCAAGTTTAGTGGGACACTATGCGAATCACGAGACCATCGTAAGTACTCTTTTTTATGGCATTCTCTTTATTCCCAACTAATCTGTGTTTTTTTTTGTCGATCACTAGACACGCGAGCAGAAGGCGAATGTGCCGTTGGAGCGTTACATACACTATTGGCTGGGCAGCAATGTTAGTGAACAGAATCGCTCGAATGTGGTGCACAAGATTCAGGAGCTGGACTCGTATCTGGGCAATGTTGCGTCCATTTACCGCGAGACGCAAAATCACGAAAGCGCACGCTTTCTCTCCTACTTCAAGAAAGGCTACGAGTGAGCAATCTTATATACTATTTACCCAGATCATAATCTAATAATACTCTATTCATTTTTAGTGTGCTCTCTGGCGCTTTGATCAACTCGGTGCAAAAGGTGCGACTCTTTCAGCTGTACGGTCGCAAATGGTTGCGTGCCATTGAGCTGGCTGAGATTGAGTGGTCACACTTCAATTCGGATTACATCATGGTGCTGCAGATGGAGGCCATCACCTTTGTGTGGATTGGACGCTCGAGTGCCTCCATTGAGCGTCGCAGTGCGCTCGCCTGGGTGCAGCGACAGCGTGGCAAGGATTCTGGCACCATTTGCATCGTTGACGATGGCTACGAGCAGTCGATGAGTGCGGAGCACAAGCTAGCATGGAACATGGTCTTGCCACTGCAGCAACGACGTGTCTTTCAATCCAATCAGCAGCTGGACAGCAACAACTACGATGCCAAGTCGAATGGCGATATCAATGGCAGCAGCAGCAGCAGCAGCAACAAGTTTCGCATTTACAAGTGCAATCAACGTGGGCGATTGCATCTCGATCAGCTGGACGTGGGCATGCCCAGCAAGGATGATCTAAGCGATGCACATGGCGTCTATCTGCTCGACAACTACGGCCAAAGCATTTGGCTGTGGGTTGGCGCCCAAGCCACTCAAGCGGATGCTCTCACCGCCATGGGCAATGGACGGGCATTTGTCAAGAAAAAGAAGTATGCAAACAGCACTCTGGTGGTGCGTGTGCTCGAGGGACAAGAGCCCGTGGAGTTTAAGCGTTTGTTTGGCAACTGGCTGACTGTGTGGCAGGATAATACACGTGGCCACAAGCCGGTGTCCACCAAGTTTGGCAAATTGGATGCTGTTCTGCTGTGCGAACGTCCCAAGATGGCAGCGGACACACAGCTGGTGGACGATGGACGTGGCGAGCGTGTTGTGTATCGTATCTTTGGCGATCAACTGGTCGAGTTGCCAGCGGCCAAAGTGACGGTCTTCACCACCAACGCCTCCTATGTGGTCAAGTACACCGTTCAGGTGAGTGGCCAACAAACAGCCAACACTCTTTGCTGTGTTGCCAATTGTGTTCGCTTTCAGCACATCGTTGTGGTTGTGGTTGTGACTTAGGCTTTACTCTTTTCATGTGTAAATTGAACAGAATTGAAGAGGTGTTTTTAGTTAAGAGAAGTGTTAAAACATTGAAGTAGAAAATTGAACTCTAAATTTGTATTTACGAATTCATCTGAGCTAAATGTATGATGAATGTTAAGTCTTGATATCATCTTCAATTCAGTTTAATTTCTATTAACTTATTCATTGAGCTAGTGTCTAAATCACTTTTCAAGTAAAAGCTTAAGGTATTGCTTTTGTAACTCACAGTCATAAAAACCTTTTAGCTATTCAGATTTATTTTTCTACTCGAAATGAAGCTGAAAGTTAAGCAATTGATATGCAAAAAAAGGTCTCACCTGAACCGCAATTGTTAATAGATTTACTTTCATTTACTTTTCAGTGTGCCACCGTTGTGCCCGCTGATCTGGCCTGTGTGGGTGTCAAGAGCATAATCTATCAGTGGAACGGTTCGGAGGCATCGGCGGAGACAATTGCCAAGGCAGATGGCTTTGCCATGACCAGTTTCGAGTCGCTGCAAGGCGCGGAGGCGATGTTTGTGCAGCTCTACGAGTTCGATGAGACGCCACATTTCTTGCAACTGTTCGAGGGCAAACTGATCATAATGCGAGGTCAACGCAGCGAGCTGCTGCACTCGAATAACAATTACAATTGGGACTTCAAGACCAACATTATGCTGGAGACCTTTTTGCTGAAGATCTATGGCGATGCCAGCTACAATTCCAAGGCTGTTGAAGAGCATCCATTGTCAGCGATCAGCTCCAAGGATTGCTATGTCATCAAGACGAATCATGTGTGGGTCTGGTGTGGACAGAGCAGCACTGGCGATGCTCGTGAGATGGCCAAGTCGGTGGGCGCACTGCTGGGCGAGAGTTCGCTGATGCTGGAGGGCAAGGAGAGCAAAGAGTTCTGGCAATCGGTGTCGATGTACTTCAATCAGACGCTCGTCATCAATGGGCAATCGTGTGCCAGCAGCACCTCATCGAGCAGCAGCGGCGCCGGCAGCATGTGCAACGGCAGCAACAACAGTGGCAACGGTGGCAATGGCAACATTTCGCCCACATTGAGCAACAATTGCTACTTGAACACCACAATGCCAACGAAACCGAGACCGCCAGTGCAACTATTTCTCGTCTGGTGGCAGCAGACACAATTGCGCTGCGAGGAAATCTTGGGCTTTGAGCAAAAGGATCTCTGTGCCGACTCCACATACATACTGGACACCGGCACCTTGGCTTACGTCTGGCTGGGCTCGAAGGCGTTGCGTCAGGAGCGCGATAAATACACAGCGATAGCACAAAGCTATGTGCAGAATGCGCCATTTGGAAGACGCTCGGCCACAGCTTTGGCTGTGGTGCGTCAGTATACGGAGCCCAATGTGTTCAAGGGCTTCTTTGAGACGTGGCACGATGAGCTGGGCAAGGTAAGAGAGTGAACGATATTCCTCACTTGGCAATTAACTAATTAATTTCCTCCGCAGAACTTCCTTAGCTACGAACAGATGCGTCAGGAGTTGGGCAGCGTGGCGCCAAGCAATGGTCTCAGCGAGGGTTCCGCGCTGCATCTGAACAATAATCAGAAGGACTTTGATGGCCACAAGAAGTATCCGCTGTCTGTGCTGGTGCAGGAAATGGATATGCTGCCACCCGAAATTAATCCGCTGCGACGTGAAGTTAGTTCAACTCTTTACTCAACAATTATTTAAACGGAATTAAATGTTTTTTTCTACTCTCTTCTCTTGTAGGTTCATCTAACGCACGATGACTTTGTTGGAGTTTTTAAGATGTCCTTTTATGAGTTTGATGAGCTGCCCAAGTGGAAAAAGCAGGAGCTCAAGAAGCTCTACAAATTGTTCTGAGGCAACTCGACTCGCTAAACACCTTCTGTATATAGTATATTTTAATCGGGCTTTTTAGTTATTTGGAGAATTAATTAAGCCACTTATATATATATATATGATTATATATATGTATGGTATATACTCCGAATTAATAGACTATAATTAAGCACTGCTGTTTTTTGAATTAAAACAAAATATATATTATGCGAAATGCACACAACACAATTCAAAGAAGCGCTCATCTCAAGGATTTGTTTCCACCTCCGAGGAGTCCGGCTCATCGTCACCGGAACCTGTTGGAAATAAGCTGCAACTACAATTGATTTCATCACGATGCGCAGTCCACACTTACTTGGAAATATCAGTCCCATTATAAAGTCAAAAATGCCACCCAACAGATCCCAGAACATGCTTAATTTATGTGTGTTGCTTTTGCTGTTGCTGCTGCCGTGTTTAACGTTTTGTGACTAAATGACGCCCATTTTGCGGTTTGGATTCTGTATCGTCTGTTGACCATTTAATGAGCCATGACAAAAACTCGGTAATTTCATTCTAATCAAACGCACGAATCCTCAATTTATTGATGCGCGTGATTTGGGTCAATGGAAATGCTTTTAAGGGTAAATGTGCACACAACTGTTTTTATTTGTATTAATAACTTGCATTCATGATTTCTACACTTTATTATTATTATATTTATTATGGATTATTGATAATCTTCATCATAATAATAATCGCCAAAGTACTGTGCATCAGCTGGAAAAATTTTTAAATATAATATAAATTTGTATTATTATAACACTGCTTACTGATATCCGAGAAGAACATATCGTTGAAGAAACCCAACAATGCCTCCACCAAAGCCCAGCAATCCATTTTATGAAACCGATTTTCAAGTTTTTTGGGGGTTTTTATATGCAGTTTGTAAATTGTTTTGTCTTTCTTTTTGTGGTAATTTAATTAATATATTATTTTGTTAATGCTTGGTTGGATGTCAAATGGTTCCGGTGAGCAGCTAATCATCTTCAACAGATTCTGAATAATCATTATACGAATTATCCGCTGACAGGAGGATGGAAGAGTGTTTAAATGGGAAACGAATTTAGACAGCACTCAACAACTTACATCCAAATATGATTTCACCAATAAACTCGATTAGAATGCCAATGATTTCGCAATCCTCCATGATTTACAATAGTTAACTAAACTCTCTGACCGACTGCTGGCTTCATTTAAAGCTATCAATGACTTGTATTTCATTTTATTTGCATTCAACCTTGAAAATAATGCATAAAATTAATTTAATGTTATGCCATTAATTCTTAAAACATAATTTGCGTTTTGCAGCGATTAATTGAATTAGTCTGCTGCTCTTGATTTTCTACTAATATACATCGTAGCCATACATGGGGGCTTCCATGAAGGCCTTCTGTTGGTCTGTCGAATTGCGGCGTATTCTGCGTCCAATCGGCTCCAGATCCGCATAGCACTTGGGGAAGACGCGCTCCACTGCATCCACAGCAGCCTGATGGCTAATATTGCGCACAGCGAGCACCGAGGCCAAAGCCTTGGATTTCACACAGTTCTGCAGGAATTTATAGATTAATTTTTTTAATTTTAGATTAAGGTAGAGATTACTCACCTGATGCGCCTCCTTCACATTGAATGGCGAAGCATCGCCCTGCATCATGGCACTTAAGAAGGAACAATGCGCCAAATTGGCTGCCCTAATCTCTGTGCACGCCAAATGATCCACATTGCGGAAATCCAAATCATTGTTGCAGTAATCGAACATGTGAATCATCTCGTGGGTTAAGACGCCATGCACCATGCTCTTGTTTTTGGCCATATTCTGGCAGACAACAATCTGATTCAACACCGGATCATAGCCACCAGTTACGCTGGGATCGCACACCTCACAAGAGATGTGACGCCGCAGATCCATGGGGCAACCGGAGCTGCGCAAGGCTCCCATCATCAGCTTGACGAGCGGACCATTCTTCACGCACCAATAAACGTTCTGTTCGCACTTGTAGCGATCGATGCTCTCCTTGCCCTCGCTTCCAAACAGGATGTGTGAGAGTCTCGGTTTGTATGCTTCACCGCGTCGCTCCGGATAGAGATCATAACCCCATTCCTTCGGCTCTTTGTCCGGTGTTGTTGCAGCTGTTGTTGTGTCTGGACTGGCAGCCGTTTTATTGGCATCTTGCACTGGTTGAGCATCGGCCAATATCACAGCTTCTGGTGGTGATGGCATCGTCTCCTTTGCTGGCGCCGCTTTGGCCCACACTTGTGTCAGCAAACCCATTGTGTTGGTTTATTTATTTTATCCCTGCTGTAGGTAAGGCAAATAGTTGAATAACAAACCGGCAGCTGTTTTGCCAGTGCTGCCAATGCACCCTAATAATCGCAGCAATGTAACCCATACACGCAATCTGTGTTCACCATTGACAGTTTAAACTTTATTTTATTTTTACTTTAATAAATTATGTTACAAATGAATTATATTATTATTATTTATTCATTTTTTCTATTTTTAATTTTTATTTCAATTGGAAGATACAGAAAGTGTTATTTCACACCGAAATACCAGTTTTTTATGGTCTGTAGTTTCTGGTATTTTGTTGATACCGTTAGCCTCCACACTTAATTGTCGACCGGCATTTACAAGTGTAAAATTTCCACGTAATTGCTACGGTTCAGTTTTCACAATGCGACTGGCAAACAAACAATTGGTATTATTTGCAATATGCGCAGTCGCCACAGTTTCCTCCGTTTATGGCGGCCAAGTTCCGCGTCCTCGCGGCGTTTCACTGGCTAAGGCGGCGCTGTATCAACCGCGCTCCGATGGCAAATGGAGCTGCTTGGATGGTAGCAAAATTATACCATTCACTCAGGTGAACGATGATTACTGTGATTGCCTCGATGGCAGCGATGAACCCGGCACCTCAGCCTGCCCACAAGCCAAATTCCATTGCATCAACAAGGGCCATCAATCGGTGGACATTCCCAGCTCACAGGTGCAAGACGGCATTTGTGATTGCTGCGATGGTAGCGACGAGCTGCCCGTTGTGGGCTGTGCCAACACTTGCAACGAGCTCGGCGCAGCGGCAGCTATTGAGCGACGCAACGCCGCGGAGCTGCATAAGCGGGGTGCTGAGAAGCGACAAGAGATGATTACGCGCGGCAAACAATTGAAGGCAGATCGTGCGGCACGACGCTCAGAGCTCGGAGCACGCATCAAGGAACAAGAAGGTCTGAAGGCTGAAAAAGAGCAGATCAAGCGCAATGCTGAAGCTTTGGAAAATGAAGCAATGGAGGCCTTCAAGGAGCAACAGCGTGAACTGGATGCGGAGACGGCGCAAGCGGAGCAGGAACCACAGCAAATGCGCCAGGAGGCGACGCTCAGCTTTGTGCGCTACGATGCCAACAAGGATGGATTTGTGGAGATCACCGAACTGATGGTCGACATGAATCTGGACAGCGATCGCAATGGCGTTGTCACTGTCGAGGAGGCCAAATACTTTTTGGATGAACGCGAACGTGTTGATCTGGATGCCTTTGTCACATTGGCCTGGCCACGCATCAAGCCACAGAAGATGTTGGCCGAAGGTCTCTTCCAGCCGCCAGTTGTAGAGACTGAGCAGCCAAAGCCTCAAGTGCCAAGCACCGAAGTCCCACAGGTTCCCGTAGCCAATGATGGTAAGTAAAGCATTGCTGATTCCTTATCATTGCCTATTTCCATTTTTTATGATTATGATTATAGTATTATTATTATTATAGTTTTGTAGGAATTAGACTTTCGAACCTATTTAGAATCAGTTATAATTAGCTATGCAACTATTTCTTTGAAAATTATATTGTTTTTGGTTATAATGTCTATTGTAGAACAAGCAGACATGGAACTGGGAACTGATGAACATGGACACGATGGTGAAGAGGACAACGAAGATGACGAGGATCAGTACGAAGAGGATGACGAGCCCGATGTGGGTGTGGGAGAAGCCACTGCCGATTTAGAAACATCAACTGCCGCACCCAATTATGATCCCGAGACACAACGACTGATCGAACAAGCCAACGAGGCGCGCAATGCCTTTGATGAGGTGGATCGCCACATTCGCGAGATTGAGCATGAAATCAAGGAGCTGGACGAACAGGAAGGCAAAGATTATGGCCGCAACGAGGAGTGGGCGGTGCTTGATGGCGAGTGTTATACGTTCGAGGATCGCGAATATGTCTACACCTTGTGCCCCTTCGACCGTGCGTCGCAAAAGCCACGCAACGGTGGCGCTGAAACCACGTTGGGTCGTTGGGATCAATGGTTGGGCGAGGGCGTCAACAAGTACAGCAAACAAAAGTATTCAAATGGTGCCGCCTGCTGGAATGGACCACAACGTTCGGCGCTTATCAACATTAAGTGCGCCTTGGAGCCACGCATCACGGGAGTCAGTGAGCCAAATCGTTGTGAATATTATTTCGAATTCGAGACGCCAGCTGCCTGCGATAGCGAGGCTTTCCAGGCTGCCGAACAGAATCAGCACGATGAACTTTGAAAGATAGCAACAACGAGAGATTGATAGTTGAAACGAAACGTTGGATCTGGTTAGCAGTTTGTAGTTCTTAATGGAAGTAAATGTAATTTGTAATTGTAAAGTGATTTTTGCTGATCATTCCCCCACGTACTATATATATTTGTATATCAAAGGCGCGCTCATTTTGCATTCGGTCGTAGACAAATATTCAATGTATGCTGCATTTAAGAGCCAAGTAAAAAGTTTCATTTTTTAAATATACATTCTATATACTACACATATGCTATGAGGCTTTTGCTGATCTTTTTCCTCGCCTTCTACGATTCAGTCACGGCCATTTTGATGTCCTCCAGATACCCATCCACCTGATGCTCCAGCGCTAGAATGTGACCCGTATTGCAATCCTCGGCTCCCACAAATGTAAGGATCAAAGGCAATTTGTTCATTTGCACCACCTACAACAAGAATAACAATAAATGTGAGACATCATAATAAATAAAATCAAGTAGAAACTGCTCTATCATAAACCAACTAATTTTTAACAACCCTCTACCCTCTGTGACCAACTGGGACATACAAACAATCAATGATAAGCAGACAGCTGGCAACAACGAACGCTGGTCACACCCACCTGATAATTGGAGTACATGGAAATAATGGTTTTGTTGCGGCCCAAACCCAGTTTGCTGGCCTGATCGCTGGCTGTGGTGAACGTTGGGATAAGTGAAGGCATCAATGCAAAGTCCACATTCTTCTCCTGACTGTGGCTAACACGAAGCAACGGGACTCCATCGCGATCCGTTATCTGAATGACGTATAGTCCACTGACCCTGTGAGGAAAATACAAAAGCAATTAGCAGACGCCCTTTTTTAATAACGGTATTTAAATGTCACCAACTTGTGAAGCAAACCGTTGAAATATTTTTTGATATCGTCCGACATGACGACAGCCACAAACAACAAAATTATAATAATACAACAAAAAATATATTCGCTTATTTGCTCGCCGTGAAAACAAAACAAACAGGCAGAAAAGCGCTAAATATGGACTAATTGCAAAGATTAAATACCAAGATGGAAAAGATAAAAATCACAGCAGCGCTGTTAGTAAAATAAAATTAAAAGGAATTAATAAAGGATTCGTGTTGAGTAGCACAACTGACAGCACATAAATAATATATTAACAAATATTTATGCAATTTATTTTTAAACTTCATCAAAACAAACATATTAAAATATATTAAATATGCCCAAAATACGTGAAAAGTACCAAGTTGAGCTACAGCTGTGTTGCAATGTACGTGGTTTTGTTTTGTTTATTTTCTTCGTATTTAAATATATTAAAACACATTAATTTGTACCCAATAATATAATAAAATTCTTCAACTAAATAGGGTATCGAAAACAATGACAACAAGTAGCCTTCATGCCAGCAAGGACAACACGTCGCAAGTTGATCCAAAAACAGATGATGACGACTACACATCGTCGATGTCTCATTTGACGATAGGCGCCCAGATCCAAGAATTGTCGAAGCGTCTGCAAAACACCACTGAGGAATTACATCAGCAGGTGCGCGACAAGCATGGAGCTTTACTGCAGCAAGCAACTCACGCTGGACGTTTCGATGCTGCTCTCAATACGTTAACCGAGGATGTGCAAAGAGTGCGTGCCGCGGGACATCGTCTGAAAAGTCAGGTGGACACGCAATATCAGCTGGTGGAGAACCAGACGCAGGTGCTGGGTCGCCTGCATGACGTGTCGCATCTCCTACGCTCCGCAGGCACACTGCTGACGTTGACGGCAAAGTTGAAGAGCACCAAAGACGTATTGCGGCAAGCAGAGTTGCACTTTGAGTTGGGTCAGTTGATCGAGGACAAGGAGCTGAAGGATATTGAGTTCATACAAGAGGAGCGCGCATATGTCATTAGCTCCGGCCAAAAAATACGTAATCTGACACAGATGCAGTTGGTCACGGGACTCCAGGAGCGCAATCAAATGCAAGTGGTGAATGCACTAAAAGTAAGCAGTTTAATAACAACAATTAAAGGTGCTTCTTACTTTATTGCTTTCTGTATATTTCTTCTAGATTTTCATGAACTTCAACACGTTGGAAAAATCGCTGGAAAATCTGCTGGCCACCTTCATAGCGGACATGGAGCAATCTCTCAAAGAATGCTTTGCCGGCACAGACATCTCGGTGCTCAACAAAGCCGATGCGATGCGCTCGCCAACCAACTCTGCCAGGAACAACAGTGCTCGAGGACCCGGTAAGGCGCCTCAGTTGACCACGACGCAAAACTTTCGAGCCAAATTCTGGAAATCGTTGCATTGGTTGCTCTATGACGAACTCTATGAAAGTTGCACCCAAATCAAGCTACTAAAAACATCTCTGGAGCAGATAAATCAATTTGGCTACACTTCCGAGTCATCGGATCAATGCATTCCCCAACGCTTCTGGCAACGTGTGCAGCAATTGTTGCGCAAATCATTCGACGAGTGCTCGCAGCATGTGAATCAAACGCTGCAGGAAGGTCTCTCCAAGCTGTTGACCTCGGCACGGGGCCTGGAGCAGCGACTTCACAATGAATTCCAGTTCGACAATGAACTCTTTGCGCCGTTGGAGGTGGGCTATGTCAGTAAATGTGCAGCCAACATGAAGGCGTGTTTGGCTGGCGTTGAATTGCCCGGTAACGAGACCGTGGACAACTTCATCAGAGTCGCGACCACTGAACTGAGTGCCGCTCTAATCGATAGTCGCCTGAGCACCACAATTGCAAATGTTTTTATAGCCTGTGGAAAGGAATTGTGCACCAAGTTGGAGGCACAAATCAAGCTGGGCGCGGACTCTAAGCAAGTTGTCGATATGCCCAACTTACAGCAGCAGCAGAACACGCAGCTAGCGAATGTACTTTACTACTATAAGGATTCTGTGCGTCGCATGTTACGAGATTTGCAGTTGCAGTTCGAGAAAACAACAGGTGGAGCAAGTGACACAATTGCCCGTTCTCTGGAGCTGGCTGACCTACTAATTGGCACCATACTGCAGCAGATAATGGAATCGATTATCACCACCATCAGCATCATCATTTTAAGCATGCATCGGGAACCGGGCTTGAATACAGATCGCCTATCCACAACGGGTCCATCGATGTACATGAAAGAGCTGCAGGTTTGTTAGCCTTGTTCGTCCTTTTAATATACTATTTATTACCATTAGTTTATTTAAATTATAGGAGTTTATCTCTCGCTCCTGGTCGCATCATATTGAACTATTCGACGACAAGGAATTGACCAGCAAATGTGGCCAGGAACTGGCCAAGCGTTGCATCGAGCTCTTCATACACAATTTGTGCATCTTACGACCGTTAAGTGTAGCGGGCAGGCAGCGTTTGAAACAAGATTGCCAGAACATGGAACAAGCATTGAAGCCTCTGTGTCCCAATTTGGCTGAGCTCGGCAAACCGTCGCGTTTGTTGCGCGCCATGTCGCTGTTGATAGTGCAAACGCCACAAGAGTTGGTCAAGCAAACAGTTGGATCAGATTCCTTGGTGCCCAGCTATATAGTGCTGTTGCTGCTCTTTGGCCATGCGGGAGCAGAGCTGCAATCACCGCACACCACAGCAAATTGGTCCAATGAACGTTTAATCGAATGGCTCGACGGCCATACGGCCGAGCGCGAGAAATTGGAGCTGATATCGGGGGCATTACAAAGATATCGTGATAATGCGCGACGCAAGAATATTCAGCAGTATGATGAAGTGTATCCCATGATGGTGGATTACTTTGAGCAAGCTTTAAAGGCAATTACATAAATCAAAATTAAAAATTCCATTTGTAACGGCAATATATTTAAAATACATACTAGCATCGGTAATTCTGCGTTTGAATAAATGAGATAGATGAAATATCGATATGTGGTCTGATTCAATAGTTGACATAAGAGCGATAATCGATGCAATAGTTGATATATCGTATAGATAGTGTTGTTATCGATAACCAGGGTTGTATTGAAGTTGTCGGCACATTTACGCAAAGTTCCATCGCTGACTAGACACACCATTTTGTTTAAGGAAAAAATCGTGAAAACGTTTTTCTTGTGCTGTGTGTAAAGTGACTTTTGCAAAGTAATTATAAATAAAAACTAGCAGTAATAATGGACAATATTGAACGACTTTATAAATGCTACGAAGTATTATCGGAGGCGGGCGATAAAATAACTGAGGTTAGTGCTAGAAAAGAAAAAACGCGTCAACCCACACACACAAACTCATACATACACAAATACACGCGCGCCGGCGCTTGTTTAGTAAAAAAAGTGTGCAAATACACATACACAAACATAGACATACATCTGTATGACATTTTGGCATTTTATTATTGCAGCATGTGGCGGAATACAAAGAGATATTGCAGGCCGTAAAAGGCACATCGAAAGAGAAGCGCTTGGCATCCCAATTTATTGGCAACTTTTTCAAACATTTCCCCGATCTATGCGACACCGCCATCGATGCGCAGTTCGATCTGTGCGAAGATGACGATACACAGGTTCGTTTATTACAACTAACACATCATCAAATCACATCACTTTTAAAATTAACTTTGCAATTGTAATACAGATACGTCGACAAGCAATCAAAGACTTGCCCAAGTTGTGTCAGGGTAATGCGGATGCCACAATTCGCGTGGGCGACACGTTGGCCCAGCTGCTGATCTTGGACGATGCGACCGAATTACAGCAAGTGAATAACTCGCTGCTCACCATCATTAAGCTGGACACCAAGAATGCCATCACCGGTTTATTCCAGCAAATCACAACGGGAGATGAGCCAACTCGAGAGCGTTGCTTCAAATTCATTGCCACCAAGTTACTGACTATGGGTCCCAACATTATTACGAAGGAAATCGAGGATTACATCGTTGAGGAGGTGAAAAAGGCATTGCAGGACGTGACAGCCGATGAATTTCATCTTTGCATGACTATTTTGGGTGCAACAAAACTAGGTAGCACAATAACCGGACATGCGGAGCTTGTTAAACTTGCCACAGAGCAGGCAGAGTTAAATTCAGACGCCATTGCTGTGGATGATGAAGTTGTGGAGCGTTTCATACAATGCGCCACAGCAGCTGCTCCATATTTTTCGGTAAGCAACTTAACTTTTAATTGTGAGATCATCAATAATAATCTTTTGGTATTTTTAGAAAACCATTAAATCGACACAATTTGTGAGCTATGTTTGCGATAAGCTGTTGCCCATTGACACATGGAATTTGCTTGCAACAGCAGTCTCACAAGATCAAATACAGCTGCGACTGCTGAAAGTATTCGCTGAGATGATCAGCAACTCTGACAAATTGGATAATGCCAGCGAACGCATCAATGCTGTATACAATGTGCTTTTGGTAAACATTGAACTGATGATTAATTTGTAATCATCCTAAACTGCTGATTTAATTAATTTTACAGGAGTACATGCCGTTGCCAAAGCTAACTGATGAGGATGTGGCTGATGCGCCGCCTTCGTTTCAGTTCTCGCATGCCGAATGTTTACTCTACACGTTGCACACATTGGGCAAGAAGCATCCAGGCAATTTGACATTTGTTGAAGACGCCGAGAAACTAAAAGACTTTCGTGCTAGGCTACAATATCTAGCACGCGGCACACAGGGGTTAGTTAGTTACCTTATCGTATTTTCCAAAACAATATTTATGAATTAAATATATTTTGTTCTTAGTTATATTAAAAAATTGGAGGAGTCACTGAAAGGAAAGACAGGCGAAGAGCTGAAAACCGAGGAGAATCAGTTGAAGCAAACAGCGCTTAAGACAACATCAAATATCAACATATTGATACGCGATCTATTTCATTCACCGCCCATTTTCAAACACGACATTGTGCTCTCCTGGATTGTGCCCAAAAGCGTAAGAAAATAAAATAATCTTAATGTTTATTTTAATTGTCAAAGTTGTGGTCAACTGCAGAGTAAGCTGGGCAAACGTCATGTGCCCATCACATTCGGCGACAAGGCTGCCGCCAATGGCAAGGAGGATACTTCGGAACAGCAGGAAAAAAAATCGCGACCATCCAATGAACAGAAATTTTATTCACCACCATCCGGCAAATACTCGGGCAAAGTAAATCCCAACTATGGCAACAACAATCACAACAACAACCATCGCGGGCGCAACCGTGGAGGAGGAGGCGGCGGCGGGGGTGGAGGATTTAGGAATCGACGCTACAGATATTAAGATGCCACTAAGCAAGCAGAATTTTTGCATATTTTCTTTGCAAATCCTAGTCGTTAAACAACAACAAACACCGCAAAAAAAAACCGAGAAAAAAAGAATTTGAGAACCTTAAAAAGATTAGGAAAATATTCGTAACAACGTTCCAATTCACTTGTTTAATTAAAAACTACTTCCAACTTCACATACGGGCGCAACATTGTAGAGACTGCTTCGCAAATGACATCAACACGGGTTCTAGGGTGAGTATCATGTGAGCTTTCCATGTAACTGTCTACCTTTGATATATTTCAGAGTTGTGAGCATCAAACTATCTCAGCATCATCGAATTGTATGCTGCACCTCTTCTATTAACAATTCTCTTCTTTTATCTCTTGCTGTTTTGTTATTACACAAACAATTGCTTCGTATGTGAAACATGTTTGCAAATATTTACCGTCTCTGATATCTTCAAGCAAAAGCCACGTCCAATTTTACCATTTCTATCAATCATTCATATTGTCATCATCATTTGGACGTAGACTTTGTTTTAATATATCAAGCAACAATTTTTCTATTCTATTTATACAATAATAATAATACAAAAATAGTTTGTAAACGTTAACGAAATAACCAATTTGCAATATATAATATATATATCCTCCACATAATAATCACAATATCAAATTGAGAGTAAAGTAAGGAAAATCCCTCTAAACATACGAAATAAAGAAAAACAACCATGAAATGATATGCACAAGATTTACAAACATGTACGTGAATGAAAAAATAATTAGATTTTATCACAAATCCTTTTAAAAGCGAGCCTAAATAGCTCTTTTTATTTAAAAAATATATACCTATCAATTGTACTACATGGCGAAAACATCCTACAACAGACATACAAAACAATATGCAAAATTTTGAATTTCAATAAACGGAGAAACTAGAAAATGGTTTCATAAGAAACCTCAAAAAAAAATTTATTTATTTGCAGGGGCTGAAAATGTATATATTCATTTTAATAAAAAATCTTTAAAGTGACTTGGAACCAAATAAGCATCTGCCCTTTGGTTTCATAAAAATGAATGATATCAAAGTTCATATTTGCTTCAATAAAAGTGGTAATTTTTACTTTTTTGTAGAAAGTTACATAAAGATTATTCATAATTTTGGATTTCGTTCAAAAATAAAATTGCGAATACAAATATATGTATATCTTAATCTTAAAACAGGATTTTAAATGGTCTCACAATGCATTAATAAAAATATATATTATGTTTATTTGCTTGTAACATTTAAGCAATTTATTTATTTAATGCTCCATAGTAGATAGCGCAGATGTGTTGTTATATATATTGGACTTACACCACACGAACACATCGCTGATGCATCTAGATGCTTGGAGGTGGCTGCTGGTTGCCGCCACCTGGCTGCTGTCCATCTGCTCCAGGATTGCCGCCTTGCTGCTGTTGGGCTCCATCCAGCTGTGAGGCGAAGGACTGGAACAACTGCATCATATTGGCTATTTGTGGCGCTTGTCGAGGAGCACCACCAGGTACGCCAGCACCGGGGGCACCACCAGGTACGCCAGCACCGGGGGCACCACCCTGGGCCCCAACCAAGTTGCTGAACAATTGATCAACCGTGTTCATGACCATGGGATTCTGTGCCATCGATTGCAGTTGCTCCAGATCAATCTCAGCGCTGCTGAACAAATTGCGTATGCCTGGATTCGTCAACATGGCATTCAGGCCATCCGTCAGATGCGATAGCTGTGGCGGCTGATTGCGTACATTGCGCACGGCCTCTAGATTGTTGCGATAGTCAGCATTGTCCGGCTCCAATTCAATTGCCTTCGCATACGCTTGTTCCGCCTCATTGTATTTGCCTAGATTGGAGTATGCCACGCCTAGGCGGCAGTACGCCTTGCTGTAGTTGGAGTTGTACAGCAGCGCAGACTTGCAATCTGTCACGGCGCGTTCGTTGTCGCCCAGTCGAATGTGTGCCGCAGCCCGGTTGCAATAGAAGATGTGATTCTTGGGATCAAAGGTGATGGCGCGATTATATTGCAACAACGCTTCATTGTATTTGCAGTCCTTCATTAGACGATTGCCCTCGTTCTTGATGGACTCAGCCAGCGCCAAGGATTCGGGATTGCGTTCAATGTACAGCGATTGGAAGAGTTCAAACATATCGATGTTCTTAGTGCTGACACCGCTGGTGCTGGGCGCCGATGAAGAAGCCGCTGCTCCATCACCACCAGGAGCCGATGATGTTGTACTTTGTGTGGTTGCAGTGACCTGCTGCTCTTGGGGCTCTTCGTCCCCAACATCGAAGGCGGCCTGCAAGCATTGAATGGCGACTTCAATGCTTTCACTTTGATCCGGCGACATCACGTCCACCTGCGTCTTCAAGTAATCAATGAAGGAACGCACAAAACTTTGCTGCACTGCATCCGGCATTTGGTGTGAGTATAGTTTACTTTTATTTATATAGACTTTACTAGTTAAATTTTTTGTGGAAATTCACTTATGTGGCTCATTGAAGGCTTTCCTTACACAGAATCATCCACCAACACACGCACACGCTTTATGTATGAAAATTTAGAGTAAGCATGCGACCGATAAATCCAGCTAAAAACAACTCTGTTGTCTGTACGTACAACTTCTAGGGTTGCTGTGTTTCGATAAAAACAATTATACGTAAATTGTCGTAGCAAGCAGCATTTGTATGCGCAGCGCGCGCGTGAAAACTCGTTTTTTTATGTTGTTTTGAATGAATGAGCAAGCTCTCTTGGCAAAGAGCTTTTTGACACAGCATGCAACAAAAGACTTTTCAGTTAAACGCTCTCTGGCCCTCTTGGCGTGTTGTTGGCCTGCTGTGTGTTGTGGTTGTGCGCGTCTTCCAACTTGTTGTACTTGTTTTTTTTGTTGTTCGCATTGTTGTCGTGGCGGAATAATGATTGTTCAGTGTGTATATCATAACAACAAAGCAAGAGATTATTCAAATTACTTTTAAACATATGCTGCGGCATTGCCAAAATTAGCAAAAGTCCAAGAAGCTACAACTACTACTTAAGCGATTGTGTGAGTGAGAGTGTGTATGTGTAAGAAAGAGTGCGTGTTTGTGAGTTTGTTTCCTTACGTGACGTCAGTGTGCCTTACGTACAATCCTTTACGTCTTGTGGTCAGTTGGTTCGATTGACTCACTGCCAAGACAGTTTTCTTCTGTCTGTCACCGTCGCACACACACACACATCTAAAACGCTGAGTGGCGCCACAAACATGGTGCGTTGGAGCGCACGTTCGCGTCGGGCGCGGCAGGATCAGGTGGAGCTGTTGGCCAGCACTAATAAAGTAGGCGAGGACGACACCGATAATGGTAAGTGTTTCAAAAACATAATGTTGATTTAGTTTTTATCACAAGTCTAAACTCATTTAAACACTTTAGCAGGCTTATTATGTATTTGTTTTTCAATTGTTATTTTAGTATTCATAAAGCATATCAATTAATAGTTTTCAATATAACAACAGGCATGAAAACTCATTTTCATTGTATTATTTCATGGCCATATATTTTTCGCTAAATTCTTAAAATTTTTATTATTCAAACTATCAAAGATTTGTAAAATTTTTTATATTAGTTAATCTTATCACTTTTTATTCTGTATTTTATTGCAGCTGCCTATCGCAATTCCGCTGATCTATCGGATACCGATGAAATCTTTCTCAAGGGTCTCTTACTCAGTAATCCATCAACGCCGCACAAGGAGCTTATGGTATGTAGATTAAATCTCCAAGCACATCATTTCTCGATTGTTACTGCTGTGGTTTTTTTTTTGCATTTGGAACATGACCCAAATCAAGTCAAACCATCTGCCAATGAAAAGAAAATGATTTTTCCCCCCATTATTGAACACACGCATGCACAAGCGAAACGATTGTTTACGCTGTCGCAATGCATGCTGAGTATGAACATGGTACAGTGGCCACAGCTCATTTGATACAGACTATGGAAGAAAGTAATATCACAAAGTAAAAAAATTATAAACAAGTAGATGCACTCATTTTTTAAAACATAATTATATAGTCGTGAGTATTATTTTTAAAATTTTTGTTTTTCATTGTATCCCTTTAAATAAAAGATGTTGCCTAATTAAACTACACATTATGTTATATTCATGATCTTACATTTTGATGATATAAACTATATAAACTTTCACATCTAGTCTGTAATCAAATAAGCGATGAACCACTGTACATAATACGTATTATTTGGAGCAAAAGTTTGTGTGTGTGTGCTTACGCTTTTCTTCTTTATTACATCATGTGCTTGGGCTACTTCACGCCTGATTACTTGCGATATCATTTGCTTACCCTAGCAGTAAAGAAGGGTCATGGCTGCCCATTTACAGAGCTTTCACTTAACATAAGAGCAAAGAAGACGGACAACGATGCAAGAACAATAAAAAGAAATAAGTACGCTGACTTTAAGCTTGGGAACGTCGCGAGCAGTGATTACTTTACTTTTGTCGTTTATCTTATGAAGTGCGAAACGGTTTTATTACGCTGTCCGTTATGGGGACAATACTTTTATGGCAATTATGGCACAATTATGGCAGCGCAATTAACACTATTCTTTGGCACATTCAGCTTGACCCCTTGTTGTATATGCGATTATGTAAACTATTAGATAATTTATGACAGGCTATTGATTTTCTCCTCATTGCAAAATAATGCTAATGAATATGGCATCTAAATCTGCATAATCAGTGGAAATAATATTTGCTGGTTTTTGTTTTGGTTTTGCTATTTGTGGTAAACCAAAAACACGCGAAAACCAAACAAACTAGATTTTATCAACAGCGACGTCGCGTGTCTCATATAATTAGAATAAACAATTTTCCTAACTAAGAATGTGGTTTTAAATGTATATGTGTGCTTGAGTGTTATTACAGTGACCTGCTATTGAAAAAGGTAGTGAAAGTAATTAAACTTACAAGTCACGAGATTTTTCATTAAAAAAAATCAAGTTGAAAATATAAGGTAAAGCCACTGCACAAAATGCCACAAGTCAATAAAAAGCAGCAACAAACGACGACATCAACAACAACGCCCTATGGGCATACCACAAAAAAAAAAAGAGTGGCGACAAAGCTTTGCAAACCGGTTTTGGGAAATGTTTTCCTAAGTAAATGCGCATACATGTGTTAATTATGAAAAGTATACTTTAACGATACCTGGCAGCAATAACAAAATGCACACAAGCTATAAGCTGTGTGCAAAGTGGTTGGCCTACTAAATGTGCAGCATAAAAGCTTTGAGAGCGCGGCTTCAACAAGCCCATTGAGTCGCTGTTAACTAACAGCGCCGATTACAGCGGCGTACAGTTGTAACGTTATTTCCAATAAGACAAGCACTAGCACACGCATACAGTCATACAACTAAGAGCGCGACTAACCTGCAAGCTCACTCACTCATACTGCGTGCTGTGCTGAGCTGTAGCCCTAGCAGTCTAACATGCTCTGCCTCTCTCTTTCTCTCTCTCTATGTGCTTGTATCACTCACACCCAACTGTATGGTAAACTGGGTTTCATGCCCAGAGTCAGTTACTTGCGAGCTGTGCTAAGGTGAGGTTCTGTCTGCTATTGCTTTGTGTTGTTGTCGTGACTCTCTGTGTGTGCATACATGAGTTAGTGCTTGCGTGTGTGTGTGCGCGCTTTGCTTGCTTGAGCATGGCTTAAACGGGGCAGCGGCTCGACATAAATATTCAACAGTTAGCGCCCCGCTCATTCACTCTCGCGCTTCGTTCGCTCTCTTCGATCAGTTTTTAAATTTAAAAAGACGCTATTTGAATATTATAAAGTGCATTGTGGTTAAAAAGAAATTTGAAATCGATGAGTGCTTTGTATGTGTGCCAAAGATAAATAGAACGAATATAGCACAAGTGTTTTTTTTTTTCTAGTTATGTGTGGTGTTGTTGTTGCTGCTGCCTTGGTTACTCATTCAACAACAAACCCCCAGTATTAACCTGGCTAACTGGCAGTTGATGACGTAGTCGCCACTCGTCTCGAGTCTCGTTTTATATTGTGTAACGTCTTAACTGTGTTTTGGCATTTCAAAAAACCAAGTGCTCACACACACAACTGCATAGTCAAGCCAGAAGCTCACTCTCTCTCACACACACACTCACACCTTTTGGTCTTCAGTCACGCTCGCGCTCTTCTTGGCTTTAATGCTGCGCTCGCTCGTTTGGGAGTGGCTCCAAAAAAAGTGAAAAAACAATTTAGTAACAAAAAAGTAAAAAACGAAAAGTGCTTTCTTAAAATAAAATCAATTTAATTAACACTTCTTATTGTTGGTAAACAACTTGAAATACCTCGTAATACAAAGTCGCACATTTTTAGGTTATATGTGTTAAATATATCTTAAAGATACGTCAGGTTTTCCTACAAAAAAAAACATGTTTAACCTTCGCAGTTAAGAAACACACAACAACTGTTCATTGTTATTTATTAAGTGACTAACTGCAATTTACCTAATTAGCGTTTTTAACCTGTTGAAATTTTTTCAACAATTTGTGATAAATGTGCGTGTTTTGTACGATGACAAAAAAACTGTAAGGTGAAAGCCCTTTGCAGTGAGTAACAAACAAAAAACAGAGCTAAGCTCAGTGTCAATAACAGTTGTCATTCCTGTGCATGTGAGCGTGTGTGTGTGTGTGTGTAAGGGTTAACAGCGGGAATTCTGTCTGCGTGGGGCTTCATTGCACACACGGAAGAAGAGAACTCAAAAACGGAAATTCGATACTAGGCGATGTGTAAACAAATAAACAATAGAATCGCCGATTGACAAAAGCTCTAAATTAGGATCAAGCTAACAAAAGAGAAGGCAAACTAAACTGTTTCGTTGATTCGTCAAGTGTTCTTTCTCTTTTCGTCTAATGCAATTTGTGTTGGCCGCAAAGAAAAAGAAAAAGTCTTCACGTACACAATAAATACTGCATGTGGGCGGAAATTGTAGCAGAGTCACAATAATAAATACACACTCAGAGACAGGCAGAAGACAGACAGGCAATGAGAGTGCCACAATGCTGACAAAGGGTAAATAAATTCAGCTGGAAAAGTGCGCCGGAAGACAAGAATTAATTGCAATTGCAGCGAAAACAAATTAAATTCACTCTTTTTCTTTTCCCTTCGATCGACCCAAATTTTGTTGTTGTTAGTGAACGCACACGACCCAAATATGTGACCCAACAGAAAATAGCTCAAAGTTCAAAGGGTTAAATGAGGCTGCCAAAAAAAAATGTGAATGATAAAAAGCGCAAGCTTTCAATTAACGGACGTAAACGACAATTAAGTAGAAGCAAAGATGACTTGACCTAGGGCATGACAAACTTATGATGAGAGCTTAAAGAGCAAAGAGCTAACGCCCCATCATGCCAGACTTAGAGTGAACGATTTAATTTAATTATGCGTACATGTCTCATTCGTATTCGCATTCTCAGCTCATTCTTATTCACTTACTCTCGCTCACAGCTAAACCCAACGGAGCCGCAGCCCGTGCCCGCCTTTCTGCCCGCCCACTTGAACAACAAGCCGATCTGCGACGATATCATACGCAAATTCTCGCCCTCGCGACGTTTGGAATCCCGCGAGCTTGCCAAGCTCTTGGCCCAGCCACACTTTCGTGTAAGCAAAGAAAGCTTTCTCTCTCAATTTGTTGAGCTCTCTCTTTAGAATCACTTTCTTCTTTTATCTTCTTTAGGCTCTGTTGCGTGCTCACGATGAGATAGGATATTTATACGAGCAACGTTTGAAAGCTGTTGGCGGATCTATCACAAAGCTCGAAGCAACTTCTCAACGCCAACTGGGCGGATATCTGTATACGGAAGACATTTTGAATAGCAAAATGCCAGTGGAAACTATTAAAATGGTCGGCCTGCGTCGGGATCCAAAGCAACCGTTGGGTCTGACCGTCGAGGTGGACGAATATAAGCAGCTAGTAGTGGCACGCATTCTCGCCGGCGGTGTTATCGATAAACAGGGCATGCTCCATGTGGGCGATGTTATACTCGAGGTCAATGGAACGCCTGTACGATCAGCTGATGATTTGCAAGTGGAGGTTTCGCGGGCGAAGGAGAATCTTACGCTTAAGATCGGACCCAATGTCGATGAAGAGATCAAAAGTGGTCGTTATACGGTCAGTGGGGGTCAGGTAAAACAGAATGGCATCACAAATCTTGAATCGGGCAAGAAACTAACGGTAAGTTGTGTGTTGCTTTATAGTTGCGGTTATTTGTTACCGTTTTTGCTATTAGAAAAAAAATATTTTGAAAAGTTTGCTACTTTTTTGCATGGATTTTCGACAAGTAGAACGAAAATAGTTATTTTTGCCTAGCTTGTTCAACTTTTTACTTTATGCCCAACAAATACGTATATGTATTTACAATATAGTAATTTTATCAATTAAGCTTTCAAATTTCGAGTTACATTTATTCATTTAGTCCAAGAAAATTTCCACCTAAAAGAAAAAAAAAAACGCCTGCAATTAAGTAAGTAAATTAAAAGCTTAGCCAAACTAGATTAAATACTTTTTGAATTAAATATGTCTAATGATTGTAATTGATTTTTCCATAGTGCTATATGCGCGCATTGTTCACATACAATCCATCGGAGGATTCGCTTTTGCCCTGCAGGGACATTGGATTGCCCTTTAAATCAGGCGATATTCTGCAGGTGAGTTTCAAGATTAAGTATACGAAAAAAAGGTTTCTAATAGTCTTATCTTTTTGCAGATCATTAATGTTAAGGATCCGAACTGGTGGCAAGCAAAAAACATTACCGCCGAGTCGGATAAAATTGGACTGGTGCCATCGCAGGAGTTGGAGGAGCGACGCAAAGCTTTCGTGGCGCCCGAAGCTGATTATGTGCACAAGATTGGCATCTGTGGCACCCGGGTATTTAAAAGCTATAATTAGTAATTATTAGAAATCTGTTTAATATAAAGATATCTCTAGATATCGAAGCGCAAGCGAAAGACGATGTACCGCTCTGTGGCAAACTGCGAGTTCGACAAGGCAGAGCTCTTACTGTACGAGGAGGTGACACGCATGCCACCATTCCGCAGGAAAACTCTAGTTCTTATTGGTGTCTCTGGCGTGGGCAGACGTACGCTCAAGAATCGTCTAATCAACAGCGATGTGGACAAGTTTGGCGCCGTTATTCCACGTAGGTTTAGAAGTAGACCTCTTTTTGGAAAGTATTTAAATCTTCCTTTTGCATTGTTGCAGACACCAGCAGGCCTAAGCGCGCCTTGGAGGAGAATGGCGTAAGCTATTGGTTTATGGATCGTGAGGAAATGGATGAGTCCATCAAGCAGAATGAGTTTCTTGAATATGGAGAACACAATGGCAACCTCTATGGCACCTCGTTGCAGTCAATCAAGGATGTCATCAATAGTGGACGCATGTGCATTCTAGACTGTGCACCCAACTCATTGAAAGTGCTGCACAACAGCCAGGAATTGATGCCATTCGTCATTTTCATTGCGGCGCCTGGCATGGAGCAGCTGAAGACGATCTATGCGGATCGTCGTGCCACCGGCTCAAATAGAAATCTATCTGTATGTTTTAGTTATTGCAGTTTAGTTGCTAGCTTAGATCCTGTTGTTAACCTTTGTTGCTCCCTTTTGCAGTTTGATCGTCAAAGTTCCATACGCTTCAGCTCCAGACGCGCACGCACGCTTGAGTCGTTAGCATCGCTCTATGAGGTAAATGTAAAGGCAATGTTTGCAGTTGAAGCGTTCTAATGCTGAATCATGGCATACTCAACCTGAAACCTGCACGCATTTAGGCCACCTTGATAGCTGTGCTAGATCTCTGCTTGAACACACAAATATTGCTTAACACATCGATCAATTCTGCTTATTATTATCAACAGGATGACGATCTCATTTCCACAGTGGAGGAGAGCACCTTCGTTCAGCGAAAGTATGAAAAGTATTTCGACATGGTCATTGTCAACGAGGACTTTGATGAGACGTTCCGTCAAGTGGTTGAGACCTTGGACCAGATGAGCCATGAAGAGCAATGGGTGCCCGTCAACTGGATATATTAGGAACGCAATTCTATTTGCAAATCGAATTCTTATTCTAATTAGTATCTATTGTAATAATCACAAAACGAAACGAATTAATCTATACATAACACTAATGTATATGTATTTAAATATGCAATATTGTGTATAATGTACAATGTTATCAGGCCCTCCGCTTCTTTTAATTGGTTTCCTTAAGTTATAAGTTTAATAATGTTACTATGTATTGAAACGAATTCGTCCATTCGCATGCTGTTTTAACTTGTACGCCTTTATTTTATTTATACTCTCGCGTGTTTTAAACGTTTTTGTGCATTTCTTGAAACTTTTGTTTCATTGCAAAGGATGCGCTATAGCTATTTCTTCAATTTTTATTATAACTTTTTATATGCATATCATATATACTATATTCATTTAATTTAATGAATCTCTTGAGTACAACCAATTCTTATTATTACAAAAATCAAGCTCTGCCAATATATTTCTTTAGTTTTTAGAGCATAATGTACTACGTTTTGTTTTCAGTGAAATGTAATAAGTTTGTGCGATAAAATAGCAAAATGTTGATGACAAATAAATGCGCATTTGGCTCAAAATAAAAAGCAGGAGATTTCCACACCTTAAAGGAGTTTTCCGTTTATTTTTCCATACTTGATTAATATAAAGTTGTTGCTTGTGAAAGTGATAATTATTCAACTAGAGATAAATGCCCATGGACTTCTCGACGACAGCATGAGGTTGACGCATCTGCTCATTGTGTTCGGGAATGTTTAGGAAATCCTCAAAGGCAATTTCATCACAGCGACCAGTTAACACATCGTCCATCATATTGCTGCAATACATAGTTCATATTTTAGTAATCCCTTTGATTACAATTTAATAGTAATAACTTACCTAGAGTGCAGAAAAGGGAGACGGCCGACTTGACGGGCAGCAAAACGATCCATGCCCATGCGAAGTGGGGCGCCGAGTCCCTCGTGATTTCGCAGCATTTGCATATCAATATTGTATCGGTGATCCTTGTAGTTCAATTCCGAGTCTCGCAAGCGATGGATATGCGCCAATTGACTGACACAATTCGGCTGTGTAGGCAGAACGGCTTTGCCGGACGCATTGAGGACGGGCACGTCTGTTGGGCGAACTTTAAGTGATTGTTGGTTCTGTAAAACAACAGCGGTGCTTTTAATAACATTTTAACCCACAATTTAACTAATTTCTTACCATTTTACAAGCTGTTTTTAGTAGATTCCGGGTGTTTCGATATAAAACAGTTTACAATGACAACACAAAATTAGGTGTGACTTGAAGTTGGCTGCACATTAGTGTTTAGTAACGTTGGTGAAATATCGATAGCACTACCGATGTATCGATGATTTCAATTCGACGCTCCTCAGCTAATTGGCAACTACTCGACGCGATAACCAAATACGTTTTTAATCGAGTGTAATAGCTCCTAGCTTTTGTTCGGTAAGATTTTGAAATTTGAATAATTTGAATTTAACAATTTATAGCACAATATAATCTAAATACGTAATTTGCATATTTATATATTTTTGACAAATGAATTTGAAAAGGGGAAAATAATCATAAATTTCTACGTGCGTAGTGTGCTATGAGTAATTTTACCAATGCACACATTTGGGAATCTCGTGCTCAAGACGCACTCTAATCAATTCAATAAACAAATCAGGCGCACAACAACACACAATTTGTTGTTAGCTTGTTTTTGTTTTTGATTTTTTGTGAAATCGCCCACACCTTTTAGCGGCTTTTATGACCCGCTGCTCCACAGAGCACCGAAATTCAGTTTTCAGTTTGCTTGTTTTTAATTTCTATAGAGTCACATTGAGTGACAACTGATAGAAACAGACAGAATTTAATTAGTGCATGGTTACTAATAAAACTTGTTGCTTAATTTCCATAAACACAGACAAAAATCACACCGCGCAGCAACAGCAAAATTGTGTTAATCAAACTCCCGCATAAAAGCCACAAATTGTCTACGTATCTCTGATTTCTGAACTTGAAAAAAGCAAACAGAAAACTGAAAATTGAAAACCGGATAACCCAATGAATGGCCAAGAAGACGACGACGTTGGGCGTCAGTGGCGTGAAGAAACAAATATGTACCTAGGGCATAAATTAATTATCTCGATTATGCTTGAGATAAGGGACAGGCTATCTTATTGCAAAAAAAAAAGTTGGAAACATTTTGCATTCTATGCTATGGCTACAATTAATATCATATTTCGAATTGATCATGTGATTTGTCTTTTTTAAAATTAAGAATTAACAAGCATTTAATATATTTTTGTGGCGATAGGAAATTATTATTATATTATATTAGATTAGGTTTTGTTGAAGATCAACAATATATACTGATTGCAAAAGAATCATTCTATCGCGCGGCTCAAGTACCCTCGACTGAAGCCGAAAACCCTCTCAACGGTTGATTTATTATGCTGCCGATTAACAAAATCGGAAATGTCCGAGACGCACATATGTAGAAGAAAACAATTGAGAAAATATACAACCTGTCTAGATTTGTGATACTACCCAAAACGAAGCGAATCGAACTGAACCGAACCGAAAAAAAGGTTGCCTTAGTCACATCGATTGTTGCTACTGCTGCGTTCCTGTTGAACCCAAAATATTTTGACTTTTATGTAAGCAAATGCAAAAAAAAAACCCGAACAGCGCAACTAAGCAAACAAACCGATGCCGATATCGATACCGATAAAGGAAGTGTGCGCTGCGTTTTCACACCTACATGCTAAAAAAAAAAAAAAAAACGAAGAGAGACGTGGACAGCAAAGAGTAGGAGCGAAAGAGAAGGCGAGTGAGGGAGAATTGCATTGCGACTGCGCAGGCGCTCTGTTTGACGTGTTTGCATTTGTTCATGCCGATTTTTTTTTTTTTTTGACGATACTCGTATTCAACTTAAATTGAAATTCACTTTTTGTGTTTTAACTCTTCCACAGCAAGAGGGACGCTGGCCTTTGGTCAGTCGAGTGTAACGGATACGAGAAATGTTTGACTTTAGCCGCCGACTTCTGGCTACTACATTACACATACACACACACACACACCTACTTGTAGTACATATGTGCATTTTAACAATTGCACAATTACTGGGAATTCACAGCTTATGTTTTGACTGCGCCATTTTGTGAGAGATTTGACATGTTCTCAAAAATGGATAAAAAGCCAACAAATGCATCACATCGCATTCAACGCAAGTGATTTACGATCCTGCTTCTTGTGAATAGAACACGAAATGCAGTTGGCAGCCCTGCTCTTCTCCTCTTCTACTCATTCTTCTTCTACTTCTTTGGGTGTTGCCATAAAATATTCGAATGATCTTTTTAAGATCGCTCACGAAACGGAAAAAGTTTTATGATATGGCGGCTGCAGGCTGCTGCTGTCTTAATTGGCACCCATTGGATTGTCCAGAATCGACCCCTAGAGATACTTGTGTACTCCGATACTACTGATACTGACACTGCTGGCATTATGCTGTCCAATCATCGTAACTTCTGCTTACAGCTGCGCCCCATTGTCGTCGTCTGTCGAGCTCGTCTCAACTCAACTCAACTCAACTGAACTGAACTGAACTAAAGGCGCGGATGAGCCATAAAACTTTATGGTAGTCCGAAAAGTAACGTTTCAAATTCGAACTTTTCCCGGATCGCATTCTACTCCTCTGTCTGCTCCTCCTCTCCAGCTGTCTTTTGGGTATGTCTCTATTAGTGATGACAATGGTGGATGAAAGACGGATGGATGGATGACTCCTATGGATCAGCATCCAACGCAACTCAATGCAAAAAGATTATAAATTTTATGCCTTATCGACGGTACATCCATACATACTTATATTTGTCTTTTATGCATTTATTGCTGTGAAAAAATGTTAATTCTTTCGTTATACTTTTATGCATTAAACTTTTACATTTTTGTCTACCTAGCATTCCTACTATATATAAGAATTACTCGTACATAGTTGACTCTTCGATTGCTGTCTTGTCTCGATTCGGCCCAAATACTATGTATTAATTGGCCGCACTATAAAGTCAAAAGTGAGTATCGTAAATCAATCGATGCTCCCAAGAAAAATCAGACCTTTACTTTTGAAGTGTTAAGCTGAGTGAATGAAACAAGTTATATGCACGTGAAATAGCTTAATTTTCGTAAAGGATATGCGAACGAATGTGCAATAACTCGCCCAATTCACCAAAGATATCGAAAGGATTCACAATACGTTTAAAGGTTTTAATTATCCATTACAAAAATATATATATTTCTTCCAGAGTATAGAAAAACGGCTAATAACTCTAATCCTTATGGATCTAGCAAAAACTTACCTTTTTTAATCAGGGTAACTAGTCCTATCGATTTGCATTAAATGATTTTTATTATCCTGCGAAAAAATTCACCTGAAAAATGACCAAAAAATTCGAAAAATCAGCCTATTCTGGCCATTTGAAGGAAGATTGAGATGTCCTTTGGCACACATATAGCTTTAATCAATACAAACCGATTGAAATAATAAAAATGACGAATATCCTGCGGGCTATCAAGTTACAAAGACTTTTTTGTGTGATGGAATCTTAGATGACCCCATTTTTTTTTATGTCGATCGATAGAGTTGGTCCTTGCGATCCTAGCAATGTGTATCCTTTGAAAATGCGCCAGGATATGCCCGAGATATAGCTTTTTTTCGAAAAAGGACATGCGTTACTTAGCTATATTTTTGACAAATCCTTAAGGATCTGGCAAGGACATACCTTTTTGTAATCAGGGAAAGTAGTACTATTGGTTTGCATTCAAGGATTTTCATTATCCTGCGAAAAAATACACCTGAAATTTTTGTAAGGGGTTGGCATAGAAAAATTGCAAAAAATTCGAAAATCCGCCGTATCTCGGCCATTTGAAGGACGATCGTGGTGTCCTTTGGCTCATATATAGCTTCAATGAATCGAAACTGATTGGCTTACTAAAAAGGACGAATATCCTGCGGGAGGCCAAGTTACAAGGACTTTTTAGTATTCAGAAAATAGTGAATATCTCGGCTATATCCTGTCGGATCGTTGCGAGTCCTGTGTTAAATGAAAGTTCTTGATTAGGTCTACAATTCTGCCAAAGGACATTAAAATCGTCCTTGGAGTTCTCGAGTTATCCTGCAATTTGCAAATTTAGCCCATTCTTCATAAGCCGCGGACCAAAAAATTACAAGTGTTGGATTCTTAGATGACCCCATATTTTTTTGATGCCAATCGGTAGAGTTGGTCCTTGCGATCCTAGCAATATGTATCCTTTGAAAATGCGGCAGGATATGCCCGAGATATAGCTTTTTTTCGAAAAAGGACATGCGTTACTTAGCTATATTTTTGACAAATCCTTAAGGATCTGGCAAGGACATACCTTTTTGTAATCAGGGAAAGTAGTACTATTGGTTTGCATTCAAGGATTTTCATTATCCTGCGAAAAAATACACCTGAAATTTTTGTAAGGGGTTGGCATAGAAAAATTGCAAAAAATTCGAAAATCCGCCGTATCTCGGCCATTTGAAAGACGATCGTGATGTCCTTTGGCACATATATAGCTTTAATCAATACAAACCGATTGGCTTGCTAAAAAGGACGAATATCCTGTGGGAGGCCAAGTTACAAGGACTTTTTTATAATCAGAAAATAGTGAATATCTCGGCCATATCCTGTCGGATCCTTGCGAGTATTGTGTCAAACGAAAGTTCTTGATGAGCGTTATCATCCTGCCAAAGGACATTCAAATCGTCCTTGTAGTTCTCGAGTTATCCTGCAATTTGCAAATTTAGTCCAATCTTCTTAAGCCGCGGCTCCTCAGAAGACCAAATATTTTTTTGATGCCAATCGATGGGATTGGTCCTTTTCAGCCTAAAATTAAGTGTCCTGTTGATTCTTGCTAGGATTTGGGCTAGTTAGGAATAATTTTCCGTCAAATAAACACATCTTAGGTAATCGTTTAATCTCGCTAATAAGTGGCCCTCCAGAGTGCAGCTTAATGTTTGTGTGTGTGTTTGTTGAGTCGGTTGGTTGCTTCAATCAAATTCAATTGCAACTCGCACAAGTATTTTACAAGCAACCCGAGACGGGGCTCTGCATGAGTGAGACAGAGCTAGCAATAGTGTCGAGAGCCTCAATGGCGGTTGTGCGACGAAGGCGTTGACGAAACGAAACGAAACGGAAAAAACAATTGACAGCTGCTGCTGCTGCTTCTTCTTTCTTGTAGGTGGAGCGAATCAGCTGCTGCGCTTATTGTGAATGCCAATTTAATGCAAGTGGTTGTTATTTGTTGTATCATTTATTTTAATTCAAATAGCACAAGGACTTTACATAAATTAATTAACTAATATTTAAATTACATGCAAGCGTGCTGCTGATGTGTTTTGTTTGTTTTGTTTTATTTGATATGTAGGCAACGTTGTTGTATTTGTATTAATTTACTTGTATATTTATAATAATTGGGGTTGTGTGCACAAAATATGTATTTGTTGTTTGTTGTTGTTTTTATTAACATTAAATTCAAATTACACTAGTAACTAACTAATTGTTATTACAGCTTTAAAGTAATAAACGTTCAATTTGTTTGTGATACATATTTACATTTGTTTATGTTGTTGTTATTGTTGGCTCAAATTGCACCAAGGATTTAAATTGTCTTAGCTCAATTCCAATTAAATTATTTGTATACATACATAATTTGTTATTGTGGTTGTGCAGCTGTGTATGTGCGCGTGTGTGTGTAAATCGGGGACGGCTATACAAATTATTTATGTATAATGTGTTGAAATTGAATTTAGTTTTGATTTGTTTGCTTTCCTCACTTAATTGCTATTTTAAAATGATGTGTATCATATCATATCTTAGAGTATAGGCATTATCTAGAACAAAAACAAACATAATACATACAAGTGGAAAAAATTACATATTAAATACAAAATAAACATACGATTTTACATGGGTTATATTCATACATTTCTAATTTTTCATACTGGTTGCATGAAGGGGGATGGCTGGGATATTTAGGGTTGAGGGGCGGGATAGGGTAGGGGCTGTGGGGCAGCGATAAACACAACGAATATACAATCACAAAAATTAACAACGTGCAATATTCAAATGCACCGCTGCCCAGGCCACTTTAATCAACAGTCTGACTGTTGCCCAAGTGCCCCAAGAAGAATTCCCGTTACACGTTTCACCCCCCGCTACAAGTTGCATAAAAGTGCTCAAGCCAAGTCCACCGCCAGATCACTAGGACATGTTGCAAAGCTGTTGGTGCCACTCTCCAGTTGTTGCTGTTGCTGTTGCTCCAACATGTAGCTGCCATTGTTGTTGCTGTAGCTAGTCGTCGCCTCTCGGTCACCACCACCACCATAGTCATGTCACATCGAGAGCGTGCCCACGCCCACAGCAGCCGCGGACATCTGGGCGCTGTGCTGCTGCTGGAGATGTGAATGCGCCGCTGCCGCAGCCAGCGAATGTGAGTGCGCTGCCAGATGGGGATGCAGGCGCATGGCGGGCAGATTCATGGCCATGGGATTCATCGAATGCAGCGGATGCTGCAGATGCAGGCCCGGCTCCAGTTTCGTCTTTGCATCCAGCAGCTGGCTGTAGTCGGTGTGCTGGACACCGCCCATCACATTGGGATCGCTGCCCTTCTTGTTCTGTTTGCGCTCCTTGGCGCGTCGATTCTGGAACCAGATCTTCACCTGACGCTCCGACAGCGACAACGATTGCGCCAGCTCACTCTTGCGCCTAATGGTTATATAGCGCGATGTGCAGTACTCCTTCTCCAGCTCCAGGCGCTGGAAGTCGGTGTAAACCACGCGATATTTGTCCTTGGTGCGGGTTTTGCCTGTGAAAAGAAGAGATGGAAAATTTTGATGGTTAGTTACTGAACATTTTATAATATATATACGAATAAGGATCAAAATGTAATAAAGTATTGGCTAAGCTTTAAAATTTTAACAGAGAAAAAAATCAGCTTAACTCAAAAAGCTCTAGAAAAAGGAGAACATACAAAGAATGTGCCTAAAACTAGGTTTGAATTAAAAACAGACCCAAATATGTAATTTAACCATTGAAACTGTTTTTGAAAAGCAATGCTAAACATTCATTACTAAACATTCTACAATAACAAAGAAATAGGTGCAAAAATTGTATTCATAAATCAACAATCATCTTTGTTAGGCAACTCAACTAAATAATCTATCTAAAACAATATTTAATTGTGCTGAACGTGCATAAATCAAGCTCATTTTCCTCCAATTATTGTAATTACTTTTATAGTATAAGTGTGCAAATATACAATTGTTTAATTATTGTTGTAGTTAAAGAAAAAAGTTGAACTGAGGCGCTGTCGTCACAGCTCGAGGGAATGACTTGACTTGAGTTGAGTTGAGTTGATTTGAGTGGCGTGCGATGGGCAAACAAGTGAAGCTCATCCTCATGATGGGCAGGCGGCACATCACCAACATCATCATCATCATCATCACATCAACTTGGTTCGTCACAACACAGCCGACAATATTTGAATTAAGATAGGCCATAAAAATGAGAAAAAAAGAGGCAAAAAAAGAAAGAAAACGCAGCTAGCAACGTTGCGGTAAACATCAAAATGCAAACCCGAAAGGGAGCACAGAGGAGGCACACACTTTTGGGGCGCCGCAAGAGACACCCAAGTGGCAACTGAGAACTGGCGACCTTACCAAATGGCGCTCGCGGCTGCTGCTGCGCAATTAGTCAATCAAAACTCAAATAGATGACACAAGGCGAGCTAAAGACAAGGCATGAAAAAGGCCACGGGATCACATGTCATGCCACAGTTGTCTCTGGCTACGTGATAAACACACTCACACACACTCTGGCACTCTCTCTGGAAAACTCTCTCTAGGATTGCGCGACGACTATCACAAACCAAATGAAATGCAAACATCTACTTGGGTATTTTTCTACTTCTTCTCTAGCATTTTGGGATTTTGCTCTAATTTTTTGTGGCACTCTGAATGCGTTTGTAAACCACAATTAAAATCGAGCAAACAAGCGAGCAAATAGACAAATATTTTCACAGATGATAAGTTCAAGCGATACACACACACACACACTAACACACACACACACACACACAGTAGATACTACACGAAGCAGAACAGAACTGAACAGAAATCCGGAGTAGGTGTTAAAGACCTTAAGATCCTCTACACCTGCCTCTTGATATATGGCGCAAACACACTCTCTCTCTCTCTCTATATATTTTTGATAATTAATTATCCGCCTATATATTAATTATAGAATTTCCTCAATTCGATTTCGAGAAAAACAGTTTTGGGGTGGACTAAATGGGTAAGTGGCTAACGAGGCCTAAAGTCCGTAATGTTCTGTCGCTTTTTGGGCCTTATCTCATGCACTCGTATTTATTTTTTACACTTTTGTTTAGACGTGAATTTATAGCATTCTCTTCGTCGTTGTTGTCGTTGTCGTCATCGTTCTTCTGCTGTTTACTCACTTAAAGCCTCATTCCTTCAGCTCGTTTCGTTTTTTTCTTCTGTTTTTTAATCTAGCTTTTCGTCGCGTCTCTGTGCCTAATAATAAATCTCAAATTTTGAGGCTTGTTGCAATTTTAGTGTGGGGTGGTGCCCCTTTAGATCTAGAAAATGTACTCAAATCAAGTGAAGTTAAGTCAAGACACAAGAGAACTCAACTCGGTTCGCGTTGATCATCGTCGCTTTTGGCCCGCGCGTGTTCTTGGCTCACACAAAAAGCTGATAAGTGTGTAGACGGGGTGTTGTTGAAGCCATAATACAACTAATGCTGATAACCCGCAAAACTGTTTAGACAGACTTTAGATCGCAGAGCGTTGGATTTGAGGAAGTGCACAAATATTTGAGGCCATTAAAAAGCAAAAAAAAGCAAAAGCTCGGGGCAAAGATATTAAATTAAAACAAAACGAAAAAAAAAGAAGAATCATCATCAAGTAGGATTTCCTTGTGTAAATTGAACAAAACACGAAAATATTATTCCATTTCAGACAATTTCGCAATGTGATGATAAGTCATTATGCCTGTCTTTCAACTTATATAACAAACTCTTTGCTAAACAATGAAATCTTTTAAGGTATTCATTCTATGTATTATAAGGTGTCAAATTGGTTTTCAAAAGTCGTATTATAAATAAAATTAAAATTAATATTGTATTTTCAATATATAATTCATTTTCCTATTTTATTTCTACATTTGAATCAATTTAAATACTAATAGAAATCAAATAAAATAATTGAATGGTAACCAAATTACTTTTTTCTTGCTTTTCTCAAAATTTTATATCAAAATTCCTTTGAAACTATGCCAACGAAAGTATTTACGCAAATCTGTTGCAAATAATTTTGCCCTATTCTAATTGCTTTATTATATTCTAAAAAAGGTTAATTAAAAGCCTTTTTATTCCTTCCGGATTCCCATAAAAAAAAAGTTGAACAAAAATATGATTTCATTTTCAAGTTTTAAGAATCATCGTATAAATCTGTCTGTTCTTCTTTGCATTTAATCTATGCATAAGTTTTATCTGTTGGCACTTTCGGTTCCAATTTCTCACACCTGAAAACACGCTGAGTAAACAAAAAAAACGCCGGAGTCCAAAACTGGAGCACATTGTTGTGTTAGCGGCATTGGGGCCTAAATACTATATCTATATATATGGTTGTGTGTGTGTCGTTGTAGTTGTAGTTGTAGTTAAGTTGTGGTTCTATCTGACCTTCACGGCCATAACCATATAATCCAATAAATTGTGTATACCATATATAAAACTATAAAGTTACTAACCCGTACTGAGTGTTTTATTATCTGCACACAAAATAAATACGCACACTTTACTCGTATGTGGACCAAGCAAAGTTGTCTAACTCGAGAGAACTCATATCACACAACTCGGACTGAACTAAACTGGGAATGTTAGGCAAACAGACAAACACACACAGATCTGCGCTTAACGAGATCACTCTTCACAAGATCTGCGAGATAAGATAGCTCATAACTCAAATCTAACCCAAACGGGGGGGGAAAACAATATGGAAAAACTAAAGTCATTTTTGCAAACAACTAAAAACCAAAAAAAAAAAACAGGCAGATAGTATCTGAAAAAATATAACATATATATATATGCTTGTTTCTGGGTGGGTTAAATTATAGTATATACTCTATATATATTTGCAGATATACTGTATAGCCAGACACAGTATTAAAAGCACAAATACATTTTATTCGTAATTAAATAAAATGCTCGCGTTGTGCCTTTTTTTTTGTGGAAAAAAGGTGTGACATTTTTTTATGGCTTTGTCACTGCCAGCGCGGGTGAAAAGGGGGCAGGGGGAGGGGGTGTTTAAGGGTGGGGTAAGTGCGTAACAGTAAATTTATATAAACGGGTGTACGTGAAGTTCTTTCGCTGTTCAACTGCTTTTAAGTGTGGCAATGATTTGTAATTGAAAATTGAACTGCGTCCAAACAGCGATCGCAACATAATGATGGATTAGTTGACATTAGCTATCATAGTATAGTTTACAGCTCGATTGAGAGTTGGCGGCATAGTTCAAATGCACGCATTCCCTAATCCCAGTTGAGGTCTATATCAACACTAAGAACTCCGATTCCTGACTCGGAATACGAATCGGAATCAGAGTTGCGAGTTGTGTGTGTTGCAGCACTCTGTTGCTTGCCTCAAGTTGCAGGGCTTTGCAGTGGCTTCGTCGATAAGCTTTAATAGCTCGTCGTCGTTGTCGAATGTGATACTCATTAAATATTACACATGTTTACCACACGTTGTGGTGCTCTGGATAAAACCTGCACTCATTCATTCACAGCGCATTCTATATATATTTCGATACTATTACAACACTGTGAAAAAAGTGTGAGTTGATCTATTAAAAGAAGAGCATTTCAATGAGAAATGATTCTAATGATATTGCTTGCAAAACTTTCTTCTAAATTTGGCCAAGTTAACTTTCTAAAATCAGCGTAAAACTAAAAGGATACTCTCTGAATTTAAGCTATTCTTTTAAGCTACAAATATAACTATCTATCTCCGTTAATTTTACTACTAAAAAAACTTGTAATTTGTGCTATCTTTGCTTTATCCTTATTCAAATCGTTTCTTCAAATTTTCTTCAAATTCACTTTGCCTATTAACAATCAATTTATTTATTATTTATTTATGTTATAGTTATAGTTCACTTTACATTCATCGCATTATCTTTTACAAATATAAATATGTATAAAGCATTTGCAATCATCGACTTTGAACCTCGTTTTTTTTTTCTAGCTAATAATTGAAAAAGGAAAACACTTGCTACCGTTATTCCTGACCTTATCAATAGTCCATAAATTGCAGTGTAATAATTCACAACTGGTCTGTGCTCGCACTTAAACAATCGAATGGTTTATGAGTGTGTATCTATAACTGTAGTTGTGTATCTGCAAATGTATCTGTATCTGTATCTGCGTGTTTGTATCTCGCACCGTTTCTGTTGCCGACAAAGGCATTTTGTGTAAATAGCAAATGCCAATAGTTGCGTTGGCTTTAAGATTTTATAGCCCTCCCCTGCCAGATTATGTTCTATATATTACTCGCATATGTATATATATGTATTAAATTGATTGTTTGCTATTTAACCAAAGAAGCGCACACAAACAAATTGGAGCAAAGTTAAGCTATAAGTGACAGAGAAGACAGTTGACACAATGCTTGTAAATTATAATTTATAAATATATTTGTGGTATCTGGAATAATGAATGAATAGTTCAAGTAGCTAAGCATATAATTGCCCAAGCAGCTGTTGCACTATTTTGAAGGACAGCCTGAGGCTGAGTCTAATTCAACGATTGCGGCAATTATTTGTGTCCAGTTCCCAGCGGACAAATCACAGGCAACAAGGACACTTATGGTTACAGTTACGAGTTGCGAGTGTAACTGTTGCGGTTAGTTATGGGTTTTGCTTTGGTGGTTGCTCACTGACAGCGTGTTAATACGCTTCTTGCCACCGCCTGCTGTGGCCTTAATTTGTCACTTGCATGCCGCATAAGTGAAGCAGAAGCTGTGAATACCAACTGAGAGGAAGAAGAACATCTTTATCTATCTATCTCTGTAGCTGTGACCAGCAAGAACCCGATGCGGCAGCAGATGAGCAACTCTATTGGGAGACATTTGTTACCTGCAGCCTTGGTTTGCTCTCTTTCTGCTCTATTCTATTTAAATTCTGGCATTAAAGCTGACTGTCTGGGTCAAAAGTTTGCTTTCGCCTCCCCCGTTCACGCCTCGACAGCAATTTCATTTATTGCACCCCGGGGATGTAGTTCAACACTTGACTTTTCAACACTCAATAATTCGCTCTGAGCTCGAAGCTGAAGCTGAAGCTCTAAGCTTTAAGTTCAGCACAACATTTTTTTTTTTTTGCGAAAAAGGGAAACAGGGAAAAGTGGGGGGCAGCATCATAAATGAATGTGGCAGAGACAACGAAACAAAAGCGAGAACAACAATCAGTGGCCACTTGGCTGGCTTCATCTACACTTTGTGTGTGTTGCTTTTGCACCACCCAAGCGACAATATAACAATAACATTTATTTGGCATTTTGCTGCTGTTTTAGATGCTGTTATATCGTAAATATTAGCTCAAATTACATCATAAAATCATTTGATTCGATTTGACGTTTATTTTATTTTCCTTTCCTTTTCTTTTTTCTCCTTTTTTTTTTGACGCTTCGCTGCCTTTTGTCTTTTGCATCCCGTTTACATGGGCTTTGGCTTATTTGCTAAAATTTACTACCTTTGTGGCAACATCCCAGCTAAAAGGGTAAATCAATGTAGACTGCTTTCTTTTGTTGCTTTACAACTAACTAAACGAGGGGACATTGTAATAAATATTGGGCTAGATGTGCCTAGATATTTTAATCTATGTTAGTTTTGTATTAAATGAATACAATACTTTGCAATTCATTTATATCAGAAGTTTGTAATGTAATCAAAATATTTCAAGCAACCCTTTAAGATAATATATCAAATGTGTCTTTGAAATGTGATGATAAACAATATCTCTTAAAACTAACGAAATGAATGTAACTAATTATGTTTTGAAACATGTTTGATTAGCCATTAAGTCAAAAATTACTAAAAATAATAAATAGATAAATAATATATAGTTTTTTCTTCATTATTTTGTAGTGTTTAAGCTAATTTAATGCAAAATCTATAGGCCGACGGCAAACCTTTAAAATGGCGTAGCCTAACTTTTTTTTAGTTTATTTCTACAAACATTTCAAGCTATTCTCTTTACAACTTTTTTCCTTTTCTAATTTTCTACAACAATTCAAGACGTCTCATTTTCAATTTATATAGTTTAATTGGCGTTTTCCAATTCGTTTCTATAGCGGAACTCGAGTGCAATATAACAAGTTTGATCTCTACTCTCATCTTTCCCAAAAGCCAGAAAATTAGATCAGCTGTATAATTTCCATAAAACGTAATTAAAGTTCCCCCTTAATGCTGCTATATGGAGGCCATCAATAAATAACTCTTTCGCTCACACAAACACACACATGCACGCATACAAATGCATGCACACACGCACGCAAGAGAAGAGAAATTCAAAATGGCGGACATCAAAGTGGAAAGAAACATGCGACATGGAAACGCTTTATGAGCGCTCTCTTCCCATTCCCCATTCCCATTCCGCATTCCCCGTTCCCATTCCATTTGTTCAATGCATATATGCAAAAGTACAACGCCTCCAAGCAGACAGTCTCCCCCTCCTCCCTCTACCCTCATGGAGCCAGGCCGCGCCCTGGCACGCAGCATTATAAATGCCAAAGAAGGAAAAGCAGCAGCGAAAAAAAAAAAACAGAAAGAAAAGAAATATTATCAGATCGCGTGCAACACAAACGAATGCCGACTGCGGTACGTGCCGCAGCCAAATGTGGCACGCAAGCAAGCCAAGGGGCAGTGCGGAAGGGGAGCGAGGCGGAGTTGCAAATGCAGAGGATGTGAATGTGGAATGTGGACGTGGCCAACACGCCATTGGCAGCGACGAGCGACGAGCGATTTTAGGCCGCATTTTTATGGCGACAGCTGCTGAGAAAGAGAGGGAGAGAGCGAGAGAGGAGTGGCGACTTACAAAATGGCAGCCAGCAAAGCCAGTCGAGACTGTTGGCCAGAATTGAACGGCCAAGCCAAGAGCAAGTCGCGAGTCGCAAGTCGCGAGTCGCCATTAAGGCCATAAATTGTCAGGCGGGGTAAAAAATTATTTTCAAATTTACGTTAATTATTTCGAATGCGGAGCTGTGGCATGCAATAAACATTTACAATCATGCGCTATATAGTATATATAGATACATATATGTAGATACGATATACGACTCGAGCTTATTTATGAGCGGCACATGCAAAAGCCACAAAGCAAAAACAAAAAAAAAGACGACAAAAAAAGAAACCCAAAGAAAAACGAAAGAGAGTCTAAGAAATTTTTTGGGATGCGTACCACCTGATTCCAGAATATCGGAAAAGTCATCTAAATTGGGCGTACTGCAGAGCTCTGTTAATAAGCAAAAGGTTAAGATTGATATACAGATAGATAACTGATTGATATATGTTGATATATACAAGTATTAGTTTGATGAGTCAGCTTAGTCAAAGCAATTGTGTTTGCAATTGCCAACAACAACAGTAGCTGTTTGTTTGGCCTGAGCATACTAAAGCATTCATAAGCCAGGCCAACACATTATTGATAATTTGCGCTTCATAAAAATATTAAACAATAAATTTTGCACAGCGCCTCCTCCCGGAGTGTGAACTATAAATTGTGTGTCTGTTGTGGGTCTCGTTCTTATCTCAGTGGGTTAAACTCTTCGGGTCAACGTGCAACAATATTTGAATAATCTTTGAGGTCTGCGCCCGCAGTGTAAACAAAGAAATGCAACTGGCGTTTGCACTAGTAACTATACTGTATAACTGTATAACAATATAACAGTTTAACGGTCTATTTGTTGAACCAGAGCCAGAGCAAACTATAAACTGTGTGCTGTGTGACGATTGATGATGATGGGCAATGGTAGTAGCAAATGGTCATTTATTAATGGCAACGCGGTAACAAGCTATAACAAATCCCAGCTAATAATCATCATAATTAAAGTGGCATAAAAATCAGAATATGGCTACCATATACAATATTCATTGTTATGGTTAGGGTATACAATATAAATATATACTTTGCGCCCCCTAAAACTCAGTCATCGCAGTCGTCGCTCAATGAATGAAACATTTAATTTAGTTTTTTATAATTATTGCTACTTTATTGTATTGTTAAGCGATTAACGGCACACATCTATATATATATGCCTATATATATATGCCACCAGGTGGACTGCAAATCTTGGCCATAAACAGAACAACAACAACGAACGAAAAAACGGTAGCAAACGTCGTTTCGCATACGCATTTCATAAGAAACGTGTCCACAATAAGCTTGACACGTTTCCCGCCAGTCAATCAGTTAGTCACTTAGTCAGTCAGTCTGTTAGTCAGTCAGCGAGTCACTCAATCAGTTGGCATTATGCCGTGAGGAGATATAAAAGAGCTGATATTTTGTTTATACTTGCAAACGCAAAATATTTGCCCCGTTCCATATGTCGTATGAGCGATTTTGATTGACAATCGGATTTTAATGTCGTTGGCGGGGCTTACGGAGACGAGGCTGCTACTAGCATGCCAAGCATTTTTGTTTATGGCTAAAGGAAATGATTCTCGGCTCGGCTCGACTCCGCCAATTTTTAGTTTTTAATTTTAGAATTGAATTGTTTTCGCTGTGCTTTGCTTTTTCAGCGATTAGCTGATAAACTCATAAACAACTGGAAAAGCCCATTCAAACGGGGCTGAAACTGATGAAATCGCCACTTCATACCAATGATAATACACTTTGAAAGTTCTTTTTAGCTAATGGAAACTTTGAAAAGTTGCTGATGACGCTCTAAGCAAAGATTATGGTATTTGAAAGAATGGGAAGGGTGAACTGTCGATTGAAATATTACTAAAATAATATAATTAAAAAGCTTAGCTCTTTGCTTATTATTCATTGTATAAAAGTGTAGCACATTATTTTGAATGATTTAAGTTTAATTTGTTGCAAAGCTCCTTTTAAAGCTCTGTCTACAATTCAATCCCAATTGAAGATTGCTTTCTTTATCGTATTTCTTTAAAATCGTTAAGCTCCCCAAATCCACGGCGCCTCATCGAATAACCGAAATAAATTTCCACACACATTTGTGTATATGAACATATCGAGTATTGTAACACCTTATAGCGTACATGAGAAGGGCTTTTCAGCTACAAAAATTTTAGTTATGAGCAATATCAATGCCAATACAAATAACAGCGCACACACACATTGTATTTAAACAACTAAGTCCAAAGCAAATGAATCGATAGAACACAACAGTCATGTCAATGTGAGATAGAGAAAGATATATACAAAAGGTAGAGGGTAGAAGGGTATGTGAAAGAGACTGTGCTAATCCTGGCATGTCAATCATGGTACCATTTGTCACAGACGCAATGTCGTCGCTTTGCTGCCCACGGATAGATGATGATGAACTGGGCTAATCAACAGCGGACTTCATTTTGACAGCATTGAGGGACTCGTAACTGTTGCCTGTGCTGACGGCAAAGGCAACGACGTCGCACAAAAACCAAATATTGATAGCACTGATAACGATCGACAGCGCGACATCGACATCGACGAGAATGTAGCTCTGACTGCACCACCAGCTAGCTAGTGGCCATTTTTAATGGCTTATCATGCAACCACACACATACACACGCCACATTTACCCTCCTATTCAACTTCCCTATGTATGGTATATATGTTTATTCATATGTAGTCTAACTATGTTGGGTATCATAATTTCATATTGGAGTTCGATTCTGTGTTTTTTTTTGTTTTTGGGGCCAGACATTGGGGCTGCACAAATCTAAGCTGACTATAGAGATAGTTCTCTCCGCGATATATTTGTGATATGTCGTATATATAAATTTTGTGTCTATTGACATATTAAATCTCAATGTGTCATGTGGCATTATGTCTTGAGCCCAAACTCTCGCCCCCCTCCCCGCCTGGTATAATTGCTTTGCTGTTCTATTCTGTTTCTAACCAAATCCGACAAACTTGCGACTTATCAGTTTTTCGAATATGGTTGTTGTTGTTGTTGCTTCTTCCTGGATCTCTCGCTCGTAACATCCAATATTTTTTTTTAATAATGATTGCAAAGATTTGGCCATAAATGTCGCTATTTAGTTTTTATTGGAAGTAATACTAATTTTTATTGGTTTATTGGCTATATTGTTTTAATCAATACTCTCGTACGCAGGGCGGCGCTCTTATCAAGTTATCAACCATATAACCAGGCTATGGGCTGGAGATAACGCACACGTTTTGATACTCCCTATCACCCCGAAAACTAAAATAACAAAAAAAAAAAGAAACATTATTGGAGCAACATAGAAACTCCGGGTAAACCATTGACAGGCGGACGTTCATTTCACAAAGGTGTTGATGGCCTATTCTCCGCCTCCTTCACCTCCCCTGCTGCCTCTAGACAATTCCCGTAACCCCCCTCCTAGACGGGGTGTAGCACTAATCTAATCGCGAAAAGCCCGCCACAGGCCGCAGTTGAAAGAAAAGTACAAGCAACAATAACAAATTGTTGAAGAACTTTTATTGCCACACCCAATGGCAATGCTTCACTTCACTTCACTTTACCCCGAGTACAAAATGGATATGTTGAGGTTCCACTGAAATTGAAACCCTACTAGACACGTACGCCCAACCTAATCAAAAAATTGCACCGAGCATTTGTGGCGAGGCGAATTCACCGCGGCGAATTCAATTGCTGGCGCTAAGTCAGTGGAATTGTTTATTATTTATAAGAATAATAAATAAAATGCATAATCTTAATTTGTCGTCTTGACCCGTTGAAGGATTAAAACGAACAACAGCCACAAACGGCAGGGCAATAAACGTTAATTGCATACCAACAGATTTTATGGGCTTAATGGATATCGTCGATATCGACACGAACTCAAACGTCGCAACGCCGTCGCCGTCGTCAACTTGAAACGCGGGTCATAAATTGTGAGCGCTTGCGCACGTGTTTTAGTGTGAGTGTATTTGCTTGTTTTGGTATTTAACTTGCACTGCGCATGTTTATATATGTATATGTACGTTTGTGTGTGTGTGTGTTTGTCCGTTTGACATTTACATTGCGTGTACATGCAAATGCCAGTTGTTGCTTTTGTGTTTGTGTGGATACGAAAACAAAAAAGAGAGCAAACCACAAAGATGGCCGCAAATAGCGAACAGCAGCAGCAAAATAAAAATCAAAAGCCTTGAGCTGCTGTTGGCATTTAGTCCGGCAACTTTTGCGCAGCCACCGAGCCTTGCCAGACAAGCGGAGGCAAAGCGATTTGAAATGCAATGAAAGAGCTTTGTGTAAACAAGCTTTCTCAAGTTGTCAATTAGAATGAAAAGACACAAATATTTACATTTGGTATTTTCAATCGATTCGCATCGATGCATTTAAACCTATTAGAAACACTTCTCACACCGCTAATTGCTGTGAGAGCAGACTTTTTCATATCTTGCTTTGCCCACTATTTGCATTTTTCATTAGAAACTTAAGAAACAAAAATTGATCAACCCTATTGAATGTTTTTATAGTAAAATTGATTTACGACCAAAAATTAGTCAACATAGTCGACAAGCTGAGCCTCAGTTTAGCATGGGGTATAAATCAAGGCAAAGGCAGTGTGCCTAGTTCTCCAGGGCCGTAAAATGAAGACAAACATTTGATTTTTATGGGCCGCTTGGACCGAATGACTGAATGCAAGCAAATTGCTTATTGTTAGCTATAAAATTATGTTTCTTTTCCCTCTCGCTCTCTTTCTAACACATTCACTGTGTATCTGTTTTAAAGCGCGAACAGCACGAGCACAAAGCTTTGAAGACAATGCAGCGACTGTGCTTCGCATTACGGATGCGGGATAAACCCAAAAACAAAAAATGCTGACAACTAATACATAGATGCTAATGTGTAAGTATTTGTGTGTGTGTAAACTTACCAGGCTGTGGCTGCGCTGGATATGAAGGCTTTTTCATCCAATCGTAATATTGAGCTTTTGCTGGAGATGTGCGATGGTTGTTGTTGTTGCTGGTCACACTGTTATTATTGTTGTTGTTGTTGTGCGTCGATGGACTGTTGTTGTTGTTTGCACTGGCCGCTAGATGGTGCGGCAAATGATGTGGCGACGAAGCGGATGTTGGCGCTCCAGGGCTGGATATCTCACTGCCAGACACCGTAATCGGCGGCGATGGCAGCCCTTCGGCAATGTGTTGTTGTTGTTGCTGCTGCTGTACTTGGGATACGGAATCGGGTCCAATGCTGCCATTGGTATCATTCAGCTGCGTTGTTCCTCCGCCCGCTGAAGGACCGCCAACAACAGGCGCTGAGCTGCTGCTGCCAGAGCTGGCTGAGCTACTGGAGCCGCCGCTGGCCAAGCCGCTATTGATGTGATGTGCATGATGCTGATGCATCAGTTGCTGGTGCGCCGATGTTGGCACATTCTGCACAAAATTATCGCTAGCCACCGCGGCTGCTGCTGCACTCGAGGCAGCCGGTGAATGCCAATCGCCGGCGCTTGAATGGCTGAACATATGATGGGGATTGTAGTACATCGGATGGGCGGCGGCAGCAGCGGCAGCATGATGTGCGGCATGTGGTGATTCTACATCGCCAAGAAACTGATGATTTGGTCCCGCATGATAATTATTCCAGTTCCATGTTTGGCCGGCGGCAGCGGCCGAGGCGTAAGCCAAGTTTGCAGCACTGTGCTTTTGCGCATAGGGCAGTGTGTTGTAGTAGTGGGATACCATGATTTGAGGTTATGGTGCGCGCACTTACAAAACTGTCTTAATTATGTGTAATGTGTTTATTGCGTTAGCTAAGCTGCACTTCGCTTTTGCGGTTTTTATGTCTTTTAGCACTATTTATACAATTTTACAGTTTACGAGCACATTTTGCAAGCTTGATTTGCAAATTTAACTTTTAACTTGTTCAATTTCTTTTTGCGCTCCTTTTTATATGCGCTCTTTTTGCTGCTCTCTCACGCACTTGAGCTAAGCTTGTATTAGTGCGTTGCTCTATTTTGCAATTATCGATTACAGATTAGGCACTGATCTCGATGTAATCGTCAAGTGTATTTTTAGTATATTTAATTTGAATGCACACACGCGTTTTTTAGGTGATTTCACTGTTGTGTTGTTCCAACTGCCGTTGCGTTTGGCTTGTTGTGACGTTAACCGCAGTCGAACACGTACTGAAAGCAACGAGCGTCGCACTGACTGATAAACAAACGAAAAAAAGAAGCCGAGTCGGACTACACGCAATCTTATGCTTGCAGCAGAGGCAACATCAGCAGCGTATACCTAGTCATCTCGCTCGCACACACGCAGCCAACAATCTGTTGGCTGGTTTTAACCCTCGTCGCAGGCCCATTTCCGTTGAGTTTGAAATTCAAGATGGCTTATGTTTGTATGCGCACTCTTTCTTTACATCTCGCTCTATCGAACGATAGAACGATAGCTCCGCCCTCTCCCAGGGGCAGGTACCATTCATTTGGCGAAATGTGTGTTTAGATGGTAGGCGTTATAGCCGATTACAATTACGAGACTACGACGACGCGACTTCTACTGCATATAGCATAGAAGACAGAAAGACCCCTTTTCCTTTACGACTGCTTCGATTTGTACTATAAACTACAATTGCCGTTGGCTGTCCCTAATTAAGTAATTCCATACCGAGTGTGCATTATGCAATTAGTGGCTGTAAAATCATGTTTGTAATGCCATAACTACGGATTTCATTTATTATACCTTTGTTGTAGTCTGCGTACATTTCATTTCATTGAGCCTTTGCCGTTTCCATTTGTCGAGCCTCGATGCCAATCAAAGTTTTAATGTTGAGATTTTTGTTTTTGATTTTCGATTTGTTTTATGTTCCCATTTGTTTGAAGAGAAAATCAGTGATTATATAAATATTACGTTAATTGTAAGTGGTATAACACCTAAAAGTATTGCCCCATAAATCAGTGATTGAATAAAAATATGTGAAGGCTCTAAAAATAGTTTAAATTATAAGAAAGAAAACTGTGAATTAATACAAACATGTTTGCATATGAAAAGAGTAAAATAATATTTTTGGGTTAACTTATTTAAAAGACAGGAAACTATTATTGAATACAATCATGTATCAAACTATTTCCAGATGCTATTTGGACTAGCGAAAAGTGTATTAGAATGCTTTAGAACCCAGCTTCAATGACAGCAAAGTATTATCAATAAATATTGTTGCTCTTGTCTCTTTAAAGTCTAAGATAAAAAGGCTCTAAAGAATAGAGAGCTTGGGCATAATAAATATTTGTTTGCCAACATTTTGCAATAGTTGTCATCGATTGAGTAATTTCTTGTATTCGCGCTTCTCAGAAATACTCTGAGGATTAGTTAAAAAACGGATTCATTGAATATTTTGCAGCTACAAATTTAGATGCAAAATGTCATAAAATGCCAGGGTCAAATATGTTTGCACGGTGAGCGGGTATAATTAGAAATGTATTCAGGTGACACAATGGAAAATTTCACACAGACAACCAGGGAAAATTTGTGAAGATCCGTCAGTTGTTTGTTTGCTTGGCAGTTGTCAGTTGGCCTCGTCCCGGGCAATACAACACTTAAATTTCACTTATTAACGCTGAGGATGCTTTAGGCTACACAAAACTGGTTCGATCGTGGGATGCTCTCTAAACAAAAAACCCCTTAATGCCCAGAAACAAAACATTGTAAAACAATTGAGAGGGCAGCACAAAAGTTTTATGATCGCGAACGCGACGTAGAGCAGCACAACATCACACATCGCGGACAGTCGAAAGGACACCAAACAAGAGGCCTCTTTAACAGACGTCGACTGAGGAAGAGGAAGAGAAGAAGCTGCTGGCCATAAAGATCGCACTACAATTAAGCGGTCGCAGCCCATTTTTCCACGGTTTTCTTTTTTTTTCGCAATGCATCAACAATTCAAGAGAATTGAGCTGTAACTGCTGCAAACTGAAGGTAGGCAAGGGTAGGCCATTTTTTTCTGGGTTTGGTCATGTAATAGGGCATAATGTTTACCTGGAAGTCATTAGGGGCGAAATATGCGTTATATGTACATATAGATGAAGAGACAAGAGATCTGTCAACACGAGATGCTTTCAAAGCGTTTCACAATAAAAATCGAAGCCCTTCTAATGCATCATTTTTTGTTGTTGTTATCTTTCTCTGCCATATAGTATTATGACTCACACAAATCATAAATTAGAATATGACCGTGCTATTAACATTAGCATCGACACAACGACAACAAAACTTGAAAATTTTAAAATGCAATTATGTTAATAAATCCATAAAGAAAGCACAGCGCCACAAGCCATAAAGAAGCCTCCTCAAAAACTCAAGCGGCAATTAGACCGAGCGAGATGGCCAAGAGCCATATACGAGCTCCAATCTGAGATATAATATACATATATATGTATATGTATGTATAAGGTATGTATAGCTATATCAATTGCCGTCGCCAGACTCAGAAACTGACGCGATGTTTGATTGGATTGTCGAGTTTGGTTTTTTTTTTGCTTTGTCGCCGTCGCTTGTCGGTTAATTTAAGGTTGAAATCGTTTTATAGCCATGACTCTTTTTGAGCAAGTCCATCAAGTGCTTACCGCGATCGTCGCTCTCCCCCTGCCCCTGCCCCTACCACGATCCTCTCTCCCCGCCCCGATCTGCCTGCGACACGCAAGTGCATTTTGCGTTGTGCACACTTTTATGATTGCCGCGGCAACAGCGATAAAATATCTTTGTTAATAAAACAAATTAAAATTGTTTGCTGTGTGCCGCGCTAAAGAAAGAAAACCCCAAAAAATGAATGTAGTAATCTTTTTCTGAATTGAAAAATTCGCAAAATGTTGGCCAACTTGATGAGTCAGTTTCCTTGAACCTAATGTCAATATATTTACTTTACTCGATTTGACTATTAGTTGTAATGGAATAATGAAAATATTGCTAACTTTTCTTAGAGACCATTTTTGAAATATTTAATTTGAAAGGAAGCAAATTTGGCTGACGAAATTAAATATTTTTAAGTTAAAGCCAACAATTCACAACAACTCAAAAGGCTTTCTTAGAAAGGTTGGTATATATCAAACAAGTTATAAAAAATTATCATATATGGCAGTAAAAACGTTTGTAATTGAAAGAGTCTATCAAAGACATTTAAACATTGGCCATAAAATAAATCAAATATTGGAATTTAATAACTGCAGTTGTGATTATAAAAATACTAATTCATTGATAGCTAACTTGTAAAAGAATAACATTCCATTCAAGTTCAATTGACCTAAACGATCACACCTCTTTAATTGAGTCCTTCAGCTTGCTACTAATTTCTGTTGGCCTGGTACTTTAGTAGATAATTTAGGCATTTACGAGCTATTTCACCTCTAAAACAATAAACACTTTATGCCAATAACAGACACAAAAATAACAACAACAACAACACAATAACAATACACATAATGTTTCTAAGTAAAACTGTCAATCCCCAAAAATTAAATTAAATTGCCATCACAAAGAACAGGCAAACAGAAATCAGCAGCAAGCAGAATAAATTCCACATCGAATTTTAAATGAAAGTGTGACCGGTTAGGTAGTTAAATTTAAATTTTTTATATAAAATGTTAATGGTTAAAATTAGCATCTTTGCTATATATTTCTCTTGTTCTGTAGCCAGTTTAAGTGTGATACAAAGTTGTGTCAGTCAGTCCAACAAACACATATTTGTAATTACAGATAACCCTTTTAATCTTTGAACAATGCACTCTAAATGTTAATGCTCATCTATTTGATTTCGAATTAATTAATTATTTAATTAGTCTAGACTAAAAGTCAAATACATTTCGCTTTATTTGTTTTCGTTATCTTTTCATCAGGAAAAACTCTCAGTTATATATTACTTGAATTTATTTTCACAATTTTCATCATTAGCTTCGGGAATTTTATTCCAAAAAATAAAATTACGTAGCTATGCAGTTTTGATTTTCAAAAAAATTAGTTTAATTGCTCAAGTGTAAAAATTATTTAAATACAGATGGTCATTGTCCGAAAATAGATAAATTAACAAATCGTTATAGTTATTATAAGTATAGGAAAACAAATTAAAAATGAGAGAACGCAGCAATTGGTTAAATAAAAAAATGTGACTTACAATCAAATTAAATACAAAAGGAATTCTATCTTTAAGATCTCGTTCATTTGGTGCTCCGAAAACGAAGTGACATGCAACAATAATTAAAGCAATCTAAAGAGCCGTCTAAGAGTAGCGTATTTTGAACATTCACATTCTTCAAAAAGTTTATCAAAAATATATACTTGTAGAAATCATTTCATTTGTCGGATATTTGCCTAGTGATATTGTGGCATAGTCAGTATCCATAATTGTCTCTGGGTCTCGATTTGATACTCGTATAGACTATAGAGTAGTGTATAAACAAGGCTACAGTTACCATTGCTAATGTCTAAGCACTTAAAGGATATCTATCTAGATATTTATATATATATACAACAGAGGAAAAAGCTTGCACACTACGCCGAGCCGAGCACCTCGTTTAGTATCATTTCTCGCGTCATCAGCTGACCATTGTTCACCCGCGTTCGCGATCGACTGCGACTCAATTGGGCGCGTCTCTCGGCACCCGCGGGACGTTGGCGACGCGGCTGTCGCGTTCGCTGGCCGAAAGCGGAGCCCGTTTGCAACGCCTCCAGCAGACTGTCCATGACACCCTCTTGCGCCTGTGCGGCATCCATGTCCACCACAGCCATCTTGCGCTGTTGCCGCTCCATTTGCTCACGCTGCGATTGCTCGCGTGCCTCTTGCATCCGGCGCTTCTTCTCCAGCTCTTCGCGCACTCGCACATTGTCGTTGTACGCCGACTTGAAGGCATCCTTGAAGGTCTTGATGTCCGCAAAGAACTCCTCCATGGTGTATTTACTTGGATCGAAGGCATAGTACTCGCTCAAATCCTTGAACAACTTCTCCATCTGCACCTGCATTTTGCCTGCACAACAAACGAATTGTTAGAGAAATCATCATAGCAAATATTTCGATTTACTTACCCAAAACATCAACCTGCTGGCGACAGTCGACGGCAAACTTGCCCATCACCTCGCTGAACTTGTCATCATCGCATTGCGGCACCTTGTTGTTTTGCAGATCCGTTTCCAGATTCTTCACCGCCGAATTCATTTGCCGCATCGCCTTTTGTATGGCATCCATATTAACACGCGACGCCTTGTCCACATGCGACAAATCGTCATAGAAATTGAGTGAATCGGGGAATTTCTTCTCCACCAACTCGACCAAATAATGCAACAACGTTTGCTTGTTATCCGTGTCCTTGGTGTTGGTCAACTTCGTCAAATAGGATATCTCAAAGCCAAACGCCGCCTCGTTCTTGGAACCAGTGTTCATGTAGTTGCCTAGTAGCAGAATGATCTCCAATATATTGGAGAATTTCTTGCTGTTGCGTATCTCCTCGCAGGCCGCTGTGCCCGCTACAATATCCGGCTTGATATCCTGCACCATGTCCGCATACGTCAGCTTAAAGTTGAGATTGTGCAGACGCGGCGACAAGCGTTTGATTTCACCTAGAAAAGATGGAAGAAATTAGTTTCAATTTTGTAATAACAATCGTTAAGCATACTCACCAATGGTTGCTGCAAACTGTTCGATTGGCGGCAATGGTTCGCCCTTTGTCTTGATCTCCTGCAGACGCTTCAGTTGTTCGGGCGGCGGCAGATATTGTATCAGATTCTGCAGTATGTTGGAGGACAGAATGGCGGTATCACAGCGCAGCAGACAAATCTTGATTTGCTCATAGGACAGATGCTTCAGCGAGCCACCCAATAGAATGGCCAGATTCTGTGCTGATTTGCCATCGAGCACGCGTAGATCAATGCTCTTCTTGGCCACTGCTGCGGGTTTATCCACCGAATCCTTTTGCTCCTTCTTCACGGGTTTCGATGAGAATTTAACGGCCAGCTCTTCAAGGAAATCATCAGAGGCAAGCTTATCTTCTTGACACTTTACCCAGAACGCATTCTCGGACATCTTGGCTGGCGCAATCGCTTTCCAATTGGCACGTTTCATTGGATTCTTGGTGTCCCACTTCTTCTTCGGCTTGAGGCCATGCGGCAGCACCGGCACCATCGGCATCATGGGCATCATCATGGGCGGTGGCGGTGGTCCGCCTGGCCGTATCATGCCCGGCATTGGCGGCGGCGGTGGTCCTCCACCCATACCAGGCATTGGTGGCGGCGGTGGTGGACGTGGTCCACCCATGCCGGGCATTGGTGGCGGTGGCGGCGGTCTTGGACCCGCCATGCCGGGCATGGGCGGTGGAGGTGGAGGGGCAGGACCACCTCCTGGCGGTGGTGGTGGCATTGGTATATTGAGTTTGGGTAGTTTATTGGGTGATGGCGCTGCCACACCGTTTGCCTCCATTAGCTTGACCTTCTCCTCGAGATGGGCGGCCTTCGCTTCCGCCTCCTGCTTGGCGCTCTCCAATGCCTCAATCTTCTTCTCGTACTCCTCGGCACGTTGCGTCTCTTTGGCCTTGGCTTTCTCCACAATGTCGTCGAGCAGCACCGACGTGTCGATGTTGAAATTGCGATTCTCAAAGTTCGGATCACAATAGCCCTTGTGGAAGACAATCTGTGCTATGCACTCCTCAATCAGCTGATAGTAGGCGGGTCGAAAATAGTAATCATCTCGTATGTACAGCAAATGCTGTAGAATCGAGAGGAAATATGGTTCAGATGTGGTGTCCATCACGAGATTGTGCAGCACCTCGAAGCAATCCTTGGGATCGTCCATGTTGAAGGTGACGTTATCAAAGTTTTGCACAAACTCCTCAAAGTCATCGTCGCGTATGTCCTTGAAGATCTTGAAATGCTTCTGTAGATCCTCATTATTGCTGCCATTCACAATGTCCGTGAACTCATCCAATCTATCGTAGAGTCCCATGCGCATAATCTCGCAGCGCAGATGCAGACGGAAATTGAGATCCGTTGGCGGATTCGTTAGCGTATTGATGAAGATTAAACTGTGGCAGACCAACTCTCGCTTCGGATCGAGCTTATCGGATATGAACAGTGCATCCACAATCGGTCTAAAGCGTTCACTCGACTTGTACGACGCTGCAGCCACCGTGGTTATAGCACGCAGCACCTTCTCATAGCCATTGCGTTCGTAGACCAGACAGAAGGAGGCCAGCAGCTTGATCGCTTCGCACATCGTTTGCGGCTTGCGCGGATCGAGGGATTGGGCCAGGAGGAGGACCACACTGTGCTGATCTGGCGTCAGCACCACATTCAGCCCCCATGTGTTGTTCATGATCGCCTTGAGGCAGCGTATGGCCTCGAACTCGATGCGCTCATAGCTGCGATCCTTTTTCGCACGCGTCAACAGTTTCTCGATCTGTTCGATGCCCGCCTCGCCGAACTCCTTGATCCAGGAGATCGTGTTGCTGGTCAACGCCACGCGCAACGATTCCACGCACTGATAAACCTTGTGCTCGCTGTGCTCGCCATTCTGCAGATACTCGATGTAGTCGATGGGCTTCTCGAAGCGGGAATTTGCGCTGCGCTCCGCTGGGTTCTTGCCTGCAGAGAGAGAGATGAAACATAATCTTGTTAGTTGGCACTTCATTACAATTAATGCGAGCGTTGAAGATGAGGAGTGGATGGCTTGTGAGATACCAATTAAATGGGAATATATTAAAATGGGAATTGAAAACCTAAAATAAATATATATCTAGATTACACTTTAAAGTTCATCAATAAGTTTCTTATGCAATTACATTGAACGGCTCAGAATATATTTATATTAACATAAACTGCAAGTAATACAAAGACTAAGTCAACGTTAAATGTGTTTTTGAGAAGATATTAAAATATGCAAGCAAGCTATAATTGACTTGGTTTCTAAGAATACTAAAGATATAGAATAATATTTACTTTAATCGTAACATGTTTGTAAGCACATCACTCTGATGGAAATCTAGAGTATCTTAACTCAATATTTGTTGATATCCGCCTGGCCTCTTTCTGCCTCTCACAGCCCATGACATCAAACTCATCTATCTACCCATGTTTTAAAGCTGCTTCCAGAGAATGTTTCGCTCCAATTGCGATCGTCTCATTATCGGAAGTCGTAGCGAAGCTTTATCAGCTGAAGGAAACGCTGCTTGACTTTAAATGGTTACTTGAAATGCAACCTTGAACTTTTACACAAAATCTTTAACGGAATGTTCGAAATGAGCACATACACCACAATAATGTTATACTTATACTTAAATATTGTAAAGAATTCTCATTGAAATATGCATATTAAAATTACGTCAAGTGGCTCGCTGACTTGCTGTTGATTGCTGCTTGTATGTAGTATTATTATTGTTATTGCTCGAATGTGCAAAACTCAAGTATGTACTATATAAAGTGGTGCCACAAGGCATCGACAACGACAATACACAACTGTTCTGTCGCTCTCTTTGAGCAGCTGGAATCGAAAAAGAGAGACAGAGAGCGGGAGCGAGAGTGAGAATTGAAGTTCACAGTCGAGAGACTTTCTTTCGATATCTTCCACGTAGTGCAAAAATACGTGCACAAATGCAGCATATGCGATATGAGGTATACAAGTGCAGACTGTTCTATCGAGACTATGACAAAATCAGCTCAAAATAAACGAGCAATAAACAAACGATGATAAATCCACACGTAGATCATCATCGTCGTAAACATTGAGAAGGCGTCAAAGCAGTCACAGCAACAGGTTCAAACACAAATAAATGCAAAATAATTGACTGCTTGTTGAGTTCGATATTGCAGCGAATAAAATATACATTGTATACAAAATACCCTGTGGGAGGATATACTTGACTGATGATTCTTTCTTCCTGTTGCAAACAGTTCCACAACTAAGAAAGTAATCGATTAAATTGTTTAAACTCCCAGTACTATTTCTATGCTTATATATAATAACTCTTGGTCTAATTGCTATTAAAATTATCATCTACTTAGTATCAGCAGACACGAATAGAGCATCTCTGATATCATAAAGATAAATTATTGCGCTTATCAGCTTGATGAGCTAAATTACGCAAGACATGTGTTCTCTCATCGCCTCATAATGCTGCTTTGATCTTGAAAACTTATGCGTATGCAGAAGATAATGCTGTAAGATAATGTAAAACACCTTGATTAAGTGCCAGACAAACATGTAGGTTTTATGTGATAAAAGTGCGAGAAGAATTTAGTATAACTTCTTTTTAATTGAGTGCTAGAATCCATTAAAAAGTGAGAAAAACACTGAAGTTTAATTGCTGCTCTATTAACTGTAAATTAAATGCCTCTGATTATGTCATTATATTAATTAATCAATTATTATAATCGTTTAAGTTTAATGAGATTTTAATGATCGCAGAGAAACGACATAAATTTCTGACGAGCAATTTAGAATTCATATCACTTTTAACTAGTTTAAACCCATAAATAAACAATAAGTTATATTTACTACGTCTACACATAGAGTATTTCGTGGTCGATCTGAATTTTAAAAGGCGGTAAACAGTCAAACAATAACAAAACAAAATCAAGGTGTACATTAAAGCACTTAATTCTGGGGGGAACGGCGTGCGTGCCGCTTGAATAAATTAATGAAACGACTTTGTTCGAGTAACAGGTGACTGCGCAGTGGTTTTTGGATATACAGTTATGTAGTGTGCACAATTCTATAGCAAGTTTGTGGTTACAGTTATGATCTGCATGTGGTTAAGGGGTGTAGGTAATTGAAATGTGTTTGAAGTGTCAAGCTTATCAGCTGGATAAATGCACAATGTTGGAATGTTGGCAGTGGCAAAAGGAGTCATACCAAATATGACTTGCAAGCAACTAGAATCAATTTGGCAATATTTGTTCCACACATTTTAGATAAGGCCAATATCTATGTCTTATATGTATGTACATACACGCCTTGATAACACCGACCTACTAATACTAATATTCCCCTAAAATGCCAACATGACTCATTGCGGGCGATAATTGATAGCAGACGTGCTACAATTGGCAAATGCAATGGCAACTTGTGCAGCGCAAAAAGAACCAAACAAACAAAGACAGAAAGAGAAGAGTGTTGATTATTTGTCAATCGATGTTATCAAAGCACACTTTGTTATCGATGTTATCTAACAATTGCTCTCACCTTTCATATGCATGAATATCATCTTCTGGCGCTCCGTTATCGATTTGCTGAGCAGAGGTTCTCGCTTATCCTTCGGTATGTTCATATCCTCGAGTATTTCCAGAAATTTCGCATTCACCTGAGCCTCGCTTAGCTCGTGGATAGTACGCTCCAGTTCGTCGACACTGAAGCCGCCATCGTTGTCCGTGGAGGCGGGTCGATGAGCGCCATGGGGCAGACTGTTGCTGTTGTAATTGCCGCTGCCCTTCGATTTGGAGGGTCGACCAAACCAACTTTCCAACAGGCCTCCGCCCGTTGACTTTGATTTCTCGTGCCTTGACATTCTATAAGAATAAATAATAAATTCAATTAGTCGAAATCGAAAGCAAATTCAATTGGCAGGAAACGAATTCAAACCCAAACTTTTTAAGGCGCATTTTTCTTTGACTACCAAATGCACAATAGGCGAGTCAATGAGTAACTGTCGGTGTGCATGAGTGTGTGTGTGTGTTTTGGACATGCGCAGCTTTTGTTTCGACTGCTGCACAGCTGTTCATTGTTTACACTGCAATCGTTTTGAACCGCACGCTTCGAGTGGTAACGCGGCACTAATTGAGAGCAACAACATCCCAGCAAATGATCTGTCTCATTATCAACGATGCTGCTGCAACCGTTTTTTCTGATTAGTTGATGTGTGTACTATCAGAAAATAATAAAGGATCGGCAGCGGGTGCGAAAAAGCTTTGCTTAGAGATGAGCAATTCTGCAAAAGCTTCCCTTAGAGAAGAGCTTAAGTTTCTACGAAAGGCTTGCGTTGCGCCCGTGTTAAAGCTCGATATTTATCGAGGGCATTAATGAGTTTGGCCTTCGCTAATTTAAAGAATTGAATGGCCAAAATTTGAGCATAACAACTTATTTAATTTTATGCTTTATCATATTTTTGTTAATGAAAAATAATTGAAACAAAATTTGTATTTTAAGTTAAAGAATCAGCAAATAAATATTTTTTTTTTTAAATACAAAAAATTGTAGTCGTTAACCATCTCTAGTTGACAAATTAACATGCAAATATTAGCTAAAGCGGGGGCCAGAGCAGAAGTTGGGGGCACGTGGTGCGTGAAAACTGTTGATTAGTATCGCAAACAAATCAGCATTCAAAATAAAAACGACATTAAAATAAACAAAGAGTTAAGTACTTAAGTAATAAGCATTATTATTATTATTGAGCGATTGCGAAAAGTGACGCGATGATTACCAAAATAGGAACAACACAAATTGTGTGCGACAGAGCGAGTGAGAAAGAACGATAATAAAGTTGGAGTGGGAATGAGAGAGCGATATATAAGCAAAAAGCGATAAAAGTTGCGCGGGGTCATAGTCAGTTGTATGTGTGACCGTGCGTATGTATGTTTGTATGTGTAAATCATTTTGCGGCATTCAATGCAATTTTGTCTGTTAGATTTGAAATTTTGCTGAGATTGCTTAGAGAAAAGCGGTATGTTAATGATTCATTCGCTCAGACAGGTTTTGTTAGCCTGTTGTTGATGTTGTCATCCAGCAGCAATGTCTGTGAATGATCTTAAGCAAATGAGAATCTAACTGCGAGATTGCAAAATAGCAGAAGCAACAGAAGCAGCTAAGGGCAATACAATTTCTAATTTCTTTTTATGTCGAGTAGGAAATGCGCTTTCAACAAGATTTCTTTAGCTGAAGAATTTACCGCTGCTTCTGCTGCTGTTGCAATCGCTTCACTGGTTGAATAGGCCAAATGCAACAACATGCTGTGTTGTGCTCTGCTTTTGCTTAGCTGCTGCTCTTATTGTTTACATTCGAAGCAGCAAATGCACATTGCACAGCCATCATCTATCGTGTGAATAGCTAATGAGCAGCAAACCAGCAATGCCAATTGTAAACAATCAACGCGTGGCGCGCTTTCAAAATTGAAACGGCCCTAAATGCAAGCAAGCAACGTGGTCTGTTTGCTAAAAATTCCAAGAAACCAAGATTAAAGGCAACATCAACAACTACGCAACGCACCGGAGCGAAGCAGAGAGGAGACAACATAACGCAAGAAGACTCAAAACAAGAATTCGACATTCTCATAAATGAGAATGCGCTCACCTTCGTTTCTATATATGTGTCGCTGTTGCTCACTTTTGATTTTTCGGTGGTTTACGTCATAAGACTGAAAAATAATGGCTTGGTTGGCAAAGGCGAACACACACACACACGCTCAGTAACTGACACACACAATCAGAAAGAGCCGTCAAACACCCCCCGTTTCGTTTGTATTGTCACTGTGTTGTTGGGTGCGCTGCTGGCCGATTTTTTGTTTGTTTTATATGCCGCGGCTGCGACGCTGGCCTAAACAGAGCTGCGCAGCGTACTTTGAACACACATACACACACACACAAGTAGCACATATACACTCACGCATAAGATCGACACTTTGCGTGGTAATTACGATTCGAACTTTTCAAAAAATGAAAATAACAACTACGCAAACTTTTGTGAATAATTTTATAGCTGAGCTAGAAGTATTTCGCTTACTTTTTACTTTTTGGTATTCCGCTGCTTATTTTCGTGGTGACACCACTTGTTGCTGTCTCGTTGGCGCATTAAATAATGGATGCACGCGTTACTATTTAAAGGCTCTACTAAGCATATACGCTCGGCAAACACTCTTTTACAATTCAGCACGTAAATATATTGCTTTTATCTGCCGTTTGGCATAAATAAACACAAAAATAAAATAGTTAGCAACGCAAGCGCTGCGTTCAACTGTTGTTAGTTCAAGAAATGCACTAGTGGTGGTGAAACATCGACAGCGGCTCTATCGATGTATCGATGTTTTATAAACTTTATAAGAATCGATGTTTGTCATAAGACGACGATATCTTCTCAAATTGAAATTTATATTGAAAAAATTTTATTTTAATATTAATTCAGAACTTGTTAAAGCCTATCTTTTAATAATCTTTTAATATTTGAATTCTGTAAGGCATAATTCCAGCTTAAGCCGATTTCAAAATCTAATTTAAAAAGGCAGAAAATATACCGAATATATTACTTCCACAGTTGGAAGACTGGTCGCACTTTATTTGGTATAGGGCAATTAGGCGCAAAGCAGCAGTTAAATTTAACTTATAATAATACATTTTATCAACAATCACTTTTCGTGCTGTCTCTGCCACATTTCAAACTGTTCCATACAACTAATTTTATGTATGCTAATAGAGTTTTTAATATTACTTGTTGTGAGGTTGATTCGACGGTTTTTGAATTCATTGACATGCACACGTTTAATATCTAGACTCTGCGCCACAATGCCAGTAATAAAAACGTCTTCCAATTTCAGATAGACCATCTTCAATGCCCTCACATACAAATCATGCACACTGTCACCTGTCATAAGGTAAGCTGGTCCCGTAGTAAAATCGGGAAATTCACCACGGTACTGACCAGGCGACACATAATATTTGGATTTCTTGTTTCGAACCGGAGGCCATTTTTTAGCTAAACGACCAAATATCGTTCTCTTAACATTACGTTTCAGTTGCTCTTCAACAAAATTGAAAAGCTTGGGCACATTGATGAACATATCATCATCTGTCTTCAGTATGTATTTGGCACGATTGCAGTGCTTCTCTGCCCATTCCAGAGATGAGATCGTCTTGAGTGTTAGATTATCATATGAATCAATAAAGTTGCCTCTGATTAAGTCGCCATACAAATAATTCTCCCAGCTGAGTGCCTTATTTTCAGTTTCGTTCAAACTGCGGCCGGTCACAAAAGCAATGCCAACATCACGACGAGCCGCATAATGTCCCCAGGTCTGTCTTATGGCCATGCGTTGACGTTCATGCGATAGTGCTGAACTAATCAAAATGAGAAGAATTGTACTAAGCCCATTAAGTGGGCAAACGTGTTCTACATCCATATCAACATTCTGGTGACCGGTCTCATATAGCTGGTTTGCTTCAGTGAATGTATTGGATGTCTCTATCGATTGTGATGAATACATTTGGTTTTTGTCTGCAAAAAATTAATATGAATTAAATAAACAAAAATTAAAGATTCTCGGACCAGTTCACAAATAAAAATTCTCGGAACGGTTTACAAATCAAAATATACAAAAATAAACCGAGCAACTAGCGTTAAAATGAGTATTAGCAAAAGCTTCAGCTAAGCTTTCGGCGAGTGCGCTCTAAAAGACTGAGCTCACTGATAAGCTCTGAATTTATCAACACAGCTGTCAGTGTTAGTGTGGGCTTAGTCAGTGTAATGTAGCACACAAAGCTTAAGTTGCTGATCGAAATCTGCTGAATTTCACTGTAGATTTTACCTGTATTTCCATTCAGCTGCTGTTTTGTGATATTGAGAGATTTGCTCCTTAACAGCTGTTGCGAGAGTCCAAACTCTCCAGTGTTGTTCAATTCCAGAATCGGCAGCAGTTTTTGCGTCATATTCCAACTTATTTTCATGGGGATTACCAGTTGAGGTCCCCACATCGATGTCGTCGAGAACAAGGCGCAGATGAAGATAATCATAAAAATCACAATTGAAACGAGCAAACGCAATATCCGCAAATTTCTTAAACACGCAGTTGTCATTGTTACATTTCCTTGTCTCGTTTTCCAAAGAAACCTAAAGAAACGTGTGTGTATCTAAATATTAGAGTGAGGTTACGATGTTCTGTCCAGTTTTGCGCACACTTGTTGACTGCGATAAAAATTGCAGATACTTATAAATTATGCAATAAATTATAATGTAAATATTTTTCAATAGCCAACTTGAATATTTTGCGCCCGAACTAATTCCTTAATTGTGACAGAGTTGCCAGCTAGGGTGAAATTGAGTGACCATAAATTATTTTTATTATTGTATCACCTTTGTGATTTGCTGCCCATAAAATGAGAATTGAGAATGGGCATCACTGGCAATACCAACAATTCTTTAAATTAAATTATTATACGTACAGAATAATAACAATAATTAAGTCTGATAATTAAATGGTATTCTATTAAGACATGTAATTAGCTAGCATAATTTTATCATCATTCGTCATTGAGTTGACCAGTGTGTACAATAAAAATTTAACAACTTCTAATATAAAGCGAAAGGCGCCATTTTATAAAAAAAACTTTCTTCTTGATAAAAATTAATATAATAATAATAACAATTAGTTTCCGTGCTGTTTCTGCCACACTTCAAACTGTTCACTACTTTTAATCTTGTGTATGCTAATAGAGTTTTTAATATTACTTCTTGTGAGGAAGATTCGACGGTTTTTGAATTCATCGACATGCACACGTTTAATATCTAGACTCTGCGCCACAATGCCTGTAATAAAAACGTCTTCCAACTTCAGATAGACCATCTTCAATGCCCTCGCATATAAATCATGAACAATGTCGCCTGTCATAAGGTAAGCTGGTCCCGTAGTAAAATCGGGAAATTCTCCACGGTACTGACCAGGCGACACATAATATTTGGATTCCTTGTCTTCAACCGGCAGCGCTTCCTTAGCTAATCGACCAAAGATCGTTCTCTTGACATTACGTTTTAGCTGCTCTTCAATAAAATTGAAAAGCTTTGGCACATTGATGAACATATCATCATCTGTCTTCAGTATGTATTTGGCGTGATTGCAGTGCTTCTCTGCCCATTCCAGAGATGAGATGGTCTTGAGTGTTAAATTTTCGTACGAGTCAATAAAGTTGCCTCTTATCAAATCGCCATACAAATAATTCTCCCAGCGGAGTGCTTCATTTTCAGATTCATTCAAACTGCGACCGATCACAAAAGCAATGCCAACATCACGACGAGCCGCATAATGTCCCCAGGTCTGTCTTATGGCCATGCGTTGACGTTCATGCGATAGTGCTGAACTAATCAAAATGAGAAGAATTGTACTAAGCCCATTAAGTGGGCAAACGTGTTCTACATCCATATCAACATTCTGGTGACCGGTCTCATATAGCTGGTTTGCTTCAGTGAATGTATTGGATGTCTCTATCGATTGTGATGAATACATTTGGTTTTTGTCTGCAAAAAATTAATATGAATTAAATAAACAAAAATTAAAGATTCTCGGACCAGTTCACAAATAAAAATTCTCGGAACGGTTTACAAATCAAAATATACAAAAATAAACCGAGCAACTAGCGTTAAAATGAGTATTAGCAAAAGCTTCAGCTAAGCTTTCGGCGAGTGCGCTCTAAAAGACTGAGCTCACTGATAAGCTCTGAATTTATCAACACAGCTGTCAGTGTTAGTGTGGGCTTAGTCAGTGTAATGTAGCACACAAAGCTTAAGTTGCTGATCGAAATCTGCTGAATTTCACTGTAGATTTTACCTGTATTTCCATTCAGCTGCTGTTTTGTGATATTGAGAGATTTGCTCCTTAACAGCTGTTGCGAGAGTCCAAACTCTCCAGTGTTGTTCAATTCCAGAATCGGCAGCAGTTTTTGCGTCATATTCCAACTTATTTTCATGGGGATTACCAGTTGAGGTCCCCACATCGATGTCGTCGAGAACAAGGCGCAGATGAAGATAATCATAAAAATCACAATTGAAACGAGCAAACGCAATATCCGCAAATTTCTTAAACACGCAGTTGTCATTGTTACATTTCCTTGTCTCGTTTTCCAAAGAAACCTAAAGAAACGTGTGTGTATCTAAATATTAGAGTGAGGTTACGATGTTCTGTCCAGTTTTGCGCACACTTGTTGACTGCGATAAAAATTGCAGATACTTATAAATTATGCAATAAATTATAATGTAAATATTTTTCAATAGCCAACTTGAATATTTTGCGCCCGAACTAATTCCTTAATTGTGACAGAGTTGCCAGCTAGGGTGAAATTGAGTGACCATAAATTATTTTTATTATTGTATCACCTTTGTGATTTGCTGCCCATAAAATGAGAATTGAGAATGGGCATCACTGGCAATACCAACAATTCTTTAAATTAAATTATTATACGTACAGAATAATAACAATAATTAAGTCTGATAATTAAATGGTATTCTATTAAGACATGTAATTAGCTAGCATAATTTTATCATCATTCGTCATTGAGTTGACCAGTGTGTACAATAAAAATTTAACAACTTCTAATATAAAGCGAAAGGCGCCATTTTATAAAATAAACTTTCTTCTTGATAAAAATTAATATAATAATAATAACAATTAGTTTCCGTGCTGTTTCTGCCACACTTCAAACTGTTCACTACTTTTAATCTTGTGTATGCTAATAGAGTTTTTAATATTACTTCTTGTGAGGAAGATTCGACGGTTTTTGAATTCATCGACATGCACACGTTTAATATCTAGACTCTGCGCCACAATGCCTGTAATAAAAACGTCTTCCAACTTCAGATAGACCATCTTCAATGCCCTCGCATATAAATCATGAACAATGTCGCCTGTCATAAGGTAAGCTGGTCCCGTAGTAAAATCGGGAAATTCTCCACGGTACTGACCAGGCGACACATAATATTTGGATTCCTTGTCTTCAACCGGCAGCGCTTCCTTAGCTAATCGACCAAAGATCGTTCTCTTGACATTACGTTTTAGCTGCTCTTCAATAAAATTGAAAAGCTTTGGCACATTGATGAACATATCATCATCTGTCTTCAGTATGTATTTGGCGTGATTGCAGTGCTTCTCTGCCCATTCCAGAGATGAGATGGTCTTGAGTGTTAAATTTTCGTACGAGTCAATAAAGTTGCCTCTTATCAAATCGCCATACAAATAATTCTCCCAGCGGAGTGCTTCATTTTCAGATTCATTCAAACTGCGACCGATCACAAAAGCAATGCCAACATCACGACGAGCCGCATAATGTCCCCAGGTCTGTCTTATGGCCATGCGTTGATGTTCATGCGACAATGACGAACTGATTAGAATTAGAAGAATTGTACTAAGCCCATTTAGTGGGCATATGTGTTCTATATCCATATCAGCATTCTTGTGATCGGTCTCGTATAGATGGTTTGCTTCAGTGAATGGATTAATTATCTTCATCGATTGTAATGAATATGATATTTGGGTTTCGTCTGCAAAAACATAATATGAACAGTTCACAAATAAAGAATATTCAAGAAAAACTCAGCAATGGGAGCTTGGGAAGCTTAAGTTGCTGATCGAAATCTGCAGTAATCCACAGTAAATCTTACCTGTATTTTCAAATATCCAAATCAAAACATAGATGAAGATGATCAAAAAGAATACAATTGAAACGAGCCAACCCAATATCCGCAAAATTCTTAATCTTCCAGTCGTCATTGTTAGATTTCTTGGTTTCCAAAGAAAACTAAAGAAATGTGGGTGTGTTTTATTATTAAAGCGACGATTTCGATTGTTCTCTCCAGTTTCACGGACATTGGTTGAGTGCCATAAAAGTTGCGGATACTTAGAAACTATACAATAAATAATAAATTCAAAAGCCAAATTTGACTCAAAAAACCACAAAAAAAAAAACACGTCATTAGGTAGCTTTTTCTTATCACCGCCCTTATAAAATAAAAATTTAAAAGCTTTCAATATAAAGCGGACTGTTTTCTTTCAACTGCCATCCTTTTTTGCTGATAAAAAACATTCGAAACTCTTATAAGAGCTGCCTTTTTATATATTTCGAAAAAACACAGATTATTTTGTGGACTACGATTAAATAGTCCATAGTTTTTTTTTTTTGTTTTTTGAGACTGTTTCGTTTCGTGTTTAATTTACCCAGCATTATGCTTATAAAGATGTGTGTGTGTGTAGTTTTGTGTTGTGATACGTAGTGTGAGAATGTGTGTGTGGGTGTGTGTATTGTGTGTTAGCATACTTATGACCACAATTATAGCTAGTTATCAGTTAAATAATGGCATTTATAATGCTAAAGTTAGACTACCAAACATAATTAAAAACATATCCGTAGAGTACAACATTATATTGTTTGTGTATGTTTGTTTGTATGTAACTCGAGAGTAGACATCTTCAGATCATTCAGATACATTCCTATTACTTAGAAACTAAAGTATCTCTAGTTGCTGCATTGTAGTAGCTGCCTTTTCTTATGTTGTTTTCTTGTAGTTATTTGTTTTGTTTTTTGTTTTTTTCTAAATCCATTGCTCTAAACATTTAACATACATATTATTATGTAGATGAAATTCACACCTTAAACCTAAAATACTATTTACACTTAGTGGTCTGGTCCAGCAACTTCTTCCACAGATCGAATTGCTCATTGGACTTGATCATGTGCACGCTGATCGCATTGCGAATATTGCACGGATTGAATGAGATGCGACGATTCACAAACTCATTCACATGCAACCGCTCAATGCCCAGGCTTTGGGCTACAATGCCCGTGGTGAAGACATCCTCCAACTTCAGATAGACCGTCTTCAATGATCGCACATACAGATCGTGCACAATATCACCGGTCATCACATAGGCAGGTCCTGTGGTGAACGATGGGAACACAGCCGCTGGGAACTGATCGGTTGACACATAGTATTTGGATTTCTTATTGCGTATTGGCTTCCATTTCTTGGCCAAACGGCCGAAGATGAGTCGCTTGTTCTTGTGCTTCTCCAGCTGCTTCACAAAATTCAACAGCTTGGGCACATTGATGAACATATCATCGTCTGTCTTCAATATATACTGAGCATGATTGCAATGCTGATCCGCCCATTCCAGCGATGAGATTGTCTTCAGCGTCAGATTATTGTACGAATCAATAAAGTTGCCTCTGATCAGATCGCCATACATATAATTCTCATCGGTGAGCGCTTGATTCACCGTCTCATTGGTGCCGCGACCCAACACAAATGCCATGCCAATGTCCCGACGAGTGCCATAATGTCCCCAGGTCTGTCTTATGGACATGCGAGCATCCGCATGCGTCTGTGCCGATGTGATTAGTATGAGCATTCTGGTCTTGGTGCCATTCAGCGGACAAATGCGCTCCAGATCGATCTCTTCGTTCAAATGTCCGCTCTCGTAGATCTTGTCGGTTGTGATGCCCTTGGATGGATCCACTGGAGTGCTGGGCGCACTGGGCTTGCTTTTGCTCTTCGCCTTCGTTGCACGCACTACGGGTGCTGGTGGCTTCGCTGGCGGCGGCGACTTCTCTTTGCTTGGTTCCGCCGCTGGCGCTGTCTCATCCGGTTTGACTTGCATCACCGCATAGCTGGAGGCAGCAGCTGGCGGCGCTGCGGCGGCCGCATTATTGTTGTCCAGCAAATTAATTTGCAAATCCTCCAGCAGGCCAGGCTGATTGGATTTATCTGAATGAAACGGAAATAAATTAATTGAAATACATTTCTGGTGGGTTGGAAATTCAATATGATATGATATGAGAGCGTCAAGTGCGCGGTCTGCAAATTGTGTGCCGTTGTCGACGTTGCGTAATGTGTATTGTGTGCAATCCAATATGGGACGTGAGCTTAGAGCAAACAACAACGTTGTTGTACCGTTAGGAAAGACGATACTTGCTCTAGCTGGGCAATTAGCAAACAAACGAAATGACCTGATGCCTGACGCTTGTCGCCATCACGCTCGCTGTTTAATCTGCTATGAGTAGAGAACTTGGCAACTTGGCACTCCCATTTTTTGTTGTGGTTGTTATTGTTGTACAAACCCGTGCGCTGTTCGCTGGGCAGCACAGCGGAGGCGACAACACCAGCTCCACCTCCAACTCCAACTGTGTTGCTGCTGTTCGATGTCATGTTCTTCAGTATCTTATCGGCATTCTCAATGAACTTTTGCAAATTAGAAGTTGGTATCATAAGAATCTCCGCATCTGAAGGCGACTGTTGTTGTTGTTGCTGCTGCAGCTGCTGTTGTTGTTGCTGTTGCTGTGGTGACGCATTTGCTGATGTGCCAACTGATTGCTTAACAGTCTCGCTATTGTTATTATTGCCATTGCTATTGATATTGCCTACAATTAAGAGTATATATATATAGTATAGCACTTGGTGCCAATTAGCAATATATTGCACTCACCTGTCAACGCATCAATACTTTGCACATATTGCTGCTCTTCGAGCATTTCATCGGCCACATTTGGCGACTGTTCGCTGCCCGCCATCGGACTTGCGCCGGCAGCTCCACCGTCCAGCAGCGCATCCTCATCGATGGTGGGCAAACGATGCTGTGGCGCCTGCGGTGGTCTTCTGTGTGGCTGCTGCTGTTGCTGCTGCTGTTGTTCATGTTGCCGCGCCTTTGCACTGCTTGGCTCCTCGGCCACAGCGGCTGCAAGGCTCGCATCGCCAGTGTTATTCAATGTACCTACTCCAATCAGTTGCTGGGGTGTGGGGGGCGGCACCGCGGGGGCGTGTATATGCGTGGGCGTTAGTGTTGTTGTTGTGGAATATGATGCATAGATGAAGATGGTGAGTATCACGACAATTAAGACGAGCAGAAAACGCAGAATGCGCGTATTATGCAAACTTCCAACTGCCGCCATTTTTTTTGATCCTGTTTTCTGTTTATTATTAACAATCTCCACTTTCAAATCTTTGATTCGTTGAGTATTTCGTTCAAGTATTTAGTTTTCTGTGTCTCTCCCTCTCTTTATACTGAAAGTAGAGATAAACAAGAAATTGTAGTTAAATTTTGCGAGACTCATTCTATGTTATAATATAATAGAAGCGAGTGGTTTATTCATAAAACAATATAAGCAAACGGCGCGATTGCGAGTGAGGTTTATTGTTCATAGCAGAGAATGGTGGAGAATTGCTGATATTAGATATGTTCAAAGGAGAGAGAGAGTGAAAAGAGCACGGAAATGCTGCGTAGCTAATCAGAAAAGTCAAAGGGAGTTCAAGTCAACAATGAGACTTTAGAATTTCCATAATGAAAGTAATAATATTCTAATTACAATTAAAGAAATTTAATAAAAGTATGTATATTTAAGCAATTTATTGCCAGCAAAAGTTTCAAAAGTAATCCGATTAAAAAAAAAATGTTATACAAATTCTAAGACTTCAGAATTTCCATAAAGAAAGTAATAATATTCTTATTCAAATTTAGGGAATTTATTAAAAAATATTTATATTTAAGCAATTTATTGCCAGCAAAAGTTTCAAAAGAAATCCGATTCAAAGAAATATTATTAGTATAAAATGATATAAACTACTAGCTATATCAAACATAAATATATCTTTAATATTCAATCACCACATAAATTAGAAAAAAACGAGTTTCTAATTAAATGAAAACTGTTAAAATTAAATTAAATTAAGATTAAAACTGCTATTTGAATTGCTGAATAAAACAAAAACATTCCCCATTCTAATAGCTAATCATTTTGTATATTATTAAAATATAAATAGAGAGATTACTAGGACTTAAAGCGAAGGCCATTCGTTGGCCTTCTGCATTTGAGTCACTGCAATAAAATTTGTTATTTCTTTCATGCATTCAATAAACAAATTAAATGCTGTCTGTCTGGCTGAGACATTCGCACAAACAAATTATGACTCTTTATTCAGACGTAAAGTGATCTATTCACAGCCCTGCTGCTATTGGCCTTATATAATGTGGGCAAAAAAACAACGATCGATCAATTGCTTCGAATAATATACAAAACACGTAGCTGATGGAGGAGAGTAAATAAATAATTTGGGGCTAGCTAAAGAGTCACAAACGCGACACGTTGCAGATGAAGCATGAATGTTGTTCTGGGCATGCTAATGAACTGGACAAACGTGAAGAGTGGGAATACACAAACAATCGAGTCCAGCATCCAGAGACGTTGTTTTGTATGCTACAATGTCTCTGCCATAAGGTTGTAGTAGACATCAGCTTGAAGACAACATTCTTGACCCGATTTGCTGCTGATGGAAAGAACGCGAGTACTTGATGAAACCGCCTTCGCAAAAACCCAACCAAAATAAAATGGAAAAAAAAAAAGAAAAAACCACTTGGCGTCTGACCACTTGACTTGAATCGACCCACATACTCGACAAAAAAGTCTAGTTGACGCGGCAATAGAACATTGAATAGCACTTGGAGCTGTACCTTTTAATCGCTTGTCGATCGCAAGCAATGAGTGTTGTTCTTTCTTATCACGACAATACTTCTTCTGACAAGCCACTGGAAACTTGAGGCGGATGGATTTATTTCGATTTATTGCATTTAGAGTTGAGTAGGGGCTACTTCAGTTCTTGGAAATTTGTGCAAAGGGTTTTTTTTTTAAAACCCAAACGCACGAAGATATTTACTTTAAGCTTATCAACAGAGCCAAAGTTTTAGCTGCACTCAAGCTTTATTAAAAGCATATTTTTATTGATAATGGTTCTCTTAAAAATGTAAAGAAATGTATCATTAAACTAATTCGATCAATTCTCTTTTTTATTATCATATCAATTTTCCTAAATTTGTGATAAATTTCATTTTAATAAAAGAGAGTTTGCTCTAGAAACTCAAAATTGAAATCTTATCAGCGTACGTAATTTAATTGAATTGATGGATTCGAAAAGTCATATCAAATTAGTTGTCGTTGGGTATATTACTATGTGTAATTGTTGGGGACATTCCAATCACAATTTAAAAGATTCCCTGAAAATTAATTGTGATAAGTGTTATCGGACATGCTTTCCATATAGTAAATTGTGCTGGACAAGTTTATCTAATCAGTAGCTAATTAAAACAGAGAACTGAAAAGAAATCGAATTTACATTTACATACAACACTAATTAAAAATACGCTACTGCTAAATAAATAAATTATTTGCTGGCGATAAAAGCGAAAGAACTCATTCAAAAAATAATAAAGTCCTATATCTTATCAATCAATAAAACGTATCTGCAGACTAATCATTTTTATAGCCAAACATCAAGGTTATACGCAAAACAAAACAAGCGATTCTAATGAAAAACAATTTCGATAAGATCTGCAAAGATTCTTAAGTGCTTTCGAGATATCAAAATATATATTATATATGCATGATTATAGTATTTTTAGAGTGTGTCTTATCGCCAAGTTATTTGACTAGAGTCTCGTTGACGAGATTTACGCGATCTCTGACGCAGTTCTGCAAACTTATCACTGAAGATGAAACTAATCAAGTCATTTGCTGTGTTTGTGATGTGTCTTTTGATATTTGGTATTGGAGACCGCAGCGTGACGCATGGAAAATAAAACTCTAAGAGACTAGAGACTCTTGACTATCTAACGAAAGGGAAAGCGAAAGCTAGAGCACGTTATCAGCTAAATTTATTGCTGCTTTAACTGCTTTTATTGCTGCTCTCTTCCCCAAGAGCTAATCAGAAGTGACTCATCATCTCGCTCCAGCTTATCGATCTCTGCTGATAGGGAGCACAGCATTAAGTTACCTATGTTTTGATTAGTTGAACAAATGTTAATATAATCAATACTATGTTTTCCGCTTAAGTCGACAAGTGTGCAACACCATTTGCCACAATTACTAATTTCTGGCTTATCAGCTAAATGCCAAACTCAGGAAACTAACACATAAAGCTGTACTAATTTATTTATCTACACATAAAAAATATATATGTTTTTAACACATTTTGGTGCTCGCATAATTTAAGGCGGATAAGCAAAAGCATTTTGCTTTATTTCTTTTTCCAAGGAATTGTAACGAGGTTTTTGAATTTAAAAATAACTATTTTACTTTGTTTTGTCGTGAAGGGCAAATTTTGTATTTTTAGACTCGAAAGTAGAGTAAAATAGATATTATTTTGTAAGTTTTATAGTTTGTACTTTAGGAAAAACAATGATTATCTTTCGTTTTCCTTTAAACAAATATTTAAATTCGAAATTAATTCCTTGCCACAAAACTAATAATTTTATAGCGATTTCAGATCGCTTATTAGTTATGAGTAGTATTGCACGTGTTTGCTCTTAAATAGGCTGCTGAGCTGTTAAAAATCGCAAATAATTAGTTAAGTACCGAATGAACAAATACAATTGCAACACAGTGATAATGAGTGTTGGAGATGTGAGTTGGAGTAGGTGAATAAATCGAGGCTATGAACGAACTTGGGAAATATTTAGTAAAGTTTGAACCCTGGGCTACGTACAATGAACCGCAGCGCAGATAATCGTCGGTTATGCTATGTATAAAACGGGTTTTAGACCCAAAAAACCAAAACTAAAAAAATTACCAAAAAAAGAAAAGAAGAAAAATCTGTGTGGTTCAAGCATCGTTTGCTATCAATCAAAGTCGCATCATAGCGAGGCAAAAGAGACTTAAAGAGTTGAAGAGGGCGTTGACCAGCTTCATAGATGATATATCCATGTGATAGCGCAGCTGATCATCAGCTGAGTTAACACTCAGCGTATGTGTGTGTGTGTGTGTGTTGGCCAAGTTACTTCCGCCTGTCGGACTAATGAAACCTTCGCTTTGCTCGTAATACGCATGTGGAATTTAGCAATAATCGTGCGCTTAAAAAAAAAAAACTATTGCTCAATGTTTTTTGGGCAACCACACTATGGTTATATGTTATGTTAATAATTTTAACAACAACAAAAGAGTGAAAAACAAAATCAAAATCAACACAGTCATCGCATTGCATTGCGGCTTTTTAGACAATCATTTGGGACACAACAGCAAACAACAAAAAAAGACTCTCGAACTAAACTCACCTGCAGCTTTTAGTCGCAGCTTCGTCGTCGACAACTTGGCGAGTAAATTTGTTAATTGAAGCAGCGACAGCGACGTTGACGTCGACAGCGGCGTCAGCCTGAAGACAGAGACAAAGTCGATGGTGATGAGACTTTGGCTTTGGCTATGCTTGTTTTAGCTGTGTTGGCTGTGGCTATTGTTGGACCAGGGTCAAGCATAATTACTAGATGGAGGGGCTGCCTCGCCTGGCCGTTTGTCTTATTATTGGTTTATTTTTAGTGTTTGTTCATAATTAATTTACGTTTGTTGACAATAGTTCAAGCGCCACCGACAATGATAAGTTGCTGCACACACTCACACACACACGCGCACACACACAGTACTAGCAAACAAATACACTCCAGGTGCTTTTTTGGCCAGTTGTCGCCTCGCCTTGGGAGAGCCTGAGTGTATATTGTTAGCCTTTATTTAGCAGAGTTGTAATGTCATTGGAGACATTAGCTGCTGCTTCTGCTGCTGTTTCCCCACATTAGTCATGCACACACTATAGGCAGGTTTAAAAACAGACTATGCGTTTATTTCTGGCCAATAATATTATACTAATACACATGCGTGTATGCAAAGGTTTCGGGTTTTTTTTTTTCTTTCTTTCTTGCTCAGTTACTTGACTGCTGCTGCTGCTTTTTTTTGCATTGGTTGTTGCTGCGCGACGATGGATTGCTGTTTATTACATCGCCAAAGTGTTATGCACTTTTATTATCGCGAGCACGTATGCAATTTAATGCCTCGGTATTTGGGATTTTAATCTCATTAAAATTAATCTCGAAATACACTTTTTGTTTACTCCGCGCGAGCGAACGTGAACGGGTGCGAATCGGCCGTCTTCGTCCGTCAGTCGTTTTACACTTCTGCTTCTTTTCTCTAAAAATCTCTAGTCACCCTGTGGCAGCGATAACAGTAGTCTGTAAGTTTATCGCTGTTGTGCGATGTTATTAACAGTAAACTGTAGTTGTTACTGCGAACAGAGATTTTATTTTAACAGATTGATAAGATAAAACTAATTAATAGTAATATTTAATTATCTTGAGTTGTTTTTAGTGAAATACTTATTTTGCTCTAAGCAATTGGGTTAGTAATTTTAAATATGTGTGCCACCCAACTGGTTCCTCAAAAGAAGCGAAATGTTAATAGTAGAACAGTTGCACAACTGTTGAAACGTACGAACGCGAGCGTTCACAATTGCGTTTATCGAGAAATAGTGTACGTCAGCTGCAGCTGTCAATAAGAGCGATTCACAAAAATTTTCAACAACCAAGAATTTGTTATTGTGCGTGTTTGCGGAAATAGACTGCTGCAATCGCGTCATCATAGGCGTAAAGTGGCATTAAACGCATGGAAAACACATTGTTGTTGTTATTTAAATGTTGCATGCATGTAATGCACTAAGTGTCGTACGTTGAACAAGGAGCAAGGAGCAGCTGAAGCTGAAAACCAACAAAACCAACACACCGAACGCATAACTATGTCATTTGTGGGTGGAGGGGTGGTGGGCGGAGGCACTGATGTGCATAAATTTGTTGAGGCGCTGCAGGCAGATTTTAAGACGCTCTCACTAGAAACAAAGAAAAAGTATCCGCAAATAAAAGAGGTAAGTCAGGGTCATGTACTCAGCTGACGTGTGCATCATTGCCGTCTTTCTAATTGCGGCAATTTGTCATGCGGCCAAAAGTGGGTGGTGAGAAGAGAGCAGGTGGTGGGTGGCCGACGCCTCTTATGGGGTGAAGGGGTGGTGTTGGTCTGCGCAACGCAATTATGAAATTGATAGCAAATGCCGGCACAAAGCGGAAATAAAATTGATTTTATGACAATTACATTAATTGAATTGGATTTGCATTGCAATTTTGCAGGCATGTGAGGAGGCGATTGCCAAGCTCGCCACCGCGGGCAGCAGCCAACAAAACTCGGTGTATTACACCGTCAATCAGATACTCTATCCGCTTGTTCAGGGCTGCGAAACCAAAGATTTGAAAATAATCAAGGTGAGTGAGTCATCATCATAGCAATAGCAATCAAATAATGTCTTTGTTTGCAGTTCTGCCTCGGCATGATGCAACGTCTTATCACCCAGCAAGTGGTGGATCAAAAGGGAGCTCTCTACATTACAAATGCACTGTGGACACTCATGGAGCACAACATCGAAGAGGTCAAGGTGTTGCAGACAGTCACGCTGCTGTTAACCACAAATCTTGTGGTGCATGGCGACACTTTGGCCAAGGCGCTGGTGCTTTGCTTTCGTCTGCACTACACCAAGAATTCCACCATAGTTAACACAGCGGGGGCGACTATAAGACAGTTGGTATCGCTGGTATTTGAGCGCGTCTACCTTGAGAAGGATTCGGTGCCCAGTTTGCAGCAACAGCAGCAGCAACAACAACTGCAGGATGCCGATGGCTCGAATAGTTCGCAGGATGGCCAAACGTTTGCATTGGATGCATTTCGGCTGTTTCAGGATCTGGTGCAGCTGGTGAATGCAGAGCAGCCTTATTGGCTTGTGGGCATCACTGAGATGACGCGTCCCTTTGGCTTGGAGCTGCTCGAAGCGGTGCTCAGCAATTTTAGCGCCGTGTTCCATGAGGTAAGTAAACTATTGTTTCACTAGTCCGATTCTAAATATTCTCCTTTGTTGTTATAGAACCAGGATTTTCGCATGCTGCTGAAGGAGCGCGTCTGCGCCTTGGTTATCAAGCTGTTCTCGCCCAATGTCAAACATCGCCAGCTGCCGCCTTCCAGCAACAATGGCACCGCAGCTGTGCCAGCTGAAAAACCATACTTCCCCATAAGTATGCGTCTGTTGCGTCTGGTGGCGATACTCATACAAAAGTATCACACAATTCTTGTGACGGAATGCGAGATCTTCTTATCGCTGATCATCAAGTTTCTGGATCCCGATAAGCCGCATTGGCAGCGTGCCTTGGCCTTGGAAGTCATACACAAGTTGGTCACACGCTCCACGCTGATTGCCTTCTTCTGTCTGTCGTACGATCTGAAGAATCATGCCACACACATCATACACGACATGATTGCCGCCATGGGCAGCTATGTGCGCTACTCGCTGATCAATGCGTCCGCTGTGCTGAGCAATGGTGGTGGACAGCAGCTGCCTGGCGGCGCAGGACAACAGCCCAGCACATTGGCAGCGCTGGCAAGTGGTGGCAGTAATCAGTGTGGCTTCATGTTTCGGGCCGCCTATCTGCCACTAGTGGCGACCTTTGCGCCCGGCGTATCTAAGGCGGTTTAGTGAGTAGTTTGCTCCTGGCACACATTTTATTATTTTGTTAACAAATTTTGCTTTTAGCTTGGAGTTGCTGGACAAAGTGGATGCGCCCAATATACCCGATAGCTATGGCATTTCGCTGGCCTATGCCATACTGCTGGACATGACGCGATCCATTGGCGGCGTTATACAGCGCACACCGGAGCTGCATCCCACCCACAACACGGCTATTGTTAGCGAGGAGGAGCATAAGCCGCTCTGTCTGCAGCTGGTGAACTCCAGCTGGTCTGGACTATTGAGCGCTTTCATTCCACTGGTGGAAACATCGATCGATGAGGCGACCACCGAGAACATACTGAAGGCCATGCAAAACTATGCAGCATTGTGCGGCATGTTGGATCAATTGCAGCCGCGAGATGCTTTCATTATGGCCATGTGTCGCGCCTCCTTTCCGCCACACTACGCCATGTCCATATTTGCCAACAATGCGCAGCCCGATGCGGATTTGCGTTGTAAGTAGTTGATGTTACTAAGTAAAATTCAAAACTTATTTTATGTTCTATATCAGGTCACACGCGCAGCGGCAGCCAGGATTTGAGCAGTCAGTTCATCAACAGCTGCAACGCGGATGGCGGCGACTTTCGTCCCCAAATTGTGGCAGTTGGCACACCATTGCCGAGTGCCTCGCTGCCACACAGCGTGATGCAGGCACCAGTTATGCTGACCAACAAGAATCTGCAGTGCATGCGTGCGATTTTATTGCTGGCCCACAACAATGGCAGCATCTTGGGCACCTCGTGGCATATTGTGCTGCAAACGCTGCAGCATTTGGTCTGGATACTTGGCCTCAAGCCCTCCACGGGCGGCAGTCTCCAGGCGATGCCCAAACCGGCTGTGGATTCCAATGTGGGTATTCAAACGGCAGTGATGGCTGATTTGCCAGTGCTGTCGCAAATGATTGGCCAGCTGTTTGAGTCGAGTCAGTATTTGGACGATGTGGCGCTGCATCATCTGATCGATGCACTGTGCAAGCTCTCGCACGAAGCCATGGAACTGGCCTATGCCAATCGGGAGCCATCGCTGTTTGCGGTAGCGAAGCTCATGGAAACGGGATTGGTGAATATGCCACGCATTGAGGTGTTGTGGCGACCGCTTACCAATCATCTGCTTGAGGTGTGCCAGCATCGTCACATACGCATGCGGGAATGGGGCGTGGAGGCCATAACGTATCTGGTGAAGTCTGCGTTGCAATTCAAGCACAAGCAGCCGCTCAAGGAGAATATAGTGAGTACTTGTAAAGTTATCCACAAAAAGAGCTGAGAGTTTAATGCTTTATTGCTTCCAGGAACTGCAAACCATGTTGCTGAGTCCACTATCGGAGCTGTCAACGGTGCTGCATGCGGATGTGCGTCAGCGCCAGCTGGATTGTGTGCTCCAGATTCTTAATACAGCCGGAGAGATACTTTCGTTTGGCTGGCCAGCCATTATTGAGATCATTGGCGCTGTGAATGATCATCATGGCGAGCCGTTGATACGCACTGCATTCCAGTGTCTGCAGCTGGTCATCACCGACTTTCTGACCGTCATGCCTTGGCGCTGTCTGCCGCTTTGCATTAGCACAGCCGCCAAGTTCGGATCGCAAACGCAAGAGCTGAATATCTCGTTGACAGCCATTGGTCTGATGGTAAATTAGAAAGCAATAATTTTTTTTTTTTTTTTCAATTTGGCCTATTTATTTGCAGTGGAATATCTCGGACTTCTTTAATCAAAATCAAGACAAACTGATGTCCACGCAACTGGAGGATGTTACCATATTGCCCGACTTTCCGGGCACCGTTAAGATGCCGCAATTCGACAAGCTGTGGATGTGTTTGTATGCCAAGCTGGGTGAACTCTGTGTGGATTTGCGACCAGCTGTGCGCAAGTCTGCCGGCCAAACGCTGTTCTCCACAATTGCGGCGCATGGCAGTCTGTTGAATCCACCCACATGGCAGGCGCTGGTGTGGCAGGTGCTTTTCCCACTCTTGGACAATGTGCGCGCTCTCAGCAGCTCGGCCAGCAATGAGAAGGTCGATGCCAGCGGCAACATTCTCATCCATCATTCACGCAACACGGCACAGAAGCAATGGGCTGAAACGCAGGTGCTGACGCTGTCTGGCGTCTGTCGAGTATTTAATACCAAGCGCGAGTTGCTGCAGATGCTGGGCGACTTTGAGCGTGCCTGGTCGTTGATACTCGAGTTCATACAAAATGCGGCGCTCAGCAAGAATGGTGAAGTGTCCTTAGCGGCACTCAAATCGCTGCAAGAGATCATGTATCACAATAGCACGGAGCGTGCGCTAAAGGATGCACAAACAGCACAGCAGCAAGACGACGAAATCTGGACTGTAAGTTGCCATTTGCTTTCTTGCAAGCATAAGTATTAAACTTATATAATCTCTGCAGATTGCTTGGAACATTTGGCTAAGCATTGGCATGGAAAGCACTAAGATGTCGGCGACATCAAGACAACTGTCTTCTGGTGGCAGCGCTGGCGACAGCCAAGAGGACTTTTACATTCCCAGTCAAGCTTTTCTCACGGCGCTCATACAAATCTTCCCTGCCATCTTCCAGCACATTCAAGTCAGGTGCGACAACTAGCCATTTACGTTCCACATTCAGTTGTTAATTATTATGTTCCTCTTGCAGATTCAGTGCCTCCGACTTTGACAAGTTCTGCACGGTGCTAACGAATGCAGTTTGCATTCCCGTGCAAACGGATGCTGTTCCTTACATTATGTCCACGGTGTCCGATACGTTGTTGACGCCTCTGCATGACGGTATATTGGAGTGCATGGAACTGATACAGAAGGAGGCAACGCGTGCAGATTCGGATCCCAGCATACGCCAACTGATACCCGCCATCTTTCGCCAGCTGCTGATCTTCAGCAAGTTTGCCTGTGCACCGCCCACATTTCAGCAGAGCGTCGAGCACAACAAGTATGGCAAACCTAGTGCTCACTATGCCAACAATGCATCCATTGAGGTGGTCAGCATGAATTACATTCCATTCGGCGAGAAGTCCATCAGTATTTGCGTCAAGCTCTATCAAAGCACAGCCACCGAGGAATCGGTGGTGCAGGAGCAGATACTGCACGATATTGTCAAGGCGTTGCGCACTCCACTGGCGATGAAGTACAAGTGTCTGTCGTCGAGCACCTGGAAGCTGGCCATCTCCAGTCTAATCAGTGTGCTGCACACGGGCTTGAAGGTGGCGCGAGTTAAGCCTCAGCATTTTAATAGCCTTTGGGATGATTTGGCTGACACATTGGACAAGTTTCTGTTTCCCGTCAGCGTGTGCACCATCGAGGATCGCGGCCTAGAGGAGATTGTGCTAGATGAGACCATTGATTGCCAAGTGATCGAATTGCTGCGCGACGAAGTGTTGCCGTTTGCTCACGAGATGCCGCATCAGTTTATTATGCAAATTGTGGTGCTGCTCAACAAGGGATCCATTCACTCGGCATCCGACAGCAACATCTGCTACGAATCGGATTGGAAACTGCGCGAAATCTTTGCCAAAACTTGCTTTGAAACGTTGCTGCAGTTCTCACTGCTGGAGGATCAATCCAGCGTCACAGCCAGCAACAATAATCGCCTTAATGCTAATCTACTGACTGCTGCTGCTGGTGCCGGTGGCAACGTGAGCAAGGACTTTGCCGGCCGCCTGGCAGTCACTGCGTTGCTGCATCGCTTCCAGGAGGTGCTCAAGCGGTTCAATGATGACGAACGCCAGAGTGGCAAGTGTCCGTTGCCCAGGTGAGTGTAAAACGATAAATTGAAAAGGCATTTCAACTTTAATTGAATGCATTTCTGTAGGTTCAGGCTGTCGGAAATATCTTTTGTGCTTAAGGCAATCGCAACGCTAGTGGTGTCCATGAAGAAGGCGCCAGCATCCAAAGGTGAATAGACTTCATCTCAAAACCTTTGCAATCGTTAACTTTCTGTTTGGTTTTGCAGTTAATAAGCCCGCCTGGGATCTGCTCATAGGACTGTATCCTTATTTGGTGGACTGCACTACAACCACGTCGCCGGAGGTGTCGCGATCACTGCGCGAAGCGCTGCTGCAGTATACGGATCTGTTGCAAGCACCTCGCACCTCCAATGACAATGCAATACAATCGAATGGTCAGCAGTGAGAATATGCATAGAGCCACAGCCAATCAGCCAACGGAAGCGAATCGTTTTTAATTGTTTAAGCCAATTGTCCTTTTGAATATATATATTCTTATCTAATATTTACATATTTATTTTAATGTGCATAATTTAATATTGTTATCACTTTTACCCCTGCGCTATCCCTCCCTATATTATAACATATATATATGTGTGTATTTGTATAATTATTATTATTATTACTATTGTAGTGGTACAGCTAATAAGACCTAAGTATATATATGTGTGTATGTGTGGTATTATCTATCTTGAGACGTGGGCAACAAACATCTCAAGAAATACACAAATATTGCTGTCAAGAGCTTAACAGCTTGATAAGATAAGATACCCAAATATATATATTTCTTTAGTACCTTTTCGCTGTTCACTGATAACGATAACGATATGATATGATAACTACTTATGAGCTATGCGTATAGCACATTTTAAACAAACCTACCTAGAAATGAAATAGACTTGCGTGTTATCTGAATCAAATACGACTATACGACTATACTTAACCATGATGCAACAACTTTGTAGTGACGTTTTTAAATAAAGCAAAATTATTATTATTACGTAAAGACTTTTCACTCACAAATCTACAGCCTAGGACCTTGATTTATGACGTCAATTCCAGTTATCACAAGTGCAGCCCACTTTAGTTGGAATTTTTGCTCGTGCAATTAAATAATAAACTGATTACAGGCCACATACAATGTGTGAATAATGCATAACGGTATTTTGGGCACACACAAAAGTCACCAAAGATATGGATTGTTTTCGAAAATATATTCGTTTTCTAGCCATATATCCTCAAGGATCCGGCAAGGACCTACCTTTTTGTAATCAGGGTAACGAACACTATCGATTTTCATTCAAGAATTTTTGTGAATCTTTAAAAAAATTCGCCTTAAAATTTTTTAAGGGGTAAGTATAGAAAAATAGTCAAAAATTCAAAAAATCCGACATATCTCGGTCATTTGAAGGACGATCGTGATGCAATTTGGCACATATATAGCTTTAATCAATACAAACTGATTGGCATACCTAAAAGGACGAATATCCTGCGAGCAGTCAAGTTATAAGGACTTTTTCGTACACAGAAAATAGCGAATATCTTGGCCATATCCTGTCTGATCCTCGCGGGTCCTGTGTCAAACGAAAGCTCTTGGTGGGGCCTATCATCCTTCCAAAGGACATTCAAATCGTCCTTACAGTTCTAAAGTTATCCTGCAATTCGCTATTTTCGCATATTTTTTATGGCCCCCGAACTGAAAAATTACAAGTGTTGAATTTTTAGATGACACCTTATTTTGTCGATAGAGTTGGTCCTTGCGATCTCGGAAATGACAATACATCAGCATTTGGACGAAATACAGCTTTTAAAGTGTATTTTTTGTATACCACAAATCTACCAAATCTTACCTTATTTTCGCTGTGAATTGTGCGTGGGGAGAGATTTTAGAGTGCAAAAAATGTTAATCTAAATAAAATTTTTATTTTAATTTGTTTTGTTTTCATTTTAATCGGTATAATAAGTATAATAACATTTTTGTTGTTCTTGTTTTTTTTTTTTTTGGTTTTCATTCATTATTATTTTACCTGTTAATTTTAATGTTTTTTTTATATAGTTTTTGTTTGTTTTTTGTTTTTTTGTTTTTAATATTAGAATTAGGCAATCGAGTTAATACTACCTTCGTTTTAAATATTATGCAACGAATTGGGTTTCTTTTTGGTTTTTCTTTTTTCTTCTTTTTATTTATGAATTTTTAAATGTATATTTAATAAACTCATTTCCATTCTGGCTAAGCAACATATCGGTCTCTCTGGCGATCCACATGTTGCTTCTTCTTCCACTTCATTTTTCTCATTTATTTATTATTTTATTTTTTATATATTTTGCTGTGCCTTTTTAACTCAATTGTTTTGTAGTTTCTTTTTTTTTTTTTTGTTTTTAGATTTTAAATTTTAGTTTTTTTTTATGCCGTGGGCGCTAAATGTACAGTTGCCTTGTAAAAATGTACAATTTAAGCGCTTGCTTTTAAAATATTTTTGGTTTTGTTTTTTTCTCGTTTTTTTTTTTTTGTTTTTAATTTTTATTAATGTTACAATTACTAATTTAGTTTTAGCTGAAAGTCGCAATCACCTTAATAAATAGCCGCATTTATATATATTTTTATATATATAATAATATATATATATATAATGTTTTGTTTTTAGCTTTAATTAACCTTGTGTTCTTATTATTTTAGATCTTTTAGTTTTATGTTCTGTTTGCGGAGTTTGTTGATGTTGTTGGTTTCGGAGAGAGGGGGAAGGGGAAATCTTAGATATAATACAATTGTTTTTATTACTGCACTAACGCTCGTGTGGATTGCGATTTGATTTCATATAGTACTTAGTTATAAACTGGTTTCTTTTCGTCTTCTTCTTCTTCAAATTCTGCTTGTTTCCGGAAATATGGCATTAAGTATGCATGTATTTGTTGCGTGTGTGTGTGTGTGTCTGTGTGTGTTGGATTCAACAATTTATTTAGTTACTCTAGTGACGACATTTTGCTTTGCCTTCTGTTCGGATTTCCATTTTTCCTATCCCTTCTTTGTTGTCCTCATTTCAACACTCTGTACATACATATGTATATATATGTGAATGCATGGCTTGTGTGTATGTGTGTTAGTAATGCATTTTGTTGTTGTTAAATAAATAGAAAAAAACAAATTAAAGCTTTCAAACCATCGATGTGTTTTAAAAGTAGTGTTCAATTAAAACGATATTTCAATAGAGGAAAAGAAACAAAAATTTGAATTTGCGGTTTTAATACTAGAGTGTTAATTTTAATTTTGCACAATTCGTCAATTTAGTCTTTACTTTTATCGATAGTACACTCGATAGTTTGACAGCTTTAATGCATATTCAAGTGCTAAAAACAAGTGTAGTATGTATGTTGCCTATATATATACCTTTATATATAGATGTATTTGTATATGTTTATGTATATATGTATGTAGTATATATATATATGTATATCGATAGAAATATCGGTAGATTAGTGGAGAGGCGTAAGGAGCGCAGTTTTCCATGAAATTCGTTAAATCGTTATGTTTAGAAATTTGATGAATGGGTATAATACGGTTTCTTTTGTTTCGTTATTAATTTATGTTATTTTATGTATGTATGCATGTATATGATGTATATTTATGTATTTTGTAATTTATTATGTGTTGTTAGTGTAGTTGTTTTTGGTTGTGTTCAATTTATTAAACTCTTTACATTAAATTACATAGCTAAGTTGTTGTTTTATTTTTTTATTTATTTTTTAATGCCATTAGCCATACAAAATGTCGTGTTGAATACACACATATACGTTAATATTGTATATGTATATGTATATATGTAATCATTTTGTTGTTGCTTTTAGTTTAATGAACACTTTGTTGGGTTCAATTCAATATTAGTTTAAAAAGTTTGCATTTTCCATATTTATAGTATTTTAGTTTTTGTTTTCTTGTTTTTTTTTTTTGGTTTTTGGTTTAGTTTATAGTTAGTTTAGTTAAGTTTAGCGTTGGTTTTAAAAAAGTTGCTCATCGAAATGAATATTTTTTTTGTTAATAGTTAAAGAAGCGCTGTGCCCTGTTGACTTGTGATTTGTTTAAACATTTGCTCTACATCCCTTCCTCCATCTTTCCATATATAGTAGTTATACTATGTCTATATAAATTGCTAAAAAATCATAGTTTAAATAGTTTATAGTTCATTTGATGTTATGTAGCAATTAAATACAGTTTGAAGACGCCTGGATTTCACATGCTGCCAGAATATCGTATATCGATAACCAAAAATAGATAAAAACTTTTCGTTCGATATTGGTGTTGGTTTTTTCTTTCGGCTAGCTATCGAATGATTAATTGTTTGTTTTTGTTTTTTTTTTTCTTCTTAATATGTGGGCACTTGATTGATTTGCTTTTCTCTTTTTCTCTTCTACCAATTTCATTGTTCAATTTTTAAATAAAAAACACTTTTTTTTATCTATTTTTGGCTGTCTTACGGGATTTCATTGTATAATCTATATAATTGGTTTGCTGATTTTTCTTTTGTTTTTTATTATAAATGATTTACCCGTAGTTATAACTGGATTATAGAGTATTTCATACAAATTGATTATACGCCTAGTGTGTCAGAGAGCAAGTCACACGTTTCCACGACGTTTACTTCTACAAAATCAATCAGGAGAATACGTTCGATTTGGAGAGTTTGTTTTGTCTTGCATTACAATTAGCATATTGTTTTTCTTCTTCTTGTTATTCTACTGAAACCCTAAGGCAATTTCATTTTGTTAGGCTAACTTTACACTACAAAGAGTTACGAGGACATAAAGAGGACAACGGAAACAACGTAACGACGACAAATTTGATCGATATACTTGTACAACATATCGATATCAATAACTATGACAAAAGTGCACATCTTTAGGCACTGGAGTTGCTTAGCGGGGAGCGGGGGACTAACACGAATACCAATTAGTTGAGGTAAAACGTGTGACTTGCAATCGATATTCGATCTTTGATCATTATCGATCATTCATTCTTTATTATCGTGTAACTAATTTTGTGTGTTTATTTTTGGATTTATGTATGTATGTTTGTTTGTTAGCTTTTTTTGAGTGTTGAAACTGAAATGATCGTAAAGGTGAAACATTTGTGGTGATATTTGAGACTACATCATGAAATATACATCTGTAGTTGGAGTTGCGGTTTTTGTTTGTCGTTTTGAATGGTTCCATATTGGTTGTAACGTGGCTTAAAGCTAATTAAAATTACCTGTTATCATTAATAATATTTATGTATATCGCATATATACACATAAGTATTTATATATAGATATATCTATATATCTAAATATAATATTATATTAGATTTGCTTACTTATAATTTTGTTTTTGTTTTTTTCATGAAGCGCTTAACGCGGGAGAGTAAAATTGTGTGCCAGTTGTTGTTTTTGTTGTTGTTGGTTTTTGGTATTTGGTTTTGTTATCGATAATAATCATAATACATACATATCATAATATAAACAATCGAAAAGAAAGGCATAAATAAATATATACTGAGGATTTATAGGATACACGATTTGTTTTGTCAGGCTTTGTTCTTGTTGTTGTTCTTGTTGTTGTTGTCGGTTTTTACTGTACATAAAAAAAACATACAATACTGCGTATGTACTTGTTGTATATAAGTGTATATATAATGTATAGTATTTCTTTCATTTTTTTGGTTTTGTTTTTATTTTTCTTTGTAGTATATAGCAATAGTTGACGAGTGTTTAAAGTTCTTGTTGTTATTTTGTAGTATGTTCAATAGTCGTTCTTGTTTGTTGTTGTTGTTCTTTTTGTTTGTGGGTAACATTACGTCATACATTATAGCAGTAAATAGGTATCGTAGCTGTTCTTCTTCCTGTTGTTGTTGTGTGTGTGTGTGTGTGTATACGCAACGTGGGCTCACTTATTCAGTTCAAGAGGTTAAATGTATGTGTGTGTGTGTGTGTGTGTGTGTGTGTGTCATATAGTACACATGTGTATGTACGTACGTCTGTCGTGGTGTGTGTGTGTGTGAGTGGGAGGAGTTAGAGAAAGTTTTTTGGGGAGGGGGCGTAAATAAACAATTTGTCTGCTGTATACAATACACATAATAATTATGTATGTAGATCTACATATATATTATATATAGTCACAAATAGTCGTTACACAAATAAGCCACAAACTGTACAATAAAAAACTTATGCACAAAAAACCCTAGATTTTGCTCATTTCGATTTCGATATCGATAACGATCACTTGTTATTGATCAATCGAGAGTGTTACGATTACGACGGTTTCAAAGTATCTTTTGCTAGGCTATTTAATTGTTTCTAAATATCTCCATATATGTATATACATATATAATGTATATCCATGTATATATTGTTGTTTATATGTATCGATATCGAACATACACACACGATGATTCAGTTTTTTTGCATTTTCTGCATTAGTTTTGTTTTCGTATATATAACAAGAACGGTTATTTATATTATTTATGATTTTATTTTTATTAGTTTATTAGTTTACTATACAAATGTCTCATGTTCTTTTATGTCAACATGTCAACATAATTATTTATCCTCATTATTCAGTTATTTTATTTTCTTTATTAATTTTGTTTTTACTGAGAACACAGTTTACTATATATATATATAAATATTTAAAGCTTTGGTGGCGGCAAAAAAGTGAAAAAACAGAAAACTAATATGAGAAGTTTTGAAAAGTCAACTAAGGATATTCAGAATCAGATTAAGTATACATTTTGTTTTGGTTATAGTTTTTTGTTGAAAATTGAAGACCGCTTTAGTATTTTAACTTGGTTTTCTTTATACACACACATACATATACAACCAAAAAGGTTTAACAACTAACAGAAATCAATTAATTAATTAATTAACAGTGGTTTTGTTTTGTATTTTACTTTTTGATTTGCTTGTTTGTTTTGTGTTTGTTTTTAGTTTTTGTTTTTTTCTTTTTGTTTTTTTGCAAAAATGAGGCAAAGTCGTCATAATGTCGTAATCATACATAACATAATTATAATAATCATATTTCATAGTATAAGTAAGCAAATAGTACTGAACTTTACAAGTTTTGGCAGTACGCAATTTGTTTAAAATTATGCAAATTTACAATGTACTTGTTGTTGTTGTTATTCTTCGTCTTCTTATACGTTCAATTTTTACCATTTTCATTTTCATCATTTCATATTATTTCATTTGTATTTTGTTTTTCTCATTTATTTTGTTTTGTTATTAAAATATACTCATAACGCGCTACTTAATTGTTTAAAAAGTTCTTTATTTTTATTAACTAATATTAATAAACAAATTTTAACATTTTTCTCTTTCAACAGTTTTTTTGGTTTTTTGTTCTTTTTTTTAATTTCTTTTTGTTTTGGTTGTTCATGTTTTTTTTTTATCTCTTGTTCGTACTTTAATTTCTTGAAGATTTGAGAAGTATTTTCACTTGATCGCACCCAAGAAACTTGAACTTAAACACACCCCGAAGAAAACTAGCTACAAATGAAAATCCCATATATATAAATAAATACGCAAAATTGAAGACGGAACCCTCGACGTTTTTCTCTTTTTTTTTTCTATTCTTTGTTTGTTTTCTAGATGTAAACAATAAACTTGTTAGGTTATGTACAACATTTCTTTTAAGATGGCGATTTCAACCTACGTACACACACATGTATGTGTTAATATATATATATGTATTATTGTATGTATGTGTGAGTAACTGCTTTTGGGACTTGAGGGGGAGAGAGGGGCCGTGATACATCTTTCAATAGTTGTTGTAGTTGTATTTAGAGTACTGCGGATTCGCTGTTGGGTTCTGGACCATCATAATCGTGTTTATCATCGTCATCATCAAGATCGTCGTGCCAACTTTGTGGATCCCATTGATCGTTTAGTTTTGTTTTTTATTTGTTATTTTATATATTTAATTACTAGTGTTCCGATTTTTTTGTTTTGTTTTTAGTGTTCATTTAACTGCTATCACTTTTATTTGTTAATGTTAATTTTCCATCCTTTGTTTAATATTAAGCTGGTTTTTTGGTTTTTTCTTTTTTCCGTTTTATAATAAAATACAATTTTACTAAACAATATTCGCAGACAATTCTTTGGGGTATCTTGGGAGTAATTTTTCTTTTTTGGTTTTTGGATAGAGGTCCTCGAGCCAGGATATTGTTTTTTTGTTTGGGGTATTTCAGATAGAGAGAGATAGAGTGTGTGAGAGAGAGAGAGGAGAGGGGGGGCTTAGATCTTTTGTGACAACACTCATTTTGCTAGTTGTATGTGTATATTATGTATATAATATAATGCTTTCATTTTTTATTTATTTTTTTTTTGTTTTCGTTTTTTTAGGCTGTCTTTAGGAATTTTAATCATAATTTCTCCTTTTCTTTTTCCTGCAATAGAAACAACAAATTGCAAAATCGGATGAGTCAAGTGATTGATTCAAGTGGCACTAGAAAAACTTATCGACTTAAGATTGCTAAAGTTTTGAAAATCAAAATCCAAATGCAAAACGGAGGGAAAGGTGGGCAGCAATCAATTAATCAATCAATCAATTAGTTAAATCTCAATTACGGATACAAACATGAGCAATGAAAGAAATAAATTAATAATAATTTTAATATAATCGGAATACAAAACGAACAAATTGAAAATATTCTAATTGATACTTTGTTGTCCGACTTGCTTTTTTTTTCGTTTTTTGGTACAAACAGACTACTTGTTGTGGCTGTTGTTAATAGTAATATAATATAGTCTAGTATAATATAATAATATAAATATAATTATGGTTTTAGTTATAGTTGGTATTTTTTTTCGGTTGCATATTTGCTGAACGCTGGGCACACTTTCGTTTGGTTTAGAGGTGGAATTGAATCGACTTTTTGCATTTAGTGGTGGGTGGGGGCAACGATAGCGAGCGATAGCGACAACAATCGATAAACCAATATGTCAATCAATCAATCAATCAAGCTGCAGGCGGTTTCTATGGTTATTTGTTTTGTTCCTATTTACTTATGCATTAATTATTTACTTATTGCGAATTTTATCAACTACGGCATTACAATTTGCGACAATTGTTAGTTACGAATTTAATATTTTTTGTTTTTTTTAATTAGTTTTTTGCATTTTTTTTTTGGTTTTTGGTTTTGTGGAGGGAGGAAAGAAAATAAGAAAAGAATGAAATACAATTTGATTAGCTTCTCATGATTTATTAGCTACGCAATTTATTGGCACACTACGAATTCGACGATTACGAAAAGCAAAACTGAAAAAGGAAGCGCTTAGCACACATGGTCACATAGAGATGGTTCCGAAATCCCCATCATATTATTATTATATCTTGGGCAAATCTGCAGTTGCAAGTTAATACTGTTAAAAATATACATTTTTGGTTTGGTTTTTTTTTTGCTTTGGTTCATTTGTGTTTTATTCAGTTGGGAGAACGATCTCTATAACGCATATATATTTATTTATATAGCTACGATTTCAGCAAATCAGATCAAACGCACAAAGAATACTTTCACATACAGCAATACTACAATACAAATACAAAAATAAATACATACAGAGGAGGAGACATTAAAAATGCAATGTGTTTAATTTGTTTTCTTTTTTTTTTTAATTTACATTGGGTTTTTTATTTTTTTTTTGTTTAGAAATCCATCTCAAAACGCACAAAATAATAATTTTGGATAAAAATAGCACAAAGGTTCTGCAATTAAAATTATGTTATATTTATAGACGGAAAAATTATAATTGTTTTTGTAATTTGTAATCATAATAACAATATGGTAATAATCATAAGAATTATTCACAAAACTATATCAAAAGAAAAAAGAAATCATAAAATGGAAACTGCAATTGCAACTGAAAGAAATAATAAAATAAAAAAGTGCGCAAAGAAAACAAATACTTTTCCGTGTGTACAAACTAATTAAGTGTATAGGGAGGAGGGAGGAGGGGCGGAGCGGAGAGGAGAAGGCACTACAAATAATTAAAACAAAAACTGCAAAATAAAAAAGAAAATAAAAGGAAAATGGCTTTCCTTGGGTAGCCGAGTATGTGAGAGGGTCTGTTGTTGTTGTTGTGTTATTGTTATTTAACCAAATTTATTGCCAACTTTAAGCTTAGATAGTCATAATAATAATATACATAAGTAACGATAGAATAGAATAGTTTGATAAACTTTGTGTGTATTGTTTTGTTGTTTTTTTTTTTTCAAGGCAAAACTCTCGATCTCTGTTGTATATTGAGGTTTTGTTTTAAATTAGAATTAAACAATAAGTACTTAAAACAAAGTTCATAACATTTCACTTTCAATCTTAATAATGCACTCGTTGTAAATCATAAGGGAAATTGTGTGTGTGTGTGTGTCTGTGTATGTGTGTTGGTGTGTGTGTGTGTATGAAAGTTAAGCAACAGAAAACAGGCGCAGCAAACAAAATTGTAAACTTTTTTTTTTTGGACATGAAATCATAAGGCATATTTATATATATATTGTATATATATCTATATAGATATTGTATAATTATATAGTATTTATATGGCTATAAAACTACGCTCAGTATTTGGGGGTTTGTGTGTGTGAGTGTGTTTGTGTGTGTGTGTGTGCTTGTCAATATTAAAGCAATAATTGTGTTTTTGTTTTTCTTCGTTTAGCACACATCGAAAGTAAAGTTACAAAGTAAATTGTTTTGTTTTTGATTTTTTCTTTTGTTTTGTGTGGGCAGCAAAATCAAAATCAAAAAAATTATAAATTATATAGTTAAACATTAAGCTTTTTATCGTTTTTTTTTTTCAATTTTCGCTTGTTGCGGCACACAAAACGCTTCACTAAATTATATATTTAATTCATATGTGCACACACTTTGGGTTAATTATGATACAGAGAAAACGATAAAAGAAACATTTAACTTTGAACTAATTTGTTGTTGGGATACAGTGTGTGTGTGTGTGTGATTTGTTGTGCCACAACAAAACAAAAACAAATTGTGCATTCTCGTTTTGTTGAAATGATTTTTGTCTTGTTGCTCAATTTGTAATTTATAAATTGTTAACTAGAAGAATTTTGCTAAATTTGTCGCTGCTGCTGTTGTTGTGTCCGTATAAGTGTGTGTGTGTGTGTGTGTGTGTGTAAGTACGTCGCAAGTGTCTCTGTGTGTGTGTGAGTGTTGTGTGTGTTTGTCTGCGAATGCAGCTTCAAACGTCTTTAATTTGCAGTTTATTAACTAAAATGTAAATTTTCTGCTGCGTTTTAAATGTTGTTGTTTAACAAGATTTGGTGTTGTTGTTGTTGTTTTGTGAACTGCTTGTTCTTGTTGTTGGTGGTTGTAAAAGGTTCTTGTTGTTGTTGTTGGTTGATGATTTCTTGTGTTTCTGGCTGTTGTTGTTGTTGTGGTTGTTCTGATTCTGGTTCTGTGGTGGTTGGCAAACTTACTGTTCTTGGGGATCAGTATCACTCTCCTCCAGTTCACTCTTGTTGCGTCGCTTCTCATAGATGAGAATGATCACACAAAGAATCAGCACCTCAGCACAGATGCCCAGGAAAGGCCACAAGGCAGCGAATTTGCCTGCAATAATATATTTTTGTATAACTAATAATAATCATCAAAATGGAGAACTCAATTCATACCCTTAACACGAACGATTGCAGTATCTTTGGCAGCTTCACCGGCCGTGTTGTTTCCAATGCAAACGAAATCGCCTCTGTCGTCCAGGGTAACATTCTCAATGATAAGAATTGCATTCTCGATATTATTATCATCTGTTTTCAGTATATAACGACCTGTGCTCGCTGTTACATTTGTGTAATTGGCTGCAAAATGTAAATAACATTAAATTTAGTTTGTTGTCAGCCTTTTTCTTAGTTCTTGCTTAATATTTACCAAAGTTCCATGACAATTTAGGTTCACTACCGACCACTGTGCAGGGGATGATCAATTTCTCACCCTCCACAACACCGTTATTTGAAGGCACTCGTACAAGCACGCGAGCTAGAAATACATGAAATATTTGTTAAATTTGTTAAATCTTGTTGATGCTAGTAACGGCAGGTGTGACCACCCAAACCAGCTGACAGTGTGGTCGCGATCGATTGATATCGATAGCGACAAAAATTAGTATACTGTGCGTGTGACCTTGTCACGCGTAATTGTAAAAGTCAAGTTACCTTGTCACACACGCAGTCACACTGATCTAGTTTTTCCTCTCATGTTGGACACCCTGCCCATCTTTAGTGCTTTTTGCATATCATCATATGTTTACTATTCTCAAGCGGCACAACAAGTGTATTTTCAAGTGCAATAAACGTAATTGTAAAAGTAAAAATTTCTAATAAAAGAAAAGTGTTCTTATTTATCAACCCCACCCCGACGAACAAATCTGTTGCATATGTCTACAAAATTATTATAAACAATTTATACTAAAAGTTTTTTTTTTTAGTATTTTTGCCTGTAATTATTTTTGATTTCGAGTTTTTGTTTTGCATGTTTTCAATTTCGAACTTTTTTTTTTGATTTTTAAGTCAAGCTGTCTAACATGTATTTTTTCAAGGATTTCCCTAATTTTAATATTAAAAAATAGAGTTTCTTACCAATCGCCGTTATATTCTTGGACACGCCATTTAGTTCACAACTGTAAGTACCATCGTCGCTAACTTCCGCCTTGTCAATCACGAACTTTCCCTCATCCTTGATAAGTCTAAAGCGACCTCTCAGAGATGGCACATCGTTCACCAAAGTGCCGTTCTTTTTCCTACAAAAAAGATGATTAATTAAAATATTAGTTGAATAATAACTAAAAGTAGTTTTAGAATTCAATTGTTGAGGTAGAATTGGTAGCGATAATTGTTTAATCATATCATATACTAAATCTTGAAATCGATCGAAAAATACATTTTCTATACTTTGTACCTATATTATCACTGTTTTTTGCGTTTTTCGATAAACTGCCTTTGAAATTGTTTCGTCGTTATCGTTAGGTGTTAATGACAAAGATATCTTTTATTTTTGGCATAAAGCGTATTTTACTTTTGTTGTACATTGACTTATTATAAAGCATATCGTACAATGTTCACAGTCGGTCTTGTTAAGCAAATTGCGGGCCCTTCTTCTTTAGGAAGTTTGGTGCCAATTATTCAGGACTAATTCAACATGAGGCACGCAATGGCAGAGAGGCGACCAGAGGACCGACACAAAGTGTCATTACCATTACTAGGCGCCCACACAGAGAGCAAGACAGAGAGAGAGGGAGAAAAGTAGAGTCGGAAAAGCTCACTCCTAGGTTAGCTGTGCTAGACAAGGCCAGCCAAGCAGGAAAGTCGGCCACTTTTTAGCACCCTCTCGCTCTCGCTTTGCTCTCTCCAGGTTACGTCAGTCAAGTGAAAGGGGTGGCAATGGGCAGAGCAAAGCAGGACAGGGGTTTGGGGGGCCAACATAATTAAGCAAAAGTGCTTAGCTGTGCCATATTAAAATGATTGCTCTTATAACTGCCAACTATGTAGTATGCTTTGCTGTCCCATCACATCGCATAAAAGGACCCCGACCCCGGTTTGAAGGTGCCACATTCCTGTCTCTATATATTGGTGGCCATTTAAGAGGGATCAAGATTAGGGGGGAATGAATAAAGAGACAATATTTACTTACCATATGAGATCACTCGCATTTCCATTTTTTACCTCACAGCCGAGCACAAGATGCGATCGTATATTATAAGCTACAAACTGCTTCCCGTCGTCAAATTTTGGCACCAACGAATCTGGCCCTGAGAAATGCAGAGATGGGAGGGAAAAATTGTATCATTAGTATGTGTGCTCGTATATATTTATTCAAGGAATATACATTAAAATATTATACAAATATTGTATCGTATCAAAAAAACGAGGGGGCAGGAGATAGAGGATACAACGTTTACATAAATAAATGCTTAAATAAACTAGTATGACTAATAATTAGACGAATAAAGTAAAATAAAATAACGTGTCAAAATAAAGTTCTTATAATAAAATACATATATATATTTATATATGAAATAGTATAATAATATATTGTAGATAAATTTGAGAAGGCGAGCGCCTAATTTATGAGAGGTGGCAACGAGGGGGCAGAGGGGGTTGAGGACAGTGTCGCAGGTACTTTGAGCTGAGAAATGTCAATACATAGTATTCATGGCAGAGTAGACTTTAAATAATGTACTCTACTCTACTTAATCAACTAAAACTAAAAAAAAAAAACCCAAAATAAAACAAAAATTAAATAAACACGTTGGTAATCGTAATGTAACGTTATCGATATCGTTATCGTAACAACAAGTGCAACTGAAGAGGGCAACAAAGTTACACACACACAGTACTATGTATTGTATATGTATGTATGTTGTAAATGCTTACGTTTAATGATAAACATATATATTTTTGGTTTGTTTTGTAATATGTATTTTTAAAACTTGGACTGAAATCAAATAAGTTTTTCATTTACGCGTAATGTAGAATTTAATTATATAATTTTTTATGTAGTAAGTATGCATATAATTAGTTAATTGGTAATTACAATAATTAAGTTGTATGTTTATTTTATGTAAAGTTAGCTGCAATTTTCATGTTGATATCTAAATGCAGAATATAATTATTTATTAAACATTTATTGATATTAATATTGATATAGTATGTAAGAAGAAGCAAAAGGAAACTAAAGCGAAAAGCGATAGTCGATGGTCGTTAGCCGCTAGCCGATAACCGATCACATATTTTGCAATAGTAGGCCATACAAATATGCATGTGTTATCAGCTGTTTACTTATCGACGGCACAAACAAAAAGAGAGAAAGAGAGAGAGAGAGAGCAATATGTATGAAGAGATGTTTAGCTTGATGTTGCTTTTCATCATCAGCAGCATTTTGGGGGGCAAAACAACAAGGCTAGCGTCTTATCGCCAATTCGAAATTACAATCGAATTTAATATGCGTCACCAAAATGGCGGCCAATCAATCAAATTGAAGAGCGCTGAGCTGAACTGCTGAGCTGTGCACCTGACAGCAGTGTGTTCGTACAAAAATTAAGACAAAAACTAAGGCAAACAACTAAAACATTATAATCGAACTGAGAATAACAAACAACAACAGCAATAACAATAACAACAACAGCAACAACTATAGCGACATATAAATGAAATCAAAAATGATTACACATAGATATATAAGCGAGTAGACAAAGGACAAAGAAAAACAAAACAATTTTTCAAGCAACAACGACAACAACAAACGAAGAGCGAAACTTAAAGTTTGACTGTGTATAAAAGTATGCGTGTGCGTGTGTGTGTGTGTTTAAACGAGCTTACGAATTGAGAGTCATCGAGCGAGCGAGCGAGCTAGCGATTAACGTATACTATAATAAAGCCAACAACACCAATTTACAATCTATCGATGTCAATGTGTGGTTTGAGAGCGAGCGATGAAGACGTGCTAGGTTTTGTTATCGATGTTTTCTTATTCTAGCGCAAAAACGTAAGGAGAGCTGCGAGAGAGGACAGCGAGCGAGCGGGCGAGAGAGAGAGAGATCGAGTACGAGCAAAATAGAGAGCGAGAGCGAGGCTTAGACAAATAATTTGACAAGTGATTTAAATGCGAGCGAACGAACGGAATGTGTGAAGTTGTTGTTGTAGGCGGAGAGGAGATCAAACAAAACAACAACAAGAGGAGGGAACAAAAGTGAGCTGAGTGAAATAGTATGTAGTGAGTATGTGTGACTGTTGGAATGCATGTTCGTATGTTGTTAAGCATGTGTGTGTGTGTAGTATGAATGCATGTGTGTGTGTGTGTGTGTGTGTGGCTCACCCTTCTGAGTAGGCAAGAGCATCTTGGGCTGCTGCTGCATTTGCCCATAGTTGTTGTTGTGGGCCGTGGTGAGTAATGTGGTCGCCGACGTAACGGTATCGCCGCCACCCATAGCTGTTGACGGCACAAATTGCGGCGAATACGTCTGATATTTCTCATTGCGATGCCCGGAATGCTGCGGCGGCACTGGCAGTTGATAAGCGTTAAGTATGTGCTGCGACTGCTTTTGCAACTGTTGCTGCTGATGATGCGTACGATGATGCGGTGTGGTTGTTATTGTCGCGCTGGCCGATGATGATGATGACGGTGATAACGGTGATATCGACGATGCGGCAGCACCGTCTGTGGCAGTGTTGAGCAGTGTTTGATTGTACAGCTGTATGGTGGGTGGCTCTGGTGGCGCCACCGTATGTTCCATCATATTAAAACGGGGTGGTGGAAAATCAGGCGGCGTTGCCGAATATATGCGATGAATCGCTCCTTCGTCAATGCCACCACTAGCTGGAGTGTTGTACCACTGTGTGGTGAATTCGTCATACGACGCATTTCCAACTCCACCATAGGGATAATGTTGTTGTTGTTGTTGTGCTGGTTGACGATTGTTGTTGTGCGAATTGTGCGGCATTTGTTGCTCTTTCCACGTCTTGGTGAAGACATCGTTAGGAGAACTGGGCGTCATCTCATCAATCGTTTGATACCCACCGCCACTTTCCGTCGAGCTTAGCGGCTCTTTGCTGTTCACGCGCAGCATATGGAAGCCATTGCCATGACGGTGATTGTTGTTGCACTGATAGCGTCCCTCGTGCACCTTCAACGCATGCCGCACCTTCAGCTGCGCCTCAATCTTGTGAGACTCCCCTACGATTCGTGGTGATGAGATTTGTTTTCGGTTGCGTTCTCAGCTAAATACTCACCTTCGATGGCCGATTCCGATAACTGATACGAATGATCGTCGTGGCCGTGTCGGAAATTGTGACGAGTTATCGACTCATTATTGCGCAGCCAATGGATCTTTTCGCTAATGGGTATTATGCAAACGATCTCAAACGGTTGCCCGATATTCACACTCGCATCGCCGTAATAAATGATGGGCGTGCTAAAATCATGTGGCAAAAGCTCCTTTGATTCTTCGTCGCTCTCATTCGCAATATCGCTGGCTGAATATGCGTGTTGTTATCGTTTATCGATTACAATCCCGAAATGCAGCAAAGCAACAAATCACAGATATGTATATATATATATATTTATAAATATATATAGTTTTATGTAAAACACACAGCAAAAAAAGGTTACAACAATTCCAATAGCAAGTGACAGATAGAGAGAGAGAGAGAGAGAGAGAGAGAGATAGAGAGCAAGACAGAGAGAGGCAAAGATATATATCGAAATGGGGTTATCGGAGAGCGAGGGCGACGTGAACTGGGGGGAACGTGAACTGGGAGCGCAATTGAAAACCATAATATCATTGAACTCAAGAAAAACACATCAACAATTAACATTAACAAAAATGGCTTTTTGTGGCATTTTAATTAGTCTTTTACACTCTATAAAATATGGTTACTATATAGTATAGTCTACAAGGCGATTTTGATTTCGATTGCGAGACGATCGAGTTTTTCGGGTCTTCTTGTTGTTGTTGTGTCTTCAATGTGTTGTGTGCGTGTTTTTTGTTTCTTTCCTTTTTTTTCGGTTAATTTGTTTGCTTTTTTTTGTTGGTTTTATGTGATTCCAGTTTTGGATTATTTGATTTCAGCGCCAAGTTGCAAAAATATATATAGTATTTATGTACGATGTATGTATATATATATATCATCAAATTTAAGTCAATTTATTTATGCTAAATGTGTCGTAAATCTTTCTTAAATTTATACACACAGAACAACATCACGAAAAAAAGACTTGAAACCTACATTCCAAAAATGACCAAAAAACCAATTGAAGAAAATGAAACCAAAATAAAATTTTAAATCATATTTTAATGAATGTGACTTTGCGAGAGATAAATATAAAATCTGGGGTAAATATATTATGTGCTATTGTTGTAATAATGTGCAATTAAATACGTACAATTAATGAAAAGTTATTGATAGTTGAACAAAAGGATGATTCTGATTCTGATGATCATGATGATTAGCCATAGAAGCAAATTGTGTCGCAATGCAATAGAATCACACGGCGTATACGTGATTTCGTCACATTGCACAACAACAGCGACGTAAGCGCCCAATTAACGTAACGTAACGTAGCGTAGCGTAACGTTGGTTGTGCCAAATCATTTACTGACGCAACTTGTTAAATTCGCCCAATCAAATTGATTACCATCAACTGACCAGTGTGCACACACTGACAAAGATATATCGATAAATGTGTGACATTGGGTACGAGCAGCAAACTGATGACGTCAGCACGCCGCTGTCCAGTTTGAACTGCATCATAATCTTGAACCTTGGCTACACACACACACACATACATTCGTACAGACGTTCTGTAGCTAAGTGTGTGGCCATGTGCCGAAATTCTTATCAGTTGCTGATGGCGACTCTTATCACAGGCAATAGGTAACAAGTACATTTTGATGGCAACAAATAATAAGCAAAAGGCTAATATGGCAATAAATTTGTATGCTCAACTCTCCATCACATACACACACACACACATTCTCGTAGATAAAGCCGCAATCTTATCGGGCTGAATTAACGAGGCAAGCGGACATGCGTCTTTTTTTGTTTTTGTCTTTATCATTGCATGTCAACACACTCAACTCGAATGATTAGGCATGTAGAAATAATATTTACGCATACGTAACTTTAACCAACAAAATATATACACGAATATATGCTCATCTGTATGTTTGTTGGCCTTCTCATTGTGAGCTGACAGCTTTATAGAAAATTAAGCGCAAAAAGATTGCAGACAGCAAATTCATTTACATTCATTCGGCAAGTACACCACACCTCCCCCCTCACACACGCCACCACTCCTTATTCACCACTCTGCCGCCAACGCCGCTGGCTAACCAAAAATGCTCTTGTCACTTCGGACAGCGCATACGCACACACAAACATACATACATATTTACAGTCATAGAGCATATTGCAGCCAAAGCAGCAACAGTAGAAGACAACAACGGGCGCAGCTGAAAAGTATTATAAATTTATACAATACACGCACACACACGGACTAGACAACTCACTCACACACGTTTACACGTGCGCGGCATAGCACACCTTAATATTTTTGCAGCTCACCTCTCTCTGTCTCACCACCCACCACACCACACCAAACCACACCACACTACATCATACCACACCACACCACATTAGAAGAGTGGAGAGCACACCTCACAGCTCTGGCCGCTTTCGCTTGTTACACACTTGCAAAAGCCCTAACCGTTTAACCGTTCTTCTCGTTCTCGTTCTTGTTGTTGTTGTCGGTGACAAGAAATTTATGGTTTATTGCTTGTTCATTTAGCATAGTTTTTGTCGCATTCCTTGTGCCAAATAGTAGGAACGAGAGAGCGAAGCAAGCAAACCGAGAAGTGAGCGCACAAAAAGCGCCAACTAAAACTTTATTTAATCAAATTTATGGCTGCCAGTTCGCTTGCTTTCTCTTTCGCACTTGCATGCATCATTCGTGACATATTGTTATTGGCATTTGCTTGTGTTTGTTCCTCATCCCTCTGTGTGAATGTTAATTCTCATTACACTTTAATTTTTCGTTTTAGTTTTATTATTTTTTAATGAACGCATTGAGCTTTGGGGCATTGCAATGGGGCAACAAGAAGACCCCCTTGTTATTATTGCTGTTGTTGCAAATGTTATAGCCAAAGGCAATTAAAATATTTACAACGAGAATTTTTGCAAAAAGCCGCAAAAACAAACGAGAAAATTTACAAGCAGAGCACACAAAAAAAAAAAAAAAACAGCAAAATTAATTAACACGAAACAAAATTGATTGTACCTATATGTGATCGTTTGTTCGTATATATATGTGAGAGTGTTATATTTAGCAGGCGTTGTGCACGTGAAAGCACACATACAGTTGACGAGTCACAGTGAAAAGAGGTTTGACAGCCACACGAGTTCGAACAAATATAAGACATACAACAAATACAGTTGAAGAGCTATAATGTAAGGGGGTTTGACAGCCAGGTGAGCTTGAAGAATGACAAAAAAGGAAATGCGAACAACTTTGGAAATTCAAGTGGTTTACAGAATGAACAAGAGGCTGCCTGATTGCAGCAAGTGCTGGTCTAATTAAGAGCATACACAAACACACACATAAATATACGCACATTTTAAATCAATGGCAATCGAAATCGAATCGTGTGATCGGTCAATCGATCGATTGAACGGTCAGTGAACGCACAACGTGAAATTCATTAAGTAGATTGGCACGAAACACGCCAATTAAATGCTACAAAACGCACAACAATTGACAAATGCCGCACACAGCCGCAAAGCAAAGGAATTGCAATAAAAAAATAAAAAGAAAATGAAAAAAAAAACAAACTGTTGCAAAACAAATACAAGTAAAATGCAAATGCAAACAACAACGGCGAGTAATTGTAAGAACGAGAGTAGGAAAGGGACAGCAAGCTTATGCACTTGACAGAGCGCAGTTGTTAATGGGCTGCAGCAACAGCAGCAGCAACAACAAAAAGTGTCAACTAACCATTATCATTATCATGCTTATCATAATCAGACAGAGATTTATAAATACGGCACATACATAAATATTTAAATACGCAACCGAGTTACTCGCTAACGCAAACACAAAAGTGCCGAGTGCTGCCGCCAAGGCATGTGGGGAAGGGGGACAAGGAGGGCAGCACCAGCTATGTAGACGTCGACGGCGACTGCGGCGTCAACGTCAACATCGAGTCATGTGTCTGGGGCTGAGAGCAGCAGCATCGCATGGATGTGTGTGTGTTTTAGTGTTCGTGTGTGTTTGTGACTTGCTCTGCTGTAAATTGAAATAAAAAATTGTTTGTCTATTTTAAAATTAGCAAGAGCAACCAAAATGAAAATGACTAGGCGTCTGAGCGTCCGTGTTCGTTCTCTCTGTCTCTCTTGCTTGCTAACGCGTGCACTTTCTCTGTTACTCTCGTTGAAAAAGTTTTGCAGTTTTATCCTCAACACAACCAAAAACTGAACGAAGAACTTGAACAAATTTTTCGTATTTGCTTAGAATTTTTGTTGGCGTTTTTGCTGGTTTTGCTGGCAATACACATTAAAGATTTAAGCAAACAAACATTAACAAAACACTTGTTTAACGTTTTCAAGTATGTTGAAAGCAGAAACAACCAAAAGCAAAAAAAAAAAAATCTCAATAGTTGGTCTCTGGAAGTGTAGAGGTGGGTGGGGTAGCTGTGTGTGTACATAAATATTTTATTTGCCTTGCAGTTGTCTAATTAAACGAAATAAACATTAGCTAAATTTAATTTCCAGCTCTCAAGCGGTTTTTGGGGGAGAAGTTGCCATACATAGTTTGGCAGTCACTGTGCGATCAGTACACAGCAGTTTGAGTAGCGATGGACAGGACAGACAGCGGAAAAGAACGGAAGAGCGAGCGAGCGCACAACACATTTCTGATCCAATAAATAATGCAGAGAAAACATGTCAGACAGTTTTGAATATTTCATTCGGCCTTCTTGCTCGTGCCAGACATTTATGTCAATTATTATTGGCTTGGCACAATTGAAACCAACGCAAATTGATTCGAAGAAAACTAAATGGACACACACATATACATGTGCTCACCCCAGCATACAAATTTATTACAATCGCTTTGTCTGTCTATGTGTGTGTTGCCATTTTATTATATGCATGTAAAAACATATACATTCTCACACACACACACACACTTACATGCAGCCACACAACTACCTTTAAAAGGAACTTTTGAACTTTGAAGCCGAGCAATTTCAAATTGTCAAAGTCAATGAAGCGATAAAACTTTATATCCCACCCACCCCTATCCCACTCTCTCTCTCCCCCAGTTCCCCTTTTGCTATTACTCACTATTGCAGGCGACAAAGAACTTATCGAATGCGATTGTAAAACAAAGCCATCGGGTGTGAGCGAGATGACTGCACACAGTGTCCATGTCCATATGGAATGTAGAAGAAATTGATCGGACAGTGTAATTCGTTCTCTCTCTCTCTTTCTCTCTCGCTCTTTAATTTTTCTTTTGTGTCTGCGACGACGCGACGTCACAATGGAAAAATTTTTTTTAGTTAGCTTTCACTCACAAGTACAATAACAAAAACCACAGCGGGGAGCAGTCAAAGTGAAAATATTTGTGAAAAATCCGATTCTGACAGGCAGACGAGACAGGCGAGACGAACATTAAACCAAACTGTGGTGTGACTGGCCAGTCTCCTGAAAACCCCCCCGCAAAAAATATAAAACCCCTGCAGTGCGACTGATTGATTTAGCAAGGGGTTAAGAGGAAGGGTGAGGAGAGACGAAGAGAGGCAGCTAGTGACGTTGGTGACGACTTTTAATTTGGCAGCGTTTTGTTTTTGTTTTTCGTACTTGATGAAAAGCTAAACATTCAGCTATAGCAACAAAATGCGATGCCTGCCAGACAGTGAGACGAACATTACACATACATACACATACATTTGGCCACTCAACAGACATAAGTATAAGTGTGTGTATGTGTATTGGCAGGCCGTCGTCGTCGTCGTCTGCAAGCACAGTGGGCCACACGCAATTGTCTTCAAGTGCAAAGGCAAACTTGACATTTCACAAAACAAAATATATTCATGCGCAAATGTTTTCACTTCATATTTGTTGACACTCACACAAATGTTAAATCTACATACATGCACACACATACTTACACATTTATTGTTCTCGCACGCAAAAATTTATTTATATTTATTTTTAAATATGTGAAATGCATATATGTAGTTATATTCACAATATATATGAAGTTGAACAAAAGCATACACAAACATACATATATTTATATATGTGTATTTATCTCGTATAAGTGCCTGTCTGCCTCTAAATAGACGATGTGTGAACTTTTAGCTTTTGTCAGGTGCCTGCTAATGAAAGACCGGGAGGGGTGGTATGTGGTACATACATATGGTAGTATAGTAGTCGGTATAGTGAAAAGCGGGGGCCATGGCCACACGCAATAGATAAGAGTGAAAATACAAAAGTTGCTTCCCATTTGCTCGAACAAATTGTATAGTAAATTAGCATGCGAAAGAGGTGCAATTCACTGATATACCCCGCACAAATATAGTATATTCTTCTATCTCTTTGTGGGAGTGCAAGGAAGGCGAGTGCGCTCTGTGCTCTGTTTAAGCAGTCATTATCTGGCACAACCGGAAACACAGAGGCAACCTCTATAGCAAAATGTGCCACCATTCGAGTTGCAAGCAATGCAATGCAGCCAAGCTGCACAGCTAGAACAATATAGCCACGCCCCCACAACTGCAGTTGGGGGCGGGCAGAAGGGGATGACTATTCTTTCTTAGTATGACGCGTTGCTGGCGTCGACATTGAAAGGGAAATTACATTTCATGTTTATTGTCTGTCTTTACTATATAAAAAAAAAAAAAACAAAAACAATGTTGTTTCGCAAAAAACACAAATCAACTGCTTTCATATCTTAAAGTCCACTTTCTATATATACATTCAGTGCGTATATATTTCTAACAAGTGAGGCATTTTTCAAATGTTAAATAATTAATTTTCTCAATTGTAGTCATCATGCTTTTGAAACCGAAATGAATTATTGTGCATTTAGCTTTCATGTTTGTCGATGAGTAACTCAATTTGTTAATCTCAATGATTCCACTTGGTAAACATTATGAATTTTCAAAGGATTTCAAATGAGTCTCGCTCCAATGTGCCTGGCTTTTTGTTGTTCTGGGCGAGCCGAAATTTAAATATTTGACATTTATTAATGTAATGAAAATGCCGTTAAATAAACATGGCAACAAGCAAACTGGTAAGCCCCAATGTACACACATATATATATATATATACACACACACACTCACACAGAGACATAAACAGGACAATTCAGAAGGCACTGAATTTCCTTCTTTCTTTTCTTTTGTTTTTTTTTGTACTCAAACGCCAAGTTCAAAAACCTGCGCGGAAATGTAGGGAAAAGAAGACCTCGGGAAATGTGGAAATGTTGCAGATATGAAATATAATAAAAATGAAGGAGTATACTCGACTTTAAGATATCCGTTGTGTTATATTTATATTTCTGCGGAATACCAAACCAATTAAATATTACATTAGTTGATCGTAATCATATTTTCGAATTTTTTATTATTGTATTTGTATTAGAGTTTATTTAATGATATCTAAAGAATATCTTTTATAAAGTCGCGAATAAATTCTTGTGCCTTTTACATTCGTTTTCGGCTTATCATTAATTGATTATACCCCTTCTTGCCAATGGGTTACGGGTAACACGAAATTCTTTCACTGTTTTGGCCAACATAAACACCTGGACAACACGTGGTTACGATTTGCCTACGCAAATCGCCTTTGAAGTAAGCACAACAATAACAACAAAGAAACCACAACTATAAGAACAACAATAGGAATGCGAATAATTTATAGTGATCTGACCAGTTTTGTGATTCATATAGTTCGCTATAGTACTACATATAGTTTTCTCAATATATATTAATTCCAAGCTATTCTATTAATCTCTTATAAACCTTTGGAAAATAATATACAAAGTTATTCACCCTTATTATTTTGCGTTGGAACCCGCGTATTTACGTAAACAATTTGCAAAATCATTGAAATTACTATACAAAGGAAAGAAAACAGAAAACCATGTGCAGAAATACAATTGATAAACGGAAAAGATTAAATTTGTACACCTGAAATCGCAGTGCAGCGATATGGAAATACCCTATACACAGTTAAAGAGCAATGTGTTATCCATTCATGAGTCGTTAGTCCCTCGATATTTTCATATAAACAATACTCCACAAAATTTCAGCAAATCTGTGTAAACAGAGATTGTATGCCAGTCTCTATAGCATAGTATACAGTATTAGCATTAATTCCTGAATATGTTTACAATAATAAAAGCAAAACGGTAATTCTACATTATATATTATTATTTGATTCGACCGCTTGATAAATGGAATATCGATATACGATCTTGAAACACTATTATAGCTATAATTTATATATTAAAAGGAGTAATAAAATTATAGACTTGATGGCGATTACTTTTCATGCGACTCACGTTAAGAGGTCTTCGTTGTCGTGTATATAGAAGGAATATTCGAAATGTGTACAATAGAAATGAAAAACTTGATTATACACCTTGAATGTGGGTGTGGGGTGGTGGAAGATGAATGGTAAATGGATAGTATGCTTAGAATAATAAATAAATAGAATACAGAGATAGATAAAAGCAAAGGCAAAGGCTAGGCTATAATAATATTGAGCATATTGATGGCCAAACACAGTTGCTACATGCGCAATGTAAACAATGCAGCCGGGTAGCGAGACTACACAGTACCGAGTACCGAATACTGAATACCGAGTACCGAGTACCCGACCTGGTCGATGAGTTAATATAAACAAGCACCAACGGACAGGCGGACATACAGACGGACGGAAAGACAGATCGAACCGGCTAAGACTAGAATGCTTGGCTGCCGTCTGGCGACCTGGTGTAAATACAACTAAACAACAAAAACATATAGCAAATTCATAAGATTTAAACTGAAATACTAAAATGAACTTAATATGTTTTGGCTTCTGTTGTTGCGTTGCTTGCTTTCCTTTTTGCAATTGTGTGGAAAATTGAAAATCAAATGAGCGAGCGAAAAAAAAAATGCCAAACATACATACAAACATATAGGTACATATATTTTTATGTATATATCTCTCTAGGTATATAGAGGGAATAGAGAAACAAGAAGATGAAGAAGAAGAAGAATATGATGGGGCCAACATACAATGTCGAGCGACCAAAACCCAACCAACCAACAATATAAACTATAAAAAGCAACACACAAAAATATCGAAGCACAAGTACACTTAACTAAAGGCCAAAAAGATAGACAGCGCGAGAGAAAGACACACACACACACACACACATACCGATGAGCAAAGAGAGAAAGAGAGACAGAGAGAGAGAGATAATGAATAGAACACAGTGTGAGTGAGAGAGAAAATGGCGAACCTGCTGGTAGGGGCAAGGAGGTGGTGCACTTTTACATTGTAAAAGAGAAAACAAAAACCTATCGAAAGGAAAGTGTTCGCTCAACTTACACATGTGTGTGTGTTTTATGTTATGTTGTTTAAAAGTGTATGTGTGTGTGTATTAGAAACCTAACAGAACTTTGGGGGCAGAGAATTATGAAAAAGAATGTCCTGCATTTTACAACACAAATCGCAAATAGCACAAGCTGGAATAATTCGAAATGTTGACACACACACACATTCAAAACGAACATTTTTCATCTTACATAATAGTAGATCACACCTGCTCAGAAAATATTCTTGCTAAATGCTAAATAAAAACGTGTATATCCTCTCGGCAATGTAGCTAGTGAAATGGTCAGTGAATTGGCTGCACCTTTCTCATGCCCAAAAGTTCTGCTGGAGGTCGGAATATTTCAATTGGGCCGCTGCACAGGGCAATTAGGGCGTTTGGAGGGGGCATGGAGGGATTTTAGACCACATACTATCATTTTTTTTCGTTTTTGTTATTCATTCTTTCTTTCTTTCTTTTTGTTATTGTTTGCAATTTCTGCTGCAGTTGTGTACACACTCACACACTAACACATACACACAAGTAAAACACATACAAGCTTCAGTTGAGTGTGCTCAACTGTGAGATACCCTCTATCCATTGTTAAAGCCTACAGTAATATTTAGTGAGTAAACGTTAAACACTGAATAAGTAATTGAAAACTCATTCTTTTTGTAAAAATTGAGAATTTTTATTTTAATCTAAAGCTTTATATCTATTAAACAAATCACTAACAAAAAATATAACTAACTTTAGAAACTGAAACCTCAGGCTTATTTTAAATTTGTAATACAATTCTTAGAAATCGTTCACAATGTTTATTAGCAACTGTATCATAATTCTAAGAATTCAAAATCAGCTTCGGAACACGTTTTTATGAGTGTTTCGTTGACGGACTAAGGCTAACTTAATCAACTTCGTGAAAATTGTTATTTCCAGCTTCTAAAATGCAATTTTTTTTTTTTTATCTTTTAGAAAATAAGTCTAAACTAACAAAATTCGTGCCTATTAAATGCATTAAAATTTGTTGTATTCTATTAAAAGTCACAGCAGTATAACTCTGCCTGTTGCACACTCATAGAAAACGCTCTTTTACCCTAAGGGGCAGCGGGTATAAATATGCTTCGAGTACACATACAAACAAAGGCATACATACATACATACAAACATACAATATAATATTTTCGTAGTATATTCATATACGAAAGAGCTTAAATATAATAGGGGTAATTGGGGTGTTTAATGTTTTTCTTTGATATTTGTTGTTTTTGTAATTATTATCATTATCATTATTATTATTATTACATATTAAAATTATGATTGTTGTTGTTGTTGTCAACTTACCAAATGATTGAGCATAAATCGCTAAAAATATCGAGAGGAATGAAAGAGCGGCAGCCAAGAATTTTGCCTCCATCTTTGGTATTGATCCGTGTTGTTGTTGTTGTGGTTGTTGCTTGTGTTGTTGTTGTTATTATTATTGGTTGTTGTGATTATTATTTTGCTGCTGTGGCTATTGTAGTTGTTGGCGTTGTCGATTCAGATTGCTTGCATGTACATATTAAATTTGCATTAACTATTTGTTGATTGATTGATTAATTAATTTTGTATTTTGTATTTTTTTAATTTTTTTTGTGGTTGGTTGGTTTGTTGTTGTTGGTTGTTGGTGTTTATCTCTTATTTGTTGTTGTTTGGTTTTGTACTTTACGATTAACTTACTATGTATATCATTATTAATATTTATTTATTTATGTATACGATTCTTTTACTTTTCATTAATTAATTATGCTTAAATATTAATTTGATATTAGTTGATGTTGTTGTTGTTGGTTGTTTTGGTTTTTTGTATTTGTGTTTTGTTATAACGATTCTTCTCCGCCTTTTTTATTCATTAACCAGCTCCAGCTTTTGTTCTTATTTCTTGTCGCTATCTTTGTTGTTTTGCAATAAAAAGAAAAGTGGAGAAAAATTATTTTAACAAACAATTTTTTTTTGGTTTTTTGCTTTTGTGATATTTATTGGTTTTTTCTATTCTTTCGTTGGCAATTTGTCTTTAGTTTTTCACGTTCGAATTTCAGTTTTTTCGGTTGAGAACTTTATGCTTTTTGCACAAAAATTTAAAAATACATAAATTCAAAAATCAAAAGAAAGAAAATCAAGCAGCAGCCGCCGAAAGAAGAAAGCCCGCGGCATCTTTAAAGTGCGTCGACAAAGAGAGTGGGAGAGGGATAGTTAGAGAGTGGAGAGCGGCTGAAGGATGTGGAAGAAGCGTTCAACTACATCCAACACGCATCAGTACATATATAATTCTGTAAAAATTTGCACTCATTGTCTGTTTTATTTTTTTTTGGTTTTTTGTGTTTGCCTTTTCGTCAACGTCAACGTCAGCTGCACACGTGCTGGCAACGCAGGGGGCGGGGGAGGAATGGAATAACGGTGGACATGCTGCACCTTTCTGCTAATTTCTTATGTTTTCTGTCGCGCTAAACTAAACTTTTGACGTTATTCATTTCCATGCGTAGCCAAAAAGCTCTCTCTCCTCACATTCACACACATGCACGCAGTTACACAGGCACACACACATGCACTCGCATTCACACTCACACACACGCATCAAAAACGAGACTGGGGGTCGAAGAATTTTTGGCTCGCAAACCAAAAAAGAAATATGGCACATTGACGTTGTTGGCTGGGTTTATTGAAATGTGCTCAAAATGCTCGGCACTCTTAAAGAGCACAAAACTCAAATATCATATGCGATGTACAGTTTTTTTTATGTTTTTTTTTTCATTATTTTCTTCTCGTTGTTTCTTTTTTATATTCTCTTTTCCTTTATTTTTTGCCAACGACCGCAACAATTTGTTGGTGACTTATAAAAATGTTTGGACAATACGTACACACTGGCCAAATAGTTAATGAGTACTAAGGCAACACTGCTACAACTACAAACGACAAAACACCGACAAACCGAGAAATGGCAAAAAAGAAACGGACACGGAACACAACAACGACGGAACGGAAAGCAACGTAAACGTAAACGTAACGCAACGAATTCAGCGAGCAGACTGAACTGGCAACTGCTCAGCAACCGAGCGAGTAGGCAAAAAAAGAGCATACAGCGCCGCAGAGCAGCAGCAGCGGCAACAAAATGCTCACTCGGCCATCGGTCGACAGCGACAGCAGCGACGTCGACGTCGTCATGGCTGACTGATAAAAGTCGTACGGATTTGTTATTAGCTCATTGTTTTTGCTGTTGCTTTATTTTATTTCATTCTTTTTTTGAGGCGGATGACAGCAGCAGCAGCAGCCAAAGCAACGTTATCAGCAGCAGCCGCAAAGCAACAGCGGGAGTTTGTTTACCCCGCCGCGGACGTGAATGCGACGACATTCGTCCCATCAAAAATCATACGCACATTCATATCCTACACACAAACGTAAATGTATACATACACACACACATACACACACCTATATAGTATATCGCATTAAGATAAAGAGCTCATTGCAGTATTTTAATACAAATAGACGAGACTCGACATCGTTGGCGACAACAACGGCAACGAGAACGTGAATCGTTCACGTATCGGCGGCAGCGGCCAATGGGCAAAAAGCTGCCGCAGGAACGCAACGTAACAACATCGTGTAGAGAGAGAGGGAGTAGGGGAGACGATACTGATGAGCTGCCTAAAAGCGGTTTCGACATGATTTTTAGCTGGGTAGCTGTCGCTGCTGGCTGTCTAGCTGCTAAGCTAATTTCGTTGCGTTGAAAAACAAAAGGCGCGCTCTCGCCTTCATACCGCGAACGACGCGTCATGTAATATAATTTTTATTTATTTCCTAATTGTTGGCAGCAATTTGAAAAATATCAGCTGATGAGCTGCTCGATAGGCAGTGCGCATCAGTGATGGCAAGAAAAGTTATCAATTTTGGGAAGTGAAATCGTTATCGATCTACGATAAATACATGTCTTCGCTCTTCATTGACGGCAACAAATGTTATCGTTTGTCAGCTCGATATCGATCTCGGCTGATTTTGAAGTTCGGAGCACTTGCCCAAGACAAATTGCCTTTTAGCGCAGCATAACGTCATCAAGTCGACATCATGACTCAGTGTCCCGGTCATCGTTTATTTACTGTACTCACACAAGCACACACACGCATGCGAAAACGAGAACAAAAACAAAATTGACGTAGTCTCCGATGATGTTGATGATGATGCGATGCTGCTGTCGCAGCTTTCAAAAATATCTAACTTGAACTATAACAATATTAATATGATTAATAAATGGCAATTATAATTGCTATGCATATGTGTTTATGTATGTTTGTGGGTAGTTAATTAAATTGATTAAGCTTTGAATGAAATGGAAAAAATAACGATTGAATTCACGCGCCGCCTACGCACACAAAAGCAGATATCAGTTCTAAACTTGGCTGCCATTGCGGCTTCGCTCTCAGCTCTAAACTTCACACAAATGACTTTATAGTGTATGGCTGAGTGTGTGTGTGCGTGTCAAGCTGGATGACGTGATTGTCTCTCTGCGCCCGCATATGATTAAAACGGAAAACAAGATAAAACTCGTTGGAGCAAAGGAGCAGCGTTCTTCTTGCTGTTGTTGTTGTTGATGATGCCAAAGCGGTTAGGGGAGTGGTTTAGGGGGAGTATATAAATGTGTGTGGGGAAGAAGCAGCAAATACGCATGACACTCCTTGCCGCTGCCGACACACACATACACAGGCATAAGCACGCGACACACAGACACGAGGTCACTCACACACACACACATACATATACATTTATAGGGAGGCCACCCGCACTTCCTTCGCTTGTCATCACACTCTGTAGCAATTATTAGTTGATTTTCAACAGCAACACAGGCGACAGCAGGGATGACAAAAATTAATTTGTGTGTGACCAGGAGTCAATATACTCAACAATGCCGAGTCACGAGATGGAGCAACACACACACACAGAGATAAATGAGTGTGTGTGTGTGCGCGAAATGGCAAACAATGAGTATTGAGTGCAAATATAGTAAAGGGATTTCTATTTTTTTGCTTTTTGCTAGCTAGCTGCTCCCTCTTTTCTTTTCTTCTATTTTCTGTTTTTTTTTTTTGCCGCGATGACGACAGCGTGCGCGACATTCGCAGCAGCAGCGGCGCCTTCGCTTCGTCTTTCTTGCCTTGCGCTCGCTTTTCAATAACATTTACATTTACATTTACACTTTTTGTACAATTTATGTAATAGTTTTTTTTCGAACGCCTGGCGAGAGATGCGCGGCCCACTGTACAGTGAGTGCAACTGGCCCAAGAATTTTCTTTTTTTTTTGCACAAGTTATGTATATTTCACTTTTTCGATCATTTTCGTTTTTCTTTCATTTTTTTACTACAAGAACTTCAACACGCACACACATATGCAAACGAGGCACGCACAAAACACACACATGCAAAGCCACGAAAATACGCGACACACTCAATGACGAAATTCATCGAAGAGCGTTGACAACTCTAGGTTCTAGCTCAAGCTCCTTTGCTTCCATATACATGTACATATATATGTATTTGCTGTGCCTGCGTTGAGTGTTTGTGTGTGCGTGTGTACTGTCCGTTTGCATATGTGTATGTGTGTCTATGAGTATTCTGCTGCTTTTCGTCATAATTTTTGCGTTGAGTTACGATTTTTGTTAGCTTTACACACGTGTTTACCGCACATTAGTGTACACGATTTGATAATTATAGCAATCGCACTTGCTTCAGCTAGATTATTTTGCACTCTTTTGGAATTTACCTAGCACACAAAACACAAAAATTCGATTTTTTCCTCGCTGATATTTTCACGCGAATGACCTTACATCACACGCATACAATACACACACACATCCAAATTACTCAAATGGTGAGTATTTATAGTTTCGCACAATTTGGTCACACGCAACATTAAAAATACCATATTTCTATCAGCCCTGCAGAAACTATCGTTAGCCAACACGGATCATATATTTCGATAAATAGAAGCCGAGGTTAATTTACAAAATGTTATTTTATTGCTTTGAATAAAATACCAATAAAAAGCTTTATTTTTAATATTTTAACTCATTTATTTAATCCTTGTCAAATTAAATATTTATTTTGAATTCGTTTCATGCTGGTCAGGGGTATATCGATGTCTAAGCCGTTACGACGATGGCTTGCTTTGCGACGGGGTGTGGTGCGATAACTAAGTCAGTTTCTGATTGCCCGTCTCTAAGCATAAGTCATCGCGACGCGGGTTTGTGTGTGTGTGCGCTGCTCGGTTTTGTGTTTCATTTTGTTTAAAATTTAAGTTACAGCTTAGTTTTGTGTTTCTGCTTTTGTTATTAAAAAATAATGCGAACGAACTGCAGCCGATCAGCGTAAAAACAAACAATACACATCGAACAGGTGAGTTAGTGAGTCCAGTGTACTTGTGATCTTAAAAGTGACCCGCCCAAAAATTGTTTGCTCAAAATACCTGCGCTACTTCGGCTGCTTGCGTTGTTATTATGCTGATGTTGCTGTCCACACATGGGCGTTGACCGAAAAATTTAAAAAATCTAGGCATTCTTCGTTAAGTTAGTTCATTGAAAGTATTGGATGTAATTTTCGACAATTATTGGCAATCCATATGTGCTGTATTAAAATTTGCAGCAGGCTTCGCTTCCTGCGAAAGAAAAAATAATATAACGCGGTGCTGCCACCTGCTGCCCAATTGGAAATGTGCTGCGCTCAAATTTCAAAGCCATTTGGTGGGTGTTCTTTTTGCATATTGGTAATTTGGCATGTGTGCTGTCTGTTTTAAGTGTTGTCCTCCAGGCAATTTGCAATCGCACTTATGCCCTCTCCTCACGCTCTCTGGCACTAATTAATGCCTCGTTACAAACACACTCAAATTGTGGTGTGTATACACTTGTATGCATGCATGTATGTGTGAATGTGCGTTACAGCGTCTGCATCATAGTGGAGAAAAGGGTGGATTACAATGTGCGCTGCTGTTGCAGCGTTATTATTACGAGTTTGGGTTTCTCGTTTATTTTGTTGTATTTGTTTTCACTTCGGCCAGCGACTTCTGCTGCTTCAGTGCGCAGGCAAAACACACACGCTCACATTTGTAGTCAGGTAAACAGTGTTGCTCTGTTGCATTTGTACGTTACCGGCTCAACGGTTGTCGCCCTCTCTCTGTCTTTTTTTTTATTTTGGCCCGAGGGTCAAGTGTGCCGTCAGCGTCTGCTGCCTAATTGTCCTTGCTGCAGCTCCTCTCACCTTTAGAACGTTTGTTCTTTTATGGTTGCCCCTATAATACATGTATCCTTTGTTCTTTGTGATCGCGATAAGCTGCTTTTAGTTGGTGTTTCTTTCTGCTTTCTGCTTTCAAGCATAATAAATACATCAATGTCAAAATTTTAAGTCGCCATTTGTCATAGACAAAAGTTAACGATAATCTTTGGTTCCCATTTTCGGAGTATGTATGTACATATACATATAATTATCAATGCTGCTGCTCTTACGTTTCCTAAGCTTCTTCATGTTCTTGTTTTGCAACAGTCCGCCATTTTGTAACTGCTATATAGCCACTTATCGATAACTTATGAATTTAAATGCGATAATCTTTTTGTTCCCTTTTTAGTGCGTTTGTACTTTGACAAATTTCTGCCAAAAGCTATATATAGTTCTCTTCTGGTTAAGAATTGAGTGAATGCTGTAAATTGTTGAGGATTTCTAGCATCCAAAGGGAAGACGACGTCGCCTTAAATCGCTTTGGCACATATCCCATATCAAAAGACTAATTGCGCACGCAACTTAAATGACATTTAACTTAAAATTTGACATAGTTTAGAGGCGGCAACTTTGTGTTTGTGTGAGTGTGTGTGCAGTATATGTATGAATATACATATGTATGTATGTGTGTTAGTTTGCCTAAATCCATGGCACGTTCATTGCTCCTGCATAGTGGGACTGCTATTAATAGTGCCGTGCGGCAACCTCATTAGATACACTAACTAAAAGGGTCTCTAAGCTATGCGCGGAAACAAATGCCAAATAAATTAAAAAGCAGTATTTTAGTGTAAAGATTCAACATCACTTAAAAAAAAAAAAAACTTCTCTTCTTGTATAAATATTCATTTAGACGTTAAATTAATCAACAATATTATGGAGTTTTGGCCAGTTAGCCTAAAAAACTACAATTAATGTATTGGCAGTTATCCCTAAATTTGCTTGTTAGAGTATTTGCTCTTCGTTGTTTGACTATCAAACGCTGCTCTCGTGTTCGCGGTTTGTTTTGGCTGCGTGCACAGCACGCGGAAAGCATTCGAGCAGACCCAAAAAAACAAAAAAACAGAGCAACAGAAGACAGATAACATGCCACAGTGCAACAACTTCTCTCGCTTTGGCAGCAGCAGAAACAGCAATTCCCATTTATAATTCACAGGATAAAACAGACGTGACGACTGACGAACTTGTTAATTGATGCACTTGCTGCACACACAACACTGATTGATTGACTTCATTTCATTGTACAACATTTTTATTTTGTTCTTCGTTTTCTGCTTTGTAGTGCAGCACATTATTGGAATGATGCAGCGCTGTTTGTGGCAAATGCTGCTACCGTTGCTGCTGCTGCAACTCCATCTGGTGGCAGCTCAAATCGATGGCAGCTATTACAACGTACAACAGCAACAACAACAACAGCAACTGCTGCAACAGCAGCAACAACAACAACAACAAGGACAGCAACCGTTTCTGCCACAACCAACCTCTTCCCAATACGACATCAATCAGCAATTTGGTGGCAATGTCAATCCCAATTTGAATCCGAATCTCAACAATAATAATAACAACAACAACAACATCTACAACAATCCCACCTATCGCACCGATGGTGCGGTCTACAACGATCTCACCCAGGATGATTACAACAGCAAGCGTCTGGATGACCAGGAACCGAGTTTGGGTCGCGGCAAGAGCTCGTACAATGTGAAGACCATGTTCCTGGACACATTGCACAATCGCGAGCCAACCTATTTCATTGTTGCCTCTCGCATGGTGCGACCCGGCCTCATCTACCAGGTGTCGGTGTCCATACTGCAGGCCAAGTATCCGATCACTGTGCATGCGAGTATCTCCTGCAATGGCGTCCAAATCAGCGGCGATTCCAAGGATGTGAAGGAAGGTGTGCCCGAAACGCTGCTCATGCGCATTCCCCCAACGAGTGTGACCGGAGATTACAGGCTGCGTGTCGAGGGTTTCTATCAGGATGTCCTGGGCGGTGTTGCCTTCTTGAATCAGACGCGTCTCGACTTCTCGCAGCGCTCGATGACCATCTTTGTGCAGACAGACAAGCCGCTCTACATGCAGGGCGAGACGGTGCGTTTCCGCACGATTCCCATCACCACCGAACTGAAGGGATTCGAGAATGCCATCGATGTGTACATGCTGGATCCCAATCGACACATTCTGAAGCGTTGGTTGTCTAGGTAAGCGTCTAAAAAGCTATGATGATTATTGATGAGAGCAACAAAATCTTAGGAAGTGTATTACAAATTTCCCTTTTTTGCTCTCAAGGTTAACCCTAAAGAATCAATGATTATTGTTATTAGAAAAGATCATTGAGTTTACAAAGATTAACTTAAATCCCTTCCCTTCACTGCCGCTTTAAATCTAACGCTAACATCTTTCAATTCCTCTTACTACAGACAATCGAACTTGGGCTCTGTTTCCCTGGAATACAAGCTGTCGGATCAGCCCACGTTTGGCGAGTGGACCATTCGTGTGGTTGCCCAGGGCCAGCAGGAGGAGAGTCACTTTAGCGTCGAGGAATACTATCAGACACGCTTTGAGGTGAATGTGACTATGCCCGCTTACTTCTTCGCAACGGATAACTTCATCTATGGTCGTATCATGGCCAATTTTACAAGTGGTCTCCCCGTGCGTGGTAATCTAACCCTGACAGCAACTATACGTCCTATTGGATACTTTAATGGCCAGGTGCTCAACGAAAAGTTCCGCTTGGGAGGCCGCTCGCCGCTGGAGCAGGAGATTTTGTACAGAGAACGCTGGCGCTACAACAATCCGCAGCAGAATCCAAATCTAGATCCGAATCAGCAGCAGCCTTACAATGTGCCACAGTTGCCACTGGAAGGCGGCTTGCCACTTGATATTGGCATACAGAATTCCTACCTGCGTCCGCCACGTTATTATCAATTCGAGGAGCAATGGCCATTCTGGGTGAGGAAACCGGAATATGTGGAGAACTATGAGACGAGCTCGTGGACCACAAGCTATCGGAACTCGTTGCCATATCTGCGTTACTTTAACGGCACCTTCGACTTCAAGTGGCCCATGCGTGAGCTGGAATCCATTGTGCCCAGCATGGCTGGCATGGAAGTGCTAATCACAGCCACCGTGGGTGAAAAGTTCTATGACGAAATCATTGCCGGCTATGCGGTGGCTCGTGTTTATAACTCGAGTTTGCGTGTTGCGTTCCTGGGTGAATCGCCACAGGTTTTTAAACCAGCCATGCCTTTTACCACCTATTTGGTTGTGGAATATCACGATGGGTCGCCCATCGATCCGAATCTGTTGCGTCAGGGTCTGATGGAGGTCAGCGGTTATGTGTCGAGTCGCAATGGTGGTCGACGTGATTGGCCCTCACAGCGTTTGCACATGTCGCAGCAGAGCGACGGCATCTGGGAGCTGAAGATTGACATACGCAACGATTTGCAGCTGGACGAGAGTCCACAGGCGCGTGATTTCCTCAATGGCATCGAAGAAATGCGTCTTCATGCGCTCTTCAGGGATCCGCGAGGCGAACATGTGCAAACGGATCTGCTGCTGGTGTCGCATTATTCACCACGGAATCAGCACATCAAGATCACCACGAGCACTGAGAAACCCGTGGTTGGAGAGTACATCATTTTCCACATACGCACCAACTTTTATCTGGAGGAATTCAACTATCTGATCATGTCCAAGGGTGTAATACTGATCAACGATCGTGAGACCATCACCGAGGGCATACGCACAATTGCCGTGGTCCTGAGTGCCGAGATGGCGCCAATGGCCACACTTGTGGTCTGGAAGATAACCACACAGGGTCAAGTGGTCGCTGACTCCTTGACGTTCCCTGTCAACGGCATTTCGAGGAACAATTTCACGGTGTATATCAACAATCGCAAGGCACGAACGGGCGAAAAGGTTGAAGTGGCCATCTTTGGCGAACCCGGCTCCTATGTGGGACTCTCGGGCATTGACAGCGCCTTCTATACGATGCAGGCGGGCAATGAGTTGACCTACGCCAAGATCATTACCAAAATGTCGAATTTCGATGAGCAAACAAATGGCACCTATAAACACATTTGGTATTCGCACGAAGGCAATCCCGATGAGCTTGTTTACTTCCCCGCATCCTCATTTGGCATTGATGCCAATCGCACCTTCGAATACAGCGGGTTGATTGTGTTTACCGATGGTTATGTGCCCAGGCGACAGGACAGTTGTAATCGTACTCTGGGCTATGGTGAATGCTTGAGCGGACGCTGCTATGCGCTGAATAAGCGTTGTGATGGAATGTATGACTGTGAGGATGGCACCGATGAGATCGATTGCCAGGTGAGGAACGATACCGAGCTGCTCAACTATCGCAAGTATCGCTTCAATCGTGTGTTGCGTCACTACGAGAACGTCTGGCTGTGGAAGGATGTGAATATTGGTCCGCATGGTCGGTACATCTTCAATGTGGATGTCCCCGATCGTCCGGCCTATTGGATGGTCAGCGCCTTCAGTGTGAGTCCCTCGAAAGGTTTTGGCATGCTTAACAAAGCGCTGGAATATGTGGGTGTGCAGCCCTTCTTCATCAACGTGGAGATGCCGCTGGTGTGCCGGCAAGGCGAACAAATTGGCATACGTGTCACTGTCTTCAACTACATGACCATTCCCATTGAGGCCACAGTCGTGTTACACGGCAGTCCCAACTACAAGTTCGTGCACGTCGAGGAGGATGGCATTGTGCGCTCGTATAATCCACGCACCAGCTTCGGTGAACATCAGTTCTTCATCTATCTGGAGGCTCAAGGCACCACAGTGGTCTATGTGCCGGTGGTGCCACAGCGACTTGGCGACGTTGATGTGACGCTGCATGTGGCCACGTTGTTGGGCACGGACACCATTACACGGAGACTGCATGTGGAGTCGGATGGTTTGCCACAGTATCGCCATCAATCGGTGCTCTTGGATCTGTCGAATCGTGCCTATGTGCTGGAGTATATGCATGTGAATATCACACAAACACCCGAGATTCCCTACCAGGTCGATCGTTACTTTGTCTACGGATCGAATCGGGCGCGCATCTCCGTTGTGGGCGATGTGGTGGGCCCCATTTTCCCGACGATGCCCGTGAATGCCACATCGCTGCTTTATCTGCCCATGGAGTCGGCCGAACAGAATGCATTCAGCTTTGCCGCCAATCTCTACACGATTATGTACATGCGTTTGATTAATCAACGCAACAAGACGATGGAAAAGGAAGCCTTCTATCATCTGAACATTGGCTATCAGCGGCAGTTGAGCTTTATGCGTGCCGATGGCAGCTTCTCGTTGTTCCGTAGCGATTGGAACAATTCGGCATCGTCGGTCTGGTTGACCAGCTACTGTCTGCGCATCTTCCAGGAGGCTTCGTTCTACGAGTGGGAGAACTTCATTTGGATTGACTCGACCATCATTGAGAAGAACATGCGTTGGCTGCTGCAGCATCAGACACCCCAAGGATCCTTCTATGAGGTCACCTGGTTGCCCGATCGCAAAATCAATCGCACAAACTTTGCCGACTATACCAATCAACACAATCGCAATGTGACACTGACTTCGCATGTGCTCATCACACTGGCCACCGTCAAGGATTTGTCGGGCACATTGGGCTCGCGTGTGGCGTTAGCTACGCAGCTTGCGGTACAATATATAGAAAAGAATATGCAGTTCCTCAATGAGACGCGAGAGCCTTATGATGTGGCCATCACCGCTTATGCCTTGCAGCTGTGCAATTCACCATCTGCCGAGCACGTCTTTAGCATTCTGCGACGACATGCGCGCACCATTGGCGACTTTATGTATTGGAGTAATACGGAGTTGCCGCAACCGCCGCGCAAACTGGAGAATCAAAAGTGGTTCTCGTTGCCACGTCTGCCCTACGAATTCGATGCGTTGAACATTGAAACTACGGCCTATGCTCTACTAGTATATGTGGCGCGTCGCGAGTTCTTTGTCGATCCCATTGTGCGCTGGTTGAATGCACAGCGTTTGAACGAGGGCGGCTGGGCGTCCACACAGGATACGAGCGCTGCTTTGCGTGCCTTGGTGGAGTACACGGTGCGATCCCGCATTCGTGATGTGTCCTCGCTGAGCGTGGAGATTGAGGCGTCGTCGCAGGGCGGCAAGACGCAAGAACTGCGCATCGATGACTCCAATTTGGCGCGACTCCAGAGCATTGAGGTAAGTAATGTTAACTTTTCTAATATCGAATCTATCAGGTAATAAATTGTTCTCTTTTACGATACACTAGATACCCGATGCTTGGGGCACCATCAAGGTGCAGGCCAAGGGCGCCGGTTATGCCATTCTGCAGATGCATGTGCAGTACAATGTGGATATTGAAAAGTTCCAGACGAAGCCGCCAGTGCCTGCATTTGGATTGCACACCAAGACCATTTTCCACGGCAGAAATCAGTCGCATATCTCCTATGTTGCTTGTCAAAAGTGAGCAAAGTTGCCTGCTTCATTTTGGATGATAATTTGTAACTTTATTGCTCGTCTTTGCAGTTGGGTGAATACACGCGAAGCGGAGCGTTCGGGCATGGCTGTGCTGGATGTGGCCATTCCGACTGGTTATTGGATACAGCAACAGAAACTGGACAGCTATGTGTTGAGCAATCGTGTGCGCAATCTGCGAAGAGCGCGCTACTTGGAGCGCAAGATTGTCTTCTACTTTGATTACGTAAGAACTTGAATTTGAATTTTAAATTGAAAAAATATGTATGTGAAATTAATTGCTCATAACTTTACAGCTGGATCAAGAGGACATCTGCGTCAACTTTACGATAGAGCGTTGGTATCCAGTGGCTAATATGTCGCGTTATCTGCCCGTGCGCGTCTATGATTATTATGCGCCAGGTGAGGACCGCTTTAAATACATAACTTTTGAATACCCTTTTAACTAAACTTTTACATTCACAGAGCGTTTCAACGAATCCATCTTTGATGCGCTGCCCACGTATCTGCTTAACATCTGCGAAGTGTGCGGCAGCTCACAGTGTCCTTACTGTTCCATTTACAACGTTGGCTGGCGTGCATCGATGTCCGTCTGGCTGCTCTTCTTCAGCGTCTTCATTTATCTGCTGCGCAGTCGCACACATCTTCATCTATTCACTTAGAAGAGTCTCAACATGAAGCCGTACACTAGCAGTCCAAAACCAAACACACACACACACACTAATCAAGTTTAGGTTTATTCGAATATGAGTGTTGAGTTTTTTAGTTCGGTTTTTTGTTTATATTTTTTTTGTTTTTTGTAACGAAATTGCATTCCGTCCAAGAATAACTGATGGCATTTTTTAGTGCTCTCGTGGCTTTTATATTTTGAGTTTTGCCCGTAATCACATAATCTCGTAATGTACAAAAATAGTTATCCACTGATTTTCTTACGTTTCTGCTACTGCATCCAAACTACATATAGCGCATATAGTATTTTTAGAGTTCAGTTTGTATTTTTTAAGTAACTTTTGTCATTTGCCACTGGAAGAAGAGTCTGCCTTAACTTTGAATTGAGGGGCACTTGAAGTGCCGCAAAAAGAAATCAAAAACGAAAAAAAAAGTGTCTTATTCAAATCACAAATTGCCTTTAACTAGATTTTAGAAATCGATAGTGAAATACATATTTTTCGGTTAAAGCATGCATATCAAATGAAATTTTTATATACTTTATATATATATAATCGAAACAATCAAGAAGATTAGTTTGAGATAACAACGTTCAAAGCAACCGTCCAATGCACATACATTGAGTATGTGTTTTAATGCAACAAAGGAATCTAATTAGTTTATAAGTTTTATATGAAGTATCTTTGTATTCTGACAAAAACAGTTTAGATATTGCTTTTGTATATTATAAACCTAAATACCAGATATGTGTAGCTATAGTTATCTATCGAATCTGAGTACTCCGTCCCTCCTTTATGCTACAAACAACAATTGAATCTTGCATTGTGAAATCTGTATTGTACGTTTTCTATATAACGAAAGAATCGAAAATAAATTAATTTAACGAAATGTTTTCATACACTTACATTTTTACAAATTTGCAGCGATTTTCCTAATACAAAGAAATTACGAATATTGTTCACTAATTGTGGGAATCGCAAAACTTGCCGTCTAATTTCGATAAAATTTAAATGTATTCATTTATATAAATTATATTTCAATTCAGAATTGGGCAGACCATTTATCATGCATAAATGAATAATAAAACTAAATTTTATATTTTAAAAATCAGAGTTACCATTACTACCACAGCTCGCTAAGGTATACCATCACAAGTGTGGAAACACTGGCAATATGCTAAAGGAAAAGAATGTTTTTTTTTTTTAAATATATGTAGTTCGGTTTATTTGTTTGTCCCTGCAGCTTACAAAAGTATTTGTAAATTGTATGTTAAATGCTAGATGTACTAAACTACGACTTATGTCAAAATGCTCTATTAAAAATAAAAATGCTAACAAAACACACATTCTACGTCTTGCGAAAACTTAGCAGAATTGGTGAAATGGCTTCGAGACAATCGATGATGTCTTTGCGTGACTTGGCACCAGTGAAAACAACTTTGCCGTTGACAAAGATGAGCAGCACAAGACGTGGTTTGACCATGCGATAGATGAGTCCAGGAAACATCTCCGGTTCATAAGAACTGAACTGTCCGTGCACCTGATTAAGGTTCTCAAGGCGAATGGGAAAACGCAGATCGACGGTGGCCACTATGTTTTGTAATTTATAATCCACGAACTTCGCAGGAAAGCCTAGCTTCTGAATGATACGGGCAAACTTGCGTGATCCCAGCTTTGCTTCCGCTTCATTCCGTGCTCCAGTGCAAATAACTTTGCCAGTGCGAAAAATTAATGCAGTGCAGCGTGGTGAATGCATTCGCATGATGACACCACGAAAGCGTTTCGGGGAATACTCAGAGTTGCGAGTGCGTGAATTAATGGTCTGCAGATCCAGTTCACAGTTCACCGTGAAGGTGGCTACAATGTTTCTGTCAGCAAAACGAGTGAAAAATTACGAAAATATGTTTGAATATTTATGCGGGCCACTTACTGCAATTTGATCTCATGTTGTGCATCTTTTGGTTCGATTAACGTAGCTGGCTGTTGCGGCTGTAGAACAGAATGTGGATTGCTTAATGATGGTAATCCACTGGTATCTGGATCCGCCGAATTAAAATGGAATTGCATATTGGTTCTAATTAAAGCTAATAACTTTGTATGCGCTGACTTCGACTACCAAACTATCAAAAATCAACACATGCGACGCAAAAAACAGTGCTGCCTTATTGAAGCAATAAAAAAGAAATATTGAAAAATGTCAACACACAGCGACAACAAAGTATGCCACGCCTATTTATTACCGTAATTGTAATCACAAATTCTATATTTTTTGTACGAATTGTAATTTTATCTAATTGCAGTAACTTTTCCCTTCCTGCAAAAACCAGTAAACCAAAAAAAATATTTGATTTGCATAAAATTGTTTACAAAGAGTTAACCAACACTAGACAGCTGTTTGTGCAAGGTGTGTCCACACCATACGCAAAACACTCGACACCGAAAATTATTTGTCGTTCATTTTTGCTTCATATACGTAAACAAAGAAAATACGCCACAACAAACAAGTCGCTAAATCCAATACCAAAGCGGGTTCACCGTTGACATTTCGCTGCAGCAAAAGCAAATCGAAGTCGAACAAGAAGAAGAGAGCAGAAAAGTGAAAAAAAAGGGACGACGTCAAATCAGAGTTACAAAAATGTCGGCGCACAGCGGAGGTACGGATTGGAATACGGTTGTAAAACCCCTATTAACAAATCGTACAGGCGCTCTAAATAAAAATGAAATATGCAATATATTAAAAGCGATTACCAGATGGTGAGTGCAAGTGCAAATAATGCGCAAATGGCGCAGTTGAAAATTTAATTTTTTTCCGCTGCTTGGCTGCCTGCCTGCAAAGGTGACTTGCAAAATTAAATATGGCGACCCAGCAAAAAAGTGACGAAACTAAAAGAATTTCGTGCAAAACTTTAATTTGTGCGTTTCTATTTCCACAGTGAACATGATTTTTTCGATGACGAAAGCAATTATACGCAATTTTACACCGCGTTTGCGGCTCTGGCGGCCGATAAGCTCATGCAAATCAAGTCGAGTAAGTCTCTAACCCCCTGACTCCTCTCCTCATCCCACAATTTGTCATACAATTTGATTTATTTTTTACACCACAATACGAAATACAGTGAAAACTCTCTTGGGTGATATCTTTGGACATGCAAGTGGATTTTTCATGTGTTAAATAGAATATTTTTTTATTACATCATAACGAAGTTAATTGCAAATAGAGATGTCCGACTATGAAAGGAATCCATTGTTTGGCTGGTGGGTTAAGATTAAGTATCCGCTTAAGAGGGTGTTCCACTAATAGGTATATCCGTCTAGGGGAGTTTTCACTGTGTATTATTTGTTTTTACGCTTAAGAATGCAATTTTACGCATGACTCAGGAGGCAACTTGGTTTTGTTTGTTTTTATATATATGTATGCTACTTATGATGAATGTTTGATTTATCTGTTTTTCTTTCTTTTACAGTTTGCCAGACGCAAATCGCACAGTTGCACGATGCGAGCGCGATTCTCATACGCTTCATACTCTTCCGCCTGCCGAAAGTGTCGGTCTATGAAATTAAATGGCTGCTGGTGGCACTCAAAATGCTGTGCGAGGGTCGCGAACACGCTGCAAACGGCTCCGGGGCTGCACAATTCGATTACAATGGTGTTGCTGCGGTGCTCAAGAGTGCCAAACACCCCGAGTCCAACAGCAAGAGTAGCAGCAGCAGTGGAGGTGTTGGTAGCGGAGGAAGCGGCGCAACTGGCTCAGAAAAGGATTCACCAAAATCTGAGATAAAACGTTCACGGTCCGATCTTTCTTCGGTGATATTGCAACAACTATTGGCACCTTTGGAGCCAGGCAAAATGACCTGGGTGCCACTAAGCGAAGAGATCACCGATTGTACCGTAAGTAACAAATGCAAAAGTATTGGATTCCATAACTAATTTAATTTTTGAAAAGGAGCAACTGCTGGCAGCCAATGTGGAATATTTTCGGGATCAGCAAGGCGTGGATACGCTACTCGATGTGGGCGTTGCATTGCCCATATTGAATCGCTATCGCTCCAAATACCAGGAAACTGTGGTGGGTGGCAAGACGCTGTATTTGCCCTTGACCCAAGTGGAGGCCAGTAGCGTTAAAGCGGCCATGACGCACATGCTCACCGATCTCTCAATATTGGCACAAGCGCATTCCTTAATTGCGCTGCAACCTTTGACTCCCAGTCGCATTGAGAAGCTGTCGGTGTGCGGCATTGCAGCCTTGTACAATGCCGTATTGACTTCGATAGCAGCCAGCGTGTTGAACATGAGCCAGGCCAGCGGCAGCTCACAGAAACAACAGCCAACATCTTCAGCAGCATCGAGCAGTCAAACAACTGCAGGGGGCAGTAAGGATCACGATGATTTCGAGGAGCAAGCGTGCAGCATTGTCAACAAGGCACTGGAGATTTACACGAGCATTGGCGAGATGTTTAAGGCTTCAGCACGCATGCATGTCTATCAAAATCATCTATGCTACGGCTCCTGGCTGCTCATCAGCGGCATACAGGGAGCCATGGGCGCCTCGGGCAGTAGCAGCAGCAATACAGCTGCCAAATCAGCCTCGACAACAAGTGAAACAACGGCACCAAGCACGCCCATTGCACGAGTGAATCTATTCAAGGTGCAGCAAGGATTTGGCGAACTGAATGCCGCAATTGCCAATCACAGCATTAAATTGCTTTCTGAACTGATCGATGATCTGAAAATCGAGGCGGCCTGCAATGCTGGCAGCTCTACAAGTGGCACCAACAGCGGTCTCGATGTGGAGCCAGCACAATTTGATATACTTCAAAACTACAGCGCTTTGCAGCGGATAGTGCGTGTGCTGAACACAGCAACGCTGCATCAATTATTCACCTTCTTGGCCACTGTGGCATATCGCAAGGCGTGCACGTTGAAGCGTGCCAATACCAAAGATCGCACCGAATGCGAACCAATTAGTTTCTCAGATTCGACCACATATTTCAATGATTCGTTGTCCTGCTCGGACAACTCGGAGGAGGATGATAGCGAGAGTTACTTGGGACATTGGTTCAAGGAGACATTGTCGCCGGAAACACACGACGATAATGCCAACAATTGTGCGCAGGAGCGCAATGGTGATCAGAAGTCGGCGCTGGTGCCAAAATTGGATGAACCACATGAGTACTTGGATCTGGCAGCGGATATATTTTGTTTCCTCGATCAGTTTCTGGCCAATCGTCACGCTTATATGCAACGCTATGTGAAGGCGGGCGTCAGTGATCAGCAGATGCTGCTGATGGCCAACATTATCAAGGACTTTGATCGCGATGTTATGCGCCAGGAGAGTGGAGGAGGCAACACTGGCGGCGCAGGCGGCGAGGGCAGCTGCTCCAATTGGCAGACGGCCATGATACGTTTCTCAGGCGCCGCTGGACGCTATATACACAATTTGATCTCGACATCGCTGCTGTCGGAGCAGCTGCAATCGAATCTCTTGCAGCATTTGTCGATCTCCCCGTGGTCCACCGACACCAATAGCTGGCCACTACAAGTTTATCCCAGCACGCTGTCGGTGCTCGTGCAAATTCTACTTTTGAAGCCCACACAGGAAAAGGAGGCGGCTTGCTTGTCGGTTTGGCATCGTTTGATCAACACGCTCGTTGAGGGCGTTTGCTCGACATCGTCGTCGGCCAGCGATACGGACTTTGAGGATCTCAATATTGAGCACGCTCAGCTTTTATTGTTCCTCTTCCATTCGCTTAACTTGATGCAGAAGAAATCCATATTGCTGCTGACAGCTGGCGGCGTTATTCGTTGTGCTGATGTTTGTCGCAGCATTGGCGCAGATCGCACCGTTCGCAACAGCCAAATGATGCTACTGTCGCGACTGTTGCTCTTCTTGGAGTATCTCATGAAGCATCTGTACAATGCGCCACCCGAGTTGCTCGATCAGGTGCGATGGAATCTGTTTAGCGTCAGCAGCATGCCGGATACGCAAAAGATTACGGATCTGCTTAACAGTCGCACCAAGCTGACTTCGTATTGTCGCCAGGACATTGAGGAGAAGTTCCGTAAGTCACCTGCAGGCGAATACAATTCAAGTGAGTATACAGAAAGTTGTGGGCAATTGTAAAGTAGAAGACTTCATTTACAAGTATACTTTACTAAATTCCCCCATTATTCTCGTAGACATTCGCCCCACTTTTTACTCCCTGGTTACCACGGATCCATCGAAGCCGCACTGGGCGCAGGAATTCAAGCTGGATGGTCTAGCCTGGAACTTTATACTCTGCACACCGGATAAACTCAAGTATCCACTGCTAGTGGATGCTTTGATTGACATACTGGCCATTACAGATATGTCGGCGCATGCCAGAGACAAGGATAATCTGCACAATCTGTGCGCTATGCAGTATTGCTTCAGCGTGGCCTGGAAACTGCTTTTGGGCCTGCCGCCCTCCACATCTCATGTGGAATCGCTAAAGACCGAGCGTGCACCAAACTTACACTCGCTTATCTGGAGCATTCGTTGCCCCTTGGCCACCTCACATTATCTGGTGGTCAACAGTCTAATCAAGCAGGGCATGTACACGCAGTACGCGGAATCGTTGTGGGGTCAGGTCGGAGATCGCGCCGCTGATATTCGCTACAGTCTTAAGCAGACGTCACTGGGCGTGGAGGCTTTTAACAAGCAGCTGAGCAAAGGTACGTTTACATTGAATACACTAAACAATCGAGGAAAACAATAAATTTAACAAACTTCCTTTTTAGCTGCCTCCAATCCTCGTCTCTCGGATCTCATACTTTTCGATGCGCTGGTCGCGCACATGCAAGCTGTGGCCTGGGCGGATAAGGAGGGCTACAAGCTGCAGCGCAAGGAGAGCGACAGCGAGAGCATATCTTCGGAGAGCCGAGAACGCGAGAGTTCCAGCGCAGCCAATGATCCAGAGGTTTATTCCTCCAGCGAGTCCATCGATGATCCACAATCCAAACTAAACGAGGATAGCATATTGACACCCGGCGAGCTGCTTGAACGCACCCAGTTAAGCAATGAACTGCTTATGAAGTTGATGGACTCGTACACGCTCATCTCGAACATTGTGCGCGTCCAAATGTTGAAGCAGCTCTCGAGCACAACGCCAGAGCAGGCGCTGAATTTGATTGTGCCGGTGGTGAGTGATAAGCCAGCGATAATGTTGGAATTGCATGCCGCATTCTTGAAGCTGCTGCCCAACGAGGACAAACAGTTGATTGCCAATGAGTGGCCCAAATGCTTGTTGGTCAACGATGATGCCTTCAATGGCAAGCAACATCCCGTCGAGCCATACACTCTGAATGTTATCGATGCACACATCACAGAATTGACAAAATCCACAACATATTCAACGCTGCACACACTGAAGCATTGCTTAAAGTCCATACTTCATCTGCTAGAGCTGCTGCTGCCGTTCTGCACAGCAATTGGTGAGGTGGAGACGCAACTGAAACCGTTGCTAATTGCCTCCATGATGGACATGCGCACCGACTATCTGCAAAGCCAGAGCGAGCAATGCCTGCGCGAAATGCTTCATGGACTGACCAACGAGGCACATAAGCAGCTGCTCTTCGAGCACATGATTGGACACTGTTATCACATGCTAATCGACTTCGCCGCCGAGTTGCGACAGCCAACAGCGGCAACTACGGCTGGAGAGCAGCAGGAACAGCGTGCGCTGTTTAACGAATCGATGCTCTTTGCGGTGCTCAAGACCATGATCAAAATGCTCGATGTCCCAACTGCTGTGCAGGCAATGCGTCAGTTCTTCAAGGAGCAACGCGCCGGCAGCCTGACAACCTTGTTGCTCAGCTTCACGGGCACCACGCTGCCGTTGAGCTACGCACGCAAAATGCTGCAGTTTGTGGAGCGTTTGTTTGAACAATCCTCTCAGCCGGATGCACACTTTCAGCACGAAGAGTTGGTCGAGTGCTTTGCAGAGCTGGGCACCGTGGATGTGGCACGTTTGAAGCTCTGGCTGGCGCACATTATCTACGGTCCCAATGTGGTGAATGCGGCGGCCAACAGCAGCAGCTGTGAAGCGTCATGCAAGCTGTTGACCAGCGTAATGCAACCGTCGAGCAGCTCGAGCAGCAATGCACAGACACCCACGAATATGGCCACAGTTTCAGCCATGCCCAGCATCTCGGATCAACTGGATGCCATGGACATTGATTATGATTGCGGTGGAAATCCAGCGCCAAATACATCGCAAATCTTGAGTCTTTGGCAAGCAACAAATCAGCCCAATAATCAATCGGAGGAGGATTCATCGCAGGCCTGCGATCAACAAACAAACGCAACGACAACACATCGCAATGGCGCATTGCTCTTGAGTTTCATCAAGTCGTTGGTGCGCGATCAACCTGCGGCTGCCCAATTGGCTGCGCCACTTTTCCAAGCGCTGCTGCAACTGGGTCAAACATTGATTACGCCGCCACAAGATGGCTGCGACTTTGCGGATGTGCTGCAGATAATGATTACACTGGCAGACGCGGCGCCAGCACGCGGTCATGTGGCGCTTTTCAATACCACGCTGCTGTGGCTGGAGCTGGCCAAGTTGCAGCTGCCGGACAAGCAACTGCGTCATGCCGAGAATGTGAGTGCACTGCTCAAATATCTTAGCGAACTGTTGCAGGGCATCGGTTATCGTGGCAGTCGCCAGCATATGCCGCCGTGGGATGATGAGCTGCAGCTGGACATTGACGAGCTGTTCGATGAGCTGGCCGATGAGCAGCAGGAGCAGGATTCGCTGCTCGATGACTCCGATGAGGATACGTTGAACAATAAGCTCTGCACGTTCTCGCAAACGCAAAAGGAGTTCATGAATCAGCATTGGTATCATTGCCACACCTGCAACATGATTAACACGGTTGGTGTGTGCTCCGTTTGTGCGCGTGTCTGCCACAAGGGGCACGACGTCAGCTACGCCAAGTATGGCAACTTCTTTTGTGACTGCGGCGCCAAGGAGGATGGTTCGTGTCAGGCTCTGAGTCGACGTCTGCCCACAAGTGGCTGTGATTCCCGAGATGGCTACGTTGCTGCTCACATGAGTCTCTTGGCGGCGGGCAAGAAACGTTCGATGCCGCAGACACAGTTGCGCAAGGATTCGCTTAGCAACGAGCGCATTGCGCTGCTCGGCAAGCTGCTGGAACCGCATCGCGATGCACTACAGCATCCGGATCAATGGCTGCTCGTTGTGCGCTGCATCTTGGAGTATTTCGATGTGTTGCTGCCATCGATACGCGAGAACTGCACGCTCTATTCGATTGTGGGCTGTCACAAACGTGCCACAGCCGCTTTGGAGCGTCTGCATCAGCTGGATCAGAGTTTCCAGGTCACAGATCAATTGATGTTCGCCACACTCGGCTCACAGGAGGGCGCCTTTGAGAATGTGCGCATGAATTACTCCGGCGATCAGGGCCAAACCATCAAGCACTTGATCTCATCGGGTGTGGTACGTCGTGTGGCCTTCTGCTGTCTATCGTCGCCGCATGGCCGGCGTCAGCAGCTGGCCGTGTCGCATGAGAAGGGCAAAGTGACCATACTGCAGTTGTCAGCGTTGCTGAAGCAGGCGGATGCCTCCAAGCGCAAGCTGACGCTCACCCAGCTCAGCTCGGCGCCCATCGCTTGCACTGTGCTCTCGCTGGCCGCCAATCCATGCAACGAGGATTGCCTTGCCGTGTGCGGACTCAAGGAATGCCATGTGCTGACCTTCTCCAGCAGCGGCAGCACCAACGAACACATTGTGGTCACTCCACAGCTGGACAATGGCAACTACATCAAGAAGGCTGTATGGTTGCCGGGCTCACAAACATTGCTCGCCTTGGTCACCTCGGATTATGTGAAGATCTATGATTTGGCTGTGGATACGTACAGTCCCAAATACTATTATCTGGTGGCTGTGGGCAAGATCAGGGATTGCACGTTCATCTACCAGGAGGGCGCTTATTATATGCTGACTTTCGCAAGCAGCGGTTACATCTATTACCAGGCGCTGGACGAACAGAGTCTGGCCGTGCATGGCGATTTCTATGTGACGAATACGTTGGAGCTGAGCCATCATCACATCAAGGATGTTAATGGACAGGTGGGGGGCGGTGGCGTCTCCATTTACTACTCGCATGCGCTGCAGTTGCTCTTCTACAGTTATGCCAGCGGACGCAGCTTTGTCTCGCCACTAACCAATGTCAATCAAGGTGTCAAGGGCATCTACCATCTGGACACAAACTCTGCTGTGAGCAAATCCTCCTCGAAGGGACCGTTGCAACCGTTGGTGCAGTGGACCGAGGTAGCCGGACATCCTGGCTTGATCTATGCCAATATGCAGACCTCAAACAATCCGATCATATTAATGCTGACGCCAGAGCTGATCTACATGCAGGAGATCAAGGCACAGTCGGCCAAGTCGCGCATCATGGACGTGGTGGGCATACGCCACTCGGTGGCAGGCACCGAGAAGACGACGCTGCTGCTGCTCTGCGAGGATGGCAGTCTCCGGATCTTCTCCGCCCAGCCTGAGCACACTAGCTTCTGGTTGTCACCGCGCGTTCAACCGCTGGGCAATCAACTCTACTCGGCCACGCTGCTGGCCAAGAGCGGAAGCACTACAACGGCAAACAGTCCCAAATCGAAACCGAACAAGCTGCCACGCAAATCCGCTGGCGGACAGCAGAAACAACTGACTTCGGGCGGTGTGCCCGTCTTCCCGATTGATTTCTTCGAGCACTGCAATATGCTGGCGGATGTCGAGTTCGGTGGCAACGATTTGCTGCAGATATACAACAAGCAGAAGCTCAAGACGCGTCTCTTCTCAACGGGCATGTTTGTGGCCAGCGCACGAGCGAATGGCTTCACCCTCGAGGTGCTCAACAGCGATCCCAACGTTGTGATGGTCGGCATACGTGTGCTCCTGGGCACCCAGGATCCACAGCGTGCGCCGCAATCAGTGAGCATTCTGGGACGCACGATTCCAACGCCTGTGCGACGTGCTCGCTGGTTTGATATACCGCTGACACGTGAGGAAATGCTGCAGTCGGACAAGCTGCTCAAGGTGTGCTTTGCCAAGTCACAGGACCCGGAGCATGTGACGCTGCTCGACTGCATTGAGGTGTATGGCAAGTCGAAGGAGCTCGTCGGTTGGCCCGACGATAGCGAAGAGTTGCCCGCAACCAGCGGAGGTGTTGGCACCAATGCGGCCACAGCGATCGCTTCGCCAGCGAGTGCAGCCAACTTTGGCGAGGGCTTCAATTGCATCACACAACTGGACAGGATGTGTACACATCTACTGGAGGTGCTCGATTGTGCACTGCATCTGCTCGGCAATGGAGGCGCCGTTGCCAGCGCTATGCGTCAAAAGGCGGTGAAGACAGCGAGTGCGCTGCTCTTGCTGCCCACACCGAATCCTGTGCAGACCCAAGCACGCTATGTGCTGGCCACGCTCTACGGCAGTCGCAGCGCCTATCACAGCTACAAGGATGGCGTGCTGCTGCAGTTTGTGCACGGCGAGCTGCAGGCGATGCAACCGAAACTCGCCCAGCTCGACACATTGCAGGACATTGACCCAGAGGCCTTCTATCGCTTGATTCTGCTGGTGCGCGGAGTGGCCAATGCGCGTCCTCAATCGTTGGCGAAGATCTGTGCCGAATGCAATTATGATATTGTGCCCTCACTGATGGCCATTGTGCTGGAGCTGCACAAGGTCACGCCGGGATTGGATGAGCCCACGAATATTGTGCGACGCGGCCTGTGCCAAGCGGAGACCATCGTGCACTGTCTGGTGGAGATTATGTATGGCTTTGCGCTGGCCGATGCCAGTCAAGTGGGTCGCATGACCAAGTACTTTATTGGACTGCTCAAGCACGACGCCAGTGTGATTAGCCACAGCGCCAAGGAGGCGCTCATCTTGTTGCTCAGTCCGCGCATGAAGCGACGCAAGGCTGCCGTGGTGTCCACGCCTCCGGCTTGCTCGACGCCCACACCTTCGACGTCGGCCATTAGCAGCAGCAATCTGAGCGCGCTGCAAGGTGCTGCCTCCCAAGCAGCCAGCGACATCATCGAGGAGGCAGCCGCAGCGGCTGTGGATGCTGCCGCTGTGGCTGTTGCCGGTGGCAATGCTGGCGCGGATGCCAATGCGCTGCTCGAAGGAGATGCGGCTGGTGGACAACAGCAACAGCAGCAGCGTTTAAGTTTCATGGGCTTTGGCTTCCCGCGGTTGGTTGGATTGCCCGAGGATGCGGATGATGATGCCATCATGGACTTTGCCATTGCCGTCAGTCTGCAGGAGAGTGCCGGTGATCCGACTGTGCCGCAATCTGTGCAACAGGCACTCGTGAATTTGGCACGCTTACGTTTTAATGCCGCAGCTGCACCGGTTGCGGTTAGTGGCGACACGGCTGGCTCGGATGATGATGAGGGCTCCAATGTAGCCACCGATGGTTCCACATTGCGCACGTCGCCCGCCGAACCCGCTGGCAGCGGAGGCTCCGAGAGCGGCGGCAGTGGCGTGGAGAGCATTGGCGGCACCTCGGCGCGCAGCAGCAACTTTGGCGACCATGCGAATGCATCGCCTCCGCGCCAGGGCAAGGATCAGGATGCCGAGCAGCCGGGTACGAGTGGCAGCTGCGTAGCCGCATTGAGCGCCATGAGTAGTAGCGAGGATAACGAGATCAACGAGGACGAGAAGCTCAGCAAGCTGCATGATCTAAGGTGAGTTTGGAAATCATTTTTAAAGAGGTGTCAGACTAATCTCTGTTTACAGAATTGCCGTGCTGGAAAGCATCATCGAGCATCTGGGCACCTTTGATCTGTGCAATGGATTACAGGCCATACCACTCATACAAGTTATACTGATGCTAACCACGGATCTCAATGGCAACAATGAGCGTGATCAGCAAGTGCTGCAGGATCTGTTGGCCGCTCTAGTCGAGTACGTAGAGATTGGCAAACGAGGCGCAGCCACCAAGGTAATAAAAGCATTAGAGCTTTCATTTAAAGCAGATTAATTAATTATGAATTATTTGTAGATGGAAACCAAGTGCCCAGGCAACGAAGTGCGTCTTGCGTTACTCTCGCTCTTTGGTGTTATGATGGGCAAGACAAAGTCCAAGCAGACGGGCACCACATCGCCACCGCATCAGTTCAAGGACAACAGCTCCTTTGTGGCCAGCACCACAGCGAATGTGCTGAGCAAGAGTGGCGCATTTGTTTATGCCTTGGAGGCGCTCAACACGCTGCTTGTGCACTGGAAGCAGGTGCTTGGCGATCCTTATGCTGCTGGTGGCGTCAGCGGTGCACAGCCAGCTGCAGGCAATGGAGCGAACAATGGCAACGCAGGACAGTTGCTGAAGCCGATCAAACACGGCCCCAAACCAGACATATCCATACTCATACCGCACAACTATTTGAAGAACTATCCCGATATCTTTGAGTCGTATGATGCGCTGCTAACCGAGATCATTGTGCGTCTGCCATATCAGATATTGCGATTGAGCAGCGCACATCCGGATAACTATGACAGTGGCTTCTGTGAGGCAATGACTTTCACGCTCTGCGAATACATGATGCTCAATCTGAATGCGCTGCTGCGTCGCCAGGTGCGCAAGCTGCTCATGTACATCTGCGGCAGCAAGGAGAAGTTCCGCATGTATCGCGATGGGCATTCGCTTGATGCACACTTCCGTGTGGTGAAACGCGTCTGCAATATTGTTAGCAGCAAGGTGAGAACTAATTGTAATTGATAAATCATATATTGTTTGTTAATTTCCCTTCTCAACTTTTACAGAATGGTGCTCCGTACAATGCTAATCCACCGCTGCTGAGCTACGATGCATTGGTTGAGCTCACGGAGCATCTGCGCACCTGCCAGGAGATTAGCCAGATGCGCACTGGCAACTGGCAAAAGTTCTGCGTGGTGCACGAAGATGCACTTGCCATGCTCATGGAGATTGCCTGCTATCAGCTGGACGATGGCGTCTCTCCCATTATCATACAACTCCTGCAGGCCGCAGTCTGCAATATGCCTCTGCCTCTGCAAGCTGGCGTCAAGCAGCAGCAACAACAACAACAGCTGCAACAACAACAGCAGCAGCAGCAACAGGTGGCACAGCCCTCAACGAGCAGCAAGTTGCGCGGAGAGCGCGAGAAGAGCGAGGACACTGATACCGCCTATTACTCCAAATTCGACCCGGCACAGTGCAGCACATTTGTGCATCAGATCTTCCGCTATGCCAGCGATGCGCTCATCATACGCTTTGTGCGCATCTTTTTGCTCGAGAACAATGTGAGTCAGCTACGCTGGCAGGCGCATTCGTTTATGACGGGTCTTTTCGAGCATGCCAACGATCGGCAGCGTGAGAAACTGCTCACCATCTTCTGGAATCTGTGGCCGCTGGTGCCGAGCTATGGCCGTCGCACTGCGCAATTTGTTGATCTGCTGGGCTATCTGACACTAAGCACGCGCAGCATTACGGAGCGACTGCCAGAGTTTGTGTCGCGCGCTGTCGATGTGCTGCGTCAGCAGAATGAGCTGCTCTGCAAGCATCCGAACGCGCCTATCTATACAACTTTAGAGTCCATACTGCAGGTGAGTTTAGTTAGGAAATAGAATTTTGGAGTGTGAAACATAAAACATTATTCTTTTTGCCAGGTAAATGGTTATTACCTAGAATCGGAGCCATGCTTGGTGTGCAACAATCCCGAGGTGCCGATGGCCAACATCAAGCTGCCTTCGGTTAAATCGGACTCGAAGTACACCACAACCACAATGATCTACAAGCTGGTCCAGTGCCACACCATCTCTAAGCTTATTGTGCGCATTGCGGATCTCAAACGCACCAAAATGGTGCGCACCATCAATGTCTATTACAACAATCGCAGTGTTCAGGCTGTCGTCGAGCTCAAGAACCGACCAGCGTTGTGGCACAAGGCGCGTTCCGTGTCCCTGCAGTCGGGACAGACCGAGTTGAAGATTGATTTTCCGCTGCCCATAACAGCGTGCAATCTAATGATTGAATTTGCCGATTTCTACGAGACTGTCAGCGGTTCCAGCGAGAATCTTCAGTGTCCCCGCTGCAGTGCAGCGGTGCCCGCGTATCCCGGCGTCTGTGGCAATTGTGGCGAGAACGTGTTCCAGTGCCACAAGTGTCGAGCCATCAACTATGACGAGAAGGATCCGTTCTTGTGTCATGCCTGCGGCTTCTGTAAATATGCCAAGTTCGATTTCAGCATTTATGCGCGTGTTTGTTGCGCAGTGGATCCAATTGAATCTGCGGAGGATCGCGCCAAGACGGTGCAGTTGATACACAGTTCGTTGGAGCGGGCGGATCGCATCTATCGCCAGCTGTTGACCAACAAACAAATGCTAGAGCTGCTCATACAGAAGGTGGCCGAGCATCGCAGCAGCGATCGTTTGGTGGAGGACAACATGGGCAGCGTGCACAGCACATCGCAGGTGAACAAAATCATCCAGCTGCTGGCGCAGAAATATTGCGTCGAATCGCGCACCAGCTTCGAGGAGCTCAGCAAGATTGTGCAGAAGGTGAAGGCGTGTCGCAGGTGAGAGAAGAACATGACTTAACAGTTGAAGATCGATGCTAATTGTGTTATTTGTTGTAGTGAATTGGTTGCCTATGATCGCCAGCAACAGGATCAGCCAGCAGCAACGCTGCCCTCGGGCGCTGAGGTCAGTCACACAACGAATCGCTGCTATGGCTGCGCCTTGGCCTCCACAGAGCAATGCTTGACGCTGCTGCGTGCCATGGCCTACAACTATGATTGTCGCGTGGGTCTCTATAGCCAGGGGCTGGTTAGTGAACTGGCCGAGCACAATTTGCGACGCGGCACTCCGCAGATTCAAGAGGAGGTGCGCAATTTGCTGGTGGTGCTCACCAAGGACAATGCCGAGGCCTGTATGCATCTGCTGCAGTTGGTCACGGCGCGTGTGAAGAATGCGCTGATGGGTTCCATACCGTTGATTAGTTTGGAGGCGGCTGTGCATCAGGAGATGACACTGCTGGAGGTGCTGCTTGGCCAGGACGATGTGTGCTGGGAGTACAAGCTGAAGGTCATCTTCGAGCTGTTTATCAGCAACTGTCGGTGAGTTGAGGAAAAACTATTTACAACTCTTTTCTTGCAAATGCTAATTTTCTATACATTACGTAGTCTACCACGTGGTCCAGTTACATCGGTGTTGCATCCTTGTCTGCGCATCATGCAGAATCTGATTTGTCCTGCGCTGCCAAGTAGCGCCAGCAAGAACAACAACAATCAGCAGCAACAACAGTCGCAGCAACCACAGCAGCAACAACAACAGCAAGCACAACAATCGCCCACAGAAATGTGCAGCATTAAGCTGCTTGAAGGCAACACCATTGATTATCGTGCCTGGCTCAATTCAGATCGCAATCACGAGTACAGTGCTTGGAGTAGTCGCATGCCGACCACCACAACCACTAGCAGCAAGGGCAACCAGCAACGACAGGAGGGCAAGCAACGTGCCAGCAAGCAGCAAGCAACGTCAGCAGGCGATACAACTAAGCGACGAAGCGATGTGCGTGCTGCCTTCTTGTCGGAAAAATATGGATTGCGTTGGCGCCAGCGTGTGCTCGATAAGGAGAAGGTGATCAAGCCGCTGGTGTTCAATGCCAAGTGGATACAACCGTTGCTCTTCAATGCCAATTCCCGGTTTGGTCGTCAGTTGGCGTGCTCGCTGCTCAGCGGCCTTTGTCGCACCAGTGAACGCAAGCAGCAGGCATTGAATATGCTAACCGGCTTCCTAAAGCACGTGGGCGAAGCTGGAGAGGCAAGTGCCGAGTTCCTTACGCTCTATCGCACCGTGGCCACAGAGACACCTTGGCTGCAGTATCTTGTGCTGCGCGGCGTGCTTAGCGATATTTCCCAGCTGCTGGCTGTGGAGATAACAAAAATACATCGCATGGAGGAGCACTCGCTGTCATCGGACCTATCGCTGGGCTATGCCTTGCGCCAGTATGTGGAGCTCTTGTGGCTGTTCCTTGAGTGCCCTAACATTCGACGCACCTACAAGACGCGTCTGCTGGGTCCAGTGCTGGAAAGTTATCTGGCATTGCGTAGTCTGGTGGTGCAACGCACTCGTCTGATCGATGATGCGCAGGAGAAGCTGCTGGAGATGCTGGAGGAGATGACCAGCGGCACAGAGGAGGAGACGCGTGCCTTTATGGAGATTCTCATCGATACGGTGGAGAAGACACGCATGAATGACATCAAAACACCCGTGTTTATCTTCGAGCGTCTCTACTCGATCATTCATCCCGAGGAGCATGACGAGAGCGAATTCTACATGACACTGGAGAAGGATCCACAGCAGGAGGACTTCTTGCAAGGTCGTATGCTCGGCAATCCGTATCCATCCAGCGAGGTGGGCTTGGGACCGCTAATGCGCGATGTGAAGAATAAAATCTGCACAGATTGCGAGCTGATTGCGCTGCTCGAGGATGACAACGGCATGGAGCTGCTGGTCAACAACAAGATCATTAGCCTCGATCTGCCTGTGAAGGATGTGTACAAGAAGGTTTGGCTGGCTGAAGGCGGCGATCGGGATGCCATGCGCATTGTTTATCGCATGCGTGGTTTGCTCGGCGATGCCACCGAAGAATTCGTGGAGACACTGAACAACAAGAGCCAAGAGCAAGTGGACACCGAGCAGCTGTATCGCATGGCCAATGTGCTGGCCGATTGCAATGGACTGCGCGTGATGCTGGAGCGCATTGGCAGCCTGCAGCGCATCTCGCGTCAGCGTGAACTCATTCAGGTGCTGCTCAAGTTATTCCTCATCTGTGTCAAGGTGCGACGCTGTCAGGAGGTGCTCTGCCAGCCCGAGGTGGGCGCCATCAATACACTGCTAAAGGTACTGCAAATGTGCCTGCAATCGGAGAACGATTCCATTCAATCGGCAGTCACGGAACAGTTGCTCGAAATCATGGAAACCATACTTTCAAAGGCCGCCAGCGATACGCTCGACTCGTTTTTGCAGTTCTCGCTCACTTTCGGTGGTCCCGAGTATGTCAGTGCGTTGATCTCCTGCACCGATTGTCCCAATGTGCGCAACAATCCATCTGTGTTGCGGCATCTCATTCGTGTGCTTGCTGCGCTTGTCTATGGCAACGAGGTCAAGATGGCGCTGCTCTGCGAACACTTTAAGGTGAGATTCATATGAAGAGATTCCCTCTGCCGCTTTGCTTACTAATTTTCTTTTTGTTTAGCACACCCTTGACTTCAATCGCTTTGATACTGAGCGCACCACAGAGGAGGAGTTCAAGCTGGAACTTTTCTGCGTACTCACGAATCAAATTGAGCACAATTGCATTGGCGGCACCCTTAAGGATTACATCGTCAGCCTGGGCATAGTGGAGCGTGCACTCGCCTACATCACGGAGCATGCACCGTGTGTGAAGCCAACGCTGCTGCGCACGGATTCGGATGAGCTGAAGGAGTTCATATCGCGACCCAGCTTAAAGTACATTCTGCGCTTCCTCACGGGCCTCGCCAATCATCATGAGGCCACCCAGCTGGCCATCAGCAAAGACATTATACCCATCATACATCGACTGGAGCAGGTGTCCAGCGACGAGCATGTCGGCAGCTTGGCCGAGAATCTGCTGGAGGCACTCAGCACCGATGCGGCGACGGCATCGCGTGTTCAACAGGTGCGCGACTTTACGCGCGCCGAGAAGAAGCGGCTGGCGATGGCGACGCGTGAGAAGCAATTGGATGCGCTTGGCATGCGCACCAACGAGAAGGGACAGGTGACAGCCAAGGGATCAATTCTGCAGAAGATCGAAAAGCTGCGCGACGAGACAGGCCTGACGTGTTTCATCTGCCGCGAGGGTTACTCCTGCCAGCCTGAGAAGGTGCTGGGCATCTATACGTTCACCAAGCGCTGCAATGTCGAGGAATTTGAGCTAAAGTCACGCAAAACCATTGGCTATACCACTGTTACCCACTTTAATGTCGTGCACGTCGATTGTCACACCTCGGCCATACGCTTGACGCGTGGCCGCGATGAATGGGATCGTGCCAGCCTGCAGAATGCCAACACTCGGTGCAATGGGCTGCTGCCACTGTGGGGACCAGCTGTTGGCGAGGCCGCCTTCTCCGGTTGCATGACCCGCCACAGCAGCTACATGCAGGAGAGCACCCAGCGTTGCGACATCTCGTATACGAGCAGCATACACGATCTGAAGCTGCTGCTCATACGCTTCGCTTGGGAGCGTAGCTTCCACGATGATGCTGGCGGAGGTGGCCCACAATCCAACATGCACTTTGTGCCCTACCTGCTCTTCTATGCGGTCTACTTGCTGCTCTCCTCACGCTCGGCGGCCAGAGATAGCAAAACTCTGCTCAATTATCTAACTGCAGCGCCCAGCGAGAAATGGCTCGAGTGTGGCTACGAGGTCGATGGACCCCTGTACCAGCTGACCATTTCCCTGTCACTGCACAGTCGCGAGATGTGGAACAAGCATAAGCTGGCGCATCTGAAGCGTCTTGTGGCAGTGGCCCAGGCGCGTCATGTGTCACCGTCTGTGCTGTGCAAGGCGCTGCTAGCGCCGTCAGATCGTCAGGCCAAGGAGTATGCTGTGTATAAGCCGTTCCTTATGATGTGGTCGCTCATCGATATGATCTACAACACGCTGTTCAAGACCGTCAGCACGCCCAAGGAAGAGGATTGGCAGGCTTCGCTTTTTGAGTACATACGCAAGAACGATGAGGCGATGCTGAAGTCCACGGATAGCATTCTGCAGACGTTGACGGATGAGTTTTTGCCGTGCACCTCCTTTGCAGAGTTCTGCGATGTTGCAGGTATGATCCTTATATATTATAACTTCTATACATCCATCTATATTCATTTTTACCATTGGTATTTATTCATTTCCAACTATAATCTTTTGATATTAATCTATATTCATCTTTTTATATTTATTTATTTCGAACATTCATCCCTATATCTTCATCCTCTATTCAATGAACATGTATTTCATAACTATATATTGTTATCTATAAACATCTCTCTATAATCATTACTAATACTGATTCTATTCCCTTCCAGGTTTACTAAATCTGATTGAGCAGCCGGATAGCTTCATCGAGGAGGTGCTCGCCACGCTCCCCACCACGACTCCTAGCAGCTCTAGTTAAATTCAAGAATACAGCAGTAGAGTGTTTTCAGCATATTTTACAATGGATGCAACTTAATGAACTTACACTAACACTAATCGGCGGATCAGCTGCAGCTGTGTGTTCCGCTTATAAGCATAATATGCATAATAATACTTATATATTTATCACCTATATCTATTTAATCAATAAAATTATTCGTTTGCACAATGAAAAAGAAGAAAAGTGTTGTACAACTACATTCAATTTATCTTTAACTTTATTGACACACATACCTTATACATAGAAGTTTACATATACATACATATATAAAAATAATACACATAATAATCATATTGCAAAATGGGACGTAAACTAAAAACAAAAAATCATCTGTAAATATCATCAGTTTATCAGTTCTATAAAATTTCGCTAATTTCTTCCCAAGAAACAAAATTTTCTCATCATATGCTAAATAACAAATCATATTATGTTTTGGGGAATAATTTAAAAGGAAGAAAGTGTCTTTTTGTTTTTTTTTTTTTTGTGTTAAAGCCATAGTGAGAAATTTGTTACAACCATTTGGTTACTGAGTGTTTTAGTATAGTAATAATTGAGTTAAGAGTGTGTTTGTGTATGTGATTAAGGAAATTCGAGAGTTCATCTTCACTGAGATTCTATTTGTTCGATACTTGTTGCTTATTGTTGAGTTGTTGCTTGTTAAGTAAAAGTATAAAAGCCCATAGTGTGGCAAGGGTGTGTGTGTGTGTAAACATAACGAGTGTAGAAAAACGAGAAAGAGACAGCCGAGTTTGCCCGACTGTAAGATACCCGGTACAGAGTTGCACACTAATTTAATAAGCTAATTTTCGCTTAGGATCCACTAGCAATTTCGGAAATAAATTTGTGAGTTACAGGAATGGATAAAAGAGGACAGACGTAAATACAAATCTATATGGATGTTCCAATCCAAATAATATACTGCCTTCTTTAAGGTACCGAGTATTTTTTGTTGTTGTTACTTGAGAGCATATATAAATATATAGTTTGCTTCTTTTGTTTGTTTGTTCTTAAATTAGTAGGTACACAGGTGCAAAAAGTGCGAGAGAGCTGTACGTAAGTCATTAATTGTAATTAATTAACTAAATTGAGCAATTGCTAACCATCAACCGAGACGTATACTGGGGTAGGGGGTATTGTATATATCATAATACTCTTGATATAAAAAATTCATTATATTTACGAGTAAGAGACGGAATAATAAAAATAATAATAATAAAAAAAATATACAAATATCAAAATAATAATGATAATAATAATAATAATACCTTAACCGATAATAAAATATCATGGAGATTCGGATTCGTAACGCGATGGCGATGACACATTTAGTATTGCATATGTAATAAATACATGTTATTAAATATTTATGCTTCCTTCCTCGCTTCTTGACTTTTGCTTCCGATAGCTGTAAAAGTTCATTGCGTATCCTTCCGGTTTTTTTTTTTTGTTTGTCTTTTTCTTTTTTTTTTTGTTTTGCTATAAAATTGACCATACACAATTATGCTTATATCTTAGGACTTAAGAGTAATATGTCAAATTCCATTTGTTGTTTGCTTTGTATAAATTGTTCTTGTTTTTTGTTCTTTGCAGCAATTTTGTTCTCACTTGATTTGGGGTTAAATTGTCTTCAGATCTCTCTACGTTGTGTATGTTATGTATGTAATAATGTAGTATGTATTTATGTATTACATATTTGCGTTAGCTAAACGTTTTATGTACAAAAATTGCCTAAACTATGTATACATTCGACACATTCGATAAGTATTGCCATACGATCGGAATTCGTAATCCATTTCTTTGCTTCTTTTTTTGTTGTGTAGATCCTTTAAAGGATCTATTACTTGTTTATAAACTAAAAATTCACTAAAATTGTGCCGCATTCAAAGAGAGAGAGAGAGAGAGAGAGAGAAAGAAGTTTCAAGGGGACGGACTAAGGGAAGAGGGAACAACAGACATAGATAGCACTTACACAATTTGCAACGGCGTCTCATTCCTTGAGGTTTCCCCCCATCATCTTAGGCCTGATGATGTCGCTGCGCTGCGGCGCGCATAAAATGTCGTGCATTAAGCGGATACTGTCTGGGATACGAGATTAGCGTGGAGCCCAGTGCAATGCTTAGCGGTGCCTTGGAACGTCCCGGTAGACTGATAAACACAGTGCCCACTGCCGCCAGATTGTCGCAAGTGGGCTCAATGGCCACCAGCATAATTTCGGTGGCTTGCACATGACGTGAGCTTTCCCGGTTGCTGCTGCTGCTGCTGTGATGTGGCAGCTGAGCTGGTTCACCGGCATGTTCACGGCCCTGTTGCTGCTGCTGCTGGAGGAGCAACGCTTGACGAGCACGTTGACGCATCGCACGAGTTGTCGTCGTCGTTGATGTGGAGGCATGCGCCAATGGGCTGCTGTCCATGTCCAGGCTAGCAGAGGCGAGAAAGATCTGCGCAAATGGTCGCTTGGCCAAATGCAACATTTCCACGACGTGCTGACGACGCGCGCGTCGCAAATCCGCCGCCTGCTTCACCTTCCACACGATGACACAGAGGGCGAGGAATAGAAAGAAGCAGGAGAAGAACACGGAGAAGAACACAAACAGATCGATGTGCAGCTGATCCTGACGAAACACCACCGAGCCATAGCTCGGTTCGGGTCCCGAACTGGCGCGCAGTGCAATAAAGAACCGTGTGGCGCTCAAATTATGCGCATGCTGTGGCAACGTCAGCACCAAACGATTCTTGAGCCCGAAGAGACGCAACAACGTGTTGCATTGATTCAGCGTAACGTGAGTGCTCAGATCCTTGGCATATTGATCCTGCACCACCAAAGTGTGCACGCCATGGCTCCGGCAATCGTGCAAATGCGGCACATAGAACTGGCCGCCATCTCGTCCTCCATTGCTGGCGCTGCTGCTGCGTCGCTCCGGCGTAAACAGTTTCTGCAGCGTGACATTGTAGTGACGTGGCAAGGCAATGTTGAGCGGATGCTCGCGCTTCGTCTTCGGCACCCAGTTGTAGCGATTGTCCAGCAAGATCTCGTGGAAGCCGTTCGTTTGATTCGTTTCCACTATGAAGGAGTCGTCCTGCGGCGACATAAACACATCGAGTTCGCCCTGCGTCACATCGATAATGATGCGTATGTCGACGTTCATGAAGCGTGGCTGGATCACAAAGAAGACTGTCTGGCCGGGCTTCAGTGCCGCCGGCTTTGACTTGCATTCCTCTGAGGAGACGGAGCGATAAAAGAAGAGTATAGGTAAATTTCGATAAGTTTTTAAAAGCTTGGTTAACTCACCTATTGGCTTGGCGTCGAAGCACATGCGCGACTCGACGGTGATTTGCTTGTAGCACTGATGGCCATCGGTGGGATTGCCCGCATACGAGTCGCGGCACTTGGAGCACTGCACACTCCAGCAGAGCTGCGCCGAATTCTTGCCACCGCCGGCCGTGCAGGTGGCATCGCTTTCCGTATTATTGGCGCAATTGCACTTCTCGCCGGTGACTGCATCGCAGACATTGCCATGTCCATGGCACTGGCAGGGTCGACAATGCTGCTGCAGATCCTCGCAGCCCCGGAAATAGCCCAGCAAACAGCTATCACAACGATCGCCAGCCGTGTGATTGCCACAACGCAGGCAGGTGGCATTATGCGCCGGTCCCTCGGGTAAAATGCGTTCCAATTCCTGTCGTGTCATATTGAAGACAGCCGGATCCGCATCGTAGGCGACACAAACATCCGAATGCCCGTGGCAATATTCGAGACAGGGTTGACAGGCGTGACCCTCGCGAGGATTGCCCACAAACAGCGGCTGACACTTCTCGCACTGCTCGCCCATCGTGTTGTTGTGACACTCCAAACAAATGTCCAGGCGGCTGCTTGACTCACAGTTCGAATGGCCATTGCACAGACACTGAATGCTGCAGTTCTCGCCCACATAGCCAAAGTCGCACTTGCACTCGTTGGGACGCACACAGCTGCCGCGTACACAGCCCTGACTGCAGACGGGCAGACAGCTCTGCTGCTCCTCGCGATAGCCGGCGGCACAGACGCACTTGTAGCCCAGCGTCGGTGTGTCCAGGTCGATGCATTGCTCGGAGATCGCATCGCAATTGTGATGTCCATTCTCGCATTCATTCTCCGCCGGACACTGCACATAGTGCCAGCTAACGACATCGGCGTGTGTCAGCTGCGAATCGTTGCGCCAGCTGCTGTAGATGAGATCACAGGTGGAGCCCGAGGGATACTCCTGACGATGCTCGAGTGCGCCCTCAGTGCAAATGCCGTCGCCATTGAAGCCCTCGCGTGCACACCAACCGCAATGCGCATGCTCCAAGCAGCTGGAGCACTGTGTGTACACATGACACGGCTCCGGGCAGCGTTCCTGTTCGCTGGACTCCAGCACCAGACCGCAAACACCGCCAGCGCAGAGCAACGGTTGCGCGGCTGGCGAGATGCAGGCATTCAGCATCGTCGACCACTTGCAGTCGCCGCTGCTGGCATCCTGGCCACTCTGCAGACAGCTGCTGCAATTGGTGTGCGTGTGACAAGCAGCCGGACACTGTTCCACCAGCCGGTAGGCATTCTTCTCCACCAGATCGTGGGCAATGCACTCCTCGTGCCCGAGCTCAGTGCGCGCCCAGTGACAGAGCTGGGGAAGATGCACCTCACGCATGCACGCCTCGCAGCCCAGCTGATGGCACTGCGGTGCCGGGCACTCATCAATCTCGCTGACGCTGCGCTCCTTCAGGCACCAACCGCTGCTGTGCACACACTCCTCGCCAGCGGACACACAGCGACCCCGAATGCCGCATTGATCGCACCATTGGCACGCCGGTTGCGCCTCGTGATGAATGGGCCAGGCGGCCAGGCAGGCGCTGCAGCTGCCAAAGCTGGAGCAGTTGCGGCTGGCGAGCCAAACATCATTGCAGGCCGGGCCGTTGTTGATGACCAGCGTGCCATTGTGATTGGCACACGGTGCACGTCCCTGGGTAAAGCAATGCGAGCTGTTGCTGTACGTGCTGTGCACCGTGCAATAACTGCAGCCCATGTAGTGCCGGCAAATCGATTTGCCGCCGCTCCACAGCTGACACAAATCCTCGGGCAGATGAATGCGCGTCACATGACTTTGGGTGGCGCTGCCATCCCAGCCGCCAATCACATAGATGCTCCCGCTGTCCGCATCGATGGCCATGGCCTCCGCATAACTGGCCACCGGCAGTCGTCCAATCAGTTGCACATCGTCGGTGAGACGCACCCACTGATTGCAGGCATACACATAGGCCAAGAGCACATCTGTGGCATTGTAGGGCGTTGTTCTGCCGCCATAGACGACCATGTAATGCTCGGTGCTAACGGCGGAGTGAAAGTAACGTCCACGCGGCAACAGCGAAGCGGGCGAGTTCAATTCCCGGAATGTGGGCAGCTCCGACCAGCTGAGTTTGGTCAACTCCAAGGAATAAAGTTTACTTTGCGCCTCGCCGCCCGCATAGCCACCGAAAACATACACGCTATGCGTCTCCACATGATAGACGGCGCTGTGTCCATAGAGCACGGGCAGACGAGTTCCCAGCGCCGTCAACTGTTGCCAACGACCCGCGTCCAGATTGAATTCCCACAGCTCCAGAGCACGCGACTTGTTCAGACTGAGGCCGCCAATCAGCAGCAGCGCTTCATGCTCCTGATAGCGCACCTGGCAGAGCGTGTGCCCCGCCAGCGCTGGCGGCGCCTCCTGCTGCTGCTGCTCGTCTAATTCGATTTGACTCCAGCGTTGATTCTGTATGGAGAATTGCCAGAAATCCGCTAGCAAACGTGAATTGGCGCCCAGGCCGCCGTAGATGTAAATGATTTGTTTCTTCACATAGATTTCAGCTGCATGAAAATAGCGTCCCAGTGGCATGCGATCCTCGGGCGTCGACGACTCCACGGTGACCTGCAACCAGGTGCCGTTCTTGGTGTCGAATTGCCGGAAATCATTGAGTGGTCCATGGCTCGGCGAATAGCCGCCAAACATCCACAAGGAGCCGCGTCGATCCGCATTCACCGAGTGCCCAAAACGTGGTATTGTCTTCCTTAAATGCTCCAACGCTTCGCTCAACAGTTGTGTGTTAAACAGCTCGGTTAGCACCAGATGATTGCGCTGCACCAGCGTGCCACAATCGGCGCCCGCATAGCTGGCATTGCTGCAAATGCAGCGTCCATATTCCGTGTCGCAATAGCCCTGCAAACGCTTCGCATGGCAATTGCTGGGACAGATCTCCACCTCACAGCGTGCACCGACATAGCCAGCGGGACACACACAACGCTGCTGGGCATCACAGATGTGCGGATGCAGACAGCTGCCAGCCACACAATTCATCACCGAATACAGCGCATTGAAGCCAAAGTGACGCCGTTCGCTGCCCTGTTTGTAGTAGACAGTGACATGCGAGGAGCGTGCCTCGATGATCCTTGCAGCGCTGTACGGTTCACAGACGACGGCGAGCAGTTGATTCTGTTGGGCAGCGCCTGTTAGATCCGGCAGACTGTCGTAAATGTAAACGGCATTCTCATCACAGTCCATCACCAGCGAGTTCCATTGAAACTCGAGTTGCAACAGCGATTTGTCAGCCTGCAGCGTCTTTGGCTGCAGTATCCAGAGACATTCGCGCACCTCGAGACTGGCGCCCCAAGGCGAGCGATAGGATTGATACGAACCAATGGCGCTGCGTCCGATGCTCGTGAGAATGCCTCGCGATTCGCACTGATAGTAACACTGGCCGCCATCGCGGGGATGGCCGTAGTAACCAGGCGCACAAACATCGCACTTGAGTCCCTGCGTGTTGTCCTTGCAGAAGCATTCGCCATGGCTCACATTGCAGATGCCCTACACAGGGAAGAACGATTAATTAGCATAATTATTTAAATGCTTTTGGAATCGCACTTACCAGATCCTGATTGCCATGGCCATTGCACTCGCAGGGATGACAACCAACGGCCGCTGTGGCATTGCCATAGCTGCCCTGGCGACAGCGCTCACAGCGTTCGCCTTCCGTCCACGATTGACACTGATCGCATTTCCCGAGCCGCTCTGTGCATGTGGAATGATTGTTGCAGCCACAGCTGATGCCACAATCGCTGCCCGTCCAGCCCAGATCACACTTGCAGCTATAGTCCGGCGCATTCGAGCAATAACCATTCTGACACGTCTCGTAGCAGGTGCGTTCGCACTTGTTGCGACCATCGCCATGGTAACCACGCCGGCAATGACAATTGTAGCTGCCCTGTGTGTTGGTGCACTTGGCCTCCTTGTGGCAATCGTGCAAACCCAGTCCACACTCATCCACATCCGGACACTGGGCATACGCCCACTCAGCATCGTGCTGTGTGCTGCTGTTCAAGGCCAACGAACAGTTGCCGGCGCTGTAGCTAAAATCGCCCTGCATACAGATGCCCTCGATGGGATTGTCGCGATCAAAGCACCAGCCACAACTCAACGTACGCAGACAGGCGGTGCAGTTGCGATGCCGCTCACAGGATTTGCATTGTTGCAGCGCACGCGGCTCATCGGAGTGCATAACCAGTGAGGTCATCTGAGAAGAGGAGGATGCCGCTGCAGCTGCAGTTGCTCCAGCGATGCCGGGTGTCGTGCTCACCTTGTCGATCCATTCGCGGCACATGCCAAACTGATACTCGCTGGTGTAGACGGCAAAGCTAAAGCATTGCGCACTCGCCTCGCACCACACGCAACGTCCACGCTCGCCCAGACACTGATCACAACCGTGACGCTCTCGACATGGACGCGGACACTGCGCCAACGCACGCACGCTGCTGTTGGATTTGCCTATGCGGCCACAGCGTGCATCGTCCAGCCACCATTCGCATTCGCCGCCGTTGCCGGGCGTGGAGACGCAAGCCTCGCAGCTCACATAGTTGGAGCAGTTGGCACACTGACTGGGCTGGCTGATCAAATAGGCCCAATGGTTGTCCTCGGGTGCCACGCACACTTCGCTCTCGTTCACCGACTTGAGATGGCATTTGCCGGTGAGTGGACACCAGGAGCAGGAGGCATCTGTGAGGCAGTGCAAGCAGTTGGAGTATTGACTGCAATCGCCGGAATAATATGGTTCCAGGTATTCAAAGGTGAAGGCATTCAACTGGCCATTGTGCAAATGCTGCAGCTCCATTTTAGTCTTCTGGTAAATGTTGTAGATGTTGTTCTGACCGATGCGACGACGAGCCTAAAAGGAATGGTATAGAAATATATAATTGAATAATACAAAATCTGTGAATAACGATAAAGAACTATACAAATATATACATAATAAGTAAAAAATAAATTTAAATTTAGTTTTCCTTTCATTGTAATATGAAGAAAGTACTTTTCACTCACCTGGAAATCAATGAGGAATGGCTGCTCGGTGCTGGGCAGCTGCACGTTGCTGCAGTAGGATTGATTTGAACTCTGACTCGTCACATTCTCCAGCGAATCGAGATTCATGCCAAGCCCAGCACGCAACACTGCCGACGAGTAGCTGCTGCAGACCTGAATGGCCGAATTGTTTCCATTGCTACTGCTCCACTGCTGCTGGGGACGCACAAAACCGAGTAATCTGGCGAGCATTTCGCCCTCTTGACGCTGCTCGAAATACGCAGCAGGCGGCGGCGAAGAAAAGTCCACCATGGTGGCATTGACAATGCCCACATAATCGGGCATTGTATAGTTCACGGGATAATTGTACTTAATGTAGGTTAAGCCAGGTCGTCGATCATTCCTTGTGCACATCTCGGGCTCACGAATCTCGGTGCCCTGTTCACCCCACCAGCCAGCGCTGTCGCCACAGATGCCATAGTTGTCGTCGCGATGATGGCAGCGAGCATTCTGCACACACCACGTGCACTCGTTCAAGCCCAGCTTGCTGGCCACCGAGAAGGCGGCAGCGGCGCTGTTGCCACCACCCCATGAGGTGCCATGCACCAGACACGCATGGCAGTCGCCCAGCGAGGGGCAGATGCCCGGACAGCGTGTAGTCTGCAGATTAGTGGTACAATTGGCGCCAATGGTGCGTCCATAGCAACTGCTGTCCGCCGAGCACCAGCCACACTCCGGATTCGACAGGCAGGCGGTGTGCGATCCATGCAAGCGACACGACATCTCGGGATTGTGATTGTACAGTGTATTCTCCACGCGCAGCACCTGGGGCAGTTCGTAGGCGAAGAGATCGGCATTCACATTGCCATGATAGCCGCCCACAATGAGCAGCGTGTGATTGCGACGCAGTGCAGCCGCCTGAGCGAAGACGCCCTGCGTCTTCGGGTACAAGCTGTCGTCGGCAGTGACCACCTGATTGATCCAGATGTGGCAGCTCAAGTGATACCAATACATTTGATTATCGTAGCAGATTTCATCCTTGTTATGACGATGCGTATAGCCGCCAAAGACAATCATATAGTTGCCCGATATGGTGGCAGTGTGGAAGGCGCGTTCACGCGGAATGTTTGTGTCGCGCAATGCGGTGCGTGGATAAAGGATCTCTGTCCAATGCAGCTGATCCAGTTGAAAGGCGAAAATGCGATCGGAGAGCTTGGAGAAGCGTGCCAAGCTGGTCATAATGCCGCCAAACACAATCAACGAATTGGTGGCGCTGTAGTAAACCGTTGAGTGTGCCGCCAGACGCACGTCCAGCGTTTTGCCTCCACGTGGCTGAACCAGCTGCCACTGCGAGTCCTCACTGAGCGGCAATGGTATGCGATAAATGCTGGAGGAGAATTCTCCTGTTTCCACACTGCCGCCAAACAAATACAAGTGACCAGCTGCAGTGGTTAGCGTGTGTCTGGCCAATGCCGGCGGTTGCAGTTGTGATCTAATGGCCATTTGCTTCCATTTGCCACCCGTCTCGACAGTATTGTATTGCCAGAGATCGCTGTAGAAGCTGCCATTGGCATGCTTGCCACCATAGATTACAAATCCGCCGGGCACAACATCTGCCGCATGACCATAACGACCATGCGGCTTATGATCGGTGACCTCTTCGAGTATATCCTCCAGATACTCGGTGAGTTCCTCGTCCGTTGAATTCGCATTAACCGTGGTCAGTGGCAGCGAGGAGCGTGTGCGTCGCTGATGCAAATTCGATTCGGCCAGCGTATAGAGTATGTTGCGGAAGAAGCTCACATCGCTGGTCAGACCCCATAGCTTGGCCTCATCCTCGTTTTTGTGTTGCAGCACCGCTTTCAACAGCGTATGGTCAATTTTCTGTGGGTGATAAAAGTGCCTCCTGCTCTGCAGCGGTATATTCCATTCATCCACCCATTGGCTGGTGCGAAAACGATAGATTTGAAGCGTATTGATCACATTATTCAAATCATAGCCACCGAACACAAACAGCGAGTCCTCGTCCTCAATGTAGACGGCGGTGTGTGCAGCTCTCGGTGTCATACCCTCCGCATCCGTTGCTAGCCAACGCCAGCTACTGCCTGCTGGATTGTCGCTGAGATCGCACAGCCGTCCACTGTAGCCCGGCGAGCAATGACAAATGCTTTTCTGGCATTTGCCGCGACCCTGCTGCTCGCCGCATTTCTGTGGGCACGCCTCGTCCTCGCAATCGGGCCCCACCCACTCGCCATGGCAGACGCACTGGTCGCCCACGCATTTGCCATGATTATGGCAATTGTTGAGGCAATTTGATATGTAATAGGAAGCACGAAAACCATCGAGCACATAGTTTGTATCGCTGTACATTAATATCAACATCTGCAATAAGAATCAATTAGTAATCGAATACATTTGACTGATTATAAGGGGGGAGAGGTGTATACTTACACTACCGCTACGTGCCACCAAACGCTGGGGTTGTGTGCGTCCACTGAAACTTCCCAAGAGCGTTGAATTGAAGGAGTCTCCATCATACACATAGATGTAATCATAGGAACACTCGGTGCCCATGCTATGGAATGTTAGCGTAATGAATTGACTCTCATTTTTCGCTTTGATCAGCCATTCACAATGCGAATCCTGTGTATAATTGTAACCGGTTGGACCATCACTAATTTCACCATACGGATCGTTGAAAACTTTGCGACTTCGATCGCATGGCGCTGTTGTTGTTGATGATGATGATGTTACTGTTATTTGTTGCGACGGTTGCGGCAAATGTAAGCTGCTGATAATGATAATCCAAAATGTCAAGGTTGGCAGCAGCAGTGCGTACATTCTTTGCATTTTAATTACAGTTGTCGTCGTCGTCGTTGCTGTTGTCGTTGTCGTCGCGACGTCGTCGCCCAATCTCATTTTTATGCAAATTGCAATATCACACTACAACACCTCTCTTAGTTTTACTGTATTTCGGTTTCTTCTGCATGTTCATCCAGCCTTTGTTCATTGCACACACAACATGGGCGCGCACGGCCGTAGGAGTAGCAAACTCTCGTCTGTGCGCTGAAAAATTATTATTTCTCCAGCCAGCCTGTTTTTTTATTTGTGCGGAATTTTTTTGTTTAATTTTACTAACTAGTGATGGGGAGGCCAACTACATCGTAACTGCATATGATTACGCGTGAATGGCAAAAATATCGATATACCAACTTAATCTTATTTTACAGCACTGGCGATTTGCCAGTCACAGCGCCACAAGTATATTTTGCACATCTCTAATTCCGTCTTTTTGGGTCTTCTTTCCTATTCAAGATGGTAGGTGTTGGAGCGGGCCTTAGCGAAAATCGTAAAACATCCGCGTCAATAATTACTAAAATGTTGTAAAAGTGTTCGAATCTTATACAATGAAGTGTTGTTTGTGATTTCAATACGTTATTTCAAGAATGTGCGTACTTTAAATGCATATTAATTGCCCAACTACATTTTCTCAAGTGGCTGCACAAACAATTCTCCCAATTGGCGCAAACAAACAATATACTAATGACTTGTGGTTTTGTTTCTTTTAGGTGAACGTACCTAAGCAACGTCGCACACTGTGCAAGAAATGCAAGTGCCACAAGCTGCACAAAGTGACGCAGTACAAGAAGTCCAAGGAGCGCAAAGGCGCTCAGGGCAGACGTCGTTACGACAGGAAACAGCAAGGTTTTGGTGGTCAAACTAAGCCCATCTTCAGGAAGAAGGTAAGCACAACGAAAACGGATATTAACTATTAAATAAAATTGGCACTGTTTACTATGTAGTTCAGTTGCCAATTTGTATTATTTTGGTTAATCGGTCATTTTAGTGCCGTTTCTCAAACAGCGGTATCGCTTTACAAATGGCGTACTTCATGAACCGACTAACTTCTACCATTTTCATATATGTTCATAAGATTGGCGCTAGAGTAGACCGAATAGTCTCTCATTATACCTACTAGGCTATTTGGTGGATGATAAGCGCAAAATTAATATCTAGTTTTAGCTGCTTTGGTGTGGCATTTTTAAATGCAGCAGTATTGCCTTATCAATGGCATATTTAATGATCCGACAGCTTTTCACAACTCATTAAACTAAGAAATAAAATGGCACTTTGTAGAACTAAATTGCCTTGAAGAAATATTCGGCTTTTTGGTGGGAAAAAAACTGTGCAAAAGTAACTAACAACTGTGTCTGTGCAGCCCCTAAAAAGGCAAATGGACGCTAAGACTTTATTGGCTTTCCAGATAAACGGCAGTTGCAAACAAAAATATCAAGTTATTAAGCTATAACAATTACTAATATCCATTCTCCTTTACTTAATAGGCTAAGACTACCAAGAAGATTGTGCTGCGTATGGAGTGCACCGAATGCAAGTTCCGCAAGCAGACTCCTCTGAAGCGTTGCAAGCACTTCGAGCTGGGTGGTGACAAGAAGCGCAAGGGACAGATGATTCAGTTCTAAGCTGCCCGTTGATCACTAAGATGACCCGCTCTTTTCTATACGGAAGTGTTTTTAAGTTGTTTACATGGACTGCTTTTGTTGCATGCCGAATGAGGTGTGCAACAAGTGGGAAATAAAACAAATTTGTAGACGTAAATTTAAGCAAATGTGTGTTTAATTTTAAAGTGTAGCATTTCCAAATGCTATATCACAAGATCACAAAATATTGGAACTATTCCAAGCTCCTTTTTTCTATTCAGCGATGCCATCAATGAGAATTTCATCGGGATTACTACGAAACGAGATTTAATTACTAAAATGTATAGATTCGTTGTATGTTTAGTTTACTCACTCTAGCTGTTGTGGTTGCAGACCCTCTGAGAGCATTTTTTGTTTTACAGCCGGCGGTGGCACGCCCACATGCAGCATTTTAAAGAATTTCTTGTAGCGAACATCTTCGCAGGCTCGCACGCCATTAATGGGCTCTGCTTCAACTTCCTCTGGTGGTGTCTCGACGGCATCTTCTACGGGTGCTTCTACGACAGCTTTAGTAGCGCTTATGGCAGTGTCCTCATCTTTGTCCAAGGGAATGGAGGCCAGCTTTGCTTCCAGTATAATTAAGGCAGCTTCGGTTCGCTGTAGTTGACGTTCCAATTGCACAAATTTGGTCTCGCAATTTAACGCGAATTCGTTAAGAAAAGTGCATGTACTTATTAGAAAATGGTTAACAAACGCTAATATACGCTTTTGATTTAGAGGCGGTATTTGTGTCCTGTCCACATCCCCTTTAAACTTTGAGCTTGCTTCCATTATGTTTATTATTATAAAGAATTAACTAATTATAGTGGTGGAGACACATTAAAAAATACCAAAAAGCTATTCTGGTAAATTTTAGTCTTTTATACCATATACGACTTGACATATCGATGTTGCCCCTATCGCAGCTTGATAGTCGCCAATATCGGAAAGCTACCCTGCGCGGTTTTCTGAAAGTTCAAAAACGTAACGTTTTTTTTGCTTTTAAATATTTTATTTATTTGGTTTTATTATATCTTAACATGAATTGTGTGGAGTTTTTATGCTTTCTTTTTTTTCTTGTTTTGTTTCTTGTTAAAGTATTCTGTACGATTTCTCAATTTATTATAAAAGTATGTATATATTTATTTTTTTCAGTTAATATGCATGAAATTTGTTTCTCAATTTCTATATGTATAAACTTATGTGCTGGGGACTGGGTTCTTGCCTATATGCTCAAATCTACAATGAACGTTTTTCGACTTAATTTTAAACTTGTTATTTTGTATTTATTTTTATAATGCGCATAAAGTTAGTCGTTTTTATTTTTTTTTGTCGATTTCTTGTGCGCTTTAATATTTGAGTTGATTTTTATTCTTGTTTGTTTATATATGTTTGCATGAAAATTATAAAATATAGATACACGTGTATACAAATTGTATTTATGGTCTTTCCTTGTTGAACGAAACGCATGCGTGTTTATTGCTGCTGTGTTTTGTTGTTGAAGTATTATGGCAGTGGATCTTCGAACGGTACAAAAATAAGAATCATGAATGTATCTCTATCGTTTGACCTTTTTGAACCCCTTCTGGGTTTATTGGCTTTTTCTTTTAATAATGAAATAAACTTAAAATGCTGCCAGCAGCGAAATTGTTTTGTTGTGAAATGAAAAGGCAACAAAGGCATTTTATAAACTGGCGTATTTTGGTTCTGATTCTCAGATGATTTTTGGATCCGTTGCAAACAAGAGCCAGCTGGTTTACAACGTTTTCAAATATATTATGTGTTTAATGCTTTCTGTGATTTCTGTTTTCTCCAACTATTTTGTTGCATTTGCAATGTGAAATGGAGTGGAGGAATTTGTTTTGGTGTTTAAAAATCTCTCAAGGCCAAATGTGACGACACAGTTTCATTTTGTAAAACTTTATTTAAAATAAAAATAAAAATACATGGTAATAAAAAAATCAAAAATGTACAATTAAAATTAAAAATCAATAGATTTATGTATTATGTATGTATAATATGCGCATCACTCTGCATTAATCGGTTTTCAATTTTTTTTTTTTGTTTTGTGTTGTATATAATTTACCATCATTAGTAGTAGCTTTATCATAATCGCCATTGTCATATAGATCTACATGTTTCAGTATATATATATATATTTATATATATGTGTGAGTGAGTGTGGGTGTATATTTATATATGATATCGCATGTTCATTTGTAACAACTAAAGTACAAATTAGAATACACATAATTAATGTATAGGTAGTAGAGGATTTTCTTTTAATCTTTTATAAGAATCGCTATCGATTTATTATTGTTATTAATTTTTTGCTTTTGTGGATTTTCTTTTAATTGTTTATCGAATATCAACTTGGGTTTATATTCAGTTTTTTTTGTTGTTTTTTTTTTTTTTTTTTTTTTTGTAGAGTCGCATTTTGAAACGCAACGATTTTATAATAATAATAATTTGTAATACTATAACTAATATTGAGTTGCTCGGCATTCACGTCCACATTTCAACGTTTTATTTGATTACAATTTATGAATCGTTAAGCGATTCTAAACATATATGTATATATTATATTAATTTTTTGTTTGTTTGTTGTTATTCAACTACAAGTGTACGAAATCCATTGGATCAGCAGTTGGCGCTGTTTTTCTTTACGTTTTTTCATTTTGTTTTGTTAGTGTTTAATACTAGGCATAAATTAAATAAATAGCTTAGCATACAGTTATAGCTCAACGGCATTATTATTTATATCATCTGGATCTGTATGTATAAAGTGGATCTTTGTTGTCCCAAGCATTTCTTTGTATGAAAAATTATATAGAAATAGAAGCATTTATACTTTTCTTTTCTCACTTAGTGTTTAATAAAGTTTTCTCCGTGGTTGTGTATGTGTGTGTTGATTTTGTGATTCCCGACGTAATAACTTTCGTAACACATCTCGCTTTTCTCTTTCCTACACTCTCTCTCTCTCTCATTCCAATTATTGATAAATAAATAATAGTCATTATCATCAGAATCAATTATCGTTATCATTACCATTATCGTCGTCGTCGTTCTCTAATGTTAATTTACAACTTGCACGTTCTTTGTGTGTTTTATGGGCAGAGGGAAGGGGGATTTAGGGGGGATGCATATATAAGTATATGGTGTGTGTGTGTGTATATATATAATTACGACGTATGCCACTTAAGACTACAAAATTTGATCGTCTATTAATCATTACGTAAAACGTGTTTTGTTAGATGAGTAAATCTTCCCGTCCAGCAGCAGCAGCAGGTCACATTTTAATCTGCTTAATCCTGGCCAGCTCTCTCTGCAATCTGGACTGAGGAATCGAACCTGCACAGCGAGTGGCCAATTACACGAGAAATGTCATTAAAGTTAGCCATGGGGGTAAATCTATATTGTTGTATATATATATAAGCATATCAAATGTACAGGAGCAGCATTGTTCTCCAACTCTTGGTGGTGGTGGCCATTGACACAATCGCTGTGCAGGTTCTCAATCATTGCTTAAATTAAATCTAAATTGTTATTGTTGATTGGCAATCATCATCTACTACTTGATTGAGTGAAAATGTTGTTAAACTTGCAGCTGGTTGCAGGCTTAAGAACTTTTCACTTTTGTTAACAAATACAATGAGTGTTTAAATATTGGGATTGGGATTGGGATTAGATGATGTTGGCCATGCGCTTCAACTTGTATAGATTACAAATTGTTGCATTATCTCTTTTTTTCTCGACTATCGACATGATTGCGCTTAAAATGCCATAATTAATGTGATTTATTTATGGGTTTCATAATTTTTCCCCCATTTTTCTATTGTATAATAGAGCAATGTTGTTGCCTTATTTTTCTGGGTGTTACTTGTGGTTGTTGTTGTTGTTCATCTCTTGTATAATGTATAATTAGATTTAAATGTATAGTATATGTATATATATAAGTGTATTTATATGTATGTATAATTATTTAACTCGAACTCGTAATCGCTTAGCTGGGGAGCTGATGTTGTTGCTGGAGCATTGGCCGCTTCTGTTGTTGTTGTCGCTACTTTTCTGGTTGCTCCGTGGTGTCTAAACAAACACCTTGGCCAGACCATCCGCACCGGCGCTGGCTATGTAGGGCTTGGTGGCATGGAATGCCACATCGAATATGCTCTCATCGAACTTCTTGCGATGTGCCGTGATCTCTTGCACACACGTCTTATTTTCCAGATTCCACAAACGTATGGAGCAATCATGCGAACCAGATAGCAAATACAATCCATGCGCATCGACGGCCAGCGATGTGACCGGCTCCAGATGCGCCACCATCGAGTGCATCAGTGCGCCAGTTGTGTTGTCCCAAAATCGTATATGACGATCCTCGTGCGCCGTAATCGTGATGGGCAGTGTCGGATGCGAGACGACCTTGTTGATGAACTTCCCCGTGTTGCCGGACATTTCCTGAGTCGCCTCCAGTTTAATCACCTGTTTGCCCGTCTCCGTATCATAGATGATGCAATGGGCACTATTGTAGGCCACCACAATGTGATCCACCTCGTTGCGCACAAAGTCCACGGACGAGGGCCCGCCCTCGGCCTCAGCAGCTGTATAGGTGCGCAACAGTGGCTCCTTGGTGTATGGTGACCATAGTTTAACTGTGCCATCGGCCGAGCATGAAACGATATTGTTCTGCATCGTGGTCAGACCCCAGACGGCGTCCGTGTGACCCTCAAGGGTGCCGGAGTGCACATTGGGATCGTAACAGTCGTAGGGATCAATGTTGGGCGATGGCAGCTGCCAGCACTCGATGTTGCCATCCAGGCCGCCAGAGTAGCATGTCTCACCGTTGGAGGACATGCCGAGACACAGCACTGGTCCGGTATGCGCACGGAACGTGTACAGCGGCTCCACATCGAGACTAGCGGACTTTTTGGCTTGCACCGTCTTCTGTAGATTCCACAGTTTGAGCGTATTATCCTCGGAGGCCGTGATCAGCACCGGCTCCTCCGGATGGAAAATCAACGAACGCACGCCATCGAAATGCGAACGCAACGTGTACTTGGCATTCCAGGTCTTGCGATAGCCAGCGCCACCAGCACTGCCGCCAGTGCCGTCCTTGGCATTCGCATCGTAAGCACCATCGGACTCATTGTTGACCGTCAGTTGCGCCAGCTCGCCCAATCCCAGCGAGCCATCCACCTCTGAGGAGAAACAAAGGGTGCTTATTAGTTGCAAGAGTTGTGGACAATTTAATGAGCAACAAAGTACAAAAAAATGTTACAAGCTGCAAAGCAACTCTGGGCAATCCAGAGATAGGATTCAATTTTGAATTCAATTCGGATAGAACCAGCTCACTGGATTGCACAGTTAGTTGATTGCACAGTTAGTTGGGTTAGTAAAGCACACCTTCGGTCATAAGATTCATATCGTTCAAGAGCTGCTCTCCCACCTCGGCCTCAAGATCTACGCAAAGATGAACGCATCGCGACGAAGAAGAGAGAAGCGAAAGAAACATAAGCAAAAGCACAAATGCAGAGCAATGTCTAATTGGATGGAATTTGGAGTCTCGAGAGGATTTGCAAATGAAAACAATCAAAAAAAAGAAATGCATACTACTTGAATGTATATGAATGTGGTGAGGCAGGCGGGAGGGCAAAAAGAGGTTGCAAAGGGTTGTATTAGACAAGAGGGACTGGGACATACCTTCGGTCAACATATCTTTGCCGGACTTGGGTCGCTTGGCCATTTTAACGTCTGTGTCCTCATTGTCGGTGGCAACCATTTCCAGATCATCGGAGATCTCATCGTCATCGGACATCTCTGTGGGCCCAAGGAACTCAAAATTGGCCATGACCGCCGCCTCCGTGTCCAGTATGATGGCATCATTTGATTGTTGCACTTTTTTAGCGGGAGTATGACGGCCTAATGTGAGCAAATTATTCAAATCTTCAAGAGGGTGGGGGGGACGTGGGTGGTACTTACCTTCAGATTCTGAGGCACGCTTATTGCTCTCGTTGCCATTAATATTTGGACTGAGATTCTCACCACCGCCGCCGCCGCTGCCGCTACCACTGCCAATGCCACAACCGCCAATGCCGCCGCCTCCATCATGATCGGCGTTATTGTTGAGCCCCAAAATGGAGCGTACACGATTTGAACGCACATCAATGATGTTGTCTGTGTATCCGATTTCGGCGAGATATTGACGCAACATTTGCCTGCCCTGTCGCCACGTGGTATTGGACACTGAGCTATACGGCACCTCCGAATCGGTGGCCACATCGCCGCCCAGGCCACCGTCGTCATTCGACGATGGCTTAAACTCGTTCAGCTGCGGCGGATCGGTGCCGTACTTTAATCGATAGAATTTCGCTCGCTCCTGACGCAGTGCATACTCCAGCATCTTGATGCGTCGCGTCAGATCCGATTTAAGGCTCTCTAAGCATTTGCGCTCACCCAGCAGCATCGCAATACGCGCCTAATAGTAAACAGGAAGAAGACCATTAGATAATAGATAACAACAACGGTATAATAAATAAGCTGATAATTGATCGATAATTGCAAAACAATAAAAATTATTTAGAAATTCGAATATAATAATAGTCCAATTCGGTATCTGCCCTGATCGCTACATTGAGTTGCCTTTTCAAGTTTAGAAACAATGTTTATATACCCATTCATGCTTAATACCAAACTACAGGGTATAATCAATTTTCATTAATGCAGCACTTGAAAAGCTTTCTTGTATGCTCGCCATAAACAGCGCGTCTGCATATGCATGTCTGTGTGTGTGTGTGTGTAACAACTATGTGTGATAAATGTGTGTGTGTGTGCGTCTCGTTGCAATCCAATTGCTGCGTTTGGCGCGACTCTGCGTCGCGTTCACAATTGACGCTCCGCTGCGCCGCCTGCCAAACGAAAAACAATTAAATTCAATTAATTGTAAAACATAATTACGGAGCTGCTCAACTACTAATTGCAGACAAAGACTAAAATAGATAGCAAAATAAGCAGCATTTACCAACACTGCTCACTTTCGAAATTCCAATTCATATTCATAACCAACCAACCACACCCCTCCCCGCCCTAAACAGCACTCGTCATCTGAAATAACAACAATGTGCACATTCTTGCGCAGGGGGGCAAAATACAGAAAAGGGGATATAGGTATTATTGCCCACGCAGGAGGAAGAAAGACAGACACCGACAAGGACAAGGACAGGACAGACAGGTGCGTAACGATGACAAACGAAACTTTTGCATGCTTCCTTTTCACCAAACTCACTCAATGAACAACATCCAATCGGAGGGAGAAGGGGACGACCAAGGAATTGACACCCCACCCACCCAGTTGCCCCGCTCTCTCAATGAGTGCGCGGCCCAACAAAACTACAATAACAATTTATACATGCTAATAACGGCAACGCGTAAAAGCGAAGAGAGCTATTCAATGCACGGAGAGAGCGAGTGTGTGAAAGAGTAAACAAGAGAGAGTGAGCAATATTCAAACTATGCCGCCATTTGATTTTATTCTCATTTTGTTTCTATTCTTTGTCCGGTGCTGCTGCTTTTGTTGTTGTTTGTTATTCTTGCTGCTGTTAATGGAAACATGTTCTGCATTTGAATTAACGCTCAATGGCAATTTCATTCGGCATATTTGCTAATTAACTATACGCAATGGAAGAACTCTGCTCCCTCGCGTGTTATTATTGTTAAAGAGCTGCTGACAAAAAAAAATGGTAAAAAAAGCGACAAAAGAGCACACTTTTCCACATTATGGCCACGGAAGCTAAGCAGGCAACTCTACTGACTTTTTTTTTTATTCTGATGCTAGGCTAAATTTCAAATTGCCTCACAACATGCAATGCGACGATGGCGATGACGAGTTCCAGCTGATGGAATGCGAATGTGTATGTGGCAGGTGGCGCATTCTATTTATTTATACATACATAAGCATTTTGTTCAGTAAAGCAAATAGACATTTGTTGGTATAAAATATTTACTTAATTAATTTGCTAGCTGTCATTAGAAAGAGCGCATTATAAAACGTAAACGAATAGGAAATAGCAAGTGCAATCATTTTTTTTTTTTTCGCTAATCTCTCTCATCAAATCGTACAATCGTCATGCAAAACAAATTCGACTAATTAACAACTGTCGCCCCATCGATTCCAATGACAAGTAGAGCAGGAAGCTGATTGTCCAATGAACTAACAGGCGCAATATCAGCCGCGACACAAACACAAGGACGTTTTACAGCATGTGCAGCAACACTGACACTGACATACAAACAAAACAACAGCCGCAAGCTAGAAATAGAAACACGCAGCTAGGCGCCTGGCACACAACACACACATTCATGTAAATTATATATATCGGCACATTCACACTACATACACATACATATGCGAAAGCGCTAAAATGGCGTCCAGTATGGATACCATAGGGAGGAGGGAGGTCGTCTAGTCACTGCCCACTCTCTTTTGCTGCTCTTTTTCATTCTTTCATTTCATTTTTGTTGTTTTTGGTAGAAGAAAACACAAACAAGGCGAACAGGTTCATATATGTATATACGGTCATATATATATTTTTGCGACATATTTGTCGCTCAGGTAAAACGCAGCGTCAGCGTCGCCAACTTGTTTCCATTGCAGGCGGCGGCGGCGGCAAGAGTGACGTTTTTTGAATGTCACTTGCTTTGCCGAGCGTAACGTAACGGTGTGTGCAACAATGCAATATATTATCGATAACGATAAAGATAAGTAAACATGCGTGTATATGTACGTGTGAAGTTTGGTGAAAGCGAAGATGCGAGGGCGACTAAAACACGCAATGTGACCAAATTCCTTGCTATTGATATGCTACAGAGCTTAAATAATTACTATCTGATGGCCACATTAGCTTAATTTTAAGCCGCCGAAATAGCTAAATAGAACATACAAATTTGATTACAAAACAAAAAAGATAAAACAAAATTGGCAACTGAACTACAATGAAAAACCCATTGAAATGGAAAGTGAGCTTTAAGGATACTATATAGTTGAACTCACCTGCAATTCAGCCCTGTCCACATCCCACTGTGAACGCTCCAATTCGAAGCGGGACCATTCGTGTTGTATGAAATGCAAGATGCCTGGAATTGTATATTGGGGCGTGGTTGCCTGTTGGTTATTGGGTCCACCGCCGCCAGGGTTGCCGCCCATGCCGCCGTTGCCGCTATCGTCGTTGCCACCACTATTATTGCCACCGCCGCCCATGTTGGAGACTATGCCACCAACATTGGCGTTCTGTCCGCCCAAGCCACTAATGCTGAGACCGCCGCCCAAACTGTTCGATAACACGTTACTGCTGCCGCCGATCGATGAATTGGTTACAACGCCAACGCCAAGAACGGCTGCGCCGCCAACCGGCTTGTTATTGATGCCAGCGGTGGCTCCCGAATTGGTTCCCATTTGTTGTGGTTGTTGTTGTGGTAGTTGTTGTTCTTGTTCTGGTTGTGATTTGCGGGCTTTTCTGCTTGATCCTGATCCTGTTGTTTGCTTTTAATAGACGCCGTTGTTCTGCTGGTGTAGCCGTTTTGTTGGTGTTGTCTCTGTTATTGCTTTTGGTTGTAACACTTGATCGATAAATTTCACTCGATGGCGTTGGACACGTTAATTGGTCTTGTTCTTAAAATTTGCCGTCGAGTGTTTTTAGATTGCTGACTATATCTGAGGCTCCTGTTGTATTAAAGAGAGAGTGAGGAGAAAGAAAAGAGAATAGCCCGTACGTGAGACAAATGAGGTCATTGAATTTTTGCCGAGCAGAAAAAAAACAGGCGAACTAGCAACAAACAAGGAAAAGGATACGACGACGGTTTTTATAAGTGACGGCTTGTGTCTCCCCGGCTGACTCCACTCACGCTTTCTCTCTCTCTCGCGCACTTCACCGGAACAACGGTCCGTATACGCCCCCGCTCCACACCGCGCGCGTTCTCGCTCTCTCACTCTCTTTTTACGATACAACGTCACACACTACATACACATACACGACACACACGCACTCACCCAATCGTCGCACTGATTTGAATGACAACGACAACGATGATTACTACTATTTACGTACACAATAATACTTGCGAGAATCGTACTAACACTTATGAACTTAATCATAACTTATTTTTACTCACATTTACTTGAAAATTTTGTTTACTATTTACAAATTTTTCCAAGGAAACGTTGTTGCTACCGTTTTTTCGTCTACGATTTTGGTTAGAGACGTTTACGCAAAAAAAAAACACACACACACGCGCACACACACACATACACAACACACACAATTTTTCTGCGAAGCAGACGGAGGAGGCTATCAATTTAAATGCAAGACGAGTGACTTTTCAATTTTGAAAAAGAGTTTGACTTCAGAACGCTATCAATGTGATTATTATTTTTTATTGAGTTATTTACGATTTGTTACTAATATAATTAATGCAAACGTCGTGCATTGCACACAAAAAGTCGATTCAGCCGTTCGTCGCACAGAATGTTTGGCCTGGAACTCTAAAACAACAGAGTTAATGCAACATATGATTGGCTCACTCGCACACGTAGAATTAGCGGTGGCGTTAATCTATCGATCTCGCTCTACGAATCTATATACAAAGAAAAACACACGAACACAAACGCACGCTAAAGCCGTACTATTTATTATTTTCACTTTTGTATAATTTCTAATGCCACCAACTTGAAATCATTTTTATTTCAGCAATTTGCACATGCTATTTAAGAACACCGACGTGCTTACATGAACCTTGTCGCACTTCTCCGTTGTGTTAAAAATGTATGCGTTTTCCAATATAGGTGGAGAAATATCGATGGCACAATCGGTGTATCGATGTTTTCGAACAATTTTCATGAACTTCAATTTCTTATAGTAAATGATGGATGATTCTTGTGCACAGATATTTGTAATATATATTTATATTTAATAAATGCAATTTTTATTAGTTCAGGTCCATTTCCTTTAAAAATTCGTTTTACTTTACACTGTATTCGTTAACACCTGTGTTATAGTGTGACCGCAAGCTAAGTTTATAAAATTATTGGTATAACGCCGAGATATACCAATTAAGAATATAATTTCATTTCTTTTATTTAGTTTCATCAATTATTTGTAGACGATATTAAGTAATCGTAAGTAACTTTCTTGAAGAACGAGTGAACCATTTATTTTTGGCGTAAACGCATTTACCATTTACTCTTTTAAAAGTCCGGCAACCATAACTATTGGTCGTTCTAGCTCTATTTTTTATTATCGATTTGTGTTTTGCGAAGTATTCAAAGGCCAGCAAACTTAACTATAATTTATCGAATACCATTTTCAAATATACTCGAAATAATTTAATGCGCTTTGTTGTACTTCTAATTACCCACGAGGTTTATTAATTTAATGCTTATTTGTTTTTTGTTGTGAATTTACAATGCCCAATGAATGTACAGTTATTGCAAAGTTAACCTTCAAAGGCATTGAAATTAACAATTGATATATATTATGATACCTTAACATTATTTGAGGACATCACTAATTGTATATTGTGGAGAATATTATTATGCTTTTGTTGAAACTCTTCTCCGGTGCGTCCGTGCATAGAAATTGTCATCTTACAAGAACTCTTCGCTCCAGTCATTGAGACAATTGTAGCAATCGGACGCTTGCTTTGAGCTGGCATGGCACACATCCTTCATCCATTCTTTGAAGAGTTCTTCGTCCTTCTTCAATACCAGGAACTGACCTAGCACTGTGTATGCCTGCAAAATAAAGACAGTTAAACATTGAAGTGTAAAATAAACAATGTGCAATGAATGGCGTCATTGACATACATATGTAATTACAAATGTACATATTTACTTACTTTGTCGAAGCCTGCATCGGTCAAGCGACCACCAAGCGTCTCGCCGATTCCAGCTAATTCTGTAACAGATTTATCGCCCATTGGCTCAGCTACGAAGTTCCTGTGTTTTTGTGTTGTGCCCGACATCTTGTAACTAATTTGTTTAACGTCGCAATTGCAATAAATTTAGAAATGGAAAAAACAGCGTTTCGCGGCGTTTCTAAAATATGACGCACAAAAAATAGTGTGACTGTATGCCAATAATGCTTAAAATCTTACCGTGACGTACAGCTGGCAACAACAAATGCGTCGTTGTCGATTTTGTACAGTCATCGATATATTTGACTGTTCGATGCAGTAATTTGAAAATTCAAGTTATTCAAATTTTTTTTAAATCTTTAATTCTTTTTTCTTCCTTATGAGTAAAAAAGGAATTTTCCTAAATAAAATGCTTCGAATTATTGATGTATTCCTAAAAAATATCTAAGTAACGAAATTCGGAATCATTGATTTTGTTTTAGTTACATTATATCGATGTAAGCTTGACAATTGTGAGTTATTCCCCTAAAATTAAATATTACAAAATTTAATTTAGTAAGTACATATTTATTGCTTGCTTATTAAAAGTTTTTGCAACATATTACTGTATACTGTTTTTACATGAAAAACTATAGATAGGCTTCAAAAATCAAATATCAGCATTTTCAATGTATGCATGCATATGTAGATCTAGTATGCTTGGGTAGTGATAACACTAGTTGTTTGATCATTATCGTTACGATCGAACTCATTTTAAACATGATAAATCGGTTATCGTTGAGATGTTGTCTTAAGCAATCAAACAAACAATTCAACAAGTGCTGATTGAGTCGATTATGTGCAAAAAAAATTAGCAAAAAGTGAGCGGATTCTCTCCGTTTTTATTCTGTGTGACGCTTTACAAACTAGTTAAATGAACTCTACGTGCAAAATATATACTGATATAATGATATAGGGTAATGGTAAATGTTTTTTTTTTAGAATAACAGCTTCTTCTTTTGCGGCAAGAAATTGCCCCGCACCGTTGTCTCGACCAGCTTGCGCTTGAGCCCCGGCTTCTCCTGTGCCGCATTCGCTGCACTCGCAGCACCTTCTTTGGCCGCCAATATGGCCGATGGCATCGGCAGCTTGGGACCCACCGTGGGCGCTGGTTTATTTCGAAAATACGGCATACTCAATGCCTCACGGCACGAGCAACGCTTCAGCGGATTCATGGCAAACAGACGACGCATAAGCGTAATCATATCATTGCCAGCGGCTGTGAAAATGTTTTGCAACGGCGTCCCGGTGAAATGTCGAAAGAGCAGATAATCATGCAGCTTGCTGAGATGCGGCCATTCCGCTTCGGTGGGTGTGCCAAGCACACTGAAGATGCGCGTCAACTGATCCAGATCCGAGTCGCCGGGCAAAAAGGGTACACGCAACATCAGCTCGGCGAGAATGCAGCCCACGGCCCACATATCGACACCGACACCATATTGCCGGGCACCAAAGAGGAGTTCGGGTGATCGATACCAACGCGTGACAACATGATGGGTGTAGATGCGATTCGGTGAACCGAAACTTTTGGCCAAACCAAAATCACCAATCTTCAGCACACCATCGCTATTTACCAGCAAATTGTTGGGCTTGAGATCACGATGTAATATCCAGTTGACGTGCAAATATTCCAGGCCACGTAGCGTCATTATTGCGTATGCCTTAATGTTCGCCTGGGTCAAGATGATTTTAGTATCCTTGATGATCACCTCGAGATCGGTGTCCATGAAATCGAACACGAGTGATATGTTTGATAACTGCCCAAAGACATCGACCAGTCCGATGATGTTCTCATGCTGCAGCTCTTGCAGAATTTTGATTTCACGCAACGCTGTTCGATTGATGCCATCGCGTGCCTCGTCGCGACTGCCCTTCTTGATCTTTTTAACAGCCACAATTTGGCTGGTCACAACGTCGCGCGCCTTGTACACAATGGCAAACTGACCCTCGCCGAGAAACGATAGCTTGGCATAGCGATCCTTTTTGTCATCTCCCAGCGGCAACATGTGTGCAATTTGGCATTAATTCACTAAAAATTTAGAATATCCAATTAGGCCACAATCTTATGAGTCAATTAAATTGATTACTCCACTCGTCTTACCAATTCCGGGTAGCTTTGTTACAAGTTTGTTACCGACTGTTTGTCCTCCCTAGGGCCGCGCCGGCTGGCTCATCGGTACTTAGGTGGAGTTCCATCCCTGGGCAGCAGTCCGCACAATCGATAGCTCCACCGATACAAAACAGCTGCTTTAAAACAGAAGAAACGCATCACTAACAAAACAGAACAGCTGCCGCGCAATTGAAAACTGCGCTAAACAAAAGGAAATATGCAAACAAACTATTGACGACGGTAAGTACAAAGAAAAGCTAAAAAAAAAATAAATACGCTACGATGTATGAGGAGCAGCCACTGATGTAGTGGCCAACGCTAGAGAGATGGCGCAGATGTGGCCATCTCAGGCTGGGTGGGTACTCCGGGGTCCAACTAGGCCCTATTCAAACATAAAAAATGGATCCGCACTTGCATTGCTGCTGTTGCTCTGGTTGTTGCTGCTGTTACTCTGTTTGTTGCAGTCGTTGCAGTGGTTGTTGCAGTTGATATTGCTGCTGTTGTTGCCTTCTTCGCGCAAACACTCGCAGCAACACATATCCACACAATTTTTCGTGCAGACACCAATTTTCCGAATCCTTTTTCTTCTTCTTCCGTGAAAAAAGGTTAACCTCCTCTTTTTTGTAAACAGGTGGAGCAGTTTTAAATCTTGCTCCCATGGAGTTGCCATCTCGGCACGTGATATATCGATAACCCCCCAACTGCTGGCACAAACGATAACCAACAACGTAACAGTTTATATCGCATCGGTTCCATAAACTCTATGCTTTTGTGTATCGGTCGGTGCAAAAATTTGAAAATTTACGAACTCGAAATATACAAAGTAGATTATCGAGTAGTGTTGCATACTTTTGCGCGCAATTACAAAAATATTTGATATTGAGAAATCTTTATTATCAGTGCGGGCAACGCTTAGTCACTTGGTAAAGCAATCATAAGTTTAAAACAAATGCAGAACATGTAATTTAAGTGCAGCTTAACCCAATTAACACCCGCTGTGATTGATAAGCTACAAACTGTCAAGCGATCGTCAAGCTTACAAGCCAGGTCGACTTTCTTGGGCGCCCAACAGTCTTGATTGACACTTGACAGTTTATATAGAATGTTAGTAGCTGCCAGTTGGGCAAAAAGTATAAAATTCTTGTATTTTGGCCTGTGGTTCTTAGTAAAGGAAATTTCCGAGAAAAAAGTTTCGAGAATGTTAAAGTTTTCGCTGCGATGGCTCATTGTGACAGTTGCTTGGCAAGGTGAGGACAGTGGAAGAGAGGGGGAGAGAGAAAGATTTTGTATAACCTGTGACCGACTTTCCAAATTTATTGAGTGATCACTTATTGGCCTGGTCTCTGATTAATTTAACTGCTGCCCAGCTGCTGCGCAGAGACAACGAATTAATTACCCATCTTGGCCCATCATCTGCAGCAGCAGCAGCAGCAGCAGTAAACCGGTTCACGGAAAGGATTAAAAATAAGTGACACCAGAATTGTGTGCTTGAGTTGAGATGTGCAACAAAACAGAGTCGAGAACGTGAACTTGATCAACCTACGCTGATCAGTCGCAACGCAGCAAGCTACCGTTCAAGATGCCATCGAATGCGCTGGCCTGCATCTGTAATGTGATCAATCCCTGTCGCAATGAGGTCTCCACCACGTTTGTCGTCGTCCAATGGCTAATCACAGGATTCGCTGCACTCGCCCAAGTTGTGCGCCCCGTGCTCTTGCTCTGTAATCTTGACACCTCTCTGAGCAAAATACTGATAATGCACAATTCAATTACTAGTTGCTTCATTACTTTACAATTCAATTTACAGTCGGCATACGTGGCGAGGTGGCGCTTAATCAGGAGGATTACAACAGGACATGGATCTATATGCCCAATGGCGAGGGCAAGCCTGAGGTGGCCTATCTTGTGGAGCCGCCGCCAGAGAATCGCATTAGTCTGCCGCAGCTGATTCAATTCGAATATTATGGCAGGTGAGAGTGAAGTGCTGACAATTTAGCCATTATTCGGCTAGATCTGGCTTTTAAGAATTGTGATTAAGAAATGTAGTAAAAAATTCTCCTTGTTTATTTAAAAAAATGCATTAATTATCATCTTTTTTCTGATTGCTTTTGACAACAAAATAATAATGATATACGTTTTGTATCTATCAAATTTTACAAGGTGTTCTATAGCGAACCTTGTATTTGAATCTTATCTAATCTCTTGTATTGTTTTTATGAAATTTTATTACTCTTCTCCCTAGCGATGCACCCGATGACATGCGCAGCTCCAGCTTTTGGATCGATGAGAACGATTTTCAGCGCGTTAAACGCGACAAACGTGACACCTGGCAAGAGATGGCCGAGAAATTTGATCCCAATCTCGACACCAAGATTCTCGTACACGGCTGGAAATCGAGCACCATGAGCAACTCGATTCAATCGATAAGGGGCGCCTATTTGCAGCGTGGCCAAGTGAATGTGTTCGCGATCAATTGGCGGGATCAGGCCGATAATATCTATTATCTGACACCGGCTCGCTATACAGTGCAAGTGGGACGTGCTGTGGCCAAGTTAATCGATCTGCTGGTGGAGGAGAAGGACGCAGATCCGCAGCGAATTCATCTAATTGGCCACAGCCTGGGTGCGCATATTATGGGCTATGCCGGCTCATATACCAAGTATCGTGTGAGTCGCGTGACGGGTTTGGATCCAGCGCGTCCGGCTTTCGAGGATTGCATTGGGCCGGAGAATCATTTGGACAACACGGATGCAAATTTTGTCGATGTCATTCACAGCTGTGCGGGTTATCTTGGCTTTCGTAAGCCCATTGGCATGGTCGACTTTTATCCCAATGGTGGTGGACCTCCTCAGCCGGGTTGCAGCGAGATATCCCAGATATTCAGTGAGTAACAAAGACACAGCTCAAGATTCGATTAAACACACGCAACTCTTGCAGCTGGTTGCAGTCATGGACGCTCCTATGAGTATTATGCCGAGTCCATCAACAGCGACAAGGGCTTCTATGGCGTGCCTTGCACCACTTTAGATCAGATGAAGGGCAAAAACTGCACGGGTGGCAGGATTCTGATGGGCGATCGAGTGCCGCAGGACGCGCGTGGTATTTATCTGGTCAAGACTTCAAATAAACCGAGCTATGCACTCGGCATGGACGATCTTTGGCCAAAGGATTACAACAACAACAACAACAACGACAATTGACAATTATCTATATGATTTACTTAAAACTCGAACTTAAACTAAATAAAGACTTGCAATTGGAGGCGTTAGTTTGGTTTAAGGTATAACATCGGTGCGGCGACGAATGATGTTGCTGCTCCTAAGGTTGCCATTGGGCTGCAGCAGATCCTCGGGTCGCGGTTCAATCTCATAGTGCCTGTAGCCATCCACATCATCCAGCTCCTTGGCCACAAATTTTCCCAGCAGCGTACCGCGTCCAGCATAAGGTGGCAAGTATTTGAAGGTAGCAGCTGCGGTGCCGCCAACGGGAATCTCCGAAATCTAGAGCACGAAAAGTTATTAGCACTCAGAGTGATTAGATGTTCCATCTGCTTACTCACCTTGAACTTCAGCGGCTGCGCTATGCCCGGTCCCTCGATGGTGAAGAGTCCCTTGTGCAGGGGAATGGGCAGCGGATTCTCTAGACGCACAATCACATCAACCTCCTGCTGTGCCACCACCGGAACATCTCCATTGCCAAACTGGAACTTAATGTCGGGTTTGCGCACACGGAAATCATCCTGGGCATAGTAATCATAGTCGGTATCCTGAACCTTGCATGCGGCGGATATTTGGAAAGCCGCCTGAGAGGAAAGCTTTTCAAAGTACTCATTGAACGTGACCTCCATGCGCACATATTCCGTAGTCTGTGGCTTCAGATCCACCTCAAAGCCCATAACCTTGACCTCCTGGGCACCAACGCCCGTGTAGAGCACAGCATCACAGTTAAGTTGACCTGTGGCCAGATGAACGCGCTCCTCACTCTTGTTGGTCACCTTGAGCACAACCGAAAAGTTCTCGCCAATCTTGATGTCATCCTTCAGTTCCATGCTAAACTCCACTTCATTGAAGCTATCGTTGAGATAGTAGCGACTAAAGGCGTGACGTGATTGCTTCAATGCCTTGAGCATAAAGTTGCGTTCCTCCTCGGTGCGTTCGGCATACTTGTAGGTGTCGGTGATGTCCTCTCTTTCCCACTTCAGCACCGCCTTCGTGCTGATCAGATGACCAATGGCCAGCGTGTCCTTGCGCAGCAATTTCAACGGCTGACTCGGACCATTGTAGCGCCAATAGAGCTTGTCGGCATTCACCTCGGAGTAGACAAACCCGCAATCGAAGGGACGCAAAATCTCGCCATGCTTGACAGCCAACACGGCAGCGGGACCCACGCGATACATGTTATCCGAGGCCTCCTGGGGCGTGGCATCCACAGCCTGCCAGCCATCATAGGGACCATACTGACCGATGCCCAAGTCGGGACGTTGCATCCACAGCTCGTTCCACACATGATAGTTCCAAATGGAGTCGGTTGTCTCGGCGTCCAGCTTCTTGTTGTTCGCATCGATGAAGACATCCACGGTGAGCGAGGCCTGAGTGTCATGAGCCGAGGAGTAGCAAGTGATGATGCGCGCCGGAATACCCAGAGCACGGGAAATGGTCGCGAGAACGCCACTAAAATTCCAGCATTGCGCAAACTTAACAGATCGCTGTGTCCTGTGGAATTCCTGCAGGATTTCCGCCGAACCCGTCCACTTGGTGGGCGCAGTGCCGCCCGAAAAGTCTTCGCTCCAATTTCCCAACAGCACGCCATCATCATCCACGGAATTGACGAGTGCTGAGAGCGCACGAGCTACGCGCACCGGATCCCCGCGATAAGCAGGTGGAATGCGTCCCACGGTGCCTAGGAGCTTCAGACTGCACTCGAGCACATCTCGCTCGAATTGGCCAATCTTCCACACAGAGGGACGGAGCCGATTATACGAGCCACGCCAGATGAGCGTAGTATCGTGCATCACATACTCCTTGCGTTGCTCCCGATTGGCGAGATACACTTGATCATCGGGACACCAGGGATTGAACAGCACATAGATGGGCAGGGGCACCTGATAGCTACGTGAGCCATCGCCCAGCAGCTTGGTATCGATGTCCAGACGCCATTCGGTCACGGGGCAGCTTACCGGCGGCTTAACGAGCACCGTCAATGTTTGACCCTCATGCGCCTCAATGCCTGCGCCCCATTCAAGGGCATCGCCCAGATAATCGATGCCATCGTGCGGCACCAGCGCCATCAGTGTGCCATGTCCCGGACTGGGCTTGACGTCATCAGCCACACTAAAGATGAAGCTAATGGCATCCTTGCTGGGACTGTAGTCGCGATTAAAGTGGATGCGCAGTCGGAAGGGTTCGCCACGACGCACTATCAACGCCTCCTTGGCGGAAGCTGCAGCGAAGTGACTCGTGTGGTGCTCATCGTGATTGTCCTGCAGGCACAGATCCACGCGCTGTACTCCTAGCACCGCTGAGCTGCCGGCATCTATAAAAAATCATCACTTGATTTATTTATAACTTCTGTTATAACGAGTAACTTATTGAACTTTTAATGGTTTTATTAAAAAGATTCTTTCAAACCCTGCTACATTTTAATAAGTACAATCTTAACTCAATAAATCAAACACCAATCAATAAACGATCTAACAAAAATAAAGTAATTAAAAATAAATGGTCAACCGAAGTCAAACTGATAAATTTTAAAGAACAAAAAAACGCTAGGCAAATTTACAAATCGAACATCAAAACCTAAGCGAAATCTACATTATTATTCTGTTGACCCAACATTTGTTGCAATGATTAGCCAAACCAATAAAATAAAAATAAAATCCAGTGCTATTAGTCACAGTTCTTATCGGCATTCCACGGGTCAACGAGATGATCTCATCAAATATTGTGGATGCGATCAGCTGTCATGATTAAATGCTGCAGCCCAAAGCGAACATTCTGAATAATCGCCGTTGGCCATAAACAAACAAAAATTGTGGCATACTGGCCAAAAAGTTCAATGCCAACACAATTAATTTTCATAGTGGACAATCGGGCGTATGCGTAATGCGACGTCTAACACTGGGGCCACAACGTCGCGTCGCCCACAACAACACTTAAGCGTAGAGCCGGAAAGCAGCATCAACAAGACAGCAAAAGCACTGGGAATTAGCAACAACAATCTCAACACTTGTTGATAGACCGTTTTTTTATATGATATTTGTGTTTTTTTTAATGATCCAATCAACTTTTGATCAAAGTCTATAAAAAAAACCAAAAGGCAGAGACACTATGAAAATATTTTTTAAATTGAAACAAAGCGCTAAAATAATATTTGGTGCATTAATGCGATCGCAGCTGTCTCACTATGTCCAATATTGTTCAGAGTTTTCATTATTGTTTTCGAAAATTATGACTAAAAGACATTTGTCAATGTTTGATAATCTTTCTAAACTTTTTCAGCCTCTTACATTGTACATTTTAGCGCACACTAAAACTAATAAAATGTATTATTAACTATTAGTACAATTAATTTTTGAGAACCCAATACAAATAGCTACATCAATTTGCTTAGTAATTTATTTAACAACGCAAAATGCTTTCAAATTTATTGAACTCTTTGAAAATTCGGACACTCGTAAATTTATTTAACAGTAAGCTCTTTGAAATATTAATAATTTTCGTAGAAAACTTGTGCCAAAAATAACAAAGCTCTAAGTAAATATTTCATTCTAGTTTTCGAATTGCCAAAATCTTGAAGAAAACTAATAAATAATTTTGCTGTAAATTATTTATTAATCAATGATTCTACACTTGAATTTAGTGATCTTTAACTGTAAAATTTATTTGTAGCATTTTACGAGTAAATAAATTATCATTCACTTGGTAAAGGAAATATCAAAAATAGAATAAAAAATCTATACCATTGAAAGCAAAGTAATCTACTTATAGCTTTAAAAGGTGCGTTTCCATTTTATGGAACTTGAGGTCACCTTTGATATGGGGCCAACTAATAGGATTATGAAACAATTTCCATATGGCTGCACCTTTCGATCCCAGCAATATCAATTAATGTTTAACCTTTAAAGTGATTGAGTTCAGGCGAAAGATGTGTGATAATAGCGATATCAGGAATTCCTAACATGCAAATCTAGAAACTGACATTAACGAAATCAAAAGTGTTGAAATAAACGCAATAAACAAAATTTGCGTAGAATTCCGAAAAAAAATCACAAAAACGTGTCAAACAACAAAATACTCGAAAATCAAACAAAAGCGCGAGTGAAGTCATAGGCGAAAAAATAAATATAATAAATACACACAACTAAAACAACAAGAGGCAACGCTTTGGGACCAGCCAGCCAGTGAAATAATTAATTGTGCTGAAAAGCGTATGTCATATAGGGTCATTACATATATGTACATATATATAGACGAGTATGTATGCTAATTACTTGCAAGATCGGGCCCCGGACGTGTACTCCGGAAGGGATTGAAGGGGCGTGGCGGAGGCGCTGGATGCCACCAGCGCTGTATCCAGACGGGCGCATAATTTCTATACCAAGAAGACATTATGAGAGTATTTTGTTTGCTTCTTAACACACACGCACTGAGTCACACACACGCGTAGAGACACGCACAAGGCTTAACGGAAACTGCGCTTTAAGCTGCCGCTTCTTTGAAACTAGCGTTACTTTTAATACCGAAATCGAATTGTGAAAACAGAAACAATGATTGAAGCCAAGACCGAACCGAACGTTGCTACGCTTTGAACCGCACTGATCTTAGATGAGTACCATGCATTGAGATAGTTTCGCTTGTCTGTCAAATGGCTCTCTCGCTGCCGTGTAGCTTGTGCTCGTCGCTCTCTCTATCTGTGCGTTCGCTCAATTTCTGATTCTTCTTTAGTCGCGCCGTCGCTCTCTGCTGTTATTATGAATTATGTACGGGAAGCATTTTTGCGCAGCGTCCGCTATTGGCGTTGCTTTGGTAATAGAAGCTACCACCATCTGTTTGGCGAAGTAGCGACTGCGTCATAGTCGCGTTGCAAATGGGGCCAATTTAATTGATGTACGAACATACATTTATGTGAGTAATAAGACCTGGAGCAAGTTCAATATCATCTCCATCTTTCAATCGTGAACAGCGATTCGATTTGCATGCGGTGTTTGGCACACTGCCAACAATAAATAAGAGTGCACTGCAAATATGCGACAGCGAATAAATCTGGAAATTCCACTGGAAACCGCAGGTAGCTTTATGCACTAAAGTACATTTCCAATACCGTAAAATTATTGCAATCGTTTCGGTTTGGTTCCTGATCGCAAAGGAGTTTATGCTATCTTGCTCTAACACAAGAATTAGTAGGATAACACTCTTACCCTCGTTACTAATGAAAGTGTGACGTCAGGAGAGTATCGAGCTTTTTTTTTATTTTATTCAAGCTGCGCATTTCTTTTTCCTTTTGGTTACAGGGTGTGAAAAACGACTCAGGCGGCAAAACGAATTTTAAATTTGTTTATACACTTGAAATGATTAATATTATACGCTTTGTTGCAGTAAGGGATGGGCACATCAGTAAATTTGCTGGAATTCATGCTATTTTCACCAAATTGCCTATATAAAAATATATTTATGTATGTACATAAGTGCTTATATTTGAACACTTGTGTCGAGTGAGAATTTTTGAACCTGCTGTTTAATGTCTTTGTCAGCTTGCAGGTGTTTTTTTAGGTATTTCGATTTCGAGCAATTTCTGTTTAACTGCATGATTGAAAACCTCTCCAAATGTTGCATATAGACATACCAATGTAGTTTGCTGTTGTGGGAAGTTGATTTTGAATGTAACACGTACGCCCACAGCAAACACAAAATTATACTAAATTAGCATGCTAAAATGGCAATATCAATATTGGGGTAATAATAGTTGCACATCATTGTCACTTGAATTCTAAATAATTGTTTTCGTAGTACAATAATTGCAATAACAGTCATACAGCTCATACAAATTTAACACAACAAAGGTCAGTAATAATTTTTAGAAACTTAAATATTTTTAATCTTTCATGGATGAATGGGCTTTTCCAATGTTAATTAATTTAAAAAATATTTAATCCTATTATCGTTACAGTCCGTATTTTACACAAATTCTCGTATATTCACCTGTTTCATCTGGAGTTGCCAAATAAATTGCATCAATATTACGTATACGTGCTGTAGTTTCAATGTCTGAAACTGACTCGCGTCGTTTTTTGAAAATATCCAAACATGACAATTTCTGGCCCATTATGGGTTATTTTGGAATACACCTAACAGAGTCGAGGGCGTTGCGTAGCTAAACCGGTTTTGACACGCTGTGGATGATAAGCTAACACTGAACCGAAGTGCGACTAATGAATGAGGTGAGCTGCAGTATTATATTTTTATTTAAACTTGACACGCGCGCTGTCAACAATTAACTGGCGATATATTTACGTATGATTTCGGTTAACAACTGCATCAAAATATATGCCAATTGAAGCCTTTAAAAGTGTAACAGAATTGCTTTCACATTACATCATCATCATCATCGACACAACGACTCAAGCGACTGCCCCGAAGCATAAGTATTTTTCGACTGGCCAAACGAGTGTTTTTTTTTTAATTTTTACATATGCTGCTACTTCTCAGATTCTCTCTGATGTTGACCCCAGACCCCCAGTTAGTGGCTGGCCTTGCCTGTCCAAAATAATCAGAGAGATGCGTGTGTAAATTGATCGGCTTTAATGGAACGAAGAACACACATCGCATTAGAACACAACGATCGATTTGATTTCATATGATTTTGCTGCATCATTAAATTAACTATGTACTTGATTTTGTGGGCTTAAGTGTTCAACGGGTGCAACACTTGCGCAGCAGCAGCTGAACTATCCGCTAGAGCGGCGGCAGCGTCTTCTTTGCTGCCCGTTTGTGATAAATGCTTAACGATATCGACCCAATCCCAGCCACGTGCTCGCTCTCCTTTGTGATCTGTGCGTTCCCATTGACGACGTTTTTGTGCTTTCGTTAGCTGTTCTTTCTTGGGTTCCTTGCGCTTGGCATCCGCATCGGCATCAGAAATCTTAATCGCTGCAACACCATCATCCACAGCAGCTATAGCTGGAGCACTTTCTGGTTGTCCTGCCGTCAGTTGTTCGAGGTTGTCTTTAAGGCATTCGAAAAGCGTGTAAGTCATGCCGCAGCCCAACCATTGAGACGCTTCGTTGGTCAACGCTGTCTGTATTTCCTCCTTAACGGCGGGCAAGCTAAAAAGAGAAACTTAAACTTTTTGTCCAAAAGCTTGCGGAATTCGTGTTACTCACAGATTACGATTGTAAAACGTGTTCATGTTAATCGTTGGCGCCTCGTCCGGATAGTTGTCGCCCCATTGCAATTCCACCAGAAACGACTTGTAGTTGTCTTCTTCACCATACTAAAAAATACAGTTTTAATTATCATTTTGCAGCATGCGGTGCTTACGTACTTACTTTATATTGATATGTGGTTAAGTTGATCTCTTTGAAGTTCGTATCGCCCTCGTAAATGGACTGCAGAGCCTCGCGTTCATCTGTCTGCTGTTCCAGCGGTGTCGACATTATGTTTTAATTTGCTTAAATCCCACACATTTCATGCAAAACCAATGAAATAACTTAAATTAAAACTTTTCTGACACAACAAAACAAAGCAACAGCTGAGTGCTACCGGCAGACAGCAGCGTGTGGAGGCGGCAAAAACATCGATTGTACTATCGATAGGGTCAAAGCTTTTTAAACGTTGATTTTTTATGGCAAGTTGTGACGAATTTGCGAATCCAAATTATTAAATTATGCAATTGGAGCAAATTATTTTCTTAAAAAAAAGTTTCACTTTCTTTAATGGTATTATTTATACCATGACGCATTTATCGGTAAATCAAAGCAATTGTGGCATGTCTTGGAATGCGCTTTACGGTCACACTGCATGTGTTCTCTCAGTTCAGTGAGAAAAATATAAACAAATAGAAGCAGCATTGCGTAAAAACAATGCGAGTGGCGGGTGAATCATCGAATTACTATTACTAATTGACCCATGCAACAGCAACAACAATAACAAACGCACAGTCTATCGCGAAACAATGTCGTCAGACACAGATCCGAGTGTAGGTGCAATGGAATGCGCACAATTGCTGCAATTCAAAGAGTTTCTAGCGTCATCAACCCCAAGCAGCAACAGCAGTGAACTGACCTCTGGCAATGAACTGATGATGCGCCATCACAATAATGGCCAAGTGACAAATTGTGTAACGCGCAGCAGCAATGACACCTACAAAGTCACGGCCGACGAGCAACGCGCCGAAATTGTTGCCACACTGTGGAAACAACTTGCCACAAAAGGTTGTCCGCCTGCATTTCAACTCAAGCTGCTGCATTTGGCTACCGATCAAATAATGAAAGATCTGCGGCATGCCAAGGAATGCGAGGTGAATGTGGAGGACAACATAAATAGCATTGGCGAAGTGCAACCGCAATACGATCTATTGAAATTGCAAAAATTCGTAAGTACGCAACTCGAAAAATTGCTGCTGAAACTCACTGACAATGCGGCGCTAGAGAAGCTGCAGCTCTATGCCGATGAGCAGGCGCTGTGCTCGCCAACAGCACCATGTAAGTGTCAGCCCCTCGCTCCATCAACGCGACACAGCGCAGCGGCCATTAAGAATAAACCTCGCAAAATGGAGGATCGTCATGTCTGCCTGGAGCGTTTTGGTGCCATGTACGAGTTGAGTCAGCAACATGCGCGCTGTCGCTTCTTTGGCGTCTTCGACGGACACTCAGGAGCGCTCTCCGCGAGCTATGTGACCAGTCAAATACCCCAACTACTGGCACATCAACTCCAACGTTTGCCAGCCGCTGGCGACGATGTTGACGACGTGGACTTTTATCGCAATGCCTTCGAGACGGCATTTCTGCAGGCAGACGAACGTTTCGCCCTCAAGCGCATTACCAGCGGCACCACAGCAGTGTGTGCCTTAATCACCGGGGACAACAAGCAGCTATATATTGCTTGGGTGGGCGATTCGAAGGCATTGTTGGTGGGCAAACGCACCCAGCTGCAGCTGGTGAAGCCGCATAAACCCGAATCGCCAGATGAACGACGACGAATTGAGCTCAGTGGCAGCACTGTGATTCATGCGCAGGGCCAATGGCGCGTTAATGGCATCTTGAATGTGGCACGTTCCATTGGCGATTACAGTTTGGAGGCTGTCATCGCAGAGCCGGATTTTGTGGATGTGCCGCTGAGTGAGGCGCATGATTTTTTGGTGCTGGGCAGCGATGGACTGTGGGATCATGTGGAGGAGTCGTTCATTGTGGACACTGTTTACAATTGTCTGGCCGATGCCAAGACACAACTCGATGACATTCCCAAGCTGTTGCTGGAGGCGGCCAAAGAGCACGACTCGCAGGACAATATTACTGCGGTGCTGGTGCTGCTCAAGCCACGCGATCAAATTGGTCACAGCTAGATTTAATTGTTATCGCATACGCATTCATTGTTTGTTTGTTGGTTTATTTGTTTAGCAGTTAAGATTGCATTTTTTTTTAATTGGAATGGAATGACATTTTAAACATTCTCACGTGCCTGCAGCCTTTGCTCCCTTTGGTTGCCTTTCTCTCTCCTCGAATAAGCTCAAAAATCACCACCCAATATAGCCAGATAAATATGAAGATATATCTATATATATATTTACATACCACAAACATAGTTAACATTGTTTTTTGGCCGCTTCTTCGCAAATGCTTCCGCCAAAATTAGCATGCTGTATATAAAAGGCATACATAAAGTACAATATATACACACAAGATTATATAGTATATATGTAATACACACAATATTATAGTATATATATACATATATTTACCATTAACTCTTGCCCAGTTGACAAACGACGACAACGAAAATCCAACGAATGCTCGATTTTTACGAGCCCAATTTCAATTTGAACATCACATAAAGAAAAGCTATCTTCGGCAAGCCGAATATCAAATACCCCTGCAGAGTAAAGTCTATTTGGAAAAATGTTGAAAAATATCACTTTTTAACCCAACTTTTAATTAACTATAATGCCAACAAAAAACATGTTTGTTAAAATTAATTCAAAGACAGGAATATGTATGTTATGAGGAAAAGTTAAATTTCGTAGACTTCCATTAATTTTTTCCTATTACTAACTATGACAACTATATGTTACAGGTGTCTGATCCATCTAAAACCGATATAACTTTTAGATATAGAATGACTTCCTCTGCTTAGGAACTCGTAAATATTACTAACAATCATGCAAACAGTGATATTTGCTGTAAATAGCTTTTTCAATCTACAAAAAAAAAAAGTAAAGATTAGACAAGTTTTTTAGCTACCAAATCGAGAGAGATGAACGTTTTTAATGCCACAAATTAGCAACAAATTAATATTAATGTTTGTCAATTGGGTGTCCACAGATTAACCCAAGAAACACACACACAAATGTTGACTTCCCACACACAAAAGATTAAGTACCTTTTTATACAATACAAATTAGCAACAAGAAAACTTCATGCATTTTAACAAAACACATTTTTAAGCAAAACCAAACAACAATAAATTGTTTACGAATTTTTTTATTGGAATAAAGCAAATGTCAAGAGCATTATTAAAACTAACTGCCTGGATTATGAGGCGGTGGCGCACCATAAGCTGGATGCGGAGGAGGAGGCGGATACATGTGCTGTGGCGGTGGCATGCCCATCATGGGCATCGTCATAGGCGGTGGCATGGAATACGCATGCGGTGGCGGTGGTGGTGGCATGCCATATCCATAGCCATGCTGTGGCATGGGAAATGCACCGGGCATCATGTTGAAATTCGCAGCCGGCGGATGGAAATTGTGATAGTAATTCGAGTGCCAACTGCCCGGATTGTAGCTGGGATGATAGTTGTATTCCGAATCGCGAGATTGCGAGCGCGACATTGGCTGCTGGTGCTGCTGCTGCTGTTGGTTGCCATTCTGATAGCTTGGCTGGCGACTCTCGCGCTGCGCACGACGTCCTCGTTGGCGTGAAGCTGTCGACGAAGGCGCGGTCGATGCAACTGATGATGCTTCGGTGGCCACCGTGTCCACGGAATCTGTGGAATTTGTGCGCTCACGCTGTCGTTTCTTGCGCAGCTCGGCGCGTGCTTCACGCTCCGCTTCATCGTCCGAGTAATCAAGGAATCGGGGTGGCGGTTCCACATCATTCTCCCACGAAGCATCCGAGCCACGTATTTGCATCACTTTTGAGAGAATGACAAACTGTGTGTGCTCCGTTTGTGGTGCACAATACACGACGTCGCCAACGTTGATGCCACGCTCCTTGATCTGCGCATTGCTATTGAAGCGCACACAGTACAAAGGATCCGCCACCTGGCCAAGCACATCGAATACCTGGCCTAATACTTTGCGTCCTTTCTCCAAAAACAGCACAGTATCCAAGTCGAATAGCATGGAATTGGGCAGCACACTTACAATCACCAATTGATCCACTATCGATTGCACTTTGCCCAGTTCAATGCACTCATCCTCCGGCACTGTAATCTCGAGCTGATCAATGGGCGGCAGCTCGTCGAGCAGCATTTCGCCGCGCACTTTTGGCGGCTGACGACGGCGACCAGGACGCGTCTCGTCATCCAGCTCATCGTCCTCCTCGTCGCAGTCTTCGGTGTTAATGCGACGATCTATTTTTTTGCGCAACTCGGTGAGATATTCACCCTCCGAGTCGGAATCTGAATCACTGCTGTCGCTGTCAGAGCTCACCACAGTAACCACTTGACGCCTGTGCGTGGCATTGTTGCTGCTGCTTGTGGCATTGGAGACGGGCACTTCGACTACATCATCGTCTTTATCGCTGTTTTCGACATCTGCTGTGGCGGCTGCGTCTACGTCGGAATCCACATCGGAACTGTAGGTTGCCAGCAACCCGAGTCCTGTTGTTGTAGACGCTGCTGTTGAAGTTGGTATCGATTCGCAGTCCATTGCAATTTGTTGTACATCGTCAGCACCAGCTGCTGGTGGAATCTCTTGAGCTTCAGTTGCTGTAGAATTACAATGAATTAGTTGCTGATTTGTGGTTGAATTGAAGCCATTTTACCTGTCCCCACAACTGCATTTGCTGCTTGTTCTTCTGAAATTGCAGTCGTGGTAGAGAGAGACTTTGATTCAGCACCTGCATCTATGGACATCGCCTCACTATCTCCTGCTATAGATGACTCTTTGGCCTCTAGCGTTTTTTCTAACTCAGCTACAGACAAAACCATTGATTTATTTCCTGTTAAGATTTTGCATAATATTACTTTACCTGTTGCTACTTTTGCATCGTCTGCTTCTGCCTCGCCCGATTTGGTCTCAGCAGCTGAAATTACAGTATTTGCGGCTGCAGAGTTTATTTTAACTTCTTCAGTTGTGTCCATGGCTACAGCAGCCGCAGTTATTGCTGTGCCTTCGGTTAATTTTTGTGAGTCAAAACTTATTTGTGGCTCAGCCGGCACACTTGTGGCTGCTATAGGTATAACTATATATTAGTTAATATTCCAGGTTCTTAGAAACAAATGTTTTACCTGCTGCAACGATTGGATTTGCTGTCGGTTGTTCCTTGGAAAGTGTTTCAGCCTCTGGCGTCGTCGTATTTTCTGGGGCTCCAACTGCTGGCAGCGATATCGCTGCAGCGCTTTCCTCTGATGTTACCTGCGACTCCGCCTCTGTGGTGACCACGTTCTCGCCGGACACAGCCTCTGGCTGCACAGCTTCCATTATTTATCAGGTTTTTCTAATTGTTTGTTTCTTCAATGCTACAGCACGTTCTTCGTTTGCTACTCGCACGTGTTTTGATTTGAAATAAGAGGTGGGGAAATATCGATTTCAATACCGATGTTTTTAAATATACCACATTCAGTAATCGATGACTATGCTTACACCACTATCGTGCACGCATTTAGTACATTTATCTCATAATGGGTACATTGTCAATACGCGCTTTTTCGGTACATTTATGATATGACCGGTACATTTTGAATTTGATAATTCATAGTACTTTTAAAGAGAACCCTTTTTTAACGTACCGAAATTGTTTAGAATATTCTTCCCACATTACTTAATTAAAAATAATTTATTTTTGTTATTCCATAAAATATCAAAGAATTGTATTTATTCCTCTATTAAAATCAATTGCGTTTATGCGTCATTACTACTAGTTTTGCATTATACGAAAGCATTTTCAAGCTAATTTTAAGTGCTAAGCTAATGGACTTGCTGTTTACGCCAAATAAATATAAATATACATATATCATTATATTCGAAGCTTATAAATAATATTACACGTTTTGTCTTTAAGTAAAATTAAGCTTAAAATCTTTGTACAATTTCGTGAAATGCAAATTGAAGCGTCCCGTTCGTTGCGCAGATTTTTGTTGTGTTTAGTTTTTTGATATTGGTAAAAAGTACCATTTTCGAAATATACATACATTGATACATGTACAATATGTGGTAAGTTGTTACAAAATAGATTTTGTTTTGTCTTTGAGTTTTTAAAAACAAGCTACAGTGTTAAAATGGTTAATCGACATAGGGTTCATCTTGTCTTATTAGAATACATACATTTATATCGGATTACAAACGTTACTTTGTGCTAAGGCAGAGTTTACATTTGTTGGAAGAATGTTTCACGTTTTGTATATTCGATTTTACAATTTTCAAATTTGTTTAATTTTTCTCTTTTTTTGTTTTGGGACTAGTGCGAACGATTTGCGAATTGTTCATGAGACTAATTCTAAATGTTGCGGGTGTGTAAATTTGAATGTTTTAATTATTGCAATACTTTGCTAATTAATATCAACGTTTGCCTTATGGTTTTTATGGCTAACACCATGTGAGATATGTGAGAATGTTGTGTCTTTGTAAAAACGTTCTAAGCTTAATTGAAATCAAAATAATATCGGTTAATTGCAAGCATGCTAGAGTGCTGTATCATCTTTGGTCCAAAATGGAATGCTCGAGGCATCCGCTCTACACCTTCCAGTCCAAGCGATACTCATCCACCAGCAGCAAATGATGATTGACCAGCCAACCTGTGAAAAGAAAGAATTGTATTGTAATTAGAATTAATTGCTTTTTAATTATTACTACAACTTACCCTCCTTTTGGGCAAGATTTAAAAACTCCTGCCACTTGCCCTGAATATCCCAATACTTTTCCTTGATCTGGTTTCTGTCCTGCAGATACGAGACAGCAAAAAAGTACGCCTTTAGCACATCCTGTGCCCGTGTATCAAAATGCAGATAGACACCCAAGTGTTTTTTGCTCTCCGCGATGATGAAACGTTCATGGGGATCAAACGAGGAGACAATGTTCTCAATGACACTGCTGCTCTTGTACTCGTCTATCAAATGCTTCACACTGAGCCCGAGGCGAATGTTTAGCGAGACTGACACTGTTTGTCCCACCGTCACACGTTCCATTTTATTGACCTAGTAACGACAAAAAAAACTTGTTTTGTTGGTAAACAAACAATAAGAAGTTGTGACATCTCTCACCTGGTCGGGCGTTAGCATGCGAGATGAGCGAAAGAACTCCTCGAGTGCAATCAAATAACGAGATTCATTAAATGTGCGCAGACAAACCGCACGCACAGCTTTGAGATTGGCATAAAGATGCAGCGTGACGACAATGTAGAATACGGTATAGAGCATGGCTTGGCTCTTGATTAGCGTCAGTAGATACAGACCCACGAAGGATGCCACCAAATTGACACAAGTCTCCTGTGAACTGTCTTTGGATGCCACATCCGCCAAATTGCCGCGCACTGCATGATGTTGAGTCAATGCCGCTCTCGTTGCTCCTCCTGCCACACCAACAATCGCTTTTAATAACGTGGAACAGCAAAGGATTTGTGTGCTCAAGTGTGGATACTTGGGAAGCACATAGATTTCAATGCCCATCGCCAGATCGTTCAGGAAATCGGCACGCAAACGCCATTTTTTGGAGTCCACATCCAATTGTGAGCCCTGCCACCAGGCGAATATGATGCGCCCCACATGCCCGCTGCCCTCCTTTAGTATCCAGGTAACGGTTGCCGAATAGGCATTAACGTTATCGCTGCCCACTCCCAATCCCTTGAGTATGGCATGCGTACAAAGTGTACCGCAAATGGTGCTGCAGAAGGCCTGCAGCGTGTCCCAAATTTGATATGCCACATAGTCCTCGGAGACGGAGTCTGGATAACCTTTCGGCAGAAAGACACTCTGCAGCACACGAAAGAGCAGAAACTTCTCCTGTATCACTAGCTTATCGCCACGTAGAGGAACGCGTACAATATTGCTTTGATCTAGCGATTAAATGAAGCTTGCATAATTACCATAATTTTAGGGATTATGAGATTTACACTCACCTGCTGGCGTTACATAGAGAATTTCTTCGCCTTTGGTGCCGTATTGCTCGCGAAAATGTATTTTCATTGTTGAACATTAAATTAAACCCCTGCCTGCTTGTTGTTTACGCAAATCGCGGTCTCCGTGCAGCCCGTCGTCTGTTGTTCCTCCTCTGCGCACAAGCAATCTACTGACTCTGGTATTTTTGTGTAGCATATTTTTGTGCACTATTGTCATCAGCGTGGCAACGCTGTTGCCTCCATCGAATGGCACTGTTGGCTGGAAACATCGTTGAAACCATCGAAGTTTCTCCACCTCTATAGAACAGAGCTAACAAAACAAAAGCGAAATGTCGGCAACTATATTTTTATAACAGTAACCGGTGGTTTTTTAAAAAGTTCAAATGTTAATTTTTTAAAAGCCTAATGTACATTTAAATAAGTGCATCTGAAATATTATGACGTATATTCAAACTACTTATTAAAAAAAGCCGCTAATCGTTGGCGATGTTTGCCATAAAAAATCGATGTTTAAAAAAATGTATCGATGTTTATCCACCTCTACTATAAAAAGAGAGAAACCAAAACAAATGTGTCATTCAACAACTTGAATCACAACAAAGCGAATCGTCAAAGCAAAAAGCAAAGCAAGCCCGAAAAGGGTGTGAAATAATTAATTAATTATTATTTTAATAATTAATTCAAATCAAGTGCACAACAAACTATAACATTTTTAAGTAATAAGCCACAAAAGTGTCAAAGTGATATTATTTTTTGTGGTGTGAGATAATTATCTAAATTTAAGTGGTGATTGTGTGAAAAACAAAGTAAACTTTTGGCAAGAAACTGACAAATTGAACGAGCGAGCTTCACATAGGCCATACACCCAAACAACACACACATATTAGAAATACAGCAGGCAATGTCATTGGAGGAATTGAAAGCAACTCTACGCCGTTTTCCAAAGCTTCTGGGTGGTATTGGCATTTTGACCACGTAAGTAAAAACAAAGTTAATGAGCAGTTGGCTGGAGCAACAGCTGCACACAAATACAAATAAAAGAGACGACTCATAAAACTAAAAATCACACGATTTAAAAAGGGGGCTCGTCATTAAACATTCAAGCGGATTTAATTAAATCATTTTGGCAGTTAAAAGTGGCGCCACTTGTCCCTGAACTACTGCCCGAACATTACACGTAAATATATCTATTTATATTAAATTGCATATACATATATTATATGTCGAGTGCAAGTGCACTCCCAATGCACAATTGCGTTTTCCGCATTCTATCCGTCTTAAACAGCCGATACCACCTGTGACGTCACTTGTTTACATCGAAATTGCTGACAACAAAAAATTCACTCATTCTGCAGTCTCTGCTGATCCACTGCCAACAGGTATTGTTGTTGTTGATTTTAACACACAACATGATCAAAACAAACGTACGATTTTGCCAAAATGAGACAGCACTATTCAAAAGAGTTGTTGTTAGTGTGCTTACCAGTTTGCCTTTTCCCGTGCTCTTCGCACGCCTTCTTATGCGTAACAGCTGTTCAAGGCCCCCCTCGGTCACACATACACGTGCTGTATGTACAGCAAACCAAAACACACACATACAGCTAAAGAGAAACCGCTATTTAAAATAGTGCGCATTTAGTTTTTTTTAATACCCCTCGCGAATATTATTAGTGTTCACGTTATCGTTGTTATTGTTTACAAATGTTGTTGTTGTTGATGAGAACGATATTATTGTTGTTGTTTATAGTTTTAAAATCGGTGGCGCGTGTGGCGCTTCTTCTCTAAAGTGACGTGCCCACTTTTATAAATATAACTATACTTGTTTATTGTTGTTGTTTATCTCACGTTTCTGGCAACAACACATAGTTGGCAAGCAGTTCTTACTGATGATAGCTGCCCTAATTAAACCCGAAGCATGCTTCTTTCTGGCGGCTAATTTTGATGGCTGATTAAGAACAACAACAATAATTCGAGCGATAAATGAAAATAACAACAACTGCAAATCGGATATATGATCTTTTAGTGAATGGTAAAAACTGTTGCTTGCAAGGACAATATTAATGGTAGACAGATAGATAGATCCTGCGCTTTGTGAATGGCAAACACTGCTTGCTTTGCCATTGTGCTGACAACAACATAAATATTAAAATTTTCATTCTTGTTATCTAATTACAGTGCCGGTATCATTCTCTACGAGACTCCGCAACTCCGTAAATACTTTGCTCAATATGTGGACAAGAAGCAACAGGAACCCGATAAAAGGCGCACCGAGTACATCTACATCAAATATCACATTTATCGTGAGTCTATGCGTAAGTTGCAACAGAAGCAGGAGGACGAAAAGAAATGGATAAATGTCATCATCAATCCCATTGGCAAATGGTGGAAGGCAGCCAAGCATTCCGTGGCCTGGCGTCTGCTAAACATTGCTCAAACTGGCAGCCAAGCGGAGCGCCTTAAAGCCGTCCAACAATTGGTTTGCATGGATCATTTGAAGGATTGGGACTTTCGTCATTTGGCACAAATCTGTGATGCACGCACTTGCGTCTCTTTGGCTCGCAGCGGTGCCGATACACGTTGGTTTATGCCGGTGCCTCGACGTCGCTGCATCAAGAATCCCAAAATGCTGCTATCCGAGCTGCATATAATGCTTGATCGGCTACGCCCGTGCTCCTGTGTGGATCATTTCTTTAGCAAATACTTCCCAGCACAAAACAATACAGTGAGTATAACCATATATACAACAAATTTGCAATCTAAATAAGTTTTTGCTTTTAGGAGGGCATCCATGAATTCTTGACGTCAGAACAAACAATAACGCTGTCTACCCAAGACTTAGATTTGCTCAAAGAGATAATTTCGTTTTTGCATCATATCACAAAGGATCCCAAGGTATCGGCCAAGATAATGCACGATGGTGGTTTAATGCATTTAATGGAATTGCGCAAAATATTCAACGATGACAACGAGACGCTGTCAACACTATGTAAAGTGCTGGCCAACATGTCAATGGCCCCAGATGCTGTGGAGCATTTCTTTGTCTCAGGCTGGGTTGGCACTCTGGCCGAATGGCAGCAATGCCCTGATTTGCGGCTGCAAGTAATCTCGGCCAAGACGATGGCCAATCTGGATCACGATGATCCCAATCAATGCACATACCCGCCCAATGTATATCCTTTGCATCCACGTGTGCGAACACGCCGCAAGCCCAAGGCTGATATTGTTTTTGTCCATGGACTGTTGGGCGGCGTGTTCATCACATGGCGGCAACGGGATCGCAAGCAAACCGAGCTCGGTCTCTATGGCAAGAATGCATTCTACACAAGCGAAACAGATGATGTCTTCTTAGTCGGCGAACAGAAACGCATCAATGGCGGCAATAAGCAGCAGCAACAACAACAACAGCAGCAGGAACAGAAACAGCCAACAAAACAACAGCTTGTGGCCGCTCAGACACAGAGCACTGCCGAAGGTGACAAGATGAATGAAAGACAGAAGGATCTGGTGCTGAAGACGAGCAAGAAAGTGGTGGAGAAGCGTTTGAATATAAGCGATGTTGCTACCAAAGAGTTTGTGGAAACACTGCGCAACGAGGCCGAACTCGATTCAGACTGGGAAGTTGTGCATCCCGATATTCCAGTGGATGCCAATGAGAATTGTCGCGGCATGTTCAGCGTAGCGGGCAATGAGTGGATGAATCAAGATACCTCCGAAGAGTACACCAACTGTTGGCCTATGGAATGGCTGCCCGATGATTATCCAGACGCAAGGTAAGCTGCGAGTGTAAATGATCTTATGTAAAGTAATTAATCGTGACTTCTTTGTTATTGTAGAATCATCGGCATTGATTACACTTCGGCGGTTACAGAATGGTCGGCCAACTTTACCAAGTACTGCCCGTGCGAGAAGGGTCAGGGACACATCGATGTGCGCGCCGGTTCGCTGCTGGAGCGCATTGCCACCTCCGACGTGGGCAATGAGCGGCCAGTGGTATGGATCGGTCATTCGATGGGCGGTCTACTTACTAAATTAATGCTGCTGAAATCGGTGGATTCGCTGGAGCCACAAGTGCAGCAGATTGCAAGGAATACCAGAGGCATTGTATTTTTGGGTACACCACATCGTGGCTCGTCCATTGCCAAGTGGAAACAGCACATGCAAATGATTCTGTCGCCCTCCATTGAGGTCAAGGAAATGGAGGAGAATTCTCCCAAATTGTTGGAGATGCATCGCCGTTTCATGGGCTGTCTCCGCACACGGATGCGACACGTGAATGTGCTCACAGTGGCCGAAGGATCGCCCACCATGCTGACCACATTTAAGTTTCCGTTGCGCATTGTCACCGAGGAATCGTCTCGCATCGATTTCGGTGATTTCTTTTTGCTAAAAGACGATCATCTCAGTCTGTCCAAGCCCATTTATCGCCAGTCATTTCTCTACCAGCGATTACTGCATGTGATTAAGGATGCTATACAACGCAGCAATGAGCCCAAAGAGACGACCGATGAGCAAGCAATGCCACAGATTGATCTTTCAGCGCTCAGCATTGTGGGCAGCATATTAAAAGGCACCAAAGGACTGTTCGAAATGCTGCCACGCGTTGCGCTGCGCTTTAGTACATAGAATCAAGTACCTGGGATGATACACTCTCCACACTTTTAGTAATTAGTTGACACACAAATACCAAGTATTCTTTCCCGTGTTCATGTATTTATGATAGATATAACGAGTGCAACTCACTTTCTGTACGAATATTAATTTATTGCTTAAACTACTTATATGCTTAAGGAGTGAGACACAATATAATAAATACCAATGATTATATTAAAACTACTTATGCATATTTACAGTTAGCACTTCTATTATACAGGCTCCTGAGCGCCAGAAGCTTCCATTTGCTTGGCACGTAAGCGCTCCTGCGCTAGGCGACGATTCTCCGCAATACGCGCCATTTGATCAGATGACAATTTCTGAGCCGATGGCGTTGCAGGTTGCGATGGTGGCAATGGCTGACCATAGTCACTCGTATCATGTGCAGACGGAGGTGCTACGGAGTAGGGCGTCGATACCACGGCATGGCGTGAGAACGAAGGCGTTACCAAAGTGCTGTTCGAGCTGTTAACAGAAGTGTTGCGCTTGTTGACAGCTGGTGTCCGTGGCGCCAGCTTGGACATTGCAATTTGTTCTCCCAGCAAAGCATCAAATTCATCAAATGGCTCTGCAGCTGCACCATCTGCATCCTCATCATCGACCTGATCATCACGTACCTCGTCCTGCAAATTTAGCTCCTCGAGCTGGCCAAGGCGATAGCGTGTCATATGCACTTGCAAAGGTTTTTTCTTGCCCAGCCTTTCGATATTATTTAGCACATCATCAAAGGTGTAATTTGGATACATGCGATGTCCCCAATGCTGCAGACGCCGCAGTATCTCATCCAAGTCAGCTTTCTCATGACCCTTGCCCTTGTATTTGATATCTTTGAAATAATTTTCGATGGTGTGCAGGCCACGTGGTCCGCGCAGCTTGTCTACGGTGAGTCGTGGTCGCGGATTGCGAACAGCACGCTTTTTGGGCTCCACCTTGATGGCTTCCCCGCCTGCACCGGCTTCATCGGCATCCGCATCATCGCCAAACAATTTCTCACCATTGTCCGGCTCACCATCGCTGGGCAGTTGGTCGTTGTCGCCTTCATTGGCAATAATGTGGTTGTCATTGAACAGGTCGTCAACCCCATCATCACCAAATATGGTTGCCATGTTCAGGAGGACTCTTAAAAGTGGCTATCAACACGAACACAACCACCACTCGAACAAGTCGGCATAACAAGCTGTTTTGCCGCCATTTTTCTGCTTCTTACGTGCTGACAGTCACTTGGGGACGAGTACATAATGTACAGTGCTGCTAACTTGTTGCAGACAATTTTTTTCTTTGTTATATAATTTTTGTGCTTGCGCGCTATTTATTATCATTAAGAAAATCCTTTTCAATTATAATTGTGCAGTATTTTAACAATTTACTTAGCGACCTGTTCATTTGAGTGCAAAATCAAGTGATGACTTTTAGCAGTTGGCAGCGTGGCATTTTTGTTTAGCAACCCTGCACCTTTGTGTGGCCTGGCAACACCAGTAAAACGCCATACTTCTAAAATGCTTTTTTCGGGCGAGTTTATATTATCCGCATAATTCACAAAATCAACGAAAACAAGTGTTGTTCGTATTTTAAAATATATACATATACAATTTGAAGGCAAGTTGCGGCCCCATGACATAACGTCAAAGTGAAAAACGCGCGAAATCCATGGAAAAACGTAATTTTCTGGGAAAAAGCGATAGGCAGGAAAAAAATTCAAAGTGTGGTGAATAAACGTTTTACGCATTTTGTGCTGTGTGTGCAGCCCATCAGCTGCGGCTGTCAAAAGTTAGCGTGCGTGGTGGGTTTTGAGGGTGGCCACAAAACAAGCTGAAAACAACAAAACAACACACCAAAAATTATGCACAACAATCTGTAAACAACTGCAAATAGAGTGTGTGTGCGAGAGTGAGTGTTGTGTTTGTGTTTGAGAAAGTGCGATATGGATAATCGTTACAAATGGCAGCAGCAAAGAATGGGCGGCGGGGGAGGCGGCGGCGGCTATGGCCCGCGCTACAACAACTATGGAATGCATAATTCTTCAGCGCCCGGCAATAACAATTACTACAAACAACAACAGCACCACCAGCAGCAGCAACAGCAACATCATCCGTCTCCAAGAGATTGCGGCGGTGGAGGAGGCGGTTGGCAACCCGTTGATTCGGAGCGCAGCTCGGATGTCATCACCTTAATTGTGGAGAACAACAACCTGAAGCGTATGATACTGCTGCACATGAATCTGATGCAGGAGCAAACGGATCAGCTTAAGGCCAAGGACAAGGAGTTGGACGATCAAAGCGGACGCATTAAAACGTTGCTATCACACAATCAGGAGCTGATGCAGCAGATTGCCAAACTAAATCAGCGCATCGATGATTTGCGACAACAGCTGCGAAGGCGCATCAAGCGACCAGCGAACGATAATGATGAAATGAAGCATCAGCAACTGAAGGCAAAACTGCAATGTTTTGCTGAAAAGGAAACACAAACGTCGTTGGAGTTGCAGGAGGAAGAGGATGAGTCGCTGCTCCAGCATTGTTATACTTCATTGCAACCGCCGCAGCATGACGAACAGCCGCCCAATACCCTGGTCACGACGCAGTGTAGCAAAGGACGCGGCGAGTTCAATGGTGGCAAAAAGGTTAGCACCATTTTCCTGCATCGCGTGCATCAAGAGTCCAGTTTTCAACTGCAACACGGCGATGAAGAAGAACATGAGTTGGAGGAAGATGTGGATGTTGATGGCGTGGTGATGGAAGTGGTCGAGGAAGGTGAGGAGGAAGAAGAAGTAGAGGAGCAGGAGCAGCACCACATGGAGGAGCAGCATATCTATCACGATGGCATTGACACGAATGAAATGGAAGTTGTAACGGAAACAGAAATTGGCGCCGAAGAAGAACTGCTTACCGAGGAAGCTACTGAGCAGCCGCCTGAGGATAATGATCCTGTGAACAATGGACACATCTATGAGGAAGAAGTGGTGGCTGAGGAAATCATCAATAACTGTGATGAACACAATCTATGGCAAGCGGAGGCGACACACGAAGCTGAGGTTGCTGCTGCTGCTGCTGTAGAGAATGAGCAAGTGGTCGAAGAGGAGCAGCAGCATCAGGTAAGAGTTGCAAGTAGCTTTCAAGAGCAATGTAAATTCATCTTAATCTCCTTTGCAGATCTATGTCACGGAGGAGGGCGACATAGCCGAGGTTGCAACATTTGCGCACTCAACGCCCCACCGCCCAACATCAAGAGGAGCAACTCTAGAGCAGCACGAGGAGGAGCAGCCGGAACAACAAGAGGAGGTTGTAGAGGAAGCTATAGAGGAGTCGGAACTACATCTGGAGTATGCAATGAAACAGTTGAACGATAGAGAAAAGGAATGCCGGCAATTGTTTATTGATTATCAAGAAGAGCAGCAAGCCTTCGAGCATATCGTGAGCCGCAACATGAATCACACCACGTCTGTTAAAGCAGCGACGGAGCTGGAGGAAGTTGCAAGTCCAGCGCTGCTAAAGACACAAATTAAGCTGCCCACAGTTGCCAGCAAAGTGATGGTGGCGAATCATCAAGAAACAAAGCAAAAGGAGCGGCTCGTCATTAAAACCAAGCAGAAGTCAACGACGACAACAGCAGTCATCAATGATAAAGAGTTTTTGGGGCAGCCATGGAAGCAGGAACGTGAGCGAGAGTTGCAGCAGAAAGTTCGCGATTTGAAGAAAGAGCAAGAATTGCTCAAGGAACGTCAGTTGCAGCAGGAGCGTGAGCTACAGCTGAAGAAGGACCAGGATTTGCAAAAGGAACGTGAGCTACAAAAAGAACGTGAGCTTGAGGCGGAACGTGAACTTCAAAAACAGCGCGAGGAGCAAGAAAAGCAAGAGCTGGAAAGGGCAAGAAAGTTGCAGAAGGAACAAGAACTCCAGAAGCAACTCGAGCTCCAAAAGCAACAAGAGCAGCAGGAGCGCGAATTGGCCGAACAAAAGCAACGCGAATTGGCTGAGCAAAGGGAACGCGAGCTGCAGCGTGAAAAAGAACTGAAGCGAGAGCAGAGGCAACGCGAGCGGGAAAAGGAGCGTGAACGTGAACGCAAACAGCGTGAGCAACGCAAGCGAGAACAACAAGAGAGCAAGCGGCATACAGAGGTAAAGCAGCCGGAACTGGAGCAACAACCCGAGCCCAATATTGAGGAAGAAGTGAAGCGAAAGCTGCAGGCGCATCTGCAAAAGGAACAGCAGCGCTTACATCAAAACCAGCAACTTCAACAGCAGCCGTTTGTGCGGCTGAAGAAGGCGACATTGCAGCAGGCCCACAGTTTAATCTATCCGCCAACGATAACGCCAGCGCCATCGCCCACATATGCAGCTGGAGCATCGCCCAAGTTAAAGATTAACAGCAACAGTACAATAACGGCAGCGACAACGGTACCAACGGTGACAACAACGCCATTGACACCGCAATCGATCAGCAGCGTGGGCAGCAATAGCAACAGCAAAAGCGACAGCAACATCAGTAGTAATAGCAGCAGCAACAACAACAATAGACGGACAATTAACAATTGTGTGCCACAAACGTACAGCAAAGCGGGACAACGGAGCAACAGCAGCACGTCGAAATATGTGACATCGTTGCAGCCATACACGACACGCTCGTGGGAGGATCAAGAATTTCACTGCGACAACGAATTCTTTCTGGAGGAGGCCGAGGAGCTGCTCGCCGATCATCCCAGCCTCGAGATACCCAAATGGAAGATTGTCAAATACAGTCCTAGAAGCGACAGTCGTGACATTGAACCGCTAAGCGATGCGGACTTTGTGCAGCTTCACGAGAAGCAAGTGCGTGATGAGGTCGATCGCAAGAAGCGCGATGCACGCGCCATACGTGATCAGAACTATTACGAATCGTTGCGACAGCGACACAATCAGGACGAGGTGCTGGTGCCGCTGGCGCCATTGCCGACATCCACATTTTATCCACTGCCCAATGACATCGAGTATGTGCAGTTTGTCAGCGAGGTGCCGGTGCAGGCCTTTGGCGAGAACATGATCAATCTGAAGCCGGAGAATGAGCATTTCACGCTGCCTTGGCTGGATGCGGCGACAGCGACGACAGCAATCGCCAAGGCCAAAGCGGAAGCGTTGCCAGTGGCCACATTGGATAGCAAAAAGTTGCCCACAACCAATGCGGAGGCCAAAATACTGCAGAACAATTCCTCGTATGTGTTCCTCAAACGACGCAAGCGGCAGCGGAGACGTTAAAGCAGCGGTCGCAACTGAAGCAACAAACTCAAATGCCTGCAAAGCCTTTTCAATTGACGTTGCATATTGCTCACATTTTTTTTTTTTTTTTTCATCAAACTTTTTTTTTTTAATTTTACATTGTAATATTTAGTCGAACGCAAGTAGGCACTATTTTGAAATTTCAAATGACGTAATTAACTATGTTAAATATTTATAAACATGTCAACAAAAGAAACAACAACAACAACATCTCAGCTTTATCACAACACAACCCACAAAAAAGAAAGCCAATAAGAATTGATAAGCAAAACTGTCTGAATTATTTTTCAAATTTAATTGGCATTAACATTATAACCCCTTTTTTTTAGTAATTTTAAATATCCAATTTTTTTTTTTGTCTATTGTACTATTTTTAATTTGTTATACGGATTTTCTGTCGATGCTTCTGCAGAGCTTTGCTTCGAACTGTGAGTGTGTGCGAGTTATGTGTGTGTGTATGAATTAGTTACTCAGGTATTTGTTGTGTACTGAATCAATTTGTCACATTACATGTAGATTTTATTGTATGTTTGTTGTGCGTGTTTTGCATAGTTTGTATTGAAATGGTATCGTAATAGAGATGAATGTGCGTGAGTGTTATAAAAAAACAGTTGTCGAGCAGAGCAACCGCAGAAGCATCGAATGGATAAGAAGAAAAAGCAAAGATAAATGATCTGATCTAAAATTATGTCAAGCGTTACATCATCTATATATATACTTATTCTAATTATATAGCTTTCATTTGAAATTGTTTTTATTACGGACAATCGAAACTGCTTAGGATGAAAACAAATTAACAATAAATTCACTTGATTTTCAAGCTGTGTAAAATGCAAAGTGTTTATTCAAATGTATATTGTATATTTAAATTATCTTTTGCGCCATGATAGGAGCAGAGATAAAAATCTGTGTAATATCCACATATATATTTTAATGCAAGGTGCAACGTCTCGGAGAATTTGCATTGCAAATTTTTTTTTGGTAGTGCAGGCTTTATCTGTACATTTTGCTAGGCTCTAAGACCCCCCCGTATATAGATAAGTAGCTCGTAAGTAGACGTGACTATGTAGGAATTAGATATTAATGTATTTAGAAGATACAAAATCATCATGAAAATGCGATTATTTTCTAAGTTGAGAGAGGGAGAGCAGCAATCCGTTCGATTTGCTTGTATATTGCATATTGTTTAAGTCATCTTTTTTTTGTAACAAATATAGCATATAGTAATATAAAATATATATATATATATATCGATTGGAAATCGCATGTAATTTATGTAGCTGTTAATTAGTTCAATTTGCCGCAGCTCCGTAAAAACTCATTGCCATTTTGCCACTGATCGAGGACTTTTTTCAAAAACACCCAAAACACAAAAATATCTAATAACTATTTTGAAAGTGCATCAAATGTATTCCTGTACATTTAACTGTTTAACAAGTTTTATTGTAAAAATTAAAGGTATATATATATATAATAAAAATAAACAGTAATAATAATATAATAATTATACATACAAATAATAAAGTAAAATGCAAATTTTCAATACTTAAAACTTGGACAAGGCTCAAAATACTAATTGACAAAAGTTGACAGTTACAGCTTATTGGACGGATTTGGGTGTGGATTACTTATTGCTTTGCGTGAGATACTGATGAGCTGTTGTCTGCCACAGTTCATCGATGGTCTCGAAACTGTCGCGCCACAGCTGCTCCAACAGTATCCAGCCCTGTGCTTGCGTGACCAACACATAATCATTGCCCGGATGGAGCGTATGCGTGTAGGCGCCCATCACCAGACTCTGGGCGAGACGAGCTGCCACACAATACTTGAGATAAGTGCGCTCTGTGGCGCTAATTGACTGAATGCTGGTGTAGCCAGCAAGGAAAATGCCACCGCTAGCCAAATCCTTGGCCTGCAGCATCATGTAGCTCATGGCAATGCCTAGCTCGAAGATTAACGGCGAACGATTCGTGTCGCCGAAATCAATGACGCCTGTGACGCGATACGAATCCGCTGATCCGTCCTTTGATGGACTAACCAGAATATTCTGCTCGTTGTAGTCGCCGTGTATGATCTGCAGCTCCAGCATGGACAGCACACTCAACACCTTTGACTCAAATGCCTCAATGATCTCCTCGCACAACGCTTTACGCTGATGATCCTGCAGAGCGTAGAGGAAATCTCGCAACTGCGGCACCGACTGCAGCATCCACAGTGTCTTGTGCGTGTCGTAGGCCTTATGCGTAAAGTTCTTGAGAGCACGATCCAATTTGGCCAGGTACTCGCCGCATTGATAAAGCAGATTCTTGGTCACCTCAACCTCATGGAACATTTTCCCCGGTAGAAAGTCCAGAAGACGCACCACATGTGCATTGCCATTGAGTTGCTCCACCGAATAATATTTGCCGCGTGCATTGGCAATAGGACGTGGGCACTTTACCTGCTGTTTGGCTGCATATAAAGGAAATGTAAGAAATTATAGCAATGGTTCAATTGGGAAAATACAATATTTAAATATTTACAGAGGTAGAGCAGCAGTTGGTTCTGAGCATCCACGAATTCTTCTTTTTTCGAGTCCAAGGCATTGAGGACTTTCAGCACATAGCCCAGCGGACAATGGGTGACAATAAGTGGATTTTTTACATTGCTGGAAAAAAATATAGTAAATTATTTAATTTTAAGCTTTGTTAAGTCTACCTAAGTACTGATATCAGTGGTGTGTCATTCAAATAATGCGCTATAAGAAAAACTACGCAATGTGAATGGCACCAAGTGATTTTGGCGCGAACATCTATTATCAATTAATAATTCGCATTATTTAGTAAACTTTAAGTAGGCAGCAAATAATAATTGTAAGATGTATCCAAATAATTGCAATCTATATTCAATAACAAAGAAAGAGTCGTGTAAAATTGTTTTAACAGCGTTGGAAGCGTGAAAATAAAACATAGAGCAACATTGTGAATGGCAAAATGTAAATTTTGGCGCGAACGTCTGCTATCGATTTGTTATCGCTTTGCACTAGATAGCGCTACTTGTGTTTGTTATTAATAAAAACCACTGTGCTAGTGATAAACGAAAAAGCAAACAAACTATGGGCATCACGGGACTGATACCGTTCCTGGAGAAGGCATCAGCCAAAGTGCACCTAAAGAGTTTGCGCGGCAGCACTGTCGCCGTCGACACTTATTGTTGGTTACACAAAGGGGTCTTCGGTTGCGCCGAGAAATTGGCGCGCGGCGAGGAGACGGATGTTTATATACAATACTGCCTGAAATATGTGCAAATGCTGCTCTCCTATGACATCAAACCCATACTCGTATTCGATGGTCAGCATCTGCCGGCTAAGGCGCTAACCGAGCAGCGACGTCGCGAATCCCGTCAGCAGAGCAAGAAGCGAGCAGCGGAGCTGTTGCGTCTTGGACGCACTGAGGAGGCGCGTTCCCAGATGCGCCGCTGTGTGGATGTTACCCACGAGATGGCGCTGCGCCTTATCCAGGAGTGCCGTGAGCGTCAGGTCGATTGCATTGTGGCGCCCTACGAAGCCGATGCCCAGATGGCGTGGCTGAATAAAGCCGGCATTGCACAATATATTGTGACTGAGGACTCGGATTTGACGTTATTCGGTGCACAAAAGATCATATTTAAATTAGACCTGACTGGCGCAGGTCTGTTGGTCGAGGCGGATAAAATACACCTGGCCATGGGATGTCGCGAGGAGCGTTATAATTTCGACAAGTTCCGACGCATGTGCATCATGTCTGGCTGTGATTACCTTGACTCCTTGCCGGGCATTGGACTGGCCAAAGCCTGTAAATTTATGCTCAAAACGGAGCAGGACGATATGCGCATAGCATTAAAGAAGATACCGCAATATCTCAATATGCGGCAGCTTGAGGTGTGTTTGAACTTTGCAGTCAATTAAGTCACATTTAATAAACGCAATTTTTGCAGGTTGATGACGAGTATATTGAGAACTTTATGAAGGCTGAGGCGACCTTCAAGCACATGTACATTTACAATCCGCTGGAGCGTCGCATGGAGCGTTTGTTTGCATTGGAGGATCATAAGACTGATGAAATCTACTGCAGCAATGCTGGTTCATTGCTGTCAGATAGCGAAATGGCCTTTAATCTGGCTCTGGGCAACCTGAATCCCTTCACACTGAAGCGTCTGGACAGCTGGCATCCAGATCACATTACTGCCACAAAAAAGCCAGCGAAACAAGTGAAGCGCAGCACACACAAAAGCATTTGGCAAAAGAATTTCAATGCAAAACAATCGCCAGCCAAATTGAAGCAATCAAATTGTGCGCTGTATTTCAAGAAGGTTGATTTCGTGACCCAAACTATTGACGCAGAGATCGAAGCCAATCAGCGACAGGAGCTAGCCAAGCCCACCGAAGCAGAGCTATCCAGCATGTATAGCTTGGGTGTGAAACGCAAACGGAGTCCCAGCGAAAGCAGCTGCCACTCAACGCCACCTTCATCGCCGGCTCAAAGTCGCAGCCGGCACAATCCGTTTGCCAAAGAGGCGCCGCCACGTTCGCCAGTTATCTGCGAGAATGGATCGCTGCTGCGTCTGCTGAGTCCCAGTAAGCAAAGTCCACAAAGCGCGACAGACGAGCGCAGCAACAGACCGGATACAACTCGTGTGAATGCGCTGAAGCGCAGCATCTTTGCCAAGGAGCAGGTGGAGGTCAGAAGTCGTTTCTTTAGCACACAAACAGACAAGAGTATAGAATGCAAGGCTGAGAAATCTACGGAAGAAGTGAAACAGAGTCCCAAGCTAACTAGTACCGATGCAGCCAAAAGAATCGAAAGCAAAGTGAAGACACCTATGGAAGAAGTGGAACAGAGTCCCAAGAAAATGGAATGCAATGTGGAAAAAACTTTGCAAGAAGTGCAACAGAGTCCAAAGGAATCGAAACCAGCTGATGAAGCTGTTGTTGTGCTCTCATCCTGCGATTCAGACGATTCTAGTTCACTCTCAGCTACATTACCAAGCAGCCAGGAAGCTGCTATGCCCACCAAGACTAAAACGCCGCCAAAACTGCCTCCAAGTGCACGACGCGTTGGTTTATCGAGGCCCAAGACTAGTAAGCGAAGCATTCCCAAAAGCGATGACAATCAAACGAAGCTCAGCATGTTTGGCTTCCAAAAGCGATCTGTCCTTAAATGAGTCAGTAGTGCTCGAGAGTGTTTATTATTTTAACTTTTTTTTTCTGTGTTGAATTATAACTGCTTGTAGTAATTAATTTGTCTAATTTATTGAATGACTGATCCGGCTGTGACTAAACTCTACACTGCCATTGTCCATATTATTAATGTCGGACGACACATAATACTCGAATAAATAATCTAAGATGCATATAAAATATTGCTGCTGTTGAGATATTATTTATGGAGGACACACCCTGAAGGATTGTCAGACCTGTTCTCTAATTATGTATGATTGAAGTGGGTTTGTAGTGCCCAGGTGAGCAAAATGTTTTTACATTTTAATTCTAAACTTATTTAACAATTTTTTATAAAACTATTGAATCCTATATTATATTAGATATTTTTGGAATTTAAAAATATACATATTTACAAAATTAATGAACATAGAAATCATTTGAAAAAATCCGTTTTCTTTTGCCATTTTTGCTTGTAGAATTTATAATTTGATATCATTTTAAGTAATGACAACCTTTCTGATTTACATTTCTTGTTAGAATATCTAATTTTAAGATTGCCTAATATGAGTATAAGTATAAAATTTTTTTTTTTTTATATATATATTTTGCTTATACTTTCCAATTTAATATCTTGAATATAGTCTCTAGTTACAATATTCATCAGAACTCCTGCTAAAAATATTCAAGATTTGTTATTATTTATATAAAGCGTTTTCTAAGAATAATATTCTTCAGCATTTCTTCAGAATTTATATATATCCTTTGATATTGGTTTATTGTTATATAAATTGTGCAATTTTTCTTTGTACTATATGCCCAACAAAGTATTCAAATATCTTTGAATGAGTTTTTTAGTTAGAAAATTTATTAATACATCCTTGTAAAATTTGACCATCAAAATACTCTATTTAACAGCTCTCTAACAATTTTGTAACTACTCGCTGATTTAGTTTTTTTTTTAGCAATAAAATTGATTCTTTCTTTCCTCTTTCTTAGCTAAGATTTATCTGCATTTCTTCAGAATTTATATAGACCCTTTGATATTGGTTTATTGTTATATAAAAATTACATTTTTCTTCGTTTTATTTGCCCTACAAAGTATTTAAATAATACCTTTATTTTTATTTAATTATTTTTAGCTTTAAAATTGATTCTTCTTGCCTCTAATATAGTTTCTTAGCTTGGCTTTAAGATAGTTCTTTATATAGTTTTCTTAAAGTGTTCTAATTCTACTCTTTCTGCTATCGCTTTTAATTTGCAAGTTTCTTTAGAATTTTCGCATAATACTATTTCTCCTCTAACTTTGTTAAATGGCAAATGCAATTATACAATTAGCAGACAGGCAGCCATATCAGCTGACCCTTTGTGGACGTGTGCTGGGCTCAACACAGTTTACATTGGCGATAACAAAAGAGGCTGCCGCCAAGGTGACCAGCCAAGCAGTCACAACTACTACGTCAAGCTCAATTGCTCTTTTCCCCACACCCACAACTTTAATTAATATCGCTATAAATAGCAATTGCATTTTGTCTGAGTATTTGTGTTCGTTTGTTTTGTTTTGTTTGTGTGCAGTCGTGTGTGAAATTGCCCCCCGCTCCGCTTTAAGTTTTTGTTGAGGTTGCTTACCAATCTTCCTTGATCAAGTAGTTGCGATCATCGTAGGAGATGAGCTCCTTCAGCTCACTGACCGTAATTCCGTACAGACGTCGCACCAGCGGCTCGACATCTTCTGGCCGCATCTTGGGCTTGATATCCGAGCCAGGCTGCAGCACTTTATCGCCATCCGATGACGCCGTCACCTGGTCATTGACGTTACCGTTGCCGTTGCCATTGGAATTTTGGGGAGTTGAGTCGGTGTCGTTAGCCTTGCTCGGCTTGGCGGCATCGTCGTAATCGTGATTCAGGGTGTATGACTTTTTGGTAATGCTCGTCAGTTCCACATTATTCCACTGCTCCATTTTTCGTTGCTCTTGTTGTTGTTGTTGGCTTTATCGAGGGAATGCAACAAACGAAATGAAACGAGAAACGAATAAAACAACAGATCAGAATACGACGTTGATAATAATGATGATGATTGAAATGTGCTCGGCTTTGCGCTCGAAAGCCAAATGAAATTGAATTGAATTTCAGTTGTGCGGCCTGGTTGGAGACGACGTCGCAATTGACGCAGCGCTTCAATTGAAACGAGTTCGTTGTCGGCAGCGACGTCGACGTTGACTGCGTCGTCAACATCTTCTTCATATCTTAAAGGCAAGTGCGTGTTTTGTATTTATATCTCTATGTATGTACATATGTGTGTGTTTGTATGTGTGGGGGGTATCAGTGTGTTTTTGTGCCGTTTGTCTCATTTGCCCAGCTAATTTTTTTTTATTTATTTAATTTTTTATAACCTTTCTGTTTACATTTTGATTGCGACGCTGCGACTTTACTTTTACCTTTTGCCCGCCTCCTTTGGGCACCCGTAATATTTTTATTTTTATACCCGGCAACGCACATTTTGAAAGAGTAACTCTTTATTATGTGAATCCATACATAAAGAGTATTTGTTCCATAATTGGCTATTAATTATAAAGAGCTTAAGAATTAAATTAAGACTTTTTGTTGTAATTTTTGAGCTATTTTCCCAAAACGATTAACTAAATGTAAACAGGTAGTGTTTTGTAAAGGAATTTAGTTTTTAGCAACCATTGAAAAAAATTGAAATAAATTTAACATTTTAGAAATCTTTACCAAAACAAAACTATCTAATATTGACGATCATTATAAATTCCTTTTTCAAAATACATTGATCTATAATAATGGCCGGGTATTTCGCAGTCGAGCTCTCATTCAACACTTTGTTAATTGTTTACTATCAGTATTGCTCAACGAAGCAGGTCCCCAAAAAACAAACAGACTTCAAGTCGTGATCACACTCTATTAAATGAATTTATTGCGAAGCAGAGGCGAATCAATGCATTATACTGTATACTAAAGATAGTACAAAGACTGATATTCTGTAGGTGCAACTATAAATCGAGCAGATTATTATTGTATTATTTGTTGTGCCAGTTAATCAAGCTAATCAGCAACTACTATCAATCATATTAAGTGTGTCAAAAGAGGACTTACAATAGCGCTATAGACGACTTAACAAAACTCGATTGAGCGAAATATTATTAACAGTCTCTCTCGAATCGAACAAACAAGTGTGCAATACAATTTATAGTATTGTTAACTGCACAGTTAAAAAAATATCACTTGACTTGCTACACATAACGTAGCACATTCATTATATAATTGTAAACGAAGTTATTCGCTGAAAATTGTTAATGAATTGAATACTAGCTGCTGATGTCTGACCTTGACTCTAAATGCAGTTTTAGTTTATTACTCATACGCCGCTTTGCATCGCTGCATTGGCCACTGGGCAGGCGCACGCACACACACATATTAAGTTACACCCACACACACACGCACGCACACAGACAGTAAATCAATGTAAATATGCACAGCTGATTGTGAATTATGCAAATTAGTTACCAATAAAAATAAATAAAATAAGTTTGTAGGCAAGCGCTCGAAACGTATTCACGTGTGATTCAGCAGAAACTAAAAACACGCACCTTGCTCGTACAACAGGTTAATTAAAACTAACGCTTGCTACTTTTGTTTTTGGGGAATTCAACTCGCTGACCGATGCTTAAAGCGCTGCGTGAAATCGCGCGCTACTCTACTAATTTTGTAGCTTTGCTATTGTTGCGCAATTCATTATTTGCGTAGTTAGCGAGCATTTAATAAAAATGTTCTGAAGCGTGTAAACAAATTAACACAGCAATAAGCTAGTAAATCGCGCACGCCAAACAATTCAAAAAATAATTCCAAATAAAGCGACACTCGACTGTGAATGGCAAATTGGGTGTTGCTTCTTCTTCAGCTGTTGCTGCTTTGGCCTCCAGCTGTTTCTATTTATTTTGTGCACTTAACCTCAAAAACACAAAAGGCACTTTGAGTTCGTTTTCTTTTGTGTTTGCAATTGCTTTCGTATATTTTTCATTTGTTTGTAATTTCATTAGTTAAATGATTAGTTAATTGCTACAAGCTATGGATCAACTGTATGTGGAGATTGAAATAAGTACGCAAAATGCAAAAAGCGAGACAACAATTTACACCAGCGTGCCTTCGTTTCTTGCGCTCTACACATATCGCTACCTAAAAGAGCCGCCCAATGTCAAAATCAACTTTGTTGCCACCAAAATCACTACAGGCAAAATAGCTTTACGCAGCTCCCAGCTGCGACGTGAACTGACCGAGGAACATATCACTTGCCGAGAGGCTGCCACATTGCCCGCCTTGAAGGATCTCCGGCTGCCCATCTATGAGAAGAATGGAAACATCTTCATAGCGGGTACTTGTGCTGTGTGCAGGGAGCTAATTGCACGTCAGCCCAGCGCACAATTGCGACAGCTACTGGGCTTCAAAGGTAGCTGTCTCTTGGCACCTGCTGAAGCTTCCATCTGGACACGTTATTGTGAAGTGGATGTGGTTAATTTGGTCAGTCAGCTGCAGCAGGGTGAACTGCCGTTGCGCGAAGTTCCACTCGAAGTGGTGCGTTTTGAGCAACACATGAATCAACCAGTGCGCATGCACAACATCTACAAACTAGCCAGGGAACAGGCAAATCAGGGTGCCAACAATGGTTTGCCGGTGAAACGCAAGGAACGCATACAAATCGAATGCACTACGCCGAAGGAACAACTGCTAATTGAGCATCGTTTTGCCGAAGGCATTAGCTTCACCATTGCCGATCTCATACTATATCCACTGTTGCGTCTAGTCTTCCAGCACTGCGCTCAAATGCTGCCGCATTTTCCACTCACCAGCACTTGGTTTAGTGAGGTATGAAAAACATTTATACTTTTACTTTATAATTGAATTAATCATAAAAATCTCTACACAGATCGATGCCTTCGACAGGAACTGTGCACGCATACTGCATGAGCTGTATGTGCCCATCTTAGTGGCGCCGGCGGAGAATACACAGCTGCTTAGCATACCCGACTGTGAGGAAGCCAGTCTCTATAAAGCCGATCCGAAGCGTTATCGCCCACGGAATCGCATCTACACTAGTCAAGCGGAAGTTGAGGCCGCCCTGGACAAGCTGCAGCAATTGCAGCTGCAATTTAGCGCCGATTGCGAACAAAGTTATGGCGAGCAAACCATCGACTGGCGCAGCATTGAGCCAACGCATGCCAAGAGCTCAGCGCTGCCGGAGGAGCGGCTAGAACGCAAGCGACAGCAGCTAGAGAATATGGCCAATGCTGTAGTATCGCTTGCAGAGCCAGGAGATCGAATTGTGGACTTTTGCAGTGGCACGGGGCATTTGGCCATCTTGTTGGCGTTAAAGCTGCCCAAGTGCTTGGTGATTGTACTGGAGAATAAGGCTTTTTCCTTGGCACATGCACAGAAACGTGCCGCCGAGCTGCAGCTGAGCAATTGTGTGTTTTATCAATGCAACATTGACTACTTTATGGGTAGCTTTGACATTGGCGCTTCGTTGCATGCTTGTGGAACTGCCACCGACATTGTGCTGCAGCAGTGTCGTCGTGTCAATGCACGTTTCGTCTGCTGTCCCTGCTGCTATGGGTCGTTGCAACCCATGCCACACATCTCGTATCCGTTGAGTGAACGCTTTCGCAAAGTGCTCGATACAAAAGATTATTTGTATATAGCTCACACAGCGGATCAGGCGCATGAGCTGGGTACCACGAACTGCAAGCCGGAGACAACGTTGCAGGGTCTGCATTGCATGTGTGTAGTGGACACGGATCGCAAGCTGCAAGCGGAGGAGGCAGGCTACAAGGTGATTTTGACCCGCCTTAAGCCAGAGCAATGTACTCCAAAGAATCATTTGCTTGTGGGACGCATTTAATGGAGAGATATATTGAGAGAGAAACATCGTCAAAATATATGTATTTTTTCGTATATATGTAGTTACCGTTGACGGCTTTTATTCAGATAGAGTGCAACATAATTTGTTGAAGTGGGGAGAAGTGAAAATGACTTAATGACCAAATTTACTATGATGAGTTCCAATTCTAGTTGCCACCTCGCAGAGCCAACACCAAATGCAGCACGGAGCCACCTTGCACTTTGTAATCCGCCGCCGTTTTGTCATCGTTCCTTTGAAGGGCAAAAATAATATTAATTAGCAAAAATACAAAGCAAGTTGATTTGATGCTCACATTTGTTTGCCGGAAAAGATGAGACGCTGTTGCTGTGGAGGTATGCCTTCTTTTTCCTCCACACGCTCCTTGATGCGTTCCACCTTGTCTGTGGGTTCAATGTCGATCTCGATTTCCTTGCCCGTCAATGTCTGCAAAAGGTAATTTCAACACAATTTCATTCGCCATTAATATTATTGTTGTTGTCAAGCTGACGCATAGTTAAGACGCTTTGTCTCCTGCTCGCTTACGACTTGACGTCTTCTTAAAACGCTGTGCCCTTACCTTAACTTTGATCAACATTGTGCTAGTCTGTGTTTTTTTCGCTTCAGCAAATATGAATTACTTTTAAACAATATATATTGCAATTCCGACTTCTATTTTTTTTTGCAAGCTTCTTCCCAATTGCGGCGTTTATGCGAATGTCATTCGACTGGCGCTGCCAACTTGTAGAAATAACGCGGTAACTTTGTGCTGAATGCCGATATACAATTCGTGCGATGCGCCGATATACAGTACAATGCTTTTCGATAGGTCGATTTGATCGTTGTCCGTTAGACTAAATTTTTTTATAGGTATATTGGTTCGTTTTCCGTTCGACTAAATTTTGAAAGCAAATTCATACATTTTTGAATCAGACATTTTTGCAAAGCGTATTTTATGAATTTTCTTAAAAATTCGATAATATAAGCAAAAATACCATATTTTCTTGCTATTTATTTATAGGCAAATAAATAATTTAATATTTAATTATATAATTTTATATTATATTAAATATTATATTCAATTGTAAGGAAAGTATATTTTATTTTGTCTGTTTTTTATTTTATTTTTATTTACAACTAACTAACTAATTTACACATACAATTACAGCTATTAAAAAGCATTTGTTGTCCATTACTGAGATCCTCAGCTTTAATCTCTAGTGACGACATCTCAAGCGACTTTGTTCAGCTTGTTCAATGCATGAACCGCTTCGCTGATTAGCCGAATGTCGCGGGCATACGTTCTACAACAGCCGCCAATGATTTTCGCTCCCAGTTGCGCCCACTCTGGCACATATTTCGCCAGCGGAACACAATGCTCACGTCCTTGCCAACCGGTTGCGACGTCGTAAACCTCACCACTATTCGGATAGACGACCAAGGGGATTTGCTCTTCGGCAGTGCGATCGCCATTCAAGCTCTTAAACAGTGGAGTTACAAACTTGGGATGCACACAATTGACGCCGATCGCCAGACACTTGTCCTGCGCCTTCCGCTCTCGCAGAATCTCCCAAACTGCAGTGGCTGCCTCAGCGAATTCTTCGCCATGGGCCAGTGTGTTCTCGTCCTTGCATTGAAAGGCAACCCAGAATTTCACATCCGGATAATCATCGCAGAGCATTTCCACCAAAGCTTCGGCCTCCATCTGGCAGGGAATCGTCTCAATGGCCAAGGCATCGACACCAGCTTCCAGGCAGGCTTCGATGCGCACTCGGTGCCAGTCCGTGATGGTCTTGGCGGGCACATAGTCCGCATAGCTGCCAGTGTACTCGGAGCCATCGTGCAAGTGAGCACCAAAGGGTCCAATCGAGGCAATAATCAAGGGGAAACCTGTAGAATAACGAAAGGGATTAATTTCAATTGCAACTTAAAAGAACTATTCCCATTTTTATAAACTACAATATTAAACTGTTTGCTAAAGCCGATTATGTATGTACATAACATGTATATACTTCATGTGTAGCAACGGAATGGAAAAAGATCAATTAATTTACCTTCGGGAACTGCCAGCTGGGCTTCGAAGCATTCATGAAGATATTTCTCCTTGGCAACATGCGCCATGCGCACCGTTTTCTTTATCAAGTCAATGCTCTGCTGCTCATCCAGCTCCAGATACTCCATGTAACCCTCGACACTTGTTTGATACGTATTTGTCAGTATCATATCAGCACCATCTATAAACATACATACACATACACATGTAAATTTATTGCTGATAATTTCGATTGTTGCTAATTGATAATTTGCATACTTTGCAGAAAGTCCAGATGTGTATTAATCACAGCCGATGGATTTGTGGCATTAAAACGTGCGCTCCACAGCGGATCACCATCAACAGAGTTGCCCACATGGACGGTCATCTGGGTGCCAAAGCCGCCATCCTTAACGAGCAATCGTGTCAGACCCATGATAATGTTTCAGGTACTGTAAGCACGTTAAATTATACAAAAAATTTTAAAATGGATAAGCATAACATGCTTATGATTGAATTTTATCTTTGAATACTTTTCCTTAATGATAATATTTATTTTCAGAGCATAATCAATATTTTCGAACGAAATAAAGTATTTCTAGCCTTGCGATCCTTTTATAAGTATGTGAAATAGTCTAGGTGAAGACTCTCAAAACACAAGCAACAATTTATTTTTTGATTATATAGTTATTATTTATGTTTCTTATTTGTTTGCACTCAAAAATCATAAATATGATTGATCTCTTATCATAATGATTTATAAAGATACTAACTCTTAAAATCAGATTATATAATAATGCTACTCGAGCAGTTTATTGCACACATAATATTATTAACTTTAAAGCTCATTCAAAAAAGATAGATTTATAGGTGATTAATATAGGTTCTATGTTTATTCGAGATGTGTTTTATTAAAACAAAACAAAATAATCTTTATATGCTGCGTCTGGATTTAATAGCTACTCCCTGATAGCAAATTTTAATTGCTTTACACGATTGTAATTGGTCTTATCAATGTAGCAGCTGTTGTGCCTAGGGCATTGTTGGGCACCTGGCTAGCAACCGATCACAAACTCTATCGCCCAGTTTATCAATTACTAAAGCCAATACATTGTAATAATCCCGGAAACCTTGGCATATTAAGCGCATTTCACTAGGGCGATGAACTGCATAAACAAACAACTTGACTTGCTCTATGATAAGAGCAACTGATATGACAGATCGTGGAATATTTTAGAGGCCCTTTTTGACTTTGTTCACACTCACCTTGGGTGCTTATTAATAGAAGATCTTGTAATTGATTAAAATGTTGTTTATGCACGCGAGACGACGACAACAACGAGCAGAGCAATGTGTTTGTTATTAAAAGATTTCGTATCAACTGAAACTTTTCGAGATATAGTATAGAATGTTATGTTCTATTTAGTTGGGCGTCCAACAATCGTTTAAGTGGTTTACAACGCTGTCTGGTCGCTTTTATAGCGTGCGCCCGCCCAGTCAATGCTTCCTTATCACAGTGCGAAACAAAAAGTAAAAATATAAATTCAAACAAAACAAAACTCGAGCCCAACAGCCGGCTGGTGCTCGGTACTCGTCAATTTGCTCGTTGCTCGGTGCGTCTGTGCTTTGGTCCGGGGCTGGTTTAAGTGATAAGTGATAAGAGCATACAGCTGCCAGACAACAGTCTAGGAGCAAAAGCAAAAAAAAAAAAAACAAAACAAAATAAAAAAAATGAAAGAGCTGATGAAATCCCAAACATGTTGCGTGGATCTGTTGATAGGGACAAAGACCAACAACCAAGTCGCCTGGTGTCCGCAAGTGCCTGATTCGATAACCTTTTTAATTCTTTAAAATAGCGATGCGTTGTCTGTCGCGCGGCGGTTTTCAAGTGCGGATTTGTGCTTTTTATTGCCAAAATCTTGACCCAGATCAGGCAAAAAGACCTCGAGTAATTATATATATTTGCGCGCGCCTGGCGAATTAATCAGTCAATCAATTGATAGACCACCCAACTGGAATTTTGTATAATACTATTTTTCCTAAAGATTGCAAGCAAATCCATTCGCTCGTTAATTTTAGATAATTAATATATGATTTGTTGTATTTGAATTCCAAATTATATAGTTTATGTCAACCCTAACTGTTAAAATAAAATAAGAACATCAAATTCATTCTGCTGTTAAAATATTTGAAAATTTCGATAAAAACCGCACAACTGACTTATTTCATAATAGTCGATATTTATCGTTGGCAAAACAGTACACTTTGAGCTTAACAGCGCGTAAGCTGCCAACATAACATTGTGATAGTAATAGTGTAGCAGCTGTATACACGTTTGCATATTTCTTGTATGCAAATAGTTTAGAAATTGTGAATGTGGAAAATAAAATTACATTTTATTACTGTGAACTGATATTTAATTACTAATTGATTAGTTCAAGTGGCTTGCATGTGGCAGGAGCATCTAACAGGAATACAAATCATATAACATGAATATGTTAACTTAACATGCATATTACATATTAAATCCTCTTTGCGCAAAAGTACAAATCGATGCGTCGTCGGAAATTTAGTGGCACTTAAATTCGGTTAAAAATGTTATAAACAACGGTGAGTGACTTGATTATTTTACTTTATTTCGCCATAGAAGGTCACGCATCATGTGGCACATAAGTGTTTTATGTGTGCAAACACATAATCAAATGTATTTCTTCGATTTATATTGAGCGTGTGTGGTTGTGTGTGTGCTGCAAAAAAACGGCTGCTTGATACCCACAAAGGGTGAAATAAACACAAAACGAAGTACATAATGCTCAATAGGCAAACTTCTTCAGCTGTTGAAATTTTATGATCTTATGCGGATGGCAGTCTCTCGCATTCAATATGTTAGTAAAGCGAATGTGACACTTGAAAGCCACTCAACGAGATCAAGGTGAAGACGCTTGGAGCGCATTTCTAATTTTTATTTCCCTAGGAATAATTATCTTGTATATTATTTTCACCTGAGTGTGTGTGCTTGTGTGCGTGTATCTTCGTGTCTCTGCAAACATATGCATGAATATCTTTGTATGTATGTTTTTGTGTACACTCGCCTTTGCTCATTAGCGGCATTTTGGACGTCATTCAGCCAGAAACAAACACAGCAACATACGCACGCACACGGATATGTTTTGTGCGTATGTGTTGAAAGTCCGATAGTAATTATATATTCATGTTTGTACATATGTAACTATGTTATGTACATAGTCTGTTATTCTATGAACTGGAGCTCGGCTTGGAGAGCGTATAAGATTACAAGTGTAATTATTGTTATGTAACGTTGTTTTTCCTATGTGTAAATCAGTCACAGCTCAAATAGATTAAGAGCATCAACGCCCCTTACCTCCTCTTCATCTCGTTTAAAGTGCATCATATGATAATCATATATCTCTATTTAAGAGCTGCTTTCGTAAAGAATTCATTTTATCTTCTGTTTATGTTCTGCGTGTCTTAATTTAATTATTGTTCGTTTTGTGTCTTTTTTTTATTTTATTTTTGTGGGTCTGTCACTTTTTTGCATTTGTTGCGACTTTCTTCTGATTCTTTATCTGCTTTAACCTATTTGTTTTGATTTTTCTGCACTTTTTGTTGTTGTTGAGCTTTCTTTTGTGTTGACATGTATTTAGAATATATAATTATTTGATCGCCTTTTAGATACTTTTTTATTGTGGTGCTATTGAAAGCCACAAAATACATACAAATGCGATATCTCAACAATTGATTAATGGGCACTCATTATTAATTACAATTGATTCCATCTTGAGCGCTGTATTGTTGTCAAGAGCTTATATTATTATGTTTATTATTACATATTGCTATATAGCTATGTAGCCTGCACATATCAATATCAATTTAATTTATTTGAATTGTCTCCTTAGAAAGAGAATTTCAATAAAAGTCTAAAAAGTTCGTTTACTTTTGTTTATGCAAATTAGTCGCTCACTTTAAAATTTATCTTAATGAAGCTTGGTGTAGGTATTTATTTCCTGTGCTCAAACTGGTTTTATTTATTTACTTGAGCATATATCTGTTATATAGGAAGAATCGGTGAAAATAGCCCAAACTTGGTTTTACTTATTGCTTCCATGCCATAAATTTCCATAAGAATATATATCAGAGTAATATTACTTATTTCTCTATTATTGTTTAGATAATAGAACATTTTGAAATGACAATTTTTATTTTAAAAGTTAACAACTAATAACACTGTAATTCATAAAGATTATAAAAATCCAACACAAAACCAGACTAGGACGAAAGAGTATTTAATATTCGTTTTGTTGAAACTCGCTTTTGGTCTTATAATATATAAGTTGTTTGCCTTCTTGGTACTATTTACCATATTATTCAATTGGAAGGAGCTTCTGTATTATTACACAACCTGCAATGTGGACAAAACGACACGAATGTGCATGTTATTTATTTGATTCGGACAAATACTATTGATTTTACTAGTAATACAAACGTTTATTTTTGGGGCAAATGGACAGGGAAAGTCCAAAAGTTGGAACAAAACTTTTTGTCCACTCAAAGCTGAACTCTAATCGATAATGGTTTTGTCACTTGTTTCTTTTTTCCAGGTATACTATGCGAGCATACGATGAGACACATCATATTATGCCATATAAGTTATTGAGATTGCATACGGAAAAATGGAAGCAATATCCAAGATCTCCTTGATATTTGCTGCATTGCTAATTTATAGTGTTGCAGTCGAAGGTGGTTGCATTTCCGCCTACAGCGAGCGGACAACCACATTTCAACCACAACAACAGAGCAAAGGATCACCAACAACAACAACATCGACAACAACGACGACGACACGCACATGGCAGGAGCACGAATTCTCGCTGTTGGGCTACAAATTCCATTTGCCATTCGTGGGTCATGCAGTGGACCTGGATGTGGATGATAGTGACAGTGGGCTGGACGATAGCTGGTTGCTGGATAAGACCGGAACACAACAGCAGTACACCAGCCATGAGCAGGATGTGGACCATGAGCTGGACAATATTGGCCAAGTCGATGCAGCTAGCAATGTGCTAAAGTTGCGCTGTCAAAATGTCAGCATTGCTGCCATAAATGCTGAATTGTTGCGCCAGCGTGACATCAACTATGAGCATCTCTCGCTGCTCCACGTTGAGGACACATCCAGCAGCAGCAGCAGAAGCAGTTTCCTTCAGTTGCAGCAATATGAGAGCATGCGTCAGTTCAAGTGGATCGATAGTCATCTGCAGGATGCGACACTGCAGCGTCTCTTCGCACAGCAGACGCAACGTTTCGAGTCTGTGGAGACGCTCGATTTTAGCGAGAATGAAGTGAGCTGCACCCAGTGGGCTCAGCCACAGGCGATGCGTCGCCTTAAAGTGCTGCGGCTCAGTGGCAATCGTCTGGCCCACAATTGCGCTCTGACCGAGCTGCAGCACATGAATCATCTGCTTGAACTGCACATGGATCGCAATGCACTCCAAGCGTTGCCCGCCCACTTTCTGCATCAGCTGAGCGAGCTGCGGCTGCTTAATCTCAGCCACAATGCATTGAACGAGTTGCCGCGCAACATTTTCGAAGGCGCCTTGAAGCTGGAGTGGCTGCATTTGTCGCACAATCGTCTGAGCATCTTGCCCTTTCAGTTGTTTCAAACGGCACGCGATCTGCGATTGCTCGACTTGAGCAACAATCGTCTGCTCTCGTTTCCCGACAACTTTTTCGCACCAAACAGTCAGCTGCGCAATCTGCAGCTGCAGCGCAATCAACTGCAATCGATTGGCAAGCATAGTTTGTACAATCTGCGAGAGTTGCGGCATCTGGATTTGTCACAGAATGAACTGGGCAGCATTGATCGCAAGGCGTTCGAGTCGCTGGAAAATCTGCTAGTGCTCAATGTGTCCAGCAACAAGCTAACGCTGCTGTCCTCTATCATCTTCCAGCCACTGCATGTCCTACGTCAATTGGATCTCAGTCGCAATCACTTCAAGCAACTGCCCAGCGGTCTGTTTCAGACGCAGCGTAAACTGATCTTGTTGCGCATCGATGGGACGCCGCTGGAGCAGCTGCCCAACTGGATATCACGCAACGAGGAGCATGTGGATGCGCAGATCCTGCAGCGACTGCGCTATCTCTCCATGCAGGGGAACACAAAGCTCACCGAGCTGCCAGCCACAATGTTTGCGAACGCACGCAATTTACGTGAACTCGTGCTGGCCGACAACAGTCTCCTCAAGCTGCCGGCGCAGATTGGCAGCCTGTCGCGTCTGCAGCGCCTCAATGTGCGTGGCAATCGCCTGGCCACGCTGCCCGAGAGCCTCAAGGAGCTGCATCAGCTGCACTATTTAAATATACTGGGCAATGAGTATCAGTGCGACTGCTCCATGTATTGGCTATCGGGCTGGTTGAACAATTCGAGCACCTCATTGCATCGCCAGCCGCCAGCGAACAGTGTGAGCCTGGACTCGTCTGAGAACATAGATAACCAGATCGATGCGCTCAAGTGTCAGTATGGTTATCCGGGAGATGCGTTGCGTGTGCTCAGTAATCTCAACTGCAGCGTGCCCGTTGTGGTGCAGTCCTCCGAGCCCAAAATGCATCGACTACATGCCACGGCCAAGCTGGAGTGCATGGTCTATGGCAGTCCCACGCCGGACATTATCTGGGTGAGTCTATGGTTGAAGTTGCTTTGGTGAAGTGGTATTAATGTGTTGTTATGCATGCAGGTTACTCCAAGGCACAAAATATTGCGGCACCATGCTGATCCAGATAAGAGGCCCATCATCATCAACAGCGACAAGGAGCATCAGCCCAGCAAGTTTGAGCTCTTTGCTCTCACGGATGAAACAAATCCGCAGGCACTGAATATCAACATAAGCAGGCAGAAGAGCATTGTGGGACAACGCGTGGTGCTCATCGAGAATGGTTCGCTGCTGGTGCACAATATCTCACGGGGCGACAGCGGACTCTACACCTGCTACGCCTTCAATGTGATGGGCAATGCCTCGGCGGGCATCAGGTAAGCTGTGCTAATAAATACACCAAATGTTAATTAATAATCTTTTGTTTTGTGGCAGGCTTTACATCGATCCCATTGTGTTTTATCGCGTCAAGATCGAGAGTCTGCTGGCGGGCACAGCGTTGGCCACAGCTTTTCTGCTGCTCACGCTGATGGTGCAAGGATTGCGCAGCTGCTTAACCAAACTGGGCGTCTGTGAGCGTCTCTCATGCTGTGCGAATCGCAACAAGAAGTCTCCACGCTCGAAACAGATTTACGCTATGCTCGATAGCATCGAGAGCTACAAGAGCCAGCAGCTGGAGCGTCTGCGCGAGAATTATGCACAGCAAGTGCATCGCATAAGGGAGAATTGTGCACAGCAGGTTGAGTGGATACAGAGCAGCTACACCACACAGGCCAAGCACATTAAGGAGTTCCGTGACATGGGCTCGAATCATTTGACCGCACTCAAGGATCAATACTACGATCAGGTGAAGAAGGTGCGCGATTATTCCACCGGCCAATTGAGCTGGGTGCGCGAGAACTATGTCTTCCAGCGTAACAAGATCAGGAAATTCAGTGCCCATCAGGTGCTGCGTCTTCGCGAGGGTTACAAGTATCAACAACAGTCACTCAACAAGGTGCTGGAGAATCTGCCCAGCTTCTACTTTGAGAACTGTCGCGGTCGCTGCGAGGAGGACATTGTTGAGGGTAAACTGCTGTAAAATATATGCGTGAAATTTTAAATTACAAATTGATTTACTGTTTCCAAACAGATATAGACTGCTACTTCAAGGGCCAAATGGAGAAGGAGCTGCACATACAGAAGATCAAGTCGTGTCTGATGGCCGCCAACAATTCGGCCAGCAAAGCTTCCGTCTACTACACGCCACCAGATGACGATGCACTGCACAGTTCACATTTGCATCTGCAAACCACACCCATTCACATCAACTACATTGATGAGAATCTGGATCATCAGAAGTTCGAGCTGAACGACTTTAAAATGGATCCGCAACTGCTGCTTTTCAACACATCGAGATTATACGTAAACCCCGAGGGGGCCAGCAGTAGTCAGCAGGCAGCTGCGGCTATGGCGGCCGCATCGCTGTTGGCATGCAGCATTGAGGATAACAATCAAAGTGTGCAACAGCTGATGGCTGCACATGATGCCAGCGGCAATAGCCACCACCCCCTGGAGATGAATGAACTGAAGGACTCGAACGATGTGAAAAATTCGAAATCGTGTCCTGCTATTTATAAGGTATCCAAGCAGCGAGATGGCAGCACGCTGCATGAGTTTCTCACCACGGATGGCGGTGATATGATGCGTCTCAATCCCGTGGATGAATCGTCGCTGGCGAGCAAGGAACTGCAGCTGCCCAAGGAGAAGCTAAACATCATAGTGGATGATTGCGGCAATGCCTCGCTGCAACAGTTGGAGCCGGAGACGGATTCATCATTTGACTCCAACAGTGATAATGCCACGCTGTCTAGTACTGAATCCAACTCCAACTATCAGCCGGCCAATGCTACAATCTCTGCAAGAAAAACTTAGATTTTTTTTAAATTAAAGATAAAAACAATTCATTTTGCAAGGAAAGAGAAAAATCATTACAAAGAGAAATGACGCTAAACTACAATAAATTGATCCAAGTTAATGTTAATTGTGAAATGAAAAGGCATCAAAACAATAATTACGTTTAGAATTAATTAGTGAAACTTAATGAATTCAAATGCTGAATATCAAATGAAGAAAGTGCATCAACAAAATAACAAAAAAAGTCATACGATTTAAATAGTAGAAAAAAACATAAGAAATTGAAATTTAAAAAAAAAAAGGTATCATTAACTATGTCAATAATACTTGAAAAGCCCCTATTTGTGATTTCATCTATAACGTGAAGCGATTTATTTATAGAGACCGCATCAAATCTACATATACATATAGTCAGGCATATTTTAAAAAGGACAAACAAATTTTATTCAAATTCTAAAAACGCAAATAAAGCAACAAAAAAATGTAATTGTATAATTCAAAAGAAAGTGTGGTTAAATGCCAAAACGAATATTGTGCGCACATTTATTTAAGTTTCTATATTCACTAATTGTTAGCTATAATTAATATATTTAGACATTTGGACACTCTGGCTGCTTAAGAACCTCAATAGCACACGGACTTCCATCGATTTTGCATTTTTCGGACTCGGTCTCCAGCTCACTTAACTCTTCATCGCATTCGCATGGGAAGCATTCCATTTCACCCTCGAGCTCGTCTTCACCTTCCTCGCCCTCGCCATAGAAACTCACCTGTTCGTGGCTAACAACACTTGGCTCTGTGGTTATCGAGCAGACAGATAGTTCCGAGTCGGAGATGGGTATTGGCACTGGCTCCTGCGGCAGCAGCGAATAATCGTAGACGGCAATCTCCTGGGCAATCCATACAGTTGGTTTCATTTCACCCACTTCACCATCTTCACCCTCGAGCTCAATCTTCATCTCCTCCTCACCCTCGCCCTCCTCAGACGCTGGCGCGGCACGGAAATTGTAATCGCCTGGCAAAAAGAAACCCAACAGCATATAACGATTGTCAAAGCTGAACACAGCCGGTCCACTGGGATACAACACATCCCAGATGCCATGTAGTATGGTGCACTTGTCATCGTTGCCAATATACAACTCAAATGGGCCCAAACGCACATTGGAGTTCCAGGTGGACTTCAAGCGCACCGACATGCAACAGCTGTCCCTCTCGGATTTGAAACTATAGATGCCCACGCCATGACGTTGTCCCTTATACCAGTCCCCCACATAGGTGTCTCCACTGGCATAGTTGTAGCGCCCCTTACCATGCTTCAGATGCTTGCGCCAGTTGCCCTCGTAAACGGATCCATCCGGGTAGATAAAGATGCCGCGACCACAGCGCACACCACAACGATACTGTCCATAGTAGCGAGCACCGCTCTTGAAGACATACAGTCCAATGCCATGGCGACGACCCTTGCGATAATTGCCATCGTACTGATCCCCATTGGGGAGAATGGCCCAGCCACGTCCATGACGCTGGCCATCGGCATTGCGGCCACCAATGTACTTCTGCAGGCGGAAGGAAGAGTACGACAGTTCAAGATGTAATACAAGTATGTTCTAATGCTGCACCTACACCTATATTAGGACCCTCTTCCTCTTCGAGAAACGATATATCAGACTCATCGGAAAGATCGGAAATGCTCATAATGTATGTTTTATATATAATTTACTTTCGTCGTTTATTTTTGGAGAGAATATAATTTCGTACTTAAATTACTTTTCAGGGGGAACTGTGATATATTGAGTTCAACAATCGAAAGCCACGCAAGGCTTGCTCTGACTACGTTTACGTTGCATAGAAATAATTGGCCAATGGATAACGTATGAAAAGCGCCAGCAATGTGGACAACACCTGGAATCCCATCAGCATTTGTGTCGCCACACGCTCGTGCACTGGCCCAAAGATCACGAGCACAAAGTTGATCAGCGTCAAGTTGTTTGTCACAATCCGGCCGTCTGCGTGTTCCTGCCAGCTTACCAGCCGTAAAGTGCGCAGCACCTTAACCATCAGACGGCCCAGACTATTCAGTTCATCCAGTCGGAATTCCGTGGTGCTTATGTGTAGCAAATCCGAATTCTGATCATATTTCGGTAGCCGATGCCTTGGACAGGGCACAAAGTGAAAGAGTTGCGGCGTTGAGTACAGAAAGTTTAAGATCTGCGGCAGAAAGAAGAGCAATAGGGTCTTGCTAAAGTGGCCCAAGATGCCCACGACAGCAAAGGTCATGCCGGCAAAATAGCAGTACGTGTCGCCCACGAACACCTGCGATGGATATCTGTAAGTAAAAAATTTGAGTTTTAAAAAGTACGTTAAATTAAATTATGGTCACATTGCGCTTTTTGGGAGACCACACTTTAAAAAACAAGTTGGCACGTTTGGTTACTGCAGAGTGAGTGCGTATGACCCCACAGTTCAAAACGTGGGGCAATTACAAAATAACTTGTTCGTAACAGTTTAATTTGTGCTTAACTTAGCAACAAAAAAAATAAGTAGTGAAAAATAAATTTAAGTTAACGTGTCAGCAGAAATAGTAGCAAATTATATATCGCTGCTAAATTCAAACGGCTGACAGAGCGCTATGCTCATTAGGAGGACAACAACAGATGACAGTCAACAGCTGTACTTTATCGAGAGGACAATCGACAGCTGTGCGGTTTATCGAGAGGACAACGGCCTATGGCAATCGACAGCTGTGTGCATGTAGTGGGCGCAGCAGCAATGTGTAAAATGTGGGTGTGTTAGCCTGCGAAAAACGCAGAAACTGAAAAAAAAAATACATGTAAAATGTACTGTGTGTAGTCAATTAAACGTACAATGGCTCGGAGCATAGGATTGAACCAGATAGCGGCTAGTGGGAGCAGCCGTCGGGCTATAACCAAGAAGCTAGTGCTCTGGTCAGTGCTGATAGTGCAAGTGGGCTTCATTGGCTGCATTTGGCTGCTTCAAATGAATCGAAGCCAGCTGCTGCAGCAGCAGTCTGGCAGTGCAGCAGACCCCCAGGAGTCGGGACGTGTGCATTTTGTGCGGAATGCAAGTAATACAAAGAAACAGGGACAGCAGCTGCAGCAGCATTGTGTGCAGCGCGATAACATTAATCGATATCAACAGGATTTTTATCAAATTAAAAGCGATAACCGTTTGAATCGGAGCGCGGACTATGCACTGCCCGCTTACATTGAACTGGAGCTAGCGCCAGCCTTGTGGTGTTATAAAGAAGGCACGGTTAATGAGACAACAACGAGGGATCGAGACTATTTGATGGCACAGCCACAATGCAATTGCGAAAGTGGCTGGCATGGACGCGACTGCGGTCAGCCCGAGATTATTTGGCGAGCTTTAATGACGCACAGTCGAGCAAGTAAACGTGGTGGACACGAGGCTCCACTAAAGCTGCACGAAGCCAGCCCAACGTCAATGAAGCGATTGTATTATATGCTGAGCCTAGGCGACTGGGAGCATATCAATATGGAGCTGCTGCAGCTGCAGCTGCGCACACTCATCGAGGTAGTGGACTTTTTTCTCATCTACTACTACGAACGGGACAGCAGCAAGGACCAACTAAAGCAGCGTCGCCTACAGCGACAACTGAACTCTCTGCTCAGCTCCAATTATGTGCTCTACCAATGCAGCAAAGCAACTGGTCAGCAAAACTGCAGCGGGGCTGCGGCATTTGCTCATTTCCGGCAGCAACTATGGTCACTGTGCAGCGTGCAGCTGCAGCCGACGGATTTGCTGCTCGTGGGCAACCGTGAGACGATCTTTGCACCCACTGCACTCAAGTTCCTTAAGTACTATGCCACCGATGTGTTGCCCCTGCGCTTTAGACTTAAGCACAATGTCTACGGCTTCTATTGGCAGCATGGACAACGCACACGCCTTAGTGGCGTCATCAGTTCCTTGGTGCATCTGCATGCAGCACAGCTGGATCCGCAGCATCTTGAAAAACATGCGATCTATACGCTGGGAGATCTTAATCATTACGGTGGCTGGAGCTGTGAGCTGTGCATGTCGCCGGAGCAAATTGTAAACTGGCTGCAGCAGAGTGGCATAAAAGTGCAATTGCCCAATAAAACGAGAAGCGCTCGCATCGATGCTAACTACGTGCAGCAATTGATGGGTGCTGGTGTCCTCTTGGAGGATGGAAGCACCCAGTTGCTGAGACTACGGCCGCAGAGTGAAAAATACTATGCACCCGATGTGACGCAACAGCACAGCAATCAATTTGGCCAATTGCTGTATAATCTGTATGATGTGAACGATGTGCAGGAGGATGACGACTAGCAGACTAGTAGAATAGACTAAGGGGACTAATATTAAGACTCGACTCTAAGTAATATGCCTCTAATTGTTCCCCACTTTTGATTGAATTTGTATTCGAAATTTAGTATATCAATTAACTACATTTATTATTATTATTGAAAAGTTACGAAAAAGCTAAAGTTAAATTTGTAATTTCGATAATAATAATAAATTTAGGAACTCAGCATATAGACAGACAGGGCGACAGGACGGAGCAAGGGAAGACAGCGACGCCATCTGTGATAATAAACTAAACTAAACTAGATATTGAATCAATCAAGGAATTTGTTAATGGTACATTTAGTTTAGTTCAATTCGAATTCTAAAACATGTTGTATGTGCATTCTTATCAAAACTTCAATTCATTATGAACATATTATTAAATATTTATAAATAACAAATCTGTAAGATCTCATCGATGTGCAGCAGGATAAAGACTAAACTGGAGGACTAGTATCGTAAGACTCGATTAAATAATAAGCCTTTACACTCTCTCCCACTAAAACTGCATCGGTTTTTGATTGAAATTGAATTCGAAATTTAGTAAACTCAGTATGCAGACAGGCGGACAGACAGGGCGACAGAATGGATGGATTAGAAGGACGACAGTGACGCCATCTGTGATAATAAACTAAACTAAACTAGATATGAATTTGCAAGGAATCATTCAAGGAATTTGTTATCGTACATTTAGTTTAGTTCAATTCGAATACATGTTGTAAACATTCTTGTCAAACTTTAATTCATTTGTGAGAATATTATTAAATATTAAACTAAACATATTAACAAACAATTCAACAACTCACCTATTGAATTTCCACAAGGCCAATGAGGTGGCCAAAAATGGCAACATAAAATGTATGGAGAACTGATGCGATTCCACTTGGTGACCCAGCGATAACTCGATGAAATTAAAAACCAACACGGAGGCGGCAATGATGAGCGATTGGCCCACTTCGAGGCCATTGATTCCAGCGAGTATATTGATGGCATTGGTGCAGAACACAGCCAAGCTGCCCATAAACACATAGTAAAATATTCCTGAAAATTAGAATTAAAAAATAATTAGATGAGCAGATGCAAATTTCAAATTTCGCTTACCAATATTAACTGAGGTGCCGAACAAAGCGCGAGCAAAGTTTGGCATCATGACAGTGGTGGAATTGTAGTTGACATAGTAGACCATTAAAAGCGGCAACGTTGCTATCGTGGGCAGGAGGAGCTTGTGACGCCAGCGTAGATCGAGCACATCGTCGGCAAAGCCAAGAAATATCATACAGCATATCGACAACAAGGCCGCAATGAGTTCCACGAACTGAAGGCAAAACACATAAATTGATTAGACATGCTACATATCTTTAGATGAGTCATTAGCTAACCAACCTTATCATGGGGAAACGTTAATGGTTTGCCGCCTGTAACTGCATCCGTGGCGGCATTTTCATCGAATGTAAATGGTATTGGGATGAAGAGAAACATGGAGATAAGAAAGACGCAGCCTATAATTACGCCATAGGATTCGGGTCTGTAAAAATCGAGATGTCGACAGTTTCTAGACAAGATTAAAAACTGTATACTTACACTTGTGGCTTGTCCTTTTTGCAGAGATCTCGACCAAACAAGTTGGCCTTGATGAACATGTCACGCAAGCGGGGAATCATGCGCACCGTCATCAGGTATGCGCCCGTCGAGATCGTCGCATTTACGGCAATCGCTATCGTGGACATCTTTTGGGTAATTGACTCCTCGATGCAGTTACACTAATTAAATTAATGTCGCTGTTGGTTGCGTATTCAAAATACTGCAACTGGGGCGAATCGTTCTAGTTGTTACCAAAGTGCACAGAGGTTATATAGTTATCTATCACGCGAGCATAATGCCGTAAAAGAAAATTGCGGCAAGGAAAAGTACACGACAATTATACGGGTAAAGACAATAACAAACACAGCTGATTAAGTGCCCAATTAGTATGTTATCGATAAAGACTGTTCAACGCAGCGAAAGCGATATCGAACTGTTGCTGTTCAACTTACTTGTAATCGATAACGATAACTAAAGGTGGACGCTTATTCAAAAGTGAAATGTGTACTTATATATTTATTTAATATCAGCACTTGGTGACTGTTTACAAAGCCTACATCCCATTTATACAGAATTAAATAATAAACATAACAAAATACTTTTCAATGTCATTTCGAGATTGGTCCGGTTTAGTTCCCGCTATCGCTCCCGGAAAAATGGAAACGCCTTTTGCAGCTCTCCCTTCGTCTTGCAGCCTTCCACCTGAGGTAGTGTCTCCACAATATTGAGCAAATATATTTGCAATTGTTGCCGTCGTTCCTCCACAAATACAAGATTCATATTACCAAAATGCTTCTTGGGTGGAAACTCAATGGAACTAATGTTGGGATGAGTGCGCAGCAAGGATTTATGTAATTTATTAAATTCATTGTAACGTCGAAAGAGCGTCCAATGCTCTAACTGCTGCCGCATTGTGATATGGATCTCGTAAACATAATGCGAGCCCGAACGTTGTGTCTTCACGAGTTTCACCTGTGGAATGGTAATCAAAAAGTTGGAGCAAAACGATGATGCCGGATCGATGCCAGTTTCATTGAACTGCTTGGTCAGGCGACGAACCAATTGTCGATTCTGTCGCGTCAATTCGGCAACGCGTGTCTCGAGCAATGCACACTTTTCATTTAAACGCATCACTTGGTCCTCCAATACAGCTGTTTGCTGACTGTTGCTAGCTCCATTTGCCGAAGATGAAGACTTGCTCCACTGCGATGAAGTGTCACTGCGATCTTCGAAGAGTTCCTGATCCGTTGCTGTCGCTGTGTTGTCAGAATTCGTAGGATACACATCGGGGAGGGGAGTTTTCAGAAATTCGAGCTCTGGTTCGATGGGATCGCATGGTATTGTTACACGTTCCACTTGTGTGCTGTGTTCCAGCTCATGCTCGACTGCATCTTTTGATATGATTTGCTGCACTTCGAGCATTTCGCGCGGACTTAGCGCACCTAACAGATCCTCGGTCGATGATGCACATACAATGGGTCGCTCCACCGCGGATGCTGTGCGCCCTGTTTTTCGAAGAGACACTGGAACAGGTGGGGATGAGTATATAATGGGTTCCTCTTTGACCACATTAACTGCTTGTGAAGACTGACGTTTGGCTGCGTTAAGTTCAGGATTCTCAACATTGAGGGCAAATAGTACATCTTGGAGACTACCAATAATGTCGGGCAGTTGCTTGGCCGCCTCCTCGTTAAGCAGCAGCGACCAAGGAGTGTAGTAGCGTTGAATTTGCGATTCATCACTCAGCCATGTAAGCAGATGACTGTGCAGCCGCTTTTCGTTGAGTGTGGCACGGATGAAGGCACGACCACGTCCGTGCTTGGTCCATATCTGTTTGAGGCCTTCGTAGCGCTGTCGTTCGTGTGGCGTTAAATACGATTGACAGAAATCCCAGAAAGTGTTTTCTCCCCCGCTGCCTCCTGCTCCACCTCCTCCATTGCCATTGCTACCCAAAACAATTTCGTGCATATTTTGAAAGAGCGTAACGGCAGACAGCGAAACATTCAAGGATTGACGCAGCCCGTAGGCGAAGGTTTCTTCAAGAGCTTCACACAACTCCTGCACAACATCGTCACGCTCGGTGGCCAATTCAGGTTTCCCACTGTAATTTTGACTTGTTTGTTGCGCAGTTTGCTGCAGGCGTCGAAAAATGTCTTCGCGACGTTGGCCGAAAGTGCTTCCGTTTAGCGCGGCACGAATTGGATCTGGCAATGCACTTTCTGGCATTATTTACTTCGATTTACGCACAATGTTTATTATTGCTTGTTATTGTTTCTAGACTATTTATTTTTCTTTGCATTGTTTTTTTTGTATTGTAATGATGTGTTGAAAAGCGTCACTGAGAAGCAGAGTCGTAAATCGAAATCGATAATTTCGTTTTTTCACATAAACAAATTGATTATCGACTTTTGATTTGGCTATAAAATTTTTCAAATTTGTACCATTTCTATAAGAAAAAAACAAGTAATTTAAATGAAATTGTAGCTAAATTTATAAGCTATTTTAATTAATTCACTTAATTTTCTTATCGTTTTACGATTTCCAGTTTTATTTTACAGCACTGGCGACTCCACGCGATTCTAAAATATCGGTAAGTTGCAGACGAATCAGATTTGCTCATCACCAATCATCGCAACACTGGCATAAAATTTGCGCGTAAAAGAATGCCAAAAACTTGAATAATTATTGAAATAATTACAATTGCTACATAAAAGAATCAACAAATGTGCCGACAACAATTGATATAATAGGACTACATATGTGCAGTGTACAAAAATGTAAGATTTTCATGCGCGAGACGGACTTTTGTGAGTTTTCTTTTGTGTTTTGCGTTCGTCGTCTGCGCGCACGGTGCGCTTCATTGACTTTTTTGAGGCGAGTGCAAAATTGTATAAAAAGTATTTAAAATTTAACAAACATAATTTTGAATTGCCTAAAAACAATTGCATTGAATGCGAGTACTTGGTTCATAAGTTTTAAATCAGTCAATAAGCTAATTAATTCACTAAAAATTGTTGCGGCAGCTGCGTTTTAATTACACAAAAAAAGGAAGAGCGCAAGCAACAAACAGAAGCGTAGAACTCGAAAGCAGAGAAACAGCAGCGAAAAGAAAGAAAAAACAGGCGCTGTGTGGACCGTTGTCCATATGGTGCAGGAGCCTGTTTATGTGTGAGTGCAAATGTGTGTGTGTTTTGCATTTGCAAAATTAGCATAAATAATAAAAAGTGCAGCGACTGAAACAATAACAATAATAACACAAACACACACGCCATGAATCCAGCAGAATTGCGCATGCTGTGGATGAGCAGTCAGTATAATTCCGAGCGAATTTCACTTGAGGATGCGGCCAATCTACTCGGACATCCGACTGTCGGTCTCTCGGTTATGGAGGATATGTCACACCAGCCAACTTTGGTAAGTTTTCCACTCCTTTTTGTTATTGTCCCTTCTTGCAGGCAGTGTTGTGAATCCCTATTGTGCTAGTGTTGCATAGTGTCCTCGCCTCGATCTTCTCAGTGTTGCATAGTTCCTCACCTTGTTGCCCCTTTTATAAAGCCCAAATTCTATAGGTTAGATATCCATTGACTTTATTTACTTGGGAATTGTCCAGATTCAAAGGCAAATGCATATTTAATTACTTCACTTAATGTACTTGTTTTTTAGTTTTTATTGTTCAGCTGTCATTTTAAAAGAATGATCGCTTATTGGGGTTGTCCAAAGCTTTGTTGAGCTTGTAATAAATAGATAAAACTTTGCGTTAATAAAGCAGCTTATATTTAATAACAAATAAATCGACAAAATAACCATTTTTGAAATTTTCTTGTAAATAATTGCCCACTTATATGCATAGTCTATATGTCTTATGTGTTTCTGCTTTTAGTTTTGAAAAAATTGGAATTTGTTTACTTATTTCTTCTACTTTCTTTTCTATGATTTATGTATTGGTTACCGTTACGTTACACGTTCCGTATCCATTCTCAACTGTCAACTGTATTCAACTCTGCCAATCTCAACACACAATATCAACCGACACAACAACAACAACAAATGAACTCAACACACAACAACAATAAAACCACCTCCATCTCAACCACAACAACTTTAATTAAATCACCACCACCACGATCTACAACCGATAACTATCAAAAGGATATGAATCCCATGATGAGCATTGTTGGGGGGGATTTCACGGGACAAGCGGCCGCTGCTGCTGCAGCCTTGGGCGTCCAGCCTGCCACATTGATTGCGACAAACACAAACAATCTGTATGGCTTCGCGCACATGGGCGGATTGCAGCAACAGTTGTTGCAGCATCAAACGGCCGTCTTTCAAAATTATGCCGAAGTCATGGATAGCGTCGATGGCAGCAATGTGGCTGCCCTCATGGGTGTCGATACCACAGCCGCCGCGGTGGTGGATGACGATCAACAACAGGTGTATGGCCATCAATTGGATGACACTTACGATGATGGTGGCGCCAGTGGCGGAATGTCGGATCTGGAGCCGAAACAGGAAATCATTAATATTGATGATTTTGTGATGATGAACGAGGAGAATAATTCCTATGATGGCACTGATTTTATGACATCATCGGACAAGGACATATCACAATCCTCCTCGTCGTGCATGACCAGCATGCCCAATCATGATCTGCTCGTGCCGCTGGGCGATGGTCTGTTGCATCACAAGTTGCTGGGCACCACGCATGCTATGATCAATGCGGCAGCGGCGGCAGCAGCCTCATCCTCCTCAGCTTTGACTGGGTTGGCTGGTGCATCAGGCAGTGGAGGCAACAATGCGTTTACCAATATTCTGGTGGCCTGCGATGAAGCGGCCTCCAGTGGTAAGGCAGCAGTGGGTAATTGTGGTAAAGGAGGAGGTGGTGGCGCCAGCACCAGCTCCGGTTCATCATCAATGCGGGCGCAGCGCAAGACTCGCAAAATTGAGCCAGTGAACAGGCCAGGACTTGTGCTTAAGACACCGATTGCTTACAAGGGCAACATTGATCCCTCCGTTATACCGATACAGAAAGATGGCATGGGTAAGGTTTTCACTTTCCCTTTATTTTCACTGTGTTATACTTTATGCTATTATTTCATTAATTTCGCCAAAACTACAATTCATTGGGCAATAAGCTAAAGTGTTGGTTCCACAACCTTAAGCTTTATACGCTGCTTAGCAGTTTCTTAAGAATACCAAAACCCTAAGACTGCTTGAGTAGCGTTCTTAACGTGAGGTCGAGATGTGTATCTGCATTTTGTCCTAGAAATATAAATGCACTCGAATATAAAAGTATTAGGGATGTATTATGAGATTCCCACTCAATGACATTCTGTTGCTTCGATTTAATATTTTAAAAATACATACATATGTAACTATTTAGAAAGAAAAATATTTTTGAATGAATGCTGTTTGGAAGTATTCACAACTTCACATCTTAAGCTTAAATTGATAATATATTTATGTTTGCTTTCTTTTTTGTTAAGAATATTTAGTTTTTTTTTTTTTTTCGAAAAAGTTATAATTTTTCAAATTTAATTGTATATTGTTTAATGTAGTTTTGTTAAAATGTAGTGATTATTTATTATCAAAATGTAGTAATTATTTGTTATTAAAATGTGTAGAAAAATATAAATCTTTCTAAATAGTTAATGTCAAAAGCTGCAGTGCAATACAATCACACTTACATGTGTATGTAACCAAATGGAGTATTGTGCTAAGTTTTTTTTTTCAAAAGCACAGTAAACGATTTCTTTCGGGCTGAGAAGTTTAGAATAAGTACACATACATAAATGCATTATTTAAATACATGCAAACATTCGTGTTGTTTTGGAAATAGCCGATAGTTTCACTTATTTCATTCCATGTCCTTTCGTTTATAAGCGAACGCATACATTCACACCCATTTGCGGTTTCGAATTCGCATTTCGCTCACCATTTTTTTTTGCCATTCACACAGACTAGGTTTTGTAGTTCATTAACTTTATCGTGGATATTGAATATTGTGATTTGGGTATTGGTAGGTGTCGTAGTAATTCCCAAAAAAGTGTTATACGGTTAACTATTATTACTAATGGATTGTGATTTGGGTATTGGTAGGTGTCGTAGTAATTCCCAAAAAAGTGTTATACGATTAACTATTATTACTAATGGATAATCTGCTAATTATGCATTTAACTCTTTGTTTCGCAGCTGTTTGTGAACGCTGTGGCGCCATTGGAGTAAAGCACACATTCTACACAAAATCGAGGCGTTTCTGCAGCATGGCTTGTGCCCGTGGCGAGCTCTACTCGTTGGTACTCAATAGTAAAATGGATGCGGCCAGCAATTCGCCAGCACCTGCCCTAGACATTTCCGACACAACTGAACAGGAACAGCAGGATCAACAACTGGAACAACAACAGCATCAGCAACAATCGCAGTCGGACGTTGAGCTAACGTTGCAGGCGGCACATATCAAGAATGCAAATTATCGTTTTCGCATCACGGATCAGTCAAAGATAACACAACTCAATGGCTTTGGTGAGCCAATGTCGCTGGGTGGCGATGCCGCTGCCAATAATGTGCAGATGGCCACAGATGAAACGATCGCTGCCCTCAATGGAGGCGCTGTGGGCGATGCTGCAGCGCCGCCAGCGGAGGCGAGTGGCAGCAGTGATGGCCTTGGGATGGGCAACAACAGTTTTGTGAATGCAGCACCAACGCCAAAGGCGTTGCGACTATTTCGCGATGTCTTTCCGCAGGAAGATCTGCCACAAATACCCAAATTCGAACGTCTTCCGGCGCCCTGTCCTCAGATGGAGAAGATCATCAGCATACGGCGGCGTATGCATGATCCAACACACTCTTATGACTGGATACAGAGGCTGGGCAGAGAGACTTTTCAGGCGGCGCCAGTTACGTGCTTCCCCCACGCACCCGGCTACGAGGTGTGGGACAATATTGGTGTGGGCATGAAGGTGGAGGTGGAGAACACGGATTGCAATAACGTGGAAATCATACAGCCGGGCCAGACGCCAACGTCGTTTTGGGTGGCGACCATACTCGAAATCAAGGGATACAAGGCGTTGATGAGCTACGAGGGCTTCGATACAGACTCCCATGATTTTTGGGTGAATCTCTGCAATGCCGAAGTGCATTCGGTGGGCTGGTGTGCCACTCGCGGTAAACCTTTGATACCGCCACGCAGCATTGAGCATAAGTACAAGGATTGGAAGGATTTTCTCGTTGGACGTCTGTCGGGAGCACGCACATTACCATCGAATTTCTATAACAAGATCAACGACAGTTTACAGTCGCGCTTTCGCCTTGGTCTGAATCTCGAGTGCGTGGACAAGGATCGCATTTCACAGGTGCGTTTGGCCACCGTCACTAAGATTGTGGGCAAGCGTCTGTTCTTGCGCTACTTTGACTCCGACGATGGCTTCTGGTGTCACGAGGATTCACCTATTATACATCCCGTTGGCTGGGCCACCACAGTGGGTCACAATCTGGCCGCACCACAAGACTACCTCGAACGCATGTTGGGTGAGTTGTTAGCGCGCTGCCTTCTCTACTCGAAACTCTAATTTTGCGTTTACCGATTTTAAGCTGGTCGTGAAGCCATGATTGAAGTGCACGAGGATGATGCTACCATCGAACTCTTCAAGATGAACTTTACCTTTGACGAGTATTATCTGGATGGTAAGACAAATGGCTTCCTCGAGGGCATGAAGATCGAGGCTGTGGATCCACTCAACCTCTCTTCCATTTGCCCCGCTACTGTAATGGCAGTGTTGAAGTTTGGCTACATGATGATACGCATCGATTCGTATCAACCGGATGCCTCAGGGTCGGATTGGTGAGCCGTCATGCCCGCCGTAAAGGGAAAGTTGTATAACCAAGGTGTTTTTAATTTACATTGTAGGTTCTGCTATCATGAGAAGTCACCGTGCATCTTTCCGGCTGGTTTTTGTGACTCGAACAACATAACAGTCACACCGCCCAACAGCTACGAGAATCGCATCTTCACCTGGGAGGCCTATTTACGTGATACAGGTGCTGTGGCGGCTGGCCAGCATTTGTTCCATCGCATGGTGCCCGATCATGGCTTCGAGGCAGGCATGAGCTTGGAGTGTGCCGATCTAATGGATCCACGCCTCGTCTGCGTTGCGACGGTGGCTCGCGTTGTGGGTCGTCTGCTCAAGGTTCACTTTGATGGCTGGACCGATGAGTACGATCAGTGGCTGGACTGTGAGTCGGCAGATATTTATCCCGTTGGCTGGTGTGTGCTTGTGGGTCACAAGCTCGAAGGGCCACCGCGCGTGTCGCATCAGCAACAAGCCAAGGCAGCGCCCAAGCCCAAAGTGCAGCGTAAGCGCAAGACAAAGAAGGGAGCTGGCAATGGAGCAACGGCAGCTGCAACAGTAGCAGCGGCCAACAACAAGCAGCAAGCACATGACAACAACATGCAGACAGGTGAGTTTCAAATTTATTATAAAGATCGGCGTGACTTAATGTTACTTGTTGCTTTCCATTGCAGTGAAATCACGAACAATTGCGTTGAAGACAACGCCGCATCTGCCAAAGCTGAGCATTAAGTTGGAACTGAAGCCGGAGCATCACAATGCCGCTTTCTATGAGAATAACCAGCCTGAGGATGAGGACGAGGAGGAAGGCGTGGCCGAGGATGATGCCGATGGCGATGGCAGCACCAGTCACATGTCCGAGCAGTCGACAACGCACTCGGAACAACTGATAGCCACCACTGCTGGCAGTGCTGCAGCAGCAACTGGAGCCGGCGCTGCAGCTGGAGCTGGTACTGTAGCTGGAGGAGGAGCAGCAGCAGCAGCCAGCACGACGGTAACACAGCCTGTAGCCGTCGGCGGCGGCAAAACAATGGTAAAGAAATCTTCTACTACTAAATCACCTGCGCCACCAACTGTGGGCCGCAAAGCCACTAGCTACATTGCGGTGAGTACTTGTGGGATAATAGTGCGTAATCGCTTGTAGAACCTGCAGCCTGCCTGCCTGCTCTCGCCTATCTCTCTCCGCCTGTCCGCCTGCTCGCCCCACTCGAACCGTCTCCAGTTGCGCAGCTCGAACTCATTTTGTACATAACAAAAATATCGATTACAAAATCAGATACCATCAAATCAAATTTGCAATTTGTATATAACTTGTATATTTGTATATATATATTTTACGCACTGTTATTTTTGGTACTTACAACACCAACTCATCCAAAACCCACACACTCATCCAGCTAGCTGCCTGTAATTCCATCCATAATATCCGTTTACTCTATTAATTATTATTGTATTCTATTGCATCCACAGAACTCGTCAGTCACAAACAGCAAGTACATTCCTCGTCTGGCCGACATCGACTCGAATGAGGCGCAACTGGAGCTGATGCCGGACTCGTGGAATGTCTATGATGTCTCACAATTTCTGCGGGTCAACGACTGCACCGCCCACTGCGATACCTTCAGTCGCAACAAGATCGATGGCAAGCAGCTGATGCAATTGACCAAGGATGACATTATGCCGCTGCTTGGTATGAAGGTTGGACCAGCGTTGAAAATCTCCGATCTGATTGCACAGCTCAAGTGCAAAATTAATCCCAGCAAGGCTCGATCACACAAGACCAACAAATCACCATTTTTATAGTGCGGAATCGCCAGAGTTCCCAAATTGAAAGAGAAACACAAACAAAAATGGAGATCTAAACCATGTTTAACAGAGCCAAGCGTCGTAGTTATTAAGTATATATTTTTTTTCAAGAAAGAAGAGATACGAACACGAATGTTATCACCGATTATCAGATTATGATTCTATATAGCTGTATATATAGATATATATGATACAGTATTTTGTTAGCACTTGAAATCGAAACACATACGTTGCCTATAATGGATCCATGTCCATATACAGTTTGTATAACTAACTCAAGTCTCACAGCGCGTTATATAACTAGGTATACAGATAAATATATACATAGAGATATATATATAGTCTTTAGTCTTTAGCGTACACTCATGTTATATCAGTCAGAGTTTCTATTAATGGGGATAAAATATTTTTACCTTACACATAACTAACACACAAAACAAAAAACATATTTTTATAATAAGCCAGACATTTGAATACATACACACAATTGATATAAGCTCGGTTAGGTTTGCTAAGTGTACATATACATATATAGAATGAAAGAAATTGTATTCTTCAGTTGTCGTCGCCTCATGCCAGTAATCTAAAGAAAAACAAAACAAAACAAAAACAGGCAGCATCTCATGAGCAAAACGCATCCAGTTAAGCCAGAGCAGCCAGAGCTCCTAGTCCGTAAGCCAATAGAATAACAGCCCAATCAGAAAGGAAGCAAGCATCCCCAACGTTTCTAATTAATACTTTGAGTCCTGCAATCGCATGCATTAAGTACGTACACAAATATATATATACTTCGAGTGAAGGCAACCTTAAAATTAGAATAAAGTTGTACGTAGGTAAACTAAGAACTATCAGTTAAAATGTCTAAAACACACATATACCTAATAAAAACGAATTCAAAATTGCAACTAAAATGATCAAAATGCACTCGTTTTATTCAAATATAGCATAAAAGACAGTAAAGTCTATCTAATTAGTACTGCTGGATGGCCCTGTTAAAATTGTCGCTGTCCGGAACGCCAATTTGGCCTCTGCAAAATTTTCTGAGTACCAGGCGAACAGAATCAGAAATCCAGCGACTGCAGTACAAAATACAAAGTTTACATTGCGCGCCTGCGCAGCTTCTGTTAAGAAGATCTGTTAAGGGCCACTGTTAAGGGCCGCTGTTAATTATCGCTGTAAGCACGGATTGTAAAAGGGGCAACCGTATTTTTGCCATAACTCGGCCATATCCTTAAGGATTTTTGAAGGACATACCTTTTTGTAATCAGGACGACCAGCACTATCGACTGGCATTCAAAGATTTCAAGTATTTTATCAAAAAGTTTACATCCTTATGGCTCCATTTTTTTAAGGGGTAGGCATAGGAAAACTGGCAAAAAATCTGAAAATACGCCGTATCTCGGCTATTTGAAGGACGATCAAGATGTCCTTTGGCACGATGATAGCTCTAGTCAATACAAACCTATTGATAAACCAAAAAGGACGAAAGTCCTGTAAACAGCCAAGTTACAAGGACTTTTTTGTATACAAAAAATTGCTTATATCTCCGCCATATCCTGTCTGATCCTGGCAAATCCTATGTCAAACAATACGTATTTGTAGGGCCTATTATGGTGCCAAAGGACATTCGAATCGTCCTTGTCGTTCTCAAGTTATTAAGCAATTTGTGATTTTCACCTGTTTGCTTAGGCCCCGCCCCGGAGGTTGAAAAATTACAAGTGCTGGATTCTTAGATGACCTCATATTTTTTGGATCGAGATCATTGACAGGATATGGCTGAGATATAGTGTATTTTCTTGTGTCAACTTTGCACATGCGAAGCTTCGCTCAGCTATTGATTAAGTGGAAAAGTACCCCAAGTATCATATCAAATGGCTTTTGTAGCTGCTCAACAACTTTCAATAGATTGATTTATTATTATAATATTATTATGATTTTGTTTGCTTTTTTTTTTGTTGATATTAATACAATTATTATTACAACTACGGGCTTATAACTCTAGTTTACAATTACGTTTGGTGGCTATTTATAGTATTTAATATATATTTGATAATTACGCTAAGTTTTTGATTAAACATTTTTTAACACGCACACCAACAATGCTTGTCGTCATAGGCGCTAAGCTTCTCTGTGTGTGGGTGTGAATACGACTGTGTGTGTGTGTGAGTATGTGTATGTGCTTGTGCTTAGATGTGAGTGTGTGTGTGTGTGAGATGAGTGCAAATGTAAATATGTATGTACATATATATATGTGTGTATGTATGTAGCTGCCATAACCGTTAATAAGAGTGTTTAAGGAAAAGAGAAATTACAAATAAACAAGGATGCCTATATACAGGGTGTTTTGTCCAGCTCTTAGTATAAGTATATATTCTAGCTTATATATAGATATATGTATAATTGTGTGTAGAAAGTTGAGGCAATTTGCGCTAAAAAGATCTTCTCTTGAAAGTTTCCTTCCTTGGTTTTTTTTAACTACGTATTTATAAAGGCCTCAATAACAACTTAATGTGATAATAATATTAATAATATAAAAAATACTAACATTTACATACAATTGTGGTTGACGAATAAATATGAATACGAAATGAATATGATAAATGTAAAAATTGCATATCTATGTAGATGAGTATGGAAAATGAAGTAGGCGACAAAAGGGGGAAGAGAATGTGATGCCTCGATTGCAATTGGGGTGTCTTTGAGCTTCTCTAGACATAGTTCACGTGCTCTCGCGGAGTAAAGAAATATAATAGACGACGCGTTAAAAGAATAAATATTAAATTAATAGCCGGGCATTTGAATCAACAATTTAGACAGCTGTTGCTGGCGGAGCAGCAGTTGCAGCTGTTCCCAAGCTGGGACGTCGCTTCTTGATGGGTGGCGGCGTTTCCGATTCAATCGCTGGCGAATTGCACTTGGCCTCGACGGCCGGTGATAGCGATTGCTCCACTGCATCCGCGGTGCTGCGGCGCTTATTGCTCGGACTGCTATTGCAAGCGGATGGAGCGCTGCTGACTGATACGGTGCCGCTGGTGATTTCGGTAACCAGATGCGCCTCCAAGGCGGGCGGCAGCAGAGGTGACAACGGTACCGCATTAAGATCGCAGGCATCCTCATCGCCGGCCACCACATTGCCAAAGAGATCAGCGCCACGTCCAGTCACCAGTCCATCAACATCATCGTCATCGTCATCGTCATCATCGCTGTAATCATTGTCCCAAAAGACCTGTGCACCGGGAAACACATACGAGCTGTGCTTGCTGTGACAATAAAAGGTGCCAGGCTGCAGACGCTCCGCTGTCGTCTGACGCTTGCGCTGTGGCGGCGTCGGCGTTAAGCTGGGTGCCGCTGTCTTTGTTTCTACCACCATATTCGTGTCCAAGTTGCTGACATAGGCGTGAGCATTGTTGCTGGCATTGGAGAACTCGCCCTGCTCAATGCCGCTGTCCTTGGACGAATCAATCGACAGATGACGATAGCTGGCTGTGTTGGTGCTGCTGCTGCTGGCGGAGATGGAGCTGCTGCCGCTGCCAGAGCTGATGGCGGGCGGTGGTACAAGGCGATCGCAACTCAGAGCCGCCGTCTCATTGAGCTCGACGAGAATATCGCTCTTGATGCGCTCGATGGCCGCATCGCGATCATCGGCATTCGCTGCTGTCTGCTGTTGAGTCGGCTGTGGTTGTCGCTTGTCCTGCACCGTTGCTGTGAATGTGGAAGACTCGAAGCCACTGTCAGAGCAGGTGCCGGCCGAGGAGCCAAGCAGATAATCCGCTGAACCATTGGACTTTAATGATTGTGTATCCGTGTCCAGTTGCGATTGCTGTTCACTCTCCGAGCGGCAGTGTCGATGATGATGATTGTGATGATGCAGGTGGTGATGATGCAGATAGTAATCTGCTGGCGGCATTAGCTCCTTGGTTTCACGTAGCACAGCATCGTCGCAGCACAATTGCTTCCAGTCATCGTCTTTGCCATTGCCGTTATCATTGTCGCTGGCCGACAATCGATGGCAGATCTGATTGATAATCACATCGGAGTCGCCAAGCAGCTCAACATCGAACTTTAGATGATGCAGCTGCTCGCGGTTGATCAGAATCTGTGGCACCGTTGCCGGTATGCTGCTGGGAATGTGAGCGACGGGACGCACTTTGAGCGAGGAGCCGATCACAATCAACAGATCGCACTTGTCCTTGTCCGTGGCCATCACTGTGTGATATTCATCAGGCAAACCTGCAAACCAAAAAATTTACATGAAATCAGTCTAGTGAGCAGGGATAATAGTCTTGTTATAGTCTTCTTAGAAAAAGAATAGAGATGTATATAACTTGAATTTCTTCTCATATCCCCTTCGTACTTACCTTCGCCAAAGAAGACAATGTCGGGCTTCATGATGCCATTCTCAACGAGCTGCTTCAGCTGCTCCTCGGTGACTGCCACAGAGGCATCCACACTGTGCTCCACATTCGGCTGGCACTGGGGGCAAACGGGAATGCGCTGGGCAAAGATGTCCGCTCTCAATGCATCCGCATTACACTTGTATTTGCATTTGGTGCACGATGCCGTCGAGAAGGATCCGTGGCATTCGATCACCCGTTGGATGCCAGCCACACGTTCCAGCGTATCGATGTTTTGCGTGTAGTTGCGCAACAGTTTGCCCTTCGTCTCGAGCATCTTGATGAAGTGATGGCATGGCGACGGCTTAAACTCACCCGGATAGATCTCCCGAGCGAATTTGTAGAACGGTCGCGGATCGCGTTTGAAGTAGTTAATGTCAAACATGGCCTGCGGATCGGGCAGATCGGGAAAATCGTGCGCCAACCGCGCATAGATGCCGTTGGTGGAACGAAAATCGGGTATGCCACATGACACTGACACCCCGGCGCCTGTGAGCACAATGATCTTCTTTGAGTTCTGCACCAGATCGATGACATCATCAAAGGTGTTCACATTGTTCAGCTTGTTGCGCCGCTTTGGTTCGTTCAGCAGATGCGATAGATAATCCCACAGCACCGACTCATCTATGTCCGCCGGCAGCTCGGAGGCAAAGTGCGGCATTATGCTGGCAATCACCTGGCGAGGCATACGCCCCAAGGCCGAGTGAAGTTCCCGCTGCTGCTGCCATCGCTGCCAATCGCTTTCGCTGGCCGAGGAGCAATCCGTTGAACTGGAGGAATCGTCATCGTCATCATCGCTGTTGGCCCAACTGTAAATATTGGCATTTACAAAAATAACACATTTAAAAGGATACGAATAATTATTTTTATCAAATTTTATTTCAACTTTAAAATGTGTATTTTCTTCAACTAATTTTATAAATATTCCAAAATAAACTTTGTTTTTTTTTTATTTCTCTTCAATATTCAAATTTGTACGCAAAGTTTAGGATATGTAATTTAATTTAAATTAAAAAAAAAAAAACATTTTTTTGTGGATTTTAAAATTCTAATTGTTCACTTTGAATATAAAATCTTATTGTAATTTCAATATATTACAGACGTTATTTATCCCATAAGATAGAATGCAAATAAGATTTTAAAATAAAAATATTCTCTAAATATATAAAATGATATTAATAAAAATTTCTATTTTAATTTAAAAATAATTGCTACCTTGACTTGTAATCCTCGTTGTCATCCTCATCCTCGTCATCTTCATCATCCACTTCGGAGCAGGATTTCTCAAGACGTTTCGTTGTTGGTTGCTCCATTAAATTGTTGTCCGTCAGTTTTTTGGCATTTTGATTGGCGCCAATTTCTTGTTCTGCCATTTGAGGCAATGTTTTTGTTTTGATTTCACTATTTGCTTTCGGTTGCGGTTCGCTTGTTGCTGTCGTTGTTGCCGCTGTCGATGTTGTTGCTGTGGCTGCTGCTGCTGGCTTCATGTTGTTTGTTGACAGAATTTCAGCGCCAAAATCAAAATTTGTCGGCGATCGGTCAAACATAATTAATGCATCATCATCGCGAGGAATATTGACATCGCAAACATCGGCCAGCTCTTTGGCATTGATGTGGCCAAGTCGTATATCCATGTCCTCATACTTTTCCATTATTTTTCCAGGCGCGCAACACTCAGTTTTTCTCGCCCCGACGGTATTGCTTCGTCTCTCTGTCTGCTTCTTGCCACACACACACGCACTCACACAGGCGCACAAACGCTCACGCACAGCACAGCGCACACATACACCACCACCACAATCGAGTTGTTTCGATTTCTTCTTTTTGCTTTCACGCTTTCCGTTTTCTCCGCTCTTTCGTTGATACACACACAAAATTTTTACGTCTCTACTTTGCATCCATTTTTACTTGCGTGAAAAAAATTTTCAGTTGTCAATTAGGCGCAATTTTTTTTTTCTTTAACACTTTTTTCCGACTTTAAATTATTTTTTTTATATTTAATTATTTTTTCAACTTAATTTTAGCGAAAAATTTGCGTAAAATTTGTACGTAATCTCTGGAAAATTTTCCGAAGATATGACGTACAAAACGTCTAGTGAGCCCAAAGCGAATGTTGGAATAAATCGTTAAATTTCACCACGCCCAACGTGTACTCGGGGCTGGCTACGTGAGACGATGAGTCATGTAGTTTTTTGCCTTCTCACATATTGGTCACACTACATTTCTTGCCATTCACACAAAAACGTAAACATTTGCAATTATTAATTCCAAGTTAGGGGCTAGCTCTTTGGATATTAAATAAATTATTCTGTTCGGTTAATTTCAATAAATTAATAATAATAAATAAAACTGTATACATTAAATTAAGGAAATGGCACTGCATAATTTTAACTAACCATATTTTCGTAAAGTACGTACATTGATTGTTTTGAACCATAGCTTGATGTAATAGCAGTAATTTATTATTACACTCATTTGCAGTCGCAATATTAAGTTTCTATAGCAAGTTTACCATCAGTTTGCTTAAAGTTAATAAATAAATAATTTTTAAATTAAGCAATGCAACTGCACTGCAGTTTTTGAGCAGTTACATAGCCAAAATATATTGCATACTTTAATGCGCATACAACAGCTGTTGTTACAGCTGTTTTAATTCGTGTTCCCTTGGAAAGTGGGACGAACAACAACACTAGCTCAGCAATTGGAAAATAACAAAAACAGATACAAAACAAAAAATGTTTTGAGCAACTATTAGTGTCATAATATTAATAAAATTTACAGTACAGCTGCGATGTGTGTTTAATTTCGGACCAATGGACAAAATGGATTTATACGCCATTCTTGGCGTCAGCAAAGATGCGCCCTCAGAGGAAATAAAAAAAGTACGTTACATATTTTGGATTCACTTTATGCTCATCATTTCTAACATTGCAATTAGAATTATCGCAAATTGGCCAAAGAGTTTCATCCGGATAAGAATCCAGATTCGGGTGAGAAGTTTAAGGAAATCTCCTTTGCCTACGAAGTGCTTTCCGATCCGGAGAAGCGGCGCATCTACGATCGCTATGGCGTCAAGGGATTGCAGGAAGGTGCTGAGGGTCACACTGATGCCTCGGACTTTTTCGCCCAGTGGTTTCCGTTTGGCGGAGCTCCAACAGCCGAACGCACTCGTCGCGATGGACGCGTTCTAGTGAAACTGGAACTAACGCTGGAAGAGATCTATGTGGGCAGCAAGCAGCAGAAACATGTGCAATACAAGCGGCAAAAGCTGTGCGACAAGTGCAACGGCGACGGCGGCCCGAAGGAGGCGCGTCAAGAGTGCGAGTCCTGCGGTGGCGCTGGACACACAGCAGCCTTTACATTTATGGGTTTGAGTGCCTTCGATGCGGTAAAGTGGATTGAAAGCTTAACGTAGAAGGAATATAATTGTTTTTTTCCTTTTTGTTAGGTGTGTCCCACTTGTGATGGCAGGGGATTCACCATCAAGGAGAAGCTGCGCTGCAAACTGTGCACTGGCAGTGGCTTCGTGGAGCAGCCCATGCAACGTAAAGTGGACATTGAGCCCGGGGTGCCGCACATGTTGAAGCTGCCCTTTGCCAACGAGGGACATCAGCTGCGCAGCGGACAATTTGGTGATCTCTATGTGGTACTTGTGCAGGCGGAGCACACATTATTTCAACGTCGCCATGCGAATCTCTACATGCGCGACTTGGAGATCAATTTAACCGATGCTCTGTGTGGCTACACGCATTGCTTTAAGCATCTGGATGGACGCAACGTGTGCATGAAAACGCAACCGGGCGAAGTTTTGCGTCACAATCATATCAAGATGATGCGCAATGGCGGCATGCCAGTGTTCCAGCAGCCCACAGATCATGGCGATCTCTATGTGCAGTTCAAGGTTCAGATGCCGCCCAATGATTTTGCCACCCAACCGCAGTTGGCCATGCTCGAGGATTTGCTGCCCGCACGGGAACGCATTGTTGTGCCAGCTGGCGCCGAAGAGGTCACCATGACCGACTACAAGCCACAGGCGCGTCAGGCACGCCATGCGGCGACCGACGACGACGATGATGACTATCACGGTCAGTCGCCGCATTTTGAGAGCGTCCAATGCCAGACGACTTAGTTGTGGGCATCGGCATATCCATGGCTATTGCAGTCGCAGTATTTGCTCATCGATAGCTGGCGTTTGTTGCCCCGACTGGGCGTGGATGAGCTGTGCTTCTTGCTGCCGCTGGTCGTCTTGCTATGCATAGTATTATTTTTCATACAGGAATGTTTGTTGTGAACACACAAACACAATCACACACACACACACACATCACAGCGCGTGATGCAAAATTTTAGGCCCCCCAAAAATGAGAAATTAGCTTAGCTAAATTGCAATATAAGTGTTATTATTAAAGACCCCCTCCCTACACGATCTCTTAATGTAGTACTTGAATTAGAACTGTCCTCAAGCATTCAACTTAACTTGCAAAGTTAGCAGCTTATACCAAATAACCAAAAACAAGAGAATTTTAAAAGCTTCGGTGTGCCGAAGCTTCAATATTCGAGCAGAGTTAATGTTATATGTATTAATAGCAAATCGATGTAATGCAAACTTAACTGAAAGAATTGTTAGTTCAGTTTTTTCTATATATATAAATAAGCGGTAGATATAATGCTAGTAGAATTTTGTTCCGAGTTAGGAAATACTTTTTCCTATGACAGTTTCTATATCATCTGAGCGATATAGCGGTCCAATCTAGCTTAAATTTGGAAGGATTATATAGGACAACTGAATTCAAGTTCAGTATAAATTCTATCCTTATTCTTATTCGCAAATCATATGATAAAGCCGAGTCCTTAATTTCCAATTATGTATCGTATGATATAGCAATTCGATTCGTCCGGTTTTAATCGGTAGACTCTGCTTGAATATTACAATTTTAAAGAATAGTCTCAAGTTGAGTAGCACTCAACTAAAAATACACATAAATAAATGCCTTATAGCTTTGTTGCCAACTAAAATCTCATATTATAATTACGATAGTATTCTATGTTTTCTAGATCTAATACCTAAATTATTGCAAATTGGTTTACAAATACAAACATATATAGAAATTCTCTAGTCTACAGTTAATACTGCTTCCCTCTTTCGATGTTTCCTCTTTGACTTATGTGGCTTGTGATGCGGTTCAGGCAACTGTTGCTCCTGCTGCTGCTTGTTGGTGACTCGCAGATCGAGTGCAGCGTCCGCATCATCCTCATCTTCTGCCTGTGGCAAGGCCAGCATATGCTGATCCGAGCCACTTGTCTGCACCTCGCCGCAACGCATTGTCTTGGCATCGGCAACCTGCTCGGCGCTAACCTTCATCAGAGTGAGATACTGATTGTATTTGGCATAGTTGCGTCTGCCCGTCTCATCGTTCATCAGCACCTGGGCCTGCACATGCGACTTGTCGCGCATTGTCTTCAGCCGGATGTGCTTGGTGATGTCCCAGCGCCAATTGGAACGATATGAGCACAGCGAGCACTCGAAGGGTTTCTTGTTCAGATGACCAACGATGTGAACGTGGAAACGCGATGCGGTGGCTGCCCAAAAGGTGCAATGCGGACACTTGAACACCTTCTTCAACGCATCCGAATCTTCGTTTTGGAGTGAGTCCGTGATCTGCTTGGCAGTCATGAAAGTAGTAATAGTAGTAATAGTGTTGTAAGCTTACCTCTCCATATCCCGGCGCTGTTTCCACGCCGTAGTAGCTCGTCTCGTTGCGATACTCCTCCTCCTCTTTGCTGTCCAAGTCGTCGCCCAGATTCGAGTTGCCACGCAACGCTGCCTCACATTGCTGCAGATGCTGCACCAACTCCATGGCATGTGGCACAATCAGCTGGCAATGTGTGCAGCTAATGGGTGCCAGCTCTGGTGAATCGTACCACTTCTCCGGACTGGAATTGGTTTCAATCTTGAGCTGCTTTTGTGGCGATTCCTGTGGCTGATCCTCTGAAAAGCTGCGCTGCGCCACATGATGATTCAACACGTGTATGGTCAGAGACTGTTTAATATTGGTGCTGAAATCGCAAACGTTGCACTTGAAGTAGCCATTGGCGCCATGATTCTTCGTGTGCCGCTCCAGATTCCATTTGTACGGCGAATGAAAGTCACACGAAGCGCACTTGATGAGCGGCAATGAATGGTACTTGACATGCTTCTTGAATCTGGCACGGATCGGTGTGCTATAGGAGCATTTCTGGCATTGATATGACATGGAGTTGCTGCTGCTGCTGCTCGCCGAGAGATCCAACGCCTCGGTTTCCTCCACAGTTGCCATGGATAGCTCCTCGGAGTCCGAGCTGCTCATCTCAGCATCACGTTCCCCATTCTCGCTGGCCATGTTGGACATTTGGAGCTCAAAGGCCATTGAGAATATGTTGCCGCTGCGTGCCACCAATTGTTGCATCTGTTGCAGCTGCTGTTGGCGATTGATGGCCTCCATATTGTTGAACAGCTGCTGCTCCAGCGTCTGCAGTTCACTCTTCAGTTGGGTCAGCGATGGTGCAACTGGCTGAGCAGTTGGCAACTCGATGCTCTCCTCGAGGCGTCGCTTGCGTGCCTCGCGATTGCAATGACGTCGCGAAGCGGCACCGTGCATATCGGTGCAGCCATGCACCATCTTCATGTGCCGCACCAGCTTCTGAAAGTGCCGCGAGGCATACAAACACAATTTGCACTCGTTGATCACAATCTTCTCGCCGTGCACATCGCGCAAATGCGACAGATGACTGCGCGGATTCTGCGTGAAGAACGCACAGCTATTGCAGCTATAGTTGCGCCGAATCTTGCACTGCGGCAGCTCCTCCTCTGCTGGAGTGCTGCTGATGGTTACCACTGGGAGTGCAATGCTGCGAGTGTTGTTGAGCAACTGCAGCTGTCGCTCCAACTGCTCGGCATCCAGCAGCGGATGTGTTGTAGTAGCTGTTGGAATACTTTCTTCTGCCAATTCACTGGCATCCGTTCCAGTTTTAAAGACCGTATCTCCGCTGACCAGACTGCGCACTAGAAGCTGACCTCCAGCTCGCTCCACCATCGATGGCAATTCCATGCTGCTTTAATTTGATTACCCAAATTTATTTTCGTTGGAAATTATTTCACGTTTTTTCAACGACTTTTTATTTTTCCTCGATGCTAACACTTCGAGAGCTCGTCAGAGAATAAACACACCACGTTTTGTCACCCGTCAAGGCAATGGTCGGTTTTTTGTTTTGTTTTGTCTGACAGAAAAAAAGGCTACTGTGGTTCCCGGAATACAACTTTCAGAGCGGTTCTTTCGAATCCCATGGCAAAGTCTACTTCTTCTGGCAAAAGGTTGTCAACAGTCTGATTCGATTTCATCCAAAATACCAAATACATATGCTACGATTTATACTGCTATGTAAAATCGAACTACGAAAATCTATCAGCGATTTTCGCGGAACCACTAAAAATAGGGAAATTATATAGGGGTAATATGTTCAACTATAGAGAGTTAAATTTCGGGGCTGTTTGAAGAAATATTTTTATTTCTTTCTGGAGCAAAAAGAATGGAAGAACTTTCGGGAAACTAAAACGTCAAAACCAAGAAATATGATTAGAGCTTAAATGGAATATACTTTGCATTAAAAAATTATAAAAATTCGTCAGAAGACACAACTATGTTTACAAATCTATATAACAAAACGCTTAATATCGTTAAATAGCAAAAAATATATTGAAAATTCTTTGAGATCAGCCCCTAACAAAGGATAACCTCCTTGGTTGAAAATAATAATATTCAAGTAGCGCTTGGAAACAACAAAATTAAATATTTGGTTAGAGAATTAAAAAAATGATAATTTTTCATGTTTATATTTAAGAAATTTATTAACTAAAATAAAAGGCAATGATAATAATTGTTATTTATTAAGAAAGTATATTATCTTGCTATGAAATATCGCCAAAGTTTTTAGAATAGTTGCGAGGTTCAACAGACCAATGAAAATGCGTTAGATACAAAAAAAAAAACAGAAATTACAAATATTAAATTAGAAATGAAAAACAAAGCATAGAAATTGTTGAAGAACAAAATAATAATCATCATTTAGAACAGTTACAAAAGAACTCCTAAATACATAGCGATTTTGTTGGTTTTTTGTTTATCGGAAGCGAGTTATACTCACCCCGATCACAAAGACAACTAATGCTAATGCCTTAAGAGCTATGCATGCTACCTAAAAGCTACTCTTCTTCTGTTTTAATAACTATATCCTTCACCTCATTATCGTCGAACTTCAAGGGCAGCAGCAACAACGTCAAGCTGGAATCGATGTTCATCTCATGCTCACTGAAGTTAAAGAGTGGCGGCAAAGGGACACCATTTGGCATAGGTTTCTTCATCGTCTCCATGATGCGCAGTTCATTAAAACTTGCATGAGCACAAGCTCCTAGTGCTGAGATGCGTGCCGCGAAATCGTAGAGTAGGCAAAAGTTGAGCAGCTCCTGCAAATCGTTTGGCACATCGGTCTTCAAGAGCAGCACCCATTCGGGACGTGTTTCGACGACCACCTTACTCACATCGCTGGCCTCCATCATGCGTGGCGCCTGCTCCAGGCCATAGGTGCCCAGTGTGAGTATGAAATTGAGCAGCTGCTTCTGATCGCTGTCAAAGTGCTCAAAGAGTGACGCGCTATTGATGATCTCGGCCAGCACACAGCCAGCACTCCAAACGTCCACCGAGGTGGTGTAGTAGGCACAGCTGCCAAAGAGTTCGGGAGCGCGATAGAGTCGCGATGAAGCCGTAACGCGAAGCTCCGCGATTTCCATCTGCCCGAAGAAGAAGGCGTTGCTAAAGCCGCTGAGTCGCAGATTCATGGTCAGCGGATCGATCAGCAGATTGTCCAGCTTAACGTCGCGATGGCAAATGCCATGGGAGTGCACAAAGGCCAGGGCACGAAACATTTGATAGGCAATGATGCGCACATAGGTCAGTGGCATGCAGGGATCCTTCTGCTCTGCGATGTAGTCCTGCAATGACATGGGCATGTAGTCCAGCGCCAGCACTGAATAATTTTTTTTATCCAAATCAACAAGAATGTGCATGTACAGGGGCACAATGTTGCAGTGATCCTTTAAACAATTCAAAACGTCAACCTCGCGATTCAACGGATCGTGGAGCATCTGCTTCAAGGCCACCAAACGGTTCGATTTATTGAGAAGCGCCGCATAGACATTGCTAAAGGAGCCCATACTGATCGGATCGTGGACAGTGATCAAGCTGAGCCCCTTCTCCTCGATGCCACTCAACACATTCGCTATGTAAACGGTGTTGCGAGGTATTAAAGCCAGATTCTTGTTCATAGATTCCTCTTCTATTTGGTATATATAGTATTAGAAACACTTGGTGAAATTTGTTGGCTAATTTTTATTCACTTTGCTTACCCATTTTTCTTCACTCGTTTTGCTGGGCTGACAAATAAGTAACTAGCAAGCTGCTCTGTCAATTAAAATACATAGTTGTATATTGAAAGAGCTACAAATTTAACGTCAAAGCGGCAAAGGCGCGTAGTGTTGAAAAGCTTTGTTTTTCTTCAAAGAGGCTGGTCACCCTAATCGCTTGCAAGCGAATATTTTTTGTTATTGTACAACGTGTTTCAAATCGTATGCACAGCGTTTTGCTATTTTTGAATTTTATTTACTTAATTCAATGTTTTTCAGCGTTCTCCAATTAAATTTCGAGCTCATAAAAAGTATTTTGTTGGGCTTTTGCTCAAGATTTAGTTGGATAAACGCTTGTGTTTAAGCGAATAGTCAATGTATAAAATAAATTTCGCTTGTTCTTTTATTTATTCAGTGAACTTCGACTTAGTACTTAAATAGGTTTTCTTATAATTTCTTTGCATTTAGTTCTGGAGCTGCGCTTGGGCTGTCGTCAAACTTTATCCATCACCTCAACATTGACGATGCTGTTGCCGCGAACTATCACAATTCCAATACTGTTCTTCTTCTTGTTTTCCAACGTTACGGCTTCTTCCAGCACCACGTTGATAAAGGGATCGAGACCACGCAAAATTCCAGTAACTGCGCGGCCGCCATTCAGCTTCAGCATTATTCGCTTGCCTAAGTATCGCTTCAGCTCTGGAGTATGTGCTTTCGACATTTTGTTAAGGTTTTAATAGTCCAAAATCAAGTGAACCGAGAAGGCCAAAGCGAAAGACAATGTGGTTGTGAAGAGGATGACCGTTTTGTCGTAATTATTGCTTGGTGTTGTGAATAGTTAGAATAGCGTTGCCAGATCGAGTAATTGGCAAAAGGCACGACAATAACAAAGTAAACAATTAAACTACGAAAGCGAGTTACCAGAAAGTCGGGATTTTATATATCACCCGAAGAACTCTAATAACAACGTTATAAGAATTACAAAGTGTGCTTACATATTCACGTTAAAAGAAAAAAATAAATATTTATGCCATAGGTATCTACTCATAGATAATAGATAATTATGAGTTCACAGTAGGTGAAATACTTGGCCAACATAAATCAGTATTAAGCAGAATGCAAGAAAGAATCTTACGTCACGAAGTTTGAATAAAAATATAGCCTATCTTAAAGGCGCAAAATGTACAAAATCTTTAAATCAAATTCTTACTAGATTTACTTACCATGTTCAATCCATTTTGTTATATTTTTTCCAATCTTCGCCTAAAAAAATAAAGAAAAGAAAATCATAAAATTAATTCTTTATTTATAACTCAATACAGAAAATATGAATTAAAAGTTATATTATATTAAAGACCAAGAAAGCACAGCTTAATATTTCATTTGGTTGCTGTATTGCGACTATGAAATAGATTACGGGTTTGAACTTGGCTGAGAGTTGTAGACAGAGACACTGTTATTGGGGCTTTAAGTCAGCCAACGTTTTGGGTATATGCAACGAGACTATATACTAAAGAATGCTGCCATTATCATTTCCGGTTGCCACGATAAACTTTGCCAACAAAACTTTATGGGCTGCACAAAACAAACATGGAACCAGACAGCAAGAGAGGGAGAGAGAGAGAAGCTATTGCGGAAATGTCGCTTGCCATGCCTCTCTGTGGTTCAGAGTTGAAATTCATGTAATTCCATTAACACAGACAACTTCCGTTGGACGAGCAAATGACAGGCTCGCCTAATGGGCAACGCGTGTGCTGAAGCTCTGTCTCTAGTTCTGAATGTGAATTTGGATGTTGGTCTCTCTGCGTCTCTCTCTGTGAATGTGGCTTAGTTTTGTGGCATATTGCATGCAACGAAAAATATTCCAGCTACGAGTAGCAGGCTCTTCATTTTTGGCCGCCAGCCAGTTGACGGCATTAAAGTTAAATACCCAAATTCAAATGGCATATTTTACGATGGCATAAAATGCAGCTGATGCAACAGGTTTTTCTCCTCCCCCCTTCACCCGTACCATCGGAAGCTGTGAAATACTGCTAAAACGGAAATAAACGCCAGGCCAAAAAATGCCAAGTGTCAAGGGCTACGTTGAGTTATTCAGGATATCCTTTGACATCCTCGTTTACGGTCCGGGAACGTAGCAAAATACTCATCCGCTCTGCTCTGTCAGTGTTACAATTACAAGGTGTTTGATTTGCTGCTGAGAATCAAATAATTTATGCGGTAAAATGGGATTGTCTTTTGTCTTTGTTGAAATAATTTAAAGCATTGAAATTTAGTTGGAAAAAATCTAAATTTTTAAATTTAAGCTAGACAAAGAAAGTATTTTGTTAAATATAATGAAAGCATTGTCAATTAAAGGGATGAATATTCTGGTTATTTTGAATACCAATAGAAACATTCACCTGATATAAAATATTGCATAGAACTCTGTAACAAGCATTGCCTATCAAAAAGGCGCAGACTTGATTATGTTTTTAGTTGCGATCTGATTAAAAATCCAAGTACAACATTAATTTACACAATTTGTGAAAATTACATTTTATGACATCTAAATCTAAATTCTTGTTGATGCAATTCAAATGCAATCTATAAGAGTAATTTGAAATAATTTAAAATATTTGAGAACAGAAAAGGAAATTCTTTATAAAAGATATAAGAAGTTTTAGAATAGTTATACTTAAACCTTTTTAAGGGTCATTCCTAATTTAATAAGTTATATTTACATATATTTCAGTTTAGCGAAGGTCTTAAATGCATTTACTCTTAGTGCCATATTATTTGAACCAGTATATTGGCATTAAAAATATTCTGCGATATATCTTTATACCTGATTTATCCGTAGGACAGAGTTTGGAAGCATCTGCGACCTTATAAAGTAGCTTTAACTGACAATCTGGTATATTTGTTTTGCTAGACACTATATTTTAAATATACCAAATATTGCACTCAGTATATTTTTGGTATATTTTGGGAATAATATCGCACTGTTTTGCTTTTATTCCAAATGTGTAGTGGGTATCTCACAGTTGAGCACACTCGACTTATTTTTCATTGAGCCTTTTCTTTAACTTAGACAATTTTCATTACATATAATTTCTATGAATCTCTTAGTAAGATGCCAAGCATAGCACTTTAGCCTTGGTTTTGGTGTCACTACTTTAAGCAGACCCCGCAGAAAATTCGCGTACTGAGAGGTATAGGAAGAGTATTACCTTGACGCAACACCATCTCGTTGAGTAGCCTCAACCATGAAATTCACATTCTTGGAGCCTTTGAAATGGAAATCGTGCCAAGTTCTCGCTCAGCGAGCTCAACTCGCGGCACTTGACGTCTCAAAGTCAATGGCAATTGCAATGGGGCAATTCGTGGGAAAATCTTTCGATTGCATTCTATTAAAGCTGAGCCCACTAACAATACTATATATAAAGTAGTGTGTATTGTATTTGTACTTACTCGTAATTAACAGCATTGAATGCGCTAAGCTTGAAAAACATCTCTTTCTACCTCACCCCCGCCCCCGCCACCGTCTCTTCTTTCGCATCTGTGTTGCAAATTTGTGCAAATTGAAAAATCTTTCAAGACAACGTCGACTTGACTTGGTTGTTGTTCTTCTCGTCGTCGTCGTCGTCGTCGGCAGCAGTCACACCTTTGTTACTCTTATTGTTGTTGCTGTTGCTGTTGATGATGATGATGCACTGCGGTTGCTGCTGCTGTGTCTCGACTGCGGTCTTGACCTTGAACTTGGTATTAGATGTGCGCTCACTAAAAACCGGTTGCTTACCTGCGGCTGCTGCCGCTGCTGCTACGGCTTTTGTACTCTACTGCAAATTAATGAGATCCACAAGAAAAGCGGTAACAGCAACCAGCACGAGTTAGTACCGACAACAACAACAACAACAGCACCTACAACTTTACTCGGTTGAGTAACAACTGGTTGGGGCATTTTACTGAAAATTACCATTTTAAAATGAACAAAGGGCTCATAATTAAAATTAAATCACTTTCCTATGCTAACTTCATGCCGCTGATAACAACAAGCCATCGAGGGGGGGCAGTGAGAAACAGCAACAGCAATACTTGTTCTATGGCTACAATTCTAATTAAGGCCTGAAAGCGCGGCAATAAAAATAAAAACAGAAAAAAATAACAGCAAAGCGCGGCGCAGACTTCCCCAGGCGACCACAGGGCAAATAAAACGCACCCAAAAAGGGAAGGGAGAGGAAGGTAGGGGAGGGGGAGGGGTTCAGGAGGGTGCCCAACATGTTGCGCCACACAGCCGCAGCTAATCCGGGATGCCACTAAGTATGCTACAGGTCAGGGAAGGAAGACGAAGCAAGAGGCACCCTGCGCAGCTGTAACATTTTATTGGCGGGGTGGCGTTCAAGGGGTGGAGTGGGGTGTGTGTTTTTTTGGGGTGCTTTGCTGCGGCTGCGGCTGCCTGTTAAATTTTAAAAACAACAACAAACAAACGAGGGAATGCAAAAACACAGAGCAAAAAAACACCAAAGCAGACATGCCGCCAGTGTAGGCATAATATGTTAGACTTTAAGCTAATTTGTTTGGTTTACCAACATTTTGCGCAACACACAGGCGTATACGTAATATTTATTAATTTATGAGAAATTTAAGCGCAGCGCAGCGCAGTTAAAGCAAACGCTTAGCGATTTGAGTTGAATAAGAGTTACATATTTTTGAAGTATTTCTAATTAACTTAAATTAAAGAGTTGGAAAAGCAAAAGAAATGCTTGCAAAATTCTTGATTCTTAACACTCACAGAACACATTTAATATAAATTCTTTCCTTCAATATTCACCAACATTAACTTCTAATCTATTTGTGTTAACTTCTAATCTATTTCATTCAAATTACTATTTGATGAATCATGAATGAATTAAGCAGTTGGAAAAGCAGAAGAAATGCTTTTGAAATTCTTGATTCTTAACACTCATAGAACACATTTATTATAAATTCTATACTCGAATATGCCCCTACATTAACTTCTAATCTATTTGTGTATCTATTCATTCAAATTACTATTTGATAAATCAGCCATATAATTGCAGCTGAAATTCCCTTTCTATTTGCCAGAGCTTTGTATTTAATTTGTGTGAAATTATTGTGGAAATTAGTGACGAATATCTATAAAAATTTAAATATGCGAAATTTAATTGCAGAAAGCTGTGAAATAGTTGATCGCTGTCAGTGGTTAAACTAATTCACGCTAATTGTCCATTGTCTAGTAATTAGACCAAATTTCTAGCAGCTGCCAGTGTAAAGTACTTTTGTACATAGAATGTAGCTTTTCTCCCTAGAGATAGAGAGAGGGGGAGAGAAATACTTTTGAATTTCAACTAACTAGACAATGGTAGACTAGAGTATGTAGTTAAATAACTTGCGAATTTATTGCGGGTCGGAGATAATTGCTCAGGTGCTCCAAATTGCTGTTAATTTGATTATAATGAGTAATTTGATCCAATGGCCAATTATTGCCATAAAACTTCAGAGATCGAGTTTTGAATAGCAGTCGCTAGTTAAATTCATTTTGCATTATTGATGAATTTGAATTATGAAAAGTAAGGCATTCAATTTAGAATTGAGCTAAACACAACAAATAATATTTTTAAGTTTAATAAATTAGCAACTTAACTTAAATTAAGTCGTCAAGCATAGGATAAAAAAAAGTCTGAAGGTCTTAGACTAGATGATGGCTCATCAAATTGCAATAAGGAATTGGGTTCGTTATTTTAATTTAATAATAATAGTAATAATAATAGGTTGACCATAACTTATTAGCGAGTGACTACTGTAGCTATGAAACAATGAATTGAACTGATGAACAGCTGCAAACATATATTCATACACATTGATGTATGTATGCTTTGCTTCAGTTGTCTGTCTGTCTGTTTGTGCGTTTCTGCCACGCCCCCTTTTCGGGCTGGCGACTCTCGCACGCACAACTTGTTGACCGCCAAAAAGAAACGCAAGCGAAACGCACAAAGCACGAATTCGAAGCCCAACTAAACTGCGTGCAAGCTGCGGGCGTATCGCAAGTAAACGACGTCAAATGCTCCTCAACAAGCAATCACAAATCAGGTGGCTAAAGTGTGATCAACTTGCAGATATGCTGTAGTTAAAGAAAATACTGCACACAATGGTAATTTGGAAGCTATCGCGAATTTTGGTATACACAAAGAAATAATAAGTACTATAGCTATTTGTATATATTATTTCTGATAACAATTTTAGAAGTTATTTGAGAAATACTTTTTTATGACAAATTAAGCCCACTGCAATCGGGTCTGAGCTGCTTTCTCTGACAATCTGGTATATTTTTATATGGTATATTTCATATGTCGGACTTCATCTATATACTAAATATGACCTTCGGTAAATGTTAGCATTTTGCGGTATTTTACTCGGTATATTTTAAAAATAAAACCAAACTGTTTTGATATTATTTTACGTTTTTCTTTCTTACTTTTCTTATAGTTTTTACAATTTTCATATTAAAAAAATTGTTGGGGTTTAGTGCTTTTGTTATTTTAGTTATTGTAATTGCTAAAATTTTCAAGTATTACATCATGAATGAAAATTTAATGTTAATGTACATATAAGGGAAAATAAAGCACACAAATTAGTTACATAAATAAATGCTAAAATATGTATGACTATGAAATATATATTTTAGCATTTATTTGAGTCACTAATTTGTGTGCTTTATTTTTCCTTATTTGATTAATTTCTTCACATCTTAAAGCTAAAAATTTGTAATCTAGGTTTTTGTTTTTTTTTTTATTTTTAAAGATTTCTACTTCGATCAATATTCAATTAAATGCTACTTTTCAAGAAAACTTTCAACCAGCTTAGGACATAAATTTCAAAACTCATCAATGAAAGAAATGAATTTGTGCTATGAAATATGCAGAAAGAAACTTCAAATGTTGTTAATGTAAAATCTTACCTACAACTCTGGGACAATATTCGAACATGCTCAAGCAAGTTCACAGGGTATTCATGGTAAGCGAAACCGGTTAAGTGGCGGCAAAAGTGAACAGCTGCAACAAGTCGCAGACTTGGCTTCTCTCTCTTCGCTGCCTTGTTGAATGTTGCATGTGGCCAAATACACACACACACACACACATACGCTGCTAGAGTCGCCGCAGTTGTTGCCAATTGCCAATTGGCAGTTGGCAGTTGATTGTTGCCAGTTATTTTTTTCAAGAACCAGGTCAAGGCTGCCACAGATGGCCATGCGTACGAGTAAGATCATCATTGAGCTCTTGCTCGATCGTTCGCTTGCAACATGTTGCAACGCAGCAGCAGCAGCAGGTTGCAGTTGTGCCACTTGCGAGCAAGTGGATAATTTGTTGCATATTGGGGCATTGGACGCGAACCCTTCAATTTTGCCTGACTTGAACGCACAGGCAAATGGGTTTAAAAGCACAGATTGGAACTGATTAGCCTAATTAGCACACAGACATAAGCAATGAGTGAGTGAGTAGCTGTGTGTCACTTGTACCCTGTAATTAGGCTATCAAATTTGCATCGCATTTTTGGCTGCGGATTTTTGGCAATTTGCGCACAGCTGCAACGCTTGGCTGCCTCTTATGATGCATCGCCTGGTGTTATTCGCCTGGTTAGCCCAGAGTTCAATAAACGCCCCAAATGCGAATTAAAGGTAATCTTAACTCAAATGTGACCCGATGCAAACAACACAAAAGCCAGACAAGAACAGTAGCTCAGTTAAGCCCATTTCCTGGTTGAACTTAATATTCGTTTAATATGCATTTTAAATTAAGTGCCAGCCGACACTTAACATTGTTTTTAGTCAGGCTAAGTGCATTAGCCAAGTTTTTTTTTTTTATTTTTTATTATTATTATTACTCATACGCAGCGCTATGACTCGTATTCGCATTTGTACATCGTTTAATGACAATAAAGTGCTTAAATAAAAAAAAAAAAACACTTCAACAATGCTCGATTTTAGTTTCATGCGATTCTATCGACGCTTTTCTCATGTTCAAAAGCAAAGTTCAGGGCTATGTTCAGAGGCTAAGCTGCGTTTCGTTTCGTTTTCTATTCTATTCTTCTTTATTTTTTTAATGTGGAGTAGCATATTTAATGTTTTTTCGTTTGACTAGATAATACCTAGTACTTTATAGCAACGTTTTCAAATACTGTTAAGTTTAAAGCTTTAGTAATATATTTGATATATTTCTATTCGATTTGTAGTAAAACACTCATACATATTGACTTGACGCTTTCTCGGCTATTCTAACAACTCTCTTGTGATGTTAGTTCTGATCTCTTTATTACTCTCTTATCTCTGTACTTCCGAATACATTATTTGATCGGCAAGCAGCATAACAATCATCTCTTTTATCATTTGGGTCCCACAAATTGATTGCATCTCTTAAAGAAATTTGAAATTTCGTTATAATTGTTTTAAGTAACCAAAATGTAGATAAATATGCTAAACATAATACACTAAATACACTATAAGGAGTAAATAAAATGTATATGAATAAAAATATACTAAAATATAAAATATACTGAATACAATATAATGAGTAAACTAAATGTAAATAAGTATATTAAGTAGAATACACTAAATGCACTATAATAAATAAATAAAATCTAAATAAATATACTAAATACAATATACTAAATGAAATATACTAAATACAGTATACTGAGCAAAATAAATGTAAGTACAAAATAATAAGTAAATAAAATATAATGAGTAAATAAAATGTAGATACAAAATACTAAGTAAATAAATTTCAGATAAATATACTAAACACAATATACTAAACACAGTAAAATAAGTAAACTAAATGTAAACAAATATACTAAATACTATATAATAAGTAAATGAAATGCACATAAATATACTAAATACAATTAAAAAATATGCTAGTGAGAAAATAAATAATTACAGCTACCAAATCCCACTCATAGCATAAAGTTTCTGTTATATAAATATATTCTGTTTTGCAGTTCGTAGTGTAACTAATGCACTTTATGTGACTGCTAGACATCTATCCAAGCATCCAAGGCAAAGCTGCACTGTCAAATCCTTTTAAAGCCATTTCAAGCTGCATTGCGTTGACTCTAAGCTTATTTTCCATTCATAAATATGCTGAGCATCCAAATTGCAAAATCATTCCGCATCCTTTCTGAACTTGCACATTTCTAAATCATTCGTTAGCCGACTAATTGCTACCCTGCATAACAACAATATATGTAAAATTGTTAAATTTTTTGAAGAGCATTTTTGGTAGTCTAGACTTCAATTCTATAGATCTAAATTTATCTATAGCAGTCACTGCGATTGACATGTCAAGATGTCATGGAATTTTGCAACTTTTTTACTACCCTTTTTTCACTTTGTTGGTGTTGTGTAGTCGACTGTTTCCTCTCTGCGATGGGCTGTCAAAAAAATGTTGGACTAACTAAAGTCAGCCATTATGCTAAACTTTGGCGGAAATCTGGCTGGGACATGAATGAAATTTGAATCGAAAGCAGTTGCAAGACTGAAGCTAGTTAGGATTTGGTTGCTTCTAATTCGGCAATAATAATTAACTACAAGAGGGAGAAGTATGTGCTCCACTTGAAGTAGACATTACAACACCTTTGCTGAGGCGCATTGAACTTTTGCCTAATAAGCGCAATTGACATTTAAAGCAGATAGAACAGATTTGGAGCCAACAGCAAAACAACAACAAAGTTGGCAACGCTTACAACGCTCCATGCCCCCGTCCCCTTAAGGGGCTTAGCAGTCATTGATGCGTGCCATGGACATGTGACACCCAACATCCAAACATCCCAACATTCGAGCACATCCACCCACAAAGTGGGGCATGCTCGACTCAATTCAATGGAGCATTAAACTGTGCGAATTGGGCGTAGAAATCAATATTGTGTGTACTAGCTACGACTTTAAAGCTCTTAAATGAGCATCGAAAATGGCCAGATTCGTTTTCTTTCATTTCGTTTCTCGTTTTATTCAGTTCAGATTATGGATGCAGCAGACAGCGGGTGGCATTAAAATTTCATAAGCTGTTTACGACTGTAAAACGGCTGTAAAGTTTGTTTTATGTGGCCAAGATAAAAGTTAAACACTCCACAGGCTGTGTGGACGACGCATCCACCTGTGAGTGGAGCACGCCCATCATCATCATCATCATCTGGACCCTTGGCCAAAACGCACGCGGTTACATTGGCGAACAGCGTAGAGCAAACGTTGTGCCTACTAATGAGTCCGTCGACATTTATCTGCATCCGTTTCCGGGGCACCCAAAAGTCCAATGTCAGCCCTTAGGGGCATTTGCGCTGTTTACCTTTAGCCCACTGCCAGGGAGGGAGGGAGAGAAAGTCAGGGTATCGTCAGGTTAGGTTCTCTCCAAAAAAGGTACATTTCATATTTATGTTATTTTTATTTATTTTGAATAATAAGCCAGGCAGTTGAAACGTATACGCGACGCCCTAGGTATTTTACATTTTTATTTTTCTCTTCTCTATATATGTATATATATATTTTTGTTTTGTGCTGTCTGTGGTTTAGATGTCAGCTGTGTTTCCGCTATCTTGCACAGGTTTTGCGGCTCACATGTTGCTGAAGGTTTAGCTTAGAGGGAGGCAGGCTTAACTAGGCTTGACATTTGCAATCCCGTTTAGCATAAAAAGAATTGGCAAAAGGTTTGCGCAGCGTATCTTTATATACATAAAAAAAAACCCTTAGTTGCGAATTTAAAATGTGTGGCATGAGCTTCAAATCGATTTTTTATACTTTAAAGTTGAGCAAGGAAGTGAAATATGCTAGATTTATATTAGAATGGTATAAATATGATTTATTTTTATAAATATTTAACTAAAAATTTAAATTTATTTGAACTGAACTATGAAATAATTCCAATAAAATACATGTTAACTTTATCAATCACATTTCCAACAAATTTAAATTTTCGATGTAGTTTTAAAGCTCAAAATTCTGATTATTGTTTCTATGATAAGACGTAAAAAATACTAACATATACTAAAGGCTAGTATCTTTAGAAACAATAATTAGAATCTTGAGTTTTAGAACTACATTGAAAATTTAAATTTATCGCAAATATGATTGATAAAGTTGTGTATATTATTTGAATTATTTCATAGTTCGATGCAGTATTATGTTTAAAATATACCAAAGAGTACAAAATATTCCAAAGGCTGGTATATCGTTGCAGTAGTACTATATTAAAAATATACCATGGAGTACAAAATATACCAGATTGTCAATTAAAGAAACTAAGAACCAATTGCAGTAGACAGACGAACATGGCTATATGGTTTCGACTGTTGATGCCAATCAAGAATATATTTTTTTTATGGGGTCGAAGATGCCTCTCTTATAAATACAAAAGAAACTAAGTTATATGTCATTGATGCATATGTTTTTTTTTTTTTAAGAAATTTATAAAGACTTTAGAAGAGACTTTCTAGAAAAGAGTTGGATGAGGTATTGGAATTTGTGGTTTAAAGTTATTTCTTTAAAAATATACATATGTATGTGTAGTAAAACAAATGTTGATATGTTGTGCAATGTTACAAAATTTTGCAATTAAATGAGTGTTGGTTTTCAATGGAAGAGTAAGAGGCAAAGGTAAAGGTAAAGGTAAAGGTAAAGGTAAAGGCAAAGCAGAGACAGAGACAGAGACAGAGGCATGTCAAGCGAAATCCATTAAAAATCGTCTTAAGTTAAGCTACACTATAAAGGAATGTCTGTGTGTGTGTGTGTGTGTTTGTGTGTGGCTATGCGTCTATCCCTTGTGACCATGCCCCAAACATAGTTCAAGATTTCACATTAAGATAATTCCAAGGAAATATCAAAATGCCTCATCGCTTTTGCTTTGCTTAGCATTGCTTTAGCTTTGCTTTGGTTTGGTGTCCCAATCGCCATGGCGCCGTCGAACACTCGTCGTACATCAATTGACAGTTTCGTTTCGTGTTATAGTACAAAAAAAAAAGCACAGAAAAAAAGTGTGTGGAGGTGGAGGAAAAAAGCTGGGCAATTTGTTGGTGTTTTTATTAGCGCGAAGGTCTGCAAAATAAATAAATATATGTGGACAAAAAAAAAGTTGATATCAGGTAGAAATTTGTGACCATCATCGGCTTGACCATTCTGCAGAGCACACACACCCAGATCAACAAACATGCATAATGATGAAATCATTTTTAAAGACTGGGCTGGGCTGAACTTAAGATTGGGGCTGAGGTTGAGACACGTTCGCCCCGATTGGAAGCGATGCGCAAAAAAACACAAAAAATCAGAAAAAAGAGAGTTTAAGGGTTCATTAACTAAATGCAGCAGCCGAAAAAAAAATTGCTATATGAGATGTATATTTTGCAAGTACTCATATTCGTATGCATAGTCGCACTCACTCCAAGATATCTGGTCATGAAGATCAAAGAAATCTTCATTTGCTAAACGTTTTTGAGGTCACTAATTGTCTTCTGTGTTTAATAACATCGAAGACGATCTTTCTTTTCTTCTTTCTTGTTTGGGTGTGTCCCATTTTTTTTTTTTTTTTTTTTGGTAGATAGGAATTCTTGTTATTGTTATTGTTATTATTATTACGCTGTGTTGCTATATTGTTTTTTTTGTTTTTACCGTAAGCCACTTTTACTTTTGTGTGGTGGGTAACATATTTTTTTTATAGGCTTAAAGTGGAAGCTGATTGCAGTCTGATTGACAGCTGCGAGACGGCTACTTGAAGCGCAGTCGGTAAATCACTTCGGTCCGGTTCTCAATATACCCTTGCCTCAATCTCTACAGCTGCCATCAGCTCCCTCTTTGGCTTTGGCTTGCTTACTCTGCCGAAAACTCATAAATAAATTTTGAGAACGCGTGCTGGCTGGCCCTACGGCATTGTTGTACTTCTATACCCTGCATCCCAGCAACCGAGTGATTGATGGCCCCCCAAAAAAAAAAATAAAGGGGTATTATAACTTTCGTCAACTGCATGTAACACTGACCGAACTTGACTGTTGTGAGCCTATAAATCAGTTTGATTTTAGAGGCTTGCTGCCGAGGACACTTGTAAGCCAGAGGCACACTTTATAAGAATTACTTTAAATCGTTCAACTTTTTTGCAATGGCTTTCAACTTTTGACGGCTAATATTTGAGGTTGTCTGGGGTTGATCCTGAAAGTTTCATGATGATTGGTTTGTTATTTTTGAAGTTACGATAGTAGTAGAAATTGGTTTGGTTGGTTTGTTATTTTTGAAGTTATCATAGTAGTAGAAAAAATTTGATTATTATAATTGTATGCATATTTCAATGAGATGACCTTCAGGCTTAATGGCAAATTTCAATTCAAATATGCATTTATTGTAGAGTATTTGCTTAGTCGATGTTTGGTTCAATGGCTGCTTGGTAAATCTGTCTGCGATGCTTATGATAAACGGCCTGACAACGATGCTTAAGTATAGTATATGTTTGTGTGTGTGTGTGTGTGTGTGTGGTATATAGCTAAGATGTATGTGCACACTAAGTACAAGTAGTTGTTGCTTTGCTTTGCTCTCAGCTAACGTCCTCCGTCTGTCCGTCTGTCCGTTTATCAGTTTGCCAATTTATCAGCCGGCCTACTAAAGGAAAATATATCTTTTGGCACACACAACACACACAACACACACAAAATAAAATACAGATACACATCGCTCAAATGCTTCTCTGGGCCATATGTCGACTAATATTTGGCACCATTTTCAAGCCAAACTTGAGGATAACATCGCCAATTGCCTGAAATATATATGCAGCAAAAGTGCCTTGGGATATTCTCGAATCGATGTTGTTTATTTAAATTTGGCTGCAGTGTAAAGTTTAAAGAGCTGTGCTCTTTAAAGAGCTGCTGCTTCCGCTTTTCCGTGTTGTCCGTAATACATTGTGGCACACACATTCCATCATAATTCACTTTATATGTTATTTCTGACACATTCGTTGGGAACATCTCTATAAAAAAGAAAAAACGAACGCGTGCTCACAATTTCAGCTTGTTTGTCGCTCTCCGGTCTCTGGTCTCTGCTCTTCAGTTTGTCACACACTCGCGGCATTCATTCGGCATTGTACTGCAAACATTTCAAGCCATACATTTTCTGATCCAAGTGTCCAGATATGCCAGCGAAATGTCAACAATGTCGCCAACGGGAGAGGGGAAGAGTAGAGAAGAGAGCATGTGGATGAGGGTGGCAACAACAACAACAACAACTGAGGCGCTTTAAAGCTATAGCCAACATTTGTGTTAAGGGAACTAACATTATAGAGCAGCAGACATGCTTCCGGCCTCGAGAAATAGTGAAACGTTGCCAATGCGTCAGAAAACAAAGATATAAATTGTAAAGTAAAAAACAAAAAGTGACAACAAAAAAGAAAAAAAAAAAACATAAAACAAACCTTTTACGCTTCATTGCACAACTACGAGTAGATTCACACATATAAATAAGTATTTTGGCAAAAGGTTTTCGATGAAATCGACAGCGAAACAACAACTTTTGAGTCATGACATTCGTCGGTACTCTCAGACTGATATGTAAATTGTCGCACACTTTAGTTATCTGCCTCCAAAAGTTGATAAATCAACAAACAAGCAACAAGACTGATAACCTGATTAGTAGATACTCTACCATATTTGGGTTAGAAATCTGTATTACAACTGCATTTTAAGATACGAACAAAGATATCTACAAGAAATATATAAAATAAAAGTATTTTCTTGATATTAAATGAATAAATACTTAATAAAATACCAAAGAATGCAAGTATCTGAATGCTCAAAACACATAAATTACTTTTTAAGTTAACCCTAAATTTAGTTGCGGATATATTCAGAGAATTCAATCGAATCGACATTCAATGAAATATCAGCCAAATATTTGATGTTTTTTTTCATTCTGAAAAGTATCTACAACAATTATCTGCAATCAATTTAAATCAATTTTGTATGTCTCAGAATATATTTTGTATTTATATTTTCAATACTACAATACTTATTTAGTCGGTTTTAAATAAATCGTATATTTAGATGCTAATTGTGATAAGTGGTTGGTAAAAAACGAAAGAAGCAACTAATTGTTTTTAAACTTGTCTCTATTTTAAAAAAGTCATAGATTTGTATTTATAAGGTTAAAATATCAATTGAATTCAAATATGTTTCATAGCAAGAAAGTGTATGAAAGCCTAAAAATATGATTTTAGGATTCACCTAAGCATATTTTAAGAGATTCACAATAAATGAAACTGATATTGTAAGCATTTTCATCAAGCAAAGTATCTATAGTAAATATGAGCAATATGTGAAATACATTTCGTCTTCTTCAAGTATTTCTAAATTTTAAATCAATAAGTATTACTTCCAAATCACACATTCATCCATATGCAGTCATGTATTTGCTGACGAACTTTGCCACAAATATGCCCATAAGGAAAAACCATATTGGGGAGTTGAGTCAGTGTCGATAAAATTGTAAGCACGAATTGTTCGCATTGTTCGCATTGTGCATAATACAGTTGTTGTGTATTAAAATAACTTTATTTTAGTTTTAATTGAGCGCAATAATTTTCTTTGATGGGACATCAACGTCAAGGCGAATCACCCGATATGCGCCATCCATCATAATCATGCCAGCTCATCATCATCCTTATTCTCATCGTCAGCAGCACCTCAACAACGGACAGCAGACAACCGCAGCACGCAAATCGCCATCGCAATCCCAATTCTCCAAGCCCACACAATTCCAATTCCAATTCCAAAATCGAAACCTGAGGAATCTCTGATTATGAGCGCGTGCGCACAATCAACCAACAAGTTGACAACAGTCTCGACAGTCATCGATGGCAGTCGAAGTCTCAGTCTCAGTCTCAAAGTCAGTCGCAGTCTGAGACCTCTGAGTCAATTATCATGCAGAAAGCGCAGCGTAAATAAAACGAATCTGCGATTCAGTTGGCCAAATGGCGTCTTGCGCCTTGTTTTGCATGCCACGCTCGTTAAGAACGATTCAGAGAACAATGCAGTCCAATACAGGTCTCAACCATGGCAACATCAACAGCAGTAGCAGTTAGCCAACTGTTGCCCAGTAATGGGCTTAGCCCAACTTCCCCCCATTTGGATGCCCAAGTCCAACTCAAAGTGGCTGCTTCTACTGAGGCTGCTGCTGTTGCTGCTGCTGTTGATGCGGCTTATAATGACGCCTCAAAAAAAGCCAACAACGTGGTGCTCTGCATATTGATGAAGCGACACACAACTCTTCTTTTCACTTCCCCACTCATTTTGGGGCCGATGCAATAAACCAAAGAATGTGCAAAGACTGCGTTCATCATAACGCATCGCAAAAGTACTTGTAAAATAGCACAATTTGCACACACCTATCGAGACATTACGATGATCTGGGAAAGTCTTTGCAATTTCCAAAATGTAGATAGTTACTAATCTAATGCAATTGGTAGCTGTTAAATTTATCTAAAAAAAACTATAAATTATTTTAAAATCAATCAAAATGATAAAAAATTTGACTTTTTGAAATATTATGCTAATTAAATATGCCGAACTAGCATAAAAGAGAGTTAGATATAATATGGCACTTAGTGTTTATATATAGAACTTGGAATGCAATATATAGCTCAGAATACAATAAAATTACTATACTTACTTAGTCAATTTTAAACAAATCGCATATTAAGATGCTTGTTGTGATTGGTGTTGGTTAAAAAAAAGCAGAAAGTAATTATTTTTAAACTTCTCTGTATTTGAAAGAAGTCATAGTTTTGCTTTAACTTTGTCATATTTCTTTGAAAGATTCCTAATAAAATAAGTAGAAAATATATTTTAATACTATCATATTTTTTGTTTAATCAATTATATGCTCAAATCTATGCTTGGTTATAATTGAAAGAAGCATTAAGTTTTGGCTTTGACTCTGCCATATTACTATCACTACTCACTTTATCAGATACACAACTAAAAAATTAAAAAAATTTGCTATGATTCGATCTTTCTTTGAAAAGTCGAAGATATGCGGAATACTCAGATTATAAAAAAATATGTACTTTCTAAAGAAGCTTGCTTTTATTGAATAGAGATAATCAAAAATATATTGTAATTTAAAATAATGCCGTGCTAAATTCTAAAGTTGGTTCTGATTGTACCAAATAAAATACTAAAGATTCTTGACCTCAGCTTTAATATTCCAAAATTAATAGAAAATGTATTGTAATTCACTCTTTCTTTCAATCAAAGACAAGTCATATCACCAGCAACAGCTGCTCTTTCGACAGTCTCTTTAAAATTTGACTGTCAAGCTCTTAGCATCTTGAGGCCGCTCTTAGGGCTACTTTTCTCACTCTGTCCCTCTCTCTCTCACTCACTCTCACTCTCACGGTCCCCCTCTCAGTCTGTTAGTGTCTTGCTGTTAGCCACAGCGGCGCAGTACACGTAACATAACCAATTTAATTTGTTTGTTTTACTAATCAGGGGCACGTACAGAGCACGTACAGAGCGCCAAAGTGTCTTTAGTGCGGTCTTTAGCTGGGGTTCTGCTATAGCTGTTTAACCTGCTGTAGTTGTTGTTGTTGTTGTTGCTGTTTTCGTAGTGCCTGCCGTTTGGTTAAACAGTCCACGTTCAAACATGGCTCAGAGCGTGCTAATCAAGTAGCCCGAAACGAGATAAAAAAAACATATATACTATATGAAGCTAGAAAAAAAAGCGAAAAATTACGCGAGCGACTGAGCAAAGGCTGTTTGTACTCGCTGGTATCGTCGTCACATTTGTTTGGCTATCTGTTTGGCTATTTGGCTTGCTTGTCCATCTACTTATTGGACTCTGGTTTTGATTTTGATATTCGGTTTTTGGTTTTCGGTTTTTGGCTTTGCCGTGTTTAGTTTCCTCTATAAAAAGAGTTGCTGAGGCTTTGGACTGAGCCTCTTTGGTTTCGCTTTTTTGATGGCTTCTAGGTGAAGGTCATCGTGTGACTGAAATGTTAATTTGTCGTCCGCTGCTGTTTATTGCCAACACAAATGCTTCAACAGCATTTGGCAGCAGCAGCTACAGAAGCAGAACTATTCCAATATTGTGCTGCTCTCAGCATTTTTATCAGTTATTCTGGTCAAACAACTAATACGATGTAAGCTTATAGTTTTAGTTTGGTATTTATGGCTTAACTTTTGTCTGGCTTAAACATCATTAGCAGCAGCAAATAATAAACTTAAGTGTAGTATTAGTATATAGTAGTATAGTATAGCAAATAGTTGGATTTATAATGCAAATGTTTAATAAAGTGCATTTGACAATTATTAATAAACAAATGAGTCAATAACAGCACTAATAACCGACTCTTAAGTTAAACGAGTAGCTTATTGTGTGTAGTTAAAAAGAAATAAAATAAATTCAGTGAGCTTGCAAGTTGTTAAGAGTGACTATAAAATTCTATAAGAAGATATTGAATGGAAGTAAAAACAGGAATTTTTCGATGAATATCAGAACTACAGTTAACATTTTTCGCTGATTTAACAGCAGCGTAAGAAATGTTATTGAATGAACAGCAAAGTTAAGCAAGTTATGCTAAATAAAATATATTAATAGCATGAAATTATATAACAGCAGTCTGTTAAGCAAAGCTGTTATCAATTACCATAACATTTAACAGCAGCGTAAGAAATGTTATTGAATGAATAAGAAAGTTAAGCAAGTTATGCCAAAGTTCTGCTAAGTAACTATTACATTTATCCAGAAATGTTTTTATTTACTACGTATTAACTCTATCATATAATTTAACAACAAAGCTGTTAAACGAAGCTGTTATCAATTAGCATAACAATAACATTTAACAGCAGCACAAAATATGTTATTGAATAAAGCATAAAGTTAAGCAAATTATGTTAAAGTTATGCTAAATGAAATATGTAAATATATATAAATAATTGTATTTATATTCTAAGCAGTAACTCGAGCTATTGCATTTAAATGCGTTTTAATAGAATAAAAGTACATAATAGCAGACTGTTAAGCGAAGCTGTTATCAATTTGCATAATAACAGTGAACAGAAGGCGTGGCTGCGCCCAAATCACATCTCAAGTACTTATGCTAAGAATCTGTTGAAAATTTTATGCTCGAAGGTGGGAAGAAAAAAAGAAAAGAAAACGAAAGTTGCATGGTCAACGATCTGTGTAACAGTAATTTTTTGTTGTGGCATGACAACCGCTGTGGCAAGTAGGCAAAGGACACAGTAAGGCATGAAGGACGAACTGACTGACTGAGTGACGAACTCGACTAACTCATAAGCATAATGAACTCCAGGCGAGGCGAAGCTACAGCGACTCGAACTGTATCTAATGGGCGCACGTGGCAAGGGAGATAGAGAGAGAGAGAGAGTAAAGCATTCGATGCTTGCAACATGGCTAGAGACGAGGCGAGGCGAGGCAAAGGGAACGAGGCTATTTCTCTACCATTTTTTCTGCTGATGCGGTACTTTCGAAAGCCATAAAAGGGCATTAGCCTCCTGAGCACATTGCTGCAGCTGCGCCGGCAACGTCTGTGCGCGCTTTGGAAAATTGAATAACCAACCAGTCGGGGCTCAAGGATATGGAGTAGGTGGGAGCTGGGTAAGGCAGAAGTGCTCAACGATGTAGAGAAGTCATTTAGGGGTTGCAAACAGTAGTAGCCTGAACGGTTTTAGCACAGTTTAATTTTTATGGCTTGTCAACGAGAGTGTTGGCTCAAATGCGTTACGTTCATATCATAAAATAGCACTTACTTTATGATGTTTGCCCCATAAAACCCGATCGATAGTCTGCAGGTGAATTCTACGCTCTCTCTACACTCAATAATATGTCTCAAATCGAAATCGCATTGCGATTGCCTCTATAACTTATTATGTTTTAATGCCGGATTCTGAGATTGCGACTATAACGTCGTGATCGTATAATATGCATTGGGTAATTGCCATTTCAGATTGCAGTTGACTCAGCAGACATGCCCAGTTATTCTGCATAAGTTTGCTTATAATTAACTTAATTGATTCGCCATAAGTGTTGTGGTAAAAACCATTCTAAAAAGAGATTCATCTTCCCGGAAAGTTTCGCTTAAAGTGGGGGAATTTCAAAGCTAAGAAATGGAAACATATTCTTAACTAAGTTAATTTATTTGATGATAATGCTTACGACTCTTTTACTTTGAACTATTTAACATAATGTTATCAAATAACAGCACTTTTCTTACTGTATATCAGTAGTTTGTTTAGCATAGAAATTTTGCTGGAATTGTTATCAATGCATCGAGCGAACTTTTGTTGGCAATTTTGCTTCATGAAAATATGAAAAGTTGAAAGGGTTAAAAGGTTAATTATAGATATTGATTGCTAGTGATTGCCATAAGAGGTTGTGTAAATATATAATCATGTATTAAAAAGTCAGTTACAGCCTGATAATAGAAATCAAATTCAATTTATATTCCTTGTTCTGTCTTAGTTTCATTTATATTGCGTTCACTGCACAAATTCCTGAGAACAATGATGAAAGAAAAGATTTCTGTTTAAATTTCTGCATTCTCTCTTCTGTGGGTGCAAAATAATCAGGCCACAGTTCTTAACGTATAGTGTTCTAAGCAAATGTACACACTGATAGCTCTGGCATTAAGCGGAAGTGGTTTCTCTAATCCAACAACCTTGAATCATAAGCAGCAGTCCAATGTGTGGTCAATATATGTTCGTTCAATTACGAAGCGAAGAAGCAAAATAATAAAAAGCGAAAAGCGAAAAGAAGAAAAAAAACTGGTCATTTCAACAAGTCAGAGTAATTAACACGCCAGAGAAGTGAGCTTTGTGGCCATGCTCTGGCGACATAAATCGCATAAATATGCTAATTTATGTTGTTGCCCCATTCCACAATAATAATAATAATAATAATAACAGCGAGTCTCTCGTTCTAAGCTCAGGTTTCGTTTTTTTTTTTGGCCTCACTTCTTCATCTATGCTATTTTTCTCTACTTCGTTGCTAATTTAACACACAGTTAATTAGCATAATTTTTTTTGTTGATTTTATAGTCGAGTTCTAAAGCTAGAAGCAGCAAATTGATAGCATCTCATTGAGGTGCATGAAAGTGAAAGTATTTCATTTTCGTCTCGGCAAATTAAGCTTAACGTATTTCTGAGATTCTGACGCATGAGATTCCCAGCTATGAGGTAAATAGACTTTAAACTAGCCCAACTTGTTTGGACATTTGCATTTGCATATCAATGTGTGGTCATAAATAAGATTGATTCACTTGCACTTCTCGAACATGGAACATTTAACATAATAGTAGAGCTGGATTTGATTCATAATTAGTTCCATTCATTTGCAATTCTATTCTTAGAAATTGATCGTAGAAGAGTTGGATTCATTTCATAGTAGGAATGAAATTTAAAGTAATCGCTTCATTAATTGTCAATCAAGGCTAAGAACTTCCACCTGCACTTTGAAGTGATTCACAAGTTCAACAAAAGTATCTCACGATATTCATCATCATCATGATTCAGTTTTCACACCGCGAATGCTACAAAGTGTATTATTGAATGGCAATTTGTGCAGTATGCAAAACTCACCTGCAACACCTGTAATTATTCATTTGAAATTGTGGTCGGACAACGGACTTAATTTGCTGCTCGAAAACTTTTAGCGGAATTGCACTGTAAATTGTTTTGATTGCCGCAAAGAGAGAGAGAACATGAACATGCAACATGCAACATGAAACATGCTAAAGCATTTGTCATTCCTATCTGTGGCCATTAAGTCGAGCAAGTGAAACACAATTGTTCAACATATTTGGTTTCTTCTGTCAAGTTTAAATGTACTCATTAAATTTGTTTCAATTATGTGTTGTGGCAAACGTTTGCTGCCTTTAGGCCAATTTTTAATGCCTTTATCACATTAAATTATTTGAGGTGTTTGTGTGGGTGTTGGTGTGTGTGTGTGTATGTGTGTGTGGGTGTTGCTTTCGCTTTGTCTGCGCTTATTTAAAGCTGCCGCTTTACTTAAATATTAATATGCATATTAATTAATGCGAAGGAACATCGCTATTCCTTTCTTTCTGATTGTATTTACACACACACACACACACTCACTTTCTCTCTCTTTCTCTCTCTCTCGCAGTTATGTAAAGCCCTTTTTGGTTTAAGGTATTTAAGAGAGTTCAGTAATATTCATTTCGCTCGGCAGAAAATATCACTATTAAAATTCATTTACATGGGGTTCAAAATACATGTAATTGCATAAGGTATTTAATCTTGAATTATGGAAATTTCAGTTCAGAACCCTTTTTACTATATAAACATTTAATACAAATACTGTGATACTATACGCTCTTTCATTTAAGTTAAGTATTATTGAACAAAAAATGTATTATGTAAAAAAAAAACATACCCAAAATACCATTATTTCAAGCAGATTCCAAGGCTGTAATAAAAAAGAAAAGTCATTGATTTAATGTTGTGTTGAAAGTTAAAACTAAAAAGTATTAGAAATATGATAAGGATAGAATTTATTACTAGAAAATCTGTTAAAGATTGTCAATAGAAATTAATTGAATACTAGAAAAACTACTAAAGCTAGAATTTTTTATTTTATCGATAGCACGCATAAAAAATATTTTGTGAGTAGAATTTAATACTGGAAAATCTATTAAAGCTTAAGATTGCAAATAGGATTTAATTGTATACTAAAAAATCGACTAAAGCTTAAGTTTTTTTAATATTATTTGATTTTTCCATTAGCACGCTTAAGAAATATTTTGTGAGTACAATTCAGTTAAATATTAGTAAATCTAAAGAAGCTCAAGATTGCAAATAGGATTTAATTTAATACCAAAAAATCTACTAAAGCTTAAAATTTTTGAGTATTTTCTAGAAAATCTACTAAAGCTTTCAATTTTCTAGTATTAAATAAAATTCTATTTCACAATCTAAGGCTTTAACAGATTTTCTATTATTAAATTGAATTCATAAAATGAAATTTGCAAATATTTTGAGCATTTTGCTCAAACAAATAAAGCAGAAATACCAAAAATTCTTATTGAGAGAGCCCACAAAATGTCTAGTATTTCTGCCTCCTTCTTTTTAATCTTCTATTGTTTGATCTCTAGCCAACGTACTAATATGTTAGTAGCATTTAAGCTGGGTCGATAATAATCGATTGTTAATCCAAAGGGGCTTTTGCTTCAAATTGATTCGTCAGTTGTATTTTTTGAAAATCTGTTAAGAAGCCGAACAAATTCAATTTGTTTGAAGTGCGATGGGAATGTTGGGATGGGGATGGGAAATAGAAGTGGAGGTGGAAGTGGAGAGGAATTGTTGATGTCCTCAACTGTGGGGAAAGAAGGTCATCTTTTGTTGATTACGCTTAAGAACAGGCCATTAGGCGAAGATAATAAATAAATTTAATCAGTTGGCAACTGAGGCTCTTTTTCGTTGCTCTTTGAGACAACAGCGACGGGGGCCATCAAGCTGAAATCCGCTTCTAATTCTGACGAGGCAGCTTTAACTTTCGCTTTAATTTTGTTGATTTTATTTGCTTTGTCTGCCTGTTGTTGTTGTTGTTACTGTTGCTTGTTGCTGTTGCTTGTCTGCCTTCCGTCGCGGCTTGTGCTGCTGATACTATCCAGAGCTCAGCCTCGGACTTATCTTGGATTCTTGTGCCTTTGAGTTGACTTTAAGATTTCGTTGCCGCTTTCGGGTTCATGTTCTTTCTTTTTTTTTATTTTGGGTGTGTGACTCGCACTTATTTTCAGTCTCTCGGCGTTCATTTTTGTCAATTCCAGCCAGCTTTTTATGAGCTCTCTCATTCAACTGCTTATCTCGTGTGACATCCCCGCCCCCCATCCCGTTCCTCCCCGCCCTTCAATTGTGTCATTGGAAAAAAGTGCTGCTCATGATGCTTTGTGTCGAGTGCCAAAGCAAGGGAATCTCAGCAACAATCATTGATAGACCCTTAAAGAGTGGCTTTAGATTGCCTCTTTAGCGAGCCAAACAATTGCAATTGAAGTTGGCCAATTAAGCAGACAGATTTTCAGTTTAGCCAGAATTCTGTTTTTTTTTTCTGTAGTCATCAGCAGCAGCAAAGCAAAAGCTGCATTTACCTGTTTGTCTTCTTTTGCATTTCGCGTTTCCCGCTGCCGATTAACAGCCAAACGTGCTGGCTAGTGTTTGTTATTTTTGCTGTTGCTCTGGCTCTGGCTCTGGCTGTGGCTGATGTTGTGTTTAACAAATGCAAAAATAATTATAATTAATGCAGAGTTTTTGGCCTTGAACTTGCATAACCTGCACGCGGCTAAAACAAACGTAATTGCTCTGTCGACTCTCGACTCTCAGCGATGGCGTCGCGTTGTCGCTTTTTTTTTCTCCCTCTCTCACTCTCTCAGCTTCTTTTGGTCAGGCCACAACAAAAAAAAAAAAAATTATCATTACTTTGCCGTTGTGGGTGAAGCCCAAAAACTGCACAGCAAAAAAGTGTATTTAATTGCGCTTGCTGTTGCTGTTGTTGTTGTTGTTATGAATATTCAAATATAAATTCACAAAATATTCACTACTGCTAATCATATACAATTTTTCAGCTTCGCTGCGCAGCATTTTTCATTGCAATTGCACAGAAATATTCAATTCAATTGCCATCATCAATTACAATAGAACACAGACACAGCAACAACAACGGCACATTTCTCTCTCTTCTCTCTCTCTCCTCTCATTCGCTGTGTCGGGTTCATGACGCCAGCCAAGCAGCCAAGGTGACACTCTAACCCAAAAGTCATCTCGAAGCAAACCATATTTCCTTCATTATTATTATTCATGCACTCACCTCTAGCTAAAAGTGGATAGCATGAGTCTGAGTAAGCAGAAAGAAGAGAAAAAAGCGAAAAGCGAAAACAAAAAAAAAAGAGCGAGACTCAAGTGCAGTCGAGAGAACGCTTCAAGCGGCGACTTTTGCTGTCATTTTGGGTGCTAATTAATAAGTTGATTCTCCCCGGGACAATACACAGCAAGGTTTTCGCTAAATTCAGTAAATTATTCGCCATTTCGCGCGCGTGTATGAGAAACCATAAAACCAGATGATGGACCTTTAATAGAGGGAGTCGATTGACTGTGAAACGAAACGAGCTAAACTTCAATTCAGCCATTGCGTGATTAAAGTTGCGCTTCGCTTTTTTTTATTTGACCTCTGCAAACTTTGCCAATACATTATGTACTTTGTACAGTTTGTGTAATATTGAGAGCCATAAAAACAGAAGTTTGATTTGTAATAAAAGGAATAAAAAACAAGGAGTATTATTTGTATACTGTAATTGTCATTAAAAGTAGTTCATTGGGGCATAAGATGTTAAATGTTTAAGAAAGTAAAAAACTATGCAGTAGCTATAAGAATTTATTTGTTTAACTAATCAAATTCTGTTAACACTTTTTCATCCACATCTAAAAAGTCAGCAGCGCATCTGTTTATTCAACTTAACTTAAAGAAAGGTTGAGATGCGCATAAATCGAAAAATACAGGTATAAAACAAGTCAACAAGCTGCAGTCGAGTGTGCTCGAATGTGACATACTTGTTATCCATTGTTAATAAAAGCAAAACAATGCGGTACTAATATTAAAATGTATTAAATTGATATACTACAAATATACCAAAAACTATACTTGGCATGTTGATATAATACTGCCTTTGAAATATACTATTTAGTGCAAAATATACCAAATTGTCAGCCAAAGCATTTAAGACCCCTAGTAAGTAGGCCTTTTTGGCCATACAAAAGTAACTGATATAATAAATGGTAAAACTAAAAAGCTTTGAATTGCTTTATTTACATTTTTAGTTGTAGTAGAGAGATCTGAAAGACTTTGCATTGCTTTATAAACATTTTAAGAACTTTATATAACCAAGAAATTATTTCTTCACTAAAGCAAATCAATTCAAAACGATTTTCTAGCTGTAAATCTACTTTTTACTTTTTAGAGATCTCTATCTCCTATTCTCTTCATTCGCTACATCAATTAATTTACATCTATTGAGCTCACATCTCTTCAAGTCGTTGGCTGCACAAAGAGTTGCGCTTCTGATTATTCATTCCGTTTGGCCTTTGAGTGTTTTCGCCGCTGAATGTTTGAATGTTTTGCAATTGCGCAAGTTGTGGGCGTGCCGGGAGAGCAATTAATGAAATTAAAGTTAACTTTAATCTTTGTATGCTAAATTGAAGCAATTGCTTGTCGAGGGTAATTACTTAACGCTTTCCCACCTGCTGCATCGAAATATTATCGCATTGAACACGAGTTTGTTGTCATATAATTAGCTTAATTTTTGGCCATTCTAATTCATCAGCCACTTGTGAGTTGAATTTTTGTTCACTTATGTGATTCACACAAATTTTGGGGGAGGGGGCGGGGGGTAGGCGGACGTGCTTAAAGGCGTGGTCGATCGACCCGAAAACATTGAAGTCGCCTCGTCATCATTTGCCATAATCAGATCTCATTTTAATTGCTTCTAATGAATGTCAACGCTAATTGCCACTTGAGAGGCGGCTAAATTGTTGGATAGATGCAACGCAGCGAAACTCAAATCGAAAAAAAAAGGTACGAAAATCGTATCAAGCAAAATCAGTAGCTCAGTCAGAAAGAAAACCAAACAAAACAAAGGCAACTTACAAGCCTAATTACCCTCTGAAGTTGTTGTTGTTGTTGCTGCCTCATTAATAATGCGTCATATGAAAATAATTTTGTGGCACTTTGAAATCGCTATTTAAATGGCTTTAAAATATTTACACAAGTTTACACAAATTTTCACGGATTAATTAACTTATTCAGTTAACAACGCCAATGAGCCTAAACAGTCTCAACAACAAACTTTGTCATTAATCATCGTCTGACCGAAGCCCCTCAAGAAAGGCGATGATGGGGGGGAAAAACGCTTGAGGAAATGAGCGACAACTTGTAGATATTGCTAATTGAATGATTGCTTTATTTGTATTCACTTTCCATCAATAACTATTGATGGCAATTTGTTTAAGCTATTGCTATTTAAAAAAGTTAATATTGGGCTTAAGAAAAGATTTAATTGAAGAGCGGAATTCTAAGTTAAATCGTTTGCTTTAGACAGTCTATGTGTCTTTATCTTTTTGTTTGTATTCTTGGCTCATTGCAAGACACAAGTTTTAAGGCATGAATATAGCAAATTTATATAATTTGTTATAGTGGAAATTTTAAATTGAAATGTGAAATCAATTCAATATTTCAGAAAGTTTCCTCTAACATATTTGAACACATCTTCTACATTCCATTACTTGAATATGTGTAACATAATTGGATGTGTGTTAGTTGAATATATTCTTCCGATGTGAAGTCATACATAAGTTTGAAATGAGCTGTCATAGAACAGTTAAAAGGTAAATTGCGAATGCGATTGCGTTTTGCCATTGCGATGGCAATTGCGACAGGTTGAGGTCGCAATTCTTTATTTGTATGGCAAAGTAATTGTCATTGAGGTTGATGATGTCATCATCGTGTCAACAAAAGCCACAGAATGAGCCTCAAGTCTCGGTCGGGTCTCAACTCCGAGTGCTGTTGATGGATTTGTTCTGTCTGGAATTGGCTTGAAGTGAATTGGATGTGCTCTTGTCTTGCCATTGTGTTTTTGCTTGTTGTTATTGCTGTTGGTGTTTGCTGCGCATTTTGACCAATTTTAGACAAAAGTCAATTAGTCTTAACTGATGTTCTCTGATGTTTAACAGTCATTTCGGGGGAGCTTTTGGGGTGCTTCGTGCATCATTTTGATTGCTTTAAATAGATTCAGAAGGAGCTGGTTTTTATTGTTTTCTGATATCGAGTCGGGTGTCGAGGGGGGGTCAAGGTCAATGGCAGCACCCAAAATCCAAAAAGCCAAAACCAAGCCAAGCCTCAGGCGGCGACAAATGAATCGACGACGACATCGACTTCGACTTTGGAGCAACCATAAAAGCATTTCAATCGTGCTGCGCAATTCAAAGAAAGCCGTGCACATAAATTCAAATATTAAGATATATATGCATTTGAGTAAATGATTTCTTTCTCAACGTCTTTCTCGCTCTTTCGGTGGCTTTAATTAGCACCCGATATTTTTTGTGTTACCTGTGCAGCCTTTGAAATCATACTGGATATTCTATATTGTATTGTGTGTACCAGCAGGCGTACTTTTTCTTTTATTCTTATTTATGCATATCTTGAAAGTATATTATACATTCCAGTTTACATATGCGGCTGATTAACCGGCTAATTCTTCTTTAAACAAACTGCGAAAAAAACACGAAGAAGAAGAAACGGGTAAACAAAAAGAATAAACCGAATCAACTGAAATCCCAACTGCAAAGATCACTTTCAGAAATCTTCGTACACACATGCTAAAAAAAAAAAAAACAAGAAGAAAGAAAGAAATACAGTTCTTGTGCTGCGGTGACCTTGGAATTTAATTTTTCAACATTTGTGTGTGCGGATTTCATTTCGTTTTATATTTCTTCTTTTTTTTTATTATCGCCTTCACCGTCCTCTCGGTCCAGTCATCTTTGTCTGCGTCTCTCTTTTTTTGGGTTGCTGCTGTTTTTTTCTTATTGTATTAATTCGTAATGCGGTTTAACGTATCGCCATTTGAATAAGCGTCACAAAAAGCGTTGACTGCTGTTTTGCGTCTTTGACTTTCTTAAACACACACACACACGCACAGCCATAAAAAAAAATGAAACGATCTGCATACATTCTAAATTGCAGCTACTGGTCTTGATGTGTTTGCTGGACTTTGCTGGGCACTTGTTAATACTCTGCATATATTATATTTTTTACATATCATTTAAGGTTATAAATATAAGTATAGAAAAGTTTAGTTTGTGAATGCTGAACTCAACATGAAAATGCATGCTTAGATTTTTGCCATTCGCTTGAAACTTTCTTTGTTTTTTGTCTTTGTCTTTCAGTGTGGCCAGTTTAAATGTAACACATTTTGCTTCAACTAATTGTAGAGGGCCTTGGTATTTTAGAATTAGCTTCGAGCTAATATGCAGGCATTGTTTTTTTTTCGCTTTTGCTTTTCTCTATTTGCATATACAAATATTTTGCCTGCTTTATAAATCGTTTGCTTTTACATTGGCTGCTCTTGGTCTTTGGCCCTTTTGCTGCAAAGGAAGCTGCGCAATTTCTGAATTTGGAGCAACAACAGCAAATTGCTTTGATTACACTATTGCGCAAGTAGTTGTACACACGCACACACATTCGCACAGATAGACCATTGGCCCCTTTGTGAACCGCGTGGCCTGCATTGAAATGCCTCACGGCATCAAACTACATCTCTGCAGAGCTCATTCGCAATGGAAAACAGAACCAGAAGCAGACGCAGAACCAGAACAGCAAAGAAACCCAGAGAATGCAATACTTACATAAAATGGACAGAGCTCGCCTCACAACAAACTCGAAACACAAACACAATTCGCCGACAATTCTAATAGACATAAATGCTACGCAAAAGACACAAAAAAAAAACTCGCAACTCGCATCTGAATTGCAAGAATCCGTAACGAGTGAACGTCTCTCTCTCTTTCTCTATCTCTCTGTCTCTCCCCTATTGCAATGCACCAATTACTTAATTTACCAAAGAATATTTCTGTTGAGCACAAAGATCGCTGGCAGACAAGATGCAAAGCAGAATGAACGCATTTGTGCATCTATCTGCAAATGTTGCATAAGAATTTGTGCAATAAAAACTGGGTCAGTCGATCGCAAAAGAGATCGAAAGAGTGCAGAGCTAGACCCTTGTGATAATTATAGATGCAGTTGTGCTTTTTGTTAACAATGTGGATTAATTTTAAATTTCGATCCACACACACACACACACACAGAATTCAGTTTATTGGCCTTTTGAGGGGGGGCAATCAATAAAAATTTGTCAACGCTAACTGCCTTAAGTTGTTAATTAGCTGCGTTTATATTCACTTTGTCTGCTTTTACCTGCTGACTGCATTTTAGCAGCAAGTTATTCTGAGTCTGAGTCAGACGCCTAATGAGCACATTCTGTGTGGTAAAAATTCACCAACAAATTCCTTCAAGTGGCTTTTATTATGACGATGATGATGATGATGATGTATGTATGTGTACAACAAATATGTCTCGTGATGAGACGCAGAGAGTGAGAGGAAATCGTTGTCAAAGGTGAGCTTTTTATGCATGAGTAATAATATACTCGAAATATGGCTGAGAATGGTTGCGAATCGTTGGTGCTGCTCACATTTGTTGTTGTTGTTGTTGAGTTTTTGTTTTTTTTTTAGCTTTTTATGCAAATGGTAACCTTGAACTTGGCAATTGAACCGCACGGAAATGAGCAAAGTTCTTTGACAACAGCAAAAGGCCAACGCAGAAATTAATGTTGCGCTTAAGAACTACATGAGAAACATGCCGGACTTACAATAATACAATATGCAAAGTTACATCGGTTGTAACGAACTGCTTCTATAGCTGTGCTAATTAGTTTGCAAGTCATCGAAGGTAAGAGAGCGAAAACTTGGCGAGAAAAATGTAAAAAAAAATTGCCTTTTTGCGTACTTCACTTTTTGGTAAGGTAAAGTATTAAAGAAAGTCGCAGAATCTTCATAATATTTGAAATGTTTGAAGAGAAATTTAAGAAAAAAAAACTAAAGAAGAAGAAGACTTAAGATATTAACTTTGTGAAACATTTTACAACTTTAAAAATAACTCAGAATAGAAAGTGTCTCAATTTTAGTAGCACTGAAATGGTATTGAGGCATATTTAAAAAGAAAAGCACCAGTAATTGTGGCTTAAAATAATTTACAATATAAAATTAAGTTTTAAAAATCACAAAAATAGTTGCATATATATTAACAACTAATTAGGTAAATTTGTAATAGTGCTAGTGTTCATTTTAATTATGTCTAAATTGTTCATTCATTCATATTAAAATTTGAAAATGTTTTCTAATGATATTATTATGACCAACAGTGGCGATCAACATTAAATGCATTTCCATAAAAACGCAACTACAAATTATTTAATAATTTTTAGTTAATGTGTTACAAATTTTTGTAAAGAAATATTGGCAAATAAGATACGAAATTTAGAATCGTGAACATGGACCTAATTTTGATTGCCGTTGTATATAGATTTGATAGATTTGTAATCTAAACTATTAACTCTTTCTCCAATATAAACTTGTGATTTATTGGTAATAACTAAATAAATGAAACTTTGCCAAAATCTTTAACGACTTGAAAACAAAATACAAAAGTGTCTGAATTGCAATTAGCACTTGACAATATCGATTATCAACGCTTGTTATGTGAAGCAAAACTCAAGTCTTTTGCATCCTCGCATTGAATACTTTCATGTCATTCAGACAATTTAAAAATCATCATTCATCATCTGATTATTCTCCTGCTGCTCGAAATATTTGAGCACACATTTATGCAATGTCGTAATGGCAATGGAAGTTAAGAGGGGAGAGGGAGATGGAGAGGAGAATGCGACTCTTTTCAATCTCTTGGGGGAAGTTGCACAGTGACGCAAACGGAACGAAACGGAGTCGAATGCAGAAATGCAATAATTGCATATTGACCCATTTTACACGCACAAACAATTTAAAAAAAGGCGGACGCAGCGGTAAATGAGGGGCGTTGTTGTGGTTGTTGCTGTTGCTGTGGTTGCTGCTGCTGTGGTAGTGGCTGCTGTCGATGTTTGCCAATTGAGTTACGCATGCGTGCGCGTTGCCTTCATTTAATTAGGCGGCGACACCTGCGTTGAGCAAAGTCTCGCAGTCGAAGTTGGAGTCGGAGTCGGAGTCCAAGTTGATGTTGAGGTCGCCATCAATCAGCGAACGAGAGTCGTCAAGTGAGGCGTGAAAACGGTGGAAGAAATAACAAAAATGAAAACGAAAACACAGCAAGGAGCGAAAGAGTTGCTGTTGGGGGCGAAGTGAAGCAAAATGAGGCGTGGCAGCTGTACTTAAGCTCATTTGACAATGAAGTGCCTCTGAGGTTGCTTTGGAGAGGAATGGAGAGGAGACGACAACAAAAGGCGATGACGATGACGATGGCGACGAAGGCGCGTTTTTATTATTTGCCTGGCCCACTTTGCGTACAGCGGCGATAATTGACGCCACGGTGGCTGCAACTGCAGCACCAGCAACCACAACAACAACAACAACAACAACAACAACAACAACAATGATTTGGGTTGCACTTTAGCGAAGCAAAGTGTCGCCAACGTTTTGTGAGTGTTTTTTTTTCACTACAATGCATTTGGATAAATTGCATTTTTGTGTGCGCTTCGGCAGTTGTTGTGCAATAAAATTTAAGCATATGCACTTACGCACATTGCAGCGGCAAACGGGGCGTATGAGTTATGCGACACTTGCTGGGTCAACAGCGTCACTTTAAGGATGAAGTGACTGCAAATGCAAAATAAATGCGGTCGAAGGTCTGCGAAACCAATGCATAAGCTAAAGTGCACTTCTTTCTACAACATTCTTAAAGTTAAATTTAGTAGAAAAGATAAAATTCATATCTTATACCATACCAATCAAATTGTATTCCATTTAACTGCACATAAATATATTTCAACGTCTGCATTTAACAAAGTTTATTCACCCATCAAACTACTGGCTCGTTTTTGGATTTGGCTACAGCTAAATCGATATTTAATTTTGACAATCAGCTGCAGGCCATAAAATCATGCGGGAAATGCTAATTGAATAGGAAATGTTTCTGCGGTCATTGTTGTTGCTCTTGATTTAGATGCAATACTCAAATTTTGTGAGTAGAATGTTTGGTTTTTATGGTCGGCCAGCGACTAAATTCGAATTTCCTGTGCATTGTTTAATGCTCAAACCAATAAAGCATTGTCCCGAAAACAAAACGAAACGAGGTCTTTTGACCAAGTCAAAATACCACGCAGTTTAAATTCGAAAGTGTATTTCAACAATGTAGTTTTGAGTAGAAATTAAGCAAATAAATAACAACTTAACGCATGTTATATAATAACTAATTGCATGCACAAAAGTAGTTTTATGTTTTGCATAAATATCTATCAACATTTATTAATTCACATTTCTCGCTCAACTACTTGTTAATCAATATCTATCAATATTATAATTCATGCTATCGTCGCTGGCGGCATTATTTCTTTAGTGCGCAACTACTGAATTAAACTTTAACAATACTATTTGTATTCAGCAACTTTATTGTTCTTTCTTTTCTTTTGTTAGTGCGGTTTTCTAATTGTCTACTTCTTTTAATACCCGTTATTTATTGGGTAGAATGGTGTAATAACTTTGTGACACAAGGAAATGTATGTAACAGACAGAAGGAGAAATTTCTGAGCCTATAAAGTATATCTGTATATATTTTTCTATCCTTATGGACACCTAGATCATAGAGACACAATATGGTATATTTTGAATTTGGTATATCAATATACCAAATATGGCTTTTGGTATATTTTTAGTCTTTTCACTGTTTTTCTTTTATTAACAATAGCTGACAATGTTTAGAATTTGGTATATCAATATACTAAATGTGACTTTCAGTATATTTTCAGTATTTTTGCGGTATATTAATTTAATATATTTAAAAATGTTTTGCTAACAATCTGGTAAATTTACACTCTAAGGTATATTTGGAATTTAGTATATTAATAGATACTCGTTGGTATTTTTAGTATTTTATGGTATATACCGCACTATTTTGCTTCTATTCAAATTTCGTATCAAGTATCTCACAGTCGAGCACACTCAACTATAGCTGTCTTACTTGTATTATAAATGTCTTTTGTTGTGCATAACTTGGGAGAGAATGAAATAAAGAAACAGCCGAACTTTAATTCAAATGTCAGCTAAAACTTTAATACGCACACAACATATGGCAAGAAGTCTGCTTTAACTTTTGTTTTGGGGTGCAACCGAAGTCACGTTCAGCTCGTTTTGTTCACTGTCCACGTGCTAAGCTTTAAGCTCTATTCTCTACTCTGGCTGCCTTCGTTATCAGCAAAATATATTTGGCAATCAAATAAGTCGATATCATATATCAGCCATTGGGTAATCTGCATCGATTTTGGACAGCAGATAAACAAGTCCGTGAGTTCAATTGACAAAACAAAAGGCTTTCGGCTAGCAGCTGCTTCTTATCCTGATGAGCAGCAGTAGAAGCAAACGATTTAGGTTGGGGGATGGAAGGAAGAGCTTTAACTAAATGCTGACCCCCACATCGAAGCCATGTCTTTGAGCTGAGCATATATAACAGCATAGCATAGTATTCTGTGACATAATAAATAAATTTAATCAATTGGCATCGCTTCCGCAGTTCCATTTTGGATTCACTTCAATGTCGATTTGAATTTCGGGTTTCCATCTGCTGCTGTTTCGAACCTATCTTGTGCTTCTTGCGAGTTGAAGATGATGTCGTTGTTTTTATTTTATTTTACTTTTATGGCGGCCACTGCTGATAGCTGAATGTTGGATGTTGCTGCTTGCCGGTTGCTGGTTGTCTCTTTTTTTTTTTGTGTCTCTCGCTTGCGAGTTCATATTTTGAATGTTTAGCGTTCATTTCTTTCAATTTTGTGCCTTTTATGTGCTTGCTGCCATTTGCTTATCGCCCTCGCTTGTCTTCTTTTTTTTTTCTTTTTGTTGTGTTCTTTTTAGATCGATTCTAGCTGCGTATACGCAATAAAACAAGTAATACGAAGATTACGTATACGCACGGTAGGTAAAGTATAAACTTTGACACCGTTTCACATGCTTTTGAAACTTGTTCCCTATGACTTTGATTTGGCTGGTAGTAAGTTAATTTCATCATTCATTCACTCCATTGACCCAATTCGAGGCATAGAATACTTATTTCTATTTTATCTCTGCTATTTCTGCTATTTTCCTGTTCGACTTGTGCTGCAAAATTACTTTTACTTTTAGAACGAGTAACGAACACACACACACACTCTTATACTTAATACAACTTATGCTAATTGGGTGGAGCTGAATTTAAAATGAATGCGACATAAAAAATGCTCAGAAAAAAAAAAAAAACACAAACGTTACTCGAACGGAGCGGACAGACAAATTAACATATTTATGCGATTTATGCGAATGCGAAGCGCCTCTTCATTTCAATATCAAATCGCTTGTTGGATTCGATGCTTTTCCTGCAATTCAAAGTGCTAATTTTTTGCGCGCGCTTCACCTGCGCTCAAAGCAAAGTGGTTACAAACTTGCCACAACAGCTTGATTTGTTTTTCATTCTTTCGTTCCTACTTGTTCAAGGACTGTTTGTAAATGAAATTTGTTTTGAATTTGCTTCCGCTTTTGGCATTTTATTGTAATTTTATTGCTTCGCTCGCAGTGTGCTCGTAGCTCGTCGTTGAAAAACCAGTTATTTATCTTGGACATGTCGCTGCTACAAGTCTTTGGTTCTCTGTATTTATAAATTACACTTTACATTCCATGAGACAACTTGAACTGCCTGCTAATGATGATGAGAGGTGTTTTTTTTTGTTTTGGCTTTGTTTGATTTCTTGGAAAAACGCAGCTGCAGTGACTGTCTTAAAGCACACAAGAATAAATTGTTAGATGCAACTTAAAGACTATTTAAATTCCAGCGAGATTCTTTTTATTTAAAACTATTCTCTGATTAATATACTTATTTTATACAAGAATATAAAATAAAGTAAAGCTATAACTCAAACATAAGTAGACTAAAATTCAACGTTCAATAAACGTTTTCAGCTGCACAACAAAATAATGAAAAACAAATATTGAGCGAAATAAGAAGAGCAAGCGGAAGAGAGCTGAAGGGAGGGAAGGATAACTCAAAAAGAACAATACACAAATTAATCACCACCCACAAAGAGGCTGCAGCTGTCGGACTGTGATTCGTTGTTCTCCACAAAAATGCGACATTTAAAGCATTTTGCATAAAGCATTGCGAGCCACATAAATTTTATTGCGTATACGTAGTTTGTTGTGTGTGTTGCATCGCAGCAACTGCCACTGGCTCTCTCGCATGATTTTTTTAAATAATAATATTTATAAAATGATGACGTTGTTCTTTCTCTGGCAGCCACTTTGCCTAGTTGGCAGCTGTTTCGGCTGTTTCGGCTGTTTGGGTGTCGTTTTCAGTTTTCATGGCGCTGGCACAATGACAAATTACAAGTTGAAAGTTGAGTGAACTTTGTCACAATACTGTCGTCCACTTTTTGGCAATGTTCCCTCTCGATTTGCCCCAGTCTTTAGTCAGTCTCATGCCCTATCATATCTGTCTGTTGATGATGTCTTCTGTCTGCTGTCAGCTGCCGTTTACGATTTGAGACGCTGTCCAATCTCACTCACATTCTCTCTGTCTCTTGCTGCAGTGCGGATGGCCTATGAAATTGATGAGGCTTTTGTTGTTTGGCAAATGAGGCGCAGATAAGCGTCAACTTTGACGCCCTCTTCTCTATATAGAGCGCATTTGCTTCTTATTCTTTCGACATTCTTTTTGTTTTGGTATATTTGTTTTTATATTTGTTTGTTTCTTTTTTTATTTTGGGTCTGCTGCTGCTTTGCTTATCAACACACACACATAGAAATTCGGTTCACTCAACACTCGCGCTCTTTTTTGCCTTCTTTGAGCTTTTGCCTTTTTGACTGCCACTTGAACTCGCATTTCTTTTCTTGATTTCTTAAGTGACACATTTGTGCCCATTACAGGCCCATTCATTGCGTAGCATTTGACATTTTTATTTAATATTTTGTAATCCATCTTTGCGCCAATTAAACCGCTTTTGTTCCACGCCGAAACTTTAAGTTTATACCGCTGCTTAATCAAAGTCAAATCTAAAATGCAAACAAACTGCATTGCAAACTGCATTTCTGCATTTCCCACTCTTTGCTTGAGGGCACATTTGACTTACAGATGAGCAAGGGAATCCCTCTGCCAGACTCAGACTGCTCTGAATCCTCAGTGACAACACAGACAGAGACGCAGAGAGTTTTGTGTTCCACTTTTCAGTGGCTTAACTTTCGTTTTCCTTTCATTTCATTTCATTTGCTTTGTTCGCTTTGTTAGCAAGTTAAACGAACTTTGTTTTCTATTTCTATTTCCTGTATGACTGCTTTTGTTTTATTCTAGTTTTTTTTTTATAGTTAATCCGTCGCATCTTCTAGCGTCATTCATTCAATTTGAAAATCTAGCAAAAATTCTAGTTTCGTTTTCGTTTTTTGTCGTTTTTCATATTCTTTTTGTTTTATGCGCGACACGAGATGAGAGACGACAATGTTTATATTAAAATGGCAAAAGGAAGACCTTGATCTTTAGATTATCACATCAATAAATGGTATTTCTTGTTGTTGTTAGAGTTGTTGTTGTCTATCAGTCATCGCATCTTCGCATCTTTGTCGTCTTCTGCGTGGCCGCTTCCAAGTTGGTTTTGCCAAAGCAGCAGCAGCAGCAACGAAAACGAAATTGAAATTGAAATTGAAATTCTACATCTACGTCGTCTACGAGTCGACATCTTCGACCAACGGATGGAAACTGGTGAAACCAGTCAAACCGCCATCCAAGTCGAGTCCAAAAGAACTTCTTTGAACTAATTGAGAGTTGTCATGCGCAGACAACTTAAGAGATAAACATTAGAAACATCAATACATCATTTGGCATTTCAAATGCAATTCTTCTGTTCTTTTTCTACATTGTTTATCGCCTTAAAGTTTATGCTAATTTCTAGTTTAAACGTAACTATTTACGAGGGCGAGTTGTTTAGCCGCTTGTTACGTGATTACATAAAAAATAATACAATTTGAACTTGAAATTACTGGAATGCGACATGCATAAAGTGCCAGAATTATTTACAGAGTAATATTACGTATACGCCTATTAAATTAAGTGTCTCATCTCTGATTATTTAACACTTTCTATATTCAATTTACATTAAATTTCTTTAATTAGAATTAAGTATTTATATTTGTTGGTTAGTGTATAACAAATTCGTTGGCTTTTATGCTGCTTAATAGTGAATTTGGAGATATAAAGTTTGTCCATAAAATGATTACAAAACGCTTGAGAAGCGACAACAACTGAAACTGTTTAGAAAAACAAATAGATCAAATTGTTTAGAGTCAAGCTTAAAACAATGAATCACAACTAAAATAAATACGAAATTAGTACGATAATTGTCGAAAACGCTTCTCAATTACGTGTGTAAAACAATGATACAGTTGTCATTCACATTGATGGAAAAGTTTTCGAAATAATACAACTAAATAAACGAAAATTTGCTTTCCTTAAAATTGAAAATAAGCAGTATAAATAATGGAAATCGTTGAAATTCGATTAATACTAAGAATAAAGAATGAATGGATTAAATAAAATTCTAGTTAACATTTATAATTTGTTAATGAAAGTATAAGTTTTGTATATCTATGTTAGATTAAAGCTTTCAATATCTTTGTCATTAGAGGGTATCTGCTATTCTTTTAAACCTTTCCTAAGCCATTATTTCCCCATTTTGTACAGAGACAGCTACATTAATGCTCTGGCATTAAATGATGTACACAATGTTCAATAAAGTTAGTTTAGTGCCAACGATTAGCATTAAGTGCTTGCCACAATTGAAATTGAATTGCTGTCGAAGTAGGGTTCATATTGCCATTGTTATTGCTGTTTCTTGTTAGCCAATTCAGCAGCTGAAATCCGCTTGACAAAGACAATTATTAGATGGCCATGGCTCTGTCGGTGACTGTGACTGTGACTCTGGTTGTTGTTATCCCTTACGAGGACGAGGCACACCCACTCAATGAAGGATAATTGTGCGTTACGCATACGCCTGCGTGAGTTTGATTTTATTGCCTTAGCCTCGGGACTAAAGCCAAATTGTGCGGCCAAAGCCATTTCAAGGGACACAGAACGAAACTGAAGCCGAAGCCGAAGATGAAGCCAAGGCAAAGAAAAGAACTAAAAGATAATTTTTGGGTTCACGGAAAGTTTTCTGGCGAACACGCTTACTCCTCCTCGCTTCTCACTCCCCGCAATCATCGCCCACTTCACTCCCCACTTCTCGCCCACTCAACACTCAACACAGAGCGATGCTCGCACACAAATTGATTTGGTGCCTTTTGTGGGGCGGGCATCATTCATTAATGCGGCCTTGTCAATGCCAGGATATAGTAAACAGCATTCAGAGAGACGCAGAGCAGACTTCCAGCCATATGTGGCACATTGTAATCAATTGGCTGAAACTGCCACACAGTAATTGATTTTGGGGGGGTGGTCAACAATGCTAATTAAGTTGGCCAGCGCGCCATTATACGATTTCCTCAATTTTATTATTCATTGTGCTGTTGCGATTCGATAACATTTCTATGGCAATTCATACTTCGATTAATTAACGACAAAGACATCTTCTCTCTTAGTCTCCTGCCCGATTGAAAGGTGCTTGAAAATCTGTGGGTCGCAAACCTGTTTCGATTTTCAACTGATACCATTCGAAGCAAAATGCTTCCGACTTGAGCCAGTCGAGGGTATCGAGAGGAAACTTTACCTTGGCCAAGACGTTGACAGCTTCCTTTATGGTCGTTTCCATTGGAGTGCGAGTGCGTGTTAGCACACGCAGTTTAACTATGAAAAGATTTGCATTTTAAACTTATTTCACTTCATTTCTTTTCCATTTTATGCTACTCACTATGCCACTTGTCCTTTTTCTGCACATAATTACATGAATACGTGATTGTCAGCGTTTTATAGTTGGTGTACAGTATGTTTGTATCAAAGTAGGCTAGATTAAGCGTGGCTTTATATATGGGTATATTTGATGCAATTGATTGAAGTTTTTACTCACTGGCATCGCGTACATTGTAGGAGGCACAACGTCGCTGATAGTCACGAAAGGGCAACGGAGTTGTGGCATAAGCATACCAATAACCCAGCAGCTGAAAATGAAAAACTTTCGAGAAAATAAAGCAAAACACTTCCTGACGATAGAGTGCGACTAAAGAAAAAATTGAACCTTGGTTTTCTTGACATTCTTCATGATGGGCATATCGGGGCAAACATCTACATTCAGTTTACTTGTAATGGAAGTTTCGAATGTCCTGCGTTGTGCGCACACAGACGATGCTGTGGATAGCAAAAGTAGAAAGAAACTAAAAGGATAGTGAGATACAAAAACCGATGAAAAGATAGAACAGAAGTGAAAAAATTCGAGAAAAAAACGTACGCTCCAAAGCGAAGCATTCTGCTCAAGTGACTAATTCCAACTCGAAAAACAATAAGCAGCAAGTATATTTTTTTCTCTCCAGCAAAGCATTCTAATTCAATTAGCTTCCGTTCAATTACAGCACATCTTTGAGATCATTAGATTCGCAATTACTTTGCAAGCTGATTCACCAGCTTTGCGATCACTGCGATTTGCTGCGCTTCACATTCAGCTGCAGCTTAGAGCTTTAGCTCTGATTGATTTGTCACGGTCATGGTCAAGGTTTTGTTGTTTTTTTTTGCTGTATACGAAATAGTTTCCTGTTTGGCAACTGAATAGTTTCGCAAAATATTTCATTCGCATCGAGTCTTCGTGGCTTGCCTATTGTTGCTACACTTATTTGCACTTAAATTCCCTGCAATGTGAAAGATTAATCTTGCTGCAAGTGTCGAAGTACAATAAAATACAGTATATACAATATACTACAATATATAAAATATACTAAATGACCTAATGTAATTGCGGATTCGAAATACCATAAAATACTATCATTAATACCACATGCTATATTCAGTTTACAATATATACTGTAATAAGTACTATATACTATATATACAATACAATATACTGTTATATATTTATAATATACTGTACTGTTAAGTACGTTTGAAATAATTAAATTACGCATTCAAAATACAATAAAATATAGTATATACTGTAAAATATATTCAATAAAATATAGTTTACACAATGTACCATAATATATATTATATTTAGTATTCAATATACTGCAAAATATAAAATACGCACTTAAATATACTAAGTGCATTTGAACTTATACGATTACGCATTGAAAATACATTTAAGTATGTAGTATATACAATATACTATATTTGAGTGCATTTGACAGTTTTGCACATTACGCATACGCAATGTGGGTCAATTCGTTAAGGGTTATTCTGTAATCTCTGACTCAGCTGCAGTGATTCTCAAGTGTTTCTCATTGTATTATACATTATATACACTACATATAGTATTTAGTTTATCGACTTGGTTGTGATTTTTTTTTTTTGGCCATTTTACACAACAATTATGCACGTAACAGTCGTAAACGTCTCGCCTCATCTCGCTCCGCGCCGCCCCGCCCCTCCCCCTGAAGCGGTTGAAAATCACAGCAACTCGACATCTGATGATTTATTCAATTTGTGCTATGAAGCGTAAACTTTTTGTTTGCCTGTTGCCATTTGCTCTACTGTTGTTGCTGTTGCTGCTGTTGCCATTCTATGGCAGCGGAAGTTCGTTGTGTGAATCTATCGCAGCGAGTCGTGGCCCCCAATTGCAACCCGCCAGTTGCCCTCTGGCCCCTTAACGTTCATTTCACTTTAAATGGCTTTTCCACATGCTGCTGCTGCTGCTGTGTTGACGTTGACAGTTTGTGCTGCATATCATTGAGAGCTTGGAACACGATACAAGCACTTTACCACTCGTTTCCCTCTCGAAGACACAAAATCAGCGGGAAATCTGACAGAGCAACAAAAGCTCAGACAGCAAGAAGAAATCAAAAAAGAAAGAGAGTGCATGATAAAAGAGCGCATTTTATTAACAATGGCTGCAGGGTATCCAAAAGTCGCATATACTATTAAAATATTGCATATTTTGCATTATTTAATAAATATTATTTAACCAAATGGAAAACTATGAAAGTAAACTTCTGTTGTGTTCCCTTAAGCAGACACTCTCATAGAGACGCCACTGTTAACAGTCACTGTTAAGTATTGAAAGTGTATGTTAAAAGGGAGAATTTTATTAACAGTAACTGCAGGGTATCGATTCTTCGCATTTACTATTAAAATAATGAACATTTTCCAAATATTTTAATAGATTTTTTTTAACCAAATGGAAAGTTATGAAAGTAAACTTCTGTTGCCAACTTCCTTTAAGCAGACACTCTCATAGAGACGCTACTGTTAACAGTCACTGTTAAGTATTGAAAGTGTATGTTAAAAGGGAGCATTTTATTAACAGTATCGACTCGTCACATATACTATTGAATTAATGAACATTTTCCATTATTTTATTAAAGTAAACTTATGTTGCCAACTTCCTTTAAGCAGACACTCTCATAGAGACGCTACTGTTAACAGTCACTGCCAATTGTTGACTGAGTATCTTTGTGTCGAGCACTTGAGTAAACTTCTTCAGAAATTAACCCAGCGAAGGCATCCACTTTATAAGCGTGCTTTACCCTTATTTAATTTTGCGCGAAAAACAAACTTTTAATTCCAGAAAGTTCCAGCAAGAAGAAGAAGATGAAGAAGAAGATGCCAATGCCAAGTTGAATGCTTGTTGCACACACACACACACACACACACACACACACACACACACTTTGACACTTGGCGAATTTATTGCTTTTGTTGTGAAATATTACAAACAAATTACAGTTGTTTTTCACGACTCCCACAATGATGAGATGCTGTCAGATAAAATGACCAAAATTACGACACTTTCTGCCTGCATTCAATTTGTTTGTTTTACGAGAGTTTCGGCAACAACAAAAACAACAACAACAACAACAACAAAAGTTGTACAACGAAAATTAGCTAATTGCAGTTCAATTTTGTTCTCTTTGCGACTTTTGCTTCGACTTGCACTTGGCAAGTGTGAAACAAAGTTTTTAGTTGGCTATAATCGAGAAAGGTGTTTAATTGGTAACGCCCTGGAACTGATTGCTGACGGAGGAGAGCATAAAGCATAAACCGTTGCAAGTTTATTTTTTGCGCATTTAATTTTTATGCGCTGCTCTCTGCACGTTTCCAGCCGAAGGGCAAAACGTGCCGCAAAAGGCGTTGAAATTATGATTTCACTTTGGGGCGCAAGAACGAAAGAGATAATGGCAAGTGAAACTTGGCTGCTTTAAGAGCTTATTTTGGGAATACATAAGTTGAAAATTTAATTTAGAATGAAAAATCAAAAAAATTAAAAAAATTATTAAAAAAAAAAATAAAAAAGCTACATTTTTTAAAATATATACCAATTTAATATACCTGACGATACTAAAATATACCGAAGGCTATTTTTAGTATATATATATACAGTGGCGAGCAAAATTGAGTGCATGTTCAGAACTTTGACTTTCGTCACCCACAAAATCATAACCACACAAGATAATCCAAAAAAATTTTTTGTTTTATTTTGATTATTTAATTCTTCATAAGATTTAAGCAAAAACAATTATGACACAGATAAATTCGAGGAGAATTACAGTAAAAACAAAAAAAACTCGCATAAACTCAATTTTGCACGTTTCTAGAAGTTTTAATTATTACAATAATATTAATATTTTGTCCAAAGACCTTTATTTGATATAACTTCCTCTACACGGTCGGGCATGCTCTCTACCAAATTTTCAATAATATCTTTGGGAATACGTCTCCATTCTGCTTCAACACGCTCCCAAAGGTTGCCCATGTTGGATGGAGCTGCTTCGTATTGCCCGAGCCGTCTTTTCACGATTGACCAAAGATTTTCAATCGGATTGAGGTCGGGACTTTGTGCAGGCCATTCCATTAATTTAAAAGGTTGCTTTTCAATCCATCCCTTAACAATTTTGGCCGTGTGCTTCGGATCCCCATCTTGTTGAAAAACAATTTCCTTTTCGGGATAAGCACATTTTTCAATAAAATTGGGAAGATTGGTCTGTAAGACATTCAGGTAGTCCTCCTTCCGCATAATACCTTCTATTAATTGTAAAGGGCCAACATGCCACCACGTGAAGCATCCCCAAACCATAATACTTCCGCCACCATGTTTTACAGTTTGTTTTACATGGTGTCTTTGGATACGATCTCCGGGTCTACGCCAGCAATATTGCTTTCCGTCGGACTGAAAACGGTTAAATTTGGACTCGTCAGACCAGACAACACGTTTCCAATCGTCCACAGTCCAATTTTTGTGTGCCTTTGCAAATTTTAATCGCGCTTTAACATTTTTAACGGATAATGCAGGTTTGTTTTTTTTCACACTTGCAATATACCCAATGTCTCGCAGCGCTCTTCTAGCTGTCCATTCGCTAACATTCTTGTTGATAGCCAAGGAAGCACCTTTTGGTGTTAGAAGCTTGTTCTTCCTCATTTCCGACATCATCAGTCGAGCATCTGACTCCTTCAATAATTTCTTGCGACCTGCGACTTGCGCTTTGGGAGTCACATTCCGCCTCTTTTGAACAGCGATTACCGCCGATTGGCTTATACCAAGCCTCTTGGATATTACACGTGATGTACAACCATTCTCGGTCAGGCTAACTACATTATTTTCGATATCTTCAGATAATTTTCGCATTTTTATGCTAGCAAATTTTCAACAATTTATTTATAATTACAAGCTAGTCCGAAGCACGTTTTAAACTGTGCTATGAACATCAAGAATAATAGAAAATCAAAAATAACGGTGAATCTTGCCGATTTGTGCTGATAAGAGAAGTAAGAAAGCGAAAATAGGCGAAAAAGTGCCTACGTGCAAAATTGAGTTTATGCGGGTTTTTTTCGTTTTTACCGTTATTCTCCTCGAATTTAACTGTGTCATGATTGTTTTTGCTTAAATCTTATGAAGAATTAAATAATCAAAATAAAACAAAAAATTTTTTTGGATTATCTTGTGTGGTTATGATTTTGTGGGTGACGAAAGTCTAAGTTCTGAACATGCACTCAATTTTGCTCGCCACTGTATATATTTCATTATTCTAAGATGAATTCAATAAATGCAGAAGAAATAAGAAAGCTACATATTTAAAAAATATACCAAAATAATATACCAAAAAGTATTAACTTATTTCGAAGGCAATATTTGGTATATCGATATAGTATTACATAAAAATATACCATGCAGTAAAAAATATACCAGATTTTTGCGGTATTTTTGCGTTTTTTGCATTACAAAAGATTTTTCATTAATAACTTCTAAAATTTTTAACCGATTGTTAACAATTTCTCAGGAATCATACTTACAATTTTTATTATTGTATGAATTAAAGTTGGATTCTAGCCTTAAAGTTTCTACATAAATAAATAGCTGGCAACAAATTTCTCAGTCTTTTTCAATACATAAATAGTATATTTCCTAATTGTTCTTCAGCTGCAAATACTTAAGAATTCCCTTTATTATTCACTAACGTTGATAATACTACAAAGAAATGTATAATTTAATTGAATAATGAAGATAATTCTTATGCATTGTCCGAGAACAATTGATACTATAATTAAGTGACGATGAGAATTATTCTTCTATTCATTGTTAGCAGCAAAAACAAAGACAAGTTACAAGTATTTCTTGCAGTTTCTTAGAATGTAAAATGCATGGTAATCGATGTCTGAAAATTGATATAATTGTAAAATAATTACTACAATCAACAATTGACTTGGCACAGCTTAAGGTAAGTTAATCCCATGTCTAGCTCTTTTAGCTTCCTGGAATCAATGATGATGGAAAAATGATATTGCAGTTAAGCTTTAGGTAAGATAATCCCTAGCCAAGGTACTCAGTATACTGTGAAAAAAGCAATACGTGGAACTGGCTGGCAGCTACTTTGCAACATTTGGACAAATTTGCAGCGATAAAGTGGCAGACAATGTGTTGGCCGGCCGTATAAATTTCATTAATGCCAGTTAAATTAATTACTGTCAACACATGCGAGGCGATGCTAGTAACAACAACAACAACAATAACAAGAAAAACATCTGAGAATCGCAGACGCAGTCGCAAAAACAAAAGCAGGCCAAAGAGCTGAGAGCTGAGGCGTCGTCAAGGCAAAGACTGCAGAGAGAGAGAGAGCGAGGGAGGAGGGAGGGTGAAGTGGTGGCTAGCTGGACACCGTCGAGCGTGTAGCGAGCATAAACACAAAGTCATAAAGTTTTTACACAAAAGCATTTAATTTTATTGCATTTTTCGGGGCAGCAAGCAGTCTGGGGCAGTCTGGAAACTGAGAACTCAGAGAACTGCGAACTGCGAACAGAGAAAACTTGTGAACTGCAAAACTGTATTGTGTGTGTGTTAGTGGGTGCTTTTCCGATGTTTTGGGGCATGGCATGGTCTACCGGACAGATGGGGGCCAACTTAATTTGGTGCAAATCAAGCAAAACTGCAACAGCAGCCGGCTGTCGACGAGGTCGCTGTCGACGCGAAACTAGCTCGCCCAAAAAAAAAACTTTTGCACAATGCGAGTGGCAACTTTTGATTATGCTGCCTGTAAACTGACTCACTCGCTGATTGACTGACTGACTGCATGACGGACTGACAAGCAGAGTGACCAACACTGCACACTGTACTCTACTTACTTTGCTCATGTGCGCTTTGCGCTGACGTCAGTTGCAAATAAAAAAAAAAGAGCCAACAAAGTTCCAACATGCAGTCAGAGATCTTCGTCTTGTTGTTTTGATTTTGCCGGCTGTAAATGTGAATTATGCGTAATGGAAAATTTTAACGCTACGTATACGTAATATGCCAATAAATGGCTAAGCAGAAATGCACAAATTGTAAGTGGATATATAGAAATTGGGGTTAACAGGCATGACAAATGGCACTCAAATAGTATTCAAATGTTGTGCGTTGACGAGTCTATATAGATAGTAAAACTTACATCCCTTTTTTTTCGGCTGGTTTTTATCTACAGGGTATGCGTCGTTGACCAGATGTCGCATCCTAAACATCGCATTCTTATGGTTGGTCCCCAATGCCAAGGAATGCAGCAATAAAAAGGAACTCTGCTGTCGACTGTCGCACATACAAAGTACACTAGCATATGCTGGGACATCTAACCTCTAACCCTCGACCTGCTCGCACTCACACACACTCACACACACACCACCCCTACGCATCTTTCTCTAGCAATTTTACTTTAGTCAGTGGGCGACGAATGTAGATGGAGAGAGAGAGAGTGAGTTTGGGGCGGAGAATTATAGTAGGTAGGACATGGCCCATGGCATATGTCTGGCATGCTCATTAGGGGGCACAGCGTGGCGTGGCTAATGTGGCAACAAGCAGTAGCATCAGTGGCATCAGCAGCGGCAGCGGCAGCAACAGTGGCAACAGAAGCTGGAAATGCCCTCGGGGTCGGCTGATTTTCATTTGACTTTGCCAAGGCGCGCTTCTTTTATTTTATTCTTTTTGTTGTATTTTTATTTCTGCCTCTGCCTCTGCCTCCGCTGCTGTTTCTATTTCTCTTTCGCACACTTTCAACTTTTATGCTCTCGTTTTTCGTTTTTTTTTTTCGTCTCCATCGTCGTCGTCGTCGTCGTCACTTTTATTGTTTTGTTTTCACTGCGGCGGCCGTCAACAAATTCTATGTTTGTTTTGTTATTGTTGTTTTTTTGGGTAATTCAATTTGCTGCCACAATTTTCATTTTTGGGCAAATTTCGAATGCTGCAGCAAAGCAGCAAAGGACCTGAATGGAACCCAACTTGCTCTCGAACTCGAACCCATTTCATGCACAATTTGTTTAGCTTTTATTTTTATTTTGCCGCATTGTTAAATTTAACCTTAGCATTGGCTTCGATTAGACTGCCCAAAAAGAATATATACGGGCAAAAATAAAACCAAACATTTAATCTAACTGCCAGATGAGTCAATTTGCCTTTAGGGTTGCCATCCTCACAGCCTCAATGGACGGACGCTGCACAACTCTGTGCGCTGATAACTAACAGAAGAACAAGCTTAGTTCTGCTTAAGTTACAAAAGCCAAAGAGCGCGCAACTTTGCATTAAGCAAAGAGAGCGCCGCTTGCTCTTTGCTCTTTGCATTCGCACGACGCTCTCTCTTTGTGCTGCTGCCGATAACAGCGCAGCGCTCTGTTAATAACATTGCTGTTAACAGCGCCCACTGCAGTGGTCGTTTACATTGTGAAGCAGCTGTTATCGCCTGCTGTCAAATTGTGTAGAAAATTTTAATTTTCCCCAGAGTCACATTTGCCTCATTGGCTTGCTTGGCAATTTTTGTAGTATTTTTTTTTTGCTTTGTTTTTCGTCTTGTTTTCTTGTGTGCATTCGGACATGGACGTGCTTGTTAACAAGTGCGTGTGAATTGCTCTTTTAACCTGAATAATTTTCATTTCTATATAGCACAATTTGTATATATATATACGAGTATAGTAAACGTGTGTAATATGACATGCAAATGCTGCAGTCTGCAGTCAGCTTTGTTGACTCAACTGGAAGGCTGGCGACATTGTCGCATCAATCATGCCGCACAACTATTAAAGCCCGCAAATTGCATTAAGAACTGACATAACGTCTGACCAGAGGGGGAAAGATTTGGGGGGGTGGAGTGACGACTGCACTGACCATGTGGGAGTCTAGCGAACTGAGAAGCTTCATGCATTCGCATGTGGGAGTTACTTTATTATTTCTGCATTATATATGATTATTTTATTTCAATGAGTTTTACCACCCCTCAAAAATCTCGCAAAATAAATGATTTGCAAATTGCATTTGCCACTGCCACATGCCACATGCGGCGTTGCAAGCTGCTTGTCGATTCAAATATTCATTAATTTTGCACATTTTGTTTTCACATTCATTCTATGTGCATTTATGTGTGTGGGAAATGGAAAAACGGATGAAAGGATTGCAACAATTTGAGCTTAAGAAAATGTTTCGAAAAAATTTCGAAATGTTGGCAATGGAAATGTTTTTAATGAAAGCAAAGAGTTTACTCTAGATTTAAGTGAGATTATAGAAGAGTATTGCTAAGCTTGCTTAAATAGAAAAAATGAATACATCATATTGCAGCTCATTTTCTAATTAAGTATTGATTACATTATTCGAATTTAAATGAATTATGTTACAAACAATGAAATTCTCACAGACAAAGTTATACATAGTTATACTCAACACATTTTATACCCTAGGGTATCTTATAGTCTATTATAGTTTCTTACTCTTTACTTTCCGACTCATTCTACAGCCACATTTGTAAACAAATAGCCACAGCAGTTTTTTTTGGCAGCCATTCAAAATGCACATTGCTAAATGGATAAACAATTATTTGATATTTGTTGTTGATGTTATTGCTGCTTGCTGCAGAGTAGATCTGCAATACGCTGCGTATACGTTACGGATTGCGCCAAAGGCTGTAACACAACAAACAGCCGCAAAATCGAAAAGGGGGAAAATGTGCATTTATTGCCAAAGCAGGCCAACACGCCTCCGAAATAACCTTTTTTCTTTCTACTTTTTTCTTTTATGCCTTATCCTTTTCTTTTCTCTGGCAATTTCAAGTAGAAATTGAAGCTTTCTACCGTTTGCCTAAGGTAGACCACAACACAATGTTTTGTTTGTCTTGTTTCCCGTGTTGTTCTTATTGTAATTGTTATTGTTGTTGTTCTGTCTGCTTTTTTGAGCAGCCATTCAAACGTGATTTAGTATTTTTGTATGTGTGCTATTGAACACGTCGACGTAGCAATTGAATGTTTGATTTATTGAGCACAATCTTTGCAGTTGAGAATTGCTCGATAAAACGAAATAAGAACAATCAATGCCAAATGCCAAATGCCAAATGCGAAAGACGAAGGACTAAGAAAAGAGCTGAAAACCTTTTAAGCTAAGCAGGTATTTACTTGCATTCTTGAAACCTCCTCAATAGCCTTATCAGCTGCCAATTGAAATTGTTACCTCTTTTTGTTAAAGGCAACATGTGGTAGACGTAAAGTCCAGTTTAGTGCCAGTTTAGAGTAGCACTAAGAGTTGATTAGCCTCGGCTGACAGCGCTTTCATTGTATCATTTATCACTCAAGTTAAATATTAATACTTTCTGTCTTGATGCTGTTTATCAAAAGCTGCAAGTTGAGGATTGATTGTGGCAAACTCTAGAAAAGTCAATGGAATTGGGTACAATGCACTTTTTGCCCCATTCACAGATGTCAACTTGTATCGTTTTAAAAAAAAAATGATGCTCAAATTTATAATACTCTTATATATTAAAAGTTGTCTACAATAAGTCAAGTTTAGTATATTGAGAAAAAGAATTGGTATATGCTTAGTACTTGTATTCTGTATTGTATATACTTTCCTATTCTAAAATAAGAGTATTCTTAGTATATTGAGAAAAATACTGACAACATCTTAGTATTCTATTCTGTGGAGTATATTCTATTATTGCAAGTAGTTTAAAATAATTCAAATTTAGTATACTAAGAAAAAATACGGAAGAAATCTTAGTATTCTGTTCTGTGTAATAGATGGTATTATTGCAAGTAGTCTTTAATATTTCAGGTTTAGTATATTGTGAAAATGTCAGTATTCAATTCTGTGTGGTATATTCTTTTCGGTTATATTCTGTGTAGTATATTCTATTATTGAACGTATTTTAAAATTATATAGTATATTGACAAAAAAATACTGTAAAATCTCAACATTCGATTTTGTGTAGTATATTTTTCTAGTAGTATATTCTGCATCTAAATCTTGTTTACTTGGTTGAAAAAATTGCAGTATTCTATTCTGTGCAGTATATTCTCACAGTAATATATTCTACTAACTCTTGTATTCTTGGATGATATTAGATAGCAACTACTTTAGAGAGAAATTAAAATCATGCAGGTAAATAAGTAACAATATTCGAGTTTTTCTAATCCGGAGAATTTTTACACCTTTATAGGTATTTGTTACTGTAGCAAAAAAAACATTAATGAAGATTAACTTTAAATTTATCAGCAATCGTAGAGAAATTGTTTGAACTCTGATTACCAATTAAGTAAAGAAGAAATTAAGAAAATATAATATCAGAACAACAGCCTTATAACGAACTTTGTCATATTATTCATAGCATCCTTAGCAGCAGAAGAGCAGCAATCGGCAAAAATATAAAAAAAGATGCTACAAGTTTCTTTGGCGCCATTGCATGGTTAGTGACTGAATTGATAGGTGTGTGTGAGTGTGAGTGTGTGTGAATGGGAGTGTGTGTTGATGTATGTGTTAATGACAAGTGTTTTCGTGTTTCAACGTTTGTATGTGCCGCGTAATGACAGGGATGTCGATGAGTATAATGACAACATCAATGCTACTACTGATGATGATGCCTGACTGCTTGCTTGCCTAGATGCCTGGCTGACTAACAGTAAAGGCTAAGAGGACTACGTGGGTGGAATGGGATGGCAACATATAGCACATACATAGTTGTGAATGGAGGAGCACTCCGGTAGCTTGTCACGGGCGTCAGCTTAAAGTGCTTGTTAGGCGCTTTTCTTTTTGGCGTGTGTTGTTGTTGTTGTTGTTGTTGTCGTCGTCTATTTTGCCATTCGTTTGCACCATTGATGATGCTGTCAATGCGAAATTGAGCTTCCAGCATAAACACGTTGTCGCCAAAATGACACGCGTGAGTGCTCACGCACGAGCGAACACGATAGCTCTTTGCACTCTTCTTCTTTTCCATACGATATATTCATTTTACAGTTTGATTCATCTTGAATCAATTCATTTGTATTATTTGTGTGTTTTGTGCTCTTTTTCCCGCTGCTGATTTATTGTTTTGCTTCTTTGTTTATGTTATTTATGCTATTTATTGCTGCTCTCCTCATATTTCAGCCTGCAAAGGGCGCCACCTTAATCGTTATCGCTTTGCCATCGAACCAATCCTCTGTTGGCCCATTGAATGACCCGCCCAACTCTGAAGCTGCTGCTGCCTGTTTCCCTGAGGTGATTTTGCAAGATTTGTCTGACGTGACGACTGCTCGAGAAACTAATTTCTTCGAATCAAATGTTGAGCAAAAAGTGTATTGCAATCAATGCTTATGCAAGTAATGGCGCTGATAAATGTGCTTGCCTATTACGAATTGCAGAAAATTTCAGATTTATACAATGTTTTCTTGAGCGTAGAGTATCATTTGAATACATTTTTTTTATATTAGAGTAGCATTGTTCATTTGGAAAATAAAGGAGATTGTGATGGAAGATAAATTGACAAACTTCATTAATTTAAAATCTTTCTTTAAGCATTGTGTTTAAATGTGTTCTAATTAAAAAGGAATAACATTTCTAAAGATAACATTTTACCCTATGACACAATACATAGGGTAAAGACATCCTAAATAAATGTATTTGCATTTAACTTTAATATTTTAGTCAAAAATGTTTGTTTAAAGACTTAAAACCAACACTTCAAACAGAGTAGAAAACATTGAAGCAATCACTCACCTTTGATTTCCTTTTGATTTCTCTCTTTCATTGCATTCAATCGCTGTCCTGTAAGCAAATAGAACAAATACAATTAAAGACTATCAACAGCATTTGCCACATTTAGTATTAATATGATCTCTCATTTATAAATAATGTTATTTATTTATTTAGACGCCAGTGCTAGGAGACAAATGTGTCAACCATTTGGGAGACGATTCTCCATCTTTAGTTGAGTTGAAGCCAGAATGTTAATAAGTAGCACTTAGGATACGCACAACTGAAGCTCAAGTAGCGCAAAATTCATTTGAAATGCAAATGAGAAAATTTCCTAATTGAAAACTTTAGCACATTGGGTTTTTGTCCAACAGCTTCCGAGTGGCAAACGACTCGAGTCTTTGCTCCTTCTGCTTCCTACAAGTTCTGTTTCCCCTCCCTTCCTACCTCACTCTCTTGTCTTTACTTTGCTGCTTGTTGCCGGAGCTTAAAGTGTTAACGCACAGCTGCCGATTCGGCAGCATTAATCCAACTGGTAGAAGTGAAATGGGGATTGGGAAATGGGAAATGCAAGTCGCGCTTTTAATTAGGATTTCATCAAGCGACAGGCGAAATTTGTCGGCATCGCAACTGTGGGCTATTAGGCTTTGTTAAGCGAAAGTTAAATCCACGTTGACAATCCGACGAGTGCGCTAAATACACGAACGTGCAGAAATTCTAATTGAAATCTGTCACTGAGTTGCGCTGTTTCCCAAAAATAAAACTTGCCACAAAATGTCTGAAGGCAATGTTTCAACTTTAGCTTGGTAGCTTAAGGCGTCTCACAAAAATCAGAGGTTAGAAGTCGGTCAGCTGGCTGGCTAAGAGTGAGAGAGAATCAAGATATTGCCATTCAGAAGTAGAACCAGGTCAAGGCTGGCAGCGTCATCAGCGCCGTTGTCAGCGCCGACGTCAGCGGCAACATCATCGACAACGACATCGACATCTGGCCAAATCGAAAATCTTGCCACAATGCCACACAAATGCCGTGCAGCGAACCAGTTTGCAACATCGCCATATGCCAAATTTAAGCAATGTCTTTAAGAAAGTCAAGAAGAGAAGTTGAATAACTTCGAGATTCTGAGACTTATAAAATTCTAGTTCTTATCTATAATGTCTTATGTTTATATTACAGAAAGATATAATTCATTGTTCACAAATTATATATATGTTATAAGTATATTAAACGAATAATCATGATAATGAAACGTACTCACTTTCAAATACTTAAAACAAAACAAAAAAATTTATTTTAAAGAGATTATCTTAAGTCTAATAATATTGCGATAATCACTAACATATATGTTTGTAAAGTCTAATACTAGTATAAGATAATATAATTTATTAGAGAATATATAAGTAACTAATTAAGAAGAGTTTGAAAGGAAAATATTATCAATCTTGATAATCATAAAAATAATTGCAAAATATATTATAATAAAACTAAGAAAGAAAGCTTTATTAGACACTTAAAAGTAAATCAAAACTGGAATATTCCTAAAATAAACCAAATTAATATACTGTAAAAATACTAAATTATACTAAAATATATATTTGGTATACTGATATAGTCCTTTTGTACCAAATGATAATTTACAAAAAATAAATTTATTTAAGAGTTTTAAATTAACAAGTATATTAAATTGACTTTCACAATCTGCGTTTAAAGACTAAAAACCTTCCCCTATATATTTGTATTGAGTGGAACTAAGTGCTGCCTTCAGTTTTCTAATGACAGCAAACATCATCCCGTTGAATTTCCATGGTGAACTGGAAATCGAAGTTCTCAATGCATCTTTAGTTGGCATCATCAAGTGCAACAGCATTTTCTTGCAATGTCACATTAGTTTTTCTCGAACTGACGTAAGGCCAACCACTGTACATCTGTGTGTGTGTGTATAGCGTCAACGCTGCGTATGAGTAATGTAATTGATGCTGGCAATTAAGCAGCCAGCATTTAGTTAGCCAGACTAACCAGCCAACCAGCCAGCGAGCAAACCGTCAGAATCAGCTTCAGTTTCAGCTTCAGCGATGTCGATGTGTTAACGTCTCTGCTATCGCACAAATCTGGAAGGTAGCCACACACACTCTGAGGTGTTGACAGGCTCAAGTTCAAGTTGTTGAAGTTGCTTTTTTGTTTTTTGCCAGCTTTGCCAGCCCCATAAATAACAAGGCCTCCCAAATACTTTAGCAAATGTAATAAGTATAAATTTGATTATTTTTAATCAACATCATTGTTTATGGTTCGCTTCGAGCATTTGCTTGTTTTGTTTCGGGTATGTCGCGCTTGTCGCGGATTAATCTTTTCATTTTGGCGACCCGTGTTATTGCACTTGTCTTTTCGTGAAGTTCTCACTTTCAACCCTGGCAGCTTGTAGCGCACTTGGGTTCAAAGGTTTAACACAACGCTGCAACGAAGGCGAGGCGGTTAAGTGGTCCAGACTTTAAAGGGCCATGAGTATGCAGCAACTGCTCTTCTCTTACACTCTCCCTCTCTCACTCTCTCTCTCTCTCTCTGCTCCTCTTTCTCTTTCTAACTTCCTCTATCTCTGCTTTTGGCTGCAGCACTTTAGGAAATTTTTATGGCGCATTTACATTGAGCTTAACGCTTTTGTCAGGTGTCAGGCAGTCAGGTGGAGATCAGAGAGCGTTAATGCTATGATGAAAATTACCAGAGAAAAGTGGTTTCATACCAAAAAGTTGTGTGCACTTGTATTTCGCATTAACTTCAACTTAACTTCACTTAATTATAAGAATGCTTCTTAACTTCACAACTTGAATATGACAGGTAAAAGTTTGCAAAAATACAAAATTGGGATAAAACTGCAGCTGACTGGGGCATAATTTTTAATAATTTGTCAATGAGAAGAAGCTAACTGAGTTCTTAGCGAGGTGTGTCAAATAAACCTTGATGACAGACTACTATAAGTACTTATAAAATCAGCTGACGTTAATGAAGTCATATTCCCTATTCATATAGTGTAAAAAAACATGTAATCTATTTTTTCTTTGTTTTATTTCAAAGAGACAAGCAACTAATCTCAATTAATCTTCAAAAATACTAAGAACGATGTTGGCAAACTTATGCTTTCTATGGAATTGGAAAACCCTATGGGTTAATTTAAATAAAATATAATTGCAGTGCTTTTAATAAAGAAATCATACAAGAGTTGTCTAATCTAATATTTTGTTGAATCATTTAATTAAAATGAGATTGAATCAGCACCAATTTAGTTTTGAAAAATACTAATCTCGACGTTGATGCTGAAACTTATGCTAACTGTGGAATGGGGAATTCCTAAGCATTGCCTTTTGTTATTTTGTATGCTACACAATATATACATATACGATATACGTTCATTAATATTATGTGTTATTTAGTAAACTTTATAGAATTTACTTATTGTTTACAGATTGTAAATAAAAGAAGAGAGAACTACAAAACAAAATTTAGTCTATTAATATACTATATATGTATTAAACCCATAATCTTATGCAGAAGCATAGGAAAATAAAAAGTTTAGCAAAAACTCCATTAACGACATCGAGTTCAATATTATTCGCAGTACAAAAAAAAAAAAAAAGAAAAGGCAATGAAATCGAACCAATTACACTGCGAGTTAGATGAGTGTGTCGAGAGTCGAGTGTCGAGTGGTGTTTGTGGTGTTACACACTCATCAGCTTGGTGCTTGGTGTCATTATCATTAGCAGCATCTGAGCTTTGGCTGTAAACAGACAAACGAAACCAGTAAAATAATAATAATAATAATAACAAATAATATACTACAACAACAAAAAAAAGGAAAAAAGCAGCTGCTAGTTGTCGTTGACTTTGACCTTGTTGTGCAGCAGTATTATATATAATATAAGTTTTTTCTCTGCTACAGATTCACGCTGACATTGATGGAAAACCACAGAAAAAAAAAAGCTAAAGTCAAAAGTTGTCCACTTCCTACATCTAAAGCCGAAGCAGAACTTCTAATGGACTCGAAGCATGCAATATGCACTCGTAACAAATCGACAAATCATTTATGTACATACATACATATGTATACATATGTTTTTAGCAAAGGCACGTTAATCATACGCACCGTGGTACGGCGTTAAATTGCATTTCCTTATGGGCGACCTACAAAGCGCAAAGCTTGCACTAAGTAAGTGCCATATTTTTACTAATCTCGTTGTTGGAGCAGCCACAACAACAACAACCACAACAAGAACAACAACTAAAACAACAAATATAAATGTAAATACAAAAAAAAAAAAACAAGAACATCAACTAAGCAGCGCATGGCGCAAAAACAATTTCAAGGCCATTGACACAGTTCAAGCGAGAAGAGCGCGACGGAGCGAACGAAAGAGTAACAGAGAGAGAGAGAGAGAGAGAGGGGGAGAGCGAGAGCAGAATAGTAAGGCAGCGTGTGAGAGGGATAGCTGTTCAAGGAGGGAGGCGGGTGCATGAAGGGCATTCGAGTGCATATTGGAGGAGCTTGGCTGCTGTTGCTGCGATAAACCATGCAGCTGCCTGCCTGCCTACCTCCCCTCCCCTTCCCTCCCCCCTCTCAACACTTCTGCGCCGTCCTGCTCTTCGGCCAGCCTCTTTCTTACTCAGTTTCTAACAAGTGTACGAAGTGCAAATGTTTAGGTTTTTCATAGCTACAGTCAATATATGTGTATATAGTATAATATATTCTTCTGTGTTTCTGTGTGTGTGTATAAGTGTGTGTGTGTGTGTGTGCATACAGTTGCAATCTTCGCAAACGCAGTTAAACTATTAAAGATTTTCAGCACAGCAGCAGAAGCAACCCCTTCTGCTACTGCTTCTTCTTCTTCTTCTTGTTCAGCTTCTTCTAATGCAGCCAAGTCATGTGCATTCAATTTGTTACTACTAAATATATTCTATAAACCCTGCGGTCGTTGAAAATGCATAAAAGGGGGTACAGTGGGAGGGCTTGGTTGTAACTGATTTTGATTGCATCTTGAAATACCCCAAAGAGATTAAAAATGTTGAAAACAATTTCAATTATGTACTTTTAATACTGAATATACTTGTATAGTAACATACTAAACGGACTAACATACCAATATACTAATATACTAATATACTAATATACCAATATACTAATATACTATTATACTAATTTACTAATATGCCAATATACGAATGTACTAATATACTAACATACTAATATATTAATATACTAATATAATAATATACTAACATATACTGATTTACTAATATACAAATATACTAACATACTAATACAATAATATACTAATAAAATAATATACTAATAAAATAATATACTAATGTAGTAATTTACTAATATACTGATATGCTAATTTACTAATATACTAGTGCAACTAGTGCAGACTAATATACCAATATACTAATATACTATTATACTAATTTACTAATATGCTAATATACGAATGTACTAATATACTAACATACTAATATATTAATATACTAACATACTAATATACTAACATACTAATATAATAATATACTAATAAAATAATATACTAATGTAGTAATTTACTAATATTCTGATATACTGATATGCGAATTTACTAATATACTAGTGCACAAATAACCTAATATTCTAATATATTCATATATATTAATATACTATAAATTTGGAAAAAAAATTGATTGATATATTGTAGTGAATTTGTTAAGCAAATAAACATATATATTGTCCAATGACGCTAACTAATTTTACTCATTTATTAAAACATTCTCAGCTTGCAATAATTTCTATTTTACTTTTATATATTTTTGGTTGGCTAAATACCGAATCAGATGCATGAGTGCAGAGAAAAAAACCAAAAAAAAAAAAAATGTCTGTTCGATAAATAATTTATTAATTAATCAATTGAGTTGTGTTGTTGGGGTTTGCTGTTGGTGCTGCGGTGCAAAGTTGATTGAACTTGTTTAAGCAGCGAAGCACATTTTAAATGTGCTTGCTTATGGATTTACTCGTATCGCATCGAGAGTATTCGTAAAATATACAAGTAGAAACCAGACCAGATCTCGGATCGTACCTCCACAACACACAGAATTGTATTGGGCCAACGACATATAAACAATTTAACTTAAATAAATTGGTTAACAGGTAAAATAAACAAATTAAGCGCAGAGTTCGATAAATGCTTAATATTCATACAATACAGCTTTTTATACATGCAGAGAGATGTCGGTGTCTTGTTTTTTGCAGAAGCAATTGAGAAGAAAGAGTGCGAGAGAGAGAGAGAGCGAGAAGAGGGATTAACAAAGAGAGATGGAGACAACTAAGCAGCAATTACTAAGAAATATGATTATAAATGCAATTGCGTGTAAACGAGTAATGAGAGAAAAGTTAAGACTAAGAGATACCCTGTAAATTTAGATTACAAATTATACAATAAAGTGGACTAAATTGAAGTATGATGAATATTAATTCAAATACAAAATAAAGCACAAATTGAATGCATGCGATTTTATTATTATTTAAATTCACAATAATAAACACAAATTGTATGCATAATTTGTGCATTATTTTTGAAATATAAAGAGTCCAAGCTTACCAAAAATAAATACATTCTTTTCTGTCATTTAAAAATAAATGTGACTACAGTTAATTTCGCTTAAAGTATAAAAATAATTTCTTATTGTAGGAGTTGCGATTATTAAGAAACGCAAAGATGCAAGTAAACAATTTTTTTTTTGTGTTATACAAATTAGTTATAATTTTAACTGTACTGTACTGAGCTGTTGTTGTTTATCTGGCAAAGTCATCAAATTTAATTATCTATAAATTGTGAAATGCTAAATCTTTTGCTTTGATTAGGTCTTTTGCTTTTATAGGGATGTGCTGCGCAACTGATGATATCCGTTCTATGTGGACTTTTTTTTGGGTTTTGGGGTTTATTTTTTATGGCAGGTTGTCTCTTTTTTGCTGTTGTTGTTCTGCAAAAGCTCGGAGCGAGAATTAAAGCGAAACTTTATACGCTTTTTGGGGGGTAAATAAAATAAAATTACATACTTTACGAGTCTTATGAATGCAGTATATTCAACCCGAGTTGAGAATATCGCCGGGGAGGGGCATTTAATATACCAGTTGTTCTTCTTTTTCGCTGCTGTTGTTGTTGTTACTGTTGTTGCTGTTGTTGTTTTATCAAAGCCATTCTTTAAATTTTCGACAATCTTTATTAACACGCCAAAAATTCGGTTGAAAATCGTCGGGTCTCCGTCTCCGTCTCATTTACAGGTAAATCTGCTTGACTTTGGCATCCATTTGCGTCATGCATCCAAGAGGGGATGCAAGATCTGTTTCTTGCTTCTCCCCCCGCACTCACCACTCCCCTTGCGTATACCACGCCTTCGTTTCATTTGCAATTTATTGAAACGAAGTTGACCTTGAATTTGGTTAAAGTCTTTTAACTTTATTTCAGCTTTCGGCTCTTGCGACTGCTGTCTTTTTTTGTTTTTTTTTTTTTAATGCGACGTCGTCGTTGTCGTTGCTGTTGTCTGCTGATGATGATTCTTGCTGTTACTGTTGATTACTTTAACGATGATGTCCATAAAATGTATTCCAACCTCGCACTTTTTTTCGGTTTTTGATTTTGTTTCGGTTTTTTGTTTTTTTTTTTTTTTGGCAAGTTTGTTGGCAGCAGGTTTGACATGACCAAAACACACATAATAACAACAAAATCAAGCAAGACAAATTAACCTTTTACTCTACTCCTGCCTTCGCTCTGTGCATCCTTTGCTCTCTCTTTGTCTTTTACTTTCAACTAGTTAGTACAACAAGTGGTCAGTTTGCTACGCAAATTAATTGATTATTTAGCATTGACAGTGCATAAACAGTTTTCATACAGATCAAAAAGAATGCTAAAAAGATTTGAGCTGTGAACTTATAAGACTTTTTAAGCATACTAAAAGTTTAATTTGTAAACTATTATTCAAAATCGTACAAATTTATAAATAAAATATATAAAAATAAAATAATAATAATAATAAAATTAAATAATAACTCCATATCAATAACCCTTTTATTGTTACTATTTATGCTGTACGCTCAATTCAAATCGACTCAATTTTGGTGTACTATAGGTATTAGTTGCTTAGACGGAAAATCTGGTATATTTTGTAATCTATGGTATATTTTGAACGGAGTACTATATAAATAAACCAAATATAGCCAAAGTTATATTTTAGTATTTTTGTGGTATAGTATTTGGTATATTTTAAGAACAATACCTCACCGTTATGTTGTCATTAAAAATGGGTAGCAAGTATCTCACAGTCGAGCATACTCGATTGTAGCTTTCAAATTTGTTTTTACATTCCTTTGACTATAGATTAACAATATTACAATTAATATTTTGTTAAGAAAATATGAATATGATTTTCATTAAACTCTTGCCTCATTTACACTTAGTTATATAGGGTATTTCCCTACTTCTAATCTTCCTCACTTGAGGCATCACTCGCTATGTTTTCTAGCGCTTGCTTATCCTCTCTCTCGCTCTCCCTCTCTTTCTTTCACTCTCTCTCACTCTCTCTCATTCGCCCGCACACACTTTGATCAGCTCGCTTGCACTTGTGACAGTTTGTGTTGTGTTTTAATTAATCAGCTGGCGCCCACACACAACGATGACGTTTTCAAAATTGTATTATTGTATTATTTATTTATATTTGCTTATTAATATAATTTCGCTTTGCTTTTTGATTTCGCTCTATGCACTCACATTCGCTTGTTGCTGTTGTTGTTGTTGTTCTTTTTGTTGTTGTATTTTTCGGTTTTGTGTTTTGTGTTATTTCCGTGCAGTGAACTTGCCGCGACTTGTTTGACTATCACACACACACACACACACAAATATAGATCAAAAAATATGATATAGTAGTAGTATTTATATATGTTTAGTATTTACTCATTGCTTACGCTACCGTTGTTCATCTATTTTCTTGTATTTAGAGATTCGTCTATTTGTCGGCATTTGTTTTAAATGTTTGCTCATTTCACTCGTGTTTAGCTCTATTTATCTGCTTAGGAGGTCATTGTCATGGAATTTGTTTATTTTCATATTTCCGTTTCTCGCCCCCGCCCAAGCTTTTTTCTTTCGTTCTTTCGTTCTTTCCTCATTTCTACTTTTTGGCGCTATTTCGAGCACTCGAAAACATTTTCATTTCAGAGGCAAAAGAAATGTGTGTCACACACAAGTTGTTGTCTTTTTCGATGGCTTTTTCATATTCCAAATCAAAATGAAAATATCAACACAAGACCTTCTTAGCTAATGCTTGTAATAAGCATTCTCCAAAGCGGCAATAATTACAGCATTTTATATTTTAAGCTGACCGCTTGAGGTCAATAGAAATTGAAGCTCTTATCAGACAGCTTCAGTCAATGTAATGTAAATGTTTTGAGAGTGCATTTAAAATGTAATTTTTGGATTAAAGATATTATGCTGGAAGCATTTAAAAAGGAGTGAATATTTTAATATAAAATTAAGGAATATTTTAGCTCATGTAAAAATATGTGTTTTAAATAAGATTAACTTTTAACAACTAATTATTTTAACAATTCAAGAATTTCGATTAAGTTTTAGCATTTTGATCTGACAAGTTATTTTGTTTTATTCTAAATCAAGTAGGAAAGTCTTTAATCGAATGCACCTACCATTATTATTCATACCTAACATATATTCTGAAAAACACTAAAATATACCAAAATCTATTTTTGGTATATCTATATACTATTATATTTCAAGTATACCATACCAAATATGCCAGATTTGCAAGCAAAGCAACTAAGACTGCGTTTTATTTAAGAACTATTTTCTGATGAAGCTGGGCACACAAATCATTTCTAAAATAAGAATAGTTCCCACATTTCGTTGACAAATGCGAGCGATAAGAGCTGCAAACATTTTACACATATTCTACAACATCGAATCTTCGAATGTCATAAAAATCAGGAATGAGAATTTCAGTAAGTAGTTTGTCGAGTTTATTGCAATGTTAACTGTCAGGTGGCAGTGTAGCTATTTGCCACCTTGATGCTGCATCATCACATGGTTCACTCAACTGCAGCAGTTTGTCACAAAGAATCAAGTGAAAAGATGCGGAAATCAAATTGCAACAAAAAAAGCGAAACGACATAAAATACATGTTCTAAGTGACAAAAGGCGAGGGGAAAATTGTGGAAATTGTGTCGCGCAGCACATGTGAACTGCATTTTCCATCAATGTCAGATTTCTTTTCATTTTCTTTTTTCTTTAATGATGCGATGCGTCGTCGGTCATTTCATTTTTCTCATGGCACGCAATGCACATTATCATCATCATCATCATCATCATCATCATCAGCAGCGTTATCATTGTCATTTATGTGATTATTGGCAATAATTTAAACGAAATTATACGATTCGTTGCAGCGAAGTAATAAACAATAGGCTTGGTTAATAAAGAATAGCCACAAGTAGCTGACAGAAAACAAGTCCGTGCTCGTATATAAGCATTATGCGATCACTTTTCCCTCTCCCTCTCTCTCTCTTTCTCTTTCTCTCTCTGTTGGCAATGTCAACTGCGTCTCCATCAGCATCGGCAATGATTAATTCTCGCATTGTTCTTAAAGGCGCATCAACGACCGCAGAGACGGTCAGACATTCGTCTGTCCATCGGTCTTTTTTTCAACCACCCACTCGAAATGTCGCAATAAGCCTTAATTAAATATAAATTGTACAGCGACAACGGCATCAAAGTATAATTTGTACTTAATTTATTTGTTGGCCATGCCAGTCGCACATTCACTCAATATTTCACCTTTTAAACATTCACTGAATGTCTATATCAATTTTCACAACTCAATTTGCTATAAGTATTGTCTTTAGTTTAGTAGTTGCAAAGTTAAAGTGCAAAAATGCAGAGCGCATACTATAATTAATTTAATTTCAGCAACTATTTTATGTGCTACACTCGAGCACGTGTCACAGCAAAAACTTTCAACAATTTGCTAGTCGAAAAAAGTTTGAACTATTGGCAAAACTTTTTGTTTGTTTAATAGACTTGAAAATAAATGAAACTTTATGTGATGCAATCAACAATAATATAATATAATAATATAATTTCTATAGAATGTCTAAGTATTAACTTAAATCCAACAATATATGTATTAAATTATAACTAATCGACTTTTAATAGATGCTGCTGTTTTTAATTAGTTGTAAATGAATAATTTAATACTGCAAAGTTGAAATAATATAAAAACACGTTTCTAACTTATTTTTGCTCATAAGAAATGGCTAATTATATTTATTCAATTGCTTAATTTGCAATGTCTTTGACGATAATGTTATTTTAATATGAAGTAGATATTATACTCGTTATATTGTTATATTTAAGTGCCTTAAATTCCTAATTTTAGTTAAACTTGAAGTAGTTAACGTATTCATAATATTGTTATAAGAAAATCACCTAAATTCATAATTTAATTTAAATTTGATTTATTTGATATATTCATAATATTGTTATACTTGTCCCTTATCTTCTTCATTTAATAGCAATTTGTTAACATAGTTAACATATTGATAACATTGTTATCTTAAATTTGAATAAAATACCATATTCATTATATTGTTATATTAAAACCGCTTAAATTCTTAGATAAATTTCAATTTTAAGTAGTGAACGTATTCATAATACTGTTATAAAAAAATGACCTGAATTCATAATTTCATTTGAATTTGAATTGCATATTATATTCATAACATTTTTATATTGAAATGCTCTAAATTCTTAATTTAGTTTCAATTTGAATTAAGTATTTATAATATTGTTTGCTTAAAATCCCTCAAATTTTTTATTTCATTAAAAAAAGAATTAGAATTATATTTATAATAATCTTATATTAAATTCCCTTAAATTATTGATTTAATTTCAATTGAATCTAGTTAAAATTCCTTAAATTCTTAATTGCATTGAATATTAAATTAAATAATATACTCATATTATTGTTATATTAAAATGCCTTAAATTTTTAATTTCATTTCAATTTAAAGTAGTTAACTTATTCATTGTATTGTTATATTCAAATCGCTTAAATTCGTAGTTAAATTTTAATATGAGGAAGTTCAAGTATTCATAATATTGTTATATTAAAATTCCTTAAATTCCTGCCATGAAATGAAACCATAATTTATAGCATAAATACTTTCAGAGTGCATGCAAATTAATTGCAGCTCCTTGAGGCGAATTTGCTGTACAATTACGCTGTCGAAACTTTTGCGTTGACATGGCAATTGAAATGGAAGCTACTCAACAAAAGTGTGTGTTGGTTTTCTTTTCTTTTTTGTTGTTGGTTGAAAGGTCACTTTCACTGCTTGACAATTTTTGAAGCATGGCAACCGTTGCCAGCACTTGACATTCGGTTACTCCAACTCCAACCGAGCTAAAGAGCAACCAAGCAGTCCAATCATTGTTGGCCTCAGCAGCTTCATCAACCCAACCCGAAAGATAGCAATAACAACAACAACTAAAGCAACAACAGCAGGGCGAAGTCAAGTTTATCTAGAAGGGCAACCCACACAGATAGATTTACATATTTGTATACACTTGAGCACACACACACACATGCAGAGCAGCGTAGACTCTTAAAGGGAAACCTAAGCCTAAGCAGATCCTGGGCAAACTGTTTACTTTGGCTAAACGCACATAACCAGCCAAATATTTGGCATTGCCTCTTTGATATGACTCAGCAAAAGGAGAAGAAACTGAAGCTGGAGAAGTTACTTTGGCCCAACCATAAAGTATCTTTAAATTCAATTTTGATGACTCAAGCTGAAGAGAGCTGACATGAGTGGATCACAGACTTGTGTGTGTGTGTGTGTGTGTGTGTGTGTGTGTTTGTTGAGTGTGCACTTGACTAGATGCTCGTATTATTGCAGTCCCTTAGCCACTCAGTCGGTCTTTCGGTCCGGCCTAAAGACAATTCAACAAAACAATACCGAAAACCGGTTTTGCAAAGCTGCTGCTGCTGCTTTGTGCGGAGTGTGTTTTGTGTGGTTGCATCTAATATCAAGTTCAAGGTCGCTGGAAACGTGTGTAGCTTGTTGCATCGCTACTCGCTACTCTAATAAAAAATCAAATAAATTTAACGATCGTTGCTGCTCTCTCTCTCGCTCTCTCTCTCTGCTGTAATTATTGGTTATAAAATGTGGCTGACAGTTGAATTTAATGAGTTCTGCCCTGCTTTGGTCTAAGTTCTCACGAATGCGCCCACACACACAACTAGTGAACAAAACAAACGGACAGACTGCATAACAATGGCATAGCAAAATATGTACGTATACGCCCCATAGTACCCATCAAGAAGCAGGTGACTAATGCTAGCGCTGTAAATTATTTGCGCTGGGTAATTGGAAGCTGCATATTCTATGCCAGTTTCACTTACTATACTTCATTTTTGTTTTTGGTGCCAGTTTGTGCCATTCCAATGCTGACTCAGTTGCACTTCCAGCGAAAGAAGTGTGAAGATCGAAATTAACACCCAAATGTTCTCGCATTACTCATACGCACCATGTTGCGCTCGTCGAGCTCGCAAAAATAAAACAAATAATGCAATAAAATACTATGTACTCGACATTTACACGCAATTTCATTTGCCACATATGTATGTCTGTATGTTATGCTGGCTGGCAGCCGAAATGCATTTCCATTTTGCCACAGAAAATAACCATGTTTAACACGATTTTCATGGCAACCATTTTTGGCAAACATTTTCCCTCTCTCTCTCTCTCTGTCTCTATATATATATATGCTATATTTTATTCTGGTTGCAACTGTAACTGCATTCACACATTTAGTTGATTTTTTTCTACGTGTGCGCTGTTGAGCTTAAATATTTGCATTTGAATTCACACCATTTGGAAATTGCTGTAAAAACAAATGGGGAAAAAACAGGTAAATAATTATTCCACATTTTAATTGTTGTTGATAGAATGTAATTTTAAAGAGACTTCACTTGCATGAAAATTTAACCAGCGGCCATTTATTGCATTTATCTATTTAAATAATTAAATGTGTGAATGTTAACTGCATGTTGGTGTAAAGATTCCGCAATTAGGTTAAGAATATTCTTCATAGTTTCGAATTCTCTATCTTTAACTTTTTAACTGATTTCTGTACACAGCTATGCTCTTATTTAAAATAGGTGGTAGGTCTCTCACAGTCGTAGTTATAAATAGTAATGAATAAAATATAATATTATATGAAATAAAACTATTTTAATTTGAAGCTGTATTAGGCTTAATTGATCTACCAACTCATAGTTTTAACTTCTGAATTTTCATACATTTAAGTATTAGGTTAAGAATACTCTTCAAAGTTAAAAGTGCTTTTGGTTTTTCCTGACTTTAACTTTATATGTGATATTTCTTTTAAAGAATTTTGATAGAATTCATTACAAATATAGTATATAAAATAGTTCATAAATATATATTTTAATAAATTTACCTAAATTTAATTCAGAACTATTTTATTTTGAAGCTTAATATGGCTTAAATACTTGATACTTTTATAAATTCCTTACTTTAATGTACTTTGGGGTTTACCTTTAATTGTGTTTTTTCTATTGAAATATTTTGATACATTGAATACTTTTAAAACAAATAAACTCTAATAAATTACACTAATAGTAAATTCAGAACTATTTTAATTAACTGATAACTCGCTAACTGCTTTTTAAAGTTGCACCACATTTAATTGAAGCCATTTCTAAATGTAATTTAATTTAATGCACAATGTAAAGTTTTGCGGTGAATGCCACAGCAAAAAACATTCAACTGCACTAGACACATATGCATATGTATTTCTGGTCCAACAATTGTGGGGGAAAAAAAAAGGGAAAGCACCTAGACTAAAAGCCAATTGCATTATTTTCAGCCGACCATTTTGTGCTTTGAATGTGCTCCGTTTTTCGCTATTTCACCAGTTTAATGTGGCGTAACTCAAAAGTGATGCACTGAAAGTCACGCTCTAAGTTTACTGCAAATTAAGCCAGGCTTTAGATAGTAAACTCCTTTTTGGAATACCTTTTTAAAGGGTATTTATCCTTTTTTGCCTGTGTTGCCTTTTGCCTTCTTCTTTTTTGGTGTGTGTGTGTTTTTTCTCTCTGTTGCAGTTGCAAAAGTTTACAATAGCAATGTTGTTAGTTTTTGCTTGCTGTTTGGGTTTGGTTGTTGTTTTCAGTTCGCTTTCAAAGCGAATATTTTCACCAAACATAGAGAGAGAGAGCGGGAGAGAGAGAGCGGGAGACAGGGAGAGAGTGAGCAGTTGTGTGCTTGTATGGGTGACCATGAAATATTCACACAACGAGCGCTTCCACTCAGCCGATTCCGGTCTCTTTGTGGACTTGGGGCTGCGACGCAGATTGACGCTTCATTACAGCGCAACGTTATGCAATCCGGGCCCAGAGCACACACACACAGAGCTTTGTCAGAGCAAGAGAGAGAGAGATAATTTGAGTGGCTCACACTCTGTCCGACTTTGTACACTGTGCACATTGATGGCTAGCTGCTTTTCATGCAGTTTGTGCATGCTGAGATCATCGTCGTCATCATCGGTTCTACGTTCTGTATTCGCCCCGTGGAACAGCCGCCGACAATTGTGTCGCTCTCTCTCTCTATCTGTCTGTCCATTTGTTTGTTTGTTTGTTTGACTGTTGCTGCTGCTGCCCGTTGGCTGCGAAGCGTAAATTGCAATTATTTCACATGACATGACTTTGGCAGCATAGCCACAGCGATGTCGTCAGGTGCTCCCCCTTCCCCACCCTCCCCAACACTCCACTCCACTTGACTCTCAGCTAGCCATTAGAAGTGCAAAAAAGTTAGACCTTGAGTTTGGCGCGACTAATGCGTGGCAATTATTAAAAGCAGCTAACACACAGCACACAAATGCACAAGCAAAACCGAACAGAACTCGCAGACGAAATTCAAATTCCAAAAATCAAAATGATGTTAGCTCACGTTGCGTATACGCAACATAAACCCGTCTCGATAACCAGAAAACCACATGTTCTGCAGCAGAGAGCGTGAAAATTTGCATAAATAAATATACACACACACAACAGAATTCGACTATTTTAATACGACGCTAAGAACTGGCGATTTGCACTTGTTCGTTTTTGTGTGCTGTGGTGCTAAGAAATGTTTTCCAGCTTGTGTCGCTCGCTTGCTTGCTTGGGCACTCGGACAAACAAGATCCATTCGAAGCGAAAGATTCGAAGAAGAACAACAAGTATTGAAGCAGCGCCATCGAGATCGTATGCCTCACTTCAGTTAGCCTTGATCGTGTTTTATTTTGTATTTCTTTTGCGGCAGTTAAACGCTACAAAATAAATAAAATACAATGCGAAACCAGCAAAAGAATTTCTTGTTTTTTTCTCCTTCTTCTTCGCTCTTTTTTTTCGTATTTTATTTATTTCGTTTGTGTTCTTTTTGGTCTTTTGGCATTGTGGAATCCGTAAATGGGGTGGACTGCTGACAAGCACTTGCGAGTCGCTTTTTCGACTGCATCAATTCATGCCCATGTCTGTAGCCGAAGATTGAGTAATTGTGAGTGCGTGGAAAACTTGACAAATCTCAAAACGTTAACGTTAACGTTAACGTTAACCAAACAATAAAAGCCACCACACACGGCAATCCATCTATCTAACTATGCCATCATGGCTTCGTGGCTTCGCTTTGCTTAGCTTTGGCACCCCATAGAACTTGTCTCTTGTCTCTTGACTGAATCGATTAAGAGTTTTTTTTTATGGTCGATGCTTAAATTAATGAAATATATATCCATATGTTTTCAAGTGGGCTGTGATTTTACAAGTTTTTGTTGAGCCAAGTTCAGGCAGTGCAAGAATTTTGTTAATAGTATTTAAGTGTTAATTTGTCGAGAATAATTTTGATGAGACATTTACTCTTAAATGGAGTTTAACAAGCTAGTTTTGTTTATTGCGAAAGTATTCAAAATTTTAAGAAATTATAAAAAAATTTGAAATAGAAAATACACATATTTGTTTTAAAATATCAGCCTAGATTTGTAGTTGAAGAAAGCATTTAAATTAAATCTGATCATTAAAGTGTGTTTACAGTTTCTAGCTATATTTATTGTCGAAGAAAGTTTAAATTAAATGTATTAAGTCGTCATCTTCTCACATTAAAAGTTCCTTATAACAGTTTGTAAAAAGTAATCACATAACATATGTATATATATATTAAAATTGCCAGCTACTGGAAAGTAGCAATGAATATAAATCAAATTTGCCTGCTTTTTGTAATACCAAGAAAAAGTGTATTAGAACACATAGATCTAATAGATAGATCCGCCATTAATAATAGTATTTATAAATACAGTAATAGGTTTTAATCTCTAACTTTTATTAAATTTAAGAATATAATAATATGTTCCTAGTCTTTTTAAAATGACTAAAAAGAATAAGTATATAAAGAAAATATTTCTGTTTCTTGCAAAACGAACAAAAAAGTGCATTTAATTGTCGTCTTTTTATAGCAAAAGTATTTATAAAAAATAGTCCCACAAATAATACAAATTTATTAAAATTCAAGGAAAGTATAGAATGCAATTTTTCTACTTTCTGTATTTAATTCGTTTTTCAAGCTATTTTTATCTTGAATGAAATGTACAACACCATTAAAAAGTGTATTAAATTGTCGTCTCTCTTATCAACTGCTTATTACAGTTTCTGCTCATATATTGATTAATTCATAACATTAACTTTGAGTTGCGTCGCATTTCTCTTTTCATTTTCGTGTGTGTCTAAAATGTCAGTTTGATTGCGGCTAAACTTTTTTGTTTACTCGGAATCGAATTGTGGTTTAATTTATATGTACACTTTATTTATTGCTTTCGATTTAATATACCCAAACCAATTTTATGGCTACATATTTTAGCAGAAAGGGGGGAAATGAATACCAAAAAAAATTGGTTTCATTTTCATTTCATTTTGCCAGTTGGTTGACAGCTGGTCAGGCTCTTGAGTTGAGTTGAGTTGAGTTGAGTTCTTGTGTTTATCAATTGTACTTGCTGTATCTGTAACTGTATCTGTATCTTGTATCTGCATCTGTGTTCGCATCTCTGTGTATATATGTATGTATATCGCATTTCGTTTACCAGTTTTGGGTTTTTCAAGTACAAACCACGATACGAATTTGGTCATTTAAAATTGCGGCGTTGTCTTGGCCAAACCCGCTGATGGATGCTTGGATGGACGGACAGATAGATTTTGTTTGTTGCTCTGCCTGCTGGCTGACGGTTAGCTGTCTTCAGTCTGCTATCTGATGTCTGTCTGTCTGTTAGTCTGCTTGTCTTCGTGCTGCCTGCTTTACAATTGTTGTCATTGTCAACGTGTTTTACTCCTCTTGAGGCGGGGCGCGTTACCAGCAGCAACAACAGCAGCAACGACAACCGCAGCTTTGTCTTCGACAAACCACTGCAAATGACCCATTTAACGGGCCAGTGCACAAGAGCAGACTTGAAGCCTTGGCTCTCTGCTTTTTGGGCAGCTCGCTTCAGTCTTAAGTCCAATTGAGAACGTGGGAGATTTAGCCAACTCTCTAGCTCCAACATTTAAACGTATTTTTCGATTTCGATGTTTGCAGTTTGCAGCTTGATTAGAACCAACAAGATTTTCATTATTATTTTAATTATATGCAATCTGCTGCTGAACAGATTTATATGCAAATTGCAAATGAAGTGTGAACTGCATGTTCGCTCGCTCTCTTTCTATCTTTTGTCTCTGTCTCTTTGTGTGTGTGTATTTATGGCAATTAAGCATATCCATTAAGCACGTTTCAAGTGAGCCGACACAAGCTTTGAACTAACTAAGTGCCATGCAATTACGATGCCAAATGGCAACTGGCAACTGGCAGCGAACAAAATAATAACATCAAATGGTAAATGGCGCCACGTTTTGGGGCCAAAGTTGCGGATCAATTTTTGCAGCCAATCTTCTGAAGAGAGAGAGAGAGAGAGAAGGGGCTACAATTTATGAGCTCTAGTTGCAATGATTTAATATATGCTTATTACTCATAAGAAAGTCAATTTGCTTTTCTTTTTTTGTTATTTTTACGTCTGCTGCCGGCCATTTTTTGTGTAATTTATGTCAATCATTTGATGCTGCTGCTGCTGTTTTTGCATTTGCATAAATTCATTTAAATGTCCAGTAGCCATTTGTTTGTTTATAACCGAGCACAATAACATTAGCGCCCCGACAACGACAACAACAACAACTTCCATTGGATAATCGTGCCTCGGCCTGAAGCTCTTTTGGCTCTTCAGCAAAAGTATCTACATACTCGTATCATATCAGTCTGGTGTCATCTCGGTCTTCTCAGTCTCAGTCTCAGTCTCGTTATTTGTCTGCACACAAAGCAAACATTTTATATATATGTATATACATAGAAATGTAGATTCATATGTATTCACAACTCGTAAATTTTTGGTTTGCTAGTTTTACACTTCCATCTTAAGACGTCGTCAAAATGTCGACAGCAATTGCTGATTACTCGAAATTGTCTTAATTTTGTTAATTGAAGCGAAGCCGAAGCGAAAAGCTGTTTCCTTTTCACATAGCTGCTTATCAATAGCAGACCCAAAAGAAAGTTGAATATATTTTGTGAAAATGTGGAATAATTTATCAATATTAATACTAAGCGAGTAGGAAAGCTAAAGTCAAGAGAAACAGTGCAGCGTTATTCTTAAAATATACAAAATATATTACCACGTAATACTAAAAATATACCGAATGCTGTATATTGATACAGTATTTTAATTAAAATATACCAGATTGATAGTGAGTAGGCGCTTTTTTCCATACAAAAGTATTTCTGCCGAAATTTTCATCTAATAGATGTAGTTTTTATTCTGTGTATCACGGCTTAAGTTTAAATATTACGCTTCTTATTCAATTTTTGACATTTTCGTGAACAAAAGTGGGCGTGTCAAAAATTTGAAACATTACAAGTGCTGTCGAAAAAAATTGAATCTCTATCCCTTATAGTCTCTGAGATCGAGGTGTTTATACCGACGGACGGACAGACAGACAGACGGAGCTAGCTATATTGTCTCGGTCAAGAATATAAATACTTTATGCTTGTGGGAGATGCCTTCTTCTGCCTGTTACATACATAAAGGGGTGGGGGGTATAAAAATATTAAGCATAAGTAAATTATAGATATTCAGCGATGATATGCAAACTATATACTTATTAAGCTATTTAAGTTAAGATTAGCGAAAAGTTGCTTCATTTCTAGGTACTTTTTAATAGAATACCGAAAGTCAACTTTATTAACCAATTAAAACTGTTTCGAATTGAAATCAATCAATATAAATAAAACCAGAAAATTATGTTTATAATTCCATTTAAAATACATGCAAACAATAAATGAAAGAGATGCTGCATTCATATGCAAACTATTTGGTTTCAAGCCAATGCTCAATAAATAATTTGTAATATTTTTAGCATACAATACGTAGTTAAGCACAGAAACTGGTTTAAATGCAATTAATGGCAAATTTATTAATGATTTTCGATTAAAATATTTAAATACGAGTACGAGTATTATCAAGTTGTGTGTAATCATATTCCATTCAGAGGCTCTCAAGACACATTTTTTGCTTCTTATGCTGCAAGCATTAAATCCTGCCATAAAAGTTCTTGATGGCAACTGTTCAAAAGGAGTCTGACGCAGGTCGTTAATCATTTGACTATTATATTATATAGACCAGCACAGACTGACGCAATTCAATGGACCGAGCTTTCAAGCATCATCAATGCGAACAAAATGATCATCAGCTCGAGCATTAACACTAACATTAGCATTAACAACGACATTAGACATCAGACATCAAACATCAAACATCAGAGACATGAGACATCAAGCATGTTGTGGGGCATCAATTATGCAAAACGGCAAAGTGTGAAAATGTTTTCAAGTTCTCTCAGCACATCACGGTTAAACACTTTGTATCTGTGCCTCAATATCTCCGTATCTGTATCTGTATCTTTGGCTATTAACTGGTTAACTCGTTTGCTAACTCAATGACTGACTGACTGACGAGCTGACGAGCTGAATGATATCTTTTCGTATTTGTAGCGACTGCTCTAAAGCAAATACAATTTGCACGATTTTTTCGTGTTGTTTTTGTACTTGTATTTAAGCCCATCTATGTGCGACAACGAGTATCTGTATCTGTATCTCTGTATCTGTATCCGTTGGCATTGAATATGTGGCAGGCCATGTCATGGAGCGTTGGTGACTCAATATGCCTACTATTAGTGAGCTGTTGTTGCTGCTTTTGTTGTTGTTGTATTTGCATTGGTAATTTGTGTATGCACTTGAAATCAACTTGCACGGCAATTACTTGCATTGCAGCGTAGTTTTTGTTTTTGTTTTGTTTTTTGTGTTGATGGCAAAATAGATACAAATGCCAGCTGAACTTGAAATGTCAGTCTCTAGGCAGTTAGGACAAAAGCTTTAGCTTCACTGCTTTGACTGTTGCTTCAACTACAACCTGCTAATTTGTATGTCAATCCTACACCCTCCCTCATTTCCATTTCCAAGCTTGTTGTAATCGAAAACTTTTCAAGTTTTTGTGGATGCCAACTTTACTTTGTTTTTTTGTTCTATTCTGTTTCGCATGCAAACGAAAATGTGACATGCAATTGCCACAGCAACAACAAACTGTCATGCGGTTGCCAATTGAAGTCAAACCTTGTTTGTATTCTTATTGCTATTGTTGTGCTATTGCTACCAAATGAATTTCCCAACATCTCGAATTTCAAACAAAACATTGCGTATTCGCCGCATTGTCCGCTGGCCATTTTCTCACTCTCTCTCTCTCTCTTTCTTTCTTTTTCGTTTTATGATGATTAGAACAAAGAGATAACTTTTGACTTTGTCTTTGATCTGCTCTGTTGAAGTGCGTAAATTTGATGATTTTATTATTGCCTTAAGAATTGCCAGTTCATTGAGTGCGCGTTGGAAATGAAAGGCACAGCAGCAACAGCAGCAGCAGCAGCAACAAACAAAAAAGTATTTGTGTTGTTGTTGGCCAAAAACCACAAGTGGTTGCCGTTGCTGCTTTTGCTTCCTGGTTGACCTTGTGCAGTTATTAAAATTTCCATCGAAGATTGTGGACTTGTGTGTGTCTTGAGTCCAGTTTGAAGCCAATTCCTTGGCACTTGTTGACCTTCGACGGTCGCCTCTTAATCATGCATATGAAGGAACCGAAGGAACTGCAAAACTGAGCAACAGCAGCAGCAGGCGGCATAAAATTAAACACTTGAATCATCATAGCAACAACCGTGGCGACAATAATGAACAATGATGAACTCGATTAAAGAAGCGCTGGCTTTTATGCCAAACCAGTTAACCAGAGCACTTCACTTAGTTGTTGTTGTAACTGTTGTTGTTGTTGTTGCCACAATGATGGCTTCAACTCTGGCGTTGCCAAAAGTCGCTTAACCTCTTTGCTCTCTGCTGCTGCTGTTGCTGCTGCAACATTAACCGGCGACATTCTCGTTTTGCCACTTTGGGATTAAGCTTGAAATATGCATTCATAACAGCCCCACACACAAAAACTGAAAACACAAAACGATACAGTTTTTTTTTTCTTCTTTTTTGGTTTTTTTCGGTTTTTTTTGCCATGCCAATTTGTATACACTAGCAGACACATGTGCCATCTGGGGAACTAAAGCGTTTTGTACAACAAATTTGCACTCCATAACAACTTTATTTGACATCATAATACTCAGGCAAAAAGTTTGGGTGAAAGTCGGCCTTAGATACATGAAAATACAAAAGTACTTTTAAAGGCCACCAAAAAAAAAAAACATAAAGAATTGCTGAATATTATGTTTGATGGCAACGAAAACAGCTGAATATAAGGTATAAAAGTGAAAAGTTCTTGCTGTCAAATTAGCTTTTTAATATTATTATATGATGGAAAAGAAAATGTATATGGCATATGATAAATCCTGAATATTAGACCTAAGCGTTTGAAGCTTTTTTCTGAAAAATTAGTTTCTAATATGATTAAATGATGCACAGGATTAAAAAATACGAAATTGGCAATGATAACACCTGAATATTAAGTTGAAGCTTCTTTCTGGCAAATTGGCTGCCTAATATTTGCTAATTGATGGTGGAAAAGAATAGGAATATAATTATTATAATTTACATGTTAATTATAAGATAATATAATAACTAAAATGAAGGGAGTGCTACTAAAGCCATCGACTAAATAGGAATAGAAAAATGTTACTTAGTCTATAACAAAAGCAAGATATATAAAACGGAAATCATAGAATATTTTGTGAATAGTTTAAACTAAACTAAACAAAAATTCAAAGGCACAAATTAAAAAATTTTTAGTTTTTTCAAAGCTTTGACTTTTTGCACTCTTTTTACAATTACTTTGAAGCCATTTTAATTAACAGAAAATGCTGTAGCTCAGATGCTTTGCTTTTTTTTTAAAGAGCTATACAAATTACCATGGCTGTTTTATGCAACTTTATGCAATTGTATTTTAAAGCAGAAAAACATTCAACCACATATTGTATATCATAAAAAGTCAACTTATTTCAGACAACTAAATCATTTAATAGAATACATATTAAACCATAATTTGTCAATTAATTTTAGTATCTTATTCATTTTATGCAATTATATTTTAAAGCAAAAGCACTTAACTAATTTTTGTATTTAACTAATTTAATGCAAAATAAACTTAAAAACAGATAAAGTCAAAAAATTTTAAACGTAAGTTAAACTTTAACTTAACTTAAAGGAGAGAAAATGAAACAATTTTGAATTTAAACAATTTTAAACAACATATTTTACAGCAAAAAAGTCGCTTAAATGTTGTATTTCATTAAATGGTTTGCAAATAGAAAATTTACATTAATTTCATGCAATATATTTTAAGGCAGTCAAATTTAACTAATTTCAGTTTTTAATTAATGTTGTATAATATATTTTATAGCCCAAAACTGCTGATAAAACAAGTGTATTAGATATGTTAAGCAGCTAAATTTAAATACATTTAAATCATTAAATAAAGAGTAGCATACTAGTAAAGCTTATGTTTACAGCCACATTATTAATTACAAAAGCAAAAGCAAAATATGTGTTCAACTTGCTGACACAGCTGATGCCGCTTTCGATGGGGCAGAGTATAATAATTACCCGAAGATTCTCCGACACTCGAAAGTCAGGCCAAAGTGTTCGATGCTGAAGTTTTGTCAACTGGCTTTTGCATACATATAATTCTACTTTCAGCATAAACAGCTTGACCAAGGCCAACAACAGCTGGTCGCCAAGTCAAGTCAAGACAACACTACACAAGCAAAAGCCGAGTCAGAAAGCCAGCCAAGCCTTCGAGCAGCCAGTTTTCGATATTCGATGGCATTATATTTCATTGAATTGGCAGTCGATTTGCCGATTTGCCGATTGCTGCTCTGCTCTGCTGCTGCTGCTGCTGCTGATTGCCATCCTCATTTGCTGTTCAATACAATAACTTTCTTTGTCGCCATATGAGATTTTTATCTGTCTCGCAAAATCAGTAGATCGATTGATTCTTAATCCACACACAAACACACACACAGAGCTCTAAGCTCGTGTCTTGTTTTGTGTGTCGTTGGCATTGCCAACCGTTTATTGTTATATCATCTCTCATTTATTACCATATTCGTTTTCCATTTCCATCCATATTTCCCCCTCTCCCAGAGCGTCGCCTGGCAACTGTTACCGACTTCTCTCAACTGCATATGAATTTTCTAGCAACAACAATTGAATTTGATGACCATTCAGTTGTCTGACCAAAAGTTGTCTCCTTGTTTTCCCCCATTAAATTCTCTGCTCTGTTGTTGCCATTTGTTCAATTAATTAGTTATTATTAGTTGGCTGCTAATGCGATTCACTTGATTTGTAACTTAATAAAGCAATTAGGTGACAATAATGTCTTTCGCTTTTGTTTGTTGTTTGCAAAGTCGCCGAAAATTTGTCGATTGAAATGTGGCTGTCAATCGATTGTCGCTTCTTGAGAATTAAGATACAAAAAAAACTTTGGCAATTATGACGCGGGTTTTACACACGTATTCTAAGGAACATTAAATACCCTATAATATATAGTTGGGGAATATTATTGTTCACGATATTGTATATATAATAATATAAATAATAATAATATAATATAAATAAGTCAACAAAAATATGAATATAAAAGTTATATATAAACAAAGCTAAATAAAAATATAAATAACATTTTTTTAGAAATGAATTAAAAAATATAAAGAAATGAAATTATTCTGTGATACTTGATAAATTTGATAAGTTATTTATAAATAAAATGAAAAAAATTAAGCAAAAAAATTTGAAAATTATTTAAAAAAAATAATTTGAGATACTAAATACATTTAAAAAGTTATTTATTAATAAATCTAAATAGAGAAGCAAAGAAATATGGAAAATAGTTTAAGAAATATGTTGAAAAACATAAATAAATGACATAAATCTAAGATACTTGATTGTTTTTAAAAGTTATTTTTTAATAATGCTAAAAACAACAAGTTAAGCAGAGAAATATTGGAAATTATTCTAGAAATAAAATTAATCTGAGATACTTGATCCATTTTTAAAATTATATATTGATAAGTTAAATAAACAACAAGTTAAGCAAAGAAATATTGGAAATTATAGTATATAAGACATGAATTTTCAACTCTTAAGGTATTAAATGTAATAACTTTGCCATTAAGCCGTTAGCTCAATTTATTGATTAAAATTTATTTTTATGTTTCTTTAATTTTGTAAGAATTCAATTGCAACTCTTAGTACTATCAATAAAAAATCATTCTCATTAAGCAGTTGCATCATTTTCATTTTAAAATTGTACTTCATATGGCAACAAAAATTTCCAAAAAGTTCTCTAAATTCTCTTAATTTTATGATACCCAACACATCAATTTCTTTTCATAAATTTAGCTAATAACTGAAATGCTTTCCAGCTGCTGCTCTAAGTATTCGTATTCACAGCTCATTTCATTTCACTTACATTAAGCTAAGCTCTCCACTTCTCTCTGCCCCCTTCGCTTCGTCATTCTTTCAATTTGAATGGCTTCAGAAAAAGTTCCCCCCACTCAAGTTTTTGGTGCAATCATTTGGAGAACTGCGTCTCAGCAGCAACTCAGCAGCTCAGCAGCTCAGCTCATCAAGAGCATCAACGAAATGCATTGTTGCGAACTTTTTGTTAAATAACCGAAATTCGCATAACTCACAAACTACAAAGAGCAAAGTGAGCGAAGCTCGTTGGCTGGCAACAGGCAAAAGGGGGGAGGAAGAATGGATTGAAATGGGCACGGAGACCACTAAAAAAGTCACATGATTTAGCTGCGGTCAAATGGGCAAAAGTGCGACGACGGGGGCAACAAAAGTTTCCGCACACCAAGAACAATAACAGCAGCAGCAATAGCAATAGCAACAACAACAACAACAACGAACAACGAACAACAACAAAAAGTTATTGCAAAACACAGAAAACGAAACAGAAACTGAAATAAATGCTCGTACATTAGAAGCTGTTGTACATTTATAGATGACGAGCGGGGCGACTATGGAAAATAAATCTTTACTGCGCCATAAGACGACGACGACGACGGCGACGGCGACAGCGACAGCAACGACGACGACGACGGCGACGAGACGCGCCGCGACGTCGCTGTAATGGAGAAGCAGCCGTCGCAGTCGGCACATCGCGTTAGCCTCGGCTTATCTGAACGTTCTTACTCTCTCTCTTCCGCTCTTCCTCTCTTCCATTCTTCCACTCTCTATGCCTGTGTGTGTGTGTGTGTGTGCGTGTTCAGTTGAGCTTCTAATGAAGATGATGATAATGAAATGTGCTTGTTGCTGTTCTGTCTCTTCTCCTTCTTCACCTACTCTCTCCCACTCGCACGCTCACTCGCTCTCTCTCTGTCTTTGTACCCACCCCAAATAGTAGTTGTACACGAGCTGCCCACAATCCACACGCTGCCTACGGCTACACGGAGTCGGTCATCCACAAGCCACAGTCCACAGTTCGCCATCCACAACCCGTTCATTTTACAAATTGCTTAGCTGCACTTGCCGGTCATCTCATCGCTTCTTGTCATTACTTTTTAATACCCTACACACAAAATGTCGCTGTCGATGTCGTTGCTTAAACGCAAGATCGTCGAATATAAAAATAATAAAAAAGAAGACAAGAATGTTTTGTGCTTAATGTTTATGAACTCTCAAAATGATCTTAGCTATTCAGCTTCTTATGCGCTTAATCAAATGAGCACGTTTAATTAATGACACAGTGTGGTCTTTAGTTAAGCGGCGCTTTGTCCAAAATGTCAATCTTAAATGCGTCTTTTAATGCCACTGTCAAAATACTTTGTATGCGGGCATTTTAACATTTTTAACTTTTAATTTCCGAGAATATTTACTTTAAATTGCATATAAAAATATTCTATTATGTTTATTATTATGTATTGTGAAAATTATGTTCGATTTTCATTTCGTTTCATGATTTCGTTATAGCTTAATTTAAGTTAAATTTAAGAGTAACACTTAAAGAAAACGAATAAGAAGTAAATATATTCAAGTAATAATTTTAAAATGAAATAAGTTTCCTTAAAAAGTTCTTATGCTTCCTGCCCACATCTTTTGTTAGACATGTGCATAAAGTTGGTTTATTTATGGCCCAACTTCATTGTTTAACTATTGAAATTTTCCGAAAATCAAGATAATATGTTAAATATGATTGCGTAGCATAAATTCAGCAAACTGTTTTAAAATTCATAACACTAAAAGAATTTAACTATTTTTAAATATTTCGTTCACATTTGTTTGCTTAAATAACTGGCAGAAATCAGATTTCTTGATGAAGAGAATGAGAAATAAAAGAATGGAAGTCAAATACTCCCTTTACTGTTTAATAATAAGAGTAAAGCAAAGCAAAGCAAAGTAACAATTGTTGTCTTTAGTCATGCAATTAATTTGCGCAATTTCTTCAAGTCAACTATCTGCCAATTGCTGCTTAATTAGTTAGCTATAGAGCCAAAGCCTTCAGGGTATCTGTTGCTTCGCTTGGACCTTCCATAGAAAATAGCACAACGAATGTTTTCTTTTCTTTTGCTCGCTGTCGATGCTTACATTGAAATACTTGCAAATATTTTTGTTTATTTCTTTATTTTTAACATCTTGCTGATGTTTTGTTTTTTTTTTTGCGTTTGTAGTTGCTATTACTATTGTTGTTGTTGTTGTTGTTGTTATAATTATTGTTGCTAGACGAGCAATCGACGCCGTCGTCGTCGTCTCCGTTTGTTTCGTTTCGTTTCGGTTCTAAGTTTGCGTGTTGTTGTTCCAGGGTGATTTTGCATTCGCAATTCTCTCTATGTTTGTTATTCTTGTTGTTGTTGTTGCTGCTGTTGTTGTTGTTGTTCAGCCCAACAGCATTTCAAGGTCTTTGTACTATTTGCTTTTGCCAAGTTTTGCACTCGTCAATGTGCAAGCTATCGTCTCGTTCGTTTTTCTGCATCATCTCTCAAAAGCAAAATGAGAAGTTTTTGCGAAAATTTCTTTCGCCCATCTCGACTGCGCTCGTGTTGCAGTTTTTGCTCTTTTTTCCACTTGACTGACAATTTGATTGGCAGTTTCTGTATTTGTTGCCATTACTACAGCAACAGCTGTTGTTGTTGTTACTGCTGCTGCTGCTTTTACAGCCCCGCAATTATATTTAATTTTATTATCGAAGATTGCAGCTAGATTTTCGCCTCAAGGTCAGGCATGTAAATCTTTACCAGACAGCGCTGAGAATAGTCCGGGTCCGATCACGTAAGCAAAACTTTTTTTTCCTCTTTATTATTGCTGTTGCTTGTAGTCGATGTTGTTGTTACTGTTGTTGTTGTTGCTTTTCCAGCTAGCAGTGAAAATTGTCGGCGTCGTCGTTGTTGTTGTTGTTGTTGTCGTTGTTCAACCTTCTCGATGTTTTCGATGCTTCATTGTCGTGGCTTTTAATGGGCCTAACATTCAGCTGTTGTTGTTCTCAAAAATTGTTGCTACTTTTGCAACAATTTCAAGTGCATTTTGTTAAATTTTTGTTGCAATTTCTGAAGCATTTCCTATTGCAACTATTTCAGTTGTGTCATTAGCTGATCGGCTGATCAGCAGTTGTTGTTGTTGATTGCCATTTCCCTTGCTTGCGTTATAAATATGCATGTTCCAGCAGCCGGAAGAGTGATCGTCCAACAAGGTTGTCCAATCTGGCGTATACGCAATGTGTAGTAAATTCTTTGCTTATTGCTAAGGAGTCGCATTACGTATACGCAGCATGTGTATGTGTGTGAACTTTACAAGTAATATCGCAATTGATTTAATTGAAACTTAATTATGCATTCTATTGTTGAGATGCTTATCAGAGACCCAGAGAGAGAGAGAGAGAGAGAGAGAGACTTGTGTAGAACATCTATAAGGTCAGCGGCGAGTTAAATTAATGCTTTTGGCTTTTGTCGGTACCAAGTAACATACTACATATGTATTGTATGATTACAATGCTACAATGCGCGGCACATCATCATCATCTCTCTTTCTCTCGAAGTCATCAAGCAACAGCAACGCCCACAGAACACGCTACACTCCTAACTATATGTAATTGTTATATTTGTTTTTTGCTCAGCAAATTGCACGGCAACAAGAGGCGGCAGGCGTGTCGCTTGGGCTCCCATCAACAACATCATCATCATCATCATCGTTTGCTGTTGACGTGGGCTCTAAACATTGCTCTGCACGTTGTGCTCTCCAAGTTGCTTGCAATATCACAAGTAGAGACGACACACAATCGCATACAACACAGATAGATAGAACTGTCAAGGTTACGCATTCGCCACGTATGCAATGCAAAGCACAATGTCTAAGCAAATAGAAGACGCGCAAGGCGAACGCAATGCAAACAGAGACGGACATGGACACTTGTGCAGTGGCCCCCAGAGAGCTCTATGTAGATGCAAACACACACACACACACACACACTTCTACGATGTTGTCTATTTAAGAGTCGTTGTCTATGGCCGTAGAATACAAATTGAGAGTTTTGCAGCAAAGCGTCAGAGAGCAAGAGCAAGAGAGAGAGAGACAGCTTAAGCGCTGCCATACAAGTGTCAAAAGTGGCATAAGCCATGGCCAAAATGATCAGCAAACTGAGCTACAGCCTGCTCTGTTTCCCTATACCGGTATTCATTCTTTCTTTCTCTATCTTAAATGCAACCGCAATTAGCAAAAAAAACAATAGAAAGACAGACAGTCAGACAGCAAGTCATATGTGACCACCCACATCTGCAGCCTTATAAAGATAATATGCTATTAGCTACTGCCTTTATCTGCCAGCCATTCTCAATGCGAGTCTCAAGGGCAAACTCAAATGCTCTAATTGCACATATTAAATCAAAGGGATTACAACGCAAATATCTTCCGCCAAAGACGTTGCGAATGATTTGGTTAAACAATATAAAACAATATATAAATTCGTCTTATATATGTATGTAATATTTATTTGCGTTGTGGAAGAGCAAATTGTATTGATTCAATTGAATTATTGAATAAAAGAATTCTTTCTTAAATTTATTGTGAGTATAAATTCAATAAATTATTTGGTTGTGAAAATTGTAGAAATTATTTAAGAAATACTTTAGTTTCTTTGGCATTCTACTTTGCACTTTATGGTATATTTTTAATGTATATCAATATACCAAATATAGCTAATTTGGAATGTTATACACTGTGTGGTATATTTCGATTGTAGTGCTATAAAAAATATGTCAAATATAAGATTCGGTATATTATTAGTATTTTTGTGGTATATTAAATTGGAATATTTGGTATATACCGTAAATGAATTGCGAGTATTTCACAGTCGAGCACACTTGACTCTAGCTTGTTTGCTTATAGTTTTATTTCCATTTCAGCTTCTTCATTTCGCAATACTTATCCAACAATGTTGTACATATTTTGGATTGTTCCCTATAATAATAACTCACTTAGAAAGCTTCGTCTTTATTTCTTCTAAAATTGATGTAATTACAATGCATTCTATGCAGCTATATTAACTATTTCCCTTACTTTGCAGTGCTTTGTTTAGCTTGAAAAAGTAAACGAAAAATGTAAACTAAATTGACACAAATTTTAGCATCCAACATATTGAATTCAAATTATTATTTAAACTGAATTTAGTTGTATTTTATTGCTGCATATATTAATCAACTAATTAAAAATCGCGTCAACCTTTAAATACAAATGTGGCTTAAAGCCAATTGCATACCTCAGTTGCAGCTCTTAAAATATAACTATAATGTTGAAAAGCAGTTCAAACATTGCGCTACAGCGATGAAAATGAAAATGTTGATGCTCTGCATTCACCTGCAGACGCCACCCAAAAAACTTACTTGATTATGCACTCAATGTCTTACACTTTTGCATAGCAAAGGCGGCTTATGCTCAAGTGTTAAAGTGCATAAATTATAATGCTCTTCCTTCTGATGAAGAGCTGCTGCTGCTTTTCACACTCAACTCAGGCGCCAGCGCCATAAACAGCGTAATGTAAACAGTGGTTGAATTTTATGCAAATTAATTAAGATTGTTGTTTGCAAAATATTGTTAATTATGGTGTTCTATTTCTGCTTTAACTACCAAGTACCGAACTTGCGCGTTTTATTATTATTTGTATTTCTGTTGCAGTTGCCAAGGGAAAAGCATCTGCAAAAGCTTGCGCTCAAAAATATATAAAACTTATGGCAGTTGGCATAGAAAGTGCAACATCTGGCACAACTCGAAGCAAGCTTGCCACAAGGGACTCACAGAGAGAGAGAGAGAGGGAGGGAGGTAGAACACAAATGATAAATGTTCTTTGGAAAAGTGATAAATTTGTAGATGGATTTTTTAAGTGCATTTAATTGCAGCTACTTCTGAAGGTGGAATTTTAATTAAGCTGCTCCTGCTGCTGACTAAACCGTGAATTTGTTAACAATCAAAGCGCAGCGCGTGCGAACAATCAATCAGGGAAGCAAAGAAGCGAGAGAGGAGGGAGGAGGGAGGCGACTCTAAGGTATCCTCTGGTGAGCAGCAGCAGCTGGGCAGACAGACCGAAAGCCGCAGTCAGTTCGTTACTGTACAAGAATTTCAAATTGTTATGCAAATTTCACCTGCGTCGATGGCGCGACTGAAGAGCAAGCTAAAGAGGGGGGAGGGAGAGTGTGAAGAGGGGAAGGCTTGTTGGCGAGAACAAAAGCGCCAGCAAACGCCATAATTCAAGTGGCCGCAGCGATTTCATGCCTGATTTCAATTATCAATATTCGCCAGCGGGTCAAAGAGGAGGTAGCGGGTGCGGGGGGGTTAAAAAGTCGCGTCCAACAATCGAACAATGGGCACAAATCATTTCATATGCCAAGCGTGTGGTCTTCTCTCCTCCTCCTCCCTGATTGGGGATTGAACAGCAGCAGTAGCAGCAGCCACAATGGCAGGAAAGCCGATGAAATGTGTTGTGTTGTTTTTTTCTCGTTTCTCGCAAAAAAATGCAATATTTTATTTTAGAGCAGAGTTGGCTCCTTTTTTGCGATTCAATCTGTTTGTTTTGTCAACTGTCAACGCTGATGAATTTAATAATTTAAAACACCAAAAAGCGCACAACCCAAACCGCAGACAAGCCAAACATCATCGTCAAGCATTATCAACGCCATCATCATCATTGACATCATCATTGTCATCATCATCATTGGCTTTGGTATCGGCCATCAACGCTATCGATGTTCGACATGACACAAAAGCTGCAGTTTGCCGATGGGCTTTGAATAAAAAATGCGAATATATATCGCAAACGATTTGCAAACGATTTGATTGAGCCAAAACGAGCTGAAGTTAACGCAGAGACGCTGCAGATGCATTGAATTTTAAGCAATTTAAACGATTCCAAATAAATTCGCTTTTTTTTCATTCTTTTTTCATTTGGCGAGCCAAACAAATTTGACAAGCGTCAATTGTTTGATATAGGAATATATATCTTTATCGATCAGCTACTTAATGCGTACCGCAGTTGAGATTCTCTTTTGATGATTAAACAGTTTATGGAAGCTAAAGATTGCTGATAATTGAGCTTGATTTGTGGCCAAAGTATTTATTGATCATTAGAGCTTAGCTCTGTTTTATGATCTAAAGACTATAATTATAAAATACTTCGATTAAATAGCTTAAACAGTTTTTGGTTTATCAATTATATTTCAAATTGAAAATGAGTCGATGGCCTTATTTTAGTTATTATATTATTTTGTATAATAATTAATATGAAAATAAATAAATAATAAATTGAAAATGTATTTATTACTATTTGAAGTTTTCGTATAAAGTATTATTTGGGAAATTTGAATATATACTTTAGTATAATTAAAAATGTTAATAATAAAATTAATTTGTATTTGAATAAACTTGGAAATTTTACTTAAAAACGCAGCTGTTTGCATAATAAATTGAACATCAAATTCAAATAGTTCTATTGAGTTTTTTATAGTGAAAACTAGTTCATTTCAAGCTTTAGAATTTGACTTTTGTTTCGCGTTAATAAAAATTATTTTATTGCCTTCATTATTATAAATCCATATACTAAATAATACACCCACAAAAGTCACTTCTAAGCTCCCCAGTTAGTCCATAAATATGCCAAAATATTAGCGAGAGCTTAGCCAACAACTCAATCGAAATGCATTTTGTTGGCTTTAACGAAAATATATTTGCCACGCATATTTCAATCGACAAAGTCGTGAAACAGAACAGAGCCGCGATGAACTGAACTGTATTGAATTGAATTGAGCTGAAAGCACATTCATCAATTTTTTAAAGCCAGCGAAAGAAAAGTCTCGCCCTGAAAATGGAATAACAACAGCAAGCCGAAGATGAAGAGCAAAAAAGAAGGGGGAAGGAGCTGGAAGAAGAGCAACAACAAAAGGCAGTCGTAAAACGTAAATTTGAAGTGAGGCACGTAAAGAAAACGTAAAATATTTGAAGCTCATGACCAAAAACGATGGTGCGAGGTATTGTATTTTATTGAAAATTCTCACATATTTATTAAGCTTATTTGCCATTTGCCATTTTGCCGTTTCTTACTTACGTAACGTTGTAATGCGTATACGTATTAGTGTGTGTGTGTGTGTGTGTGGGGGAGGGGGAGGGGGAAGGCTGGTAGTGCGACACCACACAACAGCAGCAGGCAACATTTTATGAGACAGCGCCAAGTAATTCTTATGATTATCATAATTTATATGGCCTTCGAGTACGACAGTCGGCAGCTTTTGGAATTTATACATATATTTTTTTTCGCCTGGGCTCAGCCCCCTACCACAAAAATACAAAAAAAAAACCGAAACCAAGCAAGTTCCAGTTCCAGCAGCAGCAGCAGCAGCAGCAACAGAACCAGAACCATAACACAAACAAAGAAAGAAACAGACAGCACAAATTGAGAACAAATCTTCTTTGCTGCTGCTGCTGCTGCTCTTGTACCCATTGTCAAATGCTCAAGAGAGGGTGGCTTGCCATCTATGTAAATCTCAAGAGAAGGTAAATCTTTGGCTTCGAAATGTGTAAACTTGATTACAATCAAATGTCGAGAGTTGACGCTCGACGCTCAACGGCGGCTGTAGGTGTATGTCGATCTGTTGAGCCATTAAATTTGATAAATCGCTTCCGGTATGCCATATACAGATTTATTGTGCGCATTGCGTTTCTAGAAGAATGAATGATAAAGAATGAAGTGTAATATTCTATGTAGCCCAAAAATAAATGATAAATAAATAGATAATTGTATATTGAAAATAGTTAATTGAATAAATAATAAATTCATTTAATATAATTAGAAGAAGGCATCATAAATACATATAAAATGAATGAAATAGTTAAGCTAATAAAGAATAAATAATTTATTTCTTTCCCCATTTATATTAATTCAATTTATTACCTATTATAATTAATATGAAATAATGAAAACAAATAGACACATATATTGTATATTAAATATATTAAAACTAAAAAGTCTCGCACGGGACAAATTTCGCCATGGAATTACCCATATATCTTATTCTTATGAAATATATAAATAATCAAGATAAAATATGGAATAGAAATTTAGTCATACAATTTAATTAAAACTTCTAAAATAAAATATATGTAATTTTGATTATTTATTCATCAAAACAATTAAATTTAACAATCAGTCACTAACAAACTTAATAACTGAGCACAGTCGTCGTATACTTAACAATCATCAACGAGAAAGCAGTGCAAGCAGTGCAATTGCATATCAGAACTGCATAGACTGCTTGCAATGCTGATATTTGCACTTTGCGCCAAACGTTGCGTATGCTTAACATTAAGAATCTTACACAGGGCATCTTTAAGTCTAGCACTCTCACTGCGAGTCTCATTGCTGCTGCTGCTGTTGCTGCTATAGCTATTGCTATTGCTGTGGCTGTTGCTGTTGGTGGTGGTGACGTCTTCCGTGCCGCTTCGTGCTTTTCTAATGCACACACAGAGAGCAGCAGAGCCGTAGAGCCATCTAACTAATGCTAAATACTTTGACCTTGGAACCGCGCGCGTCTCAGGGTCTTGAAAATTATATAGATATATATGTACATAGTATGGATGCGGCTAGCACCTAGCTGAAAAAAGCGTTCAACAGCAGAGCAGAGCGCCGAGGAGACAGAAGATGAGTGAAAAAAAAAAAACAATTTCCACTCAATGAATAGAAAAATTGCGCACAATTGTTTGGCATTTTTTTTCTGTTTTTTTTTTGTGTTTTCGTTGATGGTTTTCGTTTTCAGTGTTTTGTTGTGGTCGTTGATGATGTTAACTAAATAATTAGCTGACATAATTTGCTGGCTAAGAGCGGGCCCATCGTACCATATACAATATATAGTATATTCGTATAGGCACGAGACAATGTCGCTCTTCAGACCCGTCCGGAGTCAAAAGTCAGGCCAAAAAGTGTCAAATTAAATGCGCATTAGAGCGTCATTTGAAAGACAACAAGAAATACACACAGAAGAGCAGAGCAGAGCACTTGGCAACAACAACCGAGATGCGGCAGCCGCTCAAAGCTTTTTATATTGTATATTAAACAATTAAATGACCAGCAACATTTAATTGCATAATTAATAAACATTAAAAGCACTTAGGTATGGCAACAATGTTATTTTTTTCTGTATTTAATACTATACAATTTGCAGTTGTCGTTTTTCATTTTCTTAGCTTTTGCCTTCGTTTCATTTCGTTTCGTTTCGTTTCTTCTGCCTCTCTTTGACTACAAAATCTTCATGACAAAAGACACGAACCAAAGTCGCAGACATTCACACTATCACACACGCACACGCACACCACATAAATATGGATAAGTACATAAGTAATACTACGTAATGAGAGATTACAACACAAACACACACTCGCATTCAAAATCCAAATTTGTTCCGTTCACAAACGTTGAAGAACTGACACCTGTGGCATTTGGCATTCCTCTATTCTAGACGCGGAGATCAACAAATTGTCTACGTTCAGAAGAAGCACGACTAAGAGGTACTACGTATATTTGGTAATTCTAGTTTACTAAATATTATGGTAACATATTCTTTGAAATAAATGATATTATTTGAGTTCTGTAGGTATTTAAAAGATGACTTGAAAGAAAATGTAAAACCATTGAAAACAAAGTCAACTAGGAAATAAAATGAACAACTGAAATATGACAGCAAATTTTCTCAAGTCTGAAGTTTATTTTGGATATATATCGTTGAAATTGTAATTATAGTTTACTAAAATGAGTGAAATTATACGAATTCTGAACGTATTCAAAATATGACTTAGAGGAAAAAAAAATTCGAAACATTCAAAAAAGTCAACCAGGATATAAAACGTAAACGCTCTTTACTTATGATTCGTATAATGACAAATTCTTTCACAATTAGAAACCAATTCTTAATAATTTTCTTTTAGTAATATGCTTAAATTGTGTCCCGCATAAATTTGTTGCAATTGTGATGTAATTTTATGACTTTTAAACATTTTAAAAATATGAAATCACAATAATTTAAAATATATTTCCATAAATTTTCAAAGTTTTCAATTGTACTTACTACTTTGCTCAGTTATTTTAATGCAAAGTCGCTGTTTATGCCCACTTCCGCGATCCACTTCCAAAAATTTCACACTACAGGGTAGAACATTAAACGATTTGTCAGTTGCTAACAAACTTTGCGTCGCCGCACGCACAGTAGCTCAAATCTCGAAATCTGTAAGACGAAAAAAAAAAAAAAAATACAAATAAAAACGAAATTATCATTACAAAAGCAAACAGAACAAACACAGAATGAAAACACAACACAGCCGAAATAAAAAAAAAACGAGCAAAGCTTCGCGACCTTCACCTACAGCAGAACAGCAGAGAAACAAAATAGAATAGATCAGGGCATAAGGTGTCCCGTCGGGGCAACTGGGGCAAAGGCAGTCAGAGAGGGAGGTGTGGAGGGGGTGTGTAGATGTAGGTGTGTGTGTGTGTCTATTACTTGGTCATTCCGGGCAGCGCCTACGCAATTAGCAATGCCCTGAGGCCATAAAAATAGCAACAATTGTCGAGGCCCGCGAGTAGCCAAAGGTCTCTCTCTCTCTCTCTCTCTCTCTCATCTATCTGGAAAGTGAATGTTCTTATTATTATTATTATGCTCGCTCCCTCCTGCTCTCTCTCTCTCACTCATTCTGCTCTCAAATCGAAATCGAAATCAGTTTCGCTCAAATGAAATCAAAAGTTGACGTTTCGTTCTCCGGTTTCCTCCTCCTCCTCCTCTTCCACTTCCCTTCCCATTCCTCTTTCCTACGTCACTGTGCCATCCCTCGTCACCAGCTTTGTATTTTACTTGTTTTTTTTTTTTTTTTTTGCTTCATTTTGACAATTTGTTTATTTTGTTGTGTTCGTATTCTATGCGCTGTTTACGCTTTGTCTTTTTCGCACGTAAAACGTGTGACTTGAACTTTGAATTAATTCGTTCAATAATTTACATTTTTTTTTTTTTCAATGTACCACTTCCCTCTCCCCCTCCCCAATCAACCTTCCCTCCTGCCCCTCGTTTTTTGTGTTGCTGGTTTTATTTATTCATTTTGTGACTGGGTCTTGGAGCATTGCAGGTTCTTGTTTGCTTTAGCTGTGTGGCTTTTGCATTAGTTTTCTAATTCCAAGAAGCGTTTCTTGTTATACTGGTAACTTCTAGGTGACCACGAGACGATGACGACGTAATGTGGATACTGCTTTGGCTGGCTGCTTAACCATCAACAACAATAACAACAAGAAATCGTGGTAAACAATTCTAGGAAATGGCAATGAAACCGAATGTGTGTAGTTCCCGGTTATGTGCGCAGCATTGATTATTATTGTTTTCGGGTTTTTTTCTTTCTCTCTGTTGCCCTCTGGACGTGCCATTCTTTGTTTACCGCTAGGCAATGAGGGCACAAATTGATCCAGAAATCTGTATTTCCTTACTGTTGTTAGACAGCAAATTAAACGTGTTAATCGGGAAATTTCAAAGTGATGTTAATCAAATATATTAGAAATATATAAAAGATTGAAGAAAGTGATGTTAATCAACTATATTAAAACTATATAAAAGATTGAAGAAAAGATTTCTGCATATTTAATTCCTGCAAATTTAACATATAAATAGAGAAATTGGGCATCTTTCATCAATTTTGCTAATAAAATACTTTTTTCTATATAAATATACTACATAAACAATATAATACCAATATTTGAAAGCCCAGTTTCCTGAATCAAGTATCATTTATCTTCGAAATTGTGTTATTAAGAAAAGACCACTTTAAGATCATATTATTGAAAGTAAGAACATTAATCTAAACAAGTAAAAAAGCTATAGTAGAGTGTACTGTAGTAGTATAGTGCTCATTTTAAAATATACCTAATAAATATACCAAAAATACTAAAAATATACCGATTGATACTTGGTATATCGATATAATACTATATTTAAAATATACCATACAAACAAAAAATACCAGATTGTCAGCCAAATAAAAAGTGGCCATATAAAAAAATATTTATTATATAATCTGTATTATTTTTATCGCAATCATCTTCTCATTCTGTTTCTATAATTTCCAATTTCATAATCTTAAAAAAATTTATTGCAATATAGTCGTAAATATAGTAGTAATTTAATTTCCTAATCTTTTCCATGGAAAATTCTGAATTTAGCTTTGCAATTAAAAGTACTGATAAGCTCTAAATATTTGCGAATGCCCAAAAAACGCTAAAAAAAAATGCTGTGACTTTCTACTTCATATTGTATATTAGACTTAAATCTAATGCAAAAGTAGATTGATTAATTCTCTAACTATTTTCTTTAGATACGAAAAAATAACCTTCACGAATTAATCATTGATGGCAGCTACAAATAGAAGCACTGATAAGCCAATATATTATTACACATCGATTTTCGAAACTCGCTCAAGTATTGCATAAATCATCTTTAGACTATGCGTAGCCATCTCTTATCAAAAAAAGAAGAAAAAACGCCCCCACAAAACAAAATATACAAGCTCAAGGCGCAGTCACATTTCATATTCACGGTCTTGGATACTCATGAATCATTTCCCGTTTGCCATATACTCACACTCAGCTCGCAAAGCGATTGTTGAGTTTTTGCATTTTTTAGATATCAACTAAATTGTTGTGTGTGTGTATTTTATGTGCACTTTTATTATTGGCATATGCCATATTGCAATATTTATGCGACAAACACACCGAAGGGCGAAAAGCGAATGAATTAGTGCTAAGAGGAAGGGGGAAGGGAAAGGAGAAGGGAGGGCTACAAAACAAAACACACATATGCAGCATTGTCTTCTTCATTAACAATATTCCTGGCCGCAGACGTTCGTTGGGATGCTTTTGTTTGCACATTGACACAGGTGAAACTAATTAGGCCACAAAACCCAGCTCATTTATGTTTTATTTGTTAACCAACAAGGCAAAAAAAAGAGAAGAAGACAACAATATAGTACAGTAGCAATAGCAGCAGAAAGCAGAAAACAACAACAACAACAACAACAACAACAACAACAATATATAACAATTAAAAGAAGAATAGACCGAGGGTGAACTCATTTTTGCAAACAAGCCAGTTGAGGCCTATTCAGAGAGCAACAAAATAAAAAGGTTGCCAAAACTGAGAATCAGCTGCGCATCTGCTTTAGCTTCAGCTTCAGCTTCTTTTCTTATTGTTTAAACACAACTTGTGTGCAAGTCGACGAACTTTATACAATTCACAGAGTATAACAGAGTATAGAGTATATGCAAAGCGTGTAACATTTTTTTTTGGTTATTTGTGCAGCAACACAAGAAAATAAAATTGACCCAAATGTGGAGAGAAGAGGCCGGCCAACTGAGCGTATGCGTAATAGCATTTTAGTTTCGCTAGTTTTCGCTTTCATGCGCGCAAATCAGCTTAGCAACCACAGCAACAACAACAACAGCTGGTGAATCCATGAACCAAGCAAAACCCAACCCAAAAAAAAATAAAAACTTGAAGCGAACCCAAAGCGAGTCGCCGTCGTCGTCGCGTCGCGTTGAGTAGGAAAAACGTGCCTATGCAAAATGAGTTTCAATTGCAAAGCGCGCGTGAAAAATTCATTAAAAAGCCGTCGGGCGGCAACTGCCCCCTTTTAAATGTTTTTCTTCATATTTCGTTATACATTTTTGTTTTTGCGCTTAGTGCAAAAAAAAACCTCATAATTGCAGCGTATTTCACTTTGTTTCTTGGAATGCAAAACACACACACACACACACACACTCCTTGTACACCCTCGCCAGAGAAAAAAAAACAAAAACGAATATAAAAAACAAACGCTGCGTTGAATGTTGCTTATTAAAATTGAGCGAAATTTAATAAGCAACGTTTTATGCACACAAACGGGACTTTTGTTGGCCATTTTGCGAGTTTGCCACAAAATGGCCGAAAGACTCTGGCTCTGTTTTTTTTTTTTTTTCACTTCTCGCTTTTCGCACAGATTATGAAATGCGCAAAAATAAAGGGCGCTTCTCTTATACAAGAGTCTGCTCCCACATATATACTATATACTATGCATATATATATACATCTCAAGACACTTGCGACGACGTCGTCGCAAAAATGCAACTAAAGTCACGTTTTTTTTTTTGCTTTGTAGACCCTAGCTTGGCATTGCCTTAGCCAAATGTTGACTATAAAAATGTATGTAGATTCCATAGTAAAAAAATTACGAAAAGAAAACTTAAAAACTATAATGTTTTCAAATGCCATTTGTAAATATTCCAAAATTTTATTACTATTATTTTGTATGCAGCGCACATACAAATTAATGCTCACATTAATGCTCAGAATTAAGTTGTCGTTTTGTTCAAGTTAACGCACAGCTTAAATAATGCTTAATGTGGCTATAAAATTATCGATGTAAGCGCCGACAACTGATTAAAATAAGTGAGAAAGTCGATACTCGATGCTCGCTATCCATTTTTCTTAAAATATACCAAATCAATATACCGAGAATATACTTAAATCTACCGAAGTCGTTATATACCAAATTAATATACCGAGAATATACTTAAATCTACCGAAGTTATACCAAATGAAGACTTCGGTATATTTAAGTATGGTGTAGTAAATAAAGTATGGTATATTTTGAGGGTGATAGTATATCGACCGAATTAATATACTGAACAAATACTCAAATAAGCAAAACTATTTATTTGGTATTTTGATATACCACTTTATTAAAAATATATTATAGAGAAGCAGATATAACTTTATTTGGTATATTTAAAACTTTAAAATATACTTTATTTTGGTATATCAAAATACTATTCTATAAAAAATATTCCATAAACTAGAAAATATACCTTTATTTGATATATTACTACATTCAGAACATACCAATAGTATAATTAATATAGTACTACTTAAAAAATATACCATATACCAGATTATCAAATAAAGCAATGAAAAACCGAGTCTAGCAGCCTTTTTTAACCTTATAAAAAGATAACTTAAATAACTTTTTCACAAATTTACGCATAACAAAACATTTTCCACAAAATAAATAGAAATCGATCTAGTTTTCAGTTTAGGGGTTGCTTCTGCGACCTTTTCGACACTTTAATAAAAGAAAAAACTGCGTATCATAGCGTGCTTAAGTCGTATCATCATACCATATCATATCATATCTTTTGTGCCCTATCACCCAACTCGAATTGTCTCTCAGACAGTGTTGGCCTTAAAGCATATTGCACATTTGAAGAGGGCTTTTCACTTGGCTTTCGTACGTTCTATGGCTGCCACAAATTTGTTTGCATAAAGTGTAACAAAATTTACATTTCAATTATGCTTGCCAAAATACTTACACCCAAACAGACATATAAGATACATATATATATGTATATAAGTAGAGTAGAGCTAAAGACAAACGAGAGACATTGTTGAGTGTGTGCTTGTTGTCGGGGGTGTGAATCATAGGTGATGTATCCACCTGAGCTCTCTCACAGAGAATTGCCGAAAAACCCAAGGCAGACAAGAGTCAGAGACTAAGCTCGAGAGATGGCTGAGCTAGCTTCTATGGCGAGGAATGAGAAATGAGTTAAGGGAGGGAGACTTGGAAGCTACTATGAGGGCAGTCTGGCTGTGTTAGCATTTTCATAACCTTGTCAGCTTGATATGCGCATAAATTTGAAGCAGTGCACATTGTTTATTTAAATGCCACCCGCTGCTGTTGTTGTTGTTGTTGCTGCCTTCTTTGCCAGACTTAAAATCGGATCTCCGCTGTCCTTGTTTTAGAATACACAACATCGTAGCAGGTTCCTGGCAACGTCCTTGCTGCCTGGCTTTTGTCTCTCTCCCTGTCTGGGGCTTTCTTTCGCCTTTCGCACACATTGTGAATTTATCAAGCAGTCGGCAATAAATTGATGTTAGGCTTATAAAAGGTACAGTTCACAAAATGGGTCTACTACTAACATATATGTATGTATATACAACTTCTAATCGGAAAAACAAATACAATATACACTCGACTATGGTTGACCGTATGAAAACATGACAAAAGAATACTTTGCTGCATGGCGGAAATTGTGTGTGTGATAGTCTCAAAAGGGTTGTCAAATGTCTCGAATAATTGGCAGTCTTTAAATTAGCTATTCAAGCATATTCCGCAGACAATTGGCATTCAAAGTTTATCGTAATATTTCGAAAATGTAGTCGACAAATTAAAACAAGAATATAAAGTTTACAAGCTAGATTTTTTTTTGCTTGCAATTAGTAGTATAGCATTTATGGTTGCAAATAACAAGCAGACATAATTGCCAATTGTGCAGATACTTGAATATTAGATTCATTATTGGCATGCGAGGTCTATGGCACAAAAGTTGCCTCAATTATTTATCACAGATACAACAGATACAGATACGATTCTTTCGCGCACTTACTAGAGTCGACTACTAGTTTAGTATTCTTTGCCTTAGTGTTTGCGGTATTGAGTTTTGACCTCAGAAGAGCTCTCGCAGCATAAATTACAAAGAACTGAAAGTGAATGCCAAGCAAAGAACGACAACGACGACAACAAAAATGGATCTAAATTTATGCTAAGCAAATGCAGGCGGCACAAAAGTTGCCGCCAAGGCGTCGCAGCGGCAATAGATACAGATACTTTGCACACAAATAGTAGATAGAGTGAGGCACACACACACACACACACACGCACACACACAGGCACACATACATTTTCCAAGAACTCGCTGCAGATTAAAGAAAACGACAACAATGAAATTGAAATTGAAAGCAAAAGTCAAAAGTTTAAAGGCATGCCTTTCATTCCTTCATGCTTACGTGCAAGTATCTCAGCGCGGCTGTAAATGTAGTGTGTATCTTAAAGATACAACTGTCTGTCTGTTCGTCTGTCTCTTCGTCTGGGTCGCAGCACGCGCTCAATGATTTTATCAATGTCAACTGCAGCGATGGTCCATAATAATACTTGTAATTGCCGCCAGGCAGCCGCAAAACGCAAATTAAATGCTTCAACTGGGCGTTAACAGCACGTAAACTCACAGCAGCCAACAACGCAGCCAACAGCAACAGCATTCAATAGATACTTCAAGTACTCATACTCGGGGTACTTGCGATTTCACCCAAAAAAAAACACACAATCGAGTTGTCCTCAAAAACGTACACAGGATCTGACGATTGCCCAGATGGCAATGAGAATGATAATGATAATAAAAAAAAAAGACGCTCATCATGATGCAAAGAAGCGTGACACTTGAGCAAATATTTAACTGTATCTCCAGATTGGGCGACACACTCTTTTGACTCTTCTCTACTACTTCGGATTGCATACAATCCGTTATGTAGTCCAAAAAGAATTTGCGCAACTTTCTACGCGATTTTCACTTTTCATTTATGACTTATTGTTGTGTCTCTGTGTGTGACATCATCATCATCATCATCATGATCATTGCCTGCTAGGGGTCCAGTAGCTGACTTCTGGACTCCGACGGCGAGCCAAGTCAAGTGTCAGAAAAAGTGAAAACTGCGTGTTTATTGTGTCTGCCGTCGCTGTTGTCGTCGCTGTTGCAGCTTTTGTTTATTTTTCTTTTTTTTTTGGCGATCCAATTTCAAGTGGCCTGCGCTGTTTATTTATTATTGTGGCCCCGGCGACTGCAACTGCAGCTGTTGGCATAACAAAAGTACAGCGAAAAGTACAAAAAAAAAAAAAAAACTCCAACCAATTGTTAACAAACTTGGGCGCGTCACAAGCCGAAACATCAACAGAAAGTTAGCCAAGTTGCAGATGAAGTCATCACTGCATCACTGTGTGTGTTACCAAACACCTCTTTGTGGCAAGCTAAGCCAGCCACACATCCACATCATAATCATCATCATCATCATCATCAACAACTTCGTTCCATTCTCTTCATCGTTAACGAAAGCTTGACCTTCATTTGCCGGTTGCAATTCAAGTTCTGCGACAAATATTTAATGATCTCATTAAAAATAATTAATTTTATTACGCTACAACAAAAATTATAATTCTGCGAATTGTATTCATGTGTATTCACATTTTATATTTTCAGCTTTGTTCATTTTTGGTTTTTAAGCCAAATGATGCGTTTGAATAATAAATTAATCCAATGAGCAAAACAGCAAAAAGTCGCATTGCAATTTCATTTGAAATTACGTTTAAAACATGTTTATTCGACGTTTGTAAGCCATCAAATGTAGCGTAAATGTAACTTTTTCATTTTTGCATATTCTTTTTTTCCCCCCTTTTTATGGCAAACACATTCAATTTGATTATAAAAACTGCATCAAATTAATTACATTATAGTTTAAGAGCTTAATTAAAGTCAATCGCATTGAAATGGTCGCTTGTTCAATGCTCTCTCGAACATTTTTTGTTGATTAATATAAAACCGAAATTTCAAATAGCATCAATTTTTATTTAAAATTTTTTTTGTTGATTGTAATGAATGTTCCTAATACAAAGCTATTTTAATCAAGATGTTTTCTTGATGAAGTTCAATTTTAGAATGTTTTTATCGGAAGAACATTTTTAAAGTTCTGCTGCATTTAATTTCACTGCTGTATCAAACAAGTTTATTGTGTTAGTCTACGAGATACCCTCTACCTATTATCAAGAAAAGCAATACGATGCGGTATTATTTGTTAAAATATACCGAATTAATATACTGCAAAATAATACTAAAATACCAAAAACTATATTTGGCATATCGAGAAATATAATATACTGAAAATATTAATATATAATAATATACCAAAAATATACCAACAGTTATATTTGGTATATCATACCATAAAGAGATAGATGTACTTATTCATAGAGTATTTAACATATTGCACTCTAGAGTATTAAAACAAATAATGTAAAAAAAAAATGTAAATAAATAAACAACACAATTTAAATCCAAACTTAAAGCTTCTCACTTTTATTGCTTTATTTACTAATTTATTAAAGTGCTGACTGCTTTTTACGCTGCCCATAAAATAATCTCGCAAAATTCTATCCAACAAACTCATCTTTTATTCAGCAGCCAGCAGAAATCTGTAACTAATTCTTAAAGAAACAACAATTTTTTCGATGTTGAATGTTGAATGTTCCCATAATTTAATTGCTCAACTTGTGTGGGAAAAAATAATGGCCATCGATTAAGTTGAGACTACACGCCAGCAAGGTCAAAGGGAAAGCACAGTTTGCTAAACAATTCAATTGAAGGGTCAGTCCCAAATAAATAGAAATAGCAGCAACACACACACACTCCCACAAATCTTACAAAGAAATTAAAAACGTGCGCCCAATTTTGCCGGACTCGCAGCAAAAATGTCTCAATTTCTCGCTCGGCATGGCAGCAAAGTCAGCGTCAAATAATAAACACATAAAAGTAAATAAAAAAATACTAATAAAAAATGAAGAAATAGGAAATACACCCAAACAAAAAAAAACAAAAAATTGGCTATGGCAAATAAAAAGGAATTTTGTGCCAAAACAGCAATAAAGTCGAAAAGCAGTTTATCAAATTTTCACGCACACAAAACTCACTCCAAGGGAATTCCCTCCAAAAAAACAAAAAAAAAAGAAAGAAATAAAAAACAACAACTAGATGCGGTAGATTTGTTGGGACGTGTGTCGCCAATGCCTGGACAAACAAACCCTGGACAAGGACATTCAGGCAGCTGCTACAGTTTCAAGAGGGAGGGAGGGAGGGGAAAGCAATGACAATAGCGTCATGAAAAAAGCGTTAAATGTCTTAATTTTTCTTTTGGCTCCAGGGGCTTTTGGTTGTCGTTTTCTTTGCTGTGTGCTTAGTGAAAATAAAACGCATGACAGGCAATTTTCACAAAGTTTTTTTCTTTTTTAAGAACTGTTAACGAGGTGATGGGGGGGAGGGCGAGAAGTGAGGAGTGAGCTTGAGTGCTCAAGGGGGCGAATGAATCGTGAGAGAGAGAGTCAGAGAGGCAGCCAAGGGCTGTCAAAGCGGTCAGCGCTGTCAGGGCGGTCAGGGCAGAGTCGGGGCCAATAAAGCCAAGTCCAATGAGGCGCACAAATGAACAAAGTGGGCACAAACCGAGGCAGCAACAGCAACAACAACAGCAACAACAGCAACGCTTTGTGGTCTCGTGAATGCTGACCAATCCGCTACGGTCCAATGATGTTGACATTTGTGTCAGCCAAAAGTATTTGGCACTCGAATTTCTGTGGTGACTGCGGCCAGCAACAGCAACAGCAGCAACATCGGCGTCGGCGGCTCTCATTTTGCTGTTATTTCTATTTTTCCTTATTTTCTGTTGTTGCTTTTGCTTTTTTTTTTTGTTTGTGGTGGTGGCTACTAACAAAATGCCACAAGCTCGTTCGTTCTCATACGAGCATGTGGAATTTTTGTAATTCGAGGTGCAACAACAAACCAAAAAAAAAAAAAAAAACAAAAAACTCAACAAACAAAAAATGCAGACACAAATCTGTCAGTTGGTTTGTTTCAATTCGATAAACGAAAGCTTAGGCTTAGCTATCAGTACGTTAAGCTGGAATTAAGTTGTCCCATGGCAAACATTTTGGAGCAGATAGAAGATGAACTGATAGATTGATATGAAAATGGATAAAATGACAAATAATGAAATTAAATGTTAATAATTGATTGCAAAGTTTGAAAAATCTAAGCCACATGGTTAAAGCAAATGTAAATGTTATTTATTTAAAGCTTCAAATACACTTTACGTAGGACATAAATTTGATTTTCTATAACATGACTTATGAGTTATTCCCTCTGGATATAAAAATCGTTTAATATAAAAGGCAATAATAATAGAGAAATTCACTTTGACATTACTAAGTAAATGCAAATGCTTTAACGCTTTAAATAAACTTGTAAAACTTTCATAATTACATTTTCTTTTAAATGCATTTTGAAGCAACTACCATAAAGTTCATTATTCAACTTATTCTGCGGCTTCAAAGTGATAAGTAAAAGTGCCAATAAAAATGCTCAAAAATGTATTCCCCACCAATAATAACATTTCAATATTATTTTATATGAATAAGAATCCCTAACATTATTATACCTGGTACTCATGGGGAAGAAGTTTATTATAATGTTGTGCCTAAAAAATTGCAGAAGTTAACAAAGAAATACTTTTGTATGGCAGACAATCTGGTAGATTTTGCATTCTATGGTATATTTTGAATATAGTATATTAAATATACCATTTGGTACATTTTTCTAAGTTTTCAGTATATTTTTGGTATATTTAAAATGGGTAACGGGTATCCCAAAGTCAGGCAAACTCGATTGTAGCTCTCTTACTAGTTTTAGAAATTAGGCGCAAGCTTTTCAAACTAAGTCATATAAAATGTTCATTTTGGAATATTAATTTTGATATTATAATAACAGTTTAGTTATATTCAATGGAATACTTAAACTCTTAGCTAGTTTAATCTCTTTGCTATTCATAAAAAAACGCATAAAAATGTTCTCAAATTTTCCTTTTTTTTTCGTTTGCTGCAACTTCTATCTAATTTTCCAAATTGCAATCGGCTTGTAATTAACCCAACTAATGCCATTTGCTGCGTAGCTGCCCTCATGCATTTTTTTCTTTTTTTTTTGTTTGTGTTTGTAAATTCCCCCCCCCAAAGAGTGCACGCATATAGAAAATTATATAACAGACGCAGCTGCTGTTGCATCTTGTGCTGCTGCTTCAGTTTGAGTTTCAGTTGCTGTTGCCGCTGCTTCTTCTCTCTGCATCTAATTATGCGAATGCATTTAAGCGCACAGTATGCGTGTGTATGTGTGTGTGTGTGTGTGTTTTTTGCGCACTGAAATTAGGTCAGATTTAACATATTCATTAGAATTTGGTGGTGTGCCAAGCAAAGTATGGGGCCAAGGGGCACACAAAACTCAAAGGAAGCTGCTGCTGCTGCTGGCAAAGCGAATACAACAGCAACTGCACTGAACGCAGCAACTTGTGAAGCGCTTTTAATGGTGATTACAAGTGCCTCACACACACACACGCATATACATGCATATACACACACACACACACACAATGGCAGCAAATTATTAGAAAATTGCATTCGACGACGACGACGACGACGATGGAGACGGCGGCCTCGTTTCGGCTGCTTCGCAGTTGCCCTCGCCACGATAAGCACTGCAAATGGAGGCAAGGCAACAGCAACAACAACCAGGCAGAAAATATGGGATGATGGCAGCAGGCAAAGTCAGAGCGATCGAGTGCAAAGTGGTGCCAGGGCAATGGCAATCGCTGGGCAGGCAGAAAAGCGCAGCAGGCAGAAAGAATTTTCAAATGCTGCTGCTGCTGCTGATAACACCACAGCACAGCAGTGAAGAAGGCGTCAAATGTCTCAATAGACAAAACTGTGACACTCGAGCACGCAAAGCAGAAACAGTGAGACAGAGAGAGAGAGAGAGATGTGTGCTGTTCATATGTGCGTAGCAAGTACTTTTTTTTGTAGCACATTCAATGAAGCATGATGGCAAAGAGCAGCAATACCAAAGCGCTACTGTTCTATGATGAGCACTGAGCACTTCAATTACACAAGCCACGCAAGCTTCGTTTAATAGAATTAGTACAATGACAATTGGCCAAAGCCTCAAAGACGGCGACAACGACGACCAAGCAATAGAAATAAATTGAATAAATGCGCTGCACAGCAGCAACAGCAGCCGTCAGCAACCAGCAACATCATCATCAAGAGCAGCAGCAGCAGCAGCTAAAGATGAAAAGAGATGTGGACGGAGGCAAAAGCTGAAGAAGAAACGAGGTCATCGCAGCTGATAATTTTGGGCAGATAGCATAGAACATGGAACATGGCGTGGCTGTCAGACAAGACACAAAAAAAAAAAGACGCAAACAAAAAGAAATGACATCAAAATGGAGATCATCTGGCAGTAGCAGGAGTCAACACTGACTACCAGTCGTATACGTAATGCCATGCCCAGATTCTAAAACACAACACAACAGCAGAGAGTGAGCAACAAAAGGCCCGTGTCGATGACAATTAGCGATTGGGGCGAGCTTCCCCACCTCCCCCTCCCCCCTCCCACAGTTAGTTGACCCAACCGTGCGACACACCTTTTCGAGTATAGCTATCGACACACACACACACATACAAATTGTGTGTGTGGCATCGATGGTCGATGGTTGTGTGGCAGCGCAGGCAAAAATATGTAGAGCATGCAGCGTTGCCATAAATTAAATTTAACACCAGATCGGCTGGCATCGATAGCTGCCTCGATAGCTTCCTCCTCCTTCTCCATTGCGCATTTCTAATGGCAAGTGAAGCTCACTCGAACACAACAATGAAAGACAACAATCAACAATGCGAAACTAAACGCTTCACTGCATTCTACACATTCAACATTCCCTCCTCTCGCTCTCTCTCTCTCTCACCATTTTGTTACCTCTATCTCAATCTGTCAATCTGTCTAACTACTTACCTAGCCAATACTCAATACTTAATACTCAATACCCATCCCCATTCCCATTCCCAAAAACACACACAATTCCAAATACCCAACCAAAAGCTGACAGTTTAAATTAAATGTTGCTCTGCGGACAGCAAAATCGAGAGCACATTAGAAGCTTTGTTCGATGGCTGCACAAGAGCTGAAGCTACATTGAAAGCTGTGTGGGTGGAAGATAGATAAATTAATGTAGAAATGTATCTTGTAAATAAATACTTGGAAATTTCATACAAGAGATGTTTTGCCTTGAAGACGACACCAACATCTTGTTGGAATTTGTGTTGTTTAAATAATTATCTAATTGCATTTTCAATTCAGTGAATTTCTGTCAATTCACTTATGGCAGCCATCTATGAATTTGAATTTAAAGCTGTAATAATTTAAATGAGTTCAGCTTAAGAATTTCTATGAATTCGAATTTAATGTAATAACTTTGTATTAAAGAAATATTTAATTTTGATTTCATTTCATTCAATTTAAATTTAAAGATAAATTTGAATAAATTTATACAACATTCTGTATGAATTCATATAAAATTTTGTTGTTACTAATTTGTATTAAACATTTATAAAATTTCCACACAAAAATTCTGTGCAGAAATAAAGAAATTTTCTTTCATCTCAATTCACAAAATCTTGAATGAATTTTTATAAATATATCGTAACTACTTTGTATTATATTTCCTTACATAAATTCTGTGCAAAATTAAGTGAATTTCTTTCACTTCAATTTAAGAATCCATCGAAAGCATATCTGAGAAACTAAGCGACTAAAATCACACTAAAGTTAAATTGTATTTTGTATTAATTTAAGTTAGAAACTTATATTATTCGCTCATACACAATTCAATGAATTTCTAAGAAGCCATCTAATGCATTTCCGACAAATACAGGAAATCCAAAGATACACTCAATAAATAGGAAAATGGATATATAACATGCACAAGTTGTTTTGAAAAACAGAAGTCAGAAGTCGGGCAAATTGTTAATTCTATCTGTCACTCTGACTGACAATTATTCAGTCCGTCAGTCAGTCAGTCATTGAGGCAGTTAGCTAACAATGCGTTGGCGCCGTCCGTCCAAGGAAAGTCCATTAAAAGTGCCCCCCAAGTAAACGCGTTAAAAATAACAAAAATAAAAAAGCTAGCTAGAAATATACAACGAGATTAGAATGCACTCACAAAATGTTAAATAAATTATATGTATATAACCATAAATAGAAATATAAAATTGATTTATTAAAAGCAAATAAAAGAAGTGTAAATAAATAATAATAACTAGAGATATCTTTGCTATTGAGTTAGGGTATTTGGCAAGTCGTAAACAAATATATATGTATATATTGTATTTGTGTACACATAAAATCAGTGGGTCTGACTCCGTCATAGATAGCATCGTAATGTATCGCTTTGCGCTTTGAATGACGCGTATCATTGGCAATTAAATTAAACATATACACAGACAGCCCAGCCATAATAAATACAAGCACAGACACAGATACAGAAGCACTCTGCGATACAATTTACAATGTCAAACAAACAAACACACACACACATTTGTATCTACAACTATTTGTAGTATCTATGAGTGTGTGTGTGTGTGTGTGTGTGTGTGTTTGTGACGAGTTGCCGAGTGATTTTTCGCCAGTGACATTTTAATTGCTGTTATGTTTTATTGATATTCACAAAAGTACAATTGCTAATTGTTTTATTGTCCATTTGAAAATGCCATTTATTTCTGCTGCCTTCTCTGAGTGGCAGCTTAATAACCAATTTTAAATACTAACATCACACAATTAGCACGATTATAGCCACTTTATTAGTTGCAAATCTATAGCGCGGGCAGTCTTATAATGTAACCGCAGTTACAGAGCAGAATGATCGATGTTGCAGCTACTGCATAATGAGCAAAGCATACTATTATAATGAACTGACTAATCAGCATTGGTATGACAATTGATTATATTGAAGCCCTTTTAGAGCAATTCCTATACTTATGAAAATGCTTATTGAAAAGAATTGACTAAACAGTAATGATGCAATGGTATATAAATTCCTATTACTCAATACAACAATCAAAAACTCTTCAAGAAGTTAAAGGTAACTTTTTTAGAATTGCTCAAATCTTTTTTCTAGGAAAGAGAATTATTCTTTAAATTATAATTATAACGCTGGTAAACTTAAAAACCTTAGGCATAAAGGCAAAGGCGTTAAATGAGAAATATGTTTATTTTGTAATCAATTTTTTCTAAGATTGCGAGTATTATAGAGAATACAAGGGAGTATTATAGGAAAAAATGAATATACAGAAAATTCGAAATTATATTTAAATGAAATTTATGAGAAATATCTTAATAACTATTAAAAATTCTTGCTTTCTGAAGTTAATGCATCAGAACAAACTAAGCCGAACATAAGAGCTCTAAAATACTAATTCTATAAAATTATACTATAAGTAGTATATTTGTTTTAGGAATATTTACTAAGGACTACAATTCTTAACCTGCAATGAATTGGAGCTTTTATCATACTGAAGTTAATGCATCAAAACAAACTAAAATGAATATAAGAACTTTAAAATACTTAATCTAAAATACAGTATATTTTTCAATATTAACTAAAAACTGCAATTCTTTAATTAGCTGCATAACAAATTTCTCTTATTGCTCTTCTTACATACATACATTTCTTTTGCAACTTATTGAAGTTAGCTAACTTTGCTGCTCCTTCATTAATGTGCTAGTTAGCAAATTGAAATGGCAAAAATTCTCAATTACGTAATTTCATTGAATTAAAATTGACTGGTAAACACTTGAGTGATGGGACAGAAAGACAGAAAGACAAACTGCGATTGCTACTGCGACGTCAGCGTCGATGGGTGATTGTGACTGTTTCTTGCGAGTCTTTTCAGCTCGTCATTGTAGTTCTTGTTGTTGTCTGTGCCCGTGTCTGTGGACCCATGAGAGCTGTGACTTCGTTTTGCCGGAACGTGCACAACAGCCACACACAAGAGAAGAGAGCAAAAAGAATGAAAAGCATAACACAAAAAAAAAAGAGAAAAAAAGATGGACGATGCGCGTCATCAGCTCAATGGTTATGGCATTTCCGCACCTGACGTCCCCTCAATGCTTGCCAGCAAAAGGCAAAGCAGCAGCAGCAACAACAGCAGCTAGAAGAGCAGCAACAACAACAAAAAGAAGAACAGCAGCAGCAACAAACAGTAATAAAATGCCATGTCCATCTGTCTAACAGTCTGTCCGTCTTCTCTCTTCTTCGTCTGAAGTGCGTGCTTGAGTTTGCTTTTGCCTTTGCCTTTGGTTTTGTCTTTTGCCCGTTTCCTTTGCTCGCTGCTCGCGCTCGTTCTCATACTTCACAGCTGCTGCTTCTTCTTCTTCTTCTACTTTGCCATTCTTGTCTTTGGCTTTTGCTGCTGCTGATTTGATTTGGTTTCTTGCATTCGCCTTGCGCTCTTTCAACGCTGCTTGCAATACACACACACACACACAGTTGCAAACATTCACACACATACGCACACACATACATGACCACATACAATCGTAATTTCTATGACACTTGTCCATGCCGCCACTTGTCTTCCACTTTATGTGGTCGTCGTCGTTGCTGGTGCTGCCTTCGTTGTCTGGTAACTAACCAAACACCTCAACCACCGCCTCGCTGGCGTCACGCCCCCTTTCGCATGAACACGCCGAAAAAAAAGAAGCAAACGACAAATGAAAAAAAAATAACGCAAAAAAAAAAGACAAACAGCTTGTGAACAAGCTCTTTGCATTCGCCTCAACGAAACCTCTACACACTTGTCATATCACACGCTCTGCCTAACCATATCAGGGACAAATAAGTAGCCCAAATAAAGAAGTACTACTATTTTATTGATTTTGATTTCGTTGGGCGGTCCAAATCATTATTACAGCATTCAAGTATAAAAGTTTGTTGCTCTTAGTTATTCTTCTTCTTTCTTAATGTTCTTTAAGTATACTTTAAGGAAATTATTGGAATAACTTAAACAAAAATTTAAAGTTTTCTAGCATTGAATTTTATTCTTGAGGTAGTTGATATTATTATTTATTCAAAAGAAATTTTGTATGTTATACTCTTATATAAACATTATTATCATTATTATTATTATTTATCATTATTGATAAAAGACAAAGATATTAAGCAATTAAAAAGTTTATAGCTCATGCCGCGAACCCGTTTAATTTAATATGTGTGGATAGATTGCATTTTTATGCAAATTTTATAATGATTCGATTAGTTTTAGATTGGGATCTTTGACTTAAATTTCAATTAGAAAGAAATTAAAAGTGTTCTGATTAGACAATTTCGCTTGTACATTCAAACAGCTTTCGAAATGAACTAAATATTAAAAAATTTATTATTGAAAATATAGTTAGATTGGGTTTTATTTCTATAAGTCCGTTACTTATCATTGCCTTTAAATGAAAATATTTACAGCAAATAGTATAACTTTTGGATATAAGATATGAAATCCCATAACTTATAGAACTGAAGAAATCTATTAAGCAAAATTTTGGACTTCTTAAAAACATAATAATAACAACATTTTTAAACTAAAGGCAAAAGTTTGAAAGTTCAACATCTTTAAGTGTTATAAGAGACAGAAGTGACATTTCGACCTTGGCTTCGAGCAAAGCCTATTGACAGATATAATCTAAGCTCCACATGGCAAGCAGCTTGACTTGGGGTAGGATATATCTATTCTGTTGGTCATGTGAGTGTATGCAATAAACCGAGAGACAGACACTTCAATTGATTATTGCGCGCTGTTGTTGTTGTTGTAGTTGTTGCTGCTTTTGCACAAATGATTTACATTTCGTTGTGCTTGTTATTTCATTGCTTCTGCTTTTGGTTCTTATTCTTTGACTTGTGTGGTTCTTCAACTACTTCTTGTTGTACTTCTTGCTTGAGATTCGCTTTTGGAGCGAAACTTGTCTTTTGTTTGTCATTTGCACTTTTGATTTCATTTGAAGTTGCTGTCCTCACTTTTGTTTGACTTGTTGGCTATAAATAGCCTATACTTTTTGTTGTTGTTGTTGCTATTGTTTTGGCATATAAATTAAGTTGCATTCTTTGAGAGCTGTCCAAAATAAGACGAGAACTTGAAGAGAAGGTAGCCGCAGTTATTTTGCTAATCATCTTTGAGTAGGGAGAAAGAGAGAGATGACGATTGCTTTGGCCTTTTGTGTGCTGGAATAACAACAGCAACAACAATAAGAATTCTCAGCCCACACAAAGAAGATGCTGTTGAATGCTGATGATGATCACTTCAAGTCCCTCTCCCTCTTTCTCTTTCTCTTTCGCTGTGTCTGTCTATTCAAAGCACGTCAAAACCGCATCGCACACAGATTAATTACGGCAAAAACCAGGCAGCTTTGGGGGCTGAACTTGGCTTTATACACAGAGACTGTGTCTGGCGGGAGGTCGCCATCTAAGTCGCCATGAAGTGCATTTCATTTATTTTATAAATTATCGCCACGAATTGTTCATGTGTAACGGCAGCCAGCAGCAGAAGCGGCAGCAGCAGCCAGCGATCTGTCCAGGCCTAGAGATGGCAACAATAACAACAATTCACACACACTAACACACACACCTAACCCTAGTCCAAGCAGCAAGCCGCCCACATTTGAGTACGCCATCTTTTTGCTTCCGCCGTTTGCCTCGTGCATCTTAATTACTTTTGTTTTTCCACCCCGTTCCCGGGGCTAAGCAAAATACAACAAAAAAATAATAAAAATTTCCACAGCGCAACGAAATTCAATGAAAAATACTTATTCAAATAGTAGCTGCAGACAAACTACTGAGGCAGCAAAGAAGGCTGTAAACGCTGCTAACACAACACGAGCTGCGAACAGAACAGAACAACAACAACAACACAACTACAATAAATGCAACGACAATCTTACAGATACATTTGTGTTGGGTATTTTTTTTTTTTTTTTTTGTATTTTGTCGAACGCTTCGCTGCTTTGCACTTGAGATTCTTATCGCTGCTGCTGCTGTTGCTGTTGCTGCTGCTGTGTTTGCCTCTGGCCCAAGTTGATTTTGATCTTTACAATGCATTATGCAAACAGTGAGAGTGTGATAGAAGCACCGCGGTGCAACAGAGATAGCAACACTTGGAGAGCAAACCTAATGCAAACGATTTTCGTAATCGCTCTCTCTCTCTCTCCCTCTCTCTCTCTCTCTCTCCCTCTTCATCGCTCTTTTCAGTTGTCGACGCTGTGAGAATTTTGCTTCGATTCCATAGTATGGCAATTTGTTGTGGTCTTTGTTGGATGATTGCTTTTCAAGAACATTATTTTCCCCTGGCTTTCGATACACTTGGCAAAAACAAATCGTAATAGCTACAATTCGATTTCTGTTAAACTAATAGTTATAGATTATGCATTCAATTTAAGCTTAAAAACAACTATTTTGCATTTAAAATGTGCAAAGATGGAAGAGTCTATGTAGAGAAGTTAAAATAAATAATTTTCAACAATATTACTAATTCTAATTTAAAAAATTTATTAAAAATCCCCAATAAATCATTTACAAATAAAAATTCCGAATTCTTTTTAAACAAATTTATTAAAAATCTTTAATAAAAAGGTAAATTTTTTTAAAAAGTGTCTATTAAAATAATTTTTTGTTTTTAAAAATAAAAAATTGCTACAAAATATATCTATTTAAAGTTCAAAATCTTTAATTTAATTCAAATTTGAAAACAAATGAATATGCACACAAAAATTTCTCAATATAAATATGTTGGGATCATTTTTTTAAATTTTTGTCTTATTATCATTATTATTTTGATTTATTATTAATTCGAAACCCTTTTTATATTTATTTTAGCTTCCCATAATTGCTCTTTAGTAAATTCTCTTTCCAATTTCGTTCATATATTTCTAACTCATATCTTTTCTCTACTTCATTCCTTTTTCCCAGTGTAAGGATGAGAGAGAGAAAGACGCCCACAGAATGCGTTGAGATTTGGTCACATAAATCGTAAATGAGGCGACGATAGAACCAATGTTCAGCTACTACGCTCACAACTACACAAAATCCGGCGGAGTCTGAAGTGCATAGTGCTTATGTCTCATTAGAGATACTTTAGCAGTCGACTCGATGTCGAAGTCGAAGTAAAAGTAGAAGTGGAAGTGGAAGTCGCAGTCGCCATCGTAGTCATCATAGTCGAAGTCTAGGTTTGAGTTACAATTTGAGTCCGAATCCAAGTTGTGGCCTGACCTCGCTTTGACTTGACTTGGCTTGGCTTGGCTTTATAAAAGACACAGATTAGTAATGCCTTCAAGAGTCCACAAAACTGAAATCTCTCTAGCTAAGTGTATGTCTATGTGTATGTGTGTAATGTGTGTGTAAGTAGCAACACAAAGTGTCAGCTTTGAGGCAGATTTAAGAAAGCAGCAGAGAAGAAGAAAAGCAGCGTTAAATTAGTGGCAATTGTGCGCGACATGAAGTAGCCGCCCAGCAGCCACTGTGTGTAGAGTGCTTACACACACACAAACACACACATATATACGTATGTACTTGTAACTATTTATTTAGTTGGTGTGTGGAAAGAGAGCAGTACTCTTATACTATACATGTGTATCTGCAGCTGTAAGTGCGGGTAAGCGACGCGATGTCAGCGTAAGCTGGCTGAAATTGTGTAACTGTGTAACGCCAAGTGGCCAAGTGGCCAACACACACACACACACCAACACAGTCGTTGTAAATGGCCAACGATTTGTGTGTGGCCGAAAGGAACTTGCAGCATTCAATGAAGGTGACATTTTGTGCTTAGCTATCACATAAGCAGTCAAGCCTGATTCGACATTAGACAGCCATTTCATTTCCTTTTTCTTTTCTGTTGCTCTCTCTCTCTCTCCTCTCTCCTCTTTCCCCTTTGCATTATTCACCACCTCACTTTGCAGCACTCTTCTTGGCCATTTTTCTCGTCTCTCGACTCATTTAAGTAGCTCATTTGGTAAAGTTGGGGAATTGCAACCATTGTTTACTAGCAAAGCTATGCATGTGCTGGGCAAGTGAATTCTTTAGCAAGTTCTCTTTTTTTCTGGCTATGCCAAAGTAGACTTAATAAACTGACTTAAGATGTTATTATGTAATAGTTGACTAAATTCAAACAAAGTTATTTTTGTAATACACACATTATTGCACATTGATAGCATCTCATTATTTTAGTTGTATAATATTTATTGCCAATAAAGTCAACACAGTTATGAGTTGCAAATGCACTTAAAAAAGAACTGGCATAAATCTAATAGTGAAAATTTGACTACGAGCGAAATATATTTGGTATAATATATAGAAATGTTTGACATTATTATTTAAATACTTTTTTATTAGCTCAAGCTGAAATGGTTCGATATGGAATTTAAAAGACTTTAATAATAACTATATTAAGCTTCATTAATGATAGTTAGTATGCTCATTGCTGTCTACAACTTCTTTGAAAATACAAAATAACAGAAAAACTGAATAAATCTAACGAGATTTTTGCATTTTTCCTATCTCTATGTTCCATTTAAAAAAAAAATTGCGCCAAGGATCAACTAACATAAAAGAATATGTCAAAAATCCGTTATTTAGTTTTTTTACTGTAGCACTGCTATTTTAAAGTTCACAGCTCTATTTAAATAGTTCTATAAAAAGTTTTCTTTTCTTTTGAACAAGATTTAACAAGTCAGTTAAAAATACTGCAGTCCTACAAAATACAATAATTAAATATGAAAATATAGTATATATTATATACTAGATACTATACTATATACTAAATATAATACTACATATTACATATACTGCAAAATACTAGGATATTCAAACCAGTATGTAATTTGTAAAATATAGTATTAAAATAAAAATACTGATTTTTAAATATAGTATCACAATTTAAATACTGATTTTAACAATACTGTAAAATAGTATAATATTCAAATTAGTATATTTATTTTAAAATATAGTATTCACATAAAAATACTGATTTTAAAATAACTCTAAAATACTTAGATATTAAAATCAGTATTTGCATTTTAAAATATAGTATTCAAATTTAAATACTGTTTTGAATATATCAGTATTTTGCAGTATTTATAGTATTGCAGTGCTAATATATCCAACATATTTAAGAATTAAGTTATTCTTTAACCAATATTTGACGTTGCTTTCTTCACCTAAAGCTAAAGCTAAAGCAAATCTAGTTTTCATCCAAAAAACAAAGACTTTCTAGCAAACATCGTCTAGCATCAATCTTGTGCTCAAGTCGACACCAACTCTGCGAACAAGATGTTGAACAATTATTGTATAGACAGTTGGCATTTGTCTTGGCAATTATACACGCGCATCTGTTAATCGTGCCACTTAATGGAGGGCAGATGTCCCTGCTTAGATGTCACCCCAATGGACTGTTTTTCTCTCTGTGTGTGTGTGTTGTTCTGTTATCAACACGTGTGCGAGGTGTGTTAAATGAGGCCTCATTGCTCGATGACAACGTGGACGACAGCAAAAAGAAAGAAAAACAAATTTATGACCAAAACCAGAGCCCTTTATTTTTTGATGGAAGTTTACTTGCTATCTACTACACTTGATATTATTATTTTTGTGTTGGGATTTGTACTTTTCGCTAACAGTTGGTCGCACAGATAAGTTTTAGTTGATCTGGTTTAGTTTGCTTTGGCATACAGAAGAACAGAACACAGAAACAGAAACAGAGACGCGGCCTCTTATCGCGGAGGCAGAGCAAAGCAGATACACAATGCAAATATTGTATCAAAAAAACAAAATATTGTAGCGCCTAAGAACAAGAAGAAGAGTAGAGAGCAAGTATGCAGAGCTAATGGACGGCGGCCGAGAGGCGCGTTTATGAAACTGTCTAAAAATGTGTGTGTGTGTGTGTATGTGTTTGTATTATTTTTCCCCTTTTTTTGCATGCCTCATGCCTCCTTCCCCTCCTCTTCCCTTGCCTTTGTGGTGGCCGTTGCTCATCTGCTGACCCAAAAAACCAAAGCAGACAAATTAAACAAACGTTGGACGGACATTAAACGAGTCAGCGAGTCAGCCACAGCGCCTTGAAGTGCTCCAACAATCCCTTCCCCCCCCTTTTTTTCACCCCTTCCCAGTTACAATCCACATAGTGAACTTCTATTTCTGTGGCCAGCCACTGTCGTCATCATCATCATGATTATCATTATTATCGTCATCATCGTTGTTGTCTGCATAAATTTCTGTAAATCTTGAGCAGCAAATGGCAGCCAGTTGGCAAGTTGCGTCTGATTGCTCACTCTGTGTGTGTGTGTGTGTATGTGTGTGTGTGTGTGTGTGTGTGTGTGTGTGTTGCCGCCTTTTGCCTCAATGCATGCAATCTGTTGTTGTTCGCTTTGATGGTAACACAGAAAAAGCACAAAAAAAATCTTGAAAATATAATAAAAACAACAAGAGGAGGAAAATCAAGTAAAATTTGCAAAGAAAAAGCAGGCCAACTAATAAACTTGATGCACTCTCATAATGAATACACAATTGAATATGGTTATTGCAACCTAAAAGCGACCTGCGATCATCATCATCATCATCATCATGCCACGCACAAGCCCCGAAAGTTGCATCATGTGGCACAGATACATATACACACTTGTTTTAATTCTATTATATACATATTTCATGTTTGCGAATGAAATTTAAATGCTTTGCATTTAGTGCGGAATGTTAATGGTTGTTTGCCAAGTACCATTATCTTGATTAGGGCCACGACTGAGAATCTTCGGCAAAGGCGTAAGATTTTGGGATTTCATTAAAATTTATATTAAATGGTATAAAGACTAAACCCTATATTTATAGGGTCTTGTCTTGTACGCACTGTAAATATTCTTCACATTCAGTATATACCAAATATGCCAAATATTTAACAAACAAATTATTGTTGTATATCTTCCCAAAACAACATAATTTTGTGTCGCTATTAAAATTACATTATAAAGCAAATATGCTATATGTTAATGATTATTGTATCACAATTCTATTTAACTCTGTATTTAAGGTACGCCACTATGAAAATACTTTTTAAAGTTAGAAAGAAAGCTGCACATTTTAAAAAATACCAAAATATGCAGTATTATTTCTACAATATACCAAATCAACATACTGAAAAATACTAAACATATACCACAGGTTATATGTGGTTTATCGATATATATATATTTATAGCAAAAATATACCATAAAAAATATATGGTATATTTTTTTTATATATATAAAAAGTAAGACCTTTTGAAGCTAGTATAATTTTTTCAAGTGGATTTTATATAATGATTTCCCTAAGTACGAAAATACTTTTTGAAGCTAGAAAGAAAGAAAGAAAGCAAGCTATGCGGTAGTATTTCTAGAATATACCAAAAAAACATACTGATAAAGTACTAAACATATACGGCAGACTATATTTAATATGTCCCTTTTAAGTCTTTAACAAAATATGTTTGATTTACAATGAACATTGAACAAACAATTTGATTACATTTCTCAAAGTGTTTCCCCTACTTTTATCTCTCTATCTGCGAAATCCGTATCAAATTTTGTTTACCAAATTTATTTTATATTGCGTTAATTTTGTCTCGATCATCGGTTAGAAATAAAGCTTTTACGACAGTTTCTTTTAGATTAACCTAATGCACGTTTTAACTAAAGTCGAATGCAATAAAACCAAAAAGTACGACGCTTAAAAAAGATAAAAAAACAAAACTGAACTAAAATAAAAGTCAAGAATTTGGCAGCTTAACTTTGTGGGCTAAATTACGGGTAGTGCAAAACGTCTGTTGGAAGTTTCCTCAAATGATTACGCCATCAGAGACTTACAGATAGCAATGTGAGTGAGTACTACAGATAGTTGTATTTATTAAATTAGTAGAAGCAAGCCATTGTTGCCTGTGGGGTTCACAAGTGCAGCAATTAAACGTAACACAGTAACTGCCCCCGTCCCTTTTGTATTTTCGCTACTTTTGGTTTCCCATAGTATTGTTTTATTTGTTGGCTTGTCGTTTTTTTGTTTTTTTTTGAAGGCAAAACGATAGCTTGGACTCCGTCGTCCGGCAATTAGTCTGCGCGCATGCGTCGCTGGTTTCATTGTCAACATCGACGTCGAAGTCGTCGCTTTCCCATATTCAAAGTATCGGGGCGTAGTAAAAAGTTAATTAAATTCAATTAAAATGCGTTGCGGGTCTTCGACCAAAATGTTATTCGCAATTCAAGGTTAATTTGACAGACGCTTTGACGCTTTGAAGAAGTGACAACTGGCTCACAGAGAGAGAGCCAGTATTGAGTAAAGTTCATTTGTTCCGCAACATTGATGATTTATCTATGTGCTCCGTCTTTAAGTCACAAGGTGAAGTACACACACAGAAAAACAAACACAGACCTTTTTATGTACGCGCCACACACTGAATGCTAATGCCACACACACTCCACACTCTACACTCTACACTCTGTGGCACAGGCTAGAATACAGTTCAACTTGGCCATAAATATGAAATTAATTTTTAGCCCCAAAAAATAATAAAGAGACGACCAACAACAACAACTAGAAAACAGCGTCAATGTAATAAAAATTATGTTGCCTGCCACAAAGTGTCCAGACAGCTGACACCTCATGCCACCACAGCGCGGCATCCTTTTTCTCCATCGACCTCATGCGGCGTCAGCTGCGACTGCTCGCCACTTAATGAGTGAATGAATGAATGAATGAATGGGGGAATGGAGAAATGAATGCTGGCCAGCCAGCCATATTGCACGTGTTGGGAGTTGGGAGTTGTGGCAGCCACTAACAAAGCATTTAATGCTTTTATTTGCGGGTGGCAGGCCTGAAAGTGTTGCGACAGCCTGTGTGCAACATGTTGTTTCTATTGCTGACTCTGCCTCTGCCTCTGCCTCGTTTATATTTGTGTTTGCTTTGGCAGTCGTTGGGGGGAAAGTGCTTTCAATTGTAATTAATTTAATTAAAATGTGTTTGATTTAATGCCTTTAAATAAACACTGCTTTGGCAGCTTCATTTGAATATTAGAAATATTTGGACATTAGCAGCATATTAAATCAGAGAGCAAGTGAATAATGAGGCAACGATTTTAATGTAATGAAATAAATTTTATATACGGCAAACATCTAACTTAAAATGTTCAAGCTTCTTCAAAATTTCATACTTTGCACATTTCTTTACTAGAAAAGTTATTAATTGAAAGTTAAGAGTAAAAGAACCAGTTTATAAAACTATTTAACTTAAAATATTGCTTAAGTCTTCTTTAAATTTCATACTTTGCACATTTCTTTACTAGAAAAGTGTAGAGTAAATAAACCAGTTATTAAATTATATATTTGGTAACTTAAAACGTTGCCTACTAAAGTCTGCAACTTCTTTAAATTTCAAATACATATTTACTTTCCACATTGCTCTGCTTTAAAAGTTCTGGGGATTTGTCACACCGGAAATCACTAAGCGCAACTTTACTCCATTTTTCTTTTCTCTTCTGTCATTTTTTTTTTTTTTTTGCTGCCGCATGAGACAAAAGACAAACAGGAAATACTTTTAATGGCTGCCAGCTAGGAAAGCACATCAACCGAATTAGCCGGAAATTCGATTGCAACTATTTGGCTAATTGCTTCCAGAATCGCTTTATAATTCTCCGGGCAATTAGCTTAATACTGCAATCAATAACTCGACCGAAAAGTTCTTTCCCACTCACATTTCACTCTCTCTCTCAATATTTTCTCTCTCTGTCTATGCTGACAATCAGTTTGATTTATGATGCACCCAAAAACTACACCCGAAGTCAATATTTTTGTGTCCATTGCAGTGCTTATTCAATTTCAATGTGTTTGTCGCTCCGATAGTGAGAGAGAGAAGGAAGTGAAGGGGGAGGAGGAGAGACGACTGTCACCCCGAGTTGACCTTTGTGGGCAATGCAAACACAGTTCGAGTCGGATAACGGCAGCGATGTGAAAGACAAACCAAATCCAAATGAATTAAGTTATGGTTATTGACATTTAATGCACACACATCGAGACTGTGTGGAATCCATTCGTTGTCAGTTGAGTGTTGTGCCCCAATGTGGCAGGAGTGCAGAAACTCAGCTAAGCATTAAATATGAGCATTGACACCCAACACTCGAACAGAACGAGTTCGAGTACTCGTTGTGTTCTATCTGCACATGCAAACATATTCATTTACATTCATACAAATGTAGTTGTAGCTCTTTGATTGTTTGGCTACTGTAATTCAACTCAATCCAACTGGGCTCAAATTGTATTAGATTATCGGTGCCAAGCCAAAGCGAGACAAGCTTCTTGTTTCTTCTTTTTGCTCGCCAGCTGATAACGCGCCCAAAAAAAAAAAACAAACAAGCAAACAAACATGCAAATGAACGCCCAACGTCTGCTCTCTTTTTATGCCTGGTGACGCATTGCTAAACCGCTCTTCAAGTTATCTATTATTTTCCAAAACTTACTTGAGCACTGCTCAAAATACTTCCACATAAATGTTAGAACACTTTAACGTTTTGTGTATGCCTGGAGTCTGATTCATTCTTCGACTTACCTAGAAAAGAAAAAAATATTGAATTTCATTAGTATATTTGCATATTCTACTTTGAATTATGATAAACTAACTTAATTGCAATTTTATAAAGCATTTTAATAAAAATTAAATACATTATTTAAGCAATGTCAAGTATTTATGGAGGCGTGCTGTTATCGACTTGCAAAAAGTATTCATCAAAGTTGATATCTTGAAAGAAATTGCAGAAAATTTCATTATGAAAACTTGTGACTGACATTCAGTTTATGAATTCCTTGAAAATTGGTATTATTACCGATTCTCTACAATATATATATTTTATTATGAAAATTTGTGAGTGTAATCGATTTTATGAATTCTTTGAAAATTGTTTTAAATTCTTTAATTTTATTAGTATTATTATTATATTTTGAATAAAAAGAAGTAACTATTTAATTGTTTATAGTATCTGGTATATTTTACCTCTATGGTATATTTCTAATGTAGTATTTCAACGACATACCAAATATGACCTTAGGTAGATTTAAGTAATTTGTGGTATATTATTTGGTATATTTAAGGATTAATACCGTTTTTATTCAAAGTGGTACTTGTTTTTTTTACGTTCCTTTCATCTATTATTTTTTTTAAATTTTACGCATTATTTTTATTTAACAAGTTTTCTCCAAATTAAATTTAGTATGATTATTCACCCGAAAATCTACCATAGTTATTTTTTAGTATATCCCAAATATTCTGCAATCTATTTAACATATTTAAAGGTGTGTAGTATATTCATAATCAATAAAATGTGCAAAAAACAACAAGAATTTCACATGCATTCGCTTCTTCTTCTTGCCACACATTTAATCAGCTTCCGCTGGCAATTCCTTCTCTTCCCCTTTGAGGTTTAGCTGCTGCTGTTGCTGCCTGCATGAATTTGGTTGGAAGCTGCAGCGTGTAACAATAACTAACTGGAGCATGTCGTGTGTTTTTTGTTGTTTTTGTTTATGTTTTTTTTTTGCCGTCAGCACTAATCCATAGGGATATGGGTAAAAGCTCAAGTTCAAAACTATGCAGAGGAGGATCGAGCTCTTCAGCTGTCGAGGGACAAAAGGAGCAAAGGCGCAGCGGAGCAATAAAAACGAAACCATCAACGAAAATGAAATACCGCAGGTGACTGACGCATGCCACACACACACACATAGATAAAAACACCCACACACTCACAAACTTGCATATAGTTTGCTTTTTATACCCGCTACCCATAGGGTAGAAGGGTATTATAACTTTGTGCCGGCAGGAAATGTATGAACAAGGTAGAAGGAGGCATCTCCGACCCTATAAAGTATATATATTCTTGATCAGCGTCAACAGCCGAGACGATCTAGCCATGTCCGTCTGTCCGTCTGTCTGTCTGTGTGTCTGTCCGTCTGTCCGTGTGTCCGTATGAAACACTGGATCTCAGAGACTATAAGAGATAGAGCTATAATTTTTTTTCGACAGCATTTGTTATGTTTGCACGCAGATCAAGTTTGTTTCAAATTTTTGCCACGCCCACTTCCGCCCCCACAAATCAAAAAAATCGAATAACAAGCGTAATTTTAAAGTTAAAGCTGTGAATTTTGGTATATATAATAATAACAATAGTATTTATGATTCCTGAAAATTTGCTTGCGATCAGATAAAAATTGTGGAAGTTATTAAAGAAACACTTTTGTATGGGCCAAAACGCCCACTTACGGGGGGTCTCAAATGCTTTGGCCGACAATCTGGTGTATTGTGCCGTCTATGGTATATTTTAAATGTTAGTATCACATCGTTATACCAAATATACCATTTGGTATATTTTTAGTATTTTGCAGTATTTTTTGGTATATTTTGAAAATAATACCGCAATATTTTGCTTTTATTCAAAAGGGGTAGCGGGTATCTCACAGTCGAGCACACTCGACTGTAGTTTTCTTACTTGTTTTTATTTATTTCTTTTTGCAGTCATAATTTACATATTTTTTGCTGTGCGACCCGAAAAGTGGCCGAAAGATAAAAATGAACAACAAAAATCAAACAGAACTTTTTACGTTTCTTTTTCGTTTTCGTTGTGTTTTTGTTTTTGCTTTTTTCAATTCCTTTTCGTTTTTTTTTTTAGGTTTTTTTGGTGTTGCTTTGGGATGCACCTTTTTTGGGGGTTCGCTGAAATTGAAAACGGCGTTGATTATAATGTCAATACTCATAAAAAAAAGAGCTCGCGACACACACACACACAAAGATGTTGACCGTAAATATATGTATATGGATATCTGCCTTATTGAGCTGGGTCTCCCTCACACTCACTCTCAGTATATCTCTCTCTTTTTCTCGCCACTTGGGTGCGGTCAAAAACTTGGCTTATTTTGTTTTGCCTTCTTGCTGTTAAATTGTTTTTGCTTTTGTTTTGCTTTTGTTTTGTATTTGGGTTGTTGAGATACAGATACAAATGCAAGGCAAATGTATGTTTCGTGTTATTCATTGGCACTTTCATGGACATTACTAATGTTTTTAGCTGTTTTGCTTGTTATTGTCAAATTGCCCTAACTATGAGCATTATGTTTGGAGTCATCTTTGCTGAAGTTAAATGTTGAAGAATTTCATCATTTCCCGTTCTTAAATTTATTTCAATTTGAACACCGAATTTCTCTCTTTAAGCTCTGCGATGGTATAAAATACTTAAGATGCTTATGTTCTAGTTCATAATTAAGAATTAAGCCCACGAATTCCATGAAAATTCTTACGGACTACATTGAGTTGAGCGCCTTAATGATACACTTTACAAACAAAATTGGTTTGCCAAAGGTTGTTTGAACCAGAAAGTTGGCGCAAACTTTGTGCGAAAAAGGTTTTGGTCCTAGGTTAACAAAGATTTCAGAATAAGCAAAGTATAATTATAAGAGCGGGGGCTTTTTATTAATAAAAAAATACTTTGTTGATTTGCAAGAATTTTAATTTAAAAGATTTGGCTTAAAGATATTTAGAGATAAAACTACCATATTAATATGATTTCTACTAAAAATTAGCTTATTTTATTTGGTTATATTTGAAGTACACTTCTTATAGAGTATCAAAAGTGTGTTGTTTGTTGATATCTGTTTAATGCTTGTACTACCTGTTGTTATTGTGATTGTTGTCCGTGTTTGTCCTGCGGCTGTCTGTCGCCATCTGACACTGTTGCTGTCCGTCTGTCCGTCCGTCTGTCTATCTGTCCGTCCGTCTGTTTACCTGCTTGGCTGTGGCCAAACCAAAGAACCAAAGTCAAAAACTTAATGCGCTTTGGCATGCTTTTAGGCAATAATTCATGGATTAACGCCATTTGGCTTAAGCTGATTTCTTGGTCGCTTTTAGCGCATTTGAAGGGGCACATTTTTTTGTGCTGTGGTTTGTTTTTTTTTTTTTTTTTTGCTTTGCGACTGAAGCTGGATGGACCTCACCTTTTGGGGTGCTTGTTGTTGAGCAGAAGGAGCATCCTCTTTTTGACATTCCTTGGACGTGACTAATCAAACAACTTAGGTGAGTAGAAGTCGCTGCCATTCCTCTTGTTTGTTGTTTGTTGTGTGTGCTTGCGGATCTCATTCCATCTCATTCTGGTACTCTAATGATCTCTCTGGTCTTGGACTCTCTGGTCGCGATTTGTATGCCGATTTGTTGACCACAACAAATTGCATACTGAGGCGCCCATAAATAACTTTTGTGGCCACATCAGGCAGGCGTCTGTTTTGTGCTTGTTGGTGTCCTTGGTACCTGCCAGCGACAATGACCATGGCGATGGCGATGGCGATGGAGTTTTGGAGTTTTTGGTCTCCTGGCAGCACGTGCTAAGTGCCAAGCAATGTGCAGTTGCCCAAAGCTCATTAATCAATATGACAAGTGAGTCAGGTCGAAGAGGAGAGAGAGAGAGACAGGGAGATGGAGAAGTCACCACAAAGAGTGCGAGACAACTGATTTATGCATTAGAACTTAATTTCTCATTTTACAATTTCAACATTTGCCCCCGAAAAATGTGTTAGCCGACTTTTATCCCACTTTGCGCTTGAACAATTCATAACTTTTGCCATGGACCGTAAAGGGGGAAAACTTACAGACAGTTTACTAGCGGGAAAAACCCAATCAGCTTGGCCCAAAATACAACTACTTTGCTCTCCCCCTCCCTCTCTCTCTCTCTCTCTCTCATTTTGCGCACGCTTTGTTTCTGCCACGCCATGGAAAATCTTTGATGGGCCTGCCAAAGGGGGCAGCATATTGTATGGAGGGGCGTGGGGCGGCGCAGCTTCCACTATTTGTGGGTGACTGACGGCTCCCAAGTGGCATTGGCGACGCAGGGCTCGATGTTGGCTTCCGCAGCGCAGCGAAATTTTACGTTCATTGTTTCTCGTCCTTGCTGTCGCCATTTTCTATTTAAGCTAAAAGTTTATTCGCATTCAGCACATTTAATAAGCGCTTATTGTACTTAAGTTTGCATTGTTGGCTGTCGCAGGCTTCATCATTGTAAATGCTTCAGCAGCTGTAGTTGTTGTTGTTGTTGTTGCTGTTGCTGTTGCTGCTACTGAGATGACTTTAATGAGCAAAATTCGCTTGCGGCCATTTTGTTTGCTACTTGTATTTATTTTTTTGTTGACCCCATCAAATAAGGTGATTAAGTTATTACAAAGTACTATATTATCAAAGACCATTCCAGCTAATTAAATGTAGCATTAAAATCACGTCTAACTCGACATATGGACCAAGTGCAATACAGTGCGCTGTTAATAATGCATAACAGACAGACCAAATCAACAGCAGCAGAGCTCACATACACTCAGCTCGTTATATGGGGCTTGGCTTGGGCTTAACCATGCGCTGCTGTGTTTGGCTCGTGCGCTCCGCAGCACACACACTGTTAGCAGTTTAGTTAGTCACTGCTTAAGTAATCGTGGCGCTCTTCGCCCGCGCACGAAGCTTCGTCGGTCATCGGTTCGTTCACGAATCGTATTACAGTTGATGGCATCGAGTCGTCGCGACTTCGGCTTCGGCTGCTGCTGCCGCTGTTGCTGTTACTGCTGCTGGTCGGTTCGGCTGGCTGGCTGGCCAGTGCTTCAGTTCTTCAGTAGCCCAACAACGCAGCACGCGGATGCTACGCTACGTGTTGTTGTTTTTATTATTTTTGTGTTTCTTTCTTGTGGCCTGCGTTTACAAAAGCACAAGCACTCTCTTAAACTTTGAATTGTACGGGTACTCTCTCGCTCTCGTTCGGTGTGTTGGCTCTCTTGGTGGTTGCTCTCAACTCGAATGACGACGACTGCGACTGCGACTGCTGTTGCTTCTGCTGCTGCTGCTGCTGGCGGCATTGCTGTTGTTGTGTGTTGTTCTTGAGTTGGCGTTGTCGCTGGCTGCTGCTGCTGCTGCTGCTGTTTGTTGTTGTTGTTATTGTGGTGGTCTCGGTCTCGGTCTCTGTTTTCTGTTTCGGTTTCGGTTTCGTTTGTCTGGCCGCTGCTGCTGCTGCTGGTTTGATTTTTGTGCGCTCCGCAGCGCCGTCGTCGCTCTGCAGCTGCGTTCGTGCGCTTTTTGAAAATAGTTACAAGATGCTCATCGAAGTGAGTAGAACGCCGGAGCGGTAAATTGGACAAAGACCAAAAAACACCAAAAACCCACACACAACAAAATAATATAACAGCAACTACAACAACAACAACAAGCCGTTTTTTGGTTGAGTTCAAGACATCGCAATATTGAACTGTAACTTCCAACAACAACTGCAACTGCAACTCAACTCAACTCAAAACTCATTTTCAGTTCTCAAATGCAAATTGCAACTGATACAAAAATTAAATCAAATATATAAATATAAATAAAGTGTGAACGCTGATAAAACAAAACAACAAATTGAGCTAAAAGCCACATGTGTTGTGTCCACAAAAAAAAAAAAAAAAGTTTAAATAAATAAATAAATTTTGAAATGCCAAGTGCAAGTTGCAACAAAATATAATTTAAAGTGGCGCGAGTTTTTGCAAGATTCAATCATCGCACAACACAGCTTTAAAATCGATGTCCATGTAAAGTGCAATCCATGCGGAGCTGCTGTTGATTATTTTTAAATCGCTGACCGCAGAGAGAATCTAACGCTAAAAATAAAACGGACCAAAACAAAATAACACCAACATACTAAATACAAAATACAAAAATAATAACGAAACACGCGTCGAGTTTTTCCTTCTTTTTCTCTCTACCACAAATATATATGATAAAAATACCCACAAAAAAAGGCAAAGGGTAAAAACTCGAAAGTGACAAACAGCAACAACAACTGCGGCAACATCATCACCAGCAACTACTGCAACTGCAACTGCAACACCAGCAACACTTGCAACAAATTGGAAATACAAAACAAAAAAAAACCTCAGAAATAAAATAAAATAAAAGTGCGTGCAGCGGCATTTTCCACATGTGAGTGAAAAAATTTTTCGTTTCATTGGCCGACGCTAAAAATAAAAAGTAGCAAAACACATCTTTTTTTTTTTGCTACATTTTTTACAAACTTTATTGTTCGTCGACAAAAGTAAAAATAACAATAATAAATACGAATAATATTATTATTGATCAATGTGCCAAAGTGAAGTGATGTATTGTAATATGCAAAAACAAAGATACAAACTAAAAGGAAATGTCTAAATATTTACAACACTAACACACACTTAAATGTCACACACAGACACACACACTCACACACAAGTTGAAACATAAACAAAAGAACTATTATTAATTTTACTGCAATTTTCTGCCGCATTTTTGTCGTCGCTATTTTTGGGTTCTTTTCGGTGTTGTTCTGTTTTCCCTTTTTTTCCGCGCATCTCTTGGATACACTTGCTAAAAACTCACATAGATACACACACACACACACACACACATACGTTTCTGCAGTCGAGAGTGTGAAGTTCTTCAATTCTTTGCGTAGACAAAAAAAACACACACACACACACAAAAGTTTCTCATGTGCGCTGCATTTTCGGAATAATTTTTGGATACGTTCGGCGATTTTTTGGGGCCCTTGGGAATAACTTGTGCAAAAGGTTTGTAAATTTACAACTTGAGTGCGTTGTTATTTTTGTGCTGCTGCTTCTGCTGCTGCTGCTTGTAAAGTGTTTGCCAAAGTACTTAATAACACTATTTGCCAAATTAAGTATACGTTATTACGTATACGCAGAAGGTGCGCAGCAGTGGATGATAAAAATAGTGGAGTGTGTGAAGAAAGCTTTTAATTGTTACATTCCATATCGAAAGGCAGCAATTTAAAACACTGAAATTTATTTTAGAATGTGTATATATAAAACAGTATTTTAATATACTGAAATTTATTTTAGAATGTTGGTGTAGAAAGCAGTATTTTAAAATACTGAAATTTATTTAAGAATTTGTATGCAGAAAGCAGTATTTTATAATACTGAATTTAATTTGAAATTTATATATTGAGATCGGTATTTTAAAATACTGAAATTTAATTTGAAATTTTTACATAGAAAGCTGAATTTAAAATACTGAAATTTATTGAAGAATTTTTATGCAGAAAGCAGCAATTTCAAATAGGAAAATTTATTTGAGTTTGTTTTTTTTTATATAGTAAGCAGTATGTTGAAAATACTGAGTTTTAAAATATATGCAACTTTTATTTTTAAACAAATTTAATTTTAAACACAACTCGAAACGTAATTCGCAAATTGTCTGTAATGCGAGCAGTGCAGACAACGCGTCTCTAGTTGTGAATTGCCTTTTCCGAGAAAAAGAATAAAATACACAACAATAAGAAGACATAAAGAAAAAGGAGAGTGGGACACACCTGTGTGTTGTAAGTAACAAAGAAAGCTACAAAATACATTTTAGATATATATATATAGTATTCGTATTCGTATTCTCTTGTAAAATGCTGCTTAGCAAAAGTGCTTTGGCATATCTCATTACAAGCCCAAGGATCATCGTAATCATCGTCATCATCAGAGCCGTGGCAGCAAGACTTTTGTCTTCTGTTGTCGTTGCCAGCCCCTTCTCGCACCAACACAAAGCAAAAAACAACACAAATAATGAAAAGAATTGTACAACGAAGAATACAAACAAAAAAAAAAAAGAACTTTTCTCATTATCAACGCAAGTGTTTTAAACTTTACGGACTTGACGGCGCAGCGGAGAACGGACTTGAGGTGCTTTAGAACAATGTAGAACTCAACAACTGAGTGGCAGTCAGTCAGTCAGTCAGTCAGGGCTATGGATATGGCCAGATAGCTAGCTGGTCAGTCATTCAGTCAGTTCAGTCAGTTCGGACTTTTTTCGTTTCGTTCGTTTTTGTTCTTCAGACTTCAGTCAAGCGTCAGTAATGCTGTTGGCCATAAAAAGCGCTGACAATTTTTACATCTGTCATAAATTTGCGACACTCGTAAATCTATTTTCTGCATTTTATTTGTTTATTTAAAATTCTTGAACGAAGAAATTCACAACAACAAACGACAAAAAGCTTCAGAAGCAAACAAAAAAATGTGAAGAAGTAACGTCACCGCCAAGTGGGCGCCTGATTGATGTGACAATTCCTTAATTAATTTCGGAAGAGGCAAAATGCGCTTGGAGCGCATTTAATTATCCAATCTTGGGGGATTCTCTTACTCAGCCTTTTAAGACAGATCCCGATGCGGGTAATACATCAAAGTAAATTATGGCAAAGAGGCAGCATTCACGAGTTTATTCACATTCGACTTTTGGGTGGCAAGTTCGAATACCTTTATTGCACTTTCCCACGCTTCTCTCTCTCTCTTTCTCTCTCTTATCACATCAACTAACAACAACAAATTTGTGTGTGTTTTCACTCTTTTATTTTTGGCAATTATTTAGAATCCCCTTCAAACAGGTTGCTGATAAGCCAAATGCACTGTTGAGTTCAATGACATGCTTTATCATTGCGTTCAGCACAATGTTGAAACACATTTTTATTTATTTTACTTTTCTTTTTTTTTTTGGCTCAACATTGTTGATAAGCAAAAAGTGATTCTGAAATAGCCTGCAGAGAAGAGGCGAAATTCAGTTGCTGCTGCTGCTGCTGCTGCTTGCCCTCTATTCTAATCTAGGTTAATTAAACAACCGAGACTTTTATCATGTGCAAACACAGTTATTAAATATCTTTCGATCTTCACTTTTCACTGCTTCAACAAGTTTGCTTGCCTTGTCATTGATTTAACAGCGCGCCAACATGATAAGCAATGTCAACTGTTAACTTTAACATGCCATGTTTGAATGCTGTTATTAGCAGCGTGTGTCGCTGTTAAGTGATAACGCTTTAACATAGGCGTGATATTCTCACATGGTGTTAAAGTCAATACATTTTTATGATTACAAGGAATTCGAAAAATCTTTTTAACTAGCTCCATGAGCCAATTTTATTTAGCTAAGCACTTCACGCTATTCGATCGCTTCCTTTGCATCTTTTGCTTATTAGCATAACGAAATATAATTATCTGAAATATGCAGCGCACAAAAAAATATTGTATTGCATTTCGGTTTGGTTTTGGTCTGGCCACCCACCCAATTAAGTTTGCTGCCGCCGCCGCCTCTTTATGGGCAGAGACTGCAATAAATAAGCAAACAACACAAAAATTGTGCGCCATATTTTGCAGCCAACGCACATAAATAAGCTTTAGTCCAAAGCCAACTTGGCCGAGGTTGAGGAGATGGCTACAACAACAGAAAGTTGTTGTTGTTGGGAAGCAGCCACCAACAAAAGTAGCTGGCAACTGGCCAAAAAGGCATGGCCAAATGTGCCGCCTGTTGTTGCTTTTGCTGTTGCCATCTTTCGAATTTGTTTTCATTCTTTTTGGCTACTGTTGAGGCCAATTTTGCAGCCTCCTCTGTACTTGAAGCTGGCATCCTCGAGCCAGCGCACTAATAAATAATTTTAATTGTATTCATTTTCAGTTCACTTCTTGCGCCTGCTCCACTTTTTGTGTACAGCAAAAGGCGGCCAAGAATATGTAATAAGCATATGAGTGTGTGTGTGAGTGTGTGTGAGTATCAAAGATACCGCAACACATTTCAGCAAAAATTTTTGTTTTTTTTTTGCTGTGTCTCGGAATTGAAAAACGTGTTCAACGATCAATTCGCTTTGCTTTTGGCCTGCCCTGCCCTGGGCTGCCTGCTGCTTATCGTGTTTGGCACTCATGGATGCCAGTGTCAGTCAGTTTTGTTGCCAGGTTCAGTCTCAGTTATGGTCATGTTTACTCTGCCTTGGCATGGACAAACTTTGGCACTGATAAGCAAGCAACAACCGTCAGTCAGTCACTCTTTTGTTCGTCACTTTTTTTTTCGTCGTTTCTTGAGTCATCGAACACGTCTTGGACAACGCCAACGACGACACTTTATGCAGAGATATGAATACTACTGGCTGGTGACCAATTGTGAGCATATTGCGCATACGCTCCGTTAAACGACGTCTGCGACTTGGTCACGTCTTGGGTTGTGCACTTTGTGCACAATGTGTTTGCCTCATTTAGTGCCGCTTGCAGTCAACACCGACTGACTGACTGACTGACTAACTGCCTGACATTCTCTGCACACTGCAGTGGGACGTGCAAATCGGGAAACCAAATACAAAAATCCCAGCGAGCAAATCACAACACGAAAATTCTCCAATTTCACATAATGTGTGTGTGACAACTGCAAATCACCTGACAGCACAGAGACTCTTTTGATTAGGTGTAACACAAAGAGCAAAGAACACATACATAAATTGGAATGTAGTAATAAGGAAATTTTCTTGAAAGTTGAAGACACTTTTTTCCCACTACTACAAATATTTTCTTTGATGCAGCGCATTTAATTAGCTTTGGTCATTTCAGTGACAAATGCGTATTTATTCTGGAAAGACACATTTCAATGACTAAGCCACTAAAAAATTCTACTATTCTTGAACAAAGAACGAAATTAAAAAAAGAAGTGTAGGGGTTGCAATTATAAAATTGTATACTATGCATTCTAAGTGATTAATTTCATTTTCGATGGAAAAACGTATGTGACTTGTTTGAAATTATGCAAAATTATGAAATAGGCTACATGCTATATATGGGACAATTTATTTATATATATTCAAAGTGTACACGTCATTCTCAAAACTCAATCTGCTTCACTAAACTGCGCTGCAGTTTTTATTGCTTTTAGGTGCTAACTGGCGCTAAAAGAGAATTTTGGCTTAAAAGCCACAATTCTTATGAATTTAAATTCTTTTTATTTTTCTGTATTGTGCTTTACCTATTATTTTTATAAATGCAAACTTGTTTATATATATATTTCGTTAAAATTTTCGATTATTATATTATATATATATTATATTTTGTGCATACTTTTAGTATTTGTAGTTGTGCATCATTTAGTATTTTCTTATTTTATTATCTTTAGAAATATTTCCTATAACATTGCTTTTAGTATTTGTATTTTCGAACTGTTTAGTATTTTTATAAAATTGAAAAAATCGATTTTAGTATTTATATTTCGTACTGTTTAGTATTTTTTAAGGTCAAAAAATTCTTTAATCATATTTGAAATCTTCTTTTCAATCTATACCCTATATTAAGATTTTTATATTAATAAAACTCAAATTTAGCAAACAAAATTTTTTTTGTTTCAATTTAGAATGAACCATAATTGAAGCAAAATTTTATTTGAAAAACGTCGTGTTTTTAATTTTAAAATGAAAGCTTAGCCTATAAATCTTAATTTCAAGATTCATTCACCTAAAAACCGCTATCCAAGATATATCATTTTAATATCGAAAAAATCCTTAAACAAGATTTGCAATCTACTATTTAATCTATATTTTTGTATTCTCTAAGTATTTATATTATTGAGTAAAATTTTCTTATATTTCATCTACAAGTTGTTGTTATTAATTTGCATGCAAATTGCTTTGGCATCAGTGTGCAGCTTTGGCGACAAACGACTTAAGCATTGAAGGCGCTTTTCTCTCTCTCTCTCTCTGTCTCCTATTCCCCACTTTTTCTTCATGGGCAGCGATGTCGACTGCGACGCCAGCAGCGACGCCGGCAGCGGCAGCAACGTTGTCGTCATTTATTGTTGCTTGTTATTGCTGCAGTTGTTGCTGCAGTGCGCTCAATGCGCTCGATATCTGCTGCCAATACATGAACACACACACACACACATACAACTGCAGATGGACACACCCACACACACACACACACAGACATATAGGCAGGCAATGTTTATAGGTGCGTTGTATTTATGCGCCTCAATTCTGGGCCAAGGTAGTTTTTATCTTTCTTGTTGCTGTTGCTGTTGCTGCTGTTGTCTGGCAGCTTTTTTTTTGTTGCTTTTGCTTGCTTGCTTATTTGCTTGACTCGCATTGTGGTTTTGTTGTAATTGCAATCCTTGAAAATTTGTTGCACACACACACACAGGCAAACACACTAGCAATTATTGCAAACACAAATAAGGCACTCTCGGAACTGTTTTGACCGCCATTTACGCTGTCACGTCTTCAGTGGCTGTAACACTGCACCACAGCACTCCGCACCCCCCGCTTCCTGAATTAACCCCCCTTCCCTTCCCTACCCACTTCCCTTCCTTACACTTGCAATCGCAATCGCAACACAATTTCTCTCTGTTGAGTTCGCTTTTATTTCATTTTTTTTTTTTGCTTGGTTCACTTTACTCACTCGCATTTATGTATTTATTTAATTTTCGTTTTTATTTGTTATTGTTGCTTTTATCTGAGCAAACGTCGCGACGGCCGCTGCACGTTTTCTTCTCTATTAGTCACAATTTTGTTGTTGCTTTCCGTTTACACAAACACACACACACAGAGAGAATTGAAAGCAATAAGAAAACAAATGGTATGTGTACATAAATTGAAGATGTATTATAGTGCAGCAGCTAATACAACAAATACAGTGAATATTGCCTAAAGCAAACATTGGCATTGCAATTGATTTCTCAATTTGAGATAGATGTGAGCAAACAAGTTTTGCCATTGGAATATATATTGTTTTAGCAACAAGCAAATGAATATTTGCACAGTTGTCCATAAACCACAAACACAATACAGTAAGAACTGACTAAGAAGGTCGCAGAAATTAACTACAATTTATGCATAAAGCATCAAAATAGAAATGATTTATTATAAATTCCAAATATGTTAAATCAAAGCAACATATTTGAAGCATTTTCTTGACCATAAATATTTATTATATTCTAGAAGTTGAGTTGATAAATTTCTTCGCTTTTTCACTTCTCAATAGATATGCTTAAAGTCTGAAAATGTCAAGCTGTTGTGAATTTAAAACACTCGCAAATTTGCTTCATTTAGTAAATCGCATTTAATTCCATTTGTTTCCGCATCACATATCGTGCTCTATAAATAAATCTTGAATTATTTCAAGCTGACAGCAGCAGCAGCTAAAAGGAAATCTTTAAGTTTGATTTCTAATTGAATATTTGCAATTGAAATTGGTCCATTTAAGCTTTCATGCAGTACTCAGGCTCCCTTTTACCCTCTTTTCCTTCTCTTGCTCTATCTCTTTTAGCTTTTGTCGTCTTATTTGATGACGCCTGCTGCTGCTGCTAATTTCCATTACAACAATTGGCACTTGCAACAATTGGTTGCCAAGTCAAATGAATACAATTGCCATGTTGGCCCTTCCCAGCTTTAGCTACGCTTCCTCCAGCCTCCTTCTCCTCCATCTTCTACTCTTCCCTTACGGCTTTCTTTTGCCCCGGGCATCGTGGCATTCATTGGGCGACACAATGCCAGCCGACTGTCAATGCCACATTGATTTGAGTGTGTGCGACTTATGTTTGCCAGCTGAACGCCTTTCAGTTTGAATCCCCTATCTCCCACACACACTGCCACGCCCACTCTTAGCCGCCTTCTTCCGCTTCGCCCCGCAAAATTTGTTGGCAGAATCTCCTTCGACTTGTTTCCATTTAGCTTGTGCAATCAATGACTTTGCTGCCATCGCAGCTTTTCGCTTCCTTCTCTCTCTCTCTCTCTCTTTGCCACAATGTTGCCTTTGTCTCTGCCACACACACACACACAGATGCCGCTTGCATGCTGCTGCGTTGTCAAACTAAAAGTGCAAAAGTAGCGCAAGAAAAGCGTACACTGTGCAAACTTTGTTGCCACTTTGTTTTGCCTTAAATTTCTTTTGCATTTTCTTATGCCACACATACATATGTAGCGGCCACACCCCCTCGACATACGCCCACTTTTAACACCCCAGATTTTTATAAGCCTGGGCGTGGCAACTCCCAACTCACGTGCTCAAGTTGGTGTGCAGCGATTTCTCTTGAGAAAGTATCTGAGCATCTCTTGTCTCTTGCTATCCAACTATCCATCTATATATATATATATCTATCTATCTGACAGCTATCGTAGTTATCCTAGACCGAATCCTAGCGCAACGTACATTGTCCATTCACTTGGTTATGCAACAGAAATGTGAATGCGAATGAATCTTTTATGCCCACACATACACATACATACACATAATCTAATCTGCCTTCTCTCTCTCTCTCTCTCTGTGTGTATCTATATCTGTATCTTGCTCTTGCTATTTGGCTCGTATCTTGTCCTATTTGGAAAGCCAGCTTGTAGATCTGCCAGCTCCCTTGAGGCCTTGTTTAGATTTATTGCTTTTGCGTTCTATTCTCTGTGCTCTTTTCACTTGATAATTGATGAATGTTGCGAACCCAAAACACAAAAGTATTTGCTACTCGTTGTGCTTTTAGTTTTTGCTTTTGATTTACTCGAAATTAGTTAAACAAATGCAATAAAAATTCCCCAAACTAAATGCTATTTAAACTAACTCAACTGTATAGCTTTGCTTTTTATCAAATTTCAATTTATTTAAATGTTATTCATTTCATGTGAAATTTTTTTTTAAATTTATTGCCCATTTTACGAGCAGCCTCCCCGAAAATAAAATGAATAAAGACATTTCAATCAATGATTCAATTAAGTAAAGTGCAGCTCACACACACATTCAAGAGTGTGTATGTGTGTGTGTGTGTGCTCTAGGCCAGGCCACAGGCTATTACCCCCAGATCAATTTGCGAGCGGGCTTAAACTGTCATCAAAGTCATTTTGCAGGTGTGAAAGCGTGAATAAGCAGCAACTGCAAAACGCACAAGGCACAAGAAACAACGTCGACTGACTGTCGAGACAGTTTCTTTCTCTCTCTCTCCCTCTCTTGGGGGGTGGCTGAAAGTAATGTGACAGAAGAGGGGGGAGGGGGCAGCACATAAAGCTCGACAAGGATACGTGCCAAAATGCTAGCAAAGTAGGCAACTTAAACTCAAATCCTATCGCAAATGAATGGCTTCAAAACAACGCAAAAAAAAAATGCGGAAACAAATGAGAAAAAACTGTTGCTTCGGGAAGTGCGCGACTAAGGGATACCTATTAAAAATATAGCCGCAAACTATAATCAATAAAATCGAGATAGTGCGGTATAATTTTTAGAATATACCAAGTTAGTAGACTGAAAGTACCAAAATATATCGAAAATATCATATTCAGAATATACTATAAAAAATATACCAAAATAGTAAACTGAAAATACTAAAATATACCGAAAATATCATATCCATAATATACTATGGTATTCAAAATATACCAGACTTTAGTTTTACTCATTTTTCTGCAAGATAAAAAATACTAAAATAAACCGAAAAAAATATTGTCTTAAAAATATACCATAGAGTACAAAAAATACCGGATTTTAGTTTTTCTCTTTCTTGTACAAGTTGCAAAAAAAAAAAACACTAAAATACAACGTTGAATTTTGAGATTCAAAATATGCCATCGAGTAGAAATATACCAACTCTTTAGTTCTGTATACTATATATACTATTACATTTAAAATATACCATGAAATACCACATATACCAGACTTTACTTCAACTCTTTAGTTCTGTATACTATGCATATACTATTACATTTAAAATATACCATGAAATACCACATATACCAGACTTTACTTCAACTCTTTAGTTCTGTATACTATATATACTATTACTTTTCAAATATACCATGAAATATCAAATACACTAGACACTTACTTTTACTTATTATTTCTTCACGCTTATCATACCCTGTTGCAGCGCTACTTACAGGGTATGCAGGCTCAACAATTGAGTGACGCTGCATGGCGACAGTTTAATGATGGCGGCAAACAAAAACCCAAAAGGCAAAAGCAGCCAAACAACTCTCGAACACTCGCAGGCAGCTGTTTATTGTTTATGCGTGTCTCACTGTAAGCAGTGTACATATGTGTGTGTGTGTGTGCGTGTGTGTGTGTGTGTGTGTGTGAATGATTGCCGGCGCCTGCTGATGACAAGTGTTGCGTGTTTTGAATATAGGACTATGCCAGGCACTTATACTTATACTTACACCCACAACATATTGTGAACACTGTACATGAGTACTCATACTTATACTCATACTCACACACACACTCATGTGAATACACTCGTTCAATGGCTGTTGTCGAGCACGCCCTTCTAATGACAACACAAGGGAATATTTCTCAAGCTGTGTTCTGTGTTGGTGGCTTGATTATAATATGATACTCGTCTAATTCTTTGCCTGTTATTTGTCACTGCGAAGTGGCTCTTCAAGTGTCCCGAATACTTGTACGAGTACTCGTATTCGTACTTATATTCATGCATATTGTTCACGAGTCACTTCAAAGAGCAACAGCTAAACACAATCATTTGTCAGCCATCTGCCTCTGAGACAAAGTCAAAGCATTAACGATGCTAAACTATAATTTGAACTTTTCTGACTATACAATCGGTTATTTTATGAAGAGAACACGGTATTAGTATAATACAATACAATTCTATTGTTAAAGCAGTCAGCATATTTACTTCCTATTCATTACAGTTTTTGGAAGTGATTTATGAATGCTAATTTCAATCTGCATCTTCTGCTGTTTGTTTCCATTTATTTTCTATATTAAATGCTTAAGGTTTTAACTGTTATGGATACAGTCCATAGAATGATTCTTTTTGTTGAATTAAACATTAAAAATAATTGAAAAATGTAATAAGCAAACCATGAATTATGAATTATATCAGTTACTTAAAATATAACACATATTCCTGTTACAGGATTTTTAGCAGATTTTTCAGCGCTGAAGCTGCTGCAAATTGCTTTTCATAATATCTTGAAATAAATCAATTTGTTTTCTCTATTCAAAGTTTCTTTTTCTCATCATTATTATAGTCGACATTAAGAGATTAAATTTGTTTAAACAAATGATAAACAAAGTGCACAAAGGCAGTCATAGATTTTTCTTTAGTATGTTTTATGTATTCCAAGCATTCAATTCCCTAAGAGTAAACTACTTTAGTCTACAGCCAATTGGTGTTTATATAGCACATTTTCATATTGCTCGTCAGCTACACTTGATTATCCTGTCCCATGTTTCCTGTTTGAGGCACTTGTAACTTTCCGCTGCATCGGCTGCACTTGTTTAACACTATTTGCGCACAATTTCTATAAATATGCCACTTTATTTTCGTAGTTTTCGTTGCAGCTGCAGCTGCTGCACAGTTCATCGTTGCTGCACGACTGAACTTTTGTTTGCCAATTGTTCCCTTTTTTTTTGCATATTTCGTTACTGTTGTATGTAGTTGCCTCAACTTTGTGTAGAGTTTCCTTCGTGTTTTTTTTTGCTTGCAGATTTTTCCCTATTATTGAGCGTATAAGCATAACAAGGGAATTGAGTAAAACGCTTTCCATATGCTGCCAATCTCATCAATCATCCGCATACAAAACAAAGTGTCGAACAACAAGCAGCAGCAGCAGCAGAAAGAAGGAGAGCAGGTTAAGGTTATGGCCGCCATATGTTGAACGTGTGCGCCTAAAAGGCTGCAGCAATTTCGTTGATTAGTCCGGTGTCTGCGGGAATTTGCCTGAGCTTCGCCATTCGCCATTCGCCGTTCGCCTTTCGCCTTTGGCCCTTTGGCCTTGTCCTCTCGCTCTTCGCTCTCGCATAAAAACTAAACGACACACACACACACACAGGCACATAATTGATACACACACACATACACAGTTTTGCCTTGCCGAAGGGCCAACAGACTGTTTTCCTTTCTTTTTTTTTTATATTCTTGTTTGCGTCGAGTTGTAAAAGACGCCAAACGTACAACTTTTTACAATGTTTTCTTTTTTCTGTCGGCATTTTCAGTTAGAAATACCCTGAATTCAATAGAGCTTACTGCTAAAATACAAAAAAAACAGAAAACTATTTTTATCAACAAAGTTTACAACTTTTACCCCAAACTATGGCATAGTTAATGCTGAGGAATTTCTAAAAGGAGCTCAAAAGCTTGTTGAATGCCCCAATGGAAATTGCTGGCAAGAAAATCTTGCAGAAATATGTTTTCTGTGTGCGGAAATTCGTAAAAGATTTGGCGCATAAATTAGCCTCGCAATTTCCACCTCATCGAATCGTCATAAATCGGTGCCTCGATTTTAATTTTTAATTAATTTTTTTTGCGATAAATTGCTTTTGCCTATTTCACGTCATGCAATCGCGTAATCTTCTCTCTACGTTTTCTTTTGTGCTATTCAGCTTTAAGGCCAAGCGAATGAGTCATGCCAACGCACATCATGAGGGATGAGGGATGCTGTTGGCTGGCAACGTTCTGGCAACGTCCTGGCAGGTCCTTGCGAGTCCTTCGCACACATTCAGCTCGTGGCCACCTTTTTGGCACACAGGTGTACACTGATATATGGCGCAGGGCAAAGTCGTTTTAGGCTTAGGTCGTCTGATATATGTGGCCACGTGGCAAAGCTGTTTCCGCCTCCATCTATGTGTGTGTGTGTGTTATTTTGGCAGAGCGCGCATTTGAGTTTTCTAATCAAGGTTATTTTATGTGCGGCAAGCGCGCATTTAATGCCAAAATTACATTTTTAGTTATCGTTTGCGGTCTCGTTTCTTGTGGGCAATCTTCAACGTAAGCTGCGTCGTATACGTGATAAATTCAAGTCTCGACACGCATTATGTAAATACTGAATATACGGAATGCTGAATACTGAATACATTTGTAGCATTGCAGACTCAGACACACACACAGTTTGTGCCCTTTTGCTAATTAGGCCACAGTGCGGGGGAGTTTTGTGTGCATCCTGCGGCGACGCAACAACAAAAGCCAATTGTTTGCCAAGACACAACCATTATCGTTAACCGAAAGGGACAGCGAGCAGGGAGGAGGAGAAAGAGAAGGAGGAGTGGGAGAAGGACAGCCCAGACAGCAGAGACAAAAGACGGCACTTGAGGTCGCCTTGACTTGCTGCCGTTCTATCTGGTTTTAGCCAAATTTCTTTCCCTCCCCCCCCAAACCAGTTCCGCTTTTGTTTGCCGCATTGTCAATTGTGTTTTTTTGGGGGGGGGACTCTACGCATATGCAACTCTGACGTTGCCTGATGGCTTTTTATGGCCTCTGCCTCTGCCTCTGCCTCTGCCTCCGCCTCGGCATTATTACAATTATTATGTTGGCCGACTTGGCTTATTGTCTTGTCGCATGCAAATTGCCAGCGACTGCCTGCCAATTAGTTGGTTGGCCAAAAAACCGATTCGTACTTAACAAATTTTACTTGTCCACCCCCCGGCGCTGAAAAGTATGCTATGCAAAGCGATGACAACACATAGATAATGCGCAATTGTGTGTGTTAGTATTTGTGTGTGTTTGATAGACAACTCAATGCTGCTCTATCCGCTCACACATTCATCAATCAATCAATGCGCTGAATGCGCTGCTGGGGTTTCTTTTTTTTCCCTTTCTCTTTTTGGGGTCAAAATGGTGCGACATAACAGCCGCCTGTGCAATAACTGTCTCTGATAGTATGTTATATGGGAGCATACTAGTGTGTGTTTGTGTATTTGTGAATGTCAGCTGTAAAGTGCTTAATGCAGCAATGAGCAGGCGATTGATAGAGTGAGAGAGAGAGAGAGAGAGAGAGAGAGAGAGTGGAAGCAGGACAACAACCGTGCAGCACAGCAGATGTGGCATTGGCATTAAGTGCTTGTCAATTTGCTTTGATTTGACACTCGTTTGATTATCGAAATGCTGTGTAGATCATGGGAAATAATGATGCAACTGCCAAATACTCTACATTTCCAATGATTTGTAATACAAATCAAGTTCTAATAGTAATAGTATGTTACTTACCACTTTAGTTGTTTGTATTACGCATTGGGCATAAACAAGCAGGACTTCAGCACACAGAAAATATTCTGAAATGTAAAATAATTGCTGTGAATAATGTAGACATGAAAATACTTATTATTAAACAACATGTAAGAAATCTCTTGTGAAGTTTCCGCGACTGTAAGATACCCGCAATCCATTATTGACAAAACAACTGAATAGTACATTATTATTCTTAAAATATACATCGATATACTTTAAGGTATAATATACCAAAAAATACTAAAATATATCAAGTGGTATATACCGAAAAATATACTATAAGGTATAATATACCAAAAAATACTAAAATATACCAAGTAATATATACCAAATAAAATACTTAAATGTAATAAGTGTTATATTTGTTACATCCATAAACTATTAGCTTATTGTACCAAAAATACTAAAATATACCAAGTGATATGTTTGGTATATTGTTATACTAATACGTGTAAAATATATGACATACTAAATGATATTATTTGGTATATTTGTATACTATTAAGTTTACAATATACCAAACTAAATGCAATATTTAATATATTAATATACTATTACTTTCCATATATACCATATTGTCTACCAAAGCAACTAACGTTCAACTGCAGCAACCTTTTTTCCCATACACTTTACAATACACTTTATACACAACTTTGGCACACTTGATCATAGTTAAAACCAAATTCAAAAGCCAAACTTCACATTTATATCGATACTACTTTAAGCATTAAATCAAATTCATTTTTACACACATATTGATCTAGCTTTTACTCTCTCTCCCATTTCAGCTGACATGTTCAGGGCCAATGACAGACCCAGTTTATCTATTGGTAAGTTGAGCTTAATGAGCATTTTGGAATGGAACAAGCGAAAACTCATTAAAAGTAAATGTGCGCAGACAATTTAAACTTTTTGTGTGGCAGCCAAAAGACGCGATGTTTCCTTTTTCCCACTTCTCTTTTCCTTTCCCTCCAAACAAAACAAGCTTACAAATTGTTACCCAAACTGAGAGAAATGGAAAGAGAAAGGGAAGGAGACGAACCCGACTCTTAAATAGCTAATCAAAAATACATATTGACACCACAATAAGCTCAAGTGGTGTTGAGCGTGTGTGTGTGTTTTGTGGTTGTGGCTGTGGCGACTGCCAAACAACTCAAATAACAATTTTCCAAGTGAGAAAACGAAAAATAACGAAAAATTTCATATGTGTGCAAAGAGCTCAAAAGATTTTTCATGCCAAAGTAAATAGCAGAGTGTCTCTGTGTGTCTCTGTGTGTGAGTGTAAACTTGATAAAGTTAAACAGACAAGGAAATGCTTAAATTAATCATACGTCATGTTGTACAGAGATATGCATAAAAACTTGTCGTCTACATGGAAATTTCATTAAATTTCAAGTTTGACTGTGCCAAAAAGGGCTTGAAGTGTGCTCTCTCGAGTTGTTCGAGTTCATGTTCGAGTTGTTGTTTGTGTTATTATTGTTGATCTCAATGCTGAGAGAGAGAGAAAGAGCAGATAGAACGCCCCTAAACTGTCATTAGTTGAAATCACATGTCATTGACAGTGAAAAGTGACCCCAAAACTCAAACAAGGGTTTAACATACATACATATATATTGTATACATATATATAGATAAATACCTATCACTGTGTGTGTGTGTGTGTGTGTGTGTGTGCGATGCTTTGTTCCAAGTGTGAACTATGGCCATTGTCTTTGTTGTTGGGCGCTTAAATGTTTGCCTACGTGTCAGCCACTGTCAGTGGCAGTGACGTCGTCGTCGTTGCCTCTTGTCTATACGCCTCCAGCTTACCAACACCCACGCCCACAACTCTCTCTCTCTCATTGTTCTGCTTCATGAACTCATCTGCTGCCTGGCACATATGTTGAGTCCTGTTTTATGACAGTTCATTGATATTCATTTGCCTTTGCCTGTGTGTAGAATATGTGCCTCAGTCTATGAGAGTTGCTGTTGTTTTACTCCATCTATGCTTGCCCTCAGTTGACTGGCGCTTAAATTGCCTCCTTTTCATTGGTTTGGCCAGAGACAACAACAACAACAACAGCAGCAACAACAATGAAAACAATAAAAACACCATTCACTCAACGACAAAGAGAATGCGATTCAACCAGGAAATTCAATTAAAAACGCAAATGGCGGCGACATTTCGTTGTGTCTGTGTGTGTCTGTGTGTGTGTGTGTGAGTGCCACAAATCGGCTTACGTATCCTGTGCTGAGCTCTGTGTGCTGTGCTGTGCTGTGCTGCATGTCCTGTTCAGTATGTCCAGCTGCAAAGTCAATCAAACTGAAGTTTGATTTCCTGTGCAACGCTTTTCCCCAACTCTTATTGCATACTTTATAGCCATTCCCTTGCCGCATGCCGCATGCCACACACACACAATCAATATGGCTTTCAGATTCGTTATAGATTCATGTCCGGCTACCTTCTTTCTTTTTGCCCCTTTTTTGTTGCCGCTTCTTTCTTCCTTCTTCTTGCATGAATATGAATGCACTTCTTTTTATGTGTTTCTTTCTGCTCGGCAAAAGTTCTTTCGTCTGCGCTGTTTGTCTTTTTATCTCTTTTTGCTGCTCCTTTTTTTGCACTTCTTTTTTTATGGCTTCAAAGTCTTTCCTCTAAACTTGCTGCTGCTGCTGCTGCAACGCAAATAACATTTTATATCCGCTTGCGGTTTTCATTCATTCATTCTCTCCCAAAGTCGTTTCCTCGCATTTTTCACATTTCGAGATGGCTTTAAAGAGCTCAAGTGGCGTGGCAGAGGTTGCACACACAAAACTTACAAAAATCTCATCAATTTTTCAATGCACACCTGGGAGAGAGAGAAAGAAAGAGCGATGTGACTTGGGGGCGTCGAATTCAAAACAACAACAACAACGACTAGCAACAAAATTAGCCAAGTTTTGTTTTGGCCAAATATCAAGCGAAGCGTAAATTTCAACCTTCTTTCATTGATATACATCTCTATTCTCTATACAACTATCTCGCTCTCACTTGTGTACTCTTTCTCTGTCTGACAGACATAGACACTTAATCCGCACGTTTACACCTCAAAGCACACACACAAAAGTGGCGCTCGGTCCTGTGGGCAGAAAGTCTGCAATAAATTCGTGTATCTACTTAATAATTAACTCGCCTAAACTTTTGCCACCACAACAACAACAACAACAACAACAACGACAAAGATTCCCATTTGCCAGGCCATAGAACAATATGACCTCAAGAGCTGCTGCCGCTGTCAGTGGCACATTAAAGTGGCAAACAAAAGTTGGCAGTCGGTGTCGTTTGCACTTAATAAACATGCTATCAATAGCCTCCCTGTCAAACGCTTTAAGATTTTCTTCTTGTAAACTAAATTAAATGCAGCCAATGAATGAAAAGTTAAGTATTTACTTTACTCAATTTTCTTATTCAGTTTTTAAAAAACATTCAAACGCTTTGATATTTTCCTGTAAAACAATTAAGTGCAATCAATTTATGCTAAATACAGATAGTAAAAGACTTAACTCCACTTTCATTGAAATATACAGCTCAGATATAAAACGTTTGCCATTCTCAATTTTCAAAGTTCATTTTATGTAAATATAAATATATTTTCTGAACAGTATCAGCAAGTCAAATGCATTTTGTTTTAAATGCTGACAGCAATTGAAAAATTAAGTTGATAAAATACTATAGAAAATGTTCTGAATAGTTTTTCATTTTTATTTACTCTTATTTCCTAAAGTCGCTCATTGTTATAAATACATTTTCTGAATGTTTTTAGCAGCAAATGAATGCCAATTGAAGCTAAGCAAAAGCTAACACTTGATTTTCATAGATATATAAGTTTTTTTATATATAACTTTTTGTGAATAGTTTCAAAATTTATTTATTTATTGAGGCTGTTACATTTCAATGTACATTTAATGAAATGCAGACAAAGATTAACATATTAAGATATTAAATCAAATTAATCAAATTCAATGTTTCAATTTCTAAATAGTTTCAGCACTAACTTCAAAAAGTATTACTTTTACTTTTACTTTTTACTTCACTTGATTTAAGTAGCAGCCGCAATCGATCAAAAGCAATTCCTTTGCTTCATTTCAATATTTTTTTTTAGTTTACCTAATTAAAGCAACACGCTTTGCCGAGCGCTTCTCAAGGCTCACTTCTTATGGCAGCTGTTTTTTTATATTTTATGAAAGGAAAAGATCGAGGAATAAGATGAGATGATTACAAGCAAAATTTTGACGTTACTTTAATTGCACTTGAACTCGCAGCAGCAGAGCACAAGTTGTGCGAACCTTTTGCCGAGAGGCGACCCCAACAGCGCACCTCGATGTTGCCCCTTTATGCTCCCAGCTCCCCCTCTCCTCCCTCCTCCGTCTCCATCGAACAAACCCTCGGCTCAGAGCAGTTCAAGTTAATTTGCTTGGCGTCGGCTTGACGATGTTCCAGTTGCTCATTAATTACAGCTTAGTCGACGGCCCCTAATGATTTACCTGCAAATGCTGATGTTGTTACCTGTTCATCTTGTTGTTGTTCTTCTGGTTGTTGTTGTTGCTGGTAATGGTGCAAGTTTTGCGTTTTATTATTTCTTGATTTCTTTACTCGTTGTGCGGCTTCTGTTTGCCTTTCTCTGCTGCTGTTGCTGCTTGTTATCCTTCTGCTTTTCTTATAAATGCCTCGAAATCAAATACAAGCAACAACTTTTCGCCTTTCCATTTGCTTCATTCATCTCCTTATCTCCACTCTTCTTCTTTTATTAACATTTCTTCTTATTTTTCGCTTGATTATTTTAAGCGCACGCTATCTGACCGTTGAATTTTCTTTTCCTTACTTTTTTCGTTGTCTTTTCCCCAATTTTTTTTTTTTTTTTGAGCCCCCGCCACGCTTTGCGCATTTAATTAAGCAAATAGCAGCAGCTGAGCTCAGTATTTTCATCGTTTTCTCTTTGGTTTTTGTTTTTATTATTATGTAAAGCACTCGTTGCCCTTTTGATGCTTATTCTTTGCGGTCTTCGCACTTGTTGCCCATTTTGTGGCATACTTTTGTGGCGATTTCTGCTGTCGCTCTCGCTCTCTCTCTCTCTCTCTCTCTCTCTCTCTCTCGCTTTCGGGGAAATATTGCGCTAGGCGTGCGAAGCGGGGTCAAAGTTGGAACTCTTTGCAAATTTGTTGCAAAGAAACGCTTTAATATTCAACTGAGAAAGCGTATTTGGAGCACTTAAGTGAATTGGTTAAGGATAAAGCTATTCAATGCATTGAGTATGATTCATTTGAAACGGTTTTCGAGGTAGTGGAAGAAAAATATTGTCAAACATTTAACTTAACTTTATTTTTAATGATTTTAAATAAAGAAAACTCCATATTGAAAGAAAGAAAAAAAAAAACAAAATATTGCGGTATTAATTATAAAATATACTAAATGAATATACCAGAAGCTAATTGTGATGTATTTATTTATCTACTATTTCCAAATATACTAATTATATATACCACAAAAATACTAAAATTATGTCAGACGTTATTTGTGATGTATTTTTTAAAGTATTATTTTAAAATATACTAAATAAATGTGCCACTAAAATACTAAAATTATGCCAGAAGTTATTTGTGATGAGTTTATTTACGTACTATTTCAAAATATACTAAATAAATATACCACAATAATACTGAAATGATGTCAAAGGCCCATTGTTGTATATTCATATAGCACTACAATCAAAATATACCATAGAGTACAAAATATACCAGATTGTTAGATAAAGTATGAATAATATATATAAGACACACATAATCTGGTGGCTTTTTTCGTTTCTGCAACTTCTAATTTAAGCTATTCCCTTACCCAAAATTGACTTGTGTCATTTTTGCTAGATCATTAGTTTTGTTGCCATATGCCACATGTCTACCCACTGCAAAGCAGCCTTGTCGCCACTTTCAATTCAACCTAAAAGAAGATACAACAAGCTGCACATTGATTCCATTCATTTTGGGAGGGGGCAAAAGTACCTTGTGGCAAACTTGTCGACTGTTGGCAGTCGCTTTCAACTGCACTCACTGCCAATTTGCAACTAAATTGCAAAGCTGTCATTCGTGCAACCAGCAACACAAATAAAAACAGACTTACTCACGTTTGCTAGCAGCAAATTTAATACGAAATATGCTAGAACGCGACGTGACAACTGGGGAATTGAGTGTGGAGTGCAAAACGAGGACTCCACATCCCCAAACGCACACAGAGAGAGAGAAACGAATTCAGTGTGCTGGCATTTCAACTTAACCAAATAGCATGCCCGGTTGCACAGTCAACCAACCGCAGGCAGCTGCCCCAGTTGAGAACCTTTCGCCTGCTGGGAGAGATAGGCATGGAAAGAAAGGCACGGAGGCAGGAGGCACGGAGGCAAGCAAACAGGCAGCACCCGCAAACCTAATTGAATTTTAATAAAATTTTAAAGCAATTAACTTGCGAGCGAGAGAGTTTGCATTAATTTGCAACAATTAATAATGCATTAAGCCAGACACACAGAGAGACAGAGACAGAGAGAGAGAGAGCGTGAGTGTGAGGGAAGCCAAAATGTCAAGATTGCAGCAAGTTGCAGCGACTGAGACCGAGACCGAGACATGATGGCAAACAAGGTCGCCATGCACGGCCAAAGACAACTTAATTAACCTCGACCTTCTCCAGGCAAACGTCGGCCAATACAAGTTGACGTCAGCCAAGTCAAGTCTCAAGTCTGAAGTCTCTCTCTCTCTCTCTCTTTCTCGCTCTCGTTCTCGCGGTCTCCGTTTTGCCAAACAAGCCACGTTCAATGCCGTGTGTGTGTGTGTGTCGCCAGTTGACCATCGCTGTTGCCACATTAAGACATCAATAATAAAAAAAATAGTTAATAATGCGTGTGCGTGCAATGTAAATATGAGCATAAAAAATGACAACGCGACAGCGACAGCGACAGCGTTGCGCTAATTGCCAATTCACCAAAGCGAACCAAGTCCAAGTCCAATTGCCAAGTGCCAAAGTTTGTGCAGCAGGTGCGAGCGAGACGGCAATCGAATTCGTATTTCATATATAATTTTGCGCATGCGCAACCCGAAACAAGCATCGATCTACGTTCGCTCTCTTCTTCTTCTCTCTCTCTCTCTCGCTCTGTTTTTATTCGTATCCAGCTGAGCGACGCCGGCAGCCGAAAACCTGTTTGGCAGCCTCTCTTAAAAATGTTGCACAAGTGACAACTGCAGCGACGGCTGCTGCTGTTGCTGCTGTTGTTGCCATTGCAATTTCAAGAACCGGGTCAAGGTTATTGCTGCAACCGCGACGTTGTCGCCGATCACAGCCAGCGGCAAAGTCGACGCCACAACGCTGCCGACGTCAACAGCGACGTCGACGTCAGCATCGCTCTCGCCTTGTTCGCTTTACATTGAAAGTCAAGTTCGTGCACATGTTTGATTGGCATTGGACACAATGGCGTGTTTCGGTTTAGTGTGGGGGGGGGGGGGTTGGGGGGGAAGGGGACAACGACGCTGGACGCCATGGATGAAACGCTGTTTGATCTCATACATGTTTGATGTGCATGCAAGCATGCAACATGTTGTTTCGTTTCCGTTGAATCATTAGAAGATTAGTGGCTCGTTATTATGCACAATTTAAATATGAAATCTGTCTCTGCAAAAATTCTTCTCTAATGCACTTATTTAATAAACGAGTGCAAATATTAACATTTCACTCTAGGGACAAATCTGGCTGGCACATTTCAATTAAAAGCTGCACAGAAATCCACAATTCAGATATTTTCAACACTTTGGCAAAAGTCCTGAACCAACAACAGCAGCAGCAGCAGCTGCTTCTGCTCCTGCTTCATATAATATTATGCTGAAGGAGCCATACAAATTCAACTTTTGCCAAGTGCACTTCACTCCACAGGCCGTCCACAAACTTTACTTATTTCTCTTTTGCTTCGCTCTCATTTTATATATATGTATATATGGTACTTTAAATATAGCATAAAGTATTGCTGAGCCGGTGTACGCACATCAATTTTCATTTACTTATGAAAATTAATAGCATTTTCGTAGAAGAACGAAAGGAAACAAGATGAAAAAAAAAAGAGTCAGCGCTAAATGAGGGGTTGAGCATAACTCTTAACCATTAATCAAACGTTTGCCACAAAATGAAATTAAAAGTCTGTCTCGACTGCGACTGCGACTGCGACTGCAACTGATGGCCGCCAGGCGGCGCCACCATGCAACATTAATGCATTTGACGCAGCAAAATGGCTTTAAAATCACAAAAAAAATAAATAATTGAAATAAATTTGTGTGTGTGTGTGTGATAAATAATAATAATAAACACTGGCTGACGAATGTGGCACTCAAATTTGCACTTAATTAAAGATAATTTGCATATTAATGCTGCAAAGTTTGCTATTTTAATTACTATAATGGGAAATCTTTTAATATAACATATTATTTATTTGTCAGCCACTTTATGCTAGTGCACAATTTATATTATTTATAACAGATTTGCACTTCATTAAAGATAATTTGCAAATTTAAGTTTCAATTTCAAGTGTACTTTTTTATAGTGGGAAATATGTTAATAAACTTTATGATATTTATAACAAATTTGTACTTCATGAAAGATTAGTTCAAAACTAAAATTTGAATTCATGCTTAAGTGGGAAATGATTTATGAAAATTAATAAAATAGTGGTAACTATTTCAATAAAACATTTCCCACTATTTCCGTTTTAATTATTATAATGGAAAATGTTAATTTTTTGATATTTAAATATAGATTAAATAATGGGAAATATTCGAATAACACATTTCCCACTATTTGTACTAAAACATTTCCCACTATTTTGTTAATTTGTCAGCCACAGTTTAATTTATAATATTTATAACAACTTTACACTTAATCAAAGATAATTTGTAAATTCAAGCTTGCATGCGTATTAAATTTCTAACAGCGAAACAGCATTAAATTTCAATTGTAATTACTATAATTCAGATTAACATTGCCTTAGCTTTATCAATGCACAATGTGCAGTACAGTACGCAGCAGCGACAAAAGCAAAACAGCAGCTGTCATTCAAAGCGCTTTTCAAAGTCAGAAGAACACACCATGTGGCCATGTGCACAGCATACTCAATCTGTTTTTGTGTATGTGCCTAGCATACACTCTTATACTATCCACACATACACACACACACACAGACACACACATAACTTGTGTGTGTGTGTTGATTTAGATGCACAAACTTAGATTTGTTGCAACGACGACCCTGAAAATTGCAATGACTGAAAGAGGCAGCGATAAATTAGCGATTGCGCAACTGAGACAGCAAAACAACTCAGAGCTAGTTCAGTGATAGTGCGGGAAAGAGAGAGAGAGAGAGAGAGAGAATTGAGCTTGAGCAGCCTCATCGACACCTCAACGTTTACCTCTCTCTCTCTCAGGCCTCCATCTTGCAAGCTCTCTATCTGTATCTCTGGCTGTCTTCTGTGGCCACAAAATGCGAATGCGAATGCGAATGCTGCAGCCAAGTGCAACCGCATTTGCAAAACAGTTTGCAATGCCAAACAACGACTCAAATGACTCAGTCTGATAAGGCAGCATTTTGCAAGAATAAATTATGACTCAATATCGCAATTCAGTTGACCACAAATGTTGCCTCCCTCTCCCTCCCTCTCTTCTGTTCTTGCTCTCTCTCTCTTTCGCTCTTTCGGTCTCTTGCTGGCAGCGAAAATCAATTGTCACAAGGCAAGCGGCGGCCTCAGCACGCAATAGAAAACCAAAACGTTTGCATGGCTGATCTTGAACCAATTGCAATTTTTTGCTAAACGTTGCCAGGGCCACAGCAGCCAGTCAGCCGATTGATGCAAAAGATACAACACATAAAAATATATATATATGCACAAATAAATCACGCATTTTATATGTATAGTTATAGTTGTTGTAGAGTGGCTTGCACAATTCATATGCGTATGCGTAATGCGTATACGTAATGCACTTGAACTTGCAGCAACATCAACTGCAGCTATGGTTGTGGCAACGTCGCGTATGCGCAATTTACGCATTGACTTTGCCTTATTTGCACATTGCGCATACGCAACGTTGCTGTTGACCTTACAAAACAAAGCGCCTAATTAGAGACTCAGCTGGACAACTGTACGAACTGGCGAGTTGTCAAGTGCATTTAGCTCCTCGGTTGACTGTTTGATTATCAATTAGTTAACTGACTGACTTTGCTTTGCTTTGCCAACGACGAATGGCGAATGATGAGGCGACCTCTACAACAGTCGCTCCACGCTCCTCGCTCTCCGCACCTTCATCAAGCCTTCATGCCACGACAAATGAAGCCAATGTCAAACTCACGAGAAACAAACACAGTCGACACATTTGCATCTGTCGCGCATTCAAGCAAAAATGTTCTCATTCTCAGTCCATCTCACTCTCTCTCTCTCTCTATATATACATATATTTTCTCACTCTTTGTGCATTTAATGTGTTTATCGCTGCGTGTTGTGCATGCTCATTTAATAACTTGTCGCATATTTCACTTAGTCTATATATATATATAGTTACTTTACCATCAAATGTGTGTTGAAATGCCAGTTGAAACATCAACTAATAAGCGAAGCTATAGCATAGACACATTTATATTGAAAATGTGGAACCAGTTCAAATTAACTTTTATTACGTCTATTAATTGTTCAATTAAACCCCAAAACAAAAATTGTCTGCTTTAAAGTGAAGACAACATGTTGAAAATGCGTATCTATAAATTCTTTACTTCTGAATAACATTTACTTTTCTTACAAAAGTGATGCGATAGCCGAAAAATACATTTTTGTTGAGAACTTGTTGTATTCTCAAGTTCAAAAAATGCAGCTTTTATTTGCTAGTCTAGTTTGCTGTGAAAGAATTGTAAAATTGAATGTGCATTGAAAGCATTTGCCATCTGCTATGCTTCCAGCTTTCTTCCACTCCCCAATTCAATCAATTTTCAATTCTTTTTCCCTTCGTAGCTTTATCGCAATGCTCATACATCAATCATCATGTTGAGGCTTTGGACATGCCAAAGCATATCTTAAACTGAACAGAACTCACAACTCAAGGACTTTTTCACACTGTTCAGTTTGTCTGTGTTGCGACGACAAGTCGTCGGGGCACGTTCGCTGAGTGTTGCACGTTTTTGGTGTTATTCCCAGCTAGAAGGGGCGAAAAAAAAAGGGGGAGAAGCCATTCGGCTGGCTGCCAAAGTTGTCGGCACATTAATCATAATTTAATGATTAGCGCAAGTTTTGTTTATTAAATATTTTGCCAGTCGAGTTCGGTCTTTTTTTTTTTTTTGTTTATTGTTATTTACGAGCGCCACAATGTGGCGATGCCACGCGTCGATTGTGCCGCCTCAAAGCCGTAAATTGCATTTATGTTTTGTTGCCACAACTATACAAAAAAGCAAAACCAATTACCAATTTGCAAGCACTTTTTGTTGGGCAACGCCTCTAGCCGTCTGTCGATTTATGGCTCACTCTTTTAGCGAATGTTGTTGCCGCCACCTGAACAGTTAAAAATCAGCGAGCCCGAAATCATAAATAAGAAATGCTTGGCTTGACTTCGTTTCGTTTTGTATTTTGTATATATAACTGACACAATTTCCACCATGGCACGTGTGTCCTTTGAGGTCCTTTGAGTGGTTGCTGTGTCACGTAGTCAAAGCAGTGCAGAGACAACCAGACGTTTTTCTTTTTTTGGTGTTCCTTTTTGCCTTTTGATCAAGTCTGATAAAAAGGGGTTTGTCAAAATCGCGTTCTGTGCGGACTCAGCTGTGAAATTGGGCCACGGAATGTGGCAGCAAGTGTAACAAACAATTGCTTAAAGGCTGTCAACATATTGTGTTGAAAACTTTGGGTAGGTACAAGATGGCCAAGCTTAAATTTTAAACGGAATATATTGTAGGACACATATATAATATAAATATAAATGAACGAACAATGATAGCAAAAGCAGTATAAATAACAGTTCTAGTCTAGCTGTAAATAATGAAATAACTTGTAGTAAATAGGAAGAAATAAAAAGTCACGAAAGCTAACAAAAGTTTCAATAATTATACACTAACAATCTGATATATATTTTCTACTCTATGGTATATTTTAAATGTATATCGATACTTGCGTAAGAATAATTTGAAATAGTTTAGAAAACGAAATAAATAATAATACCATGCCAATCTGGTATATTTTCTACTATATGTTTTTGGTATATTTTAAATGCACTACGATATCAATATACCAAATGCAGTCTGTGGTATATTTTGCAATATTTTTTTTGGTATTTTTATCTGGTATATTTTAAAAATAATACCACACTTGCATTAAAAATTGTCGTATATTTTGCAGTATATTTCAGTATATTTATTTGGTATATTTTACGAATAATACCGTACTTTCATTAAAAAATTGATAACGGGTATCTCATAAACTTTCTTACTTGATTTTTAAAAACAACAGCCCCAACTAACTCAACTTGAGCTGCCTTTAAAATCACTTATATGGTACTTAAAGCGATCCATCAAAAATGAAGCAATAGTTATGAACTATGAACTTGCAATACATTTTACTGGACTTAAACCACAACTTGTTCAATCAAAAGCAGCTCCTAAAATTATTTAGATTTACAGCCTTTTATTTAGAACAAAATCTAGCTATAAATGTGGCGCCATATCTCAGCCTTGGCGATTAATATTGCAGCTGTTTTGGGAGCTGGAGGCGGCAGCAGCAGCAGCAGCAGAAGCCGCACTTGAAAGCATGAAACGCTTCTTTAGGTCGTGCATAATTAAATTGGCCGCAACCGTATTTAAATTGTGTATTTCGTTTTCATTTTTCAACATACTTGCATAAAAGGTTCTGCCATGGCAAAGTCAATGTCGAGTTCGTTGAGTTCGTGTCGCTGGCAGCTAGTCAAAAGTGAGCTTATGAAATATTAAAGCACCGAGCGGCAAAGAGAAAGACTGGGGACCGCTAAATCCTGTGGCTGTCAAGGCGTGTCTCTCTCACTCTCTCTCTCTCTCTCTTGTGACTTAAAAGAAGGTTGTCACACATCCTGTCTTAGCGCAGCGCTATGTGCGTTGCCACCAAAGTTGCCACCTGCAGCTGAATTCAATTTTTTCTGCTGCTGTTGCTGCTGCTTCGCTTTATTCCATTTGCGACGCGCGCTCACAAAGCCAAAGCAAAGTTGGTAAATAAGTTAGCAGCAAGAAAGAGTGAGAAAGAGAGCAGAGAGAGAGCAGAGAGAGTAAAAAAATCAACTACTAAAAGTATTATTATTGTTGGTTGCACCTGCAGGTGGTTTACTTTACTTTGTCACGGATATGTTTTCTTTAGACTTTCCATGTCAGCAGCGCAGCACGACATTCTCGGCTTCTCTAAGGTGCTTTCAAAGTATCCACACATGAGTGTGTGTGTGTGTGAGTGTGTGTGAAGCATGCCGGAAGTTAAATAGGAAATTTTATATGCTTTTATAACTGTGAACGTGCCTTACAAGGACGACGTCGCCCACCAACAAATCTCAAAACTTCTAAGTTTTTACTTGAGTGTGTGTGAATAGATGTATATGTGTGTGTATAGATGTATGTGTGTGTGTGTGTGTGTGTGTGTGTTGGTTACCTGGCAACAGCAACTTGTTCATTCGTTTGATGAAGTGCCGTTCATGGCTTTTGTGGCTTTGACTGCGTCTTTCAAGTGCATTTAGTACACCCAATAACCAAAGAGAACCTTGAGTCAAATTAATCAATGCTACCAACACACACACACACACATACAAACATCTTCAACTGGGCCAAAACGCTAAACCGCAAATCCAATGTGAGCACAACAAATTGAAAAGGATTGAAATAGATTTGTGCGCCAACATACATAAATTACTTAAATTATCGCTTGAACTTTAAGAAACTGTTAAAAGCTCAAATATATTTGCTTCTTATTTAAGGCAATCAATTTCAATAGAATATATATTTCATCTATAAATATTTCTTGCTCAATACAAAGCTTAACAAAATATGTGGTTAGCTAGTAAGGCATGATTACAGCTTTTAGCAATTTTACCTTTTGAGGCATGCAAAATTTGCCTCAATAATAATGCTGAATGAGCAATTGAGCAATTAGAACTTGGTCTCATGTTCGATACTTATACTCATTCTCATACCCGTTGTATACTTGAGCATCCAATACGAAATTGTAATCCCAGTTAAAGCAATCACAAAACCTGGACCAAAGTGCTGCAACCAATTTCAGTGTGAATTTGTGCAGCTTCATTACGCTGCATCCTGTGGCCAAAGAACACTTATGCCCCCCACTTCAACACACACACACACACTCTTATACGTATGTTGTAGATACATCGATGTGGCAAGGGAAAAGCAGCAAGTCCTTGTATGTTGTGAATAGAAAATAGCAGCAACAGCAGCTCATGTACTACTCGCCTCACATGTTGCACTCGAACAACTTTGCTGTGGCCAAATCGAGCGGCTTCATTTACCAGACACAGTCAAGGGACGAGACGGGTTGAGTGAAAAGGCGCATTGCAGTTGCCCAAGTGAAGCAACAAGCAAACAAACAAGTTGAGCTTTGGCAGTGCTTGCCAAAGCATACACACACACACACACGATTCAGTCATGTGAGCTATGAAAAGTATAGCATAGTTTTCAGCGCCGTCAACTGTGGACCAAGTGTTTGATTAGAAAACTTTCATGTCGGGTTACACACGTCAGAAGTTGCCCGCAAAGATTTGGCTAAAAACTTAACTCGTGTCCATGGTCAATATTTGACACAGGCTACAGATACATACAGGCTCCTCGTCACGTTCCTTGCCCCCGAACAACAACAACAACAATAACAGCTCACGTGCCACCTAATTGCTATTAAAATCCGAGGCGAGAATCAATTGCACGACTTTCCCCTTTCGCTCTTCCGTTTTTTTTCGTTTTAGCATTTTTGATTTTGAGTGTGAGTAGAGTAAATATATCAAATTACTAAGCAGCCGCACACACACACAGCTCTCACACACATGCGGCATCATCTCTTGTATAGGCAGCAGCTTTGCTTCTTTTGACAGTCCGAGAATGTCAAGTGTTTATATGTGTATGCGTGTATGTGTGTGTTGCCTGCTTCCTGGCCATGTGCTGACCATGTCCTGGACCAATGTCCCTACCAGACGGTCCGCATGTCCTTTGGCCAGACTAAAACGTATAAAAATGCATGACCACAACACATTTTTCAAGCGGCCATTCAACAAACCCTTCCATCTCAGTCTCAGTCCCTTTCCTTGTCTCTCTCTCTCACACACCCATACAGGGAGAGAGACAGGCAAACGTTTATTTCACGGCTTCGCCTCTAAAGTGTTAAAATGTTGATTGTCCTTTTTTGCCTGCGTGTGTGTGCGTGTTGTGTGTGTGTGTGTGTGTGTGCTAAGTGTTTGTGCTTTGCGACGCCTCAGTCTCGGATATATGCGGGTATCTCTCTAACAACCTGCCTCCCCCTCTGCCGTTTGGCCCTTCATTCTTCGCCCCTTCGCTCGCTTATTTTGCTCTGGACCCTGTAAGTTAGTCTCGTGCGTGTTGCAAATAAATTTTTAAGTAGCATTTGTGTTGATTGCGTTGAAAGAGGACACGAATCCAACTTTATGCCCGTTGCTTGCCACACTTTTCAGTCATTCGCCATTGCGGTTTCTTTTATTTATTTTTTGGAATAGCCCTTGGCTTCGTCTACAAGTAGAAGCGTGTTAAGGGTGCTTGAATTCAACATTTATCAAGTGGATCCTCTTTTTGCCGCTTGGTTAGCAAATTAAGTACGGTAAATGCGCTGAAGAATGTCAAATTAAAATGTGCTTTTGCGTTGACAGCTGAGCAGCTCAATGATTAATGGAATAATACAACAATATGTAGATGTAGATCAACGACAATTCAATAGTAAAAGAGACAATATTAAATTTGACAGTAAATTACGAAATTGTTCATAAATATTTTACGACTATTTCAAGTCTAATTATCAGCTAACATTGCGCAATTAAGAAGTTACACGCAGTTAACAGCGACGCTTAACAGCTGTTATTTGCAGCATTAACAGTGGCCAAACAGCAGCTGTTAAGTTTTAAGAGAGCGACATAACATTAAGCATTGCGTCCTCTGCAATTTACCAACAGCAGCTGCTGCTGCTGTCAAAGAGGACAACTAACAGCAGCAGCAGCAGCAAACAGTGAAATCACCATGGCGGCCACTTCTTTTCGGCTGCTGCTCTCAGTTGTTGTTGGACCACAAGAGCGTTTCGTTGTGTGACGGCAGAAAAGCAAAAATTATCAACCAAACGAACAGTGGGAAAGGAAAAAGGCAAGAGAAACAGAGAGTGAGCAAAAGAGAGAGAGAGTGAGTGCGTGTGCGGAGAGAGCGCTAGACATTACAATTCTTCTTCGTGTGGTTGTTGTTGTTGTTGCTGCTGCTTGAAACAAAGCCAGCAAATCTTGTGCATGTTAAAAGCGGCGACAGTCACCACGGGTGAGCGTCTATATGTGAGAGCGACTGCGACGGCGACTGCGGGTGCCGAATAGAAGTGTGAGTGAGTGAGTGAACTGCCGAAGGCATTGTATGATGATGATGCTGCTGCTGCTGCCATATGCATGTGTGGGTGCAGACAATACGAAAGCAGCGCATTAGCGTCGCTGCTGCTGCTACTGTTCTTCTTCTTGTTGTTGCTGCCTGTTAATTTGCATGCGGGCGCATTTTTACTGTTTTTGTTGTTTGCATCTTGTGGCCGCCCTGCAAGAACAATGCTGCTGCTGCTGCACCGGACATTTGTAGTAGTTGTAGTGCTGTTTTGTTATTGTTGCTTTTGTTAGTGTGTGTTTTTTTGTTGTTGTCGCTTGTGCAGTGGTGGTGTTGTTAGCGGTGGCTTGTTGGTTTTTTTTTTTTATTATGAATTGTGCCCGTCAGCCAAAATGCGTTTTTAACAGCCAAACTATCCAGCAGCCAACTTTAGAGCATATGTTGACGAGTCCTTTCTACCTACAACTACAGCTTTCTAAGTCTGTGTGTGTGTGTGTTAATTAAGTTGGTGACTTTTTTGCTGCTGGGCCCACATGGCGTATGAATAATGGCCACGACGACTTTGTCGCTTCTTTAGCCGAAGACGTCGTGCAGTTGTTATTCATGACAGCACAGCAGGTGAATCGTCATTATCATGATGATTATCATCATCATAAACTGGCCAACATATGCTACCATATGTTAATGCTGCCAGAAGAACTTTGGGGGTGCGAAGCCAGCAACATTGCTTGCAAGTTTTGTATTTTAATTGCACTTTTAATATGCATCATAAACAACGGCAGCAGCAAAAAAAATGTGAAACAAAATTTTAACAAACTCCCAACTGGAAGTGAACTTTGCCATGGCCAAAAAATGGACAATACCCATTAAAGTTTAATCAGAAACGGAAGTTAAGCGCACAACTTCCGGACAAAAGTTTGTCCGAAAAGCAAACTGCGAGAGACACACTCAGAGAGAGTGAGAGAGTGAGAGTTTGGGAAGCTCTTAAGCAAGGAACGTGATGACGAGGCCATTACGACGAAGGCACAAGTTTGAAACCAAAATGCCAAAGTGTCCAAGCGCGGCGCAAAAATTTCAATTTCCAAACATGTTTCTAAATTAAACTGACGCAAATCAAAGCAGGCAAAACATTTCTAACATTTCTAAAATAAAAACCAAAAAACAAAGGAAGATAACATTTTGTATGTGAATGGAAAACTGTGTGGAAACTCTGTTTTCATTTAGCAACAACTTATTTGCACAAAGTGCGTATGTGTGTGTGTGAGTCTTGCTTTCTTTCTTTCGACTATCTGAATGTCTACGTGACAAATTTTTATTTCATTTAAAAAAATGCGAAATAAACTTTGACTTTGGCTGCGATTTATTTGCAGGCAATAGAAATGCGCACTTCCCCCTCCATCTCGACAATTCACTTCCAAAGTTTTGCACCCCCCTCGAAAAATAAAAGAAATAAAAATGAGAAGAAAGCTACTTTGACTTCGGAAAGTTTGTGAAATGTCGAATGGCGAATTGGCGTTGCAAATCCAACACAATACACATATAAAATGTGGCAGACCATAAGCATGAAATGAGTTTATTAATCAAAATGGAAATACTTCAAATGCCATATTAGTTTTCGATTTGATGCGAACTTTTTTCTTCAAGCCTCCTAAAAGTAGACTATGAAAACGTCATTGTTGCGAATTTGTGGATGAAGTGTATTGATGATGATAAAAATGATAAGGTTGAACAATAAAAGGAAAGATTGAATAAGCTGGAAACTGATGATAAATAAACATTTTGTGCAATTTGGCCTTTTTGCCTCAGTTGCATGCTGCATGTGGCATTCATCAGTGGCGCACATAAAAAGCTGCAACACAACACAAAATGAAAAAAAAAGGTAGCAAGTTGTCGTGTATTTAAGTTGGAAATTTCGCCGCTTTCAGTGCAGTTGTAAACTGCTCTCGCTGTTTATATTTACTACAGTTGCCATTGCAGTTAATTTGTAGCTACACATTTTTAATTTCATGCCAGCAGGCAGCCAAGGCAAAGGATGCAACTCCGCCCCCTTTTTCCCCAACCCCATACAAAAAGTGAACAAACAACAACAAGCGTAAAAAGGGAGAAATAAAACGGGACTCCAGTTGTTGTGCTTTTGTTTTAAAGACTTTTGCTAATTTCGGCAACAGAAAAAATGTTTTCAAACCAAATATTTAATTTGCATAAATTGTCGGCAAATTTAATGAAAATTTCATTTTCCACAATTTTCTTCAAATTGAATGCAAAAGTCAACGAATAAGTAAATCCCTCTCTCCCTGCAAGCCACGCCCATCAATCAAAAGGGCGTCGGTGCTGTCCGCTCTTTTCTTTTGCTGGCTCATTATCAGAGCAGCAGGCAACAGTCAACATACCGAACAACAACAACAACAAAAAAGGGAAAAGGATGAACGGCAGACAAGAAAAAATTAAGTAACACGAAACACAGGACACAGGACACACACACAGGAGGACGACGTGCTAAGCCCACGGCAAGATTAATTAAGTCCGTGCAAGGCGACAAGAAAGAGACAAGCAGACAGACAAACAAACAAAGGCAACTTGAGTCACTAGCAAGCTGCAGAGCGCAGGATGTTGTCGCCCAAGCCAAGTGCGTGTTAATGTTTCCACTCACACACTCACACTCACACTCACACTCTTTGTTGCTTTTTTTCGTAGCATACTTTTAAGCGTCGCGTGAAAAATTAAAATTTCAAAGCACCACAAAAACTGCGGCGTCTATGCGTGGGTTCATCTATGTGAGTGTGAGTGTGAGTGTGTGTGTGTGTGTGTGTTTGTGTGTGTGTGTGTGTGTGTGTGTGTTGCAAGTATTTGCTCTCGCAAGAACAACAAAAACAAGTGTAAACAAAAGCAAATAAGCAGGAAGACGACGACGTCGTCGTCTACCCGTAATAAGCATATTTTAAATGGGTCTAAGGCTCGACGTCAACAATGCTAAAGGATATGTTGCCCCTTTTGCCCCCGTCCCCCCTTGGCCCACGCCATTCTTTTATGTTTTTTTTTTTCGTTTTCGTTGCTTTCGCTCTTAGAAGTGCTAAACAGCGACGCTGAACGCGATAATGCGTGCTTCATAAAAGTTCTTCACGTTCTTTGTGCAGCGTCGTTAAAAATAATATTGCAAATTCAATGAAAGTCAGGAGAAGAACTATGACTTAATGTGGATCAAATTGATTAGAAAATGCTCGAATATTTATGTGAACAATAAGTTAAAACTATATATTTAATATAATATAATAAAGACTATATAAATAATTTCAATTCAGAATTTCACAAAAAATTCAACATTTGTGATACAGAAAGAAATCTATATATTATAATTATAAACAATATAAGATAATATTTATCATACATAAAAGCTAAATTATTTTCATAAAAACTAAGATTTAAGATTTGTGTCAATAATATAAAATAATAATTCTAATTCTGTTTACTCCGATTTAACAAACTTATTTCAAATTTTGTGCTTTAGAAAGTAAACCAAATAAATATGAATAATATTAAATATAAATAAATATAAAAGATACAAATACAAATACATCGTTGTGAAAAAATATAAATAATATAAAATGATAAATGATGAAATAATAATATAAACAAATAATATAAAATAATGAATAATTTCAATATTTATATTTTCTTTGTACTCGTAATTTAACAAAAATAATTTCAGAATAGTTAAATGTAAATGCAGTAAAATGTTTTATGCAATTCGAATGCAAATTCTCATTAAGCCAACACGAAACATATTGCTAAAAGCATATAAATATGCCAGAGCAGAGTTAGAATATGCAATTTATGTTCATTTAAATCGCAATAAAGTTGTGCATTAAAATTGGAAAACAATAAGACAACTAATGAGCCAATGATTGTTGTTAAAAGTTGCAACTTTATGTTAATGAGTTTCATGTTTTCACACAAAATATGCAAATGAAGAAAATGTATCATGTGCTTTTTTTTAGGGTAATTTAACTGATGCCAGCAGCTGGAAGCGTGAGTGAGTTAATGAGCTCATCCTGACAATGATAACACAGCTAAGCTTGTGGCACAAAATGTCATTGTTGAATTGTCAAATGTTGTCTCTTTACATACACGAATATGTGTGCTTATATATCATCTTTTTATCTCCCACTCGCTTTCATTTTATTTTTTGCTTCAAGTCAGCAACATAATTGCGGCTTAAGACTGCGCTTGGAAGCTCATTTTATTTAATTTTTGCGTTATGCGTATGAAAACCGCTTAAAAGACGACATTTTTGTGGGTGGAATACAGAGGAAACCCACTCAAAAGATTTTGGCTGTACTTCACATGCGAACGTCAAAAAAAAAATGTATGGAAAAACTTTTACATTGAATTGTCAGTTCACTTCCTCTCTCTCTGTGACCTTCGACCACACACAGCTTTCCCCATTTTCCGGTTATTTATGTGTAAGCATCGGCATTCGGGTATTTCCGGCGGCGCCCAAGCAACTCCAATTAGCCCTAAAATGGATTTGTGTAACACATTTGGGACAGCAAAAGCAAAACCCACACACATACAACAACAAGAACTACTACATACACCCTAGAGATTTGTGGCACTATGTTTCTCTCTCTCTCTTTCTGCTTTAAATTTACATGGCTTTTCACAATTTATTTTTGCGCTGGCATCCAGTTTCCAGTTGCGAGTTGTCGGCTTCGGTTTTCCGTTTTTATGCCTGAATCATTGTCAACTAGTATGTCTCAGGCCTTTGGACAGCGGCGACATTAAAAGCGACACAAACATTTCATTTTAATATCCTTTTTCGGGCTTATGCCAAGGCGCGAATCTGACACACAACAGCAGCAACAACAACAGCAACAAGAATCCTTCCCCTCACTTTTCTCTCGCTGATCATTCGTTTGTTGCCTTTTGTTGTTGTTATTCCAATGTGCCGGAACATTAAGCGTTGAAATATTTATGAGCTCGACATACACACACAAACACACACACACTCTCACACACACTCTCTCAGTACAAGTGTAAAATACACGCGTATCCCTAATGAGTCTGCATTGTGCCAAAATCTGCATTTAAGGCAGCTTTAAGTATTAATGCGAAATTTTATGCGCTCTCTCGCTCTCTCTTTCTCTCTCTCTCTCTCTCTCTCTCTCTCTTTTAGTGAGAAAACTCATTTAAAAAACAGAGAAATATACATTTTCATGCAAACGCATCAAAGTGTAAAAGCAACCCGCGAATCGAGTGAGAAAGAGAAACAGAATTTTTATAAAGATTTCTGCTGTTTTAAGTACTTTTTGATGCCTTTGAAAGAAGAAATACGTTTTCTTTTTTTTTATATGGTTCATGTTGCTGCAACTGAAATGCTGCACACAGAAATAGCTTTTAAAAATGCGAAAGTGTTAAAGCTATAGAAAAAGTGTGAAGAAAATTAAAGTTGTTTGTTTAACACACTTAAAATGTCATATAAATCGTTTAGCACTATTTGCCAAGGAATTTATATGAAGAGCATTTGCTTTAAATTTTAAATTACTTGGTGTCATTCATATGCAAGACATTTATATAATATTCAAAGAACTTGCAACAGTTTCACATACATTTTTGCAACCATTTAGAAAAGGAATTTGCTTTAATTGTAGAACTGCAAAAGAAATTTTACAAATCGAAAATAAATTTTAAACATATTCAATACATTTTTAACTACATTTAAATTTAGCATAACAGCAAATTGAGAAATAATATTTAAATCCATTTTAAAGTGAAGTTTTCATTTGACTAGATTTTTGTTAGTTAAATGCCAAGAAATTATGCAAAAGCAAATTTCAACTTCATACAGTTTAAGTCATTTTATAGTTGCATATTGAGAGAAAGTTTGTCTATTCGAAATAATCTTTAAACCCATTTAAAAGATGATTTTTCATTCAACTAGATTTTCGTTAAATAAAAGTCGAATACATAAATATTGTATTTCAAATAAAACAAAAATCTTCACACCATTTTTGTAGCCGAATAACAAATTTAAATGCATAATAATAGTCACGAAGTCAAAGACTATTATTGCCCATTGGAAAATGTCTTTAAATCCACTTAAAAGTGATTTTTCATTTATCAAAAACTTTCTTAAATAAATGCAATAATACATATTTAAAGAAAATTGTATATTCACAATCAATGCTGGAATTAAAGAGAATATTTCTCTATTTCAAATAGTCCTTAAATGCATTTAAAAGTATATTTTTATTTCAACTAAATACTTGTAAAATAAAAACTGAAACTTAAATCTGATAGTAAACTTAAATCCACAATAAAATTTGCATATCAAAAGAATATTTGACTATTTCAATTAATCGTTAAAGCCTTTTTAAAGTAAAATCTTCATTTAACCTAATAAACTGCCTCATAAATATTTAAAACAAAGGCAAAGCTTAAAACACTTGCAGTAAACTTATTAAATATGCATATCAAAGTGCCAACACAATTCTAACCTTAACTTTTGCCTTATCTACTTGCAGCTAAACATTAAGAAAGTGCAGCAAGCATTGTAAGAGAGAGAGTGCAACACACACAGAGCAGTGTTGCAACATGGACCTGCCCTCGATGGTGCAACGTTCTGGCGATACGCTCATTGTGCGCAGCGTTGTCAGCGGCAATCAGCTGTACATGGAGCAGGGACACAATGCAACCAGCAACAACAACATCAACAACAACAGCAACACAAACAACACTAGCAACCATAGCGGGAATAGCAACAACACAACGCCACCGCTGGGCAATGTGGCAACGTCCACATCGCCAACAGCGGTGACAACCAGCGCATTGGAACAGCAACTGGAGCGTTATCGCTTGCAGCAATTGCTGCAACAGCAGCAACAACAGGCGGTGGCAGCAGCCGCTGCCGTTGTCAACAGCGTGCAACAGCAGCAACAGCAGCAACAACAACAGCAGCAACAACAACAGCAGCATGGCGGACTCTCGCTGGACGCCAAGGAGGAGGGGCTGCCACAGTGCAAAATCAAGCGCAACTACAGCTGCAACCATTGCGCCTACTTCACACAGAATCCGCGCTACCATTTGACGCATCTGCGCGATGTGCACGGCGAGAAGATCGTGATCAACAAGTGCAAATTGTGTTTGTATGCCTCCCGCCACTTTCAGAAGCTGGTGCGCCACATGAAGATGGTGCACGGCTGCACCGATGGCATTCCCAGCGGTCATGGGCAAGCACGTGGCAAGCGCGGCATGAGTCGTGAGGCACGCAAACGCCGCCTCGAGGAGAGTGTGGGCGTGATGGGTGGCCAGACGGTGGCGATTTCGGTGCCCGATATGCCCACGCTGGAGCAGGTGAAGCGTGAGTTGCAGCTGCAGGAGCAGAAGTTGCAACGCGACATCGAAGCGTACAAGCAGCGACAGCGCGAAGAATTGCAACGCGAGCAACAACAAATGGAACTCGTCTCCAACTACGAGCGACAATTGCAGGCAACGTTGCGTGATCTCGATGCACGCGACAGCTTCGAGCGTCAATCCTCCCCCGCGGAGCCACCAACTCCATCGCCCAGCGGCTCGGCCACGCCTCCACAACAGCAGGCAGCCCTGTCGTCGGGTGGGGAGGAGCCACAGAATCGGTTGCTCAAGTGCAGCGCCTGCGAGTTCACCACACTGTATCGCACTCAGTTGCGTGCCCATGAGCTGGAGGAGCATGGAAAGACGAAATTCTTTCGCTGCGACAAATGCAGCTATGTCACACACATTAAGGCGCGCTTTAGCAAGCATGTCAAGTACCATTCGATGCCGATGATCAAGTGCGTCACTTGCGATTTTCGCACACCCTACAAATGGAATCTCGACAGGCATATGAAGAATCATGGCGGCGCCGGCGCGTTCAAGTGTGCTGCCTGCGATTTCACGGCGGACATTAAACAATCGCTCACCGTTCACGAGATGAATCATCATGTGCCCCCGGTGGGTAATGCGGGCTCCATTTGGCCGCGACGACAGAACAAAGTCGGGGCGAGTGAAATGTGCGATGATTTCCTCAGCGATTCGGCCGAGCTGGAGGATCAGTATAACAACAATAACTTGGACGATGATCTGGAGGATGGCGATGGTGGCGCGTTGAGCGGCGGGGAGGAGCATTATGGCAAGCGCAGCAAGTACGAGGAGGATGAGGAGCCCACGGATCTGTCGCAGAAGGGCGGCTGCTCATCGGACACTTCGAGCGTGGGCACCACAACGCCACGGGCCAAGCGACCCATGCCCAATCTCATTCCCATCAACAAGAGTCCCAAGGAGTAAGTATTTGGGGGAAGGGGAAGGGGAGGGAATAAGGGAATTAGCTTTTGGTAATGATTTTAAGTGTCCTTATGTTCCATATAAAATATTCGGACACTTCATATGGGAATAGAATAGAACTAAAAATTGATTATGAAAATTAAATTCGAAATAAAAATATATGTATATATTTATTTAATAGTGTAATTTAACAAGTTAGAAAGCTACATTCGAGTGTGCTCGACATTGAGATACCTGCTAACCATTTTTAATAAGACCATATATACTGCAAAATACCAAAATATACTGAAAGCTAGATTAGGTATATCAATAGATAATTTTAAATATAGCACAGAGTATAAAAATTTTCGTTTTCAACAAAAAGATTGAACATTATTAAAGCGTGAGCATCATTTTCAAACTACTTAAGCAGAAGTGCAACAGAAGATAGAAAGAATAATGAAAGAATGCAACAATAAAAGCGAATAGGAAAAAAAAAACATGTTAAATTCTTAGAAGCCAATATGCTATACTAAATTAAAACATATTAGATCATATATTTAAAATACTGTGATCTTCATTCTTCAAGAATCAGATATTTTTTTGAACACATTTTCTTTATAATTGAATTCATAATAAACACTTTAAAAACTAAAAGATTTTCTTCAGAATCGAGAATCAGAATCCAACAAAAAAATTAGTTGAATAGCTACAGCATATTCAATTGAGAAACTAAAGAAAGTATTTATTTATTTCATTTTTTGTTTCCCAGCACTACAAGTTAAAGCTTATAATCTATAATGCTAAATATAACTTATAAGCATTGAGATATTTCTTCCATTCTCTACACCATAACTAACCATAACAATCTCTACCCCCTTTCAAAAAAGCGTGCTAAACCTTTCCAAGGATATGAATGCGAGTCGCAGCTCTCTCACCGAGATCGCCTCCATGTTCTTCAACGAGAAGCAAATCTCCGAGATGCTGGACAAATCGGATGTGCCACAATTGTCGCCTGCAACTACGATCACATCGCAGGCTTCGTCGCGCAGTCTGCTGGCCAAAAAGGGCGGCTCCTTCTTCGACAAACTCAAGACGGGGGCACAGCACGACAATCTCGTGTGTCAGTGTGGCTATGTGGCCAAATATCTCTCGGAATCCATAATACACGCCAAGAGCTGTCAATCATCGGCTGTTGTTATCGAGGATGACGATGCAGCGTTGCATGAAGACGATGCCGACGATCGCCTGGAGATCGATGAGGATGACGATGATCGTCAATCGCATTCGGCTTTGAATTTGAGCGTTTCGGGCTCCACTCGCTGTCAGCACTGTCGACATCGTTGCAAATCGTCCACAGATCTGTTGCATCATCTCTCGCAATGTGCCGAAGCCATTCGCTGTGCCAACGAGATGTACGATTCGAATTCGGGGGAAAGTGCCGAACGTCGTGTCGATGCGCACACGTTGCAACAACAGGCGGCGGTGCAACAGCAACGTGTCTGCATTTGGAACAAGGCGGCCAAGGAAATTGCCGCCGCTGTGGTGCAGCAGGATAAGTCGAATCTGTTGACCAAATCCCCGATTAGTCAAGCGGCCAGCAATGAGGAGAACAGCTACTACGGCGTGGAAACAGCGCCAGGTTATGGTGAGGTAAGTAATGAAGCAGCACAACCAACAAGGCAACCAAGTTCATTCCACACATGCACAAACACACATGGAGAGAAAAGCCAGACTTCAATTTTCAATCAAAACTAAAATGTTTCAAAATCAATAGCAATATTTTAGCTCATATCAAGAATATATATTCCAAATTTCACAAATAAAAACGTTTAGCCAACATTAAAGCTTATTGCATTTAAATTGTGTCTCAAAAGTAAGAATATATTTGTTTAGGGATTTTTTAGTACATTAATTTTTCTAAATTTGGTCACACTTTTTAAATACTCCCCACAATTTTCTGTTTCTTAAATAGAAGTATTATATATGCTAATCGGTTTGTTAAATGGATTAAATCATTTACTGTGTCAAACTTGATATTGAATGTTTGAAAAGTTTGAAGACCTTTTGAAAGACTTCTTTCTATACAAGTATTTTCAGCATAGTTTTTCTCTCTGTACACACACATATGTTACACAACCCCAAAGAACACACACACACACACTTGCAACCTACGCACGACAAATGCGTCAAAATGAAATTTGACTCTCTCATGCACTGCAGGTAACCAAAAAGATGACGCCCGAAGAAGAGGCAGCCAACTCATCACTGAAGAAGGTCTACAAGTGTCCACACTGCAGTTTCTGGGCATCGACAGCATCGCGCTTCCACGTCCACATCGTTGGCCATCTGAACAAGAAACCCTTCGAGTGCTCCCTCTGCTCGTATCGCTCCAATTGGCGCTGGGACATCACCAAACACATCCGGCTAAAGACCATACGCGATCCCTCGCATAAGACGGCCAAGGTGCTGATGAACGATGAGACGGGTCGACGCAATTACACCAAGTACAACAAGTACATTACACTGATGAAGGTGACCGAAGAGGATGGCGATCCGAAGCTCATGAAATCCGGTGAAATGACCCCCAATCAGGTGGCATCGTTGGCCTTCTTGAAGGACTATCAAAAGGTGGGCGTTGGCGCCGCTCATGACATCACTTTGGAGCCGGTTTCGCCCAACAAAGTCAACAGCGCGCTGGACGATGCTCAGCTAGCGGATAATCTTATACGTTTGCCACTTCTGGCGACCATGATGAATGCCGCAATGGCCAAACAGCAGCATCAACAGCAACAGGAGCAACATCACTCCACCATGATCACGCCTTCGGTGACGATTTCGCCGGTGAAGCGTTCGCATCAGCAGCCGCCGGGCAAGCCCAGCGATGATCTCATCACTGAGGTGCATCAGGAGGGCAGCGAGAAGAAGACCTTCTACAGATGCCGCAAGTGCAATTTTAGGTGGGTTTAATTTAAAACAAGTATGAAAGCTACTGTTGAAATACTCGTTAACCATTTTCAATGAAAGCAAAAACAGTGCGGTATTATTCATAAAATATACCAAACTAAAATATACTGAAAAGATACTTTAAAACATACCGCAAAGTATATTCGGTATATCTATATACTAAAAATCTTTAAAATATACCATAGAATACCAAAATATACCAAATAATATACTAAAAAATACGAAGTTTACTGCATGCTAAATTTGGTATACCGATATACTATAACATTTAAAATATACCATCAAGAACAAACAAGGCAGATTCCCAACCAAAGCTATTATTCTTAAAATATACCAAAATAATATACTAAACAAATATTATAAAATTTACCCCATGCTATATTTGGTATACCGATATACCATTTATACATTTAAAATATACCATGGGGTACAAAAAAGCCAGAGTATCACAAAGCGCAGTTCTTATTTGGTATATCGATATACTACTATACTTTAAATATACCATATAATTCAAAATATGCCAGAATGTCAACCAACTAAGACCGTTTAGCTGCTGTTTGTATTTCTTAAATTACTTTTAAGATTGACTGCAACCACATTTTCAGGAATTTATCATTTCAAAACTAATAAAATTTTCTTTAACTTTTGCAGACATCACAATCGTGACGCGGTGCTGGCGCATGTCAAAATCCACTATCAGGAGTCGAGTTACCCCAAATCGAATGCTGTCACCGGCAACAGCAGCAGCACAACACCATTGCAGGTCTCGGTTAGCTCCAATCAACAGCTCTATATGAATAAAGTATTTGCCGCCATGTGCCTATCGCAGCAGCCATCGCCCACATCGGGCAACCAAGTTGCTGCTGCTACAGCTGCTGCTGCTGGTGGTGGCAACAATGGCCAACAACAGCAACAACAACATTCCCTAATACCAGCTGGATTGCTGCAGCGTGCCATTCAAGAGGCATCACAGCATTCACCGACACCGAATGCGAGTGCTTTGAGTGGTCTCGCTTTAGCTCTGGCTGGTGGCAAGACGATAGCAGCAGCAGCAGCAACAACAACAGCAACAACAACGTCGCCGAAAGCAAATGCCGCCTCCATATTAGAGCACGGTGAGCAGAAAGCGAGTCAAAATGAGGCAAGTGCCGACAGTCTGACGTCGCCCACAATCACCAGCAGCAACCACAATTCGAACTCAAGCACTCAAGCTCGATCCTTGCAAGATCTGCTAACATCACCGCGTACTCGACATGGTCATCATTATGGTGCTACTGCTAATTCTAATGCTAATACAAATGTGGTTATGGGTAGCGGATATAACAGCAGCAGCAGCCGGCTGGATAAGAAGAGTTCATCCTCATCCACAGCGAGTGCTGCTGCACAACAACAGCAACATCAACAAGAACAACAGCAGCAACAACAACAACAAAGCACCTCCACCACAACCACAACCACAACTACATCGCCTTTGCCAGTAACTACCACTCCTACTCCTATTTCTACTTTTCCAAATACTACTACTACTACTACTACATCTACTACTACTGGTGCTAAGTCTTTGGTTCATACACTGGGTACAAGCAATAATAACAACTCATCCGATAATCATTCCCATCATCATCAAAATCAAATCATCGCCGGTGATGGCATCTATCTGATGGCAACGGGTCTAAACCATGCCTCCTTACATTCTACTACTACTACCACTAATCTCAAATCAACGACAACACCTGCAACAACAACAACAACAACAACAACGCCAACGCCAGGCGGCTCCTCCTCGTCGTGTCTATCATCAACATCGTCTGCCTCAACATCGGCTGCGTCGTCATCAGCATCACAGTCGCCGCACTCGTCGCCGCCACAAACGATGATGACCGTGCAACAGACGACGACAACGTCGCAACGTTTCCATAGCCATAGTCCAGGTAGTCCCAATCTGTTAACGATGAACGATACGGATCGTCGCGATCCGTCGCCATATCGTTGTGGCCACTGCCATCAGGTGTCCAATTGGAAGCATGTGATTCAGGTATTTCTTTAATTCCATTTCTACACACACAGTTTGTGTTTTGTCCCAAATCGCAAAACGAGTCTCTTCCTCCCGCCAAAAATGAAAAAAAAACCCGCCAACAAAAAAGCTAAGCGCAAAAAGTTTCGTCCGCTTAACAACAACTTGAAAAAAGCTATTTAGAAAGAAGGTGGAAAAAATAAAGCTTTAAAGCTGTTGAAAGCTTGAGTTCTAGCTGGAATCAGAGTATCGAAAATAAAGCTACCTGAAGCTTTAAAGCTGTTGAAAGCTGTTAGAAATTTATTTTCAGCTGATTAGAATCAGAGTAGCAACAATAAAGCTATGTTAAGCTTGAAAGCTCTTGAAAGCTGCTAAAAATTTAGCTTGAAGTTTAGCTAGATTTGTCTTCGTTTTAAACGTGTTTCAAGCAATTTCCCATTTCTTTCATTAGTCCAGTGCAGCGTCCTTTGTTTTCTCTCACACATCAAACCAATATCATCTTTGTCTGTAGTCCCTACTCTAAGTAACGCTGGTAAATATGCAAACAACAATTTTGTTTTTGTTTTTTTATTTTTAAACCAAACCTAATGCTAAATGTTTACATGTGTGGTGTCTGGTCTTGCTTTAAATACAATACAATCGACTACGATTACGATTACGATAATGTTTAGCTATAAGAAATCATTATGTTGGTGACAGTATTTTTTTCTTTTCATATATACAATATTTATTTATTTTGCTTGCTCTCGCAACTAATGTAAAAATGCATTTTCTTAATTCGATTCGATGCTAACCAAAAACCCCATTTAAAAATGGGTAAATCGATCAAGAACTCATTCAAAAATGGTGCGGGTGTTTCGATGGGTGTTTCCTCCCCCCCAACACACACACACACACAACCACATACACATACATACACACACACACACATCAATACATTGACAATCAAGTGTAGACTGCATGCTAATAGAAACTTTCTTTTTCTTTCTCTTTTACTCACAGCGGCATTGTCGCTTAAAGCATTCCGGGGATATTCGGATCGAGACCCTTGAGCGCAGCGCTGGCAGCAATGCCCCGCCCATTTACCGTCCACAGGGCGCTGGCGCCACCAACGAGTCCCAAACCCATCTCCTCACCACCACCAACAACAACAACAACTATAGTAATAATAACAACAACAACAAATCGAGCAATAGCATTAGCGCCTTGTTGAGCAGCAAACAACTGGAGCAACTTCTTCATTCGCCACTCTCGGCCAGCGCTGCAGCTGTGGTAAATGCGGCGACCACACAACAGGACATTCAGGCAGCTGCCGCTTATTGGGCGGCAGCGTGCAAAGCAGCTGTGAACAGCGGCAGCGTCGAAGAGTTGTTGCAACTGCAGCAGAATGATCAAATTGAAATCACGCGTCTACCATCAACAACAACAGCTGCAGCAGCAACTGTTGCCACTACAAGCCACAATCAACAAGAGTTGCCCAGCAACAACAACAACAACACCAAGTCGAAGCAACAAAAGTGCCCGGTGTGTCCGTACATCTCGGAGAGCAAATCCCAGATGAACTATCACGTCTCGTTGCACAAACCAACGCAATACGAATGCCGTCTGTGCACCTTCGTTTGCGCCAAGAAGCAACATCTCAGCAGCCACATGCGCAGCGTACATCAGCAGCAACTCGGTGCTGCTGCAACTGCCACAGCAGCAGCAACAGCCGCAGGCAATTCTCTGGGTCTGGACTTTACCATGGCGCTGCAACGGGCAGCGGCAACCAACAAACAGTTGCCACAACTGCCGCTGGCCATCGATTTGAGTCAACTGCAGCTGGAGGAGGAACAGGCAACGGCCGAGTTGCCACCGGAATATCAATACAAGCTCATCAGCTACTGTCCTCGGTGTCCGGCGCGCTTTGCCCAAAAGCATCACAACAACGATGAGCGCAATGCGAAGCTGGAGTTGGAGCAACATCTGGCGGAGCATACGCCCAATGAACACGAGTCGGATGAGGTGCACATTTGTGCCTTTTGCGAGTATCGCGCCAGCGCTGAGACCATGTTGCAACTGCATCGTGCAGTGCACATGCCGCACTACCAGGAAAAGTGTCAAGAATTGTACAGAAATTGCAAAGAGGATGTCATGTATCCGGCACCCAAATTGCTGCAAATCTCCGCACCCGAAACCATTTGGGTGGTGGACAACGAGCTGAGCGCTCAACTGTTGCGTCAATCGACGACGGCCAACAACAATTTCGATAGTCAGAATTCGCTGCTGAAGAAGCAACTGGAGTCGGGCGGCGGCGGCGGCGCAATTGTGCGAGAGGCGACACCACCCAAGGCCCAAGAAGCCGAGGAGGATGAGGAGCGTCAGAGCAGCTCGACGCCATCGACCAGTGCATCGGTGGCCACCAGTGATCTGGCTGCCGATGGCTGTTGCGGCAGCAGCGAGGCGGGCTCCGTGGACATGCCACAATCGGCGCCGGCGCCACAACGCTGCCAACACTGTCCCTTCGAGACGGAGCAGCATGAGCTGTTGCAACAGCATCTGCAGAAGCATGCGTGCATCAATGCACCCGAGGAGGGGGAGGAGGCGCAACAATGTGCGCACTGTGATTACAATGCAGTGGATGAGGCGGAGTTGGAGGAGCACACCGCTGTGCACTTTAATGCCAGCGAGAAACTCAAATCTGTGGAGTTCTATACGTGCTACGATAAGCTGGAGATAAGCGTGGAGCAAGAGCCAGATGCAGAGCAGCAGCAGCTTGAGTCAGCGGAAGCCAAGCAACCGGAGCACAACAACAATGAGGACAATGTGGCAAATGCGAATGTGCAACAACCAGCAGAAGAACATGAGGAGAGGGAGGAGGAAGAGGAAAAGGCTCAGCCGGAGGCAAAGAAACCTTGCACCAAGCTCATACTCTACAAAACCGATGGCGAGCTGAGTGTGAAGCCATCGCCCGAGGAGGAATCAACGGCCACACAACGTGGCGAGAACATTAGCGATCGTCTGCGACGTCGCAGCCTGCGAGGCGTTGCAACATCGACATCGATCGCAGTGCCTGCCACATCACCAAATGCAGAATGCAAAATGGAGACAACGACGGACAAAATGATACTGGTCAATGCCAAGACGGGCAAAGTCATATACAGAAAGTAATAAAGGCGACTATATCTATCTATCTATATATAGTAGTAGTATAAGTTAATTACAATTTATGTTAATTTTTGATTTTTTCTTCTTCGACATTGTTAATTTGTTTTGTTGTTTTGTTTGGGGTAAACAGAGTTAGCAAGTTTTATTTCGGTTTGTTTAAGCACCAATTATTATTATTTAATTGTTACTAACACACACACACACACACACAGTTGGAACATGTTCCTGCACTTTCAATTGTAACTTTAAAGTTTAGTGATTAAGTTTCTAACCAGTGGATATCAAATAAGGATATCAACTGTTAATTATTGTTATCCTTAAATACTAATAATTTCTTATTTCATTCTTTGGAGCGGTGCAAAAGTATCTTTTACTCTTTAATTTATATCTTTAGCACGTAAGCAACATAAAAATGAATCAAAACTATATATATCTATATTTAAAACAAAAAGAAATACAAAATCGGTTTAAACTCTAACACAAAAAAAGGAAAGTTTCATAGAAATCAAAACTTAAGAAGAGAGAAAAACAAGAAAGAAAAAAACAAATTCCAAATTTTGTCGTGCAACAAACAATTTGTTTTTGAATGGGAACTGTGATTATTATTAAAACAAAAAAAAATGAATATATATAAACTAAATTTAAAAGAGAGAAATGTAATAATTATGTAAAAAATTGGTATCAAAAAACAAAAAACAAAAAGAAAATGAAATCTGTATAATAATTTGCAATATTTGCAATAATATATGATTTTTGTACAACAAACAAACCAACAAAAAAGAAAAGAAAGAAAATAGCAGCAGCGCACATTGTTATTTAAGTAATTAAGTAATTAACTTGTAGTTATAGTTTAATTATGCATTAAATGGCTTTTGTTTTAAAATCGATTTGTTTATTTTTTTTTGGCTGATTGTTTATTGTTTCTTACTTTTGTAGCAGAGTGTAGCTGCGAATAAAATGTTATCATAAACTCTAAGCAAATGAAAAGCACACACATGTGGAATAGCGGGGCCATATTTAAATAGTTTAAACAAAAAAAAAAAATAAAACCAAGAAACAAACAAGAAAAACAGAAAAAAACGAAGAAAATACAGCAACAAACAAATAATGATGATGATGATGATGAAATGATGTATACAGAAACTTAATTGAATTTGATATTCAACCGCAACCGCCTTTGATATACATATACATATACAAATACATATACATACGCATGTATCTACATATATATAATATAATATATCTATCTATATACATACTATACATTTAAATAGTCTATAACAGTAAATAGTGTAAATAACTTAGTTTTTGTTTACTACGCACATATGTATTGGTGTACATATACAAATATATATACACACACACACACACTTACACACACACATACACACTTATGGCATAAATTTAAACAAAGAAAATGTACAAAAGAAACAAACAATTGTTAATACAACAACTGCAAACAAAAAAAAAGCATCAAATAATAAAAAGTAAAATAAAATACACAACAATTTGCATTTACACTTTTACAGCTTCTCTGCCCTTTGACCTTTGTAATTCAACTAATTGCATATGTATTACAATTGCATTTGACTAAACAAAAGAACAACAATAATCAAAAACAACAACAAACTAGTTTGGCTCAGAGTTTAGAGTTTAGAGGAAACAACAAGAACAGAAACAAAAACTATTAATTTAACTAATGAGATGGGAAATAAAATAAATTGTACTAAATTGTGATCATTGCAAGCAATGATCAAAACAAAATTTGATGTATTCAAATTAAACATATTTTCTCAATTAAAAAACTTTGTAATTATCAGCAAATGTGTTTTTTTCTTAAGGGTAGCAAGTTAAGTAGAATAATAGGCAATTTTTTTCAGGCATCCCCACAAGACTTTGGCAGATAAATTCTATATATTCAATATGTTTCAAGAGTTCAAAAATTCATCCAAGAAATATTCATTATTATCCTGAAACAACATTGTTATTCCTGGGTATTCAACTTAAATTGTTTGATCTTTCTACGTATAAGAGATTTCAATTACCAAGTACAATTCGTATAAGAATTTGCTGCAGAGCGGCGCATTTACAGACTGATATTCTTATACGACTATTCGTACTTTATTGCGCTTAGGCTATGAAAAGGGAATTTTTGTCGTATATAAGAGCTTTTGTATAAGAACTTTATTGTGCCCATGCGAAGCGTAAGTATAAGAGATTTCCTATACGTATAAGAACTTTCAATACCAAGCAGAACCGTTACTATTTCACTCTCAGAAACTTTAAGCACACCAATTTCTAATATCAAGCAAGCGACGCATTATTAAAACGTTAATAATTCATTCAGACACAGAAAAAAAATTCATTTGTGTTTTAGAGTTTGTAGTGTGAACACTTTTAAAATTGTTTGCCAATATTTTAAATCTATCGGAACTTTAGGTAAGTTTAAACTTAAAGCAACACAAAAATGTTGAATAGTAATAAATTCCTACAGCAGTTCCCGGCAACAAGTGCGAACACACGAATTGAAATAATTTCAATTCTTGTTTTGAACCGTTTGACCTTTTTCCGTAAGCACTCGCAATGTGTTGTTGTCCTGGTGGCTGCTGCGGTTCGCCCGCCTCGATTCAGTGCACAAATTTCTGCTTTAACTGTTGGACAGGATGTGCAACGAGCCCATGTTGCCGCATAAGCTGCTCTCCATGTTGCCCCCAATATCGCGGCTGTTGCGGCGGACCATCGTGTGGACCATGCTAAACTAACAAAAAGTGACTGGCTTAGAAAGAAAGTAAGGTTGGATGGGTCTAGGGATGTCTAAATAATTCAATAGTGTTGAAATAATGTTCTATTTAAAGAAACTGACGAATTACGAAACCAATGAACTAGCTTAAATTAAATGTAATATCTGTCTATTTCCAATCAGCTGAATAAATTCCCATTGGAACATCTTTGAAATTCCAAATACTAATATTTGCCATTAGAATAAATCGTGTTTAATGCGTACTTCAAATATACTTAATAAACCAACAAGGAAAAATGGGTGCCCAAGCAGAAAAAAACTTACCGTTGCAAAAACTTGCTCCAGTGGTCAAAGCGACAGCGAGTATGCAATGATGAGAAATACACATTATAGGCACACACTATATTAGCACTAAATACACTTGCACTTAATACACTTAAAACACTTGCATTAAGCAACTACACATACACATATAAAAAAAGTAAAAAAAAAACTCTTTATGGAAGCGTGATTGAGGGACTAATGCCAATTACACATACACATATGTAAAAAAAAAAAAAAAAATAACACGCTGAATTTACGCGTTTTGTACGCGTGAATAAGGAACAAATTGCACTATCACTTAATACATTTGCATTTTATACACTTGCACTTAATTGATTTGCACTTCACTTATTTTCACACTTAAAAAAATAAAAAAAAAAATTCACTTGAAAAAAATTCCTGCCGATAAATCTACTTGGAAAACGACGCGGTTAGTCGACGCGCGAAAAAAAACGCGCTCCACACGCGACGAACATTTTGAAAACTATTAATTACGAAAAACGCGCACGAAATTGATTAATGCGAATGCATTATATAGAACACCTAACAACTACATATAAACATATAAAAACAAGGTAAAAAAAACACTGAATTTACGCGCATTATTAACGATTTATAGAAAAAACATTCACTTGGAAAGAAATTCACCAGCCGAAAAATCTACTTGGAAAACGGCGCGGTTAGTTAACGCGCGGAAAAAATGGCGCTCCGCACGAAACAAACATTATGAAAACTTAATTTTTTGAAAAACCGACGCGAAATTGGTTAATGCGAATGCGTAATCATATCGAACAATATAAAACATCACGTTTTTTTTATTTTTGCAATTTTAAAACAAACTATTACACAATTTATAAAAATAATTAGCACTGCTAATCAGACCGCCAAGTTAAACTGGATTCGATTGGATTTTTTATCGATTGCTTTACTGTTGGAACCAGTACTGTAATGTGACCGCAACGCAAAAAATATTTGTGCATGTGATATATTGACATATTTTCAAAACACCTTTTCTACGCATGATTTAAAAATCTAGTAGCCAATTAAAATTTGTCTTTTCATTACAAAAGGTTAATTTGTCACAAAAACCTTGTCGCATCATTTACCTGAAAAACAATACCTATCGATGATTGTGAAGCAAGTTGACAGCGCTGGCAGTGTTTTGGTAATATTTGTGAAATATCGAAGTCTCGTCTTCTATCGGAATGGCAATTATCAGAGATTGCTCCTCACTTAACTGATTTGTTATTTTGCTGTACAAAAATTTTTTTGTTAGGACGCGCGTTGCCTGCCACCTGCCTGCCAACCACACATGGATACCAAGTCCAATGATGACTCTGGTGGCAGTGATTCCCTGGACAAATCAATGCAACGCAAGTGCGTCATGGTCGAGACCACAGCAACAACAACAGCAGCAACGAGCATAACAACGGAGCCCGACAATTGCAGCAGAGATTCCGCTGCTGTGCAGCAAGAGGAAGAGCAAGATGGGCCATCAACGCCAGGTGTCGAAAGTGCAAAAGCAAATAATAATAACAACAACAATAACATAACGACAACAGCAACAACAACAGCAGCAAGTGCTGCTTTCGAAACGAAAGTAAAACTAATATCGCAGAACCTCAAAGAAACAAAGCTGGCTGAAGAAACTGGCAGCGATGAGGTGACCACAGCGTCAGCATCAAGCAACGAACAGGAGGAGGAGCAAGAGGAAGAGCCCAGTGGAGATCGGTTGAAGAAAGTGCATTTCCATCCGGATGTTAAGGAAACCGATGGCGGCAGTAATCGTGTAAAAAAGAAATGGAAATCCTCACAGAACCATGGTGGCGATGGCGCCAATCTGGGCTGTGATGGCATGGAAATGGATGTGACGGAAGATGAGCAACATGCGGATGGAGGAGAAGACGAAGCTGCTGGAGAAGATGAAGAGGAGGAGGAAGAGGAATTCAATTTGGCCAAGACAATTGCCGAGGCGGAGGACTACTTAAAGCAGCATCCATTAACATTTGTGCGACGCGTCGAGCAAAATGGCGAATTGAACGTAAAGGAAGCGTCACAACTTCAGCAGGAGAAGATGATCGAGGGGGATGAACATGAACATCATGAGGACAATGATGACGAGGACAGTGAAATAGATTTATATAAGAATTGTAAACCAGAAAATGGCATTGAACGCATTTTAGGCAAGGAAACTAAGGCGGGCAAGGCAAGTATTTTCATAGTGAATTAATTATATAGGTAATAATATACTCTCATTTGACAGGTGGAATTTCTATTGCGCTTTGAGAATCAAGGGGGATTATCTTGGGAATCGGAAGAGTTCATTCGGTGCATGTGTCCAACGCTCTTAAAGCTCTACGAGCAGAATCGCGAGCGGCGTCAGCAACGTTTAGTAAGCAAAATTTTCATTTATAAAAATTTTTTTTACGAAACTATTGCTAAATATTCTCAATTTATTTGTTGCAGATGCATCACGTTGCCAAGCGCCAGAGCCTGCGTCAGCGTTATACGGATTTCTAGTAATAAATAATGTACACACACATTGTAGCTTTTAGGTCTTTAATTATTAGGTTCTGCAATTAATTGTAACAATTTTTGTAATATGAAGTAAATAATTTTCCTTTGTTGAACAAAAGTAACAAAAAAAAATATCGTCTAAGCATTAATCGATATATCAGCTGGCTATCGCTGAGATTTTATTCTTTAAGATAATTGCTACAAATGCTAATACTGCTGCGTCATTCAGCAATATGTCTGTCATAATTTCTCATATTTTTGTTTTATTGTTTATCAGTTGCTATTAATTCAGTTCGGTTTTATCAATTGCTCGCCAATTGTCATTCTGCTGTTTACGCAACCTGCACGAGCTGCGATATCGATAGCTACTCGTATCGTTATCGATACAACATCAACAATTCTAGTTCGACGGGACGCACTGTCTAAAAAAAATTGAAAGTAGAAATAATTTTAATAACTCAGTGTGCTAACGTGTGCCAGCAATAACAAATTGTCGCACACGCAACAGCTAATGCAATAATTGTTAGCGATCAAACAAATAATCAATTAGTCAATTGTGCAAAAATAAACGAAAAGAAAAACTGTGCCGTCGTCGTCAGAACAAAAGAGAAATTTTTGTGCGTGTCACTGTGAACCTACACTCAACCCTCTTCAAGGGCCATCGCTGCGATCACAAACAAACAACAACAACGACACCAACAACGGTAAACGTTGTCAAAGGCGCCTTCTCCTCTTTGCGCCCCACCCCGAAAATGCAATAGACTTTGGCACACATTACAACAAACAGTTTTTCATGAGTTTTGCTGTCAGGTGAAAGTCCCAAATATTCAAAAAGGTAAGCAACAAAAATCAAATTTAGCTAATTCAATGCGTATTTACTTCACCCCGTTTGTTTGTTGTTTTTGTGTGAGCAATTTGCCAAGGAAATGCGCAGCTAACATTTTCGCATTTTCCATATATACGAATATATATAGTGTGTGGGTGTTGCGCTAAATTTTTTTTTTGGCCAAAGGGTTTAAATATTTTGGATTACGGAAAAATAAGTGACTAGTGTTTTCAATAATAACATTAGCAAGATTACTTTATGACTAATATCTTAACTTGGTAAAAAAAAATATAACTAATATTTCTCAATATTATTATTATTTGTAATTATAATAACACTTTCGGGTTATCGCTGCTGTTATCGATAGACAAGCTCACTTGTTTTGATATCGTCCAAACTGCAATCAGTAAAATCGCAGCTCTCTAAAAATAGTCCAAACGCTGCAGCAGCAGTTTTTCAGTTTTATCTTTGTCATAGGTCAGAAATCATGTAGTGCGTAGTTAATTAAATAGATCACAAAGGAATAACAACAACAATAGCAACACACTTTGGCAGCAGATGCTGCGCAGCAAAGAAGACGACAACGAATCATTGTCTTCTTGTGAACTTGACGTTGACCGCTGGACTCTTCTTTTTTTTTTTTTTTTTTGTTTATTTGCTAAGTGCGCGTGGCAATACTCATTCTCCTCCCTCTCTTGGGGTCTCGCTCTTTCTCTCTCTTTGTTTAGTTCGTTCACCCGGGAGCAGTAGCTGAAGAACTACGCAACCAAAATAAAAGAAAACAGCTACGAGAATTTTGTGAAGTAACGCATTACTAGCTAAGAAGCGACATTATGCCGGAAGAGGAGCCATCACAAAAGCCAATGGATGAACAGGAGACATCGCCACAGTCGCAGCCCCAAGTGGATAACACAACAACTGCAGCAGTAGAGACAACAACAACAACAACAACACAAGAAGAACAACAGCAGCAGCTGCCACAAACAGTTGTCACTGAGCTCTCCGCCGAAGAGGCAAGCTATCTATAACCTTAAACCTATTATATATATACTTGGTACAATTGTCTAACAGCTGTCGTTTTGCATTTTGCAGATACGCGCCCGACGTTTACGCACCTTGGCCCGCAGCAATGTTCTCAATCCAATTGCCACAGCACCGTTGACAACTGAGAAGCCGCCACAACGTGTTGTGGCAGCCACAGAATCGCGTTTGGTGCGCGAGGCACTGGCAAGCAGCAGCTCGGTGGATGACAAAACCGATATAACATGGTCGGATTTGGCCAGCAAAACAGCCGATGCTGATGTCGAGATGAAATCGGTGGCATCAACGCCCATACACGATGTGGAAATGCTTGCGGCACCGGCACCAGCTCCCGCTGCGACTCCAACTGTCTGCAGCGTGCCAAAGGCAGCGTCCAACACACAGGCCACACAACCCGTTGTGGTCAACATGGAGTCGTCATCCACTGTACCGCTTAAAACGTTAGATGAACGCTTGGAGCAGATGCTGTCACGTGTGCTGAACGCCACTTGGAATGAGTTTGGCAGTGGTTCCATTATTTGTGCACAGACTGCTAGCTTCTTGGAGCAATATCCCGACTTGCGTTTCAATTTCGAATCGATCGTGACGAATGTGCTGCTCGAGACCGCCTTCAAGTTCTACAACGATGAAGTGGAGGAGTCGGTGAGAGTGGAGACAACAGCATTTGCCACATCCGCGGGCTTAAACGATGCCAATGCCGGCGATGACAAAGAGTTCTCGTCAGCCAAAAAGATTAAAAGCGATGATACCGAGGTGCAGGAGATATTAGCAAATGCTGTGGCCGTCAGCAGCAATTCAGAGGAGGATCCACAGCGGGCGAGTGCAAGTGCCACGCCCAGCCAGAGTGAGATAACGCAAAGCGATTCGGGTGTAACGTGTGCAGTGCCGTCGCCCTTCAATTTGGTGTACACAACCAAGCAAAGTGTGATGCTCCATCTGCTGCGTTGCTATCAGAACTATCAGAGCGAATGGGAGCGCAGCAAGAGTGCTGATCCGGTGAAGACGGCACGCACTCAAGAGGTGCTCACGCAGACTTTCAATGGCATTATGCGTGTTGTGGTTTTGGTGCTGACCGACAAGATTCATCAGAATCTCAATATGCAACTGGATCAGTCGACGCTGCTTGAGCTAATGTATTTGGATCGTCTGAGCGACACATTTCTCATCGATTTAGTGGCGGAAACTTATCAAGATGCGGATACGTTTAATGCCATCTTCGGTCAGGTGCTGCGCGGCTTATTTGTAGGCATGCAGCGCAACATTTGCAGCTCCAGGATTATGACACAACAGATTGAATTGTTGGCGCGTCTGATTGTGATCAAGGTGGGCAATGTGCGTCCCATTGCGGATTTGGTGTCGCGACAGCTCAATTTTATACCCAAAATGTGCACGAAGATTCCGGGACGCGAGATTGTCAAGTGCAGTTTCTTGGGTGCGTTTTTGTCGGTTTCGCTCTTTGCCGAGGAGAATGTGAAGTTTGCCGAGTTCAGCACCAAGAACAAGCTCGAAGATGCGGCCACATCGCGATTGCGTTGGGTGAGTTTAGTTTAGTTTATCCGCTAGCAGCAAATTACGTGTCAACAATTTCTTTAACTTGTTTCTCATTACCTTTTTAGGAACTCCATTCGATGCGCACTCACATGCACACCGTTTTCCATTCGCTCTGCGTCAATGCCAGCAGTCGGCCCAAGACTTTGGAGTATGTCTCTCAAATCCTGCGACACAACGATCGTCGTGTGCAGTTTGCCAGCGATGAGAAGCTGCTCGCTCGCGATGGTTTCGTCATCAATCTGATGAGTGTGCTGCAGCAACTTTCGGTTAAGATCAAACTGGATCGCGTTGATCCCAATTTCCATTATTTCAACAACTCGCTGGTTAACATTGAGCAGGACACGAAGATACGCTTCAGCGAGGAGGAGTACAAGAGCTTTTTGGCCCGTGATTTTGCTACTCCTGTGTCGAATGTAAACTTCCAGACGCAGTGTTGGTTCCTCACGCTGCAGGCTCATCATCTCGGCTATTTGCCGGCCATTCAACGCTATCGGCAGAAGGTGCGCGCCATCAAGGAGCTGCAGAAGCTCATCGATGAGCTGGATCGCACCAAACCGCATTGGGTGAACTCGCGCTATGCCAATCGCAACAATCAGTTCAAGGAACGCTGGGAAAAGCAGCTGCGTAAGCTCAACCGGTAAGCAAACGAAACCGCCCTTCTCGGCGATTCTCAAAATGTTAACTTAATGAGGAGAAGCTAGTAATATTCTGTTTTGATCTTTGCAGCTCAAAGACCTGCAGCGAGATCACACTGCTTGATCCGGCGCTGCTGCAACGCTGCACCGAATTCTATTCGACGGTGTGTGAGTTTATGCTCTATCAATTCGAGGGTCGCCCCATCGAGGGACCTTTCATCTCAAAGCTGCCGGTGTCGCAGCTGAAACCGACTGATGCATTTTCTGCACTGCCCGAATGGTATATCGATGACATTGCCGAGTTCATATTGTTTGCGATGCAGCATGCGAATGTGGATATCAGACAGGGCATCGATCATTCAATAATCACATGGCTGCTGACCTGCGTCTGTGCCTCGCATCTCATCAAGAATCCGTATGTGACGGCCAAGTTAGTTGAGGTCATGTTTGTGTTCTCCCTAAAGCCAGCCAACTCGGTGAATACGGCGGTAAGTAAAGGGTAAATTATTTCAAATTATGTATATACTATAATTGAATTTATTTTTGAACAGATGTGGAATCACGAGTTGGCACAGAATGCGCTTGTAAGCGCGCTAATGCGCTTCTATGTGGACGTGGAGACCACAGGCCAAAGCACTGAGTTTTACGATAAGTTTACCATAAGGTGAGATCTTATTAACAATTTTTATTTAGCAATCTTTTGGTATTTTTCTTTCTCATTTATATTTTGGTGTATTTGGCACTCGATGGTATATTTCGAATATACAATATAAATATACCAAATATGACCTTTGGTATATAAGTATTTTTTGTATATTCATTTTTCTTACTTATTTAGAGCAAATAACTTTACTTTCTTTTTTAAAATATTCTTTAAAACATTTCAAACTAATATCGTTCAATCTCTTTCCCCTTTTTAGATACCACATTAGCCATCTGTTTAAATCAATGTGGGAGAATCCCATACATCGCCAGGCCGTCATCTGTGAGTCGCGACAGGGCAATCAGTTTGTGAAGTTCGTTAATATGCTGATGAATGATACCACCTTTTTGCTGGACGAATGCCTCGAGAATCTCAAGCGCATTCATTTAACCCAACAGCTAATGTCCGATGTGCAGAACTGGAGCGGCATGAGTGCCGAGCAGCAGCAGAGTCGCCTCACCCAGCTGGCGACGGATGAGCGGCAGTGCCGTTCCTATCTAACGCTTGCCCGCGAAACTGTCGATCTATTTCACTATCTCACTGTGAGTTATGCTTTTGCTTGTTATAACGCATTCTTTATATTAATTTGGTATGGCTTGCAGAGCGACATCAAGGAGCCGTTTATGCGCGCTGAACTCGTGGATCGTCTCAGTTCGATGCTGAACTTTAATCTTAAGCAATTAGCTGGGCCCAAGTGCAACGATTTGAAAGTGAAGAATCCCAGCAAATATGGCTGGGAGCCGCGCAGCTTGTTGGCCCAAATCTTTGATATATATCTCCATTTGGACTGTGATAGATTCGCCCAGGCCTTGGCCGCCGATGAGCGTTCTTTTGATCTGCAAATCTGCAATGAAGCCGCATCGCGCATTAAACGTTTAGCGTTACGCTCTGGCGTCGAAGTGGAACGCTTTAAGGCGCTCACCCAACATGCTCACGAGATTTACGGTAAGATTTGATATTGATATTACTTTTATATTCCCAAACTAAATGACTGATTTTTTTTTGCCTTTGCAGTTTCCAATCAACAGACTGAGGATGAATGCGCCGATGCGCCCGATGAGTTCAAGGATCCACTAATGGATACATTAATGTCCGATCCCGTTGTGCTACCCTCGGGCACTGTCATGGATCGTGCGATCATCACACGCCATCTGCTTAACAGCTGCACGGATCCGTTCAATCGTCAGCATCTCACCGAAGATATGCTGATTCCCAACATCGAGCTGAAGGAGCGCATCGATGCCTGGCGCAAGGAGCAACGGGGCAAGCGACAGAATAACAATAGCTAAGGGGCCGCCGCTGCGATCGATCGATGATCCTGCCTATATAAGAAATAACAGAGAGAAAGAAAGAAATAATCATAATGATTGAAACCCATTCATAGTTTAATGTCCAGTCTTAGTGTCTACTGATTATATATATATATATCTATACGATTTACATCAATATGTGTATATGAATACATGTATCTATTATATATATAATGTCATTTAATTGTATGCAGAAATAAGCTAGAGTTTTTCTCTTTCGGTCTCCTTACACTTCCTTCCTGCTCCTGCATGCTTGCAATCCCGCCTGCCGCCTGGGGTAGTCGCAATCTGGAATTATGTTATGCAATAATTTATATAAATATACATACATTTAATTAATTGCAACACTTTAGTTTTTGTATTTAAATTATTTGTCATCGATTTCTAGCAAGAAAAGTTCTTCGATTCAATTTCTCAAACGAAAAAAATCATTTAGAATTGATATTTGTTAATAATTATGCGAACTTTTGTTCAAATTTATTTTGTATTAATAAAAATTATAGAGTAATCAATCATGTGTGCGATATTTTAATATCTAAGAACAATCTCGTTTTCGTAGAATAGAATTGAACACTTTTTGTATTAGGAATTCTTTTGTTAATTGAAAAATATTTTTAAAGTATTCTTTACAAGTTTATAGTTATGAACAATTTTAAGAATTTCAATTCTATTCACTTTGAAATCTTCTGGAATTGATTAGTTTAGAAAGATTTGTATTTCGATTATTTGTCATCCATTTCTAGCAATTTCTTTGATTCAATTTCTCAAATGAAAAAATTCAATATTTATATTAGGATTGACAAAAAATTTTCGCTTTAGTAGTTAACTTTAAAATTCAACATTTTTGAAATTAAGAATTTATTACTTGAATAGGATTGCCAAAAGTATTCTTTAAAAGTTTATAGCTGTAAACAACATTAAGTAATTTATTTCTATCCACTTTTTAGGAATTGATTAGTATAAAAAGATTTTAGTGTACTGCTCCAATACTTAACTCCAATTCTCTCAATATTTCAATATTTAAATTAATATTTAAGAAAGTTCTCGTTTTCGTAGTTGATTTTAAAATTGAATGAATAGAACATTTTTTGAATTAGGAATTCTTTTGTGAACTGAAAAGTATTTCTAAAGTATTCTTTACAATTTTAAGAAATTCAATTCTATTCATTTTGAAATCTTCTGGAATTAATTAGTTTAGAAACATTTGATCGAAATACAAATATTTGTCATCCATTTCTAGCTATTTCTTTGATTCAATTTCTCAAATGAAAAAATTCAATATTTATATTAGGATTGACAAAAAATTTTCGCTTTAGTAGTTAACTTTAAAATTCAACATTTTTGAAATTAAGAATTTATTACTTGAATAGGATTGCCAAAAGTATTCTTTAAAAGTTTATAGCTGTAAACAACATTAAGTAATTTATTTCTATCCACTTTTTAGGAATTGATTAGTATAAAAAGATTTTAGTGTACTGCTCCAATACTTAACTCCAATTCTCTCAATATTTCAATATTTAAATTAATATTTAAGAAAGTTCTCGTTTTCGTAGTTGATTTTAAAATTGAATGAATAGAACATTTTTTGAATTAGGAATTCTTTTGTGAACTGAAAAGTATTTCTAAAGTATTCTTTACAATTTTAAGAAATTCAATTCTATTCATTTTGAAATCTTCTGGAATTAATTAGTTTAGAAACATTTGATCGAAATACAAATATTTGTCATCCATTTCTAGCTATTTCTTTATTCAATTTCTCACACGAAAAAATTCAATATTTATATTAGGATTGAAAAAGATTCTCGCTTTAGTAGTTAACTTTAAAATTCAACATTTTTGAAATTAAGAATTTGTTACTTAAAAAGGATTGCCAAAAGTATTCTTTAAAAGTTTATAGCAATAAACAAAATTAAGTAATTTAATTCTATTCACTTTTTAGGAATTGATTAGTATAAAAAGATATTAGTGTACTGCTCCAATACTTAACTCCACTTCTCTCGATATTTCAATTTAGTTAATTTGAAAATTGATTGAATTTTGAATTGGAAATTGGTTTGTTAATTAAAAAGTGATTCTAAAGTATTCTTTAAAAGTTTATAGCTATGAACTGCTCCCATACTTTACCTCCACTTCTCTCGTCTCATTTTTAGAGCAAAACGCAGTTGATTGGAATTTACAGTAAGTTTTAATAAAGCGTATTTCTAATATAATATATAAATTATACATTTACTTTACTTTTTATATTATTTATTTATAGTTGCAATTGTAACTGCATTTAGTAGCCGCAGCTTTAACCGCTGCCTCTTTCCTTCTTCGTCCACTTCCTAATGGTTCATCTCTATTGTGGTTTCTTGTATAGTTCAGTCTGGGTTTAGTTTTGTTGTTGTTGTTGTTGCAGAGAAAGGCTTCTTTTTACCAGAAGGGACACCAACCGATGTAGCACTGGCAGAGGTTCTCATTGTTCGTCGCCTGCTGGATTAGCAGCTCCACCTGCTGCTGTTCGGTCACTCCATCCTTGGTCTGGAAATCGGTGCCCGTTAATTTCCGATCCACACGCTGGATAACCAAGCTCGCCTTGCTGCTGGTCACATCGGCGACATTTGTGTTGTAGCCAGCATGTGCCTCATACGTCTTGGACTTGGCCATGGGATTGCCCTGGAGCAGCGGCTCTTGTTCTACGGAATTGCTGAGACTTGCACCATTAGCGCCCGCTGCCGTTGTTGCCGCCGTCGCATCGTTGCCCTTCTTGTCCACATCGAGGAGACGCCAATTAAGCAGTGGATCATAGACAAAGGCTTCGAGCACCGCCATCAGCGAGTCTTTGTTGCGTCGGAGGACAAGCATAACGCTCTCGCAGGTGCGTCGATAGGTGCCCTCGATGCCGGTGACCTCCATGGCCTTGATAAGCATGCGGGTCAAACGGAATGGGATTTTCTCGGGGAACTTTTCACGCGTCATTGCCACCTCGAAGCAATCGCCGAAATCAATATGCAAGATTTTGCCACTCATGCGATCCAACATCAGATTCGAGGGATGCCGATCACCCAGACCGAGAATATAACCCACCATGGACATAACGGCGAGGGAGCGTGTGTAATTGTTGCGCCGCTCAAACCACAGCTCCGACGATGGCGACTTCAGCCACAGCAACTTGGCCAGATCGTCGCCTTGCGTTTGTCCCAGCGCGTATTCAAAGACCTCCACCTTCTGCATGAGTGTAAGGTGATCGTAGTCGGGCGCATAGTTGAGCATGGTGCGATGCTCCTGATTCAGCGGCACCTTCTTCTTGTCCCTATAGTCACGGATCAACGTGTGCAGCGTATCACAATGAGGCACCCAGCCAATCAAGCCCGAATTCGTGCTCAGCGGAATGACAGCATAACGCTGTATGGCCAAGTTGCGACGGAACGTATCGGGATCGTCGAGCAGCAGCGTGTTGACCAGCGAGAAGAGCTGCATCACACGCTCATCCTGTCGCAGATCCTCGTGCCCCTTCAGCAGATACATGTAGTCCTTGCCATTGCTGCCGCGTATGCAAAGTTTGCGTGGTCGCTGCTTCGACGTGATCACCTGCAGATTGTTCTTGATGTGACTGATGCGTATCAGCTCCTGGCCGGGATTATAGGACCCGGGCACGGCCAACTCCAGATCCTTGCAGGTCATCAGCTTGGGCGACACATACGGCAGCTCCAGCGACGTCAGCTGCGGCAATTGTCGCGAAATCTTCTGGAACACATGATAGTAAATGTCCCAAGCACGATCCAGATCCATGAGCACCGCCGATGTCTTATAACGTTGCGTCCACTCGTGTGCCTCGGTCAGCTCCCGGCCATAAGCCTGCGAGAAGCTCGTCTCCTTCAGCGTTTGGGGTCCGCGATCCAGCATGGCGTGCAACGGTTCGAGTATCTCAAACATGCCTTTGACATTGCGATCGCCAAAGTACAGACGGGATGCCTCCTCCAATCCCTCGTGCCACTGTTCGTGCCACAAGATGGCCACGCGTATCAGCTCCTCACTGCACATGACCGCCTGCTCCACCAGCGTGGGCGAATGCTTGCGCATCGAATCCAGGATTTTAAAGGCAGCATTTTTACGCGCCAGCGACGCCGATTTGGAGGCCACAGTCAGCGGATAGACGAGCGCCTGGGGATGATTCTTGCCAATGTCCATGAGCAGTTGATGGATCAACTGTCCGACCAGCTTGCGATGCGTATCGATGCGCGCTATCAACTGCGGTATCACCTGCAGCCAGGTGTTAATCTCAATCAGTTTCATGCCCGACAAGAGGGCATCGTAGACCTCCGCATGGTAGCCATAGTCAAACCACAAGGTCAACAGACGCAACGTATCCTGCAGCGAATTGCCATGTATCAGACTGATGGAGCGGAAGAAACCTTGCACCGCGGGCACAGCATATTGCTGGATGATCACGTTGTCGCTGCTGGTGTCCTTGTTGATGCTGTTGATGCCACCGAGTTGTGTGGCTGCCGCTGCCGTTGAGATGGGCGGCTGTTGCATCTGCTTGAAGTTCATGTATGCCCACAGATGCCACGCCTTGTACCAGTTGGGATCATAGCTGGTGGCCTTCTCAAACGATTCCAAAGCACCTTGTACAGCATCCGGATCGCGTTTGTGTTCATTGAGTTTATTCTGCCAGGTGGCAAGACGCAAATAGCAGCGAGCCATCAAACGTTGATCCTGTTGCTTCAGTGCCTCCGGGGGCAGGCAACTCAGTTGTGTGGTATATGTGTTGACAAAGTGTAGCAGCTGATCGTAGGCGAGCTGCAGTTGCGATGAGGCAGCCAAGTATTTGGTATATGCATAAGTCACTTGTGGTTGATTGCTTGGCAACGGTTTGGTTGGATCCGCCTGCGGATCCTTGCCCAGCAGCATGACGAGCGTCTTGTGGGACAAATAGAGCGATCCGCTCTTGCGGCACAAGCTCGCATACTTGAGCCACGTGTGTATATCCTCATGAGGTTCCACCACCAGCGAATGCACCTGAATAATGCGACGCCAATCCTCCACCAGACGTTGACCGCCCTGCAGACGCTTCCACCACATGGCCTTGAGGGGTTCCCGTCGCTCCGGTATCAACTTGTACTGGATCACCTCCTCCAGCTCGGCCAGCATCTGTACACAGACCATAGCGCCATAGGCACGTTCATACGATTCGCCAGCCATCGAAGTCAGTTCGGTGTCGAGCAGATCACGCGTCTCGTCGATCAAACGTTGCGCCGTCTCGTAGTCATCGTAGTGCACGGCGAGCACAGCACGATAGTAGCTGCCATCCTGTGTGTCCTTGGGTATGCACAGCACATACTCCTGCATGCCCTCCCAATCCTGCAGACCCCAGGCGGCCACCGCAGCCAAGGGACTGGCACGCGCCTTCGCCTCTTTGGTGAAATTCGGCCACTCCTGTTTGCACTCCTTGCTCAGCTCGGACCAATCGCCGAGTGCCTCCAGGCAGCGCATGTGACCGAGTCGTGCATCCAGATCGGCGCTGTCCATGCGGAGATTGTATTGATAGTGTCGCAACGCTTGATCCCAGTTGTGCAGCTTCTCGTACCAACGTCCCTGCACATTCAGCTCGTTGTCGGTGTTGCGATACGTTGTGAGCAGACCTTCGGCTGCCTCGCGTTGCTGCAGCTTGTTGTTGATGAGAATCAGCGACTCAAAGACGTGTGCATCCTGGCGCAACACAAACTCCTCCTCCTTGTAGCGCAACGCTTTGGCGTAGGCTCGACAAGCCATCGCCCGGGTGCCCAGCAGTTGTGTCTCAATCGGAATGGGATCGCGATCACAGTGCTCCATGAACTCGGCCAGATTGAGTATGGTCTGTGTAATCTCTGGCATGTCGGTGATCTGTAGCGCCTGTATCAGAGAGTGCGTTAACTCATGCTTGTGCTCCGACGACAATTCCGTCCAGCACGAGATGAAGGCGGCATTGAAGAGATCCCGCAACAGCGTATCATAATCCTGGGCGAGCACACAGCAGGCGCGCAACGCATGCGATGGCGACTCCTTGAGCAGACCGATGGACAAACGCTTCAGCCACTCGACCCAATCGTCCTTGGACACCAGTCGAGTGACCTGCCAAGCTGTTCTCAACGCTGTCGTCGACACCTTTAGGTTATTGCTATTGTTGCTGTCGATGACAAAAGGTTCGTTCAACTGCCGCTGATTAAAGTCGATGCCAAAACCAACGCCACAGGCATCGGGCAGCGTGCTGTTGGATTGTATGCGAGTGAGCAGCTGCTCATATTCGGGATCCACAATGCGATGCTTGAGTATGGTGCGCTGCACCATGGGCACAAACACCAGATACTTTTTGCCCAGCTGCTTGACCAGCGAACGCAGCGTTGTCATCGCCTGATCCCGCAGCTCTGGCTCCGCTTCCAGCACACGCACCAAGGGATGTATAATCCGGGAGGAGAAGTCCGTAAAGTCCAGCTGGCAAGCCAGATTGTTGATCGTTTCGAGGGCCACCAGCGACACTTGCTGCGGCACATAAGGCGAGTCAAAGAGCTTGACAATGGGCGGCACAATCAGTGGCAAATAGTAGCCCAAGGTGCTGCCGAATTTCTGCAGCGCCTGCAGCAGACGACGCGTCACCATGCGATCCTTGGAGTTGTCATGCTGCAGCACACGCAATATTTGCGGTATGAGCTGGGCGAGATAATCCCTGAACTCACAGCCCAAGGCAACGGCAATCTGTTCAATCAAATTGATGAGCGTCGAGTGCAACGGTGTATTGATGGTCCAGAACTCTTTGATCAGCTTGAAGATGTCGTCCATGTAGCTGATGATGTGCAGCTTCACAAAGGCCACCAGAATGGCGAGTTGCTGGAAGAGAAACTCTCGCAAATTGTTGTCCGCGGTGCGCACATTGTCCAGCAGATTGGGCAACACTTGCGCCAAATACGGCACACACTTGATGCCCAGCGTGTGGAAGATGAAGGTGACGGCCTGGACAACGCTGGTGTGGCGTCTGCTTAGCGTCGGATCACGCAGAATGCGCATCAAGGCAGCGATGGCCACAGCGGGATAATATTCATCCAGGGCATTGCCCATATTCACCAACAATTCAGCAGTGGAAATATCCTGACTCTCATCCGATTTGCCATCAGAGTAGGCAATCAATACATTATCCTTCTGGCTATCGATCAAACCCTTGTTCATCTTGTGCTTGTAGGGATCCATGGCTCCCAGAAGACCCAAAACGCGTATTGTTTCGCGTCGGATCGAACGACGTTGCTCCGTCTTTAGGAAGTTGATCAGGATGTCAATCAACACCGGATACTTGTGATACGGACTGACCACACGTCCTGTGGCACTGATCAGTTGTCCCAGCGTCCACAGCGCCACGCCACGCTTATCCGGACTGCCTGCATCGCCCAGCATCTCGAGCAGTATGGACAGCAAATCGTCGGCCCACAATTCCATCTCATTGGAGCCGCCATTGACTTCGGCCAGATCGCCAATGGTGCGCAGCACATTCAAGACAACGCCCGGATTCGATTCGGGTTCATGCAACTTAGGCACAAGGGCTTTCAGTATGGGATTCATGTACGAGGAGATGAGACGCGGCGTGCTAATGACCAGATGATCCAACATGCGAGCGCTTTGCTCCTTGTTGCGACTCATGCCCGAGTACTTTAAGTCCGTGAGCAGCTCAATCATTGTGGTGCGCAGCTTGGGCATCACATAGGCGGGATTCATGGAGGACAACCGACCGATAGTGACCATCGCGAGTTCGCGTATCTCAAAGATCTCGTCGTGCAGCGTTATAAAGAGCGCATTCAACGACTCCGGCTGCGCCAGCTTGGCATCAAAAGTCTCGTCCAGCGAACGCAAGATGCGTATGCGCACACTGCAGTCCATGTCCGTGATGGCGACGGTCAACAGACGCTCGATCACATGCGAAACGGTGTCGCTCAAGGTGCGCGAGTTCTCCATGCTCTCCGCCGACTGCACGGCAAGCTTGAGCAGACGCGTGCAGGTCTGCACCGCCTCCAGGCGAATCTCCTGCTGCTCGTGCACAATAAAGACATCGGCGCAGCTGCAAAAAGTAAGGAAATAAATGTTATATCCATGTTCAATGTTTGGGGACATTAAGTTAGACATCTATAAATGAAATTCTACAAGTAAAGAAAACTTGTTTAAGGAACAGTGCAATACTTTAACCATATGTATACTTTAGTATACCAATTCAAAGCCTTTTCCTCACTCACCGTTGCACAAAGTCCAGCATATTCTGTTCCTCAAAGTTGAACGTGCCCAGCGTCTTGAGGGCCAGCACAATGGTGTTGCCATCCGCCGGCTGCAGCGTCTGCGAGGCATCCAGGCTGCTGAAGGGCGTCATGCCCGGATATGGGATGGCTGAGGGTTTGTTCATCAGCACCTGGTAGAGCACTTTAATCAGTCCCTCGGTGATCGCTTGCTTCTCCTCCGGCACATTCTCGGCCATCTCACGCAGACACACAGTCAACGCTGGCGACAAACCCGTGTGAAACATTTGCTCAAGTATATCACGCACATCGTCCTTGATCTGGGACTTCACAGCATGCGCCAGCAGCGTGATGCAGGCAAAGATTGCCGCATCCACGGGTGGCTTTCGTTTAATGGCCAAATCCTTGGCAGGCAACGCTTGTTTGACGCTGCTCATAATCGTTTTCAGATGACGTTCGATGTCGCTCTGCACGGCGACAGCAATGTAGCCAATGGTGATGTATGCCACATTGCGATCCTTCTCCTTGCCACGCAATATGGACATCAAATGGGCGACACAAGTCTTTAGATATTGCTCGACAAACACTTCGCGATTAAAGGCAGCCAAACGTGGCAGGATTTGAAGCAGCGCTTGCTGCACATACGGCGACTTGGAGTTGCGTTGCTCCAGCACATTGTCGCAGATGGTGATGAAGTGTTCCTTGAGGATTTCACGTGCATACGCTGATTCCAGCACGGTTTGCTAAAAATAGTATTTAAAAATGAATACAGATAATCTTGACTGATAATCTTAACAGTTTACATACGCTATTTAGCTTATTGCTGTTCATGCCATTGTGCTGCTCGCCGTGCTCCATGTGCATTTGTGTGCTGCCCAGTTTGTCCACAAAAGGCACCTTAAGACGCGGCACAATTGTGTTTAGCTGACTGCCCATCGAGTTGGAGCTGCCACTGGACTCTAAAAACTTGTTGTGCTGTGGCTTAGGGAAGAGTTGCTTCAGCTGATTGTAACGACGCTCCCAATCCGCATTGGCGCAACGAAACAGCTCATTGAACACAATGAGTCCGCCATGTATGCGATCATCGCGTGTCATGCCCTTTTGCTCCTTGCCCGTTGCCACATCCGTGTTGAAGCTACTGCTTGCCTCGTCGTAGCAGATTTTATACCATTGTGGTTCACTTGATTGCTTGGTGTTTTCACGCTGTGCGGTCACAATTAAAGCGGCCCGCAGCGCCTCGCCAGCGGATTCACGTATCGCTGGCTTCGGATCGAAGATGGCATTGAAGATGTGCTCAAAGAAGGTCAGAATTTGCTGATAGAAATACGTGGGCAGCGCTATGGCCAGCTCACGCAATATAAAGACGGCTGCATGACGGCGATACTGCAAGTATAGAAAAGTATATTAAACTTAAAGAATTCTTGAATAAAAAACGAGTTTACCTCTTGTCGATCACCGCTAAGCATCTCGAAGGCCTTCTTGATGTCAAAGTCAAAGGACTCGGCGCCCTTGGAGCCGGGCATATTGGCCAGCTTGACCAACGAACGTGCAGCAATTTCCATGACCGACACATCGTTGATCAGCAACAGATCACGCAATCGATTTAGATAAGGTGAGATGCCCTTGCGTGTGATGGGACCATCGCCACTGATTAAGCACTCTACAAAACGAAGGGAAGCTACGTTTTAGCTGGGTTTTGTTTAATAGTTTTTATGATGCACTTACTCATGGCCAGTGCACCACCTTTCTTCTCGTTGATGTCTGTGGCATTCACCATGTTGAAGATGTGATGATCAAAGTCCTCGAAGAACTCCACGAGTTCCTCTTGCGACATTTCGCGCAGCTCCGTTTTAACATACAGGAAAAGATCCTGCGCCGCTTTGTTCTGCACATTGCGATTGCGGGATTTGAGTCCATTGACAAACTGTTGCACTATCGATGAGGTCGACATGGTGATGGACCGGGGGGTGGCGGGGATTTATAGGATTTACGATTGTCTTTGGGGTGTGCAATGCAGGTTGCACCCCGCGTCCAGTTTGGTGCGACTTTGAGGTTATAATTTGCTTGCCACGGGATTTTTATGATGGGGGCGGGGGAAGCAGCGATAGAGTTGAATTCTGTCTGTGCCACTTGACGCAATATACCGCAGCTTTACACTTTTTCTAACTTTCACATGTTGCACGTTGCGCTCGCGCGTCTAAATTACAATAAATGCAACTAATTACAGCGTTATTCGGCACGCAAAATGTAGTTTTTTTTTTGTTTTTCGTGTGTCCCCCTGTTTTGCTCAGAGTTTGTTTTGCAGCGGATAAGGTAGTAGAGATGTGAAAAAACACTTACCAAACACCGTAGCTATCGATAGCGTTCATATCGATAATTCAGTTGGTATATCGATAAGACAACGGCAATGGCGTATTTACACTGTGGAGTAAAGTACAAAAGCAGGGAGCAGTACATATGTATATTATATAATTATTTGTCAATTTTAATAACTGCAATTAATTTATAATAATTTTAATACATTTTTAGAACTTGTTTAATTATTAATCATTAACCATTGATTCACTTCATTCACCTCAGTAAATTATCATTCTATGTTTACGGTGACCCAAGTGCTCTTAACAGCAAGCACAAAATTGTTTTTGGCCATATTCGTTTATTATTTGTATTCCTCAATAACTTCATTATGGTGAGATTATTACTAATTCCCAAAAATAAAAATAAGTGAAGTTCTCAATTAAGAATTTTGTATATTAATATTTGTTCTGCCCATACAATAATGTTAATAACATTTAACAGCTGTTAAGTACCACTGTTAGTTGAAAAACGATTGTAAATTCATCGATGTGCTCGGGTATTGAAAAAAACTGTCTGCTGGGCTGCCAATCTATGAAAATGAAAACTCAGTCTGCTGAGAATTTTCATAAGAGCTAAAACAAATGTGAGTAAAAGTGATTTTCCAACTAGAAGAAAAAACAAATATACTATTCTAGTTGCTGCAGAAAAACAAGTAATTGCACGCTTTAAATGCACGCAAATTGAAACAATAAAGTGAAATGCGAGTTTATTTGAATGCAATTGAAAAAGAAATATTTGGAAAACGAGTGTGTGGGCATTTCGTGTGTGTGGGAAAAATCGATCGTTTTTTGGCTGCCGTGTGACGAGGGGGTTTGAGAAGCTTTCACTGGGGGCTGCTGCTGTTGCTCTGCAGCGCCATCTAGTTTTTCGTTTTACTTTTTTTTTTTTGTCAACGTTTTTCTCGCGTGTCCAATATAAAAAAAATGTGTTGTGTTTTTGTTTATAACGAAAAAAATCGCTTTAACATTTTCAAAACTTCTAGCTAACGCAGTTGAACCGAAAAACGCAACTCAAACATGTCGAACCTGAGGAAAATGAAAGACGAGGAGCGTGAATCCGAATATGGTCGCGTCTACGCCGTCTCTGGTCCAGGTGAGAACATCAATTATTATTATCATTATTATCATCACCACCACTTTAAATAATGAACGTCACTGTTGTCCTTCTGTCGTGACCTTCCCCTTATCACAGTTTGATTTATAAGTTCCCAATTGTATTTAAACTGTAGTCAACGTTAATGCCTTGCAGAGGAATTGAATCGCGCTTGCACATCCGTTTTTTGAACTTCTCACTTCCTTTTGCCCTATAAAATCGTTATGCATTACATGTCCTTCATACCATCACATACAATTGGGTTGCGCTTAGTCATTTTCTTGTATGTCATGCCATAATTTTATAATAGGTCTTCGCCTAGGTCACCACACCTATCTCTGCAATAATCTACACTATCTATATAACAATCTGTCACTATCCTCTCAAATCTTAAACAACAACAAAATTACACAATATTCCCCATCTATCGCTAGACAATTTATATAGTAATATAGGATTTTCTATTATAATTTTTAGGCATTGCATCCGATTTTCATATATTCAGCAGTAAATATATTATTTTACCGGGTGATAGAAGAATTTTATATTAAAAAACCCTAATTTCGGTATTTATTATACACTTAATTCGCAAAAGGGTTTGATGTATTATCTAATTATAAAAAAATACTGATATAATTATTTATAGCGCAGACAATAGACCCGAGGGCAAAGTAGCAAAGTAAAACATGAAAACATATGTACATACAATTTATCTATAAAAGTTTTAGATTTTCTCTTCTTGGATTGTTAAAAACATTTCTGCGCATACTGTAAATGAACTTTAAATTTAATTTTTATTTAACTGAATGGTAACTGTTTAAAAAGATGCCCCTGTAAATCCTTCCCATACTCAACTCTATTACTCATTGTCCTTTACATTGTAAGTTAATCGTACTTTACAAAATTTCTTACAATCTCTTTTTCCCCCATCGCAGTCGTCACCGCTGAATGCATGTCCGGCTCTGCTATGTACGAGCTGGTGCGTGTCGGCTACTATGAGCTGGTGGGTGAGATCATTCGTCTGGAAGGTGACATGGCCACCATTCAGGTGTACGAGGAAACCTCCGGTGTCACTGTCGGTGATCCCGTGCTGCGCACTGGCAAACCTCTCTCAGTGGAACTGGGTCCCGGTATAATGGGCAGCATCTTTGATGGTATTCAGCGGCCACTGCGCGACATTGGCATCATGACCAGCTCCATATATATACCCAAGGGTGTCAATACACCTGCATTATCGCGCAAGGAAATGTGGGAATTCAATCCACTAAATGTGCGCGTTGGCTCACACATCACAGGCGGAGATCTGTATGGTGTGGTGCATGAGAATACGTTGGTCAAGCAGCGCATGATTGTGGCACCGCGTGCCAAGGGCACAGTGCGTTACATTGCCCCCGCAGGCAATTACAATCTGGAGGATGTTGTGCTCGAGACGGAGTTCGATGGCGAGATCACCAAACATACTATGCTGCAGGTGTGGCCAGTGCGACAGCCGCGTCCCTGTACCGAGAAGCTGCCGGCCAATCATCCACTCTTCACAGGACAACGTGTGCTTGACTCGCTCTTCCCTTGTGTCCAGGGCGGCACCACTGCCATTCCCGGTGCCTTTGGCTGCGGCAAGACTGTCATTTCTCAGGTGAGTTTAGCTCCTCTCAAGTATTCTTTAAATCTCACACTTTTTTTTTGTTTTAGGCACTGTCTAAGTACTCCAACTCCGATGTCATCATCTATGTCGGTTGCGGCGAGCGTGGTAATGAAATGTCTGAGGTACTCAGGGATTTCCCTGAGCTCACGTGTGAAATCGACGGCGTTACTGAGTCTATCATGAAGCGTACCGCGCTGGTGGCCAATACCTCCAACATGCCTGTCGCTGCTCGTGAAGCTTCCATCTACACTGGCATCACGCTCTCCGAATACTTCCGTGACATGGGCTACAACGTGGCCATGATGGCGGATTCTACATCGCGTTGGGCCGAAGCTTTGCGTGAAATCTCTGGTCGTCTCGCTGAGATGCCTGCGGATTCGGGTTATCCAGCCTATTTGGGTGCTCGCTTGGCTACCTTCTATGAGCGCGCTGGACGCGTCAAGTGCTTGGGTAATCCTGAGCGTGAGGGTTCCGTATCCATTGTCGGTGCTGTGTCGCCACCTGGTGGTGATTTCTCTGATCCTGTGACCTCTGCCACTCTGGGTATTGTCCAAGTGTTCTGGGGTTTGGACAAGAAGCTGGCTCAGCGCAAACATTTCCCTTCCATCAACTGGCTCATCTCCTATTCCAAATATATGCGTGCTCTCGATGAATACTACGACAAGAACTTCCCCGAATTTGTGCCACTGCGTACCAAGGTCAAGGAGATTCTGCAAGAGGAAGAGGATCTGTCCGAAATCGTGCAACTGGTCGGCAAGGCATCGCTGGCCGAGACAGATAAGGTGACACTTGAGGTGGCCAAGCTGCTCAAGGATGATTTCCTACAACAGAACTCATATTCGCCGTACGATCGTGTGTGTCCCTTCTACAAAACTGTTGGCATGCTGAGGAATATATTGGCGTTCTATGAGACAGCGCGTCATGCGGTGGAATCGACAGCTCAGTCAGATAACAAGATCACATGGAACACTATCAGGGAATCAATGGGCGGCATTATGTATCAACTTTCCTCAATGAAGTTCAAGGTGAGAAATGGAATTCACTATAGAATGTTTTTTTTATTAATCAGCTTTTTTTCTAGGATCCCGTTAAAGATGGCGAGCAAAAGATTAAGGCGGACTACGATCAGCTGTATGAGGATCTGCAGCAGGCCTTCCGAAATCTGGAGGATTAAGCAACAAATACCAAAGAAACTACAACTACCAAAAAAAAAAAAAAAAAACCAAACGAAATAAGCAACCAAAGTTTAGGTTATTATTCGAATTCCCCCATCAAGCTAGTCATATATACATAATGCATAATAAGATATTTGAAAAGGATTTTATTTTTAAGCTAAACAGTTTTAGAGAAACGGTTGCGTCAGGCAGGACTTGCTATGAAACGAATGGATTCATAATTCAAATACGAGTATAGACAAAAACAAAGAAAAGGAAGTTGAGTTTTAGGAAAAAACAACAAGTTGAACAATAATTAGCCGATAACGCAAGTGGATGTTGTCCAGCCATATAAATAACAATACACTACACACACACACAAATACACAGAGACACAGACACACAAATACACCTACATATATATACTGTCTATGTTGATATAAATAATATAATTCACAGCTATTTTATTGTTAGTAAAATGAAAAAGAAACAAAAAAATCCAAAAACGGAAAAACCAAAAAAGATTCTTCGTAAAATTCGTCAAAGTTATCTAATTGTGTTCTCTCTACGTAACTGTAACTACAAAAACTACTAACATTTATTTCATGTTTTTTGCCATTGCGTGTTACAACATGTTAAAAAAAAAGAAAAATACAATACGAAACAAAAAACAAAAAAAAATCATAATATTATTATATATTATAGACCTTTACAACGCAATAATTACGTAGTCCAAATGCATATATACCTTATAACTAATAACTTTTGTGCGTGTTGCAAAATGGAGCTATACAAATAAAATGTATTATGAATGTTAACATTAGCAAACTCTTGTACCTTTATTCTACAATTAAATTATTTGTTACGATTACAACGTAGCTACTCCTAAGCATAATTTAATTTTACTTTTAATTTAGTACCATTTTCTTAATTTTAAATTTCGCGCCCCGTTAGTTAACAGCTTAACAGTCACTTAACAGCGACAATATTTTCTCTTAGTTGAGAATGGCAAATAGGGGCAAGGCAGTGTGACCAATTCAAGCTCTTTCTTGGTATTAAATAGTATATTTTGAAATTAGTTTTTTCGGTCACGCCGACTTGCGGACACCCAGCTGACGTGTTGCATTATATTTTAAAGATAATTTGTGTATTATAAACAAAAATATATTGTGTTAAAGTGTTTAAACATGTCACAGTTTGGTGGGCCCAACGATTTCTATGCCTCCGGGCCAACAGGCGACTCGAGCTACAACTTTGATATGCCCGAGTTTGGACAAGAACTGTGAGTCTGCACAACAAATTTACCGCAAGAAATTCCAATTTGTTTACGTTTCCCGAATTGTGCTTCAGCAATTTCCAGAGTTTTGACAACACACAGCCATCGGTGCCGCCAAACTATGATGCACCAGGCTACAATAACGCACCAAATCAAGGGCTTGGCGGCTTTTACGATCCAACAGCATACACAGACAATGCGTATGGACAGGATAAATCATTTAATCAAACAGGCGCTGCCGGTGGCGGCGCCGCTGGCAACGAATTTGATGATGAGCCACCGCTGCTGGAAGGTAAGTCTACACACACACACACATACTCATGCTTACACATGTGACTAATCTATGGTGTTGTTTTTCAGAGCTGGGTATCAATCCAAATCACATCTTTCAAAAGGTAAGTGGCTGCAAATTGCTTTCCCTTGAGGGCAACAACACGCAATTAATGTGAAGTGGCAGCTCCTCTTGATGGTCTCGCCTCGAGATTGCCTCTCCTTTTATTTGCATTCGCAATTACGCCATCTACCGTTTTCTTCTGTTTTCTAATTTGTTGTGCACAGCGGCAGCAGTGCTGTTGAATGGAAGTCAACGGGAAGGCGGGAAGTGTGCACTTTAGGCTCAGTGCAACTTCCAACCGCTAACCGTTGTTGTTGGTGCTGGCGTTTTAATTGAAATTTAAATGTTTTTGCATTTGGCCTTTTGTATTTATTGCATGCTGCAGTTGCTGGTCGCCATTTTGCATTTTCAATCTTTTTTTTTTGCTGTTATTTTTATGACGCCACTTTCTCTCTGCTCGTTTGCATTGTTGCACTTGTTGTTTTGTCGTTAATGAAGACATATTTTTTCATTGCCCAGTTGCCGTTTTGTGTGTGTGTTTTAAATAAATAAAACAACTTTTGTGTTTTTAATTAAACTTTTTCCTTCGCATTGCTCTCACTCTCTTTCTACTTCTCTCATTCTCTCTATGCAACTTTTCTCGCATTTTTGTACATTTTGTAAAATTTGTGTAATTTTTTTCCCCTCATTTCTCTCCTGGGTTCTCATGTTGTTATTTTTGTTGTTGTTGTTGTTGTTGTTATAGTTGTTGCCCTTGTTGTGGAATTTATTACGTTTGTGTTAATTGAAAAATGAAAATGTTAATGAGTTTGTGTGCCATCATAAAAATTAAATGAAATACTAATTAAATTGTACTGCATTCGAATCGTGCTTCAGACCCCCCAACAACAAAACAGGAGAATAAATAGAAGAGTGTGACCAAATCGAATTAAGCTGTTGCCTACCCTCTCGATTCTTAGTTTGCTGGATTAAAACCAATTAAAAACTATTTATATAAATTTATAATTATTAAAAAATACACTTTTTCTACGCACACGTGTGGTCTTAAATATTAAATAATATTTTTAGCGTATCACGTTGACGTTTTTCTGTTTGTCCAGCAATTTAATCTGCTTTAAGCGAATATATGGAGATCTCCTTATTCATATTATTTTTGCATTTGTGAAATAATTATTTAATTTTCTACGTGCCGTAGTCATTTTCATTGGTTTTATTTACTTATTTATTTTTTAAGTTTTTGTTTTTTTGCACGTTTCTGCAAGTATTAATAGTTATAGCATTTTTTTTTACATTTCTATCCCTTTATCGATAGTAGAATAGATTTATTTTCTGTAAAACGATTTCTGGTTTATACTTTTTTATAATAGACTTTTCTTTTCTCAAAGTACAATTAATTAATCCCTTTCTCGAAAGTGGAGTATATCAATTTTATAATAGAATTTCCTTTGTTGGCATTCGTTATTAATGTGCTTTTGACAACAGGCAAACAAATTTGAAGAGTTTGAGTCCGAAAAGGATTTTATGTTTGGCTTGAGATCAATTCAACAAACCCAACGGGGGCACATGTGTTGTTGCCTGTAATCGACGATTGTTTTGTTTTGTTTTTGGTTATTTCGTTGTGATGCTGACTGACTGCTGTTGTTTCATTTATTTCTTGGCCGGCTCCGGTCTAAATTCTCGTGTGTCAAACATGTTGACAGCTACGTTGGCTGCTGTTCGTTCTGGTGTCCTGCTATTCTTGCTGTCGCTGTTGTTGCTGCCCATTGGTCAGCAATATCATTTATCATCAATTTCCATTTTTCAAATTTTACTGCGAGTGAAAACACGCATACGGAGTGTAGGAATATTGTGGCAGAAACTCTGGCTCAGTTTTATGACCGCTGAGCGAACAAATGAATTGTGTCGTGTCCTGCCGCAGGTTGTGAATGATGATGGCTGTGTAGTTGTAGTAGATCCTCATACTCTACTCCTATCCCTCCCCCTTTGGTTGTTATAATTTTAATCTCATTGCTGTTGTGTGTGTTTTTCTCTCTCTCTCTCGCTTTTCACAGACTTTAGCCGTGCTTAATCCCTTGCGCGGCACAGACCAACAAATACTCCAGGATACGGACATGGCTGGCCCATTGGTCTTTTGTCTAGCACTCGGTGGCATCCTGCTTCTGGTATGTATGTGGAATATCCAACTCTTTCACGTTTTCTAATTGCATAATGCTTCCCCCCACGTCTTTTTTTTTTGTGATTTAACTCTTACGTTTGCGGATTACACAAATACAAACAGTATGTAACATCTTTTGTATCATCTATTCTCCTTTCACAGAGCGGTAAAGTTACATTCTCGTATATCTATGGCATCGGAGTCATGGGCTGCATATTTTTCTACTGTCTGCTGTCGATGATGGTCACTCGGTCTCAAGTGACCTTTGGCGCTGTGGCCTCCGTTCTCGGCTATTGTCTATTGCCCATGGTCGTGCTTTCTGGCATCAACATTTTAATCACCATTCAGTAAGTAATTGTTGACACATCTTCTCGCTAGCTTTTACGCCATTTCAAACCACACAGTCAACATCGACATCAACACCCCCTCTTTTCATTGCCCACCCCACTCGACATGGCCTCGATTTGTATTTATGTTTTTAATTGAAAAGTTGCCAATGTGCATTGTGTGGAGCAGTAATTACAAACTTTGCCTAAGTCTGTCCAGCTGCGACTGCAGCACGTTCAACTACTTAACCCTCTCTGAGTTTCTTTTTCCCTCTCCATTCTCTGAATTTCCTTTTCTATCTTAGTATCCTTTTGCCTTGCTCTCTGTTTGATGTTTAGACTTGCTTATTTTAAGTTTGATTGCGAACCCAACTATAACAATTGTTGACAAATGGAATCCAAGTGTCCAATCATTGATTTGAATCTTGTAGCTTTCGCTAAGAGTTCGCAAAAGAATTTGTTTTTCTTCGAGTTGGGTCAGAAAAAGCTTCCTAAAGCTTGCTATGTGCTTTGATTGCAGTTTGTGAGATTAAAAATTGCAGTATGATTTATTTAACTTCAGATATACGGCAGCTTTGATTTTGTTTTTATTATTATTGTATAGAATATAAATACTTCAGTATAATGCTTTAAAGTAATGAAATTTCCTGGAATTGCTAATGGAAGACAATCTCTTCTTATTCCATGCTACTTTATTTTCACTCATAAGTAGTTTAAAAGATTTCTTTGGAACTGTTTGCAGTTAAATGCCATTTAAACTTCTTTAAAATGCCATTTAAATTTGTGAAAAATGTTGGAATTTACATTTAATTCGTAATGGCTTTAAAGAGCATGTTATTTATTTGCTTGTGAAACTGATTCCGGGATCAGGAATTCCACACAGTTTCATCTGTAATTTTTTTCCCGCATTACATTGGGCAATTTCAACATTTCCATCACGTTTACAAATCAGAAGCATTTCAATCACGTTTCGAGGTTGCCATACAGTTGCGATTTTTTTTGCCTGCACAGATGTGGCAACTTTGCTTGCCTTTAAATTTACAGTTTTTACTTTGAGCTTTAGTTGCTTTATCATTAGTTGGTGTCAATTGTTTTCTCTTTAATACTCTTTATGTTTCCTTCTATGTTTCCTGTTGACGCTGCTCTGGCTTATCTTGCTTAAATATACATTTTTATATGTCTAGCACACTTACATACATACATGAGAGTGCGCTACACTGTGTGTGGCATATAGGTTTTTAATTTCGTTGCAACGATGCATAAAAAATAGGCAACTTAATTTGCGCTTTTAGTGTACTCTGGGGCAACAATTTCGAGCGGTGCTCCAAGGGTCCAAGCTCCGGCTACGACTCCGGCTTGCGTCTCCGGTTTTTGTCCGTGTCCGTATCCGGGTCCAGTGGCCAGCACAAAAAAAAAGTGCCGAAACGCTGTGCCGTTTAATTTTCGCGCCACTTTGGACAGAGCGAAGCGAGAGAGAGAGAGAGAGAAGGCCACACAGTAAATGATGGGAGACACTAAAAAAAGAGAAGAGAAAGTGAAGGGGAGTGGAGGTGCATGGGATACTCACAGTTGGCCACGTATTTTCCTTTTCAAATATGTGTTCAGCACTTGCCGGACGTGTGTGTGTGTGTGAGAGAGTGTGTGTGTGTAGTTTGGGTAGTTTGTTCGCTACGTTTTATTTTGCTGCGCTCTCTGCTGTTCCTCTTGCTTCATTCTTTGGCCGAGCATCACGCAAATGTTGCGTGCACCATGCCAAAAAAAAAACAAACTACTAGGGCAGCTGTAGTCTAGAGTGCTCGACTGTGAGATACCCGTTACACTTTTATACAAAATAAAGTATTTGGCTTATTATCATTGCTGTTTTATACTCAGGCTGTTCAATAAACAATATCGTCAAAAGATTAATAACAGAGGAACTAAATTATGTCTTACAACATTTTAAAATGTAAAAAATTTCTCTAAATCGTTAAACTATATTTGTTCTTACAATAGTATAGTCCGTTTGAAAGAGCCATAGTTGTCTGAAAAATTAAGAAGTGCTATAGTGAATTGTTCGCCAATAAGCCAAAAGATCACTTTTACAGCAGTTTTTATTATATCGTGCAAGTTTATTTATTATCCGATTGTAACTAAGTTTTCACAACTAATTTACCGTATATATACCGAAATTTTTGACTTTAGCTATAAAATATTGATTTTAGGAAACATTAGAAAATTATAAATGAAAATTCTCTAATTTTTACGCTAGTTTTAAAATAGACTTCCTACGAAAAGACTGAAAAATGTTCGCAACAGTGAGGCATTTTTCGAAAACTGTACCAAATTAATATACTGCAAAAATATACCAAGCGTTATACTCGGTATATTGGCATAGGACTACATTTAAAATATATTGTCATATGCCACTAATTTATGATACCCTTTTACTCCAATACGTAATGGGTATAAGAGTGGTGTATAACGGGGCACGCAGAGAGGGAGAGAGAGAGAGGGGGAAAAGGGGGGCGAGCGCAGTCGCCCACAATCTCCGCACGTCCAACTCTATCGAGCCTTTTGGCCAGAACTCTGGCACGTCATAATTTCAACTGGAGCTGGCACGAAAAACAACTATTGCCGTAGCTTACTCGACACCAGCATCGTTTTGTCTGTGCCCCCCTTTGCTCTCTCTCTCTCTGCACCCTTTCCCCTCTGCCGCATGTGCATATAGTATTTTTTTGTTGGTTCCCCTTTTTTTTTGTGTAACTGCTGTTGAAGCTGCCCAATTGCCATTTGGTTGGCTGTTTGCTTGCATTTTTTATTTGTTGGTTTTAAACGCCTGCACTTTGTGCTTGTTTCTGCATGTGTGTGTGTGTGTGGGTGTGTGTGTGTGTGTATCTATGTGCGAGTGTGCGATGTTCATATAGTGTAGTCGTAGTCAGAGCCGTAGCCAGGCAAGTTTACAGTAAATATTTTTGCGATTTTTTTAGACAGACTTTTTAATTGAGTTTGTTTGGTGATGCAAAAGTGCACAAAAATTATACAGACAGCAGTTCTGTAGTTGCCAGTCTATGTCTATGTATGTGTGGGTGTGGGTGTGTGTGTGGGAAGAAGGCGTGGCAGTGCGCCCCCAGCAGCATTGGTTTGATTGGTTTTAGGCAGCATTGGGCCTGCATTGGGTAGTCTGTTTAAGCCAAGCCAGAAATCACTTGACACAATCAACAGCAACAGCAATTGAGGAGAGAAAGAGAGGGGGGGGGGGAAAGCAGGGAAATTTAAAGGGAAAGCTTTTTTTTTTTTTTTTTGGGGTCAACTGTGGCAGTTAGGTCAGCAGGCTGCACATGAAAGCGAATTTGGGCAACCGTTTTGGGACCAGGTGACAGCTGATCCGCTTCGACCACAAACAACAGAAAACAACTACCAAAAAAAAAAAGAGAGAGAGAGAGAAAAAACTCTGTACCAAAAAAGGCAATCCATTAAACTTAGCAACCGCATTGTGCACACTACGCTACGTATGTGTGTGTGTGTGTGTGTGTGTGATGTTAGTCGACTTTGAATGTTTTAAAATTATTTATAGATTGTGTGTACATTGTGTGTGTGTGTGTGTGTGCAGCTTTCGGGATGGTCATTTTCTTCTGGCATCAGGTATACATCAATCTTAATTACAATTGATTAAAATTCTTTGTGATTTAGTTACTGTTTAGCTCAGGCAGATCATTAATCGAGCTGGACAATGACTCTTAAATTGTTTGACGTAACTGTGACTCACTTAGATTGATTAGAAATTCCTTAGGTGCTGTTTTAAAACTTAAACTGAGGTATATTTGATATACTATGCAATGTTTGTGGTTGTCTAATTATGTTTCGAAATTATGCTAGCTTATTCTGTAATAAGTCAGTATTAAAAAATACTATTTTACTATTTAAAGCAATGCTATTTATGGTCCAATTATAATGTTTGGAAATCAAAAAGACAATACATTTTGTATGCTAGCTTATTGTGTAATAAGCCAGTATAAAAATATACTATTTTATATTTTTATGCAATGCTCTTTATGGTTGACTAATTATATTGTTTGAAAATGAAAAAGGCAATTCAATTTGTATTCTTTTCGTCTAATATTTCAGTATAAAAATACTATTTTATTCATTCATTATGCTTTTGTATAATAATTCAGTATTTTGAAATACTATTATGTATTTAAATGCAATGCTTTTTAATACCCCAAAAGCTGTTTCGCTTATGTTTCGAATGCTTTCTAATGGCTCAAATATGTCGCCCACATAACCATAATGATAATTATGTGTCATCTGTGTGAGTTGAATTTCAATTGCATACAAATTAGGATTTAATTTCTGCTGCCTTGTCTCTTCATATGTTTTGTATTAATTTCATTGTATTATATACGACAAGATAAGATAATATTTAATAGAATTCCCTGTATTTTATAAGTCAAGATTAATAAGTAGTAAATTTCAGATTCTTAGCATTATTCAAACATTACTTTTGGATATGTTTTTTTTTTGGCTGAATTGTAAATAAGAATTTTGTGTCAACTTTATAGCAAAAACTTGAAATCGAGTAGTGTAGAAAGTGTGTTATGACGTTGTAGAATATCCCTTTGGATTTTTTTAGTCGATGAAGCGATTAAAATAGTTACAAGCTTGAAATCAGTTTTGTCGCATATTTAGCTTATTCTGCGTTCTCATCTTTTTAAGCCCTCAATAAGCCTCGATGCATATTTCAATTTCCATTCTCTCGCACTCGCTTCCCCTCTCTCTTTCAATCTCTCTCTATGTCTTAGTCTTTGTCTTTCGTTCTCTGTCTCTCTCTCTTCTGCTATGGGTTGCACTTGCTGCTTTGTAGTTGGACTATGTTTGCACATCCTTTGCACATCGCCTGCTGTCTTTGTTTGCACTGTTCATTCATTCACAAAATACACACACTCATACTCACATATGACGAAGAGAGAAAGACTGGAAGAGAGAGAGCGAAATGAAATGTGAAATTTTTTATGGCAAACACTCAGTCAGCCGTATACTCTTTCCCAGCAACTCATGCATATGCATTGTTTATTGATTTTGAGTGCAGCGTTGCTTTACTTTGCACTTCTCTCTTTCGCTCATCTCTTGCTCATCTCTCAACTATGTGCGCTCTCTTTCTAATTGTGTTGTTGTATTTTTTTTTTTTCAATCTTTTTTTTCACCATCATCGCGTTATCTAGGGGCACACTCGGCCTAATTGTGAGCGGCATCGCCATACTGTGGTGCGCCATATCGGCATCGAAACTATTCGCCACGGCATTCTCCATGGACCATCAACAGCTGCTGATTGCCTATCCATGTGCGGTGCTCTATGGAGGATTTGCGTTGATTACCATCTACTAGGCTCACATGCCGCATGCCCGTGGCAACCACGTTTGTCGACTGCCAACTGGCTCTGTGTGTGTGTGTGTTTCTATCTCTGGCTCCAGATATCGGTATCTCTTTCTCTCTGTATCTTTCCCTTTCTGTTTCTCTGTGTGTACTGCAATATTGTGGCATGATTTTAATTGTCCTGCACACACACATCGACACACACACACACATCCAGTTTGCCAGAGACACGATAATATTTTAAGAAAATAAGCGCCGATTGCAAAATTTGTTTTTCATATATGTTTTTCAGCCTCGGCGCCGTGTAATAAATTTGATTGAGCAAAGCAAAGAGAAAATAAAAATGTTAACAAATTGAAATTGCGTTTTTCACTTTGGCAGCCCCAATGCAAATATCGATGGCATAACTATATATAAATAAAACTGTACATATATTTAACTATACACACACACACACACACTGTGTATACATATGTCCTATAAACACGTATTGCAATTTCATGCAAGCGTTTCCGTTTCCTGTACTACGCTTTTTTTTTCTTATTTTGTCGCTGGTTTATGTGGCATTATGTTTACATTGCATTGCACCCTGTAAGTGGTTCAATAAGAGTTGATTCCCCATTAACGATGTTTACGCTATGAATTTATTTTCCAATAACATCATTGCGAAATGCCCTGGAAGTGGGTAATTGGAAAGGTAGGTAAAAGAGGTGGAGAACTATGGATGGCACTATCGACAATATCGATGTTTTAAAATAAACTATCGTTGACTATCGATGGCGCCCACTATTGATAGTTTTCCACCTCTAGTAGGTAAGGATATCTTTTCGTTAAGATTTACTTTAATACAATATTTACTTAGTATTGCATGTTTTATTTAAATTCAAATCTATTCAATTCATTATTTGGTACTAATAACATTTAAAATATATTGAATTGAAAGCAAAATTGCAATTTTCAGAATCTCCAAAATTTTTTTTTAGGGTTTCTAGCAATTTTATGAACTATTTCGATCTTAAATTTCGATATATGCAGTTTTAATTATAATTGACTTAAATTTCGTAATTTTTCTCTGTTATTTTCACTAATTAATGCATGCAACTCTTTTACTTTTACAGGATAGCACAATAGTCATCTATATTTCTTTTATAATTGAGTGTATATATAATAACTGAACAAACTTTGCTGTCTGCACACATTTCTGCAGTGGTAAGTCAACCTTCTTTATTATTAATTATAGAGTATCAAAAGAGCTCTTAACTTGTCCCTCTCGTAGGCTCGTATACACACATTTATGTTGAAGAATGCAGAGTGTTAATTGAATTTGTTAATGACCAAAAAAAGAAAAAAGGCAAATAAGTAAGAATCATGGTAATGCATGAATGACTTAACGCTACCCTGTAGGAAATATGGCTGAAATGTTTCTCTTTGTTTATGCATATTTAAATGTCAATGTTGATCAACGAAAAGTAATTTTTGTGCACACAACTATTAACTACTCTGTACTTAGAGATCTCAAGAATCGGACAACCCAATACTTTCTTGTCTTTACATCTTCAAGTACAACCTTTAAGCCTTTTTTTCTAGGGTATTTCACAATAAAAGAAAGGGTCCTGTCTGCTTCAGCTCTCGCTGCTTACCATATGCAAATAATTCCAGCTTAGTCTGCGCTCCGGATTCGTGTCCTTGTCCTTGACGATGTCGTCGTCACATTTTCATATTACATAATTAGCGGCATTTTTTTCGTTTTTTTTTATTTTTGGGTCGCTCTCACTGCCCGTTGCCATTGCTGCTGCCTTTGCTGTTGCTGTTGCTGTTGTCGTCGCTCCTTGTCTGCATGAATAAATTGCAAAATGCGTAGCATACTTTTGTGCTTTGCGCTTTTTGATTTCCGTTTGCTGCCCTCTCACTTCCACTCCCCCCTAACCCCCCCACCACCCACCACATTTGGCCTCTTGTGCCTGCCTGCCACGTTGCCCGCTTATGCAAATTGTTGTAATTACTACAATTCGGTTGGAGCATTTTTATGGTCGCTTGAGAGGCAGAAAAAATATCTAAAAGTGTGTGTAGAAACAAAACTGATCGACGGGAAAATTGCCTGTGTTTTATTTCATTATATATAGTAATACAAATATAGTGTAAAAACTGAAAATTTAGAATCACTTATTTTTCAAATAATTCCGATTTAATAGTAAATTCCAAACTTTTTGGAAATAGTGCCTAAGCAACTTTGCCTTTCTTCTTTATACTATTGCCCATTTATTTGAAAATATAATATTGTTTGTGTTTATAAAGAATTCGTAAGGAAACACTCAGAACAGCTATGGAAAGAATTAATATATATTAATATATAATATAGTAGAGTTAAGTTTTAAAAGTTTCAATTTGGATTTGTGGATGTGTTGTAGAGTTAACTTTTTAAAATAATTTTCATTTATGCCGTTTTTGGTGTCGTAATATTGTAATGGAAATGAAGTTATACTGTAAAAACATAATGAGGTATATATTTAACTTTTTGCCATCGTTTTCGTATATATTTGTCTGGCATTCGCCAACCAACACTTGCTCCAGTTTATAATACCCTTTTTTTTGGCACTTTTTAAATGGGTACCAGAAATATAACAAGTAAGAAAGCTACAGTCGAGTGTGCTCGACTGTGAGATACCCGCTACCCATTTTGAATAAAAGCAAAATATTGCGATATTATTTTCTAAATATACCAAAAAATACTACAAAATACTAAAAATATACCAAATGATATATTTGGTATATTTTTGGTATTCAGTATAGTACCACTTTCAAAATATACCATAGACGGCATAATATACCAGATTGTCGGCCAAAGCAAATGAGACCCCTAGTAAGTAGGCGTTTTAGCCCATACAAAAGTATTTCTTTAATAACTTCCACAATTTTGATCCGATCGCAACCAAATTTTCAGAAGTCACAAGGACTATAGTTTCTAATGTATATCCCAAAATTCGGGACTCCAGCTTTATTATTACTCTTGTTATTCGATTTTTTCTGATTTGCGGGGGCGGAAGTGGGCGTGGCAAAAATTTAAAACAAACTTGATCTGCGTGCAATCATAACAAATGCTGTCGAAAAAAAATTATAGCTCTATCTCTTATAGTCTCTGAGATCTAGGTGTTCATACAGACGGACGGACAGACGGACAGACGGACATGGCTATATCGTCTCGGCTGTTGACGCTGATCAAGAATATATATACTTTATAGGGTCGGAGATGCCTCCTTCTACCTGTTACATACATTTCCTGCCGGCACAAAGTTATAATACCCTTCTACCCTATGGGTAGCGGGTATAAAAAGAAAGAAATACATGCGGAAATATTTGTGTGCTAATTGCGTGGCAGGCGCGTATTTTGTAAGCGAAAAGGCGGAGGAGGAGGAGGCGCATAAAGAGGAGATCGGCAGAGGTGAAAGAGAGGGAGAGGGAGGAGGAGAAGGCGTCATCAAAGGCGGCAGCTCGCCATTAGCAGCATTAATAAACACTCGTTAGCTGCCGTCGCTGAAATGGAAGAAGAATGGGAAGAAGAGCGAAGAGAGAAAAGCGAGAGAGAGAGAGAGTGGAGTCTGCATCTCGAATGTGTTGCTGATAATTAGAATTAGCGCACAATTAAGGCGGCGAGAGCATATAAAGAAAGAGCAAGAGAAAGAGAGAGGTAGAAAAAGCGGAAAAGCGAATGGAATAAGCAGGCAAAACTGGTTGGGATTTCCTTTCTTTTTTTTTTTTAGTTGATAGCGAGGCGGGTAAGCTTATTAGCTGCGCTCAATTTTGAATTAATAAGCAGCTTGGACTTGGCAAAAATACAAAAAATAAAATTGTATGCCATAATGCCAAAGCCAAAGCGAAAGCCGAAGCCGAAGCTCAATGCTGTTCGCGAAGAGCGTTAAACCAACAATAGCAACACCTGCGGACAAAAGCAGCTTAACAAAAATATAAACGCAGGCAAAAAAAAGGAGCATTTCCGTATCCCCAAACTCCCTCTCTTCTATTCGAGTAGCGGATTTGGGGCGTGGCCACAACAAGAGTTATTACATTTTTAGCTCTTTTCGCAGCTTACGCTCGACTGTTCGCTGCATTTTAATATATAAATATGCAATATAAGTAAAGCAGCGCCAAAGCCACCGAAAGCTGCTGCCGAGTACCAGTCGAAGGAAGGAGAGTGTGGAGAGGGGGCGGAAGCAGGTGGAGCAGCTGCGTCTGAGGCAAAAGCGAAGGCGTTAATTACGCAGTCTCCGCCTTCAACATTTTGCAATGGAAAACCTGACGCCATTATGGATAAATGACATGAGAGATGAGGCAGAGGGGTGGTGAGGAGGGTGAAAGGAGGGAAGAAGAGCCTTTGCGCTGTGTAATAGGAAAAACGCAACGTGCATTTGCCACATTTTTAATTAGCGCTCTTAAAAGCGCATTAAGTAGTCGAAGGGAGAAAACCCCATTGAAAACGGTGTCTGACATAAAAGTGAGGTTCTATAGGCTACTGAATAAGTGTGCGAGTGTGTGTGTGTGTGTGTGTGTGTGTGTGTGTGTGTGTGTGTGTGTGTGTGTGTGTGTGGTTGCTTTTGCTGATGAGTGTGAAAAGGTGGTTTATAACAAGCTGTAACAAGATTCATGCCGAGCACTCGAAAAGACCACTCAAAGTTTACCTTGAAACTTTGCAGAAGGCCATACAGCAAGTAGTTATTATAGCAATTCAGTGTCAAGCTAATCAGGCATATGTGAATCTGAATAAATAAATAATTAAAACAAGTGCGAAAGCAGTAGCGAAATGTTATCGACTTTTGAATACCTGCTATGCAAAAGAATAAATTAAAAAAGGTATAATTTATATTCATAATATTAACATTACTTTAGCCTTGTTCCAACTCCACTTCAAAGTTTGCATTTGATATCATTCAAATACTATAAATAAGATCTGAGCATACAATTCTTCAAGCTTCAAATGATGCTTTTCTTTTCTGTAAGCAACAAGATTTAAATAGCTAATTTTAGCACAAAAGAAAGCAACTCGCTTTCAATGCAAAACTTATGAATTGCCATTTGGTTGAGAATAGTATTAAAAGGAATAAGAATAAGAGATGGAAGGAGTGAAAGACATAAAGAAAAAGCGTCAAATTGCAGGAGCAACAGTCAGAGATAATGCAGACTAAAGTACGTATTTATAACTGAATAAATGAATGAATGAATGTCAACAAAAAAATATGAAAAAAGAAATTTCTTACAGAAACCAAGCATTTATTTCTTTCGTCATTTATCACATTCATAATTCTTGCTGAATTTGAACCTTACACTTTCCATTGAAATTGCATTTATATACAAAAAATAGCTGCAGAGAGAAAAATGTTTGCATTTCATTTGGTGAAAAGTGAAAGACAGATAATATACATTTTTTATTAATGTGTTGTTTGCTATCATTTGTTTATTATATGATATTACTATCCATACCCAGGCATTCCTACAAATTTCATATACACAAGCAATTTGTTATCAGCAAAGGGCCTATCACTATTTAATTATAGATATTTTGAACAATTAATAACAAACAATAATGAAAAACGAATGCTTCTTGCATGCCATACATTCTTATCAAAATCAATTGAAAATTTTTATTAAAAGTGCATTGGAATTTTTTTAAGTAGCTTATCTACAATAGATATTAGTGAGAACTGTGCTGTAAGCTCGCTTGGATATTAGATTCGTTAGCACTAAAAAATTTCAAATAATAACTGGGCTTTAGAATAAAAATTCCTACGTTAGTCGATAGTATTGTAAATGACTATCGATAGTGCTATTGATAGTTTTAATAACTCTTTCAACAATAGCTTTCTCTGATTGCCTCTTATTGATACTAGTTTTATATAAACTCGGTTACTCATCTAGCGATAGCTTTTTGCTTATATTTAATAGATATTACTATCGATAGTGTCGTTAACTCCCTTAGTAATAGTTTTTCTTTGATTATCTTCAAACGCTAGTAGAAGTGATAAAATCGGGAACTCATCTAGTGATGGCTTTTCTTTGCTAATATTTTGTTAACTCTTTTAGCAATCGTTTTTCTTTGATTACATTCAATCAGTAGTAGTAGTGATGATTTAATTTATAGTACTATCGATAGTTCCGTTAACTCTTCTAGCCATAGTTTTCCTTTGATAATATTTAAACAATATTACTATCGATAGTTTTTCTTTGATTTTTTTAAATCATTGGAAGTAGTGATCGGTAACTTATCAAGCGATAACTTTTCATTACTAATAGTATCGATAGTTTCGTTAGCACTTCTAGCAATAGTTTTCCTTTAATAATTTGTACATAACTGAAGACTTTACATACTCCCAGCGTGTTTCACGTGCCTTAACAGGGTATGGAAGTTATGATGAGCGCAAAAGTCGACAGACCACAAGTGCGGTTGCTGTACGAGAGAGCTTGCAAAGCGCTGTTCCGTATTAAATGAGCGGTTTCAAAGGATATATGCTGTGATGTGAAGAATGGGGAGGAGGAGGAGGTGCGAGGGAACGCATGCATAGGTGCTTACCGTATGGATTGAAATAAGCTGTCTGCTCGCGCTGACTTTTGTAAAAGCCAAACCAAATTGCTGGCTAGCCTCATCTGCATTCATCATGCCACAAGTTCTGAGCGATTGTATGGCTAAAAGCCGAATGTAACATTTATGGCAATGCCTTTAAAGTGACCACCATGGCCGGGGGGTTAGCTAACGAATAGAGTTGAGAGCGCGTTGATTGCTGCGGACGCCGCTTGTTGCCTACTTCCGGTGTGTAGTTGAGAGTGGGTCAGATAGTATAACAGATATAGAGCTGCTGCACTTGAGGGCATTTGCAGGTAGGTGGCTGCCAGGTGAGAGCTACCAAGAAGGACTCTCGACATATGCAAAACCAATTAGCCAGCAATTCGCAAGCAGACGCAGAAGATGGCTTGATGGCTGGAAGAGGAGAGAGAAGGGCAGCAGTAATAACAAAACAACAAAGCACTTGAATTAAGGAGAAGTTAGAGGAAGCTGTAGCTGACGCTGGCGTTGGAGAATGTGCTAAGCATGTTTATTGTTTTTCACTTTTCATGCACTTCAATGAGCTCACCTCCCAGCAGCAGCTACAAGCTATCGCCAGTTTGGCCAGGCCTGGCTGTAGATTATTAGGATGAGGATGGGAATGGGGGGCAGCAAGTCGATTTCAACTGAACTGTAGATAATCCCCTGACAACAGCAGTTAACTGGCAACGATTACTTGGCAACAAGTCAATTACGAGACCAGGACGCACTCAAGGAGCGAAGGGCAAAGCAGTGGGATAAGGGAGAAGCTGGTGAGGCAGCAGCAGCGCCTGGTTGCAGCGATAACGGCGTCTAACAACTAACACGAACTCGGCCGGGGCAACACAATAAATTCCTTCGGCTCGCCCAGCTGCAGAGATCCCTCTTAATGCGCCAACTAATTGAGCGGGACAACCCGACGGACGCTGCCAGTTGAGAGAGTTGCCCGATGTCGATGTCTATGTCGATGTCGATGCGGATGCGAATGCGGATAGCGAAATGTGAATGCGGGTTACGGATTCGGATTCGCAGGCAACGACAGCTGAAGGCGACCTGGTCGACTACTAGACGCTTATCACTTGCTGGCAATCGCATGTAATCTGCTGCTCACTCACCAAAGATACTCTAGACAAAAGGGTAAGTTTACTATGACAGCAAAGATGACAGCTATAGTAAAAGATATTAAAATATTAGAAGAGAAAACATGACAGGGCGGTTTAGCTTACAATTTATATAGGAATTGAGTAAGTGAGGAATAATTATACATTTAGGAATAAAAACAAAATAAAAATAGAAGTGAAGAATAATTCTACATTTAGGAATAAACACAAAAGTGACTAGCAAAAGTAATTAAGAATAAGTTTGAAGAGTCATTTGAAAGAGCGTAGGCGAGAGAGGAATTAAATTAGAGACTTTTGCTGAAGTTTAAAGAACCAAAAAATTATTATTCGAAAATAAATTTTAAGTAATTTTTCCTTTTTCATAAGAATATTTGTTTAATAGGGCTTAAATAAATCAAATCCTTAAGTATATCTCTTTTATACCAAAATTTGAATTCAATATATCAGCGGGGAAAACCGGAGCACCAGAAATATCGGTTTTGGTCCCAAATTGAAAACGAAAAGTGAAAACCGGAGTACGGCTATATATTATTTTTAGTCAAGAAACTATACTAAACACAAATTAAATGTTCATTTTACTACTTAAAAGTTCTTGCTTGATTTAAACAAAACAAAATGTTGCTGTTACTTAAATTCTTTATGTCGCATGTTCCATTAAATTTGTTTTCCACTAACGAATTTGAACCTATTTTACTTCCCCTTTAATAGAGTATATAAAATATGTTATTATAGACTTTTGCTTATTCTCAAAGAGTATTCAAAAGTCAGCTCAGATTAGCTAAACTCTTTTCTACTTGTTGAAATTACTTTTTTTGCGATTTTTACAACATTTTTATTGCCTGTCGAAATGGGGCCAAAAAATGGTCGAGAGATGTTCGAAATGTCGAAGTTCGTTTATATTTTTTGTGTATTTTTTGCTGGCCAAGATTTTGGCTGGCTTTGCGATTTCAGTTATGCGGTCTTTCGAATTCAATTAAAAAGACAACATAACATTTCTCTTGTTAGAGTTTTGCTAACACACACACACACACACAGAGATTGAAACTTGCGACCTGCAATCGATAATCGGCAACTGGCTGTGGCAACTGTAGATAAGGATAAGGGTAAAAATGAGTTTGCTTCTCTGATTTCGAAAATTCGTTTTCTTTTCGTTTTTCTAGCCCGAAAAGTTTTGCAGCACGTGCTATAAATTTGGCTGGCGAATCATTCAGGCGGCAAGTGACAAACAGACAGTGAAAAACAATGCGGCAAAATGGGTGAGAGAGAGAGAATGAGATAAAGATTCAGTTAACATGGAGACGAGGAAGGAATGAATGGGGAGTAGTCTATATAGCTCATACGCTTGGCTGCATTTGCATATTTTGTTGCGAATTGTTGCTCGACTGGCTGCTAATAGGAAAATGCGACACAGACAACAAGCAGACAGAGAGAGAAAGAGAAGGAAAGAAAAGAGAGAGAGAGGAGCAGAGTGTGCGTGTTAGCACGTGTTGTTTTTGCATGTCTAATGCGATTGAAACTCGCCTTTGCTGCAAGGAAATATGTATGTCAAATGCTTAATCAGCCACTCACACACACACACACACACAAGCTGAGCACACTCATTGCTGTGACAGGCAAACAAAAGCAAACGAGTGAACGAGCAATGCATAAATATTTCAATCGCATACTTTTCGGCTACGTGCACAGTGAGGCAGCTCTCTTGCTCTCTCTTACTCTCTCTTCTTACTCTCCTTCGCATTTCCTTGCATTCGTATTTGTATTTGCATTTGCATTTACATTTGCATTCCCATGTCAGCAGCGTTGTGTGTGTGTGTGTGTGTTTGTACATCGGACACTCTACACTGCATTTTATTTAACATTAATAATTGAAACTCTTTCTTCGGGGCATCGCGCGTTGAAAGCGTCACGATTGCTGCAAAGTCTGTGTTGTATTTTGCTGTCTCGGTTGTTCGTCGGGATTTCGGCAAATCAGTTCAGCGCCCAGACCCCATTATATCAGCATATTATGCTATGCTTAAGCTGTTAGATCATGTAGTTAGCTTTCTGCAATTGCTTTATGCTCACTTATGCACAACGCTTCCGCAACCGGATAACATTCTCATTCTCTCTCTCTCTCCCCCCCAGCTTTGGGGCTAGGTTTATTGGCTAGCATAGCAAAGCGGAATTCTTATTGTACCATGTATGTAATACGTGAGGGAATGTTGTGTAATTTGCTTTGAATATGTTTATTTATTGTCTGCTCGTTGTATTTGTTTAAGGCCACTCAGTGCAGGACATTCGAAGAAAAACACAACACGTAATGACTTACTTACCTACTTACTTCTACACAACAAAAGTTCCACTGGGAAGACTCACACTTGCTCATTCTTTGTCATATGAATTATGCACAATTATGTTTTGGCTTTGATTTGACTTTTTTCCACCCAAAGGGAAACAAGTAATTACATAGTTGTTCAACTAAGTTTGTATTCTTTTTTGTTTAATATATTTGGTATGTGTTATTCAACCTTTTGCATTTGAATTTTAAAAAGGCTTTTTAAATTATATTTGCATCTGCAAAACAGTCATAAAAATTCAGAATACCTAAAACTCAAAGATAACATGATTCATTTATGTTATTTACTAGTTTCTATTCAATTGAATTGTGTCATTTGAATCAAACATATTTGAGAGTTTGTTTCTCTAATATTTTCTGTTGAAATTTATGCCACTTTATTCAGCTTATTAAATAAATTCCTCAGCAATCGTGCTGCATATTGTTATTTCCCGCTTTTATTAGCTTATCCAGCGAGAGGAAAAGCAAACGAGAAGCTTGCGACAACTTTTCCTAATCATTCATAAATTTGCAGACGCGTAAACAATTAAATTGTTGTCGTACCTGCCACACGTGTAGGCGGCAGCTTCAACTTGGGGATTTGTTGCAGTTAAAAATAGACAAAGATTTGAATGTAATATGCGCACAACTTGTGGGTGTAATTGGAATGTAATTCAATGTAGAACTTTACGAACGTGTCTTTTAAAGTGTATAAAAAAAGTTTAATAAACTTGCAACTACTAGGAAATTGATTGATGGCAGGGCAGAGATAAATCTGTTAATAAATATAGTGTGGGTATAAATGTATCTATTTACTCATTGCCGCATGTTACGCTGTTACGTATACGCAGTGTTGAACAACTTTTAGCCGGTCTCAAAGTATTTCAAACTCATTTAGCTGAGCAACGCGTGGGTTGTTGCTTTCCCTCTGCTTTGTTGCTGTTGTTGATGTCGTTGTTGTTGGCTTGGCTTTTGCTGTAATTTCGTTGTCATTAAGTTGGCATTATAACAAAATGCCTTTTCAATCACTTTTGACTAAATGCAGTCGCTGCCAGTCGCTGCTAGAATCGTAGACTCCATTCTCTCATCCTTGGCACCGCATCAAGGACGCGCGCTTCAATGAGTTTTCGCCCAAAAAATTGTTCGACAGGGATAAGTAAACACAACACAACAATGACGAAAACCGGGAAACGTCGAAACGAACTGAACTGAACTGAAGAAGCAACCGCAAAGTAACAAAGCATAAAAAGAACTTTAGCCAGAGCGAAAGGGAGGAATGCGACTCAGTAAATTTCGAGCGTTTCGTCAATGTCACTGCGGCAAGGATCGAGCGCCAGGACCAAGACCGAAACGGAGACGGAGATGGAGACGGAGACCAAGAGGAGCACTCAGTGCTGCTCTGTGTGCTGGGAATTGGCGTCTGCCCACGCATATCCTTTTGTATTTAAAATGTTTGCCTCGCCTCATGAACAGAACGCGAAACTTTTCTCTGTTTTCATTCTCAATTTTTTGTTGTCGGTTTTTCTTCTTTTTTTTTGCTGTACTCTGCTCAACAATTTCATTATCTGCGTGGCGAGCAGACAGCAGAGTCTATGAAGGGAAGCGCTGAGTGAATGAAGTTGAAGCTCTGAGGCAGCTTCATCTTCGCATAGGCCAGTTGTGTGTTGTGGCACGATGGGCTCTACTTGCCTCATGCCACAAAAGAGGCGCTGGCAAAAGCAACAGTGGCAACCGAGCTAATTTTTATGGTTAAACTTTCTGAATGGAGTCAGCGCGTAGGTGTGTGTGTGAGTGTGGGTGTATGTTCTGTCTGTGTGTGTGTGAGTGTGTGTGTGTGTGTGTGGTGTAAATATGTTACGAAGCGTGTGTGTGAATATTATTTGCAAATAGGTGTTGCAAGTGTGGGAGTATGTGTGTAAAAAGTTATATATTTTCTTATGTGAGCACTCGCTTTGTAATGTGAATATTTATATAGATATTTATATAGATCAAAAGATGTACAATACATCAATACTTTACTGTTTAAATAAAGATATGTATCTAAATCATAATGAAGTACATCAATACTTAAATGATTATATAAAGATATGTATATGGATCATAATGATGGAAAATACACCAATACTTTTTTGATTATATAAAGATATGTATATAGATCATAATGGTGTACATCATTATGTGCATCAATACTTTTTTGATTATATAAAGTGTTCTAATAAGTTTTACATATGTTAATCGGGCTCTTGGAAGCACTTTTTTAAAACTTATTATGCATTTAGATCGCATTGAAAAGCATGAAAATCTTTTTCAGCGAGAAACTTTCAAACAATTTTTCGTGGATTCCGATTGTGATAAAAGTTTAACGCGTTTTTATAGCTGTGCACTTATGTACTATATGCTGATATGTTTTTCGTACAAAAATGTTCAGTAGTGAAACATTTTTATAAACACATTTTGTAAGTTGTAATTTTGAGTCAAATATTTTATATTTTCAACTTCATAATTAATATCATTGAGAATAGTATAGTGTTAAATATGAATTTTACATTTAACTAATGTTTGGTGGTAGAAATGTTCTCAAAATCAGTTAAAAAGAATAAGTTAAGCACCTGCCTCATGTAAGCGCTTTTAAACATAATTTTGCAAGAGCTTTAAAATTTATACTGCAATTGAACTAAAATTCAAGTGCACTATAGAAATAGTTCTAAAAGTAGAATACATAAATATTAATATTTTCGGTAAGAGTGCGTTAAAGAATTGTAATTTATGCTTACAACATTTATGGCCTCAAAGAATTGAAGCTAATTATGTTTAATGCGATTGCAGACTCGTAAAAATATGACAATTACTTAAGCATATGTTGCTTGTGGGCAGAGCAGTGTGGTAAAGTGGCGTTAATATGTTGAGAGAGAGTGAGGGAGGGTAAGGGGAAGCACTTGAAACAGGATACACGCGCGCTGCAGCAAAACAGCGAAAGCGACAACAGAAGCAACAATAAGAAGAAGAAGAAGAAACAACAAGCAGAGCACACAAAAACAGCTGGAGGCGCATTTGCATAGGCTTAATTTAAATTCCCTTAATCAGAAGCATATCAAACAACAACAACAACAACAACAACAAGAAGAGCAGCGAAGACATAACCAGAGCTGTAACTGCGGCCAAAAAAGGACAATGAGCGACAGGACCCTTTTGCATACAAAACTAAGTAGAGCCAAAGCAGGCCTAAAAACGCCAAGGAAGAAGAAAACAACAAAATAAGAAAGAAAAAAAAACAGGGAGAAAAAATAAAGAAAGAAAAGGGTTCGCTTAACTTTGCCAAATAACTGCAGGCGTTATAAATCTGCGTAAAAGGACATATCGTCATCAAGCACAAACAATAACAACAACATGGGTTAAAGAGAGAGCGACAGACTGAGAGAGGGAGAGGGAGATGGAAGCAGGACTTTTGCAGCGCCAGCTCGACAAAATAACAGAATCAAAAGGCTTTTGCGTATAAGTTGCAAATTAAGTTGCCCCCCAAAAAATGGCAGCTAAAGACGCTAACGCTCTTGTCCTTGACATCTGCTTATGACAACCATTTGGCCTTGCGGCCAAACACCAAACAACAACAACAACAACAACAACAATATACATGGCAAGAAAACCAGTCAACAGTTACATATGAGGGAGAGAGTTCACTTCTTAGTTATGCAATGCAGTCTGCAAAGGACTTTTATTGTCATTGCTACACTGCAATAAATATGTGTGATACTTGCACTTGAATGCACTAAATGCTTAAGCAGCAAAGTTAGCATACAATTAATAATCATCTTAAATTATTTATTAGCCAACTTTGCAGTCTTCAAATCTAAATTATATTCAAACATTTTGTTTTCAACACTTTTAGAAACTAAGTTAACTTTTCAGCTTAATATTCACTTGAACTCTTTCTACACAAATAAAATGAACTTTGTCGAAAACTACAATCTATAAAATACTTAAAATAAATAAAAAGTAAAATCATTTATAATTCTTAAAATTAGTGTGTTAACTTTTAAAAAGTTTGTACTTGATTGGAGCTTAAGTTATAGGCAGTAAAACTTTGAATTCTTTAGAATTTAGTGTTGAACTTTAAACATTAATTTTTTTCTATAGAATAGTTTTATTTAACTCATCAATAAAGTAATTGCTGTTAATCAAATTGTTGTGGTAACTTTAACTTTATTGAGTTTTATAAGTCTTCCACATAAATTGACTCTAATGTGATTACTTTTTGTAGGATATGTTTTCGTTAGAATATTTAAATTTCTACTATGCAAATAGTTTGTTATTTTTTTTCCTATGTTATTTATTTTCCTTATTTGCTTTCCCAGCAGCTTACGAGTTGTGCTGCTCTGCTCTCGTAATCTTTTTCGACACTCACTCCCAGGAGATGTGTGTGTGTGTGTGTGTGTGTGTGTGTGTGTGTGTGTGTGTGTGTGTGTGTGTGTGTGATGGCTGCAACTTTGGCTTTATCTAGGCAGGCAGAAAAGATGAAGCGGCCGTTAGCCAGCGCCCAAAAATATCCTTTAATTGAGTGCACACTTATGCCAAACAGCGGCCACACAAACACAAACAAGTGATTCTTTTTTATACCCGCTACCCATAGGGTAGAAGGGTATGATAACTTTGTGCGTATAGGAAATGTATGTAACAAGCAAAAGGAAGCATTTATGTCCCTACAAAGTATATACATTATTGATCTGTCTGTCTGTCTGTCCGTCTGTGTATATAAACATCTAGATCTCAGAGACTTTAAGAGATAGAGACATCATTTTTTTCTACAACATTTGTAGTGATTGCACGTAGATCAAGTTTGTCTCAAAATTTTGCTACGCCCACTTCCGTTCCCGCAAATCGACAAAAATCGATTAAAAATCTTTATATTGAAGCTAGTTTGGCGGTGCACACAATAACAACTAGTGTATTTAAGATTACACAAAATTTGGTTGCGATCTGATAAAAATTGTGTAAGTTATTCTTCAATAAATACTTTTGTATGGGCTGACAATCTGGTATATTTGGCACACTATGGTATATTTTGAATGTGATACTGTAACAATATACTTAAAATACCCTTTTGTATGTTTTCAGCATTTTTGCGGTATATCAATTTGGTATACTTTAAAATTATTTCCCCACTGTTTTGATTTTATTCAAAATTGTTTACAGGTATCTCACAGTCGAGCACACTCCACAGTAGCTTTCTTACTTGTCTTTCGTTTTCATTCTATGGGGAGTGCTGACTCCTTTTGGCTGCCTTTTTATGCGCTTTTAGCGCCATTATCCTTTTACGATTATCGCCGCTAAAGCGAATTGACTGTTTGACGTTCAATTGAAAATTTTGCATTAAAGCTCAATGGCTTAACCCCTTCAAATTATGCAATAACCCTCTCTCTCTCTCTCTCTCTCTCTCTTTTACTCCTTCTCTTCTGCTTGCTATGTGAACTCTCGCTCTCTCTGTACTTTGCATCGAGTTGAGCCGTGGGCTGTGACCCTGCCTGCGACCCGGTCTGAATTACGCCAGCAACTCCGGCTTTAAGCCAAAAGCTGCCAACTGGCAACTCAAAATGGCAGCTGAACTGAGTGGTTGACTGGTTATGTGGGTGACGGAGGGGCGGGGGAGGGGGAGGGGGAGGTAGTGTGTGGTAGTTTTCGTATGGTGGCTGGTGGCAGCTCGCAAATGCCACTGACAGTGGCAACCGAAACGGCAAACGGCATCGAACGGCGGCCAATTAGTGCGCATTGCTCATACGCCACGTTTGTCATGGCAGCTGAGCGACCTACTCCCTCACTCTCTATCTCGCTCTCGCTTTCGCTCTCTAGCGGAAACGGAAGTTGTAAGGGGATTTTCAATTTGCAATTGAACTGATTTTTGGCTTGATTCTCATCGTCGTCATCGGTTTTTTTTTTTGCTGCTGCTGCTGCTGCTGCGCTCATTTTATGGCTGAGTTGGTTACTTGGCTGCGGTGCCGAGCTGAGCGCTGAGTGCGGAAATGTAATCATCGCAATGCCTTTCGCCCCTCATCCTCAGCCTCCACCCCCTCACACAGCTTATCGACAAAGTCAAACGTACAAATTCGAATGCATTGCAACAAAAAATATATGTATGTATTTGCATGTGTGTGTGTGTGTGTGTGTGTCTGAGTATACCATACTTACATTTAATTTCCACTAATTGAATCGAAATCGATCTGTGCATTTTTGTTCGCTTCAGGGTTGACGTCGGTTTGGCAAATTTTCGGTGCACTGCGGAAATTGTGGCAGAGTTTGGGGCGTGTTTCATAGCTAAAGCTAAAGCTGCTGCTGCTCTTTGAGCGCATTAACAAACTTTTCGTATAAATCAACGAATTTTTGTCGACATTTGCCTGGCGTGGCGAAAATTATCGAACGAATTTGCCGAACATTTGGGCAAAAAAAGGATTAAATATCTCTCTGACTTTTATGCAAACGGAAACGGAAGGATGCGGTTGAAGTTGCAACGCAACAAAAAAGCAAAAATCACTTTTGCAACTCGATGTTGCAGTCGCAAGCAAAAGCTAATGAGCGGACGCGACGACTTGGCAGCTCAAAAAGCGAAGCGGGAAAATTAATTGAAGGTAACTAAATGTAAGTTAATTGAAGTTAAATTAGCATTTCTTTTTACCATATTATCAATAAATACAGTATAACAAAACAAATTTGTTTTGACTCTTGAGAAAATAACATCAAACAAAAGATAAACATAGAGAAAGTCAGCATTTCAATACAATATTAATCAGAAGAGGGTAAGTATGGTAAATATTTAATTCCAGCTGATCGAAATTATATAACTATAACTATAACAATCTCCAAGAGTTTCCTTGCAAAATATCATGTTGAGCAACTGAAATACCAGGCGAACATAATAAAGTAGCAAGTGGATTGATCTATGAATGCAGCCCAAAAATGCCCTTTTGCCATTGGTCAATTTTACTGAGAGCGTGCTCTTCTATGTGGATCCTAAGAGAGGAAGTGTGAGAGCAAGCATCTGATTGTGGATCCTAAGAGCGGAAGTGTGAGAGCTTGCTTCTGATTGGTCAGAATTTGGCGCGAATGTATTTGACTTTCTTTTCTGCAGCCACCTACTTGTCACTTCTGTGTGCCTGGTAGAATTTTTAGAACACTACAATTTTTGGGCACTTTGGAACAGCTGCAGCATCCAACTACGCTTGCAACAAAGTTTTTAACTAAGCAATAAGTTTAATGTAAAAGTTTTTTTAAATTTGAATTAAAAACGTCCATTATCCTCCTTCGCATTATTTATTTTCAGTGCATACTTAAAGGGACACTCATACAAAGAAAAATCAGTCATAGTTAGCCCATATCGTGCAGCATATTGAAAAGAAACCTAATGATGATTGGCATCATAATTAACATTCGATTGATACAGGACTCTCAAGGATCGAACTGGTTTCGACAGAGATATACGCAATTTACCGAATTCATAACTTAGCTATTTGCAGGACATTCGCCCTTTTTAGTATGTCAGCCAGTTTGTGTTGATTAGAGCTATCCGTAAACCAAAGGACATCAGGATCGTTCTTTATTTTATCATCTTTTTCTATGCATACCTCTAACAAAATTATAAGATTCTCTATTTCGGAAGATCCTTAAAGTCCTTGAATGCGAATCGATAGTCCTGGTCTTCGTGATTACAAAACAGTATGTCCTTCTCAGATTGTTAAGAATTTGGCTGAGTTATAGTCAAAAAACGAAAATTGTGTCAGCATTAATCGCATTCATTGCATACTTTTAGGGGCATCCATACAAAGTACTCAAGCCAAATAAAAATTAGTTATATTTCGGCCATATCCAGCCACATGTTCAAAGGACACACATTGCTATGATCGCAAGGATCAACTCTATCGATTGGCATCAAAAAAACATGACGTCATCTAAGAATCCAACACTTGAAATTTTTCAGTCCTGGGACCGAAGAAAATATGTGAAAATCACAAATTCCCAAATATTTCGAGAACCGCAAGGACGATTTAGATGTCCTTTGGCAGGATGATAGAGCTCTTCATTAGCTCTTGTTTGACACAGGACTTGCAAGGATCAGACAGGATACGGCCGAGATAATTGCAATTTTTTATATACAAATTTGTCCTTATAACTTCGCTGTTTGCAGGACTTTCGTCCTTTTGAATATGCCAATCAGTTTGTATTGACTAGGACTATCCTTGCGCCAAAGGACATTCCAATCGTCCTTCAAATGCCTGAGATACAGCGGATTATCCGCAATTTTGGCATTTTTTCTATGCCTACCCCTTGAAAAAAATTAAGCAAATTTTTTTTGCAATATTTTTAAAATCCTTTAATGACATCTGGTAATTAATGGTGTTCTGATTACAAAAAGGTATATACTTCAAAGATCCTTAAGGATTTGATCGAGTTATGGCCAAAAAACAAACATATGTAAATGTATTTTGCGCCTGTATGATAGGCAACGTTTTTTTTATTTATATGTGGCTAAAAGCAACAATTACATATATTATTAATAGTTAACATATAAGTAATCATAGCTTATGTTGTAGCAACATTACATCAGTTAAACACTAAAAGTTACACTAAATTATTACAATCGATTTCTAAGAACATTACATTTTTAGCGCCTATTAAATTCAATTAAACATAAGAAGCTACATTATCTTCAAGATCCTGCAGAGATTTGACAACAACATTATATAGCTGCTCCAGCTTCTCCTCAACGGCTTCCCTGCCATCTTTGGGATTAAGGAACTTCATGGTGCCCAGATCATAAAGCATTTGGGCGCAGCGTTCACGGATGAGGCCCCAGGTGACGTGAGCCTCTCGGCCAGCTGTGTGCTCCACAGCCTGGAGGGCAGATCTGTAGAAGGCCATCATGTTCTTCAGCATGCCCACAGTCTTGTAGAAGGGACAGTAGCAATCGTAGATGCTGTACGAGTTCTGCTGCAGGAAATCATCCTTCAGCATTCGCGCCACCTCGAGCGTAATCTTGTCGGACTCGTTGAGCGATGTTTTGCCCACCAGCTGCACGATTTCGGCCAAATCCTCCTCCTCTTGCAGCACCTGCTTGGCCAATGCACGCAACTCTACAAACTCGGGACTCTCCTCCTCGTAGTAGCTGTCGAGGGCACGGATATACTTCGAATACGATTGCAGCCAATTGACGGAGGGAAAGTGCTTGCGTTGCGCCAGCTTCTTGTCGAGACCCCAGAACACTTGCACAATGCTCAGCGTGGCAGAGGTCACGGGATCAGAGAAATCACCCCCGGGAGGTGAGACAGCTCCCACAATCGATACGGATCCCTCGCGATCCGGGCTGCCCAGGCATTTGGTGAGGCCAGCACGCTCGTAGAAGGAGGCGAGACGAGCACCCAGATACGCTGGATAGCCGGCATCGGCAGGCATCTCAGCGAGCCGACCAGAGATCTCTCTCAATGCCTCGGCCCAACGGGAAGTGGAGTCCGCCATCATGGAGACGTGATAGCCCATATCCCGAAAGTACTCGGATATTGTGATGCCCGTGTAAATGGAAGCCTCACGAGCAGCCACCGGCATGTTAGAGGTGTTGGCCACCAGCGCTGTGCGCTTCATGATCGACTCCTGGACACCATCGATTTCGATGGTGAGTTCGGGGAAATCACGTAGTACCTCGGACATCTCATTGCCACGTTCGCCGCAGCCAACGTAGACGATAACATCAGAGTTCGAGTACTTGGATAACGTCTGTGAGGCAGAAACAAGATTAGCTACCAAAATTCAGCTGCAGCTAGAACTAATCTTACCTGAGAGATGACAGTCTTGCCGCAGCCAAAGGCACCCGGTATAGCTGTGGTGCCGCCCTGGACACAGGGGAAAAAGGCATCGAGGACACGCTGGCCAGTTAGCAGGGGATTCACGCCGGGCAGCTTCTCGACAACTGGACGACTCTTGCGCACTGGCCACACCTGCAGCATGGAGTGGGTGGTGATGTTATCCTGAAATTCCGTTTCGATAACGACTTCGTCCACATTGTAATTGCCAGGTGGTGCAATCCAAGTGATTCTGCCCTGCGCACGAGGTTGCAGCATCAAGCGATGCTCCACCATGCAGTTCTCCTTCACATAGCCATAGATATCACCGCCAGTGATGAGATCACCGATTTTCAACTTTCCCGGCTCGAAAGGATAATCAATGGTACGCGACAGACTCTTCACATTGACGCCCTTGGGCACATAGATGGAGTTGGTCAGTTCGTTGATGGCGCGCAATGGTCGCTGAATGCCATCGAAAATGCTGCCCATAATGCCGGGACCCAGCTCAACGGATAAAGGTTTCCCCGTCTGATAAACAGGATCGCCCACGCTGACGCCAGAGGTTTCCTCATACACCTGTATTGTGGCCATATCGCCCTCCAAGCGTATGATTTCACCCACCAGATGAAAGTGTCCCACACGCACCAACTCGTACATCGCCGAGCCGGCCATCTTCTCCGCATTGACCACAGGCCCGGAGACACCAAACACGCGACCTTTTAAATAATCGGGTTCTTTGGTATCAACTAACGTCACCGATCTTGAGGTTAAACGTCTCGATTCCAAGGTATCACGCATCCTGACCGAGGATAATTGTGCGTCTGGTTCCGAGGTGGGAATTGAAGTCTCACTGATGAACGAAGTGTTTGTGGTGCCATCCAGTCGCATTGTGGGCACAAACTCTAGTTCCTCCGTTTTCTCTCTGATATTTATAGATGGCTTTTTTTCCAGCAGATGTGATTTCTTTGGTTTGATTTCCTTTTCGCTTGCGCTAAACAATTCTCTTTCTCGTTCTTTGTCCTTCTCCTTTTTCGACTTCTCGGGTTTCGTTTCAGGCTGACGGCAGTAATTCTTCTTTGAGCATTGACAGAAGGGTTTATCCATTATGCGATTTGTGGGCTGACTACAACGAATAATTTAGTTACACGAATTGATTATAGTGTTTTATCTATAAAAGAAAATGGAATATAAATATTAAGTAACAATGTCAGAATTTAAAAATATTACCTGATTCTTTGAGAAATATACTTATATAGCTTTGTACATTTACATTGTTCAATCTTTGTTGAATTATATAATCTAAATTGGTCAAATAGATGAAACTGCACTCTTATCTCTATGTTTTCTTTCCAGAAAATTGTTTTTCTTATCTGATCTTTTATAGATTTATGATTGTCACGAAATAATTATATCACCACCAATTCTCATAGCTATCAGTTTTGAGATACAATGTGCAAAGAAATTACAATTATTATAAATTTAACTGTTCTCATACTTATTGTTAATTGTTTCTTGCTTTTGATTTAAAGATGATGGGAGAGCAGCCATTTAATTAGTTATTTTCGCCCCGTCATTTGAATTCCTCATTATCACATGATGAATATTTGCACAACTTGACTTCCATTAATGCAGCTGCAGGCAATCCATAAGTATGAGTCCAGAATAGGAAAAGAGATGTTGCAGGGTCACTCTTCGTCTTGGAGATGTGTGTGATTAGAAGGAGGAGGCGCAGTGAAAAGCCATTTGACTTTCAATTACATTAAATGTATTTGTTGTTTGCACTTTATTCGTACATTTAATATTTCATACTTTAAATATTTACATAAGTTTAACAAACAAACAAACAAACAAAGAGAAAATATGACTTTTTTTTCACAAATAAACAAAAGAATTTCCATTCATTAAACAATAATACTATGCATGCATTTGTATTTGCGTATATGTGTGTGTGTGTGCGTGTGTTTGTGTGCGCGAGTGTATGTGTTTATGGAAGTACATAGAAGGACGTTAATAACGTTGTTGTTGTTGTTGTTGCTGTTCTTTGAGCATGGCCATTTGGGGGTTGAAGGGAGTAGTAGATGGGAAAGAAGTTGTATAGCAACCGCAGGCCGGAATGTTTTCAGCTCGCAGGCGATTTTAGAAGAGGAATGTTAACAATTGTAGTAGTAATTTCATTTCAATTCTTGCTTTTTGTTTTTCTCTCGTTAAATTTTTTTCACTATCATTTTTTTTTTGTGTTTTGTTTTTTTTGTGGAATCTTCTTTTGTTGCACGGAATTATTTTTTGACGGAACTGTACGCAGCAATATGAACGTGTTGTTTTTGTTGTTGCCATATTTAAAAGTTAACTACATAACAATATAAGATTAGGGTGTAAAAGTACGGCCAATGCGCTCTAATCCTCCAAATTTCTGAAGGCCTGCTGCAAATCTTCATGCAGTTGCTCGAAGTCAGCCTTGATCTTGGCCTCACCATCCTTGACGGGATCCTTAAAAGTGAATTAAATACAAAATTTATAATGTTTGCTGTTTAAATAAAAACCATGTAGTATTTGAAACATACCTTGAACTTCATGGACGACAGCTGGTACATAATGTTGCCCATAGCCTCACGGATGACATTCCAGGTGATCTTGTTCTCGGACTGAGCCGTCGACTCCACAGAGTGACGGGCCATATCGTAGAAGTCGATGATGTTCTTCAACATGCCGACGGTCTTGTAGAAGGGGCAGAAACGATCGTACGACGAGTAGGAGTTCTGTTGCAAGAAATCATCCTTCAGCAGCTTGGCCACCTCAAGGGTGATCTTGTCGGTCTCAGCCAGCGAGGCCTTGCCGACCAATTGCACGATTTCGGACAGATCCTCTTCCTCCTGCAGGATCTCCTTGACCTTGGTACGCAGGGGCACAAACTCGGGGAAGTTCTTGTCATAGAAATCATCCAGAGCACGCATGTACTTCGAGTACGAGATGAGCCAGTTGATGGAGGGGAAATGTTTGCGCTGAGCCAGCTTCTTGTCCAAACCCCAGAACACCTGGACAATACCCAGAGTGGCGGATGTGACGGGATCAGAGAAATCACCACCAGGTGGCGACACAGCACCGACAATGGACACGGAACCCTCACGCTCAGGGTTACCCAAGCACTTGACACGACCGGCACGCTCGTAGAAGGAGGCGAGACGGGCACCCAAATAGGCTGGATAACCGGAATCGGCAGGCATTTCAGCGAGACGACCAGAAATTTCACGCAAGGCTTCGGCCCAACGGGAGGTGGAATCAGCCATCATGGAGACGTTGTAACCCATATCACGGAAGTATTCGGACAGCGTGATGCCAGTGTAGATGGAAGCTTCACGAGCAGCGACAGGCATGTTGGAGGTGTTAGCCACCAGAGCGGTACGCTTCATGATAGACTCGGTGACACCATCGATTTCAACAGACAGCTCGGGGAAATCACGCAATACCTCAGACATCTCATTACCACGCTCGCCGCAACCGACGTAGATGATGACATCGGAGTTGGAGTACTTGGACAGGGCCTGTGAAATGCGCTCGAAATGAGTGACAGTTGGAAATAAAGGCAAAAGGGTGGTTGACATACCTGGGAGATGACAGTCTTGCCACAACCGAAGGCACCGGGAATGGCGGTGGTACCACCCTGGACGCAAGGGAACAGAGAGTCGAGCACACGCTGGCCGGTCAACAGGGGATGATTGGCGGGCAGCTTCTCGGTGACGGGACGGGGCTGACGCACGGGCCACACTTGCAACATAGTGTGCTTGGTGATCTCGCCATCGAACTCAGTCTCGAGGACAACATCATCGACTTTGTAGTTGCCCGAGGGGGCAATGTAACGCACTGTACCCTTGGCACGTGGGTTAACAATCATCTTGTGCTTGACCAGGGTGTTCTCATGGACCAGACCATACAGATCACCACCGGTGATGTGAGAGCCGACCTTAACGTTGAGGGGATTGAACTCCCAGCTGGCCACACGGGACAGAGATGGCACATTCACACCCTTGGGAATGTAGATGGATTCGGTGAGTTCGTTAATGTCCTTCAATGGACGCTGGATACCATCAAAAATGCTGCCCATAATACCGGGACCCAACTCCACAGAGAGAGGCTTGCCAGTGCGCAGCACGGGATCGCCGACAGTGACACCGGAGGTTTCCTCGTACACCTGAATGGTGGCCATGTCACCTTCCAGACGAATGATCTCACCCACCAGCTCGTAGTAGCCGACACGCACCAGCTCGTACATAGCAGAGCCGGACATGCATTCGGCGGTGACGACTGCGAGGAGTAGTGAAGAAATAGTTAGCTGGGATGTAGTTGTGGAGCCGGTGATGAAGGCTACTCACCAGGGCCAGACACAGCGAAGACGCGGCCATATTTGGACTCACGCTCCTCGTCATCGAAACGCTTCAAGTTGGACATTTTGTTTTATATATTGGCACTACAACTGTAAGTAAATATTGAAGATTGCTTAAAACGAGGTAATTTTACAATAAATACAGTGAAAACAGCGTAGCGGGCACCATTAATATGATATTCCGTTCAAACTAAAGAGTTTTAACTTTACACTCGCATTTGAATGTGTTGAAAAATTTCTTATCACTGTCAGCTGACAACAGGTTAATGGAAGGCGCACGCTGTCAATAGTAGTATAGTTTGGCAACTCCCTCATATAGGTTAAGAAACTAACTTTTATTTAATTACACACACAGTTATCTATAGATACTTTTTTTTTTTTGATTTTTGCTAATTTCGTTTTCAAGCAACGTAATTCACAGACTTCGTATTTTTTTTTAACTATTTAGCAAAGTTATGCTCGTTGCATGAATAAAAGTTAATAAGCAGAGCTTTTATTTCACGTGACAGAGCTTTGGGCAAGTTCGAAAAGCGATTTCCATGACATTGATAACTTTTAATTAAAAGGAGAGAAGAGTACTAATTACTAAGTTTAAGAAACTAAACTCTACCAGCCTAAATCAGTTAGCACAATAACTATCATTTGCTACACGTCTTTTTTTCTTATTTCTTTCTTTTAATTTCGTATATTCGAATTACAAGCAGAAAAAAAAAATGCGGGCGATTCCAGTTTTGTTATCTAGTTAACTAAGGGGAGAGTAAGCGTTTCAGAGAGCGGAGAGCGAGCGTGAGCTGCGCTCAGCAAACTTTACGAATGTTCGCTCACTCTCGCTCTCACTTACACTCGCTCTCTTTTTCGAACTCGAATATTTGACAATTGGCTTTTGACGTTGATCACAAGACTGCTGTCATGTTGTCAGCTGACAAATGGAAAAATGCAAAACGAACTACATACAACAAGTGCGCCTCCATATTGAATTTTGCATTCGGCTTTAATGCTGAGCAGCTCCAACAATAAACCGAATTAAAAAAAATTGCTATTGTCAAGTTGGGGTGGGCAGACTTATTAAGCCTAAGATCACAAGACCCACGATTGGGGCGGGCGCGAGCGGAAGGTCAGCTGACTGTGCAGCTATTTTTTTCACTCAACAAATTGTAGTTTTTTCATTTCGTATTTTATCTGTGTTTTTTTATGCGCACTTTAATTTTTTCTCGTCGTACAGTTGTTATGTGTTTTTTCCTCTGTTTGCTTTTGGCTCTGCAGTGTTGCATTCATTATCTAATACGCATGCAAAATGCAAGCTTTTTTCTCCATTTCTTACTTGTTTTTTTTTTATTCACTTTCTTTTGCCGCTTCGCCTAATCAAGTTGTAAGCCTGCGCTTCGGTTTTTTTATGGTATTATTAAATTTTAAAACTGCTTCTAAATTACTTTTTTTTCGCTGTTCGCTTATGTGTGTGTGTGTTTCAATTTTTTTTCTTGTTTGCTTTTGGGGCTTACGTTTCTATCTTGACGTTCCACTTGCGAACGTTGCTGCTTTACTCCGACAGAACTAAAACCGACTGAGCACTAGCGTAAGCAAAGTTGTCGCTCGAACTTCGAAAAGTTCCAATACATCGCTTTGTATGTGCATGTGTGTGTGTATGGAAGCCGTTGCGGCGGCGATCCAACGATCTCAAGTTCATACACGCGTAAGCTTTAACGCAAAGCTTTGGCTCGCTCGCAGCTTTGCATGTGAGTTGTGAGCTGCTGCTATCGATGCGTAACCAACAAGAGCTTTCACAATCGAAGCGCAGCGCTGCTTGAGAGTTGCCAGAGTGAGAGATCTAGATGATGGAGTAGAAAAGAGAGTGCGTGGGACTTATTTTTTTGGCAGGCAAATGTCGATTTTACTTTAATCAAATAATATGCATTTAATTTAGATAAGTAGTATTATTTATTATAGTTAATAAATTGTCATTTAATTAAAATCACCCTCAAGCTTTTAATCCAGGCTATAAAATAAGCCATGAAGCAGCTGATAGCACTTTGGCGCCATCTTCCGAATGTCTGTTGTAATCGCAACAGCTGGTATTTGGAATTAACAAAGTGTTTGCGATCAACAAGCACTGTCGCCATCTAGCGGTTGTTGGTGTAAACATACAAACTAGCTATAAGAAAACAGAAGAGTATTTTGCAGTCGTTTTTGGAGTTTTTTCTTTGCTTTTCACTTAACCAATTTCAGAGGGCACATTGAAATGCGAAATGAAATAGATTTTCTTTTGGCGTGTTTTTCGCAGTTTTTCTAACTGCCCCCGACGAATGCGGCGGCGGGCACAAGGAAAAAACTTTGATTAAAAATCACATTGTAAAAAGATATGCACATTGATATACATTGTTATTGTTGTTACTGTTAGTGTAGTTGTAGTTATTGCTTGTTGTTATTGTTTATATGCAAGCTTTTTGTTTGTGTGCAACCAATCAGCAGCTGCCCAACTGCCGCAATTGGGATTGGGAAAAACCTGAACTCTAATTGGAAACTGAGCGAGAGCCGTGGCCAAAAGATTGATTCTGGTAAACACAAAAACAAAAGTAAAAAAAAAAGAAGTGAATGAAGATGAAATGAAAAACAAAAAAAAAAACATGGAAAATAAAAATCAAGAATAGAGAATTGTGATTGCAGTCAGCAAAAGGCAGAAGTGGCAAGTGGCAAGTGGCAAGTACAACAGTAAACCATTGCTTACAAAGTAGTCAAACAGTCGATTCTCTGAAGAGCAATGCCGATGAGATTGGGAGACGGATGAAGGGTGAAGGGAGAAGGGAGAAGCAAGAAGAGAGATGGGCTCTCTTGCATAACTTATAAATCGATGACGTTGGCATGCAGCTTATGCTGCAACTGAGGAGCTCCTTCTCAATTCGGTGCGGGGACATTTGCATAATAAGGCAAAGCTGCAAAACTTTTGCTGTCGCTGCTGCTGCTGCTGCTTCTGCTGCACTTGGATGCCACCCAAAAAACTGCCCAAGTGCTCATCCTCTGCTCATCTGTCCATGGCCAGGATGAGTACTTCAGCTGCTGCTTCTCTGCTGCGCCAATGAACGCCAAACACTTGTCCACATCTTTGCTCAGCATTCATTCACATTCACATTCACATCTACATTTACATCCTCTCATTCCCATACTCTCATCCACAAGCCATGTGCTCATCCGCATCCTTCGTTTCATCGTCTATTGGATGAGTGTCGGATTCTGTGTCAAAATGGCGCAGCAGCAGAAAAATCCTCGAGTGGCAACTGTGGAAGGCGAGTGTCAGTCAACGCGGCAGAGAGCGAAAAGAGGGAAGAGTGGGGAGAGAGGGAGGAGAGGGGGTAGAGCAAAGCGAGCTATGCTGCTGACAGTTGGACAAACTGACAGCTGAAATATGGCTGAAATATCAGGTATCTTTGCAAGTCTGGCAGCAGAATGCTCCAACAGCTGACTTCTTGCCACTTAAAGCTTAATAGACTGGCAAAATTGTGGCAAGCGATTTTTACCATATAAAAAATTCACAGCGAAAAATAATTCGCAATGCTTTAGATAAGCTTTTGTTTATGATTGGCAAGTAATTATTTGTGTTAAAATTCAATTAATTTAAAGTTCCATTGCAGCAAAATTGAGAAGATAGATCATAAATGTGGATTATTAATCTCTAATTTGATAAAAATTTAAAGTTATATTCAGCTTAAAGTTCAGAAAGTTAAAATAAAGTTATATTCAGTTCAGAAAATACTAAAGAAAGATCATAAGTTCAATTGTTTACTAGATTTTAGGTAATACTTTTTGAAAATATCTTTAAAATCATGCTTCTTTTGTAGTCTTCTTAATTTAAAGTGCAAATTCTAAAGAAAGATCATAAATCTAGATTATAAATCTCCAATTTGAATAAAATTCAAGTTTTATTCATCTTAAAGTTCAGAAAGTTAATATTACGTTTATAAGTCTAGAATAAACTTTAATTTATTGACTAGATTTTAGGTAATACTTTTTCAAAATATCTTTAAAATTATTCTTCTATTATAGTTTTTTAAATTTAATTATTGCGTTTAAGTAGAAAAGCAAAATCTGCATAAATAAGTTGTAAAACTAATGTTGGTGAAAACAACCTAAACTAAAACAATTTTAAAGATAGGTAAAAATTATTCTTAAAGCTCTGGATTAGCACTATATTTAGAGCTAAGATTGCTTTTAAGAATAATATCTGCTTTGCAAAAAATACTATATATAAATTAATTCATTTTCTGATTTGAATACGAATTTATCAATTTTTGCAATTCTAAAAATCATTCTTATTTCATTTTATTTTTTAATTTTTCTTCAAATTCACTTTAAATAGATATCGAAATCATCTTCAAATTAGAAATTAAAAAAATTTGAACTGCACTTTTCCGTGCTTACAACTTGAATGCACATCAACTTGCCACAACATGTGGCATGCATTGTGAGTCGTCATGGTTGATTCGCTTTTTTGGTTTTTAATTTCAGTCTTTCATTTCGCAGTCTTGCTTTGAACTTGGTTTATTTGCCGCGCTGATTGCATTAGCTTGCCCTTGGCGAACCTGCCACAATATGTGGCAGCCACTACAGCGGCGAGCAGCGAACAGCGAGTGGCGAGTGGCGATTCGAATACATTAAGTCATAACTTCATTTGGCTATTCGTTCATTCATTCATTTAGTTTACACTGCTTCCTCCTCGTGGCAACATCAATAAATTCATTTGAACTTGTTACACACACACACAGAGAGAGAGAGAGGGAGAGAGAGAGAGAGAGAGAGAGAGAGAGAGGGAGATAGGAGGTTGCACCCTGACGTGGGCTAATCTTGTTGCGCATTGCCATAATTTTCAATTTACATGCGGCCAACGAAAACCCCAAGCGATATGTTGCTGCTGCTGGAAACTGAAGCTGCAACTGCAGCTAGAGCCGGAGCTGGAGTTGCAACATTGTCTCCTTGCTCTTGCTTATCCTCCTCTGACGTTATATTGGTCACAATAAATTAAGTGCAACGAGCGAGCGAGTGTGTGTGTGTGTGTGTGCTGTCCATTGGCATCCATTCGCTTGATTATAGCCATGCCTCTTGCCACAGCCCTTCTGCCTCCCATTCGTGCCTCGCAATGCAGTTGCATTAGCTTGTTATTGTTGCTCCATTGGGACAGCTGCAGTTGCAGTTGGGGCTTCCTAAGTGCAACATTTACATTTGCGCTATCATTTGCCATTGTGCCACACAGCGGCTGCCTAATCATTGACACATTCATTGATGCATCGGGCTGTGGCGCCGCGTGTGGCATATTTACGAGGCCGATGCTAATTGGTTAAAGCAGACGACAGTCGACACTCGATGCTGCTGCCTCAACCATTTTCACTATCTGATTTGCCACAAACACAGAGAGAAATAGAGAGAGAGAGAGAGAGAGAAAGAGAGACTGTTGCCAAGCTTTAATCATTAATTGTCTATTTTAATTAAACCAAATTCACTTAATATGCAGTTGGCAAGTTGGCAAGCTCTACAAACAATTTGCAAAAATTGCACAGCAAAAAAAAAATGAAGTTAAATGTCGAGTCGAAGATTGGTTGCTCTAATACAATTTTTGACTGGTTAAATTATAAGTTTACTTTAAGTTTCCTTTTCATTTCTGAGTCTTCAGAAAGATATTAAAGTTTGCTTCAATTTTGTCTAAGAAAATGGCTTTAGAAAATCGAGTTAAGCTGCACAAGTTGTAAATAAAATTTTAGTAGCAAAAGTATATTAAAAGAAAAGTTGTTTTGTTTAAATAAAATTTGTAATTTGGTAGAAGTATCTGAATAAAATGTTGAATAATTATATTAATTTCATATGTATTAGTTCTTAAATGTTGAAGAGGAATATTAATTGCATAGAAATAGTGCACATAATTGTTATCTGAATAAAGTGTTGAGTAGGAATTTTCAATTCATTCAATGCTGACTAATTCAATTATTTAATAAGCTTCTAATTTAATGCATAACTTGTAAATTTAACTACTTACTATATGTTGAGTAATCTAATGTTAATAAAGTTCTTATTTAATGCACAACTTGAAAATTTAACTACTTAATATAATTAAAGTTTCTTCAAAGTAAAACTTCATTGAAAATTATTTCAAATTATTTAAGTGCAACTTGCAAACATAATTTAAATGATCGAGAGTCGAGAGTGAAATGTCAATCTTGAATAAATTACTCCACTGACAGTTGGCAAAATATTTAGTGCAAAAGCAACTTAACTTTAAAGCTGATGGACAGAAGGACAGATGGACTCTTTGGAGTATGAAGTGAGTTCTTTCAATGCATTGCACATTACGTTACTTAATTACAATACACTCTGCAAGGGTATAGAAAAGACAAGCGAACACACACACATACAATGGGAAGAGCATATGGCAGGCTTAAGCTTGAGCAAAGAGCAGCCAGGACACCACAAACAACAGCAGGAACAACAACAGCAGCAGTAACAAACATGCTGCAACATCATCATCATCAGCTAGGAAAAGCTGCAGTAGCTGTAGCAGTAGCAGCTTCTATCCCCAAAAACAATAAACTTTTTCATGCACACACACACACACACAAGCACACACACTTGCACATTCACTGAGGATTAAACTAATTTGCAAGAACATTGAAAATCCTTTAAAACTGCTGCAGCGGTGCCAAGCCGCAGCGAGCAACCAGCAGCCAGGAGCAACAGCAGTGGCATCCTCAAATCCAGCCAGAGCTGAAGGTCATGCTGCAAGTGGCAACAATGCTTCAACCGAGTCACAGAGTTAGGCATGTGCAGCACTGGGTAAATGAACCAGTTGGTTATGAGTGCTTGTGAACCAGTTCAAAATCTCGAAACAAAACACAAAAAATTTAAAAAGTAAACACACTGATACATGTATGTGTAACACTACATATGTATGTGTGTGGCATAGAATTTAAAAGCTTAACTTTTGTTGTGGCTTAATGGAGTTTCTAAGTGATCCTAAAAGTATGCTGTAAATATTTTGCAATGAATCAAACAGGGCAAAGCGGGCAAGCGCTTTTGTTTTCATGCACAGCCTACAAGTATGCTGCACTTATTATGGTTAAATAAAAACGTTACTCACATGCAAACCGAGAAGTTTTTAAGTGAAATTCTTATATTGATACTCAAGCTTTCGTGTTTTAGCGACCTGCAATTCAATTGTAAGTAGAATAAGTACAGGAAAACCTCTTGACAGCCATTTCGCAGCTGCAGCGTGGCTAAAAGCATTTTCGTTTTTGTCGCTGCCTAAAAGCATGCTGTACCAAATAATTCAACGGATGCTTGTGCTAATTTCGTTGGTCGCTCAAAAGTATGCTGTCATTTTAATTTAATTAGCAAGCTGTTTATTTTTAAGTATGTGTTTTTTTTCGATTATCAATTTACATTCAGTGTTCACTGGTTCCAGGTTGCGCAGCACATTGAATTACATCCACATGCGTGCTATGTGTGTGTGTGTTTTGTGTGTGTGTGTTGGGGGATTGTTGCTTTTGCTGCTAGTATATTGCGCATTTCAACTTAACTGAATTATTAGCCGAGTTATGTGAATTATGATCTCTTAGTGCTGATACCATGCATGGCCACTGCCTCGCTGCTGTTGTTGTTGTTGCTGGTACCTGCACTTAGACATCTCCTTCAGCTTGGCTGGCTGCATCCCCCAGACTGTTATGCACCCTCTGTGCATCTCTCTCTCTCTCTCTCTCTCTTTAACGCCCAGCACTTTCGTTAATGCATTTGCCCACTGGCCATGTGGGAGATTGTTGTTGTTGTTGTTGTTGCTGTTGCTGGCGAGGCAATTTCACAACAATAACAACAAGAGAACTGTTGACTGCTCACCGGGTTTACCTGAGCTTTCCCCATGTCTGTAGACACAGATAGAAAACTTGCAACACACACACATCTATACACACACATGGCTAAGTTGGCCGTTGCATATTAAACAAAAACACTTTTCAATGCCTGGCTGCAGCTGGAGATGGTGATGGTGATGGAGATGGAAAAGAAAGGCCAAAGGAAGGGGTTGAGGCCAAGATTCGTTACGAGTCTGGGAAGCCTTTAGCTTTTGTTATATTCATGATGTTGTTATTGCTTTTGTTTTGTGTCATTGCGGCTGCCACAAATCCCAGCAGATTGCAGCACCGTTGCCTCAGCTTCGACCTCGGCTACGGCTTCAGCTACGGCTTCAGCAATAATAGAAAACTGAAGCCAGACAAAGATATAAAGCTGAAGTTTCGCAGAGACTGAGAGCAGTTTTGTCATCGTCTCCGATTGAAGCGCTGTCTGCTAGGTTGAAAGGGTGAAAGGGGGAGAAGGATAGAAGCGGAGGAGGCAGTGTCGCATGGACGAGGATGATTTATGACGCAGCTCGAAAGGATTAGCATATGAAACCAAACAAAGATGTTTGTCCGTCCTCTCATCCGCACTCAGCGTTCTGGCTAAAATCGAACCGGAAATGGCTTAAGCAAACACACACGCACACACACACACACACATACACACACACACACACACACACACATACACAGGCTTAGCATAGGGTCAAAGTGTGCGTTAAGCGATTTACGGACTTACCAAGGACGCACAGCAAAGGATAACCAGCTACGTCGCTGGTCGAGAAGGGATTCGAGACGGGTGGAGAGGGAAGAAGAGGGAGGGAGGCCAACGAGCTGCAGCATGCGTAATTAACCTTTGACACGGCCCACTCTAAGCGTGTGTGTGTGCTCTACGCATCTCCCGCCCACTCTCCCTCCTCGCTCTGTCTATATATAGAGGGCACACATTCATATTTCATTTGTCTGTCCGGCCCCTTTGGCAATTAGGACAATGCAGGTGGCGACGTCGACGTCGGCGTCGACGTCAAAGCCAGTGTCTGGCAATTGAGCTTTTGAGCTGTGTGCAATATGCTAAAATTTGAATTTTGTGCCTCAAATCAGGTCGTGTTTGGGAATGGAAATTGGCAAAGCAACGTTCTGAGCTCCGAATTACGCAAATGCCAGTGAACTCTGGTATATGCCACAAAAGAAAAAGGCTTTCTTCTTAGCTCACTGTTTGATTAATATTAGAGATCATTTCAAAAGAATATGAACTTAATAATGAATAAACATTAAATAGAAAATATTAACTTACTCAGTTCTTGTTTGCGTCTTAATAGCTTGTTCTCATTATCTAAAAAAAAAGAATATACAAAAGGATAACTAAATGAAGTAAACTTTTGAAAGCTGTTTGGACGAATGCAAAGTTTTTAAATTAAAGAATTTAATTCCCTTAAATTGATTGTTTGCAATCTCTGGACTTTTATGTAAAACTGTGTTATTTATGATTCATTTCTTTCTCTTTTAATGGTGATTGTAGTTATCAATAAATTCAATACAAATTCAAATGCGGAGTAGAAGCAATCGCAAGCTAAGCAAACTCATTCACTTCAGCTAAATATAGCAAACAACTCTTGATTACTGGGTGTGTTTTGTGTGTTTTATTTGCAAAGAAAATGTAAAAGAAAAAAACAAGCATCAAGAGTGAAATTGAGTAGTAACTGCTGCTCTGCTTCAGAGTCCTTTAATGATGTCCATGATCATGTTCGCTGCTCTTCTTCTGCGATTTGTGCCACTTTTTCTTGTGCTCCTCGCCGCCCTTTTTGCCGTGCTCCTTTTTGTGGCCCCACTTCTTCTCCTCCTCGTGCTTCTTTTTGTGGCCCTTGTGGCCCTTTTTCTTGTGTCCCTTTTTGCTGTGTCCCTTTTTGCCGTAGTGCTCCTCGTGTCCGCCCTTTTTGTGCTCGCCCTTTTTGTAGCTGCTGCCCTTTTTGTGCTTCTTGCCCTCCTCGAAGGCGCCGTGCTTCTCCTCGCCGCCCTCATCGTGATCCTCATCGTAGTATTTTTTCTCCTTCTTGTCCTCGTTCAGTTTGTGCACGTTGTGCTTGCCCTTGATGGAGTGCCCCTTCTTGTAGGAGCCATGATCCTCGAATTCGCTGCCCTTCTCACCCTTCTCGCCCTTCTTCTTCTTCTTGTGATGGCTCTCCGAATGCTTGTGCTTCTTCTCATGGCCCTCCTCCTCGCCATGCTCGCCCTTCTTGCCCTCCTTGTCGTGATGTCCCTTCTCACCCTTCTCATGGTGTTCGCCCTTCTTGTGACCCTTTTTGCTCTTGCCACCATGTTTCTTGTAGTGCTCGCTGTGCTTCTTCTCACCCGACTCCTCCTCGCCCTCCTCTTCGTGCGCTTCCTCGTGCTTCTTCGAGGCGGCCGTCTCCAAGTCCCCAAGTCCGGCGCCATCATCGAGGAAATGGGCGTGAAAATCAGCAGCATCCGCAGTGCCCAGCGGCTGGCCAATGACCATGATAGCATCGTCTGGAGCATAATGTGGCAGTGTGCCTGCCATGGCCAGAGTTGCCACCGTTGCCGCTAGCGATGCCAGGCATAGCAGTTGCCAGGGTATCGCCATGGCGTCCTCGTTGTTATCCTTGTTTAAAGCGTTATCCTTTGAGATGATGTTGCTGTTGCTGTTGTTGCTGTTGCTGCTGCTGCCACGCCCTGTTGTCGCTGTCTGGTAAACTGCTTTGCGGCCACCTTTGCCTTTTATACACTCCATTCTACCGCCCCGGGGCCACGCCTCACTGGAGGCCAGTTATTGCCGCTCAGCTGCTCTGCGGCTGATTTGGCAACATTTCTTTGTGGCCCTCTCAACGCCAGTCGTCGCCTAAGTGCATAACGCTGTTCCAAACTCAAAGAAGCAACACACAACACACAACAAAACAGCAACAGCAGCAGCAGAAATACAAAAAAAAATGGAAGAAAAAACCCTTCCAACAAATGGCCAACTTCTTGCGGTTTTTGCCATTGGTTTCTCGTGCTGCCTGCCACACTTTTTGCTGCACAGTAACAAGCGACTTCTGTTACGTGCGCATTGCAAAAGCATTTCAGCAAATGACCAAAACATTCAAACATCGAAACAACCAGATAACCAAACAACCAAACAATCGGACAACCAGACAACTCTAAAAACCAACAACTATCATCATCGATTAACCAGAGCATGAACAACGTTAGCTTAGTTTTAGTTGAGTCTTATTTTTTAATTAATTAAATGTGGTTATGATAGTGAAAATGTTTTAAGAAAAGTGAAGCAAGGTATTAGTCAAATGTCAAATAATTTGCTTTAAAACTGAGATATTTAAGTTCAATAATGGGAATTAATAATGTATCAATTGTAGTAATTCATTAAAGTTCTTAAAATTTAAATAAACAAAATTAGGTTTAAAGGAGTTTGCTTAAATTGGACAGCACACTAATTAGTACTGCTTTCATTGAAATGAATACCACGATGAAGCAGTATTAGCAGTTTGCGCAATGCGCAACCATTTTGCACTGCTTACCAAAGGATATGCAGAATTGAAGCAGTGCAAGCCTATGAGGCGTATTACAGCTAATATGGTGGCTAACAATATTTAATTAACAATTCAACTTCGCATACTAATTAAAAAACAGATTGCTGTATGTTTTTAAAATGATAATTATTGCGTAAACAACGCTTACCGTAATTAAACAACCAATTAGCTAAAACAGAAATTGCTCCTAAATAGGAAGTTTATAACTAGCAATTAAAATTTATGGTTTAAACGTCTTTTTTATAAAGTCTATTACTCAAATACAGTTTTTTTTAATAAACAATATATTTATACGATGTCTATATTCCATTGTCCAATAATAACTAACAAGTAAAAATTGCATCATAAAATATAAATAAATTGAATGCGAAATAAATAAAATACATCAATTTAGTTAAATTAAGCGCAATCTTGTTGCAGCTCAAATGCACACTTGAAACTGTCTATAAATACTCGTATCTTGATTGATAAGCTCCACCAAACCGACCAAAAGTTTGTGAGAGACTAAAGAACAGCAGAAAGAGAGAGGGAGACAGAGAGAGAAAGAATTGGCAAAAGAGAGAGAGAGAGAGAATGTTGCTATCGCCCTGAAAGCGATCCATCAAAGCGTATTAAAGATTTGCGACACAACTTTTCATCGCCGGAAAAGCAACAAATTTGCTGTGGAAAAGTACCAAGAAACAGCAGCAACAGTGCAAGCGCAAAATAAAAAAGCAAAAGTAAAAAGAAGGAACAACTTTTTGGTGGCGTTGTTAATCTTTACATTTCGTTGGCTGTCGTCTCGGTGGCTTTTGGTATTTATGCGGCAGGCATGCGACTATAAAGCTCTCGCGGGGAGTTATAAATACACGCTTTAAAGCAATTTACCATATATACTCGGTACTATATAGTACAAAAAGTGGGAACCGTTGCCCAGGGTGCAGTTGAGCAGGCAGGTTGAGAGGTGAGAGGTGAGGTGAGGTGCAGTTACAGGTGAAGGAAATGCATTTTAAATGTCGAGGAAAAGGCGTAAATAACCCGTTAATGTTAACATGCATTCGCTTTGCGGCAGCCGAGCAATGCGTTGCCTTAATTTATGTGTCGCGACCAGGAGCCAACATCGGGTCAAAAGGATTCGCCCAAAGTCTCTCTTCCCTTTTTGGTTCTTCTCCCCATTTTGCCATTAGCTTTTCGATTCGATTCGATTTTCAGCGGGTGCTTGCAAAAGTTTGACAGCCACTTGGCACCTTGGAACTTTTGGCCCTGCCTTCGCTGCTAACGCTGCTGCATGCCACCTTAGCATGCACAAAGGCACACACACACACACACACACATCTATACACACACACACACACAGTGCGCAGACTTATACCGTTGCATGCATTGAAAGTTCAGTAGTTGGCCAAAAGTCACTTGGCATGCATATAAATTGTCAGCCATTAAATTTGCATTGACATTTTGGCCATGCAGCATCGACGCCGCCCCAATCCCAACCTCCCACCTCCCACCTCCCACCTCACAATCAACCTCCCACTTTTCTCGCTTTTTCCATTGCCGCACCGACCCGCGCTCAACTTTAGGTTTAGTTTTTAGCCTGGTGATTTATTTGTGCGCTCTTTGATTGCATGGCCCGTAATAGCATCGAGAGCATCCATCGGCTTGTTTGCCATGTTTTGCTGCTTGTTTTTATTGAATTTGTTGAATTAATTTGGCAGCATCATCAGCATCGCCCAGCATCATCATCATCATTATCATCATCATCATCTTTCGCTGAAGCACAGCATAAAGAAGCAGACGACAGGAAAAAATATACACAAAAAAAAAAAAAACAAAAAAAGAATTGGCCAACGTTGATTAAACCCAGCGTTCGTTGGCATTGACAGGCAGAGCGTAGAAGACCCGTTGTCCACTCCACCTTTTGGCCACCTTCTCCCCTCCCTCCCTCTGCTTCTGTTTCTGCTTCAAATCGAAGTTCTGTTCGTGTCCCCGCTGGAGGACATCTTTTCAGCTGCCTCCGACCTTCCCCCCTGTACTGTTCGGCAGCAATTAGCCTAATACCAAGGCCGTGCTCTGTTAGCTTTTAGCCTTATTGAGTCGCCACGGTGGCTCCGTTACCGCTGTCGTAGTCGTTGTCGCTGCCTTTGACTGGACGCTGCCAATGCCACTCGACTATCTTTCATAATCAAAAGGCGGCTGCCTTGGCTGCTCGGCATCATCATCATCAATGCAAATGACATGAGAAATGGCAAACTCGGACGACTCCTTCATTTTTGTTACAAGATTTATGTAATAATTACTGAGCACAAGATTTTTATGGGGGAATCAATAAAATTACAAGTTGGCCAGGGATTTTGTACTACCAACAACGATCGATTAATAAATTGCTAAAGTTATAAAAGAATGTACTGCTTGCTTTCAGTAGTGAGAAGATGACACTGCTTGCAGTTGTTGTATACTATATAGCAGTCAACTTTTGTCTGCCTATCCTTAGGAGAATAAACTTCTTTTTAAAAGAAAAACTATTTTTATATATAAAAGAATGAACTAATATATAAAGTTAAACATATCTCTAATGCTTACATTCTTATTTGTCTCTTTCTATATATTTCGTAAGCAGTGAACTTTATCCTCCAGTCTTTAGTTTGTCACATTAAATTTCAACAATTTGCAGCTGTAACTAAGGCAGCAATTTTAAGCTGCTTCCGCAAGGGTCTTTTCGAATTATTCCTGTTGACTGTTTAAAGCCGCTCGAAGGACTCATTGCCCATTTTGGCAGCTGAAAGACATTTGATGGTGAATGGAACTTAAGTTGCAAGCGCAACCATTACCGTTAAGTATTATTTACCAGCAAAATGTTGCCACCACCTGCAACAGCAACAACAGCAACAGCAACACCAACTGTAACTGTAACTGCAAAACGGCAAAAACTGTAACTGCTGCAAGTCGCTTCGAGCTTAAGTTGTTTCATAGAACATTTTGTAAGAGCCACCCTCGGTTATAGCCCCGGTTTATTTATGGCAATGTTTTGACAAGCTTTAAAATACACGCAGCAGCGTAGAGACCAACACAAAAAGCAAAGAGCAAAAAAGGAAAATCAGTTGAACTGTGATCGCACTTGCAATGCATCGTCGTCTGCCCTCAAATCCCTCAAAGCATAAGCTGCCACTGCAGCTGAGCCAAAAGTACCAACAAAGCACGTGCAAACTGACGAAATCAAATGGCAGTGCACCTCGTCGTTGTCGAAGGGTGCACCAGCTGCAGCTCTAGTAAATGCAGCGTGACATTCGTTGGCTTTTTTGCACTCAACTCAAAAGGGCCAGATAGTCGAGAGCGGAGAACTCACTATATGTAGCGAGGTAAGAGGTGGATGGGGTTGGGGAGGGACGCATCTTGCATCGCTCAACGCAACGTTTCAGAATTCAATAAAAAACCTTTTGTTTTTCCAGTACGCGCATTGAAAACTTTGAGCCAAGGTTTTTGGGCTGACTTACTGGCAGCGATGCCAGCCACCCTTCGCTTTCCCCTCCGATTTCCTTCCCACCTTCTGCTGCCAACACAAACTGCTTGCGGTAAATTTACACGTACGCTGCATTTTTATGCTGTGCATTTTTAGCAACAATTTCTTTTGCTTGCCAACGCCACCAACCACAACTCAAGCGTGAGTGTGTGCGTGTGTTGTGAAGGGTATGCGATACGCACGTATGCATTGTCTATACAATTTTAAATGATTTGCTGTGTGTGTGCGCGCGTTTGCTTTCCATTTAACCAAAAGCGAACCTGATACCTTCAACTTTGCCTCAGATTTTGAACTGCTTTAAACTGCTTACAGCAACAACGATAGCCATTTTTTGTGTTGCGCTCGAAAGTATGCAACGCGGAAAAAAATCAATGACTAAAGTTGCCAGCAACAAAGAGTTTATTTTCAGCATAAAGCTAATTAATTCACCATGCGCCATGTGAGCCTCAACGTGGCATACTTATAAGAGATTTGTGCGGGGAAAACAACAAACAACAAACAAAAACTCCTGGATCGGGTTTCGCCATTGTGTTGAGCCATATTTCCCAAAATAAACGCAGCTGCAAATGGGAATACTTTACAACAGCAAGCGGGCTACACCATGAAATACCCTGTATCTCAAAGTCAAACGAAATTCACATATTCCACTCCAAGTTATGTAAAAAAGCAACACTTGGTGCTTCAATTTGTCGTTTGAGTCAAAAAAAAAGAAGAACAGATGAAAGTAATTAGGACAATTCTGCCCACGGGTAATGAAGGCTTCGAATTGCGCAACATTTACCAAAATAAAACACACTAAGGAGCAACCTTAAGTCAGGTAGAAATGAACACAAGCAAGAGCAGTCAATTTAAAACAAAAAAAAAAACATATTAAAAACACAGAAAGTTTAATTAAGCGTAGTAGTCTGTGTTCATAAGGTAATCAGCTGATATTACAACGTTGTTCCCAAATTCGATTTCTCTTTGGACAATAATAGCTTATATGTGTAATAAAAGTCTTTGCTTGGCTATGATTTAATTGAAATTCCAACGCAACCCGAAGCTTGACAAATGAATGCGTGAAATTGATGTGAATGCGGAATTGGGAACAATGCTATTAATCCCTTAACACTCAAGTTTGTGTTGCATAATATATAACATGATTGGATTTGGGGTAAAATAAAGCGAAACTTACGAGCTGCAACAATCTGCAATTGGCCCAGTTGCATTGACAGACGACGCAAAGACTTATTCACCTATACACACACATACAGACTAGCACTCTATTTCATTCTCACTCCCACCCACACACACACACACAGAAACACAGTCAGTCAGCGGATTCGCTCACTTTGTATTTGCTCATTGGGTTTTGGCTACCTTTATTCTTTATGTGTATTGATTTGAAATGAATCTCCGTGTAAGCTGTCCAGGCGCCGAAGCATGCTAGCTCCGCTCCCTACTAAGCTCACCCTCCCTGTCCCCCACTCTTCTCCCGATTCCATTTCCTTTTGGTGTGCTACAGTTTCTATAAGGTATGACGATTCGAAAGTGGAGTATGTTACATAGAGATGAAAGCATGATAACATAAATAACGTTTCGATTTTTGCCACCTAATGAGATGTTAAAAATGTTAGAACTTTGAACTAACTTTGTCGATTAAGATCAGTATATAAAAAAGTAAAATAATAGAAAGGAAGTTTTCTGTAACCTTAAGTTTAATAAATATCCTTACTAAAATCATAACTAATATCATAACTTAAATCATTTTTATATCATAGCAAACCCTTTTTGTGTTTTTTATGTTATAAATGGACGCTTGACTCTTGTGTCCAACTCTCACTATAGAGTATTAACTATTCGGCGTGCCTTAGTTAAGCTTTGGCTTTCTCGTTTTACCTCGCAACACTACAAATTGCAATGTTTGTTTTGTTTGTTCTTTGTTGCCATTCTATTTGGGTTTAGCATATAACTTACTGTCATATTTTCATCTAGTGGGGCGCAGTTTCACTTTGGGGCGGTGCCCCAAACCTCAGTTCTCTATCCAACCTTCCCCATCCCTACCACCCCTCCATTCTCCCTGACCGTTCTCTTCTCATTTGGCAGCGCTATGCTTCAGCTTTTGTTATTATTGTGCATGCTTCCATTCAATGCTTTTTTCGTATTACTTGTAAAAAAGTTCGGCTTTTTTTTGGTTTTGGTTTTTTGTTCTTGCTCGCTGGGTTTGTTCTTTGGGTTCTTTGGGTACTTTTGCTTCTGGATTTTGTTAACTTTGTTATTTTTGCTTTACAGTTGCGTTGTGTTACGTTCCGTTGTGCTATGCTATGCTGTGTTGTGTTGTGTGCTGTGTTAGCTCTCTGTGTGTGTCTGTGTCTCTGTCTGTGTCGTTGTCGTTGTTGCTCTTGCCGCTCTCGACGCTATTCAATTTTCAATAAAATATGTAAATTTATACCGCATTTCGTTCTGCTAGCTGGTCTGCTTCAGTTTCAGTTTCAGCTTCTACTTCGACTTCGACTTTGGCTCTGCCTCTTATCTGAGACCGTTTCTCATCGGCAACAATTTGATAGCTACAAGTTATGGCCAGGCACACCCTCAATTCACCCTCAATTCCCTTCCTCTACTGTTTGTGTGGCACTAAGCAGGAAAGTATGTTATTAATTTGTAATTTGTTTACGGTTATTTGTGCACAAATCAAAGGGCAAAGATTGAAACTTTGACTGCGCCATCGAGAAAGCTCTGAAGTGCTCAATGGCAAAGCAAAAAAGAAACCTAACTTTATGCTGATGGCCCGAGAGCGTTTCAGTCTCAGTCTGAACTTGAGTTTCAGTTACAGTTTCAGTCTCAGTCTCGGTTTAGTTTAGTGTGTTGCCAAACACTTCAATTCCCCAAATGACAACTTGACCGTACATTTTGAAGCACGAGCCTGAGATTTTTGTTTGAACACAGTTAAAACGATTTTGTGGCAGGCAACGTCCGTCTTCTGAACCCAATAAAGTCTAAACTGTCTCAATAGAATTAAATTAATCGACGAGGTGGTGACGTAAGCAAATAATGCTTCTTGTAGTTTATTTATACAACCTGCCAGATCATTATGGGCACATTTCACTTGATGACCAAAATAATGTTTATGAATACAACTAAATTGCATTGCTTCTATGATGTGCCCATTATTGGTGTTATTTCAATGCTCATTCTACCAAATGATTGCTGCAATTTATTGCAAATTGAAATTAATGCAATCACCATTTGGAACCACTGTGCAGCAGCTAGCAGTGTAAATATGAACTGCGTATGTTTTTATTACTAATTCGCGGTACTCGCCGCAAACATAATCAATCAATCATTAAACATCAATACAACTCAGGCTGCCCTGAAGTCATACAATCAAATCAAATATAATCAAATCAAATAGCATTCGAAAGGGGGGGAAAGGGGAATTAGAATAGTTAGGCCAAAAAAAAAGTAGAGAGAGAAAGAGAAGAGCGGACATTGTGTTTCCGTTGAATTCATTCATATTGTTGGTTTTCTGCATGTATTTGACTTTTGCATTTTTCAAACAACACATTTGCTCATTCACTCATTCAGTCATTCATTCATTCGTTCATTTCTTGGTTCAAGTCACTCGCTCATTCATTCATTCATTGTCATTCGCTCAGACTATGTGTGTGTGTATTTATTCATGCATTTGTTTGCTTTCTGACGCATGTTCCCGAAAAATTATGTGCAAACAACGTTGAATTAAAACACAGCAGCCAACAAAATAAAAATACAACAAACAAAAAATATATATAAATGTATAAAACAAAATAAAAATGTCAAATAAGCGCAAAGTCAAACAAAAGGCGGTCCGATGCGAAGAGGCACAACAAATAAAAATACAAACAGCAGCAACAGCAACAACAACAACAACAACAATAAGGACATGCAAAAGCAATTTAATTGCGTGGCCAACAACAAAAGGAATTTTCTTTTTGTTTGCTATTCTCATTGTTGTTGCTGTTGTCAATGTTAATTTTGCTGGCAGAGAAACAAGTTCATAAATAAGTATGCATATAATTTTGTTCTTCTTTTTTATTTTGCCAGCTTTGTATCTGCTAGACACATTGAGCAAAACACTCTCTGTGTGGCAGCCAAAAGCCAGCAGCAGCAACTCGTGTTGGAGAGGAGGGCAAAAACAAAACTCTCAAGTTGCTTTCTACTTACTAAAACAAAAGTTAATTAGAATGCCTCGTCATAATGCGAGGCCAACGGAAAACACAACTCACAAAAAAAGTTGCAGGCAGTAAATTAGATTAGCAACAACAACAACAACAACAGCAACAACAAGGCGAATGACACGAACAACAACGTTGACAAAACAAACACAACAAGCAATTAAAAATGTAAAATTTTTCGGCAGCTCCTCCTCTGCCTCCTCCACCCACAACATATTGTAGCCGCATTTCATTAGATTTTCAAGTTAAATTAAGCATTGCATACTTTTGAGTGCTGCGCTTTTACAGCCCCAACATTCAAGCAGTTGCACGCTGGCAAGCAGTGCAGAATGATGCTTGAATCGCATGTGAGTGATACAGTTTTCAGTTTTAAACAAAATGGTATTTATGAACTATAAACATAAGCATAAAAAATAAATATTAGCACAGAAAATGCAATATATAAAATTATTTGCAATATCAATTGACGCTTGCCATCCATAGAATATAGAATTTTCCATATCAAAATGGATTCAATCAATGTCATAGCAACGTGTGTGGATCACGTTTGAAGGTCCATAACTGGCAATCAAATGAGAGTGCCAGAATGCTTCTATAATTGCGTACAATCAAAAGTGTGTTATGCGCAACTTTTCCGCAAAAGCGTAAACAATCAAATCGAATGGAATGCATTTGTATAGTTTATATTGCTTTGGACCTGGTTAATTAGATGCTGCAGCAACTGTGCTCCATCGATTTTTGTTGCTGCTTTTGCTGTTCTGTGCTGTGTATCAACTTTTAACTAACCATAATTTATGATACTCGGGCAGTTTGCAGAACTTTTCGTGGTTTGCCCAAGCACTTTTGGGACGCACTGTTTGTTCTTGCTGGTTTGCCTGCTGCCCGGCTTCTTTTCTAGTTGTTGCTGGCTGGCATGGTGTCCATGTCTTAAGCTATTTTTAAATGTGCTTGGGGTAAAAGTTTTGGCGGCCAGGCGAGGCTCGGCTCGACTCGGCTCTGGCGTTTTGACAAATTTTTGGCCAACATCATTTGGCAAACAGTTAACTGAATGTTGCAGTTTTGCCTGCTGCTAGTTTGACGAAGCCCCCGTAATGATAGCCCCAAAAAGTTGCAAGTGCCAATGAGTTTTTAATGAAGCTCCTTTTGAATACACGAGTGCAAACAGATTTCGAACAAGACTTAAAGTCAATAGAGACAGAGACGGAGATGGTGGGGATGGAGATGGAGACACAGACAGAGAAGCCTTAAACTAGACTTGGTTCGTGTTTGGTCATATTTCCAACACGGTTGCAAAATAAATAACAGGACAAACTTTTCAATAAATAAAATTAAAAACTTTTTCTCTTTTTTCTTTTCATTTTTTTTTTGGCGCAACGGTCAAAAGTTGGTCGCCAGGCGGCGCCTGTTTCGAGTTGTGCAAACAAACCAAAGAGGCAGCCAAAATAGGAGAGACAACGAACGAATCTCAGGCGGAGGCGGAGGTGGAGGTGGAGGAGGCTCAAACAAACGCCAATTGACCGTAAAAATGTGTATATATATATATAGCAGTTAAGCGGAATGCCTGCAAAGTAAAAGTCGAAGAAGTAGGAGAAGCTACCAAAGGAGTTCCATTGAGATAGTGCAACTGAATCAAGCTGTAGAGGAGCAAAAAAACTGAAGCTGGAACTGAAACTGGAACTAAAATGGAAGCTGAAACGCTTGAGGTTTGAAAACAATCACCTTGACAGAGTTTTGTTGGTCAAGGAATTTCATTTAGCAATTCGGCCAAGCAAAGTTTTCTGCCTGCTGCTGTTGCTGTTGCTGCTGCTGTTGCTGCCCCAGCCAATCAGTTGGGCAGCTGAGTCAACTTCGGGTCGCGTCGCGGGGGCAGCTAAATCAACTGAAAGTTTGGTGCGAAGAAAAACAAAATCAGTTTCGGTAAATGGATGAGAAAAGCGCACAAGGAGTGAGACGACGATCGCAATTGGAATGGGAGAAGAGAGAGAGGGAGAAGAGGCAGCGGATGCTGTGTGAAGTGCGCAAAATGAATTGGTCAAGTGGAAAAAATTGCCAGTGAAGCAGCAGAGGGAGCAAAACAGATACACGAAGAAAGAGAGAGGGGGAGGAAGAGGAAGAGGAAGAGGAAGGAGCAAAGTCAAGAGCAGTGCCAAAAGTATTGAAATACATTTAATGAAAAAGTTAGACGAGGTCGCGGGGGAGTCGAAACAAGATGAAAACGCTCAAAGCGAAACGTGGACGAAGCAATTGAGCAAACATAGCAAAGTTGATGTGATTTTTGTGTAAGCAACAACAACAAGAAGAAGAGAAGAGAGCAATAACAACAACAACAACGATAACAACAAGTGGAGCACTGCTAAACACTGATTGCGTTTTAATGCCAGTTATGGATGAATAGATGAGCACAACGAGAGCAGCATTTCATGTACTTTGATGAGAGCATCTTCCTGTAACACTCACAAAGCGAGTTTCTATGTGTGTGTCGGTGTGTGTGTGTGTGTGTTGGTGTATGTCTGTCTGTCTGTGTGCGAGTGAGTGTGCAAAAAAGCTTAATTCACTCACGATATAAGCACTCAATATATATGTTAAGTCAACGTATATAAATTACTCAAGTTCTGCATAAAATAACTCAAGTTGAAGAGCAGGTTAATCAAAAGAAAGTCCGCAAGTTTGGCAGATACTCTGTAATTAGTTTTGAAAGCACACAGAGAGAACAAAATTTAGATTGAAAAAATCTTGATTTAAGAATAAACCCTCTTTGTTCAATTTGTTCAAACAACTTTGATGCAAAATTGTATTCTTAATTATAGTACTTTTTATACAGGTGAGAGAATGCAGTTTATGGTGAATTGTTATTTAACATAAACATCAGCAAACTTTGAAATTATTTCAGTATTAATGTATATTAAAAGATGTTTTCGATATTTGGAAAATTATACATTGTTGCTGATCTATTATATAAACATATTTTAATCTTTAGTAATTGTATTCGACTCTGACACAGAATAAAGTTATAGAGAACTGTTTAAATGATTATCGTATTTCTTGGCAATTGAAATATACGGAGAGGTGCTAATTTTATGTTATAAATATATTTATATATTTTCCCCAAAAGTTTCTAAAAACAAAAACACAACAAAATCTAATCAGTCATTCTTTAAGCCCACTTAAATAGAACCTCAAGTTTGAAATGTATTGCATAATTGATTAGTTCGATTAGTTGAACTATTGATTTATTCATTTAGCTCACCACAAGTGCTCTAAATAATTATTTTTCTTTTGATTATACTTTTAATCATACAAGCCAAACGCTACACACCATTCGACTGCTAATAGAGAGAGCTCTATACTTGGACTGTGGCAAGCTGCAGCTGTTAACTGTTTTCGTCTGGTTTCGACCTGTTTCCTCTTGAGCTGACCTTCAGCAGGAGAGAGATGCAGAGGAGAAGCCGTGTTGATAACAAATGGGGCAGCTTCTTACGCTTCTTTTGCTTTGGTGGAGGCGGTGGCACACACACACACACACACAGAGAGAGAGAGATATTCTCATTTTTAACTGCTTGGCATTTGCAAACTGCAGCGTCATTTAAACTTTTCTCATTTGCTGGCAGCGCCGCAGCAGCGAGCGATGGCCAAAACTTTACCCTACATTGCCAGCGGTTTGGCCAACACAGCGGGAAACGCAAAGCGCAAAAGCGGAAGTGGAAAGGCAAGAAAGAGAAGTGAGAGGCGAGTTGCTTCAGTTGCGGCATAAGACGTTCAACTCGATGCTCGTCATTGTTTGGCCAAACATTTTTAATATGCGACTAATTTGCAGGGAAAAAGACGACGACGCAATGCGGCAAGCTGCTGCAGAGAGAGTTGCAACACGCATAAGGCGGAGGCTGCAGTTGAGTTGTGTCCCGTGACAGAGGCTATTGTTTAAATTCAATTCCCGTCTTTGTCGTCTCAACTACTTTGAAAAGTTTGCAACGGCAGTAGCTCCTTCTACCTTCTGCCTGCTGCCTGCTGCCTGTTTGACTTTCAGTCTCGAATGATTTACCTTACAGGATAAACAGACGACGGCGGCAGAGCACTAGCAGAAGGTGGTGAGGGGAGGGGAAAGGGGAAACAAGGAGGCAGCAATGAGGCTTTCGGCTTTGTCTGAGCAGCCCAAGTTTGACTTTTGTCTTTTGAGTGCCAGTGTCTCGATGTCTATGTGTCTGTATGTGTGTGTGTGTGTGTTAGACAGAGCTTTTGGATAATGCGCTTGAAATTGTTACTAAGAGTTCTATCCCTTCCCCTTCCCCTTCCCCCCACTCCCGCTCTCTGTTTCCCTATCAGTTTTCTTTTCGCTCTTTCGTTGCATTGGGCTTGGCAATGCAATTTAAACTCTTTGATAACTCCGAAAAGTGCATTTGGCTGACGAAGCGTCGGCGCCTTCTGTCTTATCAGTGGCCAAGTGCAAGACAACGTGTAGCCTTGCAAGAGAAAAATGGGGGAGAAGGGGAAAGAGCGAAGAAGACACATGAAAACACAATAGCAAAAGTTTGATATGAAACTGCAGCGCGCAGCTCGCGACGCGTATTGCAAAACTTTTCAATTGTAATCTTTGCATCTTCGTCTTCCACTTCGTTTTCCTCCCCACACTTCTTTTCTTTTTCTTTTTCTGCTTCTTTTCTATCTTCTTTCGGTTTACTATTCTTTGCGCTCTGCCATTTGTGTGTTTTCGTTTTGGTTTTTGGTTACCGTTTTTTTTGCCTCTTTTGAATTTTGAACGATGCCTGTTCGATAAATTGCCAAGCATTTGCATTTAACTCAACTCTCAAAAATCAGCTAGAAAATGCAATGAGCTTTGAGCCATAAGTTAAGTCCTTGTACCTAGAATTGAATTCGAGCATCGCCTCACTTTTTGTCTAACATTCTTCGTTAAGAGATCTTAGAGAAAAACTACGAAAAAAAAAAAACACAAATCGTAAAACTAACTTTAAAAAAGCAAAAGTTGTGGGATTAAGTTGCCAACTGAATTTATCAGTCTTCGCAGTATTTTGGCATCAATGCCACAGAATGAAGCAAAAACTTTAAGAATGAACTGGCACAAGACAAAAAGCTGCCTAGAATAAATATTTCAAGAGCAAAGCTAAAGAACTACTGCGTACAAGGCTTACTTTAAAAATAATGTATAAATGCAGTACGAATATTTTAAATAAAAAGAAAAACTTACCATTTTAAAATGTCGCAAAAAGTAAAAGAGCCAAAAATGTAATTGAAAACTGGAAAAAACAAAAGGTTGAAGGATTAGAGACTTTGCTTTAGTGTTTATAGCTTAAGGCTAAGTCTTTTTTTTTAAGATTTGGCATATTATAAATAAAATAAGTAAAGACTTGAATAAAAATGAAATATATGGAAAATTTTTGCAGCAAAGAAATTATTAATTCATTTCATGTTACATTTTTCTAGGCTTTCATTTTAAATGCATTTTCAGCAGCACTTTTTAATTTCCTTTTTGCATTTCACTTTTTGGTTTTGTTAACTCATCAGCTAAAGAGCAGAGTGTAGTTGCTGATAACCTCTGTCAAAATCATAATCAAATCCAAGGAGCTGACTAATGTTCGACACTTATGTTATGTTATAAGATTGTGACTTTGTTTTTTTTGTTTCAGTCATCGCGTATTTTTCAACACTGTCAAATGATAACCACATCGCTGTCAACGCATGTTACATCTCTTTCTCTCTCTCTCTGTGTGTTTGAGATGCCTTCAATTTGTGGCAATTTTGCTGAGTCATTCGTGAAGTGGCGCCGTGGTAGAATTGTATTAAGTTAAAGCCAAAAACCATGCCAATTTCATCGCTGTTTCAAAATATGTCACGTGCTCTCTTCTCTCGACTGTCCGTCGTTTGAGTTGCCAATAACTGAAGGGACACATGTTCCACTTGCCCGCCCAGTATCCTGTTTTCCTGTAGTCCTGTAGTCGTGTTGTCCTCTGCCCTCAAATGCTGTCAGCAGCTTCCGCTGGATGCCCTTTTTCTACTTGTATCCAAAAAACTTGTCACTTTTTACGCGCAGCTGCAGTTTATTTTAAGATTGGCCGCGCACTTTGTCGCCTTGTTTTGGCTTACTTTCCGCTTTCCCAGTCGTTGTCCTCGCTCGTCCTGTGTGTGTGTGTGTGTCCTTTGGCTGGCCGAAAAAGTTTTGCTACTGCCCGTTTACCTCCGGCTGCTCACTCTCTGTTCTCTGTTCCCTGTTTTCCCGGCTCGGCTCTTAACACTTGTCGCTACTTTTTAGCTATTTTGATTTTTAAGAAACAAAAACTGAGAAACTTTTGTTGCTGATTTCTTTTGCAATTTTCAGCGGAGGCAGGCCTCGTCTCAACCAGAAGCAGCAGCAACAGCAGCAGCAGCAGCAACAGCAGTGAGGCAGCTGCAGAACAGACTTGGAATGGGGATGGGAATCGGGATGGGAGGATGTCTCCATCATGTGCGAAATAAGTTTCACACTTAACGACATAACAAGTTTTTGAGAGCGTTTCCCGACATCCTTGTCCAGGGTTGTCAACATTATTAAGCAGGTCATTGCATCAAGTGTTATGAGCCAGGGTTGCAGCTGCTGCCGCCGCTGTTGCAATTACAGTTTCAGCTGTCGTTGCAACAGTCGATTCCTAGGGATGCTTTTGGAGAGCAGTTTTATGCGGTCTCAAGTTGTTATTCGTATTAATAAATTAATTACATAATAGCGTATGAATAGTGGAAGAATGGAAATTTTAGTTATTCATAAAGTTAATTTTTTTTTAAGTTAACTTTTGGTATTGATAAACGCAAAAATTCCAACGCTTAGCTTAAAATCAATTGTTACGATTATTATTTGCATAACAAATAAAGTTTTCAGTAATGATTTAACTATTGTCTATATATATAAATTTTTTAGAATTCGAATTTGATTAGAATTATTTAAAATTATTAAAAAAAAACAGAAAGTTTCCACTAAAGCTAACTTTTGGTGTTGTTGCCACAAACATTTCAGCATTTATTTTGAAAACAATTGTAGAAACTATTATTTGAATAAGAAATTAAGTTTATAAATAATGTTTTGACTATTATCTATATAGACTCGACGTTTAGGTTTTGCATTAATTTAGGATGCAGAACTTGTTTTTAGTTTATATTATTCATATTATGCGACTGGTTATAGAACTGTTTTTGAATAATACTATCAACTATTAAAGAAAAGTTTTTAAAAAGAGTTGATAGATTCATATGGATAAAATAAATAGACTTATATCTTAGCATTATATACTATTACTTTAATAATACTGCAATAGCATAGCTTGCAAATAACTGTCGACCGTTTTTTTTCTTGTACCGAAGAAGTTCATACTGTCTCACTCTCGCTCTGAGCAAGACACTTTTGCTGTCTTCATTTCTGTTTTCTGTTGAGCGCTTTTCGTTGAGTTCTTTTTATTTCGGTCGTTCAATAAGCAGTGCATAAAGAGCGGAATGAGAAACGCTCGCACAAAGAGAGTCAGCAAAAGACCGATTGAGCGAAAAACTCAACGCAAACGGTCTTCACATTTACTTTCATTGTTGTTGCAATTAATATATTTCGTGTGCAAAACGTACGCTTGTGAATGTATGCTCGCCTATGCGTGTGAATGTATACCAATACATACGCAAAAATACTTTTTGCTTCACTGAACACGACAAAACGGTCTTGGAACAACCGAAACAAAACAGAATAGAAAAAAAAACGGTTTCGCTCCGAACGCGAGCGATCTTCTTCAAGAACCCATGAAACGGTTGCTCTCTGAGTCTTTTCGTAAAGAGTCAGAGAGAAACACATATTTGAAGACAACGAAAATCGGTCGACAGTTATTTGCAAGCTCTGTGCAATAGTTTTCAACCTTTTGTGCATCTACTGCATTCGCTGTTGCTGTGCAGCCCTGGTTTTTGATGGAGGTCATAGCCCGAAAGTGTTATGGGTCGGTCGTATTGTGGGCGCATTCTGTCTGTCTAATGAATATCGCTGGCAGTTTGTGCGTCGCCTGCATTCTATAGCAGCAAGGCTGATAAGGGGGCGAAGGGGGGAGTAGAGGGGCACGGTCATCAGCGAGGACAATATGTAATTTAATTTCATGCATTGCCTGGCTAATGCGCTTTCGCGCTTAAAAGTATGCCATAAGTAAGGAAAGTGCGCAAATGTGCTTAACAAAAAATAAAAGTTTCTTTTTTTTCTGTTTTTTTTTTCGGCAAAATTGGGAAAGGTGGCGGAGGAGTGTAGGGGGAGGGGGAGGGAGAGGGAAGGCTGCTGCTAGTGTCGCAAGGCAGCGGCCTGGAAACAATGCGCGACATTCAGGCGACATTGTTGCCAAAGCTTTTTACAACTCACATGAGCAGCGGCCCTTTCCCTTTCCCTTCCCCTTCCACTTCCTCTCCCCTCCTCCTTCTCCTATTCTCCTCCTCCACAGTTCTTCTCGCATTGTCATTTGTTTGTGCCGCAGCAGTTGTAGCATATTATCTAAATGTGTTGCATGCGTGTTAGTCACTGCGTATGTCTATGTGTGTGTGTGTGTGTGTGTGTGTTTGTTTCAACATTCTATGATTTGTTGTTGTAATGTGCTTTAATGTGAAAAGTTTTTAATGCTTAAGCTGCGCGGCGACGACGTCGCTGCTTCACTCGCGCTTAAACCCAAAGAATGAAACCGAGAGCTGAGGGGAGTGGGAAGAGCGGAGGGAGGGGTGCCTAAAGATGGCACTCATAGCACACACACAAACACACACACATACTCATTTTCTTTTGGCTCAGTTCTGTGCTGCGTTAGTTGGCAACTTTTATTTGTGGTTTTTTTATGTAAATGCGCCCAAGTGATAAGGCAACTTTTCGGCTACTGCAGCAGAGGGCGTGGCATGAAGAGGGAGAGAGGTTAAGACTAAAGAAGATGGGGTCGGTAACTGACAACTGAGGCAATAAGGAAGGACAGAGACTAAGGGGGACGGGGATGGGGGGGAGAACAGCAGGCAGCCAGCGACTGTTGCTGTCATGTAGTATCTAAGAGCAGGCAACATGAACATGTTGCCAAATGCCATTGCCATGCCTTTGTTGTTATTGCTGTTGTCGTTGCTGGGAAATTAAATTTCAGTGACTTTGTTGTTTATTTGCAGCAAGGGATCTCTTTCTGTTGCTGCTTCTTTGTCGACGTCTCTGTCGTGCAATGAGATTTCGGTGAAAGGGTATTATGACTTTCAAATTGGCTCAGTAAGAGCTTGGTCAACTACATAACTTAAGCCTGGCTAACTAAAATAGTCAAATGAGAGCATTCCCATGCCATATAACTTGGCATTTGACTCTTAATTAGACTACTGACTGACTGACTACTCTGAAGATTCTTTGCCTCAAAAACTTGCAAATTATGCGCGATTTATCTAGAAAAATTTGACATTCCTTATTTGGTTTCATTTGGCAAAAATCTCCCAACTGAAAATGACTTCAATGAAATGAATTGTTTTGTATTTCCGATTTTGTTTTCTATTCGAATTATATTTTCCTAGAATTTAAATGATTTGATGAGTTTCAATTGATTTTCCAAATAAAACACTTTAAAAATGAAGCTGAATTATTTTTGATTCTTTGATTGTTCAATGCCAGTCATTTAATAAATGAAACTAAACAAGTGTTGTGCATTTCTTAGTGCTGTTAATTATTTCATCAATTATGCATAGCATTTGAACTCTTTGTATTTGCTTAAAAGTCAACATTTATGCTTTCACTCCGTAAGCAAAATTGTTAATTTGCAGCTTAATACACCTTAATTAATAAGCTATTTTAGTGGCTCAAAAAGAATTCATTAAATGCAGCTGGCATAAGCAAATGCAAAGTCAACTCCTCGAGCGAATCTCTTCAAAACTGCAAATCTCATAAGCTCATTTAATAGAATAAAGCCAAAACATTTTAATGCAAATGAATTTGCGTAGCAATTATTTAAATGCTTTAATAATTAACTAATAACAAGCAAATAAACATTGACAAAGGTAGCAAAGGGAAGAAGTATTAATAAATATACTTTGCATTATATTATGGTTTATAGTTCAAGGGATTTCTCGGAATGCACAGCTCAACTTTTATTGACAGTTTCTACGGAAATGGATTATGTTGCTATGTTAACCCCAAAAAGAATGCTATAAATAATTCAGTGAACTTGGACAAAGTTTACAAAAGTTATTAATTATTTTGGCACTAAATTTGATAGCTTTTCGATGAATTCACTAAATTATTTAAATGTGCTAGTTCTTTGAATTAATTGTATAGCTTTAAGAGTATCGCCACTTCGTTCTCTGTGCAGCTATTTTCAATTTGCTGTGTGTGTGTTTTCTTATAGTTCTTTCACTCGCACGCTGTCAGACACTCACTGTGAGTGTGTGTGAGAGTGTGTGTGTGTAAATTAGAGAAATTTACGTTTATTATTATTTTTAGTGGTAGTGCTGCTCGCTCGTCATCTCAACCCACTTCCACTTCCACTTCCAGCTGCTGTAGTCCATTGTGTCCCCAACACAGCAACGCAGCTCAACTCAACTCAACTCATCTGCCAGGGCATCTGTGTGATATTTATGTACGTTTTCTGAGCTCTCTTTTTCACTCTCTCTCTCTCTTTCTCTTCGTCTGTCCTTTTGTCTTTCTTTCTCTGCTGCCTCTTGTGTATGCCGTTCATGTGTGGACAGAGATAACATGGCAAACGATGCGTTGTGGGACTGTCTCCCACTAACACAACTCTCAGAGAGAGAGCGAGAGCAGCGAGTCGCATCAGAGACAGCTTTGAATATGAGATGCGACGAGTGCAACTTTGGACTCTGTGTGATAATTATGGGCGCTGCAGGCGATAATTGCCCACTAAACGTGCCATAATCTAGCACATGTGTGTGAGTCGATTCTCTTTCTAGTCTATGGCTATGTCTCTTCTGTGCTGATGATGACGATGATGATGCCGCCACAAAAGCCAAAGGCACTGGAAAAAAGTTTGTTCTGTTCAGGCCTTGACTGTGCTCTCTCTCTCTCTCTCTCACTCTTTGGTCAGCAAATTCGAGTCGAACTTTTGGCTCCATGTTTAATTGCCAACCCCCCCCCACATTAACAAGAGCACAAAGAAGCAGCAGAAAGCGCCAATAACAATATAAAAGATATTAAAAAATTTGTGTGTCGTTCGTTCGGGCAACAGTTGAGTAACGACTTCCATCCGTCTGTCATTTTACTCTTGTCTGTGTCTCTGTCTCTGTCTCTGTTTGTGGCTGGGACGAAACTTTGCCACCGCCATTGCTACGGCTACCGCCAAATGCGAAAAATATTATGCCTTATCCTTTTTAATAGTCAATCGTTTTGCCATTTTGTTCGTGTTGCCGCAAAGGCAAAATATATATGTATGTAAAAGTATAACAAACAGCAAAAAAAAAAAGGGGGAATTAATTTTATTTTAATGCTCGTTGCGTTTTGTTGGGGATTTGCGAAGGGTTGCGAGATTGCCAATCCGCTCGACACTTGGGCCTGAGCCTTATCAGCGATGCAGCTATCCTAAGTCCGCAACCGGGTCTAACTACAACCAAACCTGATGCCCAGCACGAAAGAGAGACAGATAGAGATGCTCAAGGGGGAATGAGAAGGGTACGCTTGAAGGTGTTGTCAGGTGTGTCGCCTGTTTTTACCTTTTTCTGCGTTATTTATTGCAGTTTAAGTGAGTTGTCAGAGAGAAAAGAGAACGAGTTGCCAGTTGCCAGTTGCCAGTTGCCAGTGGCCAGTGACAACCAAAGAGAATGTTCACACTGCCACAGCCAAGTGAAAAGAAAGCTTGACATGCGGGCTGGCTTACAGCTATGTATGTAGTTCATACACACATACATATACACATATCTGCTAGATAATGTGTTTTTAATTGAAACTTAAGGCTGCAACTTAAACTGTAACAAGCGAGCAAGCGAGGAAAAGCGGAGAAAAGCACTTTGTGTTTTGCCGGAATTAATTTAAAAATTTCCAGGAATTTCATTTTATCTTGCAAGGTTGTAAAGTAAGTAGAGATAGCTAATTATATAGATACGGAATATAGAAATGAAATATAAATTAAGGAATATAGAGTATAAAGCATATGGAATCAGGAATGTGAAATATGGAATATAAAACATATATTATGGAATATGAAATATGGTTTATTAAGTATGGAAAATGGAAAATTAAAAATGGAAAATGAAATATAGAATTAAGAATATGGAATAAGGAATATGAAGTATGGAATATGGAATATGGAATATGGAATATGAAATATGGAATATGGAATATGGAATATAGAACATAGAATATAGAATATAGAATAAAGAATATAGAACATAGAATAAATAATATAGAATATAGAATATAGAATAGAGAATATAGAATATGGTATAATGAATACAGAATATAGAATATGGAATATGAAATATGGAATATGGAAAACAGAGTACACAATAATACTTATAGAAATATATATTATCTATCAAAGATAAACCCTTCTCTAGTTTAATGTTGACACTCTAGCCAAAGTTTCTAGTGCTGTAACTGTGAATTATCGTCCCCTGTTTAAGCATCTCTAATAGCACTTTGAGCACAACCCATCCGTATTGGTTCTCGCGTTAATCATAAGCATGAAATGAAATTCTTGAAACTTTCAAGATATTTGGCAGTTGCTTTTGCTTCTGCTGTTGCTTCTTGGTTGCTCGTTCGCCTTCTCGTATCTCGTATCTCGTCTACCTACTGTCTGTCTGCCTATTCATCTAGTTATTCATCTTGTAACCCCTTTTTCGGGAACTGCTTAGCTGCTCAGCTCCTGTTGCTGTTTGCTATTATTATTGTTGTTGTTGTTGTCGCTGTTGTTGTTGCTGTTGCTGTTTTCTGGTTCTGGTTGCTTCGGCCTTTGTGTCAGGTACTTGGCTGGTAGCCTTGGCCAACACTTTTCACGTTGCGCGAAATTTATCATGATTCCATTACATAATTAAATCCGTTTTAATAGAAACTTTGCACATCTTTGTTGTTGTCTTCGTCGCCGCTGATTACGATATTGTTGCTGTTGTTGTTCTTGTCGCTGCTGCTTTTGAGATGTATTTGGTAAAGTTTCCCATGGCGAAATTGAAAAACAAAACAGCAAAGGCAGCAGCAAAGTTGTCGACTGTCTGCGTTGGCGTCGACGTCGACGTTGGCGGCAGCGTCGCAAATGAAATTAAGAAAGTAACCAAAGAAGAGAGCTCGCCAAAGTTGCCACGCCCCCGCCGAGCCCCCTTCAGTGTGGCGTCACCCCACCACACACAGATATAAACACACACACACAGACACACCTATAAGAACGAAGGAACGCTTGGTGAAATGCTTTGCTTTGCTTTGCTTTATCTGCTGCTTCCATCTCTTCTCTGTATCCGTGCACTCCATCTCCATCTCTTTCACTCTGCATCGCCATCGCCATCGCCATCGCCATCTCCATCTCCATCGTCATCGTAATCTTCATCTTCATCTCCGTTAGCCGCACTCTCGCTCGCTCGCTCACTCTCGCTGCTTGCTTCACTGCTTGCTGCTCTGCTCGGCTCTGCTTTTTGTCTTGATAAATTACCCCGTCCTTGGCAGAGACGTTGGCGACTTGGGCGACACAGTAAAGTGATATTTTTATTTGGGAGTCTTCTTCTTCTTCTTCAATCTCCCCCGCGTTCCTCACCTCCACGACATTTTTAAATCTTGCCAAATTGTTAACGATGTGAAAGTTGCCACTGTAGCAGTAGGCGGCAGGCAGTAACAGAAGTGGCAGCAGCCACTGTGTGGCAAGCAAGCAGCAAGTGGAGGGGAAGGAAGTAACGCTGACTTGGGCGTTGCTCGGTCGACGGCAAAGTTTAGTAAATGAAAATAATTTTCAGTTGGAAAATTATTTAAAGTAGTTCATTAAGTGGCTGCATTTTTAGACAAGTTTAACTATTTGTTAACTATTTCATTTAGCTGTTTTTTGTGTTGTGGTTAACATTGCAATTTTTGCTTGGCATGCGAGTGTCTAATATACGAATATGAATAATAAATTAAAGCAATAAATTCCTCACTTGCTTTGCTTCACTTAATGGTATTCAGCAACGAAACTATTTCTTTGATTCTTACTCTCAACTTAAAGAGTTTGATTGAAAAATCTATTTTGTAATCATTGACTAGCCTAAAGTATTCTCTACTCAAACATATATACCCTTCATTATTATATCGATAATCTACGCACAATTTACTGTTGTTTAACATCAAAACTTTGTTATTACTCTCTCTTTATTTTACTACTTTGACTCCTTCTTTATATCACTTTCACAAACTTCTTGCATGTTTATTTGCTGCGATTCACCTGTAAAGTAATTGCCTCAATGGACGGACATCCATCATACAAATTCAGGCAGTAAACTTGTCAGTCGACAGCGTACAAAAAGTTTTGTTCGGTCGAAGTAATTTGAAAAACCTTTGAATAAAACAAATAATAGCTAAGGCAAAGCTTTAACTCACACTTCTTCTGGTAGAATGCACTGCAAGCAGTGCAAGCAGTGGTAAGCAGTGCATTAGATATTGATGAAGTTGCAAGAGTATTGTTGTTTGTCTCTGAATTTTCCTTTTTCCATTCGTTGATTATATTTTTTTGCAGAGTAGATTGCTTTACACATTTGCGTTTATAATTTACTTTATCGTATTATCGTGTTTAGTGCCCAAATTGTTTTTTTAAATGAGTAGAGAGAGAGTTGTACTTGGTTTTATAGACCTGCTGCCGCCTGCTGCTAATTGTCTTTTGCATTTGCATATGCTTTATGTGGGACTCTTTTCGCATTTTTATTTCACAAAACGAAACATGTAAACATTTCTATTGTTATTCGTATTCTTTATTGTTGTAATAGTCCCAAGTGTATGTTGATAATCAACAAATCCCAAATGTGTTGCATGCTTGCAGGCTGTCCCCCCCTCCTCTCTCTCTCTCTAGATTCGCTTTTTTTGTGTGTAGTACTTATGTGGCATGTGTGTGTACATATTTCATTTTCGTTGTCCCAGGTTCAGTTTAGTTTTAGCCATTGTCATTATGGCTTGGTCCTCTCTCTTACTCTTCTTTCACTCTTTTAGCCAACTCATTGTCGGAGGTGGAGCTGTTGTTGTTTTGTAGTTGTAGCTGGTTTTTGTGCCGTAGCTGGAATTTTTGGCCCAGCTGAGCTGAGCTGAAGCTATACGTTCGCACATTGCATAAATTTGGGCGCTTAATAACGTTTTAATTGTTGTTGTGGGCTTTGACCGTTGGAGAGCATTCGACCGCTTACCAAAAAAACAGAAAAAATAAGTATTTTATTCCCTACCCCGTTCTGTCATCCAATAGCCCCGCATTATTATTATCATAATGAGCGTGCGGTCGAGTCGGTGAGGTCGCCTCATTTCCTGACCCCCCCCCCCCTGCCTCTCACTCACTCTCTGTGTGTGTGTTTGTTGAAAGGAATGTTGCATAATGTGGCTGCGTCGGCAGCCCGCAAAGCATTCGAGAAATTATGCATGCTGCGGTATTTCTTTTTCGCTTTTTTTTTTCTCTGCCAACCATTGTTTTCCGTTCGTTGTTGATTTTTTGCGCTTCTTCGTTGTTTTTTTGTTCTATCGTAAAATAAATTCAAGTTGGCTCGACGGGTCTATTTGGATTTAAAATAGCACCACGCCTCGGTGAGTTTATTACCGTAAGCGAGTTTAAAGCGCTTCCACTAGAGCATTCTCCTCCTCCTCCCACTTGGCTTATCAACTTGCTATTAAATCTCTCGCGGCAGCAGCAGCAGCAAAAAACAACCAAACACACACAAAATACAGAAACTTTGGCCTATGTTTGCTCTGCCGCCTCTTTTGGCAGCATTAGCCGCCCGCCCCCCGTTTGCCACGCCTCGCTGATAAGCAAAAATTTTTGGCTGTGCAAATTTATTTGATGTGTTTTATTGTGCTGTTAAATTTCGCGTGGCGCACAAAATGCCACAAACTGGCAAACAGAAGGACAAACAGCAGCAGCAGCAGCATATCCTCCATCGCATCTCTCACTCTCACTCCTCCGATTCTAATTTCTCTTCCCCATCTCCTTCCCCTTTCCACCGCTTGTTGGCATATTCACCACTTGTAAGCGCCTCTGACATTGTCATAGTCTTCAGCTTGCTTGGCTCCATCAGCTTGGGCCGTTTATCATTTGCAGCAAGCTCTTGTAGCCCATTTTTCAGTTCTCAGTTTCTAGATAACTGCTGCTGCTGCTGCTGCTTTCTTTATTTTCTATTTTCTATTTTCTATGTTTTTCTTGCTTAAGTTGAGAATGTCGCTCAGCAAAGTTCATTAAATGGCGAAGATGAAAGCAGGTAAAGCCAAAGATTTGCATACAGCTCCTGAACTCAAATAATGTCTCTATTTATAAACAGATTGTTGCCATTTAAAGTAATCTCATAATTTTATATCTCATTTCCGCAAAGGGCCACAAGACACAAGGACACATTAAATAGAGGACTAAAAACAAACTGACGACGGCTTGAATACTCTAAAGTTTGCTAACAGAAATATTGCGCTTTCGAGGAAAAATTTGATAGTTTAGATGAAGAATATATCGTTTCGATAAATGCTGATATTCTTCCTAATTTGTAGAGAAGTTGTCAGACTATGATGTTCTGCTAATCCAATATTGTCAAATGTTAACTTTTATTAAAATATTGGTATAATAAATACTTCTACTTACCCATTTTTTCCCCACAAAGGCTCTGCAGTAATAAATTAACTGTAAGTAAAGAAAAATAGTTATTATAAAGTTATGTAATTAGAACTCCAGTTAGAAAGAAATTAGCTAATAGAATATATTATATTAAGTATTAAAGCATTTTAATTTATTGGTAATTTATATTAAATACGTAACATAAAGAAAATCAGCACTATTTAAATAATTATATTCTCTCTAAAAAAGATTGTTAAAGCACAGCAAAGTTTTGTATTTAATTGGATAATGCATGTCTAACTTCTATACACATTGAGAACATCCTTTTGCGAGTTTGCGTTAAAGCATTTTATATGTTATGCATGCTAAACTTAATTAAAGACTTGACAAACATGCTGCTCTACTTAAAAAGTCACTTGAAAAAAGAAATGTGTGTGTTTTTATACCGAGTTGCTCTCTGCAGCCATTTAAAGTGTGCACCTCTGTATTGTTAGTCAGTCATACATAGAGCACATCTATACACACACATAGGTAAAACATATACCCACATAAATACACCCGTATAGAAAGAGAGAGAGAGAGAGAGAGAGTGCTGTTTTCATAGATTCGCATTGAGACCATAAACAAGCCATTATCAACAGGCGGACAAAAGGCAGAAATGCAGCTGGTTGGCTGGATTATCGCTTATTGCATTATTTTTATGCGATGAACGCGCGTCGATTAGAAAACTAAAAATGTATTTTCGTATTTCGTATATTTGGCATTTTCTCTGTGTGTGTGTGTGCTCTATTTCCCCTCGTATTGCTGTTGCTGTTGCCGTTTGCTGAGTGGCCGAGAACGAAGCGAATTGCAATAAAAATTGTGAGCAGACTGAGGGGAGAAAAAAGGAGGAGAGTGAGGGGGCAATGAAACGAGCAGTGGCACAAGCAAATGGCAATCGCATTTGCCGCATTGCATTGCCAAGGCACATTGCAACACGACGAGCAGCAACAGCGGCAACAGCGGCAGCAACATCAGCAATCGGTAGCAACTATCAGCAGTTAACAACAATATTGGCACCTTAACTGGTTGCCTGACTGCGTCTTCACTCCACTCCACTTCACTTGACTTGGCTTGGCTTGGCTAACTGTGAAATTGTGGCCATAAAACGTGCGCATTGCAAGTGGCAAAAAGACGCCACAAAGTATCGAGGCAGATGTAGAGTTAGAGTTGCAGCAACTGCTTTTGCTGCCTGCCAATTGCTCAACAAGACAACAGACAAAAATCTTGTACGCCACACGGCGTATACGTGTTAATTTAACCCCTGCCCAGCTGCAAACGATTAGACAGCCAACAGACAACAGAGAAACATCGAGGCAGACACGACGAATAGTCGTAGAAGTCGAGACTCAGTCATTCATTCACTCACTCACTCACGTCGCTGTGTGTTGAATTTAGCAGCTAACTCGACTTTTTGGCTTTTGCCAAATTGCCCGTTTGCATCGCACTCATCGCTCTTTTCTGTTGCATCCACAGTTCACAGTCTTCATCGTCTTCCACGTGGCGTGCTCTATAAATTTTCCGGCTGTCAGTGCAATTGGGTTTTCCCCCCAGGCCGAGTCCGAGTCCGAGTCCGAGTTCGAGCTGAGGTTTGAGTTTAGTGTGCTAAGTGCATTTTGCTTAGCCAGTTTTCAATTTGTCCATAGTCCTCTTCGAAAAGTCCATTCCAGAGGGGGGGTGGCCAAAACACTATATTTTGGGGCAAGCGTATAAGTAATGATGTGACGATTTGGCAGCCAACGAGCCAGCGACAAGCGAAACTGGCCAACTAAACACAACACAACACAGTTCAAGTCAGGCCAAGCACACACACACATACACACACACACAGATAGTTGCCTGCCCCCTCGCCACATTCTCATGCCACCAAACTCGTCTCTTCTCTTTCATCAAAGTCTGCTGCAACCGACGAAACACATTTAGTTGATGTGGGCGTTTTGCCTAGCGAGAAGAAGAGGAAGTAGTAGAGGAAGGGGATTGGGGTAGAGGACTCGAAGGGGAGCGGGTCAAGAGTTCATTGCACCAGCACCGAGTGTCGAGTGTCGAGTGTCCGTTTGTATTGCCATAGTTCAAGGCTCTTTTTGTTTGTTTTGCAAAGTGTTTGCCAGCTGCGGGGCATATTAGCTAAGCTAGTTGTTTGACAAAGCAAAAACAAAACTTATGCTGAAAGAATTGTTCATTTAAATATAGTACGAATGTAGTGACAAATTCTAGCCATGAGCAAAGTATTTAAAGCATTAGGTGCTAAGGAATTATGTGCTTAACTGCCTCAATAAAGACAAATATGATTACTTTTGCAATGAATAAAATGTGCAAATTTATATTATTCAAATGGTATTTAAAGAAACTAAAAATGAAGTTTTGGCTTTGGGCAGCTTAAAGCTGTTAATTTACTTTTGTAATAGCCATAAATCAATCAACACAATTCAATGATTCAATTAACACAACAAAATTGTTGAAATTGCTAAGGATTTAGTTTAATGTGCTTGAACAATAAAAATCTAGCACTAAGAGTATTCAAAATTCGTTGCTTGTTTGCTGTTGCTGTTTTGCTTGTTTGTGGCTGCTGTTAAAGAAAATTTCCTTTGGCATGCACTTTGGGCATACATTTCGAATTGCGATGTTTTCCAAGGGATCGAGGGGCGAAGGGCTTGTTTGACAAAGCAGGATGAAGATGATGGGGCCAAAGTGAAGAAGCAGCATTTTTCGGTAGTCGACTAGTTTAAGTCTTGTTGGCTAGCCTGATAAATTGTTTCCGCAGAGCGTTGCACGTAATTGCTGGCGGATCGATGAAAACTCGCTTAAAGGTTTTTTGGCCAACTCAAATTAAGGGAAGTGAAGAGAATGAGGTTGTTGCTGTTGCTGTTGCTGTTTGTGACAAGGCCAACTAATTTGTACACTTCATTGTGAGACAAAAACCAAACGACAGTTGCCAAAATAAGACAATTCACACAGCAAAACGCAACGCCAACTCATTGCCTCTGGCAGCCTCTGTGTTGCATTAGTTGCAACAAGCAAGTTGTTGTTGCAGCAAGTTGTTGTTGCTGCTGCTATTTGCCGTTGGCTGTGTGAAATGTAATGCAATTTCATGTCAGAAACTAACAGAGCGACAGCCAGAGCACAAAACTTTAAAGTGATATTTTTGTGTCGGTTTGTGTTGCGCACCTGTCGAGCAGATGTTGTTGTTGTTGTTGCTGTCTTGGTTTTTGCTGTCACTGCAGCAGCAGCAACAGCAGCAGACACAAATGCCAGTCATGCGCTGCAAGAAAACAAACTTGTGTCGCCTTCCCTTTCACTCCTCCTCCTCCTCCACCATCTCAACATTATCCTTGCCACTTTGCCACTTGCCACTTGCTGTTCTACAGTTGGCACTTCTTGTTGCTGGCTGCTTTTGGTGCCTCATTCTCAACCGCAGCAACATGACGCTTACTTCCGCTTTTGAGTGTTAGGCAACACACCGCACCCACACACACACACACTCTCTCTCTCTCTCTCATTGTCGCTGTCCTTTGACATGCATGTCTCGGTCTTTAGGCCCCGACACTCTACACTCTCATTTCGCTTGTGCAGTTTTGTCAATGCCTGTCTGTCTGTCCGTCTGTTTGTCTCTCCGTCTGTCGCTCAGTCTATCTCTCAGTCTGTCTGTCTGGCTGCTCGCCTTGAAGGCAAGCACTGAAGTTATGACAAGACAAGAGAAGCACAGTTTTGGTGCCTTGCCTGCTTCTTCTGCACTTGGCACTTGCTTACGCTTCTTTTTCCAGTTGCCAGCAACAGGAGTCGCCGCAAGAAGTTGCAGCAACAGCAGCAGCAGCAGGAGTTGCACCACTCCATGTGGAAAAGGCGGCGCTGCGGCAAACTAAAAGTGCAAAAGGAAGCGTTAAAGGTGATTCACTTGTTTGTTGCTTGTTTGTTTGCAATTTGTTGTCATAATTTGTTGTTGTTGCTCGGTCTTATTTGGTTGTCGGATTGGGCTTACGTTGCAAATTGTTATGGCAACAATGTATCGTCGTGTCTCTCTGTGCCAACTTAGCAATACTACAGACAAAAGAGAGCGGAAAAGGAAGAGGAAGTGCAGTGGTGTGAGTTTGAGTTTGAGTTGAGGTAGCTTTGCTTGCCACCTTTGAGACTGGGTCACTTTGCACTTGTTGTTGTTGTCTCAAGGAATTACTCGCATTATTCGCCTGGCTCACATGCATTATTTGCACACAAACGATTGCAAATAATTCTACATAAAGCGTATAGCAAATTCAATTTATAGTGCAGCATGAATGAAGCGTAAAGTATATTGAAGAATTCAAATTTTCACTATTCGATTATGAAGAGAGTTGAATGAACTAAATTTGTGGGATTAACTGCTGTTTTATATAAGCAGAAATGGGTTTGGAATGTTGGTATATATAATAATAACTATAGTATAGTATAGTATAAAAATTGTTGAAGTTATATAAGAAATACTGTGGAAATATGTGGAAAAAGGTCTTCTTATTTTGGGTTTTAGTTGCTTTGGCTGAAAATTTGGTATATTTTGCACTCTATGGTATATTTTGAATGTAATCAATACACCAGATAAAAGTCTTTAGTATGTTTTAGTATGTTTGTGGTATATTAATTTGGTATATTTTTAAAAACAATTCAACATTGTATATCAAAATAGAGCACACTCTATTGTAACTTTCTTACTTGTTTGATATTCCATTTTCCAATTTGGAGAGTAAGAATTATGGAGTAATTCTCAAAAATTGAGGAACAAATTGGAAAACAAATGTGTTCTACATTCATCAATGTTTTGATTTTCTGTTTCCATATTCGATAATTCAAATAAGCATTTGCCAACGTTTGATCAGAAAATTTCGTAAGTGTAGCTGCAAAAGTGTTTTTGCTTTAGTTGTTGTTGTTTATCTGTGGTAAACTTTTCGCATTAGGCAGCTTTGCAATCGCAAAAACCACTTCAAAATGCCTTCTACTGCATTGTTTCGACTCTGAATGCATTAATGAAGCCAACAAATATACTCGACAACTAGATATTCGAATTCGTATTTGTACTCTCGTATTCGTATTAGGATTCGTATTCGTATTCGTATTCGCACTCATAGGCATGTTTCATTATTGCCAAAGTACATTTCCAACTTCAACTTCAACTTCATCTCCATCAACTACATCATTTACGTGATATTTTCATTTGCATTCACACACAGAGAGAGAGAGACAAACAGAGCGTAAGAACATTGCATTGTCCAAGTGTGTGTGTATGTATGTGTGTGTGTGTGTGTGTGTGTTGTGCTCGTTTAATACCCCGTTCTGTTGGCCATATCAATTTTGTTTGGCTCGCTCTTGGCTCGCATTATCGTTAAAATTGTATTGGATTGGGCCAACAACATGCTTTGCTCTGCTGACTGTTTGTGAGGACACACAGAGAGAGTAGAGTTCTCGTCCATTTCGAGTTTCTATTCTATGTATTCCCCCCCCCCCCCCCCATTCACATCTAGTTGCAAGTGTGTAACCAGCTGTATAGCAGCTCTCTCTGTTTGTATGTGTGTTTATAGATTTTCCGTTATAGCCACACGAACTTCTTCTTAAAATGCGATTTTCAAGATTTTTGTTGTTGTTGTTGTTGTGTTGCTCGACTCGTTTTGGCCAGCGCCATTTCAGCCTTGCTCTTGTTGACGCTGATTTTAAGCTGCCACTTGCCTCTTCTTCCTTGCCTTATTCCTTGCCATTTGCTTTGCTTCGGCTTGCATGTGTCAAAAGGTATTTTTATGTTCAGTTTCGTGTTTTTCAACATTTTCTCAGCATTTTATTTTTCTTGCTTTTGGGTTTTCTATACTCATTTCTCCTCCTCCTCCACCCTAATGGGTAGAAGGGCTTGCTGGGCTGCTTGGGTTTCTTCTCAGTAGTCAGGTTTGAGGTCGAAAGGAGTCGAGTGGAGTCGAGTCGAGTCGAGTTCAGTTGAGTCCCGTCTTGTGTGCAGGTAATGTGGCACTTGGCTAAAATGGTGTGTGAAATTTTATGCGAAATGGCTTAAGATGTTGTTGTAGTCGTTCTTATTGTTGTTGTTGTTGTGGTTGTCGTTGTTGCTATTGCTACAGTTGTTATAGTTCTGTTTGCTGTTGTTGCCGTGCTTGTTGTGCTGATATTTCTGGAACGGAACACAATCATTCTGCTATGTTGCACATAAAAAGTTACGTTGAGTGGCACTATACTCTCCCCCTCTCCCTCTTCCACTCTTACAGCTTGTGTGTGGGCCAGATTCGAAGAGTTGCAATGGATCGGATTGTTAGTGGTCGAGCAGCAGGAGGCGAAGAGAGAAGGGCAGCTGGGCCAAGCTGCTGATGATGACATTTTCGTTCTGGTCGCTTCGATTGCCATTGGACAACGACAACAACGGCAGAGAGAGAACAGAAAAAAAAAATACAAAAATGAAAGAGCCAAATGTGCAAAAAAGGATTAGTTAGTTTCCTTGGCTTTGGGCCCAAGTCACTCAATATTGTTAGTTTGCTATTCCAAGATGGGGGGGGGGGGGGGGGGGGACGAAATTCGATTTCGTTTTCCTTTCTCTCCACACATGCGTTTTCAATATGCGTCGTATTGTTGTTATGCTCAGCAGAGCGCTTAAAAGAGCTCGACTAGGTCTAAGGTTCTTTAAAGGATTATAGCTAAGCAGATAGTGAAATGTTTATAATAATTTGTTTTGCCACTTTGATTGAATTGGCAATGAAACCTATAAAATGTAGTTATCAAATGGTTCGGCCTCTTGCAAGCAGTTCGATCGTGAGCATAACTAACAAAAGCTGACAGCTCTGCCAGACATGTAAACTTCATGCTATCTGCAAGCAGTGCTTTACTACCATGACTATGCAAGCAGTGCAGATGAAGCCAGACTAATTTCATTGCTTATTATTTTATGAACTTTTAATCTTTCTGTTTTCTACATTTCGTTTTATAACTATGTAATGAACTTTATTAAATTCCATCTGTAATTACAACTAATTCAAGGGCTAACTTTCGCTGTAATGCTAATGGAATTGGACTAAATACTACAGAAATGCAAAATGCTCGTAGTAGTTTTGTAGTTTTTCACATGCACTTAGCCTAATTTACATGGACTGATAGTTCCGCTGGCTATCTTATTTTTAGGAACACGTTGAATGTGCTAGACATGTGTAAATATTCAATTAGCAGTGCAACAAACACACACACAACCAAACACGGTAAAGGCAAATAACCAACAACGGCCACAGCCAAAATAAACAAAATAAAAAAACGTAAAAAACGTAAACAAAAAATACAAAAAATAAATAATGAAACCAACTGGAAGGGCAAATTCACAACTGTATTGCATATTCGCTTTGTCAGTTTCTACATTGAAGGAATGATTGTAAAGCAAAAGAAAAAGAAAAAAATGAGAACCGAAATGGAAAATGATTTTTATTTAATTTTCGCACCTGTTTTCAGGGCAAATAGGTTTCGTATTTTAATTCTCATTTGAATTTTACATGCATTTCAATTTGTTTTGCCATTTTTTCGGCAACGTTTCGAGTATTTTTCGACTTTTTGCGCAGTTTATTTTTTGGCAACTCTCAAACTCGATTTTTTTGTGTCGATATGCATTCCATGAGATGTTTTACATGTCAAAGGAATTTCGCACCACGAATGGCGCGTTGAATGTGTAACTCTAGCTGGGGAGAGGAGACACAGAGAGAGGGGGGGGATGGGGCTGCACTCCATTTTTCAGCGATATCTATTTGTCTAAAGGGTGTTACACACATTTTTTGATGTTTCAATTGCAAATGGCGGCAATGGCAAGGTTAACAATTACAGTAACAATGCCGGAATGGCATCATCACTTTAACAATAGCAGTCGCGATGATGACATTGTTATTGTCATTATTATATTCAGACAGCAGCAGCAGCACACTGTCTGTCATCGTTGTCATCATATTTCGCAAATTGCTCGTAAAAATGGCTTTTAATTGCACGTGTAAAAAGGGTTCGCTTTAAATATGGCAGCACTTACTCAGCCGTTCAGCTAACAGAGCTTCCCCTTGCTTGCTGCCCTCCCCTCCCCCCCGGCAACACTTTTTCCGTCATCTTTTGACTCTCGACTGTTGAAATTTAAATGCTGACGAGATTAATTCAATTAACCTGCGCCAGAGCGAAAGGTGAGTGAGAGAGACGCAATCTGAGTGAGAAGTTCCATGGGTGAAAATCATTTTAGAGGCAACAAACGCCGCAACGTCACCGCACCGCACCGCACCGCACCCCACACCGCATTTTCTGCCCTTCCACGAGACATACTGGCAGCACTTTTTTTGGGTCCTGCTGCCGTTTGGCTGCTTTTGACACTTTTAATTGGTAGGCGTAGCAAATCATTAATTATATTTCGAGACCAAAATGCATGTCACCCAGCGAAGAGAGCGACGAGGGTAGAGCTCCACATCCACATCCTCATCCACATCCTCAGCCACACCCATAGGCATTTTGAGCTAGATCTAGAGGGGGAAAGGGAGAAAGGGAGAGCAAGTTGTTGTCGGGAGCTGTCAAAGCCGTGTTCACAATTGGCTTGAAGGTCGCTTTTGTTGCCACACACACACACACCCATAGAAAAAAAATGGTGTCTAACTTGATAATTAATTTAAAAGGAAGTTAATTTACGGAATTGAAATGCGAAAATTCTAATTCAAAAATCAAGTTAAATTAATATGAAAGAGATTGCTGTCGCAACGCACAACAACAAAAACCAAAAGCTATTTCTGTTTGTTAATCACAAAACATAAACATTAAAACACTTTTATGCGAAACAGCAACAAATTTATGTTGACACTTTGCTCTTGTCAAAAAAGTTTCACTCTGTATATTTATATTGTTTATTTTTAAATATTAACGAATGTTCATTTTGGAATTAAAGAGTTCACGATGAATTCTATAGCACATTAAAATAGCAGAAAGATTGCAAATATTTGCAATTCATTTGTGAGCTAATGAAATGTTTGAAAATGTTGACAATTTGCTTTTGTCTGAAAAGTTTAGGTATTTGAAACATTTCAATATTAATTTTTCAGTTAATCAAAGTTAATTTTGAAATTAAATATTCGTTAGACAATTAAAATAAAAGAATATGTCTAATAATAGCAAATATTTGCAGTTAGTTTTAAAGTTTAACTTTGGAATGTGACTTTAAATGAAATTCTATTTTTAAGCTATCAAAAGTGTTCTGAGTTTTGAAAGCAATTATAACCCTGATATGCTCTAGAATCTCACCTTGCCTAGTGAAGCTTCATCAGCTCATTGACCGCAATTAGTCAGGCACCTAAGAGCAAGCCCAACTCGCAAACTAACTTCACTTTGAAAATGCCCAAGTGCATGGCTTAAACTAATAGACACACAGCACACGAAACTTTCTTTAATAAATAAATTATGAAAATGATCTCTCTCTCTCGCTCTCCGTCTCTCTCTCTGTGTCTGGTCTCCCCTTTTGGGTAGTGCCTAGCTTTTTGTGGGTAAATCAAGCCGCTCATTAACCATTCCCATTCGCTGTCATGGTCCCAAAAGCAGCTGCAAACTGCAGTCGAGTTCATTAACAATGCCGTTGCAAGAAACAGTTTTTGGTATTCAGTTTTCAGTTTTCAGTTTTGCAGTTTTTGGCTGCAGCATAAAACCTAAAGACAAACCGATGATAATGTTTTGGTCAAAAGCTTCACTTGACCCTGAGAATCCGCTAGATGAGATTGTGAACCGCACGTACGTTCTGTTTGCTACCATTTTGGCATTATTATTGGCAGAGTCCCCTTTACGAGTCCTGTTTTGTCCCTCTACTGCTTCTGGTTGCTGTCTGCTGTTGCTGCTGCTTCAATCGTCTGCCATTTGCTGTGTTGTGTTTTGCGGTTTTATTGGTTTGCATTTGCACATTCCATTTGCAAAATGATTGGAATTTATGCTTACAGATTAGATTCCCCGTCGCAGCACCCTTTTGTGCCAAACACTGATAACTTTCGCCCACTTTCACTGGCTTGCCTTGCCTTGGCTCTCTGGCCCTGCGGTTATTGCTTCACATGCCACGTCCCAGTCGCTGGATTCCTGTTTTGCTGCTGCTGCTGTTATTGTTTCATGTCCCTGGACATTTTGTGCTTTGTGCGGTATATGTTGGCATGTGTCTTCTACTGCCAATGCTCTCTCTCTCTCTCTCTCTCTCTCTCTCGCTTTTTGTCTCTTTCGCACACTTGCCTTGCAGCCTTGAAGAGCGCTTTTGGTTTGGGGGGCGCATTCGGGCTTCAGAAATGTTGCATTTTTGATTCGACATTCGGTCAGTTTTTGCGTGACGTGCAACCGCTTTGAGCTGCTGGCATATGTGCTGGATCCGAATTCGAATCCGAATCCGAATCACTATCAGTATCTGAATCAGATGCGGCCACAGCCTTTCGTTATGCGGATTGCATGCCATGTCAGCCAGTTGTTCTAGGCTCAATCCACTCAATCCTCTCTGCATGCCAAAAGCCTTCGTGTTGCAACTTGCAACACACACATACAGTGCTCAGTTATCGAGCCAGTTGGGCGCTGCCACCAAGCTGCCATGTCAGAGTCGCGTCACCGATGCGAGTAAACGCCCCGCGATGCACAAATTAAATAATGACAGTCGCTCGGCCATAAAATGCGCTATACTATGGACTATGGACTTTATTTCACTTAAAGCGAAAAGCAATCCCAGCTCCAACAACGGCAACAGCAAAAGCAACGTCAACTTCAACGTCAAGCGAAACTGTAACCATTGCATTGTGCTGCCAGCCACAACACATACACCCACACACACCAACACACACACACACGCCTACACACCCACACTAACACATAACATATATATGTGTGTGCCTGTGCATACAAAGAGAAACTGAATTTCTAGTTTATGCGATGAAACTGTGGGTGATCATAAAAATATAATACTTAAGCGGCAAGTAACAAGAAATTTTTACTAAGAATTTATATGCTCAAAATACAACTCGAAATTAAATGAATGCATTTTAATTAAATTTGTAAAGTTTAATGTTGATTAAATTCAATATTTTCATAGAGTGAACTTTCCTATTTCTATTTATTGTTAACAAAATAATATAGTACATGAATATAATATAATAAATATATATAATCCTATGTTTTTCTATGATATACAACTTTTTTTTTTTGTAAATTATTCAAACATTTTTTAGTGTTGATATTTTATTATACATTAATTTTAAAATGGAAGTGTATATAAATGAAGCGAAAATGTAAATAAATTCAATTCAATATAATTTCTGTTAAAATGCTTAATTTCCAAGAAGCTCAAAATTAGCTTGAATTCTTTTATATAAAAAATATACTTTCAATTTAAAATGCAAATTGAATTAAATAAAACTAAATTATGAATAAATTAATTTAAAATAAGATAATTGATAAATGCCAAGTTTGTAAGTAAGTTGCTTAATAAAAAATTTCACTTTCAATTTGAAATGCAAGTATAAATAAGTAATTTCTTGCTTAATTTCTTAGTTGCTTAAATTATTTTGCATTACTTTAATAAGAAAATAAAAAATTGCACTCTCAATTTGATATGCAAAAGTAAAAAAGATATAATGCAAATGCAAGTGAATGAATTTAAAAAAAATTAATTTCCTGGTAAATGCTTAATTTATGCATAGAAAAAACAAACATTTCTCAATTTAGCATTTAACAAATTATAAGCATATTTTCTGTATACAAATTTGAATATTTAGTTGGAAATTAAATATTTCTTAGAAGCTTCGCGATGTTTGTTTGTTGTTGTATGTTTATTTAATTATTTATAATTTGCGGATTTAAGTTTGTATTTAATTTACTTTACTGTATATATTTAAAGAATATGCTGCGCATAAACCGAGCTTCACACAAAGCGGAAAATACACTTAAATACAAACACACACACACAATCACATTCACACTCGCATACACACACACACACACACACACGCAGAGCTGGGTCTCTCTTTCGCATAAGGTTACATATTTTTTAAGCCAATTTTACAGGCCACTGCCTAACAAGGACATTAATTGGTAGCTGCTCAGCTCAGCTCTCTTCTCTCTCTTCTCTTCTCTCTTTTCTCTGCTGCTGTTGCTGCTGCTGTTCAGCAAAAGCCTCGACTATAGCTTGCTGCTGTGACGCTCTGCCACGCCCCGTCACAGTGGACGTCCAGTGTCGCCCACTTAGCGCGACACGGCCGAAAAGAGTAGTTAACTGTGTGTGTGTGTGTGCGTTGCCACATTCTCTACTTCCCTCTCTCTCTCTCTCTAGGTATGTGTGGTGTGTTTTTTCTGCCAACTGGCTCCTTTTTCATGGTTTTTATTCACTTCAATATTTACTTAACCCTTTTTTGTGCGCTGTCGCTGCGAGTTTTAGCAGAAAAGTTGCCGTTGCCAAAGGCAGCAGCAGCAGCAGCCACAGCAACAGCAACAGCAACGGCAACAATTTCAATGTTGTTTTTGCTCTTATGATTAAACATGCCTTTCGCTTTTGTTTAAGCTCGGCCAACTTGCCTTAAATATTGTATGAGAGAGAGAGTATGCGAAAGCCAGAGCTGGGCCATCATCGTGATGATCATGATGATGATGATGGTAAAACCGTGTTTGGTGGGGAATTATGGAGGTCACTTTGTACCTGCGGCCTGTTAATTAGTTGGGGCTGCTGACTTTTGACGCTGCTCGACATATTTCGTTTTAGGGTTCAAGTGTTCCACACACAGAGGAACCCGAGTCCGAAGTCCCAGACATTGTTGGACACACTTCAAGACCCGATCTACGACTTTAAGCGGGGGAGGGGAAGGGGGGTTTGTTGCGACTGTTGCTGGCATGTAAAAGTGCGATTATAGTCGCATAATTATCACGCTGACATGCCCAAGCACACACACAAGAGAAAGAGAGAGAAAAAAAGTAGAGTGCTCGGTGAAAATGCCAAAATGTAATTACCCAGCAAACAAACCGCAATTTCTCGGTACACACACACACACACATACAATTAAGTATATGTATATGGAACTCAGAAATGGAAGTGAAAGTGGACACGCAACAAGCAGCAAAACTGAGGGGGGGGGAAACTGGGAAACGAGCCAAATGCCAGCAGCTGGCCAAGCTGGCCACCTGCTCACCTGGCTTCAGCCTGGCCCACAAACACTTGCCACACTTGCTAACCAAGCAACCACCCCTCACCCCGCCACCACCCACCACCCACTTTTCGGCTGGGGTTTGTCATTGAAGGGTTTGCGTGTTTGACATGCGGCTTGGTTAAAGTTGGGCCCTTGTCGTTAGGTCGGCAGTTTGAAGGCGATATCGTTAATGTTGCCGTTGATTGTGCCCAACACACACACACACACACACTTTACTGGGTGTGTGGCCAAGAGCCTCGGTAACTGTGCTCGGTTTAGTTTAGTTTTCGTTTTTGTTTTTTTTTTTTTTTTGGGCTGGCTGTAAGCTTGGTAATTTATTTGGCAATTGGCAGCCGTTTGGCGCCTCGCTTCAGCAACAGCAGCTTCAACTTTTGCCTCTTCGCTTCGTTTATTCACATGACCGAACAGAGCCGACAATACAAATGCAATTTTTACTCGGCTGTTAAGCGTATTTTGGCTGGGCTTTCATAACAACAACAACAACAACAACAACGCGGCTAACAACATAATTCCAGCATAAACAAAAACAACAGACAATAATAACAACACGACCAGCAGTAACAGCAACAGCCATAACAACAACAACAGCAACAGCTGTTGACCAACAGTGACAACGGCAGGCAGGCAACAGGACTAAAAGCGGAAAAAGGATGCAGCAAAGGCAGACGGACAGACAGACAGACGGACAGACAGACAGGCAAGCCTGCAAATTGGGGTCTCATAATTATGGCATGCAACTCGACTTGCATATCGAGTATGCTAACGACAACATATGTGACATAGGTAGTGTAGTATCGACAAATTTGCTAAACATAAACAGAAGGAAAGAAGAATCGTAGTAACAAAAATTTGTTAAACATAAACAGAAAGATTTGAATTGCTATCTTTAAAAATTGCAGTGGAAGTTTTCAACTCTAATAACGTTAGTTTATCAAAAAGTTTCTAATTACTTTGTAATTACATGAAATGCAAAAAAAATCTCTATTATTTTTAAAAGAATTTGATTCTAGCAAAATATCATATTCAAATTTCCCTTCTTGGATATCAATAATATATGTAGATACCAGATACACATTTTGAAAAAAATTAAAATAATGCCGTATTAATATTAAAATTTATCAAAATAATAAAAATACTAAAAATATACCAACGTGCGGTATTCATATTAAGATATACCAACATACTATGGCACAAAATGCGAAACAAATACTAAAGCCTAATGATATATTACATAAAATATACCATAAATTAAAAAATATACCAGATTGTCAGCCAAAGCAATTAAGAATCCTAAATACAAACCATACAAATATATTTCGAGAAACTGCAGAAGAAGTTATTAACTCTAGTTATTAGTTTGTTGAATAAAATGAATTTTCATAAAGAAGTCTATAAAAATTTCTTTAAAAATTTTTAAAGGAATTCGATACTAGCAAACTTTTTCCACTTAAAGTATAAGTTCGCTTTATGGTTTGTCAATAATATACATAAGACTCACCCGTTAATGTAAATCATGTTAAATCTCTTTAGTTGGCATTAAATACATCGACGAAAGCGGAGCTGAAAATATACATACATAAAAAGAAATAATTCCATTAATTGGCTGCACTTTTGTATGATTTTTTTTTTTTTGGAAAAGTATATTGCATCATTACATATTATATTTTATTATATTTATTATATAGGTGTAAATATTAAACGATATTGGTTATTTGAATATATTATTAAAGGCTACATTGTATTTGTTGCAAATGTATAAATATTGAAACTTTGCTACTTTATTTTGGTAGTTTTATCAATATTTGATTTATTTTGTACTTTAGTTATTCTGCATGAATTTTATAGTTCTTTTTTAGCATAATTCTTTATTAGTTTTGCTGACATACTCAACAAACTATATTTACCAAAATGTAATACATCCAATTCTAGTTAATTTTAAGCCCATCAAAAGCTTGTCAACGCACGCAGCTCTAAACCGAATGCCATCATCAGAGCATTATCACAGCTCTTTTGTTATTAGATTGTCATTAAATGCGCTTTACGTGAGCGTAACTAGAGTATTTTGGGTTCAGTTTTGAATGTGCTACAGCTGCAGCTGAAAATAAGTATTCAACGAAAATGTTCGCGCCGCGCTGTCAACGTTGGACATTGGCTGTTGCCCTGTTGTTGCTGTGTGGCTGTTGCATGCAGTTATTTTGGTTGGCTCGGTTGGTTTTATTGGCTGCATCAGTTGTTTGGACCTTCCCATCCCAGCCCAGGCTTGGAGATTGGGGCTGGCTCGACTGGCTGGCAACGGCTGCTATTTATGTAGTCAACGTCACAGTGGACGTCAGCAAGCAAGCAGCAGGAGGAGGAGGAGGAGGAGGAGTGTGACAGCGACAGCAGAGAGTTGAGGCCCATAACTGGGCGACAGACAGACAGACAGACAGACAGGCAACACACAACAGCCCCAGAGCGATGTCATTACCAGTGAAAATTGGCGGTCCATTGCACGGCCGCCTTTCTGCTCGCTTCTCTTTTCTCACTTCTCTTTTCTCACACTTCTCTCTGTCGCTAGAGTCAACAGCAGGAGCAACGAGGAGCGCTGCAGCTTCGCATTCCGATTGTTAACATTTCTGCGGTGCATGGCCGTTGACGTTTATGATGTGTTGCTGGCAACGGAGCCAAAGTATGCTTATTGCTGTTGTTGCTGCTTGTTGCTGCTTGTTGCTGTTGCTGGTTGTTGCTGTTGACTCTCGCTGACTGGGTGTTGCGTGTGCTATCATTAAGTGTCGAAAATTTCATCAAACACTTCAAAGCGCACCACGTGCGTCTGCTACTAGCAGGCACTGTGCTACCCTCCTCCTCCTCACTCCTCTTGGTCATTGCCACGCCCCGTTTCAGTTTATGATTCTATTATTTTCACAGCAAATAAAAGAGAAACTGCGTATCATGGCCAAGTGCTAAATGGGCGTCAGGGAAAATTGCAAAATTTTCTTTGCTGTTTTTTTTCTCTCTCATCGGTTTTTTTTTGCCAGAGCAGCCAAATTTCAACGTGCAAGGTGCTAGGGGAATGAACAGGGAAAGCGGCAACTTGGCGTGGCAGCTGAGCACGTAAAAAGCGTTGAACCGGAACGTTGTGGGCAACATCTGCAAGGAAGTGTGGGCAAGTCCATGTATGTGTGTGTGTGTGTGTGTGCGTAAGGCCAAGGAAAACGAATTTTCAAGCGCACGGAAAACTTTGCGCCATGAATCAAAGTTTAGTGTAGCATACTTTTTAGGTGCGATTTATATATTTCAAAATAAAATAAATGAAGGGCGTTCTCCTTTGCTGCCACTGCTGCTCCCCAGCTCCTATCCCCCCCTTCCCCTTTGTCGTCTGCTGCCAACAAGCCCAAAAGACAAAGCAGCTATGCGGTGAACAGGCATTTGGGGAGCAGGAGATGGAGATGGAGGCGTTCGGGTGTTTGATTTAACTTTGGGTGCCCGTTTTCTTCATTTCTTTTATTTTTTGGTTGCTACTTTTTTCTCGTTTTTTTTTTTTGCTTTGGGTGCAAATTCAAATTCTCGGGTGCTCTGTTTTATTTTCAGCGTTACACAGGAAATGCAAAAATTTACACTTGGTTAGCTGATTGATGAATGCATAAATGAAGCGTACACATGCGTTTTAACCGGGGACCCAAGCGTGCCCCATTAGATTGACTAGGCGAACTAAAGTAAAAGGGAAGGGGGTGGGGACTGGAGAGATTGTTGCAAGTCGAGCAGCAATTTGGCAAACCTGTCGAAGCAGGAGCAAAGAGAGCTCGTCAGCAGGTAAAGTAACATCATGTGAGTTGATTTCATTGTCCTTTCCCTTGCTTCATATTTTATTTTATTCCTCGTTCAATTTGCTGTCCCATAACTTGTGTGCAAGTTCGATTCGAAACTTCGCTTACGTCACAAGCCATTGGTTTTCTTATTGTTATGTTCGCAATATGCAAATGTGATTTTTAACTTCGCTCTCACATTCTGATTCGATTGTGCTAAATGATGGGTGGGGGGGGGGGGTGGATTATTCGCTTTAGCCGATTTAACAAATTAACGTTATTTATTTGACAGTGATTTGGGGGAAAAACCAGCCAATGCGTCGTATGAGTAATGTGCGAGCTTTAGCGGGGAGAGCGGGAGAAGGGCTTAATTAGGTACTGTGTGTACATCTCTCTATCTGCCATGATTTGTAAACATAATTTGGTTAGCGAGCCATGAACATAAAGTCAAATTTATTGCGACCGAGATTTGTTCGCTTTTACACCCCGCTTTTCCCTTTCCCAACACCCCCCGCTGCAGTAAGAGGGTTTTTTTTTGTGGCTGCCCGCCAGAATAATGGCTACGAAAGCGACATTGAAATGCTGAGTAATCTGCGCGGGTTATGTGAATGTGTGTTGTCCTGCGGCGAGTGTCCTGCCGGGCAAAGCAAATATGCCAAAAATGAGCCAAAATTACTTTTAATATGCGAGCCAGCCTTTCAATGTGTTCTCGGCTGCTACTGACATTCAAAGATAAGTGAGATGTATGGAAAGTTGGTCGAATGCGAGAGAGCTTGGCCATGGTCGATGGCTTTGTCAAGGCAACAGCAAAAGATATAGAGAAGAAGAGGAGAGAGGCTTGGGCTGGATACTCGTGTACATGTGTATCTATGTAGTTCGTTAGGCGCCAGACGACAACATAATTTCGTAATTAATTTGCCAAAACACGAATGTAATTTAATAAAATTGCGCATACGCCACGTTGCCCGGGCCAAGGCAGCAGCTACCCCTTCGTTTTTGCCAGCGCTCTCTTTCATTGTGCTCCCCAACAGCAGCATCTTCATTTCCTGGGAAAACATTTAAGTAATTTATGCAGGGCCTTAGACAATTTGCGGCGTTAGCGACGACGACCACGTCGCGTACAAGGGAAAAGGAGAAGAAAAGAGAAGCACACAATGTACACACTCCTTGCCTCTCTATTTATACTTGTCCTTTCTCCTATATCTATGTCTATATGTCTGTGTGTGTGAATGTGTTAGTAACGATTATTTATGGTCTATTTTTGAGCATGCCACTAATTATGCTCTAGCATTTCGAGCTTGGCAACGCGCTTCCAATTACTTGACGCAAATAAATCAGAGGCGCCAAATGGCGTGGGCCACACAAATCCATTGCTAAATCAGTCCAATGGCGCGCAATTTGCTTTCAAATCGCACTCGACAGCGATATCGATTTTACATCGACTCATTGCTGCAAACTATTTTTGACTGCGTTTTATATTTAACTGTAGCTTGAAGATTGCCATTTGATATAAGTACATAGAATGAACTTTTTCGGGGCAATTATCAGTTTCGAAAAGTGTTCAAAGCCGATGACGAATTTCAACTCGTTGCAGGTGTGACATTTCACTCTCACAATCTATAAATAATAGCTATTAAAATTTGACATAATTAGTTTTGGCATTTGAAGAAAAAGTGAAGTTTTTGTTTCTTATAAGTTTTAACATTGCGTAGGATAAATTGAATTAATATTTTACTCTTGCTATCGCCTTTAAAATAGAAACCATATAGTATAGTAAAAAGTATTGTTATGAATTGAATACTAAATCGACTTTTCAAAAGGAAGCTTTTACTCTCTTCAAAGTGTGCTATATTTGAGTTATATTATTCATAATCTCTGTTTGTATTTACAATTTGCAAAGTGTGAGTTATGCAAATAGTTTCACAACATAAACTGCAACTTTCTAAATTCCCCTTTCCCTTTTGCTTTCCCTTTCGTTTCGTAACTTCTTTATATGTAATAGTTTCATCACAAAACTATAAATAATTTCAAAGTCTTACTTGAGTGATATTTCACATCAAGTTTGGCCAAGAAGCTCAACAAAAGGCGACTGCTCGTTGCTGCTGCTTTGTTAAGTTGCTTGCTTTATGGCTTGACTTGAGTTGGCTTGTTAGCGCAACGTTTGCCCGCTGGCGGTTAAATCAATTGCCTCAATTTGATAATATTTCAGCGGGGAATGATTATGACTGGGTCCCCAATCCCCAATCCCCAATTGGACTGCCCCCCCTGCCACCCTCCTCTCTGCCTCACTCTGTTGGAGACTGGCCACCCAGCGCGGTTGCCGTTTTGTTGACATTTCCGTCACCGCTTCCGCGTAAAAAGTTTGTTTGTTTTTTTTGTGTTGGTGGGCATCCTTCATCATGCCTCAATCTCGCTTTTAGCTGTTGGCTGAATGGTTTCGGCTATTCGGCCACAAAACTTCAGAAGAGCGGCCCATATGGCGTTGGTTGTCTTGTGCTGTGTCCTTGGCTGCCACGTAAAAAGGATTTGGGGCAACGCATTTCGCATGCCTAAATGCCAAAAGACGTCGCATAAACTTCGCCTTGCGCCTTGCCTTGCCTTGCCACGCCCCCCATTCAGCACCCTATAACGTCTTTGAATTACATTCCAAAAGCAACTAAAGAAGCAGGCAGCCAAAACCGCGCAGGACAGCAAAATATATACGCATATACATTTTTTTTTTTGTATTTTGTTTGCCGCTTTGCCGGTTTTTCTGCGGTTTTTCTTCACATTTTTTTTTTGCGCCTTCGGGTTGTGTGCGCATTTGGCGGTTTTTATGAAAAATTACCATGTTTTCTTCGCACTCATTCGGTGCCCTCCATCTCAGGCTCTCCACTTCGCTTGGCATTTCTCCTTTTTCTTCATTTTCATTTTCAGTACATTTTTGTTCGTTCTTCTTCTTCTTCTTTGGCTGCTTGGCAATTTCGGTATTTGACTTTTTTACGTCAGGCACTTGAGACGGATGAGGGGGTGTAAGTGGAGTGTGGGAGTGGGAGTGTGTGTGTGTGTGTGTGTGTGTGGGTGGCAGTCAACCAGTGCGCCACACACTTCCTCTAATGATGCCACTTATGTCGTGACGAAATTATTTATATATATGTACATTTTTGCCAAATACCCTGTAAGCTAAACTTCACTTTGAGTGTGCTCTATTGGTGACTTTGCTTGCTAAATGTTAATACGGAATGTTGATACTACTCAATTACAAAATATAAAGTACTAAAAGTATAAATGTGGTATTAAAATACTAAATTTTATTGTCATTTACTTTTAAAGTGCTTGACAGTCGAGTAAGCTCTCAAAAAAAAAAAATCCAATATGGATGAAAAAATCACAAAGCACGCTAACAAGTCACTGCTAATAAGCGCATAAATTGATAAGAAAGTAGAAGTAAAAGAAGAGGTATATCGATGTCGAGCACACTCAGTTTTCTACGAGTGCCGCAACGAGTGTTTAAACAGCAGACAGACACAACACAAATCCACACAAATAATTAAATAAACAGCAGACTTTTGGCCAACGCACTGTGTGCGGTATTTTCTAGTCGAGCACACCCGGTTGTGCTTAATTTCTTACATGTTTTTCTATGCGTTTGTTGCGTCTCGTCGTCGCGTCTGTGCCGTGTGGATTTCGGTCTTTGCTTTGCAATTTTTTTGGGAACATTTTTATTTTTATTTCCTTTTTTTTTGGTGCCTTTTGCTTTCGTTGTGATGTTGTTTTTTTGGCTCTTTTTAGTTGCGTGCAAAAATTTTGGGAACTGTTAATTGGCAGCACATAATTTACGTGCTTATGCCAATTTTCATTTCCCTTTACAATTTCAAGCTATTTTCGTCGATTCTTGTGGCTAAAAGTGTCCCAGACTTAAGCGTAACGTATGCGCAGTGTATGTGTGTGTGTGTGTGTGTGTGTGAGAGCAAAAGTGGAACATGCGAGCTTCTAAATGCAATTACTCTATATGTATGTGTGTGTGTGTGTGTGTGAGAAGTGACTGCAGCACTCGAGTTAGCCGGGGGCACTTACGGATTTGATTAACTGCTTCCGTGCGTCATCAAATTCGTTTTTTGGTGCCCCCAGGTGTAATTCGCAGCTTCAAAGGGTGCAAGGGGAGAGCGAGCGAGCAAGAGAGTGTGCATGAGTGTGAGCGAGAGAGAGTGAGATATCACAACCAGGTTTGCATGCAGAAGTAGCAGCAGCAGCAGCGACAAGGACCTACAGCAACTACTCAATAAAACTCATTAGTGGTGTTTTGTCCAGAGCGTTGGCGTTGGTCCTTGGCTACGTTGGCTGCCTTGGCTGCCTTGGTCCTTAGCCATTGCCGCCTGGCAATTATCACCAGCATGGTCCCCATTGACTTTGGCAATTGATTGCAGCCGTTGTTGTTGTCGTCATCGTCATCGTTCTCGATGGAGTTGCCGCGAGGCAACGCCAGACATTGTGGAGTCGTCGTCGTTGTCGTTGTCGTTGTCGTGTGCTGCCAGCGACAGCATCAAAAGTGCCGATAAAAATTTATAGCAAACTGATTTGAAAGTCAATTATCCTCCTGTGCAGCAGCAGCAGCAGCAGCAGCAGCAGCAGCTCAAACACCTAGCCGTGGCAGGCAACTTGGGAGCCACCATTCAACCAAGCAGCCAGTCAGCCAGTCAACTATTCAACTCTGACAACGGCGTGCAAATGGGTTTTATATGCAAAACTACAACTGCGTCTTCCCTCCCCCCCCCCCCCCCACTTGTAGAAGGAGTTGCTGAAGTCTGTACCATAGCCTACCTTTTTTATGTTATAGGTACTCTCGTATTTACGTTTAGTTTTTGTCTCTCTTCCCTTTTTTTTGCTAATGAAGAGTGAGTTCTTCATTTGTCGATCGTTTGTTGCAGTCATTAAAGTCGCTTTTTCTTCAGCCTCGGCTAAAGTCGCTTGCTTCTATTACCTCTCAATTGGCTTACTGTTTATGTACATAGTTTGTGTTTTTTTTTTCTCTTTCCTGTAACGCTATCGAATTAGAGGACTACTCTCTCTCTCTCTCTCTCTCGTTCGTGTCTTTTTCTCTGCATCTCTGTGTGCAGTTAATGAGTTTAATGGCGAGCATCGAATTTGAATTGCTAATGCAATGGCCGCTCATGGGAAACGGAAATGGAAATACGAATGGAATGGCAAAGCAATAGAAATACTCTCGCACTCGCAATGGGGAAAAAGCTTATGACTGTTGTTGTTGCTGATGTTGTTGTTGTACTGCTGTGTTGTCAGTCGGCGGCAATGTTTTCTTTTTTGCCCCTCGTTTAAAAGAGAGAGGAAATTAGGTGCTCATCGAAATTGTGCTCACTAATTGCGGACAGTGAGGCGGCTGCAGCTGATTCGTGTGTCTCACATTTGCCCATCAATTTATATTCTAGTTTGTCGCAAAATTCAGTTCAGCTTTCTCCTGCTGCTAGATCAATAAAAACATGTTTTGATCCAGCTAAACTCAATGATGACAGCCAACGAATGGCATGGAAAATGAGTGGGAAACAGAATGAGAATTCGAGTAGTGATAAAAGCGGAGACTTTGCTTATAGGGGAAGCGTATATAATTAAATTGTAGACAGAGGCAGAAGGAGTTTGCTATTCATGTATGTAAATGTATTTATTTCAGTTCAGAAATATAAGTTTACTGCTGGTGAATGAATTATTTGTTGGCTAACCTACAACAAATAATGAAGTCAAGTCGTATACGTAATGACTTCACATACGTATACGTAATAACTTTTGTACACTAAATAGTTAATATAACTAAGAGAAGGCGCAAAAAGTAGGCTGACTTCGTATGCCATTGATCAAGGTTGAGCACACAAAAGTTAAGCCCTTAAACGACACTTGAACAAGGTGCAATAACAACATTTAAAACGGCACTTGTAACGGCAACAGCAGACTTAACATTGCCACAGTGCATAAAGAAAACACAACTAAATATGAGCGAGACAGAAACGATTATGGCGAACATCTGCTGATAGCAAATGAACACGAAGTCCCGCCCCTGTCGATAGTGGTTTAATTAAGCAGAAATAATTGCACATATAAAACATTGAATTACAGCTTGAACTGCAGCAATTGGTTGCAACAACAATAGCAACAGTAGCAACAGCAGCAGTGGCAGCTCGAGATTTGGGACCACATTATTTGGCTTTGCATGTGGCTGAAGGCTTAACTCGTTTAAGCCCATTAAATTGTTATTGTTATAGTGCATACATAATTGTTGCTGTTGCAGTTACAGTTGCTGTTGTTGTTGCTGTAGTTAAAACATATGTTGGCTATTTGTTGCAACAAGAAAATTACACAAATCGTTAACTATTTGCGCAGTTTTTCGCTTCATTCTTTTCCCTTGTCCCAAGCAATGGAACCATAAATTTTGTTGTCGCGCAGCCATTTTACCTGTGACATTATTATTGCTGCTGTTGCTGCTGCTGTTGTTACCTTGCTGTTGCTGTTGTTGCTTTTTATTTGTTTGTCGTAATTGCGGCGACACCAACAACAACAACAGCAAGAGCAACCAAAAAAAAAGACAGAAAAAAGACTGAACAAACCCACAGAGATAACAGCAACAAGAGTAGAACAACAATATATGTATAACAATGTGGGGGCCCATAAAAATTTAATGAAAATTAAAATGAAAATAATTTGTGTGTTTAATTTAATTTTATGAGGCCCCAAAGACCGCAACAACAACAACAACAACAGCAACAATGAAAACATTCGCTGTAAACGTTTAAAATACGCTTCATTCGTTTGATGAATGCGCCTAAAACTATGCAACAGATCATAAATCAAGCGCATAAATTACCATCAACAGCGTCAGAGCGAGACGAAGTGAGTGTGAGAAAGTGCGAGAGAGAGAGAGAGAGAGCGAGTGGTCGACTCAAGGCCAAGTGAACGCAGCTACAACTAAGGCCTACAGCAAATGGAAAAACAATAAAGCAAATTTGTTGTCCCTGTTGCCAGTTGTTTGTACAATAAAAAAAGAAGCGAAACTGAAAAGAAAAGCGATGGTAACAATAACAATAACAGTTACTGTAATGCCAGCAATAACATTACTTCAAATTTAATTTAAATTATTTGTCCTCGCTCCAGATGCCCCCTCCACATGCCACATGCCACACCACATGACCAGCACTTTGCAATTCCGCAATTCCCAATTCCCCATTCGCTATTTGACAACAATTGTGAGATGCGTATCGCAAAATTACCTGTAATGCTTGCCCCAGTCTCGGCCTGCCATTAGCCAGACCACCACCAACAACAAAGTCTATATATGTACATATGTATGTGTGTAATATGAGGGCAAGAGATTGGAGCCAACAATGGCTACACAAAGCTATCACACACAGTTCATATGCAGCACATACTGACCAAATGGGCTGTTCACGCTTTAGATAACATCAGGGTCTCATCAGGGTTCAACTGAGCGCTTGCGGCTTTTTAGATTTGGCTACACACACACACACACACACACACACACACAACAAATCGCAGCTAATGTCTGGCTAAATGCGTAAGCATTTGCAAATGGAATATCACTATTTATAGCTAGCAAATATTTTGGTTCTCTAAGCGCAACTCGAACTTTTATAGAACTCAATACTCAAGATGACAAGCAAAAGTTCATCTTTATTGCGTTATCTTTAGCAGCTCAACTCTTTGGTATATTGTCTGATCTCTGGGGGAATTTATCGTGTATGACACTCTATTTATAGTGGAAAAAACTTAAACTAAAGCAATTTTGAATACAAGTAAAGGTTGTGCTCATAGCTCTAGATGAACACTAGGAACTTTTTCTGTCTTACGATAAAATATTTAAATTTATCATTACTAACAAAAAAATGTTTGGGCATATACTTTTCTCACTTTAGATAGTGTTGCACGCAACATTTTTGCCAGAGCATTACCTATGTATATAGATATAATATAATATATAATATATACTTTCATATTAATATTCATTTCTTTTAAGTGTTTCTAGCTTAGTTAAATTTACATTATGCTCGGCCCTTGTTTTTCTATTTCTAAGAGCTTCCTCACATAATTATTTAACACTTTCTGCATCTTTCATAAATTATTCCATTTACTGCATTTTGTTTAATGCATAAAATGCTTTACTCTGTTTTTTGTTCATTGTTCTTTCTATTTACTCTTTACCTATGTTATGCTTTACCTAATATCAGCTCTTTATATAAACTTATATCTTAGCTACTATATCTCGCCAATGCATTGCGTATTTTTAGCCAATTTTGTCTCCTTTCCGACTCCATGCCTCATTTACTTCATTTTCCACTATTCAACTTAAATTTTCTTGTTGAATTTGCCACTGCAAATGGCAACATTAAAGTTTTTGGGCCTCGTACTTATTTGCCAAACACAATTAAGACTTAATATTATCACAAATTTTTTCGCAATGATCCTTCTCAAATACACACACACACACACATATACATATATAGATAGTTGGCAGGATATTTGCCGGTGAAGAGTCCTGAGTTGGTTGGCAGGACGACTGCACTCGAAGGCAGCGCCAAATTGCGGAATGGCTTTTCATAAAGGATGCTGTCATACAAAAACACTAAAAATATGCGAGTGGCAACAAAAACGAACACACATATAAAGTTTTATGTATATATACACATCCTATATAGGATTGCATTCACTGCACACGTATGTATGTGTGTGTGTGTGTGTGTTAGCCATGAAGTGGCAGAAAATTTGCACTGGCACTTAAGTTATACAACATTCAAAGATGTTCTTTGTCCGCGACAGACAACGGCCATAAATTTTGCGACCTACTGCCAACTATAGAAATGCCATAGGCTTTTCAAGAGGGGCTAGAGAATACTAGGAAGTGGGAATGAAGAGGGGGTGGTGGGGGGCAGCGGGGGCTGCTTTACTTCCTATACTTGGTGGCGGACGGCAGGCAACGTCTTCAGCAATATTTTTGGCACATGCTCAACTAATAATTTGCCGTGTGCCAAGCTGAAAGGAGGAGCACAGCAACTGCTACGACAACAGAGAAGAGAGGGACGGACGGACGGAGAGGGAGACAGAAAGAAGTCCTTGCAGTAGCTGTGTGGCAGTGGCAGTGGCAGGCCAAAGCAATTCAACCTATCACAAGCGAGTTTTTATGCCCTCTTTTGGCGCTGTGAAATGGGTGAAATGAGCATATTAACTTGCTATAAATCTGTGACTTCTACTCGACTCAGAGAGTGCAATGACAGTTCAGGAATTACACACTTATGAGTATGTGAGTGTACTCTCTCACTGTATGTGAATAAAGTGAATACTTTGTTTGCAATTGAGATGTAGATCAAATGGTTAGATAAAGACCGAGTCAAATTCACTCAAGATTCAAGTAAACATAAAAGTAAAAAGACAGCAAATATTTCGGAACAATAATTAGACAAGCGAAGCTAATGAAATTTGTGACTTAAATGTAAAAAGAAGTGAAAATGAAACTAAAGTTAGAAGAGCTAAAGAGATAAAGAAGGTTGAGATAAGTTGCGCTGGATAGTCAGTCACTAGGTAAACAAATTAGAAAATGTATTTGAAGACGAGAAAAATGTAAGTATTGTTGATGTTGAAGTTGAAAACTTTATCAATTAAAGCTTAACAATTGAGTAAGTTGAACAATAAAGCTAAGTTTCTATTAAGTTTTTAGTTTTATAAAGTAGTTAATCCAGTTCCGAAATAAAGTATCAAAACAACATATTCTAGGGAAAGTTTATTCAGGCCAAACCTTGTTCTTATATCATAACAAGGACGTTATAAAGTGAAGTGACTCTCAAAAGTGAGTAATAGCAAATATTGCTCATGAACTGACTGAAGTCTAGGGAGATCATTCAGATCAAAGCAATTGTAAATACTTTTAAATATTATAAACTGCAGCTAATAATATTATTACTAAAATACTTTTACCTTTCCTTCATTGCATCAAATATGCTTCAAACAATGGGGTAACGACATATCTCCGCGCGACATATCTCCGCTGAACAAAAAACGACATATCTCCGCGCGGAGATATGACGTTTTAACGCGACTTAACTCCGCGCGGAGATATGTCGCCTTGCGCGGAGTTACCCCAATTTGACGCATCAATTGTTGGTGTTCGCCGCTTGAAGCTACAATGCTTGAAATTGCCAATTCATAAAGTGAAATACCAGGCGAACATAAGTCAGCAGCAAGCAGAATTACAGCAAATCATTGCCATATTTAGCAGCGCCATCTATCGCATTTAGTAGCGCCATCTAACGGCCTTGCAATTACGATCAAAATGTGCCCCCCAAAGTATGCCTCAGAAATTGAATATACCTGATGTGAACTTAGCGCGCCAATTGAAATTTAAAATTTTAGCACAACGGACAAAATACAAAATCAGTTGAAATTAAAAAAAAAATGTTTGTTTATTATTTTGGGTCTTTTGTAACATATATGTATGTCAAATCCTCAAGGATCCGACAAGGATCTTTCGATTAATTCCACTGAAAATCTATTGAAGAGTAGATATAGAAAATATGGCCAAAAATTCAGAAAATCTGCATTATCTCGGTCATTTGAAGGACGATCGGAATGTCCTTTGGCACAAGGATAGCTCTTAGTAATAATACCCAACTAGCATTTTCAAAAGGACGAAAATCCTTACAGAATTGAAGAATAAAAGGAATACCAGATAATAAGCTATAACTTGCGAAGGTCCTTGCGTATCCTGGCAATGAATATGCCAAAAAGTGTATATTAATGAGACCTATCGACTGGCCGAAGGACATTCCAATCGTTCAAGCGGTTCTCCAATTAACCTGGAATTTGTGATTTCAACTTTGGCAACTTTTAAGTCCTTAGGTAATTCCGTAGTTTTTTGATGCCTGTCGATAGAGTTCGTCCTTCCGATCCTTGCAATATGTCTCCCTTGATTATGCGGCATTACATGGCCGAGATAAAGCAATTTTTCGAAAATTTGTCCTTGGCAGAACCTCAAAGTATGCTACAAAAATTGCAGCCCGCCAATTTAAAAATTGCAATATGAACTCAACTCACAGACCGATGATATTGTTGTTGTTGTTGGGTCACTTGAAGCCACACGGCTGAAAAGTATCAATTCAGCAGGTAAAATACCAGGCGAACATAAATCAGCAGCAAGCAGAATTACAGAAAGTGTTTCAGCAGCGCCATCTATCAGATTTAGTAGCGCCATCTATCGGTCTGGAGATTGCGATCAAAATGTGCCCCCCAAAGTATGCCACAAAAATGAATACTTTTGCAGTGAATGCAGCGCCCTAATTTGAAATTTGATATGTCGTTTTAAAAGCGACATAACTCCGCGCGGAGATATGACGTTTTGAAAACGACATAGCTCCGCCAAAAAAAAACGACATAATTCCGCTCGAAAATTGTACCGAGCGAAGATATGTCGCGCGGAGATATGTCGCTATGCCCAAACAATTCCTAATTGCTTGCGACTTCTCACACATTTAAACTTCCATAACTTTAGTGGTTTGAGTACCGCCCTCTGAAATGTTATATGTTGTTATTTTACTCCACGATCTGCCTTTGTATCTTGCACTTTTCTCGTGTAGCACTTTTTTGTTCTCTGCCATTTATGGAAAATATCCCATGGCAGCTGCTGGGCAAAAGTGGCAAAACAATTGCATATTGGACGACGAAGGCGTTTGCCTACAATTGAACTAGAAATAAAGAGGGGGAGGAGAGCAAACCTTTGGCTGACAGGCCGCAAAACATTTCACTTGTAAATGCACAAAGTCTAAGCGACAACGCTGCCAGTTGCCAGTTGCCAGTTGCCAGTTTCCAGTTGGTAAGAGCCGCGCTCCAGTTGAAATTGTTATTTTGCATTCTTCTGCTGCTGCTGCGAATCAAATTCAATGAAAATCGCGGACCAACAAAACAACACAAAAATATGAAATAAAAGGAAAGCAAAGGAAAGGAAAGAGGAAAGTATGCCGAAAAAAAAGCGCTATGACCGCCAAGATTTATGGGCAGTTTTGCACGTTCTTCATGTGTGAAAATCATTTGGCGGCAGACGAGAAAACAGTGGAAAAGAGCACAGAGCACAGAGAAAGAGAGAGAGTGAGAGAGAGAGAGAGAGAATAGGGAAAAAAGGCAGCTGCCTTAGGCAGCCACAGCGTCGAGTTTATTTGAAAATAATGCTGCATTATTTATGGCTGAGGCGGCGGCTCGACTCGACTCGACTCGACTTTGGTCATGGCAAATAACAAAAGGAGTCAGCCAAAGCAGGCAGCGAGGCAGGCAAAGATGCAGGCATTCAGCATGCAACGTGCAACGACTGCTGGTCAGACCATTGTGCGGCTGTTGCTGCCGCTGCTGATGCTGTTGCTGTTGCTCTTGCTGGTGTTGCGGCAATGGTGGCGGTGGATTTTCAATTTTTGTTTCGTGCATTTTCACATTTTCACAGTTTTGCGGTGCGGCAGCCGCACGAAAACAATCAACTGCAACAAAACTGAGGCCGACTCAGCGCAGGCAGCCAGAGGTCCTTCGAGTAGTGACTCCAGGATGCAATAAATGCAAGCCCGCAACGATGTCGGCACAACGTTGTTGTTTGCACTGCCATCGCCATCGCCATCGCCATCGCCTCGATTGTTGCATGCAAATGCGGCATGTGGCGCACTTGACGCTAGCAACATTGTGGCAACAAGTCAGCGCCGAGTGCGCAGCCTTATAGTCAGCTCAAATGCACTGACAGAAATTGCCAGTAAACGTTGAACGTTAAAGAATCAATAATGTAACTAACAGTGATTTAAAAATATCGAGTGTAAGCTTAAAAAACATTTGTTTTGTGTAATACAATCTTGAAGCAAAGTCTTGACTTACTTTGCACTGTGCACTGTGCAATGCGAATGCGTGGCATTTAATGAGCAAAGACTGAGCGGGACTGAGCTGCAAGCTCAGCGTCGAGCAAATAGTCTGGTTAAATCGAAACAGAAAACAAAAGCCCACATGGCGTATGAGTAACAACATGCGAGGCCAAAGGCCAGCCAGCTGACGCCAGACGCTCGCAGCTCGCACAATGTTCCCTTACTCTCTGGGAAGGCTTATTAATGCGTCGTGCCACGAAAGCAGCAGCAGCAGCAGCAGCGGAAACGTATGTGGTGCTGCCTGCGGTGGCATGCCCCCCAAATCCCAACAACAAGTCCCTCGCCCACGAGCCAACGAGAAACGCCGTCAAGCGCGACAGCTGCTGGCAGCAGCAAAAGCAGCAAAGGCAAAAGCATTTCGAAGTGCTACTGCTGCGATTTCATTTCCGCCAGTTGTTTTATTGGTATGTGCGTAAGCGTATGTGTGTCCTGGCCAGGACTTGACTCCAAACCAAAAGCACCAGAGAATAGAATACTAGAGAAGAGAGCACAGAACTCACAACTGAACAGAACTGAACAGAACAGCAGGTGTTTATGTTTGTGCTTTTAATTAAAAGCAATTTACAATTTTCTTTCATTTGCCTTTGCCATAGAAATCAGAGCAACACACACACACGCACACCTACACACACTAACACACACTCAGTTAAGGCCTGCCTGAATGCGTATCTGATGGATGCGTTGCAATTAGTGGCCTCAGATTGCACATTTAGCATGCGAATTTGAGGCCGTAACTATGGCTGAGATACGAATGTGAATACGAATATATGTATATATAGATATATGTATTGGGAAAATGTGTTCTTGTGGCCCAGTTGGGGCCAAGACCAAGATGAGCTGCCATTTAGAGTAATTGCTGACGATAAAAAGATGATGCAAGCAAGCAAACCAACTCACTCAATGACTGACGACTTGGAAAAGGGGAAACGCAAAAGATTCTCCTTCTCCTTCTATCTTTCTATCCATAAGTAATTCGACACAAAAGCATTGCTAATGGCCACCTGAATAATGTGTGTAGAATGTGCTCCAACCCATCTCTACCTCTCTCTCTCTCTACCTCTGTCTATCTCTTTCTTAGTTCGCATAATATGTTGGGCAGACAACAGCCAACATAATATTCGTCATCAAGCTTATTATTATCGCCTTTCAATACTGTCGAATGTCGAATGTGGAATAGGCTGTTGGCATTGTGAATTAATAACCAAGCACTCTACTCTCTGCTGTCAGCTGGGGAAAAGTAATTTGGCAGACAGAAATGCCCAGAATTGAACAGTAATTAAATAAGCTCAATGCTAATTCATGGTTTGATAATGCGTTTCACAAGATCTAATTTCAAGCAAGTTAGATTGGTTTGCCATTCGATTCTAATTATTATATGCAACACTAAAGTTTAATTGAAATGCATTATTATTACATGTTGCAAGTTTCGTTACTAGCACTCTAATACTTTGTTAGCTTACACTTAATATTGTACTATCTGATATGTATAATCGAATAAGTAAAACAGTGTGTTTAACTGTGAGATACATTATATCTTGTGAAAGAGTTCGTTAAGAATAGTATTTTTCACAGCTATTTTAAAGTTCACAGCTATTTCGGATTATATATTTGTAAAATAAAAACTATATAAATTAAAGTTAAGTTTTCAGCTTTCACTTTTTTTAAACTCTTCTATGATCATTGATCATTTAGCATCAATTTCTCTTATTACAATACTCAGTACTTTGAATATGTTTGCATCCATATAAGAACAAGTTCAAACTCAAATGAAAGTCTATGGCAATACAGTTTGATATAGAAGAAGTGTTGTTTTGCTTACCTTAGTTTTCCACAAAATATCGTCCATGGTAGAGTGTGAAGTATTCTCAGCTGTGTGTTGATTGGCAATAAGTCAGTCAGGTTGCCAGTTTTGCTCTGAAATAGAAAACAGTGAGAGATAGAGAGAGAGATTATGATGTTATCATCATCATCAGATCTGTAATTATCGTCTAGGAATACGATTTCACTATTTATACGGGGGAAAAGTCATTGGAAAATCGACAGAGCATCGATTCATCTCACAGCTGTCTCTGCTCTAGTCTAGCTGTCTATCGAGTTTTTCTGGTGTCGGGCATCGGCCAGAGTCTGGGGCTAAATCTCTAGCTGTGATTTTATGTGCTGTTTTTGGTTTTTCGGTATCCGCAAATTTATTTGCCTGCAGTGCAGAGAGAGAGAGCGTGGCCAAAAAAAGTTTTCTTCCATTTTTTTTCTTTGGTTGTTTTTATTTCTAACCACATTTGAGGTGTGTGTGTGTGTGTTGCCCAATCTGGCAGCCTCAAAGCTCGCACCTGCCACACTAGTCTAAGCACAGAGAGAGAGAGGGGAAAGGGGCAAACAGTTTGGCCTTGCCACCCATTTGGCTCACACACACACACAAACACACGGGCAGCATTTATGCGACGTGCAACAAATTTTAATGCGTTTCTCGCCGAAAATGTTAAAAAATGTGTGTGGCACAAGTTGGAATGCCACAGCAGCAGCAGCAGCAACAGCCAACAAACTGACTGCGTGCTTGTATTTGGTCTGCCAAAGTCTGAGCTGCTTTTTTTCGTCCTCTTCGTTTTGCTTATGATGATGCTGTGTGGCAACTGTTGCCCGAAAAACTCGTACACAACAAAAGCATCACGTACTTGCCCAAATCGCACATTTTACATGTGTGAGCGACATGTCTATGAGTGTGTGTGCGGGCGGTAGTGTCAAAATATGTATGTATTTATTATGCATACGCCCCGGTCGACGCTGTCGCCAACTGCTGGCGGCTACGAAAAATTTGATTAGAATTGTCAACGGCGTTGCACATTAGCAGGCACTTGACGCTGCCACTTTTATTTTCTCTGTATTTTTGTTTTTTTGCGGCAGTTAGTTGCTGCCACAATTGGTGGTCAGCCAGCGAAAGAGAGAGAGAGAGAGAGAAAGAGAGAGTTGCGACATGTTGCTGCCACACTAGAGAGCCACGTACTTCATTGCAGTTTCGATTCGTTACGCAAGACGCGCACAGTCAGTTTATGTAATATGAATAAGCTGCCATCGCCATCGCAAAGGCAAACAAAGCCACACAGCAGCAGCAGCAGCCAGAGGAGACAAATGCATGCCACAAACTCACAAACACACACACACACACACCAACACACTAACATTGCGGGACAGTGCAACTCCGGGAGTCGACTGCAATTGCATAACAAACAGTTGGCTGTTGTAACGACAAATATGCGACGCATGCAAATGACTGACTTACGGCCAGAACAAAGACAGAGACAGAGACAGCAACTGCGCCAACTGCGAGAGCGAGGCAGCAATTACATAGAGAACGCGACGCGACTCGCTGCACATTGGTCTAAAAATAACTATTAAAAGCGTTAATATATTTCATGCAAATAAATTAATAAATTAGCACAACTCTCTCTCTGCATAAAGTCCAAAGTTCAACTACTAACGAAATGCAACAAAGTTTCGCTCACACAATTTCCTTTTGTGCATAGTTTTTTACGCTTTACATTATTTCTATTTATTTATGCTAACAGTCGACGAACAGAAACTGTAACTAGAAACTAAAAACTAAACCGTAAGCCAAAGAAAAGTTTTACATTAATTGAAAATGCATGAACATTTTTGTCTGTTTCCAATTACGTTTTTGCACATCAATTATGCGGATAAATTAAAGCATACTTTTCTGCATTCTACATAAATTAGTTGCACGCAAAACAGTGAAGCTTAGATATGCTAGTTATGACTTTTCGACTCGTTTCGATTTATCAACTAAGCCATGCAGCATAAATTTCAAAGCAAATGAATTATGAATGGATTAGCCATAAAATTTGATTATTCAGAAATGCACTAATTCTGCTTGGAATTTGCGGTTTAATTTGTTGATTTTTCATTAAAGTGAAACGGTATTAAATCTTTGCAATTTTTTCAAAAAGTTTCAAGATAAAATAGCTAATAAAGTTTTTTTTTATAAAATATAAAATGCCACATATGAATTACAAAAAAAAAAAATAGTAAAATAAAAATATGAAACATAAAATAGAATATAAAAAATACTAAAATGTCATAATGTAAAAACCTTCAAATTGGAGCATAGATTTTAGACTTAAACGCGAAGGAGGAAATTTGAAAACAATTTATGAATTGTAAGATATAAAAGTCATAGAAAAATGGTATCTAATTTATACTCTCCTTTCCTGTCTGATTTTCTTTTTAGCTAAACTATTAAAAGTGACTTTTGCAGTGACATTAAAAGAAATAAATAATAATAATAATAATAATAATAATAATAATAATAATAATAATAATCAAAACGAATTTAACAATAAATTCTTTGAATATTAAAATAATAAACAACTTTGATTTAAAAAAAATTGAAAATCTCACGAATTGAACAATTGAAATTGCACAGCTTAACAAATAAAATAAATTATAATTACATTTCAAAAACTCATACAAACCAGTCATTCAATATCTAAATGCATTCAACCAAATTAATTTTGATGTGCATCAATTACAATTCTAAATTGATATGTTTAAATTGTTCAACTGACAATTTCATAATTGGCTGTTTGGACATTTAGCGGACAGCTGTCGAAGAGCACAATAGTTGAATTAGGTGAATAAATGTTGATGATCTCTGTTGACTGGAGTCCACTGTGCCGCAGTGTTTGTTGCTGCAGGTTACAACAACAACAACCAGCAGCAGCAGCAGCAGCAGCATCGCCGACGGCGCCACATTCCGATAAAATGCAAATCCGGGATTACTTTGTCGTTTTGCAACGAAAGCTGCCCCAGTCGGAGTAGCAGCAGTTGCAAGTGTTCCCCCCCACCTCTCTCCTCCCCACTCCCCCTAGAGAGCCGTGTGTGCAACAGCAGCACATTCGTATGCAATTCGTTTTGCCACAATTGATCCTTTTCATGTCGCTAGGATATAAGTACATATGCGAAATTGCATATCTTTGTCGTTGCTGCTGCCTCGTTTACGTTCTCCCTGTATGTGTGTGTGTGTGTGTTCATGTGTGTGTGTGCTGCTCCTTTAGACAGCTTTTGGAGGCTCCCTTTGGGTCCTCGAGCACAACTCGCTGGGGGGGGGAAACATCTCGCGTGCAACGCGACGAAGTCGGTTTGCTTTTGTAGCTATGGGGTATAGAGAGAGAGAGAGCGAAAGCTTCGCTTCGTTTGCATTGTTTGGCCCAAATATTAAAATGCTTGACTTACAAATTTAATGGCGCAATAATGGTGCGCACGCCGCATATCCGCTGTGCCGCTTTCCACTTTCCCCCCTGAGGGCGGGGCAATGCCACCTTGGCAGCAGCTAGTTGCAACATGCACGTTTATTGCATGCAAAAACACACACACAAGGCGCAGCACATGGGAGAGCAAGAGCTCAGTTGATTTTAAATTTAATAAAGTGCCACACACAAACACACATCTATCTATCTCTCTCTCTGTCTCTTGTGTCTTGTGCTGATGACCTTAACCTCTAGACAAACCCCGCTGCTGCTTCAGGCATAATAATTTAACATATTTTTGAGCAAAGCACGACTCATTTATAAATCGAATGTCCTGCTATGTGTGTGTGTGTGTGTGTCGCTAGACTTAACCCTGGACTAACTTCTCCCCACACATTCTCTGCTCTCCTAATGCTCTGCTGCCATTGCCCTTGGCCATAAATTTCCCAGCTGCTTATAGCAAGTGAATGTGTGTGTGTTGCCTGGCAAAAAGCGAAGCGATTATTGTCATTAGTCTGCCATTATGTGCTGGCCATCAACTTCAGATGCTGTCAATGAGAACGACGACAGCGACAGCGACAACGACAACGACTTCAATGAGCATGGGAATAGCCTCTACACAGCGAAAAAAAAAGTTCTAAAACCAAGATTTTAATCCGCATACTAAGAATTTTGGTCTAAAAAGTTCGTCAAGAACATGAAAATCTTAACGTTAGAAAAGAGATTTTGATTTCAAGAACATTTAATATAAGAGTTCTTATTAAAAAGAAAAAATATCTTAGTTGTAAGATCAAAAATCTCATTCTAACATAAAAAAAGTGTATATTTATATTTTACCATTTTTTTTTTGTATGCTGATCCCTTTACTTTTGAAATATTTATTACCAAATTTGTACCTAGGACTTTTTTTTCTTACACTACGATTGAGAATTTTTCGTAACTGAACGAAAACACCTAAATCGAGATAAGAACTTTATAGAAATTTTTATGGATTACAGAATTTTGTAACCGAAATCTAAAATTTTTGGTCCTTTTTAGAAAATTTTGCTTTTGTTAGACTAATGTTCTTAGTCTTAAGTATGTGTTATTAAAGTGGTTTTATTTCAAGAACTCAATTTTTAGAATTTTGTCTTTTTTTTTCAGTGCATATATGCCTCCTTCGATTTGAACTGAATAGAAAGAGCCTCGGCATTTCTATAGCCATTGATTGTGTGCCGTTCTAGCCAAATTATTGTTAGATTTTCGGCCACACAATGCGCTAAGAGCATCAGGCAGCAGAGCAACTCATAGTGTGGCAAGTGGCTGGCTGGGTGAAAGAGAGAGAGAGTTGAGAGCTGAACGCTAACCACAGAGCCTGTAAGTGAGCTGCATCTGCTCAAAATCGGACTATAGTAATTGTAAGTGGGCTTAGATTGCACTAAAACGAGACGAACACACACACAGATCCCAAAACATGCCCCGAATGGCGTGTCAGGTCTCAATGCCTCTCGGCTGCATTGAGTCGTCATGACAACAGACAACAGACATCATCATCATCATCAAGAACATTGCTTTCGGATTAGAGTCAGTCTTTTAAAGCGAAGCAAACGAGTTGAATTTAAGCTACGATATTTCTCAAAGCTTTTCTTCGGGCTAGACACATAAATTGCAATAATATTTTGAAGAGTACAAGTGTTAATAAGCTGCAAATGTTTATTTACGATACAATTTCAATTGCACACGCTAGTAACTTAAACTGCAATTGAAGAGAGCTATTACTTATGTGAAAATAGAAGCTCAGTAAGTATTAGAGAATTGGAAATATAAATGTGAAATTATTAAGCACTTATTACTGAATTAGATTTCAGATGACTTTTTTTGATTACTGAAATAAACAATTTAAGCAATGCATTAATTATAGAAAATAGATTGATTCAAAGTTTAATTTTCTGTGTTGAAGTCTTTAACGTTTTTGCAGTTATTAAATTATGTTGTGTGTGTTAAATAGTGTTCACGACTTTAACGTTTTTACAGTCATAATCCAAATATCATTTCGTTAGACACGATTTTAATTTAAAAAGTATTTGAGATGCCGCACACGTTAATGCTTATCCGGTAATCTATCTAACATAAAAGTTTTACGCGTCATAAAATGCGTGAAAAGTTAGTCAGGTATCATAAAAGCAAACTATTAACTATTGTGTAGAGCAACAACACAAAAAAAAAAAAAGAAAAAGGTGCGGCAAAATATGATTATGAAAAGCGTGTGCCACTGAGCATAAATCTCGTCATTTATTTGTGTGTGGGAAACTTAATTGAAAACGCATAGATTGCCAATGCCATTTTGTGCAATGAGCAATGTCCATAATGGGCTCGATTATTTGTATTTCTGTTGGCGATTTATGATTAAACAAAACTCCACTGACGAGCAGAGCTTTCATTTTCATTTTCATTTTCATTACCATTTCTATTTGTACCTCGAATCGAATTCGATTCACCATCATCAGCAAGCGTAATGAGAGAAATATGATTAATGCGTCGCTATATATATATGTGGGTATTATGTTGAAGTAAGTCGGTATAACAAGGAGAAAGAGAAATGAAGTGACACTAAATCCTGGTTAAATGCTATGCTAACTGACACAACTCGCTTAATGCCAGCTGCAAATAATTGCGCTTTAATGCGGCTCATTGCCATTTTTACAATCAATTATGCGAATCGAGACGTCGTGGGGGGAGTTGACAAACATTTATATGAATTAGCATATGTCAATATTTGTTAAATTGAATTAACGCCAAGTACAACTGTCTATGCGTGTGTTCGCCGTCTGCTGTTGTCTGCTGTTTGTAAGTGAAACGAGAGCAGCTCGAAGTGGTTGCTGAGAATGTGAAGGGGAAGGACGATGAGGAGGAGGAGGAGGAGAACTCCACCCCATTTGTTATCATTAATTAAACGACAAGGCATTGAAATTTATTACACGCGTTGTTGACTGTGTGTGTGTGTGTGTGTTGCCCGCCCATTTGCCACATCCACACACATGTATATACACACATATATCTATATAGACAATGCCTGGCAGAAGTTGTGCCTTGAAACTTTGAGACATAAATTGAGGCAATTGTTAAAACTAAAACCCGCAACGAATGAAAATTTGCGTACTTTGCCTCTTGGCGAGTGCACGAGTTGAGTTGAGAATTGTTTCGTAGAAAAAGTCGTGCAGAGTGAGTGCTGAGTCTGTCTCTCTTTCTCTATCTCTCTGTCTCTTTATTCGTATGTAGTATATCTTCATATACATGCGTGTGTGTTAGTTTTGTGTGTATGCTGGTGTGCGTACTCATGCGTGATTCCCACAATCAAAAACTTAACTGTCTTACCATAATTGCGTGCACTTGTCTGTGAGTATGTTGGTGTATTTAATGAAATTTTATTCGAGCATTCCAACTATGCCTGTGTCCCTCTCACTCCTCTCCACCTCGCATTCACCTCTCCCCCAATACTCTTTTGATTTTAACGCTCGCTCGATACACAAAGCAAAATAGTCGTGTTTCACTTGGTGAACACATTAGATAAGGAATATTTTGTATATGAATAGAAGAACAAAGTTTGTGTTAAAAAGAACAGTAAAAAAAATGATTAGTGTTAATTAATATTTCAAAAAGTTTATTTAAATTTTAAGAACATTTCAAAAATGTTTGTATAAAAATGCGATCTAAAATGTCTATCATTCAATCGGTTTTCCAATAAAGATTTTAAAGCTCTTTCATTATCAATAATTATCTGATTTGGGATGCCAAAAGCAACATTTATCCAATTGATTTAAATATAGACCTTTAAGTTTGAATTTTAATCAAATAGTTTTAAACTTTTTAAATTATTCTTGAATTCTAATTTAAATTTGATGATTTATAATCACTTTTGAATAATTTTTAGTTTAGAAATTAAATGTATTAGCTTTTAAATTGAAGTGAAATGCTATTGTGTTCCATATTTCAATCGTTTTTAATTAAAATTTCATTTAAAATAGAATTTGAAAACTCTTTAAGAGAATGACTTAAGAATTTAGAGCTTTGCAAGCTTCTAAATTTAAATGATTTTCAATGCGATTGATTCTGATAGTTATCAAAGTAATATTGAATATTTATTTAAGTGAATACATAAATTTAGTATAATAATACTTTAATTGCATATTTATGTTATGCTCATAAATAGTATTTAGCATAGTTTTGAACAGTGTGGAATCCCAGTCAGCCGCTACTTTCATTTTCTGTGGTAACTTCGGCTTCTGTCCCCTCCGCTTTCATTTTCAGGAGCAACTTTTGTGTACATGCCACACACACATTTCCATACGTTGCCACTGAACTGCCATCGCCATCGCCACCTCCCACTCTAGTGACACGCCCCCTTTCGCTCTCGAACCCCGCCCACCACCAATGAACTCCACTCGAAGCTGCGGCTTGTGTTGTCGTGTGTCGTCCTTTTGGCTGGTCTACTTAGGTCTACTCGAGGTGTGTGTGTGTGTGTGTGCAGCGTTTTGGGTCGAGTTTTGTGTCTAGGTTATGCGCTAAGGATAAGCGGAAGGTAAGGGCCAAGAGGTGAACGGTTGAGGGGTTGTGGGGGGGTAAGGGTTACGCTTACGTTTACGGTTATGTGGCGCGCGCGTTCTGGCGCAACTTTTGCAGCTCAATTAATAAAGCAAGTCGAGAGGAAGCTGCTAATTGTGTGTGCCATCGCAACTTTTAGAAAAACTTGCCCATCGCTTTACCTTTCCCTTTTACCTTTCCCTAGTCCCCTTACCCGAAAATCTCGACGGTGTCAACAGGCGACAACTTTACACGATTTTGTTGTGGCAAGTAAGATTTCATAGAGCAGGAGTGCGGGTGTCTCCCTCTCCCTCTCCCTCTTCCTTTCTCTCTCTATTCGGCCTGATTTCAAGCTGTTTACTTATTTGTCGTGACGTGATTGAAGAGGAGGAGGAGACAGTAACAAGAGGGGGGAGGAGACTGGTTTACTTTGTCGATTGCTGGGGTCACGTTGACTCGATTTTCGGTACAGTTTATCGCGTTTACTGTCAAATAATGAAATTGTCTGCTGATTTATTTGTTGACAGCGCAGATGTTGCTTTTATTTTCAATTTTGATGCCCCACTGTCTGTCTGTCTGTCTGTCTGTCTGTCCATTGCTACTATTGTCATTTGGCCATCGCTTTTCGTCTCCACTTTTCTTCTTTATCTATTTTTTTTTTTTTCATGTCGTGCCTTTTGGGCCGCATTCATCCATCTGGCCGCAACAATGCGATAACAACAAATCAATTCAACGCAAGCTGCCTCAACTAATAAAAAGCCAACCCCAGACCTCGAGTAGACCGAGGCCAAAAAAGCAGATAAAAAAAAACCGGATAGTAGCCATCTAGTTCGTGCATGTGGCGGCGGTATCTTTGTATATATGTATCTACAACTGTATCGGTATCTGCAGTTGTATCTGTATCTCTTGCTGTCATCTTGTTGCTCGTATCTGTGTGAAAAATATTTCCATTGAAAACAAATAAAGTTGTTGACGATTTCATAAAATCTTCACTCAACCCGAGCTCCATTTGGCGCCTCCTACACACAAAAAAAAGTTCTGCGAGCATTTCATAGTCAGCCATTTGATTAGATTTCGATTTATGGGCTTCTGTATTTATTATTGCTGTTCCTCTCGCATTGTTGTTTATTGCTTCTTGCTGTGGTTGTTGTTGTTGCTGTTGTTGTTGTCGTCGTCCATTGTTTTTGCATTCAATTAATATGCTGCTCTGCACTAATAAAGTGACATCTCTCGCACCTCGCATAGCTCGCTTGCCTCTCGCTCTTTGTGCTCTTCCAGTCATTTCAATTATGCCCGAGGTTAATCAATTTTCATGCCCAGCTGCCCCTTGACTTCTTCCTTCCTCGCTTTGGTATGCAAAAAATGTGCCAATCAACGGTTGGGGTATGCTACGCTTTCAGGGATTTTAACTTGAGTTCTTAAATTCCGCAATTAATGCCATATTAATTATGCTAAATAATTAAATTCATAAAGCTGGCGTTTTTCTTTATACCCGCTACCCATAGGGTAGAAGGGTATTATTACTTTAGATCTCGAGGAAATGTATGTAACATTAAGAAAAAGGCATATTCGACCTTTTAAATCCATTTTTGAGCAACGTCAACTGCCGAGAAGATATAGTCATGTCCGACTGTCAGTCTGTCCGTCTGTCCGTATGAACACCTAGATCTCAGAGACTATAAGAGATAGAGACAAGGTTATTATAAATATTTGCCACGCCCTTTTCATTTTGAAGATGGAGTCGCAAATTTTGGCTAAGACAATAGTTATTATAGTATTTGTGAGTCTTGAGAATTTGAATGCGATCGGAATTATTTAAGAAGTACTTCTGATTGGCGGATTCTGTAATGGCTTGCAATCTGGTATATTTTGCCATAAATGGTATATTTTGTATGTAGTACTAAATGAATATACCGAATATATCACTTGGTAGTACTATATCTATATACCAAATATATCATTTGGTATATTGATATATATTTGGTATATTTTTAGTACTTTTGCGGTATATTTTAAAATGAATACCTGTTTTACTCTATTGCTTTCATTAAAAATAGTTGGCGGGTATCTCACAGTCGAGCACACTCGACTCAAGCTTTCTTATTTGCTTTTCTTTGGCTTGCCTACTGCAATTCTTAAGGGTTAATGAGCGGAAGGGCAACTGAATTTCGTGATTAAAAATGATATTTTGCCTTTACATATTTGTATATACTATACATGTATATATATATATTATGGATGAGACAGACAGCGAGAGACGAGCGGATGATGACTGAAAGTAAATACAGTGCATATATGTATATTGAATGTGCACCCGCATATACTCATCATCGTTGCAGTTGTGGAGTTTCGCATAAATGTTATTAAAACCTGAAGATTTCTTCACGTAGATAATTTCGCATACAAATTTGCATTTAAATGCGTATTAAATCGCACAGAAAATGCAATAAGAGGCAAGCAAAAGAGAGAGAGAGACAAGAGCGAGAGCTGTGGCACGTTTCAGAACATACATACATATTTATATATATATAAAGTATATGCATCCATTTGTAAGTATGTGTGTGTGTGTGTGAGCTGGGGCAAAAGATTAAACGCATGCTTTGCTCTGCATAATTGTTGCATAATGAAGTGAAGGATATGAAGGATATGCTGCCATGCACACACGCCTCACTGGATATTTATATCCACTTTGACCAGAGTGGCCAGCAACAGAAACTGTCGACTATGGAGAGATGCGAGAGATGAAGAAGAGAGAGAGAGAGAGAGAAGTGGGAAGTCGGTGAAGTCGGTAGTAAACAAAAATCTCCAGCGACGTTAATTAAATTGCATTGCATATGCAATTTTGGTTGCATTTTAATTGAATCGGATTTAAGAATAATGCCCAAAGTCAGCAATAACTTCCGGACGCAGCAGCAGCAGCAGCTTGTTGTTGCCCCATGCGGCAAGCTTACCATGTGTCTATCTATCTGTGTACTCTGATGTGTGTGTGTGTGTGTTTGTCCCCTTTGGGAGCATGCCTGCTAACCTCACGCATAATGCACTCGAAGCCGGATGGGCATTAAGTTCATGAGCAAAAGTTCCACTTCCTCGGGACAATGGCTATAACTGCTATTGCGCTTGCTTTTGGCCCTAGCAAAAGTTAAGTCCAGCAAAGTTTTTGGCTTGCTTCATCAGAGAAAGAGAGTGAGAGAGAGAGAGAGAGAGAGAGAGAGAGAGAACGAGAGCGAGTTTACCGCTGGGATCTTTGCGGCTGAAGCTGCAGCAACCGAGAGCTCTAAAAACCAATAATAATTTCCGCATTCTTTTTCTCGACTTTCATTTTTATTTTATTTCATTTTTTCTTGCTGCTGCTGCAAATGCAACGTGGGAATAGCCAAAGATTTAGTTAGAGCAGTCGAGGGTTGAATCGCAGCGAGACAAACAAATTGAATTGGCCGCCTTTGAGTTTGGGTTTGGGCTTCTCTTGGCTTGTTTGACTATTGGCTTTGGCTCAGCATACACACACACACAGTTGGCTAATGTGATTATGTAAGCAGCCGTAGGCCAACTTGATTGCAAATGTAAATAGTATTGATGGCGCAGCACAAGAGTTGGAGATGGAGATGGCCAAGAGACTTCTCTCGATATCGAGCATTAAATGGGTAACTTAACGCAAGTATTGCAACTATTTTACTTATTTAATAAAGCCTGTAGTAATTTTAATTTTATTATCAGTAAATATACACATTTACAATGGCAACGAAAGTCGAGTGTCGAGTGAGAGAGGTGAGTTTAAATCGCAGTCAATTGACTGCCTTGCGGGCTATGCAAAATTTGCATTTTCAGCTTGTAAACAAATCGAAAAGCAATTAAATTATTTAAATAAAAACAACTGGCAGCAGCAGCAGCAGGTCGCTTGTTGTTCGCACAATCAGCGTGCGGGGAGCTCAGCATAATGAGAATTCTGAATTAATAATGACGCATACGACGCGTATGCCAGCCAAACCACATTCACGCCTACACACGCAGCTCCCCAATTGGCGATTGCAAACTGCGTGTGTGTGTGCAAACTAGAGATGGACTTCGCTCAGCCATAAACAGGTCCATTAAATGTCTATTCGTGCAATAAATATCTGGCCATAATGGCAATCAAATGACAGCTCGCTAATTAGCGCAAATTACAGAAGCAATTGTAATGCAATTTGTATGAGATCGCCCTGATTTTTTCCAATTGAAAATGAAGAATGCAAAAAGATGCCAATTACTTTTTGTAAATTAAAATGTTGTAAGATATTTTTGACTTATTTAACGATTTAACGAAACTGTAATAAACTTGTGGAAATTTGGAATAAACAAATTTCATAATTAAATTCTAAACTATTTCTAATTAGTTTTCTAATTTAAATTATGTTCCAGTTATTCAAGATTTTAAGATTGTTAGTAACTTGAATATAAAAATGTTCGCTTAAAAATGCAAATTGGAAATAAACAAATTTTTTAATTAAACTTAAGATAATTGCAAATTGGATCTCTAATATAAGCTATGTTTTAGTTATTGAAGATTATCGTTAAGACTGTTCGTAACTTGAATTTAACAACTGTTAAGAGAATAACTAAACTAAACAACTAAAAAAATCTTTAAAACACTTTTGTATAAAACATTTTTTAAAAGTGAATCTTCGTTCTGGAATTTTTTTCTTCTTTTTCATTAGAAGTTATTGAAAATGATTATTATTGAACTCAACTTAAGCCAAAACTAAAATATATTGAATATTTCTGCATTGAATTTTCGTTTCCTTTTCCTTTTTGTGTTTGAATTTATATTAGTATAAAGTTAAAACTCATAGCTTAACTACTTTTCAATACTAGTTATTCAAAGTAATTATTATTGAACTAAGCTGAAGCAAAAGCTAAAATATGTTGAATTTAATAGTCTGATCATTAACTAACAAGTCCATATCTAGTAAAAAAAAAAGGAAAAGAGTAGTGAAAAAAGAGAGTGTGAACAGGTTTGAAAGGTCTGTCAGTTAGCATTTACATTATATATGTTAATGTGTTTGCAGCTCGAGAGCACACACACACACACACACACAACACACACATATAACAACTGCCATTGCCAGCGCCTTGAGCTGCTGTCAATATTACTCATACGCCCAGTTGGGCAATCAATGTCGTTGGCTGGCAAGTCAGTAAGCAGAGCACGCAGCAGCGAGCACACGCACACGTTGGCTGAGGAGAGAGACATACATAATCCTTATCAATTGTATTACTTCCGGTCAATACTAAACACTGACATATCCTATTAATTTCATAAGCAATTGAGTGCAAAACTGTAAAGCGCAGACGGAGCCAAAAACGGGAGACACACAGCATAGCTCGAGTTAAGGCTATGTTGCTGTTGCTGTTACGAGTACGTGACTCTTTTTTGATACGATTGAGCGCACTCACAGGACATTGGCTGCCAATGCCCAAGGACGCGACGCGACTGTCGTTTTACCGAAAAAGGAAAGCTAAATACAGAGCAAATGCTTTTGGCCGAAGCGAAACCAATCCAGCAAAATCGAAAATGGCACATTGTTCACGTGCCGGCAGCATTCTCTTTCCACTTCTCCAACTCTCTCTCTCTCTCTCTCTCTCTCTCTGTCTCCTCCGTCTCGACAGAGCCTCGACTGCTTTTGATTGTACATTTCGCGAGATTACTGCAAACTCTCATTATTACAAACGGATGCCCGGAAATGAAGTGGCTCACAGGATGGCAAGGATTTTGCTTTGCTTCCCTTTCCTCCTCTCTCTCTCTCTCTTAAACGTTCTCTCTCTCTTTCTCGCTGTCTCTCATATCAATAACTAAGCAAATTGTTTGGCCAACGCGCGTTCAGACACATACTTTAAATTCCGCAGCTCGCTTTTTCGCACTGCTCCTAAATGTTGTTTTAGGAGAGAACTTTTTTAATCTGTCCCGGCGTCGCTGTTGCTGCCGTTGCTGCTGCTGCTGCTGCCGCTGACAGAACCAATTAAGCGCAACCAAATACACCCAGAAACAAGGTTGAAATTCCAACAATTTCGTTGCGCATCGCTTGGCCAAGCATTTCATTTTGCTACCAACTCAACTGACATTGGCCAATGCCGATGGTTGGGGCTATCTTCGTGCGCTGTTTTGTTCTCACACTCCTTTCTTTTTCTCTCTCCGGTTACCAGTTTCAGTTTGGTTCTCTGTTCAGGGTCCGCAATCAGCGATGCCCAACCCTACATGTGTGTATGTGTGTGTATTTCGGGCCATGGCCAAGCGAAACGCGCGTTGGCCATGTTGTAAAACGTCAAAAGCGTTAAACGTAATTGAGCTGCGCGCTCAAATACAAATAAATAAATACCGTCGTCGTCGTCGCCGTCGTCATCTCGTCGGGAGGGTTTTTTTTCGTTGCCACATTGTCTGCGCTGTGCTGTGAAAGTTAAAATGTTATTTGAAATGTTGCAACGCCAGCAACAACAACAGCAACAACAACGATGAGCAGCATAACAACAGAGCTGTGTAACAAACAACCAGCAACAGCAACAGCAACGGCAGCTGGTCAAAAATTGGTATTTAATTTTCAACTCAACTTGCAGTCCACAGGGAAACGAATCAACCAACTCAACCAACTCAACGCAACGCAACAGCGCAACATTCGGCCACTTGCCACTCGCCACTTGCCACTCATCGTCTGCTGCCTGCTGGCCAGCAATTTGCCACATTCCACAAAAGCGGGCGAAATATTTTTGAGCGTTTGGCCAAGGCCAACAATAAATGAGAAGTGCGTGGGGCACAATTTCCGCATCCCTTTCCTCCAGCCACACCCCCTCCCCCCACTCACACACACACACACACACACTCGCACAACATTTACGCTGCAGACTTAATGTGTTTTTCATTTAATTTCAGCAGTTTTTTTCGGTTGTGTGTTTGTGTGTTGTGTGTCAAAAGGTAGATGAGGCACACACATTGGTTGCTGGCTGCCAGCTGTGTGGCAAGCGTCAAGCGGCGACTGGAACGTGGCAAGCGGCAGTGGCAATGGCATGTGGCACATGTGGATGTGCATGTATTTGTGCCCCGGTGCTAATCATTTATGCAAATAACTCATACATTTTCGATTAGACAACACTTAATCAAGTTGCCAACCGGGTTGCTAGCGCAACATCATTTCCATTCAATGCAATTTTGCTGCTGCTCTTCTCTCTGTGAATTTTGTGCCAAACACACAAAACAACAAAAGCTACTACAAATGTGTGTTTGTGTGTGTGTGCTTGGCCTATCACTTGCCTGGCGGGCGTATTTAAGTGGAAAATAATGCATAAATTACCCCACAAGACACTTGAGTGTCTGCAAGATTCTTCGAGTTTAGCATAACTTATCGCATATCCTATTTAGATGAAAACTCACACACACACACATTCACACACACTCTGAGACACACACACATGCAGTCGCTTATTTAATTAAATATAAATCGCTGAGCTGGTACACATAAATTTAAACAAAAGCAGGCAAAGGAATTAAACAAGAAATGGAAAGTCGAAGAAGCTATACACTAATAAATCGAAGAATTCGATAAGCGCGATTATTCAGCAACATTTTAAAATGTATTACAAAAAAATTAGAATATTTGAACTCCATTATAAAACAGAAGATTCTTTTGCTATCTCTGTTAACATCCTTAATATTTCATGCCTCATTATTTGCAATAATTAAATTTGAATGGTTCTTAAATTTCAGTTTATATTATTGCAAATGTAATTTTGAGATTTTTTGTAATACTAAATTTCTGTTCAATTTCAGTTAATCTTTTGTCCAAAACATGGGCGGAATATATTTTGCAATCTAAACTTAAAATGCACATAATAAAAGTAAAACTGCAATTTAAATTTATGCAATTACTTACATGATTATATTATTAATGATATACAAATTAAAAAAAGAACGCATACCTAAGATAAAAAAGAGAAAAATATTATTAATGCTGAGAATAAATCGATAAATTATAAAAACATAATAAATTGTTTTATAACTACGTAAATAAATATATTTTATTCAGTTTTGTTATATTGGGAAATATCGAGTGAAATAAAATTATGTAAGTAAGAAAGCTACAGTCGAGTGTGCTTGACCGTGAAATACTCGCTACCAATTTTGAATATAAACGAAACAGTGCGTGTGGTATTGATTATAAAATAAACCGAAAAAATATAATATTAGTATATTGAATATTTCAATAAAAATATATCATAGGGTGCAAAAAATACTATTGAACTATTAATTATATACATAATGCTACATAATGCTCTATAAACCCAAGTAAACTCCATCAGAGAAGTTTAGAGCAGAACAAAAGAAGCTGCGTTGTCCTCTAAGCAATTCGAATTCATTGCGCTGCAAATAAATAAAAGAGACACCATGCCACAAAGCAAGTAACTTCCTCACAGCCTAAATACACACACCGCACACACCACACACACACTCATACATGCACTACTCATACACACATTTAACACACACGACTGTCTGCTTACAGACAATGCAGCAATTAATCATTGAGTTAAAGCAACTGCAAATCAGATTGTTTACTTGCATTACGATTACGTGGCGTATGCGTAATGTCAAATAAATTATCCATTCAGTGCAAGCTGCTGAATGGTATTCACTTATTCATTCATTCATTCATTCACTGACTCAAAGTTAAAGAGCTGCAGCAGCAGCTGCCCCCCCAAAGACTTTTACCGAGTATAATTTGCCAACCGATTGTTTTAAATCGTAAGCAAAGAAAATGTGTGTGTGTGTGTGTGTGTGTGTGTGTGCGTGTATTTGTATATTCATTACTTATGCTGCATAATCAATCAATATGCTGCTTGATTTTATTATTTCTTTATTTTCATTTGTTCACCATGATTGCTGACGTCTCGTTCTCATTTTGGCGTTCTCCCATCCCATCTCGACTCGACTTCATTGCTTCGCTTCCTCTTCTTCTTCTTCTGCTTCGTGTAACCCCCCTCTGCCACCCCTGGCACATTCCCTGCTCTTTCGCATTCTTGGCCTTCGCTTGCTTCGCGCTGTAATTCGCGTTAGTCGCTCCAGCAATTTATATCAATACAGATCCAATCGCGTGTCCTTCATTCAGGCGCACTCTCTAAGTGTACGTGTGAGCGTGGGAGGATGTATCTCTGCATCTATCTCTGTGTGTGTGTGCTGATTTGATGTTTTTTTTTTTTTGTTCGTTTTTCTCTTTTTGTCTTTGATTGAGCTTGTTATGTGCCAAACCTTCTCCCTCCACACTCTTCAATTTACCATCCCGCCATTGTATTTGTCTATCTAACTGCAGCGATGCCAACATCGCCAACATCGTCGTCGTCGTCGTTGCTGTCGATGTCGCCATTCGTCATGGTCGCACCACACTCCTCCCCCTTCCCACCCCACCCCACCACTCAGTCATCATCTTCATTGAAGTCGCTCAAATGATTCCCAATATAGATTCGGTTTGTTCGCAATGATTCAATGGATTTCAGCTCCCCGCTATCGAAGCGTACTTTACGCATTTGACTAACTGACAACATGCGATATTTAATGTTTAAAGACAGTCTTCGCCTCATTCTGATTCTCATTCCCAAACTCAACCTAAAACTCTCCCACACACACAACTTGCAACTCTCAACTGTCGTCTGTCAATATTTATTATTGATTTGCGCCATAATAACATTCCCAGTGCGTCGATAAATTTGAAATAACGCATTTACCTTCCGGCCATGGACGAGGCGACAATACATAATACTTTAAGCAGCAATAGGCTGCCAAGAGGCGAGGGGCGGAGGGCGGCGGCACTTTATGTGCACTCTTTGATATATCTCCTCCAAAAATAGTACAGAGAAGGTGAAGAGGAATGGGGGGAGGGGAGGGGAGGGCACTGTGTCCTGGGGCTCGTCACAAGTCAACAATAGTAAGTGCACATTAGTGATATAATTATTACAGTTATTCTAATGGCAGCGCAAAAGTTGCGACGACGTCATGGGAAAACGACCTAAGAACTAAGTGAGTGCATGTGTGTGTGTGGGTGTGCGAGTGTTGATGTGTGTGTAAATCAACTAAAAGTACAGGGCTGGCAACTCATTTCGAAAGAAATAAAGACCTGAACTCTTGTTCTTTAGTATAAAAGGAGTCACAGTCTATTTATAGTACAGAAAAATAGTTTGGACTTAAAGCAGCTCTTCCTTACGTGTTGAAGAAACGAGAAATGAACATCAACAACAATCAACAATTATGAATTATAAAGAATACATCTATATATTTATATTAATCAGCCTCTAATGACTGAAGTATACTTTCATTCCGTATAGAAGCTATTATTAGAGACTTGAAGCTCACAACTTGTCGTATACTTAATTAGGGAAGAAGTTAAATTCGTTGGTATACGATTGTATCGTTATATTAAACATAAAATAAATATATCAAAGATTTCGAATAAATCTAATAACTTTTCGGTATCATGACAAGTTCTGAAGAGTAAAGAAGGTGTTCAAAAAAGCTTGATAAATAGCTTTGTTATATATAATTAGTCTGTCAGTCATTAAACGACTGAAACGCGTAATGACGACTAAATTCATTCTACAAAAGATGAAGCAGAAATGTTGAATATCTGCTATAGAAATTTCATCAATAATTGCACAAATCTCAGATCTAACTGCAAATAAGACCTGCCTCAAGTCTGGCTCAAAAGCTGTTGCTCTTTGAGGTTTGCACGGTTTTTGTGTTAATTAATGTACTAAGATTTTGGTCTTTAATTAAAGTTGGGCTAATAAGGCAGCGCAGTGTGCTTAAGTGTTTTCCTAGCTGCATCCCTGTTCAGTTCTGTTCAGTGCTATATCATGGAAAGGCATTAAGGTCTTGCTCTCGGTAGTTCTGAAAGTGTTTCGGTAATTCTGAATGTGTGTGCGAGTGTGTGTAAAGAGAGATGTGTGTGATGAGATGTGATGTGATGGGACGTTGTCGTGGTAACTTTTAATCGGCTCTGCGTCGCGCATTTTGCTCATCAGAGTCAGATTCGATGCGAGTGCTCCAGGAGCAGCCAACTTGAGCTGTAGCTGTAGATGGAGCTGGAAACCCACATGCGAGGCATTTCGCGAGAAATCCTCACAAAATGTCGTTTTGCGTTTCGTTTCGTTTTCGTTCCGTTTCGCTGTGCTTGTCATCAGGCAACGTCAAACTGAAATTAACATTTGCATACGCTCATCAGTCAGGAGTCGAGCACAGATCTCTGTTCTCCTGCCTGCACTTGTCTCACACACATACACACACACACATCGATGTATACACACACATAGGCAAGTGCCTCGTTTCCCTTTCCTTCACCTGCTGCCGCATTGCACATTCGTCTTGTAAACATGAAGTTAAGCGCCATTAATTTACCTACCCATTGCCTGCTGCTGTCGCTTTGGCTGCTGCTCCTTCTGCTCTGCCACATCCTTCGACACACTTGAGCCCCAGCACTCTGCCCCCTCCCCTTGCCTGATACGTTTGCATTGCGTTAAAATCACTTTGGTCGTTGTATTAGAGCGACGCTTTCTCTCTCCTCCTCCCTTTCTCTCTCTCTCTCCCTCTCTTCTCTCACTTTTTGCAGTACGTGTAGCATCTGCCTCCATTTTGTGTTTACCCAACACGTTCGCTGCAAATTTTTTATGCCCCCCTTCCCACTTCCCACACACACACACACACACACACACCTCTCGCTAAGAGTTGTAAAAAAAACTTTTGCTCCTTTTGATTTCTGCCTTTTTACGCAGCTTGAAGGCGAAAAAGTGCTTAAGTGAATTTTAGCATGTGCAGCTTACGCACCACATTTTCTCAAGCAACTGACACGCCCCCCGCCCCCGCCAGTCGCGTGATTTACGCAATGCGCTAAAGGAACTTTTAATTTAATTCACATTGATGCGATTATTTCTCTCGTTTTACGCTATAATTGCAATACGCTGCGTATGCGTAATATGCCTGGCATCAAGCCCCAAATTGGTAATATATCGATGCTTATTAGGCTGAAGAGGACACTAAAGGACGCACACCTGTGCGAATTGTTTCCGCAACTAACAGTGAAGTGTGTGTGTGTGTGAGTGTTTGTTGTGGTGTGTTGTTGCCGTCTCAAGAGGCTGCCCAATGTTGATCCCTATTAGTAGCACAAACAAGTTGCTCGGCTAGCCGGCTCAATCCTTAGCGCAATCCAAAAGGATATGTGCAGATGTTATCCGACTGACCAGCCCAGCCAGACACACCCCTCCGACAAGGGACAAGGAATGTGGCATGCAACCAGTGCGAGACAGTCAGCAATGTGTATGTGTGTGTCCTGCCTGCCTCCATTGTCCATTCGGCTTAACCGCAAATCCTTTTTAACATATAAAAAGTAACGTTTTGCGGCCGTCGTCCTTACCTCATAGCTTCAACTACGATTGCGTCTGTCTCTTCCCTTGCCTCCCTCTCTTCTTGTCTGTCTGCGTCTGTGTTTCTGTCAGCTTATAAGAGTGTGTGAGTGAGCGAGTGTGTGTGTGTATTCCCATTGTTGTTGTCAACACCATTTTATACTGCGTAGGATGTCCTTCTTCTCTGCCTTGTCTTGCCTTGGCTTTGTCCTGTGCGTTGTCCGTTGCGTTCAATTGAATTTGCGATATGTGAATATTTAAGCACTGTAGAGGGACACAGGACACAACCCAGAGTTTGCCTCCATCTACATAACTATCATTGCTTTTGTCCGAGCGAGTGAGAGCGTGTGTGCGATTGAATTTTTATTGCATGATAAAAGCAAACACCAGCAGCAGCAATTCTCGTTGCCAGGTGAGTTAAACATCGACAGGAGACGCCACCAAAAGAGGAAGATAGAAGACAACAACGCCTGTCCAGTTGGGCAGCACAAAACATTGTAAACATTGCAAAATATTTGCTGCCTCAAGAAGAGATCTCAGCTAACCACTATAGAAAAGTTGTTTCTTTTATTGATTCCCATCGCTCAGTATCTGTCTCTTTCTCTCTCGCTCTCTCTCTTACACTTTACATACTTTTCTGTCACTTGGCTCGCAGCCGGACAGCATTTTGGCCAAATGACACACGTAACGAGACTTGGCCAACAGACACAAGCACCAAAACAGTCACGATTTGTGACACAATGTGTTACAACACGAGTAGAAAGGCGAAACAGAGACAGAAAGATTTACTATGCTCAGAAAAAGAGAGATAGAGACAGAGATTTACTATGCAGACAGACGGACAGACAGACGGATAAACAGGAAGCTGAGAAGAGCGAGCGTCCACTTGGATATAAGTATTTTTAATCTGCTTTTAAGTGTATTCATGTAGCAATATATTGAGATACTTCTACAGCGTTGCAGACTGGAATTTATTGTGAAGAATTTAAAATATTAGATTCAGCAAGAAACTCTACAGGATTTATTTGTGCAGAGACAAAGATATTGCGTTTTACGAGACACTAGACACTAGTCGAGTTAGCTGAACATGGACTGAAGTTGGTTAACTATGAACTGTGCTGATATTCTATATTTTTCATAGGTGAATTTCTAATAAAATTAATCGAAATAAATATATAATAAATTGATATATAATCAACGAAACAATTCTTTGATTTGATAAATTGAATTCGAAATAAAAGATTAACAACTATATAACTATTTAAAGACTCTAGTTCTTTGACTTGTTTGCATTATCTTAAGCGACATGCTCCATTACTTGATTGTAAATATATTGAAATAACTGTCTTTACGAGACTTCTTCTTAATCTTCAACCATTGCTTATTTGTTTATTATGTAATTTATATAATTGTCTTAAATCTACCTTCATTCATTTTTTAATAGATGTGTGTATGAAAGTATATTGCACTATTATTTTGATTAAATAAAAAATAAATTTAAATAAAAATACATGAATGAAGAAATTAACGTTAAGACAATGATATTATAAAAATGTTGCAGAAGACTTTCATAAACACAGTAGTTAAAAAACAAAAAGTTATCGTTCAGACAATTATATAAATAAAATGTCGAGTTCTAAATATTTCCTATCATGAAAACAATCTTTACTTAACTCAAATTTATGCCCAGGCCATTACAGGGTATTAGAGCGTCGCCCACTCTCACACATATTCCCGATCAAATGGTGCTTGTTATTTATTGTAGTGCTCTCGTCTTGTTTTTTTTTTTGATGCCCCAACGAGACGCGCTGAAGAGACGACAACAAGAACGAAAACGAGACAAGCCAAGCAAGTCAATTTTGGACGGAAACTTTTTAGAAAATTGAACGAAATTTACAGCGCAACGCTTAAAATTGAAGATTGAACCGAGAGTAAGTAGTAGAGAAATAAATGATGGAGGGGGAGGGGAGGGGGAAAGGGAGAGCGATTGGTAAAGCACAGACAACCCGCATGACCAAAAAGGACATTTGCCCCGATGCGCCTGTTTATGTTTACGTTTATGTTTATGCGTATATGTGTTTGTACGTGCGTGTGCGTATGTGTGTATGTGTGGGTGTGTGTGTGTGTTTTTGAGGTTTTACTGTCTGTGATTTGATGTTTACAATAGCAAAGGATGGATGCGGCACACAGAAGAAGGACATCGACATTGCTTTTAGAGTGCAGCAATAGCAGCAGGAATTGGAAGCAAAGACGCTGCGAATGAAGGACGTGGATGACAACGACGTCGTCTCATTGGAGGAATCGAAGGAGCATCAGCAGCAGCAGCAGCAGCAGCAGCAGCAAGTGATTTCAATAAATTTGATGGTTTTCCATTTGCAACCCAAACTCAATCGTCGATTCGCAGTAAAAAATTTCGAATTACGCTGAGAGGGAAAAATACGCACAAGTCGAACTGATTTGCGGCTGAGAAGCTGCTCCGAGAGCGACCGAAAGACAGTCCAAGAGTGAGCGAGAGCGGAAGAGAATGAGTGAGAGAGAGAGAGCGGAAGAGCTGCGCCTTAGCGAAGAGCTGAATCCGCTGCCTTACTCAAATGACTAATACAAGCAAAGTTATTGACATGGCAGCGGGTTTTTAGCTTTACCCTCAACGAGGGTAACACAGCGTTCTTGTAGTTCCTTCCCCTGAAATCGACACACACCCGAACACACACCCGAGCACACACACACACACACACACACATAGAGATCCGCATAAGAAGTATGTCCCAATTCGGTCTGCGTATAACTTCAAAATGACTGCTTTATGTAAATCCCACGGATAACGTTTTGCAAATTGAATTTTTAGCATTCTATTTTATTTATTTTTCACTTCGTTTTTTGTCGGTGGTGATGCGGCTGCTGTCGCTGTCACCAGTGTTATCCTCACCCCTCCCCCGCCGACCCTTTATTCCAATCCATATACCCACTAATATATACCAGACATAGTCCTTGGCCCAGTCGACGTCGTCATCGTCGTCCTATCTCTCGGACGGCGCGGCATCCGCATTCGAATTTACTTCTATCACTTTACGCCGCGCCGCGTTCACCATTTAACAGCCCAGCTCATAGATACTTTGCCTTCTCGCATCGGCTCTTATTTTAATACCCGTTATCCATAGGTAAGAAAGGTATTATACCTTTGTCCCACGAGCAAATGTCGTAACATGCATAAGGAGGCATCTCTGACCCCTTAAAGTACATCAGTCTCTCCGTCTGTCTGTCTGTCTGAACTCCTATATCTCAGATTCTCTAAGAGATAGAGATATAATTTTTGCTCGACAGCATTTGTTATGTTTGTAGGTTGATCAAGTTTGTTTAACATTTTTACCACGCCCACTTTCGACCTTGCAAATTGACCAAAAACAGAATAACAATCACAAACAGTAACTTTGAAGCTAGAGTCACGAGATTAGTACAGACAATAACAACTATAGTCTTTTTGATTCCTGAAAATTGAGAAAACGCCTCCTTACTACGGGTCTTAGTATATTTGGATGACAATCTGGTATATTTTCTTAGCTTTATGGTATAATTTAAATGTAATACTATATCAATAAACGAAATATAGCATTTGGTATATTTGTAGTATTTTTGGGGTACATTAATTTCGTATTCAACATTAATACACTATTTTGCTTTCATTAAAAATGAGTAACGGGTATCTTTTAGCCGAGCACACTCCACTGTAATTTTCTTACTTGTTATTTTTTTTTTTTACTGTAGTTGCATGACAGTTAAGCCGGCAACCGGATAGGCGGCAGCGACGTCGACATCTCTGCCTCAGAGCGAGAACTGGAAGCCAAACTGTCAGACATTGATATTAACATTTAGGCATAGATACCGAGTCAACAGACTGGGTTATACGTATAGTATATATATATATGCATGCTTCTTCCTCCGCCTTTCGTTTAACCATTTCCCTGAGCCTCGATAAATGACTGAATCACGGCAAACGCCAAAAAGTAGGCAATGTTTGTTTGTGTATGAGAAAAATAGAAAAAAAAAAGGTTTCAAGCGTTCAAACATGTGGAAGAGAGTAAAGCGGCAGCGAGATGTCGGCTACTAATTTAATTCTTTTTTTACATCTGTCAGTCGGTAGGAAGGAACTTTGTTATGCGCATCGCAAAAACACATTGATATGCTGTTTAAATTAGTTAACGTTAAGCGAATAATCTTAACCCATTTTAGAGGCATTTATAAAAGGATCTAAGGTCTAAAAGGTGCCTAACACATTTTGCGTTGCCTAATGAAAACTGTCGAAATTAATGAGCAAGCAATAAAGTAAGCTATCTATTAATAAATAGCTTTTATTAGCTGTATTTAAATGTAAATCTACATTTAATACGCAATTTAAATCATAAGCATTTTAACTGCTTCATAAATTGATCAGTGATTGATTAATTATATATTATATATGTTACTTGTACACCTGCAGCCAGCTTTGGCTGTTTCTTTATCACACCTTTTGTTAAATGCAATTGATAAATGGAAAAGTGTTTTCATTCAATTACTCAGATTAATGCCGTTGGGCACAATCTTTACTATTTATTGAAATGAGCAGCAATTATAAAATCATCTCTCTTTATGCTTTTTTATTGCGCTCGCTGTCTCTGCTGTTAATTCGTATTTAAAATTCTTCTGCCCTTTTTATAACGACAAAAAAAAATAAAAAAAAACGTGTATAGTTTGTAATGAAATAAATGGCAAATGCGTTTTTTATTTCATCTTACCGTGAAATCATCTCAATCAATGTCATAATTAATACTCGTAGCATGAATAATAATAATTGATTACAATTAAAACGCCTGCAAACTAATTATAGTTTAAATTGTCATCAAAAATAATGCAAAAACACAGACCAAAAAGAGAGGTCGAAGTATTTGAATGCACATTTATTTATGAGTGCTCTTTTTGCATTTTATCTTATCACACACATTTAACTATGTCAATTCAACATTTTACTGTCGCCTTCAATCTTTCGAAATGTGTTCGCATTGATTATTGTATCGTATTATTTACAATTATTTAAATGCAGTGTTGTGTCCAGTGTCAAGTCAAGAAAATGTCTCTATGAAAATATTAATTTATTTCAATTTCAAGTTGATTTAATATTCATTGTCGGCACTGAAGACTATTTCATAGGTTGAATAACAGCAATGTGTGTGTTTTTATTTAATTAAATTTTGTTGTCATAAAGTAGATTGACGACTGGATTAATAGAGAGATAGTATATCACAATTAAATTGGAATATTTGATCTGCTCCGTTGTGCTTTTCAATCATCTTTGCGATAAGAGAAAACTATTTTGATTTAAATAAGAAATATATATTTAACTGTTGAGTTAACGTTTGAAAGAGGAATATCTATTTCTTGCTTTGCAAAAAAAATAAATGTATATGCATATATTTAGTTGCTCAGATTTGTTGCCTCGAAAATTATGCACTTTATTTGCCACTTTAAAGAAGTTCGACATTTAATGAAATAAGACGATAATTTTAAAATTTCTATAAATGAAAATGTCGAGGGTATTTTGACTTCCGAAGAAGTTTCATTTCGTTATCAAAATGCGATTGCCGAGCACATTTAATGCTCTACCTATCAATTAAGTGAGTGCTGCTGCTGATGTTGTTGTTGTTATTGTTGTTGTTCCGGCTATCATTATCATTGTTGTTATTGCGGGTCATTTGATTTCGTTACTCATTCTTGTTGTTGTTTGTCCGTTGTTGATTGTTTATGCTGTAGCCATTGTTGTTGTTGTTTTTATTGCCGCCTTGTCTTTTGGCATTCGACTAATGAGTTTTGTGATTTCTCATTTATTCATTGAATTTTTTAATTAGTCTCGCATTGCTTTTTATATGTGTAGCAAATGTTTGTAGTTGTTGCCATTTGCTGTTGCTGTTGCAATTGCTGTTGCTGTTGCTGTTGCTGTTTTCCATTGTTGTAGTTGGCGCTGACGGGATAAATGTCGTAATTGAAAAATAAATGAGGCAATCAACTTTTTGACCTGTCATGTAGCGAATATTTTAGCTATTGACCTCGCACTGGGCAACACAACACTCTCCGGCTCGCTCCCCACTGTCCATTACCAGTCCCCCCTCGCTCTCTCTCCGCTCTGCTGTCTCTCTTGCTTTCCTCCTGTGGCCAACACATCAAAATTACAATGTTGTGGCAGACGCTGACGTTGACGTTGGCAGCGACGTCAACGCTACAGGCCGCCCCCTGAAAAGGTAATTATGGTGCTGGACAAAGTGGATGACTGGTTGGTTGACTGTTCCATTGGCCCCGACTGTGTGTGTGGCTCTAGGTCTGGGTCTGGTTAAGGTTCTGGCTGGGCTCAATGGCTTCATTTTGCATGTCGCTGCGCTGAGCTTTTTTGATTGTAATTGTTGTCGATTGTCATTACAGTTGCCGCCTGTTCGCTTTGCCGCCCCAATTGTTGTGGTGGATTTTTGTTGCCTGATTTACGGCCCACCTTCAACAGCCTTCACTATCACTCTTACTCTCAGTTGTTGCTGCTGCTCATTCCACAATGTTGCATCAACATACGCCATTGTTGCGCCAGTTTTGTTGCGGCCTTGTTGCGCGGTTTGTTTGTTGGCTGCAACGCATTCCCGCGGCTGTCAACACAATTGTTATGCCCCTGGCCCCTGGCCCCTTTCGACCTCAACTTCAAACCTCAACCTTCAGCCCCGGGCTCGCTCTCAGGCGGCAACCACAAACTGTGTGCAGCATCAAAAATTTTGCTGCCAGATTTTGTGAAATTAACGTGAATTGAGTTGTAATGCTTTGGCCGATGATTCGGCTCAGATTCATTCATTAAATGTCCCGTAGATTATAGCCCCATTTTGGATTGGCTTCAATTGCAAGGCAAGCATGCATCTAATTCGACATAGAAGTGCGTATACGTAATATTGATTGATTCATTCGTCCATTTGCGGAGTCAACTATTCATTAAATTTATACCCAGACAATTTGCTTACGAGTGTAATTAGAGAACGGCAACTTAAATGCTTTGCGTTCAGGGAATGCTTTGCTCATGACCAACAAAGACATTATTTCAGTTTCAGTGCGTATACTTAACATTGAGGAGTCTAAAATTAGAAACTAGGTGATTTTTAGGTGCTAGCTTATTTTCATTCTGGAATTGGAAAAACTTGTTTGTGGGAAATTCCTTAGACATTGCGTATACGTAATATGGAGTAGTCAAGTCCAATGCGTATACGTAATATTTTACGTATAGGTAATATTATTTAGTGTTGTTTTGCGTATACAACATTTTTAGTAGTTTAGTTTTGCGCATACGTTATATAAAGAGTTCACATTCCTATACGATAAATTTGGCTCTGTTGCGTATACGTAATAAAGAGAACCATAATTTGTTTCTCTTGTGACTAATTTCTCAATTTTGTACCCTTTCTAACATGCATTTATTTAGTTACGAATGCAAAAGAAATCTTTTTAATATAAAAACATATTTCCTTATCAGAAAACTATGATTTAATTTACTTTTTAAATTCCCAATAAAAACTAGAGCACAAAATTATTTCCTATGCCTCACCATTTAAATTCTAACTACACTAATGTGAAGGAATTTCAAGTTTTCGCTGTTCGTCTTAGGTTTTCGCTTGGCTGTCGTCTGTCGCATTGTTTGGGGAATTTTCAAATAGATTTTCAGCGTGTTTCATTTACGTAGCATTTACCCCTAACGCTACACTTTGAAAGCCACGCCCCTTTTGTGTGTGTGTGTGTGTGTTGGAGGCTGTGGAAAAGCCCGTCTATCAGCAGCAAAGTTCTCGCTTGCCTCTGTGGGCGGGGTGAGAAAAGATTTTGAAAATTTTGAGCACGTTTGCGACGTTCAAAAGAGATTAAAAGCGTATAATTATCGCCTTAGCAGTGGAAGACAAGAAGGATGATGATGACGACAAGGGCGGAAGTTGAGGAGCATTGTGAAGTTGTGCGAAGTTTTCTTCTTTTTTTTTTGTGTTCGTTCTGTGCTTTGTGAAGCGCGGGGCGGGGCGGGGTTGGCATGTTTTTGGCCATGGCCTTCTATACTTTGGCTGTCGGGCATGATTTAGGCAAAGAGCTTCACAGCTCAGGCGAACAGAACAGAACAGAAAGAGAGGCCTTCGCTTTTGGCCCCGCAGCGAGCAAATTTAATTTCCGTGACAGAAATAAGTTTTGCGCTCAAATGCACAACAGCTACTGAGTGTCCTCAAACCATGCTCCCACTTTGCTCCACTCTCTCCCCTTCACCGTCAACCTTTTCTATACAGTTTGGCTTTTGCAGGCGTGCGTGGCCACTTTCTTTTTGTGCTACACTTCCGTTTTGTGTGTGTGTGTGTGTGTGTGTGTGTCCTCGCATACACATTGAACAAGTTGCAGCTTGACTTTTATTAAAACCTCATTAAGCCAAAAGCCAGCGACAAAAGTTTTGCGACGCTTATCATCAAGATTAGCTACGTAGAGCTTCAATCTCTGCAGCTGCGTTTGCTTTGCTCTGCTTTCCTCTGCTTTGCTTTAGCGATGACGTTGCGTCAATCTGTAGCAGATACTTAAATAAATCCTAAAAACGGAGTCAGCAGCAGGCTTTCTAGTTGTCGCTAGTCACACACTTCACACACACACATTTTGGTGGCTTGGCAATGGTGACATCATCATTATGCCATCCCAAGAGCTGTGAGCTGTGAGCTGAGTGTGTCTCACCTCTGACGTGATGTAGCCCGAAAAGTAGCTGGGCAATTTTTCACAAAAAACGCTTTCATTCCCAGCTGCCCAGCAGCCCAAGCAAAACGAAGAAAAATTGTGCGGTCCAAGCAGAAAAGCAACGAAAAAAAAAGCGAAAAATAAAGAGAGCATAGTATACTACTATATCATCATGCCACTGGACTGCCTGCGTTGCTGCTGTGTGTCTTGTTGGATGGCTGGCTTGCTTGGCCCCTTGTTAGTTACCTTTTTCCTTGAGTCTTTGCTAAATCAAAATGGCAACGCGGCGTGCCTGACGCTGCTGCTCAAGTGATTTACTTGCCAGCGACTCCTTTAGAGAATGCCTTACTTGGCATTCAGGACACCGACGAGTCAGCCCCCCCTCCTCCCCCCTCAAGACACGCTCTCAGCTCAATCTTCTCGCTTTGGCACTTTAACTTCTGTTCCACTTTCGATGGAGCCGCTTTCCGTTTTCCTCTTTTTTCACTTGCGTTTCGTCTTAAATTGAAGATTCGCTCGTGCGCAAAAATTTGCACCACAGCCTCTCGTGTCACATGTGTGTGTCTCCCTCTTTTTTTTTTTTTGTTTTTTTGACCAACTGGCGTGCGGCCACAAATTAACTCGAGAGGCACACAAAAAAAAGAAAGGGAAGGAAACATGAACACATCACATAATAAAGACTTGGTCAGCAGAAAAGTGTGTGTGTTGAGTGACCATCATCTTGCATCATCATTATGCGCAAATTATTCGTTTTTCTTTTTTTTTTTTTGCAGAAACACATTTAAAGTTGGCCTCCCCCCCCTTTTGCTGCCGGTTAAAACATCAATCTTCGGCAGTTTTGCGACTAAGTCGCACACACAGAGAGGAAGTGTCAGGCAGTTTGAAGAACAAGATTGTGACTCATTAAATTACATTGCAAATGTCATTGTAAAGTAAGTAAAATGAGGCGACGGGAAGCGGCAGAGGATGTTTTTGTCGAGGAGCCTGTTTTTCTCGTATAAGCAACATTCATTTATTTATATATTACTTTGACTACTCCTCCGTTCTCCCACCATCACCTCAACACCATCATCATCGTCATGATGCTACCTTTCAAAGTTCGCTCTCTCTCACAGCAGCAGCAGCAGAGGCAGCAATTTAAAATGATAATTTACACAAATGCGTTTAAATAAATAAAACGCAACACAGAGCGAGACAAACGTTGTGAGTAGCATAGGGAAAAAAGGGGGCGGGGGAGGGGGCGAGGAGGCGTGTCATGTTGTGTTGGGTTGGGGTTTTTTGTGACGCACACACACAACCCTGGCCAAAAAGTTGTTGCCTCTTTTTGCTTGTGTTAGGTGTCGGCTACAATTGTCCTTAAATCACGCGTAATGAAGTTGTCGTTGTCTTCCTTGTTCTTGTTGTTGTTATTGTTGCTCTTCATTTTGTTACTTTTTGTTGTTATTATTGCTACTTTGTTGTTGTTCACTCCACGCTCCTCCCGTTGTCTGCCGACTGTTTCTTATTGTTTTTGCATTTTATCGCAGCGCATTTATTTTTGCATTTCAATGTTGCCACCAGCAATAAGCGAGCCCATTAAAGGCCAGGCTTCAGACTTCGTTCAGAAGCAGCAGCGGAAGCAGGAGCAAAAGACAGCGAGTCCTTGGGCATAGGCTTCAGAGCAGTGCAGAGCAGATATACCAATCGGAAATGTTTACCAACTCAACTCAGGCAACTTGGCCAGAAAAAAAGGTGCAAAGCACTTGCCCGAAAATGTTTTTCACCTTATGCTGCAAAACAATTCTGAGGCTGGACACAGTCCACATTTTGATGGCCTATAAAAAAAGCGGTTGGAAGCTGCAAGCTCTAAATGATTTGATGGCATCGTTAGCTTTAACTTTTCAACTTTTGTTGTTACCGAAAGCGGGAATATTACATTAACAGAACGTTGACTGATGAGTTAGACTTCAACTTCTAGGTAAGAAAATTGCTTAAATATGAATCAAATTCAAGAAAAGATTCATCGCATTAAGTTTACAGTAAATTTCAATAAAAAAGTGTACTAATAATGAAGTATCATAATCGATTCAAATAGTTTTAATTCAAATCAACTATATAGAAATTTATAATATTTTTACTTTTAAAACTTAAATCTCATTCCTTATTTAAAAAACAAAACAAAACTTTTAAATTGCCCACCAAATGTAAATTTGCTACTAAAATGCAAAACTTTTCTATAATGTAAACTTTTGCGCATAATAATAAACAACCTGGCTTGACAATTATAATGCCAATGTCAACAGTTTGAACAAGTTTTGACATATGGACGACGACTTTTGCGGACACTTGAAAAGCGTTTATTAGCTGCACGAAAATTGAAACGCAATCGTGATAAAATTAATTATGATTTGTTGCATAACAAAAGCATAAATGTAAACAACTCGTTAAATCGCCACATCAATTGTTGTAATATGTGGGGATTACATGTTAGATAGATAATAACCATAAATTGCAATATTATAATTGTTATAAATTTAATAATGCCACGAACTTTGTTGTTGAACAAATGAATGGGTAAACGATTGACAATGGTAAATGTGGGCGGACCACAAAGAGTTTTACAAATGCAGCAAAATTGTGCGACTTAGTGACAGTTATCAATTCAGCATTGATCTGTTATCAAATCGTTTTGTTGTGGTCAACTTGATACAAAAAAAAGGTCAGCAATTGTTGCCAACAGCAGTTGGTGGCAATTTTCCGTTAAACGCTTGACATTTGTCACGTGCACACCTGCGTCGCTTCGATCCCGGCAACCTGGCTATATATTCCAACACGCGTAGTCCTTCCTCCCTCTCCCCCCTTTGCTCACAGTTCCCTCTTCAACCGCCATTAAGCGTCATGCAAACAAATGTCCAACTCTGCGTCTGTTTAGCTTTCGCCGCCGTCTCCGACTACTCCCTTTGCTCCTTTCCCCCTCCCCCCTCGCCACCAACATTGGCTCCATCTCCTGCCCCCTACTTCGTCACCTTTTCCGCCGCAGTGGCTTTGTTGTTAACGCCCACAGACTGTTTTCAAATGCGTGTGCAATGTGGCGCAACACCCGCAGCAACAGCAACAGCAACAGCAGCAGCACCATAAGCGACAGAGTCCCTACCACATGTCCGCTACAGCACCTCTCAGTCCACCCCTCCACCGCTTCTTGTCAGGCAGCTGTTGAAAATTACATGTTTACAGCGCGCAAAGCCAAAATGTAAACGTAAACACACATTAACTTTGCCTCGCATACAATATTTTTCACTCAAGGTTGTTGTATGGAATGTGTGACCGTGCCCCCAAAATGCTGAAGCGTAGGAGAGCTGATATACCACACAACCTAGGCTAAGCATGGCCATAACATGTGGTGGGCAATCCGAAGCCCAAGCCGAAGCGACGCCCGATGGCCCCAAGTAAGAAAGTAACTGTGAGCAAAATGTTGCCCAAAGAAACTGCTTGCATATCTTCAAGCAAACAGCAGCAAATTGTGCTGCCTTTCTGCACATGCTCTACACTACAAAATTGGTAGCTACACGGTGTAATCCAATTTGAATACGCTACAAAGCCAGCGAGTAAAGAAGTATCGAAGAATATGAACAATGGCGAGTGACGAGTGAAGATTAGCGAGTGACTAATAACGAGTCACAAGTAACTTGTAACGAATGAATAGTGAAAATGTATCTACTAACAAATGACTAGCAAAGTAATACTGGTAACGAGTAAAGATAAATAGTAACGAGTATCGAATAACTAGTAAACACTCATTAGAGAATATATCTAAGAATATAAATAACAATCGAATAGTGAAGAGTAACTAGTAAAGTAAGGCGCAATTAACGAATGGGTAGTAAAAGTCTACTTAGTAACGAATCATTGAATAAAAACAAAACGATTAAAGAAAAGAGATAATTAGTAACGAGTAACAAATAACTCATTATCAACTACATATAATAATGGTAATAAAATTGCAGTTACTGCCAACTTAGTGCAAAGTAACAAAAAGTAAGTAAACTTACAATGATCATTAAATAAAAATGAAGAGTGCATAATGCGGGTCTAATAACCAAGCATTTTTGAGTAAACATTTACTAAAGAAAGAAAGCAAACAATGAACAGAAACTAGTACTAAGTAATGACTAAAATTTAGAAACTTTTAATGAGCGCCTCATAACGAGTAGATAGTAACGAGTAAATGGAATAAAAAATAAGCTATTTGAAACTTCAAAAACCCTAAAATGCATAAAAAGAATAGATAACCAGGACAAGAATCGATAAACAAGTTGAAGAATAGCGAGTAACCAGCAATTAGAAAATACCAATAGCTAGTAACGAGCTACAAGTAACGAATTACGAGTAACGAATAACAAGTAACGGGTAACTGTAAAGAAAGATTGTAGAGCATTCAAAACGTCGACTTGGTGTCGTTGTAGAACACATTTCTGTCTAGTTGTATTTGGCTTAATCTTACACGTGTTTTTGGCTGTTTCTGCGCGAACCAAAACAATAAGAGAAACAAACTACAGTTCGTTTTGGCTGCATTCGCAACAATTTTCCATTTATTTTCTGCTTCCACTGCTGCTGCTTCTTCTATTTTCTCATCTTGCGCTGCTCTGCTCAGAGCTGCTGCTGCTGCGGCTAACAGATAAGTAAGAGTAAAGGAAAGGAAAAGCCAAGGGAAACGGCAGCATCTTGGCAAAATATGAAACATGCTGTTTCCTGAGCTTTCATTTTGGCCCTGTTTGTTGCTGTTGTTTGCTGTTTGCTGTTATAGTTGTTGTTGTTGTTGTTGCTGTTGTTGCTGTTGTTGATGCACAAGTTGCTGCGGGTTATTGCAACAAAATGTCAACTGGGGCCATAAATTGCGTCAGTCTGGGCAAATTTTTAGCAGCTCACCACGTCGTGAGTGCAACGAGAACAGTGGTTGTAAAAGTTAAAAAACTGACTTTGAAACTTACGCAAAATTAAGCTAGCTTTAAAGAACTTTATATCATTATTATGATCTAACTGCAGTATTGAATGTTAATGACATGCTTCAACAAATACTTTATTGTTAAATGACTTTTGCAATTTGCAAATTTGCTCCACTGTGACGGAGCATCGTCGTTCATTGTTGACATATTTGAACAACTATACTAAAGGTGAGGCTGGCAAACTTTGATTTCGTTTTCATAGCACCAGTCCAAAGGCAACAAAAAGCAAATAACAACAACAACAGCAACATCGAGTAAGGAGAACAACACGTGTAGATAGCTTAAGTGGCCTGGCTTGGCAGTTTATCCTCCTTCTAACACACTTCTCTTCGAAGGCAGCTCGACTTCATCCCTTACTTTACATCGCTGCTTTGCCTCGATTGCTTTTCGCTACGCCTGTCGCATATTTTAAATCCCTAGTTGAGTGGCAATCAAGCAAACCACCCAAGCAACCAGCCAAAAAACTGGCTTAATTAAACAACGCTTTCTCTCTTTCGCTGTTATGCCACCTTAACGACCAGCTGGGAGTAGAAAACTTAAAAAATAGAATGAAAATGAAATGATAATTTGCTTCTACTCTCTGCAACCAAGCAGGATGTGTTTGTACGCTTTGCGGCTGTTTAGCGTTTTTGCTTTGTGCCATTGTCAGTGACCACGCAATGGTCGCGGCGTCTACCATTTTTGTTATGGCCATAATTATATTTGACTGCCGTTAACGTTAACGCTTAGCGGTTTGGCTGCTGCTGCTGCCTGCTGCCTGCCTCGCCTCAGTCGTCGTCTTTGGCTTTTGTTCTAGTGGCTAATCCAGGTGGCCATTGTCGAGACATCCAATGGCCTTTTGTCGCTGTTTTATTTAATTTCTATTTTCATTGCAATTGACAACGTCACCGAGGGTGGCAAACAGCGTTTCTCCCCAAGGGGGCAGCGGAAGGCGTTTTCTCCTTTGATGCTTTAGCTTTACACAAAATGCTTTATAACTTTCTACGTCGCGTTGCTCAAGTGTCAAATCATTGCGCTTTTATTGCTATTGTTGTTGTTGTCACAGTTGTTGCCATTGTCGCGCTTCTAGTTGGACTCTCGACTCTCAACTCTCGGCTCGTTGCATGGCCAATTGCATGCTCAAGTGGCGTTACAGCCGCCTCACTGCTGCTGCTGCTGCTCCGGCAAAAAAAAAGGGCTATGGAAATTCGCTGAATAGCTTCTAGCTACAACCCTGCTGCATATTAGCACGTCCATTTAATGGATATATAGCCGTAATGTATATATCCATGCAATATTCAAATGGCACTGAACGTCACCTGGGCAACACGGCTTTGAGATGCGTCTAAACGTCGACTTCGCTTCACTTCATTGAATCCCCCTTGGATTCAAAAAGCGCAATGTCAGTTCACAGCATGATATCCATAAAGTATTATACATATATGTATATGAGTTTGTTATAAACATGCAATAAGAATAATTCCTCTGTGGAACTCTTTTGACATTCCACAAAAATTCATAAAGCAAACTTGAAGAAATTATTGTTTAAAATTCATTTTTCGACAAATCGTTTGGAATAAAGTTTACTATAAAATGTGCAGCTAAGGTCGAAAGTCTTTGGCATAATTCTCTAAAATGCAGTTTCATAACGAAAAGAACTGATTAAAATAGTAAACTTGATTAAAGCAAACAGGTTTTGTATAGTCGAAGTATAGAAATTGGCATCTTCGAAGAGCTGAAATTCTTTTTTGGACCATAAAATTCTCTGCTTCAATTTCCTCTCTCGTCTATCGTCGAGCACAATTAGTAAATGGGATTCTGGCTTATGTAAAATATATTTTCTGTTTTCTATCAACTTTCAAATGTAATATTTAATTATTTTTACCTATTTCACAGATATTTTTGCCATTTTTAGGCTCTCTCTCACATATATTTTAGAATTACGATTGCTTGGGCGCCTTTCAATAACATTCGAGCGTAAATTATGCAAAAATGAATATATGAAACATATATATTCTGGGTGCAAGTAGCGTGAATATTGTGCTTAAAATGGAAAAATTAAATACAGTTACTGACACTCAGGGATTCGTGTATGCTCATGATTCACTTAGCTCTTTTGCCCTTGCATCGCATCGCACCGCAACAAAACAAAATTTAATTTATTCGTGCAACTTTTTTCTCGGTGGGTGTGTGTGTGTGTGTATGTGTGTGTGTGTGTGTGTGCCGAATTTACGAGCTGGTGTAGCTCTGGATCTGAATCTAGAGCTAGGATGTGAATGTGGAATGCTGCTTCAGCCTGATTCTGGGCTTCGCTTGTGGCCAGCTGTAAGTTGCATTGCCACCGCCTCCGCCTGCGCCCTGTCATGTTGCCACTCCTGCTACTGTTGCATGCCCCGTGTAAGCGTCATAGCCACGCCAATTTATTTATATCTAGATTTCTGTTTTTAGTTTGCCGTACGTTTTTCCAGCATTTTTCGTGCTGCCAAAAAAACAACGAAGTGAAGTTGGGGAATGTTATGGACTACTCAGATACCCTATAGTTAGAGTCAGGTATTAAATAGCAGCTTCAATTTATGGCCAGGCACTACTTTCTATATCTTTTTTGATAAAAATTTGTCATGCAATAAAATGTTAATTGCATAATAATCAGAAATTCATTTCAGTTTTCATTTCACGTAGTTTGCTCCAGTTGCTCATGCTCTATTTACGTTTAGTTTGTTGCGTGGCATGAAAAAATCACTTGATGCGTTGAAATGGCGTTGCCAGACCGTCGAGAGTTGCGAGGGGTGGGCATGTGGCGAGAGCGAGAGAGGTGATGAGATGAGAGACAGAGCGACAGAGAGTTGGTCGCAGTGCGCGTTAAAATTTCGTTATTATGTTGACAGCATTTTTGCTATTTTTACTTGAAAGCTTAACCAAGCGGCGCACACATACACACACGCACACACCGACACACACACACACACACACACACATACACTTATACACACACGCACATGTGACGTCCCCTGGTGTTATTTTGGTGTTTCCCCGAGCTTGTTTTTTGGTTGGCTGGCTTGCTAGCTGGCCCTGGCCTCGGTCTGGTCTCAACCATCGTCGCTTGTCAGTGTGATATATACTACATATATACATACATACATATCTGGTATTATACGAATACATATAGAAAGATACGTATGTCGTTCAGGAGCAGTGCAAGTTGCAGGCAACTGAGCTATTTTGTGGCAATAAGCATGAAATTTAAATGAGTGCCGCCGCCGCCGTTGCTGCTGCTTCCCAACACAGCAGCAGAGCAGCAGCAGAGCTCTCGGCCCTTAGACGCACAGCATGCCACTTCTAGCCATGCCACTGTGCCACAAAGTCCTACACACACACACATGAGTGCTGTGTGAGCTCTTGTTGGATTTATTTTCTATACGCTTTCGCCCATTCGTTTTGGATTTTTAACGCACCGCTTGCAATTAGTGAGCTCGTAGTTCCGCAACAAAGACAGAGATAGTGAAATTGCCGTGGGAAAGGGACGCAAATGCTGTGAATCTGATATAGATATATATGGCTGCTATATATGCATGAATATTGGAGTGCATACATTTGCACATACAAACATACATACATGAGTAGATGGATTTATGCAACTCAATCAAATAATTGTTCAAGTGGCAAGCGCAAAAACTAAACCAGAAACATGCAAAAACAAAATGAATTGAAATAAAATAAAAACAAATGGAATAAAAAGAAATCAACCAACTAAATTTTGTAGTGAATTTTTGTAGAGCCTAGCTGACTATGAATTTCACTGAATATGCACATGAATATTTTTGTGAATGAATATGACATTGAAATTTGTTTTGTGGATCATAGAGCAATAGAGCTAAGTGAAAAGTTTTGTGGTAAATCGAAAAGAAAATTTGTAGTTTTTTAAATGAGAAAAAAGAGAAATTCATTTATTTTTTGCGTTTAGTAAATGACAAAAAGTGTAGTAAATAAATGCAGAATTAAAATCTTGTAGCAAATTCAAAGTTATTCAAATGAAAGAGTAAGTAAATTACAGAAAAATGTTGAGCATATATTAGGAATAGAGTAACTGCTGAACATTTCAATATATTTTTTTTTAAACTTCTCGCTGCCTGAACAAACACAACTAACTACACCGGATATCAACTTGAGTAGAGTAGTCAAACAACGTCAAAAAATAAAAGTGAAATTGATAGTATTTGCAACAATAAATTGTGAAACTGCAACAAATGCGCATTTAAGCATATTCAAATGCTTCCGAATTTTCAAATATGAAAAACGCCCAAAATTTCAATGGTATCAAACAAATGCTGCAACAAAAAATGGAGAGCAATGGAAAAAAAAATACCACTCGAAATAAATGCAACAAATGCTGAGCAAGTTATACAAGCTACATACTACACTCTATATATAGGTTGGGGAATGATATCGTATTTGGAATACCCAACGGCTGACCAAACCATGCAATTTTCATTAGTGATTGCAGATATTTTAGCAAACAGTTAAAAGGGGGAAGGGAAGGGAAGGCAGGCAGCATTCGTTTAGTTATCTTTATTTATTTATAACATTTAAAGCAAACGTTAGTTAACAGACTCCACGACTCGGAAATGTTGCAGCAATTGGGAGAAAGAAAAGGAAAAGGAAAGAATCCTAAGAGTCGAGTGTGTTCTCTGTTTGTTTGCATTGTTTTGGGTTATGCCGAGTGCAAAGTAAATGCGTTTAGGGTTGTTATGACCCAGCAGCAGCAGCAGAGGGTTGAATGATTTCGGGGAAGGGGGGAGTGGAGATGCGCTTACACAAATTTCTGGTATTATGTTGCATACTTTTTCGAGTAATTTATGATTTTCACGCACATTTGTGAGAATGAAAATGTGTGTGTGTGTGCGTTTGTTTGTTTCTCTGTGTATTGTGAGGGGGCGATGAAATAGAGCGTAAGAAATTCCCATTCGAGGGCAACAGCTGTCGGTAAAACAAAACCCCGAAAAAAACACAGCACAACACAAGAAAACAAAACAAAACAAATGATGTTAAGTGACGCGCAGCTTTTGTCGAAATGAAAGCCAAAAGCGTTCGATTCTCCAGATGCATGATAAGATAAATAGAACAGAAATTCGTGCACATCTTTGTTTTTGTACAGACTTAAGAGGGGTTACTTCAATGCCCTGCTGAGGATATTCTCGGGGGCTAAGAAATGGAGCAGACACGTGCAGTCAATCAAGACTCCTGTCAGCCTCTGTACATACATATGTACAGATATTCGTATACATATATTGTAAAGCATAAATTACTTAGCAGTTTTATAACTATTGGGAAAAAAGCTTGCATTGATAACTCTTGCAACTTAAAATTGATGGATTAAAAACATTTGAGGACAAGCAATAAAGATAGAATCGAGAATGATCGACTATGAGATACCAAACCATTTAATAAAAGAAACACGGCATTATTCTGAAAATATACCAAATTAATATACCAAATATACTAAAATTTACTAATAGCAATATTTGGTATTTACTATAACACTCATTATAATTAGTATACCAAAAAATACTAAAATATACACGGTATTTTCCTTAAAATATACCAAATTAATATACCAAAAATATTGAAAATTTACCAATAACAATATTTGGTATTTACTATAACACTCATTATAATTAATATACCAAAAATACTAAAATATACTAAAAGCAATATTTTTAGTAATTGCTTTTGCTTCCAAAATATATCATAGAGTATTCCAAACTGTCGGAATATAAAATTACATTAATTCTACATTATTAAATTTTATACCATTAAGTGAAAAATATACCAAATTGACAAGCAAAGCAACTAAGGGGGCGCATTTACCGAAAGATGTGATTGGTATATTCGGTATATACTATTACATTCTTTTCAAATTACTGGCTTTCATACCATAGAGTACAAAAAATACCAAATTAATAACTAAAGCAAATGAGACCCGACTGCCATATACAATTATTTCAAACTTCATTCCTTCAACCGTAAGGTCAAACAAAAATCAAACAATAAAACACACTTGTTTGCAATGCAATAAAAACAAAAAAAGATGAAATAAACTGAATAAATAGCCAGTTTATGATGTTTGCTAAAAGTGCTAGACACACACCGACTAGACTCTAGACGACACGTAACAGATTGGTTTACCATAGCAGATTTATTCGTCTGGCCAATGCTGATAATACTGAGTGCTCAGTGCTCAGTGCTCAGTGCTTAGTACTGAATTTCTCTGAGGGTAAGCCGAGAGTGGACGCATTGAACTTATAAGCCAAAGTCAAAGTACTTTGCACTCGGTTCATTTTTTTTTTGTTTTTTGCTAGGCAATCCTTTACTTTGTTGTTTTACTTTACTGTGTCTGGGAATCCTTTTCGGTTTCGATTTCAATCAGTGTCGAGGCGGGGCTTCTAACATTGATGAACTTTGGCGATTTTCAAGCATTATTTATAGCCCATTCGTACTGCGTAATACGAGTAAGTAAAAAAAAAAACACAGCGTTGACAAGCGCAATTAAAGCGAATTCTTTTGGCTTCCTCTTCATGCCCATCAAACTCTCAGTCTGTATATCTGCTTTTTTTTGTTGGTTTGCATATTTATGACGACTGGCGAATCAAAAATGCAAATAAATTTCAATTTTCTAACTGAGAGTTGACACGAGGCGGCAACATGACAGTTACAATTACGAGGCAAATGCAGAGAGCAGAGCAGAGCAGAGAGCAGAGATGAAACGAAGTAGACACTTGCCACAAATCATATGCACACTCCAATCTCATATGCATATTTATGGAAAACTGCAGCAGTCTGTGGCATCTTATCAAGGACTCTTCTCTTTCCACTGACTGCATAAATGAATCGAGTGAATGAATGTCTCTGGCTGGCTTGGTTGACTTCTTTAGTCAAGTATTGTTATTAAATAATCATTTTCTAGCAATAAATTTCAATTTGTTTTTTGCTGCTGCTCCTCTCTCTTGAGTGTGTGTGTGTCAAGTGAGTGGCAGCTTAATTCGATACGAGTGCCAGACAGACAGACGGACAGACATCACATATTCTTTTCATTTATTTATATAGATAGTTGCAAATATATATATTGCATTTATTTATGCACAATATAAAAGTATGATATCTTTGAAATATTTAGCACACAACATCATGGCTGCCAAAATGAATTACTACTTCTAGTTTGCAAATTGCAAAACTACTTTTCGGCAAACCGAATGAAAATGTAATTAAGTTTGCATCGCAAATGACTCGAGTGGTTTGCCCCAGCAGCAGCATCGCAAAATGAAAGCAGCAACAGCAAACCAACACACAAAATACAAAAAATTGCTCAAATTTTTGTTTAAATATTGACGCAAATTTACAAGCAAAACAGCCAAAAGGGCGGAGGAGGAGTTTGAAACCAAAGCCGAAGGGGCAGCAAGTGTGGACGACGCAGTGTGGCAGAAACGAAAAAGGGAAAAATTGGCTTTTTGTGAGGGGGTGGAGGCGAGGAGAGTGAATTTGCCCAATTTACTCGGGGTACATTGAAATTGAGCTAAAAGTTTAAATTTTAAACCAATTGTATTGTGCTACAGCGACTGTGACTGCCAATCTCCATGGCTGTGGCATCGCATCGCAACTCCATCTCCACCTCTGCCTCCTCCCGCTTTACTTGCCTCAGACATTTGCATCACATGCCGAAACTGACATTCTGGCTGGGAGGGATTCTGATTGAAATGTTCCGAGAATGTTGTTGTCTGCTCTGTTCTGTTCTGTTCTCTTCTCTTCTGTTCTGTCCGGCCATAGACTCGTTTCTGTGGCACACAAAATGTGGCAACTGTAGCATTCGCTGTCTGGCCTCACAAACACACACACACACACCTGACCGAGAGTGTGATTCAAACTGAAACTGAGACTGAGACAGAGCAAAGGAGGTAACACCATCATCACCCTCATCACCCTCATCATCATCATCGTCGACAATATTCAATTTTTCGCCTTGGTTTTTCAGCCGCCTTCTTCTTTTTTTTTGACAATCGCATGAGCTGCTGGAATCCCATTAATAAATCGATAAATGTGAAAACCCAAACACACAAACACACACACATGCATACTCGCAAACACACACGCACAAATTCAAATTGATATGTATAAAATTAATAACACGATTCTCACCAGAAGATAGCAGCGTAAAACAAGAAAGTACAACCATAAAAGGCTGCAAAGAAAATAGCAATAGATAGTCGAAGTTTTAATACTCTGAGTGCAGAAATATATTGTACAATGAAAATAAAGTTGCAAGGTTGTTGATAAATTCATTTCAGAGAAAAAGTATAGTCATTCAGCTTATTTTACAGATGTGATTTAGCCTTGATAGTATTAACATAACTTAAGTAACATAAAATACTGTTAATGTTAAGGTAAGCACAAATAAAGGAAAGAAGTTTGCGTTATTTTCTATTTATAAGAAGACGCACTTAATTTCTAATTTTACTTTGCAACTCCATGATACATTATATTATTGAGACAATACAAATTAAGTTGCCTTTGCGCACCAAAAGTATTTTATTTTGGAAGTTAAAAAAGAGTTTCTCATTGTCAGAAAATGTATAAATGAATCTGATATTAAATAATATATAATTTTATAAATTTAAAGAGATTCATATAAAAAGAAATCACAATACAGCTTTTTTCTAACTCTTCTCTTCACATTTGCCTTATACTTTTAGCTTTCATATTTAACATAAAATAACTAATAGATTCTCTTTAGTATATATTTCGATTCGTGAATTTATTATTAAATAAATAATAAATCTGCTTGAGTAGTTGATTCCATTTGTGGTTCGATTTGTGAATTTAACAAGAGTTTCATATACATAAGAAGAAATTGCAATACAGCTTTTTTTTAACTCTTCTATTCATCTTTTCCTCAGACTGTCACATTTCGCATTAAAAAGCTAATAGCTGCACTTCCAAAAAGGAAGTGCAGAGTATTTGAAAACACACATAGTGGGTGTTTGCTGGAGACACGTGCGTTTAAATTTGATTTCAATTCGACCTAGAAACAAATTGATATGCGCCCAAGTACACGCATACGCATAGTAGAGTACACACACACACACACACACACACACTGATACATGCATAAATACTTGCACCTACACAGATAGATACAAAAGTATCTGGCGGATACAAAACATGTGAGAGCGACTACAACTCATATGAGGAGCTCGCTCTACTCGCGCATTGATCGCATTAAGCAAAGTAAACACAATTATTTTTTACGAAACACACACACACACATAGAGACACCCACACAAACGCATTTCCATGCGTGTGAAGTGTGTTTAGGAGACTGCGTGTGTGTGTGTGTGTTTTGAGTAGCCGCAAAGTATGCAATGGCAAAATCTCTTTAACGTTCTTATCACACACACACACACACAAGCCACATTTTTGTTTGTTTTTGCGTGGAGTTTTTTCTTCAATTTTTCTTGTTTCTTTTTTCTTAACGAGATACAAAAAGAAAGAATGAAAGAAAGAAAAGTGGGAGACGGAGAGAAGTTGAAGTGAAAGTTGGAGAAGTCAGCGGCTGTTTTTCTACAAAAATTATGCAAATGATTGAGCAAATTATGTCCAAAAATATTCGTTGCGTTTTCACGCTGCCATCTGACCTATGACCCCTCCCTCCCGCTCCCTGCTTTCCTATTCATAAACACACACACACACACAACAACAACAACATAATCATCTCTAAAGCATCTCAAGTTGTTGTCCGTGACAGCAAATCCCGTCAATTGAAAAATTTTTGTAAATAAAATATGAAGATGAAATAAATAAATAAAAGAATTTCTGGTCGACATTTTTACAACAAAATATATTTTTCTCGTTTTTCGGTTTGCGTTGCTTTGTTTTTTTCTCTCTACTCCTCCCCTTCTCTCCCCCTCCCCCCACTCACGCGCTTTGTGCCACACACTCTGACAACACTGTGGCAAATAATTTATTTGTCTATGAATCGGGAGGCGTGTGGGCATGTGGGCGTGGCATGTCCAGAGACAGCCGACTGCAAATTTTTCTCTACAGCACACAAATATAAAATCTATGCGTTGAGATTTTGTTGTAATACACATATAAAAGTGAAATGGGCTTAGGTATTTTTCTTCTTCTTATTTTTCATTTTTTTGTGTTGTTTTTTTGGTTGGTTTTGTTTTGTCAGCTTATTGAGCAACGATTACGAGATTTTCGTATGCTTTGCCTAAAGATTTTTTGATTAAAAAATCAAGCTAAGCAAAAATGTTCGAGTTCTTATTGAATGATTTTTGAAAAGTCGAATTTAAATATTGAAATTATAAATGAAATTCAGATAAGAAATAACGAAACGATTTTATTTTTAAATATAAAAGTTAAAAGTGATATTTGGATTGACTTACTATATTTTGAGAAAATGTTTTGCGTTGATCTGTAATTAAATCAATAAATGAAAGAAATTTAAGATTTTTGCATTGAACATATTTAGAAAATTAATATGACTTTAACATTTATTTACTATCGGTTCTAAGCTTCTTTAGCTGACAATCTGGTATATTTTGTCATCTATAATATACAATGGTATATTTTATGACAATAAGTATTATATATTTTAGTATTTTTGCGGTATATTATTTAAATGCATTTATTTTATCGGTAGATATACTTACAAATTGCGTTCGTTATATTTTAGTATTTTTGTGGTATATGATTTGATATACCAATTATGACATTTGGTATATTTTAGTATTTTAACGGTATATTATTTGAAAGAATTTATTTTATCTATAGAATACCAAATATGGCCTTCGCTGTATTTCAGTATTTTTGCGGTATATGATTTTGTATAAGAATAATACCGCACTATTTTTTAGTTGTTAAATTTTGTCACAATTGATTTAAGCGCTTAAAGTGAACATGAGCATTTTTTAATTCAACTGCATGCATAAATATTAACATTATTATTTAATGATTTTATGTAAATTATTTATAGTATTCATTGAAAACCATCAACAGATATAAATGACTATAAATAAGTAAGTCTGTATTAATTTCAAATATACTACAATTATCTAAAGCCATATAAATGCTGAATGATTTGTGCCACAGCCTTTAACATATTGCATTTATATGCTAATGGCTAATGTCGAGTATAATTTGCCATCGTAATTTGTTAAGTAATATCCGCAAATAGCAATAAGCTGACAGTTCTCACAGATTCGCATAGAATGCGTAGAAATCCACACACATAACTATATATATATATTAATCTGCAAATTGCAGTTAAAAGTGCGGCTAAAACAGCTAACTGAAATATGCATCACGTTAGCAATATTGCATTTTATTCTATGTACATAGTTTTTTCTCTATGTTCCAGTTATTGTTGCTGTTGCGTATTTCAATTTGTTTAATGCGCTGCGCAACTTTTGTTGCAAATTAATTTGGCAGGCAAAGTTGACGCGAATAGAGAGAGGAGAGCGGAGAGAGCGAAGCGCGAAGTTGTGGCATGTTGAGCTACGAAACGCACGTGTAAAACTCGCCATTTCCCCTCTCTCTCTCTCTCTAACACGCTCTTTCTGTCTCTGTCTCATTTGCTGCTGCTGTCGTAATAACCGCAACTTAGTTAACTAAACAAGCTTGACAAGCTTGAAGGCAGCAGGCGGGAGGCGAGTTCGAATTGTTGTTGTTGTTGTTACTACAGTTGCATCTCTCATTCTGCCCCCACTTACGAACCCCTCTCTCACCCCCCCTCTCTACACTCTTATTTGGGCAAATGTGCGCTGAAGGAAATTGCAAACAAAATTGCAACTTCCTGTCAGCGACAAAAACTTTTGCTGTGGCGCCAATGTTGCCACTTCCGTTTAGAGCACACACACATACAGACACACTTGCATTCATCTGTATGTGTGTGTGTGTGTGTGTGTGTGTGTGCTAAGTGCTGTCGGTTATTCATATGCAAACGCAGCCATGGCAGCAGCCATAGCCAGGCCATGTTTGGCAATCAAAATATTTCACTAAATTGCTGAGCACAACTGAACAAAAGCCAAGCAACAGAAGCAGCAACAGAAGCAGCAACAACAATTTGACTGCAACACGCCGCACCACAGGAAGAATAAAATATTAAATAAATTTTTGCAAAATTTTACAAACGTGACCAGAGCCACAGCATGCCAACAAAAAATAAAAAAAGAATCAAGTAGAGAATCTGCTAGAAATGCGAGTTCAAGTCTTTTCCCCATGCGCAGCATATGTAAAACGTTTATCGAGGCTTAGGCTCCCAAGGAGGGAGAAGAGAGGGGAAGAGAAGAGCGGTAACTTGGCAGGGAAAGTGTAAAATTAAATAAGAAATAGCAGCAAACTGACCGCAAGGCAGACCACGAAGAAGAAGAAAGCTTTTCCTTGCTTGCCTTCCTTCTCTCTCTCTCTCTCTTTCTCTCTGCACATTTTCTCAGCCTCAGTTTACGACTTTTTTATTTGCACCACGCAATTTGTGCACTTTTTGTTGGTTTTCTTTTTGGGGGGTGGGGGGAGGCATCTCCACGCCTCGCACGATTGAGCAACAGCCCAAGATGTGGACATGTTTGCCTTGTGTGTGTTTGGTGGGGAGGGGAATGTGGCATGTGGCACGGGCTTAGCTGCCACTTCAAAGTTGCCGCGTTGCGCAAACATAAACTCGAACGAAAATTAAAAATAATTACATAAACAAAAAAAGCAGAAATGGCGAGAAAACAAGATATTACAATTTAAGAGAAAGTAGCAGAGAAAAATTCTGTTCTTTTTTTTTTTTTGTTATTGTGCTTTTTTTTGTATTCTCGGTATTTGACTTTGTTTGCACCTCTCAAAGATCTCAGCCAAATGAAAGCTAATTGGTTTCGGAGAATATCTCAAAATGCTTCAGTGGTATTTTATCAAAGGGTTAAATATATATATATTTTGAAATAAAAATTTTAATAAAGTTAAATTTGCTTACAGCAACTAAAGATATTTAGAAATTAAAGCAAAACAATGCGCTATTATATTTTAAATATACTAGAAATATTAAAAATATACGGAAAACTACATTTGGTATATTAAAGTAATACAAACAAGAATTCTAGAATTCCGTTGAATTTAAAAATCAACACAATATTTTGAATAATTCCCTATTAAATTATTAACAACTATTCCATCGATAAATTTACTTAATATTGAGAAATTAATAAAAAAAAAGGAATAATACAAATAACTAAATAACTATATGCATATTAAATATTTTACAGCATACTTTTAGGATGCATAAGAAAAATTCTTTAAATAAAAAGACAAAAATATTAATTGAAAAATAGTTAAAAAATTTAACTTATTCCCCACTTATTTAACACAATTGATGATTTCGACTAATTTCAAGAAATTTATATAAAATATAGTAAGAATACAAATAACTAACTTTTATGTAAATATTTGAAAACTAAATTGTTTAGATTCAAGCATTCTAGCACAAATTTTGAATAAATACTTTAGAATATATTTATACAAATTCTGCAAAAATTCAACAAAAAATGAATTGAAAAAATTCTCATTGCTAAATTTAGCTAATTTTGCTAATTCAATTAACATAGAATTTATTTTCAAGCAAATATTTACAGCACATTTTCAACAGGTTATTCAATTCATTTATCGCTTCAATACTTCAAAATTTTTATATTTCGACACTTTTTATTTGGATTTCATTGCACATAATTAAAGCGAAATTCAATTTATTATATTCAGTAGACACTTTAGTTAATTAATTATGCCCAAAACGAATGCAAAACTGTGGTTTAGAATTTAAGCGATGAGAATTTTATGAATACCAAAAACAAAAATTATTGGTTTTATTTTGCAACGCTTGAAGACATTTGTCGGTTGTTCGAAAATTCCATTAGCCTTGTCAAAATAAATTAACAAAAATACGTTTTAGTCTCGTTTTGTCAATTTGTTGTCGGTTAAAGCAAAGTGATTTATTTGTGTCACTTGTTATATATTTATGTTTATTAAATAAACATTTTGATAAAATAGTACGTCGAAAGCATGCAAAGTATTTGATGCAAAAGGAAAAAGCTTTTAAATTTAAATTGATGTGATTTGAGTTACCCTATAAGAAATGTATAGAATTGAATTGAATTTCATTTTTAAATTTAATATATAAACACAAATTATTTAAACCCTTAAACGACTCCTTAAAAAAGCGTTTCACTTAAACACACTTTTTAAACAAAACAAAATTCAAATGTATCCTTAGGCTCAATTTATTTCCACGAATATTGTTGCGAACATCGAGACCCATTTAAACATTGAATGTCAATCATAATTGAGCTCAGGACACGTGCCTATCGCCTAACAATCAAAACAATTCAAGACACACACACACACACACACACATGGAGACAGAAAGAAAAAACGTGTAGCATAGTCGATTTTTGCGAGCATTGGGAAAAAACCGCGCATTAAATTTTGTGATTAAATATTTAACAACAAAAAGGAAACACCTTGAAAATGTGTAATGTGTTGTGTTGCCTGGTGCCAAGGATGTAAAGCGTCCTAAGGTGACGACTAAGCCCCAGAAAAGGCTTCACATATGAGCCAAGTCTGAACGAGTGTGCGTGTGTGTGTGTATGAGTGAGTATTAACGGCCAAATTATGATGAAGCTCACTTGACAGACGCCCATCGTCGTCTGCGGCCATTTAATGATGAAGATACGAAACACCCTGTGCGCCTTTTTGTGCTCGTGCCCCTTTTAAGTCTCTTCGTTTCAATTCGACTCGTTTCTGTGTATACAACAGGCTGCTGAGAGCGACCGAGCGAGAGAGCGACCGAGCGAGAGAGAGTGAATTTCGCAAATCGGAGCGTGCTCTGCTGAATAAGAGCGCAACTTTGAGGAAATGTTGACTGTGCCAAACGGTTTGGCAACCTTTTTGCTAGTCACATTGTTGGCAACAAATGTTGCCGGCAACATCGAGACGTTCTTGTCGCCTCCTTGGGGAGAGTAAGAGAAAGAGAGAGAGAGTGCGAGACTGAGGATGGATCGACCAGGCTTCATTATTTAGCGCCGAAAAGCAAATCTTTGATTAATTGTGCGCCATCTGACATGACATACCATTTACAATGGCCACGTGCTCTTTAAATATTTATCCCAATACGCGCCGAAATCTATACAATTGTGTGTGTCTTACGTGTGTGTGTGTGTGTGAGTATGTGTGTGGAGATGGGCATAAATCATTCGCTTGCTTAACCAACTGGCCGCACAATTACAAACAGCAGCAGCAACAACAACAATTCGCAGCTATTTTATACAATTGACAAAGCAAATTTGCTCACAGCTACTGTCCGCAAGAGGGCGCTGCTTGCACTCCCATCTCTTTCTCGTTCTCTCTGTCTGTCTTTTAGTCTGGCCATAATGTGGCATGGCGAACGCACATTAAATTTGATTTGGTCACGTTTCCAAGCTTTGTTCCACTTATGGCTCATTTTCGTATTGGCCGGCCAATAACAAGAGCTGCCCAGGACATCAAATCATAGGCCTGCGATATGATCCATGTGCCCAAAATGCAATCACAGCAGCAACTCGAAAACTCTCTCGCCTCTCTAATAGCGGCATTGTTGTCATAAAATTGCCTTCAACGAAATCGGATCAGCACTAAGTCAGAGAGTTGCAGCTGGCCCACAAAGATAAAAACCCAGTTAAGCAGCAACTCTGACTCCTTCTGCATTCTTGCATACTGAATGCATCGATCTCGAGGACTGTCACACACACACAAAAAGAAGCCGCCGCCGTCACATCGTACGAACCTTGGAACCTGGACTGATGACAGTTGGCCTCAAGACAAAAGAATTTATAAGCAGTTCCAGTTTATCCGCAGCCGATTGAGAGACAATGTTATCCAGCTGCCGTTTTAGCCACAGTTTGACTTAATGGATGACCGTCAACCTCAAAAAAAACCTTTAAATCTTGAAATCAAACGAGAGACAGTTGAAGCGACATCCTTTGATGCCGCTTTAATGATGTTTGCTGCCACAGCGCAAAGCGACTCAAAAGGAGTCTGCAAGCATCCGAAGGAAACTTGCAACTCGTCTCAGACTTGAGTTTGATGCAACGTTCAATAACTTGTGCATAAGTTTGGTGTAACAATTAAGAAATGCTGAAGGACTAAGACTATTAAATACGCTTTTATATTTGAGTTGAAGTCTTCTTATAATAAGATTAGGTGATAATATTCGATTTAAACTGGATGATTTTAAAAGTAAATTTTAAACAGATTTTTATAAAAGTCATTTAAGAATCAGTTTAATGATCCCATTATAAAATCATATTCTTATTAAGGTATTAATTTCCCAATATTGATTACAACTTAACTCTTAATAAACAAAGGAATAAAATTAAGTAAACTATTTAATACTTGATTTAAACTAGATGATTTTAAAAGCAAATTTAAAACTGCTTCTTAATAAGATATTTACGAATCAGTTTAATTTTCTTCTCAAAATAAAATAATATACTTATTAAGGTATTAGTTTCCCAATTTTGATTTCAACTTAATACCTAATAAATGAAGGTTTTTCAAAGCAACTTTAAAGCAGCTCATTTTGAAAGTATTTTATGAATAAAATTCACTCTCTTGGCATCAATATAAAATATATTTTTATTGATTTATTTACATGTTAAATATTAACAGTAGTAGCTACTAAAGTCATCGACTTGAAATATTTTTAATAAATAATTAATACATCAAGCATAAACTATAGTTATATCAAGTTGACAATCGATCAAAAGAGTATCAAAGTTCTTGCCACTGTTTGCAACTTTTGATTTCGTGTTTTCATTTTTTGCAATTTCCGTTTTCTGCATATGAAAAGAGAATTGAATTTTAATTCTTGAGCACAGGGACGGGGTTCAAAACATTGCAATTGACACATGACAAGGCAAACTGACGTTTACACACAACGTGGGACATATAGGCAAAGAAGAGTTTCTCTTTTTTTAGGGATAGATTGAAGGCAAATTGAAATGCATGGCAAGGCAAAATAAACTTATATAAGTGAAGAATACAAATTGATCAAATACAAAAAGCAGCAGCAACATCATCATAAAACTAGGAGGCAAAAGCAAAGCCCCCAAAAGCACTCAACTATCGCAAAACCAGGTCCCAGTTGCCAAAAATCCCAAACCAGAAACAGTCTAGGACGAAAGCTAAAGGAATGAGGAGCTGGCACGCGAGTTGTGAGCTGCCAGCTGACAGAATTCGAATAGTGAGCTCATCATTGGGAATTCGAATGCAGACAGAGAGAGAGAAGGGAAGCAATTTATTTGATGTGTCGATACGTGTCGCCAGCTACGAGTTTTGCGAGTCTGTCTGCCTAGCTGGGAAATCTGCAAATCAAATTACAAAAATCATAGCGTTGAATTTTCACACGGCACAAATGGCAATAGGGAGTTTGTTTGCCACCAAAAAGCGAGATGTCGCTCCCTACTCTCTGTCCCTCTCTCTCTCTACTCTCTCACTCGCCCAACACACACACACAAAACTCAGTCCAGTGTCCAGTCCAATCGGCTGGCAAATTGTCAGACGTCAAATGATGAAATGAAATCAAACAGAAAGCATTTGGACATGAACACACAAACTAGTCTACTATATAGATACATATATCTCTGTGTCTGATGTTTGACGAGCGACTAAATAGTGGAATGGCTGTAAAAACTACCGATGTTTCCCTTTTGGGTTACTCTCTCTCTCTCTCTCTCTCTCTCAACTCGAAACTGGCAACTGCATCAACCATAGAACGAAGGGACATTCGTCCAGGGACAATCTGCGAAAATTTGAATTTGAAATTTTTTATTTATTTACACACGTCCCACAAAGCGAGTGAGAGAGGGAATGAAAGCGTGAGAGTGTGAGTGAGAGAGAGAGAGAGAAAAGCGTAAAGTGTGAAAATTGTGTGTGAGTGTGGATAAACTTACTGTTTAAACAAATGAACTGCCCGATTTTTGCCAACTGTCATCAGTGTTTCTCCTCCCTTCCACTCCCTTTGCTCCCCCTCCCCCTCTCCCTTCCTCTTCCTCTTGTCAAAACTAACAACTGACTGTTCACTTTTTTACATACGAATACGTAAAACTATCTATAATTGATATTGCAGTTGAATGCGAGACATCGCCAAATGCCCAAGTGATTTATAATTGATATTGACAAAGCTTTTCAATAGCTAGTTTACTTTATGCTTCGGCTCTGGAATATATTCGATATATTCGATTTACAAATATTAAATGTTATTCACTCGACATTCGCATTTATTCATAGCCACAACACTAAGTGAGTTAACTTTTGCCTAAGGCCGAGGATCAGTTACGTCGATTTTTTATTAAATTGTCTGCGCTTTTAATTTGCATTTCAGCTTTGACGTTTAAATGTTGAAATGTTGATTACAATGAAATAGATTGTTGATTCAATGCAGTAAATTATGCATGATGATTCAAAGATTTAGCATTTTTTCACATATTTTGAGGATGCAGATTGATGACTATCAGAAATTAAGTTGGAAAAGATACAATTTTGAAATGTAAATGCTGAAAAACAAAAAAACAGATTCTGAAATCTAGAACATTCGAATTGTGTTCCTAAAATACTTTAAGAACAAATTCTAAACTACAAATTTAAATTTTAATTACTGAAAAATACTATATTCTAAAAAATAAGACTAAGACTGTAATCTATTAAAATTCATATAAAGTTGTCAGCTAGTTTTAAGTGTTTTCGTCAACTATTCTTAATTGCCATCTAAGATGATAAATATTTAGTAAATAAAATTATCAACATATGTATAACTGAATGGTAAAATAATAAATATATAAGTAAGTAATAACATTTTTACAACTATAAAATTTTTCCTCTTAATAAAAACTTGTGTCTTTTTCTAAATGTTCTTAAAATCAAGATGAGTTTTGTAATCTTAAGATTTTCATGTTTTGAAGCACTTTGTCAACCAAAATCTTGATTTTAGAATTTTTTTCATAAGTGTACAATTAACTATATTTATTGAAGTACATCTTTTTGTATCAAACTTTGCTGATATTCCAAATACTAAGTATAAAGTTAGGTAATGCAACTATTCTTCAAATTCTTAAACCTTTACAAATTCTTTAAATGCACAAACATAACGTTAAACACCATAAAATATTGGAGTGAATTACTTATTTCACAGCTGTTATTATTCTGCATTAATTCGCCCATTCATAACCATTTAAGCAATGCAAATTAAAGCTTTAATAAAGCCATTGGCATTGCCATTAAATGTAACAGCATTATTGTATAATAACAATGTAAAAATATGTCATCTTTCTTTATCAGCTGCAACCCAATTTATATTTCATCTCTCACATCTCATCTGCAGCAAATAAGTTTGATTCAATTCGTGTCAGAGATAATTGACAAGTGACCGAAAATCCCTAAATAATGATCGATTATTCAACTTGCTACTCGCTCATCACACACAAAATGGATTCAAGTCAAAGACAAGTTGTTAATTATAATTATTGACTGGTCAATGGATTCGCATGCTTTCGATTCAATTTGATTCTCTAGCAACTTTTTTTGTTTGCTATATTCTTTATATAAAGAACTCTCTTTTCTCTCTCTCTCTCTCTGCGTGTTGTGACGTCATGCGGCGCAACTTACGCTAATTAAAATTCCAATTTAATTGGCATTGACTGTTGTTTGTCTTCGGGGCAGCAGACACCGAATTTTTTTTTCTCTTTTTTTTATTCGTTTCACTTTTTTTTATGCTCGCAAATTGTTTATTCAATTAAAATACGCATGAGGCAATGGCCGAATGACACCAGAGATGGGGGGTCAAAAGAGCGAAAGAGAGGGAAATACTGAAAGAGAGAGAGGGAGAAAGAGAATCAGTTGCAGTTGCCATAGAAAGAAATGCGTGTGGAATGTCAACGTGGCGATTGAATGAGCCACCAAAATCAATTTAAATGGCATCATTCAACGCCTTCGACCACAAGTTTACACACACACACACACACACACACACATACAGAGATGCAACACATTGACAGTTTATTAACTGACCAACTCGATCGACGAAATATTCGTGACACAGTCACACAGCTCAGCCCACCCACGTTGCAGGTCGCTCTGGTCGGTATATTGCCCATTATATCGCCACATTAATTAGTTGGCATTGAGTTGCAGTTGTCGAAGGCGGACTGACAACAACAACAACAACTGCAACATGCTGCATGCTGCATGCCACAACAAGAGGCAACATCAACAGCAGCAGCAGCAGCATTCCTTCATTCCCCATGGGAACTCAAGCTCAGCGTTGACAACTGCAATTTGAGCGAGTTGAAGGACCACACGAAATCGAAGTCCTTTCACAATACAAATGAAAATATTCTCGCATCTTATTCCGTTTTCCCCCATCTACTGCAATTTGTTTTCCTTGCCACGCCACTTGGTTTATTTAACGATTTCAATTAACGTCAATTAAATATAGACAGCTTTACAAAACTCTTCGCCCAAAACCGCAAAGTGCGTTATATTTGCTTCAAGTATGCGTAGCAATTATTTGATGAACGGAACGGGAATATTAAACGCGTTCTGCTTTTTGATTTCGCCACCATTTCACGTAAACTAAAATGAATGAGCATAATAAATATCGGAAAAGAAAGATGGTCTATTTCACTTCAATTGCAATTTCACTTTAAAATATTGTTGGTAGACAATAAAACACTTTGCTAAATTAAAATGAGTGAAGACGGTCCGATTTTTAATAGGAAAACTCAATAAAAACAAATCGTAAACACTTTCCAAAAAAAAATGTTTCCTATTTAAATTACATAAAGAAAATAATATATATAATAAATAATACCTGTAATAATGATCATTTTAAACCAATTTCATGTTATATTATTAGCAAAAGTTTGTCGTTTGATTTACTGTAGCGATTCGAAATAATTTTACTAGAGAACTATACTAATCAAAGCTTTGAAACTATATGAACATATATTCAAAAAAACCTTAAAGTATACAGTTTACTTAGAGCTTCTTAAATCAGAAGCATTCCTTATTTAGAACTAAACTCGCAAAAAATATATTTTAATACTTAAGTTCCATTGGGTACATTTAAAATGTTTAGCTTAAAAAGGCGAAATGATGTCGAAAACGTAAATGAGAATATAGAATATGTTATCATTTAAAATAATGTTCTAAAATGTAAATGATTTTCAGAAAAGCAAAATAAATTTATATTTCTACTTGAGTGGAAATGTAAAAACACCTCATGAAAAAAATTATAAATACAAAAAAAAAAACATTTCAATTTAAAAAAAGGTTAGAGATTCCACAAAAAGACATATGAAGAGAAACATTTATTGTTTAAAAGCAAAGCATTAGAAGAATAATAAAGTTTCTATTCAAATGCAATAATAAAGTTAAATACACTTGTAAAAGAAATGTTCGTTATGCAGAATTAATTTTCACAAACAGTAATTTATTGCTTAAAAAGGGGCGCAATGTTGTCGAAAACGTAAACAGGAATTGCAGACACTTTTATATTTTTTTTTGATTTACTTGCCATGCTTTTACTTTTACTTATGAAACTGCAGATGCCAGCAAAATTCCGGCAAGTGGCTTTGTTCTCAACCATTTCGACTTCTAATTTGTTGTGTGTGTGTGTGTGTGTGAGAGAGAGAGAGAGAGAGTGTGTGGCAAGCGGTACGCTTCGTTTGAAACACAAATCGCATTTAATTTAGTGGAAATCAAAACGAGTCGCTATTTATGTGCCGATGAAATTTCAACTAAGCCTGCGCCTGGGCAATAAAAAGTAACGACGATAAGGATGAGAGGGAGAAGGGGAGTGTGCGTGAGAGAGAGAGAGAGAGAGAGATGGAGAGAGTCATAAAAGGTGGGGCAAGGTCACAGCTGTGGCACCTGTTGTCTAGCAGTTGGAAGTTGTCTGGCGACGATCGACGATGGAGCTAAAGAGAAACGCCGCAAACATGGCCACAACAGCAGTAGAAAAACTCCCCAACAAGCTGACACCCTGCTAGAAAGAGAAGCAAGTAAAAGAAAGAAAGAGAAAGTAGAAACAAAAAAAACCAACAACAAACAGGTGCTAATCGAAATATAATGTTTCAGCAGCGGTCGCACATAAAAAATGATACGCCAATAAAATTTAATAATTTAAAAATGAAACAACAAAAGGCAGCAGTGGGAGCGAAAGTGAAGTGAAGCGTTAGGGGTGGAGGAGGAGCGATAGAGAAGAGAAGAGGGGAGAGAGGAAGAGGGAGAGCAGCGTGCTGTAAAGCCGGAAAAACATAATAAAAAATTCATGAGCTTTACGAGAAACGCGAAGCAGAAACAAAAAGTGCAAATAATGAATGACGACGAACACAACACAAAAGGGGAGAAGAAGACGAAGATGAAGTTACAAGGACAACGGATGAGAGGCTAAAGATGAGAGAGAGAGAGAGAGAGAGAGAACTTGAAACAGGCGACGACAGGCAAAAAATGACATAAAAATGAATCGTTTTGCCTACTTAAAGGCGCATAAAAAGCAATTTCCGGCCTTAAAGCCGTAAAGTATGCAATGCTATCACAGCACACTCAACTCGCTCTCTCTCTCTCACTCTCTCTCTCTAACGGTAAAGGTAAGTAAAGTTAAAGGCTGCCTGGCTGTCTGCTTATTGATTTGCCTAGCTGCTGCTGCTGCTGCTGCTGGTTTCTCGTTGTTGTAATTCTGGTTGGCATAGTACAAAGCACTTAAGCAAACAACAAATATTTAGTGTCGCAATGATAATTACAATGCCAACACTGCAAGCAGTCGAGTGAGATAGATGTAGGCGCAGAGAGAGCGAGAGAGGGAGAGAGGGAGAGGGAGAGAACTGGTGACACCGACATATATCCTTGATATATGCCTTTGTATTTACACATTTTGTGTTTACCTTTGCATGACCAGTCCGTCACTTTGACAATCATAATGAGGCAACCAGCAAAGACCAGACAACAACAACAACTACAACAATGGCAACAACCAACAACCAACAACAACAACAACCAACAACGACAACGACACACACTAAAATGGCTGACAGCAGCAAACCTGACTGCAGGACGTCTCACAACAATCGAAATATCTAGAGATGGAACAGAGTTTAACATAAATACGTATGCTTCACACAAAGTGTTGTTTTGTTGCAAGCAAGTCATTTGGAAATTACCTTTGATGCTATTGTATTTAGTGGTAATTAGCATATTGAAATGCAGCACACTATTCATTTTAAGTTTATAAAATCTATTTGATAGAATTGTTAAAATTGTTTTCTTTTCAATACTCAATCTTCTATGCCTTATTCAAAAATAAAAAGCTTAATACAAACTTCACTTCTTCAAGCACTATAAGTATAATATTTAAAATAAAGATGCTATGATTGGTTCATTATTTACAAATTCATTAATATTAATTTAAAAAGTTATTCAAATTTATGTTATAAACAATTTTCTTCTATCTCAGCCACTTAACACAGCTTAAAACTTTACCCTGTGGATAGCTTTATGGTATGCATCTTACTAACAAGAAATATTCAATAAGTTAAGCAACAAAAAATGTTTAAGTTGAGTAAAAGTACTACTTCCTAAAATAATTCTTTTAGCAACAAAACCATTTTAGCGATTAGCTCAATCAGTCTATTACACATTTGTCATTAAAGTGAATTAAGGAAATACTTCACAAACACATCTTCAGAAAAATAAATATATAAAATACACAACAAAATTAGTTGCATCGTTACCGAGTAATTATATGATTAAAAAAATTCTACACAGAAACAATACACGTTTTAAAATCAAAAACAAAATCTTAAATCAAGATAATATGACATCGAAACTGAACCAAGGAGATTTATTCTTAAATAAATATAAAAATTAAAAAAAAAAAATTCTACATTATCCATTCTGATAATTCAAGATAATAATCTTGTTTCATGAATACATTTCTCAAAATTTAACCAAGAAGACTAAATCTTATATTAAGATCAAACAAATCTTAAATTTAGATTGTTTAAGATAAAACAAGACTTTAAGGTAGAACAAATTTTAAATACAGATTACTTTTTAAGGTCGAAAAAGGCTTAAAAAAAGATTTTAAATCTAGTTTTCAATCTTTATTTTGTTCTCTTTCCTAAAATTGTTGAACAAGTTTTCTTCATTTGTTTTCCTCTAAAAATCCGATATTCTTCAGTACTTCTTAACGCATAACTATCGCATACCTCTAAACGATCGTCAGTCGTGAGTCACGCACACATCGCTGGCAGTTAAAGAGGTCTGTCTAGAGGCCAGGTTGGGGTCCTATTTAAGACCGCCGCGTGTCTCTTTAGGTCTGTGTTGTCCCGTTATAACGATGATGGCTTACATATGTATGTGTGTGTTTGCTGTTGGTGTTGTATTTGTTGTTGCTATTTACCTGGTCAGAAAGCGCAGGTAAGCAAGCAAATCTATGTTCCTTGTTGACTTTTGCTTTTATTTAATTTTGTGGCAAGGTGGAGCCGACTATAAATACATACACATGCCATGTTTATGTCCCACTGACTGACTCTGAATAAGTGCGTGTGTGTCTAGGTGTATTTGAGTGTGTGTGTGTGTGTGAGTGCGAGTGTGTGTGTGTGTGTGGGCGCAGCAAATAAACTTTAATTGTTGCAACCACAGCGTGTCCTGGCACGTGTTTCTATGTGTGTGTGTGTGTGTTTGTCTGTCTCTCTTTCTCTCTCTTTCCTCTCTTTCTTTCTCACTTTATATGTGTGTGTGTGTGTGTGTGTGTGTGTGTGGAGACGCTGTGTGAATTGTTGCCGTTGTTGTAATGCTTAACTTAATGCGCTGTTATCCTTTAACTGCCTGGGCGACCAGCACACACACACACACACACAGGCACACACACACATAGACACAACTTGCAGTGCTGTCACACTAATACATATTCATGTTAATGTCAGCGCATAAATCTTGCAAAGTCTTCTAACACCTGTCAGCCATTTTACAAGGTGTTTCCACTTAATACATCGACAGAGACGGAAGACAGACGACACACACATGACGTTGAAAGAGACAGCAATAGCACATTAGATAGCAAGCGCATATGTCTCTGTGTGTGTGTGTGAGTGTGTCTTTTGCCTTTGTACGCCATGTGTCAATGTGTCGGTCATGTGTCCAGCGCTGCGTGTGATATTGACAGTTGTTTTGGGGTCCACAAGGCTCCAATGAGCCGGCGATAGAGATGCAGAGCGAGACAAAGCAAGAGATAAGCGAGAAAGCGAGAGAGAAGGAGAGGCAACTGTAATCGCTGAGTGAACGTCAATTGCTCAGCATTGTGGCAAATTTGCCATGGCCTAAAGCTAAAAAAGCACACGACACTCTCTCTCTCTCTCTCTCTGACTCGTCAAGCAATTGTCGCCGCGCTAAACAACACAAGAGAACTCAAAATTATGCCAGCTAAATGTGAATGGCGGTTGGCCAAAAGAGCCACGCAAAAGCAAAAGCAAGAGCAGGAGCAAAAGTAGATAGCTAGCAACATGGCCACAAAACAGAAGCAGCAACCAGGATCACGGGCAGCCGGATGACAACAACGTTGACATTGATTGAACGTTGTCCACAACAAACAACGCACTGTGAGCGATGGCCAATTGTAACAGCCAGAACAGAGAGAGCAACAGAGAGCGAGAGAGTGGCAACGGGGTAAGGTAACAAGGGATAAAGCTAGTAAAGCCAAGACTGTGTGTACAGGTTGTTAGTCACACGGTGTTGATTGTTATGCCCTGATAATAAACGGGTCTAACGAATATTCCTTGGCCACGTTCTTGGCTTAATTTATGCAAGCGATTTCCAATTAACTGCCTCAGTTATCGAATCTACTCTTATCGATTTTGCGATTGTGCATTCAGAGATTTCAGCTAATTGTCAATCAGACTCGAAAATTACTGTTTAATATAAGATTAAAAGTATTGAAATTTATATAACTTACAGCTGATAAAAGTTCGCAACAGAAAAAAAGGTTTGTTATAATTAAAATTAATACTAACTATTGATAAAGCAATGGCTGCAAAGGCCTTCAGCTATATATTTTTGTACACCATTCATTATGATTTTTAATAGATATTTATTCAAAAGCTGTATCTGGATAAGGGTAAAGTAAAACATTTCTGAAAATAATCAAAAATTCTGAACCTACAGAGCAAAAAACATATACCAAAAAATTGTTTACAGCTTCTCAATAACACTTGAATTAGAGCTAAGAATGATTTCGAAATTATTTTTTTATATTCTAAAATTTATATATATATTATAATGAAGCAGTGAAAGGTGCCCAAAATCAATATTAGCTATAAATATATAATACTAATAAATATAGAATAAGAATGCCCTTTAATTTCTTTTCAATTGTTTTAGTTATATTATGTTCACTAATATAACCATATATTAACTTGATGTCCTAAGTTCCTCTGACTATATTTTGGCACTTAAGAATTGAAGTCAAAGAAAAAATAAACTAAGTTTTTTAAGCTTTTAAAGACATAAATATACAACAAAAATGAAAAAAAATATATTTATGCTAACTAAAAAGTCAATAAACTGCTACTGACCAGCTTTAGTTTTTCCAAAGAGTTGCAAGTTTATGGCACAAAACTTTGGCTGCCGCTGCTGTAATGAATTTCCCAGTATGCCTAAAAGTATGCAATGGCAAATGTCTGCGAAATTTTGCAACGAAACAACATCGAAAATGGACAAAGAAGAAGAAGAGTTGGAATATCCTTGTTGATTAACTCTCAATCTATGCTTACGTCTGACTAAATAAGCTCAAATTGGTCGAGTCATCGTAGTGTATGTAAAGTTCGACTGCTTACAAAAGGATGCCCACAAAATTCATTTTCAGTTGCTGTTCGTTGTTGTTGTTGTTATAGTTGTTGTGGTTGTTTTGCTGGATTTTGTTGTTGTTATTCTTGTTGTTGTTGTTGTGTTGTGAGCTGCGGTGGCGCTTTTGGGTGTTTGGTTTATTTTAATTGCCTGGACTCTTTAATTGTTGAAATATTTAAATTAGTTTGCTGAGAGCTGTCGTCGGCGATTTGAGTGAGCAGGTGATTCAGTTGTTCGCCTCCCCTCCCTCTCCCTCTCCCTTGTATGTGTGTGTGTGTGTGTATTTGTGAGGGCTTAACTTTGCGACTTACTGTGTGTTTGTGTGTGTATATTTGGTATTAATGTGTGCATGTGTCCTGACCGTTGCTAGCCATTAAATTACATTGAACCGCACCCCAAACAAAAAAAAAACAGAATACTTTGTAGCACACACACACATAGAATGAATGGCAAAAGGACAACATAGAGAGGACTCAGAGTGAGCCATAGAGAGAGAGAGAGAGAAAGCCAAGTGCTGCTGAGGCAAAACCAAAATCGAGGCAAGCAGCAGGTTTTCGTATTTAAGACGAAATAAATTGGATTAGAAACCGCAAAAATCCAATTGTCTATTGTGGTGCGGGCTAAAGAAGAAGATGCTTCTCCACCCCTCCCTCTCCTTCCGTCCCCTGCCCAGCCCAGAGCACCGCAACCTCCTGCCACTTGTGCCACAACACTCTTGCCACCTCCTCAATGGCACATGCGACATTTTCAGGGGGGGCATGCCCCGGCTGTCTTGTAAGCTTTAGATGTTTGTAACCTGGCCGATTCCGAATCCGAATGTAGGTCTTAAAATATTTAGCAAGAAATGCTGCGACTTTCTCTCCTCCTCCTCCGCCTCCTTCGTGTTGTTTGTTGTCTGTTGTCGTTGTCATTCTGTTGCTCTCATTGTAGTTGTTGCTGTTCTGCGTCTGTTGCCTCTTTTGTATGTTTGTATGCAAATCAAAGACTAATTGGATTTTTAAGCTCAAACTGTCAATGCCGTTGCCACATTGGTGCGACGCTCAGCACTCGCTCTCTTTCTTTCTCTTAGCTGGCTGTAGGTTTTAGTCTCGACTCTCTCTCTTTCTATCTCTGTTTGTGTTTGTGCACCTGACTAAAAGGCAAAAAACCGTTGACAAAGGGCCAAAAACTGAAATGTTGTCGACCGTCGACCATCGAAGCGTTTTACATTTTGCGTTTGCTCCATTTTGTCTACAGATATATATATATATATTTGTGTATTTGGATTTATGCTTTCGGTAAGCGATTTAAGCTGCACGGCAAACAATTCCTCATGCAGCTCTCGTCCATTGAACTGCTAAAGCTTGAAGTCTCACCTTCTTATCCTGCATCCTGTGTGTCGTCCTCTATGTCGTCTGTTTTCCTCGAAAAATGAGTGGGGCGATGCAAATGGCACACTAATTTGATTCTATTTAAATCTCATTGCGGACATCAGGCGACTTGGCTTAAACGCCCACTGATGGCTGTTTTGTTGTGCTCTGTTTTGTTTTCTCTCTCTCTCTCTGTATCTTGGAGTTCGTTGAGCATTCCATGTCCTGTGCCTCTGTGGTTAATGCTGCTGCTGCTTCTGCTGCCTGTGGTTCTGTTTTCTGGTCGCCCGCATGACGCGCACTCATCACGTAACAGTTTTCGCCTACATGTGTGTGTGTGTGCGTGTCTCGTGTCTCGTCTCTCGCATCTCGCGTCTCACACAAATGAGTGCCTTGAGTATCTTTTCTATTTGCGTGAACGCAGCTGCCCGGCCCAGCCAAATAGTCCAAACAGTCTGCAGCCTACAAGCATGTCCTTGCCAGCTCAGAACAACAACTGTTGGAACAACATCAAGAGCGTACAGCAAAAGCGACAGATAACAAACACTCGAGTTGTGGGCTACAATACTACTACTACTACTACTATATATGCTATAGAGGCACAACCAAAGCCACTTGCCTTCCTCTACTCTAGTCTGCCATCACATGTGTGTGACTATGTCTTCCACTGGACATAATCGGATCGGGTATGTTGCTTATCGGATCCGGCTAAGTATCTGCGAATCTGTGTAGCAACTAGTTCAAGCGGAAACTTTGACGATGGACTCGAACTTCGAGTCTAATACGAAAGTCTTAAGCGTGTGCGGGTCTGGGGTTAAATTACAGGGCACAAGTTTAGTTTTGTTTTGTAAAGCAATTGACGTGTTTACGTGTTTTCCCAAGTTTTAAATATTTACTAACGAGACATCTCAGCGAAGAGTTGTTTACTTGAATACATTATACTTAGTGCTCAATTATATAATTAGTGTGGAAATTTAAAAAGCAAAAATATACTATGGGTATAAACTAACGAGTTGTTTTTATGGACAACTTGGCTTTTCAAAGTGGCGAGTAATTTTACTCGTTAGTATCTAGAGCGGTTCAATTTGTATGTGCTTTTGTTTATTACATAAAATATAAATCAATGAAGTGAAAGCTTATCACTCACTGCTAAATTGAGATTGATAGGCACTCGCTACTTTTGCTACTCGTTACTAATAAATCAGCTTTTTTTTTTCATACTAATTTAATATTATGATCGCAACTAATAACAATAATAATTTTACAACATGTGTTCGACACTCTTTCAATTATATTTCAATATAAATGAATACTAAGGAATTGCTCGCCACTCGTTACTTTTCCTACTCGATATTTAAATAATTGTAAGTGCATTCGTTTGTTACTTGAAATATATGTTTAAGAACCGAAAGCTCATCACTTACGACTATATTAAGATTAATAGTCACTCGCTACTTTTGGTACTCGTTACTAATAAAGCTGTTCAGCTTTATTTCTTTTTCATACTAATTAAATATTATGATCGCAACTGTACTAATTTTATAACATTTGTTTGTTACTCTTTTAATATCATATTTCATTCAAAAATAAATGTATACTAAAGAATTGCTCGCTACTCGTTACTTTTCCTACACGCCAACTGTTCAATTTTAATAGTAAGAACTACTCGCTACTCGTTTCTTTCGTTTCACTGTTCTGCCCACTCGTTACTTGCAGCATTGTTCGCTTACTTTCTACTCGCTGCTTGCGGTTAGTGTATAGCCATAGTGTGACAGCTTCGTCTATTGTCTATTGTCTTTTGTATTTGGATTTTGTTTGTTGCTGTTGTTGCTGTTGTTCCAAATCGTCGAGTGTGACAGTGACACACTTGGAGAACATGCACAGCCGGCTCTAGCTTTGGCTTTGACAGAGGTTCTGCGTCTGTTTCGGCTTTCGGCTTTCGCCGCTGCCATTGCTGCCTGTTCTGCTGCTGTTGCCTGGCTATTTTCGGCTGGGGCAAGTCAAAGCCGCACAAGGACATGTGTCGCACTTGAGGGCTGTTGTTGAAGGGGAGAATCGGACTATTTTATGGTACATACTCGTATATATAGTCCCCATACACGCTCTCAAGTAGTCGAATAGAGAACGCGACAGCGTCGGAAAGGGAAATGAACGGGGCGAAAATGAGAGAGAGAGAGAGAGAGGGAGAGAGAGAGATGGTCGCATGAAATCCCGTTAAATAATACAATAGACACCTTAGTGTCAAAGACTTTTGTTGCTTTACGAGCTCGCATTCATCATACGCCGCGTTGCCATTGCGTGGGCTTCTATAGATTCCCTGATTGCACACTCATATTGCCCCAGTCGAAAGACGAAAGTATGGGAGATGGGTATTACGACTTGAAGTCTATTAATTACACATGTTGCGTCAAAACTGAAATCGTTTTCCATTTATTTTTATGCGCTTATGCTGTACACAGTTTGTCAAAGGCCTTCTTAGCGAACAAAGAGTATCCTTCACATTTGTTAGCCTTCGGCAGTTTTCTACAACGATTTTTTAGCCAAAGTTATGACCATACGGAGCCCATAAAAATAGCCAAGCCAAGTCCTCCGAAGGACGATATCGATGTCGCTGCCTTTTTTTTTTCTTCTTTTAAATAAAATGCCAAAAATAAAGAATGAACACACACACACACACACACGCTAAAAAAACGAAAGGCAGATGAACATGTGGCCCCCGAAACCTGCTCAATAGTGTCAGGCCGGCAAAAAAAAAAAAAACATATGAGAGACAGAGGCAAGCGACAGCGTCACACACATGTCCAAAGTCGAGGAGGGGCAGGAAGGGAAGAGGAAAAGGGGACGGAAGAAGAACGCGTCAGCCGCTTGAGCAATTCATCGCATTAGGCTGTGTTTCTTGAACTTGCCACACAACAACTGTCGCCTCGATGATTCTCTCCACACTATGTTTCATTTTTATTTTTATATATAATATTTTATTTTTGGTGCGTTGATCACGTGCCAGTTTGTGGCAGTTGTTGCCAATGGCAGCTGCATTAGCCCCCTGAAAAAAAGGGCCAACAGGCTGTGCCTTCTGCACTTGGAGGAGTCTCAGACTGAGACTCAGCCTCAGTTGTAGTCTGCGCCTTGGGGGCTAATTGCAAGCGAATTTCATTCATCGTTGAGACAAGTCTCAAAATTGAAATTCTGTGAAATAAAGTCGAAGACAAGGCAGTGCTTAAAGCCGCAAAATTAACTTTGGGCCAAGGAACTGGGCAAGCAAGAAGTCAGGCAGATTCTTAACGCTTGAATGCCTCACACCACCGCAGCCAAAAGAGTAACAACAACAACATTAACATTCGACTTCGTCGTCGATTTTGACAGGAAATTAAATTCGATGTATCGCTCTCTGGACGTGAAACCAGCTCAGAGAAGCAGAGACAAGCAGAGTCACTCTTTTTTGTCTTGGCTTTTGTTTTTAATAGACTCTCCTTGTACCTTTTGGACTTGTGCATCTGAATCTCTGTGGCATGGCTTACAATTGGAAATTCATGCGGCTTCAGTTGCTAATACCCTGTGTCCAGTCAAGAGGCGAAGGAAAGGGCTTTATAAATGAGAATCTTACATAGCAAAGAACATTCTATTGAGGAACGTCTAATTTCTCAATCTCAGCAACTACAAAAGCTCTCCGATCGAGAGCTGACTAAAATTCTATTTCACATAGTCAACTTTGGTATATGCCTTCGCTTTATAAAAAAGATTGCTAGGAACTTTAATAACTGCCACAATTTGTCAACTCGCAGCCTTTGTTTGAAATTGATAAATCCCAAAAACTATAAAGATTTTCAACTTCTAAGTCAAGTCAAACAATTTAAATTTCATAAATTTCCAGCGCAACTTCAAGTCGCTCATGCCACACTAGAACTCACTTCTACCTTTTTTTTATATATTTGTGCGCTTCTGCTTGGTTTATGTGTATCTGTTAGCCGGTAAATAAACCGGAGATGACTTTGCGGTTTCTCATTGTGCGCCTCCTGCGAAAATAGAAGCCAAATGCGACTGAGAGTGAGACTGAGACTGAGACACTGCGAACTTAGTTTCAACAGCTTTTTTTTTTTTGGGTTGAGGTTGCTTTCGTTATATTCGTTTGGCTGGTTGGTTATTATAATTACTGCTCCCAGGGATACACTTAAATGCTTGCAGCGTCATGAATACCACTGGGGAACAAGAGGATGTGCATTTGCCATTAACCCACAGGAAGCTGCTGTGGCTGCGACTCTTGCAAATTGGCCCCGAAAATATGCACAAGAGTTTTGAGCGAGAGAGAGAGAGAGAGAGAGTCTCAAGTGACCTTCGTCGTTTTGTGAGTTTTTGAACTAACCAAGCAACTAACCAGTTTTGGCAGTTTATCGGTTTATCGACTATAGTTTCAACTTCAAGTTGTGTGCAGCAAAAATAAATTGATTTACATTCAATATATAGAGTGTGGCATCCACATGAGCCAAACCCCAAAACCCACGCTTTAATTCAGAATGAGCAAAAAAAAAAAACACACACACAGCAAACAAGAAAGGCCACTTTGCAAAAGAATTGCCAATGAACTGAATGAGAAGAACTGAGGAGATGTGCCCAGGCCTGGCCTCATTCCACAGACTCTCCGTTCTCCGTTGTCCTGGTCTTGGTCTGTGTGTTTTCATGCTGGATAGCGACAATAAGTCATTGTCAAGGTGCTGAAACGTCGACAGGCAACAAGAGGCAAAAGCTTTGCATGTGTGGGTAGAAGACAGTGAAGAACTGAGGGCAGGCAGGTTGCATGCTTCTTCTCTCTCTCTCTCTCTCTGTCTCTCTCTCTCTGTCCTGGCAATGCAATGAAGTTAATTAAATAAAAATAAAGCGACAGCAAACTGAATTGCCACAGCACACGACGACGACGACGACGACGTTGGCAATGTTGAATGCAATAGGAACAAGGTGCGCCTCACAGTTTGTGACAAGGCCAGAGAGAGAAGACCATGAAAGAAGCATCGCATCTTGGCAAAAAGGAAACCCGCCCACATTGACTCAAGATGAACTGGCATCTAGCTAAGTTCGAGTTGATGTGTCTTAGATGCATCTTGGCATTGCCATGTAGATCACATAGTCAGTACGTATGTATGGAGAAAAAGAGTACATGCCACTCCTGCCACAAAACACAAAACGCCCACAGTCTTAGTCAACTCAACTGCTTTTGGCTGCTGCTGCTCCTGCTGATGATGATGATGATAAACTTGATGATTACGATGATGCTGCTCTTGGTCTTGGTCTTGGAATGCAGCTTGGCAAAATCAGCTCGACATTATCAAATGACAAGCAAAACGCCCACTGAAGCAAACCAGACAAGAAAAGCTCATGAGTTCATGTTCCCTTAAGGATATCTAACACAAAAACAAAAAAAAAAATGAAAACAACAAAACGAAACCCACTAAATTCTTTTGAAAAAGGGTCTACAATGAAAAATACAATAAAAGTATTTGTTTTACATATTAACTAACATTCTCTGAAACTGCATATTTTACGATTACCTTTATTTGAAATGCAAATATGAATTTCTATAAACTTTAATTCTTTGTTTGATTTAGTATATATTGAAGAAGTAATTTAATTTCTCAAACTTGTAAATTCAATTAAAAGTTATATGATTTCCTATAGTTTTAAGGCTATTGAATTTTAATAATTTACTTTTATATGCAATGCAAATTCAATCAACTTTTTCTGTGTTAGATATTTAATATATTTTTAAAAATATGTTAGTAATAAGTTTCATTATATCTAACCTTTTCAAGAAATAAATAAAAAGATATTTTCTTTTCTCAAACTTGAAAATTTAATTGAGCAATATATGTTTTCCAATAGTTGTAAGTCAAATAAATTTTATTCAATTCACTGGAATGCAAATTTGATTTTCAAACAAATTTTTTCTGTTTTATATTTAGTACATAATTAAAAAATAATTTCTTTTCAAAAAAAAATATGCAGATTTAATTAAAAATCACAAATTTGTTAAGCACTTAAATTTACCTTCTCGAGAAGTCATTTATTTTTCGATAATCTTTTGCTGTCAACATTTGCCAATATTTTGTTTTCATATCACAAAATTTAATGGTTTAAATCAAATTTCAATGTTTTCTTTAAGGTTTTAAACTCAATAATTTCATTTTCCTGGCAAGTCTACTAATTTAAAAAAAATTTTTATATTTTAGAATTTTCTTTCCTATCTTTTATATCTTATCTTTTCATTTATATCTTAGAGGTTCTAAATTAAATCATTTCATTTATTTAAATTTTCTTTAAAAGCTGTTATTTATCTTCCCAATATATATTTTTAGATTTTTTTAAAAGCAAGTTTATTCTACACCATAAAATATTGTTTCAATTAAGCTTGCCAACATTTAATTTTATTATTAAAACTCTTCCACATCGTTAAACTAAACAACACATTTAACATCAAACATCTATTTTCTCAAAGTATATTTTCGAGGAAAATTTCTCAACTCGTTTTAAATCATTTTTAAAGCTTTTCGTAATAGGTTTAATTTAATTGTGAATTCATGGTATTGTCAGAATCACAGCAATGGCAATATTGTGTCGCTTTGTTCTCACTTCTTTGCGCCGCGCACTTTGATTAAATAAATTCCATTTAATTGCGGCGCAACAAGCTGGGATTTTAAGACGCCCACGCCCAAGTAATAAGTTCAGGTGAGTTCATCTGTGGGCGTTGCACAGCCACAGAGGCAGAGTTAGAGGCAGAGTCAGAGTCAGAGTCAAAGTCAGAGCCTGAGGAGCAAAGTGAGTAGCTAACATAGAGACTAGGTGCTAATGAAGTACAAAAGACTTGAGAGCTCAATTGCAACCAAATGAATGGCAACAAAGAGCTATTAAAGATGTTGAAAATAACAATTTAAAGCGGTGTATTTAGTTATAATAAAAAAATATAAAAGGATATCTGTGTAGTCTATCATTTCATTACTAATGATGATGTTGCACTATTACAACTAAATAAATAACAAATATATATGGAAGATGTTGAACATAACAATTTAAAATGGTGAATTTAATTGTATTATAAAAATATTACAGGATATCTATCTAGTCAATCATTTCATTACTTCTACCGCACTAATGATGATGTTGCACTATTACAAAGTTCATAATTAGGGCCTTAATTAGGCGCACTTAAATTATGCAGATGATTGTGTGGCCATCGATAGAGTTTCACGTTTTGTTTACTTACCCGACTACTTAGAAAGTTATAAGTTAAATGAAGAGAGACTCGGTAAAAAGAAAAATCAAGTAGATGAAAGAGAGAAAGGTAAAAGTCCGCGTATGAGAGAGTGAGAAAGAGAGTATTGATTGCTTATCAGTTGGCATTGTTTGTCATTTGCTGCCAACGGTGACACTTCCAAGTAGCTATTAATGTCAACTCAATCGTGTGTCCAATCAACAAAAAAGCCGCTTAAAAAGATGACAACATTTTTCCCGAATGCCATAAAATAAACGCTCACCCGATCCCCCCATCGCCCCCCTTTCCATGAAAATGCCAATGAAACCAGCGGAAAAAGGTTTCCACCAAAAAAAAAGTCAAAAAATGAAAATAAGAAAAACTTTTGACAACGGTGACAATGACATGGACGAGTCGAGTCGAGTCGAAGGAGTCAAGCTCAAAAAATATATATGTATATATATAGTATAAGGCAACCCTAATCAGTGCTTGGCGCACTTGTGTTCGACGTAGACGTCAATTAAGTGGCGTCTCGTGTACACCGTCCCCCCCCCCTGCTTCCTGCTGCCTCCATTGATGATATCCCCTTGAAATCCCCCATCGAAAAGAAGAAGGCAAAAGCGTGACGAAAATTTGCATCAATAAATGACAAAACCATACGCTGGATGCCAATGTAATAAGTGCCAAGCGAGTATGCTCCATCAAACCGACGACAACGGTACCCGGAAAAATGGGAGTGGGGAGGTAGGGAGGTAGGGAAGAGGGGGAGGGACAGAACCTTTTGCATTTGCATGTCAGGCACAGATGTTTTACAATTAAAACTGGCAATCCGGCCTTCGATTTGGATATGGGTTGCGTTATCGCTGCTCTGCTCTCTCAGAATTGCGAGTGTATTGGGGGCAACCATTGAAACAACATTTTGACAAAGTGGCTGCTTAATTTTTCAATTGAACAAGAGAGCGAGAGAGAGAGCTGAGTGAAGGCAACGTTGTTTTTTTTTTTCTATTTTTGTGGAGGGGTTATCTTCGTATAGAGGAGGCATGTGGAGAATGTGGCAAGGTGCAGGACGCGTCAAGTGTCGACTGCTACCACAAAACGATATCACAATATGTTGGCATATGTGTGTGTGTGTGTGTGTGTGGATGAGCTGAAGTATCCTCTTGACTTTCACACGCTCTTCAAAAACTGCACACTCGATCTGATGTCACTAGCAGCAGCGACAGTCAAACTGAAATGATACACACACACACACACACACACACACACTTACACACAGCAATACTCGCACTTATACATAGATAAAGAGATGTGCATCTATGTGGTGGTAAGATTATTCTAACGACTTTGAGATACACTAAATAAAGATCCATAATGATCTGTAGTTATAGTTTAATATTATTCAAATGAAAAATTAGTAGAATTGAATAATAAATCTAAAAATCTAAATCAAAAAAAGTTTCTCAAAAATCTAAAAAGTTTCTAATGACTTTAAGAGACAAAAATAAACAGGTTTTAAATGAATCTTAACAGTATTTAATGACTTTAAGAAACAATAATAATAAATCATTATGATCAATAGTTATTCAATCATTATTCTAATTTAAAATTGGTAAACAAAAAAAGTAAATATAATCCAAACAACTTTTAGTAGAATCTTACAACTTTCTAACGTTCCGATTTTCCATATGCGAAATTTAGTATAGAACCAAATCAATCAAAATAGATATTCTATAACTTTGCATTAGCAGCAATGTACTTTGAAAATTTGTGAAGAATTTATAAATTATTTTCGATTTTCATGAAATCATTTCTAGATTTTATAATTACAAAACTTAAAAAAGTTACCAAAACAATACTAAATTAATCTTGATTTAAAATTGCAAAATATTTATACTTTTTATGAATAAATATAGTTTAATGACATACAAACTTACCACTAAAATGTTGAGCTCAGCAACTGCAGACTCATGAGTTTTTATTCATTCTAAAAAGAAAGAAATCATTTTAATTGAAAGTAGAATTTTTTAAACTGAATATTTTATACAATCTTTTTTTTATAATTCATCGACTAACTACAAATCAAAGCCAACTAAAATTCGTTTAAAAAATTCTTTCAAATATAACAATATAATAACTATATTCTTTCTTTTGTAATACAATCAACTTTATTTATAGTTCATCGACTAACCCTAAATCAAAGTCAGTTTCTCTACGAGTTCCCAAAAGTAAGTGTATCTGCAAGTCGGCTCAAATGTTAAACAAAAAAATACATAATCGAGCACACTTTCGGCTGCCTGCTGCAGTGTAGCACAATTGTTATTTTTATCTTACAATCATTTTTATTTCATGGACATTAGCTACCTCTCGATAAAAGTTGTTTGGAGGTTAGGGTTGGGGTTAGGTTGGGGTATCATCGACAGTACAGTACGAGTGTATAGTATAACCATTTTGGAGCAAACAAAAAAGCCAATTGAAAGGCACACAAATTATAGTCAATGGCAGTAACAACTTTATAACTGGTCCGCAGCATTCCGGATTCCCAAAAAACACAGTCAAGAGTCCTTATCCCCGGTGTCCGAAGAGAGAGTGTGTAAGCATTGTTGCCCATGTTGAGCAGCTCATAATGTTAATCTGTGTATAGAGCACTTTGGCAGTTCTCAGCGCTCAGTTCTCAGTTCTCAACTCGCAGTTGCCATTTACCATTTATCCAGCAACCAAACAGTTGGCTTCGCTGAGTTCGACAATCGCCGCCTGCTGATCAAATTAAGCGCATTTTAAAGTGACTTGTATATGGGCAAAAGTTTTTCGATTAGAGTTTAAGTGTCCATTTCGTTCACGAGGTGCCGACGAGTTTGCACCAACAACAACAGCCAGAGACTGGGGGGGAAGAAAAAAACTTGTAAAAAAGTTGATTTTTGCATTTGGCCGCACAATTAACTTGAACGACGAGAAGAACCATCGCGAAGAGTTCTCTCAGAGTTCTCTAGCCAAAGCCAAAGCGAACCTCCTAAACAGATGTCCTGATTCCCAAAAACAGTTGCTTCTAACCGGGCAACTGGTAACCTCACCATCATCAACAGTGCTTTTCTATTTTTTTTGGGATGGGACGACGCCGTGTGATGTGGAAATGCTTTATGCATCAAGGAAGTTTGGGGGACGCTTTTGAGAGGGTGCTATGATATTTTTGGGTAGCCAAGCTGCTGTCGCTGCTCATAGTTTTGCTTATCTTTGCATAACTTTTGCATAATAAACCAGCCAGAAACCCGCCGGAGAAGACCATTGGGGAAACAAGAAAGAGAGAGGAAAGAGACAGAGAGAGAGCAGAGACAATGAGTGAGGGAAGAGAGAAAATGCGTTCTTTGTCATTGTTCTGTGTGCGTTTTGTACTTTGTTGGGTTTGGGGGGCATCTTCTTCTACTTCTCGCTTCTTGTTGTTGCCATTGTTTATGTATGCGCCAACACATATGCACACACTCACACCCATGACCAACACAACTAGCAACAGCAACAGCAGCTGGTTGAATGAGGAGAAGCACTCCACATTCAAGGAGCAGAAGAGAGAGACAACGGGATACATTCATATGCGTCGCCGAGTCAACAACACAAAAATTCCGCAAGTGAATGCACGAAAATCCAAACAAAACAGCCAAAAACCACTAACAACAAAAAAAAAGACAGCAAAAATAAAAAACTACAACATGGAAAACGGAAAATAAAAGAGGAACCTTACAAGCAGCACAAACCTATGGATATTTTATATACCCCGTAGAGCTGTAGACCTAAAAATATGCAAGGAGTATAATAAAGGCTGGCAAAACTATTAACAGATTAAAGCAAATGATTAAGAAGTGAGTGACTAGAGAGTTGATACTTAAAACCGATATGACTAGAAGTTCCATAAAGATTAGTTATTTAAGAAGCATTCTAAAGAGTTATGAAATAAAAGACTTTATCAATATTGAAATACTAACTGAAGTTCTTGTATGGTATGTTTTAGTCAAAACTCAGAGTAAACTCAAACTTTACGCACTTTTAGCATGATTGAATGGCAAGCAATACGTTAAATTTGCAGCCTAGTAACATTTAGAGTACAAGGTGAGAAGTTGGAAGATAGATCATGATTTAGTTCAATATTGGGAAACTACACATACCAAGAAAAAAAAGACAAATAAGTGTCAAAAAGTATCATATTTTATTACAAGTAAAAGAAGTGAATTAAAATTTAAGATTAAACTTTTGTTTTTAGAGTGTTATTATAAATATAGAAGAAAGTGTCTAGATCATAGAGCCTTGCTATGGATATAGCTGAAGGTATGTACATAGATCATAATCAACATAGATGTAGCTAAAGTTATCTTTAACAAAGGTCGTCAATACAATTGTATACTTAAATCCAAATTAATTTATTTTACTTGTAATGTGATTGTATACTCATTTTATTGGAAGTGAATAAAGATTTCAAAATATAATTTTGTTTTCAGAGCGTTGTTACAAATATAGAAGAAAGTATCTAGATCATAGAGCGTTACAATGAATATAGCTAAATGTAGGTACATAAATCAAAACAAACAAAGATGTAGCTGAAGCTGTAGCTTATCTTTTTATTCTTCAAGCTTTATTCATTTGTCTAACTTATGATGTGATTGAATATTCATTTTATTGGATATGAACTAAGATTTCAAATTAAAATTTTGTGTTCAGATATTTGTTATAAACACCATCAGCTTTATCAAGACATGAATTGGGATTTCAAATTCAAATGTTGTTCTCAGAGCATTGTTATAAATACCATCAGCTTTATCTATAACAATCTTAAATCTTTTTGAATTTAAGCAAAGTATGTTGGACTTGTAAAAGTTTCACATAGTACATTGCATACATGGTATTCCCAAGTCTCTTATACTCCTTTTGCCTGATAATTTTTGTTCATCTTCTTTTTTGTTTGGCTCTGTGTTTTGTTCATTTTTGTGCCATGTTGTTGGTCTAGGGATTTCGCCTGCATGGGTTATATTTGGGTTTGGGGTTTTGGCTTTAATTTGGCATCCCCTGGCGTACCTCGATCTCGCTCGCTTTGTCAGTCAGTACAGCTCTCTATTGCTATCTCATTCAACGAGCTGAGAGCTGGAAGCTGAGAGCTGCAGTTTGCGGTCGCTGCTTATGTAAATTATTTTGCATGTCGCTGATGGAGCACTGAAGTAAAATGGCAAGGATGATGGCAAAAGGAGTCGGAGCTTGACACCAGACACCAAAAACGAGTGCAGCGGAGAGGAGAGGAGAAGTGGCAATGGCAATGGCGATAGTCAACAACAGAAGCAGCAAAAGCAAAAGCAAAAGCAGCAACAGCAGACTGATGATTTAATGCGAACCGCAGACTTTTGTCGAGCTAAGCATTTAATTGTTTCCAAGCGCACATTTAGAAGCCAGCTTAGCTGAGCTTCAAAATGCGGACAGCAATGAGAAGCGATTAGATGAGAGGACAAAGGACAAGCGGCATTCAAAAGCATAAAATGAATCTGCCATCAAGCGTTGAGAGTGCAACTCGAATGTCAATGATAAAGCAGCTAAATTTGATTTATAATAAGCGATGTTAAACAACATCAGTAAAAGTTCAAGTGCTGCAAAGAGTTTTTTAAATAGTTTTTAATGGAAACATAGAGGCAAAAAATCTATATTGTAAAGATAAAATTGTATTCTTGATACTTTCTTGGTTAAATTTTGACTTCATATAATCATAATTCAAACAAGACTTTATTCTTTTATTCAAGTGCTGCAAAGCCTTTTTAAAATAGCTTTTAATGGAAACGTGGAACGTGAAACTAAAGGAAAAAAATATCTAGATTAAAAGAAAGAATGCAGATTTTGATCTTGATTTAAGAATAAACTTTCTTAATTGAAGCTATCTTCTATCTTTTTTATCTTTATTCTTAATTTTAGCACATACTTTTCTGTGTATGAAATTGATCTTAATACATATAATTTTGATTCAAGCTATCTTCTATCTATAATATTATATTTTTTCTTTATTCTCGATTTTAGCACATACTTTCTGTGTTTTCAACACTTTCTCATAGCATCAATAATCGAATTAATTTAGTCAAGCTACGCATGAAAAGTTAATCCAGCTAAATTTGCATAAGTTGTGGGAAATATGTCACAAAGAGACAAGTTTGTTTCTTTAGATGGCCAATTACTTTTCAGTTTTCAGTTTTCGGTTTTCACGTTGTCCCGTTAGGACATTGTTATTTGTCTGATTTCTATAGAGCTATCATAAGTTAATTACTCAAACCGTTCTCAAGTCGTGCTGGTGTTGTGCCGGATATTTATCAACTGTTTGTTGTTACACATTTACTTCCGGCAACCCTTTTTGTTTTTAGAACTGCGCTAATAAGCCTGCTGCCTATATTCGGGTTACCTTTCACACACACACACACACACATAGAAGGATTGCCTAATACACCCACCCAGCTAAGTATATATATGTATATGGTATTTTAGTAAAGTAGCACATTCATTTTTGCTGATCATGAGAATGGTCAAAGTAACATCAAACAAACTATTCATCATCACTTTTGACGCGAGCAACTTACGGCATACATCACACACACACACACACCCAACATATGTCCTGGCATGTGTGTGTGTTTGTGTGCGTGTTAGCTGATGTGCTTTTAAGTGTAAAAGTATGGGTGATGTTGCCTGGGGGCAGCAACAGCAGCAGCAGCAGATGCTGGGACTGAGAGAGAGAGAGAGAGAGACTGAGACTGAGGCAAAACACTAATGGAAAATTGGCATGAAAGACGAGCTGCTATGGAAATTTAATCACATTCACATCTCACACAATACATCATCATCATTGTGTCTGTGCGCTGCGTGTGTGTGCGTGTGTGTGTGTGTATGTGTGTGTGTGAACAGCACTTAAGACTCCTTCACGCAATATTTTCTATGTGTGCGTTGTATTTCCGCAAGTTTGTTAACTGCATTAGTGTGTGCGCTGCTGTGTTTGATTATGCCTTCAGGGTGGCCCAAACTCACACACACACACATACATATATATATATATATCTCTCTCTCTCTGTGTGTGTGTGTGTGCTAGGATTCAATGACGTTTACTGTTTGGTCTCACACGTAAATGAATGGGGATAAAGTTTTCAGATTTTGATTGCTTGATTGTGTGTGTCAACACACACACACATGCATTGTGACCTCTCACACACACACACACACGTACATACTTTATACTTGCCATCTATAAAGCTTGCATTAAGATTTGGGTTACATAAATTTGTGATTTTAAAGTTTGCCCTGTCATTGTGACTTTATTCGCTGAGATTGTCCAAATGGAACCCTTTCTTATGATTATTATGCCAGCCCCTCCTCAATTGGTTTTTGTTTTTGTCCCGCTTTTTGTTACCAAATCTAACGCTCATTTGCCTTTTGGCTGCTTCACCAGCATAATTATGTTGTATCATTTCACAACAATCAGAGTCAGAGGTTTTTCTCTCTATCTCTGCTTCTCTTTTATATAAAACGAAACCAAACAGAGCGCATAGCCAGAGATGTAAAGAAAGCGCCATCGAATTGTAATGATAGTTACAGAGAGAGATAGAAGAAGGGGGGAGGAAGGAAGGAGAAAAGGGGTACAGGTAAGTGTAATCACAGTCATTGACTGTCAGCGTCCCGCTTCCATGCACTGTGACAAAAATTTTACGCTAAATTTGCCATGCATTGCAACAAGATTGGAATAGAGTCGTCGTCTGAGAGACGGAGATGTGGAGACGTGGAAGCATGACAATTTATCAACGGTACCAAAGAGTATGCTCTGCTCTGAGCTCGTTATGCTTGGCCTGCGAGACTTTAATTCCAGGCAAAAGACGCGCCTTGAATTAACCATGTTAGATAACAACGGCAACAGCCAAAAAACCGAAACTGCAAAACTACCCAAAAAAAGGCACTGAAGAAGAGAAACCAACAAACAACACAACACAAGACAGCAAAAAGAAAAAAAAAAAAGAAGTAAACTAGACAACAGCAAAATGCAACAAACGAAGCTGAAGCTAAAGCTGAATTAAAATTGCCGTTGGCCTTCAAAAAGCGAACACCAAAAAAAAGAAAAACAAAAATAAAATTTGTACTCGTAGCGTCTGCAACTTTGGCCCTGGCTAAACGACTATGTAAAGTGACAACAACAACAACAACTACTACAACATTTACAACTACAACAACGACAGACGGGAAGAAAATAAAGCAATAACAAGAACAACAACAACAACAACAAGATGAAAAAGAAAAGCGGCAAACGGCAAGCGTAAAAACGTCGCCTTTTATTCTAATGCCACTTCAATGCTGCGAACTCGGCCGGAATTTCAAAAAATATGGAGAAAAAAAAACCTGCGTCTAGAACAAAACTATTGCTGTTGCTTCACACACCCTCTAGTAATATTAAATTATATACACACATGTGCATTATTCATGCTGGACAATGAAAAAATAATGAATGAAAAAACTCATTTGATGGGAAATTTGAGACACACCCAAAAAAAAAGGTCTTGTAATTAGAAACACTTCAAATTTTGTTAATTGAAGACTGGCTTAATATGGATTTGCTTTGATTGATATATCTATTAATTGCTATGTCTAAATTGTTACTAAAATCTTATAAGAACATATTTGTTACCTTACAATTTCTTTATAATTTGAACTTCATACTTTCTTCAACTCAATTAGTCTAAATTATAAGAGCTTAGCTTTGCTTTGATTGCTTTCTCTAAAAATTGTTATTAAAATTGTCTTAAAATATTATAAGAACATATTTGTTACATTACAGTTTCTTTACAATTTTAACTTTATACTTTTTCTTACTCAATTAGTCTAAATTGTAGCAGTTATTAGCTTTGATTTGATTGCTTTCTGTAATAATTTTCATTTCTAAAATTGTATTAAAGGCATATCTTTAAATACTATTAAAAACATATTTATTTCATTACACAATGTCTTTAAACATATTCTTCAAACTTTCATCATGGCCTACTTATTTATAGTTTACCAAAAAATAATATTTGTATATAAACTTATTCAGTTGCCTGTGAACTAATATCTGTTTATAATAAACAGTTTTGAAAAATGCGTTGGTCTTTAGACTCCTTAACACTTTTTAGCCTTATAGCCTGAAAGCCTTAGCCTCTCTGCCTCGACTTATTTCAGTTACGAATTGTATTCGTTATAATAATAAAATAATAGATAATAATTAAACTAATAATCAATCAGATATACCCCTTAGAGAAGTGTGTGCAACCTGTGCAGCAAAACCGCAAAAAAGAGCAGACATGCAGACTCCTTTTTGGGCGTCCCGAGTTCCCATGTCCTGCAGCAAGTTGCCACCCAGAGAGAGAGAGAGAGCCACACAAAGTGTGCAACACAACAGCCACAACAACAGCAACAGCGGGGAGTAGAAGTTGCAACAACAGTGAAAGTCTAGCCTGGTCGAGTATTATTTGTAGTACTATATAGTCCTCGGTGACAAGCCGAGTCGAGTCAAGTCTAGTTGAGTCGAGTCTAGTTGAGTTGAGTTTAGTCCAGTGCGACTTTTGCAATTTTTAGTGCAACTAATTCTTTCTGAAGTATCTCATTGTTGCACAGCGGCAAAGCCGCAATTTTGTGTGGCGTGTGGAGACAGAGAGCGAGGCAGAGAGAGCGTAGTTGCCACTTCGACCCATTCACTTGCTTCCTCTTTTGATTCCCGCTGCGCGTTTACCACTTGGAAGCTTAAGCCCAGTTGCTTGTTCTTGTTGTCTCTATGACTGAGTGTGCGTGTGTGTGTGTGTGAGTGGGATTGTGTGTGCCGCAGGAAGTCAAAAGTATCGCGGCAGCTTAAGCACAGAGAACTCAGCCTGGTCAGTTCTCTCTCTCTCTCTCCTTCTCCAGCTTGAACTAGAGATGCAATGCGGCTGTGGCTGCTTCGAAGCTGTAGAGTTTATTTCCCCCAGTTGATTGTCACAGTTTGCTGGCCAAGAGTGTGCAACAACTATTGTTGCACTCACTTTCTCACTCTCTACCTCTGTCTCTATTTCTGCTTCTGTCGTTTGCAAAACAAATGGGCATAATAAGTTTGTTATTTTGTTTGAAGTGGCACAAAAGGCGACACAACTTGCAACAGCAGTTCTTGAAGTGCTCTCGCCACTCGTATAAGGTATCTCCACTCAATGCTCAGCCGGAAAGCAGAGACAACTTCACTTCAACTGTTCAAAGCAGCAGTCAAAGACATCAACGCTATATCTGGTTAGTTTTCAGAAAAGTACTTGTCATTCATTCTTCCCAAACCAAAGTGTTAAATATGAACTTTGCCAAAAGATCAGGCCTTAATAAGGCGGTTTGACTTTGTCGGTGAAATCGTTAAAGAAAATGTTAGGTAAACGAAATTTCTATTTATTGTCACAATTTGTGCATCTTCTGCAAGTAATATTAATGCTTTTAAATGTTAATGTAATTCAAACAAATTAACTTTTAATTTTTAATTCAAATAAATTAAAATAATATCCTTACTACTCATGAAATACTTACTACTAATTTTATTTTTATTATTATATTTTGTTTTCGTCGTGGTATTTAAGTTTATTTTTCTAATTTGTAAAAATATTTAAATTTTCGTTCTGGTATTATAAAATTTTTTTCAAATTCAATTAAATACTATCTCTTCACAACTTTAGCAGTCAATCTGGTATATTTTTACTCCATGGTATATTTTAATGTATGTCGATATACCAAATACAGCCCTTGGTTTTTTCTTTGTAGTATTTTTAAATGTTTTTTTGTTTCCAAATTCAATTCAATACCATCTCTTTACATATTTAGCAATCAATCTGGTATATTTTTACTAGATGGTATATTTCAATTTCGATATACCAAATACAGCCCTTGGCTTTTTTATAGTATTTTTAGATGTTTCTTTTAGATATTTTACATGTTTTAAATGAATATGTATTCAAACTCTAATTTAGTATTAAAACTGCTTGAAGTTTCACTACAAGCTGCCATTAGCATTAACATGCTATTATTTCAATCACTTCTACATGCGATTAGTACTAGCTCTATTCAACTCTCGACATCTTCTCTTTCTACTGCCACTACTGCTCTTAACAATTGGCCACAGTTGTTTTCAGCAGGCAGCAACTTTTACTGCTGGGGTTAATCTCACCTCCCCGACAGATAATGTATCTGAGAAGAGTGAACTGATAATTAGCATACCTTCAAGTTGTTCTGCATGGCCAAACACGCAACGCGATACGCGTTGAGAATGAGATTCTTCAATTGAGTTTTTTGCTGTTTTCAGTTTTCACTGGTTGTTTTTGTAGATACTTTGATTTGTGGGTTACGCTTGACTGGTATTTATGAGTTACACCAGAAGAAGAAGAAGAACAAAACAATTCTCAATGCTGTGCTATTGTCTAACATATCCAAAAATAGTAAACGGAAATGAGTAATTGGAGCGTAATGAAAAAAGCAAAAGAAGCATTCGAGGCAATTACCTTAAGAGACAACACACCAAGACACCCAGCTGAGACACACTTATGAATATATAGTTGAGGAAATGAATGGCAAGAAGAGAGAGAGGGGAGGAAGAGAAGCTGCTGGGCATCGTTTAATGAATAGAGCGCAGTTTAATTAAAACTTCTCGCAATTGTTTCTAATGTCGAGTCGTTAAAGCGTTTAACTGTGGTGTGTAAATCACAGTGGGCAAAAGGCATCCATTCCTCTGCCCCCCCTCTGCCCCTCTCATACATAGGTGTATTATGTGTGGCAACAAACATTCATTATATAGATACTTAAGTATATGTATCTGTATCTGTAGCTATCTGGCCACTTCCGTTTGCCAAACACGTAGCCATAAAGGCCACAACACACACACACACACACGGGGGCAAACTTATGTGTTTAGCAGTTAGCAGATTGGGCAGCGGTGGCACATTCAGCAGAGGTTGCAAGTAGTTGTTGTTGTTGCTGCTGCCACGAAACGTTATCAGCTTGTGCCCGAAAAAGATTTAGCAGTCCGACACGTGGAAACGTGGCAAGCTTATGGCCAAGTTAGAGCTTTTTTTTGTGTTAGCTACTTTTGCTGCCTATTGCCTCTTAATGCTAATGAAAAATATTTCCAACTGTGCGCGGATTAAGGCTGCTGCGTTTATTACCAAGACAAGAGTTGAAGTTGAAGACCTGCTCCTGTGCTTCCTCAAACACACAATAAGTGGCATAAAAGTGAAGCCAAGGCTTTTATTATGTCGATGGGAGAAGGCGACGTTTAATATTTAGTTGAAGATTTAACGCAAAACCCACAACAACACAACTATGATAAGCCCAAGCGCTTCCTTGAATTACATAATGAGCTTCTTGCTGCTTCTTGTTGCTGCCGCAAAACAACAACAGCTGCGGCAACTTCTTCTTGGCTCTTGAGAAATTATGACCAGGCATTTTAGGGGCACGTCGTCTTAGGCCCAACCATGGACTGCGGCTATACATTTTAATTAACAGAAACACACAAAAACTCGAACTCAAACTTGGTTCAGAGAGATGAAATGGGCCGAGAATTTTTGCCTCAGGCCGCATACAAAAAAAAAACACACATATGCATATTTCAATAAATTCTATAAAGCACAAAACAAAGAAAACAAGAGTAAAAAATGAAAAGGAATATTATATATATAAATGCCTTGCAAATGAAATTCCAATGCAATGCATGCGAATGGCGGACAACAAACTTCCCTGCGGGCGGCCCAAGAGAGCGAGAGAGCGACAGAGAGGGGGGAGAGCAAGAGAGAGAGGGAAGAACTGTAGCCAAAGCACTTGTCAAGCCAGAGAGATTTATTTTTGGCAATTGAAATTTAAATGAAACTACGTGCGCCAGTAAACATCAAATGCTCAAATGGGCAAAAGGTAAAAACGAGAGAGCGAAAACTCGGCACTCAACGGAGGGAGGGGGAGAGGTGGAGGTGGAAGGGAAAAGGCAGGCAGTCAGGGAGCACTATGCCCAGAGGAGTCACACAACTCATTCATGCAGAAATCCATTGACATTTAATAGCCCCGGTGTCTCCCTCGGCTCTAAATACTTTACTTTGGGCGCTTCCCTTCAGCAGCGGCAAATGCAAGAGCTTACCGTTTAGATCTTGCCTCTCTTTTAGGCAGCCACACTCTCCTTCTCCTTCTCCTTCTCTCGCTTTGTGCGCAGTCTAGTTAAACCTGAATTTTGGTATCTGTATCGCTTTTGGTCGTGAAGTGTGCGTTGCTTTTCGTTTCGTTTCGTTTCATTTCTCGTGTTTTTGTGTTCTGGACTTCTTCTTCTTCTCTGTGCTCACCTGGCACAGGATGTGGCTGACACAGGTGCACATGCACATGTCGATGCATGTCCACCACGATGGAGCAACAAGCAACAGGCCAAGTTACTTAAAGCCAACCAGCCAGCAGCAGCAGCAACCGAACATCGATCGACAAGACAACGCAACGCAACGCATAAATCATAGAAAATTAAAGACTCCGCATTGGAATGCAACATCCGCCGCTCGGAATGAAATCAATTAAATCCAGCTGCAAGGATTTCGATTTATTAGTGCTACGAGGCGAGCATAAAAATACCCAAGACCAAAAGACTAATCAAAGCAGCAACAGCTTTTTAATTAACGCTCTCACACAAGTGCGAAAGAGACAACAACACTATGGCCTAACATTTATTATCAACTCTATTCGCTTTAATTTGTTATCAATTGCAGCCTTTTAACTTTTTTCCGTGGTGCTTTTTTATGTAGTACAAGAGTTAAAATAAATCAAGGTTTATTGGCGATTTGTGCGAAATCATGGGAATTTCAATATTGAATCTGTTTTTGCACTTTGTTTTGAAGCTAAAAGCGGCAAGTGTTTTAAATTAGCTTACTTAGGCTGCTCTACTTTAGTCTTTAAGAAGACTTGACATTTACATTTCTAAAGCTACTACATATTTTTTTTATAATATGAAATTCCTTTAAAGCTTCAACTGGAACTATAGTTTTAAATAAATTTGACTTTTACGAAATTGAATTGGTTTTTTTTTTTAATACTAAGATTTACTTTATATACTAAACTGTCAAAATTGAAGAAATCTACATTTCCTTATGAAAATTTTGACAATAAAAACTATATAACTCTTAATTAAAATAAAAATTTTTTATTTAAATATATAAATTTCTTTCCTTCCAAAAAAGTTCAATTGAATTGGTATATTAAAATACTAACATTTGCGTTATGTAGTAAACTGTCGAAATTGAAAAAACTTACTAAACTTACAAAAAAGCTAAGCAAGAAAAAGTTTATAACTTCTAAAGCTAGAGATTTCAGGACTTCCAAGAAGGTCGCTGGTTTTTAAGCATTATGAATTTAATCTATAATATCTGTCGATACTACATAGTTATAATGTAAAGTTACTAAGCTATATATTTAATTTGTAAAAGAGCTCTTTTTTATGTAATATGCTATCGTTAAAAAGCTTCAACTTGCCCTATTGAAGCTATAGCATTTTAAAATCTGCTGACAATCTAGTATATATCTATGGTATATATTTGGAATTTAGTAGTATGTTATTATACCATACAAAGCATTTAGTATATTTTTAATATGATAGTTGTCTTTAAATTTTGAATTAAATAGTTGATCAATATACCAAATATAGCATTTAGTATATTTTTAATATTATTGTGGTCTGTGCTTTGCTTTCATTCACAATAGATAGCGGGTATTTCACAATCAAACATACTTGACTGTGGCTTTCTTACTTGCCAAGATTTTAAATGACATTACACACATTTATACATTTGACCTATAATTTCACCCTAGCATAATAATAATCCCAAGAAAAGCGTAAACACAAAGAGAGAGAAAAGCAACTACTAAGCAGTTAATACCCTATAATAAAGTCGACTTATTTCGCTGCACTTTGTCTATGCCACGTTCACATGCAGTCTTAATAGGCTTTAATGCATTTCACTTTTGTCTACATTTGTGTGTGTGTGTGTGTGTGTGTGTGTAGTTGTCTAGGTGCGAGTGTTAATCAGTTTGAGTAATGCACTTAATCACTTGAATAAGGCCAACTGCAACCTTTAACCTGTTGACCCATTAGCTCTTGCTCTTGAACCATCGATATGCTGACACAACAACACCGTGAGGTCAATTTACCAATTTTCCCCCTCCCTCGACGCTTTTCCCTCTACTATTCGCTTTGTTGTGGTCATGTCGCGTCGCATCGGATCGCATCGGGTTCTATGCTGTTGTGTTGTCAGACGCATACAATGAACTGATTAGACAAACAATTAATTTTGCGCCCAAGTCGCCCACGGGGCCGAAAACTGAAAACTGAAAACCACTTGAACTCGATTTGATTGAAAAGCTTAAAACAAGCAACCACCACCACTCCCCTACTCCAGTGAATACGCCTCGGTCTAGCGTAGCCGACAATTTGACATAAATCTAAACAAAACAAGAGAGAGAGAGAGCTGGTTGCTGGCCGCAGGACTACTTCATTAATCAAGGCCGCAAACAAGCGCGGGACAAGCTGCGAGGGGAGGGAGGGATGAGGATGATGACGACAAGAGCAACGCAGCCGAAATGCAATGGAAACAACAACAAGAAAAGGTCTCGAACTTGGCTCTGGCTTTTGGCTCTTCTATATGCGGATGCGAAAGCGCCACAATCGTAACACACACAGACACACTAGCGAGGGACATAAACATAAATAATTAGCATGATTCTTTAAAGGGCAATTACCTAATTTAGACGCTTTGAATAATTGCCCTCGAGCTCGCTGCGTGCCTTGGGCCAAAGGCGATGTTGGCAACAGCAACCAAATCAGTTTAAATGCAAACGGACAGAGTGAGACAGAGAGAGAGAGAGAGAGAGGGGGCCATTGAAAAAGAGAAAGAGAGAGACGGACCAAGTCAGCAGCTAGAACATAAAGCAGGACAACCAACGGAGACGACGACGACGACTGCACTAAGCGGCTTAATGCCTAAATGAAGATAAAGCGTTTCTCTGCTGCTGTTGCTGCTGTTGTTGCTGCGGCTGTTGCTCCTTCTCCCATTGCTGCTGCTGCTGCAGCAACGCCTGAGAGACATTTAAATCTCAACAGTTAGAAAATAATTAGAGCGTTTAGTGCCCAGTAGCTCAAACCAGAGTCGGAGTCGTAGTCAGAGTTTCAGCTCTAGAGTTGGAAGTCAAAATCAGAGTCAGAGGAATCACAGAGAGAGAGAGAGAGAGAGAGAGAGAGAGAGAGAGAGAGAGAGAGAGAGAGATAGAGAGAGAGAGAGACAGAGTTGGGCGTCAAGAGATGCGCTCAAATGCCTTTTCAATTGTGGCCAAGTGATGACTTCTTTGCCCCCACTCCAACAACAACAACAACAGCTGGAGATTTAACTTCAAATTGTGGTCAAGTTAAGACACGACATTTCAATGAAATTAAACATTATTGTGAGTCGACTGCTAAATGCTCTATAAATTTTGAAATGTGTTCATTATTGATACAATATTAAAATTCAGTTATATTCTTAAAACAAATTTGAAGCCATCATTTGAAAAATAAAAGAACCTTGAAGAATATGCATTAAATATAAATTTTAAATGTGTTCAGATATACTTTTTATTCTTAAAAATGTTTGATAGAAAATTAAAATTCAGTTATGTTCATAAAACGAATTTAAAATCATCATTTGAAAAACTAGAGAACCTTGAAGAATATGCATTAAATATAATAATATAAAATAATAATAAACTATTAATTTAAAATATAATAATAATTTTCACTATAGAAATTTTCAATCGAAAAAATAATTCTTGATTTCCATAAGATAAATAAAATGTAATAAATAAACCATCTTGAAGTAACATTTTGAAGATCGAAAAAATGTAGAATAAAGAATACATTTCAGTCTAGAATAAAACATTCTTGAAGCAATATTTTAATCTTAAAATAAGATGTTCTTAATCGCAAAATGCCAATTTAGCATTAAAATCTAGATCTTAGAGTTTTTCAGTAAAAAATTATATTTTAAAATTGCATTTTTTAAAATCGAAAAAAATCTTCAATTAAGATCTCCAATCTACTTTTAAATTGTTGATTATTTCTCTGTGTTTAGGATGTGTTGGAATGCAAATGAATAAAATATTCTTATATTTTATAATTTTAAAGCTTAATATCAGAATGTGTTTCTATATTGAAGCATATATTTGACCAATAATGTGTATCCCTAATATTTTCCGCGTTTTCTCTAAAATTGTTATTAAATAATACTTAATAAAGGAGCTGCTTTCTATGCTTTTGTCGATCGATAAAGAATAGTCACTCCATATACAATACAAACACAATTTCCATTATTCTCACAAGAAAATCAATTTACCTAAGCTCCATTATTGTGAGTAAATCAGTTGGTGATATTTATGTTAGCTAATTTCCCTTTTACACATGTAGCAAACTGTGTAACTCATTAATACACTTGGCTAGATTCACAGTCGCTTCAAAATGTGGTCAATAATTAAGATTAATGCATATGCTAATTAATTCTCACTTGTATACACATGCAATCTACATTCAATATTAATCGACAGACAATTTTGTTTACATTTTGCTACTATGTCTAAGGCTAATGACACAAAAAGGGTATCTAAATGGGATTCCTGAAAGTCTGATGATGCCGCCCAGACACTCGTTAAAATCAGCATAAAGCAAAGAAACATATTTATATTGGAGAGATATAGCACAAATGTTTTTGAGGGGCAAGTCCATGTCCCAAGGAACGACGCCGGTTCAAAAAGCGAACCCTTGACACTGAGCAGAGACACCAACCTGCTCTCTATCTCTCTCTCTGTCTCTGTCTCTGTCTCTCTCTCTCTCTCTCTCTTTGTCTCTCTAGTCTCTATCTCTGTGGGTTCGACGCCGGTGCACAGCTTGAAGTTAAATAAATTAAGGGCAATTAGGCGCAGAATTACAAGCACAAAGGTCAAAAACACAGCATCCTGGCTACCACCAATTGAATCGGGCCTCCTTCCTCTCCCCTCCCCCCTCTCTCTTTCCTCCTCCCTCTGCTTGTTAGTGTAACTTGTAACGTGCCTGCCTTTTTTATTTTGGACTCTTGTGGCGAAAACAAATTCCCCAACGATCCGAACGGCAGGTGATTCGTTTTTTTTTCTGTTTTCTGTTTTTTATCTTCTTGTTTGGGGACCCTAGAAAATGATGTTGGCAAATATTTGTTTGAAGAATTTGCAAGGCGCTTCTCTCGAAGCGGTTTGCGATTTGTATTTTCTGCTTGTTTTTTTCTTAATTACACGATGTAACTAACAGTGTAAGATTTTACAGTTGCTTCCTCAAAGGCGGAAGTTTGTTGTTCAAGTCACAAAGCAAAACTAAAGCTATAGCTTTGGCCAACATTATAAGCGGGCAAGTGCAGAAAGCGTAGCGCAAAGCCATTTTGGCCAATTAACTGCGGCTAATTGTTGCGTACCAAAGAGAAATATGTGTGTGTACGAAATGTGAAAGTCAAAAACAAATAATGTACAAGAAGCCAGAGTCGAGGAATCTCTTCTTTTTTTTTGCCACATGTGTGTGACCGTGAGAGCGAGTGGGAGGCACAACATTCAGACGGAGATGGACTGTGACTGAGCCAAGCAAAAAAAGCAAAAAGCAAAAAAACATACCACAACAGTAACGATCATAAAGCACTCACAGCGATTTCTCGACTTGACTACTTCCGCTGTGAAAAATACAATAAACAAAACAAAAAAAACAAGCAAGAAAGCTACAGTCGAGTGTGCTCGACTTTCAGATACCCGCTACCCATTTTGAATATAAGCAATATATTGCGGTATTATTTTCAAAATATACCGAAAATACTGCAAAATACTAAAAAAAAATATACCAAATGGTATATTCAGGAATCATAAATACTATTGTTATTATTATATACACCCAAAATTCGCAGCTCTAGCTTTAAACGCTTGGTACTCGATTTTTTCTGATTTGCGGGGGCGGAGGTGGGCGTGGTTAAAATTTGAAACAAACTTGATCTGCGTGCAGACATAACAAATGCTGTCGAAAACAAATTATAGCTCTATCTCTTATAGTCTCTAAGATCTAGGTGTTCATACGGACAGACGGACAGACAGACATGGCTAGATCGTGTCGGCTGATCAAGAATATATATACTTTATAGAGTCGGAGATGCCTTCTTCTACCTGTTACATACATTTCCTGCCGGCACAAAGTTATAATACCCTTCTACCCTATGGGTAGCGGGTATAAAAAAAAATACAAAACATAACAAATACGATTTGCATAGTCGACGAGTTCTACTTTCGCCGCGAAACCATGAAAAAAGTGTTTAAGATTAGCCGATTATTAGCAATGTATTGCGGCGACTTTAAGAGAAAGAGGAAAATGCAAAGAGAAGTGTTGAATGATAGTTTTATGCACTTCAATCAATTTAAGCGGCAATCATATTTAGAATTGTCATCCGCTTTTGTTTGTCGACAATGGAAATTTTGTAAAAGTTTTGCGATTTTTTGAAAGGGTTTTTTTAGCATTTAGTTTAAATACTGCAATAGATTTATTTATGATTATTAGCATGAACTTTTTGTTGTATTCCCACCTTAATATTGTAATATGTTTTATGAAAAAAGTCGCAGTTATTATCAGTAATAACAATTCAAGGTTTGTAAAATGATTTAGATATTAGTTATTGTCAAGTTTTGTAGATTGAATATAAAAAACCAAGTAAAAAGAGCTACAATCAAGTGTGCTCGACTGTGATATACTCGCTACCCATTTTTATAAAACAAAACATTGCGGTATTATTCTTAAAATACTAATCTGTACCGAAGGTATATCAAAATTTTTGGTATATCGGTATACTATGGCATTAAAAATATACCACCAACGTTTCCTTGTATTTTAATGATTTACTGCTGATGCATATAATAAAATATGTAAATAAAAGAATTTAAATTAAAAGAATTCAAATTATTTGAACCATTTTGAAATTAGCTGTTTTCCTCAATTGTTGTTTATCAGATTTATATAAATTATTTCTGAGTATCTTTACACAAACCGCATAATTTTCTGATGATGAATGATATATATTCTTTGTCTTTGTTATAATTTTGTTAAACAATAGCTACTCAGATAATCTAAAATAAGATTTGGACATCAGTATCTCATAATTTTTGCTGTTCGCATTTTTAAACATATTTCGCTGGAATTTTTTGCAATTTTTCTTTATGATTTACTGATAAAGTTTAGCATAAAATATTTTGCTTATACTAATATATTTTTGTTTAGCTTTCAGTAACAATAGCTACTTGGACAATAATAAATAAGTATTCAAATTAAACGATTTGTAGATTAGTTTCCCTTTTGCATTTTTTTCTAACAACAGGATTTCCTTTGCATTTGAATCGAGACAGTTTCCTAGTTGAAATTAAACTGCCAGCCATTAAGACTGGCATTTAATTAGTCAGCACAATGTTAAGTGTGATATTCGAAAGGCATTTATAAAGCAGATATGTATGTGTTTAAACAATGAAATGTTATTAACAGTTTCATTAACTTCATTCGAAGAAGCCACAACAACGCGCAGCATGCGTCTAAAGCACAAGACAAAGCAAATGTTTCTGCTTCGCTGACTCGCAATTTAAGAACACACACAAACACATATATAGTTAAACCACACACTACATGCTACACACACACACACACACACATTCACACTTCTACACTCCCTCACACACACGCAGTGGAATAACACGCTAGAGGGAATTTCACTTTTCGTCAATCATAACTGACCTTAATCAATGTCTATCACATTGAGTTGCTTTCGTACGCATTGTTTTAGCGGGTTTTTGGGAAATTGTATTATAAAGCTCGAATATACATTTCTATCTGTATCTGTATCTGTATCTACGCCATGCAGCATGCAGCGAGTATCTTTGTAGAGCAGTGCAATCAAAATGCAACATTAACAAACAAAAACAAACGCGCCGAGTTTTAAACCAAACAAGTTTGCAATGAAAACTTCTCAGGCTGCACACAAACACACAGAGAGAGATACATTTATGTATGTATCTGAAGCAGCAGCAGCTGGAAGATGCGTCTCTATGCAATTTTCATTCATATGCAATAAGCACAGAGTGTTGGCCAAAAGGGAAGAAGCTACAGATTTCTTGCCACAGCAGCGGCAAGAGCTCGTTTCCTGTCTGGCCAACATCAACATGAAACGATATCATGCAGCATGTTGCCTGCCCCTCGCAGCTGCCACAAGCAACACGTTCAGCTACCTGCCCCAAAGTGGCACGCAGGTGAAGTAACTTATACAGCCGCTGTCGTTGTTGCCGTTTGTCGTTGAGGTAATTAGTTTAGCGGCTCACATAGCTCTCTCTCCCCATAGTCTCTAGTCTCATGTATCACTCTCTCTCTCTCTTTCTCTCTCTCTCTCTTATTCGCATCATCATTAAAAGCTGTTGCTCTTTTTTGTTGCTTCTAACAACTTCTTTTTTGTTTCAAGTGAACTAGCCAAGGCGATCTTAATTCCAGATAGAATTGTCCCATGAGCAAAACCCACACACATATACATACAAAAATACATTCAACTCTCGGCTGTGTATCTTGTGGATACAACGTTGTAAGCTGATCTTGAACATTGCCTTTGGCTTTGGTATTTTAGCGACTTGAAATCATGATATTGTGAAATTCTGCACACGCTGCATTCGCAGCAAATGAATGCAACACAATTCATTCGCATTCAGACATTCGTCTTCGTTTGTATTTGTATCTTTATGCATGCATGTGTATCTGGCGGATGTGACTCATTCAGTCAAAATACGAATTACGTCGCCCCACACAGAAGAAGACTCAAGACTGTACTGAGAGCTGTCGAGCTTCGTCGCCGACGTCGCTGCCGACGTCGACGCCGTCGTTCTTCGCTTCTGTTCTTCTTCTTCGTTTCACGTTTGCTTCTCAGCTTTCGTCTCGCAGCCCAAAAGAACTTTTTCATGTTTATTTATTTTCGGGTTCTTCGCTTCATGCTTGAGTAGGTCGCTTGGGTCAGTCTGTCAGTCCGTCTGTCTGTCCGTCTGTCTGTTTGTCTGTCTGTCTGTCTCTCCGTCTGTTTGTCTGCCTGTCTCCAACACAACACACGTTGAGAATTACTTGGCAGCAGAACAGACGCTCGTTGATTGCTTTTGTTGTTTACTCATTCAAATTTCACAAGATCATGCAGTTCGTTATCGTTATAAGCCCAACATCTGATCATTATAATAAAGCCGAGCAGCGGAGCAGGAAAAAACACTTCTTAATGAACTTTTACAGGTGCTAATTAAATAAATGATTTCAGCTGTAGATCGAACATAATTTGCAGTAGCATAGAAATGAGTTTAGAGTTTAAACAATTCATATTTCTAGCTCATTTTTAATTGAAAAATTTTTTTTTTAATTAACATATCTTATATCTTTCTCGAGTTAATTCAATTGAATTGAATAAACATTTTCTGGCCGTTAATCTCAAAAAATTCTTTGTCGCATAAATTTTTTTAATTATCTGCTAGTTGATTACGTTGTTTAAAAAGCAAAGTCATCATTAGTGTTCAACAAATTTTTCAATAGAATTTCCCTAATCAAACCAGACCAGACCAGACGCCGATAAACCGGGGGCACAAATAACCAAAAAACGAAATGCACTATCACATCCGACACGCTTTGGCATTATCTATAAGATAAATAAATTAATTACATTTAATATTAAACGTCTTTCAGCGTAAACGCTGCCAATAAATCAAAGCACGAAAATGTTGATAGGCTTAGAACAAGTTGAAGGTCTTAGCAACATGTTGCCAACGAACCGGTTAAAGCAACACACTCACACACACACACACACACATGACAAAAAGGAAGCCAAGAGAGACGAAAAATGTAACTCTATCCGCACTTTTGCTCCTCAGCAACAAACCTTCATCCCTTCGCTGGCCCATGCATGCAGCTGGCACGAAGCCGAAGCTTGAGGCGAAACGCGAAACGGGGAAAGCCGACGAAGCCGAAGCGCAAAATGAGCCGAAACCGAGCAGACGCCGTCGCCGTCGCTCTGCTGATGGCGTGAACAACTTCGCTGCTTCGCTTTTGGAGGCTTTCGCTTTTGCCAATGCAGCTGAGCAGCTCGTCGCTCAGTCCAAGTCGATGATTGCTACCGAGCGGTTGCTTGCGACGGCGTTGCGTCGTTGTGTTTGTACATCTACTATATTACAGAGTCCGTGTGTAACCGTCTCTCCAACCGTCTACACAATACCGTATAATAATAATCATAATACTACCTACCGTGGTAGCATCAAAATAAAAGAAAAAGAGTGTGTGTGAATGAAATTGAAATGTTGTGTGCATCGAATGTGAAATTAATATGCAATGCCTAATAATCAAGTTGCTCAATCATCAAAATCATCATGCGGCGAATAATAATACTCGTAATGCTAATGATGTCAAAGTGAAACAGTTTTGAAAATCAATGAATGTATAGCACACACAACAAAACTCGGTGAATATAAATATATAAACTCATCACGCGCACCTCGCAGCACAGCACAAGCTCTTTGCTGGCCAACCACCAAAACCACCCACCAGCAACGACCTCAACACCCCCTGCGCCGCTCATCTTCTTCCCCCCATACTGCAGCAGCAGCAGCAACAACAACGACGACGACGACGAGGAGTTTTTACCATCGTGCTTTCTCTCGCTCTCTTCGTCTCTTCCCCCTTCATCATCTTCGCTCCGCTCCGTTCCGTTCCGTTCCGTCTCTCTCCATCCACCCACTCTGCTTTTTTTTGGGGGGTTTCGTGTGTTTTTCTCGTCGCGCGAATGTGTGTAACTTGAACACAACGGTAAAAGGTTCGTCCATGGTTCTATCGCTGTTGTGATTGCAGGCCACGAGGCCGAAAAACGCAAAAGACGTAACAAAAACGACACAGCAAAAAAAAAAAAAAGAAATCATTGAGAAGAAGCAAACAACAACACAAAAAAAAAAGAGAAGAAATAATAACGAAAATATACAACAAAAAATACGAAATGCGAAATACGAAAACGCGATGAAAATTAAAGCTTTGCGTGGCAAAACTCGCTAAACAACAACAACAACAAAAGTGAACAAAAATATCCAGAAAAATAGAAGAAAATTTGTAGCTGGCCAGTTGCGTAAAAAAATATATACAAAAATTTCGCTTTTCTTGCGTTTCAGTGTGTGTGCGTTTGTTATTATTATATTATATATATATTTTTCGGCTGTGCGAAGAAAAACGATTATCATCTAGAGTAAAAGCGAGAGAGAGAGAGAGAGAGAGACGCTGCTATAAATATAACGTCGCGCTAGGCGCCGCTAATTACGCCAAAACATGAAAATATTTACAACAAGAACAACAACAACAACAACAGCGCGAAAAACTGAGCAATTAATCAATTTTCCGCTTGACCAATATATAATAAATTCATTCGACGCTGAATTCACACGGAACTTTGCACTATTATCGTAATTAAAAAAAAAAGAACAAGAGAGCTGCAACATTATTCGCCTGGCATGGCCTAAAAAAACCGTTAATCGCGCATATCTCAAAAGACTTATCACACACACACATCATGCATATCAGCGTCATGATGAGGATTATCTTAGTGTTGCTAATGCCCAGCACACTTCTGGCCAATCGCTACAACTCTGGCAAACACTATGCGAGCTCCTCCTCCTCCTCCGCCTCCGCCTCCTCCTCCTCATCATCATCGTCATCGACGTCATCGCAACACAATGAGGTCTACCCCATAGCCGACAGTCAACCCATGACCGATGATGGCTATGTGGCACCACCACATCCACCACATCCACCATCCCAGGGTGGTCCCTATTATGGGGACAACAATCCGGTGCAACAGCTGAGCAGCTGTCAAACGGTTTGCGCCTGCAAGTGGAAGGGCGGCAAACAGACTGTCGAATGCATCGATCGTCTGCTCATCCAAATACCCGAAAACATTGATCCCAACACCCAAGTGCTCGACATGTCCGGGAATAAGCTGCAAACGCTGGCGAATGAACAATTTGTGCGCGCCAATCTGTTGAATTTGCAAAAATTGTATTTACGCAATTGCAAAATTGGCGAAATCGAACGCGAGACCTTCAAGGGACTTACCAATCTCGTTGAGTTGGATCTGTCGCATAATCTGCTGGTGACAGTCCCAAGCCTGGCACTAAGTTATATATCATCCTTAAGGGATCTCACGCTCGCCTCGAATCACATACACAAGATCGAAGCTGAGGCATTTGGCAGCACGCCATCGTTGCACAAACTCGATCTCTCGCATTGCGACATTCAAACGATCTCCACACAAGCGTTCAGTGGTCTGCAGGGTTTAACCCTGCTCCGTTTGAATGGCAACAAGCTGAGCGAACTGCTGCCCAAGACCATCGAGACGCTGAGTCGTCTGCATGGCATCGAGTTGCACGATAATCCCTGGCTCTGTGATTGCCGTCTGCGGGATGCGAAGCTTTGGCTAATGCAACGCAACATTCCCTATCCCGTGGCTCCGGTTTGTGCCGGTGGACCGGAGCGCATCATTGATCGGACTTTTGCGGAGCTGCATGTGGATGATTTTGCGTGTCGCCCGGAAATGTTGCCCATTTCGCATTACGTGGAAACGGCCATGGGGGAGAATGCGTCGATAACGTGTCGAGCACGCGGTGTGCCAGCGGCGAGCATCCATTGGTATTGGAACGGACGACAGTTGGCCAACAATAGCGCCTTTAGCGCCTATCAGCGGGTGCACATGTTCGAACAGCTCGAAGCGGGTGGCTTCGAGAAGCGTTCACGCCTCGTCCTCACCAATGCCCAGGAGACCGATTCGAGTGAGTTCTACTGCGTGGCAGAGAATCGGGCGGGCAGCGCCGAGGCGAATTTCACGTTGCACGTGAGCATGCGTGCCGCAGGCATGGCATCCCTGGGCAGTGGACAAATCGTTGGATTGAGCGCCGCGCTCGTTGCTCTTATTGTGTTCGCCTTGGCGGCCATTATGTGCCTGTTGTTGCGGGTGAAACGGCAGCCGTATGTCGATAGCAAGACACCCAATCACATGGAGGTCATCACATCGGTGAATCATCAGAATTCGATAACGAATAAAACGCAACCGGCCACTGGCAACGGCAGCATCGGTGGCATTGTCATTGCCAATGGCGCGGTGGCAAATTGCATCGATGGCAGCAATCCGATGAGCAGCTCCGTGGGCACGCTAGAGCGCAAGGGTAGCTCTACAAGCGGAGTCGGAGGAGGAGGGGGACGTGCCACAAGCTCGTCGCACGATCAACGCAATGCGAATCCGGTGCAAAAGCCACCGCGACTCACGGATCTCCCATATGCCACACAGGGTTACGACAACGCTGGCAGCGTGCTCTCCACAGCATCGTGTTTCATTTCGCCCAGCGCATCGACGAATGGGCATGGCAACAATCCGGATCTGATCAACGATACGAAACGCTTTGGCAGCGATGAGTTCGCCGATCTCAAGTTGCCAACGATGTTGGGCCACGAGCTCGGGGGCAGCGGCAGCGGGGAATACAGTCGGGCCAATGGCTGCGATTCGTTGTATCCCTCGGGTCTGTGGGAACACACGGCAGCGGGAGCTGCGAGCTCAGCGGATGATCTGTTCATGAAGCGGTACACGGACAAGACACCGATCATCGATGCGAGTCAATTGTACGATTTGCACGAACGCAGCGATTACTTCAGCAAAACATTTCCACGCACCCACTTGCAACAAGGTGTGGCTGTGGCTGCCACATCGAGCACCTCGACAGCGACGACGAATCTCTCGAGCGGTGGCGGCTCGTCGGGTTATCCCACAGACTATGGGTTGCCTTTGGTGCCCGGTGCCGAGCATCAGCACAATCATCAGCTGCAAATGCATCCGTTGCAGCAGTTGCAACAGCAGCTAACAACAACACTCAAGCAGCAGCAGCAGCAGCAGTTGAATCACAGTTCGAGCGGCAGTCCACACTTTAGCAGCCGCACGTTGCCACGCCTACACGATGGAGGCGGCGGTGGCGGTGGCAGCAGTAGCAATGCCTCGACAAGCTCATCACCAACACCAGCCCAAATAGCTGCCGCCTCAGCTGCGGCAAGTTCCTGCTCCATATTGCCCAATGGCCAGCCGGTGAATGCCAAGACGATACGGGTGTGGCAAAAAGGGGGCGTGCCCGTGCTGCCGCCCGTAACAGCGCTGAAGCGTGCTCTCATCAGCAGCAGCCGCAATTCACCCGATGAGGGCTATCAAGAAGGCTGCGGCACCGATGTCTAAACTCTCTCCCCTACTTCTCCTATTCCTATAACTCCTCCATCACCCCCTCTCAAGCAGAACTGACTAAACTTAAAAAATACTAAACAAAAAACGTAACTTGAATAATCTCAACAAAATAAATGTAATTTTTGTATGGGCTCAGCAAAGAAACAAAAAAAAAAACAAAAAAAAACAAAAAAAATTTTGTGCAAGCAAAAACTGTTTGTGATACGTGTCTGATTAAAAAGGATATCAATGCGAATGATGATAATAAGAATTTCCAAGAGATAAAGCGATAAAGAAAACGAAGTAAAAAGCGCGCAGCAAAAGCAAAAAGCAACAACAACAATTAACAATTAACGTAAAGTATACTTTTAGGCATAAACGCATAATGAAAGAATGAATAAACTAAACTAAAGTAAAGTAAACAAAAAAACATATTGCATACTAACTAAAAATACTAAACAAAGCAAAGCAAAAACTAACTAGAAAGCCCTAAGATTTATATATGTACATAAATACCTAAAAAAACAAAGGAAAAAGAAAAAATATATAACAATGTCAACTCTCGCAAATCCCCGCAAAACTAAAATATAAATAAATTAAAATAAAGTAAAAAAGAAAGCAAAATAATGAACACACACAACACACAGAAAAACACACTCCAAAAAATCAGCTTTTGCCCCCAATGTAAATGTTAAATTCAAACTCTAATTGTAATTGTAACTTTGTGTATGCATTTGTGTGTGTGTGTGTGTTGTGTCAGTGTGTGTGTGTGTGTGCGAGAGTTTCAACGTTGTTCAACAAAAGCCAAAATTGCTTAAAAGAAATGTCCCCCTATTCTCAAAAAAAACGAACAAATACAAATCAGACACTCAAAATGTAAGTCGTAGTTAAATTATAAAAATTAAAAAAAAATCCACCATTCTCAAGACTTTCCCCCAAAAAACAAGAATAAATCGAGAGAGCAAAGAACAAACCATATTTCGAATTCAATGTAAAACATAACTAAGAAATAGCATAGTACTAAAATTAACTAATTGTCTGACTTTTCGCTGTATATACTTAAATATATAAAACCGTAAACCAACTACAAAAGAAAAAACAAAAGTCTGTTCCCAATTTCAGCAAAAACTTACCAAATATTTTTCGTTTGCAATTTCGTTTTTCATCTGCAAAATAAGAGAAAAGCATATCATTATTCATTCTGTAATATTTCATCAAATTATGCAATATTTGAATACTTTTCTTTTTGTATTTCACTAACGTAATTAAATCCTTTCGTCATTTTCAAACACACAAAAAACATAAGCAAAAAACAAAAAACAAAAAACTTGTGTATTAATTTTCACTCATCGCAAATATTTTACAATTTTCCCATAGTTGCAACTCAATTAATGTTTTTTTTTTGCTCAATATTATTAAAAATCGTTCAATGAGAAAAATGTGAAATAATTGGGAACAGGTTTTTAATAGGCAAACATTGTTAGAAATGAGAAAATTTTTGTGTGTGTGGCCAGTGAAAAGCTAAAGCGAAAAACTATAGTTTAATAATAATTTATGTTTAATTTGTAAACAGCATTTTTCTTTTACACATTACCAGTGAGTATTAATTGCAGTTATTCGAATTTGATTTTCGAATTTAAGAAAAATGTCAATTTCATTTAAATTTCTGACCCAGTTTAAAAAAATTTGGTTAAGCTTGCAGCTGGCTAAAATGTAAAATCTTCACACAATGTTGGCTTAAAACAAAAACCGTCTTTTGGCATTAAACTTGAGGCAAGCAAACACAGAAAACAATACGAAAAATTGTGAAAGAAAAGAAAAGTGAAAGAAAAGCAAACATATTCATCGATTCATACGTAAATAAACATATGTAAATGTCAGAACAAAGTACACACACACACACACACACACACACACACACACACACACATACATAGACATACACATGAAGTAACATCACTCGAAAGACAAAGAAATATACGAATGACAATTTAAATAATATATCAACATATATTAATTGCCTGTACGTACTTAAACCTAAACAAAAAAAGCAGAAAAAAAATAAGAGAATGAATATCGAAAACAAAATGGAAACATTGTATTTTTAAGGTAAACCAAAGACTTTAATTTCTTTGCATCTAAAGTAAAACGGGAGCGAAATAACTATGAGTAAAAATGTCGAAGAAAATCCCGATTCAAAAAGAAGAAAATGAAAATAACCTTAATACTTAAGTTATGCTAATTGTAATGTATCATAAATATAAATATATATATATATATATAGATATATAAACCTAAAAACTACATATTAATATAAATATAAATATAAATAATAATAATAATATAGTATATAGTATATAGATGTATGTACTTCAAAGAAAAAAAACTGTATGGAAAGCGAGACAAAGGCAAAGCATTGAATGCATTGAATGCGACAACTGAATGAAGAATGAACAAGAACAAAGCAAAAGGAAATATATATATATATATATATATATATCTGAATATATATAAACGAAAGCACATTGCGTTGTCATTACTTTTACAGCGAGCAAGCGAAAAAAGGTAGGTAGCAAAAGGGGGCGTGACCCAATTAACCAAAGACACAGAAAGAGTGAGAGAGAGCGAGACAGCGAAAGGAGTGAGAGAGAGAGATGTGCAGAGCAGCAAAGACAATCGAATTCGAATGCTGCTGCTGCTGCTGCGCTTTTGTTGTTAACCATTGTAGCGTTTGGCATATTAGGGCCAATCGTCTAATCGCCAATTATACATTTAACCCCAGTCCCTTTCCCTTTCCTCCCCCTACTGCCCCCCTCTTTACCACACAAATACACACACAAGCATTACATAAATCGATATGGTAAGCGCGCGGAACGAGATGTTTAACACGCCAAAATGTTGTGCTACTCCACGTATACGTAATATTCGAGGTGCATTAATAAATAATGCAAACACTGTACTGTAATTAAATTAATTTCGACTCCACATCGCATGGAATTCTACCAAAGTCCAAAATCGATAAATTTGAGTCTGTGCTTTAATGATTATTTTATGCAAATTTATCAGAGATTTCTTTCGTTTCTTTCGTTCTTTCTTTTGTGCGAGTTGCTCCCAAAAGTATGCTAAACATTTGTGCCCCGAATTATTTCACTTAAATAATTAAACGAATGTCTGATTGCGCTTTCAGCCTTCAAGCTGCTTATTATTAAATTCTTGCTCATATCGCTGGCAAAAGTTTCTTTCATCTTTTCACATTTCTTTTCTGCGTTTTTTTTGCTCGACGAGTTCACAGTTCGTTGATACTGCACAGATACCCTTTCAATGTTGAACTCTGGCAATGCCCCAGGTAGACAGTCTGGCCGCCTCTTTGCTCTCCTTCCCTCCCTCCCTCTCTCTCTCTTTCTCTCTTGGCTTTTGCAAATTTGCAGCTACACATGTTTGGCATGCGTGCTGTTGGATTAACGGGGAGGTAGCAAGGAGGGGGGGTGAAGTTATGGGGTAGCGCGTAATAAATACGACTGAAACGGGGCATGTGGAAAGGTGCCATCGAGACAGCAACAACAACAACAAGAGCACGAGAATATATCATGGCAAGGCATAGGTCGGTCTGATTCGTTTGTTGCCACAGGCGGAGGCAAACAGCAGTCACCTTCTCCCACCCACTCTCACTCTCTCTATCATTCACTGTTTCTCAATCCGTATCCCGGCCGCCTTATTGACGACGCGCAAAGTTTGCCAACTAAACAAGTTTTGTGCCTCAAATGAAATTTAGGTTGCAACTGAAGCCCAACAAAAGCCAAACAAAACAAAACAAAACGCCAGCAACAAACAACAACAGCAACAACAACTACGAGCAGTGGAGAAAAATTAGAACTTTTACGCTGAAGGAAAGTGAATTTTATTTGCTCAACTTTATTACGTATACGTGCCGTTGTTCTGCCTGTGTAAATAACCAAAATGCAAAACGTGCCCCTCTAGCCACGCCCCCGAAAAACGCAAAAAATAAAAATAAAAGAGCGCCTGCAACACCAAACAACAACAAGTTTTGGCTTAGATCTCAAAGTCTAATGAAGACAGCGCTGCCAGGTGCTCCTCCGCACTTTTATGTCCATGCATTGCGGCCTGTTTAACGACCTGGCCCAATGCCTAGCATGAGAAATTTATAAAAAACAACAACAACAACAAAGTGTAAAACAAACTACAAGTTGACTCGGCGATACCCTAGAGAAGAAGTTTTGTGTTTCCCCGTTCCAAAGTTTTTGGTTGAGATTCGCATTTCGCATTGCGTGGCAGTTATTTATACCCATGACTTTAATACACTTTATGGTTACAGGGTATGCGTTGCCATAAGCAAGATGAACTTAAGTACACACACACGCACACATTCACACACTCACACACACACACACACATATAGAGAGTACACTCTCATATGCCTAAGCTAACAGACCGTAAATATTGTTGCTAAACGGCAGTTTATTTTTGGGAGCTACAACCGCAAAATAACTGCACATCAGTCAATAGCCAGAGAATATACTAACAAGGTGAGGACAGACACACACTCAGTACACACACACACACACACACACACCAGCAGCAGTCAGCAGGTAGAAGGAATAAACAGCACTGAGAAATTCGCTGATGGATGTTAACGGCAACAACAAAGCGACAGCTGATTCAAGCTGCAAAGAGGAAGAAAATAATGTTAAAGGCTTTTCTGGCCCACGGCCAAAAGCGGCCACAACTTAAATAAGAACCAAATGAAGCAAGCACGACTTCTTCTCTCATCGTGCGTAGCTTTTCTTTCTTCGCGACTAACAAATGCTCTGGAATTTTTGGCGGGAAGAAACGTTGAACTTTGCAGCAAACTTCTTAATAAATTATTCTATAAGTGTGATTACTATTACAAAGAGTAATATTCTTATTCTCAATAAAATATTTTCTAGAAGTAAAACGGGGAATATTTTCAAGTTTTTCTATCAACTATAGTATATTTGGGCATAATAATTACAATCATTAATATCTTAGCTGATAACTGCTTAACAATCCGAGATTTTTGAATATTGTAAGCTAGTTAACATTTAAACAAAACTTGCAACTTTTCCTTACTTTATAACCATACAATATTCCAGAAGAGTCGTCATTATTTTTGTACTAGTCTAGAAAATACCTGACCCCAAAAAGCCAATATAAGGAATATTTCACGCCAACTTTAATACTTATCATTTTCTATAATAATAAACCAGAAGAGTAGTATAAATTCTTAATATTTGAGAAACACACATATTCCGCCCAGCAAACACGAAGAATAGCTTAAAGTTTTGTCAACTTTACGTATATTAATAATAATTATAATAATATGCCAGGAAAATAGTATTCATATATAAAAAGTTTAAAACACAAAGGGAATATTTGAAAGTTTAGTTAACCAATATAATAATATACTAAAAACTAGTTTTTAGTTTGACTTCACTAATTAATAATTAATTTAATTCAGTCTGTGCTTTAAGGATTCCTTTATTGATATTTATTAGAGATTTCTTTTTAAACACTGCCCCTAAAAGTATGCTAATCATTTAGTTATTTCATTCAACTTTACAATAAAATAAATAAGCCCCAGATTTCTGTGATTTATAACTATCTTCGTTGATAATAATCATAAAAATTTCAATACACTTTTCTATTTTTCAACATTATTATGTTCATTCTAGAATGCTTATGAAAAACTTGTTTAAAGCTTTAGCTTTGGCTTGTTGGCGAAACTAATATGCCCGCAGATTGTTGTTGCTGCTTCCCGCTGCTTTTGTCTTCGCATTTCATCTCATGCATTATAATAATACACAATACCCACAACTCACACACACACACACACACACACACAGAGAGACAGAGCGACATATGCATAACAGCCGGCACACACGCACACTCACACACACACACACACTCACACATATGCACAGTCATAAATAGAGGCTCAACAAAGAGTTGTCTCCTACATGGACATATTAATGCGACTGTGTGTGTGTGTGTGTGTTTGTGTGTGTGTGTGTTTGTGTGTGTTGCGTGTGTCGTCCCTTTAGCGTCTTCAGCATTTAATGGCCTCATTAATTTTCTATGCTTGGCCTTAAATTATTTTACCAGACTGAGTAGGAGAGCTGCGACAACTACGCTGCTCAGTAATTCCATTAACTTGACTCGAGGTACTCATCAGCAGAGCGAGAGAGAGAGAGCGAGAGAGAGAGAGAGAGAGAGAGAGTGAGAGAGAGAGAGAGTCCATCAACCATTTCCCTCTGCCAATGCCAATGTCTGGTTTGACAGAGGCAGAGCAAGTTCAGTGCGTTCGCATTTAATTTACATAAACTTAATTGTTTTATTTAATCAATAAAAATAATTAAATGCCATGTGCGTAAGTAATTAAAACAAATCGCTTTTATTGCACAACAAATTGAAATTGCATAAACATAAACCGGTTCGTTCGTTCGTTAGTTCGTTCAATAAAAGTGCCACTAAAACCAAAATATGCATGCAACAAACTGTGTGTGTGTGTGTACCTATGTAATTATGGCACATCAAACATTAATCAGGCTGGCAAATGTGAATGCAAAATAGGGAATACACACACACACACTGACATATCAGGCATTAAATCAGCGGCCAAATGATAATTCTGTTGCCAGCTTGCAATGCCAAAATACTAATAGCAATATCAACTGCAACAACAACTGCAACTCTAACACTAACAACAACAACCACATTTGACGCCTCAACCACAATATGCCGAAAACCAAATTACTTTGTGAGGCGCTCGACCGACCGAAATTTTCAATTTTTCAGCATAATTTATGGCTCCACAAAGCGTAAAAACCAAAAACCCCAACCAAATCAGTGCGAGAAATTATGCAAAAATATTTCCAGCCCCACCCCTCTCACACTCCCCTTCAACCAAACCACGGGAACCGCCATCTCTATAATCTCTATAACTATATCTAGCATGTAATATGTGTGTGGGAGTAACTGTATTGTATCTGCATATAAACAATACGTGGTGGAAGTCCTTAGGCTGAATCACAATTTGCAATAGGTAAAACGATTTAATGCCACACACACACACATACATACACATATACGCACACACACACATACCCGACAGAAATAGAAATACAAATTAAACTAATCCAACTGATAGATACATTTATATTGATCAGCAATTTAATGTAAATTATACTCTGTCTATTCCAAATGGGCTTTTTGCGTTCTGCCTTCTGCTATTTGCATTTGTTATTGTTGCTACCATGTGTGTGTGTGTGTGTGAGTGTGTGTGTGTGTGTGTGGGCACATTATGCAAATAAGTAACTGTAAAACTGTATCTGTTGCTTTTTATAGGCATTTGTTTTATTACCATTTCGCATGAGCAACAAACAAACAAAGCAAAACGCAATAACTCGTCGAAAAAGAGATGGAACAAAAAAAAAATCGGGCCCCTAAAAGTATGCTACGAATAATGTGAAAGGCATTTTGAATGGCTTGAAAAGCGTATTGAATTTAGCAATTAAATTAAAGGCGAGCATATGTTTAGTAAGTAAATTTAGTAATAAAGTAAACTAATGACTGGTTAGCGCCTTCAGGAAATGTATGTAATTGACATTATGAGGCATCTCCGACACTATAAAGTAAAGATCTAAAAAAACCTCAACTTATTACGCGTCTTAGTATCTTTTGCTGAGAATTTGGTATATTTTGCACTTACGTAGTATTAAGCAATATACCAAATATAATCTTTGCTGAGAATTTGGTATATTTTGCACTTGTGTAGTACTAAACCAATATACTAAATATAGTTTTCGGTATATTTAAGTATTTTTGTGGTATATTTAAAAATTAATCAAGCTTTTATTGAACGAGTAAAGGGGTATCTTAAAGTTAAACACACTGTCGCTTTCTAACATGCTTCAACTTTCTTCAATCATAAATATTGATAGTATATTCTTTTTAATAAAAATACTTAAACTTTGCAACAATCGATCCTATGAAATCTATAGCATAAAGTTATAAAATTTAGCCAATATTTTTGTATATATTTATATTTGTCTAGAATTTTCCACATGCCAAGTTCCATATCCATTAACAAGTATTTACGGCTGCGCTCTGTGAAACGTATTGAATTAAGCAATTAAATTAAAGTCGAGCATAAGTTCAAGTACATCGGTAAAATGCCTTTGCATGCTCGAAAATTAGCTAACTCAATTTATGTGGTCACAACATGCTAGCAAATTAGGCAAAGGTGTGCTGAGCCATTCAAGTAGAATGGTAGATAAAACCAATATATATATAATATGCTTATTCAAAGTTAATAAATTGAGAGAGAGAGAGGGAGGGGAGAAAAACTAGCAATTTATAATCAAAGCTGTATGTTAAATATATATTGTGATCTATTCAACATAAATGTAGTGGGCATCAAAGCAGCATGAATTGTGGCAGCTTCTTCTCCTCGTTCGCCTGACAGCAGCAGGAGACTGACATGGATGACAGAGGCAGGTAGGTATCGCATTGATTTCCAGGAAACCAAGAGCACAATTCTAAGCAAACAAGCAAATTTGAATAGAATTTGCAAGTGGCTAATTTGCACATTCATTACAAATTAATTACATTATTTAGTGTTATTTATTCATATACATACATACATATATACAACACAAATTGTACTGCTGTGCAGTAATGTTATTGATTTCGTAGAAAGCAACGTTTTTGGCCAGCTTTAATTTCCAAATGCTTTAAATGTGCGTAGGGTGGCCCATTTGCAAAACAAGTATACGCAACGTGGACCAGCAGCAGATGAGACTCAAGTAGGCAGATCAAGATCTCAGCTTGTCTTATTAAAAATTCAATACAAAATACATTGCCAAAGCAAGAGCAGCAAGAGCAAAAGCTTCTTGTTATTGTTGCTTTATTTAGCGACGTACGCAATTCAAAAGGGGGGCGGCAGGCCACGCCCCCTAAGCACAGTGAAATAACGACGATTACATTTCCATGCAAATCAAATTGGAAAAAAGAACAGACATTGTTCCTGCTATCGGAGTAGGCACAGCAGATAAGCCGAAAGCCGACACAGAAATTATAAAAACAATTTGCAGTCGTTTGACAACAAATATCTCAAAAGAAAAGAAAAGAGAAAAGATAAAAGATATCGGTCTCCGTTAGCATGTTGTTACAATATGGAATAATTAGGAGCGTGTGGCATTGAAGTTCTTCTTCTCATTGGTGGCAGCCAATTGTTGACTCTCTACTGCGTTTGGTTTGTGGTTTTTTATTGATTCATCAAGTTCAACGCCCGTCTTGTGAATGGTTATTAAATAATAATAACAAAAGGAACTGCTTTTTGCCTACACCACCTTCGATTGACTTTCAATTCTCATTCCGAAGTCTTAACTCCCCACAGGTTAGTTTGCTTGTCGATTGTCATTTGTTTTTTCGCTGTGCGTGTCTGATTTGTGTGCCACGTGCATAAATTTATGACGTATCGATTGTTATTAATTTCAACGCCAAGCCAACGAATATTTAGTCAATTTGTCAAAAAGGCTCAACACCCGAAAAATACTTGACACTGATACCGATTCCATTGATGTGATGAGTGCGAATGGGGAAGGAGAAGGGGAAGAAGTGAGAGAGAGAGAAGGGGTTAATAATTCATTTGTGTGCAATGTGCGCTGCGGTTCGACAACTTTCACTTATGGTTTATCATCTGTCACACCTCATCAACACACACACCGTGTGCGCTACTCACTCTCATTGATTGACTGACTGACTGACTGAGTGAGTGACTGATTGACTGCCTCGATTCGATTTGACTCCGATACTCGACACTCGCACTCTCGTAATTATTCTCACTGGCAATATTGTCAATAATTATCTTCATATTTCACGAAAAATATTGTAGACAAATGCGCTTCAGCTCGAATGTTTGTCTGTGCTTTGTTGCTGCTGCTGCCATTTCTGATAAATACGTGTTAATGCAAACGGAAGAGCGTATGAATGAACGGAGTGAGAGAAAGAGAGAGAAAGAGAGAGAGACGAGCAATAACTGTTGTCCAACTCACAATTTGCGTATCTTCCGTTTGGGAAGCAGCTCATTAATTGATATTGATGAGTCTCATTGTGCTAACGGATAGTTATGATCAGGCAATAAATGACAGAGATATGTTTGTCAACCTCAAATGAAGTGGTGACTTTATGTCCTGTCCTCAGGTCTTTGTGCAATTACGGAAAAGCAACAAGTTGAAATTCCAAATAAAGTCGGGTTGATATGGAACTATGTAAAATTGAATAGTAAATCAATGCTTAGCAGTCAATATGGGTTAGAGATTGTATAAATAATAAAAATCTCATTAAAGATTTGCATGATTTTAAAATAGGATGGGAAGTCAGTGTATAGTAGTTAACTGATTAAGAGAATGTAAAGACTAATAAACTATCTTTGTCATTATAAAACTAGAATATTGATTTATAGAGCGATTATTATTAAGAATGTAAAAATTGAAATACTACATTTTTACAGAGTACTGCGAAATCCGAATGAAATCTTTAATGGTATAATCAACTAAGGGATATTATGTTAAGGCATATTATGTTGGTAAGCTCCTTTAGATATTGAATGGATAAAGGAAACATCTCTATAGTATGGTATATGATTAACTTTGAAATATTTAAAAATATCTTCAATTTTGTTTATTACAAAATGAAATAGAGATTGCTTAACAATTGCATGTTTTTAAAATCCCTTCTCAAAGGAAAAGATCTGATCAAAGTTTTGTTCCTTTCAACCCCAGAGTTTTACCCTGTGATATAAACAATGTGTTTTATAATGTAATCTTTTTATAGTAAATTGAAGATCGCCACGCCTAACGTTTTGTGTGTTTATAGCTTCGCTCAGGATTAGTCTAAAATAAATATGCTTGTTCTCCCTTAAAATAAACATATAAAAGCCTACTTTTAGTAACTATTAAATAAATTCATAATATTAATAAATAAAATATACATCCCTATTTCACATCCTTGCCTGCCATCAATGCCATTAACTTAAGACCACACCACTTGATGCGCCAGCAAATCAAGTGCAAGGCTTACTTAGCAACATTACGCATACGCCGCATAAGCCTCAAAACTGTGAATGTGGCATAAAGCAACACCAAAGTTCTTGCAATGCGGTTTCAACGTCAAAGCTTGGGTTTGATGTGAACTTATTCGCGTAAATAATTAAAGCCTAAATTACTGCAATCACGCTCCGAATGCAACCTTGTGCAAGGGCAGCAGCAATCGAGGGAGTTTAATGATTTGTAGCGAGTTGTAACTGAGTCATAACCTGAGACGGAAGTGCAGTGTTTAACCTTTTAAAGCCACTACGCTGATTTACTTCAAAACTCACTCCCATTTGGCTCCCACCATATATTCCCAGCACTTTCCCGTTCCCAGCATTTATCATTATTAAGGCCTTTAATTTATGATAGCCCCACGAACAACAGGCGTTGTCGTTGCTTTTTTTTATGGTGTGTGTGTTTTACATTGACTATAACATCGGGTCATATACTACACTCACATGTGTAAGTACGGCAGCTGCTGCTGCTGTCGAGGAGTTCAAAGCACTGCGAGGCGAGGCCAGAGAGTCAGGTAACTCTCTCTCCACATGCACAGCGCACACACATAAAATCGATAAATCTTAAAAATTCAATAACAGCCGCCGCCGCCACACGCGACTGGGCCTTTGGAGCCTCCCCCCAAAAAGGAACGAACCAAAGCCAAAGCCAAAGCGAAAGCCACCCTCCAAAAAGAGAAAAAAAACTGATAAAATGGGGTGCACATAAAGGAAAAACACTGAGAGGTATATGTCAAAATCAAAGGCGAGGGTCAATGGCAAATTGGATTGCGCTAGCTGTGGTACAACAACAACAACAAAAAGTAAAGAAACTGAAACGAAACGAAAGGAAAAAAAAATTAAAGATTTATCAAGCGGCCGAAATCAGGCGCAGCAACAACGTTGTCGACACACAAGCTCCTCGTTGAGCAAAACTTTTAATTGGCGGCTTTAAGGCATTACGTCTTAACCTCTGCTTAACGCACAACAACAACAACCACAAATACCACCCACAGACAGACAGCGAGTAATACACCTACATACACACATTTACAGTTTGTATGTAAAATAAGCCTTCATCAATGCAAGAAGCTCGTTGAGACAAGCCGCTTCAAACAACAACAACAACAGCAACAACAACAGGAATAAGACAAAGTTTTCGCTTTCATGTCTCGAGCCATGGTTGAAGAACTTAAAGTGAATTTCATGATTGGTCTGCCTTCGTCTCGCTCGCACTTTAAAAGGTAACCGAGAAAACCGAGTCGAGCAACAACAATAACAACAAGTAAGAAAGCTACAGTCGAGTGTGCTCGACTGTGAGATACCCGCTACCCATTTTGAATAAAAGCAAAATATTGCGATATTATTTTCTAAATATACCAAAAAATACTACAAAATACTAAAAATATACCAAATGATATATTTGGTATATTTTTGGTATTCAGTATAGTACCACTTTCAAAATATACCATAGACGGCATAATATACCAGATTGTCGGCCAAAGCAAATGAGACCCCTAGTAAGTAGGCGTTTTAGCCCATACAAAAGTATTTCTTTAATAACTTCCACAATTTTGATCCGATCGCAACCAAATTTTCAGAAGTCACAAGGACTATAGTTTCTAATGTATATCCCAAAATTCGGGACTCCAGCTTTATTATTACTCTTGTTATTCGATTTTTTCTGATTTGCGGGGGCGGAAGTGGGCGTGGCAAAAATTTAAAACAAACTTGATCTGCGTGCAATCATAACAAATGCTGTCGAAAAAAAATTATAGCTCTATCTCTTATAGTCTCTGAGATCTAGGTGTTCATACAGACGGACGGACAGACGGACAGACGGACAGACGGACAGACGGACATGGCTATATCGTCTCGGCTGTTGACGCTGATCAAGAATATATATACTTTATAGGGTCGGAGATGCCTCCTTCTACCTGTTACATACATTTCCTGCCGGCACAAAGTTATAATACCCTTCTACCCTATGGGTAGCGGGTATAAAAACCACAACAGCAGCAGCAGCAGCAGCAATAATAATATCAACCAGAGTGGGAGAAGATGTCAGGTAGCGGCAACAACAATTAATTATATACCAAAATATAGCGGCTGACCAGCTGGCAGGAGGTCCTGCTCCAGCTTTTAGCCTGACATGGCAACAGGCAACAAATGACGAGGATAACGGCATTTTTTTTTTTGTTCCTTTATGATTTGCCACAAGGCGGCGTCGCACAATTATATGTGTATGTGCTGCTTTTTATACCCGCTACCCATAGGGTAGAAGGGTGTTATAACTTTGTGCCGGCAGGAAATGTATGTAACAGGTAGAAGCAGGCATCTTCGACCCTATAAAGTACATATATTCTTGATCAGCGTCAACAGCCGAGACGATCTAGCCATGTCCGTCTGTCCGTCTGTCTGTCTGTCCGTCTGTCTGTCTGTCCGTCTGTCCGTCTGTCCGTATGAAACACTGGATCTCAGAGACTATAAGAGATAGAGCTATAATTTTTTTCGACAGCATTTGTTATGTTTGCACGCAGATCAAGTTTGTTTCAAATTTTTGCCACGCCAACTTCCGCACCCGCAAATCAGAAAAAAACGAATAACATGCGTAATAATTAAGCTGGAGTCGAATTTTGGGATATACATTAGGAACTACAGTCTTTGTGACTCCTGAAAATTTGGTTGCGATCAGTTAAAAATTGTGCAAGTTATTAAAGAAATACTTTTGTATGGGCTAAAACTCCTACTTACTAGGGGTCTCAGATGCTTTGGCCGACAATCTGGTATATTGTGCCGTCTATGGTATATTTTGAAAGGGCTACTATACTAAATACTAAAAATATAATGAATGATATATTTGGTAGTATTGTTTGGTATATTTTGGAAATAATACCGAAATATTTTGCTTTTATTCAAAATGAGTAGCGGGTATCTCACAGTCGAGCACACTCGACTGTAGCTTTCTTACTTGTTGTTTTTTTGGTCGGAGTTGGGAGCAGCACTCGCATTTCGCATTATTTATGGCCCATTCATAGCCACGCATACACTCACAATTATATAAGCATACATGTGTGTATATATGTAACTGCATAAAGTATTTGTTTATTTTGATTCTGCCTCACTTTGAACCTCACCATTAAAGTTCTCCTCATTGAGCAGGTTTTCCTTCGCTTTCTTCGTTTTCTTTTCGCTGTATTTTTTGTTGAAGCTCAGACAGCAGGCATTTGAGTGCATTTACAGCGATAAGATACTTTGCTAACTCAATTAAGTTTCAACTGTCCGTAAGTCGTGGTGTATATTTGAGGCTCCACAATTAAATATGCGCCACTCAAATGCTCTCTTTCTGCAATTCAATTAAGATCTTATCTATGCCCATGAAACTAGATTAAAATGGCGCTTTATGGCGGCAATTTTTAAAAGCAAATTTAATTGATAGTCTTTTGATTTTCAATTTTAAAGTGAGCGACATGCACGGAGAGAAAACAAATAAGAAAGCTAGAGTCGAGAGTGCTCGACTACGAGATACCCACTATCCACTGTGAATATACGTAAAGCAGTGCGGTATTAATTTTAAAATATACTAAATGAATATACCACAAAAATACTAAAATATATAAAAGTAAATGTTAGGTATATTGTAGAGTAAAAAATATACTATATTGTTGGGGTTTTTTTTCCATTCCAAAGGTATTTCTTAAATACAAATTTACAGTTTTGTCCAAATTTTTGGGAATATTAAGATTTTTATTTATATTCGCTACTCTAGATTTAAAACGTATAAGAAAGCTGAGATATAAACAAATGTTACAAATATACAACAAAAATACTAAAATATTACAAATGCTATATTTGACATATTGGTATAGAAGTACATTTAAAATATACCATAGAGTACAAAATATACCAATTTACCAAGCAAAGCATCTAAGACATTCAAAAGTTTTCTTTAATATCTTCGACTATTTTTATCCGATTCTTGCAGGAATCCAAAATCGAAATTTAAAAGTAGCATGCAAATCATGATTTAGGGACCTTAAAGAAATCACACAAAGCCGCAAGTAAATAAATCGAAGCAACATTTTTATTGCTGTTTGCCTACTAAATTTCATTATTGTTATTAATAATAATTTATGCAGCAGCAGCAACTCGAGTGAATTAGGTTGGCAAAGTTCAAAGGCTATCATTGAATTATTGTTGCTAACATTAAAGGTTTTTATCACTAGACTTGAGGTTTTTATTGTTGGTGTACTTCTCTTGTGCCGGCTTCGGCCTAACAATTAAACCATTTGCAGTTTATAACCATGGCATGCCATTAAACAGAATTAAGTCAGTCCAGCTACCAGTTTCTATGTCTATGTCCTCCTTCTCCTGCTCCTCCTTCCCCTTCCACCAACTTCTGTGCCATGGCAAGTCAGTCAGTCAAGCGCAACTCGAGTACCGATTCAAGAGCGAGAGAGAGACAGAGAGAGACAAAGAGAGAGAGAGAGAGTGCTTCGCCATAAATCGCTTATCACGCGACATTAAAACAACAACAACAATGTTAACCCGCTTGTTGCTGTTGTTGCTGTTGTTGTTGTTTTAGCCCGCAGCAAATGCCAAAAATTGCCGCACACAAAAACAATACACAAAAACACAGCCCCAGAAAATGTAACGGCCACGGAGTTTTAATGTACTGCCGGTTGACTACATCTCCCTTTACATTCTGCCCCTCCTCAGTCTCTCTCATCATCACTTTTGTTGTTGTGGCTGCTGCGGGGGGCGAACGGAGGGAGCAGAGTGCCGAAAAAAGGAAACCTTGAAAAATGGCAACAGCAGATTAAGCGCATAAAATGCTACAGCTTCTCCTCCCCCCCTCAGCACAGAAATGTCTAGAAGAGAAAAGTCTGTAGGCGGAGGGGCAAAGGAAAGAAAAGGAGGCGACTTGGTAACCCCAACAAAATTGGATTTTTGTGGGGCAAAGACAGAGAGAGAGAGAGCCAGAGCTGAAATAAAAATTAAGACGTCATCAAAATGCAATTAAAAGCGTAGGTAAAAATGAGAATAGCCGCAGATTTATTTAAGCCCAAAACCCAAAACCGAAACATTAAAGGACAAGGACCAACAGCAACAGCAGCAGCTGCTGCTGTGCATTGTCTAAGTAACAACAACCAAATAGATTTATTGTTGATGGCATTATTAAATTTCTTTTTTATTTTTATATTATTTTTCATTATATTTTCTACGGCTCGTTCCCTCAACTGCTGCTGTCATAATATAAAATAAAAATAAAGAAAAAAAAAAGGCATGCAAAAAGTGTGATGATAGGAAAAATAAACCAGCGAGAAGCTGAATGAAAAGGACACACAGTGCTCTGGGTGCCAAAGCGTTAAGGCCATGGCTAACGATGATGCTGAGTCCCTTTCTCTTTCTCTCTTTCTCTCTTTTTCTGCAGAACAACAACAGTTACAGCGATGTCAGCGCACGACAACATCACGCCCCGGGGGCAACCACAGCAACAGCAACAACAGCAGCAACTCAAAAAGCAACCAACAACAACAGCAGCGACAAATGACCGAAAATAAAAACAGGGCTAAAATTGTTGGCCTTGAAATTAATGTTGACAAACTATATGCCAAAAATTGGCCATGAAACGAATGCTGTGACACCAAACTTAATTATGATAATAATAGACATAGATGTTATTCTAGAAATAGTTACGGGAAAATGTTCTCTAAGTTGTAGGCGAGCGAAATTTTCATTAAGGTAGCGTCGACTATTCAATTAGTTTGTAATTTTGGCGCATAAATTTCTTATGAGGCAATTAAATAGCTGGCATGATTACTAGAACACTATACAATTATTATTTAAGCGCTTTCTTTTTTGTGGTTTGTATTTGAATTTTTTTTTCCACCAAACAAGCTGATCAATTATTTATGTGAAATAATTATTCTTATGCATTAGAAATCAATTGTATGAACATTTTAAATGCATTTATTAATAATGTAAAGAGGTCTTTAAATGGTTTAAAGTTAAGGGAGAAATCGAAGAGGATAACAAATATGATTTTTAAATTGCACAAAAACCAAATCTCCTAAAATATACCGAATTAATATACCACAAAAATACTGAAATATACGAAAGGCTATAGTTGGTATATTTTGATAGTGTACTATGATAAATATATATGCCATATGGTTAGACAAAGCTATAATTTTTATCTGATTCCAGACAAATTTTCAGGAATCATAAATAATGTTGTTATTATTGTAAATACCAAAAATCGCATCTCTAGCTTTAACGCTTGTTAAATTTTCTAACAATTTCAAAGAAGCTTTCAAATATTCCTTTTTGCCTTTCTGCTAATGTAAAATTTAGGAAATATATTATACAATAACGTGGCTAAAATAATAATCTGAATTGAATTTATTTTAGATTACATGACCATGCAAAAAACACTTGCTCAATATCACTAAATTCAATTTTTGAAATAAAGGTAGCAAAAAAATTTTTCGGCTGACCGTGCGCTTCAAACAATAAGGTTCTAATAATAAACTGTCAACGTGCAAAAATATTTGTGTTGGTAAATATAGTATATAGAATCTATAAACACTATAAATTCGTGGCATAAATGTCAAGAACAAAATGGATTTTCAGTGACCTGTTTTCGGGCCAAAATAAATTGTATTATGAACTAAATATATTATATATTTTCGTCATTTTAATAATGTATTAACGTTGTTCATATATGCAATCAATAGGCAATCAATGGCAACCTTTAAAGCAAGGCTGCCAATACTCTTTCATTATCGAAAAGGCATTATAATATATATAGGGAGGGGGGAAAAAAGACAGATACAGCAGCAGCAAGGACATCGCTGACAGCAATCGCAATGGCAATCTCGATAAGCACACACGCATAAATACACACACTTACATACATATGGTTACTATATGTCAATATCAAAGGTTGGCCAAGGCAGAGAGAAAGAGAGAGAGAGAGAGAGAATCTGTTGCAATCACGAGACTCTCGGCGCTAAGCAGCTTGGCAGTGTAAGTAATCTGGATTGTGAGATTGCATTAAAGCCAAACAATATTTAAAAAGCGTTTTACTCATTTGCCACGCCCCCAAAACCGCTGCCGCCTGCGCTACAGCTTCAGCACAGTCCCCAGAACACTGGCAATCGCTTTCATACCCCAGAGACATAACTGTAATTACAAGAGCATACGACTGACGCGCTTTACCCTACTATACTATATAGTATATATGTATGTACTTATAAAAGAGGATCTCAGCCCGGTTCTACAGCCAGCAACAAACAACAAGCAACGTCGTCGTCGTTGTCGTTGTCGTCGTCTGTTGCGGAAATGCCGCAAGCAGCAAAATCGAAAATACAACAAGAAAAACAACACGGAGAAATAAAAGAAAATTACGTACATATATATAAATTAAAAAACGAACCATGAAATAAGAAAATTTATCAGAAGCAACAGCTCTAAGCTTTGGCAAAAGCAGAAAAAAAAAACAACCAAAGCCAAAAGCGAGGCGCATCAGAATGGGAATGCAGTCAGAAGGGGGATTGAAGGGGGCAGCAGCAGTAGCAAAAGCAAAAGCAGCGGCTGGAACAGCTCAAGCCAAGCTGCCAGGTGAGCACAATTTAATTTCTCAAGTTGGGTCTCTAATCAAAAGGATTTTTATCGCCTTGCCAACGACGACGGCGACGAGGACGAGGGCGAGGACGATTTTACGAAAGACGAGAACGCAGAAGCGAGGACGTTGGCCGCCTTTGACAGCATTTTTATACAGTCTGCAAAACGTTGACAGGCTACAGAGCCTCTGTAGAGCAGCTCCAACAGCAACAGACTGAGACTGAGAACGAGACTGAGAACGAGACTGTGACTCAGACTCCGGACTTTGACTGAGTGTGACGCTAACTCAGGCGCTGTGACAAGGACACGACAGAGCCACAGGACCCGCTGCTGCCGTCGCATGCAGCACGCAAAAACCCATCCGTACCCCGTGTATCGTTGCTCGTTGCCACAGCCTGCCTTCTGCCTGCTGCCTGACTGAAGTGTGTGTCACAAACATGACAGGCGACGTCAACCGCCGGCAGCTCAAATAACACAAAACACAACAAAAAAAAGCAACAGACGACGACGAGAAAAAATACTGAGTAAATCATTTGGCCAAGCCAAGTGAAAAGCCGAGTTATTTTTTTTTTTTTTTTCTTTGCAATTTTTTTCTTTCCTTTTTTGTTGTTTGCCATCGTTGGAGGCGACAACTAATTAAATTAAGCAATGCTTGCGCAATCCTTTTCGGCTGCTGCGGCTTGAAAACATAAATAAACTGAAGGCAGAAATTGGCGACGCGTCGCTGCCGCAGTCGCAGTCGCAGTCGACGTCAACGTTACCGACGCCGACGCCGTCATTGGCTTCCGCTTCCGTGCCGGAAACCATTTTGGCGTGAATTCAGCCAAGTTTCTGAGAGTTTCTCATTTGCAGCGCATTTCGCTTGAATTTTGCATTAGCCACAGCACGCTGAAGTCGCCTCAATCCATGAAGGGCACACAGAAAGTGAGAGCAAGAGAGACGTTGGCGATAAGTGCAGGCTCGTTTGAAATAAATATGCCGCAAAGCAAACAAACAATCAGCCGACTGCTGCTGGTGGACCGGCTGGCATGCGGCATGCGGCGTGGGCCGCTAAGTAAACGACGCGTCAGGCGAAACCGCAGTCCAACACAGCCGCCAGGAATCGACAGTCAGGCAGCAGTCAGCAGCCTGAAGCCAAATGCCCGTAGAAGCCATCAAGAGACCTGAATTCTGAGTTCTGAGAACGTGCAACCAACCACCACCACACCAACCCTCCTCCTCAGCCACTTCTTCGTGTTGTAGTACTCCAGTGAAGCCATTGAATGGCAACTATAGTCGCAGTCGCCGCCGCCTCTGCCCCACCTTTGATGGCTTCGCTTCCGTCGCCATCAGTTTGGCAAACGACGTCAACGTCAACGGCCGCCATTTGCAATTCAATTGCAAAAGCGCCACCTTTTGACGAGCGACGGAAATCGCTTACTATGCTGCTAAGCGCGGCCAAAAAGCAAAAGGCAACGAAAGGTTTACCAATACTTAGCCCCTCCCCCACTCGCTTTCACCCTTTTACCGCCCCCAAGTTGCTGATCCTTCAACGCTTTACCAAGTCGAATTGTCGCACCCAGAAATTGCACAATAAAATGTGCTCAGCATTGTGCCCAGCAACAAGAACTAATATCACACATATATATAGTACACACACACACACATACACACATATATGTATTTGTAAATGGAACGAAGGCAGTCTAATCCAAGACCAGTCCAAGGATTAAAGCGTTAGTGATGGGCGAGTGAAACATGCTTCTAAAGAGGCAGCAGAATTCCAAGTGACATTTTAAGCTATAAAACATTAATCATATTCAGTCTAAATATTAGCATACTTGCCAACAATCATTTTATTGACTATTATAATGTATTTAAGTTTCTATTTAGTATAATCCATATACTATAACATTCAAAATATACCGAATTTTAAAAATATACTAGATTTATCGACTGTGTACGAAAGAATACTACAATATGTAGAAGGCTATATTTGGTATATGTATATACTAACACTTTTAATATATACCAAACAGTACAAAATATACCAAACAGTGCAAAACATACCAAATTATCAAGTAAAGCATTTAAACTTGAAGGCATTCCAAGGATTAAGCGTTAGTGATGAGCAAGTGAAACCCGCATATAAATAGCAACTCAGCTCTAAGGAATAAAACATTAATCATACTCAGTCTTTGATAACAAAAATCTGAATATTAGCATAATTTAACCAACAATTCTACTTTCCAACAATCATTTTTATAGACTATTGTCTGCATTTTTTTTTTTTGGATAGACAATTCAGCATCTTAGCTGCACATTATATTGCTTTAAAGTTTACTCTCTTTTGGGCTTCTCAACAAATTATATTGGAGTGCTCTTCGCGGTGAAGTTCTGCCACGGCAGCAAACCAAGACTGTAAAAACAACGAGCGAAAAACTTTTGTGTGCGCGTGATAAATTTGACCTTGTTTTGGCCAAGGAGGAACTAGTTTTGCCGATTCACGCTGCCGTCTCTAGGGGCCATTATTATGGCAATCGCTGGGCACAAAATGCAAGTCAATTAAGTAGCAAATGGTTGGATGGCATCAGTGCAAACAATCAGAGAAGCAGCGAGTAGCGCGTTTCAAGCATCTTCTGCATAAATCGAGAGCAAATTGAGCCAATTCCTGTATAAATACTACGCACTAACGAGATGAAAGATGAGATGAGAATTGCCAAGCCAAAGTGAACTACTACTGCAAGCAAAATCTGAAGGAGAGACATGAGCATGAGGCTAACGATAAGGATGCAGCCATAGTTGTCATAGTTGTTGTTGTAGTTGTTGTAGTGGCAAAGGCTAAAACGAAAGGCAAGCGATGAGAGTTCGGGGCGCATTACCAGTAAAAGTGCCATAAAAATGTGTATTAAAATGAGTCAAAACATTTATTTGCATAAAAGTCGGCCACGAGTGAATGGGACAGCAATTGAGAGACAGAGACGGAGTCACACACAAAAAAAAAATGAGCGAGAGGGAGTACAGAGAAAAAAAAATACTATTTCAAGTGGCAAAAGTTTTAGCTGCGTACACTTTTAGTCCCCGACTCGAGGCTCTCGAGTATGCACTCGAGTCACGCATAAGTTGCAAGCAAGCTGAGCAGAGTAGAGCAGAGCAGAGCAGGTCGAAGGAAACACTAACACAAATGACAGCCAGCAAGGATACTCGTACACCAGACCAAATTGCAAGTTAAGCCAAAAGGCCAAACACACTCACACACATTGAAATACACACTCACACTCACACACACACACACATACATAACACATAGCTGTGCAAAGTGCGTTTCAGGGTTGCAGCAATATTTAGTCAAGAACCTTCTTATAAACCAAATAAAACCAAATTTCCAACTAAACTCAAAGCTTGCAAAAGGTGCTTCAAGGGGCAGAGAGAGCGAGTGTGCTGCGTTACACATATTTGCACTTAAAAAGTCACGCTTATGCAGCTGGCAACGGCAGCCAACAGACGGCATTGCTCGGGTTTTAATCAAGATCATCATTTATTTCATACTAATTAATATGGAAGACTTTGCCACTATTTGCGACGTGTTAATTTAATAATAAAAACAAGTACGAAAGCTGCAGTCGAATGTGCCCGACTGTTAGATATCTACTAATTTTAATATACTGCAAAAAATACTAAATTATACCAATGGCCAAAATATTATTCTGAAAATATACTTCAAAATGCGAAATGCTATTTTTGGTATATCAATATACTATTTCTTTCAAAATATACCAAATAGTACAAAATATTCATTGTCTATATTTGGTATAAATTTGGTATATCAATATACTACTACATAAAAATATACCAAGATATTATTCTGAAAATATACTACAAAATGCGAAATTCTATTTTTGGTATATCAATATACTATTTCTTTAAAAATATACCAAATAGTACAAAATATTCATTGTCTATATTTGGTATAAATTTGGTATATCAATATACTACTACATAAAAATATGCCAAAATATTATTATGAAAATATACTACAAAATGTATGCTATTTTTGGTATATCGATATACTATTTCTTTCAAAATAGTCCAAATAGTACAAAATATACCAGATTCTGAAGCAAAGCAGACGCTTTTCTCTATTCCACTCGCTGTTGATTATTCCAAAATCTCATCATATCTTGGCAGCTGCTTATAAATAATTTCAACTGCAGATGTTTCAAGTGCACCCACGTTGCACGTTTCGACAGCAGCAGTAACTTCTTGGCAAATGAAATGCTATTGCGTTCAATGCCACACACAAAATGAAAATATACGCAATCAATTCTGTTTACCCTTCATCTATCCTTCCTCCCTCTCTCTCTCTCTCTCTCTATGAGTCTATGTGATGTGCAAGCGTATGAGTTTGGCTGTCAAGTCCAAGTCAAAGTCTCGTCAAAGTCGTGAAGGCCAACGGCGATTAACTTAAGTCAAACATTGAGTGATTGTTTTGCAGTTGGGGTGGAACATAAACTTCAACTCGAACTCCAAGTCGAAGTCCAGCGGACAGTCTGTAGCTGATTAAGGCTTCGACTGCTCGTGCTGCATTTGTTATCATAGACACAGAGACGATGACGATGAGCAGCAGCAGTAGCAGCAGCACCGGATGCCAGTTGAGACCCACAGGCAGTCCGGTTGCAATGCGGTTATCAAAGTGTCTGCGAATGAGGCACGCAAAACGCGTCAACATCCAACGACGACATGACGACAAGGCACAAACGGCAAATGGTGACAACGAGCAGCAAAAGGAGTGGGGGTTATATATATAGAGAGAGAGAGATGGAGAGAGGAAAAGGAGATGTAGCTGGAGCAGCAGTGACAGGATTTCCGCGGCATCCGAACGGATAAAAATAAATTCAGAAATTGCTACCGTTTCTGCTCGACTCTCACACCACCATCAGCAGCAAAACACCAAGGACAACTGCCAACTGGCAACTTTTGCTCAAGTGTCGTCAATGATTGTTCTCCTTCTTCAACATTCCTCCCCCCTGCAGTATTTTTACCTCTTGCGTTGCTTTAAGTCGTCGTCATCGTCAACGCGCAAAAGGCATATAGCGTGTATATACCCAACTAAATCCCAACTCGTTTGCGATGCGATTTGCGTCGCTTTAACTTTTTCCCGTCGATTGAGCTTTGCATTCTATTTTTAAAATACTTTCACACACACAACACGTAACACGAAGGAGGCAAATTGTGGAAATACCATTTCGCAACGAGTTGATCTCCGAGCATAATTTTGACTGTGGCAATCCATCAACGCTTTGCGCTGTGCCCAAAATTAACATCAATTAGTGCTGCCATACAAAATGTATGTCAATCAGACAGACGGACAGACAGACAGACAGAACTGGTCCAAAATTCAAGCTCAAGCCCAAAAGCAAATGGAATATTTTGTCAGGCAACCGAGTCAAGTTTTTGCAGCTGGCTGTAATTATGGCAAGCCAGTGGAAACAATGCATCTTATGTAGTTGTAGTAGCCAGCCTTATGCTTGAACTCTCAGCAAGATATATACACTTAGTTTGCCAAAGAGCTATTCCTTATCCTGAGCTTCCTTATACTTATTCCCCACACTTGCCACTGCCCAGTTTTCCCTTCTTCCTGCTGCTGCTGCCCACTCAAAGTGTGGCTCTGTCTCATTGCGCTAATGATAAATGGACATTGGGATATTGTCGATGCGATAATGAGAGGGCGCGTGCTTCATTCTCTTTCAGTGTGTGTGTGTGTGTGTGTGTGTGCGAGTGTACCAAAGTGTGTGGGAGTTGAGTCTTTACATTAATCATAGCATACTTATGAGCGTCAAGTGTAATTGAAAGACATTAGAAAACTTGTTTTAATGGCGCCAAGTTTGTGTTATGGATTTATAAACATTGCTTACGCTTTTTCGCCATCGCCATCGCCAATGCATTCATTATTGATTGTCAAACTTGCAACTTGCCACACGCTCATTATGTATGATCCTTAGGAAACTAATTTAATTTGTGCGAAAAATAATAAAATTAAAAAAAAAAGCAAGCAAGAAAGCTACAGTCGAGTGTAAACGACTTGAAGATTGTAAATCAATGCAAAACAGTGCAGTATTAATTTAAAAATATACCAAATGAATATGCCGAATGCTATATTTGGTATATTGGTATATAAGTACGCTCAAAATATACCATACAAAACAAAATATACTAGACTGGCAGCCAAAGTAACTAACAACCTAGTAAGTAAGCTATTAAAAATGTATAAAGACAATTTAAATAAAAACAAAATTCGGATTTGAAGAATTATTAAAAAACGAACTAAATAAGAAACTTTCATATCTGAAAGGCGTGAAGTTGAGGAGAAATGTACTTCTAGGCACTTCTTTCAGAGGTCAAGGCAGAAATTGCTAAGAAATCTAAATTTTATAATCTTAGTTCAACTATAGTACAGAACTCTTTTAGGTAGTTAACGATATGCTCGACCACTATAAGCCAGTTTGGTCTCATTTTGGTTTAGCAAAACTCTTACCGAACACGATTCGTGGAACTCATTAGCATTGACACTATTTGTCAATAGACAAATATACACACATCACACACACGACACGAAATTGAGAAATCAGAGACTTTTATTAGTTTCGGTTTTTAGGCCTTGGTTTTGATCAAAAGCTTTTCTTGCTCCCTCACTCTCCACCGTTCTCCCTCTCTCTCATTCTCTATCTATCTATCTCTCGTAGTCACCCAAACCACTAAATTAAAATAAAAACCACAATTTCCATTACATTTTATTTTACTTGCACGTTAACATGACACATTTCCTCCACTCTCTCGACTGGTTGTCGAATGTGTGTGTGCGTAAAAAGGGGGAAGAGAGAAGCAAATTGGGTGACGTGGCAATGGCAATGCGGCTTTTGTGGCCTGAGCCTTTGATTGATAGAAACAAGAGTTGCACAAATTACGTTACTCTTGCGTTCGCATCGCACATTCAATATTTACACCATTCTTTGGAGCGCGCAGCGTTTGCGGCTCTTTAAAAATAGCAAAAAGTTCAAAGTTCAGTGCATACCTTTGTGGTGTGCTTTAAAAATCTACTCAGTTTAGGTTCAGCGTGGGGAATCAAAAACACAAAAACGTAAAAAAATCAACAAAAAAGTTAAGAAAATTGCAAAATACGAGCGCGCACAGAGTTAATAAAAGTTTATGCGTAGAATATCAGCAATAAAGCTGCCCTCTCAACTTTAGATATAATTAAATTTCCCCGAACAATGTGCTCCCTCTAAACGCACAAGCAAAGTATGTATAAGTTAGTATATTTACGTTAGTATATTTGATATTCCTTTGCAGAAATAATTTGCCAAAGCTTGCAGCACCACGTTTATTCCATCTTTTCATATACATTTTTTTTGTGTTCTGCCCTGTTTTGCATAAAGTACAAAGGGCAAGAGGAACCGGCAGCAAACTGTGAACAAGGCTAATATCTTTTTAAATCATAACTTGACTTTATACATACATACATACATATACGAAAAGTGGCGTCCACACAGAGACACACACACACACACACACACACAGAGACAGGGCACAAGGATAACAGGTACCCCCTGAGGGCCTTGAAAGAGAATCATCGCTCCCTTTTGCATAAAGTCCAAAGTTACAGTTCCGTTGGCGTTTGAATAATTGTTTGACATTTTGAATAATTTAATTCAGCGACTGTTTTTAAGTGTTGTTCGAGTGAAAATGAAATTGAAAACCAGATTTTTGCCAAGCATCTCCCTCTCTCTCTCACTCTTGCTTTGGAGCACTTTGCGTTTGGAGTTCAAGATTATGGCTTAGGGAATTTGGGTGACGACGCTGCCAGGTTTTTATTTGCCCAACAAAAGCGACAACAGACAAAACGCCCCCTCGAGGAGGGCGGTTGTTTTGTGGGCGGCGTCGTCGTCGTCGTCGTCGCAGTCTGCCCAGGAAAACTGCTCACTAATCGAGCAATTAAACACGTCTCGCATTTGGGCCTGTCGGCTGTCGGCCAAATGCCCGAACAGTTGGCTTAAACAAGCTCACGACGAACAGGTTGCAGCAATTTCACCCACACACACACCGAACACACACACACACTCGTCTACAAAAATGGCAATTAATAATTTAGTGGGCCAAAGCTAATTGAAATCGGTGTTAATAAAACTGACATAAAACCGTTGACGTCTATTCAAATATTCAGCAAATGTCCAACTGCATTGCACACTCAACTATTCATTTGGCGCGCTTTTTAAATTTATACACTTTACTCCGGTTTTTCGCCAACTAATTTAATATGCGTTCCCGGTTGTCCAGTGTGTGACTATTTTTGTCCACGTGCAACTTCAAAGCAACGCACACACACACACAAACACACATACTAAAAAGAGAAACTAAAACAGTTTAAGTGGCACTTTTATGGCATTGCCAAGAGGCAGTCGCAGTCGCAGTCGCTGTCGCAGTCGCTGTCAACGTCAACAGCGACGCCTTTGCCCTGATAATTGCCACACGGTAACGAAGCGAAGGTTGAGCGCCTGAGCGCTGGGAGACTAGAGACTAGAGACTAAGCCCCTAAAGACATTTACAGTGGCTTATGGCAGCGTATTAATAGTCATAGCATAAGCAAGCTAAAGACTCGACTTGGACTCGGACTGGGACAGAGAGAGAAAACCTTGTCAGAGGCCAATTAAAGTGCCCAGCAGGAAATGGATAAAGTGCTTATTAATTCGGCGCTTTAATTTCTTCATTTGTTTGTCGCCGCTCACCTGCGAAAACAAAAGGCTTCCTTGCCACCAGTCTTGACAACCAACTACATTTAGAGCTCGTTGGCCATGCAAAGCCAATTGTGTGACTAAATGTGCTCCATTTCCATGACCATTGTTGCCCCTCTCCACCCCCACTTTGCTTCGCTTTGCATCACTTTGCGCTTTCCCCATTTTGAGTTCAGAGTTTCCCCTTTCGTTTTTTTTTTTTGCTGTCTTCAACGAACGCCGGCGCACATTTGACTAATGCACAACAAAAGTGGAGTGTTACAGGATATGCATAATACATCGGGTACACTTGTAAGTGAGACAATAATAGAAAAGAAAAAGCGCTCCAGCGCACACAGACACACACTGAGACACACAAAGCGACAGAGCAGGCTTAGTGCAAAAGCGAGAAGAACAAAAAACAAAAAAAAAAAGAGACTCAAACTAGAAAGCAAGAAAAATGGCAAAGCAAAGCAATGTAAAGCAAAGCGAGAGCGGAGACAAAAAGTGACGGCAAAAGGATGACAATACAAACTGGCGCCACTTGCCTCACACGCAGCGTATTCTCGCTAGGCCAACAACACATATTTCTCTCGTTTTTTTTTCTGCTTTTCGCCTTTTCTATGTTTCTAGGATGAGTGCGGCTCGACGTTGACGTTGACGTCGACAGTATGCCAGAGCCTGCCAGATATCAGCCACATCAGCAACAACAACAACAGCGAGTGAGTAAAGTCAGCTTTAACACCTGACCTGCTGCTGCTGCTGCTTGCCACTTATGCATGGCTGTTATGCTCCGGCAAACTGGCAACACGCACACATCATTTTTTGTGTTGTTTTTCGAAGCCCAAAGCGTTCACTCTCTGCTTGACCCATATCCCTACAACGAGTTTGCTGCACACCTAATAAGCATGTGCACATTGACCTTAGTTGTTGTTCTTGTTGTTGTTGCTCCAACTGGAGCAGCATCCATCGACAGTGTGAAAGCGTGTGAAAGCTAATTAAAGTCGACACACATCGCGTATACGCAATTTATGTAAAATAAAGCAAATTTGCACTGTGTATGTTAATGAATCTCTATATTAATATTGTGCACTTTTCCAAGCACAACTGTACATAATCGCCATCACAATTTCCATATTAGCATAATAATCAACAGCAGCAACATTATTGAAAGAGAGAGAGAAAAAAACAATGAAATTGTTGCTTTAAATTTACAATTGAAAACGAAATCGAAAACTCATTTCATAAATTTTGATTATTTTTTTGTAAACTCTTTTTTGCATTTATTTATTTGAAATGTAAATATTAATTATTCACTGATGACATTGCGAACCAATTGTCGTCATAATAATAAAATCAAATAAGTTGTAGGCATTTATAGTGAACGCTGCTCAACTTAAAGTTACTTGAAATTTAAATGTAAATCATCATTATTCCCTTCAATATAACTTGCTCAACTTAAAGTTACCAAGCACAAATTCTACAACTTTAAACTTTCGAGTTTTCTTTTAGTTTTTGTAAGTTTATCATATGCTAAATATAGCACATTTTTTGCGTATTTATTTGCCATTTTAGTCAATTGAACGCGGGTAAAAAAAGACCCCAAAAAAAGTACCCTAAATGAGCATTCAGTTTGAATTCAATTTGCTGCATTTGCTGTCCATCTAATTATATATTATGAGACTATAGGAAATCTATAAATAAATGTGTTTGAAATTAATTAAAAATGCGCCACACTCCCAACACTTGACCAAATCTAAATTTTATCTTTGATATTCACTTAATTATACCCTCTTATTCATAGGACCCTAAAAATAAGGTATATTGTAATGTAAGTTATTCAAATGTGCACAAGTATGATGAATAATATAATTACAGATGACCAGACAAATAACTACTTTGTAAATAATTGAATTGATATGCTGAAATTATGCCAAGCAATTTCAATTTGTCAACTGATGATGTCTTGCAACAAATGACAAATGGAATTAACAAATGCAAAATTATCTATGTGTGTAAAAGGAAACATTCCGAGTCATTTAAACATGAATGTATGACAATCTAAACCACTTGCCACTTGACAAAGTTGTTGAACTTGTGAAAATCTATCAGGGCCAGAACTCGAGGCTAAGCGTATTTCTTGATTAGCTTTGAATTTTGTTCAATGAAATGCGCAGATTTGATAAATAATTCTAGGGTATGCGCAGCTGTATTAACTTTAACTTTAATCTTTGCCTTTCGCATTCAGTTGTTCGTTATAAATGATAAGCTTTAATATCTATGAGTGTTAAGTGATTTGGTTGAGCACAATTTCTTGTGATTTGATATAAGAACTAACCATGGGGTATCTTCGTATTGATAAGGCAATAAATCACGATTTTGTGGTTAGTCTATTTAAAGACTTTGGATCGTGCAGAACGTTAAAACTTGACAAACAAACGCCTTTTTTGCAATGAACGTGACCTGGGATAGTGTTAACAAACTTTGGAGTGGTCCTGAGCGATCCTCTATGTACAATGATGACACTTCAGTGGGTAGAATTATATTCAATACCATGAAGAATTATCCCAAGAATGTGTGTCAGGTGAGAGTGAGAGTGAGCAAAGTGTCCTAGAAATATGCTAAATGAATTCGTGACAGATATCCGATAGCGATGGCATTGTTGTGACCAATGAGGAGGCCATCACCTGGGCCATACGCATTGCCCAGCACCTGAAGCAACGTGGCCTCGATCATAGAAGTGTCATCGGTATCGTGGGCAGGAATACGACCTATGTGATGCCCATGGGTCTGGCATGCCTGCTAAATGGCACACCGTTCCACGGTGTGAATCCCATTTTCGATGAAGGTAAAAGCCACTTTTTCAGTCACTTTCCACTTTCTAGTCAACTAATCAAATACTCTGCAGAGTCTCTCAAATACATGTATGGCATAACACGACCTGCTTTGATATTCTGCGATGCACAATTTTATGACAAAGTTCATGCGGCGACCAAAGCTTGGAATCCCGAAATCATATTGCTCACTGGCCACATTGAAGATGTTTTGAATATTGAGAGTCTGCTGGACAAAACTTCCACTGAAATGTTTTATCAGTAAGTACTCAGCAACTGTGTGAGTTATATTTTTTCTATATAACTATAATCTTGATATAGACCCGAACCACTTAAAGATGGCAGCGATCAGACCATTGCTATACTCTGCTCTTCGGGGACAACGGGTTTGCCCAAAGCTGTTTGCGTCTCAAATAATGTGTTGGTGCAGGACAAAATGTAAGTTAAAGGAACTTCTTCAAACGAATTTATGCTTGACTTTGACTATATCTTACAGGCTGGTCAATAGCGAAACTATATTCTTTATAACAAGCGGCTTGGATTGGATTAGTGGCTTGTGGGCTTTTCTCTTTAGCACCTTCTTTGGCAGCACTCGCATCATTACAGAGCAACCTTTCTCCCCGGAATACTTTGTGAGATTGGTGCGTAAATATAAAATCAATTATGCCACCTTGGCTCCGGTGCATTTGGCTGCCATTGCCGCCTGTAAAGAAGCCACACCCTTTGCACTCGCCTCGATGAGAAATCTAAACTATGGCGGTGGCATTTTGTCGCAATCGACACTGCAACGCATACAGGAATTATTCAAGGAAGCTACTTACAATTCGGCATATGCCATGTCCGAAGTTGGCATAGTTACAATGAGTTTTGGCATCAGCAATGCGGCCACAGCTGGCCGACCAAATCCGGGCATTAAGATACGCATTGTCGACGAGTCGGGAAAGAGATTAGGCCATAATGAAGTCGGTGAGATCTATGTGCATACGGGTAAGCGTTGGAATGGCTATTATGGCAATCCAGTTGCCACACGCCAAATGCAAGACTTTGAGGGTTGGATTCATACGGGAGATTTGGGTTACTTTGACGATGACAACAATCTGTATATTGTGGATCGCAAGAAGGAAACGCTCAAATACATGGGCATTCACTATTGGCCCACGGAAATCGAGAATGCAGTCCTTGAGTTGCCACAAGTCAAGGCTTGTTGTGTAGTTGGTGTGCCCAATGATCTAATTGGCGATGCAGCTGGCGCTTTGGTGCTCAAGAATCCCGATTGCGAGATTAGCGAAAAGGAGATTATCGACTATGTGATCAAGCGGCTGCCGGTTGAGACAAAGCATCTGCATGCCGGAGTTCGATTCGTGGACCGATTGCCATTCAATGCCAATGGCAAATACATGCGGAAGCAAGGAATCGAAATGTTCCTGGCCAAATAAGTTGACTATGTGATTGAGAGTGAAGCAATCGTTCGATGTGTAACTCTTTTAAATTTAATTTTGTTTTGTATAATTTTTACGACTTTCCAAGGCTTAGATCAGGAAAAGTGCTGTTCTCAAAAAAAGATGGTTGATTTGTAATATAAGAAATTTGTAAATTATCCCAAAAGCCTTTGGAGCATTTATATTTTAAGCTTTCAAGTGATCAGCAAATAAATGAAATATTAATCTACTTAAACAAATTCTTAACAATTTTGTATTATTTTAACTACTTTGCTCTTATCACAGTTTCCCCCTAAATTTTCAGCTCTTAATTGCTTGAAAAATTTCCTCACAATTTGTTGCCCTGTTGGACATCAGCGATTAGCCTGTTAGCTACAAATTGACCATAAACTGCGCTGAGTGCACACAAAGCAGAAAAAGAGGCGCACTTGAATGTAAATGTTATTTGCATTTATGCAAATATCTTATGTTTCCGATCACATTGTAGAAAAGCATGTTAAAGGGGCGCGTAATTCGATCATAGTACAAACAGACATACAACTAACAACAAAACGGCATAAGTAGAAGAAATGCGTAAGGTTTTTGTTACAAAAAGCGACACAAATCCTTTTGCTAAACATGGCCCAAGATAGACAGAGAGACAGAGAGAGAGAGAGAGAGAAAGGGATAAGGAGAACGAGACACATACAAGTTCAATCCCTTTATGTGCAGTTGAGGCTTTTCAGGCCTAAACCTCGACACAAGTACGACGCAAATGTGTCTTAAAAAAAAGCAATGCTAAAGGTTTACCAAAGTTATGGGCTACCTATCTCTCTCTCACTCTTCTCGCTCTCAATCTATTGCTCTTTCACATTACATTCCTTTCACTGGTCTCCCACATGGTTGTTACCTTTTGGCTGGCTCGGCTCGGCTCACTTGTCAGGCAGCGAGGGAAAAATGCAAATATTTGTAAAATATATGCGTGTAAAAATTGTTGTGCTCCATTATCCTTTTAACTGGATATGGGCGGCGAGCAGCACATCACATGCGGGACCTGAGCCAAGGCAAATACCAAATACCAGGAGCCATCACAGCTAAGCAGCTAAGCAAAAAGCGCTGCCACACACACAGCGTCCCAATGGCAGCAAGGGCTACCAAGTCAACTTGAAGGGTTTTACACCCAACTCTCTCTCTCTCTCTCTCTCACTCTCTATCTCTTGCTTTCACTCTCTGTCTAAGAAGTGTGTGTGCGATTTGCTCAGCATGGAACCAGGACAATCAAGACAGGTGCCCGTCTATCTAAGTAAGTGGGTTGTCAAAGCAAACAGCAACAACAACAACGAGAACAGCAAATAATAATAAAGTAAAAAAGCAAAAAAAGAGGCAGCCAAGTGCCGCGTAACGAGGCAGCAACTGAAGAGGCCGCAACATGACACTTTAAACGTTTTACTGTCCTCCAAAATCGGAGCGAGCGGAGGGGCAACATTTGCCACTGATTGCCGATATGCGAGCTTCTATATGGTGTGTGGAGTAGAGCAGAGTATTGCCATTAAATTACTCACGCACTTGTAATCAATTGAAGTTATTGCATAATTTCGACATTGATAGAGTACGAAAGTCATTTCGATGTGATTTAATACACACACACACACAGTTAGAGAGTGCTACACACAGATACAGAAGCAGATATATAGAGAGACAGTTATACGCCTCGTCGCATAATGTGTCACATTTCATTTGTTTCGCTCTGCTGGCTTCGCAGTCAACGACAATGCCAACTGCGACAGCGATAACAACAACAACAGCAACTCGAACAAGAAGAGCAGCAACAACACAAACAACAACAACAACAACAACTTGAACAGAAGCTGTGCATATGAATGCCACAGCATTTCCATAGAACTCTCTCTCTCTCAGTTCGTATTGCCTTCTCTTTCTATTCACTTCTGTGTCGCCTACAAATAAATGCACGTTGTACTAGAAACACACACACACACACACACACTTGCATATATTTTGTGTGTCATTTCATATATGGTCTATGCTTACAGCATCAATGCTTGTAATACGTCTACACACACACACACACACACACACACACACACACACACACACACACACACACACACACACACACACACACACACTCGCAGTCGCAGTCTCTATCCTAGGTTCTATTGGTTTGTCCCTCCCGACGTCTGACAGTAGTCAATCAGATCCTGCGATTGCCAGTCGTCATCATACTCGACATCGATGTCGCGAATGATTTATGAGTCGCTTCTTGTTCTTCTTCCTATCCTTGTTGTTGTTGTTGTTGTTGCTGTTACTTTTGTCATACGTTGTTCCTGTTCTCTCTGTGTGTGTGTGTGCAGCATTTTTTGTCAACTGGAGATTTCCAGTTTGCCTGTTTTGTCGGCTGCCAGTTGCCAGCGTTGCCCTCAGATGTCGCTTAAAGAAATTGAACTGTCACACCCCCTTAGCGTGTAATCGGTTAATTCCTGCAAACTGTCAAGTTATTCGCAACACACAAAAATATGAAATGATCCATCGCATGCCATCGGATCAGCAACAGAAATTGAAATGCTCTTTGCCATTGACAGTTAATAGTTTTCTGGCAAAGAAAGAAGCATCAAAAATATCATATTGATTGGGATACAAAAAGGATGCATTTTATCTAAAAATCAACAGAATATAGAAATAGACTTCGATTTGCAAATTTCTAGTTTATAGGAAAAGCATCACAGGAGTGTGTTCTACAGTGCAGTATTAATTATAATATATACCAAATTATACTACAAACTAACACAAAAATGATAATTGTACCAGTATTAATTACAACATATACAAAATTATACTACACACTACCACAAAAATGCAACAAAATATACCAAATGCTATATTTGGTATAATTATATGGTACCATTCTAAATATACCATAGATTGCAAAATATACCAAGTATAGCCCTACTATTTCTTTAACAACTTTTACAATTTTCATATGTTTGTAGCCATATTTTCAGCAATCATAAAAACTATTTTAAAGTTTAAAAGCTCTCTCTATACAATCATTTATATTTTCATTTACAAATAAGAACTTCGGATAAAGTACCTATTATACTTTTCATACTTTCATATTTACCGTAGAAAAGAAAAGAACTTCGTTTGAATGGATTGTGCCATAAATGTGCTTTAGGTCAAGGACTGGCAGCTTAGACAGACTTTAACATTTCAACAGAAAACGTTTCGCTTGATCACACAAAGTCAGAGTTGACAAAAGTCTGCTTGTTGTAAGCAATTCTCAGAAGCGCATTGAATACGTTTGCTATATAGCTTATTTGGCTACGCTGAGAACAACGCATTTGTTTCAGCATAAACAGAACAAAGTACAAATATAATATGTATATTTTTGCACACAACTTTTTTTTGTAAAATCGAAATAATGTTGCTTCGTTTGTGCTTTAGCAATTTAATCGGCTTCACTGTAATTGCTGCCACGTACAGCAGCTTTAGGTTGTGACCCCAAAAGAGGCAAAAGCAGCAGCAGCCTCCACACTTCGCTCTTCTAATCCCGCTTCACTCCGCACTATCCCCTGCGAAGGACGCGTGCAGTGGTCATATTAGCCATTCATTGAGCGCGTTTATAGCGCGCTTTTGTGCGTCTCCATCATACGAACACACACACACGCACACACAGACAGAAAGAGAGAGAGAGAGAGAGGCACACGCTGTTTGCTGAGAAGGAACCTTTTGCATTGAAAGCAAAAGGTCCTTTTGGCGGATTTACTGATTGATGGCTATTAATTTATTTGTTGAGTGGTCCACTCCCATCCAACATCCACAAAGAGAGAGAGAGCGAGAGCGAGACTTGACAGAGTAGCCACGTTCCTGCTTTCGACTGGGTTCAGCTGGAGTCTGGCAACAGCTTCACAAAATAGTCGAATTAATAAAGATTTAGACATTGTTCGCGCCATTCATTGTTGTGGCAGCCACCAGTCTTCAGTCTTCTTCAGCTGCCGCTGCCGCTGCCACCGGGAAGCCATAATGCGCTTCCTTGCTGGCGTAAGCCATTGAATTCGTTCGTTCGCACACAAAGAAACACAGTAGACAAATTCATTGATAGAGCCATGTCCTCATCTTCCTCCTCCTGCATACATTTACAAGCAGTATATAGACTATATATATTGCACTACTAATCGATAAGGTGACAGCCACTCTATAGTTCAATTTGTGTTGTACAACGGCGGCAACGGCAATTTCTTTTGATTTCCAACCATTGTCTCCATTGTTGCATAATATTTTATTAAATAGTTCCTCCCTTTCAATTATTGCTCGAGGTAGTTTTTTTTTGGTAGCTACAACGTCAACATTATCACATCTATTTTGAGACTTTTACACTAGTTCAATCCGCCCCCCCCGAAGCCATTGACCTTTTGTCAACCCAAACTGAACTCTTCAAAAACTTTGAAATTAGTTTCTAAGCGAGGTGGTAAAGAAGAAGAAAAAAGTGAAGAACTTTACTTGAAATAAGTACAATTTTGTTGGCGTTGCTTTGAAAAGTTCACGGCAGAGAGAGAGAGAGAGAGAGACAAGAACTTGATAAATTAACTAATTCTTTAACACCACCCAGAGCCAGAGAGCAAAGCAAAAGCAGCTAATTTCATTATTATTAATAGCTTAAATAATAATTGTTTGCCACAGCAGCAGCAAGTTCAGCTAAAGCCTTGAACTACTTTGTGTTCCATCCGCAAGCTGCGCCTTCTTAAAGGTCAAAGGAGTGAGTTTTATACTAATTACCGCTTGGCATGTGACTTATGACATTCAAAAAATCTTTCTTGATGGCGCCAACACGCAAATGTAGGCGCAAGGCACGCCCCCCCGTCCCGGCTGCAAAATGTAGATTGCCTTTGGGGGCAAACAAAAATTTTAAAACACCACGATTCAAATCGTTTAAGCTGAATGAATGGATATCAAAAAGCATGCTTGGGGCGGAGAACGAGAAGCGCGTTCACATGAAAAATTACAGAAAGCCATAAATATTTGAATTGATTAAAGAAATCAATTTAATATGGGCGTTATAAAAGCAGATAGACAGTGACAACAGCAACAGCAACAACAACAACAACACCCACGCCAGCAACAACAACAACTGTCAGCAGTTGGCGGAAACATCGTGACTTACTTTTAGGCGTGTTTTGTAGCTGTGTGGGCTCTGTGTGTGTGTGAGTATACTATATGTATCTGTATGAGTAAGTGTCTATCTGTGTTCGGCCATAGATAATCAAATTTGGCACTAATTCACAGCAGACACGCAAAGCATAAATAAACTTGCCAAAGTCTTTTTACTCTTTTTTTTTTTTTTTTTTGCTTCTGCCTGCTGTCGATTACATTTTTTTTCGTTGTGAAATGAATTTGCAACCGCAGCGTGCTAAACTAAACCAAAATACTTATTCAAGCAATTCGAAATCGACAACACAAATCCGAAGACGCAATACTCTTAAGATTAAGAATCGACAGAAAGATTTGCGCCACGTGAGTTTGCATAGATAAAACACCTGTGACGTACTTCATTAAAATATTCAAAAGTTTACGCATGGAAGGTTTTTCTTTTTATCTATTTTGCTCATAATTAAGTAGGCTATTTATGAAACGGCATTAAATTAACCACCTCCAGCGATAGATAATACTCATGTGAGTAAAGACAATCTCATTGTTAAATACTATGTGCACGCGATTAAGGAATGACTTGAAAACAAAAAGATAATTCGCAAGCGCATGCCAATTTTAGTACGGCGTAATCAAAGCTGTCAATGGGCAAATAACTGATAAAAGACACCACCCATTGGGGCATTGGTAATAGTTATTAGCTTAAATTATACTCTGCGATATCGCACGCGTATGAAATTTGATTAAATTAATTGAATTAATATTGAGAATACGTTTAATTTTCTTTGCTTTGAGGTAGATCAGAAGTAGACAACGCAGACAGTGCACGTATACTTAATATCTTTGATTGATACTGATATTAAGTATACGCACAACGTAAATATAGAGGGTATTCAATGGTAGAGTACAAAGTTCGTCGTGGATTCACCATGCTTTAGCCATAAATGGCAAACCCACGACGACGATAACGACGACAACGACGACGACGACAGCTGCTCTTCTGGTTACCCTCAGCTGGTCGTGCCAAATGCCTGGCCAGAAAACAAATTGAAAATGGGGAACAATGCATAAAAAAACTGAAAAAAAGAATGCAAAATACTATAGTTGTTGTTGTTGATGGTGGTTGGTGGTTGGTGGCATATTTGAGGCTATGGCTCATTTAAAAGTGCATACAAATTTGCATGTCAGAGCAGGGCTCACATGGCGTATGAGTAACATACTCGAAATAGCTCAAACAACAACAACAACAAAGGCAACGACACGAGTAGCAGGCACAACACAACACAGCAAACAACAACGAAAACTGCAGAATTATGCGCAAAATCCAGAAGCATAACAATAATTTGCTGCAAGCGAAACAAAACATAAAATAACAACTGCAATGGGAAATATGAAAAGCTGCTTCGTCCGTTCGTCCGTCTGTCCGTTGGCCTCTTGCCACGCGTTGTGTGTGAGGGTGTTTCGTCTCTAAAAGAGGAAGAAGAGCTTCCCAATAGAGCAACGCTACTCCCCATATTGTCGCCTTTCCGCCCCAGTTTGTCGGGCCTGTCATTTTGGTTTATTGACTTTAGCAAATAGTTGGCAGCCCAGGTAATAACATCAATGCAGTTGCCATTTTTTGCCCCTTTCGCCACCTCAAAATGTAGTTGTGGCCCCCTTTTTATGTCCTTCTATTTTGTTTTTTTTTTTTTTGTATTTGAGGTTTTTTTGCACCCGCATCCAATGTGTGCGTTGTGGACTTATTTATAAGCCCAGCGCACATTACATTGGGGCGACCAAGCAAGCAAACCAACCAGTTGAGGCAGATGGGCATTGCATTTTATTAGCAACTATTACACGTCCTCAGAGAGAGAGAGAGAGCGAAAAGACCGCAGGCCAAAGCCGAAGCCGCATCGAGCCCCCAAGTGGCCGACCATAAAGCCAAGAATTATTATAATGTGATTATTATTATGATTATGCGATCGTTATCGTAAATAATTTTCAATGCGCCGCGTGTGCTTAGACTTAGACATCGAAATACGAGTGGAACACAAAGCAAAAAAAAGCGACCTCCTTACTCCTCGTAGCTGACTGGCTGCTTATGGTAATTTTTGTGACTTTGAGCAACTGCAACAGCAGCAGCAGCTAAAGCATTTGTGCCGCAGCAATCCCTGCAAAATTGTCGTCGTTTCAGTTGATGACAAAAACATGGAAAATGGAAACTATTGGCCAGCAAAATTATCACATACTAAGTCAGCTTGTTAGCCAAACCAAAATGTATGCAACAGTTCATAAACCATCAACGTTAACGTTGCCTAAAGGTAAGAGAAGAGAAGAGAAGAGAAGAGGGGAAAACGCGTGTGGCGCCGCTCTTATCCTTAAGCTGAAACACCACTCATCATATTTTTCTTGCCACACTCAAAGCATGAAATGAAAATGTCGCAAATGTCGAAGAAAGGAAAGGAAAGGAACGGAAACTATGCAAATGCAAATTAGATGAACATAAAAATGAGTATGAAGGCAAAAGCAATGCGATGCGCAAAGTCCGCACAAGGAAAATGAAACTTCTTTGTCGTGTTCTTTTTTTTGGGTGGAAAGGTGGAAGACATAAAGATAAATGAACAGAAGTACGAGTAAGAGACTAAATTGAAGATTGTATAAGATTAGAGTAGATCAAGAAATTCAACAAAGAAATCTACTAAAGCTAGATGAATGAATCAAATTAATAAACACAAAACTATGAGACAGTGAAAGCTAGCCAATGAAATTAATTATCTTTGCATGTGATAAAATAACGATAAACATTTTGAGTAATAGAGAACTATTTTAAGTAATAGGTTATATATAATAAAACGTCGCATGCGATAAAATAACGTTTAAAATATTTGTATTGCAGAATAAAAATCGAAAAAAAGGAGCTTTAAGTAATAGATTAGATTAGTAAAGGCGAATTAAGTATAGTTGAGATCATCAGAAGCGGTATTAGAATTAGATTAGATTATGGCTGCCAACAAGGGGATCGATTAAATGCAGTCCAAGTAATTGAACGTGGTGAAATGCCTGATGAAGATGAAGATGATCAAACCAGTGATAAAGCGGAAGCGACCGGCAAATAGAGTGATGAGATTTCGAACTAACAAACTAATTTGGCAGCAATTAATCAAACAAGTTTCCAACCCTGCTTTAAAACAACCTGACAACAGACCTGACAAAGATATTGAGTGGAAAGTAAAAAGGGAATCATATTTACGAACTTTTCGGCAATACAAAATGCTGCATATAATAAACAAGTTACATCTTTGGCACTATTTATTTATTTGTATTATATTTCATACACTTCTACCTAGCTTTAAATATGTAAACCTACATATATTTCATAATTAGTTAGTGGACTGCTTTATAATATTAAACAGTCGCTGTCGTAATATGGCATAAAAGATTACTTTTATCTTATTTATTTTTCTACTAACTAGCATTGAACATATTAAAAGTTTGTGCTTCACACACACTGGCAAATACTTAGTTAGACGCTCCGCTACTTACAACTGTCCACATTAGCCCAGTTAGGGCGTAAACTATATAGAAGGAGAGATGCTGAGAAGAGGGGCAGCATAGCAGCGTCAACTAATCGCCTAATGGTCACTTTGCAGATAATTACCAAGGCTTATTGTTGCTTGTAGGATTAGGAAGCGCGGCGAAAAGGAAAAATACCAACAGCAACAGCAACAGCGATGGAGCAAAGGGAAGCCGATGCCCCATGTCCTTGCGTTCTTTTGCAAAAGCAACAAGCTGCTGATGGACGCTGCTTTTGCACATATCAAAAGGGTCATATCTGCAGCTGACTGGCGAGCAAAAGAAAGCCAAGAACAACAACAACAACAACACAAACAGCAACAGCGAGTACGACAAACTAGTAAAGCCGACCGAGCTGAATAGAAAGAAAAACTGACGCTAGGATGTTATCAGCGTTTGTGCTTGGGACTCATGGTTGCCATGTAAACGTATATATATATATATATATATATATATTCGCACAGCTGACGTTCAACGTCTGAATCCAATTAGGTCACATTAGGATTTTCCGGGTTTAATTAACTAATATTGGCGGCGGCACTTCATGAAGACGAGCAAACCAACCAGATTTTCACAGCCATCATAACTAGATAAAAATGGTTAAAAGACGTCGCTTGAAATTAAGCATTTAATTTGTGAAATATTTCAGAGCCATCAAAAGTAGAGCTACACAAAAAGAAAGAATAAAATTTTGAATCAAAATTGTATGATGTTGATATTGATACTGAACCAAGAAGGTTTATTTTTTTAGTCAAGATCGATATTCTACAAAAAAGCTAGATTGTCTAGTGTTGAGATTAAAGATTAAGATTAATCTTGTTAAAAATATGGATAATCACAAAGCTGAACAAAGAAGGCAAAATCTTAAATCAACATAAAACAATCTTCAATTTAGATTGCTTATATTTTTAAGAAACCAGAACAGAATTCCTTTATTTTTTTTTGTAATATCGATACGTATTTAAATCAATATTTGCAATCTTCTTTTTAAACTTTTTCTCTTTCTTCCTTTCTCTCTGTGTAGATTAAATCTTAAGGCAATATTTGTAATCTTCTTTTGAAACTAGAGACTCTTTCTCTCTGTGTAGATTTAAGCATTTCATTTCTAAACATAAAACATAAGAGTTGAATTGGCTACAAAACACTTTGTGGTACCTTGAACTGTAGGTACAGGTTTTTTTTGTTTAGTGTTTTGTGCTTTAGGTTTTGGTTTCGAGTATTGACTTTCTTGCACTGCCCGCGTTGTGGGAATCAAACGTTTGTTTGCTGGCTAAAACGCGTGCCACAACAACAATAACAACAACAGCAAACACACACAAAGCACGCCGAAAAACGCAGAAGCTGAAGCGAACTACTCGAAAACAACTGTGCAAAGTGGACTTGAAAAAGTTCGAGCACTTGAGCGGCAGCATGTGTAATAAAGGTTATTTATGTATATTTTATCGCTCTCCCCCCCACGTCCCCACAAGGGGCACAAAAACTGTTCCAACTAGGTGGAGAGTGTGGCAACTTGAAATTGGCCAGGCAATGAAAGTAGAGAGTGAGAGTAAGGAGCGTAACTTTTTGAGTAGTTCTAGCCGACAGCCAAGATTTATTTTGGCAGCTCTCCCAAGCAGCAATTAGATGAATGAAAAGTTACCCATATAAATGCTAATGTCCGCACGCCACAAAGTATGCAATGCAAATAACAACTGAAATTGCATTTCTCATTTGCTTCGGCCGAAAAACTCATTACAAGCCAAGTCACCATCAAAAAAATAAAGAAAACAAAAGAAGCGCCCAACTTTAGAAAAACTAGTGAATTAAAATGCAAAAGGTGATAGAAATTAAGCGGCTGACGCTGCTGTCAAAGTGAGAGAGTGTTCTTCTTTGTAAAAGTGTCGCAACGGAAGTAATAAGTGATAAAACGGATGACAAAGTAACATTCAGAGAGTTGAAGTACGCCCACTTGAAAACCGGATACGGATGCGGATGCTGAGGCAAAAGAGTGAACTATTGCCAAGCTAATCGTGACGTGATGTGACGTGACGAGCCACAAAGTTCTCCTCAATTCAGCTGTTCAGCTGCGGCGGCAACATGCCAATTGACATGCAGCTATCGACCTTTATTAAAAAGTTTTCTCTCCCCATTCTCAATTTGATGCCCTTTTCTACTTTTCTACTTTCATTCTTCTTTTTTTTTTTGATTGTTTGTTAGCCCTTGGCTCGCAAAAGAAGCCGCGCCCAAGACGCAATATATGAACGTCCTCGCTCTCTCTTCTCTTCTTTTCTCTCGACTCTTTCCAAAGCAAAACCTTTAGCACCCGAAGGGCCAGCATCCAATAGCAAAATGTTTGTTTGTGGCAACAGCGACAGCAGCAGCAGCAGCCGTCGTTCTAGTCTCAATGTAACTGCTTCGGTTGGTAGCCAAACGATGACAAAAGCTTATTGACAGATTATTCAACCGTTGGCACATATTGCCGCCATAGTTTGCTGCCATGCAGCAGTGGCAACAACAACAGCAGCAACAATGCTACAAATCAAAAGCAAAGTCGAACAAATCGACAAACGTTTCAAGCAAATAATTAAAAAAGTTGCCAATATTAAAACGACGAGCGACGAAACGTTGCCAAATGTGTTGCTCTAGAGTAGAGTATCAAAAAGGGCATCTGAGCGATGTTATAACGTTTAGCGTTTTTATAACTACAACTTTTCGATTGAACAACACTAATTTTCCATATTTATAGCATTTAATACTTACTATCTGCATCTTATCACAGCAGCAACTACATAAAATTTTACAACTTTACGTTTACACAAAATATCTTAATATGGTTTTTACAGCTTTCCCCAGCTTTCTTCCCTCTTGCAATTTTATAGCTTAACTAGCAACATTCCACATAACATAAATGTCTGTGGATTGGATGGCATTCTCCCCACTGCGTTTTATAGGGTATAATGCGTAGCGACTACAGCGTACTTGGCCTCGAACGATATCAATTCATTGTTATTGTTATAGCTCTTCTTCTGCGTTGGCTTCTGTTATAATCGGTCAATTGTTGCGGCCAGAAGCGTCAATCGTCTGCAAAATGCTAGGCAACACACCCCTCAACCCCCTCACACCCCCGCTGAACTCATCAGATTTTCGTTTCATTTCACATACATTTTTCTCCTCCGGGTGTCTGTCAGAGCTGTACTCGTACTCACACATCACTCTCCATTCAAGGAAAACCCCAAAAACTGGTAACGCCCACGTTTTATTGCCACGCTCAAGGATTTACTTATTTTCCCTCAACCGAAATATAAAAACATATGAGTACGTATACTTAATACTTGTATATATAAAATGAAGGTATCATATACGTGAGTATATTGAACAATATATTGTACCATATATAATATTTCGTGGGTTGCGAGAATGTTTATTTTTACTTTTGATACTCTCATTTTATACCCGCTACTCAGAGGGTAAAAGGATATTATATGTTAGCATCTTCGAACCTATAAGTTGTATAAAGTCTTGATCAGTATGAACAGCCGAGTGTCAGACATCCGTCTGTCTGTCTGTCCGTCCATCCGTCTGAACACCTAAATATCAGAAACTATAGGAGATCGAGATATAATTTGTTTGGCAAACTGTAAAGTTCTATAGAACTTATTTAAGAAATACTTTTTTATGAGCATTTGCTTCAGCTGACTATCTAGTATATTTTGTACTCTATGCTATATTTTAAATGCTAAATGATATGTATAATCAATATACCAAATATAATTCTTGGTATATTTTTGTAATTTTGCGGTAATTTTGCTTTTATCTTAAATCGGTAGCGGGTATCTCACAGTCGAGCACACTTGACAGTTGCTTCCTCACTTGTTTTTCACAGCGACCGATATATATCGTGGCATATTGCGCAATATGCTCGTAGTTGCAACGCCAAAGTTGCAGCCATTGTGTATTTGCACTTTGCTCTCACCCCTCCCCCTCCCCCCCTCCACTCGGCATATGCTTCTGCTGGCAAGCAAACTACGAGCAGATGATAGGGGCATTCAAGCTGTAGATGCAGCTAGTGATTGCACTGAGGCTAATGTCCAGGGGAGCAATACCAGGGACGGGGGGACGGCAAGCAAGAGCAGGAGCAGCAGCAGGTCTCTCTGGTAGTTTTGCAAACTGGCTTGATTCATGAGCCAAATCTAATAAGCATTAGGCACAGAGTGAACGAACGAATGAGAGAAGAAGAACACATCACCAAAAAGCCATAGATTCATAGGGAGACGACCACAAAACGGCGACGAGTGCAAAACCCAAAGCCAAACGAGTACAAGAAGAAGTACACAAACATAGAGTAGGACAAAAAAAAAAAACAACTAGAAAATAAAAGATGAACCTAACCAAAGCAGTTACTGAGAGTTGAGCTGAGCGTGCTGCCACTTCTGTTTCTGACCAGGCTCAAACCCAGACCAGACCAGAACCCAAGTCCAAACCCGAGTCCAAACCAAACCAAACCTAAAACCCAGACCAAGCAGCCAGTGAAAAACAAATCAAGTTGAAGTTTTCTCATTTCCATAACTAATGCAAAAATCCAATTTCTTATGCAAACATAAAATTTTCCACTCGCAATGCTCAGGCGACAGCAGCGGCAAGGGGTGTGTATGGTGTGTGTATGGTGTGTGTGTATAGTGTGTGTGTGTGAGTGTGTGGTGAGAACGAAGAGGTAAAGACGGAGACATAAGAAGGGGACACGGCGTGCATGCATACTATAAAATTCAGGTCAAGCAAACCATAAAATCATTCATCATTTTCGTGTAAGTGTTGCTACACGTACACACACACACACACACAAACACACACACAGCTGAAACCGCTCCTTGCCGAGCCTTCGTAATATCTATGTACGATTGTGTATGGGGCGAGTGTGTGAGTAAGGTCCTGTGTGTGTGTCCTGTGGTGGCTTTAAAAACGGCCGACGTTCGCATTCTTGCAATAAAAATCAAGAAAGCAGCCAGCAAAATACTCAACACCACAAGCAACAACAACAACAACAGATACTGCTGCTATATATAAAACAAAAATAAAAATAATAATAATGAAGCACACACACACCGAAAAACCGAATGAAATGTCTGCATGCGTGTGAGCGAGACAGGTGACATTCCCTGGCCTAGACATGAGCCGCATTTGCATATTAAGTTCCACCAAAGGGCCTAAAGTAAGGTCCTTGGCACGTTTGTCTGGATGGGAGATAGGGCGACAGAGAGAGAGAGAGAGAGAGAGAGAGAGAGAGAGAGAGAGAGATGTGGGATGATGATGCTGGCTGCTGACTCTCACTTTCTTTCCACCGGCAAGGGATAAGTGTCAAAAGAATTTGACAATGCGCCGCTCTCTTGTTTCGGTTATTCTTCCATTTATTGTTGTTGTTGTAGATATTCGGTTTGCTTTAGCCAGAGTTTTGGCCCGTTTTTTATGCATCGAGAAATGTTTTGTGCGTGTGTTTGTTTTAATGGTCTCTCTCTCTCGAAGGGGGAAGCAGCGGGGAACACCGGCAACTGACAACTTGGTACTGCTTCTAGGCTACTCCAACTTTTTTTCAAAGAACTTCGTTGCTCTTTTTCGGTTTTAGCGGCATTGGCTGCGTGGGCAATTTAAGCATTGCTGACTCGGCCAACAACCAAACAACCAAAACAAGCAAGCAAATGCTTTTCTTTATTTTTTTTTATATGCCTTGCCACTTATTTATCAGAATTTATTGTTGTCTACCTCAGCGCATAGATAAAAGAACAAAAAAAAGTTCAATTTGAATTCACATTCTTATTTATTTTTTTGTTGCTTTCGTTTTTTGCGTTCCTCATCTGACCCAATCTTAATTGCCTCACAAAAGTCTCTCTCCGTCACTTGGCATTCCGATAAGCGAGTGGAAATTTATTAGTAAATCAATTTTAATGTGATTCACTCGCTCTCTGCAGTGCGATAAACAATGATTGTAATCCGCCCGCCAAAGTGGAAGGTAATATAATATATTCGAGTATATATACAGCTGTTCAATGGACATTTTAATTATCAAAATGGCATTTGAAATTCGTTTTTGAAGCACTTTTATATAAATCAGCGTTGCATACTTTTTGGAGTCAGCAAACAAATTGAAATTATTTAAATTTAGACTATTGTTATTTGAGATTCCTGTGAACGGTTTCGATTCGCTTAATAATATTGACTGACAGAGTTAAAGCTAAATTTAATCAAAATTAATATACGCCTAATTTTGAATATACTTTTTTTCCATTTAGATTTTTGTGTTATTTGAGATTCTATTCATTAACAATATTGAGTGGCAAAGTACGTATAAAATTAAATCGCAAAATATTCAGCGCTTTAACAAATGTCACCTTAAAGCTTATTGACTTAATTGCAAAGTTATTCGAAAATGTTTTTACGCTTTTAACAAGCTTTTCCAATCCAGCAATTCATATTTATGATGTAAAGAATGTATTTGAAAATTGTAGTCAAGTGGTTTGCTGCTTTGGCTTTGGCTAATTGCATGTGTATTGCTTTGAACTATGTGTACTCTCTCTATATATAATATTTTAATAATTCGATATATACCACATGGCCGCAATTCAATTATTTTATTAGCAAAGGCCTAGACGGCAATTGCTTTGATTGCTGCCGGTGCTAACCGCAAGGCTCTCTCTTTTGCTCTGTCTCGTTATCAGACTCCCCTTTTTTTTTGGGGGGGGTAAGAAGAAAGAGCAGCAGAGCAACCGCAACTATGACGAGGACGCAGGGTGAAGACTGATGGCAAAAATGCGTTAAATATGAAATGAAATGTTGTTGGCCTGGAAAGGAGAGAAGAGGAGAGGAGAGAATAGGAGACGGGGCAACCCTTTGCATCTATGCGTTGCTCTGTGCTCTGTCGATCTCAAAAATTTAACCGCTGCGCTGATGATGGCAGCAATTAAACGGAAAATGCCTGGCCAGAAATTCTAGAGAATTTGTGGTACAAAAATTCAATTAATTTTGGGGCGATGCTCTCGTCCTTCCGCACAGACAAAGGCATTAGCGAGAGAGAGCGAAAGTTTCGGAAGTGCTACGAAGAGGGGAAAGGGGGACTCGACATTGTCATGTGTCTTGTGCTTGTGGTTGGAAAACTATAATAAATTATGCTATGACATCCCGCTTGTTTCGTATCGTCTCTTGATTAGCATAGCAACAGCTTATCCCATCCCATGCCCAAAATAAACAAAATAAAAAATGCTGCTGCGTAAAATTAAATAAATTGGTTTTTGAGCGAAGAGCGAAGGGAGAGCAGCTCACATTACACCATCAGCCAAAAGGAGAAAATGCTGCTGCTTGTTTTCTGTATATATTGAGCAAATTAGTTGCCGCTCTCATGCTGTAGAAAAATCTCATCACACACACGACGAAGAAGAAGAAGAAGGGTTTGCAGTATTGGCATCGGAATGATGCTGAAAATTAAGTTATCAAGTTGTGTGTATGTGTGTGTGTGTGTGTGGAAACTATAAATTAATTGCTTTATTGTGTTACACAATTAAATGAAGGCGTGCGCACTGAAGTTAGACTAGCTAGTTTATGCCGCGTTTGTGTGTGTGGTATCTAATATCATGTGGGGGCTTATAATAGAATGATCAAATTAATCGTAATAACGACAGCATTGCAATCATTAAGACCTATACTAATGTAAGCTAATAGTACAGCATTAAAATTGTAGCATTTCATTTAAAATAGAATAGCACAACAGAAATATTGGCGTTGCTTACAATATCAAGTTACCTTCCATCGCTTTTATTTATAACTTTCAAATCAATTTCATTCCTTAGAAGTCATTGTAAATTCGTATCGCATAACCGAACCACACACAACACTTTCGCCGTCTCACCATTAATTAGGAATTACTTGGCAAATTGTTGTAGTGCTCTTCTCTCTACTCTCTACTCTACTCTATCACATTTCACACCAAAATACTTCAAACTTCGCGTCTAGAGTGTCTTCCAGGCCTCCAGGCGTGTGTTTGTGTGTGGAGGCGTCTCTAAGTAAATACAAATGCAAAACTTGTCGCATCTTTTGCACAACAAATTGGAACATTGCGGGCATGTGTTTGGGGCTATGTTGAGGGTAGTTGTGTGTGGAAGTGTGTGTGTGTGTGTGTGCTGCTTAAACTGCAGCGGCGTACTTAGGACTTGCTGTAGTCAACCGCAGCGGCGTTGAGGCCACTCCACGCATATGCAAAATATTTAAGTGCAGCCGGCAAAGAGCAAAGCAAAGCAAAGCGAAGCGAAGCAACTTGATTCACTCTCCCCGCTGCTACCCTCCCCCCCACAATCTGCGCATTTGCAGCACTCAAAAATGTTAACCGTCTTATTTTTGTGAGAATGCCACACACACACAACGTTGCAGCAGCACACACACACTCGCACACACACACTCGCACACACATTTCGAGTGCTGCACAAACATTTGCACAGTCAAACGGCGCGAATAGCGACAACCGACACAGGCTTTTCAGCCTTTCCTTTTCGGTCCTGTCTATCCACCATCCTCCATGCTCCTCCATGGCGAAAACTTCCTTCCCGCTAGATGTGTTCACCCAAAATTGTATGCAGCATAGTACACACTCGGTATAATTATTGATGGAGTGCCGAGGCCTCCTCCACACTTGGCAAACGATGAGCACTCCTCTCATCTCTCTCTCTTATCATCATTGTCTTGGTTCATCATCATGAGCATCATCGCCATGGCACAACACTTCACTTCACTGCTAGTTAATGTTGTTAGCAGGTGCTCGAGACATTTGCATATGCTTGCGGTTCATTGCGAGTGCGAATCCATTAAAATTAAGTGAATACCTCTCTCACTCTCTCTTTCTTAAGTGCAATATTCTCTACTATGTATGTATGTATGTTTCCCTTCCTCACTCCCCCCGCTACATCCTGTTGTATCATTTGCTCATTAGACGCAGGCAATTTTCTAGTTTTTGCAATAAATTTGCTCAAGAAGTTGTGTACAACACAAAAAAGTAATAAGACTGATTGCCAAGATGAGAGCATATGGACTGGAAAATACACTGCAAAACACTTGAGAAATCGCAGCTAATAATGTAATTATTTCCAACAAAAGTTCATTGCTAGAGTAATCCATCCAATTAACTTTTAAAAATATATATCCAAATATAACCGTTAATTCAATAAAACCTTTAACCTTTGTGTAGTGTATAAATAGTTGGAATTGAGCATGGAGAACACACGAAACGAAACGAAACGAAACGAAAAAAGTCAATATAAGGAAATTAATTTCCCAACTGAGAGAAGCAATCAAAGGGGGGCAAGTAACAAGAAGGCGGTGCAGCAGCAAGTCGGATTGGTGACCAAGACATAAAATTCAATTAACCCGCACACAGATTCTCACACACACGCACACACACACACGCACACACATGGCAAATCTTGAAAGCACTCGTCAGGCTCACTTGAAGGAGTTACTTGGACTTTGGTCGCCATTTCTGCTACAGTTGCCACTGTTGCCACTGCTGCTGCTGCTTGCAACATAAAAGCAATTGAAAGAACATGCGAAAAACAATAAAAAGAAATTAAGGTAAAGTAGCTGCAAAAGCGTCAAGGGGGGAGAGAGGGAGGCAACAAGCTAAGGATAAAGTGTAGCGCCAGGGCGAAAAGGGAAGAAAGCGTTGGCAGGAGGAGAGCAGAATCATTGAATCATTTAATTAGCGTTTAGATTGCGCACAAGGCACACACACACACACATGTGTGTGTGTAGTTTATTGATGTACATGCATATGTATGCTGTATCTGTGTCTGTAACGGGGGTGTTGTAATGGTGAGCATGTGTGTGTGGGTGAGACAACCACAAGCACAAGAAGCATTTTCAATTAGTTGCCGACCAATTTATGCGGCTAACTGCGGAGGGAAGAGTGTGTGTGTGTGGGTGTGTGTGAGTGTCTAAGTATTTGTATGTGTGAAATAAATTCAATGCTTTCGTCACATTTTCACTTTAAGAGAGGCAACCAGAGCTAACCAACCAAGCAGCCAGGCAAGGCAGTTATCCCATTCCGGCCAGCTTCATCTTTTGCAAGGATAAAAACCACAAAACCGTCGCAACAACAAAGGCCCAGCAGGCTCTGTGTGGCCAAACTGAAGTTGGGGGTGCTGCTGTCCGGTAGCTAAAGCGGCTACAGCAGCAGCAACATCGAGGGCCAAAATGCCGACGAAGTCGTGCAGCAGCAGCAGCAGCAGAAGCGGCAGCAACCGCAACAAGCCAAATAAATGTGCTCGCTTTTCTTTTACACATTTTACTTCTTTGCCATGGCCATGGCACAAAGAAGCCGCGGGCATTTAACAAGAAACAACAACAAAAAAAAGTATAAAATATATATGTATTGTATATATTGATTTATTTGCAATGTCTTTGCTGATCATACATACATATATACAATTACTATACATATGTCCGTACATACGTAGTATACACAACAAATAAACCCAGCACGTCGCCGTAATAAACAAGAAATGTAATTATTAAACCATATTGCTGCGGTTCGATGAAATGCTTCAAGTCAACTGGAAACTAATGGAAACTCTTAATGGGCGACCGAACATTTGGGCCATTAAAGAACAGCCATAATAGTAGCATTTAATGATCGTTAACTCATTTTATGTCAAGTTTCAGTGGCTGGCGAAACTTCTGGAGTGATCATTATGCAAACGTAAATCATACGATCGTAAAGCATTTGCGAGATGTGTTTGAATAGCTTAACCATAATAAGGAGGAATACTATGAATTAAGTAAATTAAATGATTCTTTTAATAACTAAAAACAAAATTAAACAATTTTACTGTAGCTGTAGAATAACAAGTAAAAAGCTAGAGTGGAGTTTGCTCGACTGTGAGATACTCGCTATTTCTAAAAATATACAGAATTAATATACCACAAAAATACCAAAATCTATATTTTTTGGTATATTGAAATAGTAATATATTTAAAATATACTATAGAGTGCAAAACTGTATTATATTTAATACTTAAACTTCATTTATAATCCCTAATGAATAACACTTAAAAGGAAAAATCATCGAAAATATAAAAGATGAAATATAAGAATGCAAGAAAAGTATCTCAATTAAAATGACCAAACTTATAATTTTTCTACTATATATCTGTCCGACTCTTTTGACTACTTTAACTTAATTTCTAATCCCAACATGCTAGCTAAAGTTGTAAGGTAAATAATAAACACTCTCATATGGAAACGCTACTACATAATAAATAATATTAATATAAGATACTCTTAGTGAAATTAACAAACTTTAGAAGAAGTTGAAAAAGAAATTATAGAATCTTTGTAAATCTAGCAGATTAAGTATAAGAATATAAGATACTTTTCATGAATTTGACAAACTTTAGGATACCTTATCAACTAAATATTTGTTTGACTATTTTTAATACCTTCACATAATTTCTAATCGCAACATTCTAACTAAAGTTGTAAGGTGAATAACAAACATTCTTATATGGAAACGCTACTACATAATAAATAATATTAACACTTACGCGTCGCATTGGCGTTGGATTGCAAATCATATGCTATAACATTATATATGCATAGCCTGGTCAATTGAAATGAAATTGGATTCTGTCCAGGCAGCGGCAACAGCAGCCGCCTGACATGGTTATCGAATAAAGCCGAGGCCAATAGAAAGAGGAAAAGAGAGAGAGAGAGAGAGAGAAAGTGAGGAAGAGTGTGAATCGGGAATGTCCGCGTCGTGCCAGTTGAATGACACAAATTTTTATTGCCTTTCAACGTAGCTGCGTTGTTGATACGGAGTAAATTAATGTAATGTGGCAAACGAGCAGCTTCTACCCAATAAAATCACGCAAGCTGACCAGTCAGACAGCCCCAGCCAGGCAACAAGGCAACCAGGCAGGCAATTGAGGCAAAGACGAGGCGAAACCGTGAGGCAAACAGGTGAATAGCAACTTCATGGCACGACAATGTCTGCACTATACTAAGCGAGCGGATCATGGAACGTGACAGAACCCCAGACAATAATGCACAATAATTATATAATGGAGCTATTACCCGAGAGTTGCAGCAGGCAACTTCAAAATTGGCTACGATGTGTATAAGCCTATAAACCACTGCCACAAATTTCCACTTGCTTGATGGACTTTCGATTCGCCAAACGCATTGAATTATGTGTGTGTGTTGTGTGTGCGCTGGCCATGCCTACTATATAGCCAACCTACTCCATATGAGATGTCAGCTGGGAGCTGGGGAATTGGGTGGAAGAGACGGCTGGCTGGCTGGTGAACAAGCTACCCAAAAACTGTCACAGCAAATATTTCAAGCCAGCCAGCCGCCGTTTGGGTTACGAGAATGCGCCGGAATCAGTCAGACGTAGCTTGAGAGCGTCCTTCAACCCGCTCACACACACACAGACACACACATGGAAAAGGGCAAGGCCCAGGCATGCTAGGCTGGTTACGAAGCGAGTCGAAGGGCCTCGATACACTAAAGCTATTTTAACAAGGGCTTGATGCCCAGCACCAGGACCAGGATGAGGACCAAAAGCACAGGCACAGCACACAAAAATGTTGTAAGACAACAACAACAACAACCAAACAGCCAGAAGAAAAAAGAGAGAGAAGAAGCAAAAAAAAAAAAAGGGTGAATACAAAAAAGAGCAGGCTCCATTTACGCTTGCTTAGTTCCTTTTAGTATAAAGTTTAAGCTTAATCCAGCATAAAATCAACTGGTAAATTTTTTATGTCGACTGCGCACAGCCGAAAAAAGGCTGCAAGATTAAAGAGTTAAGCGCTAAAACCCGAACCCGAACCCAAACCTACATGCATGCTCCTAAACCCAAAACTCAAGCCCTACATTGCTAGTCGAAAGCCTGACAAAAAAAAAAGGTATAAAATGTAAAATAAAGCTCACACGGCGTGTCAGAAACTATTCACATTGATTATCGTTATGACAACAGCAGCTAAAGAAGGCGTGGCCTAAGCTATAAACCAGTTATGATGAGGACGACACATTCCACGTGCCACAGTCGAAAAAGCTTACGGTTACGCGTGCAGCTCTATATCTGACTCTCTATATAAGAATATATGTATATATAGATATGTGTGTGTGTGTGTACTATAAATAATAATGACATACGCTGCTACTGTGTGGGCATTGTGCATGGGCAGCATCAGCCAGCCAGGTGCCTTTTGCCTTTGCCTTTTGCGATAGCGGAAACACGTCTGTCGGCCATTTTGTTTGCAATTTGAAATCAAACCGGAAGTGTTAAAATATGCAGCATTGCTGACACTGTCTATGCAATTGTTGTTGTTGTTGTTATTGATATCATTTCATTGTTGTTGTTGTTGGCAATTGCAAAGTGTTGACAACCAGACTTTTTCAGTCATATTTAGCAAAGTAAAAGTCACAACGATTTTCGAGATACATATGCAAAACATTTTATGGCATTTTGCAACACTTGTTAGTTCTTTTACACAGCACTTCCCAATTGCTACTCTCATGTTTTATGCTTGACTGCACTTTTACAGCTGGCGTCATTATTTTCCAGGGCTGCACAAAAGTCAAAGCCATAAATCATCGCTCTATTGATATGCAAACCATATATCATAATAATGGTATTGCTAAATGTTGTGCAATTGAGGTGAAGAATTGTTTAATGTGGTATTTTTGTTGAAATATGGTATTTTTTTAAATATATATGTAACCCTTTTCTACTGAGCTTACTTTATTATTCTTATCCATTTACTTTTCATAAATAATCATTTCGATTATTAAGTCGGTTAGTCGGTTTAGCATTATCCACTGCAATTGTTATCACAAATCTGTCGTACTATTTTTGAAGTTGCACACAAACTGTGCCGGATACGTTGGGGTAGTCAGTTAGTTCACATGAATTATTCTCTCTGTGATTCCGTTGAATGTCATCAATCGTTTTCAGTATCCCTTACAATGCCATTTACTGACAATCTTCCAACCAACCGCATCCCTCAGTTCAACTCTACTCTGCTCTTCTCAGTATTGACCATTCTCGTGTCTTGTTGTTGTTGTTGTCGTCGTCGTCTCTTGTCACTCGTCTCTTGCCTATTGGCTCCAACACAAGTAAATATAATTCCATTGCGTTGCTTTCAGGCGCATCGTAAAAACACTTTCGACTTGGGGTGTACATTGATCTATGCAGCTGCTCTGTTGCTGTCTCCTACTGCTGCTGCTGCTGCAGAGGCGCCAAAAAGTTTGTCCTGACATCATTTTGCTTTTGCTTTTGCCTTTTTGCCATTATAAACTGATTTATTGGTTCATTTCCCAGTGCCTCAGTTGAGTGGAGTAAGTGCAACAGCCGAAGCCAAAGTGACCTCTCAGTCATGGGTTAAAGTTGTTGCCACGTAGCACTTGCTGGCCACCTTTATTCCCGTTTTTATTCTTTGGTGGTGTGAGCGAAAGATGTTGGATACTCTAAATTGGATTTGCCATTGGCCCCACGTTGATAACGATGATGATGATGACGATGATGATGCATGCGACAAGTGACTTTTATTTGTTTCTCTTGGCACCCGAAAAACATTCAATGCAGCTAAAACTTTAAGCTGATAGCAAATCTTTCAATAATTAATATTGTACTCACACACACAGACGCAGAAGGCTCATAAATAAGCACGCAGAGCGCAGGTAAAGGCAACTGGTAAACTTTTTCCTTTGCTTAAACACACACACACACAGACTCACAGACAGAGTACGTGTTCATTTCCGGCTATAGCATTTACCGTGCATATCCTGCCAACACTGAAAGCAACAGCAGCAAAAGCGAACGAACCTAGGCAACAGCATCCTTTGCCCAGCGCATTGTTGGATTTGTAATTGTTGTTATGTTGTTGTTGCTGTTGTTGTTATTATCGTCCTTGTTGTTGTTGCTGTTGCTGTGTTGCCTAAGCTGTGTGCCAACGTCGATACAACAAGCTTTCAGATTTAATTTTAATTAGGTGCTATTGAATTTATAAATTTTTCAACTGCTGTCGCTCGTCGCTCGTAAAACTTTTACACCATCGAAAGTTTTCTGTTCGACGGCGAATTCTGGTTTCTGCGTTCTGGCATTTTTGGCTTGGGGTTTGTTGGCTTCATTCAGTCAGCAGCAGCACACAAGCACAAGCAAGCCATAATCATAGCCTGTTGCCTGACACTAATAACAATAATCGCAAATTATATTTTCATGAATTTTCAACTCGTAATTACTAATATTTTCTATATAGTATTTTTGGCGCCGCCATTCGATGGCGCATAATTAAAATTTGTTGTCCAGCGGGAGTTGCAAATGGGGTAGACTATAATGAGTAAACACTGAGAGTGAGTGGAACAGAGAGTGAGTGAGAGAGAGTGAGAGTGAGAGGGAAAGAGGTACTGTGCACAATGAATAACAATGTACATTAATTTTGTTTATTAATTGTATATTTGCGTAGGCTGCATATTAAAATTTGCGCTAATCAATACCAGGCACACTTCAAAATAGATTATTTAAACATTTCATTGATTCGCTCGCAATGGGAAAACTAATCAATTTTCATGCATAATTTTTTCTGTTGCTGCTAAAGTGACACTTAATTTCTTTATGGAAATGCAGCACTACATTCATTAAGTCAATGCACCTGTAGAGTTATTTAACGCTAGATTGATTGCCAAACAACTATTGACCACACATCGAAGTCAGTCTCCTTCAAATTGAAATTTAAAAAGTAGTGCTAAAGCATCAATTTAATTTCGCTTTGAGTGGAATTGAAAAGTCGGCTGGTTTTTAAAATAGTGTTTAAATACGTTTTAAACAAATCTAAAGAGTTTTTCAGTTAAATTATTCAATTGAGTGAAGTCAAAAAGCTTTCTATTCGATTTTGACAGAAAAGTACAAAAGTTGGCATCTATCAACGTAAATTTTAAGTAAATAAAACAGTTTGAAAACACTTTCTTAAACTACACAATTATACAACTAAAGATGAGAAAGCAACATTTCATATTTCTGTTCTTAATTCTTAGCTTATTTACCATCAGCTTAGTCGCAACTCAATCGACTGCAAGCTTAGTAAATCTGCGGCTCTGGGTTAATTGTACGGATGAAGTTTATGAATCGAAAAACATTTTGCACTCCAATTTTTGGGTGTTGGTAAACTATTTAAAAGCAAATCACGGTAATTTAAGATGCTCTAGTAATGTCACCTACACAACGCATGCGGATTATCGTTATCTGAACAATGTGGCATCTTTAGTGGAACGTTGGCGATCACCAATCAGTTTAGCGCTCTATGCACCAGGCTTGGATTTCATGGACACAGTGAAGAGCATTCTATGGTTGAGACAATGTGATTCGCAATGCGAATTAATAAAGGAATTGGTTAGTTTCCACATCTACTTCGATGTAAATGAAATACCAAAGAAGATACCAAAAGCACGAACTTTGCTGAAGTGGAAAATGAACTGCAAAGAACTTCCTCCATTTGAGCAGTTGCCCAAACGGGACCTCTACAGGCAAGGCAAAGGATTAGAATACCCTATAAATGTTGGCCGTAATATAGCCAGAAATGCGGCTTTAACACACTTTGTGTTGGCCTCTGACATCGAACTTTATCCCTCGCCTGGACTGGCTCAAGGATTTCTACAAATGTTGAGCAATAATCATACTCTACTAAAGTCTAAGACACCGATTGTCTATCCCTTGAAAATCTTCGAGGTGCAACAAACAATTGCTGTGCCAAATACCAAAGATGAATTGCTAAATTTACTTTCCAATGGTTCTGCTCAATCCTTTCATTCAAAGATTTGCTTCTCGTGTCACAGTGGACCTCGCTTAACCGATTGGATAAACTCCAAAAACGCTTCAAATAATATCGAAATCTTTCATGTGACCAAATGGAAACCACACTTTAAATATTGGGAGCCAATATACATTGGCACAAGGAATGATCCGCAATACGATGAGCGTTTGACTTGGGAAGGCATGTGGGATAAATGGACACAGACTTATACACTATGTCTTTTGGATTATGAATTTCACACGCTGGACAATGCATTTTTGGTACATAAGCCAGGTATTAAAGAGAACACAATACACGATAAACGTTTGCAAAAATCTTTGCGAACCTATAAATTATTGATGCGTGATATTATTCTTGAGCTAGTCGAGAAATACGGTTGGCATCGGAATTGTGCTGTATAATTAAATAAACGTGATCTATAACTGTGCTAAATCAACATAAAAGTATGCTTTCGTTTTATGTATCTCAAAATATTCAATCAAATACAATATTATTCCTTCAATTGCAGTTAAAGATTTTCAATATGGAAATCATTTTAAAAAATGATCTATGAAATGAGAGAGAGATAGAGGATGATTATGTTTTGTATATAAAAATCAAATGCATTTCGGATGCATCATGTTATCATATTTATGTGTGCATTTTTAACAACAATTACAACCACATAAAACATTGTAAAATATGAACTGCAAACCTAAATAAATATTTATTATTTACACTGTTGTGTTTTATGAAATGGCCTGGGTGATTGCCACGCCCTCTTTCGCTCTCTCTATCGCTGTTTAAACAATTTATTTGAGTTGGCGGCATAGAGTCATTGGCATAATTGAATATCAATTCATTGCAAATTTTGTGCCATGGGCGGATTACGAGGCGCATGTTAGGCTTCCCTCATGATTCTACCCTTTTTCATTCACATCGATTCTCCACTGCAGGCGAAACCTCAAATTATGGATATAATTGTGGTGTGTGTGCAGTGGAGGAGAGAGAGAGAGACAGAGAGAGAGAGAAGTTGCAACAGGAGATGCTGCAATATTTATAACATAAATTATTAGCATACAAAATGCAATTGATGCCCTCTAGTGATTAATTAAAATGTTTCACAGCACATATAAATTCATATTGTTTATTGCAATACACGAATGTGAATATGTAAAATATATACAAGTATGTACATATATGAATACGAGAGAGTGAGCAAAAGCTGTGGATAATATGACCAATAATTTGGCGGAGGTCAAGCGCCATTTTTGTGGTCCACTGCACAATAAAAACGAGACCGAGACCGAGAACCCAACGTAAAACTCAAACTCAAACCCAAGCTTGCCCCCTCGAAAAATGAAATCCAACCAGACAGGCGACCCAGTTTAAGGGCCATCACAATGACATGGCAACTTGGCGAAACAAAGTGAGACGAAAAGTTTTTGCAAGAGACAAATGACCCTTAAAGTTAAAACTAACAGTGACTAAATGGAGACAAGAGCCAACAAAAAAACAAAAAAAAATCATTTTTTGTGTGTGTGGCAGCAGAAGCAGCAATAGCAGCTCCATCAGTTGCAAGAACATGAAATCCTTTAATTGCTGCCGCCAGTAGCCAAGCAACCGAAGCTTCCATTTGTCTTTCAGTCAACTGCTGACGTTGGACTTGGGCTTTTGCCTGCGATTCGCAACTGAAACTAGGAATAGGAATATTGGATTTGGAATGATGATGTAGAGAGAGGCAAATACTTTCACTAAGTGCTATGCTGTGGGTGGGGCGAAAGTATTCCAGTATTTGAGGTCCAGATGCTGGCCGCGTGAAATTGCAAAACTGTTTCACCTGAATGCATGCAGAGGCCCTCGCCCTCGTCTTCTGTATATACTAGTTAGTAGTAGTGCTTCCAGATGGCACCCAGTGTACAGCTGGGGCTTCTAAACAACAACAACAACAACAAGGAAACCCCAATACAATGGCAAACATAAAGCAACAAGATTCGAGTTGAATTTCAACGAAGTTGCTACACATTTTCCCATGCAAAACTTTAAATAATGAAAACAAATGCTAGACTAGTTTTTAAAACATTAAACAAAGTTTAAAAAAATGTACATTTATTTAATTATAAGATTAATGCTCGACCAAAACATCAACAGAGTTTTGTTACCCCAAATACCCTCACTAAAAAAAAGGGTACAATAACTACACACACACAAAGTGCAGAAGAATAGAATGGAAATTCAAACAAAAGCTAAAAACAAAAACAATAACAACAACAACAACAACGACAGAGAGCCAAGTGAGGAAAAAACTTTAAACAATGGGCTGAAGCAGACGTCAAAGTGAGCGATTGTTGGACCGTGTCATGGGGCATCAATGGTAACGAAGTGGATGCTCGACCGGGGCAAATTCCCAAATGCCTTTTGATACACACACACACAAAAATGAGCAATAGAAAAAAAGTGTATGAAATACAAAAAAAAAATAGAAAGAAAAGAAAGAACAACTCCTTCTAGGATTATAAAATATGCTTGCAAATGGTAATTGCAATGCTGCAACAGGAAGCATAATTTTGATGATTTGATGTCAAGCAAACTGTGGCAAGACAAAAAATAAGAAAATAAACTCGGGTGCTTCATCAATTTTCAATTTGACTATGCAAAGAATGTGACGCTTGCTTTATTACACAAGAAGAAGCAGAAGCGTCCATTGAAGACGCATTTAAAAAGGAAATGTTTTGAGGCCCAAATGAATGAATGAATGGAAAGGAAAGGAGAGGAAAGAAGCGCGCAACTGATGTTTTATCAGCATGAATAGCTAAGGCAAACATCGAGCTAAATCAAAAGGCAACTCGCTCGACTCGCTGTCTCTCGAATCTTAAGAGACAGCTGCATCAGAGCATCTTAAGAAATTCTAATTTTGATGTCAAACAGCGATTAAAAGAAACGAGATTACCTCCTGCATATTGCATGAGATGCATTTTCTTCTGTTTGCTTAGCTCCTACTTACGACTATGCAAAAGAGCGTGTGTGTGTGTGTTGGCTCATTTGCACTTTGACGCGTCATTGCCTGGATATATGTACATATACATATATAAAACAAAGAAAAAAATGGTGTATAGAATGCTTCGCAGGCAGGTGCAACTGATGTCAATGATGACGTTAACAAGTCCAATAACTGCTATGCACCATTTTGCATCCCCATCGATGCAAATAAGAAGCGAATGACACAACCGAAAAGCGACAAATCTGTTCCACAAACAGAACAGACAGATTGACAGACAGATTGAGAGACAGACGGACAGACAGACAGACAGACAGTTGGATAGAGGGGATTCAATGTTCTAACTGACTATTTGTTCGAGTGACATAAGCACTCAGCGCATAGGTGCAGATTAGTGAGAGAGCCGCTTTTGGCCAACCGCAATATAGAAAAGCCGCACACGCAAAAATCTGTTAAAATTTCATCATCATCGTCATCGGGATCGGCATCGGCATCGAGCTGGGGTTGGGGCTGGGAGACAAACTGCGACCAGGAAGCGACCACGGCAATAGGCGCTTAAAAAAGCTAATGGAACGTACTGCAATGACTGCCCAATACACAACACACACACACACACATACACTCATAAGCGTACCAGTCGCAATAGCAGCCAGGCAACACAAACCCCTAACCCACCCCCTTCCCCTTCCACAAAGCCAAAAACCGCCCACTCATGCACTCTCCACGTACAATTTCCGGTTGAACACATTTTGTGGTCGGGCGCAAATGCATTTATATTTGAGCAGCAGCAGCGGCAGCAATAGCAACAACAACAACAACAACTAGAGCAACAAAAACAAGAGCAGCAAGCGATATAGAAACAGAAACAGACGCTTTGCACAAAGCTTAAGCCATTTCATTTTTGGTTCGTTGGCGCTTGTAGCATTTGCTATTTTGCACTGTTCCACACAATTTTTATGACCACATATGTGTGTGTGTGTGCGTGTGTGTGTATGCTTTGGGGGCGTGTGAGAGGTCAGCAGGAGGTCTACCACAGTGCGCTCATATTTCTTAGACCTCATATAAACACTCACACAAAAACTAATAGAAAGCCAAGCAAGCCAAATAAACATTGACTGTGAAAACAAAATAGCAAAAATTATCAAGGCACATGCAGCGAGGAGGAGGAATGTTGAAAACTTTTACACACTAGTCTTTGCAATCGAAACAATAAATAATTGAGAAAATTTATTAAATAATACGAACAATAAATATTTGCAGCGCATACTACGAAGTACATACTTTAGAATCCCAAACGGTATTTAATGCTAATTGTTCGGCAATAAAAATAAACGAAAAAATATTGGAAAATGCAAATTCCTTTTTGTTCTTAAATTGTAGAAATATTTGCTAAACAAGAAACATAAACATTTCCAACAATTCTTGAGTTTTTCTGGTTCCTAACTCTCAGTTTTCTTTCAAAGGCTTTTCCGCTCATCTTGCAGTGATTCTTTCGCCCTAGCGATAGCAGCACTTTGTGAAATCGTGCCTAACGTATCTTTTAGCAGAATTACTTTAGAGTATAAGCCGCAGCTATATACTATATACATATATACTTTATGGCCTTCTGGTGTGAGTGTTCGAGAGAGAGAGAGTTGCAAGTTCATTTGTAATTTATTAAACACAGCTATAAACAAATCGAAAGCGAGTGCCCGCAATGGCCGCATGAATTTCGATTTAAGCCTCCTCGTCGCTTCAGCCAAATGGCCAAATGGCTTGGCGAGAGTCACTAAGTCAGTGTTTGGTTGTGTTCTTGCTTTCAGATAGCTTTCTGCAATGCCAATGGAATTGTGGCGCGTATTTGTGGGTTGCAAGCACGCACTGTGATCGCCCCCCCCTCCGCCCTTTGGCTAAAGGAAGGGAGAAAGAGATGGGGGGATGGCCTACACATACACATACCCATAAATAGCATGCGGCAGGCTGCTGTGCTTCCAATGGACACTAGGCTAATTTACTTCCCATACATATGAACCAAACAAAACCCGAACATCTACACACACACACATATGCACTCACACAAACATGCATACAAATACATAACGGGCGGGAGTGATTTTCTGTGTCATTTGGTTGTAATCGTGTCTGTAGTTTGTTACTTATTACTATGTGAGTGTGCCAAATGACTGTCTATACATGTGTGTGTATGTGTGTATGAGAGAGTGTTGCGTGTGTTTGTGTTGTGTGCGTGTGCGTTTGCAGTTTGACTTGTCTTAATGGTCATGTTAAACAAATGTTTATCAAGCCATGCAGCTGCTGCTGCTGCTGCTGCAACTGCAACGCCTCCATCCTCTTCCTGTCCGTTGCCCATTAGTCATTTTGGCCAGTTGTTGTTGTAATATAGCATTAGCCACTCTACTACAACTACAACTACACTGCCAGCCAGCCAGCTACTATAAAATGAGTAATGCTAAATGAAATATGCATAAGCTCCATACTGAAACTAAGCTAAGGTTAAGGTTAAGCGGTTTGTCAAATGTGAAAGGGCAGCCAGGCAACGGCAGAAGGACCACAGAAGAAGGACCACAGACAACAAGCAGCTCTAACTTAAGCAAAACAACAACACAACCACATGCTGCAGCTGAAATATTAGACAAATTTCTTATACACAAAGATAACAGCACGCAGCTAGCTAACAAATACACACATACATATATTACATACGTACATATATAACTCTCCCAAAGTAAAGCACACGCACACGAATACATAACGAGAGCAGTGGAAGTCGAGTGTGTCATAACCTTTAATTAGCCAAATAGGCACCGTTTACTCTAAGTATAATTATTAATATGTGTTATACACCATGTGAACACATTAAAAAAAATAAGCTTTATTAATTATTAAATTGCATTTTCGTGTCACATAAATTCAATAAACAAACTCTTCAGTTTTAAGTGAACACCTTAACAAGCACTTTGCCATTAATTAAGAGCGCCCATGATTACAAGCATTAAGAAACTGAAGCGACTCTCTTAAAATTGAAGAGCGCCAGTCAAATGCACCGCAAATACAAAGAGCGCAGACAGCTAACATACTTTTTGCTCATGTGCATTTGTCTAATTTGCATTAGCTTAGTTTCCCTATTGTCCTTTGTCCGCTAACTAATAAGTTCGCAGCCTTTGTCTCTTTTTTGCTGCTGATCTTTGCCGGCAGCGCTGCCGAGTTGCTTCACACCCTCTTCATTGTACTATAGTCGTTTCGCTCTTACTTAATGGTGCAAATGGGAATATGCAAACATGCAAATGAAAAAAAAATCCTTCTACGCTGCTAAATTCTGCTGCGCATTATGCATTTTATGAAAATTAAAGCAATTTGAATGACGTAAATTCACTTTAATAATAATAATAATTGCTTCCAACTCACATAATGAATGAAAGTACTTACATTGCTTTCACTTCTAGCTATTCTGCAAGCGCCAAAATGTGTGACATCTAATTCCGTTATTCTGTCACACACACTCACACAAAAAAAGTGACGCGCTGAAAAAATTTGTGCAAAATGCAAAGTTCACTTGCACTTGCATTTCTGTGTTTTCATGTATTTAGTTATGCAAAATTGTTTTATTGTATATGCATTGTGTAAAATACAATAATTCAATTGCAAGAATTTAATATAATTACACACACGAACAAGCACACGCAAGCATGGTCTGATTTTCACTTGTCCTGCTTGTGTGCTTGTATTAGTTATTGCTGCTGCTGCTGCCCCGGAGCATAAGTAAGAAACACGACGCACACATTTTGCATAAACACATTTTCGCACCCGCACTTTCACTTGCCCGAACCGCACTTACCCGACCCGCACCTGCTCATTTACATTTAACAACGCGAAACACTTGCACTTTACCAGCAGCAATAACATTTTAAATAATTATTGTAATTAACGAAACGAAATTTGTCAATTTGACAACCGAACACGACGACGCGATCACAATAACTGCCGAAAAAAATCTATCGCAAAAATGCCGATAGATGATAGACCATAGAGAAATATACCAAAGTGCAAAAATACCTCATGTATCGCCTATCGACTTTGAAGCAGGCAAGCTGATCAACAGACATTATGTGTGTGTGAAGGATATGCACTTTAATATTGTAGACAAACAGAAGCTAAATGCTATGAAAAAGAACCACCCGCCGCGAAAGAGAAACGATTGTCTGTCTGTCTGAAGCTTCCTCGCTGCTGCTGCTGCTGCTTCAGTTGAAAGGCAAAATTAACAATATGCAAAATTCATGTTAAAATATCGGAAAAATATATTTCTTTCCTGCGCAAGCAATCCTTTCCATATCCATTCGCTTTTGTATCCCTTTTTATTTGGCTGCCTGCGCGTTTTTTCGTTTTTTTTTTTTTGTTTGTGCTGGCAGGAAGGAGAGAAAAAGTATGAAGAAAGCACAGTAAAGTTTCACATGCGGAAGGATTGGGATGTGTGTGTGTGTGTGACCATGTGTGTGTGGCGTTGGCGGCGCTTTCATATGCTCCATGCCAAGCAATAAAAATGTAACTTCTCGTTGTTGTTGTTGTTGCTTTGTAGTTGTTGCTTTTGCTGCTGCTGCTGCTGCTGCTGAATGAATGAATGAATGAAAGCGTCGAGCCGTCGTCAACGACTCCACGATGATGCGAAATCGAATCTCGAATGCTTTTGCCCGGCAAAGTGAGCGGCTCTCTGTATTAGTGTATGCATGTGAGCGAGCATGTGTGTGAGTGTGAGTGTGTGTGTTATCTCTTCTATTTGCGCATTTATAAATATTTGTTTGCTTCAGTTCGCTCTGCCCATGCACATTACACAGCGCGCGTGTGTGTGTGTGTAAGTTATTGAATGGAGCCTTTGCCTCGCCGGTTGCCGACCTTTGCACCGCCCTAGAGAATGGATACTGTTGTCGTCTCCCTCCCAAAGAGAAAAAAACTCTTCGTTGCTCTTTTGTTTAGTTTTCGGTTCGGTTCTCGGTTTGGTTTTGGGTTTGCTTCAGTCAGTCAGTCAGTCAGTGGAACGCATTGGCAGGAAAATGGCTTTTTATTTGAGTTGTTAAGCATAAGTATGTTAGATATCTGTCAAATTTCAAGCAATCGTCAAGTTTGCGGAAGTGCATAAAATCTAAAGTATCTTATAGATACATTTGAACTTATGTGTCCATTTTGCAGCCCACTCAATGATAAGGTCAATATACATACATACATCGCATCGTGTGTACGTAATACAAAAAGGGTTCAACAAAATGTTTGATCATGTTTACAGATTGCAAATGACCGCAAGAATGAGTTTGTAAGCACAGAAAGTTAAATTAAAGCTAGATTCAACTTTTGTACATTATACATAGATATTATTTAATATGAACTAAATAATGGAGTGTTTTAAGCCTATTATTGAATGACTTTTTATTAAAGTGGATATTATTCTAATATTAAAAAGATTCTATTGATAAATAAAAGTATGTTTACAATATGCTACTAAAATGCCTTGAGTTAAACAAATTTATCAACACTTAGATAATTCCTAATTTCAATCTTAACCAGATTTTCGCTAAGAAAAAGTTTTGTTTGAACCCGAACAATTTCTTTACTTAAACGTAATAACATTATTTGCATCAACTCAAGTTACAGATGACTCTTTTAAAAGTTTAGCATATTAAGATGCTGTCAAAGTTCTTATAGAAAAGTACTAAAACTTATTAAGGTACTTTAAAATGGTCTTGGCGTGGAGTTCTATAATATATAAGCACATTTTACTTTATAGACAAGTTCGGGGACTTTTTAGGGTACTTTTAAAGGTTCTGCACTCAAATCTTATAACATATGAAGTCAGTTTAAAAGGTTCTATAGTCAAGTCAAGAAGTCTTCCCGGCCAATAGGCTGCAAATTAGCTTTGCCTCATTCCTCGTGGGACATTTATTGTATTATGGAGAGAGGGAGTGGAGAAGGGAGTGGAGGCTAAGCAAACGGCATTCTGGGATTATGCCATTCATTGTAACTATGTCAGCATTAGCTAATTCTATGAGCGAAAGACACGCCCATTCACCAAGCTCTCAAGTTTATGAAATATTGTCGAGGATGTCGAGGGATGCCGAGATGATGATGATACTGGGATGATGCTGGGATGCTGTTAGATTGCGGGATTGCGTTGTCACAGTGGAGGGCACGTACTTTGATTAGCATTTCAGCTCAGCTGTGAAACGCGACAATTTAATTTATTTGTCGCTTTACGCGAACGAAGTCAGCGAATTTACGATTGACATTTGCGTTTAACCTACTTATGCTGATTTGATGGCAGCTCATAAATAAAATTTAAACCAATTCCAAGCTGGACACCGACGAGCCCACATCGCAAAACCAGGACGCACCCATCAATCGCAGCTGCTATCAATGTGGGGCCATCAGCGATTTTGCCTATGACCCGGCATTGTAACCCCCCCCCTCCAGTACCCGCAACTGTCATCATCTTCATCGTTCTTGACGTAGTTCTCGGTAATTGAACACTTAGTGGGCCAAGCAATTTGGGTTTTTAGTGCTATGTGCCAAGACAAATATTTTGAAATCCGGCTTGCGTCTGTTGCAACACACACACTCAACTCCTTGACACACCTCCTCCTCCCTCTATCACATTCATTTTGCCACGCCCAAGTGAACTTTTGCCCAGCCCAGCTGCTTTGGCAAATTTGTCGTGTCAAATGATGCAGAAAGTCGCCGCCGTCGAGGATTCTAGGAATTAAAACGTGAAATGAGTCGTAAGAAAAACAATGAAAAACTCGTCGTCTTCTTCTTCTTCTTCTTCTTCTTCTTCTTCTTCTTCTTCTTCATCGCAATGGAAATGCGGAAAACGTCGCGCGCTGAGCACAAAACTTTTTCTTCTCCCTCTCTACAATTGTCTTGGGACAGCGTAGGTGACGCTGCCCTGGTTCGCAATATGGGAATAGATATGGATCTGTATTCGGATCTGTATCTGGAGCAGCAGCATCTAGAGTAGAAGCGTGAGCATGAAGGTGGAACAATCGGGCCAAGTTGTCCTGGATTGGTTTCCAAATGTGTCACTGGGGTGCAATTTGAAAATGAAATTTTCTCAGCACTTTTTTTCTTTTCTTTACGGTTTCTTTTGTTTTATTTCTATTTTTAGCATTTGACTTGTGACGCTTGAACAGCTGACCTTGATAAGTTTATAGAACTTACCCAAAAACTATATATATATTTATATGTGTCTATAAAGGATTCATCAAGTAGTTGCTAACACTAAAATGCTGATTGAAATATTAAAGAAATTGTAAAAATGCAACTGAATTTAAAGCACAGTTTTAGCTTATTATTAAATAGTATTCAACTGCTTTTTTCTATAAATGAATTTTGTGTTTTCTTAAACTAAAAACTGCAAGAGAAAAAATGGGAGAAATTTACAAACATTTTACTTAATATAAATCAAAAATTTCTATAATATTTTCCGCCAAATTTAACTCAAATATTTATAAATATAATTCACAATTAGTTATGCAAATTTTATGTGATAGCAATCAATTTGCAATTACTTGAGTAAGCTTGACAAATTGATGTATTTTCAATAAGAAAATAATTCAAATGCTAACCACATATGTATTTATGTACACTGTGCGTATACGTTATATATATATGAAATTCTTTTGGAAATAGGCAAATGAGTAAAACTAGAGCATGTACACATTCAAACTATATATGCTTCCATAAATATGTGACCCTGGAATGTATTTTGTTCTTACAAAATCAAATAAAATTGTGGCTGGTGTAAAGTAAAAAGAAATAAGTAAAAAAGCTACAATGAAGCTCGACTGTGAGATAACCGCTACATATATTTAATTAAACCATATTCTATATACCAAAAAAATATACTGCAAAATACTAAAATATGCCCTAGGCTATATTTGATATAGAGTACAAAAAATACCATATGGTACAAAATATACCATAGAGTGCAAAATATACCATAGAGTACAAAATATACCATATAGTACAAAATATACCATATAGTAAAAGCTATGCCATAGAGTGCCAAATATACCATATAGTACAAAATATACCATAGAGTGCCAAATATACCATAGAGTACAAAAAATACTATAGAGTACAAAATATACCACATAGTACAAAATATAGAGTGCCAAATATACCATATTGTCAGCCAAAGCAACTAACTCGATTTCATAAGACATTTTATGACATTCAAAAGTATTTGTTGAATAACTTCTTAAATAAACAATTCCTCCTTCTTCCAGTTAAATACATTTCCGATAAAGTTACATATAGAAATAGGGTATTAGGGTAGCGAGTATGAGTACAAATGTGTGCGAAACAATTTTCTGTTTTGTACAATAAGATTTAGGTCTTTGTGAAGTAGCCTTTATTTTATTTATTTCACAGGTAACTTTGAGCCTAAAAATATTGTGTAATTACTTTTTCTATAAATATTTTCCTTCATTCTAAGAAATACCAAAAAGAAGTAAATTCAATAAAATTAAAACAAAATTTAGTTTCTTAAAATACCGTCTCGAATGTTGTGGAAATCTTTGACTAACTTCGATCAACAACACACCAAAAAATTAAAAGCTTAGCAAACGCAACGAATAATCAAATGTAACTGAAGACTTTTGAGATTTGAGAAAAGTATGTGGCACATTGTTGCAAATGTTGTGAAGTTCAAAGAAGTTTCAAGTGCTACAGAGTTACGCTCTTGTGGAGTAAAAGTGGAAAGGAGTGAAGTAAAGTGAAGTAAAGGGAAGCGAAGTAAAGGGAAGTGAAGTGAAGTGGTTTTGTCGACCGTGAAATAAACCGAAAGTCGAACCCCTTTTTTGCCCAGCTGTGTGTTTAACACAATGTAATTACGAGCCAAGCTAAGCCAAAAACGCTTTAATTTATAGCTAACGACAATGATGAAGGTTGTCATGGCACATGCAACGAGTATCGAGTAGTCGATACTTTAGATACTGAAGAGGTTGCCAAATGGGAAGCCAGGCAAAATCTATCAGCCAAATCAATCGTCTGCTAAAGACTCAAGTATGGCTCACTAATGATGAGGGAGATTGTTAAAGAGAGAGAGAGAAAGGGAGAGAGAAAGAGAGAGAGGGAGAGAACCGAATCGAACACGCCTAGCTTAACACTCATGTCAGTTGAGTTGTCCTTAGCTTGGTTAAACCTGTTAACGTTAAGTTTGCCTCATTGTGGTGCTTGTTGGTCCATAAATTGACTGCTCCTGCTTTTAGTCCTGGAGCTGGAGCAGGAGCAACTCACAGCTCAGCCGTGCGCACTACTTGACCACACATTGTCACGCGCGCATCGCAAACTTCCAAGGCCCCCAACTTCCACCTCCTCTGCCTCCCTCTTTGAACCAGCATATTCATCAATAGAGCAAATGCCACAGAGCAGTCGAAGAGCCTTCATCTCTCTCTGTGTGTGTGTGTGTGTGTGTGTGTGAGTCAAGTTAGAGTTGGGTTAACAACACAACAACAACAAAAAAAGAATCTGTTAAAATAAATCACAACAATTTGTACATTTTCGCATCGTTGGTCAGAGAATAAAGTGTAAGTTGGTGACGATGACGATGATGGCGACACATGGCACATGGCTGGCCTAACCAGCATCATCTTAAGACCTCACACACACACACACACACACACACACACACACACACACACAGACACACCACAAAAAAAGGACAATGTCGTCTTGGTTTGATGTCGCTTTCTTTTTATACCCGCTGCACAAAGGGTAGAAGGGTATTATAACTTTGCGGTACAGAAATTGAATGTAACGGGCAGAATGAGTTATTATTTAATAGAGAAGTTATTTACGAAATACTTTGGCAAAAATGCCAAAAAAAACATTTGAAATCGGTTGTTAATTGCATTCACTAATAAACTGGTATATTTTGTACTGTATAGTATCTTTTGAATCATCGATGTACTAAATTTTGCCTTTTTAAAGAAATTATTTCAGAAATACAATCTGGTATATTTTGTACTGTATCATATATATTGTGAATGCAGTACTACTTCGATATACCAAATATAGCCAAATATAGTCAATAGCTGAAACGATTTAGCCGGGTTCATCCTGACTATAGTCTGCCAGAGACTATAGGAGATAGAGATATAATTAATTATTTCTTAAATTATATAAGAAATACTTTTGTATGACAATCTGGTGTACTCTGTGGTATATTTTAAAAGTGATACTATATAGCAAATGTTACCTTCGGTATGTTTTAGTATTTTGGTGCAATAATTTGGTATATTTTGATTAAATATTTTTTTTATTTATTTTTTTTTATTATTTCTCTTGCCTGGCAAAACCCTTAAGGCAAGAGAAATAGTGACCTTCTGTGTTAATTAATAAAAAAAAAACTTTGCTTGAACATATTTTTCGAATTTAATTAAACATAATTTGTGACTCTGGAATATTTACAACAGCAAAAGTTTTAATTATATTTATTTTTTATCATTTAAAAAGTAGAATATAATTATATATGTCTGAAACGTAAGCTGTGTTTATGTTTGTAGCAAAAACTTTTAGAACTTTCGCTACAAAAGCATTTAACTTTGTTTTTCAATTTAAATATAATTAAAAAAGTATTTTTTTTTAAAACATAATTATGTTATATGATGTAAACAGGAATTGAAGAGCTTTTGCAAAGGTCACATAGCTCTCAAAAGCTTGAACTTTGCTTTACGATTTGCCGCAGTTTTCAAAACGCTAAATTATTTAAAAAAGTGAATCTAAGTAATGAGTCACAATTATTTTGTAATTTAATATTTAATGAATAGAAGTAAAGAAGTATATGTTAGATAGAATTTTTCGCAACCAAAATTAGTTATATAGTATATTGAAATAATAATAAATTTAGCTAAATAGAAATTAGTTGTCTCGTTTTCAGTATTGAAATTTATGTATTATTTTCTGCCTTTAGATTAAATTATAAAACAAAATTAGAAAAAATATATATATACAATATAAAAAAAATTATAAAAATAAATGTTATAAGTTATATTTATATTACATTGTTAAAAATGTGGCTACCGGGTATGCCACAGTTGCGCATACTTATCAGCAAATTGTTCAGTTTTTTCTATTTGGGTATTAAGTTGTCATTTGACACTTTGGGATGTGCAACTCCCACACTTTCTGTCCGATCTCCGTCTCTTTAACACTCCTCGCATTTTGCACGTGACTCCAGTTAACACTTCACCATGGAGTAAATTTCTCTTCTTTGAGAACAAGTCACAAACTCACAGCACTAAAATGACGTTTTAGAAGTTACATTGAAAAATGTACGTTGAAATAAAAATTGAATTCAAAAATAATGGACTTTTAAGGCATATACAAAATTTGCTGAATTAAGTAAGCTCAAAGAAATTATTGTTTATGCATTAAACTCTTTAAGAATCAAGCAGAAAAAATCAGAACAAGATTTAAGACGGAACAGATGTCTTAAATCTTGTTCTACTTTTCTCTGCATAATTCTTAATATCTTAATAATTCTTATGTATAAAAAAGTATATATACTCTTCATAATTGTAGGATACTCTTACTATTATTTTGTATTTTAACAATATTACTACTAATATTTTTATTTCGAATATTACTCATACGTTTCTTAAAAGCTTAAATACTGCCAAAGTCTCAGCATTGAGTTTATAAGTTTCTTGCAAGATTCTTGTATGACAATCTATAGAAATTCTCTTGGAGACTACAAAAAAAAATATATATAGAAATAATTAAAGATTATTGGCAAAAAGAAATTAAATCGATTAACGTATTTTTACAGATTTTACATCACCTTAAAGTCAGAAGTTTCAAACAAGTATCCACTTCAACTCACCACTGTATATCTTCATGACACTTAAGGAATTGCTTTAGCTTGAGCTACAAATCGAATGTTCTTCCAATAGAATAATAATTATATTATAATAAAATCTACAATATAATATAAAAATACAAATAATATATAAAATATTAACTACAGAAATTTCTAGCTTGGTTCAAATCTTATAAATTAGTTACTTTATTAGTTTGTTATTATTATTGGTTATTATATTAGTTATTAAATGCATTCACTTATATTGGGCGTTCTATGATGTCATCTATTCGAACATCTAAAGCATAACAAAACAATAATTATCAAACAAAACTGTGTTTTTTCCCACAGTGCAATGCTCAACATCCTCACAGCATGCGTGGGCTGAACTTATGACAACTTTGATTGCAGTCAATTTATTAGCAGCTTGGCAAATGTTTTCCGCAAACCAATGCCACCAACCTCAAAGTCTGACCAAGTGGCAAGGCAGAGTAAGGTGGCAAGGTGACAAGGTGGCAAGGTGGCAGAAACCCAGCGTATGTACGTTTCTGAGCATTACAAATGCCTGACATAATTGTTTAACGCCATGTTTTTAATTAGCCACGACGTATGGACGGAAAAGTGCTTTTCCTCACCTCCCTTCACTCAGTGAAAAACCAGGAAAACAAAGGCAAATGACAAACGGCGGCAACAAAAATAAAAAAAAGTAGAAACTGGAACTGAAACTGAAACTGGAGACGAGCAGAAAACAGCACAAAAAAAAAAGCGAAATGCTGCCAGGATATATGCTTAAAACCCTATTACCATGGTAATCCTTTTGACAAATGAATTTTAACATGCCCTCACACACACACGCACAGTTCACCTTCCCACACACACACGCACACACACACACATATGAAAAGACAGCTTCAACTCTTGGGGACAGCGACAGCTCAATGTCACTTTTCCCGCAGTCATAGACGGCAAAACACACAACGCGAAAAAGTATGCTATAAAATGTGAATGTTCCCAACACTGCGTATGTGTGTGTTAGTGTGTGTGTGTGTGTGTGCGCTCGTGCGCATATGTCTTACTTCACGGTAAGCATAAACAGCACATATGTATGTTTATCGCCACATTCAAGTGGAAATCAAGTTAAGTTTAACTTTGATTCGATTCACTTGCAAATGTCGCTTTTTGTCCCCCCCATTTTTAAGCGTAGCTTTGCAAAGTATGATTTAAGAGTCAACTCTAATTATTACTGAACTGCGCTCTGGCATTAAACATATTGCAATAATTGCATAAATACAAAATACCTTTTCAAAAAAGGGTTTCCTTGGCACTCTTAAACAAATTAAGAGCTAAATGTCACACATGAAAAAACAAACTTGACAAGAGCAAAAATTAAAAAAACAAAAAAAACAACAACTCTAAATTGTTTGCAAATAAAGTGCAGTTGAAATGAAGTGGAAAAATGGGAAAATTCATTCATAAACTTAAAGGAGTACTAATAATTTAAATTTCACACTTTCCATTCAATTTTAATTTCCCACTTTCTTTCGTTCTTCAAAATTGACAAATGCTGTTGACGGTATTTTCTGAAGGGAAGATTGCAAGAAATTTTAATAACTTCAAGGTTCTGTTTTTAGAGCAGAGTTTTAACTTTAGTTAAATTTGTGAATTAGCTATAAGATTTTAATTAGAATAGTAACAATAACAAGTCTATTCATAAAATAATCGTTAGAATGTCAAATGTAAATTAACTGTCAGTAAATTACAAAATAAAACAAATAAGAAAGCTTTTTCTTAAAATATACCAAATTCGTATATATACCAAAGGCCATATTTGGTATTTTAGGCAGTGCCACATTTGAAATATACCAAATTAATAAACCTCAAAAAATACAAAAATATATCAAAGACTTCATTTGGTATTTGATAAAGTGCTTCATTCGAAATATACCAAACTAATATACCTTAAGAATACTGTATTTGGTATTTGATAATGTATTACATGCCATAGAATGCAAAATATACCAGATCGTCAGCCAAAGCAACTAAGATCCGTAGTAAGTGACGTTTTGAATAATTACTTTAAAATTACCTTTTAAGTATTAGGCAAAAATGAACCAAACACAGTTTATACAAAAAGATCATTTCTTATGTATCAGATATTTAATATAATAACAATAAAATATAATCAACAACAACATCAATTCTAATCTTAATACTTAATAAATTCAATAGGTCATGTTAATACTTATAAATTAGTTAGATACATCACATGTTTCTTTCTACTTTTTAAATTAAGAACATGAAGAAGAAATAACAGATTTAACAGATTATGAGACACAGATTATGTTATAAGTGGCTAAGAATGTCAGAATGTCGCTCAATATTTCGAATTTGGTAAAATACGCGAATTTAAATAAAGTGTTGAATACTTTATGAATTCAATGGGATATGAAGGACATGATATACATATATAATAAATGATATAGTCACAGTTCATGCCAGCGTCCCAAAACTACGCTCTCACATAAAGGAGTGTGTGTGTGTATATGTGTGTGTGTATGTTATATTATATTTCATACGTTTATAAATATTCACATTTTCTGACATGCAGGTAAGATGCTGACGCTGATGCTGTGAGATGCTGTGATGCTGGCACGCACTTCTTCTTCTTCTGCTTCTGCTTCTTCTTCTTCTGCTTCTTCTTCTTTATCGGGTTGCTCTCCCATCGCGGCTATAGAGTAAACTCAATGCACACAGCGGGAAGCCAATTTCGGTAGCGTTTTTAGCTCCGAAGAACGCTCGAGCTTCTTTTTTCTGTTGTTGTTGTTGTTGTTTTTGCTTGATGCCACCAGCCAGGGCAATAAAATATTCATTTACTTGACATTTGTTGTTTTGTTTTTCTCCACATCGTTTTTTTTTTTCCTTCTTTTGCTTGCTGTCGATTTTGCTGCTACCCAAGATGCATCACTCAAAGCAGCAACAGCAGCATAAAACGATGGCGCTCCCATTCATCGGTTGACACGCACCGTGAACTTTGGCACCCTTCATAAAAAATGTAATTTTCGAAAAAAAAAAACATTTGGAAATTTCAAATTGAATTTGCCGCACGCTTCAAGTGAAAGAAGTAGAAAGCGAATGCCAAAGAAACAGAAAAAAAAACTCAACTCAACTCAACTCTATATATGCAAAGCGTCTTCAAGATTACAGTGAGGCCTGGCTTCCGTTGAACCTCCCACTTCCCCTTGCTTCCTTGGGGCACACATAAAAGCCTGGCCTGTTCGTTTGAGACATGTGTAAAAGAGAGAGAGAGAGAGAGAGGAAGAGAGAGAGAGCGAGTGTGTGTTAGAGAAAAAGTGTAAGTGACATGAAAGGCGCGCACACAAAGCGCAAAAACCTTTAATAACTTTACGCTTTTTGTTTTCAAGTGCACTCTCTGTGTGTGTGTGAGGGTGTGTGTGTGCCACGCCCATTCATCAAAGAACCGCCTCCTGCTCCCCCCAAAAAAGTGCCAGACGACAACGACAACGACGACAAAAAAATAAAGGCAAATGCTGCGCAACTTCCGCTTTGAAGTTTTTTGTTTTTTACTCTCAGCTACCTTAAGCTTGCCCCGCCCCCCTCACGCCCCCTTATACATATAGTATATGCCACTTAGTTTGCTCTTTAAAATGTGTGTGTGTGTGTGTGTTTTCCATTGTCGCTTATTTATGACCTATTTATTGTCAATAAATGCAGCCTCCAAGCGACCATTTTGTGACTCGCGACTAAATAAAGACAAATGAACCATCACTTTAGTGGGTGGATCGACACACACACACACACACACACACACACATACACATATATGTGTAAACAACATCTATGTACTGAGTCTCTCTACTCTGAGGTACTCATTAAATCGTCCACAAGCCCAAAATGGCCTGTCTTTTGTGCTTATAAAACAAATTTATGACCCAATTTATTTACACACCAAGTTTTTTTTTTATTATTATTCATCTTGCTGCACTTTTAAGAAAATATCAAAGTATACTATATAGTTTAAGCCAGTTTATTTAAAATTGATTAAGATTTTCGTCAAGATGAAAGTGTTTTAAAAAACAATATTTTTTTGTATGCACTCTAGGCAAACAAAAAACTACATTTATTTTCTCTTTCTTTTAATGTCAATATTCAAATGCAAGAATTTTAAATTTCAAATTCAAAGACTTAGCATCTAAAAAATATACTTAAAGGAAAGTAAACTTTGTTAAACTGAGCCTGAAATCTTGACTAACAATCAAATTTAAATCATAGTTCTTAAAGTAAATACTTCATTTTATAAATTATAATAATTACATGGAAGAAAAATGCATTTAATTTGATACTACAAAAACTTTTGCAACTGAAAAATGCCTAAAAATGCATAAGAAAAAAATTTAGTACTTCAATTGAGATCATAATTAAAGAAAATATTTGAAATTGTATGTTAATATCACACATATTTTTGCAATAAAAACTTTAATATTAAACACTGTATTTTTGGAAATATTTTTGCAAATGAATTTCTTTATAATTTCGTGAAAATAAAATCTATTTGTCTATAGATTTTATTATTTAAAAGGTTCGTTATAATTAAAATTAATACTAACAGTATTATTAAAGCAATGGCAGCAAAGGCCTTTAGCTTCTGTCTTTAGAAAATTTTTCTTATATATTTTTTTTTATTTTTTTTATTGAGAATTGTAAACTTCTTTTACTTTAGAAATATAATAAATTACCTTTACACTAGATTTCTTCTTCAAAATGAGAAAATAAATTATAATTTCTTTATATATGCCACTAAATCATTATTGATTTTATTATTCTACTGAAATTCAAGAATACAATTTCTTAATGCAGTGAGATTCCATTAAAATTATTGCAATTGCTTTACATCAACTTTATTCAGCTCCTGCTGCCCTTAATAGTAACACTAATATGTAAAAATTCCCCCTACTTAGCTAAAGAGTATTTGGAATTCACAAATCGGACAACTACAAAAGATATGCAGAGCAGAGCAGAGCAGCAGAGCTTTGAGTTTGGAATTCTAGAATATTGGATTGGACCCTCGCTGAGTTTTACGTGATCTACAGCAGCTCGTATTTGCCGCCTCCGCAGTTTTCGCAATCTTTACCATTTTAAGCCACCCCACCCCCTGCCACGCCCACGTTGAGGTTTACACAAAGTTAAAATATCCCTTTAAACGTTTCGAGCTGCTCAATGTGTGTAAGTAGAAGGGCATCAAATATAATAACGACCACAACAATGCGTGACGTGAATGCAAAAAAGCGTTAGGCTAAGGACCTAAAAAGGAACGGTGTGTGCATTAGCTGAAGTGTGTGTGTGTTGGTGTGTGTGTGTGTGTGTGTAATACTTTACATATGTATATGTATGTATGTACATATGTGGCAAATCACTTTCTAAATGCAATGCCAATAAAAAAGCATAGCAAAAGTGTTGAAATATATAAATAGATATTCCACAAAAGGAAATCTACGGAGGGGGGAAATAGGAGGGGGAATAAACGGAGGTCAACGTTGATATAATTTGTTGGCGCTGACAGAAGCGGGTCGCTGCGCCCGCCGGCCAGATACAACTCAAAAGAGAGAAATGGATGCGCTACGTGACAATAACAGGCTTCAAATGCTGACAACAACTTTTGCCACCGAATTGCGTTTCGAATATTGTAAAGAATTTTCCACTCACCTTAATGCTGTCAACAATTGAGTATTGTTAATTAACATATTAATTAAAGTAAACGCAATAGAACCATTAATCGACTTCCGATAATTTCCTAAGCTATTTCCTTAAACATTCAAGTTACAAGTTTGCTATTGTTATCTGTAATGTAGAGTTAAAAGTTAACTTAAGAGAATTCAAAGACACTTTGCTTTTGTTTTTTAAAATGTATAATATAGTTAAGATTAATATAAATTCAATAAATATGAATTTATATCTGTAAGAAACTCAGAATAGTTAAAAAAAAACATAAGAACATTTGAAGAATATATCACTGAAAAAGCTTAAAATGTAATTTAATAGAAAAACGTAAATATTAAATTTTTAATTTAAGTTATTTATTATTATTTTAAAGACAAAAAAACGTGAAAATTCATTTTAAAATTTCAGAAATTTATTCAGCACAAACAGCTCAGAACCAGACGCCCTCTTGCGGGCTGTTTACGCAACCAAACAGAGCTTTTGCGCGAAAGCTTTTGTTGCCTACATTAATGGGGTCTGGACTAAGGCACATAGATGAAAGCTTTCATTTTCTTTTGTACTTAGCAGTTACATTTTTGGTTCGAGTTCAACTTAACCTAAAACAAAAAACAGTTTGCAACACACACAACTGTACTTAAGAATGGCGCCTAAAACAACGGTAAATGGTAAAAAGAATCCATTACACTACACTTCCTCAACGGGTTCCGTTTCTGGTTGCGTGCCATTGGCCTCAGCAAGTTCCTGCACAGCATTTATTGGTTGTTTTTTAATCTAAGGGAATTGCAAGGCAAAGTTGTATTTAGCAAACATATCTCTTCCAACTCTCGAGATCATTATCATAACATACTTAACAGAACATGCAGTAGTTATTCAGGCCATATAGGGTTGCAACTCTTAATACTATTTAATACATGCTGCTTAAATATTACTCGTAAATTGTTTAGTATTTATTTACTTAGTCTAGGGTTAGAAAGTAGGAATTGTTTTTTTTTTTCGATGAACTTTACCATAGAATTTGATGCGGCGCATGAGAACTTTTTGAATTGTGTATGGGGGATCGCTTAAAATTATGTGTAGACCAGTTTTTTGGCGAGGCGAAATTGAATTTTGTGAGACCCAAATAAATATTATTATTATTATATCACATACAAAATGGTCACCCTCTTTTGTCGTTGATTTGATTTTTTTCATTTTCGATGTTTCAGTTTTTTTTTGTTTTTTTGTTAGTATGCAATTAGTTTTCAATGGGTTTTCAACAATTTGTTATTGTTCTGCGATGAATGTAACAATTTCTCAACCGAATCGCTGCGAGATTTTCTTACTTTGAAACAATTGATATTAAAGTGATTACACATTTCCGTGACCTAAAAAGATACAATAAAATTAGATAGTATTCAAAGTAATTTTAGAAAATTCCTCTTACCACTCCATAGCCATAATGCCAGTGGGCCAATGTGCAGAATATGGTCAGTCCATGAACAAGCCAGCGTTCTCCTTGAGGCGTCAGATCAATGCCGAAGACCTCTTCATACCAGGGAAAACAGCAAACTCCCACAGTGGCTGCCAAAGGCCACATAAGTATGTTGAAGGCATCACAGCGAGTATCCGACATTTGAGCCACAATCAAACGGCACTACAAATAGGAAAATAGTTTAAATAAAGCAAATCCAGAGGTTGGTTCTTCATATACTTACAGCAATATTGGAAAAGATTGTGCCATAAAGCATCCAGAGAACGCGAGGTTCAAGATTGATGACATTATTGCGGGAATAGAATGACCAGATCAAGGTGATCACAAAGAGCCAGACAAAGGCAAAGAATGGACGGAGCATTTCCATTGGGGGACGCATTCTTCCCGTTTTATTTTTGTATGATCTGTAAAAGATATTTTAATAAGAATAAGTTTAGTTTCTTATGTTGAATACTCACAAATAAATATTTCTTATGATAATCGGATGACTGGAGAGAATGCCAGAGCCAATGAGTCCCACTTCGAATACGTTTGCAATTGTTATATCGTAGAAACTGGTGCGATAAATCTCTGGACCAACGATAGTGGCGACAAACATCATTATGCTGACTCCCTGTTAATCAAAAAGTATAAATTTATATTATAATTGAATTAATAAACCGTTAGAGAACTTCCAAGCAACTTAAAGCTGTTTAAAGCTGAAACTTTTGTATTACAGTTAATTTAATAAGCAAAGAACTTGAAGGCAACTTAAGCAACTTTAAAGCTATTTGAAAAGCTCATTAAATCTTGGTACAAAATACTTTGCTTTACTTTAATGTATTTTAAATATGTGTTATTCACTTGAAATCTCATTTTGAAATGCGTTAATGAAATTTTTAGACCTTTTATAGTTCTCATCTAAGAGAAAATCCGAATTTTCCCATATACTTAAAATTCCTCCCTAAACTATTATACCTAGTACTCACCCACATGGTAAAGTCGTAACCCCAAGGCAAAAACATAACACCTGTATTATACTTCTCAACGTGTGTGAAATAAAAGTTGAGAAAGACGTTCCAAATAACGAAAAACATGCGTATAGGCGGCAAATCAACCGTGCCGAATAATGAGAAGATATAGATGGGAATGAGGGCTGCCGAATAGGAATCCAATCCATGATCGAAGAGCTCTCCCAAGGGTCCGCTTGTCCCCGTACGTCGAGCCTGCTTGCCATCCATGCCATCTAACATATATATAGCCACGATAATGATTACTTTCTTAATTTTATAAAAACGTTTAACTAGCAACTCACCCAAATTATAATAGATTAGTATGTTAATGGCTGCGACAGTCCATACCCAACCAGGTACAGTATTGCCTATAGTCTTATCATTGGCAGCATCAAAATTCCAATCATAATATGCTATTAATATGAAATTCACGACGGTCATCAGAAATCCCACAAATGTGAGAATATTGGGTGCCATCCACATGGGAACATACTGGGTACAGACGAAATTTGAAAGATTAGCTTAAGATATATGAAGAAATATTTATCTACTCACCTTCACACAGACATTCCAGAAGGGGTGCATAACATAGACACTGAGAAAACTTGTGTCTATGCTGCTGTACTATAAATAAAAAAATATATAATGGTAAAATTAGCTTAAGAAAAGTATCGCAAAGGAATGAATGAATTATGCAAATCAAATCGATCATATGTAGGTCAGAAAAACTTCACACTTTAAAACCTTTGCTTATCTGAATAAAATAGGTTTACAAATAAAAGTATAAACAATAACTAAAAGATCTTCTTCGTACAACTGGATTTCCCTTTAAAAAAAAAAAGTGATAACAAAACACTTATCAAATAAATTCGTTTATTTATCTTTGCAGTATCACTATCAGCAGACAATTTCAAAATACGTGTTCCAATTTCACAATGCTAACAATAAATAATAATACGTTCAGTATATACTCAGTTTTCCACTATTAAAGTTCTATCTATAGTACATATAGTACGGAGGAAATCTTCTTTCATGCTTATAGGTTAATCTTTGCAGTACAAATTCCAGTCAGCGCGAGTTTACCAACTATCTCTCTCAGTTGGCACATGTTTGCTATGCATGTTGACAGTTCAATGCCTTCTATGGGATTTACGAAACAGATTTGTTTGATCGCCATCCGGTTTATTGAATTGAATGAATGACCCAAGCCTAGTCATAGCGAGTCTCCCTAGCGAAAAAATTCTGATAAGCGCCACAAATCTTCTTCATGTTGCCCAATTCTCAGATTAGCTGTGAGTATATAAATCTGTTATTCATATACATATATACTTATACTTGGGTGTATAAACCGGAACTTGTTGTAATACTGATAATAATAACTATAGGTACAACAAAATTAATTGAAATTGATTGATGCGCTGCTTTAAATATGCATATCCATTGATTTTTCATGTTCGTGCGCAAAGCTTAAAGTTGAACCCCCGTATATAATTGGTATTACCAACCCCGACCTTCTAACCTAAAAATAAGTATTGGAACTGTTGTACTAAAAGTTACCCTATAGAGGGAGTAGTACCATAAATTGAAAGCATTCCAAAGTTTTGTATAACTTCGTGCTCCCTCAATTGATCGTTATGAAACTTTCAGAATAGAAAGTGTAGAAAGTTTTTCATTTATTTTCTTAACGGTGGATTTAGCATACCTTGTTGTAATCGATTACAGGGTATACAAAACTAAATGCTTACCTTGTAACGTTCGAAACCCCTCAAATGAGTCTCCGTCAAATAGCGCATGGAACACATTTTGTAGTTCTTGTTGTGTAGTCTCGTTAACAGTTGGAATATTTCTTTTTGTTGTTATTGTTTTGTTGTTGTTGTTGTTGTTGCTGTTGCTGTTGCAGCGATAACAGCTGAGCGTTGAACTTGCTGGTCTCACACAGTTACTTTGTTAGGGGCGGCTAATTATGTTGATAATAGTTGTAATAATAATGACCTTTGACTTTGATTAAAACGTGTTCTGGCACATTGCACAATTAAAGTGGGTTTGGCTCACCGGCACACGCACTTCTCTTTCTCAGTCTCTCTCTCTTTTGCTCTTTCACTCTCGCCCAATCACGCTAAATTAAATAATCGCCTGCAACGGAGAGAGACAAAACACACACGGATGCGAACTGTTGTTGTTGTTGTTGTTCTGTAAATTCCACGTTTGCCAGCTGCTTCGTTACGCTGGCAAAACACGCAAAGAGCCGTTATTTCATATGCATATACAATGTACTACACTTAATACTATGATTTATAACTGTAAACCAAAGCACTTGAGACGGCCGAGTACAAATTCAAGTGCGGGTGCGAGTGCGAATGCGACTGACTCGGGACTATTATCAAGACTGAAGACTGAAGACGAACTGAAAACTGGGCAACCGGTGTGAGCGCAGCCCGAAAAATAAAGCAAAAGGAACAACAGCGAAAGCAACGGCAGCAACAACAACAAGAGCTTAATTTACAGCGCCGACTGCGGCTGAGCTGCCGGCGTCATTTACTCTCACTCTCTCTCTCTTCCAAATCCCATTGCACACGTTCTTATCGCTCTAGTTTTGTCTCTTCCAACACACACACACACACACACATGCACATACTCGTCTGCCTACGCACACTCAACGTTTGTATGTGCGTAAGCGAATTTGCATTGAATGAATTAAAATTTGTAAAAATTGAGCGCCCTCCCCGCACAGCGTCGACGTCGGCGTCGACTGCGCGGCGGCAGCAGCAAAGAACAACAACAGCTGACAGAGGTTATTGGTTATCATGCAGCGACGCATGGGTTTGCCTAGAGCTCTCGAGAGCTGATAGCCTCAATCTCTTCGGTTATGCTATATGTATGTATGTAGATTAGTAGAAATGAGGTGTTGTGTTTTATTGAACTTCTATCAATGAACGATTAACCTGCACTTCAGCGAACACAACAAAGCACAACAACATAACAGGATCATAAACAGCGGCCAATCAACAACAGCAGATTCCATCATGTGACTGTGGGAATCGTGGCGCTCGATTCGCATATGCACTTGACTAAATATAGATCACGTTATTTATACCATATATATATAATACGACAACTAACATACAATCTATTTATTAATTTCCAAACAGTTCAAGTCCAAGCTGATAAGTGATAACCCTTTGCGTCAGTTGCCGAGTTGCCATGCTAACAAAACTAACTAAATATTTCGGCATACAACGGCATTATTTATGGGCTCGCTAATATTGAAATAATTCCAATTATTTTTCAATAATTGTTGAACTAAATTTATGGCACAATATGAATAATATTAGCAACTGATAAATACAAAAAAAAATAAATTTAACTCTGATATGAAGTCTTACTTCTTTTTTAATACCAGAAATATTTTGTAATTATTAATTATGATTGATCTATTGTAAAACCATCAATTCTCAAATGTATTCAGCTTTTAAAGATGATTTATTATCATACTTGAAATTTTTCAAATTGAATTTTCTGCTTAAAAACACTTCTCCCTCATTGAAAGTTTTAAATTTTAATGGAATTCAGAAACTTTTATAATATATCCTCATATTTTCTTGGAAAGATTTAAACCATGTATTATATATGAATTTCCTAAACTTTCCTGAAACTTACCTAACCAGACAGATCCATTATTTTTTTATGGTACTTATAAAAATATATAGTTTATAGTTAGTCTTATCGTCGCAGACAACACTCAATGAAAGCAGGTAGCATATCAAAGTCCATAAATTGTAGTTTATAAACAACAAATTAGTTACATTTAATCATAATCTTTGTATTAGATAACTTGAACGCAATCATTTAATCGTTTTCCTGCCTCAACCAATATGATAATCATAAGCACATATCAAACTTACATAGCGATAACAAAGTGCAGTCTTATCTAAATGATGTTTGAAGTACGCAACTACACAGAAAACAGGTTTATAAATAATAATAAACAGAAGTAGAGTCCATTTGAAAGTAAATCAGGTAAGTTAGTTGAGCCATCTGGAGGTCTCCGTGGCAGTCAGACCCTCGGAGCGCAGACGCTGCAACATGGGGCGATAGATGTCCGGTGTGAAGGGCAGCAGCACACCGCGTTCTTGGATTTCACCTGCCACGAAAAGAAGAGATACATTTTTATAGATACAGTTTAAGTTTGGAATGTTCTCTTTGCATTACCATCCAGTATCATTTTGGCTGCAATGGCAGCGGGCTTGCCCACGGTCATGGCCATGGCCGAGTGACCCTGCGGTTGTCCGTAGACCACAAAATTGATGCCACGCTCTTCGCGACGACCGTCGGGCCAGCGAATGCCAACCTCATGGCGCAGCACAACCAAATCACGCTCCTCGCGTTCTAGAATTAAATAAATATATATGCAATAAATAAAACAAGTATAATGAAATACCCGCTACCCATTTTGAATAAAAGCAAAATATTGAGGTATTTTTTTAAATATACTAAAATAATATACCCTAAAATACCCTAAATATACTGAATTGTATATTTGGTATATGTATATGGTACTACACACAATATTTACCATAGAGGGCAAAATATACTAGTAGGCGTTTTTGTCTTATTCGATTTTTTCAACTTGCGGGGGCGAAAGTGGGCGTGGCAAAAATTTTAAACAAACTTGTTTTTGCGTGCAAACATAACAAATGCTGTCGAAAAAAATTATAGCTGTATCTCTTATAATCTCTGAGATGGAGTGTTTCATACCGACAGACGGACAGACAGACAGACGAACAGACGAACATGGCTAGATCGTGTCGGCTGTTGACGCTGATCAAGAATACATATACTTTATAGGGTCGGAGATGCCTCCTTCTACCTGTTACATACATTTCCTGCCGCCACAAAGTTATAATACCCTTCTACCCTATGGGTAGCGGGTATAACCGGTATAAACCTTTAAAATTTCTTACCGAATGCCAAGCGCTTGGACAGATAATGACTGAGCGTGTCCAGCGGAGAGTTCAGCTTCACCACAGGCGTCTCATCGAGCAGTCCCAGACTCTCAATGCCATCCACATCGCCCAGACGCTCGACCAGCTTCTGCTTCAGATTCTCATAGAAGATGCTCGTATCGGACATGCCCAGCAGATGTGTGACCAGCTGACGCCATGTGACCTCCGGTCCGCTGGGATGCAACAACGCATGTGGCTCGGGATCAATCAAGCCCAACAGTTGCATGGGCTTTATCGACTCCGAGAAGCCCTTGTAGCGTATTGTGCCACGCAGCAACGTGTGCACATCCCGACCCAGGCCATAGAGTGAACCATACTTGGTGGAATCACGATTGGGGAAACCCTCGAGCGCGAAACCGGGCAAAAAGTCAAGGCTGCGTGGCGTGGACATCAGTTCACCGCCACCGGAGATTTCCACAATCTGCCCCTGGCTCAGATATTTGGCAGCCGAGAGTGTGTTGAGCAGCACACCACGCGGTGACCACGAGAACTTGTAGCGCAACGCATTGTTGGAGTGCTCCGGGGCAGGCAGACCACCGCAGTAGCTGACAAAGGACTCAACGACGGCGCCCTTTTCCTGCACCTCGTGTATGCACTCGAGTGCCAGCAGATGATCAATGCCCGGATCCAAACCCACCTCATTCATGATCGTAACACCATTGGCACGTGCCTCCTCATGGAGAGCGGAAATCTCATCGTTCAGATAGCTGGCGGTGACCATGTGAGTGCGCTCCGCAACGCAGTAGCGAGCAATCATGCCATGCAGACTGTAGGGCAAAAGGGAGATCACCACATCAGCCTTGCCGCACAACTCCTGCAAGTGTCCCGTGCTCTCATTGACATCCAAATAGACGCTATCGACACCCGCATACTGCTGAGCCAGTCGATCAGCCTCCTCCTTGACCTGAGAGCACACCGTGATGTTCACATCCTTCTCGCGATGCAGCCACTCGACGAGGGGCGCCGAGACCATGCCAGCGCCCAGCACCAGCACCTTCTTGTGCGACTCCGAGCGTCCCTCCATCTTGTGGCGCGATCGATTGTTCTGCGAGTCGCGCAGCTCTTGAATGTACTGGAAGCCCTCGGTCAGCTCGCCATTGCTTGCGATAATTGCCTAACAATTGAATGAGAGAGCGAAAGAGCGTGAGAGAGAGAAAGCAAAGTGAGTGTGAATAAATAGAGATTGCAATGCAGTGCAAATAATATACGCCCATTGTATACTGATAACTGCTGAGAATTTAGGGCTGCTCAATATAGGAAAATCGAGATAAGCTAAAGGTATTTTTAGTCGATTTACTAAATGAACTAAAAATTTGCTTAATGAATATAATAAATACTACTATAATACTTGTATCGAATTTATGTGCCGAACAATTTAGGTACTATTCCAAAATTCCTTTTAAAATCGATTGCATTAAAATATATTTAGCTTTTGCAGCATTTAAATGTAACCCTAAAGTTGTCAACATGTTACTACAAAAAAATAGAAAAACTCTCTTTAATAAAACATTTAGATAGATAAACAAAGTATTATCTGATTTGTTCATAAGAATATTTTTTAACGTCACAAACATATTTAACATATGCAATGTAAATTAAACTATAAATTATTGAACAAGTTTTGCCATCTAATTTCAATGCTCATTAAATGTCATTAAATATGCATTACACTTTAATTTCAATGTTTAATAAATCTCATTTTAATATGATGAATTTTCCTTGAATAAAAAAAATAAATTCCTATTTACAAATAGCTTCAATATTGCGTATACGTATACTGTAAGCAACTTCACTTCTTGAGAATTTCCCATAGCACATAAAAGTATGCTACACTTTTTGTAAAAATGCCCAACGAAGTAAGAATTGAATGTGTATGTCTAATTGGCATGTCGATTACAAATATTTCTAATCAGAGCCATGCTGCAATTGAAACTAACTAAAAATAAGCTCTTTCTGAGAGAAATGAAATACAACAATAAAAATAATAATAAATTTAATAAGCATTTTGACTTACCGACTGTATGGGATAGGAGAACTGTTCATCCTGCAGCCGCTTCTTGGCATCGCTCTTGATGATGTCGTGCACATGCGGCGAGAGCAATTCACCAAACAAATCTGTCGACTCTCTTGGCAGCTGAGTGGGCATATTATCAATGGAACAAACTAAAACACCCGGTCCCTTGAAGCTCTTGGTGTCCTTGTTGCGATCAGCATCATAGAGACAGAATGGCGTATCGATTGTGGTGCATTCGTTCATGAACTCAATGGAACCGCCGGGATCAGCGGAAATATCGCAAATGGCGAGCATGCGATGTGGCAATGCCGGGCTGCCTTTGCTGGTGGGTAGCCAAGGTGTGTTGGCTGGACGCAGCAGATTCTTGGCATCCGGAATACTGATCAATTTGGGACTGCCGACAGCCCAATAGATGCCATTGACAATAACGGAGGCGTAGGGAGCAATCTTCTGATTGAATGTGGAGATGTAACGTTCGGGGAACTCATCGTACTCCTTGGCATCGAAGCCGCCGCCCTCACGGCGCTCCAGATGATCCGATCGACTGACCTCACAGCCATACAACTTATTTTGACCTGCCAAGAGAAAAGCGTTAAAAGGCAATTTAATTCCTCTGCCATACTCTTAACTTACTGCCATGCTCTGCCACCTTGCGCAGCATCTCGGGCGGCACATATTCGATGGGCAGCTCGGAGAACACTTCCTGTGCACCCTGCGACACATTCCCAGAGCCTGTGAACACAAATGTCAGGGGACCAATTGACTTGGGCATCATGCCCAACGAAATCTCATAGCCACAGTCACGTATCGCCTGGCGAGCCATCGACGAGTTGCGATAATTGTGGGCGGGACCAATGTGCATGAAGGGCGTGTGATGTCCCAGGGCCAGCAAACGCAGACCGATGCCATGCAGAATGTTCACCATGCCAGCGACGCCAGCGTATTTGCCAAAGGCCACCAAACGTGCACCGCGCTCATCAATGATACGTTCATAGTCGATTAGGCGAATTTTCTGTAAATCATCGTGATAATTAATATGATATCGAAGTAGTAGTCAATTAAACGTTTACCTTTTCGAGTATGGCATCCAGCAGCGGCATGTTGGATTCCTGTGCCTTGATCGTGTGCGAGAAGAAGCAATAGGTTTTGCCTGGAATGAGAGCATCGATGGGCACCTGTTTAACGCCAAAGATAACTGAAGCATCGCTGATGTCCTCCTGTATCTGAGCACCAGCTTGCATATATGCCTAAGACAGAGAGAGAGAGAGAGAGAGAGAGAGAGGAAGCAAAACAGATCAGTCAATAATAAGTTAATCTTATCGCATCTATAAAACATTAATCGATCGATTTCTATGCTCGCCATCTATGTGGAAATATTTTAAGCTTCGTTATCGCACAATTAATCTGCAAGCACTTTAATAGTTTATTGCTCCTTTCAGCATAACAACCAACAATACTGGTTCTGACCGGATATGTGTCATGTGGGACAGTAAGCAAATAAAATTGTTATAAAATACATTTTAAATAAGATTGCAAAAATATTTATGTTTTTAATAATGAACTAGAAAATTTGCGAGTACTCTCAATATTTAAGCAAAGGAAAGTTTAATTCAAATAATTTATATTTATTCTTATTTATATTTTATTCTTTTTTTTTGTAAATAAAACCTTGGTAAATTTCCAGAGTAGCAGTCAAATTTTGTGCTCTATGGTATATTTTGAATGTTGTGCCAAATGAATATACCAAATATAACTGTTGGTATATTTCAGTATTTTTTGTGTTATAATATTTTGGTACATTTTAAGAATAATAATATTAAGATATTTTAGTATTTAATTTTAATTTGGTATATTTTAAGAATAACACCATACCGTTTTGCTTTTATTTAAAATGTGTAGAGGGTATCTCACAGTCTTTTCTTTTGTTCACATTAATATTGTAAATAAATTAGAATGCAAATTTTATCAAATTTTTTTAATTGCATTTATAAATCTTTAATTTCCCTACTTTAAGAAAATTTTAAATTATTAAAAACCAAATTCAAATTCACACTTAATTTAAATGGAATATTTTAGAAATTTAATTTATTACATTTCACATTATGAAATTCAAATACTCATTATCACTTATCAAATTTCTGAAATATTTCATTGATTAATTTTCACATGACTAAAATAATCATTTTCAAATGCATAATATTTAAGTCATAAAATAAATTGTTTAATTCATTAATCATTTTAAAATTCATAATTGGCATAGATTTTTTGATTCACAGTTCTAACTAATAATGCAATAACATTGATCGTATGATTAGTAATCGCATTAACCACAAGTGCGAACATACTGAAATCATGTGCTGCTGCTGCCAGGCAACACTAATCACAATCTCAAAATGTGCTGCTAAATTTATAAATACATTTTTGTTTTGAAACTGTCAATCGAAAGTTGTTATTGTTTTTAAACCGAAACACGATTATAAATATTTTATCTGCCAAGCAAATCAGTTGACTATGGGGAAGTTAATATGCGTAGTATATATGTTGTGTATATTAACATCCATATATAACAACACTTTTGGTGAGAGAGATAACATGGAATTAACGTTTGGCTTCCAGGCTGTTGACTGCAACCAAGGCCAACAATTGCCAAATTTATAGCACACACCCGACCAGCTTATCTGCCACAAAAACCAAAAAAAAAACAACAACACTTTTACGATACAGCCCACTTTTTGTATAGTATATACCGCATACAGTAGTATATTCTAATACTATGATATTTTTAAAGATGTGCTTAACTGCATCATACAAAAAAAACAACAACACTTTTACGATGCACCCCCCGTTTTGTGTAATACATAGTATATACCGCATATAGTAGTATTTTATAATACTATGAGATGTGCTTACCTGCATGGGATATGCGCGTCTATTCGAAGGCTGCACGATAACCTTGACACCCTGCTTGACCAACTTTTGCACATGCGTGGGTCCAAAGGGAGCACGTCGCTCCCACACCGATTGATCCTCACGCCTGATGGCAATCACACGTCCATGCTGCAGATCACACATTGAATGAGAAGATATATGTATATGCGTACGCCCCCCATCGGAGAAACTTACATGACGATGACGGGTGAAGGCGGGCGCGATTGTTGCGCGCAATTGAGACGAACGCCACATTGCAGATTACACAGTGCAAATGCAAAAATATATGTATGTGTATAGAACGAGATGAAGTCGAAAATTTGGAATGCCGAATGTGTGTGTTCTCTAGTGATGCCAACGCTGATGCACCATCCGTTAACTTCGAGCACTCGCTGCGATCTAAACCCCGAGCGAGACGACAAACGACGCGCCCTCTATCAGCAGCCGGAGAAAAAGGCCGAACGGACAGACGAACAGACGGACAGACAGACGGACAGGCTGGAGGAACATGCTCAGCAAGCGGCGCGATAAGGCGACTTCGAAGAGCATTTTGTAAACCTATGTGGAAGAAACAGAGAAACAGAGTGAGAACGCTCTTAATTCTGTGCTTGTGATTGGCTACTTACGCATAGTGAAAGTGCTGCTCAAAAATTTTCCATTCACAAAAGTTTCCATTGAAGAAAAACGCATCGATAATAAAATTCGAATTATTTGACTTTTTTTGCTGTTATTTTTTTTTTCGTTTATTTATAATTGCAATTCATCGATCGATTTCTCATAGTTTTCGTCTAAAACACTATATAGCTTGTGTTCTATTTATTATTCACATCAAAAACAAATTTCCTTATCACTAAAAAAAATCACTAAAGCTACTAGGGGTGGAAAGATAGATACGATAGATAGATCTCTGTGCTTCACACAGACTGGGGGGAAGATGTTAAAGATATAAATATACAATAATTCATTTTTATAGCTAGATACAACAGATATTGCAAAAATTCAAGTATTGCAAAATAATAACATTTAATCAAAGATGGGGGGGGGGGAGGAAAGTATTTGTATTGTATTTCTTTTTTGGGTGTTGTTTGATTTTCATTTTTCATTTTTTTGGGAGAGAATTGGAGGCCACAAAGGATGCGATGCAGTTGGTCATCGTGTGCCTTTTACAGCGCCGGCGCCTCGGGCAGCAGCGATGTGAAGAACGTTATGACAAAAGTGCGCACTATGGAAATCACAGAGTTATTGGCATTTGCCGCCGGCTCAACGACAGCAGCGGCAGCAACGGCCGCAGCCTCAGCGGCATCAGCTTGATCCGCACCAGCAGCAGCAGCACTTGCCGCTGCTGCCGGTGTCGCGGCTGCTGCTGGTGCATCGATCGCATCCTGTCCAGCTGTCGCAGCAGCAGCAGCGGGTGCAGCTGGTGCCGGCTCGGCGGCAGCTTGTGGATTATTGTCACGCTCAACGGCAGCGTCCATCATGCGTTGTATTTGCTGCACTGCAGCAAAGGCGGCCGCATCGTTGCCAGCATTGTTGTTGCGATTGATGTTGTTGTTGTTGCGCTCGCGACGTCGACGCAAGATGCCAATGTGATAGCTGGAAAAGAAAAAAAGTTTTAGTAAAGAACTCATATTTAGAGATACACCCCACTAAACGGGCTAAAATATAATATATTATTGCATGTCTTCCTTGGTTTTTCATTTTGAAACTACAAAGTTAGGCTGCTAAAAGAACAGAGCTCAAACATATATATATTTTCATGTTTTTTAAATATGAGTTTTCTTTAGTGTTATATCTTGATACTACAAAAATAGTAAGCAAAGAAAAAAAGAATTCATATTTAGATACATCTCACTTAACGGCAAAATTGCAAGCATGTTTTCTTTGGTTTTATATCTAGAAACGAGAAAATTTGCCTGCTAAAAGAAAAGAGCTCAAATGAGCCAAAAAAATATATATTGTTTCAGGTTTAAGTATGAGTTTTCTTTAGTGTTATATCTTGATACTACAAAAAATAGTATGCAAAGAGAAAAAACTCCATCCTATGCTTTCTTCGGTTTAGTTCTAAATTGTATTTTTAAACGCTTGAACGGTATAATAATGAGAAAACTAGGGGAAGTAACCGTTAAGTGATTACTACTGTAAAATAGTCCAAGCTAAGTGATGCAATGGATATTCTAAATGCCTTCTTCAGTTCATTTTTAGAGTGTTATCGCTATGTGACATAAATAAGTCACACTGTGAATGTACCATGTTTAGTGTCAATTTAAATGCTGCTTAATGAATTGTAGACCGTCAACAGATAAATTCCAAAATATACTCACAGATAAATGACGCTTGCGATGAGCAGCACCAGCAGACAACGCATGGGTGACGAATTGAAGTACAAGACGGTCGCAAAGATGGCCAAACGGGTAAAGCTAAAGAAACTGTCCAGCCAATCGCGCATCTCTGGCTCCTCCTGTATATTGACGAAATTGGGACCATCCACTTGACGGCCAGCTGCCGCCGCTGCTGCAGCCGGTTGCAGACCCGCTGCGGCTGCCTCATTGGCTGCCTGTGCTGCTGCTGCTGCTGCAGCTGGCACTGCGGCTGGATCAGCCTGGGGCACGCTCATCATGTGCGGTATCACAGGCATGTTTTGCAACAACGGATGCAGCAACGCTGGACCAGCATTCTGTGCACCACTAGGACTGCAAATTCAAGACGAACGAGATTAGTATGCCAGACTTTAAGTATATATGTATAATGCAGACTCACCGTTGCATCACTTGCTGCATGTATTGGGCATAGCAATGCTGTATCCAGGCATTGGTGAGCAGCGCCTGTTGCTGCTCTTGTGTCAGATGCGTCATTGTGGACACATTGACGGCACCATAGGCAGCAGCTGCTGCCGCTTGATAGGCAGCCAAGTGATACGCATGATTTTGCATATTGGGATCGATCAGGTGTTGCATCAATGGGTACTGTTGTTGTTGCTGTTGCTGCTGTGACAGTTGCTGAAATTGCTGATAAGGAGTTTGGGCAGCAGCAGCTGCAGCAGCAGCTGCTGTAGTCGATGCATGACGTTGTCTAAGCTCGTTATCATTGTTGGTATTATTGGTCTCCAGACGTGGCGTGGCATTAGCGGTGGCATTTGTGTTTGTATTGGCATTGACGCCGTTGTCCTTTGACGGCGTTGTCATCGCCTTATACGGCGACTTTGTCAAGCTTCTGTTGACGCAAACCAAGTGAAAGATGTGATGCTGTTGATAAACATCTTTGTAGCTCCGTATGACCTCTGATAGCTTCTGTGTATCATTCACCAGTTTGCCCGAATAGATGAGCTTTTGGTCTTTGATTTCCTGCACAAATAGCACAAATCAAAAAACATTTCAATTAGTCCATGAACATATGTAGGAGAAGAGATGATGTAAGTGAATGACGTGTAAGAAATGCGACTCACAATGTGCAGATGATGCAATTTATTGAGCAGCCAAGTAAGAAAAAGAGACTGTGCTTCAAAGCAAAGCTAACTTTCAAATAATTTACAATATTTATTTTCAGTTTTCGCTGATAAAACCGAATATAAACTTGTCATTTCCTCTGGCAAAAAGATAAGCAACGATCTGATTTCGTTTTCCCATCATTGAACAGATAGATAAGATGAAACAAACAATACTATTTATAAGATGAACAACACATACTTTTGAAATTTAATTACTTTACTATAGTTATTACATAGAAAATTTAAATGTTTTTGTTTTACGCCTAATTAATAAATCGTTAAGTTATTCAATGCTTAATTTGCTAGTCATTAAATCATTCATTTATCGTTAGGCCACTGACAGCAGAACTAATTTAAGTCATAGCTCTGTAGAATAGTTTGGTTTGGCCAAGAAAATTGTCGAGTTCGCTGAACTAATTAATATTTAGCCAATGGGCATAAATTTGCATATGGAACAACTAAATTGTTTGTTTTATTCCATTCTGTGTGTGTTATCTAAAGTTGAGCTTAGGCGCATTGTGCCGATTTTCCATAAAAGCGTGACGTGTACTTGGAGCACAATTGCAAATTAAGACGCAAATGGCAGAAAGCACTCGACGCTGGAGTGCAAAAGATATATATACAAACAATATTAAAAGATTGACTGACAGAGCGCTGCTGATAAGATACCCTCGGCGAATACATAAAACGATAGCGACTAACGAATACACTACGATCAGATAAATGTGACCAGCTTGAGTGATTATATGTTAAAATGAGAGAATGCTGGCAAGGCAAACTCTCTCTATAAATATGACCAGCTCATGCAATTATTCATTTAATATTAATGAAATAACACCTACTGGTCACACTGTTTGAAGCCCGCTCTTTCTTTTTGGTGGTCCCTTGAGAAGTTCAACACGTGAGTCAGTGAAAAACGTAATTAAATAATATAATAATAGTGGGTTTGTGGGTGAGTATACATACCGGCTTGCCGGGATAAACCATAGACAGCTGCTTCTTTAGCCGCTCCACGGTCCAGCAGAGATCGCTCTCGATGTTCATATCATCGTATTGCTGATTTGACGATTTAATTAAAAGCCTAATGCTGTTGACGCCGCTGCCGCTGCCGGCGTTGCTGCCAGCAGCACTGCTTCCTGCCGTTGTTGTTGTTGTTTTGTCTCGCGCAGCATCATAACCAGCGGCCGTTGCCGCAGCTGGCGACGGCGACGGCGTTGTGGCTGTGCTGCTATCATCCATTGTTGACCCTCACACCCTCCTCCTCACTTCCTTCTTCTTCCCGTGCTACTTTCTATTGCTGCTTGCTAATTGCTATGCACGAATATTCGTCAAACGAATTATTAAAGCAATAACAAAAACCAACACAAACAGACGACGTTGTGGTTGTGTTATTGGGGCGCACAACAGCAGCGACAAGTGTTTTTTTCCTTCGTTTTTTTTTTTTTTTGTTTTTTCTATTTGTAGTGAGCTGATGATTTGATCGTCAGCAAAGATTTACACAGTATGTTTTGCTCTTCTAATGCACAAACACTACACTGTATTTGATACTTGTTGTTATTGTGTGTAGACTTCAACTTCCACTGTCACTTCCTTCCTCCGCTGGAATGAATGAGTTTTTTTTTCGTTTTTTTCCTGTCGACAACAAATTTTGGTATTCCAGATTGTTGTTGTTTTAGGGTGTACAAAAAACGTAGCTGTTGCTGTGTTATTGTCCCGTAGACGTAGTGCATTAAATTGAGAACTATTTGTTTGATTATGAAACGAATTTCCGAGAGCAATTCCCGAACTGTGAGCTGAGCAAAATAAATAATCAAAGTCCCATCGTCGTCTGTCTGACCAGCAACACTTGTGTTTTTTTTTTATTTGATACACTAGACAGGGTTGCCTTGATGCGGATGGCGTTGCCACTCTTATCAACATGACGTGTAGCTAAATGTTTGGGCAGTCATTACATTAATACCCTCAAATAAAAAAATTATAATTAAAGATATAGATATAATTAAGATATTTATAATTATTTAGCAAGTGTCTACTAATAAGTTATTTTAATTAAATAAATGTTTTCTTTATACGCAGGCAAAATTAGTACCTTAAGCTGTTGCACGACCGACAACACTGACAATCACGGAATTTTTTCAAAGTGAGGTAAAATTTACATATGATATGTTGACCATCGATAGCGTATAAGAAAAAATCGCGTCTTAATTTAAACATTACAATTTTTATATTCTTCACAACCATGGAACAAAAATCAAGTGTTTCGGTGTTACAAGAGTTTTGCGCCAGGGCAAAAACCGGCAATCCTGTCTACGATTTTATTGCTGGGGAAGAAGGTGGCTACATTTGCAAAGTAATGCTCATGGATATCGAAGCCTTTGGAAATGGTAAAAATCAAAATCTTGTAAACTGACTAAATAAATAAGATTATTCAATAAATGTAATTTACACCTCCGTAGGACGCTCTAAGCGTGATGCCAAGCACTTGGCAGCTTGTAACTTAACGCGTAAACTGCGCAAACTGTCCGGATTTGAAAGTTTGGGCAGCACTGTGGGCGACAACAATATCAACGACAGTGTGCAAAATGAGATGGCAAACATGAATCGCGACATGGTGAAAGAGTTGCGCGACTATTGTGTGCGTCATGACATGCCATTGCCCACCATTGAAATCGTGCAGCAGAGTGGCCAACCCAACGCCCCCGAATTTGTCGCCTGCTGCTCGGTGGCTTCAATTAAACGTTATGGCAAATCCGATAGTAAGAAAGATGCACGCCAACGTGCTGCCATCGAAATGCTGTGCATCATCTCCACCTCGGATAAAATCAGTGATATGAATGCTTCCAGAGAATTGGTAAGCACCAAGCCACAAAATGCCACCGATATCGACGTCGACATGGAAGATGTGGAAAGCGAGAGGCGTCGCATATTCAAGACCTATAATGAACTAATCGATGCTGGTGTCGATGATACGCGATCCATCAAATTGAGCGATCGTCACAATTATTTCAAGAGCTTTTTTCCAGCATTGAAGACGGCTGCCTTAGATATCATAAATTCCCACGAATACGTTTCCAAAAAGGAGCAGCTAGATGATGTGTTGGATGCCTTAAAGTTGACGGCGAAAGTTACTCCATTGGAGTCGACGTCTATGGAGCCTCTATTGCAAATCGAATTGAAATGCGATTTAAATTGTCTGTTCATTGATTTGGAGAGCGTGATCTATGCGCGAATTATACAATACTTGAGGGAAATGTTAATTTAGGCGACTCACATCTCATAATTTGTAACATTAGGTATATTTCAACTAATACTTAAAACTAAATAAACGTGTTATTTACAGGCTATGTACATACATCATCATATATATATATATATATATAATTTGCTTAATTAATACAAAAAATACAATGTGTATAAATGTGAAAGCGAAAGATTATTCTTTTTTCATTGTTTGATTTGTTAACTTTGTACAATTCAGTTTTAATTTGCATTAATTATTGCATTGTTGTTGGAGAAAGGAACGAAACCGCGTACTCATTTTCGTTTTTATTAATAATATACAAATGTATTGTTTTTGTTTTTTTTTTTTTTTTTGCTTAGCTACAACTATTAACTAATTGCAATTTGTGGGTTTCCCCTAACTTAAAATACTAAATGATATTGCAACAACAAAATTGAAACAAAATGTGTCCACATTTTTTTATTTCCAAATCCGTAAAAAGTAATAAGAGATTAGGTAAATCGATAAAAAAATACTCGCTTCTCGCTCCTATCGATGTAATCGAATTCACAGTTATCGAAGGCAATCTTTTAGCGGTTTCATTCCCATCTCCTTTTAAATTACGTATCCGCCGTGTTTTCTCATATTTCATTTGTTTTTGGATTGTGGAAGCTGGTTTTGTAAATTTTGAGTAAAACACTAAAAAGAATTTTGGGGGATTTACAAGAAAATAATAAATGTGGCAAAAACAAATCTAATCTAATAGCTGATCTTTTTGCGCAGCTTGAGATGCTGTTGTTGTTGCTGCTGCTGCTGCTGCTGCTGCTGTTGCTGATGATGATCGCGATCGCGTTCCTGGGTCAAACGGCTGCCACCGCGTGTCAATTGCTGTTGCCATGGCAATGTAGGCGGTGCTGTGGGCGTAGGAATCCCCGAGTTCGATGCCGATGTGGATGCCGATGAACCAGATTCAGCAAAAATGCGTCGCGATAGTCGAAAACTGCCACCAGATCCTGAGCCGCCTCCTAAGCTGGTTGTTGGCGTGCCACATTTGCTGCTGCCATTGTTGTTGTTGTTGTTAAGGTTGCTGTTGCTGTTGCTTTTGCTGGTTGCTGCAGCGGCGGCTGCTGCTGCTGCTGCTGCAGCGACGCTCGTTTTGCGCAACAATTTCGTGTTGTACTCATCGCATTTGTCCTTCTCGATGCGTGTGGAGCTCAGGGAACGTTTGCTACGCTTGCTGAAGTTGTGTTGCTGCTGCTGCTGCTGCTGTTGATCATCGCTAAGCTGCCTTGTGTCTGGGGGAGGAGGTGTAGAAGAATGCGTGGAAGAATTACTCAATTTGCAGTTGTGTTGTTGCTGGTTGTGGTTGTTGTTGTTGTTGTTGTTGTGGTTGTGATTGTTGTTCAAATTGGGTATCTTTGATTTGGCCATAACATTGGCTGCTGTAACGCTTGTTGTTGTTGATGCTGCTGCTACTGCTGCTGTTGCTGTTGCTGTCGCTAGGGGATTCGAGTTGAGATCAAGCGTGGCAGATGACGAGCGTGTTGCAATGTTATAGCAAGCAGCAACAGTTGCCACCGTGGGTATCGCAGACACATCACGATAATAACGCGCTGTTGCCACGGTGCATGGTTGCTGCTGCTGCTGCTGTTGCTCCCCCGTACCCGTTCCCGACCCTGACCCTGACCCCGTCGCCATTGCTGTTGCAACGCCTGGTCGCTGAAAGCGAACACGCGATCGGCCGCGCAACGTCATGTGATGATGCGAACTGCGCGAAACGCTGCTGCGAATGGGCGGAATGGTTGCCGAGCTGCCGGCAACGCCAATCGGAATTTTACTCTCATTGATAGTGGCATACGATTTCAATTGTTTATCGCCAACAGCAACAGGCTGTTGCTGCTGCTGTTCTTCTCGTTGTTGCAGCTGTTGTTGTTCCGCTTTGCGCAAGTGTTTCAACTCCATTCTGTCAAATGTTGTTTGCATGATGAGAAGGGAAGTAGAGCGAAATATTGTGACCAAAGACCAGAGAGACAGCAAGAAATATACAAGAGACAACAGAGAGGGAGAAAGAGGAGAAAGGTGTAAGTGTAAGCTGAGCGAAACCAATGCAATTCTACAACATCATCAACAACAACTTAACACACACACACAAAAAAAAATATAGTTGGCCAAACTCAAACAAAAAAAAAAGAAAGGAAAAAAATAATATCGCAAGCTTGAGATAATTTTGGTTTTATTATTTTGTTTTTTTTTTTTGTATTTTATGCATGCACAAACAAATTGTAAGAATAATTTAAATCAAAAAAAAAAAGGAATTTTTGTAAGTACAACATACTTGAGAAATACAACACAATATATCAGATAATATTATTAGCTTTTACAATTAGTTGCGTCGGTCAAAAATCAAAATTTTGAACTTTTGTTTTATTTTGTTAGAAATGTGCAAAAATTTTGCTGTTAGCGGGGCGGGAAAGAGGAATGCTAAATTAAAATTAATTTAATATTAAATGAATACTTGCTTATAAAATATTTACAACTGCCGTACGAAAAATAGGTGCAACAATTGGACGAGAACACACCACAAAAATATCAATAATCATAATCATAAAGGGGAAAAGTAAAAATACAAATGCTAATTAAAAAACCGACAAGAGAAACTCAAATAATATATATAACAAAAGTGTGTTAATTGCTCTTGAAGCTAGCCAATTGAACTTGTGCTTAGTGGGCGGAGTGGGGGGGGGCGTGGCGGGGGGGCGAGTGATGGGACGTCACTTACCTTTTGCTATAGATGGCCAGACTGCGAGTGCGACTAGCTGTCGAATTGGTCTGCACATTGTTGTTGTTGTGGTTGTTGTTGTTAGTGCTATTATTGTTACAGTTATGCAAGGAGTTGCTTAGATTATTGTAGTTGTTGTTGTTGTTGTTGTTAAGGTTATGTGATGTTGTTGCCGCTGCCGCTGTTGCTGCCGTTGTTGTTGCTGTTGCCGTTGCCGTTGTCACCGCTTTGAGAGGCAACGTTGTCGTCGTGGACATGGCAACCATATTGTTGTTGTTCCGAAATGGCTGAGAGCGAGCGCGCGTATGCCGCAAATTGCTGTCAATTTCACTACAAATGCAAAAAGCACACACCAAAAATATTAAGTATACGCCTGGTTGTTGTTATTCCTTTCACTCCACTCACCTGTTGCCCGCTGTTGTGTTGCTGGCACGCGAATGATGACGCCGCAACGCTTTGATTTGATTCAGTTTATCGCCCTGCGTTTGCGCCTTGCTCTTCTCCAGCGCCGTCTGCGTCATGCGCACCGATGAGGCAATCGTATGCCGTGCGGCCTCAAACACATTTGCGCTCGGTTTGCGCAGCTTCTTCTCCACGACACTTGGCTCCAAGACAACACCACTATTACTGCCACTACTGTTGTTATTGCTGCTGCGCGAGGCGGCATTGGGATTAACGAGACGACGCAGCGAGCTGGCTATAATCGTTGGCTTGTTGGCACTCGATGGCGATTTGCGGCGTCGCGTTGAAATCGTGTAGCTGGTGGAGCTCAACGGTTGATCGGCCGCAGCACTTGCGGTGTCCGTATCATTGTCACTCACATTGCAATTCGTTTCGTCCGTCGACTGATAGTGCAAATCATGCTCCTGCAATTCCAGCTGCCTTTCGGATAGCTCATCATCGGTCTGCTCGCCACCAATGCCACCGCCACCGCCACCGCCGCCACTGTAACTACTTCCATCCAGCGTGTCCTGATCATGCAAATGCATTGTGTCCACCCGTTGTGAAATGCCTTTGACGCGTGTCAACAACAAATCCACATGATCGAAGGGACTTGACGAGGATTGCTGTTGCTGTTGTTGCTGCTGTCGCAGTTGCTCGTTCTCCGCCAGTTTCGTCTTTAGGTCCAGGCTATAGATGCCATACTTGTGCTGCAGCATGGGCAACGAGCTGCGGCGTCGCATGCGTTCGCCCTCCGACCACAACCAACTCTGTTTGCTGCAAGGCAAGAAAGAATAATCAATAAGCTTTGCCTAATATATAAATTCACTAGCTTACTCCTCCATCCACTGCTGCTGATGGCCAATCACAGAGCCAGGACGACACAAACGCAGCCAAGCGATAGCCTCCAGTGCACTAAATCCGTAATGCTTCATGATGTAGGCGCCAATCAAGCTGCCCGTGCGTCCCAAGCCCGCCTTGCAATGCACCGCAATGGCGCCCTTTGTTGTCTCGCAAATGTTGAGGAATTTCTTGAGTATCACATCGCTGGGCGTGCTGCCATCAATGAAGAACAGATCCCGGTGATCGAAGCCAGCATTCTCGAACGACGACGCGTGATACACTTTGGCATTCAGACGTATCACGGTCGTGACAAAATTATCCCGAAAATAGGTGAAATAGCGTTCGGGTGCATGACATGGATAACCATTGGGTAGCGTCTTTGACTTTTGATGTGGGCCACAGAAGGCGATAAACTTCTGGGGCACAATCCAATTGAAATCACCGTTCTCGACACGCTCAAAGTACTCGTACTCCTCCGCGTCAAAGTCATTGAAATTGAAGAAGCCCGCCTGCAGGCCCTTGTGTATGGCATTGAGGCAATCGAGCAGCGAGATCTTAAAGCTACTGGGTCCATAGCTGGCATCACAGAACAGCGTATACGCTGGCAAATCGCCGGCAACAAGTAGTTTATATGCCTCTGCCGGGGACTTGTTCAGGTAGATTATCTGCAGCACAAAAAAAATCATATATATCTAGTTATATACATTGTCTATTTCACATATATTTTATACACTTACTGCATACGAACCAATCAGGTAGGCGGCATTTAGACGCTTCGCCGGATTCATTGAGGTGTAGTGCACGATTTTCTTATTCGCGTGCCCCTTGGCACTTAATTTCGTGTTGAGCTTCATGCAGTAGCGATAGAGTATACACAGATTGAGGGGCCCGAAATCATTGTAGAAATTCTCATACACAAACTCCTCATCGATGTTGAAATAATGTGTGTTCGCCGTATTCTTTGGCTTGATATTCCTCTTGAATACCACAAAGTACAAGCGATCTGCAACAGTTCAAAAACGAATTAAAGCCAACCATATTTGGAGGGAATTTATTCAAGAGTTCTCTTTTACCTGGTTGTATCTCGGTGGCACAAGCCAAAAGATCCGAGTTGTCGTCGTCCAGCATCATGTTTAGTTATGTGTAGACTGTAAGACGATAATAAACAATTATTATTATTTATTGCAGTAGTTGTTTTAACACAAAACTAGTTACGAACAAAACCCACACACGCCCTCCACAACAAATGCTTCCGCTTCTTTCCATAATAAATAACTATTATTTCAAAAAGAGTAAAAAAAAAACTCATTTTTTTCCGTCTTTTCATCTCAAGCTAATAAAAAATTCGCCCACTCTACTGACTTTGCCTTTATTGGACTGAGTAAATGCTGTTTTCCGTAAAAGGTTTTTTTCTCCTATACGTATTGAGACAGTCTTAGATATATAGAAATATATCTACATTTGTGCACGTAGTATAGTCATAAAAAATATAGTGAAAAACATGTGTTCAATATATGCGAATTGTCCTCCTTTTGCCGACAAGGGACATTTGAAGCACCCTCGGCTGTATTTTTGCCCCACTTTTTCTTGCCGCAATTGTGTCTGTGTGTGTGTGTGTGTCTGTATTTTGTAGCCATAGGTGATGGCTATATTGATATGCATATAACCATCAAGCCGTCAGTCCACACGTCAGGCACTCATTTTGCCGACATCCGCATCCTAATAAACAAGGCGAAAGACCATAAAAAGTACAATCACAATTGCAAAACCGACTTTCAAATGCGCTTTTGTGTATAGCTTTGAGTAAATACTTTGTCAACAATATCAAAGATCGTATAAGAGAAAGTAACTATTTGATTTACGATCTATATTTTCTTCCCTACGGAAAAGTATTAAATATAGAAATTAGTATTTACAAAATATGTTTATTTGAAAATAAATTATTATGTTTCAATCATCAAACAGCTATTCTTTATTTTAATAGAAATCAAATTAAAAATAGTTCGAATTATCTATATGATAGTTTAGCCAAAGAATCTGAAATATACCGAACATTATTTCCATATCTATTCCTGTTTAAAAACCAATCCCAAAATGAAGTAATTATCTTTTAAAAGTGCATTTTTCTAGCAAGCAATAGAATCTAATCCAATGTGCAGATACTCTCAAAACTATTGTGTATCGATTTGACATAACTTTTTGACACACAACTTGTAACTAGTTAAGGGGAAGCCCCCGCTTCTTCAAGCCAGGAAAACACACACACACAGCTGATGGGTCTCAAAGGCGCTTTTCTCATTCCCCTCCCTCAGACAAAGTTTATGATGTTGGCCTGCTTGGAATGGACGAAATGTGTGTCGTTCACACACTCTCACGCACACTCATACATCGTATATACACATAGACATAAGTACATATGCACATATATGTATTTTGTCCATAGAACTGTATTATAATATTCGATTTTATGCAAATTTTTAACCTTTCAGCTTAGTCATAGTGAACGAAAGAGCAGTTGGCGTGTTCACTACGTGGATTTTGAGTTTAGGGACCTACGTTTCCTTTTCCGGATTGAAAAGTTTAAAAGTCAAGCGAGTCGGAGCGCACCTTTAATGCCGGATTCGCATGTCAGAGGGCAAGAGTTAAAACCAAAGCTAAAGATAGATTGCAATCAGCCCCCCAAAGACTATAAAGACACACAACCTAACGTATAACGAATGTACATACATATACTATATAATGCAAGTATGTAAGGCATGTCAAGGAATGTAAATACATGCCTCGATAAGTGCTTCAGTAAATGGGTGCGAAATATCATTAAATGGGTGTAGATTCCACACTGTGTAGAATATAACGAAATTGCAGCGAAATTTACACTAAACTGAAAAGTAATCCTAACCCTTTTTAACCTATAACGCTTAAGAGTGATGGATGACCACATAAATGGGTAAATTGGTTTAATAGTATTTGGATTAAAGAAATAATAAGTTTACTATTATGGTACTAAACAAACTACATTAATATTCAGTAAAGATAGCAAACAATTCCTTGACACTAATGGCACTTTATAATATAGATTTTATCAATAGTGGTAATAAATCAAGTGAAATTATATGAAGTAAAGAAAAGTACACTATTCGACAATCCTCTACGAGTTTTCAATAGCAAATAAATTGACAGTTGATAGATTGTATGTTTATTGATAATTATTTCATGGACTGTTGGGTTCTGTATAAAAAAAAAGACCTTAACCTCCACATAACCTATAAATGGGCAGCAGCTCTATGCGACAGGTAAAAGCGATGCAAGTTCAAACGGAATAGCTTGGAATGCTCTACAACCAATAAAAATACATACAAAAGTATATAAGTCGCCCATACAATATCCACACACACTCACAACACACACACAAGCATATTGTATTTTCTGCTATTCTTTGCTTATTGTGTCGCGAGCAGATCGATCAGTTCTCTCTCGCTCTCACTTCATAGCGATGAATGAAAGGTTTAAATTAGAGCTGTGGAGTGCCAACGCGCCAAAATAACATGCATATCTATGCTATGCGTGTGTGTGTGTGAATGTTTATGTAAGTAAGATAAGTGCATATATGAACATTCCACGTGACGACAACAAAGCATATCTCCAAAAACAATCTCTCACACACACACACAGAGTCTTGCAATCGCACACTCATGCAAGTGCTTATCGATACATACACACATACACATGCATACTCACAGCGCAAGTAAACATTGAAGGGGAGGCAAAATAAAAAGAAACAAATAAAAGTGTCACAGTGTCCACAAACTGCATTGAAAGCGGTTTGCGTGCTTGTATGTGTGTGTTGTTGAATTCATAGTTGAAACTTAAAGCTAAACTGAACTAAGCTGGGCGCAGTAAAACAATAAGCATTTAAAACAAGTTTTTAAAAATAGCCCAGCCACATGTGACGTCACCAACAATAGCTTAAGAACAACACACAATATGCTGCACACACAAACCTACAGAAAAAAAAGCTACTCTCTGTTTGTCAACGTTTAAAATGAATGGCGATGGCGCGATGGCGATGTTCGTCGTCGCGTCCGTTTCAAAAGTTAGTTGTCAGTTTTTGTTCAAATGAACGCAGCAGCGGGCAGCGCTGTTGTCGGTCGAAGCAGAGATTTTTGCCGCGCGCATACCATACACAAACACAGCCAACAATTTACAACTACAACAACAACGGCAGTTCTCCCCCCCATACAAGTCTCCACCCCGTCAATGATGCCTTTTTGTTTTTTTCTACACAGTACTGCGCATGCCGTGTGTATGTTCTCTCTCTTGCTCTTCCGCTCTAGCACTCTCAAAAGCGCTCCGCTTTTCTCTCCGTCGTTTACACTTGTTCATATTTAAGCACGAGTGTGTGTGTGTGTGTGACTGTTTATGTGTGAGAGTGCTGGTGTTGTATTAATAAAAGCAACCAACGCACTTTTCTTCAAAATCCAACAACACAAAATGAAACTGAAACGCGAAATGGTCGAAAGAAGACGTTTGTTGTTGTTTCTGTTGGTGGCTTTGGGTGCTATGTATGAGTACTGCGTAATCAATTTTTAGGGTATAACGTCGCTTTTCTGGACTATTTTCGTTGTAAAAGTTCTCAAGTGTGGACTGCAAGTTGCGGGGAGGTGGGGGATTGTAACAGTTGCACAGTTGGCATACACACACATACATATACATTCATGTATTGGACTCACCTAAATATTGTTGGATGTATAGATATGCACAGCAGGATGGGGCAAAAGCAGAAGTAGCAGCAATCGTACAACACACACCATGGAACTAGAAATTTATATGTGACAAAACTTTCTTGGAGGAGGGTAGGGTACTCCGACAAAACAACAGCACCACACTGTTTTTTTTCCTGTTTTTGTTTTTTTTTATATGCGGGTTTTAACTACAAATTTAGATGACACAAAATTTTCAACACAAAGCATCTAACACATCATTACTTTTTGTTGTTGTTGGGGCTTTTAATTTGTTAACAGCATTCTCAGTGTTAGAATATTGTGTATGTTTTTTGCTTCGTTTGCGTTTTATGCTTTTTCTTGTGTATATTGTTTTTAAATATCGTAACGTTTCTCTCACAAAAATAGGCGTTGCGGTCCGAGTTTAAAATGCGTTTTCGACTGCTCTGCAAGAGCTCCCAAAGTGAACTGACAACTCGTTGCGGCGTTGGCGCTTTTTCCGCTTAGCTGTGTGTGTATGTTTGTGCCTGTGTGGTGCTTGCCCCATACGACCACTAAACCCGTGTTGGCGCTATACAAATATACCAATACTGTGATAACCGTTTCAATTTTACTCTCTCGCTCTCTCGAGCGCCCGTTTTTGTGACCAAACCAGGGATGATATTATTCTGTTATCGCGTTGCCAACACACTTAGGGCACAGCTTTGCCAACCACATATATACTGCCAATTGATTAGAATATCCGTTAAATTTAAATTCAAATTAAATAATTCTGCAGCATATGGAGAATGTATTGCAATCATGCATTATTTTTTAAGATAATTGAATAGTTACGATATGGGGAGCAATAGCGAGTTAAATTACTTATCATCCATTCAGCTGACTCTGTGGATTCTGTGTGTGCACTTCACTATGTGCAGTCATTGTGGAATGTATGCATTTTTGTCCACAAACATAACGGGCCCCATGACCAAGTCAGGTACAAATATCCTCCTCTCACTCTTACGCATGCAGGAACTAGTGTTGAACATTCACTTGTTGCTGAGCGCAAGAGATCAAGAGAGCAGTTCTCTTTGAATGTATGCTCTTAGTAACTACGCGCCTGAACCGGGAGTTTGTTTTGAATTTTTTAGATGTGAATTTTGTAAAATCGCAGTAAGATCAATTAAAAAATTTCGTTATGTATTAAAATGTTAAAATATTTGCTTAGTAATAGTACTTTTCTTTTAAAGAATTAATGTAATTGCAGCGCGCGAAACACAATTTGAAATTCAATTAAATCTTGCATCTTGCGCTCTACTTTCTGGCTCGCACTCTTTCTTCCGCGCTCTTTGTTGGCCTCTTACTTAAAGTATCTGAAATACTTTGTGGGCCCGAAGAACAGGCAAACCGCTCGTCACGAGCTCAGTAACGAGAGTGGATCTTTACCGAACGGACGGGTTTTTCGGTGTTGTCCGGAGTTTTTCTTTCGCCGTCTTCTTTCTGATTGTCTTGGAAAATATATCTTCTGTGTTCACAGTGCGATTGTGTATGTGTGTGCGGTGTGTTAGTGTGTGTGTGTGTGTCTGCTCCCTTCAAGTTTAAAAAAAGAAGTCGAAAAGTGTTTGGCTGCGGCAACACCACAACAACGACAACAACAACAACAATAATAACAACATAGTATTGGAGTGTTTGTTGTTTTTGTGTATAACAGAAAATGTTTTTTGGAAACTGCGCGAAGCAGCAGCAGCAGCAAAAGGAGCTGTAACCAAAGCATGGTAAGTGAAAAATGTGCATTTACTTAAAGTTTTAGTTTAGTTTAGTATTTAGTCCCATTGAAGTTTTAACTTCTGAACTAAAGAGAGTGCGCAGCTGTTGCGCTGCCACAAACGGACGCGTCGCAGTCGCTGTCGACGCTGCCTGCTGCCTGTTTTATCTGTTTTGTCCCGTTTGTTATTACTACTACTTCTACTTCTCTGCATCCGTTGTTTCTCTGTGTTAGTTGATGTTGTGGCACTGCATTGCTTTTATCGCTCTGCTGTGATTTTTCATAAAAATGTGATTTCATTTTGTTGTCACATTAAAAGTTTTGTATTTTATTGTACTGCAAGTGAAGCACATGAATTCTTTTAGTTATGATGTACATGTATTTTATAGGAACATATACACATGTGTACATTGTACACTCGGTAACACGATACCTCCTACCCAAATCACATATGAGAATGCCTTGCATATGCATTTATGTTCACATTCATAACGGCGAGGGCAGCTCGATAAGTTTCACCATAAAAATGCAGTTGCTTAGAGAAAACTAAATTATAAACGGTTCATGTTTCAGTGCTTTGAAATTCGTAATTAATTTGATTCCATTTCTAAAAACGTTTATTATAGATAAAAAATTTGACTTGAATTGAATAAAGTAAAAAGAGACATTAATTGTTATTGCATTTTTATAAGTTCTATAAAATTTTCTTGCAGACTACAGAAAAAAACTTAAGTTGATCCTTTGAACATTATTTTTGTACAATGAAATATAGCGATAGGAAACAAGCTATAACTGTTTATTTGGATTTATGTCATTTATTTACTTTTTGACAATTTTATTTAGTTTCCAGATAGTTATTTTTAGTTAGATTACAAATATTTCAATGGTTTTAACTGTATTTATACATTTTTTCTTCGAATTAATATGATATGTTCATTTAAAAGATGTTGAATACTACCTAAAATTGTAAGAACTGTCTTAAACTGCCCTCTTGAATACCTATCACCTCATAATTCTCCGTGTTGGTTGCAGTTTGTCTATGTGTGAGTAGGCAAGGAATAGCAGAGTGCATTATGAATTGCATAGCCAAGCAAATTGTCATACGACGAGGTTACTAATTAAAACATGAGCCAAGCTTAACCCTGACAACTACTCTAAGATATGTGCATCCAAAAGATACAACCGCAATTCAGAAGATTCATTTATAGTTACAGTAATAGTGTACAGTATAATTTGTTAGTGGATTTAGTGGGCAGGACTTAGCTCAAGTTCTAATAATAGTCGCATTGCCGCATGCTGCATGATCTCATTCTACTTAGAAAGAGTTCCACACATGTTCTCCATAAGCTGCAAAACTGTTCCAGCTGAGGATGTTGGGTCAATTGATAGAATTGAAAATATAAACATGGCAAATGCTAAGAAAACATTGACTGCATACATGGAGCCATTTTATGAACTTGCCGATAAATACATGAACATACATGTATATTAAATATATGTATACTATATATCTACAAATATTATATATAGTATGTGTATGAGCACATGTCGGAATGAAGTCAAAATCGTAACGTTGCTCCACTACTGCTTCAGTTGAATACCCTTTAAGCCAAAAGCATGAATGGGCTTATGACGCTGGAGTTAATCTTAACTTGGAAATCTTAAGAACTATTTTATGGGAATACCCATTAAAAGGGTAAGCAACTTGTTTTGTAACAGTTACAGCATATTTATAATTACAACTCTTTTTGAGAATTAATATCATAAAAGAAATATAGTTAAAAACTTTTAGAATTCCCAATATTTTTTCTACATTTAACAGTCTGACAAACTTAAAGATCATTTTAAAGATCGCTTTACTTTGTTATAATGATTTAAAGACTTTTTCATACCACAGAAATTTCTTTTATTATCCCAACATCTTTTAAATTAGTAGTTATGACACAAATTATTATTACTTTTCTTAATTATATTAATGACTTTGTTGTCACAGCTCCCCAATTTGCCAGTTCTAGGGTATTTGTAGCTCTGGCATTTAATTGCTTTGATTTCTCACTTGTTTACCCATACAAATTCATAAACAAACACAAACGCATCTCGGCGTATCTTTGTGCAAATGTGTGTGTGTGTGTGTGTGTGTGTGTCTGTGTGGTTGGTAAATTAACGTTTTGTTTAGTTCCTTGCCTATTTGTTTATTTGCCAGTCTCTGTGTTGTCTGTTGTGCTTTTTGTGCGCCCCAAACGAAAATGAAATTAACAAAAGACACAAAAAAAAAACGAAGAGAAAAAAAATATAAAGAGGAAAAAAGCATAAAAAAGTCTGCAGCAATTAGAACGAGTATAAAAAGCGACTTCTGCAGGGTGTTGAGGCATTAAATACCCTAGCTAATTTAATTAGAGTATCTAATGAAGTTAAGCTGTCTTCTAAGTGATCTTGAAGAGTGTAGAATTTTCTTAAAGATACATTTTATGGTTTCATGTGCTAACAAACTAATTTTGACTATATGTGTTAATTTGTTAATTTGTAATTAGTATTTCAATTAATTGAAATCTGTGATTAAAATTTGTTTCACAGCTTAAAGATACACTTTATTAACTATTAAACTAAAAAGTATGTCATATCTTTAATGTCCCACATTTCTTCACATAATGCATATACCCTTTGAAAAAGAATTTTAAAAACCGCCAACACAAACACACTCATCGCCTGTCCGTATGCACACACAAATAGTAGACAGACACATATGTGTGTTGTGTTGACTCGAGTCACATCTGTGAATGAACTCTTATCGGGCCATGCCGCGCTCGAAATTACGAAATAGCTGGGAAGCCTTCTCTTCTCCTTCTCCTCCTTAGTTCTATGACAGCTATAAAGATCCGAATTCCAAATCCTATCAATGACCACATCTTTTCGGCTCCAATTTCATTTAATTTATTTTTTTTTTTAGAGACTGATGCCTGCTTATCTCTAATTGCTCACAGTTTGTAGCACAGTTTTCATTTGACTTACTAAGTTGCGTGTTTAAAGGAATTGAACTGATAAGAAGCATAGACCCAGATTTGGTTATTCAGTACAGAATCCAAACACACAAACTAACTAACTAAATGTTCTGTTTGTATACCCTGGGAATTAATGGTAGAAGATAAGAGTTTCTTTTAATAACTTTGTGGATCCAAGTTTATTAAGAAAGTAGTACTTAGTATTTAGCAAAAATTTCTTATATAAAGATGAAGCTTATTAAAAATAGAATATAAAACTTTGAGGAATTCCCCGCGGGTTTCACCCAATTTAAAATGAAATATGAAGCATGAAGCATTCCAGATCACTAGGAAATTAACGATATTAGAGCCTTATAAATCTTGCTGAAGTTTTGTTAAAGATTGAGTTATTATATCTTAGGTTTACCCAACAGCTACTACGTATGATCTCATGTAGTACTCACTTAAGTTCACCCCTTTGAGTGCCCACAACTCTTTTACTGTATGTTGTTTTATGTTTTATGTGAATGAGACCCGATGCTGTGTCTAAAAATAATCATCATACCGAGCATTTAGTACTCGACTTAAGGCTGATAAACGTTGAACGCACCAAGCAACAACGGATTAAACTTTTGTATATACTACCACACACATAATTATTTACTTATTTATCGCTCCTAAAGTCGAACTTATGTAGTAGTATATACATACAAACATCTTCTTTACGGCCTACGCTTCGATTCATTCAAAGAGACTTCAGTTTGTGCGTAAGAATCGTTGGGTAAAGACGTTCCATTGCGGACCGTTTCAAAATAATATTTGTGTTCTCTATTTCTCTAATTATAGATTGTTGATAAGCAAAGCTCTAACATCATAATAATGTATTTGAATATTTTACTTACAGTTCCACAGAGATTAGCAGCAACATGAGAGTGCCAGCTTGAACAGACCAAAAAGTTAGGAACGAAGTAAGTTGCGTTATTAAAATGTGATCCAATTATAAACATTAATTCCAATCCAATTTACAGCTAAAGGATCCGTATCCACGTGGTCAACGCCTATCTGTCTACACCATAGTCCATATACGACATTTCTCTCTGTAGAAGGGAAATTGAAAACGAAACGCTGATTATAAATCGGAGCCGGAAGCGCTCTACTGGGACACGACCCCACAAACCGACAGCGAGAGCGCGAGGAGAGAGTGAGAGAGAGAGAGCGAGAGCGTTAGATTAAAGCGAGATGTCGCCGCGCAGCGACGTTATCGCGGTTTTCTTTGTGCTTTGTGCCGTGGTGTTGTGCAGCCAGCTGGCGGCGACACAACGACCACCACAGTCACCGCAGCACGGACGACGCGATCGTCCCCGCAATCCGCCGCGTCAATATGTCAAGACCCATCCCTGTGAGCGTTCCTCCTGCTACCCGGCGACGGGTAATTTGCTCATTGGACGCGAGAATCGCTTGACGGCCAGTTCGACGTGTGGTCTGCAATCTCCGGAGAGATTCTGCATTCTGTCCCATTTGGAGGACAAGAAATGTTTCCTCTGCGATTCGCGCGAGGGAACGCGAAATGATCCGCATAAGAATCATCGCATTGGTCAGATCATTTACAAAACGAAGCCAGGCACAAATATTCCCACCTGGTGGCAATCGGAGAATGGCAAGGAGAATGCCACCATTCAATTGGATCTGGAGGCCGAATTCCATTTCACCCATTTGATCATCACCTTCACCACTTTCCGCCCGGCTGCCATGTACATTGAGCGCAGTTTCGACTTTGGCGCCACGTGGCATGTGTATCGTTACTTTGCCTACGACTGCGAGGAATCTTTCCCGGGCGTTCCCACCGTGCTGCACAACATCACCGATGTCATGTGCACCTCACGCTACTCGTATGTGGAACCATCGCGCAATGGTGAGGTCATCTTCCGTGTGCTGCCGCCCAACATTAATGTCTCGGATCCGTATGCGGAACATGTGCAGAATCAACTGAAAATGACCAATCTGCGCATACAGATGACCAAGCTGCACAAGCTCGGTGACAATTTGTTGGACAATCGGTTGGAGAATGAGGAGAAATACTATTATGGTATCTCGAATATGGTGGTGCGTGGCTCCTGCTCCTGTTACGGTCACGCCTCGCAATGTTTGCCACTGGATAATGTCATCACACAGGACTATGAAATGGTGCACGGACGTTGCGAGTGTACGCACAACACGAAGGGTTTGAATTGCGAATCTTGCGAGGACTTCTACAATGATTTGCCATGGAAACCGGCGTTTGGCAAGCAGACGAATGCGTGTAAGAAATGCGAATGCAATGGTCATGCGGTTAGCTGTCACTTCGATGAGGCTGTCTTCATTGCCTCGGGTCATGTGTCCGGTGGCTTCTGCGACAATTGTTTGCACAACACACAGGGTCAACATTGTGAGGCTTGCATGCCGTTCTTCTACCGTGATCCGCTTGAGCCGCTGAGCAGTCCGCATGTCTGCAAACCTTGCGATTGTGATCCCAATGGCGCATTGGATGAGGGCATTTGTGATTCGGTCCTTGATCCTGCGGATGTGGCGGGCGCTTGTCATTGCAAGGCTAATGTGAAGGGACGTCGCTGCGATCAGTGTAAGGATGGCTTCTGGCATCTCAATCCCCTTAATCCCGAGGGCTGTGAGGCTTGCACTTGCAACACGCTGGGCACCGTGAACAACTCTGGCTGCAACATGCACACTGGCGAATGTCGTTGCAAGCGTCTGGTCACCGGCAAGGATTGTAATCAATGTCAACCGGAAACTTTCGGTCTGTCCGAATCCGAGGATGGCTGCACCCTGTGTAACTGCGATCCAGGTGGCTCGTATGATAGCTTCTGTGATGTGCTGACGGGACAGTGTCGCTGCCGCGCTCATATGACGGGACGCACTTGCTCGCAGCCCAAGCAGAATTACTTTATACCCTATCTGCATGTGGTGCACGATGCCGAGGTGGCCGAGATGTGTGTCTCCTATGGCAACAATGGCAACTGCAGCATTGTAACACAGCCAACGGACAGCACGAACAGTCAAGATGAGGACTTTACGGGCATCGGTTTCAAGCGTGTGGGCGAGAATTCCCAGATGGTCATCAAGTCGGATAATATACCACGCTCCATGCCCTACGATGTGCTCATACGCTATCAGTCCACGTCGCGTGGCGACTGGGAGGGTGCCTACATCACACTGGTGCGTCCCGATGAAGTGGATCCTCAGGGTGAATGCGCCCAGCTTGTGGCGGGACCCGTGACTGAGGCACGTGTGCCATTCACGCTACCCGAACGCGATCGTCAGGTGGTCGCAATGCATGACGTGTGCCTCGAGGCGGGCAAGGTGTACAAGTTTAGAATCTTCTTTGAGCGTCGACGTAACAATGAGGACAATCCCACGGCTACCATATTGATTGATTCGCTCACGCTTATACCCAAAATCGAAGTGACACCCATTTTCCATGGCTCGCCAATTGCAGACTTGCGTTTGAGAGAGTACATCAACAAGAACTGCAATCAGTCGCTCTACGACATTCGCTACAGGGGACAGGCGCCTGAGGTGTGCCGGGATCTGGAGCAGGATGTGAGCAAGTACATTTATGATGGCGCCAGCATGTGCAATTGCAATCCCACCGGTTCGCTGAGCAAGGAATGCGATGCCAATGGCGGCTATTGTCATTGCAAGCCGCATGTTGTGGGCAGGCAGTGTGATCAATGTGCTCCCGGCACTTATGGCTTTGGACCCGAGGGTTGCAAGGCTTGCGATTGTAATAGCATCGGTAGCAAGGATAACAATTGTGATCTACTCACCGGACAGTGTGCCTGCCATCCGAACACCTATGGTCGGGAGTGTAATCAATGTCAGCCGGGCTATTGGAATTTCCCCGAGTGTCGCGTCTGCGAGTGCAATGGACATGCGGCGTTGTGTGATGCTTTAACCGGACAATGTTTGAACTGCCAGGACTCGACGACCGGCTTCAATTGCGATGCCTGTCTGGATGGCTACTATGGCAATCCGTTGCTGGGCAGCGAGATCGGTTGTCGTGCCTGCCGTTGTCCTGATACCATTGCCAGCGGCATGTCGCATGCCGACAGCTGTTCCCTGGATACGCGCAACAACAACATGTTCTGCCACTGTCAGGATGGTTATTCGGGCTCGCGTTGCGAGATCTGTGCGGACAACTATTATGGCACACCCGAAGATGGCGGCAGTTGCCAGAAATGCGACTGCAGCAACAACATTGATCCCTACGAAACGGGCAATTGTGATCGTCAGACCGGTGCCTGCGTCAAGTGTTTGTACGACACGACTGGAGATCATTGTGAGCTGTGTCGCGATGGCTTCTTTGGCGATGCACTGCAGCAGAATTGCCGTCAATGTGAATGCGATTTCCTGGGTACAAACAAAACGCTGGCGCACTGCGATCGTCACACTGGACAGTGTCCTTGTCTGCCCAATGTGGAGGGTTTGCATTGCGGCAAGTGTGCTTTGAATCACTGGAAGATTGGCTCCGGCGAGGGCTGCGAGGCCTGCAATTGTGATGCCATTGGTGCCGTCGAGGAGCAGTGTCACGTCTTCACCGGCCAGTGTCAGTGCAAGGACGGCTTTGGCGGACGTGCTTGTAATCAGTGTCAGGAACATTACTGGGGCAATCCTAATGAGAAGTGTCAGCCGTGTCAGTGCGATCAGTATGGCTCGGCGGACTATCAGTGCGACCGGGAGACGGGCCAGTGCATTTGTCACGAGGGCATCGGTGGCTACAAGTGCAATGAGTGTGCACGCGGCTATCTCGGTCAGTTCCCGCATTGTGCGCCTTGCGGCGAATGCTTTAACAATTGGGATTTGATCCTGAATGCGTTGGATGAGTCGACTCAGGCCACTATCCAGCGGGCCAAGGAGATTAAGCAAGTGGGCGCCACTGGTGCCTACACCGCTGAGTTCAGTGAGCTGGACAAGAAACTGCAACACATTCGCGACCTGCTGCAGAATACCACGGTCAGTTTGCAGGACATCAATCAACTGGATGCGGCAGCCAATGCATTGAAGCTGCAACTCCAAGCGCAACATCAGCGTTTAAGCGAAACGGAATTGAATTTGGATGACATCTACAATTCGCTGAGCTTGTCCGCTGTGGAGCTGGAAGGCTTGCAGAATCATTCTCGTCTTGTGCAACAGCTTTCGAAGGAGCTGAAGGAGAATGGCATTCAACTGCAAGAGTCCAACATTGAGGGTGCGTTGAACCTGACTCGTCATGCCTATGAGCGTGTGAGCAGTTTGTCCGCACTGAAGGATGAGGCCAAGGAACTGGCGTCCAATACGGATCGCAATTGTAAGCGCGTCGAAACGTTGTCCAACAAGATCAAGGATGAAACGGATGCCATTGCCAATAATGACAAGACGATTGCTGAGTATCGCAATGAGTTGAGCATGTTGAGTTCACAGATTCCGGACTTGAACAACCAGGTTTGCGGCAAGCCAGGAGATCCTTGTGATGCGTTGTGTGGCGGCGCTGGTTGCGGCAAGTGCGGTGGCTCCTTCTCCTGTGAGCATGGTGCCCATGCCCATTCCGGTGAGGCGTTGAAGGTGGCCAAGGACACCGAAGAGGCCATCACCAGCAAAAAGGATGCGGCTGATCAAACCATACGCGCTCTGACACAAGCCAAATTGAACGCTTCGGAGGCTTACCATAAGGCCAAGCTTGGCTTTGAGCAATCCGAGCAGTATCTGAATCAAACGGACGATGCCATCAAACTGGCCACCAAATTGATCCGCGATGTCGATGATTTCCGCCAGAATACAACTGCGTTGCCAAGCGAAAGCAAGCAGCTAGCACAGGATACGTTGCTCCTTGATTTGACGTTGGATCCCAAAGAGATTGATTCGCTGGGCAATAAAATCAATGATGCTGTCAGCTCGCTGAAGAATGTCGAGTCCATTATTTACAAGACGCGTCCGGATTTGGAGCGTGTCAATACGCTAAAGTCGCTGGCCAACGAGACGAAAGAAACGGCTGACAAGATACTGGAGACGGCCAATTCAGTGGTGGAGAATTTGGCATCGGCAAGCGTGTCGCAGGGCAAGGCACAGGATGCCATACAGCAGGCGAATAGCAACATTGAGCTCGCTGACAAGGATCTGGAGCAAATCGATCTGGAGACCAAGGAGGCCGAATCCCCGGCGCAGGTCACTGCTCAACAGGTGGCCGATTTGGCGAAGAAGATGCAGCGTTTGCAGAAGAATATACTGAAGAACGAACTGGACGCCAAAGAGATAACCAAAGAGGCGACGCGCGTCAAGCTCGATGCGGGACGTGCCCGGGAGGAGGCCGGTAATCTGCAGTCCTCGACCAGTGCCACCAATCAAACTTTAACGGATCGTGCCAGTCGCTCAGAGAATGCTCGCGAGCGCGCCAAGCTGTTGTTGCAAAGGGCCTCCAAGCTGACGGTGGACACCAACGAGAAGCTGAGCGAACTGAATGTGATGCAGGAGACGTATCTGCAGAAGAATCAGAAGCTGATTGAGCTGCAAAATGCCGTACAGGATTTGAATGCGAATCTTAACACTTATCTGCACAATATTCAGGAAAATGCCGATCGCTATCGTCAGTGCACTATCTAAATAGAGTGAAGTTAGAGTTGCACCACCTAAAAAAGTGAGGTTAGTTTTCCAATGCAAGTGTTTATTTGATTTTAATTAATTTACCATTTGTTTTTACAGCTGCCTTCGGCTTTGCTGCTCCAATCAATTATTTTTGCCATATTTCATGAACAAATTTGCGCATCGCAAAACAACGAATTGAAGATCAAGAGCAACCAACTACAATTAAAACAAGAAAAATAAGTGTAACCGTTACGTTTTTTGTCTGTACTCTTAAGCAAACGCAAAAACAATGTTAACTCACTGCAAAAATGTTCATTTTTAAATTTACGCCATTTTTTTCTCTATCGAGAGTCGGTGTGTACACACTGAACGACGTTTTTTTACTTCTACCTTTTAAAAACAACAAAACAAAAGCAATATTTTGCGTGTAATGCAAACAACTAAATACAATTACAATTACAAATAAATATAATTACAAAATACTACTTAAAATAACTCAGAGCAATTGTTCTTATTTTTAATTTACTATTTGCAGAGAGCAGCAGCAGCAGACAGCTTGTCTAACTTGAATGGGAAATGGCAAATGGGAAAAATGTTGTCCCTTTCAATTTTGCTTATTTTCGTTTGATTAGCAATTTGCACTATGCAAACGTAATGGCAAAGAGCATAATAAATAACACTATATATTATTTGGTTGTTACGTAGTATATTGCAAAATGCTATTTTCCCAATTGGCGGTTTGTCATTTCGTTTTGTTACACATCTTCGCAACGTCGCGTGCTGTTCTTATTATTGTTTTGATATTTTCGACAAAAAATTAGTTTCTTCATAAACAAATTGACTTTCTGGTATTGTTTTGAAAATGTCTGCAAAGGTAATCATTTGTTAAGTGTATTCTAAAATGGATAAACGTTATATGCACGCGATGCGTAGCCCAGCAGGTAAAATTTGAATAGTTTATTCCTAACAATATTTGTGTACAAAAAATTAGAGAAGCCCACTACAAAGACCATGTAAGATAAACCTTCATAAAGCAAAAAGTTAAAGCTTATAATTAAAGATATTATTACGTTCTTAAAATTTAATATCGAATTAAACTTGGCTTCAACTATGTACATACATGTCATCATTTAACGGCTTAACCAGCAATTTAAGAAGGGCATTCCATATTTTTATTGTTTATTTAGTTTTTAGTTTTTATTTAGTTTTGAATTAACTTAAATTATTATTATTCAAATTCAAATTGTTGTTCATTCTGAATTTATACACTTAACAAATTTAATTGGCAATTCTTACCAAATAAACCCCTTGCGGTAATCACAAAAATAATCGAGCGAGTCAATAAATCATCAACAAATCCATGTTATCGATTGTGTCGCAAAATGCAAAGCTGGTTTCAATGTCCATATGCACAATGGCGACGTGCTCACAGCTGTACCTCACTAAAGACCACAGAGGCGTCGATGCATGACAGACAAATAAGCCAAATTTTAATAAGATTTTGTTACTAAAAACTAAATTAGCTCGTGACATATGGATAAACATCGAAATTTAATTGAAATCACAAAATATCACCATATACATATCGGCGTGCCTTAGCTGAGCGACTTTAGGGAGTGTCGACTGTATTAATACGAACAGATGTCTGTCAGTGCATATGTGTATGTATTTACGCATAGACACACATACAGACGCACACACACACACAGATACGTAAATAGACGGATGTTGTTCTTGTTTCTGCTGCTTGTTATTTTCTCATGCAAGCAAGCAACATCGAAAAAGAAGCCAAGCTATTAATAAGAATATTCTGAAATAATATAATGCTACAAGAAGGCGGTCGTCGAATCTGCGCTGCTGTGCAATAATACGTCAAATAATGGGAACGACACCAGGCAGCAGCAGCAGCAGTCTATAAGGAAAAAATTAAAAGCCAAAAAAACGCAAAAGGGACAGAGCAAAAAAAAAACAGTACGCAGCAAAATTGAAATAAAAACGAAATTCCGATTTCGAATCAAGTGCTTTGTTGTTGTGCACTGTGCTGCTTACATATTAAATTAAAAAATCGTCGCAATCAGTTTCACGCTCAGTTGTGACACAAACACACACACACCTACATCAAATAGAATACTTAGTAGTGAGAGTGAGAAAAATCCTTTTGCCCCTTTTCAATGGATGACGAATTGGAAGACAAAATCTTCTATCAAACATACGTATCGCATATGAAAATCCTGTCCAAGTTTGCAGTGGGCTTCTCGTCCATCAACTCACCGTTGGCCTATTTATGGAAACTATGCCGCATCTACGTGCTTCGGCCCGAGGTCATATTCTGCGGCATCATTCTGTTTGTCTTGTTGATCTATTTGCAAGCGGTCGATGTATGGAGTCGCAGCATCTTGGGACGCATCCAGGCGACGCTCGGACGTCAAAAGGCGGCGTCATCGCGTGTTCTAGAAATGGCGGGCGGCGCCGGAGATCATCAAAGCTGGGAGGAGGTGCGCCAGCAGAGTGCCGCCTTCGCTGTGTTGGGACGCAGACCGCATATGGAAGACAGGTGAGTAAGCAATAAATTACCCAAATAAGTTCCCACATTAAGACTTCTCTTTGTAGATTCATCATTGAGGAGAACATCAACAACAACACAGCGATTTCGTTCTTTGCTGTCTTCGATGGTCATGGCGGTGAATTTGCCGCGGACTTTGCACGCGATGTGCTGGTCAAGAACATCTACAACAAAATCATTGAGGTGCACAAGCTACTCAAGAGCGATGGCAAAGACGACTTCGCAGGCTACGACAAGAGTCCCTATCTGGCACGGAAACAAAGTCGCAAGGATGCCACCAGCAACAAGGAGAATGAGCCCGTGGCACGGAAAGATAGTTTGCGTAAGGCGCATAGCACAACTGTCGAGTGCAAGCCGGCGAAGACAACGGAGGCTTCTATTGCGGACTTTTATACAGCGCAGCTTAACAGCGCCATGCGTGCCGCAAATGGTGGCAATGCGGCCAAAGAAACGTTTCTCAATAACAACAATAATGCACAAAGTGCGGGCAATGCGCCGCCTCCCAGTTACGAAGCTAAATGCTACATTGAACATGGTCGCATTAATTTCGGCAAGCTAATCACAGATGAAATACTCGCAGCGGATCACAAACTAGTCGAGCAAGCGAAGCAGGCAGTGAGTAAAGGAAATGCAGAGACCAATTTGTGTAACCAATTTAGTAATCATCTATTTTTGTAGACCAACATCGCGGGCACCACCGCCTTGATGGCCATTGTGCAGGGCAGCAAGTTGATTGTGGCAAATGTGGGGGATTCGCGTGGCGTCATGTTTGATGCACGTGGCATTGCCATCCCCTTGTCCTTTGACCACAAGCCGCAGCAGGTGCGTGAACGGAAGCGTATACACGATGCTGGCGGTTTTATTGCGTTTCGTGGTGTTTGGCGCGTGGCTGGCGTCTTGGCCACGTCACGAGCACTCGGCGATTATCCGCTGAAAGATAAGGTAACCCATTCCATTCATTTATTTAAATGGCGTGACGAATGCATAGAGTATATAGAGCTGTAGCTAATCTACTTCATAATCGCATCTATTCTATATAGAATCTTGTCATCGCCACACCAGACATTTTGACCTTCGAGCTAAATGATCACAAGTGAGTACACCACCACACATTTGCCTTGCCCAAGTTAATGAACTTAAATCACGTCATCAACAGGCCCCGTTTTCTGATACTCGCTTCGGATGGCCTTTGGGATACGTTTAGTAACGAGGAGGCCTGCAGCTTTGTCCAGGAGCATCTAAAGGAGCCGGACTTCGGTGCCAAATCTTTGGCCATGGAATCGTATAAGCGCGGCTCTGTCGACAACATCACAGTGCTGATAATTGCCTTTAAGAACGATGTGTATCGCATTGGTGGCAGCAAGTTGGCTGCTGATGCCACTGCAGCAGCTCCAGTGGCCAAGACGCCAGCGGCGGCGGCGGCGGCGGCGGCTTCTGTTGTGCAGCGTTCGAATTCAATCAAAACAAAGTGACAAGAGGTATGGTGGTCCAACAGGTGTTCCCGATTTTGAATAGCAACAACAAAAAAATAAGAAAAGAAAACGAAAAAAAACCTCTCTAGACAAAAACATTAAAAAATAATGAAAAGAAGAGAAAAAGTGCCCAAGAATTGCTTTTTTGAAATGACAAATTTGCTGCTTGGTTTCGAATTAGGATTTGTTTATTTATAGCAATTGTTTGTTTTTGTACAAATTTGTTTAGCATTATCACATTTTACCCCCTCACACACATACTTAAACACGCATACACTTCCTATACAACAACAAACCAACAAAAACATTCATTCATCAAGTTCATAAATATTTATTTAAATTATTTTGTTATGCACTTATATACTATTTGTAAAAGAAACATATTTCTTTTTCTAACTTATGAAACGCGTTTACAAATAAAAACAAAAACTACTCGAAAAAACGAAAGTATGGAATTTGTTTGTACAATTGGTTGACATTAAAAGTAAATATTTAAATTTCTAGAGCAAATATCGGATTCCACAGAATCAAGATGATTAATTGTTTACTAAGCAACAATCAATGTTCAAAGATCTATATCCGATATTTAGCGTGTTAAAAGAAAACTATTTGATAATTTATAGAAACGTCGCTTTATTTACGTTTAGTGGTACAATCAAATCCCATATTGCGACACGGATTTGAATCATACATGCGATGTCAAAAACTAAATACAAAATTTGCAGCGTCGTCCGTTTAGTGAGCTGATACAGACACTTGCCAGACACGGATGGTGTTGTCAGAGTAGCCAGCGAACAGAGTTTGGCCATCGGTGGACCAGGCCAACGACAGGCACTGGGGCTGCTCGGCCTTGGATGTGGGCGACACAACCTCGGGGCGCAGCTCCTCGACGGTCTTCTTGCATGCCAGATCCCAGATCTTGATCGATGGACCGTAGGCGACGCACAACCAGTAACGGTTGGGCGAGAAGCACAGGGCATTGATAATGTCGTTGTGCTCCAGAGTGTACAGGTTCTTGCCGTCATTGAGATCCCACAGCAGAGCCTTGGAGTCCTTGCCACCGGAGGTGCAGAGAGAACCATCGGGCGAAACGGTGACGGTGTTCAGGTAACCGTTGTGTCCGTGGTGGTTGTTCTTCAACTTGCAGTTGGCCAAGTTCCAGACCTTGACGGTACGATCCCAGCCGCAAGACACAATGATGGGGTTGGAGTGGTTGGGCGAGAAACGCACGCACGACACCCAATCGGTGTGGCCATCCTCTTGGATGGTGAACTTGCACTCAGCCAGAGTGTTCCACAGCTTGATGGTCTTGTCGCGAGATCCGGAGACGATCTGACGATTGTCAGCGGAGAAGGCAACAGACAACACATCCTGTAAACGAAAACAAACCAATTTGTTATTAGCTAATTGTAAAGATTACGAAATTGTTATATGGGTAGGAAAAGCACATCTGGTAGAAATTTGTGGCTTACTTACGGTAACGCGTTGTGTACGTTAAACTCAGGCGTCGAATCGTAAAGATGTCAACCAGAAATTCTGCCTCGCATAGGCGCAATTATTTTTTTTAAATATGTATAAATAATACATATATTAATTTTTATTTTGGTGCCGGCTAAACTATGCCTATCCTTACTTTATAAAGATTATGTGGCACCAAAATATGGGGTTTCGGATTATTGTTCAAATTCAAAGTCTAAAGCCCTGCACTAATAAAACCAATGCACACTTTCAACAATCTTTGGAAACTTATCCCACCTTAGTGTGTCCCTCGAAACGGCGAGTGGTCTTGCCGGCAGCCAAATCCCACAGGCGCAGAGTCTGATCCCAGGAGCCAGACAGAGCGTAGTTACCATCGGAGGACAGCACAACATCGCTGATGAAGTGAGAGTGGCCATAGAGACGCTTCTGGGGATAACCGTAGTTGGTATCCTCATCGCGGGTCAATTTCCAGACAATCAAGGTCTTGTCTGCAAATTTATAATACAATTATTAAATAGAGCACAATATTTACAAATACATTCGCCGGATGCTGCAGATATTCGGCGATTGTTTAAGTCGTCTTGGCTGCAAGCATAACCTCACCAAATGGATATTAGAAAAAAATACTTACCACGGGAAGCCGAGATGATGGTGTCGGGATCCTTGGGGTTGGTGGCGATTTGGGTAACCCAGCCATTGTGGCCAATGAGGGTTCCGCGCAATTGCAATGTCTCAGACATGTTTTAAATTATTTTATAAATCGCACTTGGAGAAACACGTCCAAACGCGCTGCAAGCTGGCAGAAAAAGAGGCGGAAGTGCCAGTGTTGTCAAACAAACACAAACATCAAAGTTATCGATATGACACAAGCCAAATATATCGCTACTTAAACAATTGTGCGAGTGCTGGAAGATGCTTGCAGTAATTGTATTTAGAATTTATTTAATAATTTAAATTTTCAACGTCTTACTTTGACTGGTGGGACTAACATGTATTAATAATTTGATAAAACTAATACCAAAGTTTACTAGATGTATTAAAATAATTACTGTTACAATTAGTTTAAATATATACCCAAATAAATATCGATGTATCGATAATACTATCATATCGCTCTACCTCTAAAGCGAGTGTGTAGGAGTGTATTATTATTGTGCAATTGGCGATTTGTTTTGCATATAAGTTTTAAATTAAACTCAGACTTGACAGTTAAAATTTAAATAGCTTACAAACAGCGTAGACTTGGTAGATTGAAATACACACAATATGAGCCTAGATCAACAACAGAGTGCCGCGCCTAATCCCCGCAATCCACACGGACTTGGTGGGTTTTAAATCAACTAACGAAAAGCTGATATAATCAACATCTTTTACCGGTGATTTGCAGGTGATCCAAATGACACAACGCTGCGTAAGGTAGAGCGTGAGGTGCTAATACCCAAGATCATGCGAGATCGGGCACGCGCCGAACTCTGCACCCAGGAAGTCGCCGATTTTGAGGAATGCTGCAAAGCGAGCAGCGTCTTCATGGTGGCCACATGTCGCAAACAGAACTCAGCGCTTATGGATTGCCTGTCGCGTTGGTATCAGAACGAAGCCTTCAAGGAGGAATGCCGTGTCATCTATTTGAAAGAGCGTTCCGAATATCGCAGCACCGGAATACCGAAAAAGCATCGCGTGGAGAAGATTTAGTGTATTATTATTGTTTTTGTTTACTTTGCACAAAAGATGTGTAGTTAAAGCGACGTATCACAGTCTCTTCAATGGTCAGGGCTGAGAGCGTTTCTCTTGTGACTAGCAGTGGATTAAACTCTTGGGTTTGCTTAACATTGAGCAGCAGAACATCCTTGTCTGAGGTCTCGGCAACGCGTTGCACGCCTTTTAGATTCTTGGACACAAAATGGGCGTTGTTATCATTGGACGGGTTTTGTACAATTACCAAGAAACTGGCATGAAAATGACTTGGGCCCTGTTTATAAATTACTGTAAAAGTGGGGAAATTAAACAACGCATTTCTACAGAAGGCTGCTTACTTACAAAAGTCGCCGCCAAACTTGATGCCACTCTTGATGATCCAGTTCTTAGCCTTTAAATACAAATAAGCAGCCAGTTTGTAGACAAACTGGGTGTCATATTCAAGAGCCGCTTGTAGAAATGCTGTCCAGCTCAGCTTGCTGCCTGTCAAGTCGCTAATCTCCAGTGTCTCCAAAAAATAGGACAGCAAACAAGCCTCCTCGAGTCCCAGGAGCAGGATCTCTTGGGAATTCCCCGAGTTGGGGCCTCCTCGGGACATGCTGCCTTTGCCATATCCCCCATTGTCGTGCAGGCTTGCAATTGATGCCTGTTCAGTGTTTACCACTTCTACAGCAAGCCCATTAAAGATGCCTTTATACTCACAATTGGGAAAGGGTTCGAGTTTATTAAAGTTGTGAAAACTTTTTCGCTTGCGTTTAAAATGCGCTTTGAATTCCATTACTCTGTTTAGCCTAGAGATGGAAAAACATCGATTGCAATTTCTAAAATAAACGTTATAATATCGATTATTTATACTAACAAACAGAAACACTTCCAGGGATACAAAAAAGTGCAAAAAGCCGCGGTGTTTTATATAGCTTGTTAATTAAGTGCTTATTTAAAAACAAAAATTCGAATGTTTGCTAAATCATTTTTACCTTACTGTCACCTCCCCAAAATAAAATAAATATAGTATTTGCTGCGATGGTATTTAATTATTTTCAAAACAGCCATAGCAATTAGCTCTTTGAAAGTCCTACCAAATAATTATAATTCGCTTACAGCTGAAAACTTAGCAAGCGACAATAAACAAAATTAACTGCTAAATAGATAAATATTTTTTTAACTTGTGCCATATTTTGGTGACTGATATAAACATACAATTTTAAATACTACATTTCACAATAACAATTCGGTAGTTTATTCGCCGTCTCGCATTTGCCATTCACCACGCAACGCGACAACACCTGACATGCAGCAGCAAGTGGCAACCTTTTGTTGCGGCGAAAACGGCGAATAAGTCACAAGACCAGTCAGCTGAATTTCGGTGCTGTCGCATTACTGTGTGAAAAGACACTCGTAATTTTCTAATATACTATTTGCTTTTTCTCCTCAATAGATATTTTTGCTAATACTATTTTGTGTGCAAACTGCGCGCAACATTCGAACATAGCAAACAGCAAATAAACAGCCAGCAAAATGACTACAGCACTTTATTTGCCCGAGGAAAACATTGGTAAGCGAAAACAGAATGAAGAACATCTGACCTCTGTGTGTGCGAGTGTGTGTGAAAAATCGAAGCACCCCCCTCATAAAAAAGAATGTCTTTTGTTCATTTGCATTCCTTTTGCATATTGCAGATATGATTGCTGCCACTTCGGTGTTGCAGCAACAAGCGGCCGATATTCGCACGCGCACCATCAACTGGGCATCGTATATGCAATCCCAGATGATCAGCCAGGAGGATTATCAAGCGATTAGTACATTGGATAAATCACGTGCCGCATATTTGACTCAGAACTCCACACAGGTGGTGAAAACGCTGTTGAATCTGGTGTCGCATCTGTCCAAGGACTCGACCATTCAGTATATTCTTGTCCTGCTCGACGATCTGCTGCAGGAGGATCGCTCCCGTGTCGATCTCTTCCACGAAACCTCTGGCAAGATGAAGCAATGCGTCTGGGGACCATTCTTGAATCTGTTGAACCGTCAGGATGGCTTCATTGTCAACATGTCGTCGCGTATTTTGGCCAAGTTCGCCTGCTGGGGCCATGAGACGATGCCCAAGTCGGATCTGAACTTCTACTTGCAGTTCCTTAAGGATCAGTTGGCCACCAATGTAAGTACAAAGTACCTAGTGCAGTTCGTCCTCTCGCCCTCTCTCTCGAAACGATTCCAATTGCATGTTTATGTTGTACATATGAATCCCAAGTCCCAACAACAGATTCTTTGAGAGGGATCTTTATATGCAGTGTATATAGCATGCACCACGTTATATCTTATATAGAGTTGGGCATGTTGATATTGGATTAAGATATATGATTAATCTGTACGGAATGAAACAAACTTTGTCTCTATATCGAGGGATATTTTCATATCTTCTTAAAAATGCATTGATATGTTTAATCCATAAACTAACGTAAAACGCATAGTTTTTTTAAATTTAAAAAAGTGTAAGATTTGTTTCTAAATATCAACATACCTATCATGGAATTATTTTACTTAGCATGAATGCACTTAAAGCATGTTGTCTGTTTGCATTTTAACATAATTTGTAAATATGATGGAATCGTGCACTATCAATTTATGCACTTTAGATTTGGATAACTATAGATAGATATCTCAATTGAGTCTTATTTTGACTAATTTATACGTCTTGCATAATAGTATAAGAGTTGTAATTCTTATATTACTACTTTGAAAGTATTTTTATTGTTTTTTTTTTTTTATTATAAAAGTTAATTCATATCTATAATAATTAGAATTGCTATTAGATAAGCATTATGCCTTGATGTATGAAGATATCAATCTTATCTTAAACTTGATAATTATTTTGATAGTATTTTCTCTATTCGAACTGTCATGGGATTGATAATTCTTCTTTAAATTTTCATTTTATTTTAATAATTTCAAATGAAAAATTGATTAGATAAATAATTTTATGCTAGGTGTAGAATATAACTAATATATTTTACAGATTCCCAATTCAGTTTTAAGGTACCCTGAAATATTTTTTTCCTTTTTTTTTTGGTATTCTAGAGTTATAGATTTTATAAATTTTTATAAGTTATAAATTTTATAGTTTACTTAATTTTCAAATTTTAAGCAATCTTAAAATTTTCTTGCAACGATTTGCTTTTTTTTTAATCTTGATCTTTTTCGCAAAGATTCTTTATTGATTTATCTAAATTATACTAAACGATAACTAAAACATAATGTTGTGCTATTTGTTACTAATTTGTTGTCGATTTTTAAAGTAATAATTTTCAATTTCAATGATTTTTAACTACGTTTTTCTTTAACCAGCACGCTTTGCTAGTTTTGCTTGCTTTGTCTTTTCTCTTATTAATTTCAACTTACACACTTTTAATAATAAATAATAACTGAAACAGATAATAAATGATTAATTGAAGCGCGAAAACTCTATAAATGAGCCGTAAGAAATGACTATGGTTATGACAGGCAAAAGACAACAATGATTGATTGATTGATAGTTTGATTGAGAATGATTGCAAAATTAGTTTGCCTGTCTGCAGCCGTAGTTGAAATCAAAAGTTTGTCATTAAAATACACGCACCAAGAGAAATTCGAAATCAATTCGTATCAATGATGTTCGTATAACCGTTTTTTTCTATTGCGAATACTCAAAATTCTAAATATGTAAATCACCGCACCGCACCACCGCATTACCCCCACTATGAGGTGGGGAACCACAAAACAAACTATATTAGTGATAAATGAATAAATATTTTATATAATCATTACGTGAAGTCTGAAAATCCGTTGCACATAATGTGAATTACATTTTTATGTACTCTTCTTTTTTTTTGTTGTTTTTATTTTATAATACAAATTACAATTTACAATCCAATTCCCCTTGAACAAAAAAAAAAAAAATGATCAAATTGAACCGCAACACGTACCGTATATAACTCCGATCACGATCCCGATCCGATCACGATCACGATCACGGTAATGAACGATCGATCACTGCGGATGCTGAACATTTCTCCACGCACCAACCACATCCAATTGACCCACCCACTTGACTGCCTTTAGAGCACTGCCTATTTGCAAGAGATGGCCCAGCTGGCCAAGCGGGCGCAAACGATCATTGTGCACTCGCATGGGCAGCATGGTAAAGATCATCACGGCAACCAGTACAGTCCCAGCGTGGCGATGTTGCAGCAACGCCACGATCTGGCCAATGAAACCTACCGTGACTTTGGCAACACCTCGTCCGATCAGCAGCAGGATGGCAAATGTGTTATACCGGTATTCCATCAAAACAACAAAAATATGCAGCCCCACACAAAAACTCTCTCTCAATCTCTCACTCACCCACCCAACAAACAAACTTCACTTCAATACACAAACCAAAAGAAACTCAATACTTAATAACTCCAAAACAAACACACACACACACACACCCACACACATATATATTTATACAATATCCAACACTATAATTTGTGCGAGTTGTCAACGCTATAATCACGATCGTGATGTGTGTATATAACTTTTTTGTCATCACCCAGTTGCGCCTTGTATTCATTTTAACAAGTGCTAATAACTGAAGTCCAAGTAAGATAAAAGTCTGATAACTGATAGCTTTTTCACACACAAAAATATAGTATTTTCTATATTTAATCTCAACTGATTCAAATAATTTATTTAGCAACGTTAAGGAAACTTTCCTATCCAAAAGAAGCGGCTTTGTCCGCACAGTGGTACAAAATTTACAATATTTTTTAAAGAAAAATCTCTGTGTGCCTGTTTCAAGCGTGTGTGTGTGTGTGTGTGTGCGTTAATCAATAGTTTAATTGTTTACTAACCCCACTAAATATCATCTGAGCTGATTTGAAAGCAATTAAATGGAGAAGCATCGAAGCTGTGTTACAATACTATGTGGTAAAGGTAAAGGTAAAAGGTAAACGGTGACGGTGTGAACGTAAAACACGATCTAAAAAGTAAAAATAATCAAACTACAAAAATAAAACAACTTCAATACTTACTCTGGAGGACACTGCAACTGCAATTCGTATCCTATTTTGATCTACACTCCTTTTTTTTTTCGTGGTTATCTAGAGCACTCCTTCTCCACTGTAATTTCTCTATCTATTTTTCCACACTCTTCTTTCTCTCTCTTTTTGTTATCAATGTAGTTTAGTTGTAGTCACTCTGTAACTGTTGTGTTGCTGTTGTTTGTAGCGCGTAGACCGAGCAACATTAGTTGGTATAATTAGAAATCAAAAGCAAACAAACCAAAAAAAATATTAAAAAAAAAGAAAACTGCAAAGCAAAATGTCATAACTAACTCGCTACTAAAACATGAAAAGAGCCTGCTCACAACATCCTTGAGTTGCATTATGCTGGGATCACACTAACAGTATATTTTTTGGTATCCAACAGAACAACGAATACATTCAATCGGTGGCACGTTGCCTGCAGATGATGCTGCGTGTGGATGATTATCGCTTTGCGTTCGTTAGCGTCGATGGCATCAGCACCTTGATTCGCATTCTGTCGACTCGCGTCAATTTCCAGGTGAGTTTGAAATTGAAATGTGTAAATTGCTTTGGTATCAATTTAAATTCGATTTCTTATTCATAGGTGCAATATCAGCTCATCTTTTGCCTGTGGGTGCTCACCTTCAATCCCTTGCTGGCCGCCAAGATGAACAAGTTCAGTGTTATACCCATTCTGGCCGATATCCTGAGCGATTGTGCCAAGGAGAAGGTGACACGCATCATTCTGGCCGTGTTCCGCAATCTGATCGAGAAGCCCGAAGACTCGTCGGTCGCCAAGGATCATTGCATTGCCATGGTCCAGTGCAAGGTGTTGAAGCAGCTCTCGATTTTGGAGCAGCGTCGCTTCGACGACGAGGACATCACCGCCGATGTCGAGTACTTGAGCGAGAAGCTGCAAAACTCTGTCCAGGATCTGAGCTCGTTCGATGAATATGCCACCGAGGTGCGCAGCGGACGTCTTGAATGGTCGCCGGTGCACAAATCGGCCAAGTTCTGGCGTGAGAATGCTCAGCGTTTGAATGAGAAGAACTACGAGCTGTTGCGCATTCTCGTGCATCTGCTGGAGACCTCGAAGGATGCCATCATACTGTCCGTTGCCTGCTTCGATATCGGAGAGTATGTGCGTCATTATCCCCGCGGCAAGCAGTAAGTTCATCAACTCATCATCAACTTTTTGACTTCTTTATATACATTCGAGTTGTTTTCACTTGCAGCGTTTTGGAGCAATTGGGTGGCAAACAGATTGTCATGCAGCACTTGGGCCATGAGGATCCCAATGTGCGCTACGAGGCTCTGCTCGCTGTCCAGAAGCTGATGGTACACAACTGGTTAGTATGGCATTGCAAATACTTCTACTCATATTGCTACTGTGCGCCCTCAGGTGCCGCTCGATACGCACACTCGTGTCTATACGAATCCCAATTCCAATGCCGAAGCCATTCAAAGTTGAGGCTATCAAAATTTGTTGAAAGTGAAATTAAATTTGCTGTGCTTTTCTTTCTTCTACTTAAAAGGGAATATCTCGGCAAACAGCTGGAGAAGGAGAACGAGACCCAAAAACAAGGAGCTGCACCGATTGCTGGCAAGGCTTAAGGCGCTTTTTAAAGGCTGTCCCGCCCCCCCCCCCCGCCACAAATCTAAACAACATACCGCACAGCTACCATGTACAACCGTTAGCCAGGGTCGCCAGCCGCCTGAAACCACACTTAACACTAACAATAAAAAAGTTGCGGGGACGTGTCATTATCGTTAGTTCCGTTTCTGCCTACTTCCCCCCGTCTCCCTCCTTCCACGCCCATTTAATATTATCGTTTTCTTCTTCTTGTTACCATTTAAGCGCATGTGTTTTTTTTGCCTAATGTTTAAACTAAGTTCTTTAACAAGTCCGTAGAAAAACACTTTTCAGATTGCTGCTCTTTTGTTGGCATTCCGAAAAAAAAAAATCAGTAGAAAAACAAATTAAAATCAAAGATACATAAAAGAATCACAGAGAGATATTTTAAACAAGAGAGAGCGCGATCGATTAGCCAAATGAGAAAGAATACATATAAAAGAAAAAAAAATGCTATATTATTGTCTTACGTTTTTGTTGTTATTATTGTTTATATATATGTGCTATGCGCAGCTGTACAGAGTTTGTCTCACGATTTTTACAAAAAACAAAAAGTCTATAGAAAATTTGTATTATATATTCGCATCGCCGCACATGTAAAACCTATCAAGTATTTCTTTTTCTTAAAGCAAAATATATGAAAAAAAAAGTCAAACATTAAACAAAAAATGCAATATTTAATTAAATGTTATTAAGCGTCTGTGTGAAAATCATTCAAACTTGAATCACTACTAAAATAATGCATTCAACTGTTATTCAAATGTATAAAACAAATATACATATATATTATAATACATGTAAATGAAACAATAAATATTATTATTTAATGTTTTTGAAAGTAAATCGCATCAGTTTTGAATTTGCGGGTATTCCCCTTGTAAAAGAAGCTTTAAAAGCTTCCACAGCTTTTGAAAGCTCTCTTCCCTTTTTGAATAATAAGACATTAAATTGGTTTTTGTTGTTTTTTTATTATTTAATTATTTTGTTGTTCATCTCGTGGTCGTTACACTTTTTAAAATAAAATTAAATAATGTAATTGTCCTATTTAAACTTTATAATTAACATAATTTAGTAGTTTCTGTATTTTTCTCTTGCTTTTATATGTATGTATTATGTAGATTGTTTTGTTTGTTGTTGTGGTGATATCGACCGTAATACAGAATTATCCTGTTTGCTAAGGTGGTGTTGTCTACTAGATTTACTTGGTGGCCGATTTCAGGTAGGCAATCAGATCACCGCGCTCATTGGGCTTCTTCAGACCGGCGAAGATCATCTTGGTGCCGGGGATGTATTTCTTGGGGTTCTCCAGGTACTCGAACAGCGTATCCTCGTTCCAGGTGATACCCTTGGCCTTGTTGGCATCTGTGTAGGCGAATCCGGGCGCCTGGCCGGTCTTGCGACCGATCAGACCATGCAGGTTGGGGCCAACCTTGTGCTTGCCACCGGCCTCAACGGTGTGGCACTGGGCGCAACGCTGCACGAACAGCTTCTTGCCCTTCTCAACATCACCAGCTGGAACGCCCATTATTAAAGTTGTATGTGTGATGTGTTAACACCGACTCGACTGATTGCCATGAAAAAGTGATAAGAGCAAAAAAATCAACAATTAGCTAAAAGCGTTACATAAACAAATGCATCACACTTTATTTGTATTATGATGTTTGCTAGAGTGAGCAATTTTTTTTTGTATTTTATTTTATCAACAAAATATTATTTCTAATTTCCTCGTACTACTGATAAGCGAGTAAGTAACGGTGGCATGTGCCAACCCATTAGTATTGCAGCTAAAACGATTTCTGTTATCTAATGCTTCGAGTTTACCGTTACACTACACTTCGCCCGTCTGCTCAGAGTTCATTCATCGCTTCAGACAACGGCAAACAACGTCATCACACACACAGACACACGCACACATTCGCACGATTTGGTCACATGTTGGCGCTCTCGCCACTCACACACACTTGCCATCTCCAACAACGTAACGTAAGATTTTTCGTTCGCTGCCGCACAGCAACAGGCAAAAAATTCCATACAAATGTTTCTCTTCCCCCTCTTTCTGACTCAGGGTCTTTGTCGCGGTCAGCATAAAAACGGCTGAGCGCGGCTTACGTTATGACTAACTTGCATTGCGTGTGCAATGTTATTCGAACTTGAACGTCAGAAATTGCATGTGACATTGTTGTAAAGTGTAAATCACATTCTCTCCCACACTCTCTTGGAGAGAGAGCGAGAGTGCGTTTAGAGAGCGAAATTATATAAAAGCGACAATGTTCGCTAGCTGTGGCGGCCTTGCTGCGACCACTTTTATTTCTACAAAAATTGCATTGGAAGTGGGCCAGCATCTTATGCAGCTGTGTGCGTGTGTGTCTGTGTAACTATCAATGGGTGCGAATGCGTGAGTGTGAGAGGGAGGTGAAATTGGGCCAATGTTCTTGCGAAAGCTCCACATTGCTTACATAATCAACGACCTGCTTTTTTTTTGGTCTGCAAAAAACGGAAAATGGTTATGGGAAGTGCACAACTTGTCTAGCAACCACGTGGCGCGCGAATTAAAATTCTTCAGAAAACGAGCCATTTTTTCACGACAGCAAATTGAGTGGGAGTGAGATAGCAAATGATCGTACTTTTTTTTGGCGTTGGTTGCTTGCTCATGTAATCGGACTTGCGCTCTTTTCAATGTCAATGTGGCATATATACATATACATATATGATTATTTATATACTAAATCATTGTGGGGATCATTATAGATCAGATGAGTAATAATTAGCAGCTAACTTTTGCACCTTTCATAACACACACATACTTTGCATCAGCTTCCTATGTGTGTATATGTACATACACACATAGAGGGATACACACACACACTAGCATCCACCATCACACGTTTATGTAACGCAAACAACCCCCAAAAAAATAAATTTGCGCACGTTTATTTTGTATTTACACTGAACAATCACTAGTTATATAAAATAGAGCCCAAGGTACAACCGATAAAGCTATCTATTCACTTTTTAATACACTTAATCAATAATTCAGGGATTTCGCACACATCTGAATATTTACGTCATTGCTGAACACCCGCTATACTACTTACATTGAACACAAACCGTCGTTTACTGCGAACAGTTAGCTAGCGAATGAGACAACAGATGCCAATTGGTGTATTATTTTGTGTTCTTAGCCTATCGTTATCGTCGACCATTTATCGATACATTATCCAGTACATATTCTAATTAGCTGTACAACAAAAATATTAGGGTGCGTCGAATATTTGAATATTTTAAATTTCTTTTAAGTCCAACTTTTCCTACGGAGTCTATTTGCTATTAAATTTCTATGAAAATAACTTACAATGGTCAAATGTGGTGGAATCATATGCAAATATGCGTACCGCAATTACAAGATATTAGCCGTATTCCCTGAAATTTTAAAAATAGCAAGTGCGACACGCAAGCTAAAAAAGTAATCGAAATTTTGAGTGCGTCTTAAAGCTCACTGCTATGCCACTGAATGCAACACTGTGTGCCCGCTTCATTTTAAATTGTTTATTTTAATTCTATATAAGCGTTTTACTTGAATGTACTATATTTTATAAATTTAATTTATTATCTAAAATAGTATATTTTTGACTATTTTCCGCGCTTTAGAAACGCTATCAAATCAGCCCGATCCTCGGCATTTTTAAGTCCAGGGAAAACCATTTTGGTGCCAGGAATGTATTTTTTGGGATCCTTCAGGTATTCATCGAGTGTGGCATCGGTCCAAGTGACAGCTCGCTTGATATTAGCATCCGTATATTTAAAGCCAGGAGCAGATCCGCATTTACGTCCGACAATCCCACTTAGGTTTGGCCCTTGCTTGTGATTACCACCAGCCTCGTATGTATGACATTGAGAGCATTTTTGAACAAATAACTTTTTGCCTTTGTCCGCATCGCCTCCCATACTGGAATATGTTTTTCCTTGAATGGGAAAGAAATAAGAAGAGAGACAGTGAGATGATGTTACCAAGTCAATTGACTGTTTTTTTCCCAATAGTTGCCTTTAAAACAAAAGGCACGGCTCATTCGGCCTTCAGCACACGCCTCAAGGACATTGGTGACACGCGACTGCGAGTGCGAAAGGGATGGCCTAAGTATGCGTATGTGTGTGTCTGTGGGTGGTTGAATGGCGCTTTTAGCTCTCTTATGTCGCGACATATCGTCGTGAGCCTGAGCCACGCAGTCTGCCAAGTTAATTGCCTAGTTCTGAGAGTGGGTGTGAATGTGGGTCGTCGTTGTTGTTGTTATTACGTGCGTGCCTAACCAAATGTGTAAAACGTGGCTAACTGCAGCAGTCAGTATTTCATGTAGTGTTATTTTTTTTTTTTGCTTACTCACATGCAAAAAATAGAAGAAGCTGTCATAACTACAATCGTACTTAATACATAGAAATGTACGTATGTACATATTTACATTTGTACATGCGTATGTATGTGCGTATGCAATATATTTATAGCGAATTCAATTTGTGTTTTGTTCTATTCATAAGTCGCCAACTCGTGCACAGACAATTTAATTGCTGCCCAATAAATGTCTGCGTATGTGTAAATGTGTATCTATATGTGCGTCCACTTAAATTAAATTAAATATGTATCGATGATGACAAACATGATGACAAATGCACGCTCACTCTCCTCTCTTCTGTGTTTGTTATTGTTGCTCTCTTTTTTATTTTCTGTTTTTGGCACTCTTTTCGTTGCAGTCAACGATGAGTGCAAGTGACAGGGATGGCAATAGTACAGGAATTGGGTCAACCAAATGAAAATGGAATAAAAACGCAAAAAAAAAACAACATGGCGCACAACGTCTAACGGTACTCAAACTAGTGGACTGCGGTCATATCATAAAACAAAAAGCACAACACACACACACATACATTCACATTCACACACATGTGCATAATTCAATTAGCAGCCCTGCAGCCCCTTGAGCATGTGCTTTGAACATTTCCTTTCAATTAAAACGCATTTGACGCATGCTTCTTACTTTTGCGTTCGAGCACAAAACAGATGCCGCCAAACAAAGACAAACAACACAGGAAGCAAAACACACAATATGTAAACGAAGTTTGTATGTGTGTTTGCACAATCGACTCGCATCAGGTGTTTCTCCCCATTCTCTCCCTTTCTCTCCTGCTACTGATGCGGTTGCTGACTGACCTAACCCAATTTGTGCTACCCATAAATCTTCCACAGACTGCTGGATGTTGTGGCTCCTCTTCTGACCGATGACCACTATAAATAAATGGCGCTTGGAATTGAATTACGCTTGAGCTAACATTTGTGGAACGTAATGGAGAGAAAGAAAGAAGAAAGTTCATCCACAGAAGGGGAAGAAATTATTGTCTGCGAGATGCATTACACTGCGGCAAGTCCATAAAAGCCAAACAATACATGAATTCAGGTCGATTTGTCGTTATTTCAGTTTAATCAACTAGACAACAATAAGGGAAAAATAATAAAAAAGGCAAAACAACTTTTGAAAAAGAAAACAACATTTGCAATGCTCACGTGGCGAGCACGGAGGTTTTTCTTTTTTTTGTTGCTGTTGCGCAATTTCGTTTTGGCTTTGATGTCGCCCAACCACTAGATAGGTGAGGAGGAAAGGGGGCCAAAACCACCCACAGAATCACCCGCTGTTATGGACTCTGTGATGTGCGATTGTATGTGTATGCCAGTGTGTGTGTGTGTGTCTGAGTGTGGCTGCATAGAAAAACCCTACGTTTTTATTGTATATGTTTCAGTATGTTTATGATACCTGCACCTTATAGAGGAGATAAGTATGCTAGTTTATGGCAATGGAGAATGCTTGTAGCAAAGTTTTATTTAGTTTACGCTTGGCGGGTATATGAGAGTCGAGCATTCTTTGTCTGCAGCTTTCTTTGCTTGTTCTATGTTGTTCCTGTGTGCTGCTGCTTCTACTTTTGTTGCTACTGCTGCTTTGGTGCTGCCATTTTTCTAGAACGAGGTCGCTGACTGCCCTTCAACGTTGCCTGAGACGACGTCCACGACGACGTCAAGTTACATAAGCAGCAGAAGCAGAAGCAATAGCTAGCATCAGAGCGTCGTTAGTTGGCTTTGGCTTTTTATGCTACTTTTGCCAAATTTCCCCAACGCACACACACAATGTTGGGAAGAGAGCAAGCGTGCGCGCAAGCGAGATAGAGATAGTGAGAGCGTGCTTGACATTTGCCATGCAGCAGCTGCAGTCGCAGCTCGTCGCAGCAGCGTGGGAAATGTGAATGAAAAATTGCTCAAAATGTTTATCAAATGATATGCATCAATTTTTTCTCGAGCAACTTCAACTACAGTTAAGTACTCACACACACACACACATACACCCACATACTTACATATGCATATTTACATTGCCCCTCCAAATGCGAGTGCAGCAACAACAACAACAACAATAAGACTTACCTGCTTGTTGTGACGCTCTCTCTGCTGCTTGTTGCTCTGCTGCCTCCCACTATTATTCTGATGAGCGCCAAGCTGTGCTCTCGCTCTCACACTCGCTCTCTCCTCTCTCGTGCTTTGCTGCTGCTTTTGATTTTGTTATTGCTTTTACGTTGAGGCTGCTGCTGCTTTGCTTTGGAGCGTCGTTGCTGCGTTGTGCGTTTTCATTCAGTCAGCTGAGCTCGCGGCGCAAGGTTCTCTTATTCGTTGTCGTTTGTTGTAAAGTTTCTCTACTGCTGCTGCTATTAATTTCGTTACGCGTTACGCGTCGTCGTGTGAATTTGGAAAACAACACAAATTAATTGTATATTTTGTCAACGCAAACTAAACGGAAAATTTGTTAGTTTAGCAGCAGTCACGAAAGTTGAAAGCTTGCTGCTCTACCTTATACTTATCACACAAATTCACACATTGACATCTGCTGTAATTGTAAAGAGCCTACTTTTTACTGCAAGTTAGCGTAGCGCCTACATAGTCGCTGCCAACTTAACTTTTTGCGGTAAGTCACTGTACCCAACCAGTGTTCGATAACGTAACGCAACACACAACGCAAAATCATTAAGCTCATGGAGTGTTGTGTAATGCGTTCTAAGCTGAGAGCTAGGCAGGCGTCATTTCATTGATGTCCTTGGGTTTGACGCGTGTCCTTGAAATCGTACAACCCAAATGCTTGTCTTCTTTCCGTTTGTATGTGTGTGTGTGTGTGTGTGTTTTGGGTGTTTCGTTTGTTTGTGTGAGTGTGGAAGTGTGGCACGCATTTTACGTAATAAAAGCAAGTTTATATTTCGCCTTCCACTCGACCGTAAATCTGAGCTCGTTTTTCATTTGTTTTTATGACCCTATTTGAATTTTGCCCGCTTTTCCAGTCTTAATACTAATAAGAATCGCAGCACTACGAGCTACGTTTTCAATTTCCAGTTAAACGTTAATGCTAATGCTAGTATTATGTGTATATTTTCCGACACTGTGGCTTATGCGAGTAGAATTTTTATAGCAGTTTTTCCGAGCTGTTTGATTTATTAAGTTATTCATGGCGGCAGAGAGTGTTTAATGGGTTTTTGTGGCATTTTAGGGAATTATGTAGTATATAAGTTACGCAAAGAATTTAAATATCGCTCTGCATTTTAATTTTAATGTTATTTTATTTTATATTTATTTGAACTAATTCTAATTTTCATGCATCTTTAAATTTGTTAGCCAAATTTTATAATCAGCTTCTATGAAATCCTCGAGAAGATGTAAAGAAAATCTTTACTTCTAAACACTTCTTAAGAGCCTTTTAAAATCTAAAACTGCAATCACTTTTTACATAAGAGATGATAAAAAGTATTTTAATAAAATTTCATTTAATCTCCATTATTTTCTGTGATATCTCTGAAACAAAAGGATAGTCGTAAGATAAATCATCTTCAACCATTCACATTTGTGAATCTTCTTTATGATAAATATCTACAATTATAAACGTTTGTAGACATTCGTAAGAATTTTCATGTACATACATCTGTACAATCACGTTTCACACAAGACTTGTCAAAAGTATCTTAATTTAATCTCATATAATCTCTGTCTCTGAGGGACCTCACGCAAATGTCCTTTCACTTTGCTTTCCCGGCTAAAAGGCATTATTTTCATTGTGCTCGTTATGTACTCCATTGGCTCCATTGTTTTTGTTATGAATGTGCTACGTATATCTGTGAGTATGTGTGTGTGTGTGTGTGTGTGTGTGTTATGCACTTATGTGTGTACGTGTACGTGTAAGTGTGTGTGTATGTGTTATGTGGGCCAATGAGCATTATCGCAAAGCAGCCCCAAAGCAGCCATCAATTTGAGACTGTGTGAGTGAGTGAGTGAGTGAGTGTGTGGTTATCATTTAGTTATTAATTTGTTTTATGTGCCACAGCACTAAAAGTGCATAATTATTATTAATTAAGTGTGCTCTCGCACACATAAAAACTTGTGTGTTGAGCTCTATTCACTCTCACATCTCATCACTCACATTGTATTCAATTTATTGGCATTTAGCATTTAATTGAACGTTATTTGCAAGCTCAACTCAAAGTACATAAATATACATTTATATATCGAGTGAGTGAGAGAGAGAGAGATAGAGATTGCAATATCCCGTTTTATATATGCTTAGCCAGCTGTTCCAGAATTTAGGTCAACTTCAATTCTGACCACATTGCCCAATCTTTCATATGCTGCGCACTTTTTTGTTGCTTTGGTTTTTTTTTTTATCATATCGTTAAATGCACTTGGCTCCAACAAAACAAAAGCAAAACTATGCTTGAAATACTCATATTGTAATATACTCTCATGCTTATCGTTGTGTTATCGCCTTTGGTTACATTTACAGCCAAATGGGGACCCAAGCAAATCAATATTTGTGTCCCAAATAGGGTCCAATAAAACAGCCCACCAACTAGAGAATGCAGAGAGTGTGTGCGGGGAGTGCGGGGAGAGTGAGAGTGAAACCCAAAAGAGCAACATTAAGCTGATTATATCGCTATGCTTCTTGAACAGAACAAGGGGGCGTGGACGAAGGGGGGCGTGCAAGCACTTGGCCGATAAGACTTTGTTGCTTCACTTCCCAAAACAACAAACGTTTCTTATTGTTATTGTTCTTCTTTTCGTTTAGAATGCAAAAGGGAATGAAAAGCATAACATAGAAACATAAAATATACTTTAAATTTTCGAAAATTTCCTTTAGGGAAATAAAATTGTCCATTTTGAATATTTACCAAGAAATTTATTTATTTTTTAAAAGATTTGTAATTTGTATTTAATAGCTTAGCTAGAAAAATGTTACTCTAAAATATTTATATAGCTTTGCATTTTCAAGAAACATAAAATATACTTTACAATTTTCGAAAATTTCCTTTAGGGAAATAAAATTGTCCATTTTGAATATTTCCCACGAAATTGATTTATTTTTTAAAAGATTTGTAATTTGTATTTTATAGCTTAGCTAGAAAAAAGTTTACTCTAAAATATTTATATAGCTTTGCATTATCAAGAAGCACAAAAAAATTTTTTTTAAATTTTCGAAAATTTCCTTTAGGGAATTAAAATTGTCTATTTTGTATATTCACTGAGAAATTGATCTTTTTTCGAAAAGATTTGTAATTTGTATTTAATAGTTTAGCTAGTTCACTCTTAATTATTTATATAGCTTTGCATTATCAAGAAACATAAAAAAAACTTAAAAATTGTCTTTGGGAGAATAAAATTGCTTATTTTAAATATTTACCAAGAAATTTATTTATTTTTGAAAAGTTTTCTAATTTGTATTTTATAGTTTCGACAAAGTTTACTGTAAAATATTTATATAGTTTTAAGAAATAGAAAAATCCAGCTAATATCAACTAATTTAAAGATTTCTCTATATGAAAAAGAACTATAAAAGTTAATTAATGCTGAAATAAACGCTGCAGGTAGTAAAATCATTTTCTTTTACGCTACTTTACATTTAATTCGAGACTGAATTGAAATTCTACAGCAACTTGTCTTTTAATAGTTATTTCATGGTTATTTTTTTTTTAAATTTGGATATCTACTTTTTGCCGCTGTTTCAATTTTATTGAGAAACATTCAGTTGTGCTTAAATTAAATTCTTCTCAAAGTAGGGAAAACAAACAAAGACTTATTAAACTAATTTGGGGAGCTGGTAACAAATGTTGTGCCTGTCCATTGACTGATTGCGATTAGCTGAAAATTAATGAAGGCCGCTTAAAACTGACAAGTTGAAACCCGACTCGACTGCAAAGAATCCTTTTGAAGGCGCCAAACGGAGACCCGCATAAATGAGATTCAAACTCAGAGCAGAAAAGAAGAAGTAGAAGCAGTTTTCCCTCCAAGATGAAGTGAAGACGCATAAATTTTCGGTGTGTGTGCAAATTTTACAGATTAAGCTAAAGCAACAAACAGTTGAGAGCTGGAAAAATGAATTTTGCTTTTTGTTTACAAAACAATGGAAATAATGAATAAATGCGAAGTGAAATGCTGTTGGCATTTGCACAGTTTTGCAATTAAAATGAAGATGGGAGCGTCCTTTTACTCTGCTGACGTAACATAAGCGATAATCATATATCATTTAACGCTAATCGTTAATCGATAACGATTCGCAGTGGCAATTGGAATCGGCACAAAGGTCACAAAAGCTGACTGAAGAAAAAACGAGAGCTGAGAGTTGATCAAATATGCAAATGGTCTCGGGTCAACGATGGAGGTGTGGCTCAGGTGTGTGTGGTCTCAACAACAACAACAACAACACAAACTGACAGTCATCTCTGTTTACCTGTGCTTCCTCTTGCCCCCCTCCCCCTTCTCTAAAAGAAAGCACTTGAGCTCTGACAACTTGACAGCTTTGAGCTGTTTTAGGCTTTTCTCTCTACTCGCTGCTTCCCGCTTTGATTTCAATTTGAAAATTTTATTTGTTTTTGCGTGTTTTAATTAATTTAAGGCACGTCGCCGTTTAACGAGCTCCAAATGATGCTAAAAATTTTGTTTACAAAATGCCTTCTCAATGGAGGCCATTAGTTTCAGCTACAGCTCTAGCTCTCTTCTCTTATCAACTTAGAGCGAAGTCGAATACATTTCCCATCATTATGTAATCAACTTGACCCCTGCCACGTCTAACGAGTGACCACCAACCAACAAATGGGATTGAGGGTCTTTTTTTTTTGTTTTTTATACCGCTAATGAGGCGCGAGAGCGTCGCAATTTCTTGTGGCCAACTTTGAACTTCAGCGTTTTTTCAGCTCTTTTTCTATTTCTTCATTTATTATTGGTTTTTCCTTTACTGTGCGTTTTTTTTGTTGTTTATTGTTGCTGCTTTGGCTCATTCGTTCATTTTATGCGCAATAATGATTAAATATTTGCATTTTGTAGTTTTCACGCGGCGTATGCGTAATATTTACAAAGCAGGAAATGAACAACAACGTCGACCAAAGTAATGGCTCTGTCTGTCTATATCTATCTATATCTATGTGTGTGTGTTTGTTGTGCTGGCTTCTACCTAACGATTCGAATAAATATATACACAATGGGTCAGCAGACTTTTTCTTCTCTTCTCTTCTCTTCTAAATACTACATAGTATTTTAAGGGGTAAACAAATTGAATATTGAAATACAAGTAAAATAAGCTTGTGGCTGCTTTTGTTTGCTTCATAAATGTGTGTTTAATGTGTTGAGGATGCTATTCCGGCTATTTTAAAATGCCTTGCAAATATATAGTTGATTTCATTCCAAATATTTTCATCTGTGTGATTAATCTGTTTGTTTCTTATTATTTCTTTTTTTTTTTTTTTTTTGTAAACCTGTAAAATCGCTTTATTTGTAAACAATCTTTTATCGCTGTCATTAGGAAATATATAACACTGTTTTTATTTGTGGTTTTCTGCTTATTTGCACAGTTATCTGAATCTTTAAAATGCAAAGCATTCGAAATTGTTTATTAGTTTTCAAACATGTTGATTATTTGTGCTGAGGTATTTTCACAGTTTTGAATATAAAGGAATATTATTATTTGAATTAGAAATGCAAAGTTTTCAACGCTAAATATAATTTAATTAAGTGTATAAATGTATTTTATAAATGGTTTATTTCAGTTTTCAACCATTTTCATGAGTTTCCTAAGCTAAATGAATTTTCTAAGCCAAACTAAAATGTTAAAATTGACTTTGAATAAACTAATTTAACATCAATCTTGCAAAAAAACAACAGAAACTTATTTCTTAATAATAATACTTTTTTTTGCATTATTTTACTTCTTATTGGACAAATTACTTTATTCTGCTAATTTTGAAACATAAAACAATAACTAACTAACTAAAGTTTTTATGAATACTGAAAATTTGGTTGCGATCAGATAAAGATTGATGGAATTATTAAAGAAATGGATATAGTATGTATGGTATATTTTGTATACCGAAATATGTAAAAAATTTCGGTTTTTCCCTTACATAAGAAAAACGTCAGATTTGGCTGGCAATTTATTATATATTTTGCACTCTATGGTATTAAAAATATACCATACAACCTATATCCATATGCTACTTGGTATATTTCAGTATTTTTAATACCGCAGTGTTTTGTTTTCTTTAAAAATGGCTAGCAGGTATCTCTCAGTTGAGTACACTCGACTGTAGCTCTCTACACTTGTTTTATTTTTTTTTAATATTTCACATCTTTTTAGAAAAATTTCTTTACTCCGCTGAAATTATTTAAAAAAGTCACAGTACAAGGCAAGTTAAGAACAATTTCTAGTCAAGCCCTTAGTTAATCTGAAATTTCTTGCCAATTTTGCGAGGTATTTAGACCCGGCTTTAATGCGCATAGCTGCTGACTGAGATCTTCAGCATGTTGCAAGCAAACTACAAATGGACGAATGCATTGTCTGTATTCGGACTGTCGCGACAGTTTGTCGTTGCTGCTCATTATGTTGTGTTATGTTGTGTATGTTTGTATTTCTCAGGCTGGCGGTGTTCTTTCTGTTTGCTCTATCTATGTATCTGAAAGATAGCTGCAGCTATGTACATAGCATTTTTCGGTTAATTTACATGACAACACGTTTCGAAAGTCAGTCAGTCAACAGCAAAAACAACTACAACATAAAAGAGAACAACAAGAGACAGAGAGAGAGAGAGAGAGGGAGAAAAAAAGACATGAAGATACAGCTACACGGGTATTGTAAGTAACTTGCAGATACATTCGTTCGTTCGCTTGTAGCTGCAAAGTTAACTAGACTGTTACAACTGTTGCTGTGGGTGGGGTAGGGGAAAAAGGGGAGGGGCTGCCCCTTTAGGGCACTTGCTGCCTTGCGGTTTTTTGTTGTTGTCGTTTTTTTTTGCTGCCCTGCGCTGCTTCAATGCAATTCTGGGCCAAAACAATGCGGCGCATCTGTCGGATACATTTTAGTATCTCTATTTTGTTTTTTTTTTTTTTTGTTCTTCATGTAGTTTGCTGTTTGCAGCTGTTGTGTGACTTTTCGCAGACGTCGCTGTTTTACAGTTGCAACAACAATGGAAGCAGCTAACAACAATAACAATAACAACAGCAAGTCATATTGAAATTAGCATTGCTTTGAATATTAATGCGGGCTTTTCCCGCTCAGCTACTTAAAGTTTGAAAAAAAAGTATCTTTTTCTCTGTAAGCTCGACGCTGTTGTTGTACATATTTATGAGCTGTCAATTCAAGTTGAACTGGAAACTGGTCGCTAGCAAACACACTTCTGTGATGTCATTTTGCTGAGCTCATGGCGCGCCCAAAGCAAACAACAACAACAGACGCTGATCACGCCAAGATTCGCTTGGAAAAGCTTTTGTCAAGGCGTTCAAGTTCAGCTGATTTGGTAGATATTGCGTGTGCCGCAATTAGATGTTTGTTGCAGCCATGGTCATCGTTATATAGGGCATAGATTTTGTTTTGTAATCTGTCGTTTGCTCGGACAACATTCTAAAAAAAAGGCTTGTTGTGTAACTGTGCGCATTGTCTGGAAATTTAGCAGCATTAGCCTTTATAGTCTGCGAGTTCTGAGTGTTTATAGCTGCGGACGGACAGGCAGACAGATTTGGCTAAGTGTTTTTGACTGTAAAATTGAGTGTAAAAATATGCAATTTATACTGTGGGTGTATAGTAAATGACTTCTTCTGGCATTTATTAAATAAACACTTTAATTTTGTAGCTATTTTATATTATTTAGTTTGTTTAGTAAGTGTTATTTAAATTTAAGCATAGTTTTTATCTGTGTCAAGCAGCTGTTGTCTGTCTCACGATCAGTTACAGGCACAACGCTTGTAGCAGTCAGCTTTTGACAAGTGATATGGAAGCCCCATCAAGACGGATGTCAACAAAGCGAAAGACAGAAAAAGAGAGAGAGAGAAAGGGATGGAGAGTGCAGTGTGCAGACTTGAGTGAATGTGTGAGGTTATGTGTGACTGTCTGTCAGAGACGCGCTCAGCTGGCACGCTTTTGATAAGCGCAGCGCGTTTGAAATGCAATTGGAACAGATAGAGAGAGAGAGAGAGAGAGAGAGGCATATACAAATACATAGACAACACATACATATATATATGCTATATACTATACAGCTGGTTTGCCCTCAGCAGCATGTCAACTCGTTGGCACTCAACACACAAACTCTCTCGCACCTTCTCTTTCACACTCACTGCTGCTGGCAATTGAATGCGAGGCTGCTGGTGAAATGAAATGCGAATGAAAAGCGCAAATTGATAATTGAGTTTGGCAGAGGCTCAAACTGCATATTGCGCTGCCTGCCAACTGGGTCAATGTGAGAGCATGTGACAACAACACCGACAACAACAACGACAGTTGTCAGCGGGTATTACAAAGGTTACGTATACGCCTAGTATAAATTAGACATCTAATCATGGACTAGAATATATGGTTATCTGTGTGGCGCCATGCTAAGTGTTAAGTATCTCGCATCTACGCATCTCAGCATTTCCAATTCCAATTCCAATCCAAGCGCTCTCCTTTTTAATTTAACGGTAATAAAAACATCACGTATACGCCCCGCTGCTAACGGCAATGCAATAAAACAAATGCGCTGCGCCCCCGCGTGCCTAGCTGGAGAAAATGTTTAATCATTGGCCACAGCAGCAGCGCCGACAAAAGTGTCAACCGAATGCCAGAAGATGCCACAGACTCGACAGCTACGAGCACAGCAGCTGGGCGGGAGAGAGAGAGACAGAGAGAGAGAGAGAGGAAGGAAGGGAGCGATGAAGAATGGGAGGCCAAGCAACATGGAGCGTGGGCAGCGTGGGCAGCAGCAGCAGCTGCATAGCTCATAGCATCAAAAAGATTAAAGCGCAACACGAAACCAACGAAATTCCCACTTTTCCCTCTGCCATTTCCATTTTCCAAATATCTAATGCCAAGCGCAGAAAAAAGAAGAATGAACGAAGAAATTACTGCAGCGCAGCAGCCAAGAAATATTTCAAGTGAATTCAAATGAATTGTATTAAGTTTCTCATATCAACAACGACTTTTCAATGCTCTCTCTCTTTCTTTCTTTTAGTAATGACATCACTTTATCAAACTCTTTCAAGGGAATTTGAAATTTCAAACACTATTAGTCACTTGATAAGTTTGTATTACTTTTCTTTTTTTAAATTATGCAATTGTGTAGAGTATCTTGTTGTTTGTTTAGGGCATTGAAAATGCGCAGGCGTTGACACTGTTATATCCATATGATCTTTGAGCTGTTTTACAGTAAGATGAACAACATCAAATAGAAAAAATTGAAAATAGTTTCTTTCATTTAATTTTGAGATATTTAATTTTAGATGAAAAGAGCGAAAATTTAAATTTCTTAAAAATAAAAAATTTATATTTTCTTTTTTTTTATATTTTTGTGATACATTTTCAATCTTTAGAAATTAGCGAAAATTTAAATTCCTTAAATATTTGTTAAACATATTTGACATTTAAATCTATAAAAATTTTTAAATTTTAGAAATTGTGAAATTTAATAATTTCATTTTCTTTTTTCTATGTTATATACGAAATTTGTAATATATATATTTTTTTTAATTCACAATTCAGTTAAGACAATTTTAATTGAAATATTCACTTCATTTTAATACGATCTAGATTACATTCAAAAATGTTTAAAAAGCATATATTTATTCTTCTTAAAAGATTTTTCATTTGAAGAACAAAAATTGGTTAATAAGTAAGTTAATGAAAGTTGAACCTTTATTATTTCTACTGTATGAGTGTTTGGTTATGTTTTAACGATTGTGATATTTTCTGTATGTTTTGATATTTTAAAAATGTAAAACATATATTTATTCTTTCTTTAAGATTTAATATATACTAGTTGAAAGTATATTTAGTTAGTTCAAAGTTAAATTTCTTTTAATCTTATAAAATATATTTAGTTAGTCAAAAGTTGCATTTATTCTATGCTTTTAATTTTTATATTAATCATTGTAACCAAAAAGGTAATTTCTACATAACTTATCAATTTACAAATTAAACTATGTTTAAATTTTGAAAAATAAATATCAATACTTTTTTTTAAGATTCAATTCAAGCAAGTTGAAAAAATTACTATGGAAATTTAATTTCTTCAATGGTTTTAATTGTTTTTCAAATCTTTAAATAATGAGAAATTTAATCAAATTCTAAAATAGTTTGAAGAATATATATTTTTATTCGTCTCTCCTTAATTAATTAAAAATGAAATCAAATTATAATATAGTTTGATGAATATATCTTTGTATGCTTCTTTTAAGATTGACTTTAAATGTGATGAAAATAAATAGATTATTTCCTTAGTTATCTATCGCTTATGATTATAGTTTTAGTCGAATATGGAATTTATTTTATTGTTCGGACTGTTTAATTTTTCACTATGACCTATGAGATATTTTCTTTTTGTTTTCGTTTCTTCGCAAGAGTATTTTCCAAAATGGATTTGAGAATATATGTAAAAATTCATTTCATTTTGTTTTGTTTTTGTTGTTGGTCTTTTCGTTTTGTTGACTAGCAGCGAAAATACATAAATAAAATGTTGTCGCGTGGTTTACAAATTCAGCTGTTGCATTTCTTGTTTGTTTGTTGTTGTCATCGTCGTTGTTGTTGTTGTATTTGTTGTTGTTGTTGTTGTTGTTGCAGTATGACACATATATGTAGAGACTGTTGCTGTTGTTGTCAGTTTTGTAGACGAAGAAAAAAGCGCTGAGATTGTAAAACTGAAATGTGAATTGAAATTAATTTGCTGCTGCTGCTGCTGAGAGACGTGGGCAGAGCAAAAGAGAGTGACACGAAAGGGACAGAGTTGAGAGGGGGGAAAAGGAGGCAGATAGATAGAGAGAGTGAGAGAGAGAGAGGGGGAGGGGGGAGGGGGGGAGGGAGTGTTGAGTTTGTCGATTACATTGCATAATCGCAAATGACGTAGAACGTTGTTGAACAGGATTTCATTTAATTAAGCACATATTTGTATCTGCAAGATACACAAGCAAACATACATAGATACACATTTGTAAATGCGTATGTGTGTGTAAGAGTGTGTGTGTATGTGTTTCTATATATCTCTGTCTATGTAACGAACCGTTAAGTTTGTCATTGAAGCGCTTTTTTCTGGTAAGCATTGCTTTTTTGCTTTTCGCTTTTTCGGCTGCGTTACTGAAAAAGTGGAGCAACTTTTTCAATGGGGTGGGTAGAGAGGGGGCTGACAAGGTCATTCTGGTATTTGACTTGTCACAGGGGTGGGAGCAAAAAGGGGGCGTGGCGTGGTGTGTGCTGGGAGGCGTAGCCAATAAAGCATAAACAAAGTTTTGCGTATACGCTGTCAGCACAGTTTGCTTCTATCTGTCGCCCCGTTCAAATGACACGCTCCATAAAGTTCACCCCCCCCCCCCCCTCTTCCCCCTCTTTGTAGCTGCCTCTACAAGCACTCAACTCAATCATCGAGTGGCTTTTGTGCTGAAGCAGCCTTTGATAGCCACTTGACAAAAGCTAATCCTCAACTCTCTCTTTTTTTTATCTCTTTCCTTTACAGCTTGTGCGTTTCACACTCTTTCGTGCCCCCCCGTTGCCCACGCCCCCCGTTGGAGGCGTGCGCCCAGAACAGCCGTCAAGACGACTTACTCGATCATGAAGATGAGCTCACCGAGGATCATGCAGCAGAAGCGGAGCAGCAAATCATCAAATTCGTCGCGTGTCTCGATGACAACGTCGTCGGCCGATGAGAATCTCATCGAATCGAAGCTCTTCAGCTGGATGCGACTCTTTCGCTTTGCCTCGCTGCTCTGTCGCGCCGAGTAGAGAGACAGAGACAGAGACAGAAAAAGCGAGATGCGAAATAAATATGTTCTCTCTTTCTAACATAGTTGCTAAGAGACAAACACCCCCTCCCCAAAAGTCTATCTCTCTATCCTAAATAGTATAATGCAAAATGCATTCAACAAAGAAAAAAAATAAAGATAAAAGATACTCGTGCTAGTTGCCGCTTTCGATTCAAGTTTTCCTATTATATGATAAACAAATATGAACAAGAAAAAGAAACTTTAATTAAAAATCAAATATATATAAATTACAAAGAAAAAAACAACAACACTTTATAGATTCTGCAATGTAGAGCGTAAGAGAAAATTTTTGCCTATATTTCCATTAGCGAATTAATCAGTTTTTGGATTTGTGTTCCGTTATTTATATAAATTGTTTTTGTATCTTTCACAATTAAGTCAATTTTTAGTGTAAATTTCGCACTCTGTGAAATTTGTCGCGCCTTTCGTACCTTTTGTATTGTAATAAGAGAAAAGCAAAAAGAGAAAAAGAAAAAATATTGTAACAACATACATATGATATGATATGAGTATGATAATATATATGGCCGTTTATTGCGTTGTTTCTTCGGGATTTAGTGCTTAAGTTTACAACAACAACAACAAAAACAACAACAAATAAAACATAAAACAATATCAACAACAAAACACAACAACAACAACAACAGCAAACCGAAATATATTTTTGTAACTTACAAAACTGTTTTTGCGTGTCACAAAAAACAAAAAAAAATGCAAGTGCAACAGAAATGTTTGAAATTTAACTAAACTGCTAGAAAGCTACCATGCAATACTAACAATAAAAACATAATAATAAAGTAAATAAAATAAATAAATATATATATGAAATATGTATACAAGTAGAGCAATATATTTACAGATTCGAAACTCAAAGTCGAGCAAAATGCGCTTACCACAAAACTTCACAAACAACCAAACACATACACACACACACACAAACAGGCACACACACTTACACACACACACGCACACACAAATGTATCTGACTAATTTTTGCCCCCCTAGTAAGTGTAAATTGCATTTAATCCAAAGATGTTGCCAATCAAGAGAATAAATAGATTACATAATTAGCGCAAAATAAAACAACAATATGAAATATCACAAAATGATTTAACAGATTTAAATGTATTTTAATTCCACGCAACCTCAAATGAAGCAATTAACAGCAACAACAACAACAAGAGCAACAAAAAATATCATACATTTTCGAAACTAATTTTTAATTATTAATTAGTTAGTAAGCAATGTAACAAACAAAACAACAGCAACCACTGGCAAAACAAAAAACAAAAAACCAAACGAAAAACAATGCAAATATAAAACAAAACAAAACAAAAACATTAGCAAAATGTTGACAAGAAGAAATACAATGCAATAAATCGATATCGATAAATAAATAAAGTCTTTAAGCATGTTGTGTGTTCAATGCAAATAAAATTCAATTTGCGTTTTTCTCTTTTTTTTTGTGGGAACTTTAAATTTCAGTGAGATTCAAATCTAACGTATTTCGTAATACCCGCATTCAACTGTAGGTGGCGCATCAAGCTCTTGGGCGCTGCTAGCGGACAAAAGCTGTTTGGCATATGAGAGTGGCAGACACAATTGCAGTGAGCTTTCAACAGTGTCTGTTACGTTTTAACACTAACTCATTTGGTGCTGTTAGCTGTTGTACACAAATAAAGCATTTTTAAACAAAATATGAAAGTAATGTTTTTGAGTTACGCTTCTTCATTTTGATTTACAAATTATTTTGTTCTAAACAACATTATATTTTATAAAGGAGAGCAATATTCGCCATTTTAGTATATTTTTTTAACATATTTTTGTAAATTTTAAACTCAAAACACGGTCACATTACAGTGCGAAGCTACAGTTTGCCGCGTCCGGGTTTTAAGCGTTGAAAAAAGTGAAAAAAAGTTATTTAAAACATTTATACAATATATATTATGCATCTAAGGTATTGTGCAGATTATTCGGAGTCGAGGTATGATGAAGGTTATCTTTTAATACTCCAAAGTCAACTTTTTCTTCATTTCAAGGACTAGGACTCCGCTGCCAAATTTACCGTTACTTTTGAAAAGACGCGTCATGGCGCCATTTTATAAAACGACAATTCCAATTGGCGTCAAGTCAATCGGTCTCTTGCTTTTGCACGATCGTTCTGTTTAGAAGACGATGTGTAAACAAAAACGAAATAGAGAACAACAATTCTACCTACGAATCACAAAAATGCCGGCAAGGGAGAGAGAAAAAATGCGAGCAAGCAATTGGAGCAAAAGTTCGGTAAGTATCGCCGTTTGGCGTCGTCTTCGGCATGTTCCCGAAGATAATTTCGTATCGTGGCGTCTTGCCCCTCCATATTTTCTCCCCCTTATTTTCAATTTTCCCTTCAAGATCAGACCGCAATGCATAGTGAACAGCAATTTGCCTCCTGCTAGCTGATTCAGTTAGTGTTTCGTGCTCGTCGAGTGTTGTTCTCGGTTTTTCCTCAACAATAATATCGAAAGTTTTTCACAGCACACAGTTTTCTCATTCTTTCTATCTATATATATATATATATACGCACGCAACATATATATCCGTCTCTATATATATATATATTCGAGTGCTCTATATAGAAATTGAAATTTAAATTGGAATTGTTCTAAAGTTAAAATCGAATTTAATTGTGTTGTGTGTGTGTTTTTCCGATATAAATCAAATAACGGTTGGTTGAATTACTCAATTTTTCCACACGCACTCAGAATGGATTACATAATCACAGCATTGTTTTTGAGAGAGCGAAAAAAAAACGAAAATTTGAAAACGAAACAAGATTGAAAAAAACGTGGCAGAACACGTTTTCCACTTGAAAAACCAAAAATCGAAAATGTGCTACTAAATGCGAGTGCACTTAAGGCTAAATTATGTTAAAACACCATTAAAATGAATGGCAATTAAAGAGTGGGCCGCACGCAGTCATTTTAGGATGTGATGTGGGAGAGGAGAAATCAAAAGAAAAAATCGAATCATGCTGCTGTTGCTGCTGTTTGTGGCAAGAGTGCAGCAAGTGTAGAATCAGCAGCAACAGCAGCAGCACAGCATGATAATTTTCCGACCAAAAGTTTAACGAACTGAGTTCATTTCTATTTTTGAATAATTCGAAAGCACAAGCACAAACGCCACAAAAGTGAAAAGTCTGCATGGTTTTTCCCTCACATGTGCCATGTACAACATATTGTATGTATATGTATGCATATTGAAATATATGTATATGTGCACACACTCACACTCACACTCACACACTTACGCATGTGGGCTGATCTATAAGACGCCTACACTGTGCAAATTTTCATTTTCAACTGGACATTAAATGAAAATTTAGTGCATATTGAGAACAGATGACGAAAGTAAAATATCCACATGAGAAAAACGAGAACACTCATTGCAAAATATCTACCGTACTTATTGTTGTAGTGTTTTCACTTTATTAATTGCTTTTAAAGTAGTCTAGACTCTATAGCAGCTATAAATATAGTAGATGTACGGACAAGAAATACATGTTTACTATTTGCTTTAAAAATATAATTTCTGTTTAAAAATTATTTTAAATATTTGTTTTAGTTGTATAATAACCAGAGCAATTTTTAAATATCTAAGGGCAGTTAAAATCTTACAGTATTTATTTATTCAAGAACATAAAGAAAATTTATGGTTGAAAAATGTATTTTAAATATTTGTTTAGGTAAAGGTTGAGCAAATATATAGTATTTTAAATATTTTACTTAGTATTTTCAATATTTTTATAAAAAATACTGTATACTAAAAATTGAAACCCTTGTCAAAATATGTCGTTAAGAAAATGCTCAAAAAATTGATTGATGCGTTTTCTTTTTTTTTCTGAACAGTCATCACTTTCTTAAGTTTATTTTAACGAGTGCTTACTCTATACATATATCAGTATTTGCTCGTATTATGAAATTGTTTTCAATTCTCATTTAGCTAATTTCACTTTCATATGAAATTTTGCACACTTGAAATGCATTTACTATAGGTTTTTTTTTTTGTGAAAATCGTAAAAACAGACGAAAGTTTTTGAATATTTTTTTGAAATAGTATTTTCACTTTTGCTATGTTTATGAATGATATCAGAGTTTGCGTACTATAAATGACATTCACCTTAGGTTTTTTTTTTTGTTAGAAATTAAATGAAATTTAGCATTTTATTTGAAATGTCATGTTTACGAGTATTTCGCACTATTTCCTTGACTTTTACTCATTTCTCACGCTATGTTTATGAATGATATCAGTGCTTGTTTCATCCTTGGCTTGGAACACTCGATTCGATATATATCATAGTCATACATGCGCTTGCAGAGAGGCCTTCAAAATGCTGACAGGCAGCTAATCTATAGCATATAGTCTCCATGGCATTTCTTCTACGTAGTATGCTACGAATTTTCATATTTTTCTCTTTTTTTTTGTGCTCGACACAAATATTAATATGGATTGTAAATTATGTGCTTGATTTCTTGATTTTTTTTTTTTTTGGTTTCACTTAATATTATATGTGACAACTAAAATAAATGTTAAAATTGGCAAACTTGAAAGCATCGTCACTCCGCTAGCGAATGGCGTCAGCGCCAATTTTAAAATCGACAAAAAGTCGAGTGCGAGAAAAAGTCGAAATAAACATTTAGCCCACTTCCGTTTGAAAATAGCCCACAGCATTGATGCGTAAAGAAGGCTCTTCGATCCAATAGAATAGACGACTGTGGCGGACTCATTCTTTAGAATAGGTCATGATTTATTTGTGTTTGACATAATTGGGTTGGTTGTTAAGTTCAGGTGGAAGAATCGTCGGCGTTTTGTGTGGCTAATAACGAACAAATTGTGATTGATGTTTTCAACAAACAAACTTATTATACAATATACAAAGATATATGTAGTAGAAACTATGATAAATAGCTATTATGTTCTTTTATATACTCGCAGTGTAATATGTTAAATTGAAGTGCCACCACAAATAGTCATTGTCCCGTCGAAATCGAAAAATAAATTAATATATCTGTTAAACTACTGCTTGGGAAGAAGGGATATATAACATCGTCTGCTTGCTGTGCTGTGCTGCCAAGGCTGTGAATCACATAGAATAGAATAGAATGTCCGGGCAGCAACCGCCGTTGCCGCCGTTTGGCAATGGGCCACGTGGCTGGAATCCACGTGCACCAAATCCCGCCTCGCCGTCGCCCTCATCGTTCCTCTACCGTCCACCATCGCCGTGGACAACAGCGCCCAGTCCACCGCCGATCATCAGCGGACCGCGTAGCTTTGGCCATGCCATGTCACCGGCTCCACAACTCCGGGGGGGCCAACGTCCAAGCCTCAACAATGCGAACACCAACAACAACAATATGCCGCATCCACGCCCCCAATGGCCGGGTGGCAATCAATCGCCAGCCCCATACTTGCCACCGCAATCGCTGTACGAGCCACAGCAGCAAGGCTATGGCTATGGTGGTGCACCTCAAGCACCGCGTCCATATCGTCCAGCTCCGCTGTTGCATCATCAGAACTCTTATGGAGCGCAGCCAACGAGCTCGTTTCAATTGTCGCCAACGCCATCGCCGATTGTCTGTCAAACGCCCAGCTCGGATTTCACGTATAGCAACCGACAAACACCGCTGTCACATCAGCATCAACAGCAGCAGCAGCCGCAATTCCCTCAACCGGCACCGCCACCACAATATTTGCGCCAAACGGGCGCTGCACCGCCACTGCCACCGCAACCGAGACAACAACAACAACAGCAACAACAACAGCAACGCCACGCACAGGATCAGATTGATTTTGTTGGCGTGCCGTTGGAGCCACCGCAGCCCAAGTCCTATGTCATCTACGATGATGAAGAGGAATTTGGACCGTCGACTGCCGAAATAATTGCGAATCAATCGCAAGATTACATCGATGAGAAGCTTGCCGAATATCAAATGACGATATTACAACTGCAAGGTGAGTGTGACGATAAAATCTTTTTGAATCTCATTTTGTACATTTAAGTTGTCTAATTTATGTTTTAACAGAATTTTCTATTATGCTTCTCTAAACCTAGTTTAGCATTTTTTGTGAACAAGTTAAACAAATTTGACTTATTTTACTTTGAACTCAGTTTTTGCTGAAATTTTAGGAAATGTAATTTTCTCTAATATATCCCTTTGTTATAGGCATAAATCCAGAAATTTCCAAAGTTTTCTTTGATACTATTTAAAGGTTGACCTTAGGAAATGTTCTAATGTATATTAAAAAGCTTGTGAACCTTAATATATCCCAAGTAAAATCTGGATATTGTTTTGCCAAAAATTTCTCTGATACCATTTAGAGTTTAATAATATAGTTGACTAAGTTTTTGGCTGAGATTTCTGAAATATTCTGATATGGAAAAGTAGCCCCTAATCTATGAAAAGTTTCTATAGTATATTCTGCTAATACTATTCAAAAGCTTAACACTTTATAAAATGTTATTAATATTTATGTTTATCAAGAAATTTTCAACATTTCGACTAGTTTTTGTTAGTCTTCCAAGACTTCAATCATTGGATTTGACAATGAAATACAATGCACAATGTTCAATAGCTTGTGCATGTCCTGCAGACAGGTGACAGCATCGGGGGCACCATTGAGTTGCACAAACTTGCCTTCAAAGCTGATCTTGATGGTTGTTTTTGTGCAGATGATTTTTCTATCAAAGGTCACAGTGCATGCATTGAGCTTCTCTTTGCTGGCAGTGCGACGAAAGGCGACTTTGGATGGCTGATATTTGAAGCGATCCCTTTCGGGTATGTTGTGTACCTTGAGATTGCCCGAGTAGATGGTTAATGTGTGACGTTTGAGTGCAGCTTGAGGCACCTTGCTTAGCACCACCTTAACGCTCCATTTGTCCGAGGGCAGCGTCATATGCGATACGGCATTTGCCAATTCGATCAATGGAAAATCGAGGCGTTGACCCTGCCCTCGAGTTTCAGTTGGCAAACTCATTGGTTTGATGAAGCTCCAAGTGTCGTGGTGAATGAACTTCTTAATCACATATCCGTTTCGATGGGATACAATAGTTTTGCTTCCCAAGGATTCCGTGTTCGTGTTGTTGACTCTGTTCATTTTGATGGCAACTCCTCGTTGCATTCGTTTTGGCTGCACTGCATCTTGGATTGGCTGCTGATCGATCATTCTCTCTGGTTCAATCTCGGTGTCTATATTCATAAGCGGTTGCATCATCATCTTTGTATTGTCTTCTAATTTTGAATTGAGTATATGTTGCACTGGCTTAGAGCTTATCGATGGCTCGTTGGTTTCCATCGGCTCCACTTTGTTAGCCAACTGCAACTCATCATTTTTGTTGTCATCTTGTTTAATGAACTCGTCTGCGAAGAATTGCCTAAGTCCCTGGATTTTAGGCAACATATTATTGCTTTCGCTTGTTGTCTTCGCATTAACTTTGATTAAATTCATTTTGATGTTCTTAGAATCTTTTCAACTAAATGACAAACTATTTTTGATTGCTGAAGATGATTTGGCAAAAAAAAACCTTTTTTTTTTTTGCCTCTGAGCTGTGTTGACGTTGACTTCGAATGCGGAAAAGAAAGAAACTTCATTTTGACATCGCCATTTTGAAAAGAGGTGTCAGTATTTCATTTCGATAAATGCATTTCGATAACAATGATTAATACTAATATGTCGTTCAATTTGACATTTGATAGAATTATAGGTATTCCAAAGTAATTTTCTAATATGTCATTCAATTTGACATTTGACAGAATTTTAGGTATTCCAAAGTAATTTTCAGCATCGATACCAACTAAAGGGAAAAACTATGAATTGGCTCAACTTTTCTGAACATTTTCAACGAATGTAAATATTTACATGCAAATGTTTGTATCTAAATATTTTCTTAAATATCTATATATATGTATATATATTCTTGGCAAGTTCAGTGCACATTGTTGAATCAGCTTCGTGTGTCATCTGAACTTGACCCAGTCGCCCACGTCGATCAATGTGCTCGCTTTTTTAGCGCCCAAAAGCTGAATGTCTTGTTTGTAAAACTATAAATTTAATGTAGTATTTGTCACCTCTGTTGCATTTCAACTGCATGAGTCGATTGGATATTTTTATAGCATGGGAAAATTGGAATTGATCAAAAATGGCTTAAATGAATTTGGTACATCTTAATGAATGTTAAAAGATTGTATGAGATCTAGAATATGCTGCATAATTATAATTCAATCAATAGAGCTTTACTAAAGAAAAAGGCAATGAATATTGTCAAAGATCGAAAAGGGCTTAATAAATTTGGAATATTTTCTACAACAAAATTTAAGGAAATTTTGTTAGGTATAGAAATTTATATTTCTGTATGCTGCTTAATTGGAAATTATCATTGGAGCTTTAAAAAAAGAATTTTGTTATATATTTCGATTATTATTTTATTAAAAAATCGTTTAGTAACTCTTGAATAAATTGCTTAGATATTTGAATCAATTTCGAAATTATTTGAGAATAGTTTAGGTTATGTTTTTGCCATTTATTTGCCTAGACATTTAAGAGAAATAATTTCTATGCATGAGGTAGATGGAACTGAAGATAGAACCTGCGATGACTTTCTCTTAAAAAATAATTGTTTTATATCAACTTTTTTATTAAATTGGGTTCAATTTTTGGTGTTTATGTAAAATGAACAATTTTACGATTAAATTCAAATATTTATGTGCGTTCAAATAACGATAGCATCAGATAAAATTCAGTTATAAACTTAAAGCTAGTAGATTCTTTAGTTTAACTAGTCTTTGCTAGTGACATTGTGCTGGCCACGCTAACACAATCAGTTGCATTGCCATCCTCGACTTGATCCATCGACTCAACCGACTGTGAATGCTGAGCATTTGGCTGTAGCTCCTGGCTGAGAGCATACATATTATAGCAAAGCACCAGTCGAGTGTTGAGACCCTCGAAGATGCTAACCACACTGGGCTTAAGATTAAAGAAAATGATTTTCTGCTCACGGCGACGAAAATCATCAATCATGGAGGAAATAACTTTGGCGGCAGTAAAATCCGCAGCATAGATATAAGTGCAATCGATGACCACGGGCAAAGTTGTTTTGCTGCCAGATTTCAAAACCATGTTGCGCACAAATTCGACAGAGGGAAAGATGAGGCAACGATCGGGTGTAATTTTGACAAATCGAATACCCTGCTCCGTCTCCAATTGCTCCAACGTGACCTTGGGCCGTGCCGAGTGATAGAGTATGAACAGTTGATTGGCTGCAATGGCCACCAGGATGCCAATTTCCAAAGGCAAAACCAGGCAAGTGATGAACGCCAAAATGCCGGGCACCAAATCAGAGCCTGGAAAGAGAGAGTGAAGAACAAATCAACCAAAAGTTTATAAAGAGACTCAAAACTCTACTCACGTTTGCTACGCCACATGGGCATTATGATTTGGTATTGCACCTGAAAGATCACCGCCGAGATGAGAATGGCAGCGAGCACTGCTCGCGGAATGAAGGCAAAGTATTCGGTGAGAAAGCTGAGTGCCAGGACAACAACGAGTCCAATATAAAAATTAGACATGCTGGTGCGACAGCCGCTGGCATTGTTGATGGCCGAGCGAGCCAAGCCGCTGTTGCTGCGATAGCCACTGAACAGCGAGTTGGCTATGTTCGCCACACCCGTGGCAACCATCTCCTGAGTGATGTCGATCTGTTTGCCCTTGGCAAAAGCCTTGCACACGGAGACACTCTCCAGCAGCGCTATGAGCGGCACAACGATCAAACCGTAGCCCAAACTTTGCACCATCTCGAGGAAAGTTTCGCCCTCCACAGCTGGAATGCCTGCTGTGGCATTGCCCGCTTGTGGTTCAACGGAGAAGGGCGGTAATGACAACGATGGCAGTCCAGGTGGTATGTAGCCGGTGAGCACAAATGGATTTGTACCTCTGCTCTCCAAGTGCATGGCCATCACTGTGGCGGCAATCACAACTGTCGCATTCCTCGAGATGCCCATAAATTTGATCACATGATTAACTATTCTCTGCAACCAATTGCATTGCGTACGAACCTTGGGTCCTATGCTCAGTCGTCCTAGATACCGCATGGCCAGCAAGAGTATAATACAAGCACAACCCAAACAACTATCCGCCAATCGTATGTTGTTAATGTCCTTGATCATGCTAATCCATCTTTGCAAAAAGGACGCCCCATCGCTATTCACACCGAGTATGTACTTCATTTGGGAAGTGCTCACAATCAAAGCCACAGCACTTGTGAATCCTGCACTCACAGGTCCAGAGACAAATTCAACTAGAGATCCTAGTTTAAAGGCGGCCATAAGCAGCTCGATGAAACCGGTGAGAAACGTGAGCAGCACCGAGCGTTGCCAGGAGCCTTTGGCAAACTGATAGGTCATCAAGGAGGCAACTGCGGTGCTGCCAATGGTGTTGTCCTTGCAGGTGCCGAATAACACGTACATAAAGCAGCCCATAAACGAACCATAGAGACCATACTGCAAAGTGCACAGAATACAGAGTTTTAATTGAGTATAGGAAACTTTAATTTTTTAAGTAAAAAGTATAACAAATTGTGGTACGTTGTTTGAAAATGTATTTTAAACATTTTTCCTTTTTAATTTGATAAAAGCATAGGCAAAAGGAAAGAAAGAAAGGAGTGTGCAGTAAAATAGTGTGGTGTTGTTCTTAAAATATACTATACAAGTACCGCAAACATACTAAGAGTGTATATGAATTTATACCAAAGGCCATATAGGGTATATTGTACTATAGTACTACAATCAAAATATTCTATAGAGTGCAAAATATACTATAGGTGTAAAAAGTACAACAACATTTGTGGTACGTTGCTTGAAAAGGCATATTAAACTTTTTTTTTCCATTTTAATTTGATAAAAGCGTAGGCAAAAGGAAAGAAAGGAGTGTGCAGTAAAATAGTGAGGTATTATTCTTAAAATATACTAAACGAATACCGCAAAAATATTAAAAGTGTAGATAAAGGCCATATTGGGTATATTGTACTGTAGTACTATAATCAAAATATACTATAGAGTGCAAAAAATACCATGTTTGGAAGTGCCCCCTTTTGACTGTTTCATACACTTGCTACCCTATGGTATAAAAAGTACAACTAATTGCGGTACGTAGTTTGAAAGAGTCTTATAAAACTATTTTCTTCAAAATCTGATTTGATAAAAGCAATAAAGTCTCGTGCGCAACTTTCACAATTAACATATGGTGAAATTTTGAGGTTGAAATTTAATGGATGAAGTTTTTTTTATGTATGTCATATTTAATAATTTTCTAAAACATGCAAGAAAACACTTTTCAATTTATGAAAATACTCCAATGACACCATTAAGAACAATTAAACATCTTTAAATTTTCTATATAGTTATTCAAATCATTCGTTATCAAACCCTCAAAATTTCCTGGTAAACCAAAAAGCGGAAAATATTTGTATCTAAAAGCAAGACACGCACTTCTTGATATGCTTTCGTTAGCAAGTATTTAAATAGATATTCCAAGTAGCTATTCTATACGAAAAACTAACTTTCTCGATATACGATACACAGAGACAATCTTTATAAACACAGCTGCATGTCTACGTAGAGCACACGTCAACCCATTTATAGCCTCACTTTGTGTGAACTATAAAACCGCAAAGATAAGTGCGACATTCAAGACACAGATAAATTTCTTACCTGGGCGGGCAATCCCACAACGCCCGAGTAGGCGAGACCTTGGGGAATGACCGTAAGGCCGACAGTGAGACCTGCTATAAGGTCGCCAAGGGCATCGCTGGGTCTGTACTTGGGCAGCCACTTGAGGATGGGCAATCGCTTCTTCAGCGTCTTCATGCGACAGATATTTCGAGCATAGCGACTGCAGCAGGAATTCGCGTTGGAATTATCCACCTCCAACTTGGCAGCCTCCAACTGCTCGAGACTCTTGTACTTGGAGGTGCGATGATCGGTGATTAGGATGAACTCTGTCGAGGAGCTGTGAAATTGCGCCTCAAGATTCTGATTAATTTCAGTCTGACGGCGAAAAGTCACTTCGTTCTCCAGCGTGGACATGTTCAAGTATAAAGTATTATTTTAGATGCGTCTGATATAACTAAATCTAGACGAAAGACTGATGTCTGCTTTAGATTCTGCTGCTATTTCTAGAGCTGGCGGCTGCTGCTGTTGACGCTACTGCGATACGCGCATCACATCTTATCGGGTAGACCCAAATTAGCTGTTTGTACAGCCAATGGCGTAGATGTGGGAGCGGGATATAGGTTGTATGTTTCAGTTCCGTTCAGTCGAGTCAAGTCAAGTCTTGGGTGTTATCTGCGCGTGCAGCAGCGCGATCATAATCTCACACTTGACAATGACCAGCCCCCTTCGATTGGGGCTCCGATTTGTTTGCGTTGCTTGAGTGTCACAACGATGTCAGCGCGTTGCTCCAAATTTTCCATTTATCAATCGGGCTTGTACTTGTTTTTTATTGACTATCCAAATATTGATGTACCACATACGTATTATATCGTTTTCTATTACCAGTTGTCAAGTTCATATAATGATTTAAAACAGAAAAATCAACTTGCTCAGCACATTTCTCAATTATTCAAAATGATTTTAATCAACTTTATACCCAAACAATTTATGGGGTATGTACGTGAACGGATGCTGCTTGGCCACAAGTCATAAAGTCTTTTCACAATATAAGAAATTATTTTAGAATTAAGTGAGGGAATAAATACATATATGCACAAACTTATGTCTAGACAGCGTAGGGCAGTTGAAATGGCTTTTCAAAAGTCTTAATTTGAATTCTTTTTCTTCGAATTTATCTTTTTCCATATTTGTGTATTCAATTTTCACAATTTTCTTTACTTTCTGTTTATTTTCTTCAACTTTGGTAACACATAAGCACAGATTCATAGAGCGAGTTGCCCTATAAAGTATATTTTTCATTTATTGACTTCAATTTGAATTATACCTGATATTCTCTCATTTTTCAATATGACTACAAACTATAACACATCAAATATCTTACAATTATCGTAAGCTCAGATTTATACAGCAAGTCGCCCTTATAAAGTATATTTTTCTTTTATTGATTTGAATTTCTCTTATTTTTCAATTTGATTACAAACTGCAGATTACTCTTCTATTATTTCTGAAATTTAATTGAAAATAATCTATTTGAAGGCGTCTTTCTGTCTGAATACTTTGCCATGATTTAATCGCGATACAAGCCTTTAGTTTAAAACAAATTACTGACTGACCCAATTTGTTTTTACTTGTTTGTGTTTAAATATTGTATAGTGTCATAGTCAAAGCCGTTAAATTGCGTTAGGCACAAGTCTATTGTATAAGTTTAAAACTAAATACAAAAGTGATCACACTTTGTGCTGACAAGGCTTACGAGTATTAAAGCCTTTTGTTGCGCCAATGAGATCACTTTTTATACACTATATTATAAAGCAGCTAGTTTCAGTATCTATCTATGTAACTTGGGTAATTTGAAAAGTCGTTTATTAGGTAGACAAAGGCATTCAGATGTTCAGCTGATGCTGATGTCACAGGGGAAATGCCTTTATTTTGCTATTTATAAATTGCATTTTTGCTTGGCTTTTGCTTTTCCCTTCTTTTTATTGTTTGAGGGAATTGAAATGGTTTGCGCCTTGTTGCTTAATTCTGAATTTAGCTGATGTTTGTATATTTTTATTTCATGTTTGGTATAAAATGTCGCCAGAGGAAAAGGAAAACATAGTCTATGACCAAATGTATTTATAGATTCCTTTCGTTCGCCCTGCTTTTCTTGCTATTTTCAATTTTCACTTAGCTCGAACTTGTCTTGTCACGGGGCGTAAGTGATTAAAAATAGAGTTTCGAATATTTCTCGCTCTGGTTTCTCTGGGTTTTCTCATTGCATTTTCTGTGTATACATATTTACTTATTTATTTTTGAATTATTTTGTATACTTTTTCTATGTTTTTGGCGTTAGGATAATCCAAAATATTTGCTTAAAGTTTAAGAGAACTATTCTTTTGGGTGCTTTGGGAATTTTAGAATGAATTTTTATTGTTGGACAATTTTTCAAAATTTGACTGAAAACGCAACATTAGGTTTCAAATTAGCCATTATTTTATATTTTGGCAGCCAATTGTGTTATCGCTTGTTCTTTTTATACTATTTACACAATTATGAATTAAATTTTGCGAAAATATATGTCTTATATGTAGATATAGATATATATTTTCGACTGCAAAGGTATCATTCCAATTGCGCCCACGCGCAAGCGAATGAAATACATTTCTATAAATAGGAGATTTCGAAACTAATTTTAATAATTTTTGCACGTAATATTGAGGCCCCAGCGATGATTTCTAGACATTTTGCAAAATGCCGCATCTCGAACAAATCAAATTGTTGGCTCTTCGCAAAAGCAATTTTTAATTGCTTTTTTATGTGTTTATATGCACATATATAATATATAGGTCCAATATTCATATATGTACATATTTTTGGCTAATATTTTCTGTAATTTACATTGCTTAATTTCTGTGCAAATATTTTTTTGGTCAATCGAGTTTATTTTGCCGCCGGAGGTTTCTTTTTTTTCTTTTTTATTGACTTTGTATATCGCACCGTTTTTATTGATCTTATGAACACTCACACTCAAGGTGTAGATGACTTTGAAACTAGATGAATGTCTATATATATATACAAAAAGCGCTTTTAGCGCACAAGTCAATATTTGAAAAATTGAACAACCGAAATGAGAAATAAGAAAAAGGAAAAACGAAAAGAAAAAATCTTTTTGGCGTTTGTCTAACCATTAAAATGGGCAACTTTATGGCTAGGTGCGAAATAAATAGAATCGCATCCGAATTTATTTTTAGGCAAAAACAAAATATTGAAAAGTGCTGAAAACAACTGACTGAGAAATTCGCAAGAGGAAACAATTGTTTATGCAATTTTTTTTTCGAACTTTTTGTTGTTTAACGTTACTCAGTGGCAAACAGATCGCTGCAGATTGACGATCATAAATATAGACCCAGAGAGAATCGAACTTATTTGTTTGGAAAACATTTCTATACCGAGAAATACCTACATTAATTATGTGGAATATATGGGTTTTAAAAAAAAATAAAAGTTAAAACGTTTTGCAAATATTTTTTTTTGTTAAACAAAGATGGAATTCAATTAGACGATTCGATGCGGTCATGTCCTATCAAAACCTGTTGCGAATTTCAATTTCGTATCAAATTTGTAAATATTCAAAATGCTTGTTATTCAAAATGCGACAAATTGACGTAATATTTTGCAACTTACGCAACAATTTCATTGACTCAATTTCGATGGGAACTACAAAGAACAACAACAACATTCCAGTAGCTGCTCCTCTTTATAACACTTCAAACTGTTTGTTGTGTGTTCGCTCGGTTTGTTATCATTAGAATTACAGTGGCTATTTATAGCATCAACCTCTGAGGTTGTATCTATCCACTTAACATTTTACAGCCGAGAGAGGTTCACATTAGTGGCAGCACTTCGTAAACAAAAACTGCTGTGCCATAAAATTTACATGAACACCGAAATTTGATTGTTCGGCCAGCTGTTATATATACATACACACCACTCGCATTGTTTACTTACCAATTAATTCATGTGTTCTCTGTTATTTAATGGGTTTAAGTGCTTGTTTTTATGGGCTAATACATGGATGTAGTGCTCAAGTGCTGACAATTTCAAATAGATTGTCTGTAAAGTAAATCTTATTGCCCATGCTCGCTAACAGCGATTGTCACAACATTAACAGTAGTCGACGGTGTTTTCTTTTTAGATGCGCAAATTCGAAAATAATAATCCCCCCTTTACTTAGACGGTGTGACCTTAAAAATAAATGTTATTAAATTTAAATTGAAATGTGTCTATGCATAACTAATATGTATGACCCAGTGACGGGTGACTTTACACATGAGGTAAGGTCAACTTCTAACAAACAGAAAGGCTGAGATAAATGCAATCACCAAAGCGTGACGTCATTAGTCTCTCACTCGCCGCTCGCCGTTTGCTTCGGAAACTTGTTTGTCCCAGCGATAAACACACAAGTCGCGATTATGTAAGCTCGAAAATAAACATTTGTTTTGGATTTCTGTTGGTGTCCAATGATGATGTTGATCACTTTCATGAATGACTTTCATTAAGCGGCGTGTGCTCGTAAAGCTGACCCATATTTTCCCATTGGCTGAAACTGAAACTTTTATAATTGCTTTATGAGTAAAACCATTCAGGAGCTTGGTGTTCTACCTTAATGTCTGTAATTGGTATTTTCTCACGCTTATGATGTCACACACACACCCGAGACGTAAGGGAAGGAACAACAATAATAGTGTAAAGCGCAATAAGAAGTAAAAAGTATAAAGTGCTTAAATGTCACACACACACACACACACACACATACGGGCAATAAGAAAAACAGAAGAGAGAGAGATAGGAAAGAGAGCGAGAGTGAGCCGCGTGAGCATGAATGATTTACGACAGTGAGAGTGAATGAATGCAAGTGAGAGAGCGCACGTTACAGTTATCATTTAAATTTTTAAACTTAACCACCCAATATAAAAGAGCTTTGCAGTGTAACGGCAACTAAGCAAGCTACTATATAAATTATGCAACGATTTGAAGAGATTACAATATATAATTTAATGAAAGTGTTTTTCGAAATGTAGATCAATAAATTCAAGTTGTATTTATTATTCTACTATTGAAACCCGTTTTCAATTATAGCATTTCATTAACTGTTTAAACTGGTTAACGTTGCTTTAAGCATGTTTAAATTTCACCCTCTTTAAAAGCCGGCAACGACGCCTCTGCCGTGATAACACAAACTGTTGTTGGTGTTCAAAGGTAGTACGTGCTGCCGGAGTGGGAAAACATACATCGCAATGCGTAAATAACATAATAGCACACGCTCTCTCTCTCTGACTTGCTCTCCGACTCTCATTTATCTCTCTCTCGAATGGCGTTCTCCCGTTCTCTCGCTCTCTCTTGCGCGCTCTCGGGCAACTTGAGCTTTACTACGATTACTATACAGTCCAGCACTCTGCTGGGCTGCTGCTTCTACTGCTGCTGCTGCTTTGGGTCTCTGGACAAGGCGTAGCACATTGACGAATCAGTATCGAACCGGCTTTCTACAACTGCGGATTGGAATCGGAATCAAAAATGAATGACTTAAAGCTCGGCTAAAATGTGATTATATCTGCCTGCCCAAAAGGCATGCCATATGAGAAACAAAAATTATAGTATTGTGCGTGTGAGTGTGTGTGTGGAGTGGAATCTTGAATTTTTTGCCCACAACAAAAACTAATTAGAATTTGTCCAAGGTTTATATTTTGGGCATACGAATAAAATACGTGTTTTTTCCACCCAACAAAAAAAAAAAAAAAAATTAAGTGCGAAGTGCGAGTCGAAACTCGTTGTCGTTGTGTATATATGAGCGTGGTATTATATTCTGTCATATGAAAGACCGAAAAATCTAAAATCCAAAAAAGCTCAACGCTTGCACCGGTGATTAAAAATTTGTTGAAAATTCTGTGTGTGCGTGTTGTATGGGCTTTTAGTAAATTAAAGTTGAATTACGAGCAGAGCGGCCAGCAAAAGTGAAGGCCGCTTGGGGGTTGTTCTCCAGAGGCAGAGGCAGCCCCAAAAAAAGGGGAGAAAAAAGAGCGAATAAAAACTCCACCCGTGGTTAGCGTCATCAACGATTTTATGTGTTGTTGTCGTGTGCGTGAGAAAAATCAATTTTGCATTTAAACTGCCATACGGACAGAATCGGAATCGGAATCAGGACAAAAGGACAAGGCTGAAGAAGGCTTGTTAGCGAGTGGATGACCGATGACATTTTGGCCGCAAGAGAAGCGTATTAGAAAACCGATGCTATCATGGCTGATAGCACAGAACCAGGCAGGCATAAGGATCCAACCATAGATAATGCCGGTGCTGATGGAATTCAAGGAGCTGCTGTCGGTACTGACGTGCCCCCAATACCAGCTGTTCGACGTCGTCATGCGCATGCGCAGAAAACCATTGAGCGCGTCGAGGAAACAGGACAAGAATGCAAACAGCTGGAGACATCGACGGTGACGCGTACATACATGAAGACCATTACCACGTCACTGACCACCTCCAGCAGCGATAACAATAGCAGCAGCATCCACGTCGAGACGCCGCCGCCGCCGCAACGCTTGCGTCAAAAGGTGGCACAATACGAGAAGGTCTGGGCCACCGATGGTGCCGGCAAACGTCCCGCTGAACAGGCTGCGGATGAACTGCGTCAGGAGCAGCAGGCCGATGATTACGATGGGGAGAATCCCTTCGATATCGATGTGCATGAGATTGAGCGCCGCTTGCGTGAGGAGCGACAACGCGGCTTGGCCGAGGCAGAGGCAGCTAAGCTGGCCTTTCAGCAAGTCCATTTGCGGCACACGCCGCAATCGGCGCCACGTCGCGTTGAGGTGACCAGCGAACAGACGCCGAGTCCGTTCAATGTGACCCTGAAGACCACCAGCAAGTTGAGTCCGGGCGTCGAGTTGAGTAATGTAATGGAGGATCAGCTGTCGCCGTTCAATGTAACGCTGCGCACCACACGACGCACCACGACGACCACGATGAAGCACAATCAGAGCCGTCAAACGGAACTCGAGCGCTTCCTCGATGGCGAACGCTTGGTGCGCGAGGTGCCCGCTGCCGATGGGGTGCGTACGATAATCACCTCATCGATGACTAGGGATGGCGGCTACACGGAGGAGAAGATTTATCGCCATGGCGAGGGTTACGTCTCGCCGCGAGATTCCCCATCGTGGTCGCGCTCCAGTGTGTCGAGTGAACGTTCGAGTGTCGTCACGTCGCCGCATAGCGTTGATATGACCGCCGGTGGGAGACGCATACTCATTAAGCTTGAGGATGAAATGGAACGTGAAACAACGAGGTGTGAACACGAGCAGCAACACGATGAAACTGACGGTTCGGTGCGGGCACGCATTAGGCAATTTGGTGGGCAGGACGAGGATGCTATGGCAACGGTAACGGGTAACATTGACATTACCGTGGGTAGCAACCCCCGCAGGCGGCGTTTGTACCAACAAACAACACTGCAAGTGGGTGGCAACGAGACACAGACACAACAACAGGAATGCCAGCAACCGAAGGAGGAACAAGAACAGCAACAACGACCACCACGTCCAAGCGAACTGTCATGGCAAACAACGGGTAAATCAACAGCAACAAAGACAATGCTTACATCCACACCGATTGGCACGAAGGAGCAACCGCAAACAGCAACGCCGGACGCCAAAGTGTTTAGTCCAGCTGCAACGTGCCAATTGCGCGGTTCTTCAACGGAAGAATCTCGGAAAATTGTAAGCCACAAAAAAACGATAACCACCAGCAGCAGCAGCAGCACAACTACAAAATCGTCCTCCTCGTCGCGTAAATCCGTCGGTTTCCCAACCGCCTCGAACGTTGGCCTTGGTGATATCTCGTTTACGGCAACGCAAATACGCATCGTTGACGATACCGCGACGGACGCGACAGACGCGACAGACGTCATCGATAACGATTCCGATACGGAAGGTGTGCCGGCTAGCAGTCTTGTCATTGTATCGACACCAACAACGCCGCGGGAGCGTTCCACAACACCCACAACATCGCCTTGTACGCCGCACGCATTGAGCGGCATTGGCACTTTTAGCAAGAGTCTGCGCCAGGATTATCAGACTCCAGCAACACAACAAAGTGGCCAAAAGGGCAACGAACAACACCACGAACACGAACACGAATACCACGAATTCCAATCCACAATGGCTTCGATCAATTTCCAACGAAGCAATTCCCAGTACGACAGTCACATCAAGGAGAAACGAGGTAAACATCAACTATCGACTATCGAGAACCTTGATCGAGAATCGAGTTTCTCTATCGTGTGTAATCGATCATCTTGCGTCAAATGCTGTCTCCATATGTCCCTCGACTTGCTTGATTAGCTTTCGATTTGTTTTCCTTCAATCTTGCGTCGTCATATCATATCAATTGTTGCCTCTCTCTCGCTCTCTCTCTTATCGCAGTTATATAATAATAATCAATTTGCGAAATTCTGTTTTGAGGTTTTTGCACCAAATTGTTTTGGCAACTGATAAGGCTTGCACAATGAATTAGCTCGACAAGAGATTGTTATGATGGGTTGTAGTATCACATGAGAGTATATAAATTTGTCATGTATGCAGCAGCTCTTCACATGCGAATTAATAAAGCTATCTCAAGTCTAGATCTGATATGACGCTTTAGAGGTGAAACCTTGAGGTTTTTTTTTGGCTGTGAAAAAGCGTGAATAGAATATTTTAAACTGGGTAAAACTGAGATTCACTGTGTAAGACTAGTTGAAATATGGTTTCTTAACATTTTTTCTAGAAGTTAGACCATATAAGAAGAGTAAGATTTAAGCTGGTAAAGAGATATCATTAGTATTTTAAGAAAATTACAGTATTTAACTGAAAGAAAGCAGCTTTATTTAGAAACTTGAATTCATTATCATATATTCAAAATTATGAATTTGAAACTCATAAATTCCCTTAACTAAGTTCGATCAGAATGTGAATTTATAACTGAAAATATTAAGTTAAAAATCATAAATTCCCCAAACTATGTTCGATCAGAATGTTAGGAAATTCATAAATTCTTTAAACAATATTCAATGAAAATGTCAACTTCTATTTTAAAATACTATCTTGAAATTCATAAATTTTCGAAACTATATTCAATAAAAATTTGTCTAATAGCAATCTCTTACAAAGCAATCTCTTTATTCGTATAATTTATGTGACAATCTATTGTGTTAAACAGTTTTGAGGCTATAGATTAAAATTGTAATCTAGAAAGTATTATAAATTATAATTTATTTAATTGGAATAATATTCTAATAATAATAAGTGTAATCTTAAATGAATTCTGAATTACAATTTATTTAATTCTAATTCTAAATAGATTTACAATTTATTTAATTCTAATTCAAATAGAAATACTTTGTATAGAACATTCTCAGCTGTTATCATGAAGCTTCTGCCCTTCTGCTTAGAATCGAGTGACATTTTTGTGGTTTGGTCAATGAATGAATGTCAAGGTCAATAGAGGCGGCACCTTGCGGTTTGGGGTCAGTCTCAGTCTCGATGTGTTTGTATTTCTTTGCAGCTTGCTGTAAATTAATTATTGCAAAACGATCGATAAATTTGTGCCCAAAATGACATCATTGGCTGGCTTCGACTTCAACTTGTTTAGCAGTTTGTTGTTGTTGTTGTTAAATATAAGTCGCCTCGCGCTGAACTTTTACTTGGCAATTTATATTATTTATATATGCGCACAGTGCGTTTGTTATGTATTTACCCACAACTGTTGTTGGCAAGCAGCTTTGGCGGCGCTGTTACCTCTTTTTTTTTTTTGGTTTTTGTTTTCTTTTTGCCGCTTGCCTTGTATTTTATTGGCAGCCAAAAGCACTCGAAGCAACCACCCAACAAAAGAGCGTGACGGTTGCGGGTACTGCATAGCAGAGAGGGGAAAGGGACAGCGAGAGAGAGAGAGAGAGAGAGAGAGAGAGAGAGAGAGAGAGGGGAAACAGGGGAGGGATGGTTGAATGACGTCTGCATCTTATTTGAATGTTTGGCAAAAGTTTTTGTGGCTCTCGGGGGGTCTCTGTTATGTGACCTCCTCGGCGGTTATTATGTTAAATACAACAAGCAATTAAGTGTCTGATTGTCTCACTCACTCACTGCTGTCTGCCTCTGTGCCTCCCTTCCTCCCTCCCTCCCTCGACTGTCTCAATGTAGTCAGTCTGCACTTGATACCCGTGATACTAGTTCAGAAGATACAAATGTATCTGTATGATTAGGTTCTGACATTCATGAGCGTGTATCTATTAATATCAGCAATCGAGATACTTATGCTTATGCCACAGCCACTTTTTTGTGTGTTCTAGTTTTTCGCGGGGTCGTTTTGTTATTTATGCAATTGATTTTGCTACTTTGAACCGATTGAAGGACAGCTGTCAGTCATATATATTAAGCTGACAATTAATAAAAAAATATAATTGGGCTTAGCATGACTTGCAAAGATTGTAGATAAAATGTAGAGAATTTCTTAAAATAAATTGTGAATTAAGAAAATGACAATATTTAATCACATTTAAGTTCAGTAATTTACTTTTTTTTATCATATTTATAGGGTGTCTTCCCTTCGGCTCTCTTTGCTTTTCCAATCGATTAGTAGTTCTATTAATGTGACAATTAGTTTATTGCTTCTACTTTTGTTTATACCCTATACTTTTTGTTTGACCTTCTTCCTCTTCAATGCTTTGCGCGTTGTTAATATCAACAGAATATCCTGCCAATATGTTTATATAGTATTGCGTGATTTGGCCACTTTTTCAATTCGTTTCTTTTTCGCTGCCATAAATTTACTTAGAAATGTATTTATTTTGTACGAACTCAGCTCGCGAGCTGAGTGATTGAGTGTTGTAGGCCAGATATTGGCTAGGATATACTCGTATATCGTTCGTGTGGAACATGAGTTGAGCGACTCTTAACAAATTTATAAACTGAAACGTCATGGCATGTCAAACGTATGCTAATTGACATGACTCGTCCCGTCGATAAGGCTAACATAGCTCTATTGACTAGAGTACACACAGAGTAGCATGAATGTAGAGGGAAACTATTGATTAGTTTCTGGTTGCCTGGGTTGCCTTTTCTTTGATTGGGTTGATTTTTCCCTTTCGACATTCTATCGACAAGTGCAGATTGTGCGGCCATTTCACAGGTCAATTAACAGAGACAGACTAATGCAATTTTAATTGTTAATCAGTTTTGCAAATTGACCGAAATTTTGCTGTGTGCCACATTTCAATGCCCCTGAAACTTTCGTCATTTGAATATGCATGTGAGTGTAGAGAGATATTTGATGCCCATACTCAATGCTGAAGCTGCTGCTACAATGAAAATGAAAACAAACAAACAAATTTGGAATAACAACAATACGAGACGACGACGACGTTATCAATCGCTAAAAATCTATCTGTCAAAATGTCCAGAGAATAGATCAGCAAAGCAAAGCAAAGCAAAGCAGCTCCCAAGCCGTACAACTGTCTGACTGTCAGTCTGTGAGATCATCGTTGAATTATTTATTGATGCTGTTATTGTTGTTGCTGCTGCTGTCAGTATCAATATTTATTGTCTATACGACTTTAGAGGCTTTTAATTGATGCCTAAAATGTGGTTACGACAACTTGAGCGAAGTTGGCGCCCCGCAATGCGATTTGTTATTGAATTGAATGGGAAATTCGAACTGCGATTTGTAAAATTAGAAGTGAAACAAGTTTATCACAACGAGACGAACATTCAAGTGCACTTCTGCCACAACTTGTGGCAACAAATACTTAACCCATAAAGCTTTAGTATGGGTGCAAAAACAAAGACTTCTGTTTGCTTCTTGCTTCACCCACATGAAAGACGACGACAGCTGTTGCGCATGTGGCAAGAGAAACTTCTATGGGGCATCTTCTTCTTCAAATCTTTCATCTCACTGTGGGCGCAATCTTTAGAATTCTTTTTATGGTCAGTTATGAATCTTTTTTGTGGTTTTTTGCTTTTTTGGCCAACCACCAAAGAACAACAATTAAAACAAATGTGGAAGAGACAGACCTAAACAATTTTGCTGTTTCGAGTGCTGCTTAATCATTTATTTGCGTTTCGCTATCGATATCTACAGTAAATGTTATATTAATAGCAAAAACAAATACAACTTAAATGCCTTTTATTATTTAGCATACCAGCAGCAGCAGTTATGTATATATTTAAAAACCATGACGTAATATACAAAAGGTAGCCAAGTATTTAGCCAGCTATCTATCTATTTACATACGATATTTTCAAGTAGTTGCGAGATACTCTTACACTTTATGACATGTTGCGGGTGTGTGTGAAAACCTGTGCAACGCACTGAAGCGTCAAATATGCCATATACGATTATATTGCCATTTGTATCTTGCCACATACTTTCGATTACGCTTGTCACCTGCGGGCAATGCAACAAGTGCTACACTTGGGACACACCTCAATGAACTCATTGCCGCGACAGCTTTTTAACGCATTTAAATTGTTAATCAATAGTTATATACTTGAGTGTTTTTAGCGACATTTTTGTTGCCCACTCGACTTATATAAGAACTATACAACATCATCTTCGTAGGCATTCCTACAATTTTAACAATGGAAATGTAGAAAAATGTGCGACTCGAGTCAAGGTTAACACAATAAAGTTGCTTTTTAATTTGTCGCATTAAATATTGGTAGCTGAATTCAAGATTTACGCAACAAAAGATACTTTGCTTGAGTTCATTTCCGGCTGGCTAAAACTTTGCGAACTTCGTCGTGTAACTCTCAACTTGTGGGTCAAAGTAAATAGCGGAATGTGGAAGCAGTTAATCGATGCTAATAACTTGTTAAAAGCACGAACAAAAAGCTATTGTTACACGATCTAAGCTTATGATTCTCAATTGGTTTAAAGACGCCAGTTTACAAGCGTTGATAAATGGTAAAATAATAGCACAACTTTCATTAGTTTTTACAGCGAAGTTTATATTGGCAATTGTTTTTCTTTAATTACATCTTTCGCACATACTTTAAAAGCCATTTGATTTCATTGTTACGCACTCCGCAGCAATAAGTGCTTGGCACATTTCGGTTTTTAAGCAAATAAACAATTTATTTATACTACTGTTGCGGAAATGTTACATACTCACGCATACGAAACATTTCCGTTGTGTCTGAAGCATATGGTTAATATCTTGCCCATATACGAGTCATCAATATACAGTATACTAGATACAACTCGATGCCCCCTGTTCGACCCCATGGGTTACGCCTCTTTCCAGATAGAGCTGGCTACATTTTGTTTTCTTTTTTTTGTTTTTTTGTTTATGCAAATGAGAAGCGGAACATTCTTTTTACTTCACTAGGCTTAGGGGGAAAATCCAAACAAATAAATAAACTATTTTTACAGTACATTTCTTTAGGTTTGCTGTGTTATATCTCTTTTCTATTTCCGTATGTGCAACTAGGCCAAGCCAGACACCGAGGAGACAGCTTTCAATGATTTTTGCTTTATTTAGACTTCCATAAGTGAATCTATAAACTTTACAGTTGTTTAACTGCTTTTCATAATTTCCAATAAAAAAAAGCCTTTTTTCGCGCTCAATAAAATTGTAAACTGAAATTGCGTTGAATGCAATTGAAGTGCTTTTGGGGTTTTTGCTCGTTAAAGAACGAATATAATAATAATCAGCTGCCGCATCATTATAATTATCATCATTAACTTACTGACTGACTGACTGAACCATTCACAACAACCGTATACAAAAAAAAACTGTTGTTAACATTTTTGGCTTCTTTCTTTTCGCCTGTTTATAATTTATGTTTGTTTGGTCTTTAGCTCTGCCCCGAGGGCTTTTTTCGTTTTATTTATTATTGTGTTTGGACTCTGTTCCCAGCTGCTTGCTTGCTGTTTTTTTGTCCATCATTATTGAAATTGAAATTTTTTTGGTAGGTAACCAAAGTCATTCAACCTAAACGCTTACTATGTTTTGCTTATATGGGGTCTGACCCGGTTCGCTGTCTTAATTGTTCTCAACAATTTCTCTGCACTATCTAGAATTTCTATGCTTTTACTTTTCATGTTGTGTGAATCTTGAAAGTTTTGCTCAAAGGTTAATTAATGGATCAGTCAAGAAATCGGAAAATGCTATTGAAATTCGACTGTTGTTCTTTATTATTGAAAGCTCGTTTGTTCTCAAGTTTTTTTTTTCTTTTTATAATAATCGATACATCATTAAAATATTTTTGTTCATTTTTTATTGCTGTGTTTGCAGTCACGTCGCTCTGCTATTATTATTTTTGACTACTTTAAACACAACGTTTATTTCGACCTTATTTGGTTTGTACATATGTATGAGTCCTTATCTGAATACCGTTTTTTTTTTTTGTCAAGTGCATTCTATCGCTTATCTCTAGAACAATTAGCGAAAGTATTTGTTGATTATTAACACTTATAATGTGTACACTTTTTATGGTTTTGTTGGAAACTTATCAACAGCTTTGTGTGCTATGTCGTATACATCTATTTTTGTAACATATAAACAAAAATGTCAACTAGTTTTCAAAAATTTGAAAAAAAAGAAAAACCTGTAAATACCAAAAACAGCAGTTAGATTTCTTTTAATTTATTCCCGTTGCGTCGGATGTTACTTTGACAAATCTGGTTTCATTAATTTGCAAGACGAGTAGGCAATAGCCAAAAGTTTTGGTTTTGGTTAAACAACTTTATAACAAACTTGATTGAATATTGCCGACAACCATACACAAAAAGTTGAAGCTTGAACAGTTTTTGATAAACGTTTGACTGGAGGCTAAAATGCAAGCGTAAAATTTATTTCGTTGAGTTATAATATTTAACTAAATTATCTGATTTCCTACTTGATTATTGATTATGTTAGCACTTTACAAATTAGCATGCACAAAATTTATGATTCCGTTTATAAAAGTTTAATTGTAAACGCATAAGAAATACCGATTTTAGAGGAAGTAATATATAAGGTATATATAAAAGTCTATTTGGTTGGCAACAGCACACACTTTCGTTTTGGTTGATTTAATTAAATAAACATTAGGCCAAAGAAAAACACCTTAAGAACATTAACAACGTATTTATTTATTGTGGGGCTTAATTCACAACATATTTACAAACCATTAGAAGGCTTTTAAATTGTCACATACGAAAACTACATAAATATTCCGACGTTTTTATTGCTAGAAGATTTTCTTTAAAGATTTTATGCATTCATTTCTAAAAATTTCTAATACAATTTGAAATATATTTTTGCCTTATTCTGTTTGCAAAATTGCACGACCTTGAACTAATTTCTATTTTAATAATCTTTTGTCAAAGATTTCGGGCTGAAAATTGCGTCACACAAAGCAAAGCAAAGCAAAGAAAATGAAAACATTTCTCGAAAAGACATAAAAACATATTGAGTTGAATTTTACAATTAGATTGTCGTCTAATCGAATGTCGAGTGCTTGTAAATTGCGCCAGCAATTAGCTTAAATTCTGTCAGAATTTTGTGACATTATTTATTTTGTGTAACACGCTTTCCACACATTCTTCTTTGACTTGTCCAACTATAAAAAATTTTCCATTTGAAATTTGAAAAATTTTGGTATTTATGGCGGGCAAATCTATTTTGAATTCATATTATAGGCATGCGTTTGGCTCGCTGCCAGTTCAAATAGACCACGCATTGTGGCATCTCTTCTCTTTGTCCGTCTCCGTGTCGGAGTCAAAGGGGGATAATTAGACAGCTGCCGCTTTATGACAGCCCCGAGAATCCATTCAATACTCTGGCATACTCTTTTTTGGTCTATAATGAATCACAGCCGAGAGTTGGTCTTTCTTTAATTTTCATAATTATTTACAAAATACAAATTTTTTTAACGCATTGTTTATTATTTTTATTTTCTACCGAAATGGAGGTAATCAAAATGAGTTGAAGTAAATATTTATGTTCAACAATTGACGTAAAGAGAAAAGATGAATGTGTTTTGTTTTTTTTTTTTTGATTGCTCGAAAGAATGTTGAATACATTTCTCAACTTTGAATTATGCTCTTTAAACTTAAGATAAGATACAAGATACAATGGCAAGTGCAGATTGGCGAACATGATGTCATTGTGTTAATTTTATTTAATGCTGATAATTCAATTAATGCAAACATTAGATACATGTGTCGGCAGCTTTTGCAGGGTGAAAAATTCCCGTACATCGTTTCATGTATCTGCGCTTACTCGGAAGTGTATCTTATCGTTGTGCTTGCTGCTGCCTTTAGCAGGTATCTTTCTTGTGCCTTGTGTATCTTTTGCAGCGTCATGTATGCGTTCGCCTTTTATGCCACCGTCCCGACAATCTTATAGCTTGTCTTACATTTAATTACAATTACACAAAACGTTTTTCCAACATTTTCTCATGTTGTTTTCCTTTCGTTTTCCGTCTTTACAGAGGAGCAAGAACGTGTGCAGAAGAAGACATTCACTAATTGGATTAATTCATACCTATCGAAGGTGAGTTATTTGTTGTTTTTTTTTGCGCTTCCTTCTTCAATGCCAGCTATCGATGGGGTTTAATCGATTCTTTGCTGCTACAAAATTTATATCTTGATTGTGTGTGACTTTGAAATTTGCATATTGATTTGCATTCTTTTCGTAAGCGAAATGAAAGAATACGAAAAACGTGCAAGGAGATTCGTAGCGCATTAAATTTATTTCAATTTTCAATTCATTTCATTTATGTGAAACACAAAATTTAATTGCTTTAGATATGCAATTGCCTTGCGGCTCTGCAAAATACAATTGACGATTTGCAACTTGACAGGCATCACTTTAAATTGTAGCTGACAAATAACTGTCTTCTAGCCCCACTTTCACATTGGCTGTATCCTTTCTAATTTAAGCGCCTCCAAGAGCAACAGTTTTTTATGCTTTTTTTGGTCTATACATTCACTTTAATAATTGCAACACACTTCAGTTGACGAGCAATTGGCTGAAAATGCACATCTTGTTTGGCATCAGAGATTGATAGATGTTAGATACATTTTAGAAATGATTGATATATAGCACATACTTCCATAAAAGATTCGATGATCTTATAAATTATTTCATACTGTATTCGACTATTTGGCATAAGTATATTCAATCACAAAAAGAGTAAGAAACGAGAAATCAGTTGAAATTAAATTAATATGAAAATGAGGTTTAGTAAAATATAAAATGTGAAACTGTAGTTTTGTATCTTTGATTAAAATTTAATAAGAAGAACTTTATCTCTCTTCAACTCTGAATATATGTAGGTTACATATTTAAAGCCAATAGAATAATGTCATTTGCCTGCCATTTAAATTAATTTTGTTTGATGTACGATAAGTAAAAGCTGATGTTGTAATACACAAAACGTGTCAATTAAAATAATTTATAATTATTAAGTCTCAGTCATTGTTTAATGCTGAACAAACAACAGGTCGCAAAGATAATACATCTCCCGAAAAAAGCTGAAAATCACACCCACAAATTCAAGTCATCATGCTTATGACAGCCTTGCACGGGGAGGAGGGATATAGACAATATAATGCTGACTCGATGATCCGCATGAAAAAAAATAATGTTGGCAGCCAGCAGGCTATTGTTATTGTTATTTGTTGTTATTGTTGCTGTTATTCATGTTGGGCAGAGCGTATAAATTAGTTAATAAATTTTAATCAAATTCTGCGCACAATAACAGCGCACAGCGCGAGTATTCGGGTCACCGCAATGTGAATGAATGAATGAATGATTGAGTGAACCGAATGACATAACTGGCTCACCTTGAACTGAAAAATAGCTGGAAGAAGTGCCCGAAAATAAAAATGGAATGTATCTTTAGGTGTCTAGTATCTGTGAGATACATCGATATGCCTACAGGCATATATGCGTCGTAAATTGACAGCTCTAACAAATGCTCAATAAGCACATACAAATGAAATAAATTAGTTTTGATTAGCATGTTGTCCCGGCAACATTCTAGTACCTAGTGCCTACAAATTTTTGTGTTTGTTGCCTTTTTCTCGTGCTAATGAAATGGCTGTTGTGCAATTGCAACATTCAACAAATTTGCCGATTCATTATGAGTCATTTTACATATTGCATAACGGTCTATATGTATATGTATATACAACAGCACAACAGACATCATTGCAACTGAAATATGGCTTCAATCAACAATCTTATGACCTGCCCACGCCTTGAAACGAACTCAGCCTGTATGTATCTGTATCTGCAACTGCAACTCCTTTTTTTTGTTTATTGCCAGTCACTTTGTCAGACAGTTGTGAAGAGATGGAGATGGAGTTGGAGTTGGGAGTCTGGTTCTCAACGCATTGCATTGGCAACGCTCGTTTCGAGCCTGTAGAACTGGTTTGTTTATGGCCAAGCAGCCGCCAGTCGACAGCGCAGCAGTCCAACAGCCGGCCGGCCGGCAAAATTCGTACAAGAAATGCCGGCTCATGTCTGCAGATTGAAGTTGTATTAAAAGATAACACATTAGATACAAACAGTAACGAACACGGGTAGAGAAAAGTGCATTAAATCAACGTTCAAGGTAAAAGTAAGTCAGTGGGCGTATTGCGTGGGGCGCCCCCTTCCTTGTGTGTATGTGTGTGTGTGTGGGTGTGTGGGGGGATTAATCGCAGCTGCAACGGGCCACACATGAAACGGAACTGCTTCGCTGTCATTAATGCAGCATTGTTTTAGCCTGACTTCGAGCACTCTTTTTTTCTTTTATAGGCCAACGCATAGCTGGCTGGCTGAACTTGGCTAACAGCGGTTGCCATTTCCATTCCATGGCATGTGGAATTTCTCGCATTGCCGTATTCCATGCAGACTTCTTGGACGCCTTTGGGTGCCGAGCGTGCCCAGCAATTGTTTGCTGACTTGGAAGTTGAAGTTGAAGTTATTCTTAGAAATAACACAAACACACGCATGTTAGATAGACATTTTCAAAGTGTTTACGCAGTCGAGACTTTAGACCGCCAATGGAATATTAAGTTTGAAACTCTACAGCAGACGGAACTTTGTTTGTGTTGAAGATACTAGGCCTAGATTGAAAAACATTTGTTACCCTCGAAGGGATTTTAAAATAGATTTCAACGCTATTGGAATTTGCAATGCTTAAAGGGTTAAGAATAACTCAGATGTCCTAAAGATTTCAACTTCAGCGAAACACTTTTTGAATTCAAAATGTGTTTAGCACTTTTTTTTTTTTGGTTGCCATAGAATCAACTTGTTTAACAAGTCCGCTGTGGCATTCTTAACCCCATGATCAAGTAAAAGAATTTCCTTTCTTTTATGGTATATACATATGTATATAGAGTAAAGATTGAAGAAACAACGTTGCAAATTGTCCAATAAAAGAATACAAGAAAAGAAAAAGGCATTGCAAGGCAAAAAGCTGTTAGAAAAGTTTGACACAATTGCCAGACAACACCATAAATTAAGTTGGCTTCTTTCATTGGGTGTGTTAAAGGGGTGTGTCATCGTGGGGGGGGGGGGCGAGAAAGAGGCGAGACGGAGGAGAGGCGACTAACAGGAAATGCCGAAATTGATTTCGCATTGTAAGTAGCATAGTTCTCGGAAGTTGCATTAACACAACTTTTGCGACTCGAAACAGACAAAAACAGAAACAGAAACAGACACAGAAAAACTTTACCGTCATTTGCATGTCCGCAACAGTTGAAGCCAAAGTTTTTCTTCTTTTTGTTCTGCAAACTATTTGCCCCCCTGAGAAAAACCACTGGGAAAGCTCAATTAAATGCTACACTCAATTTTATAATGCCTGCTCGCGATGACTGCACTTATTTGTCGGGTTTGGGTTTTTGTCGGTGCCCACTTCCGATGTTCGTCTACGAACTAATGACATTAACTTAAATCGCAATCTTTTCTGCGGTAGAAGTCAACCCAAATGCCAGCGCGTGTCATTGGCCAATTTGTCGAGGCAAATGGACTGGAGGGCAAACTAAACAAATTATCGCATAGTGAAACGATTTAAACTATTTTAATTGATACTATTTATTTGGTGCGTTTCATGTTGCGTTTTCATACCCAGCACACGCATATTTTATGTGCTGGGTTTAATACGTTTGTGTAAAAGAGAAAATAGGGAGAAATTGGCACAAGTCGGGGCATAATTGCTGTAGTCAACTTTAAGAAAAGTTTTACATCAAAGAACACACACATTTTTCCACATTAATTGAGTAGACAGCTTAGCTAAATATATTTGCACTTTTAAATTCATATCTTCGATTAATGAAACGCATTAATTAAATCGATTGAGTCGAGTATGCAAATGTGTGTGTGCAATTTCAAACTCACTTATACATATGCATATTTACATTATGCACATACTTAATGGGCCCATAAAAATGCCGTTAAATGCTGCAGCGCAAAAGGCACTTCAAAGTCGCTGTCGATGTCTGGTCATTTGACTTTATTGCTCATTAAATTACTTGGTAATACATCTCGTATTTGCGAGTATACGTCGATCGATCTATGTACATGTGAAACATGCTCTTTCATTCATTTTCAATTATATATTTGCCTTTAGTCAGTTTGTCTATTCAGCGCAAAAAGCTATCAAATGTTTGTCGGCACAAAAAATAACTTAATTGTAGTTGAATGTCATTACATTTACTTTAGACTCACATAAACTGAGTTAAAACTAGATCTGTTGCTATGTTTAGATCACTTCACTGAACTTTTAGTGCCACTATAGTAAAAAACAGCTGCAAATAGAACTTTGTTTAATTAAAATGTTATTTTGAAATTCTATGATCGCCTTTAACCTTTTAGATTTATTTTAACAGATTAGAAACTTATACTGCCCACTTAATAAACAGATGAGAGTTTCTAATTCCTTAAAGAAAATTTTTAAAAAAAGACTTTCGCATTATTAACGGAATTTCCTTAGCTTTAACTCCTCTAATTTACAACAATTTGTATATTTTTATTTATATTGCAGCGTGTTCCACCGCTTCGCATTGATGATTTAATCAACGATTTACGCGATGGCACGAAACTGATTGCGTTGCTCGAAGTTTTGTCCGGCGAACGTTTGCCCGTGGAGAAGGGTCGCGTTCTCAGACGTCCACATTTCCTTAGCAATGCCAATACAGCTCTACAATTTTTGGCCAGCAAACGCATCAAATTGGTCAATATTAATCCCGCAGATCTGGTGGATGGGAGACCACCAGTTGTGTTGGGTCTGATATGGACGATCATATTGTACTTCCAGGTGAGTTGAGCTCTACGCTACAAATTTGAATCCCATTTTCCACAAAAATTCCCACCGTACTGTGCACAGTTTTGTGAGCAAATTGGAAGCACATTGAAGAGTATTGAGAATTGGTTGATAGCTGTACACTTGTTTTTTAATGTCACCCAAGTTTAGACCACCAACTTCTGAAGCACCAAATAGCTATTCACAATTATGCCAATTATGAACGTAATTAATCCTCTATCTATAACTTTACTTTATTTATATATTTAATTCTTCTAAAAAAAACCATTTAAAAACAAACACAAGCTTCGTAAAAAGAGGCGGAAAAACTTAGTTGTAGTTATAAATTATGCGCCACAGGTAGGTTCAAGTCGATGTAATCAAATTGTGTTGGTGTCGTTGTCATTCGTATATCATTTTTACTTACTTATGTATCCGTTAGTTAAACTCTTTAGTTGGTAGTCTCAATTATAAAGCACCCCAAATTATAATTTTCCCCATTATAAATCAGTCTCCTCCGCGCCGTACATACGAAATGAAACTAATGCTTGAATCTATTCACAGATCGAGGAGAATAGCCGCAACCTAGAATATTTGGGTCATGGTATTGGCGGTTCGGTTAGCTCACTCGACAGTGTTGGCAATCATAAGGCTGGTGGTGATCTAAGGGCTGAGAAATGGAAGCAAGGTGCCAAGAAAACGCTACTCAATTGGGTAACAAACGCCTTGCCAAAGTAAGTACAACACACGACACGCTAATTAAAACGATTTCGAATTAATGAATATATTTTTCTGCACAATTTGCAGAGACAGTGGTGTGGAGGTGAAAGATTTTGGCGCCAGCTGGAGAGATGGCGTCGCTTTCCTCGCACTTATCGATGCAATTAAAGCGAATCTGGTTAATTTAGCTGAGCTAAAGAAGACCAGCAATCGTCAGCGTTTGGAGACTGCTTTCGATGTGGCCGAAAGCAAATTGGGCATTGCCAAACTATTGGACGCTGAGGATGTGGACGTACCCAAACCGGATGAGAAGAGCATAATGACATATGTGGCACAATTTTTGCACAAGTATCCCGAACCAAAGGTAAGTTTTGTAATATAAAGTACTTAAATGATTAAAATACTAATTAAGTTTTCATATTCTTATTTTTAGGGTGCAACACGCGACGAGTCGCATGTGCAACAAGAAGTGAACGAATTGCGTCGTTTTCTGGTGGAGAAGACCACCGAATACGAACCAATGGTGATGATGAATTCATTTCCACGCGATTTTAGTGAATATCTATTGGCACGTTCTGAAGTCGATGCACATTTGCCTGCTTACAACCGTCTGAAGCAATTAACTGAGACTCAGAGCGGTTTTCTGCAGGTCTCACGTCAATCGTGGGATGAAATTAACGAGCTGTGGCAGCGCCTTCAATACCAGATGATGTACTGGCTCTGGCTATTGGACGCCGAGCTGCCCGGCGAATTCGGCATTGTGGGCAAATGGCTGGCCGAAGCCGAAAAACTGCTCATGGACAATGACATACCCAATGCTATGAATGAAGAGACAGCTGCTGTCATCAGTAGAAAGCTGGAGGAGCATAAGCTGTTCTTTGCCGATCTGCCACGCATTGTGGCCATGTTCGATAATGCCAAGCGCTCGCCGCTGGCTCAACAAGTGCCGCTCGAGCAGCTGCGCAACATGGAGCGACGCCTTCAAGAGGTCGCACCCAAGGCGGCTGAACGTCGCATCCGTTTGAAATTCCTCGAGCACAAGTGCTGTTTGATTGCCTTCTTGAATCTGGTCGAGAACAAAATGCGCGGCTGGACGGGCAAATATGGACAAGAGGAGAAGGTGGCCCAGCAGCTGGAACAATACAAGAACTTTGTGTCACGCAACAAGATCTTCCAAGAGTTCCAGAAAGCCTTTGTCGACATGCAACAGGTGGTCGATGAATACAAGCGCGACGGCAATGTGGCACGCAAGGATATCAATGAGATTGATCGCTTCATGTACGACACCGAGGAGCGTTGGAAGCGCGTCTCCATGGAGCTCAAGTGTTGCCAGAACTCGCTCGAGGAGGTCGTCAACTGCTGGCGCAACTGGAATCAATTGGCGCCCAACTGTGAAGAGTGGCTGCTGCTTGCCGAGCAGAAGCTCAATCAAAGCGAAGACGATCGCCTGGAGTTCTTCCAAGACATTAGCGTGTGGAAGGACAAGTTTGATGCGCTGGGCAATGCTGCCAGCTATCTGATTGCCTCCTGCGAGGAACCCATTGCGCAGCAGCTGCGTCAACGTCATGGCGCGCTCGCCGAGCGCTTCGAGCGACTGTTTGCCAACACCAAGCAGTACATGCATGCCGGCGACATTATTCGTTCGCGTCAAGAGTACAAGTCGGGCATTGAGAAGCTCTCGAAGTGGCTGCGCGGTGCTGAGAGTGTGCTGGATCAGCGCCAGGTGCTGGGCAACAGCGAGCAGATTCGTCGCTATGGCGAGCAACTGCAGCAGTTGGCTAGCGAAATCGATGATAATGAGGAGTTGTTTAAGACCATCAGTCGCACCTTCCAATCGCTGATACAGGACTTGTCGCGCGACGAGGTCGACAGGATGATGAAGCTGCTCAAGCAGGAGAAGGAATCGCTGGTGCGCATACGTGCTCAGCTGCCGGCCAAGCTGCACTTGTTCCATCAGCTGCAGATACAGCAGGAATCGCTTGAGGCCGGTCAGAAGGAGATCCATCAATGGCTGAGCGAAGCGGAACAACTGCTGGGCACACACAATCTGGCCGGTGGTCGCGAAGTGCTCAACGAGCAGCTGCACAAGCACAAGACATACTTCTCAAGGACTGTCTACTATCGCTCCATGCTGGAGAGCAAGAACAAGGTGTTCCAGAATCTGTTGAACGCTGTGGCTGCCGATGATAAGATCGATACTGCACCAGCTGCACAGCAAATGCAACAGCTGAATGAGCGTTTCAATTATGTCATTCAGAATGCCGGCAAATGGGAGCAGCGTTTGAACGATGCTGCCGGCGGCTGGAGCAACTTCAAGGATAACGAACGTATCGTTACTGAATGGCTGACTCAAGCCGAGTCTATGCTGGTGGAGAAGCACATTGAATCGAAGACAACAATTGAAACACAAAAGTACTTCTTTGATCAGGTCAACGATCGTTGGATGAACGATCTGGTGCAGTCGGCACAGCAATTGCTCACGACTTTGCCTGCCCAGGAGCAACCGGCTGTGGTGCAGAGCGTGGAGCAGCTGCAAACGCGCTGGAAGAATGTGCTTTCCCAGGCGCCATTGCATTTGCTGAAGCTTGACTTCCGTCTGGATGAGAATGTGTTCTATCAATCGCTCAAGGATGTCGAGAAGGAGCTGCAACTGGAGCAACAGGCACTCAATCGCAACGAGGATGTTGACTCCATATTGCAGCGCAATCAACAATTCCTGCTGCAACAGGATACCGTGCCGCGTTTGGAGCGTTGTCTGCAAAACATGCAGCGCCTCGCCCAAGCGCACAGGCAACATCAGCCAGGAGATATTAGCTTGGATCAGGCTTATGACAATGCCAAGGCTCAGTGGCAACAGATGTCCAACAAATTGGCTGATATGCGTCAGACTTTGCAGCAAATCCCGGCACAATGGCAGGGCTATCATCTGAAGTTCAATGAGATGATCGACTGGATGAACAGCGTGGATCAGAGCCTCAAGAACATTGTGAATGAGGTCAACACGATGGAGGAGTTTGAGAAGGAGAAGGTTGTTTTCCAGGTGAGTTGAAATCGAAAGACACAAATTTCAATTAAAACTAACAATGCTTTGCCAAATCCATTAATGCCTGCATGAAGCTGAGGGAACTTGTGGTAACTTAACAACTTTTTAAATTCATTCTCATATATATATTAAAACAAATTATTAATAATTTTTCTCTTTTTAACTATAGAAAATCTGCCAGGATGCAGATAACAAACGTGAGGACATGAAATGGCTTGTCAAAACATTGGATTCTCTGCTCAGCTATGCGACCGAAGATGAGGCCAATCTGGAGCAAAAGAAACTGGAAGATTTGATTGCACGCTACAAGAATCTGATACCCACAATTGAGATTACCATGGTCAAGACGGAAGTCTTCTCCAAATGCTATACATATCGTCGTGAGGTGCACGAAGTTGTCTGTCTGCTGACCAAGGTGAAGGATCAGACGGCCAACATACCGGCCCCCGATAGCTTGGAGCGTGTCAATCGCCTCATCGAGGAGCAACAGTATGCCATCAATCAGCTCGATCATCAGCGGCCACACATCATGTCAATGCTACAGCGTGGACGTGATCTTAGCAAGGATGTGCATGCTCCTGCCTTTGTCAACACTGAAGTGAAGAATCTGGAGACGGGCTGGAATCAAGCCTACACAGAGACCTCTGACAAGCTGCAGGCACTGAAGGGCACCCAAGCTGTATGGAGTGAGTTTGTCGATCAGAAGAACGACATCTTCTCCATGCTGCAGACCGCTGAGACTGAGTTGCGTGCTCTGACGCCACTCCAAACCGATCCCAAGAACGTTAGCCAGGATCTGAAGTCGAAGCGCGATCTGAATGTGCAACTGCAACAGGCATCGCACCAATTGCTGCCCAAGTTGCATGCTCTGAAGTCGGAATTGGCACCACTTGCTGCCGCCGACAAGCGTCCCATACTGGAGAAGGAGGTGACCGAGGTGGAGAAGATGTTCTTCAATACCATGGAGCATGTGAAGGATCGTGTTGGTTACTTGGAAGACTACAGTGCCAAATGGAACAACTATAAGACACGTCTCGCTGAGCTGCAAGAGTGGGCCAACAAAGTGGCACCCAAGAACATTGAAGCCTTGCAGTCGGAGGATCTAACGCCCGAGGAACGGGTCGTCAAGGTGCAATCCTTCAAACGTGTGCTGGGTGAGCGCATGAAGCAACTGGATTTATTGGCCGCTGATGCATCGGAGCTGGCACCGAAGGAGGGCAACGTTGCCGAGGCGAAGCGTCTGAAGGGTGAAATCTCCAAATTGCAGGAAGTGCTCAGTGCAATCAACCGCAATGTGGATCATCAGTCGCAGGCCGTGCAGGAGGATCTGGTCAATTGGCAGCAGTTCCAGGCTGGACTGCAACAGATCAAGCCCGCCGTGGAGCAGAGCGAAGTCAAGGTAAATAATATAGTTCCTAAGCCGATCACACTTGATGAAGCCGTTGCCATGCAACAAAATGCCAAACAATTTGAAACACAATGCCTGGAGCAATTGGACAAACTCCATGGCATTTCAAACATCAGTCATAAAATGTTATGCAAAACCAATGCCCCCGATGAGTTAGATGCCATGCACTCCCGTTGGACGGCAGTCCACGAAAATGCAAAACAGGCGAGCGCCAAGCTCGAAAAACTCGTCGCCAATTGGCAATCCTTTGATGCCGATACCGCCAAACTGGAGGATTGGATCAATCAGGGTGAACAGCAAATGGGTAAGCGTCCAACCGTACTTAATACGCCGCACATTGACAAACTGGAAAAGGAGCTGGTCAAGCTCAAGTCCTTCAACAATGAGATTTCGCAGCAACAGGCCAAACTTGTGGCCCTTGGACAAAATGCCGATCAGATTAGTTTGCATCTGGCACCAGAGGGTGCGGCCGCTGTCAAGGATCGCGTCAACTTGATGAAGGGCAAATTGCAGAAATTGTCGGAGGCCACACGTGGCAATATCAATGAAGTCTCCGATGCCATTATTTCGCGTCAAGATTTCAATGCCAAACTTGTGAACTTCTCCAACTGGATGGAGCAGTTGCGCAATCAAGTCACCCAGGTGGAGGAAATCAATCCGGAACGCGTGGAGACAAGTCTTCATGTCATTCATGCGTTGCTGCAAGAGCATGCCGACAAGAAGCCCAGCTTCAATGCCATCTACGATGAGGTTAAGCAATTGGCTTTGGGCGCTACGCCCGAGGAGTCGAATGCTCTCAATGATGCCTACACTGCGTTGGTGGTCAACTATCAGAACCTCGAGTCGAATATGCTGCAAAAGAAGGCAGCACTCGAGAAGTGGACAGAGCTGTTGGGCTGGAAACATGACACTGAATCGCACTTGAATTACCTGAAGCATCAATTGGACAAGCCTGAGGGTCCTGCTGTTGAAGAACTGAAGAAGGTCGTCCAGGAGATTGATCATCTTGGTCAAGGTCTCAGTTACTGGAAGGATCAGGCTAAGCAGATCGATGAGAATCCTGCCATACAATTGCGTGATGCGTTGTCGCGTCGCCCCTTGATTGCCACCCAGATTGTCAACGATGTGGAGAACAAGCTGGAGAATCTGAAGTTGCGTTCGCAGAATCAGCAACAGCAGCTGCAACAGATGACCGTGCGCAAGGACAAATTCCATGCCCTTGAACACAACTTTGGTCAGGCGCTGGAGGAGAATCGTGCCAAGCTCGAGGAGATTCTCAAGCAGCATCCCAATTTGCACAACATTGATCAGATCATTGCCGATTTGGTGGCGCTTAACGAAGCGCTCAAGTATCAAGCAGATCTGAAGGATCGCATTCACGACGAAGGTTCACTGCTGATGCGCGAGGATATTGCCAGCATGCCAGCCATACAGGAGAGTCTGCTCGTCCTGGACAAGAATTATGATTCACTGCAGAATGAGATCGCCGATCGCATACAGAAATACAACCTGATTAGTCAAGCACTGCGTGAGTATGCCGACTCCAAGGACAAGTTCTCCAAGGAGCTGAAAAAGGCCGAGGACCTGTTTAATGCCATACCCCAACAACCTGGCGATGAAACCGAACTGCATCAGGCCTCCGAAAAGACACGCAAGACCATGGAACAACTGCGCAAGTCAAAGATGAATCTCGATGAGCTCGATCGTCGTGGCAACAATGTTTGCAAGCTGTTTGCTGCTATCGGCGAAGCTGTGCCTCAGGAGGTGCCACAAGAGGTGGCCACAGCTAAGCAACACTGGCAGGACTTGCACGACAAGACCGCGAAAAATGCACATGTCTACGAAACAGAGGCAGTCATTTGGTCACAAATCGAGGATGCCAAGAAGGATCTGTTGCCTTGGCTGTCGGAGACGAATCAAGGACTTTGCGATGCCGCGGACAATTCAATTGAAATTGAATTTGGTCCAATGCGCCTGAGCAAATATCGTACTGAGCTGCCTTCTTACCAGGCCCTCAAGGATACCATCAAGGAAAAGACAAACGATCTGGTTAAGATCAACAACGGTGCCGAGATTCCAGCGCTGAGTGCTCTCAATCAGCTGCTGACCGAACAGTTTGCTGAGGTCAGCAATAATGCGGATCGTTTGAGCGCTGTCACCACCTCGTTCAATGATCAGGAGCAGGAACTAAGACGTCGCACCAAGGTTGCAGGTGAACAGGTTAGCAAGCTACGTGAACAGCTTATCAAATGCGATGATATGTCTGGCGATAACAACAAGATCATGGAACGGTTGCTGCAATGTCGTGCACTGCGCGCTCAATTGGAAAACAGCGGCAATGAGATTGAGAATATCAAGCAAAATGTGGATGAACTGCGTAATTTGTATCCCACATTTAATGAGTCCATCATACCCAAGGAGTTGAACAATGTGCAGAAGCGTTACGAGGGTGTCGATCAGTATGCCAAGAAGATCGAAAGTTCGCTGCTGCAATTCCTCAAGAAGTTCCATGCCGACAAGGTGGGCATGCTGAAGCGTCTGATTGCCACGCAGCGTGAGAAGGTTGCATGGTGTCAGCCCGAATCGTCGAGTGACAAATACAACTTGGATGTGAAGAAATCCTCGTTGCAGGAGGTCAGCAAGAGCATCGATGACTGCAAGTCGCGTCATGCGGAAACACTTAAATCTCTGGAGATGCTGAAGGCCGTCGAGACTCCACAGAATCTTGCTGAGCTAACGAATGATGCACAGCTGATGGATAAGGAGATGCAAGCATTGCAGGATAGCTTTGATCGCATCAAGGGCATACTTGATGAGAATGTGGATCTGTGGTCACAGTACGAACAGTCGAATGAGCAAATCTCCAACTGGTTGCGTGATGTCGAAGGTCGTGTTAAAGCTGAGACCAGTAGCCAAGTGAATTTGCCAGAGGTGCCACAGAAACTACAAGAGTTGGCGGTGCTGCAGCAGGATGTATTATCGCACGAGCCCATCATCAACAATCTGGAGCAGACATCTCAACAACTGATTGAGAAGAATCCCGAGGCACGTATTGGACAATTTGTCACGCATCTTGTGCAGCGTTATCAAACCGTTGCCAAGAGTCTGGCAGGACACATTGATAAGATACGTAGTGCCCAGTTGTCGAATGCCAACTTTGCCAAGGCATCGAAGGACTTTAATGAATGGTTCGGTGATGCCAAGATTGAGTTCCAGGAGCTGGCACGTATGGGTTCACCTGGTTCCTCCTCGGCCACAGCTCAGCAGCTGCAGACCATTAAGAACTATCTGAAGACCTTCGATAATGGTCAGCTCTTGCTTAACAATGCCGTTGATATTGGAGAGGCACTTTATCCTGTGGTTTCGCCTGAGAATCGTGAACGCATTCGCGCCGATCTGCGTCAAATGCGTGAAAAGTATGATTATCTGCGGGACGAGGCAAATGCTTTGATGCAACAGGTGGAAGGTGTGCTCATTCAGAAGACATCCATTGAGGAGAGCTACACACAGGTGTCGCATTATCTGAACGAGTCCAAGGCCAAGGTTACCGCTGGCGATGAACTCTATCCCACGTTGGCCACCAAGAAAGCTGCACTCCAGAACTACAAAACCCAACTCCAAGAGATTACGCTGCATAAAAATGCTCTAAAGCAATTGCATGACAAGGCTGTCACCCTCTGCGACGACGAATCGGAACGCAAGACGGATGAATCTATTCAGGAGTACAATACACTCTCGAAGAAGATCTCTGATCGCATTCAAACCGTTGGCAATCATGTGGTCAAGCACGAAGCTTACGATCAGGTGCTAGAGAAGGCACAGGATTGGTTGAACACCATCAAATCAGAGGCCATTGATATTCTGAACGAGACTACCTTCGAGAAAGAAGGCGCCGAGGAGAAACTGATTGTTGTGGAGAATCTCTTGCAACACAAACCCGAGGGTGACTCTATTTTCGATACATGCCACAAGCTGTTGGAAACGGTACTCACTCAGACCCACCCTAGCGGTCATCCAGCATTGCTGAAGGGCTTTGAGGAGCCCAAGAACGCATGGGAGGAATTCATGTCGCTGTGCCAAGATTCGTTGGTCAAACTCAAGCAGCTCTGCTCGAAATGGGATGAATTCGATTCGATCATTGAAGAGCTCGATAACTGGATGAAGAATGTCGAAGCTGTGGTTAAGAATCAGAACCTGAAGAGCACCGCCGAGGCAAAGAGTGCTCACTTAAAGCAACTGCAAGAGAGTGCCAAGGATATTGAGCGTCGTGGGTCTGCCATCAATGAGCTCATGGATCAGGGTCGTGAAATTGAAGGTGAAACCGACTTGAATCTGAAGCTGTCTCGCCTTAATACACGCTATCAAACCCTGAAGAATCTGTGCAAGGAATCCATTGCAAAGTACACCAATTACGTCAAGGATCACGACAGCTTTGACAAGGACTACGAAAAGTTTAAGGAGGATCTCCAAGCCTGCGTCAATGAGTTGGCCAAGACTAATGAGATTGTCGGCGATCAAAATGTGCTGCAAGAACAGCAGAACAAGTTGCGCGAAATGTCCGACAAGCGTATTACCGACTCGACGATCTTCGAGAGCCTCATTGATCGCGGCGAGAAGCTTTATGGTCACACCAGTCCCGATGGTCGTGAGATCATTCGTCAACAGTTGCGCAATTTGCGCACCTTGTGGGATAACTACACGGATGATTTGAACTCAGCCACGCATAAGATTGATCAGTGTCTGCTGCAGTTCAACGAGTTTAGCATTGCCCAGGATCAGCTGACCAAGTGGCTAAAGGATGTGGACAAGGCCATGCAGAGTCACACCGAACCAAAGACAACGCTGCAGGAGAAACGCGCTCAATTGCAGAATCACAAGCTGTTGCATCAAGAGATCACCACACACAATGTGCTCGTTGACAATGTGTGCGACAAAGCGCAAATATTGGTGGATCAAATTAAGGACAACTCTCTGAATGTCTATTTGCAATCGATTAAGCAATTGTTCCAGAATATTGTGCAGAAATCCGATGAAATCCTTCATAACTTGGAGGGATGTGTGCAAAAGCACAATGACCTGAACAATGCTCTTAATGCGGCCAAAACTTGGATATCCAATGAGAAGGCAAAGCTTCTCGAATGCGACGATGCCTATGGCGAGAAGGCAGACATTAAGCGCAAGATTGAAACACTTGGACAGTTGGCCCAGAACAAACCACAGGCCATGAATCTTATTGCCGATATTCGTTCACAGTTCGACAATGTTAAACCAGCTACGTCTGAGAAGGGCATTGAGGTACTTGAGAAGGAAATTGATGAACTGGAGACGACTATGAAGAGTCACTTCGACGACATCGAAGGCATCGAGGGCAAGCAAAAGGATGTGCTTGCACAATGGGACAAATTCGAGAGCAATCTCGAGGAGCTCACCAAGTGGTGTCGCAGTGCCGAAGCCGTTTTCCGCGATCAACAACTCAAATCGACGCTCCACGAAAAGGTCGAGCAGATGGACAAGTATAAGATTCAGCGTGAGCTTATCCTGCAAAAGGAGAAGGAGATTGACGCCTTTGGCGATATGGCACATTCGTTGCTCAACAATTGCGGTGCTGATCGCCTGAAGACGTTGACAACGCAAATTACAAATCGTTATCAACTGCTCCAGGTGCTCAGCAAGGAGGTTGTCAACCGTTGGTCCAATCTCGTTGATGATCATCAGTTCTACCAGGATAAATATAACGAGGTGGACTTGTGGCTGCAACCCATTGAAACGCAATTGGAGAAGGCGCTCAAGGATGAGCCCACGCAGAGCTCGAACATTCTGCAAGTGCTTTTGTCCGAGAAGGAGCAAGCCGAGAGTCTGTTTGCCGCCCTGAATGCTGCTGGCGAGAAGGCTCTGCCCGAAACATCCACCCAAGGCCGAGAGAAGATTCGCAAGGATCTGCGAGATATACGCGATCGTTGGGACAAACTCGACGAGGGCATTCGCAATCTGGAGAAACGCCAGGAAGCCCAAACTGTGCAGCTGTCCAGCTATCAGGACATTCTCAATCAAACCGTCAACTGGTTGGATCAGGTCGAAAAGTTGCTGCACAACGAGAATCCCGCCAGCTGGACCAGTGCCCAGGAGATACGCTCCAAACTGTACAAGTATAAGGCCACCAATCAAGATATCAATTCGCACAAACGCATTGTGGAAGCCGTTAACGAGAAAGCGGCCACGTTGCTGACTTCCGCAGCTCCTGCCAATGCCGATGAGATTGCCAAATCTATCGCCGAAGTCAACAAACGGTATGAGCAAGTTGGTCAGGATTGTGGCAAGCTTGTAGCCGATCTGGATGCCGCTTTCGATGTGTATCAGCAATTCAGTGAGTTGCAAAAGGCACAACAGGATTACCAGAAGAATCTCTGGGATCGTTTGACTGGCTACTCTGATTACTCTGGCAACAAGGCAGCGCTGCAAGCTCGTCTGCAAAAGATCAATGAAATCCAGGATGCGCTGCCCGAGGGCGTGGCTAAACTGAAGGCTTTGGAGGAGCACATTGAGAGTCATGCCAGCAATATTCCTGCACGCTCCAAGGAAGCCATGACACGTGACTTGGCCAATTTGCATGCCGACTTCGAGAAGTTTAGCGGTTCGTTGTCGGATGTGAAGAGCGGTCTCGAGAATCGTTTGCAGCAATGGAATGACTACGAGGTCGACTTGGATCGCTTGATCAATTGGCTGGGAGAAGCAGAAAATGCTCTCAAGAACTACAATCTGAAGTCATCGTTTGAGGAGAAGGAGGAGCAATTGAATCGCTTCCAGTCCTTGACACAAAATCTGCGTCAAAACGAGGCAGACTTTGAGAAGATGAAGGATGACACCTCAGAGCTTGTGCAGAGTTCTGGTGAGACTAGGATTGCTGTCAATGTGCAACAAGTCTCGTCGCGCTTCCAGTCGATTCAGGCTACCGCTAAGGAGATTCTTAAGAAATGCGAACAAGCTGTCCAAGATCACGGACACTTCAATGAGAAATACAAGCAATGCTCTGATTGGTTGGCCAATGCTCAGGCACGCTACGATGACTGCAGTGATCTGTCAACGGTGGCATCGCGCGATGATCTGCTCAAGAAACAGCTGATTATCCAGGAGCTTTTGGCTCAACAACCCACAGCGACTCAACTTTTGAACAGCACTGTTGAGCTTGGCGAGAAATGCTATAGCTCCACTGCGACCGAAGGCCGTGAAGCTATTCGCAGTCAACTGGATGATTTGACGTTTGATCAGTTGTTCGATAACATTGCCAGCACTGCACGCAAGATTCAGGATAAGATTGCCAGGTGGTCGGGCTTCGATGAGACCGCCGACAGTCTGAAGAGCTGGTTGGACACTGTGGAGCAAGAGTTGCCCGCTGAAATTGAGTTGAAGACCACGCTCGATGAGAAGCGCAACAAATTGCAATCATATCGCGATATTGTCAATGACATTAATAACCATCAAGTGGAGGTGGGCAATCTGCAAGAGATTGCCGCCAATTTGCCAGAGAAAACCGAACATGTTGATCAGATTCTTAAGGATATCACTGATCGCTTCGGTAAACTGCAAAAACGCGCCCAAGGCTACGTGGAACGCTACGAGGGCATTGTAAGTGCCCATCAACAGTACTCCAAGGCGGTCATGGATGCCCAGGAGTTTATCGACGCCACCCAGAATACTGTCCACTATTGGGGCGATCTGGATTTGGAGCAAACATCATTGCACACCAATCTCGATCGTCTTAAGAACCTTAAAGCCAGTCTCGCGGATGAATTCCCACGTGTTGATCAAGTGCGTGCGCTGGGCGAGAAGGTTATACCCGGCACTGTTGATGTGGGACAAGTGAACATCAAGTCTCAGATTGATACCACACAACAGGAGTGGGAAGGTCTGCTAGCGGCTATCAGTTCAACCATTGACGCCATTGAATCGCGACTACAGCAATGGTCAGAGTACGAGCAATTGCGAGATCAATGCTTGGCTTGGATTCGCGATACCGACAACGATTTGCATGCCATTGATCTGAAGGAGGATCTGCCCAAGAAGCGTGCGCAATTGGATGCGTTGAAGGCGTTGCAGGGCGATGTGCGTGCCAAGGAATTGGAAGTGGACAATGTCACAGAGAAGGCACAAACTCTGCTCAAGGGAGCCACAACAACAAGAGCATCTGGACCCGAGTTGGTGACCAAATATCAGCAAATCTTCCACAAAGTCAAGGACTTGAACAACCGCTGGCAGCAATATGTTAGCTCGCATGAGGACTTTGACAACTCAATTTCGGAGTGCGCATCGTGGATCAATGACATCAAAGAGAAACTGGACTATTGTTCCGACATGTCATCGATGAGTCCGAAGGAACTGGACAAAAAGTTGGCCACCATACAGGATGTTATACTGCTTAAGGATGAAGGCTCAGCTCGTGTGCTGAAGATCTTGGAGCAGGCACAACATGTGCTAGCCAACACGGCTCCTGGTGGACACGAGGCCATCAACAAGGAACTGTCTGACCTGCAGGATCTGTGGTCTGGCATTGCGCTGCGTATTATGGATGTCAAGGCAAATCTGGATGATTCTATTACACAATGGTCGGGTTTCTTGGACCAAGTGCAGAATGTGCGCAAGTTCAACGAATGGTTGGATACGCTGCTCAAGGAATTGGGTGAACATCAAACTACAATGACAGAGAAACGTGCTCAACTCGATCGAGTTAAGACTACGGAGGAAAAGGTGCGTGTCGAGAAGATCGATGTCGATTCATTAAAGATACAAGCTAAGGAAATGATTGCCAGCGGTCAGCAAAGTCAAGCGGCCTTCCAGGCTCAGAAAGTGCTCGACACCTTTGACGAGCTGTTTGGCAAGACACAGAAATTGCTGTCGGATCGTCAGGATCAGTATCGTGATCATCGCCTGTTCAAGGAAGCCTACGATGATCTGGTTAGCTGGATTAGTCGCGCTCGTGAGAAGTTCCCTGCCCTGAAACAGAGCAGTTTGAGCGATAAATTGGCTATTGAGAATGCTGTGCAGGCGACCGAAGCGCTGCTCAACAAGCAGGCACAGGGTGAACTCCTGGTGGAGCATTTGGTGCACACAGGTGAGGTTGTTCTGGCAAGTACGTCGACGCAAGGCCAAGAGATCATACGCAATGATATACGCGCCCTACGTGATAGCTTCGAGAGTTTGTTCCGCGAAATCAATCAGCAGAAGGAGAACTTGGAAGTTACCATGGTGCAATGGCGTGCATATAAAGAGGAGTATGAACGTCTCATGGAATGGCTCCAACAGATTGACATACTTGTGAAGAACCACAAACTCAACCTCTGTCCCAATCTGCCCGACAAGGAGAAACAGGTCGCCGACATGCGTGACGTCATGGCACGCCTCGAGAAGGGCAAGGATGACATTGATAGATTCAATGCCTCTGCTGCTGGTCTACTTAAATCTCATTTGGATAGCTATGTCAACAATCAGCTGCGACACTTGAGCTCCATATATCAGGTTCAGGTGAATCTGGGCAAGGACGTGCTTAAGAAGGTTGAAACAAATCGCGATCAGCATCGTGAATACGATGCTAACATGAAATCGGCCATGGAATGGATTGCCAATGCCAAGCAAACAATACAATCTGCGGGCGAGGGTGCCGGCTCCAAGGAGGCCCTTCAGCGTCGCCTGGAACAAATCCAGGACTTGATACGCAATCGTGAAGTGGGCCAAAACCTGGTGCACACGGCCATCAACAATGGCGAGAAGATCATCAGGAATACACGTTCCGATGGACGCGACGCCATCAACAATGAGATGAAGGAACTGCAAACCGACTGGGATCGCTTGGTCAAGAAAATGTCAACGGCCAAGGTGCAACTGGAAACGAATCTACTGCAATGGGCCGACTACAGTTCAAGCTATTCTCAGCTACAGCAATGGATTACCGACAGGGAAGCGAAATTGCAGCAGGCATGCGAGCAAAAGATTATCAAATCGCAACGTGGTCAACCTGGTCTCAGCAGTGGTCTAAGCGAACGCAAGGCTAATCTGCGCCAGACCAACAATATTGTTCAGGATATTGTCTCCTTCGAGCCAATGATTCAATCGGTCACCTCGAAGGCATCGGACTTGCAGCAAGGTGCACCAGCCACTGAAATCTCTGACAAGTACGAGAACCTTACCAAACAGGCCAAGGATCTGTATGCCAAGCAGAAGAATACTATCGACAGCTATCAGGCTTTGATCGATGCGGGCAATGAGTTTGCCACCTGGCTGCGCAATGCTAAGGAACGGCTGAGCAAGTGCTCTGAACCCACAGGCGATAAGCAAGCGCTTGCGGAGAAGACGCACCAGCTGAAGATTCTGCAGGGTGAAGTGCCCGAAGGCTCAACGAAGCTGCAGAATGCTTTGGCTCAGGGTGAGATTGCTTGCCGCACAGCCGAGCCCGAGGATTGCGCGATTATCGAAGAAGAAGTTGCGTTGCTGCAAGAGGAATTCGATGCCTATGTGGAGGCACTCAACAAGGCCAAGGATTACCTGGAAGTGGGCATTGTCAAGTGGTCCGACTACCAGGATCAATACACCGAGGCGCTCGAGTGGTTGACCAAGACCGAGGCGCTGGTTCAGTCCTACAACAAGCTGCAGGATAGCCTCACCCAAAAGAAGGTGGTGCTAGAGCAGTTCCAGGGTCATCTCCAAACGCTCTTCGATTGGCAAAAGACATTGGATCATCTGAACATGAAGGCTCAAGTGCTGTTGGAGACTTGCTCCGACACACGCATCAGCAATGCCATCATGCAGTTGACCACCAAGTATAATGCGTTGTTGACACTGGCCAAGGAGGTGATGCGACGCCTGGAGATGCACTACCAGGAACATCAACAGCATCACACACTCTACGAGGAGTGCCAGTCATGGATTGAGAATACACGTGAGAAATTGGCTGATTGTGAGCAGATTCCTGGCACTTTGAATGAGGTGCAAATCAAGTTGAACACCGTCAAGAATTTGCGTCAGGGTTTCGAAACAGGTCAGAACAAATTGCGTTATTTGTTGGAGCTCAAGGAGAAGGTGATCATGAATACTGAACAGAATGGTGCAGCCAAAATACAAGAAGACACCGAAGCACTCAAGCAGGACTTCGACAAGCTGCTTGTGGATCTGAATGATGTGCGCCAGAAGTTGGCCAATCGTTTGGCTCAGCTCGAGGAGATCTTCAAGTTGTACAAGATACTGCTTGAATGGCTTGAGGATGTTGAACCCAGCGTCAAGGCAAGCGAAGAGTATCTGAATGACTTGAGCGAGAAGCGAGCTGCACTGGAGAAATTCCGTGTCACGCAACGTGATATCAATGGACACAACGATATCGTCGAGAAGATCAATGTGCGCTTGCGTGAGGACAACAGTCTGGACAAGAATGACTTCCAGCCGGGTCTGAGCAAGTTTGAAGATCTGCAAGCGCAGGTCAACAAGATTATCGAATCGCTCGAGAATCAAGTGAACAATCACGAAAAGTACAAGCATGCCTACAACGAGCTGCAAGATTGGCTGCGTCGCACACGCATCGAGGTGGAACAGTGTGCCGATTGTCATGGCGAAAAGGATCGCGTTGAGGATCGTTTGAATCGCTTGGGCGACATACAATCCACATCCATGCAGGGCAAATCGCTGCTCGATGCCTGCGAAGAGCTCAGCCAGGCGGTGATTGCCACCAGCGGCAGCGAAGGTCAAGATAATGTGGCCCAAGAGATTAAGCACTTGAATAGCGAATGGGAAACATTGCAAGCCCTGTCGAGAGATGCACGCAGCGGTCTGGAGTCATGCTTGGCCGCTTGGCAGACGTTCCTGCAGAAATTCAACAAGATTAATTTGTGGATCGATACAATGAGCAAGCGCGTTGCCAAATCTCACGAAGGCGATAACAAAACCCCCGAAGATTTGGTCAATGCCAAGGTAAGCCACAAACAACAAGTAAAATGTCTCTCTATCACAAAAGTCGCACGCAACGCTAACCAAAAGAAAGTCAAAATTTATAATTATAACTATATATACTAATCGAATAAGAGTGCACTTAAGTAGTTCACCAAATACCAAAATTATGCGAAAATATATATATATTTGTACTATATGTCTACTAAAATCTCACTAATCGAAATTGCTAATCCTTTCAGCTAATCACCTAATCACAATTGCAGCTAATCATTTTACACACACACACAGACTTTTTGTCTAATTGCCTAAATATGCTTTTATGTGCCTTTGATTTAACGAACTTGTGCAGCACTTGATTAATATGTGAAATCTTCTTTAGAAACTGCTGGAAGAGGTGCTCGCTGAGAAGGAAAATGTCGAGGATTTGAACGACAACTGTGAGCTACTCATGGAACAAAGCGCCTGCACTCGCATTCGCGATCAAACCATTGAGACTCAAGCCAACTATACCAAGTTGTTGACTGCCGCCCAGGGTCTGGTTGCCAAGATCGAGAAGAATCTGTCGGATCACACGGAGTTCCTCAACTACAAGAACGAAATGGATGCATGGATTGAGAAGGCACAACAGGTGCTCAATGATTGCACCATCGATGGCAATGCCCAGGCTATTGCCCAAAAACTGGAGACAGTGAACGTAAGTAGCATGGATAATTCCAAAAATGTATCAATCATATTAATTTGTATCTCTTTGCTGTACAGTCTCTGTCCTCGCATCTGCCTGAGGGTCAGCATTTGCTTGCCATGGTGCAGGATGCCTACTCGAAGGCCTCCAACATTACACCCGAGGATAAGCAGGAGAAGCTGCGTGATCTGATGACAAAGGTGCGTGAGGATTGGGATGCCTTGGGTCTGGCTGTTAAGCAGAAGCTCAGCGACTTGAAGCAAGCACAAAACCGCTGGAATGATTTTGCTGTCAACAAAGATAAGCTCGACAAGTGGCTGGTCGAAACGGAGAAGACATTGAAGACACCTCCAGAGACCAAGGGCGAGTTGAGTGAGATGAAAACACTCTTGGAACGCTATAAGACACTGTCCAATGAGCTCAAGCAGAAGGGCAACGATCTGGAGCATTTGATGTCAGAGGCACGCGATCTGGGCACCGAAGTGGATGCTGTGAATCGTCTGCAATCGCGTTGCGATAAGCTAAAGAACGATTGTGCTGCTTACATCAAGGACCTGGAACAGGAGATGCTCGACTATAATGCATACCACCAGAGCCTGCAGGATGTGGAGAAATGGTTGCTGCAGATCTCCTTCCAACTGATGGCACACAATTCCCTCTTCATTTCGAATCGCGAACAGACCCAGGAGCAAATCAAACAGCACGAAGCGCTGCTTGGTGAAATTCAAAAGTATCAGACCAATTTGGATGATCTAAATGCCAAGGGACAGGCGCAAATCAAGCGCTATGAGCCCACAACTCGCGAAATACGTCCAACTGTTGAGTCGCAGCTGAAGAACATTCAGGACAGCTACAACTCGTTGCTGCAGACCTCGGTGCAGATTAAGAATCGCCTCTTGGAGTCGCTTGCCAAGTTCCAGGAATACGAAGATACGCTGGACAACATCATGCGCAATCTTGAGACTTACGAGCCAATCATTCAAACGGAACTCGATGCACCGGCTACCAGCTTGGAGTTGGCACAGAGTCAACTCAAGTGTGCCCAGGACATGCAGCAAAAGTTGAATAACGAAAAGTCCCGCCTGGCAGCCGCTGTGCAAGCTTGTGAGGCAGCCACAGCATCGATCAGTCGTCCAAGCTCTCCTCTAGAGACAGCTATGCATGCGATACCCGAACGTGAACTGATGGTGCGCGCCAAGCTCGAAGATCTGCTGGATCAGGTGAGTGCCAGAAAAGCTTTAACTTTTAACTTTGTAGTAACTTGTGGAACTGCATGAACTTTACTGCAAGTGCGAGAAGTTCTTTAAGAAAAATGCAAGAACTATTTAGATTTGTAGTAATGCCCCAAATTGATTTAGTTTTTTGCTTTTTCGTGCAAGCATTTGAATACATATAATTTATTTTCATTAACAAAACTGCAAGAAAAATTTGCAATTTAGCCTTTTGAGATGATCCTTTGTTTGCGAAATTTCTAATGCCCGAAATTTTACCTTATCCTTTATATTTCGTTTAATAAGTTTAATTTGAATGAATTATTGTATCATACAACAACAAAAAAATCCCTATTACACTTTGTTTACCAAGCTCATCTTTCGTTTTCTCGATTGCTAACCAACAAATCTTTATTTTATCTAATTTATTTTTATTAACTATAATTTTGCTCCTAACCCCGTCAAACTACATCACAACCCCTCCAAAAAAAAAAAAACCAAACACCGCTCTAACTTTTGTTGCTGCACCGTAACTGTTGTTGTAAACCCGCACTACCACGCCCACTTTTGCTACTGCCTGTGCTATTCATTTGTTGACCAAAAGCCAACGCCAAATACTCAGAGCTCAACGAAGAATGTCGATGGTAGTAAAGATGATGATGATGATGGCGATGACGTTGAGCTCAGTGAAGTGAATGAGGCGTTAATGGATCCAATTGCTCACGAGCGTATTACGAACTATCGTCGCATAGTACGCTTGAATAGTGCACACGTGAGCAAGCTGAATGCACTTGTCGCTAAGGTAAGACATTCAGACACTCGACACTCGACTGGTGGCGGCTCTTGGCTTTAATATTCCGTAATTCCGTAATTCAATACTAAACACAATGTTCACATTGACTACTCGTGTCTCATTCATGCAAATCATTTATTTAATTGCGCGCATTTCCCAAATGTTCTCAGGTGCAATCCCATTTGGGTGGTTTGACTGCATCCGTTAGCGAGCTGGAGCAACAGCAGAAGCAGCGCGCAGAACTGCAGGATTGGGTGAAGAAGCAACAAGGCTCAGTCGCCGACTGGCTGATGAGGCCATGCAAGCTGCGCTCGGAGGCCGCACAACAGGAGCTGGTGTCGATGAATGATCTGCTCAATTCCATTGGCGATAAGCGCTCCCAGCTTATGCTGGAAATGACAGGATCATGTAAGTTCATTAAAAAAACACAATTTATATTAAAATAAACCTATAATTTGTATAACTTACTTTGCAGTGGGCGATGAGGACACCGATTTGGATGATAACATCGACAAGCTGGAATCGGAGCTGATGGACGCCATTGCCAAGAAGCAGGCGGGACAGAATGTCATCGATGGCTATCGCCAGGGCATGCAGGATGTGCAGAATTGGTTCGATACGCTGATTAAGCGCATGGATGTGCTCGATCGCGGCTCCGGGCTCAATTGTGCCCAGAAGATGGCTGCCATCAATGAAATCAAGAACGAGTATGAACTGCAAGGACATCCCAAGATCCAAGAGCTCAAGGGCAAGGCAGCTCAAGTGGCTGAGGTGATTAGCAACCTCGATGGCCAACAAGTTGAAGAGCAAATGAAATCGTTGGATCGTCGCTTTGCTGATCTTGGCAAGCGCATTGATCGCAAGGCTCAGCTGCTGGATGTGACCAACAAGGGCGTTGATGGCGCTAAGGGTGAAATCGAACAGCTCCAACTGTGGGTGAAGCAGCAAATCGATGAGTTGCAAGCTCCTGCTGCACTTGGATTCACACCCAAAGATGCCGAAGCACGTCAGCAGAAGATCAAGAGCCTGATGAAGGATGCAGAGGCCAAGCAATCGCTGGCCGATGTGCTGGAGAAGCGCATTGCCAACATGCAACCCGAGCTGGAGTCTGCCGAGTACGCACAATTGGAGTCGGCACTGCGTAATCTTAACAGCGAGAATCGCAACTTGTCTGGCGTTCTGAAGGCCGAGCTTGACAAAGCCCTGGAGGCGAGCAAGGCGCGTAAGGCGCTGGAGAATGATTTGGACAAGGCGCGTCAATGGCTGAAATCCAAAATATCCGAAGTGCGCAAATTGCCAGTGTATCATCCATTGACCTCCGCGGAGATTGAGAAGAAAATCCAGGAGAATAAGAAATACGATGATGATGCCAAGCAATTCAATGATAGCGTGCTCAGCGATGTGCAGCGTCAAGCGGTCAATATCATGAAGGATTGCGGCGATGCTGACAAGGCGGCGCTGCAAAAGATTCTCGATGAAATCGCTGCCGACTATCAGACGCTGAAGGATGAGAGCGGCAAGCGTGGCAAGTCCTTGGATGATCTGCTTCAGGGTCGCAAAGCCTTCGAGGACTCGATGAAGAACATGGGCGATTGGTTAAATGAAATGGAAACCGCTACCGAAGGTGAATTGCGTACCACCAGTTTGCCCGTGTTGGAGGAGCAGTTGGCTCACTACAAGAAGCTGCTGCAGGATGCCGAGAACAAGGGCGGACTTATCAACGATGTGTCCGAGCAGGGCAAGAGCATCTTGCCCACATTGAGCAATGCCGACAAGCTGAAGCTTAACGATGACATCAAGAACATGAAGGATCGCTATGCACGCATCAAGCAAACGATCGACGATCGCACCAACACTTTGGGCGATCACATCAAGAAGTACAAGGATGCCAAGAATAGATTGGCTGATTGCAGTCAATTCCTTGGCACCATTCAGCAGCGTTTGCGTGAACTCAATCGTCCGATTGGCTCACGAATTGAGGATGTGCAAGATCTGTTGGGCGCCTATGAGGGCATTCTGAAGGAACTCAAGGACAGCAAGCACAAAATGGGTGACATGCAAATGGATGATCTGCCCGAACTCCAAAGCATTCTGAGCCAACAGGATGACATGATCAAAATGATTGAGGATCAGTTGGCGCATCTGCGTCAACTTTTGCTGCTGCGCGAACAATTCATTGCTTTGATCAACGAGATTATTGCCTTCATTATGAAGTACACCGATGTAATCATTGATATTGAGAACTCACCCGACAGTCTGGAGGATAAGATTAACAAGTACGACAATGTGATTGTGAAGATCCAAGAGTGCGAAGGTTTGCTCGCTTCGGCCAACGATAAGGGCCAAAAGATTGCCTCCGAGGGCAATGCTGCGGACAAGAACAGCATCACCGAGCAGCTGCAATCGCTGAAGAATCAATTGCAGAATCTCCGCAAGGCTGTGGAATCGCAACGCCAAAAGCATCAATTGCAACTCGAATCCCACAAGAAGATGGCAGCCGAGTTGAGCGACATCCTCGACTGGTTGCACAGCAATGAAGGTGCTGCCAAGTCACGTCCACTGTTGGATCGCGATCCCGAGTCGGTGGAACGTGAACTGCAGAAACATCATGCACTCAGCAAGGAAATCGACGATCATTTGCAGAAGTTCAACAAAATCAACGACAGCGTCAAGACAGAGTTGGGCATGCCCAGCTCTCTGCTGGAAATGCTCTCCGAGGGACGTTCGCTGGTCGCCTCGCTGCCCCACGAGCTGGAGGAACGCGAGAAGTACTTGAAGAACAATCGCGATTCGCGTCTGGAGTACATGCAACTGGTGGCCAAATTCAACGATTGGGTTCACGAGGCTGAGCTGCGTTTGCAGAACAGCCAGCATGGCATCGATTACGAGCATCTGGTGCATGATCTGGATGAGCATAAGATCTTCTTCAGCAACGAGGCACCCATTCGCAATTTGGTGCACAAGCAAATCCAGGAGGCATCCGACAAGATCTGGTCCTCGTTGAACAACTACGAGCAATCAGAACTGTCCGCCGAATTGGCACAGTTCCAAACGAAGTTGGCCAACACATTGGCCAATGCCAAGACGCAGCAGAGTGAGCTCGAAAAGGAAGCGGAACGCTGGCGTGAATACCAACAGTCCATCGATCGCGTCAAGGCCACCATTGAACGCACCAAATTCAGCGATGAGCCTGTACAGAATTTGGCTGGTCTTCACTTTAATATTCAGAAGCTGTCGCATGCCATTGGAAATGTACAGGTGAGTTGACAACTCAGATATCAATCGATTTTATACCCTAAGTGGATGAGTACTTAAAACGGAGTATCAACAAAATAACTAATACTTTTTAAGCAAGTGTTTCATTAATAATTTTTGCAAATTTGCTTGATCAGTTATGTAAAATAATAAGAATGTTGTGATATTCTCTTTGTCCGCCAAGTTTTGGCATAGTTCGTATATCATTTGCTGTAGATTTCAATTTTTAAATTATACAAAAGCCTGCTCTATGAATAATGAGCCACTAATCCAGTTCTTCTGGTTTTAGGCTGTCAATAGCAAAAAAAGTAGGCTTAAAAAAGCTAAATTCGGAGTTAAGATAACACAACTAGTTAAAAAATATATATCTTTTATTTGGTTCACTTTTACTCAATTAAGCCAAGTTTATCAACTTTATTATCTTACAATTCTGTAACTATAAAAAGATTGCGAGCTTTATTTAGGATTTAGCTTAGTGTGAGATTTAATTTATTGTCTTTATATGCATATGTAAATATTTATATAGCTCTCTACATTTAAGTTCAAATCTTGTGTATGGGAGAAGACCTGTTTTGCTCAAGTGTGTGACACATTCACCACTTGAACCGACAAAAAAAAAAAAAAACTGGAAAGCAACGCGAGAAATATGTATCTGCAAGTTTTTTTTTTTGAGAATGTATCCACAGTCGCGATTACTTTTACCCAGAGTGCAGTACAATTTGCCGGCCGGTAAAAGCAATGCTTGACTTGACTCTTTCAACATATATTCTCTTAGCACACTCACTCCCGCTCTTTAATTTTTTCGGTAGTGTACTCTTTAAATTGTGTGTGTGTCTTTGCGACATAGTTGTTTACTTTCATATTTATGTCTCTCCGCCTGCTGTTACCTTGAAAACTTATTAATGAGTTCAACTATTAACCTGCACTTGACTTGTCTTATCATCATCGACTGACAAACATCGCTAAAGCCAGACAGAAGGCATAGCACGCATTTAATCCCAGCTGATGTTGTTGCTGTTGTTTTTTGTTGTCATTGAGTTAGGCTCATGACATCATCAGAGGCGGCTACAGTCGCCAAACTACAGAGTATAACCAGTTTGCGAGGGATGCGCAATCAAAGTAGTTGAGTTTTGGTTTAGTTTTCAAGTAAGAGTTTTCAAGCAGTAACAAGGTAATTAAATTAGTATTACTATAAATTCATCGTATCTGTTTTGAGTTGATAATAATTTAAGTCGTTTATTACCTCATTCGATAAGATAAGTTGCTGACTTCACTTGTTTGATTTTGTTATTAGTAGTAATACAGAACAATGGATATTTTGAATGAGAACTTTGTTAGGTATTGAAAAATTTGTTATGCTTTATAAAGAACTGACCATGCCTTACATTAGATTATTATTATTAATTCAAGGTTGTTTTAATTTCTTGACAAATACTGTTTAAATGGTATAGCTTTCAATTTTTCGAAAATAATTCTAATTGGTGATAATTCTTTATTGTGCCGAATTAAATTATTCAAAATCCGAGTGTATCTTAAGTTTACTTCGCTTGGATCGTGTTCATGCCCAAACTTTTACTATCCACAGTTTTGTTTATTTCGTTTTCGTGTTGTGAATACACAATGGTAACTTGAGTTTTGAAGGTCTGTTCTGCCATCCCTCGACATTGTCACATTGTAACAGCAACAAACACATGTTTAGCAGCTTTTTTTTGTTTTTTTGTGGTTGAGCGGAGCGAGCTTTAAGAGCGAGCTTCGTCTCACGTTGCGACGCTCTCAGCGCACAGCTGATTTGTTGTTGCAGGGCTTGTGCCGGCTTGTGGCACAGCCAATTGTGTTAGTGACGGCGGTGGCGTATACGTGATATTGCCCATGTGTTGGTTGCAAAGTATGACGTTTGTCATGAGCACGCCGCTCTCGCTCTTCTCGCAATACAATATGTACTGCCCACGCCTTTGCCTACGCCCACCCGATACACTGACCCCCGTCAGCCGAAAAGTGTTACCATGTGGTGGCAAAAACGTGTTCAGCAAACAAAACCGACAAATACCGACACTCGCGGCGCTCTCTTTGCTGGTTGTTTTTCGCCGCTCTTTGCGCTCAGCGTAACTCGCTGTCTCTCGCTCTCTCTTTTGGTTGGGTGTTCTAACTCATGCTTTGGGGGCACTGGCGTGTGAGGAGGCTTTTTGTGAAATTCACTTCTAGTTGAGACGTTTATCTGTGCGGTTGTCAGACCTTATTTTTTGTTCGTATTATGCGGTCTATATAGTGACGAAACCAAGCAGCGACAAAGCAAAATACAATTTAAAAACAAACAGCGAATAGAGAGAGAAAAGAAACTAGTGTTATTTTGTGTCGCTTTGTTAAATTTGAATGACCCGTTTCGTTTGCCGTTTCAAACTTACATATATAGTATATTATATATATATATATGCGATGTGTGTACCATGTGCTTGAAAAGCGCAAATTGAGAAAAGAAGAAGAAGAAGAAGAAGCGGTAGCAGACGACAGCAATCGAATTTAAAGCTAACGTCATCAACAACATAAAAAATAGAAGAAGCAGGAAATCTATTAAAGAAATCTATGTACATCGTTTTGTACAAAAAAAAAAAAAACAGAAACAACAACACACAAAAGAAAAAGATACATTTTTTAAGTGCTACAATTAGCAAGTGCTGCGGTCGAAGATACACTCACCAGTCTCTGTGTGTGTGTGTGTGAGTGTCTGCGTGTGTGTGTGTGCGTGTGCGTTTCCACTTTAGGTAAGCTTCGGCAGCTTGTGCCACATACGCATATGTCAAAGTTGAACAACAACAACACTAAAGAAATAATGAAAAATGTGTCAAGTGAAACGCAGACGGCGTTGTCGAAATAACTCTAAAATACACACACAAAAAAAAAAAAAAACAAAACAAAAAACAAATAAAGTGTACTCTCGATACTCAATTTATATACTTAATTTGTAATACATAAACAAAAACATATATAGCATACATATATGCATACTTGCACTTGCAACAAAGTGCAGCAGTATTATTTGTACAAAAATTTAACGTTGCCTTGTGTTGTCGTTGTCGTTGTTGCAGAGCCAAAACAGCGATCTATCGCTAGTGAACCAACAGGCACAATCCCTGATACGGCAAGCGGACGCCCGCAATCGTCAATTGATTGAGCAGGATAACGCGAATTTGAATCGCAGCTGGCAGGATCTGGTGCGCAGTTTGGAACAGCGACGTGACAATCTGCAACAGTTGGCCAAGCATTGGGATACATTTGAGAATAGCCTGCACGACTGGGAGAAGGCATTAGGACGTTTGGCCGATAAGTTCCGCAATGTCGACCCAACTGTAAGGTCCCGACGTCATTTGGAAGATACAAAGAATGCCATTCAGGTGAGTTTAGACATAATACTATATGTTGTGCTTTATACAATCGTCGTATACGTAATTTACATAAGCTTGAAACATTCGCTTTACTATTTAGGGCTTATGAGCTCATGGACAGACTTAATTGATTTATTGTTGTTGTTGTTGTAGTTTGCTGCGATACAAAATTTCATTCATTTATTTAGCAGTTGACCACCCCCAAGCCCCGCTTTTGGTTTCTGCTAATGTCAAACTATGTATACATACATACATATATATATGTATGCATGTATATACTTGCATAGTATATCAACAATGTTACGCCGCCGTCAAGTTCATGGTCATCGATGACTTGACTCAGAGCTTCCGCTCTCTCTCTCTTCATCTCTCTTTCGGTCGGCGCTCTCTTGGGCGCCCCTTTCGGTCTCTCTTTTAACAGCGAGCTTTAGCAGCTGTCCAAACTGCTGTTGCTAATGATTGGCACAACAAGCGAAAAACAACAAAAATGTAAAAACAAAAAAGCAAAAGTCAACAAATTCTCGACTTTCGGTTTCTATAACTTTTGTTTTTTTTTTTTAGGCTTAGTTTCGCAAATAGCACTTTAACAATTTTAATCGCTTGAGTATACTACAACACATATTTAAATTGGCATTTATCGCTTTATTATACAACGCGGCATCTCCCCGGCGCTCAACCAGCAAATCAACTGATTTCTTGTTGTTATTATTTATTGTTTTTGCATGACCTCATAGCTAGCGATAATTGTTGATTGTGTTCGATTGCGATTTGAAGAGAGAAACCCATACAAAAACTTATCAGTTTTTGAACGCTAAATTTAGCGTCATGTTATTAAAAGAATTTGTGTCTGCTGTAGCATAATTATTAATTTCTTAAACAATTACACTTTGTAATTATGGAAAATAGGTTAGTAGAACTCTTCGATATTGAAAATTATTTCTTCACTGGCGTATTCCCGATTCAGGCCGAATAAATTAATAATTGCTTGCAGTAATTGAAATCAATTTGAATGTGTAGCCAAGTTCAGTCCATAAATGCCTAAGCGCCTGGTCAAGTATTATTAAATATTAACGATGTTGTCATCCATAAAAAGCTTTCAATGCTCGAAAACCAAAAACAACAACAATTTATCCTAGTCGAAAATGTTTGTTTAACGAATATTTTAAAAATTGTTGTTTTTTTGTGTATTGTATTTTGTTTAGCGCAAATATTTATTGTTGTCTATAGGTTTTCCTCTTACTTATAAAACCCCATTCGAAATGTGTTGCCTTAAAGTCGAGTCAACGTTTTTGGTGTTGACCTTCGTGAGTTTCGAGCGGCCCCAAAAAAAAAATCGAAAACATACAAACTGGAATCGAATTAAAAATGCCGAGAAAATTTGTGTTTAAAGCTTTGATCGATTGGCAAACGCAAAAACGTGACTGACAAATTGCTGTAAATTTGGTAATATTGTTTTTGTTTTGATCTGTCTCTTTAGGAACTGCGTGAGGAATCAAATGAACTTAAATCATCACATAAAGAAATCGAGGCGCTCTCAAAATCCATCCTCACATTCCTTGGGGAAGTACACAAACCCTCGGCGGAGGCCATACAGGCCAAAGTGGATAAGTTAGTTGAACAGCAATCAAAGTGAGTACTACTACTACATTAAAATGCCACATATTAGATAAACAATTCATTCACTACCATACCGAAGAAACTCAACAAGTGCTCATATATACTATAAACAGTGCTTAACTGTGCGTGACGTTTACTTAAATTTGCTCAAAAAAGAGTATAAACATCAAAATAGAATTTAAGGCCGGAAATCGAATTCGCTACATGTTGTATAATTGATTTGCATTTAATGGAAATTTATGTGGTTAAATTAACTAGTTTGTTGCCATTGATCGTCGTCGGTCAATTAAACGGGTTCCCCACATGAAGTTTCGAGTTATATACAACAAATCATTTATCAGCAGTTGCAACTTCTTATGTCTGAATATATCGCTGTGACATCAGTGGAACTCTTTTTTTTGTACACTTAACTCGGCTCAGCTCATTTAAGCTCAGCTCAAAAAACCTGACGTCATTCCAACGGTTACGCTCCGGTAATGCTTACATAAGCCAACGCTTTTCTATGTATAGCTACCAAACTGCGCAACATAATAAAAACCTGAAAAATTCTAAGAATAGTAAATTTTTTTAAGACCTTACTGCACTACGTAAACAGTCTGTGCTGAAAGTATTCTTCACGTATTCAACGCGATATCAACATCTGATACAAAAGTCGGGGCATACCCCGATGTCTCTGGTAACTGTGCCAAATCGTTGGCCTTATCAGTTTGACTGCCTTAAAGGCACCTCCTCAGTACGATAATAGACAAATGTATCCCACACTCCCAATAGCATTTCATATATGTATGTGTGTGTTGATAAGCGCCGAGAACAACAAAAAAAAAAATAGAAGCACGAAACAAAAAGAATTCAAATCAATGTGAATTTTATTGTTCGTTTTGTTTTTTTGCGGAAATTCTTTTGTATGGCGCTTGACGCAAAAACAACATGAGAATCGCTGCCAATTTGACAAACGTTTATACATTTAACTTATTTATTGTTGACCATTATAAACGCGGCAACATATTCTTGGCAACATTATTGCTGGCAACATTTTTAACAGCTCGTTAACAGTGGCGTAATTTCACCACAACAGACACGTCTGTTAATGGAACGTCTGCCGGCGATCACGTAAACATTTGTCTTGGCACGGCGGAGAAAAGAACACAGAAAGAAAATGCTTGAGAAATAAGAAAACGAGAAAAAAAAGAAGAAAAAGAAACTGAAATGAAATGAAAACATGCCGCGGCCTTTCTTAATGCAGCACTGACACAATTTTCACCCAAGACATGTGTTATGACTATTCACAGCATCAACGTCAGTTTTGTTTTTTTGTTTTTTTCTTTTTTATATTTTATTTTTATACACATTTTGTTTCATCCGGCTATTTGGCTGACAGCCGCAGCCGCAGCCGCAATCGCGATCTGCTTCGTCTTTGCTTGTGCTGTGTGTGTGTTTATGAAAAACGAGACCAGCAGCTGTTATTTTTTCTTTTCCATTTTTTTCTTCAATTGTTGTTCCCCAAAAAGTCTTGTGACGTTTTCGGCTCGTTACACAGGCACAACAAGCACATCAATAAGATCTATTTTATTGCGCTACAGATTACCAAATCTTTCTATTTACTTTGATATCGTATTGAATTACATGCGTAATAGCTTTTTAAATGTAGGGGTTAATTGGTACGATTAAAGAAAATAATTCAATGACAGATGGATTATTTCTGTAGACGTCATATTCACAACTTTTTGCTATAGTTTTGTTCCAGCTGTTGCTCATTTTCAATTAACTGTAATGCATTTTACGACCGTGTCAATGGCAGACTTTTAAAATCATAAATCTGTTGTGTAAAGCAGCTGCAATGTGTAACAGAAAAGTACTTACATTTGATTACTTAACGTACTTAAAATCAACTTTAAAGATCAATCTGTTTATATAGAGTGTGAAAATACGCTCTATGTGGGAATACGCAATTTTAGAGGCATTGACAATGCCATCATCGAACCAAAAAAATGATCTAATACCCCGAATGCTGTGTCATCGACAATTATACATCCAACTATACACCGCATATACAAATATTCCTTCAACTGCGACGCAAAAATTTAAATGCAATTTATACTTGAGATTTACTTTTTTTTTTCGTATGGCAAACATGCAAGAATCTAATCAACATTTGGTTCGCATTCGCAAAAAAATAAAACGTTAAATACTTAAAATTTGTTTTGCGTAAGCCTTTTGGATTTGAAAAGTATTTCCATGTATTTCGGGGGAATTAAATAATTTATTTCTAATATATGTAGATAACAATTAACTTCAATGAGCTTTATTTATTTCTGAATTATACGTAATACTTTTAAAAATAGCTGCCGCCGGCCTAATGTAAATACGTATACTCGACTTGAGAATACTCTGCGTATGATTGATTTATTCGAGAAAAAGACTTGCTCAATAATTGAATTCAATTGACGCTTCCCAAAGTTGTTTTGCTCTCTGCAGAATATAAACAACAAGCTAACAAAACAGCCAACACAATTATTGAAAAAGTAAACAAAAATCGTGCTGCTGACTTCATTCGCGCATTGTGCGAAAAAATGTGCAAAAAAAAAAATAAGCGGAGGCAAATTCACATACATAAATACGATATGCACAGGGTATTAAGATAAGCGCCAAACGAATTTGCCACAAATACTTTATAATTATTTCAGCACCACAAACGACAACGACAAAAAAAAAACAAAATCAAAATAAAGGCAAATTATAAAGCTGCTCGGCATCTGCATTGACAGTTTGTCAACTTTTTTTGTTTTTTGCATAAAATAAAAAAAAAAATTCAAGAGAAAACAATCGAAACAATCGGCAGCGGCAAAACAACAACAACAATTAAGGCAAAAACTTTGCCCAAATGAGGTAATCGCGTAATTATAAATTTATTTTTCGCCTTGAATGGCGCTCACACTGTTAAGCAGTTGCTGCTGCTGTTGTTGCTGCTGTTAACAGCGCGCTGTTAAAGCTGTCTGTTGTTCCAATGCCATTCCATTTCAAAGGCAAACAACTGTCGCTGTCGCTCTCTCACTAAAATTGATTGCTCATTCATGTGAGTGTGTGTATGTGTGTGTATGTGTATGTGTGAATTTATGCCGGCTTCTTGTTGCGTTATCTAAACCGGCAAACTGAACTTTTGTTGTTGCCTTTTTATCAAACACTTTCCAACCATGCAACATTTGCTTGTTGCGTGCAAAAAATAAAAGAAATGTGCTCATCAATTGCAATTCGCAAATACTATCTTGTGATTTATTTTGACTTTGGTTTTGTTTTTTGGGTGATTTTTGCGGCATATTTGTCAGCTGAAGTCAGCGGCGAATTTGTTCGGGTTAATGAGTAAGACAAATGCTTTGCCGTTTGCCTCATTTTCAATGCCAAGCGCATATGCAAAACTTTTAATAATAATAATTTTTAGTGTTTCGACCGTTGCTGTTCAGTTGCTCGCCTTTCTCTTTCACTCTCGCCCAGCGCACACTTTGTAATATGTTAATGATGTGTGTGAGTTTTGTGCTGTATATCTGACTGTGGTGAGTTGCGATAGCAATTTTCGTTCTTTTATTTCCGTCTCGCGTTCGCTGTTAACGATCACCACCACCACCAGCACCTCACCTCTCGCGTTTGCCTCTCCTGACTGCGCTCACTTCACCTCGACAGCGACAGCGACGCAGCGCAGAGCAGCGCTGCTGAAACGACGGAGGCAAAGTGAAACAGACTTTTTGGCAACTTTTTCGCGCTGAGAATATTTTAGTTTTTATTTAGAGTTAGTTGCAAGCGGACGTGTTTCTTATAACTGGATGGCTGGAAACTAAATACGAAGAAGCGAACGCCCGCCCCGAGAATTAAATTGATATATATATAGACGCATATTTTTAAATTCAAATAATATAAATCTTAATTAAGAGGAGAGGAGATCGTAGACAAATAGAAGCAGTAAAACAAGAAAACACACAAAAGCAGACCTCAAAAGAAGAGAAGCAACGGAAAAGTATTTAACATTGAAAATAACTGATTGTCTAGTAGCGCACACACTTTACGCAATTTTCTATTTCTATTTCTATTTATTTTCATGCGATTATTTTTGCGATGCACTTGAAAACGCCGATTTGTGGATTACCAGGCGTATACGCAACGTTGAGGAAGCTGCTGAATTTCGCAAGAAATTCAAGTTTAAGCACTGAAAAAAAAACAAAAAGCAAGAAGCAAGTTAACAATTGTTGAGCACACATCTGCCTCCCCAAACGGAGGAGGAGGTGCGACTGTTGTCGCTAACAATTTGTTTATTGGCCAGAAAAGCACAAAACACAAGCAGCGGAATAAAACCGCAGTTGAAGCCCAGAGTAGAAAAGCGAAAAAAAAAGAGAAAGAAGCGAATGCTAATTGCTAACACGCACTCATATTAAACGCGTCGTCAAAAGCAAAAGGTGAATGTTTAAAACTGAAAAAAAAAACAACAGAAAAAAACAAATAAGACGTTGACAACACTTAAAAAAAATATAAAAGTGTGTAAACGTTGTGTTGATACCACCGTGTGGCATGATTAAGTCATCGACAGAAAGCTCAAGTCGTCGTCTATGCTAAATTCAGCCTCAATCTCTCACTCTAGACTCCTCTAAAAGGGGTGGCTCTCAGTTCGGTCCCCGGGGTCCGGTCTTTAGAAGCAGCAACAGCAACAACGAGGTCGTCAGGTGTTGTTCGACTTGTTGTCGCTTTTATTTTATTTGTGATTTTATTATTGAGAATGTTTGCGATTCGGCGCGTGTCTCTGATTTAAAATGATGATGACGTCGTCGTCGTCGGCTTCTGAGCAACAAATAAGTCACCCTCGCCAAAAAGGCAACGACTAAAAACAAATCTCTTTAAATTGCTTATCGACAGAAAGAGCGTGAGCAGCACGTCTGATTACAATAATTGATCAAACTGTGACTTGTCAGTTTTGTTGTTATGGACATTAGCTCTCTGGCTTAGTAGTTGATGATAGACTTGATACATAAATAGTACATTGTTATTTATAACAACACAATGTGTCAATGTGTGCGACGTTTGCTTTCGCTTTTCACATTGGCGCTCGCATTGTTCGCATACTTTGCCATTTAAATCTCAGCAGATATGCACTAAATTTAATACGTTAATTTGTACATTAGCAAAATGGCAAACGACTCTGAAAATAGCAAATTTTATTGACGATTTTCTTTGCGGCCGTTTTCTTACGCTTTCTTTTAACATTGTTTGTTTGTTTTTTTTTTTTTTGCTTTGTTGACGCAAAATATTAGTTTAGTTTAGAGAAAAGAGATTAAATAGCTAATTTGGGGTGACAGTTTTGAAGTGAAATTTTCACACTTGAAATTCCATAATTAATTCCTCGCAAAGTTCTTCTCAGTGGTGCTCGCTGAACTTTAACATTTTTTACCCATTTTTTTTTTTTGGTAGAGCTTCTTTCATTTGTTTGTGTTGCTGCTGCTGTTCTTTTTACAATTAATTCGCTAAAAACTTTTGTTGAAAATGTGTTTCAGCCTTAATTGGCCGGCAGCCAAATGTGTTGACTTGGCCTCATCATGGCACGTTGCTCTTCCGTTATTATTGTTCTTCTACTTCTACTTCGACTTCTACTGCTGCCTCATCTTGTTCTTATTTTTCGCTGTAAAGGGCATTCAACGAGAGAGCGTCCTTCATTCATAAAAAAAATTGTAGTTGCCTCCGACATGTCTTTAGTTATTTGTCTTGATTTTCTTTTTCGTTTTTTTTTAATTGCTGCCCCTCAAGTACTAAAACACTTGTTGGCATCAATTTGCGCTAGCGCCCACATGGCGTATGAGCAATACATACAATATATGTATGCGTCACAGACTGGAAGCAAAGATGGAATCTATGGCGAGAGTGTAAAAGTAAATATCAAAAGTCTTCAAGCGTCTGCGAATTGAATCATTTCGAATCATTTCAAATGTGCAGCATGTCTCGATGACGTCAGCTGCAGTTCACAGCTCGCCGTTTGTCTGCAAATAAATAAACATAAATACCGAATATAATTATAAATAAGCAAGCATAAAAATAAACGCAGCCGCGTTAAGAAGCAGGCCAACATAAATAATATTAACAAACAATAAAAATAAAACAATAATAGCAATAGCAGAAACAAAAAATGTAAAAGACCAACAACCAACAAAAACAAACGAAGCAAGAAATTTTTCGAACAAAATTCTCACGTTTGCTCTTTCTTTCACTTTGTCTCTCCTTCCTCTCTCTCTCTCGCGATGTCTCTCAAAGCAGTTCAAGGTGTTTCACAGAGAAAATCATATTGAAATTTGAAAATTTCGAATTTCGAATTTGAAATTGTACGCAGTCTAGTGGCGAATGAAAATTTCGCATTTCGTTCAGTCATTTAGAAAACTCTCTTGTAGCGAAACGGCAGCATTCAATTTTCACGGAAATCTTCGCAGCGCCTCGAGGCCAACAACACAGCAAACAGATCACATCATCATCTTTTGGATATATAGAGAATTATTGAAAAACTTCTTCACAAAAAAAAAAAAACATTTTGTATAATATATATGGCATATACATACATCGATATATGATCTAAATATACAAGATATATTAAAAATTGTGTCGGTGTTGCAGCACGCGTAGCTGAATTCTATTCTATTCTAGAGCAAAAAGAAGACAACCGCGTGGTTTTCTCACACACAGATACAAACACAAACACACTGTTTACATATTATATAGGCATATATTTTTCGACTTGTGTCATTGACTAATACGCCCCGGGCAATATTTCTTTTATATATACCATATATATTTCACAGATTGAACGATACACTACGCGATAAGGACCAACAAGTTAGCAAGGATCTCGAGGAGATCGAACAAGTGTTCCGCCGCATCTCGCAGCTGCAGGACAAATTGAACGCACTGCACGATCAATTGCAATCCGTACACGTCTACGACGAACACATTGCCCAAACGGAACAGGCACTCATCACAATCAACAGCCAGGTGAAACAGGCGGCGGAAGAAAGTCGCGCGCTTGTCGCCCAAACACAAACGCTCTACCAGACCAAACAGAATCTATTGCCCAGCGATATTGCCCAAGAGTTTACCGCACTCGAACTGTTAGCGGAACGCGTGCAGGTGGCCATGGAGACCAAAGAGAAGGATTTCAAGCGCGCCAAGACCGTTCGCACCGAATATCTAGCCGGTGTCGATGAGATTCAGCGCTGGCTCATGCAGGCCGAGGTTCAGGTGCAAGAGCGCACTCTGGAGCCGACACAGATGAAGGAGCTGCTGCAGCGTATCAATCATGAAATCGGCACCATTTACGAACGCTTCACCCTGGTCAAGACCAATGGACAGCTGATCATTGAGAATAGTCGCAACAGCGAGGAGAAGACGCTGGTGCAGACAACAATCGATCAGTTGGCCGCTCAATTGGCCCAAGTGCGCGGTTGGTTGGACGAGAAGAAACAGGCTGTGGGCGATAGTTTGGATGCATGGACGCGATTCATGAATCTGTATCAGATTGTAATGTCTTGGGTCGCGGAGAAGCGTACGTTTATCGATCAAACGATTGAGCTGCGCACGTTGCCCGAGGCACGCAATAAGCTGAATGATTATGCGACGGCTGTGAAAAGTATTAAACCGATTGTGAAGCATTTGAGTGAAATGGACAAGGAACTGGAACACATTGGTCAGGTGACAACTGTGGGCGATCTCAAGGACAAGCTGCAGCAGGCTGAGGATGCGAAGATAGCCGTGGAAGCGGTGCTGCTGGAGAGGGTAAACTACAACTTAATCGAAACATAAACAATTACTATTAATTCCCTTTTCTATTCTCTATACACCTTTGCAGAACTCCCTGCTGCAGGAAGCCTGCGAGGAGTGGGATCAATGCGAACGCAAGATCAAGGATATACGACAATGGCATGAAAAGACCAAACAAACATTGGAATCCTCGCCACAGCTGAAGAAACCCCTGCGCGATCAATTGGGCTATTGTGAAAAGACTCTGGCCGATATTAATGTGCAAAAAACCAAACTAAGATTGTCGATTGAGAAACTCGAGGTAAGTATGCGAATGCTTATAGCTAATTAGGGGAAACGCTTTTCCATGCGCCACTTTTCTTTTCTGTTTTGCTATCCGGCAGGTACACTTCCGCAATGGCATGGGTGGCGATCCACGCCTTAGCGAGAACGTTGACGATTTGGTGCGATTGCTCGATGGACTCGGCGATGTGGTCAAGACCAAATCGCAGAGCCTCGAGCAAACGTTGTCCCAAATCGATGTGTATCAACAGCAAATGCAAACGCTTCGCCAGCGTATCATACAAGAGGAGCAGCAGCTGCGTCTTGTTATGGCGCCAACGTACTTGCCACACGATCGTGAGCGCGCATTAGCCGAGCAACAGGTACGTACCACTTTTCACTTGTTATCAACAGTTAGTTTCTCCTCAAGTTTATGTGTAGAACAATTGCCCCGATTAGCAGTTAGCTAGAAGAATTCAAATACAAAGGACCAAAGTCGAGGATCTCATTAATTACACAACTATATATTATATATCTCTTTAGTAGTTTGTAAATAACAGCAACTGTAAGCTAAGCTGAGATCTAAAGAGATCTAAAAGCCCCTTGTGATTATATCTTATAGATTACCCTACATCATTCTCATGCTATATTGAACGAATCTTGAATTTAATGCTATACAACAGTTGACAGAACAACCAGATAAAAACTACAAAAGTTATTAACCCTCAAGTAACCAAATATTTAGACCAAATCAATTCAATAATACCTTAATATTAAAAAAGAACGTTCTGCAAACATCAACAAAAAAGTGCGGATAGGTCCGAAACAAAAGTTGCACGGTGGCTGCGTAAAGTAAATTCAAATCAATTATAGTTATTTTTCTTTTTGTTTTTCATTTCAATTATTTATTTTGTTTTGCTTTATTTCGTTTATCAAGTGCGCATATTGTTAAATCTCTCTTACGTTTTTATTATTTTCGAATTCGATTTATGCCATTTTCATTTCATCAAAACATCAAACTACAGAACACTGCAATACATTACATTTTCAGTTCACATCAACGTACATCTTTGTGCTTATTGTTTTCTTATTATTTTGTTTGCCATCTATTAATTTTCTTTTGCAAATTCTCATGTCATACCGTGCAACACTCGAAAAACAAAAATCGATTTGCCTCTCATTTCATTTCATTTATGATAATATGCCCATCATTGTTATGTCTCTGCCATACATTTGTTGTGTCTGTAAAATACAATAACAGAAATACCATCAATTCATTGTCACGTGCCAAATCATATATAAAAAAGATAAAAGAAACTATATATATATAAATACAAGCAAGAGAATTCACATAAGTTCTTGTTGCCGGGGGTAGCCCATTCAATATGTGTAGAAACAATCAAATAAATTCTTTCTCCAGTTCATTATTCAGCGAGCTATTTTAGGCATTTGCCAGAATAAACGTTTTCAACTATTTCAAACCAAACAAAAAAATTGAAAATTCCCTCGATATATATACATACTTGTATGTTATTATATAATACCTATTTATATAGTTAAATTTAAAATTAAAATTTCGTTTTAAGTTTACATTGCGAATTGCAATGTTGGCGGTAAGTGGCAACTTTAACACAAAGTCCAAATTTTATAACAAATTTCCAATATGGTTTTTTTTTTCTTTTTTTGTTTGTATCAGTAAAGCAATTTGATTTTTGAATTCCCAGTAGTAGTTGGGGCAACTCTTGCTATGAGAACTTATCTTATTTTATCTTGCCGAGAACACAAACACACACACACACACAAATTACAGTCGAAGCATAATTACAAAATGGCGGCGCTCACATTAAACACATAAAAAACAATAATAATAATAAAAGCAGTACAGTCATAAGTAAAAAGATCACCACCAATTCACAATCACTTGACATCCACATTATCGTATATATGATCATCACAGCTTTCGCTTAGACATTATTCATTTATGATTTTAGTCGCTTTGGGTTTTTTTTTTGTTCTACTTTAATTAGTTAGCTTTTATGGCCGGGCAGACATTTACAAAAATTTCACTCAAAGATCCGCTCAACGTCACAGCTACCTATCTATATCTTTCTCTCTCAATCTAATGCTCTTATTAAGCGTTATATCGCTATCAATTATCTTTTAGTTACAAGTAATGGTTACGGTTTTAATTTGTCTTATGTATTTTATTTTTGACATTTTGTATTTTATCTTTTTATCTCTTCTCTACGTAAAAATCAAACAAACAAAAATCTGGTGTCGTTGCGCTTTACGAAATATTTAAAAATAATTATAAACGATTTCCTCACACGAAAATACATTTTACTAATATTTGAAATAATTCTTTAACTTTTAACTGGTTTCTTGGGCTTTTGCTCGCTTGCCTCTTGTGCTAAATTGAAACTAAAACACGTGACTAACTTCAAATCCATGCCTCTACCAACTTTATAACTATTGCCATAACTCCCTCACACACATGCATTCCATTGAATCAACTCACACACACACACACACATGGGTATTGCGTACTTCTTCAACACACACACAAAAACCTGGTATATGGTTGCTTGATCTATTATTATGCTCGCTGCATTTGATATATATAAATGGATCATATATGATTACAATGCTGACCTTTTTGTATTTCTTCTCTATATAAAATGCTCACGCCGAAACATTTCAATAATGCTCAACAAAAATGCACCAAACGCATAAACAATATATATACTCTCTCTCTCTCTCTATGTCTCTGTCTCTGTCCTACAACTCTCACTTAAAACAATATATCGATAATAGGCATGTCGTGAACGTGTCAAAAATTTGCATTCGAAAATAACCGCACGTAATGAGCGCATCAAATTGTTAATACATCGCGGTACGCCGGACGATGCTAAGCTAGAGATCTAGATCTAGATCTAGATCTAGAGATTTTAGATGCCGCCGCCGCACACAGCTATATGGCAATACTTATAAGCAAATAACTATTATATAAATATATATCTAGACTAGATCAAACCAAAGAAATGCAGAGCAGCCACCGTCGTTTGGTTGTCAGTCTGCTGCCACTTCAAACACAGTCTCCCAATGTTAGCTGGGGCAGCGACTAAACCCAGCGTCAGGCCCCCTACATACATATATTAATATTACATGACCCAAAATGCTTAAGAAAAAAAATCTAAAAAAAAAAATTGAAGAATTAACTATTAAATATATATATTTTTAAAATGAAAAACCCTAAAGAGTATTTACTTGTAGCCTCTCCATTTTAGCAAAAGTTGTCAGGTAGCTTTGGTTAGGCCCTTGAATTTTCCAAACGAAAATGAAAGCTAACGTTCTTTTTGGCAAATCTCCCCCCATCTCTCTCTCTCTCTCTCTCTCTCTCTATAACGTGCACTCTCGCTCGCCTGCCCGCCCGTTACTCCTCGTATGAACGCATTAGGCAATGCGACAATCAATCGATGGCATGCAGCAAACGTATGACGCAACCGCCGCCCAATCCTATGCTCTGGATCCACATTCAGTGGTAACCACTTCATCGACTGTCTCGTTGCTTATGAAGCCAACGGCAGTAGGTCTAACCTATGCTGAAGTGTTATCAGGACATGCGAGTCCGGTAAGCAGTGGTAATGAATCGGCAACGACAATGGCGACAATAGCGACATCGACATCGACATCGACACAACCAAGACAAGAAAAACGCGACACGACCACGACAATAACGACAAGGCAACAACAACAACAACAATCGAACGTAAACCAAGAACAAACCATTATTACTACAACCACCACAACAACGACAAGAACAACACGCACATTTGAGGATGAATCGGAAACATCTGAATCGAGCACCAATTTACCCACTGTGGTCTATGAAAGGCAGCAACCTCAACATGTTACACCATCCAGCAGTATCCATGTGACCTCGGACTACGAGGAACACACCGATCCAATTCAAATTGTAACCACAACTATTACAGCAGATCAACAAGTTCCTACTAGCAATGCCAATCTTCAGTTTATCGAAAGCGAGCAACAACACCATTCATCATATGCGGGTAAGAAATTGCAAGCGCCGCGTGCTGAACGTCGTGGACGTTCTCCCAGACGTCGACGTGAGCCGCATGTGGAGCAACCACAACCACAACAACACCAACAACAACAACAACAGCAACAGCAGCAACTTCAGCAGCAGCAACTGTTTGTGCCACAGGAGGAGCGTGCACGTTCTCGTAGCCCCATTTGGGTACCCGGTTCCACCTCCTATGCAGAAGTGTTGCGAGGCCTTGAATTGGAGCGCTTGCAGGCCGAAGAGTTGGCCAGACAAGCTGCAGCAGGTCAGACTCAGCCGCATGTGGATCTGACCATACAGGATGTAATAGATGCCAGCTATGTGCCACAAACAACAAAGCCTCAGCCTGTCGAGCAATTTGTTAGTCAAGCCGAGCCCGATTTGAGCTATGTTCAGCAACAGGAGCAGAAACAACAACAACAACAACAAACGCAGATTTCTAGCTATGAAGTACCCATGACAGCCGAAGAGATAACGGCAACATATTTACAGCCAGATCCACAGCTCTACCAGACCATGTATGAGAATGTAGCTGATAGCGGCCAGTGGGGCTATGTCACCGCCGAACCGGGCAGCGAGCAACAGCTGCAACAACAGCAGCAGCAGCAGCAACAGCCGAATTACTATGATCCCATTATGCAGATGCAGTATCCAATACAGTATCAGCCGGTGGCGGTGCCACCAGCAGCAACCACCGGTTATCAAGTGTTGGCCGGTTACTATCCGCCTATGGAGAACTATCCATCGCAGGTGTATTACACTCAACAAACAGAGTACACACAAGAATATCAACAGCGGCAACAGCAGCCAACTCAATCAGAGCTTAATCCAGAGGTTGCCGCCTATCAGCCAGAAATTGTGGAACACTCATATATACTTGAGCCATATCGCACTGATGTCAATCTAACGGGCTCATCGACAACAGGTAATAGTGTGCTTGATCGTGTGGTCACCACACTGGCATCGATGGTGCAACAGAGTACCGAACCTCTGACGACAAGCACACAGCAGATACAACCGACTGTTGTTACGCTACATCAGGAACCTGAGCAGGTTTACATTGAGGAGCATGTGCAGATGTTGCGTCCTGTAGAACCTCAGGAATTTGAAATGAATGAGCCACGTCCTGATATAACCTTTGGCCAATTTGATGTTGATGCTATTGAGACTATACCCATTGAAGTAGCACAGCCTCAGCAACAACCTCAGCCACAACCACAACCACAACTTGATCATCAACTACAACCAGCACCGCAATCGCAAAGTCACACGACAGTGACAACAACGCGATTTGTGGAGGAAACAACTTACTCGCAACAGACAGAGCCAACTGTGATAGCAGCAACGACGCCGGAAATCGTAGCAGCCCAAGAGACTGTTCTAGTAGTACGTCCCAATCAGAATCAGCAACATCAACAGCAACAACAAAGCCAAGATACAAGTGCTGGCAGCACGTATGCAGAAGTGCTCTTTGGTCAATTACATCGAGCACAACATCCAGTTTTCCAGCCATCCAGTCAACAGCAACAACAACAACAGATCCCAGTACGTATAGCTGCCCCTACGCCGCAAATTCGCAATGCTGATCATGCAACAACTACGAAACACACAACAATTACCACCATAAAGAGTCAACAACAAGCAAAACGTCCAGAAAAGTCTCTTGATGTTGCTACTGAAAAGATTTCCAGGCCAAAACGACAACGCCATGAGCCACAACCGGAGCCATTGCCAATCAAGGTCAGCACCAGAAAGGAGAAAACGAACCGTAAACATAAATCTCCCGAAACAAATGGTGCTCATGTTGAGCGCACAATCATTGTGGAAGATATACCTTCTGAGGTTATCCAGGTCGAGGAGCCTCAAAAACATCCGGAGCCGAAGAGCCGCAAGTCCAAAAAGACTAAAAAACCAGCGGAACAGTTAGTTGAATCATTCACAGAACCAGAGTTGAAGAGTTCAATCGAAAGAGTGGTTGAAACCACAACGAAAACAATTACAAAGACTTCGACTACGCCAACTGTTGAAGTTGTCAAAACGGAAATTTCTATTACACCGGAAACAACAGTGGTGACTTCCTCTGGACCATCCAAAAAAGATAGAAAGAAGCACACACCAAAGGAGAAAATAGTTGAACCGGTTGTCGAGATAATTCAAAAGACAGAAATCTTGCCAGTTGTAGAGCCAACCGTTGAACAAACTCCGACTGCACCGAAAAAAGATAAGAAGAAGTCGAAGAATGTGGTTGAAACAATAACTACTACCACAAAACATGTTGAGCCAGTTGTGGAGATTGTTGAACAACTAGAAACTGTTCCCGTAGTTGAGGAACCAATTTCTGAACCAATTCCTGTTGCCAATCAATCAAAGAAGGGTAAAAAGAAGTCCACAACAATTGTAGAAACCACGACAACCACAAAGGACATTGTGAAGTCAATTGAGGTCGCTGAAAATGTTGAAGTTCTTGTTGAACCAATTTCAGAACCGGCGCCAGTTCCAACACCTTCTAAGAGGGATAAGAAGAAGACTACAACTGTTGTGGAAACCACGGCAATTACAGAAGATATTGTTAAACCGGTTGAGGTTATTGAACAGGTTGAAGCTGCGGTTGAACCAACTCCTGAATTGAATTCTACGACTGTTGTGGAAACAACGACAATCACTAAGGATATTGTGACACCCGCAGAAGTTATTGAACAAGTACTGATTGAGTCAACTCCTGAACAAGTTCCTGTTGAAGCTCCTATTTCAGCTCCTTCTAGAAAAGACAAGAAAAAGTCCACCACTGTATTGGAAACTACGACTACTATAAAGGAAATAGCAGCACCAGTCGAGGTTATTGAACCTGTTATTGAGCTAGTTCCTGTTCCAGTTCCTGAAGCAGCGCCTCTACCAGTTGCTGAACCAACTCTGGTACCAGCTCCAACAGAGAAGGACAAAAAGCACACCACAACTTCAGTTGAGCCATCTCTTCAGATTGTAGAGCAAATTAATATTGTGCCCATTGAGGAGCCAGTGGTCGAAAAGAAAATTGTGGAACCAACTATTGAGAAAGAAGAGAAGCCTAAGGATAAGAAGAAGGATAAGAAACGCGAAAAGGTTCAGGAGACAGTTCAAGTGGAACAACATTCAACAGAGACGGCAACAAATGGTGTTGAAATCGTTGAGTCAATTGTTAGTGAACCTGTGAAGGAGATTGCTACCAATACGCAGATCACAGAATTTGTTGAGCCAGAGGTGTCTTCCATTATTATGGTAACTGAGCCAATATCAACGATTGCCACAACCGAAACAAATGAGACTTCTATAGAAAGTGAACCTGTGATTACCACTTCCACTAACACGATTTCAACGGAGAGTGGTACTACCACCATAACAACCAGAACTATAACCAAACATATTACTAAGCGTATTGTAAAGCGTATTGTCGATGGCAAAGAGGAAATTGTCGAAGAAGATGTCATCGATGATTTGCCAGAGGAGAATATTTCGGTGGAGCATTATGAGCTTCCTGCAATTGAATCGACAACTTCAACTCCTGTTTCACTGCCTGGACTTTCTGCAACACAGGATACAACTGTGGTTCAAGGTGGATCCATTACAAAGACCACAATCACAAAGACGAAACGCATTCTGAAGCGAATTACCGCCAATGGTGAAGAAGTGGTGGAAGAGGTCTTTGAGGATGAGCCCGAAGTGGAACGTGATATCACCCTACTTCCGACAACAGTTCTCACATCGACTAACGTCAGTGTTGAAAAACAATCGAGTGTGTCACAGGAACAAATTCGTGATGCTGCTGAAAGTGCCATTGAGGAGATTGTGGTTAAGGCTGAAAAGTTAACTGAGCCACAGAAGCCATCACGTAAGGACAAAAATAAGCCAGAGACTAGCTCCGTAGTGAAGGAAACTGTTGATTTTATTGCGGCTGAGTCAGAGCAGAAACCACATAAACCAAGCCGTAAGGATAAGAAAAAGAAGCAGATCAAATCTGAGAGCGAAGAAGTTATTTCAAATAATGATGCCATAACAAAACCAGAAAGCCCTATAATGCAAAATGTAGCCGAAATTACAGAGCCACAAATACCACTAGAAACCACAGAGCCCCTGAATACAACAAGTGCAATTTCCATTGATGAAAATCAACCAAAGCCCACGGAGACGTCTGCTAATAGTGATGATGGTAGTCTGATTAAGACGACCGTCATACGTACCACAAAGATCGTAAAGAAGATCAACCAGCAAGATGGCCAAGATATGTCGACTTCAACACATTCAGATGTACCCTCATTGGATTCCTTTGAACTCCCTGAAAATGCTGCCGAATCACCTAAGGTAGAGAAATCTGAGATGAATAGCCGCGAAGTCAGTGACGAGGGTGTTGTCAAGACAACCAAGACAACAACAATTCGTACAATCAAAAATACTAAAAATGAAGCTGACAAAGAAGTTCTCACTGAGAGTGCAAGTGAAGTGGAAGCCATTCCTGAAACTAAAACGACCGAAGATACCGTTCAAAGCGAAGATGGTTCTGTGTTAAAGACCACAACAGTGCGCACAACGCGAATCGTTAAGAAAATTGCCAATGACAGTGAAAATGTCAGTGAAACGAGCAGCTTGACTGAGCCCATTGTTGAATCCATCATCCAGGATGCACCAATTGTCGCAGAATCAGTGACCACTGAGTCAAACAGTGAGGGTATCACAAAGACTATAACCACGCGCACCACTAAGGCTGTAAATAAAACAACTTTAACCGAATCTGTTACCGCGCCTGTTTCTGAACAAATTGTTTTCGAAGCGGAGCAAACTGTCGAACAACCCTCTATTCCAACGGAAAGTGTAAATATTAAGACATCTACGCTGGATTTCATAACTTCCGAACAGCAGACTATCGCACCAGTACCCGATAAGAAGCCACGGAAGTCAAAGAAACAGAAGGAAGCTCCTGTTTCCGATGAGCCGAAAGAAACACCTGAAATTCAGACAGCGCCAACCGAGGATCTAGTTGCTCCACTTGTTGAGGAACCAAAACAAAAGGACTTGCTTAAGGAAACACCTGAAATTCAAATAGCCAAAACCGAGAAGGAAGTTGCTTCACTTGTTGAGGAACCAAAACAAGACAACTCGCTAACAGAGCCTGTATATGGGAATGCTGGCAATGATGTTGTCAAAACTACAATCGTCAGAACAACGAAGATTGTTAAGAAAATCTCACAAAATGTTGATAGTGAAGCAGTGTCTGAAGTGGTATCAACCCCGGAAATGGAAAGCCAACAACCTGCTGAACCTCTTGTAGTTGTTGAGGATCCAGTAACTGAGGATGCGGGTGGTGTAACAAAAACAACAACTGTGCGAACCACAAAGATTGTAAAGAAGTTGAATGAAGACGGCGAGACAACAACGGAGGAGAGCAGCACAATTAGTGAACCAATCACTGTTCGGGAAGGATCTCCGACGATTTCGGAAATACCAAGTGAATCTTCGACTACATCTAGTCAAATAGATGGTGCCATCATAAAGACAACAACAATTCGTACAATGCGAATAACCAAGAGAATTACAAATGACGGACGTATAGTTCTTACGGAAAGTGACACACCGAGTGATGTTGTTGTTACATCCAGTATTGAAATGCCCGATCAAAGACCAGTTAGTCCAGTGATAGTATCAAGTACAACATCCCCTGTTGTCACTTCAAGTAGCGAACAGAAATTCGAAAATGTTGGTGTCAATATTGAGTTAGGTATTAGGGACACTGCAAACAAATCTGGTGTTAAAGTCATAGGCATTGAGACAACAGAACTGCCTACCACATTATACTCTGAGAAAACAACACATAGTTCAACGAATGGCGCTACAAACGAAACAGAGACTATTGCCACTACTACGACAACTACCAAAAATACGATACTTACGACAACACAACGACGTAGCTTTGAAACCGAAGATGGCACAAATGTTCTTTTCGTGGGAGAAGGCATTGACGGAGCCTATCCACCAGGTACAGTTCAGAAGATTTCACTCATTACTCATGAGGAGAAGTTGAAGACTCCAATCGTGAAAATGCATCTCGATTTTCCGGAGGTTAGTCTCCGTGTGACTGAGACTGTCACTGAAAATATCGAGTCACTGCAAAGAACTGCCGAATCAAGTACATCTTCCTTAGTGGAGGTTGTAGAGTCTGTCAAATCAGATATTGTAGAGCCCATTAACCCAAGCACTTCTGTTACCTCAACTGATACTCTTGTCACCTCTAGTGAGGAATCATCGTTGGAGGCAGCACAGAAAGACAAAGAGACTAAGAAGGTTTCCGTAGAACAGGTTGACAAAACAATTGTAGGTGCAAAAGATAGTGATCCCCCCACCGATTTAAGTCCAGAAGAGCAGAAGCTTTTCGAAGACATTCAAAAGAAACTGTCCAAGAAAGATAAGAAGAAGCGTCCCGCAATTCCCGAAGAATTCATTAAGCAGGAAACCCAAATCCTTGTTGCAGAAAGCAAAGGTAATGAAATAATTGCTATTCCTGCAGTAGATGAAAAACAATCTTTAATTAATATTACTACCTCATCCAATGATAAACCAGTCCATTTAGTTCAAAATCTTTTGCAAGATGTGAGTTTGATTTCCAAAGCAAATACAATCGAGCATGCCAGAGCTGATACACTCTATCACGAAAAACTGCAAGAAACGGCAGATATTCCTTCCTTTATTGAAAGTCCAACAGAAACGCAATTAGATATTCCATGTGAGAAACAGAACCAGATCCCAGATCCTACTAATACCGCTAAACAAATTGTTCCTGCCAAACCAAGCGCATTAATTGCTGAAGCATTTGTGGCTAACACGGTAAGCACTTTAATTTCTACTAATATTCAAAATATTATCCCATATGAAAGAATCTATGAAGTTCCTAAATACAATTTATCTCAATTTAATATTGCCGAGGGTCTTTATCACATAATCAAATCTAAGACAAATAATACAGAAACTGCATCCAATGATACACACGAGCCAACTCTTGTCAAGGTTGAACCGATTGTAAGTTCGGTTGAACCTGTTGTTCCAACGACCTCGGTTGATAACTCGAACATAGAAATCTTAGAGATTCCTGAAAAGACTTACGAAATTCCCAAATACGACATTCGCGAATTTAACAAAGCTGAGAGTAACTATCACATAATTAATTCCGAATCCACTGAAAATGCACAAATTACGGTTGAAAGTTCTGTCGATTCAACAATAAAGAGTACTTCAGACGAAATTGAGACAATATCTACGACCATCTCTGAACCTGCAAAGATATCATCCACATTAGATAAAATATTCGAGGTTCCACAATACGATATACTTTCATTAAGTTCAGCAGAGAGCTATTATCAGGCAACAAAAGCGCAAACTGAAGTTCAACCCGTCGAAGAAACACAGACGATTGAGAATTTAAGCAACACAACTACTACGGCCACACCTGAGACACAAGAACAGCATAACGTAGTTGATACCGAAATAAAAACCGATATCACAGAGGCAGCCACCGAGTCCTCAGTTACTGAAGATTCCAAAACAACTGTGACAATCACGACAACAACAGTGACCGAAACAGTTAGCGAGTCTGTAATTCCAGAAGAGCCAAAGGCACTCGAACCTGAAAAGAAACCTGAGGAGCCTAAGAAACCAGCATACGCTGGCTTACCAGTGGATGAATCGAGCAGCTCCTGGATGGAGGTTTTGGATGAACCAATGGTATTCTCAGATGAGGAAGAAGAACCAGTAGTTAAGGAAACTGTCCCTGAAAAGCTTAGCGAAACAGTTGTGGAAGAAAATGTTGTCGCATCAGAGGCAGCCACCGAGTCCTCAGTTACTGAAGATTCCAAGACAACCGTAACAATCACGACAACAACAGTGACCGAAACAGTTAGCGAGTCTGTAATTCCAGAAGAGCCAAAGGCACTCGAACCTGAAAAGAAACCTGAGGAGCCTAAGAAACCAGCATACGCTGGCTTACCAGTGGATGAATCGAGCAGCTCCTGGATGGAGGTTTTGGATGAACCAATGGTATTCTCGGATGAGGAAGAAGAACCAGTAGTTAAGGAAACTGTCCCTGAAAAGCTTAGCGAAACAGTTGTAGAAGAAAATGTCGCATCAGAGGCAGCCATCGAATCCTCAGTTACTGAAGATTCCAAGACAACCGTAACAATCACGACAACAGTGACCGAAACAGTTAGCGAGTCTGTAATTCCAGAAGAACCAAAGGCACTTGAACCTGAAAAGAAGCCTGAGGAGCCAAAGAAACCAGCTTACGCTGGCTTACCAGTGGATGAATCGAGCAGCTCCTGGATGGAGGTTTTGGATGAACCAATGGTATTCTCGGATGAGGAAGAAGAACCAGTAGTTAAGGAAACTGTCCCTGAAAAGCTTAGCGAAACAGTTGTAGAAGAAAATGTCGCATCAGAAACAGCCACCGAATCTTCAATTACTGAAGATTCCAAGACAACTGTGACAATCACGACAACAACAGTGACCGAAACAGTTAGCGAGTCTGTAATTCCAGAAGAGCCAAAGGCACTCGAACCTGAAAAGAAACCTGAGGAGCCTAAGAAACCAGCATACGCTGGCTTACCAGTGGATGAATCGAGCAGCTCCTGGATGGAGGTTTTGGATGAACCAATGGTATTCTCGGATGAGGAAGAAGAACCAGTAGTTAAGGAAACTGTCCCTGAAAAGCTTAGCGAAACAGTTGTAGAAGAAAATGTTGTCGCATCAGAGGCAGCCACCGAATCCTCAATTACTGAAGATTCCAAGACAACTGTGACAATCACGACAACAACAGTGACCGAAACAATTAGCGAGTCTGTAATTCCAGAAGAGCCAAAGGCACTTGAACCAGAAAAGAAGCCTGAGGAGCCTAAGAAACCAGCATACGCTGGTTTGCCTGTGGATGAATCGAGCAGCTCCTGGATGGAGGTTTTGGATGAACCAATGGTATTCTCGGATGAGGAAGAAGAACCAGTAGTTAAGGAAACTGTCCCTGAAAAGCTTAGCGAAACAGTTGTAGAAGAAAATGTCGCATCAGAAACAGCCACCGAATCTTCAATTACTGAAGATTCCAAGACAACTGTGACAATCACGACAACAACAGTGACCGAAACAATTAGCGAGTCTGTAATTCCAGAAGAGCCAAAGGCACTTGAACCAGAAAAGAAGCCTGAGGAGCCTAAGAAACCAGCATACGCTGGTTTGCCTGTGGATGAATCGAGCAGCTCCTGGATGGATGTTCTGGATGAACCAGTGGTATTCTCAGATGAGGAAGAACCTGTTAAAGAAAATATATCCGAGTCAGTCATTGATAAACCTATCGAACCTGAGGCTATCACTGAACAACCGATTCAAGACGACTCGAAAACGTCAGTGACAGGTATTACAACGGCAACTGGAACCGTCAATACATCGACGGAAGCGCAAGTGATTGAAAGCACACCGGCTTACTCTGGTTTAACTCTCGAAGGTCCAATTGATACTTGGTCTAGTGTTCTTGAGGAAACGGCACCAAACTCTGGAAGTGTGACGTTTACATCTACATTGTCGGCAGATGCTCCAGAATTTACTCCTTCATATTTGAGACATGTGTTTGCTGACCAAACAAATACATTCCTTGCCAATGAAAGAGTCTACAATGAATTCATTCCACGAAATAAAGTAGATCAAACAATTCCAATTCAAAAGAAACAAAAGAAAGTTAAGCCAGCCAAACGACAGAAGAAACCAGCGGAGGATCCCCAAGAAAGTGCCATTGCTCCAGCGGAACCCCCTTCATTTGTTTTAGATGTTGATGAATCCGTCGAACCAAGTGTATGGGAAAACAACCGCGATGGCAAGTCCTATGCAGATGTCCTATTTAGTTCAGGGCTGGCGACAGACGTTGAAGAAAAAACAATTTCAGAACAACAAAAGTCCGTTGCTGTTGAAAAATTGCCCAAGGCCGAAAAACCAAAGAATCAGAAAAGCAAGCCGAAACAAGAAAAGCAATTCGTCGAAGAAGATTCCAGTACTGAAAAGTCAAAGCCCACAACAGAAAGTTCAAAAGAACCATCTTCTGACGAGCGAGAAGTTCCTACTGTTCCTGAATTTAGTTGGTCAGCCCTTGTTAAAAGGCCTGGTGAATGGTCGGATACAACAGTAATCCAAAAGGAAACTCAGTCTGCTTCTACCAAATTAGATGAAAAGAAACCCAAAAAAGAGCTAAAGGAGGAACGGAAATCTACAAAAACAAAGAAAGCTAAGAAATCAAAGAAGCCAATTGAGGAACCTGTCTCTACGACTTCCGAAGATGAAAAGCATGAGGAAACAGAAACGCGAAAAGAACAGTCAGTAGATGTGACAGAGCCGGTAGTTCAGCCAGTGAAAGAAAACCAACCCGAAAGCACTGCATTTTCATGGGCATCGCTTGTGAAGCGACCTGGAGAGTGGGTTGACACAACTGTAACTCATATCAAGTCGGCAATTAGTTCTTCATCTGACAAAGTGGAAGTTGAGCGGAAAGAACCGGAGAAGCCTAAGAAGACTCGTCAACAGAAGAAGGCCGAACGAGTTGATACTAAAAAGCAACGAGTTACAGAAAAAGAAGAAAGTACACCAGTAACAATCATTAAGCAAGAAGCTCCTGAGGAAAGTGATGACATAAAACCAATTTCTGAACCTCAAGTTGAGAGCAACAGTAATGCCTTCTCTTGGGCTTCATTAGTAAAGAAGCCAGGTGACTGGGTTGACGATATCGCGTCCCGCAAGAAGCCCATTTCTATTCCAACAGTTGAACCAAAATCAGAACCAAAGCCACGGAAAGAACGCAAGACTGTCAAAGTTACGAAGAAAGAACGTCATTTGGACACAGAAGATAAGAAATATCCTGAGGCTAAAACTGAAAAGACACTACCAACTGAAGTATCTTCCCCATCCGACGATAGCGATGTTATTGTGTCGTCTTCGTCTACAACTCGTGATGACGGGATTGTAACTTGGGCCAAAATTGCCAGCCAAATCGATGCCATGTCAGACTTGCCACCAAGGGAAAAGAAGGAAATCAAGCAAAAGAAAGCAGAACCCATTAAGCAAACAATAAAAACGGATCGCATCGAGAAGAGAAAGGAAAATATCAACTCCTCGTGGTCAACAATTGTAACTCAGCAAACCACAGACTTTTTAGAATCTGAAAGGTTGGTCCCCAAAGTAGTTGATGTGCAGAAAAAGATTCCTGTTAAGATTGCATCTCCAGTAATTGAAGCATCAATAATTGCGGAGGAACCCGGAAAAAAATTACACAAGTCTTGGGCAGAAATGAGTGATGATGAAGGCGATGATTTGGTAGTTGAAAACAAATCATGGAAGGAAATAATTGAAGATGAAGTTGAAATTCCTCTCCTTGCGGAAAATGGTGACGAAGCAAACATTAATAAGATTATCGAAACCATTCAAGAAATGAAATCTGATGTAACTACAGTCACTACTGTAACGGAATCTACAAAGACCAATGAATCTGTAAACAAGAACGATGTAGTAACTGAAATAGTTGGCCAAGCTGTGATTATAGCGCAGCCGGAAGACGTAATAAAAGAGTCTTTTGAAGCCAAGCAGCCAACGCCAGTTGAAAATAAAAAGAAACCCATAGAAGAGACAGAACCAACGGAGTCAGAAAAGACTAATGTACGTGTTACTGTTATCACCACTACTGTGACTGAAAGTATCAGTGAACCTGCTTTTGTGGACGAGCCTAAGGTAGAGGAGCTTGAGCAGAAGCCTCAGGAACCTAAGAAACCAGCTATACCAGCTTATACTGAGGATTCAAAGACAGCTGTAACAATCACGACAACAACAGTGACCGAAACAGTAAGCGAGTCTGTAATTCCAGAAGAGCCAAAGGCACTCGAACCTGAAAAGAAACCTGAGGAGCCTAAGAAACCAGCATACGCTGGCTTACCGGTGGATGAATCGAGCAGCTCCTGGATGGATGTTCTGGATGAACCAATGGTATTCTCGGATGAGGAAGAAAAACCAGTAGTTACGGAATCTGTCCCTGAAAAGCTTAGCGAAACAGTTGTGGAAGAAAATGTTGTCGCATCAGAGGCAGCCACCGAGTCCTCAGTTACTGAAGATTCCAAGACAACCATAACAATCACGACAACAGTGACCGAAACAGTTAGCGAGTCTGTTATTCCAGAAGAACCAAAGGCACTTGAACCTGAAAAGAAGCCTGAGGAGGAGCCGAAGAAACCAGCATACGCTGGTTTGCCGGTTGATGAATCCACTAGCTCCTGGATGGATGTTTTGGATGAACCAATGGTATTCTCAGATGAGGAAGAAGAACCAATAGTTAAGGAAACTGTCCCTGAAAAGCTTAGCGAGATAGTTGTGGAAGAAAATGTCGCATCAGAAACAGCCACCGAATCCTCAATTACTGAAGATTCCAAGACAACTGTGACAATCACGACAACAACAGTGACCGAAACAGTTAGCGAGTCTGTAATTCCAGAAGAACCAAAGGCACTTGAACCAGAAAAGATGCCTGAGGAGCCTAAGAAACCAGCATACGCTGGTTTGCCGGTTGATGAATCCACTAGCTCCTGGATGGATGTTTTGGATGAACCAATGGTATTCTCAGATGAGGAAGAAGAACCAGTAGTTAAGGAAACTGTCCCTGAAAAGCTTAGCGAGACAGTTGTGGATGAAAACGTTGTCGAACCAAAAACAATCACTATTACCTCAGATACCGAAGATTCCAAGACAACTGTGACAGTCACGACAACAACAGTGACAGAAACAGTTAGCGAGTCTGTAATTCCAGAAGAGCCAAAGGCACTCGAACCTGAAAAGAAACCTGAGGAGCCTAAGAAACCAGCATACGCTGGCTTACCGGTGGATGAATCGAGCAGCTCCTGGATGGATGTTCTGGATGAACCAATGGTATTCTCGGATGAGGAAGAAGAACCAGTAGTTAAGGAATCTGTCCCTGAAAAGCTTAGCGAGACAGTTGTGGATGAAAACGTTGTCGAACCAGAGACAATCACTATTACCTCAGTTACCGAAGATTCCAAGACAACTGTGACAATCACGACAACAACAGTGACAGAAACAGTTAGCGAGTCTGTAAATCCAGAAGAGCCAAAGGCACTCGAACTTGAAAAGAAACCTGAGGAGCCTAAGAAACCAGCATACGCTGGCTTACCGGTGGATGAATCGAGCAGCTCCTGGATGGATGTTCTGGATGAACCAATGGTATTCTCGGATGAGGAAGAAGAACCAGTAGTTAAGGAATCTGTCCCTGAAAAGCTTAGCGAGACAGTTGTGGATGAAAACGTTGTCGAACCAAAAACAATCACTATTACCTCAGATACCGAAGATTCCAAGACAACTGTGACAGTCACGACAACAACAGTGACAGAAACAGTTAGCGAGTCTGTAATTCCAAAAGAGCCAAAGGCACTCGAACCAGAAAAGAAACCTGAGGAGCCGAAGAAACCAGCATACGCTGGCTTACCGGTGGATGAATCGAGCAGCTCGTGGATGGATGTTCTGGATGAACCAATGGTATTTTCGGATGAGGAAGAAGAACCAGTAGTTAAGGAATCTGTCCCTGAAAAGCTTAGCGAAACCGTTGTGGAAGAAAATGCTGTCGCATCAGAGGCAGCCACCGAGTCCTCAGTTACTGAAGATTCCAAGACAACTGTGACAATCACGACAACAACAGTGACCGAAACAGTTAGCGAGTCTGTAATTCCAGAAGAACCAAAGGCACTCGAACCTGAAAAGAAGCCTGAGGAGCCGAAGAAACCAGCATACGCTGGCTTACCGGTGGATGAATCGAGCAGCTCCTGGATGGATGTTCTGGATGAACCAATGGTATTTTCGGATGAAGAAGAAGGACCAGTAGTTAAGGAATCTGTCCCTGAAAAGCTTAGCGAAACCGTTGTGGAAGAAAATGTTGTCGCATCAGAAACAGCCACCGAATCCTCAGTTACTGAAGATTCCAAGACAACTGTGACAATCACGACATTAACAGTGACCGAAACAATAAGCGAGTCTGTAATTCCAGAAGAACCAAAGGCACTTGAACCAGAAAAGAAGCCTGAGGAGCCTAAGAAACCAGCATACGCTGGTTTGCCTGTGGATGAATCAAGCAGCTCCTGGATGGATGTTCTGGATGAACCCATGGTATTTTCGGATGAGGAAGAAGAACCAGTAGTTAAAGAACCTATCCCTGAAAAGCTTAGCGAGACAGTTGTGGAAGAAAATGTTGTCGCATCAGAGGCAGCCACCAAGTCCACAGTTTCACAAGATTCCACGACAATTTTGACAATCACGACAACAACAGTGACCGAAGCAGTTAGCGAGTCTGTAATTCCCGAAGAACCAAAGGCACTTGAACCGGAAAAGAAGTCTGAGGAGCCCAAGAAACCAGCATACGCTGGCTTACCGGTGGATGAATCGAGCAGCTCCTGCGCTTCAGTTGCGCATGAACCACATGTCGCAGAAGCTGAAAAAGTTCACGATAATACAGCCAATGTGTGGGAATTGAATTCGTCGTATGCTGATGTAGTAAAACACACAATGAGCTTCATAGATGGAGAGAAGTCAAACGTTGAAAAAGTTCAGGAAAATATTACTGAGCCAGAACGTTATTCTTCAGAAGTGTGTGAGAAGGTTGCTAAGAAATCTAAATCCAAGAAAGACAAAAAATTAAAAAAGGTAGACTCTGAACCAGAGTCCAGGTCTGAAAAGAAGCAATATGTAGAATCGACAAATGAACAAATTCCAATCCAAAACGTGGTTGAAGAATCAACAAATGAGGCGTGCGTGTATGAAGAGCACCCGGTAAATAAAGTGCAGCTTCAAAAGTGGTCGGAAATGGTGGACGAAGAAGGTCCAATGACCGTTGATCAACCACAATCTGGAACTCAGTTTTCATGGTCATCTATTGTCCGAAAAGGAGCAGATGAACCAACAACAATATTCACTCAGCAGGATACCGTAGAGCAAAAGTCTGCAAAGCAAAAGACAAATAAGACAAAGAAACCCCAAGTAGACCAACCACCAAAAATAAGTGCTGCACCGCCAACTCCTATTGAAATTTCACCAGAATTAGACATTCAAGCCCAAGAAAATATTAAGGTTGATACTCTCTCAGATCAGAAGGCAGTGGGACCTATTGTAGCAACTCATTCTTGGTCGACGGTTGTTTCACAAACGGTTAAATCTACTTCTTCACAAGACATACAAGACTTTATTCAAAAGGAGCAGAATTTCTCAACAATTGTCAACGATAAGCCCACTCAAAAGATAAAGAAGGAAAAGAAATTACACCAAATTGAACCAGCTGTAGAACCTAAAGAGGTTGTTGAATCGAAGCCAAAGTCTAAAAAAGAGAAGAAATTGTCAAAGGTTCAACAAGATCAAGAAAAACCTGTCGAAAAAACTATTGTTTTGAAAGAACCAAAGGAACCACAATCTTCTACTCAATCATGGTCGTCCATTGTAAAAACTACTACTTCTACAATTCAAACTGTTTCCGAGTCAACACCCTTAGCTCCATTGAACCCAACTGAAGACCCTAAAATCAGAATTGAAGAAATAGTTACTGAAACACCACCAAATGAGCCCAAGAAAAAGTCGAAGAAAACTCACAAATCGCCTAATCTTTTGCCTGAACCTGACATAAAACCAATTGTTGTTGTAGATACGATTGAACCAAATTCGTCTGAAAATGGGGACACACAATCCTTAACACAATCATGGTCTTCGATAGTTTCGCAGTCAATTTCTGCTCTGCCGAATGTTTCTTCGGTTATCGTAACGCCCTCATCTGAACACTTTATTCGTAGTGAACAGAATTTGTCAACTATTGCTGATGATACACCGAAAACTCTTAGGAATAAAAAAGAAAAGAAATTGCAAACAATTGAGAAACCAAAAGAAGAGGAACCTAAACAAAAGCCTAAAAAGGAAAAGAAATTACCAGAGAAAGAATCTGTAGCTGTATTTGACACAAAAGTTCCCGAAATTGATGATACACAACCTTCAAGCATGTCGTGGTCGTCTATCGTTTCAAAAACGATTGAAGTGCCGCAAGGGGAACCCTCTGCGAAAACGGTACCAACAACAGAAGACTTCATTCGAAAAGAACAACATTTCTCAACCATAGTCAATGATAAACAACAAAAACAAAAAGACAAAAAGAAGGAAAAGAAATTGCAGCACGTTGAGACAATTACTACTGACGATGAGCCAGCTGAAATATTGAAATCAAAGCCTAAGTCCAAGAAGAAGGAAACTGTCGTGGAGGAAATTAAGGAAGTCGTTGAGCCTGAGAAGTCCAAGAAGGAAAAGAAACAAAAGGAACCTGAACCGGTTGTTGAGGAACCAAAGCAAGAGACTGAATCCAAGGATATTGAAATCGTTGATTCACAACCTTCAACTCAATCGTGGTCGTCAATTGTAACACAAACAACTACGGTGGAGACAGTTTCTGAGTCCGCGCCTTTAGCTCCTTTCAAGCCAACTGAAGAACTTAATACCACAGTTGAAGAAACAGTCTCAGAAATACCTAAGGATACTGTTGTTGAGGAAGTTAAGGAAGTCGTTGAGCCTAAGAAGAAGTCCAAGAAGGAAAAGAAACAAAAGGAACCTGAACCGGTTGTTGAGAAACCGATTGTTGTTGAGGAACCAAAGCCAGTGACTGAATCCAAGGATATTGAAATCGTTGATTCACAACCTTCAACTCAATCGTGGTCGTCGATTGTAACACAAACAACTACGGTGGAGACAGTTTCAGAGCCAGCACCCTTAGCTCCCTTCAAGCCAACTGAAGAACCCAATATCACAGTTGAAGAAACAGTTTCAGAAATACCTAAGGAAACTCTGGTTGAGGAAGTTAAGGAAGTCGTTGAGCCTAAGAAGAAGTCCAAGAAGGAAAAGAAACAAAAGGAACCTGAACCGGTTGTTGAGAAACCGATTGTTGTTGAGGAACCAAAGCCAGTGACTGAATCCAAGGATATTGAAATCGTTGATTCACAACCTTCAACTCAATCGTGGTCGTCGATTGTAACACAAACAACTACGGTGGAGACAGTTTCAGAGCCAGCACCCTTAGCTCCCTTCAAGCCAACTGAAGAACCCAATATCACAGTTGAAGAAACAGTTTCAGAAATATCTAAGGAAACTCTGGTTGAGGAAGTTAAGGAAGTCGTTGAGCCTAAGAAGAAGTCCAAGAAGGAAAAGAAACAAAAGGAACCTGAACCGGTTGTTGAGAAACCGATTGTTGTTGAGGAACCAAAGCCAGTGACTGAATCCAAGGATATTGAAATCGTTGATTCACAACCTTCAACTCAATCGTGGTCGTCGATTGTAACACAAACAACTACGGTGGAGACAGTTTCAGAGCCAGCACCCTTAGCTCCCTTCAAGCCAACTGAAGAACCCAATATCACAGTTGAAGAAACAGTTTCAGAAATACCTAAGGAAACTCTGGTTGAGGAAGTTAAGGAAGTCGTTGAGCCTAAGAAGAAGTCCAAGAAGGAAAAGAAACAAAAGGAACCTGAGCCGGTTGTTGAGAAACCGATTGTTGTTGAGGAACCAAAGCCAGTGACTGAATCCAAGGATATTGAAATCGTTGACTCACAACCTTCAACTCAATCGTGGTCGTCGATTGTAACACAAACAACTACGGTGGAGACAGTTTCAGAGCCAACACCCTTAGCTCCCTTCAAGCCAACTGAAGAACTCAATATCACAGTTGAAGAAACAGTCGCAGAAATACCAAAAGAAACTGTTGTTGAGGAAGTTAAGGAAGTCGTTGAGCCTAAGAAGAAGTCCAAGAAGGAAAAGAAACATAAGGAACCTGAGCCGGTTGTTGAGAAACCGATTGTTGTTGAGGAACCAAAGCAAGTGACTGAATCCAAGGATGTTGAAATCGTTACTTCACAACCTTCAACTCAATCGTGGTCGTCGATTGTAACACAAACAACTACGGTGGAGACAGTTTCAGAGCCAGCACCCTTAGCTCCCTTCAAGCCAACTGAAGAACTCAATATTACAGTTGAAGAAACAGTCGCAGAAATACCTAAGGAGGAAGTGAAGGAAGTCGTTGAGCCTAAGAAGAAGTCCAAGAAGGAAAAGAAACATAAAGAACCTGAGCCGGTTGTTGAGAAACCGATTGTTGTTGAGGAACCAAAGCCAGTGACTGAATCCAAGGATATTGAAATCGTTGAATCACAACCTTCAACTCAATCGTGGTCGTCGATTGTAACACAAACAACTACGGTGGAGACAGTTTCAGAGCCAACACCCTTAGCTCCCTTCAAGCCAACTGAAGAACTCAATATCACAGTTGAAGAAACAGTCGCAGAAATACCAAAAGAAACTGTTGTTGAGGAAGTTAAGGAAGTCGTTGAGCCTAAGAAGAAGTCCAAGAAGGAAAAGAAACATAAGGAACCTGAGCCGGTTGTTGAGAAACCGATTGTTGTTGAGGAACCAAAGCAAGTGACTGAATCCAAGGATGTTGAAATCGTTACTTCACAACCTTCAACTCAATCGTGGTCGTCGATTGTAACACAAACAACTACGGTGGAGACAGTTTCAGAGCCAGCACCCTTAGCTCCCTTCAAGCCAACTGAAGAACTCAATATTACAGTTGAAGAAACAGTCGCAGAAATACCTAAGGAGGAAGTGAAGGAAGTCGTTGAGCCTAAGAAGAAGTCCAAGAAGGAAAAGAAACATAAAGAACCTGAGCCGGTTGTTGAGAAACCGATTGTTGTTGAGGAACCAAAGCCAGTGACTGAATCCAAGGATGTTGAAATCGTTACTTCACAACCTTCAACTCAATCGTGGTCGTCTATTGTAACACAAACAACTACGGTGGAGACAGTTTCTGAGTCCGCGCCTTTAGCTCCTTTCAAGCCAACTGAAGAACCCAATATCACAGTTGAAGAAACAGTCTCAGAAATTTCTAAGGAAACTGTTATTGAGGAAGTTAAGGAAGTTGTTGAGCCTAAGAAGAAGTCCAAGAAGGAAAAGAAACAAAAGGAACCTGAGCCTGTTGTAGCTGAAGAACCTAAGGAACCTGAGCATCAAGAAAATGACAATATCGCACCATTAACCCAATCTTGGTCATCTATTGTTTCTCAGACAAATGAAAAGGTTACTAATGCACTTCCTTCGCTGGACGTACAGGACTTTATTCGTACAGAGCAGAACTTCTCGACTGTTGTAAACGATAAATCGAAGAAACAACTTGGTAAGAAGGAAAAGAGTGTACAGCAAGTTCGAACAATTGTTGAAGAACCAAAACCACTTGTTCAACCAAATCACAAGACGAAAAAGGAAAGAAAACACCCGAAAGTTCAGGAATCCGAACCAGTTGTTACTCCAGAGCCAGCTGAAAACATTCCGGAAACTGTTGATACACAATCTTCAATACAATCATGGTCTTCAATTGTATCGCAAACGGTTGAAATTAATCCCACAATTGTTGACACCGTTCATATTGAAACGAAAACTACCACACCGATCCCAATTAATGCAACCGAAAAAGCCAAGAAACAAAAATCAAAGAAAGAAAAGCTACCCAAGCCTGATCCTGAAGTAATTTCCAATGTGGTTGAGCAAGTTGTTGACCAGAAAGTAGAGAATAAATCCAATCAGACTGAGGATCAAGCTCCGAAAACAATGTCGTGGTCATCGATAGTTTCGCAAGCAAATGATGTATATCCAATTGCTTCGCAGGATAGCAAGATTATAGAGTTCATATCAGAGGAACAGAAATTATTACCAACTGCAACAGAAACACCTGAACAGACCTTCAAATCGAAAAAACCATCCGAGGTTGAAGAGTATGCAAAACCAGTCACTAGCCTTGTTGAAGAAGTGTTGGAAACCAAAACTGAGATTCACAATATTGTTCGTGAAAGCAATAAGAAAAAGCAAAGGCCCAAGCAAGAAAAGGTTGAAAAACAGATTGTCATTCAAGAACAAGAACCGGCATTTGTAGATACTTCGCGGGACATTATTGAACAACCACCTGTCGACTTCAAGATTGAATTGCCGAAACCGTTACCATCTGTTTGGTCTCATTCAGAAACCTATGCCGAAGTAGTTAAAAAATCTGGTTTCATGAATAACACAAATATTAGGTATAAAGATTTGGAGTCTGATTCTCCGATTAGCATAGACACAATTGAGCATAAGTCTGTTGTACCAACAAATTTGGTTATAGAACGACCTCAAAAACAGGCTGTTGTTGAAGTTACCGAATTCCCGGATCCAATAATCCCTCCAATAGTCAGTATCCAAAATGTTCAGCCTATTGAAACATGTGAATATCCAGAAGTGTCTTTTGGAATGTCTTGGAGGGATATGATAGATGAAGAAGTAAGTCCAACAGACGTTGACATACTATCTTGGACTTCCGATACACAACCCTGGGATGCAAGCGAAGAACATTTGGAGCGAGCTTCCCGTACAATCAGTCGTCCGATAATACAAGTCACCGAAATACCTAAATCTGAAGAAGCAGTGCAACAACAAAGGGATGAAGGCTTCCTTGAAATAACGTCGAAGAAACGAAACCGCTCTCGATCTCGTTCCCAACAATCGCAACATTCAAATGTCGAAGAAATGCCGAAAAAGAAAAAGTCCAAAAAACCAAAGGATACTCACCAACTTGTTTCATCCAAGACCTCTATTGATCAATCTGTTGCAGTTGAACCGGTTAAGGATGATGTCGATAAATCTCCAAAATTATTGGATACGAAGTTGGAGCAAGCATCCACAACTGCTTCAATTCCAATTACCGCGGGCATGTCATGGGCTGCCATAGCAGCGCATAATGTTCCCGAACCAGCTCAACAAATACGTCAACTTCAAACGGACACTAATGATATTATCATTGAAAACGGAAAGAAATCTACGACAGACAAAAAGGTATCAATTGCTATTAACCTGGAAACTGAACCCAAACCTAAGAAAACTAAGCAAAAATCCAAAAAGAAACCTCCATCGGATATTCTTGATTTCATAAATGCTGAAAAGGAAAGCACTCAAATAATAAAGGAATTGAATCAAAAACCAGACGTTGAAACAGCTATTTCAGTTAATACATTGGAAGAAAGCATATCTGAAATAATTTCAAATGCTGTTGAGATTGTTACTGAACAAGTTCCTATTGACGAATTAGAACCATCTCAAGAGATCGTCGATACTCCACCCTCAACTCAGTCGTGGTCGTCAATTGTAACGGAAGCAACTACGGTGGAAACAGTTTCAGAGCCAGCACCATTAGCTCCCTTCAAGCCAACTGAAGAACTCAATATCACAGTTGAAGAAACAGTCTCAGAAATACCAAAAGAAACTGTTGTTGAGGAAGTTAAGGAAGTCGTTGAGCCTAAGAAGAAGTCCAAGAAGGAAAAGAAACAAAAGGAACCTGAACCGGTTGTTGAGAAACCGATAGTTGTTGAGGAACCAAAGCAAGTGACTGAATCCAAGGATATTGAAATCGTCGATTCACAACCTTCAACTCAATCGTGGTCGTCTATTGTAACACAAACAACTACGGTGGAGACAGTTTCAGAGCCAGCACCCTTAGCTCCCTTCAAGCCAACTGAAGAACTCAATATCACAGTTGAAGAAACAGTCCCAGAAATACCTAAAGAAACTGTTGTTGAGGAAGTTAAGGAAGTCGTTGAGCCTAAGAAGAAGTCCAAGAAGGAAAAGAAACAAAAGGAACCTGAACCGGTTGTTGAGAAACCGATAGTTGTTGAGGAACCAAAGCAAGTGACTGAATCCAAGGATATTGAAATCGTCGATTCACAACCTTCAACTCAATCGTGGTCGTCTATTGTAACACAAACAACTACGGTGGAGACAGTTTCTGAGTCCGCGCCATTAGCTCCCTTCAAGCCAACTGAAGAAATCAATATCACAGTTGAAGAAACAGTCGCAGAAATACCTAAGGAGGAAGTGAAGGAAGTCGTTGAGCCTAAGAAGAAGTCCAAGAAGGAAAAGAAACATAAAGAACCTGAGCCGGTTGTTGAGAAACCGATTGTTGTTGAGGAACCAAAGCCAGTGACTGAATCCAAGGATGTTGAAATCGTTACTTCACAACCTTCAACTCAATCGTGGTCGTCTATTGTAACACAAACAACTACGGTGGAGACAGTTTCAGAGCCAGCACCCTTAGCTCCCTTCAAGCCAACTGAAGAACTCAATATCACAGTTGAAGAAACAGTCCCAGAAATACCTAAAGAAACTGTTGTTGAGGAAGTTAAGGAAGTCGTTGAGCCTAAGAAGAAGTCCAAGAAGGAAAAGAAACAAAAGGAACCTGAACCGGTTGTTGAGAAACCGATAGTTGTTGAGGAACCAAAGCAAGTGACTGAATCCAAGGATATTGAAATCGTCGATTCACAACCTTCAACTCAATCGTGGTCGTCTATTGTAACACAAACAACTACGGTGGAGACAGTTTCTGAGTCCGCGCCATTAGCTCCCTTCAAGCCAACTGAAGAAATCAATATCACAGTTGAAGAAACAGTCTCAGAAATACCAAAAGAAACTGTTGTTCAGGAAGTTAAGGAAGTCGTTGAGCCTAAGAAGAAGTCCAAGAAGGAAAAGAAACAAAAGGAACCTGAACCGGTTGTTGAGAAACCGATTGTTGTTGAGGAACCAAAGCAAGTGACTGAATCCAAGGATATTGAAATCGTCGATTCACAACCTTCAACTCAATCGTGGTCGTCTATTGTAACACAAACAACTACGGTGCAGACAGTTTCTGAGTCCGCGCCTTTAGCTCCCTTCAAGCCAACTGAAGAACTCAATATCACAGTTGAAGAAACAGTCTCAGAAATACCAAAAGAAACTGTTGTTGAGGAAGTTAAGGAAGTCGTTGAGCCTAAGAAGAAGTCCAAGAAGGAAAAGAAACAAAAGGAACCTGAACCGGTTGTTGAGAAACCGATTGTTGTTGAGGAACCAAAGCAAGTGACTGAATCCAAGGATGTTGAAATCGTTACTTCACAACCTTCAACTCAATCGTGGTCGTCTATTGTAACACAAACAACTACGGTGGAGACAGTTTCAGAGCCAACACCATTAGCTCCCTTCAAGCCAACTGAAGAACTCAATATCACAGTTGAAGAAACAGTCTCAGAAATACCAAAAGAAACTGTTGTTGAGGAAGTTAAGGAAGTCGTTGAGCCTAAGAAGAAGTCCAAGAAGGAAAAGAAACAAAAGGAACCTGAACCGGTTGTTGAGAAACCGATTGTTGTTGAGGAACCAAAGCCAGTGACTGAATCCAAGGATATTGAAATCGTTACTTCACAACCTCCAACTCAATCGTGGTCGTCTATTGTAACAAAAACAACTATGGTGGAGACAGTTTCAGAGCCAGCACCCTTAGCTCCCTTCAAGCCAACTGAAGAACTCAATATCACAGTTGAAGAAACAGTCTCAGAAATACCAAAAGAAACTGTTGTTGAGGAAGTTAAGGAAGTCGTTGAGCCTAAGAAGAAGTCCAAGAAGGAAAAGAAACAAAAGGAACCTGAACCGGTTGTTGAGAAACCGATAGTTGTTGAGGAACCAAAGCAAGTGACTGAATCCAAGGATATTGAAATCGTCGATTCACAACCTTCAACTCAATCGTGGTCGTCTATTGTAACACAAACAACTACGGTGGAGACAGTTTCTGAGTCCGCGCCTTTAGCTCCCTTCAAGCCAACTGAAGAACTCAATATCACAGTTGAGGAAACAGTCTCAGAAATACCTGAGGAAACTGTTGTGGAGGAAGTTAAGGAAGTCTTTGAGCCTAAGAAGAAGTCTAAGAAGGAAAAGAAACAAAAGGAACCTGAACCTGCTATTGAGAAACCGATTGTTGTTGAGGAACCAAAGCAAGTGACTGAATCCAAGGATATTGAAATCGTCGATTCACAACCTTCAACTCAATCGTGGTCGTCTATTGTAACACAAACAACTACGGTGCAGACAGTTTCTGAGTCCGCGCCTTTAGCTCCCTTGAAGCCAACTGAAGAACTCAATATCACAGTTGAAGAAACAGTCTCAGAAATACCAAAAGAAACTGTTGTTGAGGAAGTTAAGGAAGTCGTTGAGCCTAAGAAGAAGTCCAAGAAGGAAAAGAAACAAAAGGAACCTGAACCGGTTGTTGAGAAACCGATTGTTGTTGAGGAACCAAAGCAAGTGACTGAATCCAAGGATGTTGAAATCGTTACTTCACAACCTTCAACTCAATCGTGGTCGTCTATTGTAACACAAACAACTACGGTGGAGACAGTTTCAGAGCCAACACCATTAGCTCCCTTCAAGCCAACTGAAGAACTCAATATCACAGTTGAAGAAACAGTCTCAGAAATACCAAAAGAAACTGTTGTTGAGGAAGTTAAGGAAGTCGTTGAGCCTAAGAAGAAGTCCAAGAAGGAAAAGAAACAAAAGGAACCTGAACCGGTTGTTGATAAACCGATTGTTGTTGAGGAACCAACACCATTGGCTCCGTTCACAACTGGTGAAGTTGATACCACAGTAGATGATTCTCAAAACACAGCTGAGGCTGATGCATTTATATGCGAGACTTCGTACTGGTCAGCCACTCTAAAACCAGGTCAGAAAGAGAAAGAGATCATTGAAGTTGATACTAAAGAGGAAGCTTCAATTACTGTTGACATTCCAATAGATAATGATATTCCGGAAGTTGCAGTACAATCACCAACTGATCAACCAACAACTTGGTCAGCTATAGTCCAAACTGAAAATAAGGTGTTCTCATCATCTGAGAAAGATGATAAGGAGGACTTGCCTGCTTGGTCCACTGTTGTTGTTAGCAAAACGACAGATTTCCAAGACCCCAAGCCACAACTGGATGTTGAAAATGAAGCAACAACAAAGACAACTACCACAACGACAACAACCTATGTTACAACAACTGTAACAACACATAAAGATGTAAACACTACAGTGGATGAACCAACATCATATGTATCCACTGTACTGACTTCTCATTCAAATGAACTTGCAATTGCTCCAGAATCTGAGCCTAAAGGCTTAGAAAGCAAGAATGCAGAAACAGAAACTGATTTGTTGAGAAATCTACAGCTTGAGGTAACTGAACTGCGCCCTAGATATGACATAATTGAGGCACAGTATGAACTATTGAAGGCAAACGAATCCAAGGTGATTGACCAACCAATTCCTGAATCGCCAAAGGTGGAAACATTATTGGATGATTATGTGATAATTGACCCCAAAGCAATGCCAGAGCTTAACTCTGAAATCCTTGCTTTGAATTTGCATCTTGATAGGCAGACATTATTGCGTTCCATACCTGATAGGGCTATAGATGATGGATTTAGTCAGTTGCATTTAATCAATTTCGTTGCACCTAAAGTTGAAACAGATGTCAAATCTGTTGAAACCGAAAAAGTTGAGGAGGTAATAGTAGATGAACCCCAAATAATTGTTGAGGAGAAAACCATAATTGTGGAAAAATCTGTACCGACAACTCCAGAGCAGACCCCCTTATCCCAAGCGTTGACTGCAGAGCCCAGCAAGCCAAGTGAACTGCTGTGGCATCTCAGTCAAGATAACTTCTTGAAACTCATCAATCATTATAGACAGACGCCAGAGAACGTGTATGCAGCATATGCAACGCTTTCGACCAGTACGGAGACGGGAAAAACTCAGGAAACTCAAGACGATAAGCATAAGACTGACATCATTACTGATACTGTAGTGACAACGACTACGATTACAGAATCAAGCGAATTGATTGCTGCTAACGTTGTAGATAAGACTGAACCAGAAGCATCGTCAATTGTAAACATTCCTACTTTTGAAGCAACACCAGCAACACCATTATCGCTTAGCAACATTGATCAGTTGCGTTTAAATCTGTCCATGGATGACTGGCCAAAAACTAGCATCGATACCGATTTATACGATAACAATGTCGATAGACTGAAGCGTGATGATGTGCCTGTTGTGGAGACAAACCTTGACAAAGACAAGAAATCCGATGATGTTGACAAACCAGACAAATCAGACTCGAAGAACGATGACATTGACAAGAAAAACAATGACAACAACGATGACGAGGACGACGATGATAATGATGATGATGATGATGAGGATGGGGATAAACTGACTGTGCCTGAAATTCGCAAGCCGCATGACGATGATGACAAATCGAACGACCGCGATCCTGGTAGTGGTAGTAGTGGCAATGCAACACCAACACCAGAAACCGATGCAGCAAATTACGATCAGAATCGCAGTTGCTCCTCGGAGTATATGTCGACCGATTTGCCAGGCGGTGTTGGGCATTGGCGGGATCAAAGTACTTACTTGGCATTAGAAGCCGAACAACCTCAGGTAAAAGTTGAATTGACACCAACAACAATCGAGCGTAAGGATGATCTACTAACCGAAACAATAACAACAAATACCATTGAATTGGCACCTTCTGTGCCAGCCCCTGAAACAACAACCAGCCCCTCTGTTTTACCCACAACTAACGTTGCAAATGCACTAATCCAATTGGCGAGCGCCACAACTCACACGCTGTCCGCTGCCGCAAATGCAGCAGCAACAGCAACACATGCGACAACATTGGCGGCCACTAGCGCCATTTTGCCAGTGGCAACAGCAGTAATTAATAAGTTTGCTGCGGCACCGACAACACCGTCAACACCACCATCGACACCAGAGGAGGAGGCCCCACCAGCAATAACGCCAACGCCAGAAGCAGCTCCAACAATCACCGAAACGACAACAACATCGACGACAACAAAGTCAAGCAGCGTCGATGGTGATGAGCATCATCCACAAGTTGTTGACAACTTGTCAAATATCGTAAAGCGCACAGTAGTGACAACAACAACGGTAACGACAACAACCACAACTGAAACATCAGCAGCAGAGCCGGCAACAACTACAACGACAACTACGACAACAACTGCTGGCAATGAGTTGCTAGAACAACAACAACGCCAGAAGGTGAAAATCACATTGAGCCTTCGTTTACTCATAATTCTAATAATTGCAGCTTTTGTGTGTGGTTTTGGTATTTGTTCATGGCTTTTATACGGCAATAGCTCCTATTCCTCGTGGTCCCCTTGTTGTTGTTGTTGCGGCGCTTCAGCCACATGTTGCCACTGTTTGCCACCACCAACAGCAGCAGCAAATCCTGAGAATGGCCTACAATAAGGTCGAGTTATGGCAATTGCTGTTTTGCTTGTTGGCCCTTTGGCGGTTACGCCGAAACAATAATAACAAAACAAACGAAATAAGATATACATATATTATATTACTAACTGTATTCAATTGTTAATTTTTTGATTTATGTTTTCTTAAAAGTTTTCTTTTATGTTTTATTTCCTTAAATTGCATCCGTAATATGTATGACGTATGACATAAGTGTAACCGTAATATTAATTGAAGTTTATATTCCTATTAATGTAGACATAATACTCTTTAGTTTGATTGCCTTCGCTTATGTTCCTTACTAATTGATCTTAACATTTTTGTAAAACAACAGATACTAATAGAAGTAAACTCTACATATAAAACAATTTATTCCCAGTAAAACTAAACTTAATAAAATAAAATATTAACCAATTTGCACGTTTTAATATTTGAAATCTCTTTAAAAAAATATATATATATTGTACTCTATTTGCACAGTTCTTATTTTCAAATAGGCAAACACGCAGACATTTCCGCACACACATGCACAGGCACAAGTATTCGCACTTGCACTTGCACACACACACACAGACACACACAAGTACACACAGAGAGACATTAGCACAGTGCTGCTGAAATGAATGTACCCAACACAACAGTTTTCATGCAGTTTATGCCCATTTGAATGTTTGTACTTATGAGTTCATTGCCTTCTTGTGTCTTACCGCCCAGCAGTACTCGCGAAATGTATTTATTTTCCCACATTTTAGTTGCGGCATTCTTGCCGCTTTGCTAAAAATAAAATGCAGCATCCATCTATATAGAAGAGATCCATGCAATGCAGCCCCGATTTACTTACTCAAAAATATCTCAGTGCGCCAGTCAATTTTTAGTTTTAGTCTAGACCGTGAGTTCAGTGCGGAATGCCTTATGGCACACACTTTCAATACATTTATTGATTCTCAAATAAAATAAAATAACTTTTTTAACAATACGGAAAACTGTGTGAAAAATAATACAACAAAATATATATGTGTGTGTGCAATAAATTGTATTAGTGTATTCACAAAAAAAGAAAGCTTATAGAGAAAGTAAGAATGAAAAACAAATTTAATGTATAAAGCCGGTACCGCATACAATTTCTTAGGTGATTTCTGTAATGCATTCAAGGCAGATGATATTATAGTATTATAGAATATATATATATGTTTATTACTATATTCTTCAATATAGTAATTATGTATTTCAACAGACCCACTATATCTAGTTAGCTAGCTGTCTCAACGTTGATATTTAAATATCATGCATTTACAAAATACTTCATAAAATATAATACTTAGATAAATAATGTATAGAAGTGATTCAACTCCTTGCCTACTATCTCTCATACTTATTTTAGTATGCTAAGCATAAAATATTAAATGTAAAATATGGTATTTTTTTCATTATTTTATAAATCTGATTCTCATCAGTTTTAAGTCTTTTGCAAGGAACTTTCTTGCATTTGGTGCTTTTGTCTATCCGCTGTCCTTTTCGCCAAACTCATAAATTACCGCCCATTTAAATCTTAAGTTATATACATATAAATGCGCATGCGCCGTTACGTTACAAGCAGTTTATGAAATTACATTTTAAGCTAAGGTTCTTTTTTTTTAAATTATGCATTGCCTATCCTTTTATATGGCTGACTGCATTGCATCCCTTTTTTTTCGATGTGTAAATATGTTGTAACTGTATAGAAGCCGACAACAAATATTTACAAGAAAGAAAGCAAAACAAGCAATTTATGCAATATTTGTATTAACATATTCATTCATGTTCCTTCCCGCACAAATTAAAATTGTGTTATGCAACAAATTATAGGAATTATTTACGCAAGAACTCGACGAACTGCTGCAATCGCTTTCAAGCGTCGAGGATGGCATTGGAAATATGAACTACAGCAGCTTGGAAGGCATGCTACATGGACTGAAGGTAATAAATTCTTTGAGTCTATATACTTCTCGCATACGTAGAGAGTACTGTAAAGCAGCAATCTAACAAAACGAATTGTTTGGATGCACGTGTTCGACTTGCAATCTTTAACAATAACACCAATATTTCGTAGATTTACTTACTACTACTACTTAGTACTACTCACACTGTAAATACACTAGTTAATTAATTGAATTTGTATTACCATATTTTTGAAACGATTAATGGATGCTGGCGTGTGTCACACAAATTAAATAACACATTCGCATCATTCCATAAACAATCGTACATTTCAAACTCGAATAGATAGTGGAATCTTTCTAGTATAATTTGAGTAGAAACGTTAGAAATGTCTATATACAAGTAGCCAAGCCTTTGCAGTCGTACAATTACTTTTTATTCTAGATCAAAATACATTTTCAGTTTTTATATTTATTGCCGATTAACGGTTTGTTAAATGAATTATTATGCACAGCTAATCCAAGACAATCTGGAAGTACACGAGAAAGAAGCACGCAACCTCAAGGAACAAGCGAAATCATTGCCCACAGATCCGGCTACCGAGCGTCTACTGAACGAGACCACAGATCGCATTGATCTGCTCTTGCGACGAACACAGCAGGGCATCACCATGATTGCCGTAAGTTATTAATAATTCAATTAAAGCGCAATTATTAATAACTGTTGTATTTGCAGAATGCAATGCATGGCCAGAAGAAGCGCGAACAGGAGATCGATGAGTATCAGCGTCATTTATTGGAACTCGAACGGTGGATCAACGAAGTATCCGCCGAACTGGCCTCGTTTGAGACCACGCCCGAGAGCACCAACGATGAGCAGGTGCTCAAGACACAAGTCGAACGCAGCCAGCAATTATTGCGCACGTTAAAGGAGCGTCAGCAGTCTATGGATGATTTGGTTGGGCAGACACGTCAATTGCAGGGCCAACCCGATGTGGCACCTTTGGCCGATACACTAATGGAGCAGCTGCAGAGCATTATCATCATATTGCGTGAGCAAATCACTGTAGCGACCACACGTATCTTCACTATCGAGAAACGCATCGTGGAGCTGCGCAAGGCCAAGAGCGATGAAGCACAGCGTCAGCGTGTGCTGGAGGATGCCAAGATTCAGCCACCAATTAGCACTCATACGGCACCTGAGTCAATCGAATCCAACGAGAACACAATTGATTCCAGTTCGATGCCAGAGGAAGAAGTCAAACCAACCGGCATCTATGTGGAGACACAAACATCATTCAGTGAACGACAGCCAGAGCAACAGTTGCCACAACAGCCGGTTCAACCACAGATCACCACAAGCAATGTGGAGGCACAAACCAGTTTCCAGGAGCCGCTGCCAGTGGCGCCTGTAGAAACAGCTGAAGTGGCACTGCAAACGCTAAAGGAACGTCCACCAACTGAGAACATAATGGTGACGCAGACACTGCAGGATGGCCAACAAACCATACAGATTGACACGACGCTGAACAAGCATGTCGATGAGATACCCGAGAATGTGGAGATCGAGGCGCGGTATCATCAGCAGCCCAAGGGCGATGTGGATCGTGCCACCGAGCTGATACTGAAAAATGTACCTCAAGCATTCGAAACGACATTCGTGGAGCCCGATGACACAACCACCGAGGTCGTGGTTGGTGCAGATGGCACCAAGCATATTGTTGTGAAGAAAATCACAACTCGTACGCGTCAACAGATCGTGCAACAACAACAGATCAGCTCCATCGAGACTGTCAGCGATGCCGATGGCAACATCGAAGTGAAGTCCACGGGTCAAATCAATTTGGAGAATGTGCAGAGCACAGATACCATTGCTGATCCCCAGCAGAGCAGTGTACGCACTGTGATCACACAGCAGACGAGAGGCACACTTCTGGATGGCTCTCAGCCAGATACGGTGACTGTTAGCGAGTTCGAAACTGAGCCAGTGATTGAGCAATATGAGCAGCTGATGAGTCCCGATACCGAGGGCAAATTGCAACCATTCCGTGCCGAAGCTGGACAATCTGAGCTAGAGACACACGGCAGCATACGCACCGTGATGCAGCAGGTGACGCGCAAGGTTATACGCAAAACACGCAAGATTATCAAGCATGTGACAATCGTTAATGGAGTGGAGCATGTGACTGAGGAAATTGTTGAGGAGCCGGAAGAGATTGAGGTGACGGAGGAGGAGACATCGCCGCATGTGAATATCAACATAGTGCGAACGGTGAATGGCAAAGTGGTGAGTGAAGAGGAGTTCCAGCGTTTGATGCAGGAGCCAGGTGTCGTCATCGAAGAAGTTGCGACGGACCTGTCCAAATCAGAGACAGTGGAACCGCAGCAACAGGTATTTGATATTGAGTCTATCAACATCAGCACCACAACAACAACAACACAACCAGAACAACAACCAGAACAACAACAACTCGATATACAGACAGCACCAACAACAACTACAACCATTACAACAACAACCAAAACAACTGAAACGACTAAAGAAGCACCTGTAGAATTGTCAGCACCTCAAGTAGACATTGAAGAAACCGTAGAAGTTGCAACTACCAGTCCCGTTAATGTTACAGCAGCGGCAGTAACTACAACTACAACAACAACAACGACTAGCACAACAACTACAACTGCAATTCCACAAGAAATCCCCGCAACAACAACACCAATAGAGACTGAAATAGAGACTAAGACAGAGAGTGAGATCGAAATTGAGCCTGTGGTTGAAGATATCAATGAGATTTGGCCAGTTGAACATCATCTGAATCCCACAAACATTGAATTCTCTGAACATGAAACCACCCTCATACGACAAACAGCTGGCGGTCTACCAGCAGAAGATCCCTCAATGCCAGTTGATACCATTTGGCCAACAAGTCCCGAAACTGGCAATTCTGTCTCTCTCGAATCTTACGAATTTGAGCCAACATCCCCAAGACCCGAGACTGAACAACCTCAAGTTGAGGTTTCAAAACCAACGGAGCACCCGCAAACACCTAAAAAGACTGACACGGAAGCCTTCCTGCAAGCGGAACAAGCGCAAGCGGAACAAGCGCAAGCGGAACAAGCACAAGCTGAACCTATTAAGGAACAGCCCACGACTACGCCAGCAATTGCAACTTCTGAATCCCCAGTTGTTTCTGAAATTGCCGACACAAAGGCGCCACAAACTGATGTGCGTGTGGCAACCCAACTGTTCATCTCTGGCGAGGCAGCTGATGCCGAATCTCCACGTAAAACCTACCAGATCACAGCACCTTCGGTGGCTACAGCTGCCGGAGTTGGTGTACTAAAGGTGGCCATGGATGTGGCCGAGCCGGCAGCCCAACTGCCCGGCAAGGTGACCATGTCCATTGTGGAAACTGTTGTTGCATCGACGACGGATCGTGACGATGACGCTAGCACCAAGCGAAGTCGAAAGAAAAAGAAGAGAAGAGATTCGGAACCTGTCGAAGATCTTACACAACCAAAGACTGAACCCAAAGAGGAAGCTTTGCCCGAGCCGATTCCTGTTTCCGATATCGAAGCGGAGTCTGTGCATGAAACTGGCTACGAAGCCGAAGAAAAAACTGTTGCCGACGACGATGATTCCACGGACTCGAAGAAGAAACGCCGCAAGAAGAAGAAGCAGCAAAAGGAAAAGGCTGAGGAAGAAGATTCACATGCACCCATCTCTTCCGACAACTCGCCACGTGACGACACCGCCAGCATTGAATCAGAGGGCAAGGTGCGTCATGAATCGATTGTGCAGATCAGCGATGAGAGTAACTTGTCCAGCATTGACATTGACACAACCGTCAAAGTAATTGAGGATGCAGTTATTACTTCACCTTCGGAGTCACCACGCCAACCATTCACCGAACTGGTTATCCCAACCGAAGTCGTTGAGCTCGCACTCGTCGAGGACGTGGAGCAGCAGACGACACCACGTGTGCCAACGCCAACTGCTGTAGAAGTCGAACAAGAGATCAAATCCTCGCAGACATCGCCACAGCATCAGCCACAGCTCGATGAGACAGCGGTGCAAACCAGTCTCGATGTGCAGCCCGACAATCAGGAGAATGAATCCCAAACTCTGATTGTGGAGATAACGGAAACCGAAGCTCAGACAACGCCACGTACACAGGACGAGCAGCCGGAGCCGGTGGAAGTCTCGACAACAGAAATCCAAACCGATGTCAGCGGCCAACCCCGCGAGACTGTCGAGATATCGAGTCAAACGATTGTGACAACCACCATTGAGAAGGAGCTGCAAACCACGCCCAAGGAATCGCCACGTGATGTTGAGCCCAAGAGCGAGCAAGTGGTGCCATCGCTGGTTACGGATTTGGTTAGGGATATGACCATTGATTTGCCAGTACCCACAACAGAGCAATCCACGTTCACAGAAGTGACGACCACAACCGAGACGCAAATGCAAACAATGACACCGGAGCCCACAGAGCCCACAGAACTGATTGCTGTCAACACTGTGGAACCAGTTGAGGTGAGCGATGTACTTGTGCAGACCTCACCGAGACAGGATAGCCCGCAACAGCCTGCCTCCCTGGAAGATAGCTCACTCACTACTACATCCATTTCGGAACCATACGAGCTGGAGGTGCGTACCACAGTGGCCATACCACCCGACTCGGACACATCCTTGGTGGAGCCAACTTTGTATGAGTACACTCAAACAATTGAGCTGCCAAAGCCGGAGAAGCCCAGCAAGAAGGGTAAAAAGGCCAAGAAGGATGTCGAAGAGCCACCAGCAGTGCCAGATGTGGACCAACAAATCAGTGTAACAGTTGAGATTGCACCTGAACTATTGTCGGAATCGGGTATTGTGATCTCCACCAACCAGCAAGTGGAAGAGGTGCCATGTGTGCCACCTACAGTCGAATCAGTTGAGCCCGCCGAAAGCAATGCGCAGAAACCGCAACGGGTGCAGCTGCAAATCACCAAGACAACGGTTTACGACGAGTATCCCGATCTGCCAGTGCACATCACCGAGCAGAACAAGGTGAGCATTGCCTCGCAGCAGCAACAGAGCAGCAGCAGCAGCAAGCCACGCACTGGACCCACCTCGTCAGTAACCATTGAGGAGGTTGCCTCGCCCACCGAGGAACTGATTGTGCCAATCACACCGGGCCCCGATGTCAATCAAGAGAACATTTGGGTCGCGCCCTCAAGCAGCGTCAATGTGGCGCAGAGTCCACTAAATGCATCACAAGCGCTGATCATGAGCGAGAGCCTGCAGCTTTATCCCGGCAACAATCAACAGCAACAGCAACCGCAGGTGTTGTGGACCGAAACCAAGGAGGCCATCGATAATCGCATTAGGCATCTGAAACAAGCGTCGCCACAGCAGCAAACACCGCTAAGCGATGTGCTGCACTTGGCCACACTTTCCGAGCAGATTAAGCAAGTGCCCAGTGAACAACGCTTGGTGGAGGTCAACGATGGGCTGCAGTCTTTGGATGCGGCCATTCGCAGTGGCGACAAGACCATCATACACACCACTGTCATTACGGTCATTGAAAAGGTTTCAACGTGGCTGGAAACGATCGAGTATCGTGTCTATTTGATACGTCAGAACTCAAATGAAGGTCCATCCGAACAGAAGCTGAGCAACTACAATACACTGAACGATGAGTTGCATGCCATCAAACACAATGTTCAAACTTTGGAGGGACAACTGCAGCACGTTGACAAACCATTGGGTGAGGAGCTCTTGCACTGTGTGGACACACTAAAGGAGCATGTGGATGCAGTGCAGCAGGTGACGCAGCAGAATCAAGAACAGGACAGCAACGATCTTGACAAGTGGCACAACTTTGAGCTGCTCTTCCACGAAGTGACCGTCATGCAGGAACAACTGCAGCTACGCTTCGAGCAGACAACCAGCCAAGAGCATCCGCTCTCCGTGAAGCTGGCCATACTTAATGAGCTTGAGCAGCAGCACGCTGGTTGTCAACAGCCGTTGGCTGAGCTTATGCAGACGGCACGCTTTGTGCAACGCGATTTCCCCGGCAAGAAGATGCCACAGGATGTGCACGCCGCTTACGAGGCAAGCATGAACATTGGCAACAGCATCGAGGCGGAGCGCGATCGTCTGCTGCAACTGCAATCCCTGGCCGAGGAGTACGAGCAAACGCTGAAGGAGTTCACCAACATCACAGTGCTGGCCGACAAGATGATGGAGAGTCCGATTGTATCCAGTTCGCTGGAGCAGCTGAACAATGAGGTGCAGAAGCAACGCAAGTTCTTTGTCAATCTCAGCCATTGCCGGGCCATGCTCGAGTCCTTGGAGGAGAACATTGACAGCGAGACGCGTGAGAAGCACTCGGAGCTGCACAAGGAACTCTATCAGAAGGCCACACAGCTGCTGGAGCGCGCCTCAGAACGTTCCTCGAAGCTGGTGCAAGCCGCTTCCCGCTGGACTGTGCTGGAGAAGGGCATGCGCGATGAGTTGCAGTGGCTACAGGTGGCACAACAACGTGTGCCAGATCTCTCGGCTGTAACTTCCGCCGATTACGATCAATATGCCACGCTCTATCAATCGCTGAGCAATGACATTTCGCATCACTATGTGAAGATGACACAGCTCTCGGGCATAGCCAACAAACTGCAGTTGCTGGTCCAAGCGCCAAATCTGGTGGAGGAAACTAACGAGGCGCTGATTGTGCTGCTCAAGCTGCGCGAAGAGGTTGCACTCTATCTGCATCGCCTGTTGGTCTTCAAGGAGATCTGGGTGCAGTACGAACAGCAGACCGACAAAATGGAGGCATTCGTACGCGAAGCGGAGCAGGAATTGCGTCAAATCCAAATACCCACGAAACCCACAGAGGAACCCATACCACATATGCGTCAGTTCTGGGAGATCAAGGCACGCTTTGAGCTCCACAACAACATACGGAACGAGGCGGGACACAGTTTGGAGAAATCTCTGAAGGTCATACCACTGGCCGATGAGATGCTGCAGCGTCAATTCCATGCCCAGCTCGAGGATCGCTGGCAAGCCGTGGCCCAGGCCATCGAGCTCATCCAGCACAATATTGTCGAGTGCCTCTCCTCCGAAGATATGCCGCCCGATGAGAAACTGAAGCTGGTCGAGCGTGAATTGCAGGAAATCTACCTGACCATGACCAGCATGAAGGGTGTCATCAAGAACGAGGAGGAGCTCAGTCTGTACATTGAGCGGGTCCAAGTGCTGCGCACTCGCGTTGGCTTCATTGGCAACGAGTTGGGTCGCATTGGTCTCCAGGAGCCAGCCATTGAGCCCGAGAAGGTGGGCGAACTGTTCGCTCTGTCTCACAAGATTACCACACAGATTGCCGAGGAACTGGAGTTTGCTTCCGTGCTGCGCGATCAGCTGCAGGCCATACACGAAGGCATCAGCAATCAGCGCAAACATCAGGCCAAGATCTCGGTCATCCTCGATGAATGCGAGGCAGCTGAACGCCAAGGAGCCGATGTCATCGAGAAGGCCGTTGCCGATTGCCAGTCAGCTGGTGAGGAACTCGTCAACAGTTGGCAGGAAATAATGCGTATACGCCAGATGCTCCACACGCTGCCCATGCGCCTAAAGATGTCTGTGTCGCCTGTGAAACTGGAACGTGATATATCGCAACTGCAAGACGATCATGCTTTCCTCGAGAGCAAGTGCACCAACATCATGGCCATACTACGCAATCGTTTGGCTATCTGGCTGCGCTACGAGCGTCAGTTGGAGTTGGTGCATGGCTCTGTGCAGGAGACGGACTTTATGATGGAACTGATACGTGTCCACGGACAGGTCGACTACGAACGCCTGCGCAAGGCCACCGAGAGATTGGAGGTAAGTTTCCAGTTGAATTTTAGCCTATTTTGTAGCCGTCTACCTGCGCAGCTTAAGAAGATATGCTCAAGATTGTCCGCTTATCAGCAGAAATGCAATAAAAACCGCGAGTGTTTTCTGCCTGCGTTTAGTTGAACGCAAACATTCGCAGCATTCACAACATTCAGTTGAAATAAAAAGAAAACCTTAAAATTGAGTTGAAAATTTAATTAGAAATTCAAGCGTAACTGCTTTTTAAAAAAACGTATCAACAAAAATATTACAAATTTAAGAAATTAAAATTTAAAGTAAATTATTCAAAACGAATAACTCAGCGCACACCCCAAAAGTTTTTCAATTGACTTACGAAAATCGCGCGCATGTTTTAAAATCTTAACCGAAGACAATTACACAAAGCTTTGCAATCAGCTGCAAAGTTTTCGTATGTGAAAAGCTTTTGCTACAAAAGCTTTCGTGCACGTTTTGCTTTACGTTGCGTTTCGTGTGGCGGCAGCGCCACAGTCGACGTTAGCTTCGAAACGCGCGCATGTCGTCGTCGCGTTAATTGTCGCTCCCAAAAAACAAACAATATTTCGTCTAGTCGCGCTATCAACAACTCACTCTCACTCTGTCTCTCTCTCTCTCGCTTGAACGTAGGGCTTGGCTGGTGATCTGCATAATCGAGAGCAATTGCTGGACGAGCTTAAGGGCGCCGCAAAGCCATTGATCGAGAGCTGTGATGTGCAGATAGTCGAGCAAATTGAATCGGCCGTACAGGATGCAGTAGTCGCCTGGAATGATACCACGGATAATCTGCAACAGCTTTGCACACGCTATCAGCGAGCCGTTGAGCTTTGGGATAAATATCGTAACGCATCGGCGGCGGTCAAGAATTGCATTGAACAGCAAATGGATAGCGTAAAGTCGCTCGAGCAGCCCTTGGATGCCCTGCAACATGCCAAGGTAAGCAAACATATTAAGTATACGTATTATATACGGGGGAGGGAGGGATTAAAGGTAAAGGTGGGAGTGTTTGCTCCACTTGTGCTCGTTTTAATTACCTTTTGATTTTGGCGGGCCACCAATAAGAAGTAACGACAGCGTTTAATTACCATCCTCTGCTCTGACCGGCACCATGCAGCAAGCAGCAGGCAGCAGGTTGTAATTACATTGATTTTCAGCCGTAACACTCAGCCCAATCAATTTTGGGTGCGTCACTGTAATCGCTGGTAATAGCCACCGTGTGTTGTTGGACTAACTTTGCTGTAAACACACACACACATAGGTACACAACACTGCGTATGTTGCCTTGTTTGTGTCATAAATTATTTTGTTTGACACAAATAGAGACAGAGCCGGGCAGACGAAAAGGCGGACAGAGCGACGGACACACACACATGGACAGCAAAGGGGCAGCAATTTTTCGAGTTTCGTTTCGATTTTCGGTTTTTATTTGCTTTAAAAATTAACGCATAGTTTTGTTATTTATATTTATTGATCATTAGGGTCATTATAAGAGGCCAACAACAACAACAACAGCAACAGCAAATATGCTGTAATTATTTTTCCAACTGTCGCTTCACATGGAAACGAAGTTTATCAACCCGACTGTGAGCAACAGAGTCGTAAGCTCTCTATATTTATATAGCTGCTTTATCTCTCTCCACAGTCAAAAAAATAAAAAAAAAATACGAGAAATTATATAGGAATGCCACATACATTAACACATGCCCTAAGCTTGTCCGAGCTAAAGATAAATGTAAAAACGTATTTCTTCACTTTTTCGGCTCACAACCAAAAAAAAATCGCGAAGGTCAAAACGCAAAGCGTTTGTTTGCTTATGTTCTGAGTTGCTGAGTTGTGATAAAGCATGAATATTTTACAGATGATATCATAGGGCATCCGACATGCGTCGTCTTGCCCTTTTAGATTGAGCACTGCACACACACACACACACACACAGAATACTGTGTGATGAGCTCGTTATTTAAATAGATCTCTTTGGCTGCGGGCGACCTGTTTTCTAAATTGAAATTGTAAATGAAACCGAAAGTGCACTCGACGTGCTAATTACGTAGAGAAACGGGAACGAAACTCGAAGTGAAATAATGATAAGAAACATTACGGGGGGACTGACTGACCCGACCGGCTTAAGCTAAAAATAACAAGAAAACAAATGACATTTGTCTTTGCACTAAATATCTCCAAAAGTGCTAAAGAACTGAAGATATACTCAAAGTCCATTTCTTTCTATCACAAACAAACTCATCGTTAATATCTTTTCCTTCACTACAGGTCTGTCAAGACAATCTCAGCACACAGAATGATCGACTGTTGGAGCTGCGCGACATTGTGGCCAAAATCGCCGCTGATGTTGGCCTGGATGCCTCGTCGCTGATGCAAGGTGAACTCGATGCGTTGGGCCAGCGTTTGGCGGAATGCAAGGATGCGATAACGACGCTGGCTAACGTGGCCGACACACAAGACAAGGAGCGCAAACTGCTCGACAAGGAGGTGACACAGGCCAAGGTCTACTTCAACAATGTGCAGCAGGTGAGTGCAGCCAATGGACTAAACCTCGAAATCTCTCAATCCCAGAGGGGTGCCATATATGTATATACAACAATGTGCAGCTCATGGCATCTATATCGATTAGAAAGTGTTTGACTGATTTGCATATGTTAGGAGGGCTAGCGTGTGGAAATTCCCACCCGGGCGTCAACTACAAAGCAACAAAGCAACAACAACAACAGAAATGAAAGCATGAAATGAAAAAAAATAGGAACCGGCAACTGTATGTTAATCCAATACGAAGGACATGCTATTTTAAGTGGGTTAAAAGTTGAAAAACTTTCTCTCCGCGCTCGAAGCTAGAACTAGAATTCAAGTCACAGTGGTTACAACTTCATTATGGTCATTATTGATTGATCAGGGGCGTGCATACATACATATATACATTGTGTGGGAGCTTCTTGTGTGCTGGCATATTAAATTTTCCATTGACAAATAACAGACCACTAGCAGCAAAGCGACAGCGACAGCGAGTATATGAATATTTAAACAAAACACCATCAACAGCGACCAGAGAGTCGAGTCGGGTCAGCTTGGCAGTCGCGACAATTACAAATGTCATATATGTCCAATGTGCTGAATAGCTAATGATTTTTAACAAATAACGTTCGCAACTGCAGCAGGTATATTATCAAGAAAGGTCAGTTAGCTTAATCACTGTGACACAGTCAGTCAGCTAAATAAACTAAGATTGCATTTGCTGGGAAGGGAAGGAAGTTCTTTGCATTAAAGATAGAAAGTTAGGTAAACATCCTTATTCTTTAAATAGTTCTGACTAGATTTCGATCATTGCATATTCAAGGAATGTTAGTTTAGCCTTTCAACTTATATTCAATCAAGTCAACAATTTGTTTGATAGATTTAACATTTCCCCTTTTAGCTATTGTCTTAATTCATTTGATTAATATTTTCGAGCGCACTCGCCCCACTGTGCGCCCATTTGAAATTCACATTGCTAACCAACCAGTCGCTTGTCCCCCCCCACAAGTCTACCTCCCCTCACCCCGACACCCGCTTTGGGTGGCCAGACAGTTGTGAACAGCGAAGCGCGTGTGTCGCTCGCATGAGGTCATTGCCAGTTGGCGGAAAGAGTTGCCACTGCAAGGTTTTTGTTGTTGTTGTTGTTGCTGTTGTTGCTGCTGCACATTTGTGAAGCCGTGCAGTGGCAAATGGTAACTGGAGACAGCCGCGTTATGGTTATTAGGGTCATGCTAATTAGCCAAGCACAAAGCACGTTTGCTGCACATTGTGCAGACACCTGTCCACCAACTAAATTCCGACTTGTCGTTTTTTTGTTGCAGGACATTGCACGTGGCGAGCCACAGACGCCCAAGGAGAGCGAAGAGCAGCTGGCCGCACTGCGTGCCCATCTGCAGACACTCGCTCGCACCGAGGAGCAGCTGCGTCAACTGCGCGAACGCCAGCAGAACAACAACAGCAACCATGTGCTGGCGCCGTCCAATGCCGATGATAGCATACTCGAGGTGTTGGCGCTGTGGCAGAAGATATTCCAGGACACGTTCCAGGAGTATCATCGCCTCTCCACTCGGCTGGCACGCACCCAGAACAGCTCGGAGGCGTTACGTTTGTGGCGTCAATACCTGCAGCATGTGCAATCGTTCCTCGCCTGTGCCATACCCGAGGACTACAGCAGTCTGCGCGAGCAGCAACAACTGTGTGCCATCCATCAGAATCTGCTCATCTCACAGCAGAGCGTGCTCGCCGAGACGCCGCTGGAATCGGAACTTTCCGAGCAGTACAAGGCGCTGACGAATCTGCACAACGAGACGCTGTCGCGGATTATGCAGCGCAACGATGAGCTGGAGCAACGTGTGAGCGGATGGAACACATATCGCCAGCAGTTGGCATCGCTGCTCGACTGGCTGCGTCAACGGGAAGCGGAGCGCAATGCGCTGCAGCTGCGCTACATTCATCTGAAGCGTGTGCCGCATCTGAAGGCACGTCTCGATGCATTGCTGTTGCAGTTGGCGCGTGGCGAGCAACAGAGTGCTGCACTGAAGGCCCAGCAGCAACAGTTGCTGCCGTATTGCGACGATGCGCTGGCCACCGCCATGCGCATGGAGCAGGCAAGCATCAATCAGCGGATTAGCAATCTGCGTGCCGCCCTCGAAACCTGGCAGAACTTCCTCAAGCGCATCAAGCAGCTGTCCGAGTCGTATGACGAGCGAGTGCAGCAACTGCAGACGGAGTTCGGCAAGGCACAGCAGCTGCTGGATGATCAGGATGCCCAAGAGCCGGCCACACGGCCAGCGGAGATTGAGCAGCGTTTGGGTGCACTGCGAGCACAGCGCGTTCAACTGGCTGCCCAGGCACCGGCGCTGGAGAGCCTGACGGTCAGTCAGGAGGAGCTCAAGGAGTGCATCAGTCCGCACGACATGAAGGCGATACGTCAGCGCAGCTTCTTGCTCTGGCAGCAGCATGCCGATCTCGACTATCAGCTCTCCGTGCTGATCAACTCGATTGAGGAGCGATTGTCGCTGCTGTCCAATTACCAGACCCGGTATGGACGCATCTCCCAGTGGCTGCGCACCCTTGAGGAGCGTGTGGAACGCGATGGCGATGTTGCGGCCATGGCCAATCCGGAACAGGCAGCCAAACAGCTGGAGCAGCAGATCAATGGTGAGCTGCAGCTGCGCGATAAGGAACGCGAATGGTTGCTCTCCGCTGGTCGGGAGCTGCTCACACTCTACGCCGATGAGTCGCCACAATCGCTGGAGGTGCGCGGTCAGGTGCAGCAGCAGAGCGATGCGCTCATCGATAGATGGAATCGTCTCAAATTCCTGTGCAAGCAGCGTGCCACAAAGATTGGCGAACTGAAGCAAACGCTGCTGCGTCTGGAGGAGCGTATTGCACTGATCCGTGCCTGGCTCTTTGAGGTGGAATCCCAACTGGATAAACCGTTGAGCTTCGACAGCTACACGCCAAACGTGATCAAAGCGAAACTGCAGGAGCACGAACAAATCCAGCGCTCGATTGAGCATCACAGCAGCAATGTGGGTGAGGTCTTGAACCTTGTCGAGATGCTGCTGAACGATGCCGACAGCTGGCGCACTCAGGTGAATACAACCGGTCTGGCATCGTCTGCCCAAAATCTGGAGCAACGCTGGAAGAACGTTTGCAGTCAGTCCGCGGATCGCAAGCAACGCATACTGACCACTTGGAATCTGCTGCAGGAGCTCATCAAACTGACCACCGAACACAAATCGTGGGTGGCCAAGCAGGAGTCGCAGCTGTCCAGCTACGAGCGTGATCAAAAGTATGCCAACAAACAGAAGCTCGAGGAGCGACAGCAGGCGCTGCGTGCCAAGCTGCAGGAGTTGGAAATCGAGTCGGTTAATCTGCGTCTACTGGAGCAAACCTATGCCAAACTGACGAGCAGTCCTGGCGTCGAGCCCGAAAACATCCAGAAGCTGACGCTGCCCACCAAGGTGTTGGTCAGCAAGTGGCGACAGTTGACGCCGCGATTCCAAACGCTGCTCGATGCCATCGACAAGGACGCGAAGGTGTTGCGTGACTTTAACAACGCTCAACTGGAGCTAACCAAATCCCTGACGAGCATTCAAAAGGCGCTCGAGCAAGTGCCGAGTGCGGAGAGCGATGCTGCGAACGTTGAATCACCACAAGCTGTGCTGCAGCGTCTGGAGGGTCTGGAGCACAAGTTGCAACAGGCCGAGCAACAGGTGCAGCAAGCGGATGCTCTGGGCAAGGAGGCTGAGGCGCGCACCAAGCAACAACCAGCGCAGCTAAAGCAGTTGCTCAAGTTGATCACAGAGTACACGCTGCTGTGGAAGACGGTGCAGACGCAACTGGTAACCGTGAAGACCACTTGGGCGGCACGAGCAGCCAAGCAATTGGCTGGTGCCGTCAATGAGACACACGCCAGTGTCCAGGTGAATACGCTGTCCCAGCGCAAGCTGCGACAGGCGCAACTGCAGCGGGAAACCTCGATTACGGCCAAGGATGCCTACATCATGGAACTGCAGACGGCGATAGCCGAGTGCCGCAACAATCTGGACGAGCTGCAGCGCACCATTGTGGACAAGACTCGGAAGCCGGGTCCCCAGAAGATTGCCAAGCTGCTGGGCAATGCCCAATCGTCAACGGAGCTGGTGAAGCATCTGAGCAATCTGCTCGTCACCGAATGCAATGCGGACAATCAAGCGGCGCAGGTGGACACCGTATCAGAGCTAACGTTGCGCTTCGAAACGCTGCAGTCGCAGTGGAAGGCGCGACAACAGCACGATCAGAATGCAAGGTACGTCTTCAATTGGACAGAACTGTCTACTCTCCTTTAGAGATCCTGTTGATGGAGCTACTAATTTAATTTGAATACTTGCAAACTGTCATGTTTAATATTTCGATTGATTGATATCAATCACTTTATTAAATTTAAATTAATGTCAACCAATATATCATGTTTATTACATTTCATAATATGGCTAAAATTTATCAATTTCAAATTGATTGATATCAATCACTTTATTTAAATCAACGTCAATCAATATGTCATATTTTTACATTTGTTAATATTCCTCTAATTTACGAAATTTATAAATTTCATTTGATTGATATCAATCACTTTATTTAAATCAACGTCAATCAATATGTCATGTTTATTACATTTCATAATATGGTAAAAATTTATAAATTTCAATTGATTGATATCAATCACTTTATTAAATTTAAATTAATGTCAACTAATATATCATGTTTATTACATTTCATAATATGGCTAAAATTGATCAATTTCAAATTGATTGATATCAATCACTTTATTTAAATCAACGTCAATCAATATATCATGTTTATTACATTTCATAATATGGCTAAAATTTATAAATTTCAATTGATTGATATCAATCACTTTATTTAAATAAACGTCAATCAATATGTCATACTTTTACATTTGTTAATATTCCTCTAATTTACAAAATTTATAAATTTCAATTGATTGATATCAATCACTTTATTTAAATCAACGTCAAACAATATGTCATATTTTTACATTTGTTAATATTCCTCTAATTTACAAAATTTATATATTTCAATTGATTGATATCAATCACTTTATTGAAATCAACGTCAATCAAAATGTCATTTTTACATTTGGTAATATTCCTCTAATTTACAATAGTTTAATTGATTCAATTTCAATTCGATTGCTTTATCTATTATTTTTCACTTTTTGTGAAATCCCATTCATATTTTTCATTGACTTAGTGATTGATATCAATCGTGTTTGCAAGTATTTACAAAGTTCTGCTTACCCTCTAATTTATATATTGGTGTTTTGGGCGTGTTTTATGGCTAACAACATTTTATTGCTTTATGTCTCGCTCTTGCTCTCTCACACACACACACAAACTCACATCTACAACCACACTCGACACATTTCCAAACGCTTCACGCAAACGTGCGCATTCATGATGCTGCATGCAGGTGCCTGCTACCTGCGGCCTCCAAGTACACATGCATACAGTAAGTGTAAACTCAGATAAATAACTCTCTCTCTCTCCCTTTCTCGCTATCTCTCTCGAATCTTCTCACTACCTGCTATTAAATAACAATAACAACCCAAGTAAGCGCCTGCGCTGTCTCCCTCCCGCTGTTCAATGTTCTGTGTGTGTGTATTCATCCACCAGACAAAAGCTGGCAGCTATGATACTTTCGACTGCCAGACTCCAGCGTGGAGCAAACTAAGCGCTTGCTTGGGCTGAGCTTCAATCACGTGTGTCACATTCTCGACTCGTGACTGAAGCAGCTGTAGCTAACAATGCTTATCAGAATGTTAATGATATAATTGCTAATGATTACCCCTATTCTATTTAAACAGTGAGGTCGGTCGGCTTACGTGTCCGCTCTGCACGCAACGCAACTGGCAGCAGATCGACAACGATCTGTGGCGTCTGGAGCAGTGGCTGCAGTTTGCCGAGAGCACTCAGAAATCCCAAACAACGCCGCCCTCGAACATTGAGCTGCTGGAGGATGTGACCCAGGATCATCGCGAGTTCTTGCTGGATCTGGAGAGTCACAAGTCGATCATCTCGTCGCTGAATGTGGTCGGTGATCATCTGGCCACACACACGCTGGACACGGAGAAGGCGCGACAGCTGCGTGGACGTCTCGAGGCCGACAATGAGCGCTGGAATAATGTGTGCATCAATGCCACCAAATGGCAGGGTCTGCTGCAGACAGCGCTCATGGGCAACAGCGAGTTCCATCAGACCATCGATGAGCTGGTCGAGTGGCTGCAACGCACCGAGAAGAACATCAAGGCATCCGAGCCGGTGGATTTGACCGAAGAGCGCTCTGTGCTCGAGGGCAAGTTCAACAAGTTCAAGGATCTGCGTGCCGAACTGGAACGCTGTGAACCACGTGTGGTCAGCCTACAGGATGCAGCCGATCAGCTGCTGCGCGCCGTCGAAGGATCCGAAGAGCAGTCCCAGCAAACCTATGAAAGGTAGGTGTAGTCGGCTCCAGTGCCGAGGGCGGAACGAAATAAATTGTGCCGTGAATCTGTCGAGATACAAAAAGAGAGGGGAATCAAAAAAGGGAACAAGTGGGAGCTAGTTGGGCGGCGTTTTTATGCTTTAATTAGTTTATTATGTAGATTAAATTACTTTCAACTACACACATTCCATCTGTATTCTTATTTCTATTATACAATTTTCTTTGGCTTGCCGTATTCTCTATTAATTTACACCTATGTCTGTATATTTATGCCACATTTTCTTCCCCACACACAAAAATTGTACTAAAAATGTTCTTCGGAACAAACTTCTTTCGGCATTCGACACTATATCACACTATCTTCTACCCCAACGTAGCTTGTGATCTACTGTAGATTCTTTATACACCTATTAGCTAGTTAGTTTTTTAGTTCAGAAAATTCACTTATTGCTTTGGAAAATATGGGATCTATTCCGAATTTGACTTTTGCATCGATTTCACTCAAGAAGTATTTAATATGCTTTGCAAGTTTTATCGAGTTTGCAAGAGTGAAATTCGTTATTTTCCTATACAAATTTTCGCTTTGAATATTTTGCTGTTTATTTGTTGCGTATATTTTGTTGATTTGTGTTGTTTTTTTTTTTGGTACTCAAAATTTGTTCGTCCGCCCATTCTAACACTTCATCACAACTGACAACGCCAAGAGCCGCCAGCAAATGTTTTAAATTCTCTAGAACCCTTTCCAGATTGACCGATCTCCGCCTGCGTCTGCAATCCCTGCGTCGCCTCTCCGGCATCTACATTGTCAAGCTGGGCGCCGTCCTTGGCTATGAGGGCGATAATCTGGGCGTGCCATTGCACATGTTGTCGAATGAGGTAAGTGCAATTCAAAGAGTTCCATTAAGAAACAAAACAAAGAGAATTTGTCCTATACTATTTTCAACAATATGATTTTGAATTATTTGTGAACGCACCGAAGTAAGTGAAAATGTTTGAAGAAAATTGGCTCATCGAAATAATTATTGAAAATTGTTACCATGAAAAAATTATATAATTTTTAATTTGATTTGATTTTATTTTTGTATTTAATTTATTTGTATTTATTTTTTATTTTTTCTGCCATATATCTAGCTTTTGGATAATACTACATTATCAACCTCTTCTATGCAGGCCGCCGCACCCAACACAGAAAATGCAAAGTAAATATTCATAGAAATTTGTTGTTTCATTTTTAATTCAACTAGTTACAAAACAAAACAATCGAATGTAGAACTTGTAGCATTTAGTTTATGATTTTTGAAAAGCAAATGCAAAATGCACAATTGTACAATCTCTATAATTGGCACTTGATAACTGTTGCCTGTTGCATGATGCTCTTCATGTCTATAACAAATTAAAAAATACCTTAACTAATCTATAATTAAATCGATTCCACAGCGATGGCGATGCTGCCGATGGCGATGTCATCAATACCACGGTACTGGCGCAAGGTGCTCGATTCCTAGGACGCGTTGCACGTGCCTCGCTGCCCATCCAGGCGCTAATGTTGCTGCTTTTAGGTGTGGCAACCCTGGTGCCCCACGGTGAGGACTACACCTGCATGTTCTCAAACACCTTTGCCCGCAGCCTGGAGCCAATGTTGTCGTATCCCCACGGACCTCCACCAACATAATAATCCCCTTGGATTAGTGCAATAAATTCAAAGTAAAATCATAAAAATACAGAACAAGAAAGAAACTAACAAATGAGTAATGTAAAAACCAATGAAAATGTAAATGTACCAGAGTGTGGAAAAGAAAACAGAGAATAGAAATCAACAACACGAATATGCCTTTAAACAAACATTATATGATATGATATGATACACTATATAGTACTATAAAACGCAGAACGCATATGCAAAATTCTTGTACAAGTTGTAAGGCGCATAGATTGCGTCATCAAGTAATGTAATGTCATGTAAATTTTTGTAATTTTCCACATTATTGAAGAGTGTATTTTTTATTTTTGATGGGTAGCTAGAGACATACTTACAAACAAAATACTTCTGTGTACATACAAAACAAAACTCGACGAGAAGAAACACTAAACAAAAAACTAAAACAAATCAAAAACAAAATGAAACTAACGACAAGTAACGAAAAGAAACACTTATACAAAAATACTTATATATATATATATATTAACGAGATATATACATTATACATATATATTTGCACAGCAAACATTTATATAACTATATAATATCCTTAATATCCTTAAACTATATAGAAAGCCCAACATTTTGTATATAATATCTAAGCTGACAGACAAAACGAAATACGCACACGAAATTTTTTACACTCAGTTTTCGCTACGATTGCTCCAGCAACTTCATCGGCCTGAAGTTGGATGATTCTGCGCAATTTTCGTGGAACATTTTTGCATAGAATCATCTAGCTTCAAGCCTTTGGACTAGCCACAAGACAAACCATGACCCACATAGACCAAATGCCAGGAGTGCTATGCAAAACTTCAAATTTCTCGTTGAGCTGCTGCACGTTCATCTCCCAAACTCAGGACGTTGCAGCTGCCTCGATGAATTTGGAGTTTTGTATAGTTCACTTGGCGCTAGACAGTCACAATGCTGTCACAGAGAGAGAGTGTGAGTTGCTCTGCCATAAGCCAAGTTTCTCTCCCACGGTTTATACTAAGCAGTAGTTTCTCATTAACAACAACACCAGCCACATAGGTGACTCTCATCTAACATCGAGTGAAGCATTTGATTTTCAAGAACCTTTAAGCATTCCTGAACTCATTTCCAAAATTCGTACCATAGACAAACAAACAACTAAAAAACTTTAGTCAATCAGCTAAAATAAACATTGCTGGAGCAATCGAGTGAAACGGGAGAATTGAACAAAAAAAAAAAATAAATAAACGAAGCAAGTGTCCTATGCCGGTGCTAAACCAAAACTAAAAACAAAATCGATTTTCCTAATAAAAAAAAGATTTTCGAGTTGCGTAAAAGAAAATTGAAAAAAAAAATATCTGCAAACTATTGCAAACGAGAAAAATGTTGAAAAAATTGCATATAGAAATGGACAAAAAGTTATCCATCCAGTTATAAAAAAAACAACAAAAATAAGAAAAATGAAATGAAATCAGAACATAAAACTAAACTTTCGTTGTTAATATTTTTTTGATAATCCTTATTCTATTTGCCTTATAAACTATATTTTTTATTATTTAATGCCTATGAGCAATTATTGAGAAAATACATAAATATTTATTTATTAAGTTTATACGATATACGATATATTTTAATTAAGTTGAATTAAATGTTAAACTTTTGTGTGTTTTTGCTGCTTCTGTACTTTATAAGATTTCCTTTCTTGTGAACAACTGTACCTTTATGCATATATATATTAAAGAAATATTAAAAAAAATATGATTCCCATGTTTTCTTTTATCAACGATAAATATATTGAAAAAACAACGCAGTTTGTATAAGAAAATATATTATAAGATTTTGCGAATAAGTATAGCAAAAAAATGGAAAATTTATAAACGCCTTAAGCTTCGTTAATCCATCCCGCAATGATGGCAGCTTCCCTCTGACGAGCATCGACCACAGATGGCGGATCCAATGGGTTGCTCTGACGCAAGTCCAAATGATGGGCACCCTCGGGCAGGATGATGACATGCACTTGATTGTTGGGTGCCTGAAGAACACCGCCACCGCTCCAGGGATCGAGAAGACCATTGCTGAAGATGATGTTGCTGACCGCCTCGAGATTATTGCCACCATAGCGCAACTCAATGTCATAGGGCTTGGGTGTAAGCTTGTATTTCTTATAGCACTTCTCGGAGAAGTCTTTCAAGTTCCAGTCCTTGGTGCGATACATGGTGTCGCTGCTGTTGGAACAGAAGGGCATGACCATTTGATTGCAAGTCTGTATGTCCCAGCCCTTGTTGTCCAGGGTGCCGCCAGAGTTCGAGTACTTGTAGTCGACACACTTCTCGGTGCCCGTGTAGTTGGTATAGACGGCCAAGGCACTTGCCATGCTCCTGATCAAATCGTCATCCTTCTGGTGCAGATCCTTCAAGTAGAAGCACAACTGGCGCACCGGATTTGGCGGCAGCGGTGCCAGAAAAGTGGAATTGTAGGGATAATTGGCCATGGCCAGATTGCCATAGACATCCTCGAGGAAATCCAGGAATTCATTCAAGTCATCGGCGCTCTTAATGGGATCGCACAAGTGAAAGAGGTCGCCCAGCTGCTTCTTGCCCGCATCGTTGGCAGCCAAGGTTTCGAATGCCTTCCAAGATTTGCCAATGTTCGCACTGCAATTGGCATTGTAGGCGGTCTCATAAACGGTTGTCGTAATCCTGTTGAAGATCTCGCAAGGCGTCAGGCCCGGGAATTGTAGAATTGGTGCCGAGGCAGCCAGAGCACCAATCACAATGTGCGGATACTTCATGCGGAACCAGGCCGACAACATGCCACCGTAGGATCCACCAAATGCGACAACAGGCAACTGACGTCCGTCGCGCAAGTAGGTTATCAACATGGCATAATCCTCCAGCGCCTGTTCGACCGTAAAGTAGGCGAGATGCTCCGGCTTGCTGCTGTTGAATGTATCGCTGCCAAACGGCATCGACTTGCCGTAGTATCGATGCTCGGCAAACACGACCACGGCACGCAACTTGGCCGCCAGCTCCCAGACAAAGCCGCTGTTCTGGGCAAACCACTCGATGTCGCCCTCATTGCCAGTGTAGAAGAATATGGGACTCTCCACATTGCTCTTGTCGGCATACGAATCATTGTAGAGATATCGTATATTAAAGCTGGTATTGTTCAGGAAACTGAAGTGATCTAACGGCACCGAAAATTCTTTGATGGCATATTGGAATTTCACCTCAGCAGCAGATAAGCCAGGCTCAAAGGCCAATAATATTAAAGCTCCACAGAGAAAGGCAAACATTTTAATATTGCCCCGCACACAATATTGAAAATAAATGACAGTCAGACGACAAGTATTTCCGATCTTTGTTTGTTGTTCCAGTTTTCCAGATGCCTTCGTTCTCTCTCGAATCGTTCTTATCACTTCAACGAAGCCGGCTTAATTAAGATTATTTTTTTCGTAGCTTTCTTAAGCTTTCCAATTTCTGTTAAGCTAAAGTGCCATTTCGAGTATAACAGCTTCTGTATGTTAACTGACCAGTGTTGCTCTTATTTGTTTTGCCAAACCGCGGTTAACTTTTTAAATAAAAAAAAACAAATCTAATTTTAATTCTGTTAGCTTTCAAATATATGTCACTTCAATTGAAGTTCAATTTTCGATTTATTACATTGCTTATCGAAAGTTCAAAGAAAATCAAATCCACAAATCGCATCTAAATAAGATGACCAAATGCGCCAACCTCTTCGTAAAGCCTCCGTATATATTGCACTGCTGCTAATATTCGAGGCCGTTACCGGGCTGCTCATTATTATCGTAACAGCTATCTATCAGTGGATTTTGGCTGGCTATCTGGATGATATAGAAAAAAAACTGCTCTTCAGTTATCTCTTTAACATTTATATTTTTGGCGCTCAACTTGTTGTCAGCTTCCTTTGCAGTCTCTCACTGTGGAATCGCTTGTGGAAACGACGTTGTACGCCCAATGTTCGATTAATGATATCCGTCTGGCTCTTTTATTGCTGTATAATTATAGCATCCGGATTTGGCACCCTTTGGAATGTATACCATAACATCGACGTGCTGGAAAATGCGGCGGAAAATTCGCTATTTCATGGCATCGATGAGTACTACTCCAATCCGGAATGGAAACTTTTATGGGATGGTCTGCAACTGCGAAGACAGTGCTGTGGTGTCCACAACTACAGAGATTGGATGAAGGCGGATTGGATGCCAAGGCAAAAGAGTAATTGCACAAGGAAATCCGTCTTAGCTCCCATTGCCTGCCAGAAGAAAATACATGAGAATATCGCGACAAATTACATGCTGGAGGGACATCAAGAGCCTTTTCCAACACTGACAATCAATTCGATAAACACAAATGGATGCTTGTCTGTTTTCACCGATTTTGTGTGGCGTTACTTTTACATTCTGCTCTTGTTGTCGTTATTGGCCTTAAAGTTTTTGGTGAGTTGTACAAATGAAAATTTCGATTTTTATTGATCAACTGTGAATCTACAGATTGTTCTGTGCTGCTTCACAAAGTATATACTAGAAAAACAGAATGTGGGTGATGGTTGTGATCACGCCGGACTTACGGATGAGGATGGGCGACCCTTGGTTATGGTAAAGTATCCAAGGAATGTAAGATGCGTTATTTTTGGGGAGGACGATTTGGCATCTGATATAGCGCCCGATGTCGCGTACTGTAATTGCGATGAAGCTGGTGGCGAACAATGCGATTACTGTGAAAACTAAACAGAATACATCTTATATATATATTTTGTTACATTTTCGAAAATATTAAATAATTGTATTAAATATATTTTTTAAATATTTATACATTTTGGATTTTTACACATAAGTGTTAACACTTTAAATTACAATCGATAATAATGAAAAAAAAAATCGGTTTACAACACTAAAAGTCGTTCAATTTGCAACACTTGTAAATATTCTAATCAAAATAACGCTTAGCTTTTCTTTGAAGACATTGACAGATGGGCAGAATGTAAGCATTAAAAAATGTGTTTCTATTAAATTTACAATCATAAATCATTTCCAGGGCATATCTACCAAAAGTACCGCACATTGTTGGCGACGACGATGGAGAGGAGCAACAATTTCCTCAAATGGAAAATGAGTATGTAAAAGAGACCGTTGTAATGAGCAATAATATTTTATGTATGTCTGACAATTAAGGTACAGTGATGGCGGATTATCCGAAACAGATAGTATTGCTTCTGGTGAAGGGGATGAGGAAGAAGGGGAAGAGGAAGAAGGGGAAGATTGGTCCCAAAACGTTCACTACATAGATCATCCTCTGTAAGTTTTTTATTTTCAAATAAAACCTTTCTCTAATTAATATGAATTCCTTAGCGAATTTTCATTTCCGGTTGAGGATAACATTGTATTTGAGATTAAAGATGAACTTGAGTCCAATAAGGATGAAGGCGAATCTGAATACAATGCTTGGAAGGACTCTATCGACAATTGTGAACTAGAGCCACTGGTTGATCCCAATGAACACAGCATTCAGGACGCTGTTGGTAATGATCCACCGACTATTAAACGACGGGTGCGCAAATCAACACTCGTGTCGGAAGAGGAGCAGTTACCAATTCGTCGCTTGCGCTCTTCGTTCCATAGCGAGCCAGGAAAGTCCGTTTCGCAACGTCGTCAAGCAGGGAGACCTAAAATCCCAACTCCAATTTCAATTGGCCGACGCTCTTCCAAGATACGTATCTCGACAAGAAATATGAAAAGGCTACGCGAGCCATTCGAGACACTAACTGCACGGCCTCTGGAGGTGACTCAATATTTCACTGAGATATCGGCGCAATTGGTAAGCAACCGTGTGGATGAGGGCGCATTTATGGAGATGCGCGATCAGATTGATCGACTGGTCGATGAAGCAATTGATAAGACAAAACTATTAAAAAAACATCTAAGGGTTGAACCAAGTTGTATATTATAATGGAATTACATATACACATGTATTAATTATCAATAAAGGCACTGCCTTGATTGGCAGCAGTTGACAAAATTTGGGCTTTAAAGATTGCTGCTATCGATGCAGTTGGAAAAGTCCTCAGAGACGGCAGCGCTGCTTGTGCTGATCAAGAGGCGACTTGGCACTTCGCCAATAGATGGCATAGTGCTTTGATCACTGGACGCAATGCTAGAGAGTGTGCCAATCTCGTCACATACTCCCGAATCAGAGCTTGTCATGGAAATGGGCGTGGCATCAGCTAAATTAGCTTCGACATTGAGCTGCTGTCGTTTGGAGCCTTGCACATCACTTGCAACGATATCGTTGCTACGTCGCTTGAGTGGACGAACAGCAACGGCAGCAGTTGGACTCCAGTTGAGCTCATGATGTACCACAGCTTGAACTTCCATATGGATGGGGTTACTTGGTGGACTGTCGCAGTCGCGATCGAAGCTGCGAGATCCGATAAAGGATTCCATCAATGGCGATGTTGATGACGAAGGCACTGCGTCAGCTATCATTGTTGAATTGCTTGACATGCGAAAGTCGACCTCGCTTTCCTACAAATAACATAATACATATAATATCACTAATAAGGCAATAACAACAACATACATAGAGAGCGCGCTCGAGATCCAAACATTCCATGGCATTTGTGGAGACTGCCGACATTTCCATTGCTTGGGCCACTTGCTTCATTTCCTCCAGTTCCATGCCATCCTCGTACGCGCCGTAGGACTTAAGCAATTCCATTAAATGTTTGCTACTACTGCGCAGCTCCATTTCAATATTTATTTATTATTATTCTTATTCTTATTGAATTTTCAGCTGTATGTCAAGCGCCGTTATTTGAGCAAATTTACAAATGTGACCTTATTTGCAGTGCAACTATCGATTGCTTTTCATCATCGATCATTTTAATTTTCATCTGTTGGCACGAATTTGTACTAAATTGACATCAACTACGATATATCGAAACAGGGCAGCATAACAAATATATCGCAGGATGAATTCTTTCAGTTGTGTTGCCGCCATTAGTGAAAAAAGTTTTTAGTGCGCGTCGGTCGTTTTTCCAAAAGTTAAATGTGTAGTTTTTCTTATTATATTCTTATTAAAACGCAGTCAATTGATGCGTAAAGCCAATAAAATATTATACGAAAGTGCATAAAATAGTTAATTGTAAGTTTTAGAAGTCGCAAAGCAAATGCGATTTGCTGTTTGTCTGTCGTAGCACCCCTTGACTGGATTAACGGTAAATCGCGCGCGCGCGCGGTTGGCTTTGGTAAATGCTTCGTTTTCGTTAATTCATTCGTATTGGAATCAGATTTAATTTGCTAACCGATGCAAAAAACTTAATGCGCAACACAAATGTATCATATAATTTTCATACGTGAAGTGAAAATACAGAATTGTAAGATTTGTATGTGCACAATTCTTATAATTGAGCGGAGCGTCTAGAACAGCTTAAGTGTCGTATCAGTCAGCAAAATGTCGTCGGGTTTAAGTGTAATATCAATAAGCAATAAATTGCGCCCGGTCGGTAATAAGTAATCGTTTGGTTTTGTTTGTTTTTTTTTTTTTTTTTGTTTGCGTTCCCAAATGATTTTTCCATTTCAATAATGAGAAAAGTCGTGACGCATTCGTTGGTGTATTAAGTGCGTGTAGTGAAATAATTTGAAAATTTCGTTTGGTTTTGTTTTTTTTTTTTTGTTTGTAGTGTTTTAATTCTTAAAATATAAATATTTGCAAAATGCAAATATGCTCAGTGGAGCACCCTGTTTTGTGTCGATTTACGTCTATAAATTAGTTACTCTATGGTTACTAGTGCGGGAGTAATCATATTGAGTGAAGTCGTGACGCGTACGTGAGTGTATTTAGTGCGTGTAGTGTAAATCAAAAATATCCTTTTTTTTTTTTTTTTTGTGCAGTGCTTTAATTCCAAAAATGAAAATATTTGCAAAATGCAAATATGCTCAAAGGAGCACCCTGTTTTGTGTCGATTTACGTATAAAAGTTTGATACTCTATGGTTATTAGTGCGGGGGTAATCATATTGAGTGGAGTCGCGACGCGTTCGCGAGTGTATTAAGTGCGTGTAGTGAAATAATTTGAAAATTTCGTTTGGTTTTGTTTTTTTTTTTTTGTGCTTTAATTCTCAAAATGAAAATATTTGCAAAATGCAAATATGCTCAAAGGAGCACCCTGTTTTGTTTCGATTTACGTATAAAATTTCGTTACTCTATGATTACTAGTGCGGGAGTAATCATATTGAGTGATGTCGCGACGCGCTTGTGAGCGTATTTAGTGCGTGTAGTGAAATAATACGAATATATGTATGTGGATGTGAATGCATAACCAAAGTGTAATACCCAGGATATTGACGGCAGCGTTGGTTATTACGAAAGCAAAATTAACAAATGGTAAGTGAAAATCTTAATTACTTTTGGAAATGTTCATTACATTTTTGAACTAGCGCCAAGTACGTTTTTCGCACTAAAAGCTTTTTGAGCTTTTAGCGTGCATTCCCATCATCGAACTTATGTAAGGGAGCAAGTGTACTGCTTGCTTTTGGTTTGAACCGCTTGCTACGGTGCAAAATACTCCAATTGGATTAGCTGGGACTTTTACCCAATTTTCTATCACATATTTTTAGGATGAAATAATTTTTAAAATTATCTCTCTTGTGTGTTGGCGCTGGAAAGTATGCAAAGAGTTTCGAATTTACCATATTGCAGATTATTTCACATACTTTTAGTTGCAAGTTCGTGTTTTGAGCATTTTCAAATTTGAATTGCGTGCTTTTAGGAGCACATAATTATGATTTGTAATCAAATGCTGCTCTAGAAATATAATTTTATCATATTTTTAATACATTTCCTGTTGGTCAACCAGTTTACAACGAGAGTGGCGCACCTTTCTTGTGGTCGATGGTCATTACCCTTGCACCATTATAAGCTTCACACATTTTATTAAAACATTTAGTGGCTAACACGAAAAAAAAAGAGCTGCAAAAACTGAAGGAAAGCAGATGAAAAAAAGTTTGCTATGCACAAATATTTGCATAGTTTTTGTTTCACTTTGTTTTTTTTGTGCGCTCAGTGTCTTTTTTTTCACTTAATCCTTATGCGAGCATATATTGTACATAGTATAAATTTGCTGGAACAATTTACGAGCAAACATTAAAAAAAAAAAAGAAATGTCGCCACCAAAGCGGGTGGCAAAAATTATGCTATAATTCAAAAACAGCGTCAGCATACATCCATATATAGTACACTATATATATATAGGCGTCGTTCATTAGCACAAAACCCACACATTAATTTGATATGTACATACAAATGTGAGTGTGTGTGTGTGTGTGTGTGTGTGTTAGTGATTGTTCTGCTAATCTTGAGGGAGTGAAGAAGAAGCATGTGTGTCTGTTACAGTGTCTACGCTTCTGTCTGTCTCTCTATGTGTGTGTGTGTGTGTGTGTGAGTGTTTGCTTTTGTCACCATAAAGGATATAAGCCATGTTTTTACTGCATGTGTGTGTGTGTAAGTTTATGTTGCAGAAAAAAAGTGCAAGCTTTTCTTTCGCTTTGCTTTTGCTTTTGCTGTCCCTCGCTTTGCCTTAGTCGCACAGCTAAGCAAGGAGCAGCGACAAGCCAACCAGGCCAATTTCAGTTTCGGTGATAAATTTCGTATAATAAAGAAGACATTAAGCAGAACGACAGCGACAACGATGTTAGTGTGTTATGATGGTGAGAGGAGGGTGAGGGGGGGAATCGCCGCCCGCTGCGCTTTGTCCATACACATACAGACATAAGCTACACAGTTTACACCTTTGCAGCGAGACAGCAGTAAAAAAAAAGCATGATATGCTTGCTTTTAAAAAAGCATACGCGTTTGCATGTGTGTCTGTTTTTTTTGATGGCGCCATCTAGCGGTCAGCAGTTGCTTGAATATCATTTAAAATCGCATTAAATCGCAAATGCATCGCATTGTGTGAATCGCATTAGGGCATAACCCCAAATTGCAGTCAATCGAAAAGCGTTGAAAAGTAAATGGCATTTAATATTTATGCAAATTTATTATTGATTGAGATTACGCTGATGTGCAAAGTGCAGCGGCCTTTTAAATGCAACCTGCAACCTGCAACCTGCAACAAACAACGCCCAAAGGGTCGCAAACTATGTGGCAAACATTTTCCGAGTTGCGTTGTAATAATGTTATGCTCTATATTCAATTACGCACAAAAAGCATGTTATACATATTTGAGTGAAATTGAAATTAAAAACGACCTTCGTTTTTGTTTCATTTCAATTTTTCGGCATTTGCTTTTTTTTTGCCCCATTTTGCAAATTTAAAGTGCCAACTTAATAATTACTTATTTACGCGTTGAAACATTTCATAATTTCCAAATTCAATAATAATTTGCATTTTGCAATGCACTTTCACAAATTGGGGGGGTTTTAAAACACTAAGCGGATTCTTCTACTACAAAACAACAAGTGTTTGCAAAATGTTGCACTACTCCATTAGAGAGATTTTGTGTGTAGTGCACTTTGGCAAAGGCAAAGGCAAGGCTTAAATCAATTTCAAATTTTACACAGAGTTGCAAAGCTGTATAATGGGTTGTTGTCTTTAAGAAATCTTCTTGAATTTCGATTACTATAATTTCAGACTAGTTCTTCACATACATACGTATATATATAATCCTCAGCGGCCTTATTGTGGCTATTTATAGAAAAGTAGCAAATGCGAGAAACAAAGCATAAAGCTGTAGTAACAACATAACTGACAGCTCACAGCTGGACATGCACAAAATACGCAATAGCAAAAACCTGCTTCAAGCTCTGCTCTGCTGGTTGCCTTGCCACCTTGTTGTGCTTGCAACTAGCATGCACTTGTGTTTGACACTTGTGTGAGGTAATGGCGGGGCAGGCCGGCAATCAAAGTACACACAGAGAGGAAGAGAGAGAGAGGAAGGGAGGTAGAGAGAGAGACAGGCAGAGACTTAAAAGTGGCATCCACACATAAAGGCAACAAACTAACAGCAGGAAGCGAAAGAACCATAGACGAAGAAGGGGGGAGGGGTAGAGGTACTGGGCGTGGTCGAACGTCAAGTATGGGGGGAGGGGGATTGGGTTGGTAACATGCAACAACCACAAGCCAAACAAGCGGCAAACAGCAAAAAAGAATTACAAGCAACAGAGAGACAACAACAAAGTTGTCTACATTAGTTTGCGAAAATTTCCATTTCTCGAGTCGCTCCTTAACTGGATATGTCGACTATTGGCTCGATAAAGTGCTGCTGCTCCTGTTCTTCAGCTGCTGCTTCGGCTGCTGATGTTGCATGCATACATCGTGTGGATAACAGTTTGTGGCTAGCACATTTCAGCTACCTTCTCGACTCGCAGTCAAAGACAACAAATATTAGCTGCTAAACAAGTTGTACGCTGTCCTCTTGTGCTTGCCTTAATACCCTATTAGCTCAAGCATGTGAAGGTATGTTAATTGCCTTTAATTATAGAGATATTTGATAAAGATATATACTTAGAAATTCCATAAAAAGAGAGGTCAACGTGATCTTCATTCATATTGTCAAATGCTCTACATATATATTTTAAAATTTTATCAACTTTGCAGAGTATTTGTTAGTCGTGACACTTTTTTACACTCTCTGCACATTCGTTTGCCTCATTTTTGTGGCACACACGAATTTTACAATTACATATGTATGAAATGCCGAATAAAAGACAAAAGCAACACGCGTGGAGTAGAATTAAGCATAAATAAGAGAGAGGCCAACCAGAAAGCAAGAGAGAGAGAGAGAGAGAGAGAGAGAGAGAGAGAGAGAGAGAGAGAGAGAGAGAAGGGAGGTAACGGGACAGAGCACAAAAAGAGCAGCAAGAGTGGGAAAAAATTGGCATAAAATGCAAAAATGAAATGCAACAAGCAAAAAAAGATTTCGCTTCGTTAAGTTTTTAGCGTGCATGTTAAAACATCAACAACAGCAACAACAACAACAACAAGAATAATGTGTTAATGCGCACACACACAAACACGCTTACTCACACATTGCCATTGACAAATACCCAGGCACACACACACACACACGGACACGAGTGTAAATGTAACCACAGAAAATGCAAAACACATGCGACGAATGAAAGAAAGTGACAAGCAGAAAGAGAAGGAGAAGAAGAAGGAGAAGAAGGAAAAGGGAATTTTGTCGAAGCAACAGCATAAGGAGGAGTAGCTAAAAGAAAGAAAGAGATGGCAACAGCAGCAGACGAGAGAATGTCGAATGCAAATGCAATAAAATAAAATAAGAAATTGCGCTACCAGCAAAATGCAAGCGAATGCGAATGTGAATGTGAATACGAATGTGAATGCATGAGTGTATGTGTGTATGTGTAAATATGAATACGAATACGAATATGTGGTAAATTTAATGCGAATGCTGGCGCCACATGCGGGGGGCGAGGGAAGTGAAAGAGTGGAGAATGCATTCAGCATACAGGTTAAATTGTACAGATTCTCGGGTTGTGCTGTTCTGCTTTTGATTACGATATGTTGCAGTTCTTTGAACTGTGATACACTTGACGATTTTATGAATGCACACGCCATGGTTTATCTTAACCATTTCGCCCACTTTGATGGGTCAATTGCAGCAGTCTGTTTTCTGCATCTTCGACTACTTCGAACTTTATTTAAGTTTAAGTACAGCAAATTGTAAACTGTATTTAAATCACATGCTTTATAGGCTAATTAACATTCGCTTGCCGAGCAAAACAAAACAAAACATAAAAAAAAGTGCGCTTAATAAACCTAAAGCTTAATTCCCAAATGTTGCGCTGCAGGCAACACAAAATCTACACAAATGCAACAATGCAAGCACAAATTTGCATGCGAACACACACAAGCAAACATGTGCTTTGCACACACACACACACACACACATGCAAAAGTGCCGCTAGGGTTTTCAGCCACACAAACTAAGATATTTACTTATGTTATATTATAAGTATGTGTAAGCTTACATATATATTTATATGTATAGCATACTCCCGGACAAAACACACACACACACACACACACACACACGTATGCTTTCATCATTTGCCGTGGTGTTATTTCTTCTTCCCGCTTCTCTTTTCTTTTCTTTTTTCTTCTTGTTGTATATCTGCTCACTTTTCACTGTTAGTTATGTCTGCTTGCGGGCGGGTTTCTTTGCATTTTATTTATGTTTTTCTCTCTCTCTCTCGTTTTGTGCATACATTTTTTTATTAAGCATAATAAAATACAACAAAAATGAAAGAATAAGTAAATAAGGAGTCTAAAAACAAATGCATCGTGCTTTCAATGCGCATGCACGAGGCAACTGCAAGATTTACGTTAAGTGTTGCATACTTTTAAGCGCCTCGGGTTAGCTGTGTGTGTGTGTGTGTTTTGAAGTGTGTCTGGTTAATGAGTAAACAAAAGCACATTATGCGCGATATTAGGGCATACTCCGAATTCTTTCGGTTGCTCGCTTTAAACCTTCAAGATTACCTATCTATAGAAATAATGTTGCATTGATCCAGAGTCAAAAAAAGAGTATCACATTTTCTACAGTTTAAATTGGCTAAAAAAAGCAACTCGCTTTTGAAGCTATGTAGATTTCTATAGAAAATAATACTGCCTTAAGGGTGATATAAATATCAGGTTGTCTGGAGTTTAAATTGGCTTAAAAGAACAAACCTTTTGCAAAGAAATGCTGCCTTGATTCAAGGTCAAAAAATATGATATAAATATTACGTTTTCTATAGTTTAAATTGGCTTAAATGAGCAAACCTCTTGCCATGTTGCAGTTCTATAGAAAAAATGCTTTCTTGCTCTCTTCAGCTTGCATTTTAAATTTGCTTTATTGGCTCTTTGGTTGAATTGTTGTGAGTAAAGCAGCTTAAGCTTACAGAATGCCACCAATTAAAATGTATAATGCGAGAAATGGTTAATTATAAGCCATTTAAAGTTTTCTTTATTGCATTGCAAATGTCAGTCATCAACAGTTGAATAAGGACCAGAAGGGTTGATCGATAATTAACTGTCATCGTTATTGAAAAATCATATAAAATATAATTGCACGAATATGCAACATTTTAATTCAATAATTTTAACGAGATTTTTATTTGGCAATTATTATTTTCGTTAAGTGTTTAATAGTACATAATGTGTCGACTGACCCTCGAATGCAAGCTTACTTGAAATTTAAGCCTCTTCAAGTGTTGCCAAACAAACAGTTTGTTAGCCACATGTTTTCATAAATTTTTGCTATCTGTTTTGCGTTTTTTTTTTTGTACAAAGCAAAAATCTGTATGCTAATTTGCTTAAACAACAAGCAAAGCAACAAATGTTATAAACTATGCATAAATATTTGTAACAAAATAGTTTTGTTGTATTGAGCAATAGGAGTAAAAGACCTTTAGTTGCATGCACTCAAGACAAAATGCTGGCAAGGGAAGCGTTGCAGAAGCAGAGAGAGAAAGGGAAGCCAGTTTTCAGGGAGTCAACAGCTGTGTGTTGCAACTGCAACGACAACAACAATAACAGGAAAAACAAGCTAACAACAAGGCTTCTACACTTTCAGTGAAATATTTTTCTTTTGCATGTTTTCCAATGCGCCACTCCATCTGCACAATTTTCTCTATTCGTTTTATGTTATTTATTTACATTTTCCATTTGTATGTGTGCACAGCACTTTTCTCTCACTCCCACTCTCTTTCTCGCTCTCTCTTTTACTTACTGTGTTTCTCGCCGATATCTGTGTTAGAATGTGTCCCTTAGTCATGTTTGATTTGCAATTTCGCACAATCAATGCTGAAGCAGAGTCGGCAAATCCCAAAAATTGCCAATAAATTTGTCCTATTCACTGTGTCTGACTACAAATTTGTAGTTTTCTGCTGCTGCTGCTGCTGCTGCTGTTGCGCTTACTTTTGTCGACATTCAATGCAGCAACTGTGTCGAGAACAACAAACCGCTTATATTCAACAAAGGAAGTCGAATCTTAAATGAAAGGAAAATCAACTAAGAAAATTACTTTTGAGTGTGGTCGACAGTGAGATACCCGATACTAATTTTATATTAAAGCAAAACAGTCCGGTATTAGTAATTAGTTAAATATACCAAATTAATTTACCACAAAAATACTAAATACTGTTTTTGGTATATCGATATAGTAAAGTATTCTTAAAATAGAGCAAATTAATATACCGGAAAATACTAAATACAGCTTTTGGTATATTGCCATAATACCATATTCTTAAAATATACCAAATTAATATACCACAAAAATACTAAATACTGTTTTTGGTATATCGATATAGTAAAGTATTCTTAAAATAGTGCAAATTAATATACCGGAAAATACTAAATACAGCTTTTGGTATATTGCTATAATACCATATTTTTAAAATATACCAAATTAATATACCACAAAAATACTAAATACTGTTTTTGATATATTGATTTAGTGCCATATTCTTAAAATATAGCAAATTAATATGCCGGAAAATACTAAATACTGTTTTTGGTATATTGCTATAGTACCATATTCTTAAAATATACCAAATTAATATACCACAAAAATACTAAATACTGTTTTTGGCATATTGATGTGGGACAGTATTCTTAAAATAAAGCAAATTAATATATACTAAATACTATTTTTGGTATATTGATATAGTAACATAGTAAATATACCATAGATGGTATACCAGATTGTTAGCCAAATCCACTAAACTCGTAGCAAGAAGTCGCTTTTCCCAATGCAAAAGTCTTTCTTGAATAAATTCTACAATTTTTAACTCACAACCAAATTGCCGGGAATCGTAAAGACTATAGTTTTTATTGACTTAAATTTCCTGCCGGCACAAAGTTATTAAACTCTTCAACCCTTCGAGTAGCGGGTATAAAAATGTATAGATCTTGAATTCATTTGGCAGACTTGCGATGCAAAATGGTATTTCTATTAGCCAGCCAGGCAATAAGAAAATAAGTAGCTATTATCGATATTTCTTGTGAATTTTCCACTGCACACAATGAGCCCCATTCAATGTTCAGTTCAATGTTATGTTTGATTAGTGAATTGCACACAGTGCCCCCAACAATTTGCTAATGTAATGTTGGCCACGTTTTATGTTTTCATCGAGGAAAAGGATTTGCCATTAAATTTGCTTGCCAGCTTTCCAGCACATTAGGCACCTATTATTTGGCTAATTTTGCATCTTTTGGTAATATAATTTACACAAAATAACACACGACTGCACAAACATACGCACACACACACACACACACACACACACACACACACACACACACAGACTGGGCAACCAAAAATGCCTAAAATCCGAGGAAAGTCGATTCGGTCCGGACTCCGTCCATGCAATTGTAGCAGCTGTCATTGTGACTGCCTGACTGGCGAAATTTTCGCGCAGCACTCATACGCCACGTTGTACACGTTACACGTTATACACGTTACACGCTGCAAAGTTGCCAACGTTACTGAATGCTGGCTGCTTAATCAATGATTTGGAAATACCTTACGCAACATTAATTTCATGCTACTGTTTTTTTTGCTTTCGCTTTTGCCTGCTCAGATTTTTCAAAGGAATTCTCGTTCATGGTCCAAACTGAATGCAGTTCTCATTAAATGAATATAGATAAACGATAAAATTGACAATTTTTTAATTTATTTAATCACTACGAAAGTAAACGGCAGGTGAATTATGATAAAATCTGAGTGGAGAAAATTGTAAGAAGCAGCTGCAGCTTAAATTGAAACTTATTTTCATTTTAAATGCTGTGTAAAGTTAATGCAGAATTAAGAAGTTTAATGGCGAAAGCAAATATGCATTGATAAGGCTTTGTCACTTTGGTGATTTATAATACAGATTAGAAACTTCAATGATAACTGAATTATGATAACATCAGAGCGAAGAAAATTTAAAGCTCTTTACAGCTTAAATTGAAACTTATTTTCATTTTAAATGATGTGAAAAGGTAATGCAGATTTAAGAAGTTTAATTGTAAAAGCAAATATGCACTGATAAGATTAACAGCTGCTTTATAATGATAACCAAAGAGAAGAAATTGAAAGCACTTTACAAATATATTTGAACATAAAATGCAGCTTAAATTGATGGCAAATGACTTGAGAGGCTTCTTAGTTTAGAGTAGTTGAGTGGCCAACGAAAATATGCTCTAGATGTATTGTCAATTTTGTAATTCATTATACAACTAGCTAGCTAAAAGGTCAGTTGCAATATGACAGAGGGAAGCAAATTAGTAATGAAAATAGATTCAAAATAATGCAGCTTAAATTGAAACTTATTTTGATTTCAAGTGATATAAAATGTTAATGCAAAGAGAATAGAAATATTGACAAGTTTGTTTATACTACTAGGTAGCTAAAAATTCAGCTGCAATACGAAGGAGGAAACAAAATTAGTAATGAAAATAGATTCAAAATAATGCAGCTTAAATTGAAACTTATTTTGATTGAAAATGACAATGAGGGGAATACAAAATTGAGTAATTTAATGGTGATCTATAAACTGAAATGACCCAGATATTTCAAGCGTAACGACATAAAGAATGAAGTCGCATTTGTGGCCACGTTCAAAGCGGACACAAGAGAATGAGAGAGTGAGAGGAGGAGCAGAAACACAGAGCGAAGCTCAAAGTAAACGCAATTTGCCTAAAGAGCCCAAAAGGGCTTGCAACGGTTTTCTGCAGATAAGCAAAAAGACAGCCAGCTGTAGTTCCTGCCGCGGCGAGATGAAGCGAGGTGTGCGGTGGTGTGAATATTTAACTTTGCGCCGCTACACATTGGCCAAAGGCGGTGACTGCACACAGGCAACAGCAACAGCAACAACAACAGCAACAGCAACAGCAATGTGAACGCATCTGGATAGCGAGGTTGCACAAGCTGCTCCTGGGACAATTGCAGCCGTCATTTGAGGAGTTTTTTCTTTTTTGTGCTGGCCTCACTTTTGGCTTTGCGATCTTTTCTTTTCTTTTCGCTCTTACCTCCATTTGTTTTTATACCCGCTACCCATAGGGTAGAAGGGTATTATAATTTTGTGCCGGCAGGAAATGTATGTAACAGGTAGAAGGAGGCATCTCCGACCCTATAAAGTATATATATTCTTGATCAGCGTCAACAGCCGAGACGATCTAGCCATGTCCGTCTGTCCGTCTGTCTGTCTGTCTGTCCGTCTGTCCGTCTGTCCGTATGAACACCTAGATCTCAGAGACTATAAGTGATAGAGTAATAATTTTTTTTCGACAGCATTTGTTATGTTTGCACGCAGATCAAGTTTGTTTTAAATTTTTGCCACGCCCACTTCCGCCCCCGTATATTTTGTTTTTATTCAAAATGGGTAGCGGGTATCTCACAGTCGAGCACACTCGACTGTAGCTTTCTTACTTGCTTCTTATATTCTTCTTTTTGTCGGTTGTTGTTGGCACTGTTCACCTGCCACGTGCGACTTTTGTACGCATGTTGCTGTGTTTTTTTGTTTTGTTTTTTTTCAATGTGCGCTGCTCCAAAATTGAATTTGCATGCCTGAAGGCTAAGACCAGATGCAGCCGGAGTCACAATTGAGAAGCTGTTGCAGTCTCAGAGAGCTGTGCACGACAATTGTCGTTCAACGCTCTTAAATGCTATTGCGTTTTTTTCGTTTGTTCTTAACATAATGAAAATGCATTGCACTTTGGTATGCAATGACAATGAAATCCAAAGCGACGAGTTCCCGTTTTGTACCTTGGCTTCTTTTTTCGACAACTTGCAACTCGCTGCAATTACATTCGCATTTTGATGCAATTAAGCGAATCAGTTTCTTATTTGGCCACAGGTGTGGCATGCCGAGTGGAGACCACAGCTAAGCTGTGCATTTTGTGATAAGCTTGCCAGCTGGTGAATGCATTGTTAACCTTTTGCCTTTCTTGACTGCTCCACCTCAATGGCCGCTATCTAAGTGCAAATAAATTGCGGCTATCCCTTCTCCCTCTCTCTCTCTCTCTCTCTGTCTCTTTCGAATGTAAATGACATGCAACAAAAGGCAACAGCAGCATCTGCTGCATAAAAGGCACTGAAAGTTGCGACAGCAAAAGTGTGTGTAAAAGGAAGAGAAGTTGCAAATGGTAACCGAGGCAAGGGCAGTAGAAGCTGAAGCTGATGCTGAAGCTGAGGCAAAAGCAAAGCAGAAGCTCTGCTGACAAGCGGCGCGATAAACCGACACAACCATGTCAAAGAAAACATTTCAGTTGGTTAGTTTTCCACTGGACTGCAACGAATGATGAGCGTCACAGTCATTCAGCTTCAAAGTCACAGTATTTAGCTGTGACTGTGACTTTGACAAAGAATATGATTGCCTTAAAGTATTGAACTTTTCTTAGAGAAAGTTGCAGAGATTGGAAAATGATTTGACGGCTTAAAATTACAGAAAAGTTGAGACTATACTTCAATTAAAAATTGCACAAATAAAACATAGAATTTCTCTTAGAGAAAGTTGCAAAGATTCAGGGAAATTTAAATACAATTTTGTGGCCTAAATTTACATCAAAGTTAAGACTACTTTTAAAAACATATTTTAGCTTGAATCAAACATTCCTCATACTTTTTTAGGAGACACTTGTGAAGCTTGTAATGTATAGAATCTGTGAATCTTGTACTCAGAAATGTTCTTTATAGACTGTCAAATATGTGCATAACAGTATTTATCTGTGAAATATTATGATTACTTTTAATGATTAAACTTTGGTTAGAGGAAGGGATAGAGTTTACAATGTGACTTGATTTAAATTTAGATGCATTTTTGCGGTCTTCAAATTACATCAAAGCTTCAAGTAGTTTTAAAAACATATATCAGCTTGAAGCAAACATTCCTTATACAGCTTTTTTAAACACTTATGGACATTACAATCTATAGAATCTGTAAATCTCGTCCATTATAGACTGTCAAATATTTGCATAACAATTCTGCGCATCTCTGGCAAGGGAGTGAGCAGATCAGTTGAGTGGCTAACTGGCCAAATCCCCTGTGGTGGGACAGTAAGCCAGCCAAGCAAACGACTTGACGCTTCGCTTAACTTAAGCGATTTTTTATGTGCTCTTCTCTTCGACCAAAAAGAAATAGAAAATATGTATAGAGGATGAGCAAGCGAGGGAGAGAAAAGGAGAGGAGAGGCAAGCAGAGAATGAAAAAATATGCCATTCAGTTTGTGTTCTTGTTATTCTTGTTGCAAGGCAGACTTGCAACTATTGCCGGAGCATTTGAGAGAGAGAGAGTTAGAGAGATAGAGGGAAGAGTGCTCGCAGCTAATTAGCAGAGTCCAGAGTGGCAAATGTCGACATCATGTATACGCCCCGTAACATGCAGCAAGTAAATTGCATTCGTTCTGCGTACAACATGAAAGTCAGATTGTTCTTTCTTCGTCTTCGTCATCTTCTTCTTCTTATTCTTTTTACCATTTGCTGGCTGTCCAACGAGCCACACAGCACAGAGAGAAGTAAGAATATTTTGTAACGTGAGAAATTGCGCATTGAGCCAAGCCAAGTAGCACCTCCCATTTTTAAGTTTACTCCAAAAATAAAGGAGGAAAATTGCATTAAGCTCCATTGAAAGTAAACTGCATGATGGTTTTTCTTGGCCCCAAACAAACGGGAGGCAGCAACAACAACAGCAACTCCCTGATACGGCACAACTTTCCAATTTGCTAGTGCATTTTCTTTCGCTAAATTTATGTGAGCACTTCGACGCACCCACACACAAACACAAACACCGGGGAAGACTAATGAAATATTATCGATATATATTATGGGGCTTACATGTGGCACAATGTGTGTGCCAAGTTGCAACATATGGGGGCCATCACAGCAGACACGGCACTCCAGGGTCCTCTTTGTCGTGTCGTCTTTGCTCTGCTTTGCTCTGCTCTGCTCTGCTCCACTCGATGAGCGAACCATTTATGTACTTCGGAAATTCTCAGGGAACGGAGCACATCCATTTTTGTCATTAAATTGTCTTTACCGCATGGGAATTTATGCGATATTTGTGTTAAAAATGGAATTTAGGATAAAAAAACATAAGGCATTATTATGATAAAGCAATAATTTGAAGCGTAAGGCAATGAAATTCCTAATTATGAGTGGCTTATAAAAAAGAAATTTATCTTTGCAGTCACAATTAATTGTTAAACACCAAATGATTCGAAAATGTCAACTTTATGCTTAATCTAGTAAAAAATTAAATTTAGGATATAAAACATAAAGCATTATTATGATAAAGCAATAACTTTAAGTGTTTTAAGATTGGAGGATAATGAAATTCCAAATTATATAACTTTATCTTAGGCAGGCACAACTAATGGTTAAAGATCTCAAAGGATTCGTTTTGGAAAATATTGTTCAACTCTCAACTTTATGTTTTCTCTGAAATTGTAAGCTAGTGACGAAATGCATTATTATGATAAAGCAATAACTTGAAGAATAAGACAATGAAATTCCTAATTATGGGTAGCTTACAAAAAGAACTTTATCTTTTGCAGTCACAAAATGTCAGGCAGTCAAATGATTCGATTTTGTAAATATTGTGGAACTGTTAAAACCAACTCTATGTTTTCTTTCGTAATTGTAGCCTATTTAAAAAAGGAATTTAGGATATAAAACATAAAGCATTATTATGATACAGCAATAATTTGCACAGTATTAAGATTGGGGGACAATAAAATTCTTATAATTGATGGGTAGCTTATAAAAATAACTTTATCTTTTACAGCCACAACAAATTGTTAAAGACCAAATCGATTTGGAAAATGTTGTTCAACTCTCTCAAAGCCAACTGTTTATGTTTTCTCTGTAATTGTAACCTAGTTTTTCAATTGAGTATTCAAAGCCTTTCGCTTTTATGTGTTGGGCTCTCAACACAAGAACGCACTTTAAGCAGCAACTTGAATGGCAACAGCAAACGCTGTTTAATTGGCCGCTCAGCTGTAAATTCATTGGACTGCATCAAAGATTTACAACTTGACTGTGGCCAACGAACGAACGAACGAATCGTGTTGGAATTAGAACTGCTGCAAACGGAGGAGGAGAAGGGAAGGCCAGATGTTTTGGTCCATGCAAGTGGTTTGCATTTGGCATTTATTGCCGCTTTGTTATGGTAGCCAAGACTAGAGGAGACAGCAGCAGGACTACAACTAGGAGACGTTGTTGTTAGTGTTGTTAGTAGAAACGGAAGCTGGAACTGAAGCTGAAGCTGAAGCTGAAACTGAACCTGGTTTGGCCTGGCGCCTGTTTACTTTGCCATTGAGCAGCTGCACTTGGCTTTTGTGTTGTTTGCTATTTGTTTGTGTTGTTCCTGGTGCGCGCTCTAAGCTGGCAAATGTGCGTGTGTGTATGGGTGTGTGTGTGTGTAAGTCATGGCCAGACTGTCAGGACCATAAGCCTATTGCAACGCTTGCAATGTGCTGGCCAATTGCCGCCATGTTTTCAATTAAAAAATAAAGCACTGCCTGCAAAAGTGGTGCTTAAAACACTGATGCAATATGTGCTATATATGTATATGTATAGTTATGCGATTGACGACGCATATGTAACACATATATGTATGTGTGTGTTGATATGTGGGTACCTCACATTCAGGTGTGGTGCGCATTCGTTCAACTGTGAATTTGTATTCAATTAAAAATAATTTCTTTGTCAATTATTCATTCATTGTGAATAGTTCTTGCGTTGCTTCGTCGTGTGTGTGTGTGTGAGTGTGTGTGTGTGTGTGTGTGTGTGTGCGTGTGTGTGTGTGTGTGTTTCCAATTCGCTCAGCGCCATTCAGTCGCGCAGCCAGCAAGTCAGCCAGACAACTTGCAGTCAGCCATTCATAAAATTTATGAAAAATAATAATAACAATAATAAAAATCAATTTTATTTCATTTTATTTCCACTGACACACAACCTGCTGCGGCTCACGTACATTTATTATATTTACTCTATTTTTATTTCACATTTTTATTGTTGTTGTTGTTGTTGTTTTCGGCACACATTTTCGATATTTTATATACGGAGTACTTCAATTTTTTTTCTCGTTCTCCATATGCATACACATGTATATATACATATATAGGTGGGTGACTGTACAGCGAATTTCATAAATCAAAATAGTTGTTAATCAATACAAACGAGTGTGTTCACAACCGAAACAGCAAATCGCAAAAGAACAACAAATGAATAAAAATTGTTGAGTGCCTGTATAAAATTTCGTTGGTGTTTTCAAACAAAACATCAACTTCATATACAGTGATAATTCCGCTGATGAACAGCTGTTGTTAGCGCATAAATTGTTTGGCGGTTTTTGGTTAAAACAAAGTTGAACCTTTTTTAACAGATTTATGCGGCGTAAGCTAAAAAGCAATATGATTTTTTTATACCTGCTACCCATAGGGTAGAAGGGTATTATAATTTTGTGCCTCTAGGAAATAACAAGGGCAATTTTGAAGCTATATCTAGTACAAAAAAACCTATAGTCTTTATGAATCCAGAAATTTGGTTGTGATCTGATAAAAAGTGTATGTTATAAAAGAAATAATTTTGTGTGGTGTACTTACAAAATGCTGACAATTTGGTATATTTTGCACTCTATGATATATTTGGAATAGTAGTAGTTGTTTTTCGGTATATTGATGTGGTATATTTTTAAGTGAATACCGACCGCACTTTTATTTCAAATTGTTTATTTTGCAGTAGTAGTATTTTTTGGTATATTAATTTGGTATATTTTTAAATAAATACCGTAATATAATGTTTTTCTTAAAGTGGCTAGCAGGTATCTCACTTTTTGATCTGTTTTCAATTTTAATATTGTTAACATTTTTCCCTTTCCTTTCTTAGTTGAATTCACTGTGCATTGTTTTTTTTATTTTTGGTTAAGCAGATTAAATTGACAAATGAGTGCATTTATTTGGAATGCATCTGAGCACATAAATATTTTTTGTGCTGCACAATTAATAAATAAATATTAGTTGAAAGTCAAATGTTGAAACTATTTCGTTAATCAATTGAACAAAAAAAAAAAGGATTTTGGTGTTTAATGCAATAAAAAAGTGACTAATGAGCTAATTTGTAGAGCACTCAGTGAACACAGCGCTTGCCACTTTCAGAGCTGAGTGTAAGTGCAACAACATTAGAATCAAGTGCGCTAAAAACCCAAACAACTTTTGCTATTTGTCCTTGTGGAGCTGTAGAGAAAAAAGCGAGAAGACTTCAATAAATAATTGATAAAGCATTGCTCACAAAATGTATGTGTGTGTGTGTGAATGTGTGTGGTCAAAGTGCTGACCCGGGAGAGAGAGAGAGAGAGAAGAAGAGAGAGAGAGAGAGAGTTGAGCAGACTGTCTGAGGGCAGGAAGCCGCACACAATGTTGGCTAATTACTCAACGGTGCTCATTAAGGGCGCTGCATTTTCACTTTTCAACGCTTTGCACCTCGCACTACGTTAATGAAGATTTATGAAGGTCCTGGAGGTCGCGCTTAGAGTGAAAGAGAGAGGGAGAGAGCAATGGGAATCGTCGTTGTCGTCGTTGTCCTTAAGGTTGAAGTTAACAACTGACTTGCGACTGCAGGAATTGTTTGAGAATTTTGCTGCTGTTGAAAGTTTAATGCGTTTTTTAGGTTCTCATTGTTTTTTTGTGAACAAGACTAATTATATGGCAAAACTGCAATGAATTATGCATCTGACAGCAGCTGCTGCTTGTATTGTCTTTCATACAACACTGCAAAACTTTAATCAAGTTGTGCATATCGAAATGAAGCTTTTGCTGCAAATGGCATGAGAAATAACAAGAGACAAGAGGCAAAACAAACATTCTTAATTCAGCATAATTCAAATTCAAATACGCCAAAACGTTCTCCAAAAAACGAAACAAAAAAACACAGACCAAAAGCAAAGCAAAATGGAAAATACAAAAAAATGTTTCAAATGAAGAGAGAGAGAGAGAGTAAAAGAAATGTGTACAAACACAGCAATGGCGACGTCCTTCTCCTCCCCCCACACACTCCCTTGGCGTCAAACATTGTGTTACATTTTTATTTAATTTTGCTATCTGGCAAGCAGCTTGCTTGCAGCCAGTAGCTTTGTGTTCTGCTTGCTGCTGCCTGCTAAAAAATGCGCAAGCAAAAGCAATTTGAAAGCTGCGCTGAATACGTAAAAACAATACAAGTAGCCCTGAAGACCACCCAACTCACCATTTTGCTGCTGTTGCTGCTGCTGCTGTCCACCTTCGACTCAACTCGGACTTGGCTAAGAACAGAAATTTCGAAAAATGAACTGAAAAGAAAACTCAGCGATCCGTTCACTGCCTTATGGGTGTGTTTCTCTCTCTCTCTCTTTCTGTAGTTGTGGCAGCTAATTTTCATTATTCTTTCAAAATGCAATCAAGAAATGTTGCTGTTGCTTTCCCCCATTTTTTTTTTTCGCTGCCATTGTTGTTGCCTCGTTCCGGTTGCAGTAAATCGGTTATGGCCAGCGGCCCAGGTGCTCAGACCAGACCAGACCAGACGAGACTAGACTAGAGAAAGAGAAAGAGATGTGTAGCTTTGGCAACTGAAATGGACAACGCGCTTAAAAGTAAATGACTAGCTTACCAAATGAGTGGCAACGTGGATAATGTGCAACATTATGGTTGCAATGTGCACTTCAATTGCACAAATGGAAATGATTAAGAATTAATTGAGTGATAATAAAATGCTTCAAAAGCTCCTCTTAGATTTAATGTAGTGAATATGATTATTTAAGTTTTGAAATACAAATGCTTTAAATATTTATTTTAGTTCCAACTCAGATTTAATGCAGTGTATATCATTTATTAAAAGTCGCCCTTGCTTTCATTATTCCATTTGACTTATTTGCATTTGAAGACAAAGCTGTTTTCACTTCCATGCACTTGAAAAGAAAAAGGGGTTCTTTATAAAGAGAGTCAACAAAAGTGTGTATATAATTCATAATTTGTTATTTAAATTTGTAAGGCAAGATGCTAAAATGAAAAACTTTAAATAAAAAAATGTTTATTCCTCTTGAGGCACTCATCATTTGAAGTCATTTGAATTATATTTGTCAGTTCGCATTAAACTTATGATAGTTGATATATATGATTACAGCCAAATAGTTGTCAATTGAATTATGGTTATAGGCTTAAGATTCTCTTATTTTTTGCATATTACAATTTAGATAAATGTCTCAAGACACTTTTGGGTCAAGTATAAACTGCTTTAATATCTTTCTCTCCTTTCATACCTTTCAACACATTTTTTCTGAAGTTCATTGCACATTTAAATGAAACAATTTGTCTTCTTCTTCTTTGCAGGTAAGATTGCTAATACTTTATTAATGGCATCGCAATAGCATTCTCATTGCCCAAGGCGTCTGCAAAAGGTAAATTCAATTAGACAACTCTTGATCCGGTTGTCTATTCAATTCATTCAATGCAGCCAACTGCAAACAATTGAGTTTTTACAAGCCATTCACTTGATAACTCAATTTGACAGTCAATCAAGCAATGAATACACCTTCACACACACACACACACACATATGTATATGTATGTGTGTATGTGTTTATGTATGCATAAGTTGCCCTACAAGCAGCCAGAATAACTTGCTGCCTTGATAACACGTGGCAAACAATGCGGTAAACGCAACAAAAGAGCCAAAAACCAGCTGCTGGCTGCAGTTCATTTATATTTATAAGAAGCGAAATGAATACGTGCCACGCCCATACCCACGACCACGCCCACGCCCACGCCCACAATAAGAACATACAATAAGTAACTGTAGGCAAACATTAAATGTTATTAAATGCAAAGCAGGCAGCCAAACAAGCTATGGCCAAAACTTTCGATGGCCAAAACTTGCGCCACTAACAAAAAAAATTTAACTATGACGCGCTTTGAATGCGCTCTCCACAAAAAATTGTTTAAAATAGAGTGTGCAGAAACATGTTTAACTATTAAATAGAATTATAGAGTAGAGCAGTAGAGCATAAATTATATTTATTACGCTTCAACTAGCAGTAATCGATAGTCGATTATGTCGAGTAGCTAAGTCTTAAGTCTCGACTTCATCGATGTGCATAAGAGTATAACTAATTTGATAGTTGAAAATCACGACAGCTACATCAACAATGGCAACCGCAGCAGCGTCTCGCTAACTTGAGCCGTATCGAGTGTCTTGAATGAGAGAGTTCATGTATGTAGTATGTGTGTGTGTGTGTGTTGGATAGAAGGACAAAACCAAACGTGGTTACCATGAGAAACGTGAATTGTGTGTCACTAACAATGTTAGCCCCCAAAAACCTAACTAATTTAAATGGCACCATTGTGCAGCATAACCCGAAGAACAATGGTGGTGCCAAACGGAAGCGAATGTCCAAACGTCCGATCCGACAGCCAACAGAACGAAGAGTCTTCGCGGAGCAGCAGCCAATGGCAGCGATAAAGACAGCAGGAGCAGGAGCAACATGGTTGCTCCATCGCGTCGGTTGTCTGGGATCTGTGCAAGTGGTTGCCGTGCATCTGAAATTCAACGAATTAATGCCTCTTCAAAGTTCTTGCCAGCATGTGCATAATACTATATGTGTGTGTGTGTGTGTGTGTGCACTCTTGAATTACCAAAATTTACAACAATAGTACCTAGTACGAAAGCCCAAACCAAACCAAACCAAACCCGAAAGTGAAGTGAAGTGAGCTGAACGGAAGCTCTGCAGTTTGCTATCAGCAGCCACTCGTTCGCATTGAAATATGGCCAAAAGCGGTGGAAAAGTACCTGCGGGCATTTTATAGATAATAGACATTTGGGCCACACACACACATAAACACCCACACACACACACACACACATTTGTACACATGTTCAATGTGAAAACTTTGAAGAAAATGCAAGGCAAACGCCTCTGAAAGAGAGCCAATTTTCAAACACCGCGCAAGCATATTGTAAAAGTTGCAAAGGCATATGCTTCCCGGCCAAAACAATGGCCAAGAAGTGGGCCACAAAGCGAGGTAGAGAGAAAGTGCGAAAGAGAGAGAGAGAGTTTCTACGATTTGCATAGTTTTGGGGCGAGGCGCGGCGGTTGCCAACGCGCTTGTTTGTTGCATTTATAATGTTGCAACTGCACAAAAATGCAACACGCATGCATTTTTGAGGTGAACGACAGAACGTGAACACACACTATGTGTGTGTGTGTGTGTTCGTGTGTGTGTGTGTGTGTGTTCGTCGAATGTAGAAAAGCAAACGTGAACATGCGAACGAATACCGCCCACTTCTCCTCCCTAGTGTCTCATGGAAATGTGTGTAAACGGGAGAATAAGGCGGGTAGTATTTCAAAGATATACCAAATATGGCCTTCGGTATATTTTAGTATTTTTGGGTATTTTAATTTGGAGCACTACGCTAAACCAAATATATTCTTTGGTATATTTTGTAGGATTTTGCGGTATATGAATTCGGTATATTTTAGTATTTTTGGGTATTTTAATTTGAAGCACTACGCTAAACCAAATATATTCTTTGGCATATTTTTTTTGGATTTTGCGGTATATTAATTCGGTGTGTTTTAGCATTTTTGGGTATTTTAATTTGGAGCACTACGCTAAACCAAATATATTCTCTGGTATATTTTTTTGGATTTTGCGGTATATGAATTCGGTATATTTTAGTATTTTTGGATATTTTAATTTGCAGCACTACGCTAAACCAAATATATTCTTTGGTATATTTTTTGTATTTTGCTGTATATTAATTCGGTATATTTTAGTATTTTTGGGTATTTTAATTTGGAGCACTACGCTAAACCAAATATATTCTTCGGTATATTTTTTTGGATTTTGCGGTATATGAATTCGGTATATTTTAGTATTTTTGGGTATTTTAATTTGAAGCACTACGCTAAACCAAATATATTCTTTGGTATATTTTTTGTATTTTGCTGTATATTAATTCGGTATATTTTAGTATTTTTGGGTATTTTAATTTGAAGCACTACGCTAAACCAAATATATTTTGTGGTATATTTTTTGTATTTTGCGGTATATTAATTCGGTATATTTTTGATTCAATGCGGCACTATTTTGTATTTTGCGGTATATAAATTTGGTATATTTTTTTTAAATAATACCGCACTGTTTTTGTATTTTTGCGGTATATTAATTTGGCATATTATAAGAATAATACCTCACTGTTTCGCTATTATTCAAAATGAGTAGCGGGTATCTCACATAGTCGAGCATACTCGACTGTAGCTTTCTTGCTGTCTTTGTTCTTGCTGCCCTCTTGTTGCATTTTAAGCAGTTGACTGGCGCTCGGCTAACAAATATTCCTCCGCCGTTCGCGTTGACAGCAGTTACATGCATATCGCACACGCACTTGCAAACATGCCACAGCTGCAGCCAAGTATCCATGGCCAGATTGTGCCACGTTGTTGCCACTAGAAATGTTGCACATTGCGCTATAAAAGCAATCAAAGATACGAACCCATATTCGATTTCGATTTATTAACTAAATTGTAGATATTTTTAAATGTTGATTTCATATACCATATAATTTTAAATGTTGTTTTAACAACTAGTTTAGTTGGTAAATTGCCAGCAGTTGCTTTAATGTCATGTCTCTCGCACTTTTGACACATATGCGTGTGTGTGTGTGTGTGTGTGTGTTCGCTGTTTGCTTTGCATGCCAAAGCTTTAGAAAAGTGCCAAACGTAACGAAGATTAAGCATGGACAAACTGGCACGTGCTGACCTCAGACCGTTGAGCAGATAGAAAGTTGTGAAATATTTTACGTGATTGCCATTGGCTGACCATTGATTTATGCCACTTGAGTGGAGCTTCAAAGTGTCAATAGCGTTCTTCTCTCTCTTTCTTCGCATGCATTTTAGCCAAATTGCTTTGTAGACGGTGCTTCCGGTATTGTTAAGTGTGCGCAGCAGATCGGCGTGGCACTTAAGAAAAATATAATAGCGCCCAAGCTCGAGTAAACTTTGTAACTAAATACGAGCAACCTCCCAACTTCTTGTGCTTCTTATGCTCGTATATAAAACTGTAATTCCATTAAAGTCCATTACATGAAATGCGCTCGCCTTGCACACAGAAATCGAGAGAGAGATAGAGAGAGGGTAACGGGGTGTGGCACAGTTGCAACTGTTACTTGCAACTTGCTTCTTGCTGCAACAGCAACAGCAAGTAAAATTTGCTCTTTTACTTCCTCAACCGAGTTCTTCTTGTGTCCTTGGCTCCAAGCATAGCATTTCAGAGCACTGCAAAATAATAACTTAAGTAATGTCATTAAAGCCGAAAATGAATTAGATCTTTGGATGTAAGTAATCCGCAGGCATTTTGAAGCATTGACAGTAAAGTTGCAACTTTTGCAACTTACTCACAGCATAGAGTTTGAACAGAATGTTGAATTAATTAGCCTTTTGTCTTGAAGGGTTCTTTTCAAATGTAATTAATAAATTATTTTGAGGATAATAAGTTGCTTTAACTACTACTACTGCAAATAGCATTCAAGTATGTGATAAATAAATAATACACATTGATTTTGCACAATGCTTAATCAACATTTGTGTGGCTCAAATATTTTCCTAACTGTGTTAGCTTTGAGTGGAAATTCGTTACACTAATTAGAGGTAAAAAAAAACTCTTATGGAACTTCTACAGAAGTGCACTCAAGAGGCCACTTATTTTGCAGTTCAATGTAGAAGCCAATGAATGAGTTTTGAAAAAAAACAAAAACGAAGTGAAAAGCTAAAGTGCGTCTCATGTATGAAGTTGTTTTAGTTTCTCGGCTTCAGTTTATCATTCGATTTGGATCACTCTTCGCTCTCACTCTCTCTCTCTGTGATTGTCTGCACCTGGCAGGAAACAAAGGGAAACAACAATAATAACAAGAGATAAAACGGATACTACCGAAAATGGAATGCAGTCTGAAAGCCGCATCGATGAACTTGTGTGTTGTGTGATGTGGGTTTTGGTGCTTGGCTTTGGTTTTCGGGTTTTCGGGTTTTGCCTGGTCAGAAGGAGGAGGAGGAGGCAGACTTTCAGCAACGGCTTGGGGTTTTGAGGTCTATAGTCGTTATCGTTGTGCAGTTTATAATGAATAGCCGTTGGGCTTGCATTTTCGTATTCGGGATAAAATGCCTGTTGCTGCCATCGACAGCGGCGAGCGAAGCTCTGAAACGTTTGCATCTGCAGCAAAAATATTGTAGCATACTTTGCAGCGCACACATGGCTGAACTAGGCGTGACGATTATTTGATGAATGACATCACATCACATCTCATCTCATCTCTCTCCCCCTCTTTGAGCCAGCTAGCGTGTGTGCGTGTGCGTGTGTGTGTTTGTCAATCATTGGGGACTAGTTGTTGATTGTCTTGGAAATAGCGATTCCCAAACTGTCATTTGGTTAGTTCTGTGTCACACTCGACTTCGACAGCCACTCAAATTAGCAGTCGGTTTCCATTATGAGCGAACAGTGCGAGGGTTGTACTTAGAGTTTAATAAGTTATATTTTCTACAACATTGAAATCACAATAAATTTAAGTGTATTGCATTTATTTTTGATTGAAACTTGAGTAGTATTAGTTTGCTTATTTGCATATTAAAGAACTTCAGAAATTTGTTGTGAGGTTTGAACTAAAGGGTTAATAAGTTATTTTACTTACACCACTGGTAATAAATTGATAATAATACAACTTCTCATTAAAATTTAAAAATAATAATGAGGTTTTCTTCGGCGTAAACTTTGATTTCAACATGAAACGAAAGCTTATGACTTTCACAATCTTAACGCTTGGCAAAGTGCAGTAGAAAATGTCTTCGCATATTAAAAACTTTTAGAAATTTGTTGTAAAGTTGTGACATGAATTTAGCCAGGGAAATTATGTCTTTGCGTAATTTTTTAATGCACTCACTAACGATATTTTTTGTTGAAGTTGCCCTCGTTCTGCTTACGATTATGTTGGCAATGCGGTCTGTGGTCTGTTGTGTGTTGTGTGTTGCAATAACACACTTGTTTACAATTCCTGCAGCTGTTTTGAGGCGTCTTTAAAAAATTCAAGCTGTCAGTCAGTGAGTCGAGCATTGGCTTGTTATGCGCATCGCCGCCAAATGTAGCACAAGCTTATGAAATATTTCACGCCATGTGCGACATCACTCACATTTTACGACATGCCAATGATGCTGCCATAAAAAAAGGCGAGTTACAAAGATGTGTCGCGTCGACTGGCAGTAAGTGGAGGAAACAAGCGAGCGCGAGACGCACAAGAAAAAAAAGTTGTAAATCAAGCACAGTCGCAGCTCCTTGGGTGTTGGGTGCTTGTTCACTTTTATATAGAGCTAATTGGCTTCAGTGCGAAATACCGCAATCTCTCGGCACTTGAAAGGCTTAAGCTGTGTGTGTGCCGAGTATCTTTTTCGGGTTTGGCTAAAGTGAAAAATATGGCTGCTGGACATTTATGCTTATGCCGGAAGCTGTCGGAAGCGCGGCACAAAAATGGCGCAACTTCCGCATGAGCATGTCGCCAATGTCAAGTCAACACAGCGCAACAGACTGAATGGCAGACAGTCAGACGGACAGACGGACAGACTGACAAGTTGCTGGGGGGGGGGGCAAAGAAGTACTGAGTTTGATGGGCGAAGAATGCGAGGATGACTGGGCGACTGGCCGCCTGATTTATTGCACTTTAAATTTGGCGACGTTTTTTGCATGTCGTTTATCTTCATTGCGTATGCCAAGAACTAAAGCAAAGTGCACCGGCCATAAATAAAACAAGCAAAATGTATTCCAAGAAGAAGCACACACACACACACAAACTGACATACACTCAAATACAGAGAAAGGATATATAGAAACACATTCGAATATATATATAGACGGACGGAATGCACTAAAACCAGACAACGGCCACAGCAAACACTTGACTTGTAATTTTCTAAAAGCTTACTTCACATTTCTGCATATTTTTGGCATGCAAAGTGCAATGGCAAGTGCTCAGAGTTATGTCCTTTGTGTGCCGTAGTCCTTTGCCTTTGCTAGCCAGCTTGAGGATTGTTTTGACCTGTGCTCAAGTGCTCTAGAATTGGCAAAAGTTTTTCGGTAAGCTCTATTGGTCATGGAAATCAAGTGAAGGGGATTTTGAAAAAATTCTACGATATACAACTGCAAAAGAAAACATATTTTGATACAGCTCAACAGAGAGAGAGAGAGAGTTTGTATAGCTTAAACATTATTTAGAGATAGTGTATTCCTATCTTCGTTTGAATTTATTGCATCTTTTTGATATTGCCTTAAACATTTTCTTAGCAACAAACTATTTCACACTTTTCGGCTGGGGTTGACTTAGCACTCAATTTTATGGCTGCCATAAAGAAAATATAATTAAGTTTCATACAAATTTTGTGCAATAAAATAAATTATATGCGAAATATTCGTTTCTGATAAGCTATGAAATATGTGATATGAATGTGTTTTGGGGTTTCTATTTTGACCAATTATTCCGATTGCCATGCATTAGCTAAATTAAACAAATGACTTTTAGATAATATTTGCTAATGATGGCGCATATTTAATGAGCGATGGTCATGCAACTTCAAGGGTTGCCTTTAACCCAACCTAACAACGTCTGACTCCCAAGTTCTTAATGCATTTCTGCGGCTAGACAGGGCGAGTCAGTTATTAAGAAAATATTGCGCATACGCCACGTCAACTCAGCCTTAAGACGCTGTCGCACCTTTTCATTTTTCGTGCGGGGGGAAATAACGAAGCGCGAAAAATGCCACCGAATGAGGCTATAGCCAATAATTCAATAATTTTACGCTTAAATCATAGCAAATTAACCCATTTCCGGCGTAGACAGCGCCACATAAATTATGACAGCGACGTGGTCTCGACAGGTGGCAGAGAGGGAGAGTGAGAGCAAAAGAGAAAGAAAGGGAGAAAAGGGAGGAGGAGGAGAAGGGAGCGCCAACCGGAACCGGAGCCAGCCGTAGTTGAAGCTAGCTAGCTGCAAACCAACCTTGGCCCAACAACAACAACTTTATTTTTTTTCTTCTGATTTTTGTTTTCCCTGTTCTTTTAGAGTATTTTGCTTGCAGTAAAAAATTCAAAACGTCTTTTTACTTGGCGTCTTGTGCTTATCTTAGGGGCGGGGTCGGGGACGGGGACCCGCTGTCAGGTGTGAGTCATTTGATAGTTGGCAGTAAAAGTTACTCTGCGCATTCGCGTGAGCGTGAAAATGGTTTTTCGTGATTCTACAAACACCATTTGCCTCTGCTGCCCCATCTCCCCTTCTGCCCTGTGGCAGCTGCCTGCAGGCGGGATTGGGTAGAAGATGATGTGGGAGGTTGGGGGGGAACTTGGGGCGTTGGCTTTGTTGCGCTTCGCCGAAGACAAGCTGACAAATGCTGAAACGTATCGTATGCCATCTATCATCGTGCATTAGAGCAGCGGACGTCGGTCAGGCGAAGGTTCGTCGACGTTGGAGGAATGCTTTTGCTTTTGCCTGGTCTTGGCAGGCAAGTTAAGTGCCCGTTCAATGGCCAGTTTTATGTTACAATGTTAATTTCCTCTTTCGTCTCGGTTGAGGCTTTTACTCAAAACTGATTGTTCGAATGTTTTATGTGTGTATGTGTGTGTGTATCTAACTATTGTATGTACTTGGTGTATGTCTGAGATTTATGCGCCCGTGGCGCAATCATGTGGAATGCATGTTAATTACTGCAGCCTAGTCAGGCGCACTGAAAGCAACCCACCGATGGGCGACTGCTGGCTTAGTTACCTGACTCCCTCTCTGTGTGTGTGTGTGTTGATGTTGTTGCAAATCAATTTGATGTTATTAGTTAATAATTACGACACCGCAGTCACAGTTGCGTCGCACTTAACCAGCCAGCGACGTCGTCGTCGTCATCGTCTGCCTGGGGTTAATGCATGCGACGTGTTTGAACTGTAAATGAGGTGGAAATGTCAGGCACAGGGCGTTGCTACCAGTCACCAGTCATCAGTTGCCAGTAACCATCAATGATTTGCACCTGTGTGTGTGTGTAGATACTTTAAACCATCATCGTCTGGCTTTATTTATGAGTGTTGGCTTCAAATAGAAAACGAGTGCAAATGATGTCACTTAATGAATAACTCAGCAGCAACAGCAGCAACATCGACTGTGCCAATTACAACAAATAATGTAGTATAATAATTTGACAACGCACGTGCCGTAGCCACGTCTATATTGCTATAATATATATATATCGGATCGCACAAACTGTGAACTGGAAGTCAGAACTGGGACACAAGCGAATCCAGAAGAGAGAGAGTGTCCCAGGACTCGCCCCTCACGTAGTGAATTGCCCGGAAATGTTGCTGCGGCATAATTTGTCAATTGTGCGTGTTGATTTCTGAATTAGCTAATTTGGATTTTAGTTATTAGATGCTGATTACGCACTTTGTCTATGTGTGTGTGTGTGTGTGAGTTTGTTTATGCCATTAAAAATAGTTTGAGCCCACCACACGCACATTTTGCAAGCTAATGAGCTCTGATATTAGTTTTAAAACCCAGCAGCAGCAACAACAGCAGCAGTTTTGTCAACCACAGCCGAGCTGCTTATTTTGTTGCTGCGGTTTGCCCCGTTTTCAGTTTGTTAAATACAATTTGAATTTATTGTAATTTCAGCAATATGTCCGCACATTTTTGGCATACATTTTCAAGTTTTGTAGTTTTGTTATCTCTGTGGTGGAATGTTTGATCTCATTGGTTTTTTTTTTTTTTTTGTTTCCATCGTGTTTAGCAATACATTTAATTATAATCATTTTTATTGTAGAAGGGAGTGGAGGGGTCTGGTTTTTTTTATCAATTAACATTTATTACAATTTGTTATGTTGAAATTTATGTAGCAGCGGTTTGACATTCGCTATAATTAATGGTCAAATGTATTGGGGAAAAGTCGATTGCATTTTAAATGCTTAGGCATTGACATTGCTATCAAATGGCATTAGTTTAGTTTTAGTATATATATCAAATTATGGTATTTTTTGCAAGTGTTTTAAATTCCGATTTTATATTTTATTCTCATTTTTCCCAATTTAATCTGTGAGAGAATTTTATGTTCGACACTTGCTTAAATATTGTATTTGTTTGCTATGTTTCTCAAATTGCAATTGTTTAGGTTTAGTATTAAATTTAAGTTGTGGTATATATTTCATATTTTGAAAACAAGTTTTCACAACTTGCGCCGTAAGAGAATTTTATGTTCGACTCTTGCTTTAATATTGAATTTTATTTTTCCATGACTCCGTTTGGCATTTAGAGTTAGTTAAAATATCACATACTTGTTTGTTTGATTGTGTGCACGTTGCAAAGCTAATTATGTACATATTTGCATTAGTTTCTCATATAAATTGGCACTTCATGTGTGCCATTCAAAAATATATTTTAATTCGAATTGCATTTTAGCAAAGTGAAAATGAGAGTTATGTTATGTTTATATTGTGTATGTTTTTTGTGTGTGTGTGTGTTCAACCGGCACACTTATCGATAATATGTTATTTGCATTTAGAGCAGCAAAAATTATAATGCATACACTTATTTATGTGGTAAATTTTAAGCCGCGTGTGCGAAATAATAAATATATTTGGCCTCGCCTCGATGGCATAATGAATAACTTAAACACAACTAATTATATTTTGGGGTATTAACAGATGTTGAAATTTGCGCTTGATTGCAAATTAGTTTAATGCCCATTCAAATAACGCATTTCACGGGTTTATTATGAACTTACATCAATTGCAAGTTAATGCGCTTTGAGTGTTTGTTTTTATTTTAATTATTTTTATTTAATTTATTCATTTGTTTAATTATTGATACTGAAGCATTTAACAATATTCCAACTGTTCCCAGTTTTTTTTTGGAGTTGCTTTCGCTTTTGTGTTCTCATTTGCTGTGATATCTCTTATACGCATTTCACTCGCAAGCAAAAAGCTTTCGCTCTCTCTCTCTCTCGCTCTCTAAAAATGACTCGTTTATAGCTACTTCTAAATATTATACAATATTTTTGCCGCGAAAGCTTTTGGCACGCAAAGCTTTGCGTTTAAATCGCTGAGTCAAACCCACTCAGGCATTTCTCCCTTCAATAAGCTTCAGCTGTCAGCTAGCGGAAGATGTGCACAGCACAACAAATCAATTCAATAATTATCCAGCATTGTGTCAAATGTTTCCGAATATACTATATATGAATTTTATTCCAAGAACAATGTTCTTTAATCTTATTTTCATTCAATTGATATGTAATTTTATTAATATACGGGATTTTAGTAATTCATAAAATTTAAATTCAGAGTTTTTCTCCAATTTTCTTTAGATTTAATGATTCTTCAATTGTAGTCAAGCATCTTTTTATTTGGCTTGATATTTACAATGTATAAAATGTGGTATATAAATATGCAAAGCACTTTATTCCAATTATGATATTTTTCATAAGCACATATCTAAATACATAAAAGTCATTAATGAATCTAAAATATGGCTGTTGAATATTTTCTCAAAAAGAATTATATTTTGTTTATTGAATTGTAGTAAAGAATCTTATTAAACTGGCTAAAATAATGTATTATAATTTGAGAAGCACCTAATTTTCTATTAACATAAACATTCATCTAAACACATTTAAGTCATTAATATTAAATACAGTTTATTTCTCGAATATTCTATGCATACAGTCCGGAAGCTTATTATAAGTGATATTGAATATTAAAAATTATTAAAAATCCGAGCATCATTGATTCCAAATTCCAACAATACTAAAAGATTAACTCTTTGTATTAAATGTATATGCTATATTTCTGATAAACATCATTAAATTCAGTTTAATTGCCTTACGCCCTTTTCTCACATTTAATGTTATTGAATATTTAGTTAACTTAATTATAAAATTGTAGTTCACAATATTGTTATTATTGTGATCTATATAATATATACAATGTACTACATAAATATGCGTCCCCATTGAAATGCCTTTAACTTGTGCAGCAGCCACAACAACAGCTAGCAAAAAAAAAGTAAAAAGCCGTCACACTTTCCAAAAGCGACAAAGACAACAACAGCAAAGAGAGTGACAGCAATAAGAACGGGGCGGGCAACAAGAGCAAAATAAAATGGCATGGTGGAAGCGCATTTAAGTGCGCTTGCGAGCGCATTATTGGCTTTAAGAGATAAGATGAAAATAAACTACTTTTACTACTACAACATAGCGACACAGACAGACAATCATCCGCACACACAGAAAGAGAGAGAGAGATACTGACACACTCACAACACCGACCGCAAATTGACTAAAACCATGCCCCACGCCCAGAGGCGCTCTGAATTGATTGTGGGCAAGGGGATGACAAGGTTTTTAAGGGGTGGAGAGATGGGGGAGGGGTATGCACAGGCAACGGATGCAGCCGCATCGTACTCGCTGTGTGAGAGCCGGCGCCGCTTCTGTAGTTTTCACTGTCTGTCACAAGACAATTTGTGCGCGCAAAACACAAAATAATACACACACACACACAAAAAACAACAACACAGAGAACAATCACACACACAGAGAGAGACAGACACGCATACACACCACTAAGCATATGCATGGCACAGTTATACAGCTGCTGCCTGAGCTAGCCAGCCTCTGGGTCTGGGTTGGTTTCTGTGCTATGGCGCGTATACGTAATGCCAACTACCAACTACAATACACACATACATATATGTATGTTTGTATGTATGTATGTGTGTGCAGTTTGCTGCGCTGCAAGCTGTGTAGAGATTTCAAGTGAATAACTTGTGCGGGTAAACATTTTAGATTTTGATAAATTGCAACTTATACGTTTTCTGTATAAATAAAAGATTTACGTAAATCGCCTGGTAAATGGCTGTAAAGAAAATGTGCTACGTACTCGCGGCGACTTCCTTTCCCCTCTTTCCCTCGCCCTCGCAATGACGAGGCCAACGACTCGCTGCTGTTGTTGTTGTTTCTACTTTATGTGTGTGTATGTTTGGTGTGTGGTGTGTGCGGTGTGCGGCATGTGCATAACAAATGCTCAGTGACTTGGCCGCTGCGTCTACTGCTGACTGGCAGCTAGCAGCAGCAGCAGCAGCCAGCAGCCAACAGCAACTGTGGCAGCTGCTAACTGAGCCTTGGACAGCTTACATCAGAAAAGGTAAACCATATCATGAATTTGGGCTATGCATTTCCTTTGATTAACTTATGGTAGTTTTTCTCCTCCGTTTTCCCCATTCAGCGTGGCACATTTTGTTGGTTGTTGATGGTTGCTGGTTTGAAATTATTCAAGTGACTGAAATGATAGCAGTGAAAGCTTATGGACGCCCACACTTGGGCTTAAGGCATTAGTCAAGGTATTCGAAATAAGCTTATTAATGGCGTTTAAGTTGGCTTCCCTTTTGGGGAATAAAACGAAATCTATAAGCAGCCTGACAGCTAAGTGCTTGCTCGCTCGCTTGCTCGGTGGTTGCTTGCCTCATATGAATGCCACACACAAATTATATGAAGCGAAACATGCTCGAAACTGATTTGAGCTGCATTAGAATTAAATATGCAATGGCTTGGTCTGTTGGTGTGTGTGTGTGTGTGTGTGTGTGTGTGTGTGTAGAGCTTACAATATTGCCAGCGGCTTAACTAGCTGCAATTTTTTGTGCATTTAGATTCAATCTATTTGAAAGCAAGTGCTTGCTACTGCTGCTTGTCGTCAGCATTAGAGCAGAGGGCTTTTGGTGCTGCGTGTGTGTTGCATGCCACGCATAAAGCTTGTATATGCTGGTGCTGACGTTGCAAGTGCACATGCACAACTCCAGCTGCAACTGCAACTGCGAAGTGGAAATTTGTGTGCGGGCGACAGACAGACAGAGAGAGAGAGACAAGCTGTGTGTGTATGCGTGACCTCTCCTCGTAGCCATTTAATCAACATTAGTGGCTCTTGTGGCGCGACTGAAACAGATACTAAGCTCTGGGTTACACACACAGCAAATGGCATATTAATTGCAATCAGTGTGTGCCAGTTTTTAGCTGCAACGAATGAACTTGAAAGCAAACTAATGGGCTTTTAAATGATTGGATGTTTTATGTTTTTGCCGATTGATGAGCGGAAAATAGTAAAGGAAATATTGTAACTTAAATGCTTTGCTAGATTAGATACATATCTTAACGGCGAGCAATGAATTATATTGCCAGGCGAATAGTCAAAACTTTGTTGCATTTTGTTTGCAATTCGCACCTGCAAATCGTATCGCATAACTCGTTAATGCCACAACTTTGCGTCCATTAAGCGCTAACTGTCATTATTTTCAGTTTTATATCGTGTGCAAGGTCAGAATTGCACTAACAAACACGCTGCAAAACTGCGCCAAAATGTTATTTACTACACATAAATTACACGTGGAGATGTGGCGGGGCAGGTGTCAGGTGTGGAGGGTAAAGTTGAGGGCGAAGAGCGAACAACAACAACAACAGCAACAATAACAACAACAAGAAACACATGAACAACATCGTTCAGCAACAGCGAGAAAAACTATCAAACAACTTTTCTCTTTTTTTTTTTTCTCTATTTTTTGCTCATTGCGCACTGCAGAACGCTTGTGTAGATGGTCATGGGCGGAGGGGGAGGGGAAGGCGTGTGGCAACTAAGGGCATGATCCAGTTTTAGGTCAAATATGCACATGCTACATTTGACCACAAAGTAAAACGGTTTTTAGTTCTGCAAAACGCTCAGCAGCAATTTCAAATTGAAGTTGCAATTAGTGCGAATGAATGAACACATCGGTGGCATTTTGAAAGAAGCTCAAGGTTGTGTGTGCCACACACAAACACTCGTATGATGTTGGATTAAGATTGTAGCTGAATATCCATTCCCACGTTTGTTTACAGTGAATCAAATCAGATGGAGGATAGAGAGAGCTGTGAATGTGGAAATGCGCTTACAGTTTATTCACGCTCGTTAGTTACTCTCTCTCTTTGCTACAAATTCTCAGTTTCAAATCAATTTCACACACACACACACACACACACAGCAACGAGTCGTATACGTAATTTTGAGGTGTGCAAATAACATTGTTGGATTTATCGAAGATTCTTTTTGCACTTTGCTATCTAATTGAACTTTCTCGCACAGAGTAAGAAAATAATTTTGTTTGATTTTTTGGCTGTGATTCGAAAGAGCTTTTTACGGTTTGTATATATCGCAAATGGCTGCTAAAAAAGTTGGCACACAACTATGCAAAGAACACTCGTAAATAAGTTCGACGACATTTTTAATTACATTTAAAGAAAGTTTCTTGTTTTTTTTTTGTTTTTTTGTATTTTGAGGATGGGCCATTAAACGTTCGATCGATACGCAATGCTGGCCATAAATAACTAATGCCAACAGCAGCAATAACAAAAACAACAACAAGAAAAACAATAAAACAAACAAGAACACGACAAACACTAACTAGAGTGGGGAAAAACTTAATTTCAAAATAATTTCAGCAGTTGAGGATGCCTCGAAGTTTGTGCTTAGCATTTTGGCCCCCAAAGTGCAAGCAAAGTTTCTCCGTCTAACTTGAAGCAGAAGCCGCTGATGACGCTGCTGCTTCCGCTGCTGCTGTTTATGTTTTGTTTATAGTTTTGAGCATACTAAATATTAATAGTTTGATGTTGTTAAGAACGCTAATGAAATGCACTCGCTGTGAACTTTTAGACGCCGCCTGCTATATGGAAAATCGGTATCTTGCTCGACATAGTTTATGCGCTACCTAAATGCCCAATGCTCTGCAAAACCTGACCAACAACAACAACAACAACGAGCTTCGCACTTTTGCTTTACGCCATAAAGGACATGCCTTGCTTGCTTGCTTGCTTGCTGCAAAAGTGCTTGCCACAAGCATTTTGGTTGTGTTGTGCTGCGGAAGCATGCGTGCATGCAACGACGACAAACTGCAAAATTTTCGTTGCTTTACGTGGTCGTTCGTGCTTCTTGTGCTATCCCCCCCAAATACAGAGTCCGGTTTGCCTGCCTGCCCCGGCATTAGATTTTTCAACAAGAATTTGCAGCGTTTGTGTATTTTTGTTTTCCGAATTACTCAGCATTTACAGGCACGAAGAAGGGTAGTTACTAAAGTTGATAAAACGAATTTTAAAATATTAAAAAAAAAATAAATAATAAATTCATAAACATTTGCTTCGGCGAATCTTCAATATTCAATCTGTAATGTTAATTCTTACTTAAAATAAAGGGAAGTGTTTGATATTTGAAGAGAGTAGTCAATAGTTTTTTTTAAAACCCACCCAAAAGGCAGAAGATAAATCAAATACAAAATTGTGGAATTTACTTACTTTCTTTTGTATGGCAAATAAATACCACCACGATTTTGTATATTTTTACTCTATAGTATATTTTGAGTGTAGTACTGCATGAATATATGAAATAGAGTTTTCAGTTTATTTTAGTATTATGGTGTGGTATCAATATACCAAATATTGCCTTCAGTACATTTTAGTATTATGCTATATATGGTATATTTTGAGTAAATAACCATATATTATGGTATATTGAGTGTAGTACTTTATCAATATACTAAATATAGCCTTTAGTATTATAGTAAATCTGGTATATTTTGAAAAAATAACCATATAATCATACAAAATATATATCAGTATATTTTAGTATTTTCGAGGTATACTTATTTGGTATATTTATTTGGTATTATGGTATATATGGTATATTTTGAGAAAATAACCATATAATCATACAAAATATATATCAGTATATTTAAGTATTTTCGAGTTATTCTTATTTGGTATATTTTAAGAATAATACCGCACTGTTTTTCATTTATTCAAAATGTGTAGCGGGTATCTAACAATCGACCACATTCGTCTGTAGTTTTCTTACTTCGTTTTTTTGTTGTTGTAATTTCTGTTCGTTTCATTCAGTTCTGTGGGTGTTTTCTATTGCGTTTTTCGAACAAATTCAATTGCAGCACGTGTCGTCGCCCATGTATACAGGGATATGTGAGTTTTGTAAGCCTCTCTCTTTTTCGCCTTCTCTCTCTCTCTTTCTCTCTCGCTCTGTTTCTCATTCTCGCACGCTCTGTTATCGCATGTGTCTATGTTTATTGATAGCATTGTTGTTGTTGTTCTTGCTTCTACTACTGGTATGTTAAAACCAACTGACGCCAGCAGTTTTGTCGCTGGGTCCCGCCTCCCGCCTCCACTTTATCGGATTTTATATTTGTGCGCAAAAGAAAAATGTGTCGTATGGGGTGGAGAGTGCAAAAAATGCATGGTACAATAAACTTGTTTGCCAATGCCATCGCAAGTAACACAGAAGAGTGATAAGGTGGCAGCTTAGTTTGCGATTCGTATTCGGAGGAGGACGCACGTAGTAGTTGTCTGTGGCCACGAAAAAGTTGCATAAAGTCAACAACTTTCTCAGTGGTTTACTGATGTGAAAGTTGCTAAGCTTCTCGCTGCTCTGCTTCAGCTTTAGTTTCTGCTTGAGAGTGTTTGTGTCGTCTCCTGTTGCTTCTGTGTTGCAGCTGTGCTGAGCTTTTATCGATAGCTCTCGAAGGTCAATTACACGTGATCTTAAGTTAAAAATGCGTAAAAATCCTCACCTTACAAACGAATTTAATACTTACATTTTATTCGCTCTCAATAAAATACATTTAAGCGGGCAATTATGATAGAAATTTGAGAAAACAATTCATTGCAACTCAAAGTGATAACCAATTTGCAACACAGTTTCTATTTTTGCTGCTGCTGTCCATCAAATTGCGGACTGCTATCAGCTAAATTGCCGCAATATAAAAGGAATTGCAAGAACTCGACGAAAATCAAATACAAAGTATGAAACTAGACCGTCAAGCAAATTAGCGCAGAGAGAGAGAGAGAGAGAGAGAGAGAGAGAGAGAGAGTTAGTCAGAGTCGTCATTTATCGAAATATACAGTGGCATGTGCAGCCATCAGCCATCAGCGGGAGCTGTTAACAATGTACAGCAGGCAATGGCAATAGCGATGGCAATCGCCAACAAACCCCAAACCATAGCATACTTATATGGGCGTGCACTTTTGACTGAGTAAAATAAAATTTAATGCCATCAACAAGCACAGCAAATGGGCAGGCAACGTTGGGAAAGGGGAAGGGGCAGGGGAAGGTGACGGCTGGTGGTAGCCGCGGGGCAAACCCCAGGCATGTGGTGAAAATGTTTGCGGCGCATAAACAAAAATTTGTTGCCACAGCGCAGCAACACACGCTAAACCATTAACTAAACAGCAACAAATAAAACAAAACAACGTCGTAAATTGTGCAATCAAAAACACCGACTAACAGAGACGCTTCACAATGCATAAATAATTATGTATTGTAACAAATGTAAAAAAACAACTGTGAGGCTATTTTCATTAACTAAATCGAAAATGTTTTACCTTTTGTAAATATTTAATTAGCTGTTTAATTATCCCATCAACAGCATATTTGTAATTATTTTCCCGCTATACTCACATTTTTTTGCATTTTATTAAAATTGCATAAAGTGCAAATATTTTCTGGGGTTGGTGGCTAGTTAGCGACACCCGACGAATAGACCCTAGGGCAAATCCCATGCCATGTGCAGAGGTTGTAAAAATAGCTGTAACCCAAAAATAGCGGCACTTAATGAAATAAACGTGTGGCCATGTGCTTCCTCCCCCCCCCATTTGGGGGGTGTTGCAACCGACCCACATGTTGTCAATGCATAAAACAATTTGCAACGGAAATTGCAATAATTAACTTTAGTACCTGCTTGAGTGACATTGTGGCATTTGGTTGGTTGTTTGTTTTCCTCTATGTGAGGGGGGTGGAAGGATGCAAATAGCAACGGGGTGCGAATGCTGCGTTGCTGCTCTGTTGTTGCTGCTGCTGTGTGTCGAGCTTCGTGTATGTTTTTCTAATTCAATTAAAATTGGCAGCCTGCTGTGGCAAACGACAACGCACAACGGCGGCTCATTATAACATCGTCTGCATATGCAGCCTTGTCTCCTCTCCCCCTTCCCTCTCTCCTTGCCTGTGTCTGCTCCGAATTAGTTCCGTGTAAGCATCTGTTTACGCTTGTATTGGTGTTAATGTTAACTGTCACTACATTTGCCTGCACCGATTGCTTCTCTGCTTCTCTTTTCCACTCCCATTTGGGACATTTCTCTCTGTTGTTGCGCTGTTGTTTTAGTTTATCATGTTACTGTAAAAACATGTTTGTGTATGTGTGTGTGTGTGTGTGTGTGTATTTGCTAGTTTACCGTTGCGTGGCTGTTGTTATAGATTTAGGCCATGCTGTGTTTGTACTTGTAGCTGGCCAGCTATCGTGCCTTGTAAATAATTAAATTACAATGCCGGCAATTTTTCCACATCGCGGCAACTGTTTTATTTGTGGGTGGGATAAATTGAGATTGGTACATTTCGAATAAAAACTATTTTAAATAACTATTTTAATTTCATTTTCAAATAGTGAAGTTATACCTAAAGATAAGAAAGATTCTAGTTTAATGGAAATGAACGAGAGGTGTTCTCTAGATTAATAAAGTGTTCATTTTAAAATCAATTACAGATTTTAAATAACTTGTTAGATCATTCCATTTGAAATATAAAAATTTAAAATATATTTAAATTTAATTTTTAAATAGTTAATTTGTACCTACAACAGAAATGCTGTTAGTTTAATAAGAAAAACGCATGAGTGTAGTCATAATTATTAGTTTTGCAAGGTCTACTAAAATTTAATGTGTTTTAAGATTAATTATTTCCTAAACTATAAATGTTTTACAGATTTTAGAAGATATATCGAGATATTAAATTTAATTTCATTCCAATTCCATTTTTGAATAGTTAATTTATACCTGAAAATAAATAGTTTAATGGAAACATATGATAGAACCCGCATTAACATAGTCAATATTATTAGTTAATGTTAGTGCTGCTTAAGTTAAATGCTCTTAGATTTATAAATACTTGAATTATAAATGATTTTAATTTTTTGGGTTATTAGATTGGTTTCAATGAAAATGCAGCTTTTTGAAATACATTTCAATGCCATTATCAAATAATTAATTTATACTCGAAAAATAAATGCTATTAGTTTAATATACATAACATATGAGAGCAAACGCATTAGTATGGTACAAATTATTAGCTATAGTTAGTGCACTTCTAAGATTTATAAATTCCTAAATTATTAATGATTTACAGATTTTAAATGGCATAATCGTATTTCATTTGTGTTGGGGCAGACTTTAACTTTATGGCGAGATTATCATAACCATCTATTCAAATTTAATTGAGAGTCCATTTGCTTAGTCCATTAACAATTTGCCATATATCTATCTGCTTATCTGCTTATTTTCCTTTCGTTTTGTCTATGCTCGATATTAAATTTTAAATTTATACGTTGCCAAAAACATGGTTGAATTTCTCTGTGTGACAATATCAATATTACCCACATGCAACATTGTATGTGTAGTCAAATGTGCAATTGCAAAATTTTAATTAATGCATTTAAGCTGGTTTCAGTTGATGTGGCACCCCTTACCCCAATTCCCTTCCCTTTACTTTGCATCGTTGTCCAATTCAATTCGCCATTTTGTACGATTTTCGAATACGAAATTGTTTATAATTATACATTTTGCAATCGGTCGGAGGACAAATCATTTTGTGAAAGTGTCATTAGTGGCAGTTTGCGAGCCATCCATTGATATCCCACAATAAAATGTGAAATGAATATTCGTTTTTCTCTGTGTCGTAGTAGTAGTAGTAGTAGTACATTGTGTGTCGATTCATGCAACACTGCGTATGCGTGATTTCAGATCTTATTTATTTAAAATCGCTATCCGCTTGATTATACATATATATGTACCACCATCACAAGCAAAAAGCTTTGCAAATATTTGGGAAATTTACACAAAATTGCATAGAGAAAGAGTTAAGTGAATAAAAATTGAAAATATCTCTGTCGATTAAATTGAAATTTGAGTTAAACTTGTGAAACTTAATTATAAACATGAAGTGGCTCAATGCTATGCTAATCACATGTAATAGAACACTCGGTAAATATTAACTTATTTACAGGTTTGAAATGTAACGTGCAACGTGTAACGGAGATAAAAGTAGCGGAAAGCATAAATGACTGAGCAAAGCAAATTGACACAGCTTATACATAAATGTATATGTAATTTTCGAATTAGTCGCATACATATTTGTGTCTATAAATTATAGCCGAAAATTTATTCAAGCATTCATAATAAACTAAATGCTTAAGCACACACACACACACACACACACACACACACATAGAGATTTCTCTATAAAGTTTATATGCTTGAGTTGATATTCATGCAAATTATAGTTTAGGCTGGAAATTTCATTTGAATCATGCCCCAAAATTATGACAAAGGCACATCAGCATCAGGCACAAAGACAGTAACAGACACAGAGACGTGAATCTTCCAACAAAGTGATTAATTATGGGTTAATAAGGAGGAAAATAGTTACCAGCCATTAAGGATGTGTCTGTGCGTTTTGTTTCTCTGCTCTTTTTTTTTTATTGAAGAGCTTGTTAGCTGACAGTTTATATGCTTGAATTAATTTGCTACGCACTGAATAGGTTTAATCGGGGAAAATTTCATTTGATGTTGACAATCATCATATACGAAATTGAATGTTAATAAACTGACAACTATAATCCACATTAAAGACCTTTTTTGCAAGAGTATAAAATTGTCTTTAAAATATAAATTGTAATTATGTATTTGAGTTACTTACAAATTCAGCCAAAACTTTCGAATAGAATTTTCCATTAGTCTAGATAAAACGGTGACTGGCCACCAATCAAAAGTGTATCTCAAATTATGACAAGAAATATAATATATCAAGCATAGAGTGAGCGTTTTTTAATAAAATGTGCAATTACAGTGTCGAGGTTGAGGCACACGCCCCTTTTTTCGATACTTGTTACCCATTAGGTAGAAGGGTATTACAACTTTGTGACTCCAGTAACAAGCTGAAGGAGGCATTTCCGACTCTATAAGTATATATAATATTGTTCAGCTTTAACAGTAGATACAATATAGTTATGTCCGTCTGACAGTCTGCCGTCTGTCTGTCTAGATCTCAGAAACTATAAGATATAGAGAAATAATTTATTTTTTGAAAGCACTTGTTATGACAATCTGATATATTTTGCACTCTATGGTATATTTGGCACGAAAATACCGAATATAGCCTTTGGTATATTAATTTGGTTTATTTTAAAATGAATACCGCATTACTTCACTTTCATTAAAAATGGGTAACGGGTATCTCAAAGTCAAGCACACTTGACTGCAGCTTTGAAGAAGCAGCCAAGCAATGCACATAATTCACGGGGAGAGAGCATATAATTGAAATATCGTGACTCGGCGTTACTATGCCGCACGGCACATAAAATTTTATTAAACGCACAGCAACAAGAACAAGGAGTACAATGGGAAAACTAGACGCACCAGCCATTATAACTTTAGACATAATTTATGATAGCACTTGCGGCATTTTCTCTTCAAAAAAAAAAAATACATACATATATATATATTGCTTCACATACATATAGAATTTGAGGTATACATTCTTGATGTTGTTGTATTCATTTTGAACTTTGCGTGTCAGCAATAATAAATACAAAACACGAAAATGACGCTCGCGCTTGGCAATGTTTCTAAATTTGCCAAATGCTCAAATTGCCCAATTGCCAGCCAGATAGAAGAACACAGATACAGATACAAATGCTGAGATACCAACGCCGCAAAGATACTTTCTCCGCAAGTAATTGTAAGTCAACTTTGCATGTGCGACACGCACATTGCCGCAGCTGCCACAATTTCGTATATGTGTGCGTGTGTGTGTGTGTGTTGGCATCGCGTGTGCTTTTAAATAACGATACACTTGTGTATCTGATGACGACCCTGAGATGCTGATGCTCTTATCGCGCTGCGTAAATCACGAAAATACAATGTAACAGTTTGTCAAAAAGTTGGCACTTGCACTCTCACACTCTCGTGTACAGATAAATTATATATCTTAATGATTTTCAACAACAAAAGGCACAGCATTTTATTTATTGTTCTCACTTTTTCTTCCATATTGGGCCTGGCTTCGGGAGTAGACTTTTTTTGTAGCGGAAACGATTTAAATTCAATCTTTATTGGTAGACGATTTACGTAAACAAATTTCAAATATTAAATAGATCATTTTGTATTTTTACGTATTGCTGTTGTTTATTAACAACAGTTTTTTTTGCTTTGCTTTAGCAAATCAAATAAATTAGATAATGAGTTTTACAGATCGCTGTAATAGTTTTTCATATCTGTTCAGTTGCAGTTAAACGTTGTTTTTTGACAGCTCCATGAAATACTTGCTTTTTTCTATGATGTTTTGCTTTACGATTGCTTCAAGTCAAGAACAAATTAAGTAAGAATTGCTTGTTTTCTATAATTAAGAGAAGATTTTTCATTTATCGCTTTGTTATTTGGTGGCTTCAGCTAGCTTTGCTGCAATTGGAAAATGTCGCATGCATTTAGTGATAAATTCAAAGCTAAAACGTGTGGAACTTTTAAAAGACTATTCGCTGTACCTGTCGATTCTTTAGGGTACAGGAAAAATATGAAAAATTCTGTCAAATAATATTATTAATAGGTCGAAAATACGAATGTCGAACTCAAAAAAAAAAAACATTTAAAACAAATAAGTTGATAGTTGAGCATATTTAATATTCGAGTTTTATTAACTTAGTGAAATAGTTTAGTTTAAATAGGGCAAGTGTATCTTTATTTAGTTTTTATAATTAAACTTTTGTGACAGGCCTAGACGAACACCTAGATCTAAGAGACCCTAATCGGGTCTTAGTTCGGTGTATTTTTAGAATATAGTTTACATTAAAAATGGGCATCGAGTATCTTTTAGTCGAACGCACTCGATTGTGTTTTCTGCCATAGAGCTTAACTCACAGCTCTAATATCAAATTACATACTCTTTAACTGTGTCTAATTAGCATATAATCTATATTTTACCTTTAATATAAAGCAATTCACATTTTTTCTTTCCCATTTCAGGTAAGAATGAAGCTCTGTGAAAACGTTGTATTGTTACTTTTAATATTTTCGTTCGCGGCTGGCACAAAATATTATGATAGTGAGTAAACAACTGTAAATAATTAAGAAATAGTTATATTATGCAATTATTTATTTGCTATTTAGAGACGTGCAGACGTAATTTCAAACTTCCAATATGTTCGTATGATACATGGGGTTTTAATGAACATAATTGTAGATGTTACCCAATCAAAAAGGGTTACTTGTCCTGCGGCAACTTTAGATCTCTAAAAGGTTGCCTTGGCTTCTGCATACTTGATAAATGTAATTTTAAATAATCAACGATTGCTACTCACTGACTATTAATAATGAAAATATTACAGATGATCAGCTGAAGACAGAATCAAAATCCAAAACGCGATGTGTGTATAGACTCCCAAAATCATATTGGAGGCAGGTTGAAATACAGTATGGAATTAAGAAATTTTAAATTCCGTGATGAAGTATTGACATATTTTCTATTATACAATCTCGATTTCTCTTTACTGATAACTGAAAAGTTTTTGTTTACTGAACACTTTTAAGGAGAGTGTTTTTTTCTACTTTAATTCGTACTTTTGCCAAATAAACTTTAACTAATGCTAGAAGCTTAAGGCAAAGAGTGTGTGCGAGACAAAGTTTGTAACTTCCTTTTAGCCATCGACAAAGTTGAGGGGAGTATGTTGAAAGTGGAGTAGTATATATTTTTGGTATCTCAATGGCAGTGTCATTGACAGTCGATTCTCTGTCTGTCTGTCTGTCTGTCTGTCTGTCCACTATCTTTAGTCGTTTTGTCGTTGTGTGTGCCTTCTGTTGTTTGTTGTCTGGTTTGTCGCTGTCGCTTGCGCTAATGAAACATACTTCTAGTACTTTATTTCATTTGTTATCCTTCATCTAGAGCTGGCTGATTGCCTCGCCCTCCTTCCTCGACAACAACAACAACAACATCATTTAGCTCATTCTCGCTCGGCTTTCCTCTTGGTTTCTTGTGTCCTCCTCTATTTTATTAGATTTTATTTGCTTAGCCTTTATTTGTCTTTTGCCGACGTCGTCGTCGTCGTCGTCCTCGTTCCTCTAAGTATCCAATTTTAGTTTGCTGTCTTTGGTTTTTTTCTTTCCATTCTCATGCCACCGGGCATTTAACAATAGAGTGTGATAATTTTTGCATACTCCGCACTTGCATAACAACAGGGTATATCAAGTGTATATATGTAGTTTGAGTTTGAAGTGAGTTTTGTACACTTCAATGGAATTTCGAATCTGAGGTATTTCTTAGTGAAATGATTGCATCACATTGTTCTCCATTTACAGGGTATTTGCCAAGTATTTGCTCATGTTTGTTGTTGTTGTTGTTACTCGGCTTTCGCTGGCAACAGCACAAATTTTTCGTAGCCGCATTCCTTTTGTGTTTTTTCTCAGCTTTACGCTACTTTTATTTACTTTGGCCTTTTGTTTGTTAGTTTTGTATGGAAAAGTTTTGCTTGTCCAGTCCAGATTCAGACCAGAAGAGCAACTGGCCAACTGGCTGGCCACATATGCCATGCAGCTCGACCCATTTACCATGCTTTGAGGGCCTTGTACGCCTTTTTTTCTTTCTTTTTTTTTTCCATATATGTAAGTAAGTGTCCCTGTGCATGTGAGTAAATTCGTCAAGTTTGTAAACACAAATTATGACAATTAAGTTGACTGTTGGCTGTTTCTGGCTGCCTTGTTTGACTTTGCTTGGCTCCCGTTGACAACGACGACGGGCGTCTGTAAACTTTTGCCTGCAATTTAAGCTAAAATTGCATTAAATTCTTCTTCTTGGTCTTCTTAATGCACATTACGCATACGCGCGCCATGTGATGACGGTAAATTCGATTAAAAATTTTCCTTTTGACACAGCCAGCAGCTGACGACTTCTCTTTTTTTTTTTTGTTGTATTTTCGTTGGCCTGAATTTTAATTTTCGTGCATTTGTGTGAGGAGAGTCAAAAGTTGAGAGCTGCCAATTGCAGTTGGCCCCCAGGACACACAGCAGCAGCCAAAAGTCCCCCATCCATAAAGTGTTAAAGGTGCTGCGGCATTCACAATTGTTCATTAGATTAGCAAGTTTGGAAAGTTTTTGCCGAGCTTAAATGCCACTTTCACGGCTGCTGACACACTCGACTTGAATCCGATTGGATTTCTTTCAGTTTGCATTTTTTTGCTTTTATTTTTGTGTGTTCGTTGCTTGCGCCCTTCTTATTCTAATTCCAAGTATTTTATGAATTTTCTTATCAATGCAAGTGGCAAGGGCGAAGACGACAAAAATTTACGTGCAAAGTGGCAAGTTGTGACAACGATGGGGAAGTACCCAAAGTACAACAACGACAACAACGATGACGACATGCCCGAGGAGTGGAAGAAACAGTCGAAGAAGTGTCAAGGCACTGAGGAATAAGGTTAAATGGGTGTGTGTGTGTGTGTGTGTGTGTGTGTGTGTGGCAACTTTTTCCTTCTTGTGGCTCATTCTCGCTTCCCACTGCCATTCACAATTTGTCATTGAAGTTGCTGCTGGGGCAGACGATAAGAAGAAACTTTGACTTGATATAAGCAGAATGTGCGGCTATTGATGCTAAATGTTGTCAGTTGAGAGACTCTTCAGCATTTGCTGCAGCTTGAATTCGTATAAATGAATTTTGTATTCACGCAAATTTATCGATTCATAAGTTAGATAGCAAGCAATTATTTGTTTTCTCGATCAAAATAAACTTGCAGCTTAAATATACCGAGTTTGGTATATTTTGTACTCTATGGTATATTTAAAATCTAGTATTAGATCAATATGCCAAATAAATTCATAGGTAAATTTTAGTATTTTTGTGGTATTTTGTACTTTGTGGCATATTTAAAATCTAGTATTAGATCAATATATATTAATAGACATATTTTAGTATTTTTGTGGTATATTAATTTAGTATATATTTTAATAATAATACAGCACTCTTTTGCTCTTATTCCAAATGGGTAGCGGGTATCTCACAGTCGAGCACACTCGACTTTTCTTGTTAAATAATATTGAAATTAAAAATCAGAAACAGTAGTATTTAATGTTTTTGAAGTGAATGTTGCATCTCGAAAGTATTTTACTTTGCCTTTAGACATTACATTTTCTCTTGATGTAAACAAACTTGTTGCAGCTGTCGGTTATGATGCAGCACTTGCAACACATTTGCGATTAGTTTGCGAACACTGTAACACAATGAAGCTACACACACACAGACACACAAAGAGAGAGAAGTTGCAGCTGTTACTTTGACTGGACCCCGGCAAACAGAAACACAAATACGAGCACAAACACAAACAGCAGAAGCTGGTCAACAAAGTAAGGGAGAGAAGGGCAAACAGAGCTGAGCAGGAGAAGGAGCACTCGAAAGGCTTTTGGGCGCTGTCTATGTGTGAGTGCGTGGTTCGCTGGCTCGCTGGTTCGCTGGCAACCTGCAAACTTGTTAAATGGCGCGAAATTCTTTTCAATTTCAATTTCGAGCTGTAGGCTTCTCTAACATTTTTGTGTTGTGGTTGTTTCTATTGTACGTGTATAGATGATGCCCAGTTTTCTCCTGTGTTGTGTTGCCTACTCTCACTCTGCCAGGTTGCCAGTTGCCAGTTGCCAAATATTTGCATTCGAACTCAATTGGTTGCGTTTTGTGTTTATTGCTTTTTGCTGCTAGCTATCTGGTAAAATTGAACGCGTTTTCCAAACCTTTTGCCATCTGACAGGTTTTATTTTCCCCCCCTCTTTTTTTTCTTTCAATATTTTCTATGCGTTGACACTGACAGGAGGGGGAGGGGAGACGGGGGAATAGTAGAGACGACGGCTGTCAAGCAGTCAAACGGTCAGAGCTGGTCAGGTGAAACTGCGTCTTTTGCCGGGGCACAAAATATACGCGCAATGCAAAATGGAAATTCAAACGAACTGTGGCAACATTTTGAGCTTGTATCCCGCATCCACAAACAACAATAACAAGAGAAAAAAACGCGGCAGAAGAAAACAACGAGGCGTGGTCGTTGCTGTGTTTTTGTTTGGCCTCGTGGCAGGTTTAGCCTTGTTTGCACAGCTGACATTTTTGGTCAAGTTTGCGTTGCATTAAAAAAATAAAATTTTCGCGCGCGCAAAAAAAAAAGAGAAAACATTGCGCATACGCCGCGTGGTGCCGCGACACATTGGCACAAATGTGCAAATATCCAAGCGATCAGCACGAAAATATGCCAGAAAAATACATTGAACAAATATACACCAAACCTTCAAACACACACATAGTCGAACACTCGCACACACACATAAACTAGAGTTATACAAGAACGTCGCTTGGCTCATAAATTATGGGCGTTGCCCTAATGCATTTGGCCTCGTATTAATCAATGTGTCTCCCGTTCATGTCTGCATTTTTTATGGTTGTTGCTGTCGCTCTGTTCTTGTTGTAATTTATTTGCTCATCGCAATTATTTGCATTTTATTTTGGTCATTTAAATGTGCGCTTACTATTGTTTTTTTTTTTTATATACTAACATTCTGGCTGGATTTTGTTTTTAGCGGCAAATGCATAAACATAAATCAAATTGGTTTTGTTATTGCGGCGGGGCATATCGATGATTTGCATTGGGGGATTTGTTTATAAATCCGCAAACACAACGCCGCTCTAAATAATAGTTTAGCGAATTTATATTGCTTTTTAATTGTTGCTACGGCCAGACAACATTCCCTTCTCTCTCTCCAACAACTAACACTCACATCTATTATTCAATAGATTCGCGTATTTGTTTACCTGGCATATGCAGTTGTGCGGCTATTAATGGCACAATATTTTTTATAAACATATTTCTACTATGTTGCTTTTTTTGCTAAACAATTTGAGAAAAATATTTATAAAATTGCCAAGCAATTTCTGAAAAAAAAACTCGATTAAACTTGATTGCTTTCAAGCACGTGACTTTTACAAAACTTTACAGTGTTATTTTCAAAAGGTAAAAATCGAATTATACAATTACAATTATAATTTAGTTTGTAATTCATTTGACAGCTAATAGAGCGTACTTTAACGTGCAATAGTTTTTTTCGTTGGTTTTGCCGAAAATTTAATTTAGAAACTAGAAATATGTTGAGGCTTTAAACTGTACGTTAAACTTTTGCTTTACAAATTTCCGCACAATTTCAAGTATTTTGTCAACTGTGACATCATTAGACAAATTCTTTGTTGAAAAGTATGCCATGAACTTGGTTTTTTTTGCGTCATTTTACTAACGCTTACAAAAGTAGGTTAATCCACACGAAAAATTTGAGAGTACAAGAAGATTTCAATGTAATTCGCCATAATTTTACGACACTTTTCAGTGGTTTTGGTGCAAAAGCTTCTAAATCAAATGCAGATAATTTACAAAGTCGAGCAAGTCAAGGAATGAGTGGAAGGAGGAGGAGAAGGAACCTTGACACACCTCTATGGAGATGCTAACTACAGCACTCATAGAATATAATTGTTCAGTGAAAACCACAAATTATAACAATTTTATGGCACTTTCATTGTCAGTTCTCAGTCGTGGGCAGTAAATTTACATGCCTCATGACGAGCAGCCTGCAGGGAACTTTACTTTATTTATGCCCAAATTCAAAGGACATCCCACACACAGAGTATAAAAAAAATAAAAAGTAGGAGGCGAGGCTGAAGATATCTTTGAAAGTGGGCTGTGCGTGTAGATGAACACAATTGCGCGTCATAAATTTGAATTATTGTGCTTTTTGCATTTGACAACGACTTAAAAGCACTTGCAGCGATTTTCGGCCAGTCAGGCAGTCAGCCACGAACACGTCCTTGAGACAGACATCAGCAGAGAGTGTGTGAGAGAGAGAGAGAGAGACGGCGTTGTATGATTGAGAGAATAGGCGCACAAACGAAGCAGAAGAGAAGCATCTCTTTTGCTTGTGCTATAAAATGCGCCTTTTGTGCTTTGGTTGGCTGCACACAACGCCCACAAGGCACACGCTCGGACAACGACAATGGCAACAACGACAGCAGCAACAACAACAGCAACAACAACTGGCACACAGACATTTTTAGTGGACATTTATTTAATGCTTCAAACGCATTGAAATTTTCGCCCCAGGCGGCGCCTTTTTGCTGATGAAGTCGGTCAGCAGTTTTGGCATTGTCTGTCTCTGGTCTTTGTCTCGGCATAAATAACGAAACGTAGCCATAGTGTTTGCTTTAAGTGCCAAGTGTCAGACCAACTGCATTAGCAGTTCAGCAGAAAGCGAAAGCAAAACCGCAAATAAACTGCAAAATCCTTGAACTCTAATTAGTCATTGAAAATGCAAGCTGCAGACTATAGGAGAAGAGCGTTTCACGCTGGGCTTAATTAATCACACTGGATTGATGATGTTGACAGCTTAAAGTGCTTGAGACTTTAGCGCAACGTTAACTGGAATATCAAATTGTAGATGTGCGCACTTCAACGATCAGAGCGTGTTAACAATAAACAATTGACCATATAACATGACAGCCAACGAAAATACTGCAAAACTCGCCTTTGGCGCTAGCAAATAGTAAAATAAAAACACGAAACACGAACAATAAAAAATGTGTAAAATCAACAAAACATTCGAGTCCACCTACGCACACGGCTTTGTTCGAAAGTTCAATTGCATAGCAATTTTATTTGTACTTTTTCATTCGCTGTGACAATGCAGCACAAATGTTGCATAGCAATGCCTTTGTGTGTGTGTGTCTGTGTGTGTTCAATTTTTGGCATAACAACAAACAGCCCCAAACACAAACAACGAAACAAACATCTCGACTGCACAGCAAAAAAAAAAAAAGCGCCAACAGCGAATGGTCAAACAAATGAACAAGAATTGCGCACAAATTGTGCAGCTGTCAGTGGCAGAGCATAAAATTTAGGCCAAGCCAAGAGGTACAAAGAACAATTTAATAATAAAGGGGCAAAAAAAAAAAGAACACAACAAAGAAAACCATATAGTACCGACAATAAATGCGGTCTTAACATGCTTGTCAATGCAATGGCCAGAAGCCAAATGAAAAATGTCATTGTGATTGAGTTGCAATACAGCATGGATTAAATGTTTTCCAAGAATTTCGTTAGTTACGTTACGTATACGTAACGTATACGCAACGTAAAGGCAAAGACAACTACTTGAAATTCAAAATATTTGCTTGGGGTCAAAGAGTAAATCTAAATAATATAAATAAAAAGGTAGCAAAATGTTTATTTTTCTTGTAATTGCAGATGGTTTTTTTTTATGCATTTTTGTAAGTAAATAATCTTCACAAGTATAAGTTCTCTTGTCCTCGGTACTTACAGCATTTTTGCAATTGTTTTTATAGGCAAAAATTAAAAGTAAATAATACAAATAAATAAATTGATAATAAATATATTCCATGGAGCGATTTTAATAACTTTTTTTTGTCAAATCAGCCAACCCTATAAAAGTTTAGGACAATTTTTATAAACATTTTCAATTACGTTGAAAGATTTTCTCAACACTTAATTGTTGCAATCAATTTTAACTTATTTATGTTAACTCTTTTTCTCTTAATTGTCTATTATTAAGCTGAGCTTTGATTCCGCTTAAATTCCTGCACTCAAAGCTATGCTTCTTCAAGCAAATCAAAATGTTTTCGTATCAACTGAATTTGCTTGAGGATGTCGACAGTTAGACATAGTTGCTCGTTGGTTGGCATCTTAGAAGTTGGCTCTGGGCAATGAGCAGCTGGCAGTTGGCAGCTAATAAACCTCAAGGCGGCAATTTAATGCGTCGACAGCTTTAATTCGCACTGAGATCTCGGCACATAGCACATACTACAACCAGAGCCATAGGTACTTAGACTTGTATGCGACGCTGTCACCCAGCTGACCGCATTGCCAATTATTGTTGTAGTTGTTGTTGCTGTTGTTATTGCTGTGCTTATTGTGTTGATGCTGTGCGCGGTGCTGCGTGCCAGGGTCACATTTAATTGTGCGCCATGTTCAACAGGCCGTTGTACATGCGCATTAAATGTAATTAACTCATTATAAATGATAACGTGGCCGAAAGGAGTCGCGTCCTTGTTGCCTCTGTCTTAAGCCGCTGCGAAGTTGAGCCGCCGTTGTTGGAGGGGGGGAGAGAGAGAGCACGACTTGTCATCACAGCTAATTTAGCCAGGCGGGCAGAGAATGAACGTGTTATGTTTCCGCACAGTCGCACACACACACACACACACACGCAAAATGTGAAATTATTACCGGAAAAGGACAATGTGACACGCGGACTATTATTCAGAGTTCTCGACCCCTATATAGTGCCCCGAACTGGACTCTAGAAGCAGGTTCAGGTATCTCAAATGAGCGAGTGCCATAAAAACGCTTTTATGCGCTCAAGTGTGTGTTGATACGCACATTTGACCATGTTTTGTTTTTGTGTGTGTTGCGAGTATTATTTTACTTTGTTTTATTTTATAGTTTGTCTCTCGCCTTATTTTCACGCTCTTTCGCTCTTCGTAGTTGTTGTTGTTGTCGCTGTTAACATTTATTTTGCCTGGCTCTTGTTAATTATGTAACACGCTCAAGTGTTTTGTTACGCACCTTGGCTGTTCATTTCGGTCGACAAACGCATTTGTAGCCACACACTTCCACGTTTTTCCGCTTTTTCCAACACACAAAGATACAGTTTAACTTGGCCGACGGCGCGATTCGTTGTTGGTCAGTTGCGTGTGCTCACATGCGGATTTAATTTAGATAAAGTGAAAATGTAGATTAGTATAATTGCTGGAGTTTCTGTGGTTGGCACACAGCCAGACACACACACACACTTACAGGGCTAAAGAGGTTGTTGGACAGGACAAAGAGAGCTCCAAGCGGTTGTCCAGCAAATTGCATAAATTGTGACAAAGCTTTTTAATTTCGTTGCCCTATATTCTTTTTTGTTTTGCTTGTCATTGCTCGCTGAATATTTTAAATGCACTGTTCTGCGCTTAGCGCTTTTTTATTACAGTATTATATAAATTATATATTTATATGCGCTACCCATTAGGTAGAAAGATACAATAACTTTTATCCATCCGTCTGTGCAAATATAATCATTTAGAATAGATTATGGAAGAAAGATAATGAATACACTTCTTTCTATCAAATATACCAAATATACATTATACTCGTATGTTTTAAATATAATGTACACACATTACAAATATACATTTATATGTATATTTTAGTATGTTTCAGGTCTATCTTAGAGATTATTGGAGATATACCTATAATATAATTAAAAGCTCTTGTATTATCAATATACTAAATATACATTTCGGTATATTTCAGTATTTTTTCTTTATATCTTAGAGAGTATGAAAGATGGAAATAGTATATTTGAGAGTTTTTGTTGTACCAATAAACCAAATATGAATTTTTGTATATTTCAGTATTTTTTGTATATTAATTTCGTATACTATAATAATAATACCGCATAGTTTGGCTTTTTTCAGCTATGCTTAGTTAATCAGTAATTCAACTTAAAACTAATGCATGAAAGTTAAAGACTTGTCCCAAGAACTGTTATCAATCTCACTTAACTGGTCTATTTGATCGACGTATTAGAATTTAAATTGCAAAACATTGAATTGACAGTGAGCACACAAGCAAACAATTTATGTCTCTGCCAATGGACAGGCGAACTGACAACATCATTTCATCATATGACATTTTTCCTAATGAGAAAAAAACTTTGTTTTTTTTTTTCGTAAAGAGAGACGAAGCAATATGAATAGAGCCAAAGCCAAGCAATTTGCTTTGTGATTGTTTCTGATAGCCGTATTTCGCGTAGATACATGTGTGTGTGTGTGTGTGTGTGTGTGTGTGTGGAACACTATCTGCAACTGCCACATGGTTGACCGAAGCAAAACTGTCAGAAAGCATCTGACAAACATTTGTCGTTGTCGTTGCCGTTGTCGTCGTTGTCGGCTGACAAGCACAGAAATGGGCAAAAGTAAATAGAAGATATGCATATGAAAAACGAATTTATTATCCAAAAAGAAAAGCAACAAACATTTTTGCAAGTGATTTGGTAACTCATCGTAGATAGATAGTGCGTCCTGCGCCCTAGTTCTCTCCGGTATCCTCGAGTATGGCCTTAAAGGAGAATGGCTCAAAGGCGTAACCAGCGCCCTCATAGAACTTGCTCATGAACTCGACCCTGTTGACAAGAAGTAGTAAGTAAAAGATGGAAACTGAAGACAAATGGAAATTCTTACCAATGCAAGCGCAATGTGTGCAAGAAGGCCGAAAGACCCTCGATAAGAACCAGAATGCCAACTGTGAGGCCAGCCCAGGCACCAAAGATGATGAAGACAACAATGCAGCCCACGTAGCCATCGATAATGAAGGCTTGCGAGAAGACCATGCTCCACAAGACTTCCGACAATTCTAAAATATATATCAAATATTAATTGGCTATGAAAAAAATGTAAAACAAATTTGAAAACTTACGCGCATGAGCCAAGGACAAAGCCCAGAGACGCAGATAGGATGCTGTGTGGGAGACTGTGCTAAGCACATACTCGATGGTGTGTATGGCCTGCTGGATGAACAACTCGCCTGTAGTCTCATCCTCACCGCCATGACCACCGTGACCACCTCCAGATTGTGCAGGTGGTGCATGATTTGGTGCGGGCAAATGTTTGGGTCGCTTTGCGATGATGTACAATGGTTTGCCCACCAGCATAATGGGTATGCAGATGAGAGCGACGACCACGAAGACCTGTTGGATGGTATCCTGACCCTCGAACATGTACTCCTTGCAGCCATCGAGTGGCTCCTGGTGGCCAAAGAGCATCATGTTGATGAACAGAATGAGTATAGACGGTGCACAACCGGGCGAAAGGTCCTGCTGATCGGTGTCATCATTGTAGACGATCCATTTGAAGAACATCATAAAGACCATGTAACCGAAGAGCAGCAGCAGAAAGACAACCTGTGGCAAGAACTCCAGAAAGATGCTGGCATACTTGCGATAATGGATAAAGTTCACCACCGACATGCAAATGCCGAACAACATGTGAAGTACACCAAATATAATCGAAAGTTTCATCTTGAAGGTGTTCAGAAAGATGATTTTGTTGTCGGCCAACTGCCAAACGGGATCCATGCCGAGTGGATATGTCTTAAAGTTATTGATTCTTGGCCGCATTGTCAAATAGTCGATGGTCTCATCGGTGACCGTTGAAGTGTTGTACGTATTTCGCCATCCGGAGCCAAAGATATTCATCGACTTGGAGAACACATCGTTGTAGATCAAGCCCGTGTACAAGGAGAACAGACCCATGAGTAGAATAATGTAGCGACCACCGAAGAATATATTAAAGATTTCCTCTTTGTTGGCAGCCAACTTCTTCTCCATAATGATAAGCCACGAAGCGAATGCCACTAGAATAAGTCCGTGTCCCATATCGCCAAACATGACAGCGAACAGAAACGGAAACGTGATGGTTGTATAAAGTCCTGGGTTCACTTCACGATACGAAGCCAAGCCATAGGCATCGATCAGGTTCTGGAAGCCATTGGTGAACTTGTTGGTTCTCGTATAGGTTGGCGGTTGCTCCTTGGTCGAAATGACATTCATAAAGGCCGGAATGCTGCTCTCCGAGAGCTTGGAGCCTCGGGCCAATGCCTGTTGCACCGTGGGCAAATCCTTATTGGGCACCCAACCCTCGCCAATCAGACACTTGCCGGTGACATCCGGATTGAAATAGTTGAGTATGTGATAGATGGCCTTCATTTTCTTGACCATAATGCTCCAGCTTTCCAAATGCTTGGCGGCCGAAGCCAACACACGACTGCGATGATCGGCACTTTGATTGAGCACCATTTTCAAATCCTCCAGCCGCGTGTTGACATCGCGAATCATCTCCACACGCTCCGAGTGCGAGCTGGGACACGGATAGACATCGGCATGATAGCCGGTGCAGACTTTCTTGATGCGTTGCTTCAGCTGCTCGCCCTGAAAGAAGGCGACGAACACAGTCTTGAGCACCGGGCGGCCAGTTTCATCGTCATCAACCAATCCGCTAATATCGTTGCGTCGCAAGAAGATGTTGCCACGCGAGATGCGCCACAACATGCGCTCGAAGCTGAAGAAACGCTCCAGCTTGATGACGCCGGCCACAAAGGCGAGTTGGCCACGCTGAGCCGTCGCCTGAGCGGGATCATTGGGATCGATGATGCGATTCGAATCGAAATTCATGGCCTCGTGATCGGAGAAGAAACCCTGCGTGTTCTCCAGCACACTCTTCAGCTCATGCATGTGCCGGAAGTTGGCATTCAAACTGGCGCCGTTAGCCGACATTTCACGCAACTCGTTGTCCGTCTTCTCCAGCTGCGCCTCGAGATCGATGATCTCACGTGGATTCGGTGCAGCTGGCTCCTGTTCCGGTGTTAGTTCAGGCATCTTAATGTCATCCTTACGCAATTCATTCTCAACGTAACGCAGTCGTCGCTCCATATCATCGCAGCGTCGCACTTCGTTCACATATTTGCGCTGAAAGGCGTTGACTTGCTCGTTGAGATCACGGAACTGGACACAACCGCTTTCGCCCAGTTCGGCAATGGTGGCATACGCTGCGTCCGGTTGTATGAACAACTGGCACAGGGACATTTGCTCACTGCGGAACATATCGCCCATGGTGAAGCCGTTGTTGTTATCTGTTTGAAATGTTAAATGCGAAATGAGTTGCTGATTACTATCTGATTAGTCGCTGATTACATGAAGTGTTATTTATAAGCCCATGCCCTTACACTATTTCTCTGAGTGCGGGTATTAAATTCAAGAAAAAATTAGTCAACATTTATTGCGCCATAAATTTGTATTTTTAACACACACAAGTCAAAAATAACCTTATCTCACACATCTTTACAATTTGTATTTGGAAACAAGTCATTTTATTGCGCCCCACTTCAAACGTAGACAATTTATTTTATCAATTTCAATATTAATATTCACAATGTTTTTTTGTGGCATTTATTTTGCCATTAAATAAAGGTTGATTTGTTCAAATTTGAGTGCTGTTTAATCCTTATCGAACTGCTGTCACTGCTTTTCTTTCCATATGCCTGCAATCTTATCTCTGGCTCGACTAGCGATCTCTATCTGCTGCTCATTAAATCGAAATTGAAATTAATTTATAAATTGAATCATTTAATTCTCATTGCGTTTATACTAGGGGCAATATGTGGTGTGCCTATCTTTAGCCAATTTATCAGAACTGTGTACGACGCAAAGCAAACAAAGCTTTTAATTATGAAATTACTTTAATGGCATTTTATGTGCCTCTGAGTGTTTTGAACATTGATGATCGAATCTAAGCAAGTCTGACGTGCATTGTTTATGGCCGCAATTTCAATGCAATGTCCCCGATCAACTTTGCCCCTCGCTTCTCCTCGAGCTAATCACTCATGTTGTAGTGAGGGGAACTTAACTATTTGTGTACGTACTTCAGGTTGAAACACTAGATTAGATACTGAGGTCTGAGGGTCTGAGGTGATATGGCAAGCAATGCGTTTCGCTTTTACCTGTTCTGTTCAGCTTATCTGGCAATACCGTGGCACGTTTATTATTTGGAAATTATTAACAATTACCGAGCAATCAGTTGGTCCAATATAAATATCGAAGGTTTTTGGGTTACATTGCAGACACGAAATAGACGCCACTTACAAGTGGGGGAAGAAGGGGACATTGTATTTAATGGCGACAGGATACAAGCAGTAGAAGTGTCTAGTGGCACATGAATAATGGCGCTGCTTGATAGCCATTTTGGTATTTTGAGATTATAGATATTTATGGCAGGGTAACTCCAGTGATTTTGTCTCGCTCGCATGTCTGGCAATAAACATGATTGATTCAGCCAATTTGGCTTCAGCGGTTGATAAGCAGCCAGCGGGCTGTCTGTGCCCGGTTTTGATAATTGCCTTTGATAGCTATCGGCATTTGTCCAAAGCTTTTAAACAGTCAGAGCTAGCCTTGCTCTAAAGCCTTAAAGTTTCTAATTTAGGACTTGAGGAAGACGGAGTCGAACAAATTGCATGATAATAATAGTGCTACAAAACTCGAGTGCTTTAATCTGCTAATTTATGGGTGCTATTATCAATGCATTAAAAGGAGTTTAAAATGTGCGCAGTTTTTGCTTAAAATAATATTTAATTAATATATTGAATTATATGCCAAGGAATTGAAGTGAAGTCTTTCTCATCCCTTTAGTTGATTGACTAAACGAATAGTGTAATTTATGGGTTTATGCCTTGGGCCCAATTGATAAATCAATGGTATTTACCAACTTATCCGACATTTTGCAATGTCGTAAATCGGCAGCACATGAATATTTGCCTTAAAGTTGGCCATAAATCGTTTTACAGTACAGAAAATAACATCGGATACGACATGCAATAACCTCTCGTAATAACCTCTGCCTGCCTTTTGCCTTTGCCTGTCTGCTGCTGTTGCTGTTGCTAGACTTCTATTCAATATACATGGATATGGATACACCCTCAAGGCATTCGATATGTGTGTTGTATGCACTCGTAAATGGAAGCCATAATTATACCTTGGCGAAGAAGCAGAATGAGAAGGAGAAGGAGGCAGACAGGGAGGGGTGGGGCAGCGTCTAACAATTCACACTGTGGTGCTTAGCTCATTAAGAAATCCGTTCACTGGCCGTAAAAGTATTATCGGTAACGCAATAATTTGTATAACAATTTATATGCCCCTCTTTAGGAGTGTGCTTGTGTGTGTGTGCGTACGGACTGGGATTGGTTTCACATGATCCATCACGTGCTCTGACGTCACAAGTTCACACAACACACATAAAGAGTCATATAAACCAGTTTATAAATGTATATGCTAGACTAGAGTAGTTTTGCATTTGAATGTGGTTGTGGTTGTGGACGATGTTTTAACGAAGGAGGCAATTATCAAAAATCAATTAAGATACGTTATCGCAAAACATGTCGCTATTAAGATTAACGTAATTGTCTCGAATATGGCCTTTGAATAATTGTACCTCATGGGGCGGGCTCATAATGAGACAGATTACGAGAGTCCTAAATGTGTGTGTGTGCCTGAAACATCAACTCAACTCGACTCGGCTTGAGTTGAGTTGAGTTGTCGACAACACGTAATTGCCTTGTAGCTAAGGACTATTAGAGTCAACTATAAATGTGTGCGTACATATGCACACTATATATCTATATATAAAGGGAATTTATGTACTTGCGTTTGCCTTCAGGCTTTACATTGCTCTTTGGCCTTTTGTTATTAAACTTTTGCTGGCTTTTTGTATCTTTTTTTTTTTCGTTTTTTTTTGGAATTTTCGTATGCTCTGGATAAACTGTAGCACAATCTCTTTAATTTGTGTGTCTTGTTATTTGCCGTGTTGCTCTTATCTTTGGAAATTGATAACCTCGCCCCTACTCGATTTAACCCGCATCTTTGCTCTGATAAACTTGGCCAACAATCAACCAAAGATAGCACATAAAAAACTGTTTGTTAACTTGTCTCTCTCTCTCTTTTTTTGTGACTCATATTTTGAAGCGCACATTTTTTCTTGTTCACAGTTCTTTCAACAATTTCAAGGACATACATTTTATATATGATAGTATTATATTTTTTGGTATGCGTCGCACGTGGAGAGCACTTACATCAATAAAACCGTAATCGTAATCGCAATCGTAATCGAATTCAATTGAATTTTGTTTCCCCCCAAAAAAGAAACTTTGTTCCGTCCGTTGTTCAATTCTTCGCGACCTGCCAGCCCAACGGCGCTCTGTGCACTGTTCGATCACCTTAACGGCCGTAGAACTGGTAGCTTTCGCCAATTAAACGATGGTTAATCTACACTTGGTGCTCCATTCACACACTGGGCCGAGCCGAGCCGAGGGAAATAATATAATAATCTGTGCGCCTGCTGTTTTTTATCTCGACAACACTTTGCGATTTCTGAATATGATTGTGTGTTGCTAAACAAGCGGATAACGCCTTTGATAGACGTGTTGTGGTTGGTTGGTTGCTTGGTTCGCTGGAGCAGTGCTATCAGAAAGGTTTCACGATGCGTACTCTAAACGAGATCCATGCGGGGTAAATCGCTCAAAAATATAACAACACTTCAGCATGCTATGGCTAAAGTCATATCAATTGGATCAATGATTGAGCATAAGCACGAGTTACTCAATTGCAGTCCATATCGTTCTTGACAGCATTCTTGACGTCGACTCGAGTTGAATATACATACACTATAGGTTTTATATATAGAAGCATGTGACGGCCATGCAGAAAACTTGTGACATCTTTTAATTGCATTTGGTTTGGGGTAATTCATCGATCAACTTGGAATGTGGTTGAAGTGCCTAGACATGGGAATTCTATTGATCTTTAACGCTAATTTAATGGTTTAAAATAGTAATCGATCGATTGAACTAAATGAGTGTTTTAACATTAATTTAATGGTTAAGAATAGTAATCGATCGATGGAAGTATATGAGTATTTTAACATTCATTTAATGGTTAAGAATAGTAATCGATTGATGGAAGTATATGAGTATTTTAACACTAATTTAATGCTTAAGAATAGTAATCAATCGATTGAACTAAATGAGTATTTTAACACTAATTTAATGCTTAATAATAGTAATCGATCGATGCAGAAATATGGCCTTTTTCAGAATAGTAAAAAGTTTAAAGTGTCTTACAAAACATAAAATTATACGATTTTTAAGTATTTTTGTCTCGGCTATTAACGCTGATCAAGAAAATTTATACTTTATGAGGCCTGAGATGCCGCCTTCAGTCTGCCACATATATTTCCTGGTACAAAAATATAAAAAAAGCAATTTGTTGAATTCACAAGGAGTTTTATGATTAGTAAGCATTAAAGACAAAAGAAATTGTAAAATATTTTTAAAATATAATAGAATTGAGAATATGTTTACAAGACTACAGTTTAATAAAAACTTTCAACCTAATCCCCAAGGTACATCTTAAGAACATGCTTTCATTTCCAAGCGTAGGAATAATTTTGCTAATAACTTTAAATGGGTTTGGTCGATGGCCACCAACAAAGATGTTTGTACGGCCTTAACGTCACGTCTTTTTAAAAGTGCCCAAATAAAGTTGATATCTGGAAGTCTTTGAATGACAAATGACTATATCACTTTTGTTTTGCTTTGTAAACATCAACATTAAAGAGTCCGCAATACTATTGGAAAACCCAAAATTGCATCAGTTACTTGGTAAAAAAAAAAGTACCAATGGTATAATTTGATTATAAAAGTGATGTTATCAATTAGTATTTGTGTGTAAATCGGTCTTGTTAATAAAAGTTTAACTGTAGTAATATAGTTTCGTTTATCTATATCGTAGAAATGATGTAATTTAATAAATAGTCGACTAATCGACAAATTAGTTACAATCATCAACTTTGTATGAATCATTATTCATATTAACAGTCATATCTTGAACAAATAGCTCATTCATAATTTATGTCAGCTCAACAATCCCAGGTATAAAGTGTGTTATTTTCTATTGTTCAATACTGATAGCCAAAGTTTACTTGCTGATTGCGCTATTAGTGGTTTGTGTAATGCGTGGGGATTACAATTAGAATTAAGTTCAGTTTTGCCGCCGACAAATGGCATTATGTCTAATCAATAGTATTGTGGCCGTAACTCAAGTGACTTATTTATCAGTGATTCTCGGGAGGAACTTTAGAATATGTCGTCTTGGCCTTATCACACATCACGTGCACTTGCCACCACGCCTCCACTTAAAGCAGATGTATAAAAGAGTCCACATATACATACTTGTATGTATTTACTGAACTCAGCTGATTCATTTGAACAGCAATTAACATTAAAGTCCAATAAATTTTCAAGGCGGTGTAATTAAAAGACACAATACTAGTTTGTTGCCATCATATGATTTGTTTATGGCGGCATTATGACTGAGAGGCCTTCGATTTGACGTCAGTCGTCAGTTATATTTGAATCCGTTTTCACGGGGGGAGTAAAACTTTTCCATAAATACCAATTTTTTTTTATGGCGAATCCGTTGTGGCATTTTGCCACACACTAATTGGGGGCAGCTGCACATTTATGCCGGGCTATTAGTCGAGCATTATCTGGGTCTAAGCTGACGCAGTTGCGGAGGAGTTTCAATTTGGAGAACCAGCAGCAGCCACTTGACTGATAAGCGCTCTGATAATATGCGCTGTGCTTTGCCACATTAAAATTTTCCAGTTAATGAGCTTAAGCAGCGTATTTATTATGCTAATTAAAAGCAGTTGAATGGGGTATTTTTCTCACACGTACATATGTGAGAGTTACACGGAGAGAGTGACCACAAATAAATTGCATGCAACTTTTCGGCACATAAAACTACAAGAGTTTGGCGGCTGCTAATGCCACATAATGAAGCTGATAATGGCCAACCCGAAACCTGCATCGTTGCACTCGACACCGAAAACTGGGCCAAAATTGGCTTGCAAAGATGAGCAACAACAACAACAAGTAGAACAAGTGAGTGGGGCACGTTCAACATTTTGTTGGTGCAACATTAAAAGCTGCCGTGCATCCGTGCCACATCGAATTGGCTTGAACCGGCAAACAGGAGAAGGCCAGCAGCAGCAGCTAATGTGCGTCACAATTTCGTCTGTTTTTGTCGACAACAGAACAACAACGAAACAGTTGCAACTGTGGCAGCTGCTACGATTGCATTGCTTGCCTGCTTGTATTGCCACACGGAACGTGGCCAATAACTAAGTTGTTGCATGTGGTTGAATGTGTGTGTGTGTGTGTGTGTGTGTGTGGATTAGTCTAATGCCAATATGTAGCAACAAAATGGTAGCGCGGGCAGCGTAAGTGCTTTTTAGTGGTGTGTTGGCAATCGGATTTTGATGTGTTTAGCGTTGGAAAAGTGCTGCATTTTGTGTGTGTGTGTGTGTGTGTGTGTGTGTGTGTGCGAGTGTGTGTGTGAGTGTTTGCCACTTTTCTTTCATTTTACCATTTCGTGTTCTCGAGGGTCGCTGCTGTCGATGCTGTTAACAATAAAGCTTCGTTATTGCGTTACTCTGGCGACAATCTGCAATCAGTTAACGTATGCTAGCATTTTTTTTTTTGTTATTGTATATTAAAGTATTTACACAGAATTTCGCATCGGAAATCCGATCAGCTTTTGTGTAATTTGATATGTTTATACTCACTACCGTTAGGTTAGAAGGGTATTATAACACTTAGATCGCAGAGACTATATAATATAATTTTATTTAATATCACTATAAAATATACCAGTTTTATCATTTAATATATTTGTTTTTAGTATTTTTAGTGGCTTTTTTATGTCACTCAATATACCAATTATATCATTTAGTATATTTTGTAGTATTTTTAGCGGTTTATTTATGTAGTATATTATAAAATGAATACCGTTCTTGTTGTCTTTATATCCCAATGTACCTTTCTTACTTGCTTTATGCAAAAATTGTTAAGTAAGTATTAAGTATTGTTAAGAAATATCAATGAAAAACTAATTTTATTTAATTGCATACAATTTGGATATTAAGAATTGTCACAAAATGTGATAATCAAATATTAATCCATTACATTTTTCTATTATTTAATTGCAGCGCTTGATTGTCTGCTTTTATGGAGCAATTTGGTAAGTTTCATGTTACTCTTTTCATTATGCACTTGTAATAATTGCTAACCTATAAAAATAATGCCTAATCAAATGAACTACGTTCTCGAATGATATAGATTAAACGCATTGCTTAGTTGTCATTTAATAAAAGTCCGCAATTATCCATAAAGTGATGCCACTATAGATATAAATGCTAAGTGGCTCCATAAAAGCTTCTCACGCTCTCTTTCACGCTCAACACGAACACGAAAATGAAGTAACATTATGTTTAACTCACCTGTAAGCCCCAATCCCCAAGTTGAATTGCACACTTTCCACTTCACATAGCTAATGCACTTTATAGCGCATAAAATAAAAATGAATGTTTTATAAATAACAATGGCTAAATGAAATTAAAGAAAACTTGGCGTGTCCCGAGCAACAATACACAGCAAAAACCTTCAACTTCAAAACAAAAAATAAAAAAAGTAGAAATACAAAAACGAAGATTGTTTACTTTTTTGAGTGACGAATTTAAAAATACTCTTATAAGTTATTCAGAAATTTAAAATATTTATTGTATGCACATAAAATGTTAGATAATGTTTTTGCACATGTTGTTAGTTTATTTTTTGGGTACTAGAATTTCTCTAGAGACATATGAAATTCTCCACGCTTCAGATTAGGAATGTGCCCCGAGGCAAGGTTATAAAAAAAGAAGTCTTCCGTTCAAGGGCTGCTCAAAAATTACAGCCCAAAAGTGTGCTACGTAAAATTTAACATTAATAGCAGCAGCAACACCAACTACAAAAACAACAAGAACAAGAACAAAAACAACAATGACGACGACGTCATTTCGTATTTATTGTATTACCTTTGTCAGCATATCTAACATTTTTGGTTATTGTAGTTGTCGTTCCCGCTGCCACTTCTGCTGCTGCTGTTGTTATTATTTTCTTTCTGTTTTTTTGTTACTCTGATGTTTAATGCTTACTTATTATTTTTTGTTGCCGGTTTTACTGTTATTGCCCTGCTGCCGTGGTATGCGCTCATTGTTTTTCGTTACCATTCAAGATGAAAAATCCAATTTTCTGCTTAAAGCGTTCCCCTTGTAATCCAACCAAAAAAAAAAACAAAAAAGATTACAACCCTATAATATGCTCAACCCTCGAGAAAAGGGTTCACCAAATGCATTGTTGTTTGTTTTGCTCTGTTGTGTTGTGTTTTCCCACTTTTCGCTTCGCACTATTTACATAATTTGTTCGACGCACTGGGAAAGTGTGCAAAATGGTTGAAAAAGTGCGTTAATATGCGATGTCACATGGAAAAATGAATTGCGGTATTTGCTGCTGGTACTTTGGCATTTTATTTTCTTCTAAATTACCATTTTTTTTGCCGCAACTTTTGGATTTCATTTTCTACGAAATTGCAATTACATTTTTTGCAACAATTTTTTCGCACGCAAAGTCTAATAAAATTAATAACGTCTGGGAATTTCACTATAGAAATTACGTTAAGAATGCAAATATGAATTATATACGCAAAATAAACACTTTGGAAATTACTTTAGAACATTTGCCGGGACGGAAAACAAATATTTTGTGTATTATTTGTGCTCGGTCATTATTTAAACAAATTTATTTGATAGCGCTTTTAGCATTAACAATGATATTTATGCGCCAACCGATATGAAATAGGGCCAAATGTGGGCATAAATATTTCAATTTGCCGACAAATGTAGCGGCGTCATCCAGAAGTGGAAGCCATAGCAACAACGGCTGGCAAATATGGTCGTCGCCGCATGGTTTTACACAATTATTAGCATAGCTTTCGAGAATTACTCATACGCCGCATTGTGCGTCGGTATCCATCGAAAATACTGCTGCGTCATGCCAGCCATAAACGTCAACTGTTGCGGTTTGCCTCCTGTCAATGTCCTCCTCCCTCGCTCTAACTTTTCCGGGGCTCAACTCGTTTTACGAATACTGTGAACTGCAATTGAAATTGTGGTCGATGGTAGTACAGTTGTTGTTCTTGTTGCTGCAGCTTGTCTCAATTTGTGTGTGTGTGTGCCACACACTGCGTATGCGCAACTATATTATATGATTATTTTTTATATTCATTTTCATTTTCATTGTTATGACTCGAGTGTTATGAGCGCAGCCTGTTGCGCGTTTTACATTTCGCCTGCTGCTTAAATTGAATTATAAAAGAATATATTTTACAATTGCCCCCCTGATTGCATTTTCTGTGTGTGTACTATAAAATATATGTATTCTGGTATTAATGTTATTAGTGTACGTATTAAATATACTTTCTTTTTGGGTTCGGTGCTATTCCCAACTCTTGTGTCCTATTAAATTCTAATCAGAGCGCAACACATATGCCACTTTTGTTTTACGCTTACGCTTTGAAGGATTTATTTCGAAAACAAGCACTTGTGATTGCAATTGCCATTTTGGAAAATCAAATTTCCCTAGCGAAAATCTTCAAAAAGCAAGCGATACTCTGATTTACGCCGGCGCTTCCCTGCAGCCAATTTTGCGCTATGCCACAGCCCTAGGCAACCATCGAGTCCATCCTCATGCCTTCTCCTCCTCCTCTTGCGTCTCTCATCACGACACTCGCTGTCAACTGCGACACGTTGGAAACGCGAACGCGCAGCGCATCCTTTGGGTCCACACTGTGATTGAGGGGAGGGGGAGGGGGAGGAGGAGGGAGTGAAAAACTTTGCCGCCCCTGCAGAAAAGTTTTGGCCGCAAGGTCGCTAAAAACCTAGTATAGCCAAAAGGTTAGACTGCGGTGGGAAGCAGCGAGCGCTCGCTTCAAATTGGTTTTATTTGAATTAAATTTTGTTTTATTTCATTTTGGGGCGATGCTGTTGCCTCTGCTGCTACTGTTGCCATTGCGTTTTTGGCCTTTTTGCTTCAATTGAATTTGACTGCTGTCAATCACGCGCTGCATACGCTTCACTTGGCTCTAAAATTCAAATTTTATGCTAATTTTACGCAGAACGATCAGCGTGTGACATAGGCGACCAAGGAAGAGAGAGAGAGATGATGGGCGTCAAAGCCTCAGCTCAACTTAGCTGAGTTCGGCATCGGCTTCGGCTCGGCTTCAGCTGCAAAAAAGGGTTAAATGTGTTAAATATTGATTGGTTTAGCTTTAGCCTTAGCCCCGCTGATAACCAACACAGTGAAAGCAATAGATAGAGAAAGAGAGAGAGTGGGAGTGAGTGGGAGAACAGGAGAGAGATTGGGATAAAAAAGCGACGCTCAAACGACGTTTTAAGCGCGCTCTTAAAAAGAGATTTGTCAACAGTTGCAATGCGGCAGAAGAGTAGAAGGATGACACAGAGGGGAGGGTGGAGCAGGAGGAGGGAAACCTGCGGGCGCGATTTTGCCAAGCTCATAGAGAGAGCGAGAGAAAAAAACTAAACCATGTCAGGCGAGGCGGCGTTAATTTGCTTTTGATTATGGCCTGACAATGGAAATGGGCGACTAAACGCCAAACAACTCGTGCCTTTAAATCAACAACAGCAGCATCACCCAAAAAAAAAATTGAAAGGGTTAAAAACGACAATTGGATAGCTGTAGTTTTGCATGGAAATGCCCCAAAGAAAAGATCTCAACCAATTAAGATTTATTTAACTAATCTAGTTTGGATACATTAAGTACTTTTCAACGCTGAATTGAATAACTTTGCTTTAAATGTGTTTTGTAAATTTGTAAATTATTTTATGTGACTGGTAAATAAACTTAACTTTTTTTATATACAAATAAGTTTACAAGTTACATATTCTATAAAACAATTTTGTTATAAATCTGGAATTTAATTGAACAACTTTGCTCTTGATCTTTGACCATTGGAATGTTTAAGAAATGGGTTGAAAAATGTATTTTAAATTACTGGGAACTATTTTTTATTAAGAAATTGATTTATAAGTTTAAAATTTTTTTCGAAAATTTGTTATATTTCCGGAATATATTTAAGAAAGAGCTTTATGGCCTTTCTTATTTTAAATTTATTTTAAATTAGTATGATGTCTTCTAAAATTGTGTCTCGTATCTGCAACTTCAAGAGAATTTAACAAGTTCAAAATTTAAATATTTTTTTAATACTTGAACATATTTCAGCAGCATCTTAGTGACTTTTTTGATTTCAAGTTAGTTGTGTTCTATTTTTAAAATTGTGTTTCGTATTTGCAACTTCATGAGGGACTTTATCTCTTATGCTTTTTGTCATTATTGTGGTTTCGGTAATTTATAGTGCGGCTTGAGCTGATGTTGATAAATTGTTGACTGCCAGGGGTTAATCCGGCAAACCGAAGGCAGTTTTCTTTGCCTTTATTTTCGATTTTATATATATTTTTTGTTGGCTTTTGCTTTGGCTTTTGTCAAGGTGTGGTGTAGCAGCAGCGAGTGTCTGTTTTGCAGGTGCGGCGTGTGCAGATAATCTACAATAATAAATTTATTGGCCAACATTTTTGATTTATTATGCATATCAATAATATATAAATCTATAAAGAAATAGCTCTTACACATGACACTAATGATGCGGCGCCAAAACTTGACGTTTACCTTTTACCTTTCAAATGGAAACAGTTTTTCTTTTGAATATTTTACAGGGTATTATTTATTCAACGTCTCGCCAAGAGTGGACAGTCAATGTTTTGTTCTTTTTGTTTTCGTTATTCGATTTTTTTGTCGTTGTTGTGTGTGTGTGTGTGGAGCGTGTTGAGCCACACAAAGAAGCCAAAATGCAGACCCCGAATAATAATGCCAAAGTTTACAGTGTGGAGAAAACATACCTCAGGCTTACAGCCTTGAGATTCTCAGATAGGCCATTGACGCGTTGCCCGAGTCACTAGTTACCCTTTTCCGGCCATTTTCACTCCACCTCTTGTCGGGCTGGCTGCCTTGCTTTCCTGCCTGCCACGCCCCGTATTGTTAATATTATTAACATGGATTTTTACAAGCCATAAACCCATATTTGGCCAGGCCAAGCCTTTTGTGTTGCCGCATAAAATACCAAAAGGCGCCCAGCTGTGTTTCCTTACTCTACTCCTCTGCCTCCTCCTCTTCCTCCTCCTCGGTCCGTCGTTGCCTGAGGTTCTCCTTCACTTCGTGTTGCCATTTTATTAGCGTGTAAAGTTTGCCTTTCATTTCATGCCGTCACCGGGTCGCCTTAAGTGGCTCGGGTCGCTATGCACGTTTTCAATATATATCTCATATTGTTTGGCCGTGCGCTGAGCGTGTTTATTTGCTCTGTGGTATTTATACACGAAGCCAAGTCCTCGAACTGAAACTGAAACTGTCCATGTCCATAGCCCCGGCTTCTACTACAACGATGGCTTATGCATAAGATATTGAAATGGCGCACTACTTAAGACCCAAAACCAAAGGCTACACGCCTTCCACACACACACACTCGCACACACACCGAGTGTTATTAATAACGTGGCTCATTTTTATTATAGATATATTCAGGCTTGTCGCTGTAGCATTAAGGTGCAGCTTTTCGTAACCTCACGCAAATAGCATTCTTCTGTGTTGCCCATTTCTCCGTCTCAGTCAGGCACTGTAAATCTTTAATGCTCATTTCCTCAATATGAGTGCTGAGTGTGCTGACAGTGACAGTCGTAAAAATGCTGTCACCGCAACTGTGTTTTTTTTTTTGGGGGTGTGGCTTCTGTTGCTGCTTGGCTCTTCTAGCTGATTAAAAATACATAATTAATACACACATATTGTTGACATGATTTGACTACACGAAAACTCAAATACTTTGCTTGTGACCGCAATAAAAATGTGTTATTAAGGGGTTGGGTTTATATTGTCAATATAAGTATAGATTTTGGCATTCAGTTGCGTGATTAATTATGTTGAATAATGAAGTAATATTGTAGTAATCATTAAATTTACATCAACCTAAATAAAAGTGTTGTGTTCAAGCAATTACTTGCTGAGTATATTATTATAATAATATTCCAGTAATATATCATTGCTTTAGTCGATACTGTAAAAGTATTTAAAATTCGAAGTTTTAAAAATGTTCTAAATGCAGTTATATGCCTTATTAATAAAATGTTTATAATAGTTTGTTTACAAATTGTATTATTCAGGAAAAAGTTTGCAGATATTAATCTGATATGCCTGATCAATTGTGTGTTCAATTATAAAATAATATTTAAATAGTATTCCAAGTAATTTCTTGATTTGAAAGTAGCTACATACATTTTGAATTAATTGAAAACTAATATAACATTCTCGAAAAGATTTGCTTATATAGATATTTGTTCAAAAAGGAATTAACATTTTTGTAATATTTTGAGTATTTTTCTTTTATTTAAATTAGATATTTAGATATCAATGAAAATATTCCATGAATATGTGTAGTAATTTCATAGATTGAAAATATCTTTAGACTCTTGGCCAGTTTCTGTTGCAATATTTTTGTGTTGCACTGCAGCAAAGTGCACTGTGTAATACGACTCAAGCTAACAAAGTGCATTTGCTTTTCGGGGGGCGGGGTGGTGCAACTAATCAAAATCACGTTCGGTATTATGTTTGTAGCTTATTTCACAGCGACAGCAACAGCAACAGCAATGCCATCAACTTGTGGCTACAAAAATCGAAAATCAAGAAGCATTGCTCATCGCTCTCTCTCTCTGTGAATGCATTCCCGTGGCAATAGCAACAACAACTAGAACTAGGGAGGAAAAAAAAAGGGAGAAGAAAAGTCACATAAATTTTCTAGCGTTGACCACAAACGTGCGACAACATCGAGTGTATCAGTGGGTGGAGCTCTCTAATAAAATGAGTTGTCGAAAGCGGTGCACACACAACAAGCAAGTTGCACACACACACTCCGAACACACATATGTATATTGACTGACAGGCTGGGGCTGGCTGTCAGAGCCAACGGCAAAACGATGAGAGAGTAGTGGCGACTTTTGAACGTTGACTTGGATATTGAGTTTGAGTGAGTGGCGGACATTTCATTCTATGTCTGACTACAACTGTGTGTGTGAGAGTGAGTAAATGACTTTGCAAATGGACATGCCAAAAAAATGTAAAGCAGTCACATGTGTGGTGCATGGTGCATGGTGTGTGGCAGGGCAACTCGTTGTTGCAAAGTCCAATCATAGCCTTTTCTCGAACGTTGAATGTTGTGCTTGCTCCTCCACTTGATGCAAACTGGGAACTAGAACTGGGCTTTTCGTTTTTTTTTTTTCTGCTTTTTTGCTTTTTTGGTTAACAAATGTGCCGGCAACAGTTGCACGCTGTGCCTGCAGCTCAGTTTAGAGCACTCTCTCTCTCCCCCTCTCTCTCTCTCTTTTTATGTGTGTGTGTGTCTGTATTACTATCTGTGTGTGCGTTTTCAAACCCACAACAAAGCGGAAACGTATTGACAACGAAGGAAATGGACTTAAGCCATGATTTATAGTTTACGGATTTTCCATTTAAGTTTATTGGTTTTCTGTAAATGCAACTGGCAAAAAAGGCGGCATGTGCATAGCAAGTGGCCTGCAACATAAGCTCATTCAACTATCTGCCCATTGTCCCTTCCCACCCCCTTCCAAAAACATTTCTTCTCCTCCTCCCAGCAGAGCAGACTTACATTTGTGTATGTGTGTGTACTTGCTACAAAGTTGTGTCTGCCATTTGAAGTTTATTTTGGTTCTCTCGTATTTTCAAACGAGGGCAGCGGAGGGAGCTTTGGTTAGATTGTTAGCTGGTTAACTGCTTGGCTGCTCCAGTTGGCAGTGGTTGAATTTATGCTACTTTAGGAAATTCGTTATATTTCACGAGTTCGGGGCGGAAAATGGAAAATCTATTCCGTATTAATGTGTGTGTGTGTGTGTGTGTACACATATGTTAAATGCAAATCCGGCAAGTTTCACTTTCACTTGCGACTGACCAAAAACAATGGTCGACACAATAGGCCAATTTGTGCCAAAAGGGTCAAGAAAGTGCCAAGCAATGTGTTGCATTGATTGCAACATTTATGGTCGATAATTTCTTACAAAATTCAATTGCATATTCACCTTTTTATGTTTGTGACTATAATGAATGCATGTTAATTGAGGCAAATGCAGCTTTTAGTAAACGACCAGTTGAGTGATTTAATTTGAAGCAGAGCTTGTCATTTATTTTTAAAATATATTTTTAATACCCGTTGCCTATAATGTAAAGGGGTATTATAACTTTTCGAAATGAATGAGAGGCAGACCTGAAATATTTATATTTTAAATTGATAAATGTCGAATAGCAAGCGTGATTTTGATTCCTCAAAAATTAAATGAGAAAATGCCAACCTTTTAGTTATTTTGGCTAGCAAAATGGTATAATTTGCGCTCAATGGTATATTTTTTGGTATGTTTTATGGCATATTTTCCCCTGAATGGTATATTTTTGAATGTAATATTTTACCGATACACTAAAACCTTCGGTATATTTTTAGTATTTTGCGGTATATTCATTTAGTATATTTTAAAATTAAAACTGCACTATTTTGATTTTATTATAAATGATTTGCGGGTATCTCATAGTCAAGCACACTCGCCTCTAGCTTGTTTTATTTTGACGCATTTCAATTTGAAAGAAGCCATAGTAGAATTTTGCAATTTTCAAGTCAGTGGCACGTTTTAATTTGTGCATCCAACTAACCGCAACTGACAATCAAAATGTGATTGAATCCTGTCATAAGTGCAACCTCAAATAAAGGTTTCAGCTGGACCAGCTATCCAATATGCCAAAGGCTACTTTGGTATGCCAATCCAATGCAGTTCACTTCAGTCGAGTTCAGAGAGAAACAGAGACAGTAATGGAAAAGAGTGAGGTGCAAATGTCGAGTTGTACAAACCACAGTGATGTGTGTGCAAAGGTGCAAATTCAAAATCAGCAACAATAAATGCAGAGAGTAGACGCTGGTTTCATTCTCCCCCCCTTCTCAGTCTGGTCTGGTTGTCGCACATAGTAATGCTTAGTGCCAACCTGCTGTGGCGCCTCATTGTGGGTAAGCAAACATGCAGCAGCAAATCAGCTAAGCAAAGGCAAAAGGAAAGCTCTGCACTTAGCAAGTGCCAAGGCGCTGTCAGCATAAAGTTAAGCCCGGGCTAAGCAGCACCATCTGTCTGTGGATGACTGCAAAACGGAAAGGGTAGAGAAATCTCCTCGAGATTTTGCTCTACCAAAAAGCAAAAGCACCTCTGGCTGTGGCAAACTGTTGTGGCTGAGACTGTGACTGTGGTTGCTGCTGCTGTGGATGCTACGGCTATGTGGCAACACATCATCAATCTTCTTAGACAGCCGCACTCGTTGGATACTGCATCAGTGCTGTGTGTACCGAACGTGCTGCCATTTCCTGAAGCGAACCAAACTCCACTTGCTCTGCCACTGGCTCCCTCTTCATCCCGTTTCAATCACAATTTTGTCGCTGCATGCTGCCAACGGTTTTTGAGTTATACTGCCCCATGCCAAGTTGCCAAGTTGCTGGTTGCTGGTTGCCATGTTGTTGTGGTCGTCGACATTCGTTGACTTCTTTTGCTGCTGCTGCATCTACTTAGCAAAAGTGTGAGTTGCGGCAAGTGTCGCGTCTCTATAAAGCCAGAGAGCAACTGCTGCTGCTTCAGCTTCAGCTTCTGCTTCGTCTGCTGCACTTTGTTATTAATGCGCATTTAAGTTTTTTTATTTTGTGCCGCGACACGACTTCACCTTTTTGGCTTCTGCTTTTGTGTGCCTTCTAATTGAGGAAACATTAAAAGTCAAGTTCTGCTTGCCGCATTGTTATAACCCAGAAAAACACGAGTGCAATGCAGTAGTCAATGGCTGCAGACTGGGCCAAATTTACCGCCCTACTCTTTCTCTCGCTCTCTGTTTGAGAGTTTTTGGTATGGAATCTGTAATAAAGTTTTGGCCTGACATTAGCTTTGACTTTTTTGACTTACTGACATTCTGCTGGTTGGGGGTCGGTTTTTTCTTTTTTTTTTTGTTAGTTCTTTTTGCGTGCACAATTGAAAGCCATTGAAAAGGCGTTGTCACAGGGAATGCCAAAAGGCACAACGGAGCGCTCAATTAACTGGTTATAACTCAACAGTGTTCAACTCTGCATACCATCTCTCTCTCTCTCTCTCTCTCTAAGGACCAGAGCGTGGCACATTAATCATTTTAGCATACAATAAAAGCTGTTGCCAGGCAACTACAACAACAACAAGAACAACAACTCCAACAACTACTTACTAACGAGGCAACTAAGCAACTTCTGACAACTTGAAGCCGCCGTCCTATTCTCAATCTCTCTCTCTCTCTGTGTGTGTTTGCCGGTGCCACATCCAAATAGCCAGCGATTATGCGAGTTTATAATACAGCCAAGGAGGAACACGAAGTCCTACAAGAAAAAAATGAAGGGAAAATCTAGAAATAGAAATAAAAGGAATGCCACGACTGCACACAACTTGGAAGCCATTGTCTTCGCAGCATAGTCGAGGCATGTCTTGGCTTCGGCTGCTGCTGCTGCTGCCAGCCATTTGTCAAAAGTAGTTTGCCATGGCGGGTCGGCGGCAGTTGCTTTATCACTATCTCTCATTCAGGCACACAAGTCATTTATCATTTATGCATTGCATCATACTACATACATTGTACTATGGCGGTGTATGACGAATATCGAGGTCGCCAGCAGACAACGAGCAAGGAGAGAAATAGAGAGAGACAGAGAGAGACGTGAATGGCACACAATCAAGGCAAGGATGTGTGTGTGTGTTGTGTGTGTGTGTGTGTGTGTGTTGTGGATGCGTGCCGAACGATAGTGACACTCCTTTGAGCAGCGAACCGTGGCGAGCCTTCCACTAAGCCTGAGTTGATTTGCAAAGCTGCTGCTGCTGACTAGAAAGAGAACGAGGTAGGGTGAGAGACAGAGAGAGAGAGAGCAAGTGAACCGCTGCTTGATGTTCTCGCTGCTACAAACAATCCTAAGTATGTATGACATTTCTGATTTCGAAGGACATCCGACGGTGCATGGCTTAAGTTTTGACAGCCATCTCCATCAGCTTTTTCCCATCCACACACACACACACGCACGAAATTTATCAATATGTGAGCGAGAGCTGTGCTTTCTCACTTCTCGCATGTTATCAAATAAGTTTTGTGTGACCAAAATGAAATATGGTTGGCAGTTAATAAGGACACTCACAGCTAAGCTTTACATGTCCTATTAAAGGCACTTGGACCAATCCGCAACACACCAAAAAAAAAAAAGAAAAAGCATAAAATATATATTAGACAAACCCAGAAGTCTTGACCTTGGAAGCGTACTCACCACTTGATTGATAGACAAGAAAATGAATTTTTCATATTGCGTCCCCCCCAACTCATTTTCATGTTGTGTTCCCATCGCCCCCCTCAAATACATTTTCAATGCGTGTCGATTGATGTTTGTTTTTGCACGTGTACAGAGAAACTGAGAAAGACAGAGAGAGCTACACAATTACACTCAGGTCTTAGCTAAGGTTGTTGTAGTAACAAAGACGTTTGCCAAATTAATTTTGATTATATATTTTGCAGGTCAGTAGAAACTTTGTTGGTTTCATATTTTCGAATATCGTTAATGCGAGCAAAATTTTGAAGCAAATTGCTCATTGGGCATTCTCTGCTTGTGCGTTGTGTGTGTGTGTGTGTGTGTATAAGTTTATGGGCCGGTAGTCAGTTTATGGTATTTGTATATGGCATAGTCAGTATTGTATTTGGCAGTTGGTTGTTGTTGTTGTTATGGCATTTAGTATTTGCTTGTAAAATGTGTTAATAGATTTTCGGCATACGTATCGTATGTGTAATGGCAGAATGGCTAATGCAACAGTTCACTATGTGTATGTATGTGTGTGTGTGTGTGTGTGTGTCGTTGGCGGGCATTAAACTGACTTTAACAAATTATAACGCATAATGCGTACATTGTAGTGTGCATTATTGTATATGTATATTACGATCAACATATGGCTTGTCTTTGCACAAATATGCTTATAGTTTATTACAAACTACAATAATGTGATTTACACAGAATACTGAACATATGGCGACAATATAGCTCGTGGCAATAATTGACAAAATGTGTAGAAACTCAAGTGAGGCAATCCATTGAAAACACTGGGGTTTAATAAGAAATAGTAGCTTTCTTATAATATTAAGCAATATTTATATCATGCCATTAAATTTACAGCTGTTAGTTGATCTGTTTAGAGTAAGATGTAAATAAAATAAAAGATAATTGTGTTGAATTAAGCTAGGAAGGTAATATGTTGTTGAGGTTTTTTACTGATTTGTTTATTTAAATTCATCAATAAAAGTGCAAATCAAATTGATATTCTTTTAAATAAATTATAAGCGCCTTTTCGGATTTTAAATATCGACTTTTGCTCAATTTAATGCTGATCCAACGTTTTTATTTGAGTCGCAGCGCGAGTTTGATTTGGACATGGTCAAGTTGAGCGGCGTCTGTTGGCAAATGGAAATGCAAAATGGTTGGTTAAACCGTGCCAACGGCTTAAATAAATTCAATTAAAACTGTCAGCAGGTGCAAACAATTGCGAATTGGCGGCGGTTAATTCAATTATCAATTTCACTGTAGCATACTTTTGTGCGTTTGGCTTGAGCAATTACACAAATGCGCCACAACCAACCGACTCGACTCTTAAGTACACACAAAAAATAAGCTGAACGGAAATTCAAGTAAAATCAATACCAGAAACTAAGGTCGCCAGTGGACCCGCAACTGTCACTTGCATTGCATTCCACGGACAACACAACTACCTATGGAAAATTGTCCAAAAAAAAAAGAGCGAGAGATGAAAGGAAAGCATTTTATTTGCATTGTCGTGCTCGTGGCCAATGCTATTTGGAGGAGTCTTTTTACCTTTACCTTGTTTTTTTTTTTGCTCGTATTGTGCATAACGTGATATTGAATGCCAGAGCAGAGAAAAAGAGGACAAGGAGGGGGGAGAGAGGAGATGAGTATCGAACCCAATCGTGGCTGGTTAGCAGCAGCAGCAGAAAAAGAGTCGCAGCCAGCGCATTATTTATGCATGCAATGCTCTTTGAGTCTGCCGCAGTTATTGGCGTACGTCCGATAGGATTTTTGTGTGTGTGCTCTGTGTGTGTGTATGTCGCAGACTGTGGCACCTTCATTTTATTGAACTTCAATGGAGTCATTGATCTTTTGTGCCAGACTTTGTTTATGGTGGTTCTTGGCCAACTCCGTGCGACTATCAATTCAAGTCCATTAAAATTTAAAGGCTAAAACTTGTGTGTTTTGACTGTCTCTCTTTCTCTCTAGTTCAACGGGCTCGTAAGTCATGCTGATTGTTTAATGTTGTCAACAGCTGCCCGCACACAAAATACACACACTCAAAGTGTTGCAAGGTCTCCCTCCCCACCCTCGAAAACCGCCAAACAATAACAATAATTTATAAGAATTGATTATGCTGAGTCTGCAATCATAAATCGTCGCCTGCTCACACAGATAAGGCGACAACAGTCCTTTGCCCTCTGCCCTTTAGCTAGACATACACACATACTTATATGCATATATGTATGTTCGACTCTATATTTAAAGTCATTTTGTGGCTTTGGCCAAAGTTGAAATAAATGTTATTACACACTTTTCGCCTTTTTGGGTCGTTCCATTCACATTCAGTTCGCCTTCATCTCGTTTTGTGGCTGCACAGTTTTTAGCTAAAAGTTTCACTTTTATGGCTTTCAATAAAAGTTTTTATGCTTCTGCAGATTTAATTAGAGCTATCAATCAGTTTTCAACATTCAGCATCAAATAATCTTTTATAGCGTCAGCATCATTAGTGCATTTTACTCTCCCCCCCCATTTATTTGCTGCTATTCTTAACTGCAAGTGTGGAAAAATTCAAGATTATTACATAACAGAATATTTATGCAAAAATCTAGAAATAAATATGCCAAACAGTTTTGCCAAAATATTATTTAATGCATCATAATTAATCACGTTTCGACTTGTGAAATTGCTGAGCTAACAATCACTAATCACAAAGTGAGGCTGACATGCCACATTGTATATATATATATCCTTGTGTATAATTGTGTGTGTGAGTGTGTGTGCACACACGTGTCGAACAGCACTCAAAGAGATGACAGGCGGAAGCAAACGTGTGCCAGAAAATCAAAGCAGAAATTGTTTTGATTTATTTGTGTTATTGCCAGACAATTTAAGAATCTCTTAGTAACAAAAATATATGTGCACCGATTTATTTTGTAACTAAGCAAAAGTAAAAATTTTTAACTGATCGACAAAAAGCGAATAACAAGGATAATTTTTAAGCTAGAGTTGTCTAACATTTATATATGAATTTTTAAGAAATACTTTTGCTTGGAAAAACCTTTATTTTTGATGGATTTTATGGTTTTGCCTGAAAATCTGGTATATTTCAGTACTCTGTGTGGTTTATTTTGAATGTAGTACTCCATTAATTTACCAAGTAAAGTCTTTGGTATACTTTAGTATTTATTTAGTATATTAAAATGGATAGCGGGTATCTCACAGTCTTGTTTAGGTTTGGATATATACTTATTTTCTTGTTTCTATTTACTTTAAAGATTTGTTATCAATTTCTTCTCTTAAGGTATCAGCAATATTTCAAAAGCATATTTCAACAAACCAAATACATCTGTGCGCCTTTTTTTCCTTAACTAAGTGGAAGTGCTTCTTATTTGGAAGATTTAAAAGATTCTCTTTCAACTTGAGCTTACTTACTTTTATCTTACTGTTCATAAGCACTGCGATAAGTAAGCAGCGAGAGAAGCCACTCTAGCAGATAACTGGATAATAATATAGGCAAGTGTCTGATATAAATGAAATACAGCCTCCCTCTTCTTCTTCATCATTTGATATATTCAAACACACTGTGCCCTTATAAACGTCTCACAAACTCTACCTCCTCCGGTCACATAATAGATCAAATGTTTGGCTCACTATCTATCTTGAGAGCAACCCCCAAAAACGCAAGCTGTAAAATATGCTCACGTTTTGCACGGTGCTGGGCAGAAAATCATAGTCATAAAAGCGGCAAATCATGTCCGGGATGATGTTGCAGAGAGAGGGAATGAGGAAGAGGATGTCTAAGTAAAAGTCAAGGCATTTTATTGATGTGCAAAATGCATGAAATTAGAATTTAAAGTGTGCCGAAAAGTTGACAGTCAACAAATTTCAACAGATCTTTTAAGCTACGAACGTGCTTTGCGGTTTCAGTTGACTCCGGATAATATTTTACACACAAAAAATGCATCGAAATGAAAAGCATATTATTGCAGCTAACTTAATTGCTGGCTGCTGGCTGCTGGCTGGTTGCATATGCTGGGCCATAAAGAAATGTTAATTGAATGCATTGCTGGTTGCGCTTGCGTCGCTTCTAACTCAATAAAAATGCAATTTGTGTGACCGACTCCGTGTGTGCGTATTCCATTTAGCATTTTAATATGCACAAATCATTTTAAAATAATTAAATTAAAATATATATATATATGGGAGTAAAAGGCTCGGCTATAGAACACAACAAAAAAAGGGAAAAAACTCTGCAGCATAAAGGGGATCATACAGTTGTATATGTGCATAGGGAAAGCGCCAAATAAAAACCATAATTCGACTATAAAAATATCGTAAAAAAGTCGACACACAAACACACACGTTAGCTCTGCTGCAGTGTATTCGCTCGAGATCCGGAGTTGAGTTTGGGTCCATGTCCATGTCCACGTTCATGGTACTGACTGTGGCACGGGAGCCTGGGGCGGGCACTTCTGTTTTTCATGTTGCGGCTGCTGTAAACCGAGCCACTTAATGACTTCCGCCATAAACTATTTTCGGTTCAGCTAAATTCCAACAACTTTATTGCCAGCGCACAAAAAAAAAAGGCCAGGCTCAACACACACAGAGAGAGAGAGAGAGGCCAAAGAGAAACGACAAAAATTGGCAATGTTCGCTTTGTATATGTACAAAAATATATATACTTACATATATATGTATGTATATATGTAGTGTGGCAGTCAGCCATGGAACATACTTACAAATTCTTATGTATAAAGGGGAGAAGTAAGAAAAATTTTATGTTTGCACAACATAAACAACATTATTTCTTATGGTTGAAACGAGCAAAGAGTCTGTTCGCTCTCTCTCTCTCTCTCTATCTCTGTGAGAGTCATTCTCGGTACGCCTTCCTGCCCGTCATCCTGGGTGAAAAACTTCCCATCTTCCTGGCACCTACACAAGCGTAAACGGCACCGAAAAATTAATGACGCATAAGCATACGAAAATATATATATGTATAGCAATTGCTCTTGAAATCAGTTTGGTATAAAAAATCGATGGGCACAAAATTATTACAAATATGTTGCAATTAAATGTAATTTATCAATTCAATTTAATTACAAATTAAAGTACAACTTTTGTGCAAATAAATATATAAGTATTTTGCAACTAAATGTAATTCCACACCAACTTTTTGAGTGATTTAAAATTAAAGTAAAATTCTATTTGGTGATTTTGCGCCTTGGAACACCCCAAAAATATAACCAGCTTAAGTATAAGTAGCAGCTGCAATTGCAACTGCAGCTTATCAACTAGAAATTATACAAATAACTCATAAATAAATAATAAGCTACTGCAGCTAATCAACTTGAAATAATAATTACTCATAAATAAATAATAAGCAGAAAATCTTTTGGCGATTTTGTGCCTTGGAACACCCTAAATGTATATACAGCTAAAATATAAGTAGCAACGAATATTTATTGAATTGAGCTATGTGGCTGCAATTGCTACCGCAGCAAATTAACTTGAAATTATAATAACTCATAAATATATAATAAGCAGAAAATCTTTGGCGATTTTGTGCCTTGGAATCACCCAAAAAATATGCAGCTGAAATATAAGTAGCAGCGAATTTTAATTGCATTGAGATATGCGGCTGCAATTGCTGCTGCAGTTAATCAACTAGAAATGGCAGAGAGGCAAAAAGATGCACAGACAGCGGCAACAGGATATCCTTTTGCTGTTCTTTTAATGCATGATTAAAAATTTAATTTGTAATTTCACAAGCATATAAACAGCTTTTCAGGTAAATAAATGAAATTAAGCTGACAACGCATTGCTTATCCATATCCACACACACAGTGAAAACAATCGAGTTGCTTGGCGAGTGAGGAAGAGAAGATAGAGAATTCTCTGCCATGTGTGACTGTCACATCCTTGATACTGTAAATAAGTTGTTGTTGTTGTTGTTATTTAGCCATGCTCTGGCAACAGGAAGTTCCTTCTTAACTGTGTCGCTATGCTGTGTTTGCTTTTCCGGTTTATTTAAGTTGCACGCGCGCGCTCTTTTCTCGCTCTTTCTCTCGCACTTCTGTGCAAGCGTTTTAAGTTTAAATTGCTTGGATTTTGTGCTAGCAGAAAAGTGACAGTGGCGTCTAAAACGCAATCCAACGCGTTCCCGGCATCCTGTCGAGCTCAACTGGCCTGGCCCAAGCCCTTTCTATATATATTTTTTTGGTTTTCTCTATTCTTTTTTCTGTCGCCTTTGCGCTGATTGAATTATTCCGCTACACGCCATAAAGCGCGCCCTGCAAGAGCAACAAAAAAAAATAAATAAGAAAGCACGAACGAGTTTCGTTGCTAGCAAAGAAGTGTTGCTCTTTTTTTTTTGTTATTTATATTATTACTATGACTTTTTTTTGTGTGTATTTTACTTTATTTTCGACACTGGTGACAGAAATCGCATAGACGACCAGACCACATCCTTGTTCAGATTGCAGTTTTGTATTTGTCTTTAAGCACTGCAAATTTGCCCTATATGTTTTGTTGGACATGTTATTGCTCGAGCTTCTGTCACCTGACATTTGCAGAATTGCAGGTAAAAGCAAAATTCGTGAACTTCAGCTATTCATTGATTGAGTTGGGATAAACTTTTTGGTTGTTTACTACTTGTCAGTTTCCATCGATGGCTAGAAAATACTCAAAAATAAAGACAAGACGTAATAAATATTGACAGCAGTTCTACTTTCTACAAAATTATATAGAGCGTAAGAAATTGTAGTAGTCATTTTAATATTTAACTGCATTTCTTATTGTGCGCTCATAAACAATGCGAATAATTGTCTTGGCAACTTTTTTAGCAACCCAACTTTCTCTTAATGACTTTTCTGAACTTGAAATTCTTTAATTATGCTTCCCTGTTCTCACTTAAAGTGCCAGTAAAATGCTGCTAATGAGTGAGAATTTCTTCAAGAATAAAATGTGCTAAAATCAAATCGAAATTCTGGCTAAAAGCAGCTGTGAGATAAACACCGAGAGAGTTCAATGAATTGCTTGGAAACTCTATCTGATTTTGTGTATGCTTGTGTGTGTGTGTACACATAATGGGAACAGATTGTTAACGGCTTCAAGAAGAGTAGCAGATGTCAGTAAAACAAAAGCCTCACTCAGGCTACAAAACGAAAACGAAAATGAAAATGAAAATGTATATGCATGAAATTCGTTTATTAAATAAACAATGTCGGGCTCGGTTATCAATCAAAAAGCATTTTTCATGTCAACTAGGACGACGACTATGACGACGATTCTCTCAGTCAGACATTGCAGTCAGTCAGCCGAAGATGTAAGTTTGTCAGTTTGTTTGTGTGTTTGTCTGTTTATTGTAAATGATATGCCTGGCAAGTTTTCGAATGAAGAAACTAGGCCTGGGAGTTGCAGCAGCTGTTCGTTCGTTCGTTTTAAGTGCTGGCAAAGGAAAATCAAATAAAACTGAAAGAGGAATCGTCTGCATTTTAATACACATTTTGTTTGTGTTGGATTTCGAGTAGTGAGGATGAGATGAGAGAGAGAAAAAGTCGCTGGCAGAAGTCAATTTGGCATAACTCAATTTACGCCAAAAGGCACACAACACGCGCTCTTTTGTAATGTTAATAAGTAACAGCTAGCATGTCACCCAACAACAAAACAACAACAACGCACACACGTTTAAAGATAATTTTCTTAAATTTCCAACAACTGGTTTGGTTTGCCAACTTTTCTCTCTACCAGCAAAACAAATACAAAACGCACACACGCACTTTTCCCTCATGCCCGTTCTTTTGCGCATTGGCACAGAGCAAAAGTAGCGCCAACTTTGATAAGATAACATAATTTCTGTCGTTTGTCACTTGCTGAAACTGACAATTAGAAAAGTTTATCATACAACTGGCAAAGCTGAACTCGAAACTCAACCGATCTGGGGGTATGCCAATGGCAGTTGCCTGCCTGGGTTGATGATATTTTTGTCGTCGTCGTCGTCGTCGTCGGGCGTGAGTCTCTTACAACAAAAGGCGTGTGCTCGAAGCCTCCTCATCGTCATCGTATTATCGTCGTCCTCGTCTGCATATAATGTGACAGACATTTGTTTGGAGGCTCAAACCCAAACTGTTTGCGCCTCAATAAGTTTCGAACCAGTGGGGAAGTTTATCTCGCTGCGACAAGCGACAAGCGTCAGTCAAAGTTCTTGTTCGTGTGCTTTTGAAAAATTGGCCCCCAGGCTTTAAGTCCTCCTCTTTTTTTTTTGTTTTGTTGTGGTCTTTAATGATCCAACATTGCTTTAACTTGTCAGCTGTTCAGCTCTTCTGTTGTATATCTATTTTTTTCCCCCATATGCGCCCGTATCTCGCAAATACTCGAGTGTTTTGGGGGAAAAGCTAGTTGGCATGGCAAATGATTTGTTTCAAATAAATGACTTTAACCATTTGCAAAATGCAAAAAAAAAATTGAGGAAAGAAAGAAAAAAAAAGCCGCAATGGCAGCCGCAGCACTTCAGCTAAAAAGTAGGCAATACTTTTTGCCCTCGCTCTTCGCTTGGCGACTGACTGTTTGACTGACTAGCAGTTGCATTTTCCACTGCAGTCATTCACTCAAATTTGATGTCGGTGGCTTTTTTGGCTGGCCAAAACAAATTTCGCGTTCTGCCAAGCGCAAAACTATATACAAACTGAGTTAGTGAGAGCACTATATATACAACTGTGTGTGTGTGTGAGTGTGTGTTGGTGTATAAATGAAAAGGTATATAGAAATAAACCGCAAAAATTAAGCAAAAAATAGTGTAAAAGACAGCAAAGCGCTTGGCGAGTAGAAGATCAAATACTCTGCAGCTGCTTTGAATACGTTTTTAACTTGTATGAAGTTAATTAAGAATGTAAATAGAACAAAATATATTAGATACTTAGAATAAGTTTTGACTGGTAATCTTTTATATTTTGAAAGTAGTACTAAGAATTTACTAAATATACCCTTTGATATAATTTCTGTATTATTATGGTATTTGGTATATTTGGAATATATGGTACTTGGTATATGTGGTATATTTTAAAATTAGCGTTTACTCATGGGATATTTTGAAAGTAGTACTTTTAATATACCAAATATACCCTTTGATATAATTTCTGAGTTATTATGGTATATTAATTTGGTATATTCGGGATATATGATATTTGGTATATATGGTGTATTTTATAATAAGCGTGTGTCTCTCGTCTTACTTGTTTATTTTTAAAATATGCTTTATTTCTATGAATTTCATTTAACATTTCAAAAATTATAACTAAAGCTTAACAATTGAAATAGTCTTTAATAATATGGAACAAGTATTTCAATACTTAGTTTCTACTTTTCTACAGCTAAATTATCAGAGCTTTAAAATTGTTTTTTGATGCCAACTGAATGGCATAATTAAAACACCTTAAATGCTCTACAATCGTGGCAGATGCAAAATGAAAAAAAATGAATATGTAACCCAACTAAGCAACGCGTATTCTGCAGTTAAAAAGAAAAAAATTGTGAAAATATGGTCAAATGGCTGACGGTTTGTGGAGTGCTTGCTCCGCTGTTGAAGTGACGCTCGAGGTTGGGTTTTATGCAAATAATGAATTGCCATTTCTATGGCCAGGGCATAGAGTGTTGTGCCCTTGCACAACCTTGCAGCCCTTGCATTAGTCAGAACGGAGGTAAGAGTCTACTTGCTGACTGTTTTATTAGGCCTCGCTGAAAGAGTAAACCTGCCGCCTCTTCAGCGTTGCGTTGGCGTCGTGTGGTAAGAACAATTATATTAATTAATTTTCACAGCGCTAAAATAACATAAAAAGTAAGAGCGATTTAGGGCAGAAGAACCCAGTGAGGAGACACAGAGAGAGAGAGATATAAAAACAACGTCAGATTAATATGCACTGTCAACGATGTTTGGGCGAAGAAAACGGGTTTAATTGAATATTTTTATTTTTATTTTCTTGCAACAAACTCTCTCTGAGCTTCATTCCCCGTCATCTCGTGGCAATGCCTGTAATTTTGCATTCAAGTGCTTATCCCGACGGAATATAAATGACGTCATTTAAATGTTGTACACCAAGCTGCAAAATCCTTCTCACACACACACCCGAAAACAACTGTTAAATTGGGTGAAATAATTGCGCACAATTATTTAAAAACTACAGCAACAGCAGGCAGTAAGGAAAAGCAAAGACAGCAAATAAAATTAAATTAAGTAGCAAGCAAACGGATTGCATTGCATTAATGAAACAATTAAGATGCTTCAGCTGCCGGCCAACTAATGAAGCCTTAGAGAATGAAGTTATTTAACAAAGTTGCTGACAACACAACACAAAAACATTAAATGCTTTAAAATATAAAATGTCATTAATATTATTAATATAGTATATACACTTTTTTGCTTGTGGTGTTAATTAATGCAGCGATTTATTGAAAGCTTATCATTTGGAGGCCATCAAATGTTATTTCATTTAATTGCTATATGTATGCATAAGAGCAGGCTTATCTTATTACAGATTTTAATTAAAAATTAGCGTGTTAAACTATACAAGTTTTAATAGTAGGCAGGCAGGAGGAAGATACGAATATTTATCAATAATCGTAAACAATGTGAATTGCCTGACATTTCGCCTTTGCAATTCAAATTAAACCGTTTTACACAACAAGCTTTGATTTGCGTATTTAATGGTGCCACCAACAACAACAACAACAGCAACAACAACATCAACAGCAATAGAAGCAAGAACAGTAACAACCGCAGCCGCATACACACATGTTGTGGTTGTCTAAGGCTCGAGAGCTGTCCGGGTTTCTGGTCGAGATCTTTGCTGTTGGTCGCCGAGTCGAACCAAACCGAAGCCAGAGTCTCCTTGGCTGGTTGGCTGGCTGACTGGGTGAACCAAAAACCCTAATCACGCCGTTTGCGTTGTCTACGTGACCCGCCTGCCAGTGGTTGAATTATGCAAAAAGGAGGCGGCGACGTTATGCGCCAGGCATGGAAATGGCTCGACTTAGTGTGACGCAAATAATTAATTACGCAGCGCATGCCGAAAATTGAGGTGAAACTTCGGTCATGACTAATTCCAAAATTCGCATTTTACTTGTACTTTAAATTGGCAAAAGGTTGCAAAATCTAAAGAAGAGTAGAAAATCATAGCTAATTTTAAAGAGGTTTAAATGCACATTCATTGCTTTCAATTATTATACTGTATTGCTTAAAATTATAACTCATCAATAACAAATAAAATTTATTGCTTACGCGATTAGAAGTCATCAAGAAGAGTTTCACTTTATTCTTTGAAATTATAGTTCATCAGAAAATTTCATTTAAAACAAATGCCTTTTGCATCAAATTTGATAACAGCTTTTAACACACAAATAAGAATTATAAAAGCATCGAACTTTTATAGGCATTGTTAAAAGTTGAATTGATAAAACATTCATAAGCATATATTCTTAAAACTTATTGGGCAAGTTCATATATTTTTTTTGAAAATTTAAACTCTTAGAAAAAAGAGTTAAAAATATACAGTTCTAAAATTTATTTCAATCAAAGAATTGATTTACTTTTTAGCAATTTTGTTTAGTAGATTGATTTTTTTTTATCATTTTATACATATTAATGAGCTTTAAAGCCAACAATGATATATTTTCAATGTAATAGTATATCGATATACCATATATTAAACATTATATTTTAGTATTTTTCTAAGTATATTTTAATGAATACTACTTTGCTGTTGCTCTTCTATTGAAAATGGGAAGCGAGTTTAAACACTCGACTATAGTTTTTCAACTTATTCTCCGTAGTTTACTTTCTTCCTAATTTAATTCAGACTGAATTTCATACTTCTATTTCTTGCGTGATTTAATGAACTTTAAAACCAACTATTACTGTGGTTTCTCTCCCCAAAATTTGGCTGCCTTTGATTGCCATATAGCCACGAGTTAGATAAATATGGGTAGAAAGATTACATACCTAAGTCGTGGTTGCCTTCTTCGGACATGATAATCTCTTTTATATTTGCCGAACATTCTGCTCTCCCGCTGATGTTGCCAGCCAGCTCAGTTCAGCTCCTTCCTTCCTTGCCGCTTCTCCTCCGTCTCTTCTTTTGGCACACTCACATTTTTAATTTACTTAGTAAAGCCCTCACATTTTGTGCTGTTAAGTCGTTTTCGCCATTACTCCTGTTATTATGCTTCAACCCACTGTTAATTGCTTTCTGCTCATCAAAGTTTGTTTCTTATCATTCTTGCGGCGGTTTTATGCCACTTTAAAGCCCCCGCTTTAAAGCACTTGAATTTATGTGCACATCATTTCACTTCCTCATATTCAATTCCTCCATGCAGCAGTGAGTGTTGAGTTTTGTAGCAAACCTAATAACTGGAAGCTGTAAATAACATGGCGGCGGCGGCGGCGGTGTCAGTGAAAGAATAAGTAGTTCAGCTTGAGGCTGACATGCCCAGTTCGTTGGCGCTGGCCCCATGAATCAGAGATAGGCAGGCAGCAGGCAGCAGGCAGACACAAAACATGCCACATGCCACGTTGATGATACACACACACAGACACAGAGACATAGAGCAAACCACACAACAAGGATGGTGTGTGGAGAGTCATCCACTCATAAGTCTGTGGGTACATGTGAGTGGGCACCATATACACACGTCAAAGGCAGTTGCCAAACAACACCTCAGCTCATGTAACGTCAACACTTAGAAGTTCAAGTAGAAGCTTAACCTGCTGCCGCCGGCGACATTGCTGACTAACTGGAGACTCTGCAGCAGATGGAACGAAACGAACAGAAAATATATATATGCGGAATACTTGATAGAAGCGAAAGAGAGACAGAGAGAGAGCGAGAGAAGTCAAGAGAAGTGAAGTGAAGAAACAACAACAACAACAACACATTCACCAGGAGTCCTATGAAGCAAGAGTAAATTAAAACCGCAGACAAAACACACTCACTCGCTGAAATGAGCGACAGCCGGAGTGCTTTTGGCTCAAAGGCTTGGCGGTTTTGCAGTACACTTAATGAGCACGCCCCCCAAAACGCCACCACAGACTCCTTTTCCCTCTTCTCCACTCTCTCTTCTCGATTCGTTTGAAATGGGGCCAAATCTGTGGCAGAGCACTACGAAATGTAATATTATTTTATTATGGCGTGTAAGTTGCGCATAACTAATGTGCTGCCACCACGACTCGACTAAAATTTCACTCAGCTGCTCATTTGGGACAGCAATTGCGACTGCGAAATATATACTATATACATATATAAATTTGTTTTATGGGTCAGCCTGGTTACGTATACGCACGGTTGCCCAGCACCCAAAAAAAAAAAACTCTACTAAACTTTATTCCCCCCCCGCGTCATTTTCTGGCCATTTTCGAGCGCAATTCTCATGCAACTCGGTCTGTAAAATACGATGGCATTGCCACAGCCTAATGTGCTGCACGTGCTGACCGAAAAATATCCAAATATACCAGCCAAAAGAAAAAAAGAACAGAAAAAAGAGAAGAGATTTCCCCCTCTACGATTCGAAATGTATCGCCGAATGGAAATGATAAACCCTATGTGTTGATTATGCGCTTGGCCTAGTACAAATACTCGCACCCCAAAAAAGCAGCCAACAGCCTGCAAAACGAGTTCCCGGTTCTTGGGTCGCCCCCCTCATGATAAATGATGGCTGAGCAACCTCGGCCCCCCAAAAACAGCTCTTACCGACTACTCACCGAAAAATTCGGCTTGTCCTGCAAGTAGATTAGCATTGAATTTGAATGGAAACTGAAAATGAAAATGTTTTCCACTTCCCCTCCTCGCTCCTCGCGCCGAGTACTAAAATGGGCTTATTCACACTGGACAAGGCCAACATCCTCCTTGTGCCTGTGTCTGTATGTGTGTGTGTGTGTATGTGTGTGAGTGTGTGTCCAGTGTGGCAATAATCAAATGAACTAGATTGTCATAAATCAAAGTTTGTTGGATAGTCGTTATTCGGGGCGCTTGGGTTAAAGGCGTAGCGTATAGATAAAATTTTGGGGAACGTTTCGATTACCACCGGCCATTTTGATTCTGTATTTGACTATGTGTGAGTGTATTGTGAATGTATTCGTTGATGGTCAGCTATTTGTCAGTGCGAACTGTCGAATTGTTCACACGGTAAGAAGGCATCATTGAATCCAAATATATTTTCTACCAGCACAAAAAAAATTGATAAGAATTTATACGGCCCAAGAGCTGAAAAAATATGTTAATAATTCAAGGAAATGTTTTACGTCCATGATCAGTTTATCGCTGCACATATAAATAATGTTTGTTTTGCCATCTTGTTGTGTATTAAAACCATATAGAGAGGTATTTTAAGCTCTGATTCATTGCTTTAGCTAAGCAATATGCATTTGTTTTAAATAACTTTAAATGCAAAACTTTGTTGTGCTCAAGTTTTTGTAGTGTAGCAAACGCAAAGCAAAGCATTTTTCTTTGTAGTCATTTCTAACCATTTAAGTCGCATAATTGCCTCAACTTGTGTCGAGGCTCTTTCCAGCTGACAAACTTGGCTTGGCCTTGCGAAGGCATTTTGTAGTGCAAATTATGGGTAGGCTGTCGTGTTATTTGGAAACATATTATGAAGCCAATTTGTGCACTTGAAACTCAATAGTCCGAGAGAAGAATGGCCAACAGCAAAAGCAAGAGTAAGAGCACAATACAAGATGGTAATAGTAGAAGTGAAAAGAGTCCAAAAACCTGCTCTCTCTCTTTCTCTCGGTCCACATACTTAATTGAGCAATTTTGTCTGCATGCGGAAGGCAGTGAAGAACAAGGAGAGAGCGAGCGGGTGTAAGGGAGAGGGAGAGAGCACTTACAACTACCAAATTGTGTCTAAACACTTTACATTGCAATTAGTCAGGCAGGTGCAAGGCGCTCGAAGGGGGGCGGTTGCGGTTGTTGCCGCAAGGACGTCGCATGCATGCCTCTTGGCTCTCTGTAGCTGTCTTTTTTTGTTGTACTTTTCTATTTCTGTGTGTGTGTTTGTTTTGTTTTGTTTTTTTTTTTGTGGGTTTTAAGTGTTTTATTTGTGCGGCAGGCATTGTCTATGCTGCAACTGCAGCAGCTGTTGTGGGCGTAACAATGCGATTGTTGCAAAAGTGTTGAATTTAAATTGCGACACGTGTCTGTGTCTAGCTCGAAACAGCGGAAATTGCGCCATTATATTGTGCAGTGTCAAGGTAAAAATCGTGTACCGACCCTTCAACGTTTTTCACTCGACTGTTTTATAGTCGAGAGTCGGGTGTTGGGTGTCTGATGTCTGAGGTCTGGGGTGTCAAAAGGCGAGTTGATTAACCGCGCCGCGGGCAAATGCATTAAATAAATAGAGAGATAACTTGCATAAAGTTTTTAATTGAACAAAGGCGGCGGCATGGGCAAAAGGGCTGCGGCCAAGTCAATGACTCTTGTACCTTTTTCCTGCCCGCTGGCTATTCATAATTACCAAAAGGCATAAAGGCTGCGATGATGATGCTGTTGCGCTTCTGCCGCCGCTGCTGTTGCATCAAATAAAAAGGACTGCAGGCTGCCCGAAAAACTCAACTATAGAAAAGTGTTGTACGCACACACGCACATCTAGACAGCGAATACATACACACAGACATACTATACACAAAATAAATAACAAAGAAAAAGCCGAGCGAGCTTCGAGCAGCGCCTTTTCATAGCGTGTCTGTTGCGGGTGCACTGAACTTGTACAGAAGCTTCTACTTTTGATGTAGATTGGGGTGTGGGAATGGAAAGGGGAGGCGGTATAAAGACGAGGTAGAAAATTGTTAAAATGATTTCCTGCATTGCACGCTACAAAAACTTTAAATGCACAACATGCAACAACAGCAACATGCTGCTGCTGCAGTTCGTTATGGCTACAACATCCTGGACTGCCGTAAGGCAAAAAAAAAAAAAATACAGAACCTGGACAGACCTTTCTTTTAGACTCCAGCGGGGGAAGGAAAAGAGATTGAAGTTCGCGAAGCAGAACTTACCAAACTTATAAAACACGCTTGCTTCCTCCTCCCCTCATCCACGCTTCATCATCATTCTGCTTACAGTTGATTATGTACAGCAGCAAGTCTAATTAAAAGCAGTTAATGTTGCCGTGTTCTTGTTGCCCCCAATTTCTGTTGCCTTTATTAAAGTTGCACAAAAAACTCTCTACTCACACTTTAATGCAATATTTCTATCAGAGATTGGCAAGTTTATTAAGTGATTGCATCATCCAACTATTATACTTGCGAAAGTTAAATGAAATCAAAAGTTAATTATCTGCAATTGACTAGAATGTGTTTCTGCTGCTTCACAGCTGAAATAATTGAATGAAATATCGATCATGTACTTGAAACTTTTGAGTTTGCCGCAAACCCAAAATTCGAACAGAAAAGATTTTCCAAGAAAAAGTTAATTGACATCACATCAATACAGCTCTGAAATGTGGGCGTCTCAGCCTACAGTATTAACAAAGTCAAAGAAACTTTATAAATAGAATCGAAGCCTTCACAATTTCATAAATATAGAACATGTTGTGTACAAATTGCATGTAGATTAAATCTAATGAAATAATGGGGGAAACTTTAAGTATTTTGTATGTAAATGAACTATTTAATCGCAAGTCAATGCCATGTAATTGTAAAGAGCAATAAAATTAATCAGAAATGCTGGGGGAGAAAGCAACAAAATTTACGCTAAATTAAGCAGTACAGATGCTGACATTCTAACGAAAATACTTCACATGAGGGCAGTAAACTCTCTCTGTGTGTGTGTGTGTGTGTGAGTGCGTGTGTGGGAGTGTGTGTGTGGGAGTGTGTGTATGTATATTGTATGTGTTAGTGTGTGTGTGTAAGCCGAACAATAGCAATAGTAATGCTAATCAATTATGAATCAATGTGCGAGCTGCAAAGAAATGGCAAAAGAGGCGCAAAAGAAATAAAAATGTAGGCAAAAAAAAAAAAAAAATCGAAAAAAAACACAGCAGAGAGACGAGAAAATTGTACAATTGTGCGGAAAGAGGCTTTGAGATTGGGCCGCGTCGTCAACGTTGTCGATTGTACATACAGACGAGAGTACATATGTCGTCATTACGGTCGCATTGTGTTTGTTTTAATCAGCGGCAGAGGCAGCAGCAGCAGCAGCGGCGGCAAATGTTTGCAGCGTAGCCAAAAGGGAAGTAAACCGAAATTCAAAGGCAAGAGCTGCGGGGCGGGGGCAAAAGGGATTGTGGCTTGGAGTTAGCGGGTTGTAGTAAATGGTTGGCAAAAAAAACGCATAAGAGAAAGCATCAGTTGAGTATGCTTGATTGTAAAATACCCGCTACCAATTTTTAAAAGTATTATCTTTCAAAAATACTAAATTAATATACTAAAAAATGCCGAAATATAACACAGACGAAGTTTGGTACATTCATACACTACAATGAATTTACTAAAAATACTAAAAAAGTAAGTGTTTCGTATATACTAAAACACAAAAATATACGGAAGTATATGTTTGGTATATTGATATACGAAAATACTTGAATAAACCGTAGTTTGGTATATTGATATACTATTACATATATACGAAAATATTTAAATAGCAGCTTATGTTCAGTATATCAATATACAAATACAAAATATACCATATTGTCGTTTTTTGCCATACAAAATTATTTCTTAGATAAAGTGTACCACTTTTATCTGATCGCACCAAAACTTAAGAATGCTGATCAGGAACACATACTTTATGGTGTTAGAGATGCTTACAACAAACTTGTAATGCTCCTCTAGCCTTTTGGTTAGCGGGTATAAACAGCGTCAAGCAAATCACAACCAGAGAAAGGGAGAAGCGAGAGAGAGAGAGAGAGAGAGAGAGCAAAAAAGAGCACCTCGTTGTGTGTTTGTTGCGTTTTTATCGTTTTATTGTTTGGTATCGTTCCTTTGGCTTTCATTTCAATTTCAGCTCAACTGCGCTCTGCGCATTCGTCTCAGCCTTGGCTTGCAAGCGTTCTGTGTGTGTGTGTGTGTGTGTGGACCGTCTGTGACTGGCTTTTCTGCTTGCCGCCATTTTTATTTCCAATTGGGAAGCAATAAATGTGCGCGTGCGTTGGCAACACTAGCAGCAGCAAAGGCAGCAGCAACTCTGGCTGGCTGACTGGCTGCCTTGCCAAACAATGAAAAAGACAAACAATCAGCAATCATGCCAAAATTTGTTTTCATTTTTGTGGCGCCCACAAATACACACACACATACACACAATCACAGATATGTACGCACACGTTCTATGATTGCCGGCAGGGCCATTTGGCATTGATTGAAGTGTATTTGTTATGTAGCCAACAACAAGCCGAGGCAGAAGCAGAAAAAAAAGAGGAGAACATTGCTGTGTAACTCCTTTCAGTTCAGTTGAGTTCAGTTTCTGCCTTCTGCCTTAACAAATGACTTCAACTATTGCGACCACACACACGAGGCAGTCAAATTCGACAATTTTAGACATTTGCCTAACTATCGAGGCACAATCTATGGCCTATCGTTATCGTTCTTTATGGCTCAACAGTTTTCTAAGTTGGCTTTAGCCCTGCGACTTGTTTACATTTCAACTGCACAAATAGAATTCAAATTACGTCCTTGAATTGTACTACAAAAATTATTGTGTGTAATTTGAGTGGAAAATGGAATTTAAAGATACTTTTTTTGCGGGCGGTTGATTTAATTTTTAACATGAGTTTATTTGTCACAATAAATTCCTTCAAGTTATTTAACAAGCAAATTCTTCATTTTGCACTAAAACCACATCAAATTTTTCTTAAACAAAATTCGCTTTAGTTAAGCGTTTAAATTGATTTTTGGAATTTGAATGGCATAATTATGAATGTTGTTTGTTTAGGCATTTTAAGCATCTGGCACAATGTGTTGCGGTTGCCACTCAAACAATTTTACAACTACATCTTATTGCACACACACACATACAACGAACATATCTATAGATTAACTATAATTTTAGTGCCATGTGGCACGACAACCACAAATTTTAGAATTATGACACGAACATACCGAGTTCCGAGCTCACTGACACGCCCATTAAGTTGCACATATTTTTTCATTTTCCATGACATTTGCACGACACCGACACCGGGAAAAGAGGGGCGGAAAATTGTGGGCGAGAGTCAGTAGAAAATAAATACGGATATATGTATATGTTATGTTTGCACTTGTCCAAGTATCTCTACATAGTACATGGCAAGCAAACAATTTTAAATATGTTATGTGAAAGTAAACTCAACGGATGTACGATAAGTGCAACACTGTGATTTAACTGTGTTTTGCGGTAATCAAGATTTAAACTTGCAAATGAATTAAATAAGATCATATCTAAGAGGATTATTATTTAGAAGCAGTTTTTTGAATTGTTATTTATATTCATAAGTAAAAAACATTCCACTATCAGATAAACTCTTTAAAATGTTTGTTAAGTTTTAAAATCATTCTTGTTTCGCATCGCTATTATGTAAAATTATTTTGAAGTTTCCAATGCTTTGTCCATCTAAGAGTTAGAACTTAGTTTAAACATCTCTATAATTTCTGTTTAGTTTAAATTATTTTTAACAATAAACAAGTGAATATGTCAATTTACCAGAAGAGCCTTAGCTTTAACATTTTATTAACTAACAGATAAGGTGTGTTATGTTGAATTATTGTAATTTAGTCTTCAACATTTCCCGAGCAGATCAGGATATTAAAAGCAATGATTCAAATATCATTTCGATTCGCTTCACTATTTGAGTTAATACTTTCAAAATTTTATTAATATTCATAAGTTGTTTCGTTTCATTAATTATCAGATGAGAAACTAAAAACAATTATTAAGTTGAAAATCATTTTAGTTTAAAAATATTAAGATTCATAAGTGAATTTATCCACCTACCAAAATTCAATCTTAGCTTCAACAATGCCCCGAAACTATTTCGAATTGTAAGTAGTTTCGTTTATAACTTTATCGTCCCACTCCCAAGGCCTCTTTTATTTGAATTGCACGCCCGTTTGATGTAAAGACCACCATTTGCATTTAATTGCGTAGTTTTAATCACATTTGTTCAAACACATTTATAGCCGTATTTACGGAATGAAGTTGCCAGTTGGCAGTTGGCATGGCTTAACAGGCTGCTAAAATATGCACAGCAAGTGCCAAAAAATCCTCAATAACTGGCAAATGGCACGAAAAGAAGCCATTAATGTGTATGGGTAGAAAAGTAGGTAAAAATAAGTGGAGCTGATAACAAATAATAACATTTAAATAGACACGCAAGGAAACGCTTTGCATTTGGCATTTGGCATTTCCCGCGCACAAAACTGCACGCAACGTTCACGCTAGACTTGATGGCAAAAGTCAAAAGACAGCCTTATGTCTGTTCCCACTTTCTCTCACATTCTCTTAGATGATTGCTGTAAATCCACGCATACGTGTGGAAAAAGCATTGAAGCCAAAAGCGAGTTCGAAAAGGAAATTCTCATAAATAACAGATGGCTATTGCTTTCCCGAAACGCAGATTGTGCCGTTTGCCATTAACCCTATTTCGACCAAGATAATTTCCTTGCTTCAAATAAATAAAACACTCTTACATATGCCTACTAGTACAGGGTATTTGATAGTTAAGCATTATTATGCGACACATTCAATTCGTATGCTTTGTTTTCTTCTCATTTTTGGCTTTGCGTAGCTTTTGGCACTAAATTCCGTTCCAGTTGTTGTTGTTGTGGGGGGATATTTTTAGGAAATGCGGTTTGGGGCCGTCCAATGGCGACAGGGCTAAAGTGAAAATCACACTATATTTCAATTTCATGCGGCAGTGCGCACAGTGCGGCGGCGCGTCTGCAGATTTATGACTAAATTCACATACAAGCAGCTAATAAAATGCCGAGCTAAGCATTTGCTTTGCTTTGCTTTGCTTTAAAAACCAAAAGCAAAACCAACAAACAAAAAAAAGCACATGGCAAAAATGCGACAAACGAGCAACGACAACGACAACGACGAAACTATTTTGGCGAATGTTTGCCAAAGCTGATTGCGTATACGCAGCGTGGTGCGCGCCCTCAAAGTTTATGGCGGCCTTTGTCGCTGCGCCTTCACACTACTACACGTAGACTATTTTGCTCTGCTTTACGCTTTTACTCTTTTCTTTTTTTCTTTTGCGCTTTGCGCTCTCAATCTCTTTGGCTAAAATATTTCTTGTGTCAGCGTTAAAATTTCACTGAAGTGCCTGTCGCCTGTGCAAACATGGCAGAGAGCCGCCTCGCTCATTCTTTCATCGTTTCATTCTTTTCTTTTTTTTTGAGTGTGCCGCTATACTCAAGGGTGTTGCAAAGAATTTATGCTGCTGCTGTGTGTGTATGAGTGTGTGTGTGTGGGTGGCTATGCGTTTGGTATGAGCATCTCAAAACTTTGATCCCTTAATGCCAATAAAACGTTCGCATGTCGTCTTTCAGGCGTGTTGCGTCAGTTTTTATGCGTCCCGAGTTTTGCATACTTCAATGCATGTGATGAACTGTCTGTCCGTCTGTCTGTCTGGCTGCCTGATAAGCAGGCAGGCAGCAATTTTGACGGCTTACTGCCAAATAGCCTTCCTTCCAACCTTCCCAACAAAAAAAAAAAACAAAACCCAAAAGCATTTCTTTTAGCCTCTGCCACACACACAACCCAAAACTTTGTCTGCCTGTGCCACATCAGCAGCAAACCTGTAAGGCAGCTGAGTTAAATGAGCTTGTCCTGCGGCTATGGCACAAAAGCTCGCTAATTATGATGCGTGGCGAAAGTTATGACCATCCAGCAAAATGCTTACGCAGCCCTTTTGGTCTTTGCTCGACGTGATGCAGCAACAATGATGCGTTAATTGCAAAAATAATTAATTATATTGTCAGGCCTGGCAAATACATACATCGAAATACCACTGTGCACACTATACTGAAAATTTCAGCGGAATGCGAAGCGATTGCCTGAGGCTGAAGAACTTTAGCTGGAAACATAATTTTAGTTTTTTCCACATATGATGTGCAGCATATTTGAATTGTAATTTGATATTTCCAAATGAAGCAGAATAGGCAACTAAAAATACACTTGCAAATGTCATGATGATAAGGTCTAAATATAAAAATATATCAGTGCTAAAAATATACAAAGCAAAGTGACTCAAATAACTGAAATAATTCTTTAGAAGCTTTCTTAACTATTCCTATTATTATTATATTATTGAAGTAAGGAATTCAATTCCTTATTGTAATAAGACGAGCTAGAGCGACTAAGGTCTTCAGGCTAATCCTTAACTTCTTCAGTGTTTTGATACATCAAATATAGCTGAAGTCAATAATAATAGACTGAATTGAGCACAGGAAAGATAATTCCTTCATTTATTTGTGTATGATATATTTTAATAGCTTCTGAATGGATATAAGTTCTTTTTGAAGGTTTCTCGATTTATTTTTTTCATATTATCTAAGCTAAATAATTTAAAACTCTAAATTTTATAAAACTGTAACTAAAGTTATATTCCTCATTTATAAATAGAAATAACTATATTCATTTTGAGTTTCCTCTTAATATTCGAAGTATCACAATTAACCAAATAGTTAAACCGCATAAAAATGAAGCTTAATTTTTATATTTCCTTACCAAGCTCATCTCGATTTCTCAATAGTAATCCCTAGACTCTATCGCCATGACTATGCGATTGCGACAAATTGTGAAGAAGAGAGGAAGCGGGCGGGGGGGAACAACTGTCAAGTGCCTTTCATGTGTCAGCTGTGCTGTGGTTGCTATCGCAAAACGCATCTTTTGGCGAGATGCTTTTGGCATTTTGACATGTCGCTTATGTTGTGGAAGAGCTTGCTTAGAATGCGTTCGTTGTCAAAGTGCTGTCAGCTTTGTGTCACTCAGGAAGAGGCCAAGTCGTCGCCTATGGGCGTCGTCGGCGTTGGCTCATTGCACATACGCCCTGTGGGCCCAATGAATCTTCCTCTAAGCAGCATCAGCAGCTGATGGATAGATAGATGAGGGCGGAAGCAAAACTGTGCCATGGTCTTTTAATTAATATTGATGCCGCATTAACAATGTGTATTTTCGACCACTGATTAAATGTGACTAATGATTTTTGATAGGGGGGGAAAAGGCCGAACACAAAACGCTTTGTTGCCAGCCAGCCAGTCAGTCAGCCAGCTAGCAGTCTAATTAAGCTTGGCCCCGAAACAAATGCGCATTGTATTTACGGCTTAATTACGGAAGGCATCATTTAAGAGAACTGCGAATGGGTTGGGAATGTTTTGTTTAAAGTTTCGTTGGCCAAATGCCTGAAGTACTTGACTGCAATTCCTTTCATTTTGTTGTTAAAAACGAAAAAAAAAGAAAACGAAAATAAGATAGAAAAGAGATTGTTTCTTGTTACTGGAGATTATTGAAACCGTTTTCTAATCAGCACAAAGTGCTTGAGCTTTTGCCTGTATTTGTCGTTCTACTCTCGTTCTACTCTTCTTCACTTGTACTGACGCCCATAAACTTGACTATTTGACTTGGGCAAAAAGGCACGAGAGCCAAAAGGCATCTTCGAGCCGAAGCGAGCCTGCACTGTTGATACGATGTAACGAAGCAGAGAGAGACAACTACCAGTCGACAGACAGAGTTGTTGTCGCAATGACACTGACATCAGCATCAGCAGCAGCAGGTCAGCAAAGCAAGCAGGATATATATGAATGTGTTTTCTCCTATTTGCTCGCCTTTTTGCTTCAGCCACTGCACGTGCGAAACGAATACTCGACTAGGAGTAAGAGTGCTCTTGACTGACTGACTGTCTGCCTGTGTGGTGTGAGCAGAAATCGTGAATGCGAATGTGAATGTTTGAGTGTGGTTAGACCAAAATTCATTACACTGAAAGCATTTTTATTTTCAGTCAGTCTGTTGCAATTCAATCTTCACTACCGAGTTTTGTTAATTATGCTTGCCACACAATGTGAATTTCAATTAAAATCACGTCAAACCACACAAACTCTGCTACGCAGTTCATATTAAAATAATATTATGCAAGTGTTTACAGGGCAAATAACTTCTAATTGAGCAAGTTCATATTAAAGTTTGTTCATTTAATGTGCATGGATAGTGCAATCACATCGTTCACTGCGTACTTACAAAACCAATAAGCGTGTGTTTTAAATTTTTCAATGGCGTGCGGAAGTAAGCGAATAGCCGCCAGACAATGCAAAGACAGCGTCGGTGAAAACTTCGCCAAGCTAAATGAAAAATGCAAGCATCCAAAACGTAGTAGAAGACGAAGACAAGGCAAAAGCAGAGGTGAAAGGCAGAAAGACAAACAAAGGGCAAGGATTGCGTCAAATGAAGCGCACTGCGTGTTGTTCATAAAAGGTCTGCTGGCAATGTTGCTGCTGTTGCTTCTTCTGCTGTTGCTCTGTGTGTCTTCTATAGCCTTTAATTTTGATGTGGCCATGCAAGCAATGACCATTGTTAGAGGGTTACAAGGAGCTCAGAAGCTCGCCTCGCACAACACACACACACAATGCATCTTTTGTGCCTTACGTATACGCAATGGCCGCGAAACTTACTTCGACGTCTGCTCTTAGCTCCCTTTTTGCACAACACAAAGGGGAAATTGTTACTGTGCACTCAACTGGCGAATTTCAATTAACCAAGTCGACTAGACAACAGCCAGATGATGCTGATGATGATGATGATGATGGAGTCAGAACCAGAGCAAAAACTAGGCAGCATTTTAAGGCTTTTGCTCGAGAAATAGTTTTCAATAAATATGCGGCAAAGGGATGCCAGCAATTAAATACATTCAAGTATTGAGCATGCGACCAAAGTCTGTTATCGCACATTGAAAGTTAGTTTTCAATATTAAGCATACGCCCGGAGGTGCAACGAGTGTATGTAAAGAAAGTTTTAGTTGATGGCATTTAAAGTTACACGTGCTGCAGCTGAAAATTCAACAACTCAGAGCAGCAACAGCAGCAGCAGCACTTGCTTGCCACAACAATTCCAAGGGGCAACATCACGTTTGTGTAGCAACAACATTTTAATATGAAAGAGGTAGCGTGTGTAGAGTGTTTTTAATTTGTGCAACAGCAGCGACAGACAGCCCAGCATAGCACACCACTGTTGACTACGTTGCGTATGCGCAACGTATGAGACAAAAGACAAAACACACAGTGTAAAACCCTCACTGCTAAAACCCAAATAATGTACGTGTGAGCGCAATTTGTGCGCCCCAAAGTGTGCTGCTACGTGTGTGTGACCCAAAATCATTAGCAATATGAGCAGCAGTTTGTATTAAAAACAATGCCCAAGCCAACGCCACGAGCTGAGATATGCAAAAATACAACAACAACTGAAACTGAAACAAACAAAACAAAAAAAACAACAGCAGAACTCAATGTGTGGCCTTTTTGTTGGGAGACGCGGTGGTGGATGGGATTGTGCCGGGCAAAAGGTTAAATTAAATGGCTAAATGATAAGCATTTGGGTTAAATTGTTGGCTGGCTGGGATAAACACACATACGAGACACATATGCGAAAGGAGGAACGGCAGGCAAAGGAATGGAGTCCTTTTTTGAATGCGTGTGCAGTCGCGTCTAATGTTTTTAATAGCAAAAGTTATAATGAATTTGTTAAACAACAACAAGAGCAACAACAACAACAACAATAAGCGGATCTGGGTACTGTTTTGATTCGTTTGTTTCCTCTCTCGTCTCCGTTTTGTTTGTTTGTGTGTTGCTTAGACATTTTTCGGAACTGGCTTTTAGTGTTTTGTAGACCCGACGCCGCCGCGCCGTATAAATTACGAATTTTGTCAGCGTTGCCTGGGCGCAGAAAAAAATTATGCTATGTTTTTTGGTTTGTTAGGCAATCAGCGATGGCGAACGAACGAACGACGAGGCTTAATTTTATTTTTAGTGAGCTCTTTTGCGGCCAAAATATGGCCCACACCAAAAAAAAAAAACAAACTCAAGCCTGCCCATTGCCTGTCAGAATTAAATATCTCTGCTGTGTTTTTATTTTGTTGTTGAGTTGAGTGTGTGCTACGCATTTTAAGTAAACAATTTCTCTGTTGTCAGCTCTCTCTCTCATTTTTTTCCTCGCATTATTATTATGTTTGTGTTTTATTTTAATCACGCATATTGTGCATATACTTAATTAAGTGCTTGTTAACATTATTTGTGTAAAGCATAATGCTGCGACCGACCAAACGGTTTTGTCTTATGCAGATTTAAGGACAAACAAAACACACACACAGAGTTGGATTTTGTGGGACTATTAGATTTGCAACTCCCTTGCGCATTGTTAGAATATTCAATTTGATTAACAAGCAACCGATCGCAGTCGGCTCTAAAGTGGACATTGTTTACAAAAAATGGCCATGTTGACAACATTTGCAATTAACTATTGTAATTTCGAAAAATGTAAAACGTTAAATTGAAATTGAGTGGATTACATTTTGAAGCTTATCTTTGTTATAAATTGATATTCTATATAAATAGTTTTTATATTTTAGTGATATTATGGCAATTAAGCAGCCGATTATAAGAGCTGAGTGCTGACAACTCGTAAAGCTGCTGTCCACAATTCATTTTAGGGTATATGACAAGAGTTTTTGCGGTCTTTAAGCAAACAACTCGTTAGGCTAATGAAATTTTTGGCCGTACACACACACACACACACAACCTTGTGCCCACTTCGCACTTTCCGAACTCACTTCGCAGCTCACTCTGTGGCAAGTGGCAACGGTAGCCCGCAGCTTATCCGAGCATCAGCCGCATCAACAAGCTGCATACAAAATTCAATTTGGGTGCACTAATTGAATGGTTTATTTTGACAAGGTGGCGTTCGTGTTAGCAGATATGGCCGAAGGGCACAACGCATGCATTTAAATGGTAAATCACACAGACATATACATTGAAAAAAATGTATGCTAAAAAAGTATTGGAAAACAAAATTAAATAAGTTACGACTGAAACCCATTTAATGAAATTTAAACACGTAAGAAAGCTACAGTCAATGCATTTAAATGAAAATTACAAAGAAAAATACTAAAATATTCCAAAGATTATATTTATTCAAAATATATGAAAATCAAAATAAAACTGCAGTATTATTCTTACAATATACCAAATGAAAATACCGAAAAAAATACTAAAATATACAAAATGTTATAGTATCAGTGTTCGAGTGAGATTTTGCGGTGTTATTAGTACCAAATGCCAGAATAAAATACTGAAAACGACTAAAATATACCAAATGTTATATTTTTCAACCATCAATTATACATATTTACTTTTGGGGTCGGCGATAAGTCCTTGGTAGCGGGAATATCAATATCAATTATAAATATTAACAACTATTTTGATTTCTTTTACAGTTTATTTGCAAGTTTGCTTGCATCAAGATTACAAAAAAAGTTCGGTCAGCTAAGAAAATTACTTCTATTTATTTATTTGCTTTAATATCAAGCCCTTACACAAAACTAATCCGTTTGCCATATGTGCATCTTATGAAATAACAAAAATAATGCAGGCAAAGGCGAACAAAGAGAAATATGTGTAAATTGTCCATTCAATTCGAAATCAGCTTTGATAGAAGCCAAGCAATTTAGTGTATTCAACTCGAATGTTCAATTAGAAACTTGTACACAGAATGCTAAGCTACCAAATATGCTTGGCATTTCAGCAATTCCGAATGAGCGCAGCAGACTCTCTTGCCCTTAAGGGCAAACGTGAGGTCAATGACAGTGTGAATCGCTGCAGGATTCAATTGTGATGGTCCATGCTGAAAAGTATGCTATCTTTTATGCATGGCAAAAAGAGGGTGGCAAAGCTTCAGCTTCAGTTTATCTTTTTACAGTATTGTTTTAGTGTTGATGTTGCTGTTGCTTTGTCTGCGGGCTGCAACTGCATCTTCGACTTTGTGTTGTGGCATTAACAAAGTCGTTGATCAGCAGAGTCTGCTGTTGTAGCTGTTGTAGCTTGTGGCATGTGTTGGCAGCTTGGCTCTAATTGAAATATTTTATTGCCAGTTTGTGCAGTTTGTACTGCGTTGCTTTGCGCTGCGCTCTCCTCTACTCACTGGGCGCACATTAATATTCATTAGAGGCAGCAAATGCATTAGTAAATTGCTGCTGCTGTTGCTCTGGCTGTTGCTGTGAGTGCTGCTGATAAATATGGACAAAATACTGCTGGCAATGTGTTAATGCTTTAAACTCGCCACGACAAAAACATTTTATTTGCGGAAGTCATTAAGTGGCTCGTCTGGCCGCAAGCGGAAAATGCGCTCGACACAATCTCTTCTTGGCCCAGGCACTTTCCCTCTATCTTCAGACTGTCGTCTTTCTTTACGTTTTTTGTTGTCGTCGTCGTTCACTTAAATGGGAGCACTTGGCAAAAATTTAAGTTTAATTTCGTTGCAAACTAGTTTTTAGGTTTTTTTCGTTGCATCTTGCCGACTTGCAGAAAATATTACGTATACGCCTACGCAGCATTTGCGTGAGCAGCAATGGCCACAGAATGCAAATTTTTGAAATTTGTGTTGGCCTTTTTTCTCTCTCTCGCTTGCTCTTTTTGGCCACGTTGCCGCAGCTGCAGGAAATGAAGTTGAAGTCGCTGCGCATTACCGCAAAAAGAGGCGACGTTGCACAACTAGTCTCGAGCTACTTCGTTTAACAGCTATATGACAGTGCGGTAAAATTCGGCTTCCGGTTTAATTTAGCAAACGTTTGCTGCTTTATTTTTTGAGAGGCCACAAACCAACCAACCTTGGAATAAGAGCAAAAGGCGGAGGCGGAGCTGCTACAGCCATCAGCCATTAGGCAGACGATGGGTCGAGTTGAGTTTTTGCGCCTTGCCAGTTGGGGAGACATTTCTTAAAAGTTGTGGCTTTTGGCTCTGACAATTTCTGTGTTGGGATTTAAAATGTGTAACCATTCAGAGTTCAGAGAGCGACAGAGAGACAGAAAGAGACAGAGAGAGAGAGAAAGAAAAAGAGAGAGTTGTAGAACAGAACAGAACAACAGTTGAACTCTGAAACACACACATTTTGCTGCACATTGCTGTTTTCATTTAATTGCGAGTCCCTTTTAAGTTTAATTATTCTTTATTATATTCGCATTTAATTGCACAACAAAACCACAAACTACACGTATTATGTAGAAAATCATTAACTTTAATGATGTGATGGTCTCTTTTTTTTATGGTTTTTAAAGTTTTTAAATAGAGAAGGAAATAGTTGGATAAAAGTAAACTAAACTTATTTTAAAGGTTAAAAAAAATGGATAAGAAAATAGTTCATAAATTGTATCACAAGCTAGCTGGGGATAAGATAAGACAAGATTAAGATATTTCGATTTGAAGTTTATTTAAAAACTGTGCTTAAAAAGAAATTATTGCAGTGTTAATCTAAGGAATATTTTGAAATGAAAGTCAAAATAGTTGAATAATTATATCACATTTTAAAGTTAAAAATTAAGTTTGAGATGAGATAAAAGCTAAAATATCTGAAGACATTATTACAGTCTTAACTTAATCAAAGATGTGATGAAGTTGTTGACAGATTTTAGATGAAGCAACTTCCGGTGATTGTATATTAACTAAAACAATCAATTTGGAATGCTGTGACAAATGGCAGATTGTCCGAAAAATCGTCAAGTTTGATGCGCTGAACAATCAATTATATCGTTTTGGCATGTTAATAAGCAAGTCGTTACAGCCCTCAGGGACAAGTCGTGGCAATTAAACGCAGTCGGCGGCGGCGTTCGTCAGTTTAGTCAGTGAGGAGACCAAGGATCAATTTCATTCAGTGTGCAAGGATATAGACAGTCTGTATGTGTGTGTGTGTGTGTGTGTATTGTACATATTGGCAATGTGCAGTCATTTGTTCATTAGCGCAGCGCATAAAACTCATCAAAGGCAATTAACATTAACGCAGGCAATCAGTGAGCGAGGCCCAAGCCCAGGACTTGACGCGAACAGTGTTTAGTTGGCCTACAGACACACACACACACACACACACATAGACAGCATGGTGTCCTTGTCAGCGCCTTAAGAGCTGCCACGAAGGAGATGGTGAACAAAGAACAGAGAGTGAGAGAGAGAGAGGGGAGGGCGACTGATAATGGTGTTATTGGCAGGCGCGGCGCACTCCCACGACATTAATTATGTGGCTCGGACGCTGGGCCAATATGCAGTAAAGTGGCAATATTTGAAAGTCTATTAAACGCTTTGGCTTGCCTTTGCCTGATTTGATTGGACAACAATGCGAATCTGTTTATATCTGTATATCTTTGACCAAGGCAGCAGCTACAGCCACAGTCCGAGTCACAGCCTCAGCAGATATAATATTGTCAGTGCCTGGTCAAATTATTGAACATGAAATTGAATATGGAAAGGAGGAAGCGAGCGACCCATGTTCAAGTGGAGGAAGGCTGCTGCGTGAAATCAAAGCCACAAAAGAAATCCCAGTTTGCATATTAACAGCAGCTGTTGCCCAGCAGAGAGAGAGCGGAGAATCTATGGCTGTGGCATACAATCGTAATACCTTCGATAGAGGTGGGACTACAAGCAGACCATACTCTCTCTCTCTCTCTCACTCTCTCTCTCTCCTGCTCCATCGTCCTACACACATCCTTTGTCAAGCTGAAAATGCAAATTGGCATGACATGCCCTTAACCATTTACCGCACAGCAACGGGGCCTTTTTTTTTGTGTGTGTGCCATTCCACTCGATGTCCTGACCGGGCATAAAGCAAAACGCAGAAAGAAATCAGCAATGGACATGAAGCAAGTAAGGAACGTAAGCAAGTCAAAGCACCGACTAGCAAATGCGCTAACTATGATTAAATAAAATAATTTCGTTACAACTATAATGATAGTAAAAAGCTACAAATATTTTGAATAGTTATTCAAGTAAATAAAGATTTTTTAAAAGTAATCTTAGTATAAGTTGAATGAAAGTCAGACGAATTGAAAATAGTTCCGATGTATTCCTATTTATTTAAATTTCTTTATTGCATTCATTATTTCTCTTTAGTCAACTATACCCTTTAATTGGCTGTGTTGAACTTTTACCAAAGAAATCGGTTTTACTTTCTACTATTTCTTTGCATTTTTCTTCCCATTTTTTTGTTTTTTTGTGTAGTATTTTTGGTGTGTGCAAAAAACATGAGGCCAATTCTCGGGAGCATTTTGACCATACGTCTGCGGTTAAGTTTGCACTGCCTTCCACTGCCTTCCACTCCTTCCTCCTCCCAGTCATTTCCATTCATCCCATTAGATCATCAGGGGCATCGCCGCAAAAACTTGCAGGTCCAAGTCCAGGTCGCCAGCGACTAACACAAATTGTTTGGGACTTCGTCGTCCACATCGTCCGCTTCGCTTTGCTGCTGCGTGAACCAATGCAAATTTTTCCCTGAGGTAACTTTCGTGCTTTGATTGATTGATGGGCAGGTGGCATCGCGACTGTGTTTCCTGGTTGTTGTTGTTGCCTACCTTTATGGGCGCCTCGAAAAATTGAATTTAATTTGCAGGCACGCATAGCCAACCGAAGTCTTATGCAAATGCTACCTTTTTTTTCTCTTTTTTTTATATATTTGCGATTGGTCAGCTATAGAAGCGAGAGCGTGTTGGGTTTGCTTTTGATTGCTGTGCATTAAGCACTTTTGACATTGTTTTAGATTTCTGGGGAAATCAAAGGCAAAATCCAAGCCCCCAACTCAAGAGCTACCAGCCACATCCTTAAGGGTCAGCAAATACAACGAAAAGTGAAAACCAAAAAGAAAAAATAACTGTCCCTTGATGCGTTCAATCAAACTGTCAAAGATGGCGAACAATGCCCGGAGCAATGAGATTTATTGTCAAAATTAATTAAAAATTGTAATGAGTTCAGGTTGTGTTAGACACTTTAAATACATTTCAAATTGGCGGCCAGCAATGCCAATCAATTAATTTGTTTGGCATTTCGGGCAATTTTATTTAAAATTAAGCAACGCATTTGGCGTGAATTTCAATTAGAAATGCGTTTGGCATTTTCAAGTTTTTGCATACATTTTCCATGCGCACATCAGACAGAGAGAGAGTGAGAGATAGAGGGAGAGAGAGAGAGAGAGAGAGCCGACAACAACCATTTTATGCCAATTTGATTGGCTTGTTCGAATGTCAGTTATCCCCTCTACCCTCTTCTCCCTCTCCACAGCTCGCAATCACTTGTGATCAGCGGAGAGAGTTTGAACAATTGGCGTTTTATTTGACCGAAATGCATGCAAGTTTAAATTGTGTTGGTCGCGTTGAACACACGCGTTCGCATTTCCAACAACAACACAAAATCAATGGTTTAAATTTAAATTTTTTGGAAAAACGAAAGCAAAATAAAAGTTGTATGTTGATGCATGCATAAATATTTTTGGAGAGTTCCAAGTTTATCCAGTTTTGAAATTCAACTGCCACATGGACGAAATGAAAAGGCATTTACACAGTTGTTCATTTGTCGTCTGCATGTTGTGCTCACTTATTGCAGTTCACTTGATATGCAATACATTTTTGGCACGACGAACCGAACGACAAGTGCAAAAACGTGTTAACTTAGTGTGGGCATCGACCAAAGTAGGACCAGAAGGGAAAACTGCCAATAGAACGTTGGACTGCTGCACTTCTCTATACTCCTCCTCCTCTCGCTCCTCTCGATGTGTGTGTGCTACTAAAAATTGCCATGTGCACAAATATGAATTGGGGCATGGCATATGAAAATATGCATTGTGCTGCTGCTGCGAAGGTTGCTTGGCAAGAATTTTGCACAGATTTTTGGTTCTCTCCTCAAATATGCAAAAATTTTGACAAAGTGCTCTCGCTCTTCCACTCTAAACTTTATCTATTCCAATTCGACTGGTTTACAAGCTCAGCACAAACTGCATATTTTGATGTTGTAAGCGAGCAGAGATTGATGTTGACATGATAAATAAATTTTAGGGCTCTGAAAGTCGAATTTAAGTTTCAACTATTTTATTGAACTTTAAGGGAATACTTGATTTATATATTACATTGTTGAAAGTGGGTTTTTCATTTCAATTCAACTTATTTGTATTTTACATTACAAAGTATTTACAAACCACCCTCGCATTTAAAAGTATTTGGACAGGCAACAACAACTGGTGACAAGTGGACTCTGCATTTCGACAAGTTAAATGTAAAAATGTTGTTGCATGTGCAAAATTTGCAACAAAACTTGCACGGCTGCCAAATGGACAACAGAAGCATTGCCAATCGACAGACACACGAACGTATTGATAAAATATTTCAAGCGAATATATAGTGAACAAATGTTCCGAACTAGCTTTTGTTCTTTTGCAAAGACATATTTTAGAAATTTCAAGACTTGCGAGGAATAAGAATAAGTGAATGTTATGAACAAGAAAATATGCTCAAAAGTTTGCGAAACACTTGAAGAATTTTCATCAAACTGACCGTGAAATGTTTAGCTAAAAAAATGTCTAATCGATATCACTTTTGCTATTAAATATTGTGAAGTCTCTCGCCCATACATACTCGAAATTAGCAGTGATTTGTCTTCAATTAGACGTAATAAGCCAACTCTCGACAGACTTTTAATTTTGAAAATTATTTCAAATATTTGGTGATTAGTTCACAGCTGAAGAAGGAGAGCAAAAGAGAAAGAGAGAGAGGGTGAGTGGGAGAAAGCCAAGACCAAACTGCCAGCCAGCATTGAAATAAACTTTTTCAATTAATTTAGCACACAATTGCTGTGGTAAATTCGTTTACCTTAATGTTGTTGGCTGGTTGCCCCCCCTTAAATCGAAGAGCTGTAATTGTGGTGGCGATTTGACAAATTGTCGAAGTGAGAGCCCTTTTGTTTTGACCCCCCGCCAAACTACTGACCAGAGAGAAGAGAAGAGCCTTGTTCGATTCGATTCGAATCGATAGAGAACGAGAGAGAGAGAGAGAGATAGAGAAAGGAAGTACTATAGCATTATTGTACGTAGTGTTTGGGCCATTTCCATTGCTCGTTGCCTTTTGCTTCATTTGTAATTTCGTTTTCGCTTTTCGATGCCTTTGTATTATACCTGAAACTGCTGCCTGCAGGTGATAAATGGCAGAGGAAACTTGAAATAATGGAAAAACATTTACTGGTCAGCATAGGGGCATAAATTCAAGCACTTGGCGGCCAGCCTCTTGTTTTGGTTGAATGTCACAGCATTTGCTGTTGCTGTTGCTGCGGCCGTTGCGTAATGTATAAAGCGAATTTGTGTGTTCATACCCGGTACGCATAGAGTAGACGGGTATTATAAATCTGGGAATTTATGTAGCAGGCAGATGAGGGCATCTTCGTTCCTATAAAGTACATATAACAGTATAAAAATGTCTACCTACTAAGGATTGGAGTGGCATTGACTGAAAATCTGGTTTATTTTAGGCTCAATGGTATATTTTTAACTCTATGGTATATTTTGAATGTAGTACAATATATATGGTATATTTTTAGTATTGGTATTTTTTAGTATATTTGGAATTTTGTTACTATTTTTGCGGTATATGATTTTGGTATATTTTCAAATAATACCGCACTATTTTGCTTCTATTTAAAATTGGTAGTGAGTATCTCATAGTCTATTACACTCGACCGTAGCTTTCTTACTTGTTTTGTCCTAGGCTTATTAAGGCGCAAATAATGTGTGTGAATACGCGTCTCGAGGACACATATTTAATTTAATAATCATTTGCATTACGACTTTATGTCTATAACTCAGTCTTGGCAGCCCCAAATTCCCCTGTTGAACACATGCGACCATATGCTGTACTCTGTTCTCTGCTGTTGTTACTTTGCTGCCTCAGCTTGTAAGCAATTACGGACACTCGCATACTCCTAATTAAGTAAATTAATGTGCTGAATTTACACACACTCGCATGTGTGTGTGTGGGGCAACAACAAAGTGAAACAGCCGCTGCGACACTAATTGCAAACAAAGTGTGTCTATGTGTGTCCCGCTTTTCTATGGCAACTCGCTGCTTAGACACATCAAACCAGACGTCAAGGCAGCTCTAGATACAGTAAATATTAAATAGTCATGCATTCCACGGATTATTCAATTAAATTCGATTATGTCTGATTATCGCAAAATTTGCTAATCCACAAAAAAAAGTGGATTATATAAAATATGCGATGCATAACTTTAATCTCCATTTTATTTAATGTTATTAATGCTGCTACAGATAACAATTTGATTAATATAAATAAAAAAGTTAATTGAAAACAGAAAAAACTTGCGCGCCATAAATAACTCACATTTAAATTTCGTTATAGAATTTCATAAATTTTTTTCATGAACATGCATAAAGTTGCAATAAATAATTCATGAGATGAAGATATTCAAATAAAAATTATAGAAAATAATAAATCAAACAAAAAATAGCAACTTGATTAACGCAATTAAATTGTAGTTGCATTTCATTCGCAAATTCTGTTTCAATTTAAATTTTGTGCAAAACTTGCAGACAAACGAATAATTTATGATTGAGCTTCGGTATTTGATAATTACGTAAGAGCCCACTTAAGCAATTTACACTGTATTTTGCGCCTTTATGCACACGTCAACAAGTATGCTTTGGCTTTTTTTTTATTGCCACGCTCGCACCACAAATAAATTTTATTTCATTTGATGATGGCATTTTTTTGCCTCAGCTGGTATTCAGCACACCAAATGATGTTGACAGGCGAAACAAACGCATGCATCAGAGAGAGAGAGATATTGAGAGACAGAGCAAGAGAAAAAGGACAAAAGTTCGAGTAAAAGAGAAAGATAGAAAGAGAGAGAGAAGGAGAGAGTAATTAACAGGGAAAATATATGTGAAATGTGAAAGTTTGTATGTACGTGTGACAGCAGCAGCGGTAGTTACATAAATATTTGGTTTATTTCATGTAATTAAAATAAATTTGTGTGAAGTGTATTAATTAGGAGTTAAATGGGTTAAACATGAAAAGCACAAACAACAAGCGAAGCGATGACCATGGCTCGCTCTCAAACACTTGACGGATGCGGTGGGCATTAATTACGAGTACATTTAACAGCTCCGAGCTCTGGCCATATAAATCCAACCTGTCACACAGAACATCGCAATGATTCGGAAGCCTTTAAAATGCATTTTTTTTTTCATTTTTAAATTTAAAGAAAAAAAAATAGTGTAAAATTTCTTTACAAGGCTTTTTTTTTGTTATACACTGCCACATTTCCATTGCAGTTTGCAGTTGTCAAAGCAATTTACGAGTTCTGGCTTGCATTTCACTTGCTTCCAACTTTAATGTAGCGAAGAATTTGCATAAATTTGTGCAGACTGCAAGTTTGCATTCAAAAAGAGACGGCAAAAAAAAAGTGCAAGCAAGTAAGAAAGAAAGAGAGAATGTAGAAATAGCTGAGGAAGAAACTGAGCAACAGCAACTTTAAAGTTGTTGAGAGAACTCTTATTGGGGCAAAGTGTACTCTGGCCAACATGTCGCATGCTTATTATTGACTGCCACAAGCGCCATGTTGGCCCATTTGGGCCATCAACTAATGTTGTTTGCCAACTTCGTCCTGGCTAGCATTTCTGCATCTGCACTCAGCCTCCAAAGTTCTCTCTTCCCCTTCTTCAATCTCTTTCTACGTTTGGCCTGTTGAAAAGTGTCGTCGTTCTTCTGCTTGTATTTGGGTAACGGGGCAACTTTATCTGCGCGCGTCTCGTTCAGTTTTTCCCTCACTCTTTTTTTTATGTTTTGTGTCCCATGGACGAAACTAGTTTTTGTGAGCGGCGTCGCGTTGTAGTCACTTGCTGACACTTTGCGTTTCTTTGGCCAGCAACTCTCGACCATTTGCAGCTACATTTTATCTTTACGTTCTTTCTCGCTACATCTCTTCATTTTTTTTGTTTCATTTTCTTTGGCGTCAGTTTTTCTTTATCGCTTGACCGTCGAGCCTCAAGCCATAGAAGCCTTTAGCTTTACTTTTCCCAAAACTTTTCGTTTCATTTCTGTGTTTTTTTGTTTTTTTACTTTTGATACAACTGAAGTGCTCGCTTGTGTGTGAGTGAAGAAGTGTGTTTTCTTGCATGTGTGTGCGTTTGATTTTAGTTGGAATTTAGTTTTATCCTAGAGTTTTGCATAATTTCTACTTCCATGTGCTGAGAATTTTAAGTACGAAACGTATTTCATTTTATTTTATATATTTTAATTTCAACTTTTCCTACATTGATTCATAGCTAAATGGACGAGACGTGCTGTCATCAAGCAGTTGCATATTAATTGCGTCTGTAGTAAACACAATTTTCATAATCAGAAAAGCGACTACTAAATTAGCATACTTTTAATGGAACATAGGAAATGATTGACTTCAAGTTAATTGTTAAAATGTGAAATTAAGAAGGATTTTAGAGCTGATGAATAGTTATTTCAAATAAACTTTTATCAATGCAAAAATATATTTATATTTACTACGAAATGAAAAATGGGAAGAGGAACTATTGAATGTACTAGGAATTATTATATGTATATTTCCCAAAAAATGTGTTTAAGAATTATTAAAATCGAAGATTTTTGTAGAAAGTACAAAAAATATAAATTTTAGAAGTGACAGAACATTTCCAATATTTAATTTTAGATTCTGTTTAACTTAAAATTAACTTCCGAAATGTGATGTGAAATTATTTGTAATAGATATTTACTCAAAAAATCATATATGTTTTACATAAAAACACAAAACTAGAATAAGAATTCAATTCAATTAAACTATAATTGACTATAATATATGCAATACCTTTTTACTAAAAGTTTTCTTTTAAAATGTGAAGTCAAAAATAATTTTCACATGACGAATAATTGAACATCAGCTGATATTTTTTGTAAATTAAAGAATATATTAATATGAACTAAAAATGCATTGAACATTATAAGAATATTCAAATTATTAGCAGTTAAAATTTGAAACCCAAATCAAAGCAAACATTTTCAAATCGAAACTCCCCTTGACCTTATTATGCAGGGTGCTTTCAGATTACAGGGTACAACATAAATATAAAAGGCAATTCGGAATGAAAGAAAGAGAGAAGCGTAAAAAAAATCAAAGCACCCACACACACACACACACACACATAGAAATACGGCCAAAGCTAAGGAGCGTCCCGAGAGACGCCGCGTAACGGAGTAAAGTGGCGAAATTAATTAGCCCCTAGTGCGGCAGCCTGATTGCGCGCGAATGCGAATACGCCGGAGAGCTGTGCCAAATCCCCGTTACGGGACTCCGCTCAGCTCTCAACTGAGCTGAGCCCAGCTCTACACACTCTCTCTCTCTTCCTCTCTCCCTTTCTATACAGTACAAAACTCTAGACTCCTCCACCAAAGAGAATAAGAGAAAGGAAGAGGGGGAGAGGCATGCGTGAGCCAAGCGCGAATTATATTTATAACGTGAATTTATCTTTCTCGCTCTGATTACGCGCGTAATTTTAATTGCATGCAACTTAATAACACGCCTTGAATGAAAACGTCCTGGCATGGCATTCGCTTGCCCTCAGGGAATTCCCGTTTGCGTTTTATACAATTTATGTGTAGTATATATCGCAGCCACACCTTCACTTATCCAAAAGGTGTGAGAGGTGCGTGTGTGTGTTTGTTTGCTTGTGCTGGCTTGAGTTAGCATTGCATTGTAATTCCCTGGCCACAGTCAGGCCATTTAATATTGCGTATACGCAACGTTTGCACAATGCGCCTGGCATAATATTGAATTTGCAACACTCGCCACTCGCCAGCTCGCTTGTTGTAGTATCTGCATCCGGTCGATTGCCAGCCAAGCAACTGGCAAGTAATGCACCTTTTGACTGCTCAGCCAAACGTCAGTGGCCAGTGATTAATATTGTAAATGCTGTGCAATTTACCAACTAGCAGAGGTAAAGGCTGATTGATTTCATGTGGCATTGTTATTAACACAATAAGCCTTTTGCAAATCCAACGGAGTAAACAGTCGAGTGGATCAATCAGAGTATTTAATAGTTGTCTATCAACATCTATATTATTTAATCAATTAGTAAAATATTTTGCTGATTTGTTGACGTCCTCTTTTGCTTTTGTCTTGGTCAATAAATTTATGCTGTATAGCGAGCAACGTCTCAAGCAACTCATCGATTCGGACATTTGATTTGATTTGTTCGCAGGTCTCATGTGTATTGGTCTGGTCAAAACTGACAGCTACGCAAATGGGAACGCAAAGACAGCCTCTAAAAAAAAAGAAGCAGAAAAATCAGAAAAATGAATGAAAACAACAGCAGAGATAGCGTCGAGATTTACGAGCTGGCTGTCAGACGCTATCATAGCCAAAGATTGATGGCCAGCTGAGTGGCAGGTAAAGTAGGTAGCGACAACAACCAGGTACACATAACAACAATGAGCACAATAACACCAGCTGCTGCTGCTGTTGGTGTCTGTCTGCTTATCTATAAAAAATGAACTCCTTGGGACTACTTAGAATCCCGGCTATTGATTTCATTTGCAGACCAAAAACATTTGTCTCCGTGTCCGTCCCCTCGCTTCAAATTGGCAATTATGCATCGACAGATGCCAACGTCAGCAAATGTCTAAACCAAAAATGACAAAAATAAGAGAATATGGCCAAGCATATTTGATAAATTATCAAACTTTTAATAATGCTAAGCACTCGGGTTCGTTGAAACTTTTTAATTTGTCCCTCTGACCGAATCGAGCAAAGAGCAACACAAAAATGTTGCCAAGCATGAAATTGCCAGACTACGACGACGATGATTTTCTCTGACCAGCTCTCAAGTAGGAAGACGGAAACTGATATTACAAATCAGATATGCGGCGGGCAGCGAGAAAACGACGAGCAACTGTCAGCAGATTGTTGATTTCGTTTTCGGTGACTTATTTGCTGACATAATATACTGAAAATAGACCCAACAGACAGGCCAACAGACAGACAGCCAGCAAGTGCTTCCCCAGTCAAATTAAGTCGCATTTAATGAGGAGAACACACACACATACACACATATACAGAAGGTGACTTTCGCATTAGGCTGGCGAAAAAAGGAAAAGGAAAATGGCAGAGAAAACGACCTTCAAGCTTGGCTTGAGTAAGCGCGACAACAGTCACTCACTCTCTCTCTCTCTCTCTTTTGCACTTTCTCTATCTGTGACATGCGAGAACTGCAAAATGTTATAAATTATTTCCAGGCTATTGGGTAAATTGAAGGTGCCTTTTAGCACTTTTGCTCTTTGTTTTAGCATATAGATTGGATTCCAGCCAACACTGTTCTACTGCAATGTCATTAAAATCGAACGTTCTGTGCGCTCTCTGAGTGCATTTTGCTGCTGGTATAAATCAAAATGTTAACTGCTTCACACACACAGTCTTGTCTCTGCTGCATTTTACAAAAGAAACGGAGGCGAGGCAACAAAATTGTTGCAATTACGGTCTATAAATTGCAAGAGCATCTCGACACACACACAAACAGACATGAATAGTTGTGTGTGTGTGTTTTATAAGGAGGACATGGAGGACACGCCCAGATAGTAACCGCAGGTGCTATGCATCATTAACTTTGACTCGCAATTGGTGTTGTTGTCGTTGTTGTTGTTGTTGTTGCTGCTGGTGGTGGCTGAGACAAAGTAAACATTTCAGCACCTTGGCTAACCACACAACTAACACATAAACCTATGGTCGATGGCCACACCACACAATAACCACGTGTGCAGCTGGTCAATCTGCCGCTGCTTGGCTGCTAAATAAATAATTATGATTGTCTTCTGCTGGCCACTTGACCGGAAATTAATGACCGCATCTCGAAGCTCTCGCACATCTTCAAAAACCGCCTTGACAATTAATATCAAACATGATCGTTGAATAGTTTCGGTGCTTCTCCTTTTCTCTCCTTGTGTGTTGTGTTGCTGCTGTCTTTGAGTTATTTATGGGGCACATTAATAAATGGGTTCACTTTCAGCCTCGTTCCACGCAATAATAAGCAAGACATTCGGAATTAACATAAATAGAATTCTGCTTAATTGCGGCATTCATTTCATGCTTATTTTTAGATTTTGGCCATTCATTTTACATATAAAAGTGGTCGCTATTTTTATGTTAAATCAAACCATTTATTGTTTCCATGTTTTATTTAGTTTAAATACTCAATTCAAAGTCAAAACAAACAACTATTGCCAAGCCTAACTAATTCAAAACCCAACCGAATGTTGGGTCATTTATTTGACTAACGAAATGCACGAAAGGTTCTATTCTGTTTTGTTGTGGTGTCAACCATTTCTCAGAATGTCATAGTCTTACTGCCGCTCATAAATAATAAATGTAAAATGAGACAAGAACTGGTATGGAGGAGGTAGGGCAACCCTTGACACTCGCTCACATCAAGTTCATCAATTCTAATCAAGTTGGCCAAAAGAAAATCTCCGCTGAAAATTAGCCACACTAAACAGCTAGTTGGAAGGGGTGCGAGGTATTTGTTTTGCCTCATGCCCCAGGAGACGTGAGAGAAAGCCAAGGCCAAAGCTCACAATTACAATGTCATTCCAACACACACACACACACACATGGCTACATTTGTAACTCCTTTTGGGACACACACACGCAAAACCAAATTTATCCTGGGCACGCATGGCCAAGAGATGGCAAAGCTTTGGGGCCTAGTCTAGGTTGGTCGCACCCAAGGAGCCTAACACGCATATGTATAATTCATAATGAATCCTTTCTATTAGTCAAACGTAAAATGAAATGGTTTTTACGTATTAGTAACGCATATTGGCTGTAAAGCCACAGGCAAACCAACACACACACACACACAAGCTGAAGAAACTCTTAAGCTCAGCGTCAAACTTTTGTTGTGGCATTGTTGTGTGCCCTTGGAGAATTATGCTGACAAGCCAACGAACAGTAGCAACAACAGCAATAAGGACAATGGAAGAAGAACTACACACAAACTGAGTTGAGATGCTAGTTGTGTTCCAAGGATCAGCAGCAGCAAGTAGAAGCTGGAAATCAAAGATATGCAAATTGAAACAGATACTTTTTGTTGTGCGCTGCTGTGTGTGTTACGTATTTTATATTGGAGCAGCAGGCGCTATTACGACATTTCCCAGACGTGGCCACATTGCTGTAGACCAACGAAACCAGTAACAACAACAACAACAACAGCAGACCAACAGCTTCTGCAAAATACTTGGCAAATACAATAAAAAATATGGCATTTTTTTTTTGCTGCTTGTGCTTTGCTTCTTCTTTTGATTCTCTAAATAACATAAATGCTTTGGGGAAATGATTTATGTGCGGCAAAAACTTTGGCTTTTTACGATTGCAAATAGTTAAAGTACTTCCGATGCCCACCATCCATCCATCCCTTCTCATCCCTTTTTCCCTATCTGGTTTCGGTTGGGCCTTTAAAATGTTTGATGCCGTGGCTTAAGAAATTATGTTCTGGCTCAGGGTGACCCATAAATTCACACGCATGAGAAATGTCATTGAATGAGCTGCCTCCCAACTCCAGCGAAGAAAGAGCAAACTAGGAGAGAAAGAGAAGCTTGCTATATTGTTATGGACGCAGCTGCCATTTCGAAATTGCCACGCATGACTTGGCTTATATTTGGCATCGCTTTTCCCTGCCCGCCCCGCCCTCTTTTGCTGCCCATCAACACTTTTGCAGTGCTGGCAGTGTTAGCCCCGGCATTGCTACCATTTGACCCAGTCTCCCGTTATTTTTGGGTTAATTATGCCAAGAAACCCATTAAGACTCGCTACCCCAGCAGCCCAGCAGCCACAAGCCTGGCATTGACTTTATTTTGCTCTTTCTCATTGCTCTGATGTTAGGATACTTTAGGCGCGACACAGAGAAAGAAACTTTACTACGAGACTGCACATAATATAATAGTTAAAGATATAAATTTCCATTTTATAAGGTTAGTGAAGTAGAATAGATTAAATTTGAATTCAAATAAAATTTAAATTTGATTTAAAATATCTTTTTTGAAGGCTTAAGAATTGAATTACAAGTTTAGCATAATAAATGACATAGTTTTCATTAAGTGAAGAATGCCTACAAACAAATGAAAATTGTCTTATAATGCCAAAGTTTAACCAAAATAAATAAACAAGAAAATTTCATAGCATACTTATGAGCGTCATAAATAATCTGCTATGAAATTAAACCAGCTTACGATGCTGTTAATTCAGCATTGAATTTTTTCTAAGAATAGAAAAAGTGAAGAGTATAATCCGTTATTTCATAATTAAATTTGTCTTTTTCTTTTGTTAATAATCCAAAAAGTAAAGAGTATCCACTATTTGCCTATCGGATTTGTGATTTTAATCAGTTTGCTTTCGTTTTTGCTTTTTTTGTACCTTTCTTTTACGCATGTGTGCATTTTCAGCTTTCTATTTTTTTCTGTTTGTTTGAATTCTATAAATATTTTGTGGTTGCTTTTTGTTTACTTATTTTTTTCTTATATTTTTGCCTGAACTTGCTGTTTGCTTCTTGCTGCTTTGTTGCCTGCTCTCTTAAGCTTTTTGTACACGTTTTTGCTGCTGCTCAAAAATTATTTGCCTCTCTTTTTGCTGTGTCGTTTTTGTTGCCATTTGGCATTTTGAAGTTTTGCATTGCAGTCACAACTCGAACTCATACTCACCTGACTTGCAATTGCCATTGCTTAACTTTTACGCATACAATATGAGAAGTGTGTGTGTGTGCATTTATTTTCTGGTAGCAAGACAAAGTTTGCTTAGCGAAATTAACGTCAGCGTAGGTTGCGACCCGGCAATATGGTGAATCTTGCTTGAGGGAGAGACGAGACGCACATTAATAAACATATATTAGAACTTTGCTCAAAATTAGTAATTCAATTACGCTAAACAGCTACTTATGATTGCCATGACTTTGACTCTCTCTCTATGACTATGACTTTGAGCAGAGTTGGAATGGTATTAACAGTGGCAGCAGCAAACAGCAAATAGCAAACATTGAAGTCGGCTACAAATGGCAGCTCAATTGGCCAATCAGGCATATCAGAGGCCACAGACGTTGGCTTAAGGCGCATGCATAATTCGCACTGCCAATGACCGTCAGCTGGTCATAATGACGCCAATGAACTGACCGTCATAACTAGATTGCCCCCAAAATACACCTCGATCACCCGCTCCTTCCACTCCTCCTCTTTTCAAGGAGAGCAGCAGCAGTGTGTTAGCAGCTTCAATTGAGCACCGCCAGCTGCTTCCACGTTAATATTGCATAATGCAAGGCGAGGCAAAGTCAATGTAGGGCAGGGTAAGGCGGGAGTGTTGGCGAGGGCGTGGGCGTGGGCGGCACACATAATTAGGCCCAAAAACGTTCAAAATACGCAATTCTGATTAGCCTCAAAGTGCAGCAGCGCGTTATGGCAACACTGGCCAATCCTTTACTGCCCACATCTCGATCATCATCATAATCATCACTTTGTGTGGGAGCAGCGAAGTCGAACATGGTTACGTGTTAGGCAGTATCAAAATGATGCACTACACTAGCGAACAAAATACAAAACAAAATCAAAAAAACATTGAAGAGTAATTAAGCGAAATACGATGATTTTAAAGACACAAAATTAGAGAGAAATAAGCATTAAGCATTTGAAAGTGAAATGAAATAATGCATAACAATAGCAAGAAAAATAAGTTAGTGAAATCTAGTCACCAAAAGAATCCAAGTCCAGTCAATCAAGCATTTGTAGCATCTCCAGCACTTGAAACTAAATTTGCTTTAAACAATATTAAGTATACGCATATACAAGAATGTACTACATTCAACTTTATTTCATTTTTTCTTTATACTCGGGGTGTCTGTCTTTCATTCTCTCTCTATCTCTTGCTCTTCCTCTCTTTTCCTCTTTTGCAATTACACTGAAGTTGCTTTGTACGCAGTTTTGCTTATTAGTGTAAGCAGATTGTCAGCCAATGATGATAACTGTGAGTGTTGTGTTAATGAAGCGAACAATCAGAAAATCCGAGCAATACTAAAAGCAGTTGCAATTAAAAAATCATCAGCTGGAACAAAGACAATCCGGGGAAAGTTGTAAAAGTTGCATGAAGAAGCAGCAACGTTTGCAGCACAGCAGCAGCAGCAGCAACAGCGGCAGACACAGTCAAAGTTGGTTGTCAACTGATGGCAGACATCCGCAATGACAGTGGCAAAAGGCAAAAGCAGTCGCAGTCGCAATCGCAACTGTAGTTGTATGTAGTCTGTGGTGATAGTGGTCTTCGTGTTGGTTGCACAACTCCACAAGGAGCAAGAGAGAGAGAGAGAGAGAGAAACGGAGCAGCATTGCCAAAAAAGGAATTGCAAGTAACAAACGGAAGCCACAAAACGGACCGCAATTGACGTACAGTTGCCACCGCAGCCAAAAAGAGAAAATCCTGTTGTCAGTTTCGCCTGGAGGCGAGGCGACCTCCAAGCAAAGTCATATGCACAAACAAAAGCAAAATCAGAAGCTAAACAAAACAATGTCCCAGCGACAAGGACAACAATTTTGCATAGTTATGCGAATGTCGGGGTGCCAAAATGAGCGCTGGCAAAAGGATGTGCGGCCATTTTGTTTTATATACCACAGACCAAAAAGCAAGCAAAGGCGCTCACTGCTCTCGCTCCTGTTGTTGTTGTTGCTGTTGTTGCTGCCGTAGCTGCTGGTGTTTGTTTGTTGTTTGTTGTTGTAGTTTTCATAATAACAATAAAAACTTTGCTTTTTTTGTTTTTTTTACAATTTGCGGAAAACTTGAAATGATTGTTATGCAATTGTTGGTAACGCAATTTTGTCGTCGTTTTTCTTAACACAACCACAACGACAGCAGCAAGAGCAGCAACAGCAGCAGCAGCCAGTGTCCTTTTCACTTGTGTCCTCCCACTCATCTTCTCCCACATTGAGTGTGATTGTGATTGTGTGTGATTGTATGTGTGCATGTTTACACTATAAATTCGCATTAAGTAGCACAAAAGTTTTATTGACTTCGTGTTCAGTGCGCTTGATTTTCATGCCATAGAGAGCTGGTAGCAGCCAGCAGCCAGCAGCCAAACAACGAACGAGCAGCCAACAGCAAAACAGATAAACAAACAGCAAACTTTAATTGCAAAAATTTGTGGTAAACTTAATGAAAGTACCAAAACACTCATTGAAAAGGCAGTGAGGGGCAGGGAGTATGTCTCTAACAATCTATCGCCTTGCATGTCTGCTCATAGAATCAGTGCTGTGTGTGTGTGTTTGTGTTTGCTGCTGTTGACACTGCTGACCAAAAGTCAAATTGCCAAAGTGTTTGTTTGCTGCCAGCAGCTGCAATTGAAGCTCAAGCTTCGATTGCCCGGCGGAAGGGTGCAACCAATTGATGACACCAAGTGTGGGGCGTTCAGCTCTCTAAATGACTTGTTAAATGTGTTTGATTTTCGGCAACGATGCTCTGTGTTGTTGCTCTTACATCTCGAGTACATTCGCTTCACTGGTGGTCACAAATAAAACAACAGAAAAATTGTTTATGCAGTTTGTTGTAATTAGGAAAGCATTCAATTTGCATTGTTGCAAAATAAATTAGGAGTAACTAGAAAGAAAGATAACTGTAGAGTGTTCTTAAAATATACCATTCTTGGTATATTGTTATACTATTACATTATGAAATATACCATATAGTGTAAAATATACTAGATTGTTCACCAAAAAATATATATTTTATTTATGATTGAAGTACTGAAAATACTGAAATATATCATAAATTATATACGGTATATCGATATACCATTACATTAGAAATATACCATATAGTGGAAAAAATGCTGGGCTGTTAACTGCAGAATATATATAATTTAATATACCTAATTAATTTACTAAAGACAGAAATATACCGCAGATTATATATGGTATATAAATATACAAATACATAAGAAATATACCACAGAGTACAGAATATATTAGATTGTTAACCAAAGACATAAAGTATATATTATGGGGCCAGAGATGACTTCAATGACATTTGCTAGACACACAAATTTATCAAAATTTTTTATTCAAATTCTGTTATAAATGTCATATGCTTGAGTAAATTCATTTTACTTTTATCTAGCAATTTTTATGAATTATTATATGTATTTCATTCATAGTAATTGTAAATGATTTAAATAAATAATAACTATGAAGTCTAAACGTATTTCTACTACAGAAATATTTTATGGCAAACTTGACATTAATTTCTTCATTTAATTAACTTCTTCAAAACCTTTGAGAATTTGTTAAAGATTATTCACTGCAAATGAAATTCACATTTGAAGTGTTTAATTAAAACAACAGTCAAGCACGTCGAATGCAATTTGTGAAACTATGAATTTCATAAGAACTGAACTCATTGATTATTAAGTTGATACTCGGCAAGTAAATGTACATACATACATATGTATGATTTATAAATGGCAGAAGAATAACGCAATAAATTAAGGTAAATTCCATGTAATTATTTTTAAGTCTCAATTAATTTAACTTATTTACCAACATCAATTTGTTTTCCATACTATCGCTCGCTCTCTCTCTCGGTAGTTTAATACTGTAATTACTGAAGCCATTTGCAAATACACGAACGAGATTTTTGATCTGCCTTCGGCAATATATAAAATTGAATCCTTTGTGTGGTGTTGTGTGCACATGGAGTATTTGTTGTAAATACTCATTTATAAAATGTGCCTGGGAACAATCTCGCTGTTTGCTTTGCAGCTTGAAATTTCAATTAATTATTTGTTAACAGAAATCATAGTTGTTGTTGTTGTCGTCGCTGTTATATTCAATGGAATTAATTTTGTTAGTGCCAGGCGCACTTGTTTTCTCTGCAGCTGATGAGCTAAAAACTTAACATTTTGCTAAGCTTGCGGAGTAAGGTAAAAGCCAAAAATTCACAATATTGTCAACTTTGCTGTGCTTCAATTAAACTTGCAAACAAAGTCGCGGCAAATGCCAACAACAAGATGCCATATGCATCATCATCATCATCATCATGTGAGTGCTCGCGACTTGTGGTGCCCAAAATTTAACTAGATCCGTTTTTAATTAAACTCAACAACAAAAACACAGCCATTCAAATGTCGCGCCAGCTTGACACACACGCACCTTTCTCCATTTTGAAGGAAAACTAAACAGCAGCAGCCGCAGCAGCAGCCAGACGAAAATCTTAGCTGCAGCTGAGAGCTGTCTCAAACTTGTTTGCACCTACTGATATGGCAACCACTTGCTTTCATACTCCGCACACACACACACACTTCTATCCCTTGACGCTGTGCTTTCATGTGGCATTCATGTCGTGTAGCTGCCTGTTATCCTGCCAGCCGGCTGTCTGCCAAGGTTCAGCGTTGCGTTTGGGATTATGCCAAAATGCAATTTGCATTTGCAAAGACGCTCTCGAGTCGAGTCAGAGGGCCCAAGACAGCTCAAGCCACATGCGCGTATTAATTTTAAATTGACTGTGAAATTACAATGCACAAATTTCGACTCTTTCCCCCACCCCCTCCGTTTGCTTTAGTTATTATAATGAGTGCATTTGACCTTTAGCTGATTTATCTAAAATTAATTACGTTCTTTCTTCGCTTGTTATCGTTGAGTGGTAGCCAATTGAGTTGCGTGCCATTAAGTCATTTAACAATTTAATAACCATTATTGTAATTGAATCTACTTGGCTAATATTCACTGCCTCTCCAAAGGCCACTTTGAAGTAAAGTTTCAATTCAAAGACAGCGCTGCTTTAAAGAGTTGAAAGTTGTCGCCAGGAGTCGGAGTCGGAGTCGGAGTCAGGCATCACAGCACGCTCGCCACATTTCGCATTCATACAAAGACATTTAAAGCAATTACACCCCGGGGTATTATTCAACTGCAACTTGCTGACAGACACATATTTTGCTTCAGCTTGAGCTTCGGCTTCGACTACGGAAAAGTGAGTCAAACTCCAGTTGCAGGCAGTCAAGTAGATTCAACAGTCAGTAGTCAGTAGTCAAAGAGAGAGAGAGAGACTGCTGAGACTCTGAGTCAGCAAAAAGCATGGGGCATGCCACAGAAGCACCAAAGTAGAAATAACTTGCGGCAGGGCACAAAGACAATAACATTTAAATGATTTTAATGGCAGCTGTTCGATTTTATTGACTAGCGCTGCTGCTCCTGATGCTGCTTCTGTTTCTGCTCTTCATGCTTCTCCCCTCCTTCGGCTTCTGTCACACTCCAGACACATTCCTGGTGTCCTTGTTCTGGGTCCCGGGCATTGTGTGAAAATGTTATTTGCTAACTGAGAGTCATCAGTGGTGAGGCAAGAGGCAGGAGGACAAGCCAGAAAGGCAGCTCATCTAGCAGCTCTGTGACTGCTGAAGGTGGTCTCATAATAATAAAAATTATTGTTACTAGCGGCTAAATGTATGTCATTGGGTTATTCTTATTACTGTTGTTGCTGCCACACCCAGCGGCAATTGAAATGCGCAGCGAAGCGAAACTTGCTCAAGTGAATGCAATGAAAATATCTCTCTAAAGGAAAAAAGCACAAATGCTTGTGGCACACAGCCATAATCAAGATTTCGCTGTGCAGCTGAAGCTGTCGCCAAACGGCGAGATAGAGTAAAGGAGAGATTGGGAGAAAGAGATACAGAAAGTGAGAGAGGCATAGACTGATTTAGTCTTAGAAAGAGATGCTTGAATTCAAGGCTTCATAAGTATCGAATTTTCATTGATAAAAATATAAATGTAATCGATTTTGTGCAGCGCAAAATAGGAAATCATTTGAAGAAGTTGGCGCAAGTTAAATGTTACATAAAAGTCGACTTGATGCATTCAATTGTCTGTGAAATATTGAAGAGGCTGCAACACATGTTATTTTTCTTTCTTACTGGAATTTATGCTTTTCGGCACTCGTAATTTATTCGTTTATATATTTAATCCTATCTGCACGCAATCAGCAATCAACTGCAATTTGGGTGTTGACTTTTTCAAGGCACACACTCGCATAAAGAAATATGTGTGTGGCTGATGTCTCTTGTTTACATTCCAGACGACATTCGCAATAATAATCAAACATATTTGATTTAAATGTACTTTTCCCCATAAATATATAAATACGTATCCAAACAAAAAACTCAACCAATTTTTTGTTGCTTCATAAAAATCACAGATATAAAATCTGCGAAAAATTATTTGTGATATATGTGTGTGGGTTGGCAAACGAAAAAAGAAAAACGAAAAAATTGTTGAGTTTACCTGCGGGGTCATCGCTCGCCATTAGGTTGTTTGCCCGTAGCAAATAGCGTGGGGAAAACCTAACAAACGACATGCCATAAAAACCACAACGCAACGATGAATTAACTCAGAGCCTGGTTGCAGCAGGCAGCCAGTCGCACATGTTTGTTTAATAAATTCAGATTTGCGTAAGGCACAAAAATTGAAAAACCATAGAACAAAAAAAAATGTATGAAAGTAAAGCCATTTATAAATTGCACTAAAAGAAAATTTATTCTCTCTATTCTCACTCTTTCAGTGTGTGCTAAATATGCAGAATTCAGCATTCAAATTGATGATTAAGTCGAAATTTAATCAAAGCTAAGCAACAATCATATCAGAAAGGGTAAGTAAAGATTTTCACAAGATTATTATTTTAATTTTTTTGTGTTATTCAAGTTGACTGCACAACATTTTATTAACACGAAAGCCAAGCAAAAAATTAAGAAAAACAGGAAAAATATAAAGTACTGCTGCATGTTTTTTTAATGACAGCGAAACCTGGCGCAAAACAATTCGCATAAATAATTCACCAAGTTTTGAGTTTTGAGTTCTCGAGCAAGAGAATTGAGCGCGGGGCGGGGCGGGAGAGTGTGATGAGGAAACGTTGCAACTTTAGGACAAAGCACAAAGTGAGGCAACTGTGCGGCATGCACATGTTGAAATGGGCTTAAGGCTAAAACACAAGCAAGATAATCCAACACATGAGCTGGAGCCTTGCTTGTTAATTAAGAATGTGAAACAAAGTCATAAAGGAGACAACAGCAGTGGCAGCAGCAGCAGCAGCAGCAGCAGCAGCAGCAGCAACAGCAACAGCGCCAGCTTCAGGTACAAGCAACATAAAAGGAAACGTGCACAATAAGAGACACATGCATAAATACTTAAATATACAGACACAGCTGTGTGCTGAGGTTTGTGGAGAGTCTGTTTGGTTTATTAAAATAAGTATGTGCTTACAAATGGGGGAACAGCAACAGAAGTAAAATCATATTCTTATTCATTTGCGACGTCTCTGCTTAAAGGCTCAATATCTCTCATGAATTTCGTATATATTTCGTATATTTTTTTTTTGTGGGGTACCACGTGGCGGGTACGCAATGTCTTTGACATGGCATTGACTCGGCAACTGTCCCATTTTAATGAGCAAATTCGATTTCATTGTCACGCAGCCACGCAAGCGGGGAGGGACTGTGACCACAGTCGCAAAAATTACGCATACGCCGCGTGTGCGCGCCGCACCAACCAAACGTGTCTGGGAATCCGCTTTTTGCAGGGCAACTCTTCTCTCCAGCATCGGCATCAGCATGAACAGCACTTACTATATATACGTATATATCCATAAACAGGCGAGCCCATCACAGTCTCGCAGGCGCGACTCTGCCAGAATTTATTAATGTATGCGTGACGCGTTGCGTTGTGTGACCAGTGGACCACGGACTCTCTGACACGCTGCCACAAAAGTTGCCTCCTGTAATTATTTATTTGCGCTGACAGAAATAGTACTTCTATGCAAAATTAAACAGAATTCACATTTGCCATTGACAAGCAACATTCGTGTCTTCTACTTTAAGAGCAGGCAAATAATCCAACTCATCTTTTTTATATTGGGATAGGTTGTGTTGCAAGTATTTTATACTTTTCTTATCATAAGTCAGCTATTTATGTTGATACAAAAATGTATGAAAAGCAGAAAACTAATCAGCATATCTGGGTCGAGATGTTAATCTCGTTTAAGCGCTAAACTAAAGTGCAAGCAAGTTTCAGCAAAAGGCTGACAAAGGACTTGTAAAACATTCCACTATATACGCTTTGTGTGTGTGTGTGTGTGTGTGAGTTGTCTGTTGTTGTCTGCAGTCGCCAACACTCACACACTCACACACACACAGGCAACCAACAACAACAAAATGCATATGCAAATTTAATTTTTTTTCAATGCAGCACATACGAGTATTTGCATACTTCTCTCTTTCTCTCTATACTAAGCGCATAGAAGGCGTGGGTGCGCCCCCTTTTCCCCTTTTTCCAACCAAGCCAACTGACTGTAAACAGCTTCTTTATCTAACCCGTTTTGCTCGCCGACTCGGTTGCAATTTTCAGTTTTAAGTAGAGCGGAAAATTAAAAACAAATTTTGCCGCACATTTCAAGCATTTTCACATTGTGTGTGTTCGTTCTCCTGTGCGTGTGTTCAATGCAATTCTTTCTTCTTATTCTACATACGTATATTTTCATACCTGTAAATTGGATTTTGTATTTCTTGGTTCTTTTTATTTTTAAGATGCATTCCACGTTTGTATGCAAACATGCCACGTGGGTAAATAAAAGTGTGTGAAAGCTTATAAATGTTTGACGAAGCTTCAACACGTTAGTCGATGCTGCCAGCTGCTGTTGTTTATTATAATCTAAAAATGAAATAAACTCTTTTCGTTTTGTACCCGACATCCATAGGGTAGAAAGGTATTATAACTTTGTGGTTGCAATCAAATATATATTGAAGTTATTAAAAAAATGCTTTTGTATTTTTACTACGGGTATATTTCTATGGTATTTCGAATATAGAACCCTATTGATATTACTAAAAATTTATTTGGTATATTTTTTTAGTATTTTTGCGGTATATTAATTTAGTATATTTTAAAATGAATACCGCACTAATTTGAACGTATTCTTAATATATTACTGTTTTAATATATCTAAAATAGCATATGGTATTTTTTTTAGTATTTTCGCGGACCATTAATTTGGTATGATTTAGAATTAATTCCACTCTATGGTATATTTTTAATATAGTGCTATTCTTAAAATAATAATTCGGCATATTTTAAAATTAATACCGCATAATTTTTCTATTATTAAAAATAGGTAGCGGGTATCGCTCAGTCGAGCACACTCGACTGTAGCTTTCTTGTTTCTTTATTCAACAATATTAAATTAAAGTTTTATCTGCAATCTATTCAATATTATATTTTTGGAGTACATGCATTAGAAGTAATTGAACTATATTGTAATTTGGCACAATCTACTTCCAGGCCAATAACAAAATGGCAGCTCTATTGTCAATGTGTGTGTGTGTGTGTGTGTCGTATAATGAAAGTTTACTCGTCGAGCAGTTAGCAAATTGTCTATTGGTTAGTCGCTCGTTCCGTGTTCAATGACAGCTCAAAGGCAATAGCATGTGTCCGTCTGAGAGCCTGGCCCAGATGCACATTTTGGCCGAGCGTGCAACCAATTTTGTGTGCTTGCTGCTGCTGCTGATGCTGCTGCTGCTGTGTGGTGTGCCTGCTGATATCGAATTTTTATTTGGCTTCTCTTCGGTCAGGCCAATACACCTTAATTACAAGCAATTATGCGCTCAAAAGCATAAATGATGGGTGAACTCTGCTTGCTCCTCCTCCGCCTTCTCCACTTTGCTAACTGCTGCCAAAACTGTTATGACTTTGAGCATGAGCTGACCAAATTGCAGCACATTTGGCCTGGCAGTTTAGTTTGTGCCAATCAGGGTTTCGTTTCGTTTAGGCCTTTTGCTGCTGCCACGCTTTTCGACTATGCCAAAAACTTTTACGGCCTGACTCTGCACTTTTTTCCGATGTATGTAAGTGTGTGTGTGTGCGTTGAACTTTTATTTTATTTGCACAAGACTCTCGTAATTAAGTTAAGCAAGTGCAGATTTGCCAATGTCGTCAGGGATTGCGTTGGGTACGTAATTGTGCCTGCAGCAGCGTTAAGTGGAATGCCAAGACTAAACTCGAGTTCGAGTCGCTTAGAGACTGTGACTGCTTAGAGACTGTGACTGTGACTGCGATTGCAATTGCGACTGTGACTCTTGAGGCTTCAAGGCAATACAAGTGGATGGCTGGCTGGCACTCAAATAGTCGTTGTCTGTAATTTCTGTAAGCTGATTTACGCAAAATTGCCAAGCAAAGCGGATAAGTTGTCTACAAAAGTTTTTGTCGTGCAAAAAGCAATATGCAAATAGAGCGATTTTGACGGCTGTCTCCTCACTCAATGACTGACTGGAGAATCCACTGACTGTGATGCGATGCGATGCGACTAAGCTGCAATCAATATTCAAATCCACTTAGCATTCGAATTTGACGTAATCAAATTTGCGATTTTTGACTTTGAGTTTTTTTTCGGCCAACATCAATCTGTTTAAGCAGCCATTTTACAGCCTTTTCTCCTTGACTTGTACTACATATTTTCTATTTCTATTTATTCTAATCTAGCAGTTTTAATTTGCAGCATCAGTCAATGTCCATTTGAGGAGGGGCGGGCGGCACAAGATTTTAGTTTCGTTCCGTTTTCCGTACTCATCCACTTGAAATGAAATGCAAATCCTTTTGCACAAAAGTCGAGGCTGGCCAGCAAAAACGCACACCTAAAAGGTTAGTTCGTTCTTTACTCTCTTTCCTTCTTCATTATTATGCCAGGATATAACCTTTGTCTCGAATTAATTAAAATGGATTTACATGAGCTCAAAATGTCGCAAGCACCACAGCATCTCTAACAAAGGCACCTTTACACCGCAGCCTCAACCTCAGAGAGGGATACAGAGAGAGAGAGAGAGAGAGAGAGGGGTCTTCACTCCCCTCTTTTGTGAGTTGTCCCACTCCACAGCTGCTATTCTCCACTTCGTTTGACACTTGGTCCCGGGTCCAGGTTCTGGCTGGCACTATTTTGCATGCATAACTCCTGGACTGCTTTGCCTCACTGACAGATTGACTGACTGACTGCGTGACTGCTTGACTGCTTGACTGCTTGACTGCCAGACTGTCAACGTGAAGCCCGCACCGCAGATAAATATTTATATTTCGCTTTTTAATCTTTTGTAATTTTAAGTCGCGTCATACTCTATCCCATTGAGCTTCCCTTCTCTATCTAACCTCGACTGCAGCTCTTTCGTTCTTTCTCTTTCTGGCCCGCCCTCAATCTCTAGCATTCGTGCTGTTCTGTCTGTTGTTTTGTGCGCTCAACTTTTGCTATTTGCTGTTTTCGCTATTTGGCTATGCTTTCTGTGTTGACTTTTCAATTTGAAAGTTGAAAGCACTTAGGGTTATTAGAATGAGAAGCATGGAGTTTTACTTCAAGTGGCTTTTCCGCCAAGTGCAAGTAAAATGCTGGATTTTCCATGATATTTGACTGGATTTGATAATTTACAGTCATTTCGCTTGAAATAGTGAAATTTCGGAAAGTGTTTTTTGTAATTAACAATTCGTTTCAGTTTCTGATACTTTTATGCAATCTTTTTTTGTACATTTTCTTACCTGTTTATTAATATTAAATAAGCTAACAATTCCACGAACAGCTTAAAAGAAAACGTTTATGAAGCGGGGCAAACAATTTAAAATACATGTACGTTGTATGCATGCAAAGTGACTGTCAAAGATGTCAAAGTCATCAATTTGCATGAGAACTGACAATGGAGAGCCGCCTGGCTACTTTTGGGACCACTTCAAAGGCTGAACAATAACAGGGCACATTACCCACATCAAACCAACCGCCACCGCCACCGCCACCGCCTCGTCATGCCACGCTAGCCATGGCCATTTTGTGCCTTTGCTCAAGCAGAATTAATTTCAATTTACATTTAAATGCAGTCCGCCTGTCGACTTTCGACTGTCGCTTGTCCAACTGGCGACAGGCGAGGAAGGAATATTCTCCTGACCTGACCTTGTTTGCTGCGCCTCAAGTCGCCGTTTGGTGCAGCATTTTCTCCTTCATTTTTTATGCCTTCAACTTTACGTTTTTTAATACCATAATTGGCTTACTGATGAAGGTTAGCGGGCGAACCAAAAGAAAAAAAAATTGAAATACATACAAGTCAAGCAAAGAATCAACGAAAAAAAAAAAATACACCGTGAAGCAGGACACAAATTATTCAAATAATATTTTTGACAGCACTCTCGCGTTTCTTGGCACTTGAAAGGACAACCTTGAAATGAATTTGCGCCATTGCCAAACACAAAAAAAAAAACGGGTCGAAGAATAAAACACAAAAATACAAAAAGGTTCGCGCAATATTAAAGATTTATTAGCTAAGTGCACTTTGCCAACTGTAAGCTGAACTACTGTGTGCATTGAGCCGCCAACTCTTGGCCAACTCTTGTATAGTATAAATTACAGTCAACATTCAGATAAATATAAATACATAGAGTATCACAATTCAGCTCGACGAACTTATCGCAAATACTTTCAATTAAATGTGAGAAATATGTACTACGCGGATGGCGACATGGCGTATGCTTGATATATTTATTTAATTTCACCATTTGCCTGCTTTGCATTTATCGTTAGTCGGTTCAACGGCAACGTCTTGTGCTCAAAATAACGATGATGATGATGATAATGATGATTGGGGATGGGCATGGCTTTGGCCTAATGCGCTTTTGCATAGCATTGCATTGCGAGAATTGCCATCAAACTATTTCCATTTTGTCATCAAGTTCATTTGCCATTCCAGCTCCCTTTCGTGCTGCTGCTGCTGTATGCTACATCAATTTTATTGACTTTTCCCATCGTTCCACTCGATTGAATGCACAATTTCATTAGCAGGCGTGCCACATGCAGCTGTCTGTATATCTGCCAGAGACGAACCCAAGACCCCAAAATTTCAGATCACCAAATATTGTAGCTGAAGCCATGACTGACTGACTGACTGACTGCATTGCATTGCATTGCATAGCATTGTTCTGGCATTGAATTGCTGCTTGGTAATCCACTGTCAACGACTGGCAACTGTGTTGAGAGAGAACTGAGTTCAATTGAATTCAGTTAAGAATTCAGTTGTCCAATCGATAGTCAAGTCAAAACCATAGATAATCATATTACCTAGCCTTCCGGCCTGACACCAACAGCAGCAGCAAACTTTTAATTTAATAAAGCAAAGTACGAGGAACAAAGGCAATTGTTGAGAGTACAACATCTTAATAAACTCGAAAGGGGAAGAGCGAGGAGAGCAACGTCATGATTATGACTCGACTCTTGGCCCCGAAAAAACTTTTAATTAGTAAGTGTAGTAGGCTGAAGCAAAGTTTTTCAATTATTGCCACCTGGAACTGAGGGGCTAGAGCATCGGCTATTGTAGCGTTACCCCCTTTAACTTTTGTGCCCTAATGACCACAAATAATACACACAAGTACGCTGAACATTTAGAGGCAATTTGATTTTAAATCAACAGCCAATACCAAACGGCCAAAAGCAGCAGCAGTCAGGCATCAGGCTAATGATTCGCTTGGGGGCCAAGACGAAAAGTCCTTTAAGACCATAGGTTAATTAGCCGAGGCGAGGCACGGATGCAAATAATGTTGGAGCATCTCGTGGCGGCAACGGCATTTACCACAGTCAGAGGTGATCTGCATAATAGACTACAAGACTTGACTTCAATGCTCCCAGAGCTTTATAAATAATTATATAGATGTACTCGCTTTCCCTATCCCTTTCCTCTAAACGAGTCGGGACGGGGCCAAAACAAATGTATCTCTGGCTGCATGACAAATGCCGTCTAGACGCCAGCAGCGAGCGAAGCTTAGCTAAGCCCAGGACTTGGCTCCAGCTCCAGCTCTTCATTTCTATTTGATAACTGCAGTCTGCAGGCGGTTAGACTGTTATCCAGAGACTTCTACTCCCCTTCTCTTTCTCCCCCTCACCTTCTATTTGGCCACTGTCGCTGACATTCGATTTGGCCGTTTGGCAACTAAATCCGTTTCAGTTTTTGACTGCCACCAGCGAATAGTAGCAGCGAGCAGCGAACATTGACAATGACAATGCCATGGCACCCTGCTAGGTGGCCATTTTTTATGCTCCTGTCCTTTGCCTTTTCTCCTCCCTTTTCTATCTCTTCCACTCGCTGTGTGATACCAAAACCGATGGAGACCTGTCTATGTATAAATGGTTGACTGGTTAACTGCTCGTGGCATGAATTCCGTTTGCCAAATATCATCAAAGTTGTAGTTATACTGTGCATTGTGCAAACTTTTGCTTTAACCATTTAAGATTCCTTAAACTATTCAGTTTGCAAACTAAAGAAATAAAGAAAAGTTGTGCGTTAATTGTGCTCATAACTAAAGATGCATATTTAGATAAATTCTTAAAGTTTATTCATTATTATTTCGGTATACTATAGTATTATTTATTTCGGAGAATTTGGTTAGCATCGGATAAAAATTGTAGGAGTTATTTAAGGAATACTTTTGTATGGCAAATATCGCCTATCTTAACTGTTTTGATTGAATGTATATACATTTATACAAAATACTATAAATCCTTCTTAAATTAATTTCTAGTTTTCTTAACTTTAATTTAAAACATGCTGCATAGATTGCGTAGCAAAATTTGCTTTTATTAATTATGCTCAGCATTACTCAGTATTTTGTTAAAGTTAAATGTGGTATGTGCAGCATAATTACTTGTGATGATTGTGTGAAATTTACATGCCGCACACAAATAATTACTTGAAAATAATTTAGCTGTATGTCTGCGACACACACACACACACACACACACACACACACACACACACACACACACACACAAAGCCCACGCCCACAATCTGATTCGTTTGCATTTGTTCGTGCTACTTTCTCGTATATTATTAACTTTTCTTGATGTTGCTGCAGCAGCTCTTTGTGCAGCTCTCGGTGCACACACAAGTGCATATTTATATATGATGGGCACAGCAGCTTGCCACATAATGAGCTACCATGACAACACCAAAAGCCATCAGCAGCAGAGCAAGTGCTGAGCACAGTTGAAGCAAAAGCAAGAGCTGCAGAACGTCTACTTTGCAAATTACTTTCACGCTTTCACATCTCCATATCCACGCATGCAACACACCATCAGCCGGAAGAAGCGCCTCGAGGTTGAGATGTGTTAAGGAGCGAGACAGAGAGAGAGAGAGAGAAGTTGTTGGGAAACCTCAGCTCGTTGGGCGTTCAATATGACACACACACAGCGAGGAAAACTGTCGCATGCGGGACTACTAAGCACTTGTGACATGTCGTGTCGCATGCATATGCAACATTTGTTTTCGCTGCGCCGACATAATTTGCGCCAAAGTGCTGTAGCAAGTGTTGTGCTGCAGCCGGAGGAGGAGGAGACGAACGAGCAGAAGCGAAGCGAAAAAAAAGGCGAAATAATAACGGAATTCCTTTAATTTTCACGCCATGCCACTAGCAAACCAGGTAGCCAACACCTCGTCACAGTTTCACAGTTCCAGCAGCAACAGCCAGGAGTAACAGCAACAGCAACGAGAACAGCAGTAACCGGCGAGACATTGACGACAGTGGCCCAGAGGCAAAAAAAAAAAAAACTGGAGGTAAGCTCAAGTCCCAGACCGGCAACTTGAACGGTTAAGTACTGCGCACTCCCACAGCAGTCAAGTCAACTGAAAACGTGACAGGATATCCTGCTGCTGCTGTTGCTGCTGTTGCTACTGCTGTTCGTTCTTCGTCCTTCTTCAGCTGGCTTCTTCTACTTCAACTACTGCGTTGGATGGGTGGGTGGATGGATGGTGATTACTCCCCCTCAAGCTACTGCCATCGCTGCCGACACCATGCAAAATGGTAAAGCAAATGAGAACGTGCCACTTAATGTGCGTCACATTATAATTTGGCAGTTGAGTGAGTGGCTCCAGCAGCAGCAGCAACGAGAGTACCAGCATCAATATTTCATTTCATTTACTTATTTGCGATTCAAATGAGATCTAATACACACGCACAATATAGTATAGTACAACAAATCTCTTTAATGCACTCAATTAAGTTTATCGTTTATTTATAGCCGCGCTCTCACTTCTGCTGCTGCTGCTCAACAACAACAACAAAAAGTATAAAATCAAGTTAAAACTCATTAAAAGAGCTGCCAGAAAATGACACAATCCTTTTTCTGCAGACAAAGTTTTTTGTTATTTTTCTTCATTTTTTTTTTTGATAAAAAATATTTGTCTGCATTCTATGTGCAATTTATAAGTCAACATTTGCATAAAAGTTGTGACAAGCTAAAATGCAAAATAATTTACGTGAAATGACAGTGACATATTTTTTGCTATTGTTGTTGTTGTTGTTGGGCCAGTTCTACGCTGACAACTTTCCAAAAGTTGTCAACATAAATATATTTTTTTGTTGAGTTTACTATCGCAAATTGGGCGTAGAGGAGAGAAATAAAATATTTTCGAAAATAAATTATGATAACAAAAATAGAGTAATAATAAGGATAATAAATATGAAAGCTAAATGTTATGCTGTTGCATTTGGCTTTGCGGTGGGTGAAACTGTCAGAGAATGGAATTTATGTGCAACTGTGGTAACTGCCTACAATCCTTGTGGTTCACAGCAACAACAGCAAAACATCAAGCCTAAAAAAGCCGGTGTGAAAACAGTAAATATTATTCAACTGTGAAATACTCTGTAGTAAAAAGTTAGTTCGAGAATATTTCGTTACTCATATTGTGGAATTTACCCAGCAATTTGCTCAAAAGTATTTGACTTTCTTTTCTTAAAATAATTAAAACATTCATACAGTACTTTAAATTAATTCTAATTAATCATCATATTGATTGAGAACTTTTGTGTTCTATGATTAAATATAGATAGTAATATATATTTAATATATTTAACCGTCTGTTACAAAGCCTTCAACAAAATGTTGATATCCTTTCACATAACTTTGCTGTTAGCATCGCTCATAAACACTAACTATTTTCAAGCTGTGGCAACGTCTGTGTTGACTTAAATTTGTATTCAAATATTTACATAAATAAAATGCATTTTCTTTTAAATTTGTATTTAAATTCATTTCATTTGCCTTGGACACAAGATTTTCTTTTTTCTTTTTTGCTTGCTCATAAAAACGCATGATAAATCAATTTATCTTTATGCAAATAGTAAATTGTTCCCATAGATATTTATTGTCATTTATAAATATTCTTACCTGATTTACCTGGCCTGCAGTTGTAGTGTACAATTTATTTATTTGTGTTTTCTAATTAGAAATGCAAATTGTGAAATTTGTACATTTAATTGTTTGCTAAAATAAATATATCACATGAATGAGAATTGCAATAATGAAAAAATTACTTTAAAATCAATTTTAGTTCGCAGTAGACAAACGAATTCAAATAAACAATAATCAAATGCAAAACTGATTATAAACTGTGGTTTTGCCATTCATTAAAAAAGTATTATTCAATGACTAACTGTTCTTCTTCTCGATTGGAACTATGTGATGAGCAATAATTATTATGTTAATATTTTGCTGGGCTGCATTTTAGAAAATTGAAGGTCCTTGGTGCGTGAATTGAATTTGAAAACGAAAACAATTATAATTATTAATATAATTTGTGTTGTGTGTTTATTTGCGCATAAATTATGCGAACGCTGAAACAACTCGCTCATCCACAAAGTCAGCCCCGCAGCAAACAGAAATACTAGCATATCAATTAAATCAAATATTGCAGTTTCAGTAACCCAAATTGAATGTAATTCGAAATGGAATGGGAATTGTTTTTTTTTTGTTTTTGTTTTTGGGTGTTTTGTTTTAATATATTTTGCTGGCTATAGTTGATCTTTGATATTTATCGTATAGTTTTGGCCTATTCTGAAGTATGGTTAGAATTTATGTTACATTTTTTGGCTAAAGCACCCGAAATGCCCTTGACACACAATATTTATTGCACATGGCGTATACGTAATATCGAATTTTATCTTAGTATTAGAGCAGAGTGAGTAGCCATTGGCCGTGTCCTTTTTGCAGTTATTGTTTGTATATGTGAGTGTGTGTGTTCGAGTGTGTTTGTTGTCCATTTGTTTTCATTTACAAGTATTTCACTTTGAAATTTATTTGCCCTACACATTTTTATGGCTTGCTCTGACTTTGTCGTGTGTCGTGTATGTGTGTGTGTGTGTGTGTCGCCCGATATTCGGTCCCTTTAAATTATGTATATGCGGCAGCCAAAATTAAAATTTATTTGCCATTTGTGTGTATGTGTGTGTGTGTTGTTTTATAGTTGAAGCCATAAAATAAAATCAAATAAAAAAATGTGAAGCAGTGGTAACAAAAAAAATTGCAAGTATAAATAGAAATAAAAGCCAGCATATGCTTTGCTTTGCATTTTACAATGTGAGCGAGACGAGCTTCGAGCATTCGATTTTGGAGTCGCTACGTGATTTCCGTTATCTAGCAAGCAATGACAAGTGACGGCATACTTCCGCTTCCGCTTCCGGCTGCGCTGTGCTACCGCTCCCATTTTAATTGGCAATTCACTTGAGCTCAACGATGGCTCAAAGAGTTAATAAAATGAATGCCGATTTCATTGTTTCCGCTATGCGAAACGAACGAACTTACCTTTTACTTCTTAAAAACAAAAAAAAAAAGTTTTTTTTAATTTCATTCCAAGCTTTCTATTTTTTTTTTTTTCGGGGGCAACAGTTTGGCGTGCAATAAAAACATCAATGGCATGGCAGCAGCTGCAGGACGACGACGAACAACGTCGACTGTGAAGCGGCGCGTGAGCTGGCATTTTTAAACGTAGTCTTAAGGCGCAGAGCCATTATGGCAAAGCAAACCGAGGCTGAGGCTCAGGCAGCGGCTGCCAGTTTGCCAGTTGTTTTTTGGTTATTTTCCTGAACTGTCTTTCGCTTTTAGCAAAATGGCAATGTCGTCGTCGTCGTTGTTGGCGTCGACAAAAACCTTTTCCCAGCCGCTGTTGCTACTCTTAAATCCTTTCGCTTAAGCTTCCTTTTGCATTCGTACTTCGTTTTGCCTTCCCCCATCACACGATCTATGTAGCTACGACTACTGTATGTGTATGTGTATTTTTGTCTGTCTGCCACTGTATATATTTTATTGTGCAATTGTATTTTGTGCTCATGAGAAATTGTATGCGTTGCAAAGACGCTTAAAACTTTTGCCTCACTTTATTTCTTCATGATAAGAGCTTTGCTGCTGCTGCTCCGCTCTGCTCTGCTGCTGCACTTGAGCCTCAAGTTGCTTTTGCATTGTTTGTTGTCTGCTGAATGCTGGCTTAAAACTTACTTGTATTTTCGATTTGAATTTTTAATGCTTTTTACAGCTTCATTTTCATGCAACCCAAAGTACGATTTTGCGAAAGTGTTTTAAACGCTCTTTCAACGGCATTAAAGTGCAAGCTCAAAGTCAATTGAAACAATTGCATTTCGTATTGCAAACAATAGTTGGAAAAGGTATCGCAATAAATTCACAATGAATTTTGATTCTAATATTATCCGTATAGGCTTTTCAACGGCATTAAAGTGCAATCGAAATCCACTTTGATATAATTGCTTTCGAGTTTTCTTATTAGCAAAAAAAAGGAGAGAAATAAACCTATTTTCTATGTTCTTAAAAGTTTTGTATTTATGTTTACAATCCTCTTTGTTGACATTAGTTATGTAGAGAGCTGATTCAGTTATAGTTTTAACTCTGTTTTTTTTTAAATTTCCGTTATTAAAAATTGTTTAAAACAGTGGAAATAATTTCGAGGTATGTGATACTTAAATCTTTATTAGTTACAATGCAGCAATCATATTAAATTAAATAGATAGTCAAGTAGCCACAATTCTTGGAGGCAACTTTGTATCATTTCGCAAGCATTTCGTCCCAAAAATGTCAAGTTGAAAGCACAGCTTCAAATTCAGCCAAAATGAAATTCAAGTTGTCAACGAAGTGGGCTTCACATTGTACTTATTTCTGTTTCCATTTAAATGTCAAATTTAATAAGCAGACAACGAAATTTGAAACTTAGTTCCAGTTGCCAGGCAAAACAAGAGATAGAGAGAGAGAGAGAGAGAGATTTCCCTCTGGACAGTAAGTGAGTTAATTACCTTGTTGCAAATTGAGCGATATAAATGGTGGCTCGATGTGCCGCAAATTAGTTGCGATTTCATGGGGAATATGCATTTGTAGCTGGCAATTTTAGCGCCTCGCCGCTGCCTGTGTAGGAAACAATAAATAAAACGTCTCTGGGCTGACATTTTGCATGAACTGACAGTGTTTCCGTTGTTAACTTGTAACAGCAGCAAGAGCAACAGCAACATCATTATAAAACGCTGTTGACATTTGCCAAACCGTAAAAATGTCCAACATTTGCCTGTGAGAAATACAACAATAACAGCAAAAAAAGAAAGCTATTTACAGGGATTGCCGTTGTTGTGGTTTTCTGCTGCTGCTGCTGCTGCTGCCTTCGTTTCGTTTGGCTTGTCGTTGTCGTTGTCGTTGCTGCTTTGCACTTCCGTTTCCGCTTTAGCTGCCAGCCACATGGCAATGGCAACTACAACAGCCAAAAGCAAAAGCAATGGCAGCGGCGTCGCGTCGTCTAGTGTCTGTCCGTCAGCGACAGCAGATCTAGTCAGTGTGCCTTTTGTGCTTTTACCAACATTAAATCAATATTTCATACCCATATCATTCGCAGACTTAATCTCACACTACTACAACTACCACTACTATTAGCCCACTTCAATCCACGACACACACAAAAGTCAGCTGGCAAATATTAACTAAGCAAAAGTCAAAAGCAGACAAACCCATTCAGCACTTGCAACTTGCCACACTCATACAAAAGTGGCAACCTCTCGTTGCACCAGCGATTGCACTCGCGAACTCTTCTTCTTTGCGAACTTTTACTTTACCGTTTTCAACTCTTGTACACACACAAAACTCCACTCATTAACAGCTGTTGTCTTTAGTTTCCCCCGTTCGTCCTGCGAGTGATTCTATTTACTTTTTAGAAAGTTAATTATATCTACGAGAATGTTGCGCTAGCCCTTCTGATTTTTGCAGCTTTCTTTTCACTGACTTTACTTTGCTCAGCTATTGGTTTTTACTATTTATTTTACAATTAGTTTGCTGCCCGCTTCAGTTTGCTTTAGCCAAAAATTATTAATTTTATTTTACGAAAGCAAAACTTTAAATAGTTTACGCTATATATGGAAATGTGAATGAACTGCCAAACTTGTTTTGTGGTCGCGCTCTGAAAATTAGTTTTCAAATCGAGTATGAAAACTTTTGAAATAAACTAGACTTGTGAAGGACAGCGGGAAAAGCTACAGCGCTTAAGCTAGCATAAGTAACTCAAAATTAATGATCCAACTGTGAGATGTACAAAAAAGTTTGGCGCGTAACAAATGTACTGTAAAAATTGCTTAAATACGTAATTAATTGTGCTCACATATTTCATTTGTTTCTGCTGCTAACTCATATTAGTAAATATTTTGTTTATGAGTCAAGGTCAAAGTGCAATGATTGTTTTTCCTATTTATTTGGATCGTTTATTTAACAAAGGCCAATGCATGTTATTCTATTATTTTAGTAATTTCATTTCAATTATCCAATTAACATTCAAACGTAATGCAATTATTATTTTTCAACTTTTATAGTTTAGTTCTTTTTTCCCAATTATATGAAAAAGTGTATGCACATTACGTATACGTCCGTTGCACATTTTTGTTGGTCATTATTATTTCCATTTCATTACACTTCTCACGTTTCATTGTTTGCTGCACATAATAAGCAGTAGAAGTGGAAATTTTTAATTAACAAAGTAAGCAGCAAAAGAAAAGCATGCAACCAACTCGTGCCAAAGTCTTCGATAAAGTAGCCGGGCCAAGAAATATGCATATAGACTACATTATACTATGCATACTTTAACTGTACGAGCATGGTCGAAACTTTTGCAAAAACCCCTTTTTGTTATTGTTAGCTTTCTGCTACAAACTTTTGTTTATGTTTAAAGCTCATTAAGCGCATTTGCACGCTGCAATGAGCCGATTAAAAACTGGGTCCGGCATTAAGCAACATTATGTGAATTAATCGGCAAATGCATTTTCATTGAATTAATATTGGATTTAGTTGGCAAACTCTGGGGGCTTCAATTTAATATTTTTTCGTTTTTGTTTTTATGGTATACTAAATGCAACAATGTTTTTGACTGCTTTGTTAAGCAGTGGCAGAAATCAGCAGGGGAGAAATGATTAAGTCATAAGATACGACAACCTGCATACTTAATGTTATATAATTCAGAGAATTTCACTCAAACTGAAAACAAACATATTAAGCTTGTACTCCCACATCGAAACAACATTTTCCTAGAAATTTCTAATATTCTTAATGAAGAATATCTTTAACAGATTTCTGAGAATGTTAAAGCTGCCTTCTTACGCAAGTTTTTTTGGCATAATGAAATATATATCCTTTTTAGAAAAAAAAAAATGCATAGCTGCGCCTATGTGTAATTTACAAATTATTGGAGCAGAGTCAAACAATAGCATATAAATGATTAATTTAATCAAGGCATAGCAGGGCTTGCGCTTCAACGCTTTTGCTGGATTAATACATCAGACTTATTGTTCGATAATAAATACCATAAATAATTATTCAATGGAAATTGCAAAGGCAAATATTACATATACATATAATGGGTGTAGGTCAGAGCGTTAAAGTTTACCTTTTACAACAGATTAATTTATGCAATTGAATTGTAACATACGAGTGTAAAGGAGAACATTTCAAACACGGCCGCCAGTTGACTTTGTGGTGTTTTTTTTTAACACACACAATTTTTACAAAAATTAATTGCTTAACCGCAACAAAGTTAAAGTAAAGTTGTCCATTAATGTTTAATTTTATTAATATTGTGATACTTTTGTAAAACATTTAAATTGTATAAATATTACAAGTATTACATTTAAATTGAATTTTGTATCGCATTGTATGGCCTCGAACAAAAGATCTTTTACACTTTATTGTTAAACTTGGCTTATTATATGCCAATATTGTCAATTCAGTGTGAGCCTGCTGATATTATTCTATTTTACAATTGGCTTTGTTGTGCCACTGCACATTTTACATTGCACAATTGTCGTCGGCAAATTTAAATCGAGTAAATGGCAAATTGCACACAAAGGTAAATAAATATGTTATATGGTGTGTGTGTGTGTGTGTGCAGAGTGTAATACAAAAGCAGCTCACGTGTCTGCTGCTATTTGCAAATGCTTTTCCTTTTTGCTCGAAGCAACACGCCATCTTCAAGTGACAGTGTAAACCAGATACTTCTCTTCTTCTACTGGAGTAATACTCCCACTGCTGCTGCTGCTGCCAGAGTCTCTCTCCATTGTCGCTATGTGCGTCACATAGTACATCTTGTGCTTATACGAGTGTATTCAGTGTATTATTTCGTTGCTTTTCTCAGTCTCTTTCGAGCAACGAGCAAACGTGTGAGAGCATAAATGAAAGGATATCTGATATATGCAACAACAGCAGCCGTTGCAAACTCATTCAAGTGGCATTATAATAAACTAAGTTAAGGCGACAATTTCCACGTACCTTATTGCTTGTTTGTTTGCATACGTTGTCGTGCAAAATCGAAGCAGTTGCAGTTGCAGCTGCAGCTGCAGCTTCAGTTTGTATGCCAGTTGCAGCTGTAGTTTTGAAATACCACTCACTCAGTAAAATACACATTGCCAAGTCTCTCTGTTGAGTGCATGGCAGCATATTCCCACTTAGTGTTTAATGGCCATACATCGCGCATATCCATAAAAAAAAATGAGTTACTTTATTTACCATCTCAAAGCGCAGCAATTATTAAAGTATGACAACCTACATAAGCCGCTTAGTTCAGGCCTTAAGTACGTTAATCTACCATTTAATTTGCGCTTAAAGTCCTGCATTTTCCCACATTTTTCTTCCCATTTTTTTTTTGCTTTTGCAAATTGTGTCAAGTCTGTGCTTCGTCTTTGGCTTCGGTTCCATTTTACCTTTGCAGCTAATTAACCAAGCAGCTGCAACTTATAAGTACTTAGTTGTCGTCTTGGTATGGTCATAATGACAGTTTTTTAATACCCACAAAGCAAAAGGCTTGCAAAGTAGTTGAGGCAAGTACTCAATAAAGAAAAAGAACTCAAAATTCAATAGGCTTAAAATCGTTTGCACTACGTTAATTAATTGCTGGAGAAAGGCATTTAGCAAAATGCACACATTCCCCTTAAAAAAAACGCTTGACTAATTGGCCATTGTCTGTCTCGGAAAAATCCTGTTACTTTATAGCGTCTGAGTGGTAGCGATTAAAATGCATTAATCATACGACACGAGGTACGAGACGGATTGAATCAGACTCTCTCTTCTTGAGACTTGTTTGCTGTTTCAGCTGCGGCTGCGGCTGCGGCTGCTCGTCGCCTTTCTTTGTCTTTACATTATCCTAATTATGATGTGTTTACTTCGACGCTGTTCAGATTGGCACGTGTACATCAAACGCTGTACACATGCGCGACCATTTTCGAAGTGGTGCAACTAATGAGGATGCTGCCAAAATGATTGATCGGGTTCATGTGGCGTGGCTTTCAGCACAAATCACCTAATGGCTAGCGATACAAGGATTAAGGCGCCCCCGAAAAAGTTGATCTATATTCGTGCTATGATGAATGGGGTTGAATGACTGCCGAGTATCTCTTAACAACTTATTACTTGTATAGAATATTTTTTTGCTTAAAGTTGAGGCTGACGCAAAATGCATGAATTGAACAAATTTCTGGTTTAAGTACAAATTAAAAACTGCTATAATCCTAAATTAGAAATTGTTAATCTCGTTTGTGAAAGCAAAGTCCGAGAAAGCTGAGATTTGATTGAATTATGACGAGGAGGCAACCAGAAGCACAACAATTGCAATTATGTACAACAAAAGGCAATGATGTGATTATGCAATTATGATGAGGCAACTGAGAGACAGCAGGCTATTTACATATTTGCGGAGGAGAGACAAGTGAACACATGAAACACATGATTGTGTTGCTGCTGGTTTCGATATTGAAGACTGGCAAATTTCGTATGCAAGGCACATCATTACATTGTCCACACACACAAAGGCTGACAAAGTGTAGAGTAGACTGCAGGACAACACCATCGAGAGAGAGTGTCTGACTGAATGACAGACTTCGGCCGACTGACCGACTGACAGCCAGCCAATAAATGTCACTTTATCAACGCTGAAGTGTGAAGATAGCATCCACTCAGTATTAATCCCACCCAAAGTCCAACCTCACATGATTTTCCATTCACATCAGCACCACTTCCCAGGAGGCTCTGAGAACCTGTCTCTGTTTCTGTCTCTGTCTTTGCGTCGTCTGTGTCTGTGTCTCTAAAGTGCCAGTTTATAAAGTCGAACTGCCTTGTCACAAATAATTGACAACGATGAGCTGATGAAATTGAAACAGACAGTTGGATAGTAGATACTGGGTTACACATAAATACGAAGAAGCATACACACATACATATATGTATGTATAGCACTTGGTAGTTGTTAACTGCGAACACTTGAATCGAGGCAGGTGGCAGTATATATGTACATATATTTTAAGTGAAAGTGCGAGCTCGAATATTCAATTATACGACTATTGACAGGGTTGGGAGTTTTGTAATAAGATGTTTTCGGCAAAGTACTCGCAGTTCCCTTCGATGTATGCCATATTATTGATGATATTTGCCACACAAAAAGCCAACTGAAAATGATTTACCGACTTGGGAATAAAACCATTTAGTACATGTTGACGTTGTGCCTATATTAAACAAGCACGAGAACTACAGTCGAGTGTGCTGGACTGTGAGATACCCGATACTCAATTTCTATAAAAGCAAAATAGTGAGGTATTATTTTTGAATAATACTAATATACCGAAGTCTTTGTTTGGTATATTTATATCTTAATATTCGTAATCAAATATTAAATACTAAAATTTGGCGGTATTTGTTTGATATATTGTTCTCTCTTTAACAATAAATATACCAAAAATACTAAAACATACTAAATTCGTTGCTTGGTATATTAATATTTCAGAAAATACCAAAAAATACCAAAAAATGTACCGGATAATAGAATCCGACTGACAGACTTGGATGTATTCTCACGGCTGTTGGTACTGATCAAGAATATTCATTTTCCGTAGGCACAAAGTTATAATACCCTTTTTCCTATGGGAAGCCAGTATAAAAAGCAATATTACAAATTATTAGCTGTTTCCTCTCTCTCTCTCTCTCTCTGGTTGTCGAGTCTTTGTGTCGAGTGCAAAGTCTAGACACTTGACATGTCAACTGGTGCTCGACTCGGTCAAATGAGTCCATTAAACGGTCATCAGTTGGACGTTGATAGTTGAAATGGGATTTTTAAGCGATTTGCATTGCTTTTTAAAATAAAAGAAAAACGAGAAACATGCGATGTATGAAAGTTGCGAGTGAGTTTCGGTAATCAATAAAAAGAAAGGAAACAAAAGTACTAAAAAAAAAACGAGCATGTCAGGAACTCATTTGGCATGCAACATTTACATGGCACGTGGAAGCGTTAAAGTATCGACATGAAGCATGAATGTGAAGCTGCGAGATGGACGTGTGTGTGTGTGTGTGCGTGGGTGTGGCATGTGGCATGTGGCATTGAATGCAGCGTGGAGCGTGGGAGAAAGCCAAATATTAGCTCTGCAGCTGGCAGCGTTTTCAATTAATTTCGCCGAATGCATCTTCAATCGTGCATTAAAATGAAAATGTAATCAAGGCAGCGACAAGCGGGCAAGCAAGCAAGCAAGCTGCTAGCCACAAGAAACGATAGCAAGACCACGTTGCGTATACGTAACATTTTGACCAAGAAATATGCAATTAAATTCTTGCTTGCGAGCAAAGGCGACGACAGCACGCGTAACAGAAACATCAACAAGACGTCGGACGACGAGGATGAAGTTGAAGTTGACCCGGTTGAGCATTTTTTAATTATTTTAAAATTGTGAACCACAAGCGTTGCAAGGATATGCTCAACTTATAACTCATACGCTGCCTATGGGGCCAGTCAAGTCAGAGTAAAGTGTGCCATGTGAATGGAAACGAATGAATGAAATATTCACTTACGACAACAGTCCAGACCGATTCAGTTCAGTTCAGCGTTGTTTCTTATCTGTCCGATTTCTGCCTCTCTGCATTTATATGTATTATTTAAATGTATTTAAACGACCGACAATTTGGGCAGCATATCATCGTTGTGCATTGTGTCAGTGGCAGGCAACAGTTGCATGCACATTTATTGTCCTGCTTGCCACCAACTCTCTTACCCTCTCCATCCCACTCCCTCTAGTGTGCCTCTGGTACATCTTTTCCGCATGCTGCATGCCCCTAACAAAAGAGAGCGACCAACAAAACCCATTTGTTTGTGCGTATTTGGCTTTGGCTGCTTGCGCTGAGATAAAAGTAAATATGTGGCGTTGGTTTTTGGGTGAAAGTTGCTGCAGTTCTCTTCTGCTCTGGGTCCCCCTTTCTTTTGTACATACGTATATTAATGTTTTAATATATAGTATAAGCTTGTGGCTTAAGCGCATTCTTGCATAATTTTCATTACTCTTTGGCGTTTATATTGAATCACAAAAGCAATGGCTAGCTCTCTGCATTAAATTATTTAAATTTCTTTGTTTAGTTTGAGCAGCTAAATAAATAAAAGGTTCGCATATGCTGACCATCAATCACTGTGCACTTTTATTTCTGTCTATTAGGTTATAATACAAAAGTATCCATCAAAGCCAATGTGCCATGCTCGGATCGATTGGCAAAAATAACAAAAACAAAAAAAAAAAAACAACAGAGAATAGCAAAATAAAATGTCATTTCTATTTTTGTTGAGTTCATTCTAAATGTCAATAAATTGCGCTTCAGTTTTGAACAGGTTTCAGCTCATCGAATAACAAATACTCTATGACCATTGCAATTCATATTTTCAACAAGGTGTTGTTAAGAGATTACTTTGCGAGCAGAGTGTGGCAGCAAAAACAAATACCAAATGTATTATTCTGGCTTTTAAGTTTGCTACTTCTCATCATCATCGTCGCATCATTCATTTGCACTTCAGTGCACACACAGTGCTAGCTTTTAGAGTTATTCATTTCGAGAAATATTTTAACACACATTTTAATGAATGGGGAGTAATGCTTTCTCGATTTGTCGAGCGCGCAACAATAGTGCAATATTCCTGGAGCACTGACCCCATTTTTCCTTCGGCGTGGGAGTGGCGGAAGTTTGCAGTTGCACGCTTGATTTGCAACGACGCCTTTTGCCACACAAACACAGACACACACACACACACACTCCCAATTGCTTGCATTTGCGTTAACACTTACTTCATTTAGCAGCGTGCCACAGAGCAACAGCAGCAGTTGCAGTTGCAGTTGCACAAAGCGCACTGCACATGAGTTGCAAGTGCAATTGCCGCTGGCTGCAGGTTAAGGACCTTCTTTTGAACTTTAAAATATTTACTTACTTATGTGGTCATGTGGGTGACAACGCCACGAGCCGCAGTCATATTTGCCACAGCCGACGCGCTCTGAATACCTTATAGACTAATAGAATGAAGTTGGGTATGCGCAACTTGGAAAATGATTTGAATTCTTGCAAGCTTTTTGCTTGCTTTCCTTTAGTAGAGTAATGCAAATACAATATAAATATATTTGTATGTATAGGGTATCTCTTAGTCGTGTGTACCCCTTAGCAAACACAATGTACATATATTTATTTTGCTGCCCTCTTTGTCTCTGCTGTTGTCGCAGCAGTGCTAGTGTTTATGTTTGCTTTGTGGGCTTAACAAAGTCTCCAAGCCCATGCGCTGCTTTTAATCTTAAGCGCATTTCATTTACCACAATGGCCATTAAAATTGTCTAGGCTGGCAGCAAACATACACACACACACACATACACACTCGTATTCATTTACTCACTCATACACTCACTTGTGCATTGCCCACTGCATATTGCTCTCGTCTCTGGCCAAGTCTTTGGCTGTGTGTCACTTGCCCATTGCCAACTTTATTATTTCGTTGCCAGGTTTTTTTTTACGCCTTTTATTCCTGTGCAGTTTTTACCTTAGCTCACTCGACTTATGGATGGCTTATGCGCTTGCAAACCAATTAAAATGGCCAAGCGAGACAGAGAGAGAGAAAAAGAGTTGCAATGGCAAGGCATTGGCTACAAATTACTTTTAACGGATTAAGCTCGAGCTTCGAAATCTTGCGATTTCATATTCAGTTGTTTATTAAAAGAATAAAACTGACTTGCTACGCAGATTGTTTTAAAGAGTGTGAAATATATTTTAACTCATAACTCTTTCGTTGAGATTATCAATATTAATGTAATGTGGGATTGATGATCTGACTGTTAAACTAATTTAGATACATAGATTACGGCATTTGCTGATGATAATGAACTGATTGGTAGATGCATTAAGTATATCATAGTTGACAGTTGGCGCATTTATTGATAAACTAATTAATTGTAAAAAGAAACAAGCAAGGTGATTGTTACAAAGTAAAATAGCACCCCTTAAATTCAGTGCAAAGAATTTTTTTTTTGAGGCAGCTTCAAATGTTCAGCGCTTTTAGTTGTCGCTCAGCGAATAGTTTGTGTTGCAGAAGGATTCAGGCATTCAATATTTTAACATTGGCGCTATTGTGTTTGCTGTCGCTCAACACTTTGGCTGGGGATTAAACCGTCTAAACGTTTGACATGGATCTGCATGATGATGTGGCCCTTCCACTCTTGCTCTTGTTGTGGTTACGTTGTTTGCAAAGTTCTCGCTCAGTTTTGGTTGCCATTGACGTTGTCGATGCACTCTCAGCACTTCAAGGAGCGTCTCTTGATTGCCATCTGAGCAACAGAAATTCAAGACGCGTGCAATGCCATCGGAAATGATTTGCAATAAATAACGCAGAATTATTGACACACTGCAAACGAACATTTTTTAATTGTTTATCTTTACACCGCAATATTTATTGGAGCTTCTCTAAACTGTACAATTCCGCACTATGGAATGAAAATAGAAATTGACTTTTTTTCAGTGCCTGTTATGCTTTTCAATGGCAAAAGCAAAATTTATTGCTTAGTATTTTTATGTTCTATAGAAAGTAAAGTAGATAAATCGCAGTGTTTCACTGACTGAACTCTCGAGTGCTTGAGAAAACAAAAAACGACAGCCACAGACAGGCAGAGCTGCAGCTGTAAAGAAGCAAAAAAGGAAGCAGCCAGTTGTGCCTTGGGAGAAGGCAACAGAGACTGAGACTGAGACTGCAACTCAGACTGAGACTGAGACGGAGAGAAAGGGAAAGAGAAAGAGAAACTGCTTGACCGTATCTCAAGGGTTCAAAAAGGCTCTTAACCCGCTGCTTGAGGCTGTGGCTAAAATTGCAGCTAAAGCTAAACAAATATATGCAGCAGCAAAGTGACATGAAAATAAATTAAAAATGTGTGAAGCTTAGCCACACATACACACACATACGCACACACGTAGACCCACACAGACATATTAAGAAACGTGACTTGCCAGCCTTGTCTTGTAAGAGAGAGAGAGAGAGAGAGGCGAATACTCATTCGTGTGTCTATCTTCATATTTAGCATGTTATGAAAAATGTATACACAAACGGCTCGCCAGGGTCTCGACTCTGCCAACGCCTTTGTCTGCTCAGTCACGTCTCAACAGAGACAGAGTTGAAGATGAGGAAGAGGAGAGTGAGAGAATATTCTATCAGGCATCATCAGCCAAGGCAGCAAAGCAGCCAGCCAGCCAGCTAGGCTAACGTTTAATGACAAAAGTTATGACGACAAATGACTCAGTTGACTTTCACTATGAAATCAGAGCTTTGCCTCGCCGCACAATGGGACTATGAATCATTTCTCATTTCTCGCTCTCTTCTCATTCCCATTCACATTTTATATATATTTTTGCCATTTCGCTGATTTTGTAGCGTTAAGCCAAACGCTCATTTATCATTATGCAAATTGTTAATTAATTTTATATAATTGCATATAATGTGGTTCGTTTTTCTGCGCAACATTTCGCCTAAGCTATGCGAAATTGTTTATGTAAATTGAATTTTTGTTAATCAACTGGTATTTCATGTGTAGTATCGTATCTTAATTTTTGTATTTATTTTGCTTAATTAAATATATGTTAATATATGCAAATTGTTTTGGCTGATGCAAACTTTCAAGCGTTATCATAATCATAGCATTGAAAATTGCTAATTTTGTTCTACAATTTATAATAAACCAGAGCTGTGCGATAATATTTACAATATATGAACAATTTGGATAATTTTGCATTGTTGAAATTTTGCACATTTGCAATTCATTTTTATCTAATTGATTAATTTAATTAAATAAGCTACGGCTGCATATGTTAGATTGCAAATTTTAGGCTAAAGATTAAATCAAATTATTGCATTTAAATTTAATTAGAATTGGTATTTATGGCATGAAATATTCCCTCAAGATTATGGCTAAATAACCAAAACAGCTCTGCCCAAAACCAAAGCAAATAAACTGTGCTTAGAGTGCTCAGTTTAGTTTTGGATTTGCGTCATAAATTAAGATAATATTACGCCACTTGCCGCTAAACAAACGCCTGTCAATATTTGTGAATGCTGCCTGGCTTGCTCCTACGAATGATGTCCTTTTGCCTCCTCACTGCTTGCAAATCATATTCTGTATATCTGGTCAATAATAAATTGACCTCAAACTCAAAATTGAACTAATAATAATTACAAAAGTAAATCAACAGACATAACTTGACAACATCGCTTCAGGGCTGTGTTTATTTCTCTGTGTGTGGAGACTCTTGTCTTAAATTTATGATTTCATTTATAGGCAATAAAGGCACACACACACAAACACACTCGCAAACACAGAGAGTGGAAGCATTATTTACTGTCACACAAGCCGTAGGCGAAAATGTGCCTCAGAAAATGGGCCCAACGGCCTAGCGTTAATTCAATTTTATTACTCATACGCAGCGTGTGCCGTACGCACAAAGACATGCAGTAAGTAAATTTCAAGTGCACGTTCAGCCTTAACTCGAGTGCCTTCTCTCTCTCTGTGTGTGTGTGTGTAAATCTGCATTGCGGCAGCTTTAAGTGTGTTTATTGCCTGTGGACACACCTCCTTTGCTTTCTACAAGCTTCCAAGCAAACAAATTCACACACAACATACACTTATGTACATTACGCACACACATGTGTCTTTTGCTGCAGCCATTAATTAGTTGACTCTTGATTACTCATCTATTGGATGTGCACTTAAGCTGGCTCACGCACAATAAACCAGGTTTAAACAGCACCCCGACCATGAAAATTTGAACTACTAACCAAACTTTTGAAACTTGAAATTGCTTAATGGAGAGCAGAAGATGGAGTTGTGAATTTAATTGAAGGCATAATCATAAAAAATACTAAACAATTTAATTAAATTTTATTTTTATTTTACCTATTAATTTACAATCTCAAAGATTTGACTAATGATTTAGTTTAAATGGTGAGGGGTCAATAAGGGAATAGAACTTTTGATTCTTAATTAATAATTTTATTATATTTTTATTGCATTTTTATAAACAATTTCTTTAATTGGAATTCGCTAGTTATTTATTTTGAGTTTAATTGATGTGGTTAATAAGCAAAAAGAATATTTTTGGCTTTCATTCCATTGGATATTTAATTCACATACACTAATTATTGATTCCGATTTAATATGATGTGTTCAATAAGTGAATAGAATAAATTGCTATTTATTTCTATTCAATTTTTGTTTAATTGATCATCAGTTTTTTCTTGTAATGTGAAGTAGTCAACAAGTAAAAAAAAAATTTTACATTTTATTTATTAATTTCCTAATTCAACTTTTTATATATTTATTTATATTTATTATCAGACACTCTTGGCCCAACTTTTTGCACTATGCGAAATCATTTCATTCTAAATTACACCGAATATTTTCAATGAATTTCTTTGTTGTTTATTTTCGAGAATGTATTAAGAGAGCATTGATTGCGTTCATAAATACACTCGACTGCATTACGTATCTCTGGCAATTGAAATGCATATTTTTCGGATTTTTTTTTTTAATATTTTACAGCCAAGCAGTTCTTACAAGCTTCAGGCAGAGCGAAGAGGAGATAAATGAAATGATAGGGAAAGAGGGAGGAGGTTTTTGGGAGGCTGTTGCCACTTTGCTTTGTGCAATTGCTTTTGCCGGATATTGTTGTTAGTTTTTTACTTTTGAGTTTGCATTGTGGGGCTCTTTTGTTTTACACGGCCTGCATTGTGATTGCTTTCGCTGTTGTTGTTGTTGTTGTTAGTGTTGTTGCTGGTGTTGTTTGTGTTGATGGCGCTCGACTGCTGTTGCTGCTGTTGCTGCTGCTGCTGCTGTTGTTGCCTTTGCCGTGTCCTATTTGTATCCTGTCGGCAACGGCACCTCGCACACATTTATGTCTATTGGCGCGCGTCCATTTCCATTTCATTTCCGTTATTGCAAAACTTTTCGTATTAAATATATTTTTCTCTGCTTTCGTTTCGTTTCGTTTCGCTCTCTCTTTGCTCGCTTGCAAAATGCCGCGACTACGATTGTTTCATTTCGATGGCTTTGTCGTTGTTGTTGTTGTTGTTGTTGTTCTTGGTGGTTTTTGCACTTTGGCAAAGTTGTTTGTTGCTATTATTTCTGGTACTTTATGCGGCCATCGCCATTATTGCACTTGTTTCCTTTATTGTACTACCAGGCATAAAAATGTTTGCATTTCCCATGTAAATATAAACAAATATATATTGTACGCTCTATATACGGTGTACTATATTATATAGTTGTATAGTATATAATTGCATTTTGAGCACTCATAATGTGGCCTACTTATGATATGAGTGCAATCGCAATCCGAAGCGAAGAGCGAAGAGATGCAACAAATTGACATGCAATTTGTTATAATTGCTGCGTTTTCCAACTGCTGCAACTGCTGTGAGTTGCCAAACAAGTTGCAGAGGGGAGACTCAGACCAAAAACCTGACCCTGATTAGGCAGCAGACCAGCCACCAATTTGTTGCTGTTGCTCTTGTCCTGTAGCTGTTGCTGTCGCTGTAGCTGTTGCTGTAGCTGTGGTTGTTGTTGTTGCAATTAGCATGTTGCGCTGCCATAAATAAAATTAACCACAATGCTCCAAACAACATGGTCAACAATGTTGCCCCAAATAACTGCAGTTGCTCGCATCAGGAGCTCCACTACCATTGTTAAATACACTGCCAAGGATTAGGTTAACAAAGTTATTTAAAAAGCTTCATCAAGATAACAAGGAAGGATTATTTTTCTTAGCCATAAGAATCCATATTTTTCTTTCATTAGCTTGAATAGTTTTTGAGCAACTTTAAAATTTAAAATCCCTATTGCATATATTCATCTCAATTCAAGCTAGTTTTTCAAATGGTTAGATATAATTTAAATAAACTAGGTATATTTCTAGCTTTATTTTAACTGAAATTCGAAAACTTTTTAATCCAAAAATAATCTAATAATAAATAAAAGTCTTCTGCTAATATACTCGAATTATTTTCCAATTTATAAAATGTATCATCAATTTGGGATGACAATTATGAAACTAGCTAACCAATTATTGGCCAATATCAGCCACTTTGCATTGCCAAATAAATTTTCATTCTCAGCGATGCTGAAAGCACATTTAAACTTTGCCAATACCCCACAGAATACTGGTGATTTTTAGCGAATTTTTGTGCAAATTAAACAAATGTTTTTGCATATTTTATGAGGCGAGGCGACGCTGCACAATCCGCAGCTGACCGCAAAATTTAGCGCATTTAAATTAATGATACGAAATGTCAGCAAAATGCTGAACCGCAAATCATTCTACACATTATTCCATTTCTTGTTTTGTATTTTATTTTTTTTTTTTTTGGGTATATAGAGGGAATCAAGCGCCGTTGCATTTAATTATTGCGAGTGCAGTGCTTGGCGTAAATAGTTAAATAAGCAAAACTGAGAAAAACTTAATTAGTCGGGAATGTAGTTCAAGAAAGAACCGAATCCTTGTACCAGAGTGCCATGCGATTCTCCTGGCAGCGTTTCAATGGTTCGTTTTGAACACATTGCCGAGCGAGAGTATTAAAGCGATTGTGTTTGAACTCATTGCCAGCCTTGAGACGTTCATTCAGTTCGGCTGCTTTGATGGACAACGATCTCGTTGTCTCCATTGATTTGGCCAATTCCTTTTGAATGGATTCGGCAACCTCTTGGATCGATGGCCTCGATTTGCTAACACTATTTGATTTGGCCAAGAACGTTATGTTGTCTGCTCTATTTTCATCCCCAGCGAGGGAAATGCGAGAAACATCAGTTGTTTTGGTTCTCAACGAAACACCAGATTTTTTTGAATCTGTTACTAATTTAGGACTGGAAATAACAGAAGCTTTAGATTTAATAGAGACACGCGATATGTTATCGGCTTGATGATCCTCCCGTCGCATCGAATGCCGCGATATATTGTCAGCTTCCCGTTTACTCGATTGCATGCTAGCATGCGAAGTTTTGTCATGCAAATCAGTATCCACATCTTCGTGTAGCGACTTCTTTTGTGCTGGCTTCAATGTCACATTTGAATCTGTGGTTTTATTCACATGCGAGCGCAGGCTTAATCTAGAAGTTTTTCCATCAGTTGTCGATTTCACCGCACTTATTTCAGAGGGCGTTGTGCTGACTTCGGATGCTGATCGCTTTGAGTTCACAGGCATTAAAGTTCTCACCGAATTGTCTTCAAATTCAGTTTTACTCGATTTCGTTGTTCGACCAGCATAAATGCGTTCATGCTCATCGTTTAATCCATTTGCCAATTGCTTGGCAGCCGCCATATCCTTTTTGATGGCTTTTGAAAAACATATTTCACCCAACTGTGATCTCGATGCATTGCAATTTCCCTCCTTTTCCTGATTGACAAAGAACGAACCCTTTGAGACCGACTTGTTGGTGTGCTCTTTGGGTAATGTGGCATAAGGCGGCGGATAAGTCACATAAGCGGGCTGTTTGTATTCATAGCGTTGCGAATATTCAGCGGGACCAATCATAAACGGGTTAAAGAAGACACCATCATCATCGGATATCATTTTGCGCAGTTTGTACATTAAAAGTTACTTGTAAAGGAATATATATGTGGTATAAAACTTTATAATATTTGCTTGTTTATTGCATCTGAATCTGACAAATTTTCCCAATACTTAAATGAAAATCCAAAACGAACTAAAGACAAAACAAATTAGTATTGAATAAAGTCAACTAGAAGTCGTAGCATGCTAGAGAGTTTTCTTAAACAAAAGTTTATTCTGAAATAATTGCAACACTTCATTCATTGTCTTAAACTTTTCAAAATTATTGTGCAAATTTAATTAAATCACTTTATCTGGTTTTGCAACATTTTGTTGTGCCATCTTTTGTTTGTACAAATCCGTTGGTATCTGCGTCACAGCATTAGCTCACGACTGCTTAGAGAACTGACTTTCAGCTGAGGCTCAGCATTATTTTAATTAAAAGGCCTCGAACACTACGAAGAGTGTGTGTTGGGCATGCAACAAACACAATGTTTCTGCCGAGCCTCCGTCGAGTGAGTGTACGTGCTGATAAGGAAGCAGCTGCTTAACAAAAGGCTGTGCGACAACTTCAAGCATGCCTGCATAGGGCAAATTAATGAATATCTTCTACAGCATTTATGTCATGTCTCGCCATCTCAAGTACACTTTATCTCGTATACGTCAGCGTTGCCTTGAAAATCTATTCGATTTGGTTGAAGCTGCTTAAAACTTAAAAATGAGACTTTGTTAGGTAACATTCATCAGACATTCATCATTTACATAGACCAGAGAACTTTATCACTTTTTTCATATGTCAAATCTTTAAGTTTTTTAAATTTCGGTGAAATATCGATAAAATAAAATAATATAATGACTGCGTACCACGAAAACACAAATCGTACCTCAAGAACAACTTCAACAGTCCAGCAACTACAACAACAGCATCAACAGTTTCCAATGCACAGTGTGCAGGATAAGATTATCATTTATGGCGATGGCATCGTCTTTGGTGGTGCATCTCATCGTGATCCGTCCCTCAGCATGCCTCAAGTGACAGCAGCCACGCCGTTTGCTCAACGGCTGCCAGTACAGCAAAACAATTCCTTCACTGGCTTACCCAACAGTTCGATGAACAATCTGGTTCCGCAACAGCGGATGCAACAGCAACAGCCTTGGCAACGGCAGCAGCATCAGCAGCAGCATCAGCAGCAGCATCAGCAGCAGCATCAGCAGCAGCAGCAGCGACAACAGCCATATACACCGACACACGTTGCACGCATATCACGCCATGGATTGAATCAACTGCCACAGCAGCAACAACGGCCACTTCAGCAACAGCCGCTGCAACATCCTATGCGGCAAGTGCAACAACAGCCACAGCAACTGCTGCAGCAACAGCATCAGCAACTGCAGCAAGCTAACAACTATTGGCCCTTTAGTGGCGTTGCTCAAACCAATAATCAAAATAACCAACCCCACACCTGGCCAGGATATTCGGTTATGAATCCCATCCATCCCAATTGGGCATACACTTTTTAGATGCTGTTTTGCAAAGTCGAGTAATGCAATCAATTGCACAGATTATTAAGAGTATTTGGTTATCAGATTATGTAAATTCCATACTATTTAGTAAATTGCATCAATACAATAATATTTTCTTTATTCTAATAAAGAAATAAAACAGATTTTTGAGTATGTGAAAAAACGCTACTTGTCTTTGGCTGATAATCTGGTATACTTTACAGTAGTATAGTACTATATCAATATACCAAATATAGTCGTTGGCTTATTTGGTATATTTAAAAATTGTTTGTATGTTTGTTTTACTTTTATTTAAAATGGGTAGTGGGTGTCTCTTTCTTAGTTGTTCAGTTTAAAACGCAAGCACTCACTTTAGCTATAATTCTTTTTGCTCACTGGTTATAAAAAGACTATTTTACTGAGCTATTATTAATATTGCATGAGCAGTCGGCAGCCGCAATTAGATATATTTGCAGCAGCCACTTGGATGTGTGCATTTTTTCTTGCACTTATTACTAGTCGGTTTATCATTAAAAAGTGCCAAAAACCGGGTATCTAAGTTAGCAGATAATTTAGTATATAGTTGATAACCTCAATTGTGTCTTCACTCACTTTCTTTTAAAGTAAATTTCACTACTCAGCTCATTATTTATATTCCCTTTAGAATGTATCTTTTTGAGTTTAAAATCGTTCTCGGAATTCTTTTTGCCTGCCATGAGCTAAAGGTAAATTTAATATGTAGTTATCCCCTTGAATAGTTCCATTTCACTAACTTGTTTCTAGAGTAATTGTCTCTAGTTTATTTCCTATGCATTTCATAAAGTCTTAGGGTATCTCTAAGCTAAACTCTTTATTTTTTAAATCCTTCTCAGTTTCCTTTTTTTTTGCTTCGACTGCTGCTCGAAGCAAACTTTGCCATAATTTACTGTAACTTGTCTGCCTTGCGTTTTACACTTCAACGAGAGGCGAGCTGTGGCATGAGGCGGGGCAGTGTGGCGATGGTGTGGCGTGGCAAGTGGTTGGCGGATGGCGTGTGTACTTGGTGTGGCATGCAACCAGAGCGTCATTTAGTGGTAAATTTCCGTCTTAGTTGCCAACGAATGTCATACGTGACATTTTGTGAATTCCGTTTTTAGCATTTTCTGTAATCGGGTCGCGTACATGTGTGATTGTCTGTGTGTGTGTGAGTGTGTGTGTGAGTGTGTGTGTGGGTGTGCATGAGTATAAGTGTGTGTCTCAGTCTCTGTCACTGTGTACCTTTGAGATGATAGTCATAGTTGGTTACCATTTGCTATACCTGTTCGTTCTTCTAGTGGTTTTCGATTTCAACCCCAACCCAAGCCAACCTTCGACTGGACATTCACATGGACTGTGTGGAGTTTTCTAATTATTTTCTATCTTTAGCAACTGCAAGACTAACATTATGATAGCATGTAATATGTGTATTATACTTTGTCCACCGGCCATGCTGCTGCAATCACGTTATCATAATATTTATTATAGTTTTTTTCGCAAAGAAATACATATATTTATTTTTCTTATACGCTGCTAATTTAAATTATGAAAATGTGTGAGTGGATATGCTTTGAGAACTTCTGTAAGCTGTTGTAGTTTCAGTTGCAGCTACTTCAAGTGCTGCACATTATCTATTAATTAATATTATGCGCATTTTTAAACCGCACAGATTTCCTTAGCCAAGACTCGAGTGTGCTCAGCATAAAAGACTAAAGTCGCAAGTTGCAGTAGCGTTTCCACACACACACACACATACAGAACGTCGTCTAATGATGATCCCTAAAGTCAACTTGCTAAAGTAACAAGAGCTCACACACAAGCATATACAGAGAGAGAGAGAGAGAGAGCGAAAGGGGAGAGAGAGAGTAAGAGCGAGAGCTGCCTCCATGCTCATAAGCACACAATGGTATTAACGCCATAATTCGTAAGTTACAACACACACACACACACACAACGAGACTCACATTCACATATTTTCCATACTCTATACCACACAAGGATTAAGTTATATTAAAGTTGTGAACGTTGCATTTTAAGCAAAGTTTTGTCTATCTAGTCACTGTGTGTGTGTGTGTGTGTGTGTGTAAGGCGGCTTTGGCGCCTTTGACACTTTCAGCTTATGGTGGGAAGTAAAGTAACGCCAATGAATGCGTTGCATCTTATTTAAAGCAGCCCAAAGTATGCTATGCAAATTTCACTAATGCTGACCCACATTATAATAATAACGAAAATTCTTTGGCTTGCTGAAGAGTTTATACTCTACGTTCTCATGATACGAGTATGAGCTCTAGTTGCCTCTAATGTGTTCTTAAAGTAATAAATAAATCTATAAAAGAGTGATAACCCTATAAAACTGCGTCAATATGAATATTGAATATTAAATTTATATTATCCGATAAAAGAAAATTTGTATCCGGAACGCAAAACGATGATTTAAAATATTTAGTTTTATGTTTGTCAGAAACTTCATTTATTTTATTTATTAAGTATTAAAAACATTGATTCATATTTAAGTATATTTACTATATATTCATTTATTATTAGTTAATATTGATTAGCTTTACTATCTGGAATGACATTTGACATTTCAATATATGGCACATTGAATCACATTATAGCAATGCTTCTGGAAGTATGTTTCCATACTCTTAATAATTTTCGCGTATTTGCTTTTGTGTGGCATAATTTAAAGTCTTGCAAGTTTCAAGCCAGGGCTCAACGCGGAAGTTGAAGCTGTATTTGCTGCGTTGGCCGAGCACTTTCATTTCCAATGTTTATAGTTTGCAGCATATAAATTTACAATATATTTTTATATAGTCACCGCTGATGCAGCCAAATGGGAGAGCAACAGGGAGCAACAGCAGCTGGCTGACCCCGGTTTGTGCCACTTTGCGCACTTTGCGTAAAGTTCAGGTCAAGTGTTAATATTCTTTTGGTTCTCTTTATTTTTTTGGTGCCTCTTTCGCACACTCTTTCTGCTTCATTTGTGCGTTGCACTTTGGTCTACGTGGCGTATACGTAGTGCGCATATTTATGTGAAAACTTTGCTGTAAGTAAGTAAGCACATTTAAAAATCGATTTTAATCGCTTTGTTTGTTTCCACCATTTGCATGCTGGCTGCTTTCGGCTTGCATTCTACAATTAGCTACAATACTTTGCTATGATTATGATGCACTAGATCGTAAACATTTGAATGTTCTTCATCTTGAAACTGAGTATCATAAAATATTGAAGATGCTCAGTTTGAGCATTTTTTTAGAGCACGCTTTTTAACACTTGTGTGAAATATGAGAAGACTACAAGAGCACTTCATGGCTCTACCGTGTCTAATAAAACATGGATGCGTGTGTCTGCTTGTATGTTTGGGAGTCGTAAAAAATACCACGCCAAAGCCAACGCCAAACAAAATATGCAACACTTGCGAGCACATAAATGTGGATTTGCAACGACTTTGCTTACCCCCAAAAGAGTCAACTTGCTGAAGTGTTTATTGTTCAAAAATCCCGCCCACTTTGCCAACAGAACACATAAAACATTTACTAAATAAGCAACGCACTGTAAACAGTGTCTCAAATGGCGGTAAACTTATCCTAAAACATTCAAGATGCGATCGAGCATAACTGAAAGTCATGAACGCGAAGAGTTGGCTGAACAAGTTTCTTAAAGTTCTCTCTTTCTTTTATTTCTAGAATCTTACGCTGCTTAACAATTTTATATCATCATGCAATCGTCTTCCACCAGCAAACAGACATCGGAGTATTTAATTTTCTTCAGCTCCTCATAGATGCGATTATTCAAAGGCATTTCCGGATGCTGCAATTAAAGTAAGTAAATAAACTTTCATTATTGGATATTTCGAATACCATTTTGGCCACTTTCCAGCAGTCCAAAGCAGACTTGTTGCGATTTAAACGTAAATTAATGACTGCTAACAAGCCCCAAGGATCGGGCATAAAGATATCATTGTCCGTGCTCCTCGACAAATATTCAATGGCATCTTCCAGTCTATTTTGCTGTAAATATAATTAAACATAAATTTCGTTAATTGATGGATTACCAAACTTACATAGTACAGAGTTAATCCCCTGCCATAGTTGGCCACAAAATTCTTATCCCTTTTGCTATAAGGTGTGCACATTTCATAGGCCTGTGCGGCAAGCTCGTAGTCTTGTCTTTCAAAACTCAGGCGCGCCAAGCGCATCAGACTCGTGTAGAATAAGGAACGTGTTTCGTCGTCCGTCAGATTGATGCTCAACAGATCTTTATAGTGTTTGATGGCTTCGTCATAGCAGCGCCGGGAATACTCAACGCTGCCATTGATATGCGCTTGATAGTAACGCTAAACATAGATAGAAAATATAAAGATTTGATGCAAAGTATTCTCCTTTCTAACTTACCAACATTTTACCGCCCACTGTGTTGTCCGTTTCTGTGCGTTTCACCACAAAGTTCTTGTCAATTTCACCCTGTAAAATCTTCAATGTTGTCGTTATCAAATACGCTTCGATGTTGGTAAATTCACTGGCGATTTCGGCAAAGATAATCTCAGCGAATCCATACGCGCCCAAGCAAGCGAATGTCTTAAAGACTTCGTAGAACTTATTCGCATGCAACAGCCGGCCACTCATCTCAAAGTCAACGGGTATAAAGGATTGATAGAGTGGCCGCGGGGTAAGCGGCATTATCTTGCGGGGCACATCGTTGAGATTCTCATACTGCCATCGTGTGAACTCCATGCCTGGCAGGTAGTTCTTTTGCTTGTAATAGCAATACAACAACACAAAGACTTCGCGATCCAAGTTGTTTTGTAGGCTGAAAATGCGCAACTGTTCCAATACACTGCTATAGGCTTCACCCTCATTTTCCTCGCTCTTCAAATGCAGTTTGTAATTGACATACAATTCCAAAAGGCCGCTACCAATTAAGATAGTAAATTAACTGATTTAGTTTTTGTAATCTTTTCAATCTTACACAAAGTACTCGCCACTCCAGTTGCTCTCTTTCTGATGGCGCAAATAGTTTGTAGCCTGTGCGAAATTGAGATTCTCAACGGAAGTGAGAAACACATAGAAATTCAAGAGAATATTCGCTTTGCAACTCGACTTGAGTTCGTCAAATATCTGTTTGGCCAACGCACATTCACCAATGATGCACATGTTGCGATACTCCTCCATGAGGCGAATGGTTCGTGTGCACTCATAATCATAGTTGAGCACACAGTTGCTCGGACTCTCCCAGCTGCAGGCAATCAGCAGTCCCTCAATGCGTTCCATTAGCTCCTTGTGCATATGCGTTAGCATTTCCTGTCGAGACAATTGCAGATAGTTTGTCAAATACACTCACTCACTCACTTAGCAACTTACACGAAACTCCAAATTCGTTTTGGTTGGCATGCGAACATTGAAATCGGAACCGCAAATGTCGACTAGCAAATTCCGGAGGTTATTCAAATGACAGCAGAAATTGTGGGGCTTATCTTCGATGCTGGTCACATCATTCTTGACCATGAAACTAATCAGCTCCTTGATCAGCTCATCGAAATTGCGATACAACTCTTTGATAATATCGCGACTCTTTAAGTTTTCATTGGGATATTCTGGGCCCATGCAGAGACGCAACTTGGCACACTTCATTTGATTCTCGTTGAACACATCTAAGCGTTCGTTGCGCCTAGTAAGGGGTTGGAAAAAACAAATCTTTATAATCGAAAACATGATAGATTCCGGTTGGGTTGGTTCTGTCAAACGATTCGTCTTTCTGCCTGTCTTGCGCAATGCGGGCGAAAGAGCGCTGGCGAAGCGACAGGAGGTGACTGTGGGTAGAACAAAAAAGTAGTTAAATTATTTACAGAATCAAAAAAGTGTAGCTTGAAACTAATGTTCAACTTTAAAGGCTTATTAGAAATGGTGAACACTCCAAAACAAATATTTAATAAGAATGAAAGGTTTTGTGTAAAGTAAAAAAAAAAGCCAACCATTTTTTTAATTCTATTAATGTATATCTAGATAGACTCCACAGAAAATGAGAATGACTGCAAAAGAAGTGTCGAATAAGAATTAAAAGTATAAGTACTTAAAAGAGCCAACGATCTTTTAGTCAAGGAATTATTTCTTCTCATCATTTGTATATTTTATGTCGTGAATTATACATTAATATTTGAAAAATCTTTTTTTAATGTTCCATAAGTTACGAACAGCATGGCTTGAAATAGAGTTTACAGTTGTATATAAAACAATTAAAACAGGATGAATTAAAATTGAAGATTAATAAATATTGTAATTCTTAATAATGTACATTGTCCTCTTCCTCGCTGAATTATGAGTAAACAACATTTTTGTCGTTTTTATGATATTTTTTGTTATTAGCTTTATAATCAATTGCTGTGTACAACGATTTCTAATATTTTTAAAGTGAATATGTTACGCTCCGAATAGACGAAACATTTTCACTCATTCTCTGACTTTTTCAAAACTCGCTTTCATTTCAAGTATATGAAACTTACCCTCGGGATAACCAAAGACACTCGGGTTAATGACGCCCTCATAGAGCACGTTGTCAGGCGTCTCATCGTAGAGCTGCAGCAGCAGTTCATAGTGATTGAACAGCACAGCGGACTCGAGCACTTCACGCATCTCTGGGGTCATCACATAGCGATGCAGCGAGTTGTTGATGAGTGCATAGTCTGCAAATTGATTAATCTCATTGATCTTCATATCCACATTCGGCGTCGTCAACAGTTCGCGTAGTAAACGTGGCAATTTGATATATGCACTAGTTTCCATTTGATTGTTGCTCGCCTTGTAGCGTGAATCATTTAACAAATCTCGCTTGATGCTCTCCCACACAATGATAGTGTTTTGATAGCCAATAATCTGCGAGATGAAGCCATAGAAAGTGCAGAATGGTATCACCTGATGTTCCATATTCAAATCGGGGTCGGGCACAGTGGAGCGTAGCGATATATTTATGCCCAAATGTCCGGCACGTTGATGCAGCTCTTCGGGTGCATTGTAAATCGATTCGAGTGTGACAAATACGAGATTGGTAAAGTGGAAATTCTTGAGTAGCGGTAGTATGGAGTACATATGCCATTCACTGGTCGTGGTGATCTTCTGGCTAGTCGATGTCTCCAGCATGCGATCGTATTCGGCATACAGCATGATGGGAATGTTGGCAATGAAGCGTTTGCATTGAAACAACTGCAACAGATCGCAATGGCCGCGTGATAGGAATTCTAGACTCTCCTCCACATACTCATCATCATCTTCTTCGTCGCCCGTCTCTTCGGTTGTTGTTGCAGCATCTCCCGATGCATTTTTCAAAGCCTCAGCTGCCATGTCCACTATTTGTGTCAACTGTTGTAGCTCAGACGAATCCTGATAATCAGGAATTTTCACCTTTTGATTCTTTTTTATGGACACTCGCATTTTCGACGATTCGGTTCGGACTTCCATCACGGTTTTCAATTCTCTGCGACGATGTCGTGGTATACGCTGATACAGGGAGACAACCAATGGATTGTCGCTGAACACATTCAGATCATCGATGCTGTCCTGTATGATGCCCATGGCGAATGCGGGTCGCTCCATCTCGAATTCGTGGGAATAGATAATGGTTTCGGTCGTGTAATGTTCGGACATCTTTTGCAGCGTTTGCTGCACATGATAGAGATGCAGTTCGAGTGGATATGGTGCCACCGGAGGATTGACAATGCTGTTCAATTTCATATAGAGAAAGACTCGTTGTGTCGTCTCTTTCGGTACTGGGGTACATGGGAATACTTTTAAGTCGCGTTTGCTGAGGTTTGTGGACTTCTTACGTCGCGTGAGTCGTGAAATTCGTACCAGAGTTGATGCTCTTTCGCCATTCGCAGTGTCCATTTTGTTTTTGATTTTACTTACTATATGTGTCACGAATCTAAAGTTTTGGCTACTACCTGTGACAGTTGTGTCAATGTTTGTCAATAACAAATCAAGTTTGGGGTCTTCTTCTTTAGTTGAACGCGTGTTTCATTAGGCCAAGTGGCAACAATTTCACGTTTTGTGTTAATGAAAATTAAATATGTATTCATGCTTACACCTAGATGTATGTGTGTGAGTGTAAGTGTGTGTGTGTGTGTGTGGAATTACATAAGGTCTCCGCTTGTTGTTCTGCTGTCGTCGTTGTGTCGAGCACGCACTTGTCAAAAATGTAACCACAAAACAGCAGCAGCAACAGCAACAGCAGCAACATCAACAGCAGCAGCACGTACAGCCAGCAACAGTAACACGACAGCAACAATGCATTTTGGCCAAGGCCAAACCAACAGCAGTAAAACCAACAACAACAACAGCAGCAACAAAAACAGCAAACGAGACACGTACTTGAACCCTTTTGCCCAACACTCAACTTACGACAGGTGTTTGTAGTTGTAGTTTTCATCACGGCAATATACGAGGTATCATAGCTCGCTGTTGATGTTTGTGACACTCTCGCCGAAAAAGGGTAGATCAGCGTGCAAAGGCAAATTTACAGCAATATATAGATAACAGTTCGTGAAATATTATAAAAGAATCCAATTAGATGAGCATTGCAAAAAAACTGTAGCATACTTTCTGGGGCACTTTGTTTTGCTAGCAATAAATTTCAGATTTCGTATACGCAATTTTAGAAATGTTAAATTATAATCATAATTTTATTAATTGTTTTACTTTTAACAATCTGTTCTGATGCCTAATGAAGTGAAAGAAATGCAGTTAATGAATAGGTTCATTCCTTATTTGTAAAGCTATGTTTTCCTTGTAGTATCACTTTCACCATTAATTGAATGGCTTTCTCCACACTTCTTTTCAAACATATCATTGTCTACACTTAAGGTTAGAGTATGCAGCATTCGAGTTGCAAGCGTTGATTATGTTGTTTGTTTTTGTATGTTTTGTTTGCCTGGCAGCGAGTGCTCTAAAATCCGCTTTGACAGCTCGCCTGTCAGCTGAGCCCCAAACCGAAACGCCCGCCTGCGGTGCGATGGCGTTTGAGGTGGGGTGGGGTGGGGTGGGGGTGGTCGTGTTGGCCTGTCTTGTAGGTTGTTTACTATTTTGTTGGAACTCCAACAACATATGCTAATGACTGGGCGAGCGGGAGCGATGGCAGATGGCAACGAGAGTGTAAAAGAGAACGAAAGAAGCTGGGAAAATGTGGACGAAACGGAACAGGCCACTCAGCTGCTGGCTTTTAGCTCGTTTAAGGCCAAGTTGGCCTCAGACACACACGCACACACACACCTATATACACACACACATTGGCTTCATCATCAAAATGAAATTTGCTGGCAAACATATAAAGTAAAACTACTTGGCAGGTAACTGGAACGCATGTTCGTTATGCTCAAAGGCTTTTCAAATGCGCTTTAGTTGCACAACTTGTTTGCTCTGGCTCATATGCAAATCAATGCTCTGAGCACAGCTGCTAACCAGCAACAACAGCTCTCGCTTCTGTCCACTCTAGTCCAGGTTGTGACCAGACTGCTATCTGGCTTTTGAGTCATATTGCACTCCATGGTGGACTCCACCTTTGTGTGTGAGTGTGTGTCGAAGCGTGGCCCAGCTTTATGCGCCTGACGCAACAAAATCAATTAGACACTTGCATTCAAGTACATTCACATACCGAGGAGAGCTTTGGCGCACTCCAAGAGCAACAATTGCAATTTAATGTGCTAGCATTGCCTACTAATGATAATGTTGTTATGTGCCTATTATGCTTGTTGCCCCGTCTGCCATTTGTATAGCAGCTGCATGTAGAGTTGATGCTATCGCTGCTGCTGCTGCTGCTACTGCTCCTGAAATCATTTGCATTTCAATGCAGCCAGACAAAGCTGCCAAATGATGGCTATGGGGAACGTTCCTTTATACCCTGCGCAGACTGATTGACAGGCTATTATAAACAATGATTGATATTTGTCTGGCAGCACGACGATTTCAAATAAACTAATACATTCATATAAAGCGTCATTTGCTACGCCAAATAATTTGCCACATAGAAACTTTCGTGGTCTATAATTTCTAATCTTTAATTGGTAATGGATCGCCTTTACTTTATTGCTTTATAAAAAACATTATAAACTGTGATTATGATTTATTATTAGTTAAGTAAATGAACCGATTGTTTTTTAATTAGGTATACTGTTAAACAAATTTATTAATTATTTCCTTTGGAATAGCATTCCATTCTTATAAGGGCCAAAAGTCAAAGCCACTGTAGATAGTTTATTTTCTATTTTCTAACTATTACTTAATAATAGAATTTCTTTTATCTTTGTTGCTTTTAAATCATAACTGCGAAAGATTGCACAAATTTTGTAGTTCCTAATTGCTTTGATTAAATAAACATTTTAAAGGATTAAACTCCTTAAAAATATATTTATTTTGTGAAACATTTCTGTAATTAGTTTTGGATTACAGTTGCAACATAAAAGCTAATTAAGCAACTGTCAAAGACTGCATAAGACTTGAGGCTAATTAAATGTGTAGGTGTGTGTATTGTTTTCTAAGGGAAAACAAATCAACACGCTGCTTAGTTAATTTCCCTGAGATGCCTTGACCCAAATTTACCAAATAAACTATAAACTATAATCCCAAAACAGACAGGAAGGCAGCTGGGCAGCCAGACTCTCTCTCTCTCTCTTTCTCTCTCGCTCTCACTCTGTCTCTCTGTCTCTATCTGGGCTAAGGAAACAATCAACCACAGCAATCAACCTCAAGCTATTTCTTAGTCAAATCGCTTTGCCCGAAACCTTAAGCTATATAGCGCAGATGCAGCAGAGCTAGCTCAGACGAATATATGCGAAAATACCAAATACTATGTAGCTCACAAAGCAGCTTCAAGTTAATACCAAAATAGCTGAGCTCAGCGTAAAACACAAAGCCACAAAAACCGCACATAACTCCACGCTACAAGCAAAACACACACACACAACGTGAATGGAAACCTGGCATCTATACGAAAAAAAAAAATACCCCAACGACAAAATACGAAAAAAAATAAAAGAAAATTGTTAAATAATATCTGAAAAATGGGTAAAAACTAGCTGAAAGTATGCAAAAGATTTTGCATGCCAAACTGAGAATGAATTTAACAAAGCTAACATGAAATTTACACCGTTGCCCCGGCAAAGGGGATACAGATTTTCCCGACATGAAAATTTCATTTGAAATTGAATATGAAAAAAAAAATCGTCGTCGACGGCCAGAGAGCGAGAGAGAGAGTCCCAGCAACAACAAGAACGCGACGCGGCTTTGTGCGACAGCTGCTGCAATTGACAATTATTATTATTGTCAGTGCGAATGAAAAGCCAGGCATGCCACGCATATCCCATGCAGCAGCAGCAGCGGCATTCAACATTCAGTTGGCAGCTGGCAACAGACAGGCCAAAAGGAAGGCAGCATCAGGCATATTGTTGTGATCCGCGCCGAGCTGAGCTGCCGGCTTGGTATTCATATGATGGCCATGTAGCTCATAACAAAACTCCAAACTGCCTCTCGCCGTCGTTCGTTGGGCTTCAATAAAATCCAATGTACGCATTAAAATCATTTAAATTCTATTGTTTTTCCTTCGTTTCGTTTCGCATTCGCATGTGTTTTTCTTGTTGTTCTTGTTTTTTTTTTCTCTCTGCTCTGCTCTTCTGTTTTGGTGTGTCGCTGACAACGACGCACACTCAGCCACACACACATACACACACACACACGCACACAGAGGCAGTTCAACAAATGCCACGTAAGCTGTTTTCGTAACGGCTTTGGTGATATCAGCAAATGCATATTTAATGGCTTACGCTGCGTATGAGCAATGCGATATGCTCCTGCTCCTGCTCCGGCTGCTGCTGCTGCTGATTTTGTTGTAAATTGAAATACTTCTCGAAATGCCATAACTCAAACTGCAAAAAGTGTTAACACACAACGTGTAATAAGCAGGTAATTGTTTCGCTTTAATGTGACAGCTGAAATCACTATTAAATTGCACTTAATATTCGTTAATCAATGAAGTCAAAGTCAAGGGCAATGTTGTATACCATATTAGTGTGTGGTGTGATGTTTAAAAGTTAATAATTAGTAATATATATGTTTATAAACTTGAGGCTTTTTATTTCAATTAGTTTAATTATTTTAAAGCACTATAAACAAGTAAGAAATCTACCCATTGGGAATAAAGACAAAACAGTGCGGTATGCAATTAAAGTATATCAAATTAATATTCCAAGAATACACTACAAATATACAGAATATACATATACATTAAAAATATACCATACAGTGCAAAATATACCAAATTGTCAGTCAAAGCTAATAATAAGCTTGCTTTTTAACAGCATTTGAAATCAGTTGCTGTTCTCGCTTTGATGCCAACACTTATCTTTAAGCTATTGCCCCATTTGCTTTCAGTGTGTGCCAATGCTCAACGTCAAAGTTTGCCTCTCTGTCTGCTGTCGGCGGGTGGCAAGAGTTAAGCTTGAGGTGCAAGTCTCGCTTGTTTGCATAATGCGAGGCAGTCAACACAACACCTTCTGCTCTTCACTTCTTTCGTTCCCCCCAATTCACTTTTCGCTCTGCACAATCGCATAAAAATGCTGCGGTTTTTATTTTACAATTCCATATGTTTGTACTTTACATAGCCGAAGCATTTTATGCTGACAGCAGTCAAATCGTTTCGTAAGCAAAAAGAAACAAAAAAGGATTTTCCACAGTTGTCGTGACTTTTTTGCGTTGATTTGTTTTGTTGATTTGCGTGAAGGCAGCTGACTCTTCTTCTCTCTTTCTCTCTCGCTCTCGGTGTCTCTTCGGTGACGACCTCGAAGACAAAAGCCAAGTTAAACAAAAGAGTAAGGCGCAAATCCTTTTGAATGCCGTGTCGCAACTTTATGGCCAAGTTTTTCATTTGACGCATTTATAAATTATTTAAAGTGTCGCCCCTTGATGTATGTATGTACGTATGTGTGTGCCCGTGTGCTCACTCGGTGTGCCAGTTGATGTATGAATGTGTATCATTGACCTCGTGACCTCAAAAGTGCACACTCACACTCACACACACATTCAACATTTATAGTAGACAAGCTGGTCCAGTGACATGACAAAACCATAAACAGTGGCTAAACAAGGTGCTTAAATTATGCCACAAGATCTCAAAACTGGCTGTAAATAACATGCTGCAGCAGCAGCAGCTTCCCTTCCCCTTCCCTTTGCCTCTTGCTCTCCCTTGGCCATTCATATTTATGGGTGTAGATGAGTGTACTCACATTGGGGTGGAGAGAGAGAGGAAACTATGGCCATGCGTCGCCTGCCACAAAATGTAGCCACTCTGGTGTCCTCATGCAAGCTGCCGTTGCCACTGTTGTTGCCACTCCCTTTGCTCTGCCCATCCTTGGCTTGTTGCTAGTTGTTGGTCTCACGCTTGGCTGACTTTGGTTTTGAGCAATCAACGCGCATACTACGAGTGAATATATGTTAGTGGGGGAGAAGGACTTTGGCTTGTAGTTGTATATGTTTACTTAGCGCCATTCAGCTGCCAGCTGTTTACTCACATACATATGAATATCAATGACTTACGCTTGCCATTCTTTAAACAACACAAAACGTTCTTCATTTTTACATTTTCAACTACAAAATTGATGGCTTTAAATACTCGGTTAACTAACAGCTTTGAGGTTGAGACCACACCAAACCAGACCAAAGCAAGCCTCACTTCGTTAGACCTGCGGAAAGGTTCAATAAATTGTCTCTGCCAACAGGCAATCCATGTGCGAAGAGCCCCAAAGCCGGGGAGCTGCAGGGATAGTAGAAGAGAGGAGAGATGAGGCTGTCATTCCCTCGCTCTCTCTCTAGCTCTGTGATTGCCGGTCTGTGTGTTTGTTTACCTGGCTGGGCCAACATGTTTCCTTCCTGTCAATGACATGCCACATAGACACAACACAAGCGATTTTAATTAAAATCGGATTTGGCATCGACGATTTCCGAGAATTTAATTGCATGTGGTATGACATTTGTTTACTCTATGACGTTGACGAGAGCAAGCTAAAACCAAAAATGTTTTTGCTTTTCCTTTCCCTTCTTCCTTTTTTTTTTGTTGTGTTGGTGTTTGAGGCAGGTGGCAAGAACACGTCTTTGATCTTAAGCTACAACTTGCAAGCAACAGCAACAGCAGCAGCAATAGTTGTCAGCTTTTCACACACAATAACAAAAGCATAAGAGCAGATAAAGACTTGCCTAAGACGAAGACGGCAGGCAGCAGTAAAAATAAATAAAATAATAAAAATTCATAAATGAATGCTTGAGCGCTTCTTGACACACGGATGTTGGCTACCGGAAGTGGAAGTGAATGTTTTAGATGTCTTTGTATGCATATGAATACAAGTGAGTGTCTCTCTGTCTGTCTGTTGTGTATTGCTTTATAGGCACTTCAATGGCATTGCTATCCATCAGTGTATAAGCGAGTGAATAAGTGAGCGTAAACGAATGCTCTACCAAGTTGTCATTGTATTTGGCTTAAAGGTGTTGATGCACACTTTAGTTTCTGGCAAAGCATAAACAATTTTACCAAATTTTAAATAAATGATGAAATACTTTTTTAATAACATTTTATGAAACACAATAGATTAAATGCTGAAAATAGATTATACATCAATTTATTGCAAGATTCTTAATGAAATGTTATGCTTGATAAATTCTTTTATTAATAAATCTTACACATTAGAAAAGAACTATTTTTGTATAAAATGTTTATTAACCTACAACTTTTTCCTAAGACTATTCTTCCTTAACTTTTAATCGAAATGTGAAATATTTCAAATAAATATAAATTTAAATCTTTCCCTTCAAAACCATAAAAGTGACAAAGGGCAGCATGCATAGAATAGAGTTGCTATTGAAATTGAAAATAAATTGAGGCAGGGCGTCTTCTGGGTATCCGTCGCCTCACGTGGGGCTGCTTCTGTCAGTTTCACACATCCGCATCCTTTTCCGTTTGAAGCAATAATAAACAGTTTTCGTCAGTTGTTTGACATATCTACAAGCCGAAATCAGTTTGTGTTCTCTTCTGTTGTGCTGTGTTGTGTTGTGTTTGTGTTTGTGCTTAATGATATGTATAAACCTTGCTCAAACAGCAACAACCCTTTGCCCCAAACTTTCCCTATAAATGCGCTGTATGTGTGAGTGTATGTGTGTGTGTGTGTGTGTGTTGGGGAAAAGACAATGACTGACTCACTGGTCAAATATAAAACGTTGCTGCGGTTATTGCTTGATTAATTTCCGGTCAAATGGCTAGAGACACTAATGACTATTTAATGTTACAATTTACACTTTATTGATTTGTAAATGTGTGTGCCTGTATGTGTGTGTGTGTGTCAACATGAAAGGGGTATTATGTCAAGTTGTCAGACACAGGTCTTAAATCGCCACGTTAGGCCACTTAGTGTAAAACGTTTTATACAAATATCAGCTTAAGCTTGATACGCTCAAACTATTTTAAACCTTAAATCCAAAATGCTGCCAGGCTTTACATAAAAGTATAAGAATCATTAGCGTTAATTCACATTTAATCTGGCCACACGTCAAATTAATAAAAGAGTAAAATACAAGACAGCTAGCTGCAACATTTCAACATCATATTTCCATTGGCAAGGTGTGCATTTAATCACATTTAAAAGCTGAGAAAAGCTTGCTAAGCACTGCTTAAAATAACACCACATTGTTAGATTTCTTTTTATTGGATTTCTTTTTAAAGAATTCTAATTAAAATAACAGGTTTGTGCTAATAGTTAATTATTGCTTAAGTTTGATTAACACTTCTATAAAACTGTGAGCTCTTTTAAACTCGTAACAAACTAATTTGATTAAAGTGCTTAAATAGCTGAGGCTAGCAAAATTTTCTGCGAGCATAGAAATCATAAAATGTCTCGTTGCTGCCATTTCAAGTTCCACCATAAAATTGCAGACGGAAAACACAAATTTCGAGTTGAGTTTTGCATGTTTTCCGCTGGCCAAAGCGCTCTCTCACTGGTGGTCAGTGTGGTTCAGCGGTCCAGCAGCAGAACGGAGCCAGAACTATTTTATAGTACAGCATAATCTCATCACATTTTGAGACTGCAATTGCCATTGCAATTGCGTGTGTGCTAACATGAATGTGTGTGTCCAAGAAGTGAGGCACAATCATGCAAATAAACGGCCACAGGACACACAGATCACAACTCACATTGAGCTAGACTTTTAGCTGGCCCTGCTAATTCCAAAGAAATGTTATGGAATTATGTAAGTGGAAGGCAACAGCAGGGTTCAAACATCATGGGTTCAACATGCGGCCCGAAAAAAAAAACTTTGCTCGCTTCTGCCATAGTTCATCATGTGAGGCATTTGAGTTTCATATCACGTATTTTATTACATCGTTATTCATGGCATTGAGGGCTCTGCTAGAAGTGAGAGCGAGAGCCACAGCAAGAGAGCTGTATGAATTTCAGTAAGTGGCAAGTTTTATATATGTTTTTCGTTTTTTTCTTTTCGCAACGCAAAACGATGGCACTTGGCATATATTCAAAATGCAGTTCAATAGATTTCGCTGCCATAAAATAAACATTAAGTTGCTTAAGCAGTCATAAGGCAAAATCCCATCTTTCTCTCTCTCTCTCACTCTGTGGCACATAATTAAATTGATTTCCACGAGTTTATGCATCAGATTTATGAGCACATAGCCCAAAGTGATATTTGCAAATTGAAAAAGGGCTCGCGGCGTGAGTGTTTGTGTGTGTGAGTGAATTGAAATGTTGCAGAAATGGCAGCATAAATTGTCCATGCATAAATGATATGGAAAAATTGAAAGGCCAACGTAAGAAGAACCATTTTAAGCATTTACATTGAAGACCAGCAGCAGCCACCAAACATATAAACATATGAACACGTATGAAAGTAGTTCTTTATATATGTATATGTATTTGGCATAGCTGAGCATAAACTTATGAACTATGCGCTTTCAGTATGCTTGGCGCCGACTTTGCTGGCCTCAAAGCTCGCTGAAAGCATACAACTTCTTCATGCCAAAATACCAAAGCAAATATTTACATATAATCCATGTGTGTGTGTGTGTGGGTGTGTGTGTGTGAGTGTGTGCAAAACGGAAACTCAACTAGAACTCAACTTAAGTCAGGACACACCTCAGAAACAAAAGAACAACAACTGAAAGCAACAACAATAAAAGCTGCAAAGAAATTCTAATAGAAATTATTTCTGGCATTTTAATAAACAACAAGAGCCACAAAAATATGCTGCAAAATATTCTAATAGGTTTTGTTTTATATAAATTTCCAAGTGCTTCACATATTTATGCTACCTCTCAATGAACTGCTTTGAAATGGGGTGTGTTAAATCATAAATTTCATTTCATTCTAAGAGAGAAGTTCGTCATACATTGCGTATACGCAACTTGATATTACGTATACGCTGAACTATAGTACATCGTATCACAATACATTTTGCAACTACAATTTAATTTCAGTTGAGAGAGAAGTTCGACATACATTGCGTATACGCAATGCAGGTAGTTTGCTATTACGTATACGCTGTGGTATATTTTAGTCAGTCATTGCTTGCTTAGTTTTGCAGCTTTTCGTCAGGTAGCAAAGTTCAAGGCAAGCCCTATGTGGTTTTCTCTGGCTTGTTGCAAACATGACAATTAATTTAAATTTTAAGGGCATGAAAATGAGCAAACAACGGACACAACGATTAACACATTTTAATTAAAAGTCTCTTGCATAGTAGTTTGCAAAAGTTTAAAGTGCTTTAAGTAATGCAATTAAATTGCTGACAATATGTATTTCCATAAGGAGAGTTTTGAGCGAATAGAAGATTTATCGCAAATCGTCGCTGCCAATAAATTCCGAGCCTTGCAATTTGGTGGCGTTTATTTTTGAGCCGTCATTTGAAATAAACTTGCAGAAGTAAAGTGCCTTTAATTTAGGCAACAACAGCTAATTACAAGGCGACCTAATTTTATGGTAGAGTGTGAAAAAAAATATATATTCGGGCCGCAAGAGAGAGGAGAGAGCGAGCGAGCGAAAAAAAAGAGCACAAAACGAAATTGTAGCAAGTTTTGTGGATGGGGCGTCAATAAATGGCAACGAGGCCAAGCACCTCGAAAGCAAACAAACACCACGAACCACAGGGAAATGTAACGCGCTCTAACTATAGCTGTGTGTGTGTGTGCTTGTTTTTTGCTAATTAGCGAATAACCGTGTTTAGATTGCAAACACTCATGCCAGGGAAAGAAATAACAGACGCCGACAAATTAATTGCCAAACAAGTGAGTGCAGAGTTGGCAAGTGGAAATTGCCATCGCACTCAGCAGCCCCAGTGAGGGAGACAGAAATAGGTCTAATATCCACACACACACACATATACAGCTGCAACACGCATTTTTGCAGCAGCGCGGAAAAAATCCTGACCCTCAGCAATGGACTGGACAGAAAGGCAAAAGAGTGAAAGAGAGAGAGAGAGAGAGCGAGAGTTGCGCTTAGTTAATTAGTTTAGCAGCATGTTGAGTGTGTATCAGCCAGTGTGTGTGTGCCTGCGTCTGTCATTTGACATCCTCGGTTTTTTGGCACAGGGAAAGAGCGAAAGAGAGAGAGAGAGAGAGTGAGTGAGTGAGTGAGATAGCTGGCTATGCTTTTGATGCTGCCGCGTTGCGTGTGTTTGCTGTCAGCAACGCATCAACTTGGCCCTTTGCTCGCATTTTTGGACACTGCTCTTGGTAAATGCGAGCTTCAATTACAGCTGAACAAATGCCCAAAAGCAGCAACACACAGCACACAGCACACAACACAGCACATAGCACATAGCACAACAACAATTGCGTGGATTGCTGCGCCTACTCGACGATGGCGACTATCTCTGAGCCATTATTTGCCATTGGACTTTGCACATCGGATTGGCAACTTTAAAGCCGCTTAGGCGCTCAGGCGCCGTTGCACAAAGCCACCGAATAGATTTGCTTCCAGAGTGTCAGCCAACAACGCTAATTAGGATAGACCAACATCTGGCTAACAGCCGCAGCGCCAAAGCACCACGTCGACGACATATTCCCAATGGGGGCAGCTCCAAATCTTCAAAGCACATCTCTTACTCTCTGCATACAGCTGCAAGCACGACGAGACAGACGACGGCATTCTAATCAGACCTTGCCCCGAAATGAAAGCAAATGGCTACAGACAGAATAGCCAATTATAAGTACTTTACTTATTTGCTTAAAATGTAAAATATCCATTCAATTGTATAAACCGAGTGAGAAGAAAAATGTGCTTAAAATGCGAAAGAATAAATTATATTATTATATTTGTTATATTTTATTATAATTTCTATTTCATATTATTATACTTTTATATATGTTTAATTGCTATAATCTACTCTACAAAATAAGCTAAAAGAATAGGGAAAAGAAGGGAAAAGTATTCAAAAAACGTTTTCAAATTTGAAAGGCAATAAAAAGCGAATCAAAATCAATTCATTGAATTTTCAAGATTTTATTAATGCACATCACAAGAAGTTAAAGCATTATATTATTATTTTGCAACTGCCGGATCATACTATTAGAAAAAATTGCTATTAAATATTTGAACGTGTTTACGACAATTTTCAATTTAATTTTTCAAGTTGTTAGTGCTACCCAACAACGGACGACGGCTGTGCAACTTGAACGAACACCCGCCCACAATAAACACAATAAACACAACAAGAAGGAACAACAACAACAACGAGAAGCAAAAACAACGTTGCGTTGTAGGAACAACATCAAGAGCGGATCATAGTGTGAAACTTTTATGTTTTGCGAAAACATTACCTAAAGCCCATTGGCAGCTGCCCCACCTGCCACGCCCACAAAACCAACACTGGACCCAACGGACGGGTCCAGAGACCAGAAACCAGGAAGCGAGAGAGAGAGGGAGGACTAAGCAATTCCCTGGGGTGTATTTTGAAGAGGAACCCAGCATGGAAGTGGACGAATTGCACGGAACCGGGACATCATCGAGTACCGGGAAGTGGAACGAGGAAGTGGAAAGCGGTTCCAAACCCATAAGAAAACTCAACTCCTCCTCAGCTCGACAGCTCAACTCGGCCTTCAACTGGGGCGAGCATTAAAAATTGATGAGTTCTTAATTTGTGTTGCGCTGCTGCCGCTGAGCAGCTGCCTTCGCTCTGGCATATTGAAAATAGATTAAGTTCTATTATTTGCAGTCATGATGTGGATTAGCACGGACACTTGAGGAAAAGGACGAAACTTTTCGCTAGCGCGCGCACTGCCTTTATAAACGTCATCATTAATCATGCTGACAAGGGGAAACTGTACGGATTGGATTTTCATTTTCATGTTGGCCATGGCCAACAAAAGCCCCAAATTTCTACGTTCAGCGGCGTTTGCTTCCATAATTTATGTGTGTGTCCCCGAAAAACTTACGCAGAACAACAACAACAATAGCAAACAACTGGCCAATGGCCAGCAGCAGCGGCAACGAAACAATTTTTAAGTTATTTATGCAGCAAGCGTGGATCTAATTGCAATTTCCGCGCAGTCGCAAAAATGTTGCAACATTTATTTCTGTTTTTCGGTTTTCGCCCACCCCTCAACACACGTAACTCAATCAAATTTTGCACGTTGACAAATTTTACACACCGAGCGAACAAATTCATCACCAAACATTGTACGATTCAGCTAGTCAGCTTACGAAAATTTATTTATGGTAATTTCTGTCAACAGACCGCTCATCGAATTTTCCAAATCGGGAGGGGGGGGAGAGGGACTTTATCGAAATTTGCACATGGTAAATTTAACAGATCGTCCTTGATTTGCGTGTGTGTGTGAGAGTGTGTGGGTGGGAGTGTGTATATTTGGATTATCCGCATAATCCAAAAGTTCATTTTTGTCAACTCGTTCGTACCAAGTTTAATTAAGAATTTCATTTCGCTTTTATTGACTTCACTCTTCTCTTTGCAGCTAATTATACAATTTCTCTTATTTTACCCCTTTTCACTCTACCCTTTTTTTTTTGCTCGCATTTTTATTCAATAATATTTTTGTAATTAGCTTGGCACGCATTTAATTTTGAAATTTAATTAGTGTAAACAACAATGCGGTTTGTTTATGAATTCGTAATGCGGCGGGGCATTGTCCATGTTTTTGTTATTGTTTATGTTTTATTTTTTTTTTAGCTGTTGTTGTTGTTTTGTTTGTTGCTAATTATGAGCGACATAATGCGCTTGTCATGCCGCTTATTATTAGTCTGTAATATTTTTTGTGCATAAAAGTATTTGCATTATTTATTTGTCACTTTCCCGGCTATTTGTCAACTTAGTTGCTGATTATTAAATTGCAAAAAAAGTTCACTAAAAAATGAATAGAGTTGAGATTTCTATGACGAAGTCTTGATGCTCTTTGCCTGAAATCGTTTAGCAAACTCTTCAGCTTCAAATGTGGTCTGCTCTTGGCGGCATTTTGTCAGTTGATTGACTGATTGCCAATCTACGCACTGCCCCAAAAATGGGTGCTAGTTTGTCAAGTTGAGACTTCCAATTCAAAGGGGAAGAAATTTGGAAATGGAAAATTTATTAAAGTTGCAGCTGAATGTATTTTCTCTTCTGTACTGCTTCTGAAACGCACTTTCTGAATTAGTTTCAAATTTAAGCAATGCAGATTATATAAAATGTATAGCATTTTGTGTCTTTTACGTAGCTTATTCATGAAAATATTGTAAAGACATTGCCTAAATTTAAGAAATGTGGAGAAGTCTATTGGATTCTATGCTTAGTAGAATTTTTTATATTTTTAACATTACAGGAAAAGTATATTTAACCTTAGGCTAAATAATATTTTCCATATTTTGTAAGTTCGAAAAATGTATATTATTTTTAAAGCGTATTTTTGATATTGCATATTCAAACAGAAATCCAAAGGACCTTGCGACAGGATTAAAGCTAATGGCACATCAATAATCTAGTTGTTCATATACTATATGTTCAACTTTTCAAATATCTATACAATAACAAAGCTAATGACATGACATTTAGCTCATTGTTCGACTGAATTAAAGACAAGGCAAAGACATGAAAATAGCGCAAATGTTTTGACAAATTCATGGGGGATGTTAATTAAATTATTTCAATCATTTATTTCCTGGAAAATATTCGTTAATTAGTCAACGTTTTTAGCCAGAAGACAGAAGATGTTTGTGCTGTTTGTTGCCTTGACGGCGTTCTGTTTGCCTTTGAGGCGGGATGCAGACTTTTCGCACACCGAGAGAGAATACAATAAATGTCGAAAACTTTCAACGCCACAATGAGGCATTGCGTGTGGTATAAGCCTTATTTATTTGCTGGCCATAAATAACGCTTAACGCATCTAAATCTTTAACTTTGTGCGAATGTGCTGGCTGACTGGCTACAACACAACACAGCATATAGCATACACAGTATAGAGCTCTTTTTGTGCAATCGCTTTGAGTTGTTTACCCCGGCTAAGGCTAACTCGACAAGGCTTAAATTGTGGACACGAGTGCCTTTCTACTGCTGCCTTCACTTCGCTTCAATTCGAAAGTTAAAAGTTAGAAAACAATACAAAAATTGTACTGCTTACGCAGCCGCTGATTCTGATTTGGACTTTTTTTTTTCTACTCGCTGCGCACAATTTTATTTTTATTTTATTTATTTTTGTGCGAGATTTATGAGCTGCCTATTTTTTTTTTTGTGTGTGCTCCTTTGAAACGGCAACGTTTTAGTAAACGCTTTAAAATTGCTCACTTTTTATACCCGCTACCCATCATATGGTAGAAGGGTATTATGACTTTGTGCCGGCAGGAAATGTATAAAGTATTTGTATATATATTATTGATCAGTGATTATAGCCTACACGATCTAGCCATGTCCGTTTGTCCGTATCTAAGAGATTATAGGAAATAGAACAATAATTTTTCGACAACATTTGTACTATGTCTACAATTTATAATTTTCAACAAATGTATCGATCTGACTTTAAATTAGTTGGGGAGTAAAAGTGATGTCTTAAGAAAATTATAGGTAATCACTCCTACAATTAAAATATATTAATATTATTTATTTCTATTAAAATACTAACAAAATACTTTACATACACACATGCGCGGCACGCATATTAAAACAACTATGAGAAAATGTTTTGATTAACTTAATGGCAGCACTGGCAGTCAAATGGCAGTACTGCACTTTGGTGCCAAACCCGATTTGCACGCAAAACGACCAAAATTCGAGACATGTTCGGCGCTTTCGCTCACAGTGCAAGCTCTCAGCATATCGCTCACTCGCTCACCCCACTCGCTCTATCTCGCTCTTTCAATTTCGTTTTTTCCATACAAATTTGCCTTCTTTTCTGTTGTTACGCTAATATCGTCGAATGCTTTCTTAGTACAAAGCAGCGCAGCTCTGAGAAAGCTTGCACTAAAAAGCTTTCTCGCGAGCTTTCTACCTATGATCTGCTGTTACTGCATATTTGCGAACAACTTCATGATGGACAAGAACAAACATGCAGCATTGCAATTTGTGATTCTATATTTAATTCTACTTTTGATTCTACTTCGACTTTTGTTTCTACGCAGTTAAAGTTTTGAAAAACTCGTAGCAAATATATCAGAATTACAGGGCATCTTGCTTGTCTGATGGCTTTTCGCTTCAGTGGTATTTTTGTTGATCTTTCACGTCTGTTTGGCCGCAGTTGCCGATTGTTTTTCGTAGTACTAGTTGTGGTGTTTTTGGGTGTGGCTTGTGCGCGCGGTTGTTTGCTGCAAGAATGCACACACTCCACAACTAAACACACACACACCCGCACACACTCGCACACATTCATATTCCTATATATGTATGTATATATGCGTAACTACGTTTGGCTGAATCAGATGCCTTTCATTGCTGTCATGTTGTTTTTTGGTAGCTGAAGGCTGCCAGCTGCCAGCTAAAAACTTCTGCCGTCTCCCACACACACACAAGATACATACATCCACACACTGATAAATGCAAACACAACACACACACACACACACACTCACACATTGCCTTAACCTTAGCCAATGTCAGTTTTGGCACCTACAACGTTTTTGTTTTTTGGGCCTTTCGCATATTTTTGTTTGGCAACCCAAAACGCCAGAGTGCTTCTCTATGCGTGTGTGTGTGCGTGTGCGTGTAAGTGTGTGTTGGTGTGGCGGCCAGTTTTAACACGCTTTGTGTATGTGTATGTGCGTGTTTGTGTTTTTGGCTCACAAATTAACATATAAATTGATTTTGCAGAAGAGCAAAGTGTTGAGCTGCTGCTCTGGAAATGTCAATGCTTCAACAAAAATATCGGTGGTGCAGCCTTTTAAAATGCGTTTTCGCACACAAAACTTCAAAATGCATTCCTTTTTGTTTTGTTGCGGGCTCTCAATTAAAGTGAAAACAAATTGCAATTGTCATAAGATAAAACGCATTCTTTGGCCCCAAAAATATTGATGAAGCCTAAAGATGAACACAAAAAAAAAGGAAAAAAAAATTGGATAACTGCAATTTATTGCTGAGCAATTTAATTATTTTTTAGCAACGTTTATAGTTTCATGATTGGATTTCATTTAACCCACGTCTCGGACCTACTCCTTGGTCTACTCCTTAGTAGCTTATGTTTAGTGGTGCGCTGCAAGGCATTTGGCAAATTGTTTAGCCAGTAAATCCTTTATGCGCCTGCCTCGCTCTCTCTCTCTCTCTAGGCTGTCTAGTTAGTTGTGGCCGGTAACTAGGTCAAGTGGAAATTGTATCCATGTAGAAAACGTTATACCGGAAAAACAAGAAAGCCAGCAGCAGCAGCAGCAGCAGCAGCTTAGACTTATTATTGTTGAGATAAGGCTGCAATAGTTATCTTTAAAATAACCACAAAATCCATTTGAATTATACAACAAAAGCAGGAAACAGAGCTTTGCTTGCGTTGTGCGTTTGCCTATGGGTTCTTCTGCTAGCCGAAGCCTTGGTCAAGTTAATTACACTTAATACGTTAGGTAAAGCGGCCAGCTTTGTGTATTTGTATGTGTGTACATATTTATACACCTGCGTTCAAGTGTGTGAGTGTGTTGGTCTCTTTGCTTTCGACCAGAAAACTGTTTGGGCATTTGTGTGCAGCTGGCTCCAAGAAACTGACAGCTTGTTTATTTGTGGATTTTATGCAGCAGGTGCCGTTTTCCCCAAACTAAAGTGTGTGTGTGTGTGTGTGTGTGTTACTGTTAAATACCTTGCCAAATATTTAAGAGTAATCATTGGTCAGTCGCACGTGAAAGTGTGTGACAGACAACAAAGAACATCCTCTGATCTGGAGTTGCTGTAAATTATTTTAATAGCGAAGCAGCAGCAAAAGTTCTTCAAAAAAAACAAATTGAAAATTCTATCAATTTGCTGCTGCTGTGAAAATAGTGCGAAAGGCAACAATCTAAATCCAATCAAAATATACACTCGCTTTTCTTCTTCCCTCTCTCTTAGTATGCTCAACTCTCTGGTATAAGTTTGGCCTTTTGTTGCCCCGTTTGCCGCTGCCCGGCAAATTGATTTATCAAACAGTCACATTAAAAATTGACAACCAAACAAATTGAAGCTGGCAGAACACGTGTATATCGAGAGAGATATATTCAACTGGGGACAAGCAGCCCCCATGACATTATCCCTTACTCCCACACTATCTCTGCCTCTTCCTCTCTCTCTCTCTCTGTATGTCTTTGTGTATCTCGCTGGCCTGACTTTATTATCAATATTTTATGAGTCTGAATTAATTTTAAAAGATTTCGACAGCTGGCACAAGCCAACGAACGTCTCTAGTTCCCCTTCCCCTTCCCCTCTCTCTCGCCCCATCCCTCGAAAATCTAACTTTTGTTTGCCATTTACAGTTTTCTAGTTTGTGACATATTTTCGCATTCCTCTTGTTCGTGACCCTCCCAAAAGTTTTCTATTTTTTTTTTTTTTTTTTTTGGGTTGTGTAGTTTGGGACCTTTCAACTTCTTTCATTCGCAGTTTCTGTTTTTTTTGGCAATTTTATTAGTTATGCAAATTAATGTGCGGCCATGCGTAAATGGACGTGTGTGCATATTTAAATTTTTAATATCTTTTACTTTGTCTCGTTGATCTGTTCTCTAGTTTTCTAGTTCTCTAGTGCCTCGAGCCAACAAATTGGCCCTTAACTTGGCATTATTGCCTGTTTTGGTTAATTGGATAAGTTTTTAATGCTTATTAAGAGTAGCTCAACTTCAGCAGTGATTATTAACATCATATTTTTAATTATTTACAAACAGCATTACGCAAGTGTTTGTAATATTTGCTAGTAATTTCATTGTATTAATTATATTTTTCATTTTGTTTAATTGCAGATTATAATCTAAAGGGTGAGTTCTATAACTTTAACTAAAGTTTGTAAATTTTGAATTTAGATTATCAGCTGAGTAACTTTTTAATACCCGCTACCCATTGGATAGAAGGGTATTATAACAGGAGGCATAGGGAATCATCTGCGACAATATAAAGTATCGGGGTCTGAGTTACTTTGGATGATAAATTAGTATATTTTAATATATTAGTATTTTAATATCCAAATATCGCATTCGGTATTTAAGTATTTGGTATATTTAAGAAATAATATTGCATTATTTCACTTCTATTAAAAATGGGCAACATTCTGGTATATGTTCTTTTCTAAGGTATATTTGAAATGTGGTTCCATATCAATAAATGGTATATTAATTTGGTATACTTTAAAATGAATACTATATTGTTTTGCTCTTATTCAAAATAGTTAGCGAGTATCTTTGAGTCGAACAAACTTTATTCTTTTGTATACATATTGAAGAGTTAGCCCTTCAATTTCTCTCTTCCTATTGCCATTAGCAACTACTCTCCAAAAACTACACAAGTAACTTTTAATTCAGCACATCCGTTAGTCCAATCCATAGTATTGGGGGGCATTAATTAAAGGCCAAGCTAAAGTCTTGAAGTCTTCATTTAATGCACAGTCACTTCCTAAATACATACGAAAATTTTATAACAAGCATTAATTTTGGTTAATAACTTTATAAGGGCAACTAATGCATGACCTAGGCCAGAGAGCTTACGCACACACACACGCACACACACGCGCACACACACGCGCATACTCTTTGGCTTACTAGAGACCAGCGAGACTAGGCGCCTAAGACCGTCGAGGGAGCCCAAGGGGCGTATGTGTGATGCCGTTAGGCATAAAATAGAATTGAAATAACCATACGATAAGCTCAATTTGTGCGCAGCTTTAGTGGCGCATTAGCCATACATAAAGCAAAGATAGACGTAGCCCATATAAACCGACTGCAAGTGAATGTTTGTGTGTGTGAGTGTGTGAGTGTGTGAATGTGTGCATGATTGTGCGTTGATGTGTGCGTCACTTCCGCTTGTAATTGTAGTTACAATGTCACAATCACCAGACCATATAAACGCAGGCAAACATCACGGAGGAGGAGGAGGAGGCAAAGACGGACCAGCAAAGACAAGACATCGTCAGCACACACACACATAAACAATTCACACACAAACACATACACACACACACATGTAGAGCTTGCTGTTGGCTTTTGTGTGCGCTTTTAAGTGGCACAACTCGCCCACTTGGGCGCTTTATTAGCAAAGTGAAACTTAGACAATGCCACACACACACACACACATACACACACACACATACACACAGCAGTGCCGAGTCCTTCTCATCCTTGTTTGCCGCTCGCACTTGCCACTTTGTAAGTAGCCTTAGCCAAGCACACACACACACACACGAACACACAGACGAGCATTTGCTGAGTCTCTCAGCCACAGCCACAGCCCAAAAGCCATTGCCTTGGTAATATTTACAAGTCACTTGTTTTTATGCCTACATTAATTATGCGCGCTTTTGCCTCTTCTGACTTTGGTTTTTTGGCTAACTTTGCGCTTGTCTTTGATTTTGATGCCGTCGCCACAATTCGTGGAAGGCTTTGGTTTTTGGTTACGCTCTCGAGTCGAGTCTCAGTCTCTCTTCTCTCTTCCCTCTGCTGCTCTGTTTGTGGGCTGTCAACGCAGCAGCAGCTTCCCATATCATGCTCATATTTTTCTTGTTTTGTAAGCCCTTGGCTTGTGGGTGCTTCAATAAATTTTGACACTCCATGTGTGGCAGCTGCTGCTGCTTCGTTCTCCTCTTTTAAAGCAAAACGATGAACTTAATTGGATGCTGTGTGCTAGCTTTGTCACTGCACTGCACTCTCTCTCTCTCTCTCTCTCTGTGTGTGTGTGTGCTCATAAATGTCAGGCAGGTCGACCTGCATTAACTGACCCAGTTGAGCTTTTGCCTCTGAGTTTCAGTTGCAGCTTCGGCTTCAGCACGCACTCTTTAATGGGATTATTGAGCACTGAAGCGTGTAATGCGTCACTCCTGACACTTTTACTCATACACCAGTGCGTATACGTGATATGTGAGTGTCTGCAATCCTTTCACTTGCTGCACTTGTAAATGAATGCACCTTAGCTTTTGTTTTCAATTTTGAATTCAAATCATACAATTTCCCTCTCTCATTGTTAGTTTTTTCCATCCATCAATATTGCTGCAGTTTTTGCTTGCAAAATTTATTCAGGAATTTCCAACTTAAATTTGCCCACTAATTTTGACTGATTTTCTCTTATTTTTTGCGTGTGCTTTTCTCGAAGTTTTTTTTTTTTTGATAGTTTCCTCTGGTTATATTCTTAGCTTTTTCTATGCTTCACTTTGCAATCAACTGCCCTACTTGAGAATGCATTTGCATTTTCCACCGTCATGGTTCATTAAAATCGTTTTTTTTTTCACCACATTTTCAGCAGTTTCCTTTTTCTTTTATTTTTGAGTTGAGTGGAGAAATGCGCAGTTCTTGTGCTATTATATTCTATTGAATCGTTGAAGTAATTAACATATTAAAAATGCATAATTTAATTTTTATTAAATTCTTCAGTTTAATGCAGTTTTATTTGGGGTTTTGTTTTTGTTCTTATGCTTTTTACAATTTGCTCGTTTTTTATTATCAATATGAATTTTTTGGGGTTTTTTAATTTAACTTAAAATATAATTTACAGCTAAATTATGGTATTTTTTTGTATATCTGTTTTTATGTGTGTTTTGTGTGTTCGTGTTTTCTTTCAATTATTAATGCTCATTGTTGTTTAAATGTTTTGTTGCCATTAATGCGTTTTTCGTATATGGTATTTTAGTTATATTTATTTATATTCATATTTATGCATAAACGTTTTATTACCTAGGGCTAACCTTAATGCCTAATATTTGTTTATATTACATCTAAAATAGTGTTTTTTTTTGTCGTTTTTGGTTTTTGTTTTTGTTAAGTTATGCGCAGTATTTTTTGGTTTAAAATTTATTTCATTTGCAAATTCATTGTTTTGAGTATTTTTTTGTTTTGTATATATGTATATGGGATGCAATTTTCCATTTGCTATGCTAAAATGTTGAAATCTTTTTCCATGTTCATGTTGTGTGTTTATCTTTTTGTCGGTGCATTTTGCCATCTAACTCACTTGGTGAATTTAAAACTAAATAATTTGCTATATGCGCAAGTGTTTTATGTGTGTGTGAGTGTATGCCATACTTGTATTAGTGTGTGTGTGTGTTTTGTGTACATTTTTACAACTAATGATTTATTTATTCGTATTTTACAGTACTTTGGTAGTGTGCTTAAATGATTGCTTCTGCATTTTCCACACATTTCTTTCTCTCTTTCGTCTATTGCTACTTTTAGCTCTTAGTTCTTACAACATTTGAAATTTTCTTTCCATTGTTTTTTCTTCTTTCTTTTAGCTCAACTTTTCACCTTCATCGTTATACGTAATCTTTGTCATATTTACATAGAAAGTTTTTCGTGTAGAAATTTCTTGAGTAAAAACAAAGTTTTTTGATCAAAACAGACGTTGAATTAAGGAAAAAGTTAAAAATACATATTTCTAAATGTTAAACCAAATTGTTGAACACATTTACAGAAAATTTAAAAAAAGTAAAACTTAAATAAAATTCAATGAAAATATAGAATTTGTAGAAGCTTTTCCATTCGCTTTGCTCAACATTTTTTCTATAACTACATTTACATACAATATTTTCAATGCTTGTTTTATGTTTATGTTTAATTTTAAAATTAAGCGATTAGTTCTTACAGTTTTTATATACTTTTAATTTCGGTGACTACTTATTTAATGATAGCTACTGTTTGTTTTTGTTGTTGTTGTTGTTTGTTACCCGGAAACACTTGTGCCATGTGTGTGTACTCGTTTTTTTTTTTTTATTTTAGAAATCTGTTGCCTCTTTTATTTTTTGATATACTTTTGAGATGAAAAGTGGATGATTTTGTTTGTTTGTTTGTTGGCTGTTGTTGATGTTGTTGTTGAAAATAAATACAATAAATTATTTAAATGGCAGCAGCTTGTGCTGAAATTAAAATTGCATAAACTAGAGCACAATACACAAAAGGAAACCCTTAATGCCACTCGCGATTTTGGGGGCGGGCGGAGCACAATTTCAAGCCGTGTAAGGCTGAGCTGAGCTGCCTTCTAGCTATAAGATTCAAGAAGCGTGTGTATGGCACTTGAACCCATTCCCAGAGTTGTGCTCGGCCCAGGTCCAAATCCTTTGTGTCAGCGAGAAGCGCAGGTGTTGTCGTGGCAACAACACACGAGACACTTGAGCCTAGAGAGCAGCGATGACGACGTAGCATTTGTAGTGTGGTGGAAGAGGTAAAGAAGAGGTACATTTTGGGAGTGGGAGAGATGGCAAGTGGAAAGTGGAAAGTAGAAAGTGAGCGTCGCATGTAAGCACCGGTGAGTCAATTGTCAACTTACAACAACGCAACTCAATCGACAGCGACTGAGAATGAGACGGCGACGGAGACTAAGACTAGGCATAGGCCTGACATTTCTTTTGCTTTGTCGCCGCCGTTGCCCTCTTCATTTTTTGCGGGCTTCTTTTATGGCTTGAGAGCACTGGCAAGACGCTGAAAAGTTTATATTAAATGAAAAACTTTTTCAATTACATCAACGGAAATAAAATGCTGCCAGCTTGCCACTCGAGGCACGCATAGGCATGACTGGCCTGGCCTCTGCTTCTGTGACGGGGTCGGGATTGGGTCTTGGCCGGGTTAGCACAGTGTATAGAAGCAGAGGAAGTTGTTGTAACAGCAACAGAAACAGCAACAACAATAGCAACGATGCCTAAGATGGAGTCACACAGCGTCGTCGTCGTCGTCGTGCTTTTGTTTAGCGTCGCTTCTTTGTTTTTCGGCTTTATTAGGTTAGGTCGCCTCTGCCCTTTTTGTTCCATACTCTTTCCTTTTTTTGTTTCCTTTTGCCATTCTGTGGGCTCAATCAACTTGCACGAAAAGTTTGAGGCGGCAACAACACATCAAACATAATATTGGCTCAATATCATTTTAGCATTTGCATTTAAATTAGGTTAGCGCACGGCGTGTTTTTCATATTGAAAACAAATATGCATTTTTCCCATTTAATATGCGAATGACAAATATCTTAAATGAATTACGTATTTTTCGAAACTTTAAAGTAAGCAATGCTAGTTTATTGAAGAAAAAGTATGCTAAATGAAATGCGAAATTAAATGGAATTCTTAACAGAAAATATGTATTGAAATGCTTTTCAAATTGAAACACATTAGAAATTTTAATTATATCGAAAAACGAATATTTAATCATAAGAGTACTTTATATAGATACTTTCGAAAGTATTAAAGAAAATTCGTAAATAGAAATATTTCAAAATATTTCTTTAGTGGTAGTTCTAAAAAGAGTAATTAGTTGAAATTAAAAATAAGAGTATCTAAAATAAAAGTGAAAATTGTTGACAAGAATTCCACTTAAACAATAAAGTCTAATAAGTTATTTTTGAATGAGCTAAAGCAAATTCGCAGAAAGATTTGACTAAAAATAAATCTTGAAGCATTGAAGATAAAATAGACAAAATTATATTTATATGTTATTAAAGTATGAAAAATATTTTCCAAAATGGATGACGAAAATTTAGGTTTAATAATATAATAATAATAATAATCAAAGCAAGCAGCTTATTAAGTAACTTTTCAAATTGCCAAAGATAAACTCGCTGACTAAGATGAAATTAAACATAAATCTTAAACAAATATGTTGCCTAAATATAAATTGCTGCTAAAATTAGCTTAAGCAAACATTTTATTAATAATTATGAAATTAAAAGCTAAATTCAAGGGCATTTTGTATTCGTTGACTTAAACTCTGTTTGCTGAGTCTAGCTGAGAGTTTGGGCTTTGGGTTCCTTTCTTTTGTTTGACTGTTTTTCGTGTTTTGTTGTCCTTGTATTTTTTTTTGTGCTTTCTTTTTTTGTGTGTGTGTTGTGGGCAACTGAAACAAAAGATATCAAACTGAAAGTATACATATATTTACGAGTATGTGTTTGCTGAGTGTGAGTGTGAGTGTTTGGTGAGTGTTAGTGTGTGACTGTGTGTGCGTGTCATCAGCTTGGCTATTTACAGAGCCACTGAATCATCTAAGGCAGCGTCCTGGCTGGCGGCGACGCCGCGTTGTCAAATATCGCTCGTCTCGGGCGCCTCGCCCACATATCCCTCATCGGGACTGTCGGCCAGCGGTCCATTCAGCTGCTTCAGCTTGGACGTATCGCTGGACTCGTTGTTGCTGCTTGCAGCTGCTGCTGCTGCTGCTTGATGCTGCTGTTCATCCGCCATCGCAGCATTCGAGCCACTTGGTGATGTTTCGCTCTCATCGAGCTCGGGTATTGTGGCATTGTTGTTGCTGTTACTGTTGCTGTTCGTGTTGTTCTCCATCAGCGTGGGTGCTGTTGGCGTTGCTGTGCCACTTGCTGCTGACGTCTGCTGCGTCGACTGCGACTGAGGCGACTGCGCGATGTTATAGCGCATTGGTTGTGCGTGATAACCGGGCAGACAGCTGGGCCATTGCTGGAAGGCTGGCATTGGCATTGGATCGCTGCTCTTGTAGCCCTCCGGTGGCGATGGGAATTGCTGCTGCAGCTGCAACTGTTGCTGTTGCTGCTGTTGTTGTTGCTGCTGTTGTTGTGGATATCCCTCGGCTGTGAAACGCACATTGGGCAACTGATATTTCTCATAGCCCACGACAGGTGCACGCTGTATAAACTCCGCCTCGAGGCTGTAGCGTAGACTGGCATTTTGTGCCGCCGCCGCCGCAGCAGCCGCAAATTGCTGTTGCTGTTGCTGCTGTTGCTTGTGGGCGCGATTATGTGGCAGGGTGCGATAGAAATTCTGTTGTTGCTGCTGTGGATGTTGCTGTTGCTGCTGCTGTGGCGTGGTTGCCACCTGCTGCACCAGATGCGCACTGCTATAATCGTAGGCATAACCATCCTGTCCCAAAAAGCAAACCGGATTCAAATGCACATCCACCTGATGCGGTGATGTTGCAGCCTGCGACGCTGCTGTCGCCGTACTTAGCACCGATTTCAGTTGCATGCCACGCGGCAGCGTTGTCATTGCCGCCGCAAAACGCGAACCCATGCCCAGCATGGAGGAGTGAGCATGCGACGATGGCGCCGGCGTCAACTGATAGCAACCCCCCTCATATTGGCCGCAATCGCTGGCCGTCGTCTCATAGTCGGCGGCACCGTCCAACGAGACGGCCGTCTTCAGCTTGTGCTTGACACTCTCCGCATCGTTGACCAAATCCGGATTCTTCTCCGCATAGTTGCGCAACGATGCCGGCGGCGAGCAATACGCCGCCGCCAGTCCGTTGCTCAGCAGCAGAGGTGGCGATGATGCCGCTGCCGCCGCCGCCGCCGCCGCTGCGGCTGCATTCATCATGTTCACATTCAGTTGCAGCTGCTGCTGGGCATGCGGATGCGCGTGATGGGCGTGTGGATGCGAGTGCGCATTGGGCGTGGCATACAGCAATAGATTCTGTTTCATTTGGCCGCCCAAGATGAGGCCACCGCCAGCTCCGACACCTGCCACAGCACCAGCACCCGCGACGCCACCCGAAGCATTTCCATTACCATTGGCATTGCTGCCCTTTGAGGGCGTAAGGTTCTCGCTGAGCAGCAGCCCAGCGCCGCCGTTTAAGCTATCGCCATCGTTCAATATGGAAGCGCACTTCATCATGCCCGTATCCTGACTATTGCCATGATGACTGCCCGCATCGGTTGCCCCAGCGATGCTTGTGACTTGTTCGCATTTCTTGCGCTTTGCCGGCTCCGAGCTGCGTTTGCACTTCACCACAATGGTGCAGAGGAGCACCACAAAGATGATGCCACCGCCAGCGCTGCTCGCCACAATGTAGTTCATATAGTCGCGAGGAAATGACACTTCGTTCACTACCGGCGGCTCCTTGATCATCACACGCAGCGTGTAATTACTAAATGTGGTGCCGGCAATGTTTTGTCCCACACACGAGAACGTGCCATTATCCTCGGCGCCCACATTATAGATGAAGATCTCGCTGCGCTTCTCCTCCGCACCGCTGCCGCCGCTCTCATCGATGTAATAGTACATGTGCAGATTATCGAGCAAACTATCATTGGTCATCACCTGGCCATTGAAGAGCCACAACACCTTTGGCTCGGGGATCGCTCGCACCTGGCATGTGATGGACATGTTGCGACCCTCGCTGATCTCCGTGTAGCTGGACTGTGGACTCACCTCGGGCAGACAGGCGAACTGTGTGCGCTGCAGTCCCTTGATCGCCTGACCCTTGAGCCGTGCGGGTTCCATGCACTTGGGCTCCTCGGCCAGCGGTATATTGTGACTCACAAGCCAACTGTAGACGTCGAGCAGCCGGCAATCGCAGTTCCAGCGATTGCTGTGCAAACTGATGCCGTGCAGCGACTTTGGGAGTATGTGTGCGCCCTGGATGAAGGCAATGCGATTGCCATCGAGTCGCAACCACTCGAGGTTGTCCATGCCCACGAATGCCTCGTTCTCGATGCGTTCCACCTGGCAGTTGGACAGCTCGAGTGTGGTGAGAAATGAGAGATGCCGAAAGGCCGAGGTTTTCAGCTCTCGTATCGGATTTCCGCTGAGCGAGAGACGCATCAGCGAACTGTAGTCCTGAAACGTTTCGCTCGGCACCAGGCTCAGCGCATTCTCGCTGAGATCGAGCTCCACGAGATTGGTGAGACCGCGAAAGGCCTTTTCGTGTATGCGCATCAGTTGATTGCGCGACAAGTAGATCTTTTGCAAATTGAGCAGATCCATGCGCAGAAAGCGTTCGCTTTGCAGCACCTGCAGCCCGTTGCCGCTAAAGTTGAGCACTTGGGTGCCCGGATCCATGCCCTCGGGCAGCGTGGCCAGCTGTTGGCCACCGCATTCCACCGTCTGCTTGCCGCCCTTCCACTTGCAGACGCACACCTCGGGCGGACAGGCGAACAGTTGTTGCAGCTGCAGCAACAGCAATGCGCTTGCTACGATTAATTCCAATGGGCGTGGCATTTTTACCTCTTTACTTTTGTGTATTTTGTGTTTTTTTTTGTATTTTGTTTTTTGAAAAGTTTTGTTGGACACTTGGTCACGTTTGCATGTCAAATTAGTGAGTGAAGGTGACGACGTCTTTAGCGGCGTCTTTAGCAGCTGCTTCTTCCGCGTCACGCAAATAGCATTAGCGACATCTATGCGCAAGTAGACGAAGTAGTCACTGTATTATGACGTTGTGCCTTCCCCCTTCCTTTCTTTCGTCTCTTGTCGTCGTCGTCGTCTACTCAAGTGTCAGGCAATAAAAGCCCTGCCATGCCCGCTTCAGCTGGGCCATCATCATTGTTATCAGTGAGCAAAAGAGTGAGAGCAAGTGCTCATCATTGTGTCCACGTCGACGCTGTCATTGCTCTTCTCTCTCTCTCTCTCTCTCTCTCTACCCCCGTTGTACTTGTCGCTTGCCTTCGGCTTTTGTATTAATTTCATAAAAATGTCACTCGCTTGATTTTCGCTTGGCAGCAACGTAGGCAATGCTTTTGTTATTGTCGCTCCCTGCTTGGGCTGGGCTGCGGCTTTACTTTACTTTACTTTTTTTTCTCTTCTTTCAGCTTCTTTTTGCTTCTTAGTTCCACGTTGTTGTTGTCATTCTTAGTAAAGGCTTTTGTCCTTAATGAAATTATAACGCAATTCATTTGTTGTTGTCGCTGCTTCTTGCTTCTGCTTCTGCTTCTGATTTTGTTTTCGCTGCTCCTTCGTAGTCTTCGCCCAATCGCATCGTTGGCATTGCGTATACGACACGTGTACAGATTTTTTGTGCTTATTGCTCCGTATTATAGTTGGAGTAAAGGCTGCAAGTAAATGAAGCAGAGCAACGTTAACAATTAGTAGTCATCAAGTTGATTTGAATAAAGTTAATGGAATTTAATCTACTAGAATAAGAATTGCCTTGAAATTATTTGTTATTTGTCTCCTAAATTTTTTTTATCAACTTTTTAGTTAAAGTAAGAAAAATTAAAGTATTTAATGTGCTATTTCAATTGCAGTATCTTAAATTTATATTTTTTTTTTATATTTTATTCATTGAAATCGCTCTCCTCAATATTCATAAATTAATTGCCATTATTTGTTTAGACAACAAAATTTATTTTATGTATTGTATTCATTATATTTATTTATTTTTATCAACTTTAAATCTCTATACTCAATAATTGTAATATCTTTATATGTTTAGACTTTTATATTTACTTTAAATTGTTATTCATTGCATATTTTCATAGGGTTTAGCTGAACACCCAGCTTGCATATCTTTTTAATTTATTTACAGCCCATGCTGACTTTAATTTTAAATTTATTTTGTCAATAAACAAGCTGACATATGAATATATATATATATATACATATAGGGAGAGATATATGTGCTCAAATGTGCATGCTCATTTATACGGAGGTGATTTATTTTTAATAACTTTTTTTGTCAGGCAGTTGGCAAATATTTCAACGCCTCCACTTGATTATTAATGTACTTTCATTTCGTTGCGTTGTGTTGTGTTCTGTTCTGTTCTGTTGTCTTCTCGTGTCGTGTCGCATATTAATGCATAATGAATATGTTGGATCGATTTCGGCTTAAAAGTGAAATCGGAAGCGTCAGCAAGCAAATTATTTTCATATCCTATCACCAATATGCAAATGGAAATGTGAATGCGAATGCGAATGAAAATGAAAATCCGTGCATGAGCATTGTTTTCTTTAATTGCATTTGCGTTTGTTTTGCGTTAATGCTGAAAATGAAGAAATACTCGCAAATTTGTTTGCCAATAGACATTGCGAAATTTTGGCTTATTATTTCACCTCCGTGCTCATTACTCGCTCATTATGTCCTTTATTTAATTTGATATATGTATGTGAATGTCCGTGAAGTGGCCAGGTCGGAACAGAGGTCAGTCGAGGCAAGGCAAGGCGAGGCGTGGCAACTGCTGTAAGGTTTGCCACTGACAATTACCTTGAACAGAGTCGAGGCTGACATTTATATTTGTCCAAATTAATCAAAGGACATTAAAATGCCGAAAAGACAAAGGAAATGTGACAGCAGAATGTGGACGATGAGCAAAGTAAACCAAAATGTAAATAAGCAAGGACAATCGAATGAAGATGGCTGCGATAAATCATGCAACATATTGTTGCACTGCCTTGTTGCCTGCCGCTTGTCACTTGCCACTTGCCACTTGGCCACAGTTGGCACTTTGGGTAAATAACATATAAATTACAGGGGAAATTGAGCCAAGTGCAAGTTCGCTGAGATCACAATGAAATTGGTCGAAAAACAAGCAGAAAGCAGCAATTGAGTAATTCGATCCGGTGAATAAATGAGAAGAGGCGACTTGCTTCATTAGCTCCACTCGCCAAGAGGCTGAGTTCGCTCATTGACTAACTGACAGACTGGCTGACAAACTGGATGACAAACCAGCAGCTGACTGACTGACTGACTGACTGACTGACTGACAAACTGTCTAACATTTTGCTTTGTTTGAAGTGTGCCGGCTGCTGGCGCCAATGCAAATGCGTAATGGATACTTGGCTTTGCCATCATTTTGCTGGCTAACAAATTGACTTGATTTGCTTTTGCCATGGCAGCCAAATCTGTGGATCCTTCCCTTCCCTTGTCTATTACCAGCTTACCTGCTTGTCCTTGGCTTCCACCTGAACTGAACTGAACTGAACTGAATTTTCCACATTATTAATAACCAAACATTAATCTTGGCAATGTCTTGTCTTGTCTTGTGTCTATGCCGCAGCTGCTTTGGCCTTTTAGCCAAATGTTTAGCGCTTAGCTTGTAATTGTAGCTGAGATTCTTGTCTTCTTGTCTTGCCTTGTGTTGTCTTCTCTTGTCTATCGCGTAAACAGGTAAACGTGGCTTGCCTTTATTTATTGAAGCTTCCCGAAAACTTTCTGCTCAAAACTCATGAACTGCATAATTAATGGCGCATTCATCTAAGTATATTAAATTTCCCTTATCTACGATAATTATGCGTAACTATTTAAAAGCCAATATTCTACGAATTTGTGTTGTCAGCAAAAATTCAAAGCAGTTATTAGGGAAATTGATTTTTGGAGATTCATTAGAAAAGAGAAAAGATTGCTTGGAATTCTTGTGATTATTTGTTGCAAAACTGAGCAATCATAAAAATCATATTTTGATACAAAACAAATATACTTTCGAAATCCCATAATTATTGTTTTAATGTTGTATAAGATTTTAATAGATTATTTTGTGTGCTTTAATTTCGTATTTATTTGATGTGAAATTGACAATTTATAGTAATATCACAGAGCTTGTTTTATGTATGCTTCCGAAAACTAGAAGTTACTATTGCAAATAAGAAAGTTTCTTACATGCAACTGGAAATGTAGTATTATATTTATAATTGGAAAACATTTTAATGGACAGACTCGTATATACAAGGAAATCTATTTTCGAAATTGACAAAACTTTGTTGGACTTGGAAATTGTTTTGCTGCTGCTGTTGCTGCTTTGGCAGCAAGTTGCAGATTTTTCAATTGTTGAATGAAATTCTAATTTAATTTGTGCTCATACAAATAAAAGACATTTCTCATTTGGCTGCCTCGGCAGCAGCAGCAGCAGCAGAAGCAACAGCAGTTTGTACACATTTTTGACATTTTCATTTGTCGTCAGTTATGAAGAGAAGGCGTCCTTCGTTTCCATGTTTCTGCCCCCCATATGCACAGGCACAGGATTCAGGACATTAGACACGGAAGTGTGTGTGTGTGTGTGTGCTTGTGTGCTATGTAGAGTAAAGAGAGCATCCTTATCACAAAATGATTTGACAGTCGAGAGCAACTGGCAGTTGAACTTGCCAAGCACAAGGCTGTATTTATATATGTTATATATATATGTATATGTATATCTACAATATTTGCAGCCAGTATTTTAGTTACGATTTAAGAGAATGTGTTGTCGGAAGCTTGGGGCAAATCGTTGCGATTTGAACCAAAAAGAAAGACACACAAAAGTGTCACACAAGCAAAGTGGCAATTTTGAGTTTCCTTCTTCTCTCTAATAATAAATAAACATTTATTTTATTTAGCACATGACCCATGTCCTGTGTGTCTGTGTCTGTGTGTGCAATGGGCACGTCTTCTAAACTGCTGTCATTGAAAATAATTTCAATTTCATTTGAATGGCGCTCAGCTCGGCAAATCAATAGACGAACGACATTTACACCAAATTGGCATTGCCATAATCAAGTGCTGCTTTTGCGTTTTATATTTTTATACCCGCTACCCATAGGGTAGAAGGGTAGTATATCTTTATGGCACCAGCAAAATTAATGACACGGGCAGAAGGAATCATCTTTGACTCCATAAAAAATAGGAAACTTAGCTGCATTGGTTTGTAATCTGGTATATTTTGTACTCTATGGTATATTGTGTATATTTTTTACTCTATGGTATATTTTGAAAGTAATAGTATATATGCTTTGGTTGACAATCTGGCATATTTTGTACTCTATAGTAAATTTTTTTCTCTATGGTATTTTTTGTAGTCTAAGGTATATGTTGTACTCTTTTATATTTTTTGAGATTATGGTATATTTTGTACTTTATGGTATATTTGTACTTTATTCTGTATTCTTCGCATAGTATATTTTGTACTGTATGGTATATTTCGAATGTAATAGTCTATGTGCATTGGTATTTTTTGTTGTCTATGGTATATTTTGTTCTCTATGGTATTTTTAGATTATGGCATATTTTGTACTCAATGGTATGTTTGTACTTTATAGTATAGTTTTTCCATTTTATATGTTATAGTATATTAATATACCAAATATCCCCTTCAGTTTTGTTTGAAATTTTTAGTATTTCAATTCGGTATATTTGATAACTGACACCGCTTCGGGTATCTCACAGTTGAGCACACTCGACCTTAAAATTCTTACATTTTTGCTTTGCTTGCTTTATTTTTTTCGAATTTTTATTTCGTTTTATTGAGCGTTAATAGACGACGCGGCGTATGCTTAATGCATGAAAAGTGCGCATATTAAAAGCAGCGACACGTGGCGCGACTTTGCGTTCTCTCTGACAGCGCTTAATTTTTTTCTTTTTCTTTCATTCTTTCTTCATTTTTTTGGTGGATTTTATTTTATTTTTTATTTGAAAATTGCACCCGAGGCTGTTCGTTGGTGAAGCTCTGCCACACAGCTTCCAACAGTTAAGCATTTAATTTGCGTGGCGTTCTTACATTTCGGTGTAAGTGCTGCGAAAGTAATGCCGAGTTCTTGTGGCTTTCAAGTTGAGACGAGCTCGAGTTCGAGTCGAGTCGGAGTTGGTTCTCTGCTGCTTGGGCTAAAGTGCCTGCTAATACGCTTAAACTTAATTAAAAACTTATCAACAGCTGCGGCAAACAATTTGACTGTCTTTGTCGCTTCTTTGAGTTGCCTTTGGCAACTTAATCACCGCAAAAAGCGCGACCACAACGACAACGAATCGACTGACACAGCTTAACAGCAGCTGCAATAGAATAGTAGTTGTTAATAGTAAAGAAAAGAGAAGAGATGTTTTCAGTATACCGAACTAAGATTAAGCAAAGTTGCTGCCTGACGTTGGCAGTCCAAACATGTCATAACATGTACATGGTGCAAATTAAAATGTAGCATGACAACTTAAACGGCAACGAGGCAGACCCTGAGTTTCACTCTGCCTGACAAAACAGAAGGAGCACTTAATTTGGCATGTTGCCTACTGCCTTTGGCCCTTTTGGCCAAGGTAGCGTGACAAACAAAGCAACAACAACAACTGCTGAAAGCAACACAAACAACCGCAGGTGCAGCCACAGTGGCGTCAGGACAACTGGCACTGGATAACCACAACGCAACAACAACAACAACAACAACTACGACAACGAGTGCCAGCCGCCATTCTGCAGTGTGTGTGTGGCACATACATTTTTTACTACAGTTGAAAAAGCGCAACGATGGCCATAAAACTTATACTACCTGCCAACCCAACTAGCAACAGCAACAGCAAAAGCAACAAAAATGAAGAGCGAGGCGGCAAATAAAATTACGCATGCAATGGCAAAATAAAATATGCATAAAAAATAAGCTGCAGCAAAATCTGGCTCAAAAGAAAACAAAACACAAATAAGCGACACACAAAAAGAAAAAAAAGAACGAAAAAATAAATATATATGACAGGCATGACTGACTGCAAAATGCGCTGTAAATGATTTATGACTCGAATACTGTAAAGCTCAATAACAATAATTGTTTACGTCAACATAAATCCATCCGGCAATTTCATTGCAAAATATCGTCTATGCGTCGTATACTTGATATATATCGAGTTGGGTTTCCTACAGGGTATTTGCAAGTTTTGTTCCCCTTGTTATTATGGCCAAGTTTGAAACGCAAATAAAATGCCGCCATCGCGCCGCCGCCGTCTCGCATTCGCATTCGCATTTTATGTTAATTTCTGCACACTGCTGCACACAAATATGAATTTGAATGCGTTGCGCGCAGCAAACATTTCTACAAAGTGCAAACACGGTGTGAGAGTTTCACTTAAAATGATGTTTACAACGCTTGGCGGCAGCGGCAGCAGCTGCTAAAAGCTTTAAGAGCGATGCGATGCGTCGCACATCTGCTCAAAAGAAATCAGCTAATTTTCATTTTATGCTGTGCGAAAAAAACAAAAAGTAACAGGCATAAAAGCTTTGCCAATGTTTTTACAGCTGGCTGGCGTCGACAACAAATATACCCTTTAAATATTTTTGTTAATTTTATTTGACTACTGAACAGACAGTTGTTATTGAATTACTAATTTATTTAGTAAGGTATTTTAAACACTTTTGTATATGTGATTTAGTATTTTTGAAATACTATTAGATTTTAATTCCTTTTTTAGCCATGATTAAAATTTGCTGGTTCAAAGAAATCATTTTTAAATAGTATCTCAATTTCTCTTGGAGCGCGTTACAAAATTTGTAGGAGAATTTAAATGCAGAAAAGAATTCATACACATATTATACATATTTGTGTTCAAGTGTGTTACACTTACAGCCAGAGTCTCTTTCAGTTACTCACCGACACACGCTTACAGAAAAAGCCTCTAAAATTTTAATAGCTCACACATTATAAACGCAAATAAACGTCAAACGCCTCGACGACTCAGCAGCCATTTTGTTCTCTCTCTCTGTCTCGCTCTCTCAAAGGCACTTTGGACTTGCTTTCAACAAGCAGACTTTTGATGTGTATATAAAGTATGTGTGTGTGTAAGTTTTAGTAAATAACTGTGTGTGTGCATGTATTTTTTTTCTGCTCATTTGTTTGCCTAGCAGCTCAAGTTGTTAGAGAATGCCGCACTTAAAGGCAAAAAAAAAACTTCTTCTTCCAAGTCCAGCTAGGTACACATTTGTTACTTGGGTTGGGTTTGTGTTTAGCCCCTGCAACTTAAAGGCACTAAAGTTGCACAATATTAAGCATACTTTTAGGCACTCACCGACATATTATGAGCCTGATTATCATTACCACAAGCAGCAGCAGCAGCAGCCGCCAAGGCATGATCTTAAGTATATATAGAATAGTATACAAAAACCTCTAATGCTGTTATGCATTTGTGTCCTGCTGCTGCTGATGCTGCTGCTGTTGTGCACCTGCTGCCAGCTGCTCAAATTGTGTTTAGCCGAAGGTAGAAAGTTTTTTCTTCTTTGTTTCATAGAGTCAAAAATCGAGGGAGAAAAAATCAGCAAAATCATGGCAATGCTTAAAACTTTTTAATTGCTTTATAAGTTTGTCGTGTACAGGATACGAGCTGGACTCATATTTTGTTTAGTTAGCTCACTTTGCTTGCATTAAACAAAACAGCACGATTATAAGTTTGCATTGTCATATTAAAATAGCAATATGTGCTAAGTGAGTTCAGCTTAAAAGTCTAAATAGACTGTAATCGCTTTCGTTTGTATTTAAAAATATAAATAATATAAAAAACGAAATAATCTTAATAATAATCTCCCATTTTTTACGTTAATTCTTTTCTAATAAAGTGTCACTTGATTATTATATGTTTTCTATTATATTTAAAAATACACAAATAACACAAAAACAAAAAAAAATATTTTTAAAAAGATTTCCTTCTTTTGCGCTAATATTTTTCTAATATAGTTTTACTCCTTTATTATAAACTTTAAGCATTATTCCACATTTCCACATTTCACTTTAATTCTTTTCTAATAAAGGATCTAAGCTTTAAAGTGATGAACTACGGACTTACTATTTTACTTGACATTAATAAATAATACAGAATAATACTCTTCAAATATAAATAAGTTTCTGTTATACATTTTGTACTTAAATTCTTTTCTGATAAATTTATTTAATTTTTCACTTTCAGAAAGACGAATATAAGTCTTCAGTCTGGTAAGTGACTTTAAATTTATATTTTCGCTTAAGAAACTCTCGAATACTTCAAACAGACATTACTTAACTTAAGCTATTACTTCATCAACATCTTCATTATCCACATCGATGATGATGACGACGTCATCAAGTATTGAGTTCCCAGAGCATTGCTGTTCAATGGCTCCCATTTTATTACCATCGTCTAATGTTTAATTATACGCAAACTGATGACGTCTGATGGGTTTTTCCTTTGACGCATAAACATAACGCAGTTTATATTTTATTTATTTTGTATGTTGGTTTTTTTTTCTTGCTCTTCTCTTCTCGAGGTTTTTTTTTTCTTTGCTTCTTCAACTTTTTTTTTGTTGCCCCTTTTTTTCTGCTCCAAAACCAATCATAAAACCCTCTGGTAACGCAGCAGGCTGGCAAACGTTTTTATTACATGACAACGCACACACACACACACGCACACACATGTAGATATACCCACACACATACACACACAGAAACATACACACATAGATACTCATATGCGGCTATGTAATTTGCCATAAAAAAGTGGAGCACAGGCTCGTAAGTATTTGTGCAATTTCAGAGAAATTGTCAATTTGCGCCCCAAGCTCGTAAGTCTAAGCCAAACGACATTCGTCCCCTTTCTCCCCTCGATAGATAAGAAAGAAGGGAGTGGAAAAGGAAGGTGTAGGCGAAGCCGGATGCAGAAGAGAACTAAGAGCTCCTCTTTGGAAGCACGCAAATACGCGTTGATATTTTTATGGGTTGATGTTTGAGTTGCAAAATCGACTGTTAACATTTAACGCTGCAAATTTAACCGCATTTATGTATTTGGGTTTCGCTCTCGAAGGGGGGAGCGGGAGGAGAGGCGAGGCGAGGCGGCTTTATTTGATTTTCATTTAATTTGGCAAGCAGGCGGCGCCTTAAAAATTGGCATAACAATTACGTCGGAAACGGACAACAGAATGAGACCCGGACACGGACACGGAAACAAAGAGTGGTGTAGAGTGGAGTAAAGTGTGGAGGGGCTGCAGCTCAGGGAACAGGAACCTCGAGTCTAGCAGCTGCAATCTGCAATGCTGACAATGAAACTTCAATAGCACATAATTGCTATACACACACACTCAAGGGGGAAGGCAGAATTGTGAATGGATGGATGAATTGTGAATGGGAATGGGAATGGGAATCGGAATGGGCGACTGACTATTGTGTATGCGTTCACGACTGTGTAGTGCAACATATCCTTGCAACTAACGCTTCCGTTTCCGCGACGTCAAGGCAACGATGACTCTTTGCCGAGTCCTTGTTACAATCGTTGCTGTTGTTGTTGTTGTTGTTGTTAGCGTCCACTTTGAAGCAGCTTTTGTGCTCGTCCGTGTGAATGAGTGCAATTAACAGTGCCCAGTTGCCATCATCATCGTCAGTTGCATTCATTCGTTTTTGTTTTGTTTTGCAACATGCAACATGCAACAAAACGAGTTCAATGTTGAGCTGACTTACGAGCAACAGTCGCACGGTATTAACAATTAATAGCTCTTTGTCTTGACCTCTTTTGGGGTAAATTGTGAATTGTGTGTGTGTCCGAACCTTTTTGTAACAATACAAGAATATTGCCTACTTTTTGTTACGGTTCATTTCTCGCTTGACATTAACCTTTCTTGCGGGTCACTGGCGCAATCCTAAGTGACTTTTCGTCAGCGGAAATCCAAAAATTGTTAACTTTAAATGTCAAAAGTTTCTCAAGAAAAGGAGACTTTTTCATTAATTTAATTTAAAAGCATTCAAATGTCATAAACTAAGCATCTTAAGAAGCATACTTTTATTTTGACTGTGTTTAGTATTTCTTCGAAATTATTATTCAGAAATTTTTCATGTGTTTCCTTTAGATATATTCGAACATTGAACATTGAATGGTTCTTTGCTGCGCATGGCGAATTTTTGATTAATATTACATATACATATATATATGCTGTATCAAATTGAGTGCGTTGGCCTTTGAAGTGTCTTCTTTTCCTACATCTTACAGCCTGCCTAATTTCTCTGCCAATCATATTTCTTTTTTTTTGGCCAGCAGGTAGCGAAAAAGAAAAAAACGAAGAAATAGCTTTGGTATAAATTTGTGAATGGTCTCGTTTGTGTCATGTTATTGAACATCCGCTTTTTGGCTTTGTGCCACGTTTGCAACGAAATTTCTCTGTTCCTATTTTTTTTACCTTTTTCTCTGTTGTAAGTTTTGGCCTTCGGCTTTTTTTTGCAAAATTCTAGACTTGATGGATTGCTTAGCTAATTAATTCAGCCAACATTTCAGCGAATTATTAAATTTTCTAATGCGTCTCTTAGGGCTAAAGGTCAGAGACGCTCTTTTGTCTGCTTAGCATTTAGAGTGCTTTTAATATGGATTTGCCTTTTATGCAATTTGGCTGCTCACCGGTTTAAGCATCCACTCTAGTCTCTAGTTTTTATTGCCTCTTTTTCTGTTGCGCATGATAAATTTGCGCTCAATTATTTTGCTATTGATAATTAGTGCTGAGTCTCTGTCTCTCTGAGTATTGCCTCGTTGTGCATTTGAATGCCGAAAAAAAAAAAAAAAAAAAAAACTGCTTTGCTGTCCATTTTAATGGGCAATGGCATTGAGCCCATCTACAAATGCCAATTTCAATACCGATTTTCTTTGCCAATCGAATTATCCTTTGACTCAAGTTTGTGCTATGCTTTGGCCGTTTGCCAGATAACATAGCTAACTTGAGTGCAATCGCAAGAGGAATGATAACAAATTTTACAGCAAGCAACTTGAAAGTGATTAAGGAAAAAGGAAAAAAAAAAAAATAAATGCAGAGAGTGAAGAACAAAATTCGAGAACTTTTTGAAGCAGATTTAAATACGAATTTAAATAGCAAAACCTCACGAATTTATATCAGGGCTATAAATAGACTTAGCTAGCAAATAACAACGCATAATTAGAAGGGGAACCTTGAACTGTTTCTAAATTGCTCCATCCGAGAGCGAAGCAGGTGCAAAATAAAATTCGCTTTAAACGTGCTGCTATTAAATTGATGTGCTTAGTCCTTTGGCCATTGTGCTATGCACAATTTCCGGCAGTCAGGGAGTTATCTTCTCACGTGTCACACATTTGTGTTACTCCTCCTCCCCAACCCACCCCCTTCCCCTCTTCCCACCCCCGCTGTGCCAACGAGTTTTTGTGTGTGTTCCATTGCCGTAACAAATCCATTTTACCTGTCAGCTTTAACGCGTAAGCAAATGTCAAAACGGTAGAGCTGCTAACAAAGATGCCAACAACATATCTAAGTACACACTTCTATGACTCACACGGAGTGTGTGTGTGTTTAGCTATCTATGTGTATGTATGTGTGCTGATATATTGCCAAGTCGCAATTAGAGCGCAGACCGCAGAATGGAACTCTGACTGGCTCGTGTAAACAAGCCAGGACGAGAAACGGAAAACGTGGAAATGTCGCAAAACAAAAATCCACAAAAAAAACAAAAGAAGAGCAAAAAAAACATGGAAGGGAAATAAAATTTGAAGCAAACAAAATCAAGCACAGGAAGCAGTCAGGAACCAGGAGGAACCAGCGGAATTGCGACTCTTCTTATGTAACGACAATGACAACATAAGAAGTAGGAGAAGGAGTCGGAGTTGGAGTTGGAGTCGGAGTTGGAATCGGAGGAGCAGTTGGGATAGCAGCTGGGAGTTGGTGTCTCGCAATTTAGTCCAATCAAATCGTTTGAAACAGTTTCGCTGCTGCCTTATTTGCCTGTTTGCCCTGCGCCACAAAACTGCAATATGTAATTCATGTAATGCCGTCATTCTCGAATGCTGTCAAGCTGCTGCTGCTCTCCGATTCAGTTCGGTTCCTTTGCCGTTCGCTCGCTCGTTCAATGAATCCCCTCGAGTTGTGGCGCTAATTAAACGCATGTGCATTGCATTCCCCATTCCCCAGTCGTGACAGTCGGCTGGGTTCTTTTTTTTTTTGTAATTTTATACCCGTTATCCATAATATAGAAGGGTATTAAAACTTTGTGGGGTTAGAAAATATATGTAACAATCTAGTATATTTTACAATTTATGGTATATTTTGCATAAGGTACTATATCAATATACCAAATATGGCTTTTGGTATATTCTTCCAATATAAATATACATAATATTTATTTTAGTATATTTTTAGAATTTTGCGGTATACAATTTTACTATATCAATATACCAAATATGGCTTTTAGTATATTCTACCAATATAAATATACCGAAAATTTATTTTGGTATATTTTTAGAATTTTGCGGTATATAAATTTGATATATATTTTTAAAAATCAATACCACACTGTTTTGCTCTTATTCAAAATGGTTGCCGCGTATCTCACAGTCGGTTACACTCGACTGTAACTTTTTCACTTGTTTTATACTCTTTTCATTCCTCGTCGTTGTCGTTAATTAGTCCCTATGTGTCCAGGTCGACATGCGTGACAATCGCCTTGGGGGCAGATCAAACGTTTAACTTTTGAATACGTCTACTTCTTTTTTTTTTTTGTAATACTTTGTCAAAAGGATGTCCCTGAGTTGCTTCAACTTCTTTGAGCTGCTGCTGTCTACACACTTTGAGATCAAAGCTGTTTCTGCGGCGTATCGGTTGAAATTAAAACAAATTTGTCTGCTTCGTTTAAATGCATTTCATGGCATAGACATTACAATGTCATGCAGCACAATCAAATTAGTCAGAGAGAAACTGAAAAGTATTCGCGCAGTTTGTTTTCTGTTTTGCATCAGAGAGTTGCAATGAAGTTTCTGTGTTTTGTTTTGTTAGCATTGATTACATTTGTAAATGCGCAAAAAGATATAATAATCCATTGTCCACCATGGCCATTCTGTCACATGTTGGAGCTTTGCTGTCAATAACAATTGCATAAGTTGTGATTAAATAAACTTCCGTTCGATTGATCACATATTGTTTTTTAAGGGTAATTATACTCAAATACATATTTTTGATATCAAGTTCGTCCTTTAAAAATTGGTGCAAAAATATAGCTAGTGTTAGCAGCATTTAAATCTGCTTGAAATTGAATTTGAATTTAATAAATGCAGATTAATTTTTGCATATAATTTGCCTCAAAATTTCTAGTATTACTATTCTAAATTTTCTAGTTCAAATTTAATTAAGTTCTTGTATAAAAAAATAACTTTACTTTATTGTGTTTAAAAGCTGCAACAGAATTAATTTTTTCATATTTCTTTTTGTGCAAATATTTCGCAAGATATTAGCAAACAGAATGCCAACTTTAAAAATACGAATTAAATTATAAATATAAATATAATTTAATTTATTAAATACAAATTCCTTCAGAAATTCTGAAATTTAAATTTGTTTTATTTCTGTATTTTCTTTCTTACATATTTATGCAAAAATGTAAGCAAACCAAATTGCAGCTATTGCATAATTAATGTCAGTGTTTTGTTTGGGATTTTATCTGTGAGGATAGCTTTGCCTCTTTGTGGCACTTTGTAGACAATTCAAATATGGAATGTGTGGGTTGTGGATACAAGTGTGTGTGTGTATTTGTGTGTGTGTTGTTTTTTTGGTACAATAAAACCTCAACACACATTTGAATAATGAGCGTCGAGCTGTGCAATTTTATGGCTGAGCTTTTGTTGCAGCTGCTGCAAGTTGCAGTTGAAGTTGCAGCTGCTTCTGCTTCTGTTTCTGTTGCTGTTTTTGTTGTCCCTTGGCAGTCAGCTTGTTGTTGTTGTTTTGTCTTTCGTATGCTCCCCCATACTATATCACCTCACACAGACATTTTTGGGGGGTTTTGTGTGTGTGCAAATTTGAGTTTTAGTTTATGCATGCAGAGTTGAGTCAAACACAGCAACCACAAGCATAATAAAAGTGTGGCGCAGCTGCTAAGTCAGCTAAGCTGCAGTTGAGCCAACAACTTTCGCAACTCCAAATGCTAATTATACCGCCCGGACTGGACGCGAGACCGCAACCGCGACCAAGACCGAGTCTAATACAATACACACATACAAAATACAATTTGCCAGGCAGAGACAGACAAATAGAAGATGTGAGTAGTTTATGTCTCGCCTGGCAGCTCATTTTTGGCAGCTGTCGGCAGTGCATTCATAAATCTCTCAAAGTCAACAGCATTTCACCCAAGTGGCACATCAATTCGCGTGCTTGTCAGCCACACAAAACCCGCACTGAGTACCAGATGGAAAGATACGAAACTAAAAAAAAAGATGAAGATGATGATGCAGTGGAGCAGCACACACATCATATTGCAATCGTCAGTTGTGTCACCGCATGCAACATCGCTTATCGCTCAGCTCTGTAATGATTTGGGGCATGCTGCAAACAGCATCAGCAGCATCAGCAGCAACAGCGGCAGCATCAGCAGTGTCGCCCCCAATTCTCAGACTGCGACAGACCCCAATCTCATGTCTGTTATGCATTTTTCATAATGCAATTCCATGTTATTCACGCAGTTCTTTGCCACCCTCAACTCACATCAAGATTGACGGCGTTGCACAGTGGTTGCAACTATCGAGAAATATGATCTCGTTCTCTTAAATAAAATAAACAAAAGTTTTAATTTTCGCCTGCAACTTTTGCATGCATTGCAAAACTTTTCTTTTGTCATTTAGAACACGGAAACTTGGACTTGCTTTTGAGTTGTTAATGAAAAGCCAGAAAAGCAACAACTTGAGGTGTATTAGTAGCAAAGTTTAGAAACGCATTTATTAAGATAAAATATTTTGAAAAAGTGAAAGGAATTCTTAACAAAAATGTAAGAAAATTTTGCAACTCTTGATGATTAGCAATTTGAACAACGAATTTGATAATAATAAATTCTTAAACAATTAAATGTTCCCTAAGAAAAAACTTAAAAAAGAGGTAAATTTTATATTTTTGAGTTGAAAATTACGACGGACATTTCTTTTTTATTATTTTTATTATATAAAAATATTTTTTTACCTGCAATTTGTTCTTGAATTATATTATTATATAATAGCAAGTTAGACTCGCTCCCTTCCTATATAAAATTCAATAAAATGCAGCTTTATAGTAATATTCTTAACTACTACTGTTTAGCTTTGCACTATGCACATTTTTATATGTCACTGTCACTTTGTCATCAAAATGCGATTAAATATCTAATGCAACTATTATAAATATTTTGGATTGTCCGTTTGGATTTTTAGTTAACTTTTACTATCAAACTAATGCGCAAATAAAAGGAAGTAATGGGCTTTAAAAATGGTAAAAATAAAAATCATTTTCATAAAATACCTAATTCTAATTTTCGCTCAATTTTCACGTTATCTCTGCTCACTGTGCCGTAGTGTAAAAATTGTCTCATTAATCATCACACCACATGACGTTTTTTTTTTTGTCTGTGTTGTGTGTTATTTTTGTATTCTTGCTGCTGCTGCTGCAGGAAATACGAACTTAGTGTGAAAATCCGAAAATCCACACGGCGCAATTAAATTGGCTATGCGCATCAATGCAGCCAACACGAAAAATGTCCCCTTGCAACTCAAAAACAAGTGCAGACCGCATAAATCAAAAGGCAGAGGACCCAACACCATGCGACGCAGACCATTAGGCAATGTCTCACGCAACGCCCCCTAAAGTGAAAATAAAATAAAATTATAATATATGCCGCCAATGGGGAGGAGAGAGAGAGACGATCCCTTCGATAGGCAGTCAGTCAGTGAGTCGTGGGGCATGTTAAATTGTCTGCGTCGTGTTTAAAATAGCAACAAATTAATTAATTTTTTTTTTTCACGCCGCTTGTGTGGAAGAAAAGTGCGCATTAATAAACAATTAAGTGTGCTTAATTGCAGTTTTGCTCGGCAGCAATGCAATTACAAAAAGCAAAAGAGTTGTGGAGTATAAACTCTGGCATTTTCGGGATAAAACCCCCCCATTCGAAACTCAGACAGTCTTAGCCCTCCCCTGAGAGCGATAGAGAGAGAGAGGGGGGAGGAGTCTCGTATTTATGTGTCACAGCTCGTTGGCACTTCAAGCGAACGGCATAAGCCGCTTATCTTCGGTACTGACTGCGAGAGGTTTCCTAAAGCCGCTTGCCAACTCCTGGAATTATGCCATGGATAGGCGTGCAAATTAGCTTCTCTTTGTACCAAAAAACAAAAAAAAAACAGAGAGAGAGAAAAGAGTATGAAAATGTTTCATTTGCGCCTAAGCAAAAAGGGGATATAAATTATGTATGATCTGCTCTTAGCCTTTGAGGAACTTTGCCTTTAATAATCTCAGAACGTATGCTAAGCTTTATGCTCAATAAGCCTGCTTCGTATAGTTCGCATAGTTTAATGAGGTTTTCCTGTTTAAGCCGTACATAATTATACGTAGATTTCCCCTCCACTTGTGATTAGGCAACAAATTTAGCATTATATGACACGTATTTTATAGGCAACTTTATGACGGGTCTATAGATAGATTTATGAACTAAAAGAATTATCAAATTTATTGCTGTCATTTATTAACATACCTCTGGAAGATTTTTGTTGACTGTCTGCAAAGAAAAAAAGAATAAAATGGAAAGATTTAATACGAATTTGTCAAAACATTTATAAATAAACTGTAGAGATGCTTGCTTGCTTGTAATACTATTTTTAGCTATTTGTAACACTATATTAGAACGAAGTGGAAGTAGCTTTGTGCAATTCGAGAGCAAAGAGAGAAATATGTAGTTCATCGGTAGCGGAGGGGGGGGGCAATAAAATAAGCTCATCAATTGATAGAAGAAAGTTGATAAAAGAATGCCACATTAAGCAGACTTGAGCGATGTGGATGCGCATGAAGGACGACAACTGTCTTGACAAATACATAACACAGAAAGCAGCAAACAACATAGTACAACTGAACACTGAGTGAGTGTGTGAGTGAGTGTGTGTGTGAGTGAGGAAGAGGATGGCAATGACAAGAGCCAGAGAGACAGTGAACACGAAAAAGGAAACTGGAGCGAAGACGACATTAGCCTGAAATGACAGCGACACGATGCAAGCCAGATACTCTCGGCTTATAGCTCCATTTTCCGACTCTATGAGCAATGAAAAAAGCGAGTAGAGAGAAAAAACGCAAGTAAGCAACAAGCAACAACAGTCGGTTGTAAAAGTATGCAAACGGCAGCTGAAGATTGCAGGCAGGCAGCAAAGAAGAGTGTGAAGAAGTTTGGAGGCTAACATTGGCAGCATGTTGTCAGTCTTCTACGATTGGAAATCAGTTTCTTAGTCCCAAGGACTGCTGTTCCACATCCTCATGCACTCATCACTCACTCACTCACTCACACACACAAACACATACAATCATTCATTCATTCATTCATTCACTCAGTGATTCGTTCGACATCTGGCAGATTTTGAGCTGAGAATCTTAGATGATGGCCCAAATTCTAGAGACGTTCGCTTCGCGTTTCCTTCCTCGTGGCCTCTGCCAGCTGGCATGGCTTTTATTTTCCATCTCGCTGAGAGCCGAGGAGCCGAGTCTTGGCCAAATGCTTTTCATGCCAAATGCCTCAGTTTAAATATTTATGTAAGCGCGGCATTTGATGAGAGAAATATTTTGCAATTGCTGCACAAGAAGTACGAGTATTCTGCTTTTATTATTATTGAAATAGGCCAAGCAAACGAGCCGAGCTTATGCTAAAAACATTCTCTCTCTCTCTCGCCTTTTGCTCTGGCCATGAGAAAGCCCCAGAGAAAATATGAGAAACAGTGAAACAGAATGAATGGTCTGCCAAGGAATTTATGAGTTTGTTTAGTAGTTGTGGAATTGACGATAATGATACTGTTAGTTAGAAATGAACGACAATGTGCTGGAATGTTTGCAAATAAAATAAATCAAATTCAGCAAAAAAGGGGAAATGAAAAAAGAGCAAAAATTTAAAAAGAGTGTGAAATTTAATACTTTTTTTAAACAAGTTCGACTGTGAGATACTCGCTTCGAATAAAAGCAAATCAATGCGGTATCAATTTAAAATTATTCCAAATTAATATACTGCAATTATAAATACTAAATATACCATAGCAGAGCAGAATATACCAGATACTCAGCCAAAGGACGGTTTTGCCGAATTTTTCACACATTTTTTTGTCTGATCGCAACCAAATTTTTAGGAATCATAAAGACATATGCTCTTGTTAAATGAATGCTTAACTAAAAAGAGGTTGTTTACTTTAAGTATTAGGATTTAAAAACAAATTTCGAATTCTTAGAACTACAACATTTAATTAGAATGTTAAATCTGCTCAAAGTGTTATCCAAGCTGTTTAAGCTCTTTGTAATTTGAATTTAAACCCTTTTCGGCTGAGTTGCCAGCCAGTGGCCAGCCAATTTATTTGTTTGATTCACCAGCCAAGCACAGAGTGTGTTCGTCGTAATGCAAAAGTGTTCAGGGTCATAAGTCAGGACAAATGTGGCACATACACAGGAAGGAAGAAAGGAAGAATGAGAAGAGGGAGGGAGGCAGACGTGGCATACGCCCAAAAAGTCAATTGCGCATGCAATGGCTCAAAGGGCTTAAATGCGTATAACATTCAATTTGCGTTAATGGCATTAAATAAAGACACGCACATGAACATATGTATATATAGTACTATACACACAACTATCGCCAGGGGTTCAAATAAGGCTTTATATGACTTGGTTACACCTTTTGAAAACATTTTCATTGGCTGGCCACTTACTCCAACAGCAACAACAACATCAAAAAAAAAGGTTGCCACAGCCACACTTAAGCCTTGCTCTCTCTTTGCGTACATAAAATAAACAACAACCGAGAGAGAATGTAAAAAAAACAGCAACAACAACAAAACGTTGCTTGCAATGGGCCTTTTTCAGTGTGATATGCTTAAATCGCATTAAAAATCATTGGCACATGTTCCAAGCCAGCAAGGAAGGAAGGAAAGGGAAAAAAAAACTATAGCCAGCATCATTGTATAAACAAAAACAGTTTCATTTTCTGTTTAAAAGCGGGTAAAAACTTGCCAAAACACAACACAAATTTACACAGGCCAGAGTTGAGAGTAGAGTCTGAGTGTGTGTGTGTGTGTTGTGCATTGGCGCCCCCGCCCCCCCATGGGGTAGGTGTGGCAACAAATCAGGCAAAAAAATGTATAAAAACAGGAAACCGCTTTTGCTGTTGTCGGAATTGAAAAGCGTAGCCCAGGAGAGAGATGCAGAAGCGGAGAGAGAGAGGTGGCAAAAAGTTGTACTTTAGATAAAGTTGCTGCTGCTGGTAGATGTATTTTTTTGCCAAACATTCGACATGCAATGCACGTAGCACACACACACACACACACACACACACACACACACACATTGATATACATCGCAGCTACACCTGGAGAAAGTTTAGCTCGTGCTCTCTTGCTTTCTTAATATTACTTGGCCTGATTTCTTGAGCTCGCACTTTGAGCGATTCGTTTTTTGTCACAAAACTTATACACAACAAAACGACAACAACGACAACAACGATAAAAATACTTATATGCTGGCAGCATTTCTGAGTACAAGTTTTCTGCTTGCACAAAAGTCCCTTAAGAGATTCGTGGCATACTTTTAGGCAAGGCCAACGCATTGAACACGGCATTTGTGTATTTAACTTGCATTTGTTGTGTAAATTACATGCATACATATATATGTGTATGTGTATGTGTATGTGTTTAGTCTTCTACTCCTCCTCCTCCTACACACACACACTTGCTGGCAGACGACGACAACGCACAGTTACAATAAAAATAAAACACAAAAACTTTGGCACTTGGCACAATAAGGATCTCGACTTGAGTCTGTCTGTTTTATCCCTGCCTCATGCTCCATGTCCATGTCTTAGTCTCACTGCAGTAATAATAATAAAGGGAATTGTTATTGTTTTCTATTAATTTGCTTTTGTTTGTGTGCCGCTGCTGCTGTTTGTTTCAGTTTACTGCTGTTCTCTGTTTTTGATTTGTGTTGTATCGTGGCGTGTGTTCTGGGTCCGCTTAAAAATTGTGCAAAATTCCTATATTTTTTAGATATTTAATAACAGATTTTAATGAGTCTAAAAAAAGTGAAATAAAATACTTTACTAAGCGATTTTTAATTAATGAAATACAAATTTTAATTGAATTACGATAGATATTTCAAAAATGTAGTAAACAATATTTTGTATTTATTTCAATGTGAGAACTTATACACGATTTTTTTCGTCAATGACCCGCTTGAAGTTTTGTTGGCTTATGGATTTGGCTTGGCCACAAAACTAATTAAACCGCCGGTCAACTTTTGATGAAGATTAATTTCAATTTAATATTAGCTGAGAAAAAAGACGAAAAGTTTACATGGCAACAGCTGGCCGCTTGAATAAATTTTAAAGCAAAAATTTTTGTGAAATGGGGACTAACATAAATTTATGCGCAAAAGCAAGAAAATTGTGGTACAAGGAGCATAAAATGAAACCGCGTGATGCGATGCCAGATGCAAGTCGGCGAACTATGGCAAACTAAACTTTTAATGAGAGGCCAACGACTTGCCAATACTTTTCAAATCAACTGTGGAAAGTTGTTTCGGACCGCAATTTCTTTTGCCATTCAATTTCATTTTTGCTGCTCTTTAATATCCATTAAAGTTGCATAAAAGACTTCACCGGTGGCGTTATTTCAATAGAGCAAAGTGCTTGGTACTTTGTTAGTGTTTTTTTATGTTGGCTCTCGCTTAAGCAGCTGTGAATTCATCTCACACATACATAACATATATATCTACTTAAATGTAAGCCCAGCACACAACTACAAATGGTTCATTCTGTGATCCAAATAAGCTGCACATTAAATGCAAGCCCATGAGATTGCAAATGCGTGAAAGTAAGCCAAGACCAAATGTACTTCTCATTCTCGTTCTCGTTGTTGTTGTTGGATATATGAGCATAATGAAAACTAGCTCACACATACACTCGTAGTCACTCAACTCATTCACATTTTGTCTATGTTTGGCTGTATGGGCCACTCTTGGCTATAGACAAACCACGTCGCGTATTTTTGTCTTGCAGCCAAGGACGCGATGCGAAGCCAAGTTAGTTGCCTTCATTGCCAACACTTTGTCGCATTGGGGGACTAACCATAACCACACACACACACACACATAGTCTTCTTCATCAACACACAACACATTCCACCCCAAAAGCCCATTACAACTACTTAAGGTATGTAAATAACGCGATGAACGCGCGGGCGCTCAAAATAAGCCAAGGCAAATCATAAGAAGAAGGCGCCAGTATCAGCAACAGCAGCAGCACAAGCAGCTAACCCCATTACCACCCCCCGCAACTTACCTCGTTGCCACCCAGAAGAGTGCAGAGCAGAGCATTAGCATAATCGTTATGGTTATGCGCGACGTGTGCATAATGGTTAAGCTGGAGAATGAGGAGCTCAAAACCAGCGACACGCACATATAAACTATGTTAAGTGCGCTGACATTCTGATATATAGTGGATTTTACACTTACGATAAAAGGGGTAGCACGATTGCGTTGGCAATTTTGATAGTACATATGTTCAGGGTGCAAGAAAGGAACTACATTCTGACTAGAAACTAGATATTTTAAACTTTTCTTGTTATATTATGAACTAAAAAGTAAATGGATGTGTTTAATAACTAACTAATTGCTAAATGGCAATTTAGTTAACAAGTTTCTATGCAGCCCAAATACAATACAAATTTATATTAAAAGTCAAAATAAAATCCAATAATTTCTTAATAGCCAAGTAATAAATATTGGCTAATTTAGTTTACAAGTTTCATCAAAGCCTGTCTAAAATATAAAATCATATATAAAATTATGATAAATTATGATAAATAATTTTTTAATAACTAAAGCTTAGATATTTGATTCTTTAGTTAACAAGTTTCTTTCAAACCTAACTAGAGTGCAAATTCATATTTAGAGTTAAGATTAAATTGATATTTTCTTAAAAGAATCGGATTGTTTCTCAGTTATTGCTTTGGTTAACAACTCTTTTAGTAATTTAATAAGCAACGAGTTTAGAGCCTGCAATAAAAGCATTTTTAAAAAAAGATCACCTTAAACAATGTCATTGGTTGGGTATAAAAATATTCATTTCTTTTTTTTTAGAAATCTTTTCTCATGCTTTATAAATGATATACACAACTCCAATATTCTATATTCAATACTCATATTTTATTTATAATATATATTTAATTTTCCAACGCTTGACTAATTTGTATTCTTTTTTAAAGAGATTTTATGGTACGTTTTTAATTCGTTTCTAATTTCTGTTCTATTTTAAAGAGATTTTATAGTAGGTTCTTAATTCGTTACTAATTTCTATTCTATTTCAAAAAGATTTTATAGTTAAGTTTCAGTTCATTACTAATTTCTAAGCTATCGAAAAGAGTTTTTATATTACGTCTGTAATTCGTATTCCCAAAACGTAACTTCGTTAGTCCTTGAATAATAGTGAGAGTATTAATAGTGCTGTTAAAGCCTTTGCTAGTCAGCGTATTTGCTGTGTTCTTGTTGCTGTTGTTGTTGTTGTTGTTGTTGGTTTGGCAGTGCACCTCAAGTGCGTGAAAGGCCTTAAAGCTTGGACGTGGTGTTGTGTGTGCTCAGGTGCGCGCATATTAAGTAGCGTGTGTGTAACTCGTGTGTAGCCTACCTTTTGGGGCATGCTATTAGCAAGCAGCACAAGTAAAAAATAAGAAGCAAAGCCACCCACACACACACACACACACACACACACACGTCGGAACATAATAAATTACCAGCAATAGAAACAGCGAAATCAAGAGCAAAGCCTCGAAAAGTGTATGTGTTTGTGTGTGTGTGTGTGTGTGTGGAGTCAAAGTCATTCGAAGGGACAGCTAGAGTTTTTTGCGTTGGAGTTGGAACCTTTTAGATGGAACTGGCAAGCGTTAGATCTCAATGTGGCATGTTTAAGATTCAGCACGCATAACTTATAAAATAAAAATGAAAATTCCAATTGCAAACCTCAATAATAAAACACTTTTAAGTGCTCCACAGACAGAGGAGGACTTCCAGCAATAGTCACCTTACTCGCTCTCTCTCTACTGCTGCCTCTCTCTCGCTCTCTCTCTCACTCTTTTTGTCTCTTTCGTGCTTAGTCTTAAAAGCAAAAAAGGTAACGTAAGGCAGAAAGGACGTCGAAGGACGTCTCGGCTTCGCAGCCTTTTTTATTTTGCTGCCACAGACCTTCTAGCTGTCTATATATATAGTATATATATATCGGTGTATGTGTGTGTGTTGGTGAATCTCAAGGAGCCACACAAGTTTATTAAAAATTTCGCCAAAAGGCATCTATCAGTTATGAGGAGCGGCCGCGTCGACAGTGCGCGACTCATTTCAATGAGTTTCATGCTGTTTTCTTTCTTTGCTTTCTTTTCTTTTTTTTTTGGTTGACTCGCTTCTAAGCCAGCGGATCTGCCTACCTCTCTCTCTTTCTCTCACTGTCTGCGTTGTCTCTCTTTGTTGTGCTCGGTGGTCGCCACATCTTGTAATTGGCATTCCGCACGCTGACCGAAATGAAAATGCTACGTGCTTTCATTTCACGTTACGACGGCATCGACATCGACATCGACAACAACGCGACTTGGATAAGTCAGCTTCAAAACGGTCCATTGACCACCGAAGGGAGCTGCTGCAAGAAAAAACAACGTGGAACTGACTGCCAAACTGGGAACTGGCCAACACAAAATGATGCTTATTTATAGCAGCGTTTGGGCATTTTAATTTTTTACGTTTCGGCCATACAATTTACTCTCGATGCTCTGCTCTGCTCTTAAAGTCAATCACGAGTCACGAGTAACAATCTCCTCAAGACTTTTACGTTCCTCAAGGCATTCTTCTTTCGTATTTTCCATTTGCCATTCTTCAGGATGTCTGCTCAACAACAACAAAAAAAGAAAAGGGTGCGGTCCATTGGCATCGCGAAAATCGATAGCTTCGCATATTGAACTTCTGTCAGCCCTCATCTTTTACTCCACCTCAGTCTCCTCATCTTCAGAGCTCGCTGTCGTCGCTGAATTGCGTAATGCATATTCAACGAATTTCTATATATATATATATATATATATATGTATTTTTATTTATTTTTTTCGGTTTTCCCGTTTTTGGAATGCCTGAAATTGACAGCCAGCAAATTTCGTTGTCAGCCTCATATACGTCTTTCGATTGTTTGCATTGTGCTGCGGTTTTTTTTCTTTTCTTTTTCTTTCCCCTTTCTTTGCATTTCTTTACGTTCTTTGATGTGTCTGCCATAGGTGGGAATTTTGTTTGAAATGTGTTAAGGCAAGAAATTGTATATCTGAATGATTTTTACACACACTCTTTTTTACGCTTCAGCTATGGCATATGTCAGACAGCTCTCGACGCCAAATCAAATGCAATTTGCCCATCATCAGCTTTTAAATGCATATCGAATTGCTAACAATTGAAATAGAAGCACATTTTTATTCATTTTACATTTATTTTATGCACAAAAAAAAAGTACGCCAATTATTTCGAATGTGTAATAAATTAAAATGCAATAAAATTTTAGGTTTGCAGATATTAGATTTTCTGTAATTAACTTGATATGGAATTAAATGTTATCGATATTTCATATTTTCCAATTAGTGAAGTATGGATTTTAATTAGTTACATTTAAAATCTCTTGCTGCTCTTAATTTCAAACAAAGACGTCGATTAATGTAAACTTTTTAATTAAGTTAGTCAAATGTTAAATCGATTGCTTTTACTTTAATCACTTTTTTAAAATATTATCATTAACCATATGCAGAAGAATTCTTTAACTAAGGGACTTAAGTAGGTATATTCAAAGAAGTTTGCATTATTTTAAATTCTCTTTCACTCAATTCCTCTTCCATCTATCGGGTTTTGTCTGTCGAACAAACCTTTCATGCGCCCAAAAAGATACTTGTAAATTTTGTGAAGCATTTTGTGTTGATGCTCAAACATGTGTGGGACTTGTACTCATATTCGTACTCGTGTTCATATATGGGTACTCATACTCTTCACTCTTCACTCTCCACTCAGTAGTCATCAAATTTATGAGCACTCGTCGCACTAACTCATAAAAATGGCATCTATAAAGCAGAAGCAGTAGCAGCTTTTTTTTTTGGGGTGTGGGGGTTGAAAACACGAGGCGACACTTTGCATATGAAAGGGCTTTAGGCATTTATGCAGTGTGAAGAATGGGACAGGGGGAAGGGAGTGTGAGTAGTGGGTGGGAGGGGGGCGTGGCATATTGTATGCCTAGCGGAGGTTGCTTAAGTCGGCTTGCTAGCGAAGCTGCTGCCAAATCCAACCACGCACTTAAGCGTCGTTCTTCCGGATGCCTACACAAACAGAAAGGGAAACAAAGCCAAAGAGAGGGAATAGAGAGCGAGAGAGAGAGAGAGAGAGAGGGAGTGTGTGCGACAGAGAACGCTGCTATTTACTCGACTTAGAACGCAATAATATATCATCTACAGTTTATCATCGCTATGACGCCAGACTGAAATTATTATCCAGCAAATTTATTGCCAAACAATAAACGCGAGGCACACACACAAGTGTGTGTGTGTGTGTGTGTGTGTGTGTGTGTGTATCTCTGTGTCTCCCCCTTTGTGTCTGTGTGTTTGTGGCAAGGCTTGGCAATGTACCAACAGGCAGAGTAACAACAAACAACAGCAGCAGCAACAACAACTGCGTTCATATTCAACAACAACATTTAGAATGACAGCCATTTTGACAAGTCTCAATAGCAACAAACAAAAACCAAACAAACAAATGTGAAAACACAGAAGAATACAAAAGTGGAGAGAGGGAAGGGAAGGTCAGAATATGTAATAAAATAAGCGACATTTTAATACCCTGTAGAGGATGTACATAAAGTGCACATGAGTGGAATTAAATTTAAAATTAAATTAGCAGTAATTTGTTAAAATATGAATAATGAGCCGAAAGAAAATGGGTAATATACAAAATTTGAGCTCATCTTAAAGAAAAGCCTTTTAAGAGGCTTTAGATTTTATAATTTGAAAGCACTTAACTATTAAAAAAAACTAGTGGAAAGCAAATGTAATATGATAAATGGAATCTCTTTAAGTATTACAAAAGTTTAGGTATAAAAATTTTAAATATTTAAAAAGGAAGTGGAATAAATGTCAATAACAATACTTAGCATAGTGAAAAATTTAATAGACACCTTTGTAAAAGATCTATCAAAATAGTTAACGAACTTTTTGTTCAAGAGGTTCTATCTTTTGGAAATTTGAAATTTAAAAAGAAATATTAATTTTTAAGGAGTTGATATTTTACTAGGAACTGCAGTACTAACTAAATAGATATATTTTTATTTTAAAATGCTAATAGGCATTCTTGAGACAGCGTTCTCCGTTTTACAGGATATTCTCCAACGAAGCGAAAACTTTTGTAATATTTTTAGCTACTTTTGTCGCCAACACAGACACAATACACAGGCTCGCTCGCATTTATGTATAATATTTATGTGTATGTGCCGTTTATATATTCATGACAATCTCGAGAGCGCTGTCACAGACTGCGTCGAAGTTGACGCGTTCGCTCACATTCCGAGTGTCGAGAATGTTTTTTTGCAATTGGCCAAAGCAAAAGCAAAAGTACAGAAATATGTGTCCATAGCCAGTTCGCTTTGGATCTAAAGCCAAAATCAAATTGGGCTTCTGTTTGCTTGCTGCGTAACAAATTCCATTTTTTTTGTATTTTATTTTCTGCATGTGGAGGAGACAAATAACACAAGTTTTGCTAAATTGTCAACTGCTGTTGCTGTTGCTGTTCTCATTCAGTTTTACCAGGCATATTCCATATATATATTTTTACCCTTTTGCCTATGGTTTTTTATGACAAGCTAGCTTCTCTCTCACATCATCATCTGATGCCCTCAAACGTTCCGCACATAGTTTGTTTGCCTTGTTAAAAGGGAGGAGAGGAGAGAGTGTGTGTAGTTTGTTGGACAAAATTGCCAAACATTTTGCGCATAAATGACAAATGCCTTTGATGGCATAAAATATGACTTTGGAAATTGTTTTGCAGCATATAAAAAAAAAGGCATGAAAGTGGAGTGCAGTTATTTTGATGGATGTGAAATAGTTGTGATTGCTAAGCAGTCTTTAATGTCTTTTAGAAGTAAATGATTTAAATTTCAAATTACACACAATTTTACTTTACGTTTAATTGCAAAGCATCGCTTCGTGTTACACGTTAATTTACTCAAAATTGGCTTTGACTTTGCCGAGTTTTGAGAGTACGCTCATACCAATCAATTTGCTGACAATTGACTTGTCAAGACATCAATTATAATTGACAGCAGCAGCAGCTCGTTTCACGGAATCAGAAACACCAAAAGCCATTTACTTCAGTTTTCCGCTAACCGTAAAACCCATTTAATGTGTATGTGTGTGTGTGTCTGCATATTGAATTTTGTGCGAAAACATTGTCAATAAATGGAGAGGCAAACGCATTAAATATTCAATGGCATAATGCTAATCATTTATTGGGCGCACAACAAATTCATTTGCAGTAAGTACGCGTTGCCAAGGCAACTCTCTACAAAACCTCCAAACTCCCTCACAAATGAAAACTAAAACACACTCTCAACAACCTGCCACGTGCTTTCCCCCAGCTTGCCACACCGCATTAGATGGGGCTGGTAAGCAAACATTACACAATTTTGATTGTATTTCCGTTTCGTATGCGAACAACGACGGCACAAAAACACAACAACAAAAACAGCAGCAGCGACAGCAACAGCAACAGCAACAGGAAGTTGCGCTTATTTCCGTTTGTTTACCTTTACGCTGTACCTTGATTAAATGTCAGCCTCATGTCAGCAGGAGCAGGGGGGCGGGCAACAACAGCAACCAGCAACCAGAAACAGGTGGTGGCAAGGCTCTCAGGATTTTGCTTTTGGCTTTTTCGACTAGGCCTCAGCTGTGTGGGTAATTTAATGTACAAAATGATAGGAAGGAGGAGTGAACAGCGACACAAAAAAAAAAAGAAGAAATAAAATAATTTACGCTTTCATCTTTTGGCTTTTTGAGCATCTGCAAAGTGCGCACACATTACGCTAATCATTATCATCGAGGAGTTTGAGTTTGAATCGATTAAACGAGCAGCAAGCACTTAATATAATAAAGTATATAGAATATTGGTAGAGGGGTGATTACCACCCACCAGCAAATACAGCTTAATTGCAGATTAATGAGTTTCAAATTGTTATGCAGACAAAGGCTTGCATAATAAACGAATTTTGTTGTATTAAAACATTAGTTACACATTTCTGTTTCATTATTGTTTCATTTTAAATGACATTTATAAATGTCAAATGAATTTATTTTAATGTCATTTGCAATAAATCCAATTAGATTTGTGTTGAGAGTAAAGGATTAGCTAAGGCGACTAGCAAATAGTCTAAGCCAATTATTATATAAAATAGCTTTGATCAGCTTTGCCAACGAAATGAAAGCAAACAAAAAAAAAGCCGAAAGCCTGTCAAATTGTGTTAAAGTAGAGCACTGCCAATGCCAGAAATTGCGAGTTAAGAGAGACAACTGTGCAGATATATGTATATAGTAAAACAATAAAACCACAGTGTCCACGACCTTGCATATGAAATATAAATACAACACTTGGTCAACACAGAGAGAGAGAGAGACATGCGTGTAATTCACACATTTATTTAATTCATTATTAACAACAAATTTAATGCTTTTGTGCAATGAATTCTTAAAGCGACTTTAAATAGCATTACTGGTGAACAACAACAACTTTGTGCAGCGACCGCGTGCCGCTAATTAATGGCCAGCAATTTGCATGGGGCGCGCCCAGAAAAGTATGCTATGGAAAATGTGCAAAATGTGTTTGCCAGAGTCATTTGTAGGTCACCCAAGGATATGCGCCTGTTTGTTGATTGTGCCAGCGCATGCTTTGGCATAATTTATGTCGCCAAATTCTGCTCCGTTTTTTGCTAGCATTTTTCCATTATTTCAAGTTGTAATGCTTTTGTTTTAGCAGCAAAAAAAAAAAACAAAAAAAATTGTTGCCTTGCATAGAAAATGTTTTATTTGTCATGCTGTATTTACATGTCTACCAATTGCTAACACACATTTGCATAATTGCCACACACATATATAGAAAACATTGGACGACAGCTATACATTATTTGCCAGGCCATTGGCTTTCAATTTTTGGCATTAGCAGCTAACTGAAAATGTGCACATTTTGGCCATGTTTTATTTATGGCTTTTCTCACACAGCCTAGTAGTATTTTCATTCTCTTTTTGTTTTTTTTTGTTGTTGCTTTCATAATTTATAACAGAAAATATGCTGTCCAATTGCCGGAGCTTGTGCATGTGGTAGTTCATTCATTATTTAAGCATTTTTGAACTGTGCAAAATCACGCCAATATTATTGTAGATTGTAGAGCCAGAAAAATGTCAAAGTAATCAATATTTGAATGCATTTGCAATATACATAACTCTAAAAGCCCCTCTCAATTCAATTTAAGCCACTTTGAATAACAATATTTCTGAAGCCTTTTGACGCCTGCCAATGGCGCAAACAAAAAAAAAAGAGTACCAAAAATTTTACATTTGGCAGCAGTTTAAGCGTTAAAGCAGACATTCAATATAGATATAGATGGAGATAGAGATAGAGAAGCAAATACATAGTTACGCACATACATGAACATAAATGCTCATTCAAGCGTTTCATAATGGAAAAATATAGTATATATGTATAGTATATACGTTTTTGTATAGTATGTATCTGGCAACACATTTGCCTCGGCATCTCAACTCATTTTCACATTAAAGGACGCCAACGTGGCGCACTGGCAAAATGCCAAAAATGAGCCCAGTTATGTACGAAAACACACACACACACACAGTTTAGTTGTGTGTGTGTGTGTGTGTTGTGGAGTATTCCATATAAAGCCATTGCTCTCTAGCTGTACTAAGAAATATATGTGCTACTAGAGCACAACCAAGAGACCAACTAAATTATCACTAATATGGCGACCCAGGATAACAGTTCACAGCTGTCTGTGTGTGTGCGAGTGTGTTGGTGTGTGTGTATGTGCTGGGCGTGGCAAATAAACACATCAGCTAAAATGCTTTTTACTTAAATTAACAACACCGAGAGCAGCCAGCTTGCTTCGATTTTAGGCTAAGCGGCGACCTCCTCCAACTAACGGCAAGTCATTAACTTTAAGTGTATGTGTAGATGTATATATCTGTGTGTGTGTTTGTGTGTGTGTATGTGTGTGCAGCATCTTTTCGGGCGCATTGAAAAAGAAGCACACGTATCGACTGACAAAACGCCAGAGCACAAAATCAATGAAATCCTCCCAAGCAAGTAAATAAACGAGATCGTGTCGAGGTCGAAATTGATATGCTCTTTGCCTGCTTTGCTTAATGGCAAAAGATAGCTAAAGATATCAATGGGTATTTAAAAACTATATTCATTTCGCATAGTAATCAAAAATGAAAAAAATTTTTTGAATTTTACATATAATGAAGTTCAAAAATATGGCGAAGAAAATAAACATTTGTGTTGTTATTCAACTTCAAATTATTCTGTTTTTTATTAACGTTAAAATATGAAATAATGAGTTGTTAATTTATATGTATGTTTCAAATATATATTTATTTTCTCTTTTCAATTTATGTTTTGTGAATTTTTCTAATGTTTCTTATATATAGTATGTATATTTTTCCTTGAAGCATTCAATTGTTGTCAACTTTTCTAATTTATGCATTTCATTTCTCTTTTCAGTCAGCTTTCATTCATCATGTAGTGCTGCATATTAAATATTAGCAATATTTCAAGGTAAGATATGTAATTTTATTATATACATAATTTAGTACATCTCATTAAAATCTGTGATAAAATACAATTTAAACTTTATACTTTACAGTCAATGCTGTTTAGATTCTTAACACACATTTAATTTCCCGAGTTTAGGTGCCTCTTATTATTTGAATCTTCTCATTGACTTTGCCATAACAACAAGTGATCAAATCTTTGAAATTAACATTAATTTCATTTAAAAATGCTCTTGATGAAATATTTCTTTGTCGAGTAGCAACTTCAAGTTGTATTTGTCCTCCCTCAACTTGTCTTGTAATATTTCAACATTCTTATCACTCGGAGCGTGTGTTTAAATGGAAAACTCCGCCAAGAATAGTATAATTCAAAGCACAGCTTGTTGGGCAAATAAAGTAAATTCTATTTGCTTATTGCTCTGGCTGATAGAAACATTACCATGGAAAGCGAGTACCCTTTTGTGTGTGCCAGGGTATAAAGCTGAAAGCTTGCCTCTGCTATGGCATACTTAAGCAATCGGAGCAAATGTTTTATCGTCACTTTGCCACACATTTACACACACACACACACACACACACACATGTATGTATGTATGTGTGTGTGTGCTGTTGGCATACAAAGTAGCGGCAGTTTCCTTTCGTTTGCCTCAGCATCTTTTTTCGCCTCAATCTCAATCGTCTTGAATGCCGCCTATCAATGGCAAAAGGGAACTCGAAGATAGTAGGGGGAATGTTTGCCAGGCAGAAGAAGGGAGAGCGGGGAGGGGAGATAGAGAAAACATGCGTATCATGCTGATGACTAAACGTGTGTACAACACTTTTGTATTGCCGAAAATTTAATAAAGACCGTCTGCAGGCAAATCAAAAATCTAGCAATTTTTGATGGTTACATAATTACCGCAGCCTGGCAACCAGTTAACCTCCCTTCCCCCCTCCCTCAGTCGTGGCAAATAATTCGCTTGAGGCTGGCGAAAACAAACAAATAAATTCAATGCAAAAGAGCAAAAACTTTTCGACACAAAACACAAACAGAAAATGTCGAAAGTTTACAATACGACGCAACTGAAGCCGCTGGCTAAACGAAATTGAGGGCGTCTTTTTTGCGCCCCTCAGGGGGGTCTGAAACTACGAGAAGGGAGAGGGGGGGAGATAGGGGCTATACGTCTTGGCGCGGTCGGAGAATAGTCAAAGTCAAAGCAGCCTCGACAAAAGGCAACAAAGGACTCAAAGGCAACGAAGCAACGCCGTCGTCGTCGTCTTCCAAATTGCCACAAAATTTATTATTATTGTTTTATATAAACAGCAAATGCGCGAAAATAAAACAGACTTCAGAGTGAGGACTCTGCAAAGGGAGAAGGGAGAGGGATAAAGAGAGGAGGCAGCCCGACTGGATGGATGATGATGGTTCCCATTCTTGCAATTGAGTAAATGCTAAAGCTGTGCTCTTATTTATTTTCGCCTTTTGTTGAGTGTTTATATAAAGCAGCATGGCCCGAAAATCAGCCATCATTATACAAAAGTTATGCCCCAACCACGCCCCCTTTTCGCCCCGTTTATCCTCTCTGAGCTGAGCTTCACTTTAAAGAGCAGCAGCAGCAAACCTTTACATCAAAATGAACATTTCACAGCTGTGCCACAAATATTTTCTGTGTGTTTTTTTTAAACCAACGAAAATCCTTTTTATTTATTTATTTTTGTTTTTTTTTTTTTTTTTTGGTTACTCTCTCTCTATTTGATGTTGTGCTTTTTCATTAGAAAAGAGCGTACTCGATTATTTGATTTATTTTATTTCATTTTCGCGGTTTGCTTTGTGTATTCAAAATAGAATTGCAATTCACCGGTTTCTATTTTTGCCGATTTCTCGATGTCGATTTCGATTTAGTTGTAAAACGAAAGTTTTGTGGGCAGCAGGTACAAATTCTCTGCTGCTCTTCTGTTATTTAAATTAAATACAGTGCAGAATATATATTGATGGTTGAAAGAAAGAAAAAATATTGCAATAAATATGCAAAATATTGTTTTGCATTTCGACAAATTTGAATGTAATTCTAGTTGTACAATATCATATTTTAATGCTACGGTTGACAATCTGGTAGATTTACTCTAAGGTATATTGACAATCTGGTATATTTACTCTAGGGTATATTTTGAATGGAATAGTATACCGATATACCGAATTCGGCATATTTAAGTATTTTTCGTATATTCATTTGGTATATTTTGAGAAAAATGAAAATAAATAACAGGTATGTCTCAGTCGAGCACACTCAACTGTAGTTTTCCTAATTATACATTGTACAAAAGTATATTTAGTAGTATATTTTAAAAGGTATGGTATATCAATATACCAAAATTAGTACATATGAGTATTTCTTTAGTATGTACATATGGTATATTTTATTTTATAAAAAAATACTAGCAGGTACCTTATAGTCGAGCACACCCGATAGCAGCTTTCTTTCTCTTTTTTCCTCCTTTGAAAATTCTTACTAATTGCGGCACTCGAAATTTATGCATTGAATTGCAGCAGCATTTATTTATTAATTTTGATCAAATGTATCCAAATGCAAATACTACGCTGCAGCCATAAACACACTCGAATCGATTTATATACTATATATATATGCTATATTTATATTGTTTCCGACTGACATCAACTGAATGAATGCAATAAGAGCAACGCACGTCTGTCCATCAAAATGAAAATGTAAATAAAATAAGTAACGAATTGCATTTCACATTAAATCAATTCAGTTTGACTTGTGCAGAGACCACAGGCGAGAAAAAAAACATGAAAATGAAAATGCCAGGACAGCAATCGATCAAACAGGACACGCTTATGGACTCACGCATATGGATTTATGCAGACATGAATTTATATTTAATTAAAATAAATACAGATTGGTTTTTACGGGGGCACAGCGGCAACGGCAGCAGCTTAGTGAACTTAAGGCAAATTAAATACGTCGATTGGAGTTTGCCGCAAAAAAACGATATAAATGCTCTTTAAACTGGCGAAAAGCAATAAATGCCGAGGGTGTTGTATAGAGGAGGGTGTCGACTATGAGCTACAAGAAATTTGCATATTTTAAATAACTTGTGGGACACACTAGAGAGATGCCAAGGAACAGCGGAGGGTTGACAATGGCGACGGCAAGACAACTCCAATTTATTTGCAATTTGTTTGAAATTTATATCAAAGACGAACGCACACACACACACACACACACACACTTGAGGACACGCCCCCTTGCACACACACACACACACACTCGCTTACCCCAATATGCCATAATTGAACTCATAAAATGCCAGGAGAAAGAGTGAGAAAGAGAGAGAGCTCAACGTTCATTCGATATTTATGCATATCTAGCATAGAGAGAAAGTCACACACACACACACACACACATACAGAGACAAACAAACAAATTATGTGCTCATTTGAATACACATTCTAATGCGAATCACGTTGGCAAAAATTCATTGAACCGTGTGTCAGCAGCAGCTCCCCTTTAACTCCCCCCGCCCCTTCTCTCTCATCCTTCACAGTGTCTGGTCGCTACCTTGACTTTTGAGCTGTGTGTGTCTCGAAGTCATCCAATCAGCCAGCACATGTCAAATGTGTAAGTGTGACAAGGACACAACTTATTTCGGCACACACACACACACACATATACACATGTACATATATGCAGTCGATACGCAGTTAATCTATCAGGACATGGCACAATGTGTAGAAAATTAAATGTGCGTCCCTTCGCAGCTGAGAAGCAAGCAAGCAACGAGCTCCCAAGCGCAGTCATGTGTGCAGATGTCCTTGCGCCAGCTCCCTCTCTCTCTCTGCACATGTGTGTGTGTGTGAGAGAGTAGGGAATGCGTGTGTGTGGGAGGGATATGTAATGTAAATGCAAACTAAATACACAACAGGCTGAGCATTAAGTCGATTGCTTCAAGGACCTTAGCGTGTTCCAACTGAGCTGCCAGCCACAGTTCTACGAGTTCCAACTCCTCCTTCTCCTCTGCCTCTGCCTCCCCCTCGCTTCTTCAGCTGCTGCTCCTGTTACAGTCTGGCGCTTTGTCATTACCTCTAACTGAAGCGAGCTTCGCCTCCCATCTCCAGCTCCATCTCCAACTCATGTGTTGTCTGCGGCATCTACTCACTTAATTTTCGCTTTTGCTGCCACTTGAAGTGAAAATGAGTGGCTCACACCACATATACACCATTTACTTTCCCCCTTCCCCTTTCCACTTCCACTTCCCATTTCCTTTGCCTCGCTTCGCTTGCTTAACATTTGCTCGTCCATGTGTCTATCTATCCATTCCTCTGTCTCGATGTCAATGTGTGTGTGTGTGTAAACGCTGAGGCTGCTTTTTAATAAGCAATTTACTTTTAGCTTAACAACGCTCAAGTGCTGTCGCCTGTAATGAAATACGCGAGGCTCTAAGCAGGCGGCTTACACACAAAAGTACGCGTCTAAAGGCGAACTTGCAATGATTTTCCTTTCCCCTTGTTGATACCCTTTTTTGCCACGGGATCTAATCAATTTGCCAGAGAGAGATAGAGTCTATGTGGTTTTGCTTGCGAGTGGAACAGATTGTATGGCAACTTTTAACTACACTCTTGACTTTCATTTTTTGTTGAATTATACTAAAAAAAAATACTGAAAATTACTATTCGTTTTTTTTTTTTGTTAAATATACATATAAATATATTAAAACTAATTTAAAGTGATCCCTAATCTTCTCATACGTAAATATGAATTAGGTACCATAAAATATATACAAAATTTGGTAAAGAGTACTATTAGAAAAAGTACTTTTAGTATTATGTACAATGAATTAGGTACTAAAAAATATGTTAAAAATTTGGTAAAGAGTACTATTAGAAAAAGTACATTTAGTATTTTGTACAATTTAAATATCGAACCGTAAATTGGATTCCCAATTTTCGCAAATTAAAGTAAATATTAAAAATACTGAGGATTAGTATTAGAAAAAGTGGAATTAGTATTTCTTAAGCGTCCCTAAAATTCACTTGAATATGAAATAGGAACTAGAAAATATATTTTCAAAATTACTGAAGATTAGTATTAGAAAAAATGGAGTTAGTAATTCCTAAAACACATTTAAAGTTGCATAAAAAGCATCCCCAAACTTTACTTATTTAAATCTGAATTAAGTACTAAAAAATATACTTAAAAAATACTGACGATTAGTATTAGAAATACATTTAAAGTATTATAAAAAAAACCCCAAACATCACTTATTTAAATCTGAATTAAGTACTAGAAAATATTTTCTTATTATTAGTTTGAAATTAATGAAATGCATTAAATAGATATTCCCCAACTGCATTCTTAAAAAATTCCCAACAAAAGTAATTAATTTTAAGTATTAACAATTTTGTCAGAGTATCCCCAATTCGTGAGCTTCCATCACAATTATTTCCTTACCGTTTTTCTTCTACAAATTTATTTTTTGCCTTTGCTGTTTGCCAACGATAATTAATTTTTTAGCCCCAGCATGCGACAAAGTTAAGATCTTGAGTTTTAATGCATTAAAAATAAATTACAATGTTTCTATTTATTTACATATTATGCGTGAATGAGTGTGTGTGCTTTCATTTTATATACTTTTCTTTTTAGACTTTTTATATAGCCGTAGAAACCTTGACGTCGCAAAGAGAGTTGAGAGAGAGAGAGAGAGTTGACAAATTAATTTGATTATGATAAACTGAAGTTGCCAAGTTGTTGTGGTAATTGTCAATTGCATAGCTAATGAATTGCCAATTTAATTAATTGTCATTTAATTACAATGACAAACTGATCTAATGCGTTGCACAATTTAATTGCACATATTTTCGGTGACTTTCGTTAAGTGAAGCAATTTGGCCGCAAATCATTTCAAGTTGCTCTTTTATTGCGTTGAGTGTCCTGTCGCAAGGACAACGGGACAACAGGACAGCGCAATGCGGGCAGCAATTTAAGCACCTGCTGAGCGGGCACGCACCTGAGTGCTCGGATTTTCCTGCCCAGCCCCATGCTTTGCTTTGCTCTTTTTTCCAGGCACTTGTCAGGCGCGTTGACAAAAAAAAAAACAAGTAAGAAAGCTACAGTCGAGTGTGCTCGACTTCGAGATACCTGCTACCCATTTTGAATAAAAGCAAAATATTGCGGTATTATTTTTTTTAAATATACCGAAAATACTGCAAAAATGCTGAAAATATACCAAATAGTATATTTGGAATAAATAGTATATTTGGTATATTTTTAGTATTTGGAATAGTACCACTTTCAAAATATACCATAGATGGTATAATATACCAGGTTGTCGGCCAAAGCAATTGAGACCCCTAGTAAGTAGGCGTTTTAGCCCATACAAAAGTATTTCTTTAATAACTTCCACAATTTTTATCCGATCGCAACCAAATTTTCAGGAATCATAAATACTATTATTATTATTATATGCACCAAAATTCGCAGCTGTAGCTTCAAAATTACGCTTGTTTTTTTTTTTATTTGCGGTGGCGGAAGTGGGTGTGGCAAAAATTTGAAACAAACTTGATCTGCGTGCAAACATAACAAATGCTGTCGAAAAAAAATTATAGCTCTATCTCTTATAGTCTCTGAGATCTAGGTGTTCATACGGACAGACGGACAGACAGACAGACGGACATGGCTAGATCGTCTCGGCTGTTGACGCTGATCAAGAATATATATACTTTATAGGGTCGGAGATGCCTCCTTCTACCTGTTACATACATTTCCTGCCAGCACAAACTTATAATACCTTTCTACCCTATGATGGGTAGCGGGTATAAAAACACGAGTGTGTTTGTGTGTGTCTGTGTGTGTGCTTGGCTAGCATTTTGATAGCGGCCACAATGGCGGCGTTAACATGGCAGAAATGTTAAGGCTGGACATAAATCAAATTGGGTTTTTATTGCCCATCTGGGCCATTTGTCAGTGCACCTTTTTACATGGTCAACGCTTTCAGTTAATAAACCAAAATCGAAATTCCGTTTGTACATAAATATTATTTTTAAATCTCTCAATGAAATATGACTGCGTACTATATTTTTTGACGAATTGCTATCGTTCTTTCTCTCTCTCTGCATATTATTCATAAATAAATAAATTGAATGGACAAATACAAAGAACTTTTACCGATGACTGTTGGAAAGGACACGGATATGAACACGGTTAAAAACAAAACAGTGCGACAGACATTTATGTCCAAAGAAAAAGGTAAAAAAATTAAAAGTTACTTCAAAGCTGCCAGGTTACTCCTTGATTTGCATATTTAATGCTATTTGCATAAAACAGCAAAACAAATGCGCTTCTCTCTACCTTTTGGCCCCCTTAATAATATGGCCAACAGATTTCTGTGTTTTTGTAGCCATCACAGCAAATAGATGCCTTCAGCAAATATTTTATAATTTAATGGGTATCTGCTGGTTGTGCATTTGCATATTTCTTAATTTTTACCATACACATACCTTTATCAGTTTAATCAAGAGTCGTCGTCTCTCTTATGCGATGTGGCTGCCTTTTTTTTTTTTGTTGGTTTTCTGTAAAATGCAAAACAGGAAGAAAAAGGGTTTCATTAGAATTGTTTATAACTTTTTGGTTTTCATTTCATTTTCTCTGCTTCAGCTTAATACAAATGACTGCAAAGAGTCGACTAGCGAGCTACCTTGTCTATTTTTAATTAATACAACTTGTGTTTAACGAGATTTTTAAATTATGTTATGTATATTTCAAATACAGAAAGTTTACTATAGAAATGGAAATATATTAATTATTATATTTATTTCATTTCAACTTTATTTAGTATTTTTTAACTTTAAGAAATTCTTCTCAACTTGTTGCGTACTTTTCTAATGTGGACGACTTATTTAATAAATATAATTGAGGTATTTTTTAAAGGGTTTCTTTCTGCTTCATTTTCAATTTAGTAATTATTGGCTAAATTATAAATTTCGAAAATCTATTTCATAAAGTAAAAATTTACTTCTTCTACTTCTTGCTTACTGAATATTACTTAAACTTAACTCTTTATCATAGGTTTTATTTTTCGTATGCAAAAAGTAAACTTAATAAATATAATTCAAGTGCATTGAGATTAATTTATTTCTGCTTTAACTTATATTACTTATTTGCTCATATCCTAAACGTGTTAAGACGTATTTAAATAACGAATTCTTATTTCATAAAATTGTATTCAAACGTTTTTGCTTAATAAATAGTACCAAATGGAACACATTTTTTTGAAGATTTTTGAATTTTTTGAATGCAAGAAGACTATTTCGTAAATATAATTCAAATACTATTGACAAGAGTCTGCTTTACTTACATTCCTTACTGACAATTCTTTAAACATTTTTTGAATGCAAACGACTTTTCATCATAAATGTAATTAAAATTTAAATGCATATACAATAAGTAAACTTCCATCTGATGCATATTAAAATACCTTTTAGTGCACACATAATTTCTACAGGGTGCTTGGGATATAAAAAAAAAAAAAAAATGAAGAGAATTTGTCGTTTTGCTTAAATTTTTGAATTTTTTTTTTTTAAATGAACAATATGCAAATATGTCCTGGGGATGCTTTTGGAATTTAAATTTGAAGCTAAGCCTCGAAATATGCACAACGCTGCTACGCTGAGGCTCTTGCAAGCTTTTGGGGGCTTGGAAAGGCTCGCAGGCTTTTTAGGCACTCAAGCCTCGATGCTGACCCTTTGCGTGACGTATTTGGCAAGGACACGGCGACGGCGATGGCGACGGCGACGGCGACAACAATAAAATTAAATATTCTATTTAATGGCGTCGTAGTATGCCAGACGCGTGGGCAACTAAAATTTTGGAGACAGGACAGTACATCTCTCAAAAATGTGTGTGTGTAAAATTGTTGAGGGTCCTTTTTCTAAAAAAACGAAACAGCGCAAGTTAATTCCCGCCAAGTCTTTTGCTTCGACCGCCAGTCTAAAGAGAAAGAGAGAGAATAAGTCTGTGTCAAGTTTTAAATTTGAAATATCTGAGTTCCGGCAAATTGCATTCACATTATATCAATTTTATTGCCAGCAGAAAGAAAACAGAAAACACACAACATCCTGGGGTCCAATAATGTGCGTGTCCTCGCCAAGAGCATGTAAATAAAATACGTATACATTTTGTGTGTGTTTAGATATTCTACACATAAAAAAGATTTTATTGTTGGGTTTTTTTTTGGTATCCCTTTTATTCTAATTTTTGTCTCGCATTGCTTTGCGTATATTTTTTTCGGTTGTCCAAGCTTATCTCTTGGCCCCTTTCCCTAGCCGAGGTAACAATCCACATTTCCTTTTTTTTTGTCTCACTCTGCGCCTTTTGTTTCGCACAAATTAAGCAGATTATATAAATTGGATAAGATTGTGCGAATGCGTATGTATATATGTAGTAGAGGGTACGGGAAAATGGAAAGCCAGATTGTAGATTGTTAAAGTATCTGGCCAAACAACTTGAACAGCAATCGATGACACAAATAATACCTCAATTAAGCTGCGAGCAATTCAAAAAAAAAAAAATGTTGTGTAATGAAAAACAAGCAACTCAAATTTATGCCACAATATTCTCTACTCAATAGATATTTAATACTCAGCAATTTTTCGTCAACTTGTGCGCTGCTCCCTTCCCCTCTTCACCACACACCAAAAAATAAAAACATGCCCCCTTAAAAAGAGGAGAGTAAAAAAATTGCAAAGACCGCAGCGACCGCGTTTGGTAAACAACATCGAACTTTTCCTCGCTTTTCTCTCTCTCTTTGTTGCCTTCGGTTTTTCAACGCGTCGTCGAAGCTTGTAATGAGTGGCTAGGGGAATGTCAGGGGTGGAGGGGGGCCCGCCCCTCTGCATTTGTTTACATAATATTTTCATGTATATTTTGCAGCTTGTACATATTTTTTAATGATTTTTTGTCGGACTTGCTTTGGAAAGTTTTTAAAGGCGCGCCCTTACAACTCACTCTCGCTCTTGCCACAATCGGTGGCATGGGGAAGGCGGGTAAGGGAAGTACTTGCCACAGCAGCATAATTGCGCAGAGGCAAATGAAAAACGCGTGGGGCAATATTGAAGGCAGCGCGCGAACTTTTCAAGTGTAAGAAATTTAATTTCGAAATGTAGGTTTAACGAACGGAAATTGCTTTCGCCTTTCGCCTCAAAATGGGCATAAGCCCTTGCTATATACAAATACAAATATATATTTTGCGTGTGCTCTCTATACAGTTCTTACTCCTTAAGCTATTCGCTTTCGCTTTTTCATTGTTGTCGAACAAAACGCGGCACAAAAAAAAAAACAGAAGAAAATTTTTGAAAACAAAAGAAAAAGCGAATTCAGCTTTTTTTTTTGGTTGTGTTTTCATTTTGCAATTTGTTTGCTTAACTTTCTGATTGAGCCTGGTGCCGCATTACGAATTTGCCAGCAAATGAAATTATTTAATGTTTTACATTTGTTCGATGAACCAACCAAAAACAACCAACCAACTTCCTCCCCCCTTCGACGATCTTTGCCCTTGGCCCCCTTTTTAGTAGCTCTGCTTTTTAGCACTCAGCACAGCGCGTAATTGCGACTGATTTGTTTGCGCATTTTGCACGGCCATTTATTTTCGTCATGGTCAGCTTGAGGCTGGCCAAAAAAAGAAGGATGTGGGCCACGCATTGCATCGCATTGATTGGGCCCACTGGGAGCATGTTCATTTCTTTTCGCGCTTTATGTTTCACTAATGAAAAATGGGTGGGGAAAAACAGTTTAACAAGCCTGCAGCTTAATATTGTGAGTAGGAAGTGATTAACACATCATGAAGAGAAGAAACTAGATATAATTACTAATCAAAATACAAAAAATTTAGCATTTATTCAAGCTCAAAAGAAACATTTAAAAAATTTCAGTTTAATATTGTAAGTATAGAAAGTGATTAACACATTATGAAGAGAAGAAATCAAATATAATGATAATAATAATATAATATATTCTAAACACTAATAATTAAACATTTATTCAAGCTTAAAAGAGCAAATAAATATTAGCTTAATATTGTGAGTTGAAAGTGATTAACATCATGAAGAAAAGAAGATAGATAGCATATATGTAATAATAATATAATTAATAATAATAAAACAAAATATGTAGCATTTATTCAAGCTCAAAAGAAACAGAAATATAAGCTTAATATTGTGAATAAATATAATTACAATATTAATATAATTTATAATCAAAATACAAAAAATGTAACATTTTTTCAAGCTCAAAAGAAACATAAATATCAGCTTAATTTTTTGTGAGTTGGAAGTGATTAACAAACACATCATGAAGAGAAGAAAATAAATATAATTACAATATTTATATAATTTATAATAAAAATACCAAAGAATAAAACATTTATTGAAGCTCTAAAGAAACATAAATTTGCGCTTAATATTGTGAGTAGGAAGTAAAAAAAGATAATATGTAATAAGAAAATTATTTCTTTTTAAATAGTAATATAATTTATAATGAAAATTAAAAAAAATGTAACACTTACTTAAATGTAACACTTACTCAAGCTTACATTAAAAAATGCAATAAAATTTAAATTCATATCTAATATACAAAATACTATGAAATGGGCACATTTCGCATACAATATACCATATTAATATACCAAAAATACTAAATACTGAAGACTATTTTAGGAGTGCAAAATATACCAGATTGTTAGCCAAAGCAACTAAGAACCGATTGCAGTAGGCCATACAAAAGTAGCTCAAATATAAATCTTCTACAATTTTCAGTAATCATAATGATTATAGTTAAGATTGTATTTATATTGAAAGAAAGAAGAAAAAATGAATTCAATGTTCAATATGAATCACAAAAATATTATAAAATTCGCTGCTTATGTTAATCAATGAAATGAAATGATATCGTATAATTGCATAAATAAATATCACTCTTCAAAACTCTTCAAATTTGCAAAAATAAATAAAATTTTTTAATGAATTTTATACAGTTTAATTCTGACACAAATTGCTCACCACATTTGCCATTTAAAATGTTAAATACATTTCTTTTAATGATATGCGAAACGTTTTATTTTTTTATCTACAGTTGTGATGAAAATATGTCAAAGTTATCCAATTGGTTTAAGGAAACAATTGAATTATACTCGAGCTGCAATATTTCAATTTAAAATTTAATGACCTTACGAAGTTTTATTCTGTTTTTCTTTACTGTTTTTAATTTGCATACATTTATAGCTGTAAAATGTGTGTGTGTGTGTGTTTTAGTTTATTGGAAAGGTAATTTGCGAAAAGTATTAACAGTTGGCATTTAAGAGTGTGTTTTTAAAGCTGAACGCAATCTGTGTGTGCTGCTGGCCACAATGTTAACGAGGCTAAAACGCGTGTAATTATCGTCGGCGCACTTTTGCCATTTCACATTTCAGAATGCGTTGTGCTTTTGGCCAAGGTTAAGCCCCGTGCACTTTCGTCCCACTTTTTGACTTATTAAGCGCCCTCAATCTGTTGACCCATCGCTCGGCTTTTTTTCTGCTCCCACTTCCACTTCCACTTTTGCCAGATTTCAAATGCAAAAGGCCAAAAGCAGGTTTGCTGCCCCATTACCAACCAGCTTTTAAAGCAGCATGTACTTTAGCTCACACACACTCACCTACACACGAAAGTTTGTGGCAAGCAGCAACTTTGACTGCAAAATAGAATCACCATTGACAGCAACCGATTGGCCCGCTTGGCCATCATCGATAAGCTTCTGGCTTAAAGAAAAACATTAATAACATTATCCTCCACATCAAACACACATGCAAAACAAACTAATCAAACTTTTGGGAGCAGCTCGAAAATGGCGCAAAACAAATTGCTTTATTTTTGAGTATATTAACCCAGCATTCGTGTGGCGCCACCAACCAGTGGCAAGTACTTGCTCAGCTCCTCTTCTTTTTCAAGTTGAAAGCAGCAAAAAAAAAAAAAAATCGAAAATCAATTTTGGTTAATGTGCCCGGGCAAGTTGTGTCTGCCTTTTGGCCACTGCCTGCCCCAAAACAGAAGCACGCACACACATGATGTGCCTCAACTTACCCTCCCCCTCCCCCGCTTCTCTGGTTTCCTCCCCTGCCTTCTTGTCTGTTTAGCCGGCGGTGTCCATAGCATATTTTTGCATAGTATACGTAGTTTATGCAAACATTTCTACTCAAAGCCCGCATAAATTATGGCCCTCAACACTCTTGGCAGCAACTGTGGCAGCAACGAAACTGTCTCGACCATAAAATTAGACCGTATCCAAAAGGGTGTGCACACCCCAAACACACACACACACACAGCAAGTGGTCCTGGCAATCGCTGTTTACTCTGCATGTCATTTCCGAGAGTGCCATCCAAGCATGATGATGCCCATGAGGAGCTGCTGCTATTTCTCTGTGTGTGCTACGTGATTGGCCATACTATACTATACTATATGTATATATGGCACATCTAATCTACTTTCCAATGCAGTTAAACACTGATTCGAATCGCATTCGCACGTTGACATATCAAAATATTACACATATTATTTGACATAAAATAGAAACATTAAGCAAAGGTTGAGGTTGAGTAAAAAGTGCATTTGAATTTTCGCACATTACTGTTCAAATATGAAAGTTGAATTCTATTCAGCATAAATTATCGAGCAAAGGTTGAGCTTGAGTAAAAGTTGCATTTGACTTTTTGTACAGTTCATACTTTATACTATTCAAACATCATAGTTCAAATATGGAAAATATTATAAATATTATTTGACATAAGCTTGAAGCATTTCAATGCAGCATAAATTATTGAACAAAGCTTAAGTTAGTAAAAGTTACATTTGAAAATATGGAAGCTCAATTCTAAAAAGCAAATATTGCAAAGTTCAGGAAATGTCTCAGAAAAAAGGACATTTAAAAATAATGAAATTATTAATAATGATTTCATGCACTTTGAAAGAAGTTTTGCTTTAAAGTTACTGATTGTGTTTTAGTCTTTATTAAGAAAGAAGTTTATTTGTAAAGAAGCAATCATATAGATAGAAAATGTATAATGAATTTATCTCTCTTATTTCAATAACTTCAAAATATATTAGATTATGTAAAGAACTACGAACAGCAATAGTAAAAACTCTTACTCATATCTTACTCTTATTTGTGTGCCATTATATTATATATATATTAGCATCATTGAAGATATACTATCGGCTTCAGTCGTAACTCAGTTTCAGAGAATATTCGTTTAAAGATAGTATACAATGTAAAAAATCTGTAACATAATATACAATAACTAATCTTAACTACTTAATTTTTATGCCATGAATTAGATTTTTAATTAGCTAAATTCTAGTGTAAATTTAGACATTAATTTTGGGTTTGCATGTCAAAGATGATATACGAAAAGGGAACTTAGCGAAAAGATTTAGAATAGGATGAAGTATTGAAAATAATGAATGAAACAGTTGAAAAACAAAAAAAAATATAGTTTTCAAACTGAAAATAATTAGTAAAACAGTTGAAAAAACCAAAAAAATAGAATAAATTTCGAGTTGTCAAAGTGTCGACAATAAATTTGTAGAAAATATATCTTGTATTATGTTATGTAACTGTTTCACATTCAGCCATGCCATTCTTCATCCGAAATTTCCTTAATTAAATGCTTGTTGCAGAAACATAATGAAGAGTTCTTCAAACTGAACCACAACTGAAATGAAATGAAATGAACGTTGCTGCTAAGCCAGCTGCTAACTACAGTTGTGAATTGCAAAATGTTTTGTTATTCCTCAGTTGGTTAACCATACAGCGAGTTAAGGGGAGAAGGGAGAAGAGAGGGAAGAGTGGGAGAGAGAGAGTCAGTTACTCTGTGCTCAGAGCAAAGCTGAGCTTCCGTTTCCGGCATAGTTTTCGTGTGGTATTTCAACATCTTTGGCAAACACACATTGCAGAGTTTCCGTTGCTGTTGATGTTGCTGCTGCCACGCACATCATCAGCTTTCAGTGGCTCGGTTGCCACTCACAACAACCTTGGCACACCTTGGGGGACTCTCCAACACACACACACTCAAGCACACACACATACTGTGTGTGGAGTGTGTTTATTTTATTGTATGGGATACATTTGCTACTGAACCGTGAATGGCGTGTCATCAGCGTCATCAACATGATCATCAACATCAACAGCAACAGCAACAGCAATAGCAACATTCGCAGTCACCTCAACACAAACGTCATTATCGTCATCATTATCACCGGTGTCCGCCCCATCATCATCATCACCATCAACACCGTTGTGTGTGCGACTTTATACCCAGTAGAAGGGTATAATAAATTTGTGATAGCAGAAAATGTAGAAGAAAGCAATTCATATATCATGAAATATGTATTTTTAATCATTCTTCTTACACTTGATCTTAATCATAATTTTATAATGCACAAAAAGGCTGCTGCAGTCGAATTTTAGTATATTTTGAACGTAATAGTATAGCAATGTACCAAATATAGTCTTTGGTATAATTTGGTATTTTCTTTGTATATTTACTCGCACACTTTCGGTTTGCCTTCTTCAATAAAGTAATAGTAAATCAACTTTATAATAGTATATCAATATATCAAGTAAAATTGTATGGTATATTTAAGTATTTTTTTGAAGATATAGTATATCGATATACCAAGCATAATTTTATGGCATAATTGAGTATTTTTTTAGTATATACTTCTTAAGTAAAACTTTCGCACACTTTCGAAACATCGTCCTTGTTACAATTCAGTATTTTTGGCATATTTTTGGAAAAATACCACACTGTTTTGCTTTTATTCAAAATGTGTAGCAGGTATCTCTTAGTCGACTTTAGCTCTCTTACTTGTGTTTCATATATAAAAAGTGAAATTTTCTACGCTAACCCCATAGACAGCAAAACGAGGCGCCATTTTTGGTTGTATTGTTTTTGTTGTTGTTGTTGCTGTTGCTTTTGCATTTTTAACGTGCGCCTCTCATGTTATTTACTTAACAATTTACTGAATAATTTAAACAGCATGCTTTCTCCGCTCAGCTGCTGCTCTCTGCTCTCTGCTTTCGTTGTTGTTGTTTTTGTTGTTGCTATTACTCGCACACTTCCTGTTTGCCTTGCTCAATGCTCAATGCTGAATTATGAACATGTTTTGTGCTCACTTCTCTCTCCCTCTCTTTTTTCTTCTCTTTAGGTGTGAGTTACCGTCGATAGTTATCCACCCACTGAGCAAACTAGGTATGTGAGTTGCCTCTCACTTTTCGCTTTTGACATTTAATGCGGTTTGCCGCTCGTTGTTGTTGTTGTTGTTGTTGCTATTACTCGCATATTCCTGTTTGCCTTGCTCAATGCTCAATGCTGAATTATGAACATGTTTTGTGCTCTTCTCTCCCTCTCTCTTTTTTCTTCTCTTTAGGTGTGAGTTGCCGTCGATAGTTATCCACCCACTGAGCAAACTAGGTATGTGAGTTGTCCTCTCACTTTTCGCTTTTGACATTTAATGCGGTTTGCCATATGTCTGTGTGTGTGTGTGTGTGCCTTACTCTTACTCTCTGTCTCTTTCACTTTCTGTGTGTGTGTGTGTTGATAATGTGCATAATAAGCCTTAATTAATGTTAAATAATGAATTTTCTCATTTGCACGCCAACGCAATGGCTGAAAAGCCATTGCCCCGGGAAACTTTTTGCCGGCGCTTTTCTTATTATATAAAGCGCTATAAGTTTCGCACAGTTTTCCGAGAGTTGTCAGAGAGTTCCCCCACTTTTATTGAGGGGGGTAAGTTTTGCTGTGGCCTGCCAAATATTTGCAGGTGCGCCAGTTACCGTTAACCATTTACCCACTCAGCATTTACACCCGGTTAAGGGGGCTTCAAGCAAGGGACTCCACTTGGAGAGGACCGCATCCTTTTGGCCCCGCTTTTGTTGTGGTTGATCTTTGGGTGCTCCACTTTTAAATTGAACGCCAGCCGCAACACAAAAAACCAAAAAAAAAAAAAAGCGAACGAAAAACACATTTAAAACTCCACAAGTTTTTACAGCAGGTTTGTGTGTGTGTTTGGCTTGTTGTTAATTAAATTTTGTATGAGTAGGGTTTTTGTTTGCTTTTAATTGCGGCACACGAACTGTGGAACTGAGAACGAAACCCAGATGGAGTCAGAGAGAGAGATAGAAAACTGACACTAATATCCAGAGATACAGAATTTCAACTCTCTGCTGAGCTAGGTGCAAAATATATTTGTCTAACGAACTTTTGATTAGACTACCAATTAGAGAGATAAACGCCTGGACCAAGGCCAAAACAAACATGGCCTGCAATAATCAAGCATTCAAATTTAATGTGCACAAAACTGAGTTAACACTGAATTAAATGCGAAAGATTTCAGTTTATGCCTTGGCAATCAATAGCTTTAAATACAGTCTTGATTACTTGATTAATCTTTTGCTTATACACAAACTAACTGCCATAAACTAAACTAAACCAATTTCTATTTGGTAGCAATAAAAACTTTATTTATTGCTTAGCAAGAATTATGTCAAAGAAGTTCTTTGATAACTTTGTTCCACAACAACATAACTAATAAAAGAAATGTTTGCATTATAGAGAAAGAATATCTAAATGGAACAGCAAATGGCATATAAAAAAGGTAAGTGAAGATTTAAGTAATATTTTGGTATAACTATCAAAAGGGATTCTATTTATATTGTGAGATTTGCAAAGAAATTTCACGCTACATTGTCAGAATTTGTATTTTTTAAAGAGCATACGACAATGATATAATATATTGAGTGTTCAATCAATATAATCAATTTGGAACAGCAGGAACAAACGTTTCTTTTACAATATTATATTTATTTTATATTGTTGAACATATTTAATTAATATAATTTGTGTCTCGAAAAATTCAATTCATTCTTCATTTTTCATATGAAACTTTTGTGTGTTTCACACTACAATAATTTAGCATTAAGTTCCATAAATTTGGCAGCTCAGAAATATAAGAATTTCTACATATATTTAAATTTTTATTTGATATTCCCAACATCAGTTTTAATCACACATTTATTTTATTTTGAAACTTGAATATATTTTCAACCATTGGTATATTTTGAATGAAGTATTATATCAATATGCCAAATATAGCCGATGGTGTATTTTGAGTATTGTTGTGGTATATTAATAAGGTATATTTTAAAATATATATCGCTCGGTTTTGCTTTAATTTAAAATGGGTAGCGATTATCTTTCTTACTTGTTTTTATGTGCTGTTCCCAACATAAGTTTTAATCACATATTTATTCTATTTTCAACCTCGAATATATACTCAATATATGGTATATTTTGAATGAAGTATTATATCAATATACCAAATATAGCCGATAGTATATTTTAGTAATTAAGTATATAAATGAGGTATATTTTGAAATCTATACCTCTCCGATTGTATATTTTTAGTATTGTTGTGGAATATGAAGAAGATATACTCCTAATTATAGTAGTAGTTTTAAATTAATACCGCTCGGTTTTGCTTTTATTCTTTCTGTTTTCAACTTCAGTTTACTACTAGTTTCTGGATGCTAGATTCATATCCCACAAAATGCCCTCATCTATATATGTTTTTATCTTCCTTATTTGAAACAGTTCGACTATTACAAAGTGCATTAGAGAGTGGAGTTTGAATTGAAATGTTCTTTTCAATAAGCTGTAAAAATTGAGCACTCGCTGTAATTAAATAAGCCAAATGGCAAAGAGCAGCAGCAAACAGAATCAATAGAAAAGAATCGTAATACAGCCAAATATTGTCGAGGGTCAAAACTTCGAACATTATTATCGAGAAAAGGTTACCCAAAGCAAAAGTTTGAATAACAGTTTTTGGTTCAAACTACTCTGACAGCAATATTATTAAGTTTTATGTTATGTTATGTTATGTGTGCTAACAGCAAACAACAAGGACTAATAGAAATTAGAAATAACATACCCAGAGGAGCGACAGAGATGGAGAGATTCCAATGTCCAAAAAAAGTTTCTGCGATGCGTTCAACTTTTATTCGATGTGGTTTTCGCGTTCTGTTGTTGTTGCTGTTGTTGATCCACTTTGTTGATGCCACATTTGAGCATGGACAAAAAATCAATGCGTTTGGAATATATATTTTATCCTTTTTTATATGGCACCAACGCACACACACACACACACACTAACACACGCGCACAAATACACAGAGACACAAAGACGCACACGCGATAAAGAAGAAGAGGAAGAGGAAAACAGATTCTGGATGATGTTTGGCAATGAAAAACTGAGCGACAGCAGCAATGAGGAAAATAACAATGAAATTCAAGAAAACATGCTTAGCTCAACGCTTCTTCTTCTTCTTCTTTTATGTTTTATTATTGCAATTTTACGAGCATATATTTTTTTGGTTTGATATTGCTTTCGTTTCTCATTTGTTTCTGATATCGAAGAGACTTTTGTCGCTCAAATGTTAATTGCAAGTATTTTGAGTACTTTGCGATTGCTTTCGAAAAAAATAGATGTTGATATTTCTGTTTTGGTTTTTCCGTGGAATTTTTTCCGGTGCTTCACTTCACTTGTGACGACTGCCTTCTGGGTGGCGCTCGCTGAGTGCCATGTCAATCAAAATCAATCAAATTTCGCTTGCGTCTCTCGCTCGTTAGCATTTACACATGTTCCATCTTGTCGCTGTGGAGGAGTTGGAGACGCCGCCTCACGTTACGTTGCGGCTGTTGTTAGCTCAATTTGCGGCAATGGATTTCACGTGTTAAATGCGACCGGAACGGAAGTTTCTCGCACACACACACACACACACGACGGCGAACAAACGACAAAGCGACAACGATGAAAGAGAAAAACTTTTCTAACACTCTTTCTTTTGTTTGTATTTGCTCCGTTTGATGCTGACTGACTTTACACTTTATTGTGTACAATTGTATCGTTATATCGTTTAACGTTTAACTGCATTTCGCTTTGCACATTTATGTGTAGAAAGTAGAAGTAGAAGCGCCAACGCACGACGCCAACTCCCGACGTGTCCGGACACACACACTCACACACACTGCGTCAATTTTGCTGGGGAGGCCCGCTGTGTCTGTCGCTAACGGCGTACGCTTTGAGACTGCTTGGCCGCAACGCTCCGACGACTTTCAGCTGGCGAAAATCGTATGCGAGCCGGGCAATGCGATGCGATGCGATGCGTCGCGTCGCGTCGATGCTGTCGTCATTTCGTGTTCGTGTCTCGGCTCCACATCGAAAACTGTTATACGCTCCACTCTGCGCAGCTTGCAAGAGAGCGCTGCGCTCTCTCTCTCTCTCTCCCATGCGGTAGGTGATGTGACAAAAAGAGTTTTGTTTTCGTTTTCGTTTTCATTTTCCTTTTTGACATTCTGTTTCATTTCTTTTATTTTTTATTATTTGTATTTTTAGTACTTTGCGGTATGTGATTTATATAGGTGGCCGTAAAATGCATAATAAATGCGGGTTATCAAATTAAAATTAAGCAACTATATAAAGCCCAAATGCAGCAGACAATAATTGCCCAACGAAATGATCACAAATTTATTGCATACTTATTTAATTACTATCAAAATATGGTCTTTTTTATTTGTGCATGAAATAAGCATTAGTATTGCATTGCCTTATAACAAAAGTGTTACTCAAACACCAAAATTAAGATTTTTGTGTTTCGATCATTTTCATGAAATATACAAAATAAAAATTGTTTCTACATTTTTTCAATAAATGACCAATAGACTTACTTAAAAAAAAAATTGAAATAAAATTGATTATCAAAATTACCTAAGAAATTTGCACTCATATTTCAATATTCATATGAACATGAAGTATTAAAATCTGTAAGCAGCTTAAAAGAAAAGCATATATTTCTTTTAGCGAAATAACGAAATTTGTAATATAATAATTAGTTATCAAACAATTTTTTAAAATTTCAATTCATTATGTATTATTTCTACAAATTACAATTATTTTTTTTAAAAATATATATAAATTTTATTAAAATTCAAAATTAAGTAATCAAACTTTTTTTGCACATTATGCATTTTTTAAATAATATTTTGGCATCATTCAAAATTTGCTTACACATTTTATAAATGCATATTTCTGTCAAATTTTACTATCATTTAAATTCGTTTAGACATTTTCAAAATTCATATTTATGTCAAATTTCACCATCGTTTGCTGCTCTGCTAATCGAATAAGTTTCAATATTTTTTCATTGTTGCTGGCCCCCAAACTGCTTAAACGATATAAATCGCAGTACATTATGCTTAACTCTCTGAAATGTCGATTCATTACTCAAGTGTCTGTGCTCGTCTTCATCTTATACAACGAAAACCAGCAGCTAACACCCAGTTATCACTAACTTCTCACTTCCACTCAACGGCTCTTGTTCGTTGTATGTGTGTGTCTGTGTGTGTGAGTGTGCGTTTCCTTCTTTTTTACAGCTGCTGCTTGATAAGCACTATCAATGGCTTTTTGTTTACATATTTTGATTCCGCTTCCTCGCACACACAAACGCACACACAAAAATCAGTCACGTTGTAACTAAAGTATAAGAGTATTGTAAACTGTACCCAGTATGACAGCGGGAAATATGCTAGCAAACAGCAGTATAACACTTGCCAGCAAGAGAAAAAAACTTTGCTAACGCATTGCGCTCTCACGCAACGAGTCGACGCTTTTCTCTTCTCTTGTGTGTGTGTGTGTGCAGAAATTCAACACGCAGCTGACTCGAAACTTCACCACGAGACAAAAGTGCAGGCCAGGACATGCCAGGACATGCTCAGCTCAAGGCCTGGAGAATCCAAGAAATCAACTGGCAAGCAAAACACTGCAGGCGCCAGTCCAAAAAAAAATATCGATTTGATTCGATTCGATTTGGGATGCGATTCGTTTCGATTGTTGCGGTTCGCTTTGCTCGCTTCGTTGGTTTGCCTGACTTCTGTTCTGTTGCTTACCTTTCTCTTGCCACCACCCACGCTCTTAATATACAGATTGTCAATATATATATATGTATTGCTTTATAAGCAGCGTCTGTCTTTGCCTTGTTCTCACTCCATCCGCTTTTTAAAATTTTTCGTTCGTTGTGTTCGCTGTTCTTCAATTTGGCTGCCTGTTTTTCTTGTCTTTGGTCGGTGGGTGAAAGAGCGAGACCAATAACCAATGAAGCAGATAGTAATGTTTATTGTTATTCTTACCAGCCGCCCCTGCGGCCATTCAAATCAATTCGCTTGGCCAAAGCGAAAGCCAAAACGAAGCTTCTCTGCTTCTGTGTGGCAGGCTTTATTTAAATTTCTTGGACAATGGGAATAAGCCAAGCGTTGCATATTATTAATGTCAAATATGCAAAGGCCAATTCACTAACTCTCTGTCTCTGTCTCTCTTAATCAGCGCCTTCTCTATGTGTGTGTATGTTAAGTATACGCCGCATAGTGCACGTTCCTTTCAGCGCCTGCATATTTCAGTCGAATTAAAACTATTTAAGTTTTTAATGCCCTAACAGCAATGATCTTGTGCACGGCATATAAATTACTGAGATGCTTTCACTGCTGCCGCGTTTGAGAGTTGCCTTGAGTTGCGTTGTGGCAACTTCAAAGGCCTCGCACGTCGTTGTCAACGACAACGACAGCGACAGCGACTGGGATGAGGGATAAGAACGTGCAACAGTAGCACACACAGAGGTGAGGAGATTGTAGTACACAAAGAAGAAGAAGTAGTAGAAGAAGAAGAAGAAGAAGAAGAAGCGAGTATCCTCGCGCTTACCACGAAGACGTTGAGCACTTTGCCAAAGTTTTTACTTGGCTCGTTGGCAATTTTTTACTTTGTTGCTTTATAGGGATTTATGTTTAATCGGCCAAAGGTTGCACACACACACACACACACACACACACTGAGCACGCAGTAATGTTAAAAGCGCTTTTGTTTCACCCACAAGCGAAAAGAGCCAAGTCACAACGCAACGTCTCTGGCATGGCCAAAAAGGGGGGCAGGCAAAGATGCTTGGTTAGAAGACTTAAATAGAAGTTCTCTCTTTCTCTTTCTCTGCTTGCAGCAACGCAACTTGGTTGAGATATGATTTTGACGCAAGTGCGAAGCGTTGATAAACATTTAGCCGACTTAAATGGATTGCTAAACAGCTCCACGGCAGACATGTGGAATGCCAATGTCAGGACACTGAGCACACTGAGCAGCTATCAGCAGATCATCGACAGAGTTGAATGTTGCACGCAAGAAACTTAAACAGCAAATAAAAGTGTTTAATTCTATAAGCGAATTTAGCAACAGAGTGGTATAAATTTCACAAAATTTAACAAAAATAGTGAGAAATTAATATATTTCTTAATTGCATCTCTTTCCCAAAATAATTTAACGAAGTATAGACAGAATTGAATGTTGTGCAAACAGAAAACAGAAAATAAAAGTGTTTAATTCTATGAGCGAATTTAGCAACAGAGTGGAATATACACCACAAAACTAAAAAAAAAAGGGAGAAATTAATGTTCTTTTTAATTGTATTACTCAATTAATAAAGATGCATTTTTTACAAAATAATTTAACAAAGTATAGACAGAGTTGAATGTTGCGCAAAAACTTAAACAGCAAATAAAAGTGTTTAATTCTATAAAGGAATTTCTTTAAAAAAGATTTAACTGAAAATATTAGCACTTCATAAATTTATTAGAGAATTTATCGACAGAGTTTTATATGCTCAACAAAAAAGTAAAATAATTTATTTTATTTATTTCATTGTATTAACATATCGGTAGAATTGAAAACTCCACAAAAAATGATTAAACTGAAAATAGTAGCATTTCTTTCTAAAAGAGAATTTATCAACAAAGTTAACTAAAATAAATCTTATAAAAAATTAAACATAATAATTTTGTGCCTAACGAATATTTTGTACAAAAAAACTAAATAAAATACACAAGCGTTTAACTTTATTAGGATAAAAATATATCTCACATTGAACATCAAAATGTAATATTCTTCATTACTAAAATAAAACAACGACATATATTGAACAATTATATTTAATTTATTTATTTAATACTCTAAAATTAAATGCAATTAAACAAAAGATGAAATGCAATTAAACAAAAAATGAAATGCAATTAAACATAAAATGAAATGCAATTAAACAAAAAATGTCACTTAATATAAAACTTACTTTTTATAGTAGTAAATTTTTAATGTATGGTATACAATTTTGTTTAATAAGTTATTTTCTTATTTCATATTTTGTTTTTTTAAAGAATTGTGCAATTATTTAACATAAAATGTATATTTCATTTGAAAACTATACAATTTGAATTCCTCAAGAATGGCTTACCAATATTTTGTGTATTGATATTTTACTAAATCCAACACCATTTTAACACTATTTAATTTCTCAGTTAACCCAAAATTTTTTGTGAGTTTCCCTTTTCAAGGACGCTAAATATCGCAATTAATATGTAAATTAAAAAGAGTTGCTATTTTCATAGTTTGAGCTACTTCCCGACTTAATTGTTAATAAATGTGTTCTAGTTAATTGCAAATTGGCTCAAGGACAGCCGTCTCAAGGACACCCAAATTACGCAATTATTATGCTAATACCAAATATTTGCTATTTATATATTTTGAACTAGTTCGCGACTAGACGATGGGGAATTGTGTTGCAGCCTTTGCCTGACTCAAGGTTGATCCCAATTTTTAAAGAATTTAACTTTTAATCTTGTTGTGATGGCAACTGTCTCAAGGACAACAAGTTACGCAATTTTTATATAGTTTGAGCTAGTTTACGAGACTTATCCTGAGGGAATTTTCAAGGTTGATTTTGACATTTGGAAAATGTTAATTTAAAATTCATTAGACATTGCAAGGAATCTAACAAATGTTGCAGCTCTGTTTTTGTAGTTTGAGCTGAGATTGAGTGAATTTGGCAAGTTGCAAGTTGCAGGGACTTTAATTAAACGAGAGAAAGAGAGAGAGAGAGAGAAGTGGAAGAAAACAGAAACAGGAGCGAAATCAAAGCACGCGCTTGCAAAAACTCAGTTAATTGAAGTCGCCTGCAGTCATGGATACACACACACGCACACACACACACACACACACACAACACACACACACACACACACACACACACAGTTGCACACACTTCTGATCAGCTATGCAACTCGAGCAATTGTTGAGAGCCAACTTTGAACCTCAAACCCAGCTGCGAATTCACACACACAAACACACACACACACGCATTGATTGCGCCACGGGCTGAGAGAGGAATACTTTACTTTGGTGCACGTGTAACAAACTGTGTGGCATACAATTTGACGCAGTTCTTTGATTTGAGTCTAGACAATTGTTAAAGAAGAAAGCTCACCAAAACAACAACAACAACAGCAACGAATTGGCCATGTTTATACCCGCTAACTAGAGGGTAAAAGGGTATTTAAACTATTATTGGATATACCAATTACAGCCTTTAGTATATTTTAGTATTTTCTGAATGCATACCAAAGATAGCTTTCACTATACACTATGGTACATTTTGAGTGTAATACCTTATCTATAGTACTATATCAACATACTAAATATTCAGTATATTTCAGTATTTTCTGAATGCAATACCTATTGATATACCAAAGATAGTTTTTAGTACATTTCCAGTGTTTAAATATTGCATACTCTATGGTATATTTGAAATGTAGTACAATATCAAAATACTAAATAAAGCCCTTAGTTCATTTATGTATACGAAAGATAGTTTTCAGCATATTTTCAGCATTTTGTCGGTATATTAATATGGTATACTCTATGGTATATTTTGAGTGTAGTTCTAAATTTATTTAGAGAATATATCCATCAGTATATTTTATTCCGTCTGTCTATCGGACTGTAGTCTACGTCCGTCTGTACCCTATGGTATATTTTTAATGTAGTACAATATCAACATACCAAATATAGCCTTCAGTATATGATATTAGTTTTCGGTAGATTAAGTATGGTACTTATTGAATGATAGTATTTTTCGGTGTATTAAGTTGTGTAGAGTATGACAACATTTTGAGTGTAGTACTATATCGAAAGATAGTTTTCAGCATATTTTCAGTTATATGTCAGTATATTTAAGTATATTTTTTCATGTAGTACTAAATATATCGAAATACAAAATATGCCCTTTAGTATATTTTAGTCCGTCTGTCTGTCGGGCTGTACAGTCTGTATGTAGTCTACTTCCGTCTCAATTCCATGGTATATTTTCAATGCAGTACAATATCAATATACTAAACATAGTCTTCAGTATATTTTATTAATTCCCGGTATGTTAAGTTGGTATATTCTATGGTACATTTTGAGTGTAGTACTATATCGATATACTATATATAGTATTCGGTATATTTTAGTATTTTTTCGGTATAATAATTTTGTATATTTTTCGAATATAGTTTTACTAAAAATGACCAGCGGGTATCTCACAGTCGAGCACACTCGACTATAACTTTCTTTACTGGTTTTTTTTGTTTGTTGGCCTGAGATCCATCTTTGTTACAATTTTTTTTTGCTCTTTCGTTTGTCTGGCGCCAGTTTCTTGTTGCCCTTTGACGATGATGCTAGAATTTTAATTTCCGCACGTGGTTGTGAGCTGCCGCCTTGCCTTGGCAAAAGGAAGTTTCCCAGAACCGAGACAAAGACTGCTGTTGTTGATGAGTGGAAGATGAATGTGATTTCGGTATGCAAGTGTCTCACTTTGACATACCTGAGTGAGTGTTTCACTCTCTGTGTGTGTGTGTGTGTGTGTAGGCGTCAAGATTCAAAACTTGCGCTGCTTGTAATTACCCAAAGTCCTTTCAAGAGCAGCCAACGCAATCTCAGCGCTCTCTTTCTTTCTCTTTCTCTTTCTCATCTCTCTAATTGAAAAGCAGTCAAACATCATGAGAATGAATTGTGACCTTGAGGCAGCAACAGCAGCGGGAATTGATATTTCGGCTACATTCGCAAAAACGAATACAAAATGTATTCAATATGAGTGCATGTGAATAGTTTGAATAGCTGTTAACGCATTGTTCAATGCACTTCAGATATTTCTACAAATATTTGCTGGCATTTCTCGCTCTCGCTCTCGCTGGTAAGCGTTATTGTTTTACAACTTTTCATGCAAAATATTTTACGCCCCAAACTTTTGTTGGCCACGTTGTTAAAATGTGTGTGTGTGTGTGTGTGTGTGTGTGTGTGTGTGTGTGTAGGCACATCGTTCGGGAAATGACTATTGGCAGTGAGCCATGGGCGTAAAGCTGCAAACCGTTTTCCTACCCATTTATTTGCAGCTTTTGTTTCGATCTACCCGCCGCATCGTTGGATTCTATTACCAAAGTTTCTATGCACTTCGCATGCAGTGGCCAACGAAATATTTCAACAAAAATCCAGATACTCTGAGAGTGCTATAGAACATATATAGATATTGAATTTCATTATAATAATGCCGAGGTTTTTCTTTCTATTTTATTACGAGTTTTCTATTACAGAAATGTGGAATTGAACTTTATTTACTTATAGGAATGATATCAATATAGTGATATATATTTCATTTCGTATTTCTATATTTATAAATATCAAAATATTTATATACTTTGTTTTGTATTTTGTTTTTGAATTATTAATATTTGTTTTCCGATGTCATCTTAAGTCAACTTTATATTTGGGCTAACTTACATAGCAGAGTTATTCTTATATGTCAGCTTAGAAGAACAATCATAGCTTTGGGGATATGAAAAAACTGTTCCTAAGTTGTAAATACACATTATTATATTAAATGTGAACGCTCAAGATACCATAAATGTCTTTACAAGCCTTTTTTCCCCTCATATAAATGTGTCCCCTAAAAGTATGCAATGTTTTTTTTAAATCCTTTCTTTGAGTTTCCCCTCATATAAATGTGTCTCCTAAAAGTATGCAATGCTTTTTTTTAAATACTTTCCTTGAGTTGCATTCAATATATTTAGATAGCAGTATTAAAGAGACTGCAATTAAATAGCAAATATTAATGAAGAGAATTTTATTGTATACTTATTTCGTTCAAAACTTCACATTTCATATAATTTTCAAGTTTCTTTTCAATATTTTCTTTGCTACCTTTTTTTGTGCATCATTTATAGAGCATTCCTTAGTCCATTTGACTGTCAAATTTGCAATGTTTCCTTCTTATTAATACTTAAAATGCGCTGCGTTGTCAGGCTGGGATTTGTCTGACTGCAGCCAAATGGGAAAACTGTTCGTTCAGCCGAATTTTGGCACCGGTTTGCATAGCAAATTGGGTGGCAAGCCTTGGGCTAGTCTGAAAGTGTGAGATGCAGAGTGAGTAAACTTCGCCGTTTCAATGCAGTGCGCTCTTTAAGGCCATGTTAACAATGCGCATTTAAATTATTTAAATGTGTCAAGTCTTCGGATGCTTCGATTCGTCTTTGACTTTTGTTGTTGTGTAATTGAATTTTCCCCCCTTTAAGAAGTAAAGTTTGGCCAGAACTTTGAGCTGCTTGAAATTTAATTCCACTCACGTAGCCAATTCAAAGTGAATAACTTGTCTTACGGCTGTTTAAATATTTAAGTAAAATATTTATATTTGCCAAAGCAAAAGCAACAACAACAACAAGTGCATTCCACCTAGATGCTTGTGCATAAATCTCAGTTTATTTGTAGATCTTCAAACTGCCACTCAAAACGCAATTTTGTGCTTGAAGTGTGCAATTAGCAGAGCCCTTTTCTCCTACACACACATCTAAATGGATGAGGCATAAAATAAAATTGCAGCTAATTGCAGGCAATTGAGAAAGTGCCACAGCAAAAGTGCAACTTGAAGGCGGTTGAGAAAAAAAAAAAAACTATATATATATGCATTCTCGAGTGGCAACAATGAATGTGCTACAAAAACCCACATTTCAATGAGTTGCGTTGCACATTGAGAGTTTCTCTCTCTCTCTCTTTTAATGTGTGTGTGTGTGTGTGTGCACTTTTGTGCTGTAGATATAATTTGAAGATTTTCACAAGTGGCACAAAACTGCCAAAAAGACATGAAGGTTAATTGCATTCGCTCTCAACTCTCGTTCTCTCTCTCTCTCTTTTTCTCTCTTTTTCTGCATCTGCATTTAAGTAGTTGTGAGTGCTTGTTGCTATCTCTTTCACTCACTCGCTTTGGCAAATAAATTACATTTGTGCTGGCTGCCAAGAAAATTGAAAAATTCTGCATGGCTGGCAAAGCATTTGGCCTGAAGTCGAAGTTTGTTGTCACATCACCGTCACAGTCTCATTTCATGCATTCAACACACAAATAATAAACTCATACTCATACTCATATTCATATTCACATTCACATGCATTCATTTATTCAACATGCAACTACAATTTGCAATTGACTTTAAAAGCAATTTTTGAATAATTTCTAGGCACATTTATTTGCCTATATATTGCAATGAAAAGTTTCATGCACAACAATTTCGAGTGTACATCTGTGTATGTGTGTGTGTGTGTGTGTGTGTGTGTGTGTGTGTGTCTGCTCTCTAGTTTATTTGCAGCTGGCTAAAATGGCAATTGGCAAACGTTTATTGCTTTGTGCATAAATTAAGGCTTTGCTCAAAATGTGCATAAAACTGCCAAATAATTTTGTTGCTTAATTGTCAAAAACTATTTTATTGGTCGATGAACCAAGATTTCTTTTCGATTTATATTTTTTTGGCTCTAAACTATAATTGTGAATATTTGATCGTTTAAATGGATAGGAGTTAGTGATATAAAACTATAATTTGCTGTATCAATATTAAGCTAAATATATTTTTAGAGCAGTTTATTTTTAATTCGCATTAATAATCTGTTGGCTTGAGGCGATACATTTTGAGTTTATGCTTTAAAGATTTAATTCTATGAATATTTGAAAATAGAAAAATGTCATGAGTATGTTAAATTTTCATAAAATTAAATTTAAATAGCTTTTTTTATGTGATATTAAGTTCTTTTGATTATTTTCTTATTATTGTGAATATAACTTTGCCGATGCGATAATTTTTTAGACAATTTCAAATGCTTTTTTGTATTGCTTCTGCCAAAATGTTTCAAAAATATATTTCAGTTTTATTACTTGACTTAGTTATTGGTATCTATTAGGTTTTTTATTTATTATTGAATCTACTTAGAATTCATGTTTCATAATGATAATGATTTTTAGGCAGATCATTATCTTATTTCTAGAATAGAGTTTAAGCTTCCCTCCGTTTCAAAATGATGTTCATAAACATAAACTTTCCTTTGAGAGAGTTTTTTCTCAATTGCAAATGCTATTTTGTAGTGCTTTTGACGAATTCTTTTAATTTTTGTTTCTTAATAATAAGAAGATCATTACCTTATTTCTGGGAAAGAGTTACAACTTCCTTCTTTTATAAATTAAGGTTCATAAACATATTTTTTTCCGATGCGAGATTTTCTTCTCAATTGCAAATGCTATTTCCTTTTCAAATTTTTGTTACTTAATAATAATAATTCTAGAAAAGAGTTGCAACTTCCTTCTTTTTTAAAATTATGTTCATAAACATTTTTCTTTCCGATGCGAGTTTTTACTCTCAATTGCAAATGCTATTTTTTATTGCTTCTGCTGAATCCTTTTACAATTATTGTCCCTTATTAATAATAAATAATAATTCTTAATAATAAGAGGAAGATTATTATCTTATTTCTAGAAAAGAGTTGAACTTTCCTTATTTTCAAAATGATGTTCATAAACAAATCCTTTCCCATCTTTTGTCAATCTTGTTAAGAGTCAATGCTCGCATAAATTGGCAGCTGAACACATCGCGTATGTGGCACGTTCGCGTCTTTTGTTGATCTCTTGATGCAACTGCTGCACGCAGAGCTGTGATGCAATAATGCAGCTGCTGAAGTAGTTTTTGGGCAATGTTTTGGCCAAATGAAACGCATTGTTTTTTAAGACCCCCCCCGCCATTCACATGTCGCACATAAATTATACTTAACAGATACTTTTCTGGGGTTGTTGCCACTCAGCAAAGAGGGGAGCAGCGAGTGCATGTTGCACGTCGCTTTCATGCTGGTCATGCTGCAACAGACTGAGGGCGGCAGCAGCAAAGAGGAGGAGGAGGCGTGGCAGTTGCTGCACTTTGCACACTGCACTTTGCACTTTTGCCCTGGGCGGCAAAGTTTTATGCCATTTTTATCTGGCAACGCGTAAATATTCGTTAAAAGTTGAAATTTAATTTTATACCCACGGGGCAAGTTGGTTGTTGCAACTCGAGCAAGTTGCAACAGCAGCAGCGGCGCTGCCATTTCGTCAAGTGCAGCGCCAAAAACGAAAGAAAAAAAAGAAAGAGCGAAACCGAAGATAAAGATGCTGCAGCCAAATAAATTTCACGCGCACCTTGACGTGGCAAGAAGTCTAGCAAAACGATGGACAGAGAGGGGAGGGGGCGGGGGGAGGGTAACTAGGTGTTGCGAACGTAACGCAGCTGTTTCTGCTTGCTTGTTAGCATTAAATTTATGTCTCAACATAAATAAAGCTTTTCTAAACAGCGTTTTGCGTTTTACGTGTTGTGCCTTACATAGTTTTTTTTCCCCGTTTTTTTTTGTTTTGGCCAAAAGCGGGTAATCAACGGAATTAGCCAGAAGACGCATCTTCATTGCTTCATTGCTCTTTATACCCGCTATCCATAGGGTAAAAGGTATTTTTGGTATATTCAATTATAACTAGAGTTTTTATGGCTTCTGCAATTTTGCTTGCGTTCAACTAAAAATTTTTGAAGTTATTCCAAAAATAGTTTTTGTGTTACCAAAAAAAAATGTGTGTTACAGTAGCTTTGGTATATTTATTTTCGTTGATATACTAAATATAGTAATTGATATCTTGGCATATTTCGAATGTAGTATTTTGTTCATATACCAAATATGGCTATCGGTATTTTGGTAGATATCAAATGCAGTACTTTATTGATATACCAAATATAGCTATCGGTATATTAGTATATTTTGAATACAGTACATTATCGATATACCAAATATAGATATCGGTATATTGGTATATTTCGATACTATATTCGATATGCCAAATATAGCTATCGGTATATTGGTATATTTGGAATGTAGTATTTTTTTAATATACCAAATATAGCTATTGGTATTTTGGTACATATCAAATGCAGTACTTAATTGATAAACCAAATATAACTATCAGTATATTGGTATATTTCGGATATAGTTCATTATCGATATGCCAAATATAGCTATCGGTATATTGTTATATTTCGAATGCATTACTTTGTCGATATACTAAATATAGAATGTGAAATTTTATCTATATACCAATTTTTTTTGGTATATTGGTATATTTCGAATTTAGTAGTATATCTATATACCAAATGTAGCCATTGGTATATTAATTCAGTATACCGTTTCGCTTCTATTGAAAATAGCCAGCGGGTATCTTACAGTTGAGCTTTCTCGCTTGTTTTTTCTCCGTTTTTTTGTGTGAAAGCGCAAGCAAAGAGTAATTTTGGGACACGCAATTGAATTCAAGATGATGTCGTTTAGATAATTTCGACCAGATAAATTCACAGCAGCTGTAATGGCATTTAATATTTATTATTATTATTAATCCGCATGCGCCGGCATCGACATCGTATTAGGAATTCAACTTCCTTTTGTGTTTGCTCTTGGCCAAAAGTCGCCTTCTCACTCGCCTCTCCCTCTCTCTCTTTTTCTTTTCTTCCTTACTATTCTTTTCTTTTCTTTGCGGGGGCAGTTCAATGACTTCATTCCGCAACCCGGACCGAGAGTTGCCTTTGTCAGTCGCCAGGCAAAATAACATTTTATTATTGATGTCTTCATGTTGTTTATGTGTCAACAACAAGCGAATTCGCATAAGCAGAAATTTCATTAAGTACATAATAAAAATTGCTTAGCAGTATAATGGCCAACTTGTCTCTCTCTCTCTCTCTCTATCTCACTCACTCTATCTCCCTCTGTCTGTCTGTTTATCCCTCTATTCGTCTATTCATCTATCAGTCCATGTCTCTTTTGCTTCCTCGTCTTTTTGGGCAACTAACATTAATGGCCAACTTTCGCTTTCGACTTTAATACTGCTCGTCGAGAGTTGGCCAACTTTCGCTTTCGACTTTAATACTGCTCGTCGAGAGTTGGACAGCAAAAAAACATCACAAGTTTCACTTGGTATTTTGTGATTTGGCCTTTAACACAGGGCCAAAACTATTTGCCAAGGCTCTGCGCATGCTGTTGGAATTTGTGGAATTAAAAGATGGACGTCTTTCAGGATTATCAAAACCAGCTACAGCAAAAGTAGAAGGACTTTCTCTTACTCAAGAGTTTATCGAAAGTTAAAGAGACTGGCTTGAATTTTGCTATATTAAATACACTTTATTACTATATGAAAAGTTTATCAATGAATTGCTCGACTTATTTTGAGCGGAAATGCATTCGAAATATTAATATTGTCGATTTAAAGTAGTTTCCGAAAGAGTTAGCAATTTTGTATGTACAATCAAATCAAGCAAAAGAAGTTGTTAAATTCTACTTTTCGTTTTGCAACGTTTTCTGAGTCCTCATTATCTTTTTCAATTGAAAACTTGACTTTAGGAGTGCTTATTTACTTGTTTTAGAAATATAAAAAGACTGTCTGTATAAAACTCTATTCAATATAAATGATTCTTACTTTGAAATAAGCTTTTAATACGGCTTTAAATTAAGCCCCACTTTACAAATTTAAAATCATTTTCTGCTGATTACACTTATGCACTTTCAATTGAAAATATTTAGCAAAATCTATAATAATACTAAATAATAATACTTTTAAAATCGTATTACAATCTCCTTTCAAATATCGCTTACTGTTATTAAAATAATTAATTTAGAATCGTTTAATAATCCCCTTTCAAATATCGCATTAAGTGATTAAATTAATACATTTAGAATCGTACAATAATCCACTTTCAAATGTCGCATAATGTGATTAACATAATGCTTTTCGAATCATATAAAAATTCACTTTCAAATAACGCATAATGTGATTAAAAGGGGAAAACTTTCAAACACACATTTCGTATGCATGACTGAAGAAATTTCCGGATTATAATTACACGTCAGTCACTTGCATTCATTATTCATTTCCCTGTATATATAAGGGAAAATAATAGAATTGATGCGGTCAGGTTAATTATGCAATAACCACAAAGGGCTGCACAGCTTAATCGAGTAAATTGTCACAGTTGATTGTCAACTCGTTTGCGATTTGAAAGCATCTGAAGCTGAAGCTGAAACTGAAGCTGAAGCTGAGTTTGCTTCTCCATCATCGTTGGGCTAATTAATATTAAAAACAACTGGCAACTGTGTTTCAGCTGTCAAAAGTTGGGCAATTTGTATTAAATTACAATGCGAGAAGAGGCATAAGTAAAAATCAATTAGAAAATGTTTCATAATGGCGGCTGGCCGCAATATCCGACGCCACCGATGTTGTATTGGTTGGGGGCAAAGCGTATTAATGAATGGGCCACTGGGCGACAGAGGGCGCCAGTAGTAAATTATTTAATGCTTGCTTCGTTCTCGCTAGCAAAACATTTTTGCTCCAGCAACAAACATTGTACACGGGCAAGTACAAAAATATTTTTATAATTTACAGTTGACAGCTACAACAATGGCAGCAACAACAACAACAACAGCGCTAAATTGTTGCAGAAGAAGAGGAAGAAGAAGCAGCAGCAGCTCAGCTCACGACGTCGAGCCAAGCTAAATAAATAGTTGTGCAGGTGGTGTTAATTGAAAAACTTTTGCAACACTAATTAAAAGTTTCTAAACAAAATTGCCATGACTATGGCTCCTCCTTCCCCCGTCTCCCTTCCATAAGGCAACCTCTCTTCCCTCTCTTCTATCTCACAGCAATTCCCTTGCCCCACTTCAACTTGCATCTCGCTGTCGCGGAGGCCAGCTTCCAAGTGGATCAATTACGACTTGCTGCACTTTCTTGCAACACTTTGTCAATTGACAAATAATCAACAGGATGCTGCGAATTACATTCCCCCTTTCTCTCTCTCTCTCTCTCTCTCTCTCTCTCTCACTCTCTCTCGCTTTCCCTTTCATTCTCTCTTTGTCGCTGTCTGCAGTGTGACATTTATGACTTGTCAAATGGCAGAAATTGATAACAAAAATGTTCAGCAAATGCAGCTAATTAATTACCTGGCAATTTCGCTTGGAATACAACAAATTTGTTGTTCATTTTAATATGATTTTCTTTAAGAATCATAAAGACATTGAAATGAAATTTAAAATGTTATAGAATAGCAGTTTAAATGCGAATTTTATATAAGTTTTTCAGGCATTTTTCTGAGTAAGACTAAAGGCAAAATAAGGTGTTTAAAATGTAAGTCAAAAATATGTATATTTAACATTTATTTAAATATGAATTCCAATAATTTTTAAAAACGTTGTTGAAATCAAAATTCTTTAATAATTTTGAACATACAAATATGCCTAAAATTTATGTAGAAATAGTAAATTTATGTTATGAAAATCTCCTTGAAGTCATATTTTTAGGCGCTTTGCTTAAATAGGATGTTTTTTTCTACTATTCCTACAATTGGTGATTAAACATTATTTATATTTATAAACTAAACATTTGAATGTCAGCGCAGGGCGTTTTAATTGTTTGCCAATTCATTCATTGTATTCCAATTCAGTTGTTACTTAAATTTCTATAGTTTTTGAAAGTAATATATTCAAATTAGTAACAAACAAGTAAGAAAGCTACAGTCAAGTGTGCTCGACCGTGAGATACCTGCTACCCATTTTAAATTAATGCAAAATATACCAAATTAATATACCTGAAATACTAGAAATATGTCACATGCTATTTAAGGTATATTACTACCGTTCTACATTTAAAATATACCATAGAATGCAAAATATACCAGATTGTCAACCAAAGCTATTAAGTCTAAAAGTATTTATACTAAATGAATTCCTTTAATAACTTGTCCAATTTTTATCTGATCTGAACCAAATCAGAATTCACAGAAACTTTAGTTATAAGGTTGACAAAAAAGTCTTGCAGTATTTTTATTGAATTTTTAATTGTTCATAAAATTTGTTATAACAATGCGATTATATGATTGCATGTATCAAAATTTTATACAAATTATATAATTCAATTCTTCTCCACTTATTGTTTTAAATTTACGTAAATTACCTAATGACTTCAAGCATTTGTTGACTTTGTGTCTTTATGCTAAATATTTGAGGTCGCAAATCTCACTTAGCTGGCAATCCAATCAAGCTGTCAAAATGTGAAAATAATTTAAGAAAAAAAAAAACGTTGAATGGCGATTAAAATGCGTTTAATTTCCGTGACAACATCCTGCATGCTGGCCGCACATCCTTTTTGTTTGCCACACACCACAAAACATTCAATGCCTAAGCTGGTCACACTGCCACAAAAATCACACACACCAAAGCAAAAAAAAAAAACGAAAGGAAAAGGAAATAAAAGTGAAAAAAAGGCAAATATTTTGCAGCAAGTGGCGACGTTGTTGTATTTTGTGTGACCCACGTTTCGAATTTAAAATAACTTGAAACGACTTGAAACAAGTGACTGCCTTTCAAATTGTTGTTGTTATTGTTGTTGTTGTTATTGTTGTTGTTGTTGTTGCTGCCAGCATGCTGACAGAAACGCTGCGTCACACCGGAAGTCTTTGGCAATAATAGAAAACACACCCAATTTAGGTGGAGAATAATTCACTGAGTGAGAGGAAACAAAAAGCAGCAGCTGGGCACCCTGGAAATTTACCTTTCGAATGCCCCCACACTTCAGGCTACCTCCCCTCCCCTCTTTCCGCTTCCTCCCTTTCTCACTTGCTCTTCAAACAGTTGCGTTATTTTGTCAACTTTTTTTGTTGCCCCAAAAGAATGGAAGCGGCAAATTCAGTTGGCACGTGCGCAAAGAGGCCAAAAAAAAAGAAAAAAAAGAATCATTCATGGCCAGCGAGAAATTCAAATGATAATCTGGGTAATGGAAAGGCCGTTTGGCCGGAAATGACTTAGTGTTTGTTGGAAATTAAACAGGACAGCCTACGACTACTCGGAAGAAGGTGTAATGAATTTAATTGGAAAGTGCGTGTCTCAGGGAAATGCTCCTCGAGAGCACTTTTATGGGCACCCAGAGAAAGCCAAGCGAAAGAAAGCGAGATTCAATGGAAAACTTTTTCATTTTTTTATACCCGCTACCCATAAGGTAGAAGGGAAGGAGGCATCTCCGACCCTATAAAGTATATATAGTCTTGATCAGCGTCAACAGCCGAGAGGATCTAGCCATGTCCGTCTGTCCGTCTGTCCGTATGAACACCTAGATCTCAGAGACTATAAGAGATAGAGCTATAATTTGTTTCAACAGCATTTGTTATGTTTGCACGCAGATCAAGTTTGTTTAAAATTTTTGCCACGCCCCCTTCCGCCCCAGCAAATCAAAAAAAAAACTAATTACAAGCGTAATTTTAAAGCTACAGCTGCGAATTTTTGTGCATATAATTGCGATCAGATAAAAATTGTGGAAGTTATTAAAGAAATTCTTTTGTATGGGCTAAAACGTCTACTTACTAGGGGTCTCAGTTGCTTTGGCCGACAATCTGGTATATTATACCGTCTATGGTATATTTTGAAAGTTGTACTATACTAAATACTAAAAATATACCAAATGATATATTTGGCACATTTTTAGTATTTTTAGTATTTTTGGTATATTTTGAAAATAATACCGCATTATTTTGCTTTTATTCAAAATGGGTAGCGGGTATCTCACAGTCGAGCACACTCGACTGTAGCTTTCTTACTTGTTTTTTTTTGGTTTGTTGGTTTCTTGTGACACAAATTGCCACCAAGTGGCACAAATCGTGCTAAGAACACGCTGGGGAGTGATTTTAATCCACAACAATCAGAATAGAAAAAAAAAACAAAATGATTGTTAAGCAAAGTGCTTAATAATATGTGCTAATAGACATATGCTCTCCACTCCACTCTGCAATATTTGTGGTGTAATTAATTAACCAAATGCCGATGACAGTTACATTTTTAGTAAATAGAAGCCACTTCTTCCCACTCTCTCTCTCTCTCTCTCTTTGCAACACAGAAAACATGGCAATGTCCTTGGCAGTTTAGGAGTACATTTTTCTATATAGTTCCCTCGAGTGCCATTTGAAGCATTTAACATGTGCGATAAATGGAACAGGCGCCCTGCTAATACATTCCTATTAATAATAGACTGCGGCAATGCCATTTGTCATGCAACCAGAGACAGAGACAGATACAGCTAGAGAGAGCTAAAGAAAGAAAGAGCGAGAGATAACTGCTAGATAAAGAGATTGCGATAAAAGGGGCAAGGCTGAATTGCCTTAAGGTAAACAGCTTCATAATTCTCCATAGATTGTCGATTTCGCCAGCGCTGTCTCTGACATTTCGATGAAAAATTGCCACCCCTCGCCTCATCTCGGTTCGCCCAACAACAACTCAACTAAATTATGACAGCATTTGATAAATTATTACCTGATAAATTTTATCATAATTCTTGCATCAATATGTGGCAAGGGTAAATATGAATATTGTCAATAGGAACTTAGTTAATAAACAAAAGGGAGTAAATACAACAATGCTTGATTTTGGATGTTTTAAGAGAATAATTTCTGTAAAAATAGCAGTAATAGCAGTAAGAAATAAAAAAGTAATAAATATCAATAACATTCAAAATGAAAATAATAAAAACAATAAAAATAATAATAATAAAAATAAAAATAATAATTATTATAATAATAATAACAATACTAATAATTATACAAAGAAGAAGAAGAGGAGGAAGAACAAGTACGAAAGCTACAGTCGAGTGTGCTCGACTGTGAGATACCCGCTACCCATTTTTAATAAAAGCAAAATATTGCGGTATTTTTTCAAAATATACTAAATTAATGTACCATAAAAATACAGAAAATATACTTCAATGTATATTTGGTATATTGATATGGAGTGCAAAATATCCCATATCCCCAAATATACAGTGCAAAATATCCCAGATTTGTCAGCTAAAGCAACTGAGACCCCTACTAGATATGTGATTTTGCCCATACAAAAGTATTTCTTTAATAACTTCGACAATTTTTATCTGATCGCAACCAAATTTTCTGGAGTCACAGCAACTATAGTTCTTAATGTATATCCCAAAATTCGAGACTCTAGCTTTATTAGTACGCTTGTTATTAGATTTTTCTGATTTGCGGGGGCGGAAGTGGGCGTGGCAAAAATTTGAAACAAACTTGATCTGCGTGCAAACATAACAAATGCTGTCGAAAAAAATTATAGCTCTATCTCTTATAGTCTCTGAGATCCAGTGTTTCATACGGACAGACGGACAGACAGACAGACGGACATGGCTAGATCGTCCCGGCTGTTGACGCTGATCAAGAATATATATACTTTATAGGGTCGGAGATGCCTCCTTCTACCTGTTACATACCCTATGGGTAGCGGGTATTAAAATAATTTCCAGTGAGAAGAATATTATTGCTAGATATAAAAAAGATAGAAGATAAATGGAATGAACATGTAGTTTCAAAATGCAGACCATAAATGAGTTCAACAATTCAATTCTTAAATTCACTATAAATTATAAATAGTTAACGTTTCAATAAATTTTACGCATACTTGATAATATTTAAGCCTACTCTGTCTTTGAGATGTGTTTAACAAAATTGAAAATTCCCTAAGCCTTTCGTATTAAGCTTTCTAAATTGATTGTACCTTTTGCTGCTAGACTTTTGTGTAGTAACATTTTGGTACTAATTTCTAAGACATTCCCCAATTAATTAAAAACGAATGCTTATGTTAAGTAAAATGTGAATAATCAGCAATTAACAAGTGTCATGATCACGTTTTATTTGCAAAATAGCAGAAAACAGAGCTGATAATGCTCCCAGCTGGATGTGTTTAATAGGAAAATGCAATCGAGAGCATATGAAATTTATAGCATAGCAGCAGCAGAGTCGAAGTTGCATTCAATTTGTGTGCCAGGTGCCACTGAGCGTATACTTAATATGCCATTTATTTTGGCCCAAGCCAAGGCTAAGCAAACGAAATGCAGTCGAACACATGCGACACGTCTCACAAATACAAGTAAAGAAAAGAATGTGTGTGTGTTTGGGTGTGTGTGTAAAACTTTACAGACTGTGAAGCGCCTTGGCTTTCATTGTATTCATGTGTATGTGTGTTTGCCTTTCACAGTTGTTGCTCTCTCTCTGTCTCTCGCTCGCTCTCATTGTCGTCTACTCGAGATGCTGTTGAGAATCAATTTGGCAAAAGTCATTGCATTCAATTGTTCGTTGACAAAGGACAAATGGTGTTGATGCAGACTCAAACACTACTCGCAAAAAGACAGACAGACAGACAAAGAAAGTACGAAGAGAGTGCAAGAAAGAGAGGGAGAGGGAGAAAGACTTAGATGTTGCCATTCGACGATTATTTATTTTGGACACATGTATTTTGAATTTCCACTTGGAGTCGCCGTAAATTGTTGCCATTGCCATTGCTGCGTTTGCTGCCAGAGCGTTTAAAAACTTATTGGCCAAGTGGCGCTCTGGTCTGAAACAAGTTTTCAATTGCTTGCCAACGGAAAAAAAGAGGCCAGACATGGCAGCGCAAGAAAGACACAGCCAGCCATATCAGACAGACAGGAAGACACTTGGTCAGAGACAGAGAGATAGAGAGAGAGAGAGAGAGAGAGAAAGAGAGAGAGAGATTGAGGTCCATAACATAAATTTGTAAAGTGGTGGCATCGGTTAGTGCATAACTTTTGTGGCATGCCAAAAGCCGCAAAAAGCAAAAGCATTGCTGCCATGAATAACACACACACACACTAACACACTTACACACGCACACTTACACACACATGCTCACTCATTCGCCAAACACTTCAAAGGCATTTCATGGCATTATGTGTGTGGCATACTTTTGTGCGCAGTCCGAAAAAATTATATTTATGTAGTATTATCAGTTGACATTGCACTATGGAGTCAATTAGCCTCTCTAAATAATAATTTGTTAGTACATTTTTAGAGCTAACAAATGTTAAAGTCAATCTAGAACATTTTGGAGCTACTTATTTCTTTTATTTCCCAAAAGAGTTCCAAAAGTTGAACAACTTATAAGTAATATTAACATTATTCAAAATAAAGTTCTTTAATCACTTCCAAAAAGCATTCCTTAAGTTCATTTTACTAAATAAGAACTTAATTTCCTTACGTTTTAAATCGTTCATTCATATATATAATGTGATATTCATAATTTGAAATAAATATGATTTATAGGATTATCTTTCTAAACCAATTTCAGATATTTGAGTGAAGGAAGTGAAGAATGTTTTCTGCAAGTTCTTTTCAGGGTATCGTATTTTATTATCTCCCTATAATTACAAATAAAAGAAAAAGAATATAACAGCAGTCGGGAAATAAATCAGATATAATTTCTTTTAGATGCATTTCTAGTAAGAGAACTTATTTAGGATATTTACAAATCTCATTTCGAAAACTATATTTCTTTTTTTCTATATATTTTTTTCTTCTTTAAATTATATATTTTTTTTCTTTAAATTAATTTCCTTTTTAAGTATCGAACCCGTACAGCATGAAGAAAATAGTAAAATTCTTGTATTGTGAGTTCAGAAAGCTTCAACTCAATTAATTCCCGGAAAACATTTCAATTTATTCCATGGTTGACTAACGGCGCCAATAGGCGACTTTCTATGTCTACTATTTGCACTCGTTTGACAACCCAGTGACACACACACACAGACGCACACACACACACGCACACAAATACTTTTATGGATGTCCTTTTGGTTTAAGCGCATTGCACCCGAGGCATAAACTAATTTTAATGCAATTCCGCAAAATGCAAAAAAAAAAAATAAACTGACCACAAAAACCACAAACAGAAAATATGTCAGGCATTCGTGTAATGATTAGCTAATAAATGTTTGTCAATTGCAATATAACCTATGTATGTACAGAAATAATATTGATTAAAAGATACCCTGTTAAGAAATTGTTGATAACATTCTTGACTGCCTTAATACACTTATTTGAAATTAAATAGATCTTTAGAAAACACATCTACGAAAAATTAATTTTAAATTTGCAAAATATATTCTCCTATTTCTGCTACAATTTTAGCATACCCCATTCCACTTTCGATGCAGAAGGTCATAATTTAACAACTGTCCCAAATGACGCGAATGACTAACTGACAATACAGCTATGTCAACTATGACGCAGCAGTGTGAGGGAGATGAGCATAACTGAGTACATGCGAGTTTTTTTTGTTTTTTATTTCTTAATCAAACCAATTAGTTTTTTTCTGTTATATTTTGTATAAGATTTTGTTAATAAATATTCAAAGAATAAACACAAAAAATTTTGGTTCATTTCATTTACTAATAACTTTTTTATGCGACCCCAAAGTCAGTAGTTGCAAACATGTACTCAGACTTGCTCGCCACTGTAGATAGGCAGAAGAGAGGAAGAGCGAACTAAAGCTAAAAGGAAGTACAGCAATGCATTTTTTTTTTCGTTGGGCGAAGCCAGCAATGAAGAGAGAAGAGAAGGAAAAAGCAGAGCTTGAGCATTTCGTAGTCGCATTTGTGTTCAGTTGACTTCAACGGCTTGGCTTGGCTTTGCTTTGCTTTGCTTTGGTGGGTCTCTGCTTGTGGCCGTGGGTTGGCAGCAGCCATAAGCCCTTAATGAAATTGTGCAACCAATCGAGCGTAACGATGAGAAGAGAAGTCAGCAGAAATTGAGGTTGCCGTTGATGTGTGTGCATCGTTATGATGATGTTTGTGGTGCTCTTTCACTTCAATGTCATATCGAGCATACTCTTTTTTTTTTGTGTCGTTTTGTTCGCTGTTGGTGCTGCCACCTGGCGGCACAAATTAACGTCAACGACGTTAAACTGCTATCGCGGAGAGCATAAAGTGCACAGCTGTTAGGCCAGCGGGGATTTGGTGGCAGGGGGTAGATTGAGTACTGAACCGAGGATATACAGCCAAATGCTGTTGCGCTGCGCTATTCGCTGCCAACATAAAATTTTGTTTAATGCCCGCATGTCGCTATGTGGCGCCATTCCTCTCTCCCCTCTCTCTCTCTCTTTACTCTCCACTTCACTCTTCATAGCCAATGTGATTTTGAATATTTAGCGTATTAGCCAAATGGCGCGCTTTTTACTTGGCGCATCCGTTGCAACCGACGAGCGGTGCAGAGAACGGGGTCGGGAGGGAAGTGGAGTATGACTGCCATGCAGTTGGAGGACGTCGTGCTGTTTTTAAATGCCATTTTGAATTTTAACGACCATAAATGCAAGCTTATCTTAAATGCTCTTTTACGGCTGAATTTATGTTTTTTGGCTACTCCCAATGGACCACTCGCTACGCCTCCTCCCCACACCCCCCTCGCTGTTTGGCGAAGTTGTTGTTCTGCCAAGCCAGAGATTATGGCTTTCAATTACCTATGTATTACTATTCTCAGCAAAGCATTGCTAAGTGTCTAAGCACTTTCAATTGCTTGCAATAGCTTAACTTCAACTCTAAGCAAGGGAAGAGCAACAAAAGTGCAAAGAGTGCATTGCAACTGACATAATACTAATAAGCAATGTGTATCTACTCTCTTTTTAGTTGCCCTTTGTGATGCCCCTGCAGATGACAACTGAGCTCAGCAATAGAAGGTGATCTAATGAAAGAGAGCGTATGGAAAGAGAGCTTGCAAATGTAATGGAAAGAGAGTGGACAGCTTAATTAGGCTGTGCGCGGACAGCCTTCGTCAGTTTGATTTTGCAAGTGGCGTACGTGAGTGAAGTGCAGCGGAGTTTCAAGTGCGCGAGTTAATTTCGGTAAAAACAACAACAGCAAAAGCAGTTAAAAATAATACGTGAATACTATAAACAAATAATAATTAAGTAATGAATTACATTGCATTGAAAGCAGCAAAGTAGCTATTAATTTACAAAACTAAAAAGCAACGAACGGGGAAAACAAGCAAAGCAACAACAACAATGTTCTTGTGAAAAAATTAAAGCTTTACAAAAGTAAATATGAATGCTAGAAAGCTTTATGCAACTCCAATGGGAAAGTTGCAAAGAACGGTGAATAAATAATATATCATCAGCATCATGCATTTAACAGAGACAAAGTAAATACAAAATTGGTTGATTGGTTGTAAGTAATAGCGGGCATGTAAATTAAAGCAGCAAACTTACTACTAACTAAAAAATGTTAAGGCAATAATAAAAGAACATAGCAAAAACAACCGTGCGAGTGCAAAAAGGACAAAGCTAATATCAATATGTCATAAGAAAGTTTTTCTCTTTGCAAGAAATAATGTGCAATAAAACAGTGAATGTCAATACAGCATATCTTTATGTAGTGCAAAACGAAAGCTTTAATGAGTAGTAAATATATGAAAGAAAGAGAAAGAACAAAACTGCAAAAAAAGGAAAGGAAAGGAAGAAAGAAGAATGAAAAAATTTGAAGCTTGCTTTTGCTATGAGACAAAACAAAACAAACGCAAAACAAAACTGAGTGCTTTTGCTAAGTTCTAATCAATCGGGCATCGGTTCGTTGTGAGTAAAAAGTGAGTGAGTGAAAGTATTTCGTTGATTTGCGTATTGAGTCTTCGTTTATTAAATAGTGAGTGAAAGAAATTCGTTAAATTGCGCGTCGATTCGTCGTGAGTGAGTGAATTTCGTTGAGACAACGGAGTGAAACGAAGATCGCAACGGGAAAGTAAACGTAAAAAAAGTGAAGTGAATTAGATATAAACAAACCGTCGAGCATGATCCTTTCAAGTGAATTGTGTAAGGTAAGTGGATTTTATATTTATGTTATTTTTATTAAATATATTATATAATATTCACTATAATGTATTACTAAAATGCGTTTACATAATTTTTTGTCAAGACTTTCTATTATCTGCTTTTAACTCCGGTTGTAGAGCAATATCAAGTTGAGTTTCTTCTTTAGCATGAATTTGTTAGTCGTAAAATGTGTGCAGTTAATGACTCAAGATCTTAAACCCAAACACAAACAGCACAAGCACAGAGATATTTGTCTTAGAGTAGACTGCAATTCGCATCGCTTAGTACAGTTTCGACCTTCAGAAAGCCTCTTGGCAGTTGGCAGCTCTTAGCTGGCAGTTGGCAGTTCGCATTTCGCAGTTCACAGTTGGCAGCTTGCTTCGAGGGGCCGCTTTCTCGCCTCGTCATTAACGGCTGCATAAATATTTACAAGGCACATAAAACAAGCACACACACACACACACACACACACACACACATACACACACACGTCTCACGTGTGCTTAGTTGAGACTTATGACGCTGCATATGCGACGTGCACTGTGCACAGTGGGGCAAACACTTGGGCTCCATAAATTGAGAGGCAAGAAATGGGGGAATATTTTCGTATATGCGCCGCCCCCTATGAGATTTTAATTTCAACATGAGTTATCATCACGTCTAATCGCGTTAATTAAACAACTTGCTACCTTGACACCACCAAAAACAGCAACTAGCTAAAAATTTGTCCTTTTTTAATTGCTGGATTTTTGGACTGTCTATCTTGACTTATAATTAAGCAGGAAATCTACTTGAAGTGCCAGCGAGATGCTGCGTTTAAGAAGCATCTTGACTTTGTTGTGGTTTTTTTTAATTGAAATCGCCTTCAACTTTTCACACCTTGACTCACATATGCTGTACTTGCAACAACCTCTTGTGACGCGCCTTTTGGTTTTGTATTTATTAATTAATTTGCGGTTTGACTGCAAAATGAGTGACGCACAGATTTCGCAGCCATTTTATGCATTAATTATTTAATTAGCTTTGCTTCCCTTTCTTTTTCTTCTCCTTGTTGTTGTTTGTTTAAATGTTTGTTGTTGTTTCATTACTCAGCGCCACAACTTTGAGCCCTTTCAAGTGGCATCAAAATGACTGCAACGCAAATATTCAAATACTTCATAAGTGCTTCGCTCTTTTTGGAATGGCTCAAAACATTAAGCAGAGTTGACAAGCTGCAACATTTCAAACAACTCCCTTTCCTTATCCTCATTAACTTCACTTAGCCTGCAGCATAAGCTGAGCACCGAGTACACCAAACTCTCCCTCTCCCCCTTATTGTTAATCCTCAGCGGCCTAATGTTCAAATGTTGGAAAATTGAGCCGACATCATCATGGCCAAGGAAAAAGAACACAACGCGCAAAAAAAAAAAACGAAGAGAGAAGAAAACTTTTGAGTGATGCTTGCTGCGCGATAAGCGTCCCAGCTATGAAGCTCTAACTCCCAAAGCGCCGCCTGCGCTTTTGCCTTTGACTTTGCCTACACTATACAGAACATTTTAATACGATATGCTTGTACTTTACCGATTTGGCAGATTTCTTAAGCAGTTTCTTAAAATCCGATTGAAATTTAAATTGCTATTGAAAATGATTCAAATCACTTAGCTGCAGTATTAAGCGAAATGTTGTTTTTTTTCGGGAAAAATTAAGACTCAACACTTAGTAATTTGAATTTTTTTAATTTATTTGATAGCTGAATAAATTAAACTACTGTTTGTAATGTGCTCAGTATAATATTTTGAGAATAATATCTTACCGCAACAATTTAGTATTTAAAAATACAATATTCTAGTATTTTTCTTAAATGTTAGCAGATTATTTTAGTTTTCCTTACTAATCTTTTTAAATTAAGCGATACATTCGTATTATATTTAGTTCTTTTCAATTATACGATTTACCGATTTTGCAGATTCTTTAAAAACTTGAGTTAAAAATTTAAATTAAATTACAATTGCTTTAGTTTTACATATTTGAAAGCATTCAAATCACTGAACTGCAGTGTTGAATAAAATGTTATTTTTATCAGCAAAAAAGAAAGACGCAATTTAGTAATCTGAATTTTTTGAAAAATTTATTTGTCAACTGAATAAATTAATGTCTCAAACTTTACGTTTTATGCATAATAAGTTGCTGCATCAATTTAGTATTTAATGATACCATATTCTAGTTGTTCCTCCAATTTTTCTGAATTTAAACATAATGTTTAAATTTTCTTGACTGACTTGATAAACTTAAGGTAAATATTCGTATTATCTTTTGGTTCTTTTCGATTATATTATAATTTTTGAATACCACTTCTATGTAGCACAGTGTTATTATAAGTGGGGTAGTGAGAGTCGTGGGAAAATGTTGTAGATTTCACTCGAGGTCGGGGGTCACCGGCACTTTGCTAGTCCAGAGGAACAAGCGGCACAAAAGTTTGTTTGTTCATTTGATGGTAATTATTGTAAATGGCGGCTGCGGCGCAGGTGGAGTTTTTGGCGCTTTGATAGCACACAAAAAAAGATGTGGCTGGATTCAAAGCTGAAGCTGAAGCTGAAACTGAAGCGAAGGCAAAGCACGAAGCAAGAAGACGAAGGCAAAGGCGACGGCGAAAGCGAAAACGAAAGCGCTTTGGGCGCTGATTGAGCAACCAAATAAATGCGCCAAACTTTGACAATAGCTGATGATGTTGATAATAGCACGATGTTGCTGCCGCTGCTGCTGATGATGATGCCCCATGCCGCATGCCTCATACTGATGCTGCCACTTCTACTGCCACTACAGCTGCTCATGTTGTTGCCCAGCCTCAGTGTTTATTGTGTTGCGGCTGTGGCAGTCGTTGTTGCTGTTGTCGTTGTCGCTCGTTACGCTGCCGCCGAGGTGTGCCTTAATGCTTCGCTCTGCGTCCTGCGTCCTGCGTCCTGTGTGTGTGTGTGTCCTGCGAGCCGTATGCCGTGTGTCTGTTAGCCCAGCGGCTACAATGTGAAAAGTTGTTGCTACCAACTAGTTAATGGCGTTTGTCTGTTCCCCAACTTGCTTCGCTCTCAATTCGGGTCTCAGTTGCGGTATTAACCCCTTTTCCATCTCTCTCTCTCTCTCTCTCTCTCTCTCTCTGCTCCCACCTCCATTAATGACGCTAGAAACGTCTGGGCGATTGTGGCTAGCAAACATATTATTCTAATGCTCAAGCTGTCAGGCTTGTTCGCCAGCTAATTGACAGCAGCCTTGTGATCAAGTTGCTGTCAAGTTGGGCATAGTTTATAGTTACTATATTGAAGAGGTTCAACGAAATTGAAGAACACAGTTGTCTCATTGAACTTTAGATATAAGTTAAATCGAAGTGAAGGGGAAGGAAAATAAATTTAATGGTAAAATGAACTGGGAATCGAAATTGAAACAAGTTAAAAAGAGCGAGCTAAAGCTACACATTAAAAAAAAAGGGGAAAAGCGGTTTAAATTTAAAATATACCAAATTAAAATACCTCTGAAATACTAAAAGTATACCAACAGCTTCATATACTATACTATATAATAAAATATATATACTTACTATATAATACACTTACTATAAAATATACTTACTATATAATATACTTACCATATAATAAAATCAAAATAGTGTGGTATTATTTTAAAAATATACCAAATTTATGTAGCGCAAAAACATAAATTTATACCAAAGACTATATATTTTTTTAGTACTGCATTCAAAATATACCATAGAGTACAAAAAATACCAAATTGCCGGGATAAGCAACTAAGACCCGTTTTTGCCCATACAAAAGTATTTCTTAAATAATTTCAACAATATTAACTGATCGCAACTTAATGTTTAAGAATATAAATACTTTATTTCTTATTGTATGCACCTGTTCAGCTTCAAAATTATGGAGGTATAATTATATTTCCCTACTGCACATTGAATTCACATAATTTATATTGAAAATGATTCATTGAAATTATATTAACTGCATAGCATAACCAGATTTAGGCCAACTCAATTGCAACAATTGTGTAATTTGATTATTTGAGGTAAATTATGGAATGCTTTGAGAAGCTGCTGCAACAAACTTGCATTCAGCACTTGAGGCAAATGTAATAAAAAGCCAAGACATAATTTAATAAGCAAATAAATTAGTTGAGGAGCCACAAGCACACACACAAGTTGTAGCTCAATTGCCATTGATTGGCTTGGACATGGCATATAAAGCAGATAATGCAAGTGAAGGATGGGTTTTTTTTTTGCTTTTCTTTTTAATTTCGTCAAGATGCCTCAGGGTTGTCTCTCTCTCTCTCTATGTGTGTCCGTCTGTTTTACCTGAACGACTACAAAGTAAACTGCTTGGCAATCACGTTTACATATCACATTAGACAAAGCAAGGAGCAGGAGACAGAGACGATGACATTCATTCAACAAACGAGGACACAACAATGGCCAAGAGACGGAGACTGAGAGAGAGTCATTCAATTTTTGTTGCATAAAAGAAATCTTCTTGCTGGACATTATAATTTTATAAGAAAATTGCAGTGTTTGCTGCTGGCAGCATCAACAACAACAACTCATTGAAAACCATTCAAGCAAAATACGAGACAGGCAGCAAAAAAAAAGTATTGCAAAATAATAGGAGAAAAAAAGTCATGGCTGTGTCATGTGGCTTTATAGTGTGCTGTGTATCCTGGTGTATCCTTGTGACTTGCGCTTTGTGCTTTTGACTTGCCAGCGGAGGTGAGGTTCAGGTCTCGAGGATCAACGGGCAGAAGAAGGGGACACTTTTATGGCTTTCTATTTTCATTTCCGCTATTGTAAGTCATAAATGAAAAATACGACTTCCGCTTTACACGGCATGCACTTTTTTCAGCCCCGTTTTTTTCTAATGTTTAAAGACCCCAAAAAGCCGTGTGAAAACTTTTCATTTTGAAGGTGAAATGAAAGTCTGGCCAGCGGTCATTGCATTGCAAAAGTAGAAGTCAGACACATCATTTTGGATTAGCCGTAAATACTCCACAAAGTGCGTATCTGTGTGCGTGTGTGTGTGTATGTGTGTGTGTGTGTGTGTGGGTGTGTATCTATGTGCAGGTATTTTTCAAATAGTTGTGCTCTCATGTGCATTGTCTTTTTCGTTTATTTTCCAAACTGTTGGCTTTTGTGGCTACTTTTCCAGCTGCCCAGACTCAAGAGCTTGACTCCTGCAATGTTTATGGAATTAAGTGCATGGCACACACCAGCACACACACACACACCAACACACACAGAGGCAAGAGGTGAATGGCACTTGGAGCTGACCGAAAATAGTTGAGCGACGAAAACTGGTAATGAGATACGCTTCACTAGCTTTTAGTGCAAGTGATTTGTTTGATAGCTCATAAAGTTGTGCAAACTGAGCTAAATGCTTATCTGCTTCAAGTTTCTCACTTCTCAGTTTCCCCAGTTTTCAGTTCCTTGCACTTAGCTTCACATTTCTGATGCCATCCAAAAAACTTTCGACAGTTAAACTGAAATTTTATTGGAAAGTTTCGCTTATTAAACGAATTTGCTTTTTTCCTTGAGATTATAACAAAACAGATATTTTCTTTATATGTTACATTAGCAGTTTATAAATCAAGAAACTTCAAAGACTAGTTAATTATTTGTATTAAAGAAACAGAAGCAAAATAGTTAAATTTAATGTCGCACCAGAAGTTTCTCAATTTGAAAACCATTTACAAGATTCACTTTGTCTTTAAACTCTAGCTTACTTTATTGGCTGCCTTTACTCTCTAACTTTATTGTTCACTTGCCTTTGGTTGTCTAACAAAATAAATTATAAGCTCAATTGATAAACGCCACTACAAATTTGCAACTATTATGAAATGCGAATAAAGTAAAATCTCCTAAAACTATTAAAGACTAGAAATAAAGTCAAATCTCCAATTAAAAATGCAGTAAAATATAACAATAATATGTGCAACAAATAAATTTCAAACTCAAATTAAATGAAATAAAGTCAAATATAATTACAAGTGAGCCGTAAAATATAACAATAATATTTCGAAATAAATAAATTACGAAATAAAGTGATAAAATTACAAGCAAACAATATCCAAGCACGAATTTCAGTTTCGGTTTTGCTTTTATTTTTTGGTTTGAATGTGAAATGTTTAAACTGTGGTCAACAATTTATGTTTGTCTTTGCCACAGACAAAAGAAGAGCAAGAAAACTGTCTGCATTTTGCATAAATCATAGGGAAATATTTGGCTAGGCATGGATGGAAGAAGAGCAGACTCCATGGATTGAGTATTGGTTGTAATGCTGCAAGTTTTTAATGTGATAAAACGGGGCAAAGAGCATAGAATTAAATTAAAATTTTTTTTTTTCGGCTTGAACGTGAATGTGGCACGAGGGTCGGAAGCAAATAAATGTATTAAATCAATGGAAGTTGAGTTGGGAGTCGAAACGAGTCGAAGTCGGAGTCGGAGTCAGAGTCGAGTGGCCGAAATCAAAAGTGATAAATCTAAGCTGGACGTGTGTGTCTGTGGCTGTGTGTGTGAGTGTGTGTGTGTGTCGACACTCAACACTTACAGAAATTGAAATACGTAAAGCAGAATGGAAAGAATGAGAACGAGGAAACTGAAGAGAACGAGAGAGCAACAAGGAGCTGTGGAAATAAACAGTTTGGACCAAAGCGAATGCCGAAACTATAAATTTTATTTCGTTTGAAGGGATGCCAATTTCAATGACACTTTAATTTAAATTCGCTCAAACGCAATTGCTGGGCACGCACCCAGAATCAGCATCGACATCGACATCGACATCAGCTTCAATCGGTTTCCATTCGCCATTCGCCGCCGCCATTTGACAATCAAAAGGAACTCTGAATATAGCACCAACCTTACAGTTACAGTTTTCTCTCTCCTACTCCTGCTACTTCTCTTCATTTCTCTCTCCCCCCCCTTTTAACCCCCTGGGCTGCAATACAATTTGGAACGCCATTGAGCAAGTTGTCAAATTGTTTGAATTTATTTATTGACTTGCCAGGGCGGCGGCATTTGCATTCCAGCTGAGAGATTTTTGACTCAATGCCTTGCAGCAGCGGATGTGTAAGCTCAGCTCTTGCCCTCTAGCCCGGCTGCATAATGAAAGGCAAGTGCAGACAGCCGACAATCGGGCCGTAGCCAGCTAGCTTACAGTGGGGTCAGCGAGTTAAATTATTGCTTAAATTTATAGTTCAACTAGAACTGCGAGAAAACAACAAGTTCATTTAGGAATATAGTTAGAATAAAGCATTTCATATATGTATTACTTCTTTATGTAGTCTATTTTCTTTTACTTGTGTATACTTCAAAATATAGTGTTAAGATGGTATAATTTTCTTTTGCCTTTCCACTTTTTACAATATACAAGGAAGGATACAATTTATGAAATTCTACACAAGTGAAAAATATTTTATTCTTGACAATCTTTTTATAACATCTAATAATGTATTATTTTTGTGATTCATTCTGATTCTTTTTTATTATTATTTTGTGATATTTTATTTCATATTAAATACTAAACCTATATTATTATATAGAAAGTGACTTGCTTACTTTCTTCTTTCTTAAACTCAATCAATTCATAATACATTTTAGACTAAAAAATCTGTCTTACAATATTTGTAATTATTTCTGCCTCCTATGCTTTGCTAACTTATTTATTTATTGTAATCAAGGCTTAGAATAAAATACCTTTAAGTAGCTAAGGTTTTTTGACAACAAAATTGAGTACAATACATAGAGTACTAAAGCAATATCAACTTTAATAGTATTTTAGTTTAATTTCTGACCACATCCAATTGCTTTGCTGACCACTGTGCAAATTTCTCGCCAATGTCGCTGCTCAATTGAATGGCATGCGGAAAAGTGAGCAGCATAACGGATGTTGCCCGCCCCACAGTGCTTACAAAAAGCAAGCGTACAAGTGAAACACGCTCAAGAAACTGCCTTTCCAAGCAGCAGAAGTAACAGCAGCAGCAGCTGGCAGGAAGCAAAGGGCCAAAAGGGTCAGGCGTGTCATAGTAAACGCATAGTTGCCTTAGTATAAGTGTGTAAGTGTGTGTGAGTGTGTGTGTGTGTGGATACTTAACTTTCTCGATCTGTTCGCATTTGTGTGTGTATCACGCACGCTTCACTTTGTGTTCAGCTGCCTGCCTGTTCTCTCTGTCCCTTCTCCCAACTCTGCTTACATTCAGAGTTGACTATTTAATAAATCCCAGTTTTGTGGTCAGCATACCAAATTAATGCGATTTGCTGCACGCACTGCGAAGTTGTGGGAGGAGAGGGGTGGTAGTAAAGGAGAGTGGGGATAGGGAAAGGGGGAAGAGAGGGAAAGATTTTGCCAATCGCAGCGGCAAAAGAAAAATTCATTTCATTTATTCTAAAGATTAGCCATTCATTTCACTGTTTGTGAGTATGACGCTGAGTACGCGTGTGAATAAATGTGTGAGTGAGTGTGTGTGTGTGAGTGTGTGAGTGAGTGAGTATGTGTGTGAGTGTGTGTGTGAGTGTGTGTGTGAGTGTGTGTGTGCGTGTGTGAGTATTCACACTGCTGTCACAGTGGGCGTGTGAGTATCGGAAGTGAATTGTTACACCCATTGGACGCTGTTGCAGGAGGCAACGCTTCAGCCTCGCTGAATCCAAATTGTCCGACCGTGCAACACATTCTGCTCCCATCGGTCAGCAGGTGTCCCGTCTGCAAAAACTTCGGTGGGGGGGTGTGGCAACTTCGACTTCTGCTGCTGCTTCTGTTTCTGTCTTTTGTGTGGCGCCAACTGCTGGCACGTGTTTGACTTATGCACAGGCGTCGTCCATACGCAAAGTTTAAACTTTGCCCAAACACCAGACTTACGAAAAATGCCCCATAACTAGCATATATATATATATATATATATATATATATATATATATATATACTTGTGTGTGCGTATTAAATCAAAACGCACAAATGTTTGAACCCAATGCTAACACCGGACATTTGAGGACCGGCAAAAAGTACTTGGCAGCAGGTTACCAACTTGACTCTGCAACGCCAAAAGAGAGGGAAAGAGGCAGAGAGATGGCTAGAAAGAGATAGAGAGAGAGAGAGAGAGAGAGAACTGCGGGATGCGGCACAATATGCTAATTTCTAAGAATGCTTTACATATTTATTCTATTTATTGTTTGTTTGTTTTTGTTTATATTTTGTGCGCCGCTTTCTTCAGCGCTGTTGAAAAGAAAGAAAGAAAGTACCCGAAAAGTATTTAGAGACCCAGCGAACTGGACACCAGAGTGTGCGCCTGCCTCTAGGACTTAAGAACTCTTTGTGACTTTCATTTATACTTTTCACTTTTTGTTTTGCAAACATTGTAAGACGTAGCTGATGTTGTTGTTGATGTTGTTGTTACTGTTATTCCTGTTGTTATTGCATCTGTCAACTGAAATTATTACCACAAAAGTTTGCCCTCCAGCGAGACTATTTCAATTTCGATATATCAATTTATATTTAGAATATATTTACGAAGCATGTATTATTTCAAAAGGTTCAGTTTTTTACAGAAATAACTACTTATTCAATATATACGAGAAAAATAAATATATATAGATTTAGGCTTCTTGGTTCAACTTTAAACTTTTTCCATTCTTGAAACCAGAATATAATTTTGAAATTCAACTAATGGGTAATTTAGAAATTTTGTAGAATTTTTATATTGATTTAAGATTTTACTTTTGATTTTAGCTAGAAAAAGAGTTGTGTTTGACAATTTATTTTTTCAATTCAGGGAAAATCTTTTTTTCTATGTAAGAGAAATTATATTATTTGAATAACTTTCATACAGAAATAATTTTTTTTTTTTCAATATTTTAAGCAGTCCCAAAATATGTTCAATTTAAGCAAAAGCTGTTTTATCCTCATCATTCGTCATTTCTCAATTGAATATTGACTTATTACTTGACGTATTAAATATGAAATGAATTAAGAAATATAGCTGCTTATATCGTGGTTGCCATTTATAATATTCAGACATGTTTATTACAGATTGGAATATTAAATAGGCTGCAATCTTAATTAAAAGAGAGAGAGCGAGTGAGATAACTTATTTATAGTCCTAATATTAATGGAATCTATATATATGTATATAGGAGCAAGCCACAAGCTTGAAATGTTTTGATGCTGCAGCAAGCATTGTGAATACACTCATATTCGCATGTGGCATTAAACCAGCATTCATTTGGCCATTCGTCGTCTGCGGTTGAATCACTCACTTAAGCTGTCTGCATATGGCGGAGCAGCCTGAAACTGTCGTTGAACTTGCCTTGATGCGAGCCAAGGCCAGGCCAACAAGCAAAAGCAAAGGCAAAGCAAAACAAATCAATTAAAATGCCACACACACACTAACGCACACACACAGAGACAACACAATTGTAGCATTCAAAGACACGCAGCTTAGGCTTAGGCCAAAGTCCGCATTAAGTCCACTTCAATCAAACTATTACATAATTAAATCACAGAGCCTCACACACACACACACACACATACTCATTTAGATACACTCACACACACACTCACTTAGAAGACAGCTTGAAATGCACAGTAGAAAATGGTAAGCGGCGTAAAACTTGTAATAAATGGTGGATTATGTTAATCAAGCAGAAAAACAGAGACACGCAACTTGAAAGGCATAAAAGAGAGGCGACAGCGAGCCAGAAAGAGAGAGAGAGAACAATGCGATAGAAAGAGAGAACGCAAAATAAATGAATGAAACATTTTATTAATGGTTTATTTTTTTTTATGCTGGGCCCCGCAGTTGAAACGGCAAACTTTTGGCAATAAGTGAAAAAACATACTTAAAAAATGCGCCAACAAAAGAAGGCAAGAGAACAGAACAAAACAAGAAAAAAAGAAAAAAATACGCCGTAGAAACAGCAACAAGGAGAAATAAGTGAAGCAAAACAAAAGTTATAAGCATTTGGCATTGCCTTAAGTTTGCTTAAATAATTCATTAAATTAAGTATACAAAACAATCAATCAAAGCGCATTTAGTCTTCTTCCACCAAACGAAATGAAATGAAATGAAATGTTAATGAAATGCTCCGATTTTCCTTGATTTCCTCTCTATTTTATTTGCTTCCTATTAAATTTCTTAATTTCCTTAATATTTATTTTGCAATTGTATCACAATTTTTTCTATTTACCTTCTTCGAGCGTGAAAGTTGTGTGTGTGTGTGTGTTCTTCTCTCCCTTCTTGAAATAAATATATGCTAGGCTCAAGCTAAAGCTAAAGTTGAAGCGAAATGTTTTGTGGCTGCAGTCAGACCTGGGGGAATGTTAGCGAAACATCGCAGCTGTAGATTGAGAGATCCAAGCTCAAGGCAATTATGGCAAGAAGCTGCAACTTTCAAGGCGTATTCACATAGCACAAAAAAAAAAAACCATATACATGCATATGAAAAAAAATCAACAGCAAAATATGAAAAAGCATAAGAAAAATATGCAGAAATGAAACTGAAAACATTCTGCAAAATATGTATTTTTTTCATACTCTCTCACATGCAGCACTCAAAAGGGTATATGCAATGAATTAGTTGACACTTAAACTTGAAAGACTTGAATAAAATTGCAGAACTTTTCATTAAAGTAAATTACATTTTGCTTGGAAACTTGAAAAGAGACTTAAACGTTTTTCAATCTGAAATTGTAGTTAGAAAAATATGTAGTCAACATTAGATAAGAAATTTTATTAAATGAACCAAATATAGTATATTATTAAAAAAATAAATATATTGGAAAATGTATTTGACGGAAAAAGGGACAAATTTGAATAGTAAAAAATATAAAAAAGCTAGAAATTCAATATTGAAATTAAGAAAGTAAATATTTTTGAAGCTTTATTTCGATTCCCTAAAATGACTCAGTATTTTTTAAAGGTTTGGTATTTTATTGGCTTATTTCCGTTTTTTATTTGTTTTTTTTTGCACTAAAAGTAATTGCAATCTCAGTCACAAAGTTGCGCATATGCTAATTGGCAAAGGTTGTTACGCAGTATTTTTTAAAAGTTGTGGTATTTTATTGGTATATTAACGTTTTTACTTGTTTGGTACGTTTAAGGTAAATGCAATCTCTGTCGCCAAGTTGCGCATATGTTATTTGGCAAAGGTTGTTTGACATTTTTGGCAGTTGCTCCATAGTTCACTTCATGCAGTGTGGCTATGCAAGGCCAAACATTTTCGTGCAGTGTAGCGTCGTGCAGTGCAGCATAAAAATGCGCATAAAAACTTGCACATTTTTGCTGCAGTTGCTGTGGCATCCGAAACAACGCCCAGGACAACGCTCACACTCTGGCTACCTCTCTTTCCCTCTCTCGCTCTCTCTCTCTCTCTCTCTGGGTCTCCTTGTCGTTCTCTTGATGCTGCTGTTCATTGCTTTCTCCGGTTGTCGCAGCGTTGCATCGAGTAGCTGCGGCTCGTCGTCCGCTTGTCTCATAAGCAGTTGCAAGTTATTGACGCAAGATTTCCCCTGACATCTATTTTTGCCTCAGCAGCAGCAGGATACATTCAAGGCGAATGTGCCGCCGGCTGCAGCATAGTTTAGTTCTTCAACACCCACGCACACACACACACACACACCAACACACGCTCAAAGAAGCCCGAAAAAAATATGTGGCGTAAATGTTTGCCTTGTGTTGCATTTTTCGAAACATTTTTATAAAAATAATGTTTACAACTACAACTACAACTACAACTACAACTACGGCAACGGCAAGTGGAACTGTAGCTGTGCAACTAGCCTTTGCCTTTGCCTTCGCCTTTGCTTTTGCTTTAGTTAAATATAAAGTTTAGCTTTAGTTTATAAACGTTAACAAATAGTTGCCAGTCCATGGCTGGCGATTTTGCCAACAAACTTATTTACTCGGCAAATAGTTATACTTGTATTTAGTTACTAAGTTAGTTAGTCGACTGCAACGAAATAAAAATGCCACACACACACTTTCCCACTCACACACACACACACCCTCCGTGTTGTGCGTCTGTGCTTGTGTAAATATTTTGTAGAATTATGTGAAATACACAAAGGTAGTCAGATACACATAGCTTTAAAATTAGATGTCTTAAGTATGCTTGACTATTAAATACTCTTGCTGGCATTTTAAATTTCATGCATAACAAGCTATTTTTGTACACATAGATTTCCAATGCAATTTAATGCGTTGCTTAACAAAAATAGTCATGGAATATATTTATTTGTTTTTAGCCGCCGTCGCTTTCAAGTCCTCGATAGTATAGTGGTTAGTATCCCCGCCTGTCACGCGGGAGACCGGGGTTCAATTCCCCGTCGGGGAGGTCTTCGACTAAATAGTTTTATTTTACTTTTTTAAAATTTTATTTAACTTTTTCTTCATTACTCATATTAAATTTTGTATTAATAGTACTATAAATAGCATAAAACAGTGTAAATTTTATAGTTTTCCGCTTTATTTTCATATGCTCCAAAAAGTATGCTATTATTTTTGTCACAACTTTGCTGCGTGCCACTTTCTTTAATCGACAGCAATGCAAGCAACTATGTGCAAGAAGTCAGCTTGCAAGAGTATGCAAATTAAATGGCATTTTTCTTTGGCATTTCGCAAGACGACGGCAATTGTTGTTGATTTTTTAAAAACCCTATTTAACGATCCTTGCGGCGTTTTTGGTTTGCTTCTTATTTTGTCCAATTTTTTTCTCGAGTTTTATTGGATGCTTGTTGTGCCTGGAGCACGTGCCGCCTGCCAGGCTTTCAATTATGTAAGGTCTTTATAATCGAATAATTAAAAATGAAAAATTAACGCATGAAAAATGATTTTCAGCTCGAATTTACCAGCGGCAGGTGCATTTCGTTGGGTTGTGTCTGTGTTGTCGCTTCACTGCCTGCAGTCTGGCACACCATCCGGATTTCAGTCGAGATACCCTATAAAGAGAGATGTTAAAATAGCTTTAATGAATGTGACAGGGCAGCAAAATGTACAACAAATGTTATTAGTTTCATGCAGGGTATGTTCGAGTCGTGGCTACTCGTTTTTTGGTGCACTCGTGACTTGTTATGTTTGCCTGTTTCATGCTTTTTCCATTGGCAAACACTTTGAGCTCACATGCAAATATAATTGCAAGATATTTCGCTTGCTTTTTATGGTTGGCAAGAAGGAGAATCGCGTCCGACCAGTTCAGCATTTAATGAAAACTGTCTGAGTAATTAAATACATGATGACAAAAGTACGCACACACGCACACACACAGCTGGGTTAAAGCCGAATTTATTTATTTAAATTACACATATACACAGCACAGAAATATGCGAATTATTAATGGGCAGTCATCGAACAGCGACAACAACAACAATAACACTTGACTTGACCTTATTTTGTGGCATTTTCACGCTCCTTATTGAACGCTTTGCGGCACCTTCTGGAGGATCATTTTGTGTGGAGCCTGCGGGAAAATAAAGCGCATTTGCCACTCGCTGCCGTTTTGCCCGGGTGCAGCTAATGCGTTAAAGAGTTGAGCTCATTAAGGCCAAGACCAAGAGCAAAAGCTCCCGTGGAGCAACTATTAACGCTCTTTGTTTGTGCTGGGCCAACACTTTGAGAGGTTTTTCCTCTCAACTTTTTTTTTTGTAGTGCAAATAATTTACACGCGACCCCGGCAAATGGCAAATGGCGGACTCCGGACTCCGGACTACGCGGATGGCGGAAATGAAAAACCCGAAAAACCCAGCAAGTAGTGTCCGGTGCAAAAGCATAAGAAAAATTTCAAACAAAACTTAATTACTTGCCTCAAGTTGTTGGGGCCAACTAAAGCGGGAATGGGAGCGGAAACAAATTGGCCAAATTTGCTTGACTTGCTGCCGCGTTTGTATTTTGTATTATTTTTTTTTGTTTGGTATTTGTTGTACTTTGTTTACATTAACTGAGCAAGGGTGACACTTGCATTGCCCCTTTCGCATTTTTTTTGTGTGCTGTGTTCAGTTACTTTAATGAAGGTTTAAGTATTATTTGCTCAAGGGTTGCCTTTGCCCTTTTGTTTAACGACGATGGACCACAAGCCACCGCCCCCCAAAACAAAACCCCCATACCCTGACACCGTTATTTAAGCGGACTAACAAAAAAACAACAACAGCAACAAAAGCGAAAGCGAAAGCGAAAAAAAACCGAAATGTTTATTTGTATTGCGTGTAATAATTTTTAATTTTAATTTTTAGTTCTTTTGCGGCCAAAAGTTTGGCTTTTAAGCGCGGCGCACAAAGTAGAAAAAGGAGACAATGAACATAACAAATCAGAGATAAAAACTGCTGCTGCCGTTTTGGCGGTTAAAAGATAAACAAATGTTCTTGCGAAACAAAGGAGTTTAACTAGATTACAAAAAAAAAAAACGGAGTAGAAAAAGTGAAATATAATGAAAAGAAAATGCAAAATCTAGGCTTGCTATAAATATTAGCGATTTACATTTGAATTGCTTTCGACTTGAAGTACACAGAAAGAAAAAAAAACGAGCTTAAATTAAGAATAATAACCGACTAAAGTTTGATTTGTTGCATTTTTGCTTACTGAGTTAACAGCAACAAGATCTGAAATTCCTTTCTAATTTTAACGGAAGGGAATTCCAACACAATGAGAAACCAGAAAAAATTGTTTTTTATTAAGATCGAAAAAATGTTAAATCAAGAAATCAGAGTCGGACTTCGGTAGATACCATAATAAGTATTGTCTTTATGATTTCTGATTGATCAGATCAAAATTGTCGAAGCAAAGAAATACTTTTATATGGCAGGGGTCTTTATTTCTTTCCTTTAAAAATCTGGTATATTTTCTACTCTATGAAATATCAATATAAATAATATCAATTATACACTTAAGTATATTTTTGATATTTTTCTGGTATATAAATTAAGTATATTTTAAAATAAATACCGCACTATTTTAATTTTATTCAAAATGGGTGGCGAGTATCTCCAAGTCGAGCACACTTGACTGTAACTTTCACACTTGTTTAACCTAAAAATCTTATTTCAAGATGTGTTTTTATTTTAAGATCGAACCAAAATCTTAAATCAAGGTTTGCAATCTACTTTACAATCTAGATTTCTCTCCGTGTATTTGCAAACAACAATCAATTATTGCTATAACACAGTTAATGAGTTTACACACATTAGCAAAACTGATTCATTTTGCGGTTTGTTTTCCGCTGCGGCTGTCTCTATTATTGTAAGTCTATTATGTTAGTGCTTGAATCACATTATCAACTTGAATTCAAGTTGTGTTCGAGAGCGTTCTCAACTATCCACATAATTATCAATTTGACTCGTCGCATAATTTGCCAGCCAGCCAGGCAGCCATCGAACCTTGTTGACATTGCCAGAGAGTGAAGCGTAAAGCGTGAGACATGGAAATGAATTTCATTTTTTATTAATTGTACGCTCATTCTTTGGCAACTGTTTGTCTGGCCTGGCCAAGCATTCATTGTGATGAGGATGACTGCCACTGTGGCAGTGGCACTTGACTGATGCCGTTGATGATGATGATGACGAAGGAGCCGCTGACAATGGGACAACTTGGGGCGGATGTGGATGTGGATGAGGAGCAGTCGATAGCCGCTTGGCTTGGACCATAGTGAATAGTGTTCGCTTCGCTGTGGCGCTGTTCTTTCAATAATTGCTGTGCTTTAATGAGTCGCAGTTGGAGAGGGAGAGCATAAAAATAATTTTAAATCAGCTGCATATTTGCACAAAGCTTTATTTGATTTTAATTGATTTTTTTTCGTGCTGGCATTGCTGCTTCCCCAGTTCCCAGTTCCGAGTTCGTGTGTCAGCTATTTGCTTTTAATTTACCAACATACAGAGGAAGAAGAGAGAGAGAGAGAGAGAGAAAGAGAGGGAGAGGGAGAAAAAGCACACACATACGACTGTGGGCTCAATTCATTTCGATTGGCATCTCAGCTGTGTCTGTCTGTATGTATTTGCCCATAATTCGACTGTTTGATCTGTTGAAAAAGAATATATATATACAAGCAAACAAACGAATGCATATAATATATATATAGAGTATATAGATATGCGCGTATTTTAATTTTATTTGCTTTTTAAATGAAGCATCATCGGCCCGAAGCCACGCAGCTGATTGCCTCACTGCCTTCGGCATACACAATCAGTTGGCCAATCCCCAACACTCCACCTTCTCTCCCTCCTCCGCCTCCTTTGCACCCCCCTTCGGAAATTAACCTCAAATGCAAGCAATGTGCTGCATGTAGTATGCTACCTAAAAGCATGCTACACATATATGTATGTACTACTCTATATACATTCCATATCATATACAATACAGCAAGAAGCATAAAAATGAAATGAAATTTTATTTACGTTGAGCTGAGTTGAGTTGAGTTGTTGTTTCAGTGCTTGGCCCGCGGCTAGTTAAGTTTTTGGCTTGTCGTTTCTTCTGCGTATCGTAAAATATTTGCGTTATTATGCTAGTTATTTTTTTTTTTTTGTTTTTTTTTTGCAATGTTTCCAGTTGGGTTCAGCATCAGTTGCTCAGGTTGAACCAACCCAACAACAAGAGTTTCCCCCCCTTTGCTAGCTCATTTTTATTTCATCGCCTGCGGGCTGGGGATGACAAAATGGTTAGATGCATGCAACACACACATGGGGAAGAGGCAGAGAGAGGGGGAAAGAGAGAGAAACTCCGGCAACGTTCCCTTTTCGTAATAAAATGTCAAGTATTTGCTGTCAACAGGAACAACAGCAAAATCCTGTTTGCTAATAAAACTAAAATCCACTGAAGCATGCTTTTTGCTGTTTCGCAAAATATCAAACTTGTATAGTTTGGAGTTCTGTGAATCAGTCGACATATATTTTGTGGCAGCCGCAACTCTTCAAGCCAATTAGCAATAGCTGCCTTCAAAATTTGCTATGTTTTTAAGCCAAATCCAAAGCGTATGCCAAAAGCAACAACAATGAAAATGAAGAGCAACAACACAAAACAAAAAAAGAAAAAAAGGAAGCTCGATAAACAAGCCTGGCAGACATTTTAATGACCTTCAACTTGGACAAGAAGCTGTCGGAAAAATGGCAACAATCGGGGCGTTAACGGATATTGGCTTAAAATGTCATAAAAATTGTTACAGTAGCTGCCAGGCACAAAAAAACTTGATGAAGTAGTGAAGAGAGGAGGAGGTGGAGGTGGAGATGTGCCAGCACATTTATTGGTAAATAAAGTTCCTATTCCTGTTTCCGGCCATGATATAAAAGTTAATAATAAATTGAAACAATGAAGCCCAAATTGTTGATCTTTGCTGGCTGCACGTAAAACAAAACTCAACTTTATAGCCGCTGTAATAAAATTTCTAATGGTCTACTCGGCTATACCAAAAAGACAAATCAAATCGAGCTAGGCAAACTGGATTTAATTAATTTTACGATACGAATTTGTAACACAAAATGTCTGTCAAAGTTCAACCTGATATTTGTATTTGATTCGCATTTCGATTCAACTTGAATGCCAATTTACCTATATCCAAATCGAAGCAATAAAAATGTGACAGAGGTGTTTGAAGCCATTTTAAATATTCATTTAAAGGATAATGTTCTATGTCTTTAAATAGTAGTTGAAACTTTGACAAAATTGCTTTATTTGAATATCTTTTTGCTATGCCAATAAATTTCAATTAGTGCTTGCCATTTCTAGTTTTAATTTTTAATGTTGACAATTTTCACAGAACTTTTCTTCAGCGCAATTTCTTCTCAAGTGTGAAACCTGTGTCATGTGCGTCTTTTTTTTCTTGTGACTGAGTTGAAGACGGAGACATGTAAAGTGAAATTTTAATTAGATATCATTACAGGCACTGACTGCGAATGAAAAGTGAGAGAGAGAGAAAAGTAAAGTAAAGGGCTTACTTGATGTGTACATGAGATGTGACCCAAAATTGTTGGGCGAATATCAAACGCATCTAATTAATAATTAATAAGCATTGTCAATTAGAGGCCGGGCCTCATGATAGACACACACACACACAGACACACGCACACTCGCACATACATTTTATGCATGTCACAGCATTTTGTCATAAAGTGATAAAGGTAAAAAATCAACAGGCCTCGGGGAATGAGAATTACATTTTTGGGGCCATGCCATCGACTTTGTCCTTTTCCATTTTTTTTTTGTCTTTGTGCTAGATGACAATCTTTTGCATCGTGTGTGTGTCGAGATTGTTATGTTTGGTAGAGCTGCAAAATGCTGAAGATAAAGATGAAGATGAAGATGAAGAAGATGGCGCTGGGCATGGAGATGAAGATGCCGCACGCATGTGGCATAATTGAAAGCGACATCATGGCAGCCATGTTGCGACATAGCGAGCGACGTTGACAGCTGTTCGGGGCACGAGGCACGACTTGAGACAGGTGCACGTTTAACTTTTCCTGTGTGTGTGTGTCTCTGTGTGTGTCTGGCCCCGCCTTTCCAATAGAAGATTATAATGTACGCATTGCTTAATTTAAATGCTGAATATAGATGTGTATGTGTGTGTGTGTCGCTTTTCCTATGGCAAATTAAATTAACAACAGCTGCCGTGCCATGCCGTGCAGCCAAGCGGCGATAACAGACACTCATGTTTTAAAAATTAAACGAAATAACGAAATTTGCATAAATAAGGAGCGCTAATAGGATTTCGTTTGTAATTATCAAATTGGCAGCATTAACAAAATGCTCTGTGCGCAACAAAAAAATAAAAAAAACAACAATTGAATCAAATTAAAGATACGCTCCGCAAAAACAGATTTGCTTTAAGCATTCGCTTATTCGAATATTTATTGTTTAGCATTAACATTAAAACACAAAAAAAAATGTATGTACATGCATGTTGGCACCTTTTTCAATTTTTATATCCTTTATTTTATGCACATTAGCGAATTGGGTATTATCAATCAGCTGGGAATGTTAAAAGCTCAATTTTACTATATATACAAAACTTCTCAACATATTTCTTTTATGCTTTTGATATTGACAAAGTCAAACTTCTGTAGAGCAAACTTTACAAAGTCGAACACGTGTTTGTTCATACTTATTTATAGAATACTTATTCATCTAATTGAATGCCAATAAGTCTCTATCTTGCTTGGGTAGCTACAGGAAATCTTAAGAGCCCAGCATTGCCCGATGGACGCAATGCAAATGCTTTTTATACCCGGTAACCATAATGTAGTAGGGTATTATAGCATTTGTGTAACAGACAAAATGAGACATATACTTAAAAATTATATATATTCTCTATAAGCGTCAACTATATAATAATACTATTGTATTATTTGGGTCGTAGTTGCTTTAGCTGACAAACTGGCATATTCTTCACTCTATGGTATATTTTGTAATTTCCGGTATATTTGAAATGTAGCAGTATATTAAAATACCAGAAACATAGCCTTCAACATAATTCAATATATTTGAGGTATATTATTTGCATATATTTAGGGAATAATATCTATTTAAAGTGGATTGCAAGTATCTCAGAGTCGAGCACACTCGACTGCAGCTTTCTTATTTGTTATTTATTTGTTTGGCATCGCGTTTCGTTTGGGTTTTGTCCAAAATTTATTGACTGGCTCGCCAAATCGATTTCGCATTATTTGCGTATGGCAATCCAGCTGCTAATTTGCTTAAAAGCATAATTAACAACAGACGTACGTGTACGCCCACCCACACACACACACACACACACACACACACACACAAACACACACACACACACACATAGCATAAAAATGCGGCATTTTATAGCTGCTGCATGTGAGTCGTAAAAAACAAGCGCACGCAAGGTGTAAAAAAACAACAAGGAATACAGCACAAAAAACAGCGTAAATCAGCGCAATGAAAGAGCAGCGAACACAACAACAACAACAACAACAAAGCGAACAAGTCCGAACAACAGATGCAACAACAACAACAGAGAGAGATACGGGACGTATACGTAACGTAGCGCATTTCTTGTGTGTTTTGTTTGAATGCTTTGCGGTTTTTTCGCAGCGTGTGAAAATTGTAATAATTGCAAAAAAAACACACACACACACACAGAACTCGAAAGAGGATTGGCAAGCAGCTCTTCATTTATCGATTAATGGAGAGTAGTGTGCTTAAAAGTCTGATACAATTCCCTTGCTTGAATATAGACTTGATGTTGCATAAAAATATCAGCATTTATTGTCTTTTTTTTTTGTGACGAATATTATTGCACAATTGATTGCACAACTTTTGCACATTGATTTTTAAAAATGGCAACTTGAGATATTAATCTCATTTCTGTATTTACTTATTTGCGTTGATATTTTTGAATGCCACTCAAATGAATTCGCAGCGAAATGTTGCCGCTTATAAATGACGCACTTAACAAAGTTTTGTTCCGTGCGCTACTTTAACAAACACAATTTAATATTTTAATAGCAGACATAAGTTTTAAGTCCGGTGAGAGAAAGAGCGAATAAAAAAAAAGGTTTTTTAGAGGTTTTTTTTTCATTTCCATAATTTGCTTTGTGCAACCAATTAAAAGTGATTAGTTTCATATTGCGCCATTTATATAATTCTTATTTCTTATTGCGAATTTTGTTTTGTGTTTTGTGTTTTTTGTGCGCCCCGTAATGCGAAGCCAAAGTCGTTCCACAAGCAGCACAAACTGAGCGAAAACCTTTTAAATTCCGTGGTAATTAATTGGTGGGCTATGCAAATGGAGCAAGCCAACTTCCCTTTTCCTTTCTCTCTCTCTCTCTCTCTCCTCCCCCTCTCTTGCTCACTCTCTCTCCATATATATATAAACAGTCGAATGTCTTCATTTTCATTTGGTTTGTGCCACAAGTCTGAACATCGCGTGTGCCGATGCACGTAAACGTTTACCTATAATTTTATGACTTTGTGAGGCGACGGCATCGGTGGTAAACAAAGTTTGCTGTTTGCTGTTGTTGTTACCCTGCCCTGCCCTGCCCTGCACCCCTCTTCCCCTCTGAACAAAAAAAAAAAACGAAGCAACTTTTCTAATTATAATCTACATAACTTAAAATGCGAAAACAGGACGCGAGGGCAAAGTTTAACGCCTGCCAACGCATGTGAAATTAAATTATAGCTCTGTGTATGTGAGTGAGAATTGAAGGTAGACAGCACGGTGGAAGGGGGAAGGGGGGAAGGGGAGGGGTGGCGTGGCAAAACAAAAAACAGCTGTTGAAATGGAAAACAAATACGGTACACAAGGCAAAGGCAACAAATGCAGCCAACAAACAAACTGCAAAACTTGAGTCGTTGCTTGGCGACCGTCTAAATTAAATTTAAAATTTTTATTGATGGCTTCATTTGCATGGCAAAGGCACAAACACAAACACATATACACATGAATACGTGCTGCTTGTTGTGTGTGCGTGTGTGTGTATGTGGGAAAAGCAAAGTGCCTCACAACTTGCCGCGTTTATCCTGAAAAATCATCTAATCTGAGCTAGACTTCATATTTTTCTTGTTGCTAAGCTGCCTGCCATATGAATATGTATTGCACAGTCAAGAAATTCCAGCAAACGTAAACGCCAGCAAATCGCATTCGAAATTTAGTATGCAATTCAATATTTTATTTGTCAAACTAAATTCAAACTAGTTACCGATTTAAAGACAAGTTCGGTTAGATTAAGAAAAGAGAGTTTGGTTCAGATTTTGAAGGCAGTTTCAAAACATTTTCAAGGCGTTTTCAAGGCGTTTTCAAGGCGATTTCGTGGCGTTTTCTTAGCGCTATTTCGCCTCTAGCACATTTGCCGACTGTTGTGTGTGTGTGTGTGTGCAGCTAATGCTTTTTCACTTTAGTCCAGAGCGGAGAAAAAGAAGAAAGAAAGCAGAGAGGGGCAGAAGAGCAGGAGAGAGTCGCAGGGCTATGTCAAGTTTTTGGCCAAACACCCTGGGGCATATTTTAGAGGCTCATGTGACAAATTGCCAAAGCACGTGTATTGCATGCTTATTTCTGAGTATGCCATTCAGCTTGCTTTTTTTTCCATGTTTCATATGCCTGAGTTGCGCTCCTCTCCTTTGTCTTCACTGTATGTTGTAGTTTGGTGGCGTTTGCCGTTTGCCGTTTGCCATTTGCTGTGATGACAAATCCAATTCATTTCGCTACGCCTTACGTGGCGTATGCGTAATGTGCCTCAACTAAAGCTAATGGGCATGAGCTCATGCTACCTGCCTCCGTGCCACCTGCCTCCATGCCACACAACGTGTAGCGTGCGCTGATTTCCGCGTATAATGAGCGAGCATGTCTAGAAATTGACGCACACTTCAATCATTTTTTATTGCCGTTTCCATGCTCCATGCCGCTCAAGTGGAAGCCAATCAAAAAGTTGCGCTTCACAACAAAATGTTCAATGAAAATACAACAATCTCTACCTACTCTCCCACTTCATTCACTCACTCACTTGCTTGCTTGCTGGCTTGTTGGGCTCCTCATCAACTCGCTCAATTCAAACAACGAGTGCTGTGATGTGGATGCTGCTGCTGATGTAGCTGCTGCTGCTCTTGTTGCTTGCTGGATTGGGGGCTGGCTGAAGCATCAATATCATCTGCAACTGGCAACAATTACGCGTTGCCTTAATTGCCACACACACTCGTTAACAAGCCGGCGCAACAGCAACATCAGTTGCAACAACAACAGCAGCAACTGTGTTGCACTGACCCATCGTTGCATGGGGTTGAAATCAAAATCATTGGTGTGAAAATAAACTAATTGAAGAAAAATTTCATTTGCAATGGCAACAGCAACAGCAGCGGCAGCAAGGACAGCGACAGGCAGCAGGCTCTGTGGTGGACATGTGCCCCAACTTGCTGCATTTGACCCGAGGTCAAGTTGCAAGCACACACACACGCATGGCTTACGCAACCGGAGACAAGCGCGCCAGCACAAAAACAGGAGACACTGCGGCGCCCCGTGCTTATTTATCAGTTAAGCCAATGCCGCTGTCGATGCCACAGGACAACAACAGCAGCAACATCACTCTCTCTCTCTCTCTCTCTCTTGCTACGCGGCCATCGTATCGACTATCAAAATGAATGCATGAAAAACTACGAAATGGTAATGTGCCGTTGCCATGCATCCCCAGCAACAGCAACAGCAACAGCAGCAACAGTGGCAACAACAACAACAACAATTGGTTGAGGCGTCGCACAGTTGTTGCAGACGCCTTGTTGTTGCTGTTGCTGTCTGTTTATCTACCGTTCGCTTTTTGCCCTGAAGAGCCGCTTATGCGTTTTCATTGCCATTGCCGGTTGCCAGTTGCTGCTGTTGCTACTGTTGCTGCTGTTGCCCCGTTGCCAGCAGCAACAGTTTCCTCTGTTGCGTGTGAAAAATTGATGGACATGTGTTCAGGCCACAAGCAGAGAGAGCGACAGCCGCTGCTGCGTCAGTGACAAGGCGACAGGATCAACAAGAGAGAGAGAAGAAGTGAGAGAGGGAAAGAGATAGTAAGAGGTAGAGTGAGAGAGAGAGAGAGAGAGTCAAGGGAGGTAGCAGAGGATGTGGAAACCAATCAGCTGCATGAGTTTTCAATTTCTCACCTAATTGGCGGCGAGTCAATTGTATTTCAAGTGCCAGCTTTGCAACAGTATCAACAACCACACACACACACACACACACACACACACTAACACACACATACACACACACACACACACACACTGTGCAACACATGCTATGCACATCAGCAAATCAATATAAAAGCATTTTTGAAATAAAATACTGGAAATCGCAATTTAATCAGCTTAAACACAATTTAGCTGCATATTTGGCATTTAATTACTTTATTAGATAACAATTTTTAATTTAATTGGCGCGCAAAAATGCCAACAGCTTTTTAGCACACTTCAATGTGCAATGTGTTTTTTTGCGTTTGCGCCATTTTAAATAAATGACTATAATTAGAATTTTTAAAGTTCATCAAATTGAGTTTTTTAGACAACATTATGCGATTGGATAGAAGGGTATTATAACTTTGTGCCGGCAGGAAATGTATGTAACAGGTAGAAGGAGGCAACTCCGATCCTATAAAGTATATATATTCTTGATCAGCGTCAACAGCCTAGCCGATGTCCGTCCGTCCGTCTGTCTGTCTGTCCGTCTGTCCGTATGAAACACTGGATCTCAGAGACTATAAGAGATAGAGCTATAATTTTTTTTCGACAGCATTTGTTATGTTTGCACGCAGATCAAGTTTGTTTCAAATTTTTGCCACGCCCACTTCCGCCCCCAAAAATCCAAAAAATCGAATTACAATAAAAATTGTGGAAGTTATTTAAGAAATACTTTTGTATGGGCTAAAACGCCTACTTACTAGGGGTCTCAGTAGCTTTGGCCGACAATCTGGTATATTATGCCGTCTATGGTATATTTTGGAAGTGGTACTATACTACATGTTGTAGTATTTTTGGGTATATTTTGGAAATAATACCGCAATATTTTGCTTTTATTCAAAATGGGTAGCGGGTATCTCACAGTCGAGCCCACTCGACTGTAGCTTTCTTACTTGTTTTAATGTAGCACTATATCAATATACCAAGTACAACCTGTGGTATTTGGTATTTATTTTGGTACATTTTGATTCGCACTGTTTTGATTTTGTTTTTCAAAATGAGTCGCCCGTATATCAGAGTCCAGCAAACTCAAATGTAGCTCTCCTATTTCTTAAATTTATATTCAATATTCTTAGAATTTATATTATATATCAATAAATTCTAACTTCAAGCTAAGTCTATTTCAATTTATTATGTGTTATTTAATTTCGTTTTACCATATTTTAACAAATCATTTTTCTAACTAAAATTCAATCAAGTAACATTTATCTACATTTAAAACTATATATTTTTCGGTTTTGTTTTATTTATTTATCAATAATAATACTAGCAAAACCTTAATAATAATATTAGCTACAACTTTCTTGACTTTTACATTGAGTTGCTTAAATATGACAGGCTTTTGCTTCTCAGCTTTCAGCTCAGAGCTCTTGTACTCTGAGCAATAATAAAAACTAGTAAATACTGGCAGATTCGATTTGGGCTATCAAATTATGGCGCAGCATATAAATTAGCTAGTTCCACGCTGATTCAGACTGTCGATAATGCCACAAAGAGTATTTCATTTTTTTGCTGTTTGGGGTTTGTCGAACATAAACTAATTTCTTTTTTCTCGGTCTGCCTTGAGTTATGGCGCTTTAATTGCCCTGCGAAATAAACCGAGGCGCACAATTTGCATGTTTCTCCACTTTGTTCTCAGTTTTTCTTCTCTTTTTTTTTTTGTGTTGCTCGCACATGATTCACGCTCTCTCTTTCTAACGCATTTGTGAACTGACTGTCGATGAGGATGGGGCAACAACATTCAGGCAGAGGCATCCATACAAAATGTGGCTTTTCATTAAAATCTAAAAACATAAATCTAAAAACTGAAACCAACAATGGCTGCCACAGATGGGTGAAGCTCGCTGCCTTTATGTCTTCCTTCCTTCCTTCCTGGAGTGCCTATCTTCCATCCTCTCCTTGAAGCTAATTGAATTTGGAACAAAATTCAAGTCAAAATTAAAAAATTACGAGCGAACAGCTTCGACGCTTAAATAAACTGTAAAACGGAAATGTATTCGACAGGTGGAAATTAAAACTGATTGAATTGTAAAATGAAGCATAAAATGCGCTCTTGCTTTTATTAATGTTTATGCGACGCAGCTGCTGCCACGCCCCCTCCTACTTCTCCTTCCCCCTTTTCGAGCCATTTCAGTAAAAGCGAAAGCTGCAAAACAAATACATTACGCATCTCGATAATTTATACTTTTTGATTTTAATTTGCACAATTTCGCCGCATATTTTATGGCTTTTCTTCTTCTCTCTTTTTTTGCATATTTCTTTTTTTTTTCGCCCGTTTGTATTTGTCACTAAAAACTGGTGAAAATTATTATGGCAAGCGAGGGCAGCTTGAGGCGTTTTAACTTCTAATGAAATATATATGTTTTGTGCATATTTTCAACATAACTTCGACTTAGAGAGAGAGAGCATTGTATAAAGATTTGATTATTTGAATTGATTGAGTAGAATCAATTATTTGATTCCTATTGTAAAAGAGGCAGAAAAGCAGATTTCCCTTACTTCAATGTATAGTTTTTTTAGTAAGTAAAAAAAAGTATATTCAAAATGGAAAAAAGTATGCAAAATAAATTGAAAATCATTTAAAGAAATACGAAGGAAAGTGGATAGATAAATATAAAGAAATCATATATTTGTTTACTGTATTTGATCTACTTCGATCACTGAGGAATTTGTATAAGCTTAATCTCGATTAGACAAACAAATGAATGTCAGCTTTACTTTTAGTAGAATACTTTTTTTTTATTCAGGATAAATAAATATAAATTTATTTTAAGAATTCTTCAAAAACCCATATATTTGTTTTGATTAGATCACTGATTAGTTTTTATAACCTCTATTTCAATTAGATTTTCGGGAAAGCTCTTCTACCAAATAAATGAAGATTTGAAAGTTAGCTTCACTTTCATTAAAATACTTCATTTAAATCTCGTTATCAAATTTACATTGTTTTCTTCAATAAAAGAACTAGAAAATCAAAGCTACATCATATGCTCTATTCAATCCCACTCCTCAAAATCTCCCATCTTCCCGTTTAGCCATTAAAACTGTGGCCAGACAACTTTTTGTTTATGTGCAATGAAATGACGAACTTGACGATCATTTACACCTGTTTAATGCATTGACATCAACCTTGCGATGCAGCACTTTATGAGAGGGTCAAGCCGTAATAATCGGAGGTTGTATTGCAGGTCGTGGCAAGGTTTTGATTGGAATTTCGGTACGAACAACTCTCGTTGCATACTTTTAGGCATGTGTTTTTATTAGAGCTGTAATTGAAGTTTAACTGCGCATGTAATAAAGGCAATTTGAGCTATTTTCAACGCATTAGCAGCATAAATAATACAAGTCGAAAGTGCGACGAATATGGCTGGCCCATTTCTCAGTTGGGGAAAACAACGCCCAAAACCAAACGATGAAAGCATTTCTCTTAAGACTATGCCCAAAAAATGCGTAACTCAAATGAACAACAGCAACGAAATGCGAGAAGTGCGAGAGTGGAAAATGTGAAAGGCGCAGCAAAGCATTACCAATTGCCCTAGAAGTGTGAACGTGCATGTTACTCCTGCCTCCATATGAATGGGAGAGAGACGGAGAGAGTGGGTCTCATATGTGCCACACCCCCAAAGTTGATATTGTGCTGCCCACAAACAAACGATGGCGACTTATTCATTGCGCTTGCCATTAAGGTGGCTCTGATGCCATCGTCGTCGTCGTCGTCTGCTGTGATATATAACACGCTCATAATTGGTCATAAATCTGACAAATGTAATTTGTCATCACTCAGGCAGCAGTCAGACTAGCGAAGGAGAGAGGGAAGAGGAGGGAGATTTGAAGGGAATGTGGTAATGGTTGGCGTTGCTGCTGGGACCCAACATCAGTTCAGTTCAGTTCAGTTTGGCCAGACTTCAGTTGGCCACGCTTTGCTGAGTGCCAAAATGAAAAAGGTGCTTGACACAAAATGTCAGCTGGATATTTTTTATTACACAATCACAACACATACAGCAAGCCAGCAAACACACACACTTACGCACACACAACACGCACTCGCAACTTTCTTTGACTGCGCCTAAAAGTATGCTCTGGATCTTGACACACACACTCGCACACACACCCACACACACACACACAGTTAACAGTTAAGGATGGCATCACACGTAAGCCACAAAGTAGTTACTTTTTATGCTTTCCGCTTTTGGCCATTGTTTTTGCCTCGCTTTTGGTCACTTGAGCTCGTAAATATTTTACAAGTTTTCCTTTGCGCCTCGAGTCGTTCACTCCCCCTCTCTCTCTCTCTCTCTCTCTCTCTCTCTCTCTCTCTCTCTCTCTCTCTCCTTGCTCTCTCTCTCCCTTCGCCGTTTGTCTCCAACAACTAATTTTTGCTTTTATAGATGACGTACGACTTATTTGTGTGGCAGGTTCAACATCTACATTTCATTATAAATGACTTTCAAAATGGCCTAAACGTTCCAAATGAACTAGTCTCTTTCCCTCCCTCTCTCTCTCTCTCTCTCTTTCGCTCTCTCTCTTTCTAGTTCTATCTAGCTATGCCTTGGTGTCCCCCCATTTGATTTTAATGATGCCACTTGGGCGGCAATCAATAAACCGTTGCAAATTTATGGGAATTAAGTTGCCGCATAATGACTAAACACCAGTTGTGTATATATTCTTATGCAGGGATGTGTTGCCCAAATTTATTTTACCCGACTGAGGTGAAAATATGACAAATATAAATTGTGTATGCAAGACAGATGAAGTGTTGCCCTTGTGAGCTAGTTTTGCCTTTAAGTCTGCTTACATTCAACTGGGTTTATTTTTGTTAACATTACACAAATAAATAGTATTAATATCATAGTCAATAGTAGCTATTTATAACTCATGCATAGGCAGTTTTATTTAAATGCTTGAGTCAAGTCATCTTCAGAAAGAAAGCATCACAATTCGTGAAGAATGTAGTAGAAAAACTTAATATTATATTATTTAGTGTAGAGTATCTTTATTACAAATTGAAAATTTCTAAACGAACTTAAAATATTCCACCCACAAACCTTTAACTATGACTAAACTTAAAGCAAATTTTTAAATGATCTGAAAATATTCCACAGACCTTTAAGTTATTATGACCAAGCTTAAAGCATCTCTACACAGAGAGACAAAAATTAAGATTGCAAATTTTGATTTAAGATTTTACCTTCGGTTTAATTTTGAGATTTTTCCATTCTTAAGACAAGATTATAATCTTGAATTTTAAGATTGGGTTGTCTAGAATTTTTTTAGAATCTTGTATCTTATTCTTGATGTTTTTTTGAGTCGATGGCTTTAGTAGCTAGCACTCCCTTCTTTTAGTTATTATATTATTTTGTATATTAATTTACATGTAAATAAATAAATAAATATTCTTGCTTTATAAATTAAACCCTCTTGATTCAAATTTGACATCATATTCTTAATTCAAGATTTCTTACTTGATTTTAGCACTTTTTTCTTTGTGTGCACATTTAATTTAAGTCTAAATAAGTTGAATGGTTTTTAAACTAAATCTTGAGCACTTTTAAAGTGTTGCATATATATTATATATGTATATCCCCTGCGCTGGGAACATGTGAAAATTCCCAGGCTTTGAAGAACACTCTTGATGATGATATTGATTGCATTGTAATGACCTCAGTTTAGCGTAGTTGTGAGTTGCCAAGGCGTCAATGGCAATGCATTTCATAGTTTTATTTCACGGCCTGCGTTGCAGTAAATGGGTCAGCGTCTTTTGTGATGAGATCGGTTGTGGAACGTGAACGTGACGATCAACAAGTGCGCATTACCTCAATTACGATACAAATGCATTCGTGTTTACTAAAACTATTCACATTCACATTCGTATGAGTGAATCAAAACTCTGATGCGACACATTTGGCAAATTGCTAAAGATATCAACATCATATTATTTTTCCCTTTTTTTTTTTTGGCTTGTTTTTTACACTTTTATAGCTGGTGTTGTTGTTGTTGTTGTTTATGCTGCTTGGTTGGAGACATGGAGAAAATCCGAGAATTTGAGTGCGACTCAATTAGAGGCAATTGAATTATTACACGACGACACTCATTCAATTTTCTATGTGATATGCTGCAAGGGGGACAAACAAATATATCTACATATATCTGTATGAGTAAAGAGTATTTCTGTATGGATTTCATGTATGAATTTCAGCCACTGGCAATGCTGTCAAATCCAAATTGTGTGATGAGCAAAATGATATGACATTCTCGACTCGGTTAAAATGATCAAATAAATGCGCTACATTTTGCCAGTCACCACATTTTTTTTGGCCAGCACACAGATTCGATTTCTTTTGCAATGGAAGTGTTAATGCATTGAAAGCATTTTAGTATTAAGTGACAGCTATAAATCAATTGTATGAAATGTAAGAAAGTAAATAAATTGTTATTATTAAATGTGACTTAAGGGAGAGCTTATGAATGAATGAGCTGAAGTATTCAAATCACTGTTTACTATTAATCAACTTTAAATAAGAAATTCAAATCCTATACCTAATAAACATCTTCTTTATTTTATTTCAGATCACAATTTTTATAACATTTTTACTTACCGGTGAGTCAAAGCTAAATTTTATTTCACATTTTGTATATCTTATGTGTCTATCTATTAGAAAAGATACCCAAATTAATTTAAAAACATCTTAACACACACTTGCCAAACTTGAACAATGGCAACAAAGAGTTTTAAAGATGAGATAGGAACTAAATGTTCAATTGAATGCTTAAGATATTTATAAGGCTGCACTTCAATGCGAGTTCTTTTGAAGAGGAATGAGCTACGTGATTTTTGAAACCTCTGTGAAGCTCTTGCGTTAATCTAAATGCCTCACAAGTGCCAACGTGTGGCAGCCGCACACGCATTTCATGATGATTTCCATGCTTTTCAGGGGGATATAGGCGCCGACGCGTTGCCTTTTTGCCCCCAGTTTGAAAGTGGTTATTGCCGGATGCAGATCGCAAGCATGAAACATACTCGTTGTACATCCAATTCGCAGCAGCAGCTGCTGTTGCTGCTTCTACTCATTGCTGCCGCTTGCCTTGTGCAGCCCGCGGAGGCTCGCGGTGGTCGTGGACGTGGCGGTGGCTCATTTGGTGGCATCTTCGGTGGCTGGCGCAGCAAGTACGGCAGCAAATCATCGTCGTCGGGCAGCGGGCGTCGCGTTGTCAGCGGTTCACCCGTCCACACGGCGATGACTGTACCCAAGGTGCCGCTGCCACCGCCGCCACCGCCACCGAAGAAAACGTTGTCCATGCCCAAGCCACAGCTGGGCAACTATCCGCGTCAGCAACTGCCACACGGCTATAGCTATGGCTATGGATCAGCGCCCAGCCAGGGCACCTACTATGCCAATACTCAGGCACTGCCCAGTGGCGCCATCTATTATCCACAACCGCCCATGGGCAGCAGCAGCTTTGGATCAGGTGAGCGAGAGTGAGAGAGAGTGAAAGCTTGTGTGGAATAGTTCTATAGTTGGCTACGTTTCTACATTGTCGAAGGTACCAATGGATTTTTGACTGGTTTTCTGGCCGCCAGGCTGATGAGCAGCATGAATCGTGGCCATTATCATCATGTGTATCATCAGAATCCAAATCAGAGCCCGCAGGGCGGAGAACCTGCTCAATTGGAAAGTCGGCGCATAATCGTTATTGACAATGGACAGCAGGGAGGTGGTGCGGGAGAGGGACAGGGACAAGGAGAGGCACAGGGAGAGACAGAGGCACCTCTGCAAGAAGTGCAGTTCTTTGCTCCGCCACTGAGCAATGAGGAGGAGGAAACCCAGGAGGAATTGTCAAGCGAGGAGCAAACAACGCAAAGCACTGATGCAATAGCGCCACCTGTTGGCGGCATTGTGTGCTTCCCCATCGTGATGAAAGAGACGGATCCCCTGAATGCCGAAGAGGTGCGAGAAGTGGAACGCATTGCATGCGTGCCAGCGTCAAGTTTGAATGCCATGGCGCATGTGGATTGCCAAAACGATCCACAGTGCATAGCTGAACAGGCTGCCAGAACTACGACTAGCACAGAGCCACCAATTGTTGCAGGCGATATTGGTAGTGCATCTGATAGCACAGAGGGAGAAGAAGAGGGAGCGACTGCGGCAGAGGAAGTCACTGAAGTGACAAACAGCTCGCAGGCTGATGTGGTTGCTATGCTGAATTAGCCTTAAATTTATACGCTAAGCTACAATGCAAAATAAATGTTTACTTTCGTTTTGATTTACAGCCATAAAATGCCTCAAAGATTCATTCTGTCTAATTATATACTCCTTTATGGCGCACACTAAACTATGCTACTTACATAGTTTCCCCTGTTTTAATGAGCTGCGTGTAGAAAAAATCGTTCAGCTTTTGATAAACTACAAAAAGCTTTAAAGCTTTTAAGTCTAGGCAAGCTTCCGCAGACTTTGCTGTGTGCTGCCTGTCTCTAGCAAGCTGTCATATTTGTCTCGCCCATGAGCACGTGTCGGGAGACCGCCTCTGTCTCCATCTTCGTCTCTTGTGTTTGCTCCCGCAACGTCAGAGCTAAAAGCTATTGCCGGACAGCAACAACAACAACAACAGTAGCAGCAAGGCTGCGTACAAAAGCAACAACAACAACAGCAAGAGCGACACCCCAACGAAGGGGCAGAAAAGCAAACACCTTGTCAACAACAACGACAGTGAAGCTGACGCTGAGGCTGCGCCAATGCCGTCTGCTTTGGCGTTGACGTCGACGACGGCTGCAGACATATGGGAATTTGCGAATGTGTTTGTGCAAGTGAGTGAGGAGTAAGCGTGATGATGATCCAAGAGCACGAAACACACTCTCGCTCATTAATTCAGCCGAACAAAGAGAGGGGCGACTGAACTGAAAGGAGTCATGCAAATTCGCAAAAAGCTGTGTTACTCTCTCTCTCTCTCCTTTCAGCAAGAGAGCAAGCGGCTGAATGCATATGTGCTTATCATTCACATTATCTTGATCAGATTATCTAAACCACTCATTTATATTTGCAAACATTTTGGATATTTTTCAAAATTCTTAAAGAGTTCTAAAAATAAATTTGAAATTAGCAAAGTTAAAAACAAACTTGACCTGCACCAATGGATTTTCTTCATTTTTATTTTGATTTCAAGTTTGTTTTTAATTTAGCTAATTTCAATTTATCTTAGAAATCTTTAAAAAAAAAAAAACTTAAATTAGGACAAAAAGAAATGCATTCTTTCATAACATTTTAAAATTAGTCTCACTGAAATACTAGTCCAGGCTTCATAACACAAAATATTTGTATTGCTTCAAAATTTAAAATTTTATCGCATGCGATATTTATGATATTGCACATGTTGGTATTCGTATGATTATGTTTACAACCCACACATGTTTGCCAATCCATGATGCGTAAATGATATCATAACTAATCCAGAGCAACAACACACCTCAGAGCTAAATTCCCCCACTCGGCCCCGGCAAGACAAACAATAAAATGAAAATTAAATAAAAGCGTTGGAGCAAAACAACTCCCATGAGACATCAAATACCAAAACACACAACACACACTCGCATATGCTGACATTTATACGAGAAGAGCCCATGTTGATTGGAAAGAGAGTGAGAGAGAGCCGCAGTCGACAGCGACGTCAACGTCGATGCCAGCAGAGATGACAAATACATCAACAACAACAACAATACAGCAATAACAACAAGTAGCGGCACCAACAAGTTGCGGTCGCTGCTTTTTTCCGTTACTCTTTTTATACTCGCGGCGGAACGCGTCACGACGCCTCGCAAAGCGTCGCCGCCTCTCAGCTCACAACAAAAGAAACTAAATTTTCAAGCGCATTTCAGTTGTTTGAGAAACTTTGAACGGAACTAAACACGAACTAAAATCGCACGCGTTAGCGAAAATTAAACTGCATAACAAAATCAAGTAAATACACCCAACAATAATAAGTATTATAATCATTTACAACTTTGTGCGAATATTTGTGTACAATTGCAATTGTGGCTGTTACTCCAGACCGGTTTCTTATTCATATATATTGGTGTGGTACATAATGTATTTAGCTCCCGATCAATCGACGCTTGACGCCTCATCAATTACAGAGTCAATTGAAGCGCAAACGTTCTTTGTTTTTTTGCGACTTTGCTAAATTTGTAGGAGCGCAAGGTCAAACAATAAAATACAGTAAAAACCCAAAAAAATTCAATTTGCGGTGAAAAATTTATAATTTTGTAAACAATTTTTGCATTTTTGCTGGTTCTAAGAAACAGTTATTGTTGCATGAAGTTTATTTTCTTGTGTTTTAAAAGTTCTGCTTTACCTAAAATAGTTTGTTCTGGCAAAAAGTTTATTTGTTTGTTCTAAAGAGGTTTCACTGTACTTCATTATGTGTTATATTCATCTATATATTTATATATTTGTTGTATACGCAAGCCACATGTCTCGCCGATTATTAGGTATATAGAAACCCAACGCAATTCGAATTCTCTAATTCATTTTTTTAAAAACATTTTTAATGATTTGTGTTCGCTGGTCGTTTTTTTGATGATATATTTTGAGTACATCCATATGCTCTTAAGTATAATGTGAATTTTTTATACTAATGCTTATATAGTATATGGTATATAGTACTTTCTTCGAATCATTCCAAATATTTGCAATGCAGAACCGGTTGAATATTTTTTAGCTGTCTTCTCAGTCACGAGATTGAGTTCATCCAGGAATCGATTTCAAATTATTCTGAATTTGCATTTGTAGTATATTAAAGTCATTGACTTTTCAACTCCAGTTTCCAAATGTTTTCAAACCAAGATTAAATATAAATACAAATCTATAATTTCAATGGCAACGGAAGAATAATCGTCTCAACAATTTCATCAACAAAATTTAGATTGCCTCTCATAATAATATTTGTGTGAACACAAAACAAAGTTCCATTCTAGAATTTATTCCCAGTTTTTTATTACTCATTCTGCAGTCAACAGGTTGGTTTAAATTTAGACGTTCCACATTTATTTACACATATTATATCTGTATCCTCGATATAGGTGCAATGCCAAACGTGTGTGTTGGGGGGAAATTTGGGGCAGTAAAGCTTTAAAAATAGTCCAAAAAACTATGGAATAGAAAGGGAGCAATACAAATTTGTTTATTGCCGAAATTCTTTTGTGCTTAAGTGGTTATTGACCTCAAAAGAGTGAGACTTGAAATTGTTATATGAATTTTGATATTTCTATTTATCTCAACTTTGATCGTGAGACATCTTTCCAACATCTTTCTCCTCCATTTCGTTTATTGTCTTTTCGATTAATTACATCACAATTTTAACTGACTCAACAGTTAACCATAAATAGATTTTTCAAGAGCGGTCTTTGGCAAACATTTCGAACATTTCGCTTTTTAACGACACAACTTACGTAGCACATTTGTGTGTTATGTGTGTGTGTTACCTGGAAGGGAAACCGGTCTATTATATTAACCAACTAGCTTCCCCGTTCATGGCAATTTTCACCCACTGCCACAAAGACAAGGCCGACTGCACGTCGCGTTTAACTAAGTCAGACTGTGGCAGCTGCAGATTAAGCTCGCTTTTAAATAGTATAAGAGACACATGGTCAACTTCAGGCAGTCTTATCAATTCTATGCTCACTTGACACCTTGTGAACCCGGCTGGTTGATAAGAATAAGCTAAAGACGTAATTGTATTCTGGATTCTGTTAAGCGATCGAAATCAGAGTGCTCGATCAACAGACAGTTTGCAAAACAAAATAAAACAATTTGGATTTTCCAAGAAATTGCTGTAATTAAACGATTTTTATGACGTCACGAGTTTCAGCTTCACGATTTTGTGATGACTCAGAGATGCAACCTGATTTGGTTGTTGCATGCAATAGTTGTAAACAAAAACGAATTCACTCGAATTCATTCGTGAATTCATTAGATTAAATTTACATTCAATCATGTGCCGAGCAGTGAATGGGAATTCTAACCGCAGTTTGTGGTAATTTATAACATGCTATATTCTATTATAATTACTTCTGTGCATGTAGAAATTTTCTCAATCAATTCCAGTTTTAACTATTATAATATATATACTTGATCTTGACTTGAGTACTTGGTATATGATATCATACAGATAAAAATAAAGCACTCATTATTGAAGGTCTGTCAATAGCTGAGAAACAAGTGTTTTTTTCTCTTGAAATTCTTCACTTTTGAAATGAGTTGGCAGCGCCTTTCTGATTAAAAAGACTTTCGTGTCAATATGAGTGTAGATTAATGTGAAAAAAGCTCGTTGACGCAGCTTCGTGAATGATGAAAGTTCATTGATTATTCTATGACGTCTTTCTTGAGCGAATTCACGTCACGACTTTTTTTTTGGGACACAATTGTACTAAGTATGCGGGTATTAGATTAATTAATATGCATATGTCATGGGAGGCGGGAAATGGGAAATGTTGACAATTAGTTCAACTTTGAAATTCTTTTGCAGCTTTAAGATCAGAAGTCTGGAACAGTTTCCGTTCACCTTGGCTGACTTGAAACTTGACCTTCTGATCTGACACCCCGTCCCATTAAACCTCCCATCGTTAATTCTTAATGTCTGGGTGTGTGCTATTTGCTATTTGCTCTAGTCTATATACTATATATACACTGCCATGGCAAAAGTCCTCTCGCAATAATGGAAGCAATGAAGTGTAGCCACGCGACAAGCGGAGCGAGCAAATCGTCAAGTTAATTATCATCATGGCTAACGCGCCCCAAAATGTGGCACGCAGACACCAAAAGTGGCAGACCGGGGGCGTGACATTGCGTCAGCTCTGACGGCGGCGTGGCACAGGGAGAGGGAAGGGGGAGGTGCAGGGCTAGCTGCGAGTTTATGACGCAAATAGATGTATATGGTGAATCAATTAGAAGAGCGCGCAAAAAACTTTTAAAGCAGTCGCAGAATTTATGGCGCACTTCTAAACTGTATTAGTGTGTGTGTGTGTGTAGTGAGTGAAAGTGGTGTGCGTGTGTGTGTGTGTGAGTGTGGGAGAGTTTTGTAGTCAGCTTTTGGGAATTGTCAACAATGTGTTGAGCTGTACACTCACAAGTGGCTCAGGCTCTGACTCTGGCTCTGGCTCTGGCTCAGGCTTTCGCTCTGTGAGTGTTCCGAGTATTATTAGCACAAATTGAATCAATTGTTTATGCAAACAACAAATTAAAGTGCTCTTCTGTCCCCCCAACCCCCGCTCCTCCTTCTGCCCCACGCACTCAAATTAAGAATGACACTGAGAGAGAGAGAGATTGCGAGGGGCAACTTGTGTTTTTGGTTTAGGATTTGGATTAGTGATGAGAAATTTAAATGAAATACTATTTATAATAATGAAAATGTTATAATAAAATATTATATTCGATAAAGGATCAGTTATTACTCTTAAAAGTTTAGAAATAGTTACACTTGATTACAAATAATTGTACCATAAACAATACTGCACAATTCTTTTAAAACTGATGAGTCATATATATATAATATTATAATCTCAGCTAACTCTGCTATAGTGCTCATCTATCAGTTGTGTGAGCTGTTTTCTATTTCCTGTTCTGGATGGTTTCCTCAATCTAATATTTATAAAAGCAATTGAGATTCTCAAAAAATTGGATTTATGAATATGAATTCGAACCATTCGCAATTGTAATCGATAAAGTATATCGGAAAATGTTGCCATATATCCTTTTTATCGATAATATTATAAATATTTTTCATATTTAAGAGAAAACTTCTTCAAGAAATAGTTGAATAATCTTTTATTTGCCGCTCTAAGACAGACAAAATTTGATATCTTTGATTTATCACATTTCAACTGCTATCCATAGATGACTTATCGATATTATGCCATTCTGAATATTTGATAGGAAACAATTTGTTTGTTTTCTTGTTTATTTGTTTGTCGCACATTAATCATCTTAACCTTTGGCTATGCTTAGTTTATTTCGCACTCTCTCCTCCAAGGCATTATTTAATATGCTGTTTAAATGCTCATCGCTATATTTCTTATCGCTATCGTTAACACTCCGAGTGTGTGTGTGTTTCAGTGTTGATTCGGGTTTTTTTTTGTTGTGTATGTTTGAGAGTCGCGCGTTAATCGAGTGATAAGCATCTGGGTTATTTAAGTGCTGCAAGCTGGCGAGAGCAGCTCAGTTGCTCACCTCAAGTCGAGCCAGCCACGACACAAGCAATTTGTACAGCATCCACAACAATCGACACAACAATCGTTATCGCAGCTTGACAAGATTTGCACAAATCATCAAGAGATCAAGAGTACTAAGTGAAAAGAGTGTGTTTGTGTGTTATTCATTTGTTTGCAGCATGTCGCACACCGTGAGGCGACTGAGCCACGTGCTCCTCCTCTCGCTGCTACTCATCCTGCTGGCCAGCGAGGATGTCCAGGCCAAGCGTTGGTTCAGCGGCGGCAGCAAAAGTCGCTCCAGCTCCAGCCACAGCAGCTACACGCCACGACGCACGTCCTCCTCGTCCTCATCCTCCCACTACACGCCAGCACGTACGTCGCATGTAACCCACTCGTCGCCTTCAACGTCCCATGTTTCCCACTCGTCGCCTTCGACGTCCCATGTTTCCCACTCCGTGCCAGCCACATCGTACAGTTCACCCAAGTACCAGGGACAGAGTGGACATGTGGACAACACACGTCTCAGCTATGGCGACACACACTCGCAACCAAAGTCTGTGGCGCCCGTAGCATCCGCACCGCCAGCACCCGGCTGGAATGTGCCCAAGGCTCAAGGACCGCCGCCAGCTTACTCGGCCAGCAATCCCGTGGGCGGAGCACACACCAACATCCATGAACCGCCGCCAGCCTACAATCCCAGCTTCAAGGCGAATGCACCACCACCAAGCTACACGGCCGCGACCAGCAATAACGCACGTCCCGTCGGCTCCAGCTCCTCGAGCTCCAGTTCCAGTTTCGGTTCGGGTCATCACTACACGCCCTCTGGCGGCTACAGGTCGCGCACCAACACAACCGGCTATCAGCACTCGCCCATCACGGCAACGCATACGCAAGGCGTGCAGTCAGGTTATCCCGGTGCCACATACCACAATCCCGGCCAGCTGCCTGCTGGCGCCACTTATTATCAGCCTGGTCATCTGCCCGCTGGCGCCACCTTCCACAGTGCACCGCCAGCTGGCGCCACCTACCACAGCTCAGTTCCCGCTGGCGCCACCTACCACAGCTCCATTCCCGCTGGCGCCACCTACCATAGTGCACCGCCAGCTGGCGCCCACTATTATCCCAGTGCTGGCCAAGTGGCCCACGCTCCCGCCTATTATCCCCAGCAGCCGGTGCACGCTTTACCCGCCGGTGCCACCTACTTGCCAGCTGGCGCTGCCATTCCCCAAGGAGCCACCTACTATGCGCAGCCACCAAAGTCATCGTCTGGACCCGGTTTGGGTGAGTAAAGACAACACCAGAAGTTGGTTTGAAGTACAGTTTTTTTAATTGATTGATTGCTTTAGGCACTGGTCTCATTGCTGGCGCTATCGGTGGTGCCATCCTTGGACACGCGCTTACACCCACCAACACACGCGTTGTGGAACATGTGCCATCCGGTGGTTATGGAGGCGGCGGCGGGTATGGAGGCGGCAACTACGGAGGTAGCAGCAACAATGGCGGTGGCGAGGACAAGATCATCATTATCAACAATGGACCACCTGGCTCAGTGACCACAACTGATGCTGGCTCCGGCACAACCATCATCAACGCAGGCAGTCCACAACAAGCTGCTCCAGCTCAGGCTGCACCTGTTTATCCAGCTGCTGCTCCTGCTCCTGCTCCAGGCGCTGTTCCCGCTCCAGGTGCTGTTCCCGCTCCAGGTGCTGTTCCGGCTCCAGGTGCTGTTCCCGCTCCAGGTGCTGCTCCCGCTCCAGGTGCTGCTCCCGCTCCAGGCGCTGCTCCCACTGCCGGCGGTACACCTCTAGCCCCACTTGCACCCCTTGAGACCGCTGCAGTTGCTTCAGCTGGAGTCAATGCTGCTCCAGCTGCTGCTGCGCCACCTGCTGCTGATCCCAATGCTGCTGCTGCTGCACCCACTGGACCCATAATCTGTGTGCCAATGCTTTTGCCCGAACCTGATCCCAAGGATTCCAACAAGACCATTGAAGTCGAGAGAATAATCTGCTACCCAGCACCTCCAGAAGTGCCCCTGAATGCCACAACACCAGCTGGTCCAGTTGCAGCCGGTGCATCTGTTGATGGCACGCCTTTGGCTCCTTTGCAACCCGTTGTGCCCGATGGACATGTGCCATTGGCTCCCTTCAAGCCAAGCACTCAACCAGATGTCATGCGCATGCCTGGCCAGACGTCGGCTCGTCTGTCGGTGGAGTCGGGACTGCATGATGCCCACAGCGGTGTCAAGTCCGTCTCCCAGTGGAGCGCACTATCGGCCCTGGTGACCGTGCTGGTTGCCTATTGCCTCCATTAACCATAAACCATAACCAGCTGCAGCTGCAAGTGCAGCTGGAATCTGTAATCCAAACCAAATAGATGTCAGTCAGCCACCACACATCCGATGGTTCTCTACGATAATTTGTAATTCAAATCGAATTTTTACACTCATAACATACTCGTACTTTTCTTAGTCTTCATAATAAAACAAAACATGATGAAAAAATTACTTATTTCGATTATTATTTTTAGCATTACGAATAACTTAAACAACTCTTGCGACCAAATCCCGCAACTACTTTACAGCGCCATCTGTGTGGAAACACAACTCTAATCGACTACACCATAGGTGGCGCATTGTTACATTCCAAAGTTATTCACCTCACTATGTGGATTTTAATTGTTGTAGGGCCATCTGTTCATATATTGTGCGAACTAAATCGCATTTGTAGTTGCTGGCTAAACGCGTTTCGTTCATTTCGAGCAAGCGCACTGCCAACACAAAAAAGTTTTAATAAGGTGTGCAGCAACCTTTACTCAAAAACTCGGCTAAAGATACATTTTGGGTTTTGAAAATAGCTAAAATATTTTAAATGTAATGTTTGGTAATTACGGGAATGAATTCGCTTTTAAAAGAATTTAAATGTTTAAAATAAATGTGTTAATTTGTGTAATATTAAAAATGCATAATTTTACATTCACAATTATTTTTCAACCCACTTCAAAGCATAATAAAAAACTAAACTTTTCCTCCTCTTGACCAGACTGCTAAAATTAAGTTTGCCATTTTTCTGCTTCATGTATATTAATTTTATTCCGATTTTGTTTACACAGAAACTTTTGTTTGTTCCTTCGTGCATTGTACATTTGGCTATGGATAAGTATGCAGATTAAGTTGGGGCTTAAAGTTTTTCCATTTTCTCCTATAAATAGTCTAATTTTTGTATTGTTTTATTTCCAGAACTGAACAATATAAAATGAAATTCCAAATTTAAGTGGTCGATTGGACTTCTTGCCTGCCAGCCAAATACTTTAGCCAGACATTGCGTCCCTTGGTGTCCAGCAAGATGAAGTAGACAAAGAGTACGAATCCTTGGACTGTGCCCATAATGCAAAAGAGATAATTGAAAACCAATCCGAGGCGAAAGTACGAGCAAATGCCAAAGATCCAAGTCAAGCCGAGCTGCGAAAAGAGCAGCATAAAGAGCTTCAGTTGCTGCCAGACGAGTTCCCTATTGCGATGTCGCAGCCGAGAGACGCTGTAGATAATGCGGCAGAGGACGCAGCTATTAATGATTAACACCGAACCGATGGGCAACAGAATGCTGTAGATTAAACCCATACCGGATGGATAACACACGGTTGCAATGTCCCCGGGGCGATACGGGATGGGTGCATACGATTTGTGGTCGAGGAAGAGCAACAGGAGCGTGGGCAGAAGGGGCAGAAGCCAGGCAATGGTGGCCATGCGAAGCACCACATGCTCAGATCTCACGACGAGAACGGTAACGTGTCGCCGATACTGCAAATAGCCAATGAGCAGCATCCAGGTGAACAGTAACAGCACCAGATACTGCAGCGTTGCGCCCAAGGCGATGCATGCAACACGATGCACATTGAACGCAAAACGCCAAACCCACTCATTGATATACACCATCAGCAATATGCCAAAGAGCAGTGTCATCGCCAGGCTTAGATTCAACAACAGTTTCGTCGCATGCTGCGAGCGCCATCTATCGGACATCATGGCCGTCAGCCAAATGGCGATCAAACCGAAAAGCGAGAGGCCACAGCCAACGGCTGTCACCGTATCAAGAATGCATTCCTGCTGCAGTTGCATCGCATTTGCTTGCATCGCCAGCTGCTTAAAGCTGCCGCCAACGAGCAGCCCAAATTGCGTCAAGTGATTCGTGTGGCACACAACAATTGCATCGGCGTCTTGTGAGGCATTGTTCTGCCTCGTTGTCACTCCGTTTGTCTGCCAGCCAACGTAGTTCCAGTAGCCACAAAAGTAATTCAGCTGTGGAGATTCCTTAAACACTTGCACCTGCTTCAGATTGCGTAGCAAGAAATCCAATTCATGTGGCAGCTCAGCTGAAAGGGAAAGGAAAGGAAAAAAGGTAAGTTAAATTAAAATTCAAAATTTACCTAGCTAACATTATGCAGTAATGATAATTGCTTAAATTAAAATACAATCACAAAAAGTTAAATGTGCATACTGTATTAAATATTAAAATTTAAATTAGGTTGGACTGTCTCAGAATTTACATACTAAAATATTTTAGGCAATTATGTTGGGAACAACAATTCAGATATATTAAGTGAGCTAGTCAATTTACATTACGTATACGCCTGAGTGTTCAAACTTATGCCTATTTCTACTCACTCGACACCTGAGGTATGCTTATGGACAGCACATGGCTCTGTAAATTTGATCTCTTCTCTGGCGGCAGTGTCTCAATGAAGAACGCATTGTCGGCATAAATCTTGAAGATCAGATACGTAGCTCCAGCACTTTTCACACTCTGCCACAGTTTGTGAGACAGAAAAGTCGCAGTCTGTAGTCCAGCTTCAGCTCTTAGATTGTCAACACTTTCATTGGCATAGAGTAAACGATACCAGTAATAATGATGGAAGCAATTCAAACGATTCGGTGCCGGGCGATCGTAGATGGCAATGCCAGTGTATTGATTACAATCCGGAAATAGAAAGAAAACGCTCAATTTTTGGCTAACTAAAATCTGCAATCCTTTGGCAATCCGCATGTCAACCAGAGTCGTCATGTTAACACGGACATTCTGTGGTCTGCAGTTCTTCAGATCATGCAAATGTGTTCCCACCTTATCCATATAGTCTTCGAAATTGTAGAGTAGATTATTGGTGGCATTGAGACGAGCCGAAAGCTTCAACACTGTGCTATCTGTGTCCATCAGTTGATCGTAGAGTCCAATGATCGCAGAATTCACAGCATCGGAATTGGTTTTCTCCTTTGTGACAGCATCGATGATTTTGTTCACATTCACAACATCCACTGGTTGAATTTTGTTCTTTGCGCTGCCAAGAAGTTGTGATGTTTTATGCACAACATTGTTGCGATTAGTTTCATCTAAAGCAGGCAACTCTTCATTGAGTTGAAGTTTTAGTTTGTTCAGCAGTTGACTCAACTCGTTGGCTTCCATTTCGAATTGACAAGTGATGTTCATAAGTTCTTCCCACTTGTTGTGGCCAAGACAACGACGCATCACTGGCAATCCACTTTGATCCACACACAGATGTCCCATCGTAGCAGATTCATTCACCGCAGTTAAGGGAAAATAGTTGTTAAATATTCTGCGATTTGCTCCGTTTTCGTAGATGTGCTGAAAGTTAACTCGCGGACAATGTTCGACGATTGCAGAGACAATGCTTAAAGCTAAACCGAGCAGAAAGATCTTTATAAAACACATTTCGAGTATCGAATTGAACCTTCTGAGTTCAGTTGCAAGCGCGAACTGTTTTGTGTCAGAGTTGATTAAGAGATTTATATTTATTAGTTGACCACAATTGTAAACCAAACGATTAATCAGCCCATGTTTCTCTTATACGACTCAAAAATAGTTTCTCTGGCTTGGATGGAGAGTATTGAAATTGTATCAAACTGTTTGTAAGTCAATGAATTAATAGAAACTAAACTATTTTCTATGCTTCCATTCATGTTTAACATTGTAGAAATAAATAAATATACAATACGATTTAGTTTATTTATAGACATATCGAGTATATTTACAACTTGAGAAATATTTCTTGAAATCCTTAAGGTATCGACATCCAAACGTAAGCCTTTGTCAGTTTTAAAGACTCTAAAAAATATGTGAAAGACGTCAAACTTCTTTTGCTACTTGAGTGAAAGAAAAGTCGCTGGCAAAGTTAAATATTGTAGATACTTTTTGTGTGCATTTGTTGTCGTCTGATTCGGGCTTAGGCAAACTTTTGAACACTTTTTTTGTGGACTAGAAAATAATATAAAGGAAGAGATGTATGCTTCAACACATGTGGGAAACCAGAGAATGTATTTGGCTTTGTAAGTGACAGAAGCAAATGCTTAAAATAAAAGTTGGAAATGCGCAGAAGTGAAGAGCTACTCAAAGGATTTGTTTATGTGTTGACAACAAAGTTTATTTGCAAACAAAATTAGAAAAAATATATAAAAAGGATTTGAATTTGAAATAGTACTAAAATGAAATGTTATTCGACAGCAACTACTTAGTATAAAATTGAAAATATTCCACTTTAATTCGCAAATTCATCACGAGTATTGAACAAATAGAACAACAATTAAACTCAACTTGTATTTTGCGAGAATGACGCTGGCAAAGTGTTGGCTTGTTGTGTTAGCTTTTGTTGAACAAAGTTTGGCATCTGGTTTTATGCCGCAAAATGTTGATAACGAGACGTTGACCTCTTAGCTAAAAAAGTATTCAAATTTGCATGCTAATGAATGCTGTGAAACTATTTGAACTTGTATAATAGAGTAGCAAAAACTAAACAAATTGAATATCTAACTTACTATATGTTGTGAAATGATGTTAGAGACTTGTTGAAAATAGATTAAACAGAAGCCAACAGCTGGGCAAATTAAATTTGAAAAGTTCCTTTTGAATTTGTGAAAAGTATAAACTATATTAAGTGAAGCTATTAAACAGCTGCCTTTTATTACTCACCTTAAATGTGTATTTATTGCATTGCGATTTTAAGCATCGCTTTTTGCATTTAACCACAGCGTAAACTTTGCCAAGGTTGTGGCAAAAGTGATGAATGATGATGATGATGATGATGATGATGATGGGCCAAGGACATTTTAAAGGCTCTCATTTTATGATGCACTTGTTTATCAAGTCAACTGTTCACTCATTCACTTTGGCTGCCCGAGCCGCACTTGGCGATGCATTCATTCGTGTTTGAATTTGAATTTGAATTTCACTCGCAACGCATTCAGGCATTTTACAAGGCAACTTTAGCCCAAAGTCAAGGTAAACTTTGCAATTGGTTCATTGTTGCCAAGGAGTCTGATTAATACTTTCATAAAGTAAATGAAATTCCCTTTTGAATTCATATTTAAAAGATAGAACAAGTCTTCAGCTCTTTTGCAATTGCATTTGTTGACAAAAGCAGAGCGTTTTATGAGCACTTAATCGACTGCTCGAGCAACTCTTTCACAGAAATTCAATTTGTATATTTGATAAGCATTTTCTTTCCCAAACGGCTGCGAGGACCTTTTAGCACAATTTGATTAGGATTAGCCTACTTAAACATAACAGCGACTGTCGCAACACTCAAAAGATTTTGGGCGAAATCTATTTTCTGGCTCCCTCTCTGCTTTTTTCACCATTCAAAGGTAAAGCAGAAGCTCTAAAGTGAAAACTTTTTTGTGTGCTTCTGCTTCTGCTTTTGCTTCTGCTTCTGCTTCTGCACTTCTGTCTGACTCAGGAGAATAAAAGGTCAATAAAATTTGTCTGGCGGGTCGAAATGTAATTGTGCTAAGGCAATTGTTGGCCGTGACCATGCAACAATAAAGGTAACAAGTGAAAATACTTCAACTGTGAGTGCTTAGTGAATACAAAAAAAAAAAAAAAAACGAGAAATACAAAAGGAAACTCAATAACTCAAATTGTAATGTAACACAAATATTATCTTTGAGTTTTATTTTGCGTCTGTTATCTTTGTTAAATTTAAACTAAATACATTCAATGTATTTATTTCATTTAAATCATCTGCTGTTTATAGTGCTAAATTGAGTTCACTAGAATCAAATTCTATGTTTATGTGAATACGAATCTATTTTTAGTTTTTACTCATACATTGCACAATTCATAAATCCATAACGAAATCTTTTGTTTGCTTTTTGCCGCTGCAGTTTTCAAGTCCTCGATAGTATAGTGGTTAGTATCCCCGCCTGTCACGCGGGAGACCGGGGTTCAATTCCCCGTCGGGGAGATGTCGACGAAACTTTTTTAAAATTACTTTTTTTATTTTACAGACAAACTAAAATACGTCACTTTTGTAAATATGCGACTGCGTCACAATTTGAGCGGGCAAGTAAATATTTATGTGAGAAATTTGTATTTCGCTTTCAAGCAGATGCCCAAGAAATAGTTTCATATTTAGTGAACAGGCGGAAAGTGTAAATAAGTCTGGTAGTTAAAAGTCAAGAGTGTATTTCTTTCACACATACACTTAGTCAATAAATAATTTTATTGTAAAATTCAGTGTTTAATTAATGTTGCTCCCATTTGTTTTGCCAGCTCTCGTACTAAATGATTTTTGTGTGTGCTTTTTTGGTGTAGCAAAAACTAAGTGCAACATACGCGTAATCAACTGCAACCGGCTGATAGGCAAGTCCTGCAAGGACTTCGAGGACTTCACATACGAATTAAAAGTTCGCCTTGGCATTTTAGCCGCCAATTAAGGGGTTACATGTTTGCTGTTGCTTCTTCCATTGTGGTTTCATTAGTGGCCAAGTAAATGGATCGACAACTGCATCCCTACTCCTTACTCCATACTCTTTACTTTTCCTTTTTCTTTTACCCTCAGTGGTTTTTCTTGTTCTTTCTCTGCTTTCGCAAAAAACTTTTGCAATGCCAATTTTCTTTTACAAAACTTTTGTGTCGCGTTTTTCTCATTTCTGCGTATAAATTGCCGTCAATTAGTTTAATTGTTTTTTTTTTTTTTACTGCTCTTCTCTCCAATTTTTGTCGGGTTGTTTTTCGTGCCATCGATGACCATTGATAAGTTGCACAATTATATTTGCTCGATTTAATGAAAAACTAAAGTACTTGAGCGAGAGAATGAATGCTGAATTAAATTTTATAGATGTCTGCAAGAATCCAAAAACAAAAAAAAAAATGATAAAAAGCCACATTGCATGTGTGGCTGGACATGAGCTCAGCAGCTTGGTGACACTCCACGTAATCGGGAATTATAACATAAATTTTAATTAAATCCCGTTCCACACACAGAGCTGAAGGTAGACCGCATAAAAAGATTTAAGAAGGATTTGCAATTGCTTTAAACTCATATAAATATAAATTCTTTTTTGCGCATTACGCACCAAAAGAAGCTTTACTCAATTCGGCAAACAGCTTTGCTCATATTATTAATGTTTCTTTTATTAAGCTAAAGCCTCTTCACTCTCTATCTCTTTATCGCTCGTTCCATATTTCCATGCTTAATGCTAATTAGAAAAGTTTTGCAAAGTAACTCACAGCATCAGTTGATTGATGAAGATTTGCGATGACAGCTGCAACAGCAACAGCAACAACAGCTTAAAGTAAGAGTTGTGTCAATTATTGGCACTCGCTTTAATTGCGCCTAAATTTGGCTGCTTAGCTACTAAAATTCTTCGCTCTTAACTGTTCCATTGGCTGCAATTTGACTATTAAAGTGTTGGCAGATATTTTTTGCTGCGTTTCCTGCTTGGCTCCTATATATTAACATAATTGTCCTCCAAGGACCTTCGGCGAGGGCACAATAAAAGCACACACACACACACACGCACAGAATGAAACTAAAGCGATGCTGTCCGCTTCCATAACTGTGCGATACTCCACAGCTTGTGTGTTCATAAAAGGAGCATAAACATTTTTATGACTTTTGCCCCTTTCATGCAGCATAGAGAGAAAGAATGAAAAAGGGAGAAAGGGTAAGGTTTAGGTTTATCTGTATTAAAGCGTTGGCAAATGTGCTGAAATAATAGTTATTATATTAGATTTAGACACGCCTAAATGGGAGAGGGAGAATTTTGATGATAAGAAGCTCTCTTAAAAAAAAAAACATGAAGCACAAGAACTAGTTAAATATTTAAGTTATTTATTAATATTACATAGCACATTATCGCCACTCTGTTTGCTTCTCTTGCTTACGCAGACAAAACTCAAACAAGAGCGCGTTCTTATTAATGTAGATGTGTTTTTTAGGGAGACAGAGATGTGTTGCCTTTGCTTTGCTTTGCTTTCATCTTGAATCGCCCTGCAGCTGAGCTGTCCATCAAAGTTGTGACGTCACGACATCATTTTGCTTTCACAACGCAAAATTCAGGTTGTGCAACGATGTCACTGAACTAATTCGCAGCCAGAAGTTTAAAAAGTTTACCGGCTATAATTACTATATAAATGGTGCCACCTTAAGTTGAATTACCAACGTTTCTTTTACCAAAGTGAGGCCATAAATTATGCCAAGGGTCATGTTTGTGCAACGTCGAAGAACAAGAAAGAAAAAGAAGCAGAGAGAAAATTCGATTTGTCTTGAACGTGTCCAACGTGTCGTATGTGTAACAAGTGCTGCACATAAATTCGGCAGCTGGCTGCAAAACCACAAAGATAAATAAAACCCAAAAAGACGTATGATTTAGTTGTGCTGCAAATTTCAAGCAATTTATTTTGCATTCACCTCAAAAACATTAAACTTGAGTTGAGATTTAACGACTTATCTGAATCTTTAATTTGCATACGATTTAACAAGAAGTTCGTCTGCAAGTGCAAATAATATGTTATTGTTTATTGGAGAGACTAAAACATTATTGTTTTAGTTCAAGCTTAATTACGTGCCATCATCATTAAGTACTGCAAGTGACACAAACAAAACAATAACTAAACTCGAGTCTTGATAAAAGTTAAGGCAGTCATAAGTTTATTCATGTAAAATGCGCAAATCTAATTTAAATGAAATGCAAAGCAAATCAGTTGCTGTGTAATTGGTATTGAGTTTCTCACTTTGATATCAACATAAACAGCTTAATTATTAATAAACCGTATGTGTGTTTAAGGTGCTTTCGATAATTGCAGTTCTTTGACTTTTCCAACCGTTTTTACACATCCCGAAACATTTGGGCAGTAAATCTTTAAAAGCTATTACATGGAATGCATTAGGCTGCATAAATATCTGCTGACTGTAACACAATTCATGGCCTAGCAAAAGACATTACTTGCACACACACATACGCACAATGAAAGTACTTTCACACACACACATTTATATATAGCACATTCATGTGCAGCAAGCATCCTTATGGCATATTGTCTCTCTCTCTCTCTTTGCCTCTTCCTATGCCACATCAGGCATCTTTGACACTTGGGGCTTTTGTTACTGCAACTACTGCGATATGCGTTTGGCTTTCAGTTTTGGCCATAAATTCCAAGAAATTTGCTGGCAAAACCCGGAGGACGACTTGCAAGTTTTTGGTTCCTTTAACTTTGACTTGTTTCGACAAGATTATACAATTTGTTCAGCATATGCACACACAGTTATGAAATTGTTGAGCTCTGGCTAGGTGCAAAGTTATTACTCTGCATTAAAGAGATGTTCAACTTCTAAATAATATATTGTTTAATCACTTTATTTAGCAAAAATGTACAAAAGATTGTTACAACAATATTTATTGTTATTATTATCCCAGGACTCAATCAATTAAACGCCGCTCACTTTGGCCGTTGACGAGTCTCGTTTTGTTTTCTTCTCGTTGAACGTTTACCGGAGGCCTCCGCGTGGAGGAAGTGAGTCGACTTGAGACGCCTGATCAATAAGGATCGCGCTGGGTTTACTCTTGCAGTCAGTCAGTTAGCCAATCAGCAGTCAGCAGTCAGCAGTCAGCAATCAGCAATCAGCAGCCAGCAGCTGTGCCCTATGGGTTAGACAATACGCCTCCATGGCCTCCATTGATGCGTTGTTGTTGTTGCTTTTTTCGATAAATCTACTTAGTACTCGGCATTGCATTAATTCAAATCATACATGAGCTTCTCAGCATTGTTGGGCTCCTCGCAGTCGAATGAGGCCATCATAAGGTCTGCAAAAGAGTAGAGAAAAGAAGTGTTATGGCATTTAAATACTATTATGATATAAATATTAAATAAGACATTGACGTTAGATATTATCAAGAAATTTCATTAAAGCATTGCTTTTGTTGATGTTTTAAAAGTAGTTGCATTCAGTTGCCTTAAAAGAGACTCTAACTTTTAAAAGGATTGTATCGAATTATCAATCATCTTAGTTGCTTTCGCTGGGAATCTGGTATATTTTGCACTCTATGATATGTTTTGAATGTAGTACTATATCAATATACCAAATTTTGCCTGACATTTTGTTACATTTATAGTATATTTTGGGGTTTGGAATATTTTTAAACTAATTTCGCAATGTTTTGCTATCATTTAAGATGGGTCGCAAGTATTTAACAGTCGAGCACACTTGAATATAGCTATCTTACTTGTTCATAATAGGATTTCTATTATATGACAGTTTCTCAAAGCTGGAAAAAGTATATTTCGTTGAACATGTTTTCTAAAAATAATCGAGCATTTCACTTAAAAGACTTCCTTAAAAAATCTCTGCCATTCATTGCTTAACAAGGCTCAGCTTGACCTCAGCTCATTATGGACATTCTGTGCCCAAGTCGTATTTTGGGGTTCAAGTGCCTAGAAGACTGACAAGAAACCAAAGTGGATGCTTGTAACAGGAATGTTATATTTTAATAGACAAACATGTGCGCCAACAAAAAAAGAAAACAGGCAACAACATAGTTTAATAAAGTTACACCAAACTGGCGGCTGGCCAAAAAAAAACCGAGAATGGTCACAAAAAAAAATAGGGAAAGATGCGTGCTGAGCAAATGTGGCAAAATGTGGCAGCCATGTCCACTTCACACCATGAGACCATTAAAATTCTGCAAAGCGCTTGGCTTCCTCATCGTCGTCGTCGTTGGTCAACAGATGTGCTCTTGACTTGCTCCTGAACTCGACTCCTTGTGTCTCTCTCTCTCTGTGCTGTGCTGTCCCTCTGAGTTTATAGGATTTAAGCCCGCATTCTTCTCTGGCCGAGCACAAAAAAAAATTACAGACATACATGTGGTATCAACATTTACGAGCCCGAGCCCCGCTTCCTTTACTCTTTTTTTTTTTTACAAAAATGAAAAAAAAAAAGAAAGGGTTGCCTTTGTTTGTGGAGGGATTAAAATTGTTGGTTATGGTGCGAGTCTCTCTACATTTTCTTGTTCAGTTTTAATAGAGTCGTGTGGGTAAATATTTTTTGCTCCTCTTTTTCTTCGTGAGATGAAAATTTTGTGCAACTTCACCTCATTGTTGTTGTCGTTGTTGTTGTCGTTGCTGCTTTGGTTTTGTATATTTTATGCCACAGTTTTGTGTACTTGACGCATGCTGTGAGAGTGTTGAGCCTAACAAGCGGTTCGTTCTTTCTGTGTGTGTGTGTGTTGGGTCAACAGATTGCCGTCTAAAGTATTAAAGAACATTTTTTGGCATTAGACCGCAACTTGATTGCTTAGCAGATTCCAATTTTTCGATGATAGAATGTCGCAAAATTTGAGTTTTGCGGTTCGCATTGTCAAAGCTGCTCATTGAAATTTCAATTTGGTTTTGCGGAATTTCCAGGCTTAGCTGGAGGCTGAAGTCTACGCTGCCTTCATAAATGCATAACTCAAACTCAAAGAAAAGATTATTGCATGCCGAGAGACTCTCTCAACACGTCATTATGTTGCTATCAATTTTAATCAAGTTAGGGCTTTGAAGTCAAATGTGAAATTTAATAACTGCACCCAAGCTTATACTATTTGAATATATTATTTTGATTTATATTTATTATTATTATTAGTTTATGACTCGCAATACAAGTCAACATTATTATGTTATACATTTAATGACAACATTTTTATACAATCAAAGGAACTCTTTTGTTAGAAAACAATTCAACAGAAGAATCCTTCAACAACCATTTTAAAGTGGCAGAACTTTATAGCTTGTTTCTACTTTTAAGAGTTGGTTCAATGATGTTTATGCCTCTGAATTCTATTTGTTGAAAAAAGCTTTTTCAGTCTGAATATATGGTTTTAATTATATTCTTTTTTATTGTTATTATCATTATTTTTAGATAATAACAATAGCTCTGAATTGATTGATGAATACAATAAAAAAGGGTTGTTAGTTAGAAAACAAATAGTTAGCAGAATTCTTCAACAACACTTTGTTGCCCTTTGTTTATTCTAACAACTTTTTTACCCACAACTAATTCCAATATTTATCTATAATTTAAGTTTTTGGTTACAGAATTTGGCTATTTGCCTTTTCCTATTAAAAAGTTATAGCCCAAGTCGATGCTAGCTTCAAAATACTTTAAGCCACTTTTCAGCTTGTCAATATGCCACGGCAAAATCCATCCGGGTAAAGTGCATTTTTCGGCGCTGAGGCGAAATTACTTAGATAACAGTGTAAATAACTCGACTGGCAAAATATTTATTTATAGCGGGCAGCAGCATGACGATGGCAAAGTGCGAACAAAGTACGAATAGTGGCGATAGCTGCATTCAACTTATTAAGAAACTTTGGGTAACTTCTTGTCCACCTTCACCTAGCTGACTGATGGACACTTGAAGTTTACCTAAAGTTCGAAAACATTTTCGAGTTCTGCGGTTCGATGCAAAACTGGTTTTAAATGCTTAACTAAGACAGCGGAAAATATGGAGTTTTAGATGTTAAAGCAGTTGGAAAACGAAATATGCCATTTGCCAAAGTTTATCAATCTCTAGTCTGCAGCTGTGAACTCATCTAAACATTCGATACTCATTGTTACTTTGCACGAAAGTTTTAGCCAAAGTTGTGACAGCTCTCTCACTAGCTTCGACTCTGTAAACAAGTTCATAAATTGCATTTACCTCACATTAAGCTGCACATCATGCATTGCATTTCAATAAACTTTTCTTTTTTTTTGGCTTTTTTTTCGGGAGCATGTAAGCACGCTGAGTTGCAGCTGAGACCTCGAAGAGCCTTTGAGCCTTTTGCAATTTGAGGTTTTGCAGGCAGCATCTACACAAGAAGAAGAACAACAACAACAACCAAAAAGAGACGAGACTGAGCCATAACTTTTCATTCTTTTCCTTGGTCGCTGTCAAGATGCAGCAAAGACAACTTTTCTTTTCTCCATTTTTTTTTTGCGAACCAACGACTTTGTTGTTTGTTGCCTGTGGCGGAAAATTTTTTCAAAGTATCCCACGCTTCCTGGGCTTTTAATGAGTTCGGTCTATGTGGACCTTTCATTTTAGCACGCTGCCTACTGCCTGCTTTGCTTTGCTTTGCTGCTTTGCTGCTTTTCTTCTCTACAAGTACGCGTACTATATATTTTCTTTCTTTCTTTCTTTCTTTCACTTTTGATGTCATCACCGTGTGCTTGCTTTCCATTCCACACTTGTGTGTGTGTTTGGATTTGTATTTGAGGGAGTTTGTGAGTGTGTGAAAAACTACGCCGACGTCGTTGACAGTTTTCAAGAAGGATTTCAAAAACTTTGTTTCTACTTCATGTGGTGTAACTTATTGCAGGTGTTTTTTTTTGTTCGCGCTCTTATCGCGCAATTGTCGCTTTCAGTCGTGTTAAATGTGTTGTTCTTTTGCACCTCAATGCCAAGAGCTATTTGCGCTCGTTCATCTTTAGCATAATATACGAAGACTTGTATCAACTTGCAGATTATCAGCATATTTATTATGCTCCTTAGCATTTACAACTCTATTCAAATACATTTTGAGTGCACTCCAAAAGGGTTTTTGGGAAATTAATTATTGTTAACAAGCTAACGAAGTGAAGTAAGATTGCGGCCAAGTGTTAACTGGATTCCTTCTTCCGTTTGTGCTCTGTGTGGCCATAAAGTGTCCGCTTTGGCCATTTTATTGCGGTTATTAATTTGAATTAATTCCTCGGCAAAATGGCAGAGCGATGCCAAGGGATTGAAAATGATTGCAAGGGATGCTTTAATGGTGCCCACACAACAACATTTAAAAACCTAAAAGGAAATAATATTTTTTCCGCTTTCTCGTTGTGTAAATTAAAATAAGGGAAAAAAATATTTATAATTTTTTGTTTGCGCTTTTTTTGCGTTATATGTATTTTAATTGCCTCAGTTGTAGAAGAGAAACGAACGTTAAATACGGGCTGCCGCATTACATTTAATTTTTCATTTAAAGCATTTAAGTAGCAACTTACACACACACACACATACACATACATATATGAGCACACTCTGGCACTCACTTATACACACACATGCGAGCATTTTCCGGGCCACTTGAAGCCATTGCAAGTTGGCCGCGTTTCACTTAAACTTTGCACAAAACAAACAAACAAACAAACACTCAAATGTGCCGACTAGGGCCACGGAAAAATGGGAAAAATGTGGGGAAAAATGCGATAAAGTACGTGGAAAGTACGATAGAATAAAAAGAAAAAAAAAAAAGAAAAAAACTAACAAAGTCTCGCGTTGAAAGTTTGACTTATAATATTACTTACCCGCTTCGCCAAGTTTTGTAGTTTGTTGCATATGGCTGCAGAAGTGCTCATACTCGCTGCTAGATGGCGCCACCGCCTTCATTGCCTGCATGTGCTTGGTGAAAGCACCAACAATTGCCGCCATTCGATCGAAGGCAATTATATTGATGTGGCCATTTGGTAAACTGCAAAGGATATACACACACACACAGAGAGCGAATGAAAATATGCTACTAGAGCGTTACTCGTAAAGCGTTTGTCCGTGAATTGTCTGTGCACTCGACGATAAAATATTCCCCCCTCCCTCCACTGCATTGAACATATGCAAAGTTCAAAGTGCAATTAAAATCAGCGCCTGCATTGGCTGCCGTCACGTCAATTGTGAGTTTGATTAGCGCATTGAAAAGACGATTTACGCACACGCATCATTTGATTTTGATGTCGTTGATATCGGCGTCGGCCATTGAAAATCGTTGAATAAATGATTTGCTGGTTTTTGGTGTTGACCGATGAATGGAGCCACTGTGTTGGTTCAAACCAAATTGTAATGGTTAACAACAGACTGCCTTTCAACTCGAGAAAAGTATTTCAACAATGCAGCGTATAATTAGGTGTGAAAACTGCAATCGAAATGCAGCTTCGAGTTTATATTTTCGGCAATGTTTTTCAACAATTTAAATAGCGCGCTGAAGCGCTTAAATAAACACACACTGTGCGAAAATGGAAATCAATTCGATTGTGTTCGACAAGTAGATACGTATGCTTAATATTGCGTATACGTATTCGTGGGCTGCACCCCAAAAATATATATATTTCACTGTGTTTGTTTTCGATTTAATTCGATCAGAAGAGTGCACAGGTAGACAACACACACAGAGAGAGAGAGAGATACTCACAGCTGCAAACAGTTTTCGCGTTCGGCCAGCGCCAATTTAACAATATCCGCAAACACCGGAATAACAACCCAATCGTTGGGTTTGCCGCAAATGGTTGTCGTAGTCGTTGTTGTTGTTGTTGTTGTTGTTGCTGCCTTAACTGTATCCGCTTTACTGCTGCCAGCCACAGGCATGCCATGAGATAGCTGCTCCATTGATGCAGCAGGCATTGCATTCAAACCGGAAGCGACTGCGATGCCAACTGGTTGTCCAATGCCGCAACTACTTGAGGCTTTCACACTCAAGTCCACTTGCTCTGTCGAAGTCGAGGGCGTCATTGCTGCTGCTGCTGCTACTTCTACTCCCGATGATAATTCTGATGATGATGATGGATTCTCTGTTATCGAAACGACTGTCTTAGCCTGCTTATCAGTCTTTAGACTCAGCTGCTGCTGCTGCTCATTTAGCACTGTGGCTTGCTTCTGCCATAAATGTCCGTGTCCTTCGGCATGACGTTGCATGCAATCCAATTGTTGACATGTCACTTGTAACTTGCTCCACTGTAATCAAATCGAAATACTTAAATGAACAAACTTTCTCCATCTCGCCAGCTCGCCCTTTCCCTCCCTCTCTGAATGACAAAAATCTCTAATTCGTTTTGTTTTTGTGTTATTTGTGACTTGTTTCGAGGGCGTTGTAAAAGTTTATGGTTTTGTTTTGTGTTCCGAGTTTTATGTTCGTCATTTTGAAGCTTTGCATCGAATTTTATGGCGTGACATTTGGCCCCTCTTCGCTCACACTTTTGCTATCTATCTCTCTCTCTTTTTTTGTATAATATTTTATCGAAATGAAATCTTTAAATGACCCAGTAATTACAGAACAAAAGACTAATTTCATTTTGTAATATAGCGTAATAAAATTAATCTAGTTTACTTGAACAAAAAAGCAGCTAAATCATAATTTATTAAGTGAATTTCATCAGCTCTATTTTTTCCCACAACTGCTGTAATTCTTTTCAATGCTTGGAAAAATATAAAATAATAATTATGGTTAATTTTTGTTGTTGTTGAAAACTCCTTGCATTGTATCATTTAACGCTATCGCTGAACAGCAAGCCATAAGTATTTCAGTAGCCATTAAACGCAACTGTGCAAAAATATGGAAAAAATTGCCAGACAATGTAAAAGCCACGCCCCGTCGATTTCCCTCGTCCCCTCTCCACCACCTCACCTCATGTTTCATAGAGTGTATACAAAAAAAAAAAAAAAACCGTGAATTTATGCAATTCCGTTTCAGTTTTACTTTTTTGTGTTGAAAACTTTTTTGTTCGTCCTTTGTATATTGTGCAATTTACGCCTTGCGTCAAAAACGAAAAAACCAAATTGGTGAAATAAAATGTAAGAAAATGGTAAAGTAAAGTTATGGCCCAGTCCATAATGAATTAAATATGAGCCAAAGGCATTTAAAGCAGCAGACGAGTTGAGTTTTGTGAGAGTTGACTGAGAGGTTGAGCGATGTGAAGGCAAATGAATTGCTCAAAAATTTCAACAGCTGGCCCAAAAAGTGATGGACGGCAGTTTGGCCAAGAGTGTTGTGAGTTTGCAAAGAAAAAGCAATCCATTAACTAATTACAAAACTATTTATAAACGCAAAAAAAAACACAGTAGTAGTATTCATTCATGCTGCGGAATGGATGCATCATTATACTCAGACACTCGCTTCATTGAAAACAGTTGCGGGCGTCATGCCAAGTTCGAGTGCGACTGCCACTCACAAAAAAAAAACAAAAAACAAAAAAAATGAGCTGAAATTTGATGAAAAATGCATCAGAGCACAGCGTGGGTTTGGTTACCACATTGGTTACTTGGGCGTGGTCTTGTATTCATTCTCATTTTAAGGCCTCGTTTTCGTTATTTTTCTATGGTGGCAAATTCTTGTGGTTATTGATGAACGATGTACATGGCTGGCATAACGTTGCTACTCTGTTCATAACATGGCAAATAATGCGAATGAAAATGTGAATATTTTGTTTTAAAAAGAGAACTTTCTCTCTCTTTTAATTGTGCTCCACTATGAGATACTCGCTTATGGCATAAATTTTAAAATATGTACTATATTTATATACCAAAAAATACTAAATATATACCAATGACTGTGTTTGGTATATTGAAATAGTTCCACATTCCAAATATACCATAGAGTCCAAGGCAAAACAGTGTGGTATATTTTGTAAATAAGTACATACCAAATTAATATTCCATGAAATACTATGAAATATACTAAATGTTATATTTGGTATATTAAAATAGTAAATGTGGAGTATAAAATTCAACAGATTGTCACCCAATACAACTAATACCCATACAAGCGAAATATACTATAGAATGAAAAATATACCAGATTGTCAGCCAATGCAACTAATACCCATACATGCCAAATATACCATAGAGTACAAAATATACCAGATTGTTAGCCAATACAACTAATACCCATACATGCTAAATATATCATAGAGTGGTAAATATACCATATTGTCACCCAAAGCAAATAATACCCATAAATATACCAAAGAGTTCAAAATATACCAGATTGTCAGACAATACATGAAAATACACCATAGGTGACAAAATATACTAGCCAATTCAACTAATACTTGTATTAAGTAGGGTACGTAAAAGAGTTACAGGCAAATAAAGCCAGCATTTACTCACCGTAATTTTGAGGCGTGCAATTGGTGGCGACTCGAGTGACTCGAGTATGGCTGTGGCACTGTTGTAGTTGCCCACGAGCAGACAATATTGAGCCACTCCGCTCCACAACTCGACAGTTCGACTGCGTTCCTCAATGCCCGAGCACTGCAGAAGATGAGAAGTTGTTGTTTGTTTATTTGTTTATTATGCGAAAGTTACAATAGAATATGTTGACCACGTGACTAGGACAAAAGTTGAATGAGTCAATGGCAAAGTTACGAGCTGGCATAAATTACATGCTGAGTGAGAGAAGTGGAGAAAATAGGGAGTGAAATGACCCAGAGTTCAGTTCATCAGCGAACACGTAACTGTGCATATTTGAGTAGAAGTAGAAGTAGAAGTAGAAAGACAATGGGGCTATGGGCTGCTGTTCTCTTACCTGCAGTATCTCATTGCAGACAAACAAACGCAAACGTGACGACCAGTCGAGATACGTTTCCAGGTTGCAGGTCTTCTTTGGATCCTGGACACCTGGCGGTCCACCCGTTGCGCTTGGTGGTTGGTCCCATTTCTTCTGTTTATTTGTATACATACATATGCTATATTGTATAATTTATCACAACTGATTGTTAAATGTCCTTTACCTGCTTGTCCAGCAGAATCATGCTGCTGCATTGCAGAAATTCCTCGGCGCCAATATGCTTGGCCAACTTCTTTTCGAGTCGACATAAGATCTGTGCATATTGTGTCGCTGTTGGGCAGTTCAAAGGTGCAACGGGCTGTCATAGAGAAAGTTTTTGATTGTAATTGAAATCGAATTTAGAGAACAGGTCAGTTGCTTCACCTTATCGCTGCTGTTGCTCTGACAGGCACGCAGATCTGTCTCGTGTCTCTCTAAATCAGTCAAACGTTGAAGTAAGGCACTTAGTACTTGCGAGACGACGCCTTCCAGATGTGAATCCGAGCAACTGAGCAATTTACACTTTTGTTTACACCCAGAAAGATATTAATTAGTTCACTCACCTGGCTACGATATGTTTTACATGATTCATCATCCGCTCGTCACGATAATCGTATGGGAATTTCTCCGTCCACTCTGAAAGCAGGACAACTAATGATTCCAAGCACTCCGAGTCGAGAAGTTTCCCCAGCAGCTCGTGTGGACGCAAAAACAAACGTGATGATAATAGGAATGAGAATAGAAATTCCTGCCAAAAAGATAAACAAACACATGTGCGCTGGATTAGCCAAAGAGAATGAGATTTGAGCTTTCGTTTACGTATTCCATCAGCTTCATTTGCTCTGATTGTGTTTTCATTTGTTTATGTGCTTTACATTTGCATATTCAGCATTTTTTTTTCGTCTCCTCTCTCACCTTATCCAAGTCGATGACGTTCTTGGGGTTGAGTATCTCGGGAAATGAGTCCAGTGGACCGGAAATAATGCGTCCATTTATGTACATAATGCCACCGGCGCCCAGCACAGAGCTCTGTCCATGAGATAATGACAAACTATATCATTATACATATTTTTGAAATTGTTATTAAATTACCTCAAAATTGACATCAGTTTGATGGCGTTTGTGTGGATTTTTGGGCACATCATATTGATTGGCATCCTCGGTTGATGCTGTTGCTGTCACCTGGAAATGAGTATTATTCAAGCACTCGTTCACATTCATAGGCTACTCGCATATCTTTTCGTTACCTTCAACTGTTGAAAACCTAATTCCAAATCGTGTGCGCTCAACTGTTCAGCGCTGTGTCGACGTCGGAAGTGCATCGTCGTTGTTGTTGTTGTCGTCTCACTTCCCAATCCCAATCCCAATCCTAAGCTGGCAAGCTGTGACGCTTCCGCATTGAGCAAGAAAATGCCCACATCCGGTTGATGCTGTTGCTGAGGTGTTGATTCTTCGCCATGGCTACAGCAGCCATCCTCTTCGATGCTAGAGTCGCTGTCAGAACTGGTCTGAGGGCATCTATTCTGTCTTCTGCTTCGGCTCCCGTGATGTCGATGTCGCTTACGTGGCCGCTGATGATGATTTGAGGCTCTGTCTCTGTCTCTGTCTTTGTCTTTGTCGCGATCCCGTTGGCCGCGCGACTTTTGTAGCACGGTCTGCTTGCAACGCGTGGCACAGACGATGGCCGATAGCTTGCTGGCATAAAAGTACATCGCCATGTGTCACGTTATGGATGCCACAACGCGTGGCACGGTCATGCCTCCTTTGCGCTACTCGCTGCAAATATGGGGACCTACGATGTGTGTCCGTGTGTGATTAATGCATAGGCATTGGCACAAGGCAGCACAGGTGAAAAGTTGTTGGCAATGGGAATGCTTTCAGGCACGTAGCTAGTGCCTTTCGCCTTTCGCCTCTCTCTTCGTCCGGTGCAATCAAGCGGCTGTTGAGGAATTGAGCTGGCAAGTCGGCTTATTGCAGATTTTCCTTTCTCCTTGCTCCAGGCACAATTCGCTCTTTTTTGTTGTTCTTTTTTTTTTTCTCTATAAATACAAATGAAAAGAAAAACGTACAAAAAAAAAAAGCCAAAGTTTATGATCTGCTGACACGTCAACAAGTCCCGACTTTTGCGGTCAATTCTGGCACATTACTCATACGTCCTGTGACACACACAGACACTGAAACATTGATACAGCTCGGAGGCTGGCATTATTATGCCTTTGGGACCACTTAGAGCAGTCATCAAGCCACAGATTTCGCTCTTTCTCTCTTTCTCTCTCACATCGATAAAGGCGGCAACCTCTCATTGAATTTATATGCACAACAACAAAAATATATTCAACTGTTTAAAGAGAGCTTAAAGTTTTTGCTGGCATATTGATTGACGTTGCACACAAAAAGTGCTATATCAATAATCACAAATATTAAACGATGTCTGCAGGCCGCGCACTCATAAGAATATCATACAGCAAAAAGCACTTCAGAGGCCTTCACCTGCAGCAGTTGAGTTCAATAAAGAGAATTTCTCAGGGCACAAAGCACACACACATTCTATAGATTTTTGCGATAATATATCCATTAAAAATTAAATATGCTCAGGCATGAATGTGCGAAATACAACAACGAGGACAAAAATTCATGTGCAACAGAAAGTATGAGAATGTAAAATACATTTATTTATGTGTATGGCAAAAAGTGTTGTTCTTCCACTCACATATGCTCAGAGATGTAAAAGCTGCTTATGGAAATGAGAACTTTGATTTCGTATGCTTTTTCTTAAACATGTGCTCCGATTTCATTTTTCATGTTTCGCATGGCAAATGATTGAAATATTTTCATTGATTATTGAATTAAAAAACTTTTAAAGATGACAAGTTTATTTGAAAATTGAAATATCAGTATTAATATCATTATTTTCTGTATTTTTCAGAAGGCTTGATTGTTACTTACCATAGTTTTAAAGACAGCAAATTGTCTCAAGTTTGTTAAGTAAATGTGCCCTAAGGAAAATGAAAACAAACATATAAACAGTAAATATTCTGATTGGCAATTGAAAGTGTTAAAGGTTGCGAAGTTTATGTGGAAATCTGAATATAGATGCTCAGCTTTATTTTCTGTACTTCCCACAATTTTCTCTGCACTAGATTTTGTCATGTTAGTAAAGTAAATGTGCCTTGAAGTTTAATTAATGAATGAAAAATGAAAGAAATCATAAAGACAGTAAATATTTTAACTGACAATTGAAAATTGTTGAAAGATGAGAATATAATAAGAATATCGGAATATTTGTTATTTTCTGTATTTACCACATAACCTTTTACGTTTAAGTTGGAAAAAATTATATGGACAGTAAAAATTTTGATTTATTATTGACATGAGAAGTTCATATGGAAATCTGAATATAAATGCACAGCTTTATTTTTTCTATTTTCACAATGTTTTCTGCAGTAGATTTTGCGATGTTAGTAAAGTAAATGTGCATTGAAGTAAAATGAAAGTATGGAAAATGAAATAAATCACAAAGACAATAAATATTTTATCTGACAATTGAAAATTATTGTAAGATGAGAATATAATATGGAAATCTGAATATTTGTTAGATATTCAGCTTTATTTTCTGTACTTCCCACAGTAAATGTACCATAATCTTTTACGTTAAGGTTGAAAAAATCATATGTACAAGTAGAGTACAAATTTTGATTGATTTTTGACATGTGAAGTTTATTTGGAAATCTGAATACAGATGCTCAGCTTTATTTTCTGTACTTCCCACAATTTTCTCTGCACTAGATTAGTCATGCTTGTGAGGTAAATGTGCCATAATCTTTTACGTTTAAGTTGCCTCTGAAGTAAAATGAAAGCCTATCATATAGACAGTAACTTATTAAAATTCCTATCATGCCTCTGGAATATATTTCTCTTAACTTGTCACATGAAATATTTTCAATTTGAATATTGACAACACAACAACAGCTGAGTAGCATTAAGGCTACAAATCGCAGTCCCTCATTCTTATCCTTATCCTTATCCCTTCTCAACCGCTTTTTCAATATTTTCCCATTCGGACGACTGGCTGAACAATAGGAATTTTGTACACATTTTATGCCGCATAAATGGCATTAGCGACGCCTTCAAAGTAACTTCACGCTTCTGTGGAAGTTGAAAATCAATCAATAGCACAGTCTGCATGGAAATCGAAACACTTCAGTCTATGAGTATAGAGAATCGTAATAGGAAACCAGACAGCTGTGAGCGTCGTCATATTGATATTGATATTGGCACTTGAGTGCTTGTCTTAGGCATAACATATTTATGGCAAATAACTTTGTCGAGACTTTATGAATACGCGATGAATATACAGCTATTATACTTTCCTTTTTTTTTTGTTGGGGAAAGTTTTCGCGTGTAGGGAAAACGCCCAAAAAACACGTTGCTAAACATAATTCATCAGTGAAAGTTTTTGGATTAGTTTTCCTTATTCGATTTTTCTCATTTCCTTTGCCTTAATTGTAAAGATAGGTAAATGTTGCTTTCATGTTTTCCTGTTTTGCCAAATTTTTTGGTACATTGAATAATTTAAGCTTTTGCACATTGAATAATTTTTCATGCATTTCTCTGTTTGTAACTTTTGCTTCACTTTCAGTAGAAGTCCCAGTGACAAGATTGAACAATAGCAACTGCTGCAAGATTCGCAAATCTATTAGCATAAAACAGATAAAAGTAAACTTTTGTTGACGATGTTGTCAACAAGCAGCAGCAAAAGAAGCAAAAGTAGCAAAAGGAGCAGAAACAGCAGCAACGAAAACAAGCAACAACAATCAGCAAACAAATGACAATAACGACTGCAAATTGCACGGCTTTTGCTTTTGGGAATGCCACAAGGAGGAGGAAAAAAAAAATATTTTGTGTGCGGTAAGTCGAGCAATAAAAGTTAAATATTTTTATATCCATAAGTTGCGGTCTGAGCATTTCTTTTCTGCAACTTGAACTAGAAGAATGCACTTGACTCTTGACCCTGTTGTAAATGCTAATTCCTAAAATTTCTGTTTCTGTCAATCAACAAAACTATTCCAGAATTGTCATCACCATTGTTCTGTTTTCTCCCCCAACTGAGTCTTTGTTCAAAGTCCTTTTACCATCAACATTTGCATTAGATTTAATTAGCATTTTTTTACGATTTTCTCTTGTCTTGCCACAAGGGGAACAAAGTGCTAATAAAAGCTCTAGAATTTCCATTGAGTTTGTCTTGTCCGTTGTTAAATCTGCAATATTTATAAGCTCTTAATGGAGCCGTCACTAATTGTACTTTTAACTACATTTTCACAGTTTGTCCTTGTGTCAAGAAAAAGTAGAAAAGTGAGGAAATTCAATTTTATTTTGTCATTTTATTGTCGGTAAAAATTCTATGCGCAGCACAAAAGATATTAAATAAATGAACGAGCAGACAGGTCAGCATTAAGATTTATAGTTCTAAGCTTTGAATTGAAAATAATGTTGTCCACAGCTCAGCCAAGTTTGAAATATAACTGGGAATACATTTGTACAGCATACTAAATTTACGGACTAATATTTAAAATTGCATGGCAACAAAGCAAATATGAAAACACTGCCCAATGGCAAATATGGTCAGCACTTTCACGCACTGGCAGACAATAGTATCAGCATCGCCATGTTGCACAATATCCGCATTATGCATTATTTGGTTACATTTTCAAAGGCATCGTTTATTCTGTGGACGCATTTTCGATTGTGCGGCCCACGCGGCGTATGAGTATTTATGTCAGCGTATACGAGTTAATCGCGCATTGCATACTTACAGGAGGGGTATTCGTGTGTGTATAATATTATTTATTTATCAACATTTTTATTTAACTCACATTCACATGCTTTGATGTGTCAATCTGCGACTTTGTTGACTGCTTGCTGTTGACAGTTGCTTTTGAAGTAAATATCTTTCACAATTCACGTATCTTGCTGAGTAGCGATACTTGTTGTCATATTTTAATGGTGATTGACTTGAAATCTTTTCAGTTCACTTACTTTGATTTAAAGTGACTTAACGTATTTCTTTAGGTTTTTAGCATATTCTCTAGCACATGTTCTTTTTAAATTTCTAATTGTTTTACATTCTTCACTATTTCGACTTTAATCTAGAGACACACTCGCACTGCTTTCTTATAATTATTATTTAGCTAGTTATTTTGTGCGTAATTTTCATCATTCTGATACGGTTAATTGATATTGTCACCGCCAAGCAAACCGTTCACTTTGTAAATCAAGTATGAACTAAAGTTGAAGCATTCGCGTTAGTTGCTTATGAATCTCGACATGCCATTAACAGAAATGTTGCGCCTTCTTACATGGGGAAATTATCAACGGGATATTTTTCAAACATGCCATCGAACATGTTAGCGTACCAAAATATCTTTGCAACAAAATTCGTGGGTGAAGACAATTTAGAACATCTGTTGAGATTTGTAGCATAAGCATAACAGAGCGAGAGAATTGGGAAATTTCTAAGCAGGCAATCTAAGCACTCAAAGCAACTAATACTAAACATTTTTTAATTGCGTTTGAGCGTTTGGATAAGTTTTTCAATAATATTTATACTTTAGTATTAATTTAAAATGCACTGCATATGAATTCTTGTATGAGCAAAAGAGGAAATGTGAAATCAGTTTTCGTTGCAACAAGTTGCAATCAATTCTAACATATTCCTGTATGAACTAAATGTGGAATGTATGTTGACCGCAAGAATTTCCAAATTGTCTTTACAGCAGTGATATTGGGAAATTACCTTAGACAATTTCCTTCTGTTGCTGATGCGAACAAGTTGCGCTGCTAAAGAGCTAACAGCGTGATCTAAATGGGGAACTTTTGAGGGATGTTTGACTTTGTACTTGATTGCAACAAGTCGCAATCGAACAGCTTATGGTATGAACTAAAATTTGGGAATTATTTAACAGTCTCTAACTGTTAGGCTTCAAACCAAACTCGTGTACATGTCAACAGGTAAACTCGAAGAGTTTTTCAGCCGCTGTTTATTAAAAAATATCCTTAGACAGTTGCGTTGATACAATATCAGATTTTAGAGACAGCTAATGAGCTGTCAGTCATATTTGGTTGATTATATGGAAACTTTGCTTGTATGCCTTGTAACTAATATCTTCGACTATGTTATATGTGGGCGACTTAAGGCTTTTCATTATTAAAGATTGTTTGCTTCGATTCGAGTCTATATATAATAGAACTCATCTGGTGGCTAAGAAAATTAAAAATCATTTATTGGAAACCAGATCATACAATTAGTTACATAAATAACATTCAATACTCAATAAAGTGTCATAATTTCAACTCCTTAATAATGATATAGTAATACCGTGAATATCTATCGTCACCCTTCCAAAGCGGACTTAACAAATATATGCTCGCACATGCAAATTTAATCCAAATTCAATTGCTTAATCCTGCATGACTGACACTAAGAGCAATGCTGAAAGATGGTGGCAAACTCATGGTTAGCTTAGGTGCTTTGTACTTTGTATTTGGGTGGTTGGGTGCCTTCGCCTCCAAGAACTTTACGCATCAGAGCACTTACAGAATGTAACTATTGAATTACAAACATACATCCACACATACAAACAGTTACTTGTGTACTCGCCAACATATCATGTTGCAATTCACTTTTGGGACGTTAAGTAAGCTGCTAGAGAAACTCATTGTCGTTTTTTTTTTTTGGTCTTGTGTTTAGCCAGCTAAGATGCCAAATGGAAGAGAGATGCTTCTTCTTCTTCTTCTACTACTCTAACATCAAATCACAATGTTGACCCTTTTATTTTGGCAGTAGTTTGACACTCGGAAAAGCGGGTTTTTGCTTAAGTTTTATGTGTGCTCAGATTTTACGACAGCAAATGGACGTGACGCGTGCTGAGCTTGAGCATTCAGCTTAAGTATACAAAGGGCCTCATTTAACACGAAATATCGTTTAATTCCGTACACATATTTAAATCAAACAGCAAGTACTAGATGATAATAATACTCTGCTTGCATACGCATTGAAGTATTATTAAATTTTTGCCCACAAATGTGTGCTCTTGCTATTGTTTTGTTTTAAAAGGGATTAGAGTAGAGGAGACTGGTTGCTGCTTTTTAATCAATATGGATGTGAATGTGTGGCACAGTCTGTGGCACAGTCAACGACACCATCAACGTCACCGTCACCGTCACCGTTATTAATCCCCATCCATATGTGTAATGAGTCTGCTGTTGGGACTCAAATGGGTCTTAAAAACACATTTTCAATTAGCGCCTGTCGCCATCAACAAGACCAAACAAAGAGCTAATAATGAGCTGACAAGCTGCAGACACACACACACAGATACTCACACACACACACACAGCTACGCATTTAATACATGTGTTAAATACACCTGCCTGAAAGCGTGGAAATCATATTTCACTTCTAAGCTAAGAAGAGTGCGATGACCTTAATTAACAATTACTTCACATTCATTTGAAATTAGAAATATGATTTAAGTGCACAGTTATATTGCAGTTTCTTACAATTAATTATCATTTTTTCCCCAACTATTATTTGAATTAGAAATATGATTTAAGTGCACAATTATTCCACTGTTTTTTGCAATTAATTAACGTTCTTCTATTGTTTAACTTCCTTTTGCCGAAGCAATTGTCACGGAAATTAGAATGCGTTTTTATTGGCCTACATTTTTGTAATGAATTTCTAATTGATTTTGCAAGAAATAGAATTTAATGAACGGCCATCGAGTTTGCTTTTTAAATACGTAATTGATTTTGCAAAAATGAGAATTGATGAGCAATCGTTAATCCTTTTTAAATTTCTAATTAAGTTTGCAAAAATGAGAATTGATGAACAATCGTTAAGCTTGCTTATTGCTCTAATTGAGTTTGCAAATATGGAAATTGTTAAACAAGCTTGTTTATTAAATCACTTCTGCATTCTAAATAAAATTATACTCCTTTCTTTCAAGCAACAGCTTGACGTGTAAAGATCAAGTTAATGTCACACTTTCAGCTTTAACGACTTCTGTTGCAACTTTGCCACCAGAGACAAGCATTTGTTGTTGTTCTTGTTGTTGTTGTTGTTCTTGTTGTTGTTGTTGTTGTGTTGTCAGTGCTTTTACAACTCTGTTGCATTAGACTTTGCTTATGCATGCCTTCGTCGCTTACTGCAGCCAAGTGTGAAATGGAAAATGAGTTTGCAATTTGTAGGGAAAATCTGTTAAATAAGGCGGATAGATGCAGTGCCAAGATACGACACGCAACTGCTTTAAATTTATTCACTCTTAAGAAACATGCATGAAAATCACAGCAAAAGTCGATGCAGAGTTTAAAGTAAAAATGCGTTGAGCGTTCTCATGTGTTGGCAAATGAATGGAAATAGACAAAATGTCGACTCGACACCCTCTTGCTTAGTAGATGCCATTAGTGTGCTTTTTTCTTTGCTTTTTTTCCAGTTGAGAACAAGAAGGAAGTTGCTAGCTGTGTAAATTGAAGGAAGGCAGAGAGAGAGGGCGGGGGTCAAAGCATAAATGGTTAATGTCATTCTTCATTTGCCAGGCGGAAATGGTGTGCAAATGAAGTTTCATGACAAAAGGAAGTGGAAATTGAAAGGCACGGCAAATGGACATAGACGAAACGGAACGGAACAAGAAACTGTCAACTGCTAACTGCTAATCGTGATAAGTTTCTCGGCCAGGAAACTCATAATAGCACAAAACCGTGCGACAACTAACTACATAAAAATGCCAAAAGCAACTCGCCAAAAGTCCTTTCTCTTCTCCCATGAAGTGTGTGTTACATACTCGTCGCACTCGTATTTCAATTGTGAGAGCTCTGGCAACAGTTTTGCAAATTAATAACAATAATTTATGCAGCAGCAGCTACAACTACAATTCATAATAAATTCGGCAAAACTTTGCACATACAACACAACTAGAACTACAATTACAACAAAGCAACAACAATATGCTGCATTGCAAGGGAGTCGAGTCCTTTGAAGGAAGGCAGCCGACTCCATCCAAAATTTCACATGCAAATTTATGAGCTGCCTCCCATTCGCTGGGAGTAAGTTGTTTATGAAAAACACACCCAGACGGAATGAAAATTGAGCTTTTTTCCTTTTTTTGTTGCCACCGAAGCTGCCACAAAACGAGGCACAACACGTAAATCTGGCAGCAGCTGACAAGTACACAATTTCACATGTTATGCCTGCGCTCTCTCTTTCTATTTCTGAAAAATTTGCAGTTCGAGGTATTGAAATATTAATGCTAATGGCCAAAAGGGAGAAGCATTTGGCTGATTGAGTTTTCGGCCTTCGGTTTCGTCGATGGCATCAACACAAACTCTTTTTCGAATGCATTTCCGGATCAAACGCCGTCGCAATTAGGCAATGACAATTTCATCCAAAAGTTTACGCTGCAATCAAGTATACGCAACGTAGTCAACTACTACTCTTTTATGCTGGTCAAATGTGACTGCCACTCTCTCAAGTGAGATAGCGTCACGTGGACGATACGTGAGCCAAGAGCCAAAAGCCATTTCAAACTTGTGGCCAACATAAGCGCTCCACTAAATGCAAAGTCAAAAGAATCTCAAAGTGTGAGCGAGAGCGAGAGAGAGAGAGAGAGCGAGAGCTAAAAGCAGCTGTGGAAATATTCCCCACAAAGTCGTAAAGTCGGAGATTACCTCAGACTGTCTGACTGGCTGTCACCTGCTTGAAACCTAAAAACATTTCCACAAAAAAGTTGTGCGTGAGTCATGTGGTTGAAACACGAATACTGCAATATTTTTATGGACCAACGCATCGGGTAATTGAATCTTGATGAATTCTCTTTTATTGCATAGTTGTTAAAAATTCCCCAAAGAAGAAAGCAGGCTGGCAACATTTGCATAATTTTAACAACTGCCCTGTAAATTTGTCATCAAAAAAAACTAACACACTGCGGCCTGAGGATGACATCAAAAACTTGAGCAAAGATGAAAAACTTTAGCTCTCTCTGTCTCTTTCTCTCTCCGTATCTCGTTTGCTCGCTTTGCCAGCTGTTGAGAGTGAAGTCATGTGGAATTTGAAAATGCTTGGAAAATGCCTGTGACCTGTGACAGCAGCTTCTGTGCTGCACCTTTGGAAGGTGTTAAAGTTTTTTGGCGCACAAAACTTCGCTTTTCAACAAAATTTTCCTGGCCCTGGCTTATTTTAATGAGCTTTTTGTGCAAAATGAGCAGCTGCAATTAAAATGACAGCTCAAAGTTTTCATAATTAGCCCCAAGTATAACGACTAAGATTTAATCAGTCACAGTTTCCAATTCTCAAATAGAATCCAGATGGACTTGTAGTTAAATAGTTTGTTTATTCATTCTTTGGAGAACTAGTCAAGAACTGTTTTTGGGGACTTTTGCGGAAAAATGCCAAAAATTATTCAAAAGCTGTGCAAAAGTTGCTTTGAGAACATCGTTAAACTTTTTATAAAGTCTAGTTTTATGCGCTGTACTAACGAGTAGTTTTCAGAATTTGCTAATTAGCTTAGTTTACTTACTAAGCTGCAGTTCATTTTTGGGAATTAATTTAAACAAATGCTGCTTCTCATTTGTGCAGCAACTTTAGTAAAATAGTTGTGATTAGTTTTTGTTTGAAAACATTTAACAGTCGCACATTAGTTTGTCAAATAATTTTATAAAATATAATCAGTTTACATTTTAATTTTAATTAATAAAATTTCTCTTCGTGTTCAATTAAAATTGTTGCCAATAAAAGCTGCAAAACATTCAAAAAATAAATCAATTTCATTATTTGGGTAAATAATTGTTCAAATTATAGTCAGCTTTAACAAATCATTTTCCAATACTTGATGCAACTTTCAATTGCTTTATTTTTAATTAATACATTTTCCCTCTGTGTTCAACTAAAGATTCTTGCCCTTAGCTTTGGCCATCCATTCATACGTTAACTCGTTAACGTTTCCGCAGTCAACTTTTGTAAGCTGGCAAATTAAAAAGGGGTTATCTTAATATTCATTTTATGTGCGAACCGAACGCCAATAAATTTGCATGTAAAAGACAGCAAAGAATGCAACAGAAGCAAAGAAACAAGAAAAAAAAATGTATTTTCAATTTAATTAATTCAATTGCAATGCGGCAATGTGCAATTTAAACCTTGGACTGTATAATTTGTGCTTCTCTCCTCTTCGCGCATTTATTGCATTTCTTTAACGAATTCAAATTGTTGCTCTACTCTCTCATTTATACTATATACTTTACTCCATTTAAAATGACAAACGTTAATTTTGAATTCGTTTTAACGCAAAATGCAGTTTTTAAATAATTTATTTACATTGTGTATTTCGCATTTAGATCATGCGTAAATTGTGTAAATAATAATTGATTTTGCGCAGTAATAAATTAACTTATTTGCCATTAATGTCAGCGCTTTAATTTATTTAATGTGCACTCGTAATAAAATTATTGTAAGTCTGTGTGTGTGTGTGTGTTTGTTGTGTTGATAATTACGCACATTGTCAATGAAGGCAGTAACAGCAGTGAAAGTTAATTATGTGCAATTATTTATTAATAATTAAATTATGTTCATTAAATATGAGAGAACTTTGAAAGAACTGAGTACTTATTAAAGCTTAGTTCAATGCTAAAAGGTCAGCAAATAAAGCCAAAGATAATAAGTTATTTATTTGCTCATCCACAATCTTTGGTGCCTCAAGCCACATCAATCATAAAGATGGATGGCCATTAGCTGCCTTCAGGCGGGGTCAATCGATTTCATGGCACATTTGCAAGGATATGCGTTGAAATTTATGCGAGCTCTGTTTGTTCTCAAGTGAAAATTGCACGCTGAAAACTGATGCGCAGAGCTCTCTGCAATCTGATTTATACCTGCTGTGAATCAAAAGGTGTGAATCAATTAATTAGCTACCTAATTAACGCGTCTATTTGACACCTAGAATGTGCATTGCTTTATGTAGTTCCAACTACACTAATTAAGTATTAGCTGGCTATAAATCGAACTTATAATGAGACATAATATGACAGTATTCAATGAATGTTAGTCAATCAAAAAAATGGCAATTGAAAACACGATAATGAAAGATTTTTATATTAATATATTTTAATTGATTAATCTTAATATAATTACAATGCTTTGCTATTCATTGTATATATAGTCAGTCAGAGAAGTATTTAAATAAGAAAATTGATCATAGTAAGAATATTTTATTGTACAACTTTCAAGTTGGCAAGTTGAAATTATTGAACGACACAATAAAACTATATCGATGGCGAAATGTTTGATGCCTTTATCCGTATTTAAATATTAATATATTAATACATTTGTTGGCCTTTGAATGACAGGCATTAACCGCATTTAATGCCAAAGTGACTGCTGATAAAGGTTTAATTGCCATTCTGACAGTTGCACACAGTTGGCTTGACAATTCAAGCTGAGACAAGCGGAAAAAGTAGTTGAAAATCAAGCGAATTAAATATGAACATGCAAAATGAAAAGCGATAAATCAAATAAATGCCATAACTTATAGCTTTAAGTTCAGTTTAACTTGTTTTCCTAGAAACAACTTTGAAGCCAGTTTTTCATTTACAATTAAGTGAACCGTTAAAAGTGCAGCCCCAAGAATTGTTTGTTAAGCATTTCAAAGAAAATGGGAAAATTGTTCTAATTTCTAATTGAAACCGTATAAACGGCAGGCAGTAAAGCAAGTATCAAAAAGTCAAAGGTTGCTGTGTTCCAACTTTGTTTGTTGGTCAGCAATATGAGTTTTTTCTTTCCCTTTTTGCTAACAATACCTTGACTTTTGGGCCTAAGCTGACTAGGCTTCCCTTTGTTTGTAAATGGTTTGTGAGGACAAATGGAAATCGGGTTTGGGAAATCTCCTTTCACTCAATATTGTTATTAACCACAATCGTTGAGGTTTTGTGCACAATTGTTGCTCATTTTCTTGAGCCAATTACAATCACTTTGATTTTATACCAATTTCTTTGTCTGTTTTTAGGTTTAACAAAGTTGGGCGTATAAATTGAATTGCAACTGGAGAGTTGAGAATGTCTACTACATTATTTGCACTTTGCGTAATTACACTTTGAATATCCCGACTTTAAAGAGGAAAGAGAACTGCAAGCAAAAACCATTTGTTTCCAGTTTAGCGACAAAACGCCCATTCAGCAACTCGACACTGAGACTGATAAATGGAGTATTCGAGGTAAGCAAAGTTAGCTACAGTTTTTTACGACACTTTTTTCTCGCTCACATGCAGTTAAGGCAATTGTCGAGCTGGCAGCCTACGCCTCATTGAAGCGAGAGAGAGAGTATTGAAACAATATGACCAGCTAGATAGCTAGAATAACAATGACAGTTATGAGTATCTGCGAGTACTCGGACTCAACCAAGTCCAACTAACAGTTTAAATTAATCTGACGCTGCACTTTTGATGCGAAAAACAAAGATAAAATTTAAGATGCACTTCTAGTCTGCCAGCCATTTGTGTGCGCCATTAAACCGAAGATGACTTTGAGTACTCGCATTAGATTGAAACTATTGAGTGGAAAATCAAGTGGGACAACTCTTCAAGTTAGTCATAAAATTGCCATTTAAGTTTGAGACTTGAACAAACATTGGCATTAAAGCTGTCCGCAATGGATTTTATTTTTAAATCGATATTTTCGGTTTTAGATGTAGAAATTAAAACAACGATTTATTGATTGAATATTGAGAGTTCTGTGCAACTTAACATGCAATGTAATTCAACAAGTTAGAAGTGTAAGGTCGGGAATGCTCGACTATGAGATATCCGCTACCCATTTTCAATAACCAAACTCTACAATTATGCTAACAATTTTTTTCAATAACTTCTTTCGATCGCAACCAAATTCTCAGAACTCATAAACATTATTGTTTATAATTGTCTGTACCAAAAATTTATTTTTCTGCTGGTTACAAATTCTCTTACAAATAAGTCTAGAAAACTTGTAATAGCTTAATCTAAATGAAAACTAATTTCTAAAATTGTTAAACTCTATTAAGTGTTATCAGTTTCGTTAGCTAATTTGCTTTTGTGCACACTGCGATTCAAAATGAACTTTGATTTTCACACCGCACTTCTTCATATGCCTTCCTAAAGGGATCAATGTGTATTTGGGGGGGAATGGCTGTGTTGACCGCGATTGCGATTGTATTGCGTATAGAGGTCATAATCTCAAAGGCCAAACAGAGAATGTGGCCCCAAAACAAGCCCACACATATTTGCATTTAATCCACTTTTATTGCAGCCCTTGGGACTGTTGTGACCCTCAGTTATTATGCTGATTGTGTTGACACACAGCTCTGTTTGTTTGTTGTTGTTTGTTGTTTGTCGCTGGGTTGGTTACTAAATATTTAAAGGGTTTGCGCTCAGGTTGCTTTCACCTTGCGTCCCAAATAGCCAAAAACAACCTAAAAGTTAAGCCAGGCATATAAAAATTCAATTGGATGCGTAAATAAACCAACTTCGGCTTAGGTTTGACCAATGCGTGCCTTAGGTAGCAATGTTTTTGTAAAGCACCTCTAAAATATATCTATAATAGTTCGCAGAATATCAAACTCGTTTCCTGCATAAGCAAAAGTTCAGTTCATGCATCAATCTGTTGCAGAACTTGTTCAATTTGTGTAAACAAATATGCGCAAATGTGTTTTTCCCCCCCACCCCCTTTTCTCACTTTTGTGTGTGTTTTTCGTGGACTTCCGTTTCCGCTTTTGATGATGTTTTCAGGTGCTGCAAGTTGAACTCGTATTTACATACTCGCATTTGACATGCAATTTAACTTGCATTGTTTTTCTGCAGTCAAGTTAGGAAGAACTTTTGTTGAATCCGTCACAAGCAAATGTGAATGGTTTTTTATATATATATTTCTGTTTATCATTCGTACGTGTAAATTATCAGTTAAAACTAAAGAGAACTTCTTACTAAATGGTTCTTTTAATTAAATATCGATTCGTTGTAGCTACAAATCACAAATTCATCCACAGAGACACACACCACACACAGTGAGTGCAGTTTTTGGCAAAGAGCAATGGGAAGGAGGAGAATGTTCCTTCCGATTCAATACTGGCAAAACATTTCCGCTTTTGAAATATTACTTTCATTTCAGTTTTTTGGCTGGACGATGTCAGTGCAAAAAGTTGTTGTCGTTATCCAGCGTAAAACCACAGAGAGAAAACGTTTCCTGCTCCCGACGTTTCATTCCTCTGAGCTTTAGCCACAGAGCAGCCAGACAGATAAATTGTTCCAACCAAAGATACAAATTTCGATTTTTTTTTTTCTCTCTATTCGTTTTGAAGCGAAACAAATCTTAAATTTGAATTAGAAAATTATTAAGCATTTATTTTTTCTGAGCTGCATGGAAGTAAAAAGTTGTAAAGAGATTTCTATCATATTTGTTACTGAATTTAAATGCATTTCACTGGCTGTGATGCAAATATCTTTGACAGCTTCGAGTGTGAGTTGTGACTGACATAACTCTAGTTTTTTTTTTCAGTTTTTAGTTTTGATTTTTATGGAATTTTGTTGTCTTTTTTTTACTTTTGCGTTACGCTGCTTTTTGCTGGGCTCCAAAATCCGCAGAATTGTCAAAGTGTAAAACTTTGGTTCTTTAGAAAAGCTTCTATTGAGTAGCTATTTATTTATTTTCTTACTATTTCTGCAGATTTATTTAATCACATTGTGAACACAATTATATCTACGAGTATGTTTATAATAATCAATTTTGATGCTGCATTTTATGTAGCAAATCTCAACAACCTCAGACTTTATTCTACTTTTCATTATCTGCTAGATTAAAATGCTTAAATGATTTACCAAAAATGTAGTCAAATTTGAATTTAAGAACCCAGCTTTTCGCCTCTTTAATTCACTATTGATTACATTTCGTTGCGCTCGAGTAGAACAGAATTTTCTTTGTCATCGAACGCAGCAATTTAGATTTCATTTTATTTGTGTGTTGGCACTTTTAAATTGACAACAAATTGTTTTTTTGCTGAATGAATCTCGACGCTCGCATCTCTCGTGGGCGTATTTAATTTATTTTTCTTGTTGAGCCACAAAATTAGCGTAATCAATTTGTAAATTCGTTTCGACCTCCGGTTTAGGCTCAAATAAATTCAAATTTAATGGCACCCCTGGTCGGTCGGTTTGCTCGGCTTTCACATTCTCATTTTGTGTGCGCGAAATTATTGTTCATTTTATTGAAAATTGGAGCGAAATTTATGTTGAGCACATTTGCATTCGCAAACAGATTAAATTGTGTTTTCTGGTCATGTCTGGCAGCTGCTCTGCTCTTAACCAATATTTACTTAGCCTAGGCCCCGAATCCCCCAAAAAGACTGTGTGTCTGGCGTCTAATTTAATGTCTAGACTCCAGAGGCAATGCAATCGTAATAATTTTATTGGAACTTTTCGATAAGTTGATGATGTTCATTACTCAACGGTCATTTGTCAATATAATTGTAAGATTGATTGCTTTAGGACGACAATTGGGAATATTTGAACTGATGAAGTCAGCATAAACAAATATTGTCGTTATGATTTCATCTAATTCGAGTTGGTTCCACTTCCAACACTGCGTATGAATCATACGCCTGGTTGGACAATTTATTGAAATGCTGAGAAGGGCTTGAGAAATTAATTTGCCATCAGCTGGCCGCAGGAGAGCGAATCACGTAATTGGAGCACAACGTGTTGCCTTCAAAATAACAAAAACATCTCACGTGCCACATTCTAAATATTTTCTTGGTGTCTTGTTCGTCCTTTCTGCCTTACACACACATACATACATCATATTCATTGTGGGGGCAACAATTTCAAAGTCATTAAGACACTGGAGCTTTGTTTGATGCCGTTCGCATTAAATGTGACTTGCTTCAAAGCCACCATCAGTCATCAGTCATTTTGGCCATACAACACACGTGTGGCATGCCACAACACGTGGCTTATATTTTTACCCACGCACGTTCGTTTTGCTGGCTTCCCGTTGCGACTTAAATCATTGAAATTAACTGTCAACTGCCAGCATTAATTACTCATTTCGTGCTGTTGCAAGTAAATAATTCATTTAAATTTGCATTATAGAGAAATCAATTTAAAAAATTGAATTTCAATTAAATTCTATAATATAAAATATTTCAAACATTTGAGTTTAATATTTTTTTTTGTACAATTGCTTATTACAATATTTAAAATTATTGAGCAAGCAACCGCATACAACAATTATAAATGTTCCATCAAAAAAATGTGAGTGCTGTTGTCACAACAATAAAAATCTCGTAACAATAACCGCAATTTGTAAAAAAAAAACGAGAAATTAAACAAAGTATTCCAAAAGGTGACACATGTCGGCAAACTGCTGAATTTGCTAAATTGAAAGTACATATGCATTTTTTTGCGACCTGTTTTTAAATAATTCTTGTTGGCTTTACTCGCATGTCTGAATATAAACATACATTTATTTTTTTATGTATTAATGTTCTCATTGGCAAATGATGATGATGATGATGCGGCAGCCAGAAGCGAAAGCTTCACACAAAAATACAAATTAATATTTGTAAAGTGAATATTATGCAGACCATTATAATACTCTACAATTTGAATCTATAATTTGATAGAAAGAAACTTAAAAATATAAATATAAGAAGAATTTATAAGTTAGGTTTGGTTGGGTTAATTTAGGTTAGCTCAGGTTAGATTAGGTTAAGTTGGGTTTTGTCAGTTTAGCTTAGGTTCGTTTAGGTTAGACCGCCAGCCACAGGGGAGGCAAATCATAAATCAGGTCCGTCGTTTTATCGGTGATTTCTATAATAAATAAAACAATATTTCTTTTTTCGTTGAAATGTAAAGTATGTCACACATTTCGTTAGCAAGCAAACATGCTCACAGTTAGAGCCTTAAAAAAACCTTTTCACATTTGTTGCTCTCGTTTTGTGACAAATGTATTTGCTGTATTGTGCACAGTTAAACGAAATTGCGTTGACAGCAGCTTTGACAGTGCCGCTCGTAAGTATAAATACCTTTCGGTTTGCATCCTATATAGAGATCCGGCGATGCTTCTGGCACTCTTGACACAACTGACACTTCAGCTTCAGCTTCATGTCAAGTGGCACTTATTGAAATGTCACTTACTCATTTGTTTATGCGTCTCGAGTGTGCGCCACTCTTAACTCCATTCAAGGTCTCGCTGTCAACATGTGTATGAGAGTGTGTATGTGTGTGTGTGTGTGTGTGTGTGTACTTTACCAGACACAACAACAGCAGCAGCAAGTCAGTCGACAGCTTTAATTGGCTCAGGCCGTGTACTAAAAGCGTGGTTTTCCGTTCAGCTATTGGAAAAATAAACGCTGTTTGACCAAGCAGCAGAAGTAGGAGCTGAAAAGAACTGCGAGTTCACCGCAAGCGCCACGCCCTTTATTCAAAAGCTGAATTCCATTTTGGGCCAGCAAAAGCAATTGAAACTGGGTGGCAAAATGCTGCTTGCTTCTTCTACACAGACCCACTTCTACTTCCTATGCAAATATGCAAATACGCAGAAAGGCAGCCAAATCAAACGTAAACAAGCGCACAGACAGACTAACACACGCACACACACACACTCTCTCCCACTCACACACACACACACACACACGCAGATGAATCATACGTGCTCTAGAGCACGCAGTCGAGAGAGAACAATTTTTTTCTGTGTTGACCGCAAAATCAACGATTTTTCCATTTGCAGCGCTTTTGTTTTCTTTTCGATTGCTAGCGGATCCGAGTGCCATTTTAGTAAGGCAATATAGTAGCTGATCTACAGAATGATAGACTTAAACATACTCTGTAACAAGCATAATTAGTGAATTGCTAAACTACATTTTTTTATGTTTTAAAGGTTATCGTATTTAAAATATATTAAATTTAGATGTTTAACAATGTTTTTCTCATTTAAATTTATTCAATCTTTTATTTCACCAAAAATTTGGTTCATTTATGATGAGGAAGATCTATATACTATACTTATTTATTTTTCCCTTGGTATATATGCCCTTAAAATTTGCTGTCTTAATTAATTTAGGCCAGTCCTTAATCAAAGTTTTCGTTGAATGGTTCACAGCAATTTCCTTTAAGTCGCTGATGAAACAGTGTGAAGACTATTGTAAGACTTTCTTTTTGTCTATCTGCAGATTGGTTTTCACTTTGAAAGCTCTAATTGAAATTGTATCATTTCAGTCAATGTTGTGTACTTTATGCAACTCAACGCTTTAGAGTATCAGATGCTAACTAAAATGTTAAGCACATTATTAAAAGTGATTCGAAATTTTAACTTTATTTCCACTGCTCCATAAATATGTTTTCTTGATAAAGTTGAAGTAAAACTAAATTGGAAATTACTAATAAATATTAATAATGTTCATAACATTGAAATACAAAATTTATTGGAAATTAAAACAACTGTTTTGTAGGAAATAGTTATTGAACAATTTTATTTAAAAAACATCAATAAATAGTAAAAATATTACACAAAAAATACAAAATTAGAAAACATCAATTTACTTCTTCTCATTTGATGTTTTACCTGCATCGATTTCTTAAATGTTCAATATTATGAAATTCCCATTTAAATTGCCAATTTTCATCTGCTTCTGAGAATCGCTTTGCAGCTTAAGCATTTAACAGTCGCTGCCAAATAACCCTGATCAAATTAAAGCTTACAGGTCTTCTAAGTCTGTCTGCAAACGCTTGGCAACGTTTTTCATATTACAAGGAAATGTGCTCAGCCATCGCTTCAGGCTGAATTTAAATTTAATTACAGTCTAAAAGAAAAGATGATGAAGAACAAAAAAAAAACACAAAAAAATTGATGACGCATGTAAATAATATTTCTGGGGATGATTTAATTTGAACAAACGCTGTCATGGAGATAAACCGAAATCAATGATTCCTGTATACAGGCAATTTATATTTTGTGATTGAATTGGTTAAGGCCGAGTCCGAATTTCCTGTTGGTTATTTGAGCACATTTCGTTTGCCGCAGGGCTTCTTTGTGTGTTGTGTGTTGTGTGTTGTGTGTAAAAATACGCAAGGTAAAAAATATTAATATTCAGCCGGCAATGGCAACGCGGTCAAACGCCAATAAAAACAACAATGAAATTCAACGATATTCACAATTGGGGGAAATAAAAGCCAGAAGAATTCAATTAATTTGTTGACACGCAAAATATGAAACGCGTTCTCATATTTCGCGTAATTTTCATAGTGCTATTTTTACGTCTATGTAAATCACAATTGAACGCAGGTGAAGACTTTTAAGAAATGCTGGCATAAGCATTTCTTTCGCTTTTGCATAAATAAGCCTGGCGAATAAAAAAGAAATAAATGCTTTGCCTACTTCAGGGCGAAATGCAAAACAGCTCTATCCTTTTTATATGGCTTAAATGGCAAAGCGATTAGGGGCTTTCGCATTGTTTTATACAATAAAACAACAACAACAACAAGAAGATGTAGGAAATAGTATATTCTCCACGCGCACAACCTGGCGTATGCGCAACGTCTCATCCTTTCACATTGAAGCCGGATCAAGTGAACGGGCGTGTGTGTGTGTGCCAGTTATTAGCATATTCTCGACATGCTGTGCTACTTAATGATGCAGAAATGTAAAAAAGCCATGAATGTAGCCAAAATCGGGAATCCCTGCCAGTTTCAGCGTCATTGCTTATGCGTATGTGATGCCAAAGTTATGTCAAAAGGAAACTCAAATTGTATATTCCTGTATCGTGACGTTTCGCTTGATGCATGGATGATGGCATGTCAATGACAGTCAGTTATTTTTAGCAATTAATTGATGCCAAAAACGTGCCCAGTAAACTGAATGAGTTACTTAAATTGCTACGCTATCAATCTATTTCAGTATCAGTTCTAATTATCGTGCAGTTGGCAAAAGAATTTGCTAATCATGCAAATCTTTTGCAACCATTTGCATGGCAATTATGTTGAGGAAGGAATTCATTCAGAGTCTGAGAATTTAATGCCTACTTAAATGGTATATTAATTAACTTGTGTGCTGCTTTTAATCAAGCACTTCTAAACACCGAGTTGGCAATTGCATTGCAGTTAGTGAAAAGCGTTTGCTACGCCTTGAAAGTTCAGAGGTTGAGTTTGGTTTGAAGTGCGGAAGCGAGAACGAAGCGAGAACGAAGCGAGAATGAGAATGAGAACGAGAACTCGACATCAACTCATTATGCTGTAATTCAACAAATGAGCACAAGGTGTTCCCGCATTAAAACTGACACTCAAAATTACTGAGCTAAAAGGATTAAACCATTCAGAAAACCAGCTGTAAATCCCCGAGCCCGAGTGTAATACTCGCATGTGTGTGTATGTGTGTGTGTGTGTGTGGGAGAGTGTGTGGCAGCATACGCTACATTCAACCAGGTGGCTTCTCTCTCTCTCTCTATCTCCATCTCACACGCCAGTTAGAAAAGGGTTCAACTCGAAAATGAGCGGCAACCGCTTAACGAGCTTCCCGGATTTTTGCGGCTTTAAGCATAGCTCAGGATTTGCGCTGTATATAGCTGAGACTTCAGCAGGTGATTTCACTCTTCACTCTCTTCACTCCACACTCTAACTTGACACCACTTCACTGCACGCAACGCTGATTTATGCAAACAACCAACGAGATGGGTGTAAATTAACGTCTCTGCAGCTAAAGGTCTGCTAATGGAAGTGGCAAACAACACCGCTGACAGCGGGAGGGAGACGGGGAGGCAGCTAAATTAAATCTCGCATATTTCACATTACACGTGCCTGGCGTCGTCGTCTTGACAGGCAGCAGCATTCATCGTCCACACCGGTGAAAGGACACATGTCCTCTGCAATTATGCATGTAAGCAGTCGGCATCATGCGTGATGTTTGTTTACGGAAAAGAAAAACTGCAGCAGGCACAACTAAGCTTAGGAAATCAATCAGTACACTTAGCTTCATTTGAATAGCATGTGATGTATTAGTTTGGTATATTTAAAAATTAATATCGATTCATTTTGATCCTCAATTGCTTAGCTCAATTGAACCAGCAGCTATAACTAGAATTAGAACCAAGTGCATATGAACTCTTCGCTCATCGTTGTCTAGGGCTTCGTCTGAATAATGATTCTGGACTTCATATTAGAGCTGGAGAACTAGCTTTGAAATTCGACCTCTACTTAATATGCATACCCACAATCACATCAATTACTTATTCCATAAAATTCCTCATTTTAATTTCAGTTTTTCGCAAGCTCAAAGACGTTGAATGAAATTGCTGTGGACAGCGGCAAAAGTTCTGCTCAAAGGTTTGTGCCATTGTTTTGTCATATTGTTTTCAAACTATATCAGACAGCCAACGTCAGTGGCAGCTGCAACAAAAGGAATGCCATTATACTAGTATTTATAGTTAGGCCAGCGAGTTGAGTTGAGTGACAACTGACATTGACGACGATGACAACAAACAGTGGAACACTAAGCAAACTGAAGACGAACTGACAAAGAAATTGTATGAAAATGCAGCAGCAGCCACTAAAAAGGCCAATTGGAACGTGCAATTATTTGAATCATATTGTTGATGGTGGTGACCCAAGGCTAACAAGCTCGAAAGGTCAACGGACAGCAGAGCTCTGTGGGCTGTGCCTTAGAAATGCGAGTGCGAGTAGGTCATAAAATGCATGAATGCACAACGAGTGAAATTCAAATACAACGTGTTTAAATGAATGCATCAAGAAGTGGCACATTGGGGCACAGAAAGAGAGCATAAGAGAGGTAGAGAGAGAAAGAAAGAGAGAGTGGCAGTAAATGCGTAAACAGTCGACTGGGTAAACAAGTGCACAAAGAACACTCAACGGGGGGACGGTCAAAAGCTGCGACTAGTTGGCAAATGCCCTTGGCCTATGCAGTCACAGGACTAAAAATGCATTAACTCTTGGCCAAAAGTAAACTCGGCCCCCAACTCACTTTTTTTTCGTGTGCTTTTACAGAGCATAACAATCAGAACTTTTACTCGCACATTTTTTTATGCTTTTGCCATATAATTTAATTGCTTGGTCAAAGCCAAATGGAATTTAAGTCTGTCGCACTAAAATTGCCAATATTTGCCTTGATCCGTGCGCACATAAACTTGAGTAAATACGAGACTGATACTTGCGGTAAAGCTGAGCTCAAGTCATAAATTCGTTTGGCGACGCACTGCAATAAATAACTCATACGCAGCGTATACTTATGCGCAGTGAAACGTAGTTGTCTAGGCCAAACACTTGACTCCTGCTGAGATTTTCATTTTCAGCTTGGATTCTTACTTTTTTCCAAGCCAAAGCCCTACACTCAGCGGGTTGCTCACATGCTTATGGCCACATAAAATAGTCAGGTATTTCGTATTATAGTTAGCTTTAGCTGCTTTGCATTGTTACGCGGCATAAATTAGCATGCAAATTTGAAAATTAATCAGTTGCACTGGACAAAGTTTGTTATGGCAGGAAACTAGGTTAGCTACTCTCCAACTGATGCGACGGACATCATTATCTCAGTGATATTTGTTGTCAACTTGGAATATGCTCAAGCTTAAAGTTAACAAGCAGACTGACAACAATTTTCAGTCCCATGCAATTTAATAAGCGAAAGACAAGATTTGCTCTGCAAAGACTTAACCACAAGAATAATTTAATAGGCGCCAGTGGACAAAAGGGTTGACATTACTTCTTTGCTTTACTTTGCAAAGCGTTGCAGAGCTTTGTTATGTTATGTCTATTTAACTGGGTCACTTTTGCCAGTCCGAATGTCCTTTGCTGTCGTCTGTCTGGCTGTCAACGCTGTGCAGCCTGCTGCTAAGCTTTAAATCTCTCGGGCCAAAAATCATTTAACAAACACTTGCAACAAAGTGTTGGACATTGTATCGCTTGCTTGCTTGACTTAAATGAATGAATGTAAATGCTTGGGGCGCTATTCTGTTGTCTTTTTAAGTTGCAAGTGCTTTCTGTTGATTTTTTTTGCTGTTTAGCGCAGTTTCCTAGCTATTTAGCCTGCAGCGTTCAGACAATGGTTAAGCGCTAGTCTCACCTCCCCATCTCTCTCTTGCTCTGAATTTTCCTTTACTTTACAAATTGTCAGACGACGAGACTGTTGCAGGTTTTTCTCTCTTTTTAGTTCATCTGCTGGGAATTGCATGCACGCATTGTATTGCAGTGTATGCACAGGATGTGCTGTGTATGCCAAGCGGCAGGATATTGCGACATCTGGGTAAATATTATACCCTGCACACCCCCCCGCCCACCTCTCCGGCAACCAACTTAATTCACACGTCAATGACTCTTCGTTTAGCATGTGGCATAATTATGAACGCAGCCAGGTTTCCCCATTCGTGTTGTGTGACCCAGTACTTTTTGCCCCCAGCAGCAAATGACAGTTTTTCCTCATTCACTGTGTGACTATAAAAATTTGAAAATCCATCCAGTCGAACTGCATTTTAAATGCACAAAATAATCAAGAGAAAAACGTGTGTTCATTTATTTATGCAAATGTCTGCTTTAATAATAGCCAGCCAACTTGTCTAACTAATTTGATTAAAGCGGTTTCCTCTTTGCAACAAGTTGCAACAGCTTCTTCCCGCTTCTGCGGCTGCTGCTTCTCTTAATTATGCACGAAAAATGGCGAGAAATATCCGTTGTCTGCCTTCCGGTTATTGGCATCCTTGACAACGGGGGCAACGCAACTGGCGACTGGCGACTGGCGACTTGCAACACGAAGGGGGCAAGCAAAGTTGAGTGAGAAAATTAATTTGAAAAGACCATTGAAGCTGAAGTTGTTGTGTAAATTATTATGGTAACGAAGAAGAAGAATTCCCTCTTTTATTTATTTACTAAGCTGTTGCAAAGTTGAGTGCTGTATTTATGTTTATAAGTGAGTGAAGCTGTTGATAGTATTTCTATTTTCAGCCCTTTTGCAAGTTCAAATCCCCAAATCTATTACTTTGTATAAATAACTGCTGATGCAAACGAAATCTCACACAAAACATGTTCAACTTGAGGATTGACGCTTCTTCTCCTCTTTGCATCCCGAAGGAGTTGCGCCTCCTGCTGCTGTCGTCACTTGACAATCGGCTGTTTTAGATATTTTGGCCATAGTTTTACTTGGAGACAAGATTCGCACATGCAAGCAAAATGCAGCTGTCGCCAAAATCTTCTTCAATTTCCATTTTGTGCTTAGAAAAGTTTTTGCGGCATGTTCATCTCTGCAACTGCGGCAACTGTAAGCCCTTTGTAAATTTACACACTCGAGGAACACGAAATGCATATTTTTTTGCTCTATTTCTATTTCCATTTTATTTCAACTTTTGTCAGAAGTTCACAGCTCAGAGAGGAAACTGTGGATTAGACTTAGACTTAGACTGTTGAAAAGACTTCATATACATCTTGAAGATTTCACTTTACAAGCAGCGGGTTGACTTCAAAAAAAAAAAACAGAAACAAAAAAAAAACCACTTTTCGTTGCTTTGTCAATGGTCAACAAATTATTTGGCCATTTTCTTTGTCTTGCACGTAGTTTGGCCATAAAATTGCAGTCAATTTAATTTCGGGCATTCATTTTGCAAATTTACTTTACATATTTATGTCTGGGCACGTTTCTTGCTGTTGTCGTTGTCGTCGTCTTTTGCCATGTCTACACGTTGTTTTCAGTTATTTTTGGGACTCGCAATAGAGCTCTGGCATTTGCATAAATTTTGTTAACTCAGCTCTCCACTTGTCTTTAACTAACTTTAAGACTTTCAGGGCACTTTCAGAGCAAAAAAAAAAAAGAAAAAAATAGAAACTAGATTGCCAAAAGCAGCAGCAGTCGCTTGACTTGACCCACAAAACGAAAGCTTGTGCCTTCTACACTTTTCGACTGGCAAAATGCAATAAGCCATAGGCTGAAGTTAAAACCACAGCAAAAACTACCTCACATACGTTCGTTGAGTGAAGCACTGGGATTAGCCAAGTGGCACGTAGGGAAAACCTCTGATGTCGACTTAGTGTCCGTTGCAGTTTTGCGTACCTTCAATCAAACGTCAATTAACTTGGATATTAGTCGGACTCTTGGCCAGTTGCGTAGCACTCGAGTGTAGAAGAGAATTTTATGAATTGCTTCTCAGAAATTGTCGAAAGCAGTATTCAACAAAACAGGATTTATAAAGACATGTAAATTGAGAATTTTTGAGTACCACTAAACTAATACATATAGTAATTTCGCTCTTCAATACTTTTTAAAATCTTATTTACAGAAAGCTATTTATTTCATTGAAATACTTAATATAATTCCGTATCGTAATAATGCCACAAAACAGGATTTATAAAGTCAAGTAAATTCAGAATATTTGAGCAGCACTAAACTATAGTTTTTTTTAAAGTAATTTCGTTCATAAATACTTTTTAAAATCTTGAGTTTTGTACATCTACAGTTGTTGCTTCCAAAAATTTACTTACTTTATTGTAATAATGAATGTTTACTTATTTATTATTAGTAGCTTGGAATGAATTCTACATTACAATATGTAGCTAGAGCAACTGAGGCCTTCAGGCTGTTTAGTTTAGCCTGTTTTCATATTTTTACCATAAAGAATATAACTCAGTATTGAAATAAAATAAGTTATAGTGAGTTAAGCCTTCAGGCAGAAATATTATCATATAAATATATGATTCTACACTTTAAAGAACAATTTTAAATCTTTGTTTCTTATGATTGACTTTAAGCAAGCTTTACACAATGCTGTCGCTGCCTTTAAATTGAAATTCATATTCATACTCATAATTATATTTGCATACAATATAATCGTGTGTGCAACAGTTGGTGTTAATGTACCACATCATCCCGTTCACATTTTCCATCAAAATTGTGCCGGTGCTCTTTAACAAGTCTGCTGATATGTATTTACATATTAAATTTTCGACACACCTGCCACAGCATCAGCGTCAGCGTCAGCGTCATGTATGTAAATAAGCATTAAATCGAATTTGTGCTACCTTCGTAGCTGGCGTTGTACGTGAGTTTTTCCTGAGGTTATTGGGCTCTATGTCGCTTGGAAATGGTATGGAAATGTGCTTACCAATTCACTTCAAGTTTTCCAATCAACGCACGAGAAGCGTTGAGTCAATTGATCCAACTGCTCTTTTGATCTACTTAACATCAATTTGCACAGACACAGCACAAAGCCTAATCCAATATTTGTAATATGATTTAAGCATATAAAAAGGCTCAACTTTAATATTAAAGCATGGTATTATTTATTTCTCATTTTATTTTATATTACATTTCATCTTTACCTATAGTTCACCTCACTAACAGATTGCAAATTTAGTACTTGAGAATTTAATGAACTGCAATTTTCTTAGCTCCTAACATTGACAGTCGACTGATAGTTGATAGTTGATTGAGTGCTTCAATCGCCGGGCTATAAACATAAATAGAAATGCATTTTCTTGCCGTAAACTTTGATGTCTGCACTTAACCCAGCTCAAATATCATTATTTTATCGACTGCTTTCTATCTGAGCACGAACACAAACCACGCACAATCAATTTCTGTTTATAGTCCGATTTGTTCATCGAATTTCTTGTTTATGCTTGCTATTTGTTTGTTCTCTTTGCAGCTCGATAAGTGCATTAAAACCTTATAACGCTTGCACTTTTCGAAGATACACAATGAATGCAATTATCAACTACACTTATCAGGCAAAGTTGCCAGCTTTAAAATTGCGTATACGCAGCGTGGGTAAGTTTCGTTTGCACATTCAATTATAAACATTTTTACCCATTTGCTGAACAATCATTGCTAGAGATTACCTATCATGCTAGCTGGCACTGTATAGTTAGTTATTCGTGTGATGGCAAATCGCGTATACGCAATGTAGGTCAGCTGCCAATCCATGATCGCACACACAGCCTCAATAAATGCATGAATGTTGCACTGTTTTTTGATTCCTTTTCGATTGTAAGGCAAGCATAACAGTCAATTTTAAAAACGTTGCACGTTGTGCACACACACATTCAATTAATCAAACAACGAAGGGAGGGCACGAAAATTTAATTATTTATACTCGTACATCATGTTCAACCGTAACTGTCGCATAACCGCAAACTGACGGCTGGCAAAAAGAGTACTGAATACTCTTGCTCTCGTGCCGTGTAAATGAAAGCACTTAAGCGGGAAAATGTATTTGTAATTTACGCATTAAAAAGGAGGAAAATGCTGCTGCGGCAGCTGACACACACTCTGAATTAAATGAAAGAAAATATATTCATACGAGCAAAAGCATAAACATATGTAGCAATACTTTATTATATCAGAGCTGCTCGACAAGCATGTTTACCCCAAGGCAATGTCGAATACCTCGTAGTCAATTCGGAGAACTAGTTTTCGGTAACAATTGCTGAGTAATTAAAATTCAATTAGCAAGCAAAACCACTTAGTTTAGATTTTTACAAGGCCAGAGCTAAAGCCAACATGCAACAGCAATTTAATATGTAAATTTCAATTGCGCTGCCTGATCAAATATTTAAGCAATGTTCCTCCTTCTGGACTCGTTGTCTGAATTGGTTTTGTGTGTTTTTGGCAACAAGCCAAATGCGAAACAAAACCAGGTCGTATGCTGGCAGAAGTTGACCTTTACCTCAATTACAATTAGTTAAATTTGTCAACTACCTAAACTGAGATAATTTGCAGTTGTTAATGTTATTTTGTAGATGGTTTCATTATAATAATTGTAGCAGTAATTAACTGATGTACTTATTATTAGCTTGCATACAAAATTTATTAAGTTGTCCAGCCTTAAGCAATTAAATTACTTTCTTCTTTAATTTTACAACTTGTTTTTTTTTTTTTTCTTTGAAATGTTAGAACATCCCAAGGAGACCGCTTGGAAATTTATTAAATTTCACACCTAGCGCATGGTAAACAAAAACGTAATAAATATTCCATAAAATTCCCTAATGCAATTGCACAAACAGCCAGCCACAAATGCGGACAACAAACAGCTTTCTCAAAGTGAAATTGTCCGAGCAAGGAGCATATGTACTTTATGCTCTTTTATGCTCGTATGTGGAGTGTCCTTCTCTGGGTTGGGGGCATCCCTAAGCTGTCCAAGGAGAGAGCGAGCCTTGTTTGCCTCTCGAGCGATGATAGTCACGATTTATGGGCTGCCCTGCATCGGACAGTTATTTATTTTTTGTTTATACTAAACTGTTGCTAGTGCTCGAATAAGTTACCTTATTCTTTAATATGCCTATCAAGTAATTTTGTATTTTATTTAAATCTTAAATGACCCACAATTTTAGGTTTATTCCAATGGATTTCCATTGCGAATTTCAGTTTCTTTCCCTTGCTTCTCTTGCACTCTTTTTTTTGTCGCTTATGTGTTTCATTTGAAGCCTTCCCGCTGCTGCTGCTGTCTGAAACGATCTCCTGTCCATGTCCATTGTACGTTGTCGTTGTCGTTGTCGTTGACATCATGCTCTGCTCATGCACATCGTTGTGATTCCATCTTCATCTGCCAACATCTGTTGGCCATGTCCGAAAAACAACAAGCACGAGAAAGAAAAAAAAACAGTGCCATCAGCAGGCATTTCCTTAGCATTAATTTATATATGTATGTATTGACAATGGCGCCAGGAAGGAATGTCCTTCGACTATCGACTAGTCATTTTTTGTGAATTACCCTGCATTAATTTGGACCTTGAAGTCTGCTCTCCATCCTCCCATCATCCATTTAACTTAGATTGTTGTTGGCCTTGAGCAAAAATTGTTTTGCTTCTGAGACAGGTGACAGATATCTTGGGACGTCTAAATCATTTTTCTTCTTTTTTTCTTGTTCCGACTCTTCGAATGCAATGTGAGCAACGAAATACGAATTATGTGCTTCTATTTATGGGGCTCGAAATGAAATTTATGCACAATCCAATTGTGGCTTCTATAGCAAATATCAATTTATTTTAAATCTACTTTCTATTTTCTACTTATGAACACACTTAATTATCACCATCGACTGTTTTAGATTGTTGATTTATGCACTCCTATATTATCGTTATTTAAGTTCAGTAAACTTTGAACTTCTGCAATTAATAGAGTTTTGGCATTTGCAAAATTAAAAAAATTTCAATGCATTGTCTTTTTGAAATGTGACACAGGAACTTGCTGACAATACAATAAACGTTTGTTATTTGACTGCGCTTCACTCGCGATTGCTGCTGTGGTCATTTTATTTATTTTTCTTTTTGCATTTCGTGGAATTTTTTCCGTACGTCGGCATAGCTCGTTGGCATTTAACATCGTTTTGTGCATGTGTCAGGACACTTGACATTGGCATCCTTCTGGTTGACAGCTGCAATAGAGGAGGTCCTTGCACAGTTAGTCGCAAAAGTACTCATCCTCATCGGTCTGCCCCAAGAATGTAAACAATGCTGGTAGACAAGTGTTTTGTTTACTAACCTTCCATTGCTTTTAGCTTAAATAAATCATTGCATTTGTTTAATGCGAGAATGAAAAAACGGTATTTTAACTAATGAATATTTATAATGAAAGCATTTTAAAGCAATGTTAAATTTAAATTTCATTCTCATACAATTTAAATGTAGAGTCGAGTTTATTCCGGCGATACACAGCTTAAGTTTAGACAAGTAAGAGTTACATTTAAGTAACCCGCTGAAAATGTTGCACCGCGTATAGTTTTCTACTCAACTAGCTGGGTCATGTTTTTCCGTCTGCTCTGTTGTCAGGTAAAACTTTGGGGAATGCTTGGCAGGAAACTTGCGGAAATCCGCTTATAACAGCGAAAATCCCAAACAAAAGAAGGCGATGAAAACCAGAGAGAGAGAGAGAAAAAAAAGAGGAAAAACTAAATGCTTAAAATAAATTAAACTGTGCTTAGGGAATGATGAATGTGCTTCCAAAGGATTATTAAGAGCATAATCCTTAAACTGTTTGCGTGTGTAAAGTGAAATCCCGTTGATTACAGACATTTAATTTGTAAAATTGTTTATTAAAGTTTCTCCGCATCTGCATTTCTCATTAGGTAGCATATTTCATTTAGCATATAGTAAATAGTAAATGCCACTCGCAGCTTACCGCATTCCACAATCCACAATCCGCAACCCGGAACCTGAAACCCGCGACCAAGAGGCCACAGCTCGGTTTGTTGTGCAGTTTTTGTTGTCAGTCGCTTTGCAGTTTGCCCTGCAGGTGGTTGCAAGCACATCTACGATGACAGTGCTACGCATACCTTCTTCATACTCATTTAATTAAAAAGTTGCGAAGGGAATTTAAAAATTTAAAATAAAACACTTTATAGTTTAGCATAAAATTTATTTCATTTTAAATAGGAGTAAATAAAGGATTTTTTTTTTTATTTAATATTTATTACCACAAGCAAAGAATGGAAAAAATTAAAATAGAATTACATTTAAATCTGCTTGCTCTGCTCAAAGTTTTGCTTGCTTTATTACTTCTTTGCTTCGCTAAGTACAACCACTCGCCGCTAGATGGTGCCAGTGATGGGTTTATTGCGTGCTGTGCTACACTAACACTGCACTAGCTTCGACTATTGTAACCATTCAATCGAAGGCAATTATATTGATGTGGCCATTTAGTAAACTGCAAGTAGATGGAAAACTGGATGAGCGATGGAATATATAATATATTGAAAATATGGTATATGCAGCAATAGCTGTGCATTGTCTATGCGCTGAGCAATAAAACATTTCCCCGCTGCAATTATATACAAAGTGACTATGGCAATTGAAAGCAAAGCATTATGTTATTGTTCTTCTCAATTTTATTGTTGTATTAGAAAATATAATCACCCTACACTTATCACTTATTTGAGACTTGAATGCGGTATATGCATGTAAACCTATTTTAATTTAAATGATGGAAAGCCTTTATATTCTTCATTTCGTTTAATAACATTTTAATATGAAGTTTATTGTGAATTTACATTAAAATTAACTGCAGAAATACTGTTTCAAGCAAACACAATTTATATTATTGGTTTGATTTCAGCATACATTTTGTTATGTCTGTCAATTACTCACACAAATATATTTAATAATTATTTATTTTGCCACTCGACAATCATTGGCAAAATTGAAAACAATACTTCAGAACATGATAGGTATATTTTATTCCTATGTATTTAAGTGAAGTTAAGTTGAAATTATTTTATTCAAATTATATTCCAGTAAAAAAAATTAATTTTTGTAAAGTCTGCCTTCTTCTTTTAGCAAGTAATCATAAATGTTTAAAACAGGCGTGTCAAAATGGAAAATCCATTAAGTAATTAAAACAACTTGAACGAAGAAAAAATGGCAACATTTTCTATTGAATGGAAGATATGAAACACGGCGCCTCTATTGAAGCAGTTGTGGACGAAGTGCCAAGTAAGGAAAAAAAAATAAAGGGTAAAATGAATGAGAAAGTTTAAAAAACGAACTGAGAACTGTTGGAGCTGTGGTTACTTACTTAGCTGTGCGCTTCTTATTTGCTTTTTATTTTCATTAAAAGCAGTCTCAACTCTTCTTTTGCTCAATGCAAGAGTTGTGCACACATTTATAGCTGCTGGTCTAAAAGGTTTAGATGGTTTGGTGGCTTGGGTGGCTCACTAAATAAACATAATTGTAAATTGCAATTTCATGAAGTAAGCAAAACTACATAAAAATTTAATAACGAATTTAAAAGAGAAAAAACTAATATTTAAGTTAAGTACACAAAGTATCAAGTTCTCACATTCATTTATATTTTTTTCCACTTTACTTTCAGCAGCCAAGGAAACATCTTGTCTGACAGTCGACAAAGCTGACCACACTAGCTGCATTGTTCTGCGAAAATCAAGACGTTGCAATTGTTTGTTCCCGGAAGTTAGTTAGAACTTGTTGCAACAGTAGATGAGAACCACACGTGACTTGGCCAAAACTTTGGCGAATGTCTTGCACGACCAAACGACGAGCAGCTGGCAACTGACAAGTTGCCCACGAGAAAGTTTCAACTAGCATGTTTTAGTTCATGCTGAAGAATGAGATTTTCCTCATATGTTATCAAAAGATGGAAATAGTATATTCATATCTAGATGTTCTATAAGCAAAGAGCTTAAAGGGTCTCCCTTTAAGAAATGAAACTAACAAAAATCAGGTCAAGAAAAGAGAAAAGCAAATGAAAGATTGCTTCAACCTAAAAGCCATACATAATCCAAGGACAAACACAACAGTTTAATGATACACAAACACAACAACGAACGCTTATACTTTGAGATACTGGAGATAGCGATTCACTTAATTGAGTTAGGCAGTAAAGTCTGCCGGAAGTCAAGTTTTTGTGTTGAGCCTGCCTTCAGCTGAGAATGGCATCGCAGACCAATCCAATTAAATTAGCGTTAATCTCAGGATTTGTAAGCTCTGAATTAATTATCTTTGCACTTGACTCTGGTGGTTATTGTGACAACTATTGGTTTAATTCCATTGCGGTTTAGATTTTGATGCTGAACACTTATTTCCGAATATATGTATTTGTTACAAATAGAATATTTATTTAAGTAAATTGATTTGTTTATTTTATATTTACAATTTGCATTATAACACTAAATCAAAATGAATATTAGTTTTAATTTAAATAAAAAATGTATTATTAGATTTCATATTACGTAGTTTCAATAAAATGTATAGCAACGAGCTTTTAAAATAGCACGCACAGCATTTTTATTATTGAATTGCATACTTTTAGGAGCTCGTGTAAAAACCAGTTTTATTCATTTGCATTGCATAATTTCAGGGGCACGCTGACTAGGTATTTAAGCGAAAACAAAATCAGTCATAACAGGGCCATGTCCTTGCGCATTTTCAAAGGATACATATTGGCAGGATCGCAAGGACCAACTCTATTGACTGGCATCAAAAAAAGGTTGCGTCATCTAAGGATCCAACACTTGTAATTTTTCAGTGTCAGGGCCAAAAAAATATGTGAATATTAGAAAATAAAGAATAACTCGAGAACGGCAAGGACGATTTTAATGTCCTTTGGCAGGATGATAGGCCATATCAAAATATTTTGTTTGACACAGGACTCGCAAGGATCTGACAGGACACAGCCGAGATTTAGGCAATTTTCTGTATACAAAAATGTCCTTGTAACTTCGTTGCTTTAAGGATATTTGTCCTTTTGATAATGCCAATCAGTTTCTATCAAACAGAGCTATCCTTGTGCCAAAGGACATCCCGATTGTCCTTCAAATGGCCGAGATACGGCAGATTTTTTAATTTTTTGCCATTTTTCTACGCCTACCCCTTGCAAAAATTTGAAATTTTTTTCTTGGACAGATCTTTAAAATCCTTGAACGCCAAACGATAGTCCTGTCCACCCTGATTACAAAAAAGTATGTCCGTGCCAGATCCTTACGATATTGCCCGAGTTATGGCTAAAAAACGAATTTTGTATAAGCATTTTCTGTTTCACATTGCATACTTTTGGGGGCAGCCATACAAAGCTTTTCAGCTTAATGAAAATCAGCCATAACTTGGTCATATCCTTGCGCATTTTCAAAGGATACATATTGCTAGAATCGCAAGGACCAGCTCTATTGATTGGCATCATAAAAAGATGGGGTCATCTAAGGATCCAACACTTGTAATTTTTCAGTCTCAGGGCCAGAGGGAACATGCCAAAATTGATAAATCCAGGATATCTCGAGAACCGCAAGGACGATTTGAATGCCTTTTGGCAGGATGATGGACCTTATCAATATATTTTGTTTGACACAGGACTCGCAAGGATCTGACAGGATACAGCCGAGATTTATGCTATTTTCTGTATACAAAAATGTCCTTGTAACTTAGTTGCTTTAAGGATATTTGTCCTTTTGATAATGCCAATCAGTTTCTATCATACAGAGCTATCCTTGTGCCAAAGGACATCCCGATCGTCCTTCAAATGGCTGAGATACAGTGGATTTTTGAAATTTTGAGTAATTTTTCTATACCTAACCCTTGAAAAAATTTGAGGTTGTTTTTTTTTTTTAATCCTTGAAATTCATGAATGCCAATCGATAGTAGTAGTCATTCTGATTACAAAAAGGCGTGTCCTGGCCAGATCCTTAAGGACTTGACTGAGTTATTGCTAAAAAACAAATTTAGTAAAAGCATTCTGTGTTTTGTTGCATACTTTTAAGGGCTTCCATTCAATATATGTATTATATATTTAGGCTTATCCTTGCGCATTTTCAAGGACACATATTGATTAGCATTAAAAAACTATGTGACTAACCAAGAATCCCACACGCAGGACTCGCATGGAGACTACAGGATACTTACCTTACTTACCTTTGGAAAACTATTAAAATAGTTTTTAATCCTTTTTAAATTTTCTTTATAGTTCCTTACCTTTAATTTGTTGTTTGCTGTTTTGTTTCTCACAATTCAATATTCATTTTATTTGTATAATGAAAAATAGAGCAAAATACAGTTTTTATCCGTCTTCAATTTTGTTAGATAACTTTTAAAATACTTTTGCTCAAAATTTGTTTTTCGTACGAATGAATGCACAAGAAGAATATCATCAAATTTGACACATTTGACAACAATTTGAACATTGTCTACACTTTTATGCTCCATTGAACTCGGAAACTCAATCAAATACATTAAGAGATAGCCAGAAATGGAAAGTTTTCATTCACCGCATTTTATTGAGGTATAGAATTGTTAAGACAACTTTTCAAAAACTCTTGGTGAATTTATTGCACTTTCAGAGTGACAATTCAAAGAGAAATCAATATTGTTTCTGTTAAAGCAAACATTTTGATCTTGTTTTTATCTTTGGCTTTGTTATCAAATATTCTCATTTACCTATCACTTTCATAGCTCAACTTTTTCGAGAAACAACCAACAACAACATTTTCAATTTGTGCGTAGAAATTTAATTCATTTTCAAATGAATCTAGTATATTGAAACTTTGTATGGTTATGTGTGGCGAGACTATGAATTTCGAAGAATAAACATTTGTATAACACAGTTTTATAGCCAGAAACTCCAAGTTGAAGCTGACATATCTGCTTTGTACACATTTAATAGCTCCGACTGCCATGAAAACCAAACGCAGTTGAAAGTTTTACTAAAGTTAAATGTTTCCTTTCAGCCAACAAATTGCTTTAAATTTCAACGGAAAGTTTATAAGTGCCTTCATAAAAGTTGCAGGGACTAGCCCAAAGTTGAAAGCAACTACAGATTCAACTATTTATTTGATACTCTGCTTGCAGCACACACGTAACTCATACGCCATGTGGCACAAAGAAAATAATTTATATATTTTTGTATTTCAATTGAATAAGATTCTCTCACTTTTAAGCACACAATAACGACTCTCGCAGGATGGCATTTTAATTTAAATTTTCAATTAGCAGCCTAGTCATTTTAATAGCCAATAATCAGCTGACACATTACTGACATAAACGTGAAGCAAATGAAATTCATGCAAGAAATGCCACGAACCGTGAGCGAAGACGTCTTATTTGGAGTGCGTGACTTTGAATGAAAGCAGGTAATTCATTTAGCTTGGGAAAACACTCGTAATGTCACACACAACAAATGGACGAATAAACAGAAATACCATTTGGCATAACTTGGCTAAAGTGTCGCGTAATTTATGTGTCATCACCCCGAACAATTGTGATAATAAATTAGCTTAGCTGAAGTCAAGACAAAATCATGTCAAGGACAATGCTATTGTTTCCAAGTTGTTAGCTGGGATTTAACAAGCAGATGAAATAGTAGAAACTTTAATTAAAGGTTTGCAGTGATGCAGATAATCATGATTCTTTCACATTAAATATTAATAATGTGCCAACAAGTCTCTTCTGCAAAGCTCGTTGCTATAGTTTCACACATATGTACACAAGTAATTTGGCTTACAGAGCAAACTGCTCAACTGCTTTTCACTGGAATAAAAACGTATGATGTGACTGTGACTACGTAAATAACAAATTAAATTTACTTCTCGTTACTTTGTAGAGCCAGCAACTTGCCTAGTTTATGACTATTTTATGCCGAAGGTAAAGCACAAGAAGATTCCTGGCTGCTCAACTCTCAACAAGATTTACACGCAAATTATTATTTGATGTGCCAACATTGTGGTTGCATTTTATATTAAGGTATGCTCAGCAAACTATTTACTCTTCTTGCATATTTTTTCTTGTTCATGCTCTGCTGCTTTATTGTAATTCTTAAGATTTTTACGCTGCAATCAAATTTAATGCTTGACTCTTTTTTTTAATGTTTATCTTCAACATTGTAAGCTGTTTGTTATCTAAAGAAGGAATGTGCTAACAAAAAGATGGAATAAAGAAATCACTTTTAAATGATGGACATGAAAGCGCAATGAAAATGGGAAAATTAAATGACAAGTAAATAAACTACAAATAAAATATAGCTGACGTATAACGCATAACAACTACAGAGTATCTGTTAGTCTGTCTTATGAATGAAACACAAAATATTATTGCAGTTTTGAGCATTTCCGTGAGCTGAAACTATGAAACTGCATTTTAGATTATATTCATGGAGAGAAATAAGTTGCATGTTAATATGACAACAACTGAACAGCTGCTTGCAACTGAATTCAGTTTATTATGCCCATCAATACCATTATGGAGCTTGCAAAGAGGCAAACCCAAGCCAAAACTATTGAATTATTAATGATAATGGCTAAAGCGAAACATTTGCTGATTGTGTTCGGAGGTCGAAATGTGGCAAACTTCGCCAAACTGTGGCTGAAATGTGCTACCAAAATGCAGAATATCTATGCACAACTTGTGCATGCAGAAGTTTCTTCTTTATACCCCAACAATTTGCAATGCAAGTGATGCTAAAGTTTTCAAAACTGCTGCATCATAATACACCAAATGCATGGCAAACTTCAATTCAAGTAACTTGAAATAAAGCCGAAAATGTAATACCAAAAAATAAACAGACTGTGAGTCAAATGCGATTTTAATTAAACTTTGCAATGTTTAGATTGATTTCTATTAGTTTTTCTTACAGAATTACTATTTAATAAAAACAAATAAGACAAACTTCAGTCTGATGCAAAAAGTATAGCATACTTTTTTGGGCATAGAGCATAACATAATTGAAAGTCTCTTGTCGGAATATATCGTTAGATATTCAAAAGCTATATACAGCTGCTGATGATGCGCACATTTGCATAATTCTACGACTGGTCGGTAAATTTGTCATCAAGCAACTATACCACAGCAATGTCAACAGCTGCTGCTGCTCTGCGAAAGTTTTGCTTTTACTTTACTTGCCAAACAAAACCTTTCAGTCAACGTTGCACAGCTTGCATATATGTATATCTTAGAAGCAGCAGCAAATGTAGTTTCAACTTTAGAAAGGTATAAAAGTTTACCGAAAATTTGCAACAAGACCTGCTTACATGTCTTTGGAGTTTTTAATCAGCCCCCAAGTTAAAGTTTTCATAATTAGCGCGACGCAAAAGTTTGGGGCCGTAAAAGCAAGGCAAATATATAGGTCGATTAATTATAAACATTTTGAGCAAAACCCGATCAATGGAGAGACGTAAGTAAATAATAATAAATAATTAAAAGGTAGGTAGTTGAATCAACTATTTAAATATAAGAAAGGCATCAATTAAAGTGCACGTGAAAACACAGAGCGAAAGAGGCACAAATCAACTCGGTAAATGTAATCCAATAAATAAGAAACAAAATATACAGCTTGCAGGCTGCTGTTGCAACCGTCGCATTGCAATTGAATTAATTAAGTTTTAAATTCCCGCTTTTACTCTTTACCTTCTCTCTTTTGGTCTCTCGGTCTCTCTTCTCTTGTATGCAAATTTATTGGTTTTCGGCTGCTGCGCGTAATAAAAATGCTCTCGCTGCTTTTCAATTGCAAATAGCATTAATTGCTTGAGCAAATCTTATGAAAGACGACTAACGAACCTCTTTAAGCGGCAAGATAGATCATTGAATAGTAGCAATTATGTGAATGCTAATTTAAGTTAAGTCTGCATCAATAATTTAACCATTTTTATGGCTGTAATTGCAGATTGATACAACAAATTGCTTCGATAAATCATAATAATACTTATACTAACTCTTGCTCAAATTCAGCCAAAGGCTGCGAGAATAAATTGCAGGTCAAAAGCATAAGATATAAATTTCGAGTTTGTCAAGATAAATCTTTTACTTATATGCATATTAGAATAACGCCTTTGGCCGTAACTGATTCTTATCAGAAATGTGAATGAAATTCTGTGCAACTTGAACTGTAAGAAGTTGATAAAGTAAATAGTTTGTTTCGAGCCACAGCTATTGAGTGTGAAGCCGTGTTGAAATTAGGTTTAAATAATTTATATTAAGCCTATTTAATTTAGCCCAGCATGTATTACAATCTCAGTTGGTCCCAAAGTTCTAAGGATTTTACCGGACAATAGGGAAATGCGCACTTCAACTTTGCGAGCCCCAAAAACTTGAGCTTCAGATTTTTGGGCCAGCCTAATGTGCCATATAACGAAAATCATGAGGCATTAAGTTTGACTTTGACATTGCCGCAGGCAACCGTGTGGGATCAATTTGTGTTTTGTTGGGGTCTAACTAATGGGATGTGCTTCTCTCTGTGTGTTTGTGTATTGGTCATAATCTCAAAGCTGAAGCGAAACAACCTCACACATGTTTGCATTTAATCCACTTTTATTGGAGCCTTTGGGGCTCTCGGTTTCGGAGACCCTCAGTTATTATGCTGATTGTGTTGACACACGACGTTCGTTTGTTGCTTCTCCTTGTTTGTTACTGGTTACTGCTGGAGTAGCTTCACCAAATATTTAAAGCTCCCTTAGGTTTTGGCGAGGTAAATTCACCTGCTGTGTTTGCAGTGAAATGTATAAAAATTCAATTTGATTTTTAGCTGAAATACAAATCAAGTTTCATCTAGCAGAATGTGTATTTTAATGCCACATCAAAATCCAAACACAAATCGAAATCAAACTCAAGCTGAGGTGTCAAAGTGTGATGCAGGCCAGCTTTCAAGTCGAGTGAACTTTCGTAAAGTTTATATTTTAATTTATTCAATGTGTGATATTGAATGCTTCAAAAGTTTGACAGCCATTTCTCAAGCATCAACATCATCGTGTTGCAAATGAAGAAATTTGAAGTCATTTTGAAGATTCGAAGTAACACGAAAAGAAAAATGAACCTTTTGGCTTATTGTTGTCGAAAAGTTGAGTAAAAGCAAATTTCATTGGCTTTTCCTGCCCCTTTGTTGTTTGTCATTGTGCGGCACAACTGCCTTTCCAACTATTGTCAGCAAACATCTCTCTCAATGGCAAACAATAAAGAACTTTCTCGACCTTTGGCATGACAAAAAGGTTTTCTTCTGGCTACTGTTAATTTCGAAGCATGACGAGAACAATGCCAGAGATCGAATGGAATGTCAAATGAAAAATGTTAAGCAATCTAACAAACATTTAAGAAATTATCATAGTTTGGAATGCACTTTAAAAACAAGAGCAAAAGAATTTCATAGTTTGAAATGCACTTTAAGAAAGAGCAAAAGAATTTCATAGTTTGAAATGCACTTTAAAAAAGAGCAAAAGAATTTCATAGTTTGAAATGCACTTTAAGAAAGAGCAAAAGAATTTCATAGTTTGAAATGCACTTTAAGAAAGAGCAAAAGAATTCTCTCTTCGAAATGCAGTCAACCAGTAAAATTTACATTTTCTACATAAAAATGGTACATATTTAAAAAATTATTATAGTTTGTAATGCACTTGAAAAAAGAAGAGCAGAAGAATTGCATAGTTTGTAATACACTTAAAAAAATAAAGAAGAGCAATCCCTCTTTGAAATGCAGTCAACGTAGTCAGATTTAGTTTTTAAATGTCGCTTCAGTAAACACAAATACGATAGATCAATCTGTCGCACAACTTGCAAATGCCATGCAACATATGCACACACTTATTTGCAGCAAATATTTTTCCGCTTTTCCGACTTTTCACACCAGCAGCATGAGTTTTACTTCACGTTACATGCCACTTTTTGACGCTTTTGTATGCGGCAAGTGATTGTAAATAAACGTCGATAAATGCAGATGGAAAATTGATGGCAAAGTCAAGTAAAATTTACAAAAGGTTTTTCCTTTTAAACACACACACACACACATTTATTGTATAGTATAGTCACAAGTTATTACAAATATGATAGAAATAAAATAAATTTCAAATTTGAAATTTGCATTTCGATTGGTTTTTCTAGTTTTAACAGCTTTCAAATTGCCAGACGATTGACTTTTTATGACTTTACACAAAATGTATTTAATTTCAATTCAAATTCAATTTTATTACCTCACACAGACATAAAGTATATTTGGCTCGAAATAAATGCAATAAAATAAAGCAATTTTATAACTCATAAATGTAGAGTTTGCAACTTTTCGCTTTTAAATATTTTCTTTCTAGTGATTATAATATTTTTGGGATAATTGAAATTTCAGTTACGAACAATATTCAATGTACTAAAAGGATTCTGTTGAAATTAAATTAAACTTTGCCTAGATTTTATGTATAAAAGTCACGTAATGAATTCGTTTCTTGAAAGTAAACATTTTGATTGGCAGAGCAGCTAAGTCCAAGACTTTAGAAATATAAATTGCCCTGCAGTTGGGCTTTGGTAGGATTAACAGATTGTCTGCATTTTTAACAAAATTGCCAGCAAAGCAAGTCGGACTTTCCCTCTTGACAAATTGACTTTTCTAATTAAAGCAAATATTTTGCGCAAACCTCAAAAACAAAAGACAAATTTAAACAGAGTGCATTAAATTGCGGCTAAGTTTTGAAATAGTATAAGCTTTGATAGTTTCTAATTTGCATATTTAAAATAAATAAAACTGGCTTTCTAATAAACGATTAGGAATTTGATTTGCATCTCCAATTATTAATAACAATTTGTACTTTATCTGCAATCATTATGCAAACATTTTAGCTTGTTTGCCTTAAAGACTTCGCACTAATGAGATTAACCAGATTCGTAATTTAAGTTTAAATCATTTTAGCCCCTTTTCGGTTGGGTCGACACACGTGTTAGCCACAGAGTTTATGGTTGGGCACATTAACGCTCAAATTTGCATAATTAAAAGGGTCGCATTTGAAGCCAAATGTTGCCCAAAAAGGATGTCAAAGTCTACGCTTGTTTAAAGAGGAGCAGACACTCGAAATTGTTGCAACTGATAGGACATGTTTACACAGATAAGACACAAAATACACATACCTCATGTCTGCTGGCAGAGATTAGGTCATTGTTGTGATGTCCTCAAAACAACTACCGAAGTATTCATCAATCATCAAAAGTAGTCAGAAGCTTATAGCAAACTCTGCAAAAAAGGAAAGCAATAAGTTTTAATATGTACTATAACAAATTATTATTAATGTAACAGTTATCTAAACAAATTTGCAAAATGCTAAAACGAAATACTATTGACGCAACTTAAAACCTTAAATTAAAGTCAATACAACAACCGGCAGGTAAATTATTTTAGCCACAGCGTGAGCGAAAGACAAATAGAAATATGAAATAAACTGACCGTAGTTAGTGGTCCACAAATTGTTTTTTGGTCGCATCAACACTCCCAAGGAGGCAACCACACAGCTGTGGGCAGCATTTTGTGGCATTTCGTGTGTAAATGTTTTTTTCTGTCAAACATTTTGTTGACTTTGTGTATTTGCAGCACCTGAAATAGAAATTATAATTCGCAATTTCTACAATTTTATATTTTTAGTTTACAGTACTTTAAGTTGAACATAGTACTGTCTGCTTTATATTTTCATATTTACCATAAAATATAGTTAGTATTCCGTACAGAAATTCAGACGCACCACAGGGCGTATGTGTAATGTGCTGCTCCTTCAATGCTGCCTTGACAGTTATTAGCATATTGTCGACATGCTGTGCTACTTAATGATGCAGAAATGTAGAGGGGTGAAAAAAAGAATCCCGACTAAAGCCAAAATCCAGAATCCCCGCCAGTTTCAGTCATTGATTATGCGTATGTCGCGCATCTCAAGACTCAATACAGTGAGAAGCGGAGATTACTTTGAATTTTGTTTTTATGTCGCATGACGGTGCGCTTTTGTTTTTATGCGATTTGACTTGAGAGCAGAGCAGAACAGAAGTGTGCATATCCCAGTTATGTTTTGAGTAATTTATTCATAACAAAAACGTGCACAGAAACAAAACCGCAAACATTGAACGTGTAATAGTTTTGTACTTTTTTTTCAGTTTGGCAGCAAATCCAACAAATCCGATGGCAGCCACATAAAGAGACCCAATCACGTTTCGACTTTTGCTTACTTTTCTTCTTTTCAACTAAATTGAGCACAAAGCGAGAAGTTGACTAAGATTAATCAAGCATTTAACTAAACTGTTTGCACTTTGATTGAGCACAACTAGTGGATTACTTTAGTTAAACTGATTAAGCAATAAAATATAATATCAGTTGATTTAGTTCAATTAAGTAATCGTGATAAAAATAATCTAGTTATGCTATTTTTGATAACATTGCAAATCGACACAACTCATTTTAGTGTTGCTGATGAAAGAGACGGAATGATAAGCAAAAATAGGATTGCTTTTGGCAGGGATGGAGACAAGCAGCAGAGTGGCGCAGTGGAAGCGTGCTGGGCCCATAACCCAGAGGTCCGAGGATCGAAACCTTGCTCTGCTATGCAATGTTCCAAGTTGTGGAATAACTTTTTTTTAATTTTTTATATTAATATAATTTTAAAATTTTAAATTTAAGCTCAATATAAAAAGATATTATATAATAATTGTGCTCTTTAGAACAGTATAAAGTTTGAGTAAAATCATTTCAAATTTCATTTCATTTTCCCACAATGTATTAATACAAGTTCATAGTATAAACTTTATACTATATGATCCATATGTTACTAAATAAATAATTAATATTGATTACTTTTTTTAACTTTCTCTTAAAGAAGTATTAATTCACTAAATTGGTTAGATATCTATAAATGTATCGTAATTGAAAACATTTGAAAAAGTATGAGCTATTAAAGAAATTATTTTTCTACCACAATAAAGTAATAAAACAAAATATTACCATAACCATATTATATAATATTAATATAATTTAAAAAAGATTTTGAAATCTTAAGTTTTTGAAAAACACTGAAAAAGTATAAGCTTTTCATTTATGTTTCAATTTTAAATCTCCAAGCAGTGAAACTTTTTCCCAGGTAACGTATACACATACTACATACACATATTCATATGTATCGCATGTTATGTTACAACATATTTTTATGTAATAAAAAAATATACATGCGCAATCGTTCTAAGCTATATTGCACATCGCGTCAAGCTCTTACATTCAAAGGATTGTCAACGGTTATGACGAAATCAAATTTATTGACAGCACAAATTTATTATTATTGCAACTCTTTGCGTTATTTATTTTGCATAGTGCTACAAATCACTGCAAGTCGCGAATAAAATGAATCACTTTGCAGAGCTTAGCTCTTGGCCAGCTTTTGGAATTTGTGAATCTAAAAATAATTTCACTAGAAGAGCGAATATATTTTGTAGCTAGGTGAAACACGTGTCACAAAGTGTTTTTTTTTTCGTTTCTTTTGGCAGCAAGCAAATTTTACACAATTTAGTAAAACTATTTTTACCCTTAAGCACATTTTATTATATATAAACTAATAGCAACAAATACCAGCAGAAAGATATGATTGTGTATACAAATCTACACAAGATTAGCCTAAAGGATTTTTGGGGTAGGGTCTGAGAATCATCAGTATGACACAATATCGAATCAATCAATTGTCTGTCCTTTACTCTTTTGATGTTTTAATGCTCGACTGTGGCTCCTTGGCAATGGCATCGATGCATTTGCGTATCTCGAGCACATCATCGGGATAGACGCGACAGCAGCCGCCAATGATGCAGACGCCCAGTTCAATCCACTCGGGCACAAAGGACACCACATTGACACCATTGCCAGTCCACTCGCCTCGCTCGCTGTCATAGACTTCGCCACGATTGCTGTAGACCACAAGCGGTATAGTGTCTTCCTTTGGTTTGGCTGCCAGCAGAGATTTGAGCAGAGGCGTCACATGGCTGGGATTCACGCAGTTGACGCCGATGCCCAGCAGACGTGACTGCGCATTGTGCAAAACAATCAAATTCCACACTGCCAAAGCCGCATCAGCAAAAGATTCGCCATGCGCCAGACTAGATTCATCCTGTCAAGAGAAGGAGAACGATTAATAGGGAATTCTAGAAATTTAAGTGCACAACTCACCTTGCATTGAAACGAAACCCAGAAGCGCGCAGTTGGGAATCTCTCAAGTATCAATTCAGTGACAGCCAAGGCCTCCAGCTGGCAAGGCAGCGTCTCCACGGCGAGACCATCGACGCCCGTCTGCAGACAAGTCGCGATGCGTGTCGTGTGCCAATCCTGCAGCTCCTTGGTGCTCACTCGGCTCGCATAGCTGCCGGTGTACTCGGAGCCATCGTGCAGATGCGCTCCATACGGTCCAATCGAGGCCAGCACCCAGGGCATGCTGGCGCCAATGTTGCCATTCGTTGCAGCCACTTCCTCCAGGTACTGGGATTTCGCTTGTCTCGCCAGGCGCACACTCTTCTCAATCAGCTCGATGCTCTCCTCTCGCGTCTTGCCCAGATGGCGCATGAAACCCTCGACACTCGATTGATATGTATTGCTGAGAATGATGTCGGCACCTTGGCGGAGGAAATCCAAATGCGTTTGGACCACAGCCGTTGGATGAGTGTCATCGAAACGCGAGCCCCACAATGGATCGCCGTCGACCTTTTCGGTGACATTGCGTGCCAATTGGCTCGAGAAGCCACCGCATTTGACCAAGACACGCCGTCGCTCTCGCGACTGATTCCAGTTGCCGTTAAACATCTTGCTACGTGACAATGTCAAGCAGGACCGTGTAAAATGTTGATCACAATTTAAATAGTGAGTGTGTTGCTAATCGCTAGTCTGAGCGAAGCGAATACTTTGAAATCCAGACAGCAGCACAATCAAACAATGCGAATGCGAGTACACTGTACTATTTACGAACTGTCGTTGAGTTGTTACGCTGCTTTCCTTTTGTTGTTTTGTTCGACGCCAGCTTTTTTTTTTATTCAGTTTTCATTTTATCGTTCGTTGCTGGCAATTTCGCACACACACCAGCGCACATCGCATATAAATATAAATATGTGCACATAAATACGTATATGTGTATTGTGCTTATCTTGCTTTTTCTCTCTGCATTCACTTTCGCACTCGCACACACTCATTTGCACTTAAATACTTGCCATTGGCCAGCAGCTGATTTGTGTTTACAGCTGTTACAGCCGACGATAAACGATGTCCACAGTCGCGGTCGAAATATTTATGCTACCACGCACAGCTGATTTGTGTTTACCTATTGGTTTAGGTAGCAAACAGCACAATTACAGTGGCTGCCGAAATAATTGGCAGACTCGTTTTGTATGGGGGGGAAACAAGTTTATTCGCTGAGAATAAAATATAATAATTATATGCATATACATATTGATAATTTATACATACTCTCGATAATAATACATATTCATAAACAAATTGAGTACGAATTTTATTTAAATAATTGTTGGCTAATATTTAATAGCCATTGGTTTGTTAGTACATGATAGTTTTGCTATTTCTTTTTTTTCGGATTTAATTGATCATTTGTGTATATGTATGTGTGTGTGTGTGTGTGAGTGTGTGTTAAAGGATTATAATCACATTTACGTTTAAATATATATATATATCAATGTTAAGTATAATATAGGAAGTGAAAGGAATATAAATAAATATGCATATTGTAAAAATGGAAAAATGCCATAAACAATAATTCAAACTTTGGTCAACTTAAGCATTGTATAAATTCTAAATCCATTACTTTTTTTTCTTTCGCAAGTGCTTGCCACTAAATAACAGTAATAATATATTATATATTTCTTTTTGTAGATATCAATTAGTTTTCGCTTCTAATAATAATCATTTCATTCATATCTTTTCATCAACGTGTTCTCAGATCAGCTGCAGTTGTGTTTTTTTTTTTTTCTCTTTTTTTCTTTCTTTATCTCAACTCTCAATTTTTCGAGGCTCTGTCATCAAAAAGATGCGCAGAGAAATACTTGGCTCAAAAAATACATTATATCATATTCATATTATTATATAGATATTGGCTATATGTGTGTGTGTGTTAGTGTATATAATATATATATATAGATAGCATATATATGTATGTATGTGTGTGTGTTTATGGATCATCTACTATTTACTTAGCTCTAAGTTTATCTGCTTACGTGCATGGAAGTTCATTGTGTGTGTGTGTGTTCATGATGATGATGATGTTGTGTGTTGTTGTTTCTGTTGTTGTTGTGAGTGTTGTGTCTTTAACGTTATCTTTATCTTTGCGTTTTCGTTTGTGTTTGAATCTGTGGCGGCGGCTAACTGCAATGAGGGCAAAATGCAATGATCAAATACAAAAAACAAACGGATATCAAATCAGATTACACTGAGAGAAAATTGCCACGATTTTCCCCCATCCCCGTCGCCACGTTGTGTGTGTGTGTGTGTGTGTTTACGAGAAGAGATTGTTGCGTCGCTTGAGCGAACCGAATTTCTTCTCCGCCTCGAGCAACATCTTCTCCTTGCGCACCACCTCAAAGGGAATCATTGTCTTGGACATGCGATCGATTTCCTGATCCGACGGAAAGTCCTCAAAGCTCATATTGCTGAAGCCCGTCTTCGCCGAGTTCTGTATGGTGTTCGATTGAAAGTTGCGACTGCCGCCGCCGCCGCCGACGCCGCTGCTGCTGCTTCGATTCTCATCCTGCACAGCAGCTGCAACCGCAACAGCGTCATCATCATCATCATCGTCATGCGACTGATACTGCAAACGTTGATGCTTCTGCTTGCTGCCCGAGCTGAGCGATGATGTCGAACCCAAGGCACCGGCGCTGACCTTTTTGTACGCATGTCCCTTGACCTTTTGGGTGAGCTTGGCGGGCAACGCTCTCACAGCCAGATGGGACTTTTCCTTCTTCGGTTTGACGGCGGCGGGAATGCTGTTGTCATTGTCTGCAACCAGATCGGCGGCACGACGCAACACCACGGGCTCCTCCTCGTCGTCGGGCGTAAAATCGGAGCAGCGATCTTGGGAGATTTGCACAAAACCATTATCGGCTATCGGCAGCATGGGGGCAACGGCAACTGCCTGGGGCATGGCTAAAGGTGTTGGTGTGGCAGAAATTAGTGTTGGAGGAGGTGCGGGTGACGTTGGAGCTGGTACAGTGGGCACATTCACATAGACACTGCTGCTGCTGGTGCCGCTTACGCGATTTGAATTCACTTGAATGTTGTGCTGCAGAGGTTCGGACGTCTTATTGATGATAATCGAGTGATTTATCGTCACCACTGGCGCCGCATTCACTTTGATCACATTATTGTTATTATTGCTGCTACTCTTAATATTATTATTATTATTAACAATGATGTTGTTACTGCTGCTGCTGCTGTTGTGGCTGGGATAGTGGAGCTGCAGCTGGGTCGGGGGCTGGACCTGGACCTGGACCTGGTTCTGATCGGGCGTTACGACAACACATTTGCGAATTACCTGTGGAAATGGCTCCGAGCCAAAGAGATCTCGCTGATCGCTGGCCTCCTCCTCCTCCTGCTGCCGTTGCTGCTGCTGCTCCACTCTCGGTGGCTCCACTTCTCTTGTCTCGATAAACGGATTGAAAATGGGCTCATTGAACTCATCCAATTGCGCTGGAAATGTGGCAAAATTGGCCGCCTGACTTACGGGCGTCACCGGCGCCCCTTTCACCGGCGTCGATGTCCACATTTCTGACGGCGGCGGCTTCGGTTTGGGCTTCGCTGCACGCTTGATGGCCTTGGCCACGGGCAGCTTAAACGGCGCCATGGCAAACACATCGAGCTCTTGATCTGACTCTTTAATCAAGTCTTGTTGCTGCTGATGATCTGGCTGTTCCTGTTGCTGCTGCTGCTGTGATTCAGTGCTGCTCTTGCTCTCCGCCGAGCCATAGTCGAGCTCATCGTCGAGCAGCAGCGGTCGATCACCGAATTTGTGCAACAAATCACTCGAAGTGGGACTCAGCTCCTCATTGCCAGCCGAACAGCTTTCGACGCCACCGTTGGAAGCAGCCGCAGCTGCTGCTGCTGCAGCCGCCGCCGCCGCAGCACGATCCTTTTTGCGCATGCGCACCTTGACAACAACCCGACTGCGCACATCATCCTCGTGTGTGGTCACGCTCTCGCATTCCGCATGATACGCCGAGCTGCTGCAGGTCTTCACGCTCTCACTGATGCCATCCATGTCCATCATGCCATGGCCCAGGGGGCGACGCAGCTTCGCGGCGTGCGTGGCACGTGGATTCTCATCGAAGAGATCATCGTCCTCGGCACGCAAATCGCTCGCCGAACCAATCGAATCCGCATCGTCGTCCGATTCCGCTGCTGCTGCCGCCACCTGAGCTGCTTGGGCAGCTTGTGCGGCCACCGCAGCGGCCATCATATTGAGCTGTTGTGCCGCCTGCTGGGCAGATGACGAGGGTCGCTTGGTGGTCGCCGTTTGACGCAACTTCTTCACGATCGGCAGATGCGTTGTCTTGTCCACTTTGTGGTAGGCAACCTGCTGGATTTTGTGTATAGTCTCGGGGATGTTATTCGTCACAATCTGCTTGAAGATGGCCGCCTTCTTGCCACCAACCCCAGCGTTGCCTTCATCGCTGTCCTGCTGAAAGAACTCCGAGTCCGAGTCATCGGACGTGGGCTGATCATTGCTACGCAATTTCTCATACTTGTTGCGATCATCCAGCGGCAACTTCACATAACTCGAGGCAGACACATCCAGCGGCAATCCAACGACGCCATCGGAATCCGTTCTCAGTGCTTTGCCAATCAGCGAGGTTTTGTCCTCCTCCAGCGTGGGCGACAGCAGCCACTTGGATGAGCTGGATGAGACGGCATTGCTGTGATTGTTGGCGCTCTGGCATTGGGCGCCGGATGTCGTGGAGACGCCGCCCGAGGAGCAGCTGACCATGAATTTGGCTGTGGATGAGAATCAAGTACTTTTATGCAGTAAGGTAATGAGATTACGAATTATTACGGGCGGGGCGGGGCGTGGTCAAGGGGGCGGAATATGTGAATTTCTTTTCTTTCTTTTTTGTTTGGTGGGGGTTAGCAGAAGCTGAGAAGAGTTCAAGATTAGAGGGTATCATGATAAAGGTGTTCAAGAAAATATATTAAGATAATTTTGTGTGAGTCTTTGTGAGTGTAACTAAGAGTGTGTGAGTGTTGGTGTGTGTGTGTGTGTGTGTGAGTGTAACATTTGTTGAGGCGACGATTCGACGAACTTCGATTGAGACTGAAACAGCTTCCCGACATCCTGTGATCGATGAGTTGTGGACACATTTAAATAGCTAGGCTATGCACAGAGTGAAAAACAAATAATCATCTTATACTTTAACAAACAAATTTCGAATTTCAAAATTAATCAATATGTCTTTGATCTAATATAATAAATGAAAATTATCCAAAATATGATTAGAACAATTAATCTGTGCATAGCCTTTGTGTTAGTTAAAATGAATTTGTTGTTTTCCCATTTTGATTTGTGTACGTTTTCGTTTTAGTTACGTTAGTTAATTAAATTTATAGTTTACAATTTGCTTGTGATTGGTTTTTATTGCAATTTGAATTCAGTTTTCAGTTTTAAACGCTGCGCTGCCTTAACTATCATACAATAAGTTTTGCATTTATTTAACTTAAAATAAAACGCTTCGCATTGGTGGCTCATTTTATGTTTGTTCATAACTCTTTTGTTCATAAAAATATACGATATATATATATTCTATATATTTATTATGTATGTATATATATATATAACTGTCATCTGTTGCATTTAGCTGTAGCTCATAAAGTGTGTGTTTTTGTTACCTGACTGATTTTTTATGTTTGCTTTTCTTTCTTTTCATTTTCTTCTTTACTAAAACTAGAATTTTGCTCTTTGGAATAATACTTGAAATTGTTCATAATTTGATCATTTTATGTACAGTTATTAACAGGTTTTTGTTTTAATAGCTAGTTGAACATTTTTAATTGTTGCTGTGGTCTTTGTTAAGGAACTGACGCCAAACCGAACGAGTTTTTCTCTCTTTCGGTTTGGCAACTTTTACTAATTCGCATTTCATAAATTTGTTTAATCTCTTTTTACTCGTAATTGTATATTGTCTGGCAATGATTGGACATTGTTTTTGTTTTAATTTCATTTGTTAACAATATTTGTGATTTTTAGTTCATTTGTTTAATTGCTGCCACATCCGCAGCGAACGAAGTTTGACGCGAACTTCACGAATTTAGTAGTATTGCAGAATTATTAAAAAATGTAAAGAATATTTTAAAAATAAAAGAAAATTGATTAAATTGTAATCGCTAATTTTGTTCTATCAATCAAATTGTTCTTGAGCAGTAGCAGTAATCTCTAATGAATTAATTATCTTTAGTCGTTTAGCATAAATCTCTTTAGAATTGCACGTTTCGAATATTAAAATTAAGTTAATATACTTTTTTGATATGCGGCAAATTATTGCTCAAAAAAAAGTTGTTGATGCACTAGATAATTGCTAATTGCACACACATACAACATATGTGATATTTTGATTTATATATAAAGTTGTTGTTTTTAGCTTATCGTAAATTACAGGAAAAGCACACATGAAAATATACAATAATTAGGCGAAAGTATTATATACGATTGCATATGTCGAAGATTGACATATGCAAGCATTTTTCAAATTAACAAATACACAACAATTGAAATAGAAATTTGAAAGTTAATTTTATAGGTAGGTATTATCATTTGTTATTGTTTTTTTGTTTTTCTTTTGGTTTTACACTCAACCACAACCACTAATTACGTTTTACATTAAAGTTTACTAATTGTTTATCATCTAGCATTTTAGACCAGCACCAGAATTATTTTGTTTGTTAGAAGCGCTTAGATTGGAGTTGAAGATTAGTTGTATCGAATTAAAGTCAAGTTATTCCATTTTTTTGGGGTTTGGGGTTAATCATTATACAATTACAAATAGTTGTCGTGGTTAGTATTAAGTGCAATTTTGATATATATATATATATATACAAAGGGGAAAGGAGAAAACACTCTTAAGCTTAAGCTTTGTATGGGGATTACAACCCGCAAGATGCAAAGATGAGGATCAATCATTTGTCATTTGTCATGTATCATCTCTATGGCACTATCAAGATTTCACCCACTCTCTCTCTCTCACACTCTCACTCTCACTCTCTCGCCCCACATTTTGCTCTCTTTCTCTGTCTCTGCGTCGCAGTTTGTTTTAATCTCTGTCACAACAGCTACGGGATTGCGGTTTTAATCTACGTTAGAAGCATTTAGGTTGGAGCATCTGTCTCTCTCTTGACTTTCTTTAATGTTTCTCAGTTATTTCTGTCGCTGTTGCTGTTGTCGTTGCTGATGTTGTTGTTGTTGTTGTGGTTCTTCTCCTTCTTGTTGCTGTTGGAAGCTGCTGTTGCATGTTGCTTGGTTGTTGTTGTTGTCTGTTACACTCTACTTGTGGGTGGGGTATTTTAGACTACGTCTACGTTCAACTCATTTTCACTTTCTAGATCGAGAGTATTGAGAGCAACAAAAGCAAACAATCGAGAAGCTAAACGTATTTCTGGCTTGGCAACATTAACAATTGTACAAATTTCATGCTTTACCTCCAGTTTTGCGCAGTGAGCTCGCCTTCTCGCGCAGACCCGGTGGCAAACTGAATGGCGCCGATCCAAATGGATCCTCTGAGAGTGCCGCTGCCGCTGCTTGCGGATGTGGCGACACAGAAGCTGCTGGCGCCACAGCAGCAGCTGTCAATTGTGCTGTGCCTCCGCCAGTTGCCACAGCCACACTTGCCACAACATTCTGCTCCGTTGGCGTCAATGTTGACGTGGTCGACGCTGATTTGGCCGTAATGCCTGCAAGATTGACACAGTATTGAGATAAGTACGTACGTGTTGTGTTCTAAATTTGATTACTCACTGCCTTGGCTGCCACGTTGACGTATCTTATCGAACTCGGCCTCGAATATATGATCTTCGGTCATTTGACTAAACGGTTGTTCCTCCTCAAATGGATTCCACGCCTCCACACGTTTGTCCATCGTCTGGCGTGCCAACTCATTGCTGGACAACGAAGTGGCTGCCGCTGCAGCGCTGCTGGCATAGATGCCCGGATTGGAGGCGGCGGTGGCCAGCGTCACTTGCTGTGGTCCATCGCCGGACATGGCAATGTTGTTGTTGTAGGGCGCAAGGAACTGGCTGGTCTCATTGGCAAAGGTTCTGTGGCGGCGCAACAAAAAATACATAAATGCAACATGAGAGTTGGAAAATGATGGAAATGATTGTTGTGCGTATTTTTAATTCATTCATTTTAACTACTGATGCTCTACTATTGAGCGTCGTCGTCAATGCTGCTAGCTCTTAATGGTAATGGTAATGGTGAGTGTCAAAAGGAAACAGAGAGACAGAGAGAGAGAGAGAGAGAAAGAGAGAGTGGCAGGCAAAGGCAAAAAAAGTGAAAGCAAGAGAAAAAGCAGACACATAGATACAGATACAGATACAGATACAAATACAAAGATACAGAATGCAAATACTCTACTTTATCGACTCTCGCACTCACTTGTTAAACGCCGAAGTGTCGCTCACATTGCGTCGATGGCCGCCGCCAGCGGCGCTTGGCTTTGGCGGTGTCAACATGTGCTTGGTGGGCGTGCCGCCGCCGCCGCCCCCAGAGACAATCAACTCATTGGCCGTTGACTCTGCTGGCTCGCTGCCACCAACTGTGGCATCAACATTGCCAGAAGCAGCTGCTGTTGTGCTCGCTGCTGCTGTTGTTGTTGTTGTTGTGCTGTTGTTGGCTGGCTCGTTGAACGGATCCGGATAACCGCTCGACTCGAACAAACTGTTGACCGCAGTGCTTGAGGCAGTTGTTGCAGTCGCAACAGCAGCCGCTGCTGTTGTTGCTGCTGCTGCTGCCGCCGGCACAGCGGCTGATGCTTCAGGCATGGCCGGAAAGTTGGCTTGAAATTGCTCTACAACTGGCTGCGGTTGTGCCGGCTGTGGCGATGTGATATTCTGACGCGGCAACGGACTTGGCGGCAAGCCCAGACCCAGCGCCTTCTGGCCATGCACCGATGTGGAACCTTTGGGACGCGAACGTGGCGCCACGCTGGTGCCCGCCTCCACCAACGACACGTTCTGCTGCGTCTTGGCTGCCTTGGCGGCGGCATTGATGCGCTTCACTTCCGACTCGAAAGGCGGCACCAGCAGCTGCTCAAAGTTCGGCAAAGGTGTTTTCTGCAAAGCAAAGTAAACTTAGTAAACAATTCCATTTTCAACTCTTTCATCTTCAACTCACGTGCAGATTCTGTACGGGATTATCTTTACCCGCCAGCCGGAATGCCACCTCGCACACCTGCCAAATGTTGGGTCGATGCTCCATGTCCGTGTCCAGCATATACTTGATCAACTGATGCATGCCACGCGAATACTTCGAGCTATCCGGTATGGCAAACTGACCATTCTGTATGGCCAGCGTGCTCTCGCCAAAGGGCAGCGCAAAGAAACAGAGCTTGTAGAGCATGCAGCCCAGAGCCCAGATATCCGCTTTGGTTGTAATGCTTTTGCCACTGTACAAATCAATCATTTCGGGTGCACGATACGAGAGTGTCGTATACTTTTGTATCTCCTCTTCGACCACAGTGACGCCGTGTTGTTGGGGATTCAGCGTTTTGGCAGTGGCCGAGCCAAAGTCACAGAGCACAAAGTTGCCGCCGTCCGTTTGCAGAATGTTCTCGACCTTTAGATCGCGATGAATGATGGGCGTTTGGCAGTAATGCAAACGCGACACCGCCTCGGCAATATCACAGAAAATGGTTAGCACTTCCGGTTCGGTAAAACCAACGTGTAATCTGCATGACAAACAGAATTGAATTAAATAACATAACAGCAAATCAAATAAAGTAGTAGTTAATACTAGTATTTACCTAGCATTCATCATGGCCAGCATGTGATGCTTGCAATATGGCATCAGCAGCAGCACTTCGCATACTCCGTTCCCGGTGGGCGTTATGCTGGAGTCCACATAGCCAATAATGTTCTTGTGACCGCTCAAATTGCTCTACAAACGCCATAAATGATAAAATGATTAAACATGGGGGAATGGAATTGCATTGCAGATGGTTTGCTTACCGCAATTTGTATTTCACGCTTGGCCACATTCAAGTCATGCTCATTGTTCACGTACATGCGTTTCAGTGCGTACTTTGTGGATGATGCACTGCCTCCGCCGTTGCCACGCGCCAGAAAGACCATGGCAAAGCCGCCTGCAAACACACAATACACAAATTAGTCAATATATTGTGGGTATATTGTAAATATACGTATGTAGAAAAAGTCTAGACTCTCTATAGAGTCTAGACAGCTGACAGCTGTAGCAACAATTCAACCGGAGGCCAGCAAGCAGCAATTACACCTTCGCATTTATGGCGGCATGTCTAATGAGTATGATAACTGAATTATCAAGTTTTGCGAAACTGGGTTAAACAATTTAGCATTTGCAATACCTTTTAAGGATGTTGCAAATAGCATTATATAAACTGTAAATTACATAACATTTTAATAACATTTTTTAAAGCAATTAACATTTTAAATGCATTTAGCATTATGTAAACTGCAAACTTACATATCTGTTATTAACTTACATGCTATAATAGAAGTGACATTTGTAATTCACTTTAAAGGATTGAAAACAACAGAAAATAAACTTTTACTGTTTTTTAACATTTTTCAATTTAAACGCCCGTCAACAAAGCTGATCTTATCAATGGAAATGATATATGTTTATTTCGTGTTTCTATAATAAAAGTTGCCAAGCACAACAAAAACACACACACACACACCCCTCCATATTCTATACCCTACACCCCCTCTATCACTACCTCACTCTCTGGCTGTCTCGCTGCTTTAGCCACTCCAATGAACGATAAAAAGCGACGTAATAAACATACAAATGAACATAATAGGCACACACACACACACACACACACACACAACACATGTGTGTTTGATTGTACACACAACTATTGAAGGTCACGTAGAGCAGCAACAATAACAACAACAACGATGACAACAAGAATAATAATACAAATCATTTAGGGGGCAGAACCAAGTGAAATAGCAATAACAACAACAACAACGAACATCTGAATGTGTGTGAGTGTAACTGTAGCAGTGCTCGATATCCATTCGACTTTTTAGTTGGCGTTTGTGAAATTATAACGTCAAATGTTAATGAATACTGAAGGTTGCAGCAGCGCAGCAGCAGAGCCAACACAACAGCAATAACAATGCACACACACACACACACACACTCAAATTGTAATCGCAATTGTAACGCAGTGAGATACTTGCTGAGAAAAGTAAATTTCAAACGTAAAACGAGACGCAACTGACTAAGATAGCAACAACAGCAAACAGCAATAACAGAGATAGCGAGGGCGACGGAGACAGCGACAGGTGCCCAACTTAAGCTAAGCAGCTGAGCGAGCAAGAGGTGGCGAGAGGGGAATAACGGGAGTGTATTCAAGTGCGGCGAACTCCTTATGTATTGTCTCTCGCTCCAACACTTGAGTCATACTACAGTGAAGTGGGCTGTTTCAATTGTTGCTGTTTTGCGCAAAACGAATTGGCAACTCTGGCCAATAAATTGAACAATAAAGACAGCTGAGCAGAGACATTGAGACAGCAGCAATAACAACATACACCATTGCCTGCCAAGTTTGCAAAAATAGCCAAAAAGCTGAAATATATCAATAAAAGTAGCCAAGAGTAAAAGGTGAAAGAGAAGACTCCACGTAATAAATGCAAATCAAATAGTCTGTCAGCTGATGTGAAATGTATTTGCCAAGCACTCAGCTGTCGTTGCAGGATATTATTCACTTCAATTCAAGGACAACGACTGCAATATATATTTGCGCCATCCTTCCTTGCTTTCCCTTGCCTTGGACTTTTATGTCAATGCTGAACTCTGGCATTTGTGCAAAGTGAAAGAAAGAAAGAGAAGGAGAAAGAAAGAGCACGCGCGTGGGGCGAATAGAAAAACTATTGCTTTATTGGCTTTAATTAACATGCATAATTGATTCAATTTCAATTGATTTGTGGAGTAGAAAAGCTAAGGTTGTTCTTTGTGTGGCACTTGTTCTTGCTACATTGAGGCATGCGACAAGTGGCGCCAACATTCAGCTGTTTATGTTCCCCTAAATCCCCTCACAATTTTATCTTATCTGCAGGCGCATTGACAAACTTTAAATCAGGTGGCAACGCGATAAGCGAAATACCAAACACACACACTCACACATGCATACGCATACTCCCCCTCACACATACGCATACTGTGATAGGTATTACCCCCCTTTGCTTACCTTCGGCCAAAACATCCTCAACGGTGACCGTGACGCGTCCAACTGTGAAAACCTTGCCAACGAAACTGTTCGTCTCCTTGGACGAGGAGCTGTTGTGCGAATTATCCAATTTTTCATTTCTGTCGAATTTCGACAGGATTTTCTTCATTTTTTATTACTGTTGTTTACTGCAACCACCAGCGACAGCAGCGACTGCGGCGTCGACGGCGACGTCGGCAGCTGAGTGAGTGTCTTTTGATTAATTGCGACCGCGTTGCGTAGGCGTTTTTTCTCTTTTTTGCAAATAGTAGGCGTGCTAATCTTGCCTCACAATTGAAACCCGAAATTTCGAGTTTAATTTCGTTTTTGTATTGCGCACTTTTGCTTTTTTACTTTACGCTGCGCTTTTTCGCATTTGCATGTCAGCGATACACACACACGCGCAATCACACACACTATGGAAAAAGAAAGTTGTTCGATTTTCCTGCTTTGCACGTACTTTGTTTACAGACAGCAATCGTATTGCTTATGAAATTCGATTTTCTTTTGGTATTATTGCTATTTCTTTAGTTGCACATTAACATATTATTTGCACGCAATAACTATTTACAACCTTTGCAGCAACAAAAAACGTACGAATTCAGTGCAATTTTTTTTTAAATTGGATTTCACTAACTTGCTGTGCCGTAGTGATGTGCAAACGTCGATGGCACCAACGATATATCGATGTTTCTTGAAATCGTTATTAAACATCGTTTTCTTATCACAAACATTGTCGTTTGTAATAATTAAAAAAAAAAGGTATTTATATGAGATTAAAATTGTTCCTTATCGCAATTTTACTCAAGCACATGTTTCTGGATGTTACTGATAGTACATTTTTAAAAAAATATTTTGGTATTTTTATACCAAGCCAACTAGAGATGCCACATGCTGGCAACCGCATTCAAATTAAAAAAAAAAAAAAACGAAATGTGTGATAAAAATTTTTACATACTAATTTTGATAACTATTTAAACTATATAGAAACGTAATAATGATTATTTAATTAATAAAATCGATTACAAAAACAAGAGTGTCATTCTGCATGTCGGCGCTGCCATCTTGTTGACAAAACAAAAAACAGCTGTTTCCGAAGAATTGCAAAATATTTTGCAAATTGCAGTTGGCGCGCAATGATTAACACAGCAAAATACTTTGCATTACTTGAGAAATTAAGTTTTGAGCATGCATTGGGTATGTATTAAACAATTAGTTACCCTTGTTAATAAAAAAAAGAAATAACTAATTGTCTGCTGTAGCAAACGAGAGTAAAACACCGACTTCAACTATCTCACCACAAACGTCGCCTTCTATTGATGACAACTTGAAACACTTGGAGAAATACGTACCACTCGATGTTGCCCAGCAGTTACAGGAACTGTGTAGCGCATTGGGCGTTGAAGAGAAGATTGACGCGGATGACAACACCACCAACAGCTACATAATACGACTGCTGCACGTGCTGCACACGTTGTCTTCGAACATCAATTTCCACAGCGATGCTCGAGAGGATCTCATCTCAGTGGCGCATTTAAAGCTCTGCATCCAGGCGACCCAAGAGTTATCCTACTATGCGTTTCGTTGTCAGCTATACCAGGATTTCTACAAATCGCCCGTCTTCAAAAATTGCAGCAACAAAGACCTAGCGATTCCATCCTCGCTACTGCTGCTGACCATTCAGTTCTTTATTGAACGTTTGCTGCCTATACGCCAGCTTCATATTGCCAATGCCATGGAGCTGGTGCAACGTGATCTGCTGGCAGCCATCATCAGTCTGCGCACACAGCAATTGCCAGCAGAGCAACAATCCCAGCTGAATGCAGCACTTTCGTATTTATGGCAAAACGAATCCAAGGCAGACTTCTTTCGTCACGTACTGCTGCTGAAGGCAACGCCACAACTGTCAGCCCAACTCGCCAAGCAGCTACATCAACAACTGTTGCACAAATTAAGTTTGCCCCATGGTTTTGCCAGCTTAATTGCTGCGCTCCACACAGCATCTCAGAATCTGGACACTACACGCAGTGCTGAGGTTGTGGCGCATATTGTGGCACAACGTGGCTACTCGCCACGCTTGCAGCAGCAGCTCATCGAACAGATCTTCGACTATTGTCGCCTGCAACTCTCGAATGTCAACAGCATGATTTATGGCGTTTTGAGCCTGCGACGTCTCTGCGAACTCAATGAAACGAATCGAGCGAGTATTGAACGCATTTTGACTGCTCATTGGCAGCCGCTTGTTGAGCCTGAAGATTTGCTCAGTGGATTGATTATCTGGGAGCAGGCCGAGTTAACGGAACGCCTTCAACTGTGGCAGCAACTCTTCTGCAGCTCCAGTGTGTCATGTTTGCCCAGCTCGCTGTTGATACCTTACATTCCGCTCCTGCTGCAGCTGCATGAACAGTTGCCAGCTGGAGATGAAAGAAAAACTGTGTCTGATTTGATCTGTCGCTGCCTGGATAACAGGGATGCCGAACAGGAACTGCCAAACCAGTTGCAGCGTCTGCTCAGCTGGCAGCTAGACGAGAATCCACCTTGGCAGGCGCTACATCAACGCATTGCTCTAGAAAAGCAAACGTTGCAATTCAAAGTGCAGCAGGCGGAGCTAGTTGAGCAACAGGATTACACTCCCAGTCATACGTTGTGCACGCTGCTGATGTCGGAGAGCAATCATGCACTCACTACCAAAGTGTTTCTGGCGCTGCTGCGTTTAATGCTGCAGCAACTAAGCGAAACATTCTCCATTGGGCTGCTGTCCAACGAAGAAGAAATGGCTCATTTTCTGCAATCAAAGTACCAGCTGAAGCTGCAGCTGCTTGTGGCACTTGAGCTGCTCGTGTGGCATCCGCCGCTCAAGGCGCAACTAGCACAAACACAGAGCAAGCAATTCATGCAGCTGCTCAGCGAATTACTGCAGCAACGTTTGTCCAATCAAAAGCCAACTCTAGAAGCAGATCAAACGCTTGTTGTTTGCTTAATGCTGCTGCAGGAATTGTTGGAGAGCAGCGAGCAACTGCAGCTGGCGGAGAGCACTCAACGACTGCTCAAACCTTTGCAGCAGCTGGCTGCCCAGACGCCCAATAAGCTGGTAAAGCAGGCAACGCAGTCGCTGTTAAGTTTGCTGCTTGGTGAAAAAGTTTCCACTCAGCCAGCTGCTGATCGATCGGCCTTCCAAACAGCACGCGAACTCATCGAACAGAAGAAGCCACATCTGCAGGTCTATGGCATTCAGCTGATAGTCCAGGCATTGCGCAACAAGGATGTGGAGTTCACCTTTCAATGCCATCGCATTTTGGCATTGGCTTTGGAGACTTTAAAGAGCAACCAAGAGTCGTATACATTTCTCAATTGCGTGCGTCTATTTGTGGCTTTGGTGCACATCATGGAATCGGAGGTTCTGGACTTGCTCAGCGCTGAGTATCTGGCGGAGACAGCGCAGCTCGATTATCGTCTCTTAGTGGGCGAAGCAATACTCAAGTCAGCCCAAGAGATTGGTGAGTAAATCTGCTTTACAATTACGAATTTTTGATAATTCCGTTTGGTCATCAACAGGTCCGCTTTGCTATCGCTATAAGGATGTGCTGCTCAACTGCTTTCTGCATGGCACCAAGTCACCTTTGGATGAGTTGCGCACCTCGTCCTATGCCAACCTGGCGCAGTTGTGTCGTCTGCTCACATATCAAGTGCACAGCTTCTTCCAGGAGTTGCTGCAACTCATCAACGATGAGCTGAGCTTTGGTCGCTATCTGCCTGCCAAGCGTGGCGCTTTGCTGGTGCTCGCTGAGCTCTTGGCGGGCATGGAAAATCTGCTCGACTATCAGGAGATATTGTTGCCAGTCTATCGACTGCTTCGCGCCATCGAATCAAATGAAGATGCCGATCCGCAAATGCGTCAACATGCTGCCAATGGCTTGAAAACTTTGAATGCCAAGTGTCGAGAAATGTTGCAGACGAGCGTTGATCCCTTGGAGCAAATGCAACGCGAGATTAAAGTGCTGGGCATAAAGGAGCCAGTTGCCTCCTCCACTAAGAAGCAACGACACATTCTGGAGTTGAACTAAGATTACAAAATATACAGGCGTTTAATGCTCAATTTGTAAAAAAAAAAGACACTTCCGATTTTCGAGTGGGTTAACAACTGCTTTTGCCTATGGCGAACTCTGTTTCGATTTTATCGGCTATCATCTTGGCAATAGCCAAGCTGCTGGTTGCACCCGGTGATGGGGCATTGCGGCAGTGCAGCACACGCTTGGCCAACGGTCCGGATCCCTCGCCGCGATCAAACACAAAGTCATCCACAAGATTGCCACTCAAATCCAAAGCTTGGGCACGCACTCCAGCTGGGCCACGTTCAATGTCATACTCCGTCACCTCGGGGATGTATTTCTGCAGTGCTTTCACTTGTAGATTGATGAATGCCGACTTGCTCATCTCGCTGAGGCCAAAGCCGATGTATTTACTGGCCATCTTGAGGAAGCCGGGATAGCGCAGGGCATCGAAGAGCTCAAAGAGATTGATATCGCTCCACCTGCAAGGGAATATACATGTTAATTTAGGTTGTAAAACGGGGAAATTGTTCGTGAAATTTGCGAATAATTGTTAATGTTTCGCTGATAGAATTTTTGAACAGAATTTTAAAATTTGTTGTTTTAAGCGGGATTGCACATAAAGAGTTAAAAAAAGCTTTTACAAATTTAACTCAAAGTAACAATTAAAATTGTTTTCTAATTTTTTTAAGTAGTAAGAAAAAAGTAGACTTAATAAAATTTAAAACTAAAAGCTGTTACACAAAACTGCTAGTTTAATTTATAGTCGTTTTTAAGAGCAATAATAAATAGAAAATTTGAAAAAAATTGGCAAAATTGAATGGAAAACTTTAAACTGAATGCAGATACAAAACAGACCACAAAATTTGATAGTTCTATTTCTTATAGTCACTGAGATTTACTAATAAGAAATATTGTTTTTCTGTGTCCGTATCAAAGAAGTTCGTTCTAATTAATGCTCAATAACTGAGCTTGTTCATCAAGACAGATATAAAATGTTTGCGGATTCTAAAGAATCGTTCAATCTACTCACGTGTAGCCTTCGCGCTTGAGCGCCAGCACAGCGTTGGGTCCCAGCCAGATGGAGCCATCCATGCGGGGCGTAAAGTGCACACCAAGGAAGGGGAAGCGGGGATCGGGCACTGGGTAAATGTTGCCACGCACCATGTGTTGCTTCTCCTTGGAGAGCAGCAAGTACTCGCCACGGAAGGGCACAATGCGAGGGGAACGAGGACAGCCTGTCAATTCAGCGAGCAGATCCGATTGGAGGCCACCACAAGTCAGGACATTGCGGGTGCGCACTGTTTGATGCGGTTTGCCACCATGAATGGTCACTGGATAATCGCCAGCGTTGCCTTCTTTGGTCTCCGAGAACTTGGTCACCTTAAAGTCCAAGTAAATGTCGCCACCAGCACGCTTAAAGTCCTCGCCATAGTGCTGGGTAACCAGACCCCAATCCACAATGCCAGTGTGTGGACTGTGGAGCGCCTTCAGGCCGCGACAATAGGGTTCAATCTCTTGAATCTCATCTCCTTCAATCATGCGCAAGTCGGGCACTTTATTTGCTATGCCACGCTGCTCCAGATCCTTGAGTAATTCCACTTCCCGGGCATCGGTGGCCACAATGAGTTTGCCCACCTTCTTGTAGGGTATCTGATGCTCATCCAGATACTTGTAAGCCAGATGCAAACCCTCCACACAGAGGCGGGCTTTCAATGTGCCGGGTTTGTAATAGATTCCCGCATGAATGACACCCGAGTTGTGGCCACTCTGGTGCATGGCCAACTTGGGTTCCTTCTCCAGCACGGCAATCTTCAGCGATGGATGGCGTAACAGTATTTCGCGCGCCGAGGCCGCGCCCACAATGCCACCGCCCACAACAACAAGATCATAATCGCTGTGGTTGGCGTGATATGGAAATTAATTGCTCTCTAATTTGACACGCGTCGAACAAAGAAAGTAATCTTATCTCGTCTGCTTACCGATTGCTGCTGTTGTTGTGCTGCCAGCGTCGCTGTCTGTCCTGAATTTGGGTTGTTGCCCTCGATGTCAATCCTCCTCCCAGCTGATTGAAGCGTTGCGAGCAGCGATGGACGCCTATTTGTCTGAGCAGCTGGGACATTATGCTCTACTTATTATGTATGTTGGCTAAAAAAAACAACCTTGTTTGACCTTGCTGCCCGAAAAACAAACGAAACTCGACTGAGGCGACGTCGTCGTTGCGAGTGGAATTTTTAGCAGCAAGATGTTACTTTATTGCTGGACTGTGCTTGTGGCGGGCGGTGGGTGGTGGACAGTGGGCGGTATAACAGCTGATTCAGTTGATGATAAGAGCGTTTAACAGCGCTAACTTGGCGCGAAATGATGCGTTAACAGCAAGTTCACTAGCTCATATTTGCGTTGACGTTTTGCCGCTTTCCTATTTGCACTTTTTTTTAAACTGCATGCACCACAAACTTGTTTCGCACACTTCAAATCAACTGCATGCCGAAAAGTGTAAGCTTTATTTGAATTTGGTTTTGATTTTGAAATTATTTTTTGATTTGTGTAACACAGCACAAACAAACATTGCTTCTCGCTTGCACATTCTGTACAAGACTGTTATAAACACCGCTGGAATGCGAAATTTGCTGGCTGTGAATAGTGGGTGGTATAACAGCTGACTCCAGCTGTTGCACTAGGAGCATGAATGTGCGTTAACAGCGCGCTCATGGCACATATTTGCGTCGACGCTTCACCTTTTTTGTTGTTTGGCACCTTTTTTAAAATAATATGATATTTACCGAATCAATATCTTAAGCACACATTGCATCACGATTTGTAAAGTGATTGCTTAATTTGTCTGTTGATTTTGTAAATAAAGTAGATTCTACTCAAACACAACCAATTCCTAACGATTCACTTGCACACTTGCACACTGTTGACATCACTGCAGCCTTAACATGCTAGTGGCTATAAGAAGCGTAGACATTCTCTGTTAATGCAAATGCAATTTTACCGGCACTTTGTTGTTGTTTCACGGCACCTTTTACTAAACTAGATCTAACAATTGATTTACACTATGAATTTGTTACACATTACATTATGCATCTGTTAGACGTTAAATTTAGGTTTGGCGTTGATTTATTTCAAGTTTTTCCGCGACGCTTTTTGCTGACTTTTTACTTGCACATTCTGCATAATACTGCAGTGTTACCAATGCACAGCAACTTTAACGGCACTGCAACTTTAGCAGCGCACTGCAGATGCTAGTCTCTGTTAAGACCAGCTGATTTGTGAGTATAACAGGGCGCTGTTAATGGAAATGCAATTTTAAAGCGCTGTTAATAAATGAAAACAAACAAATTGAAAGTGCAAACAGTTTTTCAAGTGAAAGCTAATTAGCAATAAGAATGCACAAATGCCCGCCCACTGTGCGGTAGTCAACTGTAGCGACAAATACGTACATTCCGGCAGCATTTCCTTCCACAGGTGCGATGAAACACAAAGCTATCCAAAGCAAAGAATAACAACTTTTGTATTTGCAGATTTCCGTTTAAACGCAAGGATCTGCTGCAGAAATGGAAGGAATTCACACAGCGCAGTGGCCAATGGATGCCCTCGAAGTGGAGTGCCGTCTGCAGTCGTCACTTTGTCGATGCCGACTTCAGTTGCTGCAACAATCGTAAGACACTCAAAAAGAATGCGGTGCCCACGGTGCGTGTAGCAGCCACCGAGTCGCTCAACGTGATTGTGGAGCAGGTTACACTGCCACCGCCAGCAGCACCCACAACAGCACCAACAGAGACACCGCCTGTCAGTGGCACAAAGAGCACTTGCCGCTTCTGTGGCACTTCAGCTTTGAACTGTGTCTCCTTCGACAAGAGCTTTGAGTTGTTTGGCATGATACAAAAGTGCTTTCCCACGCTACAAATACTGCAGGACGACACACTGCCACTGCCCAAGGACATTTGCGGCGACTGCTGCCGCCAGCTGGAACGTTTCTCGCAGTTCTGCGATGTTGTGATGCTGGCGCAAAGCGAACTTCAGCGTAAATATCGCCGCCAACTGAAGATCAAGCAGGAGCCGGTGGTGCGTGTGAAGCAGGAAGCGTGCGAGAGTATCGACAATCTGTTTCCTGACGAACTGGACATGGGACTGGAGGAGCACGAGCAGGAGGCTGACGATGAGACGGAGCACAAGTTTCCATTCTGTGATTTTCCCATGCTCAATGCGCAGGACATCATCAACAATTGCGATATTATGGAGATTATCAATCTCGATGATCCGTTCATTAACATTACAGACGATGCGGATCCGGTTAATGCAGCCACAGCAACGTTGCCTGCCTTGCCCAGCGTCAATGAGATGCTGCAATCAGAGCTGCTCACCGAGGAGCACAACTACGCCAAGGAGGATTGGCAGCTGCCGGCGCTGCAGCAATACAAAACCGAGAAGGTCGAATGTGTCGATCAAGCGAGTCAAGCGACGTCGACAGCCGAGCAGGCTGCCACAGCTGAAGCAACGACGCGCAGCTCGAAGCCGATTGTGACGAATGTCAGTCAGATTCCACATCCCATGCTCTGCAAGCTGCTGCCACCGCCACCTCCACCGCCAACAACAGCAACAACAACGAGCAGTAAACCCAACATTGTGGTGCTTAACGATAGCGTTGTCAAGTCCTCCGCCTTTCGGTTGCACAATTGCACTTTGTGCACCACAAAGTTCTTTACCGCCGAGAGTCTCAATCAGCACTATGCACAGCTGCATGCCACCACACCCGCCGAGACTGTGACGCCCATGGTCAGTGTGCCGCTGGAGGCAGCAGCTGCAACTCCGGCAACTGCCGCCTATTGGCAATCGGATTTGTTGCCACCTCAGCTGCCACCGAAAAAGAAGATCGACATACTCGATATGCAGCGCAGTTTCTTGCATCACAACGATCTCATTGCGGCAGCCGCGCTGCCCACCTCCTCCGACTCCACCTCGGTTGCCTCCTGCAATGCGGCAGACAGCACACAGCCGCATAACGCATACGCCCAGTTGGCCGAAATCTATCGACGCTGTCGCCTGCGGTTGCGCCACCAAAACAAACGTGGCGTGCGCCTTCGCCGGCTGCGCTGTCGACAGTGCACCCATGGATTTGACAACGTGCAACAGCTGCTGTTGCATCGCCAGCGCAAGCGACACTTTGTGCTGCCGCCGCCACGCACATTTGCCGTCAAGTGTCCAGGTTGCCAGCGTCTGTTGCGCACTCGCCTCGCGCTGAGGCAACACATGCGCTACATCTGCCACAAGTTGCCGTTGCGCAACGCACGCCTGCAGAGCTACAAGTGTCGCCACTGTCGCAGCATCAGTTTCACTCACTGGCGTTTCTATCGCCGCCACGAGCTCAAGTGTCGTCTACGCCAGCCGAGGGTCAAGCCACCAGCATCACCCTCAAAAGGTGCCACAAAGCGTCGCTCGTTGCCGTTGCCGTTGCCAGCGAAACGTGCCACACACAACTGCCCCGATTGCGAGAAGACGTTCAGCTCGCAGACGGGACTGAAGCAACATCGCATCACGCACACTTCGGAGCGTCGCTACAAGTGCAGCATCTGTGATCGCGTCTTCAAGCGGCGCAACGGACTCTCGCAGCACGTCAAGGGCTACCATCTGCAGCTGAAGCCGCATCAGTGTCCAGTCTGCCAGCATCGCTATGCTTTGAAGTGCGACATGTTGCGCTGTCGCCACTCGCAGCGTCGCGGCGCCAACGACTCACAAAAATCCTAAAACTGACAATGCAACAATTCGAAATAAATAGATTTTTATACAACATAACTATAACTTTGAACTGATTTGTTGAGAGCGAAGAAGTCTTATTGTATTATTAATTATTCAATATTTAATCATCCAATTATAAAATTTTTGACAAGTAAATTTACAAAGTCAAATTCCAGAGAAGGGAATCGTGATGAATAAGATTTTTATACAACATATCTATATCTTTGAACTGATTTGTTGAGAGCGAAGAAGTCTTATTATATTATTAAATATTCTTATTATGATGAGAACTTAAAAAGGAAATTTACGAAATATTTTCATATTACAGAGAGGGGGAATCGAGATGAATAAGATTTATATACAACATAAATATATCTTTGATTTTATTTGTTGAGAGCGAAGTCTTATGATAGTAAATTCATTAGTAAATCATTCCATGATGAGATCTTTGAAAAGGAAATTTACGAAATCTTTTCATAATACATAGAAGGGAATCAAGATGAATAATATTTTTTTACCACATAAATATATCTTTGAAATGGTTTGTTGAGAGCGATATCTTATTATAACATATTATTAGTTAGTCATTATTGTGATAAGAACTTATTAAAGGAAATTTACGAAATCTTTTCTAATTACAGAGAAGGGAATCGAGATGAATAAGATTTATATACAACATCAATATATATTTTTGATCTGATTTGTTGAGAGCGAAGAAGTCTTATTATAATATTATTTATTCATTAGTAAATCATTCTCTGATGAGAACTTTAAAAAGGAAACTTACGAAGTCATATTCCAGAAAGGGGAATCAAGATGAATACGATTTTTACACAACATAATTATGAAAGCGAAGTAATATTATTTATTCATTAAATCATTCAACGCTGAAATCTTTAAAAAGAAAAAATACAAACTCTTGTTTTTCATATTGCAAATCAAGGAATCGAAATGAATAAGATTTGTATGCAACTTAGATACATCTTTTAAATTATCCGTTGAGAGCGCAGTATTATAAAACTATTTTATTAGCCAATCAGATAATACAAACTTTAACAGATTATGGTCCGATCAGTCAAATTTTCATAACTTAAAAGGGAAACGTGAAAAGTCCTATTCGTTTTGCAAAGAAATAAATCGATCCATTCAAAGGGTTTCATATTATGCTATTAAAATTCAGTAGTTTCGTTTTCATCATTCAAAGGTGAACTCCATTTTCATGTTGCAAATAAACCAGTCTATACATAGAATAGACGAACATATCATATATCTTTACTACATCTATATATATTTACCTACTTTCTCTCTCAATCTTAGATCAAACAACCATAGACACTTGAATAGATTCAAATTATATTCATTCAAAAATAAAATCCTCTTCAACCCCAAGTCCCGAATAATTGACAAAGTCATTGTTTCATTTTGCACTATATACATTTATTAATAGTTAATTAATGTGGTGTGTATGTATAGTAAATATATATAGTAATTGCCGTCTAGTTTCGTATCGTAATATAATATTGCTTTTGACGGCGTTAATTGCTTAAATTAAATATATATATTTAATAATAGTAATTCCCACCAAAACGTACACAAATTTGAAAATTTGAACTTCAACATAAATATATATATGTACAACAAAGCTGAGAGTTTTACAATTATTCATTTGTTGCTTACGAACATAAAACATTTGATTTTCATTGATTAACAAAAATGCAGTTTGCAAAAAAAAAATATCAAAACCAAATAAAAAATGGCACCAACTTAAAAAAAATCGCAAATAAAATCATAAAATCAACTCAATTTAAAAGTTCGAAAAGGAAAGTCAACAAAAAGCGAACGCAATACCAAAGAAATAAACCTTAAACTTAATAGAAAACTATATAGATAATATATGCGATATTTAGTAATTAGTAAAAACCGTAAACTTTAACGTAAATTTATGCTTTTGGTATGCTCGTTATCTATGTAATGTAATGTAATGTATTTTGTTTATGTAGATATATAAGAGTTCCCTTCTTGTGGATGATTAGTTTAGTTTCTATGCGTGATGATGATGCGTGATAATTATATCAAAGTCCGGCTCCGCTTTCGATTCCGTTTCAAATATGCTTGAGTGTGTGTGTGTGTGTGTGCATTTGTTTAACCTACGCCTACAAAATACATCGTATATAAATGGTGGCCACTAAAAAAAAACAAAGTGGGTGGGGCTCTACTGGAAGATCGCGGCCCGCTGCTGGAACTGTTGACGCCTCTGGGCACGCTCCTCTTCCTCACGGCGTCGCTCCTCCTGCTCCTGCCGGATCTCATCGTGGAATTTATTTGTGCGCAGCTGCTGCTCGATTTTCGCCTCAAAGAAGTTCTTTGCCCCACTCACGCCCACCTGCTCCACATCGATCTCGGTGAGGCGAGCCAACTGATTCAGACCCGAATCATCATCGAGTTCTCCAGCTTGTGCCTTGCGATAGATCAGCAAGAATTCACGGAACGAGATCTTGCCATCGTGATCCTCATCGACCTCGGCGATCATCTTCTTCAGGCCCAAGTGCGTCTGAGGTGCGCCCAGCTTCTCCATCATGTACTTCAGCTCATTCAGATCCAAGAATCCATCGCGAGCGGTGTCATAACTGCAAAAAAAAAAAAACAAAAAAGTAGAACTCTGATTAGCACATGAAGGCAAAATGTGGTCAATGCTCCTCAATGCTAATCGATAATGCGCCTAGCCAAGGTAACCCAATTTCAGGCTAAATTTACAATTTCGACTCAATTTTCCCTCCCTCATGGGTTCATCACATGAGAAGGCAAAGCCAAAGCAAACACACAAGGAAAATTGCAACTTGTGAAAATGGAGAAGGCAAAATGTGACTATGGAAATTAGAAATGCTAAAGTACAGCCATAATTTTGTCACTAATTATTTACTGATATGAATATATAATAAATATAAGGTTGTCAAAAAAGTCTTTCGGTATTTTTATTGAATTTTTAATGCGATTTAATTCAAATATATGTATATATTTCTAGCTGTTTTTCAAAAGTTTAAGTAGCTAAAATCCATTTACAAAATAAAGTATTCTTTTATTTCAATTATATGATATGATAAATTCTTTGAATTGAAATTCATTTGAAAGAAATTTCTGAAATTCGTTCAAAGATTCATCTTTAATCTAATTATATAAGATTAATATTTGAAAACATGATGGAAATTTCTTCCGAATGTTTATTACCAAAGGAATTTTCATACTTCCTTTGGTAATAAACATTCGGAAGAAATTTCCATCATGTTTTCAAAATTTCATCTTTAATCTTAATTATAAGGTAACACATTTTTAAAATTTGATCTGTTTATTCATTGGTATTTTTTTTTTTCCAAACTTTCTTTTAAATCATTTTCATTTCAATTTCAACAACAATGGACATCTTTCGAAATGGAAATCTTTTTAGTAAAATCTTTTTTTAAATCATTAAAAATATGTGTAACTTCTTTATTGTTTGAGAACCTTTTATATGCATTATTTAAAATATGTTTAATTATTTTAACGTTTAATTGCCTAACAAGCTTTCATATAGAAAAATACCTCCCACTCACTATTCTATTAAATAATTTATAATTTCTTTCTTATGTTGCGGGATTCTTTTAAATGTCCAAATATATTTCATATAAGTTTGTAATAAATCGTTTAATGTACACATTTACTTTACTGTTTAATTGTTTAACGGCCTTTTTCCATTTTTGAAAAGTACCTGCCATTATTCCACTTATGATCTATTAATGCTTTTGTACTCTTTGGTAAACAATTCTATTAATTTATTCGCCTTCATTTCATATGCCGCTTGTCTCTCATCAATTTCCTCAATTGGCGTCGACTTCTGTTCAATTTCTTTGCCACAAAATTCGGTGTTTTTGTTTTTTGTTTTCTTCGTAGGTTGAATGGCCAAAATGTTGAGTCAAGAGTTCAAATGTTTGCTTGCCACTTCCCGAACAACGCGGCGGCGTTGGCAGGAAATTGTATGTGATCAAAATGCAAATCAAATTTCATTTACTAACTAATTACGTAACACATTAAAATAAAAATTCGAAAAAAAAACGCAGCATGTGGCATAGAGAAAACGCAATAGAGTGAAGATGGCCAAATCGCGTGTGGCAGATGCAACAATGTGGCGGAAACCTCGACCTTGCCGCTGTTGTCTGCTGTCTGAGTCACTGGCGAAGGATGCTATCGAATTGGAAAACGAGTCAAACTAGTTCGGGGTGGCTAAAAATACAAAAGTCAAGTTGCCATTAAAGTCAACGAGAGTGGGAACCGGGCAAGGAAGCAGCAAGGAAACTTGCAACAAGTTGCGACGAGTCGTTGCCGACAAATTTGATCATAAATAATAACGCAATCGATTACACACATTTTAATTCAATGGCATAACTTTCAATTTCAATTGCGTTGTTGATCTCGATTTCACAAATAGTAAAATCAAAAATCAAACGTTAGAAGCTCACACATAATGAAAAGTTTTAAAGAGTTTTTCATGCTTTCGTTTCTCGTTAATTGTAAGTATCGAAGAGTAACAACAAATTGTGTGTGATGCTTGTGTAAACACGACAACGACGAGAGTGAAAGTAATTAACAGTGACACAAGTAGCAGCAATTGTAGTTGCATGCAACACAAGGAAGGTGTCAACGACGCAACTCGCAACTCGCCAAAGATGACAATTAAAATTGTCGTCGCTCTGTTCGCATTTAATTAACTTCAATTGAGAGTGTATCTATCTCTCACTTCTTGTTGCGTCAATTTGACAATTGTTCGACTACTTTTGCTTTTCTTGCCGTCTGTCTTTCATTTTCAATTAACAACACGCTCTCTCATTATGATTACGTTGTTTATTTTTCATGTAATCTCAATAGACTCAAAACGACTTTTGCAAACAGCAGCAGCTGTTCAATTCGTTTAATTGCTGTTTATTTGATTTGAAATGTTATCAATTGCCCCCCAGTAGGTGTTCTTGCAACATTCTGAGTGCCGCCTCCCACGCAGCCCACGATTTAACTTTTCTCTATAAATATACATTTATAAAATACGTTGTGTTTTTTAAAGTTTGTTTCTTTCTGAGATATATTTTTGCTGTAGCTTTTGTCTACAGTTCAACAAATAACGGGGTCAGCTGGCCATTGTTTTTGTGTTGCATGCCACATTTGCATCGTAAATGCATGTGCTTGTGGCTTTGTTACACACACACACACACACAAACATTTATGTTGTACATGCCAAGTTGCAATTATTGGAGGTGTTGTTGTTGCTTTTCTCTATTAGCAAACTCAATGCGACGGCAATTGTTGTTGCCCATTGTGAATTTATGTTTCTCTCGACTTGCTCTGTGGCCCAAGCAGGTTAATGCCAACACACACAACGCGTCATGTTCTTGAACCTTTTTTTTTGTATGTGCTTTGTAACTGTTACACTGCCTACCAACAGTATACGTGTATATGATGACTTTATGCATTTCGCTTAGTGCAGTTCAATTTTCGTGGATTTCTTCACGTTTATTGCGCATTCATTCGGGAGGGAGGTGGTCTTTTATCTATTGTAATGCCAGCAAACGTAAAGTTTACACACAGTTGACGTCTTGCATACACAATTTTTTTGTTTACGAACAGCAACTGACGAATTGACTGAATGACAGACTGATTGCCATACCACCATATGCACCTGTCTTCACCAAGCACTTCAAATACTTTGTGCCATTTATATTGAAGACACATGTACACACACACACACACACACACACACACACACACAACATTTTTGTTGATGCGCTGTGCGTGAGCACAAAAAGAATCAGTAAAAAAAAAAAAAACGCAATATAAACTTTGCCACCATCGACCCCCGCTTAGACAAAAGGCCTATAAATTTGTTGGGTTGGTCAAAAAATAAAACGCCTCATATTTTGACATTACGAAATTGGAGCAAACGCTGCGTTTGAAACAAGAGCGTTGCGTTGCGTGGGTCGTGGCGGATTTATTTATAGTTGCAGCAGGAAATAAATACGGAGAAAAGTAGCATGGTAAAGGGAGCAGAATAAGCAGCAGAAAATAGAGCAGGAATGGCAGCAGAAAAATCAGTAGTAATGGCAGTAGGAAAAGGCAACTGAATAGGAAGCAGAAAAGTCAGTAGTAATGGGAGTAGGAAAAGGCAACTGAATGGGAAGCAGGAAAAGAAGCGTTTGCAAAGAGAGCAGAAAAAGGGGCATCTGCAAAGGGAGATGGAAAAGGCAGCAGAAAACGAAGCAGAGCGAAAGGAGCAAATAGAACAGTAATAGAAGTAGACAAGTCAGCAGTATAGTGAGTAGGAAAATATAGCTGAAAAGGGAGCAGAAAAGGAGCAGAATAAACAGACGAAAACAGAGAAGGAAAAGAAGCAGAAAAGTCAGTGATAACGGGAATAGGAAACGGCAACTAAATGGGGAGAACAAAAGTCAGTAGCAAAGGAAGTAGGAAAAGGCAACTAAATAGGCAGCAGAAGAGGAGTCACCTGCAGAGAGAGGGGAAAGTCAGAAGAAAAGAAAGCAGTACAAAAGCAGCAAATAGAACAGTAAAAGAAGTGGACAAGTCAGCAGTATAGGAAGTAGTACCTGAAAAGGGAGTAGGATTAGCATAAGAAAAGGGATCAATAGAAGTAGCAGAAAATAGAACAGTAATAGTAGTAGACAAGTCAGCAGTATAGTGAGTAGGAAAAGGCAACTGAATAGGCAGCAGTATAGTGAGTAGGAAAAGGCAACTGAATAGGCAGCAGAAAAGGAGGCTGAAAAGGGAGTAGTGAAAGATCACTAAAGTAGACAAAGGCTGCAGACAACGTTGCTGAAAAGGCATCTGCAAGGGAAGCTGTAAGGCGGACAAGAAAAAGAAAAAGAAAAGGGAGCAGTATTCAAAGTGAGTAGAAAAGGCAGCTGAAAAGGGAGCAGGCAAATCACCAGTAAGGGTCAGTCATAATGGGCACAGAAAAGGGAGCCGCCAGTAAGTGCAGCATATTTAACTCTATGAGTCAATGATTCCAACTAACTGGAGAACAATGAACAATGGTAGTTCAAGAGAAGTGGGGTAGAGCATTGATAAGCAATTGTGTACAACTCATTCTCTAAAGTTATGATTCGTATATGACTAATTGCAACAAGTTGAATGCAGAATGGAGCTGGTGCTGATTGTTGCATGATGACGACCACGATGATAATGATGATGATGATGATGATGATTCTATGTGGTTTACTCGTATTATTTAATTTGATATTTCCTCAATTGAGTGCCACGACTTTGTCACTAGTCACAGCACGCTTACACGCACACACATGCACACACTCACACACACACATTCGCATGCATTTACATGCGTTTACTTTTTCACTGTCAATCAACACACAACATTGTTAATGTAATCACAATGTGCGCGCGAGCTGTTACAGCAGAGAGTGGAGAGTGGAGAGTGGAGAGAGTGTAGAGTGGAGAATAGAGAGGGAAGCAGCGTGTATAACTCGTTGTGGTCTGGCAACGTTGGCAGACAGCTGGTCGCCTGCACATTTGGCAAAGGTCAGCGTCAAGTGTGGTGAAAAATATTGGCGACAAGCAGTCGCAGCTTCCAACAACAACAGGAAGTGAAGTGACCATGGCCGCCACTCACAATAGATAATAATGCAGTGCTATCGATTGTCCAAAAAAATAAAAAGCATGTCTTTTGCAATATTTACATTCGACTGCATTGCAGTTGGTCGTCGACAACAAAAGGTAAACAACACACACACACATCACAGTGTGTAATCGCAGTGTAAACACCAAATGAATAACAAGCTTCGAAGCAAATGTCAATGAACCTGTTCACCACATGCAACATTTGCAGCTGCAGTTATCCTAAAAAGTGCAACCCTTTTTTGCAGGGATCGGGGAGGGTTATGCTTCAGTGATAATGGGTGGTGACTGCGGCTTAATTAAAAGCTCTTTGCCACACAAGTTGCCAGTTTCCTCCATGTTGCTAAGTTGTAGTGCTGAAAAAGCCCACACACCAGCAACAACCCCTTAAATTGTAATGTGCGTGTGCGTGTAACTGATTTTGCATAAGTATGCATGCGTGTCTGTGTGTGTTTGTGTCAGTCATTTGCCATGAACCCAATTTGTAGGCAGAATTAAGCGACATTGACATCGCTAATAGTGATGTGAGCAGCGAACAATATTTATGTTATGCACTTGCACTCGTATGCAAATTAAAGTGCTAATTTAATTAGGCTGCCAAAGTGTTAATTTCAATCAGTTAAAGTGTCGACTTTAAATGAACCTCTGCAGTCTCTAACAGCTGTGTAAGCTTCATGAATTCTTAAAAGTTCACGTTGAATACTGATTGTAATGTTAACAGGCTAAAGTGTCAATTTAATTGAACTTCCTCTGTTTAAATAATAAATTGTTGCAAAGAAAATACAAATTTAATAAATCATACCCATTAAAAAGTAGTAAAAAAAATTGTTATATGCATTTTGTAAGTGTTTTTTAATTTCGAGAAAGAAAAGGACTTCAATTTGCTTACCCAAAATGACTCTAAATATCAATAAAAATCGAATCACCTAATTTGGCAGGTTTTAATTTGAAGATAAAAAGAACAGATTATTACATCTTGTTATTCAAACTTTAATTTGTTTACCCAAAATGACTCTAAATATCAAATCGCATCAACTAATTTGACAGAGATTCTTATAGATATATAATAAATATCTAATTGATTAATATCTTATAAGATATCTAATAAAATTGAACTTCTGCTCTCTGCTAACTATGTAAATTCAATCTTATCCATACTATCGTTTAAAGCACCTCACGCGACCATCTCTAATCAGAAAGCTATCGGCACTCACCGAGTTCAGTGTTCACATGCAAATGCTGGTTGTTGTTTTGTAAGTTCTCTGTGAACAGATTCGAGTTGAAACTGAAAATGCAATGAGTCCAAATGTTCCCCACATGCCAAATGGACAATGGAGAGAATGGGCGACACCCAATGTGGGATAGAAGCGATGAATGGATGGATGGATGGATTGTTTTCTACTCGGCTGGTGGTAGTTGCCCCATAGTTTCAATAAGGATTTGCAGCCTTATCTGCAACAGACAGACGTACTATTATATACACAAGTACTTCCACCACCATCACCAGCAAAGGATGATTTATATGTATATGTGTATTTGCATGTTGGGGCGTCGCCATTTTAATGCAAATGCAAATGCATATATATATGTATATAAAAATCAATATCATTAAGCTGCAAGCAGACGTCGTCTGCAATTTATTGCTATCGTCTTGTGAACCCGGAAAATGTGGCGCATCCAAAACGAAAACATTACTCAATTCCAAGGCATATCAACTGAAATTATTACAACGCCTAGACGAAGTAATACTATAAGAAGAGAAATAATACAACGCACATCATCATATACTATATATATGTATATATATATTGCGTGTCCGTTTATCCGACCCAAATGGACCCGCGTTTTTTGTTTTGCTTTTGCTTTTGTTTATACTCTACTTTATCGCAGTCTTCTTTCCGATTTTCCCCCATTTGCAATCGCTAAACATATGCGTACATATAAAACTATATATGTTGTATACATCTTCAGTTTTATCGTTGCTAGGAAATAAAAGACTCAGTGCCTAACTCAACTGTTGATATTCGCAATATGTTTTTTTTTTTGTTGTTTAAATTAAACCGCATTGCGCATTTGCTGATTCAGTGGCAATTTTTCTCTTTATTTATTTTTTTTTTTAATTTACAACTCGTGACTCAGCTGGGAATGCTAATAATAATTGTGTGCAAAATTTACAATATTAGCACAATAACTGTTTTCGAAAGGGAGATTCTCGGCTTTTAGCTCTGACTTTAAAATGCCAAGTAGCAAACCAAACACAGCCGGTTTTTTGTGTTGTTATCAAAGAAGAGACTTCCATTGACATTTGCGGTAAAGAAACTGAAACTGAAACTGGTTTCCAATTCAATAAGTATTTTAAATTTAGTACGTATAACTTGCGCTTGAAAGTAAATTCTCTAATAAACTTTAATTAAAAACAAAACGTCAACGATTTCATTTAGCACTTTTTATACTCTTTACTTTTTTCTTGCTGTTTGTTGTTGTCTTTAGTCAAACACAGACATCGTGGAGCTGGAGGAGAGCATGTTTTGGGTTATATATATTTACGATTCCAAAGCACGTTTGTTGTGTGTTTTTTCATGTCTCGTTTAACAAACATTTCTTTCGTTTTGACAATGTGCCAATTGACCCAAATGCCTGGGCATGATGAATCACACACAAACAGGAGTAGTTCAGGATTATATTCAGTCAGGAATCAGGTAAACAGAATTGTGCTACAATTAGCCAAAGGTGTTAATATAAAGTGTGCATAGAATCAAACTGTTAATTGTCTCGACAGGTGAATCAGTAAAATGTATATTGTTGAATCAGCTAGATTTCTGAGAACACATGTATTCATTATTGACGACAAAGACTTCAAGACTTCCAGCACGGAAAACAGAAACACAAAATTAATGCGCATAATCAGCATGCAAAGTCAAATTGGATGAGCTGAGCGAATGAGAGAGATAAGTTATCAAAACAACGTGCAAAAAAAAAATATCAAAATGGAATTTGTCTCGTAGATATCATCATAAGTTTTACATGTGTAGTGGGAAAACAATCTAACTGCGATTTAGCAGCTGGGATTACGCAACTTTATGCGGCTCATTGGAGTGGGAATGCGATCGTTTAGCGATATGTAAGCTGAGATACCCAACGACCCCCACATTTAAATAAAAACAAGCAAGTAAGAAAGTCACAAGTGAGCGTACTCGACTGCGATATACTTGTAAGCCAAAAGATAGAACAGCTTTTGAATTGCCTTTTATTCTTGATGAAATATCCTAGATTTATTAAAATTCGCTATAACTTTTTGGTATCAAATTTAATCACTTTGGCTTCAAAATGACGTTTGCAATTTGATTATATTCTTATTATTATCTTATCTCCTCTACATTTTGTAGTTCCTTTAATAAATTTTCTAGTTCTTTTAGGTATACTCAAATATGCTAATTCTTATTAAATTGTGAAATATAAGAAGTCTTAAATATGTTAATTCTTCTTCATATTGAAGTGTTCAAAGTAAATATATATATATATATATATATAGTTATAAAACAAAGTAAATATACTTTTAACCTTCGAACACCTTTTCTACTTAATCACCAACTTGATATGCCCTTCTACTATATTGTAGGAACAAGGAAATTCTAATCACTTGAGCGAGGTGTTAGGCTAACCATAAACCACAGTAGCTCGTATAAGTAAGCGCACAAGCACCTTAAGTACGTATGTTGTTCATACTTGAGCTGTGAGCAGTGTCAACTTTGACTCATGGCGCAGTGCGACGCGGTTTTGGGGCGCGGAACTGTAATCTTAAACGAAACAACTGCAACATGGAGCTTGCGGTCGAAGCTGTGCAACTGAAACTGAGACTGAGTCATGCCCCATTGCAACTGAACTGAAGTAAAGTGAAGTGAAGGTGGCTGGTGGTGATGTTGATGGTGGGACATGCAATTTACTTGGCAATTAAGCGCATTAGTTTCCTTTACCTTTCGCTAAGTGAATATACATGAGCTTTAGCCGACTTTAAGGTACCCTAACCAGAAGTATTGTATATTAGATTATATCTTATATACTTTTGTGGTAAACATTTTTTTGCATAATGATTCGCTTTTTATTTTAGAGCATGAATAACAACTATCGAAATTTAAACTAATAATAAACCAAAATTAAATAATTATGAACGACAAAGATTTCTTTTTTAATAAAATAAAATAAATAAATTCCTATACTAAACAAAGTTGGGTCTGTCTGCTAGCAACATGATCCTAATGTAACCTAATACTTTTTTTCAGATTTTTATTTTTTTTTCTAATGATATCGCATCTGCTTTACTTCAAAAATATAAGTCTGGTCCAAAAACAAACTATATAATATTTACTTTATTACTATTATTTTAGCTTTTTTTTTTTAAATGAATTCAAGAAGTTCACTTACGTATTGAAGGTCTTTTGATAGTCCTTGATCTGCTTGCGCGAAAACTCGTGGAACTCAGTGTAGACATTGACGACCTTAAAGCTGCGCGGCACCTCGATGCCCGCCTCCTGTGAATCCATAATCTCCTGGCGGCGATTCAAGATGTGCGCCAGCTCCGAGTTATCTGTGTTTGTTGTCGCCGTTGTTGCTGTTGTTGTTATACTATCATCAGCGCTGCCGTTGCACGAGGCAGCAGAGGACGCGTTCGAGGAGACCGACATGTTTCAGTTTCAATTTCAATTTCAGTTTCAATTCCAATTTCAATTTATTTATTACTCGTTTTTTCGCTGTCGCGCTGTGCTGGAATTTTTCACACACACCACACCCTTGGTTGGCACAGTGCAGAAATGCCGAGAACGACGGCGACGGCGGGGGCAGCGAGGACGCAAGGATACACACAAGCACACGCACTCACACACACAAGTGGACACTGAACAAGTGCACGCCCACACACAAACACAGAAAGTGTAAATTTATGTTCTGGAGTTGTAGCCGCGTTTTTAATTAGTTGGCGTTTAAGATGCGCGCGCGAAAAGACCGGGTTAAGTTATGTGCAGGTTTTCTTGTTATTGCGAATATGCTTTTTATATTGCTTATGTTTTCAATAAAGCGCGCAAAGCATCCACAGCACCCGAAGTCGGAAACACGAATGAACAGCGTACGAACGACGAGAAAGTAAAGAAACACCGATGAAACCGATATCGATGATTTTAAAGTTTGAAAATATCGATTTTTAATGACAAGCATTGATGTGAAGCCAAATAATATAAATATTAAATAAATTATTGAATTATACGAATTCAGGCATGAATTCTTTTAAGAAATAAAAATTTATTAAAAACTAGTGTCATGGTGTGACCGTAAGCAAAAATTCATTTGGTATATTTAAAAAAAAAAATACGTTAAGGAGCAGCGTCATTTTGAACAGCCATTTTAAACTGCTTGGTTTTCCTAAAAACTAGACGCTCACAAGACCAGTTTCTTCAAACTTCTTCCTGGCATCATAATTTTATTAAAAACAACACTAATAATTAAGAAATAAACGAAATAAATAATAGCAGCAGAGAAACTTAACGAACCACTATTGTGAATGCGACTACAGCAATTCTTTGCACAAATACGGCAACGCCATTAACAAACAGCTGTTTCAGTTCCGGGGTGACTGTCAAATTAAATTAGATTTAATAAAAAAAAAGTTGCCTGTTTCTCACTGCAAATTGCACTTTTATTATTTTGAATTAAATTACGTGGCTTTTATAACTGAAAATGGGCAGCAAGTTCTTTAATAAATTGCTATTAATCGGCGGCTTTGCAAGTCTGGCGCATGCTGCCTTCTCGGCCGCTCATCGTAAGTGCAAAGTCAACTTCTTGCCGCTAATGCCTAATTAAAATTCAATTTAAATAACTTATTGTAGATCGCACTTATTTGAGGCTCACTGAACAGGAGTGGAGCAGTTTGCCCTTGGATGTGAGTGAATATATTTTCCTTATTAAGCTAATACTAATGTGTTACTCTCCAATTAGATTATACTGCAAACGGTTATCAGCCTGATGATTGTTGTCTATAATATTATCCAGATTGTGGGCGATTTTAAGGAGATTCGCGCCACCGTCGACATGCAGGCCAAGACCTGGGACACCCTGGGCAACTTCCCATCGTTCTACACATTCAATCATCGTGGACGCGCCCTCAGTCCCAGCTACAAACCGCATGACAATGATGATTAGAGTTATTGTAGTTGCCCCATATAGATTCGATTCTTTTATATAGCCGGTTAGCATCAATAATACTTTTTAAATAAAACAAAATATACTAGGCATAAACTTAGAACAACAACTATTGCAGTAAAATCAATGTTTTCGGATAAGTTCGTGAGTAAATTCAAATTCAATCATTATTATTGAGGAAACACATTTGAAAATTAAAATGCATTTAATTTTACAGTTGCTGGTTTAATGCAATTAGCTGATAAATAATGGCAAACCAACTAAGCGACGCTGTGAACTTTGTAAATCTCTTTGTAGCCGTTGATCTTATCATCAGTGAACTTTCTTCCGACTCCAAGCTGTCGCCACGCAACTGTTGCCCCGGCGTATCGTTGCAACCTGGTGTGTGGCACAGGCGACAACTTGGCTCACTGCCACTGCGCAGCAAGCACTCGTAGTATAGCTTTGAATTGGAGCGACAGCCACGCATTATCTGCTTGCTCTGCTCATCGTAGAACTCCAAGCAGGCAGCACCTTGATCACTCGGCTCATTGGCCAACAGTGGGCAAGGCACGGAGTCCTGACCCAGAGCAACTTGCTCGCAATTCTCGCACTGATGACACCACAAACGCTGCTCGGGAAAGGCGCCCGTGTTGCAGAAGCTGCCATCGCAACTGCGACAATTTGCAACCGTGGTGGCATTGCAGTGGAAATCCTCCCGTTGACAGCCGCGCTCTGTGGTGCCATTCAAGTGAGTGAGCACAAGACAAGGCGCAGCCGGCAACGAGCATTCCTCGATGTAGATGCCACCAGGACGCTGCCAGTTGGCGCAACCAGCGCCGGCTTCGTCGCTGCTGCAGCGATAGCAACGCGTAAAATCGACGGCGTTGCAAGTTTGCTGAGTGCTGCCATCGCATTCGTAGCAATTGAGTATGCCAGCAGTTGTGGGCGGTGCACCGCAACCGCGTTGCACGCTCCAGTCATCGTACTCACAGGCATAGCATGAAGAAGCCTCCGCTGAGCCGCAGTAGCTGCTGCTCATTGAGGTGGCATTGGTGCGACATTGCTGCTGATCGTTGGAGTTGCAGTTCAAGCAACGCTGCTGTGGCATGCAACCCGCATTGCAATTGTCCGCCGTGGCACATTGCTCTAGATCAGCCTTAACTGCTTCCAGTTCTGCGGGCAACTCAGCTGAACAACCACGCACCACACGATTCAAGTGGCGATAGCTGTAGCAGTATTGTGGCTGCTCATCGCTGAGCAACAGTTGCATCTCACACTGTTCGAACAGACTGATGTTGCATGTGGCAGTGTTGCTCAGTTGGAAAAGATCCATTTTGCAGCCAAGCGTCTGCTGGGAGTCACAGCTAACGCAGGACAACGTCCAAGCGCCTTCCTCCTCATTGCAGCCATTGATATCGCAGAGTTGTGCTGTGGCAGCTGCCGTGTGATTCTGATCAGAGCTGCAGCCACGATACGCCCAAGTGGCATTCAACACCTCAGTATAGCATTGATCCACTTCGTAGTGCTGAAGACAAGGATGCGGCTTGCCAGCGGGTGCTGCCACACAAGTCTCGCCGGCGCAATGATGACACTTGAGGCGACCGGGCGGATAGACGCCAGCATTGCAGAGATTCGAGGAGCAGCGCTTGGAGTAGGTGGCTTGGGTGGTGGGCGTTTCAGCTCCGCAGCCACGATACGTAATGGAATCAACTATAAAAAGAGAGAGGGAAATGTAGTTGAGAAAAGTCGTAGGGGAATTCGTTAGCTCAGCTCACCAATGGACATGGCACACGTCAGCTCCGAGGCGCATTCCTTGTAGGGCAACAGACCCACTTCACCCAGTGTTTGGGCACATTCGGGCAATGCGATGGAATCGCAATGATAGCAAACAATTCCCCAACTGAGTGGCACAAGGAGGAGGACGAGGAACAAACCAAGGCCTATTTATAGCGAAACATTTGTGTAATGAGAATATTGGAAACGCATTTGTAGCTCACTCACTCAATGGCAACAGGATCGAGTTGAACAACATTTTGCAACTTGGAAACAACGAAACAGAATGCAAGCATTTTATTTATGACTTATCATTTGAACAAAGGCACAATTGCCATTATCAATATGATAAGCCCAAGTCGATGCATGGCTAATGATAGCAGCTTAATCGTAGGGTATTCAAGTAGTCAGTTAAATATATTGTAGATAATACGCACTCTACATTTGGCATTTGGCATTTTCGCAAACTGTCCGATTAACCAATGAACCATGAACCATTATTGTCATGTCCTTGGACGCTTAAATCTAAATCTATTGCAATGCGACCGACGCAGAGAACGAGAGAGAGTTCACATGATCTATTATTCAGGACATTGGCATTGCGGTCAACAGGAGTACTGGACATACATGTACATGTATATGAGTTTGTGTGGAATATCGATTTCATTTCGGAGCCGGATAATTGCGTGACAATCAGCGGCATATGGTCAACGATTGTTGGTTGTTTGGCCTTCCTTCCTCAGTTGCCACCGAAGCAGCAACGGCAACGGCAGCCGCCACTCGACAATCAATCGTCAATAACGCACTATTTGAATAGCACTCTGCAGATAAGTTTTCAAACTTTCCAATTACCCAAGCGAAAGCATCGCATTGAGCTGCCCAGCAATTTAAACATTCAATACAACTCAATCCGAGTGATGGTCATGAACGGAAAGCAATTGTGCCTTTGGTTCGCACTGTTTGCTCTGCTGTTGGTGGGCAGCGTGGCGCAGGAACAAGATGAGGTCACTACGGAGCTGCCAGCATTGGAAACAGAATCGCCACCGCATGAGGAACCTGCTGTGGCAGCGGAACCTGCGCCTGAACCGGTTTCTACGGCGGCAGCTGCGACTGTTTCGGAATCAGCAGCTGAACCTGAGGTTGAACCTGAAGATGTAGCTGCAAAAGTAGCTGAAGCGGAACCCTCACCTGAACCAATTAGTGAAGATCCTCGTGAACCGGCAGTAGAGCTTGAACCAGCAGCTGAACCTGAACCGCTTGCTGAACCAGCAACTCAACCCGAAACCGAATCCGCGGCTGAATCTGAGACCGAAGCCGCATCGGATATCGAAACCAAACCTGTAGCTGAACCACTTCCCGAACCGGAAACCAAACCTACAACTGAACCACTTCCTGAACCAGCAGTTGAACCGGAAGCTAAGTCTGCGAGTGCTCCCGAAGCAGAAGCAGATTACCAGAATGATGCAGCTGCAAGCCAGAGTCACAGTTCTGTGGAGGCAACAACAATGCAGCCGAGTCCCAGTTTGGACACGATGAATTGTTACAGCTGCTCCAGCTACCCGAGAGGCAAGTGTGATCAGAAGCCCAGCGATACGATGCCATGTCAAGCAAACAGCAAGGAAGGATGCTACACACTCATCAAATGTAAGTGTACAATTTCAATATCAAAATGAAAGTCGAAACTTACAAAGTATCTTTCGCCAGCCGATACCCATCTCATCATGCGTGGTTGCATTTCGGAGCTGTCGGAGGAGGGAAACAAGTATTGCAGCAAGGAACCAAAGCACTGTGTGCTCTGCTATGATAAGCTATGCAACAAGGATGTGGCACCGCCTGCCACAGCAAGTGCAGTTCGAATACTAAGCACCTCCGCTGTGTGGAGTCTTTGGGCCCTAAAATTAATTCTGTTCTGAAATCCTTTATCATCATCTCTAATACACTATACTATACTTTAATTTTGTATTTGTTTTTTTTTTTGTCGCGTGACAAACTAATTGAATTTGTAATACACCTTTTATGATTAATTAAATAATGTTAATTAAAGCTATAATTTGTCTCTTGTTTTGATTAGTTATTAAGCAGGATAACTGCATGTGATTTGGCATAGTTTGCATAACTATTTGTTGGCTTCATACAGTTGTCACTTTAGACTCAACAGAATACGTCCAAATTTATTGATAGAGCTAACAATGCATTGGAAACATTTTCAAATTTTGATATCTATATACCTTACTTTTGATGGATGGCTCGGAATTGTTTATACATGCTCTGGCTAAAACTACGTTAGATAAACTTACATTGAATAAATATAATTTCAATAAACCAACAGCTAATATATCTACTTTCGAATATACTACGAAGGATAGACCTGCATCATTCTTAAAGATGGCTTTCAATAGACCTAGACGTAGTAAAGTAATCGAGACATCCGTTGGCTTTGAAATATCAGATAAATCATTAAATTCTACTCTCGCTAAACCCGATTTAGATGAATCTGAACTACCTGAGAAGCCGTATTTTATACTGCCTAATTCACATCCCCAGAATGCTTCATTATCTAAAAGGTTTTGCTACAGCTGTTCGAGTGAACTTAATGGAGCTTGTGCACAGGAAAAACTTGGTTTGGAGAACTATAAGTCTTGTGAGAGCAATACCGAATGTACAGGTTGCTATACAGCCATCAATCGTAAGCTTGTTATTTATTCTATCATTTCAATTTCATTAACAGTTTTTTTTTATCTGTTTATCTTAAACTTTTTATTTAACAATGAACATTATGCTGCTCATATATTAAACAAAATAAAAATAAATACACATAAATCTACCAAATGCGTTGTCTAGGAATTGACTAAGCTATTCTCTTTGGATAAAGCAAGAAAATGGATAATGGATCATTTTTGGATAAATTTGCAGTTAATATTTCCGTACGCAACTCAATTGAACATATACATACATATGTAACATAAGTATATTTTGTTGGGATACATTTGTACGCTGCAAGTACTAATTACCTAACCACTATTCATTTTGTAAGATGTAATAAGCAACGCAAAATAAGCCATAATTAATTTTTTTCATTTCTGAGAAAAACTGGCATAACGTAAGTATGAATGTATGTGTGTATGTGTGCGCCAAAGCAATCTAATAGCTTGTGCGTAAGCAGGACGACAAATTAAGTGCTCAATAGATTTGTGTTTTGCTGTAAGGTAAGCTCAGGGATGCCACATGTAATGAATTTACAACGAATTGCGAAAATATTTTGATCCTGGTGGCAACGATATCAAAGTGTGCGGGGGCTGGCGCCAAAATGTGTGTGCAGGTGAATGACATTGGAAGTCAGTTGCCATTCCGAGGACTGCAAGAAAAGTTTGCACATCTTTTGCTTTTTAAGTGCTGGTAATTTAATACTTTAATAATATACGCAATATAGTCAAACATAACATATTATTCACTAATTTTATATTAATTATTAAATTTCTTGCATTTCAGCTTCGGCTATTACAGTTACGCCTGCGTGCTAGTGAAAATTTTTCAGCGGGTGCAGCAAGTGAAAGAGCATTGGAAAATGTTTGTGTATTAGTGAAAGATGGGAGAAGCCAGTGAATTTTTTTTTTTTTTTTTTTTTGGGTGAGTGCTCCGTCGAATGCGTTGGTGCAAAAATAAGTAAACGTGTTAGTGCAAGTGCAAAAAGCGAGAAGTAATTTTTTTTTTTAATTTTTTTGTGTGTTGAATTGAAAGCAGTTGAAAAAATTTGGTTTTTTAGGTGCAAAAAAAAGCGAAAAGCCAGTGATTTTTTTTTTGCATTTTTTTTTGGGTGAGTGCTCCGTCGAATGTGTTGGTGCAAAAATAAGTAAACGTGTTAGTGCAAGTGCAAAATTTGCAGCTTAGATCAAGTGAGTAAGTGAGACACAAGATCAGGCGATTCATGTGTTGCAGTAGTGTTGTGCTGAGTATTACGCTCATAAGCGTAATTTGTGTGCAAAAAGCCAGTTATTTTTTTTTTTTTTTTGTTGGTGCGTGTTGAATGTGTTGGTGGTATAAGTAAAAGTGTTAGTGCAAGTGCAAAATGTGCTGCTAAGATCAAGGGAGCAAGTGAAACACAAGATCAGGCGATTCATGTGTTGCAGTTGTGTTGTGCTGTGTCTTATGCTCATAAACGTAATTTGTATGCGTATTTAAAGTTGTATTTGTATAAGTGCAAAAAAAAGCGAAAAGCCAGTGATTTTTTTTCTATTTTTTTTTTTTGGTTGAGTGCAAAAAAAAGCGAAAAGCCAGTGATTTTTTTTTTCTATTTTTTTTTTTGGTTGAGTGCTCCGACGAATGTGTTAGTGCAAGTGCAAAATGCGCAGCTTAGATCAAGTAAAAGTGCGTAAATAATATGATTTAAAAGCAAAAAGCCAGTGATTTTTTTCTTTTTTTTTTTGGGTGTATGTAAAAGTGTTAGTGCAAGTCCAAATGTGCTCCTAATATCAAGTGAGTGAGTGAGACCACGATAGTGTGTATCCCGAGTAAGCAGACCAACTATTGCGACACTTAGCTGATTAATATGAAGATGGAGCTGAGCTGTTTTTATATGCAAGTATGTTAAACCCTTCATAATTATTGTTTGGATATACATTATCGTACTGTTGAATAAGAATTTATAATTTACATATTTATCAATACAAATTTAATTCCGTTTCAGCGAGCATGTCAAAGGTAAGTGTCGCGTTAGCAGAATAAGCAGGATAATAACTACAAAGTGAGTACATTCAATCTGTTACTTATTCATATCATTAAATAATTTGTTTGGTTTGGTATGCGTGCCCTTTAAATATATTTGATAAGTTAACTTTTGTGGTATTTTTTCACCATGTGAGACGCAACAGTTGTCCTCACAGCGAAAGCTATGGATTTCAAATATGTTTGGTTGTTGTCTTGGCTGTGGTTGTTGACATTTTGCATTTTAAGCCATCGACTTAATTTTCAAAAATCTTTTGCTACAAATATTTTAGAATAATTTTAAATCAAATTCCTAAAGTTTAATGGTAAATTCTTAAAATCTTAATTTAAAATGATTACCTTGATTACCATCATAAAACAATGTTTTCGCGTGACAAGCAGATATTGTAAATGTCTGCCGAACGTGTTAGAGAATCCATAAACCGTTTAATTAATGTATTCTTATAATTTTCCCATCACTTATTTGAATTTAATTACGAGCTGGATAATTGAAAGGCAATGAAAGTTGCATATATATTTTGTGGTCTAATTCAGTTATTAGTGAAGCCTCAATAGGAAACAACCTAGTTGTTGGATCTTATTTATTTAGCGCATTGCTCATTGAACATCAATAATGCATCGGAAGTATTTGCGAATTTTAATAATAATATCCGCTTTAATATTTACGAATCATTCGGCATCGTTTACATATGCGTTGCATACAAATATTTTGGATAAAGCAACGTTTTTTAAGCCCCCGTTTAAGGGGTCAAAATTAATTGCTGGGTATAATGCCCATGATGAAACTATCATTAAATCGACATTACTGGGTAATTCAAGTTTTATTAAACCAACAAAATTATCAACTTTATATAAAGAAACCTGGCTTAAACCGACATATGAAAATAAAAATATTGGGCGTAATAATGTCACGAAAATAAATCTTTTTGAGAATATGGCAATGGATAAAACCATTTTGAAGAAACTAACAATTAATGAATCAACGTTGGATATAACTTCGTGGAATAAGCTTTTTTTGGATAAAAAAATATTTGAGAATAATAGTACAACAAATACGCCTGAACTAGTTAAAACTATTTTGAATAAATTTTCTGGTCGGTTGCACAAAGTTACTCGGACTGTGAATAATCGAGAAACATTGGATAAACAGATGTTGAGTAATTCTGTGTCGCAAGAAACAACATTGACGGAAGCTTCAGTTGCTGAACTTACTCTAGATAAGCCAACCTTAACTACATCCGAAAACCCAAATGAAGCCGTTAAATCAGAAACTGTTGCCCATATACAGGGACAGCCGAACATAATTCTACCAATTCCGCAGCCGAGGTATCAATCAATCGGCATTCATTGTTATAGTTGCTCAAGTGATGACCTTGGAGCTTGTGCACAGACAGCACTTAAATCTGCATTTTATATTTTGTGCGAAGTAACAAGGAATAACAGTGGATGCTACGCTGCACTTGATCGTAAGCTACTTATTAATTATTAAACGAATATATTTACTATTTACCATATAATTTATATTTAATTCAAAGGAAAAACCAGAATAATCACTCGCGGTTGCCTCTCAGTTATAACAAAGTCAATGGAAAATTATTGTAACAAAGAAAAAGAACTTTGCGTCATTTGCTATACTAATTCATGCAACAAGGAAAAGATTCCTGAACTACCAGAAGATTCTGTTGATTCAGCATCGAAGCTACTGAAAAGCTTAATACTATGGGGTATTTCTGCTCTGGTTCTGGCTGCTATTTAATCTTACACATAATATCAATTACATAAATATTTTGCATTTTTATTGAACACACTTTCAGTAAATTATAAATAATATCTCAATCTAACTAACTCATCAATTACGCAATTTGGTTTGCACTGTTTAAATTTTCAATTATTAAAATATTGCAATTGAAATCCTTAACTTTTTTTTTCGCGTGACAAGCAGACATTGCCCGACTTGATAAATGTATTGTCTCATCCATAAATCGTTTATATAATGGATTTTGTACTTTATCCACCAATTGGTACTTGTTTGGATTTAATTATGAGCAGGATAATTGCGTGACAATCCGTGAAAATGAATATCTCTTCCAATTAGTTGTTAATGAAGCCTCAACTAGATACGACCTAGTTTACGGACATAGTCTATCCAGCAATATTATTGATAGAGGAGCATTTAAAATGCGTTGGAGATATTGGCGAATTTTGATAACAATACTTGCTTTATTATTTACTGACCATTCAGCATCGTTTAAATATGGGCCGAATAACGATAATTGGGATGAAAATAACGGCGTTAAATCGATGTCGGATCGGATTGGATTTGCTCATGATGAATGGGCTTTGAATAAAGATACTTTTACTAACCCCAATAGGATAGAGAAGAGAGATTCATTGGATACCAAAACCTTGGCTAAACCCTCATTTGGAAAAACAACACTGGATAAGTTTGCTGTGCACAATGATTCTGCGGATAAAGAAATATTGGATAAAACTATAATGAATAAAGCGACACTGGGTAAACGTACTGTTAATAGATTAGATAAAGAAATATTGGCGATGCTGCCAACGCCAGAAGCTACCTTAGATAAGTGGAAACTATTTCCACCTACATTGGATAAACTTAATTCGAGTACGTCCAAAAAACTTAATGAAACCGATAACTCAGAAACAGTTGAAAATAAAGTGACGCACTTTTCCATGCCGGTTACTGTTCGGCCTCTACCGCAGCCGAGGTTTGAAGCAATCGGAGTCTTTTGTTACAAGTGCTCGAGTGATCATCGTGGATCTTGTGCACTGGCAGAACCACAAACTGAATACCATGAATTCCATTTTATGTGCAAGGTTACACGCAAAGACAGTGGCTGTTATACAGCGATTGATCGTAGGTATCATTTAAAAACATATTCAATTAGTATTAATAATTATTGTTTATTCTAAAGGTCACACCAGAATTATCACAAGAGATTGTCTCTCCGTTATGCCTCAATCAATGGAGGACTATTGCAGAAACGAACACGAACTTTGCGAGATTTGCTATAATAACTTTTGCAATAAAGAAAAGGTTCCCGAAATACCAGAAGACTCAGTGCCAGATGTATCGCCGATACTAATCGGTAGTTTTGTGCTCTGGCTAATCTGCGTTTTAACTTCACTTTGTCTCGCTCTTGGATAAACGATTTGCTTATTTATTTGCTTATTCAATAAATTTCAATACTCTCAATAATGTGACTGGGCAAACATTAATGTGGACTTTTGTCGTTGACCTGATGATTCATTAACAGCTGATAGAGGAAGCGACACGTTGATATTTTCTATTTAATATATTTGTTATTGTACTGTTGTTTGATATTGATAGATAACATTACATATGGCAAACACCTGGTCACATATACATTTGCGTTATATATGCTTGCATACAGTAAGATTGACTGCAGTCGAATTGATTACAAAACGATGTTCCGCACTAAGAAGAAGATTGTCAGCACTCCCAGACCAAAGTGTTGCAAGGTGGCGGAGCTATTGTACTTCTCCGTATTATTGTTACAATTGTCTCCCGAGCAGATCATACAGCGATCGTCGTCGGAGACACACTCGTATTTCATTGACTCGCTGGCATCAATGAGGCAACCACGGTAAACGACACCATCTAGAACGAATAAAGAAAAAACATTGTAAATTCTGTGGTTGTCTTAAAATTCTACAACTTTGACTGACACAATGTGCCATATTTTTCGAATGTCTGATCGAATTGAGTGTAATTAAGTAAGGTGTGTATTTTACTTACCCCACTCGCCACTTAAGCATTGCTTCGAGTCTGTACTGGTCAGGGATGTGTTCACACAAGATTGCGGAGCTACTGCGGTCATCGTACGACATCCAGGATAGTTGTCACTGCGGCACACGTAGCATGTGAAGGCGCCTTCTTCAATGTTGCATGCATCGGTACTGCACACTTTGCAATCGTCGCATGTCTCAGTCAATTCATTGACGCAGCCACGTGCCGTTGTACCGTTGTCAAAGAGCTGAGTGTAGCAATTGGTTGCGGTCAGTGTGTAATTGGAGCTAGCACAATTTTGAGCATCCGCCGCGTTCTGAGCCTTTGAGCAAGTGTCAGCATTGCTGCACTTGATGCATTTGTTTAGCACACTTTCATATGTGCGATTGTTGCAACCATTCTCATTGTCACACAACAAACAGCTGGCATCCTCGGTGGTCGCCGTGCACTTGGCAGCCGCATCAGAGGTGCATCCACGACTCATTGTGTTGGCATTCGTGCCAATTGTGTAGCACTTTTGTCCCTCAGTCTTGTATAGCGAACAAGGCTCCAACATAGCGTCGGTCACCGTGTTGCATGCCTCACCCGTACACTGATAGCACTGTCGTCGGTCCGTCGGAAAAATGCCCAGATTGCAGTTGTCCGTAGTGCAACTGAAGCAGGTGGCATTATCCGCGGCACATTGTTCGCCGCAACCACGCGACACAGTCTCATCTGTATTGACGACAGTGGTACAGAGTTGATTTGCCGCGCATACAACAGCGGATGTTGTGACATTGCTGGTGGAACATGCTGTATCGGTGCCATTGCATTGTCTGCACATCAGATTCACATTCGAGTTGCAATTGTTTCCCTCACAGGTCAGACAATCGGGCGCCGTACAGGTTGCATCTTTTGCCAGGCATCCACGTGTCACGGTGCCATCTTGTGCTGCTCATAGAAAAATTAATAGAGATTAATATTGAGTAAATGTATATTACGTATACGTATATTTCTCATTTACTCATTTTCAGAGTCATACATTATTGCATTGGGTGATTTATTAATAATGAAGTACTCTTAAGAAGTAATTTGATTTCGCTATTTCGTAAATTCCTGTAACCTATAAAAATGTTAACTTGACTTGAATTTTCGCATTTACTTTACACAAATTTTTGAAATCAAACAGATAATTTGTTATAAACAGTACAAGTGTGCGAAATTTATTTTCCGATTAGATTAATACCTATCTTCCATTGTTCAGCATTATAGTATTTAATTTCAATCAATTTTTTTTATAATGTTTTCCAATAAGCGACGTAGAAAACTTAATACCGTTCATAAAATACACAAATTAATTATTATCTCTATTTGAATAACAAGTATCGATTGTTATATAGTACTTTGACTTAATACGAATAACATTTTCATGTATATGTATATCTAAAGAAGCTATGAGTCATATTCTGGAGGCTAACAAAGTCGATCGACTTACCTTTTTGAATAAAACATGAAGTTACATCGTCTGCACAGCTGGTGAGAGCCTCGGAGCCCGTCGTAGTGCAATCTATAATAATTATATATTTATTATTGGAGTTATATGAATTCGGTTGCAGTATTACGCACTAATAGTGTTGGCAAGGGATCCCTGTAGATTGATTGCGATTATCGCGGCCATAAAAATGCCCACTTTATTAAACTGCATTGTGAAATATCGGAAGAACGCGATAAATTATACAAGTATTTTTTTTTTGTCGATTTGCTGACCGTCTGCCTCGAGTGTCGCTGTTTAACTGCTCGTTGCTCAATTGGCCATTGGCCACATACACTGCAAATCCATTTCATTCTCAACAAGTTCCCCCTTTATTTCTCTTATCTGGACATTATTTGTTTGCTAGCCAACTTTTTTTTTTCTTTTTAAATGCTGATAACAATAACGTCAAATGGGTTGCGATAAAAATATATGGTAACTAGCAAAGTTTGCGGGTCACGAGCTTTGGCCACAACCATTTTCTGAGCAAGCAAAAAGCTTCTTGATTAGAAGCTTTTTAAAGGTTTCAGCATTCGCTAAGGCACATTACAGCACTTTTCAACACTGGCAGCTCAAAGCAGCGCGCGAGACTGATGACGACGAAAGAGTGTGCAAAAAGTTTCAACTGACTTATAAAATTATTTTCGGCATTGTTATACGTGGTGACCAAAGAGTAAAAAACTAATTTTATGTTCTTATTCAGCATCAATAGTTGAAACGAAATGGTGTTTTCTTTTTTTTTTCAAAGAAAAGTCTCTTTGTTTAATGTTCAATATTAGTTACCAACGGAAAAGTCATAATTTTATCCATATAGAATAAAAATCACTCGATAAGCATATCGTATCAAGTATTTGTTGCTAAATTAATTTACAAACCATATTTAAACAATTCATGTCGATGACTTGATAAGGTTTAACTTTAGCATAACCAGATGTAGCCATTAAAGTATATGTAGATGGTAATTTCCACAAACCCATAAATTGTTTATGTGTATTATTCATCGATCCCTATATAAGGGCATCAGTCAAGGAGAATAATATGCAAGATTCTAGAATTCTCCTAGAAAGGTTATTTTATAAACCAAAGGTTTGCTTTTTATGGACGTCACCCGGAAATAATAAATGCATTTTATTTGCATTGTTTACTGCAAGGCAAAGAAAGAGTGATGACTATGATTCAGATGTAATAATATAACGTAGGTTAGGCTAGAAGACAATAATTCGGTGAAATGATTTTATAGCAATAGGTTTACGAGTATTGTATCTGATTTACGATGCCACGAGTTCACATTGATGACTCTCGATTAGATAAAGTTGGCTGCAAACGCACCTCGAAATATGATCTCATGTCTGATGATGATAATTGCTAAATGTTTATGTTAAGATTGTTTTGCACTTAAAGATCGTTTTATATTCGATAAGTGTGTCAAGATCATATATATTTTAAATTGATTGATTGGTTTCAATATCAGCAATCAAGTAATGATTTGTCCCAACTTTTTGAGCTGAATTTTATATCCCATCACATAATTTTCGTTTATTGAACAAGTAAAACCATAAACATTTTGTATTTGAATTTATTAAGCAAATTCGATAGGTAACAATAATTTCAAAAGCATATGAAAGTATAACAACTTTGAAAGTGTTTGTAGTTTTCTTGGTTATGTTTAATTGTAGTAGCACATACAAAACTTATATATATATATATTATAAGTATTAACATAAAACTAGAAAAGGTTCCTCAATCCTAGGCCCAGCAGTAGGATCAATGAAGCAAACGATACTTTCAGAGTGGCGCTGCCATTGCAACGGTCTGTTACACAGGCATCGCATAGATCTCCAATGGAGTCTTCGGGCAGTCCGACCTTTTCACGAATGGCCTGGCAACCGCCTTGGCCCACAGGTATCTTGATACAGCCACGTTGAATCTCTGCAAAAGTTTAAACATTATTCTTTTAATACAATAAGGAAAGAAGCTGCAGTTAGACAAACCTCCATTCACCATGATGGTATAGCAAGCCGTTGTCCGATATTGAACATCACGTCCAACGGAACGATAATTGCGCAATAGCTTGTCCACTGCCAGCGCCTCGAGAGATCGACGTGCTCGACCAGAGCGCACTCCTTCAACAATAGCCCTTGTGTCTGCAGAGGTCGGTGTTGAGGATTCCTCCGTTGTTGCGGGGGATTCTGTGGCAGCGCTCGATGTATCTTCACTTGGTAAAGAGGAGAGAGTTGTGTCACTTGTCGATTCCGAGGAGGTAGAAGAAGCGCCAGCTTCCGTCGAGGTTTCTGGTTGCTCCGTTGTTGATTCTGATGTGCTGGAGGAGTTTTCACTTGACGCCGTTGATTCTGTCGCTTCACTTGTGGTTGACTGATCACTTGTTATCGTCGAGGATGAACCATCGGTCGTTGAATCCGACGTCGAGGAATCCGACGTAGAAGATTCCGATGTAGAGGATTCCGACGTAGAGGATTCCGAAGTAGAGGAATCTGACGTTGAGGATTCTGACGTAGAGGATTCCGATGTAGAGGATTCCGACGTAGAGGATTCCGATGTAGAGGATTCTGACGTTGAGGATTCTGACGTAGAGGATTCCGATGTCGAAGAATCCGACGTAGAGGATTCCGATGTCGATGAATCCGACGTGGAAGAATCAGACGTAGAGGATTCCGACGTCGAAGAATCCGATGTCGAGTCTGTTGAAGTGTTGGTAGACTCATCAACTGTGGAGGTAGATGAGGAATCTGTCGATTCGGAAGTAGTCGAATCAGTTGTAGACTCTGTTGATTCTGGACTAGTTTCAGTCGACTCTGTGGTATCTAGAGTTGTTTCTGTCGACTCCGGTGTGGTTTCTGTGGATTCAGGAGTTGTTTCCGTCGTCTCTAGAGTTGTTTCTGTCGACTCCGGTGTGGTATCTGTGGATTCTGGAGTTGTTTCTGTCGTCTCTAGAGTTGTTTCCGTTGACTCTGGTGTTGTTTCTGTCGACTCTGTAGTCTCCGTTGTGGGTTCTGATGGCGATGAGGTTGATGACGACTCGGTTGACGGTGAACTCGTTGAATCGTCCGTTGTCGTAGTGTCTTCGGTGGTTGTCGTTGTGCTAATATCATCATCCAAATTGCAACTAACTACTTCCACGCTCTCCAGATCATCGCAATCGCTGCCAATGCATTCGTAACACTCAAGGGCATTTCCTAGATAAATTACAAAAGAAAACACATTAAAGTCAAAACGTAATTGTTGGGGCACAAGAATGTGTCTAAGTCTACATAAATAATTATTGCGGAAAATAAACCTTATTGATAAATCGAAGTGCTGTAATATGCTTAGGAGAGCGATCGATAACACGAAAAGCTTTAGTTATTTATTACCTATCTACGTGTAAGAACAAAATCAAAGATATTGGAATATGAACTTAGAAATATTACGCAATTTATATAGCTTTTGCTCTAGAAAATACTTTATAAATGTACAGAATATAATTTCACACTGAAATTAGTTTAATTTATTTCTAAACTATAAATTTTTGTTTCATTCTTCAATTTGAGCGTGCGACATGCGTAATGTTAACTCCATTGAACTAATTACAATAATGGGCATGGCCATGGTTATTATTTCGTTTTTTCTTTTTTTTTGTTTTGTCTACATTTTTTTTTGCTGAAATCAGTGAAACATGCTGATAAGAAAATGCCCTGGAATGGCGCTGCTCTTTCAAACTGGAACAACTCGCGTAGTTCATAAAACATAAGACAATAAAGAAATGAAATCGATTGATATGTGTGACTTCTTCATTTTTTTACTCTCATTTATTTATTTTTGCCTATTTGGCATATATGTAGTTCTGTGATTGATTATACTCATCGAAAATAGCACGCTTGTGACTTCATTTATATTATTCACTTTTCAGTTGCTTTTTTTTTGTATAATATTTCATAATTTTGCACTTGTTAAGCAATATTAATTATTTAAATTGCCGCTGAGGATGAACGCGTTTTTGGTCGCGGCGAAAAACGCACGAAAATCGCAAGTTTGCTCACCTGGCCTAAATGTGGCACAAACACATAACGACAACAACATGAACAGACTAAGCAAACGCATCTTGTATATGTGTGTGTGTGTGTGTGTGTGTGTGTGTTGTAAGGATACACTGTAAGGATCACAAGAAGAAAGTATTCCACGAGTTTTGAGTTGGCAACTGAGGAGAACAGCACGGCTCGAGTGTCGAATGCAAACTACTAATAAAATATATTGTTAACATTGCTTTTTTTATCATTTGGCACTAGGCCGATACTCATGGGCCTGGCCCCGGGTCGGGCCAACATCACTTCGCAGATAAGGGGCGCTACAGAGAGCGCCCCGTTGGCTGGTTGAATGACTGACTGACTGACTGACTGCTGACTGCCTCGGTATGCGTGGTATATGGCTGCTAACGATAACGATCTCCCTCCTATATGATTTTATTATTTGACGCCGATAAGGATATTGCGATTTCCCATCACATTTGGTTTTTATTGTATGTGATCGTTGACACTTCCTCAGGATGCTTTAATTGCCTCTACAATCCATTATTCGACAATAAATTCGCACGATAAGTGTTGGGCGATTCTCGGAATTGTTTACTCAGTTTAGTTCGCACGAATCTGTTGAGCATTAAATTAGAATTATCAATAATACGCATTCCGTTCTACACTTCAACAATGGAATATCCTGCTAGTCATTACGGTGGTCTTAGAGCATGTGTAACGATAACAATAGCTATCGGTTCAATCGATATCTAAGTCGTTTAAGTCCAAAGTTATGGCCGTCGTGATATATTCACAGTGTATATGATTTTATTTATCTATATCTGTTTAGTTACCGACTTGGCCACAATCGACAACAGAAAGATAATAGTATATACTAAGTATACATTATGGTATTCAGTGCAAAGTAGAAGGAAATATTTCGCGCAAAAGAATTTCCTTACTTATGATTCATATTTGCCGACGGGGCGGATAACAAACGAGTCAAGTATATGTACATCCGAGATAGATATTCTTCTTAGAAATAAGATTGCATTTTCTTCATATGTTTTTATTATTAAATTACTTCCCTTTCCTCTAAGATAAAATCCATTTACATTAACTTTTCGGTTAAAGTCACGTATTGTTAATGTAAAGAAAATTGTAAGCAGTTTCGCTTCGTCATTATTATATTACAATATATTAAATATAATTAAAAATTGCGATTCATGCTTGTGGACAAAAGGCTACGAGTCAGTAGATGATCTGGGAAATAATTACAAGAAATATTTTCCTTTATCTTCTCTTATTACTCAAGTGTGTTAGCTAGATAAAAAGTGCAAGCCATGCGTAACAAATCTGGATATGATCATTTTAATAGAGTATTATAATATTATATTGTATCATATGATGGCATTTGAAAAGTATTACATGTTCTTTGTTCTGCCAGACCACTTTTTGATTGCTAATGAGTTCGCTATCAGAGCAATGAGAATCTATAAATACCGTAATACTTTCGCTTCTTAAACTTTCAATGAGCTACTTATCAGTGCTTATTGTCCACTTTTGTCAATTTGTTTTCTCTATTCGCAGAAAGAGGAAACATTAAGAACTTTTATTGACTGCTTTATCAAGTGGCACAATAAAAGGGGAATACCATAGTTGTAAAAACGAGTAGCAAATCTTAAAGTCTCTGCGATGACACACATACTTTCCCGTATTTCTCAAGATGTTATCAAACTCTTATTACAAGTCAGTCGCTGCTTATCAGATAAGATATTTTGTAAATAGCTTGACGACTGATAATTACTATATTTATTTAGTGTCGGCCATAACTTAATTATCTGCAGTAACTACTGTTTTGCTCGTGAACTGCAGTTATCGATCAAATGATCAATATAGTAGTGCCGTAAATTTAATTTAGAGTTGACCAATATGTGATTTATTTACGATCAGGTGGCCGCACGCTTTTTCAACGCACTGTGCACAATAAATAAACGAGAAGCGCCAGTTTTGTTATTAATGAATTCTTATCTAATCGTTAAGCGGAACGCTCTCGTTGATTTTTCGTACCGACGACACACGATTTGAGTGTTTACGCTGCGCAAATTTACTTTGCATAGTTGGCCTAAAAGTATGCCTTTGCCTCTATCATCAACCGATTTGTTTACCCAAAGCGACACATGTGTATGTGTCTGTGTAATTGGTGACACACACAAAGTATGTGTGTGTGTGTGTGTGTGTGTGGACGTGACATTGGACATCAAAGTATGCTTGTGATTTTGACCGAGAATCAAGCAAAGATATGGAAGTAATTCTCAAAGGTCGTTTTGAAGCTTTAACTGCTTGCTTCGTTAGTCAACACCGATGATGAGGCACAAGTTATTTATTTTAAAGCTTTAGTGTAAATTATTTAGATAAACATATCGGTTATTGTTAATTATTTGGATAATTCAAGATTCAATCGGTTATTTCGCTTCACTTTGAATCCGTCTCAATTAGCAACTCTATGTGAGCTAAAGGTTGCAAATTTAATTTATAACGAATTATTCAAATTCAAATCTTCATTTTTTTATTCTCTTTTGAGTCTCTAAAGTTCTAGAAATCCACTCTTAAGTAGAGGAAAACTTATTTAAAATTCTTCATCAGAAAAGTTCAGAAACTGTATTAGTATTTGTTGTATAAATATTTTTATTATTGTATATCAAGTAAATTGTCTTATGCTTCACATTTGGTTAGCTTTACTTTATATATATGTATACATATATATATATAGGTATAGGTATTTATATATATTTCGATATTCGTGTGTGTCTTTTTTGTGTCGCTTAAAAATTATATAAACTTTCACATTACTTAACATGATGAGAAGATCGTGACTGTTTTGCCATGGGTGTGTGTGTGTGTGTGTCTTTGTGTGAGTGTGTGGGTGTGTGTGGGGTAGGAAGGTCTCTTAAAGAAATTAGCAATATGCACTAAATAACACCGGGTTGGAGTGGACGGTGGTGAATGGAGTAAACTTGACTCCTTAATTGCGCTGCAGCAAGGCGGCAACAAGAACAATGAGGAACGTGGACAGCAACGTTGTGTGCATCATGGAGGTGGCAGAGTTGCAGGCATTCATAGAGCAGGGATCACAGTAGGAGATCTCAAGAGGCGCCGATTGCTCCCTGAGGTCTGTGCACACTGACTGCGAGGCCAAAACTCGTGAGCAGCCGCGTTCTGTTTGCGCTGTGTTGTTCACTACAAGAGAGAGAGAGAGATAGATTAAATAGAGTTGTGACAACTTGTGTGGCATGTGGCACACTCACCTGTCTTCTTCACAGTGTAGCAATGGAAGCTGACATTTGTGTCGATCAAAGCGCGACGCTGGCGAATCTGTGGCAACTCCGTGAAATCGGCCAATCCACTTGGTGATCCATTGACCGCCACCAGTTTGGTGACCTCACGCAGCAGATCCTCATTGGGTGGCGTGGGCACACTGGTGGTTGTCTCTGGTGGTCCAACGGTGGCTGGCGTTGGCATCGGTGCCTCGGTTTTCTCGGTTGTCTGAGCTGTCGTTGTTTCGGTTGTCTGTTGCTCTGTGGTTGTTGTATCCATCACTGTTGTCGTTGAGTCACTGGGCATAGTTGTTGGCGTCTCTGTGGTTGGCACAATGGTGGTTGGCTCATCGGTTGTCGTCATGGTTGACATTGTCGTCGTCGTCACTGTGGAGGCTTCGGTGCTGCCGCCCTGATTGAAGAAGTCCTCATTGCAGGCCAAGAGCGGTGTGTTCTTATCCACAGTCTGGCAATTATCACAGACATAGCACATCAGATCGGCAAAGCAAGCTGGTAACAACAAACAACACAAAAGTAAACAATTATTATAATTATCTAATATGTATTCTGGAAATTAAGTAATTATTTCCGCTCTGCTCTGTTCTGTTTATTGATTGCATAGTTTGCGATCGCCAATTCGATTGTTCAATTGAGTTGTATCGTTTTTTTTTTTGGGAGGCATTCCAATGTTAGTTCGCGCAATTTACAACTTGGGCAAATAGTATAACAATGGTACGATAAACGATTAACGATGACAAAGCGACCGAAGTCGACCATGTGCTGGCCATTAATCAAAGCGTATTTGTCAGTATCATTTGCTCATTCTTTATTATTAGTTTACAATTTTAAGTCAATGTTTTAACTAGCGCTATTATTATCGTACACCCACAGAGTACCGCTACCTTCATTTGCCGTGCGTTTGTTTCTTATCTCGTTTACCCAATCGCCACAACGATGTCTGCCACTCAAATTACCAACTCTCGACCATTTGCATGTCGCACGTATCAAATATTTGCATAGCCCAAGCGTGAACAAACTGCAAGCGTATTACTAAATTGCCGTAATTGCGTTATCAATGCAAGCATTTAGTCAGTCAGTCAGTCTGACAGTCTGATCGGTGACTCACTTGGATAGCTTAACCTTTGCTCATCCAAAAGTCTCTCATGCTGATAACAGGCATACAAAAAATATATATTGCTCATACGCCGTGAGGGACCCCCACAAAAAAAAAATTTCGAATTGTCAACATTGTGTTGTAAAACAATCGCTTCCTCAATGTGTGTGTGTATGTTAAGTAAGTAATTACGCGTATGCACATGTTTATCGAGTGAGGATTTTGAAAACTTATTAATAAATCACATTGATTGATGGGCTCACGTTAAGCAACGACAGAGCTGTAGGCATTCGCTTGTTCTGTGTTCTGTGTTCTCTGTGTAGTTTAAATGGCACGTGATAAGCACAATACTCGAATTCTGTACATTTTTGCAACTGTCTTTTTTTTTTGTTTCGTTGCGCAAATAAATAATTATAATTTTATCATTTGTATGAGAGAGAGAGCTGTGGCTCATAATCATAAAAATACAATTCATTGCATTTGCATTTCGCCGTCGCTTAAACCAGTTTGTTTTCTGCCCAGCTAAAGATTCTCTTGGCAAATGACGTTCTCAGAAACAAGCACAAAACGATCAGAAGACGATTGTGAAATTGAATAGAAATTAAATATATAGATAGAACTTGTATGTTGCCCAACTGAATGGGTTTCGTAATAGAACTACAAATACAACATTCATTCGGTCGATATTTGAAATAAATGAATATATTATTAGACTGGCTCATAATAAAACTTAAAACCAAATAAGTTAATGAGTTTTTGAAGGTCAGAAAAGGTCTGCTTAAACTCGAATTGCGAGTAAAAAGCAGTTTGCATAATGAAATTGCATTTTCACCCAATGAAACGTAAGCCAATTAAAAACCGAAAAGAACGTAGAAAAATGTAACTACTTGTATGTATTACGTATACGCACAGTTGTGTTGTCGAGATTTACATTTTCGTACTATTTCAGGTTTTTCCGTTTTCTTATTTTTTCGATGTTTGATTTTGTGCTAATCACCTGGACTGGTTGTTATACTTGTTGGTGTTGTTGTTGTTGTTGTTGCTGCTTGGCAAGCAAAAAAAATGTGCTAAAAGGCAGCTGTCATGACTAAATACTATATGTATGTATTAATACTGTAGCATTTCACTTCAAATCACAGCTTTTCAATTAGCAGCTGCCGCAGTTTCAATGTCACAATAACTAGAATAACAATTTTAAAGTGAAGTGCACCAAAAACTTTGTTGAACATTGAAACTGAATTCTCGACAATGTTTTGTTCTGAGAGTACTCTCGTATTCTATTAATCTCTCAGTCATTGCCAAACATTTTCTACATGCAAATGTTAGCCTACAATTTGTGCATTATTTATGACAGAGTTTTGCTGCGCTGTCGCAGCCAAACAATGATTATAATACTTTTTGCCTACGTTTAGTTATTTCATTTACTTGTGCATATATAATTGTTGTTTTCATTTTCGTTGTTGTTGTTGTTGTGTCTGTTGCTAGCAACATTTATTTCTATGATTTCGTATTTTTACCCATTGTTTTTGGCAGTTTAGCACTTTGAATTGTTTAAAAATAGCATGCAAGGGTATTATAGTTTATCAGAGCATTTATTTTGTGTGATTTCTTTTGAATTTGTGTTTTTTATCACGACATTTGTCACTTCTGTCTGGATGGATACTTGGACACATCAAAAATCTTACCTGGTGCGGCGAATAGCAACAAAAATGCGCTGGCCACAAAAAGATGACTTTTGCTATTGTGCATTTTGTGTTTTTTTTTTTCTCGGGAATTTTTTTAGTTGGTTTAGTTGCGGGCTTTTATTTGTGTGTTGCGTTCTTGCTTTAAATCTTGTTGCCTCAAGATTTATGCAAAATATTTGTACTAGGTGTGTTTTTTTTGTTGTAATGTTTTTGGTTGTTATTTTCGATTGCACGTTGCACGTTTCGCGACCGATGTTTGCGAATTCTGAAATTTAACTGAAAATCTTGTGATTTGTTTGAGACTTTTTATAGAGTTTGAAAATCGGTGAGTTTCGCAGCGACTGCGAGTGCGACAAAAGCGGCGGCGGCTTCGACGCTCAAGAAAGAGACAGTTAGTAGCGTTTGTATGCGAATCTGAGAGAGAGAGAGAGAGAGCGGATGAGAGAGAGGGACAGAGTATACAAGTGCGGGAGCGCAATGCCGTCAATGCTTCAGCGTGTGCGTGTGCGTTCTTTTTATTTATTATGATAACAAATTAATTTATAATGCAAAATCACTAAAAGTAAAAGTCACACTGTCTCTCTCTCTCTCTCTCCCACTCTTTTTCACTTTGTGCGACCCTCTCTCAGTGTGTTGGTGGCTCTTTTAGTCGATCGCGACGTCACAAAGAGCGTGTACAGCTCATCAGGCAAGGCATATAACACAATGAGATAGGGTTCTGCTGCTAAAGATTTCCCGGTATGCAAATGATTCAAGACGCGGGGTTTTTACCAAGTACCCCCAGTTCTCCAGTGGGAAGATTTATTTCATCAACCCGTTTACTGATCAATATGTGCAACAAGTATTCTGTGAACCGGTATTTTGAAATACCCTCTATGTTAATGTTTAGTATATCAACTTAGTATGTGGCATCAACAAATGGATTACTGATGATGATGCACCTCAACAAGACGCTCCCCTTTTGGGGAATATCGTGCAATTCCCAACCCTTGATAACATTTGCATTTACATAATGGTCATGCTCTATCGTTGTTGTTGTTGTTGTTGTTGCTGCTCATGTCGCATGATTAATATTACTTAATATCACAAAACACGCAAGGCAAACAGACTCGCGATGTCAATTCTCCCAGCTAAGCGGGCCAAAAACAATTAACAGCTTTTTATTTGGTATTTACCCGACCCATTTACACCTATTGTTGCGACTCAACTTATCTCGAGACGCTGTGGAAGCACCAAAGAAAACGTCATGAGAATCGCCGAGAAGAGCGCAGAAGCAATTGAATTCTTGTTTATTTATTTGTTAAGAAAATTTTCCAATACCCGATAAAAATAATCATTTATTTTAGTATTTCCGATAGAAATATTATACAATTATCCTAGAGCTATAAAGGTACAACTTTCCATGTGACTGCACAAAAAGGTTGACGACTCACGCTGTTCATGAAATGCAATTGCGACTACTTTGGAGGCGACTGATAAGCAAAGTCAATGCCAGAGGTAGCTCAATGTCTGTTTAGCATATCTGTGTTATACGCTACCCTTTGTTTTCAATAATATGAAGGATAAACATCGATGTTTATACATGTTTGTTGGCTGTCTACTCTATATAACTTGTTGTTCATATTTGTGATAAATATTTGCTAAAGTGTTTTTATTAATTGTCTCAAAGATCACGCATTAGATTAACAGGGTATTTCACAGTCGAGCATATACAAATGTCAAGTTAAATGAAGAGCAAATTAAAATTATAAATTATAGTTATACTCTACCCTTTGTTTTCATTAATATGAAGGATAAACTTTATCGATGTTTATACATGTTTGGTGTCTGTCTACTCTATATAATTTGTTGTTCATATTTGTGATATATATTTTTATCAATTGTCTCAAAGATCGCGCATTACATTAACAAGGTATTTCACAGTCGAGCATATACAAATGTATAGTTAAATGAAGAGCAAATTAAAATTATAAATTAAATCAAATATAAAAAAAAAAATGAAAAGATTATGTGCAAATAAAATTGCAAAATTGGTGTGCTGTAAGATTGTGACCCTGATATATGGCTTGCAAGAGATCGTGCGTCTGTTATGTATGAAGTACGTACTATGTTAACTAGTATATGATGATCATTCATTTCAACGGTTCGTGCCAAATGGCTAATAACTGTTTTTAGTGTCACACCGCTAACTGACGCATCAATATTTCAGAACCAGACGCAGACCGAGACGCAGATAAATGCCAAAAATAAATAAATTAAAACAAGAACACAAACACCGAATAAAATATGAAATTTGTGGAACGAGTTGTTGGCGACATCACGTAAATTGCTAACTTAGTATCTCTCTCTTTCTCTTTCTCACGCTCTCTCTCTCTCTCTTTCTCTTTCTCTCATTGCGATCACGCTTTCGTCAGCAGCTAACAAAAATTTGATAGCCTTTTGAGAAATGCGTAACCAGCTGGCCCCGGAAGCTATAGACTTTAACCAAAATAAAACAGGGAAGTCAAAACCGGGACCAGCCCCAGTCTTTGTAATCACACAAACAATAATTATATACTATATATAATGCACTTTAACAACTTCTCAAAACTGCATTACAAATTTGGCAATTGCATTCCGAGTTCTGGAAAACAAGTTACCTTAAATGTTGGCAAATTAATGAAACCGTTCGACGTTTGTGATAAAAAACAAAAAAAAAACAAAAAAAAAAACATTTCCGTGGCAATTGTTAGCAAGACTGCTTTGTTGACTGAGAGATTTGCTCATCACCTAATTGGGAACTTAGCCAGAGCTGAGCTCGATTGTAAATCGCTCAATTTCACCGGCAGCGATTGCCACTTGAGGCCTAAACCTTATCAATGTTGATCATCGCAATGCTATCAGCAATGAAGTCACGATTTTGTTGGGCTATTGGGTGGCCCCAATTGCCGGCGTCTATGATGACATAGATTCCTTACAGCTTATGCTGTAGTAGAAAAGTGTTATGAAGTTGTCAAATGGTGTGTGACAGACTAAAAACACTATCTTCTAATTCGATCTGTTTGCTTACATCTGTTAGTTTGTCTCTTTGTTAATTGAGCTAAGGGCAACATCAAAGATAGCTTATATAATGTGTGTATAAAAGTAATTTATCATTGAAAAATTTCACTACCATACAGGGTGTTGCATAGTCGAGTGTGCTCGACTCGTTTTGTATGCTGAATGAGTGAGTTATCAGTAGCGAAAAAAAAAAAACATAGCAGTAGCAGCAGCTGTAATTGATTCGCTTCAGTTTGAACTGTGAATGGTGGCCCAATGATGGGGACACTTTAGGCCCCGAATATATATCATATAGGTGTGTGTGTGTATTTATTTTATTTTGTTATCGTTATGGCTAACCAAGCAGCCAATTGAATAATTAGGCGAAAATAGCTCAGGTGTGCTCATTGGACTGCTATGACGATGAGTCGTAATTAAGCCCGAAATAGACCGAAATAGACGGCGCTAAGTGCTTCATAAATCGTAGTCGAACTCCCCGCAAAAATGTTGTAGTATATTTTTGTCATTAAAAGTATAATATACACATTAGGTTAACTCTACGTATGTTGATAGATATTTCTCTATATGTATATGCGTTATCAGCCGCACATCGATTGCTCACAATCTAAGCCAGAGCTGCCAGAGCCCAAAGAACTAACACGATTGTTGTTGCACTCGTGGTCCACGTTGTTGTTGTCGTTGTCGTTCTGCTGCTGCTGCCACTGCTAAACTGGCCAACGACTGTGGCATGAATGGGAGCATTGCAGCCATTCTCTTCGCACAGCTGACAGCCAACCACGTTCCAGCCATCGAAGAGGGAATTGCACGCAGCCGTTTGATTGTCATCCATGACAATGGTGCAGCCACGATTCGTGATCTCTGTGCCATTGACTGTGTAAACAGTATATTAAAGTATATATAGTAAAGGAACTTCGATTGCATTTACTTACGCCGCAGACTCGCAATGTAGCAGACAGCTCTTGAGGTGGCAGCAACAGCCTGACGACTCAAGCGACGTTTGCGTCGATCATCATAGTCCTCTTCCTCATCCTCTTCGTCCTCGTCTTCGTCCTCAGACTCGGAGGCGGCTGCTGGACGCACCACGGTGCCAGCTCCAGCTGCAGCTGCAGCGGCGCCAACAGCAGCGACGCCAGCGCCAGCAGCAACGCCAGCTGCAGCAGCGGCACCAGCTGCGCCAATCACATTGTTGCTAGTTGTGATAACACCCGCTGACTCATCGTCTTCATCGCTGTCATAATCCTCGTCATCGCCGCTGTTGCCAGCAGCAGCGGCAGCAACACTCGTGGCAGCTGGAGCGGGCACCGGACTTGCAGCAGGCACTGTTGCAGCCACTGTGCCAGTCGCTGTAACTGGATTTGTGATGGGATTAGCCGGTAGACCAGTGGCAACTGGCTGTGGCTGTGGCTGCTGCTGTGGTTGCTGCTGTGATGGTGATGGTGCCTGTTGTTGCACCATCGCTGGAGCAATGCACACCTCCAGCTCCTTGAGCTGCGACTGCTCGTCACAGTCTTCGCATGTGTAGCAGCGCAGTCCTACAAATATATGGAGGAGGTCAATCAACTCAGCTGATTTTGATTTATAACAAACCTGCACTCAATTGGCAACACAACGTCAACGCCAACAGCAAGCATTGCGTATTTGTTGCTCTCATGTTTGCTGTATTTCTAGGCGATAAAGGATGTCTTTGAGGATGAGTTAGAGTTGGGCTTGTGTCAGCCGAAAAATTTAAATTGAACTGCCAGCGACGATATCGACACGTCGATTGGCGGCTGCTGCGCCAGTTCTCGATGCTGTTGCTGTTGCTCTATCAAAAACAAAACACATCGAATTTTTGCGGCTATCTTGAAAATAATTTGCCGTACTGTTGAAACATGTTTGCCGCTGGCTGAATGACAAGCCGACGGCTTCGATAGCATCAGCAAAGAGTTTTCAAATTAAACGCAAACGGATGCGAGACTCTTTCGGGGGCTATGAGGGGAGCGTTTTTTTTGGTTTCGATGGTAGTAGCTGCTTGCATCTAACATGAGTAATGGGAAAATTATCACTGATTGGTGCAAAGACAAATAGAAGAAGAAGCCCCCTCCACCAAAAAAAAAAAAAAACCAACACACACATACAATAAATAAATAGCAATATCAATGGAGCAGCGTGACTGCGACTGTTATACGCCATACGCCACTGTTATACTGTGTCATGCTGTTTTACAGCATTTCTCTTTATTTTCATGCCATTTGCATTTTAGTTGACTTAAATACTAATTAGAACTGGTTAGCTTCTTAACGTGCACTTGTCTCTTGCAGCAATTTAGCAAACATTTGATTTTTTTTTTTTTGTTTTTGTTTTGTGTTTTCTTTGTGGGCGTGGACTTTACAGTAAGCACATTATTAAGCTCGCTCTGTTTGTTTTTGTTTTATTTCTTTAAATTTTATTATTGCTTTGTTCAACTTTTCTAATTGCACATTTAATTAACATTTGTTGCTCATTGTTTTCACACTTTTGCTTTTGGTTTTCTTGCTTTGGTTTTGATTGTTTTTGCGTGTTTTCAAAATCATACAAATTCAATGTAAATTTTATTCGTATATTTTGAATATTTTTTGTAAATCTTTTGTTTTGTTTTTTTGTTTTGCATGCTTAAGGCTCTGACTTTGTTGAAACATTGAAACACCTATCATATCATTGAATTTGCTATACATTTACTTTTGTTTTCCCATTTGCGTTCGATTACTCCATTCGTAATATTTTATTGTAATATTTTCAAAATTATTGCAATTTGAATTTTGCTTGCATTTTCATTAAATATAACAAATATATAAACCATCAGTATAATCTGCAACAATTTTCACACATATTGCTAATCTAATTGTGTTGTATCTACCTAAAAATACACATGCGAGTCAAAATATAAAAGATATGATTCCATGAAATAACTTATTGCAATAATTCTTATGAAATATCAAATTAAATATGAAAATTAAAATTACTTTTTCTTTGGATATTAAATTTATGCTTTTGTTAGTTATTTCATGGTGCCATAAAACATTCATATTGACCTTTACATATACATACACACATATATAAATATTTAAGTATATATTCCCATACGTTTTGCAATGTGAACAATAGAAAATTAAAGGCATTTGGTGAATTTATGACTTATCATTCAGCTCATCATCATCATCATTTGCTTAGTGCAAACCAATTACAAATTAATAAAGCCATAACAATCGTTTGATTCTCTTTTTTTGTATATTTGTATATATTACTTTGTATATATTATCTTTTCATCATATTCGATTCTGAGAACTTGAGAAAATGTGTCTCAGTATTTAACATTGAAGCAAACTGAATTGCAAATCCTTGATATACGAGTACCTAAAGGGTTACTCAGTTGGAAGGGGAAGGGAGGAGGGGGGGAGAAGGGTGTTCGTTGGCCCATTTTGCCACAAACATTTTTAGCCTTTTGCACGTTTCTTTTTTGCCTGCTAATTGAAAATCGCCTATTTGCTTTGTGTGTGTGTGTCAATGAATTGCAGTTGTCGCTGTATCTGCATCTTTTAGTAGCTGTAGCTTTGTATCTGTATCGGTATCTGTGCATTCTTGCTTTGTATCTGTGCTTGCTGTCACTTACATGTCTAGGGCTTGTTTTTTTTTTGGGTGGCTTTGGAGGGTTTTGTTTTTTGTTCCTCTTTGGGAATTGGTGTGATGGCTTCTTTATGTTGTACAAACCAACGATGTCGTTCAATGGGCACTCGAATATTTACAAAGTAAACGATAAACGTTAAAGGTAACTCAACCTAAATGCAACCAGCGTATTTTCACCTCCACCCCGCTGCCCCGCTTCAGCAGCCCAGCAGCTGTTGCAACACAAACATTCCGGCGATTGCCGTGTAGTATGTTTTCAGCGTTACAGCATCGGCTCCATTGCAATCGTCCTTTTTGCAAATGTCACAAAAGAACTCATCCGCCGGTGATACATCCTTCCCATCGTCCTGTCCATAGCCCTTGCGCCTCTGTTGCTGCTGCTGCTGTTGATCCCGCTCTGGTCGCCGATTCCCATCCTTGGGTATGCTCAGCTTGTGGCGTAGAATTTCGCAAGCATCCGAATCTGCTGTGTCCAGCTGACAAAAGCGTGCTGTGACCATCTTATGGGTATGTGCTATAATCGTTAGTTTTGGGCAAAATTGATACTTTATAGCATATGTGAATGATGCAATTTGGTCAGCCACTACTTACGATCACGAGCCACAACCTTTTGACAATTCATCAGTGGATCCTTGTTGGCGCCGTTGTTAAAGTATGCCACTTTGTTCAAATCAAACAGCCAGGTGTCCAGTGATTTCATTTTCTCCAGCGTGCAGTTCTAATCGAGAATTACAGTCATAAGTATTTTTTCAAAGCATACAATGTCTAATGTCTAATGATTAATTAAGCAACTGTAATTGTCTACGCTTCTTCCCCCTTTATCACATTCAACGCGAATGCACTGTAATTGCACTCATAATTGCATTTGCAGTGAACTGATTTTATCTTATCAATGTCTTGTTTCAAGCAGTGCAAGCAACATTATCGCCTCCGTCTCCGTCACCGTTATCGCTATCGTTATCGCTTCTGTTATCGATCTTGCGACGACCTTGCCTAAAGCAATGCATTCGCCGAAAATCATAGTCAACTACTCAAAGTCTACTACTGGCTAGCTTAAATCTTAATTTACGGCTAATTATAAATAAAAATTTGCTGAATCAGATGTTGTTCAACAAACTCTATAAAGTGTGTGTTTAAAGTGTCTTTAATAAATTAAGGTTTTGTCGAAGAACTTTGTGCAACATTTTTTGCAGTTAAGTTTTAAAGTTGCTATTTATTGATGTAAACATAAAATTTATGAGGAAATGTTTTGAAAAAATGTTTAAATATGGGGAGAGATTTCAAAAATAAAACTAACTTTCTTTTTTCTGTCTATTTAAATATAATAAGTTGTATATGATTACAAAATTTAAGCTTGGTAAATTCTTCATTCAAAAATATATTCAATGAAACACTTTTTCATTTTAATGTTAAACAAATAATTTTTAAACAGAATCTAAAAGTACAAATATTTCTTTTTGAAACCTGTGCAATGAAACAATTCTATTTATTTGTCAAAATCGTATTCCAAGTAAACCAAAATTGTTGATGAATAATTAGTCTACATATTCTTTAAAATTGTGATTAAAAAAACTGTGTCTGCCTTTTAGAAAAAAGAACTGTAATGAGAATAAATTGTAATGTTCAAAGTTTGCGAAACTGATTAGAGTATACTTTAAAAAATCTTAAATTAAAATGTTGATTGAACAATGAAGGTGAAGACTACACTAAGCAATTAATTGTATTATATTTCAAGACAATCTCAACGCAATGGTTGATTAATCAATTAATGTGCAAACTTTTGTTGCATTTTACCAAAACAGAGTGGCGATAAAAATGAGAATTTATGGTTAAACTTTAGCTAATGGCATTCGAAGTAAGTAAACGAATTTTGTGAAAAGAAAAACACAAGAAGCTTTTCCAGGCTGTCATGTGGTTAAGATTTACGTTCATAGACTTGTGCAGGAAGTAAAGTATTTTTGGGGCCACACACACACATTGCAATGTGGAGAGATGGCAACGCATTCACTTAACGGTCACGATAGACGACGACAATAGCGACAACGTTGCACGTTTCCGCTTTACGAATCCGAATCCGCATCCGTTTCCGTTTTACTTTCATTTTCATTTTGGCGTTCGTACTTGTTTTTTGTTTCTTTTTTAGTTTTCTTATGGCTGCGTCGGCGGCTTTTCAAGAATTTATGTGCTATGTAGTCTTCAGTTAGTATGTCTTAGAAACTTGGCAAGCAGAGCTGCCTTGGAAACTTGGCTGGCACTTTGATTAAGGTCAACTACTGCTGATTGGCAAAAAGGTTAACCAGAATGCCAGAGTTTTTTTTTGTTGCCAACTATGTTTGAATTGGAGGAGTTTCAGCACTAAACAACAATTCGGAATCTCGACGAATGAAAGATGATGAATTAGTAGTCAACACTTACCACTGAGACAATGCTTGAATTGGAGCTAAGATCAGCGCAGCTGGGATTGTCACTGGAATCGCAAACATAGCATTGTATGGCTGCGCCTGTAAATTAGATGATGGTGATGATGATGATGATGAGACGTTTTTAGTTGCAATCCTTCACATTTGTATTCAACAAATAATCAAAATGATAACACATAAACAACACACACACCCATTGATATACAGCTAATGAGCTGTAATAGCAGCAAAATAGATGACGCCCTCATCAGACACAGATGGTTAAACATTTTCACACTTGGCATTTTCTTCCGCTCTTCCACTTATTTATTTATTTTATGTTTTGGGAAACACACGCGACTTTTGCGATGTCTTCGAGTTGACTTGAGTTGAGTGTTGGCCAAATGTTGTAGGGAGAACAATTTTGAAATTTTGTGTCGACGGCGGCGAACAGCGAGTTAAGCGAACAGCGTTCTGGCGCTAACGTTGGCCAACTGCAAACTGTTTAAGGAATTCGGAATTGTGCTGTTGCTGCCACACGAAATCCTCACCAAAAAAAAAAAACGGAAGGAGAACAAAGCTACTAACGGGTATGCCCGACTTCTTTCTATGCGATTCAGCTTAAGGCACTGCAAGCACTAAACGACTCGCTTATAAGAATAAGAGTAGAAGCCAATGAGATCACAAATATATTATTGTAAATACATATTTATGTAATTTTTAGACTGACGTGATAACCCTTGGGCTATCAGTATAAAGCAAACAGTTGAGAAATAAATCAATTGCATTTGCGTTTGAAATAGATTGTTATAACATTTTTCTATATATGCATGCTCATTATATTTTTCTTGACATCTCTAAAATACTGATTTGCATTAAGCAATCATACCCTTCTTATCAATGTGAAACGGGTATTAAAAGGGAACAAAATAACGACGTCATTGGCACAACACGAACGCAGGACGAGACGAGAGTTCAAGCCGAGTGGAAATGCCGAATGTTGTGGCATGTGGGTGCGGCGCTCTCTCTCTCTCTCTCTTTCTTACTCTCTCTCTCTCTCTCTCTCTTTCTATTAGTGTGTCTCTGTGTCTTTACGTCGGTTGCTTTTCGTTGCTTCTCGCTCGCGCTGTTTGGTCTCTGTCTCTGTCTGTTATTGCCTGTGGTCCTTTGGTTGCCTGTGCGCTGCGTGGGTGCCTCTCGGTTGCTTGCGCTCGAGTGGCTATGACAGTAATAACCTCTTGGCTCCCAACATAGCTGCAAGTCACAAGCAACGAAAACGACAACGACAGCGACAGCAGCAACAGAAAACGACAAAAAAACAGAAAAAAAACGAAAATAGAAAATAAAAAATTGAAAATAGAGAAGCAACAAAAAAAAAATGAATGAAATTATTCAAATTGCCAAATGCATTCCGCAATTGTTTTTGTTGTTGTTTTTTGTAAGCATTTGCTGCTCTTGAAGATTATCGCTTAAATGCCGAAACTCTCGGCTAGATGCTAGAGTTTCATTATGTATGCATACTCTGGAGAACACAATGGCCGCCAGAGGATGCTGTAGATGAAACGTTCAAGTTGCCCCAGTGGGGGCAATAACAAAGCGCCAACAATTAGTGGCGCCCAAGAGCGTTAAATCCATCCGTTGGCCTCGTGCACGTCCTCGACGATGACTACATAGTGGGTGCTTATTTATCGCAGTTTCCCTCATTTCTTTGCCTCCATCTCCTGGGCGCATATGCAACTGGCAACCATTTCAATTTATCATAAACAATGCGTCTACTGATTGGTATAGGTCACGGCCCTGGCCCAAAGACAAAAAACAAAAAGAAACGAAAATATTTTGAAAAGCAAAACAATAAATTGCATGGAATAAACGCAACTCAGCGTCAAGTGCTGGCTAATGGGGTAACTTGTTTTCGCCAAGCGTAGGAGTACGAAGTAAGTGGAAGTAAAATGGTGGCATTTAGGATTTTTATTGATATTGCACTTAGGACTGTTGTGATGTCAGTTGACCAAAGCACGGGATCCATATTGTCCTAGTTGGCAGTTATCCTAATCCTTTGGCTGCCTGTGGTGTCAACCATTTATTCATTGGTCTCTCTTTGGCGTTTTTGGGTGTTTTCTATTTCAGAAGTCCTAAAAGTATGCTACGCATTAAATCACAGTTGGTCAATTTCTTGTTCTATTGCGTGACGAGGAGACATTTAAGTTGGCCAAGTTCTACTATATGTATTTGGCACTTGTAGACGACGCTGTCGGTGGCGTTGATGTCATTATTCTTTTAGCTGTGAGTGCCAAGTGGACTCAGAGCATGACATGGTCTGCATTTTGGCCTACAGGACATAATTAAATATGTTAACGCACACTTCCGGTTTCCGGTTGACAAAGGTCAGCGTCGTAAATAAGTCGCTGCACATGAATTATGCTCGCCAACTTTGTGTGTGTAAGCAGTCGACCATAAACTATTCGCTGCCAGAGCTCTGCAGTAAGAATTGTTTGCTGAAAGTCTACCATAGTAGTTTATTATTATTGCGTATACGCACCGTTGTACGAAACAAGCTGGCTGGCATAAGTAAAACAGTAATTTATTATACCAAAGTGTCTGAGACTACAAAATTGAAAACACCAAAGGATAATTGTATTGCAAGAAACGTAGATTGATTAATCTTCACTATTCCTTTGATCAGTTTCCCTGTCAGGAATCTCAACTCTCAGTGATTGACACTGATATAATAAAAGGGGATATTTGGAAAATATCGCTGGATCCATTTGCAATAAAAGCGACAGAGTTGTCGGCGTCGGTCGGTCCTTTGGATCACGATACCAACAGTGTTGAATAATGCTTTTGATGTGCCACGAATCGGGGTAACAATCAATTTCATTAATATACAGTGAAACACCTAAAGCGGAAGGAAATTAAATCGATGCTGATGTGAAGCTTGAAGTTTTCTTATCATTTTTTAACATTTCATCGATTGCCACCGCATGCGTTATTTTGTCGTCGTCAAACAGTTTCTTTCTCACCAATATTTGCCAGCATATAGTCCCAAAGATGAAAACATTCGTTTTCATTGCGCATAGTTCAATTAGTATGGGATATAAGGCAGCTCTTTTAATTAAACCATAATCTGCAATTTTTAATGTTTTATATTTGTTACAAAGCAACAAATTTTGTGTTCTTAGAGCTGAATGGAGCATATCTTTGCTATGCAAGTAGTCCATACCCTATAAGTGATTTGAAATTGATTATTCAGCACACATTAGATACAACTACACAAACCTTGGCACATTGCATCATCCAATTTAGTTTACCAATATAACTAATTTCGTGCTTCGATCGATATAAAAAGTCATGGAGGCTTCCACAGTCTGCATACTGAATGAGCATACATATTCTATTATCTGGTGTCTTACAGACATCATAAAATGTTACAATATTTTTGTGGCATAGACGTTTCAGATGACCGCCGAGATCGAGAATATGCTTTTCTATGTCTAACATTGATATAACATCTTGAATTATTTTTGCTGCAACGCATTTGATGTGACCTTCAGTTCGCCAACGAGCTTTGTAGACGTCACAATAGCTGCCACATTCGATCTGTTGTTGAAATACAATAACTTCTATAAATATTCCAAATGATTACAATTGCTTACCATTTCCACCAATTTTATATCGTCGAAACGTAAACTTGTATCATTTTTGCTATCAACATTAATATCACAAATCACTTCCTTCATACTCGGCCTCACCTCAGGATCTTGATCCCAGCACTCTTCAATAATTTGTTTGATTAAATGCGAATTTGCAAATGTCATTATGTCATGTACATTCGGTCGCACACCTGAAATAAATGTCAATTAATAAGAAACGCAAGAGATATTCGATTATGTGTACCTTCTACAATTTTCTTTTGAATTGCCAATGGATGCATGTCCTTTAAGTCATCGAAAGGTTTCTTCCTTGACATGACTTCCCAGAATATAATCCCAAAGCTAAAAACGTCACACTTTTCTGTGTATTTCCCATCTGCGTCTTATGTGAATAAAATACTCGAATTTCAATACTAGAACCATATGTATGTATATTAAAATACAAAATATACTAACCAAAAGTTCTGGGGCCATATAGCGAATGGTTCCAATGAATTCAGTATTAATCGTCGTGAGTTGTTTCACTGTTCCAAAATCGCATATCTTCAATGTTTTATACTTATCGAAAAGCAACAAGTTCTGAGTTTTGAGATCCCGGTGTACTGTATTATTACTATGTAAATAATCCATTCCCTATAAAAAAAAAAATCGAATTCAATAACTCAAGATATAGTAAAGATTTTTTACTTACCTTAGCGCATTGTGCCATCCAGTTAATCTTGTCAAGGTAGCTAACGTCGTTATCCGAGCAATGCAAAAAATTGTAGAGTGATCCACAATCTGCAAACTCAAAAAGCATGCAAATACTATTGTCGGGATCTTTTGCGACTCCATATAGCGTGACAATGTTCCTATGATTAAACTGTTTTAGATTCCGAATTTCGGTCAAAACCTTTTTCTCGTTAATTCTTTTTTTCGTTTCTGTATCTGAAGTGTTGCCTTGAATTATTTTCACAGCAATACATTTAGATTGCCAAATCGCGTTGTAAATAACACCATAACTACCACTGCCAATCTATGGGAGAAATTTAAAAATTAGTAAAATTTGTAATGAATTAAATTCTTTTGGTTTTGTTTTTTACCTTTTTCCCCAAATGAATATCGCTGTAGCTCACGTTAATATTATCCACGTTGTCCATTATTGAATACCACAAACTGACTAAAGTTTTTAATCTACGTTTGCTTCATTCTTGTTGATGTGTTGATTACGTTGATAAGAAATTCTTATCGATGAACATAACACTGGTATGTATACAATTGCGGATGTTTAGGTTTTTGTTTTTTGTATTTTTTATTGCAAATTATTCATATATGCAATTTTCGGTAAATGTGATAAAGAAGTCAGATTGTATATATCTGAGTGTTTGGAATTGATGTCTCAGAGAAATCCCGCTGATAGACAGAGCAGACATACAATATATGCATACATGTATATACATCTGTCTCATTCTGCCTATATTTAATAACTTTCAACACTTTAATGTATGTTTTCTATAAGTAAGACTTCTTGTTTATTGCAAACTAAAATCTGCATCGGAAATATTTGTCAATGGTTCAATACGGTGCACTAGATCAGGGAACATGGTAAAGACTTTGGGATCGAAGTGGAGCAGAACAGACAATTTGTTGATCGTCGGGCGATTTTCTGGATTTCTCGCGTAGCACATATAAATGATGTATTTGATGTGATCCGAATCCTCATAAATAGGTAAGACGTTCATGTTAGGTCGACCCCCTGATTTTGATAGATATCAAAAGTTGTGATTTAATCAGATAGTTTGTTTAACAAAATTTGGAAATGTTCTCACCAGAAATAATATATTTAGAGATATCTGATGGATTGATGTCATTGAACGGTTTCCTTCTACACATTACTTCCCAAAAAATAATTCCGAAGCTAAAAACGTCACTTTTTTCCGTATGCTCATGTGTTTCCTACATAAATGGACAAAAATGAAAATAAAAATATTGCACCAGTCTTGATTTATACTTATGTACATAAACTTCTGGAGCCGTATAATGAACTGGTCCAATAAACGAATCATTTGAATGAAGTCGCTTCACTGCAATACAATCGCCGATTTTCAATGTACGATATTCATCGAAAAGCAACAAGTTCTTTGATTTCAGGTCTCGGTGACTTATTCCAATGCTAAGCAGATGTTCCATACCCTATAAAGAAGTGGCAAACGTATTCAATCACTGGATAAATGTCGAGAATAATAATATACCTTGACAAATTGAAGCATCCAATTTAGCTTTAAATTATAAGAAAATTTTGATTTCGGTATGATGTAAGCAATTAAAAAGTGATTCACAGTCTGCAAGCTCAAAAAGCAAGCAAATTCTATTATCCTCCGTTTTTGAGATGTCATATAATGTTACGATATTCTCATGCTTTAAGTTCTTTAGATAGTAGATTATGCTCAGGGTACTTTGTTCATATTTAAAATCCGGAATGCAACTTCTATTAATATGCGCAGCAACGTCTCTGTATTGGCCTTCGGTATACCAAGTTGCTTTGTAGACATCGTTATATTTACCTCTGGCAATCTACGTAACAATAAAATCTCTCATGTAATTAGTTCCCTTTGAATCATTGCCCACTCTTACAATTTTTCCCAACTCTATGCCATCGTAATTTAAAGTACAATAAATCATACGGTTTATTTCGAACACACCAATCAGTTCATTCATACTCGGCCTAATTTCAGGATCTTTTTCCCAGCACTCTTCGATAGTTCGTTTGAAGTGATCCGAGCCATCATAAGTTATCGCATCATTTATATTTGGCCGTAGACCTGGAATGAAAGACAATCAATGAGAATTGCAAGAGATATTCGATTATGTGTACCTTCTACAATTTTCTTTTGAATTGCCAATGGATGCATGTCCTTTAAGTCATCGAAAGGTTTCTTCCTTGACATGACTTCCCAGAATATAATCCCAAAGCTAAAAACGTCGCACTTCTCTGTGTATTTCCCATTTGAGATCTAAGTGAATAAAATAATCGAAAAGAACCGCACACAAACGACTAAATATATTATATATGTATCTACAAACTAAATATACTAACCAAAAGTTCTGGGGCCATGTAACGAATGGTTCCAATGAATTCCGTATTAATCGTCGTGAGTTGTTTCACTGTCCCAAAATCCCCTATTTTTAATGTTTGATATTTATCGAAAAGCAACAAGTTCTGAGTTTTAAGATCCCGGTGTACTGTATTATTACTATGTAAATAATCCATTCCCTAGAAAAAACAGAAAATCGAATTCAATAACTCAAGATATAGTAAAGATTTTCTACTTACCTTGGCGCATTGTGCCATCCAGTTAATCTTGTCAAGGTAGCTAACGTCGTTATCCGAGCAATGCAAGAAATTGTAGAGTGATCCCCAATCTGCAAACTCAAAAAGCATGCAAATACTATTGTCGGGATCTTTTGCGACTCCATATAGCGTGACAATGTTCCTATGATTAAACTGTTTTAGATTACGAATTTCGTTCAAAACCTTCCTCTCCTTATTAATAATTTCTGTTTCGGAATCTTGATTGTTTTCGTGAATTATTTTCACTGCAATTTTCTTTCGTTGGTCATTTTCTTCCCAAATTGCTTTGTGAACGACTCCATAGCTGCCACATCCAATCTAAAATATAATTACTAATTAATTTTAACATAAGAGAACAATATTATTCTCTTCTTACAATTTTTCCCAATTTTAAATTAGTGTAGGTCACGTTAATATCCACGTTGTCCATAGTTGACTGACATAAGCTGACTAAAAGTTTTTAATCATTTTTTTTGACGCTTTGTTGACGAATTGCTTATCACAAAGTTAAGAAATTCTTATCGATATCTGGCAATGAATTTGTAATCGATGTACGATAAGTTTCAGTATATGCAGGTTCCTCAGAAATTATAATCTTCATTATCTATAGGGGAGTATTCGGAATTGATTATATTTCTTTGTTCTCTTTGTTTTAACAAAACAAATCTAAATTACTTACAAAATCACCTAACCGAAGATTCTCTTAGCTCACATTGCAATGCAACAATTTTCGCCGATGCGCTCTTTATGTTGATAAGCAAATACGGATAATTTATTCTCAAACGATGTTTTTTATAGCTATTAATTGAATCCGACATTGCATACTTTCAGGCAAAAAGTATTTATTATATTTATATTTGATTAAGCGTTCATTTTTCGTTGACTTTACTGTTGAACCTTCTTATCTATTCACCTTCATATCTCGATATTTTTGCTACGGCATTTATATTTCATATTAATGTTTTGAGTCAAGGCGTACGCCTAAATACAATAATAATTTGAATATACAATGCAGAATTGTGGAATGGACATTGATGGGAACTTCGACGATCTAAAATTTTGCAAAGTTGTAAGAAAAGACAGAACCTTCAGTGAATCAAAAACACATTTAATCATTTTGCTTTATCTCTGTAGATTGCAAGCGGTGGCTTTAGTGATGTGTACAAAGCATTTTGGCAAGCTAGAAATCGCAGAATAGTGGTAGCTGCGAAAATAATTAAACCTTTGGTTCAAGCAGATGACATTCTTAGAGAGATGCGCAAACTAAAACACGAGAACATTGTAACATTCTTTGGTACCGCAAGGAAGCTAGATAATAGAGTTGTTTTGATCTTTGAGCATGCCGACTGTGGATCTCTTTACGATTTCTTGCATCACACAAATATGCAAGTTTCCTACGTTGGTAAGCTAAGTTGGATGCTTCAATGTGCTAAGGTTGGTTTAATATGCCGTGTTTTTCAGAAGTGAAAGCAGTTGTTTTTCTATTTTTTGTTTTTTTTTTAGGGTATAGATTACTTGCATAGCAAAAAAACCATTCATCGTGATCTCAAAACACAAAACTTGTTGCTTTTCAATAAACATAAAGTATTGAAAATATGCAATTTTGGCACAGTAAAAAGAATCGCAATGAATAATACTGAAAGCGCCGGAACTTTCAATTATATGGCTCCCGAAGTATATGTAAGTCTAATGTCTATGGCATTATGTTAAAAAATGAAACCAACACACGTCTTTTGTTATGTACACAGGATGATAGCGACAATTATTCGGAAAAGTCTGATGTTTTTAGCTTTGGTATAATTGTCTGGGAAGTAATGTCAAGGCTAAAGCCTTTCTACGAGTTGAACAGTGCCTGTCATACAACAATTCAAATGGAAATCAATAAGGGTAAGTCAGAATATTCCATATTTACCGGTAATGCTTTAATGTTGGCCATTACAGGCATACGTCCGAATGTTAAAGATATGCGGAGTTATAACAACTCTGAGCACATTAATCTGATTATCAAACAATGCTGGAGCCAAGATCCAGATCAACGACCCAGAATGAAGGAACTGATATTTTTCCTTGGCTTCGATCCAAGATCGTTTGGCTACAATCCTGACTTACTGTTAACAGCGAGGCCTTTACGAGATTTATGTGATGAAGACTTTAGAGTTTTATAAAACGATCGCAACACACATTTACAAAAATATTATGAATTACTTATCGAAACTATCAATCGAAATACAAGCGTTTTCTTATCAATTCGTCTTGGGCTAAAGACGAGATAAGGCTGTACTGAGTAGTTAGTCGCATTTACAATTCAAGCAGACAAGTCGCTTTGCTGCTTGTCCGGTCGCTTGCTTCAACATATTTTCTAGAAACAATGTGAATCACTCTTTGTATAACACGTTTGGCATGGCGCATTCAATAGATTGGAATGATTTGAGTGTCGATCAAACGGTAATATTCAATTTTCAATTATTATTAATTAATTCCACTATTAATAGAAACTATACAGATTAGAGGATGGGGTAGCTATGGTGATGTATACGTAGCAACTTGGAAGTCAAAAGATGGCACACAGAATATCGCAATTAAAAAATTTAGACCCTTTATAAAAGACTCCGCAATTGAAAAAGAATTCGGCTTGTTATCGATAGTCAACCATGACAATATTGTAAGGTTTTTGGGTATCACAAAAGATGAGGACAATAGAACGATCATAGTCATGGAATATGCAGAATGCGGTTCACTTTATAACACGCTGCATAATAATGGGATAAGCTTGGCATATACACAAAGGAATGGAGTTGGCTGGATGCTTCAATGCGCTAAGGTAAATTAATAAATTCATAATTGAATACCTTTTTCAACCGTCAATCTAATTCGTAGGGTATTGAATACCTTCATAAATTTAGTCCGAAAATTCTACATCGTGATCTGAAATCACAAAATTTACTGCTTTTCAATAAGTGTCGTACATTGAAAATATGCGATTTTGGCACAGCTAAAGAGTTGGATACGAAGATGTCAAATGGAGTTGGCACTGCTCGGTATATGGCACCAGAGGTACGTACTCTTATGACTTAGATGAATATTGAACTAATTCAGATTACACAAAATAAGGTCAGTATAGAAAATTCCTACACTGAGAAATGCGATGTTTATAGTTTCGGCATCACATTTTGGGAAGTAATGTCAAGAAAGAAGCCATTTTACCATTTGGAAAACACTGTGGACTTTTATATTCAAAAGAAAGTCATAGAAGGTAATTTTAAATATTGCTAACATATTAATTTACTTACAATTCTCGATTTGTAGGCGATCGTCCACTTATGAGTGCCATTAAAAATATCCACATATCTGATAAGATAATAAAACTTATAGAACAGTGCTGGAATGGAAATTCTGAGCAGCGACCGGCAATGCAAGACGTTATAAGAGATATCAATTTTATGTATTCAAATAACAAAGAATACTTTAACATGAAAGAGCTAACTTTAGAGGACATGGACTCCTCTGAAAATCGGAAAGTTTTCCGTTACTCCGGATGTGAACAAAGCGCAACTCCAGAAGTTATAACGTCGAAAGTTATAACAAAAGAGGTATTTGTTTTGCTTTAAATAGAATGCACAAGTTATTTACATATTTTTTTATAATATGTAGTACATTGGCTCAGGAACATTTAGTGACGTTTTTAAGGCAATTTGGAGAACTGAAGGAGACGAGAAGATAATCGCAGTTAAAATATATAGGGTCAGAGTTTTTACAACATTTCATTCACGACTTCGCCATAGAAATATATTGACATATTATGACATAAGAACAAATACTGATGACAGAACTTGTCTACTCTCGGAGTATGCTGATTGCGGAAATCTCGATAATGCTCTACACTCGTGTGACTTTTTATATCAAAATGCATTAACTTGGATGCTTCAATTGGCCAAGGTAAATTTTGTTTATTATCTTTGAATCGTGCAATAAATAAATTATTCTCTTTGAATTTGTAGGGTGTCGCATTTATGCATCAGCAATTTATTATTCATGGCGATCTTAAACCAAGGAAACTGCTTCTTTTTAATAATCATCAGACTCTAAAGATTTCCATATCTGATTCCATATGTATTAAGCCTACATCGAAAATGGTTGAAGCATCGTATTATATGGCACCAGAAGTTTGTATTTGAAAAGAATAATTTAATCGAAATAACTGATGAAATTATTGTTATAAATAGATTGTAGAAGGATCGGAGTACACAGTGAAGTGCGATGTTTATAGTTTTGGGATGATACTGTGGGAGGTGATGTCACGAAAGAAACCTTTCTACAATCTGGAGAATAAAACCAGTTACTTTATTTTAAATAAAGTAATGGAAGGTAAGAAGCCTTTGAAAATATTATTATTATGAGCTTAACATTTCATGCCTCTGCAGGTTTGCGGCCTGATGTGAATGATATGAACGGCATTCAAAATGCGGAACAGATAAAATTGTTGATTACCAACTACTGGGATGCGAATCCAGAGAAGCGGCCGTATATGCATGAGTTAATAACGAATTTAACATCTTTTGTATATTAGTTTTCAAATATTTTTCTATATATAAAAAGAAATAAAGGTTATATGAAAGCTTTCGAGTGCAGTTCTAGCAAAGTCCGGTTTCGAACTGAAAAATAAAAAAAAGGTTAATACTAAACGTAAAAAAACCGAATATTTCGTTTGTAAAATGTTTAATTTTTATTGTAATTCGTACAAAAATATATTATTTAGGAAATTTAAAGTCTTCATCACAAATATCTCTCAATCTATCAATTTCATACATTAGCTTGGGATACTTGATATAAACTCTGGGCTGAATGCCAAGAATGGTGGTCAATCTTCTCATGGTTGGTCTTTTTAGTGGGTCAATATCCCAGCACTTTTGAATTAATAGTTTTATGCAATTCAAATACTCAAACTTCTTAAGTTTGTCAATATCATCTATATTCGGACGTTTACCTTCTAGAATAGGAAAACATTTTCGAAAATTACTGTGTTTTTTAATTAACCTTCTTACCATCATTTATTTTTCCTTGGATAGCAATTGGCAACATGTCCTTAGAGTCATAAAATGGCGTCATCCCAGACATTACTTCCCAGAAAACAATTCCAAAGCTAAAAACATCACACTTTTCCTCGTAACGCCCTCCTTTTTGCTGTATAAATTGAAGAATCAAAGTATACCAATGTTTTACCCGATTTACATAAAATTATATATACTTACACATGTCTCTGGAGCCATATAAGTATATGTCCCAATACATTCCGTATTAACCGTTGCGAGTTCTTTAATTGTGCCAAAATCACATATTTTCACCGTGCGGTAGTTGTTACAAAGCAAGAGGTTTTTCGACTTAAGATCCCGATGAACTTTTTTTTTGCCATGTAAGTATTCCATGCCCTAGGAGCAATCGAATTCTAAATACATAGATTAGATTTTAAAGTCATGTTAGCATACCTTAGCTATCTGGCTCATCCAATTAAGCTTTCCATCTAGTGATATTTTGATATTCGATTCATGTAAGAAGCTGTAGAGTGAACCACAATCAGCGAACTCAAAAAGCATGCAAATTCTATTTTCGGAATCTTTTGCTACTCCATGGAAAGTAATAATATTCGGATGATTGAGAACTTTAATGTTTTTAATTTCATTTAAAATTGATTTTTCATCATTGCTTGCATTCTTTACGACGCGACGAATTCTTTTAACAACAATAGCTTTGTTTTCAGTTTTCCAATGTGCTTTGTAGACATCACCAAAGCTACCACCGTTTATCTATTGAATAATGAATAATAAATAGCAAGAATGACAAATGATCAAAATGACTACAAGACTTACAAAATCTCCTAATTGAAGATTGCTGTATTTCACATTAAATTCAATGTTTTCCATTGCTAATCATCACAATACTAAAGCTTATTAAATAATAAATTTACGCTGATAAGAAAACATCGATAAATGATGGGACAATTTAAGACATTCAAACGATGTTTTTATAGCGATTAACTCAATTAGATAAATCAATTGCATACTTTAAAGCGAAGTCAAATTATTTATCGCCTAAAGACTCTTATTCATGTAATTAGCTGATGCCAAAAAACTATTTAGATTGCTCATTCACTTTCAAGAGATAAATAAAAAAAAAGACCTGAAGAGCGGTAAGTTAAATAATATTTGGACAACACTAAAAGTTGTTTCTTTGAAGAGAATAATTTAATCGAAATGTCAAATATATGTGTGAATAATATATAATATACAATAGATTAGAACATTATATAATGTATTATTATTTATATTTTTCCAACATAATTCTTTGCGATTGTTGTGATTGTGTTAATTAGAAGGTAGAAAATACGGAGAGTAGTTTTCAGATATTCTTAATATTCTTCAATTAATGGGACAATGAGGCCTAATATTTTTCTGAGAGCTTCAGCCTAAAATAAATTAAGCTTGTTAAAGAACTTTTTAGATATAATAATAGATTAATCAAGTTTGAAAAAATGTTAGTTTTTTTTATGTTTCTTTAAACAGAAACAAAAATCGTAAAAATCAAAATCATTTTTTTTAATCACAATAATATTTAAAAATAACACACTTGAAGAAATACTTTACCGTCACACAACTACTAAACTGACACTTACAAACACAGACATAAAATTTGACTGAATAAAGCATTATGCCCGGCTGCATTTATAAGTGAAGTATGTTTAAAATGCACTCCAAGCAAAACAAATATAGAAAGTTTTGGATTTCTATATTGTGTTGACTATACTCATGAAACCAAGTGGACATAAAACTTTACATCATTTGAAAATTTATTTCGAAAAATTAATAAATTTTCATTTTCAATCGGTGGTGTATTTTTGTTATTTTTACAAATCTCACAAACATAATAACATATGCTTAAATTTTATATGCATAAGTTCACATCTCATACATTAACAAGATGTCCCAGCTGCGAGCACGAACAGTATTTATGCATCGACCCCAAAATACCCCCTAATTTGTAAAATAAATATTTGAAAATATATCCAAAACTTAGGTCTTCTTTTTTTTTTTTTGTTTAATAAGGATAGTTGTATGAAGTTTCCCAAAGCATAATTTTCTTAAATTCACATTAAACTTAACCCGTAAAGACCGCATACACAAATTGTGTGTGTTGGGTATAAATTTCAGCATTTCAGCTCGCTATTCAATCAGTCAGTCAAGACAAATAACTTTCTTTATTTCTTTAAATAAAATTAAAATAGTAATCCTCTACAAGCTTCGCTACCCTTCTACAACTTTAAAGGGTATATTTAAAACAAAAACACAAAAACAAAAAATCGAAATTTGTCATTCTTTTTTTAGATTTTATTGCGCACCAGCCCGCATCGTAAAGCTTGAAACGAAAAACGATGCACCACCTTCGTACTCTATAGTTTTAAATGTATTTAAATTGATTCATCGATTATTGAATCATGTGAATAAACGAAAGTGGGCGATTATTAATCGGAATCAATCGAAAATTCACAAATATGATCGATAATCAAATGATTTTTAATAAATGAAAGGAAAATGCTACGAACAATTATTATTCCGTAACTTGCAAAATATAATTTTTTTTTTTTTTAATGATATGACTCGATTTCTTTAGAAATATAACAGGTTGTTAAATTTTTTTTCAATTTTTTGCTCTGACTAAAGTCAAAAATTTCTATTCGGTTCACTTCAAATATTTCCAATTAATATCGAATGTCGTTATTGTTGACTTTTGATATTTGAACTACTGAAATTCGTAGTGATAATAACTGTTTCTGTAAATGTTTCAGTATTCACTTTTTCAAGTCTGCTTTAGTTTCAAATGTTGCGGGGTAAACGTTGTAATGACATGACTATTCTGTTGTAGATCGATTAATTATTCAAAAAATCGAAATATACACTTTTGATATAATTAATTCCGAAATTAAAGCAAAGTAATCGATTATTGTGTATCTATGTTATACCATAAAATTCGCAATGCCGATTGCTTAGTGTTATGCAATGGTGATCAGTTTGTATACTAATACTGTTTCTTTATTAAAAATTCAACAAGAAAATTTCAGTAAACTGAAGACATGGCGCGTAACATTGATTGGAATGAATTGATTGTCGATAAAAAGGTAGGATACAATTTTTATTTGCATATTATACAAAATTTCATTCGATTCAAATCTGTCAGTGTATTGGATCAGGTTCTTTCGGTGGTGTATACAAAGTGACATGGAACTCAAAAAATGGTCAGAAAACCGTCGCGATGAAACAATTTTATGATAGCTCAACTGACGATGATATTAAAAAAGAAGTTGACATGCTATCGCTGGGCAATCATGATAATATTATAAAATTATTAGGGACTACAAAGGATGAGAAAGAAAGAATTGCCATGGTAATGGAATACGCAGAGTGTGGTTCTCTTCATGACCTACTGAAAAGGGACGAAATAATTTTACCATACGCATTAGGTATTAGCTGGATGCTTCAATGTGCTAAGGTAATTAAATAAATTCATAATTAAATGACTTACACATTTATATAATTTTCAGGCCATTAATTATCTTCATGAATTTAGTCCGAAAATTCTTCATCGTGATCTAAAACCACGTAATCTACTGCTTTTCAATAACTACCGAACATTGAAAATATGCGATTTTGGCAAAGTTAAGGAACTGGAAACCATTATGACTGAAATTACTGGCACTTTTCGTTATATGGCACCAGAGGTACGTACTCTATTGAGTTTAAGAAGTATTGTACTTATACAGATTATACATAATCAGGTCGGTGAAAGCGATTCATACACTGAGAAATGTGACGTATATAGTTTTGGTATTACATTTTGGGAAGTAATGTCAAGAAAAAAACCATTCTACCACTTGAAAATATATGTTGAACTGACCATTCTACGAAGAGCCATGGATGGTTGGAGTATACATTCTCGCATTCTCAACTGCTTCTAACATTCTTAATTTTGTAGGAATTCGACCACTTGTAGATGACCTCCGGAATATTCCAAAATCCAAGCAGATAATAGAACTTATACAACGCTGTTGGGATGGAGATGCAGATAAACGACCGACAATGCATGACGTAATAATCAAAATGAATTATATTTTATACTGCTATACTAGGAAAATGGACGAGTCTTACTTAAATCTGAAAATACCAGACAAAATTGAAGTGAACAAATTGATTGATGAAGATATGAATCCAATTCTGAAAGATAAATGGAAAAAGATTACTATAGAAGAAAAGGTATATACAATATATTGACATAATTGATCGCAATCTATATATACAAATTTTAAATAGTCCATCGGACTCGTACGTTATGCAGAGATAGTTAAGGGACTTGAGAAAACTGAGAAGGGGTCGAAGGATTCAAAATTTATAGTTCACGATTAAAACATGACAATATTCTTCAATTATTTGGTTTAACCTTTGATGATAATATAAGATATATCAAACTTATGGAGTATGCAGATTAATAATGAATATGAAAAGTATTCGTATTTGTGGATGTTGCATTGCGCGATGGTAAATTTCGATTGTATTATTTTTGAACCGTTTATTGATAATCTCTTTGCATTTGTAGGGTCTCAAATTTGTGCATGAGCACAATATTATTCATCGTGGCATAAATTTACACAATCTGCTCCTTTTTAACAATTTTAGAACACTAACCTTTTTACAATCTTCCAATTTTACCAACAATTATTTATGTGCTGGAAGGTAAGAACGCTTTGGTAATGTTATTAAGAATTTAACATTTGATGCCTCTGCAGGAGGGCGACCTGATGTTAATGATGTGATCGGCATTCAAATTCAAATAATTTATAAAAATATAATATGAAAGTTGCAAAAATAGTTCATAAGTCTCTTTATTTTGTCAAAAATCTCTTCTCAGGCACCCGCAACTAAGAAGTTAACAAAATTGGTGAAGTTCACTGATTAAATTGAAATAGTATGCATATCGTTCGAATTTCTGATATTTATCCATATAATCTATAAAAGTCAATTGTTATTTGTACTAACTAAACCGAAAGAATAATCTTAAAGAAGTCTACGGCAAGAACATTTACTTGCTACTTGGTCACATTGTTTTTGAATTCTGCATTTCAATTATTATGAACGAAATTTTCAGTTGACTTCTATCGTTTGAATAAAAAAGAGCTCAAGTAAGTACATTATAACCACAACAACTTGAAACAACTGCGTCACTACTCTAAAAATATAACCCCTAGAAATTCATCATTTCAAATTCGATAACTTACTTATTTAACATGGCACACAAAATAGTTTGGAATGACTTGATGTTCAACGACGAGGTAGGATTAAATTTCTAATATTATAAATAATTATAATAATATAATAATAAAATCCAACAGATTCTTGGATGGGGAGGCTATGGTGTTGTGTACAAAGCAATTTGGAATTCAAACAATAGACCACAGATAATCGTGATTAAGAAATTTAGACCATTTGTAAAGGACTCCGCAATTGAAAAAGAATTCGGCTTGTTATCGTTAGCCAAACATGATAATATTGTACAATTGTTAGGTATCACAAGGGATGAGGACAATAGAACGGTCGTGGGCATGGAATATGCAGATGGCGGTACTCTCCATAATGTTTTGTACGAGTATAAAGAGGAAATATGTTATATGAGACGTATTCGCTGGATGCTTCAATGTGCCAAGGTATATTAATAAATTCATAATTGCATACCTTTCTCTTTCGTCAAACTAATTTATAGGGCATTAAATACCTTCATGAATTTAGTCCGAAAATTCTACATCGTGATCTAAAACCACAAAATTTACTGATTTTCGATAATTATTCGACATTGAAAATATGCGATTTTGGCACAGCTAAAGAGTTGGATACCAAGATGTCAAATGGAGTTGGCACTGCTCGGTATATGGCTCCAGAGGTACGTACTCTTATGTGTTAGATGAATATTGAACTAATTCAGATTACACAAAATAAGGTCAGTATAGAAAACTCCTACAGTGAGAAATGCGATGTTTATAGTTTCGGCATCACATTTTGGGAAGTAATGTCAAGAAAGAAGCCATTTTACCACTTGGGAAACACTGTGGACTTTTATATTCAAAAGAAAGCCATAGAAGGTACATTTTAAATTTGTTTATGTTTTCATTTACTTACCATTCTCGATTTGTAGGCGATCGTCCACTTATGAGTGCCATTAAAAATATCCACATATCTGATAAGATAATAAAACTTGTAGAACAGTGCTGGAATGGAAATTCTGAGCAGCGACCTGAGATGCAGGAAGTTATAAGGGATATCAAAATTTTTTACTCAATTGACGAAGATACAAAAATTTGTGAATGGTCAACCCGTGAGGTATTTTTTTGCAATTCTGACAGAATGAAAAAGTGTTCTTCTTCTTCCGTGAAGAACCGAAATATGAAACACAAGTATGACCGCTTGTGTTATCCTAAACTGGATAACTATTTCGATTATGACTTTGTGGGTAGAACTGAACCAATTTCGGAACCGTGGAGTGATTTAACAATAAATGAGGTATTTATAAACAGAGAAAAAACATTTCCGAAATCTTGTCAAAGCTCGACACGGAATATGAATTCATAAATACATTTTTTTTAAAATTCTACAATAAAAATTTTAGTAACGGTTTAAGAAATTTTTAATATGAAGTTCTTATTCTGACTTTTTTACGATCGTTCTAGTTTTTAATTTGAATATTTTTTTCTTAGTGCAATACATTGTAAAAATTAATTCGCTAGTTATTTATTTTGTTTTTATAATATGTAGTACATTGGCTCAGGGACATTTAGTGATGTTTTTAAAGCAATTTGGAAACCTGAAAAAGACGAAAAGATAATCGCAGTTAAAACATATAGGGACAGACTTTTAACAGAATCATCATTTGTTTCACGACTATGCCATGAAAATATACTGGCATATTATGCCGTAAGAACACATCCTGATGGCAGAATTTATCTATTCTCTGAGTATGCTGATTGCGGAAATCTCTATAATGCTCTACACTCGTGTGACTTTTTATATCAAAATGCATTAGCTTGGACGCTTCAATTGGCCCAGGTAAAAATATATTTGTGTTTTGTTTGAATCGTGTAATGAATTATTTCCTTTGAATTTGTAGGGACTTGCATATATACATGAACGAAATATTTGTCATCGTGATCTTAAACCAAAGAAACTGCTTCTTTTTAACAATTATCAGACTCTTAAGATTTCCATATCGGATTTCATATGTATTAAGCCTACAACAATGACGAAAATGGTTGGAGAATCGTATTATATGGCACCAGAAGTTTGTATTTTAAAAGAGTAATTTAATCGAAATAACTGATGAAATTATTGTTAGATTGTAGAAGGATCGGAGTACACAGTGAAGTGCGATGTTTATAGTTTTGGGATGATACTGTGGGAGGTGATGTCACGAAAGAAACCTTTCTACAATCTGGAGAATAAAACCAGTTACTTTATTTTAAATAAAGTAATGGAAGGTAAGAAGCCTTTGATAATATTATTATGAGCTTAACATTTCATGCCTCTGCAGGTTTGCGGCCTGATGTGAATGATGTGAACGGCATTCAAAATGCGGAACAGATAAAATTGTTGATTACCAACTGCTGGGATGCGAATCCTAAGAAACGACCAACTATGAAGAAAGTAGCAGCATTTATGAGAAATCCTTCGTCCAATTCCTCCGTCAAAAGCTGCGCAATTATTTAAAAATATCATATTAACAACAATTTGGCCATTTTCATTCAGAAATATAAAGTCAGTATAATCTTGCAGGTACGAATTTTTATACAAAATTGGTTTACTTGATGCCGATACGACATTTACCTTTCTTATTTTAAATGTACTTGTATGTATGCTATATTTCATGAAATATGATAGTTTTAATTCAATTGATTATCTACGGGCTTTGCACAATCTTTGGTTTTAATTGATTTTCATTCGTTGATGCAGCTATTCATTGAAATTCAATTTTTAGACTTTAATATCCGCACCTTAATTCTTGCGAAAACGAAACAGTTTAATTAATTGATTATTAAATCATGTAATTAAACTAAAACGTGGAATTACAATGAATGCGTTCTGTTCAAATGGCATAAAACTCAAAAAATAGTAAAAAAAAAAAAAAACAAAAAACGAGCACTGTTTTTAAATATTTGTAATATAGAAGCCGGATATTTTGGAGACGTGTTAAAGACACTCTAAACACTTTCAATAATAACTATAGTCTTTATGATTCCTGCAAAGTTAATTGCTATCAGATAAACAGTTTTAAAAGCTATTTTTAAAAGTTATTAAGAAATAGCTTTGGCTTAAAAAAAGAAAGGAATTGAGTTTAATTAAGCATACGCAGGGTGTTGCACAATTTTACTGGAACGAAGCCAATTAAGTGTCTGCCTTCAAGCTACTTTGACACAAAAAACATTAAACTTTGCGGTTAACAGACAAACCAATTGCAAATAGTTGGCATATCCAATGGGAAATCGAAGGGAAACGTAATAGAAATTTCTTGTTTGCATTCTTACATCCAGCAAGCAATGAACTGTGAGTTATTCAAATCAAAGGAAATCAATAAAATTGTTTGCTCTCATATAAATGTGCGTATGGAAACTTAAAGAAGAATCATTATTTTAACTGGAGAGTAAGTAATAAAGCAGCATAGAAGCAAAAGTGATGTTATATCGCTTTATAGCTGCATAATTAATAATTCGCTGTGGCGCCAAAAAAAAGTTCTGTTGTCTTAAGCTGCAACACAAAGTCCTTTCAGACGAGGAGAGAACAGGACAGCAAGTGGGAAGAGGGGTAGAGAAAGAGAGAGAGAGAGAGAGAGAGAGAGAGGGAGAGAGTAACATTAAAGTTGAAGTACGCACACCCCAATGAGTCAACGATATAAGTAGAACATTTGCTGTTGTCGCAAGAACAGAATTCAAAATCAATGTTTTTTATGTTGGCGCCAAACTGTCCACGCAAATAAAAGAAAGAAAGACACATTGCTCAACCGAATGGGGGGGGAGGTGGGGTGTGTGTGTGTGTGTGTAGCGAAGAGGAGAAGAAATAGAAGAAGAGAGAGAAAGCGAGAGGATGTTGGCATCAAGCGGAAGCTGCGACTGCTGTTGCTCAGCTGGCGTCAGGCTGTCGACGAACGCACACGCAGTGAACCACACACACACACACGCACACATATACGTATAGATATGTTCTAACACACACACGCACACTCTAGCTAGACAAAGACAGCCAAAAACTATTTGAACTGACGCCGCAAAGCAACAACACAAACAAATGAGAGAGCTATGCAAAACGCAGCTGACCAGTGAACGACTATGAAATACCCTTTCCCCATAGAAAGTGCAATACAATGCATGCACTTCTGTTAGCATTCAAATACCCATTAAAAGCATACCCTGTCACAGGGTATATTCGTTGAAAATGAAACACACGTAGCTCGCACAAATTTGTAAGTGTGTGCACGAGTATCTGGGCTAAGACAAATAACAACAAATGTAACGAAGCCAGCAATTGCTGCAGCGACTTCTTCAACTATGTGTGTGTGTGCATTCTGTTTCGTCCTTGTCAACTATTTTACTAAAGTAAAAGATGCCCTAATTCACATGCACTATACAATGGGAAGTCATTGATTGCAATTCGAAACTTTTATGCTTTTATAGCAACTACAAAATTCATAAAGCAAAAAATAAAGACATATTAATAAAAGTTACCGAATTAATGTTAATGAATAAAATCCATTAAAATATTATTTAATTGATATACGCGTATATATTTTAGAAATCAAAGTGAAGAAATATAAATTAATAACATGAAAATAGAATTTTATTTAGAGAAAGCAAAGAATAGATAAAAAGAAACGTAATAAGTTGAAAAATGATTAAAAAAAAATATAACCTATAAGTTTTTATAAAAAGCTTCATTTTGTTGTGTGTCTGACTGTCACTTTCTTCAAAATAAACTCGAAAACATTTTATAGGTTTTTTTTATAAATAATTCAAATAAAGAAAGTTGTTCTTCAGTTTCTTCAAGATAAGCTCGTAAACATTTTATAAGTTTTTTTTAACAAAAATAAAACAAATAACCAAAACTGACGTACGTAATCATAATACAACATAAAATAAGAAAAAATTCGATAAAAAAAATAAAAGATATAAAATTAAATAAACTAATCGTGCATAGAAATCGAAATTTTTATGTAAAAAAAGTCGAATTTCTTCAACCTAAACTCGATATTAAGACTAGTTAGATAAGACTAGTTTTATATTGAAATACAAAAAATAATACCAAATAAACAAAGCTGAAGCACGTGAATGAAATGTTATACCCGCAGTATACCCTCAGTATTCGGTTAATCGCTGAAGAGTATTGGAAAACACACACACACACACACACAAAGTTATGCTATTAGTTTTGGCTGGCGATGACGCTGCGTAACTGTGACTGGGCCACAAAACAATTGTGCAGACATTTTGGCATCAACTGTTGGCCAGAATCGTTTTTATTTTCTCGTTCTTGTTTCTCTCTTTTTCCTCTTTTTTGGGTCATGTGGGCGAGTCCTTGGACAGAGCGTGCCTTGTTTTCTCTATACGCATGACTTGCCCCCAAAGAAAACAAAAACAAAAATCAAAAAAAAAAAAAAAACTCAGCACGATTTATTTGGATTTTCACTTTACGCATCGTATTTTATGTAATTGCAGATATTTCGGCACAGCTGTCGAAACCTTGGCCAAAAATCCAAATAAATTCTTGATTTACTTATTAACATTTTTATTGCAAATAGAGTTTGACATATTTCGATCATATGTTTTTCAATAAATACTCAACTGTAAGGGGAATATGTGAAATCAAAAATCGTTTAGAAAACAAGAGATGAATACAGCATTCATCATTTAATATAGTATTTAAATACAAATACGAATACAAACTACTTAAATGCGAAAATATAGAGCTTACATCTAGTGCACAAATATTATTATTACAATTTATCTTTGCAATCTTTCTCAATGATAACGAATGACAAATGAAATCAATGTCTCAGCAGATAGCGCAAAACAATCGCTAAACCCAGCGATGTGATGAGACTGCCACCAAATCCGGATAGAGAAGATGCTCCATTGCAGCCATCGTCGCTGCAGGTGCAAATGGTTTGCTTGAAGCCCTCATTGTCGGCCGAGAAACACGAGTTGGGCGTCTTCTCCGGTATCCAGCCGCAGCTGCGATCAATGCGATGCTCCTCGTACAGTTCCAGCTTAATGACTGTCTTCCGGCAGAACGCTTGCTGATCACTGCTGCTGCTGCCTCCGCCCTGTCCGGTGCATTCCCTCAGGTATTGATCGTCGCGTTGGGCACGTGGCGTCTTCACCAACAGATCGGCGCAATCGGCATTCTCATGCGAATTGCACTGATGACAGCGAATGGCCGAAACTGCATAAATAAATAATGAATAATGCAATCTATCAGCAATGACATTCACAAAAAGAGGGTAAACTGACAGCTTTGCCCTCGCCCTTTTCAGACATCGCGACATCTTGACAGCAAATTATTTTATTAGCCCCCTTCAAACACAACAAAAAGAAAGAAAAGAAACTACGATTTACTGACTGACTTACTGACTGACTGTCTGACTTTTACTGGCCAAGTCAGAGCCTAATAATTGCATGTCAACAGCGAGTGCTTCTAGCTCGCTTTCGGTTTTTTTTTTTTGTGTTGGCACGCAAACAGTGACATTCGAAACCAAATCGAATGCCTAGATACCCTAACAACAGCTACGGAATATAGTATCTCAATTCCTAGACTTACAAAAATGAACAAACATAAATTCCATTTTTTTGTTTTTGTTGGCAAAGTTAAAAAAAGTAGAACATTTAATGAACTGCATTAAATGCTGTCAGTTGTTGTAAAGTTGTCGAGTGTCAGAACGCTTTACGGGGCGTATGCGCAATTTTTTCGCCCATCACCTAAGTAAAAGGAAATTACGGGTATTTGGCCTACTCAGCTAACATCAAGTGCTGAATTAGGTGTGTGTGTACGTGTGTGTGTGTGTGTGTGTGTTCGGGTCAAGTTATTTCACCTTTGGGTAATTAAGCCGCACAGAAACATTGAATACGACGCTAATAAAAAAAAAAAAAAAAGTAAAGCAAGTGCCATAAAAATGCGACTGCTGTTGCAAGTTGGCATTTTGAATTTAAGACCCTAGATCTGAAACTCGAGATTTGGCATTTTTGCATTTTCACATTTTCACAATATTCCTACGAGTATTCTAGACCCTTTTTTTGCTGCATATTCATGCGGCTTGCGGTTTCAACAGCAACACAACAGCAACAGCAAAACAGACATGAATTGGCAAATTCTTATTGAGAGAGTGGGAGAGAGATGGCGAGAGAGAAGGAGACACAGTGTCGCCGCCTTTCAGTTGACAATTGGATGCTAATGAGACGCGCTCTCAAATGATAAACCCAAGCGGGGGAAGCAGGGGAAGCGGGTGAAGCTGCCACAAGGGCGAGGGCAAGGGTAAGGGGGGGTAAGGGTTGAGGGCAGGCGACCGTGCAAGTATTTGCTCGGCTTATTATCACTAAATAGCTTCAATAATTTAACGCCTTTAATGTGCTTGTCTGACGAGCATATGGAACTACTTCTTCACACTGCAAGAAAAAAATCAGAAGTCAAAGAAAATTGCTAAATCTTTAAAAGCAAGCAAGTACTACAAGATTGTTAGAGTTAAAAGAATCTTAGTTGAAAAAAAAAGTATTCACATAAAAGTACAAAAATAATATGTAAAATGAATTCAAAATAATTCATTCATAGTATTCGGATATTGAGAGTCAAATAAAATCCACATATTTTTAAATGAATTCAACAATTTTTACATTTGCATATGCTAAAGAAATTAGCTTTGACAAATTTGCTATTCATAATTATTTGGCAATACTTGAATTTTATTACGTAAATAACCGAAAATTGCATAGTAAAATAAAATATTAATTCAATAATTTATACTTTTTAATGTTCTAAAGAATTTTGGTTTGTCATTTTTAATAATGAATATAATAACATCAATTGAGAATAATTAAAGTTTATTAATCACATAATCGAGAATTTGAAATTTAAAAAAAGGAAATTGATTTTATTTTCATAAATGTAATAATTTTTACTTTTTAACATGATAATAATATCAATTGCAAATAATTAAATTTTATTAATTAATCAAAAATTGCATAGTAAAATAAATTTGAAAAAAAAGGAAACGGAAAATTGATTTTATTTTTATTAACTTAATCAGTTTTACTTTTTTATATGGCAAATGATTTTGGTTTGGCACATTTAATAATGAATATAATAATATCACTTGCGAATAATTGAATTTTGTTAAATACATTTTTATTTTCATACCTTTTTTACATTTAAATATGCCAACGAATTTTGGTTTGACACGTTTGATAATCAATATAATAATGACATTAAAGAACACTTTAATTTCATTGGGCTTACTTAAATGCAATCAGAAGCGTTTAAGTTGAAACATGAATTGAAACATGAAATAACGAAATGTGCTTGCGAAGTCTGCTCGTAATTTAATTAAAGTGCAAAGCCAAAATTGAATTGCTTTGTTCAATGCTGCCATTTGTTGGCCAAAAATGCCTTAACATGATTCATCCGGCAGCTGAAAATTGAAAAGTGTTGGCATCATTTTCCGCATCAGAGCGTCCAACGCTTGACGAGACTGAATGGAAAACCAATCGATTTGATTGCCAACAAAAAAAAAGCCAGCAAAGTGTTATTGAATGATTAACTAGTATTGTGTTTAAATTCTATTAAATTTAACAAAAGAAACTAACTAACAATATTGTCTGTCCAATTCTTTGCTATGTAACAATGCCCATAGTGTATATAATTAAATGGTATATTAGTATGTCAATGAATATATTCAATTACCTGATAAGAAATTCGCTGTTAAGGCGATAAACACAAAGTAGACGAGTTTCGTTGACATCTTTGTCTCGTGACTTCTTCTTCCAAAAAAATAATTCAGAATTGATTGCGAACTCTGCTCTGTGGTTTTTTGATCTGATTTTTGTGCAGTCAATTACACTGACATGTGATTATCTAAAACGGGGAAAAAATTGTTGACAGATTAGCTAAAGTTCTCGTATCTTAACTTAAGATAATTAGCACAATTAGCAAAGCTCAAAATTATCTTGTACAGAGATAAGGAAATAGTTGTGTGTAAAACAAATACTATTAACATTCACAGTTGTTAGTTTGGAGATACACTCGACAAAATTAATGGTATTATTTGGTTATTTAAATGCACATTGAACTTTTACGGATGTGTTTAAAGATTGGAAATATTTTCGTATTGAAAGTTTGATGAAAAATCTTTTCTTTTTCATTTTTTTGATGAAAAATCTTTTCTTTTTCATTTTTTTTTTATTTAAAACACTATAAGCAACTACACTTTATTTGTCTTTTCGACATAATCCATTTAATTACAATTTCTTGAATTATTAAAATATGGTAATTTATTCACTTTTTAGTGTAATTAAACTCACAATTAATTTGTGTAATTATTTTGTTATTATGAGAGTGAGAAAAACGCTCAGCTGACGAGAACTTGACGCGTGCACCGTTCAGATGAATCTGAAAACTTGGTTTGCATTTTCAAAACAGATTGATTTGGAAAACGCGAACGCGACTGAAGAAGAATCAACACAACAAAAAAAAAAAACAAAAAAGACGGCAGAGAGACAGACGACAGACGACAGATTACGGATTACACGGACAGAAGTGCGGCTGAGAGAATTGCATGCGTGTGTGCAAGAAACCGAGAGAGTGAAAGTGATACGTGAGAGGGGGGAGGAGCAGAGAGCGGCTGCGGGAGAGAGAGACAGGGAGAGAGGCACAAAAGCAGCATTAACAAGTACGAAAGCTGTAATCAAAACCGATTAACTACAAAATACTCGTCATGCGTTATTTTGAGATGCCTACTGATTTTTACTTACAATTCAAACTCAAAAATTACCCATTAATACCTTTGCACGCTCTTAGTTGATTTATTTAGGTCAGCATACAATTATAGTACGAACATTATGTAGTCCAAAATGAGTCGCACACCAAATGGGTACACCTTTCTACACCAAACGCGCCAGGTATAAATAGCAGTAGCTAGTATGAAAAGAGCAAAGGGTTTTGCCTATAGACGGCTTTCAAAAGAAGCTGTGGCAAAACTTCCGACACTTGATCGCCGCTTCGGGGTCGACATTGAAAGTGACATAAACAGCATGTAAATAGAACTGAGAGTGAAAGAGAGGTGCATAGTGAGTTCTTCCCTCTGAGTTGATTATGTTTATATTAGCCACCAAAATGATGACCAACATTTGCCAAGACCTTGTATAATACAAGTATGTTATTGTGTTTATGCCGTGTTGCAGATTATGTTCCGGTGTCAGTGGAAAGTGTTGATAGCAATTGTGGAACAGCTAAACAGCTAAGCACAGTTTTTCTTATCAGCGATTTGTTTTAGTTAAAACTGGTATTCGGCTACCGAAACTCAGTCACTTTGGTTTCATCTAGATGCCAAAGCAGAAAAATCAATCCAACTGCTTGTAATTCCAATGGACCGGAAATTTTTAGGCTTATCTCAAGTCCGCAGTTCATGGCATTTGTTATACTTATTTCATACAATAACAAATACATTAATTTCATTAAAAATACCGCGAATTGTATTATGACTAATAATTTTACTTTTGCTTTTTATATACATATGTAATTGAGCAAGAATTTCTGCAGAGCTAATTGAAATTATTGCGGCGATTTGCATTTCTCAACTGTTGTGCCATGATATTCGACAGTTGCCAGTTAAAATCGGTTTTAAGTGGTTCGCAATGGAAATTACACCGCTTTGAAAATGTGCAAAGGAAACAAATAGTGTCAGATAACAAATTCTCTTTCACAGTAATTGAATACCTTTTTTCAAAATATTGATATTCATTTTCTTTAGTTTGCATGTAAATTAGTTAGTTTAAACAAGTCTAACCAGTTCACCTTTCTTCTGTACATTAATTAAATTTACAAATGTGCTTAATTTGTTTTTTTTTTTTTGCATTTTCTATTGCATTCTTGCTTTGATTAGCACTTAAACACTTAAACTCAGCTTAAACTCACGATTTTAGAGACGTATTCTTCGATGTGCGATCCAATATTAAATGTTCAACTTCTATTTGTGTTCCATGGGCATGTGCTTTGCTGCTGCTAATGAAGAAAGAACTGAGCTTCCAGCTGACAGGTTCAGTGGAACTCTCGAAAAAACAATTTCGTAGTACTTCGCGAGCAAACAGCTGATCTTTCCGATTCCCTTGCCAGGTCTTACGACTATATGCATACATATATACATATGTATATATGTATGTGTGTGTGTGTGTGTGTGTGTGAGTTGAAGTGATCTGTACTGTTATTGTTTGCTAAAACTGGTTTGGTTTTGATTTGCTTCCCGCGCCACTTTTTGTTTAGCTTCCTCGCTCCTCCCTCCCATTCTTCTTTCACAGCTTTGAAAATTAATTGCAGAAAATGTGCTAAGGCGTCGTAGTAGCTGCTTTGCTTAATCAATATGCATAAGCAAAAGAAAGAGCAACAGCAAATGATGATGATGATGCAAAAGCAACAACACTGCATCGAGCTAAGGCATTTTAGGTTCATTGAGCTGCCTACACAAAAATAGTGGTATCTTTTCAAAGCTGTAAAGAACCAGTATTTTGTCAGTTGCTTAGCTAAGCCCCCACAACAAACAGTCAAGCTTTTGGTGTGCGCTTTTAAAATTTTGTGCGCGACGAAGCTTTAAGCGGTCATAGCTTAATCCGTTAAATTGAAACAATTTGCTTTATCGGCACTTTGATTAGGCGTACTTTAACCCTAGGGTAAGCTGTAAAATACTATTTATAGACATTCGACGCTTAAATGAAAGTGGTAATGACATCAATTGAAGCGCAGCTCAAGTAAGCCAGACAGAGACAGAGTGAGTGCAAGTGCGTGTGTGTGCGTATTGCACGAATGAGATGTAAAATCAAAAGGGCAAGGTACTGAATTCACATTGGGATTTCTTTCGAACTGAGATTGAGGGGGAGCTCTGCAATTTTTGCTTTGATTGAGGCACAAAAGCAACGCACAATTGCAAAAAAAAATAAAATAAAAGAGAAAACATACACGAAAAAAGAAAAAAATAGCTTAACTCAATTGGCACTGCGACTCGAACGACTTGACGACGGTTGGCGACTTGATAGGCTAAAGGAAACTTACGATTAAGCTTAATTAATAAGCTGGGCAGATAGATTTATGTCACCAGCAAGCAATGGAACATAGCTACACAGCTACAGACACTATAACGTTGATGCACGTGCGATTTAAACAAAAATGTCTAGCTCGCCATTTAGTTTTAGTGGCGCTCAGGGTTAAGAATAGCTTCAAATCCAATTCTCGACATGTTGTGCTTAATTGCAATTTAATTGCCTCATTTGCATAGATCGCAAGCACCAAATTCCATGTTGGCCTGTGCAAAATTGTATCTCCTTGTGAGAGCCACAGGACTCAAGAGAGAGAGAGAGCCGCAAAGCTCGCGCTTTACAGCATGAGCCCGCAAAAGCTCGCTCAAAAGCTCAACGACCATTAGACGCTGGTGGCTGAGGCTGCGTTTTTGTGAGGCTATCTGACCGAGTGCTCATCTGCTTATTCGTTCCACATTTGTCGGGCAAGCTGCGTCGCCAGTTCTTCAGTCGCTTGTTGTCGTTGTGACGTTCTCGTTGTCGCCTAGCGCCGTTTATCGCTTGTTCTTTGCAGCAGCTGAAAAAGTGTTTGACAAAAAAGAGGATTAAACACAAAAGTAGTACACCTCAAGAAGTTAACAAAAGTTAAATCGAAACATTCGAGTGTGAAAACAAAGAGCTTTAAACCTGTGTTTTTGAATCGTTTGTTTCAAATCTATCCAATTGAATCAAAATGCAGTACATCTATGTGATTAGCGCGCTCATTTTGGCAATTGCCGTGCAGCAAGGTAAATGGAAAAATCCAAGCAAAGCCACTCAATTTAAATTTCAAATAAAAAGCAAAAAAAAAGAAATCTGCCTGCGATTACATAATGCGTACACCGCAAAGAAACAGAGAGTGTGCGAGATAGAGAAAGAGCGAGTGGAAGTTTTAACTCTGTCACTGAGCACGTCCTCCGAAAACAAGAGAGTAAAAGAAAGAGAGAGCGAGCGAGAGAGAACATGACACACTGACGCCCTGACGCCAGTTAGTGCCGGCCACAATGGCGCCTTTTTGGGCCACCAAACCGCTGAAATCATTGCAGCCCATTCAGCCCAAATATTCTGTAGTTCCTTGTGACATGCAAATAGTCCTTTTATTTAATTGACACTTTTACTATCCGTATACCATTAGCATATTGTCGTTATGCAGTTCCCACTTGTCATAGATCTCATATACAGAGAGAGAGAGAGTGAAAAAGTCGCGACCATCTAATCCCCAACTTAATTCGCAGTTTTTCCTGTCGCCTGCCTGCCTTTCTTTCCTTTCAACTGCGTGTGTGTGTATGTGGGACATGCGCACACTCGCTTGCTCCATTTGCCCTATAGCCTGTCATTTGGTTAACTGGCTTGGGGGCCAAATGCAATAATTCCTTCCATCTCGTCTTCCCTTGCAACCACCACAAAGTGTGCCTCAAGTCGTCGACGACGCACTTACATAAAGAAAGTACTGTGTTATTAATAGCAGCTAACGAACCGATTTAGATATGCACATGAATACATATAGCATAGTTGTAGGCATAGCGTATAGCTCAATAAATCAATTTATAGGCAAACCAATCAATGCATTGCCCAACAGCATTTATTGACTACAATTAAACAACTCAAATTTAAGTCAGAGAAACAAAGAAATTATAGACTATTTCATTATAATTCTTAAGTTGGTTGTATTTCGTTAAAAAACAGCAAACCTTTTAGTCGTTCACTGCAATTTTACACTAGACAAAGTAATTACATTAAACTGCTTTAATGTTTGCTTAATGCGTATACTTAATATTTATGGAACATATCGCATGCTAGGAACCATCTCAAAGGGGCGTTGAGCTACCTTTTGTGCGCCTTTTGAGTTCGTTGTCTTAGATATTGTGTTGTGCATTGTCTGGCCGAGCACTCGACAACAATGCGCCTTATGTAAGCACACTTGGAGGCCAGAAACTGGGCCTCTTTAGGGGGGGGTTGGCAAAGTTAGTTATTGAAGTCCATTAACAAGTAAACTCTGATGGCAGCGAACTAATTATCATCAGGCCTAACAGGCGGACTCTAATGGAGGCGTCACTTGTTTGTTTTTCTCTTAATTTTCGGTTGCAATATGCCATTTTTGGCACAGCGTGTGGCAAAAAAGCGCATATCAATTGCATAATAAACGAGGAATGGCAGAGGGAGTGTTACTTGGCAGAAGAAGCAATGAGTGAGCAATCGTGGCGGGGGAGGAGGTACATTTAATAAACAAAAGCATAACATTGTGTTTGTTGTTTGTCGGATAATAATGCGAATCTCGTGTCGACCTTAAATTCAATTTAGCTAAGTCAACGACTCAATCAAAAAGAGCTCAAAGCAGCGTCTCGCATATTTGTTTACACTTGTTTCACTCTTTTTGTTTAACAATTAAGGTTAAGTTTGCAATTGTATCGCAATTGTTGGTTTTAATTGACACAAGCAGGATGAGGAATCCAGGAACAGAATTTAAATTTTGTTTCTAATACTCCTACTCTAGTTCCTGATGATTAGGTACAAATAATCAATTCAAGTTTATTTGTATTTCTTTTATCAACTTTAAGTGAAGGAAATTTTGCGGACATACACTCTTAATGATTTATTTATATTACTTTTCAGGCGCTGCCATCAAATGCTTTGTCTGCAACAGCCACAAAGACGCCAACTGTGCGCTGGACATACCCCCAGATAATTTGCTGAAGGACTGCCAGGAGGATTACTCGACACGCGGCAAGGGCATACCCACCTATTGTCGCAAGATCACACAGATCATTGAGTTCTCCGTGAATAGCCGTAAGTTCTCAAGTGTACAACATTTTTTGATGCATTGATTGAAAAAGCCTTTCACTTTTCTCTTGTTTTGGGTATTTGCAGTGCCACCAGATAGCCGTGTGATACGCACCTGCGGTTTCCAGAATCAAACATCGACCAATTATTGTTATCAGCGCGCCGGCTTTGGTGGAAGACAGGTGGTCTGCTCCTGTGATACCGATAACTGCAACGGCGCCTCGGCGCTTAGCGGCATCTCGGCTTTGGGCATGCTTGCCACCGTTGGCCTCATATTGAGCGCCTGCAAGTGGCTGCAGCGTTAATTCAGCTGAACAATTCTGTTGTTTTTTTGATATCTTTATTTTTCTCTCTCTCTCTCCATTATTCTTTATACCACCTCTGCTCTGTTGAACCTTTCAGTTCGTCCTTTAACTTTTCACATTGATCTACAAAAGAAAAAAGAAAGCCCAAAACAACAAAAACTCTATGCTCCACCAGTTGCTACAGTTGGTAAGCACTTTACTTCATTCAACATTGATCTTTAATCTCAACAAGTTTTCTTATCTTGCAGTTTAGTTTCAGCAACAATGTCAAATGGCAAAAGCTTTATAAACAAAAAGAAACAAATCTTTAAGTGTATATAAAAAAACAAAAAAACGAAACAAGCAACAATTGGCCAATAAAATTATGTGGATTTCTGAAACTAAAGTATTTAATAACTGCAATGATAATAGAAATACAATAACAACAACAAAAAAACCTACCGTAATTACAACATGAAAAGTATTCGAAGCCCCCCTATAAAAATAAATGATTAAATTTAATCAAATGAAACGTTATAGTTAAGATGATAAAAATTAAAAGCTAAAAAAACAAACATTTAACGAAAACTTAGTAGTACATACATATACAAAAAAAAAATAAATGTTAACACTTTTGCTCTGAGTTCCCTTTTTTATTTTCATAAGAACGTTTTCTAACAAACCAAACGAAAGCTAAAGAAAAAAGTATTTAACATATAACAAATCAACAAAGATTGCTAAACATTTTCATGAATATAAAACAAATCTTCTAGACAAATTTATAATGATAATGATATAAACCAATTGAATTCAATCCCCAATCAAACCATTTAGGTTAAGCTAAAAAAAACACGCTTAATGGACATCGCCAGAGGCCAAGCGATAATCACGCTCCCCATACATATTGAACACTCGTTGTAACCAACTGCCAAAGAAAATAAAAAATGAAATCTTTAAACAAAGAACCATTAATCCTGTTGGAATTTCCCTTTGCTACAATTTAGGAAAAAGTCGAAGCGAAGGCGCATAATGGAAATTTGGAAAGCCGCATATACAAAAAAAAAAGAATTCCATACAAATTACACTTTAGTTACAACAATTTATAACCCACACAAAAACAACATTTATAGTGATCATTATTTGTTTAGTTCTGGAATCTCCTCCTTAAAAATGCAATAATTATAATGCAATAAAATTGTAAAATGTTTGAGCGCAAAACAATAAATACAAAAAAAAAATAAAAACAAAAATGATGGTGTATGCGTTCTATGCGGAATGCAAACCAATTAACTTAATTATATTACACACTTTTTCCTGCTTGCTAGTTATGTATGTACGTTTTTAAATTACAATCGAGGTGTGGCAGTACATTGTGGGTGTTAATTGCGAGTGTGACCAGTCGCCAATTATTTGTCCGAATGCACTACACGCTGTAGCGCCAGATAACAGCGCTTGGTCGCCAGATCATGGTATCCAACGGGGCCGCGTTCACAGTCAGCGCAAACGAGAAACTTGCGTCCATCGACAGTGTGGGAGAAGCCGATGTTCTCGAATGTCATCATATCATCGATCTGCCAAAAATGACTCAGAGTCTCTGTGCTTAATGATTCCGGTGCGTTATCTTTGCTTTGCACCATTAGCGGCACATCTATCTGGAAATGAATTTAGAAGACGGTGCATTAGCACTATGAAGCCGCAAACGTTGCTCTAAGAAAACTTACTTCTTGCTCGCAATACTTCCCTTCGTGCGCCTTCAGCATCAAACTGTTGCAAAACTGACAGCGCACATTTGTATTATTCTTATCGTTTGTTATTTGTTCTGCAAATTTCGCTACCTCTGTCATTTTGTTTAAGTATTTTCTGACAATATTTTTGTTTTTGCAAAGAAAAAAGTAAATGTTATGCTTCTTCTTCTTCTTCTTCTTGAACGTAACATAGCAGTTCAACATTACGTTAAACTGTTATTAACAGCGAGTACGTCAATCATAAATATCGATAAATAAAAGTCTGGCAACATATGGCCAACTATCGATACTTTTATTTCAATATAATTTCCAAATTCAAATTTATACGTTAATATTTAAGTATTTTATGCACTTATACTCAATTGAATTAACTTAATTTGACTATTAGAATTCTTAATTTTAATTCGTTTCAATTGCAGCTTTTTCAGTTTGTCGGTTGTTTAGTTAGAAACAAGATCCAGTTTATTTTGAAAACTTCATCTAATAAAAATAGTATTTAAAAAATCAAGAAAAATAATTTTTTCAGAGTATTTTTAATTCCATACGATATCGATATATTTACCGATATTTCGGTAATCGTTATTAGAGCTTTGCGCCGTCGCTATTGTTCCGTTTTTACCGTTGCTGCTTTTGTCCTGTTCGGTCAGCAATTTCCGGTGAGCAGAATTGTCATTTTCTTTTCTTTTTATTTTAGAACCGTAAATGTTTGACATTAGTTTTTTTTTTGTTATTTCTATACACATTTTTATATAAATCCAGTGAAATTGAGAAATTGTGTGCAATCTAATAAAAAAAAATATATATATTTTATTCTAGTGCAATTTTTAGTGTCAGCAGTTTCAGGTGAGCAGAATTGTCATTTTCTTTTTTTTTTATTTTAGAACTGTAAATGTTTGACATTCGTTTTTTTTCTATACACATTTTCTATATAAATCCAGTGAAATTGAAAAAATCGTGTGCTGCCAAGCAATATAAATCAACCGCAATCTAATAAAAAAAATAAGATTTTATTCTAGTGCAATTTTTAGTGCGATTGCGTTTTTCGATCTATTTGCGTGCAAAAACATATTGTTGAACGTAAAATGAACAGAAGCTACAATCAGCCAATGTATCAGCAGTTACCTGCGCTGACCGTGGAAGTGCATTCTCAGCAATCCTTTTGCCAAGTACACACCAATATGGATCGCTCCCGCATGGCAGTCACCGACACCATCTATGTGCATCAGGACCACGTCTGCCAAAGCTCGTGGGCCATGGGCGGCCCCTCCATGCCAATGCGTAGTCCGGTAATTGTGCAGGCAGTACGTGCTCCTCCGTATATCGGCAATGGTGGCATGCCACCCCAAGCGCCACCTTCGCTATCACAGCCGACGCGTATTGGCTTTATGCCCAATGTGCACTATTATGGCAGTAACTTGGGTAAGTAAAGACTTTGAGTAATTTATTATTCACGGAGAATTGACAACGAAACTTTTCTGCAAAAATTCGATATGATCTCACGGTTCTTATTATATTATTATTATTATGCATTCTTTGCTTCAGAGTTGAACATATTAGTAAATAACTAATGTACACGATGTAATGTACGCATACATGATAGACCAAACAATAGTTTTTATTGTATTTATTTAATTATGAACTAAACCGTGTCTCAATCCTGCAGTCTCGATGAACACCAATGTACAATTGAATGTGCAATCGGCATCGCCCAGCGTGAGCGGTATGTGTGTGCTGTGTTGTACACAGAACCCAATTCGCCCCCAGCAACAGATGACCAGGGAGAATTCGACCCAGACGCCGGTAATTGTGATGCGTAGTCGCAATGCCAGCACACAAACCGATCTCATTGGCGATGCGCCACCAATGCCGCAGCCGCAACCGCAACCGCAGCAGGAGAAGGACGACAAGTAAGTAATAGTGAGAGTAATATGAAAAATACTATCCAATACTATCATTTACATAATTTGCAGCAAGGCGAGTAACAACAGCACATCAGTGTTTGATTTCATTGGCGATGCTCAGCAGTATGGCAGTCTGCAGGGCAATCTTCGTAACTCGGAGGTGTCGTTGCCCAAACAGCGTCTCAAGGAAATCACGCACATTTCGCTCTATGGCAGCTCGATTGCTGAGCAGGTGGCAAGTGCACATCGTCAGCGTCCATGCTTCAAGAAGATGGACACACTGTGTGCTCGCCTTAAACAGGATCTCTTGCGTCCCGATGGAGTGTTGCCCAACATCAACTCACAAGGCATTGCCTGGGCGGTTAAAGATTTCATATTCGTCTTTACACGCATTGTCAATGCTTGGATATTATTGAGGGGATATGTGTACAATACACCCGAGGGTCTCAACAAGATCAAGGACGAACTGCCCGACGGTTTTATGGGTGCATTTGATTGCTGGCAGATCACAACGCTGACCATGATCGAGATGATTATCAAATCGTTTGTGAATCTCGACGCCATGCTGCAGAAGCAGAAGAATAGTTTCACCAAAACGGATGTGCATAATTCGAATTGCAACAACAACAACAACAACGACAGCAGCAGCGATTCCAATTCGAGCAATAAAACGCTTAACGGCACCGACGACATTTCCAACCTAGAGGATGGACCCAAAGCTTTTAGCACGCCACGCAAAAGCACCGATCCGGAAGAGTTGAATCTCCTTGTCGTAGATAATGATAATTTGGATGATAACAATATGAACTATTTGTACACCATGGTTCGGGACTCGGAGGAGGCACAGCGCTGTGTCAATGCCAATGGCACATATCTTAAAACTGGCACATATACGCCGCTGCTAAGGGAGGCAAATCCACTGCAGCAGCAGTTGCCACAGAAGCCAACTGCCAACTGGCGACAGCCAGTTGAGTCCACAAAGCCTCCGATCAAAGCTCAAATGCCAAGGCTAATGGCTCAATGCCGTCCCAAATATGTTAAACCCTATACAACACCATTAAGCGTAGAGATGAGCCGCAAATTGTTGGAGCTAAGCAATCGCATCATGCAGCTACAGCACGGCGATCGGTTCTTTGAAAAGCACTTTACTCTCAATTATGTAAGTCTCAAATGCAACTAAAGTATAATTTGCTTAACTGAAATAATATCACCTATCTTAATCATTACAGTATCCACATTTCTATGAGCATTGCCATAGTGAGTTCATCGATGTGCGTGCCATCTTCTTAAAGATTGAGAGCGCAATCTATCAGCACATTTTCCAGCCCGTGCACGACTTGCGTCGCATCGTATTCTTGGTGCGCCGCCATCTAAAGGTACTTGCTAGAGATCAAGTTCTTGTAATCCACGATTTTACACACTATACATAATTTTTGATCAATATGTTTGATTTACCATATTTTTGGCTGCGTTTTTAGCGTTTTGTGGAGGACTGCTTCTCCAACTGAAGGTATTTGTATGAGTTTGCCATAATATGGACTAATGTACTAATCACTGGTCTTATTTGTGCACTAATCTCATAACACACACACACACTGGCACATAACAATTTTAACACACACACCACTTTAATTCCTTTTTGCATATTCTTACTGATAATGCTTTTCTTGACAGGATCACAGCAACATGGATTTGCGCTTGTACACCGATCTCTATGAGCGGGCCATCAACGAGATGCTCTCCAAGACGCCCTATGAACTTCAGGAGTTTAAGCACATCACTGGCAATCCCAATGAGAAGATTTTCTGCTCTGACATTTAAAGTGTTTCTGTGACATCAAAATCACTGATTTTTTTTTTATTTTTTTAGTTAACACTTTTCTCAACACAACATTTACATTACATCTTACCACAAACAAATTAATCAACTTCAATTTGTTTGTGGGGCAAGCTAAAATTATTTATTCATTAGCTGTCATGCACGAAAAGTAATAATTGTAAGTTGTTTCTTTGGCATGCTAATATTATTTAATCACTTAGCTTGCTGATTTCTAATTGTAGAATAGTTCAATTGATTGTTTAAAAACTTTCAGTATATTTTAATCAGTTCATAGTTGGAATGCTTTATGAGAACAACACACATCATGCTTAAAGTCAATTGCACAAAGTTTAGAAAGCATTAGTTAATCAAAATTGCGATAATGAAAATTTTTCGAGTCACACAAAAATGATTCGGCATACTTAGCTAATTTTGATCAATTGAAAACCCTTGAAAAAGTATGGTTTCAAAATCGTTGAAGATCACACAATATCAAAGTAAGAAATTTATTATGATGCATTAACCAAAATTGTACGTGCCACAAAGAATAGTGGAATAGAAATATTAGAAATCAGCTTAAAGCAAACACAAAAACACATTATTATTAGTAACAACACAAAAACACTAAAATTCAACATTTGTTAAAGTTTAATTGCACTCACGTTTACACAAACTTTTACCAACCAAACTTTTGATACATTCCAAAACATAATGAAAAGTCATTTTTGTAGACATTATAAAGTGTTTATTAAAAAAAATAGTTTCAATTGTAATTTCGAATTCAGTTTTTTTTGTAATCTCTGTGGTTACAAATAAATACAAATACAAATACACAAATATAAATGTAATATTTTTTTTTGGTAAAACTATCAACTAAAAATACACATTTAGAAATTATGTAAACAATAAATACACATAAATAGTAAGTATGTTCATGAAACGACTCGCAACTTTCATTATGTCTAATCGACTTTGGCAAAATCCGCCAGACTGATGTCCTGTGCCTGCAACATGCTGTGGAATATGCTTGACGCATCGTTGGCCAGCTCCTGCGGTTTGCCCTGCTCACAAATGCGTCCATCATCAAGGACTATGATGCGATCCATGGCTTGCAAACCTCGCAATCGATGTGCAATAAAGATGAGTGTACAACTCTTGAAGGCATTTCGCAGCGCCTGCTGCATGCTGAGATCGGACTCATCATCCAGCGAGGAGGTGCCCTCATCAATGCACACGACTTTGGCGTTCTTGAGCAGTGCTCGAGCGAGGCACAACAATTGGCGCTGTCCGGCGGACAAGTTATTGCCACCACTGTCGATATGTCCATCGAGTCCGCCCAATTGTTGCACTAGCAATGTGGCTGCTGCGGAATTCTTGATGGCATGCCAGATCTCCGAGTCATAGAAGCTATGTCGCGGATCTAGATTTTCACGCACAGTGCCTGCAAAAAAACAGATTTAAAATTTGTGCTAGAAACTGCAATTTAATAAGCGACGCACCTGCAAAGAGGAAAGGCTCCTGTGTGATGACGCCAATGCGTTCGCGTAGCACACTCAACGCCAACGTATTTAAATTCATTTGATCGAGATAGATGTCGCCGTGGGAGATTGGCGCCACACGCAACAAGGCGGCCAGCAGCGAACTCTTGCCGGCTCCCGTGCGTCCCACGATGCCGATGCGTTCGAAGGCCTCCGTCTCGAAGCTGATGCCACGCAGTGCTGGCGCCAAATGTTCGCGATAGCTGAGCTGCACCTGCTTGAAGCTGAGCACACCCTGGGTGGGCCAACCAAAAGGCGGATCAGCGCTGCCATCGGCATTCTGCTCCGGCTCCAGTTGCAAATACTGATCCAGACGCTCCACAGCGACCAGCTCCTGCTCCGTTTCGGCCACGGCATGCAGCAAATCACCCAGCTGTCCAGTGATGGACAACGCATACGAGATGCACAGCCCAACGAAGCCGGGATTTGTGGCATGCGCCAATGTTATGGCCGCCAACATGGCAGCGCCGCCCACCAACAAAGCGCCCAACAACTGCAGCCGCAATGCGAGCCACTGTTGTGCAGCCGAAGATGATAACTGCGCCTTGGTGCTCTCCTCCAGCTTGCCCTGGAAGTCACGCTGAAACCGAGCGCTGGCGCGCATGCTGCGTATGGTGGACAAGCCTTGAAGCGTTTCGGTAAAGTGCGTATAAAGCGGCGACATTGCGTTGCTGGACAGCCGCTTAATGTCACGCGAGGCGTGACGATAGCGTTGCTGCAAATTCAAATAGATGGGCACCAGCGGTATAACGATCAGAATGAGCCAGGGTATGGCATAGAGACTGACGCACAAGGAGCCCAACAAAGCGGCCAGCTGGGCAAGCAGTATGTTCATAATGAAGGGCAGCGAATCGTCCACAGTATTTGTGTCCGAGCTGAAGCGATTGAGTATGCGACCCACCGAGGTGACATCGAAGAAATTGAACTTGGCCTGCAAAGTACCAGAAATAACTTGTGTTCAACAGAAACTTGTCAGAGTTCAACTCACAAACATGACCCTCTTCAGTAGCTGTTCGTGCAGAAAGATGGCCGCCTTGATGCCCGCGTAGGCAAAGAGAAAGGCACGCGATAAGGTCACCAGTGAATTGCTCAATGCAATGGCCGCAAAGATGCCCAAATAGTAGCCTGTGGTGTGTGCGGTGTCATTGGATGCCTCCTGCCCCGGTCGCATAAGCACATGCTGCAGCGTTGTGTCATTGGGATGTCCATCGAGTGTTGTCTCCGTGACCCAATTCGCCAGCCAAGTGTCGCTCAAATTGCGCGTCAACTGCATCAGCAGCACAAAGAGCAGCACAGCCGAAGCGAGTGGAGTGCTGACAGCACGCCAATAGCAGCTGAACACATTGCCAGATAAATGGCCATATTCACGTGATTCCTCCATGAGCAAACTGTCCACACTCTTGTTGTCCGCATCGGCGGCATTGGGCAACTCCAAGGTGCCTTGCATCATCAACTCCTGCGCATCGTCGTCACCATCCTGGCTGAGATCAATGCTCTCGGTCATGTAATCGCTGGGCGTCAGGCGACCGTCCTTGATGTTCAGTATCTGATTGGCATGGAAGAACAACTGTGTGCTGCGCGTGACCACAATGCGTGTCTTATGCTTTAGCAGGCCCAGCAGACAGTGGCGTATGATGTGATTGGACACATGCGCATCCAAAGCAGACAACACATCATCCAGCAAGTAAACTGCAAGTATGTAAGAATTTCATAAGAAATCAATATAATTGTGTAAGCTAATTTACTCACTCTTCTTATCCTGATAGACAGCGCGAGCCAGCGCAACACGTGCCCGTTGACCACCGGATAGAGTTCTGCCATTCTCGCCCACGCCCATCAGATCACCGCCCAGGATGCGAATGTCTTCGTTGAGAGCGCAGGCAAAAAGTACACTCTTATACCACTGTTCGTCAAAGTTGCTGCCCCACACAATGTTGTCGCGTATGGTGGCGCGTTGCAGCCACGGCGATTGCGGCACATAGCCAAACCCAGTGGTCAGCTCCTGGACACAGACCTCGCCATCGACACACTGCAGCCCGGCAACGATGGCGGTGAGAAAACTGCTCTTGCCACCGCCTACCGGACCCTCGATGCAAATCAGTTGACCCGCCTTGATGTCCACATTGATATCCTTGAGTTGGAACTGACTGAGGGGAGTCGTCTCAGTCTCTTGTTCATTGCTGTCGTGCACAAAGCTTGCGTTCTTCATCTGCAGCACGCTGGTTGCAGCATCGCCGGCGTTGCTGTTGCCACTGCCACGCATTATGGGATTGTAGTAGCTGGAATAGTCCAGATTGGGCACATCCAACAGCTGTTGCACTCGGCGCAGCGAAACCCAAGCCTCCACCAGGCCATTGAGCACCCAGGGAAACGCGTTTAGTGGACCAATCAACATGTAGAGCAGAGCCACACTTGTGTACGTTGTGGAGGCCACCAAGTTGTGTCCCAGCAGCACATAGACGCTGAAGGTGAGCAGGCTCATCAGCACTGGAGTTGTGGCCCAGAAATACACGCACATGGCATCGAGATATTTGCGCTTCGACAGGAATTTAATCTCCACTTGACGCAGTTCACGTATTTTGCGTATAAAGATGGGTTCCCAGGCATTTGACTTGATTTGCTTGGCGCCCTGCATCGTCTCTGTGGTGGCCGAGAGACGTGCATCCTTGGCCGTCATCAGGCCATCTGTATAGACGCCAATGCGCTTGGCGAGCCAACGATTGGCGGGTATCAGCAGTGCCGCAAAGATGACGCCCGCCAAGAAGGCGACGCCCAGCTGCAGATACAGCAAATAGAGCGTGGTAAACAGCTTGAAGGGAATGCTCCAGAAGAAGTGAAAGCTGATGCACGAGTTGACAATGCGATCCGCATCCGTGGACATCAAATTGAGCATATCCGGACGAGATTCCCGTACACCTCTTGCCTCCAGAGCCTTGCGATAGATGCTATTGACGACACCGACGCGCATCTTCATGCTGACCATGGACATGCGCCAATCAAAGTGGCAGCCACACAACGCCGACAGCAGTGTCGATCCCAACAGACCCAAGGCATAATAGTAAGCACTATTTGTGGGCTTAGACTCGTCGGATTTCAGCAAACCGCCAAGCAACAGCGGTCCGGCAAAGCTGCTGATGTCCGCCACCAGGCGCAGCAAGCCAATCAAATAGAACTCCAGACCAAAGACTTTGTGCAGGGCGCGCAGTAGACTCTGCGATTGCGATAAGGCCAAGTGAAGACGCTCGCTTAAGCGTGTGACATTCAAGGCATCGGGCAGATCAAACAGATCCTCAATGCGACGCAGCTTTCCGGCGACGCCTTTGTCAATCAGCGGCTGCACCCAATGGAACAGAAAGCGCGATGCCCAGTTGGCCTCGTCCTGGGCATGACCGAGCAACGCCTCATTCAACTCAAAGTGAAAGTAAGTGTAGCGCTGCGATAGCAAAGCTTCCTGCTCACGATCCCGTTGATTGTTCGCATTCGTCGTGGAGACAATGGCGTTGCCCTTGGGAATCAAGGTGGCGGCATAGCAGAGATCACAGAGCAACGTGGCCAGGCTCCAGGGCCACCATTCAAAGTGGATGCTAGTGCGCAACCAAACCGCATCCAGCAGCACAACCATCAGCCAGACCACATTCAGCAGCAGCGAGCCGCGATGGCTGAGCGTGCCAAAGTGTCGAGCAGTCAGCAGGTAGCCTAAAAAAAGAACACAACAATTTATCGGGGTACGTATTGATTGGATTTTTTTTATTTTAAAATTACTAAATTTAATCTTGGACCACAATCTAAAGTTGTGGTCGAATTCAAAAACAAACTTAATGAGTGTGTAAATATAACACATGTGTTTTTCACAAAATATTGCTAGCTTCACCTCTTACAGTCTATCAGATGTGGGTGTTTTTTATAGACACACGTACGGTAAAAGAATTTCACAAATAAGTGATAATTAATAATTGCTTATTTGGGGAAGGGAGGAACTAGATTTGAACTTACCACAGTGCACCAGCCACATAATACACTCGGCAGCAACGACGAGCACATCAACGGCATACAAATCGATGCCCGCACGATGGAACACAAATATCTTGGATACGGGCAGCAGTGCTAATATAATGCTTAGCACAATGCGTATCGCGATTAATTGCAACTGACATCGATTGCGCGATATGCTTTGTGTGTGATTTACGCCGAAATTATAGGCGGATATTACCGCAAATATGGAGTAGACTGGGAACTGCAGCAACGTCTTCTGGAAGCATGGCAACAGATCGTTGGTATCGTTGGCAAACGGCTTGAGACCCGTCGGACAGAATTGTGTCCAATTCCATTTCAAATTCCAATCAACGTCCGACATCGTGGCGTGTGTTTTTAACGCTTGCAAGCAAATCTAAAAACGGGTATTTTTCTGCTGCCTGTGTTAGTCATCATTCGCGATTTCTCCGCGCGCGCTGCAACAGCGATAAATATTGCTCTAGTTGAGGCGTCGTTACCCTTTATTGCGGTGATTGCGCTTAACTGATTACAGCGGTTGCCTCTCTTGTTTATAATCAACACTAAATAAAAAAAAATGAAAACAGCTGGCGCCGCTAACAGCTGGCAACGTAAACACACGAATGGCAAATCTAAACTAAGCGATAGTCACTACTTAAAGAAGCAATAGTCGATAGCCTTAGATTTGTGCAATTATCGAGCAATTGTTATTGCATGAACAGTGTGCAACTAACTTAAAACCGACTCAATAAGAAGAAGCATTTGTTTACACAACAACAAAGTAATTTCTTGATAGCCATGACGCAAATTACGAATGGAAACGACGAGGAGAATACAGAAACAGCTGCCGAGTTGCCGGCACAACTGCTGGACATATTCAAGTCTCTGGCTGAGAATGCCAGCATTATCTTCAAGTCCCAGCAAATTGACGATCCCGATCTGAACTTAGTGGAGAAGCAACAAATCGCTCGAGATGCTTTTGTCAAAAATCGTGAAAGCTTTCTACAACGCTTTGGCAACTATTTAACAGAGCAGCAGTTGAGCGACCTGCAACATGAAGAGCTAAACGAAGACATACGCGAGCTGATCGAGAATTTTAAGCACAAGCTGCACACACGCAAAGTTTGCGTAAAGAATCGCAGATATCAAGCAATGCTGAAGCTGCTCCAGCAAGGCGAATACTTTAGCGAACACGAAATGATGCAGCGTGCTCCCGAGCTGTATCAAGAGCTTGTTGGTCAACACTTGACTGCAGAGGAGCGCAAGCAACGCGACAGTTATGATGTGCGCAACACAAGTTTCTCGGGCATTTTGATGCATACTTTGGAGCAGCGACAACGCGATGAGCTATTGCAACAAGTGGAGCAAACCGAAGCAGAGCCTGAGACAGAGACGGAACCGGCACCGCAACCAGTCAACAGCACAGATTGCGAGGTGCCCGCTGCATGTCGTCGGCAATGGGGCGGCTTTGAGGATGATGAGCCGGTGGCTTGCTCCACAAGTCGCAGCACAACGGCACCAGTCGTCACTAAGTTGAGCACACCCGAGTTTTATAATCCCAGAGAGCGCGAACTGTTACGCAATGAGTTTATGGGCCTTATGAAGGAGCGTTTTCTCAGTGGCCAGGACAAGGATTTCGATTACAGCGCAGTGGATGACAATGTGCAGTTGGATGACTTGAAGCAGCTGGAACGCGACGAAGAAGATGCGTATTTTGATGGCAGCGATGATGACGATGAAGAGGAGCCGAAAGAGCAGCCTGTGATTGATGACGAGCAGGATGATGAGCTGGATGTTTATATGCGGCATCTAAATCAACATCACAGTCTACAACATTAGGTTTTCAATTAGCATTAGAAGTTCTGCCAGTAATGGATGAGTAAACTCTTCATCAGCTAGGCTGCAGATTAAATCAACAGGAGTCTTTAGCAGCATTAGGTTTTTAATGGTTATCTTTATCCTTAAGTCTAGTCTTAGAAGCAGTCACCACACAAATTGTACAGAATACACAGATTGCAGGACCACCTTCTAGTGAACATCTTTTTCTCTTAAAACACTACAATTAGTTCGACTACCTAGGTCTACCACGACCACGAGGAAAACCGCGTCCACGGCCACGCAAAACTTTGCTATTGGGTGGCGGACTCTTGGGACGCAGCAGCTCGATGCGGCTTGTGCAACCGGTGGCCGGTGCCTCGGCGAAATACGTTTGATATAGCTCGGCATTGAAGTTGGAATTGGTCAGCTCAGGACCAACGGTCAGCCAACCTGGACGAATGCTTGAATCGCGACCAAACAAATGCAAACGTCGACGTCCGAGGCAGAAATGCTCGATAATGTGAAAGATTTCAATGGGTTTCTCAAAGCTACCGAATTCCTCCTCCTCCGATATGATCAAATCAATGTCCACATTGGCATGGATAAAGTCACCATCGCTGGAGCGGCGAACGGTACCCTTGATGCCCATCAGGCAGTGTTCTTTAGTGCGCTGAAAAACCGCTTTGGGAATTGCCTGTTTCGAATGTCCCGGCTTGTTTATGTTGGTGCGTATCCAGCAGATGTCTTCGCAACGACGAAAGCCCCACTTCTTCAAACAATTGCGACCCTGGTCCAAGCCCTCCGAGGAGCCACACCAAAGGAACACAAAGGAACGATGGGCGGCAATTTCACCCACATCCAAGTCTGCAAAAAGACAGGATTAATAAGTATACTGAGCCCTTAAGCTAAAAGAGCTCACTAAGTATATCATCCCAGTTCCAAAAGACTCTCGGCGCACCTCCGACGGTAGCCACAGCCGGAGCAGCTCGAGCATATTCCTCGAGTGGCGGTTCAATTAAGATGACATCAAATTTGCTGCCCAGCGTTTTCACATCCAACGTTTTGAGATCAGCCTTCAAGTACATGGGCGCCGAAGCGGTGTCCTGAATGAGTTTATCCTTCAGCTTGATAAGTTCACGCAGCTTGGGATATTCCTCGAAACGATCGGCGAGTCCCACGTCGCGTATGAAATTCTGTGGCCTTTGTCCAGTGTCTACGAAATGTTGGCAGTAATCGTTGTGCGGATTGGAAGACTGTGTGCCTTTAAGGAACGTTGATGAATCCCTGTAAATAATCTCACTTGGCGTCTTTTTAGACGATGAAGATGCGCCTCCACTTGTCTCCTCTTCGTCCCTTTGACCAGCAGCATTTAGCTGTCGACTGCCGCCGGCGCCGGCATAATTGTTACCATCTTCTTCGGCATTGCCTAGCACTTTCTTCAGCTCATCCACGCTGGACAAGCCAAGCTGTAGAATTTAAACAAGTTTAAACAAAAAGCATACAAGAAACTTATGTGGGAAAATCACCGTTTGAGCCAAAAGCAGCCGGCGTTTGCGCGAACGCTCTTGTGAGTTTTTTAACACATCACTCATGGCCAACTATTGTGTAACTTTACTATTAATTTAGCATCAAAAATGCAATTTTAATTCAAAATTAAAAGACAACAAAAAGAAAATTTAGACGAAACAACGCGTCTCAATGACGCGAGTGGGCTCACGGCAATCTCACGAGCCATCGATAATACGTCAGAACAATTTGTGTGAATGACAAAATGCCGGGCAGTATTGCAGGGATTCAATCGTTATTTTTGACTGTCGATAGCGATAATAACAATATTACAGAGTTGTTTGACAGTCAAGCCTACAAAAAGTTGTTCTTTTTTTAATTTTTAATTAATAAGTGCATGTAGAACGCTTTTAAAAGTTCTAAGCACGACAATCTTGTCGATATTTGCGATAACATACGTTATAACGATACTATCGCAAGACTTGCACTGATGTGAACAGTCTGGCAACGCTAGCACACAGCTGCACGCCACCAAAAAAAAAACTTGTATAGTGCTATACTCTGTGATTGGTTTTTTTTTGTATAAATATTTGTAATTAAACAAATTAAAAGCAACGTAAAATGAAGGTGCTGCGCCACACGCTACTGTGCGCGCTTCTAGTGCTCGCCGGCTGTCTGATCTTTGTGGCAGCGCAGGGTAAACAGAAGGTAAAGAGCGTCTTCCTTTGATGGCCACGTCACTCGTATCAAAATAAAAACCAAAGAACCTCAAATTAAACCGGCAAACTAAAAAAGCCGGTTAAGTTAATATTATGCTGTATTTGTTTACATAAGTGTATTATTGCTATTGCAGGCGGGCTTAACGCTATCGGAGCGCGTGCAAAACTTGGTGGATATGAACATGAAGAAGCCGCTGTTGCGTTTCAATGGACAAAAGTTTCGTGAATATGTGAAGAATACGCCACGCAATTATTCGATGGTTGTAATGCTCACAGCGCTGGCGCCAACACGTCAATGCCAGATCTGTCGTCATGCCCACGATGAGTTCAGCATTGTGGCCAACTCGTATCGCTTCTCGCCCATCTATTCCAACAAACTCTTCTTTGCCATGGTCGATTTCGATGAGGGCTCCGATGTATTCCAGATGCTGCGACTCAATACGGCGCCCGTTTTCATGCATTTCCCCGCCAAGGGAAAACCAAAGGGTGCCGACACCATGGACATACATCGTGTGGGCTTTGCAGCTGATTCGATAGCGAAATTTGTGGCTGAACGCACGGATATCACCATTCGAATCTTTAGACCACCAAACTATTCGGGCACTGTGGCCATGATTACTCTGGTGGCGTTGGTGGGCAGTTTCCTTTACATCAGACGCAATAATCTGGAGTTCCTGTACAACAAGAATCTGTGGGGCGCCATTGCGTTGTTCTTCTGCTTCGCCATGATCTCGGGTCAGATGTGGAATCACATTCGAGGACCACCCTTGGTGCACAAGACGCAGAATGGCGGCGTTGCCTACATCCATGGCTCCTCGCAGGGCCAGCTGGTGGTGGAGACCTACATTGTGATGTTCTTAAGTAAGTTAAGGGCTGTGGGGTTTGATATTTAAAAGAGAGGCAGACAATTTCATGCAATATTTTGTGATTATTCTTTTGCAGATGCTATGATTGTGCTGGGCATGATTCTGTTGATTGAGTCGGGCACACAAAAGGCGAACAATCGAAATCGCATTATGGCCATGGCCGGTTTGGTCTTGTTAACTGTATTCTTCTCCTTCTTACTCTCTGTATTCCGTTCCAAAGCGCAGGGTTATCCTTATAGGTAATTAGTTTGGTTAATTAGTTTCCTATTGATCTGGCTTTAATTAAATTTCTCGCTTTGCAGTTTCTTGTTCAAATAGAATCGACTGAGGCCAACAGCTTTCAATGACGAGGGTTCAAGAGTGGATCGTTATTAACGTTTTATAGTTCAAATTCCAAAAAGCAAAATCACCAAGCACCAAGTACTCGACGTGTGTGTAAAACAAGTTTAATAATAAAAGCCACTACTAAATTACAAATTGCCTCTATATACAATATAATATTATAAAACTATTATATTCTATATTCATTATAAGTCTCGTTGTTGAGGAAATCGATGCTTCATCTCCTTAGCACCCAATCTTCTAAAGAAGCCAGGGAATAATGGCATGACGTCGCTTTGGGTAATCCTTAAAATTCTCCTTGTACCACTGATGTGTGAGCAGCGCATTAATCGTCTGATTACTGGCCACCCACAAAAAGATGAGCTTCCATGTGCGGATGGGTGTCATTAGATCCGACAAGCAATAGTACATAACGACTTCTAAGAACATGTGTGGCGATGAGATCAAGTTGAACCAACCTTGCGATGGCAGCAAATGTTCTTCAGTCTGGACGGCGCCTGTCTTGCCATTCTTGCGAAGATTCACCAACACCATGTTGCTGCTATACTGCTGATGCCAGGCGAACAGAAAGATCAGGATGTAACTGAACTGCAGCAGCGATAGATGAGATAGCGTGAAAGGCTCTGGCTTCGAGCCACGTACGAATCCCGCTGTGTTAGACAGTAGTGAGGTTACAGCGCCAAAGTAATGCATATAGCCAACAGCATAATGGGAAAGATTTATCTTGCTGCGCCTGGAGAAGATTTGCACAAAGTTTGTTTCATAGAAACGACGAACGCATTGCAAACCAAGGAGAAGCGATGCCAGCAGCGCTGTTGAGCTGTCGACTTGTACTTGGCGATGCTGCCGTCCACCACACATCAAATCCAAGAAGCGAAGCACAAATTCGGGTGCCACCTCTTGAGTAATGACGCTGCGAATGATGAAATAAAGTGCGAGCATCGACCAAACTAATGCGAATACATAGAAATGACTGAACCACGCCTTGGGCACTTCCAGATGATTGACCAGCGCATCAGTGGCCCCTTTATGACTGTGTTTGCCATAGCGAAATGATTGTCTAATGCTATTTGGTAGATGTGATTCCACTAAAGTCATTAAACTGCCCAGGAGTACGATGGTCACGATAAATATGATGAATATCAATTGCAGCAGATTGAGCTGGTATTGGTCAACGAGCTGCTCCAAGGAGCTAATTAAAGCGAGCACCATTTTCGCTTGACACGTAAGTTTTAATTTACAACTTTGACCGCTTTGATCGACGACACAACTTTCTCTAATCAACAAGCTTATCAACGGTTGGGAAAGCAACAACGATGACACGCTTAGTCGATGAAAACTCGTTATCGATTTACTTATTGCAAGCATCGACGTTATTTTTCCTACGTGTGAATGGCAAAAGCGTAGGGTTGCATGTAATGTATTCGCCTTGCGCGTCTGTATTCAAAAAATTAAATTTATTTTTATGGCATATTTATATGTATTTAATTTGCAACAAAGCTAAGATTCCAACTAAATTACAACACTATATAATTGCTATTAATGATATTTCGATGCGGTTATATGATATATGTAAATGTAAGCCCACGTTTACGCTGGCAATGTTTAGTGGAGTTTTTCTGCTTTGGTTTATTGCTTTCTGTTTGAATGTGCAAGGCGCGCCTTTAACAATACAGCACCCGGGGTTCTGACGATTGTCATATGTCCACGCCATTGCGCCCCAAGGTGCCGCCCTTGTACGGCGGGGGCTTGGGTCGTGCGTAAATTCCAGCGACTCCACTATCTAGTTGATACAAGCTGTTGTTGGGGCTACGAGAAAAGAGAGAGCATGATAAACAATAAGCCTTTTTAATTTTATATAGAAATACCTTTGGGAGCGCAAGCTCGTGTTGTCCAACAGAAAATTGGGATCCTTGAGGCTCTTGAGCGTTGTCACTGGTTGCATTGGTTTTGTGTCCGAGCATTGAACCATCTGCACGGTGGAAGACATGGGATAGTCCATATGAAGAGAGCTGCAAAAGAAAATGCAGTTAATGAAATTTAGTACAAAAATTACTTTAAGCTAAATGGCATTTAATAAACTAAAAAGTTACCTGTCATCATCGGAAACACTCTCGGATTTGGCGCAAGATTCTTCACACAAATGAAAAATGTTTTCAAAGAAAAACTCTGAATGTGGATCATAACTAAAAAAGTAAGGAAATGAAAATAAAAATATAATTAAATTTAAAATCGTAACTAATTAACTTAAAAATTAAAATAGGAATGATGGCTTCGGCGAATACAAAATCATATCTTATCTCATAGTTAGCTGTCTACACTTACAACTTGTGATGCTGGAAGCAGAGCACGGCAGAGAGCATGCCCAGAAGCACGGCCAGAATCATGCCTGGAATGGCAAAGGCAAAGGCAAACTCATCGATGTAATTCCGCATGGGGACATCCTCGCGAGGAATGCCCAGCCAGCGATCATTGCGACGCTGTTGTTGATCTTCAGTCAGTTGATGCTGCTTATGCTTGGCATCGTTATTGTGGTACAACACCTCGGTGGGCGTCTCTATGCCAACCATTTTAAAGGCACACCAGTCCAGCTTGAAGCCGACATTCTCGAAGATCTTTTGCACTGAGGTGCGTTTGTAGGTGCACGACGGCAGCTTGTAAAGTGGACGCACTTCCTCTTGAAGTTGCTTCAAACGCGGCGAGAACTGAGCAAAACTGCCCACATGAACGATGACGCTGGAAAAGTGAATTAAGAGATTAGAATTGCTTTAGAAGAGCATATCAACTCATGAACTCACCCTTCACGTTGCTGAGGACGCAGTGGCAGACGGCCGCCCATGTTGACCGCCGACTCCATGAAGACCACACTGAGATCTTCTTTACTGCCCGGCCACAGATCTTTGCGAAATATATTTCGTAAGTTCTCCACGCGTCCCGGATCCATGAGATGCACCCAATTCAGGTTGTCGATCTTCATTTGCACCACATTGGGTGCCACAAATTTATGCGCCACAAACATGCTAATGACGCTTTGACGTGTCTCGTAATTCTGTCGATTCAATGCCACCACATCCAAGTTGAGGGTTTTGCCTGCTGCGGAGATGGGTGGTGTGCCATAAAGGAATCCCGCATGGTACTCGTGACTGTACATGTAGCGCATCCAGCTGGGCAGGTCGGGATAATGCTGCAGTGAGGGTCGATAGCGAAACTGTTCGCTAATCACTTGGTGAGTCCAGTTGAAAAGCTGGGGCTCGATTTTATAGTTGAACAATTCCCCCACATTCGCTTGCAGTTTCAGTTTAAAGGATTGTACTCCGTGTATGGCCAGACATGCCACAATGAGGATTATAAGCTGCATTTCAATTAAGTTTTATGCGACGTATTAGAGTGATTTTTATATCAACATTCTTTTGGTGGACGCTATGATGACTGAAAATTCCTGCAGTGTGTATCTGAGTTGAGAGAGCGCAGGCGCAGTAAGAATTTCCATGTTTGGGACACCAAGACACTTGTTGCACTAGGTCAGTCAATATTTATTGCATTAATAATCAATTTTGTTGATAAATTGCAGCCTAAGAAACGCTATACCCAATTTAAATAAAACGATCTGTGGTTGGTTACACTGTTATAAGTCTGGCAAGCCAATATAACGTCTGCTTTTATCGATATACATGAAGAAGGTTTTATTGGCACGCAGTGTGACCATTACTGATATATTTGAAAAGATTTTGACAAAATTTGTTATTTTATATAAATCTTGTTGAAAATATTTTATATTAATGGTAAATTTTTATTTTTCTTTAGGAGAAATGTAGTAGAAAAAGTTATTCGAAAAGTGGCGCTGAAGTAATTTTGTAAAATGCTTAAGTGTGACCAGCTAATCATTGTTGTTTTTAGCATTTGACATGCCTATAACTCCGGTTACACTGAATGTTCCAAAGAATTTTATCAGCTGCAGGTGCCAACGTAAAGTTTGGTCAAAATACGTGGCTTTGTGTTTTCGCGCAAATTCAAAAAGTGATGTTCGCTCAGAGATAGCCCTTCGCTACTCATTTTTAATATGTTGGCATTTCTGCTGCAAGTGTGCTGTTATCTGCTCGGCTTCCTGATTGTCGCCGCCCTTCTGGTGAGTGTTGTGTTGAATCACAAACTTATGTATATATATGCAGCTTTGATTGATAACTCTCAAATTTGTTTGTTGTTGTAGACTGTGGCAATATTGTTGTACAAAACAAAGCCGTATCCGATAATCACACGACACAAGGATGAGAAGTTCTACCTTGATCCCAAAACAATTAAAACCATCGAGTTTCCTAGTTTAGACGACTCGCCAACCTTGGAGCTCAGCGTCATTATACCGGCATATAATGAGGAGAAACGATGTAGGTTTTTTTGTTACTTTATATATGAGTAATCATCACATGATTATGTTTGCTTCACAGTGCCCGTTATGCTTGATGAATGCTTGGCGGTTTTGGAACAGAAGCAATCACAGCAAGCGGACTTTACTTACGAGATAATAGTTGTCAGCGATGGCAGCAGCGATGCCACCGTCTCGGTGGCTCTTAAATATTCCAAAAAGTACGGTGTCGATAAGTTTCGAGTGCTAGAGCTAGTAGAGAATCGTGGCAAAGGAGGCGCTGTGCGACTGGGCATTTTGAGTGCACGTGGAAGGCAGCTGCTCTTTGCGGATGCCGATGGTGCCACAAAGTTTGAGGATTACGATAAACTAGCGACGGCATTAACCAGTGTAGCGCCCGAGTGGCGTCAGGATGGCATTGCCATTGGATCCCGCGCACATCTCGAACAGGAATCAATAGCGACGCGCAGTTTTCTGCGGTAAGTTTAAGAATAAGTTGATATCCATAATCTATTCTAAAACGCCTATTTAAACAGCACTGTTTTGATGCATGGTTTCCATACGCTGGTCTGGATTTTTGCTGTGCGGTCAATACGCGACACTCAATGCGGCTTCAAGCTATTTACACGAGCCACGGCAAGAAAACTCTTTAGCAGCCTTCACGTGCAACGTTGGGCCTTTGACGTTGAACTTCTTTATCTTGCGGAGCGTCTAAAGTTGCCCATGTCTGAGGTGGCTGTGCGTTGGACTGAGATTGATGGCTCGAAGTTGTCGCCATTCTGGTCGTGGCTTCAAATGGGAGTTGATCTGTTTATGATTTGGCTGCGCTATATGGTTGGTGCCTGGCGCATTGCTGCCAACCAGAAGAAGGAGAATTAACTGAAATGAAGATTTGGGCCTTAAACCTTAGTTTAGTAATTGCATTTAATTTCTTAACTATTTATGTTTCTCAAAACAAAAAGAATATAATACATTAAGTGCACAGTATTCGAGAAAATATGCTGAAGTAATATGTATTTTGTGTGGTAAAACAAAGTTAAATATGATTCAAGTCTTTATTTATTTTCAAATGCCGCTACGATCGATAGGCTTAAGAGCTGCGATACGACGTTGTGGTGGGAGGTCGATAGCACTACTTGGAAGCATCGATACTATGCAGTAGTATCGATATGCATAACATTGTGGCATTGCTGCACTTTACAAATTATCGATAAGCGTTTCAAAGTTCTGTCGCGTCGGCGCGGTCGCCACTCAGAACAGCAGCAACAGCGCGAATAAATATTAAATTAAATTAAATTAGCAGTAAGAGTACTGTGTGCATTGAAAGCGATTGCTCAATACCAAGTGCCATACACATACTATTCTAGTCTAAAGAATGTGCAGTTTTATTCACATGTACTACGTAGTGCATTTATAGTTCCAGGAATAGCGCTGAGAAAAATCGCCGCCTGTTGCGCCTCTGTTGTGTGTGTGTGTGTCTTAGCTGCTCATATGTTTACTTGTGTGCGTGCGCGAGCAGCTGAGCCTCATCGGAATCGCAATCGGAATTGTTTATAAAAAATTTTGAATGCTTCTGCCGCTGGCGCAGAAAACAGTATGCAAATGTTAAACAAGCCGGTCGCGTCGTCTACCTCGCCGTTGTCGTTGTCTTCGTTATTGTTGTTTTGTTGTTGAGAGTGCGCGCCGCGTAATCGAAAGTGATTTGTTATTATAAAAATTTATTAAACGATTTTTTTGTTTGTATTGCACTTCGATCGGTCATTGCATCAATTGCTCAATCAACGGCACTTGTGGTAAGTTTGGCACAGTTATTGCGCCCCCGTCCCCACTTTGTTCCTCTATCTCTCTCCCTCACTCTTCCAACCCGTTTCGAATTTCATTGTTGCTTGAAAATATTTTATCGCTTTTGTTCTGATTCTGGTTTTGTGTTTTATCAGCACAATTGATATACATATGAGCTGAGCTCAAAGTCAAACCAATTGCAGCAGCTGCTCGGGTGTGCCTGCTGATAAGACTTATTCCCTCCTCTCCCCTTTTGCTGAAACTTGTTGCACTTCCCAATAAGAAAAACGTTCGCCAATCAGACCACATTTTGTCGCTTGTGTTCTGCTCTTGTATTCTTCTTTCAAGCTGCAAACTCGTTTTGATTTCGTTTTGTCGGAATTCTTTCAAAGGTCGCATTGTCAAACGTCGCCCCCGCTCTGCCCCCGCAAAATAAAAAAAACATGCGATAATCAACAGAAAGCCAAAGTCAAAACATTTGCGAAAAAAGAGTAAATAATAAGCAAGCAGAATGAAAACTAAACGCAGCCATTATTTTTTGCGTGGCGAAATTCAAAGTCGTCGCACTCTAAATCTGAAACTCTCCTGAGTGCGAAACTGTGTGTGTGTGTGTGAGTGCGAGTGTGAGTATGTGTGCATGTGTGAGTGTACCATGGCCATGGCCACGCCCGCTTGCCAAAACGCGTTGGCTCTTAGCTGTTTGTTGCAGTCTGGGTCCAAGCCCCAGGGCAAGATTTATGTATGCGCCATTGCCTTAGCGCGATCCTTTTGCGGTGTTTATTTTATTAATATACCCTATACTTTCAGGTAGACTGCCTATCGAGACATTATCGATAGTTTGGTTTCTTGGCGCCGTTAGGATTGCGCAGCGCTGTCATTTTTTTTTGTCAGAGCTTTTTCAACTAGATTGCAGCATTGCCGGATAGTATGCAGAAATTAGGCAAGTTTTGCTAGGGATCCTGAAATTGCATTTGCATATGATTCGCGTAGAGTATGTACTAGTCATATATGCTCGTCTCTTGATTGTTACTCATGGATAAATGTGTGCTGGACTCTCAACGCTTCGCTTGATTAAAGCAAAGGAGTGGGAGAGTGTGCAGGGCTGCTAAAGAGTCTACAATCGCCGTTCCTCGTAATGTTGTAGTCGTAGTCGTAGTTGTTGTTGTTGTGCGTTTGTCGCTTTTGTTTGTTGATTTCCATGCGCAGTCGCAATGTGGCAACGTTGTTGCTGTCTTGCTGTCGCTGCCGTTGTGTTGAAGTGCGATAATTCCATACTCTGTTTTTATTTATATGCGTGCATGCGTGTGTGTGTGTGCGTGTGCGTGTGTGTACAGTTGTATGCAGCTTGAAACGAGACGTTTGTTTTGTGCGCACGCTTCGCTGGCAACTGTTAAACTGCTCAACTGCTCTTGGTCAGTTGATCAGCTTATGGTGGGCTAATCCTTTAATCAGTTTTCTACACAACTCTCTGCAGTCTGCTGTGCAACTGGTTTTCAACTCTGCGCTGCGCTTCACTTCAAGGTCAACGATGCACAGCGAGCCATCTCGCTGTCAGTTTTTCCGCCCGGTTCTTGGCTAATTAATTGACCATTTAATCGCTCGATTTGCTGACTATCTGAGCCTATCTCAGCTTATGGCTCACTCTTGCCTCTGCTAGCTCATTTCTGATTGATGTCTGCCAACGCCCACAACAATTAGACCGGCTTTTATTTTGTATTTCTTTAAACCACGGTCAATGGCACAAGATTCGCACGCCCACCATCCAAATAATGCTCGACGCGATTTAAGGTGTTGTCATGTTGTAAGCCAACTATATATATATATATTTTTTTTTTGTTTTGGCTCACATCATTAACATGATTTTATGGCTTAGCTAAATAAATATTACTACATGGTTTGCCAATTTCTTCTCCCAACAGAGCAACTCTCACAATGCTGAGCAGCAAATCGCATCGTAGCTCACATGGCAGCATCAAGTCATCGACATCGCTGCGCTCCAGCAGCAAATCCTTTCAGGCCAAAATGGATAAAATGTCGCAGCATCTGTACGACATTGTCAAAAGCGGATCGATGGTGAAGCGTGCACAGAACAAGAAACGCTTCACGCCCGTCAACTACAAGCATCGTTGGTTCGAATTGACCAAGCGAACACTCTGTTACTTCGATGTCGAGAATGTCGAGGTGAGTCAACAGCAGTTTCAATATTATTATTTATAGTCTTGAAGCTTTTTCACGAAGTTTGCTAACAGCATAAATCAAAACATAACTAATTCCCATAGTATTTCATTATTTGCTACTCGATTGTTTTTTAAATGTGTAAAAACATTGGTTTTTTAGATAACAGATTTAATACATGCTAGTTTAATCTCTGATTTGATATTTTGCTAATTTATATAATGTTAAAATCAAATTAATTTATTTGTAATCTATAATCCGATTCGTGATTCCAATCAGCACGCTTGTTCTATTCAAAATGAAGCTTGGAAATAAGGTCAAACACCAATTTATTGCAAATTATTCGTATAGTTTATGGTAGAAATTATTTTTATTGAAAAAACCAAACCGAAAATAGATCTAATATATTTTTGGAAACAATTAACTTCGTTTCACTTCCCCTATAAATTCAACGCATAAGATTGGATTACGAGCTGTGAACCATTTATTAATGGCTTTTAGTATGACCACTATTTTATGTCGTCCTTCAGGAAATATTGCTTCTATATCAATATTCATATCCAAAATAAATGTTTCATGAATGAATTTTGTCTGAGGAAATCAAAAACCAACATTAAATGCATTCAATTTTGCGATGAATAGAACTTACACCTTTCAAAAAACACTTGTCTTTTACGTCCTCCACGTTGGTGATATACCGAGTCCAAAACTTGTACCAATGCTGTCTCTCATCATATAGGACGCTGCAACCATCGTAAACGTTCATGCTTAGCAAGGAATTGATCCATTCTCCACGTTCATAACGGAGACCCGTTACAGAAACCTTTTGTTAAAATCAGATAAATGTATTATTCGTGAACCTTTCGTAGAAAATCCGATGAAATTACTTGAAGACGATCAGTTGGTTCGTAATTCCATATAGATGTCAAATTTCCCGATACTTCTATTTTATCCCCGACTTCTTTTGTGTGCATTTCCGAAAAATCGAAGAAATCCGAAACACCCTTGACGTTGGATGGTTGATGTGAGCATGTCGTAAATACTTCTTCATCTTCGAGTATTAGCCGATAGTTATATGCACTCGCGAAATCCAACCATAGAATTAGTACTTTGAAGAATGCGCTTATTTCCATTATTAGCCATAATAATAACTGTTTGTAACGTAGAAATAGTTGTGGTATTTATACACATTCTAAATAATGGCTTATCTATTAGTGTATATCATTTTTCAGACAACACGTTGTTACTAGATAATTGTGGTACACCAAATAATTGGAGCTTAGAGATAGATGGATAGATAATGGATTTTTATCAGTTGTATTATATTTTACGAAACAAGTGAATTTCCGGATAGCTGATTCATTTTACGTTATTGAATTTTAGAGGAATTTATAGAATTCCTTGACAAATCCGCAAAATTAGGTTATGTTCGGTATTTTTTCAAATTACTTTGAATTTTCTTCAAAATGATATAGTTGCCTTGAATGGAGCATTCTTTAGTAATGAAAATGCATGACCTAAGATCTCTCATACTCTCTTTTGGCTCTCGGTTTCCTGTCTCTCTTACTCTCTTTCGCTGGTGTTTTGCTTTGTCTTTTGTTTATCAACTGAGCTGCTGGGAGACAAAGACTCAGATAGCACGTTCAAGGGTAGAAAAGGGGGGGAGACAAGAGAGTCTATCGCTGGCCATTATTCATGTTTAAGTGGGTGTCTCGACCTGTCGTCATGGTTTCGTCATTTATTGCGTCGTTATTGCAGCACCTAACGCAACTTTCAATGGGGGCGGGGTAGACTAGGGATGCTCCTCTGTGAAAGGGGCGGGCGGGAGTGTATTGTGAATGGGCGCACAGCTGCCAGAGGCTCGCGTCTTGGTATTCGTTTCAAAACAAATGCAAATCACTCGGCAAATGTGTTCGGCTCTCGTTAAATGCTCGTCGTCGTCGTTGCCGTTGTCGGCAAATCCTTCCAGTCTACAGTGGTGTGTACGAACTTTTGTGGTTGGACAAACACACCCTGCCAGCAGCTGTTCGCAGCTGTTTCCAGCGACGCCGGCAAGCGAAAAATTTGAAGGGACGCACCCCCGTTTCGTCGAGTGTAGAGTGTAGAGTTGCTATCCTATCCTATCCTATGCTTTTCCCAATTGGAAGTGCTCCTGGATTGTGTCGGCAAAACGAAGTTCACTAACCGTCGCCGTCGCCACGGAGTTTCTAGCGTTTCCTCGCCGCGTGCGGACGTCTGTTCTTATCACCTTGCGATTTTTCCCCACGACGCTTTTACGCCCTAAACTACAAAAAAATAAAATAATAAATACAATTTAAGGTGTATTTAACATAGTTTCTTAAAACAAAAATAAGTTTATAACTATCGGGTGCCAAGGAGAAAAGCATATTTTTTTGGCATATTTTTCCAAGCGCGTCGCCGGCTGCCACCCTTGAAAATTTCGGTCGGGTTTTTTTCGGGCAAAGCGGTATTTGAAACAACCCTTATGCGAAATACATATAACCAACACTTTTTTGCCGCATTTCCAATAACTTTCTAATCAAACCAAAGTGTCTTCTATGCCCCGTCTACTTACAAGACAAGTGAACGTGCCACACACACACACACACACACATATGGTTATATGCCATATAAGATGCCAAAGAAATACTTTGCAATAACTCAAATTCAAATTTTGCAATAGATAAAAAGTAAAAGAGAGAAAAAAAAGCCCCACCCAAGGCACAAAAAGTTTGCTCAAGTGTGGCGAGTGTGTTTGTGTTGTTGTCTCGCTCACACAACTTAGTGTTGTTGTTGTGGCCATAGTTGTTATTGTTGTTGCCGCACCCTGGGGCCACAAAAAAATTAAAAGGATTATCGCCAAGTGTCGCCAAAGCTTAGGTAAGCAGTAATTCATTTAGCTTAGTGACACTAACTAATTTAAGAATGCTAGTCTAAGCTATCAGCTAGTTACTTAATTCAGTAATTGTATTATTCATTTATAGTCCTCTCTTCTAGCTGCTTGCATCATTGAGTTATTCAATTTCACCCTTTTACCCAGCTGCTTACTATTTATTTTCATCATTCAGTCATTCTTTCATTGCCTTCCTCAGCTGTCCACCCTTTTGGTGGCTGTTGTTTTTCCTTTTTTGCCCCCATATTTTTCCGCTTCAACTGCTTCACGGAGTTTGAGGTTCGTTGAACTTGTGGTGGTAAATGCTCAATTAATTGATTGATACACTGGACTCTCGGTGGTCGGTGTCGCCTAGTCATGTCTTCTATTGGGGTCACTTGCCTGGTTCCCCCAGCGCTTTGCATTTAGTCATTGCACTCTCTTCTTCTCCTTGGCACTGAGCGAAGTGGAGGTGCTCAGTTAGTTACTTAGTTAGGTGTAGGTGTAGGGGGTGTCATGGTCATTAACCTGTCATAAAAATAAAAATCGTTACTCGCAAGTCCCACGACTCCAGAGCTATGGCTCACCAAGCTGGTATGCTAATTGAACCGAGCTTTGTTTGTAAACACTTGGCCAACACCTCCTCATCCACCTCCACCTCCACCTCCACCTCCTCCGCTTTTAACTTCAGCTCCTCCATTTCGTTATGCTTCGCTCTGTCCGGCTCTCTAATACATTTCTCGCAGATTAAGGTTGTAAATAACAATTTTCCTAAAGGGCTCATGCGAAGGCGCAGGCAACGCATGTTAAGTTCAGTTTGGATTGTCCAACGAATTGCAAATACCCTTTGACTCGAAAAGCATTATGATGAATAGAGTTTTTATTCGTATACTAAAGTCTTTAGAAATATTATAGAATGCTTTAAAATTAAAGAAAAAGGTATACAGAAAACTCAAATTAACTTTTTAATGAATCAAACTTTAGACAAAACTCTATTAGGTTAGCAATTGAAATTTTGTTTTTAGGAATTTGTAAAATTGATACTCTATGAAGATATTCTAGGATATTTTCTAGATCAAAAAGTTTTTATACGTAATAATTTCAGTCTAGTTTCTATTCTCATTTTTCTTCTATTTTACAGTGTAAGATTATTTTCTTATACAACTTTTTATATTCCCACTTTTATTTAAAGACAAAAATGTTCAAGATGATTTTTTTTATACAACTTTTTGTATTCCAACTTTTATTTAAAGACAAAAATGTTCAAGATGATTTTCTTATACAACTTTTTGTATTCCAACTTTTATTTAAAGACAAAAATGTTCAAGATGATTTTCTTATACAACTTTTTATATTCCAACTTTAATTTAAAGACAAAAATGTTCTTTTAGAATTTAGTTTTAAACTTTAAATGAATTTTTTACTAAAAGAAGTTACTTCGTTTACATTTTCTGCTTCTAAATTGTCTGACTTGGGCTGGGCTACCTCTTTGTCAGTATTATGAGCATAGTGTAAAAATTAATGGAGGTGCCATCTGCCCAACTGACCATCAGCTCCACCCTCCGTGCCCCTTGTAGCTGCAACTCCATTTACGCCTCGTAAAACGTTGTAAATGCCTCTGGACAATCAGGCAAAAGACGAACCTCGAAGTTGCCTTGGTGTGTGGGCTTCTTCCATTCTGTTCGGTAGCCATTTGGAATTGGAATCGTTGGCCATTGGCATTGGCAAAAATACTTTTTGTTTTTATGACCTTTGCATTTTTATGGCACAGAGACTTAAAGTGGACTGGCGTAGTAGTGTGTGGTGGTGGTGGGGGGGGGGGGGGGGGGGGGGGGGGGGGGTGAGAAAAGCTGCTTGATCAATTTCCATAACTGTGCGGCATTTTCAATTAGGCATTTCAATTTATCACCTCACATTTCACTTTACTGCACACTGCTCTATGCAGTTTCTGAAGCTCTTTGGCTCTCGCTCTCTGTCTCTGTCTCTCTCTCTCTCTCTTTTCGTTTCGGATTATTACTCATCGAATGCATTCAAATTCTTCACGAATTGACACCTTTTTTGCTGCCCAATGGCCCAAAGCCGATTTCGTAGAATTACAAGTCGCCTGCAGTCGCTTCGCCTGTGTCTGACAAATTAGCGCAGCAGCAGCTAAAGTTGTTTTCTTTTAATACCCTGCATCAGTTGGGACTGAAAGGGTGTGATAATGTGACAATCGAAGATGAATATGAATGACAGAAGAAAGCAGCTTCTAGTTCTTAAAATAACTAACTAGATATCTGAGAATTTGAACTTAAAATGAAATAGAACTTAAAATAACTACTTAGACATCTGCGAGTAAAAGAACTTGAACTTAAACTAGATATCTTAAACTAGAACATAAAAGAACTATGTAGATGTCTGAGTACGCAAATTAAGTAATAATATGTTGAATACAAAATCACTATCTAGAAATCTGAGAATATAAGAAATTAAATATAACTTAAAATAACTACCTTGAAAAAGCCTCAAATAACTACATAGATATCTGAGAGTATAAGAATTTGAACTACCTCGATATTTAAGAGTAAAAGAACTAAAACCTTAAATAACTACCTTGATATTTAAGAGTATAAGAACTTAAATTTAAAATAACTACTTCGATATTTAAGAGTATAATAACTAGAACTAGAACTCTGAATATAAGAGAGTATAAGAATTCAATTTGCATTATTAGCAAATATTATTTAATAATTATTTTATTCCTTATTCGTTGCTTTCAAAAACTATACAATTGAACTTTAGCACTACTTTCAAAGTTGTTTGTTTTCAACGAGTATCTCAAAGTCGAGCACACTCGCCTATCGCTTTCTTGCTTTTAATTCGCTTGTCGGGTGGTCGCCTGCAGACTTGGCTTATTTTTTTTTTCTTCTGTTGAAATTGACGCCAAAACGAAAATGTTTTTTGATAAACTTTAGCAATGTCTCCGAAGACACTGACAGATGTCGTCCCCAAACAGAAAGATGCTCGAATGCGAATGTGAGTGTGAATGTGAATGTGAATGTTACTGTGAATGTGAATGTGGCAACGCATCGCATTGGATCGCATTGCGTGGCATGTCGGAGTGGTCCACATGTTGCGGTCAAGCGACAACGGAGCGTCTGTGGCACCTCATTTATAAGCCTAAAATTACAGTTACCCTCTTTGCTTAAAGTCCTGCTCTTTATCGCTTTTGATGTCTTGTGCCACATGCGGCTGCAACTCTCTCGCTTTTGTTGTCCTGAATCATGTTGTACTTTTGCTTTCGTGGCTTACAACTCAGCTTTATATTTGACATAAAATTGCGAAAGCATTGAATTGAAATTATAAATATTTATATTTGTAATATTTCCATTTAAGATTAACATATTAATATAAAGCATTTTGAAATGCGAAATGTTTATCAGAGTTTCATTTAGTAAACATTTGAATAAGAAATTACACTTATTAATGATTTAATTTGAAAAGTATCTAATATAGTTCAAGTAGAATACAAAACTTACTCTTAAAATGTATTTAAAATTCAATTCATTTTTCTGTATAGCACATTAAGCTCTTAAGAAGAGTTCTTTCAAACTAAATTTATGAAACTACTAAACACTTGAATAAGAAACTAGATTTTTTAATGATTCAATTTAAAAAGTATCTTCCATAGTTCGAGTTGAATGCAAAACTTCCTCTTAAAATGTATTTAAAATATAATTCATTTCTTGAACTCTTTCTGTATAGCGTATTTAAGTGTCGGTATCATGTGGCACATTAAGCTCTTTGGGGCCAGCTGACTAATTGCCAGCAATTTGGCCATTTACATATGCTCATTACATATCAATTGTGGTGCTTGTTTGTTGCACAGCTCGAATGGGGCTCTGACTGGTTACAGAGTGGGGCCAAGCCCTTCAACAATAAACACTTGTAACCAAATTATGAATCATAATCAAAAAGGTAACAACACTTGGTACTCGGTACTCGTTGCTGCTTGCTCTCTTAACAAAAGCGAATGTCATGCGACCACCGACCACAGACCACAGAGAAAACCTGTTGGTTTTTGGCCGATAGCCGCTTTTAGTCGCATTGTCTCCTATAAGCCGCATGTCTACATGATTTGCCTATTAACGGTTTGCTTATTGTATGGGGCCAAGGATGATTCATCATCAAATGCAGCTTGCGGTGGGTCTTGGCCATTAAATAGGAGTCGGAGTCGAAGTCGAAGTCGAAGTTGCTGCTCAGCATGCCCAATGAGCCTACTTCTAATGAGAAGCAGCTTGTGGCCAGGTTGCTGGTCGATGCTTTTGTCTATGTCTATGCTTCTGGTACCGGGGACGAAGATGAAGACGACGACGACGACGACGCTTTGTCTGTGCCGCAATCGGAGACGCAGTCGCAGCTTTTCATGCTTCATTATGCGCCTTTGAAAAGCATCGCTTGCTACCTGTCTGTGGCCTGCTTTTTAGCCCACTCTCCAGTCTCTGGTCTGGATCCTTTGTGTGTGTGTCTCTCGTCACGCTAGGACGAGCAGGCACATTGAGTTATTGCATATTGCTGCCAAGCTTAAGAGAGCTGTGCGCTGTAAAATCTCATCAACTCTCGCACAAAGGGCTTCAATCAGCAGTAGCTGCCTCATGAAGCAAGTGTCCCCGGCAGCAAACTACTTCTTTTTTTACCTACTTTTTTTTTGGGGCCGGGCTCGTAAACAATCGTTTAATTGGAATTATGTTTAAAAATAAACGCCTTTCTATTGAAAAACGAGCCACACTACGCTAAAGACTTTTAAAAGATATTCGCCTTTATTTTATTGGCTTTATCGCTTCAGCTATTTCCGCTGCTGTGTTGTTTGTTGGTTGGCCGTTAATTTGAAGCTCACGCGCGAGCCTCGAAAAGCAAAAGCCCCGAAACCAAAACCAAAACCGATCCCAATAATTAGAAATCAAAGCCGGTTCTCCCAAAACACACGACGACGACGATCTCAGATGTTCCTAAACTTGTCTACTTTCGTATTCCAAAATGTTATCATGAACGTTGCTCAATGGTTGTTGGTTTTGACCAAACCGCATCGTTGCGTTGTTGTAGCTGCTTTATTTTGTTATTCTTTTTAGCCCATTTCAAGCCCGTTTACTGTGGCTGTGGCTGTGTCTGATGATTGATCTTATCGCGCTTCGCAGCGCGTGAGTCATCATAAAACAAAACAGAAAACATACAAGTATAATAAAAAAAAAAGCGCAGAACAACATCTTCTTCAGCAGCCGCCGTCGCAAGTTGTGTTAGCTGTTTTGTACTTTATGGCCTGGACAGGGGTTTAAGTTCATAACTCAATGCGGCTGCCTTCATAAGCTGCGTGCGATCTCTGACTTTCCACAGAACGGGTCGGACTGCTGGCCCACCGCAAAGGCCGTTCGTATCGTTCACTTTAGCACAGTGGGATGGATTCAAAATGTTGTGCTAACAATAAGAAATTAATTGTTGAAAGCATAAGCCAGAAAACTTAGAATACTTAGTCAGACAATATCCAAATCCATTATTATAACAGTTTACTTAACTTTAAATCGCGAATTTATTTAATTCTATAAAAAGGTTAGCTATAATTAAAATGAATACTAAAACTAATGGAACAGCAATGGCGACAAAGCTTTAGCTTGGTAAATTTTTTAATTATAATAAGAAACAGTTTAGACGAAGTTGAACTTTTCAACTTAAATGTATGAAATTTAAGAAAATCAAAATGTGGTGCTAACATTAATAAATGAACAGTTCAAAGCATAAGCCAGAAAACTTAGAATACTTAGTCAGACAATATTAGAATACTTAACTTCACTTTTAATTGTGAATTTATACATTTTATAAAAAGGTTAGCTAATATTAAAATTAATACTAAAACTATTAGAACAGCAATGACTACAAAGGGCTCCAGCTTAATAAATTGTGAATTATAATAAGAAACTATTTAGGCGAATTTAAACTTTTCCACTTAAGCAAAAGTATGAAATTTAAGAAAATCTTTAAGAAAAATCATAAAAGATTTTAAGATTTTATTTACAAAGACTCTAAAATGTCTATTGCAAATGTAAAATGTTTTCAAATCGTAATATTTAACTTAATATTGCTTTGAAAAAAACATTTAACATTTAGTATGAATTTTTTGGAAATTCAAATATAATTTAATGCCTTTAGCATCTTTAAGAAATTCAAAGTTAATATTGTCTATAATTTGTTTTGTCAGTGCCCACTGTGCATTGACATCGATTTCGATGTTATTTCCTGGTAAAATGCGTAACTGTAAAACAAGACCGCCAAACAAGACAAACAATTGTTGTCCAGCCCAAGATGATAAATTGCCTTGTACCTTGACTTGACTAATTTCCGATTTTAATGAAAATTTCACCAAATCAAAATTCCGTTGAATCTGTCATGCATATCGTTGTCGTCGTCGTCGTATAAATTGCAACTCCTGCGCTGCATAGGCCATAGTAGTGAATGGATGAATGATTCAATCGCTTTGGCATCCGCCCCGCATCCGGTTGGCATTACAGTTGCAAGGAGGAGGAGGCCATAACATATGTGTGTCCGCCAATCTTGTTTTTTTGGGGGCGTTGCGCACTCATCGCTCAGGAATTGCACAGGCTGCGCTTCTTTGGGCTGCCTGGACACGAGCTTGTAGAAGAAGATGTGGTCCGAAAATGCAAAAAACAAAAACAAAGGCAAGCAATCACCGCGGGCGTTGCTCGTCTGTGCTCTACTGGCTGGCGAGCCGCCTTCTTCCTGCACTAATTGCGAGCATGTTGCATGTTGCCCCGACCGACCGCTGCTGCTGCATGCATTTTTATGAATGAAACTTTATTTGCCCGCTAGCATTTTCCCACACGCACAAAAGGAGCTTGAGTTAGCCTCCTAATACGCATTCTCTCATTCATCTCCTTTATGAAAATATGAATTTCATAAATAACAATATTAAATAAATTAAAAAAAAACAAAAAAGTTGGATCGCCCGAGCAGGGACTTGAACCCTGGACCCTTGGATTAAAAGTCCAATGCTCTACCGACTGAGCTACCCGGGCACTTGCAAGTTGAGGCGCTGTGAGCGCACATAAACCCAGCAAAAGAGCGCGACGTCTGCTCTCAGTGCGCTGTCGGTGTCGGTGTGAGTTCTAGTGTGTGTGTGTGTATTGTTGTTGTTGTTGCCATCTCGCTCTGGCACACATGTTGCTGCCATGTGCAGGCAACTAAAAATAGCACAAGCAGACTAGAACACATTAGTTTCGCTGCTTTTGCATTCCTAATATTTGTATTAATAATCAGTGCTAAATATATGTATCGCATGCGATAATTTCGTTCTCCCATGATAGAAATTTTATTTAGCAGATATAGAAAAAAAAGAAATGATTATATTTTTGGATAAACGCAATTAATTAAAAGCAAATAGTTTGCATACTCGAAGTGAAGTTTATTTGGTTTACGACTTTGGTCGCGTCATTGTAAAATATATGTATGTATTCACATATATCCAGTGAACGACCTCCGCTGCGTTGTTGCAGCTCATGAAATGCATTTATCAAAACATAAAAATAAACACAAATTGCTTCAGAAATAGACAAAGGCAACGCGAACGCAGGCATCGTTCATCGGGTCTTCGAAGAAAGCGTAGTATTTAAACAGCTAACCAAGCGAAGACCCGCGATCCGGGACACGGGTTGACTTGGTTAACATCTGAGAAAGCGAATGAGAATTGGAATTGGGAATGGGATGGGGAATGGGAGAATGGGAGAATGCCTTTGCGTAGGGGTATTTTCCACAGCTGTCAGGAGAAGCACTCGCATGTAATTATGTGTCTAGGGTTACGGGGGGAATTCTTTATACATATGTATTTAGTATTTGGTGTATCGTTATTATTATGGAGGTTTGCCTTTTGACCTTATGACTGACAATTTCCTCTGCGCATTTATAACCTTAGCCCCCCTCCCCTCACCTTTGTTACCATTCAATTATGCCTCTCTCTCTTCTCTCACCCCCCAACTCTTAACTTCTTTTAAGCAGTCTCTCACTTCATTTTCATTTTTGTTTGCTGGCTCTTTGTCATTTTCCGGCCTTACACAAGTTTTCCATATGTGTGTTTGTTTAATACATTTTAAGCGCTTTTTAAGCGTTCAAGTCACGATTTTCATATTTATACGACAGCCATGTGGCAGACGGGTTGACTGAGTTCTACGGCAAGGGGGCTGGGCAAGAGGGGGGAAAAGGGATAGCACACCTTTTTTGGCTGATTGATCAGCTGTGTGTATGTGTGTGTGTGTGTGTGTGTGTGTGCATGTGTGTGTGTGTGTTGCTTGGATCTTATCTGCGGCGCATCTTTGACTTCGATTTTCTATTTTTTCTTCTTGGTTTCTATAAATTTAATTATTGAGATTTTGTATGAACTTTTTTTCTTCATTTTTTTCGTCTTATTCAGAGGCGTTGCTTATCTTGCATTTTATCGCCAACGCGCGCTTTGGGGTTTTATATTTTTCCCAGACTACAAAATCATGATGATCACGATGATGATGATGATAGATCACTTGATCATCGTTTGGCTAAAGAGCATACATACATACATCCAAAAAAAATTCCAGCTAAAAATGCAGGCAGGCAGTTCATGCATGGGCGGCCTTTCCCAGGACGCTTGTGGGGGGCTTAATTATAGCGTAGGCTTTCAACATACACACATAAAAAACAGAAATAACACACAATGCAAATTTCTACAAAAGACAACAAAAGAACAACAACAACAACAAGACACAGCAGAGTAGGAAAGGAAGTCATCAGGTGGAGTTAGATGATGCCTAGATACAAAACGGGACAGGAAGAAGCAGAAGACAACAGACAGACAGCGAGTGGACATGACTCAGCAGCTAGTTGGCAGCTCCGCTGGCAAAAGAAATACGAAATGTTTTCAACGCCAAATTAATTACACTGAGAAACACAGAAATGCTGGCAGTCAAGCATGTCCTTTGATGTGAGAAAAGCAAAAAAAAAAACAGAAGCAGCAAAAGACAACAACACAACACACAAATTATTATGCATATGAACTGAAAATGTGTTTTCAGTTTCGTTTTCATTTTCATTGGAAAAATGCATCTGCATTTTGTGTTTATACCCAGTACACAGACGATTGAAAGGGTGTAATAGGTGGGATAAAGTTTGGAAGTATAGAAAAGGTGAATGCTCAATAGAATGTAGTAAAGATATTCGTGATTGACAATTAAGTGTGACCAGATTTGTGTATTCTAAAGAACCTAAGATTGAACAAATGGAAGCAGCACCAGCTTTGTGTTAAAGTGTGTAACCTGATGTGACAAATATTGAATTAGATTTACAACATTGAAAATACTTTGAAGTATAGATATTCGTGATTAGCAATTAAGTGTGGCCAGATTTGTGTATCGGAGCTGTTAAAAAGTTTAACTTGATGTATCGAAAGTTGAATTACTTTAATATCATTAAAGTCCCCTTTTAAATTTGCCATTTGCAATATAACTTTTGCAGGGTATTATAACTATAATTTCATGTATGTATATTTCCTACATTTTTATTATTTTACACATTCATTTAACTTATTGTATTTTGTAGCTTTAAGTTTCGATTCCCCTTAAAACTTTTCGTTGCTTTAAGTATAGTATAGGGTATCTCATAGTCGTGCACCCTATAGTTGTTGCTTTCTTACATGCTATTCTCATGTGGGGAAATGAAAATGTATTGCTCGGCTGCTGACCCCTGGCCATACTCCTACCCCTTATACCCCCTACTCCAATTCCAATTCCAATTTTAACTACAACCTCAACTCCTACTCTTATTTTGTTACCATCCCAAAAAACTCATGTCCAGCTCGTTCGTTTGCATTGCCGTGAAATTGAAAAGCCATTAGATACATTAGCTGTATTACTTCAGCTGCACAAATGCAGCAAGCTTGTCTGACTGTCTGTCTCTTGTTTTTATTACAGTTATAATTTATTTGAGACAATTTTTCAATGCAACAATCGCGGCATGTGGTCACACAGGTCAGACCAGGGTCTAAGAAGCGCCCCAAAGGCGCGTTATCAATCATGCAACGTCGTGTTGCGTCGCATTTCGTTTCCATTTTCTCCCCATTTTCGATTTTCCATTGTCGCGTCGTCTTCAGCGTTATTCGGCAGCCAAGTTCCAGACTTTGCACTCGTCACATTCGTTACGCATCTCACAGCAGACACAGGCACAGACACAGAACATGCCTCATCGTCTTGCATGCAACAACGCAGTTTGGTTTCCATTAATCAACATTGAAATGTTGTTGTCCCGCTCTCGACACTTGATCGTTGATCGAACTGAACACGAAAGTTATTTGATTTTCCTCTCGCTATGCTGAATTGCCTCATTAGCTACACATTAGTGAACATTATTTTCCACAGCGTGGGAGGGGTCGACTCCCCCTCTCCCTAGTCCTAAAATATAAATTTACTTTTCTCAGGCACAAAATGTGTCATTGAGTAAATGTTGAGCTAACGGAGCTTCAAGTCTTTATTGAAGCAAATACGTTATTAAACTTTGGGAATCTTTGTTGTGTGGTCTTTGAAGTATATATTTGGTTGAAATGTTTTTAAGATACGTTTATATATATCTTAAAATACTTATATATCTTAAGAAACGTTTATATAAACCTTAAAAGTACCTTAATTGCTCTGGTTCATATTATTGCAATTAGGAATTGTATTAAAAGGTTTTTGTTTTTTTGTCAAAATTACTTTTATATTCAATTTCTTATTCTCGTTTTCAATTTTGTCTTCCTCTATGCTTTTAATTGCTTTACTGTTTTTATAAATCGTTCCTTTTTGCTTCATTAATTTACTGCCCTTTTGCCTCAAATTGAAATCTTGAATCTTATCATTATTTTCTCGTATTTCAGTTTCCATCCTTTTGTTGTTGTTTGCCAACAATTGAATTGCATTTTGCACTTAATTATTTTCGCTTTCGCTCTTCCATTCTTTTCATTTTGCTTACCTCTTTGTCGCTTTGCTTTGACATTTCATTCAATTATGCGCAGGTGTTTCAAATCCCAGTCTGTTCTTTGTCTCAGTTGCAGTTCCTCGCTCTCTCTCTCTCGCTCTCTCAGTTTTTCTTCCAGTTTCAGTTCCAGTTCCCGTCTGAATCCTCAAGCTGTGTTAGGGTTACCTTTGGGCAACGTTTCGTGTTTCAGGCTGTTGTCCTTTGGCGTATTGTGTTACTCTTAAGTATTCCTTTTCCTTTGAGCGCTTGCCGCGGAAATTGCAGTGCAACTTTAAACGACAAGAGCGAAAAAAGGGTCCCAAATGCTCTGAAAACAGCCGAAGCAACAGTTAACAAAAAGGACTCACAGCTGACTGCCAGCGCTTCAAACTTAATTATAGGCGAAGGGCAATAAAAAGAAAGGTTTATAGAAGGATATGTTTCTATTTTAATGTGATGGTACCACATGGTTTTCTTTAAGATATATGCTTACAACCTTACACTTATAGGCATTTGAAATTTAAAAAATACTTTAACATTTATAGAAATGTTAGAATTAGAAATTTCAGTAATACTTTCAACATTACGTCTTCTTTTTAGCTCTTCTTCTAATCATTGTTTAACAGATTGTTTGCATAACATTGTTTCAACACTTTTTAGGCCGTGTTTACGCCCCTCTTGTCACAGCCCTCCTTTTTTTTTGGCCCTGGGGCAAAGGTCTTGTGCCGGCTGCAGGCTGCATTTAAATGCAGTTTGATTAATGTTGCATTAATTGACTTTCACTGCCTTTCGATTTCGTTGCGCCCCCCAAAAATGTATGCATTTAATTTTCGTGGCGAGTGAGTGGTCTTCAGGTTACTAAACCCGGTTCCCAATTCCCTGTCTGACATCTTCTCGGGTTCTTCTTCTTCCTCTTAATTGCTGTCAATTTTGTGGCTGCGTTTCTCAATGTAAATCACAAGCAGCTGTGAGTTTAATGTACACGTTGATGTTGCCATTTTGTTGTTGCTGTTGTTGTTGTTGTTGGCCTGGGGCAGCCCACTCGTTTGCCGTTTATTATTGCCACATGTCGCGCGTTTGGCAATTTGCAACACATGCAGCGGGGACGATTCGTTGCATATGCTGAGCTATGAGTTCATTCACCCACTCGACTAAAAGTTTTCTGCCATGATTCTCAACTATGCCACACACAGAATACAGAGAGAGAGAGAGATGGAAGTTTGCCATCATTTTTCATTCACATTTTCCATTTAGCATTTCCATTTCAATTGCTAGTTGCCGAGTTCTTCTCTAGTTCCTATTCAGTAAAAAAAAAAAGTATTACGACTATATGTTGAAAAGTGGCACGACATGGAAATCATGACATGCAGCACAGGAAGCATCAGAACCTTTGACGATGTTGCAACAGCAACAGAAAACTGCCAACAAGCTACAGGACAGCCGCCGCCGGATGTTGTCAATGTAATTGTGATGACTTTCCTTTAGCTTTTCTTGTCCATCACTCCCAACACTCACACTCACACTCCCACAATCACACACTCCACGCTGAATACTCATATGATTTTCTTTCTATTCATTTGCCATGCAGCAGCTGTCAAGCAGCAGAAAATAAGTTATATTCAACAGTAACTTGGTGATTGGCGACAAGCTTGAAGCTTTCAATATGGAAAGTTTTTTATCTAAGTATTGAAAATACTAAGGAATAACCTTTTGGTAGTTAAATAGTATTTATGAACTTGAAGAGTAAAGTTGTATCTAAGCATAATCTTTGATATTGATTATTTAAAGAAATACGTGTAAGCTTTTAGAGTAAGCTATTTTTTGGTATTCAATATTGAAATACGTATTTCTAAAATGTTGATATTAAATACGAGTATTTAAAGAACTATTTGTGAACTTACAATTTTTAATTTCTGAAAAACTGAAGTAGTTAATTTTGGAGCTCAGTTTTTAAAGAAATCTTTCTAAACTTGACTAGTAAAGTAAAGTTTTAACTCGAAATACTAAGAGCTAATCGCTGGTATCACATTTTTAAAGAAAAGTGTGTGAACTTGTAAAATTTGGTATTAAATATTTAAAGCAAGATCTCGAAACTTGTATAGCAAAAAGAGCTTATCTATTGAAAAACTTGAGACGACCCAGAAAAATATTTCCAATGTATATATACCAAAATTTTTAACTAGTAACAATATTAAATATTGATAAAAAAATCTAATTCATATTTACCAATTTTATGATTCTAAGAAAGCTTTTGGCTTTTGTCTAGTTCTAAAGGCCGTCTCGTATTTTATGAGATCGATTCTTACGTCTTCTATGAACTTGAAATTAAAATTCGAAGAAAAATGTTAACTGCCTCTTTTTCGAAATTTTATATTACTAAATTCATAAATTATGCTATTCTCCTTGAAGGTTTCTGCTTATAATCATAATTCGTTAAGAATGCCAAAGCTTCAATTTGTTTTCTAGAAATTAATCTAGCATAATTGCTAGAAACTTTCCTTTGTTCCATTTTTTTTTTGTTTTTTGTGATGCGTGGATTTCTTCACGTCTTGCATGTGTTGGGTTTATCCACTTATTATTCAATTATGATGAAGATTTTGAGGCATGCCTTCATCTAATTTCTGGCATTATTTTCATCATTATTCTACAGTTGAGAGCGAGACGAAGTTCTTTCTTCTTCACTCTTCCTCTGTGCTTTGGAACTTTTTCTCAAATTAGCGCCAATTGAATGTTCGTGTTCATGCTCACGAGTGTGTGTGAGAGTGTAATTCTGTGTGTGTGAGAGTGTAATTCTGTGTGTGTGTGTTCTCAAGTGCGTTTCAATTTCAATTGCCTGTCAAGTTGATGCTTGGCTACTTGAAAACAAAATTTCCATTTCGTTTCGTTTCGCTTTGCTTTGCGTTTCAGTTTTCTTCTATCCCTTCTCGGTTTATCGTGTTTCTCTTATTTTATTTTTTTTTTTTTTGTATTTAGCTCTCCCACATGCTTTTTAGACTTTGTTTTGGCTTTTGCTTTGACTTGAGCTTAACCCAAATAATTGTTGACGTTTTATGTACAATTTTATGTAGTACTTGCACAGCCAAAAAGGAAGTTCCATTTTTTTTTTTTTCGTTGTTGTTGTTCTCTTCATCTTCATTATTTTCGTGCGTGTGTGTGTGTGTGTTTAGCCTCCCCCTTTGACCCCCGTAGTAGCCGTGACTTTTGCCGCTGCTCTAAAGTGTTTTTTTTTCGATTTCCTTTTTTTGTTGAGGTTTGCTAACTAAAACGTAGAAGGGTATGCTAAGTTTATGGCAACTAAAAAAAAAACTTTGCTTATGTGCTATTGAAAGGCGATTAAATTTCAAACGGAAGTTATGATTGAATAATAATTTAAAAACTGATTAAAAAAAATGTATCGAGTAGCCCCAAGTCGAGCACACTCGAATGCAGCTCTTTTCAGTGTAGTACTTGCTTTAAAGATTTTTTTTTTTCTTTTTTTTTAAGATCTTTTTTTTTCTTATTCGAAATCGCTGCTTGTTTATTTGAGGTCTTTGTGTCAACTGTGTGTTGCTGTTGTTGTTGCCCAAGTTTTTATTTAATGTTGTCGCTGTTGCTTCACTTTTGTTTAGATCTTTGTGTGTGTATATATATTTTGTTTTCAGGTTGCTGCGATAAGCCAAAAGGGGACACGACGTGCTTATCTCTCGCTTTTCACTCGATGACGCCACGCTGCGTGTGTTCTACAACAGCAACAACAATAACAGATTAAGCCCAAGTGCGCCTAGACAAAGGAAAAACAGTAAAGTGAGCAAATGCTGCTCAAAGAAAAGCTAAATTACATTTTGGGCTGCCTTCGAAGTCGCCTGTCAAGTCAATTAGGCCAATTATGTTGAGCTTAATTGAGCTTGCAGCGCTGCAAAGTGTGCACAATTGTTAGTCGTCTCCTCCTTCTCCTCTTCCTCTTGCCAACTTTTGCTGCCACACGTGCACAAATTACCCTTGCAACAACAAGGACAACCAGGCGTGGCAGCCAGGATAGCACGTTGCTTCAAGTGACGCGATGTCGACGCCACATAGAATGCCTGATAAAAAAAAAAACTCGAGTTGAGTTGCGCAAATTTTCGGTGGCATTTTATTATGCGACGCCTCTTTCCGATTCACTGCCAAGTTTTTTTTTCTTTGTGGCAGCTTTTTTACTCAGCATTTATTTTTTTGCAATGTTGCCCGTTTATAGGTTGATTGTGGCAAGGGTTGAGCTCTTGTTACACGGGGCAGAGTTCTTAGGGTTTCTCAAGTGCAATTTGTGACTTGAAGATTGTGACTTTAAAGATTAAGTTTACTTTTTGTAAACGATTTGATTTTGCAGCTATATATTTGAGGTTTATTGTAATTTGTGTTTTTAGCTCTTTTAGTAGAGGTATTTCTCATGAGCAAAATATAACCATATTCTTACTTTCGACTCTTTCCGCTTTCTAGTAAACGATTTAATCGGTTTTATCGCAATTTGCTATAATAAATTTTAATTTTAAAATTCGATTATTTCTAATCTAACCACTTTAAATAAACGCTTTATGTTTTAATCTGGCTCTTTTAATAATCGATTTCATCGGGTTCATCACAATTTCGCTTTATGATTTGATCTAACTCTTATGATTATCTTAATTTACTGCCATATCATTTCACATTGATATATTGAGTTGACAAACATTTCTCTTCGGTTCTTTATGCTCGCCACTTTCGTAAACGTTACTGCCTGCATATCGCTTAAGTGTTAAGTGGCATCTTTTCACTAATCTCTGTGTGTGTGTGTGTGTTTCCTTTCTCTTTCAGCGACGTCGCGAACGTGGACGCATTAATCTGAAAGGCGTTCGCCTTGTGGAGGAGGCAACAGTCAACGGTGAGGGCGGCGATCCCTTTGCCCCGGATGTGAGTACTCTCCACCTTTTTCCACTCCCAGACTTCCTCTCGCCTTCTTCTTCTTATGACTCGTTTGATTTCGATTTCGAGTTCGATTAATGTGAATGCAATTAACAGGGTTACCCGTTTCAAGTGGGCTACTGCGAGACACAGCAGCTGCAACAGCAACAGCAACAAGCGGAGCAGCAACAGCAGTTGGGCAACGGAGTTGAGGGGCAACTGGTGGGCAGAGCGGTGCCACAATACACGCTCTACGTGATAGCCAACAGCGAGAAGGAGCGCAGCGATTGGATACGAGCCATAAGACAAGGTAAGCCACCTCAATAATGATGATGATGATGACCCCAAAATGAAGTAAAGAAAAAGATCCATCGCTTAACCTAAATTTAAGTATTGATGCGAAAACTTTATTGATCTCCCTCTCTCTCTCTTTTTCTCTCTCTCTCTGTCTCTCTCTTAGTTTGCGAGGACAGCAATACACCGAAATCGTATCGCTATCATCCTGGTCTGTGGTCGGGCAAGAAGTGGAGCTGCTGCAAGGGATTAGCACGTGCCACCTTTGGATGCCGCGCCGCAACTCATTGGCGTGAGGCCAACAACAATCCAAGTAAGAACAACAATGTTGTTGCCACTGGCAATGCCATAAAGCAAATCGCCAGCAATTTCTCGCCTTGCGTGAAGCCCCCTGCATTTAATTCCCGCTCCAGTTCCCTTTTGCACTTCACCTGCCTCTCCGCGTCGAGATCGTGTCCGTAATGGCGTTGGCGTGGCATAGTTGCAACTTCTCTACTCTATGAAAATTCGTGTGTACGATGTTTGATTTTTTTTTTTAGTCTGGAAGGGGGAGAAAAGACATTGACAGACCCGGCAGAGGGCAAAACCATGTGGCGAGTTTGTAGAATTTGTTTTGTTTTCATTTCAGCTTTCGCTTTGTTTTGTTTTCTTTTGTTTTGCCTTGTTGCATTGCAACATGTGGCGATAAACTGTTGTGGCAAGCATTCGCCATGCTTTAGCGAGAAGCTCTTCAGTTCAGTTCAGTCTGTTTTCAATTTCATGCCCTGAGCTTTCACCTCACTCGGGGAAACGGGGAATGAGTTGCAAGTTAGGCATTCTTTAGGCACGCTCGAAGCCTAATTGAGGCATCTTCTCAACACGGCCATCTAATGATGGGCAATGTGAAAAGTAGCATGTGCAGCTATCGCATCCAATGTCATCGCTATGAAATAGGCGTAAAGATGCATTAGCTATTGCTACACAGAGAAAAACATTTAAGAAGCTAGAAACCAGAATTTTTAATATTTAATATGAATTCTTCAATTAAAATACTCTTGCCTAATTATATTTCTGTTGTAAAAAGGCTTTCCAGATATAGTTCAATTAAATAATAATACGTGTGTTTGTTATAAGTTTTATAACTTGTCCGTTCTACGTTTTATTTCAAAAGGAAAGAGAACTTAAAAAGTAGAGAGCGCATCACTTTTAGTGTGGCCAGCTTACGGTTGGTCAAGAATCTTTTGCATTGAGAAATACAAAATTAGTATTTTCCATAATTTCACTATACAAAATTTCCTTTACCAAAATGGCTTCTTAATCTAAACATTATTATTGTAGGTCAGTTAAATGAATTCATTTGAATTTGCATAACTAACTCTTCAAATGCTCTACAACTATCAACATTTAGTCGAGCTTTTCTAACTTTTTAAATGCTACCAACTTTTTCTCTCAGTGCAGTTGCAACCTTTGCTACTCCTTGAACGCAACTGTGTTTCTTTTCGCACATGTTTGCCATGTTCGCCAATGCTTTTCATTCTTCCTGTCGCCTTGCGCAATTTGACACATTGTCTGTCGTCTCGGTTTTCCTCGTTGCAGCAACTTGGCTGTAGCTGTTAATGAGCAGCAAAGCATCTGAAAGATGCGCAGATACTTTTGCACAACTTGGTGGCAATCGCTGCTTTGTGTGTGGCCGGAACAAACACAGCACAAAAGTCGTCGCCGGTTTGCTTTCGTTTTGTTTCTCTTCTCTTCTCGTTTCGTTTCGTTTGTCTAATGCAACTTTGCCACCTGCCACCTGGCGTCCGATCTCTGTTCGTCAGTTTAAAGTTTAGCTATCGACTGCTTGTGATTTCCAAGTATTATGACAGCAGCAAACAAAACGCAGCTTTTAGATGAACTCGTGATTCATACGACCTCCATAAACATTACTTATCTGCCTGCATCTGTTGTGTGTATGTTGTTTGTTCTCACAGATCTATCAAGATAGCCACACACACACTCTCTCTCTCTTACTCTGTACTTTGTGCCGAAAGATTGTGTGTGTGCATATTAAAGACAAAGTGATTTAGTGTAGAACTCTATGACAAAATGGAATCAAAAAAAAAAACCGCTAAGATACGCATCGAATGCTGTCAACAATAAATATAAAAAGAACAACTCGAAGTATTTACCAAAAACAGTTATTTCACAAAATGTTTAAACATTTTAATATACTGCTAAATTAATATGGTATTAATTATCACATTTTATAGTAAAGTTTATATCAACAGAAAATTCTACATCTATTGCATTTCCTTAAATTGGAACCTCAATCAACTCTGGAATTTTACAAATCTGGGAACCCTTAAAATACTTTTCAACTCTAGTATTAAATTATTTGAGAACAAACATCAAATTCTACATCTATAATATATTTATTGTCTATTGCATTTCCTTAAATTGAAACCTTAATCATCTCAGGAATTTTACAAATCTGAGAACCCCTAAAATACTTTTCAACTCTAGTATTATTGGGAAAAATTCTGTAAAACTCGTGCTTCCCACAGAAAATCAAACAACGTCAGCCATAAAGTAGAATTTTATGTACACATACCTCAGAAGATATTCCCTTTATGCAACAACTGTGTGACTCCCCGTCAAGATACTTATCAGCACTTGTATCTGGATGACAATCTCCCACACTTGTGTATCTCTTTTGTAGTATCTTGAGCCCTTTCACATAATTAGATTTTTGCGCTCATTTAACACATATTTCGAGTTGGATAGTATAATTAAGATGGAACATTTTGAACTCACGCAGACATTTCTTGTCCAATTATTGTCGCTTATCCTTTGTGTCCTTGGTGGCTACAAAAGACCCCTATATAAATACGAGTATTATTATACGACTAGAAGAAGACGACAACCAGCTGCTGTTGCTGTTGCTGCATTCATTGTCTGTCATACACATTTAGGAGCCAAACTTTTCCCATTTCGTGCCGAGACAATTACTCGGCTTCCCCTTGTCAAGATGATTTCGATCAAGACACAACATTTGTGTCATCAGATTAAATAGAAGGGGCGACAGGCATTCAGACAGTTGTACCCTTAAATTTGTTTGAACATTCAAACAAATGGAGGCGTCACATTAAGTTGCCGTTAAGTCTGCGATTTCGGCAAGTCATTCGGATGCGATCGGATCTGTTTTTGCGAAAAATCGGAACGCACATTAACTTCATTTATCAGCGCAACGCGAAGAACAAGGAAAGTGGTAAATTGGGGAATGGAAGGATGGAGGTCGGGAGGCTGGGAGGTTTGTACGCCCTCGGTTTTTTGGGGCGCTGTCAGTTGCCGTTACAATAAATTAGCCTGTCAATGGGTTGCAATCTCTCTCTCGACGCCCGCGCACTCAGCACGAGGCTCCCGAATTATATATTGTTGCATATGGAGTTGGAGTGTGCCTGCCACAGTTGAGATTAATTATGGTTTCATCCTTGCCCCAGGGCTGTGCTCTTGTGTAAGTAGTTGGAGGGAGACAGACTTTCGCTCGCTTCGGTTGGTAATTAAAAAGTGACTACACAGATATCAAGAGAGCTAGCTCCGCTGGGTTTTACGATGCCGTTGCTCCATCCCAGACTTTCCCCCGCTCCCTCCCCTTGCCACCCCACACACTTGTCAAGATTTATGCGCCTCGTTTTAAGTGCTTCGAAAATAGTTTCATGTCTGTCTGATTATTATCATCTGGTTTTATTTTTTTCTTCTTTTTCTTCGACTTGCACACGAAAATGAAAAAACAAAGCTTGTCTCTAATCAAAGAACAAAGACGCACTTCAGGAGTTTTTCTATTAGGCTAAAAAGGGATCTCTCTCTCTCTCTCTCTCTCTGTATGGTAGCAGCTTGCAGTTTTTCTGTTTTTGTTTTTGGACACCCCCGCGGAGTTGTTGCCAGAGAGTTGCCAGAGTTCCTTGAAGTGCTTTGCTGTGTAAACTGGTTTTTTCGGTTTCAGTTTTGGTTGTTGTTGTTGCTGTTGCTGTTATTGTTAGTGTTGTATCCGAAAAGCCAGTTCGATATTTAAGAGCATCTGTGCCTGCGTCTTGGCCGAAAGAGCGAAATTGGTAACGTTCAAACTGGTTTTTGCCAGGCCAATTGTTGTGCCTGTTGCCTGCTGCTACTGCTGTGTATGTATGTGTGTGTGTGTGTGTGTGTCGAAAAAGTAAACAAAAATTGTGTCTAGTGTTGTGTCGCACGGGGCACGTGCAATGAACTTGCTCAGGACTTGCTAGAGGATCTCTAGCAGCTGCTTGCTAGTGGCAGAGAGAGAGAGAGGGAAGGGCGGGATGGCTGCTCTGATTAATATGCCTGTCCCTGTCTCGCCTAGTCCCCCCATTTGAAAGTCACAAATGATTGTAATTAGGCGCTTTTGTTGTTGCGTCTCCTTCAAAAAAATAAAATAAAATGAAATAAAAGCGTCGGGTGATTGACCATGAAAAGAGCAAAGAGTGATAGAGGAGGGAGGTGGAGTGGAGACTTAAAAATTGAGAGAGAGAGAGTATCCAAACATGCTTTTATGTGTGTGCCTTTTCATGCATCTTCGCCGCTACTGCTTCTTCTTCTTCTTCTTCTTTAGCATGTTCTTCTCCTTCTCTGGCTGCCCTACCCACTCGCTTGCCTAAAGTTTTAGGCATCCCCCCTTTGCCGCCGCTACTCCTCTCTTTCTCTCTCTTTCACGCAGCCAGAGCCTGCCCATGATTAATGATGCGTTTCTGTTGTGATTCGTTCTAAACGTGGGAAATCAGATTCAACAGCAGCAAGCAGCAGCAACTACAGCAGCCGCCGCTGGGCGTCGCTTTAAAGCTCTTGGTCTTGTTCTTGTTCTTGGCTCTGCTTCTTCTTGTTGTGCTTGTGCTTTCGTTGCGTCTTCCTGGGGCTGCTGTTGCTGCCACGCAATGCTTATTTTTGGTTTTGGCCTTTTACCAATTAATCTTGCGGCCATTTGACAACTGTTTAACGTTCTAATAATCAACGTTGATGATTGTCTGGCTGTTTGAAATCACTCTTTATTATATTTTAGCTTCGCTTTAGGCCAGACACTAATGTTTGTTATGCAAATTTGCAACTTGATTAGAACAAAAAGCCAACTAATTGCGTAAGAATGGATAAAAGAAGAAGCAGAATTTCACATTTGTACTCCTCCCATAAAAGTTCCATTCATACTGTTGTTGTTGTTGCTCAAATGTTTTCGTAATTGCGCCATATTATTGATATTAGCCGTCATCTCTCCATCTTCGTTTGGCAGCCAGCCAAAAAAACAAATGCAGCGAATGTTTTGCTGCTTCCTTGCATTCTGTTTTTCTATCAAGCAACGCACTGCTGATAGTCAGTGCATAACTATGCGATACCCTGCGTTTTGTAAATAGCAAAGCTATTATTCTTTTAAAATACAATTGCTATTTTAAATCGTACTATCCAATTGCATTCATATTCAGAGGGTATTCAACGAAAACTTGCTAGCGGCCAACTTCCTGCTAATGGCTCGCTGTGCAACTGGCAGCAAATTTAACAGCCTTAAAACTTTATTTGTCTCGGTATTGCATGCTTATTAACTTACTCTTCTTTCACCGTCTCACACTCATACTAATGCGTTCTCTATTTTTTCTTCTTCTTCATTGCAGGTACGTATGCAAGTTTAACTCTAACTGTAACTGCAAGTGGGCATAGGTATGGGTAAGTGTAAGTGTGCTCATTGATTTGCTTAGGCCCCAACACACAACTAAATGAAACAACAGCAACAGCAAGATATCGCCACACAAATACGTGATGTGTATGCACGCCTGTCTGTGTGTGTGTGTGTGTTTATGTGTGAGCATATCTCTATGTTAAACAGAAACTGCATTGCGTTCTTTCTTGTTGCTTTGATTGCTTTTGTTTATGTACTTTTTCCACCCATATGGCAGCCGTCAACTCAACTCCCAAAATGTTGTGCTCTCCCTCTCTCTCTGTCGCTCTCTCCATGTCTGTTTCTCGCTCCCCATTTAACTCAATGTCTTGCACTCTCCCAGAGAGCGACGACTGCACGCCCTCAACTTGTTTTTCGCTCCGTTCGCACTCACCGACTGTGTCTTCGTTCAGTTGCTTACGAGCCGTCTTTGAGTGCGCAACAGGCTTAAGTTTGAGCTGCGCGCGTTGTTTAAGTTTCACGTCTCTTCGTCGTTTTTAGTTTTGTCGCTTGTCGCGTGTGCCATTCAACAACAAATATTCGACAACTTGCTGCCGTCAATTTAAAAATCATTTCGTCGCGATTTTCACATTTCTTGGCGTCACAAGTCGCGTTTTTAATGCCATTTAGGCGAAAAGGCGAAAACAAAAAATATATATATTGTATACAAATAAAATAAAACAACGCCAAAGTCATGCAATGATAATTGTCAAATAACCAACCAGTCAAAGTTAATTGCATTTTGTTAATGAGCAAAACGTGGCGGCAACAAAATGTAAAAAGCCAAAAAAAATCGCCAGTAAAACACACAGCCCCAAAATTTATTATAATTAAATAAATCCTAGTGAAGTGTAACACAGCGTTTAAACAAACAAAAAAATGTAAATATGCAAAAAAATCAATGACGAATGCCATTATAAATCATTTGACGCGAAAGCTATTATTACATTTTATTGTAATCGTGTGTAATGCAACAAAAAGAAGAAATGAGCGCATCCGATTGCATTTCTAACAGTAAAAGTGGCTTATGTCACGCACACACACACACGCACATACAAACAGACATAGACTCCAACTTGGCACGCACACATTTACATACGAGTACGAGAGTCTCGAGTACACGTCTTTATTGGGCTTGGGGACAATCTGGCAACGCCGCGCGCACCGCACAAAGCTGTTTAACTTGTTTCTTTTTTGGCGTGCGCAGTTTTGTGACTTTCCGCTTTGGCTTTAGGTTTGCTTACTGTTTGTTGCTGCTTATGTTTTTTGTTTCTCTTGCTTATCTAACGCGCAACTCTTCTACACAATTTAAATCTTCTGTTTCTTCTACGCGTAGTTTTTGTTTTTGTTGTTAATTGACTTGTTAAAATTTTTAAAAAATAGTTGACGAGACTTCCAAAAAGGGGTAAAAGTAGGCACAAGTTTTAGTTTATTGCCAGCAACTTTTTGTCTTTCATCTCGTTCGCACTAAGCATAAATCACAAATGTTAATGCTGAAGACAAAACATTGAGCTAGGCACGTGTGACAGATTCTTAAAGGAAGTTCATGCTTGAATTTAACACTTTTAAATAAGAATTATAAATAAATCTTCACTTTTTAAGACTATTTTTGTATTGCTTCATTTGCTTCAACAAAATTTTGATGAAAATTCTAAGCGAAGTTCTAAAATTTTGTAACTTTTCTAAGCTTCAATTATCACGAGAATATAAATAAGTTGAATGGGTATCTCAGAATCAAGCACTCCCATAAACAATAGCTCTTCTCACTTGCTTAAGCGGCATTCAAAGCCTGTTCTCTGTCTGGTAAACCAATTAGTGAGCAGGCGCCTCTAACTGGAGAATACCTCACTTAAAAGTCGTTGTAGCTAAACCCTGTCCATAAGCCATTAGGCATAAGCACTCTCTTCTTATTTTAGCAGGTAGCTGCTGCTGCTGCTGTTTTGAGATCCCAAAGTGAATCGTATCTATTCGTTGCCGAAATGTGACCTTTTCATTTGTGTGTAATTCAATATTGTTCTTGTGGATATATATTTTTGAAAAACAGAGAAAATATAAAACCAAAAACAGGATCTTCAAATCTCTTGTGTTTGCTTTGCGTTGTAGTTTTCGTTGACTCAATTGCAATTGGTATTTAGTTTTTTGTGCTTTCGAGTTTCTTCTTTTTGGAGATATATTTTATTTGTTTTGTTTTTCTTCCACACTCTGAGGCCAGACACGTCGCATTCGAAACGCTTTAGACTGCTCATCACGTAACGTCAAGTATGTGTTAAAGCCTATGTATAAGTTCGAGACTTTACAAGCAGTATGCTATATACCCAATTTAGGTATTCGGGTTCTCTTTTTTGGATTTCATCATTCGTCATTCACTCAAAATAATGTTGTTCGCATAGTGTTCGTTCTCTTTTAATGTCATTATGTTTTGGCAGAGAATTGTTTGTTTGTTTGTTTTACAACATTTCGTTAGGCTAAATTAGAGACGAGACTTTCAACTGAATCATTAAAAAGAAAACTATACTATAAACTCAAGCCGAGATCTTTGTGGTTGCAACGCTCTTATCATCTGTGACCGACCCCAAGAGTATTAAAAGTGCCGTTTCAAATTTCAATAGAAATCAATTAAACTCAACTCATGTTTTTCCATCCATCCACACGCGCAAAGAAAAGCTTTGTCTATTGTCGTGTCTGGCTTTCATGAGAAGGGCCCGAGTCATAAAACACCCGAAGAAATAACTCGCCCCTCCATCCATTAAAGGTTGGCTTGAAATTGTCGTTAAAAAAGGCAGCAAATGAAATGAAAAAAATAGAAATATTCAACACGCACACGCACTCAATTTGTTGCAGTCTTTGTGGCATAATGTAACCTGACAAGGAGTTACAAATATTATGATTGCGCTACCGACGAGCCCAAGACCCAAAAACCCGAAACTAAAACCCGAAAATACGAAACCAACCCAAATAACCTGTCCCGAGTAATTCTCAGTAAATTCGATTGGCATCTCGAAAAGATCATAAAATCCAAAATGAACAAACAGTGGGCAGCAAACGATGATTTTCTTTGGGTAATTGGGATAGTTAGGGAGTAGTTAGGATCGAACGTACCTACAAAATGTTTGTGTGTGGCATATTGCAGGTATTTTTCCATTAGAGAGAATAATAGAGAGAGAGAGAGGGAGTGCGGAGTGTGGCATTTGTGTGTTAATTATGCACCTTTTGAGGAAAAAGATTTTCACCTGAGCAGCGGAAAATCGACAGGCGGCAGTCGGGCAGACCAAACAGGCCAAACCACTGCAACTATGCTTGTTGGGCATGGCTAATTTATAATGCACCAGCAGACACACTCACACATACAAACACAAACCTTCTTTCCCTCTCTGCCTTGGTATTAGTCTCTCTGTCTCACTCGCTCTTGCATTGGCTTGGGGATCCTTCAGCTAACGGTTATTTCGTTGGTACGGCAATAAAAATGTTATTTACTCGTTTTTGTTGTTTTTATTATTGTGGTTTCTTTTTGCCTCCTCTCTCTGTCTCTGTTCCTCTCCTTCTCTTTCTTGCGTGTTCTCTGCTTCATCTCGGCTCGTTTCTGCATCTCTAACCGAAGGTTGCTGCCCATGCAAAACAACAACAACAACAAATCGCCCAAACAAGTTTCTTTAGCTTACATTACATTCTCTCTATCTCTCTTCCTCTTGCTCTTTTACTCTTTCTCTCTCACCCAATCTTGATCTCTGGCAAAAGCTTTGCAACTTGTGTACCGTTAGCAATTTACCCAAAGAAAATTAACTGCGACGTGCGCAAAAAGGCAGCCAGCCAAATGATTGAAGCAGAAGGAGAAGGAGAAGGGCGAAACAAGGAGAAAAGAGTGAGACACGAGTGGTTTGCTGTAAAAATTGGATATTTATTGACCAGAGCGTTGGGTCAAGGTCAGCGACGTGCCCATTTCATTTGGATGACAAGCGAAAGCCGCAAAAGAGAAAAAACAACAACTAAAAAGAATCTTCACTTACTTCTGCCCTCAATGATCAGCTTTGAAAGTCGCAACGCTTGACCGCCTTAAATTTTTTATGATACGCGATTATTATTATTATGATTTTTTGGGAGCTTTGTGCACGTTTCTCATGTTGTTGTCGTCGTCGTTTTAATTTACAGCTTTTGTATTATTGCCGGCCATTCGAATCAGGTCAAAACAGTTGCTTTCTTTCGCCGTGACCACGCCCCTTTCTCCTCCTCCGTTCGCCACCCTTTGAAATTTGCATTCACACGCATTCGTGCGCTTTCTTCGCCCACAGAGCGAAAGAGAGAGAGGGAGAGAGAAGGTCAAAACAAGTTCAATATCTAACGTATCGCTAACTTAAGCTTTAAGCTCGTTAACTCTTTAATCTGAAGCTCTATAGAGGGAATTTTACTTGCAAATTTCACTAGACTTTATAATTGAAAGTTTTTTTATTTCTCTCCTCTTTTTTTGGGTCATAAATTTAGATCTTACTGTGATTAACTGTTGTTTTTTTTTTTGTGTTCGCTTTATGAAAAGTGAAGGCCCGACTTTGTTAACTAAAACGAGTTAAAACTTCTAGTTAAATACGCGGAAAAAAAAAAATATGTATATAAGGTTGTATAAATAAACTTCCCCACAATTAGGAATATTGTTTTGTGTGTGTCTTGAAACTCGAAATAATTGAATTTTAAATTAAATTTTCAATTAGAGATAATAGCTGAAATGTAGCGCTTATGTTTTTTGTGTACGTTTTTGTTTAACTTTGAACTACGCCCACATTTACGTCAGTTGTAAATCTAACTTTGCAATTTACTGTTTGTTTTTATTTTCGGAGGTTCTCTTATCGAGAATCGAAGTTCATTAGATATTTTCGTTGTTTGCTTGATTGAGTTTTGATTTATAACCGTGTACAAAGGGAGCAACAACAAGCCAAAATTGATGTTAATTATGCAGCAACAGCTCAAGTCCAGCTGATCAGCTCATTGAACTGTGCGCCTACGGCAGAGAGCATAGCTAAAGATACAGATACTTGGACAAATAGACTCTCAGATACAGATACGGAGATTTACTCGCATAAACGTATTCGTTGATATTATTATGTTTTCTAGTCGGATGTGTTTGCTGCTGGTTACTCAAGGTTTCTTGTCTCGTCATCTCTCAGCAGCAACAACAACATGATCATTATCGCGATCATGATCTCTCTGACGTTAATTGAAACTCTGCACAAATTACACACACAATGCCAAAGAGATAAATTTGGTACGAAAAGTGTAATGAAAAGTGTTCTGCTTACGAATGAAAAGTTTTTGGGGGTGGGGGGGAATTAATGATGAATATTTTTGAATGTTTTGCGAGGAAGGTCTTCCACATTTACCGCAAATTAATAAACTCGAGGCAATTTATCAAATCTGAAGCTAAAATCGATCAGCAATCTTGTCGATAGATTGTTTTTTTTTTTTTTTGTTTTAGAGTTTTTATTATTTTTAGGGGCAACCTCAAGCGTTGTTTCTGTCCATTGTTCATTGATCTTTAGATCCATGATCATTATCGTTAGAGTTGTGTGCAGTGGCAAAACTAACCTCATTTATTGTCATTACGTGTATTTTTGCGTGATTATTTATTATTTATTCTGTAGTTGTGCTTAATGCGCATTTTGCAGCAGGTTTTGTGTTTTTGTTGTTGTCTTTTATTTTTTCTATTTGAACTTCTTTTGTTGGCGGCATCTTCATGACGCAATTAGTCTTTGATTTTTGTGGGTTTTTTTTTTTGTCGTGATTTGGTTCTTTGCAGAATCTCTTTTTGCTTGACATCAAAAAATACAACTACAATGGAATTTCGAATCTACTGATTAGCAATGCAAACAAAGCACGTTTCACGTTTACTGCTTAACATAAATCAAAATCAAAATCCCAGCAAAAATTGCAGCTGATTTCAATGCTGATTGATTTATTGTCCTATTGCGAATTCAAATTCTGTTCGTTCTCTCTGATGCTCTATGCTGATAAAAAAGTGTTTGCAGCATAGTTGAATAAAAGAGTTGTTTATTTCAAATTTGCATTTCCAATTTATCAGGTTGATTATTTTTAGATGTTACTTACTTAAAATATAGAATTATTCAAGAAGTTGCCTAATCGCCTTTCTTTATGAATATTAGAGAAAGTTGCAGGGTATCTTTTGGTCGTAATTTATTCGACTGCGTTATTTTTGGGGTATTTTATTTCGTCGATTTTTGATTGATTGTTGAAACATTGCGCATAACTTGCAATTTTTTTTATTTTTTTTGGCAATTAAAGCGTGCAATAACTACAAAAACAATAACAATAAAAGCTGTTGTTGTTTTTTCGCCTCTCAATTGGCCAAGAAAAAATGGCCAATAACGCTTCCGCGAGCGTTGGACGAGCACTTGAAAAGCCGCCAAAAAACAAGCTACAAACACAAATCCAAATGTGTGTGTAAGTTCAAGTGCAAAAGTGTGTGTGTTAAGTGTGTGTGTGATGTGTGTGTGCGCGACACTGTCAATCACAAGAGTTACAAAATACAAAAGTGAAGCAAATGAAGTGAAGCGAATGATTTGTGATTGCCACCAATTTAAATTCGCACAAAAAAAACACATTGTTAATTTTCATTGTTTCTCTACTATTTTTTTTATGTTTGATGTTTTGCGCTGATATCTCAGTAGATTTTGCATAATAATTATTGAGACGCGATACAAAAAAAAAAAAAAAGTAAAGAAAAGAAAAGAAAAGAGAGATTTTCTCTGCTTTCTGTGATGATTCCCTGCGTGAGTTTGGCCGAAACGAGCGTCATTGGCAACATGAAGGAGCGTGTCAAGGAGATGAAAGTGTTTGGCTGTCGCCTCAACTTTTGGAATCACATCGGCCATAGCCTGACCAGTTCCAAGGCCAAAGAAGGTAAAGCATCTATAAGACACCATAAGCGTAGCACATAAAAATTCCCAACTCCAAATGAAGCTAGCACAATTTCTTTGAAATTAAACGGTTAACTTGAGCAGTACTTTATATAAAACACAACTTAAGATGGGTTATATCATTTATTTGGCTTACTTTACCAAACAATTTCTTAACTGAAGATAGAACTGAAGGAGTACTTTATATAAAACACAACTTAAAATGGGTTATATCTTTTAGTTCACTTTATGTTCGCTTTATTTAAAAAAAAAAAGAAAAAAGATACCAAACAATTTCTAAAATGAAGTAAGAACTAAAGTTTACTGGTGGAATACTTTATAAAACAAACTTAATCTGGGTTATATCTTTTATTTTAATTTATCTTTGCTATATTTAAAGGAAAAGATTCTAAACAATTTCTAAACTGAAGTTAGAGCTGAAGTTAACTTGATGAGTATTTTATATAAAACAAAACTTAAGATGGGTTATATCATTTATTTTACTTTATGTTTGCTACATTTGAAAGCAGAGATACCAAATAATTTCTAAACTGAAGTTAACTGCAGAAATACTTTTTAAAACAAACTAAGAATGGGTTATATTTTTTTTTACTTCCTTTCGCTATACTTAAGAAGAGTCATCAAACAATATCTAAACTGAATTTAGAATTGAGTCCTTCGCTTAAATTAGAGATCACTTATTTTATACCTTAAATATGATTATATTCAGAATTTCGTAGCTCAGCTAATTTGAAAATTTGATAGGCCAAGACACAAGTATTTCTAATCATTATAATAATAATGTCAATAATATATAATGTATGAAAAACGATTCTAGTGTCATGTTGCAAATAACTTAAGATATATGAAGGCGTCGCTGTTGTAGATGATGACAAGGCCAGTCGAGTTGCATTTAGCGACAATCTGCAGTGCAAACCAGACATTAAAAGCCAGTCAAAGAAGGAGAGTAAGAAAGAGAGAGGGAGAGATAGCAAAGAGTTCTGTGTATAGAGAAGTCGGCTCCACGCCTCGCAATTATAATGATTATAAGGCTGAAGAAGCTGGCAATGATGGCAGGCGGTTATTAGATGATCGGATCGCCATATGACAGACAAAAGCAACAGCAGCAGCTACGCTGAACATAATGATGATTGCAATGATGATGATGATGATGACGATGATGACGATGGTGGGGAGACAAAACGCAGATGCAGACAGCAGATGCGGCAATTGCATAATTGAAATGAATTAGCAGTCAGCCAAGAGAGAGAGAGAGAGAGAAACACAAACTCAGTGAAACTGAAAGTGCCAAGCGTGCCAATGAGGAAATCATATAAAGTGGGCGTGGTACACATTTACATATATATATATATTCGTATGTAAATGCATTCATAAAAAGATTTCAGTTTGCGATTCTGATTGTAATTCAAGTAATCGCTTAATGCGCATCTTCTACAACGTTCACGTTATGGCAATTACAGCCAACAAGAAGAAGATTGAAACCTGCCCCAAAGGGCATGTGAGTTTCTGTATCTGTATCTCTGAAGTTAAACTCTGCAGCTTTAGTTGTTGTCTGTCGTCTTTAGAGATAGATAGAGAGAGAGAGGCATGCAAATGTTGAGTTGACAATAAAATTATTGCTTTGTTGTTAACTGACATTGTTTTGTGGCTGAGCGCCTATTTATGGCCTTTACTTAACAATGACCACAAAAATTCGCAATTTGCATTTGCAATTCGAGCCAAACGGTCGAAACAGCCACTTGACTATGGGGCTACAGCTTCAGCAGCTGCGTTTTGTTGTTGTAATTTGTAATTGCAATTGTTGTTGTTGTTGCTGCGGCCGCTTTAAAGTTGGCCAAGCAATTGACCAGCGGGGCCAAGCAATTTTGCCTTTAGATACCCAGCAAAAATACCAAATTAGGCTAAGCAAAGGGCATATCAGTTTGCAACTTAGATTGATGGAAAAGTAAATTAAGTAATGAGGCAATTACATATTAACTATTTAAAAAGTTGAAATTGCGAATAAATATAAACAAAATACATATTGTAAAGCTGCCGCACATTTTTCACGTTATCAAATTATTTTTTAAATAACTTTCGAGTTTACTATCCAAATGCTACGCAAATCATTTAAAATTTACACGTTAACATTTGTATTAGCTTTTAATTTGCACCTTTCAATATATTTACTTTTATTTTGAGATGGGATTTTCCAATATTTCGAATCATTTTGAACAGTTTATAACTTAAATTGTAGTCATTAAATTTGGCGTGTGCCTAGCTTTTTATAAAGAAGAAGAGAGAAAGTCACAATAAGTATTTTATTTAAATACCAAAAAAATATCAATACGTTCACTGTCGAACATTCTAAGTAGCCAGCCACTGTCTATCGATAACAATACATATCGAACAGCCAGTCAGTCACATGTCGCTTGTGACGTCACAAACGTTGCTGGTCGTGCCGCAATGCAAATAAAATTTTTGACACATTTGTTAGCTGTTTTATGAGTCGCCGCTGTGCAGGGGAAAATTGGCAATTCGAGCGCGATAAAAACGTCAACGATTTACATTTAACAGTCGACAGTTGACAGTTTTGTTTTTTGTTTTTTTTATTTTCACTCGAGCCAGGGAGTTACCCACTTCAAGAGAGACTCAGAGAGAGAGAGAAGAGAGCGAAGCAAAGCAGACAACACACGATCTGCAGCACGTTCGCAGCTTGGCTGCTTGATAGAAACAGCTGAGCTGAAGCATTAAGATAGAAATGCATGTAAAACTGTTTTGCGCTCGAATCTTGAGCTAAGCTCAGATCAGCTTTTATTTTTTTGTGTAATGCCATTCTGTGCGTGTCTGCACACGTCGTTTATGGTACGTGTCTTGCTCGAAGAGATCGTTTAGTGTGCTTGTATCTCTTTCTCTCTCTGTCTCTGTCGAGGTCTGGAATATCCGGTTTGCATTTCCATTTGTCGCCACAGCGAAAATGATTTTGCATAAAACTGAAGGAAGAGAGGGCGTGGACCATGAAAACAAGTTCAACACCAAAAAAACTATATAAAAAAAAACAAACCAAACTATTGACAGCCTGAAAAATGGGGGAAAATTTATTTCACAAAAAAAAAATATATGTATATAAATAAATATAAACAACTTTTAAGCACAACTGATGCGCAGACAGCCAGAGAGCAGCTAGAACGCACAAGGTCAACGCAGCAGCAACAAAAGTTGCTTATCAACTTCGTCGATACTTTTACAACAATAAGTCTTAAAGCGACTTTTTCTTCTTCTTCTGCTCTTCGATCTGCCAAAGTTGCAGGCGGCGTTTAAAAGTTGTGGTTGTTGTTGTTGTTGTCGTTGTCTTTTAAATGGTTTCATTATAAATGCATAAAAATCCACGGCGTCGTCGTCATCATCGACATTCACTCGACTAAAACAACAATAAAAGCAACAAAATACAACGAAAAAAAAAAATAAAAATATTTCAAGCAGCTGCTTTTTTGTTTTAGTCCGCCCGCCTTTTGCTGGCTCGCTTCTGCTTCTTCTTGTCATTTTTCATATGCAAATTAGTTTTATTACTTTTATTGTTATTGTTGCTATTGCTATTTGGTGTTTTTTTTATGTTGCGTTAATTGGCCACAACAATCGCCGAGGGGGTGCAAAGTTTACGAAAAAAGCCACAAAATAACATACATAAATCATAGCAAAAGATGCTTGCAAGGGAAATCTTTGGGAGGGGTGCAGACAAAATGAGTGTGGAAATTGCTGAAATGCGGTGAAAAGCCGAAACGTTGAAAATAGTTTAAGAAATGCTTTGCAAGCAAAGCTCAAAACGCACAACATAATTAAAAAACGAAAGAAACAAGAAAGTTTAATTATCTCTGCGCTTTGCTGATGCATCAAAAATACCCTTGAAGATTGTTTCTATGGGATTTTTCAAAGTAAAAGTTGAATTCATATGTAAAATAGGTTTCAAGACAATCGATTTAAAACATTTGTCATATATAAACAAGTTTGCTTGTGTTTTTTGTTGTTGTTGTGGTTTGTAAATCGGATTATACTTTGGTTTTCCTGGTATTTGCTTAGTTCACACTGACGTAGAAGCTTTTAATAAATGTTCCATGTGTAAATTACCCTATTTTGTTCCCTTTAAACCAGTTAATTCATGTGTTCTACTAATTCGCTGGGATTTCCTCAAAGCGAACAATTTACATGACCCATTTTTCAAACACTTTACTCAATAATTAGCAGAGAATCGTTTCAAATTTTGCAAGCTTAATTAAAATGTATTTCTTTGTATATTTACTTATTTCATTGGAATTGCAAGTGTTATTTAAGTTCTAAATTTAGCATTGCATAAATTAATGCAAATGTGATATCAAGAGGTGATCGCAATGTATCCATTAAAATCTACACGAGAATCGTGTCCATCTTACCCAACCATTTAACACTCTGAAATTATGATGATGGCATCGTTGGTTATCACACAAGTCGTCAATTAGAATTTAAAACGTTGGTCTTGGCTATCTATTTAACCACTTAGTCAATTGCCGCTTGCGGCTCACATTAAACAGATCAGTTAACTAGATACTCTTTATGCTCCCCTCTCCTACTCTCTTTCTCTATTAGTATTATCTGTAAGTTTATCTAGCTGCTTCCTAGCTGCTAGTTGGAATTTCACTTCCGTCTTGCATAAATTGAGTTTTGAAATGTTTGCTGCATACTTTGGATGCATGCCACGTTGTTGCGCTGTGTTGCGCTGTGTTCTGTTCTGGCTGTAACACTGTGAGTAATCAGTCGACAAATTGCTGTTTGGCCAATTAATCAAACTCAATCAGCGCGCAAGGCGAAAACGCCCACAGCACTTCAGGTGACTTGTAATTTGCTTTTAAATACCCTGCACTACACCCAACTACATAATAAACTGTAATTGAGTGAGTGCAGGGTATATTTTTGATTGTTGCGTTGAAAGCAACAAGTATCTCATATGGCTAATTTGCATAGATTTTGCGCACTCGAATCTAATTAAAAGTCAAAATGTTTATTACGCATTCATCAATGTTGTTGTTGTTGTTGTTGATTTGTGTGATTGCCATTGTAGTTGTTGTTGGTTGTTGTTGCTATTTTATATGCGCGTCGCGCATGCGTTCAAATGTTATTAACCTACATTTGCATAAAAATGTTACAACAACAACAACAACAACTGCAATAATAACGATTAAAAATTGTTTTGTTTTGTTTTGCTGTTTCCTGTCTGAATGTTATTTGTAGTTGTTGTTGTAGTTGTTGTTTTTGCGCGCTGCACATTTTTGTTTTTACAATTTATTGTAATTATTTTCTTGCTGTCGTTGTTGTTGTAAGTTTCAAGTTTTCTTTTTTTTTTCATGCAAATTGCAAATTAGTTGACAACATTTTTTACACGCTTTTTATGAGCTTCGGATGTAAACATTTAACCTTAATTTTGTCCATCTTTTACTTAGACATTTGTTACTTGGATTATCTCTGTTTTATCTCGGCTAAGAAGAGCGTCCCAAATTTCCATTGCACAACAAGTCATTAATCGCAATTGAAAGGAGGCAGCATTCAATTATTTCCTGCTTTATGGCCATTTCAAATTTGCAATTAAATTGCATTTGTACGCGGCATCATCATAGAGACGTTACGCGTTTTGTGGCAACGCAAATTAGCGAGTATTTTTTTATGGATCTTTAACTTGTTTCAGCTGCAGCAGCTGAGCAAAGTGAGCTTCGCCTTGGCCGCTCGCACAACAAAATGAGCTTCAATGCAGGGCGCAATTTTCTGTTGCCTACTTTTAGGCGGCGCATTTAAAAAGGCAGCGACTGCTTTTAATTACGAATGACTTTCATTGCGAGCAAATTTAATCAACAAATGAAAATTATTAACAACAAGGCTGTTTATTACATATTAAATAATTTGCATTTATTTATAATAAGCTGCATTTATTTTAATTAGCCTTTCAAAATTGCTTTCTTATAATTTATGTTACTTTGATGCTTGCCAGCTCTCACTCTCTTAAATTTGCTCTCTTAAAACTCTTGCGCTCTTTGCAACTTGTCAAGTATGACTGTTATGTTTTCTTCTTTTTGCTTTGCATTACCTGTTGCTTCATCGAAATGCGCAGAAAACAGTACAAAAGTTTGCACACAAAAAGTCAACGCATTTTGTTGTTTTCTTTTTATTTAAGTTTTTGCGGCTTTTTTTTTTTGTTGTGCGCCAGCCACTTTGGAGTTTTGCTTTTTTTCTGCGTTTACGTTTGCGTATTATACAAGTGTTTCTTATTGGGGGTTTTTTTTTCTTCATGCTTTGCTCAGAGAGTTGGAGTTGGAGTTGTCTAATGAATAAGCGTTTCCAAGCGCTTTGTTGTTGTGTTGATGTAATTGTTGGAACTTGGAACTTTGCTGTTGCTTACTGTCAGTTGCCTTTTGGCCCCCAACAACAAAATACAGTTACAATTGCCCGCACCATACACTGTCATGCACTCGCACACACACATACACATACATACATGCCCAATGGGCAGAAGTCTTGATCTGTGCCTCTGTCTTGCCCAAGTCAAGCCATCAAGCCATCGCGTTGTCTTCATCGTTTCGCTTGGCGGCTTCTGTAGCTGATTGTTATACCCGCCACCCAACAAGTAGTAGGGTATTTAAATAAATGTCAATCGTAGAAGACATTATGATGGACAAAGTGATAAGACGCATTGTAAATAATTTCGTGCCTTGAATACTAAACTTTTCTCACTAGTATTAAAGCTCTAAGGACTGTACTCTCTTATTTCACAAGTGAGTAGCGGGTATATTTACGTTAAGCATTCTCTTCACTGTGGCTTTCTTAGTTATTGTTTGTTGCTGCTGCTGCTTGTTACATACTTCGGTGCGGTTCTCCGGAGGCCTCGGTGCTTTAAGCTTTGCTCTTCTCTTTTCGCTCGCCACCAACGTCGCTGCCGCCGCCACTTGCACTGAGCTGCTGCTGTTGAAGTTGTTGTAGTTGCTGTTGCTGTTGCTGTTGCTGCTACAATTAAGTTTTACTTTATGTTTATTGCCTCTGTTGGTTTTCTGTTGATGTTATTTTCTCAGCGTTTTGCCATTCATGCGTTCGCCTCGTTGTTCGCTCTACACTTGCTGCCAGCGTCGTCGACGTCGTCGTCGTCGTCGTCGTCGTCGCTCACCTTCGGCTGCTGTTGTTGCCTCTGCTGCTGCTGCCGCTGTTGTTACTCTTATTGTTGGCTGGCGAAAAATTTCATTTGCCGTTTTGTCAGTTGGCTTTTAAACATTTACTGAAACAGTTCGCGAACAGAGCGCTAAAGAAATATTTTGAAAATCCCCACAACGAAAATTAAATACATAATTAAATGATTATTTCAATAATATTATTAACGAGCTGACAGCGTTTATTATAGTTAACGAAAAAAAAAAAAAATAGTAGTGTTGTTGTTTTGTAGTTGTGCGTTGGAAATCAGTGAAGTGCAAATCAAAAACTTTCCGTCTTGTCATGAAAATTGTTTTCAAAATGGCTGCCGCTGGCATTGCGTGAAAGCCAACTTGAGAAGAAGAAGAAACAAAAGAAGACGAAGAAGAAGAAGAATCAGCAATTGCAGCAGTCAAATGACATAGAATTGAAAGTGAATGTGGCGACTAGTTATCGATAAACACGATACTCGATAAATTGGGGGCTTTGCATATTGCCAGGAAGCAATTGGGGGCCAAACGGCGAACGCGGTTAACGGTAAAAGCCAGTCGCAGAGCTGCTTAGATCGTCGCAAGCAACTAAAGGTCAGGCCAAGTAGCATGGAAATGCCAACAACAACACTAACAACAACGACGACGACGAGCAGCAACAACAGCTACAACAACAATATAAGCAACAAAATTGCAAAAAGGAAGCAGCCATGAAACCAGTTTGACAACAACTTCAAATTGTAGTCAAAGCAAATGCAACAACCACAACATCAACAACAATAGCAACAAATAACAACTGAACAAGTGATTTATGTGAAAGTGAATTGACACAAATACTACAAAAATCAAATAATCACAAGTCGCGGCAGCTCCTTTTTTCTTTGTGTGAAAAGTGGCATCCACTCGATATCTGCTTTGGGGATCTTGAGCGTGTCCACAACTCAAGGAAGCTAGCAGCCAATAGAGATGATGCTTCTATCGGCACTGAAGCTGGGTAAGACAAATACAAGCTACAAGGCAACTACAAGCCACTTTTTGTGCTGGCCGATGATGAGTCAAAACTAGCCAAAAATAAAGTTGGACAAGTTGCAAAAGCTAGTCAAGAGTGTATTCGACTGTGAGGTATCCGGTAATTAGCAAATTATAGTTGTTGAATGCAAAATCTTGAAAAATTCGTTAGATAGCCAATGAAATGCTGGTTATGCCTTTTTTTTAAGAGAATTCGTTGTACAACTTCAGAAAGTAAAAAAGGAATAGAAGTTAAAGTACTAGTGCTACAATTGAATCAGTTTTTAAACCTTTAAGGCAATCAAACTTTAAGATGTTTCTTCTATGTTATTATACCCTTCTTGGCAAACAATGAATAAGTATATTTTGTCTACAACAGGTCATGAAATTCTTGTATTCCCTTTTGGGTTTAACAAATGCCGCTAAACTCGTTTTATAGAGCAAATTATATTGTATGGCTTGGTTTTCTATTTTTTGTGGGCGTTTCTTGTGAGTCACGTCAGAGTTTCACCTGCCGCAAGAACTGCAAAACACGTGTTTGAAAGTCTGGCAACTAGTTGATATCTTTACAAGGTCTGGCAGCTGCAACAACAACAACGGCAACAGCAACTGCAACCGCGGCAGCAACTGACAAATTTGCATAACAACAAATACAAATACCACAATACAAAAAAGTGCAAGAAAAATGCACAGAAAATTACACAATTGGCCATAAACACGATGCGGGCCACAAGATAATGACAATTTGTCCGGCGGGGCTGAAATGTGTGCATATGACTGCGGCCACGCCCCCCGTTTTGGTGCCAATCATAAGCAATTTTATTTATGTGGTAGTGTAGAAAAAGTATTGCTTCCGTTTTGCGCCAATTTGCCAAGATGGAAAATTATGAAAGACAACGACAACGACAAAAAAAGAAAGCTTGAAGAAAAGCTTTCTTTCGAAGTTTAAAAATCCTGTACTCAGAGGTGTTTAAAATTTGAGAAGACTCTTTTCTGCCTCATTCATGCACATAGCTTTAGTTTGCAACATCAGACTTCAGACTTGGGCAAACAATGAAAATGCTGCCAGCGTTTTTCATTTGCATGTAAAATGGCATAACAAAAACTGCGACGACGACGACGACGACGACGATGCCGGCAAAAGCCAAGTGTGCCAAGAAAGAAAAACTTTCTATTATGTTGTTGCTTTGCTGCTGTACACATTTTCTTTTCTGCCTGCAGGCTCTGCAACGTTGCGCTGGTGTCGCCTCTTTGTGCGGCACGTTTTGCTCGTTGTTTGCTGCTTGCAACCCGCGGGAGCAGATGCGGGCAGATAGATAAATGTAGAGTCAAAGAGTGGGCGGGTGTGCAAAGGAGTAAAGTAAAGTTTTCACATGAAAAATGCGGGCCCGCATTTTGATAATTGAAAATTGGTTTATTATCAATTGAAAGTTTTCCCCATTTTTGTCAGTAGTCTGCAGGGCAAAGCGAAATACTATATTTATTAATATATATGTAAGTAATTTGAAACATTTGTGTGTGACTGGCTTGGGAAATCGTCTTGCAGTCAGTCACTTTCGCTTTGCTGATTTCGATTAACCTTCACTTTTGCTTTAACTTTTGTTGTTGCCTTGTTGCTTCGATTCGGAGAACTCGAGCGGCTTCAAGTGGCGCCTACTCGTAGCACTCGAAGCACATTGAAGCACCCACCAAAAAAACAAAAAAAAAAACACAAAAGTTGAGTACTTCAAAATGCAAACGCTGCTTACTCATCGCCACAAATGTTTCTCTTTCGCTCTCTCAGTCAGTGTGTTGCATAAGTCGTCCCACAAGAGTCGAACTTAATTGGGGTTACATTTGGAGTTCAGCTGCGTTTTCTGTTTTCAGTTTTGTTTTGTTTTTATTTATTGTGAATTGATTTGCATAGCTGTGAAATATTGACAGCAGCGCACCAGGCGAGAGCTGTGATCAACGGATAAAGTCATCATCAGCTTGTCAGCTTGCCATTTACCCAACTTAACCTCCTCCTCTCCCTCCCCCCTTCTTCTTTGCTTCTTTGACCACCACTGTGGGCGGCCGCCTTGAATCCATTGGGTCCATTAACGTTTCAGTGTCGAATTGCAGTAATTAACCTTGACAAGAATCGCGTTGCTTTTTTTTGTTTTAAGGCGATTTTCGATACTTTGTTTTGGGCTAATTACGAGCGTGTGCAGCAGCAGCTTGTCTGATTTATCGCACTAATACCCTGTATGCCTATACGATGTATACAAGGTGACTTTAGGTCGCGTCAAAACGAAAGACTTAGGCAACGAACTTGCCCCCACCAAAATTGTTGTAATTAAAGACAACATAATATAAACACATGCAATATAAACTACAAATATATTAAAAAAAGAGTTTTAAGCATATTGCTAACGTTTCCTGTTTCCGCTGTTTTTTTTTTTTGCAGGCAACGGCAGTTCTCCAGCCCAGAATTCGACACGCAGCATCAGCCCGAACAACTCGACGACCAACAGTCAATTCAGTTTACAGCACAACAGCTCCGGCAGCCTAGGAGGCGGTGGCAGCGGCAGCGGCATCGGAGTTGGCGGCGGCGGAGGAGGCGGCTTAGGCAGCCCCAACGGCGTTGGAGGCGGCGGCGGCAGTTGCACACCCACATCGCTGCAGCCACAGGTGAGTAGCGACTACTCCATTTACTTCATTTCTTTTAATAATTCATGTCTTAACCTTTGCAGTCCTCGCTGACAACGTTCAAGCAGTCACCCACTTTACTCAACGGCAACGGCTCTCTATTGGATGCCAATATGCCTGGGGGAATTCCAACACCCGGCACGCCCAACTCCAAAGCCAAGGTGAGTTAAAGCATAGACTTATTAGAAGTGCAGATATTTCATTTAAACTTCTCTTACTATTCTAGGACAATTCACACTTTGTCAAGCTGGTAGTGGCGCTTTATCCCTTCAAGGCCATCGAAGGCGGCGATTTATCTCTGGAAAAGGTAAAAAGAGAAAAATTGATCAAACAATTGTATTGTGTATTAAATTTGTTATCACTTTTAGAATGCTGAGTATGAGGTCATTGACGACTCACAGGAGCATTGGTGGAAGGTGAAGGATGCAGTCGGCAATGTCGGCTATATACCCAGTAATTATGTCAAGCCCAAGGCGCTGCTGGGCCTGGAACGTTATGAGTGAGTATTTGTGAACCTAAAAATACCTTTTAACTACAAGTTACATTCATAATTGAAGCTGTTAAATAAGAGTTAAAAGAAAAATCAAAGGAAAATAGAAAGAATTGTACTTTTAAATAAGACTTCTAGCAATAAGAAAATAAAACAAATTGTACATTTAAATTTGACCTTTTAACTACAAGCTTAATTCATAATTGTATATGTTAAATAAGAGTTACAAGAATAATCAAAGGAAAATATAAAAATTTGTACTTTTAAACTAGATGTTTATAGCAATAAGAAAATAGAAAAAAGTGTTCATTTAAATGTAACTTTTCTAGCAATAAGAAAAAAGAAAAAAAGTACTTTTAAATTTGACTTTTCTAGCAATAAGCTAAAGCAATTGATTATTGATTATGAGAATTATTTGAATAAGGTTTTTGATTAATAGAAAAAACGTAGTTGTAGTTTTAATCTCGTAGTTGCTTTCAAATCGTATTTAAATAACATTTTTCCTATCTCTTTTCTAGATGGTATGTGGGCGATATGTCGCGACAACGCGCCGAGTCCTTGCTGAAGCAGGGCGACAAGGAGGGCTGCTTTGTGGTGCGCAAGTCATCGACCAAGGGTCTCTACACACTCTCGCTGCATACCAAAGTGTAAGTTGGACAATCGTTTTTAAAGTTTTCCCCTCTCTAAACTATGTGTTTTCCCATTCCACAAACAGTCCCCAGTCGCATGTGAAGCACTATCACATCAAACAGAACGCCCGGGGGGAGTATTATCTGAGCGAGAAGCATTGCTGCGAAACCATACCGGATCTGATCAACTATCATCGCCATAATTCGGGCGGTCTGGCGTGCCGCTTGAAGTCATCACCATGCGATCGTCCTGTGCCACCGACAGCGGGCTTGTCCCACGACAAATGGGAAATCCATCCCATGGAACTGATGCTCATGGAGGAGCTGGGCTCGGGGCAATTTGGTGTTGTGCGCCGGGGCAAATGGCGCGGCTCCATCGATACCGCTGTGAAGATGATGAAGGAGGGCACCATGTCCGAGGATGATTTCATTGAGGAGGCCAAGGTCATGACCAAATTGCAGCATCCAAATCTAGTGCAGCTCTATGGCGTTTGCTCCAAGCATCGCCCCATCTACATTGTCACCGAGTACATGAAGCATGGCTCGCTGCTCAACTATTTGCGCCGGCACGAGAACACGCTCATCGGCAACATGGGCCTGCTGCTGGACATGTGCATACAGGTGAGCAAGGGCATGGCCTATCTGGAGCGTCACAACTACATTCATCGCGATCTCGCGGCCCGCAATTGTCTCGTTGGCTCCGAGAATGTCGTCAAAGTGGCTGACTTTGGACTGGCGCGCTATGTGCTCGACGATCAATACACAAGCTCTGGCGGCACCAAGTTCCCCATCAAATGGGCACCGCCCGAGGTGCTCAACTACACACGCTTCTCCTCCAAGAGTGATGTGTGGGCTTATGGTAAGTCTTTCTATATATAGATTAAGTATATCCACCAAATGCTAATGAATTTATTTTAGGCGTGCTCATGTGGGAGATCTTCACCTGTGGCAAAATGCCCTATGGCCGTCTAAAGAACACCGAAGTCGTTGAGCGTGTGCAACGCGGCATTATACTAGAGAAACCAAAGTCGTGTGCCAAGGAGATATACGATGTAAGACTTAAGTGAAACCCATTGAATTAAGATGAAAACTAAATCAATCTCTTACACTTTTCGATAGGTTATGAAGAAGTGCTGGTCGCATGGGCCCGAGGAGCGTCCTTCGTTCCGGGTGCTCAAAGAGCAGCTGGCACTTGTGGCCCAAACGCTGACCGACTAAGCGGATCATGGAGCAAAGAGGGATCACGTCTGGATCACGCACTGATTAGCAAACACAGCATAAAAACATTAAACCCCATTAAAAAAACAAACACATAATAAGATTAAGTAAAGAGCTAAAGTTAATGATGGATGATACAGACGAAGATAATGAATGGATGGCATTAAACTAAGTTATTGAGAAGCGTACATAGATTTGTAATATGTATATGAACGGAAATTGTAGTTCAGAGTTTACGATTATGATTATGATTATATTCACTTTAATGGCATACTGAATTATTTATAATAGAGCTAAAGCTGAGCAAATGATATCATTATGTTTATAATTGTATAATTAGAAATATACACATATATCGATACACATATATTTGTATGTCACATTAAACAACAACAGAAAACAAAACACTATATACATATATGGAGTATAGTAAACTGTAGTTAATAGTCAAATTTTTGATACATTTCATAACAAACGATGAACGAAGATAAAGATGATGATGATACGATACTATTATGAAGATACTATGCAGAAATTCATATTATAATTGTGCTTCTTTTAAGTGACAAGATACATTAGATACTTGCAACAATCGCGCAAACAACATTCAAGCAAAGTAATTATGTATAATTAAGCAAACTGATTAAGCGTAAATTATAAATGTAAGCTCGAGTCGAAGTCGAAGATGAAAGTCGAACGTGGAAAGTGAAAAGTGGAAGGTGGAAAGTGAATCGCTAATGAAGATCAGCCACAATTTTTATTAGCCTAGAATTTTACTTGCTTAGTTTAAGTTTTGTGATTTATTGTTTAATCTCTATTTTTTCGCCCAATTAATATCTCCTTTGTATTGATCGTTTATTTTTTGCCTGAGATACGAATGTATACATATATATATTTATATGTATACAAGTATATCCACCAATAGTTTGCATGCTTTAAATGCTTTTAAATGGATTCATCCGTTTTTAATTGATAACGCGATAAATAACACATACATATATTATAATGTACGCAAGCATATACATATTGATAAAAGTATATATACAAACATAAAGTATATATATTTTACCTATTTTTATGAAAAGTTTTACTTAATTAATTTTATCGTTCGCATAAGCCACAAACAAAATGCAGCATAAGAAACGAAAACATCAACAAAAATAAACAAAAAACCTAAATGTAAATGATGATTATTTTGTAACTTTTTTCATTTGATAGCATTTATATTCATTGCTTCACAGCACACAATCTCACGCCCATAGCACACACAACAATAGAGTATACAATGGGCCAGACTGCACGCACAACAAATTCGGTTTCAGAGCGTCAAAAAAAAAAAAACAAAAACCAGCCAAGAAACAAAACAAACCCGAACCCGAAGAAAACTTCAAACAAGAACTAGAATCAGAATAGAACCAAATGCCGAATGCAACTCAAGACTTATAAGTGTAATGTATAAGTAAACACAACAAGAATGTAACACCAAAATAATCAAATGCAAAACCGAATAGAAATCAAACAGCAAAACAATGATGAACTTTTGATACACTTTTGATACTGAATTCTGCGAGTAATCGATGTAAAACTCGCATTTACATAACATACATGATGTATGTTGTTTAGCTTGTAAGTGCATTTCGTATAAACTATCTACATACACATACAAAAAATAATATAGCATTAACATGCCTACTATGTTGTACGTCCATAAGCCAAAACAAACTTCTTTACTGTTAAATACCCTGGCCAAAAAGAAAAACTAAAAACTCTCTGGATTCCAAAACTTAACTTGGTGCAGCCTCGCACGTCCTGCGGTCCTATTAACTACAACCAAATGCTATAATATCCCCAATTAGATGAACAACAATTTACTAGTGAATAAATAGTATGCTGCTTAGTTGGTTTAATGCGCCAATGCATATAGAACTATATAACATAATTCCACATTTATCGCTATCTCGAAAACATGAATGAAAAAGCCCGAATACAGAAAATTATCAACGTGATATTGCTACTTAATAAATGATATAAATAAATGGTCCTAAATATGTATAACTATCTATTTAATTGGTCATGTAATAATCTTTTTAAGGGAATTCAATTAAGACAATAGTATTCTATTATATTTTTCAATTCAAGAAGATTGCTATTTACTTGAAGCAATGATCGATCGTATATGGTTTTGATTGGCAAAACGTTTTTCACGCTCCATTTGCCACATGTGTGGGTGAAGGTTGTCGATGTGTGCAACAGCAAACACTGTGAGTAATATTTATATATATAAAATATATATTGTATATAAGCAAGGTTATGCGAGACTTGAATGCTCTCTCTCTTGGTGACGTATAATAAACAGAGGAGGCTATAAGTCGGCCAAACAAAACTTTTTGTGGCTTGCGGCTTAAGACAAAGTGGTCAAATATATAAAGTTAACGATTGCTCGAAAGCTACAAGGACGATTGGAATGCCCTTTGGCAGCAGTTTAGGTATCATCAAGAGCTTGCATTTGACACAGATCTCACAAGGATCAGAAAGGATACGGCCGAGATATGAGCTATCTGCTATATACAAAAAATTAAAGATATTTTATTTGCAAAGATCCTTGAAATTCTTTAATGCCAGTCGATAGCCTTGGTTACCCTGATTACAAAAAGGTATGTCCTTATCAGATCCTTAAATATTTGGCCGAGTTATGGCCAAAAAACGAAAATTGTGTGAGCATTATTAGTTTTTCATTGCATACTTTTGGGGGCCCTCATACAAAGTAAGCCCAAACTAAAATCAGTCATAACTCGGCCATATCCTTGTGTATTTTCAAAGGACACATATTGCTAGGATCACAAGGACCAACTCCATCGATCTGCATCAAAAAAATATGGGGTCATCTAAGAATCCAACACTTTGAATTTTTTAGTCGGCGGCTTAAGAGGAAATGGTTAAATTTGCCAATTGCAGGATAACTCGAAAACTACAAGGACTATTGGAATGTCCTTTGGCAGGATGATAGGTCTTATCAAGAACTTTTGTTTGAGACAGGATTCGCAAGGATCAGACAGGATACACAGGAGTTATAGACAACTTTTCCTAAACAAAAAAGTCCTTGTAACTTTGTTGTTTTAAGGACATTCGTCCTTTTGATATTGCCAATCGGTTTCTATTTATTAGAACTATCCTTGGTCCAAAGGACATCACGATCGTCCTTCAAATGGCCGAGATACGGCAGGGTTTCGAGTTTTTTGCCAATTTTTCTATGCTCACCCCTTGCAAAAATTTGAAGTCCTTTTTTTTTGACACATTTTTAAAATCCTTGAATGCCAAACGATAGTCCTGTCTATTTTGATTACAAAAAAGTATGTCCGTGCCAGATCCTTAAGGATATGGCCGAGTTATGGCAAAAAAACGGATATTGTATGAGCATTTATAGTTTTTTATTGCATACTTTTAGGGGCAGTCATACAAAACAAATATGTTAAATAAAAATAGATCATAATTCGGACACATCTTTGCCCATTTTAAAAGAACACGCTTTTTTAGGATCGTAAGAATCAAATCCATCGATCTACATTAAAAAATTACATTTATGCTTTCATTTAAGGTAATTAATAAACAACTTAGATTTAGATACTTAGAAAGTACGCGTATTTTGATAATGTATGTCTTTAATGTTATGTATGTATGTATTTAAATGTTTCCTCTCTACATAATGTAAAACAGCTTTTCTACGACTTGTCGACATCAATCCTGAGGTGGAGCAGTTGAAATACCAAGCTGACAATAATGCAGGAAAATGGTTGAGTCGTAATCAAATTGTGATGTCCATCCATCATCCTTTATGTATGAAAATTTGTTGACGGCCTACAATTAGAAAAAACGTTAAAGAATCTCATAACAATGTAGATTTAATTTCAACTATATCTAAACTAAATTAAATAAATTATAATCCATTTATGTATTTTTATGTATTTTATAATGACTGCCTAGGTTAGAAAATCTATATAATATATATCTATTTTCAAACGTATACTACAACGTAAACCACGCCTTATTTACTGCCTTATAACAAGAGGCGGCATTGTTCCATAAACGGGTCGATGTGATGAGCACAGCCCCAAACACATTGCACAAATTCAATGAGCCATTAATTTTATGTACAGCGCAGAATTGCGAATGTGGGCGCAGATTGGCCGCGGAACCAGATCAATATATGTATATTGAAAGAGCATTTCCTAGAGAAGTTTTGGACACAGCATAAACGAATTACAGCCAAGGTCAATTGACAATTGAATACCCGTTAAAACTAAAATTGTTTTACAGTAGCTGTTCTATGCGTCACTGTTAACGCCAACGCAACGCAGCTGTCAGCTGTCACATGCTGGGACGCGACTGTAACTGTTACTGTTACTGTTGACGCCAACGCAAAAGCTTGCGACGCGACTGTAACGAACGCTGTTAATGCTGCTGACTGCTGTTGTCTGCCCGCATTTCAAACGAAAAGCGGCTGCCGACGAGTTTGGCGCTTAGTTAGTGTTCAGCAGTGCTCGAGTTCGCTACGATTGAAGCAATACAAATAGAAAAAGCCATAAATAACAACTAATGTGTATAAATAAAAATCCAAATAGTTGATTCGTATATTATTTGGCGACCCCACATCGGAAGCAACAACAACAACAACAAGAACAACCACTCGACAGCTGTCACTTTAACTCAATTAACGATCCGCAAAAACAAAAAAAAAAACGAAAACAATAGCACCAATTTACACCTCTCTTCACCGCTTCGCACAATCTCTTCAGACGCGTCGTCGTGCGATTTCCGCAGATGTTTTGAAAGTCCTGCGCGACAGGCTGCAAAACCCACAAGGACTGTTTGCCATTAAATCGGCTAGCCGCGAGCTAACTCAAAGTTTTTTACTGTGCAAATCAAAAGTTGAAACCAAAACGAAAAACCAACAAACTAACAAACAACCAGACGCAATCTATTGGTGAGTAAAAGTCTGGCTAACAGGATAAGCATTAAAGAAAAAAATCAAATCATCAAGTGGGCGTTGACAAATTTAAGTCACCGTGACTGTGATTATGACTCCAAGTGATTCCAAGTGATATTTGTGTGTGTACTTCCTTGTCGATTGCGTGCTGACTGCCTGACTGCCTGGCTTCCTAACTTCCACTGCCAGCCTGTCGATGTACTAGGCTTATATCCTGACCTAAAAGTTCATTGACTGACTGAGTTGGGGCAGTTTGTCTGTTTTTCGTCGGGTCGATTTGTCTGTCTGTATTGGCATTTGTCTGCCCCCCAAAACACACACACAGAGACAATACTAACAACAGCTGTTTGCAGCAATGTTTTGTCAATGTTAACTAACTTCTACCTCCCTTCATATCGATGTCATATCAGTAGTTGTGCCACAAGTGGCAAATGAGGAAACCTTTCGGCAGGTTCATTGTAACTTTTAGAGTTTTCAGATCCCATGACATCAGCTCTATTAAAGCACACACAGCACAGACCCCAAACCGGTCGACCCAACTCATTTTTCAAAGTCAGTGATTATGAACACCAGCAACAAATTACTAAAGAAACAACACAAATAACAAACAAAAAAAAAACAAATCACAACAACATGACCAAAGGCGAATATAACAGATTTTGCTCGTTGAAGCATGGCAAATGCATAAAATAAATATTTATTAAATGATATAATAGAGACAGCGTCAAATATTATTAGTCAGTGCTCCACTCCCCATTTCCCACAATTTGCAAAAAAAACAAAACCTTGGAACGGAAATGGACAATACCATAATAGAAAAGTAGTCAACAACAAAATTACAATATTACAGCAAAGCGCAGAGATCAGAGAGAATTCTTGGCAACAAGCCTAGATGAGAAGAGTACATGACTTGGCTTTCTAACAATCTGCTAACTTCTAGCCAAAAGCTTTCACTTGGCGTATTTGGCTTACACACACATCTCTCGCAATTTTGTATTTTGAGGAATCAAAACACGTTTGGCGGACATCTAATTAGATCTGCAAGATCTAGAACCAAACTAGTTCATTGCTGGCTGTTTTGACTGACGTCAGTCGCTGTTGCTTTATTATCGCTTTTGGCCAAAAACAGTTGTCGGCCAACTATTTTTGGCTGTTGTGTTGTTTTTTTTTGTAGCTGTTTTCGATGTTTTCTTTTGTAACTCTTGATGATTCTATTTGCCGGTTGTCTTCGTTTTTGCCTTGTTTTGCTGCTAATTAAACTTATTGCTATCGTTGTCGTTGTTGTTGTTGTTGTCTTAGTCGGTTGTCTGCGGAAAAAGTTAATACAATTTTGTTGTCTCTATAGAGTGAGAGAGATATTAGGCAATAGGTTTTGTGTGGTGTGTGTGGGCGCGGCGTCGTCTGGAGACCCCATTTGCTAGTAAACCTGACTGACTTTTTGGACAACTCAATGTGGGCTAAAGGAAACGGCAACACAACAACCACAATAACCCAGACGTATTTGGGCGTAAAAGTTGATGATGGACGTCTAAGCGCTGGAAAATGAGCTCACTCTATTTTTTGGCTACTGACGTTTAGCTTAGAGAGCGTGAAACGAGATTATAATAAACTACAAATGATTATCATAGCACCATTTAAAGCCAGTGCGCTTTCAAGTCGTAAATCATAAATTATCTCTCTCTCCCTTTTTCTCTCTCTGTGTTGTCAGAATCTATCAGTCTTAATTATTGCATATGAATAAATATCTATTCAAATTACGTGAATGTCAAGCACAAAATTTACGTTGTTCAAGTTCATTTTTCAATAAATCATAATTCATGTTATTTCTGGAATATCTACCAACTTTTTGCTTTATAAATGAAAAGATTGCTTTTTAAAATATTTTAGTTTAAAATAAAGTCTGCATTAATAAAATCAATGCTGACCAAATTAAGATTAATCTTGGCTAATGAATTGAATACAAGAGAGTGCATTCAGAAAGCGCTAAAAATTTCTACATAAATTAGGAATTCAGCTCTAACTTTCCAAAGGAATTTTGGGAATAATTTATTCTTAAAGCTTGCTGTTTGTTATTAATTCAACGAAAAAATTCAATTCAAATTATTAAGCCATAATATATGTATATAATGATTTCATTAGCAAAATACTTATTAAAGAATCAACGTAATAGAAAGACTTAAAATGAGAACTTTTCGCAAATTAGTGTTTGTATCATATTTCCATATCAAACAATAGTTATGTAAGCAAGGTATTTAATATTCGACTTGTAGTCGAGTCGAGTCGTTCCGCTAGCTTTTTATAGTTGTTCTAGTCGCGTTCGCAATTTGTTAGTTGATATCATAAATTGATGCTGACGTGTCAAGTTTGGCTCTTAAACCACTCAGTTGTTGTTGTTGTTGTTGTGACTTGACACTCATGAGAATTGTGAATAAAAATAAAGAGTGCGAGTTCAAAGTTGGCCTGTCATCCAGTCATTTATTAAGATGCTCTTAGAGAGAGAGAGAGAGACACAATTCCAGACTGCTGGATGCCGCATTAGCATGGAGTCATGCAACCAAAATAGCCAACTGACAGAGAGACAGACAGACAGGTTTCTGCGGTTGCGTTAGGCAACCAAACAAACGAAAGAGAGAGAGAGAGAGAGAGAGAGAGAGAGAGAGAGAGAGATGACGTGGGCGTGTGCTCAATTCAAATTGAAATCAGTTTCAATTCGACATTCAATTGAGCAGCAATATGAAACCTGTTGAATGGGAAGCTGTGTACCATAGGTCACAACTCAAATTGAAATTGATATCAGGTTATCGGTGGCAAACATCTAAGTGCCGGTGCACCACCTCTGGGTGGTGCAACTAAGCGTTGCAAGCCATGCAACGTCGTCTACTAAGGCGTTGCGCTTACGTGAGTGCCTCATTAATTCGAATTACGCTCAGCACTTGAGTGTTCATTTTTTTTTGGCCAACAAATTAAGATTAATAAGCTGGCGGCAGGCAACGTTGCAACTGCCACGCAAATGTTTCAATGTCTAGCGGCAGCCAGACTCTGCCAGACTTTGTTGATCTGGCGCTGATTCATCGCAAGTTCTTGAGAAGCAACACATATGTGCACCATATATGGCGCAGAACGGCAACTGAGATTGATCTTGCCTCGCAGCATGGTCCAATGTGGGTGGTGATGATGTAAGATTCGCTTTTGGAGTGAGTACATATGAGTAGTACTCGCACTAGTATTCGTAATATTATTGCATACAAGTGTGCTTGCCATAACTGTAGACCCAGAAACAAAACGAGCAACGAAAGTTGCAGTTGAGGCTGCTCAACTTAAAGATACCTGTTAGCCATTTAAGAGCTTATCTAGGCTCTTGATTGATAATTAAATAGATGTTTATAGGCATGAATGAATGAATGAATGAATGATCTTATAAACTTAAGGGGGCATCCATATAATATACTAAATCAATCCATCATTGCACTTGCTATTGAAACAGTACTGAACTGAATACAATTTCCAGTTGTTATTATTCTTATAAACTTAAGAGGGAACCTATATACTTTACTAAATCAATTCATCATTGCACTTATTTTGCTCTTGTAACTTCGCTAAACTGCTCTAAATGTATAAATTTAAATACTTTTCGCCTTTAGCACACATTTTGGCTTTTGGCACTAATAATACCCTTCTACCGCATAAGTAGCGGGTATAATGAGTGCGAGTGCGAATGCGAGTACTCGTCTTACACACAGCAAAGACCAAATAAGTTTCAATTGCGTGCGAGGTCGCCGGTAACAGCAACAACAACAACAACAACAAGACCAAACAATACACGCCTACTTTTTGGCCTCAGCTTTGCTACGCTTAGTAGAGTTGTTTCCCCGCTCCCCCTTTGGACTGCCAACAAACGTAGCCAAGACAAGCCGAGTATTTACATAAGTCAGAGCAGTTGAATTCACGGTCAAATGAGTTGCATGCCACATCCACTTTTCCACATCCTCCCTCAACTTGGACTTGCTCGCTTTTGGCTTTTTGTTGCTGTAATTTTGGCATGCAATTGTCGCTCATAAGTCATTAAAAGTAATCGTTTTGTTGGCCAAAACATGCGCCAAATGGCCAACATTAGCACTTTGCATAGTTTTTGGGGCGCAACCTTGTTGCAAGTGCCCTGCCCTGCCCTGCTGCTTGGCCCATCAACAGCTAATCGCCAGCAAACAAATTGGGGTCGTCATCGTCATCACCATCGTCTCGTATCGATTACATTGCGACGTCGCTGCCTGATACCAAATCAAGCAACACCGCCGCCACCTTGCAACCACCCCCATCCCCGCCCCTCCATCCGTCTGCCACCCTTACCCTCCTCGATGGGCAACACTTTTGGACTTTGTTTGTTTGTTTCGATGTGAAAAAGAAGGTCACACAGGTTGAAGAGCCTACCGCAAAGTTATTGTTTTTGTCCATTTGCCTGTCTTCTGCCGCTCCTTACGTGAGCAAACAACAACAAATCTTTCAACAGCACAACACTATTATATAGTATTACAGTGTGTCAGGCAATCAACCCCGAACCCCAAACCCCAACCCATTGAATTGACCCAGAATATTCGAAACAAATAAATCCCAACCCGTTGCATGTCACGTTCAAAAAGTTGGAGCCGCCTTTACTAGTTTCATTCTTTTCTTATATTTTTTGGAGCGATTGATTTTATGTCTGGCTCGAAATTTGTCCTATAACCAGGGTATAAATTAGCGAAGGGGTTTTGTTCAAATATGTCAGGAAATATTGACGAGCTGTAGGAATTTTAGCGTTGCTTCAACTTCTGTTTGACAATTTGATGACCTGTTACATTCGATTTTTGTATACATTTTAGAAGATCTTTTTTTGTAATAATAGCTAACAAAAAGCAGAAATATCAAATGAATTTGGCTTATATATTTATATTCAAATCAAATCATACATAGCCTACAAAGTCAACATCATTAATCCATAAAAACAAATTAGAGTTTCTTCTACACAAATTTCTAAAAATTCCTTCCATTGAGAGGACTTTACAAAAGTTTTAAGAACAGCAGCAGCATGATGAAAAAAGTGCAAATAAAGCTATTGGAACATTCAATAAAATGTGTAAAATTTTTCGCTTTTTTTCAGGTATTCTTCACACGGAAAACCAAGGCTAAAGCCAAGAAGAATCTGGGACCCTGTAAGCCCGTGAGGACAATACGTACTCTCACAATGGCCGGCAACATCGAACAGCGTCCGTGGACACCAACTGTGCGCACTGGCAGGATTGCCGCAGAAACCTCGAATCCGGGACCAGCCATAGTCACATTGCCCACGTTAATAGGTACTAATTAGCAATGCAAGAGACAATCGGTGCTACTTTCCAATTAAACTATGCAAACTATTCAAAAACAGGCAGCAAAGTACCGGACTCAAAGAAGAAGGGCGCCCCCTCGTATACGTTTGGTCACAAACTAATCAGCCGGGATGAGACCACAGGACCTGGTCCGGCTCAGTACAATGTGTCAGGGCTACGACCGAAAGGTAAAGATCATCCACGGGCGGCAACCTTGCAGAGTCGCCCCAAAGAGCTGAGCTGTTTTGTGAATCCCGGACCTGGGGAATACGATGTCCTGCCAGCGTCCAAGGCTGTCATAGATGCCACACCGAAATATACATTTGGCAAGAAGCCTGCGAGCGCAAAGTTTCAATTGATACCAGGTAAGACGAGACGGTCTAATTATTCGATTGTCTCTGGTTGTTGTTTGTTATTGTTGGTTGGTTGGTTTGTTGTTGCTGTTTGAACGGTACCACACACAATTGTTTGGCAATTCGGTGTATATTTGGTCATAAATGGGTTTGCATGCGCATCTAACTAACGATAACGACATGGATAACGGAAAAGGCCTCAATGTAATCATCAATCAGCATCAGCTTCAGCTTCAGTTCTCAGCATCAGCATCATCATGGAGGCTGCCGAAGCATTGTATATACAACACTCAGTGTATGAAAATCGAAATCATTTCAAATTCTAAACCCATGAAAAGATATCATCCCAAGCGGCGTGTAAGTAAACGCTGCCTTAGAAACCTCTAGCTCTCTCTCTCTCTTTCCCTCTCTGTCTCTCTTTTTCTATCTACATCATTCTGGCTTGCATCACAATGATCACAGTAACTGTAGTTGCTTGTTAGTATAGTGAGATCTCTCTGCTCCCATTTTCTATTGTATGTATGACTCCCCAAACTCCGTCTGTCTTACTCTCTCTCTCTTCTTCATTCTCAGTAGTCCTGTAGTTACCGTAGCTGCTTGCTAGTGTAGTTGTCTCTCTCACGCGTTGAATCCCCTTCGACCTGTCTCTTTAGTAGCTGTAGTACTACAATAGCTTAAGGCACGTTGTTCTTTCGTATGTTGCGTTAATTTGTTATGTGTTCTATGTTTTTAGTTAAGCCTTGCAGATATTGCAGTTTTAAAAAAAAAAATAAATACATAAATAAAGCAATAACTTGTATATATTGTTTGTCTGATAAAATTTGTCTAAGCTATTAAACTTTTAAAGTTAAATAATATGTCTGCTTGGTATTGTAACTTCGGCTTCCGAAGACAGATTCTAGTGTGTTTTGTTTTGTGTTATGTTTTGCGTATTGCGTTTATGATTTCTCATTTTAATTTCATATTTTTCTCTTTTTAAAATAAAAAAAAAACAATCATCACGTACCACGAACGCGAATGTTGCCACCACCATTTAGGTCCCAACCATTATCAAGTGGTGCCACTTGATGTTATTAAGCCACGCGCGCCTCGATATTCCTTTCGCATTAAGGTTAACGTATACCTAGTTAACAATCCAGGTAACACAACTAACTGGCTGAACGTCTTTCTCCCCAGTTAACACAGTAACCAAATACCTAAAATTATGAAAATAGCAAAAAGCATTTCACCATGCATGTACAACTCGTTAAATCACTTTCTGATTCTCTGGTATTTGAATATCCTATGCTCCTCCACTCTTAACTCGTAACTCGTAACTTGTAACTCACATCTCTTAACTCTGAACTTATAATTCCCCATCCCTTAGCTCTACATATAGTTATGCATTGCAAGTGTAGTCTAAAAACGAACGTTACCCGTACCAATTTATTTGTTTTATTAACACTAACAGCGCCAAATAGCTATTGTCCTGAAAAGGTCACGCAATCAAGAAAGAATGCGCCACGTTTCACATTTGGTAGACGAACAAAAATCCAACACGATCTGAATACACCAGGTAATACTCTCTAGTTCGTTGAGGCACATACATAGGTATACATATCTTCTAAAAGTAGTAACTATCTAGATGTTGGATTTTATGTAAAATATATCTACATGCACCTTCACCTTTTCTTGATAATACAAATAATACTTACTTCATCTATTCAACAGCTCCGGGCGCATATTGTCCTGAAAAGGTAAAGCTGAGCAAGACACCAGAATTCAGTTTTGGCATTAAGCATCACGAGCTGCGTTCAGACTATACGCCAGGTTAGTAGTACTCCACATATGTATCATCTCAAGTAGCGTCAGCACTCACCGTAATATGGATTTGCTCGAAGAGCGATAAGCTGCTCACAGAAATAATTTGCCAACTGAAACGAAGCACAATTGATAACAATTCAGTGAGGGTTATTTACTTAAAAATCATTAAATATCATACTTTTATGTTAGCATTTGGAATGCTTTTCTCAGAGCTACGATTTATGAAGGCAGGCAACGCAATCGCAAGCAATTCACAACTCAATATATTCTTTTAATTGAATAGCACCCGGCACATATAGTCCTGAAAAATCGAAATTGCACGCGACACCCGCTTTTAGCATCAAAGGCAAAGCAACGCACGATGTGGTTGATGCCACACCGGGTAAGTCGCCTGTCACTGCAATAAATCGTTGTATCTTTCAGTGTTCCTAAATAAATACCGTTTTATTTTCAGCCCCTGGCGCATACGAGCCTGAGAAATGTGTGCTTAGTAAAACGCCTGCCTACAGTTTTGGTCAACGTGTTCAAGTCACCAAGACACAAGACACTCCAGCTCCTGGCACATATCAGCCAGAGAAAGTGCGCTTAGATTATGCTCCCGCCTATACGCTAACAGGCCGCCATGAACTGAAAACTGTAAGCTTTACACCAGCTCCAGGTTCATATGCTCCGGAAAAGTATCGCACCGATCACACACCAGCATTCAGCTTCGGGGGTAAGCATGAGCAGCGGCTCGATAGCTTCACTCCAGCACCGGGAGACTATTGTCCTGAAAAAGTACGGCACGATCATAATCCTGCTTATTCATTTGCCGGCCGTCATGACACACTCAAAACGAGCGACACTCCAGCACCTGGCACCTACGATTTGGCAAAAGTGCGATTAGATCATAATCCTGCGTTCTCCTTTGCTGGTCGACACGATCTTCAAAAACCAAGTGAAACCCCTGCCCCAGGAGCTTACTATCCAGAGAAAGTTCGTCAGGATCATAATCCAGCTTTCTCCATGGCTGGCAAACATGATCCCAAGATCTTGAATGGCACCCCAGCCCCTGGAGATTACTCTCCCCAAAAGTCTCGCCTAGATCATACTCCCGCTTATAGCTTTGGAGGAAGAAATGATCCTAAAATAGAAAATAATACTCCTGCCCCTGGAGATTATCACCCTGAGAAGGTAAGACTGGATCACAATCCTGCCTATTCCTTTGCTGGACGACACGATCTTCAAAAAGCAAGTGAGACCCCAGCTCCTGGAGCATATTCGCCTGAAAAAGTGAGGCAAGATCATAATCCTGCATTTTCCATGGCGGGCAAACATGATCCAAAGATCCTGAATAGCACCCCAGCGCCAGGAGATTATTCTCCCGAGAAGTCGCGCTTAGATCATACTCCTGCATTTTCCTTTGCTGGTCGCTACGATCTGCAAAAACCAAGTGAAACACCTGCTCCAGGAGCTTACTATCCCGAAAAGGTTCGGCAGGATCACAATCCTGCATTCTCATTAGGTGGTAAACATGACGCTAAGATCACAAATGGCACGCCAGCCCCAGGAGATTACTCCCCAGAAAAAAGTAAACTGGATCAGGCTCCAGCCTATACCTTTGGTGGGAAAAATGAACCTAAAGTAGAGAATCACACACCAGCCCCTGGCGATTACCATCCGGAAAAGGTTCGACTGGACCACAATCCCGCTTTCTCTTTCGCTGGTCGGCACAATATCCTAAAGATTAGTGATACTCCAGCCCCTGGAGCTTATTCGCCTGAAAAGGTACGACAGGATCATAATCCTGCATTTTCCATGGCTGGCAAACACGAATCTAAGATTGTTAATGGAACACCAGCCCCTGGAGATTACTCTCCCGAGAAGTCTCGCCTAGATCACAACCCTGCCTTTTCCTTTGGTGGGCGCCATGATCTTCAAAAACCAAGTGAGACCCCTGCCCCTGGAGCTTATTCCCCTGAGAAAGTAAGACAAGATCATAATCCTGCATTTTCTATGGCTGGCAAACATGATTCCAAGATCCTGAATGGCACCCCAGCCCCGGGAGATTACTCTCCCGAAAAGTCTCGCCTAGATCATACTCCGGCTTATAGCTTTGGAGGAAGAAATGATCCCAAAATAGAAAATAATACACCCGCCCCCGGTGATTATCATCCCGAGAAGGTTAGATTAGATCATAATCCTGCATTTTCCTTTGGTGGACGCCACGATCTTCAAAAACCAAGTGAAACCCCTGCCCCTGGAGCTTATTCCCCTGAGAAAGTTCGACAAGACCATAATCCAGCATTTTCCATGGCTGGCAAGCATGATCCAAAACTCCACAACGGCACTCCAGCCCCAGGAGATTATTCCCCAGAGAAATCTCGCCTAGATCATACTCCTGCTTTTTCTTTCGCCGGACGCCACGATCTTCAGAAGCCCAGTGAAACCCCAGCTCCAGGAGCTTACTATCCCGAAAAGGTTCGCCAGGATCATAATCCAGCATTCTCGCTAGGTGGCAAGCATGATCCTAAGATCTCAAATGATACACCAGCACCAGGAGATTACTCTCCCGAAAAGTCCCGCCTAGATCACACTCCTGCCTATAGCTTTGGTGGAAGGAATAATCCCAAAATAGAAAATAACACTCCCGCCCCCGGTGATTATCACCCGGAAAACGTAAGACTAGATCATAACCCTGCCTTTTCATTTGCTGGTCGCCACGATCTTCAAAAGCCTAGTGAGACCCCAGCTCCAGGAGCTTATTATCCTGAGAAGGTTCGTCAGGATCACAATCCTGCATTCTCGCTTGGCGGGAAACATGATCCTAAGATATCAAACGATACACCAGCTCCAGGAGATTACTCCCCGGAAAAAAGTAGACTTGATAATACCCCTGCGTTCACCTTTGGTGGAAGGAATGATCCGAAAATTGAAAACAATACTCCCGCACCTGGTGATTACCACCCGGAGAAGGTTAGACTAGATCATAACCCTGCCTTTTCATTTGCTGGTCGCCACGATCTTCAAAAACCTAGTGAAACCCCAGCTCCAGGAGCCTACTATCCCGAAAAGGTTCGCCAAGATCATAATCCAGCATTCTCGCTAGGCGGGAAACATGATCCTAAGATATCAAACGATACACCAGCCCCAGGAGATTACTCTCCGGAAAAGAGTAGACTTGATAATACCCCTGCGTTCACCTTTGGTGGAAGGAATGATCCGAAAATTGAAAACAATACTCCCGCACCTGGTGATTACCACCCAGAGAAGGTTAGACTAGATCACAACCCTGCCTTTTCCTTTGCTGGACGTCACGACCTTCAGAAGTCAAGTGAAACACCTGCCCCTGGAGCTTATTCCCCTGAAAAAGTTCGACAAGATCATAATCCAGCATTTTCTATGGCTGGCAAGCACGATCCAAAGCTCCAAAACGGCACTCCAGCGCCAGGAGATTATTCCCCAGAGAAATCTCGCCTAGATCATACTCCTGCTTTCTCCTTCGCTGGCCGACACGACCATCAAAAGCCAAGTGAAACACCTGCTCCAGGAGCTTACTATCCCGAAAGAGTTAGGCAAGATCATAATCCCGCATTTACTATGGCTGGCAAACAAAATCCTAAGGTCGTTAATGGAACCCCAGCTCCAGGAGATTACTCTCCCGAAAAGACCCGCCTTGATCATACTCCTGCCTATAGTTTTGGAGGAAAGAATGATCCCAAAATAGAGAATCACACGCCAGCTCCTGGTGATTATCACCCCGAAAAGGTTAGATTAGACCACAACCCCGCCTTTTCCTTCGCTGGTCGCCACGATCTTCATAAGCCAAGTGATACCCCAGCCCCTGGAGCATATTCTCCAGAAAAGGTCCGACAAGATCATAATCCTGCTTTCTCAATGGCTGGTAAACACGATTCAAAGATCTCAAACGATACACCAGCACCAGGAGATTACTCGCCTGAAAAAACACGCCTGGATCATACACCTGCTTACACATTTGGCGGCAAATACGACCCCAAAGTGAACAATCATCAACCAGCGCCATGCGACTACTCGCCCGAGAAAGTTCGTCTTGATCATACACCCGCCTACACAATTGCAGGTCGTACGATCATCGAGCATGTAAGCCACACTCCAGCGCCCTGTGATTACAGACCAGAGAACTGTCAGCTAGATGGCACGCCAGCTTTCACCTTCGGCATGAAACTGCATCGAGAATATATCAGTGATACACCAGGTGAGTTGAGATTACCCACGAAGAAGAAAAGGTTTCTTCGAGTAGAGTAGCACTATTTCACAATGCGACAACTTACAGCACCCACTGCATATGAGCCCGAAAAGCGCACACAAAACACACCAGCCTTCACGTTTGGCACGAAAACTGAGCTAAAAGTCTCCACCGACGCACCTGGTAAAGAAATTGTTTTTGTAGATCAAAAATAGTCACTAGCATGTTGCTTTTTTATTTGCTTTATATGTTTGTGTCTGCTTGTTGTTGTTACTGTGATCTAGCCCCCGGACATTATCATCCCGAGCAATGCAAGCTTGATAGTTCGCCGGCATATAGTTTTGGTATTAAGACCTTACCTATGCCGCCTATTCCTGGTAGGTACTACTCTCTAATTCGCATTCCCAACTCTATTAGTCGTATGAACAACGATTAAACTAAACTGGTGTTGGCTATGTCATGTGTTTGCATTGGGAAATTCATTCTCTTCATAAAAATCTATTTTCGCATCAATTTCTATTTGTATTTGTATTTGTTTTTCATGTTTTCTCCACGCTCTTAAATCTTTGCTCACATTTTTGGGTCTCTGGCCATATACTGTGTATATGTATGTTTTCTTGTGTATATATATATCCGTACTCCTGCATTCATCCGCACTCACTAGAACCTAAAGGTGTTTACATCGAAGATCGTATACTCCAACGACGTGAACGACGCTTGGGAAGTCCCGGTAAGCACAATCATCGAACGCATTTCATACCATCGCAGACATCAACGAACCAAAATTTTAACTATTTTGTGTAAAAAAAAGAAAAGGTTTTCCTACTAAGAGAAGCCAATTTTATTGTATACCCTTTTAAAGTGTGAAGAATTTGACAAGCTATTAAGAAGTCTAGTAGTAGAGAGCAGCAGCATATTAATACCATGAAATGCATTCGTCACATTTATATAAAAGGCGACAACGATTGCCAGTAGTTTTTAAGACAAAGATTTAAAAGTTATTCTGTCATACAATGAAGTGGATACTACTCGCATTTATCTTATGTTGCCTCATCTCTTTTCAAACTGCCAGTCGCTGTAAGTCCTCAATTTCCATATAGCAATCGAAATAGAAATCTCAATTTAACAATTCGTAGATAAGCCGAATAAGGCCTGTTTGGTGAGAAATAAGTACAGACATGAGCGATATTGCTCGGGCCCTCGACGTAAATTCTACGCCTTCCATCGCATCATTCTAAACTGCGTTGCAGTTTACACGAAATGCAAGCGATTCCATGCGCATAACGAGTATCCAACGCTTCAGAAATGCCATTGGTCTTGTGGCTGGCATATGAAGATTGATTTACCCAAGAATAACACAAATGCATCTGGTTATGGATCTGGATCTGAAACTGAATCTGGATCCGGTGGTGACGCCGCTGATAGTGAAGAGAGCACAACTGAAGAGCCTGGTGATCCCACTGATCCCACTGTTTGATCCATCAATGCCTTGAAATAGTTATCGCATGAATAAAAATTCACTTGAAACTTCACACAACCTCTTTTTACCCACACACACACATACGTTCCTTAAATTTTTTGTTTATGCCCCAAAATGTAATCACAATCCACAGTACGAGGCAATGGCATTGATAGTAACGCCAACACCACAACTACCACAACAACAACTGTCACTGAGAAGTCCATTGTGAATGGCGTCAATGCGACAGCAAGTCACGGAGATCAAGAGACAACAACAAAGACAATCACAACAAAGCACAGCAGCAGCAGCAACACAAATGGCACCACTTGCACCACTGATCTTAAGCCCACCAAAAACACAAGCACCACAACAACTACAACGACAACAACGAAAACTCTGGCAAATGAGGATGGGCAGCGAGGCAAGTCGGTGCAGACAACGCTGCATCACTCGGCGAGCGGACATTTCCAGGGTGACAATATGCAGGTAACAGCCAGGGGCACAGCTGATGCCACCACCAACAAGTCGGCCAACACGAGCACTCGCACCGTGGTGCAGAATGATGGCAGCATTGTGACCAGCAGCCAGACGACCAGGTCAAGTAGAGTCAAGTACGCTGTGGAGGCGAGCAGCGTGCAAGAGAAGATTATCAGGTAACCAGTCGATGTTTGTTTTGTTTCTTCCCCGCCTCTGTTCTCTGTTCTGTGTGTTTTCCAGATCATCTCAAGTCAAGTATCAAGTCTTTCACCTACTAATCCAGCCATTCAAACACCAACAGCAAAAACAAACTTCAGCTTTTTTACCTCTCAATCTTTAATATAACTATACTAATCTATACGTATTGTTCCTCACAGCTCCTAATGTCTATAAAATACCCACTGTGTTGGGCAGTAGCAAGGAGGGTCCCATACGTTCGGCGCCGGCCTACACCATGGCTGGTCGGGAGAAGGACTCTCAAATACCTTCCCTCGTCCTGCCGGGTCCCGGCTATTACGATGGCGAATATACGGCCGTTAAGCCAAAACCTCCCGTTTACACCATGCGCGGTAAATACAAGATGATCACCGATGACAATAAACCCGGTCCAGGCGCACATTGTCCGGAAAAGGTAAATGAAATTGTGTATTGTGAAAATGCTCTTAAGTTCTTAAGCTGGCCCGCAGTATTGGGAGAAACGTTCCACTCCCTCAATATCCTTTGGTATTCTACACTCGCCCTTCTGTGGCCGACAAGGACAATATCTATTGCCAGAGCGTTACACACGTTGTCTACTTTCTTGTCGACCGGACAAGGCTTTTCCCTAAGTGTCGGAGAAGACTACGTTAAAAAATGCAAAAATATAAGTTAATCGAAGCTAACTAAGTACTCCGTTTTTGTTTTTTTCTTTGCTTTTTGTGATTAATCCAACACAGGTGAACCTATCCCACATGCCTTCCTACAGCTTTGGCATCAAGCACTCGCCTTATTTGGGCCGCCTGAAAGAGAAGGTGAACGATTGCGACTACGGGTTCTCGGGAATTTGCTGATTTATCCCTTGGATTGCGGATCAATTCCTCGCGCTGCTCAACATGGTCTCTTCCTCACTCAACAAAATAAAGCTTCCTCACTTTGTGTTGCAATTTGTGAATAGTAGAACTAACGATAAGATTTCATATTTTTTAAATGCTATACGTAAGCCGAAAGTAAAGTGTTGTAAAATGTTGAAATATATATTATATACTAATCAATTTACACAACTCTTTTTGTAAGCCTGAAAGGCTCACTGAAGTACCAGCTTACAAGTGAACTGGGTTAAGTTAGTCGAAAAAATGAAAAGATTCAACTTGTTCAGTTATGTGCGCTCCAATACCACCAAATTTATTACAACGAAAACATACAGCTAATTTGCAAGACTCATAAGTATATAAATTACATTAGCTTCGAATTTAGTTCTTGGTTATTTCGATTTCCACATTAAAGCACGACTTGCCCTGCACGAATAAAATGCGTAGTAAGATAAACTGAATTTTGTAAAAGATTTCACAGAAGGATTACTCACAGTATCGTGCTTGATTTCGCTCTCGATAATAAGATGACCACGTGCCATGCCAAGCATCGATTTGTACTTGGACATGTCAACCTTATGGTCGTTGGAGCAAATCTTCTCTTCGGCCACCGGGCAGCTGGATGGAGCACCAAACAATTTCAGTATGTCCTTGGCCTCAGCGCCTGCCTGATCTACGGCAGCGCAAAGATCCATTTTGCCCTCCTTCATCACAATGCCGTCCTTGTGTACCTTGTACTTGGCAACCGCTGTGCCAAAAGCTTTGTTGTTGAAACAACCCGTTGGCACCATCTCGCACTTCTTGTTCAGCTTGATGCCGAAGCCGTCTTCAACGGTTATAATGCCAGAGTCACCAGCACAGTTCTCCATTTTCACAATCTTAGCCTTATAGCCATTCTATGGAACACAAATACTGCAGTCGTAATCGAACCCTCAATTTTCCAGATTTTTATGAAACTTACACAGGCCAAGGCCACGTCAAGAGCCACACAACTGATCACAAGGAAGACGATTTTCAACAACATTTTTCACTTTTGATTCGCGACGAATTGCACAATTTTGAATTTTGATTGCGAAAGAAATTTGGAAACTCCTATTTATACCACCGAAAAAACCGTATCTTTGGACTGCGATTTTTGGACGGTAATTATTAACAGATTAAGCGATGACCGGGACATTTGGCATCGCTGATAGTTCGGCTCAATTGCAGCACTGATCACTGCTCACTGAACAGCTATTTGTATATTAACGACGTCTATATATCAATTATAATAATGGACAGACATTTTTAATTGTCCAATGGAACATTAGATATTGAGGTACAGTAGCGTAGTTGACATGCATGTCGATGACACCGATGATAGCTTTCTCTGTATAGTTTCATCATGCTACAGCAATTTCCATAGGTTTCATACGCTAATTAAATAGATTATATCCATATGCTTTGCTTGACTAACGGTCAAACCAGGTTCTACTTTGATTATGCCTAATCATTGTTATTACACACAATTTACCAGGAACATAAGTATTCTACATTTTAGTATATCACATCTGACATTTATAATGTAAACTAATTTCCGCCATCACTTAAATCAATTTCGAATATTTTAACGCCTTGCGAACGAGCCCATTACAAAGCTGCTTGCTATGACAGCGTTGCCGCCTATGTGCACTGCCGCATTTAGTACATTTTGTGCAGATCTGGCAACGCTCTTGCTGAAGTGAACGTCGCACAGCGGGCACCGGGCTAACAGCATTCGCCGCTTTAACATTTTAGTTCAACTTAACGAGTCGCGCTGTGCGGACGCTAAGCAGCAAACGCAACGCACGCAATACGAAAACGGTCGTCGAAGAGCGCTTAGAACCCAAATCGCGGGTTTTTCATATTCTCCGTTGCAAGACTGCAGTCAGTGTTCAATAAGAGATTGAGTTGCACTAACAAATACAGGCGTAAACAAAACGCGAACAGTTTAAACTCGCTGTGGCTGACAACGCAATTTAAACATTCTCAATTGCGCCGTGTCATTAAAAAGTGAAGCGGCAAAAAGAAAATTGTAAAACGTAAGCGTTATTAAACAAATAATATATGCTATAAGAATTATATAGCCAAAAGGCAAACAAAAAGAAAAATAACAAGCCAAGTGGATCAAAAAAAGTGTTGAACAAACCAAAGCATACATCAAAAGGTGCTAAATCGAAGGTGTGGTGCATATTATGTATGAAGCTACTAAAGATATTAAAGTGCAAAAAGTCGAAATCTATAGTACAAATACGTAGAAGAGAAAGAAAGAGAGGGAGAGAGGAAGATTGAGAGTGGAAGAGTGCGAGAGAGCTACAGGTGGTGACAAAGCAGCAGACAATAAAAACAAATACTACAAGCTGATATTTCAATTCAAATAGCAAACTCAATAGAGTTCTCTGTGAGTGTGTGTGTGTGTGTGCGTGTGTGAGTGGGTATTGACGTCTGTCAATGTCGTTGGTGCAACGTTTAATGTTTTTTTGGTGTTCTCAGGGATATACTTAAATAAAAAACTGGCATTATCTACTGACCTCACTCTCTCTTTCTCTATCTCTCTCTCACTGCCTCGATTGCGGTCTGTGCGTGTTTGTATTGTTATCAAATTAATTTTCATTGATAAGTATGTTTTAAAGTACGAGTGTGTGTGTGTGTGAGCAAGAGAGCGACAATATGGAAAAACGGCAATGGGCAACGACATCGGTATTCCAGCGAATTGGGCGAAACAAACAATAATGCTGCAAGTTGCCCCGGCCAGGTAACCAGGCCGTGATTCATCGCTGCCGTGACTGTATTGGTTAACACTACTGCTTCTTCTTCTTCTGCTTCTTCTTGTTATTGAAATTACTGTTGCTGCGACTGGTTAACTGTAGGCTGCGTAAGCAGCTGACTATTTCTGTCATATTTATCGCAGCAGCGTCTCTTAATCATCAACCGCATCTAGAGGAAATGCTCGTCTCTGTCACTCCATCTATACTTCTTCTTCTTATAAATGTTAGAACTTTGAGGTTTCAGCTGCAACGCCCCAACGTCATCGTCATTTTGTTTCTTTTGTTTTGTATTTCAAAATTTGGTAAGTTTTGTTTTTTTGTTTCTTGTGTTTTTGGCAGACAAGTTTTGAAAACAACTTTCTTAAACCGGTTTGCGAACAGCCCCCCAAAAAAATTTGTTGGGAACAGTTACTGTTCTCGTTCTGCGCTCTGCGCCTTATCATTCTCTCTCTCTCTCTCTAAAAAACAAAACACAACTTCATTGATCAATAAACTCGCACTCGTAATGAGTCAGTGCTGCTTTTGATCATTTCGCGGATACATTTCAGTTGTATAGTTTATTTTTAATTGGGTCAGATATGCATCTGCACAATTGACCGCTTGTATTTTTGATTTGTTTATGAAATGCAGCGACTCCACTTGAGATCACTTGCTCCATTTATCCATCAACTTCAACTGCAAGCGACTGTTGCTGTTGCTAATTGCAGTTGCCCCGCAGTCAAGGCATCCATCACTTTTGAGTTGTGTGGCAAATTGCAGCCATATGCCAAATCGCAAGGGAGTAAAAACGCTTGCCACAGACACAAACGTCGCAACGCTGCATAGAATTAAAGCAAGTTGCTTGCAGCAAATACAGGAGAAAAAATCCCGCCTGCAGCGTAACCAATACACAGATGGATTTTCACACCTTTTGCACAGTTTACTGCATTCCATTTTGCACTGGCGAACTAACGGTTTATGCTTGTGATTTAACAATACATCACAATTGATTTATCCCCACTACACGACGGCAGTTTTCCCATTCCCCATTTATAACAGTTCGTCATCAAAGCAGAACGTGATTGCCAGCCAAAGTCTGCAGGAAGCATAAATAAACCAATCGAAATGGAGCGACAACGACTAAAAGATACTTTTGCAGATACAAGTCTGAAAGACACAATGCCAGCTTTAGAACATTTTACAGGGTATGCGAATGACCCAAGCACAGCAATTCAGCCGTTAGAATAACAATTTCCATCGTCTGTGGATGGTTTCACATTTTGCGCTTTTCATTATGTTTATTTAGAAGTTGTTTTCGTACTTTTTGTCCCGGGTTCCGTATTTGCAGGTCGTAAATTATGAGCGTGCCAAGAGCGAAGAGCGAAAGAGAAACTTGTACGCGTTGCCCAATAACAATAAAAAACTTAATCTCATTTTGTTCCCCCTCCCTCCCCTCCGTTCTCGCACTCTATTTCGTTATTGTCGTTCCTCCTCCTACACTTTACTTCCGCTTGCAGCTGGCATTTAAAATGCCCGAAAATATTTTGACCCAAATGAGGCAAATCCGAGGAAAAGCAAAAAAGAAAAAGTGCAGCCGACAGAGAATTTAAATATTTATAACGAAGCAGTCAACACAAATTGCATACAAATATGTACATTGAGGTCATTGCCAAGTCATGAAAATTGAGTATGGAAAACATATTGATATAAAGACGTATTCGCATATATAAATAAATATACGATTTTCGTTGGCATTTCGTTGTTGTGTTGTTGTTTACATCGCAAACGCAAAGTATTGTCGCCACTTTCGATACGATACGATTCGAGTTGATTCGAAAAACCGGCGGGCAGAGTGCCAAAAATGTTTTAAACATAAATTGTTTGCATCATAAAGTATCTTAGCAAATGGCATTAGATTAATAAGAGGCCACAATGAAATGAAATTGAAAGCAAAACAACCGAAATAAAAGAAATAAGTAGCAAAAGTATCTCACACTACAAGATACAAGATCGTAAACAACTTAAGAGAGCGTTTTGTGGTTGCATAAGTCCCAACATGTGTTCAACATAAGCTGGTCACAAAGCAAATTTTCCAAGTCTCTGTGAGTCATCCACACTTGAGATACATTTACAACTCGCACGTAATTTCACTTTTAATTCATTTGAAAACCGCAACTTTCGTTGTAATTATATAAAGAGAGTTCAACACAACGTTAGAAATTCCCCCCTTCGCATTTGCAGCTTCTTAGAACCGGAATGATTATCATTTGATCCGCATATTAGTAGTTAAAATAGAGAATGAGCAAAACACATGTTCAACAAAAACTGATAAGCATTGCGTTTCTCTTGTTACGACTCTATTCGCCAGATACTGTGTATCTTAAGCCTCGCCCGCACTTGTTGCGAAGCCGAAAAATAATATGCCTATGTCTGCAATATTCCCTCTCTTTCTCACTTAAAGGGAATACAAACGCTGGCGATTATATGTCGGCCTTTATCTTGAAGCGGGTAAAGAGGGAGGGAGAGCTTCAGTTGCTGTCGCTGTCGCATTTCTTGCCAATTTATCAAATGTAAAGTTTGTTTGTTTTCTGCTTCTGTTGTTGTTTATGCATCTGTCGTGTAGATTATTTTGCCCCTTCACGCCCCTTCCACCTCCTTCTGCTACAACTTCTTGGCATTTTCTTCTCGTTGCTGTACTTTGTGGGCGGAGGCGGCACAAAATGTTTGCACTTCTAAAATGCATTAGACAAAGGCTCGCTCACTGTTGTCTTTGCTGTTTCTTTCCCAGTGGGCGTAACCAGCGGGACAATTCCACAACCTTACTCCCTGCTGTTGTTGCACCCCCAGCGTGGGTGTTGCACTTGCATTGCATTGTGGCATATGCTTCACCTCCTCCCTTTAACTCCAAACTATGCTTTCAACATCGCTGCTCGTATCTGCGACCATATATCAATGTACAACAAATTACTGGAGCTGTCCATTTATTTGGGTATTGCTTGTCAACGATTGTTAATTATTTAACAACGATTAATTGATGTGCCCGATATACCCGAGAATTGTAACCTACTTCGGTGCGCAATGACCAACTTTTCCATAAACAAGCATTAGTTGAACCCAGCTTTGCACTGTGAGAAATTGCTTCAATTGTTTTAAACTTCAACAAACTTTTTTCTTCAGTTCTTCAATCGAGTTCACCTCTTAAAGATGCTGAACGAAATTGTTGGAAACATTTCCACATCTGTTTAATTATAGCTTCCAATTTTGGTGTAAATAATTATTACAATTGCCTAACCAAATTTCATAAGTAGAAATTGTTGAAATATCTTTGAAATATTTCTATTATTTCACATTCAATTCTATATACAAACTTGTAACTCTTAACATGTTTAGCTTTGTAAATCTATACTACTCCAATAAATTATTGTAATCTGTTTACTTGCTTCACTTTTTCTGTTTATTTACTTGACTTTTGCTTTGCTGTGCCACCTCAAATTTCCGCTAAATGCCACTTGATCCCTCTGGCTAATCATTTGTTATTTGTTAGTTTTTTGCAGTGTCTAATAAGTTGGCCAAATAGTAATTGCTCTTTAGCAGAACTCACGCCCACACACTCGCAACAACAACAACTACAAAAGGAACTAATGAATTAAACCAAGCAGTCATTCAGTTGGCATGTGTAAGAACCTCGTTTGCTGGCTAATTTCGTCATCATTAAAGGACACGCGAATCGCGTCATGGCCGCAACATTTTCAGCAATGTCTAATGATAATCATTAGACTCAAGTCAAGCAAGAGCTACAATTAGAATGTGTATTCTCCTAGGAAAATAGCTTTGATGTAGAGAGCAAATTGATGATGATCATTGTCTCTTTCAGCTAATTTCTTCCTCTTCCACATCCCACAAAATATCTTTCGAATTTATGAAACTAGCTCAAATCCTCGATAGTGTCCACCCACACTCAGATCTATTGAACGCTACCTCCGCAAACAATTGACAAAAGTTAACCATGATTTACGGCATACGCCCGCATGCCGCATGCCACAAGCCAAACCACAAAAAACCAACACATGCCTCATGCCTTGGTCGTGTCAATCTTTTTGGCTACACAACAAATCGTTTGTTGCCCCAAATTGCACAAAACTTTTCAATTTGCGTGCCGTGATGTTGTTCAGTTTTGAATTTTTAATGAGCAGCAGCCACGAAAACGAATGCGAATACGAATGCGAATACGAATACTATGAGTGCAAACAACGAATAGCCATCCAGCTCCAGACATTTGTAAATGGATAGCAAATATTTCCTCATATTTTGGCTGCATGCGCTTTTGGCTCGAAGCCAGCAAGCTGTTGCAGTTGTTGTGGTTGTGTCTTGGTTGCCCAAGCATTTTTTCCAATTAAATGGAAATGCAATTGAGCTGTAACAAACCACTTGACTTTCGCACTGGTCTTAAGGTCAAAAGCCAACATAAATCTTAATATAGAAACACTTCTAGCCAAAAGTTCTTGTGCTCTAATAAAATGTGTGCGAAATGTGCGACACGTTTGCTACTAGCAAATTCGAAATTGCAGCCGTAAACAGTTAACATAAAATTCAATTTGTGCGTCGCCAGTCGAAATGAAATGAAATGAAATAGCCGAGCAGCAGCAGCAGATGAGGGTCAGCAGATACCATGCCACAATGTGTGTGTGTGGCAAGCGAAGCACGTCGTTCAGTTCAGTAAGGGAAAGCTGAGTTGGGCGGCAGTTGAAAGCTGGGCGTTTGCCACCAACGTGACAGGCAAAAAAAAAAAAAGCCGCAAATCTGTTGCACATGCAACATGAACTTGCATGCCACAAACGCTGCACAACTTTTTCATTTATTGGCCATAAAAGCCAACTAACGACCATCATTTTTCATTTCGGCTTTCGGTTGCTTTTCCATTTTCGTACCCCACTCACAAAATGTGGTCAAAACAATGGAACAAAAACATAAAAAGGAAAAAAGAAAAATTCCATAAACTGATGGATACCAAACGTGACACGCCCACAAAATTCTAGCTGCAGCCCTAATCGAAATGTACAATATTGCAGAGGAATTCAGAGAATTCAAAAAGCGAAATGTGATTAATCAGATTAAGTACTATACGCTGAGTAGAAGAAGCTAAATATAAATGAAGCAAATGATAGATTTATTTCAATTGATTTCGCAGCAAAAACTCAAGAATCTTCTAAGCAAATGTGCTAACATTGACAATATTCAATTGTTATTAATTATAGCACACAATAATGTGTCCTTCATGAGAGAAACTTCCACAACTACACAGCTGTTAACAGTCTTCCCCCTTTGTTCTGTTTTAAGCGACAAAATTCGAATTAATTTCTATCAGCTCTAATGAATTCCATTGGACAATAGATTGATCTGTAGGCGCAACAATTGTTAGAGAGAGAGAGAGAGAGAAGGAAGGAGAGAAGAATGCGGTTTCCCCTTTTCCCCTTTGTAAACCGATTTGGTGTCCCGCACCCTGAACAACAATTTGTAGACGCTTCAATGGGCCGCATTTCGATTAATACGCAAATATTGTCGCATTTGTGTAAAGCGATTTACAAGCGGGGCAACATTGATGCACTGCTTGGGGTGTGAGGTTCCATACGTCACACACACACACACACACACATTATACATTATATATTCGTATGTATGTTTGTACAAATGTGGCGGCAAGTCGATTGAAATGAGCCGAGGGCGAGCACTCGAGCGTGGAGAGCGCACCACGATGACGTCATCGGTAAACAAATAGTATGGACATACGTTTGAACATTAAATATCTCCATTTGCTTAGCCAAACAAAGTTATGATAAATACGAATTCCGGCCAAAAGCAGTTGATTCATTTCGCAATGTGAATCAAAGACAAGAATTGAATGCAACCACTTGGCCGAGAAACAGCTCTCATCACGAACTCATGGCGCAAATTAAATCTGCCGCATGGCGTGCCGTGGCATGGGTCACTAATTGCGGCATGCAAAAACAATTGCAGCACTGGACTCGGCAGCTTGGGCAATTAGCCCAGGATGAGGAGCTGGTTGCGATGTGGGCAATGCTATAAATAGCGCTGCCAAGCGACTGACGACGACTGCAGCAAAGCAAAAGAAAAAAACACATAGTGGACAGCACGAAATCCTCATGCTCCTTCGGCCTCTGGTCAATGTGCATGCGCCCTTGAAATTTGCAGAGTGGGCGTGTCGGCATGGCAACAACGCAACGATAACACACACACAGCAAAAAGGCAGCCCCCAGTCCCCCAATGTCAAAGTCCAGGCAGCAAAACATATCACGCAACATGTTGCGAGCAGCAAGAGAAGTGGGCAACATGTTGCCAGACACATTCCAGCTACTGCATGTAATTGAAACGTAAATGATCCAAGCGATACTTTCGTGATACTCTCACCGAATGCAAGTCAATTTGTTTGTTGAGGTCTTTGTCCAGTCGCAAAAGCTAATTACAAGTGCTAATATTAATGTTCGACAACTTTAAGTGATGCAATGTAAATGTTATTCAATTTTGTGTTAACTAATTGCATTGACAATAATCGATTGCTATTAAATGACTACATTCCTTATAAATAGTAGTTTATTCAGCATCTAAAATATTTCTACTACAAATGAAATTCCGAATTCTCATAAACATTAGCACAAAATTTAACTATAAAATTTGATTATCTCTCCCAATACCGTAATACCTAAAATACCCGCTGTTAAGTAGCTTTAGTTAGCTGTTGTGCATTTAATACAACCATAACAATTAGGACAGTAAAAGTAAAGTAATAAAACAGTAACTTGTTGATCTACTAGTTTGAAGAGCAACCCACTATCGTTAATAGCCTTGCTCCCAACACACACACAAACACATTACCCAAGTGCCCCATCAAGCGATTAGCTGGCTTGGCTGTCAATATTTGCAAAACGCGTTTGGCACTTGGCCAAGTAAGTAGCAGGCAGCATAAGTGCTTGTTGCAACGTCATCATCATTCACCAGGTGAGATGTGAGCTGATGGCTGACTGAGCACTTTAATTAACTGATATCCAAGCGGGCGTTATCAACAATGCCAAAGAGCTGACGCATGCTCCATGACCTGATCGTCATTAGAGCAGGGCGTTGACAAAGATGAATGAACGCTTCTATTTTGTGGGCCCGAAATGGCAATTAGCCAAGAAGTTGGCATTGTCATTGGCTAGGCTCAAATGTCACCAACCAGCACCAGCATTGTCCTGACCACAACTGCCCATTAACCCAGTGTCTGTCTATCTGTCGACTGCTTGTGGTTTGTCTTCTCTGGGTGTGCCCCAGAGCAAAAGCATTAAATGAAATAAATTCCTGTTTACGACTGTTCACATGAGCCACTTGTTGTCAGCTGTCGCCGTCGCCGTCTCTGCTTTTGTTGCTGTTGTTGTTGTTGTTGTTGTGGGGGCAGGATTATGGATTTATGCATGTGTCAGAGGATGTAACGCCAAGCCAGCTCCGCATCTCGTGTCGCCCCGTGCCATAAAAGCGGCAATTGCTGTTCTAATTTGTGTTAGTCAACTTGTTTAATTGTGCATGTCTCGTTGTCATTTAGTGCTCCACATGTGTATCGCCGCTGGAGCTAGCTGCACAGCCAGACCATGGACACGAACACGAACGACACGAATTCCGACACGACACACACACACACACAGACACACTCTGAGTAATGGCTGTAGTTAAATCCGAGTTGTTTGTGTTATCAACTAAAGATGTGGGCGCGTGTCTCTTGACACGATGTGAACACCTAACAGAGTTCCAGATTAAAGGTGTTTCTATTTTAAATATAGCTACTCGAATGTGGTCTACATAATAATATTTATATTACTAACTTTTGATTTTGATTTGTTTGCAATCTGATTATAAAACTACAAATTATTAAAGTAATAAAACAAATAATTCTTTTAGTTACTTTCTAACTTGCTAAACTTTTGTTATTCAATATATATTTAGACTCACGAATTTTCTGAATAACTTCGCCGTACTTCGTGTCACGACTTCGCTTGCGAGTGCCATCTCTAAGAGTAGAACACTCAGTGACCTGTTGCTAGGAGACGCTGTGTGACATTTTACCGTTACAACAAGAGCGGATATCGCTAACAGCGGATGCCAGCGATTAACCAACATTCGCTATATCATTTTGTAACACTGTGCGTATGCGTAACGCAACGCATAGCCTGCTCTTACTTTCTCTCCTCTTCTCTACTCTGCTGTCTGCGTCTGTCTCTTGCGCTTTTCTTTGGTTTTTTTCGTTGTAAGGCATTCGAACAGTTTGTTTTTGTTTATGTTCATTCATTCGATAAAGAGGGTCTTCTGATAATGCCCATTCTGGCAGATTAACAGTACAGTTCAGTTCAGTTTCAGTTCAGCAGTCCACACACATTCATGATGTGTGTATTCATGTATTCATCGCATATGCTCATTAACAATAAAGTTTTTTTTTTATCAAGAGCAGCGACAATAACAACAGCAACAACAACAACAACGACAACAACAATTCCATTCTGATATCCCCAACACTTGATTGAGTTTCGTTATATGAGCCGCTCCTCGTCAAGCTCTGTGCTCGACTTAAGATGGAACATTCAGTTCAGTTGTTCACTTGGCTCTACCCGATTAAGACCCCCCAAAGCTTATAAAGTGCGCGAAGACGATAATATAATTATAAATATTTTAGCCTATTAAGATATATACAAACGCTAGACGGTCGTGAACAAAAGTGTAATAATAATGTATCGACTATTTTTTACAGTGCATCCATAAAACCACAAAACAAACTTGTAGCAAGTGATTCTCAAGCTATGGCGCGTATCGTTTAAATCAAAACCAAACTCAAGCCATACAAATTATAACAATTACTATCAAATATGGTTGCTGTTAACAAAATGTGCAAATTACGCAAGTCGCTGCTCTTTTTCACTTGGATCTCATGTTTTGCCGCCATCAACTCATGTAAGTAACGTTCGTTTTATTCAAATTTGTTTAAAAACAATTCAGTCACTTCCTCAAGAAGATAATGAGTGCATAACGGAAAAAAGCGTATGTAAATATATTTTTGATTAAAAATATTTATTTATGCTTTACTCGCAATTAAAGAAATGCCCGCAAAATTATTCGGAATTGATAAAAAAAAAAAAAAAAAAAAAGGAAAAAATAAATCAACAATGTTATAGAAGTGTACAACACGACAAACAGATACCCTATTTTTAAACTGAAGTTGAAGCTTTTGTATATACTACCCTAATATATCAACACTCTGGATCCAGGGTATTAGGAATGATTTCAATTATGACCATGGAACACTTAGCGTAACCAATTCGCACAATTAAAATATGAGTAAACGAATGTGTATATATAACATAGAAGTAAATGTGCATATATCATGTGTCTCTATAGACAATGTCTGGAATAAAGTCTTTATACATTATTTCTGTGCGTTGCTTCCTGTCAAACCCACAGAGAGACAGACAGAGACTTATAATTTATGGTCCACGCTCGATCGCCTCATCATCTCCTTCGATCTACGAATCTCTCATTAAGTGAATCGCTAGACACAATTGAAAGTGAAACTGAACTTCGAACGACAACCGATGATAAGCAAAGATTTTTCGGCACGCCAAAGAATACCATAAACCAATTCCAAGTGTCTAGAATATAATTTAGTGGATGACTAGATCTATTGCCCACATTCCTTCTCCTCTTTGTGTTCATGCTATATACAAGTATATGTATGTATAAAGAAGTGAAATAGTTCTAGGAAAACGCCAAGCACATCCATGAGCATTATGCTATCAGCGTTTTAGCAGCCTTAGTTCGCGGGCGCTTATCGCTGACGCTTGTAAACAAACAATAGAGCAAGAAACAAGCAACAAGAGGCAACGCCAAGCTGGAGCCACTAGACGACAGAAACGTTGCAGCAGCTTCAAGCTGACGTTGAACGTTCATCAATATCAATGGAGATGGAGATGGAGCCAGTGTGCCCAAAGGGGCAATTAAGCCAATCACTTAAGTGCATTATTTACGATAGCGCCACATGATGCTCAGGCTTGGCGTTAGGCAAAATCAATGACGACACAACGAAAGCGGCAATGCGGGATGTAGTGTTGACCTTGAAGCAACAACAAACAAGTAGCAGATAGTTGCTTTTAATGGAAAATGAATAACGACTACACAAAGACAAAGTGCGGAATATAAATTTTAAAATCAAAACAGTATAATCTAGTTTATGAATATGAATAATGTTGTCCAAAGAGGGATTTTGTGCAACTACTAAGAGGAAATACTAAATAAATTCAAAAATAACAATTTCAAAATGAAACCCTTATTCATTCTCCCTCTTTCATTTCGTTAGTGCCCCGCCCTCAGCAAGGCCTAGAGAACAATGATATACTCGTCAATTGTGGCGGGGAGCTGGATGTTCCGCTTATAACACCCTGCAAGGACTCGCTGAAACTGGAAGTCGACAGCGACTACACGCTGCATTGTGAGGCCAGCGAACCGATCGTTTGGTGGCATGGCGACGAGGGTTTGCTCGAAAGCGAATCCTTCGATAATACCGAGGATCCCGAACGTCCCTACGGCATCAAGTTCCACATCAAATCGGCGAAAGTAGAGAATGTTGGCGCCCACTATTGCATCCCCCAGCAATTGGAACCCATTGGGGACAACTGGTCGGAAATCGATTTGATTGAGTTGGTCAACAACGAGAAGGCCAGCACTATATACGTCTTTGTCGACGACAAATCCAATCTACTGGCGCCCCTCGATCCCATCATAAATGCTCGACAATACACCGACTTGGTAATACCCTGTAAGCCGGCAATGCCCGAGACAGAGGTGTTGCTAACATTCAATGGAGCGGTAAGTTGATTTTTGTTCGATATTTCTAGCTTTATCACACAACAATCGCACGCTTCTTGCCATGTTGACTTTCAATGCAGGATCGTACTGTCCACACAATTCACTCGAATAGGATTTCGCAGAGTCGCCATAGTGCCTACCATAGTTTGAAATATGATCCAAAGCATGGATTCACATTTCACATTGTTGGCCAAATGAGCAACGTTAATTGCAGCGATGCATCGCTGACGAATCGCTATCATGTGGACATGCATTATTCAAGTACGCATTCCAGTCAAGTATCTAAGCTATTATTGATACCCGAGTAGAAGCCAAGTAGTAGTATTGTTATCCCATATCAAAACTGTACATACATACATAGAACATATTGTACATATTGCATAAAAATAGTATTGAATATTCCAAAAGTAATTTGATAAGAGTCTCAGGCGTCGATCGATAGGAATCGAATAGGAAGAAGGAAAGTCCACTCATTCTTCGCACAGCACTACTCTTCATTCTTAAGAATAAACAACACATAATCTGATTGGTAAACATAAAAATAAATCTATATATTGTATTGTGCGTTGTCTGCATAGACATTTTCCAGTGAGACAACCGGTCGCTACGATCCCAAGCGCGGTTTCTTTATTGTAATTCGAAGTGTTACCGATGCTGGGTATTATACTTGTGTCCCCAAAATTCCATCGCCGGATAACGAAGAGGAATCAACGCTCATTGATGTGCGCTTTATTGGTAACGGTCATATTGATAGTGAGTTTTTGCACCCCAAAGTTTTGTGATTTGTGATTTTCCGTCCATAAATGTGTCGTAAATATTGCTTTATACTTTATATACTATTTACACAACAAAAAAAAAACAAGGCAAAAATCAAAAGAATTCTATCACCTTTTCTATCAACAATTTTCAACTGGATTTGGATTTGCAATTTGGGCCATGGGTCAAAGATGTAGCATAAATAAAAACGCAATCAAATGCACTAAACACACACACTAGAACACCCTTACACACACACACACACATACAAATACACACACAAACAACAGTTTTCGAAAACGCTTTCTAAATGTGAGGTTAAGAGTGCTAACTGATTTGATATGTATCCCTCCTTAAATGTATTTTCTATATATATATATATTGATGTTTCTCCCTTCCCATCCACTGTTTCGTCTAATTAATATACATGCTAACCATTCTCCGCCAGCATTTGGATTGGACAATGCAACGACAGACATGGTTCTGACTGAGAAGATAACTAACAAAACGCACGATGAAATTATGGTTATGGTTATCGATAACGATAACGATAGTGATGAATCGATCCTCAATGTTACTAATCATATCGACAGTGATATCGTTACACTAATACCTGGTGCTGGGCATGTTGCATCCCCCTTCGACAACGATAACGATATCGATAACGATGACGATAATGAGCAGCATGATTCGCGTGATCAAGACAGCGATTATTATACATCATTATCGTCGCGTCATCGAGAAAAGCGTAGTCCAATAAGAACAACGCGATCGCCCTCAATGATGAATCCCTCGCCCTCAAGGGGACCCAAAGGGCGTAAGTGTTGTGGTTGTGGTTGGCCCTCAACTTCCAATTGCTCTTCCTCAAATTGTCTTTTTGTGCTTTGTCTATTCTATATTGCACTATTGCTTTTATTTTCGGTTTGCTTTGGTTTTGGATTTATAGTTTCGTATCTATGTTTGCCTGTGGAGACTGCTTGTTCATTTGTTAACTAATCCAAATTTAAATAACTAAACTAATCGATATATTCAGTTATACCTACTTGTATTTAACATGTAAATAAGCCTAGAGCGTAAGCATTAAACTGTCCGAGTCTTTGACTAACTTCTCTGTAAATACCCACTCACACTCTGCATGAGGCTGTAATAACGCTTGAGAAACCCCTAATAATGCTTCTCAAGTGGCCCAACAGTAATTAATATTGAGCATCTATTCTATAAAATACAACAGAAGCAAATGATCGCCTCAATAAGCCGCTTATAAGCTCAACCTCACGTGGCCACGTCTATGAGGGTGAATCTTTCGAACTGGTCTGCGAAGTCTACTCGCCCTACAATGTTAATTACAAGCTGTCTTGGAGCCTGCCCGATAAACTGGATCCGGTGAGTTTGAAGCCCTGGTATAAACCATCAACAAAAATATATTACTCATTCTTCCAGAGTCGCACCAATCGCACCGGGCCGTACTTCGACAAGAGCAACAAGAATGTCACCCATCAATTAGCTCACAGCACCTTGACGGTGCGAGACGCGAAACTTGAGGACAGAGGGGTCTACAAGTGTACCATAAAAGGCGATTATGGAGCCCCTGAGTTCTCTTCCTACAAGATGGTCGTAATGAGTAAGTGTAACTGTGTAACTGTCTCCCAAATAATTCCGTTAACCACCATTTAAAACAGAGCCCAACTCGACATATCTGAAAGTACGTGAGCCTTCAGGTCATTACACAGTTCAGGAACATGCCAACAGATCGATACAAATGAACGCTGCATTCGAAGGCTTTCCGGCGCCCACATTCAAGTGGTATAAGCCTAACGGTATTGAGGTCTGGGAGACCGAGCCGAACTTTAAGATCCTATCCACAGAGACGAGCACTACACTGAAGGTGATCAACGCCCAGCTAGAGAATAGCGGCACCTACATCCTCAAGGGGACCAATGGCATTGATTCAAAGCAATTGGAGTTCAATGTGAGCGTCATTTCGGGTCCAGTTCTTAGCATGGAAGATGTCTATGTGGTTGAAGGCCAGGAAGCGCATCTCAATTGTACCGTCCAATCGTATCCCACAGCTGTGGTAACTTTCCTTTTTAAGCCATGCAGCCTGAAGCCACGTTGGCCATCCTGTTCATTGGCCACACAAAACTTTAGTGTAAGTACTGCAACCCCTGAGAATGTATCTTAACAACTGTAGAAACCCCCACGCTAACCATCTGAAGCATAAAGTCCTTGTATATATAATAACAACTGCAATTTGAAGCTAACTTTCCGAAGTGTTTATCCCATTGTAAATAATAACCATAGTCCAGTCAAGCTAACAAAGATCCGTCGCTAATTTGCCTAACACCAACTTAGTTTAGCGTAAATTCAATTACGACGATATTAATAATAATTATGAATTTTTCTTGATTTTGTCCCTAATCTCGCAACGCTGCTAGTCTGAAACAGTCCAGGAACTTTATCAGGTACTCGTCGGTTTGCCTATATTTTAACGCCAACTCTAAACAGATTACAATGCAATATTAATTGACTTATATTGAAAGATCACAAATAATTAAGTATTAATCCCATTTAACAGTATAGAACCAGCTCCCGTCCCGGCTCATTAAGCGTAGAGTTAATACACGAGGCGATCTTCACACCCAAGGAGCCGGGAATTATTATCTGCGTGGCACAGAATTTGATCAACAACAGTCCAGTGACAAAACAGAAATCGGCACATGTAATGTTGGGAGATATAGCGCAGAATATGACCATTGATGGACTGAATACCAATCACAACATAGCCAAGGGGGATGAGGAGACATTCACATGCTCGGCTCTGGCTTACCACTTCGATGGCAATCTGGAATGGTTCCTCAATGGCGAGCCTATCAACGACGGTCCGGGTAAGTCAAACCCATTATACCTTTATACCGTTCACATATATAACATATATATATCGAGTAGGTATTACTATGGAAACCAGTCACACAACATACTCCTACAGAAGTACGCTCAAGTTCAGCGCAATCTCTGACGAAGATCGTGGCACTTACATGTGTAGAGCACGTAATCTTTATTCACCCGATAATTACGAAAGTCGGGAAATTAATGTCTATGTGCACGATCCCAAGGCACCGCAATGGGATTTCACGAATCTTAATCCAAAGTCGAAAATCGAACGCAATCTGGGCGACACCTTGGAACTCGAATGCCGTTCCCATGCCATGCCTCCAGCGACAGTTAAATGGTATAAGGACGAAGTCTTAGTGCAACCCACAAATCGCACCCACATACTAGATGACACGAAAATACTGCGCATTCCCCATCTCTACCCCAAGGACGATGGCATCTACCGCTGTGTGGTGGAGAATCGATTGGGCAGCATTGAGAACTCCGCCACCGTAATAATAGCTAGTGAGTTACTGCGACACAATTTCGATTCCTTGATTCTAACTGCTGTACTGTAGATCTACCTGGTGTTAGCAAGCTCTGGATTTGGATGCTTGCCATCTTCTTCACGGTGCTCATAGCACTATGCGCTTTCCTGGCCATTCGCTATCGCCAGGAACGCAAGCGACATTTGGCCCTTAAGGCTGCCGGTTTGGCCAACTTTGAGGAGGGCGCTGTGGAACACATCAATCCGGCAATGCCACTCGACGAACAGGCCGAACTATTGCCTTACGATCCTGCCTTTGAATTTCCGCGTGACAAACTTAAACTGGGCAAACAGCTGGGCGCCGGCGCCTTCGGCGTGGTGCTCAAGGGTGAAGCACAGGGTATTCGCAATGATGAGGCTGTATCCATTGTTGCGGTCAAGATGGTTAAACGCACAGCGGATGCAGAAGTTGTGCGTGCTCTTGTCTCTGAACTGAAGATTATGGTACATTTGGGACAGCATCTGAATGTGGTCAATTTACTGGGTGCCGTCACCAAGAACATAGCCAAGCGTGAGTTCTCGATAATTCCCTTTAATTTCGTTTATAAATTTGATTCATTGGGCAGGCGAACTGATGGTCATTGTGGAATATTGTCGCTTCGGCAACATTCAAAACTTTCTGCTACGCAATCGCAAATGCTTCATAAATCAAATAAATCCAATGAACGATCGAATTGATGCCACAATTATGACACAAAGGATATCCGACAGTTTCGATCTGCATCGGTAAGTTGCTTTTGATAGACAATTACTAATCTCATTCAAATGCTGCTAACGATAAGAAAATGTTAACTAACCGTCTTGTAATCTTCTTTTAACATCTGTCTTCTATGTGCTAACAAAAACGAATCTAACCCAACATTAACAATACATATTACAAAATACCGACAATATCCCCTCAAATTACAATCTAATAACAAAAAACAAAACTCTCCTCACACACACACACACACACACACACTCCTAATCCTAAACTGTGTATATGGTTGTGCTTGTTGTGCTTGTGCTCGTGGTTATGGTTATGGTCTTCACCTCTCTCTGCACTGCCTTCCTGCTACTATGTCGTGTCTGTGTTGTTCATCCAGTGATAATGCTGGTAATGGTTGTGGTAGTGTTGGTGGTATTGGTGGTGGTGGCTTGAAGTATGCTAACGTCGGTTACCTGAACCATCCATATATCAATCACATGAACTCCGTAAACAACAACTATACGCAAAATCATCGCAGCAACTCCGACAACGATCCCCGCTCTGGCACACGAGCCGGACGCACTACCTCCGGCGGCGGCGGCAGCACCACCTACGACCGTCAGCTGGACACTTGCGCCACAGAGGCCACCGTCATGACCACTGTACCCGAGGGTAAGTCGCTCTCCCGCTCTGTCCCATCATTTACTTAATAAAATGCCACTCCAGATGACCATCATGTGATGTCGAATAACTCCATTCAGCCCGCTTGGCGCTCCAATTACAAGACCGACTCTACGGAGGCGATGACAGTGACTACAACAGACTTGGTCAGCTGGGCCTTCCAGGTAGCTCGTGGCATGGATTATTTATCGTCCAAAAAGGTGCTTCACGGTGATCTTGCCGCGAGAAACATTCTGTTATGCGAAGACAACGTTGTGAAGATCTGTGACTTTGGCTTGGCACGTTCCATGTACAGAGGCGACAACTATAAGAAATCCGGTGAGTTGCAACAACATAATAATGTTTAACTTGAAATATTTGAGCCAGTTTTAACACTATATGTATATTATTTTTTCATCCACAGAGAGTGGCAAGCTGCCCATCAAGTGGCTGGCGCTAGAATCTTTGAGCGATCATGTGTTCAGCACCTACAGCGATGTATGGTCCTTTGGTATTGTACTTTGGGAGCTATTCTCACTTTCCAAAGTGCCATATCCGGGCATTGATCCCAATCAGGAGCTGTTCAATAAACTGAATGATGGTTACCGTATGGAGAAACCGCCATATGCCAACCAGGAACTCTACGAAATAATGCTAGAGTGCTGGCGCAAGAGGTAAAACATTTGATCCTGCCATTAAATATATTGCTTAAACATTTCGTTTGCTTTTCTCCTATTTAGCCCCGAGAGTAGACCGCTTTTCAATGTGCTGGAGAAGCGCTTTGCCAATATGCTAGGGGAGGATGCAGCCAACGTAAGTAACTTGAGAGATTAATGAAGAAGTGATTTTTTAATTATGACATCTTTGTAGCACTACCTGGATCTAAATGATCCGTATATGCGATCGAACACGGAGTACTTGAGAAATCATCCCACAGATTACTTATCGTTAATGGGTTCTCCTGATGAATTTGCTCCCGCTGCGCCACGCTATGTCAATGGACACATAGTGCCCGATATAAGTAAGTGTATACATATAAATTCTATTGCTATGCTTGGATGTGGTAACTAACTGCCCTGCACAAACATCTCACACCCACACACACCCTCCACACAACTAACAGGAATTGAAGATGTGCCCGATGATTATCTGCAAATGAACACAGAGAATAGCACCGCCATCTTTTCACCCACGCGTCCCAAAGGCGACGTCACCAATCAATACACCGACTTTAAGGATAAGCAACCAACAACCGAAACATCTTTCACCTTCCCAACAGATACACAACATGGCCAACACTCGCCCACATTGGCCAACAACATGGAAAGCAGCGCTATCCACAAATCGCTGCGTCGTAAGAACGGCATGCCAACAGTGGATGCTGCCGATCAGGCACCCGAGGAGATTCCCATGTTGCATCGGATTTCATCATCAGACGATGGCGATCGAAGTCCCGAACAACAGCGCAAATTTCCCCAATTTACGGGGCCAACACCGTCACCACGGCATCATGTCGAAACGACACTCAATGGCGATAGCGAGAACTATGTGAATGTGAAACCGCCACGTAAAAATCTTGTCAACAAAACAGCTGCAGCAGCAAGCAGTACAACAGATGCTTTCTCGAATCCCAGCTATCAGCCACTGACAGCTGTTAATGCAGAGAAGACGGAGCGAAGGTATTAATACTATATTCAATACTATTCGATTAAATTATGGATTGGATTGGATAGATGAAGCAGCAGCTGCGCCGTTAGATTTGTAAGATTAGGACAACAATGCTACCTAGTAGTATTGTAGAGATATTGATGATATATATAGCTTTAAGTACGCACCCTCGCCCCTAATTAGTGCCAGCATTTCATATACAAATTATATATGTATATCTATATGTATGTACTTTAAGTTCTAGAGTTATAGCCTCTTTCCATTGAGCGCAAAAATTGGGATTTCTCCATATAATCCCATTGATCTTCAATGAAACATTTGCGTTATGTAAAATCGCACTTGTGAAAATATCGAGCACAATATTTCGATTGTTTATCGAGTTGAAACCAAAATACATAATACACTTGTTTACAGTTTGAGCAGCTGATTTACGTCAAAAACTTCCACACTCGAAAATTACCGATGCAAATGGAAAGAGGCTATCATAATGTTATATATAAATGACATTGCATCATCATAATATTTACTACTTGATGTTTATATATACGAATATATAGATATAGATTATATGAATGTTTTACTCAAATAGAGTTTGTATAATAAAATAAATTAATCTTATTAACTTACATTGTGCAATTTGAGTTTCTGTGTGCTGTCAATCATCCTTTTCTCTTTTAATATCTGCTTCGGCACGCAATTTACTTTTCACTTCGAGTAATTCTTTTTTCAGCTCAAGTAACACACACCTCACTTTAACTATTTCTAATGCACGAATATTTTCATTCCGATAAAACTTTTTTTGCATTTTAAACAACTCATTTGCCGTCTCGGCCAATTTTCTAATTTTTGTTATTTCCTTAAACACTTTTTGCGGATTTTCTTTCTGTGATTCAGCTGCCCCTTGTGACTTCGACATAGTTGCATTGATTTGTAGACAAGTCTGCAAATTTGTACATACATATGCAGTTTTCTATTATTATTTCAAAATAGTTGGCTATTCATACTATTCAAAATTTACCTCTTAAAGCTCGATTATATCAGAAGCTTCAAATTTTAGAATATTCAGTGAAGTACTTTCTACGAACACAACGAAAAGAAAATTGCGCATTAATTGTATGCAATATGCCATTCAAAGCAGATTTACCGTTGCATTCAGCATCATCACAAGATGGTTGCCTGACGATTGATGGTGCCCTAGTCGATGACAACCCATTTATCGCATTCCTCTTGATAAGTTTTATCTTTAAGCTTCTGTATTTATCTTGCAGTGCAATATGAGAGCGTGTAACACCAGTTTTAATGGCAAATTGTTGCACCACGCTTATCTACGCTTTCTTCTTTATTTGTTGTGAAATTGCCATAATTGTCATCTAAAACACGTCCGTGAGCCATCATCAGCCGTATAAGCGTCTGCTCCTCACATTGCGTAAAATTTTTACCGCGTTGATTATGACGCTTGATTGCGGGCATTGTATTTAGCTATCGGTAATTACAAATGCATTTCTTTGCTGCCGGATAGTTTGTTTACATTTTGATGCCAGGGCTACGCAAAACATTTTGGCAAGAACTAGTATGCTGATTAAGTTAAGCAAATAATAAAAACGATCTATTAATCAGTTGCCAAAACAATAATGTGATTTAATATTTGAACAGTTTAATAATTAATTTAAAATAGAAAACAAAAAATAGAGTTTGTGAAAATCCGATTAACTTCTTTTAACTATCGATAGCATTGCCTAGAGTTGGCAGCCCTTTAGTCATTCACAGCGAAGTACTTAAAATGTGACCATACTGATATGGTCACATTGCATCGGGGAATATAAAACGCAACGCACGGCGTTTTCATTTCTTCTTGGTAAATTTAACAAAATAAAATAATACACAAACCGTGATTCTTTAAAATGACTTGAATAACTTTGTGACTACATAACCATCTATTTTTTTTTTTTTTTTTGTATTTTTTTTGGCACGTGAAAAGTATTTTTAAGAATTTAGCTGCTAAGTGAAAGAGTGCAACAACAACAACGACAACTTCAAGGAACGTCTGGCTTAATTAAATGCAAAACCGGTGAAAATTCTGTTTTATGCAAAAGTGTGTATTTCGAATTGCTGGCCAATTAAGAAAGAATCAAAAAAGAAACAGAGGAAAGCAGGCAGACGACACAGCAGACATCAGCAGTGGTTTGGACAGCGGAGTCGCTGCCCGGCCGCGGTGGCTGTAAACAAACCAAACACCAACATTTGTACAGTCACTCACACACACAGACAGGCATACATAGCCAAATACAAATACAGACTGTAACACACACCTGTACACAATGGAAGCGCAAATTGTTTACATAAAAGTCTTGCGACTGTCATTGAAATCCGCGTCTAATGTGTCTAAGCGACGCCTGCAGGAATTAACCGCTGGCATTGGCGAACTGCGTCAGCTGTTGTCCTGTGTCGTCTGCCGCGAACTGCTCAAGGATCCCTACGAACCGGCGCGACGTCGCTGCGGCCATCATGTCTGTCGGCTTTGCTTGCGCGGTCGCAAGCGCTTAAAGCCAAGTTGCGAACAGTGTCAGGATTGCTTTGACTTCAAAACGTACAGGGAAAACAAATCGATGGCCTGGCAAGTGCTGTGTTATCAGACACTGTGCAAGCAGCTGCAGCACTCACTGCTCTATGCTCAGCTTGCCGGGCAGCGGCCGCTCAACTGCATCCAGTACAATGGACTGGGTATGACAATGTCACGTATTCAGCTGCCTGATGAGACGGCCCAATGGTTCATACGCGAGGGCGCCAACTATAATGATATGTGCGATACCTTTCTGCCGCAACCCGATAGACTGTCGATAAAGGACTTTGCATCGCTGCCCGCTGAGACGCCGCCTACGACGGCGGCCACCACACCAGAGCTGCCCTATGAACAGCACCTACCAGAGCAGCAGCTGTCGCTGACGGACATTGAGCTGGAGGCAGCGGCCACGGGCGATCAATACATGCATCATCCGTTGCCCCTGTTGGCCTCATCCTCAAGTGCAGCGCGCATGCTACAGATTCCCACTGCGGCTACGCAGCCCATCATGACGGCTGGATACATGGAGCCCAGCTGGACGGATCAAGTGGATCTCTCGGCGGCTTTCACACTGAACACCTTTGGTCATAGCGGCGCCACAACCAACTATGCTACCTATGTGCTTCCCAGCGGCTGCACAGAGCTGCCGCTGCATATGCCAGCCATTGGTCAAGTGGTCCAAATGCCGCTGGAAGCGATGACAGCCACCACATCGACTGCTGTAGTCCCAGAAGCAGTGCCAGCTACCGTCAGCTTTAAGCGTCGCCATGCTGAGCTTCTTGCTGAGGAGCTGCAACAACAACAATTGGAGCAGCAACAGCAGGAGATTAGTCAGTTGCCGCAGAAGCCCACAATCATCTCATCTGTGCAGGTCAAGCCTCCAACTGTTCCTGCCTCGCTGGCTGCAGCAGTTCCCAAGCCAATGACGGCGGCTGTTCCCAAAACAATGACAGCAACTGTTCCCAAAGCAATGACAGCAACAATTCCCAAGACAATGACAGCGACTGCCCCCAAGGCAATGCCTGCAGCTGTGACCTCAGTTGTGCCCAAGGCAGCAATAGCAACATCTAAAAGATTGACTGCAACTCCAGCAGCTACCAAAGCATTGACTGCCACTGTAGCTGCTGCAATTCCAAAGGCCACAACATCATCCCCGGCTGTGACAGTTCCCAAGACATTGACAACAGTTTCCAAGGCAACATCATCACCGGTTGTGACAGTTCCCAAAACATTGACATCAGTTTCCAAGGCAACAACATCATCACTGGCCGCGACAGCTCCCAAGACATTGACAACTCCTGTAGCTGTTAAAGTCTCGAAGGCATCGTCATCGCAAACTGCAACCGCGCCCAAGACTCTCACAACATCTGTAGCAGCAACAGCTGCCAAAGTATCCACATCTTTAACACCAACTGCTCCCAAGACATCGACATCGACATCTCAAACTACCACGATTCCCAAGAAACTTTCAACATCTGTGGCTGCCACAGCAACCAAAACTACCGTGGCAACAGCCTCACCGTCCAAAGCCACAACGGTGACTAGAAGCGTGGTCATGGCCAAGTCCACAACGACTGCTCAGGCAGCCGCAATGCCAAAGTCAACCGTCTCTGCAAAGCCACAAGCAACTGTCCAGCCAGCTGCCGTTGTCACTACGCGCAGCACAGCAACACCAAGAGCTGCTGCAGCTCCAGTAGCCCCAATAACCGCCAAAGTGGCAGCTGCAGCTGCGCCGCCTAAGGTCATCGAAACGTCGCCAAAAGAGTTGCGCGTAGCCCAAAAACATATGCTACAGGAGAAGCGCGGCTGTCGCTGTGGTACCTCATCGGCTCCGGGCAAAGCCACATGTCGCACCAGGCGTTGTGCCTGCTACATGGCGGGCTTGAAATGCGTCGACTGCAAGTGCAATGGTTGCAAGAATCCACACACTTATGTGGGTGACAGCAGCGATGAGGATGATGCTGATTCCGAACTTGAGGCTGAGATGGAGGCGGAAATGGCAGCAGAGGAAGCAGAAGTTGAGGATGAGGAGCCTGTTGAGGCATCGCCGCCACAGCCAGCGCCAATACAATCGGGTGTTACACTGGTGCCAGTGGCCAATCCACAAGCATCGCTGCACCCTGTGGTCGTGGTGCAAAATGAAAGTGGCGAATATCAGTGTAAGTACCGTAAGACATTCCCTAAGCTGAATACGAGTTTCTATTCAATCCCTTTTCATTTGCAGATTTCAACACCTTCAATGGCTCCGTGCCCATCGATCCCGCTGAAGCTGGCTTCCAGCGTTTAGTGATGCCGCCTCCCCCAGCGCCGCCGTCAGTTGAGCAGACAGCAAAGAAATTCAAGGTGTCGCCGCCTCAAACAGAGATGACCTCACATTCGCGACTGGAATCGGTGGATGAGCTGCTTGGTGCCAGCTCCAAGAGTAAAGTGGTTGTCGGCGACAGTGCCCAGGCATTGTTCGAGGACATTATGTCCGGCTCGGATGATTTGTAAGCAGAAATCGTAATGTTTTCATATTTTGCTGCTGCTGCTGCGTGCGTGCGTCTTGTAAACAATTGAGTTGCCATGTTTCGTTTTCGTCGATGTAGTTAGAACTCCAATGTCATCTTTGTTCCAAATTGTTGTCCGTATCCATAACCGTCTCATAACACAATTGCACATTGCATTTTTCAGATTCAACGTTAACTACACATACATTTGTATACATGTATTTTGTAACCAGCAGCGATTCCTTAAGTTGTTGCTAGGAATCTTTACTGGACAATTGAAATTATTTATGATCGCTAAGTGATAATAATCTAGATGTATGTACATTCAAGAATGTATGGTAAACAGAGTCAGGCACCGCATGTCGAACTTATCGTAGACGAAAGTGAAAGCAATAGTCAAACAAATAATTTAATTCTAATCAATATTTCGACCCCTTTTTACATTGATTGTACTACTGTCAAACTAAAATTTTATAACATTCAACAATTTCGCAAATAGGGGTCGATTTATCTATCGTCTAACGAATAATCGAATCGTAAAAATATTGAAACTTCCTTAATAATGCTGCGGTCGCTGTAAACCAAAAACAAAACACTTTTTTTTCATATATATAAGACAGTTTTTTTTCATATGTATAAGAGAATTTTTTTCATAACTATAAGAAAATTTTTTTCATATGCATAAGACAATTTTTTTAATAGCTATAAGGCAATTTTTTTTCTAAGTTAAGAACCTTTTTTTGAGCATGAAACCTTTTTTTTTTTGTGAACATACAACTTTTTTTTGAGCACGTGAAACCCATTTTTTTTTTTCATAATTTAAGATTATTTATATATTTGCAAAAGCAAATTGCAATAAAGAAATTATTCATTCTATTATAACCAAATTGGACAAGTATTGGAATCATTTCTCTTAGACGTTTCAGCTTTAATAAAGAAAATATTTATCCCTATAAAAACTTTAAAAAAAAAGATATAATAGGGGATTTGCGGTTTAGTTACAAATTTCTGCAACTATTTTTTATAAACAAAGGGATCAATTATTATTTCGAAAAGTAATCAAATCGAAAAGTAAGAATCTTTCTTCAGATAAATGAATATCGTTCAGAAATAGAATCTGAAGGTTGAAGGTAAATTCTGGAAATATTTTAAACAGCAGAGAACAAATTTCCCAATGATGTTTGAGTGTAACACAGCAAACTACACTCAACGCGGAGATTAATCAAGAGAGCCAAGCTGGAGCTAAAAACTCAACTGTTTTGAGCTCGAATCAGATCGGATCGGCTCGGGACAGCTGCTGTGCCCTTAGATAAGCGTCGGCTGGCTGGCTACATATGTGAAGTGCGCATCATTATCTGTTGATTAACTCGCGCCAGTCGTCAGTTGAAATCGGAGCCGAGTAGATGCAGCACTTATAGCATCCGCATCCGTATTCTTTTCTTTTTGTTGTTGAACTGATAAGCAAACATACATATATAGTATAAATAATAGTAGGAAATAATAAGATGAAGACGCTGATAATTTTACTCGTGGCACTTTTATCGCTTATCGCACAAACGCACTCACAGGATGTGAATGGTGAGCATAGTATTTATACAACATAGATGAATTGAACCTTGTCACCTTGTCGCAAACCCCCTTAGAAGCTCTCGATGACGGTGGAAATGACGCACATAATGCCAAGGCGACGGAGAATCGCGTGGCCGCACAAGTTGAGGCACTGCTAGAACATTTCAAGCAAGAGGATCCGGTTGGTCTGCCACCTTCTGCTGTGGAGGTTGCGGATCCTATGGATTGCCCCAATGTGGCAAAGAGCATTGGCGTCGGCACACTTAACATGATGGAGCTGAAGGCTTACGGCCTGTCGAAATTCCGCATCAATAGCATCAAAGCGGACTTGAAGGATATGCTGGCAAGTTAACATAAGCAATTTATTTTTCTAGTTCCATTTTTCATGGTTAAAAACAGTTTAGACAAATTTGTCAGATTTGTCCAACTGCTCAACATACATTCGATTTTTTTATTTTATATATTCCTGGGTTTATCTCTTTCATATCAAAGAAGCGCAATAAAACCCTATTCTTAAAGTTTTATGAGCAAATCTAAATCTTATATTTTGCCATAAACAACATTTAATACCGTCTAAAAGTTTTTTGAATATTTCATTAGAATTATTCCATTAATTCTAAAGTTATTATATAATTAGCTTCAACAGTCGCCAACTTTAATTCGAAGTAAAATCAATCATTAGCTTAATTGGAAACCTAAAGCTCGAGCTGCGTTTGAGATAATCATCAACATAGTCAAGGGAATCAATTCCCATTAACTATTGCTGGATCAGTAATCTGTTAGAATTGTTTTCATTTCTACATCTTTAGGTGACCGCACACGTAACGCTAGACGAAATGGTGGTCAAGGGCAGATACAAACTGGCCGCCTTATTCTCAAACTCCAACGGACCGTGCTCGATCACATTGAGAAGGGTTCATTTCACAGCCTTGGCCACGTTGGCGGCACAGAGCGATGGTCGTCTAGCAGTGGATCAAATTAAGACGGACATAACGTTCGGGGAAATGTCCATGGATTTCCAGAATCTTGGCTTCATGGGCGCCATGTTCCAGGGCGTTCTCAACTCGGCGCCCAATCTAGTGTTTGACGCCATGAAGCCGTTTATGCTGTCGGATGTAGAGAAGACGCTGAGCGCAGAGATCGATAAGTTTATTGTTGAAAAGCTCGGAGATCCCCGAGTGCCCAACTCCATAAGGCCATTGGACACCGTGATTGCGCAGACACGTAAGCAAGTGCGTCAATATGGCTTTGATCCGTATCATTTGCCGGACATGAATCGCACCATGGGCGTATTGAGTGCTCAGCTAACAAACACCTGGATACGCGGCGTCTCTAGCTTCTATCGCGTGGGCAACGTAACGGTGGCTCTGGTCAACAACACGATCACAATGCGCTTTCAAGTGGGCACCCAAGAACTGTCGGGTGCCGGACAATGGGAGGTTGGCATGGGCATGATGTCACGCATTGGACACGTACAGTTCACGGTGCATCATCTGCGCGCCACGCTGGAGTTTAGTCAGGCACTCGACACGCGTCAGCGGCCGCTGATCAAGGATCTGCAACTGGATTTGGGCAACATTCAAGTGCGTTGCAGTGGCGCTGGCACATTAGACTATGTAATGGAGTTTGCTGTGAATGTGCTGCCGAATTTGTTGCGCTATCAAATAATGGATGCCATCGAAAATCCCATCAAGCAGCGTGTGCAGGAGACGCTCAACACTATCGACATAGAGCAGGCCATCAAGCAGTGGATGGCAAAGCATCCCACCGATGAGAATGCCAAAATTAGTTTTGATATTAAACCCATGCTCGATGATTTGAAGAAATCAATGTAATAATTAATATAAGTAGCATGTGTGTGCTTTAATCATTTACAAATAAAGTTGAGAGCATCCTTTAAGATCGATCCGTTTAACGTCTAATCAGAGTGGAGAGCGGAATGTGTCAGGCATGCTTAAGGCTCCTTCACCGCAAAGCAGAGCAACTGCAGTCGCATGTTGCGCTTCACACGCTCCAGTATTTCATCCGCTTTGCGTTTCTGTTCGCCATTCAGCGGCGGACTAATGGCCTCCAGTGCCTCCAAAAAGTAGTTTCTAAAACCAGAATAAAACAATTGATAACGAGATGTAATGGTTTAATGGAGAGTCCGCTTACTTGGCCGTCTCATTGGTGTAGTTCTCGAGGGCATCGCGCAGCAGACGAATATCCACATGCGCTTGGATCGCACCCGTGTGACTGAAGCGCTGCACACAGCTCATAAGACGTGCCAACTCCTCGGAGATGGTCTGTACAATGGACTCGAGTATGGGACGCAGTAGCGTGGGTGAAATGCTATAAATTTCCGAATAGACGCCAACCAAATTGTCGCAGCATTCATGCGCATAGGGACGCAATTGTCCAGCACCAATTTCCATCTCATGATCCCATTGAAAGCGTCCCAAATACATCGAGGGCTCAATGGTGCCCACCAACGGATCACCCTTATGCTCCACATATTCCTCCAGCAGATTCGTGAACAACTGATTCACATTATAGCGTGCCGACTCAATAGCAAGCGTCGGCAGCGGATATCCATAGCGGACAAACAGATCGCCCAGATGATGAAAGAAGCTCTTGTTACAGTACGCATAGTTGGCCAAGCAGCACAGCATCCGTTGCTCCCAGTTGACAGCGGCGCCTGCCGAGTTTCCCACACCCGACACCGACTCGGGTTGCTGGGCATTGGGAAAGCCAAGCAGTTGCGATACATTGTGCGTGGGTGTCTCATCATCGTGGCTAGCAAACGCCAGCTCTGCAATCACTCCGCTAAACGCGGAGAGCAGCTCTTGTAGTCGCTGTGTCACCTCGCGCTGACCATCCGAATGTGGTTCCAGTAGATTTCCCTCACGTGCCTCGGGCTGCATGCAAACCGTTTGCACCTCTTCCAAAGTCTCGACTAGTAGCGACTCCAAGGCAGCTGGCAATGAAGTTGCACCCGGATACTCTTCCACACTCATTTCCCACGTCTCGAGCGCATCCAGTTTCTTGCAACGATCCGTAGCGCGCTTAAATATGATGGAGAAACAAAATAGACGAACCTCATCAATTAACCGCTGTATAATATCCAATGCTTCCGAGGGTAAATCCAATCCAATCAGCGTGGCGTAAGCAATCCTTGTGTAACGCAAACATTGCGGCACCCAGGGTAGAAAATGATGTGTAGCCGTCGAAGAGCCAATAGGCCAGGCGAGTCCACTCGTCTGACGCAACGCACGCTGATCGGCAGCTATGAGAATGGCCAGCCGCAAATACACACAGAATTTCTCGATGGCCGTCAACACCATGCGCTTAAAATCACCCGGCTTGGGATCATGCGGTCCACGCAGATCCCCCGTGAAATAGAACTGTCCAAGGCGCCACAAATCTGGCAGCTGAGAGGCGGCAATGTCGCAGAGCTCTTCACAGAAATTGACGCGACTGGGCGGTTGGCTGGGATCACGACTTTTGGACTTTTCCTGCACGTTAGCCTCTTTGTTGGCATGTTGCTCAAACGTTTGTCGGAAAGTGGCCTCCAAGTACTTGGCACGCGCCTCAATGGCATCCCAGGCAGGATCCGTATTGCGCAGACGATCCCCAACGGTTGTGCCGCTCTGCTGTTGTTCCAAACTCGACAAAGCCTTGATAAGTTTCTTCTGTTGCTCGATGCTTTGTGGCATCTTGACAACCTTTTCGTGTAGCTGGCGTCGTATAAGCAGTATGCGTTGATCCACCTCCTCCAGCACCTGGCGAAAGATGTGTATTTCCGTTTTGCCAAACAAGTTCTTGGCACGCGAATAATCATTTACGACTATATCATATTCGGCTGCTTTCGCACGACGATCGACGGCATTGGGCAAACAGAAGAGAAATTTGTGGCGGGAGAGCGCAAAAAGCACAGAACGTGTGGAGTCCGCCTTCTCCTTGCGCACCAGCACATCAGTAAAGATCTTCTGGGATTCACTGATGGAGTCTAGCATAAGAAAAGAGAGACGTTAAATTGCAATTAAAGTTCAACTATAAACTCAACTTACTCTCGATGGACTGCTCGAGTATGTTGAGTGGCTCGCTGCCATGCAGCTTGACATCCTCTTGCAGTTTATCGCGTATGTTCATCAGCGTGTCCAACTGATCAATGACCGAACCAGCATTTGATTTGAGAAACGACAATTGTCCCTCCTTTTGACTCTCCACCTTGCGCTTCAAGTAAGCCAAGCCCGCTTTCAAATCTTCAAACGATGTGGCCAAATGATTCTCTAGCAAAAACCATGCTGGCGAAAAATTTTCTTGCGACAAGTCTCCACAAGCGTCGGGTATCAAATCACGCAAATCTTCGGGGATTTTCTGCTCATTGCCCTCGATGGAGAGACCCAGTGGATCCTCTTGCGTCAGACCAGATTGCGCGAGTGTACGCCGACCCCAGGCAAAATTCTGTGATGGCGACTCCTCAATCCACACAGCCGACTCCTTGAGTGGTCCAATTGTCTCGTGATAGGCCCGAAACTGCACTGTTGAAGTGCCGACGCCGCCACTGAGCGTTGTCACAATGATGTCACCCTTGCCTTTAGCTGGACCGCTGCGTGCAATGATTTTGTTGGGCGACTTCCACTCGGCGGATAGCAGGCAATCGGAACCACAAATTTTAAGACCTGCAAAAGAGACTCGAGTTGAAGAAACAGGGGGCGTCAGAAACGATGACGAATACCGATCAGATCTTGGATGCGAGTGCCCAGGAACTCGCCGCGTATGATGACACGTGTACCGGGTGGACCCTCTTTCGGCGACAGGCCCGTTACCACCGGCTGTGGCGCCATTGCGACCAAATAAAAAAACTTTAACAAAAAGAAACAACGCCTAACGAAAGTGCAACAGCAGCAAACTAGAGTTTCGATTAATCAACAATATGTGCACACTTAACGATAACAGAATGACTATCGACAGCTGTTAGATGAATGGACACTGTTAATTCAACGGTGCGTGCACACAGCGTAGCTAAACAGCTGTTCGGATAGTTACCAGTGTGTGCACACTTAATCGAACGAACAGCTGTCAGCTGTTGTGTTGTTGGCTTCCAGCAGGAAAATGGATGACGTCGCCAGCGCGCAAAGTGAAAATGAAAATTTGCGTAAAATACGAAATCGTTTAATGCAATGGGAGACCAAAAACGATCCACTCGCCGCACTCAGCGCTCAGCAAGAGGAGCACTTAGAGGTGCTAACCAGCTTATGGCAGGACGACGAAATAACGGCAAGTAAACAAATGGGACACGCAATTGCCCCAAAAACAACAATCATTGATTGTGCGGTCTTTTGTTTATAGACAGCCACAACGCCCGTTAAAGAGGCCAACAAACAATTGGCAAGCAGCAACGAGGCTGACATACAACAATTGCCAGCCGGCGGACTGCAGAATACAAATGATTTTCTACTGTGGTTCGTCAACGTCAACGCGGAGATTGAACAACGTGGCGATGCCGATTATCACAAATATCTGCAGCAATTGGAGCAACGCAAGGCGGAATGTGCTCACATGCTCACACAAATCTCAGTGGCCATGGAGCGATTGGGTGCCTTAAGCTCCGAATATGAATTTGTCTCCCAAAAGACAAGTGCATTAAATACGGCCAGTGAACAGTTAATTGATGAGCAGCAGAAGTTGCAGGAGTTAAACAGCGAAATACAGCGGCGTCTGCATTACTTTAGTCAAGTGGAACTGCTGCTGCAGCGTCTTCAGAGTCCCACACTGTCGGTGGCCAGTGAAGCATTTCGCGAGTGTCTCAATAAAATAGATGAATGCTTAAACTATCTAGCAGAGCACGTAAGTACAAGATTACTCCTTAGACTCACTCAATAAATATGTCTCGATTGCAGCCCAACTTCAAGGACGCGGCTGCCTATAACGTCAAGTATAAGCAGTGTCTAGCCAAGGCCACTGGACTGGTGCGCAACTACATCATCAATGTGATCAATCAGGCTACTGAGGCGACTCTTAATCCACGCAATAACAGCAGCGATGCTGCGCTGCAAGCCCCTGATGCCGCTTTTGCTTTGTACTATGGCAAATATCAAACGTCAGCAGCAAAAGTGAAGCGTGTGGCTCAGTTGATTGAGACCCGGCTGGAGAATAGCAACAGCAGTGAGTACAGCCAACTGATGACAGATCTGCAGCAACATTATCTGGCACAGCGAGCGAGTGTCATGTCCCCAGCTGTCAATCAATCCATTCAGAATGTAAAGAACGCTCACAAGGGCGATCACTGTTCGCTGACACGCAGTGCTTGCGCTTTTCTGGTGCACGTCTGCCAGGATGAGCAGCGTCTCTATTATCAATTCTTTAGCACTGGAGCTCCCCATTTAACGTGAGTTTGAATGTGTATTACTTGCAATGTATGCCACATTTATTCTTTTGAATTTTTAAGTGTTTATCTTGAGGGACTTTGCACGATTCTGTATGACACAATGCGGCCGTTCATCATACACATAAATCACCTGGAAACGTTGGCAGAGATATGCTCCATTCTGCGTATTGAAATGCTCGAAGAGCATGTACAACAAAATCGTAAGATTCTTATACATTATATGAAATAGTTAAACTGATTCGATTATTTTATAGCCGCTGCTTTGGAAGCCTTTGCCACTATTGCACATCAGTTGCTGCAGGATGTGCAGGAGCGTTTGGTGTTTCGTGCGCATTTGTATCTGCAGTCCGACATCCAAAACTACAATCCATCAACGGGAGATCTGGCCTACCCTGAGAAGCTGGAAATGATGGAGGTGCGTTCAATGACTGCACAGATTTATACAAGATTTTACTCATTAGAAATATTCGTTACAGAGTATAGCTCTATCGCTTCAAGAGCCAACACAGCTGCGTCGCTCGGACTCCCGCGCCTCCATGATGTCCACTGAAGCAGAGAGCGTGGACACCGCTTACAGAGTCAAGCAAATGAGTAAGTCTCACTAGTAATCTACAACATTGATCACCAACTAATACGATCCCTTTAGATTCGCCTGCTGATCTGCATGGCATGTGGTATCCAACTGTGCGTCGTACTTTGGTCTGTCTCTCGCGTCTCTATCGTTGTGTAGATCGCCCTATATTCCAAGGATTATCCCAGGAGGCCTTAAGGGTCTGCATACAGAGTGTTTCGCAGGCGGCGGTTAAAATTGGTGCTGCCAAAACGCCCATTGATGGCGAACTCTTTGAAATCAAACACTTGCTTATACTGCGCGAGCAAATTGCACCATTTCGTGTGGACTTCACAGTGAAAGAGACTTCGTTGGATTTCAGCAAGGTTAAGACAGCTGCTTTTGGACTGCTGCAAAAACGCAAGCAGCTCTTCTCCATGGGAAGCAATAATGCGCTGTTGGAATTTCTGCTCGAAGGTACGCCACAGATAAAAGAACATTTACTGGACTCTCGCAAAGAAGTCGACCGACAACTAAAGACAGTGTGTGAGCAATATATTAAGGATGCAGTGAATATGCTGGTGGGACCACTGATTACATTCCTCGATAAGGCACAAGCGGTGTTAGCCACCACTGCAACTAGCGATGCGTCCAAGGAGCCAGGAGCAACCGCCAAAGTCAACTATGTGCTGCGTCAAAGCAGCTGGGCGAGTCCACAGCAGATAAGCAGCATTATACAAGAGACGCAGCGTCTAATCAAGGCCAAGTTGGCTGTGCTGCAGAGGGCGATGCAGCTTTATTTGAGCAACCGTGATACCGAGTTCATAATTTTTCGTCCCATACGAGTAAGCAGCTATTCTTTAATATGTTGTAAATCGTTTGTAATTTCATCGTCTCTTCTTGCAGAACAATATTATACAATCATTTGTCAAGTTGGAGCAATTACTAACGACAAATGGATATACACAGGATGACATGATCATCACGAGTTGCCCCTCAGCGGAACAAGTGTCCATATTACTTTCTAGCGCCAGCATCTTGGCTGCCGAGGGTGTAGCCAGCTTCGCAGCAGCAGCACGCAAAATCAGCACCTCATCATCAACGGGAGGAGATTCAACAGTTGGCCGCAAATTGAGCACAATTTCCAATAAAGAGCAGCAGCAACAACAGCAGCAGGCAGTGGTCATCGAAGAGCCGGAGAGTGAACAAGTTACCCCTGCTGTTGTTAGCTCTGAATAGTTTTTGCAATATATAGTATCCTTATGTTTAACAAAACACACACTGTATGTATTCTTTGTATTTAACAAACTAAGGCAAATTCAAATATGTGTATATTACAGTTTTTATTCATTTCCAAAGTAGAGCTAAATAAGCTAAATTATTTTTGCTAAGCAGCCCTTAATAAGCATGCCGCGAGAGAATGTGACGAAGTCAACGTACATAATTATCAACATTATATAAATTACAATTACAAACAAAATGACAAAATTGATTTAATTAACAACCTAAGTGTAGTATTTGGGGGCAGTAAAAGACGCCGCTGGTCAAGTGAATGATTTGTGATATGTTTTGCGTAGTTTGTATGTTTTGTAACTAGGAGAGAGAGCATTTATCCTTGTCGCGTCCACCAACAGTTGTGGCGCGTTGCGCATTTGCTGCGGCAACTGAGGCATTTTGAGTACTCTGGGCTGTGCCATCCTGCTCCATGATCGACAACGCCAAAGCGTGGGCCAAGGCCTCATCTTCCGTCTGCACAAAAGAAAAGTGTGTTTATATATATTCGACTTTTTATTTAATTAGCTGCGTCTTACCATATTGCCTTGTATGTTTTGTACTTGACTGCGCTGCGCAACAGCTGCTGTTGTTGTGGACACTTGTCTGGCTTTGGCATTATTTGCAGATTGTTGATTTCTGCTTTGCAAACGCTTCTCGGCAGCCTGCGCGGCCATCGCACGTGTATCGCTAAAGATCTTGAAGACACCCTGTGATGTGCTGCTGTTGCTGCTAGCAGCTGTTGTGCTGACACTACTTTGTGTAGGCGGCTTACAGTCGTGATCGCTGCTGTGACGATGACGTAGACAGAAATTCAATTTGCACTGCGAACACTGCACAGGAATCAGTTCTTTGCGTTTGCAGCCCTTTGCATTACAGCGATTCGTATAGATCTTTTTGCTATCCGACTGGCACTGCTTATCGATATGCTGACCAACCGTTAGATCAGGCTCCACGCCAGGAGCGGTGGGAACGGGTTCTCCGCATAGCGGACAGATGGGTACTTGAAAGTTCTTCTTGTGGGCGCCTGGACAATTGTGGCGCTCGTAATTGTAGTGCGAGGCACAAAAAACCTTGTCACAAGAGTCGCACTTTACTGGTAGGAAATCTGTTGAAATTGTGTTTATTGAGAAATTATTCAAATTTAATACTTCCTATTGTTTTTGTTATTGTTGGATGAAGGTCACAATGCTCAAAACTTACCCAATCTGTTGCATGTTGCTTCGTTGCAATGCTGGCCCAAATGTGGAAACTCCATAGCTAAACTATTGCTTTCGACGTTTGCTGATAAATTAAATGCGTGTAATGATGTGCACTATGATTTTATAAAGCTATAATTGGACAAAAAACTTCGAGAAGGCGCTAGACGCCAATCACACAATGACTAAACAATATAGCATTTTCGTCATTCACAGCGAGGCCCTATAGTTTTTGCCATTCCCTAGCAATAATTGTGTCGTTATCGATATCGATAAAAAGCAGGAACTCTTTTAAGCTGACCGTTAGAATTCAAAATTTTCTTTTGTTAGCTTTAAATATTTAATAAATGTAAATGTGTAAATTGTAGCATCGCCTTCAGAATTTCAATTGCTTGCTTCGCCATATTATTACATATTCAATTTGCTATCTATACGTACATATTTACAAATTTATTTGTTGAAATATGCTGTTTTTGCGTGAGATATAAAATGTTTTAATTAGGAATATACATAAATATATGCCAACAACAATCAAGAAAGGTTATTTCCCAATTAATCAATCACTTTACTTTACAATTACATTTTTTCAGTTTTCTTTTCATTTAATAACTTGGCTTCATTGAAGTTTTTTCTATAGATAATACCGAATATAGAATGAGAATATTTTTCGCTCAGCGCTCAGCGACATTTATGTAGACTACACCAAAAAGTCGTCTATAATAAACATTTGTCTCGTTTTGTATACATTTACAAAAATAAAAGCAACATTTCGCAATAATAATTATAATAATAATAATAATAGTAATCATAATAATTACTGTGTAAGGATAAAAATATGTGTGTAATAAAAGTTGAACTTTTTTTATGCAAGCATGATTCGTTACCCCCTTCATTGGTAAATGGTAACAATTATTTGAGAGGAATTTAAAGCGTTTGGAAAATGTCCAACTGCGGCGAAGAACGTCAGTGGCAATAACTTGTTGCAAGAGGTGACGACAAATTGGTCCCGCTAAAAAAACAGACGCACACACATTCATAATAATATTGAATATTTTCGTAGCACACTGCGTCGCCATTTGTTAAACATTTTGAAAATGCAACTGGCGTTAGAATTCAAAGTTAAACGATCTCTCGAGCAACTGGTGCAAAGGCCTCCCAATAGCTGATGATCTAAAAGACAGAAAGAAAATATTTGAATATACGATAATAATAATGAACACTCTGGATACTGCAGTTTACCTGTTGCTGATGCGCCATTTGAACCTCAATGTACTTGATGATGTTGGCCTTAAAGTCTTTCACTCTGCTTATTTCAAATCGTTCCATTTCGCGCTTAATTTCCGCCGATATGTCATCAAATTGTTGCTGACAGCGTTGCACCTTGCCTTGCCACTGCAATAGGACAATAAAACATTAAAACCATTTGCAATAAAGATAATGTAAAGCCGTCAAACCTCTTCAACCTCCTGTTGCGCCTGATCCAGTTTGTCGGCACGATTGGCCAGCTCATATCGTCCACGATTCTCGCGTCGTTTCGACAATTGCATTTGGGCATATTGCCAATTTTGAAATGCCTTCACACGTTCATGGAATATGCACTTGATTGCACCGAATAGCCCCAAATAGTCTTTGATAAACTCGGCGAGTATATAAAAGTCTGAATTGGCCTGCTCGGAGCGCAACAGCTCAATCTTTTCCTCCACATCAGCCAGATGCGACAACGCACGCGACAGTCCAGTATGCTCCTCACAAGTGCTTAACATAGCAGCAGATTTGGCCACCAAACCCGTCAATACAGACAATTCACGACGCGAAGACACCAACGATTTGAGTGCCGATGACAGTTTTTGCAAATTCGCATCGAGATGCTCCACCTCGGTGATCTTATCATCGAACCACGGATCATTCTCATCCATTTTGTACGTAATCTTGTTTACAGTCTCGCCAACTTTGTTAAACAACCGTATGACGCCAGCGCCGCTCAAGGCTGATGTATTAACAGCACGCGGCAACTCCTGATCACTCTCCAGGAAATTGACAAAATCCAAATCGACTCGCAACACTGGATGTTGTGCTGTGCGATGGACAAATCGTTCTAGGGCGGCACGTCTTATTTCTATCCATTCCTGATTAATGGGCGTGCCCGGCTCCGTTTGTTGTGGACTCATCTTGACCTTGGTACTGCCAATAATATTCTTGGATGGCGCCGGCGGAATAATGCGACCCATGCGCATATATTTGTTCACCAACAGATCATGGATGCCCAGGAAATCACTAAAGCGACGCAAAGTGCTGAACTCGTTGCGTTTGAATTTCGGAATGTTTGTTTTCGTCGTCACTCTACAAAAACGATGGTACGCCAACCGCAATTTCAATAAGTATATGTCAATATAATAAAAATTAGAAGATAAGGCGATTGATGATGACTCACTTGTAGGCCAAATAGGAGCTCATGCCATCGCCAACTTTTTGTGGATCGGATACAACAATTTGTATGAACAAATCACCATCATCGGTCAATATCTCTTCCAGATTGCTGCTCGAAATACGACGCTGCAAAGTTTCAATTATCAAGTGCATTAATAAGCGATAAATCGACACATAAATGTAGGCAAGGGGCGTAAAGAAGAGGAAGCTTCGATCTTTTTGTGCTAGTGACGTTGTCAACATCAAACAAAGCAAAGCAAAGCAGATAAAATTAAACAGTCAACGACGCCGCCCATTCATTGTTGCGTTCAATTGAAGATAATTCAACCTAATATTTACTAAATCAAGTGTAACTCACATGCACTTCGCTTGGGGTCATTGCTGAGACGAACAAATCATTATTTTCATTCTGCTCCAACGTTACGCTGCCCGGCGCTGGAACTTCTTCCTCATCGGATGCAGCGGCGGACGCTGGGCCATCGTTGTTGATGTCCACATCGGCAAATTCGCGACTCTGTTCGTTTGGTGTTGTTGCTGGTGTCTCAACTTCCATTTTGCTGTCTGGCACGCTCAATACTAATTAATTAACTAAATGCTGGTTTCGTTCGCTGCCACACAAATAAAATTATTGGAATTCTTTTCTTTTTTGTCGCCCACTATCGACTATCGACTTGTTTGTTATCGACTTGCAATCTAGTTCTACAACTCTCAACACGACATGTATCGATACATGCTGCTCTGGTGCAACTTTTTGCAGTGTGACCAACAAAAAATACTTCAATCCAATTTTGCTCGTATATTTATTGCATTAAACAAATAAAAGATTGGTTATTGGACAACTTGATTAGACGCAATCCACGATATAAACGATGAAACTTGCACGTAAACAGATGGTGAATTGGCCATACCACAAGGCAGCTTGCCCCACGACACAATACCAATCAAAACATTGTCCTGCACCAATGGGCCACCAGAATCCGAAGTACAAATGCTTACGCCTCCTGTTAAGGGACCCGTACATAAGTTAGTGGAATGCACATCACTGCCCTTTTGTCCTAGCGCAGTTTCGCAGGAAGTCAGACTGATGATGGGCACATTGGCAGCCACTTGCAGCACACTAGGATAAGACGCAGTATTCGTAGTTGATGTACTTCCCCAGCCATACAAGTTGGCAGTTCCAGTGGGAACCACACCCGACTGCGGTAGCGTAACGGGAGCCACAGCCGCGCTCCAGGTGAAAGCAGTGGGCGTGTAAATCAATCCAATGTCATAGGGTACAGTGCCGCCAGTGTACAAATCATTAATCACAAAGTAGCTGATGCTACGTGTCTGGGTTGTGGACGCTGTTCCAGCCACAGCATTACTGCCAGCCACAAGAGTGCTGCCGAGCACCTGGGCACTATTCGTCAAACAGTGGGCAGCCGTGACCAGCCAGTTGGCATTGAGAATGCTGGCTGCGCAGTAATGCGTGGCCTGGTATTGCATGGATACGGCATAAGGCGCAGCATTGACGGCGGCCGCTGTTCCACCAACTACGCGTCCATTGGGTGAAACTGCTATGGCTGCACAGCAGCCAAGGAGTAGCAGTATAGAGCTTAGGATCAAGCGGATGCTCGATTTACTTTGACTATACCGAGTCATGGTTTTCGGGGAACTGTTTACCTTTCCCTTTATCGGCTGCTCTTTAAATTAAATGCAGATACGTGCTGCAAAAATGATAAGAAATTTCAATTTTGCGCTCATACTTCAAAGATAAGCGGCTTTATTGGAAAGGGAAGCCAACAACAATAACAACAAACAATATAAGGTTGTAGCCTGTCTTTATTTCTAATAAGTTTCGTATTGCGAATTGTCAAATATTAATTAATGCCACAATAATTGTATATGATAAACACTCATGCCAGTTACAGGCATTGTCACGTTCTTATCATACAGTTTTTTGTTATTACTACAGGGTGTCAGCACTATTTGTATTTGAATTATAATTTTATTTTCGAGTACCAATTGCACGGGATACTCGAAGCTCTTTAATTACTTAAATATAAACATTAGCGACAGACAACAGGCTTTGTATGATTAAGAATACTATCTAAGTAGTAGCAGAATACTTATTACGTTAAAATTGTTTTTGGGAAAACTAAATGTTGCAGTAGTCAATTTCTTGACTATCGTTTCCACACTATTTTTTTTTTGTGGGATTACACAAAGTGATATTGCGTATTACAATTTTATTACAAATACTTTATTGCAACTGTAATAGTGATAAGCTTAAATTAATCGACTATTTTGTAATCCCACTATAAAAAACCCCATTTGAGATAAATCAAAAGTAATTTAAAATATATTGCGCCAACATATTAATTTTATGTTCAATGTTTATTTCTTCAATGATTTAATTACAGACGCTGATTAGCTGATATCCAGGATATAAACGAAGAAACTTGCACATAGACGGAGGGCGAATTGAGCTGACCACATGGCAGCTTTCCCCAGGAGACAATGCCAATCAAGACATTGCCCTGCACCAGAGGACCACCAGAATCCGAAGTACAAATACTCACTTTACCGGTGAGCGGACCTGTGCACAAGTTTGTGCTATGCAGATCTCTTCCCTTCTGGCCCAGCGCAGTTTCACAGGAGGTCAGACTGATGATGGGTATATTAGCAGCCTCTTGAAGTTCTTTGGGATATGAGGCAGCACTCGAAGTCGAGGTACTTCCCCAGCCATACAAGTTGGCAGTTCCAGTGGGAATCACACCAGACTTGGGCAGACTAACAGCAGCAACAGCAGCTGTCCATGTGAAAGCGGTTGGCGTGTAAATTAAGCCAATGTCATATGGTACAGTTCCACCAGTATATAGATCGTTTACCACAAAGTGAGTGATGCTACGTTTTTGTGTTGTAGACGCTGTTCCAGCCACAGCATTGCTACCAGCCACGAGAGTACTGCCAAGCACCTGGGCACGATTGGAGAGACAATGGGCAGCTGTAACCAGCCAGTGGGCATTGATGATGCTCGCGGCACAGTAGTGAGTGCTCTTATATTGCATGGACACCGCATAGGGTGCCGCATTTACGGATGCTGCTTTTCCGCCAACTACACGGCCCTCAGGTCCAAGCTGATCTGTTGTTGACCCATTAGAAAGACCAATGAAGAGGCAGCATAGGATCGCGCAGATGCTAGATTTAGTTTGACCGTCCATAGTCATGGTTGTCGAGGAACTGTTTACCTTTCCCTTTATCGACTGCTCTTTAAATTAAATGCAGATACGTGCTGCAAAAATGATAAGAAATTTCAATTTTGCGCTCATATTTCAAAGATAAGCGGATTTATTGGAAAGGGAAGCCAACAACAATAACAACAAACAATATAAGGTTGTAGCCTGTCTTTATTTCTAATAAGTTTCGTATTGCGAATTGTCAAATATTAATTAATGCCACAATAATTGTATATGATAAACACTCATGCCAGTTACAGGCATTGTCACGTTCTTATCATACAGTTTTTTGTTATTACTACAGGGTGACAGCACTATTTGTATTTGAATTATAATTTTATTTTCGAGTACCAATTGCACGGGATACTCGAAGCTCTTTAATTACTTAAATATAAACATTGGCGACAGACAACAGACTTTGTATGATTAAAAATACTATCATAAGTAGTAGCAGAATTTAAAATTGTTTTGGGAAAACTAAATGTTGCAGTAGTCAATTTCTTGACTATCGTTTCCACACTATTTTTTTTTTTTGTGGGATTACACAAAGTGATATTGCGTATAACAATTTTATTACAAATACTTTATTGCAGCTGTAATAGTGATAGGCTTAAATTAATCGACTATTTTGTAATCCCACTATAAAAAACCCCGTTTAAGATAAATCAAAAGTAATTTAAAATATATTGCGCCAACATATTAATTTTATGTTCAATGTTTATTTCTTCAATGGTTTAATATAAATCTCATTACAGACGCTGATTGGCAAATATCCAGGATATAAACGAAGAAACTCGCACGTAGACGGATGGCGAATTGAACTGACCACATGGCAGCTTTCCCCAGGAGACAATGCCAATCAAGACATTGCCCTGCACCAGAGGACCACCAGAATCCGCAGTACAAATACCCACTTTACCGTTCAGCGGACCTGTGCACAAGTTTGTGCTATGCAGATCTCTTCCCTTCTGGCCCAGCGCAGTTTCACAGGAGTTCAGACTGATGATGGGTATATTAGCAGCCACTTGAAGATCTCTGGGATATGAGGCACCACCCGAAGGCGAGGTATTTCCCCAGCCATACAAGTTGGCAGATCCAGTGGGAATCTCACCAGACCTGGGCAGCCTAACAGGAGCAACAGCAGCTGTCCAAGTGAAAGCGGTTGGCGTGTAAATCAATCCAATATCATATGGTACACTTCCACCAGTATATAGATCATTCACCACAAAGTAAGTTATGCTTCGCCTTTGTGTTGTGACCGCTGTTCCACCTATACCATTGCTACCAGCCACGAGAGTACTGCCAAGCACCTGGGCACGATTATAGAGACAATGGCCAGCTGTCACCAACCAGTTTGCATTTATGATGCTTGCGGCGCAGTAGTGAGTGCTCCTATATTGCATGGACACTGCATAGGGTGCCGCATTAAAGGGTGCTGCTTGTCCGCCAACTACACGTCCCTCCGGTGCAAACTGGTCCGTTGTTGACCCAGTCGATAGACCAAGAAAGAGGCAGCATAAGATCGCGCAGATGCTAGATTTTGTTTGACCGTCCAAAGCCATGGTTGTCGAGGAACTGTTTACCTTTCCCTTTTCCGACTGCTCTTTAAATGAAATGGAGATATGGCTGCTTGCGACGGCTTATGATAAGAAACTTCAATTTTGCAGCGATACTCTCAAGATAATCAATTTATTGGGAAGGGAGCGCTACTTATTTATTGCCCCATCAGCAGAACAACTACAAACTTTGACAATAGTGTTTGTTTATTTTGAAACTTTGTGTTTGGAATTGCGAAATATTATTTCAAAGATTGCAAATACGAATTATAAATCTATTAATAGGTGTTGTAATCGAACTATTACATTTTTATTGATACTCTAAAGATAATCAATTTATTGGGAAGGGAGCACTGCTTATTTATTGCCCCATCAGCAGAACAACTACAAACTTTGACAAGAGTGTTTGTTTATTTTGAAACTTTGTGTTTGGAATTGCGAAATATTATTTCAAAGATTGCAAATACGAATTATAAATCTATTAATAGGTGTTGTAATCGAACTATTACATTTTTATTGATACTCTAAAGATAATCAATTTATTGGGAAGGGAGCACTGCTTATTTATTGCCCCATCAGCAGAACAACTACAAACTTTGACAATAGTGTTTATTTATTTTGAAACTTTGTGTTTGGAATTGCTGAAGTTATTTTTCAAAGATTGCAAATACGAATTATAAATCTATTAATAGGTGTTGTAATCGAACTATTAAATTCTTATTGAGATTTTATATTGAACGTCAATTTATTTAGCTCAAAAAAATTAGAGTAGCACTTTATGTAAGTAAAGCGATTAGCAAATAAGACTTTTACAGCATAGAAGAACAATTTATAATTTCCTTCATGTACAATTTTTAAGAGAGTTTGTGAATTTTAAATTAGTGACAGTTACTTTTACAACTACGGCAGTATTTCTTTGCGGTGGCAGTATTTTTACAGTCACACTTTCGATAGTTACTTCGATGAGCGCATTTTTGCGCATCTGGTTGCTAATTCGGATTATCGATATAGATGACTTATCGATACTTATAGTCAACCATACAACTGACTCAGAATCGACTTGGTGGCTGACTTTTTTCCACAAGAAATTTGGTGTAAATTTACGATTGGAAATCGCCCAATTCGCTTTGCAAATAAAACCGCACTGTGCAGTTCAGTGTGCGCGTGTGAATACAACATATTGCAATAACTACTATATATTAAACGGAAAGTGCAACGTGTGCAATTGGAAGCCGCAAAAACGTATCACGCCCCAGTCCCGTAGGCACAACAATAGGTGGAGAGAGTGCGCAAGCGAGAGTGAGCGAGAGAGGAGAGGAGGTCAGCAAACCCGCAATTAAGAAAAAAAAAGTCGACACGTAGAGACAACAGTCTAAAGAAACTTAATAGTAAACAATCATGTCATCCGGCGACTTTGGCAATCCGCTGCGCAAATTCAAATTGGTGTTCCTTGGCGAGCAGAGCGTCGGCAAAACATCGCTGATTACACGCTTCATGTACGACAGTTTCGACAACACCTATCAGGCGACAATTGGTATTGATTTTCTATCCAAAACCATGTACCTCGAGGATCGCACAGTGCGTCTTCAACTTTGGGATACGGCGGGTCAAGAACGCTTCCGTTCGCTGATACCATCGTACATTCGCGACTCCACTGTGGCTGTGGTTGTGTACGATATAACGAACACAAACTCATTCCATCAGACATCCAAGTGGATCGATGATGTGCGCACCGAGCGTGGCAGTGATGTCATCATCATGCTGGTGGGCAATAAGACGGATCTCTCGGATAAGAGACAAGTGTCCACCGAAGAGGGCGAACGCAAGGCGAAAGAGCTAAATGTGATGTTTATCGAGACAAGCGCCAAGGCCGGCTACAATGTGAAGCAGCTGTTCAGACGGGTCGCCGCGGCGTTGCCAGGCATGGATTCCACGGAGAATAAACCTTCGGAGGATATGCAAGAGGTTGTGCTTAAGGATTCGCCCAATGAGACAAAGGATCCCGAAGGAGGCTGCGCCTGCTAGAATTGGGCAAACGACACCCTTTCCTCGCCTCCCCACATCCTTCAACACAACCTCCGCTGCAACCTCGACGACGACTTTAACAACAACCTTCAGACATTGACACACGCTGGCGACGAGTGTAAACCAGGTGTATGTGGAACTTGCAAGCTAAATACGAAATAAATTCAAGACACAGGCACACACACATACACACAACAATTTTATGTTTAAGTTTATTTATATATATAAAAACAAAAACAAAAAAGTATAAAACGAAATGATAGCAAAACATAAATAGACTAAACAACTAATTTAACGCAATCGGCTAAAAATATGTACGTTAAATCAAGTATGCGCCTAATCCTAGATCCTAATCCCAAATTCCAAGCTAAGTTTAGTTCACATATCTCTTAAAACTGACCGCTTAACGTTTCGATTATTGTTCTCTTGATGTATGTCAAATTTAAGAAAGTTATGACTAAACAAGAAATAAGATATCTTGGCACCCAAATCTGGAGCGTGTGAGCTGAGCTTAAGACTTGAACTCTCTTACAATTTGTACTTACCACAAAGCAACAAAAACAAAGCAAAAGAAAAACATTTGAACACATTACAACAGCAAGAATTAGATGAACATTCCAAATGATGAGCTGGTTGGCTTCTTCCAAATGGAGAAGAGATTGAAGAAAAAGATATAGATTCGAAAATACAGATACCACAGCACCAGCTTGTGTTCAAGCCCAGAGAGTAATTCCTTCCTCCATCCCCAATTAAACCTATTAAAATAGTAGATCAGATAGATAATTGCATGATTATCATCAACCACGTTATCAATTCAAGAAGCGATTCTGCGATTTCGTTTTTGCCCATTTTTTGTGACTCGTATTTATTTTGAAGCCCCGTTTTGTTTGCGGCTTTGTTTTTTATTTTTGTTTTTGAGTTTTCAGCAGTTGGTTGGCGCAGAACTTGGCATCTTATGAGTAATAAATAAATATTTATATATATATCGAAATAAATATATATGTACGATATGATATTTTTATGAAGAAGCAAGAGGCACGAGAGTAAACAATTAACAATTAAACAATATATATTAACAATTTTTGCTTCGATTAGCGAGATGATGATGACGATGAAGAGAAAGAACTTTGTGCATTTTTTACGCAAGCAAAGCAAACAAAGCTTACAAAATTGAAAAAATACGAAACGCAATTTTTAATAAATCAAATTATGAAACTAAACATAATAAGTATTAGCAATAAATTAAAAAAAAAAAAACACTACACCATGCCAATATCAATTTCTTTAGGAAAGTGAAAAACTGACTCATCGGGGTTTATTATCTTATCGTATGATAAGTGGGCCATTTTTACTAAATGGTTTTGATTGTAATAAACTTTTTTTCAGATATGAAAATATTCCCCATCTTAGCACTAAAGATATTCAAACAATCGTTAATTGGTTTACCCTTGTTGGGGGTTCTTCATTTATTTGAGGATTTCTTGTAATGTAAAAAGCGTAAATACAACTGAAAAAAATGCCGCGGTCATTTTGCATTTGCTGTGCAAAAAGCTATAACTTTTGGTTATACATATAAATAGTAGAGTACATGAATTTTCGTTTTAAAAGCTGTCTTCGTTTGTGATGAATTCATCGCGAATCTTTTGCAGCTTGGTTATCAAATCCGCCACAGACACTTCGCCATGCACCTTGTTATCACGAGTGCGCACATTCACCGTGGTCGAGGAGCGCTCCTTATCGCCCACAACCAGAATGAAATTGAATTGTGCCAACTGAGCATTTCGTATCTTCTTGTTCATCGTATCGCCGGCATCGCAATCCGCTTCACTCATGAATCCAGCCGCATACAACTGATCGCGCACGCTCTTCGCATACTCATCGTAAGCGGGACCCACGGGCACGACCATCACTTGGCGTGGCGATAGCCAGAATGGCCATTTGCCAGCATAGTTCTCCGTGAGAATGGCAATCATGCGCTCCACTGAGCCAAGAATGGCACGATGGATGATCACTGGACGTTTCTTTTCGCCATCGTCGGCGATGTAGTTGAGATTGAAACGTATGGGGAGCTGGAAATCCAGTTGTATTGTGGCGCATTGGAAGGGACGCTTCAGTGCATCCATTATTGTAATATCAATTTTGGGTCCATAGAAAGCGCCATCGCCGGGATTCTCTTTCCATGGCTTGCCAAACTCATCGAGCGATTCGGCAAGCGCCTTCTCAGCAGCATTCCATTGCTCCAGCTCGCCCAGATACTTCTCGGGGCGAGTGGACAACACCAATTGGAAGTCAAAACCAAAGATGGTGTAGATGTGACGCAAAAAGTCCAAGGCTCCCTTCATCTCGCCCTTGATCTGCTCAGGTGCGCAGAAAATGTGCGCATCATCCTGTTGGAAACGACGTACGCGTGTCAAGCCCGTCAAAGCGCCGGACAATTCATTGCGATGCAACACACCAAAGTCGGCCATGCGCAATGGCAATTCGCGCCACGATCGGTTGCGATTGTCAAAGATCAGACAATGACCAGGACAGTTCATGGGCTTAAGCGCAAACTTCTCCTTTTCTGCCTCAAAGGAGAACATATTGTCGGCATAGTGCTCCCAATGACCCGATGTCATCCACAGCTTGGCATTGTAGATATTGGGCGAGATGACCTCCTGGAAGCCACGCTTTCGGTACTCGCCACGTATTAGATTCATCAGCGTGTTGTAGATATGTGCGCCGCGTGGTTGAAAGAAGCATGAACCGGGCGACAGTTCGTGGAAGAAGAACAGCTCTTGCTCACGTCCAATCTTGCGGTGATCCCGCTTGGCTGCCTCCTCTTGTAGTTTCTCCCATTCCTTCAGCTGCTTTGGCTCCGGGAATGAGATGCCGTAGACGCGCTGTAAAGTTTCGGCATCGGCTTTACCTTCCCAATAGGTCGATGAATTCTTGGTGATCTTCAGAGCCTTAACTTTGCCAGTGTGACGCACATGGGGGCCACGGCACAAATCAATCAATGAGCCGCACTTGTAGACTGTGGTGCGATCCGTGGTGACTTTCTCGTTGAGAATGCGCACCTTGAACTCATTGTATTTAAACATTTCGAGCAGATCAGCTTTCTTCATCTCCAGACGCTCAAAGTTTTGCTTTTCCTTGACAATCTGTTTGATCAGGGTCTCCATGGTACCGTATTCCGTAGTAGAGATCTATTTTAGACAAGCAAACGAGGTTAATTTAATATCCGAGTTGTTCAATTTTAAATTTTTACTACTTACGCCATCTCCATCCAAGTGCATGTCGTAGTAGAAGCCACTTTCAATTGGTGGACCATAGCACAAGTGACCGCCATAGATGCGCTCCATGGCTTCGCCCATAATGTGAGCTGAGCTGTGCCAAAACACGGCCTGTGCATCGGGATCATCGAACTTGAGTAGCTGCAAATTGCAATCGCCCTCCAGCACACGATCCAGATCCCAAACTTCGCCATTCACCTTTGAAATGATCGTGTTATCAGCCAGACCTTGACTAATGCCACGTGCCACATCGTATGGCGTAGTCTCCCAAGAGGTAGCATCCACTTGCTTGCCATCAGGCAGCGTCACTTTGATCGCTGCACGTGGCTTTGCAGCCAACTCGGCCAAGTATTCCGCCTTGCACTTCTCCCATAACACGTTGCGCTCCTCGATGTACTGCGGCCAGGGATTAAGTTCTGCATGAGAGAAAGTAGTGTTAGTTAATACTTTGCATTTCATATAATAACCTAAACTTCAAACATAAAAGTGCAAATTTAAACCATGTAACTTAAGAAGCTTTTTGCCATAAACTTGAAATTAAGATTGAATTAAATAATCTTAGGCAAGAAAATCTGCAAATATAAAGTAATAATCCTATCTTTAACTATGATTGCTCAATGTTATTTCACAGAAACTTTACCCAATAAAAAAAAAAGAAATCTAAAGCTATACAGAGATAGACAGGTAAAATCGAATAAATCGATAAAATATACTCGTTCTTGAGCCGCTTATTGAACACCAACTTATCCTACATAACTTTGGGTCTCGGGTATAATTAATCAAATTACCTTTGCGACCATCACCGCCGCCAGCGGCTGGTTTTTCCTTTTTCTCCTTCTTCATCTTAGCAGCCTGCAAATGCAATGATAACGAAAAGAAAATCAATAACACTGAAATTGTGCAGCGTACAGAATTATTTATTATTAAACACAAGTGAAATATCAACCTCAGAGCTAAATACGCAGTTCAAATAAGTAATTAGTTTTCTAATGTATTTTTGGTGTTTTCGGTTTCTGTCTCGGTTTCAGTTTCGTGTTCTTTACTTATTTTGTCGTTTGCACAGTTGTCAAACACAAATGATTTTCGTCACTATTTGTACTTCTGTCTCTTTTTTATCTCGTTTCGTCGGAATCTGATGCAATAAAACGGTAGTTTTAGTCAGAGTAAATACACGGTGGGGAAGGGTAGGGCAAGTTATCCATTTCAGCTGAAGTTAGTGACGTCACATGCAATTGCAGTAAGCACTTTCACACTGATTTATTTGTTGGCATTTAATGGTACACACAAACACGAACATACACATATACAGATAAGCACAGGTGAATGTGAGCGTGTGATGTGGCACTTAACAATTAAAAATTATAGGGAATAATGCACAATCAATTGCGTACGGAAGGAAACAACACCAACCAAAGTTGCGTAGCTGCTGCTCTGAATGTCTTGCTGTTGTTGTTGTCGTTGTTTTGGCTGCTGTCGATTTTTGGTCACCGCCAACAGAGCTCGAATATTGTGCAAAGATCTTTGCTGATTGTAACTGCTTCTCAGCGCACTAACAAACGGCAACACTTTGAACATTACACTTGTTATTATTAACTGTTTCTAATACACTAGAAAGGATATTTAACATGCCTTCTGCTTATTTAAATCCAAATTACTTAATTCCGACACCACGTTGTCACCCATATTATTGCAGAAAAGAGAGCAGAACTTTAGCGGCTTTCTGTGACACACCAATCGTGTGACTGCAACTGTAGTCTGCAAAATGCACTAATTCTCGTCGCAAAATATACTCACATGCAGAAATATACTAACTATGCGACCGGCATATCGCTCGATAAACTAATCGATTATTGCAAATGTAAAACACATGATTGCAAAACTTTCATCTCTAAATAAACGAAAATATATTGTGCAAAAATGATTTAAATAATAAAACGCGGTACTTCTACGTAAACAATATTAATAAACAAATATGTTTCGCAGACTAAGTAAACTGACGACATGCAATCATCTAACAACACAAATAATACCTGCACAAATCAATTTGATACGAGTAAGAATCTTTCGATTTGTTATGCAACTATTTGTTATTATGAGTAGTGGCAATCAAATATTATTAATGAAAATTGTATTTGTAGTGTTCGGCAAGTGCGCGTCCAACTGACAACTGCAAATCAGCTGTACCATTAGAAGCTCTGTCCGTCGCAGTTCCCGCCCACATACTTAATAATGAGCAACAACCTCAAGCGATACGAAATCCAACAAAATCGCTGGAGTTTCTGCCATGGATGCCAAGTCCCTACACTTCAAATGCTAGCGGACCGCTCGGTCAATACAAGAAGCTGTCCAAGTTTCGGCTGACATGTAAGTGAAGAAGCTGAAATATATGTTGAATTCTTTAACTCATAACTTCCAATTACAGCCTTGGTGGTGATCACAACAATGGGCGGTTATGCTTTGGCGCCGGCTGCATTTGATTTAGCCACGTTTGCGATGTGTTCACTGGGCACAGGATTGGTTTCAGCTGCAGCGAATTCCATAAATCAATATCACGAAGTTCCCTTCGATTCACAGATGTCGCGAACGAAAAACCGGGTGCTGGTAACTGGACAAATTACGCCACTAAAAGCAGTTGGCTTTGCTGTCGTCTCAGCGACTACAGGATTGAGCATGTTGTATTTTGGCGTTAATGGTTTAACAGCTGCTTTGGGTGCCGGCAATCTGTTCCTCTATACCTCCGTTTACACGCCTATGAAACGTATGAGCATCGCCAACACTTGGGTGGGCTCCATTGTGGGCGCCATACCACCGCTAATGGGTTGGGCCGGTTGTGCTGGCTCTCTGGATGCGGGTGCTATGATTCTTGCGGGTATTCTATATGCCTGGCAGTTTCCTCACTTTAATGCGTTGTCGTGGAACCTGCGACCAGATTATTCGCGTGCTGGTTACCGTATGATGGCAGTCACTAACCCAGGATTGTGTCGTCGTACCGCGTTGCGGTATTCAGTCGCCATTGGTGCTCTTTCGCTTCTGGCTCCTGTTGCAGATGTAACCAACTATTGGTTTGCTCTGGAGACACTGCCCTTAAACGCCTACTTTTGTTATCTAGGTAAGTGCAATTCAAACTACATATGATAAGCAAGAGCTGCTCAGTTAGCTGTTGCAATTACAGATATTATAACATTTCAATTACATTAAACTAACTTAATTTATAATGCTTACAGCTTACAAATTTCATCAGAAATCGGACAGTGGAAGTTCTCGCAAATTGTTTAGATTTTCTTTAATTCATTTACCTGCGCTGATGCTATTGTTTTTGGCCAACAAAAAACACTGGTACTTCAAAGATGATACGGAAACCAACGAAGAATCTGTTAAATCGGATAAATCGCTGATATCGGCTTTGCCCAAGTCCACGCCAAGTGGGCTGGAGAAAGTATTACCGGTCGCTGTAACGGAAGGTTCGAGGTGATGTTCTTCCAGTCAATCGGTAGCAAAATTTGTAAGGATTGTATCGTATTCCTAATAGTGCAAAAAATACGTGTTTATAAAATGAATAAAGAGATTTAAATATTTTCAAGTTAGTTGTGCTTTAGATCAATAATATGGAAAAAACTGCCTTATAACGGGCAAGTCAAGTCCTGCACAAATATTCTGAACTTTTTCTTTTCCCCAATTATATATAAATTGATATTCAAGTTGATTAAAAAAATTATCTCATATAAGTAAGCAATTAAATCTATTGTTATTGATATTAGTGTATATTAATAATTTTAATTTTAGCTAATATCGAATATATACGGACAAGTGAAATGGCCTTGACAAATCGAATATGAAATCAAATACAATGCTGGGAATACCGCATATGCAAATTTTAACTCGATATCGCGCTTATCGATACTTTCTATTCGATATTTTTCACATCTACATATTTTCTGGTTTCCTCTTTGTGCATTATCAGTCTGTCTGCTTCGTTATTCGTTTCGTTCGCAATAATTGTTGGTCGAAAACTTAGGAGGTACTTCATTTGGATTACTAATAACTCGAATAACTCTTTATCCATCTCGTTCGCGAGGGAATACGCTATTACCAGACAAACATACGCACAATAAGTATACATAATTGGTGAATTTAGTTAAATATATTTTAAGATTGAGACTTACGCACACATTGATACGTGTACTATATACTTCAATATGTATAAATGTGCACGTATATATGTGTGCGTGCATGTGTTTGAGTGTGCATGTTTGTATGTGTGTGTGCCTAACTTCGTTTTTCTCTTTTGATTCATTGAAACATATGTACATACATATACATATGAATATTATATACATGTGTGTGTATGTGATAAACACTTTTTCGCCAATTTAATTTTTTTCCCCGTGTCTTGTCATATATTATTCGTTGCGTTGAGTTAACAAAACTTGCCAACTTTCAATCCGCTCATTTATTGCTTCTCTTATTGCCTGCGGCAGGTAAATACTAGCAATATTTATACTATAATATACTGTATGTATAGATGTACATACATATCTATGTGTATTACGTATTACATATGTACATCTCGCATATATTGATGTATGTACGTTTCCTTTCGCGATGAATGCGAAAAGTGTTTATTTTCATTTCCATCTTTGATTGCAAACATATTGTATGTACAGAAAATTATTAAATTATAGTACACATCGCATACTTTTATATGCGTGTGAAAGTGCCTGTGTGTGTGTGTGTGTGAGTTTGTTGAATACGCTGAAACTGCATTCTATTTTTATTTTGTATAATTTTTTTGTGTTCCACAATAACAACAAAGTATTTTTTTTTTGTTTAATGCTCTGTGCAAAAAAAATTGTTATTTCTCTAACAACAGTGTTTACTAAATGTGCGTTCAATATATATTTATTTACTTATATATTTTTTTATACTACTATTTATTTATTATTATTTAATATCCATATATAAAAAGTGGTAATGATAATAGTAATAATGGCTCAACCTTGACAATTTAATGAATAAACATAGTTTAAAAGAAGCAGGCAAACTTAACATTTTAATTAATTTATTTTTTTTTTTTCTTTCATATATTATTCCTAAATTTTGAGAATATTTATAGTATAATAGAGATATAATAATACAGTAGCTACAATTAAGAGTTGTAAAGTAGAGTGGAATATTTCAGATTTTCAAGTCTAAGGAGTAGTGTAGTGTTATATGAAGGAATCGCATTGTGTGTTTGGGGGTGGTTTTCCTTGTCTATTCTGCCAGCCACTATTATTGGGAAATGTATTTTTCATAGCATACGTCAGTTTTTCTTATTGGCAACTGCCCACAAATCCCTTCTTAAAGCAGTGCAAGCATGAGAAAAGCCCGCTACAATTGTTTGTAGATAAACAACACGATAAGTTTAATGTTTTTATAAATATTTTGATCATTTTGAGAGGGAGTATTATATAGAACAGCGATTACGGTCAAAGCGTGGAGAAGTCTTAGTTATTTGAGCTTTAAAAATATAGTTGTATGATGTACTGAGTACAGTGTGATAACGAGCACACTTCTATGAATGGACACGTATTTCCCTTCAGAGCCTACTATATACATAAACATACTATCCATATAAGTAATATCTGCATGGTATTGAAATCATTTCAAGTTAAGTCTTTGTTGTGACGCATTGATGATTCATCCAGTCGATCAGATGTTGGAATGTATTAAATAATTCATTTATAAACATTCAGATATCATCTTAATATCTATCAGATTCTCGTTTATTTTTAGAAGATATCTAATAACAATAAATATATATGGTAAATAGACATTATTCGCCATTAAATTCAATATGTTGAACTCAATTGAAAGATAATAGATTGCATTTATAGCATATTTAGAAAGTTCATTAGCTTTTGTTTAATATTAACTTATTTACTTTTATAGAATACATAGTTCAAATAAATTTTCAGGTTTACGCACACTTTTGAATACATAATATTCGAAGGATAGTTCTAAATAAACACATTGCTTTAAGTGTCTCATATTTACATAGATGTATATATAACAAAACAATCTCTATATTTTTTTTTGCAGCGATTATACAGCTTAAACAAAACTTTAACAACCGATTACTAACTAGTATAAAGTGCATTACCTTTCATCAAGTGTGAATAATGAACGGTCTGGCTAACAACAATGATGACTCTGTCGAGTGTCCTTTGTGTATGGAACCGCTTGAGGTCGATGATCTAACGTTTTTTCCATGCACTTGCGGATATCAAGTGAGTTCCATTAATAGTAAATCTTAAACATAATCGATCTTTAACTGTTATTCTGCTTACAGATTTGTCGATTCTGCTGGCACAGAATTCGTACGGACGAAAACAAACTGTGTCCAGCATGTCGGAAAGAGTATCCCGAGAATCCAGCTGACTTCAAGCCGCTAACGCAGGAAGAAGTAAATAATTTCCCTATTTCTTCAATTACAATGAATCTATTGTTTATTTCTCATATTAGATGATCGCGTTCAAGTCGCAGAAGCGGCAAAGGGACCAACAGCGGAAGCAGAAGATCACGGAGAATCGCAAACATTTGGCAAATGTTCGTGTGGTGCAAAAGAATTTGGTATTTGTTGTGGGTCTGCCGCCACGACTGGCAGACGCGGATGTAAGTCGGATCACGAATGTTTCACTAACTATATTCCATTTGAACCTTATTAACATCCACTGCATGCGAACATTAACTTAATTGTAATTTTCCAATCGAAATCACTCTTCTGACTCACTAACTTAAACTCTTACGCAGCTAAATATCGTTTACAATTGAAGTAAATACCTTTATTCTTATCTTACAGATACTGAAGAAGCACGAATACTTTGGCAAGTATGGAAAGATTCACAAAGTGGTTATAAACCCGAGTACAACGTACGCTGGAGTGCAGGTGAGTTGTGATAACAACAGAGATCATCACAGAAATGGCAATTGAATTGTTATTCGAATCAATTCCAAGGGTCCCTCGGCGTCGGCATATGTCACTTATGTGCATAATACGGATGCACTGCGGGCAATACAGAGTGTTAACAACATCATGATCGATGGGCGACTAATCAAGACCAGTTTGGGCACAACCAAGTACTGCAGCCACTTCATGAAGAACCAGCAGTGCCCCAAAGGCGACTGTATGTACTTGCATGAGCTGGGCGACTCAGAGGCCAGTTTCACCAAGGAGGTAGACAAGCTCTCTATTATTGCCAAAAATTTCCATTTGTTTTAAACGAGCAACGTTATTATATAGGAAATGCATCAAGGGAAGCATCAGGAGTACGAGAAACGATTGCACGATCTATTGATTGCGACCTCGGGGGCGAATAGTGTGTCGGGCATCGGCGGATCAACAACGAATGGAACAACTACGACTGCGAGCGCTAGTGGAACAACAAAAGCAAATGGTGAGCAGACAGCAACCTCATCAAAACAAAAACAAGAATTAAATTTCTGTTTTGTTATCTCTTGCAGCGGCAACAACAATGTCATCGTCGTCATCATCTTCAACATCGTCGGTTTCGATTGCAAATACGGCAAGCTCGGCAAATTCACAACAGAAGGAAGCGTGGCCCAGTTTATCAGTATCGCCTGTTAACAGCAAGGAGACATTGGCAAGTGCCTGCAATGGAAGTGGCGGCAGCAGCGGCAAGAGCAAAAAGGAAAAGTTTCGCAACGAGAAAACCCGTCACGAGAAAAACAAATCGAAGAGCAAACAGAATGCAGCAACATTCACCAATTCGAATGCCTCATCAAACAAGGAGAACTTTATTCCAGAGTCGCGGGGAAATTCAAGTGCAAGTGCATCGGCATCTTCATCTGCCTCGGCCTCGACAGCTGCAGCACCTGTTGAGGACGCCGCTGTGTTGCCTGTGGCAACCAAAGCTGAGGAGAACGCACCCCCAAGTAATCGTGGGAAGACGGAACGAAATCGGGCCAGCAACCGTTCGACTGCGGTCAAGGAGTCCAAGGATGCAAAGGAGACCAATCAAACACAAAATACTAAACAATTGGAGCATTCCGAAGAGAGTTCAAACACAAACAAGGACACCAGCAACAGCACGCCCAAAGCTAGTAGTGAATTAGTGGGTAGCAAAGCGTTTCCATTACCCAAGAGAGCATCGCCCAATGCGCATCGATCACACAGCTCGAGCAGCGAGGAAAACAGTGATGATCACATATCCGAGAGCAGTGCGAGCGGAAAGAGTTCACCTGGTGATTTCAAGGATTCTCAGTCGAGTAGTTCAAATGTGGAGGGTCTAACTGAAATTCCGATCAACAACAGCAACAATAACATTAGCCCCATTGAAAGCGGTGTGTTTGTAAATACTGATGACGCCTTGTCCAGCACCGCAAATACAGATAACATTCAAATCACTGGCGATGCCAGTGAGAGCAGTAGGAACACAGATGAGGCAACACGAACGCCACAAGAGGAAGCTGAAATACCCAATCCTGGTGAAAATGACTGTGAAAAGGAAGTTACAGGTACGTATAAATCACAGTAGCTTGTTAGCAATGACAATGACATATAATAATATTATTTTGTTTATTGTGTAGATGCGCTCTCTAAGCTGAACATGTTCGATGACAGCAATAGCTTCTTCTCATCGTCACCCGCATTCCAGCAGTCGCTGTTGTTGAAGAACAAAGTCGAAGGGGATATGCGACCACCTCAAGTGACATCCTCCCATTTACCTGATTTGCTTAATGGTAAATTTCCCAGCTACATGAATTGTATATATGATTATTAATTAAATTATTCTTGATGACAGGTATTGATGGTTACCAGAAGCCAGCCAACACAAATGGTATGTAATTGTACTCTATTTTGAATTACCGTTGTTAAACATGTTATTTACGTTTAATTTATGCAGAATGGGAGGAGGTCTTTAAGAATGTTATGATTCGCAACAACCGGCAAGTGGACGAGCAAGTGCTGCATCAACAACATCTGCAACTGCAGCAACAGCATCATCATCAGCAGGTGCTGCAGCAACAGGAGGAATTCCTTCGCATTCACGATCTGCACAAGCGCAATAACATGGTCAACAACATGGGAATGGCCCATCCAAATGGCCCACATCCTGGTAAGTTTCTTCGTAATACTAACAGAGAAACTTTCTCTAAATTATACATTTATTTAATTACAGATTTCCCTAACCATTTCCATGGCAACACAGTGGACGGCAACAGACCGGCGCATGGACCTGTACCACAGCAACATCTGTTGCAGCAACCTGATGAGAATCAGCTGAATGTAAATAATTTGTTTGGCGGCAACATGTCCAAGTTCTTTGACTTCCACAAAAGTCAACAGCAATTGCATCAACAGTACATTAATGGGCATTCGATGCTAAACAATGCTGATTCACATCGGTTGGCTGTATTTCTGGAAAATAGCCGTGTTAATCCTTCACTCTTCGACAATGGTAAATATTGTTAGCTGCCCTTTGACACAATTATATTAATACTATTTTTATTAAATATCAGGAATGTTGAATCAACAAGCGCAAGTACAAAAGCAGAGATTAATGGGAGCCTTTGATAAAATAGTAAGTTCAAATTCGCTAGCATATTTTTTCTCCCTTTAACAAGTTGAATATTAAACGAACTCTTTATTTTTGTAGTCTCCAAATCAACAACAAAACACTCAATCACCACAAAATCGATTTTCACAAACCTCTTTGGTGGACGATGACCTAGGTAAGAGCTCATTTTGCTTAAATTGATCATTTTTAACTTATTTTACTTCTTATTCAGGTTTCGATCCATTTACTGAAACCCAAAAGGGATTGGCAGAACTTATGGAAAACGAGGTCGTTCAACAGAATGTTAATATTGGCAACGTTGGACCAAAAATGCCACCTCCACAACAACAACAACAACAGCAGCAGCAGCAACAACAGCAGCAGCAAACACAGGCGCAACATCACCAGTTACTTGATAACATGCAGCGTGCCCGGATGCCTCCTCCAGGCTTTAACCACATGAATGCCTTAGGATTTGACGGCGCCGCTCGCGTTCATTCGAGTAAAATTCTGCCTTTTATAAATATGCCGGGCAATGGACTTGGAAACAACAGTGCGCCGATGGAGCAGCAGCCGCATCCAATGCAAATGCCGACTAACTGGAATCCCCATTTGGCAGCTACGCTTCACCAGCAGCAACAACAGCAGCAGCAGCAGCAACAACAAGGACCGGGAATTAACGATTCTCATTTGCTTCACCCACAACATCAACTTGTTCAGGCCGCTGCTGCTGCTGCCGCCGCCGCTGCTGCAAACAACCACAACAAAGGCAAGCACTATTATATTTACTATTGCTAAGTATCCACTCTAAATTATACAATCATCGTGTATAGTAATTGAAGTTAAGGTTATGATGTGTAAAAACTAAATATTGCTTTTACGGCCTTGCAAGATTTAAGATAATATTTGTCTAAGCTAAATATTAACTCTCTAAGCATATTGCTGTGGTATCGTATAAATGTTTAATTTTCATACTAATATACACTTAGATTTAAGCATACTCACCTCATCTCATATTTGGCATCATTGTATTCATGAATTACAAAAACACATTCCTACAGACATAACATTGCATTTTAGTATACACACATCTCGAATCTCATTATTTACTACACGCATTATCTAATCTAAAAAATTTCATAATAATTGAACAAGAGGAGAGTTTGTATAATGATGAAAAATGATTAGATTGCTAGAGTATTATCTATATTTATTTTTAAAAACATTTCCAATTGTTGTTGTACATATAAATAACTGGAAAACAAATATTGCCTTCGTTCAACAGGATATAGTAGTAGTGACTGGACGTCCATGGACCCGGCAATACTGTCTTTCCGTCAATTTTCATCGTTTCCGCATCAAGCTCAAATGCCACTCCATCAACAACAGCAAGACCTATTTCTGCAACATTTAGCCCAAAATCAACAGCAGCAGCAGCAGCAACAACAAAACGGTCAAGGTGAGTGCTTAACACAATTTCAGGTTAATTGTTTAATTAACTAAGATTTATGTTTTTGAACAGGGTTCAGCAATCAATCTCAACAAATGCTTCCTGGCATGAATATGCCGAATAATTTGATGAATGGACAGTCGTCATCTCAGACACAGGTCAATGCCAATGTACAGGGTATGCTGGAGTTCTTAAAAAACCGTCAATTTGTTTAAATAATGTCTGAATACGATAGATTTGTTTACCTGTACTACTTATTAAATACTTATTACAATACATGCATATAGAAAAAATCGAATATACAAAATCGAAGAGCATTGTGTTTTGAATAAATAGTAGTAATATAAGAGTAGATCCGATTTGTATTTGATATACTATACATATATATATATATTATGTTAAGGACACTAATTATTCCCTGAAATAAACCCTCCAAGAAAGGTGATCAAAAATGCTGCACAAAATCCGCTGACATTTGTGACATTCAACTTTATTTTATTTATTTACTTTTAAATACGATTGTACAACTCGCATTGTTTCTTAAAGATACTAGATGTGATTTAAGCATAGATAGATATATGTATAAATACTTTTTAGGATCCGCACGACATGCATGCGTCCTTATTCTCCAGAGAACAAACCATTTGTGCCATTTTGCGTTCGCGATCCGCTTCGGATTCAGTGCTAACGTTTAAATCAACTGAGGAATGCTGATCCGTTGAGCCATTCTGCCCATTAGCTGTGATGAGAGTGCTGCCGTTTTTGTTGACCGTGAATTGAATAGCATTGGCAGCTGGCTTTGTGCGCAGATAATACATTCCTGTCTTGAGGCCTGCCTTCCACGAGAAGAAATGAATGGACGTCAATTTGCCGTAGTTGGGTTCGGCAACGTGAATGTTGAAGGACTGGCTCTGGTCAATGAACGCACCGCGATCAGCTGCCATATTGATGGTTGACTTCACCGATATTTCCCAGACGGTTTTGTAAAGATCACGTACTTCCTGGGGAATGGATTCGATGTTTTGTATGGAGCCGCGACTGGCAATGATTTGATTCTTCATATCATCATCCCACAAATCCAGTTCGGTTAAATCCCGCAACAAATGATGATTCACCACATTGAACTCACCGGACAAAACGCGTCTGGTGTAAATGTTTGAAGTATACGGCTCAAAGGACTCATTATTACCCATGATCTGAGCTGTAGATGCTGTGGGCATTGGAGCCACAAGCAGTGAGTTTCTGACGCCATGTTCCTTGATTTTCAATTTCAGAGCAGTCCAATCCCAAAGATTTGTGGGTGTCTTGTCCCACATATCGTACTGGAGAATTCCCTTGCTCACCGGACAACCAGCGTAGGTTTCATAGGGACCATCCCTTTGGGCCAACTCGCAACTGGCCTCCAGGGCACCATAGTAGATGGTCTCGAAGATCTGCTGATTAAGCAGTACCGCTTTGTCGCTCTCATAGGGAAAACGCATCAGAATTAAAGCATCGGCAAATCCTTGAACGCCAATGCCAATGGGACGATGTCTTAAATTGGATTTCTTTGCCTCAGGCAGCGGATAGTAATTGATATCAATGATCTTGTTCAAATTTCTGGTGACTGTTTTAGTGACTTCCTTCAATTTCTTGAAATCGAATGTTTTGTCGGAAGTGACAAACATATTCAATGCTATCGAGGCCAAATTGCAGACGGCAATCTCATCGGGTGCAGAATATTCAACAATTTCGGTGCAAAGATTGCTGCATTTGATGGTGCCAACATTCTGTTGATTACTCTTCCTGTTGCAAGAGTCCTTGAAGAGCATGTACGGGGTGCCGGTCTCCACTTGGGATTCAACAATGGCATACCAAAGAGATTGGGCTTTAATCACACGATTCGCGCGACCTTCGCTCTCATATTTCGTATACAGCTTCTCAAACTCATCGCCCCAAACATCCTCCAAGCCGGGACACTTGTGAGGACACAACAGCGACCAATCCTCATTGGCCTCCACACGCTTCATAAACAGATCGGGTATCCACAAGGCGTAGAAGAGATCACGAGCTCTATGCTCTTCCTTGCCCGTATTCTTTTTCAGGTCCAAAAACTCAAAGATATCGGAATGCCAAGGTTCCAGGTAGATGGCAAAAGCACCTGGACGCTTGCCGCCACCTTGATCGACATAACGAGCCACATTATTAAACACTCGAAGCATGGGCACCAAACCATTTGAAGTGCCATTTGTGCCACAGATCGAGGTGCCTTTGGCACGAATACAATGCACATTGAGTCCAATGCCACCAGCGGATTTGGAGATCATTGCACACTGCTCGACAGACTTGAAAATGCCTTCGATGGAATCGGAAACCATTGTTAGAAGGAAACACGATGACATCTGGGGACGATTGGTGGCAGCAGCAAATAGCGTTGGCGATGCATGCGTAAAATAGCGTTCCGACAACAGATTGTAAGTCTCGACAGCGGAATCGATGTCTTCGCCATGGATTCCAATCGCTACTCGCATCAGCATGTGCTGCGGACGTTCGGCGATTTTGCCATTGATCTTCAGCAAATACGAACGCTCGAGGGTCTTGAAGCCAAAATAGTTGTAGCCAAAATCACGATCATAGATGATCGCTGAGTTCAGGCGATCTGAGTTTTTCTTAACGACATTGTAGTGAAAGTCTGACACCATCGGAGCTGCCTCTTTGGTCTCCCTATTAATATTCTTGTGCAGATCCTCAAACACATCTGCAAATATAGTTAGAATTGGGTTATTATAACAAAATTTAAAACAAAATAAGCCCGAAGTTTGATAAAGTTATATTAATAAATAAATACATAGTGAACAAATGTAAAATTCAAGTTTCAAATTAATATAGTTTAAAAGCCATCTGTAATAACACTTACCTGAGAACACTTTCTTAGTTTCCTTGTGCAGATTGGAAACCGCAATTCTGGCTGCCAATTGAGCATAGTCAGCATGATGCGTTGTTAAGCTGGCCGCGATCTCAGCAGCCAAATTATCCAGTTCTTGGGTTGTCACACCACAATAAAGACCATTTATAACTTTCAAGGTGATGGATACCTGAGGTTCGTAATTTAATGTATGGAGAATTTTTAGTATACAAATTTATTTATATCTCATGTGATTATATCAAACGACACGTACAAAAGCATAAGTAAATATTTTAACGCTAAGGTGGCTAAAGAAATTATTGAAGCAACAGCCTCTTCAATTGTTATTTTCGTTCCAAATGAAAATGTCTAATAATGTTGATACATTTTCCTTTTATATTTGCATATATTTATTAAAATTTGCAAACATCTATCGCATTACTAGAGCAACAAATTTTATTTCACCACTGCGCAATTCCCAGAACTATGTAGATGAGAATTATTTAATACTTCTTTTAGTTCTATATAATACGCTTGCGTTTGTATTAGTGAGAGCACTAAATATGTCAGCATTCTTTATGTCAAATATGCTTAGTTAACCAATATATTTGTTAATGGCAGATGTTTTAGGTTTTCAGAGCATTATTCAGAAAAAAGTTCGACTCATTGTGCCATATGTAGATATGAAAATTGCACACACACAAACCATTTTCCCATTGGGAAATATAGTTTTATTTACTTTTATTTACGCACATGTGCTTATATTAAAATGTATTGCAAATTAATAATTACTTACGGGATCCACAAAGTCCATATTCAAATTGTAACATAGCTTCTGAATTCTGGATGTAATTTTATCAAAGTGAACTTCCTCTTGCCGACCGTCTGTTAATAAGAATTTTAAGCATTACGACGACTAAATGCCATTGCTGCAACTTACCGCGTTTAATAACATATAATTTGGTCGACTTCATTGTCTTAGACCTGTTCATATTTATTGCAAATTCACAGACAATTACAAAACTTTATTCACAAATAGCAATGCGCCGGTCGATTGCACGAAAATTGCGCCAAAATGCAATGCCGCAATTTCACATGGTTCGATTAATGTGTCGATAACAGTTTAACAAGCAGCCCTGGGCTCGATCACTTTTGTTAGGCAAGTTAACGTCGGGATTTTTTTTTTTTTATTTTTGTATGATAAAGGCAAAATAAAATAGTCTTTATAGTTAACTATAAAGAAACTAAGTTATAATTAATTAATTAATAGTTAATATTTTAATCACTTTTGTTAGGAATTTATTTGTTTGTAAGATATAATTAATATATTTAATGTACTTGCTGAAAACAAATCAAAAAGGAAAAGCTTAAAAATTGTAATAATTTGTTAACAATAAAATATAATTTAGTTGCAAATTAAGAAGCGCCTCACAATTTTATATATTAAAGGTTTTTGGCCTTATTTAAATCATTTATTATAATTTTAAATTAAAATTGAATAGCAAATAAGTTCAAGTCGGATGTACAACATAAATAAAAGGGTATACGAAATTCGTTTAAATGTTTGTTTAAACCAGCTTCAACTTAGACTTCATTTGGATTCTATATATAGAAAGAAGTTAGACCTTAGATAATAATATTGAAAAGAAATTGATTATTAATTAATTAATCAAATAAGCCAAGTAGCTTTAATGATGTGTGGTGGTATTATGATTTTTTATTCCCCCTTTTGTGCTTTTGCTAAGATTACATTATTTCTTACATACATATAAACGTATGTATAAGTGAATATGTGTATGTAAATATATATATGTAAGAATGTGAATATTTATATACATATAGGTATATGTATTAAAGACGCGGACCTTCTCAGTTTGTACACAACGTTGCATCCAAAGGGTATATATGGGTATAATAGACTAAGCCGATATGGATATCGGCTATGGATATTTTTTCAGATTATAAATTAAATTATAATCTAAATTAAACTTAAAGTACAAATTGAAAGAAAGTATTTTATATATCAGATTTAAAAATAATTTCCTATTAGAAAATTACAAGGTATAGGAAGGCCGACTACACTGCTTGCTATTGAATGAGCTACTTTTAAAGCAGTACAACACCATCCAATAATGCTGAGTTTTGATTGCTCGTGTCACAAGTTCACAAACTGCTTACATACTTATGCACGTTTGTATGCAAGTATGTAAGTGTATGTAAATCTGGGCAAAAACATACTTACATACATACAAACAAGTGCATTTACTAGCCTATAGGGTATCATATACACTTAAAAACAGACACACACACATAAGTGCTTGCATGCAAGCCCATCCAAATATTCAATACGTGCATAAATACATGTGTGTGTGTTTTTGTATGTATGTGTGTGCTTAATGTTGGCATATTCAATTGTTGCGATTGCACATTTCATTTGCGATTAGCAATTCAGGGCGTCCCGTCGGTTAATCAAGATTAATATTTTTCACCACAAATTAAGCGACTTTTTCTAAATGCTTTCATGTACTTTCCAACGTATGTATGTATTTGTATTTGTATCCGTATCTTCGTCTGCAATTGTATCTGCGGTTAATTCCCTTTTTTTTTTGTTTGCTGGATTATTTCATATGAACTTGATCTTTTTTATGTTGCAGTTTATTGACAGTTAGACCTCGTATGCATTGTGTGCTTACCTTTCTGTAAGTAGGTTGCCATACATACAAACATATTTGTGACCTATACAATCAAGAACTTAAACCGAATATCGCTTGCAAGCCTTCATTAATGTATTCCAATACAAGTGCACCACAGTGAGTATTCCCGAATTATACAATAATTGCTATAATATAAAATCTTGATCATTCAAAATACAATCTGACGTAATAAATCGCAAAAGGAACGTATAGTCAAGAAGTCGGTCCGTCATGCTCCGCTGTTAGAGACCCCGAATATATCACAGTGGATGCATGTGCACTCTCATATTCCAGGCCCAGATCACGTTTATTTCCCCCACCCCCCGAACTTAGCAGTTTGCAAACAACACAATCTAGCGAATCAGTTGAATTTGATAGATATGAAAAATATGACATCACTATTTTGCACAACTGTTGAAATAACCCAGAGAAAAATAAGAAAATACGAAATATTTTTAAAATATATTAAAAAGATATTTCAAAGCTCATCTAAAGATTTGACACTGGTATATTCAAACACAAAAGTTTTTAACAATTCAGACCTATATTCTTTTTTTACAGATCACAATATGCACACCACTTTATTAAACAAAACTACGACGAATAATATTTCTATGGAAAGCAAATTATACCCGGACAAAGACAAGTAAGTACATCAAAATAAATCTGTTATTATAATGTTATTTATATATGATAGAAATATCTGAATTATAGATAGCAAAATACAAATTATTTTCAAGTTCATAAAGTCTTCACATATCAACAACAGTTGTACAGCTTGCACTGCTTGCAAGCAGTTCGCACACTTACACTCCCGCCTCACACTTCGTACTATCTAAAAATAAGTTAATAGTTCACATTGTACCATTTAAATATCCAGCTTTCGCTCAACAAGTTTTATTAACTTTACAGAATTCCCGAAGATGCCGCAACTAGTACCTTGAAAGCTAAGCCACCATATAGCTATGTGGCCTTAATAGCGATGGCCATACAGGAAAGTAACTCAACTATTATTTGATTGCTATCAATTTTAAATTGTTGTTTATATTTTGCAGAACTCGGCTATGAAAAGGGCGACTTTAAATGAAATATACAATTTCATTGCATTAAAGTTTCCATATTTCGAGCAAAACAAAAAAGGATGGCAAAATTCGATTCGTCATAATCTGAGTTTGAATGAATGCTTCATCAAGGTGCCGCGAGAGGGAGCAGGCGACAGGAAGGGTAACTATTGGACGCTAGATCCTAATTACGAGGATATGTTTGAGAACGGTAATTATCGAAGAAGACGTCGCATGAAGCGACCCTATCGCAATATCAGTCAGTTTTCCACTCCGCATTCATTAACTGACACCTTCAAGCCAAAGGCAACGTTACATCAAATACCGAGTCCATCCATCTACCAATACAATTCAAGGTAAGACTATAAAGATCTTAATTTCCATTTGATGAACAATTTAATGAATTAAACTTAATCAGTTTTGTTGCTTGCAGCTCACAATGGATGGCAACACAAGCATCTCATAGCAATGTGTGCAATTCCCGAATGATTAACTCCAAAAATTGCATGGTAATTTATTTTGATTTTTCTTTAAAGATGTTATATATATTATCTTTGGGGTGTATTGACTTAAAATTTGATTAAACTATTAGACTCTCTCATCGAATTAATAATTTAAATTGTGAAACTCATATTACATTTTATTTAGTCTTAATACTTAAACTTAATCTTATATCTATCGATTTAAATTCATTTTCTGTTTCTCTTCTCAGATGTATTCACCACAAACGAACTTGGTTGCCAGCAATAGTTACGGCAATAAACTTAACATAGGTAATAAACAATTCCCATTAGAATTTTACAATATAAAAGATTTATCACTTTCTCTAAACTGCAGATTTTGTGCATGAAAATATCCCAATTGATTGCTCAAAAATATTCGATGGCCATGCGGTTGCTTCTTGGGAAGCAGAAGGTAAAGTTAAACATCTAAGTTAAATATTAAATTTATTAATAAATACATATGCTTTTAGCTTATTACCAATCGATCAAGAGAGAGGCTCCCTTTGAGTTATCAACGGGTTTAACCAATTACCAAAACTCATATTTATCACAACAATAATCTAGATTTCTTGTGTCATCACCTACCCTAAGCCATATTTTATTATAAGCTCTTTAACATTTATAAATAAACTGCAACATTTTACTACAATAAGATTATACAATTTTTCAAAAATGTGAGCTTTTGCATTTTATTAATTTATTTTAATTTACAGAACAATGTATTTTACATAAACAATCGAAATTTGAATTTGAAATTGTATCTTTATTTGTTGAGATAGATCGAAAAACTAGAAAATGTAATTATTTACTATATTTTAAAATTGTTATATCAATTTATTGAATGTTGTTTCAAAATGGTCATGAAAAGAAACATGAAAATTCCACAGGCGCATCTTGTTTTCCCCAATAAGAGGTTTCCACATCATAACTTAAATTTGATTTAGTTTTTGGTCTTCCATTCAATACACAGATCGACAGGCAGACGGATGGACCTGCTTATTGGTAGTGTCAGTGAAGCTGCGTACTTCCGTCTTGCACAATAATTAGACTTACCTTTTCGATACCCTACAAATACTGCAGGGTATATACGTGTGCAGCTTGCAAGTTACATAAGGAATGTTATTTATTTAAATTCAACAACTCCGCTAAAAATATTAAGTTATTTAGAATCAATGAAAAATTTTAAGATTTTTAATTTATATATGATTTATTCTTCCATTTTTGTATAGAACGATTAATTTTTACATTAATAATAATTTATTTTAAATTACCTGAGCGTATTTCTTCAATTACGTTTTATTTTAAAAAAGAATAAATTTTCGAATTCCACATTTTTAATTTGTAAAACACAAAATTGACATACGGAACTTATAGTTCTGCTATTTTAAAATATTCTCTTTATTTTTAAATTTGTATTTCAATGCTATAAATCATATGAATTTGATTTAAATATATATAATTTATGTTTGATAATATTTAAAGTTCTCTTTGCAATCGAAATATTAGTTCAAGTGGCCGACCACGGTTACAGGGTATAGGAAGGGGGCGTGTCTAAGACATTCACCTTAAGGCCCGAGCCAGTGAAAGAGAGACGCCAATAGCAGTGAGCAGCGAAGCAAATATTCTTACAGCAATTTCAATTTGCACTCAAGCCATAGCCGAAGAAACCGGATCTTGACTAGACACTTGAGTTAAATGAGACTCAAGACTGAGATGCTAAGATACTCGGATGCTCGGTAGTTATGAATGGGAGTAGTAGTTGTAGGCCAAGTGCCTGCACCTGTTCCATCCAGAAGTCGAGCTCGAGTGTGTGTGTGTGTGTGTGTGTTGAGTGTGTCTCAATAGGCAGCAACATATCGAACTATAGCACAACCCAAAATGAGTGGCGAGCGTGCGAGCAAGAGGTGAGAAGAAGAGCGAGAACATGTCTGAGTGAGATGGCGAGGGCAGAGGCAGAAACAGAGGCAGAGGCAGAGTCAAGAATTCGGAGAGGCAAGCACTTCTGTTGTCAATGATCCTGAGTAAAAGCGGCTCACTGCGAAATTTCATTCAGGTAAACACATAATGGCCATGTTAACTCAAGAAGAGTAAAAATAATACAAACGGCAGCAAAAACCAAGGAAGCTGACGTCGAGCCGAAGTCGGAGCTGAAGTCAAAACGTACTGAACTGGACTGAGGTAACGATAACAAGTGAGATGCTTGCCGACGACTGATAACGACGGCGCGATACCCGGTAATAAGCATATTAGGTGAATTAAGAAGTATACGCAGGGTGTGCTTAAAATTATTCGTAAAAGTGTTGAACGATTATTATAAATGAGAAGAAGCTTTGAGAAAGAAAAGAAATGCATATATAAAAACTAATTTATTTATAAGAAAGTAATGTAGGCATGAGATTAGCAGGATCATTATAATGTAATATACAACATTAATATAGTATTTAGTATCATAATCAAATTTATAATAGGCATCAGTCTTAGTGATGAATATCTAATCTAATTTAAGCTAAGTTAAATAAATTTGATATCCCACCCTTAGCATTCAATTAGAGAAGTTATTGATTGCAAATTGAGAATTGTACACATTACAATAAGTACATTACATATTCGACTATTACTTATGCACTATATACTCTTTCGTGCTCTAGATGCCGGGTATAACAAGCGGCAGCAGCCCGCTCAACTAACAATGCAACAGGTGATGGACGGGCAAAAGCGGTCTTCGTCTTGGAGAAAAGTCAAGTTGCTACCTGTTAAAATACCTACATACATGGATATAGTGTATGTGAGTGTGTGTGTTGTACATCAAACGAAGCCTACACGCACACACACACACAGAGAGACGTACACAGATGGGAGCTATGCATCACATACAGCCACACACACACACATTGTGGCCAGAGTGGCCAAACGTGCACAGGTGCTCTTGCTCGTGCCAGAGCGTTCAAGACGAGTTTGTTTGAGATCAATTGATAGCCGTAGCGTTCGTTCGTTCGTTCGTTCATCGTTCGTTTGTTCGTTTGTTGCTTCGTGTTTGTGTGTTCGTGTTTCGTGTTTGTGATCGTTCATTCCGCTCGTTCGTTGTTTCGCTCGTTGTGTAATGTTGATCTTGTTTTGGTAACGTAGTGGAGCATTGAGTTAAATGAGCCCGGCTCTTAATTTTGCTGCTTGCCTGCGACGACTTTTTTCAGTTTTTTTTTTTTTTGTTTTTAGTACTCACGTTTGATAGTAGTTGTGAGTTGTAGTCGCGTCGTCTGAATGGTATTGGTATTTCAAGTGTTTGCAGTTTTCCTCTCAGAAGGTCATGGCCGATTCAAGCGATCCTGATCACGCAGTATTTGTTGAGCATTGAAAGAAATGGGTGCGCTAAGTCGTAACTCGTCGTAAACTAAACTAAATTAAAGCAAACGCAAGCGCTAACGCAATCGCAATCGCAACATCGTCTCGACGCTCTTTCCCATTTTCCTTTTCAATTCAACTTGTAATAATTGTAATTTTTTTGGGGGAAATCAATTCAATTAAAAACTTTAATAAAATGGAATCGTGTGTTTTAATACCAAAAGAGTTCGGACTGGCGAAGACATTGTTATCCGCGAAAAACGAGTGTCTCCTAACCGTGTGTGCAACGACCAACATCAAAAAGGGATCACTCTTCTATCCGTTCCAGGGCACTATTCGCACCGATAAAATCGAAAACCTCAAGCATCCCGGCGAAAATGATGTAAGTGCTGAAATTACTTGTTAACTCTTTTATCATTGATTGACATAAATTGGAGCATTGAATGCGAGGATTTATTTCGATTTATAGCTATTACTTACTTTGATAACAATATTTATTTCCTGAAAGCATTTCACTTGACACAAACAGGTCTGCTTGAAATTCGATTGATTGGGCGTTTTGATTTTCACACGAATTTGCGAATTTTTTGTAAATCCTATATTTTTTGTTAGATGTTTTGTTAAATATTTTATTTTGCATTAATTTTTAATTTTTTTTTTTGACTAAATATTACATTAAATACTTCGTAGAAAAAATCAAGTATGCGCCAGGGTGTCTTATGGCATTTTATTGGTATTTTATGTGTCAGTTAAAAATATATTTTTTGAGTATATCTTTCATGCCAAAAATCTTTGGGAAAAATCAAGTATTCGCCAGAGGTAACAAAATGATTATATGGGATTTTATCTATTGACATTTAAAATTGATTTTATAAATAGAAATAATACATATAAACTTCTTAAAATTGTATAATGTAGTAGTTATCATGAAGTTAAGATTATTCACAATAAATGGATCAACTGAAAAGTATAAGTAACATATTAAAAATTGTTATCTTGATAAAAATGTTCTCAACTGTTGAATGCTTAATGATGTAAGAGCTCTTAGAAGAAACTTCTTGAGGGTGAAACTTGGGAATTCCCCATTCCCATATTAAAGAACCTTAATGGGTGTTTTTAGGGTGTTTTATAGTCATATTTCTTACAAGTAATTTGAACCGCATCCACTTAAAATATGTATTAATTAAAAATTGATAGGAAATTTGGTAAAACATGAAAAAGATTTTGTTTTCATTTCTCAGTTCAAAGCTAAAAAGATTAAATCAACTTCTTACATAAAAGAAATTAGACTTGGAAGACTTCTAGAAATCGGGATGTTCGTAGAAATGGCAAGAAAAGAATTACGGGTATACAATGAGGTGGGTGACTTTGCACTGTCTTCTTCTTCTTCAATAACCGTGAGAAAATTCCCATGCTCCTCTATAGTTGAGATATAAAAATTTAGCTTTAACTTAACCGCCCCCCCTTTGGTCAGATCTACGACTATTCTTCAAGAGTCATATAACTTGCTTTACATTTACGTATATAGATGTGTGTGTGTGTGTGTGTGTGTGCGTTTTTCATGCATCGTTGGTGCAGAATTATTTTGGACAAACATGCTTATAAGTATGGACGATCCAGAGCCCCTCCTAAGTTTTCCCAGACGTTGCGTTGAATAATTGCTGAAGCATTAAAGAAAACTGTGAGAACTTCTTTAAAACGTCTTATGTTCGTCTTTAAGAGTTCCCAACGTCATGGGAGAGTGATCACCCCATAGACGATAGACGAGACTCTCTGCCCATATCAAAATAATTTCCGTAACACATTCCTGTTTGCATCTACCCTACACCTACACCTACTTATACACCTACAACTTCTGCACCTACACACTCACAGCTTTTTAGTATGTTGGTTTTTTATACACACACCCAGAAACCGCAGATTAAATGTATTATAATTGTGCAATTGTCTCATTTTCATCTTTTGTCATCATGTCGAGCAATCTTAGAAGACAAACTCTAAATAATCATTGAAATAATAAACGCAATGATCTCAGTACTGATTTATAAATCGAAATTTGTTATATTCGAAATATGTTTGTATCAGATTTGAGAATAAATAAGAATCTTTAAAAGGGTGTTAAGAAAATAAAATTAATTTAAAGAGTCAAGAGTAAAGAGCAGAAGCTGAGAAATTCAGCCAACGTTTTCGATTAAAAATAAAGAGTGCCTTAGTTTCATATCTAAAATCGTTTCATTTTTGCCGACGGAGTTGGCCAAAACGTTTTCGGCCGCTGTCGTTGTTGGCCAAGAATTGGGACTGACACAGAGCAGAGCAGAAAAATGAATTAAGTTTAAACGCTAAACATACATACGAGTATTTCGATCGTGTGCAGAGAGATCAATTGAGTAAAGTGAGCGTATTTAATTTGAATAAATTATGCCTAAGCCAAATAAAACAATATTGGATAGGTAGCAATTGATGCTACCGATGCGATGCGATGCCCGGTTGCTCAGTTGCCAAGAAGCCAAGTTGCCCAGTTGCAGGGAGCAATCTGCAGTGGCATTAAATCTTCGGCACCTCGAAGATTACAATCCTTGCTGGCAACAATTTCAAACGCCCGAGGCTAACCTGTTGTGTGTGCCTTTCGTGTGTGCGTGAGCGAGAGCGAGAAAGAGGGCGTGTGAGCAAGAGAGCCAGCGACAGGTACAACCGGAAGTGGCTACTGCGCAGCAGCAGCAACAACAACAACAACGATGGCAACGGCAACATATCTTCATATATGTATAAACATGTGTGCGCATAAGTGCTCTTGTACCTACAACAGTAGCATATGCACTCTGCGTATGATTATCAATTATCGGATCAGCATTGCATACATATCCTCCTCATATGTATGTATGTATTTATATATATATATGGTGCATCTGACCAGATGGCTACGCAATTTTCGACCATGAAACGCAGAATTTTCAAATTGCCCGTGAGCAGGATTTGAAATTCTTTTAATCACCATAATAACGAGTTCTTTAATTATGTATGTTTATTAGAGTTTCTTATACTTTATATACTAAAAACATTTATCAGAGTAAAAGAAAACTTATAATGGAAAATATATATCAAAATACCCTTTCACATGCAAATTAACATATATATTTTTTTTAATGTTTATTAGAGTTAAAGAATCTGTATCATTTAAAATATTTAAAAAACTGATTTCTTAAATCTTGAGCAGATTTTTTTTTCCAAAATTATGCTTTTTAAATAAAAAAAAAATAAAATATAGAATTTATATCTTTTATAATATTTAATGAAATGATTGCTAAAATCTTGAGCAGTTTTTTTTTTGTTCCAAAATTATACTTTTTTTAAATTAAAAAAAAAATGCAATCATAGAATTTATACTTTTGATTCTTATCTTAAAATATTGTATATATCAGAGAAAAAGATGAAGATTTCTTATATAAAAGATGCAAAGGATATAAAGAAACTTTATATATAGTACAAATATTATATTCATTTCAAAATTTAAAATAAGAGCACTAATTTCAGAAATAGACATGTTAAGAACTTAAAAGAACATTGTACATTGTGCCGTTAGATCGATCGAGCGAAATTGGGAAATGCATATTGGAGGACCCTTTTAATATATGCAGTCCTCCCCAAGGCTTGTTATATTTTGTTGTTGTTCTTTTAAAACACACACACACACTTAGGCACACATACTATAAATATATGTATGTGGACGATATGTGGACGATGGATGCGAGAGTCTTTTAACTCGTAAAACCGGCACATCCAGTTCTGCAACCTCGGCATAATGAATGGCAAATTGCATCTGCTCTCTTAGCATACGATCGAGTAACGATCGCGCGCGCGACTTCGAATGCGACTTCGAGTGCGAGTGTGAGTGCGAGTGTGAGTGCTTGGCATCGGAGGAGTAGCCAAGTAGGAGGAGGCGGAGGCTCTTACAAAAATAGTTAATTGAGAACCAATGATTGCTACTTCCCTGCTGCCAATTCCAATAACTCAAGAATTTTCATAAGAACGTAGAAATAATAACGAAATAATGATGTTTGCTAATAGTAAAACATTAATATGTAGATTACAAATATTTAAAAAAAAATATTTGGGGTTCTAAAGAATAAATATGTGGGGTAAATATTTAATAAAAATTACAAATTCTAATATTACTTATAACATTAAGAAAAATATTGAAAAGAAATGTTAAGTACGAGGGTGGGCAAATAAAAAGTCGGCCTAACAATGAGAACAAATTTTTAAAAATTCGTAAATATTTTATTCGATTAGTGTTTTCTATCGTAATTTTATAAAACAAAAAAAAAATATAAATATAGTAGTATATACTGCGATTAAAGCCAGCATGCTTGACCACTAAATACCCTGCATACCTCACGCACACACACACACACACACATTGAAATAATCATGCACCTTGCAGACAACGAACGACAGGTGACGCTTTAACTCAGCTACCCTTGTTTCAGGGAATATGGGTAAAGGTTTCTTGAGCAACGTCTTTCCGAACACTTATTGCTGTTGCAGCATGTGTTTTTTATTTTTCATCGGTGCCCTTGCTGAGGGTCTTACAATCAATCTAACATAATGCAAGAGGCATGCGCCAGGACGACTCTCTGATCCTCTATCCCACCTGTTTCCTTCCTAAATTAATCCTGTACCATTTCCTTTGTTTCTGCATTTGTGAGAAGTGTTCGGATTATGTTAGCATACTCAATATGATTAACGCAAAAATCAATTAAATCTATTTCAGATGTTTTCCAATATTTGTAGTAGAATATAATTGTAGATAAATATTATGCTCGATATAAGCTAAAGCCAGCGCACCTTACTTGTTGTCTTAAAAACACCTGTTGACTGTTTTTTTTTCCAAGGGTTGGGCTAAGAAGCGTTGAGGTCCTTGAAGGACCCGCATAGAACAGGTTGCGTTAAGCCAAAAGGCAATTTTACGCGCTAATTCCAAAGGCACTTAAATTACATTTAAGAAAACTTCTCGAAAAAACAAAAAGGTACACTAGGAAAAAGGCTACGGCATTCGGAAATGTGTAATTTACACATAGTACTAGTATTAATCAAATATATAATATCTTTATGTACGTATAACAAGTATTATTTCCTTTAATTGCTTTGCAGTTGAGATACCGTTATGGTCTCTATCATGAGGTTTCACAAAACTATGGAAGCCGTGTGCATCATTGTAATTGGATTCGATTCCTCAGAACCGCTGGCTCGTTCTCCTCTGATGTGAATCTGATCTGTACAATGGTCAAGGGAGATCCATTGTATGAAGTTATTAAACCAATTAAAATCTACCAAGAATTAGTTGCATATTATTTACCCGAACGTCCCGAAGAGAGTATATTCATGAATCTGCGTTCAACGCTCTACAGACAAGCCATGGACTCGATTCTTCAAGGTAAGCAACAGTATTTTAACATTCTATTCAGTTCTGTATAGATTTTCTTTTCATTTATTAGATACTCCATTGGACTTGTCATTAACTCTGATGTATAAAATACCAAATTTACCACTTTCACCGCCTTCAAGTGAGGATGAGCAAAAGTCCATGTTGAGTGATTCTTCTGGTTCTTTATGTTCACTCAATGAAAGCACAAATGATAATTCGACGACTTCATCAACATCGTTAGATGAATTGAAGAAGACCATATACGAAGATGTTGAAGTTATCGCCCATAAAACCAATATTACCCATAAAAACTATCAATATTCGCCGACAAAAAAGCGCATCGGACGAAGTGAAAGATCGCTGCTACCCTGTGAAGTTTGCCGCAAAGCCTTTGATAGACCAAGTCTTCTAAAGAGGCACATGAGAACACATACGGGTGAGTTTAAAAATAACCATTATAAACTGATATATATGATATATTTATACGATTATCTTTGTTGCAGGTGAAAAGCCACATATTTGTTTGGTTTGTGGCAAGGGATTCAGTACTTCCAGTTCTTTAAATACTCATAGGTATGTGTACTTTACTTGAAATATATTTTCAATATATTCTGATTAACATAAAATACTTGCAAACAGGCGAATTCATTCGGGGGAAAAGCCACACGAGTGTCAAGTGTGTGGAAAACGTTTTACAGCTAGCAGTAATCTTTATTATCATAGAATGACTCACATAAAGGTAATTTAATTTAAAGTAATTACATCAATTTATCATTTATTAATTTACATTTTTCATCCATACAATAGGAAAAACCCCACAAGTGCAATTTATGCGCAAAATCCTTCCCTACTCCTGGAGATTTGAAATCCCATAAGTACGTTCATAGTGGCTCATGGCCCTTCAAGTGTTCCATTTGCTTCCGCGGGTTCTCAAAGCAAACAAATTTAAAGAATCATTTGTTTCTGCATAGCGGTAAGTGCATCTAAGTAAATTTCTATATATCTTCAGCTTTTCATATTTGTGTTTTCATTTCTAGGAGATAAACCACACGGCTGCGAATTGTGTAAAAAGAGATTTGCATTGGCTTGCAATTTGAGGGCGCACATGAAGACACACGATGGTAAGTACAAAATGTAAAGCATTGTATACCTTTAAGATTGCTTCAAATATCCCATGCCTAAACCGTGTTCTACTAAAACATAGATGGCGCTAATTGTTAGCTGCTACTCATGCGAACACATCAGAATTGAAACTAAAGAATATTACTTAACAAATTGACTTTTCTTCTTTTTTAGGTACTGCTCAAGATGAATGTATTCGGTGTGGAAAAACGTTTGTTGCCACAGGCAGCGAGTCGCAGCAAAGGAAAAGGTGTAGCAAATGCTTGGATCTGAGTGAATCTACAGACGATGGGGAGAAATCTGGTTTTCAATCAGATCAAAGTATTTCGACTGAAGAGGAAGAGGAGTACGAGTCTTCAAATGGTGCAACAGAATTTAGTGACAAATAAATAAATGATCAATTATGTTATGTGTGTGAATGTGTATGTGTACTTAAGATTACGAGGCCATTCTTTAAGGATCACTTTATAGAGAGAGCGACGGCAAGGATGAAAACGACGATGACTGATGCTAATATAATAAATTATTCCCAATTAGTGTCAGTAGTTTTAGAATATGACCAAAAATTTTAAATTTTTATATCAATCTATCGATTTGTGTGATTTTAAATAACAAACAACGCTTACAAACACAATAAATCAACACGGATTTAATTTATTAACATTACAAAACTCCACAACAATTATAATTAAACGAATGTAATTTTATCTGAGAGCAGATGAATTAAAAACGAATATTATTATTGAATTAATGTTTTGTGTCTTTTGAAATTATTGTTTATAACGGTGTGATAATCCTTCCCATAAATTCCACGATAAGCAATTCAAATTTGCGCCAACGGTCGATAATTTAAACAAAATCGATAAATGGCTTTACCACAAAATAGATTTTCAAGAATAATTTTGTATGGAAAAAGACTACTGAAGGAAGTCATCTAAAACTGTAATTTAGTAATATATTAAAGAATGACAACGAATTATAATTTTTGTACGCTAATGCTTCCCATAAAAAAATCGATATCAAATAACTTTCGATAACTCTCCACTAAACCGTTGCCATTCGCAGCGAACGCACAATTCAATGTAGTTTCGATTCAAATGGCGGTCAGTTGAAATATTAGATAAGAAATAAAACAACCAATCATTTTTTTTTTAATTTTCAGTTTTTACTGCTTTTTTTGAGTTTTTTTTTTGTTGTTTTTCAGCATATTTATAGAAAAAATATTTTTCATTTCTTAAATTTTCACTGCTACACACTTTTCACATATTATTTGTTATTGGGCTTAAGCTATAAATTGATTTTAAGTAAACAATAAATTGTAATAATTATACAATATAATAATTAAGACTTAACAGTTAGACAAAAAAAGCTGATGGAAGAAACAAATTAACAATTTCCAAAATTTCCAATGCCATTTTAGGTCTAATCATCATCTTTATCATCATCATCATTATCATCATCTACGTCTGCATTACATTATATTATTCCCCCATTCGTCCAACTGGCAACTCGTGATCTCCAATCTCCCACATCTGTCTTGCTCCTTCCTCATCATCCTCTTTTGTACGCATTTAAAGCCTAACAACTAATTGTAATTGTACGTGGGGTGTTGGCTTGTTGGTTTTTCAATAACCACCATCGACAGCTTCCTCATCAAGTTGCGCCTCCAATTTCGCCTCCTCTTCAGCTTTGCGTCGCTCGATCCAGGGCATAAATGACCACAAGCTGGCGCCGACGAGCAGCGTCAGGCCGAGCGTATGGAAGAGCGGATTGTAGTCCTTGACCGACTCGGTCCAATAGTTGCAAAGTGGCGGACCCACCAACTGCAGTATGCCATTGACAAACAGGCTGATGCCATAGGATGATGTTAAGCGTTCCGTGCCCAACATATCGGCCATTATGACGGCCGTAATGCCCACGTAAATGCCCGATGCGAGACCAAAAAGAGCACACCAAAAGCTCACTGCGCCATAGGTGTAGGCAAAGGGCAGTAGTGCCAATGAAACGCCCGAAACTGAGAGGCCGCCGACAAAATACCACGTCTTGGGTATGAAGCCCATGTCGGAGAGCGCCGAACCACCAATGCGGCCAATTAAATCCGTTGCCGACACCACCGACAACAGATAGGCGGCCATGGATTTGTCGAAACCTCGGTTTAAGCCAAAGGCGGGCAACAGTATGATGAAGTTGGTGTAGCTGATGGCGTTCGTTGAGTTCGAGATGAGTATGACCAAGTACATGGGATCTTTAAGCAGGCTTAGATCGAAGAATTTGCTGCGTTGGCTCTGCTGCTGCTTGCCGCCACCCTTCACATCATCTGCTCGAGCTGCATCCGATGTGGCATGATCACCGCCGGCTTTGTCACTGCCCGCCGAGCGAAGCGATAAATGTGACGAGAATTCCTTGGGCTGGAAGGACAGTGTGCTGCCGTGATACGGCGTGCTGATGTACAGAAAACTGCTGGTCGATGGCGAGCGCTTGGAGAGGCGATTGCGTGAGCTGTTCCTCGCCGCCAGCCGATTGGAGCTGGAGCGTCCCTCGGGCACGGCATACAACGATGACTGTGAGTTCAATTGACCCGGCGTGAAGGTCTGATTGCGCTGGGGCAGACGCACTGGGGTGCTTATCTTGCGTGCACGCGGCTGGAACTCATCACCTGTCTTGCTATAGTTCTGGACAACAGCAGCCGAAGCGCTGCGTATAAACTGCTGCTTGCTATCGTCATCGTCGGCCAAATATAGCGGCGACGGTGGTGAATTGTATGGCAACAAATGTTTCTCGTCCATCTGATCCGTCTCTGCGGGTGGAGCCGTTGGTGTTGGCTTCTCATCGACATTCTCGAACTTCATCACAATGCCAATGTCCTCCTCTTCGGGTATGTCGTCCAGGGCTTGGCGAGCGCGTGGCACACGCACCATATGCTGCTCCACGGGCTCATAGAACAATGCACCCACCAGCACATTCAACGTGATGCCACCCATAATCAAGCATGAGCCACGATAGCCATATGCCTCCAGCAGCCAGCGCAGCACAGGTGGCAATATGATGGAGCCGAGGGCACTGCCCGAGATGCACAGGCCATTGGCCAAGCCGCGCAGCTTCACGAAGTACGAGGTGACAATGTACACTGTGGGGGGAAACGAAAGTCCGGCTCCGATGCCAACCAGAACGCCATAGCTACATTAACGAAAATAAAGGGATTCCCAAATTAATTAGTGATGCGATTTGAATAATTAGAATCAGGTTAAACCGGCAGTGCCGAAGTAACCAGTTTGTGTGTCACGTTGTGACCTACCTTATGTATAGGTAACCAACGGAGGATGCCCAAAACGATAAGATCATGCCCAGGGATGCGGAGACGGCGCCTATCAACGTTACCGTGCGATAGGAATACTTGACTGACAGAATACTCGAAACAGGTCCTAGAGAGAAAGCGAAAAAGAATTAATTAAAGATCTATATTCTAGTTATGGCAAGGAAGAAACTTACCCAATGAACTGTACAGGAAATAACACAAGGCCGGAATCCAGGCCGACTTCGTTTGTGAGACCTCAAAGGCCTCCGTGAACTCAACGAATAGCACACCGAAACTCTTGATGGTACCCGGAATGAGAATGTTGCACAGACACGCCCCAAAGAGGACTAACCAACCCCAGCCTCCATCGGGCGGCACCAGATCGTATTCACTGCTGTCATCCTTCTTGTTCAGCAGACTAACTGCAAATAGATAGAAAATAGAACAAATCAATTATTGATAAAGCTTACGCACGATATCATCGACCTATCCACTTTACTAAAGACTTTCCCCGCTATTTCTCGAGTGTCTTACAAATATACTTCAAGTGGGGGTCTTTGCCAGCCTAAAGTCTAAATAATGTCTTATCTTATCGGCAAGTGTCGGGACTACTAACTGCGATCAATCGCTTATTACGTGGCTCGCGTGATTTTGTCCAGACCAGAAAGAATAGGGCGGGCACTGCTCCAATTTTTTATTGTTTTCTTTTTTTTTCTGTTTTTGGTGACTGCCCGCGAATACAAGAAAATACGCAAACTGATAGCGCCATCTATGTGTGAGTGAGTGTGCGTATGCTTGTAGCTAAGCCGGCGAAACGTGTCACAACTACCAATGGGGCTGGATGGATGAACTGCGACGACGTCAATGATACGCATTCCGAGGCCTCGTGCCTAGCGGTGTTATTAATATAGCGATTTTGGTTGTCAGCGTCCGGTAAAATTATTAACTTTTATACTGTGTGCTGCAATCTAAGCAACCAAGCAAATATACGATGCGGTCGCGAATGATTCAATAACTGGCCACTAGATGGACGAAGGCGACAGCCCATTGCCAGTATTTATGTATGTATGTTTTTCCTCTTGCTTTCTAGTGAAAAGCTAGACTGTACCAGTTACTAATTGAGTCACCATCATAAATCATCTATAAAGGGCGTTGGGCTTAAGTAAATAGTAGTGCATTTATATGTGTTTGTCCATGACAAGTTGTTGATATGATCGATTGAGGTTATGTGCCCATTGAGCTGTCGCACGATCAATCAAAATTACAAATGTGTCTCCATCGTACTTAGCATAGTAGATGGAATTAAGATAAACTACTACAATACACTATTATTGATATTGTCATTCAATCAATTCAGTAAAAGCAATTGTTGTCGGTGTTTTTGTTATTGAATGCAAATCGATTACTGACCTGTTTTATCACTTTTTTCTTTTGTTGATCCGTTTTTTAATTTATGCTCTTTGTTGTTTGCTTTATTTGCATTTTGTGTGCTTAGAACTTTTTCCTTATGCATGGTCTCTGTAAGTGCAAAAGAAATAGAAAGAGAACGTTAAGTTACCATATGCTTGTTGTTGTTTCTAATTTTTACGCTACTTGTATGTTTGTATGTATGTATGTGCGCCTGTGTATGCGTGTGAAGGAACTGCAGCAGGGCTAGATAGACGAGGGATGCAATGAACAGTGCAAGAAAAAGAGATGAGAAGAGGAAATTGACAATGCGGGACAGCTATATTTGGCATTAAATATGCGCGTATTCATTGAATGTATGTATGTGTGTGAAAGTTGTGTATGTGTGTGTTTAAAAGACTGGCAGCTGAGCGTGTTATTTATTATGGTGTCTAATCTTGGTTTATGGTTCTGCTAAAGTAATTGCATGCTAAATGACAGAACATGTTTCGTCATTAAATCATCGCTGCGCACAATCGGCACCGGAATCGGGAATCCGGCATCAACCGCAGCAGCAGCCGCCGCAGAACAGCTGCTGATAAAGTCGCTAGAGTACAAAATTCAATTTCATTGAAAGTTTGTAAACCTCACACGCACACACATACATACGAACATACAGTTAAAGAATTTTGTAGAGCGAATAGAAGCAAATTTAATTGTGGCGTGATCCTATTCCCCGCTCCTCTTAACATCGTACTACCCACATTGTCAACCCACTCGGCAAACAAAGCATTGCCCCATGTCATGCAAGATGACTCATGCAAGATGTTGATCATTCTACGCTACGTCAAGGATCATGATGATCATGTCAGAGAAAGAGACAGCAACATTCATAACATAATTTCGCACTACTGACTGTGTAAATATTTTGTAGTATTTTTCTTCTTTTTTTTGCGTTGTCGCTAATGATGAAACTGCTTTCAGCTGGGGCCTTATGACGTCATAGGTGCCAACTATATAGAAATATATGTACATATATGTATTCATAGAACGCAAAACAAAACAAAACAAAACGAAATCATCGTTCACAATTATTGGAGGGGAATTTTTATGCGCTGTCTAAATCTAAAGATCATTTTGGAAAGGGGTATATCAACTATAGAGTAAATCAGAAAGGCCAAAAAACAAATAAAACACATTAATTTCAGCAATGACAAACAAAGGTCGCTCTTTCTCTAATTATTTAACAAAAAATCATAGATTAAAAAAATAATTCAGAACATCATCGATTTAATTAATACGAATTTGTGATATCTATGAAGTTTCTAGGTCAGCTGATAGCTGAGCCGATCGACTTCGCACTAAACTCAAACATTTTATTCTTTGTTTATTGTCTGGGACATAAGATATGTGTTTATTAAATCAAAGAGTGTGTAGAAAGAGTGGGAGAAAGATTGTTTTGATTTTTATTGTGAATTGGGAATTGGGAACAACGCCATCAGTTCGTTTGTTGCCCCGCTATATAGAGACTGAAGGTCGTTTCCTGGGAAGTTATTAAACTGAGTTTTACGCAAAAACAAATACTGTTACAAATTTAAATTCAATTGGCGCCTCAAATTGAAATGTATTGACAACAATTACGTATTCCACTTACTATACAAAACAAAAAATAAAACGAACACGAGGTCTGTTTGCTAGTTTCTCGATTGTGGGGCTGCATTGGGTGGCGTTACGCCCAGTGAATCGCGTTGATCATTTAGAGCAAAGCTCAATTATACGAATTGTTTCGAATCAATTCGATTGCTATCCACATACAAACGCAGCACAACAAAGCGGAATTAACAGATAAATGTTACTTTCAACAGCCAGGGCGTCTGTTAATAAACATTTAATGCTAAAGCCTTGCTCGATAATAACCCTGACTTTAAATATCGATCACGCTAAAACCAGCTTAATCGCATGTTTTGTTTTTAACGTTTGTTGTAACACTAAGTAATTGAAGTGAAAATTGTTGGCTCATATCGCTTGCCACAGTCAGACATAATAAATCACAAAGAAATAATTTAAACTTGTGAGAAAAACGACAGATGTGCGGGTTTTAGTTTTACTTGCTCTGCGGTTCACCTCTAATCTAACAGAAGGCTTATATCGTATATATAATTTAATAAGTAATTACAAACACGTTTAAGACTTTACCCCTTTAAGTGTTGAGAAAATGGCATAGTGCTAAAGCAATAACAATTGATTTTAGGCCCTTTGGTAGTTCTGGTAGCCGCCTAAAAGACGAAGATAGGGAAACGATCCCGCTTTGTTACGCTTCAATTACTTGTTACTAATTGCTGATAAAAAATCAGTTTGTGTGAATAGTTTTTCTTTCTATATTTATTCGTATGACGTGTGGCAGCATTTCTGCCACATTCAACAACAAGCAAACAAAAACACTAACGGCCTCGTCAAAACAATAATAATAAAAAACAAAAAAGCAGATAAGCGTAGTATAAATGCAGCTGGGTTGAGAGACTACAATAATACTATGTATATGGGAGATAAGCAAGCAGACCCGTTAACTGACAAAAGCCGCGCGTCGGCGCACTGCATAGATAATAAAGCGCATACCCATATGTTATAAATATATAAAAATTCCAAGAATACTTTTTAAACGCTACTTATAAAGGCATTAAGAAGGTTTAACACCGTGTTGAGACAGGTCAAAAAAGACAGCTGCGATTTGAACCGTAGGTAAACAAGTACGTCTCTATGAGTGTTTGTGTGTGCATGATTCAAAGTAAATGCAGGTAGAGCAGAGACAAAGGCGCAGACATGTCGACGACAATGACAATGAGTTGGCAGCGCCTTTTGTCTGCTTGCAAATAAATAGACAGACAAGTGCGAGTGGGAGAGCGGCAAAAAGGGGAAGCGTAGTGTGATCAGCAGCTGTTATCGATAACAGGCAATTAACGTTTTAACATTTGACTGCAAGGCATGTTAAACACAATTATGTATATACTATGTTTACACACAGTGTTTAAACAGTGCATTGGCCCCTGGCCAGTTGCATGCAGAACAATAAACAAAGCAGCAGCAGCCGCCTCAAGTAGCAGAAATCACAGAACAAAAGACGCTAATTGTGGCCAAAAAGCTAAGAAGAAAAGCAAAGTCCAGTGCTCGCCACGCTTTGTGGTTGATCATCTTATTTCCCCCTCTCCATTGACGCAATGAGTAGAACATAACAGCGACTGATTAGAGATTGATTCCGCTTATCGATAACACACACAACGCAGCACATTCCCAGCTTATCTTAATCCGTAATCACAGCATGGCGAACCACTAAAAATATTACATCATTAATGGCGTTAAACAAAGTTTATTCATGTGCTGATAACAATAACAATGACAACTTTTACTTAACTGTAGTCTGTGCGCACATTATAATTTGATATTTGCATTTAGTCGTCTGGCCGCGCCCCAAGTAAACGAATGGTTGGTAATAATTTTTTTGGCCAATAAATCAACTACTGTTAATGATTTTTCAACGTGTAAATGCGTCACATTAATAATACAAAATAAATATATTTATATTTATGGGCATAAATCATCAGCAACGAGAAGTTTCTCCTTGATGCTTTCTAGCAATGATCTGATCTGTGTTGTCAAAACAACGTACAACGAACAACGAATTTCGAAGATAGGGTCAAATGGCAACATTGACCCAATTTACTTACGACGCACTTCAAAAAACGAACAAAAAAAACAGAGCAAACAAGTATTTGTATTGAGATACGTAACAGAACGTAGCAGAACAACAGCCAAGAGCAATAACAACAATAACATCAGAACAGCAACTATAACAACAGTAGGAGCAACAACTATAGCAGCAGTCGGAGCAATAACAGCAGCAGCATCATCGAGAGTAATAACACCAACAACTACAACAATAACAGCAGCAGCAGTATGAGCAATAACAGCAGCAACACAATAGTAAGACCAACAACATCAAGAGTAACAGTCTGCTTAGCGGGCCCCCCACTAACACACTGACATTTATGCTACTGTTGCTGCTGTGCCGCTGCCTACGCCGTCGTTGGCGCGTCAACGTTGACTATACTCGTCGTATACTGTTGCGCGCGTGTCGGGGCCTGCGTGCTTGAGACTTGCAGTAACACACACAACACAGCAGTAAGAGAGCAGCGGCAGAGCAAAAACAACAAAAAAAAAAACGTTACGTGGGGTGGCATTGACGACGACGACAGCAACACTAGCAACAACAATATGAGTTATCACAGATTTTCTAGCATAAACAAGGTATGGCTAACATTGCTGTTATCACGTCATTTCAACGCCCACAAATTCAAATCTGCGCTCACACAAAAATAGTGCAGCAGCTGTAGCAGCAGCAGCAACAACAACAGCAACGTGCAAAAATTGAAAGCAAATCACGAAACGCAACACAAAAGCTTTTGTCACACTTTGTGACTTTGCTTTTTGTGTTTTTGTTCTTCTTCTTCTTCTGTTGCTGCTGCTGCCTGGCTGCTGTTGTTGTTGTAGTTCATCGCCCTTGAAGCGTTGGCTGCTGCTGCCAAAAGGGGCCGGGGCCTGTGTAAGGGGTTGGTGGAGGTGGGGAGAGGGGCTTAGGCAAGGTAATGTTTTTTCTCATTTCATTTTATTTGTAAGTGTATTTGTGCCTGTTTTGCCTGTCACAGATAATTGCGCCCTGTTGTGATTGTATTTGTGCATGCGTCAGCTGTTCGTTCTCGTTTTTATTTTTTTTGTTTTTGTTGTGTGTACGAATGCATTTTAATAACTTACCTTAAATTTAATTGTTTTAGCTAATTTTAAATTCGTCCTGAGCGGGCAGCAACAACAACAAAACACACACCAGTGCACACTCACACTCACGCACACACGTACTTATACACATACACACATATACTGACGCACGTTTTTTGCACGTTTCTATAATGAATGATTTGGTTGTTGTGTTTTTATTGGTTTTTGGCTGTTACATGACATTGGGTCAGCAGTGTTGTTGTTGTGATTTCAGTTGTAAATTGATTAATATTTTTTTTTTGCAAAATTAACTACACTATACATAGATTATATACACAATTATTAGACGTATTTTTTGTGTTCGAAATTTATGTACAAAAACAAAACGCGAAAAACGAAAGGTTCCCGTCGTCGTCGTTTCACGCGCACACCACCCACACGACGTGCCACACTCTCAGACGTGGAAAAACAAATGAACGCACAGCCGCTCGCGTCTCGGACCAGAGAGCCGCTCCGCTGCGGAACGAACGTAATGCGGAACTGGAACCTTGTTGTGAACGAACCTGTGCAGCGGTGTTCTGTTAAACATGCATTAAAAATATTTATACAGGTAAAATGTAAATAACTTTTCTGCTGTTGATAAAATCATATAGTTATAGCTAAAAATAATATATGTACTATTATATTTTTTGCGAATTTTAAAATACTTTTACAGTGGTAATTATTATAAAATTATTATGATATGTTTATTGGGTCTACTGTTAGACTCGAACGACACTGTTAACAGCAGTTCATTTTATCTGTTACTAACAGCAAACAGAAAAGATCGGTAGTTTTGGCGCCAACTCGCGAGTGAATTGTAAAGTGAAGCGTATTTTTAATTGAACATTTATTATTATTAAAATGACGACGTAATACAATTACAATTATTGTTAGAATTGCGCGAATGTCTAGTATTTAGAGAATACTCGAGTGTGTGTGCGTCTGTTTTTCGAATGTGTGCATTTAGTTAGTACATTTTGTTGTATATGTATTAGTATCACTTTGATTTTTGTTACTCAACTTTCCACAAAAGAAATCATTTTTAACCCATGGTTGCCAGATGCTTGTTGTTGCCAATGGCGGTGCCACCAACGCCGATGCCGCCAGGTGGCGCATCGTTGGCCACACAAGTAGGTATGGCACTGGACCATTTACCGTTCTTCATACATTTGAGCACTTTGGAGCCGCGCAACTCTAAGCCGGCATCGCAGGTGAACGTGATGCTCTCACCGATGGCATAGTAGAATTTAACGGAGGACATGCGACCGCTGATTGCGGTGCCGGGATACGAACAGGCCTGCACACATTTGGGCAAACCGCCGGACCAGCGTCCGTTATCCTGACAGGCAATTATTGGCTGACCTTGCATCATATATTCCGGGTTGCAATTGAATTGTACCACATCGCCGGCACGATATGGTGCCGACCCTTGGGCGTAACCGTTTTGCGGTGCACCGGGATTATCGCATTGCACTTCCACACAGGTGGGAAACGGTGTCGCCCATTCGCCTGTCGGCAAACAGATGGCCTCGGTGGGGCCGCGCAATCCGTAACCCGATGAACAGGAGAATGCCGCTCGACCGCCCACCTCTCGCGATAGCACAGAGACGCGCGGCGAGCTCACATTGTTCGGCATCAGCGGTATATCGCCGCACTCCACGCTCTCGCAAACCGGCAACAGGGCGCTCCAATTGCCACTTGGCAAGCAAAACAGCTCCGATGCGCCAAACAACGAGTTGCCATTCGAACAGGACAACAGCACACGGGTGCTCAGCTTCGTATCGTTTGTGTTCACGATCAAGCCCCGTCTTATTGGTATCTCCGGGCAATTGATTGCCTTCACCACCACCTCAACAGCATGCTCATGTCGTGCCGGTGTCATGCATGAATAAATCCCCGAATCCTCCGCCTGGGCGTCGAACACACTTAGACGATACTCCAGCGTTGAGTCACGTCCCTCATCTGCTTCGGTTACCCAGCCTTCGGTGTAGTTCCTGGCATGCCCCATAAAACAAATAGGCGAAAAGGAGAATGAAATAATACAATTAGAATACAACTCCCAAAATGAATAAACAAACAGATCTTCATGCTACCCACTTGAAAGTGTGACTGACATTCCATTTAGGATTGCCGAAGCGTCGCATCCACAGGCATTCCATGTGTACTGTTGTCCCGGGATAAACAATCAGCTTGCCATCGTTGCTCTGCGCTATCGGTCCGTTCTTGTGGCGAAAAAGGATGGTGGGTGCCTTCTCCACTGAAAAGTAAGTTTAATGATGGGGGTTTAATGATGGGGGTTTAATAAATGGGGTAAATTAGTGAATGCAAATCAATTTTTAGCTGATCAATTTTATATGCAATTCCTAAGCTTTAAAAATATCGCGGTATTCAAATAAAAACCAATGACTTTTTTTCAGCTTGAATACATACTCGCATAATCATTCTCCTGATTTAAGCCAGAGCATACAGGCTTTGTGTTTGTCCACTCGGAGTGAATGCAGGTTCGTTCATGGCTGCCAGTCATCGAGAACTTGCCAATGTCCACGCACCTGTTGGATGGAGAGTAGGAAGCGGAGAAAGTGACTTTGTTATTGAATTCACAGGGTGGTTAACAAACCTGGATATGATCGTGGCCCCGGGCGGAAAGTCCACAATGTCCTCACGTATCTCGAGATCGTTGTAAAAACTGACCACATTCGGTTCATTGTTCTTGAACGAGCATGTGCCATTTTCTGTAATAGGATTACAATTAGAAGGTAAGTTAATGTCACAAGTTTTAAAATACTTACCGCAGTTGTAAGAGCGTCCTATCCATTGGCCATTGTCGCAAATGATGCGCCAGGTTTGACGATCTCCGGCTGCATTAGGTATGCAGTTGAAGAAGATCTCGGTGCCGCTCTCATAGATGCCATCGATCTCACCATCGACATTTCTGCAAAAGTTAACAGATTAAGATGAGTCGTACCTATTCCTCTTATCACTTACTTGTATACCAAGGCGTTTTCTGTTAGACTCGGATGCCCACACATCTTTTCATCGGAATGCTCATCCGTATTGTTGTCGTGATGATTGTTATGATGATTGTGATCGTCCAGCTCGTTGTGTTCGATTTTGCTATGCGTCGTGGGCGTGGGCGTGGCATGCTCTAGTTCCTCGCGGGATTTGCGTAGTCCGGACTCGCAGGGTATGCTGGGTGGGGTGAGAACGCCCTTGTGACAGGACATCTCAATGGGATTGGCATTGGTAGAGAGCTCACAGCGAACGCTGACTGTTCCGCCATGACCGATGGTTAGACCGGCGCGATAACCGCCCTAGGGAGGAGCTTAGGTTAGGCTAGGATGCTGCAGGACAGGATCTACTAAGCGGATAACTTGCCTCATAAATGACCCCAGGTATATTGGGCAGGGTGCAGGGTACTGAAGTGCACTCAGAAAAGGCATTCACCGACCAGGAGCCATGAGCGCAACGCAATTGAGCAGAGCCCTGAACGAGAGATGAAGCGTCAGATAATTTTATACAGCCCTTGTGCTCAACAAACCTGAATATTGAAGCCATCCTGACACTCGAGCGTGATAAACTCATTGGATTGAATCTCCTCGTAAGTAGAGAGTGGTGTCAGCGAGGGTTTGTCGCTCAGCTGCTTAGTATGCGGCTCCACCTTGTAGTATTTGCCATGCTCCACCGCAGGCACCAAACAAGGCGCAGACATGCACTTGGGTGTGTCGGGTTTCCAGATACCGCGTATGCAACGTGCCGTAGCATTCTCGCCCTTGATGTTTAGCTTAAAGCCCGCATTGCACTCCAGCTGCAGCATAATGCCCACTGAGTTTCTACCTGGAGCTTTACCTGGTCGCACTGTGGTGATGTTGGCAAACGAATCCCAGTCGAGATCCTCGCAAGGGCCACGCAACCGTTTGCCACCTGCAGTGCGGCTGGTTTCTCCACCTTCGCTGGTGTCTAGTTCGCCATCGGGTAACGTTGCCGCAGGCGGTGGAGAGGAACTGATGCTGGTGCTGCGTTTGCGACGACGCCTGCGATCTGCAATTTGCGATTTCAATTGCTCGATAAGATCTAGTTTACGCGAAACTGTAGAAGCTGGTGCCACATTCGAGTTGTGCTCCACTTGCAGACGATTGTGATGAATGCTAGGTAATGGTGCCGAAGGCTCAGGATAGTCCTCAGCATTGCGCCAATTGTGATTTCCTTGGCGTGTCATCACTAGCTCCGGACTATTGTAGTGATTGTACCAGCGACCGTCCTGGGGGCTTGTTGTCGGTGTGTAGGGCCGATTGCGACCCAGAATCTTGCGAACATAGCGCTGATAGCGTTCTTTGATCTTCTGATAGTATTTGGAGTAGGCCAGATCTATGTCCGAAGGATTGAGAGTTTGCGTGCCACGCTTAAAGCGTTGTCCCCTTGTCGCGACAGCTGTGGCTGCAAAGACAGTTAAAAATTAAGAAAGGTTGCACTTGAAATCCTTCGGAATTTGGATTTACTTTCGGGGGGCAAATGATGAATTTGATGTTCCAAAAGTTGTCGCTGCAGCTCACGCTGCCGACGCAGCAAAAAAACGGAACGCAGTTGCCGCAACTCCAGAGAGCGACGTCGTCGACGATTCCATCGCAAACGTGGATGCTGACCAAGCAGACACTGCGGTAGATCCAAAGGTCGCCACTTGCCACCCACGCAAGTAGCACCGGGAGGGCCAACCTGAAATACAGGATAGTCAGGATTATTATCCCTAGTTGGAACTTTTTGAATGACTTACCTCCAGCACGTAGCCCTTGTCGCAATCGTACATGATCTGCTTATTGTTGACAATCTTCTTCACATATGGCCGGTAATCGTAGAGACCCATGTTGCCCACCAGCAGCACCTTGCCATTGGGAATGTAGCCAGGAAAAGAACAAAATACCTCATCACACTTTGGTGTTTCTCCCGTCCAGTTGCCAAAGGAACAAGTTAATACATAATCATGCGGATCTGTTACATCCTTGCCCTCGGGACTGACCAATTTGAATCCATCCTTGCATTTAAAACGCGCTTTCATACCATGCTCTGTCTTCGGTGCCATAACCATGCCATGTTTAGGAGGTCGAGGCATGTTCTTGCAACGTGCGGGCACACAGCGTGGAATAATGCTCCAGGTTCCATTGTTGCAAGTCGGTGGACTTAGCAGAGAGACAGGGAACTCGTAGTTCTCATCACATTTGACTTCCAGCGCCGTACCATGCTTTACCTTCTCGACTCCACCTATGACTTGTGTCGGAGATTGCGTTGTTGTCGTTGTCTGTGTGATAATCGTGGTACCATTCTCATCTGTGGTTATCTCAATGGGTATAACGAAACCCTGCGATATGGTGGGCACCACACAGGGTGCCAAGCATTCGGGTAAAGCATTGCGCCAACGTCCATCGATCTGGCAGACGCTCGATCCCAAGCCATTGATCAACATCTCTGGCTGACAGCGGAATATAATGCTGGCACCCAGTCCAGTACCAGCCTCAATATTCTCAATCCAGCCATTATAAAGCACGCCAGGATGTCCACAGTTAATCTCTGTTGAAAGTATTTAATAGGATCTCTCATTATCACGATTGGGATAGCTTGCTTACCTTTGCAACTAGGAACGGTGCCGCTCCATTTAGCGCTAGCACCGCAGCGACTGGAACTCTCACCGACTAGAGTATAACCATAACGACACTCATAGCTGACCACGGAATTGTAGGCCAAGGTGGTGTAGGTAGCCTTGCCATTCTTCGGATTTTCTGGCGTGGGACAGACCACAGAAGTAACCACTGAAAGAGGATGGATGGAGGCACGTGTTAGAATATGTTTGTGCCGTAAATACCGAGGGGGTGGGGTAAGGTTTAACCAAGTTTTTAGGATTAACCGAACTTTTCTGTAGAACCCCTGGGAAGGATGGCTAAATGTTACCACAAATCTTAATCTTGGTAGACCATTCAGAGAGCACGGTCAACAATTATTGTCAAGAAATAAAACAACTGTAGGTTTTAGGTTTAGTAAGTTTTCTTAAGATTTGTGGTAACTTTTATTGATTCAATTAACATTTATAGGCCAACAACAACAACTTTTGCAATTAAATTTGTAACATTTTAGTTGTAAACATTGTGTTTGCTTTTGGGAATATTCTTTAATACTTTTCGTTTATGCTTTATTATTTTTCCTGGTAATGTTAGGTTAAAATCTATTATTGAAAGTAGAACGACGCTATTAACAAGGGATTATTGAAAAGTTTTCGAAGTCAATCAACCGCACACATTTCGAGCTGACTTTCAGTTTAGTTCAAGATGAATTTAAGTGTCTTTTTATCAACGGATTTGAATTCAAATTGGAATTGGCGCTGGGGTTGTGGTTACATTTGCGCTATCCGCTTTTCGATGTGCGGGAAAGGAATTGTGAAATAATAATAAGTACATAAATTAAAAAAGTGATTCAATATTTGTTGCAATCATAATACTCACAGACACAAGTGGGGAGCTCCTTAGGCGTCCAAGAGCCATCCGATTGACAGTAGCGCTCATGTTTGCCCACTAGCTCGTAGCCGGTGCCACAATTGTAGGTGATCTTGCAACCGTAAGTGTAACATTCGCCGGCATGCCAGCCATAGGCAGGATCCGGAGGTTGGCCACAGGATCGAGCTGCAATCGAAGGTTTTTCCAATGTTAGAGAGTTTTTTTGAGAAAATGTTTGAGATAATTCACTTACGTTCGCATTGAATGTCCGGTCCATACCAGCTGGCTTGATTATCGATGGCCAAGCACTTGGCTCGTGGAAAGCCATTGGTCACATATCCTGTGTGGCAATGATACTGCACCGTCGAGTCCAAATCGAAAGTCTCCTGCTCGGGCAACGCAGAGTTGCGAGCGTGTTCAATCTGTGGCGGCTTCAGGCAGTAAACTGAGAAGTGAAGGAGAAAAAAGACACATTCAGGAATTCAATAAGTTCTTCAGGACTTTTTAGTGGTCTACTTACTGTTCTGTTTGCAGGCTGGCTCAGCGCCTGCCCAGTTGCCATCGGCCTGACAGAGGCGACTTTGCAGTCCAACCACATGATAGCCATGTGGACAAGCGTAGGAAGCGCGTGCGCCAAAGTGGCGTCCCGCAACAGTAACCTGACCCAAGCTTGGCTGCGCTAGCTCCGGACACTCACGATCTACATTCGGAAATAAAAATTAACTATTACAAAGAAGCAATAGGTGTACTCGTAACTGACCTGGCTTGATGCAGGAATTACCGCAGACACCATCGCAGAGGCATTTCTTTTTCTTGCTCTTGCAATCCTCATCCGAGGAGCATTTGCGCAAGCACTTTTGTCCAAGCAGAGTGGCCTGCTCCTCATCGCGCGGACACTCAGTGGATGGAGAGTTGCGAGGATTCTTGTAGACACGTCCATCATCATCGGATTCCAGCGAGTCATCGCCCTCATCCCAGTCGTCATCATCGTCATCCTGTTGCGGTATCTCCGTGGTCGTTTGTTGTCCAGCCGCAGCAGCGATGCTCGATGTAGTTGTGCTGCTGCTGCTGCTGGTGGGTACTGAGATGACTGCAAGTAAAAGAGAGGAGATGGGAGATGATGTTGAGAGTGATGCTAGTCACCCCCTGGATTTGCGCTGTTTGTTTTGATTCCCTTCTTCGTCACACACACAACAGCAATAGGGGTAAGCTGAGTTTTCCCACAAAAACATTGACCCATTTTCTGTTGACGTCCCCATCTTGGCACATCTCATTCAGGCTGTCAGTCAGTTGGTCTGGGTTCGGATTTGGGACCTGCGCAATGCTTATTCGCTTATATAACCAACAGCATATACATTTTTCAGTTAACAGCATTTCATCCATTTCATTTAAACTTCTTTTAAAACTTTATAACTGATTTTCACAATTTGTTTAATTATCAATCTTTGCATTACAATGATAATTTCCGGATTTTGTTCCTAGCATAAGCCTCTTTACCTGTGTAGACGAGAATCATCGTCACCAGACACTGCAACAGCAGGCGATTCATTTTTGAATTTTGTATTTTCCAATTGTCGGTATTTAATTTTTTCCGTTTAGAGATAAATCTTTTGATTTGAGCTCGCTTACAATTGCTGCATTTTTCAGCAAATATATTGATTAATTTTAATCAATTTGCAGCGAATTTTTGCCAATTGCAAACTGCACACTTTGGCGAAACAACACGAAATGCAGCCCAGCTGCTGAAATTCTTTAGCTCCTTTCGCTCTCTCTGTCTTCTCTGACACTTTGGCGAGAGCAACAGCATCCAATTGTCTCAATTGTGCCCGCTGAGAGATGCAGGATAAATCCGTTGAGGGGTTCATCAGCTATTGGTTTGTGTCCTAGCTAAGATATTTGAACTTTAACAGTAAACAAAGATGATTTATAAATTGTAAATCAATTTTAGTTTAGGATAAAGCATAATAAACTATAACTAATTAAATTCTCAAAATCCAATGTGACTAGTTCCATACGATTTAAATTATTCAATTGGTATCCCATTTTTAGGGCATTAATATTTTTAAATTATTTACTGTGTAGTCTATTTCGCTTAACTAAATTTTAAATCATATCAGCTGCCTGGTAGTAATAAGCAAATAATGTGTCGCTGTCAATCAGTAAAAGCTTTCACAAATTTCTACGCAATGTGAAGAAGTCTCATATAACTGTCGAAAGTATTGCTACAATTTTTTTTTTTTTTACATCTTACTGCCCACTACGTTTTTCCTTAAGCAATGCAGCCCTCGCTTGCTCGCTCACCAATGAGAACGACGAGAACTTCTGGGAGAATGTGAAAGCTCTCTGGCAGTCGAAGCTTTTGTCATTTGTTGGCGTCGAGAAATTTTCCAACGCTCAGCAGGCAGAACGACGCACGGCACGGAACGCAACGCACAAAAAACGGGAAAAACTAACCCAAAACGCGCACAACTGAAAAATCAAACAAAAAAAAAAACAGGCTAAAAAAAAAGAGCAGAAAAACAGTTGCTATTTTTTTTATGTGTATGTGCGTCGAAAATGTCTTAGTGCAAATGTGAAGCGAACGTTTGATTAAGCAATTAATTGAAAGCGCTTTGAATAATAAAAAAAAAGAAGTGAAAAAGGAAAAGCAACAGCAAAAATAGCGAAACAAAAACAAAAAAACGGCAAGTGCAAGTGCAGTGTGGGTGGAAATGGTTTATTAGAATCATTATTATTAGTGCGGGGTGTGGGGCAGAGCGAGGCGGAGAAGGCGTGAAAGGGAGGCGTGAGGCGAAAAGCGCGTAAAGAAAAGTAAGTGCCAGAGAAATGTGTGTATTTAAATAAATCAAATAACCAACTAAGCGATGCATACACACACACACAGACACACACTTATACAAACACATATACACACAACTCTGTGTAAGTGGCATATGCGCAAAATAAAAAAGATTATTTAAAACAAAATTTAAATCGAAAACGAACATGATTATGATGATTAAAGGAATGCTGTGACATATTAATTGCTATTGAGAAATTTGAAATAAGACAACAACAACAACGCAATGTTGAATGCGACAAATGCGCGACAAAATGTCGAACCCAAAGAAAGGCCAGATAAAAAAAAAATTGAAAATTTATATATAAAACGCGTTTATTTATAGCACAAACTGAAGCAACAACAAACAACAAAATGTAGCGCGATTGAACATATTTTGATATCCAATAAATATACTATTTAATTTAAGAAAAAGAAGAAAAAACGATAGGAAGCGCATAAGTTCTGTGTGTTGTGTGGATAGAAGAGGGGGCTGCGGACGGGTGCTCCAGCAGTTTGCGCGTCAACAATTTTCAAGCGTGTACACAAAAATCCAGACCAAGACCAGACCAGACCAACGAACCCACCAATACACCAATCCACCAGGCAAACCTACCCACCCTACTACCCCAAACCACCCACCCAACTAGGCAGGCAGGCGGCCACTTGATTAACGCCAATGCCAATTCAAACGCACAAAATCTCTATAGAACTTGCACAGAGAGCATGCGTTCAGAGAGCTTTCACGCTCTCTTAAATTGTTTTGCACACACTCTCTTTGCGCTGGCGCTCGCTCTGCGTCATTTTGTTCGCTCTCCCTCTCACGTTCTATCTGTCGCAGGACGTATTTAATGCACTCTTCTTACTCCCCGCTTTTTCCGTTTCTTGTTGTTTTTGTCATTGACCTGTTGTGGAAAGTGGAAGGACGCAAAAATATTCAAATTGTTTAAATACTTATCTCTCATGACAGCTTCAATATGCATAAGTAGGGTTGTAATCTTAATCAAATCTATCGATAAACTGATCTACTCGTGTAAGAACGACATTGTGTATTTTATTTGCCGTGTTCAGTGCCCATTTCTACCGCCCCCGGCCCCATCTAGTGTTTTATGTGTACCTGGCATAAAATTTAAGCCTAGGCATTTTCAAATGCTAACACAGCAGAGTTAATCGATATAGGGGCACTTGAGGACCCCAGGCGAACATACACATTAATGTGTCCCCCGACATACGCTGTAAACCCAAATTTGTTGCTGCTGCAGTGTGGCCAGTTTACGATATGTTGGGGGGTTCATTCAGGACTTGCATTAATCATCTAAGATGCGCTTAAATGTTAAAATATTTTTTAGTTAAAAAAGTCATTGTTATTTATTATGATTGTAATTTGTCCTTATAGTATATGATTATATGTAAGTACTTTGCAATTTTGCTTCATATTGAAGATTTTACTATATTATTGTAGTATACTTATTGGAGCAGCTTCAAATAAAGCTTTATCAAACAATCGAATTGAATTGTAAAAGCTGCTGAAAGTTTAATTGGTTCAAAACTCTTAAATTCAAATTTTTTTTAATTTTACATGAAACATATAAACAGTTTTTTAAAAATGTATAATAAGATCCATTAACTAATTTTCTCTATTTTTCTTTTGCATTACAGGACATTGATAGTCAATTTTAAGTTAAAATCAAAGTTGAAATAAGTGAGAGGCTGAAGAGGAGCAGTTGTAAAAATGGGTAACGTCTGCAGTTCCGGGCAGAAGAAGAAAAAGGACAAGGACAGCTCATCGGAAAAGTCAGATGAGTAAGTTCAATTGGATATTAATGATGAACTTTAAGGTAAAGCTTTCTTTCGAATATTGCACGACAGCTCCCCACCGTATCAGGAGAGCAGTGCGGACAAAAAGGATGCGCTGCTGGGCAACGAGACGTTAGAGACGAACGAAAAGCGAGCTCCATTGGCCGATGTGGAGGCGTTGCCGGATACGACGCAGTCACAAGATACCAATGGCAATGCCCAAACGCAGCAACAACAGCCACAACAGCAGTCCACACAGCCAAAGCCCAATGCCACAGAGAAGGGTAAGTAAGCTCCGAAAATAAATTCAACATCCGCTAATGTTCCTTCGTAACTCTCTTTCAGATGCTAGCACACCACAGGCAGCACAGGCGCCCAGTGATGTGACTACTGCCAGTCCTGGGATGGGTAATTTGAGCATGCTGCAGGGCAAACCGCCGCCCGGGGGTCGCAAAATCGAACGGGACAAGAAGATTGTGATCTATATATTGGCGGACAACAGCACCGAGTACAAGAAGCACAAGCGTGTCATCTACAGTCTGTACAAACATTTCAAAAGCAAGTGCCAAAACAAGGGATTCGATTTCATCATTGCCGATGTCCATGACAGCGACACATGCTCCAAGGAGACGGCGGCGGGAACGGGGAGCACACATCACGATCAAGGCAATGGCAATGCGAAAAAAGATTTCTCACGGCTGCAGGAGGTGAAGCGCTGGACGCAAACACCACTGGAAGCCCAGGGAGGACACGAGGAGGCAGCCAATTGTCTGTGTGAGATTACACGCCATGTGGCTGGTGCCTACATTATACCCATTCTCTTTTTGGGCTCCACATTGGGTACCCCAATGCTGCCGCTGACCATCGAGAGTCAGGACTTCACCTCGGTGCTTAGTGCGGCGAGCGATGCCGAAAAATTGCTGCTGGAGAAATGGTATACCATTGACAATTCGTATCAACCGATGTGTCATCGTCTCTACACCCAACAAATCGATCCGTATTCGAGTCAGGTGAATGGGGAATTGAATGAGCTGCTTGCGGTGCTGTTGCGTCTGTTCTCCGACGATGTGAAGGACTCGTATCTGACCACAGTGGTGGAGCAGGAGATTAACAACACGGTGCTGATGAGCCAGGAGCTTGCCAAGCGTTGCATTTGGATACAGACGGGTGCTCAATATTCCCGTGCACCCGACAATGCCAGCCAACTGGAGCTGGAGGTGTTGCGTCGCATCACCCGCATCTATGCCGAGCTTAAGAATCAGTTGTGCGAAAAGAATCTCATTCGGCTGCTGCCCACCATGAATATATTGGACGATGAGCTATCGGCGGTGATTGAGAGTTTGTTGGACAAATCGCTGGCGGGCATCTTTGAGGAGCATCATCAGAAGAGCATTGCCCACAACACGCTGGGCGTGGATCGTGTGCTGCTCGAGGAGCTGCAGCTCATTGGACACTACTCCAAGCTGCTCGCACAAAACTCGGCCAATTTTGACATTATGAACGATGTGAAGCGTTACATACGCGATTCTACCGCACAGCCTTTGGTAGTGTCGGGAGCGCGGGGCAGCGGCAAGAGTGTCTTGGTATCCAAGATCATGGAGAACGTGCATCGTTGGAAGCCAGAAGCGCAGCTAGTACTCAGGTGAGTTGCTATTTTATTTGGGATTATTGCTTGAGATGCTTTAGCTTTAAGGAGGCTGAAACATTTTGCAGCCTTACCTCTCCCGATTTTCATTAATTTCGCACTTTCTTCTTAGGTATGCCAACCTGAGCGCTCGCTCCTCGGATCTCACCTCGCTGCTTGGCTCCATTGCCAATCAGATGTCAGTGTTGGAGACTGGCCAACAATGCCAAGTGCCACATGTAAGAACCAGCCTTTTTTTCCCATTAAATCTTCAATTATAACACCCCCATATTTTGTTTCTTAGACACTTGCTGCTTATGCCGGCGTCATTCGTGAGATTCTGGGACGTCAACAGCGCTTCTTTGTGCTCATCATCGATGGCGTCGATGAGCTGCAGCGCGATGCAGCGCTCGACTGGCTGCCGCTGCAGTTGGGCACCCATGGCAAACTGATACTGACCGTCAGCGAGGACGAGGATGAAGATGCTGGTGCTGCCACCGATGACACTGACTTCGATATGCTCGCGGCGCTGGCGCAGCTGGGCATCCAACAACGCTGCTTCCTGCGACTGCGTCAGTTCACCGAACGCCAGTGGAACGATATACTCAGCTCGGGTGGCGGCGATTTCTATGCAGCAAACGGTGCACTCAAGTTGCCCGACGATTGGAAGTCGCTGCACGGCAAGACGCCGTATCATGCCAAGTCGCTGTGGTGGCTCGCCTGGCTGGGACATGTGGCGCAACCGATTAGCGAAATCGGTAACATCAGCAGCAAGATATTGCAGGTGCTCGAGAGCAAGTTTACGGCGGATCAGGTGGAGCTGCTGCTGCTGATTGTGCGCTTGTCGCCGTGGGGCATAAGGGAGAGCGATTGCTTGGGCGTATTTCAGAAGATCACACAACTGGAGGCGCAGGTCGCCTTTAAGATCTGGTCCAAGTTCTGCTGGCTAATGGGACCAATGCTCTTAAGTCTGAAGAACATACGCATAGCGGACCGTAGCTTTGGACGCGCCATCCTGGCGAGATATGCGCAGAAACAATGGCTGGTACATGAAGCACTGCGCGATTATTTCGATCGCCAGGACAGCGAGTTCAAAGGAGCAGCCGCCGGCTCAGCCACCACGTAAGCAACACACACATCTATATATATTAAGAGTGTGTATTAATCACTTTTTCTTTTCTGCAGCTACAACTATCAGAAGTACTTAAAACTGCCTTATCATCACTTCTGTGCGGTGATCGAGGACAAGCCGGCGCCGCACAAAATCGACATACTGTTCAACTGCTTCTACTTTACGGATCTGCAGTGGATTGCCAACAAGGTGCATGCCACGGGACCAGCTCATCTCATGCACGATCTGCTCCATGCCGAGTGGCTAGCGGGCCCCAATTGTGTGGGCTATGTGCATATCAATTTCCTCAAGGAGTTCCTCGTGCGCTATCTGCACGAGTTGAGCTACGATGGCCAGCAATTCTATACGCTGATGAAATACTATCTAAAGACACGCTTCAAAGAGTCCTCCGAGTTGAAGGATGACGAGAAGATACGCTCCTGGTGGGAGTACACCAATGAGCTGGAGTTTGCCTTTCTCGAGATACTCAATGCCGACATAGATGCCAATCCCAATGAGGAGACAACAGCAGATGGGGATGGGGACACTACCGCTGCAGTAAAAGGATATGATGTTTTGACGAATCTGCCGCAGCCTGGTTGCTATGTGGCTTCGATGTCAACGGAGCGCGCCGAGATATGTATTTGGGATGTGAAGAACTGTTGTCGCATTCGCCAATTGCATGGCATTCAACAACCGACGGCCATGTGTCCTGTGGGCAACTATGAGGCGGCTGTGCTCTGTCGTCGGGAGATACGCGTCATTAATCTGGACGAGGGCAAGTTTAAGGTGAGTTCCGAGAGATTAACTGACTATCTGTATCTTATACTGTCAACTCTTTTATTGCAGGTAACGCTTAAAGGCGTCATGAACCAAAAGATGCCGTACTTTGGTCAGCATGATCAGCATCACTTGGTCTGTCTCTCGCGCAATCGCATGTACGTGAATCTCATGAATCTGGAGTCGGGCGATTGTGTGACCACCTTCAAGGCAGGCGAAGATCGTTTCCTCAATTCGCTGCTAGTCTCCGGCGATGGACGGTAAACATGAAAAGCTCCTAAACTTCTTCCACTAGTTTTATACATGTTTAACTCATTTCTAGCATCCTCGTTTGTGGCGATGAGACACAGAAGCCTTTCCCGTTGCTCGTCTGGCATCTATCACAGCGCAAGTTGCTCTACGATCTCCGCATACCACATCATGACTTTGTCACCTCGATGTCGGCCATCACACACGAGGGATCTTATGTCTGTGTGGTAGCCAAGGAGCTCAACGAGCCAACGACACCCAATTTCATAGTTGTCTACGATCTGCAGAGCGGCACATTATTCAAGAAATGGAAGCCCAGCTGCAATACGGTTGCCTTGGCCATCTCTCAATTGAATGCATGTGTTATTGCTGGTCTGGAGGATGCCAAGATCTTGATTTGGGATCTAGTAACGGGCAATTGCAAGTGCACATTGGTTGGCCATAATGCACCCGTGACGTTCCTTAAACTGGATCCACTAGGCAAGGTGTTGCTATCGTACGACAAAGAGGGACGCGACAGCGCCATACGCATGTGGGAGCTAAGCACAGGTGAGCGAAGGGGAGAGAGGTTTTCAGATAGTATATAGACATTCATCTTTGGAGTAGAAGAGCATTAGGAAAAGTGTAACAAGCAGAATCAAAATCCATCAACTTAATGGAGTGGAGAACCTCTATTTTTTTGAAGATTAAGTTTTGTGTGAATTCAAAGAGCGATGTCTAATTATACTTTATTTCTTTACAGCCAAATCATTAGCCGTTTATAAGCCGCCGGCACAGATCACCACCTGCGAGATACTGCCAAATGGCGCCTATGTGGTGCTGGCTCTCAAGGATCGCAATGATCTGCTGACGTTGGCCTTGAAGAATTATGGAGACAGCAGTGCGGATGCATTGGAGGATGACTGCGGCACATTGTATGGCAATCCCGATAACCAGCACAAAGTCTTTCAACTTGAGTAATTAAATTGAATCAATTAACATTAGCTATCATTATTCAAATTACACACATACGATATACCACAACAAAACAACAAAAAAAAAAAGAGATTACAAAAAAAGTAAATGAAATGAAATTATAATTCTGAATTATATAAAATATCGCTAAAGAAATTCTCATGCATAATTCATTAGTTGTATGTAAAATTCTATAACAAAAAAAAATCCAATGAAAAAAACAATTTACCAGATGTACAAAAAACTAAAGAAAAACCAAAAAAAAAAAAACAAAAATTACAAATTACAAAAATTACAACAATTCAAAAGTCCAAATCGTCAACGTTTATTTAAATTATCTAAATCTTATGTGGTGGCAAACAAATACAGCAAATTCTTGGCAAACTGAATAATCTCAGTGCCGCCCAACTTTGAAGTGCCATAGATGCGATCCACAAATGTGATGGGCACCTCGGCAATGGTGAACTTATGCTGTCGGGCACGCACCAACATCTCCATTTGGAACACATAGCCCTTGGACACACAGCTGGCAATGCATTGCTCCAGCACTGGTTTCTTATACAATCGAAATGAGCCCGTCAAATCGCTGGCATTGGGACGCAGCAGGACCTGGGACAGAAAGTTGGCACCACGCGAAATCAGCTTGCGTTTAAAATCCCATCCAAAGACGCCGCCATCGCCAGCATAACGAGTGCCCGAAACAATGTCATAGTCGCCCGTCTCCTGCAGCTTAATGAACTCGGGTATGAATTTGGGCTGTCAACAACAGGTAGCAAAAGTCATTAGGCTGAGTCAGTGCAATATAATCTTTTTGTACTCACATGATGACTTAGGTCGGCGTCAATGATGATGATAAAGTCGCCGGTCGCATGCTTAATACCGTGTATGTAGGCGGTGCCCAGACCCAGCTTGGCACTACGTGGACGCAGCACAATCTTGTCCTCACCGTATATCTTTTGCAAATCCTTTGCCACATCCAAGGTGCCGTCCGGACTGCCGTCGTCAATTACTATCACTTCATATTCATAGCCGCTGCAAAAAGACAATTGTTCTTAAGTTTCTGTTGTGCGACGTGTCTATTTTTTCGGGCTGATTTACTTACCTGGCCTTCATGTATTTCACTATAAGCCATATGATAATTGGTAGGTTGTCCTTTTCATTATATGTGGGCAGCAGAATGCTGTATTTGTGACCATTGGTTGTCATTTTGTTTAGAATAACAAATAATAATTAAGCAAAACTGTCAGTGATAGACCGAGGTGAAAAACATCGATGGCTTAAGCGATGTATCGGTGCTTTTGAACTTCAGTGCAATCATCGATGTTTTACAGCAAACATCAAATCAATTAACTAAAAGTTCAAAGTAATTAAAGTATAATTTTTTAAAAGCGAGCATTTCAATTGAAAAAACGTCGTTATATCGTAAGGCATAATGTTTTATATTTGTTATTTCACCTTTCCAGCGAACTTGTGGTTCCAATTTTAATGTTCAATAGAACCACTTGTGCTCGAGTTCGGAGCAATCGATAACAAGTTGGCGGCATCCAGTTATATGAGCAGTCGACATTCAAATCGATGCCGCGATAGCGGGCAAGGGCAATTTAATATATGATAAAAGTCGCTGTTCCGTTTCGTTGCTTTATTAGTTTTTTTTTTGGCTTTGGCATACAAATTTTTCAAATATACCCGCACACACATATACTTACACAATATATGTATGTATAACTTATGTAAAAAGATAATAACATTAAAAATTAATCAAAAATACATCAATGTTATCCACATAACTTAACACTATTAAATTAGCTCATATTTACTATATTATAGTATGTACATATCTGCTTTGATTCTCACAATATTATCAGTAACAAAATATTGTTTGGCTCTTATTAAAAATACCGCGAATGTGCTTTGTGTTTATCGTTTGTAACCTGAGTTCTCAATTTTAAACTAATCCAAAGTTTACGACAGCTTTTTCGCTGCCTTCGACAAGGCCAGCGATTGTGCCTCTTTGGTCAGTCGCGTGTATTCCTCCTGCATGGTGGAATAGCACACCTCAATCAGTTTGTCCATGTCCTCCTTTTCATAGCCTTCCGTAGAGATTTCGGGCAGAATGTTGATCAGCGCATGGCCAGGACGAAAAGCTTTTTTCTCCTCATCGAAGAAAGAGTATTTAGAGATGACCACTGGTTGAATGGTGCACTTGCTCTGCAACGCAATGTGGAATGAGCCCTTCTTGAATGGCAACAACGTATCCTTAGAGTTGCGTGTGCCTTCGGGAAAGACGAGAATCTTGCAGTTACGCTCCTTTATCGCAACCGCTTCCTTTTGCAGTGAGTTAATCGAGTCTGATTTGCGAGAACGATTGATGTACAAGGTGCCCCAAAGCCAGGCGCCAACTCCAAAGAAAGGCATGTACAGAATCTCCTTCTTGGCCACCACTGTTGAACGGCCAATCACGGGCCACAGATAAGCGAGCACACACAAATCCAAAGCGCTTTGATGATTCATTAGCACCACGCTGCCGTGCTCCCTTCTCACGTTCTCGACTCCACGCACCTCCATGGAAATGCCCATCAATTTACACAGTTGCAGGAAGCACCATGAAGGAACCCTATTAATAAATAGCAATAGATTAGAACAGATAATTGAGTATGGTAATTTTGATGTACTCACAGTCCATTGCGATAATCCCTAGGACGCAGAATCATGAAAGGAATACACACCATGACAATGGCACCAGCTCCGACCAGGACAATGCACATCCTCATCTGGTAGGGCGCCTTGGCTGATATGCTCAGGATTAGGGCTACAACACAAGCCAGTCCAATTACCTCACAGGTGCAAGCCATCTTACTCAGTTATCAAGCAGTGCTATAATAAAAAATACAACGAATTTAAAGCATTCATTATAAATTAAAACCAAGGAAATCAATGTGAGCTAAGTTCAAATCATAATATGGCTGTACTTTAGCATTGGAACGGAATATTTGACTCGAGCAATTAGTAATTATAATGTCAGGTGCACATTACAGTGCCAGGTATAATTTTTGTTACATATGTACGAAACCTGCAACTGCAGACAGCTGTGATAAGTAAACAGATCAATTACTGGAAGGCAAAGTGATATCGGTGATAGCTTAATCGATTTAAAAACACTTCCACGACCAAAGATAACGAGCCCCTAGCCTGGCAACTCATGTTTACAGCTCTCATATCAAGTTGCTTTATTATTATGCAGAGTACCCAATGGGAAATTGGAGGAGAGCTAATTTAAGAGCACAATTGAAGATTAAGAAATTCACCAAACTTTCCATAAGCGGCAAGGTATTATTGCAAGCTTATGGCGGAAGTAGCTTACTACTTAAATGTTATGTTAGCCAGCTAATTAAACGTTCTAAAGTGAAACTCACAAACTGCACTATTATTATTGGCTATAGTTCAAATAAAATTGTTTGACGTCCGTCGCTGTGTACGCCACACAAAACACTGAAAAACTCATTTAGAAATCATTCAGGTAGCACCTGAGTATCACTGGAACTAAGGCAATTACTCGTAATATTAGCAAAAAATAATATGAAAGGCTTATCAAAATTTTCGATTTTTCTAAGGCGTTGAACTTTGATATAACGCTGATACATTCTAACCGCTTTATACGTATTGGAAGCGCCCCACAGCAACAATGTTACTTTTGATTGGATTTCACCTTCAAGTTATTTCAATGGATGGATCATAGTACTATATACTATGTTGTGCTGCTTTATCAAAAACATGTGTATATCTTAAGTGCACCACTTGCCGAAGTAATCTTCGTATAAGCCGATTAATAGAGCTAATCGGAGCAAAACCATTTCTAATAAAAATGAGGGTGCGTTCTGATAACTATGGTTTCTATTTATATTGAATTCTAATGAATTTCGTAATAAACAAGAAAGTATAAATTATAAATGTCATTTATTATACAAAACAGCTTTCTATTTACTAATTTAAAAAGAAAATTTTCTGCACTTAAATCATTATTACATATGTTTGTACCTAATTCAATTAAAAATTTTTATTTCCATAGTTTATTGGCTCACACGCGTTCTACTATAATGCTGATAAGAATTATGGCGGCTTAAAATTATGGTCATTGTTATGATTGGATGCTATAAACTTATGTTTTACTCTCGGCTAAGCTATTGTTTTTGTTTAGAATATCAGTCCAATATTGACCGCACCCGCCGATGTTCTTAATCTATTATGACGATCGCGTAAAATTTCATTCACGTAGCATTCGCTCATACTATTGATAAGATTATGGCATGATTCTGACAAATGTTGAAGTACAAAAACAAATCATACATACGAAACAGTGTTTCTGTGTGTGTATTGCATTACAACTACAGCACACGTAATTTACGGGGCTTTTGGTGGGGGCGTTAGTAGGGGCGTGGCAAAGTGCCCACGCCAATTAGCCATCAATTTACGACGAGCACTTTCGAGTTCAAAGTCGACAGACAAACAGAAAGACAGACGAATGCAATTCTCGAAATGTGCAAAAGACACTTGTTATAGAATAGGGGGAGAGACCTGAATCATCAGATAGATGATAATGATGATGATGATGATCGCACAATTTATAATCGAATGACTTTTAAGTGGTATTTTATTACAGACATGCGTTAGATTTGTGCGACTGATTTAAATGGTTTAACTGAGAGGTTATTCAACAGCATTTGACAAAGTAAATGTATTGGTATTACAAAAAGAAATTATACGATGAAGGTAATATCAATTTTGTCAAAACTTTTAAACACGCAATATGTATTAATAATGAGATTGGAAAGGGAACTTTTAAATGATGTGAAGTAACCAAGAGAAGGGCGCAACATGTCGTTGTACACACACAAACACAACCAGCAGTGTATTTGTGCGTTTGTATGTGTGTGTGTGAAAGCTAGCTAGGTCAGCAGAGCACACCATAAACCTGTGGCGAAGACGATGGAAGGGATGTTAGTGTATGGGGAGAGAGCGGAAAACCAAGACAATTATTGGGGACAGGGTGGCTCATTGCGCGGTCACGCATGGGAAAAAGAAACGAGTGTATTGCTAGGATACTTAGATAGTATGCATGTGCACAAGGGAATACGCTTACATACATACATGCACACCCATACATATGTATGCATGTGTGTAGGTATGTATGTCACTTGTATGGCAACAGGAGGAATTGACAAAAACACATTCCCTGTTTCACTTACTCTACTGCTGGACCAAAACGTAAATGTTTTTTTTTATTTATTTTCGTTGCTGTTAATTACTGCTGCGTTTTTCGCGGATCAGTTGCTCTTCGAATGTCACAAGCATTTACCGGTGCCGATTAAAATTAAATTTTCTATGCAAATCACGCGATTGATTAAGCTTAATTGCTTTTCACATTTCACTTTAATGTATCGAATATTAACGATGGTGTTCAATTCAGTTTAAATTTTGGATGATTTAAGGAGGTTATTAATTTGACCGGGTGACCGTTTAACAAACCATCCAACAACACAAGTGAACGCCAGCGCTCGCTTTTTACAAATGCCAGTAGGGTTCTAGTGAATTAAATGAGCTTTCGCATGCTCTAAGTTTTTTTTTCGTAGTTGTGTGTGTGCGCGCGCAATTTTTCCAAGTATTGGTGTGTGCGTGTGCCTCGTACTTTCGTGCTCTAAATTGGAACTCGTGAAATTTTCTTATTTCGTATGAACTACTAATTTAAAACTCTATTTTAGAATAAAATATAGAAAGATCTGAACAGATATCTATACGTTTTTCTTTTTATCTCATACATCCATATAAAATTAATTTTTTTGTATTTAATATTTAAATAGTCGAAAATAGAATCAACAAGTATTTCACACTAAGGACGTAATTTCACGCGCTCATCTCTATGACACATAAACACTGAGTCACACTCACACAGTTGTACACAATTTACGCGTCAAGCAGAGATAAGCAAGCCAGCCCTACCTAGAAAAGTACTACACTTGAATTTGACAACCCCAACAAGTCTGCACAAGAGAGACGGGGAGTAGTTTAAGAGAAAATTGATGCTCGGTGGAATACACACGCTCATAAAGAATAAATACAAATAAACCTAACCGTATAAAAGCAAATGCCTATTAATAATGAAATAGGCAACCGATGACATAAGTCATAATTTGTTAATAATTTAATAATTTTCATTTTTTTACGCTCTTCTTTTAAGCGCTTCGAATGTTTTTAAAATTGCGCGCAAAGATTTGAAAAGCTGGTATGATAAAGTATTTTATTTAGCAGTTTGGTATATTGGTTATGCAGGTTATGGTCCCACTGATGTATTAAAAATATCGACAAGTCGCTAGTTCTATCGAGCATTGTTCACCTCTAGAGAACACATTTGTTTTACGCTCGCATTTTTTTCGTTGACTCCCGCGTTTTGCCGCTCGGTGATTTGCACAAAGTGCAATTACATTGCAAAAATGCTTAATTTAACTGCAGACGATGCTGCAGTTACAACAGAGAAGCTGTACCAAAGGCCTGCACCATCGCCAACGACGGAACCACCACAATGCCGTCTGTGCCACGCTCGGTCTGCAATCAACACGGCGTCTCCCAATATTTACGAGGTGACTGTAGATTTTGGCCGGCAAGATTCTAAAGAGAATAGTGATGAAAACGAGAAGCACTTGATTGTGGATGTTTGCGAAAGTGTTTGGGGCGTTAAGTATGATCGTCACGAGTTTCTACCCGAACTCATCTGTCGACACTGTTTACAAATGTTGAAGGAACTGTATCAGCAGCGCAAAGACATGGAACAGCGTGAAAGAGAATTGTTGGAAGACCTGAGGAATGTAGTTAAACTGGATCCGAAATACAGACCAGGACTTAATGGCAATCCTGGTGTCTTTGAGCTAACAGATGCTGAAGAAGGTTGTGTCGTTGTGGACGTCGATCCCGATCAATTGTGTGAGACGAGCGATGATGAATTCTTGGGTTCTGATGGCGACGCCGATGGTGAGGAAGAGGATTGGTACGATGACGACGAGGAGGAAGCACAAAATGAGGCAGACGAAGATGCCGATGTCGAGATGCCTCTCGGTATGGATGCAGCACAAATGGCGCTAATGCAGGCTCATCAAACAGCTGATGCTTTGGCTCAGGCAAATGCGCATCCCAAGAGCGCCTTCCTCTGTCAATACTGTGATCTGGCCTTTACACTGCAACCCGACTGTCAGCAGCATGAGCTGAGTGCTCATGATCCCTCCGTTCCTTATTGTTGCAACTACTGCCAACTGCGTCTGGCAACGCGACCAGGTTTGATAGCGCATATCCGGGAACTGCACGATGCCGAGCGTCCTTATGTATGTGCCCATTGCAACAAAGGCTTTGTGCGTCGCTCGGACCTCAAGAAGCACACAATTGTGCATACCGGCGTGCGTCCATTCTCCTGCAATGTGTGCTCCAAGAGCTTCTCGCGCAACACCAACCTGACAAAGCATCTGCGCATTCACAGCAGTGTCAAGCCGTTTGTATGCCAGAAGTGTCCGCGTTCGTTTCAAACGCCGCTGGAGCTGATGAAGCACACACGCTCGCATTCGGAAGTGAAGCCGTTCCAGTGTGGACGCTGTGCGGCTTCGTTTACGCGGCGGGATAAACTGCTGATGCATCAACAGGTACACACAAAACGAGATGCCGAGCAGCAGCAGCAGAATGCACGCTTGCAGATGAGCATGGCGCCAGAGCAGCTGCAGATGCCATTGCATCCGTATGTGGAGACGGAGCAGCAGCTGCCCTACGCTTATCAGCAACAGTTGCAGGCACAGCAGCAGCCGCAGCAACTTCAGCCACAACCATTGCAGCCACAGTTGCAGCCCAAATCGAGATCTACACCAAAGTTATCGCGCAGCTTTCGTTGCGATGTGTGCGACAAAGGTTTCCAGCGTGAACGTGATCTGCAGCGTCATCGTGCTTTGCATATGGACACGCTGTTCGCCTGTAAGCTGTGTGGCCAGGGATTCAATCGTCGGGAACAGCTGCAACGTCACGAGTTGGAGGCACATGGTCCCAGTTATACGTGTTCCATCTGTTGCATCACTTTCCTGCATCAAACGGAGCTGGAGACGCATCTAAAGGTGCACGAGTTGCAGCACAGCGTGGCCAAGAGCACACAGGAGGCGTTGCAAGCGGCAGCCACAGCAGCTGCCATCGCAGAGCAGAGCCGAATAGCTGTGCCACCATCAGTGGCAGCAGCGCAAGCGGCTCCTGTAATCAGCCAGGAGCCAGTGGCCATGGTGAACATGAAGCCCACGCAAGCCGAGATGAATTTCTATAGCAACATGATACCCACGATGAAATTGGGCTTCTACAGCGAGACACGCCCCGAGGAGCGTAACGAACTTTGAATGATTAATTCCATGTACGAATAAATGCATAATTTGTGATGCTGTTAAGTACACATTTGCTTCTCTTTTGATTTACAATTGTAATTTATTATATCATTATTTAATTTTTCAATTATTATATCTTTTAGGTATTGTAAGAAAGGAGATATGCATAATTTTGGAAATTTATTTATATGAAGTCATATCTTATTTGCCTGGAGCATTACTATTATCATTTGGTTAAAGTCTTTAAGAAGCACATCTTGTAAATAATCTGGATAAGGAAGAAATTGGAATTTGCCAAGGTATCTTCTTAATTATTTTCCTATTCGAAAAGTATGTTTAATATATACGTCTATCTATTTTGCAAACAAAAGTTTGAATTGCTATAGAGCATGGTCATATGAAAGATATATTGATCTATATATAATAAGGATTTAAAGGAGCACAAGTTGCAGTGTAGCATGAACAATCTGCCAGCTACTAATACAAGTTATTTTTTTTTTTTTTGGGTTAGAGAACTACTTAATTTTGCAGCATATGATTTATGTAGAGGGAGTTCCCTAGTTTTCAGATTCCTCCCGATCCCCAGCAAACAACTCAATCGCTTTGCGTTCTATCGCATTATTATCGATGCAGCAGCAGCAGCAAAAGCAGCTGTTCCAGCTCAGCTGCCACAACAACAACACAGCATTACGTGTGTGTGTGTTGTGTGTGTGCAACTTTTGTGGCAACACCGGTTGGCTCCCTGCATTTGTTTGTTCATCCTCCGCTGATCAGTTTGCGAGCAAAGCGCGGCGAGTGAAGACGTGAATCGCGCACAACGACAACGCGAAGTGCTTGCCACAAATGGTTGCACGATCTTAGCGCATTTTTTGTTTACTTTCATACGTAGAATTAAAGTGTATGTACATATGTGTGAGTGCTTATTAATCGAAAATTCAATGCAATATCAATTTGTGCAACATGCCGTCAACAAACTTCGTGGCAAGTGTCGCATGTGAATAAATAAAGTTGCCACGATATGTTGCATTTTGGATTTATTGCAAGAAAACCTTCAACGTCGCAAGTCAACGCAACACGCAACACACACGCAATCCCAACTTGGAAACGACGCTGAGATTGTGCCAAGTTCCAGCTTTGGTCTCCACTTGGCGAAGATTGTCTCGATTCTAGGTACGATATTATAGTATACTGTTGTCCCTCGAGGCTTGGGTGACTTATGCGTTTCACGCCTTGTCCAGAGCTCTCGGCACTTCGGATCGATGCCACCTGTTGTGCTTTTGGCGCCCTAATCACTGCACGACATCCTCTTTAAAAAGATTTTTTAAGTGCATTTCTATTTCACATTTGCATCTATTTACAATGCTTGAATTATACTCAATTTAATACAAAAACATCGTGAGATTTAATGTGAATTTATAAAGAATTATGCCTTGAATCTGTAAACATATTTATTATTTAGAGATATAGATTAAAGAGATATTTCAGCATTAGTAGATTTATTTTATATTCACACAAAAGCTGGCTAACTTTTAGAAATAACAAAATGTTGAAGAAATTTATATAAACAAATTTACAATTCAGGCAAAAGTTTGAAAATATTTCTACAATTATAAATCGCTTTTACTCTAAATTATCATACTTAACACTTGCGCAAATTGAAATCGCTTTAAATATATGTATATAGTATACATAAAATTACCGCACACAAAAGCGCAAAGTATTCCGTTACTTATTTAATATTCTCAAGCGTTCTATATTTCAATCTGTATGATTTTTTTCTATCGACATTCAAGTTTAACTCGCCTTTTTCTAATAGCTGCCAAACGAGTCAACAAGCTATTAAAATAATCTCTGTCCCATTAAGATGTAATTGTTAGTAAATTGAATTTTACTGTCATCGCCTGACAAATATTCGACACCAGCTTAAAGAAAGTACTTTTATGTCAATCACAGATGTGAAATATCTCTGAGGAGGATCAAGTTACCCCGTTAATCAACTCGAATATCTTTCTCATGTTTACCACAACAATAACATTCACTTTGCGGTTTTTGATTTTGATTTCTGCCGTTTTACTGCAGCTTCAGGTAGCGCTAACAACTTGTTGATGATGTGCTGCCAATTGGATGGTTTTAAAAGTAATGGGGTAAATCAATGTTCGTCATTTACTTTATGACTGCCAGAGAAATTGGCATAAGAAGAGATTAGCTATCGTTTCTTTTAATTTCTACACGATTGCACAGAGTTTTCAATAATATTTTTGTTAAGAAAATATATTTATTTAAATTAATTTAAAAGGTAGAATGATTTTTGAGATAGACATTTAATAGATGTTATTTTTGTTAGAGAAAGAAGGTCAAGGATTAAAAAAGGCAATAAAAATAGTTCTTTTTAAATATGAAAAGTAATTTTCTAATATATTACAGTAGTTCTGACTTAAGCTAGAATATTTAGAAGAATTAAAAGGTTTTATACGTATTTAATTTCTAATTCAAGAAATTTAAAAGATGTCAATTTATTTACTCTATTTGTTTTTTTAAGAATTTATGTATTAATATAAAGAGTTTCTCTAAAGACATTTTTTAGTACAATTGTTTTTGCTTTCTTTTTTAATATGCACTTTTAGAAGATGCTTTAGAATTCGCCAAGAGTATAGAAAGAATATTGTTTCAATATAAAAAAAGTGTTTATCTAAAGACATTTAATTTCTATTATGTTACATTTCAATATAAAAAGAGTTTCGCTGAATACGCCAAATTACTAGCAAAGAGCAGTGGAGATAGTGAGAGCTTTAGAAGAATTGCTGATGTGATGTGTTGGATGATAACGTCAGTAACTGGCATTGCCAACATTGTTTATTGTAATTGCGATTTGTGGATCGAATACGTCAATGTCACGAGTTGACAGAGACGACACTTTACAGATGTCAAACAATTCCTGCTGCTTGTCGTCGTTTGTCGAATCGTTTCGTTTTGTTTCGTTTCGTCTCGTTTTGTTTGGTTTTGTTTAGTTTTGTTTTTCCATATGCTCTCTGTTGAATCGAGCGAGAGCTTCTCAGTTTCTACCAAAACAAAACAAAACAATGAAAGAAATGAAAGACTGACTGTACTCGCATTGTCTTGAGAGATTCGCATGGGAAGTGCAAGACATCCGTTTCACTTGGAATTTTCAATTCACTTTCTTTGCTGCTGGTTGCCATTTCTTTGGGCCACTTGTAGACAAAAGATATAGATATAGTTATAGATTTATGTGCATGTTGTAATATTGTATACATGAGTGCGTTCCACTTGGCAGAGTTCGTATCGAGTTGAGCTGTGTGTGGAGGTTTTTCATCATCATCCGCAGTTAGTTGATGTCGTCGCCATCCGTTTACTGTATCATAAACATTTATGCCAATGTTTTTTTTTTTTCTGTGTTTGTTTCTTTCGCTGCGACTTTTCGCGAATTGAGAGTGTGTGTGTGTGTGTGTGTGTGTGTGTAAACCTGTTCCATGTGATTTCTTGAGGTATTTTGCCTGGCCTGGCCTGGCACGACATTTGTTCCTGCTGCCCCAAAAGACACTGACACTGGACTGGATGGACTCTTGGCTCTTGGCTTTGCCACGCTGTGGCGACTCGCTTCATGTCGTCACGCGAACTCTCAATCCGTTCATTAATTCAGTTGGCAAACGGTTCGACTGCTGCTTAGTTTGTTGCTTCGCTCTTTGCTGTGCTGTGCTGTGTGTGCTGTGGTGTGTTTGGTAGGCGTGCAAGTAGCTGGAAGTGTTAATTAGTTGTTGCTGTCTCGTAACTGTCCCGGCGCTCGCGCCATCTCGCTTGCACTCACACTCTTTCCGCATCGCTATCCGTTAATGATTTATATGGGAACTGGGTGCCAATTGTGGGAGTCGATCTCAGGTTGCAGTTACCTCGAGCCAGACAACTGCGTTTAGTCTAGAATTATGATTCTTACTGTTAACGATAAGATAACCGCCAAAGGGCTTTACTACCTTGTACAAAGCCCTAATTAATTGGGCGTTTCGCATCTCACATATCTTTCAAGCAGATTTCAGATTTTGTACGTAACTTACGCAGCGAATTGAGTTGTTCTTAGAGCTTAGAGTTTCCTCTTCTATTCAATTTTCATTATCATAAATACCTTTCAACGAGATTCTCATAATGCTAATGCTATTTTAATTTTATGGCTCAGTCTCTGTTACACATTGCGTATACTTAATGTCTGACATTACAAGCGACACCATCACTTAATGTGTTGTTTTAATATGCATTTTATTCACAGTTATTTGTAATTTTTTGTTATTCAATTGCATGTGCTTTAGATTTTAATTTGTATACACAGATAAAAATCAACCAATCATATTTTTATTAATATTTAATAAACAGTTCTCTTAATCCCATTATTACCATAACTGAAATGCATTTCTTTAAGTTCTTGCATACATAAAATTTCATTTTGAAATACTTCAGTTTACTTAAATATTACCAAATGGTTTTCAATCTTTTGAAATCTCATATAATTTGTTTTGCTCTTAAGAACACTCGAGTTTATTCTTTCTCTCCACAATGTGTTAACTTTTGTATAGAATAAAGAATTAAAATGTTCGTTTAGTTCATTTAATCTCAATATTATAATAGCTGAAATCGAGTTGTTTAAGTTCTTCCTAAACTTGTTGATATTTAAAATATTTCTACAACATTATTTTCCAATTAAAATCCATATTGTTACTTTGTTTTGATATATTTATTTATTTAAGTTCTTTCATCAATCAAATTTCATTTAATTTACTTAAACGAGTTTCAACTGGTATTCCATCTTATAAATCTTTTCATAATTTGTTCTTCTCTTGAAAATACTTGAGTTTTTTCATTCTCCCCACAATTTGTTCTCTCTTATATAGGATAAAGGATTAGGTTTTCTTTGTTTTGTTGTATTTTATTTATAAATAGCAGAAACCCTATTCTTCTTCGCCAATTTCCGCACATTGGTTTAAGTGGCGTATTCAATTGCTGTTGGGATAATTTGTTTGCCTGGTGGTATTGGATAGTGCAATGATTTCCATAATTGTTGAAATTGCGTTGCCTGTGCTTTGGGGTTTTAGGGGACAGGACAGTCGTGTGTCGTGTGTCGAATCTCGATTTCGACATTGAAAAATTCCTTTTGTTGTTGCTGTTGTTGTTGTTTTGTTGTATTTTGCGCAACTGCCGCCAAACTGACAGTGAGGACGAGCTACAAATTAGTGGCGAGAGTGCATCCCAAGGCTTTGAAATAAATTCCTACATGCAATTTCAGCTTCGACTCTCTGGCTGCTGCAACTCGGATGTTGATCGCGAATGTGAATGTGAATGGAAATGGGCTTTTGTGAAGTGTGGAGTGTGCAGCGGGGCAAAAGGGAGGCAGCAAATCAAAAAGATCCCAGTTCCCAATCTCAGTCGTAGTCTCTGTTTTCGTCTCTGAAGATGCGCAGGTGATGTTCAGCTGGAGGGCATTGCACGTCTATTGATGCCACCACCTTCGCCTCCACCTTCGCCTCCACCTTCGCCTCCACCACCACCTTCAACTTCAACATCAAGTTGAAGCTCAACTAATGTGGGTGTGCGACTCTCACATGCGCATATGGTATATGCGATTGGATTATCGTTATCGCATCTGCACAAATTACAAACATATTTCACTAGACGTTGTCCCAATCCCAACTCGCCATCGCAATCGCAGTCCGCATTCAAGACCGCTGCCTTTAGAGGTCACTTACTATAGCATAGATGGCAGTCCTCACCAAAAACCTGTGCAACCTGTGCTCTAAGTTTCTGCCCCTTCTGCTCTGTCCCCCCTCTTTTCTCTACTCTTGTGTCCCTTTATGGCAAACTGTGACTGCGAATCGCTTTGTCACGACATTTGCATTGTGCCCACTCGACTGTTCTTTTGCTGGTGGTATGTGAGGTGTATTCTTGGTGTCTTCTTGTTTGTAACTTGGTCACAGTTACAGCTGTGATTCCTAATATTAATATATTGGCCATATTTGCATGCATTAACCGTAATCAGCGAGCGAGCTAAAGAACTTAAAGGTAGAGCATTTAACTTATTAAATATTGACTTAAAAAACATTCAAATAAATGCCGAACAGATTCAGATTTTCTTTATAAGTTTGCATTATTTTGTATTTTAAACTTTTTTCAATAATATATAATTATAATTGTGTAATTTCTAATTCAGAATAAAATTTGTTAGTACAAAGTATTCATTGAGTAACTGTGGCTTATCGCTCGTATAGTTAAAAGATGAATGATATATTTATGTGATTCCTTCATATAATTCCTTCATATTAATATATCATTCCTTCATATAAATATATCATTATATTACAAATATTGTATTTTTCTTTACTTAATAAGAATACTTTATTCCTTAATAGGCTAGGCAAAAATAATAGATGCAGAATTGTATCCATAATATTTTTCTCTTCCTTATTTGTTTCTTAACGTATTTTTGCTAGACATACCAATAGAATATTATGGTTTTCTTTTGGAAAAGTGTTTTGTGCTAGACTTTATTTCTTTATGTCTTAATAAGTGCTGAAAATGCATTGAAGAGAGTTTATAGGTCAAAATGTAGACGAAGTGAGTTACCTTAAAGCATCGAATAAAGTGTTGATTAGCATTAATGCTTGTGATTAATGACAGTTGCTTAAGAGTTGTCATAACTGTGGAATTTTCTTGACAACAGATGCCAAGTCAATGGCATGCGAATAGACTGGAAGATTTGCTAGACTGCTTGACTGGTAGATGGTTAAATTGGTAGACTCTTGGACTGGTTGTGCTGAAGGTTAAGGTCAAATATTTAGTTATGAAAGATGAAAGATGGATGGAACGATGAACGATGAACGATTGCGGCTGATGATGATGATGAGTGCCGTTGACGTTGAATTGTGCAATCTTTAAGGTTGATGCAATTCATAAAGCAATGCAGCATGGGAGATGCGAGATAAAGGAGACAACTGCAATCGTTTTGACATGCATCTAATTGTTTGATGCCTTTTACTGCTAACTGATTCAGTGGCCACATAGATGGCCTGAACAAGTTTTTCTCTTTTGTTTTTTTATTTGTACTCTCCTTTAGCGGGTCGATCGATGCACGTGTTGGCATGCAACTTGTTGCAGCTCCATCATCGTCATCTGAGACAAGAGAGACCATGCCATCCATATTGCATAACCCACACGCGACAAGAAATTCAATGGCAGACAGAAGGCAGAGTCTGTGATGGGAGATGGAAAATGATGTGTTGTGATGTGTTGTGGTCTTTGCCATGGATCGCATTGCATTGCATTGCTTTGGATCGGATGGAATTGGATTGTAAGTGCAGCTCAACTGTCAGCCTTCTTGGGCTAATGCAATTAAAATCACATTAAAAGTTTTCACACACCTTCTTGGCCAAGACTGCCCGAGAGAAAGAGAGAGAGGGAGAGAGATGGATAGGCCATCCGTCTGGTTCTTCATGTTATGGCCAAGACTCCCACATAAATTAGCACTACTTTGACTCTGGCTCCTGCACTTGATCTTGGCTGATTGATAAGCCTTGTTTTGCTGTTGTTTCGGTTTCCGTTTCCATTTCCATTTCCCAACTTTCCATTTTAATGCGATCTTTAAGCGCAAAACCACATTCAAGCTTCCACTTGATGGCATTCACCAGCATTTTCAGCTGCAGTTCTTGATATGTCTCTTTTTTCGTTTTTGTACCCATTACTTAAAGAGTGGAAGGTTGGATTAGTGTCAACCAAAACTGGCAATTCAATTATTTTACTACTATATTATACTATACTGAAATTTAATGAAATGTTAACCTCTCATTACTTTGTTATATCTTTTTCTTTTTTGTTGTTGATTAATGATTCTTTTTGGAGAAAATCATTTTATTCACTTCATCAATCATATTTAAAAGTTATTCAGAGAGAGGAAAATGATTATCGGGTAACTCGTAGTCGATCATACCCAACTGCTTCGTTTCTACGTATGTCTGTTCTTTTTGGTTGTTCGTTTTAGTGTGCTGCATCTTCTTCTCTGCTGCATCGTCTTGTCTCTGTCTCTTTTTTTTTTTTGGGTATTCGAGACTTGGGCACACACGTAATTATCCTTAAAGCCAGAAACGTGACGATATTTGCAATTTGCTGGCCATTGAGTGCCGTTGCAATGTTCGACAGGAATGCCGAATATAAATAATGTTACAATGTTGCATTCTTTGAAGGTAACAGCAGCTGAAGTTCTCACAGCTGCTAAACAAGGCTGCAAGTTAAAGGTTCCTAAAGAACTTATCAACTTTTGAACAGGAAAGAAGGCGTTGAAAATATGCAAATGTCTTTCTTTATTTCAAATGCTAAATAGCTTTGTTAGTGTTGCAACTTTTTGCAATAATAAGAAGGTTAAGAACTAGATAGTTTATTGTTTTTTTATGATTTATTGCTGAGTTAAGAATATAAAGTTAGTTTATTACTAGAAGTGATAATGAAATTATAGTTTCAAGGTATGAAAAGCTTACAAATTATTATCAGCTATTAGTTAACTTATGCTACTGTACAATTATTTCGAAATAGATGTGAAAAACTGCTTTGCTTCTTTAGCTTCTATTCAACGTTCTTTCCACAGTCAAAAGTGACTAAGTTTTTTTTATTTAATTTGGGCTACCGAATCGCCCACAATATCAACAATTAATAGGCTTCGATTGAATTATTCATCAGTCATTGAGGACGGCATTTTTCAGACACTCCAAAAAATCAGCAACAACAACAACGAAGTAATTCTACAATAAGAACGACTAAGACTGGGAAGTGGCCAGAATTTCATTGAGTTTCGACTGCGTCGTCGTCGTCGTCTTCGTCTGTCGACTCGATTCGCGAAAATATTTCTCAATGTCTATCCAGAGCCTGAGGCCAAGCAGCCAGATGCCGAGAGAGAGAGAGAGGAGAGAAAGAAGGCAGAGGAGAGGGAAATAGCCGTGGCTAAGGCGAAACAACTACCTATTAATCAAAATCTCTTGATCTGGGCAAATGTCGCTACACTGCGAGAAAAGGCAGCGCACCGAGAGAAACCCATAGCGAAGTGCCTCTAATTGGGTCAGGGAGCATTTCGACAAGTGTTGTGTGGCGTTGGCGGCCACCAAACCCACCACGTTGATGGACGACGCCAGGCCAGAACAGAGCAGAGCAGAGCAGAGCTGGCTATCGATGCCAGAGAGCAGCTTGATCCGACTTAGGCCTGCCCTCTTGTCTGCTAAGCTTAGTTGGGGTATTAACTATGAGCAGCAGAAGGAGCACGAGGAGATGGACTATGGGCAAATCGCGGTAAATCACAAAAGCAAGACACGAACTGGCTAAACAACAACAGCAAGAACAAAGAGATGATGCCAGAGAATTGCTGCGCCCTTCGGCTCTTTATTAAATTAAGTTAAATCATGTAATTTCCATGTAGCAAGTCAAAAGTGCAATGAATCGCCATCGCCCAAGACCAAGGTCTGTTGATAATGATGCTCATGGCCAAAGGGAACGGCACAAGACGAAGATGAAGGTGAAGGGTCTGCTGTGTGTGCTGTTTGCTGTGTGTGCTGTACCCTATGATCAGTGATTTTCTTCCTGGGAAACTTTTCGTTTGCCCTCAAAGTTTGTTTTTGTTTGACCAGCCACACGCAAAAAACGCGTTCGCTCACTTCTTCACTTACTATGGAATTTAAGTGCTTGCTCCTTTCTCTGCCAAATCTTCGAGTTGTGCTAATTAATTCATACTCATAGTATCTAAGACGCTGCGCTGCTGATTTGTTGTGCTTACTCGGCAAACTTCTTCGTACGCTGCGCTGGCTAGACGAGTGTTAGCACTAAATGCAAATTAGTTGGCGGCCAGTGACACAGGGCCATGGCTAGGGCCAATGCCAACAGTGTGACCAGATAACCCGAAACTCTTGTGAGGAATTTCTACAGAATGAAATTTTGTGATTAAGCAAAATTTGCATTTCTGTGCTTTACTTTAATTTATTTTAAATGTTTGATTTGTAAAGTTTGTATTATAATGTTGTGCAGTATTGTTTGATATTTTCCAGAAAACATTTCTTTTTATCCATAAAAGATCATTTTGAAAAATGTTTCATATTGTATTTATTATGCAAAACATTTTTCTAAAATGTATATTAAGAAATTAATTTACTTTTCGAATTAATTTTCTTTGCTTCAATGAAATTTATTTTGTATGCTTTAGAAATCTTCATCAAAACTACATATATGGGTTAAATTTTGCAAAAATATTTATAAAAGTGGTAAGAAATTGCCCATCGCTCGTCTCAAAAATAAAATTTTATATTGTTTTTCTATTTTTTCAAATTTGAATAAGCCAATTGCTTTAAATGTTTGCAGTTTTGCAAGGCGTATTAAATGTATGCGTATTATTTATATTAGATGCTGAGTAAAAACCATTTAAACCATCTTTAATCGACATGCATTTTTCGGTATGCCTTGACCCACTGTGCGCTTGGGCCCCACATTGTCTTAGTGTTTTTGAAGCTTTAGTTTGGCTTAAACGCGGGGACCAAGACGACAAGACGTCCGACCCGACCCACAACAGCGTTTGCGTTTTAGGTCTGTCCGTTGGTTGAGTTGAGTTGAGTGGAAACTGTATATCGTATCTCGTAGTTAGAATAAATAACTTTAGCTTAAACTAAGCGAGCAGTGGCATTCGCCAGTTGCAATTGCAGTTGCAGTTAGCTGCTGCTGTTGCACAGCAGCATACCTCGATGCATGCCACGAAAGTATCTGACGGACATATTGAGATACATTTCCCCCCCATTTGGTGGTTGCCAAGCGAGCGACAAAAGCATGGAGTATGGAAATGGATTTGGTCTGCATATTTATGAGATTTATTTTACGAGTAGTTTATGCGATGTCGCTACCTGATTTTCTGTCAAGATTCTCGCTCAGCATTCATTACGAGTATTTTTATTCCCTCTACCAAAAGCACAAACTTCCGCAACTCTTCACTGAAGAACTGATTGCCGTTGCTCAGATAGTCAAATTGTTCCACTGTTAAGCCGATTTATGGATGATTATAATGAATATAAGATTGTCGTAAATCGACAATGATTGTCAGCAGCGTGACAAAGTGGATGATGTAGCATTTAAATGAGCTTAACTGCATTGTAAACTTACTAGTTTACAGATTAGCGAAAATGTTGCTTAGACAACAATTAAACACTAATAGTTTTAACTGCTAAATAAACAAAGTAAAGTTTTGAATAGAGGCTGACATTAGAACTTTTTAAACATGTTGTTCATAGCCAAGTTTTTAACCATAATAATAATTTATAACTTACAAATCCAGTTCTTTAATTTCTAATTTGAATGTATTCACAGCAGTCGCAGAGAAATACGATATTGGCGTATCGTATATCGTAAAGAATGAGTTGAATAGCTGACAAAGTATTTCTATTGCTTGTATCCTGTAGGAAGAGAGTGAGGCGAGTCCATGTTGGGTAATCGCCATAATCAAGCAAGAAGTATGTGGCAGTGACTCAGATATCAGCTCTGCAGCTCTGCAGTCTGCTCAAAGTACTCAAAGCTCAAAGCCGCCCGCTGTGTTGACACTGAGAAATGCTTGCGCCGGCAGCGGCGTTGGTTGTTGTTGTGGTGGTGGTGGCCACCAAGAAGCCTGTGGCATCACAGGCCACACTTGCAACATTTTTATGACAATCATTTGAGTTAATTGCGAACAGCAAATGTCCTCTGCTTGCCACAGTGCCGCAGACTGTGGCGACCACACCGTGTGGTGGCATTGCCACAAAGTGTGGCATAAATATTGTGTCTCATTTCGATTGGCAACTCATCTATCTGTGGCAAGTCCCCGCAAACAGCTGTGTTGTGCCAGCTTAGCGCAGTTGATTTCTGTTTGGCGTTTGCCGTTTGCTGTTTGCTGTTTTGGGGAGGAGCATCGTATGTCAGCTGCAAAGTCGCATGTTGCAAGCAGCAAGCAGCAAGTTGCAAGTAAAAGGCATTAGCGTCCGTGTCTGTCACCTTCGTCATGGTCACGCTAATCGTGGTAATCGCCTGCGCCAATAAACTGACAGGTTTATGGGCGTGCAGACGCAAAAAGAGACAGAAACAGCGACAGGGATAGGGACGGGGATGGGGATGGGGGCGACAGAGATGGAAGATGCGTGCGAAAGAGAGATGCGGAAGCCACCGAGACAGTTGCACACTTGATTTAAAAGCAATTAAAATGCGAATTGATGTCGCGATTGATTCAGTCCCCATACACTGTGAGAAAAATCTGAGTACAAATTTACTAGAAACAATGTTTCATTGCTTACATTATGAAAGCGGTTAATGAATTATGCAGGTAATGAAGATAAAAACAAAAGCTTAATTTTCCAGTCAAATTTATTTAGTGATAAAAATACAATCATATCTCACTTAACGGCCACACGCTATTTAGTTAGTTAGCTTAGCGATGAAAATAATTTCGCTTAACGGTCACACTTTAAAAAACATGAACATGAACAAAAACTTCTTTCGCTTCATTTGAATTCTTTTCATTTAGCGCTCAATTTTCTTTTTGGTTCCAATTGAAGTTCAAATAAAGCAATGTAAAATCCATACCTTTAAAGTTGTTGCAAAGCTTTCGCTTAAGTTTTTCTCTCAGTGCACGCAGACGCATCAAATTCATCTCATTTTATGTGCTTGTGTTGCAGGTATCTTCGGTTAATGGGTCACGCAAGATGTTGATGCTATGTTGCTGCCGGATCAGACATACGCTGACTACGTGGCCCGACACCTGACCAGGCCGCACCACTCCAACCACGCCGCCTCCACCTCCAATACCAAATCGAATGCGAGCGACAGCAGCAGCAGCTACGATCGCACTGCGGACTTCTTTGAGAACATTCCCGACTTTGTGGGCGCCTCGTTGCCGACCTTTCTCTACACTCCGCAACCGGCTCCCTCCGCGCAGCCTGTCGATGCTCTCCCCGGGTCACCAGCTCCATCATCATCATCGTCTTCCAGTCCCAGCGGACGAGATGACGAACCCCATTCCAGCGAGAGCGAGAACTGCAATGATGTGTTGCGTCTGTGCGAGGATTTTCTCTGCCGGCATCGCATGCGTCCCGACTTCTTCTGTCAATACCACAAGGCGGTCAGGTGAGTGGCAGCATTTAACTGCTAACAATAGTACAACATTTTCTTTCTCTTTCTCTCTCTCTTTCTGCAGCTCAGCAACTCCCTCGCCGAGGCAGAGCAAAGCATCGCCCGTTATGGACGCAGCCGCCTCTGCTTCGGGGGAGCTAAAGTCTTGCAAGGATCAGGCCTCATCCCAGCAATCGCAATCGGAGAGCAAAGCAAATGCAGTCGTTGAACGCTTCACCAAGTTCTCGGCTATTTACACGCTGCCCGTGGCAAAGCGCAAGAAAACATGCAATAAAACCACCGGAAATATAACAGGTGCGTATCTAACGAGTATTCTACGATTCGTGTTAATTTGACGCTTACTTAATGTAGAGTTAGAAAGGTTTTTAGAAAGGTATTCTAATTCTTTTTAGTAGGCAATCATGCAATGCAGTCAGTACTCAAAAGTAGTTTATTCTATTTGTTACCTAACTAGATTAGTATAGCAAAATAGTCTATTTTATTTATTTATTTTTTATTAATAAGAAAAACTTATTCGGGCGTAATGAAATTGAATATTCATTTAATTGGAATTTCTTTAATTTACTATTTTTAATTTATTTAATTTATACAAATTCCCATATTTAAATCCAATAAATTGTATTTAAAAACTTCACTGTGCAGCTAAAGCTACCATAAGTTTGTGCTGCGGCGAATTAAATTCAAACTGAATTCGCCGGGTTGCTGTTGTTTCAGGGTGACCATGCCACAGTGGTTGTTGTCTCTGCTACTGCTGCTGCTGCTTTTCAGGTTTGTGTCTCGCCTCGACAGCTGTGTGTTATAAATTAACATCAATTTAAATCATTTGTATACAAATGTGAATATTAAAAAAATATTAAATTAAATGTCAAGCGGAATTATGTTTTTTTTTGTAGATTTAGAATTTATGCATAAATTAGTGTGTGAGATGTGTGTTGGCTGTTGAATGCAGTAAATTGCAAAATGCAATCGTCTTTGCTGTGGGAATTGTGAAATGCAGCATTAACAATAAACAATCAACACTAATTAACACGCGACCAGCAAACGAGACACAGCTGAGCGAGACAAGAAGTGGAGAGAGGGGGGAGAGGAGAGATGCGAGGAGAAGTGGCGCATAGTTCAAACACTTGACCTCATATTTGAGCAACTGCACAGAGACCAAACAACAACGAGATGTGGAGTTGTGTGGAGTTAAGGAGATGGAGAGAACAGGCCTTTTACCTGTTATAGACGCAGACAGACAAAAACGAGAGAGAGAGAACAGCGAGCGAGAAAGAGAGCAAGAGGTGTGCGCTTATTAGAGAGACAGCAAAACGATCGTTTGACTCGGCTTCTCGTCTGCTGGAAGCGATCAGTCTGCGGCTTACTCTGCCAGCGTGCAAGTGTGTTCAAGCGATCACAACGCTGTCGACGCTTTAACTGACTCACTGTCTGTCTACCTGTCGACAGACGACATCGTGTAATAAACCAAAATTTGTCGAATATGCTATGTGTATTGTGATGTGTGTGTTTGAAAACACATAACGGAAAAGTCGCTAAAACAAAAGCCATACACAACAAGAGACTTGTTTGCCAAAGTGTGTGTTTCCCCCCTTCGCTTATATTCGGTATACACACAGCACACAATGTGTGTGTGCGTGTGTTAGTGTGCGAGTGGCAGCCAGTGTGATGTGTACCTTGAAGGTATCTAAGCATCCACAGCGAAACAGCGAGACTTCGGGTACATTTTCAACTTCGCGTGTTCAACTGAAGTTGCTAACTCGTTTTTCGAAAAAGTAAAAGAAGAAACAAAAAAAGGAAAAACAACAAAAGTCTGCACACAACCAGAAGAAGAAAACAAGCGCGCGCGCAACTCCGAAAGAGCTACGAAAAATAATCATAATAATAATAATAATACGAAGATAAAACACATATAATAATAAATAATAAGCAGCCAAAGAAGAGGAGGCAAAAACAAGAACCATATAACTCTCTCGATTGGGACAGCGACTGAAGCCCGAAGCAGAGACTGAAGCAGAGACAGAGATAGAGACAGAGATTTGGCTGCGTTGTTGCCCTTCTGCATTCTTTTTGCTTGTTTATTTATTTTGTTCTCGTTCTCGCTGTTCACTTGTTGCGTGGCCCAAAATCGACAAAAAACAACAACAACAACATCAACACGCAGCTGCAGATAGAGACGGCAAACATTCGGGTTGCAGGCTCACATAGAAGAGACACACACACATACAGATAAACAACAAAACAGACAAGCAGCCAAAAGTACAAGCCTGTGGCCTGGCCTGGTCAATTCTTCAGACCAAGTCCCAGTCTGAGTCTGAATCTGAATCTCAGTTGCTGTTGGAGTCGCCCGGCATGCGCCTGTGCGGAAAACCTGTTCGTTCGGGCGTGTTTTAGTGCTGCGTTTGTGTGTCCCTCTCTCCTTCTATCGGGATATTGCCATCTCAGTTGCACACTCGGTCGCAGTGTACGAAATTATTCAAATAAGAAGAAAATCGTCGTCGCCTTCGTCGTCGCCTCGCGTCGTCCTCGCATCCTTAAAACGCAACTCACATTTGAAATCCAAACTTGTTTGCACTCGGAATTAGCTTTGTTAGCTGGTTTGGTTTTTTTTTTTTGTTGGTGTGTTGTTTGCCTGCTTTTTTTTTTTGGCTCTCTGTGGTCTCTGCTGGTTCCTTGTTTTGGGCCACACAAATGTGCATCAACGATGGCCACTTTGGGCCTGTCAAAAGTATTCATACTGGATAAATATTTTACGGAATTGCAAAAATTTTGGGAGACCGAGAAGAAGCTGCAGGGTAAGTGACACAGTCAATCGACCTAAGAGAAGGATTCTAACACAACTCTTCAACGAAATTTGCTCTCACTCATTATTTCTTAGCACTAAATGCGTTCATAGTGCTCGCTTCGAGTTCGTTGCCTAAGTCTTTTGTTATGCGCAGCTATTGTTCGCCCTAGAAACAAAGCTTCTTGTTCGCTTTTATTCGGAAACTTTATTTTCATGTTATTTTTGCTATTCACACGCGTTTTGAACCCTTTTGAACTGCAACGAAATTTATGATCTCTTATCTTCTAAGTAAAATTCGATTTAGATTTGTCTTTTTGCCGATCTATTATTAAAGTTGCTGTTTATAGCATAAATTAAATGTAGAAACTTGTTGCATTATTCAGAGCAGCAAAGAGGCGTTTAAATATAGCGATTTTAGCATTGTAAATGTTTGGCTTTTATGATAATATAATACATCAAACACATCATCAGTATAAGAAACAAAACGTTTGTAAAAAATAAATAGTAAAAAAAAAACTTTATAAAGGCTAAACATTAACAATTTACTCTGAATAATGCAAGAAGTTTCTACATTTGATTAGTTGATTATAAATAGCAATTTTTATAATAGATCTATGAATACTATAAGAATTCAGCTTTAACTTTATTAACCTATATATGTATAATGAAACGCAATATAATTGTATATTAAAGATTATTATTGAAATAAGTTGTAGTTAATTATATTCAAGATATAAGTATGGGTACTATTTTAATCTGTTTAAGTAGTGTAATAAATAAGTAAATTTTTATTATCTACCGGAAATGGTAATATTCGTAGTCTATTTAAATACAATTAAAATATTAGCTTTTGTGGGAAATTATACAAATTATTTAATAACCAACTATTCGAGGTTTATACTTATGAGTATACTATTATTATATATACTTTGTATACAACTGATTTATGATTACTCAGCTATTGAATGATTTTTCTTTGGCACAAAAAACAAGAAGTCGGTGTAACTACCTTTGTACGTATCTGTTGTGCATGTACTTATATGGAACCCTTGTGTATACGAGTATAGTTATAGCTTGTCTGCTGCTCTGGCTTGCAACATTTGCCCACCGCCAGCACTGGCTATAACAGCAACAGCAGCAACAGCAGCAGCCAACAGTCGCAACTACAGTCACAGCTTCGGCAACAGCAAGAGCGCCACCGCCACCCGCTTCGTCATCTCTCTCCGCCAGCCTATTGGTGACCAGTTTTTTGGTGCCAGGCAACGCCGCCAACACAGCCGTTGAGATCTTTAAATGTGCCCGACGTCGTCGTCGTCGTCGTTGTCGTCGTCATCGTTGTTTCTGTTGTTGTTGTTGTTTTTTGGCAAGCTCTTTAGTGGCAAAGCTGCACGCTGATTTCAGCTTCCAAGAAATTTTCTTGCCTGGTGCCTGGGCCAAATCGGATTTTTAGCTTTTTTCTACATGCAAAAATAAGAAACACAGAAAAAATGAAATACCAAAATAACAACAACTACAACACCAACAGCATCAGCAGTAGTAGTAGGGTGAAAAGAAAGCTTTGAATCTCTTAAAGAGCCGAGAAATTTATACTCTAAGAAAGAAGTTTTATTACAACTCATGACTTGCATTTGGTCAAATTAATTGATGTATTTATGTAACAAAAGAAGAAAGAAAGCAAAGACAACAGAGCTGAGAATATGGTAGAACAGCAGAGAAAGAAGCAATGATATTATCTTTAGGTTTCTTCATTAGAATTCTTCTCAAGATTAGCTACAATGCTATAAATATATATGTTTCGGAATATTATCGATAATCAGAGTTGACTCCAATACTGTTACCTTTCCCCAAGTTAGAGTACAATAATCAAAACAAAGTTTTGTTTGATGTTGTTCGCTTGTTGTTTGTGTTGTTGCTGTTGCTGTTGTTGCTTTACCTTTACATTTCTTGTGTGCAGCTTAAAAACAAAACTGGTTTTCCGCCATCATCAATGATATCGGATTTTGTTGGTCGAATGTTCGCCCCGAGACTCTGAAACTGTTGGCATCGTTGCCGTTTGCTCTGCTGCCTCTATTTCGATTCGAAATAACAATTTCGAACAAGTTTTCAAATGCTTAATTAGCTTAGTACTTTTACTCACTTGATTTTCTCTTTATTGTTTAATGGATTGCACATAAAAAAAAAAAACTACATTGGAAATGTTGCCTCCAATCTCGTTAAGCTTCAAGACTTGGGAGACTGATTGGCTGGCAGATACCCTGTGTATTCTCTTTGCTGTTGCTGTTGCTGTTGCTGACTCCATTCTCCGCTTTCTCGCCTTGATGCCATTGGGAGTCATTATGTATCATTATTTATGGCGTTTATCAACCCCAATTCATTGATATTTTCGTGACTTCCCCTTTGACTTCTTTATTTTTATTTTTATTGTTGTTTTCTCTTCGTTTTTTCTTGGCACCTGCCGCAAAGTTCTGTTTCTGTTTCTTTTTTCTTTTCGATTCTTTTTCATCTTAGCGTCTTTCGATTTGGCTTGCAAAATTAGTTCATTAAAATATATTTATGTAAATTTCGGCATCGGCGAGTTGTCTTTTCATTATTTTGTGTTGTATTTTGTTTGTAAATTGGCGTCGCAAGTCAAGCATCCAAAATTTTGTCAGGCTTGACAAAAACTAATTGATGTGAATGAATTTTCTGTCTTGTGATAAAGTTGTTAATTATAATTAAACAAATTGTGCGTGTCTCCTGCAGATCGAAGCAATATTATTTTATTTTTACATTTACCTTATTCTTACATCTTATTATGTTTATTATGTTGTACTAATAGTAGTTTGTTCAAATGTAAATGTAGCTTTTAATTCTATTCAAATTGGTTCATTAACCATTTAAAGCAGACAAATGTATTTTGAATATATTGGCTAAAGCTCGACTAGTTGGTACCCTGTAGAAAAACGATTTTATATAATTTTAATATAGTTCGTTTCAATATAGTTTTTAAATATATTTGGTTGGTTAATTATCCCCCAATAAAATGTGAAATCTTGTCTAGTTTCTGCTTAATAAATATGATTCAATGTTAGAGAATTAAACTTGCCAGACAATTCACAAAGTCTTTTAGTTAAAATAATATTCTAATTTTCAAAATTCGTTTTCAACACTCAGTTTATAATGAAATTATGATTTTATTGTAAATCGAATACAATTGCTTATTGCGATTATGTTTAATAGTTCTTCAACATATTTACTGTATTTTCTTCATACTAATCGATCGCTTCTTTCTCTCTTTTCAGATGCCTCGTCGTCCAATGAGGCAGTGCATCTGCAGCAGCGGCTGAAGAGTCTCAGCACCGAGCTGCTGGTCATGCGAAATCGCCTGCATGTCGAGGGTCAGGGTCAGGTTCAGGGTCGCAACGGCGGTGGCGGAGGCGGTGCTGTTGATGCACAACAACAACAACAACATCACAGCCTTGGCGTTGGTCTTTCAACTGGCGGTGCGAAGGCGACCAACTTTGAGTTGAATGCCTCCAGTCCGAATCTCAATTTGGGCGCAAGTCTCTCGACGAATGCGCTGCAGCAGCATGTGAACGGAGCTGGTGGTCAGCACACGCTGCCCAAGGTGAGTAAGATAGAGTAGAGAATGAAAAATGTTAAATTGTTAAGCGTAATTGTTGCCTCTTTAGCAGCATGCCTACAACTTCAGCCAGACGCTGCCGAGCAACGCGGGCTCTGGGGGAGTGATCTCGGCACGGAACACATCGATACCGCATCCGCTGCCCCATCAGCTGGGCGAGAAGTCGTCGCTGGCGCATCACAAGAGTCACACGGGCAACTTGGCAACAGCGGCGCCTGCAGCGCTGTCGCATGGCAACGGCAGCAACTCCAGCGCCAACTGCAACACGCTGCCGATGCGCTCGTCGGCGGCCACAGCGCTGGCGGCATCGATAGCCGCCTCCCATCATCATCATCACCATCAGCAGCATCAGCCACACCATCAGCAGCAACAGCATCAGCAGCATCAGCAGCAGCAACATCAGCTGCAACAACACCAACAACAACAACAGCATCAGCACAATCAACAGTTTGCCACATCAACGAAGCATGCGAATCCTTGCCAGAGTGTTAAGACGCTGCCATTTGGATTCGCCTCGAGCAACGGCGGCGGCGGCAACATAAAGTTGCAGACGAGCCATCGCTTGCCCAAGGACATGCAGGATCTGATCCATTTGGCGGGACCGCTTAATGAGCATGCCGTTATGCACACGCTTCAGGCTCGCTTCAATGAGCAGCGCTATTTCGTAAGTGTCGATCCGACGCCAGCTAATGCCCATGTTTTTCGCCGGCGCGCTGGATAATGTCAGTCATTGTCTGTGGCAGCATTTAGCATAACCAGTTCACAGTTAGACTCACTTTTATCCCACTCCAATTACCCCGCGCAGAGCAGAGACAATCTCCGTCTCCGTCTCCGTCTGCTTCAGCTTGAGCTTCAACTCCAGCAGTGTACAACAATTATCGTAATAGTTTGTCATTAAATTAAATTTCCGCTTGCACTCGCCTCAGATTAACTGTTAATTTCGACAATTATATAGCGTCTGAATACAACTCGCACTACTGTCTAACTATCTCCATGGTCAACTGTCTAACTAGCCCGAGGCCATATGGAGGCTGCAGACATCGCGACTCGCGACTGCAGACTGCAGACTGGAGACTGGAGAGACTCTAGACGGTAGATTGCACACTTTGCTGTTGGCAGCAGAAGCAGAAGTCAGCACTTTGAATGTCGCGTATTTGCTGATTTGCCGATTCCGTTGTTGACTCACATACCCATAATGAGCAGCGATTTCCTTTTTCCGCTCAACTTCTAAATGAGCAAATTATTGCTGCAATTTCAAACTAGATCTTGTCCCCATATATAAGCTTCCATTAATATCAATAAATAGCAAGGTTTCCTTTTTATATTTACAATTGAAGCTTAAATACCATTTAATGCAGCTTCAACATTCGGGAATTTGGTTAATCATTCCCTAAAAACAATATATCAAGGAACCAATCTCCTTTAATACCTGAATCATTTGACTAAGGAGTAGTAATTCATTTATGAAATTTTATATTCTTTTGCTGAACTTGACAAGAAAGGAACAAGTTAAGGAACAGTTCTGCTGTTGCCTTTCCTGGAAATCTACACTTTCTTCTCCTCGTCCTCCCCTAAGCTTAATGACTTTAAAGTTTTGTGACTCACTGAAACTGATTAATAACCTACTTAATGCATCATCTGTTTTCCTTCGCAACTCAACAGACAAATGTGGGACCCATACTGCTGTCGATTAATCCGTATCTGGACGTTGGCAATCCGCTGACATTGACATCGACACGCGACTTGCCGCTGGCCCCGCAACTCCAGAAGATTGTGCAGGAGGCAGTGCGTCAGCAGAGCGAAACTGGCTACCCCCAGGCTATCATATTGTCTGGCACAAGTGGAGCTGGAAAGACTGCGAATGCCATGTTGATGTTGCGTCAATTGTTTGCCATTGCCGGCGGTGGCCCCGAGACGGATGCCTTCAAGCACTTGGCTGCGGCGTTTACCGTGTTGCGTTCATTGGGATCGGCAAAGACCACAACGAACTCGGAGTCCAGTCGCATTGGCCAGTTCATCGAGGTGCAGGTGACGGATGGTGCACTGTATCGCACCAAGATACATTGCTACTTTCTGGATCAGACACGTGTGATTCGTCCATTGCCCAAGGAAAAGAACTATCACATTTTCTATCAACTACTTGCGGGTCTCAATCGAGATGAGCGCCAGAAGCTGCACTTGGAGGGCTATTCGCCTGCCAATCTGCGTTATCTGCGTGGTGATATCGCCCAGAATGAGCAGGAGGATGCAGTGCGCTTCCAGGCGTGGAAAACTTGCCTGGGCATCCTGGGAATTCCCTTCTTGGATGTGGTGCGTGTGCTGGCAGCGGTGCTTTTGCTTGGCAATGTGCAGTTTATTGATAGCGGAGTAAGTTATTTTATTTTTAATATAATTACCATTTTCTTTCAATTCGTAAAAATCGAAACAAAAATCGAATTGCGATATTCAATTCTTATTAATGTTTATGTAGTTGCGTTTTGTGTAATGCGCCATCTATTGCTGAAAAGCAACAGACACATAAGCTGTGCAGTGGCGCCATCTAGCGTTCAGCTGCTGCTCGCATATACATGTTTACTTTTTGGCCGTCAGGTCAACGATGCTGCTGTGGTGCTTTGGCTAGAGCATCGTTCTTGCGTGCGTTAGGTGCCGAGTTCAACTCGCGCTCGCGCGTCTGAAGAAAAACTTTTTAAATTTCTTGCGCTGATGTGATTATGGGTAATTTACGTCTGAAATGTCGTGTTCGATATCTTATACATACTGAGCGAGAAATCATTTTTGTCTATTTTAAATAGAAGTGAATCTCTTATGGCAACTTTTTTAAATAATTATTTATTTTCAATCAGTTTAATTTTAACAAGAGAATAAATTAACTTATTACTTTTTTTAATTTGCATATCTTAGCTTCTGCTTTTACTATAAATATGCAAATGTCTTTCGTGGAAATTGGCAATTAATATATTCATCCGATTGCAATAGTATCTTATTTATTTGCCATTTTCCGTTGAATGAATAAAAGTGGATATTAATGCCAGCAGCAACGAATAATTTCCTTAACATGAGTGCTTTATGTTTACTCAATTGTTGCATTTAAATCCGCAGCTGCAACTGCATTACTCACACTTCGTTTTTCTGCTCCTTTTCTCAGGGTCTCGAGGTGGACGTCAAAGGCGAAACGGAGCTTAATTCGGTGGCCAGTCTTCTGGGAGTGCCGCCCGCAGCTCTGTTCCGTGGCCTGACGACACGAACGCATAATGTGCGTGGCCAGTTGGTGAAGTCGGTGTGCGGCGATGGCGACGCCAATATGACGAGAGATTGCCTGGCCAAAGCGTTGTACTGTCGCCTGGTTGCGACGATTGTGCGGCGTGCGAATAGCCTCAAGCGTCTCGGCTCCACACTGGGCACATTGAGCTCGGACTCGAATGAATCTGTGCACAATCAGGCGGATGCAGCCTCGCAGCATGCCTCGACCATTGGCGGTGGCAATGCCGGGTCCAAGTCGATGGCAGCTCTCAATAATGCTGTGCGACATGCAACGGATGGCTTCATTGGCATATTGGATATGTTTGGCTTTGAGGAGCCATCGCCACACGCCCAGCTGGAGCATTTGTGCATCAATCTGTGCGCCGAGACAATGCAACACTTTTACAACACGCACATCTTCAAGTCGTCGGTGGAGTCGTGCCGTGACGAGGGCATCGTCTGTGACACCGAGGTCGACTATGTGGACAATGTGCCGTGCATTGATTTGATATCATCGCTGCGCACAGGGTTGCTTAGTCTGCTGGACATGGAGTGCTCGGTGCGTGGCACCGCCGAGAGCTATGTCACAAAGCTGAAAGTGCAACATCGCTGCTCCACTCGCCTGGAGACGCGGCATGCCTCCGAGCCGGATGATCCGCGTCTCTTTGCCATACGCCATTTTGCGGGACGTGTGGAGTACGATACCACGGACTTTTTGGACACGAATCGTGATGTGGTGCCTGATGATTTGGTTGCCGTGTTCTACAAGCACAGCTGCAACTTTGGCTTTGCCACCCATCTCTTTGGCTCCGAGCTGAAAGCGCTCTATGCCCAGCAGCAGGCGCCGCGTGGCCTTAGCTTCCGCATCTCGCCCACCTCGCACTCGGATCTGCTCAACGGCGACGAACCGGTGTCCACACTCACCCAGGACTTTCACACACGTCTCGATAATCTCCTGCGCACTCTTGTCCATGCGCGGCCGCATTTTGTGCGCTGCATCCGGAGCAATGCCGCGGAGCAGGCTGGAAGATTCGAACGGATGACGGTGGTGCGTCAGATACGTTCGCTGCAAGTGCTGGAGACGGTGAATCTGATGGCTTCTGGGTTTCCGCATCGCATGCGCTTCAAGCAGTTCAATGCACGCTATCGCATGTTGGCGCCATTCCGTTTGCTGCGTCGCAGCGAGGACAAAGCACTAGAGGATTGCCAGCTTATACTGCAGTATGCCATGGACATGGACCAGCCACCGGTGCTGGATGGCTCCGTGACGCTGGCCTGGGCACCGGGCAAGCGACATGTGTTCATCAGCGAGGGCATTCGCCAGCATCTGGAGCACTTGCGCACCGAGATTCGGCACAGGAGCGCCACCCGGATGCAGGCCACCTGGCGTGGCTGGTGCTGGCGCAAGAAGATGGGCACCAGCACAAGCAGCCTCAAGCGACCCGCTGCCAACGACACTGCTGCTGCTGCTGCCGGTGGCTTGATGGCAGCGTTGCCTGCAATTGCCAGCTCTTGTGCCAAGCTTGCCAGCGCTCACAACAATCCCAATGGCAAGGCGACCTCAGCTGCCATGGCTGCGCTCGCTGCGGTGGCTGCGGCTGCTCCAAATACGGGTAAGTGTGAAAGGAATGAAAAACGAATGCAACTGACAGCTCAACATTTTAATTGCTTATTTTTTTATTTTTTTTTTTTGGTGCTTTGCAGTTCCCCGCCTGTCCGCAAAGTCCACGAATCCCAGTCTAGGCATTGGCACTGTGACCAGGCCAAGACCTCAGCCCATTGCCGGCACTCCGCCGCCGGATCCTCACGAGAAATGCGACCAGAAGATTATACAACAAACTTGTAGTCTCTTCGGATTAGATTTGGTAAGTGGCTCATTTTGTTATTGTGTCACATCACAATCGCTCGCTTCCTGTGTTTGCTGTTGCCAGCTTCCGGCGGAGGCACAGTGGTTCAATGTGTGTAATAAATCAGCCTGGTTGTCAATTTTTGTATCAGTTAAGGATACAGCAAAGTGGAATAAGTTTTGAAATATATTATCTATACTTCATTTTCCATTGATTTAAAGTATGTGTTTATAGAAATGATGTCAAAGAAACATATATTCAAAATTATTGAAATAATATAATAGTTTGAACTTTCAATTAAAGAACAGTTGAAGTTTAACCATAAGAATTGAAAAATGGAATAATTTTACCCACTGTGCACTCCCAGTTTATTTGCCTGAGTTGATTTTTACTTTTCCATCTTTATTCTTTTTCTCTTTTTCATATGAACTATTCCCGCTTGGATTATGTTGCTGTGATTGTTGCTGCACTTGCTTCTGTGGTTGTCTTTGTGCTTGCTTGTGTTCGTGTTCGTGTTTGTGGCTGACCCTAGGAGCGGCCACCGCCCGTGCCCCCATCGAGAGCTTACACCATCACGGCGAACTCGAAGAAGCTGGGCTATCCGCAAAGTCGCATCATGAAAATGAATTTTCCAGAGGATGCGCTTGCTAATCCGGCACCAGCAGGCAGCGGAGCAGCATCCGCAGGAGGAGGAGGAGGAGAGCAACAACAGCAACAGCAGCAACAGTTGAAAAAAGGCGAAACAGTGACTGTGGTGGGGGCCTCGAGTGGACGAGGCCATTTGATTGTCGAGCACAAAGGGCAAAGTTACCATGTACCCTTTCAGTACATGGAACTGAGCAGTCAAACAATTGCCTCCGCCTCCGTTTCGGGTGCTGGCTCCGGCTCTGGAGGCTCAGCCAGCATTCCCACAGTACCCATTGCGAACGGACAGGGAAATGGAGTGAAGATTTGACACACACTTGAACTGAGATCGAAGCAGATCGAAGACTGTATATAAATAGTTTTATAGAGTTTTGTGCTTACCCGAGTATTGTTAAGATTATGGAACACTTTGTAGTATTATCGTATGGTAGGTTGTAGCTTCCAGTGCCAATCAAGTGAGTTCTTCCACTAGGAATAATATTCTCGCATATAAGTTTTTGTAATTAAATGCACTCACACACACAGACATACATACATGAGATTAGTTATCGCTCTCGTTATTCGATTAATCATCGATCGATCGCGCTGCGGTTTTTATTTCTTATTTTTGTTACTCATTCTCGTTCAGCTCATAAATAGCATTAACACATCACATAGTTTAAGAATAGCTTTAAGATTTCGCCTTTTCCTGCTCATCACGACAAACTTAATCAAGGGCCATTTATGTGCTAGAAATCTATAATTTGATACCATTAAAGAACAACATATTTGTATATAAGCTATTTATTCAATTATCAATTATTACAACATCAATTGAGGTTGGGTGAGTTGTTTGACAAATGGGTCGACCTGTTTTTAAGGTGCATTTCTCTTTAACCAACTTGAACTTTTTCTCTTCTTTATTGTAGCGCAATATGCCACACATATAGGGAACTTTCTCAACTTTCGATGGTTCATTGAGTAATTTAGCTTGTTTGCCAGTTGTCAATGAATAGAACTTCTTCGTATTAACGAGATTATTCAAATCGGTCCAATACTCAACGGATTTATCCAAATGAATTTGCAGACTCTTCAAATCGTCATAACTCTGCAGATTGATGAGATGTCCATTGATTCGACGGCACTTTTCAACGCCACCAAACCAATTAACGATCTTCGTCTGATCGATATGAAGAAACATATAATCGATTTTCACAAATCCTTCCGGGATATCCGCTTCAAACACATCGCTGATATCGTGATTAATAAATACTGCTGAGCGATTACCTAAGGTACAACGATAATTTGTTTATTTTGTTTATTATGCTTTTATTAATTTACCATTCAATACGGGCTTGGATAACGCTGAGCACAACGGAAAAAGCAATAAAATACAATAAATATTTGAAGTCAACAGAATTTGTTTATGCATTTTATGAAGTTCAGTCCGCAACGTTCAGCAACACAATGGGTTGGATTATGAGAGGTTAAAGGTATTTATAAAGCGACTAAGAAATAATATGCAAGTATTATTAATAAAGTGTATTTAAATAGAGAGCTACTCATTTTAATCTCAGTTTACTCCCCCACTTTACTCAGCTTTACTTCAAATGGTTTCTCACTTCCAAACTAATTCCTTATTAATACTTTTTCGTAGTAGTACATATTTATTTAGTTAGCGGTAATCAATCTGCTTATGGATCCCTCGCCAGTTATTAACTCTGCAATTACACTTATCAATATCGAGCTGTAATTGGCAAGGTGCACTGAGCATTTTATGACACCACCTGGTGCACTTATCTCACTTTGTCTATCTACTCCTCGAAACGTGAGTGTGTGTGTGTGTGTACACATGTATCTGTGAGTGGCCACATTTGTGCATAAATTTAATTCGCATGTAAATATCAATGTTGTTGTGCATTTGTGAGTCCCCAAAGATAAATTTGTTACTGGCTCCGACTAGATACTGCTGTTTGGACACTTGCATTCATTTATTTTGTGTACTTCTGCAAAGCAAACACACACTTTATCAGCAGGTGACAACGAACTGATGGAGATTCTATACTCTTATGATATTTGCTTAGATTCTCCTTTAAGTTTGATAAAAAGTATAGCATACTTTTTGGGGCAACACTGAATTAAACGAAATCTTTCGGATTTTGAGCAGCTTTAAGAATGGAAATTAATTTATTAATATAACTTTGTGGATCCGGTATCTGCATTCATTTATTTTGTGTACTTCTGCAAAGCAAACACACACTTTATCAGCAGATGACAACTAACTGATGGAGATTCGATACTCCTTTGAAATTTGCTTAGATTCTTCTTTAAGTTTGATAAAAAAGTATAGCATACTTTTGGAGCAAAACTGAATTAAACGAAATCTTTCAGATTTTGAGCAGCTTTAAGAATGAAAATTAATTTATTAATATAACTTTGTGGATCCGGTATCTGTACATATAATAACAACTTCATCTTTTAAGATTCCTGAAAATTGGATTGCGATTACATAAAAATTGTGTAAGTTATTTAAGAAAAGCTTTTGTATGGGGAAATATGCCAACTCTATGGGATAATTTGAATGTAGTACTATATCAATATGTCAAGGATAACATTTGGTATATTTTGTATTTTCCGGCATATTAATTTAGTATATTTCAAATTTAATACAGCATTGTTTTGTTTTTTATCAAGCTTGACTGTATATTTCTTACTTGTTCATTATTATAATAATAAAAAACACATTCATAAATACAATATTGAAAAATAAAATTCCTTAGCCCCACCATTAAAAACACGTTGTTGGATTAGAGTTTCTCTAAATGTAAATTTATTTAATCATTGTTCGTTACGATATTGATGTATTTACGTTTTTCAATAGACACATTAATCCATATATGTATGGTATATAATATGTATGCATGCACGTTTTCAGATATTTTTGATATATTCGTGTTACACAAATCAAATATATTATATAGTATATTTACAAGAAATATTCCGAAAACTAACTCAAAGCTAGTGTAGAAATAGAGTAGATAGTAAGCCTAAAAGAAATCGCGTATTTCCAAAGTTTCGAATAGAAATAGCAAAAACAAAGCAAAAAACAAGTAAAGCGAAGACTAAACGAAAGATTTGCTTGTAGTGTAAATGTGTGTGTATGTGTTGGTGTAAGTGTGTGTATGTGTGTGTGTTTGTGTGTTTGTGTGTTAGACTAAGGCATACCTATTTAAAGATTTTTTGCGCGAGTTTTTAATTACACTTGAATATTTTGGTATAGAATTGTATTTGTGCTTAAATATTACGCGTTATTTTTGATTAATTCGAATTCATATCAATGCAATTCAATTGGTTTTGTATTTTGTTTAATTCGTTTTTGATTTGATTTGTTTCAAACATTAAGACGAGCGAGAGAGCGAGAGGGGATCATGATCGTGATACTCTTATATTATATATGTATATAATATTATTCATTGTTAAAGGATGCATAAACACTTTATAACTTTGGAGCAACAGTTTAACATTTTTATTTCGTGGAAATTTCCTTTAATATATTTCTTTTGTGATTTTTTTTTTTTTTAGCAAACATCCGAGTGTTGTTTAATTTGCAAATTTATCCAAACAACTTTAATATATACAATGAATCGAAATTAGCGCTGAAATATAAAAAAAATCAAATTTCGAAAAAAATAAAACGCAAAATTTAAAATCCGCAAAATTTGTAAAAACTTCTGTTGTTGTTGTTGTTGTGTAATTTTCTTAATAGATTTTCGCATTTAGTTTTCGACATTATCGTGATCGAGTGATGTTTTTTGGTAATTTAAACATCGGTTTCCGAACGTCGCCTTCGTCCCGGTCCGCCGGGAAAATTGGCCGCAGCGAGTCCCATGCGATGTTTCGCCTCCTGAGTGCCGGAATAACCACGCGCCAATCCAAAGTCCACAGTACGCTTCGAGCTATAAATGCAGATATAAATCGTATTAATTTCGATATGGAGCCATTACTCAAGTGTATCTCAACGGTACAACAAGAGATAAGTACTTACTTCTCCAGGTCGTTGCGTGCTCGTATTATGGTGCGGCCAAAGCGTGTCATCAACTCCATTAAAAGTTCATCGGGCACCTCCTCGAGCTCGTTATAGCCGCCATAGCCGCCATTCGAGCTTTGGCTGCATTGGCACAGAAATCAGTCAAGTGGAATATTAGTCGTGCTCTCTCTCTCCTCTTATAAATAATTAACTTTTAAATTTAGTCTTCGCTGCCTGCCCCGATTTCAATTGCTAATTTCAAATTAACAGACCGTCTAATTACTTTTAGCTTGTAATTTGCTTTTGTTTTGTGTGCGGCATTTGCATTAAATTTAAATCCGAATCCCGCTCTAATCAGGAAACATCAAAATATGCCTTGAATCTCATTTTCCAACTGACTTCCCATCCATTATGCGAGTTTAATTGTACTCTAATATCTGGCACTTACGATAACGTCAAATCATACAATCACAAGTAAGTTAAGTATCAAAAATATATTCAATTTAAATTGCAAAATGTAATTACTTAAAGTGTGCTGCTCTCTTTAAAATATTTAACACGTTTGCAGATTTAGCTGTCATTTTAGCAGCGTTTACATTTAATTAATTGAAATTTTCACAAGATGAAAAAAGTGAACATTTTGTGCCGCAGATAACGGCATCAAGTGTGAAATTTGGCACAGGGCAAAGACCGCAGACAGACGAATAAAATATAACACATACAAGTATAGTATAAAGGAGCTGCGACCCTCATTTTCCTGTTCATTTTCCTGTTCGCAACGTGTACTCAGAGCACACTTTCGGTAATTGGTTTCGGCAAATATTTTTAATTCGAAAATTTGCAGATATTCACAGCGAAAGTGCCAGAAATTAATTAGCCCACAAGGGCAACAGAAGATACCAAGTTGTCCGTGACAAGAATACGAAGCAGAATTACCTGATATGTGTTCATTATTTGATTTCAATTAAATGAAGTGCTAAGTTTCTTAGCGAAGGATACTAACTACACTTTCTTTGATTGTTAAACATACAGAACTGATAAAAGCTAAAGAAACGTGTGACAATATATGCAACCAATAACTATTCTGTATGAACACATATCTTAGCTAATGTCTACTTCCAATTTTGTATTTATTTATTAGCTATTCCACTATTCATTAAACAAATTTTAAATTTAAGTTTAATTCTGTACAGCATAATTGACTCAAATCTTCAAACTAAGCATAATTTCCTATATTCATTTCTACAATCACTATTAAAATCGCATTCGTTTAACATTAATTATCATTTAACCTCTCACACTTTTCTAGTATTGAGGCTATTGTACAACTACCTGGGCATTGGTGCCGCATCGGTCCTTGAGATGGCCAGCAAACAAATGGTTAGAAGGGCCAAAGCGCCGAAAGCGAATTTGTTTGTCATCATTGCGTTGCGATTTATTTGCTGCAAGATAAAAGCAGAGAGTATCAAAAGTAAGTAGAGTTAATACAAAATCAGTTTAAAAAATACATTTTCAAATCAGTTTGCACTCAAATCATTTCAGTTAGGCAGCAGTGTAAAGCGATACGACTGGGCACACACGCCGTATGCGCAATATAAACCACAGACAATTAAAAATCGATCGAAAATGTGGCCAGAGCACTCGCTTGCTCCCCAGGCTGGACACAAAACGGAAGTCAGGTATACCATTTTCCATTAAGTGATTCATTAACTGCTCAACGAAGCATAGGCGGCAGCTCTCCTTCGTTACCCCCCTTCTACTCCCTCTACCCTCTTCCTCGCAGTGAACGGTCACAAAGTCATTTGCTTTGCCCGCAATGTGAGCAGGTCGACTCACTTGTGCATTCCTGCACATCCTGTCGCCGGCCATGCCCGCCTCCTGTTGCCTGTTGGCTGTCCTCCGAGTGTTGCCTTGTGGCAGCAGAGGAAGAAGGAACACTTTGCCACCTTGCTACCTCTAAATGCTGTTGTCACTGTTATGTTTACAGTTGCAAAACTTTAGCAACTCTCTCTCTCTCTCTCTCTGACATTTGTCTCTGACATCAGCGGTAACAGGAGACCCGCAGGACAGCTGAGACAGCCAGGACATCCAGGACACACCGGTCAGCCGGATAAATGAATTGACACAGTGGACTTGTCTCGCAATTCCCTCTCTCTCTCTCTCTCACTTTAACTCTATCGCTCTACTGGGGGACTTCACTGAATTCATCTCGCACCTTGCAATATCTGCCAACAGTTGTTGTTCAGCTCAGGTGAGTGAACATTTCCATTGATGTTTCGAGAGTAGAAGTGCAATATTTGTCATTACGTTGAAACCTCAATGGCCAATAAATCGAACATGAGTTAGAGAATTATATCAAATGGAAACGGAAATGCCAAAGTGAAGCCCTCAATATGTGCTTTTATTTGTACAGCAAATAAACAAATTGAACTTAGAAAGCAGTTTAGAATATGTTTAAAAATACATATGCTTCCGATGACAGGGGAAACAGGATATTTAAAAATCGTAGTTAATAGCAATCCTTATCCATTTCCTAATAATTTATCAACTAAACTTAAGATAAGTTAACGAGCTTATGGAAAAATAGTCTGAGGGAGTAAGTGTTTGCAATAAGGAATTTAAATCGTTATTTCAATAAAATAATAATATAATCTTATAAGTTAATTAGCTGCTTAGACGAGTATTTCAGTAAGTCTCTTCTATAGAAGTAGTATTGCCATTATTTACTATCAAAAATAATTTTTAATTTAATTTTTTAAATGTTTCTATTTTGCAGAAGAGATTGCCATAGAAAATTCTTCTTCTAAGCCTCTGCTTATGAGTTTCTCAAGTAATACTTCTAGTAAGTATCAAATTGTTAACCAAAATTGTTCTTTTGCCAATATTTATTTCACAGCGTTTATTCCATTGGAGTATTTTTTATTCTACATAGAAGGTCTCTAGAAATGATTTATTTAAACAAAGACAGCACTTTAGTGAGTATCAATAAAAATAATTTAGCTCAGCAGTGAAAAGTTTTCACCTCCTTTTTTACAACATAAACTGTATCAACTGTATTCACAATTCACACAATTTATTTAAAGATTCTCCTTAATTAATTTCAACTCGTAATTAGTTCAATTTGAGCTGCACAATTGCTTTTATAGACATTTCAGAAACGAAAGGACAATGGAGATAAACTCGTTTTAAAGCTTCAACCAAATGGCAAACGCATGAGTGTGCAATTACGAACATCTTTTTTGCAGCTGACCAAATCGAATTGTCATTAGAGCAAAAATGTAGAAAATTCACTTGAACTGCGTGTGGTTTTATTTTTTTCATTTTTGGGAGCGAGCTAAGTCCAAGAATTATTGTACCATAAAAATATATCGTATAGAAGAGAGAGTTTTGTGTATTTGCCAGTTAGAGATAAAAGCACGCGCAGGTTGGGTGCGCTTAAGCCATTATTGAAAGCAGATTTAAAATCAAATAAAATGGTCTACCATTTGGAAAGCAAGTCGCACACACACACACACAACACACACACACAATGAGATCGAATGTGTGATTGCGTTTTATTACACGAAGTTGTTTGCTAGACGTGGAGTAAGGGAAGCCACAGGTTGTTTGGGGTTGCGTGGTCTGCTTATCGGACCACACAACAAGCCAAGCCAAGCAAGGACAGCTCAACCACACAGGAAGAAGAGAGAGAGAGACAGAGAGAGAGGGAGAGCAATGATGAGTGAGACAAAAGGGAAATACACGGACGAACGCGTCGCGCGCACTTTGTACAAATAAAGTAATCAACGGATTTAACGCAACAACGAACAATTTCCGTTCATCTTCGTTTCAGTTCAGTGTTCTTTTTTTTTTTTTGTTTTGCTGTATTTGTATTTGTTTTGTGCGCGCGCGGTACAACAGTGCGTATGATTGCTGACAGCAATGGGTTGTTGTCGCCGTCGTCGCTGACGACATTTGTTATTAGGCTGCTTAAACGACAGTTCGCTGAAGCGAGTGAGTGGACTTGACCAACCGTTTATCAATCATTTTCGCATTTGATTTATGGCCATAATGAAACAGAGAGAAAGAGAGAGAGCGAGAGCGAGAGTAACATCAAATTTCCCCGTACGTAAATAGTATTTCAGCACATATAACGCATACGCCTCGTTGGCCTGAAGTCGGTCAAGTGAAAAGCGTGTTGCACACACACATAAATTTCGATTTCGTTTTCGATTTACTCTCGCATTTTATTTGCGAACCGAGCCCACTCTCTCACATTCATAATGTATTTGGCTTAAAGGCTTAGCTGCTCATGCAAATAAAAATATGCCAAAAAACAATAATAATAATATACAAATATGATAATATTTGCCATCGACAATAAATGTAAATAATATCTATATGCATGTGTAACATGAGAGTAATCAACAATTGTTCGGTCAGTGCACAATTCATTATGCGCTCGATCTGCAAATAACTAAATATTTATAATGTTTGCCCTCCATCAAGCGCATCAAGCACAGCAAACGCAGCAAATAAGCCAGACCTTGCCCCACTCAAACACTCTGTGGCCTCTTCACACTTGGCTGCAACTTCTGCTCCATCTCCTGTGTCAAATGCAGCATTTTGCACCCCCTTTTTCTCTTTCGATTGCCTGATTCTCACACTTCACACTTCTCCCCACTTGGTTTTTATACCTCGTGGAGTCAGCGAAGTGCCAGGCGATTAATTGTAAAATGCAGTTGATCTAAACGCTTTGCAGCCAACAAAGCGCAAAAGGTTAATCATTTCACCCACGTCACGTCATGACTCATGATTCAGCTGAAGCTCAAGCTCAATCTCAAGATTTGCCTCAACTTCAACTTCAACTTCAACTTAAGTTTCACGCATTGAGATTTATTGCGTTTGCAACATATTGCAATCAATTATTTCTGTCTGATTTGATTGCCTTTTATTGCTGTTCATTTGATTAGTTTAAACAACACTTTCAGTCTGCTTTCGTTTATTGAAAATATAGCAAATAATCGCATTCCTTTTGATAGTATTTTAGTTTTTATGTAGACTAGTTTAAAGACTATATTTATTGGCCTATATTATTGGCTCGAATGTGTTTCAATTTAATTGGAATTTGAATATGAATTCAATTCAATTAATAAATTTATATTCACCTTGGTTAAACAAGTCAATTTTTGTACTTTAGATATTGACAGAATCTGAGCTTAATTAGCAGGCATCGAAATTGATAAAATTCGATTGAAGATGTCAAATTTTGCATGAAACTGATTTGGATTGAATTCTTTTGGAAGTAAAATGGAATGTCAATCATAAGCACAGCTGCTATGTTTGTATCTGGCCAGTAGTTGCTTGGTAAGCACACAGGGAGTCCAACTGAGGCATTTGGCATTTGGCTAACGAGCTGCTCGAGAGCATCAAAACATCCAAGCCAGTGAACTACACGTATTGTCTCTTTAATTTCCAACATGTGCCACAAGACTTGTTTATCTAAACACATACAGAAATTATAAATTGCTTGGCCAATGGGGCATAGAGTGAACGAGAGAGTAATATTGAAAGAGAGAGGGAGAGGGAGACAGTTGGGGACACTGTGGCTGGGGCTAAAGTGAAACACGAGACGCAGACATTGAAATTGCATTGCGTTGATTATGGGGCAGCACCTCGACTAGCTGACTGACTGACTGGCTGACGGACTGACTGAATGGTTGAATGCCTGGCAACAGGGATGAAGCAGAAGCAGGAGCAGAGGAGGAGAGAATGGTCACCTGCTGTGCTGGTAACTGAAAACGTACTTATGATTTCTCTGGTCTCGCAGCTCGGGTGTGAGGCATATCAGAAGTCTGAAATTGAATTTGGGTCACTCAATTGCTAACGGGCTGGCTGGGTTGCCTGCTCAAAATATGAGAATTGCACGTGATTTTCGAATATTCTGTTTCTGTTTCAGTTTCTATTTCTATTTTAGTTTTGTATTTAATTTCTCTGTTAAAGCTGAGTCGAGAGTCGTGTTAGCCGTTGGCTTTAACTCTGTGACACATCATAAACATGGTAGTTACGCTAATGCCAGCATGCTTGGACATTTCTCATAATTGTGCAAAATTATTAACACGCACACTGAAGACAGCACTTTTGCCACGCATTAAATTTTCATATAGCAAATGAAAATTACGTATACGACACAGTTGCGTTGGCCAAATGGAAGCAGCCGTCGGGGAGGGTGAAGTTAAGGAGCCAGTTTCATGCCGTGTTGTAATTGGATGCTTATTGAATTAGTGACAAAGTCGTCGTTGAGCTGTGAGGGTGGAAAAGAAGGATGAGAAGATGTAATCGAGAAATTGAGACTGAGATGGAGACTGAGTGGAGACTGAGATGGAGACTGCCTGCTGTGTCTTTGCTGCCATTTAGATATTCATCAAATTATTCCGTTTGTCAAATTAAGCAAACAACTCGTCCAAGTTGTAGCCACAAGATTGATTTGGATTCAGACAGGCGACGGAAGTCGCAAAAGCCACACATTTTATTTGCACTGATTTGTCTCCCATTCTCTCTCTGTTTCTCTGTCTCTGTGTCTCGCCGCCAATCAATCTGTGACCGCGTCTTTACTGATTACGAGCCAGTCATTAGCAGTGTTTATCTCGCTGAGCCACAGTTGGTTTTGTCTGCCTCTAATCTGCTCCGATATCCGCAATCTGTCCAACTAACTAATCCCACCTGCAAACCTGTCTAATGCTTTACTAATAGAATACATAATTAGACCAAAATAAAGCAGCGAGTAGACTAAGTCTAAGATGCTGGCAACTAAACACTCAGTGTACAATTAAAAGAGAAAATGGAGTGAGTTGTTCCATTAAGAGCTAGCCTTTGTCCTCTGCACAATAATTTGATACATTTGACAGCTTAAGAGAATTTGGCAAGCAAGTCTTAAGTATGAATTAGAATTTGAAAAATTATTTGTAGGAATCTAAGTCAACTCTAAAACACTTCTTCCCTTATCTCAAACTATTCCACTCTAGTGTTGCAATTAACATAATTATGCTTGCAACTCTCACTGCAATTAGAATTAATTCTTTGAATTTGTTTAGCCGCATAGTTTTGCAGCTTTGGGATAGTTTTGCTCTTAATTGTTTAATAATTATGTCGATGCTCAAGGCAAACTTACATACATTTTACTAAGTTAAGTTTACTTAACTTACAGACTTCGACATGGATGACAGGCACGTCAAGTAATTGCAACTTCTAATGGCTGCGTGTAAGGACGAAAAATCTTTTGCGTTGTTTCCCCAGGGGAATGAAAGTTTTGTGCATGCTAACACACGCGTTACATGGCGTAAGGAGGTTGCGACTTAAGAGGTACTATGACAACATTCAACGTCATCATTCACATAGGCACGCACTGCTCAGATGCCAAAACAATGTAAAAATTGTTGACCTAACTCAGATGCCTCTCCACCTCCTCCTCCTCCATCTAGCGAATTTGTCAAGGCGTGAAGAGGGGGGAAGCGACGTGCTGGCCTCTTCTTACATGTGAAAGCCCAGCTAAGACAATGAGGTAGAACAGAGCATTTAACGTTTGAGGCTAAAAGCATCGCACAGAAGCAACAGCAACAGCAACAAGATGAGCAACCGCATCCTTGGGGAGTCGTCACTTCTTAGAGCTGTGAGTGAAGACCCAAGATAGCTGTAGCTACAGCAAAGGAGGCGAAGGGGAAGATGAGGGCCAGAGCTACCTTGGCGCTCTTTACATTAACTTAAAAATTCATTGCGACCCAAGGAATACTTTTATTTAGCTTTTCTTCGCGGTTTGCTTTCGTTTTCGCTTTAACTTTCTTTTCTCTCTCTCTCGCCCCCAAACAGCCAACATCCTTTCCAATTGACGACCTGTTTTAGAGCAAAAATGATGGAAAATTATGCGAAAAATGTCGGACACAGATTAAAATAATTGTACGAGGGTATTCAACACCCGCCCAAATCGCAAATTGTAGGCAACCAACAGGTTTCATTTTGTTGCTGTTGCTGTTGCTGTGTTGATGTTGGTTTTGCTTGATTCTCTGGTTTTTGGTTTTCTCTTTTATCCAAATGGGAATTTGCTGTTGAATTGTTTATGTATTTATTTTAAACTGAGCATTTTGTGAATTAGCCTCAGGTGATTCGAATTTCGAATTGTTTTATATATTTCGTTGTTGTACGCCATGTTTTCACCGTTTGATTGGGCGTTCACTCCATTTCCTCCAACCTGTTAACCCAAAGCCCACAAAGCATTCAAAATTAATGTGCCAATGCAAACTAAATGTAAACGGGAAACCGAAAATAAAAAAAGAACAATTTCAATTGTTCTACTATCAAATTAAGCGGTAATAGACGCTTTAATACCCTGCAGAAAAGTTGAGAAAAGTTATTTGTTTTTATTCACAATTTATGTTGCATACTTTTAGGCAAAATTTTCAAGTAAGTTCAAGACTTGAATTAACTTAATTTATGAATCCGAAAAGACTGTACAAAACTTTAACAACAGTTATAAATGTAATTCCAAATATTTAATAATAAATATTTCTTTTTACAGGGTACAACAATTGATTGCCTTGAGTCAATTGCATTGCGGATTTGTAGCAACATTAAAAGTCTTGCTCACATTTTTTTTGGCTAGAAGCACTTGCTTTGATTTCGATGCTCTGCAATTAACTGGCAAAACATTTAAACAACAATTTGCAAAACTTCTCTAGTGTTAACTGTTGAATGGATGGCACTTATGTTGTGGCCCACCTTTGAGACTTTGGTAAGTTTTGTAAAGTGTAAAGTTTACGATTCATTTCGTAAGCCCTTTTCCGATGCAGCAACTTGGAAATACTTTTCCAACTCGTATGGTGCTCGAAACAGAAATAAACGAGAGGAGGTTAAAAGCCATATGAACTATGAGTATGTAAGACTTTGGCTCAGCTGCGTCACGAGTGGCAAAAATATTTAAATGCTGCACAAACTATGCTTTTGGGGGCAAGAACGTTAATGGTGCAAAATGATGTAAGTAAAACAAAGTATAAAACACACACACACACAGAAAAAAAGAGAAGAAAAGAAAAGCAACTGCAAAAAAATTGTGGCAAAACTTTTGATGCCCCCCAGAGAATTTTGTACTCGTAATTGTTGCATGTGTGTGAGACTTGCCTTGGGTAAGAATTTCGAACTCCTCGCTGTCGCAGAGGAGGAGGGAGGAGGAATGATCCCTGCCAACGTTCATACTCGTATGTACATACATATCGATGTCAATGCTGCTGCTGTTGTCGTTGCTCTTTCACTTTCGCTTCATTGCATTGCCGTCAGCCATCAAACGCGTTCCTGATAAACCCTCTTGCTGTCCCGACACCAAGACTCCTGCCCCACTCCTGCCATGATCCCAAGCGAGTGGCAGTTCCAGGCCTTCATTCGTTCGTTCATTTGGTGCCACACTCGCACACTCACACACATCCCGTTGACATTTGTTTGTTTATGTTTTATGAGCATTGTTGCCACAAAACTTTTGCACAACTCAAATAGAGACCTTTTGAATAACGAGTCGACAACTTTTTGCATTGCCCTTCTGTTTAAAATGTAAATGTTTTTCCATTAAACGAACTTCGTGTGCGCCTTTCACTCTGATTTGCCAACACTTAACATTTCTGGCATTGCACAATAGTTGCCCTTAGCCCACGCTCAACGGATTTTTCCTGCCTATTGGTTAAACTACAAACATCAATTCAACTGGTTAGCATCGATTCGATAATTCATCAAAAGAAAACAAAATTCTTGCTCGTCGTTTTCAATCCCTTTTTGCGTTATGACTGAAGCGTGCTTGGAATACTTTTGTGATTTATGCAATAAAGCAAAGCTTAAAGTTTATGTTAGATAATAAATATTTGAAATTTGTTTGCTTATACGATCACCAAACTACTTCTTACCAATATTCTAGTTTGGATAATACATTTATTCTATTCTACACCTAAAAGTATGCAACACTTTATTGTCAACCAGCATCTTCATTATTTAATATCTACAAAGCATGTTTATTTTAGCATCAGCATGACTGTGATTGAAGTATGAATTGAAATGTTATCATAAGTATACAAATATTTTAAACTTGTTTGCTTATACGATCACCAAAATATTTCTAACCAATACTCTAATTTCCACAGAACGTTTATTCATTGCTACGCCTAAAAGTATGCTACATTTTCCTGTCGTCACCTCCATCGACATGCTCATTATTTAATATCCACAAAAAATGTTTATTTTAATATCAGCATGAATGTGAGTTGAAGTACACGAGTTGAAATGTTATCATAAGCATACCGTTGAAGCGAATATTCATTTTCATTTGCGGCATGTCTCGCTCTCAAATATTTATCCACATTTAAAAAGTATTTTATGCTGCATTTTCCCATAAGCAATTCTTTGCCCGTCCGCTCGCTCGCACAATTTTGCACCGCTGCTGAGTGGCACAAGGAAAATGCCAGTCTACTCCGCACAGTGATAAGACATGCATTCATGATGCCTCTCTTGCTCCCTTCAACTCTCCCCAACTCCTCCGATTCCTTTCACTTGGCTCATTCAGGCTTGAGCGATGGCGACGGCGCCTGTTTTTATGGCAGCTTCTTCGTGTTTGCTTAAAGGCTTCCAAATTGTTTGTATGACAAAGTTTGCATTTTGTAATAAATTCGCTTTAAAAAATATTTGTACATTTATGGTCGGCATTTAAATTAAATACTTTATTTGGCCACCATTCCAGCGCATTCTTTGTGGCTTAAAAACAAAAAGCCAAAAGAACTCTTCATATACACTTTGGCCATGTCTTCAATATATTTACTTTCGGGGTAAATATGCGTGTAAATGTTTATGCAGACTTTTATATTAAAAGCAGAAAGCATTCAGAATGGAGAGCTGAAGTAATCAATCAGTGGATTAAAGTGGTACAACATAAAATTAATAAATTCTTCAACCAATCTAACATTTAATGCAGTCCCTTGAGGTTTTATTGTAGTCGCTAAAATAAACAGTTAATAACAAGCCTTTTTTGATGATAATTCGCTTTAAAATTGAAGTATTCATAAATGAATGAACCACAATGCGAAACAGTTGAAATTTACATTTGATGCCCATAAACTCAGCTAATTAGGCATAAACATTTTCAGCCTCCGGTTCGTGTCCCATTCAAGATGTCCGAATTGAAATATGTTTTGTTGGGTTCGAGGATCGTAATAATGCCATAACAATAATATGCGCAAAGCGCCTCCAAAGCAGTCACTGCCGAAAAAGCCACTTGCTAATGAAGGAAAAGCGAAAGAGACGCAAAACTTTTATGGGAATCATCGGGGGAACAACAATGTTGAATGCGTGGCGTGAATAAAGATTACAATTGCCCACATTCCATATGCGGTTCTCTCTCTCTCTCTCTCTCACTCTTTCTCTCTCTGTGTTTGCATATGCTCCATTCTGGAGTTTTGACTGGCGAAATGCGGGAGATATGCTAATTTCGCAATGAATGAATGCAACACAGCTTTTAGTTGGGATTTGTAGCTCAATGGTGATTATACAACACACACATGTAAGTGTGGGTGTGTAAGTGTGTGTGTGTGTGTGTGTGTGTGTGTATGGGTTGCAAGCCAAAAAGGCGACGCGCTGCTTGCGAAAAGTGCCGTCGTCAAGTTTGATGGGTAAACATTGCGAAAACAATTTAATTAATAAAAATATGCAAATTTAATTAAAAGAACAAACGTAAAACTCGAGATGAACAACAAAGCAGCAGAAGCAGCAGCAAAATGCGCAACAAAAATGGAAATTTGTAACCCGCAATTTAAGAGTATTTTAGTTTATTTCCTAAGCCCAAGATCCCACTCGGAGTTCATAAATGTTCTTTTAATTAGTGCTCAGGTAAAAATGCCAAACACTCGAACGGATAAACTTTTCAAAGGGGATCTCTCTTATGAATTAATTGAGTATGAAAAACTTTGGAGATGCCGTGCAGATGCGCAGTCTGTCTCCTGTTCCAGTTATTAGTATGCTCTTGGTCCAACCGTAGGACTAAACTAAGCGTGACTCAACCGAAACAGATACCCACCCAAGAGCCCAAGAAAAAAAAAAGAATATGAATGAAATCCAGATACCCAAAAGCGTCCTTGTGCCTTTTGTATTCAGGATTCCCCACTTGTTGTTGTTTATTTTCTGTAAATTTAAAGAAAACAAGCGCAGGATGGCAGGCTCAAAAGGAAGCTTCGCCATTTGTCGCCATTGAAGATACAATAAAATAACTTGAGGCCTTTGCATTACATTAAGTAGTTTTGTCTGCAAAACAACACCTGAGTTGGCCCCAAAATGTAGGCAACACAAATGTACACAAATTAACAACAATGTTGCAAACTGTGTTGAGGACAAAAGACAATTAAATTGTTTTGGGAAACATCATTTGCATAACAATGAGCATAGTTTCTTCGAATTGCTAAGTTTGCAAGAATTTATCTTTCCATTTGCCTTGAGACGACGAATTTATCTTGATCGAAGAAGTCTTGGTTTATTTTTGAGGTATTAACCATAAAGACAATGTTTTCTAAAAATACTACTTTTAATTACATGTTTTTCTCAGGAGAATACTCCGGGTCAATGTAATTCAAGTCTTCCATTTAATTGAATACTCTTAAAGCACTGCTATTCCATCATTTAATTTGATTTCCGAAGCATTGAAGCAGCTATAAATATGATGGTTATATGATTGAAGCGTTTGACTCAAAGATGATGTGCGACATTTGTCGATTGAAAGTTTTCATGTTGAATTGTTCAAGCGGATTACAACATTTCATGGCATTCATTTGGATTCAAATACTAAACTCTACAATCTGATATAATTACAAATAAAGTGAATGTGAATAGTTATTTTGAAGCTACGCAGAATTTGCTAGGAAAAATTTTGGTAAGCTCCGCTTAGAGTTGAGCACGAGCAGAAGCCAAAGAGCACACACAACTTTAATCATCATAGCTGCCATTAAAAATTTAAGAGCCACAATATAAGCGCATTACGAGTTTGTCGTTTATTGAAGCTTGCAATTCGAACGATAATCCCAAAGATTTTCGCATTACGTTTTCCAAGCTGAGAGACCGAAATAAGGCAATAAAGGTACAAAGCGACCTCAATTTTGCAATATTAAGTGAAGATTTTCTCTGATATTAAAACGAGCACACAAAAAAAAGGTCGCATAGGCGAACAGCTCTGTGGAGCCGATAAAAAGGCCAGCGAAGCAACAAATGTCCTAGCCAGAGTTTCTCGCTCTGAGCCACACACATCCTGCATGTGTGTGTGTGTGTGCGATTGTGTGGGCTTTGTCCTCACTTGCGAAATAATATTTTAATAATGTTTGAAGTATTATGAAGTCTACAGCATTATTACTTGGATTATCTTAAAAGACAACCATGAGATTATTGCAGCCATCAACAAGTTTATTAGTTTATATTCATAATTCTTTTGATTTAGTTGTAGCAATTGAAATCTCATAACTTTGTTGTCAATCGTAGATATGAGATGAGAACATTCAAAGTATTGAACGTTCATATAATAATTTTCTAACTTTTAATGGAATACATAAAAAGAAAGGAGGAAAGTGTAATTGGTTTGTTAGGAAAAAAAGAATAGATTCCAAGCATTTTCATAAAATTTTTAAGTACAAATCACAGAAAATAATCCCAAATAATTTCGCTAGATTTATGAATATTTTACCTTCTAAAAGAAGTTTATAATTATATGCATTTACACTTCGATAGAAATCTTTAAAAATGTAGGCACGTTTGAAAAAGCTAATTTAAATATTTCTATATTTTTGAAGGAAATCCCGTTCAGCTTACCCTTGCTTAAGGAATGCACAAAGACTTGAGTATAGTTATAGGAATGTCACTTAAAGATTCGTGTGTCAAAATAGACGATATTCTGTTTGTGAATATTTTGAAAACTGCACTATGAAATACACAAGAAATCAGATGTGAACTATTGAATGGATATTGTCACTTTGAAAATGTTGTTGAATTAAATTAGATTGAGATTCACCGTCGCTGATGTTGCCACTGATGGATTCTACTGAATCTAGAGCTGAGTCTCGGGTTCTATCCGCAGCTAACTGCACCGCTATGGAACTGAAACGTAAGTGAAATTGGCAACCAAGGCGCACTCGATTTATACGAATCGCGAGTCTAGACGAATGCGAACGAAGAGCCCGAAGATTCGAAAGATTTCAATGCAGCGTCGACTTGAATGTGCTTCAGTTCAGGTAACTGACAATCCGACACGACTCGACACGACGCAACACGAAGCGAACGCCCACGATATTAACTGTATGTGTGTGTGTGTGTATGTTTGAGATTGTGCGCAGTCATCATTCGGTAGGAATGTCTGTGTCTGCGTCTGTGTTTGGTTTGTTTTGCGGCAGCAGCAGCGGCACACACGTCGTATGAATAATGTGCAACACGTGGTATCACACTGTATGACTGTGACTTGTGACGGCCCACGACTCAGAACAACGCGTCGAACGGTTCCCAAAATCCCAGAACCATAAAATTTTGGCGTATTCCTTTATCGGTTTATCATCATCAGCCATCAATTACGCATAATTATCGCGCGCTCGCACACACATTTGTCATGCGATCTTATCAGCTAATCATATCATATAATCATCTAATCAGCAGCAGATTATTTTCAATTAGTTGCACATTTGGCAGCCATCACACGAAATCCAATATAAATCCCAGGCTCATGCCAGCCTTGTGATATGCTTAGCTTATTAATTCTTCACTCTCTCGCTCTCACTCGGTATTATCACCCTTATCTAATAGGTATTATACGAATACAATATGTTTAATATCTAGCATCGCATCCCTCTTCGTTCACACTCTCACTCCCATTTCCAGTTCGATTTTCACGATCGAAATAAATTTGGGAAAGTCACAATTACGCACACGAATATGAATACAATTTATGTGGCATTTAACACCGGTGAAATTATGCGGAAGAGATTAGGTTTGTTTTCATTTTCAGTAAGCGTTGAAGCCAAATAAAGGTAACCTAATACAACATTTCGGTTGCGTAATTAAATTGTTTATTGCAATAGACTGTGTATTAAACATGGATATAGCTGGCATCTAGCTAAGTACTTTCGTATCTGAAAATGTTATTAACAAAATGTGATACGCTGTTCAAAACATACAAAGAAGGCAAAGCTCTTTTTCTCGTAGGTCAACTGGTAAAATAATTGCTGCTTAACAATGTGCAAGGGCGAAAGGGGAAGTTGCCAAATACAAAAGCACAAATTAATTATATTGAACATTTACTAGTAACATTGAATTAGCTTTAATAGTCCTTCAGATATACATATGTGAGTTTATCGCCTTGCTGATCAAGAATATATATCTCTTATGGTACTGGCTTAATAAATTTTCTGTTGATAATAAGCTATAACACCTCTTTCAGGTAACGGGTAATCAAAAAGACTAGTGAAATGTTGATTACTGATATTTCATACGAAAAATGACCGGATTGAAGAAAGTGTGTCACAAAACCTCTATAGGGGAGCGGTGTCAGCTATGGAAAAATGCATAGTCATCTTGCCAATGGTAGAATACTTGAGCTCATATTGTCCCCCCTCGTTCCCCTTGCCATATGCATTCTGGAACTGTACGTCCCGCCGCACCCCTCATCACCTCATAAAGTTTCTCTGCCTGAGTTTCTCCCCAGAAGCTCTCCTGTAAAGAAGACACTCAGGCTCAGCTCAAACTCAAATCTCACTCATTCTCTCACACTCTGAAGATGATTAGGATCCATGCATGATGCGTGTGGATGTGCAAAGCACTCAAAAGCTCAGCTACTCAAAGCTGTGCCAGAGAACAGACTGCTGCTTCTAGAATCCTCCGCTTGCTCAAAGGTCTATTCTTCTAAGCACGTAGCGCACTACGTGGAACACCTCAAATACCAGGCAAACATAATTGAGTAGCAAGTGGATTGATCTAGACATGGAGCGAAATATGCCTTGCTGCCATTGGTCAATTTCTCAGAACGTGTGGATCTTAAGAGCAAGTGACTTTGCTTGCAGCCACCTACTAGTCACCTCTGCTGGCCTAGTAGAATATAAGAAAATTTCTACAATTCTGGGCAAGATTTCTTGTGAAATGCCAACAGAAGCAATTCAAATTGACGATCCGGGCAACTGAGTACTAGGCGAGCAAAATATAAAAGCAAGAGGATTCACTTGGCTCAAGTGACGTTTTTTCCACTTTCTGGTGGTATATGTTTGCCTGGTATTTCACTTGATGACTTGGCACTTTTATGCAGCTTTTATGACTTCTGGCGGTATTCTGGGTCGAGATCCCTAGTTAAATCGCACGTAAAACAACTGAAATACCAGGCAAACATAATAGAGTAGCAAGTGAATTGATCTAGAAATGGAGTCAAATATGCCTTGCTGCCATTGGTCAGTTTCTCAGGTAGTGTACTCTAGGATGTGGATCCTAAGAGCGGGAGTATGAGTGCTTGCTTCTGATTGGTCAGAATTTAACAGCGTTGATTTTGTGTAATTTTGCTTGCTGCTGACTTATGTTTGCCTGGTACTTCAGTTGATAATTCGACAATTTTTGAACCGTTCGCGACAATTCGAATTGTCCAACAACAACAACCATATTTAAGTGTGTGACTTAATAATGAGTATCATATTAACGTATATTTTGAATACTTACCATCGTTTTTACCTAGCGAAAATAAATATATATTTTTGTGTTTTTTTTCAGTTTTCTATATTGTTTCTTACCTTCTTTGTATCCTTTTATTATTAAAAGTCATACTGTTAGGTCCTTATTTAATTTCATTATTAATTACTTTGAAATTACACTATCTATTACAATGCTATTAAATACGAAATATACAAATAATAATAAAAATTAAGTAGAACCTATTTCGACCTGTGTGATATGTAATATTTTGGTTTGTGTCCAACAGACTCTTTTGCTATAATAGTTTCTGAATATGTATGGGAAAAAATTGTATTAATAGTAATTTCTTCTTACTGATTTACAGATTGCTTACTGATTGAAATTACCTTTTGAATATAAGCATTTTTCTCGCCTCTGCATAAAATAATTGAACAGATCCTGAAGCTGTGATAAGGAAGAAGAGAATTATTTAATTGTATGTGACAAATGAAATACTTACCGGCCAGGTGAACGAATTACAATATTCTCCATATTCAAATCGAAAATTAATTAAATATTTAATCAAAATGTCGTGCTTACAGATTCTCATTTAAGAAAGAAATAAATGTGAAATTAATAAAGCAAAAAAGTGTATAAACTATATATGTATATATAAGTTTGCTGACCACAATGAATAACGCTTGATATTATATTATAGAACAATATATTTATAAGACATACGGTATGAAATCAAAGAATAGTTAATCGTGACTTATTGTGAGAATTATAAAATTTTCTATAATTAGTGAGGTAATGAAATAAATGAAAATACTATTAAACTTAGCATATTTCTTATCAATAATTTTATTCTAAAACTTTTTTTTTCTACATTTTGAACAATATTTAAAGATGTGACTCACCAGAAGATGTGTTGTCAATACGGAAGCATTTACTCCGAAAAACAATTTGGGTTTTATGACAGGCAACAGGCAGTTGGCAGCTTTTGAGCCGCTAATGATAATGTGTCTGATAAAAGCTTTACAATGTTTTTACATGACGTGGCCAGCGACATTTCATCCATAAATTGCTCTCTCCGTCTGAATGGAATGTGATTTTTAATCTCTGCAGCATGTCCTTGCCACATACAAGCACATCTACATATTATACATATGAGTGGGTGTTTGGAGGTTCACCTTAACGTCTGACAAAGTTGCGTAGCACTCCAGGAATGCCATAAAGCTAATTAGGACGGGGCTAACTTTAGCGGTGTGCCACCTTTCTGTGCATCTTTTGGGGTAGGCTGACCTTTTGACCTTTCATTATTATTATTATCCTACACATAACATATGTATGTATGTAGAAGTAGTTCGCTGGCTCACACAAAACGCATGAGAATTGCTCATCCATCAAAAAGAACTTCAAAGACTTCAATACGGCATTGGGCAACACTTGGGAAACAGTTTCGAACTAGTTAATTTATGTATTAGATTTAGTACTTATTAAGAACGACCACGCGAATATGTACAATGTTTATATAACGCATATATGTACTTACTATATATGTACTTACTCGATTATTATGGAAATTGGCTGCTTGATTATCCACAGCCCCTCTACAACACAAAGCTGTGTGCACTCAAGTGCATTTCACTTTAGCAAGACACGGAACGCCCGTAGCGAGACAGTCTTGGCATATTTTGTTAATATCCCCACCAAACATACATACATACATCCATCCAACTATACATTCACTATACTCTATGTACGATGATAGCAGCATGTGCATATTTTGATTCTATGGACAGCAAAGACCACAAGCAGCACAAAGCAACCAAGGCATGACATGCTGGCATCTCATCTTTTCCTTTGTATTTCGTTTTCCACACATTGATACAGGGATGCAACATAAAGGATGCGTTTTCCCTCCAAGTGCTACACATTTAAATCAAAGTATTGTTAATGTTTAGACAGTTTGCATACTAATAATACTGTTAAGTTAAGCAAATGATCCGCTCACAATTGGACATATGCAAATGAACAGATGTATCAGCTTTGAACATTTAAATACTGTCCATTAAGCGTTAATAGCATATTTCCAATATTACAATTACGAAAAATATGCGTATCATTTGCCTTCATGGTTGATTTGTTTTTACAGGTCTCTAATGAAGCTGTAAAAATGTTTATTTCTTATATAAAACATGGGTTTCTTATCTAAAATTGTTGCATCGTTGTTAGGCAATACACAAACAATGTAAATTGCATATACAAAATAGAGACTAAGGAAGTGCGACATACTTTTATTCGCTTCTTTTACTCTTCATCGTCCTCGTCATCGTCATCGTCCTCATCATCATCATCTTCATCATCCTCGTCATCTTCGTCCTCGTCAACGTCTTCATCATCATCCACCTCAACATCCTCGTCATCGTCATCCTCTTCAGCTTCAACTGATTTAGCTGCCGCCTCTTTGCGTGCCTTCTTCGCTGGCACTGCAGCTTCCTCCTCATCATTCTCATCCTTGGCATCGGCCGACTGCAGCGCCAGACGCTTCGCACGCACTTCTGCCTTGTTCTTCACTTGCTCATCGGTTAACTTCACAAAGTTGACATCCTTGGTAAGCGCGAATCTGGACAGCACTTCGTTGGCCTGCTTCTTCAGCTTCAACATACGCTGCTCACGCGGACCCACCACGTAGGGCGCATCTGCTGGTGGGGAGCACATGCTGATGTACAATGGCAGCGCCGAAGTGCCAACCATATCGATTTTCAAATACAACGAACGAATGTTTGCCAAGCCACCGGGATACACTTCTTGCAGTTGATTGACAACGGTTTCCACATTCTCTGCGAGCTGTTTGCCGCTGAACTCATGATTACCCACTGGAATGGCGGTCAGATCACCCTTGTGCAGCTGTCTGTAGGCTGTGCGACAGAGTGCACGCGTAATCTCCTTTGGCAAATCGTCTTCCTTGCTCAGGCGTACGGCGTGCAGGACATTGCGAGGCTTCTGTGTACCCTGCGAAATATATAAATCAGAATATTGTTAAACAGTTAAAATCCGTTTGGTATAAAAAATAAAAATAATGTGCAATTAAATTATGTGTTACTTACTTGACCGAGAAAACCGTGGGCTTGACCAGAGATGCGTCCATCACACAAAAAGTAGTCGTAGGTGTTGAGGAATTTGCGCTTTGCCTCAAAGGTGCCCATATCATTGCGCAGCTGATTGAATGGCACCACGGTCAGCTTCTGTTCAACGCCCGCCTCGCGGAACAGATCCTCATAGTGTTGCACTGTAGGCTCGTAGTCGAAACGTGCGCCACGCTGCAAGTCCGTCACAATGATAGCCACATCGTCATCACTGCCAACGAGTGAATTCTTCAGTGCCAACTTCACGACACGTTTCGGGCAACTGGGTATCTTATAGCTGCACACCTGCAGTATGTAACGATAATCCTTGAAGATCGATGAGGACTTTTGTTTCTTAACCTCTTCGGCCACTTGTGTTTTGAGAGCATCGCAAACTTTCTGCACATTCGCTGCGCTGACAATCGAAAAGAATTGTTCTTCATCAAATGGCTTGAGCTCATACTTCAACTCCATCTCTCTCTTCGGCTTCTTCTCAACTCCATTTTCTTTCGCAGCTGCTCCTTTAGTTTTTAGAGCTTTACCCAGTTTCTTGGCAACCGGTTTCTCTGCTTTGCCATTTGCCAACTGCTTTTTCTTTGAGGCTTCCTTGTCAGTCCTAGCTTCCTTGGTAGGCTTGGCTTCCTTAGCAGGCTTAGCTTCCTTGATAGCCTTGGCTTCTTTAGCAGGCTTGGCTTCCTTGGCAGGTTTGGCTTCCTTTACAGGTTTGGTTTCCTTGACGGGTTTGGCTTCCTTGGAAGGTTTAGCTTCCTTGACAGGGTTGGGAGCAGCCGCAGTGCTTACGGCTTGCTTTTTCTCTTTTTTTACAGCCTTCTCTTCAACGACGGCTGGTGATGGTTTGGCAATATCCTTCTTCTTTTTGCTTTCAGCTTGGCTTGGCTTGTCAGCCAAATCTGCAACCTTCTTGGCGGATTTCTTTTCTTTTGGGGCAGCTTCTTCCACTAATTTCTTCTTGTTGGCTTTCGGTTTGGTTGCTGCTTCTGCCTCAGCAACTGGAACTGCCTTCTTGCCACCTTTTTTTTTAGGTGCTGCCTCAACAGCTGTTGTTGGAATATCTACAGGTTCTTCGACAGGCAACGTCTTCTTGCCGCCTTTTGTTTTACGAAGGGGTGCGGCAACTGGCGATGGCGTGGGTGCTACAACCAATGGTTTCTTAACCACTTTCGGCTTTGGAGTTGCTGCCACCGGCGACGCCGGCGCCGCTATCACCTTCTTTCCACCTTTCGCTTTTGGTGCTGCTGCTACAGCTGGCGATGGCGGAGGTGCTAGCACCAATGCCTTTTTCGATGGTTTTGTCTTCTCAGTTGCCTTGTCTTTTGAGGCTTTTTTCTCAGACTTTTCCACAACATTTTTAATTTCTTTGGACTTCTTCGCCTTTTTAATATCAGCAACAATATCAGCGGCGGCAACAACTTTTGCTTCCGTTTTCTTGAGTTTGGCTGCCTTTAACTTTTCCTTGGAAACGCCTTCAATTTTCTGCGTTTTACTCAGCGATTTCGGCTGCGGAGGCTTTTGTACTTTCACCATCTTATTCAAAATTCGCGTTTAGAAAATTAACAAGATTTAAACAAAACACGCCAACACGTGCTACAGAGTTATTGTCAGGGTGACCGCACGTTGTATTGTAAAATATACTAGCTGAAGACGAAAAATATACTAATTAAAACACTTTTATAATTACTAAAATTGAGTGTTGTAAAGTGTCACTTTGGCGCGAGTTTAAATACAACATATACCACATGCTTAGAAACAATATAATATAAAGTATTACCATAAGTCCAATATTTATATTTCGGCAGTGTAGTTTTGATTATTGTTATTGTTATTATTGAAACCGCCTTTTTATTTTGAGCTACATCTGAGCGCTAAAAATAAACCCATTGTGCGTTGACACGCGTGCCTAATAACAGCAGCCACCCATCAAAAGTATGTCCTTGCGCACCCCCGCAGTTCAACTGGACTTGCTCTTGGCACATGGCAGCTCCCATGGCGCTTCAAATTAAAGCGCTCCATAGAAAACTTAACATTCTTGGCATGGTTCTCCGCAAGGAACCGTCGCATTTGGCGACACGTGACTAATACAGTACAGCAAAAGTAACTTCTTAGCCTTAAGCAACTTCTTGGCAAATATAATTAAGATGTATTAAAGACCTAATATGTTAGTTACAAGTTACAGTTTGAGTTTTTTGGCATTCACTTTCGAAGTGTCCTTTTTGGGACGTTTGCTGCCAACTGATGCCGTAGTCGATGTAGTATCCTGCAGCTTATTAAAGAATGCCTTTGATGATTTAAGTGCTCCCTGATCATTGCTGCTCGTAATCTGTAATTGATAATAATTGCATTAATAAACAATTATATTTGTTATAGTTTTATGCTCTTACCTTTTGCACGTTTCGACTCTTGGTAATGGATTTTAGTAACTTGGCGTTCGCTTCACGCTGCGTGGGCGCCTTGCCCTCCTTAGCACGCTGCAGATCACGTTGCTCCAAGGCGCTGTTGATGGCGCGCTGTTTCTGTTTCTTCTTGCGACGCTCGCGATTCTTGTCGGTGCGCGTGCGTTCCGTTTTACCCAATGGCGTGTGCTTGGGACCACGGAACACTTCTTCGGGCGCCAGCAGCTTAGCATCGCTGACGGCTACAGGAGCCACTTCTTCCATGTGAACAGCAGGCGTGTTGGTGACAATCTTAATCTCTGGAGCGACCGGTTTGGGGGTAAAATGGAAATTGGAAAGAGCGTCAAGCTTGAGGAAAAGTGTGCGCATGGCACGTTTGATTTCTTGATGCTCCTTGGACTCGGGTGTCGTGCTATCGTCACCATCGCGATTGGGATCTAGTTTCTGCATCTCTTGTTGGTATTGCTGTTCATATATCTGAGCCAACGACTGCTTGGATTTCTCCTGATCAAGCACCAGCTGCTTGCGATATTCTTGTGCCGTTTGCACGGGACGCACAGTGCGCTCTACATCATCCCAAGCCTTGTCGCGAATGCGTTGCTTAATTATATCCTCGATGGTTTCGTTTTGCTCCTCTGTTATTGCTGCCACTGGTCGCGTCGTCGAATCAAATTCCAGGATCTCCTCCAGCAGCGAGTTCTGTGGCCGGTTTCCCGCCTGAACTTCACCCCGCAGTTGCCATGGCTTGTCACCCAGCACCACGTCCTCGTAGTCACGTATGCGTTGCAGCAATCGCGTCTCGCGCAATTCATTGGACGATTGTTGCTCCAATTTTGATTTCTCTTCATCTTCCTGCAGGCTTTCATCTTCATCTTTCTGCGAATCCGAATCGGAATCACTGGCAGGTTCAACACCACTTTGTGCAACAAAGTCAGCTTCGTCGATTTCACTTGCCACCTCATCTAGCTGCTCTGTCTGCTCTACATTATCTTCATCTTCATTATCTTTTTCCTCCTCCTCGCTTTCGCTTTCATTGAAAAAGTCTCTGGCTTTATCCTTTGGCAGATTTTTTGCTGCCTCTTCCAGCTCATCATCCATATCAAAAAAGTCCGCATAGTTAACATTACCATCGTTGTCATCGTCATCTTCTTCATCGGTTTCCTCGCCAACTCCCAAATCCTCGGCGTAATGATCAATGCCTTCTGAATCGTCAACGGGATTCTTGTTGTTCTTTTGTCGCCGCATTTCCTTGGCATCTTCCTGTTCCAGAAACTGCTTCATTTCATCCAGCTTGAAGAATGTGTCATCAACCACTGATTTTTTGCCGCTCTTCTTGCCAATTCTTGTCTTCATTAGTTTTGATTTTGCTTTAGGCTCGTTAAAGCCTTCAGAGTCTTCTTCTAATTCTGATTGATGTTCCTCCTCCTCATTGTCCTCATCGCTCTCCTGTTCAGACAACTTCTCAGTCTCATCCTCATCCTCGTCTTCATCTAGTTCAATGCCCAAATCCTGTTCACGAATTGCCATAAGTTGAGCTGCTTGTTGCACAAACTGTGGCAACATTAAAGCATTGCGTAGCTCAAGCTGCTGCCAAATTTGTTCCTCATCCATTTGGTCCAACACCAACTCTGGCAGAACGTCCTTTTGATTCGCCTCATCGCTGCTGACGCTCAATGTATAAGTTTGCTGAATTAACTGGTGAATAGCGCCCACTTGTTCCGGCTGCGGCCTAAAAGAAAAACATTATTAAAACACGTGCGCGGTTTAAGGGAGAATGAAAACAAACTTTAGAAAGCGATCTGCATCCTGAACCAGCTGGTCAAAGCTTGCAGAAATCTCCTTGAAAGTGCTGGAGCTTAAACTAGATTTCTTAGATCTATTTTTCGTAGCCATTTCATTAAAATAGTGCTATTAATGAATTTATTTATACGAATTAAATAGAACACTAAATCAGGCACAAACGGTGCAGTGTGACCAATAGATTAATTTTAAATTATACCTACAACAATAAATGGTCAGCCACCATACAGTTTGATGCATATTGGTACACCATTCCATTTAAATATTTTCTACTATTCAGCTTACGGTCGCACTGATAAAGAACCGTCTTCAAAACATCGAAACAATTGTTAGGAGTATTATGTGTGTGTTGCTTTAATTGTAAACTAAAAACAATAGATCTCAATTTCCGGCCAGCCATGGACTTTAAATGCTTTAAGCTACTATTACTGGGCGGTGCCGTACGTCTGTATTTCAGCCGTACCTCACTGGCAGCGCTAATTGGCAACCGCGTCGAGTTTGCGACTCCATTAAATTCCTACAAGCGCAGTAAGTACATTTATTTCTACATATATTATAATTACTTTTAACAGTGTACATTGTTTACAGTGCAAGAAGGCGTCTTTCTGCTGCAGCAAGGCATTGATCCATATAGTGGAGACCTAGTACATGAGACACCCTTGGTTCTAAAGGCTATATCAAGTCTTTTCCTCAACTATGCCGCATTTCTGCCTTTGCTTTACATTCTCTGTGATTTGTGCACTGCCACATTGCTGTACTCGACGAGTCGTAGCTTTGTTGCACAAAAGCTACAGCAACAGCGGAAAGAAAGCGAGGATTACGACAAGGATTCCACAGAGTTGCAGTACAGTGTAAAAGATCACTATGACATTGCCAAGATGGTACTGGTTGCCTATCTGTTCAATCCGCTTACTGTGATGAGCTGCATTGGACTCACATCGACTGTATTGAGTAATCTGCTACTGGCCTCCTTTCTCTGTGCACTGACAAGGCGTCATCTCTTGGTGTGTCTCGTCTTGTTGGCTTTTGAGACTGTTCGCAGTCTTTACCCTGTAGTGCTTATTGCACCACTTCTGCTTATATTTGCACGACGCTCTGCCGGCTTGAGCATTGCCATATTCTTTATGTTCGTCAGCTTCTGCGTAGCAATTGCCGGAGCCAACTTTTTGGTCATGAATAGCTGGAACTTCCTGGACGGCACCCTAGGCTTTATGTAAGTTTAAGCTAAACATCTGATTTATGATGATTATCATTCATATCTTTGCAGTTTTTACTTCCGTGATTTGCAACCGAATATTGGACTATTTTGGTACTTTTTCACCGAAATGTTTGAGCACTTCCGCACTATGTTTCTGATAACATTCCAATTGAATGCCACTGTTTTATATCTAGTACCATTGTCCATTAAACTGCGTAAGGAACCGATGCTGCTGGCCACCGTTTTGGTTGCCCTTATGGCTGTATTTCGCGCTTATCCCAGTCTTGGCGATGTCGGCTTCTATTTGGCTTTAATGCCGCTGTGGCGACGTTGTTGGAAATGCAAGTTGAAGATTTTTGTTAACCTTCACACGTTATTAACATGTAATTCCTTTTAAACTTCTAGTCATGGCCCATGGCTTTGTGGTCTTCACTTTCTTCTTGGTCACGTTGTCCATGATGGGATCGCTATGGCATCTCTGGATCTACGCTGGTTCAGCAAACGCCAATTTTTACTTCGGTGCAACATTGGCCTTTTGCACTGGTCAAATATTCCTAATAACGGATTTGCTTTTCGCGCATGTGAAGCGCGAGTTTTGCCTCTACAATGGCCAGAAAATCATGATTGATGGCGAAGAAGCGCGCATACTGCTAGAGTAACAAGCTGTATATAAGCACACATCAATTAAAAGAAAACATTTTATTTAAACATAGCATTTACTGCTTGGAGTATCCTGTTTTTGTTTTTCTATTTAAGAATTTGTACAGATACAAAATGCGTTTTTCCATCTCTCGCCACTTAGTTGGACGCGCTATTGGATATTTGGTCTTCTCCATTAGGCGACGCTTCCGCAGCAACACCTGATACTCATTGCCGGAGACGCCACGCAACCACGAGGGCACAGAATACAACACTCGAGTGGGATGCAAACGATCGTTACCCAAGATGTCGATGTAGTCATTTTGACCAAACAGCGCACGCTTCTCCGACCACGCATTCTTGGGTCGATACACGGGCATGGGCAGCTTCTGACCATTGTCTAAATGCGGCAGCAGACCACTCTGAAAAATCTTGTCCTTGTAACCATAGCGTCTCACTAAAGGACCGCGTGCCCGACGCTCCGCATGCGACAGTTGGCGGACTGATGTGGTTGAGCCCAAAGGTAACGTTTTTGCTCCCACGCTCAGCAGCTTTTGAAATGTATTTGTTAGCCAAGACATTGTTGCCTGCGTGTTTTAATTTATGATTAGGTAATTGTAAATAGACAAATTATAAGCGAACATACTTTTGTGATCAGCTGTTGGTGGTCGACAAACTATAAGTTGTTATCGCCGGCTTTCGATAACAGTGCACAAAATACCAATATGTAGGAGCTGCAATAATTGTGGAATGGTAATTATTATTTAAGCAAGAGGAATTTATATTTTGTCAAAGTAAATAATAATCCAATAAATGTTGATAGAAAAACTGGGAAAATTAGAAATAATAATCAGCTGTTGATGGCCCTTAAACAATGTCTTTTGAGCTGAAATGCCATAACAATTATGGTATATTTTTAATTGCAGCCACACTGTTAACAACTTGGTGAACAAACAAAACACGAAGTACAATAGTTTCTATTTCCTCATAAAGTGAATGAATTAATTATTTAACGTACCAATGATTGATGACGAGGCTGTGAACAATGCAAAGGAAAGGCTGCGTCAAGAGATTGCCGATTTAACATCTCAATTGAATGCCAAAAAGCAGAGATTGCGTGATTTGGAAGCAACAACTACAGATGATGACGACGGTGATGCACTGATACCAAAACAAATCCAAAGAGCTTTAACCAACGATGACATCGCACGCTACAGTCGACAGCTGATCTTGCCCGGCTTTGGTGTGGCCGGTCAGCTGAAGCTAAAGACCAGCTCAGTGTTAATTGTTGGCGCTGGTGGCTTGGGATGTCCATCGGCACAATATTTGGTTGGCGCAGGCTGTGGTCATGTTGGATTGGTCGACTACGATCGCGTCGATAAGAGCAATTTGCATCGACAAACACTGCACACAATCACACGCATTGGCATGGACAAAACGGAATCTGCCAAGATTGCATTGCAAGAGTTGAATCCACATTGTCGCATCTCGTGTCATACTCGCTTACTCAGTAGATTCACAGCAATGCAAATCATACGCGACTACGACGTTGTGCTGGACTGCAGTGACAATGTAGCCACACGTTACCTGCTTAACGATGCCTGTGTGATGCTTCGCAAGCCACTAGTCTCGGGAAGTGCCCTCAAACTGGATGGCCAACTAACCGTCTACAATTATGGCGTTACGGGTCCCTGCTATCGCTGCATTTATCCTGTACCACCGCCACCAGAGGCAGTCACTAATTGTGGTGACGGAGGTGTTTTGGGTGCCGTGACCGGGACCATTGGATCGATGCAGGCCCTGGAGGCCATTAAGATCATTGTGGGGCTAGGCGATGTCTTAGCTGGGCGGCTGCTCATATTTGATGGCACCACGCTGCAGTTTCGTAACATCCGCATACGCAGCAAGCGTGAGAATTGTCATATCTGCTCTGCCCAGCCGCTTATCACGGAACTTATCGACTATGAGCAGTTTTGTGGCATGCATGCCACTGACAAGGATAATCCGCTGCAGCTGCTCGAGCCGGAGCAGCGCATTGATGCCATGGATTACAAGACGCTGCAGCAACAAAAGTCAGCACATTTACTTATCGATGTACGTCAGCCGGCGGAGTTTGAAATCTGCCAGCTGCCTTCAGCAGTTAATATTCCATTGGCGCAAATTCTGGACGACAGCTATGTAAAGCAGTTGGGCTCACAATTGGAGAACAAGGAGTTGCCCATTGTGGTGTTGTGTAGGCGGGGCAACGATTCTCAGATCGCTGTGCAGCACATGAAAAATCGGTTCCCAGAGCATTCCATACGCGACTTGGAGGGTGGACTTCATGCGTGGTCGAGTTTAGTTGATCCCAGTTTTCCTACTTACTAACAATACACATAATATATTCGTATTTCTCTCTTACTTCCCCTTTATGACAATTTTCTACGCAATTTTATAGTTGATTGATTCCTAGTATTAAGTCGATTCGGCCAAAGTGAAATTTGGTAATTGAGAACTATTTTTTCTTTTTAATATTTTTGATATTTTACATAAGAATATCAATATATCTCCTTCGATTTGTAAATGTTTATTAATCAAATAAAAAGTGTTTTTTTAACGATTCGTACTCGTTTTGCACAAAAGATCTTAAATCCCTAAAGAACTATGGGCACTATTTGTATATAATTTTTTCGATGTAAGAAAAATTCCATTTAAGAAATTGCAAATGTTTTATATTGGATGATAGAATGAGTTATATACTTTTTTTTGGCATGGTCACAAACTTGCCTTGTATGATTTAAATTATATTTCTAGGGGTTTTCATTAAAATTTCATTTAATTACAAGTATTCAATTAATGCTTTTGCAATTACGATTTGAATATTTATATATATGTATTTATATAGTTAATGAATATATTTTTAAACACTTGCAGCGAGCGAGAGTTATTGGGGCTCCAGAGACATAGTTTATTGGGACTCCACTAGTGTTGAATCAACGCCTGCAGTTCATGTTCAAGTAGTTCTTGTTGTTGTTGATCTTGTTGCAATTGTTGTGGATGCGCGCTGTAAAAAGCTACATTTGGGAAAGAAATCAAATCAAGTTATGCATATATATATTATATGGTAGGTAAATAGAACAGCAAATATATATAGAGGGGAAAAAAGAAATCGAAATTTCAAATGTTATACTTTTTTTGCGTTACCGTCTTTTGGAAAAATATTCAACTCGAACTTGGAGAATTTCAACTTCAAGTTGAATACTTTAACAAGTCAAAACAGAACGATGCAAAAGTGCAAAAGTAAAGAAAATGAGAGTGTTGGTTGCATGAAGCACCCTTTGAAATTAACTTGCTGTTCTTGTTTTTTGCTTGCGTGCTGTTTGTTTTGTTTGTTTAAAATTTTGGTTGTCGAGATGACTTCATTTCTTTGTTTATTTTTTGTTTTGTTTGTTTGTTGTTGTTGTGGTTGGTTGTTGATCTTGTTCATTAGTTACGGCCTAGTAACGTCGTCGCTCACGATCACGACTGCGTGAACTACGGCGTCGATCATTAGAACGGTTGCTGCGTCGATTATCTCGCTGACGATCGCGATCCTTTTCTCGTTCACGCTCTTTATTTACACGCTCCTCGCGCTCCTTGATACGCTGTTTGTGTTCCTCAATGCGCTTCTGACGGAACGCCTCCTTTTCCGCGATCTATCAAAACAAGAGGCAAGGTTATGGAAGGAATCTGTTAAGAAATTTAATTTAATCTTACCGCTTCCGGTGTCAAGGGCAGCCAATATATGCACGGTGTGCCCTTGGTTTTACGGAATAAATCATCTAATAGTCTGATAGGTGGTTCATTCTCTTTTTTCTTCGATTTCACCGCTGACAAAAAAAATTTAATTTGTAGTACATTTTTTTTTTATAGTATCATTTAGTTGTTTACCTGGTGAGCCACTTCTGCTGCGTCCATGGCCATGATGATCACTGCGCTCGCGATCGCGCCCACCGCGATCCCGTTCCCTAGAGCGTTTCCTATCCTGACCGCTGCGTTCCGCTTCATCCGCTCCGCCTTTACCACGTTCCGAATCGCGCAGACGTGAATCGACCCGCTCCTTGCTACTACGACGTCTGTCGTTACTCGATTTGTCGCGATCGTTGGGCTCCTTTTTACCCACATCCCATTCACGTACAGGACGAGCAGGCTGTTTGAAATACATCATTTATACTATTTGTTATACACGACAATAAATATAGTAATGTTACCTTTTTATCGCTAGCATCTAAGCGAGACCAAGTGTTGCCTGCATTTTGATTATCTCTGGTATTGTCCTGCGGATACTTGGGAGTCTCATTCTTCGTCGATTGTATTGCTCGATCCATGTCTGTGCGACTTCCGAAGTCAACGTTCAAGCACTTAGGATTCGAGATCGGCCAACGTACTCCATGCAACGCATGACGCGTTTCAATGGCTTCGCTATAGAATTCGGCGAGAAAAGCAATTGTTAGTTATGAGTAATAGAAATGCAATCCACAACGACTTACTCTTCTGTGGCATAAGCAACATAGCACTTGGATTTGATGCGATCAATCCAGAAGCCATCCTCATCAACAATTTTACCAGTGCGCGCCAACAAACCTTTCAACTGCAACACGGTAAAAGGTCGGACCAAATTGCTAATGTAGAGCACATGACTGGCGCGATTGCGGGCTGGACTTGGAGAGCGGGCAACGACAGCAGCTTGTGCAGCACCAGCAGCAGCTGTATTTACTGCTGCATTTGGTGCAGTCTCAACAACGGATTTGTTGTTTAGCGCTTGCAGTGCTGGCGTTTCTTTATCATGCTGCTGTTTCGATTGTAACTTCGGTCTTTGCTCCTCATCGGTCTCGTTGCCCTCATCGCGCTCCTTAGCCGCCACACGCGTTAACTCAGGCGTCAGCGAATGCTCATCTGTCTCATCATGGTCACTGGTGACCAGACCCTCTTCCTCCGATGATGACTCCAATTGCACATCGCTCAATGGCACTGGATTCACCACATCAGCTATAATGTTCTTCAACGAATCCGTTGAAATAGCCAGCACTGGTTGGGTGCGTTCCACAATTTTTTTGCTTAGCCACTTGCGCTTGCGCACGGATCGTTGAAGCGACGTGTCGTTGCTTGGCTCTTCTTCCTTGTTTGCTGCTCCCTTATCTGGCTGCTGCTCCGTTGATGTTACCGTTGCTGGGGACTCTGATTGCTTCGCTTGATTCTCCTTTTGCTCATCAGTTTGCAGTGACAGTTTGGAGGCAGAGTCCGATTTGGGCTTCTCAGGTTTCCGCACTTCAACGTCCTCTGTTTGAATGTCTAATACATCGCTTGTGGTTTTTAGTTGTTCCTCATCCTTATTTGCTGTAAAGCTTAAAGACGAAGCAACTTTTACCTCTTCCATGCTCCGCTCATCATCATCATGGCTACCCTTTCCCTTGGCCTTCCCTGTTCCTGTGCTGGTGGTGTCATCTTCGTGCTGTTCTTTAGCTGATTCTTCTTCCTGCACTTTCAATTTTACCGGCAATTCTGGTTCCGACTTCTCTGGCTGCGGTTTCGGTTCTGGCTGTGTAGGCTCTTCAACTGCAGCAGTTTCCTCTGGCTTCTTTGAGTTCGATAAATTATTATCGATATCGACGCTTTTTTCAACAGCCTCAGCACCATTCTCAATTTCCTCGGGTATTGTTTCTACCTTGTTGTTGTGCTCAACGCTTTTGTCACGTTGATTGCGCTTTTTGGGTGTCGTGCGTGTGCTGCGGCTTTTGCGCACTGGCGACGGCGACTGCGATGCTCCCGCATGCTTTTCCTCACTTGAGGCACGTTCCCCTTCACCGTACGACGCGCGTTCTTCATTGATTTCTTCAATTATTGGTGGCGCTTTTGCTTCTTCAACCTTCTCCTTGTCTACCTTCTCCACCACTAATGTCGTCTCATCCTCGGTTTTCTCATTTTCCGAAACTTTACGCGATCGGCGACTACGACGTTGCACCGGCAATGGAGCAGGCGACGAAGATTTTTTTCGCTCGCTACGACGTCTCATCGCAGTCTGTAGCTGTAAAATCAAAACGTTTTGCACACACTTCGTTCGTTGACACTAAATAAACGCGCACTACGAATAAATGCGATTATTATTTATATTGTATGTGCTATTTAAAGTCACGCACACACGTATATAACTTGCGGCGTGCAACGTTTTTGCTTTGCTTTGGTAAAAGAAAAAATTTGTGTTGCCAATGAAAAGCGTCAATCCGCCATCGAAAAATGTAGGGTTGCTTTTTTGCATAGAGGTGGAGAAAAATCGATGACCCTATCGATGACTATCGATATAGCAAACATTGATGTAATAACGTATGAAAAGCGCGCGTCATTTAAAACAGCAATATGTTCATAACAGTAAAGGTGAATAAAAATTTGGTAGGTGATAGCACTTGTTAGCTAAAAAGAAGACATTACGGCAGAAATGTTATTAGTATTTTTAATTATTTAAAAAATCGATGTTTAATAGTCAGTCACCAAAACATTGTTGTCGCATCGATAACAAATTAAAATCATCTTCAGTAATTAATTTACAATTAAAAACTATTAAAAATCCATCAATTAAATGAAATACAATTAGTATGGAATAAACAAAAATCAATAACTAGTATGATATATCAGAATATTAACTTTGAACTTTTGTTTACTCCGTTATGCGAAACTATTTTATCAGCTTCTTTACAACACTGAATTGACGCATATTTCGTAATTGAGAACACCAACAACAACAACAGCCAACAAATCGCATCTACAAATTTTTTTAGTTTAGTTTATCGTTTGAACAATGCATTAATAACAAAAATGTTAGTGAAGAATTTTAGCAAATTAACACAAATATTTGGCCGCCTCCGTTATGTGCGTAGTCCATACGACTACTCAGTTGGCATTCAAAAAAACTGTCGCTCGAGATTCGACGGATTGCGATCATTATGCATTATTAATCCAAACGAGCAACAATGGCAACGACAAAAATCTTCCATCTCTTCACCACCTCCAAGCCTGCTGTTTACGGCTGCCTTCAGCTTCAATTTTCTGCTTGGCGGCAGCAATGATAAGGACGAGGAAGATACGCCCGAAGCGAAGCTGATAAATACAATAAAACGATCGATTCTCTGCATACAAAACGAACAGTATGACAAGGCGGAGCAAATGTTACATCTCGCCTTGCGCATGGCACAGGATATGCAGTCCTTCAAAGGCATCACATACGTCTATGATCTGATGGCAAATCTTGCCATGGAACGAGAACAGTTTCGCAAGGCAGAGAAGCTTTTTGTGGATGTAATGAAACGCCTTATGTCCGATGGCCACTCGGAGGATAGTCCCAAGATTCTGCACATTAGCTCCAAAATTGCGCACATGTCACAGCTGCAAGGCGAACTGGAGAAGAGTTTTCAAGGCTTTACATGGACTTTGCAGCGATTGGCCAAATTGGTTCAGAGCATGCCGGAGGATAATGATATATTGGAGTTATATGGCTTGACAAAGAACTGGTATTGAAGGTTGTTCCATGTTCTACACAGCCTAAGAGCATAATAGACAAAACCAACTTTTGTTAAATGAATCTTTTTTTTTAACTTACAGGTTTGGCCAATTGCTGATGAAGCAAGGCAAATATGACGAGGCGAGGAAGCTTTTTAAGGAGGCGTTAGATATCCTTATTGGTGTCTACGGCACGCTCAACGATGCCTCAGTGACCATCTTAAATAACATCAGCGTTGCCTATGTGAATGTAATTAATCTATTTTTTACTTAGATGTATTTTATTTAACTAATTTGATTTCGCCAGCTGGAGCAGTATGCGGAGGCTAGGGAAACACTCTTGCAGGCTTTATCAATGGCCAAAGAGCTAAAAGACGCCGCCCAGGAAGGCATTATACAGGCCAATCTGGGACTTGTATATTTGCGCGAAGGTCTTCTCAAGGAGGCCGAAAACTTTTGTAAGCTCGCTTGGAAAACGGGCAAGAAACAGGAGAATGCAGATGCAATTGAGCAGGCCGAGTATTGTCTCAACGAAATTAAGAGCTGCATGAAGAACTAGTTAACGTCCAAAGCAACAAACATATGTTTTATTACATGCAAGAGATGTACCACGAAAAGAATTTCTTTTCAACTCTTTGACCCAGCGAAATACAAAGTACTATAAATTTGAATAATAGCTTCGGTATTTAACAATTTCACTATTCACGGTTGATAGATGTTTCATTTTAATACTTAAAGTGAGAGCGAACTTTCAACTAACACCAAAATATATAAAATTATTTCGTTTATTAAACGCGCAAATAATTCTATTGTAGTTCAGAAACAAAAGTTATTTAATAACGTACAAAATTATATTTATAGTTAAGGTTTTTATATTTCGCTTTTACGATTCAGATGCCCAAGTGCTTCGCAGCCAATTGTATTTGTTGTTAATGTTTAAAGTACATTTTGAGTAACTTGTATTGACGACACGCAAAATTAGTTATATTTAATGATTGTGCAACTATTCAAACTTGGCTATAACAATCATCAGAGCCACTCCAGTAAGCAGCGCTAGAATTTCCTTAATCGATTGCTTCAACTTCGTTGATTCCTCCAACAACTCGGGCAGCACACTGACTGTGGCAATGTAAATGAAACCACCAGCGGTAAAAGGCAACACCCAAGGTGCTGAGCTGCCATCGCTGCTGCCCGCACCCAAAAGTGCCAAGGCAGTGCCAGCTAAAGCTCCCAGCGCTGTCACCAGCTGCAGCAACATTGCCTTGCGACGCGAGCAACCCGATTTGATGAGAATGGCAAAGTCGCCAATCTCATGCGGCACTTCGTGCAATAGAATGGTGATAGTGGTAACAATACCAATGCTGTTGCCTGCCAAATAGGAGGCACCAATGGCCAAACCATCGGTAAAGTTGTGCGCGAAGTCAGCGGCCAGATTTAGATAGCCAGAGATCTCCACTTCACCCTCGGGTTCAGCTTTCTTCGCAGCTGGTTTACTAGCCTTGCCTGCTGTGGCTTTTTTCTTATCTCCAGATCCGGGATCCTTCTCCTTGGGCGCTGGCTTTGGCTTGGGTGCACCATGGCTGTGCCCATGTCCACCGCCGCCTCCCTTAAGTATGCGCACCAGTTTTTCTACTGAGAGGAAGGCAATAATGCCGCCGAGCACCCAAAGGCCAACGCTCATGTCATGCACATGACCATGACCCTCGCCTGCCTCCTCATGATGATGATGATGGTGGTGGTCATGGTCGTGGTCATGTCCATGCTCGCCATGTGTATGCGGGTGTGTGGCGTGAGGTATCAGGTGAAGGAAGGCATCACCGAGCAAACCGCCGGATGCAAAGGCCAGCAAGACTTTGAGGCGGGGCTTCATCGCTTCGCTGTTGTCCAGCGGAATAATGTAAAGCAGCACAAAGGGAGCGGCACTGATAAGCAGCGTGGAGCCAATTGAGTGCAGCCAAATGCTCTTCATATCTATACGAAACGAGAGATTAGAAAAACTACGAGTACTTTTCGTTATCAAAAGCTTCTCATACCCAACGTTGCCGGCTTGGCATGCGCGTGGTGCTCATGATGGTGATCATGTCCATGGTGATCGTTTTCGTGATGATGATCATATCCATGGTGTTCATGATCATGGTCGTGATGATGATGATCATGTCCATGGTGACCATGATCATGGTCGTGATGATCGTGTTCTACCGGCGGCGCATTTTTCGGATCGAAATTTTCATTTGCTTCGCGGGAGTATTTAAAACTGGCTTTGCCTTGACTCTGGCATAATTCTGGCAAGGAGAGCACAATGGCAGTCAGTAGGATGCCGAGCGCAACTTTCTGATAAAAATGAAACCTTGACGGCTGCACATCAGCCAATTGTTTAGACATAGTTGACTGTTTTCTAAATCAAACGCGTGTGTATTTCTTTTTTGTTGTGACGTGTGTGTTTTTTCTTTGCTTTCTGTTTGCTTTCCAGTGTGACCAAGTTTCGTACACACAGTGCCGGCACTTATGAAGATTGATAACAAAACTGTACAGTTTTATAAATACACACAGCTATAATCGATAGGCCATGCAATGCTCACCAAATGAACTTTATCGATAGCAATTGCAAGTAAGCGTCGAGTGCGCGCCAAACGATAGTGTTTAAAATCGCATTCATACTGAAATCCAGAAATTCGAAATCAAAATGCTCGCATTATTAAACATCTAATCGCATTTAGTTAGTTGTTCGTTAAACGACACTAATAATAAACTAGAGAATTGTATGGGCGTGATTGGTTTTGTTTTGAGTGCAAAAATGGTTTCTTTTTATGTAAATGTAAATGTTTGTATATATATATATGCTTCTCCAAAAAACAGAAAAAATTCGTTGCGTGATTGAATAAATAATAAATTGTGGGGGGAGTAAATTTAGAAATAAACACATATTTGCTTGCGGCGATGATACGACGACACATCAAATATTGAAACTATAACGCTCATCATCATCATTGTTTGTTTGTTGTATATATACAAGCCACTTTGGTTGCAAAATTGCCAGATCACTGAATGAACTATCTCCTCGCGTTCAATACAGATTAATCTTTTTCAATATCGTCTTGCGGCACATGTGGCAAGTGCGCAACGTCTCAGCGCAATGGGAGCAGGCGCCATGTCCACACAGGAAGGCCACATCACGTTTGCGTTCCATGCAAATGCCACAGAAATGCGACTCCTCAAACTCCTGCACCTTGTTCTCCAGATAGCGCAATAGATCTCCCGATGGCAAGCGGGCTTGATCACTGGGCGATGATGTGGAGGACAACTGCTGTTGCGCAGCTGTCACCTGACGTCCGTTCGCATCCAAGCGCCGCTCGATGACCACGCCACAACGCAGGCACTTTTTCATACGAATGCTGCATTCCTCGCAAGCAATCTGATGCAGGCAAGGTTCTGTAAGGTACAAAGTTAAAATTAAGAATGCTATTTTCTTGGGATATTAAATGTTGCTTACCGAAGCGCACTAGTTGCAGCGGCTCGTTGCACACAATGCACTCCTGTTGACCAGAGATTAGACCCGGCAATGCAGCCGCAGCAGCAGTTGCTGCCTCGAGCGTCGCTGCTGCTGTTGCTGTTGGCACTGGCGGTTTTGGTGCTTTCTTGCGTGGCGCCACTTGTGGTGACACACTTGTTGTGGCAGCATCCGAATTAAGCTTCTTAGTGCCAGGCGATGGTTGCATGCCTCCAGCTGCTGCCTCGCTGGGCTTTGGTTGCGTCACTGGCGGAGGTAGACACAATGCTGTCGCCGCTGCTGTGGATGTTGCTGCAGCATCTTCACCCACTTCAACGGCAGACGCATCGTCCGTTGCGCCACCAATGTCAAGCGCTTGCATGTTGCGCTGCAGTGGTGTTGGAGCTGCTGTCGTCGTCGTTGTCGTGGTAGCGGTGATTGCATCATCAGTTCCGCCAGCGCTTTGCTGGCCAAAGATCAACTGTCGTATATTGCGATCGGTAATCCATTCGAAAATACTGGCATTGGCATTGTTGAGCTCCACACGGCAACCATGACGCGACAGATAGATGAGAATGCTGTACATCAGACGATCCTCGTTGCGAATGCTCGTCTGCGAGAGGCTGGCAAAGAACTTTTGTATTTCGGGCGCCTCCTCCTTCGCTGGCTCGGCGGCTTGTTGCAAATTGGACTTTTTGAGAACGCAAAGATGCATCGCATTGTCCCCATCCTCATCCTTAGCATTGATGTCGCACGACAACTTCACCAGCCGCTCAATGACACTTGCATGTCCCTGAGAGACGGCGAGCAAAAATGGCGTTTGCCGGCGATTGTTGCGTATGTCCAGCTCGGCTTGTCCCTCGGTGACCAGCGTCTCCACCACCTGGGCATGTCCATTGAGTGCGGCCAAATGCAGCGCAGCAAAGCCATCATCCTTGCGCACATTGACCAGCTGCCGCGAGAGCTGCAGGATGCGACGTGCCGCGACCACGTTGCCCTTGAGCGCCGCATGATGAAGCACATTGAAGCCACGATTGTTCTTCACCGTAAAGTCCAAATTGGGTGCATTGCACAGCAGCTCAACGACCTCAGTGTTCTCCTTGCCGATGGCATCATGGAGCGCCGTATCGCCATAAGAGTCCTGTATATTCACATTGGCATTGTGCTGCAGCAGCTCGCGCACGCAATGCGGCGTCTTTTTGTGCGCACAAATGTGCAATGCCGAACAGTGGCTGGAGTTGAGGAAGTTCACCTCGGCGCCATGCTCGAGCAGCACACGCATCGTCTCTGGCTGATTGCCAAAGGCGGCATAATGCAGCGCCGAGTCGCCTTCTTTGTCCACCACATTGACGTTGGCGCCCTTGGAGATGAGGTAGGTGACCAGCTCGACGTAGCCCTGATGAGAGGCCACCTGTATGCACGCCTTGCCACCGCTCATCACATCCACTTGCGCGGGATGCATGTCAAGATATTGCTTCACAAACTCCAGATGGCCTTGCGCCGCTTCGCGCACCAGTTTGTCGGCCACAGAGCTGCCGGAGAGACCAGAGAGCGGTGTCATCACATGATCGGTGCGTCGATGGCTCAAGTCCATCATGCTATTGGAACGCTCGGCTGCTGTGGCCAGCGGGGAACGCTCCAGTTTAACACATTTGGGATTGAGTGTCCACTCGAAGCCGTCGTGCAGTTGCTGTATGCGCAGATCGCCATCCATGTACACCTTGACTACCTTGCAGAGTTTACCCAACGCCTAAAAGTGCAACAGATTAGTTAAAGAGCTGATCTAGTTAAATACCATAGAGTACTTACATGGCGCATTATGTCGATCCATTCGCCGTGTCCCTTCTGCAACTGCTGCACCTTGTTGGCATCGTTGATGATGGTCACCAAGTCGCCCACGCGGAACGACACAACCTTGACAAGAGCGGCGGGGTGAAACGTCCAGCGATTGGGACAATTCTCGTATTGAACACTGCAAGAGGGGAAAGTATAAGAAAGAGTTCAATGCAGGAGATAGCAGTATACTCACCGTATGTCACCTTTTTCAGTGATTCGATGCACGGTTCCCAGCTTGGCCAGATGCTCCACCATGCGCGGATTCCAACCGCCATGACCCTGCTGCAGCTTCATCAGTGCATCCACCTCCAAGCAGACCTTGACACGATCGCCCACTGAAAAGCTGGGCTTCACCATCGCCACAATGGGCTGTTGCTCCTCGGTCTGACCCAAGACAGGCATATGATCCTTGTAGTAGTAACCACCGCAAGTCGCTGTTATGTATTTCAGATCGACGTTGCCCTTGTGACCCAGTCGATAGACGTTCGTTGAACCGGTTACCCAAGAGACGTTGGCTACACTGCGACACGATTCATTGTCCCAGCCACGAATTTCCATAACACGCCCCGTTTTCCCCTCGCCACCGTCCTGATCGTTCCACTCCCAGTCCGGGCCACGCACAACCTTGGCGCTGACAAAGATGCCCCGCAACTGAATGCGCTGTGAACCTTTGCGTGGCGGAACGCGAACTCCGAGCGATGTGGGCGTTGTGTAGCGTACAAAGGTGTGCTCCAAGTCGTGCAGATTGGCGCCGTAGCAGAAGGCGCACAAATGATAATTGGTGCACTGGCCGCACTTGAACACAATCCCCGCTATGCCCTTTGAGCAGCCATCACACACAACATTCGAGTGACGAACACCTACAAATATAAGTATTTAATAAAAGGAATTGTTTTTTATATCATGTTTGTTGTCTTACCAACTTGTGCATTGTCCACAATGATTAGATCGTATTGATTTTGATAGCCAACTCTGTAATTGGTGCGATGTCCCGAATCCCAGTTAACAACAACAGTGTTCTCTGGTGAATGTGTTGAGCCGCAACGTCCTATTTCGCAAACGGTGCCAACGTGACCTTCTCCGTCGTCTGTTGCATGGACAATGAAATGAAACAGAGAAGAAATCGTTGTAGTTGTTGGCTTCGGTCTCTCTGCTTGCGTTTTGTGTGCTCTATTTATAAATGTTTCTCGTCCCCCTCTGTTCACAAACGGGAAATGCTGCTCCATCCGGTGGAGCAAATGCTGCCACACAACAGCAAACAAAATTCATGTTGCACTCTAAATTTAAACACACACACATTCACACACAAACACATCTGTTTAAAGTTCCCCACGCGCCAGACACATGATTTATGTTGAGTTAGGTTAGCCAAGAGCGAGAGCGAGAGAATGTTGGTAACAGATCCCCACGAGAAATCAACAATAGACGAGCTGTTAATCGTTGTGTTTGCTGGTATTTATAGCAGACTCCATGTTTTTGTCTGTGTGGCAGCTGCAATCCTGGCTGGCTGGCTCCCCCTTAAGTTAAAAATACCAAGAACTTTCAAATGGCACGCGCTCCAACCAAACAGCGACTTCGTTTTATACCCGTCCATCCAACGGAAAGAAGGGCATTTAAGGATAACTAAAACACCTACTTATGAATAAGACATATTCTTGATCATTCTCTCAGTTTTCCAAAGATCTCAGAGACTATAAGAGCGAAAGTTACTTAATTTGTTAGTAGAACACCTGTGGTTTTTGTTTTTTTGTTAATCGAACGTAAGAAACTAAAACACATTCCCATAAAGTAAAAATATTCCCTCTTAATTTCAACAGCTGGAACGTAATTTATTCGTCTGTCCGTCAGTATAAACAAATGGATCTCTGAGACTATAAAAGCTAGTGCTAGTGCTAACTTGAATGCTAAAGATTTGAATTGTAGTAAACATTCTATTGGAATCTCTTAATAATTCTTCAATTCTTTGCTGGTATCTTATAGTCGAGCACCCCCAATTTATCTACAATCTTGCCTGTTGTTATGACGAGCAGAGTAGCAACCGTGTGGCAAACGTCACAAGCAAGTGTGTGTGTGTGTGTGTGTGAGCTCTCCCCCTCCTTATCACACACACAGGCACACCCCTAAACACTCTCAAACGAACGCCATTTGGGAAGAAGGCATTCCGCTGTTTGAGTGTTGAGTATGGCTATAAATAGCAGCGTCCTCTTTACATTCACTGGCAGCCAAAGAGTGCCGATCGTTTGCCATGTGTAAACCTCAATCTACTATATATGTATGTACATGTGTGTACCAGGTACAATCTATAAGTTTGGATATACACAACACAACATTTGTATAAACAAATTGTGTGTGGTGTGTAGCTAGTTAATTCCGCAAATGGGTAAACAAAGTGTGTGTGTGTGTTAGCACTGACTTTTTGTTGCTATTGTTGTTTCGGTTGTTTGCCGTCCTACCTTGATTCGACCATATCCAATTTGGACCGCGCACAACACGTACGCCCGGCGGAATGGAGGCCCGCATTCCAATTCCCGCGTTCTCCGCCAGCGTCTCTGTCGCCTGTAAGGGACCAAAAAGCAGTTAACTCATTTTAATAATGCATGCACATTAAATATTGAAATTATTATTCAAATTTACCATTTTTTCGTAATTAATTTTTATGATAATAGGATAGCGACTGCCCTTTTATATTTAACCATATAATATATTATTTACGCATAAAAATGAGTTAGGCAAACATAATATACAGAAATAAACCGTGAGGTGAACTGTTATTGATAACAGTTCAAACAAATGTGTGTCAAACATTTTATGAGTGGGTGGGATGGGACAAAGAGGGAGTTATTTATTTGGGTCATCGACAAAAATCAGCGCATGTCTAACGGCAAATATATATGTATATCTACAGCAGGTAGCTTGAAATGGAAACTGGATCAACAGTGGCACCTCTTTAAATAAAATAAATGTAATATGGAAATGAATTAAATCTGTCTTTAGACTCCTACTATAAATTGATGATAGTCAAAACAAAAATGTATTTAATTTGTTTTTATCGCTATACATATTTTATCAGTCACACTATTAATTATCATTGCACAACATACAAACTATTTCAAGTTCATTCTCTACGATTTTTATACAAAAACAACTAACAAATCTAAAGATACTTGGAATTCGTGCTATCAATTAATTGTGTTTTAGGTACACATACCATTCGACGTCTATCTCAATATACTACATACTACATACATATATCACTACAATTTGCGATAGCTATCTCAACTTGATCAACATCAAATCGGTTTATGTAATTCTCTAGTCAAAACAGGTGCCAACTTTGGGCGGGGACACTTCAAATTTGGGAATACCACCAAGTTGGGCGATTAGAAATGTATGAATCACAGGAGTTTATGATTCAAGCAAGATTTCGGGGGAAAATGCAGAGAGCTGACAATTAACACATATTTTGGAGTCTGTGCATTTGGGTTTTTTCTTTTTCTTTTTTTTATCAGGCGAGAAACTGAGGCACTAAAGATACTGTGTGCAGCTGTGGCAGGAACCGCAACGAGTATGAAGAAAATGACGCATGAGATAAGACATATGGATACATATGTACTCCCTACATATATATGTATATATCACCCATATATATACTTGGTTGCAAAGAATGTAGCATTTAAAATGGGAGAAAAATACACCCACTTTGCACTGAAACAATCGCAACAGCAACTAATTATTAGCTTAGGTACAATTTTTACAATTTGTTTATTTGTTTTGATGATACGAACGAGGGGCCCAACTTACCAATGCAATTTTTTTATGCTTCCGTCAAATGTAACGAGTGCTTGTGTGTGTGCGTGCGTGCGTGTGCGGGCGTGTGCAGTAGTGTGTGTGTGTGTGCTTGCTTGTGTGTAAATATCTGGTATGCGATTTTCAATGCTAATCCCAGTTTGGTCAGCTTTGTTCATTTAATAATATCTACAGTCTAAATTATCAGCAATGCGTTCTCTCGTTTTGTGTTTACTCATTGAACTTTTTACTGATAAAAATTACAAAATTTTCGCATTTGTCTTGTTGTTATATTATACACACGAATCGAAATCATACACAAATTGATATTGCCATTGACTGCTGCTGTTTACTACGTTTGTTGATGCAGCATTTAATTTATTATTCAACACACCCCGTTTTCCTGTTTTTGTTTCGTCGAGCAATGCATCTTTAATTTAATTTATATATGCCAAAATTTTACTTTGGTCAAATTTACTTCTTTACTTTAATTTTTTGTATGAATGAGGACAGTGTGGCAGCAGTTTGCAATGTCTGAAAAGTTTACATTTTGCAAAAATACTATTGGTGGAGAAACATCGATGCGCTATCGATGATTTTGACGTTTGGATAAACATTTTTTTAACGTTCAACATGGATGTGTTTTGCAGACAAATACAAACATTTAATAAAATAAAGATAGCGAATTTTAATTAAAAGTAAAGAAACGGATATCTGTTATTGTAAAAAGTTTTGTTTTAGCCATTTATCGGAGGGATGACGATTATTTAACGAATAATGAAAAATACTGTATAATTTTTATATTCATTCTACACACCTGCTCCTCACTTAACGAAAGCACAAAGTGAAAACAGCTGTTTGTTAGATAAGGTCACACTGCGAGCCGGTGCCAAAACAAAGTTGTTTACAGCGAAATACGTGTTAAAATTAAGTACAAATTATATGCTAAAGTTATATAGAGTCTGTTTTAGAACCATGTCATCACAAGACAATCCAAGTAAGCCATCTTTGTCAAGTAAATTGTCAAAGTATCAGAAAGTTGTAAAGCCAAAACTGATTGTCAATCAGGAAACCAAGTTACAGGTAAGAAACGATATTAGATGTCATTTATGTTTGAGCATTAAACATTAAACAGCATTTCAATGTTAAGGACATCGAAGATTTGCCAGGCGGATCAGCTGCACTTTACTTTTCACCCAGACAGACACGCAAGCAACGTCAGACAAACACTGCAGTACTCAAAACTGATTTGCCCGCCAAAAAAGCTCGTCAAATTGAGAAAGAAGAAGCACCAATAAATTCAAAAGTCACAAAGACAACAATTGGTTCAGCGACAATTGTAGAGTGCAAAGTAGTGCCAAAATATGAATGGGATCAGAAAATTGATGTGAGTTCGATTAAAAACGAGAAAGAAAGCCCCGATATAGGTCCAAAACTAGAGCACGTAGATAAGATTGAAATAAGTTCAATTAAAACTGAGCCGGAAAGCCCCAACAAAGTGCCAAAATGTGAGCCAGCTAACAGCATCAAGACTGAGATCGACAGCCCCAATGCGAATTGGTGGCAACAGCTGGAGAATGTGCGTATAATGCGCTCCGAGACACCAGCTCCAGTTGATACTCAGGGATGCCATCAATGCGCCGATAAAAATGCTGATGAAAAGGTAACTAATTTGACAATATTCATAGAATAATCAAATTTAGTAACTGTCTTTGTAGACTCAACGTTTCCACAAATTGGTGGCTCTAATGTTATCCAGCCAGACCAAAGATGAAACAACCTACGAAGCAATGAACCGCTTAAAAGCGCGATCTCTAACACCAGCCAACATACAACAAATGCCTGTTGCGGAGCTGGAGAAATTGCTGCATCCCGTGTCCTTCTATAAGGTTTGTAATCTGATCCGATCGCAATTTAAACTTTCTAATTGCCTCCTTCTCATAGAATAAAGCCAAGTACGTGAAGCAGACGGCGCAAATATTAATTGATAAATACAATGAGGACATACCGGATAATATTAAGGAACTCCTCAAGCTACCAGGAGTTGGTCCCAAAATGGCACACATTTGCATGGCAACCGCGTGGAATCAGATCACTGGAATTGGAGTCGATACGCATGTTCATCGCATTTGCAATCGCCTCGCCTGGCTTAAGAAACCCACCAAGGAGCCTGAGCAGACACGTGTGCAGCTGGAAAGCTGGCTACCGCAGGAGCTTTGGGCCGAGGTTAATCATCTCTTTGTGGGCTTTGGACAGACCATTTGCACTCCCCTCCGACCCAATTGCGAAGGATGTCTTAATCGCGATATTTGTGCGGCATCAACTGCAGCTAAGAAAAAATAAACAACAGATGAATAAGTAAGTTAGTTTTTAATTATGATGAATTATTATTGAATTTGAATGTTTTAAGCCGAAGTGGAAGCCATGGCAAAGAAAACAAGTTGCTAGATAACTATAATTTTGCTAGGATTAAGATCTGCTTGATATTTTGATATCAGGTTCGGATACTTTTCGATTTTTTCAGCGTAGTGTCATCTACTTCTCAGTTTGCGAAATGATTTTGAACACTATATACAGGATATACATGATTTACAATATTAAGTTGATATTATTAAAAAAAAGAGTGCTCAATTCATTAGGAAATTGTCATATCGAACTAATACAATTTTGCTTAAACAAATGATCCTTACGATTTGTTGTAAAATATGAATAAAATCCAATCGCATTGTTGAAAAGACTAATTCGTCACCTAGCAGAATATCTGCTGAAATTCCTCTTATCATAGAAGCAATTGATTTTCGATATGCGGTGAGAAATTCGTTGCAAGTTGTATACAAAGGTTTCTTCTATCCTGCTATTGACCTCATGTGAAAGTATTATTCAATAAATTGCTCTTCATTTCAACTTCGGCACATGAATTATGTGCACAAACAGAAACAGCAACAGCAGTGGCAAAGGCAACGGAAAAGCCAACAACAACAACAACGATAATAAGGACAGCAACAAGGAGCCGGCGCACGTGACACCTTAAGCCGTCTCCTTTGCTGCCACCTCTCCGCGCAGTCATCAAGTTTTTGGTTGGCGTGCACTCATCATCAGCTTCGTTGCGTGCGCGCTCTCTGGCCAGTGGAATGGGTAAAGGCTTCAATGTGGAAGGAGGTGTGGATGTGGATGTAGATGTGGGTGCGGGACTGGGCCGAACGGTGTCGAGACAATCTGTGGCCTAGCCTGGCTTATAAATGATGCAGAGGCAGCAGGGTTCAGACATTGCCATTGCCCCTCCCCACGCTCCGCTCCGCTCTCCACTGCTCTACTCTGCCAGACGTCAGAGTTGTTAGGGGAGAAGCAGGGGTATGTAGTAGAATGCCCTCCCACACAGACATAACTTTTAAGTTCGAGACTTCAACGCCCCGTTTGTCAGGCTGTAATTCAACGCTGTTTACGTGTCCTCGCCCTCGTGTCCTTTTGCCTTTCGCCTCCCATTGGCATCCGGCGTACGCAGCAAGTCGTCGTCGTCGACGACGATGTCGTCTGTCTGTTGCCGGCGCCGCAACTTGGTTGGGTGGCTGTTTGCTTGCCGTATGGGTGAGCGTGTGTGTGTGGGTGGGTGGGTGATTGTGCGAGTGTGGGAGGGGAGGTAATACTACTTAAGCGTGCGACAGCAGCAACAGCAACAACAGCAGGCATAACGTCCATCTGTCGGCACAAGCACACGGAGTGGAGTCATGCGAAAATGCGAGTCTACATGTGTGTGTGTGTGTGCGAATCGCGTAAGCATAACACACTCACACACACACACAGACAAAGGCATGGCATAAGGATAAGCAAACTCCCTGCCGTTAGTCAAGTCGCAGTCGCACAGTCAAGTGGGGACTCCAAATGCGTCAAGTGAGCGCAGCGCGATATGTTCTTTCCCCTCCCCGTCTCCCCATCTCCCCTCTTCTATTTCTCTCTCTCTAGTTGCTGCTTTGGCACTTGCCACTTGTCGCCCTTATCAGCCCACCCACAAAAACAGTAGCAAAGTTTTGCTTCAAGTGGAACAGACATCCTGTGGCGAATTATGGGGTTTTTTGATTTAAGCCCAGTACCCAGTACTATGTGCCAGCCATGCATGTACTTTTCTACTTTCAGCCGCTTTCATAATGCGCAGCGACACAATATTACGAAAAGAAAACAGAGCCACATGTCGCGCTCTAATTGTACATTACTTTAAAATTTTGTAATTTCGCAGCACTATTCGATTATTAAAATTCTTAACTTTAAAATGAAAGTCTTGACAGAAGTCATGCACTTATTAAGTTTTCTTAAAAGCACACTTCAATTAGTGTGCAGCAGGTACTTATTAAATTTCGCCCCCTAAAAGCAGGCTACAATTTTTGTGCAATTCCAGAATGCACTAATTAAGCCTGTAGTCTAAAAGCAGACTTCAATTATTAGAACTGATCAGCTGACTCGCTGCTGTGTATAGAATTCAAAAAGTTCTGTGGACTTTTGCTTAATGGTAAGGATTCCAAACATATACAAATTTTCAAATTTAAAGTCAACCTTATGCTTTGCAAATAAGCCATATCAATTGATATGCAAGTAGAAGATAAATGATGAAAAAATGAACTTGATTATGGTTTTTTATCTTCGCTCGCTTCGTAGTTGTCTCGCATGCTATATGTCATCAGCTGACCTCTGTGCCAAAAACAAAAAAGGGATGCTAGAAACCCGAGAAAAAGTGAAAAATGTAAAAAATGGAAATTTGTCAGAAATGTAGAATTTCAATTTTATGCAAAAGTGTTAGAGGGATGCCTAGACACAGATGTTACCCACTGCGCTCAACGTCGATTTCAACTTAGTCAGCCGCAAAACACAAGCAGCAATGGTGGAGACGACATTCTGTCCCCTCCCCTTCCCCCTGTCATTCGTTCACATAACCCCAACATTCCACTATACCGCACCCGCACAGCCAAACTTTTGTTTCCCCCTCCTGCCTCTCTCATTCCCTGTCGCGCTCTTTCTATGTGTGGAAAAACTAAAACGGGTCGCTTAAAAATGGCGCAGTTCGCGTCGTCGTGCGGGCAGCATAAACAAAATGACATAAACAGAGGCAATGGCAAAATGTGTGTGTGTGCATGCATTGGTCGGTCGGAGGGGGGGCAAAGAGAAGAATGTGGCGGGCGGGGAGCGAGGTGTCGAGTCCTTGCACGAGCGTGCAAATCCCAAGCACACTGAGCACAAAACAACAAAAGTAAACTTGTGCACAAAAAAAAAGCGTACAAATAAAATCCACATCCACACGACGCAAATTGTATTTTTTTTTTGTTGTGTTGCCCGTCTCCATTTTTTTTCTCTCGCTTTTTGTGTGTGCTGTGTGTGTGTGTGTCTATCCGTCTGTCCGGTGTGTCCTGCGTTCGTTCCAATTGCTGGCAACAACTGGCGGTCGCTGCCGTCACGCATCAAGCATTCATGCCAGGCAACAGCAACAACAACAGGGAGAGCAATGTGCAGGCACAGCAGAGCAGAGCAGAGCTTACACGCCTCCGCACGCGTCACACGAAAGCACGAAACCAATTTGAGCGCCCACATTCTCTCTCACCCAATTAGTCGCACACACACACACAAACGCACTCACACTTTTCGCAGTCGCTCTCTCCCACTCACACTGCTGCTTTGCTGCCCACCTCCACTTCACTGCCAGCCAACGTCTACTCGTGTCGTTATCCTCGCGCGCACGCTGCACACTTTTTGTTGTCGACATTTCAGTTATTGTTGTTGCTGTTGTTGTAGCTGCTGCTGCTGTTGTTGCCCTTTTGCCATCATCAACGCCATCAGTAGCGTAAGTTGTGCTGCCTGCTGCTGTGAGCCTTGACACAGCGGGGGTGGGGGGGCTGAGGGCGCACAGCCACAAAAACAGCAGCAGCAACAGCAACAACAACTACTACTTCACAGTTGCTGTGTATGTATTGTACAGCGTATGTGTGTGTGTATTTGCCAACGTCGCCACGACCAACAAGCGACACGATAATCTCGCACGTCGCATTTTTAGTTGCCGCACCCAACGACGCCAGGCACACAGTCATGATGATGGTCCTGGCAGAAAGCCAAATGTGGCAAGTAGCTGCCGCCTGCCGCATGCTGCCTGCAGCACTGTAACTGTTGTGCTCTGTTGTGCCCTGCTGTGGTGTGCGGTGGTGGTGCGGGAGACTGCCAAGTTTGCCAGCGCAAAGTGCGCCAGGCGGAGGCGAGCGACCGACAAATGCTTTCGAATTGCCATGACAATCAAAATGCTTACAGGTACAGTGTGACCAAATCTCAAGTAACAAAATAAATACTGTCTCATCAAATCACACATAAAGTATGTACTACATAAATGTGGTATAGAAAACTTCATATTATAAATAGAAATCTAACGATAAATATGCCAAAGAACTAAGTTTCATATTATATATATAGAATTTATGTTATAGTTAATAAAGAATGATAGGATTAATCATTTGTTTTTGTAATATTAATCGTTACATTTATTTTCCTAGAAGTAACAACATTATTTCTAAGCCAGCTCGCGCTGCTTTAGCTTCCATATGAGAAATCGTTACTAAGCGAGATTAATATATATACAAAAATCAAAAATGATATTGAAGATATTTCGCCTTTATGGGCTAAGCATTTCATGTTAATTAAGCGAATAATTTGCAGAAAATACATATTTAAATATACTTGTATGCTCATGAATTAGTGTGTGCCTTCTCCATCTTGTTTTGAGCTCTTATTCTTGCCTTCTAAACTACTTAAAAAGTCAGCTTGTTAAGTGCTTTTTGCACCACGGTGCCACGGCAACACAAGTGCGACAATATCAACAAGCGAAGTCGCCGTCGCCTGCCGTCCTGCCTGCCTGCCAAAGAGCCAGACAGCCAGCCAGCTTGAGCCTGACGACGCCCAACAGACACACTTCAGTTCAGGCTGTCATTTCGTTGGCTCGTGTATGTGTGTCTGTTTATTATCGCCACTGTTGTTCCCCCTTTATTTCCGCCCCCCCCGTCGGCAAATGCGACCCACAGCAAACAGAACTTTGTCGTCGTTGTCGTCGACAGTACTGTGGGTGCGATTTCAACGAATGTGGCTACCAAAAGGAATTCAAACTTTTTACTTAGATGGTTGTGTAAGACTACATAAATAAAGAACAAATATATAAATACATTTCACATAACCGCCACCTAAGTAAATCTAGCTTATCAGCCTTTTTTGGTATTTGAATTTAGTACATAAAAATATACATAATTGCATATGTTTTCTCACAACGGTTACAAATATAAATAGAACAAGAAAATGAAATTTCGTTTAACTTCGGTTTGACAGAATTAGTGAATATAATATTTTTACTCAATTCAGTCTAAGCTTGTGACACTGTGCGCGCCTGGTTCGTTGTTAGTCAAAAGCTGCCGCCGCCAAAGACAAATAAAAAAAAAAAAGGAGAAGGAAAAATGAAAAAGAGAAAACGGAGAAGAAGCAGAAAACTGGCACGGCACGGAAGCATGCTGGCGCTGGCGGCATTTGCGACGCATAACGACGTCGATGACTGCCCTTCTCAACGTCGTCCTGGGTTCTGGTCGCCGTGTCGCGTTGCCGCCTTCCCTTCGCATCCCCAACCTGTGTCCATGTCGTGTCGTGTCGCGTCGCGTCGAGTCGCGTTGTGTTGCCTTGTGTTGCGTTGCGTCGCCACGCCGTTTTGCCACCGCATCGTACTTTTGAAGTTTGAGCTAAGTGACATGCTGTTTATTGTTGAAGGGTGTTAGAATTGCGCTTGCCTCGCCCCTCGCCCTTCGTCGCCTTGCCGCACCTCGCTTCGCGTCGAATCGCGTCGCACATACCAGTTGATTTGTGGAGCGAGAAATTATCATGCCAAGCTTGAACACCGCACGCGCCCGTTGCTCTACACCGCAAGCAAATATTTGCTTCTATCCGGTTCCCTTCTAACCATTGCCAATTAATGCCAACAACAATCGTAAATTCCATTCCATTCGCGTTTCTTTTTCTCTCTCTTTTCCCCAACATTTTCGACTACTGCTAATGCTTTATTTCTAAATTTGGTTTATCTGGCCAATTATTCAAATGAATTAATTAAATATTGAGCTTTAACTAATGTGGTAATATTCATGAAATTTAAAAATTGATTTAAATTTAATTAAAATTTCAGCTCGTTGTCAAAGGCAAAAGCAACCAATAAATAATACTATTTATATAATGAAATCTTTTTGAGAGATATACAAAAAAAATTATAATTAAACAATTTTAAACTCCATATTAAAATATGTAATAAATTTGATTCAATTATATGTTGGGAAAATAAGAAAAAAAAAAATAGCACTCAATTCCACATTAGAAATGAGATATTTAGAAATCAACTTTGCTTACATTTTGTTAACAAAATTAATAATTGTTCTGCCTAACAAAAAGTACAAAGTTAAACTTACTAGTTTTGTACTGTTTTGAAATATTTTCATCTGATTTAAGTTAATGTAATCGCAACATCAAAAAAAAGCAACATGTTTATCTTTTCGCATAGCGCACAAAAGTATGCTACAATATTTTTGTGACTGCCTTTTGCAGTGTCAAAACTTGTTGACTCTTTGCGGGCATTTTCGTGCAGTGTAGCTTTTCACTTTATTCGCACCGGAGAAAAAGGTCCTGTTCACGCCAGGCAGTCAGGCAGGCAGTCAAAGCGAAGCGAAGCGAGGCGAGGCCATGCCGCCAAACATACAAACAGGACGCCAGGACATCGAGGACTGCTGCTGTGGTAGCTATGTACACCATGAATGTGCACACCGAGAACGACAACGCCAACAACGACAACGACGACGAGACGCCAAAGTTGCTGGTTGTGGCAACGGCTGCGTCTGTGGCAGGCCAAGCCCCGCAATGCCAACTCGACAACAACAAAAAACGAAAAAATACACAAACAGCAAAAAAAAAAATGAAAAGAAAAGGAAAAGCAAAAGAAAAAAAAGGACGAGCGAAAAGGAAGGAAGGAATGAGGGTAAGCCCCACCAATGCTGTCGCTAGTCTGTCCACTTGTCCATGGCACGTACTTTAGAAATTCCATGCAGATGTGCGCCGCACGCCGAGACGTGGGTTTTGATTTTCTGGCAAAAAAGGACGAAGCGCCAGAGTCAGAGCCACAGCCAAAGCCAAAGCTCAACGAACGAACGAACGAGCGAGCAACGCAGCCCCACAAAAGGAAAAACAAGTTAGAGCAATGCATTGGAAGAGTGAACTCGTTTGTCAAATACCCGGCATGTGTTTTAAGAATATAAAATATGAATTTTAAATATTTATTGTACGCAGCTTCTACTTCATAATAAAATTAACAGAATGTAATCAGTATTTTTATTCTATCTAATTTGGTCGCTAATTTTAAAATATTCTTTCTTTTTTTTTAATAGAAGACATAACAAGGAATTAGAAATATTAAATGGAAAATGAGGGAACATATTTATAAATATAAATATTGTATCTAAGTACAAAAGGACAGGAAAAGATTGGATATATCGCATCGATTGAAGATTTTAATTGGTATTATTAAATTCTCCTTATTATAATGCTAGTTTGCGCTTAAGTTATGAATTTATATATATTGTATCGTTATATATATTCACTATTGTAATATATGTTCATATATACATATTTGAAGCTACGTCCCAATCCATTAATGGAAGTAACCAGAAAGAAAAGCTCTTCTTCAAAGCCAGATTTTCTTAACGTACGATAATTTTGTGCAAATCGTTCGATATATTATCGATTGTCGTTAAATTAAAATACACTTCAAGCGCACGTTTTGGGGCGGGTATAACAAGCAACACTGTGCAGCAGCTACTGCTTTGGGAATTGGTGTGGCAACGGATGGAGAATGGCATGAAGTATGCGTCGGATGGGATGGGGCCGGATTGGGTTGGGCTGAAGTTGGGAATGGGATTGGGATTGGGATTGGGACTGGGACTGGGACTGGCAAACGGCAACGCACGAAAGAGCATCCAAGCGAGCAAACCGTGAAAAAGTGTCGACAAAAAACAGCAATGGCAACAACGCCGGGCAGCGGTGGCCCCAAAGGAAAAACAGAGGCAACATCAGGAGCAGCACAAGCTGGAGCAGGAGCTGGAGCTGGAGCTGAAGCAGCAGCCACAGCTGTGCTTCGCTTTTGTGTGGGTGGTGTGAGTAACGAGCCACGCGAACGCGCCTTTCCTGCTCTCTGCCCTCTGCTTGCTCTCCCCCGTCCACTTCGGCTGGGGTGTGATCCAGCACTAACGGAATAATTGCTGCCAACTCCAACAGCAACAACAACAACAACTTGTGCACACAAACAGACACCCGCACACACACACACACACATACACTCGCAACGGAAGCCAGACGAACTGGCGGCGGCAGCTTGTGTTGGCTGATTTTACACCCACACACAGACACAGACAAAGAGAGAAAGAGGGAATGAGAGAGAGAGATAGAAACACATAACCAGTTGGAAATGCGAGCCTGAAAAACTCACTGAAATTAACATGCTTTTTGTTTTCTACGCAAATATTTATACTTTTTCGATAGCTGTAAACTACTTTAGATTTCTTGAGCTGCAAGATATGAATGAGCAAGTTTCTAAGAGAAAGTGAAGAATATTGTTAATTTGGAACTTAAATTATTTAGCAGCCTTTCTAAAATATTCCAAGCAATCGGTAATTGGCGATTAATGAAAACCTCTGCTAAAAAAGGGTTCTAAATATTTTTTACAGAATTTAAAAATAATTCTCTAATAAAAAGTTTGTAAAGAACAATCATTATAATTCCTATTCCTATTATACAATTAAAATATAGAATTCTTATTTCAGGTTTATAGGTGATCTTTATAAAAAGATATAACAATAAAATATACTAAAGAAATATATTTTGGTTTTAATATATTACCTAAAAATAAAAATAAAAAAAGTGTGGTCTATTTCGTATTTAAAAATGTAGTGTAAAATAATATATTTTTTGAAAATCACCTTTGGTCTATATCCTATTTGAAAATATAATCCAAATTTTAGTAAAGAAAAAGTATATCCTAAATAAACGAAATTCCTGAGAGCTTGTCAAGTAATATTAATTGTTACGATCTTCATAACAAAATTCTGCATAAAGTCCTACCATACCAACTAAACTCTAAATGAAGTTTCTTCTAAAGAAATTCTAATATATTATAGATGGCAATCTATAAATTCACCTTCAACTTTAGTAATACTAAGATTATATAATATTATATATAGGAAGATAGTGTTATATTATAGGCAGATAGTGCACTTACCGCAGAGATCATCTGAGCTGTGGATGGCGGCATTTGGGTGTAGTATCATAATCCTGCAGTTTCCTGCAGGGTCTATACACGCACACACTCTCGCACGCAAAGGTCGCGACACGGGCCGCAGGCAACGTTTGCTCCCTTTAATGTTGTGGTATGCGTGTATATGGATATGTATATGTATGTGTGAGTGTGTGCTGTGTGTGCGTAATTTTGGGGAGTGGAGCTGTGTAGCTGTCTAACACGCCATGTCCATGTGGTGTTGGCGTGTGTCGTCTGAAACGTTGCTGTTCAGAGTTTGTTGTTGTTGCTGTCGTAGTTGTTGTTGTTGCTGTTGCTGTCACAGTTGTTGTTGTTGCTGTTTGGTTGTTGCTGTAATAGGCATTCCGTCGGTGCTTTAGTTGCTGGCAGCCTTTGAGCATTGGCATGGCTTTTTAGCCGCAATGCCGCGTCGTTGGCAACCATCGTTTGCTACTGGCATGGCTGGCATGGCATTGGATGGTGTGCTGTGCTGTGGTGTGGTGTGATGTGGCTGGTGGTGTGAGTCTTGGTTGGCACGTCCGCTCATTCATCCGTTTCTCTCTTTCCCCGCCTCACACCATTTCCATTCCCAAGTCTGGCTGGTTACATGAGAAAACTTTGAAACTGAAGACATGGCGGGGCTTGAGGCGCACACACAAAACCGTTGGACAGCTCGGACAGCTTGGGACGGACATGAAACTCTCTGCTGTGGCTGTTGCTGCCGTTGCCGTTGGGCATAAATGGATGGTCGTCTGGCCGCCCCAAGTCCGACGAGTGGCGGTGGCAATGTCTGATTGTTAGTTGGATTTGGGCATACGGAGGCCAGGCCAGGCAAGGGCAGCTGGCCAGTTCAGCGCCAAGGGAGCCAGCACGGAAGGAGGAGCAAGGAGGCGACAGTCCGTTGCCACTTGCCAGCTATAGAAAATTGTCATAGGAATCATCATCGGCTTCGTTAGATGTGGCCTCAGTGGTAATTGTGGGACATTTTGTTGCCACCATTTTGTGCACACTCACACATAGAGTGCTGAGGGAAAGAGAGAGAGAGAGGGGAAGACACTCACTCAAACACAATGACTGCGTCTGATTGCGCGTCACGGCAGCTCGGCAACTTGGTGCTCTGGGCTCTGGGTTCTGTTCTGGGCTTTGGGTTGTGGACTGGCTCCGGAGATAAACGTTGAAAGCATTGCAAGCGTCGCCAGCGGGCAGGTGGCTTATGGCTTGGCGGGTGGAGCGGGGTGTGTGCTTGTGATTGGGCAACTGCCAGAGCGTGTGGTGAAAGGGGGGAGGGGGAGAGACATAGGGCAGCTTTTATGTATGCGTAACTTTTTATGCACGCGTTTCAGGTCGTCTCGGGTCTCTTCTCTTTTCTCTCTGCTGCCTGTCTCCTTCCCTTCGTTATGCTGCCTGTCACAGGTGCTGCTCTGCTGCTGCTGCTTGAAGGGCGGAGAGTTGAGTTGGCTGAAGTTGGGGGGGATGTCCGTAATAGCTAAAGAATTACATACTCACACTAAATTGGCTGAAACAGGAAGCGTAGCCGTTGCTTCATTAAGCAGAATTTCAGATGACGACGCTAGACAAAAGGGGGCGTGCGCTAAGTGGGCGAGATTTGCCAGCTCTTCCTTTATGTTCGTAATATTTCAAAAACAGCGCAAAGTGTAAATGCCACAACTGTAGAAACTAAAAATACACACGCGGTTTGAGCGTTAAATAAAAGCTTGACACTGAACTGTAAATGATCGCGGCCTTTAGGCGTTGCCAGATATTTTTATTTAGGTGTGAAACATGTATGAAACGCACCTTGACTTCTTTGAGCTGCAAATAACATCAAAATAGCAACTAAAAAAATAATTACACTTATAGCAACAGTTTCCGATAACTAAAACACATTAAAACATATATAAGAGGTCCCAACAGGAGAACGCATTATAGCACTTGAAGTTGGTTGCCATGCAAAAGGTGGCAACATTGATTGGATGTATGGGCTGAAGTGCGAAGCAAAGAGAAAAGCATACGATGCGAGAACGAGGTGCAAATAAATAGCGAAACCATAAAATACTTAATAGCAAAGCGCGGTCACTCGCATCTGCCCTGGCTGTTGCTTTTTTTTTTTATTTTTTCACTCACACTCTCAAAGCCACTTTGCACATGTCGTTTTGCATTACACTTTTTGTGTAGGCAACACAGCAACGTCAACGGCAAATATTTCAAGCGGCAACGTGGCAGCAGGTCACGCTTATTGAGCAGCGTAGAGAAAGAAGAAGACCGTGGCCCCGGTTCAGCTGTCTCGGTTTACGGCTTTTTCTTTTTTGTTTGCCACCATTTGCCGCTGGCATGCGGCAAAAGTTCTACGAGTCAAATTTTGTTGTCGGTTTAGCTGGTTGGCTACAAAACAAGCAGCGAGACGGCAAAAGCAAGTCATTTAAGGGCGGAGGATCAATCTAAACACCACACATACACACACATAAGCTATTTAAAGATGTAGATGTATGTGTTCGCATTTGATATACGAGTAAATGCTACATTTTGCCCACTTGTCGTTAACGCCGTTTGTATAGGCGGCGTCTTGGCATTTGATTTAGGAACCCTTTTCTTTTTTCTTCTTTTTTAGCACATCCCACAGCCTTGTTTCCTTAGTGTGCTTGTGTGGGAGCTAGTCAATTTGACAGTGGATTCTGTTTATTTAAAGTATAGCATAAAGTGTTGCCTACTTATCAGAGCAGAAGAGCGAAACTTTGGATAAACAAGTTTTATGGACTAATACTTTGTATTAAGTCTGCAACTGTATTAATTACAAGTAACTGGAATAGTGTTTTAACCTTTTTGGCAACTACTTTTTTTTTTTTAATGCGAAAGCTTGTTAATTTGACAGTGGATTGCGTTCGCTTAACCGTGTCAAAAAAATGTTGCCTACTTAAGTGGGCACATTAGCATAGCGCAGCAGTTCAAACAAGTTCTAATTTTAAATTCTAATATTGTGGTATGTACATACATACGAATAATAAAAAAAAAAAAAATAAATAAATAATGCTGCCTAGTCTTAAGCGTCTGTAATTGTTCATTCTATTGCTGTGGTTGCTGTTGCTGATGTTATTGTTGCTATTGCTGTAGCTGTAGCTGTTGTTATGGATTGGCGGAGTCGACGGTAAAAGTTTCAACACCCACACCAAAGAAGCTTCTCAAAAGCATCGCACAGCACAGATGCCAAGCGAAAGATTCGGAAACCCCCAAGTGACGACCCCAAAAATCCCAAAACGAACAAGCGACACGCGCCCAAGCACAAGCCCAACAACAAGAACAACTGCAACAACAAGCACACAGAATGTCGACGACAGACGCCGTTGCTGCCAGGCCAACATTAGCATTGAAGTGTGCAAACGACGCCACCCACAGACATACAAATAAACACACACACACACAGTAGACATAAGCACACACACATACACATACTTTCTGTAGCACACAGAAAGAGAAGAAGGGCAGTCAGCCGTCGCCATGCCATGCCATGCCGCAGTTGGAGCACTCACGCAAATTTCAATTTTTTTCACACCAATAGCTCTTGCTTGCCCTCTGCCTTTGCCACATTGCGGTCGTGTGTCTACCCGACAAATTGGTCACAATTGTTTTGAATTCTGAATCAGTCTTTGGTTAAGTAGCACTGCCACAAAATAAGAACCACATCGCTGTTGAAAGCAGTTCATTTTCGCTTAACTGGTGAAACCTTACCATTTATCGATTTCGGCAATATCGATAAAAATAGGCATCGTTTCGATATCTCAGTGCATTTTAGTATTAAAACAGGCATTTCAATTGTATTTATTTTTATATTTAAAATAAAACTCAATGCTACATTATAAAGTGCTAAGCTGCAGACCGATTATGTTTTAACTAGTCTTAAAATCTTGCTACTTTTAGTGAAACGAATTCGTTTTATTTGTTGGCTGTGCAATGCCGCCAGGCTGCCTGTTTTCGAAGCACGCGCCAGGACACAACCGCACACATACATACAACGACACGACCTGAACACACATACAGACACACACACACACTGACACACGAACGTATTGTACGTGCTTTTACCCACCCCGTGTGGCGCACTTCCTTTGATTTAGTCATTTTTCTCTCTTTAGCCGACAACCAACAAGCCATGTGGTGGCCCTTCCTCCCTCTCCCGCAGTGCGCCCCCTCACTTCTGGTCTAGTGGCAGTTGCCAGTGCCTGGGACCTCACGTCGCTCAGTTGGCAGTGTGCGCACTTCCGACGATTTCTGTGTGCATGGTAGTTTGGTTGCCCCAATCGTTCTGGTCGCCCTTTTCTTTTTCATTCTTTCTTTTTTTTTTTGTTGCTGTTTGATTTTCATTTCTGTTTTGCTACCAATACCTTTTTGGCCACAGTTGTTGTTGTTGTTGGAACTACGATGAAGTATTACTTTTGCAGCTGCCTCATTGCGGTAGTGCTCTTTTCACGTCCCTGCATTATTATTTTCTTTTTTTATATATTTGTGACTGGCTTTTTCTGCACTTTTACCATTCGCAACGATTCGTTGCACTTGTCGCAGTATCGATGCCTGGCACTTTAAGCTGGCGATAATGAGTGCGCAAGAGTTATCGATGCGATCTGTTATCGATGAGCGATGTGCCTAAAGAGTGCATTGCATTGTCGTCTAAGCCGCGCACAGGCAGCTCATAAAGTGGAATGCCCAAGTTACTGGCACAGACACACACACACACACTCATACTGCTATCTAACGATTGCATGTTACTTGCCGCCGATTCACAGCTGCATGGGAAAGGGAAAGGGGAGACCACGGTTTGAGCAGTCAAGTCGTGCAGAAACAAGAGCGCGGGTGGCATCAACGGCAGCCGCAGCCACACTCAAGGGACAGAAATATGTACGTACAGCTTTGTTGCTCTGTGTGGAGCTTAGTGTGTGGGGAGTAAGGGAGGCGTTTTGACTGCTGGTGGCTCGCTCGGTGTGGCTATAAACGATTTATGTGTGTGCTTGTGAAGGCCAAGCAGCAAGTGCCACATGATTTGCCCACCCAGCCACTGGCAACCCAAGTCATCGTTCAGTTGAGTTCAGTTCAGTAATTTTAGAGACTGCGGCATCAGCTACCAACACTGACTGAATGCCACACTGACTGTGCTTTGCTTGCCTGCCTGCGTGCATTGCATTGCATTGGGTGGGCGGATGTGTGTATTTCAGATTCTGATTGCATCTGTAAAAGTGCAATGTAGCTAACAACTGACAGTTCGACACTTGGACAGCTTGCTGCGACAGTTTGCAGTTGTTTTGCAAAACAGGGCCGTGACAGCAACAGTAGCCAACGGTAATTACCAATTTTGCTTACAACCAGAAAATACTATTTGCAACAAATGCGTAACAATAGCCCGGCTAATTACGTGTAAGTCAAAGCACAAGTTTTGTTTACCACTGAAATGTAGCATACTTTGCGGAGCAAGAATGTGCACAAAAACGTAGCACACTTTTTAGGGCATGCATAAAAACGACACATAGAGACACGTTGAAAGTCTATCGCTGATGCAACGCATTGATCGAAATCTACGAATTTAAAAGCGTATCTGCAATTTGCGCCTTTTGTTGCCCCATAGCCAACGTAGTAGTCAACGTCAATGCTGTCGCTGTCGTTGTCGTTGTCGTTGCCATTGCCACACAGCCATTGCGATAGCTATCCGAAAGGAAAGGCTGGCTGAATGTCTGTTCATCTCACTCCATTCCCCCTCACAGTTCTCCCCCTTCCCTACACAAACCGTTGTCGTATTTATCTAATAGTCCCTGCTGCTGCTGTGCTGCTGTTGTCAGGATGGTCTACGTCTGGTGTTGATGCCCCTGCTACAGCAGGAATTGCTGTCGCCTGGCTTATTATTTGCCACGACTGCTGCGGCGCTAAAGTTTCGCCTCGTTGGTGTTATGATTTCAATGTGGGTAGTCGAACGGCACGACGACCCCGAACCCCGACCCCAAACCCCCGACCCTGTGTGCCCACAATCGCAGCCGTCATCGTCAGCATCTCCACACACAAACACACACACTCACACAGAGTGAGAGAGGCATCCTACTCACACCCGCCGCCCACAGCAGCCCGCAGGCCACAACCATAGCTAACTCGCTGGCTGCCTGATGGCGTTTGCGCAGGCCACCCAATGCGCCAAAGTTTGAGAGCAATTTTGTCCATATATATAAAAATATGAATGCCAAACAAGTTTCTGCTCAACTTTCAACATAACCTTAAATAGCAATAGCTTATACTACTGAAAATATAAGATATGATAAATTTACTATACTTAGTATCTAAATATATTATTTAACTTACAAATATAGTTCCTTAATTTGTCATTAATTTAAATGCGTTATCAACAAACGATAATTTCTTAACATAATCAGAACACTTAACAGGTGACTGTTAATAATGAACTCTGTTACATGTAATAGGTTAGGCAGCCTCTCAGCCTTGCTGTTAACAGTTTTACAGTTTAACATTTTAATCGCAGCCACCATTAACACAACAGCCAACTATCCAAGCTATTAAAACTAGCATAAGTCTGTTAAGTTAACTGCACTTAAAATGTTAAAGTTAGCTACTAATTTACCTTGATTTATTTAAAATAAGCTTATACGTTTAAAACTCGTTCATGGATAGAACTTACCATGCTAATTTCCATTTCGAAAAGTAAATGCAAAATGTTTGCTGGCATATCCTATTTGTGCCTAAACGAATTGATTTGTATGCCAGTGTGTGTGCTTGTGTGCATGAGGGTTCGTCTGTGTATGAGTGGGGCGCGCGTACGTGCGAACTTTCTGTGCTCGCCAAAGCCAGACATGGTCACGCCGTCTGTCCGTCCGCCCGTTCGTCTGTCCTTCGGTCTGTCTGTCCGACTGTCGTTGGCGGCACGTCGACTGGCTGACATTTGCCGCATTTGCCAACGCCCAGCCGCCCACAACTGGCAACATGCCGCCGCTGCCGCCGTCATCGTCGTTAAAGCTTTGCTCTCTTTGTACGTGTGTGTGTGTGCTCGTCTCAGTGGTGGTGCGTGTGTGTGTGTGTGTGGCAACCATTACCACAACCACCATTAACGTGCCAGGCAGTCAGCCAGGCGTTGCTGTTGCCGCCGTTGCCACTTTTGTTGTTGTCGTTGTTGTTTTTGCTGCTGCTGTTGCTGTTCTTGTTCTTGTTTTTATTGTTGGTTGACTCCAATCTGCTTTGGTTGCTGCGCCACACGACGACGACGACGACGACGATGGCAATGGCTATGGCGATGGCTGTGGCTGTGGCGAGTCAACCCAAGCCATTCAGTCGGCAAATTTTGTACGCGCGGCAGTCGTTGAGGGGGGTCGAATTGTGTGGAGGGGGAGGCGGGCATCATAAGCGACGGGGCAGCCAAGTAAAAACGAAAAGTCGAAGTACCTTTCACCGTGTTCACTTCTGTTCAGTTTCATTCGGTTCGCTTCGCTTCGTTTCGTTTCGTTCGCTGAGTTTCGTTTTGTTTCGTTTCGCCTGCTCAGTACTCGGTTTAAGCTCGAGCAGTGCGGACGTCTCGAATCGCTTGCCCATTGCTATTCGCAATTTTGCGTTGCGTGCTTTTAGGCAGTTGATAAAACTCACCCACACAGTCAACGAAAAAGACGTAACTTTTCGTGTCGTTTTGGGAAAACAGATTCAAGTTTGGCGCAAAAAAACAAACACCAACGGCAAAACTGATCTCCTTAGTTAACGCGTGCGAGGAATTCATTTGAGTTCTGTAAAAATGACAAAATGACAGCAAAACGTGATAAGGATTACACCAAAAATAAATCTACAGCGGGTAAAAATTACATTCACTCTCTTAATCCGATTAAAAAACACGCGATTATATCAAGAAAGGATGCGTAACTTAAGTTGCCAAAGATAAAGCTTAGCGGAAATTAAGTCATTTTAGTTTTCACAATAAAAAGAAAAAACTTGTGCCCTCTAAATTCCGAAAACTATTCCGAATTCTCAATATATGTATATGGAAAAAGATTTTTAACTTGTGAAAAAAAACTCGCGAATTTTCAACTAAAACAGATCTTCAAGACATTTAAAAAAAAGTTCAAAGAAGAAAATATCAACGAACTTTTAAAGGAAAATATTATAAATTCATCTATTGCAATTAACAATTTAAGCTTTGAAATGAAACATATGAGAGCTACATAAGAAACCTTATTGTATGAAGTGCAGAATGTTTTAGAAGATTAACAAAAAAACTGAAATATTTCTAAATTCTAAGATACGCAAAGAAAATATAACTTCAAAACGCGATCCTTTATAGAAAACATAAAGATAACGCCAAAAAATAGGCAATAAAAATTGTTTCTTTCCGAAAAATTGTTTCTTTACAAATGAATCTAGTTTATAATAAAATAAATATTATCTAAACAAAATAATGAAATGTGACCGAATATTAATCTGAAATTTTGTTATTGCTGCCTTAGGCCTCGGATTCTCCGCGTCAAGTTCGACCAATGGCAGCGGCATCAAGTCCATTGCACTGGTGAGCTCATCACAAAATGTAACCTCGTCGCAGGACATCAGCAAGCGTACCAACAAACCACTCATGGAGAAGCGTCGTCGTGCCCGCATCAATCAGAGCCTGGCCATACTCAAGGCCCTCATCTTGGAGTCCACGAAACATCAGAATGCCAAAAATGGCCAGGATCAGGGACAGGCGAAGCACACGAAACTGGAGAAGGCGGACATCTTGGAGTTAACCGTGCGACACTTTCAGCGGCATCGCAATCTCGATGATCCAAGTAAGTCAACTGCTTCTTCGTGTGTGCTCATTTTGGTTAATCTGTAGTTTTATCTCTTGACTGCCGCAGCAGCTGTGAACAAATATCGCTCCGGCTACACGGATTGTGCCCGAGAGGTGGCACGTTATTTGGCCACACCGGAGCCGCCGCCAATGGGCAACATGCCAACGCTGGCGGAGCCGGGTTCGAAGGCGCGACTGCTGCGACATCTGGATCAATGCATAGCCGAGATCGATGTGGAAATCTGTCCGACACACGCAACGCCAAATAATTTCGTGGAGAGTCCAAACAGCAGCAGCAACTGCTTTGAGATCAAGAAACAAGCACAGCCCGAAGAGCATTCGTTGGATTACAGCAGTCAGGACTCGAATCCATTGGACTACAGCAAGGCGCCAGGTGATCAACAGCAGCAGCAACGCGTGTTGCAAGCGCCGCAGGACGAGAACAATAATCGGGGTCAACAGGCAACGCCACAGACGCAACATCAACAGCAACACCAACAGCAGCAGCAGCAGTTGCAAGTGCCACAAGTGACGCCACAGCCAAATGGCAATGCCACAGCCATCGAGTTGGCCTATGAGCACGATGCCAGCAACAACAACAAGGTCGTCTGCGTCAACGTGCTCGAGCAGTACAAGCAGCAGCTGAAGGAGGGCGGCGGCAACGGTGTGCTTGTGTTGCCGCCACACTACGTCCAACTGGCGGCAGCATTGGGTCTGAGTGCCCAGCCCATGGTCGATCCCATTGCCACGCGCACCGACTTCGAGCGTCTGATTGAGCTGCAACGTCTGCAGCCGCATCTTGCCGGCAAGCTGAGTCCGAACTTTGCGGGCAGCATTGAGGCAGCGCATGTAGCAGCTGCAGCCGCGGCTGCCTATGCCAATAGTGTGGCCAACAATGCTGCCTCTGTGGCAGCAGCAGCAACCACTGTGCTCAGCGAGCGTCCCGCCTCGGTGGCCTCCTCATCGGCTGCGGCCTCGGTGAGTTCGGGTGTCTCGGAGCTGAAGTCCGCGCCAGCCACGCAACAATCGTCGCCACGTTCGGAGAGCGGCATCGGTTCGAATGAGAATGAAACTCTGGATGCGAGTCCACAGACGAGCAGTGCGGCCAGGCAGGCGTTGCGGCTGCGCCAGGAGGAGGAGTATCGGGCACAGCAGCTGGTGCTGCAGCAGGGCTCCGATGAGAGCATGTGGCGGCCCTGGTAGATCTGCAATCTAAAGCAGCAGCCTTGTACAGTTCGATGGTATAGCTTTTATGTACTAAGTATATAAGTAATATATATATAAATGGATATAGATGTGGATATGGAATATGAATGTTTATGTAGACTGTGCGCAAGTTTGTTGCTTTGTTATGACATGAGGAGCATGAGCATGAGCAGAAGCAGAAGCAGAAGCAAGCTTAATTCCCCCCGTTTAGTTTCAAACACGAATCGGAAAATGCATTTTTCACGTGTGCCAATGCTATAAGAAAAAGACTATAGATAAGCGAGAAAAATAAGGAAAACTGGGACACACGATCCCACGATTATAGCTATATTGTAATTGTATAATTCCACAAACACTATTTATGTTTTTTGTCCAGAACCTTGCGTAAAATGTATCAAATACTGAATTAAAAACTACAATAATGTTAACAAATACCAAAACAAAAGGGTGTACTCATTTACTTAAGGGTTCGAAAAGGAAAATTATAGTCAGAAAACTGAGATCTGGCAATTAATACGTTTTTGCGCCGGGAACTCTACGCAAAAGTTATAATATTATACTATATTCAACACTTGGTACTTTTATTAGGAAGTAACAATCCTGAACACCGAGTATATGGGAGATTAAATTAAAAATATATATTATTGCTTTGTGTATAACCCGAATAAATAATGTGTGTATGTGTGCATTATATGGATATGCATATAAAGTTTTTGTTAAAAAAAAAACAAATGAATTGCTCGATTAAAAACTAAACTATTTGGATTTCATAGTTGTCAACGATTTGCGTGGCGCCGATTGTCGTTGCCGCGCCAAGAATGTTTGTCCCGAGCTCATCAATAAGGCCAATTTCGAGTCGACTGCATCGCGTTGTGCATTAATGCCCAATCTGTAGAAAGCGGTCGTCATCAGCTGCTCCTCCATGCCGCTCATCTTGGGCTTTGCTTCCTCCTCAATCACATCGACACTCTTCTCCAATGCACTGGCATCAATTACTGCAAAGAATGTGTTGTTATAAAGTGCGTGTTTGTGCTTGGTTGGCAGAGACAAACCATTGGCTATGCGAGGATCAATGTTCTTGATGACTTCCTTAGCGCGTTCCACACATTTCCTATACTTCACTTCGTAGGCCATAACCTCCTGCTCTCGTGTAGCCAGACTCGACTCCAGCTGTGTGATCTTGCCGTGCATTGTGGAGATTTGTGTGGCAGACTCCTCAACTTGAAGTGCTATAAAACACATGTATTATCAATCAACATATATGTAGAATGTTTACTTACTCTTCTGTTCATTCAGTTCCATTAGCTGCTTGATTTGTTTGCTGAACTCATTTCTAAAAAGAGAAATGAATTAGATACTTATTGAGCAACTATATTATCTTGAACTTACTCTTTCAAGATGGGATCATCGCTTTGTGAGGCATGCGACAAGCTGAGAATCCGTTCGTTGGCTGTCTTTAATTGCTCCCGCAGATTCTCGCAGCGTTTGTTTGCATCATCCAGCAATTGCTGTGAATAATCTTAAATTACTTTCTACTGCAAATTAGCATAAGATAAAACTGCTTACTGCCAATGCTGTTTGCCCGCCTTGCCCCTCACGTAGCGCTTTGTTCTCTGCCTCCAGACGTTGTATCTTATCCATCATAGCCGATGGCTGCAGCTCCCTCGACATTGTATTGCCACCAATGCTGCCTGAATTGGTGGACAATTGACCGCACTTGAGTTCATCGCAAGCCTCGCGCAGATTGTCGCGTTCCTTGAGCAAACTATCCTTGGCACGTTGCAATGCAAGATTCTTGCCCTCCAAATTCTTGTTGTCAAACTCCAGTTTCACATTCTTGCTACTCTCATTGTCTAATTTGGCATGCAGATCTTGAATCTCCTTCTTGAAGAGCTCAATTTGTCCCTTTGTGTTGGCATAACGTTTGGCATCCTCTTCGAATTGTGCATTTTGCTGCACATAATCAGCGCTGCGCTCCTCCAGTAATTTGACGTGCTTCTTAAGGTCATTGTACTCCTCCAGCTTCTTTTTGTAGGTCTCTAGTTGGGCCTCGCACACCTTGAGCTTGTCCGTCGACTCGCGCAGCACATCCACCTCATCCTTGAGTGTTGTCAGCACTGCAGTGCTTTTCTATATTGGGAGAAATAATCAGAGATTAAAAGAAAATTTATATTCGTTTTTAAAGCTCACCATTAGCTCATCGATGCGCTGTTGCATGTGCAGCATATCGGTCTCTTGTTGCTGAGCCTTGATCTTCAAATCCTCACGAGCTCCCTCCGATTGCAGAAGTTCCTCCTTGATCAAGTCGAGTTGCCGTCTAAAATGACAAATGATTAGAATTTGCTATTGGAAAATTTATCAATCGGTTTGCAAACCTTAGCTCATTGTAGCGCACAGAGCCCGCCTGAATGGGTCCTAATGAGACGCCATCATCGCCAATAGTGTTGTGCTCGAGACGTGCAAACTCCTGTTGCACCTTTTGCAGCTCCTGTTGCAAATTGGTTTTCTCATCGATCAACAGCAGCATTTTCTTCTCGGTTTCAAAACATTTCTGTGCTATAGCATCGCGTTCCTCCTGTAGTTGCAATTGCAACGCCTTTGCATTACCATCCAGCATGCCGCTTAAAGAGTTGCGAGACATGGAACTAACAACGCCGCCGCCCTCCGATGACGCCGACGACTGACGTGTCGATGTTTCCAGCTCTTGCAGCGCACGCATAATATTTGCCTGCAATTCCTCCTCGAGGCCCATGATCTCGGTGATGTAGGACTGCTTCTTGGCACAATTGACTGCACAGCCCAACACCAATTGCAGCAGACGCTCCAACTCCGTGAGATCGCACTTTTCAGCAATCGCCTGAACATCCGGTCTCAGGAAATCATGTTGCAGCGTATAATTCAGTACATCAGTGTAGTATTCGTAGACACCTTCGACCACCTTTTTCAGATTACTCATTCGCAAACGCCAATTACTGCCGACAGCACTGGATTTTATCTTGGACAGCCACGAATCCGTAAACGATTCGGGTGCAAACTGATTCAGCGCTTGGGCCAACGCAACGCCATCGGCCAATTCTTCGGCATTAGCATGTGGTGCATTTAAATTGAGAGTTTTGAACCACTCGAGCAGACTGTAATACATTCCGTTTGCTGTGGACATCGTAGACGTGAAATAAAAATGACAAAACCAAACAAAAATTAGAAATTTTCACAGAAAAAAATAACACAGCTGTTGCAGCGTAAACAAAACAGCTGCACACAACGATAGAGATGGGCGAACACTGCTTGCCTGGGTTATCGACCAATCGATAATTGTATCTCTGTTTATCTTACCACATGAAAAGGAATACCGCACACATATAAAAATTACTATTTTTATTGTCGTTACATCTTAATCTTAAAGTAAGTATGTGAGACTGTAATTCCAAGGATTTATTGTTAAAAGTAAATTAAAACTTTAGTTATCTGCCATGTTAAAATCTATAGCTGCTGTTCCGCTAATTTCACTGTTCATGCAACGTTCCACCCATTTCAGTTTATCATCATGCTCTCTGATTTTGTCCACTGGCGTCCAGCTTAAATCATATTCAAGTCTATAACTGCCCTTGAACGTCTGGTCTGCTGGGTGATTCCATTCCTACAATTGAATAATATGCAGATGAACTAATGATAACATCAAGAATTATTAAACACTGCCTACCTCCGGCGACAGCATGCTAAAATAGTTTTGCCCTGTTGCCCTCTGGTAGAGATGATAGATATGGCCAGGCTTCTTAGTAAAATTGCAAGCAGCGCTATGAAGTGCTCGACTCTCGTTGGATTCATGAAGTATGTTCATGGCCTGTGCTTGCAACATTTTTATCTAAAAGGAGTTTAAGTTACACATACGTTTTGCAAAACACTGATAAGAGGCTGAAACTCGCCTGATCTAGAATAACAACCAATTTCTGGCTTGTGCTGTTCTTCAATTGCTTATCAGCAGCCTGAATTTCTTGAGCGAGTTTTATGATATCAGTTTCTTCATGCATGGACACTCGAAGAGGGTCTAATTGAAGTTGCGGGTTTCTTTCCACCAATTGCGCTAAAATATGAAAACTCAAATTACGCAAAATTTGTCAAATGTTATTGAAATGTCGTTACCTTTCTTAATTGCTGTCTCGTAAGTTAATTGTTGGTCCATTGCGGCACTCCTTTTCATTACACATGCATCAGCAAACTCAAAATAATTTTTTTTTAATAGATATGAAAGAAAGTCGTTTTTGTTTACAATTTTCCACAACAAACTAAACATGTGTTCTAATTCGAGTGTGACCACAGATAATTTGAAAATATTCCAATTGCGACACACTCCCAAATATAAAACACACAAACTGGCCACACTTCATTCTATATTAAATAGACTTCTTAAATGGCGCACTTATTTGAAGAGCTTTCTGCTTTTCAGAATAGATTATTGAGGTACGTTTAATAATTAAGTATGAGTTTATTCTGAACATATTTAGTTTTTGGCAATTATTGTCTAGTTAAGTAAATGCATTACTGCAATAGTGTACAAGATATCTATAAAAATATATGACATTCCATTTAAACGGATTTCAATGCAATTATTCCGACTTCTCCACCTTGTTCTTTCCATAGGTCTGAAAGGAAATAAGCATTTATTAAATATAGCTTGCCAAAATTGACCATAAAACAAAATTACCTGTTCGGCTATTTTCAAAAGGTGATCAAATGTTGACTTCCCTGTTTGCATAACCATGCTATGAAAAACATTAGTCTGGGATGCCGTCAAGAGTTCATAAGGAGCGCCAAACTCAACAACATGTCCCGCATCCAATACCATCACCTTGTCCGAGTCCATAATTGTGTGTAGACGATGAGCAATCGTTAGCACCGTGCAGTCCTTGAATTTGTTCCTGATTGTAGTCTGTATAAGAGCATCAGTTTGTGGATCCACATTGGCAGTGGCCTCATCCATGACAAGCACACGATTCTCGCGCAGAATAGCACGAGCCAGACACACCAGTTGACGTTGACCCACGCTGAAGTTGGATCCGCCCTCAGAAATATTGCCCAGCAATCCCATAGGCAGCTCAGAGACTTCATCTTTCAAATGCACCTGAAAAAACATTGATATAATGAGTTAAATCTGTAGTATGACAACTGTGTGACAGACTTACTTCCTCCAAAGCTTGCCATAGTTTCTGGTCCGGATACTGCTCAAATGGATCCAAGTTATAGCGCACTGTGCCGGAGAACAACACTGGCTCCTGAGGTATAATCGAGATCTTGCTACGAAGATCATACAAGCCCAACTCCTCCGTATCGCGTTTGTCGATCAAAATGGAGCCATCGTTGTACGACAGCCGGAACAGTGCATTAATCAGTGAGGATTTACCCGCTCCCGTGCGTCCCACGATGCCAACCTTCTCACATGGTTGTATGATAAAGTTAAGGGACTTTAGCACATAAGGCGATTGAGGATCTGGCTCGTAACGCAAACTCAAGTCATCGGCAACAATTTCACCAGCTTCAGGCCAACTTGCTGGTGGCTTTTTACCCGCAGGTGAGCTGAAGTCGCCTTCAGCTTTCAAGTTTCTGTACTCCATCACACGCTCCACGGAGGTCATGGAGTTCTCAAGCTCTGCAGACTGTCGCATGCCCCACTGTACCATGCCCGTCATGGACATAGCCTGTGTGATTGCCAAACCAATCTGTCCGGGATTGTCGGGCGGATAGAAAAAGTTATTCAGGATGATGATAAGTACATATATAACACAGAATAAGTCGAGGTAATAGCCGAAGGCGCGACTAGTCGACAGGAATGTGTAGTAGCCAATGGAATGATTATCCTGATACTGATCATACTCTGCCGTCAACATTTTTTGAGCCCGCATCGCACGGATCGTTGGCAATCCCGTCAAGGTGCCGCCAAAGTGCGAGTACATCGGGGAGCGAGCAACAGCCTCGAGACGCTTCACATCCCGGGAGGTGCTCAGGTAAAAGTTGCGCATATAGTGGAAGCAGATGAGCATGGCAATGGTATTGATCAGATACCAGGGATTCGATACACACAACACACTGAGGATGCCGGTCAGCGTGAGGAAGATCTGTATGCAATCCAACATCACGGCGGGCAGCACTTCATCCACTTGACCCAAGTCCATGGCGAAACGATTCAATATGCGACCCGATGGATTCGTGTTGAAGAAGTACATGGCCGCGTGGGTTATGCCCCGGAACATCGAGTTGTGCAGCTCGGTGGATGAATGCATGGCCACGCTGAAGAAGAGCAGCGTGCGCAGCATGGCGAACAAGATCAGCGCCACATTGATAGCGGTAAAGTAATAGATGTCCAGCTCGGAGGTCGAGCTGTTCTTCACCCTGCAAAGCGAGAAACAGATTTGGTATGTTAAACAAACAGTTTTGGTTTACGTAGTAAAGATAAAGATAAGATAAAAAGATGTCATGTAATTCCCTATTTTTGGCAATTGTGTAAATTTCTAAAATTAGCTTTTTCTTCATTGTCATTGTCAGTGTAGTTTTAGGGCGCCTAATCTTTAAGATAAACATAACTCAGTTAATTAAACCATGCTGTTTTTGTGGTTCATTCAAAAGTTTTTTTGATGAACCCTAAAGTCGTTAACAAATTTGATGGTGACTTACCAGTAGGAGAGGAAGTAGTCACCCCAGGAGGCCATTACCTGGGTGCCAATGCACAAGAAGAGCACCACGATGAACATGAACCAACTGCAGCCGGCGGCAAAGTACTTGTGATACATTTCCCAGCCAATCTTCTCGGCGGAGCGGGATTCCTGCACCTGCTTGGGCTGATCCTCTTTGCCTATTAATGAGTCATCCACACTGGAGCCCATTGAGGAGATGCTGTTACGACTCTCCATGCTATTGTGACGCGAATAACTGGCCTTTGAGCTAGTGTCATCCGTTGACTTTGATTTCTTGAGCTTAGTCTCCTTTGACTTGGTCTCCTCTTCGATCTCCTCGGATGGCTGCTGTGCAAGCAACTGGGCAAAGTCCTGACCACTCTTGAGCATGTGCTCGTAGGTGCCAATGTCGGTTATCTTGCCCTTGTCCATGATAACAATCTGATCGGCATGCTCGAGGAACTGCAGTTGATGCGTCACTAAGATCACCAGCTGATTGCGCAGAAATCCTCGCATGCATTGGTCGAACAGATGGCGTCCCACATGCGTGTCCACAGCGCTCAAGGGATCATCCAGCAGATAGATATCCGCCTTGCGGTAAACAGCACGCGCCAAACTAATACGAGCCCTCTGTCCGCCTGATTGCGAAGCACCCCGTTCTCCGACCATTGTCTTATCGCCCTGATCCAGTAGCTGGAAATCACGCTCCAGGGCACACATCTTGACCACAGTGCGATAGCGTTGCTTGTCCAGGGGCAGTCCGAAGAGGATATTATCTCGCACGGTGGCACTAAAGAGCCAAGGCTCTTGGGCAGCGTAAGAGATGCGTCCGCTGAGCTTCAAGCTGCCCACTTCCGGACTCAGTTCGCCGAGAATTGCTTGGATGAGACTGGATTTGCCTGAGCCCACCGGGCCAATGACTGCCACCAGTTGCGGTCCCTTCAACTTCAGGTTAATGTTGTCCAATATGGGATCTGTGTGTTCGGCATTCCAGCGCGCCTTTAAATCCTTGAGCTCCACGGAAATCTCGCTGGAACTGGGCGAAGAATGCGACTGTCCATTGATCAGACGGTTCCTCTCCTCGGGTTGCCCCTCTGGCTGCTGCTCATCATCCAGCTGCTGTATATCTATCTCCTCACGCATCATAAACTGAGAGATGCGCTGCATGGATACCAACAACTCGGCCACTTGGGACATGCCGCTGGGAAAGAATTTGCTCACGGTGCGTCGCAGAATATTGTAGAATGCGGTCACACAGAAAGCTCGCTCTGCCGTGAGTTGGCCCCCAGTGAGCACATATGCCAACAGACTGGCAAAGATGGCAATCCTGCCGAGCGTTATCTCAAAGGAGAGCAGTATGCCGCGAATGTAATTCACCTTGCGGATCACGCTCATCTCGTTGACTCGAGTACTCGAAACCAGTTTCTCGAAGGGCTTCTCCCAGGCATACATCTTGATCACCTGTATGCCGGAAATAATCTCATTCATCATTCTAACTCTCCGATCCGTTACGAGAGCAGTGCGTAATCTCAGTGCCGAGGTCAATCTACTGAGGTAGGTCTGGAGTGGCAGATAAAGTATCAGAATCGTAATGCCATAGAGGGAAGCGACGCCAATTTGCTGATACATAAAGTACGAGGCAATCAACAGCTCCAGTGGTCCCAGCCACAGGTAATGCAGATGAATCAGTGCACGATCGAAGCGACCCAAATCATTGGACACCAGATTCACCACCTGACCCGTTGTGGTGCCACCCAAGGCAGTGCGACTCAGGCGTAACGCCTTACGATAAATAGCACAGCTGACCGCGACCCGCATCTTCATCGCCAAATGCGTCATGTGCATCATGTAGGGATGGATGAGCAGCACACCCAAAACAATGCAGGTGACCAGCAAAGCCCCAAAGAGCTGTGCGTTCAGACTCTTTCCATTGCCATGCTCCGTGAACTCTGATATCAATCCGGCCAGCAGCAAAGGCATCGTTGCCCTGTAAAGAAATTGAAATTGGTTTGGGAATTTGCTAAGCTTTGGTTGTAATACAAACTAAACTATCATTCAAAGCTCTGTTCTAAGGCTAATTTCATTTTAATTATTTAAATTTCATAGTTAGACTTTGATTATTAAATAACTTCTAAGTGCAATATCAAAAGTCATAAACAATATTGTGTAATACTTTAAGCGTTAAAGCCTAAACGTTTTGGGGCAGTGCGTAGATAATTCAATCAGTTAGTCAGTCAAGGTAAGGAATTTTATAAATTTGGCCCACTCAAGTTCTTATCAGTTATAATTTGAATAATCATTTACAAAGGAAAAAACCATAAATAAGGAATTGCTATGCTGATAATTCAATGATAAACTCTAATTATTGAATAATATATGATATGATACACATATTTGCTAAACATCTTACTTACCTCAGTCCAATTTCCAGTATTCCAATCACTATTCCAGACAGCAGAAGTTCACAGCCAAAAACTTTGAGTATCACCCTCAGAATGCCATTTTTGGGATTGCGACCCTTTCTCTCTGAGATCTTTTTTGCCTCATCCTGCCATGCTTGAAACACCTTCTCGCCCAATTTGTCACCCTTATGCTCTTGGAGCACTTCATAGAGATCACTCGGCTCTAAAGTTGTTTTACGCCCCTTAAATAATATGGGCAGTGCAAAGCTGTAACGGAAAATTTGATATTACAACAGAAATTATTGATCTATAAAAGTATAAAAACTAAAGGAAAATGTAAAATTTACAATTTTTAAAGCCCCAAAAAAATTAAATATTTATTTAATGAATTGAAATATAACTTTTTGTTTTATTTTAAACACACGTTTAATTTATAAGTTATAAGAACCAAAATAACTTTGAAACTTAAAAAACATTCATCAATTGTTATTTGGAAATAAAAGAAAACAAATGCAGTTAATAAAAAAATTTATATTTAAAATAAATTATAATTATATAACATATTCATTTAAGTTTTAAATTGAACAAATAATTTAATTAACTCTAAAAATATTCATAACCATAAAGAAATTATGTTATGCAAAATTTGAATATTATTCAATACTAAGTCTAAAGTACACACTTTTATTTTTCTTTCCGAAAATGTTCACAAAATTTCTTTTACGGTAATCATTAAAATTTTTATTTTGTATCTTTTACTTGTAATTGTAATTTACAATGGCATGTAAGAATTACAAAAATCAATTAAAATAATTGGAACATAGTAACTCAAGGACATATATGTATGTATTTCGTTAGACCTGGAAAACTTTCAACATTTTATTTAATTACAGATTGGAATGGCGGAAGAGCTAAAAATACTTGTGTAATTACAACTGATAAACAAATAATGCATATTATCTTATCATTGATAACAGACAAGAAATCTACAGTTGTCAGAGTCTTCACACTTTTGATTTATGAAGATCAAGTTAGCAATGTGACTTTCATAGTATCTATGATGCAATTATGGAAAGTTTCCTGAATGTAAATGGTCCAACATATGGTACAATTAGATGCTGAGACTTACCAGAACATCAACGCTGAGATGCAATTTGCACTCTCGCGTGGATTTGGCGCCAATTTCTCAGCTGCCATCTTCAAACAAATGCAATTTCTGTAGGGTAAAACAAAAACTTTTCAATTAGGAATTTAAACCGTTGCAAAAAGAATCAATTAAATGTGATCGGAGTCCAATCAGAACATTACAAAGAATGCCTTTGCGCTGTAAAACAATACAGTACGCATACACAAGCAATAATTTGATCTCTGAGAATTTACACACACAAACGCAGATACGTAACGTTATGTTAACGTTTGGAATCGTTTGGAAACGTTTGCCGCGTTTACATCACTTTTTCCGATAAGAATAGAAGACGAGTAGATGCTCAATTTTCATAATTTCATTAAAGATAAAAGCATTACATTTATATCAGTCACGCTTCGATTACTGCTTGCTCGTCAATCTATTAAATATCAACAATTTTGTTCACAACAAAAATTAAAAACTTTCCATTCAATTCGAGAGCGGACAACAAGTCCTCAGTTCGCAGTTCACAACATAACTAAAACTATTTGTACTCTCTGCAAATTTGGTAGCAGCTGACCGAACAGCTGATAGACAACGCTCTCAGCAGCAGAGTGTTGCCATATCGTTAAATTTAAGTGTGCGTTCATAACGTATACGTAATTAGGTGAAATGAACGTTAATCTTATGGCTTCCATAAATGAAATTATTGAATTTTAATTCGCTCATATGAATGGGCGTTTGGTAATTTAATTTTAATAAAGAATTAATCTCAACTGTTGTCCATGGTCTAGAAAATTAAAACATTTTGATAGTATAATCAAAACTAACTATTTTATTAACGGCTTTAAGCTGCAAAAAAGAAAAAGGTTATTTGTGAAAAGGAATCCATGTGTAAATATTTACATAAGTAGGATATACATATTTATTTTGTAAGGCACTACATTTCTCCGCATTTAGACACTTAAAATACATAGAAAGATACATATACAAACATTATCAGTAGGCATAATTAATGCATAGGCACATACACTCATAGTTCCATAATAAGTACACATAAAATTACGACAATATTTAAAGATAAATTGAAAACTGATGACAATATATACAATAAATGATAAAACAATATATAAAGCCTGATTACGATACTAAATTTGTTGGCCTTACGACGATAATTTTCGAGTTTGTTGGCTTGATTCAAATGCCTGCAAATAAAAGAGAATAAATTTAATTTAACAATACAAGTAAATGCATTTTTCAATATTTCAATCTACTCACCTTCTTGGCAACCTGCAGCAGATTCTCATAGGTTGCTTTGCCAGTTTGCTTGACCATGTCGTGGAAGACTTTAGTCTCGGCCGAGGTGAGCAGCTCGTAGGGTGTGCCAAACTCAACGACGCGACCGGCATCCATGACGAGTACCTTGTCCGAGTCCATAATAGTGTGCAGACGATGTGCTATTGTGAGGACTGTGCATTCCTTGAACTTATTTCTAATGGTCGTCTGGATAAGTGCATCAGTTTGTGGATCCACATTTGCGGTGGCCTCATCCATAACAAGCACGCGATTCTCGCGAAGAATTGCACGAGCCAGACACACCAATTGACGTTGACCCACACTGAAGTTGGTGCCACCCTCGGTTATCTTGCTTTGCAATGCGCTGGGCAAGTCGGCAACGACATCCTTCAGTTTCACCTCCTCCAAGGAAGACCATAACTTCTGATCGCTGTACTCGTCGAATGGATCCAAATTGTAACGCATTGTGCCCGAGAAGAGGACAGGTTCCTGAGGTATTATCGAGATCTTGCTGCGCAGATCGTGCAAGCCCATTTCTTGGGTGTCACGCTTATCGATCAGAATGGAGCCATCGGTGTACGAGAGACGGAACAATGCATTAATCAGCGAAGACTTGCCCGCACCCGTGCGACCTACAATGCCGACCTTCTCCCGCGCTTTGATAACAAAATTGAGTGATTTGAGCACGTATTCGGACTTGGGATCGGGGAAATAACGCAAACTCAGCTCTTCGAACGTGATCTTGCCGTGTTCTGGCCACGATTTGGCAGGTTTCTTATCGGCTGGTGCCTCTAAAGCACCCTCTGGCTCGATATCCTCGTATTCAACAACACGCTCCACAGCAGTCATTGTATTTTCCAGCTCAGCAGACTGACGCATGCCCCACTGCACCATGCCGGTCATGCCCATGGCCTAAAAGCGAATGTAGGTCATTAGTAAATAGATGAAAAATATCTGAAGTGTTTGATACTTCACCTGGGTAATGACCAGACCAACCATGCCGCCATTAGCTGGAGGGAAGAACAAACAGCTTAGAGTGACGATGGCAATGTAGAGAATGCAGAAACAGTCCAGCCAGAAGCCAAAAGCACGCGACGTGCTGATGAACATGTAAAACGCCGAGTTGTGCAAATCCTGATGATTGTCAAATTCACTCACAAGCACACGCTGTGCTCCAAAGGCGCGTATAGTCGACAGACCCGTGAGAGAAGCTGCCATATGCGAGTAAATCGGCGAACGAGCTGTGCGAATTAAATAAAATATTAATATATATTTCAATGTGCAATTATATTCTAGCTTCAACTTACTAATGGCTTCCAGGCGCTTGACATTTCGAGAGGTTTTCAGATAGAACGTGCGCAGCTGATAGAAGATGATGCAGAGAAACATTGTGGGTATGAGAAACATGGGATTGACCACGGCAATGACAATGACAATGCCGCCGAGTGAGAGGAAGATCTGTATGACATCCATCATCACAGCGGGCAATATCTCATCCACCTGTCCCATATCCTTCGAGAAGCGATTAAGTATACGCCCCGAGGGATTCGTATTGAAGAAATACATTGCGGCACGCGAGATACCACGAAACATGGAGTTATGCAGCTTGGTCGAAGCCTTCATGGCCAGATTGAAGAATAGAAATGAGCGTGCCAAAGTCAGCGCTATGGTTGTGATCGTAATCAAAGTAAAGATGTACGTATCCAGCATTTCTGCATCCACAGACCAGCCCAGTTCATTTAACCAAATGGCAAGGCGAGATTCCAGCACATGCGAGTTGTCTGCGGTGTCCGGGGCGACGGTGGAAGTGTCATTGACGATGGGCGCATCTGCCTCCAATACATAGGTGCTATTGCCCTGAGGCACAACGTTCTCGTTGCGCACACTGCCCTTCTTGGCCACCCTGTGGAAATAGGTTCATATATAATTGATTCATTAAAAGCTTTGCTGAAAGCACTTACCAGTAAGCCAGAAAGTAATCGCCCAGCGAGGCCATCACTTGTGTCAACACACAAAAGGCCATTGTGACGAAGAAGGCAAAGAAACCGCCGCCAGATCTAAAGTATTTCGCATAGAGTCCCAGGCCAATGTCGCCCTGCTCCTGTGACTCCTGCACATGCATCTGCTCTCCAGCTGTCTCATCCACCGTGGAATCGGCCAGCGAAACCAGCGACTGTTCACTGTTGCGTCGCCGCTCGGTGGTTGAACCCGATCTGGAACGCGATCCTTCGCTGTTGTGCTCATCGTGTTCCTCCGCCAGCATGGTTGCAAAGTCCAGTCCAGACTCACGCAGCGAGTCGTAAGTACCCACCGCACTCACTTGACCCTTGTCCATGATGACAATCTGATCAGCATGCTGCAAGAACTGCAGCTGATGCGTCACCAGGATGACAATGCGATCTCTCAAATAGCCACGCATGCACTTCTCGAACAAATGACGCGCCACATGTGTGTCCACCGCACTCAGAGGATCATCCAGCAGATAGATGGCTGTCTGACGATAGACAGCGCGTGCCAAGCTGATACGCGCCTTTTGGCCACCCGACAACGATGCGCCACGTTCTCCCACAATCGTCTTATCGCCAAAGGGAAGCAGCTCGAAGTCACGCTCGAGAGCACAGTTCTTCACAACCAGATTGTAACGTCGCTTATCCATCTCCTGGCCAAAGAGTATATTCTGGCGCACAGTTCCGGTGAAAAGCCAAGGCTCCTGACTGGCATAAGAGAAGCTGCCATTGACACGTATTTCACCCGACTCCACACGCAGTTCTCCCAGTATGGCCTGAATGAGACTCGATTTGCCGGCACCTGTGCGTCCCACGATGCCCAGCAATGTGCCCGGTTGCACACGCAAGTTGACGCCATTGAGTGTGTAATCCGGTGAGTTGGTATCCCATTTGGCCATCAGATTGTTGATCGACACCTTGGCCTCGGATAACATGGCGTTTTCATTGATGTTCTGCAGCGATGTTGGCGTCAGCAACTTCTCCTGCTCCAGCTTCGATTGCACTGTTGTTTGATTTGTGCCTGGCGTCGACACTGCCGACATATCCACGGATCTATCGCTCACATCAGTCTCCTCGTAGAGCATATACTTCTCCACACGCTTGATGGAGATCAATGCCTCGGCCATCTGAGAGATGCCTTGGGGAAAGAACACAGTCATTGTGGTGCGCAAAATGTTGTAGTAAGCGGTGATCACAAAGGCCACTTCGGGTGTGAGAAAAGTGCCCAGGAGCACGTAGCCTACCAGGCTGAGAAAGATGGAGACACGCGTGAGGAAGATGATGAAGGACAACAAGATGCCCCGAATGTAGGAAACATGTCGTATGGCATTGATTTCCTTCTTGCGCGCAAATGCCACCATCTGCTCAAAAGGCAACTCCCAGGCATACATCTTGATCACCTGAATGCCGGCAATGATCTCATTCATCATCCTAACACGTTCATCCGTGCGCAGAGCAGTGCGCATGCGAAGAGCAGAGCTCTTCTTGCCCAGCCACGCTTGCAGCGGTATGAAGGCGAGCATAAAGGCGACACCAAAGATGGCAGCAATGCCAATCTGCAAAAGGGATTAAATAAGTTGCTAATTCATTATCAAATTTATTCTCCACTCACCTTTAGGTACATCAGGTACGTGATAAAGAGCGTCTGCAGCGGTCCAACCCACAGATAGTGCACAAAGATCGTTGCCAAATCCAAGCGACCTACATCATTGGATATGAGATTCACAATATGTCCAGCTGTCGTATCCCCCAGTGCCGTCTTGCTCAACTTAAGTGCCTTGCGATATATCATGCTGCTCAAGGCGACGCGCATCTTCATGCCCATGTGAACAGTGCCCAGCATATAGGGATGCATAATGAACACGTTGAGAGCACTGCATGCAATCACACCAGCTGCATAGAAATATGCATCATTGATCGATTCCTTGCCATTTGTGTAGTATGCAATCAGCTTCAGCAGAAACAAAGGTTGTATTGTGCGCAATCCCAGCTCCAGGAGGAAGAGCACCAAACCCAGCAGTCCATAGTACAAGCCAAATACTCGAATCAAGGCGCACAGCAAACTGGGTTTCTTATTGGGATTCTTTTGCTGTTTCAGTAGTTCACGATTCCATGCCACAGATATTTTATCTCCAAGTGTTTCTGCAAAGAAATGAAAATAAAATTAGTAATATAGCATTACACAAAAAAAGAAAATAATGCGGTTTGCTGATAAAAAACATATTTAAAAGAAAAATAATATAGTATAGTCGGTAAACAATTTTCTTATATGTAAAATATCTTAATTTTAGAACAACATTCATATGTAGTAATTATACAGATAGTTTAATAAACATATCTTCTATAAATATATTTGTCTGTCAGGGAATTGCTATTTATAAGAAATTCTGATATACAAATTAATGAGTTTAATATAAGAAAAATATGTAAAAACACTAGCTCAAGTTGGAATTTTGCTATTATAATAATAATGTTGCTTATATCAAAAGCACTAGATCATATTTATACAATCCATAAAAATATCCGTCTTGTTTACTGTTGATATAAATATAAAAACAAATACGGTTTCTTCCCTTAAGTCTCAAACAGCTGTAGCCATAAAGACAGCCTTGACATTGTGCATTAGATTATCAACAAACATGCATATTAAGGTACCCAAGTTACTGGTAGTTAAGTCATCATATCGATAAAACTGAACTTGCCTGTCATATAATCACTGAGTGGGTTTGAAGCAACCCCTTTTTTTTTTGTGTAGTGGGTTGTTAATGCCTGATAATAATTACTGATATGCTTTAATGAGATCTGTCTTTTGATATGCTGAAACATTTTAGCACACACATTCGAATGGCAATATAATAATTATAATTATCATTAATTATAGGTATGATTGGATGAGTTAGAGGTGTGTAAAACAACTGTTATAGATAAGTGGAAACCGGCTATATTTTTGCTAGATAATGTTATATTCGCTCAAATAAACAATTATAAAAGCCTGCAGCGCAGAAGTCAGTGACCGGATTTACAAATCTTTATAGATATAGTATACGTATTAAGACTGATAAGTTAAGCTCTGCTAACGAGAATGATTGCTTGCAAATTAATTTCAGTATTGCTTCATTTTAAGCTTGCTGCTCTTTTTGTGTATACATATAAGCGAAATGCACAATAATTGTGCTCAATTGATTTGTCTGACATAGCCACAAATTGAGTGGAATCAATTGTTCTGTCTGTTTATATATACATATAGGCATATTGTAAACAATTTTCTTGTGAAATACATTTTCCATAAGTGAAATTTTTCGCTTTTCATTTGAATTCTTGAATAGACAAGCCGGAAAGGAACCGGTTTCTTGAGATATAAACATTTTAAACACTATTGACTATTGACTACTGACTGATGAATTAATGATGTTAACTAATTTGTTATCTGTAATTTATTGTGGCACACGCACCTGTCTTGTGTTCCCTTAACGTCTTGTAGAGATCGCTGGTTTCCAACACTTTCTTGCGCCCCTTGAGAAAGGTGGGCATGGTGAACCTAAATAAAAACACATGTATGCGTGCGTGTATTACAACTGTTATACACTGTTATACAATTATCAATTACATACCAGAAGCATATTGCCGATATGAAATTGGCATGTTCTCGAGGATTCTCCGGCAAATCGGTTGTTTTGAGTGACTGCATTGTTCAACCTTTATTCGACAAATGTATCTTTAAAAGCAAACAAATAAATTTAAAGAATAGATAAGAATAGTGCGTGTCATTTTTGTTAATTCCCATAGTGAAGCGCATTGATTGATTAATCATGACGTGCAAGAACTATGTATGTATGAAACGTGCTTGTATACATACAAACAATAATAATGTGTAATTATTTATTTCATAACTTTAGTCAATTATGTGCAGCTCCCATAGTCAGCCGGGTCAAGAACAAACATAACTACATAATTAACAGCTTGTTCGCAGTAAAGCCCGCAGCACACGAGCTTTTGGAACTTCGTATAGCGTGAGCCGAGCTTAAAGAACCGCAATTTCCGGCAGCAAGTGAGTGTAAGTGCACTTGAATGTGTATAAGTATATGTTTTCTGCACGATTTGATTCTTAAGCATTTGCCGGCTCTGGTGTATGTGTGAATGATTTGGACATGGTTGATCACACGCTTAAACGCATAGTTGATTGTCTGTGTGTGTGTGTGTAGTATTGTGTGATATGCACATAAAAATGTTTGCACTGCAATAAAATGCCGGCAAGCGAAAAGTGCAATCGTCGATTTAAATATCCACGTACACGTCGCCAAGTATGCGTATTCACCTATTTATTTTCTACTTCTCGCAAGTTTATTCCAAGGGACAACAACAAAAGGGCAAATATCACAAAGAAACACAATACTACACCATGTTTATTTATGACTGCGTTTGTTTATTTATGTACAATCAAACAAAATACATACATACGCTTTTATATATTGCGTATATATTTTATATTAAGGCGATTCTGCAGAATTACACACACACTAATCGCCGTTTTATACAAAAAACACGCGGTGATATTTGCACTGAGCATACAAACACAAACAGACATCAAGGTGTATATGTATACATATGTATTTATGGTCATATGCTTGTGTGTGTAGCTTTATGTTGGAATGTCATGTCAACAACTAAAACCAACATTAACGGTACTTCATTACTGGAAGCTCACTCAGTTCCTTCCTGCTCACAAGCACACTAATACAAATTAACTATTGTTATTTTATCTAAAGGCCATTTTTTGCAAATGCTCTTAAATTATCTAATCGAACATGTATTGTCCACACACACACACATGGACACACATGTAATTGCAAAACAAAAATAAAGCAAATAATTGCTCGATTCACATGATTCCAGAACACATTGGGCGCCACATTATACGTACATATGTTACTTTAACTTAGACAACAATTCAATAATTATTGTAAATCATTCTCATGTGCTTCAGCAAACGTAGCGCAATTAACAAAACCGAAAAATAAGCACAAATTCAACGCGAACGACAAAAATTGAACCGTCTGCCTGTAAGGAAGGGCAGCATGCTACTGAAAACAGCTGGCGCCAATCGGCTCTTTTCAACCAAATTCATCGAAAGTATATACACACATACACACTCTTTCGTACGCTCTCCCTCTCACTCTCTTATTTATTTGCAAGCACACGAACTACGTCATGCTTGTGAATCAATCAACAAGTATACGGAGAATATGTGGGATTAGTAATGAGTAAGGTGAATTTGAAAGTGTTTGGTGGAGATGCTGCAAAGCCTGACTCAAGATCAACCATACAACATACATACATACATATATAAGTGTGTACATACTTTTGAAAGCTTTTGTAGCATAAGTACTTGAGTAATTGTTTTTCGAATTGAATTTGTTGTAGAATTAAGAAAAATAACACTTATTGTAACAAAATAAAATATATAAGTTAAGGATCTTCCTGATATTGCTCTAAACTTTAGTTTAATCGTAAATTATTCGCTTTAACTTAAAAAAAAAAATACTTTTCGGTCGCTAATACAATTTTAGTGGGGTTTAAGCAAATTAATATGATGAAAGAAAGTCGCACCCATTTTTATACAGCTTACTTTATAGAGGGTTAATTTGTCATTCGTATACATAAACAAATCAACTATGTTGTTACCGGCAACGAAGCCAAACCACCCCAACAACTTGGCCAAAATGCTTAACAAACTTAATTTATGTAAATTTCATACTACTCTTGGAATTGACAACACATTCATTATGCACATTTTGTGTTTTCTTCAAAATTATAGTTTTATTTTGCTGCTTTTGTGGTCTACTTGGTGTACATTAAAAATGTATGCACTCACACATTAGTTTATAATTAGAAAAGAAAACTTAGGCAACAAGAGCGGAAGCTGTGCTCGACTCATATTTCCAGTTAGGTGCAAGCACGCTCTTGGTTTTGTAGTAACGAGCCAGACGGTGGATGCGGGACTCGACCAGAATCAGACGGAACTTGCCATCCTTATCCTTGCGGTTGCGCTCCAAATGCTTGCGGATAGCGACAGCCTTCTTGATCATGTGGTAAAGATCCTCAGGGATGTCGGGCTTAAGGCCAACCGATTTCATGATGCGCAGAATCTTGTTGCCATTGACAAAACGCACCTGAGCCACACCATGCGAATCACGCAGGATGATACCTATATTAATAATGAAAGACTAGTGTTAACATAACCTCAAACAGAGTGTATAAACAACAGTTATTGTTTACCAATTTTTGAGGGAGTCAGACCCTTCTTGCCCAGCTTCTTGATCTGGTCCTTCACATCCTCAGCGTTCAGCTTCAGCCAGGATGGCACTGTGCGTCTGTAGGGGAGGGCTGATTGGGAAATACCCTTGCTGCAAAAAGTTAGTACAATTCATATTGTTCATTTAGCCAGTGAATGACTGAAAGCGATAAGAAGAAGCAGACCGAGCGTATTCTGTTGGAACATGTGCTTGCCATGGTGGCCAAATTTGACATAAAAACTACGCCGTTACAGGCATTGCACATATTGCCATTGTGATGGATTGTTATTGCACGTTTGTCAAGCACATTTTACAACAATACTAGCTCAATAACTATTGGAAAAACAACTACCCAGGAGCGTGCATACGACCCATGATGTTGCTAGCTTAGTTTTTTACACCGAAAAGAAAGTGGAGACTTGTGGAGCAACACTCTACAGCTAAACTCTACACGATACGCAGAGTTGCATTGACTTTTAGTATTGCTCCTCTCTTAACAGAGGTGCTCAGCACTTAACATTGGCTTTACTCGCTACCGAACTCTACACTATCGTTAAAATTACTTGAATGCTTGCCATATAAAACCAATATCGAAAAAGCAACAAAAGTATCGATATAGTCATAGACGGTTCTCTCCGTCTCTAGCTGTTGTTTGCAAAAAATTGTTCTATCAAAAAATAAATAAATAATATTTTTCAAAATGCAGGAAGATAGCTATAGTACAACTATTTGTCAGCTGGAAAATGAAGAATTGGAGGTAAGCGTCATCGTCTGAATGTTTTGTGTATTTTAATTAACGAAAGTCTTGCGCTTTTTGCAGAACACCGCTATGAGCGCCGAAAACTATCAACAGATGCTGGCAATTTATCTCTATCTAAACAATCTGTAAGCGGCAAGCAATAATTCGACTTACAATACATTCACCATTTTATTTTCTTGCAGAGCTAATGCCAAAATGCTGTGGATGCGCATTCCCGACAATCTGAAGGATCAAAACAAAGAACTGGCCCAAATAAACCTACTGAATATCGCTTTGCAGCATAGCAACTACTCTGATTTCTTCAAACACATGAAATACGAGTGGTCAGAGCCAAACAAAGCCATTATTAACGATCTCTTGGGTTCGTGCTGACTCTATATGTATGTTCTCAAAAATACTCCAACTATCTCTAATTGTAGTTAGTAAACGCGAGGAGCTGTTCAACTTGACGGCCAGTGCCTATGTTTCAATTTATGAGCAAAATCTGATGGAAATGGCGCAAATGACTCCTGAGGAACTAAAGAGTGCATGCTTCGATTGGACGCGTGAACAGGATGGGGACAAATATATTTTAATACCGAAAATAAGGGAATCGGCTCCACGCGTGGCTAGCGATGATCAGCTGCTGAAATTAACAGAATTTGTATCATTTTTGGAAAATTAAAAAAGTAAACATTAAAATAATCGATGACACCTATCAGACGCATCGATATTTTAGAATCTTTAATCGAATTTTTACAGCCGTCTAGGGGTTTTTGAAACAATAAAGGCATCTGATACGGGATGTGACCGCAGATACCCTTCGTTAGACATTTCGGAGTATATTGCTGCATTCTTTCAAATTAGCTGTTATATTAAACTGCTAGTTATTATCTTGCTCCTAAAAATATCTAAATACGATTGATACCAAATGATTTTCCTGAATATATAAACATTAAAGAAGTATACGTATGCGTTTGGTTAACTGTCATGCGGTGGAGTTAATCTGTTAAATTGCGGAGCAATCACTGTTAATATTGCAGCATCGAGTAGTATCGTTCTTGTCTCGTTGTGTCATTTTTAGAAGAATAAAAAAAAATTGCACGGAAACGGCATCGCATTTTCACTGGAAAATCAATCGGAGAAGAATTTTTTATTTCGTGAACATTTTGAAAGGATTTGCTTGTGAAACAACAGTGAAAGCATTTAATTTTCTTGTCAGCTAAATAGTAGTATCAAACATTTGCCCAATTGTAATTCGTGCGAAATAGAGAAGAAAAAACCGATTCGCTGTACGAGAGTGTGTGTGTGAGAAAAGAAAAATGGCAGCAAGCGACAAATCTGTCGATGATTCCCTGTATCCAATTGCGGTGTTAATTGATGAATTGAAAAATGAGGATGTGCAGGTTGGTTCAACTATTTATAGGTGTGCAGTTAATTAACACGAACGAAGTTTACCCAACTCAACAGCAAATAACTTATTGGGGGTGCATGAATCTGGTGTGTGTGTATGAGTATGTGTATGTATTTCATATGTATCTATGTATGTTTGTGTATGTGCAAGTATGTATGCGCCTATGCAAAAAAAAAAAAAAAATGCGTCATTGTGTGCAGACCAATTTAGGCGTGTGTACATTAGTGTGCGTGTAGTGTGTTTGTGAGTGAGGGCTTTGCTATCTTTTATTTTGTTTAATTAGTACTTGAGAATTTGATAAAAAGAAAATAAAAATAAGCAATTTTTGACCATTCGCAGTTACGTCTGAACTCCATCAAAAAGCTGTCAACGATTGCGCTCGCTTTGGGCGAAGAACGCACGCGCTCCGAGTTGATTCCGTTCCTAACTGAGACCATATACGATGAAGATGAGGTTTTATTGGCCCTGGCCGATCAATTGGGCAATTTCACAAGTAAGCGAAGAATCCAAATTAATATCATATCCACATCAATTCACACCTCATGCTCTTTTTCTAGGTCTTGTGGGCGGCCCCGAATATGCAATGTACTTGCTGCCGCCTTTAGAGAGTTTGGCCACCGTCGAGGAGACCGTGGTGCGTGACAAGGCGGTGGAATCTCTGCGCACCGTTGCCGCCGAGCACAGTGCTCTTGATTTGGAGATTCATGTGGTGCCCACGCTGCAACGTTTGGTCTCCGGCGATTGGTTCACCTCACGCACCTCTGCTTGTGGTTTGTTCTCCGTGTGCTATCCACGTGTCACTCAACCCGTGAAGGCCGAGCTGAGAGCCAATTTCCGTAAATTGTGCCAGGATGAGACACCCATGGTGCGACGTGCAGCCGCCAATAAGTTGGGTGAATTCGCCAAAGTTGTTGAGACGGAATATTTGAAGTCCGATTTGATACCGAACTTTGTGCAACTGGCACAGGACGATCAGGATTCAGTGCGGCTTTTGGCTGTGGAGGCTTGCGTTAGCATTGCACAATTACTGCCGCAGGATGATGTGGAGCACGTAAGATGAGATACTTAAAATGTCACTAGATGTATTCTATTGCATATTTTCTATTCTTTATAGTTGGTGCTGCCCACGTTGCGTCAGTGCGCCAGCGACTCGTCGTGGCGTGTGCGTTACATGGTCGCTGAGAAGTTCGTTGACCTACAGAAGGCCGTGGGCCCAGAGATTACGCGTGTCGATCTGGTGCCCGCATTCCAATATTTGCTTAAGGATGCCGAGGCTGAAGTGCGCGCTGCTGTGGCCACCAAAGTGAAGGACTTTTGCGCCAGTTTGGACAAGGCCAATCAGGTGCAAATCATTTTGAGCTCAATTCTGCCGTATGTTCGCGATTTGGTCTCTGATCCGAATCCACACGTCAAATCGGCGCTGGCCTCTGTCATCATGGGTCTGAGTCCGATGCTGGGCGCTTATCAGACAGTCGAACAATTGCTCCCACTCTTCCTCATTCAGCTGAAGGATGAGTGTCCCGAAGTGCGTCTCAACATCATCTCCAATTTGGATTGTGTCAACGATGTCATTGGCATTCAACAATTGTCACAGGTTAGTCTTTAAATATTTGTTACATGAATTTTGGTGATTGATTGTTTAACAAATTCACTTGCAGTCCCTCCTTCCTGCTATTGTGGAGCTGGCTGAGGATTCAAAGTGGCGCGTTCGCTTGGCAATCATTGAGTACATGCCAGCGCTCGCTGGCCAGCTGGGACAGGAGTTCTTTGATCAGAAACTGCGCGGCCTCTGCATGGGCTGGCTAAACGATCATGTCTATGCCATTCGTGAAGCAGCCACACTTAACATGAAGAAGCTGGTGGAACAGTTTGGTGCCCCGTGGGCCGAGCAAGCCATTATTCCAATGATATTAGTCATGTCACGCAACAAGAACTATTTGCACAGTAAGTGAAAGGATTTTCAAAATAGTTTTGAGAGTTTACTAATGAATACCCATACACATACTTTATAGGAATGACCTGCCTGTTCTGCTTGAATGTGTTGGCCGAGGTGTGTGGCACGGATATTACCACAAAACTGTTGCTGCCAACGGTGTTGCTGTTAGCCGCTGATCCCGTTGCCAATGTGCGCTTCAATGTGGCCAAAACATTGCAGAAGATTTCACCGTTCTTGGAGGCCAGCGTCATTGATGCACAAGTCAAGCCCACGCTAGACAAACTGAATGCCGATACCGATGTAGATGTTAAACATTTCGCTGCACAGGCGATTGCGGGCATTGCCGCCGGTAAGCAGTAAATTCTGGATTAACTCTTACACTTTTCACTTCCACTACAGCTGCAAACACATGATATGCATATAAGTAATTTTAACGCGATCCCATAGAAATGGAGCTAAACGTGTTTAGAACCGCTGTGCCGCCCTGCATGGGTCTGAAGATTGAAGCGGCATTGAACTCGCGACTTGTTGTTGAGCCACCGCCAATGTCAGCAGCGGCAGGAGGTGAAGCTGATGGCGGTGATGTTCAACTGCAGCTAAATGCTGGTCCTGAGAATAACAACTCCAACGATGCGGAGCAGGAGTTGAAAAGTGTTACGGAATGTTAGAGGATGAGTAGCCCAACCAAAACCTCATGTGTGGCCTTCAACCTCCTTTTTGATCCCCGTGCAGTTTCTTGACTAATCCGCAAGTTCAAAGCGACTGTCCAAATGTTTCAAAATATGATGTTTAAAATTGATAGTGCAACCGAAGGTGTAATCCAATACTAATCGTTGTTTTTATAATCTCTCTCTTGTCTCTTTCCCGGTATCACATACATGAACACGCCTCCAACTGTTGAATGTCGAATCAATTCATATTTTACAGCGTAATCAACTTTATAATTTTTTATTCTATTTTTAAAATGTATGTATTTCACACGCGCTGGCATCAAAAACAACAAACAACCAACAAAATATATAATTATTGTGTAGCAACACTTAAGAACGGAAACTTGTAGTTGTTTAATGGATTCTTCGACTTAACGTGTAGAAAGAAATGGAGCCGATAAAAACACAACTAGATCACCACTGAGAGCCCAACCCTCGACCCCAACAACATATTTACCATTTTCAAAATGCATGAATCGAGCAAAGCGAAAGCATAACGGATGAGCCACAAACAAAAAAAAAACGCGAAACATAAGAATATCTATCACTTACCTACTTATATAATAAAATACATGATTTACCACATAAGCAAACATTCATTATTAAAACAAAAAACAAATGTGTAGACTTTGAAAAACAAACAAAAATGTATTGGTTAATCGCATCTGAATGCAAAATAAAATTTATTGTAAAAGAATAATGTTGCAATCTTTGTAAAAGCTGGGCTACCTATTTATTAAGTGCTCAATTCAAATAAATATTCCTTGCTCAACTGCCAATGCAAGCAACAATTTATCGATAATTAAACTTCAAGTCGATCGTATGTTTCGATTGTCGCGCCAAGAGCGAACGATATTTATAGCTGTGGTACCACTGTGTGAGTGTGCGTGTTATTTCAGAGAGCAACCAAGCAAATGTATGGATGGATAGATGGAGAGCGCGCGTGTAAAAGAGAGAGAACGCGAGTAATTACTGACGCAGATCAGTTTTGGTTGTCATTGCGGTTGGACGCGTCGCACCTTGACGTCGAGTGCTCAGGTTAGTGTGAAGATTACAGTCCGCGTCGAATATCAATTCACTGAGAGTATGTAATGTGCTAGCTTAGCTAATATTTAAAATAAATTACATGGTAAACAATGCTATCTTTTGGATGCATAATTAAAACACTGTATTGCGCAAATTTATACATATGAATCTATGACAGTGTATGTCAGTGCGAGTGTGTGTGTTCGGTCATCGAAAGAGAAAGCCAATAAATGATTTTCTGATTCGCCGCAACAAGTAAAACAAATGTGTTTGCATGCGCCTGTGTGTATGCATGTGTGTACACAGGTCAAGTGGTTTGTTGTGATTTAATTTGGTATTACAGCAATTAGGGGACGCTCTTTAATGTTTCTCTTTTATTATCATAGTGACACGGATAATTAAATGTACTGCTGTGTGTGTACGTGGTTCACCTTATTTATGACCAAAATTATTTCATTCACTAATTACACGGATATGCTCTTTGTGACCGTTATCGCACTTTGAGCTCAAGTGGCGCGTTTTATTAAACGTTGCGCCGCGCCACCGATTAGCTTGGCGCTTTCGGATGTCGTGTCTCTTGCAGTTGGTTAATTTACTAGTTGATAGCCATGGATGTAAATTGAAGTGCTTTTCCATCTACCCTGTAAAACTCACAGACAATTTTTGTTTTCCTATCAGATGATTGATCTTTGAAATTACGAACTATTCAAGGGTCACAAAAAAGGAGCTTATTCACTGCACTGCTTTCCACGCACTGCTTGCAGATTGTAAATATGCGTGAGTCACACGTGTTGTTTGTTTGTATAACAGAGTAGCAATACGTATAACAGAGTATTCTGCAGTCGATCAGCTGGTTTTTCGTTTATAACGGTACCGGACACATCTATTGCACAGGTATTACAGTTACAAAAATTATGACGGGTGCTCGACTAAAGCTTGCTTGACTGCGATTTAGAAATCGCCAGACAAAACATATGCACGTAGAAATAATACACACACGTATATTTATATGTGTATACGTATACATATATGTATATATAAACACTTGGGCATAAAATAGTACTTACAGGGGAACTAAATATTCCGTATTCCGTGGCCGTATCTTATCGCAAATCCAAAAGCGTCGGAATTTAATTAGAATTAATTTTACGTGATTTATTCTATGGATTTTCGCTTAGTTTTCTTTAATCAGGGCAAGCGACTAGAAGTGTTTCAACCTTTCTTATAGTAAAGAATTTTTATAAGTAATCTGAGTTTATTTTTATTTATTTTTTTTATATTTCTTACAGCACAAATATGCACAAGGCGGTGAAAAATAAATCCAGTAAGTGAAACTCGAAAGAAAATTGATCTGAAAAAAGAGTGAATCATAAAACGAGGGTTATTGCCTTTAAATAAAGCTATTCAATCGCAAAGGATATTTAATTTCACATTTATTGAAAGGAAATTCAATATGGGTAGTGAATCAAAAATATGATGGATACCATTTGTTTGTGAGAATAATAGATAACTACAATCAGGGCACTTCAATTAATCTTCTTTTTTTTTATCACCCAACGCGTATTATCTATGCTATATTAACCCCCTTTTGATATAACTTACTTTTTCAGGGTTGTTATGCGGCCTCAAAAATGCGAAAGCAGATCTTACAACAGCCAAGTTTATACTTTACTATGGGTATGTAATCATTTCGTAACCCGTTTTTTTTAACCAGTCTTTGACACTCTTGTTTTTTGTTTAATGTTGATGTTTTTCCCACAGTCCCAGTGTAGCCGATAGTGATATCTACGATCTGAATGATTCGAAGAGTTTGTTGGAAGATGAGCATTTAGATTTGACCAAAAACACAGTACTGTATTTACATGGCTATTTGGAGGATCCCGATGTGGAGAGCATTCATGTTATAGCCGAAGCCTATTTGGAGCGCAATGATACAAATCTGATTGTCCTCGATTGGGGTGAGCTGGCTGATGGCAATTACATGTTCGATGCTGTTCCCAATGCAAAGCAGTTGGGTCCTGAACTGGCCAAGGTCCTGCTGGAAATGTTCGATCATGGACTGGAAATTGACAAACTCCATATCGTTGGGCATTCGTTGGGTGGTCAGATGGCTGGTATTGTGGGACGTGAAATCCTTAAACGCACCAAGGGAGTTAGGAAAATAAAGAGGTAAATTCCTGTCATTAAATTAATTTATTAATTAAATTGTTAGTAATTTTACTTTTTTTTTTCTTTATAGAATTACTGGCTTAGACCCGGCATTTCCGCTGTTCTACCTCGCTGGATTATGTAATCATCTGAATAAGAAAGACGCCGAGTTCGTAGATATTATACACACAGATGCCTGGCTATATGGTGCACCTAGCAGCAGTGGAACTGTCGATTTCTGGCCTAATGGTGGCAAGACACTTCAGCCGGGATGTCCAAAGCGCAATTACAAAATGCTTAGCGATAATGATTTGTCTAGCCATCGACGTAGCTGGTGGTTTTGGGCCGAATCAGTTTCGGGACGTTTTCCTATAGGATTTGATGCAGTAGCCTCAAAGAGCTGGGATGAATTTAAGCAAAAGAAGACGATTGAAACTGAATCAACCGTCGTAATGGGCCATAATTGTCCCACAAAGTATGTTGCAGCGAAAGTCTTATAAATATGCAATGATTATTAATGTATTTTTTATATTTCCAGTGTACATGGCGATTTTTACTTACAAACCAATGGTGTAAGACCTTTTGCACGTGGCAGAGAGGGAACTGTCTATGTGGATCCCAAGGAGCTGTTGGGTAATAATAATAGCTATGAAACTGCAATACCTGTCAAGGTAGATCACTGCGAATGTTAAATGCGAATGGAATAAATAAATATAAATTGTTGCTTGCTTTTTTTAAACAAAAACAATTTTTTTGCATTCGTTTCGCTCTTAAGAACAGAATTACTTCATGGCGGGTAATTTTAAAATCGATTGTGTTATGTATATCGATAATATCGCTGGAATTTATTTGGAAAATCTATGTAATTTATCGATACTGTTATTCACGTTTAGGGCTGCGATATTTTCGCTTATAGCACATCGATAGCAATAATATTGTTCCAGAAATTCTGTGCATCCCTGGTTCCGCAAAGCATCAAAAATTGAGCAAAATTCCGAACACAACAAACATTAACTATTATTGCGTGGCTAAATAGTGAACGAACGCTAAGATGAAGATAAAACTAATAGATTCGGTTGTTCGCAGTTTCAAAGTAGCGAAAATTTTTCGTGAAAACACCGACAAAATCAACGCCATCGACTTTGCACCAAACGGCGAGCATTTGATATCCTGCAGTGAAGACGATCAAATTGTTATTTACGATTGCGAGAAGGGAACGCAGTCGCGAACGGTGAATTCAAAGAAATATGGCGTTGATCTGATACACTTTACACACGCGAACAACACGGCAATACACAGCTCGACAAAAGTGGATGACACCATCAGATATTTGAGTTTGCATGACAACAAATATTTGCGTTATTTTCCCGGCCACACGAAAAAGGTGATCTCTTTGTGTATTTCACCAGTGGAGGATACGTTTCTATCGGGATCGTTGGATAAGACCTTGCGGCTGTGGGATTTGCGTTCGCCTAATTGCCAGGGACTAATGCATCTCTCTGGGCGACCCATTGCTGCCTATGATCCTGAGGGTTTAATCTTTGCAGCTGGCGTCAATTCAGAGAGCATTAAACTGTACGATTTACGTTCTTTCGACAAGGGACCATTTGTCACATTCAAGCTAAATCAAGAAAAAGAATGCGATTGGACAGGCCTCAAGTTCTCGCGTGACGGCAAAACGATATTAATAAGTACAAATGGTTCCGTCATACGACTAGTGGATGCCTTCCACGGCACACCGTTACAAACATTCACCGGCTATCCGAATAACAAAGGCATTGCCATCGAAGCCAGCTTCAGTCCGGACTCGCAATTCATCTTCTCGGGCAGCACCGATGGTCGGGTACATATCTGGAATGCGGACACGGGCAACAAGGTCTCGGTGCTGAACGGCGATCATCCTGGACCGGTGCAGTGCGTGCAGTTCAATCCCAAGTACATGATGCTTGCGTCCGCCTGCACTAACATGGCCTTCTGGCTGCCCACATCCGAGGAGGGTCTTTAGATTAAGCTTAAGAACATATTCTTTGTTTATTTAAGTCAATTTGATTACAACTAAAGTAACATTTAATATTCAACTACCATACTGCTGTTGTTCCTTAGCCTTGTGACGATCATAGACTGTTCTTATTGTGCTTAGGAGATGCGCCAGATTCTGTCCCATTTTGGCACTGATGCCCAAGATGTTGGCTTGATTTAGTTCCCGCTTCAGCTGCTCGAAGTTCTCTGCACTTTCGGGCATATCCATTTTATTGGCGACCACCAGCTGTGGGCGACTTGCGAGACGGCCTCCAAACTGTTCGAGTTCGTGCATAAGCTGCTCATATTGTTGCCAAGGCTCGGGAGCACTCGCGTCCAGCACAAACAGCAACAGCGTGCAACGCTCTGCATGCTTTAGGAATTGTATACCAAGTCCTTTATTGCGATGGGCTTCTGGTATTAGTCCGGGGAGATCGGCAATTGTAAGCTGCACATGATCATCGTACTGCACAGTGCCCAGATGTGGCCGCAGTGTGGTGAAAGCATAAGGTGCCACCTTGGGCTTAGCACGAGTCAGCGCATTGAGCAGCGTGCTCTTGCCCGCATTGGGGAAGCCAATCAATCCGACTTCGGCCATGCTACGTAACTCCAGAGTGTAGCTGCAATCTTCGCCAGGCGGTCCATACTCGCAGACCTTGGGACTCGTCTCTTTGTCGGTTGTGAAGAAGCGATTCCCTTTACCTCCAGCGCCGCCACGTGCGGCCACAAACATCAAGTCTGCTTGCCCCAAATCGGCCACAATCAATCCTTTTGTATTGCGCACTACGGTGCCAATGGGCACTTTGATCACCATATGCTTGGCATTCTTGCCGTGACAGTCCTTGGCGCTACCAATGCCGCCTTCTGGGGCACGCAGAACGCTGCCAACATGATTGAAGTTACGCACATCGTTCGACGCCTGAAAGATGATGTGGGCGCCATTACCGCCGTCTCCGCCATCGGGTCCAGCACGTTCGTTGCACCACAGCTGCAGGAACGAGACGCAACCGTCACCACCCTTGCCGCCCACAGCGCGCACCTTCTTGGCATCGGAGAAGTATTGTGCCTGCAATTGCAATGAGCAACATGTTTCGTTATGTAAACACATTCGCATTAACGCTTCGATGCTTACCTCTTTGCGTGTTGACTTTGCTTTTTTGGGACGTAGTGCATTTGCAATTTGACAGTAGTTTAGACGGTTTTTAATTAACGATTTGGCTATAGGCAACCGGCTTGAAAACGAAAACAACGACATCGTAGTACATGTGCATCAGCAACGTTTTGTTTATATATCGTTGAGGGCGATAAGCTCGCACCGGCAAAGTTATCGATATTGGCTCAGCTGTTGCTATTGATTACAGTGATGTTTCTTATCGATAAAAGCTGTTAGCATTTGTTTTGATTATCGGTCGGTATGTTGTGCCATAGAGGAATTTGCACGCAATTCAGAAAGATGTCCATAAAAGCAGCGCTCATCGATCTCAGCGGGACGCTGCATGTGGAGGATGAGCCAACACCAAATGCTGTGGCAGCGTTGCAGAGGTTTGTACTTCTTGTAGTTAAGACAATCTATATAAGTATTATATCTTATATTTATTTAATTTGGGTAGACTGCGTGAAAGCGGCATCTCCGTTAAATTTGTCACTAATACCACAAAGGATTCGAAAAAGTCGCTGCACGAGAGGCTAACGAAAATAGGCTTCCAACTGGATGTCACAGAAATTTATAGTTCACTGAGTGCAGCAGCTGCATTTGTGTCGAAGGAACAGCTAAATCCCTTCTATCTGCTGTCGGATGATGCTCGCCAAGATTTTCCAGCCGAAGACAAGAGTCGTCAGCTGGACTCCGTGGTTGTGGGTCTTGCACCCAACGCGTTCAACTACGAGCACTTGAATAAAGCATTCAGGTGAGTTGCCTTTAACATTTCACTTGCACATCATTAAATGCTTTGCTTTGCAGCATCTTATTGCAGCAAAAGTCACACAAGCTGGTTGCAGTGCATCAGGGTAAATACTACAAGCGTGCTGATGGTCTGGCTCTGGGACCTGGTTGCTTTGTAAAGGGGTTGGAGTACGCCACAGGCTCGACAGCAACAGTTATCGGCAAACCCAATCCGTACTTCTTCAAGAGCGCTCTTCCAGAGGGCTTAACTGCCGAGCAATGCGTGATGATTGGTGACGTAAGCTTTGTGTTTGGAATCACATTGAAGAGCCCAACAAGTTGTTTTCTTTTGCAGGATGCCAATGACGATGTGGCTGGCGCTATGGCTGTGGGCATGCAGGGCATTCTCGTCAAAACCGGCAAATTCTTGCCCGATGCTTTGGCAGCGTTGACAACGCCACCCACAGCGGTAGTGGAGAATTTTGCCGAGGCTGTTGACTGGCTGCTGTGCAAGAGGAATGCTTAAAGGAGTCCCTTTTGCTTTCTGAAATAAAGTACAGCTCACGATTTGAAAATGTTTACAAATGTATTTAATGTATTTTATAAATAAGCAGAAATTCTTTTTCAAAATGCAGCATAGCTTGAGGACCGTTTGAAACAGTTCACAATATGTAGTATGTATTTAATGCGGTTATTAATTCCTTGCTGAGTATGTTTCCAATAGCCAAATTTAGTTGAGTTTTGTCTGGGCGAATTTGTTGGCCAACTCGACGATTTCATCGACACGCTCAAAATTGCTGCCCGAGGCCTGAGCAGATTCCGGTTTGCCGCCACCTTTGCCGCCGAGCACTGGAGAAATGTGCTGCACCCACTCGTTGGCCTTCAGGCCCTTCTCCACAGCACTCTTGGGCACAGAACACAAGCAAAAGATTTTCTTGGAGTCAGCATCCACAGACACAAACATGGCAGCAGCATCAGGCAGTTGGCCACGCACTTGTTTCAAGGCAGCATCCAACGCCTTAGTGTTGTTATACGCCTCCAGTTGATGGACCAACACCAAAGCCTTGGGATTCTCCTCGCACAATGCCTTGGCACGCTCCACAACCGTTACAGAGACCGCAGCACGCAGTGCACGCTCCTTGTCGTCGAGGGTCTTCTTCAGTCCCTTCAGCAAGTTACGCATCTCATCCTTCTTCACGTAGGGAATCGTAGCATGCGAGATTTGTTCGGTCAACTCAACAATCTGCTTCACATACAGCTTGGAATCCTTGCCTGTCTTGTCAGCTTCGATGGTGGCCTTGAGTTTGCCAATTTCCTGCTCGAATGCTTCCGATTTCTTGATGGCTTTCAATGCCTCCGGTCCGGTCAAAGCAACAATACGTCGGATGCCCTTAGCAATGGCTTCCTCGCTGCTAATCACAAAGTCCATAATGTGACCCGAGCGACGCAGATGCGTGCCGCCACAAAACTCCACAGATGTCTGCTCACCAGCCTCTGCTTCCGGCTCAGTTTCGAGCTGATCGACGGGCACACCGAAGGAAATTACGCGCACTGGATCTGGATAAACCTCGTCGAAGACGGACCGTAAACCGCGAATACGTTTGGCCAGTGCCAATTTCGACTCCTTGGCATAGATGGGCACATTCTTGTAGACCATGTCGCGTGTAAGCTGCTCCGTTTTGGCCACCTGTTCAATGGTCATCGCAGCCTTGCTATTGAAATCGAAACGCAACTTTTCGGGCACCACCAACGAACCCTTTTGCTCGGTGTCCTTGCCCAGCACTTGCAGCAGGCAATGATTGAGCGCATGTGTGGCCGAATGATTCTTCATGGTGAGCCAACGACGCTCAGCATCGATGTGCAGCTGCAACTCATCCCCGACGGATAAAGTGCCCTCGACGACGCCAATGTGCAGAATGTAACCGCCACGATTGTAAACGCGATCCACCAGAAATTCGTTGGCCTCATCGTTCAGCTTGACGAGTGCACCTTGATCATAGATCTGGCCACCGCTCTCGGCGTAGAAGTTCGTATTGTCTAACACAATGCCTGCCTTCTGGCCACTGGTAATCTGCTGCACAAATTGATTCTCGTAGCGCAATGCGACAATTTTGCTGCTGCAATCGCTGTAGTTGTAGGCGGAATCCCGTTCATCGGAGACGGCTTCGTATTTGTATTTGAAGGAATCGTTTGTTGGTGGCACACCCTGATCCTGCAGCTCCGATATGGCATGCACATCCAGATTGATCTCCTCGATCTTGCTGGCGCCTTTGCCCTGTGACAGAATATAGGAATTCTGCTTGGCTGCATCATAGCCCTCCATATCGATCTTGAGGGATTTCTCCTCGGCCATCAACTGCGTAAGATCCACGGGGAATCCGTAGGTGTCATACAGACGCCAGGCAACATCGCCAGGAATGGTGGTTTGATCTGCGCCCAGTTTCTCGATAGTACGATTAAGTAAATTGCGGCCGCGTGAAAGCGTTTTAAGGAACTGCAGTTCCTCCTCGTTGATGATGTCTATGATGTGCTGTGGATCTTTCTTAACCTCTGGGAAAGCATCGCCCAACAGCTCGACCACAGTGTTCACCAAGCTGGCAAAGAAACCTGGCTTGGCATTCAGTTTCTCCGTTGCGTAGCTGTAGAAGAATAATATGTAAAATTACTAAGATTTATTTCACAAGTTTCTTTTAACTTACCGCACAGCGCGTCGAAGAATACGACGCAACACGTAGCCACGTCCAGTGTTGTCGGGATTACCGCCGTCGGCCAAGGCAATGGTGATGGTGCGCGCATGATCGGCGAGCACACGATATGCCATATCAATGCCATCGACATCGTCGGCACCCACGCGTCCCTGATACGCTGGAGCACCAGTGCCTGCCTGAATGGCCTCGAACAGAGGCACAAACAGATCTGTATCGTAGTTGGAGCGTTTGTTTTGTATGACCGAAACGAGACGTTCGAATCCCATGCCGCAATCAATGTGCTTCTTGGGCAATGGCTTCAGGCTGCCATCGGATTCACGATTGTATTGTATGAACACAAGATTCCAGATCTCCAACACATCAGGATCATCCATGTTAACCAACTCTGGGACGCTGCGTCCACCAATGCGATCGAAGTGCAGCTCAGAGCAGGGGCCACATGGGCCAGTCTCACCCATTTCCCAGAAATTGTCCTTCATGCTGCCAGGCAAAATGTGCTCGGGCTTCAAACCCAAATCCAGCCACAATTGCTTGCATTCAAGATCGGGTTCCAGACCGCTGGCAGCATCGCCGCCAAAGTATGTGACGTAGAGACGATCCTTTGGCAGCTTCAAACGCTCGGTGAGGAATTCCCAAGCCCACGAGCAAATTTCCTTCTTGAAGTAATCGCCAAACGACCAATTTCCCAACATTTCAAAGAATGTATGATGGTACACATCCTTGCCCACATCATCCAAATCGTTATGCTTGCCACCAGCACGAATGCACTTCTGTGTGTTTGCCACACGAACCCATTTGGACATCTCGCTGTTGGGATCGGCGATGCCCAGAAAAATGGGCTTGAATTGATTCATGCCGGCATTGGCGAAGAGTAGTGTGGGATCATCGAGGGGAATTGTGCTGGAGGAGTGCACATAGATATGCTGTTGCTCCTTGAAGAAGTTCAGATATGCATCGCGCACTTCCTTTGCGGTGAGGAACTTCATCTTGTTGGTAATTTACTTGAACTGCAAAATGTACAGGTTAGTTTTTCTGTTACCAGTGTTGCCACGCGACAAACTCCCCACACAATGTAAATAGTCAGGTGTGTGTGTGTGTATTAGATACTCTACATATAAATCAATGCAATTGTTAGCCAGTTTTCGGGTTAAGCTCTTATTTGTGAAAGTTCACAAAAAAAAGCACTCAAGTGAGACGTGATTTAGTTGCTTAAGTTTAAATTGTTTGTATACACTTTCACTAAATTGTTTATCAATTGGCAAGCAATTGTATTAAAGTTGCATTTGTATTTGTTATGTATTACTCACTCACGTTTTTCAAGAATTAAATGCAAATACAAAACAATTTCGTCAACCGGGACGACTGCAGCAACGTGTAAGGCAATGTGACCGCAGCTTAAATGGCAAACTATGCTATTTCATGTTGCTAAAATACCGAAATATATCTTTTGTTTAGGCGCCAGTTTTTGAACAGGTGCGTTAGCTTGGTCAGCTGGTGTTATAGATGGCGTTTGAAAATCCAATTGGGAAACCTAACACCTATTAGAAGCTACGGACACTTAATCTAAACAAAAGATTTATTTTTCTATTGGCAAGTAATATAAATTAAGTTGTTTTTGTATTTATTATAAAGTACTGTCACTCACGAATTACATGCAGAATACATACAATTGCGTCAGCCGGCAGCGTATGTGCAACCTGCAATTTCGAATATACAGAATATACTACTTCGAAGCCAGAAGTAAATTATCGGTAACCCAGGTATCGATAGGTTAGCTGTTGCTTTGGTATTATCGTGCAAAAAACAAATCCAATTGGATAAACTTGAAGCAAATTCCGCCATGGATTTCATTGAGCGAGAATTATCAGATATTCGCGCTAATTGCGAAGAGAAAACTAGTAAATTAATAACCTGTAATGCAACATTAGTGCGTATCGATCTGCTGCCGCAACGACCAAATCGCAGCATGACAGTTTGTTTACGTTTTCCGGATGATTATCCGGAGCGCTGCTCGATTCTTGTTGAGCTTAAAAGTCGCGTGTACTCGGATAAGTTGCTGGCGGAGCTCACCCGACTGATGGACGAACATGCCAAACAGCATTTGGGCAAACCACAAGCGCTGCTTGTACTTCGCTTTGCCCTACAATATCTGTCAGATAATCCACTCTGCATTTGCCTGGATGAGATCAAACAGCTGCGTCAGGATCTCAAGTCGAATAACGTATCACAGCTGAAGCTGCGACAACGCAGCAGCTGCGTCGAGATAACAGCACGTGGTGGTCAATACTACTATCGCTTGACAGCCGCTGTGCCCGACGATTATCCGCAGCAAGCGGTCGATTTGCGTGGCCAGGAGTCAAATCTACCCAATGTCCTGCTACGATATCTCAACGGTCAGTCGCGTGAGATTGCACGGCAATGTGTTGAGCCACCATTGCGTCTCAGCAAAGATGAATTAGCCAATTTCCGACCATCTCGAAGTTTGTATCGCACGTTGAAGTTTTGCTTGGAGGCCACACGTGATTTTCACTTGGAGTTGTGTCCCATTTGTGATAATCCTGTGCTGCCGCAGAAGCCAGAGAATGTGGTGCTTGACGATCGTGACGATGCGTTTGTGGAGCGAGTCTATTGTGGGCATCTCTTCCATCAGGGCTGCCTCAAGCTTTATCTATCAGAGCCGCCGTTTCCCAAGTCGGGCAAACTGTGTCCAGCCAAGCGACGTCATCCTCGCTCCGATGCACATAGCTACATGGGCAAAGGAGCAATTACAGCTGCTACATCCACTGGGACTAAACTGGACAATAGCGATAATCGATGTGGCATCAAATTGGCCCACGATCGATGGGTTGTCAGTGTGAAAACAGCCGAGGCACGCTGGGCACAAAAGCAGGCGCGACAACGTGAGCTCGAGGAAGTGGTGGACTTTCTACAGTGAGTCGCAAGGGAAAGAAGACTTCGATTTGTATATAAGAGTATAAGTATATTTAAATTTTGTGATCGAATACGCTTAAAATGGGCTGCAGATGCTAAGAGATATGAAAATAAATAGAGAAATTAAATAATGAGTATTGGTCAATCGTTGATGTCAATGTGGTCAATACGTTGTGCGTCTAGTTCCTGTGGAAGCGCCCCTTAGTTGCTTAAAACGCAGTGACAATCTCATCCGCTTCATGCCGCTTGATGGGATCCCCTTTTATCAGCGATGAAATGAGACTACAAATAACGGTACGTTAATACAAATTGAAGTACAAAATACAAATATTACTATGTAATATTCATAATTAAAATAATAATGTTAACGGTCCCTGTTATAAATGTATATATAGTTTATTTATGATACTTACCAATACAGTCCCACAAAGAACATGACAAAGTAATATCCCAGATAGATCATGCAGTTCCTTAAATGAACCTTCAAGAGTCCTCGACTGTGAATATCAACAGGATCATAGACGCCAAGACTGTCACGACGCTGGCGATGCAGCTCATAAAATAGCCAAACGACCATTGGTAAATTGAGCAAGAACATTATCCAGTGACTGCAATAGAGATACTTCCCAATTAATGCTTATTAATGGGGGAGAAGTGGTGGAAAAGTTACCCGCAAATTAGAAGCAGGAAACACAGCAACGCATGAGAGCCAAATTTGGGTATGACCCAGAAGTTTAGGCGACGACAGCATTCCTGGGCATTGAGGTAGTCGCACTCCAAGTCGGCCAGCGTCAACACCTACATAAAATGCAAAGATTTTCATTCAATTTTCACTTTTCCGGCACACGCACAACACAAACAAAAAGAGGCAAACAACTTACATAGTAAATTAATAGCAATAGAATGGCGCCATAGACGAGCAGCGTAATGCAAAACACAGCTGTTTCGGGCAGAAACATAATTGCACTAGAGATTACACTTTTTTCTTAAAAATACGTTTAAATTCTAATTCAAATAAATAATTTGCGACATTTTCACAGTTTGTTTTTAATTAGCTCTCAGCGGCAGTGCTGTGCAATGAGCGCCGGGTATGGCAAGCAGTGTTGCCAAGTGCCGAGCTGTTTTGCCAACCCTCGTTCGGATACTTTACCCCAAACACCCTGTACTGTGTTGCTAAGAAAATGTAAACAAACAAGCGTTTGTATTCTAAGTGTTTTTTAATTAATAATATGGGAGGCAAAAGCTATTATTGTGATTATTGTTGTTGTTTTATGAAGAATGACCTCAATGTGCGCAAATCACATAATGCTGGCATCGCCCACTGCACTGCAAAGGCAACCTACATGCGCCGCTTCGAACGTAAGAAAACTTGTCAAATAAAAGGAAAATAATAAAACATATTTTAAAAATGTTTAGATCCTCGCAAAATATTAGAGGACGAGCGCTTAAAAATACCCTGCAAACGTTATTTTGGTGGATACTGCAAGTTTCAGGCGCTCTGCAAATTCGGACACTTTAATCCAAAACAGCTGCAACAACTAGAGAAAATTGGTAAGATTTTGATTTCAATTAAATTACAGATTGTTTTTAATTTTCATATTCAGATATTTTGAACTTTGAAATAATCAGTGGAGACATAAACATAAAAATGTTAATTAGGAAAATCTATTGATTTATTTTTCAATTGAGCGGTAACTAATATTTTTATTTTTAGTAAAACGATTAGTCAAAACTTTTAAATTATTATTTTTAAAATTAAAAACGTCTTAAAACATAAATTTAATTGCCTAATATTATTTTGCAGTGAGTAAACTCAAGAAAAAGCAAAGATCCAAAAGGAAAAATCAAATGCCGCAAATCAAACAAAATTTGCCGCCGTCACTTCAATCTATAAATTTAACCAAGCTAAAGCAAAGCAATATGGAGTCAAGCTGGGGTTAAATGGCTACAACTAAGCAGATCAACTGTAATATACCCGGCACCCTTAATCATAAATTGAAATTCATATTCATGTGTATGTATATCCAAGAAACGATAAACATTTTTTTAGGTATTGAAGTTAACGCTTAAAGTTAAATATGTAAAGGAAGTAATCCTAAACAGGTTGTAATAATTTATATAACTACTAAATTAATAAATCAAAATAAATAATTTTACAATTTGTTCTCAACTAGATTTGCCATTTAAAATGCCAATCACTTTGTCCATTATGCGAGCGATCTTGAGACTTATACGCAAAACTCGAGCAAATTCATAATGAAATGACTTGGGGCTATGCCCACTTAGGTTCTCCTCGTCGGGATCGCTGAGATGCGCCAACAGAAAGTAGCACAGATGCTCAAGTTCACCTTCGACGGCATAAAAGAGACACGCGTTTCCAGCACGAGTTTCGCTCGCATTCAGAATCTCATGCTTTAGACTTCGCCCCAAGAGCTTGTCCTTGTTGTGTTCGAGTTTGTCACAGGCACGTTCATAGAATTTGGCAAAACGCAGCTCCTCCTTAACCTCGAGACATTTATTGCTGCTGCCTTCGGCCTTTGCTTCGTCTGGTGTCACCTCAACGGGTCGTCGATAGACTGAAGAACCCAATTGCCGCTGATCGATGGTGTCACAGATGACCTCAGCCATTTTATATCGATTATGCCGTATGGCAATGTGCAAAGCTGTGTAGCCATCATCGTTGGTTAGCAGCAACAGACTGAGATCGATGTGCAGCATCAACTGTTGCAATGACTCTAGCTGAATGTTGTTAATGATGGCTAAGTGAAGGGCTGTGTTCGAGTCTTCGTAGATGTACATGGGAAGAACACCGGCATTGATTATAATTTTCACAATTTCTGGATCCGAATCGTTGGTGATGGCCAGCTGGAGGCAATCCTCACCAGCTTGGCTAAGAAGCTCATTTAGCGCCACGTTCTGCTTCATTTTTGACCAAACGAAAACTTGACGCTGCACTCCATAGATATTATTCTCTAAGATGGCATCGTGTATAGGTCTATGAGAAAAAGTCTTGTTAATTGAAGAACATTTGCAGTTGGAATTGAAAACTTACAGCAATCCTTCATCGTTCATGATGTGCGATATTCGGAACTCTTTCGACATGGTCGCCAATATTGTATCTTGTATGCCATTCTCTATGTATGTATCGATTTGCGTCGAGCATTCCGTTAAACTGATGTCACTGAGACTAAGCGAGATATTGGATGACATTGAATCTCGACGCAGTGTGCAGCTGCTGCTGCTCTTGTTGGTGTTCACATTGCTGGAGTTGGTGTTGTAATTCCCACTTGAGCTGGCATCCTGTTAAAAAAAAGATCATGCAAAATATTTGAATTGACTGCAATGCTTACTAAGCATATTTCCTATATCAGTTTATATAGAACATGGAAAACTCTTTGTTCTGCATGACTGTCTGACTTTCTGGTGAAATTATTCATGCACTGTTCAAATGCAAAGAGGTACGAAAGTAATGTTTATCTACAATTCTTTTTTAATTATAGTTAGATTAGAATACGGATTTCCCGAAATTCACTTGAATTAATGATTAAATTTTGCATGTGGAAAATGTTAGCTAATGGAAACCAAAGGTGATTGTGTAGGTAAACATGATACATAGTCGTATTATTAAAGGTACAAATTAAAAATTTTAAACTGAAAGCTTAGACTTGGGATCAATAATATATGTATCCCCTTCTTGAGGAATAATAATATAAAATAAACAGAACAAAAGGTTTTCTGTACAAATTTTGTAACATATGTTACAATAATTATGCGAAAGGGATGTGATACAGTTATAAAAGGATTACAGGGCGTAATATAAAAGTTGACCTACAACTGTTGTCAATTTCTTTTTCTTGTTCGTCTGCAGTGGAGTCAGTTGCTTGTTTTCGCGTTCCTGCATCGCCATTTGAGCCGCCGATCGCTTGACCACCTGTGGCACACATGTGTTGCGTTTTCTGCCTCGTTTGCGGGGCACTTTCACAGCTGGATCTGCGGGTTTTCCGTTTTCCGTGTTCTCCTCTTTTGTAGGTGTTTCTGTTTTTGTTGCAGGACATTCTTGCTTAAGCGTTGCATCGGATTTGATAGAAACTTCGGTAAAAGGAGAGCTTTCGCTTTCGATTTTCGTTTCTTTTGTCTCTAGGAATTCGGTTTGTGTTGACGCATTCACTTTTAGGGGTTTTTCTTCTTTTGCCGAGCACTGTTTACACTGATTAGACGAGATAGTAGACGACGACGACGACGACGACTTATCACTGCGACCGTTGATAGCGTCGATAACGCGTTGCTGGAGGGCTTTATCGGGTAGTCGCATCAACAATTTGAAGATATCCTCGTAAATAGACTGAAAGGATTTACGCTGCATATACGTATTCGTAATCACATTCGTTTGCACATGCATCACACGCACTGGAACCGAAACTGGGGGAGGAGGAGTTGTTGTGGTTGTTGTTGCTGCTGTGACTCCGACCCCAATTAAAGGTTTCATTTTGATTTCTGGGTTAGTCACTCGAATCTTCTGAGATTTCGTTAACAAAACTTTTTTCATTGTTACGCACTTGATTCACAACTGCTCTTGACGTTAACTCTTTGCGTTGTCACTTTCGGGGGATGTCGCGTTTTATGTTGTTGAAAATAAATATTAAGTTGGTTTTTCCCCAGCACACGCTTGCACAAGCAACCTCACTCACGTAGAGATCATGGTTGCTAACGATATCTTATCGGCGCTTTTCAACACTGCATAAATATCGTGCTGTTAAGTCGCAGATAAGTTAACATAATGTGTTTTAAATTGCTTATAGCGCTTGTTAGTTTACAATTAAAAAAACCTAATTTAAATTATAGTTTATGTAATAATAAAAAATTTTTTATTAATTATTTAATCTGCTTGAAACAATTTATCGGTTCTTGCCATGCAACAAAGCGATATTTAAAACATTTCGACAGTGTGAGCTCGTCTCTTTGGGATTTATTGGCTCTTGAACTTTCGGTCACTTTGGCGTTAAATAGCAGGCCGAATTTTTTCGCTCAGTTCGCTCTATATTAAATAGTTGAAACAATAAGATTTTTTTCGGTAGTTTAGTGTTGCCTAATGAGTGAGTTGCGTGAATCTAATATTTCTAGTCGTTACTTTTGCATTTGGCATTGATACGAATCCCAGACTTAGGTGCGCGTAATATGGACTCGCATTCGCGATATGGACGCAGCTTTTCTGGGGGTGGTAATAATGGTGGAGGCGGTGGTAGTGGAGGGGGCGGGGGCAACAATAGCGGCAACCAATACAGACGCCAATATAGCCGCTCACGTTCGCGTTCACGGTAAGCAAAGCGAAAAACTCGTATTCTATAAATATATCAAAAAATTAGCATTACTGCAACAACATTTTGTGCACATTTCCCCATTTTAACCCAATTTGCAACAGCGAGCGAAGTCGGGAACAGGCAGGCTATAGACGCCGCAATTCCCGTTCGCGGAGTCGGGAACGCTCCACGCAGCATCATTATCGCAATGCCGGCAGCACCGACAAGGATTTGTATCGCGACTTGATCAATGACGACTACAATGAAGAGCGTGGCGGCAGCAGCAGCTACAGTAGCAACTACAACAACAGTTCGCGCAGCAATAATAATTACCATCATCGCCGTGACGATAGCAGTGAGCGTGATCGTGATCGTGAGCGGGATCGTGAACGTGATCGCGACCGTGATCGCGAACGTGAACGGGAACGGGATCGAGATCAGCGCTGGAAGCATTATGATCGAGAGCCGCGGGAACGCAACTCGGACTTTGACAGAGGCAGCGAACGCAGGTGAGAGTCCAAGTAGAATGCCTCTAACGCCCTATTTGATTCTCATTACTTCTCTGATTCTATTGCAGTCGTGACTATCGCTCGCATAACAATGGCAATGGCAATAACGCCTTGGTCAGCACGAATCGGGATCGCGATAGACGCTACTCCTCCGATGAGGAAAGCTATGACAGCGACGAGAGCGACGACAGTCAGTATCGACGCAACAATGTGCGAACAAGCAACGAGGCTTTAAACCAGATCATCATCTTTGGTCTAAAGAAGCACATCACCGAGGCGGATGTGAGTACAAAACTAAATGTTGATATTATGCGTAAACACAAACCTCGTTAAGTTAAGACACAAACCATTGCTTATCAAGCTCTTCAACCAATTGTTGAAATTTGCCTCAAATTTTAATAACATTTTTTATTTCTTGCGCTGCTTACAGATTATGGGCGCGCTGATTCAGGTGAACATGGAGCCCTCTTCGATACGATTGATCAGGAAACGACCAACAGGTGGGTTACAATATCGAATAGACTTTTAATTCTTAGCAAAGAAAAACGCTTTACCATATCTAGTGTATAAAATACGCGACGTAAGTAATTATCTTGTCGAAAAAGACGGGAAAAGTTGGCACCAGCAACCAAATACCAAATTGAATATACTCTATTGTACTTGGCCACATGAGATCAGTAAATGAAATTATAAAAACAACAAAGACAACACCAATCAAACAATACCCAAAATGTTACAAAAATATTAAACAAAACTACATTTTTTGACAAAAACATTTTGTATCTGCTTCTATCTAAAATTTAGGTGCATCACGCGGTTTCGCATTTGTTGAGTTTAATACCGTTGAGGAAGCAACTCGTTGGATGGAATTAACTCAGGTATCCCCAACCAAGAAACGAACCAAGCAAAAAGAATATATCAAACTCGGCAATAATACTTTTGCGAAATGTGTGCTTCAAGTTCAGTTTGCTGTCGAAGTCGAAGATATATATTTCTTTTTTAATTTGTTGTCTGTAAAAAATTGTTGCACTTTATTCATGAGGCTGTTTGCTGAACTTGAGGCAAACATTTCAATTGATTGGAGCACCAACTAAACAGCGACAACAACAACAACGAGAACAGCAACAACAACGAAAAACAGCGCGTTTAACAGACACAGAAGCAACCCGGTGACTGTGTACTCTGTGCAACAATGTGGAAAACCCCAAAAGAACAGTCACTAATCGTCGATTATTCTTGGTTTCTTTTTTTACGCAGGGCAATCTGAAGCTGGGCGATCAACGCGTCTTCCTCCAGTATAGCCACAAACGCATCACCGACTGGCATTGCATTAAGGTCTGAATAGTGCATTTAATTGTAATAGATCTGTAATTTAATAACTCTTTCATTACTTTATAGTGTGGCGTGTACAACTTCAAGCGTCGCTTCTCCTGTTTCATGTGCATGGCATCGCGTGCGGAAAGCGAGAGCATTTATACCGGCGGCGGCGAGGGCATCGATGAAGTTAGCCCCATTCTCACAAAAAGTATACAAAAAAAAACATAACAACTCTAAGCCAACAATTTCGTTTTATGAAATGGAACAAAATTTTAATTGCAACGCATTCCCACAACTCACTTCCCATTCATTCCCAATGCAGAGATCATGCTGCGCAATCTGGATGCGCTTACCACCGAGGAGAGCGTGCTCACTGCCCTGCAGAAAGTGCTGCCCAAGCAGGCCAAAACCATTAGCAAGGTGCTCATCAGTCGCGATGCGCTCACACAAACCTCGCGCGGCTTTTGTTATCTGGAATTCGAGACGCTCGTCGACTCAATGGATGTGCACAACGCTTTAACTGCGCTCGAGACGCCGCTGCGCATTGATGAGCGCGATGGTAAGTTGATTATGCAAACTAAATATGAACTAGAATTAATTGCTCTTTGGCTTCTAGTGTGCATTAGCTATTGCAATGACGGGGAGAGCAATCAAGCGGTCTCGAAGGATGCACAAGATGCCACAGGACAGGGCAGCATGCATGGTGCTTTAGGTGCTGTGCCGCCCTCGGATGCTGGTGGTGAATACACGCTGGCTGATGTGCCGCGTCTCGCCGAATACAGCGCCTCATTGTATGCCTCAACGCCAGCGGAGCACGCACATTACGTGCAGTATTATACCGACTATTATGTGGCCGAAATTAAGAAGGGTGGACACCTCGGAGGCGGCGCATCTGGTGAGGCTCAGGTGACGGAGGCCAATTCGGGTGCAGCGGTCGCATTGTCGGCCATTCAACGCAAGCAGAAAAAGATGAACAGCATTGAGACGACTGCGACGGCAGCGGCAACAGCTGCAGCCCAAGCAGCAGCCGCTGTTAAGGCCAGCTTTGCGGCACAGACTGTGGTTGCACCCCGAGGGAACGATGGCAAGACTTATCGTGAGTAGCTCTGGGATACTGAAATGATTAGGCATGTTAGTTATAGTGTTGAAATTTAGATACTGGTTTCTAAGTCTCAACCTTATTCAAATACATTCTGTTATATATTTCACTTGTTATCAACTGCAAACTAATGTTTATTTCTTCATCCCTTAGCCGCTCCCGATGTGAGTCGCTACCAATACGACGAGACCTCTGGCTACTACTATGATCCCAGCACGGGTTTGTACTACGATGCGCATTCGCAGTACTATTACAACAACGAGACTGGCGCCTATTTGTATTGGGATCAGCGACGCAGCACTTACATATTGGCCACGCCAGCATCAACGCAGGCAGCGCTGCAGGAGACGTTGGCACAAGAGGCGGCGACAGCTGCTGCGGAACAGAAGGAGGAGGATAAAAAGGATAAGAAAGACAACAGCAACAAGCATGACAAAGTCAAGGTGGCCAAGAAGATTGTCAAGGACATGGAGAAGTGGGCCAAGCAATTGAATCAGAAAAAAGACTACACTGTGGTGGCCACACCGCAGCCCATTCTGCCGGGTCGTGGTGATCCAGGCAACGAGGCACCCAGCACATCTCGTGCGGCAGCTGGCGGCGCCTATGCTGATGTTGGATTCTCGATACTCGAAAAGAAGGAGCGCGGCAAGCTCAGTGATTATGTACCACAACCGACGCCCATTAATAAACTAGTGAATGCTTATGGCGGTGGCTCCGATTCCGAAGAGGATAACAGCGGCAGTGTTGCGGCAGCAGCAGCTGGAGGAGGAGGAGGAGGAGCTGGCGGCGGCGGCACTGTTGATGAAATGGACTATGTGGACTTTCAGAAGCTGACGTGTCTGTTGTGCAAACGTGCCTTTCAATCACATGACATACTGCAGAAGCATTTAAGAATGTCGAACCTGCACAAGGAGAATCTAGCCAAGCTCAATGTGGCGGGCAGCACGGCGAGCGCCAGCAATGATGATGCAGGCGGCGCAGGATTATCGTAAGTATATTCTTAACAAGCATAAAGAATACTATCAACAGCTGTGCTTAATCTTTACAGCTACCGTGATCGCGCAAAGGAACGTCGTCTAAAGTATGGCGAGGGCGATCCACCGCCACCAAATCGCAGTCGCGAGCGCTTCGAGCATGAGATCAAGAATCTGCAGACACGCCAAAAAGATGGCGGCGGAACAGCGCCTGCGATGCCCATCAGCTCCAATAATGTGGGCAATCGTTTGCTGCAGAAAATGGGCTGGTCAGAGGGTCAGGGCCTGGGCCGCAAGAATCAAGGACGCACACAAATTATCGAGGTGAGAGCAGCCATTCAAAATCAATATCCCATCAATTACTTACTTATGTTGTCTTTTAGGCCGAGGCACGTTCCAATAACATTGGATTGGGCAACAAGGGTGGCACATTGGCGCCTGGCGATGATTACAAAACATACATTAAGAAGATGATGAAGTCTCGCTATGAGAACGCCTAAATGTTGTTTATTTATTAATTGTACATTTCCTTAATTATTCGATTTGTCATTGCAAACGCATTGTTTGTTGTTTACCTCAGCTCTCACAACTTTACATATGTTTATTTAAAAAACATGCCCATCATGAAAATAGCTTAAATACAAGTAGTAATGTAAAAATCCATTTTATAATTTAACTGATTTCTGATAATTTGTTGTGGAAGATGCAGTTGTTATTTGAAGTTGCGCGCTACATTTTGCAACAGCTGATTGCTGCCCTGCTAACTGCATCACGGCTGCCAGGGCTACAGCTGTTATGTCGAATGCATGCTTTTATTACTTGTCGGACTTGGTCACACTGAAGCGCGGCAAGTTGTTTACGTTTTTTTCGCACACGTGTTGACGCATTTGTTAGTAATCTTTTCATTATTTAAGAGTTTTAAACGTATTTAATAAGTGGAAAAGTATTAACCAAATGAGTTCCAGCAAGATTCCACCGCTCACCTATAAAGTGGTGGCCGAATGCAGCGTTTCTAAAGCGCGCGCCGGTCTCATGACGTTGAGGTAAATTCTGGCACTCCACAAAATGATTTGGATTAATTTGTGAAATTCTTGACAGGCACAGCGAGGTGCGCACGCCAGTATTTATGCCCGTGGGCACGCAGGGCACCCTGAAGGGCATACTACCCGATCAGTTGATTGAGCTCGACTGTCAAATCCTGCTCGGCAACACTTATCATTTGGGACTTCGACCCGGCATCGAGACGCTACAAAAAGCTGGAGGGTTGCACAATTTTATGGGTTGGCCACGCGCCATACTCACGGATTCGGGTGGCTTTCAGATGGTCTCACTGCTGCAGCTCGCTGAGATCGATGAGCGTGGCGTCAATTTTCGTTCGCCCTTCGATCAAAGCGAATGCATGTTAACGCCCGAGCATTCGATGCAAATTCAGAACGCGATTGGAGCAGATATCATGATGCAACTGGACGATGTCGTGAAGACCACAACAACAGGACCACGTGTCGAGGAGGCCATGGAACGAACCATTCGCTGGGTGGATCGTTGTATCACAGCTCACGCCCGCAACGATGACCAATCGCTGTTTCCCATTGTCCAGGGAGGATTAGATATTCCTCTCAGAGAGCGATGTGTCTCTGCTTTGATGGAGCGCCAGGTGCGCGGCTTTGCTGTGGGCGGCTTAAGTGGCGGCGAGAGCAAACATGACTTTTGGAGAATGGTCGATGTGTGCACCGATCATCTGCCCAAAGAGAAGCCCCGTTATCTGATGGGTGTCGGCTTTGCAGCCGATCTTGTGGTCTGCGTTGCCCTCGGAATCGATATGTTTGACTGCGTCTTTCCCACACGCACAGCTCGCTTTGGTTGCGCCTTGGTGGATGGTGGACAGTTGAATTTGAAGCAGCAGAAGTATAAAAATGACATGACGCCCATTGATGCAGATTGTGGGTGCAACACCTGCAAGCGTTACACACGCTCCTATCTACATCACATTGCCACCAATGAGAACGTCTCCTGTTCGCTGCTGAGCATCCACAACGTTGCATTTCAGCTGCGTCTGATGAACTCCATGCGGGAAGCGATTCAACGGGATGAGTTTCCGCAGTTTGTTCGCGATTTCATGTCCAGGCATTTTGTTGGCGAACCCATTCCCACTTGGATACGAGAAGCGTTAGCAGCTGTCAACATTGAACTGCCTGAGGATGCAGTGCAGCAATCGGAGGAGCAGGAGAAGCGGACGGAAAAGAGCAGATGATTCTAGTAGATACTAAATAATAATTCCTTTCAATTTATATTTATTGACTTGCTAATTACACAAGAACTGTAAATCAAATGAATAATCTTATTGGAATTTAATCCAAGTAGTTAGAGCAGTTTAGGAAGCAGTGGAACGCCCAAAGCATGCTTGCAATCATTCATTTAAATAGGATAATGCAGTGCAAGTCATTTTGTAGGAAAGCATGCAGCTCAACAAGCAGTGTAAAAAGCAATCATGTCACGCAAAACAAGCGAAGACAAGGAAAATCAAACGTTAAATAGCAAACGTTGATAACGCAAGAAACATTCTTTTATTGTTTAGCTATTGAAAGGGTATTCAAGTGTCGCTTTGCTGTTTTGCGCTTTCGCAAAGCTTTGTGCTGCTCACCTATGGGAAAAAGCTTGACTGCCATGACGCATGCAAGAGACCATCAAAAACTGCCTGAAGATCAATTCGTTATTGTCTTGTACTTTATTTTCGCTTTCCAACCATTTACACCTATGTACACACATGTGTAGCTATTAACAGGTATATGTGTATTTGTGTATAGTGAGCGGAGTGCGTCTGCAACAACAGCAACGTGTGGTTTACGGTGCTTTGCTCTCTTTGGCGACCGCGTTGCTCTCTCTTTGACGCTTTTACACACGTCAGACAGAGACACAGAGATCAGCAGACAGCAAGCATTTGACAGCATTGGCGGCTAGACGGGCGATTGTCGAATGAATGGCCATTCAGTGAGTCTCAAAGCGTCGTCGTCGTCGTTGCTTGTCGGTGATCGCTCGAACGTTGAACGTTTGTCGTTGTGTTTGCCTGTTGCGCTCTAGCGGTTTTTTGTCTACGCATTTTACGGTATAATATTTTGAGTGACTGTCAAATTTTCTTTTCGGTATAATCGCGCTAATTATAAATAAAAACAGATTGATAATTTGAAACCGACAACCAATTGTAAGATATTGCTAATATTATTGTTATTAAATTTATAGCTTACACAAATAAAATAAAGAAATGCTCATCATAAATCACAACAACAATTTGCAAGTGCGTGCGTGAGTGAATAAGCGATAGTGAGTGAGTGAATTGTTGCTGCTACTGCTGCTGCTGGAGTTGTTGGTGTGCGTGCGTGTGTGAGTGTTGTGTGTGGAGCTTAACGTGCGCTACGTTCTGCCTGTTGCCAAATGTGGTCAAAGCAAAATAACAAAAATACGTGCATGCATACATACATATGCATGAGTAAACATACACACACACTCGCATATTTACAGGCAGCGACAACTGTGCATTGAAAAGTGCTTTTTATGGCTTGAAATCTTGCGTTTTGTTGTTCCTCGGCACTGCAGCAATTCTTTTTGGACTATTGACCACACACTCGTAATACACACAAGCGTCCATTGAATTGAATTAGAGGATCACAGTATGTAAACAGCCCCCTCAATTCCCTTTTTAAATGATGTAAAAAATAATTCCATAACCCAGAAATCATCTGCAAATTAGGTAAAAGAAAATCCAAGAATTTTCTTATTCATAGGGGAATATTTTCACGTTTGATTTTTCTTTCATTTATTTATATTTATATTTTCGCTAGCCATCGTTTTGGCTTTTGGTTTTTCGGTTGGTTTTGTGCCTGTGTTTTTGATTTTTCATGGTTTCATTTCTTTAAATAAGTTTTATTTTTAGCATTTTCAGTTATTTTTGTGTGTGTTATTTTTTTTCTCACCAAGTTTTTGCCGTTTTGCTCTGCTTGATTATTTTCGAATATTCTTGGCGATTCTTTGGAATATACACTTGGTAAACACACTCATGCATACATACTTGTTGTTTATGTGTGTGTGAACAGATTTGTGGGAGATTTTTGTGTGTGAGAGCTGTGGGACAGGGTGTTGTATGTTGTGTGTGAGCTAAAGCACCCTGTGGAGTTTGCAGGTGATCGGCTTCAATTGGAATGTTTCCCAATAAGATTCGAAATTACGTATTTCACTTTCCATTCAACTCTTTTTTGCTTTGTGTTGTCTCGTATTCGTCATTTCCTTCGATCACACTTCTTATTACAAAAGCAATGCAAGCGTAAACAGTGCTTAAGAAATGAAAATGAAATAAAGATTGTTGGCCTCCAAAAAACAAAGTCGAAGTCGAATAAGTGAATTTTCAAGTGCGTGTATGTATGTGTGAGTGTTGGGGTGGGAGACAATAAAAACAAATGGCAAATGGAGAGAGAGAGAGACTCGACTTGCTGCCGCCACAGTAAGTGCTAATCATAATCGTAATCACTTACACATACACACGCACACACGTCACGCACACTACATGCAATACATATGCAAACTGTCAATCTTTACCGTTAGCAGTCTATCGTTTCTGCAGCTCTTATTTGTATTTTTAAATTATGACACACAAAAAAAGCCTCGCGGTGCTTGCTCTCTGTCTCTTTGGAATAGAACGAAATTGTGAGAGAGCGACGTCGCTCACAACTCTTTAAACAGCTGCTGAGTGGGCGGGCATGGCCTCTGTGTTGATGTCGTCGTTGTTGTTGTTTGGGGGTCTTAAAATTCGCCACACTTGATTCAAATGAGCCGCAAAACACAGCTCGTCATAAATGAAAGAGACAGCTACACATGTTGTTGTTGTTGTGGCTGGCAATTATGGTGCTGGAAAGAGGAGGGGTGATATAAGGAAATACACTTTAGCGCTTTTATTGTGTTGTATTCTTTTCCTGCTCTTATTGTAATTGATTAATTACAAATTTGTTTGCGCGATTTTCGTGTTGTCACGTTTGCGTTTTACAAGTGTTAAAAATATAACACGTTTTTGTTGGCGACTCATCCTCCTTACCCCCACCCCTCATTCGCTTTAGTCGAGGAAGCGCTGATAAATGAGCGCTGGAACTTCCTAAAAAGTGAACAAATAAAAAGCACAGTGCTCGACCAACAGGTACCCTTTATGACATGTGTAAACAAAGGCATGCATATAAATTACAAGTGTTGCAAGCAGTGCAAGTAAGCAGTGTAATGTAGACAATGCCAGGGCTGCAGTTCAGTGCAATTCAATTGTGTTTATTTTGTTTATTTAATAGATAGGAAAATGTGTGTGCAGTAAATGGTTGATAAATTATGAGGCATATAGTTGCTAATTGAAATTATATAATTTGCCTGCAATTGTTATCACATTTTATTGAGCAATAACACATTTAAAACAAAAACAATGCTTGCAACAATATTATTCCATTGGCAGTAAAAATAACATGCTGAAACAAGTTCTCATCATCGTATGCAAATTTGTGCGAAGACTAACTTTGAATATGTTTATATTCATTTGCTCATATGTGTGTGTGTGTTTCCCATATGTTTGCTGTATTTTGTTTTAATAGTTATTCTATGCAAATTGGTTGAAAACACACACACACAACGTTTATGACTTCAAATACAATGTGAAAATATCAACGGAAATTCAATTTCAATGCTATGCAATGCATTAAATTTGTGCAAAAACTTAATAGAAATTGTGGATTAAAAGTTAAATGGCAAGTGCACAACAAGTTGTGAGCATTTATTTTTGGTGAACTGAATGAATGGGAGCAATGCCATTCCGGGATGTGATTCATCCTCAAAGTTCGACTAGCACATGTTTTCTCCAAAAATATTTGACTAAATTGCGTTTGCGTAGCGTCATGTGGGAGTCTCCACTCTCCACAGTGGAGACAAAAAGACCAAGAGAGCGAGAGATAGAGAAGAGAAGGACAGACAGGTAAACGCCACTAAAAAGCATTTGCGCTGAATCATTTTGTCTATTTTCATAGCGGATTTGCGGCTTAGAAACACCTACAAATCAACATTCTGGAATCGATCGTTGTTGCTGTGTAATATTTTTTCTCGTTTGTATTTTTGGCTATTCCAGTTTCTTTGCCTAAATGTTAGCTGTTGTTTATTTTGGCTACTTTGTTGAAAAAGCATTTTGCGCTAAAGTGTGGGTGAATAAACTTCATGCTGCTTGACTTTTTGCCTAATTTTAAATAAACAGCAAAAAAAAAAATGAGCAAAAAGTACAAAATAAATAGCCAACAACAGAAATAATAAATAAAATGTGGTTGTCAATGAATGAGACTCTTGTTGACTTTGAATCGGAGAGCGAGAGCGAGAGTGAATGAAGTCGCATTATGCCCTCACCACAACTCGGAGTTGAATCGCCAGTTGGTCAACATAACTGACAACAAACTGACAACCCAAAAAATAACAAGAAAAAATAAAGGTTTACCAACCTTGAAAACTGGAAAGTGAAGTTGCTTCAAGATGCTTAAATCATACATTATATTGTGAGCTATGCTGCCGATTGAGATGCCAACCGAAGTGTCTGAAGTATATCTTGATATCATTCGTCATTCCAATGACCATCAATCGTGACATTTGAACATTTGAAATTGCCTAATAGTTAATCTCAGAGATTATTAGCTATCAAAGGCTGACAGTCTGCAAACATTTGCAGTTGCATTATCAAAGTGCTCTTAATGACTTCTGTTTTAATAATATAATTTTATAGTTTTTATAAGTTTTTGTCTTTTCTTTTTAAATAATATCTTATGCACATTCTTTGATCTTTTTTTGAGGTTTTGCAGCAGTGCTAAAAGGATTTTTATTGCAACATTAAAGACGCCCGGTTATAAATCCTGATTTTATACGTTTAAACATAAATCAAAAAACAATTTCACACGCATTTTTATAAATTTCGCACACCCTGTAATGCAAGCGAAGATTGGCATCTTGATTTTTTTAGCACTAAAATTCAGTTAAATAGTAAAGGAGTTGTAGAATATTGCACTGCTTGCTATGGTGCAAACCACTGCGTATACTTGATATACAGACTTTTTACTAGAGTATTTGCCAGTCGTGTACACTGTGAAGTTCACCTTTCCAATTTTGCCAAACAAAATCCGTGGCATATGAGTTCAGCTCCAGTTGCGCATTTTGTTGCAAATTTATGGGCAAAGAGGCGTTGTGTGCGATCGTAAAAACTGTTTGGGATAAAAGTAAAGCGCGACATGATAAATCAAGTTCAATTCAATTAGAGCGCATGGGGCGCCATAATTTAACGATGGCCTCATAACCTACGACAATTTATTAATTTTAGCATCAGACAGCTAGAAATTGAAATTGAATTTTCATATATGCATAAAATGTGCACAAAAATCGACACTAAAAACACATAAAATGCAATTCGATAATAATATGTATAAAATAATGGAAAATATATCGCGACTATAAATGTACAATATATGTACATACATATGTGTGTATGCATATGGAATTGCCATAAATTGTTAAACAAATGTTATATTGTAATCAATAAGTAAAGTTCTCTGTGTGTGTGTGTTAATAATTTATGCGAAAGCGTCGCCCGCCTACACAGCGAAACATGTTGTAAATGTCAACTGTTGAGGGTGGGGTGAATATTCATTCTTATATTATTGTATATTGTATATATATTGAATGTACGAGCATGAATTTATTTGCAGCTTACACTCATTATTTTGGCACGAACAAACGCGAATCTTGTTAATAATTCAATAACAAAAACACCGAACGAAACGTGCGCGAAAATTTCAATTAAATTGTCGAAAGCAAAATCAAAACTTTTTTTATCGCAAACATTTATTGTGTTGTCTTTTACCCTCTACGGCTATAAAGCGGCACTTTTGGTTTTATTTCCCTTTCAATTGTAATATTTAATTTGATTTATTTTCTTTGCTAAAGCCTTTAAACTTGAGGCATCTTTTACTGTGTGAAATGTTTAGAAAATAAAGATTTTTTTCAAATAACTGAAGCCATTAAGTTATAAATAGTATTTGCCATAAATAAATGTAGAACAATACTGCAATTAAAGCGTCACTTTACAGTCAAAAATCCATACAGGGTATGTAGAAGAGATGGAAAAATAAAGACATCTATTCACCTTGCGTAATAATTTTCAAGAATTATTTTTGGCCGCACGCAACGTTGAGCAGAGTTTTTATATTTGCTCGTCTCGTCACCAAAATGAAAAGGAGGAAAACAAATAAATAGAAGCAAATTCGCCAGAACCGAAATGTGTGTGGAAAAATTATATATTTATGGCCTTGCTATGCGAACTAAACCGATTCGATTCGAACCGAAGCGAAGTGAGAACTAAAAAAACTTAAATGCCTACAAAAGGCGGCGCCCATAAATGTGGCACACATTTGGCACGATCGATTGAGCGATCGATTGGTCGATCGATAGATAGATCAGTCATTATATATGCATATCGCTGCAATGTCGGGAATGGCGTTGATTCGCATCAATCGGCAAAATTGACAGCGAGTCTCTTCCCATGAGACACATTCGATTTTTGGATTTAGATTTTGGATTCAAGGCAGGCGAATTGGCAGCAGATATTTGTTTGTTGTTGCTGTTGTTGTTGTTGTCACAAGCAACAAGTTTTTATTTGTTGCAATAAACAACAACAACAACAACAACAAAAATATTATATTCCAAGATGAAATCAGTTAAATTCAAGGCAAGAAATTGCATTGAGAATGGCGTTGACATGTTGAATGTTAATGAATTTGACATGGGAATTGCATTAATTTCAACTTGAACTTGTCTAAGGGCAATTGAGAGATCAACTCTTTTAACATTTGCCTAGTTAAGCTCTTTATGTGCAGCTAATTTCCACTCTTGTTAATTAGTCATTTAGCTAATTGAGATCAAGTTTCCTACGCTTTGGCATTATTGTTTATCTGTGTCGAAAATCGAATTTCAAGTCGACATTTTGATTGCCTTTAATTAAAATAGTTCTTCTCTTCTACGATTTAATTAATTAAGTGTAGTTGCTTTCCTGAATTCGAGATGATAAATGCGGCCTGATTATTGTGGTTAACAATTACATTATTCTTAATTCCAAGCTTGATTAACTTTTCAACAAATGAAATGTCTTACTCTCAGTTTTTGTTGCTAAAAACCGCAGCTCGCAACTCGAATAGTATATAAATCAAAAAATCAGGAACAGTTCAAATTACATTGTCAGTTAAGACTCGAGATGCCCATCAGCTGATAATTCTATAAAAAATCCGATGCCTATGATCTGATGTTGTCAGTGCTTAATAGAGACATTCATAAATGTCATCGTCAATTCACAATTTGAAATTCTTCTTCAATTGGACTTTTTCTTGGCTATTTGTTAAGGTCAATGTGAATTGGCTAGCGTACAAGATTTCATAAATAGCTGCCATACATTGATATAACATATGTGCTTATAGATTGTTGAATATAGTTGAACTTATCTGTAAATTGTCGAAAGAGTTTCCCAGCTGTGTGTGTGTGTGTGTGAGTGAGTGTGGAACTGTTTATTTGTGAAATGCTGAACGAGAAAATAAATAATATTTAATTCTATTTGCATTTGTATTTGCATACGCAAATATTTAATTTAAATGTTGTGTCCATAAATATGTATGTATACAGTCTTTAGCTATATATCCCGTACTTGTACTCGGCGTACTCGGCGTCAGAAATTTCCAATGCGATCGCGATCTCGTTTGGTTTCGTTTCGCGTTTCTCTCGAGTGCTAAATTTAACAAATCGCGTGGGTCGCGTTCGTTTTGTTCGGCATTGAGCATGGCCAAGGCGACATGTTGACTATCATCATCATCTCAAAGACTAATACTTATTTTCAATCGTTTATTTCGACAGAAAAACAGCAAACAAACTACAAAATGTATGTGCCATTATAGATAAAAAAAAAGAAACAAAAAATAGAGCAGGAAATTCGTTATTGGAGCAGCAACAGTATCATAGAAACTAAGTCACGCCTGGAGCCAGTTACATTAATGGACTTAATGAAATTGACAACACATATGCTATTGTAAGTATTTCTAATCTAACATATTTTGATACTCGAATTAATTCCTTTAATTTAACGCAGATCTTGAGCGCAGCATTCGAGACGCAGTCACTTTGAGCACCAACTTAAAATCTAAGGAAACCTAAAAGCACACTTTACACACACACACACACACACACAATATGGGCAAAGATTATTATAAGACTTTAGGCATAGCCAAAACTGCCACCGACGATGAGATTAAGAAGGCGTACAGAAAATTGGCGCTACGTTATCATCCGGACAAGAATAAAGCCGCAAATGCTGAGGAGAAATTCAAAGAGGTCGCCGAAGCGTACGAAGTTCTTTCGGATAAGAGCAAACGCGAGGTGTACGACAAATACGGCGAGGATGGACTAAAGAGTGGTGGTAAGTATCTATTAACCATCACTATTAACAACCTTTATTAATTGTATTTCATTTGTTTAATAGGCACTCGGAATGGCGGCGGCAGCAACAATACATTTACATATCAGTTCCATGGCGATCCTCGGGCCACATTCACACAGTTCTTTGGCAACAGCAATCCCTTTGCCTCGTTCTTTGACATGGGCGACAATCTGTTTGATAAGAATGTCTTTGATTTGGATACCGAACCAGATTTCTTCTCATCGCCATTTGGTGGTCTCGGCTCTCGGCATGGCTTAGGCAGCGCCTTCAGGTAGATATTGTTTTTATACACAATATTATTATTATTACTTTTGCTAAACTCTGCGTAGGCCTTCTTTCAGATCACACAGCTTCAATGTGCACACGCCGTTCAAGAAGGAACAGAAACAGGATCCACCCGTCGAGCATGATCTCTATGTGACGCTGGAGGAGATCTATCATGGCTGTGTTAAGAAAATGAAAATCTCACGTCGTGTCGTCCATCCCGATGGTACATCCAAAAAGGAGGATAAAGTGCTACAGATATCGATCAAACCCGGCTGGAAATCGGGCACCAAAGTCACGTTCCAAAAGGAGGGCGATCAGGCGCCTGGCAAAATACCAGCGGATATTGTGTTCATCATTCGGGACAAGCCACATGCCATGTTCAAGCGTGAGGGCAGCGATTTGCGCTACACGGCGAGATTAACGCTCAAGCAGGTGAGTTTTAGGGGGAGTAGATGTATAAGTATCGAAAGTGTAGGGATATAGGGAAGAGAATAGAGTAGAGTAACAGAAAACATTCTTTACACTTATTATAATAAGTTTAATTATAACGCAATCTCATATTTTACTTTCTCTGTATTAAACTATCGCTTCATTGATACTTTACTTCACTTTTTATCACTCTGTTTTGACTTTATTGCAACTGCAGTTCCTGCTGTGCCTTAATAATGTTGTAAATGCGATTAATATGCAATTTTATTTGCATTTTAAAGTGTCATTTAGTTGCTCAGATTCTTGTGCTGTGTTGTGCTTCGATCAACATTGAGGATAAACGACTTGGATTGGGCTGGGCTGGGTTCTCACAGTATGGCGCCCAATTAAAGTCTGGTCAGCGCCTAAATCAAATTATAATGAAATCAGCGTTATGGTTATGGCAAATTTACCATACAAGTATACGCAGCCACAGCTGGCGAGACAGACAAGACAACAACGAGAGCGTTGTCAGAGCTGAGATATGGCTGGCAAATTTGGTCAACATGGTCAAGTTTCAATTAAGCGTCAGTGAAGCATTCACAGCAGTTGGTCAAGCAATCGAGCCTACACACACACATATATATATATATAGATATACAGAGAGTTAGCTGAGGTAACTTGGTAGGCAGTTCATGACGCTGAGGTGTTAAAGTATTTCACAGCAAACTGCGTTAAAATTTTCGATTGTCGATTGACTCGCATTTGGCGAACGCACCAAAAAATTCATTTTTTAATGACCACAACACAACAACGAGCAAAAGAATTAAATAATAGAGAAACATGGCGCATAACATGTCGAGTGGAGTGTAGTCATGTTAAAATTGTTAATTGCATTAACTAGATTAAATAGTTGCTAGCTCACATTTTGACATTTTTAACATTTTATTGCTTGTTAGTGCGACAAATTTAGTAAATATTTTTGGGGTCTCAGTCGTGCCGCCCAGTTTGGCCACCGTTTTCACATTTTCGCATTTTCCATCGTACACAACATACGTCAATTTTGTCTATTCTATAAATTATGAATGCCATTTTGGTTGACTTCTCTCTGATTTAGCTAAAAGTGTCATGTTGTTGCTTCTATTTAGAAATATTTGACACGGTTTTTTCACTGACTCGTGATAATTATGATGCCTTTGCGGAATTTGGCCATATATTTATATCTTGTATATAGAATTCGACTATATATGAGTAGAATACAATATGAGAATATTTGTTTGTTTTTCCGTTAAAAAAGGAAATTTTTGTTATGCGAAATGATTGATTTTCTTTTTGATTTTGATATGGAATTTTGAGCAGTGGAAATTCTAAAAAGGATAGAAGAGAATTATGAATTATCTTTATAATATATATACATATATAGAATATAATTTGTTTTTATAGATCGGTTAAATTGTTTTGCTTCTTAACGGTATCAAACTCGATTTTTAATTCCACAAATTTCTCCTGTATTTATTTATTTATTTCAAAAGGAAAATTTTTGTCAAGAGAATTGATTTTTTTTTTGGTTTTTGATTTTGCCGTGGAGTTTTGGAATTCTAAAAAGAATAGATATATGATTATATATAGAATATATTTTGTTACAGGACTGTTGAGTTCTTTTAGATTCTCAACAGTATCAAACTCGTTTTTTTAATGCCATAAATTTTCCTATATTTAATTTGTTAATTTATTTTATTTTCTATTCTTAATGGAATTTTGAGTAGAGGGAATTTGATCTCGAGAACAGAATTATGTTTTCTTTTTTTTATAAAAATGTAATATACTTTTTGTATAGAACTGTTATTTTATTTTGCTTAGGATTTATAATATATTTCTTTCTATCTTTTTCGTTTTCTAATTCCACAAATTCTCCTACACTCATTAAAGATATGTTCTCATCTTCTATTTTATAGAAGAACATTAATGAAGCACGATTCTAAAGCGATTTTAGCATTCGCCTCAATTTGAATGTTGTTTGTTCGCTTTGCAAACTGCCCATAAAGCAATTAAAGCGCCATATAAGTACTTCACATAATTGGTCGCAAACATTTTTGAATTTGTTGCTGTTGCTGTCAGTGTTTGGCTTTTGGCGGCTGTGCATTAAATTTAATATTTGCCATAAATTACATCATCGCCGGCGATTACGATTACGATTACGATAAATAAAAAAGAGCGAGACTCAACTCGTATATCGTGTATAGAACTCTGAAGTATACAAAGTATTTGGCAAATGAAATGGGATCATTAAAATATTGATGCACTGATGGCACTGACCTACTACAATAATAATGATTGAAATAATGGATATAGAGATATGTAGATATATAGTTGTGAATTTTAGATGGAATGCAAATGCCAAACAGTTCGAAAAAAATGAAAATGTTGACGCTTTCGAGTGTCTGCGTCAGAATTTGTGAATGCAGCTCCCTAAATTGATGAATGCCAAACAATTGAACGTTGGTTATATTGGGTTGATGTTGTTGTTTTTCTCGATGTCGTTGTCGTTGTCTATATCTATATGGCAGGGTAGGTCTATAGCATGATTGTGTAACTACTGATGGACGCCAGACGCCACAAATTGTGTGCTCAGTTGTTCTTGTTGCTCTTTGTCCGTCTGTCATTGCGCTATTGTCATTCATTCCGTTTTTTTTTTGGGGTTGGCGTTTTTAGCGAGAGTTTGGCAACCGGAATGAGTTCGAGTCTATTTCGACTGCAGCGAATTGGTTGCTCAATACAAAAGCATTTCGATTCGGTTTCGTTTGCATTTTGATGACAGTCGTCAGTCGTCCTTCACATTGTCAAAAACTTCGCAAAAAAAAGGAACAAAATGAAAAACACTACACAGAAAATGCTTTATGACATGCGATTGAATGTCGTTGATTTGCTTTTTGTTGTTGTTTTTGTCAAACACTTTTTGTCTATGCATTTTATTTTATCATTTTCTAGCGTCACAACTGCAAATTCTGGAAAAGTGAAAAGTTTTTGCTGTTTGCAGTTTCACAACATTAATGAAACAAGCTACTAAATTTGTTTAAATTTAAATAGTACATCAATCATTTATTTATGTGTTTGAAAATCGTTTATTTATTTAGAGTATTTTGCTGTCGGGCACTTTTGATTTTATTCTAGTTATTTTTACATATTTTTCTATTTACGGCTCAGCAGCAATTTCATATTTCAAACATGTTGAATGAATGAAATATTAATGAGCCAATATTTAGAATTTTTTCTTTGAGCGTAACTCATGCATTTAATGTGACTTGAACAAAATTTGCGCGCAACTAAATTTAGATTTCAAAATATAAAAATATTCATATACATACGTATATTTTTCATAATATTTAAAATTTATATATTATAGAAATATGTAATATAAATATATTATAGTATATATTTAAAATTCATGTTATTAACAGCTGAAATAAGTAAAAGATTACTTTTTCGTTTCTTTAGGCTTTACAAGCAGCCAAGCTACCTTTTTTGGCTAAAGATTTGTGACTATCCCTTCCAGAGTTGCCTTCCAGCTGATCCAGTTATAGTTGTTGTTGTTGTTGCTTTAGTTGTTGTCTCTCTTGTGCTGATCCAGTTATAGTTGTTGTTGTTGTCTCTCTCTCTTATGTGACCGAATCGCAATTCGCATTTGTATTCCCTGTGTTCTCGTTTTGTTGGTTTTTATGCGCCTCAGCTTCCGTAAAAGGTAGCAAAGTATTTAAGCGTTTTTCTGTTACACATTTTTGTAGTTGTTTATTTTGATTTACTTTACCCTCTTCTTCGCTTACATACATACGTATTACGAATATATACATATATATTTTTTTTTTGCGTTGCTTTACGACAACATTTCCAACATTTCCATTAAAAAATATCAATGCTGGCGGCAACGTCGTCATCATCGACAGTTTTTGTTTTACTCTTTGTGTTTGTTGTAATTTCTTGTTGTAGTTGTTGTTGTTGCTGTTGTCGCCGTCGTCATCAGTTTATGTTGTCATCGCTTTAAATTCACCACTCGACGGCGGCGGCGATGGCGAACACACATGGCACATATATTTAAATATTCATAAGGTGTGCACTTTGCTTTTGTCGCAATTTATTTATGTTCTTTATTGGGTGGGGCGGCAATTCGCACTACTATTCACATGCTTTACGTTTATAGTATGTTATGCTGTGGGCGACCGTCCAATGATCGGAAGTAGGCTATCGTCGTATCAAATCACAGACCCGAATAGATAAAGTCGCACAGTGCCCGCAGAAAATACTTGTACCAGTCAGCATGACGAATCATTATATTAATTTTGGTAAACATTTACAGTGAAGAATTTATGCAAAGTTAAACTCGTTTTAATTTGTTTTTCTTTTCTTTAAATGTGTTTAAATAAATTCAAAATTAGTTGAAAGCTTTTAAAAGCTTATTATCCATCATACAATTATAGTAAATTCTATTCTGTATGCTCTTTCATTTAATGAGCTTTTGTAAATGAATAATAATATAAGTAAATGAATGTTATGACGAATCATTATATTGATTTTGGTAACATTGAAGAATTTATGTTAAGTTTAACTAGTTTTTATTTGTTTTAGATCGTTCAGATGTTTTAGATCAATTAATCAATTATAGTTTATTTATATCAATTATTGATTATTCATTCAGATTATGTTAATTTCCATTTAAAGAGACTTTACATAAATTTCACTTTTTCTTTCTGAGCTTTAGTCATTTAAAAAGTATTTGAAGGAACTGAAAGCTTTTCATAATAGTCGATTATATTATATTTCTTTTTAACTTTCATTGAATGAGCATTTTCATTTTCGAAAGTAGTTGAAAGTTTTGAAAGCTCCTATTTATTTTGCGTATATTCGTTTGTTTTTTCAATTGAAACATTCTATTTCTTTTATAACCGTTCTTAAAGCTGTTTTAACATCTGTGTCTCGAAGTTTACTTTGACTATGATAAACAATTAATAAATAAAGTATAGTTGAACTAGCCGTTTAGCTTGGCTAATCAAAAAACTTTCTGGCTTCAATTACGGGCAAGTTTTGCGTTAACTAATTGAGTTTGCGACATTAATGTCTCGAGTTGGAGTTGAATGCAGACAGACTAAGGCAAATCATGATTGATGGCTATCTTTTAGCAGGCCAATTAAACAAATCGAATGTCCAGTAGTTGGGCAAATGAAATCGCTTGCCTTCAAAAGGTCGAACAGACAGGACAACTGTGGATTTTGGGGCAGAACAAATAAAGGAGGAACAGAGAAAGAGAAAAGGAAAAAGAAAGAAGAAAGAGAGAAAGATGTCAACAAGATGTTTAAACACGAATTAGGCACATAAAAAGCATAAAAAGGATTTATGCAAGAGACACAAAGCAAACAATAAGAAGACGATAAACGAACTGGGGAGGCTGGGCGACATGTTGCGACATGTGGATATGTCGATGAGGGAGGGGTGTGGCAAGTAGCAAGTGGCAACTATGAACATAAACAGGATTACCCAAAAAGATTGATAGATTCCCAGTTAAATCCCCCCATGTGCGTTTGTTTGTCCAACTTCTTTCTATCATTCTTTTTTTTTTGTTGTTGGGGAGCAACAACAATTTACAGGATATTGAGTTGTTTTTCTAGGGGGGTGGGAGAGTATTTGGTATTTGTTTTGGCCATTTGATTGATAAGCCAAGCATTTTATTTATTTATTTATACGTTATTGTTTCGCTTTAATCTGACATGTTTGTTTTTTTTTTTTTGTTTTTTTAGGCACTGTGCGGCGTTGTCTTCCAAGTTCCTACAATGTCCGGCGACAAACTGCGGATCAGCACCATGCAGGAGATCATCAAGCCAAACACTGTGAAACGCATCCAGGGCTACGGTCTGCCCTTTCCCAAGGATACCACACGCAAGGGCGATCTTCTGGTGGCCTTTGACATCCAATTTCCCGAGAAACTAACTGCCGCACAAAAGGAGGTGCTCCGAGACATGTTATGAACGATGATGATGAGGAGAGGAGATGACGATGACCCCCAGATGCAGATGCAGAGGCAGATGCAACAACGACAGCGACTCACTCACCCATTACTCAGCTAAACAACACAAGAAAACACACTCAGTCTTCAATGAATATTTAGTTAGTCATACTACTACTAAAATCACTACCGCTATTCGTTATTCACAACTCATACTATTTGAGTAACTGAATACTGTGTATTGTATTGTAACATAACATCCATTGTGTCATCATCATCAAGATTTTGAAAGTTATTCTTCGATAAGCAGCAGGCGCATTTCGTTTTGTGTTCAAAATTTATTTTGTGCTTATTTTACAGGAATTGTATTGTATTGTCTAATTTTGCTCATTCACCATCCACTTCTGCCCCCTTACCCAAGTCCCTTCCCCTGTCCCGCCATGACGTTGCAATAATACATAGTTCGTGCATATGTTGACCATAGTTATTATATCGTATAATTCTTAATTTATTTGTCTAAATTAAAGCTACGTATAATAAAAACACACAACAAACATTTGTGAAAAACAAGCGAATTCATAAGGAATACGTGTATTTTGATTTTCTATTTTATTTTATTGATAAAGTATTGTTAAGCAACAGCATTTTTAGTTTAATTTTCAGCAAATTATTTTATTTTGGATTATAGCATTAAATTTAAGACTAATTTATTTACGTTTTACGTTTATAATGAATTTTTGTAATAATATGTTTTTATTAACAAACGGTATTTTGAATTAGGATCTAGCTCAATTTTTAAATTCCTTTCGAAGATTCTAAATTTACGAATTTTTACGAATTGTTTTGGAAAATATTTATATCTTTTTTTTTCAAAGATTCTAAGTAATTTCTTCGCTTCATAAATGCGAAGAGCTAAAAACAGGCAATGTTATACATTAACTAATTGAGAATTTATTATAATATATAATTACAATAAGTGTGTCTAAGATTTAACTTTTTGACATAGAAAGTAAGGAAATAACCTAAAAATTATAATGTAAAAAAGCGCTTACTTTAAATTTTAGCATGCTCAACATTTAAAAGTTAAGTATGTCTATTTATAAGTTAAAGCTTATTACTAACTCTAACTTCTGCATTTTTCAGCGTAATTAGCAAACAAATTCAAGCAACAAAATTTGCAACTACAAAGGACTTGTCAACATGAACGAAATGTAAGGAACGTATTTAAGGAAAAAAGGCATTAACTTTTTCTTGTTCGATTGGCAGGTGAGTTGGATATATATTTTTAATTAATTGCATGTTGAATTTTCACAAGAATTGAGACTGTTAAGCGACTCACTTCAGTACAGTTTAGTCACTTTGTGCAAAAGTTTTTTTGTTGTTGTTGGTCTGAAAGGAAAAGTGCAAATTGTGTGGTAATCGGAACGCGTTTGCCTAATTAGCTGCCGTTTCAATTGCCGTTTCAGTTGTTGTTGCTGTTGTTGCTACTGTTGTTGTTGTTGCCGGCAGTTGCCAGTTGGCAGCTTGGCAGTTGGCTGTTTCCTTGTCAAAAAGGAACTTGGCCAAAACGCAGCGCTCGTTAAGTCATTAAAACTGCATGAAGTCAAAACTTTATGGTCTGCAAAGTTTGCGTCAAAGCAGAAGCAACCCAAAAAAAGAAAAAGAAAAAGAAGAAAATCCAAAAAAAAAAAGAAAGAAAACCTTTTTGAAAAGCGGGCAGCAGCAAATGCAGAAGATTCCGAGGCGAGAGAACATCAAAGCCGGCGAATGGTAATTCGTTTAAAAAGAATGCCAAGGCCAAAAGGGAACTCGGTAGACGCATTTCATTTGCAGACAATAAGCAGGACAGCAACAACATCCCGTCAGTGTAAATAAATTAAATTTGAAGCAGCTCTTTGCATACAAAATAGTAGAGAGATGTGGCAAATAAAACTCGCAAAGCTGCCTCAGATTTCCAAAAACACATGCCACAAACGCTGTGCAACCGATACCGATGTCGATTTCAAAGTCGATGCCGAGTCATCGACAGCTCAGCTGCCGCGTTGCACGTGCCGCCGCCGCCGTCTCTCTGTGTGTGCCCCATGCTACCACAATCATGTAGCAAGTGGCATGTCATGTCTGCGGCTCGAGCCTGCCTCTGACCTGAGACGCGATGGCTTCTCGATGGCAACATTGTAACCATTCGTTGTTCGCTGTTTTCCACTTATTTTAAAAACGACAGACCTCAAATGATTCAAGGCAAAGACTCGGCGGTGCATGCCACACGATGAGCCGGCGGAAAGCGTTGCCAAAATCACGGCACAAAATCATCGACAACTGGCAAATGTGTGAATTGAATTTTCAAACAATTTGCCGTCAGTCAGTGCTGAAGTCAGTTGCAGCGACGCTTCCTCTGACTCCACTTTCTTCCTTCTCTCTCTCTATTCCTTTTTGTTGGGCCACCCCCTTGACAATGCCTGCGCTTCTTGTTATACTCTAACCATGGGCATTGTGATTTGGTTGTGCAGTTTGAAACATTGCTAAAATTAGAGTTGACTTTTATTAAAAATTGTGTTAAGGCAACTGAAATTAGTCTGTCAACTGAAATAGAACTGTCGAAAACTGTGTTTCTTTCTATCAGCTTTTGAATGAGTTTTTTTTATTTTCTCAATTTTAAATTGAAAGATGATTTTATAAGGCTATTATAAACTTGTATTCTTTCAAAATTGAGGGTTTTTCTATCAGCTTTAAATGAGTTTCTTTTATTTTCTCAACTTTAAACTGAAAGTTGTGTTTAAATGCTACACAAATTTATATGCCGTCAAAATTTGAATCTTTTTTCTATCAGCTCATTTTAAATTGAAAGATGTGTGGTGTTAAAATATTGTTTTTCAATCAGCTTTTAATAACTTTTTTTATTTTCTCAATTTGACATTTTTGCCTCGATCTCGATTAACTATATTTCTGTTTTCTTGAATACATTCTAGGAATTTTTCCAAGTCTCATTAGATTACATTTTTAAACTTTTCTAAATTAAGTCAAATTTAACTCTTTGTTGTTTTCTTTTTGGAATATAATGAAAAGTTATTTTTATAATATTTAAAATTATAATATGAAATTTCCAACATATTCTATAGACCTATTTCATATTTGTTTCAATGCTGAACTTTAATAGTATATATTCTTGTTTTCACAATTATAAAAAGAAATGTTCAAACTTATTTATGTATAAATTCTACAATACTTTTACTTTTTTTTATTTTAATTTTACTTTTCTTTTTATTTTTGTGTTTTTTTTTTTTTACTTTTCATTTATTTATTTATTAGTTATTTTCAAAATTTTATTGTTACTTTTAGTATTTTTATTTAATTCATTTTTTTTTTTTAATTTTAATTTCTTTTATATACTTATTTATTTTATCTTATCTTTTACACATTTATTACTTTTATGTTGTCAACATTTAAAGTTAGAGTATTTGCACTTCGGCACTTCGTCCCTGGCATTCTCATTGTATTTTTGTTGGTTGGTCTCGCTGGTTTTGGACTGTGCATGGAACGTGCATGATTTGAGATTTGATTTGCTGTCCTCCGCTGTGTTTTGTGGCAGACGCGCTTTTGGCTACATTACAGCCACACGAAGTCGGTTGATTCTGATCCTGTTTCCTGCACCTCAACTCCATCTCCATCTCCAGCTACAGCTACAACTTCAGCTGCGATTCGGATTGCGATTGCGATTGGGATTCCAACTCCAACTTTGTTTGTACGTCTGCTTGTGTTTTGTGTGGCGGGGCATTTTAAACATTTCTCTCACGTTTCGGATGTTTATGCCATTAGCGTTTAAGTTGCCATACAAAATGCGTCTCGTAAATAACGAAATGGTTTTCCTCTTGCCTTGCCCATTGTTCTGAATAGAGAAAGAGTCTGAGGCTGAGGGAATGGTCAACACATTGTTGTATTTGTTATTGGTAATCGATGCTGTTGCCAGTTATTAAGCGTGACTGAAACTACACAGATTCAGATTTATGATCGCACACAAGCAGTTCTTTACAGTTAACCCCCATTAAAAAGGTGCAAAAAGTAAAGGAAATTGCTTTCACTTGTTTAATTTCATGATTTATGAAAACACAAAACAATTTTCGTTGTTCAAGAATCCAAGTCGAAACAAACAGTTTCGCATTGGCAAAAGGAACAATAATGACTTATGCCAGGACAGAGTTTCACTTTCTTATCGGAATAATCCCATTTCGAATTGTGCCAGGTGCTTGAAAAGCCTTCCATATCCTCATTCGGATCGTAGGAATCACTATTGAAATCTGCTTTATTGTCGTATTTACAAATGCAGGTTTCTCTATATTCTTCCTCTTCAACATCGATTGGTTCAGTTTGCGATTCTTCCGTTTTGTATTTCTTTTTGATTGCATTTCTCTTCAGCTTCTTGCGCTTTTTGCATTTCTTTGGCTCCGAAATCTTGGTGAAAGTTGGTTCTGTGATGGCAGCCATGATTTCCGCTTCGTACGATTGTTGTCGAATGTCCGCTTTGCTCTTGAGATTCGAGACCAGCTGATATCGATGACTGATGTTATCGATAGCTCGCAACGATTGATCGAATGCCATCTCTAGCTGTTCCATGGCATCCAGCGTGTTCTGAAGAAAACTATTACACATCATTTTGTACACTTGGAATTTAGCACTGTCATTTCTTGAAAAATGTCATTGTTAAATATATTTTTGAATGACAAGTATATTAAGGGTAACCTGAATGTGAATATAAATGCGCTATTAATATTTCTTTATAATGAGTACTCAAAAACAGAGTTTTTATAGAGAAATATTTATTTTTTAATATATTATTAATGGACAAGTTTTTGAGGGGAACATGAGTGGGAATAGAAATATGAAATTAATAGTATATCTATATTTTATTATTTTATTTAGAAACTTGCTTATAATGAGAAATCTTCATTTTTAAAAGACAAGTATTTTGCGGGAATCTTGAATGGGAATAATATGAAATAATTTGTCCATTTTATATTTTATTTATAAACTATTAATCGGTAGAGATGATATAGTATATGAGTATATATAGTCTTCAAGTATTTATAGTATATTAGTATTTTTTTTAAAGAAGTATTTATAGGAAAATTTTTATTTTTAAAAAGATTTTTGCTCCTTGTATTATTTGCTAAATACCCAACTCTAGTTAGCAAGAATTTTTACATTATACACAATTATAATCACGAGTTGATAAATGAGACAAACTGATGATTAATGAGAACTCGAGATGCGCTGGCAGTTGATTAAACGCATCTCATTTGCGGAGAATATTTGCGAAGTATGTGAGGATGAGCACAAGGATTTGCGACAGCTCATTCCGAATCAGAATCAAATGGCAATGCCAGACAATCAGTCAAGCGTTTAATAACTCTGAACTCGATGCAATCTGTTGCGAGGCAGACAAGGGGGAAAAGCAAAGAGCGAAGAGAGAGAGCGAATAAAATTTATAAGATATCTAACACGCATACATCATTTTGATATGCATGCCACGGGCACGTTTACGAGTATTTGCTTAAGAGTTGGAGCTGAAGTGCCTCAGGCAGAGTGCAGAGACAAGCCAGAACAGGAGGAGGAGAAGGAGTAGGGGGGAGGGGTTAGAACGTGGGGCAGCTGCAGTTCCAATAGTGAAAGGGTTTGTGAAGAGGGGAGGGGGGAGCAAGGATAGGACATATACTTACTTTGCTGCTCACCGCACATGGACAGAGCCATTAATTTTGCTGCTCGCTCTCGAGACCGCATGCAATTTTTCTTCAACTTGGCTGCTATCGCCTTTCAATGGCAGGAAGTGAGCAGACGAGAACGAGTTGCAGGCTAGGAAGGCAGGCAAGCAGGCATTCAGTCAGCTAGTCAGTTAGTCAGTCAGCCAGATAAGTGCGGTTTATGTGCGGCACGTAGAATATCCCATCCCGAACTCAATACAGTCAATAAATTGCCGCTGACCAGCCAAACACACAGCTAAAGCAGGATTGAAGAGTTGAGTTGAGGGTTTAGCATGTGGTCCATGTCTAAATTGATGCTCTGCACTATTTTTTCCCCCGCATTGCACTTTAAGTAAGTGTCTACGCTTAAAGCAAACGCGAATTTTCGGTTAGAATCGCAAAACAGTTGCCAAGAGAGAGTTGAATTCCAATCTAAATGAACTTTATATTAAGAGCTCATTAATGAGGCAAATGCCTCGAGTTTCAAAGCCATCGCAACTATGCAGACAATTAGGGTCGGCATACTCTGCGTATGCGCAATATTGTAAATCACAGCGTCGCCCACTCCGCTCTCAGCGCCCACCAAATGAGGTGCAGCTCTACGAAACATTCCAGAGGAAAAGTCTACCGGAAAATATGTGATTAATTCAAATTAATATAATCCCATGTTTTACTCGCTTTTCTTTTCCTTTCGAGCTTTCGGTTTTTGGCTCTGCGGAAATGGAAACTACTTTCTCAATTCTCCCTCCGCCTCCTTTTTTGGGTCGTATGTTATGATGTACTGTGACCTGGTTGTATCCCAGGCTGAGCTCATCCTACAACTGAGTTTGGCTTCAGCTTTGCCTCCGCCTCTGTCGCTGTGGGGTATGAGTTAATAATGTGCAGATATGCGAGCTATGACAGCCTCTAAATTTGTGCACATTTTTCACATTTTGCCATTAAATTTGTTCCTTTCGGTTTGGTATTTATCATCGCTAGGTCAACCATTTTTTATGCGCCTTCTGCTCTTGCTCCTTGTGCCGTGACTCTGCGCGTCATGCAAATCTATCAACATAATAGACATGCAAATGTGCCACAAACTCGGAAAGTCACAAGATTTCTGGGGGCTAGATTAATTTGAACTCGTTGGCTCGGATCATGCTAATCATAGTGTTAGACAACGTCGCTTAGATAACATGTGTGTAGCATGATTTGGTAATTTCCTTTCACAAAAGTTTCCAACGCATAATATTCATTATTAAAAATTGTAGCAAGAGAAACTTTTAGCTGCTTTGAAGAAGCGAAGATTGAAATGAGAATTTCGAAAGCATTTGTAGCTAAAAGTTTTATTTGTTATGGTTAAATTCTTAAGCATAATACATTTGTTATCTTAATTATGGATGGGTATTTAGAGCAGCTGTTAAATTGATTTATTTTGAAAGTTAATATATTTTTTTTTCGTTTATTCACAAAATATCTAAACAAAAACTTATACTTTTATTTTAACATCTTTTATTTAAAACATTTGCACATATAACTTATACTTGGCTAAGTTAAAGCAATGTTGGAATAATATTGTCTGCGATTTTAAGTCAACATAAATTTGCTTATAAATAAAGCAAAGTATAAAATGTAAATCGTTGATGCTTTAGTTTTTCCTTCTCTCATTCTCTTCAGCTTCTCTTCAGCTTTAGCTAACTCCTATTTATTTTCCCCTGCTGCTTAGAATTCAATTAATTTTACATTTGCAAGTTTGCTTATCTTAAGTGGCTGCATAGATGAAATTGCAGCTGTAGCCAACACTGGCAGACAGTGTTGAAAAGGGGACGCAAAACTGGTGCTAGTGTTGTGTTTGCGCTTTAAATGCAGTGAAAGTCGCACTTTTATTTGTATTAAATATTTACGACACAGACAAAGTGAAATTCAAGTTCACCAAGAGAGAGAGAGAAAGAAAGAGGAGAGTTTGCTAAGTGCTGTGCTTGAAAGTGTTGCTACTGCTCAACTGGAAAGTGGAGAAGAGACTCACAAAGCGAGTGAGTCATCGTCGCGTTCGCAGAGATTCACCTCGTTTGAGTATCTCCTCGAGGCGTCGTCTTTCCTTCACCGTCAGCACCTTCTCGAGGGTCTCCAGCGTCGAGTTGATTTCCCGCTTCGAGTGCAATGGCAGCCAGAGCGTGGTAATGGCAAAAGTTCTATGCGCGACAAAATGATTGTTACAAAACGATAACTCTATGCACAAAATGGCATTTGGCTAATTGACTCCCGCACTTTCGCTCACCTGTGCACACGCATGGCGTCGATGGCACAACGTTGCATCTGCTCATGCATTGCCATTTCCCAGCGGAAACGTTCGTTGTAGCGTCGGAATGCGGCCACATAGCGTCGATGGCATATGTCAGCACTATGAAGGGGAGAGAGAGACAGGATTGTAAAATGTATTAAATCAACAGGAAATTGCAATTTTGTCACACAATTTGATTCGAGACGAAACTAGATGAGACTCGACTCGATTCGACTCGATTCGACTCATCATTACACTTACTAGGTTAGCTCCTTTTCGTCCTGCGGCGGCCGTTGCCCGAAGCCAACACGTCGGGCGAGCAGCACTCGATACCATTGCTTTTGCAACGCATTCATCGGCCGCTTGAACGGATTGGGATTGGGTTTGGCCGTCGGACTTGGACTGGGACTGAGACACGGGGCAACTCGATTGCCATTGGATGTCTTCCTCTGCTGCTGCTGCTGCTGCTGCTGGTTGCCTTTCAGTTTTTCCATTTCTCTCGTTGCAACGTTTACAAGTTTTCCGTATTAAGTTAGAGATTGCTGCCTTACCGTTGGGCATTTGCCAATGCACTACACACAGAAAAAAAAGTGTTGCTCTTTATTGTTGCACCTATTTCTATTGCTGTTCGCTGTTGCTATCGTGTTGTCAGCTCCATGACGAGTTTATCGAACCAACAACAAGGCAAATGGGTTACACGCTTGCTGGGCAGGAAAGGGGAAGGGGGATGGTGAGGCAGGTGGTGTTCAGCTCTGCTCTTCCGTTAACTGTTGCATATACTCGTATGCGAATGCATTTTGCGTGTTTTCTGCTGACTGCACTGCGAATGAGTTGTCTAAAACTAAATACGCGATTGATGTGCCACAAAAAGCGTTGCAAACGCGTTGATTAAATGCGCTTCAAGGATCAAGGCGTAACTTTATCGATCAATTGCGATTTGAGCTTTCAAATTGACACAGCAATACTATATAGATAGCAGCTTATGTGTGTTTGATAACTATATTTGATTTTTGTGCTTCCTTTTTATTTAACTTGTTTTGAAAAGTACTTTTTAGAAATGAATATAATAAGAGAAGATTTTGATATAAGGAATAAGGAATATTTATAAATATCAGAATTAATGTTCTGAAATACAACTGTTTTTTCTATGTTTTTCTTTTTAAACTTCACTTTTATATAAAAAAAAAATGACTGTTTTATTTTATAAATACTTGTATATAATTGAATATCATTTAATGTTTTGAGAACAATTTTAACGCAATTGTAATTATGAAATATTTCAGTCACAGATTGAAACATTTGAATTTTAGGGTTTTTCTTAATTCTTTTTCGTATACTTTCCTTGAATTTATTTCGCTTTTTATTTATTAACTTTTAGCTTCTATTTGCTTTAAATTAATTGTAGTGGTGAATTGTAATATTCACAAATTTATTTAGATTTTGCTTTGAACTTTATTTAACTATTTTCAATTTTCTTTTTTTTATTAATTTTTTTGTTTTCTAAATTTTTTCGTATTTTCTCTTCAATTAGTTTCTATACCCATTCATTAAAATTATGCTCTTGAATATATTCATACACATTTCTATATAAATTTTGCTCTAAATTTATCAAAATCACTGTGCGCAAAAATTGATAAATAAATATGGCCCAAATTTCACTTTTGAGCCAAGAGTAGTTTACACAGAAAACACATCGATCGTCCTATTTAGATGATGGACAGTTTTGACATATCGACTTTACCTGCTTTGCATAGAAATAGACAAACAGAAAGAGAGAAAATGGGGGAGAAATAACAGGCAGGAATAACTGCCAGTCATTCATTTTAATCAATAATTTTTAGCAGGCATATTTAGATCAAGGGGTCAAAGTTGTTGCCAAAGTCCAAAGTGTGACTACTGCTTGAAGCTCAAGAATTTAAGTTGTTGTGAATATGTGTTGCTAATCGTAAGAAGATTAAGCGGCTGTTGTTGGTCTTGTGTTGTTTGTTGTGAATCAGCTCGACTGGCATTTGACTTTAAGCTGTTCGCTTAACCCGGTCTAAAGCGATATCAATGACAAAGAGACAAAGCAGTAGGCCAACAGCAGGCAACAACAACAACAACAATACGAATATCCTTGCAAACATATCAAACTGAGACTGAGACCGAGGCGTTGGCATTGTTGAGAAGTCGCAGCTGTTGCCTGGTGGCAAGTGTTGTTGTTGGTGTTGGCATTTTGCCAAGTAGACAACAAACAAAACTATTGAACCAAGTGGCGCCTGTCGCACAGTTTATGGCCCCGGCCAAAAGGCAATCATAGAAATGTGCTCTAATTTAAAGTGGCATAAAAAACGACGCTAGAAAAAGGAAAGAAAAGAAAAGCGCAGCGCAGCAGCTGCCAGGACAACACACATATGACACGAATTGAGCATGTTGCCAGAAATGCAGTTGGCTAAAATGATTTCTTATATATTTTATGTCTGTTTGAGTTTGGGGCCCTCTCTCTCTCTCTCCCTTTTCGGGTCGTGCTTGGGGTCGAGTCAAGTTGTCGACGTCGATGTTGTAGCAAGCCAATATCAACATTAGTTCGCAGTAATGTCATGAACTTTTCGTTTCATCTCTTATTGCTTTTCTTTTCGCATTTTCCTGGTCTCAGCTGTTGGCAGCGTCGTCTTTGTCAGCGCTTATTGATGGCAGCTACAGCTAAATGTTTTTCAATTTATTTTATTTGCCAGTTTTTTTTTCTTCTTCTTTGGCTCTCACATAATGTAAGGCACAAAATAGAAAAACAAAATATCTAAAAAAAAAAAACAATTTATTGGCGCCTTATGTCTTGGCTTTTATGGCCCTTTGCGCTTGCAGGCCAATTGTTTTGGCCCCTTTTGTGCCCTTTTGTGTGTGCTTGCTGCGTATCAGCAATTTGATTGATGTTGCAACAATTTTGCAGCATAATTTTAGGCTGACAGTTCAAATTTCTAGCTAGGCACGTAGGAGCCGTTACATTTCAAATTGCCGCCTTCCGTCACATTAAATTACTTTTTAATATGAGCATATATCATTTACTAGCGATATGGTATTTAATTACATTACTTGATACAGATTTAAAAGCAACTTATTTTTGAAAGTATTTGTTTGTATTTTAAATTCAAATTTCGTTTCTTCTTTTCCAGGACATCTCGGATAGACAGCCGGCGTGTTGATCTTGCAAAGGACTAATTGAATTACGACCTACATATCTCAAGAATATTAAAATTTTTATATATTAAATATTGTTAAAAAACACGAATGTTAAAATGTTAAATTAATACCTAATGTATACAATTGCCACCTAGATTTACTTTAATATTTATTGAACAGCAAAATGGTTGCGTTTATTAAATGCTGGTTTAATACAAATACAGACAACAAACATGTTTAAAAACATGCCAAACAATTTTATTTTGAACATATATATCTGGAATTCGCGGGAAAAGGTAAGTAAAGGTAAGTAAAAAGTAAGCATTTACATTAAGAAGCTCGATTCATAATTAAAAGGAGATCCTAAAAGTATGCAACAAAAATTCACATTTTTCGCAATTTGCAAATACCTTACAAATATAAGTACATCCTAAAAGTATGCAGCAAAAAGCTTGGTTTTCTCAGCAGCTGCAGCAATGCTTGAAATCACAAAATCCTGGATAACTCGAGAACTATAAGGACGATTTGAATGTCCTTTGGCAAGTTGATAGTCCTCATTAATAGGTGTCGTCTGACACAGGACTCGTAAGGATCCGACAGGATACGGCCGAGATACACGCTATTTTTTGTATATAAAAAAGTCCTTGTAACTTTGTTACTTCAAGGATATTCGTCCTTTTGAGTACACAAATCGGTTTTAATTGACAAAATTTATCCTTGTGCCAAAGGACATTACGATCGTCCTTTAAATGGCCGAGATACGGCGGATTTTCTGAAATTTTACCATTTTTTCTATGCCTACCCCTTAAAATATTTGCAAAATATTTGAAGTTTTAAGTTTTCATAGGTTCTTCAATTCCTTGAATACTAATCGATAGTGCTGTTTATCCTGATTATAAAAAGGCATGTCCGCCTTTGATCCTTAAGGATTTGACGGAGTTATGGCAAAAAAACCAATATTGTGTGAGCCTTATTCGTTTTGTATTGCATACTTTTAGGTGCGTCCATTGAAGCACTTAAGCTAAATAAAAATCAGTCATAACTTGGCCATATTCTGTCGCATTTCCAAAGGACACATATTGTTATGATCAGAGGGACCAGCGCTAACGATCTGCATCAAAAAAATATGGGGTCATCTAAGGATCCAATACTTGTAATTTTTTGGCCTGCGGCTTAAGAGAATATGGTTAAATTTGCAAGAAGCAGGATAATTCGAGAACTACCAGGACTATTTGAATATCCCTTGGCAGACGGATAGGCATCACTAAGAACGTATGTTTGACACAGGACTCACAAGGATCTGACAGGACTCGGCCAAGATATACGCTATTTTTTGTATATCAAAAAGTCCTTGCAACACAGCTGTTGGCAGGATTTTTATCCTTTTTGCTATGTCATTGAGCTTCCATTGAAAAGTGCTATCACTGTGCCAAAGGACATCCTAATCGTCCTTGAAATGACTGAGATACGGCGGATTTCTGAAATTTGGCAAATTTTTCTATGTCTACCCCCTTAAAAAAAATTACTTGTTTTTAAATAATTTGAACTTTTGTTTTTTAAGCGAATGCGTAAAATTCTTGAATGCCAGTCCATAGCACTCATTATCCTGATTACAAAAAGGTATGTCCTTGTCTGATCCTTAAGGATTTGTCCGAGTTATGTTTAAAAAACGAATTTTGTATGAGCATTATTCGTTTTGTATTGCATACTTTTAAGGGCACACATGAAAGCATTTGAATTAGCCATAGCTTATCCTTATTCTGCTGTATTTTCCAAGGGCGCACATTGCTTGGATCGTAAGGATCAACTCTATCGATCTGCATGAAAAAAGTATCCGTAAACTAAGAATCTAAATAACATATCTAACACAAATTCGAAAGCCGCACATTGTATTTGTAATAAAACAGTGTTTATTTCTTATTTGGCAATATTTCCTGTTTATTGACTAAACTAGTAAGTTTCTGACAGCTTTCACAATTTGACTTTGCCTTGAACAGTTCTTTTTATTAGACTCCGAAATTGGCTGAAAGGAAAAGAGATAATTATTCAATAATTATATATAATATAAATATAAATAAAATATTACTTTAAAAAAGGCTATAATTTAATATTATTCAAATTATGATTATCAAGGAATTTGATTCTTAAAGTTATGCAGCGATTATCTTCATTATCATTCATTGGCTCATTAAACCAATAGCAGCAATTAGGTTAAAAGCAAACAGTTTAAGGCACTGAAAACACTGTTTGACTTTCTGCTGAGCACGAGACAAGGAATGACAAACTGTCAAATGAGTAAATGGATAAATGGATAAAGACGCAGACAGACAAGCTGCTGCTTATACTATATATATAGAGAGAGAGAGAGAGAGGAGGGAATGTTGTTGCTTTGTGGTGGTGGAGTGAAGAAAGGCAGAGAAGCAAATGCATGCGAGTCTTTTGGCACAATGAGTTGATAATCCCAAAGGCAAACAGACAGAGCCACCGCATATGGAGGCAGATAGACCACAGTAGCAGAGAGGGGGAAGGGAGGATGTGTGTGCTGGATGGAGTCAGAGGATTTATGCGTATATATGTTGTATGTATGCAAAAAGCCAAAGCCAGAGAGCAACAATAATAAAGGCGCATCATCATCAGCGGTTGGTTTGTTGCCGCGCTGTCAGCACAAAAGTATGAAATATCATCTAAAATAGGAAATGCGTAAATGCGAAATTCTACGCAACGGAAACTCGACTGAAAGCGACGTTGATTTCCATCCCAACACACACATGTACACACACATGCATATCCAACTCACTTTGAGTGTATGAAAGTCAATTTTTCATTTAGATAACTTTGACATACGCAAACGTCATGACTGGTCTGAGGCCGCAGGGTGGCAAGTGTGTGTATCTTTGTGTGTGTTGCTGCACATAACGATTTAGATTCGAGTTCAACTAAGTTCCTGACATGCTGCTACTGATGGCGCCAGCCAGTTTTTGGGGCTTCTGGGCGGGCGCCAAAATGCGGGCAACATTTTGATAAATGAATATTCGGCAAAGCTCATGGGGGTGTCCATATATGTATAAGTGCTTGTGTGTGTGAGTGTGTGTGTGGCTTAAATGAAATGTTAACAATTAAACGCAGCAAGTAGAAATCCAACAAGCGGCGACACGAAAAGACTATCAAAATATACACACACACAGTCATAATAAGCCAGCAAAAGGCTGTTTACAAGCGTGGCGTCGCACGCGTCGTATGCGCAATATTATGGCATATATAAATTGGAGTCGGGTTAAGGGATGCTGCTTGCATGCTTGCTTGCTTGTTTAGTGTAAACTAAGCTCGAGCATTAAAACGAAGGTGAAACTCTCGAAAAACAGCAGAAATGCGAATAAAATCCAACAGCGACTTTCAGTGAGATTTTCATTATTTTCCATCACGCTGCTCTTTTCGCTGTTGTTGTTGCTATCTTTGTTGTGTGGCAAATGAAAACAAGTTGTTTTGTATTTGCACAGCGTGCCTTACACATTGTTATAATCATAAAAAGTATTAAAAAGTAACAAGACAACAAGGGAGAAGGGAGAATGGGAAAAAGGAAAGACTTTGGCCAGGTGGGTCTCGCTGCCATTTGAAGTTGATTGCCCATTTTTGGGAAGCTACACTTGTGTTGTTTACCCACTTGAGATGCTAACAGCGGTGATGAAAAGCAGCCATGGGACGGAGGGGGGGACGGGGGGACGTTGGCGAGGGTGAGTTTTCTGTTGTGTGGAGAATCTGGTCGCGGCTTATGTACAAAATTTGCGCTTAGGTTAGCGTGAAATGATGTTCAGGTAATAAAGCGAGGCCTGCGGTTCCCTCTGAGCGTTGCACAGGTGCGCTCTCTGTCTAGGAAAACCATCTTCAGAATAAATAGTGCTAAAGGAGCTGGCCATAAATGAGCAAAGTGATGGGGAGAGGAAGAAGCAAAACAAATAAGCATAAAGTATGCAATAGAGAAACTCAGAGATTCAAGTGGGAGAAATCACATTAATAAGAGGAAAGATAATGCTGAAAGGAACATGACAATGAATATTTTAGAAAAACAATATAATAACTAAACAATATATAAAATTAATAATATATATCAAATATAATATCATTCAAAAAATTCAAATAATATAATAATATAATGATGAAAGAAAAATGACAATGAATATTTTGTAAATACTTGTAATATAATAAAAATAATTTTAAAAATGAAAATTATATTATAAGACGAAACGTTAAACTTTTTATACCTATAGAAAATATATTATATATATTAGGAAAAGAAAGAAAAAGCTGTCAAACCTATAAAATATATTTATATAATTAATCTTTTTTAAAAATGAGTATCAAATAAAACAGAAAAACAAATGAAGTACCACAAAAATCACAACAAAATAATAACGAACAGCATTTCTCATAAAATTTCCCCCAACTAATATGCCCTCAATTCTGCGCCGTAGCGCATTACAATCATATTTCACGCTTTGGTTCATTCAAAACATTCACCGGAAGCGGCAAGCAAGTAAGAAGACAGCGTATACAATATCAGTAATATTTTATGGCCGTCAGCTTTGCTCTTGGATTGTAAATTTTAATGAAATCTCTTTAAGATGCAATCAAACTGAGGGGATTTTCCCGGACTTAAACTATATGCGTATGTCATCGGAGCAAGGTAAGGTATACAAAATATATGTATAATAAATATATTTTATTAAAGCGCTCGCTCGCTCGCTTAACTTAACCTTTAATATGGCAGCCGTAAATGTGCTGAACACAAACACACACATGCACATCACACATACGCAACGTTGTACTGTGCTGCCCCTTTCCATTTCAATGGCCGCAGGTGCTGGCTACGTGTTGCGAGTTCCTAGTTGCTTGTGGCTAACAATGACGCCAGACCAAGCACTTGGAAGCCACAGAGCAGCAGCAGCAGCTGAAGTCGATGTGGAAGAAGTCGTAAGTAGTAGAAAAGAAGACCCAGACGACTTTTCGTGGTGTGGAAACCCTTGCAGAAAGTATTTTTTTAGTTTTTTTTTTTTTTTGTGTGTCTGTGCACCTTAAAAATCCTTAGACTTTTGTCGGGTCGCTCAGTTTATTTTCATTTTATTCCTTTTGGCCAAGGAGAGTCAGCCAGACGCCTTTTGCTCCATACTCGATGCATACCTTTTTGGCACTTTGTTGAATTTATCGCATAAGCTTTTCGCATACTTCCGGGTAATTGGCAACACCATGTTCTACACCTCACTGACTGTATGTATGTGTGTGTGCTAGTGTGTGTGAATGTGTGTGCGTTGCGCATTTAAAGGCGTTAAGGTGCAAATTTATTTCCACGCTACCTTTTTTGCCAACGTCCATCGTAATGAGCACTTTGTGTGCGTTATATTTCTCGACCCTGACATATGGCCAAGGGACCAAAAGCACCCTTCATTCTTACTCCTGTAGCAGCATCTTTGCGTCTGCCTCTGCTCTGTCTGGAGCTGCGTAGGCACATGGCTATATGGCTATAGCTATGGCTCGTTAAAGGCGTCTGGAGTGCTCGGCTTGGCATTTTTGCACTTGTGGTTTTCCATGTTATTGTTCAAAATTGTTAAGCACATTTAAGCCTGATTTAGTTCCATATTTATTGTATTTACTGGGCGCCGCCCCTCTCCCTTCTCTCTACTTTACACTCTCCCCCCTTTTGGGCCATTTTAATGAGTTATGTTAACTGTTTTTGGGGGTCTCTCGATGTACTTTATGTGCACTCCGCACTTAATATGAAGCTGTTGAAAACGCCCCCAAAATCATTTCAAAGCCGTCTACGCTATTTATGATGCCAAAATGTTTTTGTGGGGCGAAAGTTTTAAAGCCAAAACTTCAATGCACTTATTTTTATAGACATTTAAAGTTGAAAACGAAATAAAATTGATATTCGAATTGCTTATCGAATTTGAGATTGCATCAAGATTTCTTATCAATTTAAACAAGTAAGAAAGCTACAGTCGAGTGTGCTCGACTGTGAGATACCCGCTACCCATTTTGAATAAAAGCAAAATATTGCGATATTATTTTCTAAATATACCAAAAAATACTACAAAATACTAAAAATATACCAAATGATATATTTGGTATATTTTTGGTATTCAGTATAGTACCACTTTCAAAATATACCATAGACGGCATAATATACCAGATTGTCGGCCAAAGCAAATGAGACCCCTAGTAAGTAGGCGTTTTAGCCCATACAAAAGTATTTCTTTAATAACTTCCACAATTTTGATCCGATCGCAACCAAATTTTCAGAAGTCACAAGGACTATAGTTTCTAATGTATATCCCAAAATTCGGGACTCCAGCTTTATTATTACTCTTGTTATTCGATTTTTTCTGATTTGCGGGGGCGGAAGTGGGCGTGGCAAAAATTTAAAACAAACTTGATCTGCGTGCAATCATAACAAATGCTGTCGAAAAAAAATTATAGCTCTATCTCTTATAGTCTCTGAGATCTAGGTGTTCATACAGACGGACGGACAGACGGACAGACGGACAGACGGACATGGCTATATCGTCTCGGCTGTTGACGCTGATCAAGAATATATATACTTTATAGGGTCGGAGATGGCTCCTTCTACCTGTTACATACATTTCCTGCCGGCACAAAGTTATAATACCCTTCTACCCTATGGGTAGCGGGTATAATAAAAACGAATTTAGGAAATTCAATAGTCAAATTTGTTTTTGATTTAAAAGAAAAGCCAGAGCTAGAATTAAAAGTCAAGTGAAGCGTGACAAATATTTAGAAATAGTTTGCAAATATATTTCGAGCATTAATTATATTTTTCCTACACATTTTTGGTTTTATGCTCGATTCTCGATTGTATGTTTCTTACTTGTTTTTCTATTAAAAATACTTTAAGCAGCTGCTTCAATACCTTGATAGTTCTTCAACACTTTCGCCATCGTAACTCGCATCACGTTTTGTTTACAGCTGCATCAAATTCTCCGAAATCTAAATAAACATATTATATGCTAATAAAAAATTGATGTGCTGCTTGTCTTGTGAAAATCACACTGACAGCTACCCAAAATGATGGTGAGTTGCGCCCTCATGCATTATTCTGCTGCCATTTTGAGGCTCGATAAAAACTAACCTCAGCTCAGCAGTTGAGTAACTACATTGCCACACCTTCTTTTTCTTTCGATGTGGCTTCCTTGCAAAAACAGAGTCAGAGTCGAAAGGACAAAAAGCATGTCCTCTTATCGTAATCTTTTCCAGACAGCTGCGTTGACTTCCGTTTATGGTACAACAACTCTACCCCATCTCTTTTACTGCCCAACCAACTTCTTGATGTTGGCGACCCTTTTCCGATGATGATGGAAAAGCCAACGCCGCATTGCTTTATGGCCATAAATATTTCATTATGAATTTTTGGTCGGCATCGGCAAACGCATTTCGCATTTGCTATCTAGAATATTTTTTTTGCCTAGAAGTAAGTCCCGAAATAAATAATAAAAAATGCAATCCGTTGCCGCTTCAATGAACCTTTGCGACGACTCGACTCACGGAAGAAAAAAGAAGGGAAGTAGAAATTTTTGTTTTTACGCGTCAAAATGTGCGGCACGATAGGGTTAAGCATAGCTAAGTATTGATGTTTGGAGTTGGGGGGGCCTCATTCTGTCCTCTATTCTTTTCTTTTCTTTTGCTGCCTTTCCCTGTGTTCGTGACATCTGCAGGTCGCATTAATAATTAAATCAAGCAATAAAAATTCAGCACGAGTGGCAGCAAAAACAAAAAAAAAAAATGAAGCACAGCTAAATAGCAAATACATAAATTCAATTTCGATATGACGGACTCGAGAGTTATCTTATGCTTTTAATGACAAACGGAAATGAGAGTCAATGAAAATGTTTAAAAGCTGAATTTAATATTCATTTCACTTTTATATTCAATTATTTATACATTTGCATTGCATAGTCTCGCATAGCCACTTGCAAAGTTATAATAACTGGGTATCAAATACATAAATCATTCACTTGGCGCACAAAATAATTTCAGCCCCAAAAAGTATGCTATGCAAAAGTTCAATTGACATTTTCTTGGTTTTGTGCTTGGCAGTTGTCTTACTTGTTGTTGTTGTCATGGATCTGGTTGTTGTTGTTGTAAAATATGCACAAACAAACAATTAGATATGTATGTCTATTATTTATTTTTGCACACAAATTGCCAAACTCATAATAAATTAACATTGTCTTGGAAAATTGAAAATGCCGCCCGCCCCCTTTGCAACAGCAGCATTCTTACGCACGAATAATTCTGTAATGAAAATCGCTTCGTCATTGCAAGAGAGAGAAAGATCCATGGACCAGATTCCGGTGGATGCCTGCTGTCTGCCTGCCTCCCCTTCCTCCCTCTTCCCTCACCCCGCCCAACTGCGGCTTGGCAACATTGTTGTTAATATTTTGCTCAGTGCTCGCAAATGCGATTAAAATTGTTAGAGAAAATTACGCCAAGAGATTTTCGCGCATTGTTGTTCTGCCTTTCGCACACACACACACACACACACGCACATAGAACTGTGTATATTTAGCTTATGTTTTTTTTTGTAATCTAATAAAAATAGTTTGTGAGCGGGTTTGCTCATAAATTCGCAGATAGAAATTCCGACAGCGTAAAGGAAATTACAACAAAATTAAGAAAGTTCTTGGCAAACAAAGTGCGACCGCTCGCAGTGCGTGCAACTTCAACTTTAATCAATAAAAGCCGCATGGGGGCTGCTCTTGCTCCAAAAAACCTTCTTTCTTCTCTCATGTGTGTGTGTGTGTGTGTGTGTGTGTGTGTTGGTAAGTTAGTATGTAGTCGTACTTCAGAGTTATTGTTGTTATCCGAGGGCTACCCCGTTGCGCTTTGTTATAAACTTGCTGAAATTTTTATGAAAAGCATTCTCATCCGGGCTTAAGATTCCCTCATTCCCTTATTCCCAATCTCTTCTTATAAGCTACTCTGAGTTTGGCTTTGGGTCGCGCCCTTTGACTCTACTCTATCTCTCTCACTCTCTCTGCTCATATCTTATTGCTTGTTGTTGCCAAGGCGTTTGTAAATATTTTAATTGAAATTAAATTTTAGCTACCTCACAAGATTTTAGTCGAAGTTTTTCTTGCTTTTGACTTTTACCTTTACCTTTACCTTCACCTCTTGCTCTTGCTCTTGCCTTTGCCTTGGATTATATATCTTTTGGCAAGTCGCCAGAGCATTTGCAATATGAAAATCTCTCAGGTCAGCAGCTAGAGCAAAGGCAAAGATTCAAATGTAAAATATAGTTTCCAAAGCCAAGCCAAAAAGCCTTGTATTAAAACTAGCATTTTAAAGCGGTTGCCATAGTTGTTGTTTTCACTGAGATTTACTTGAGGTTTAAAAAGGTACTTTAAATGTGAAAAATATAGTAAAATATTGTACTTTAAAAACCTTTTTTAGTAAATGAATTGAATTAAGAACAATGATATGAAGTAAGTCATACTATTTTCTATTTAAAACTTATTGCCTGTTGTTGAAATAGTTATAACTAAAGTATGACTGAAATAGACAATTATTAACTCTAAAAATACTCTAAATTCTTATTGCATTGAGACTATTTTCATAAAGCAAATGATTATTATATATGCTACGAAGTTGATTTTGAATATATTCATAACAAAAATTGCACTGAATTTTAAAAGCAATAAAAATAAATATAATTTCGAATTATGAAACTATGCAAAGCATTTAAGTTTTGAATATTAAAAGCTAGAGTTCATTTTTTTCTGAATCGATGCTAAAAATACGCATATAAAGCTTTCACAGAAATCACTATAAGAGAAATTTGAATTGATATCAAAATCCATCTATTTTTGCTATGAAATAAATGATTTCTTGCTCAACAAAAATAATTTCAAAATATGGTCAGCAGCTGTTTAGCAAATGTTTTAGTCATTGCAAAGTTGAGATGATTTTCTTTTGACTTGTATCTAAAAATATGCACATGTTCAACTAAATTATCTAAAAGTAATTGAAAATGATATTGAATTGAATCTATTTTTGCTATAAGTAGAGAATTATTTCCAATGAATTCATGAATGTAAATAAATATATTCATTTTGCTGAATAACTGCTAAGCAAATGTTTTGCTTACCACAAAGTTGTGTTGATTAGCTCTAAACTCCAAAAGTAATCGAAATTCATAATATGCAATTCACATCGAATTGAAAGAGTTCATAATACGAAGTTAATGATTATTTGAACAATAAATAGATTTGCAGTACTCTGAACTATGTTATGCTAAGCAGCTGTTAAGTGAACGTTTTGCATATGACACAAAGATAACTTTGCTTTGACTTACATCTTCAAATAATGCGATAAAAATATGCAAAGTTTGCAGAGTTTAACATAATATGTGGTCATATCAGTGACACATTCATATTTGCCACAAAGTTCTTCCAAGTCCAGACACATTTTGGGTTTGCCACAGCTACCCGCAAAAGTGACTTTTGCATTCAAAAAGAGAAAGAAAGAGAGAGAAAGACAGAGAGAGGGAGAGAGAGAGGGAGAGAGAGAGACTTTCAATGGCGGTCGAAAAAGTTTTTCAAAGCAATTAGATAAGGGGTTTTGCTGATTTTAAAGTTTTTGTCCACTCGCATATCTTTTGCACAGACTTCGTTTCCATTGAAGCGATGGAAGGCGGGGAAAGGAGGAAAAGGTAGTTTTTAGATAGTGGAAAATCAGCTTTTGGCTAAGACTTGTTCGGACAACGCATTTAATCAGCGTAAAGTTCTTTTCGGGTGGAAAACAGAAGCAGAAGTTGTAAAAGTCGCCAGCAGCTGCAGTTGACCGGAGAGAAGAAGCACCTGAGGAAGAGGAGGGGGGGAAAGTGGGGAGGGGTAACTAACCGAAACCTCATTAAAGGTCAGTTGAAGCACAAAAGTTCGCTATATTTGGCTTAAATAATATTTAGGCAAGCGTTAACGGATATGGCCACTAACTTGAGTGTTTTCCTGGTCTCTCTTTTTCACTCTCTCGGTAAACCAGCAAAACAAAGAATAATATTTAAGCACTTGTGTGGAGGCCTCTCTTCCCTCTCCCTCTCCCTCTCTCTCTCTCTCTCCCTCTCTCTCTCTTTGGTGATCCTAACTGATTCGACTTGGTCCACTTGAGAGTCCTTTTGGACTGTGTGCGTGCGTCCACTCAGAAATTAGTTGGAAGATGAATGGCCAAAAAGTCGCAAAGTTTTGCAGCTTTTACTTGGGATTTAGTGTGGCGACGGCTGTAACTGGCTGGTAAGAGTTCCCTCTTTCCCCTCTCCCCTTTCTCCTACTATTCCTCCTCCTTCTCACAGCACGTCTTTGACTCTACATCATGCTCTTTAGTCTTTATTTAAAGCACAAACTTTTTTAATGAATGCTCTTAGTTCTGCACATATTTTTAATGCATAGTTCATTAAAAAGCAACTTTCTGCCTCCTTCCTCTTGCTTCCTCTTCCTCACTTGGTGACTGCCATTTTATAGTGTGTAGTGCATTTTACTTAGTTACTTCGGATTTATGCCCACAAAGTAGCTTAAGTGTTTGCCGAGACTTACAAAATATATGTATATAGTAGTAGTCAACAGCCGGTTTAAACTGCACTTGCAAATTGCACTTAATTGCACTGCATTTTAATGCAGGTTTGTGTTTTAAATTGAAAAATATCTCACAGGTTGCAATTGTTAATTAAAGATATTTTGCAGATGTCCACTGAATTTGAAAACAGAAATTTTCCTTTAAATTTTTTAACAAAATTGAATGACAATTGCAAAATAGAAATTTTCCTTCAAATGTTTTAACAATATTTAATGCAATTTGAATGCAAAATATAAATTTTCCTTTCGGATTTTTTACAATTTTTATCGAAATCTGCAAAATATCTTTTTAATAAACTCTAAAAAATATGAATTTAAATCTTTAAATTTATATGAGAGAAGAAATCTAGAACTATTTTCATTAAAATGCTTTCAAATTCTAACAAAATATCAAATTTTTCTATAAGAAATGGGACCATCTGTCAGGTAAGATAAGATAAAAGATTAATTTTCTACTAAATTAATGAACAGAAAAATAAAATGATAAAATTAATCAATATCTGTTCCCTTAAAGCAGGTTTAATAAATAATTTTAAGCTAACTATCTATCTTTAAATTTATTTTCTTTAACAACACCTTTTAAAAATTCCGACCAACAAATATAGAAGAAGTTCCTTGCAGAATAATATAATATGCAGATTTGACCCAAGCAAAATATTGCGTATATAAATAAATAATTTTCTTTTTCAATATTAAAATCCATAATCTCTTCAAAGCAATTGTAATAAATATTTTTACAAATCCCTGAACATATTCCTTCACAATAGTTGTAACTATCTATGCCCCAAATTATTTGTGTTTTTTTCTTTCTAATATTTCAAGCGAATTTTATTAGTTGTACTGCAATTTTAATGGCTCTAAAGAATCAGCGAAATATATCATATTTTTTTGTATGCGCTTGTCAAATGGCATTGTCAGCGCTTTAGTTTTTTCCCAAAAATATATCAGAGGCAATTCAATCTATCATGACAATATTTTTCTCGTTGCTCTCGAATTTTGATGCTGTTGTTTTTTGTTGTTTTTGCTGATGTTGTTGCTGATGTTGTTATTGTAGTTGCTGTTGTTGTTGCTGTTGTTGAAGCTGTTGTTGTTGCTGTTGTTGCTGCTGTTGAACTACAATATTATTTTTGTGATCTGTTGACAGTCATATCACGTAGTATGAACGAAAAGCTGATACGCCGTGTATAATGGGATTTGTTTATTGGTATCATTTGCGCCAACTTTCGCTGTTGGTTTTTTTTTTGTCTACACAAACTCCCCCGCTCCCGCTCCCGCTCCTTCTCCCCTCAAAGTTTCGTATTGCGTTTTAGAGTGCACGGTATGCTTCGATATACTTTTGGTACTTGCTACTTGGGTTGTAAGTAGCTAAAAGTGGACCGAAAAACGTACGAAAAACGAGCGCGCTAATCCCCATCTATAGAACAGCTGACAGCTGGATACAGTTGAGCTAAGGGTTGAAGGGAGTACGAGAGAGGGGAGGAGGAGCGACTCTGGCAGGTGCGGGCACGTGATGCTTGGAACGCAATATTGACACTTTTTGAACAACTTGACGCGGCAAAAGTCATAAAGGGAGTTCACAGCGTAAAAAGTTAGCCAAACGCCTCAGATTGCACTGCCAAAGTGGATGAAGCTACCTTTACTTGATGCGATGCTGCTGCATAAAAGTAAATCCATGGATTTTTGTGTTGCCACTTAAACTTTTTTTTTGTTCACACCCCCACCTTTTGGCACTGTGTCTTTAAGTGCTTTGGGGGCCTGCTGACTGGACGTCTGCGTTGCCAGCAGGCAGCCAATGAGAGAAGGGGAGAGGAGGAAGGTGGAAGTCTGGTTCTAGCTTTGACTCTCCGACTCTTTGCTATGCGTGTGTTGAGCATTATTTTCATTGTCGCATTTTTCATCATCACACTCCCCGAAGTTTTTATGGGCGCCTCGCTTTCAGCATAGCTGCACCTTTCTACCTCTCTCTCTCTGCTTTTCTCCTTACTCTTTGCTGCGTCTCTGTCTCTGGCTGAGCTTTAGTCTCATTCTCTTTGGCTGTGCCTTTGACTTGGCTTTGGGCTTTGGCTGCACCTGTGCGTCGCTTAGCTGCCGGAAGCTGCACATCAACATTGCCAGCCATGTGCGTGGGCGTCCTTACGTCCTTTCTGTCCTGTCTAGCTCTGTCTTTTTGCTTGGTGGTGCGACATGAGTTGGGAGTCATGCTGCTGTCTACTGTCTGCTGTCTACTTTCATCGTTGTCGTTGTCGTTGCTGGCAATTGCCACTTTTAGCCACCGTTCGCTGCATTGCATCGTTTATTGTCTTTGTACAGGTTTCTGTTTCTCTTTTTTTTTTGTACTCCGGGGCAGCAAATCTCTTTTGAATTATTACTGTAATTACCGCTGAGTTTCGCCCAAGTCCATGGGCATCATCATCTATAGAGGAGCTGCTGCTGCTGCTGTTGTGACACCGCTGATGACTGTGTTGATCCGACGATTATGATTTTATTACGTTTTCGTGTAGTTGTGCTTTGTTTCCTTAATTTCAGTCAGGCACTTCTCTCCTCCTGTGGCGTGAGTTATGGCCCTCGATTTGGCCGCTTACCAAAAACTCTCTTCTCTCTTTTTCTGTGCTTCACCACAATCAAATCTAATCGCTTGTAATGTTAGCTCCACTCTACTCTCTCTCTCTCTTTTTGGTCTTTGTCACTGGATTTACTCAAGTGATAAACGATGTTTCGTTGTTGCTGAGCTGCGCCTTTAATTGTAATTGTCCCCAAAGTGCGAGATCTTTGTTTAATATGCCTTATTCCGCGCACTTCTCTAATATAGTGAAGACTCCGTCCTCTCTTTAATCTTCTAAGCTATTTCTCTTGCTCTCGCTCGGCTAATCAAAATTGATGCATTCCGACATTTCGAGTTTTTTGTTGTTGTGCTTGACACCTTATAGCCGCATATTTATTCAACTTAAAATTTATGAGGGGCTTGCAAATATTTTCTTTTCTTACTTTGAAATGTTTTCTCTTATTTTGTTGGGGATTATTTTGTTATTGTTTGAAGAAAAACAAAAACCTGAAAGCTATAGTCGAGTGTGTTCGATTGTGAGATACCTGCTATCCATTTGGAATAAAAGCAAAATAGTGCGGTATTAACTTTAAAATATACCAAATTAATACATGTATTACAATAGTACTACAAATTGTTGACTACAATATACCAAATTCTATTTTTGGTATATTTATATGTATGTAGTTTCACTTTCAAAATATACTATAGAGTGCCAAATATACCAGTAGTAAGTGATATATATTTTTATGGTATTTGTGTGGTATATTATTTTGGTATATTTTGAGAATAATACCGTAATATTTTACTTTTAGTCGAGCACACTCGACTATAGCTTATTTGCTTGTTTCTAATATTTTTGCAACTATTACGCCTATTAATTTAAATTTTTATATCTCTAATTAAATTAAATTTAAATTTTTTAAACTCTTATCTAATGTGTTTTAAGTGCTGACTTGTCAGAGTTGTATTGCCAAAGTTCATATTGTTTTAACTTGAATTAATAAAGTGAATTCAAATATAAAAGAGATAAGCGAATAAAAAAAAACTTTGAGACCTATTGCTGATAGAGCAATGCATAATGCAAAATTTGTGCATTTTAAAACATTAATTAAATATTTGTTAGTTAACTTGCAAGCTTTCAAAATGATTAAATCAGCTTTCACAAAGTTGTAACTTTCTACTGATGCTTAAGTTTACTATTAAAAAAAAATACTAAAAAGTGATTTTCACTTAAATTAAAAGCTTAATTTTTAAAAAAGAGTGAAATAAATAACATATTCGTAACTTCTTTTTAAATATGCAATGGCGAGTAGTTGCATGATTAATTCAGCTGTTGGTAAACCTCAATTTGAGCAAGTCACTTGCTGGTTGTTCGCTTTAGATGTGTTGCTGTTAATCCTGCCAAAAGTCTGACATACAAGACCTCGACTTTCCCTTCCTTTTCCTCCCCTCCTTCCATGTCCAACACTATATTTCCCCTCCCCTTGTGCTGCTGCTCTATGGTAGCCAGACATTTAACTCTTGCTGGCGCTACGCTCAGCTGTTAAGTACAATGTAAACCGCGTCGCACATTCCACAATCCGAGCAAGAACAACAACTAACAGACCAGCAGTCAGACAGACAGACAGCACAACAATTGCATGTGTGTGTGCCACATGTGGCAAGCAAAGGTGGGGGGAGAACGAGGACGAATTTCGACACATGTTGCCGCAATAAAAATGTCAACACACACATAAAACATCTTCTAAAATGGCATTTGCACAACGGCGTAAAATTCCAGTAGCCGAAAAATTTGAAGCATAATAAATGGTCTTATGCCTGGGCGAACAATTGCCACAGAGAGTCGAGTGGGGAAAGAGAGAGAGAGAGGGAAAGTATAGAGTTGAGGGGTAATGGGAGCGAGAGCACGTGCTCACATCGAGACAGAAAAAGAGACTGAGAGACTGAGAGAGAGAGAGAAAGGAAAGCATACGCACATTGTTGGCCATTAAATGCGCATTCCTTGGCCATATATAAATTTATAGACCAGAAGCGCACAAGACGTACAAAGCGAAAGTGTTGGGAGTTGGAGTGTGTGTGTGTGGGAAAATTGCCGGCAAATGAAAATGCGAGCGAGTGAAAATGGTGAATGTGTCGCACAAGTTGCAAGCAGCAAAAGTCGCGCAACGCTTTCGCTTTTCCCTCTTTTTCATGGCCACCAAAAAAAGCTCGCTTCACATTCGTTTTTAGTTTGCTGTCGCGTTTCTCTCACACTTCACTTCACTGTCACAGTCACTGCTTCCTGTCTATGACCCTGTCTCTATTCCTTCCCCCACCCTCTCGCTCTTTGTCCTTGTGCGTGTGAGCAGAATTTTAAAAAAATATTATAGTCGCCTTTTAGGCGTGCGCGTCTTTAATGAGATAATCTGCGACTCTCAGCGCTCATTTGCTGTAATTGAAGCTTCACTTACCTCACACTCCTCCTCTTCTCTCCTCTCATCTCCTCTCATCTCATCTTCGTCATCCCCCGCTGATTACACGCTGTAATAATGATAGTGCCTCCCAAAGTTTGTACGTGCGTACAGCCAGCCCCCTCGACCATGGTCGTAATCGGGGCGGGGCTGCACTTTGTGGAGCTGCCATCGCCAACATGCAACAGCAACAGCAGCAGCCACATGGAGCTGCGCAAAAGTTGGGGCATGGTAATCTGCAATAAATGAGGCATGTTGGAAGATTTATTTGATTGCTTTATTTAATATTTTAGAAAAGGCAGATGTTCCGCTGCTCCCGATAATCGGAGCAGTCTAAGGTCGCATAGCGAGAGAGTGAGAAAGAGAGAGAGAGGGGGGGAGAGGGATGGGGAGCTGTTGCTGTTGACGTTGAATTATGACTGACGTAATGAAAATTTTTGAAGCGACACAGCAAAAACAAAAGCAGCAACAAAAGGTAAGTGGCAATTTCATTGTGACAGCTGCAGATGCTCAAAAATTGTATTGCAAATGATATACAACGAAGTCATGATCGTATAAGAACAGATCATTAAGTACATAGACAGCAGTAATAACAGTACCTGTCTCTTAAGGGAAGTAATTATAATTTGCAATAATAATCAACCTATGTACTTTTACAATCAAGTCAACAAATGAAGCTTTTACTTATTGTTACAATTTTTAAGCTTATTCAGAATTTGCCTGTTTTCAATTTTCACTTACTAACACACAGTTTAATTAACTTACTACAGCACGATAAAAATAATAATAAATAAATAAGAAAGTCTGAGAAGCTGATATCAGGTATGAGATACTCATTTAGAATGAAAGCGGGTATTATTCTTTTGTACTCTACGGAATTATATTACTATGGCAATATACCGACAAGATAACCAAATATACCTAAGGCGATGTCGTGTATTTGCTTATTTTGTCGGTATATTGTCATTTTAATATACCAAAGGTTATATTTGGTATATTAATACCACAAAAAAAAACAACAACAAAATATATCGAATTCGGTTTTTGGTATGTTTGATATACTATTTCATTTAAATAATATACCAACTTCATATCTATTAAAAATACTAACATATACCAAAAACTAGATTTAAAATAATATATAGCTTCTAACTAATATACCAACTTTATATTATTGAAAACTATTAATATTCAACAAAAACTATATTGAAAAATACTTAAAAAATTCTTTTATATACCATTGGTTATATTTGGTATATTGATATACTATTTGACATATACCATAGAGTGCAGCATATACCGGATTGTTAACTTGGCTGCTGGTGTAATAATTTTAACTTATTTTGTTTGGTTTATGACACTCAAGAAGTTGTTTTTACGAGCACAATATTTAATTAACAATGTCTGACTTTTGCATCAAAATATACCAAATTAAGATATTTTATTATTTATTTTATGCTGGAACATGGCTCACAACACTTTTTTATAGACTTGCCGAAATGAAGAAGATATTTAATTATGAAATGTTTGAAAGCCGCACCGCAATTATGCTTTCTAATTAGCTATGAACTGATAACAACGCTCGCAATGCATTCACTTCTCTAATAGCTAGTCTTATAGCCGGTTAGTTTAATGACAATCCATAAAAACAATAATAATCCTTTACCCATATAAGAACTCCACACACACACACACACACACACTCGTATCTTACTTTTGCCAGCATTACGCATACGCCCCGTAGTTTGGTGTGTGCGAGGCAAGCAAATGTAACGCCTACCATTCGCTGTCCATATGGTTAACTCCATTGGCAAGAGGAGTTGCCACAGCAATTACTTTTATGAAGGTTGACTGCGTGGTTGGTTCGATGGTTGGCTGGCCTGCAAAACACGCATACGCACCGTCGACCCAACGAAACGAGCCACCATCTATCAGCAATCTATGCACATAAACGTGCAGCAACTAACAACTAAATTTCATTAAGCCGCATCGCACAAATTGAACTACAACAGGCACTGGCAGTGGCTACAAAATTTAAGTGCCCGAACCGAGCGAACGAAAGCTGGCAGCCGGGTCATGCGACCAAACGAACCAATTTCGTAGCGGGCAGCCATGTGTGCCACCCAAAAAACGTGGCAGCAACAACGACAACGACAACGGCAGCAAGTCGTGCATGAAGCGCAGGACGCGAAGGACGAGAGCACAAAAATCAGGCAACGGAGCATGACAAGCAAACGCAACGTAGCGCATCCTGTGCCATCGTTGCCATTGCTGTTTGCCACTTGCCACTGCCACCGCTGGCTGTTGATGCCACAAGCCAACAGATCGCCTGCTGGCCAACTTCAAAATGTTGCCCATTGCCAAAGTTGTTGTTGTTGCTGTTGTTGCTGTTGTTGGTGCTATGTGCAGCTGCTTGCGACTGTTGTCTCATGTCCTTGCCCTTCACTCCTTGCCACTTTACTCTCTCTCTCTCAACTTCCGCATCCCTTGGCTGGGATGTGAATCCCACGCGCTTGTGTGTGATAATAAAATGAAAAGTTTTCGCCAGAGAGAGAGTCAAGCAGAGCTTGGCTAGGCGACCAACGGCGCACCGCATGTCTGGCATATTTAATTTATTTATTTTATGCAAATTTCGGATAATGTATCTGCGGCCGCAGGACACAAAACAACAACAACAACGGGAAGAGGAACAGGAAAAACATCAAGGGGTTTCTCCAAGGTGGATCAGCAGCAGCAGCAGCGGCAACTCTCCGAAAAATTCTAATGAAAGCAATTGTTGCCAAACCGCGCAGCACAAAATTATGCTGCATAGCCACGCCTCCCATTCTCTCTCTCTCTCTCTCTCTTTCTATCTGCCGCCCCCCCTTTTGAGTTCTGCAGGCAACGGCTGGCGCTGTGGTTGCCAGCATGATATTTAGCATTACACGCTTCATTGTCTAAAGTGGCGCCCGGGGAGGCGCCTCAATTGTGCATCTACTTCCCCTTCCTCCTTTCCCCTTTCCCCTTTTCTGCTGCTACTTTCCACTCATTCCTCTTCTCAATCCACAGCCATATTGTATTTATTCAAAAGTTTGAAGCCGCCTGCTTGCACTAACTACTAATGTGCGGTTGTCTCTCTCTCTCTGTATGTGTGTGTGTGTGTGTGTGTGTGTGTGTGTGTGTGTGTGTGTGTGTGTGGAGTGGGCGTGGCATTGTGTGCAAGTTCTATCTAGCGGCATTTGCTTTTTATTGTTAAACTGCTGAAAAGTTTTACCATAATTTTGCTAGCTTTCATTTTTGTTGTTTTTCTTATTGTTGCTTCACAATTTTTGTTTTTTTTCTTTTTTTTTGGCTGCACAATAATGAAAAGCAGCTGGGGAAACTGAGCAAGAAAAGTCGAAGTGTCGATATCCTTTTCAAAGTAAAGAGATAAAATATGAAGAAGCTAATAAGCTTAAATGATCATTGCAGATTTTATAAGTGATACTTGAACTGGAGTTTGGTAAATGACAAATAAAATATTTCATTGGAGAATTTTGCAGATTTTTCGATTCTATAAAGTTATAAAGTTTGCTGCCTATTCAATAGATTATTAAATAGTCAAATTTGAATATAATTTCAAAATATGTAAAATAAAATGTGAAAATTTAAAATGTAATTCGAAGTGTTTGCCCATTCAATTCAATTCGTTATTATTAGAAAACATTTAAAATATTGAAAATGTTAAACATTTGTAAAAACTGTGTGCCTAAATTTCTTCTCAACACGTTATTAAATAATAAAATTCTCAACAAAAATGTTTAAGGGTTTTTTCGATATTATTTTCAATTGATTATCAATTTTAAAATACCTTTAGAATTTTGAAAATTAATATGAATCGTGAAAAACTTTTAAATTAAAATTTGAGCAATAGTCTATTAAAATGACAATTTAATATTTAAGTTTCAAATAATATGCAAAATAAGTGTGAAGCTTGAAAATTGAAATCAATATTCTATTCAACTATTTATTCATTATTCAAATTCTTATTATGTTCAAAATTTGTTCACATGTTTTCCTCATCATTAAATTCATGTTAGCATAAATATAAAAATACTTTACAAATATTCAAAACAAAAATGAAACACCGCTTTGAAACTAGACTCCGCTCAATATACAATTTAATATAGTATTAAATATGTGCAAAAAATGTAAAGCCTGAAAATATTGTCCAAAATGCTATTCAACTAACTTCAACCTATGAATGATTAAAATTCCTAGCAAATATTGAATATGTTTAACATTGTGAGCCAAGTGTTTACCAAATATTCTATGCAATATATTATTAAATATTCAATGTTGAAATATTTGGCAAATATTTAAAATAAATATGAAACGCCACTTCAATTTATGATTTAATTTTAAACTTTCAAAATACTTTACAAATATTCAAAAAAAATAAAGGTGAGAGGGTGCAAAATGTTTGTGCTCGTAAAATAAACTAAATAGAGCTAATTGAATATTTGCGGGTTTGCTTAGCGTGCCGCAAAAATTCGCATATCCCCCATGAGGTTGCATGAAAGGAATTTCGCGCTGCGTTTGGCAAAACGAATATACGAACGTATACGTATTACGTATACGTGATGTGGGAATTTTTACTAATTAAAATGGTTTTTCCGCTAACGCTTTATATGTAATTCCCACACAGATTTGTTAATACACAAAAAAGCAAAAGTAAAAGTGGAAAAAAGTATAATACTTTTCTGCAGCTCATAAATAAGTCGAGAGTCGAGTGGCGAGTGGCAGCGAATGTCGAGGCTTCGCCTTGCCATGCCACATGTGAATGCTCGGCGCAATAAATTAGCATTAAAAATGCCTCGGGGCATGGATTATTTGCCGCTGTTTTATTTTGCTGCACCTTTGGCAACTATCACGTGCAGCTAATAAATTCAGATTGGAGCATTTAAAAGGATTGGCAGACCTTCAGAGGGAGAGAGTGAGAGTGAGAGATGGAGGAGAACCTTGGGGGAAATAGGATCGAAAGGCTGTCGGAAAAGTGATTAACTCTGACCGCGTTGGGCTTCAACATTTTCAAAATTGAATGACCCTTTCAGCTGTCGTTTGTGCAATTGTATGTGAAACATTCCCCTCTAGACTCGCCACTCTTTTTTTGAATGGACTTTTCCCCAGTTTTCCTTTTCCCTTTTCCCTTTTTTTTTTATTGTTGCCCCCTTTTTGGGGCGACTTTGAATCGTCGCTTGCAGTCCATTTACCTGCACAATTGGCTGATTTTCTAAACGGCCAGCAAATGGTGTAACCTTTTTTTTTATTATTTTTTTCTTATTATTATTTTCATCTGTTTGGTTTTGAGTCACATAAACGAAGAGTTTAAACTGTTACCATCAATGTTTATAGAGCTGGTTTTAAGCATTTCAATTGTTGTGCACAAAAATTTACATTTCTAAATGGTGGACATTACTTCCACTCGATTTTGAGGTGGATTTGAAAATGGTTGTGTCAAAGTATCGTTTTAGAATAATTAAAGAACATAAAAATGAAGTTGGAATTTGAAATGGATATTAGCTTAACGGTATAAGAAATGGAGAAAAACATAAATAGAGTCAAAATAGGAGAAGCTAAGAGGCTGCAATTTAAGTATTATGTGTCGATCTTAAAATGGTATTGAATTGAATGGCATTTTTTAAGAAATATAGTGTGAAAATAGAATTAAGAATTACCAACTAAAAACGGATCATATGGACCAAAAGTATGTATGAAAACAAGAGCGATGAAACCGGGCGAAGTTGTTTCTATAAATGAATGAAATAAGTTAAGCTCTCTTGCACTAGAATTACAATTGTAAAAGTTTAATATTTAACTGGAAGTTTGGTTATAAAGAATAATGAATTTCCCTCAGAATTTTTTCTCAATAAATCAAAAAATTTAAATTTTAAAGGAATATAATGTAATGTATTACAAAATACCAACTGAAAACGAATCATCTGAAAACAAAGTTAGTATAAAAAACTTGTTATTATAAATGATTGATTACCTATTTTATAATAATCTATTTCATTCATTTAAAAAAATAAGTTTGAGGCATTTCAATGTACTTTTATACTGAACTAAAAATTAAATGCAACACTTCTTGCACTAGAAATTAGTGCAGTAAAACCTCAATATTTAATTCGAACTCTAACATTATAGAACTCTCCTAACATTTTACCCCCAATAAGTTAAAGAATTGTCCATAGCAACTCGATCTGCTTTAATACAAAAAGTAAGAAAGCTGGGGTTGAGTCTGCACCACTGTGAAACACACGCTACAAATAGAACAGTGCTGTATTATCCTAAAAATACACCAATTTAATAGACCAAAAAATACTGAAATATACCAAATTGCGCTGTATATTCAACACTTTCTTGCCAAATTCAAAAGTCCTCAAATTTCAACGAAATTAACAACCTTTATTCAGCTGGCTATTTCAGATAAGCCTTAACGAATCTACCTCGTATAAATATATCTCAACTCTATATATTTTGCTCCACTTTCAACTCTGTTTGTATCTGCGTAGTTTTGAAACTAAATCTTTGTTATTTGCCGAAAGCAGTGCTGAAATTTGTAGTTCTTGCTTCACTATTTTATTTGTTCTCTCTCTCTCTCGTTGTGAACATCGTAAATATTCACTACACAAAAATTACATTTCTCGTGGTCAGTTCTTTACATAGTACCTCTTCCTTTACTCTTTTTATTTTTTTCTCTTGTTTTTTGCGCTGTACCATTTTTTTGCGAGTTGGGTTGTTTTTGTCTGTTATTTTTTTAGGTTTGTTATCTGAGTACACATAAAGAGCGAGTGAACGAACGAATGCTTTCCGGGTTTTGTGCGGGTGTCTCTGGCATATTTATGTTGGCATGTTGGTCCGAGGCAGGCAATTTGCTGCTTTACAATAAGTGCCAGGACATAAAAATAATAATTATGCTTGTACCTTTTATGATTATGGTGTGAAAACAACAATTGTTCGTACGCAGCGTGTTTTTGGGCAGCACACACAGGACACAGAGGCAACACAGAGGCAACAGCAACAGCAACACGACAGCAACAAGGATACACAACACTTACACACACACACACACACTTATACAATGTACAACACTCTAGTGTAGATTTACGAGCCATATACGTACGACGTAGGTGGAGCAAATTATGAAAACAACAATGCTTAAAAACAGGCAAAAAAATGGGAAGCAACCACAACGAGAACAACTCAATGTTATTGCTGGGCAAAGAGGGGAGAGAGTTGGGGGCGGGGACTGCGCCTTACCTTGGCCTTAACATTAAGCTTAGCATGGCTTTCAGCACAATAAACAAAAAGTAATTTTCGCAAATTTGCCAACTTGTAAGCCACGTCGAAAGTGGGCGATGCCAAAGACCATCGGAATTTATGTGGCGTGCATTTCCCTTCTTCTCCACTCCCTCTGAGAGTGGACGCAGGTGTTTAGCTGTGGTGCTTGTTACAGCAACACAGACAGCCCGGTCCAAAGGACAGACGACAGAGGACAACGTTCTTAATACCGGATACACAAAGTTTTGTTAAAAGGAAACTGTCGCGACGCCATTTATTATGGCCGTCTGAAGGGTCGTTGTCGCCCCACAGATATCGCTAATGTGTAGCTCCTTAAAACGAATCGTTTACACACACACACACACACACATATGGAACAGGATATACTACCACATACATACATATGTATATAGTAGATACATGCATGCATATCTCTCAAAAGGGATTACCCAGAGTGTCCCTATCATGCACGCTTAATTCAATCAGCCGTGGCAAATTAAAGTTCCATCTTCTTTTGCGGACAAGTCAAGCAGCGAAGCGTTTAAATGCCGAGAGAAAAATTACATGCGATTGAGGACAGACCTTCGGCCAGAGGGTCAAAGTTCGATTATAGGCTTATTGCGCAATGACACTGGCTTACGCCTGCAAATTAAGTATATGCGAATTGCTGCGCTGAGCAAGTTGCGGCAATTAAAAGCTTTCGAGTGCAATACAATTAATCGCTTGTTGCGGGATTTTTAAATGTGCTTTCAGTCGCTTGCGGTATTAAGCGGAAACTGCTTTAAATTTGCAGCTGTAGTTTTCATTTTGAGACGATTATTGTATTACAAATACTGTATAGTAGCTTTCGGTTGCTTTTAATTTTTTTATAGTTGCCAAGTAAGGAAATAATGTGCTTTATTTTATAAAACTCATTTAAGTGGAAATAAATTAAAAAAATCCAATAATTTTCTTCATTCTCTCAGATTGACAGATTATCAAATATATTATTTAAATGATCATATAATCTTCGAGCTTTAATGAGCTTGATAAGCTTTGAACATTCTATTCTTTATTTTATACTCTCTTAACATTTTTCAACATTTTGACAGATTGTCAAATTAATTTATGTACAATTATCTTCGAGCTTTAATGAGCTTTATAAGCTTTGAACATTGTATTTTTAAAATTTTCCGACATTTTGGCTGATTGTCAAATCCTACAATTATCCTATAATCATTGAGCTTTAATGAGCTTTCTTTACTTTAACTAGAAAGCTAATTCAACTAAAGTATTTGCTACTCCACTGAGTAAAGTTATATTTGATATTGTCAGCATAAGCTAATGTCATTAGGTCCTTAGCATATGGGCATAAATCACGCGTCCCCCCCCGCCGCATAAAAGGGCTGGCGTCTGCCCCAAGCGGCAGCAGGACAATCGAAATTGCTAAACGCTACAAGGACAATTCGAGCATGTAAATTAAAGCGAAGCAACTGAAAGAAAAGTGGAAGCCAACAAAGGGACAATGCAAGCCAAATCAAAAACTTCGCCGGGGAGGTGGAGGAGAAGCGACTCGTCGTGCTTCCCCTTTGGATATGGCAGCTGAGCAGAGCATTAAAGACCAGCAAGGATATCGGAAGAGATGGCGGCGCGCAAATGAAATTAAAGGCGAGCAAACAAGTTACGGTCAGACAATCAGCAATGGGCCAAAAGGACGCTGGATAAGGACAAGGGACAAAGGACAACGGACAACGGACAACGGACAAGGGGACAAAGGGACAGGCAGGACAACAAGGACAATGTGCGTTGTGCGCTGCTTAAAGCAATTTCATTTGGCAACGCCTCCCCATCACCCACCAACGCCCTTTCCCTTTCTTTTAGTTTTTTTCTGCGCAGTGCAAGATCTGCCTTTGGGAACAGAGATTGATTTGTGCTGCCTGATGCCGCTGGTTTCCCCTTCCTCTCTTTCTCTCTCTGTCTGTCTCTCACTCACTCTCTCACTTTCTCTGGCCTTCTTGCCCTTTGATTAAATTAAATTTCATGGGACATATGTACACATTGAACCGAATTGGGTTCCAAGCAGTTCAACAGTTAAGTTTCTTCTTCTCTCTTTTTTTTTTTTTGTTTGGGCTTTTTTCTTTCGCTTTTCGTTTTTTTTTTTTGGATTTGAAAAGCAAAAAGTGCTGAAAAATTGCGCGTAATTTGCAGCAAATCCTTCGTGTAATTTGTTTGTCAACAAATGAGTGTGTAAATGTTGCACATTTAACATTCCTCTGCTCTGCTCTCTCTATTTTTTTTGCTTGTATTTTGTGCTCATCCTCTTACTATTTAGGGATGCTGTGACATTGTCTAATGAGTTAATTAGGCTACTTTATACGGGTGGGTTTAGGATATGCTCTATCAAATGGTTGGGTCAGCGTCCTTAATGATTGGGCAATGCATGAAGATGAATGTTTGGGCTAGGCTACTTAATGTTTATCTCGAATTAGTTGCAGAGGTTTTTGCATAATGAGTGTGGAGAGGGAATGAAGTTATCACTAAGATCTAAGAGGTTGTGTTGTGAAGATTGAAGATGCGAAAGATTTGAGATATTTTAAGAATTGTGTGTTAAAAATAGTAAATCTATTTAAAGGCGTTTTTTGTGTTTTGAGAAATTCAAATTGCTAAATTCAAAATACAAAAAATACTAAATACTAATATATTTTTTAATTTAGGGGGCAATTATTTGAGTATTCAGTGTCATAAATATGTTTGGCAGCAACTTACCTTTTAATCACATTCCAATCTTCTTTTTTCGGTTTCAGTTGCTTTAGTATAACAAAACGAAGTTATTAAAGAGCAACCTGCAATAAAACCAAAAAAAATGGCAGATTATGAATAATAAATCACTATCATCACAAACCATAAAAAAATTTCAATATATTTTATACACAAAATCTATAAAAATTCTTAAATTTTAAGCATACCGTAAAACTGAAATTAAAGCAATAAATTTCCATTCCTTTCTTGACATTGTAATTTTATGCATTCTGTGTATTTACAAAGTGCAAGCAATTGAAGTGCCTCGAACTTTTTTCTTTACCTATTTTTGTTGTGTACATTGTTTGCTATAAGAATTCTTTAAAGGTTTTTTCTACGTTTACGTTTTTTATTGCTTTCATTCTCCCCACATGTGACGCATGCTTTGTTCCGTTATGTGTGTGTGTGTGTGCCCCAGTCAACTATAAAAGGCACAATAGCGTAAATAATGTAAAAGAAAATATGAAATACATAAATACGAGCACAAAAGAGAAATGCATAAAACTTCCCCAAGAGTGTAAGGAGGGGAGCGAAGGAAGCAGAAAAAACAATCTGCAGAAACAGAGAAGGAGAGAAACAAAAACAAAGTTAAACCCAATACATTAATGGTATTTGCATTTGTACTGATTTTATTTGGTTTTTATTGAATTGATAAAATCACGAAACATACGAATGTACGCAACGAGAGAGGGCGCTGCGGTTCTGTTTCATTCCATCTCATTCCATTCCGTTTCGTTTCGTCCCGTTTTTGTTCTGCTGCCAATTTGATATTCCGATTGCAATTTATGTGCGTACATTGTAATGCGTGCGTGTGTGTGTGTTTGTTGTGTGATTCTTTGGCGACCTCCCCTGAAACTTCATCTTTCCCCCCGCCGTTTGCTTGCTGCCTGATTGTTCAAACATCTGCAATATGCTGTGGCGGCAGTCGAAAGGGGAGAGCGAGCGAGAGAGAGAGAGAGAGAGAAAAGGAGTCTGTGTTTTTCGGCTGGATCAATGCAGTCAGTTGTGGAGTGTTTGGGCTGCGGCTACGTTTGGGTGTGTGTGTGTGTGAGTGCGTGTTTATTTGGCACCACAAATGCGTTTCCTCTGTGTGTGTGTGTGTGTGTGGGTTGATGCTTTGCGTTGGGTGGTGGTTGGTTTCGACTCGCGTTGGCGGCTTGCTGCCTGTGGTTGTCGTTTAATGGAATTCCGCTTTTGCATTAAATGTGACACACAGAAGCTGTCACACACACATTCGAACACACTCATACACATGTCAGGAGAGCAAACGAGTTACAGTTACAGGACACAGGACACTGTTGAGGCCGTGCTGCGGTTTAGCTTGTTTAAGTGTTAAATTAACGTTTTAACAGTTTCGATTATTCCGCCAGTTAATTTTTAATGTTCTGTCTCTCTCTCACTCTCTCTCTTTCTGATTGCCTCCCAAAAAAAGAAACCGAAAACTGTAACAAACTTTAAACACATTGAACATTCGTATTCGCATCCTTTTCACTTCCTTTTTCTTTTTCGAACCCCTCTTTTCACAAGTTATGTGCTCAGCTCCACATTTTCATTAGTTTAATTAAAATTTTACATGTCCTGGTGTGCGTTTCCTTTTCAAATTGAACCGCAAAACTTTTTGAATGCCAACCGGAGGCGAAGAACTGCTGGAGAGGGGGGAGGAGGAAGGAGGTGAAGTGACGTGAAGTGAAGCGGGGCCAAGGATTATGTTATTGCTTTTGTCATTTATGCGGTCCATTGTTGCACTTGAGCTCAGGCCATTGTAGTTGCTGTAGTTGCCACAAAACTTTTGCCACATGGCATTCATTTCAATTTGCTTTTGTTTCGGACAATACCCTGTAATCGGGCGATAGCTAAAGAAGAGTAATGGACGTTGGAAATCGAGCAGTCTAATTTTGAATATTTAAAAAACTTAATATTACAACTGTTAGAAATTTAAAATTAAAATGTAATAGAACTAACATATATGCATATTGTTATTATTATAAATATTATTTAGCTTTAAACTATTTGCATATTTTATAAAATATGTAAAATAAATTTCTGATAAACGTACAAAAAAATATATTTACTTTACTATATTTTGCATAATTTGTATATTAAACAAACTAGAAATTTAGCATTAACATTATAATAAATATTATCAGCACTAAGTGAACTTTTTTTTTTAATAATTTAAAATATATTTCTAAACTATGTAAAATTTTCTAAAATATTCCAAACGAAATTCTGTATCTTTAACGAATTATATTTATATTATGTTACTTTGAAGCTTTAAGAAATATTATTATAATAGTATGTATTATCAGAGCTAAGCTAAATATTCTCAATAATCTTTAAAATAATTTTCCGAACTAAGTAAATTTTTTAAAAAATATTTTAAATAAATGTCTGAAGTCAATTAAATGTTATTGAACATATCGAAAGAATAAATTTATTTTAACTTTTCCTAATAAATTTCTTAAATTTTGAAAGAACTAATTTACTTTGACTTCCTCACAGGGTAACTAATTAGTCAAATACTAAAATTGTATTATGCTTATCCTTGAGGCTAACTCAAAGGGTTGCAGTCCTGGCCATTGACAAACGTTCAAACCGCAGTTTTCTTCTCGTCTTTGCTCATTTTGGACTTTGCTTCTTCGCAGCTGGCCGAAAAATTAAAATAAATGCTTAAGGCCGCAAAAAATGATTGCGGTTGCTGACCAAAATTTCGTTGGTTTCTTACGAAACAAAAGCACATTAAATTGTAATGAGCATTAAGAATAATGAATGAGTGTTTGATTTAAATGAAATAAGTAGAGAATTTCATAAAAGGAATTATTGCATTGTGGTTGAAAGGTAATGCAATGAAAATTAAATGTGTGTTAACGATAGCAAGAAACATATGGGAATTCTATTGCAAATAATAATTGAATTTCCAAGTAAAGAATTATATTTCATAGCACATTCATTCAAGCAACTAATCTAACCATCTACAAACTATGCTAATCTTTCATTCATGCAGCTAATTAATTATTATTTTGCAATAATTAATCTTAGAGCACATACATATTGTATGCTAAATCTGCTATCAAACTCATTTGCTGATCCTATTAAATAGTAATTCCCATTTATGAAATCCAACAGATGTGCACAATTTGTTTTTCCTCTCGTTGCTGCTGCTAATGAACTCTTGGCGTGTGAAGGATATCTAAACAATGGGCACAACGATGGTGTTCACCTTTTGAAGAGGCAGCTTCTTCGACTTCGACTTCGAGGCAAGCACAATTCAATTATTATTTTATAATTAATATTTTGTACATTAGAAACGCATCAGCAGCAGCTGGAACCCAAGTCGAAGCACACGCAATCGTGGGTGGCAAGCAACGTGGCAGCGTGGCAACGTGGCAAGTGGCAACTGGCAACTGGAGTATCATCAAGCTGAGCGTGTTGCGTGTGGCACAAAAGCAAAAGCAGCAAAAAAAATATGTGTACAACACGAAAAAAATGAAGAAAATTAAGAGAAATTGGGCGAGAAAATGTAAAAGTTCTGTGTTGAAAGACGCAATTAATATGGCCACGTGGAGCGTGGGAGATCTTAAGAGGATGTTGCACAGGAAATATCCTTGAACTGCACGACATTTGATATACTACTCGGGGAAATTAAGCATATATCATCTTAAGAGCGGAATGAAAACATTTCGTTAACATTTACTTGGTTTGAGCTTACAAAATTGTTTTCAAATAAGTTGTTGCAACTTTGAGCAGCTTTTTGCACCCTTTCCACATTTTTATGTACTTCATTTCATCTATGCCACAACAATTGAATTAAAATTCAATCTAGCATGTAATTATGACTTTTATCAGTTGCTTTCACATCCTGTCTACGCCACATGTTAATTTTGCTAGCCAGCAAGCTGAAATAAGGATAAGCACAAGGGTCTGGCATAACTACTTTCTGGCTGTCAACAAGCGCCTCAACTTTTATGCAAATTGTCTATGCTATGCTGCATTTAAAACCCAATTAAAAGCAAAATATTTACTCGATAGCTGGGAGATTAATAACATTTGTGAAGACTAGCAACAGAGCTTCATGCCTATGTGTTTCTCATATTGTAATAGTTAAATTGAGTTGACTAGACTAGCAAAGACCCTTTAAACGATTTCGAAAATATAAGAAATGTATACAAATTAATTTTTGATTTTTAGAAATATTTTAAAAGAGAATTTCTGAATATTACGACTTTTAAATCTTTTAGTTGTTTAGTAGTTAGATTACTAGACTAAGCAAGACTCTTTAGAGTGTTTTGAAAATGTTTTAAAGGTATGAACAGAAAATTCTGATTTTTTAGATATATAATAAAATGGAATTTTTTATATTATTAATTCAGTAATAAGGAACTTAAGAAAGGCTTTTAAGGCTATAAAAAGAAATTCAGGGTTTTTTAGAAAGAGAGTGGAATTTTTGTAAATTTTAAAAATTTAGTAATAAAGAACTTAAGAAGTATAATATATGGTAGTTTATTAGAAATGTATAAAAGGAAATTTTTTTATTTTTATAATCTATAAGAATGTCTATAAATTACGACTTTTAAAAAAATAAAGTTATAAATAATAAATATGCAAATTAATACCTTTGGTAAGCAAATATGTTCAAATGAGATTACTAGACTAAGCAAGATACTTTGGAGTGTTTTGGAAAATTTGTATAGGTATAGAAAAAATGTATCCTTCTTTAGAAATACTCGTAGAAAATATAGGAAATTTTCCATTTTATTAGTTTAGGAATAAAGTAACAAAATAAATATAATAAATAGAAGTTTATGTGTTTATTGAGAAAAACGAAATTTTTGCTTCTACAAAAAGTGTGTTAATCAGATCATAAAAATAGTCGCTTTTGTAAGCACTTTGAATTGTAAGAAACACATCATAATGAGCTGAAATTAATTTCCTAGACTAAGATAGAAATATATTATAATCTTATTATTTTTCTATTCAACATATTTCATAGATTCTTATTATTTTTCTATTCATCATATTTCATAGATTCCTTTTAAAATGATACAAAACGTAATTAAAATACGCTAGATAAAATAGAGTAATTATATTATTGACTTAGATAAGATAATTTACTATGGTACTCTCGCAATAGAGATCACAATATAGTCCTTACTTAAAGTTGCAAATATATTTCTCAGAGCCTTCGTTCATACCCCTTTAGCTCATTACTGCTGGTTACAGGATATGGTAAATAGATAAAGCTTGTTAAATGTGCAGGCGTGACTCTGACTCTGACTCTGACCAACGACTTGGCACACTTTGTGCCATAGTCAAAAGTGTTGCATGCCTTTCTTGTTGCTGCCACACACACACACACACATAGAGACATCTCTTACTCTTACTCGTAGTCGTAGTCGTATATAATTATTCCTTGGCTGCCACTTGTGACAGTAGCTCGGCAGTGGCAACTCCCAGAAGTCTACTTAATTATATTGTCGTAACTTTAAATGTCATTTTGCCATTGTGTGTGTGTGTGTGTGTTGCACATGAGATGAAGAGAGTAGAGCAAAGCAGAGCAGAGCGAAGCGTTGCTCGCCACTTGCTGGAGACAAATCAGACGACGTACGTGGTCGCAAAGAGAGTGTGTGTGGCAGTGGCAAATGGCAAAATGGCAACGGGAGTGTAAACAACAACATTGAGATTCATGTGGCAGCCTCTAGACTGGCAGCGCGTGCCATCGCCTGACTGGCCTAATCCCGGACTGCTCTTTCAACTCACTCTTAGAGAGGGGGTCAAGAAACTTAAAATCACAACAACAGGCATTCGTTTCATGATATTTGCCAGCTTCCGTTTCCGCTTTCATTCAAGCTTTGGCTTGTGCGTGACTCTGGACTCAGTTTAGTCGTAAATATGCTGAGCAAATCATTCATCTGCACAGATAATGCTGCACAGCACTGTAAAATAGTGTACAAGAGTATGACAGCCACAGCCTGAGCCTTTGTCTCTATAGTTGAGGCTTTAAAATCTCATTAATATTTCGCTCAGACATTTTACTTAATTCTGCGAATTGTTTGCAACGATCTCCAACAACAACAACAACAACTACTATAATAACAATGCATGTGAAAAACCCAGCTGACCAGTTTCGTTGTTGAGCAGACGAAGGGAGAGAAATGAACATTGTCAGTTATAAAATAATAAAACAATTCAAGTGATTATCATTTCACTTGCATTGAATCGAAGCGAATCGCATGCTGAATAACTCAAAACTGTCAGCTACTTAAAGTCTACAATTGATGTGCTTGAAAGTTGCATAACTGCAAACACATTTTTAGCATTGAATTGCTTGCTAATAATGAGTTATTACTTATCACTGTGAAGGTAATTTTGAATAGAAATACAATTTTTGAATTACAATTTTGAGTCATTTCATCTTCAGCTATTGTTATATATATTTAATAATAATAATATATTTAAGCTATTATACCTAACACTGACTGGATAATAATTTGGTTTAAGGAAATAATATAAGATTCAATAATATAAATGTTGACTGATTTTCTTAAAGCAAATAATATTAGATTACAAAACAATACTTATGAATATATCGTGCTTAAGGTATTATTACACATTTTGGTTCACATATAAGTATTACAAGATTTTAAAGTCATTGTTTCTGTTTGCATTTACACATGATATTTTGCATGGCTTATCTTAGTTTCACTTCCGCAAATCCAATACTTTTAATATCTCCTACTCTTTTTGGAAATGTGAATAAACATTTTAAATAGATACTGTATAATAGTGTACTTATGTTTGATTATATCAAATAACACGTAAGAAAGCTACAACCAAGTGTGATCAAATGTGTACCCGCAACCCATTTTTAATATTATAAAATCAAAGCAGTGTGGTATTCATTTTAAAATCTACAAAAACAGAATACCACAAAAATACTACAAATATGCCGGACGCTATATTTTGCAAGCTATATTTGCTATATTTATATAGTACTATTAATATACCAAATATAGCTTGCAAAATATACCACAAACTGCAAAACAGACTGTCAGCCAAACATACTTAGATCATTTGCAGTATTTTATTATTATCAGTAAATTCTGCACCACTAAAAATAAAGCATTGGAGTAATCTTTTAAATCTTTAAACTGTTATCCAAGAGTTTTTACTACTGTAAGCTATAAAACACTAAAAAATTTTATGTTACCATTAATTATTGGCATAGTTTGTTATTCTCTTAAATTTTGAAAGCAGTGTATTCAAAAATCGTTGTAGTGAAGGAAAAATTCATGTTAAGTCGTAAATTTGGTGTTTGAATCAGCTGTAGTTGTAGTTGTTGTTGCTGTTGCTGTAGTTGTGCAGTACGTGATTAGAATGTCCAATGAATACACTCGTTATGGTACATTTGAGTAGACATGCGAGTAAAGTATTCCCATATAGTATTTCTGTTTAAATATCTAGACTTAAAAGAGCAGCTTGCTGATCGTGAGCAGAAATAACTTGTAATTTTATCAACGCTGCTCTTTAAATGAATTTCTTGTTGTTGTCACTTGTTGTATTGTTTTGTTTATCGCCATGCTGAGCAAGTTGCCGGCCTCGGTTCGAGTTGAGCTTGAGCTTGGAACCCAGAGAGAGTCGCTGTCAATGGAAACATTTGCCCAGTTTCAAGTTGACAATCGAATGAATCGCAATGCGATCGTTGGCGAAGCGCAACTTTTGCTTTAGCTGCTGTTGTTTTTTGTTGCTGCTGCTGCTCTCGTTGGTTGTATCTCAATCCCAGCATCATCGCGTGAAACGCATTGTGGGAGGGAAACAGGCGAAGGCACCGCCCGTTGATGATCCGGTTGTGTTTGCACGTCTCTTTGAGCGCGACACGCGAGTCGAGGGCATTCGCAATCCCAGCACGGGCATCTACAGCTTTCTGGGCATGCATTATGCCGAGCCACCGGTGGGACAATTGCGCTATGCTCGCCCCGTCTATAAGCGACTCGGTGGCGAGTTGAATGCCACACGCCATGGTCCGCCGTGCATGCAACCGCATCCCCAGCAACCGCATCGCATCATCGGCGATGAGAATTGCCTGCTGCTCAATGTGTATACGCCCCAGATGCCCGATGAGACAACGGGGCTGCCTGTCTTTGTCTGGATCCATCCGGGTGGCTTTCGCTATGGTTCCGCTGCCCAGTACGACGCCACGCCCATGGCCCAAGAGGGCGCTATTGTGGTGGCGCCACAGTATCGTCTCGGCTCGCTGGGCATCATGGGCGATGGCACAAAGGAGTTCGATGGCAATCTGGCCATGTTCGATCTGTCGCTGGCATTGCGTTGGGTCAACGATTACATCGCCAACTTTGGGGGTGATCCCAAGCAGGTGCAGGCCATTGGACACGGCTCGGGCGCCTCCAGTGCCATGTACTTGGCCATGTCCCGCACCGCTCGCAGTTCGAGCGAGGTGAGCGGTGTGGTGGCCATGTCCGGGACTGCTCTATCTCAATATGCCACCGACAAGGAGCCAGTGCAAAGCGTCCAGGAGGTGGCCAAGATCAATGGCTGTCCCGCGGCCAATGAGCTGCAAATTGTCAACTGTCTGCGTGCGGTGAGTAATGAGTCTTATCTCTGCTTAATCCAGGCATGCATATATAGTATATAACTTGGGGGAAAACAACAACTTTTATAATAGGAAGCAATCTGGTAAGCAAGCTAGGTTTCAATTTAAGCAACCAATAACAAATTTAGTGTCTCATTCGTTCGAACTTCTTTAAGATCTAAATATGTAAATTTGGGAATTTTTAAGAAGTATAAATTGTGATTCTATTACTTTGAATAGTAAAAAAGAAAAGTTCGCTTAAACAAATAAATAGGCGCAACTCTTTCTACTTCAAAAAATGTTAAAGAATACAATATAAAATATAAGTCAAAAAGTTAAATTAAATAAAAATGTTAAAGAATACAATATAAAATAGTGGAAGTCAAAAAGTTAAATAAGAAACTACGATTAGATGTATGCACATAGTTAAAAAAAATGTACATTATAATCGCATCAAACGTCAAAGCTTTAATCTTCAATTATTAAAGAAAGCGAAGCATCACAACAACTATGAATTAAATCTTGTATCAAGCTAGAGCTCATTCATTGCAAAATTAATTCAAAAATAATTCTAGATTTTTTAAACGAAAATATAAAAGAAATTGTTCCTTTTGCTTAAGATAATGGGCACAACTCTAACTACTCAAAGAAAATTGAAAAATGCAATACAAAATAGCAAAAGTAAAGCTTAAAATAGGAAATTTCTAGTGGGTGTAAGTAAAAATAGTCTATAGTCTTACAATGTCTAAGAATGTCAGTCTTTTGCAATTATTCAAGAATGTGAAGCAGCAAAATAGTCAAGAATAAAATCTTGTTTTAAGCCTAAGTTCATTTCATAACAGAAATATTAATTCTACTGTAGAATGATTCTAGAATCTTGAAGAATAAACTTAATTTGTTTCTTTGTAAGGAGACAGAAAACGAGAAGTAACTATAGCATATTAGATGCCGTATTCTCACATGATTTAACCACTATCCATAATGTATTATATGTATATTAAAACAAGGTATTTTATGGTTAGTGATTTGACTATTTTTAACTTATTTGTTTTTACTCAATTGAATGCTCTACGCTTGGTCTAAAACTTGTTAAGCTGAAACTCTTCAAACTCTATTAAACTTCTGTTGTCTACCCTTAGAAATCCGCCATGGACATCATCAAGAACGATGACAAAGTGCAAACGGAACGTTTGGCTGGACGTGCTCTGGTCAAAGGACTCACAGGCAGCGTTGGCTTTCAGCCGCACTCGGAGGCCGAGGACGACAGACGCGCCTTGCCCAGCTTAATCATTGGCGAGCCGGAGCAGCAGCTACGCAACAACAACTTCACAGGAATTCCACTCTTGACGGGAGTCACGAAGCACGAGACTGCAAACTCGGTGACTGTGGACACGCTGAACAAAGTCTTTGGCTCCGCGGAGAAGTTTCTCGGTTCACTCGGAGGTGCGTTGCAACAATTGACGGGATTTCTGCGCATCGATAAGTTGACCGGGGAGATTGCAAAGCCTGTGCTGCCGGGGTTAAGTAATCTGCTGACACCCACGCTTCAGGATCTGTGGAAGGTGCCCGAGACGCTGAATGTGGATCAAGTGCTCGATAAAGTTGTGGAATCCACCACAGATGTGTTGTTCAATCTCCCCGCTGTGCTTACGACTCAAGTGTGGTCCAAGTTGGCGCCCGCTTATATGTACAGCTTCGAGTACAACGGCACCAAGTCGAAGGGCAGCAACTTCCTCAAAGGTTTGCCCATTGTCTCGGAGCAAGCGCACGATAAACCCGAGACGGTGGCCCATGGCGATGAGCTGGGCTATATGTTCGATGCCAACGATATCTTTGGCAATCCGCTGCCCGAAACACATCTCAGCAGTGCTGATGATCTCAAGGTGCGTCGCAATCTCATTCAGATGCTGCTGCACTTTGCCAAGCAATCGAAGGGAGGGAAGCAAAAGCAGGACGTCACTTCGAAGCTCTTCCAGAGCGTCACAGGCGGTGGCACGCCTTTCATCAAGGTGCACACCGAACTGGAGGCGGCGAGTGATTTCCGTTTCTGTGAACTCTCAGTGATGGGCGCTTCCCTCTCACCGCTCACCTCGACGAGCTGCGCCGCATTGGGCGGACTTCTGGGTGGCCTGGGACAGACGCTTGGTGGCGTGGGCAATCAGCTGGGATTGGGCAATGTGGGTGGCAAGCTGGGATTGGGGGGAGGTGGCAACAAACGTGGTGGCGGCTTCGGTTTGGGTCTGCTCTAAGTTTGTGTGCGCATATCTGAATAAAGCCGTTTGGTTCGCATTGATATAAGCTGTTTTGGTTTTGGTTGCCATGACCCGTCGCTCAATTAGCACACAGAGGGGGAAAAAACTGGCACTAATCTCTCTATTGACTTTGGTCTTCCGACGACCAGTCGCAGTCACTGAAATGCGCCGATAAGCAAATTTCCGGCCAAACCGCGCGGCAAAATTTAAACAAAAAGCGAAGGGAATACAAGTTTTAAAACTTGCTAGCACATAATACACAAGGGAAACAACAACAACGAGAATGAGAAGAGCAACAACGTTGGCACTGGCAACCCAAGTGCAAACAATGAGCATAAGCTGCAAGTGAAAGTTGTGAAAGTCATGGGGAGAGAGAGAGAGAGAGCTGAACTGACTTTGGTTGCCTTTGGTTGCCTTGACGCCTTTGTGTAAATTCCTTGCTGAGAGCCAAAGCCGGCTTACCTACGACATTGTAACTGCTCTTTCATGTGATGATATTATTATTATTATTATTAATATTATTAAAACTAATTTCATAAATTGAAACTGCCCAGAGAATGTCATCAGAAGTTTTTGCCTGGAGGCGTTAAGCTCTCAGCTATTTATAAATGGAAGATTAGTGCATGGAATAAAACTGCTGCCATTAAAGCAGAATATTCTCTTTTAGTTAAAGTTATTCCTTGGCTAAGAATTTGTGGAAATACTTTCTCGCAACTTTGATGTATTAATCATTTGGCGATTCAAAGACGCGACATCTGTGACAATATTAATGGGCCCATTTTGGCTCAAAACGAACAAAACTTTACAATTAATTAGAGTCCAACGGATGACAAATGATAATTATACAATTATAAGCAAGTTGTAGTTGTCTCAGTCTTTGGCCATAAATAGAAGATGTCTCCATAACTGGTTTGGAGCAGCACTTTTAATGATGCTAATAAAAATTGCAAATGGCGCAAAAACGTAACGTGAAATTTGTTTCACAGACATTGAAGCAATAATCACACAAGTTTCTCTACTTTACTCTTAACTACCAATGGCATAATAAATGATCAGCGGCAATGATGCGGCTCTATTTGAAGCGGGCGGTAATCAAAAGCATGCTGCGACTTACCCTTACTATTAAACACACACAAAAGCTGTGTGCTAAATGGGCACAGTGGAGCTCATTGCGTAAATTCGTAACATATTTCACAAATCCTGCAAAGATAAAAAGAACAAAATTGTAGTGTTGCAAAAAAAGAATACAAAGAATTCGATTAATGAAGTGTTTTACAAAGTGTTTGAAAATCAAGAAAATTTTTGAGCAAAACATAAAATAAGAATTTATGTAGAACAAAAACAAAAGTGTTAGAAAATTGGAGACTGAAGTCTTATTACAAAGAATTTTGGTCTAAGAGTGCATCAGAAAAATGCTTTTAGTTCTCAGAATTTATTTTTAAAGTTGTCGCATTTTGAGAACACTATTTTTAAGAAGAATTTTCGCGATTTTAAAAATAGGTACATTTATTATTAATTTTAAAAGTCGCATAGAATTTTGACAGCTTTATATAAAGTTCAAAATACGTTTTGTGGCTTAAAAAGAATAATTCAAAATGGAAGGAAACTTTTGAATTAAGAATGTCTAAATTGAAAATAATAGTCTTAATAGTCTTTAAAGTATAAAAGTCTAAATAGTATTATTGCTTCCTTAAATAAATTCTTATAAACAGATAAAATAGTTGAGAAATTTAGATATTGCTAAAAATATAAATATGCAATTATAAATACAAAATGTAATGCAAATTATTTTGGGAGATTAACAGACAATTCACACAATAATATTTATCTTCCCGAATCTTATTTTATTTCATTTTCTATTCTATTCAATTCTTTTATTTCCAAAAGTTTGAAAATCTTTTATCGTGTCTTAACTTTATGAATTTAGGACATTTACTAATTAATTTTGTTGAATATTTTGCCCACACACTCCACTGTGGCTAGTCAACACGCTCGCATAATCAGTTGCCCCAACTCATTGAGTTCATTATGAGGCTGTTTACCTGGGGACGCACCTCAATTGGCATAAATCAGAGCCGTTTTATGGCTAAAGTGTCGCCCAATTTCCAATGCAATTTGCCACGAAAAACTTTACTGTAGTTTTTCCCCTTTTTCAATGGACTCTGATGGGCAATGATGGTGGAAACTTGAGGCAATCGCAGTCGTATGTGTAGTGTGGAGACTGAAGAGACTAGCGACTAGCTACCCACATGCAATTTTTCTTCATTAATGTGTAGTTACGCAATTTGGGTGAAAAACTTTTCTACCGTTGCGTTAATTTCGGCCAATTCAGAGGTCGGTGCTATTTAACAGCAGCCAGAGGAGGGAAGGGAAGAGCAGAACAGAGAGTAGAGCCACCCCCGTCATCCGTTGGCCGAGTCGAGTACTCATCCGCATTTATAGCACACTTCTCTCCCTACTCCCCCCCCCATTTCTATCTCCCCCAGACCGATTCCCTTTCCCTTTCCCAGCTCCTTATTCAGCTCATTCTCATCCGCATTGTCGTCGTGTCGTTTTGTGGTTGCGAGGCACAGCCTATTTCGAGTCTTTTGGCCAAATTAGTTCCGCCCCTCGATTTATATTGTCATTTCGTGCGTTTCGATTGTGTAAAGCAATTTCATAGGGCTCCCCTTCTCTTCCCCTGCCCCTCTTCATCTATTGCTCTGGTTTTTGCCTATTCCGAGAGAACAACTATGTACTATACTCGTATACTATGTATTTGCTGTCATTTCATCAATTCTAGAGCAAAAGTTACGGCATTGCGGCGTGTTTTAGTCTCTCAAATAGATGTGTTTACTCTCCTCCTACCATGTGTGTGTGTGTGTGTGTTGGTGTGTGTGCAACAAGGCACATAAATTAGGCTAGTCATTTACTGTTAATAGTTGCAGCAGCTGCCGAAACCTTGTTTGCTAGCCATGTTGTTGATTTTACAAGAACACGTTGTGAACTTTATGAAATTGCTTTACTTTTCACAACAAATTCTGCTTAATTTTACAGAGTGCAATTGACTTTTAAGAGTGGTAATTATGATTAGAAAATGCTTGTGTTAAAAAAAAGTGTGAGAAGATGTTCCATCATTGAAAATCAGCAAGTGTAATAAAAGTTTGAGAAGCATTCCTTACTTAAAAAGCAAGCTAAGAAAAGAGTTGAAAGAAATGAGAGTCAATCAGTTAGAATTGCACTGAAAAAAGACAATTTTCTAAAATGAAGAATATTCGTCTTGTGTTTTTTAAATAAGACCATTTATTTGAAAAATACCTAATTCTCAAAATAAAACCAAAAATACTAGAATTGTATTAAAACTAAGTCGTCTAAAGATTTTATTTGAATTTTAGATTTTGTTTGTTAATAGATAATAAGATTGTTGGCCTTAAGACTTTAAGATTTTTTCCTTTTATTGATATTATTAAATGTTCTTGAAACTTTAAGATTTTTAAGTTCACTATTTAGATCAAAATTCTTTGTACTTAGACCAAAATCCCGATTTTAAAACTTTTTTTTCAGTGTCAATTATTAAACTAATTCTTTACACTTTTCTAGCTACTCTTTGTGATTTTTTTACTCTACCTTACTTTTTACTCTACCTTATTTTTAATCAATTATCTTTGTTCCCCTCAAAAAGTGTGCTGCAATATCAGCTTCCGCTTCGAGTACATGTCATATGCATAAGAACTGAGGGCCGTAAGCTGGTTGAGGGGGGAGTAAGGGGAATGTCACGCTGTCAGCCTAAATTTTGGGCAAAGCCACTTGCCTCATTGTTCCGAGTTTTGACATAAACCAAAAATCTGCTTTGAATGCCCACAATGCATTGGTATATGAGAGAGGGAGTGAGAGAGAGAGAGTGTGTGTGTGTGGGTGTACTTTGTGTGTGTGTGTGTGTCTAGGACACGTCTCTTTTACGAATGTGAAGCCCTTGGCTATGGGATTATGTCTTTTGTTGTGGGGAGTGCACTTGGCTACGGCTTTGACAGCGTCAATTGCAGCCCTCATTCAGCTCTAGCAGAAGAATTGAATGGACTGAGAGGCAAGGCTACTCTATTATGCTATGCTCTGCTATGGGCTATGAGAAGCTATCACACTCTAATTAAAATTGATTACAATAATTTTGTGTATTGATGGTTGAGTAACACGCACGTTAGTTTACACAAAGCTGACTAATTTTGACAACTTGTTTTTGGGTGGTTTATTACTAATTGAATTGAAGTAGAAAGGGGTTGAAGGCTAGTGAACTTTCCAGTTAATATTAGGTTAGCTTATAGTCTAGTTTATACATAATATTGAATTTTTATTAAATAACAAAATGTTGTTTTAATTGAATTTAAATTTGTAGTGCTCTAATTTCGACACTTTAGAGTTTCGCTTTGAAAAAACATTCACGTGCCAGTTGAATAAATAATTTCGAAATATTTGTGGCCAACACCTTTTCTGGTTTCATTTCGGGGTTCATTGTCATTGGACACTAATTAACTGCACGCAATTTCGGCCATTGGGAGCAAAAGTTTATTGATTGCCCATTACGTGTGCTCAACTCAACTAACTAATGACTTATTTATGCCATTGATTGCCTTTGACATTAAATGTAATTGACACTTTTCGCATCAATTCTAATGCGACTGTTGCGAATCTTGTGATTCTAATCGATATTTGTGGTTTTGGCAACTTGAAAATTGCTAAAATCGATAACTCAATAATTAGAAAAAAAAACTAACTTTTAGAACTAAATAAAAATAATGTTGTTACTACAAAGTTTTCAAGGCAAAAGTGTACTTAAAAGTCTGCAGCGGGCACAAATTTTAGGAAAATGATATTGATAACTTTTGATATAAGCAACATTAATATTCTCTTTATATTTGCAAGTTACTGAGTCTATTCTGGAATACTAAATACTATTTTTGTTTTATCTACAATTCAAAGTCAATTTCTCACTCACTTGTGATAAAAAAAAACTATAAATACATTATGAAAATTGATCTCAAAAGATTCTTAAATTGAAACTTGAATTTAAATAAATCTCTTGCTTTTACCTACAATTTAAAGTTAATTGTCAAATTTGTATTAAATTTAATGTCAATTCCTCACTCAAAAAAATATAAAATCTATTTGGAATTTTCACTTCAAAGATAAATTCTTAAATCGAAACTTCAATTTTCTTGTTTTTAACTACAATTTAAAGTCATTTGTCAAATTTCTAGTATCAAAGTAAACAAAGAAATTAAAAATCTATATTAAAAATTCAATTCAAAACACAAATTCTTCAATCGGGTCAAAAATGTTAGAATAATTAAAAGCCGATCATAATAAAATTTATTGCCATAATTGCTAATATCATATTAATACTTTTACTGCTAAATTTGTTGTAGAAAACCCAGAAATATATGAATTCTAAAATGAAATAATTCTACCCAAAATTGTACCAAGAATATCAATTCTTAAAAACACACACAAAATAATAATATATAATAAAAATATTGAGTCGAAGACTGAAATTAAATATAGTATTAAAAACTAGTTTTAATCACCAAATAAATAATTGAATAATAATAATATTTGCTATAAAGTTTGTCTACAATCTAGAGGCAGCTGCTAAATCTGTTTTCTAAAGGTAGCAAGCAAATGTAAAGTACTTTGCATAGTTTTTGCGCACTTTATATGCGAATTTTACAAGCACCGCGGGTGCACTAACAATTCAGTTCAAGCTGATCCTGCAACGTCTGCCACTGCCTCATCCACAAACTCGTCGCTCGCTTCTCACTCTATGCAAAACGCTGAGGGCAAAGGGGGGGGATTAAAAGGGGCGCGTCAAGTGCATTGGAATGTGTGGCAGCTGCAATTGTGCGGCAATAAATTATTGTGCAACACGCAGACGGCTCCAACACTGACTCCTCAACACACGACAGACAGAGAGAGAGTTTGTGACTCTGACTGTGACTGGGAGACTCGCTGAGTGAGTGAGTGGCAGTTGCAGGCAGGCAGTTCGGGCCGTGGCATAATGAATGCTATGAAAATTTTTAACAATTTTTTAACTTAAAAATTACGACAGCGCTGACAATTTGCCATACGAAAAAAAAGAAAAGGAAGGTGGAGGCAATGCTGCCTTGGGGGCGACGCTGCTGCTGACTTTGCTGATTCGAATGCAGACTCTGGAAATTGCTGAAAATCCGTGTTTGGAGTCGAGTCGAGTTTCGAGACCTGACTCCATCTCTTTTGCTGTGCTGGCTTTTGCTTTTGTTACACCCATTTGATGTACCTTCAATTTGCATGTGAGTGTGTGTGTGTGTGTGTGTGTGTGCGTACGTGTGTGTGTGTTCGTCTGCTGCCAGTGCAATATTTTACTTTGGGGTGCAAGAGCGAAGAGAGAGGGAGAGATTGGGGAGTGGAGAGGTATGGCTCATTTGTCAAATGTCACGACTTGATGATGCAATTGTTGTTGTTGCTGTGAATGTTGCTGCTGCTGCTGCAGCATTGTCGTCATTTAGTTGCACATGCAGATTTATTGCCTCGTTGCAGCAGCAGTTATTTATTCGTATTTATTTTAAATGCAATCATCCCATTTATGGCTTATTCATTTTCCTTGTCCTTTCTTGCGTAAAACAAAAACACTGTCAACTGTCTGTCAGAAACTCATCGTGACAGCAGCTTCCATCTACCTGATGCCCTCTGATGGCTGGCGTAACTTAAGTAAACATATCGTATTTCTAACAAGGGTTAGTTCCCAAAGAATAACACTTAAAGATGTGCAAAGGTGGGGGAGGAGGGAGAGAAATAGAAGCAGGAAAATGGGAGGTGTGTTGCTCTAGAGCAGACATCAAACAACCCTCTGTGCAATGTCAACCTGAATGCTGCTGAAATTGAGAAATTTGGGGGGAGGTGGAACACGGAGAAGAAGAAGAAGAACAACTCACACTATTCACACAATTTATGCGTTTTTAAAGACTTCTATTTCAGTCTCGCCGCGCTGTTGATGTTTTTTCTACTGCGATGTGGATTTATGCACACACTTACCAATGGGGTATCTTTGACTATTGAGTGACATATGTAACGGCATATTTTTCTAGATTTCTTCTAATGCAATAAAATTTGAAGAACTCTCTTTATACTTTACTCTAAAAGTATGAATGGTTGACCTATTATATTATGATATAAACTTAAATCCTCCCACTGTAAATATCTTAAATTTGTAGCTGCCAATTATTTCGGAAATCTTTAATAAGTTTATTAAATCTTAATCAGTTATTTCAGAAGTCTTTAATATGCTTATTTAATCTTAATTGCAAAGGTCACAATTTTTAAGCTTTCTATTATTCTAAAATTTGTATTACGATTAAATCTTAATTTGCCTCAATTTTTAGCCAACACATTTTCGTAGCGTAATTTTAAATTTTTCCTGATTGTTATATATAATATTTAATCTATTAACTCTATAGTTAATTCTTAGCTATTTTTTTTTAATATCAATCTTTTCTTAACTGTCCTCTCACTAAGAGTATTCATTCTTTGTCATATGTAAGTCAATTTAACCAGCAAATTCTAATTTCATACTTTTTAATTCCAATTCTATTTAGTTACTCAATTACTCCAAATTTCCTAGGCACACTCTTCATAAGTAACCTTTTCTCAATCATCTCACATCTTAGTGTATTTATTCTTCGTCATATGTTAGTTAGTTTTGCTTTGCTTTTCCTTTTTGCTTTGCATTTTTTGGTTTACCGCTTGCCTGCATTTCGGCTGTGGCCCTAAGAAAATATTATTCTTTAATTTCTGCACTGCTGCATTTTGCCATTGGTTCGTTTTTAGTTTCGCTTCTCGTTTTTCAATTCTTCATCAGTTTTTTTTTTGGTGTTGCGTCGGCAGCCAAAAGGCATAAATATACAATGCACTTTTTGCTACCTTTTGGTACAGAGTACAGAGTACAGAGCTGTTTTAGTTCTCGTCTGCCTTTGGCTGAGCAATTGCAAAAGCTTGCCAAAACTTTCGATTGCTTCTTTTATGGAAAGGAGGGAAATTCGTTGCATAAGTTTGAGGCGCCACAGCCATAACTTTCAAATTGGCGCACACAAAAACTTTTTCCTTTACTATCATGTAAGAATCTTTCAGCATCTTTTTTTTTCTTTGCTTTCTCTCCGATCGTCTCAAGCTGTTTAATTGTCAGGCAAATTTCGTGGTTCATTGAATTTTTGTTGGCTGAGCAAACTTTTGCGCTACAATTCAGTTCAATTGCATGCCATAAATTCACAGAAAAGTTGTGCACAAAAACGAAAAGGGGTAAGATTTCATAATAATTTGATTTCAAAAATTAATAAATTATAGCGAGGAACATGTGCGAAAGTTAGAGGAAAGTGATTGTCGGAATGCATCGCAATGTCTTCTTCAAAAAGCAGCCTTGTCGCTTGTCGCTGTGGCGACGTGTAAATATTTTGCCAGTCTGCACAGCATTAATCATATTAAACGCGACGATTTCTTGTGCTGCCGCTCGTCACACAGTGCGTATGATTATTACCACTATTATTAATATTATCATGTGCCTCGCGGCTTCCTTTTTTCCCCTGTCCCCATCTCCATCTCCATCTCTATTCCATTTTCTTTTGATTGTTGTAGTTGTTGTTGTTGTTGTTGTTGTTGTTGTTGCTGGCACACGTTGCCATCGTCATTGCAATTATTTAGAAAATCAAAGCACGTGCGAGCTGTGCTTTTATGCTCTGTGTGTGTGTATGTGTGTGTGTGTGTGCACTAAAATGCTTTGAGCCGCCTCGCTTATTACACCACACAAACACACACAGAGCTATGCTCTGCTCACACAAACAATGCACAGTTGTTGACAGCTTCAAGTTGCGAGCTTTGTGCGCAGTCTTTAAGAGGATTTTTCTCCATTCACAATTGCAGCATTACAAAATATACTATGGTATTAAAATATAGTATTTATTTAGACAATATATTTTAAACTTAAGCATATTACGCTAATAGTTGTCAAGTTGTTGGTTTCTGCTACTAAATTTGGTAGCCAAAGCACTAAAAAATGCTTTAGTATTAAAATATACTATAGTGTTACGCTATTATTCAACAGTATTTATTTATACTATATATTTTAAAGTTAAGCATATTACGCTATTGGTTGTCAAGTTGTTTGCACAAAGTTAATTGGTTTGTCTGTCTACTAAATTTTGTAGCCAAATCATTTCTGATTTCCCCATTTTTTTCATTCACGTTTGCAACATTAAAATATACCAAAGTATTAAAAAATACTATATTTATACTTAATATTTTGAGATTAAGTACTAAATTAATTGGCTTGTCTGCTATTACACTTAAAAATATAAAATTAAAATATACTATAGTATTAAAATATACTACAGTATTAAAATACACTATAGTATTTATTTATAGTATATATTTTAAAGTTGAGCATATTACGCTAATGGTTGACAAGTTGTTTGCACAAACTTAATTGGTTTGTCTGTCTACTAAATTTTGTAGCCAAAACATTTTTGATTTCCCCATGCGCACATATAGTAACATAAGTACATACAAAGGGGGGACCCTTTGCGCTTATTTGCATATGAACAAAGCAGACATAAACAAAAAGTTTTGCTCTTGCTAATCCACACGTTCGCTAATGAAATATCCATTTGCCCCCAGCTTCTTGGTTGTCAGTCAGCAAATGTGTTAAGCATAGGCGCGAGGTGTCAAAAATATCTGAGAAAGGGAGACTTCATATATAGTATATACATAGAGTATAGCTTATGTCTCTGGTTGTGTCTGGTTGCAACTTTTGCGGCAGAGGTTTTAATTTAAATTGACAACATCAAGCAGTTAAGTACTTGCAGCGACATTTTAATAGCTTGTAAGCCTCGGGAGGATCCCAAAATACGACGCGAAAAAAAGAGAAGAGGAGAAAAGATTGCAAGTCGGGGAAATGAAAAAAAAAGACGATGGTAAAGGAAATAAATACAACGGACTCTTATTTACATATTCCCAAACGTAAATACGCGTCATTTTATTTGCCCGACTGCTTTCTTTATTTTGTACTGTTTTTTTTTTTACTTTTTACTTTGCTGCGCTGCTGTTTTCTTGTTTAATGTTTGGGCACTCGGAACGTCATCCGTTGAATCCTGTAAATCCTGCGCATCGCATCAACTCATTTTCCCCCCACCTTCAATTTTTACTTTTATGATGCTTCTCGCTTTGCCTCTTGCCCCTTGCCCCTTGCCCCCTGTCACGGTTTTTCTCGTTTTTATTTTTAAGAAAATTTGCATAAAGTGAAAACAAGCATTTTAATTTCACTCGACGTAGTCAAAAAATGAATTGTACAATTGCACATACGGCGAGTTGGTTTGCTCGTTGTAGTAAACGTTAGCATTTACCATTTACCATTTACCTTCCCCCCTTTGCCTTTCCCCTCCCCTCCCACCCCTCTCGCGTGCACTTTCATCCACTTGGCCCCCGGTGTGACCAAGCGGCAACTCCCTCGAGCAGTAAAAACTTTTACGGCAACGCATCCATTGCAAAATAGAAAAGTATCTATTTAAATGGACGAATATTGGTTGCTCTTACAGGGATTTCGAATTCATTTAAACAAATATTAAAGCTAAGGTCGAGATACCTGCTACCCATTAGAAATAAAAACAAAACAGTGCCGTATTATTTTTGAAATATATGAAATTAGAATACCAAAAAAATACTAAAAATATACGAACAACTATATTTGGTATAATGATGCAGTACCACATTGAAATATATTAAAGAATATGTTTGGTTTATTTATATAGTACTACATTAAAAATATACCATAGTACACAAAATATACAAAAAATACTAAAATATACTAACTACTACAGTTGGTATAGTGATACAGTACTATATTAAAATATATCAGATAATATGTTTGGTATATTTATATACTACTACATTAAAAATATACCATAGTACACAAAATATACCAAATTGCCTGCTAAAGATACCAAGACCTGTAGTACATACTTAACTTTAAACTTACTCGAGATTTAATTTATCATTTTATTAAAACATGATAATTTAACGTATTAATTCATTAATTTTAAATTATTTTCTTTTTTTAAATCATAATAATCATTGCCATTTCTTTAAATCTATATGTTTTCTCATTATTGGGAAGTCTATTGGCTAATACTACACAAGTTTAACATTTTTGTTCCCTTAAGTTTTTTAATTATTGAGTAATTTAACCAGTACTTTAAAAATTTATTCAGACCAAGCCTCATACTCATATCACAAGAACGTATATTTTTGTTACTATTTTATTATTATTAATCTAAAAACCATCTACTACAACTCTTTCCACATATTGAAAGCACCCAAAGCGTAGAGCATTAAACAAACGGTAGCGTTCAGCAGTCGTAATTGTTGGGGACCTGTAAAAAAGCGCAATGGCCACAGACAAAACAAACCAATTTAAATTAGACTACCCGCTGGGGTCGCAGTTACGCTTGAGAGTGGAGAGTGAAGGAGGAGGTGGGTGGAGGATGAAGGATGGAGAGCAGAGAGTGCGGGCTAATATTTGGGCAAAAGTGTTGAAACTTTTGTGAGCTCCAACTTTTGACATTCGCAATGCACTAAATGTAAATGCCTGACTTTGAGCTGGGCTAGTTTAACAGAGAGAGAGAGAGCGGGAGAGAGTGGGAAATGTGCTCATGATAAATGTGCATTTTGTTTTCGTTTCGATGGCAGAGGACATAGAATTTCTTTTGGCTCAAAACCACCCACGTAGTATGTTAGAAGTAGTCTATGAGGTGCCATTATGAAAACAATTTCGACAGATAACCGCAACTAGAACCTAAATTCGTGCAACATTTGCTCATTTAAACTAGTTAGAAAAGGGAGAAGGAGAGTGAGAGAGAGCATTTTGTTTTTGAAATGGGACACATGCCACGTTGGCAGTTTAATATAATTTAAACCTAAACACATACCAAATGGTTGTATACAATGTGCGAGTGTGTGTGTCAGGGGTTATTTGTGTGCGCTTGTCAAGTAGCCAAACCGTCTGCCTTTTGACGCTGCCGCCCATAAATTACGAAGCACTTGCGAGCCCAGCCAGCATCTTCACAATTTGGTTAGTCATTTGCCTGGCTCAACCCCAAGGCACAAACAAAACTATTAAGTGGGCATAAAACTCGTGTGAGTCATTGGCATGGGGCATTTTTGGAGACAGACCCCAGCAAACAAATTTGAAGTACCATCTAAGAGTAGCAGACACACAATCCAGCGGATTCTACAACTACAACGACAACAACAGTTACAGCTTTTTCTAGCTAATGTTCATTTAGCAACCCTCGAAATAAAACAAAAAGAAACTGCCTCAAATATAAAGCAGACGCCAAAAAATATTAAAGAGAGCCCAAGTGCAGTGGAAGACGATTTAATTAAAAATAAATAGGAAATACTCACAAATTAAAGCAACTTTTGGAGATAATTAGTAGCTGGATTTAAGAGAAAATCTAGCAAAAGTGAGATAAGAATTAAGGGATAAAATAAGCAGCTTTAATATGTAATCAACAAAAGTTAAGAAACCAATGTTTTTCTATTGAAATGTGATATGCAAACACTGCTATGCTAAATGAATTAATATTACGTATACGCACTAGTGGCATTTAAGCCTGTTAACTTCTGACAAGTGAAGTGAGATTTAATTCATTTATATTTTCCTATTTTTATTATTAATTGCAAAATAATGTAAAAATATAATAATTTTGAAGGAAAAATTTTTATGGTTGAAAATGCAAATTCCTAAGCTTCTAATTTAAATTATCTTTACTTTCTTTTTAATTGTTATTTATTGAAAAAGAATTGAAAATTACAATTTTTATTGAAAAAATATTAAAAATTCAAATTTAATTTATTTATAGTTCCTTTTTTATTACTTATATAAGCATAAAATCAAAATAAATAATTTTTGATTGGAAAAAATATAGTTGAATATACAAATTTCTAAATCTCTGTGAAAATTCTATAAAATAAAATGCAATTTATAGAACAATTGCAAGTCGACTACTGAAAATATTTGCACTTAATCACGCAACGCATATAAATGACAATTTTGCAGTTTATTGCCAACTAATTTTGCATTGATTTCAATAAATTAAGATTTAATTGCTCGCTGCGATTCGTGTTATGTTTTACAATATTATATTATATTTTTTTTGCTTTCTGCTGATTTTTGCATTTGTTTTGTTTTTGTGATGTTGCCAACTGCACAATTTATTGGCTTAATTGAGGGCAACAAAAATGGAGAATGAAAATTGGAAAACGTGGCCAATTGGTTCAGTTTTCGTTGCTCTGCATATGCGATGAGCAAGAACTCTGGACAAACGTGAGCTGCTGCTGCTGCTGTTGCTGTTTTAATTGGATGATGTTAAATGGAAGTTGCAGGCGAACGAACCAACGAACAAACGAATGCTGTCAAATAAATAAAATATAGTCGCACTCTCGACATGTATTTGTTTTAAAACCAAAGTCAAAGACAGAGAGAGAGGGCAAGAGATGAGGAAAAACAAAACAAGAAAAAAGTTTTGCGGCAACTTTCGAGAAACTTTTGCCAAAAGACATTTTCAAGTGCAAAGTTTTGCGCTAGGCAAGTGAAAATCTCCTGGGGACCAGCCACCGGTTGAATTGTTTGTACAATCCCCATACAAAGTATGGGAAGGAAGCTGAGTTCAGAGAGGGGAGGAGTGTGTACCGAAGAGCATTTAGCGAGGGGTTGCCACGAGGGTAGTTCAAGGGTGTGTGTGTGTAGTAGAGTGTTCGACTGTCGTACGAGGTCTAAAAAGTCAATCACAATTCCCAGTGCAATCAGAAGACGCGTATTAATATTTAAAGAGGTCATCGAATTGCTTTCCAGCCAAGAATGCCAAGACAATTTCGCTGCTGGCTGCTGCAACCTCGACAGATAAGAAGTGCCACAAAAGGCGAAATGTTAGCAATTTGTGGCCTGCAATATTTTCCACTTATTTGCCAATTTGTTGCAGCTAAGTGGCTCAGCTCAATGGCTTTGACTTTGGCTTTGCAACCCCCCTTTTGGATAAGATATTGTATTTATATGTTTTCCCACTTTTATGTCTAGCAATTTGGATTTTTATGATTTGCAGCATTGTCTCAGCTGAACTCTCACATCGTTGCATTTTTAATGCCACATTGAATAGACATTTGCATTTGACCCTCACCCCAAAAGTGTCTGTCTCTTTATGCTTTTCCGCACTTTTCCATCACACAATGCCAGACTTGTCTGGTAGAAAAGTGAAAACTTTCGCTTCTTGTGGCCATTCAATTACACTTCTTCTACTTCTACTGCAATCAATCACCCTCGAAACCTTTGCATTTGTTTTTCTCTCTTACATTATTTGCATTTGAATTATGAGTTTCTTTTGCTTTTGTTTGCTGATTTTCTTTATAATATTTGCACATTTTGTTTGCTACACTTTCGACAAACTATTTAGATTTATGTGGCATGCTTTTAAAGTAAACTTTGTGCTTCCTTGTGCTTCATCAGCTTCAGCTGAGTCGTTAACCCTTTTCAAACTTATTCAATTGGTAATAAATCAAATTTAGTTGCTGCAGATTACGACAGTTTAAATACAACTACGCAAAATTAACTTGAATTTATGGCGACAGTGGCAGATATAAAATTGCATTAAATTGCTTTGAAGATATTCAATACAAGGTTTTACTGCAAGCAAAGCATAAGATATTAGAGTTATGTAGGAAATAACTTTTTACAAATCTCTACATAAGTCGTTGCTTATTTTTTAATATTTGTGAAATGTTGTTAAAATTGTATCTATAAAGAAGCTGACATTCAATAAATCAAATTAAGTTTCTTTAGATAACGTAATTTGAAATGTATTGTGAAATTATTTTAAATTTATTGAGTCGATAGAAGTTGGAAGCTAGATCTAAATTCTCACTTTTAAGCTTTTCCCTACTTTAATTTAGTTGCTTCATATTACAAATGGTAGAAGATTAAATATAGTATTAAATGTCGTATTTTAAAGCAATTTTTTTGGTTTTATTAAATATTATTTCTTACCCAATTTAACATAACATTTAATACGTTTTCTCCACATACAAATTACATTTAAAGTTGTAGTTTATTTTGTGCGGAAATCTATATTTGTTAAGAAGTGTAATTTTTATTTTGTTCAATAACTTTAACTTAGCTGAATTTAGTTAGATTAAAGCTAGTACTAAAAACCTATTTTCAAGTTATTTTTTGGCTATATTAAATATAATTTCTTTGAATATTTTTCATAAAATCGAATACTTTATAGCACAGTTTTCTCTACTTAAAATTCTCATGACAAGCTACAGTTTTTTTTATATAATTTTGTTTATAAAGAAACTTTAATCAAATTTAGCTCAAGAAACCTCTTTTAAAGTTACTTCTTTGACTATATTAAATATTGTTTCTTAGAAAATTTTTCATAAAATAAAATCGCACACTTTATAGCACAGTTTTCTCTGCTTAAAAATCTCATTACAAGTTGTAGTTGTAGTTTTGCCAAATTTTATATTGGTTAAGTACACAGCATTCGTGAAGTGTAGTTTTAATTTTGTTGTACGAAGAAACTCGCAAGTTCTGGGGATTTAATTTGTTAACCCTTGGGCTCAAGTTAATTTGAATGCCAACTTTTAATTCGGAAAGCCCGCGAATGAATCAAATAAAATTATGCGCCCAAAAATAAAATGCAAAGCAAACGAATTAACACTTTTTTCCCCTTTCCTTTCCTCTCCTTATCTTCCCTTATCATTCGCTGCATTCTGCATTCTCCCTTCAGCGGCTGCTGTTTCCCTTTTGGCTGATGCCCGCAGAGCACAAGTTTTCTGAAGCCCGCAGAGCGCTGCGTATCCGGAACTTCCGTGCGGAGTGCGCTCGAAGTTCTCAGAGCTCAGAGCGCAGACAAAGAATGCAGTAAAATTGTGGCTGAGGCTGAGGGTGCAACACAAACCAGCGATAAACAAAGATGTACAGAGGGGAGAGGGAAGGAGAGAGCTTGCAAATATATAAATTTGTATTGTTTTTGTTTTGTGTGCTGCTTCGGTTGTTGTTCTGGCGCGCCAAAGAGCAAACACAGTGAGCGCAAAAACCGCAGCCACTAAATGCATTAAAAGCCAGCTCCATGAAATGGAGGCGTTGGAAATTGTGGCACTGTGTGTGAGGGGAAAGAGGGGTAGAGAGGCTGGTGCTGCGGTAATATTGTAACGGCTTTTGTGTGTCTCGCAGCCAAGTTTCGAGTTTGGCATTGTTTTCCTGCACGGATATCCTTAATGAGTGAAAACTGGGCTAAGGCTCGAGTCACAGCCACAGCAACCATCATAATTATCCCAGCATCCCCGTCAAGCTTTTCCCCTGCTCTTCCCCTCTCTCTCTCTCTCTCTCTTCCCCACAACTCAGTCAGAGGTCGACTGACAGAAACACACTCGGCACTCGACACTCGAGAACGCTGCTGCTGATGATGATGATGATGCCGCCCCTCTGATACTTGAGTTCTATGGACTTTGGTCTGTCTTCTTCTCACTCCCCTCTGCTTATCTGACCACATGCGCCCATAAATCTTGCTACAAAAGAAGTGCGGGGAACTGTGCCACCTACTGTTACGCTTGTGTAATTATCATTGTGATCACTTTTCAACAGTGCGAAAAACTTTTGTATTAAAAGTAAACTTATGACAGACAACGCACACGACGCCAAGTTCGCTGACCAAGTTGTTGCAGCTGTGCGTGTGAGTGTGAGCAAAAGGACTTCCAAGGACTCGACCCACGCACACTCACACACACACAGACAGCCAGTGGCCATTGTCAAGTATAATTTATCATTCAGTCAACGTCCTTCGATTGCAGTTTATCATCCAACTTCCTACTTTCCCCCGCTCCGTCTACGCCTCCACCTTCAACTTACTTTACTGGGTCGACGTCTAGTGTAATTTTTCTCTAGCTTGTCGCTTTTGCTTCTCCCCCTCGAAAGGAAAGCAAAAGCTGAGCTGCATTAGAGCAGCAGAAAGACGAATGGAAAATCAGTTCCTGACCTCAGGTTGTTATTTTCCTTCTTTTTCACTCACACATACACACACACACACTCGCCCACACACACTTTAAAGTCTTGAATAAGGGGCGGGGGGGGGGCGAAAAGCTTGGTAAAATAGCAATTAACGTGGATTTCAAGTCTCTACCTGCAATAATCGGAAATAATTGAAGAAAACAAGCAAAAGAAGAAAAAATCAAGAGAGAGAATGAAACAATAGCAACCTGCTCCTCCCCCTCCTTCGTCTTCTCCTATCAATGTGAGTATAGAAAATAGACCATGGAAGGATCTTTGAAGGATGTTTGTACGTGCAATTTGTAACATTTTAATTGTTGTTTATCTAGCCGCAAGTCCGAGTCGGACGAACTGATTAACTGCTTCATACTGTACAATGGCATCGCAGGTAGGGGGGAAAGTGTGGCGGTGGAGGGGGAAGGGGGTGTAAATGGTTGTTCAATGGGGTTGACTTGGTTGACTTGCAGAATTGCAACCGCAGGCAAACGGGGGCTAATTTTGATTGTGCTGCTCAATGTAAATGACATTAGTTCTCAATTAACTGGGCCAATGAAGTGGGCTGTGCAAACTGTGAGCGTTGCATTCCAAAAGAAGCACATCAAATGGACATGCCACTAAATAAAGACTTTCTATATAAAATGTGCATAGATTACATTCGATGGCGGAATTTTTATACTTTATCGAACAATTCTTTGCACTTTTTAGGGTAGTTAGTTAGTCAAAATAAAGTAAAATACAATAAATTGGTTAGTTATTTTGGAAATGCTTTTGTGTTAGTTTCGTTGGCCGACAATTTGGTATATTTTGCACTATACGAGTATATTTTGAATGATGTACTATATCAATATACATACCAAATAAAGCTTCTGGTATATTTTGTACTATAAGAGTATATTTTAAATGTAGTACTATGTACATCAATATACCATATATGTATACTTTGAATGTCGCACTATAATATACCAAATATAGCACTTGGTATATTTTAAATGGATCACTACTTCAATATACCAAATATAGCACTTGGGATACTTTTAGTATTTTTATGTTGCTATAAACATCAATATGTCAAATACAGCGTTTGAAATACTTCTAGTATTTTTGTGGTATATTAATTTAGTATATTTTAAAATTAATTCCGATAAAAAACCGAATCTATTTTTAAGTTGCAATATATATATATATATATATAAACAGCAATATACCAAACATAGCTATTGTAATACCTTTGGTAATTTTGTGGTATATTTAGTATATTATAAAAATAATACCGCACGAAAAATCGAATCTATTTTTCAGTTGCTATAAAACCTCATTGATATATTAATTATAATAAAGAAAACAAATAATGTTATGAATGTTATAAAATTATTTTACAATTTTTTTTGTAATAATTAAATCCTAATATAAAGCCAAAGGCCATTATCTAACCTTCCTTTCTTTTCGAATATAAGCTAATTTATTTGTAAGATTACTTATTTCTCATATACTGTTTTCGAAATTTGTAGTAACTTTTGGTTAAATTTCTGCATTAGCTTTAGTTTGTTTAATTTCATCAAAAGGAATTTAAATTTCTATAGTAAACATTCCCGTTGCTTGCCACAATTTGCATGCATTGGCATCTAACGGTTTTTGCGTTGGCAAATATTTGAAATTCCACTCGTTACTTTTCGAAAACATTCTCTCGCTCTTTCACAGAAATTCTTTCAGTCTCTTTTCAAACAGAAAATGTCAGCGCCTGGGAGCAGCGGAATTTGCGTAACTCCGAAAAAAGCGACTCTTTGTGTTAATGCGCAGACTCAACATTTTTGCCGGCAGTCTAGAGATTCAGCAACAAATGTTGTTTATGCCACACACTCAAACACACACGCACACACACACATACACTCTCGACTGATAATAAACAAAACGTGGCAAGTAACAGTAAATTTAAGCAATGATAAGAAGTGTCTTATCAAATCAAATGAGGACTTTTTGAAGCATTAAAATTTGCAGAGAAAACACTGTAAATAAAAGTGAAAATCAATTATTAGTTTAATTATTTAAAAGTAAAAGAAATGCCTAAAAATAGCTTAATACTTGCAGTAATAAATAGTCGTAAAGAGTTACTGAGGTTGAGGGAGTTGCAAACAGCTGATTTGTGTGTTGCCTGCAGGAATTTCGGCTCGGCTCGTTACTCCGAAAACCCGAAGCACGAAACCAGTGAAATTTTGCCGAGTAACCGAAGGGAAAAACTCACCACTGTTGCATGGTGGAAGAGGAGAGAGGAAGGGAAGCGTAGCTGTTAACTGTTGGCCGTTGGCTGTGGCACAGACAACGAGGAACTTTGTCGAAGCAATTCAGTTGAGTTTTGGTTACTGCCGCCAACGGTTTTGAACGCTTTGCAGCAGCGCGTCGCGCGTGTTTAAAAAAAAAACAAATTTGTCGTTGCCACTTGCCACTTGCCACACAAACATAAACAAAACAGTTGAAGCAGTGTGAGTGTTGTTGGGAGTGAGATTTTAGCCGGTGCGGTTCAATTCGATTGAAGACAGAAAACTCGGTAAATTTGAATTTATTAAAACAAACGTAACACAATGCTTGAGACAAGCTGTGGCGGCCACCTGGTGGCAAGAACGATGCTGATGCCGCCGCGCAACATTTTGGTGGCAAACGGAAACGCAAAAGCAAACGGAAACGGAAGCATTTAAGCAAAGTGGCTGCTTTCTCAGCTCAGCGACTGTTTGCTGCCAACACACACACAACAAATCTCGCAACATGTGTGCAACTCTTTCGTAGTGTGTGTGTGTGTGTTTGAGTGTGTGTGTGTGTGTGAAATGCTGAGCGCTGTCTAAAGCCGGGCCCAAAGTTGCAGCAGCAGAAAACTTGCAATCCAAATACGAATAGTACGAGAAAACGAATACTACACAAAAAAAAAGAAAGAAAGAAAAGAGAGAGAGGCAAAAGAAAGGCACAAAAAGAAGAAAAAGTAGAAAAGAAATCCTCACAGCAGCAGCAGCAGCAATCCTTTTGTACCTGCGTGTGTGTGTATCGGAGTGTATGTGTGTGTAGCAAGCAAATAAATGCTTTTGCAACGCTTTTTTAGCCATTTTATCTCAAGTCGAAATACTGTAAAAAATTGTAAAATGGATTTACGTTTCGTATTCATCGTTTTCCTCCTGAAGTGGACGTATGCACAAGGTAAGTCTCCTCCTCCTTTTTATACACCCCCATGTTTATATACTCTGTGTGTGTGTGTGTGTGTGTGTGTGTGCGTGTTGCATTCTGTTTGTGCAGCTGCCGCTGTTGCTGCTACTGCTGAAGTGCAGTTTTCTAGCATTTGTTCAAGTGCTGCGGCTGTTGCAAATACTCGTGCCATAGAAAGAAAACGTGGCTCACAATCCACATGTAATATGAGTATTTATTATATACTCACACACACACACACACACACTTACACTGTAATGAGGCGCATTTAGCTGAGGCAACAGAGCGGCTGACCTAAAGTGTGTGTTTGCGTACTTGCCACACGTACAAGTATTTTTGCGGGGCAACAACTTTCGCAATTCGAGAGTAAGAAAAACTTTTGAATACAAATCCAAATGCTTTTTATTTTCCCTTCTCACTCTTTCTCTTTTTGATTATTGATGTTGCGACTCAAATGTGAAATGTGAAAGGTGTTTTTTTGTTGTCGAGCACTCAGTCCGAACAACAGTTCGAATGTATTCTCAAGTATTTAGCTGTATTAAGCATCAGCATCGAGAGTTGAAGCATTCTCAAGTGATTCTCTCCCATCTGTCTGAGGAGTTGATAATTAAGTTGACTAAGGAAATACTTCAATATCGCTGATAAAAAGTATAACGAAAATGGGTTAAGCTGAGTACTTGATTTTTTTTGAGATGAGTAACGAATGATCTCTATAGTTTATATGCTGTTGAGAGTAAAATAAACATAAACATAAGCAATAAATATTCCTTCTAAATAAACATAGATTTCTGCCTGATATTTAACCACATAAAGATGCAGCTGAGCTGTTGAAATTTTGAGTTGACCACGTAAAAATTTCTATAGGCAAAGCTCAGTATTTTAGCTTTAGAAATGCAGCTCACATTTATCCAAAAGTTGTCTATATTTTGCCCACACTCACAATTATATTAAGAGTCGATATATTAGGTATCAGAAAACTTGTTCAAGACATTAAAATGTGTTAATATATATAAGAGTTTTCCAATTGACATTAAATTTCCTAAATGTTCTTAATTCAACTTAAATTTCTTCGCACAAATTCCCCGATCACGTTTGCAACATTTGCTCAACTCAAAGTAGCTGGCGTCAAAAGAGTGCTTTAGTTACTTCAACTAGTTATGAGTTAATGCATTGATTAACCGCCTTAAGCTTAGCAAATATATATTTGTATATGTTCTCTGGTTGAATATATATCTCATAGTTAAGTTTCACTTAACTCTCATTTACTTTCGCTCAAATAAACTTATTTGCTTGGTTTTCATACGAAAACTTTTGCCAGCCACAAAACAATTTCCGCACTGTGACTCCCCAGACTACACCCTCCTCCTCTCCTCTCCCTTTTGCTCCAGCTGCTCCCTAGTTGCTGCCTAACAACCCAAACAAATTAGGCAAAAAACGAAAGAAGAAGAGCAAGAAATATATATATGGTATAATATATGAAAGAGGCCAGAGACAGAGTCAGAGTCAGAGTTAGAGCCCCGAGGCGAAAGCAAATTATGAATGAGTTCGTTCTTGTAGCTCTCGCTCTCATATCTCTCTCTCTTTGCAATTTCGGTTTTTTGGTTTTTGTTCTTGTTTGTTCGTTTTTTGTGTTTTTGTTGGACTGTTGCATAAAATATGCGCATTTAATAAGCCCCCGAAAAAAACAATAAGAGGCCATGTAAATGGCGACCCTCAAAAATGCCAAGCGAAGCGAACTCGAAGCGCAAAACGGAAACGAAGCGACATAAAACAAAAGCGTTTTACCGCAAATATTACAAAAGATATATCATACAATATATGTATATGTGTGTGTATGGATGTGGCACAAAGCAATATACTACATGCTGTATTATATTTTATTTAATTTGAGAGCAGTTTCTACTTTTTTTTTGTATGCTCAAAGTTTTGCCTTTCAATACCGTGTAAGGAGAGCAAAATTCAGTAGTTAAAACTTTATAGGGTATCTCTCCGTCGACCCGCATTCCCCCGCAATTTTCCATCCACTTGTTATCTCTTGTCATTTTGTCTCGTTTTTTGGTTAAGGGCTCTTTTATTATTATGTAGTTTGATGCATGTAAACGAATTCAATTGAATAATATCCTGTCATTTTGCTGGGTAGCTGCTTCTTCCTCCGCGGCTCGTTTGCCATGTCAAAATTTTTATCAGCGCACGGCAAAAATTTCGCCATGAAGCAGTAAATAAATAAATCCACACACACACAGAACGGAGCAAAAAATCACTCTCTCACACACACACATGTGTGATGCGACGCGCTGGAAAGTATGCAATAAATTTTTGTTGGGCAACATTGCAAAATTTATTGGCATTTTAGTGGCAGCAACGCGCAGCGATTCAATGCGAATGTGTTGTATTGGTGTAGCATCAAATAAAACAAATTAAATACTTTACTTTACTTCCTTCACTTTGTTTTTTTTTTTGTGTGTTTTGGGCAACTTTTGTTTTTACTTCGTTTCGGTTGCCAAAGTTTCAGCCTTTTCTTTAGCCTTAATTTATAAATTATTCATTCGGCATTGGGAAGCACTGGGCCAATTATCATTTTCATTGCATGAACTGAGGCTCAGCTGTTGTTTGGTCGACTACCAAACGAAACAAAAAAAAAGTAGGCTAAAGCAAAAGCAATGCAAACAAATACGGAACGCAAACAGACAGCTACATAGCGCTCATACGACTCGTTGGCCCCCAAACACAAAATTAATTTCTATGTGTGTGTGTGTATCTTCCTCTTCTCTTCTGTGTGTGTGTGCGTGCGCCTCTCTATATTTATATTTGTTGCTGTCTTGCGCCTGGCGGCCAAAAGCGTCGGGCATAAATTTATTTCGGCAAAAACTTTCGCAGACCGGAATATTAATGAGTATTTAACCCAAATTGTTGCCTTTGATAAGTGGCATGAAATGTTGCCCGCCGGTATCAATGTGCCCCAGACAGTTATCTTACCCCCATCATCATCATCATCATCCTTCCCTTGCTATCTATTTTGGCTACTTTAGTATATACTTGTATGTTAACATGGGCTGTGCTCTTTGGTGCGTTAAATTAGTGCTGCAAAAAAAAAAGGGTTTAAAATTATTTTATATGGCCAAGACAATGCTTGCCTTTAAGACTCGACTTAGCCAAAAGGGTTTCCTCGGCCCTGGCCAAATAATGACCAGCAATTCAACCAGCTCAGAGTATTTTTGCCTTTTGTGTGTTCCCACTTAATTGAGACTAAATGCGAAATTATATCAAGAAAAGGTATTCGTACTTTCCAAAAATTACTTGGCAACCGTTTCAACTAATTGAAATGAGTTTTTGCCGTTTATTAGATTTGCAAATATGAAAAATAACTAGAAGATAAAAAAGGCAGGGTAAGAAGATTATAATAGATTATTTTTGATTGATGTACGGCAGGTGATTTAAATTGAAATTTAGAGCTTTAAATCTTTAAGCTACAAACGCATTAAAAGCTTGGCAAAATTTAATAACAGCTTCTTGGCAGAAATGCAGCCATGCAAAATTTAAGGAATTTGAGTTTGGCAATAATTAGTGAATTGTACATAAATCAAATGCAGTTTATTATGCTAAACTTTAATTCAGTTGCCAGTGTGTGCGTCTCCATTTAATTGAGTATCAATTTTGAGGAACATAAATGAAATTGCTTTGCCTTCGGGGCAACTCATTCAATCAGACAGTATCGAATCATAGAGAGAAAGATAGATAGAGAGAGACATTGGCAAAATTTTAATTAATTTCTGCAGCAATCGGATTGCCTGTCATAATACAAATAGCATAAACACACAGAGACAAACACACACACACACACACAAAATAAATGCACATAAATACACATGTCCTTAAACAAACAAATCATTAGGCATAGAGAGACACATTTATTTATTTATCTAACGTATCTTTTATGACAGTATGTGTGTGTGCAGTGTATGTGGGTAAATAAATAAACAACAGCAGGTCATGCAGGCGACTCGTAGAATCGATTGTTGCCTCAAATAATGGCAAAATTTTGATTAACTTAATTAAGTGATTTCTCCTCGATTTCAACCTCACACTCCCTTCATCTACTATAATAGCAACAACACAATAGCCTACAACGTCGACAATGCTTATCAACAGCAATTGCTGTTGCTGTTGCGCTAATCCGGACACAGCTTGACATGATTACCCGCTGAGCCTGAGCCTTTGTGTGTACACACACATACAAACTGTATGCTTGCCACATGAAAACATATTTCATGGCATTATGCGCAAAACTAGGCCAACAACAGCAACAACAACAGCAACAAAAGCAACAGCTAGAAAAACAACGACCAATTGCGCTTAATGAATTGAGCTAGTAAATTTTTTGCTGAAGCAGCTGCCAAGGCGCAACACGGCTATCAAAAGTTTAAAGTGCCTCAGAAATGGCAGCGGAAAAAAACGAACGCGGCGCCAAAACAAAGTATAAAATAAAATACGAAAAGAAAACCATTAATGATAATTAAAGAAACCGAAGTGTTAATACACTTTGAAAACATAAATGTAATTAAGAGAAAAACTTGGGAATTGAATGAAGATAAACTCTGAGAAGAGTCTAAGCAAATAATTGGTCCATATAGCATTTAAGATTTCTAATTAGTTAAAAATTGTGGAAATTATTCGAGAAATACTTTTGTAAAGGCGTTAAATCTACTACAGAGCTTATATCTATTGGCTGACAATCTGGTATATTTTGCACTCTGTGGTATATATTGCAATCTATGGTATATTTTGCACACAATGGTGTATTTTGCACGCTATGGTATATTTTGAATGTAGTACTATATTAATATGTACTAAATATAACATTTGGTATATTTTTGGTATTAATTTGTATATATATTTATAGCAAATTTATACCGTACGAAATGAATAAAAATTACAAAATATCACATTTGCACTTCCTCATCATTTATCACAGAATATTCATAATTTTACAATATTAAATCAACATGCTAAAAATTCATAATTTTCCTCGCCTATACTTAATATTCTATACACACAATTTGTGCACTTTTATTAGCTGCGATTTATAAAAGTTGATGGCAGCCAATTTGAAATAACTCATAGAGCATATCATATTTAATATGCCTCATTGAAATGTTGTGAAATAACTTGAAAATGACCGAGACAAAAGCAACAACAACAGCAACAACAGCAACTTGGACATAAACAAGTGTTGAGCATATTTTTTATGGCAACTTTGGCATTTTACTCCTTCATTATTATTATTTTTTTCTTTTTTTTTCGTTGTTCTTATTGCGGCGACCCTGGCGCCAGAGCAATCATAAAGCATTGAGTGACCGACGGACAGTTCGTGTCTGGGTCTGAGACTTGAACTGAAACTGAGACTGCGTCTGAATCGGAGTCGGAGTCGGAGTCCGTGTCCGGACTCGGGTTAAATATGCCGCGAGGCGGAGGCCGGACGCAAATGTCTGGAGGAGTCTCGAGGAGAAGAAGCCATCAGCATCTCGAAGCAACTGATGAGGCAGAGAGAAGAAGAGTTTGAGGCTGTTGGTTGTTGGCACTTGCTCGCATTTCTCGCGCATTTTTCAAATGCTTACCCTTTCGACCCTTGAGCTATGCAAAACGCCCCCGTCCCAAAGTGTCATTGACATTTTAATGTGCTAATGAAGATGAGGGGCACAGCACAGCATTAAGAGCAGACAGCGAGAAGCAAGCGCAAAAAAATATGCTAAAAAATATATATATTATGAAATTGTTATAAAAATAGTCAGAACACTGTCAACGCCATCGTCACCAGCTTCGTCATCGTCGTCATCCTTGTCGCCTTTGACTCGCGCTTCTCATTATGGCAAAGTGTGGTTTTTAATTTTTTTTATTATACGCACACACAGTTTTGTACACTCTCTTAAAGGCTGCTCAAGGACTTGCGGTGTTTATGAGTTGTTATGATTTTATTTTACATCATTTTGGTCGCTTTCGCTATGGTTTTCTCTTCTCTCTTTCGTTTCGCTTGCAGTCAATTATGTCAAAGTTGTCAATTCAGTGGGAAATTGCAAGGGCTTTGGCGTAAGCTGCTTTTTACAAGCAGCTGAGTTTTCCAGCGCAAAAATATATAAAAACAAATGTTAAATGTAGGTTATGATTTTACGGGCAAGAATATTGCACAGCAAAACTTGTCGCTGAGTGCCAGAGAAAATTGCAATCAAAAATGTAAATAAATAACTATATTTTCCGAGCATTAAAGTCCTTCGAGTTGCTCTCAAATAAAAGCTACTTTAATGATGGAAACAAGTTTAGCGACAAATAAGGAAATATTCTTATTATTAGAAGCAGTAAATAATGATGTTATTTAAAGCTTAATACTCTTGATGCTCTGTATGATTTGCTGTGCTAAGAATACTGTAATAGTTGTAGCTTCTTTTCTTATAAGTTTGTTCTGTCATTTAAGAAGTTCTTTTGTATGACTTTGGTTGGCAATCTAGTATATTTTATACTCTATTTAGTACTATATCTATATAAGGTATTTTTAAAATTTTGTACTATATCAAAATACCAAACATTTTTGTATTTGTTTTTTTTTAGTATTTTTGTGGTATTTTTTGTATTTGGTATTTTAGTATTTTAGTGTTATATTTTTAGCATAAGTGCAGGAAAAAAATACAGTACTTATCACATATTAGCATTTTGTGGTATATTTTCGGTATCTTGGTAGAATAAAACATAGCCTTTGGCATATTTTAGTATTTTTGTGATATATTTTCGCTAACATACTCGACTCTATAGTGAGCTTTCTAACCTGTTGTGTAATGAAATTATTTAAATGCAAATATTTTCTATTCTGTATTAAATTCGTGTGTTGTAACAGTTGCTGCTTCTTCTAAGTTTTTTCTACTATTTTCTTCTCTGCAACATTTGCCCATTTCCCAACGCTGCAGTTTCCTATTTGCCGCCTCATCTTTTTCGGCAATTTTAAATATTAAAAACTGTACTACAAGGCACACAGCGAGCCCCCAAAAGAGCTTTAACTATGCCTTTAACGTGCCATCTACGACGCTGGCAGCGAGACAACCGAGGCAACAACTGAGGCACTTAAATTTTAAATGCCATGACGCAAAACCCATTTTGTTAACCCTTTACTTCCCAGTCTCTTCCTCTATTGTATATAAGTGTGTGTTTTTATATATATGTATATACGTATATTGTGTATATATTTTTATGACTTTACGCCGACGAGTCATAATTTTTGCCAACTCATTGCCTTTTGAGCCGCAAAAATCTCGGCAAGGCCAAAAAGTGAGCGCCTCAAATGCCGCGCAACACTTTTTCTTCTTCTTCGTCGTCGCTTTTTGTGTGCCATTTGTTGCTCATGTTTCCCCTTTGCCCGTTGCCCAATGCCTGGGTTAAAGTAGTCCTAGCTTGATGGGCTCAGCTGTTGTCCCAGAGAGAGAGAGCCGTGAATAATTTATCAACGTCAGCAGAGGCGATGATGAACGCCACCCAAATGCCAGGCCAGCAGATTGTCAAGTCTCTCCCCCCATTTGTAGTAAACTTTCTGCTGGACTATCTGCGAATCGATATGGCTGGGGACTTGTTGGACCGAGTTGGGGACCCGAAAGCAAAGAAAAGAACAGAGAAGAAAAGAAAAGAAATGGCCATAAAACTTGAGCTTTTTAACAAGCAAATCAAATGAAATGAATGAGCAGCCAAAGACGATATGCTTTCCGTACTTTATGAATGGACTTCGACTTCGACTACGGGCTGGACTTCGACCGTATCCTGTTTAAGGACAACAGAGCTGACCTTCTCTTTCATCCTCGCATCGAAGTCAAGACGCTTATCAATGCTAAGCATTTTGCTGCTTTGTGTCTGTGTGTGTTCCGAGTTACCTTTTCTCTCTTTTATTCTCATCTCGCTTTGTGTTATGTTGTTTTTTTCGGACAGGACATTTTATATTTATTAAAAAAAGCGTCGGCAATTCGCAACGTTGAGAGGCCCTAATAGGCATCCGGTCATAAAAACATGAATTGTGGCTCTTAGCAGCAAATCCAATTGGGCATAAATCGGCTTTGTTGTCCTCCGCCACATTGGCAGAATACACACAAACGAAAAAAACACATGAGCACACACATAAAGGACCTGAGGTCCTCGTTCGCTCGTTCTCCCAATTTAATGGCATTCAGAGAAGCAGCTCCGAAGCTCCTGGCTTTATTTTATGTACATTTAAGCACAATGCGCTTATTGACTTAATGACAAATGTTGTTGCTGGCCATCAATGATAAGAAGATGCCTCGTCCTTAGATCACTTCGTCGTGGCTTCTGGCGCTGAGTCCTCTGCCTGGTTACCATTGGTAATTGGCAAAGTGCTTCAGTTGTGTTCGGGCCCCGTGCTGAGCATAATAATAATAGAAAAGATGCACTGCAAATTGCATTGCGGCTGTCATCAGCAGCAGCAGCAGCAGCAGCAGCCTCTTTTCCTTTACTCCTTGCTCTGTGCATTTCTTACTGTGTCGTAGTCCTTTCTAGTTGTCACCCCCAAACAATTCAACTTCAAGTCTGCCTTTAGCTATTTTTTCAAGGATGTTTACAAATTTACAACACGAAAGTGAATTTTCTTTCAGCAGAAGCTGCAACGAGGAGTCCTGAGTCCTGAGTCCTGTCGACTCAACTCGACTCGAGTTCGAGTTTGAGTTCATTCGAGTTGAGTTGAGACGAGTCGTGTCTGCGTTTGCGTTTGCGTCTTCTCTGCCTGCCAGGCAGGATGCGCGCCTAAGTAGTTTTTGTATAATTGCACTCGTCATTGTCGTCCTTGTCGACATCCTTGTTGCTACCCCCCAGGTTCCTCGCTCTCCTCTCTCCATCCCTCTCTCTTTACTCATGCCTCACGGCAGAGGAACAACAACAACAACAGCAACAACAGCAACAGCAATTAAGGAATGTTAACAAGCGCACTTTTCAACTTTGCTCGCGGCTGTTGCACTTCAAAGGTGTGTGTGTGTGTATATATGTGTGTGTAAGTCTCTCACTGTATGTGTGTGTAAGTCTGTGTGTATTTCATTGCGCCTACGAGACGTGTGTTAACATATTTGCGACAGTTTTGCGGCCGATTTGAAGAGGCATTCGTATGTGTAAGTGTGTGCTAATGTGTGTGCATAGCGACATAGTTTGCCTAGGCGAAATGCTCTATAAATTATAGTAGAAGAGGTAGCTACAATATCAACGGTATCTAAGATCAATTGAAAAAATGAAAGTAGCAGATGTCTCTACGATATCCAGTGAATCTACGATCATTTAAGACAGGGAGAAGAAGAGCTCTCTACGATATCTAAAAGTAGAACTTATATCAACTATATAACATAAATGCAAATATAAATATATTTTACAGAAAACAAAATAATTCTTTTAATAAGAAAGTTGGTTTTGAAAAGCCAAATAAATAATTTAATAATTGTTTCACTGGAAACGAATTCTACATTTTGTGATAAACAAACAAACAACATTGGGCTTGGGGAAAACGAATGGATGGATAGTATTTTTTAAATAAGTTTTAAATATAAAACAATAATTTATGCTACAGAAAATTAATACAGCTAGAAAGCTTGAACACACATTTCTTCTAGCTTGATTGCCATACTCAAATATAGAATTGTTACCTTTATTTGAACATAATACTTATAATAATAACATACTACAAGACATTGTTCTCCTTGTTTTTAAGTACTTTTTTAAATAAGAAAACTATAATAGTATTTTTTCTATATCATCATAGCAACTACTTTCGATGGTCTCTTTTCTCATCAAAGTTAAGCTCTCACTTGAGTTAAGATATCACATAGTCAGTCATTGGGAGGGTTTGGAAGAGAGTTTGCATACTTGAAGTTTGTTTGCCGCATGCAAGTTGCGACATCCTTAATTAAGAGTTGATTGACAAACAACGCTTCAGTTACAAACACTTAAAAATCAATTTGTTGTTGTTTTGAAGTGCTGTTGTAGGCAGACGCTATGCATGCGTAATTAAACAAATCTGAAAATAATTGAAACTTTTCGACATAAATCCCAGACATAAACACCCAGCACACACACACACACACACACACTCGAAACTACACACCCACACACTCTTGGTGTAAGCATACTTCTAGTTGTCTATCAGCTAAACTATGCAAGTTGTTGTTGAGCTTAAAAATTCCCATGTTGACAATTAAGTTAGCAACAACTACAGCAACAACAACAACAACAAATGCCCAACACAGAGACTAAGCAACAACAAAAGCGAAAGCAAAACGCGTGAAAGGCACGCAACCCTTACAAAGTGGGTGCAAGTTGTAAAGGGCAGCAGCAGCAGAAGAGGGGAAGGGGGAGGTGGCAGGACAGTAGCTGGTGACAAGCAACCAGCAAGCAAAAGGGGAGAGGCAGCCAAAACAAGCGTCACACACACACACACACACACACAGTGAACGATGACAACTGGTTCGGGTTTCGTTAGCTGGTTACAGTCAACCCTAATTTACTTTTAATAACTTCATAGGCCAAAGCCAAAGCCGAAACTGAAGCGAGCTAGCTGTAAGGGGGAGAAGCCTTAAAAAAGTGTCCTTTTTCACATGAACTAAATACACATAAAGCGTTAATTTCGATTTTGCTTAACGAGGGTTAAATGTGCCATACGCCCTCCTCTCCCTCCATTTCATTCCATGGCCAGCCAAAGGCCAGTCTCTAACAGTGCGTATACGCGATATCGATAACGATAATTACACATGCAGACATGTCAATGCATTCAGGTGAGAAATTCAATTTACTACACAGACACGACAGACAGACAGAGAGACGACGCACTGCCAGCGGCTTAAGTGTTTGAGTTTCGTGTCTGAGCTTGCTGCCTGAGTGGGAGAATTTTGTTTGAGCTTACCAAAAAAATACTTAAAATGAAGCAGGAAAAAAAGCAGAGAAAAGTTAGCAAGAAATGTAGGAAGTGAAATACTCTAACATATATATTAAAATATATTTTAAGTAAACTGGAACCTATCTAGTAATTATTAAAAAAGCAAAACTAACATACAATAAATTTAAATTTAATGGAAAGTGAAATACTCTAATAGATTATTTAAATTATGTAGTAATCATAAATATTTCAGCAATGAAAAGAAAATTGATTTAAAAGTATGAACAATAATTCAATTAAGGCTACAAAACAAAGGGAATAATTGATCAAGAATTTAATGGAAGGAATACTTAGCTAGGCAAAAAGAGCTGAAGAACTCAAAACTAATTGAAAAAGAAATTGATGAACATATAGAAAGTGATTTTAATATATCTGACAAAAATATAGAATGAAGAGTTTCAGTATGAGTAAAATTTTTCAACATATTTCCTATTTAAAGATTTTTTTAAACAACAATCCAATCATAATTTTAAAGCAAATCAACTACTCTATCAAGAAAGACTTTAAAGTATTAAATTATGAAGGCAATGTAATACCATGAGAGATGTTAAAGCTTAAATTAGAAATACATATTGGGAAAACAAGAATTATACAATTTCTAATCAAGAAATCAGCAAAAATAATAAATAATAATACAAACATAACTATTGAATTTAGTAACTAACTTCAACAAGTAAATGCTGAACTTACCGGCAGACATTATCGTATCTACTCAGCTGCTAAAATAATACGATTAATTTCTAGTAACATTTGATGCGCTGCACATAATGTGATTAAATTATAATACCCTGAGGGAGAGTATGCATAGAGAGCGTGAAACTGAAGATGGGGCAGTATCAAGTGTTGCTGCTGTGGTGCTGGTTGCATGACTGAGTGACTTTCTGTCATGCCACACGCATACAAGACGAGAAAGTGATGCACAAGATGAAGCAGCTGCAAGTGTGTGTATTGGGGGTAGAAATCGAGTGTAGAAAATGGCAGTAGAAACGGAGGCATATGACAAGCTCAAGTGTCTCGCAATCGCAAATGTCCTGAAGAGCAAACCGAGCAAATCAAAAAGGCAGAAGCACACACACACAATTCTTTAGCACTTCTCTTTCTTCCTCATTCTCCCTCTCTCTCTCTTAGAGTGTCCCTCTCCTTCTCTCTTAGTCACTTTTGCATTGTCTTGCTGGTGATTTCATGTGACGCCTGATGCCAGCAAGGATCCCTGACATGGCTGCTTTTGACAGTCGTTTTGCAAACATGTCGAAGCCATTAAGACAATCATGCGTTTTGCCTGTATTTCTAACTTTTTTTTGTGTTGTGTCGTTGCTGTTGTTGTTGTGTTTTTTACATCAAGTGTGTGACACTTTTTTTTTATACCCATTTCCATTTCTTTCAGTTCAGTTCCATTTTTTTCATGATTTTGCTTTATTCACTGTCTGTTGTCGCCTAAGCAAAGAGTCGCCTCTGTTTGGCAGTTTTCTACTCACTCGCTCCTTCGAATTCAATTCAATTCGTTTCGTTTTGCTTTTATTTTCAGACTGTTTTGTTTTTGAAAAATGGCTGTCGCATCACTTCTATTGTATTTTTCGAGTGTCTGTTGTGTGTTTGAGTGTGTGTGTGTGTATTCTGGGTGTTTGTCACAAAGATTTATGCGTTGCAATTTACACACACACACACACACACACATAGAGAGATGCAAACAAAAAGCCGAGTAAAACGTTTGTTTGACGCTTACATTGAGTGGAATGTGGCAAGTGGAATTCGGCATGCGGCATGTGGCAAGTGGCAAGTAGAAAGAGGCAAGGCCTCTGATGCTGCTAAAATTGCGGAAATGGCAACCATAAAGTGCCTAATGCAATGGCTGACCACCAAAGAGACTTTCATTCCAACATTCATTCGCTATTTTTTTTTTTCTCTATATAACAACTCTGAGAGCCTCATAAATCTTATGCATATAAAGTTTTTTTCTTTTTGATAGTCATAAATTATGCAATAGGAATTTCAAATACAGCATCAAGAAACGAAATGAACGTAAGAGCGAAAATAAAATGGAAATCTTATAAGCAGATTTATTACATTATTAAATAAATATTAAAAATTCAAATTCTACTAAAGGGGACATTTAATTCAACATAAAAAAAGTATAAAAGCTATAAATGAAATGCGAAACTGCAAAAATACTAAAATACTATATAAAAATACTAAAATATTATATTCCAAAGGTATCATTAGGTACAAAATATACCAGAAAGTCAGTTAAAAGCGACTAAGACCCGATTTAGTTAGGCGTTTTTTGTCCATACGAAAGTATTTTCACAATAAATTAAATTAAAATGAACAAAATTCTAGACTAAATTTTAAAAAATGAATCCTTCATCTAAAACAATATTGCCATTTTCATTACAAAGTACAAAATGGAAGATTGAAAATAAATTGCAATTCAATTGAAGACTGTCGATAAACTACAATTTCATTAATACTTATAAAACCGACCAAAAATTAATTTTTATTTTCATGCAATTTACAAAATTGAAGACTGCAAATTAATATTTCTATCAATTTACCCTCAATGAACTGCAAATTGTTCTGAACTCCATTAAAAACCCTCATCAAATTTCAACTATAAAACTAAAAAATGATTATGCAATAAATTTGTAATCAAAATGTTGAAAATGAATTCAAATTTGTATTATAAATATGAAAATTTATTAATAGCCAAAACTTGAAATGACTTTGGCACAAATTGACTTGATATTTAACGAGAAGTGTAAACAGATTCCCCTCGCTTCCCCCCTCTTCAACTCTTGCCAAGCAAAAACCACACAAAAGCTAAATCTATTGCAGGATAAAAAAAAGTTTGGACAACCATAAAAAGCAACAACTATCAAAAGGGGGAACGAAAATTAAAATGAAATGCAAGGGAAGGAAGTTAAAAAGTAAGGACAACAACAAAAAGAGCAAGGAAAAATGGGGGGTGGTTATAACGACAGATTGAACCCTTCGCTTTTAATGCAATTAAGTTTAATTGAAAATTTTCACTCCAAATTATGAGCCGAACGTGTTGTTATGGAGCTCTCTCTCTCAAGGCATAGATAGAAAGATATAGACACACACACCCTCGCAATCAGGCAGATGGAAATTAACATGCACACCCACACACACACACACACAGAGTGAGACTTGGGGCATGTCCTTTGGTGCTTTGCACGTACTGCGAGCCCCAGGATGAGAGGTCCAGAGAAATGACAGGATGAGTGAAAGCAATCAAGCGTTCAAATCACTAGCCGAAAAACCGAAGGCAGCAACTCGAAAGTTTGCTTTGATGCCGCAACTGAAGAGCAGCAGCAGCCGCCGCCACGGTTCCAGGTCCAGGACTTTATTACAAAACAAACAAGCAGCAGGAGCAAGCTGAAGTAGCAAGCAGATTGCCAAGGACTGTTTCATCTTCAGCACTTTGCCCGCTCGGCATTTAACTTATCTTTTATCTTGATTGCTGTTGACGATGACAAGGATAATGATGATGATGATGGCGTTGCTGTCGTTGATGTCCTGTGATTTTGTGTTTCACCTGGGCGTGGGCATATCTATTTATATAAGCGAGCGAATGCCGCTTGATTTTAATTAGCATTTGACACAGCAGCTTAACACGAATGAAATTTCTCCGCTCATCCTGAATGAGACGTGGTTTGTGCCTCCTTTTCAGTTGATGGGTGGCAGGGGCAACGGGTTGCGGGTAGCGGGTGGCAGCTGCCATCCATAGGTGAGTTTGTTGCTCCGACTATTTGCTGTTTAATGAGCCATCACACGAACTGGAATTTCAAATGTCCCGATGTGCAAATAAAAATATCGTGTGGCTGCCTTCAACAATCTTCCTTGATCAATCATACTCACATTTTACGATGCACAAAGTTTTGTAACCCTTTTGGGCAATTATGTAAAACAAAAATTTAATTCCTTTGTTTATAGTTCAAATTTCAATATGAGAATTTTAGTTGACACACTTGCATACATTTTTAAAGCGGAACTGAATAGAATTCCCATTTTATAAATACTAAATATGAGGAAGCGAAAATAATGTAAATAGAAATATTTAAAATTTTTAGATGGAATAATTTAAAGAAGCGAAAATATTTTAAAAATAAATTTGCTTGGACTGTGGAAGAAATAATTGGCGGAGATAGAAGAACCTTTTTAAGTTAAATTCTATATGAAGCAGCAGAAATATTGTAAAATGAAATTTATGGAATTTTGGTTGACACACTTTCAAATATTTCTAAAGCAAATAGAATAATATTTTTCCACTTTCTATTATTCTTAGCGAAAAAAGCTTTACTATGTTAGATAGTTTAGCTCTGAAATTTTCACATATTTTTAGTCTAAAATTATTTGCCAAAGTTTGCTTCAAGCCTAACATACGTAAATTGCAAAAAGTTATTGTAATTAGCTAATGTGTTTTGCTGTACTTCTTAGACATTTCACACCTATTTTTCGCTTAAATTTTGGAGCTAATTAGAATTAAGAATTTCAAACTTTAAACTTATGAACATAAAAAAAACTTTCAGCATTTTTATAAAAGTTGCTTAAAGTATGTTTTAAGCAGCTGCCAACAAACAAAATTGAAGATGCCCTGTAGAGCGCACAACAAAAACAGAAACTAGAATAACAGACGCACACACACCAATACACACACATGTGCACTTGCACCCACTTATACACACACACACACACTTACACCTAGGCAAACTTGTTGTACTATTTGTGGATTTTGTCGTTCGATGCGCTGTGCCGGAAAATTCAATGTGAAAACTTTGCATTTGGCAAGCGAGTGTGTAAGTGTGTGTGTGTGGGGTGTGTGGGTGTATAGAGCAGTGACTGTGTGTGTGTTTGTCTGCTCTGACTCTTGGCTGGAGCGTCAAGGCTGCAAGTTTTTTGGCCAACAGCAGCAAGTGCAATTGCATATACTTAGTTGTATTTGCATCCACAGACAACGCCAAGTATTGGACACATGTTTTTTTCCACACACACACAAGGGGGGAGGAAGTTAAAGAGGGGCAGAAAAGGGGATGCCTGACTAGGGAGGTGAAAGTAGAGAAAAGGGAGGACTAACTGCGGTTGCAGGTGGAGCTTGCTGCCTACGGGAATGTGGAGCAAAAGTATCTGCGACTCTCTGTCTCTCTGTCTGACTCACTGACTGACTGAGTGGGCGTCTCTTTAGCTAGATATACGAGTGTTACAGACCCCTCCTTCCCCCCTCCACACACTGCTGTCTAAAAGTATTTGCACACTCGGTTGTGTGTTGCATTTGGCATTGTAATGCATTTAGTGGGCGCTCGCCAAAAGTGGGCAAAAGTTTGCCAAAGGGGGTTGGTAAGAGGTTGGGGGGGGTGGCAAACCTGGCATGTGCAACTTTGAAGTGTGTCAATGCAAATGTGTGTGTGTGTGTGTGTGGCGTTCAGTCTCTCGTGTGTTTTGAATTATTTATATTATTTGCACTTTATATGCAGCAGCTTGGCTCCCAGTTCAACAGGCCAACTCTCTCACAGCTCACAGCCAGACACTTTTGCTCTGTATAAAATAAAAAAAATACATATATCTATATAAGCATTTGTATAGTGCACATTTGGCTGTGACGTTGATGCCAATGCTGATTCTCTCTCTCTCTTTGCATTTATTGCATTTTGCATTAAACCACAAAAATCTTGACTCCCGACATGTTTACAATTTGAATGAACATGGCAAATGTCACTCCATAATCCAGGGGCGTTGTTAGCATGAATGTGGAAGGGGGTTCCCTTTGTCTACACAATTATAAAGAGTGTCAAAAAAAGAAAACACCCAAAAAACAAAAAATGCAATTCATTTGCTAGAACTTGTGAGTCATTGTCCTGTCTCCCCCTTCTCAATCTCCGCCCAGGGACAACCCTTGCCAGCTACTAGAAAACCGAAAAAAAAAAAAACTGTGCTCTAAACGTTGAGAATTTATAGCCATACTCGACTGTTTGGTTGTTGTTCTCCTTGTTCTCGTTGCGTCGTTATGATTCATAACTAAACAAAAACTTTTCACAACATCCCCGGAAACAATTTGCTGCACACGAAGCGTTTACCAAACTTTAATTTGACTCATTTGCGTTCTACACGAAGCACGAAGTTTCCACAGCAAATAACAAAATAAACAAACAGAACAGAACAGAACAGAAATATTGTACAATTCTCTTGAAAAAAGTTAGTAGTAGAAGACTCGACTTCGTTGAGGCGACAATGATATAATCGTTGCTGTTATGTTCACAACTTTTTTTTTCGGTGTTGGTGGTTGAAACTAAATTAAACAACTGAAGATTTGGTAACAAAAATGAATACTTGAGGGTGGAAAAAATAAAGTGACGAAAAGCTGAGCTTATTTTGTAATATTGCTGATAATGTCAAGGATTAGCTGATGTGTGATATTTACAAATATGACTTGGCACTTACCTGAAGCAACATAAATCATACATGAAAGGGAAAAGAAAAATACATTAATATTGATTCAAGTAATTCATAGACAACAGAGAAATTAGATAACATCAAGTATACTTTTGATGAACATGTTTAATGAAGAAATTGCATCTTAGATTCAAGATAACATTAAGTATATTAGATAATGTATAACTTTGTTAAATTTGTCTACCCAATAATGAGGAAGGACAAGCGTAGTTACATAGTGTCTCAAATTTTGTTACAGACAATAATAACAATAATATTTTTTATTTCTGAGTATTTGGTTGCGATCGGAGAAAATTTTATGATTTACATACGAAATCATTTTTAATGGCAAATAAATACTGAAAACGGGTCTTTGTTGTTTTGGGCGATTATCTGGTATATTTTAAATTCTATGGTATATTTCGAATGAAAAACTATATTAATATATCTGACAAAGATTAGGTATATTTTTAGTATTTCGCGGAATATTGATACGGTATATTTTTAAAGTAATACCGCACTATTTCTCTCTTATTCAAAATGGTATCATTCAATAGTGGTATATTTCGAATGTAGTACCTCTGATTCAGTATTTTTTGGTATATTTTAAAAATAATACCTTACTGCTTCGCTTTTATTTGTGCTAATTTGGTCTACCAAACCACTTTCTTATGAATATCTAAAAGATACAAGAAATAAGAGTTTAATACAAGATACTAAGTCGAAAATAAAGAAGAGAAATCAACTATTTGAAACATACCTTAAAACTATAAAACTATGAAGAATAAAATATAAAATTTTTCTAATCAATTTACAGATTCAAGGTAATATGCTATACCTTTGTTAAAGTTAAATCGTATTACAAAAAAGTATATTTTTTTAAGCAAAAATTTAGCTAAAGAAATTAAATACAAGATGCTTGTAATAAGTATTCTCTTAATAAGTTCCATATGAATCAATCAATCTAGTTTTGCTGATAATTTGGCCCAAATTTGAATAGTAACTTTTGCTGCTATTTTGCCTTGAAAACTGTAAGGAATCAAGTACTGAACTATGATGCACTTTTACTGCGCTGACTTTACTTTCGAAACTAAGCTAATTGAAACTAAGTTTTGTGTGTGTTTGCTTTTGTTGCGTGTGCAGCTGAGAAATGCAGCTTCATTAACAAAATGAAAATGAAATTAAAATCACTTTAACTTTGCATAATTATAAAGCCTCTCTCTCTCTGGCTTGTAACAAATATTTTTGGTTCAACTTTCGCATAGTTATATACGAACAACACGAACAGAAAACATTTCAACGGCGCCCACCTACTAGATAAATTTGCTTAGCAGCAGCTGTTTTGGTTGCAACAACACATATACTTTATATACTATATACATAAATTATAGCGAAAATTTAATTATCGCACTGGACGACGTGCAACAAAACTACTCGTAACACAGTTTCAGCTGAGGGAAAAGCAGCAGCGGCAGCAGCAGCAGCAGAAGTTGCCCCTAAAAGTATGCTACTAAAACAATTAGCAACGTTCTAATTAAAACAACAGTCAAAGAGAGGCAGCAAGCAGCGAGCAGAGCACAGCTCGAGGCTCTTTGATTGATGATGATGTAAGCAGAGAGGGGCGAGGAGAAGGGTAAGAGTCGCTTCTTAAAGCCACTTGTGTGTGGCAAGGCGTTGAAGGCGCACTCTCCGCTTTTAGTTCTTGGCATTGTTTTTTGGCCGCCAGCAGCAGTAACAAACAATGCAGAAAGCATGCAAATGTCTGCCATTACACACACACACACACACACACACACTAGCACATGCTGTGGCACTCTCATATGTGGAAAACAAAAAGAAAATGTTTAAGGGAAATTGCTGCAAATATTTTGCTTGTTAAGTGAAACCCAGTTTCCAAAAACGCTTTTTCCCAGCCATCGACAGAGAATGTGAAGACAAGGAGAAGGAGAAGAAGAAGGATAAGGAGGGAAAAACTGCACTATGAAATTTTCTTCAGGCATTTCCCATGCCCCCCACAAGAGAGTGTGGCACTCATAGTGCAACGTCTTCGACGTCGACGTCGTCATGTTTTGTGTCCGTCTTGCTTCTTTGGGTTATTTCAAGTCCTTTTAGGGTCCTGGCACTTTTGCATTTTGCATAAGCGCTTGGAAATGCCTTTGTCGTTTTAGCAATTTATGCAAATTTCGTGCATTTTCCATGTTGTTACATTCTTTGTATGCTTGGCCAACATATTACACACACATCTTGTACAATATGTATAACATATAATATATATGTGCTTATATGGACTTGTGAGTGGCACGCAATTAAAACTAAATTAGTAGACCTCTGGGCTAGCAGAGCGAATTGCTGAGAAAACTGAAAATCGTGAATGCAATTTTCAATTTTCTAATTGAATTATTTAGTCGCAAGTCGTTTCATTAAATGCACACGCAAACTTCGGCACGAAAAAGAAATGCCAACTATAATAAAACTGCCAAATCAAGCATACGCAATGAAGGCAAATTATATGCTTACTTGAATAGGGAAACAGTTATTAAAAAATGCAATTCATAAATAAAAAATTTTGCTAAAAAAAAGTGTATTAAATTTGTATTAAATTTGCGAAGAAATATTTAGATATAATTTGATATAGTTAATCAAAATTTAACTCAATTATTTTGAGTGCTAAGATAAAAAGATTCTTATTCGATATTTAATGATAAAGAGTGCAAGTTAAATACACAAATTAAATTAGTTCATATTTAATGTTTTTTTTTTAATATTTTATGTTTTAATTAATATTTAAATCAATTTAGCTCAATTCAAAAATATTATCATATTAATGATACAGAAAATTGAAACAAATTTAAACCACAAACCAAATTTGATCAAGCTTAAAATAACTTGATAATTAAACATAATGATTAGTAGCTGCAAAAAAATTAATTTGTTTTTAAATAAATTTGTTAAGTTATTAATTAGATTTTTCAATTAAATTTAACTGATGTTGGAAGAAAATTTATTTATTAATGAAAAACGGCTCGAACTTTATTTAATTTTATGAACGATTTAATGTGTATATGAATTTAACTTAATTTTAAATGAATTTGTTAATTTAATGATGTGAAGTTAAGTTCGAAGCTGAAATTTTTAAAAAGAGACGTAATAAATTGGTACAACTTTTATTTAATTTGATGGGTTACAAAATAAATAGATGTATAAATTAAATCAACAGCTTTTTAAACAAATTTGTTTATTTTTAATTACTTTGAATTTCAGTTATGGGCAGAAATAAATCAAAAGACTGCAGGCATTCAAAGGACAAATCATTTCAAAATTAAACTTTCTTTATAATTATTTGTTTTTTTGTATTAATTTAAAGCACATAATTTTCAAAAGTATCGCAATGTCTTTTATAAATAAATCTGCCCCTATCATATTTATAGAATTGCGAAAAAATTAAAAATTTTGTTCAACATGTAGGATAAAATTCGAATGAAAATGTTCAATTATGTAATTAACAATAAATCTTAATTGATTCGGGACTGTCTGACTCATGACCCTGCATACCCCAACTAAAGGAGGGCAAAATGAATGCTCTCTTTGTTAGTCAGAGGCCAAATTTCATACTCCAGACTCTTCTTGTGGCACTTATGACACTTGCAACCGCTGCCAGACAGTAGAAAGTAGTCGGGCAGCCCCTCTTTTTTTTTGGTGGATGTGTCATTTATAAAAACAACCTTTTTTAGGTGTTGAACATTACCGCAGGGCACAACCACAACCACAAGCAACAGAGGCAACAGCAGCTCCGGCTTCTCTCGCCTGGTCAGCAAAGATATGTAAACAGCAAAAACAAAAGCAGAAAAGCAAAAAAAAAATTCGTCCACGGTCCAGCAACTTTCTTTTTTTTGTGTGTGTGTGTGTGTTGCACCCCTGTCTCAAAGTTGTTGTTGTTATTGTTGTTGTTGCCACCCACATGCGACATTTAACCCTCAAAGTGTGGCACATTGAACATTTTGGCTGAACTTTAGTTACCCGATGTTGTTGTTTCTTTTTGCTGCTGTTGTTGTTGTTGTCGCTGTTTTTGTTTTGTTTGCGTGTTGATTTTTGGCCTGGCCATAACTTTGCCTCACTCCGAGCTTGAAGTGTTTTTTCGTTTTTTCATTGCTAAAATAACATTGACATGCGTTGCGTCTTGCTTAGGCGGCTGCCGCGGGGCAAAGTCAGCAACATGCAACATGCGAACAGAGCACAGAGAAGAGGTGGAGAGGAGAAGAGAGAGTGGAAGAGAATCCGCCGCCGCCCAATTTTCTATTCGATTTGCAGTTCGACTTTGTGCAGCGTCTGTTGCATGACATGCAGCATTTGCCTCGAGCTGTGCGAAGCTAGCTGTTGATACTGAAATTGTTATTGTTATTGCTGTTGTTGTTGTTGCTACAGTTGTTGCTGTTGTCATGTTGCTGGCAATGCAATCAACAACAGCAACTGAAGCAACAACAGCTGCACTTTTTCTTATTTAATAACGTTTCAATATTCCAACATTTCTGACATATCAATTTTCAAACGGCAGCCATAGATACAGATACAGATACAGATACAAATGCACATAAATGTATCTCTGTCTCTCTGTAAATGTATATTTATATAAATCCGCATAGATTTTTGCACCGATAAACTTTTGTTCTGTGTTGTGCGTGTGTTCGGGGTGTGTGTGTGTGTGTGTGTGTGTGTGTGTGTGTGTGTGGATGACAGCAAATTGTTTATATATGACATGAAAATTGAAATTTATGTCTTTTTGCCACTGACAAGTTTTTGTTTTGTGTTGAATACGCATAAGCTCTACGCAAAAGTATCTGACATGAATTGAAAGCGCTTTATGGGCTTAAAAACACAATTAGTCTAAAGCGCCTTAAGATTATACAAATATATTTGGTGAAATGCAAAGAAAAATCAAAATGGATTAAGTTTGACTTGAAACTATTAGAAAGAGAGATTTCTCTCTCTCTTGAATTAAATGCTGCCCTATTTTGGGGCAAATCTCATTTAGTGATTTGAATCCTTTAAGTCGTTTCTCATTTGCTTTTGGGCTTTGGCTTTGGCTTGATGTAAAGTGTAATTTAAATACGTTTCATTTGCAGCGTGAACTGCATTCGCAAAATGCGCTGCTGATGAATGCTTTTGCTTCGAAAACTATGCTAATCCCTTTGCTTATCTCTCGCTTATCTCAGGCTAACATGACTCGCCCCCCCAAAAACTAACAACCTGACAACCTGTGTGTGTGTGTTTGATATTTACATCCTCCTCCCTCTTCTCCTCCCGCGCTTTTCTAGTTAATTTTGCAGTTTCGCATTATGCAAAAAACAAAAAACTACTTAACTGCTAAGCTGCCTTGCGGTGGTCCTTTTGCCGCATATGCAAATTCACACAAATTAATTCCAAACCTGAACCTTTGAGTCTTTCTGCTGATACAGAAATTTCCCCCCCTCCACCACGCTTCGCTTTGCTTTGCTGTTGCCACTCGTCAGTTGCAACTGCAACTTCATTTGCAACGTCAACCGGCAATGCGCATTAACATTGTTTTCATTTGCCAGGCAGCTCGACGCTTTTAACATTTTGCCAAACCGCTGACGACTCTCGCAACTGACGCAGCGGAAAAAGGATATGCTCTTCCTACTCTTCCCTCCTCTACTCATTTCATTCCTCTGCAATTTATATACAAAAAAAGAACCTCTTCATTGCTCTTTCTGCATTGCATCGTTGCAGGTTCACATCCGCCGCGAATAGTGGAACATCCCATAGATACGACGGTGCCACGACACGAGCCAGCAACGCTTAATTGCAAGGCTGAGGGCTCGCCCACGCCCACAATTCAATGGTATAAGGATGGGGTGCCACTGAAGATACTGCCGGGCTCCCATCGCATTACGCTGCCAGCGGGTGGATTGTTCTTCCTTAAGGTAAGTCCCACACACACACAACATGACAGTTTATTTACGAGTCAGAGCTTGGCGAAAAGAGCAACCTTTTGAATATTTTTTCCAGAAGAAGAGATTTATATCTTTTGATTTAAAATATGAAGCAGTTATTGATATGAATTCAAGAAACTAACAATACAAAGTGTGTTAGACATACAAGTTTTATATCAATTGAAAATACTTTCAAGTTGGTAGCAGTGAGAATAGAAAGTAATTTTATACAAATTTAAATTTGTATATTATATAAAATGTATTCAAGAAAACAAAAGTAAGGAAGAAAGCAACATTTTGAATGTAAATGCACATAAGAGATTTATATCTTTCGATTTAAAATATGAAGCAGTAATTGATATGAATTCAAGAAACTACAAATACGAAGTGTGTGTATTTCTATATAGACAATATAGCAGTTGAAAATACTTTCAAGAAGGCAACAGTAGGAATAGGAAGTTATTTATTACAAAATTAATCCTTCTCCAAAAGGTAATAGTATAAATTGATTTTATGTATCTTGGTTCAAAATATAGAGGAATATTTTATACAAAATGAATATACATTCAAGAAGCTAACAATTAAAAGTGCACTTGTTTCTTTCAATTATAAATTGACTTAAAAATTTTGTAAAAAAACAAAAATATATTCAATAAAGCAAAAGTAGGAAAAGTATGTCTATTTCACAGTTTTAAATAGATTGAAATATTTTTTAAATGAGCAGAAATAATTAATAAGAATTGAATTGTCTTTAAAAAAAAACTAAGTAAGTCTCTTTCTCAGTTTTAAATAAGAAGGAATTTTATAAAAATTACAAATTTTATCAAGAAGTCAACATTAATGACGTTTTCTTTGTCAGTTTCATATAGATAGAAATATTTTATTAAAATTGTATACTCTCTTAAGAAGTTCATAGTAAGAAGTGGAGATGCTATTTCTCAAAAATAAATGTGCATAAATATTTTATAAATATGATTGTCTTTCACAATATTTTCTGTATTGCCAAGAAAAAGAGCCAGCTTTGTATGGCATATGATTTACTTTCATCTTGCAGCAATATTATGATAAACTTTTAGCTCTTCAGAGCGTTGCAACTCAAAAGAGTTCTAGAAAGAAAGACAGCAGTTTTTTTGTTTTTGTGCGGCTTTTGTTTATAGTGAAATTATATCCTTAGGGGTTAAATCCCCAACCTCGGCTCAATTCACACTTCTATAGAGTCAGAAGAGAGAGAGAGAGAGAGAGAGCTGAGCTCGGTGCTTTCAACTCACCGAAAAAGTCATTGTATCCTTATTTTGTTTGCTGGCTAGGATCATGAAATGAGCCTGCGGTGTATTTACATTATTTTCACTCGCTCGCTCGCTTACTTATATATATATATATATATGTTTGTTTGTTTTTCTTTTTTTTTTTGTTGCATATTTTTTTCCTCTTTTTGCTGCATGCATAATTATTATTTTTGCTCGCTGTCTCCGCGCTTTTCATTCATAATAAGACAGGGAGATAGCCGACAGAGGTGAAAAGGCTGTTTAAAATTTTTCATTTTGCCAGGCCATCTGTTGAGTGATGAACAAACTAATTGCTTTTATTTTTCTCCATTTTTTGTTCTCTGCTTTGCACGTTTTTTATATATAGTACATACACTCGTATCTTTTGCAAGCTGCAAAAATATTTTTGCAAGCATTTCGTTGTGGAGGGGGGGGACCAACAACTTCATTAACGTAAGGTAAACAAACATTAAGAGAGGGTGCAGAAAGTGTGGAGAAAATTCGCAGCAGTTGAAGCCAGAGCCAGACAAATAAAGACAAACGGAAGTTGGCTGGCAACGCAGCAAAAGTCAGCACTCTGATGAGCTCCAAGTGAATGAGTGTAACTCTATGTGTGTGTGTGTGTGTGTGTGTGTTGGTGTGTGGCAGCAACAGAAGCTGAAGCTGAAGCAGTGGCAGCACTTGGACTGAGTACTCAGCAATTTACGACGCAAAAAGCCAACGGCGCGCGTTGATTATGCTGATGATGCAGTTGGAGACGCTGCTGCTGCCTCTGCTGCTGTGGCCAGGACATTTCGACTCTGCATCCTTTTTACCCCCCGCCCCAACTTGTCCCCCGTTGCAGTCTGCGTTATTCATTCAACCAACTGGAGCCTGGCACTTTTCACACTCGATCTGTCGTCTGTCTGCTTATGCATTTTGCTTTCTGTTCGTGTTCGTATTTGTGTTTGCCTCTGATGTGAGAGTGTATTTGTTTATCACTTAAGTGCAAAAAAGGATTCAGGATTTCAGCATTCCAGCAAAATCAGACATTCAGACACAAGCTTCCGTTTTGCTCGCTCTTCTCTCTCTGCACTAACTAACGAGTTTTAAATGAATTAATTCGAAAGCTAAAGCCCCGTCCATTATTTCTAACCTGTCGACAAAGCGACATTTCTTTTTGGCCACATTTCATGCACAGAGCTGACAAACAGCAAATTAATATACTTTTTTTTTCATACTTATTTAAGAAACGTGATTTCATTTAGAGCTTAAATCGAATGCAGCAATTGTGCTTTAAAAGGCTAAAGTTAGATAAAAGCGTTGGCAATTATAAATGAATTATGTGGGGATTTAATGCGACGAGAGAAATCAGCATTCAAATTGAGGGATTTAAAAGTTGACCCCATTTTGCAAAAATATTATACATTTATCGGGGTAATCCCGTGTGCGCTTTGTGGCGAAACTATGACTGCAAAGATTGCAGCAGCAGCAACAACTAATCCCGATAAATTCGCTTTTGGTTGCTTTCATTTGAAAATGTAAGCGAAGCATCGTTTTTTTTTTCTTTCTCTATATATTTTTGCGCCATTTTTCTATGTCACTTGCATAATTTACATTCTAATTCCGCCAGCTTTTCGCAGTGCAACTAAAAGTCTCCTTCACTCTCTCCCTATCTCTCTCTCTCACTCTCCCTCTCTCTCTCTCTCTGTGGCAGAGACAATTCATCTTACTTATAATGGGGGAAGTGAAGCTACTTCGCCCAAGCATTATTATAACGAGGGGCGACCGAAAAATGATAGCGCCCCAAAAAGTATGCAACACTATCAAATTTCCACAGCTTCAACAAAGAAAAGAAAACAAAATTTGTGTGTCTGTGTGTGTGTGGCAACTTTAATGCGGCGCAAAAGTTGTGCTAGGGTCTCGTTGCTTCACGTCTTTAACTAACAATAAGAGACAAGCGAATGGGGAATTTGCAATAAAATATACAATGTGTGTAGCCGTCTCTTTTCTTTCTCCCTCTCTATGCGCCCCGAAAAAAGCAAAAAAAAAAGAGAGAAAAGCTAAAGTATAGCGAAAAGTGACAGTGGAGGAGCGAGCAACAACAAGGAGACAGACAATAATTTACGTAACTGCACGAAAAAGGACGAAACGACCAGTCAGACAAATGTTGTAGCAGAGCAGAGTATGAGGAAGAGAAGAGGGCAGGGGCAGGGGAAGGGGGAACGAGGGAGGATCCACATGATTTGTAGCAACTATGCGCGTGTATTTGTGTGCGCCACTTTGGTTTGTGCCTCCCGCACATCATCAACAGCTGAAGAGGCGGCAAAGCAACTGAATCTGAATCTGAATCCACATTCACATCCTCATCCACATTCGCATCCTCTCTGCTCGTCCTTGACTAAAAGTTGCCTGGTTTCGGTATTTGTACAACTGTCTGGCACTCAAGTGTTTGCATGTAATGCGTTCGTTCGCCTCTAAATGCTTATTTAAACGCTCCGTAGTTTTGTGGCCAGGCTTTAAAAGGCAATCAAAAACATTTGCAGGCAGTCAAATAAATCATCGTCTAAAACAGAGAGAGGCCGGTAACAAAAAAAAATGGCATATCGTTGGATTCGACTTAATTAAAAACTACAGCAGCAAGTTCGCTGTTAATGCCACATTACGATTACACGTTACCGTTACTTGCCACTTGCCACTTTGGCCACAAGCGCTACATAACTTTCAACTGCCAGGCATGTAGAGTACATTTTAATGAGTTTACAAAACGCTTGACACATTCGCAGCTTCATAAAAATATACAGAGAAAAAAAAAAACAGCGCGGAGCCAAGCAAAAGTATTTACGGCCCCAGGAGTCAGCGACAACGTTGCGTATGCGTTATGTATATTCACATGGACTTTATGAGTGCGCCGCAATTCGCACTTTATGTGCGTTCGCTTATTAACTGAGTGTGCGAGGGACGGACGCGAAACACATTCTGAGAGCCGTTTAATGAACGACTTAACAAGTCAAAGTCGTTCCAAAGTTGATTGGTTGACTGAAGGGTTGAGAAAAGAGAGAAGGCAACAACAAATCTTGCGACTTATTAACAACAGAAATGAAGGTAAACAAACAGCTTGAAACTGGTGGCAAAAGAATTCGCATTGCTTTTGACCCGCCAAAGCGAGTGAAGTCCTTTGAGATTTGCCTGCTTATTATATGTATTTCTTGAAATGAACATAGATTGGTAAAAGTCAACGACAGTCGCTTAAACATTTCTTAAAAATATCAATAAATATGAACAAAAATAATACTTGATAGAAAGACTTGTAAACAATAAAAGTCTTGAAGTTATTTAAATGTTTCTTTCTTGCTTAGATGGTCCCTTTAGCTGGATTAATTTCTATCAAAACGTAATCAAAATCTTGGCTCTAACATAGATTTATTTCAAAAATATGCTTGTATAACATTTCTTTAAACAACACAAATATTTAATTTCTCTACTAATTTCCAACTATTCCTGCTTTGATAATCTCTTTATTCCAATTAATTTCCATCAAATGCTAAGCCTAAACCTTGTGCTAAATAATACTCTACACTATTTGCTTTATACTGCTGAATTTACCTGTTGAACTCTTCATTGAGTGTCTGTCACCTTTTTGTGTCACAGCTTTTTGGCCAATTTTGGCTGACTGGCTCGATTTCAAGCCCAATTAAAAGCGTTTACACGCCACATTTTGCAGGCTTTAAATTTAAAATAAAATTATCCGAAACGCACACTTTCGCTTTGTTCAGCTTTCGCTCTTGCTCTTCCTCTTTCTCCCTCTCTCTTTCTCTCTCTCGTTGTAGTTACTTCTATCTCTTTTTGCTGCACACACAATTACAAAATGTAACAACATGAAAACGAAATGGCTCCCAAATGAAATGTTGTAAATTTATGGGTATTTTAAATTAAAACGGAAGCGTGTTTTCAACGCGCGAATACACAGTGAAAGACAGAGAAGGAGCGAGTGTGCTATGTGTGTGTGTATATACATTTATACTAATACACACAGAGTCAATATATTTTATAGCCGCAGCGCTTCAACTCTGCCCCCTTCTCAGCCTTTGTTGTTTTCCCCCAACTGAATTCAAGACGCACGTAGCACACGGCAAAATTGTTGCTGTTGTTGTTGTTGGTGGTGTCAAATCAGTTTCAATGTTTGCTGGCAGCACGCACAAACAACACAACAACACAACAACAACACACAAAAAACAGAGAGAGACGAGAAGAGAAACTCGCGCAGCCAATTCGCAACAATTCGCGTGGCTCAAGTCATTAAAGACATAAATAAATTTATGTGACTTTCGGCGCAGTTTCTTTTCCTTTTCCTTATCCTGTCGCTGCTGTCGTTGCTGTCGTTGCTCCTTCGGCTGCTGCTGCTGCTGTTGCCGTTGTCACTGTTCGCTTCTCTGGCCAAATTAAATTTCAACAACAAACAATAGCAAGAGCTAGCTGCAGTAAAAAAAAAGGGAAAGAGTGCAAAGCACATATAGATTACATTGTCTGTCTGCACAGAGCACGAATTATATTTTTATTTTTTTTTTAATTTTTATCTGCTTTCGTTTCCATTGCAACGGATTTCATTTTATATATAGTATTCAGAAAGAATGCGAGAGGGAAATTTTTAAATAAAAATGTAATTGCAACTGCTTTGGTAGCTGGTAATAAGCTTAGTCTTTTGGTCGACAGCAGCTACGCAGCAGCCGCGGCCCATGGGGCGTATGCTTAATATTTGAAGCGCTGTTAAATGCAGGTAGAAAAGCAGACAGAATCAAAAGAAACTACCGAGCACTGGTTTAGTTTTGCATAGCGACAAGAGAGAAAGATAAGTTGTAGGATAGAAAAGAAGTAGACTAAGATTGGAGAAAAATATAAGAAAATGAGAATTAAAAAGGATTTTTGTCGAGGAAAGTGAGATTGACACAGAATAGAGAAATTTCAAAGCAAAGGAGAATGCACATTAAAATGTAAATATTGCAGAAAAAGGGAGAGGATTTTAAAATAATAGTAATCACAATATTACAGAATCAAAGGAGAAGTATTTTATAACCTAGTTAAATACAAAACTAATCAAAAACAAGTAAGAAATCTATATTCGAGTGTGCTAGACTGTGAGATACTCGCTGTCCATTATGAATAAAACAAAATAGTGCGGTAATTATTTTAAAATATACCAAATTAATATACCGTAAAGTACCAAATGATATATTTTGTATATTTTCAGCAAAATAGTGAGTTTATAGTTTAAAATATACCAAATTAATATACCTTAAAATGCCAAATTATATTTTTGGCATATTAATAACAAAATAGTAAAGTATTAATTACAAAATACATCAAATTAAAGTAAAGTTCTAAAAATATACTAAATGTTATATTTGGTATATTGATATAATACTACATTCAAAATATACAATAGAGTGCAAAATATACTAGATTGTCAGCTAAAACAAACGAAATACTCTTAAACTTCCAAAAAGTTCAATAAAATACAACACACAAATTTAATAACTATATGCTGCCTCCCATAATTGCATTATTTATAAACAACTCAAAGCATTTGATACAAAATGTAAGCAAACAACAAAATTTGTTCTTTTTGCAATTAAAACATAATTAATTCTGCTACAAATGAAACGTCTTTTGTGCTTTGTATCTTAAAAAGCAGTTCAATCACATGACTGTCAGCCTCGAGTTGATAAGACAACGGAAAACGGGGCATCGCCTGTGGTATAAAGAGAGAGACAAAACTTATGATGGGAATAATCAAGTAGTTTGACAAAGGACAATGCGATATGTGTGTTTGTGTGTGTGTGTGTGTTAGTGTGTGGTATATTTAAGATCCTTTTGCCTCAAGTTTGCTGTGGAGTAAGGGCTTTTGCCTTTGAGTTGCCAGCATGACAATTGAGATGCCTGAAGCGCATTCGCTTATTTGTTTTACAAAGCACACCCGCGGCACAGCAGAGAGCACAACACACACACACACAAACACCATCATACACACACACACACACATGAGGAAGATTAAATGAAAGAATAATACAGCTGAAGAACCCTTTTGTCATCTTCACTTAGCGCAACACTTAATTTCACTTGGATGAGAAGGCGCAGAAGTTGTGTAAATTGTGCGAACTTTGTTGCCGCTGCTGCAGAGCAGATAAATATGACACACACACACACACATACACACATATATATTTACACTAATATACACACACACACACACACACACACATACGTCTTACACATTTTGACATTTAATTTTAAGCGCATGTTGGGGAATTTCTTTTGTGAGCGCGCACAAAAACAAATAAACAAAACTGAAAGACAAAAACAGTCAGCGAAACAAGAACTGAAAGAGAGCGCAAGAGAAGAGTGAGAGTGAGAGGGAACATGAAGTAACTATAAAGTTGCTCGAGAGACATTTTATGATTTGAGCACTTGAAGGCAGCAGACGCGCAACAGACAACAGATTGCTGGCTGTTTATTATGGCCAAAAAGACAGGGCAACAACAACAACGGGAACATGAGAGATTGCGACAGACTCCAAAAATGTGAGTGAGTGAGTGAGGTAATAGAGAGGAAGAGCGAGAAAGAGACAGCAAAGCAGAGCAAACGTCTTGCGAGTTGTAAAAGCACTTTTTGCTGCCATTTGTAAAATTACAATAAGAAAAAGCAAGCTGCAAAAGCAATCTGCTGAATGATATCAGTTATATACCCTTTTTGACTTGCATTATGTCAACTTAAACTGCACGATAAACTATTATCTTTGGCATCGTAACAAGAGATTTTCTTTTATATCAAATACATACACATATATTTGACATATACGAGAAATACATTTGATAACTGAAAGTGTCAAACTTTCACTGATAAACTTGAAAGTTGCTTAGTTTATACTTTGATTTTAAAAATGATTTTCAAATTGATATTCAGTTTGAATTTATGGCTTGTCAATGATAATTGAAGACTGAATAAATGTTAAAATATATATTTCTAAGGATTTATTTAAATAAATAAAAGTATTTTAGTCTTTAAGGTAGTTAAAGACAGAAAATAATATAGATATTAAATGCCTTTCTTCATTGCACCTTGTATTTTATATATTTTCAATATTCATATTATCAATTTGATAACAAGATTGAAGTTAGAATAAATGTAATAATAAATTTCTCTAGATTTTAAGTTTTTTTTTTAACATAATATATCAAATAAAATACTATACCAATGATATTTTATAAATTAATCATATTTTTTATACCAAATAGTATATACAAAATCAAATTGAAAATAAACTTAAGCTGACAAACTTTAAAGCTGATAAGAAATTTGAATATCATAACTATCAAAAAACATAGATTACAAACTTTAGCTGATAAGCTCTAAAGTTGAAAAAAAAAATATCTTAACGAATAAAATAAATTACTATGTCAAAGGTATTTTATAAATTTGACATATTCTATATAGCAAGTTTTATTATATATCCAATTAAATTGAAAACAAACATGAACTGATAAGCCAAATTTTTTTTACATATTCAATGAAATTGTTAAAAAAAAAGTTGCTAAGATAGAGAACTTGAAAGTAGCTAGGATAGAACTTTCAATCAATATTAAAATTATTTCTAAGCATATATATTTCTAATATTTATATTTTTTTACTAAGTATGATATATCAGTATATGAAATGCCTTTACACAACTTGGCTGCACACATTTCGCCAAATTCCCCTTTGGTTAGAGTATAACGACTTGGAAAAACAATCTTTTACTCGTTTCAATTAAAATTTGCTCACATTTGGCCCTTAAGCTCATGCTTTTCCTCAGCTCTTACTTCATGTCTAATCTTTTTTCTTACCCTCGCTTTCTGTGTTTTTTTTGCAGGTTGTCAATTCGCGTCGCGAAACAGATGCCGGCGTCTATTGGTGTGAGGCTAAAAACGAACTGGGCGTGGCACGGAGTCGCAATGCCACGCTGCAAGTGGCGGGTAAGTCCTCAATTCACATTCACCACATTCACAGTCACATTTACATACATAGTCACATCCTCCAAACTCCACATGCCACATGCTGGGAGAGAAAGTAGGAGGCACAACATCCTTGTCAGCAGCGTTGCCCACGCACGCGTTTGCGTTTTTAATATTCTAAATTGATGTTGATTTTTGCCACAGTTGTTGTTGTAGTTGTTGTTGTTGTTGCTGGGCTTCGATATGCCCCGGGCAGCGACTGTCTTTTTTTTTTTTGCCTCTTCTTCTTCTTCTTTGCTGTGTGTGTGCTGTGTTTGGGCAGGATTCGGTTTGGAGGTGTAGCAACGCCCACTTAACTAACTAGCTGAGCTGCGTTTACAAGTTTTCCGCATGAACGCACCCACTTGTCTTGTCAGAGGTCTCTGCCGCAGTCGCTGCCTCAGTCGCTGCCTCTGTCACTGCCTCTGTCACTGCTTCTGCTTCTATTAACCCGTTTTATTTTTTTTTTTTTCGCTCTCGCTCTCTCTCTCTCTTAGAATTTTCTATTTTTACTGCCATTTCTTGACTTTTGAAGCCTTTTTCAGCTGGTTAGTTGGTTGTCGGGTTGAGTGAACGGATTGAGTTGAGCTTTCCCTTATTTGCTTCTACTCTTTATACTGTTTTTTTCGTTTTTTGGGTGACGAAGCTCTCTGTGTATGTGTGATTTATGGGAACACATGGCTAGAGTGTAGCCAAAGCATGGTTATTGAGGTTGGGACAGGTCTAAAGTGTATGCTTTGACAAGAGTTTTGTGCTATCACAACAGATTAGAGAATAACTCACTTAACTTATGCTCGAAAAAATCAGCAAATTTGTTTATGCAAGCGAAGGACAAATATACAAAAATATAGCATGAGAGTTAAGCTTATTTTTGGCTCAAGAAAAAAAGACAAAAATAAATGGAAATATTTTAAGATTGCAGATAAGAGATGATGTATTAAATATAAATTTATTATTATTATTGAAATCCACTGAATTTTCCAACATTTTCTTCGTTTTATAACCTACATTAATATAAAATATTTTGGCATATTTATCATAATTTTGCAACCTACTTTTGTTTTCATTTCTTTTGAATGTAAAACCTACTTTTGTGATCATTATTCATACTATATGCCTGACATATCGGACTACAGCAAAAGTGTATATATACGGTTCGTTTTTTTTTTTTGAACTCCCATTTGCCCCATTGCCACCGCAAACCGCCACTTTGTCTTTTGTTGGCTAATATTTCTTTTATTTGCCATACTCTTTCATTTGCCACAACAACCGCCTTCACATGAAAATCGATATTTGCTTCCTGACGTCGTTCTTTCTGTTCTCCTTGCTGCTGCTGCTGCTGCTGCTTTTTTTTTTGTATTATTTTATTTATTCTTTTCTGGTACTGCTCGTGTTTAGCCTTAGCCGGTTTGGTTTGGTTTGCTTTTTGCGGTATCCTTGGGGAATATTTTTCAATATTTGCATGTAAATCACGAAAAGCACGTCAAATTTGTTTGCTTGGTTAAAACGTCGTTATTGCGACTCGAGTCGTAGGGGAGGGGGAGGGGAGAAAACCGTTCACATTGATTGGGTTAGGCAATAAAAGCTGACTAGAGGGTAGAGTTTGCTTTTCTTTTTCCTCTCGTTTGTTCTTTTTTGTATTTTGTGTGTCAATAATAAACATAAGTTGCCCATATTTGATGTTGTCAGCGCAATTTCTGTCACATTACGCATACGCAATGTGTACTCCTACTCTCCTTCAGGTTCAGGTATCTTTCTCTCGCATCTGCCTGTCTCAAAATAGCTTTAATTGCGGCGCTGTGGTGGCTTTAACATTAATCTTTGAATAGGAGCTGCCCATATACTATATAAATATTGGCTTAACGATCATTTATTAACTCATTATCTGGCCAGCTCTGGCAGTTTGCACCTTTTCAGCGCCGCTTTTCCGCTTGACTGAGTCACGACCCAATTGAGAATTTGGCCTACAACTTTCGCCAGTGCCACTGAACCTGACACTGATTATGACTTTGATTAATTTATTGATGGTTGGCGTGTTTCCTGCTGTGTGCTCGCTCCGACACAAAAACTCGGTGTCCGGATACGGAAAATGTCGGGATGGGCTTTGCTTTTTGCTTTTTCTGTTGTTGTTGTTGCTATTTCCGAAGTAGTAAAAGTTTCTTCTTGCTGTGCTGTGCTGTGCTTTGCTTTCGTGCTCACTTTCGTCAGAAAATATATTTTGATTTATGTTGATTTATAGACATCACTTTAAATTTAATAAAAGTCATGGTTCAACATTTTTGCACACAGCATAAAACCGAGAAAAAAAAACCGAGGGGAAAAAGAAAAGCAAAAACTAAACCGACAAAAAATAAACGGAAAATGCGCTTATTCACTTTGGGAGATTAAAATACAAGAATATAATGTAGATGTATAATAAGAAAAAAGTGAAATTTAATTTACGTAAAAGCTGCTGCCGCATTTCGGATTTATTCGCTATATACAAAGTATATAAGAAGTGAATGCACAAAGCTCGCTTTTCATGCCACGAATGAAAAAAAAATTTAAAAAAATGTTGTACTTTGCTCTGCTTTTCAAGCACTTGAAAGTTACTTGATTTATTACACTACTCCCCCGCTTGTGTGTTGTGTGTGTGGGACAAATATTCGCATAGCAAATTTATAACTGTGCAAATCGAGGTAGAGGCAACGTCAGTGGCAGCAACAGCAACAGCAGCCGCCGCCTCATGGGGCAAGCAAGGTGTGCAAATTACAGGTTTGCAATTTGACCACAGACTGCACAGCGTGGCAAGGTTGAAAGATGGAGATGGAGTGCAAAGTAGAAAGTAAAAAAAAACTAGAAAATAGTAAAGAATAGCAGAAGCAGGAAAAGAAAAGCGAGAGAGCATGCAAAATAAATGCAGACAGCAGCTGAGTTAGTGAGTGCCTTAAATCTGTGGTTGCCAAAGCAAAATGTTGATAATAGCGTGATTTACTACTACGCTGGGTTAAAGGCAACAAAAAAATAAGAAAAGAAAATGAAACCTTTGGAAATGCTGCAAGTATTAAAACGCAAAAATTGCTACTAAGCTGCAAATATCGCATGAATAAATTCGCAGCTGCTTCGGCTGCCACTTTGCGCGTTCAATTATTTAAAATGTGCTCTCAAAGTGCATTTCATTAAAATCAAAAATTGCAAAATGTAAATTGAAGAGCACTTTACAACACTTTCATCGGCATTGCAAATTACAATCTTTGTGCACTTCCTTGCTTCTCGACTTCATCGATAACTTTCGCACATTAAATTGCAACTCTGCATATTTCAGTATCGATATTTTTCAAATAATCATTCTATGCTTATCGACTTCCTAGCTTCTCGCCTTATTCGATAACTTTGAGATTACAACTCTGTGCTTATCGACTTCTTTCTTCGCATCTCTCCTTCATCGATAATTTTCACATAATAACTTTATGTCTATCGACTTCATTGCTTCTCTACTTAGTTGATAACTTCCACCTATTAGATTACAACTCTGCATCTCTCCTTAATTAATAAGTTTATTTTACAGCTCTATATCTATCAACTTCCTAGATTAGATTACAACTCTGCATTTTCCTTAATCGATAATTATCAGATAACAACTTTGTGTCCATCGACTTCATAGCTTCTCTCCTTAATCGATAGCTTTGAGATTATAACTCTGTGCTTATCGACTTTCCTCTTCTACTAATTCGATATCTTTCACACATTTCGCTAAAGACTGTCAGCAGCAGCACAAGCTTTGCAAATTTTACAAAAGAATTTAATAAAAAAAAAACCAAGTTCAACACAATATGGATAGACCAATTGTCTGGGCTCGCGTCATCAAGGTGCTGGGACGCACCGGCTCTCAGGGTCAGTGCACACAAGTGAAGGTGGAATTTCTGGGCGAAAATAATCGCCAGATCATTCGCAATGTGAAGGGACCTGTCCGTGAGGGCGACATTCTCACGCTGCTGGAATCTGAACGTGAAGCTAGACGTCTGCGCTAGGAAATGAAAATGGATTCTCTTCTCTACCTTTTGACAACGATAAAGAAGCAAAAAAGAGTTGAGGCAGCTATAAAAACAATATACTACTATGTTTGCATAAACTTTAATGTGCATGCCGGAAGCATTTAATTAAACTTGTAAATTTGAGCTGCAAAAACAAAGTGTCTTTTAAATTGTAGTTTGAAAGTAACCTTAAAATATATGCAAATATATTAATTCTAAAGTATGGCGAATTATGTGGAATTGCCTATAAAAAAAATGAATTTTCAATTATATGCTTGGCATAAAAAGGTGGAAAGGTGTTAAAAAGGAATTTTAATTTAGCACGTGGTTCTTCATGAATTTAGTCGATATCATTTAAGTGTAATTGAACAACTTATTGAGTTACTAGTTCATTTTTAAAACCAGTTCCATTTTGATCGTAAAATTATCATCGCTAGCTCTTGAAGCTTTAGTGACAAATTGTTTTATCAATGAAATAATTTTATACTTGATTTAACCAAAGGAAATAGATAAATTCGATATGCTTAAATATGAGCAAGAATTTGAGTGGTGAATTAAATTAACTAAAAAGCTGCGTGCAAATGGCGTTGCCAGACAGTTCTTTTTTTTTGTGTGTGTGCTTATGTGAGGTTATGTGTGTTACAAATGAGCTACAGTCACTCGGCGGCGTCGTCTCTCGGCGTATAAAAATCACATTTATGCCATTTACCAACAATTTATCTTTGCTGTCAGGCCGCAAACACCCACAAAAGCGCACACCTATATTAGCTGAGAGAGTGCCGCAGGTTAAGGCAGGACAGGGACAGGCATTTATCATGCAAAACCAAGATAATTTATAACCAACAACAACGGCAAGCTGGAGAAATCAAATGGACAGAGGCCATCACACCAACACCCACAACACACACACATATAGACTAAAAAGCTGTCACTCCTCTCACTCTACATCTCTACCTTTCTCTCTCTATCTGACAGTGCTTCGCGATGAGTTTCGCCTGGAGCCGCAAAACACACGCATCGCCCAGGGCGAAACAGCGTTGTTGGAGTGCGCCCCACCGCGTGGCATTCCGGAACCGACGGTCACATGGAAGAAGGGCGGCCAGAAATTGGATTTGGAGGGCTCGAAGCGTGTACGCATCGTTGATGGTGGCAATTTGGCCATACAGGATGCACGTCAGAGTGACGAGGGTCAATACCAATGCATTGCCAAGAATCCTGTCGGTGTACGTGAATCCTCTTTGGCCACACTCAAAGTACACGGTGAGTCCCCTTCCCTTCTTCCAGTCTCTCCCACATCCCAAGTTTCACCTCAAATCAATGTGTCATGTTCAATTTGCTGGAATGTGACTTGGGTCCTTTGTGGGTGGGATTTTCTCGCACTGTGGATTTTGCACCTAAATGCCGCTAAGCGTCTCATTATGTTTATTGCACAGTTAAACCCTACATCATACGCGGCCCACATGATCAAACGGTTCTTGAAGGCGCCTCCGTCACATTTCCCTGCCGCGTCGGCGGTGATCCCATGCCCGATGTCCTTTGGCTGCGCACCGCTTCAGGCGGCAACATGCCTCTAGGTAAGTTCTCTTCATCCCATAATTCATTCAGGCAACAAAAAAAATCGCAACTCATTTGGTTTATGTCGCCTCACAGACCGCGTCAGTGTGCTGGAGGATCGCAGTCTGCGTTTGGAGCGCGTCACCATTGCGGATGAGGGGGAATACAGCTGCGAGGCGGATAATGTGGTGGGCGCCATCACGGCCATGGGCACGCTGACAGTGTTCGGTGAGTTATGGCTTCAATTAATCTACTACTAGCTAGCAGACCAACATCTAGACAATGACACGAGCTTAAAGTGGAGCTTCAGCCAATAATATTATTATATAGAGAGGGTTTAAACAGCATTTTTTGTAGGAAAAGTAGTATAAGATGGGTAGAAAATATGAAACATTTACAAAAAAGTATAAACTAAGCAGTGCTATTATTTGACAATTGGAATGTGGAAGCTAACATAATTTTAATCTGAATTAAACAATGAAATAGTGCACAAATTTCATAACGAAAACAATCAACAGAAAATGCAAAAGCTAATAACAAGATTTTAAGCAATAAATTAATCTTCAAACAAGAAAATTATAAGGGATAACACATAAAACTCCACAATATTCAAATTGAAAATAACAAACTTGGAGAGCAGTAGATGACACATTTAAAAATATAGTGAAGAAATAAGAAAATTCTAAACAGCCTCTAGTTCATTGTTAGTAAAAGATTATATATCAGAAAGATAAATCATACTTATAAGCTATAGGAAAATGAAACCTAATAATCAGATTTTCAATAATAAGATTGCATGGAAATAAATTTCGCAAATCAAATACTCACAATAAACATTAGGAACGCACAAGCTAATAAAATATTAGAGTGATATTTCTCAATTAATGGATTTAAAAAAAAAAAAAAATACAAAATTACCATATTTTTCATAATGCAAATTAACAATAGAAATGTTGAATAGTTAAAGCAACAATGCTCCAAACTTTAGCTACAAATTAGCTTACATTTATGTATATATTCTTTTGCCTCTGATATTAAGTCACACTTTTTAAAGTTTAAACTTATTGAAGGTACAAAGTTTAAATAGGCTTCAATTTACTTAATTAACTTTTAAACTGTCAGTTGCCACTGCCAAACTTCGACATCTTTCACTCAATTTGCCTTCGATTAACCGATGATATTGAATATTAATGCAAACCAATTATTAAACAGATTCAACAACAACTTATTAAAGTGGGTTCAGGTTGCAATTTAAATACTCCCATCGATTAGCCACTACTTTAAGCTCGTTGTCGATATTAAACTAGCGCTAGTCTAGCACACATTTAGCTAATTAGTTTACCCTCCTATATGATCCCCCCAAAACACACACACACAAAATTTGCACAATGTAGCGCCCCCGAAATTCATCCAACGTCCCGCGAGTAAATCAGTCGAGCTAGGAGCCGACACATCCTTCGAGTGCCGCGCCTCAGGGAACCCGAAACCGACCATCTTCTGGACGATCAAGAACAACAGCACACTGATATTTCCGGGTGCACCGCCGCTGGATCGATTTCATAGTCTAAACACCGAGGAGGGACACTCGATACTGACGCTGACACGCTTTCAGCGCACCGACAAGGATCTGGTGATTGTGTGCAATGCCATGAACGAGGTGGCCAGCATCACATCGAGGGTGCAAATCACGCTCGACTCACAGGAGGATCGACCACCGCCCATAATCATAGCGGGGCCGGTGAATCAAACGTTGCCCATCAAATCGCTGGCAACGTTGCAGTGCAAAGCAATTGGTTTGCCCAATCCGACAATTTCCTGGTATCGCGACGGCATTCCGGTGCATCCGAGTGCCAAGCTGAACATAACCGCTGCCGGTGATTTGATAATCTCCGACTTGGATCGCCAGCAGGATCAAGGCTTGTACACGTGTGTGGCCAGCTCACGGGCGGGGAAATCCACGTGGAGCGGTTTCCTACGCATCGAGTTGCCCACAAATCCGAACATCAAGTTCTATCGGGCGCCCGAACAAAGCAAATGCCCCACAGCTCCGGGGCAACCGACAGTGCTGAATGCGACAGCCAACGCGATGACCATTGTGTGGCCCAGCAGCGATAAGCTGGGCAACTCCCCCTTTCATGGCTATAGCGTTGAGATGTATTGCACGAACAAGAGCAAAACCTGGATACCGATTGCCAGCAGGCTAAGTGAGCCCATTGTCACCGTGGATAGCCTCGAGTCGGGTGCCGCTTACATGTTCATTGTCCGGGCCGAGAATGCTTTGGGCTTCTCCCCGCCATCGCCCATCTCGGAGCCAATTACGGCTGGCAAGTTGATCGGAGTGCGGGATGGCAGCGATGCAAGTTCCTCCAGTTCACAGCTGCTGCTGAGCGATGTGGAGACGTTGCTGCAATCGAATAACATCGTCGAACTGCTCGAGGCGAATGCCAGCGACTCGACAACAATTCGACTCGCCTGGGACATTGACAATGGCCAGTACATCGAGGGCTTCTATTTGTATGCTCGCGAATTGCGTTCGGCGGAATACAAAATGCTAACGCTCCTCAATAAGGGACAGGGAATCAGTTCGTGCAGTGTGCCGGGGCTGGCAAAGGCTTCTACGTATGAGTTTTTTCTTGTGCCATTTTACAAGAGCATCGTAGGCAAACCCTCGAATTCGAGACACGCTCGCACTCTGGAAGATGGTAAGATTTAGATGCCCAGCTAGTTACAACGAAGCTATGTACTATACAATATATAAAGCTTGTCTGCTAATCAGCTGCAGCTCTTGACCTCATGCTGGTTTTTAGGGTCTGAACATAACTAATCCCAATCTCATTTGTTTCATCTCCTTGTTTACTTTCTATGTGTGTGTGTGTGTGTGTGTGTGTGTGTGTGCTACACACAGTGCCCGAGGCAGCTCCGTTTGGCATGGAAGCCATCCAATTCAATCGCACCTCGGTCTTCTTGAAATGGCTTCCCCCGCAACCGAATCGCACTCGCAATGGTACGTACTAAACACAAATCCCTAGGCTTACTCTCCTAGTCGGGAGGCGTCTTTTTCTCTAGGGTATACTGACTAAAGGATCAACTTGGTGGCGGTCACCGAATGCTAAAGAGATGACCTTTGCTTTGAAAAGAATTGTAATAAAGTTAGTGGGCAGAGGAAATATTAAACTCAATAGAATGCTATTGAAGTTTGAAAGTAGAGAAGCACTATTAACTTGAAATAATTCTAGTGTGATTACAAACCTATAAAAAGCAGAATTCTAATAATAATGCGCAAAAGCAATATTATACTATAAATAATAGAATATACTGAATTATTCCTGTGAAAATAGTTTAAGCTCAAATTGTGCACGAGATAAAGTTGTGAGATACATTATCTTGAATGCTAATTGTTACCAATTTTCAATATATTGTGCCTACTATTCAATTCGTATATAACTATATAAAGTCTGACATCGAACCACATTATTTGATCCAATACAATAATTCTAGTATATTGAAAGATAACTAACAAAGAAAATTATTAATTACATTTTATGAAGAGAGTAATAAACTCAAAACTAACTAACAACTTAACTTAAAAGGTTACTATAAAAATCACAGAAAAATATCAATAAGTTTTTATGCAGAGAGCAAGAGATGTTCTTTCTATCTTTAATTTTTTGTATTAAAATATGGTTGCTGACTTCACCTACAAAAATACCAAATTCTGTCTACATTTACATCATCAATAAACGTAGCTCTTTTAACTGCAACTGTTCGCTTTCAAGCTGACATGTGAAACTTGAATGTTTTCTTTTTTATCTGTTCAATGTGCAAATACAATTTGAGTAGAAATGTGAAAATGCGCCCTTAAACTCTTTAGCAAGGGCATTTAAGCATTCGGTTGAGCGTGTGAGCGCGACTATTTTCTTTTCAGCCCCCTTGTTAACATTTAATTTCATTTGTCTTTCATTTCTGTCTCTCCCTCTCTCTCTCTTGTTGCTCACTCTCTGGCTGTCTGCTGTCGCTTGTTGCTGGCATCGCACATCCCCTGTAGGCATCCTGACCAGCTACAATGTGCTCGTCAAGGGTCTGGATGTGCACAATACGACGCGTATATTCAAAAATATGACCATTGATGCGGCGACACCGACTCTGCTGCTGGCAAACCTCACCACGGGCGTCACCTACTACATTGCCGTTGCGGCTGCCACCCGCGTTGGCGTCGGTCCCTTCAGCAAACCGGCTGTGCTACGCATCGATGCACGGACCCAATCACTGGACACCGGCTACACGCGGTGAGTACTGAGAGATGGGAAGATTGGAGTGATGGTGTGCGGCTTTATTGTGTGTCATTGTCGAGCTCATTTGACTGCTGCTGCTGCTGCTGTTGCTGCTGGGACAAAAGCCAACGGTGGCACGGAGTCGTGGCAGCAACAACAGCAGTGGCAGCAGCAGCAGCGACTCTGCCACATTCACATCAATCCATTAACGGCAAACGACAATGCTGTGTTGTGCCTCAACGTTGAAGGCCATGGCGGACAGCCATTAAACTAAGCCTCGCCTAGGCACGTACTTCCTGCCCCAGCTTTTGGATATCAAGCTCATTCCGTTTTTCTTTTTCTTTTTTGTGTTCTATTGTGTACTTTTATGCAGCTATCCCATCAGTCGTGATATTGCCGATGACTTTTTAACGCAGACCTGGTTTATCGTCCTGCTGGGCTCCATCATTGCCATAATTGTGTTTCTATTGGGCGCATTGGTTCTATTCAAGCGCTATCAATTTATCAAGCAGACCTCGCTGGGCAGTCTACATGGTGAGTTTTCAACCATTTACCTATTTTCCTTCCCCCCTTACAGCAATGTCGTCAATTTAAATATACTTTTTTTTGTTGTATTTGTTGTAGCTTAAGTTTTGGTGGCAGCGGCTTAGTTGCTAGACTAGCTTTGGTTGGTAGCAAGTAACTGCCACTGCTGCCCTTCGCTTCAGTGGGTGGCAATTGCTTTTTGCTTTTGGACTTTTGCAATTTATGAGGTGAATGCTCAATTGAGCATTGCAAATGTGTCTGGGCTTAAGCATAACGTGATTTTATAGTCGGATTAGCAGTTTAAAGGCGCCAAAATGACATCGACGAAGCTGACCTTATTTATGTGTCAAATCATTTTTAAGGCAGCGCAGCACAAAAGAGTAAAAGTAGAAAGATGTATGGAAATTTTCAATTTTATTTCCTAATTCCTATGAAATGCTATAATCTAAAAGTTATAAAGATATTTTATACAATATCTGGAATATCTTCAGAACTTTTACATTACAAAATAGCTTAGGAATTGTACATAAAATTGTGAAAAATTAATAAACAAAACTTAATTTAACAAAATTAGAAGGGACTAAGTATGTCAAATATGGTAATAAATGGTTTAAGAACCCAAAAATTAATAGCTTTCTGAAATCCAAAGCGAATTTATCTGAAAACTAATTTAAGGAGCAGCATTATACAACTGCAAAAAATTAAAGTTTTGTTCAAGTTGAAATTAATTTCGATTTCAAGTAGTTTAGATGCATTTAATCTTTGAAGTCAACACACCAAAGACTTCAAATGAAGCTGTATAAAACATATATGCAATAAGCATATATATAAAAGTAAACACTTGGCTTTGAAAGGCATTCAAAATTAAAAAATGATTACTAGACTACTTATAAGTGCATTTGTATATCCTCTATTAAATTCGTTATGTTAAACACTTAAGAGATGAGGTAGGATTGTCAATGCAAAGACAACAAACCGAGGCATAAACTAAAGAAGATATTCAATGGCAGCTAATTTAAAGTTACTAAATGAGCATTAAATTCAAGTCAACTAAATATATTTATAAATTACAGAGACTAATAAGAAAGAAAGTAGTAAACATTTCTAAAAATAAGAAATAACATATATAGAGACAAATAATAATATAATGTGAATTGCATTTGAAGGAACTATTTCAACAAACGTCCCCACATCGCTTGCCATACATGGTTTATAGCCTCTCCATAATAAATGCAAAGCCGTCACAAATCTCAACATTAACAGCTCCATTTTGGCCAAAGAGCGAAGCAACAAAACAAAAACGGAAGTCTGGGGGAAAAAGTCGTGTGTTTGATAAGATAATTTTTTGGCAGAAAGCGAGCCGAAAGAAGAGCTCATATAATCTATGATTTATGAGTGCGCTTCGCTGTGTTGCGTTTATGACTGCTCTCAATTAGGCTGCCGTTTTGTTAGCCACAAAAAAAAAAAAACACTGTACTACGCAACACGCACTCATAACATTAAAGAGGGGCCAAGCATAGGATACCTAAGGGTAATAAGCTTATAGACAGACAGAGCTCGAAGGTTAAACCGACGATAAAAAGATAAAGAGCGGATGGAAGGAATGGCTGGGAAAACGACAAATGCGCACGTGAAAATCACATCAATTGTCTAGTAAAACTCCTCTACACAAATACAAGTATAAAAAAGGGAGAGAGAGTTGGTGGAAATGCTTGCCAATTGAATATAAAATGTTATTTCCGTTTTTTATTATTTGCACGTTGCCGTTTTTGCTGTTTTTACAGCCCCCCCGAAGACGTTCGCTAGAGTTTTAGTTTTGTAATTGGCGCTGCTAACGACCCAAAAAAAGAAAGAAAAAGCAAACCTCAATTCAATGTGTGTACTATATACTCTATATTCGATACCTTTTGGCTCTCTTTTTTTATAACAGGCAATCACGCAATCGGCACCGTGCGAAAGTTTCCAACGTTGCCAATGAATGGCGGCGGTGGCGGTGGCAACTCTTGTGCCTTGAGTGGTGGCAACAACTCTGGTGGCTCGAATGGCTTGTGGATCGATCCCAGTGGCGGTGTTTGGCGACAGGCGGCCGCCGCATGTACGACAAAGGAGCAACTTCCGGGCTATGCACAGGCCACAGCTCAACAGCAGCAGAAACACAAACAGCAGAAGCAGCAACAACAACAACAACAACAGCAGCAAGGACAACAAGGACAATCAAACCGTACACAACAACAGCCGCTGCCTGATTATGAGAGGTAAGCATGATTTGCCCAAAGACCAAGAGAGAGAGTGGAAGAAAGGGTTAAAAAGAAAGGGGAACAACGGACGAGCTTTTTTTATCTGCGCACACAGGAAGTTGCCTTAATATCCTGGGCTCTACGCTTCGCTGACTGTTTAATTACGTAAAATTGCGATGCGCAGCCGAAAAACCACGTCAAATGCTTAAATGTTTTACTACTACATACTACTATAAGCGAATGCAAAAGGGAAAATACGACGAGCACTATTTACGATTCGCTCGTAAAAATTGCGGAGCTGCAGCCGCATCCCACTTCAATACCAAAAAAGCGAAAACCAAAACTGAAACAACCCCCCGAAGCTCCTTCTTCATTTATTCCCCCAACCTCCCGAAAAAAAGAGAAACGAAAACAACAACAAGCGCCATTAAATTGTTACACTTGAACGGGTTTTACTTTGGGCCATGGCGATTGCCACAACCTGGCACTGCCTCAGTTTCAGCCTCAACCTCATCCATTTATTGGGGTTCCCCTTTCTCCCTGACTGAGCTTTACTGTGGGCATTTATGCTGTTGTGCCTCTCACTCTCTTCTACTCCCTTTCCACCTCTTCATTCATTTCCATATATGTACGCATATGAATTCCATATTTCTCGTTTGTATATTTTTAAACATTTGTCTGTTTGCTTTGTACTGTTCACTGTGTTGTGGTGGGTGCTGTTGGGTGATGCGGTGGTCGTTCACTCCCCCCCTTTTTTTTTTCCGCCCCGCTTAATGCATCGGCCAACTCACGGTGGTTGGCTAAGTGATATGCAGAACAGCGCGCATTTAACGAGCGAGTTGCAGATATCGCAAATTACCTCAGTTATTCACTCGCTAAATCCTAGTTAAACTGTCACAAGTGGACAAATGCAAAGATAAAAGGAAATGGCATTTAAACGCTCAGACAACTCAAATTTGTCATTGTCGATATATTCTCTAAAAGATTGTTTTACGGTTTCCCTATACCTTAATACTATTTTATGCCTTTAATCTGATCAAGAAACCCACAACAAAATTTTAATTTTCTTTTAAAATTTTGAATTTTTTCGAAGAAAACTTAGAGTTTTGTATAAATTTTCTTTCAATTTTAATACTATCATTGGAAGTTTACCTACTTTACTTAAAAAATCAAAACTTTCACAAAAAGTAAGTCAATTTTCATCAAGCAATTCATTTATTCATTTATCCATATTTCTAAAAATAACAAAATCAAAACTTTCAAAAAAAAGTAAATCAATTTTCAATAAAAGACTTCTATTTATAAATGATATGAAATTTTAGATTTGTTAATATTTTTCTTCAATATTCATAATATTTTTCAAAGTTGAAACGATACTGCAGCATATTCTTAGCTTTCATTTAAATTAATCTTCATTTTAATGAAAACCTCAAGTTACTTTTTAAACATTCCATACTTAACATGTTTGATTAAAGCTTTAAAACTGAAAATGTCAGTGTTTAAACACTTTAAATATTTGTAGTTTTTACAAAGAGATTACAATTTTATCACAATATCGTCGGCAGCTTTATATTATTTTGGAAAGTTCCCACGTCTTATAGAAATAAAATTTCTATCAATAAATTCTCAAGTGATTTTTTCCCCATATGCCAAAATTTAAACGGCTCTCTAAACAATAGTTAGCTTTTAATCTTTATCCTTGCTTTTTTTTTCCGTTGAGCCGCTATCGCTATAAAGTGTAAGCATTTAACTCTTGGGAACTATCAAACAATAGTTTTCACCTGTCTTTAAAGCCAGAGCGCAAACTTTTCATTCGCTATACAAACATTTGTTTTACTTTATTTCTGCTTTTTTTTTTGCTTCTTTCGTTTCGTTTGTTTTGTGTGTGTCATTCTCTCATTCTTTCAATCTTAATCCATATCTCTTTAATCCAACTTTGTCCTCAGTTTTTGCTGCTGCTGCTGCCTCCCTTGGCCTCTTTTTTTTAGGTTCTTTGTTTTTACTTCTTACTTAAAAAAAAAAGAAATGAAGAAAAGAATTTCTGCCGTGTTTTTTTTCATGTTTTTGTTTTCAGTCGAAGTTTCTTTAAAGCTTAATGTAGCGTTGTGGCAACAATAACTGAAAGGAAAACAAGGCGCAATAAAAAGACGCAACTGCTGGCGACATATTGCTGCTCTGTGTTATTTCTTCTGCTTCTTTCTTTGCTTGCTTGCTTGGCTTGCCACCCCTGCCACGCCCCGTTGAACAAAGCCAGCCCCCAGCTCCCACTCTGAGCTTAGCTCGCTTTTTTGGTACCCCAAAGTTCGGTGTGTGTGTGTGTGTGTGTATTTATTTGCGGCATTTTACGCATTTATTTGTTTTGACTTTTTTTTTTGTTGGTACAATATATCCCAGGAATCTTCCACTGTCTCACTCTTCTCTTCTCCCCCCTCTCACACCACTGCAATTTAAGCATTTCCTATAGCACTCCTGTGTCCTCACTCCCCCCCTGCACACTTCTAATGCTGTTTGCCACTTCCGTTACGCGATTTTCATTATTTCCGTTTCAATTTTTCCGTTATGTACTTTGGCAACTTTCTGGTTGTTCTTCTGCTTGTTGTGTTGTTGTGCATTTTAACAACGTTGTAAAGTCGTAAAAAAAAAACACACTCACAACATTTTCCTCTACTCACACACACACACCTTTACACCCCTCCCCCCCTTCTTCCTTCCTTCCTTTGGGGCAACGCACGCGACTTCGTCGTCATTTGAATTTCCAATTAAAATATTTAATTTCTTTTCGGGTTGTCTGATTTTCAACATTTTATGGCCTAAGGAACACAACAACAACAACAACATCTTGCTTCCCTTTCTCTATATATATCTCTTCCCTTCTCTCTTTTCGCGTTTCCATCTATTTGGTTTATTAGTATGTGCGCAATTTGCACCGCTAAATTAACAATTAAAAATTGATAGCCCCCCGGGCATTGTCCCCTTGTCACAAAGTCCAAGTCTTAAGCATATGCAAATGCCTTTAGTTCACAAGAGAGTGGGAGTAGAGCAACTGCTGTCGCTCTCTCTCTCTCTTTCTCTCTTGCTCTGCCCAATTCAATGTCCTAATAGGCACTTGTATTCCCTTGTCACGGCCACGTTTAATTGCTGGAAAATTCCAAATTCCGTTGCATAATTTCAGGTGTCTTTAAAATGAGAACGTATGTGGCTGATGTCGCTTTGCTTTTGAGGGTGGCAGGTGTCTCTCTCTCTCTCTTTTATTTGGTGTCACACGAAAAAGGGGTTAAAACGATGTGGACTATTTATAGCGCATTAAAGTGATGCTTAATCTTGTGCAGGATTTGCACAAGCTTTTTAAGGCAACCGTTTAAATGGGCATAGAAAAGATTTCAACAGTTGAAAAATGAAAGCAATCAATGGAAATTTAAGTGCTTACTTTTGTGTTATCTCGATTTAATTTGACAATCTATTAAGAATATGAAATACTCAACATAGTAAGATGTAAAGTTTCAGTTAAAGATTTCATTTCCAAGTATCGAAATCGTGACTAGAATTATATTTAAACAGATGTGATATTATATATAGAAATAGAAATAACTGATTTACTTGAAGTAATAATAAAGCGACGAAATTCTTTTCTTATTTTAAGTTATGTACCTTTTTTCGAATTTTATATTTAATAAGTTCATAAGTTGTTACTTTATATGCTCTATATCTTTAATGTTGATACTTTATATGCTTTATATACATTTATAAATTTTTCCTTCTAAAATAGATTCTGTTGTAAATTCACTTTTTCTATTCTTTACTTTATATATTGCAGTATCCATTTTCTACTACTTTTGAGTTATAAATAGAATTATTTATTTTCAAAATAAATTTAAGTTTTCTTTCAATGTAAGTTTAATATAATATAACGCTATTCCCTTTCCTAAAAATAAATACCATAATACAAATACAAATTCCTTAATATATGCACTGCATTCATTTTGTTTAAATACTCTTTGAAAATAAATTCCCTAATATATGCACTGCAATTAATTCCTTTCAACTGTTTTTTTTTCCTTTTTATACTGTTCAGTATCCTTTTTGGCTAACTAAAACTATTCTTGCGTGTCGTAAACATGTTCAGCTTTACAAAACTTTTGCTATAAGCTCTTTTTACGGTTTATTTTTATGCATTCAAAGCATACAAATTATGCTTCAACATACACCCGCGCAATCGTCAATTCAAAGAAAGAAGGAGGGGTGGAAAATTCATTGGGAAATTGCGATAGATAAGCATTATCTCATTAGCTAATTAGTGCACGAAAAATTTGCGCAATAAAAAAGTTTGCGCATAGAAAATTTGTGCAAAACTGACGACGAGACGAGAGAATGTGGTGAAAAAAGTTGTTCACAGTGATTTCCTTTAGTTAGTATTTTTTTTTGTTTGTTTTGTTTTTGGTTGTTTTTCGTGTTGTAGCTTGTTACAGCGTCGACTAATTAGAAAGTTAAAATGCATGACACGCCCAGCTAATGGGCAAAAATTGTGTATTGGGAGGGAGAAAAGTCGTCGGCGGCGTCGTTATATCGCAAAATTTTGTAATGAAGTGCAGCAAACAAATTTCCGGAATGAACTGCTCACACTTCGTACACCTCACTTCGATTTATCTGCACTGTTGTTAATGCGTGTGTGTCTGTGATGTGAGAGCGGCTAACAAAAGCAATTTCCTACGATTGATTTATGAAATGAATTTGTGTGTTTGTGTCCCAGACATACGCTTTTTAAGCCACAGTTAATACCCAATCTCATTCTGTTTCTCTCTTTCTCTCTGTGTTTTGCAGACTCTCGCCATTGAATATGCCGGACTATGCGGAAGTTGCATGTTCAACATTCAAAAGCCCACACAATGGCGTTGCACAAACTCCCGGCGGAGGCGGAGTTGGAGTTGCAGCTTCATCATTATACGATAGCTGCGGTGCCTATGCCACAGCAAATGTGGTGGCCAATGTGAAGCTCTATCAGAATCAGAATCAACATCCAAATCCCAATCAGACGCCGAATCGCTATGGGACAAAGCCAACGACGAACAACAATAATGGTTCATTGATAACCGGCAATAATGATTACCAATCGACGGGCATGTATTCGGCACCAGCTAGCGCACATTATGGCTGCCTTGAGCCAAATGTGATGACCACATCGACGGCCTCAACGGCCATCATGGGCGGCAACGGTTCACCGGCCAAGCTCAATAATAAAAAGATCAACATAACCGAGAACAAAATGGATCATCACATGCAAAGCCTAAACGACAATGGCATAGGAACAACAACAACAACAACTGGTAAATCGGAACGCACAAATCCCTTCAATCAGCAGCAACAATTGCTCTTGGCCAGCAATGCATTGAAGCAAGGTTTGGGCGCCTATGCCAACACAACGTTGGCCGCCCAAATGGCCAACGGTGGCGGCGCCGGCACTTTGAGACGCCAGCGACAGCCAAAAGCCTCAGCCACGTTGTTCAAAAGTGAAACAAATATTCTAGGTAAATCTTCAGGAACGCGTAGCAATGGCAATAACAATATGGACTTTTTAACCGGTGGCCCACCGATTGGTGGGGAACAGCAGCAGCAGCAGCTGAATATCGATGCCGATTTCTCGGCATTGTGCAATTCAACGAATCAGTTGCTCAACGATTGGGCTTCCAGTGCCTCGATTGCGGCCGGTGATTATCATTTTGGCAACAAGCAGCCGAGCAAACAGCATCTCTATGTTAAGGCCAAGGATGGCACTTGGTCCGCTGTCAGTTCGGATGCATATCAGACATACAAGCAACAACAGCAATTCCATGTTGGCACAGGTGACAACAACAAGCTACCCCTACTTGTTAATCCTGCCCATAGTTCAAGTAGCCTGGCTGCTGATAGCAAATTCCTGAGTAGTTTCGGCAATACAAGTGCCAATGTCTAAAAACTAAAACCCCCCAATGCATGAGTGTTTTTGGGTGTGTGTTTTTTGCTCAGTAAATAGACATAAGTTAAAAGCAAAGCGAATGTTGTGGGGGGAGAGGCTAATAAAGTATACTAAATACTAGGTATGGTATATACTGTACAGTTTATAATATATACTATTTACTGTATATACTGTATGTAGTAGTACAGTAGTTAGTATATACTGAACATACTAAGGACAACACATACAGTAAATAGTATGTACTAAGTATAGAAAATACTATATTTGGTATATACTGCACATTTAATAGTATAAACTATTTACTGTATATACTGAATACTATGTACAGTATATACTATATTTGGTATATACTGATCAATATATAGTATATACTATTTACCGTATACTTTGTACAGTATATACTAAATATTGTGCTACTAGAAACTATGTATAGTATATACTATATTTGGTATATACTGTACAAATTTTAGTATATAGTACTTATGGTATAAACTGTACACTATTTACAGTATAACTACATCCATATACTGTATATAGTATATTTTACATACTGAATAGTAAACTTGGTCTTTTTGGCGTGAAAGTTTTTGAGTGAGAGATTGAGAGACACTTCTGTGAAATGGTAGCTCAGAAACTAAACAGTAGAGAGACAAGCAAATAAAAGCTTAGAGTGCACATAAAAAAGCTCAAACTATAGCAAAAAAATATACTGAGTTTCTATAGAATTGCAGCTGTTAACAAAGCTCAAATTAACATATTATTCGAATATGTTGAAAGTAGTAAAAACATCTTAATAAACCCAACACTCGTTACAGCTGCAATTTCTATGGAATAGTTGCCCTCACTTTGCCTCCCAAGTAGCTAAACAAAAATCCTCTTTAAGCGCTTCATAACTAGCCTAGACTTTCACCTCCCCCAGAACAACAACAACAACGAAATGTGTAAGTTGGCTTGTAAATAGAATTTTGAAATCCCTATTAAAACATATGGAATATGGCAAGCAAAATGGAAATCCTAAACCCAAATAGCACCCAAATATATAGTTAAGATTAATGTAATTTTTAGTACGAAATCTGCAAAGAGTTTGAGCCAAAAAAATAAAATAAAAGAGACAACATATACACGGATATCGACGCCTAGCAAAACCCTAACGAAATATATTTAAATCAATAAAGAAACAAAAAAAATCCACACACACACAAAGTAAGCAAAAAAAACCTTTAGAATAAAGTCGATTCAAACACACAACAACAGCACTCTTAAACAATAATTAATAATGATTTCATTCATTGCAAATGTGTAATAATCCCCGCAGATAAGCTAAATAAATGCTAATAATAAGGCTGTTAAATGTAAAATATCATAAATATTAAAGAATAACCCACAGCAACAAAAAATACAATATAGTATATATCTATACATTAATAAATTGTGTAATTAAAGCATTTAACTGTAACTAGTCTTAGTTTGAGTAGCTAAACTAAACAAGAACACACAAAAAAAAAAAACAACGCGATTACAGCTGAACACAAAAAAACAATGAGAAATTCAATTGATAAATATATGCGAAAAAAAGAATTAAAATAAATACTAAACTATTATTAAAAAAAAAAAGCAGTTATTATGAATACCAACATTTGATTCATTTAACCTAAAACTACATTATTATTACTTGCAGCTGCCACCGTTTGGAGGCGCCACAGCTGCGCTTACATTCTGCTCGACAATTCCATGGATTTTATCGTTTAAATTCCGCCAGGTAAACCGTAGTTCCTCCCTCCTTCCCCTCCACTGACCCCCTCTCTCGACTAGTCACCGCAACTGTAACCAAAAACCGAGCTATGTCAACCAACTGCACAGCTGAAAAAAATAGAGCACAGAGAGTTTTGCATCCCGGAGCAGGCGAATTAATTATGCGCTTTGAATTGACCTCTGCTCCGACTCCGAGTCTCTCCCTCTCCCCCTCACCACCCCCCCGTTAAAGCTACAGCATCATTAAATTGAAATGAGATATTGTTTATAGTAGTCCCCTCTCTCTTTGGTCTGCTGCTGCTGCTGCTGTTGCAACTGTAAACATCGCAATTGGGCAAAAATATTCCGGATAATCAAATGAATTCTCTTCCTCTGGTTTGGTTTCTCTGTTTTTATTCGTCGCATTTGCTTGTAAAACAATTTTACAAATTGTTATTGACAATTTATGTCTGTTGTTCTGTTCTGCTTTTTTTTCTCTCTCTCGCCTCTCGCTTTTCCTATGATTTTTCTCTTCGCTCGTAGTTGTTTTTGCTTTTGTTTTTTTTTTGTCGGTTGTCGGCTAACGGATGCTATTTGAATGCGCATTAAAATTGTGCACACAAATGAAAATCAATTCGAGCAAATGAAGCGCGATAATATTGGCAACATTTTTGCTTAATTCATTATGATTGGCATTATTAGGCGCACTTGGAGAACGAGTAACTATATTATATGATTATTATTACTATTTTATTTTATACAACGGAAGCTTTGCAATCAAATTTATTTTAATGCATTTATATCCATTTTTTTTTGGAAGATAATAAATACATTTTTTTTAGGAAAATCATTATTTAAAATTTGCTTAAAGTTATGGTTTAATTAAAAGCTGAGTTGCGATTATTACCTATTTACTTACGATTTAAAATATGAAAATATAAAATTAGGTTTTTGATTTTTTGTTATTCTCTAGAATAAATTTACAAATATTTCCAGTTAAATGCAGTTTTGTTTTGTTTTGTTGTTATTTTTTGTATATTTGTTTCGAAATCATTAAGACTAAATATTGAAGATGTTTTATTTAAATAGTTAAATAGTTTAGTTTATCCCCAGTTAAATGTATTTCAATATTTTCTTGATTATATCATTCATAATTTTTTATAATATCGTTTTTCCATCTTATCTAATCTTTTGTTAAACAAATTACCATATTTCTTTATTGTTTCATTTTAAATTTTTTGTTTTGAATTAAATTGGTATTTAAAATTCATATATTTTTCTGCATTACAATAATTTTTTTACAATATGTACGTTTTTAAATATAGTTTCAGTTTCAATTGATATTTTATTTCTATCACTCTGAATTTAAGATCTTTCCATGCCCAAAACACAGTCGCAGCTTAAAGCCTTTAGTTATTAGTCAAAAAGCAGGCGCACAACAGTTGCCACAGCACCCAGAGTGGCAGTTGCCTAATGTATCTAAACAAGCTATACCATTAGCCACACACACACACACACACACTGCCAGACACCGACACACACATACACACACACAAAGTACGCTCTGTTGCTCTGTTCAAATCCTAGTACAAATAGCAGCAAACTCTCTGTTGCCTGTTTGCCCACTGGTCAGGCCGATAAATAAACCCAAATTTATCATGTACATGAAAAGGGTGCACACACCAGTGTGTGAGGGGCGTCGAGGGGCGGGGCGGAAGAGGGGGAAGAGAAAGATAGTGGCAGTAAGTCTCCATTGCCGGCAACCATATATCGTGGATATAATAGCAAAATGCCGGCAGCGGTCATAATTTTTGGCACAAAACTGTCGATAGGCGTTGAAGCGTTCAATTGAATGTCCTAGACGACATCGTCTGGTCCGAGAGACCCTGACGTTGAACCCTAGACCAAAACCAAGACCCCGAACCCCAGACCTTAACATGGAACCATCCCCTTCCCATTGTCCTTTCCTTCCAAGCAAGCTGCTTAGTGTGCAGACGTTCAAACACTATTGTATAATCAAAACTAATGGTCTATAAAGAATCAATTCTCAATTTGTTTAGACAGCAGCTGCGCCAGGATACAGGACAAACAGGACAATGACCAGGACGACGATGGGCCCGCAACTATTTTGCAACACATGTGGCAAATAAAATTTAAATGCATTTTGTAAATAATTTAATAAAATGAACACAAAAACACAGAACACGAATTCGTTTTGTTTACTACTCATTTGCAATTGACCAGCTGGCATTTTAGCCTGAGCCTGATGATGACTCTGATTAGGGATATTTGTCGAGTCACATATATAAATTAGTTGACACCATTTGTATCGTAAAAATGGCATACTTTTTCTATTTTTTTTTTTATTGTATTTGGGCAGTCGAGTGTGCCATGTGACAATGTGTGTGTGTGTGTGTGTGGAGAAATCTATAGGGAAATGGGAGGCTGGACAGAAGTTGCCCCGAAAGCACTGATTCAGCAAATTGTCATAAAGTTTAATCAGCAGCAGGAGCAACAAGGACAAGCTTTGAAAAAAGACTCGTAAATATGAGTCAAGTCGAGTCTCCTACACACACACACACAAACATACACACATACGTAGTCTGGCATACTCGTCGTATACTAAATATATCCAAAGTTTTATGCGCGTTTGAGTGACCATAAAAATGAACTAGCCAGTTTTGCTGACTCCTCGCATGCCTATCTCTAGATAACAACAATTTGTGCAGCGCAATTTGATGAGATTATACCCATCGTACTACAGTGGGACCAAATGCCATTATAATTCGATGTGGCCGGCTCAATGACAAATTGATTAAGCTCCGGCAGCAATAACGGTACTTACAATGGTAAGCAAATATTCTTATCTTACGGTACTTTCGGACAGAAAACTTATTCAGACATACTCCCTAACAGACCGAAATAGTTTATGTTCACCACTAAACTATTAAGATAAGCATTGATTTGTGGTGCAAAGCTTTTTTTATGAATTTCGGAAGACGATAAAAAATGTCTATAGAATAATAGTATTTATTTTATTTTTGCTGACCACTGTGACTGTGCATGGCTCTTGCACTTACTTACTCTGTCTCTCTCTTTAAAATTTCGAGCACCAACACACTGCTTTTCTAGTTTCTCTTTAAATTTGATGTTCATTTTACAGCAAGTGCTAGTTTGCATACTGGCTGCTCTTATTTGGCAAAGTAATATTCTCTTTAATCCACTTACCATTGCACTTTATACTGATGCCTCTGATCTTCTCTGCTTCTCTCAATTGAAACGCACTTACACTATTTCACCTTTTCACTTTTTCACTTATTCACTTTTTACTATTTCACATTTTTACATTTACACTATTTCACATTTACATACTCTCTTATTTTACAACTTAAAACACAAAGCTCCGCTTAAGAGAGCCATCTGAAAAGAGAGCGAACGAAAATAGAAAAGGTGATTAAAAGAATTTTGTAAGTATGTACGTTTTTAGATTATTGCTTTTGCTCAGACGCAAAAGAATTAAAATTGCTTTAACTAAATGGCTACATAAAACAATAAAAATAAATATCACAAAAAATGCGACGCTATGAAAAGCAATTTAATTTCAACTCCCCAATGAACGCAAACAACAAAATGTAAATGCTGCAGACAGAGACAGAAATGTGTGTAGGAATGTGTGTAAAGGAGCAACAAAAAAGAAACAAAACTAGCTGGCCGTTAGTCGTTACTTGAATACCCTATTGATTGTATCATTGCAATGCAGTGACAAACCGCATGTAGAACCAATGATACTCGCTGCAATGACATAAAAGCAACCGACAACATGGTGAACATAAAAATCTAGTGCAAATCACTTTGGATGCGAAAGCAAACACAGTCGACTACTATTATGTTATTTTTGATTTTTTGACTTTTTTTTGCAAGAACAAATTAAAGCACAGTGTGAATGAAATCGCAGACGTCTCTTAGTCTATGTATGCACTCACACACAACTGTACGTATGTAGACGTGCAAGCTCCTTTTTCAATTCTCTTTTTACCTGCGCCTACACAACACGCACACACACATACACGCCCAGTTGGTTGGTGTTGTAATTAAATGCCCGAAACAAAACTTTGACTAGCAAATGAAATGTAGCCTTCTTCTTCTTCATCGTCGAGTTAGTCAAAAAGTTTAATTTGCGTTGTGGGAGCGAGTTGCTTGTTTTGTTTCGTGAGTAATTAGCAAAATGCATTAAAATAAATGAGCTGCCCAGCTGAGTGAGCGAACTGTGTTTTATCTTTACAAATTAGCATGACTTTAAGCTTACCTTATTACATTTACTTATTTATGCATATATTAAATGCAGCAAAAGTCGAAAAATTAGCGCACTTCGTTTAGTTCATGTAGTTTAAGAGGACATTAAACTGAACTGCCGATTTGCACTTTGAGCCACGTTCTTTAACACACAATATGGCGTCTGTGGTAGGCGTCTTAAACAAGAGAGATGCGAAGGGAGAGAGAGTGGGGAGGCAGCATCACAAAACGCGGACACAATTGCTGCTGCTGCCCGTCGCGACATAGAAGACACTTAAACAGGCGATAAAATACATTTTGAGCGTGGCGTCTGCGTCGCGGCGTCGCTGCTTTTGTAGCTTTTCTAGTTGTCGTTGTGTAGCTTTAGGCGTGGTGTTGTAATTTCTTGAATGTGTTTGTCAGGCGCGTCGTGCGCCTAATTGCAAAATATGGCGACAATTTCTGAGAAGTTGACGCGGCGCGAGGATAATACAATTTCAACTGGTATTTTGGGTGCCATTATAAATACGAATACGAATATAATACTACCGTAGGCACTACGCGACGCGGGGGACGAGGGGAAGTACTTGAACTTGCTCACGCTCATTATATGTAATGAATACCTGCAGACGATCCAAATGACTGAAAAGCGAAGGCGAGTACGAAGGCAACGCAACGCACAACGAAACGTAAGCGCAGCTTTAACGGCAACTTAAGCACAGCATGTGCAGTGTGCAAAGAGAGGGAGAGTAGAATGAGTGAGAGTTAAGTTCAATTGTTGTCGCTCCCCCCAGCACCAGCACTCTTAATGTAAGTGTGTGTGTGTGGCGTTTTATGAAACGTTTTATTATACTAATTTGTAGCTTTGGCAATGGTCGCCAGTTTCGGTTACATCGAATGGCAGCAACTAAAAATGGCAATTTGCCATTGCATGCAATGAGCATAGAAGTAAAAGAGAGATGGAGACTGAGTAGTGGAGAGTTGAGACTTGAGCTCAAGTCTCTATTAGTAGACAATGCGTTCGCAGCGAGGGGAGAGTTTTTGGCTATGCTTCCTAATACGTATGTTTGTGTGTGTATATATATGTGAGTGTACATACGTATGGCAAAGGTATGCGCATGAAAATTGTTTAACTGTCTGCCTGTCCGTCCCTCTGTCTGCCTGTCTGTCTGTCTGTCTGTGTGACCGTGGGGATTTTCGACTTTACAGCAGGGGTGGGAATTTTTATTAAAATGACGTTGCCAGCAATGTCGTTCCTGACCAGCGTCAAGTGGGCAATGGAAAATGGCAAATGGAAAACGGGCAATGGGCAATGTACGCATATCCTGCTGCAAAATGCTCCTTGGGGTTTTGTTGGGGGTTAGACCATCATTTCGTATCGTTAGTGTGGCAGTCCTTGGCAGCCGTAATCCTGCTGCAGTCCATTTTTGGTTGGGCTCCAAGTTTTAACGACTTTGTTTCCGTTACGTCTAATTTAATGAAATTCGTTTTGCATTTGCGATTTCTGTTTTTGCTTTCTGCTTTCTGCTTTGCTGCCAACTTTTCTGCATACAAAATGTCGAATGAAACGGCATTCTAATGACTTGGGCGTTGTTGCACTTCACTACTGTTGTCTGCGCTCTGTCTGTCTGTGGTCGAGTCTGGGCACACTGCACCTACTCCGTCTATGCTCTGCGTGTCCCTTTCGCTTATATTATTTTTGTTTGCCTTTTGATTTAATGATGGTCTGCGGTTGTTTTTCTGTTGTTGTTGTTGTTATTGTGCGGTTTCCATTCGAATTCGAACATAAGAACATTGATTATAATGATATGGTGCCTGCCTCTTCCCCTTAATTTCCTATTAAAAATGCTTGGGGCGTTGCATTGAACAATTTTAGTGCTAAGTATAGGTTCAGATGTCATTTCCCCCTTTGGGACTGAACTGTTGAAAGCACAAACTGACCAATTAACTTTATACTTCAGCTTGGGGGCGACAGTTAACCTCAATTAATTTGGGGCAACACTTGAAAATCATCAAGAATACGTAATAACAGTATTTACAATTTGCTAACAGATTTTTATAGGACTTGGGATATGTTTAAAAAGATTCTCGTATGGAATTCCCTCTATCAAATAAAGTTAATTGCACTAAAAGTTAATTATTGAATTAATTCATATGTTTATTAAAGGAGAAAAGCTTTTTCCGATAACTGCGCCTCCAGAAAATGATATTTTCATTTTGATAAATGAATTTTCTGGTAATATCTTTTTTACAAGTAGTTTCACCCATACACCGACGTATTTTAAAAATTGTCTTCTAAACATATTATTTTTAATATCAATATGTGTTTAAGTTGCATTGCTTGTTTTTCAAATAAATAAATTTGATCATATTTTTTTTTTTTTGGCTCTGTGAATGTATAAAAAAAGAATTCAAATGAATTCACAGAAAACAAATTCGGGTTAATAAAAAACAACGATGATTTGCACTTTCAAGAGTATAAAGAAAGAAAGAAAGCGAGTAACGAAAGTGCGTCGTGAGCGCAAAAGAAAGTAAAATTAAAACAAGAAATACTTAATTTTTTATGACTGTTTTCGATACAAGCTTAAGTCGAGGCCCGAAACAGCAATTTATCAATAACAAAATATATGTAAATTGCACAGAATGCTAAAGAGTGAAAAAGAAATCAGAAAATTACAATCCAGTGTGCTCGACTAAAAGACACTCTGTACCCAGTTTTCATAATAGCAAAACAGTGTAGTATTATCATTGAAATATACCTAATTAGTGTACCAGAAAATAAGAAAAAATACCAAAAACTATATTTGGTATTCCGTTAAAAATATACCATAGACTGTATACAACATACCAGATTATGGAGCAGAGAATCCCGGTAACTCACAAAGCTATAATACCCTTCTACATTATAGTTAACGGGTATGAAAAACACGTTTAACTTCAAATGCGAGAGCGAGAGAATCTCATGCATATTATTGAACAACAATTTTACCTCAGCTCGACTTCGAACTATTCGCAAAATTTTGTATTTATTGAACACGGGTGATGAACGGATGTGAATCTTGAATTCGCTCTTCAAATAAATAAATATGCCAACCTGTTCCAAGCTATTCGCTGTATTGGTCTTAATTGTGTCAATATGGAAAGTGAACTGTGTAAATTCCAATAGGGAAGATCAACAAATTGAGATTATCGCTGGCAAAACAGTTGAGACAGAAGAGAAATTAAAGTCTCTAGTAAATCGAATAACTGAAGCTGATAAACAACTCGAATATTACAAAGACATGATTAACAATTTACAAAATCAAGTTAGCAAACACCACAAGAAAAACGGAAAGTTAAGATCACAACTTCAGAACAGTACAAATGAATTAAAATATAAAGAAAAGATGATAGGTAAGTTCACTAAAAACCTGAATAAAATAATCCGAGAATAAGATCACATATTTTCCAGGTGAATGTCAAGCAAATTACACTATTATTGAGGAAAGGTTATCGAATCATTTTTCAGAATATACAGACGGCATATTTGATCAGTTAGATGATATAAAAGAAGAAGTTAAAGAATCATGTAAACAGACTTTGGAAGTATACAAGACTGATGCCAACAATAAAAGTATAACAATTGCTTCCCTAAGAAAAGAAGCTGAGGATAAATACAAAGTTTTCGGTATGTGTTGAATTTACTTAGTTAAACTTCTTTCTCAAGAACTTTTCTTTTCAAGAAACTAATTTGGAATCACTAAGAAATGAGTCTACTTATAAGGATGCGACCATTAACGAATTGAAAAAAGAGTTGAGTAAGTTTCGACTTTACAGTAAGTAAATCCAGTACTTTCTACATTTTCTTTAACTTTAGCTGAGTGTGGGCTAAGAAATAAGGAACAAAATCCGTCTAATAAAGATGATGTTGCATTAAACAATTCCACTATAAAGAATGAAGGAACATCTGAATCAACTATTCCCTCTAAAAGTCTGCCAAGCTCTTGTATAAACATGACTGCTGGTATTCAAGAGATACAAATTGGAAATGCAAAACCTTTTAAGGCGATGTGCGATGGAGATGATTGGATGATCATTCAGCGAAGAATTAAAGGAGCTGAAGACTTTAATAGGACCTGGCAGGAATACGAAAATGGATTTGGAGACTTAAATAACGAGTTTTGGTTTGGATTGGAAAAGATTCATCTTGCTACGAACTCTACACGTCAGAGATTAAACATAACCACTAGAGTTGGTGGGTCATTTGTCATTCACTTTGATGACTTTAGGATTGGAAACTCTGAATCCTTCTATAAATTGGAATCAATCGGAAATTGCACCGGAGATTATTGCACGGACTATCCGAGTGTTCTCCTTCGTAATGTGAACAATTCATTTTCAACATATGATGCAAATCATAATGGAAATGCCGAGCTAAATTGCGGCAGTAATGGCAAGGGTGGCTGGTGGTTTAGTTCCGATTGCTTGGATATGTAAGTTCAAATATTACATTTTGATTTAATTAATTGCATGGATCAACTTTCAGTCAACCAAATGAACCAACCGGTGGTTATTGGACCTCAGTCATGAAGATACGCCCATACACTGATTGATGTTACCACTTTACGATGTATCATCATTCCTAATTGCACTTTTTAGTATAATTTCATTTTCGAGTGTCAGTATAATAATTTATTTTTGTAATGCTTTCAACTATTTATTTCTTTATTGTAATTAAATATATACTTTGGAAATTTAAAAAGATAAATTTGTAGCTATTTATTTGTTTTTAAAATTTTTTTGTTTACGTAGAACTTTATTAGAAAAAGTTGCCGACTCACAAAAACTTGCTTTGACTGATAATCTGGTATATTTCGTGGTCTATGGTATTTTCTGTAGTCTTTGGTATATCTTGCAGTCTATATTATGTTTTCTAGTTTATACCAAATATAGCCTTCTTTATATTTTAAATCTTTTAGGTACATTTTCGGTATATTTGTATAGTATATTTTATAGTGTATGGTATATCTTGCAGTCCATAGTATATTTCCTAGTTGATGGCATATTTTGAAAGTAATACAATATTGATATAGCAAATATATCCTTCGGTTTATTTGTAGTATTTTTTGGTATATTTTTGGTATATTTGTAGAATATGGTTTTATTTAAAAAAATTAACGGGTATCTCACAGTCGCGCACACTCGTCTGTAGTTTTCTTACTTTCAACAAAATTTCACTTTTGTATTTTTTTAACTAAAATCTTCAATTGAAATTCGAGACATGATAATTACATATTTTATTTCATCAGTGCTAGTTCTTCATATAGAACTAAAGAAAGTAAAGTTTATAATAAATTGAAGACTCACTGCCCCAAAATAATGCAACGTCTGCATTGAACTCAAGCCAATTTCCACCTCTCTCAAAAAAATACCACAAGTTATGCAACAAGAATGTTACAATTTTGCTACTTTTTTTGGCTCATAAGTTGAACTATTTGCAAGAAATATGGGCGAAGAAGCGCGTTGCGAGTAAACAAACTGATTTGCGTTTATGGAAATGCTATTTTAGCCACCATTTCCTTTTTCCAACACGTAACGGTAATGGTGTAAAAATGCAAAGGATACGACTCTGTGCTACAATATGAATGTCTGTCTCGCACACACACACAAACACACAACGAAATCAAATAGAAATGTCGAAAGCCAAAAGTAAATATTTATGTTTTATGTTAATGAGAATATGTCTGACTTTTTGCTATATTTGAATATTGGCAAACAGGACTTCAGGACTCTCTCTCGACTGCTGCTGGTCGAAAGAATGACAAATGCGTCGGCCCGTTGGTTAAACTGTGGTTGCACTTTTTGCCCGGCTCTCCCCCTCTATCTATCTCTCTCTCTCTCTCTCTCTCTCTCGCTCTTTCTCCTTCACTTTATGCCACACCACAAACAAGAATAACAACAACAATCAGTGGCGCATGAGCCGCAGCCTCGTCTGTGGTTTTTGTGGACATACACACACACTGCCACACACACACTGCCACACACACATTACTTTACGGCTCTGACTTTCGCTTGCTAACACAGTTGTTGTTGTTGTAATTGTTTGTTGCTGGTTTGCTGGCCCATAATTGACAATTTAATTTGCCAAAGTGCTGCACAAAACAAAAACAAAAAAAAAATACTTGCCAATTGCCTGGCCTCATAAATTTTTATAATGGTATCGTAAATACACTAACTAAATAAAATTTATTGATTGGCGATTATTGTGCAGCTGCTGTTTGCAATAATATTTTTTGGGGCAAAAGTCATTTGTTAAATATTTTGTATAATTATTTAATGCAATCAAGTTTAGTCTAATAAACACATAAATTTCAATTGTAGTACTTTAACTACAATTTAATAATGATAAAAGTGCAATGAAATTCTAAAACTAAAAAAATAGTTAAAGAACAGTTAATGAAGGTAAATAATAAAAGACTAGACTTATAATGAAAATGTACAATTTTATAATGAAAACTAAATTTAAGGAATATTTTTCGAGTCGAAGGCAGCCAGTATTCACTTCTCTATTAAATGAAGTATTAAATATTAGATTTAATATAATAAATAAAATAATTACAAATTAAAAACGGCTTTGAATTTAAAAAATATATTGGGTAGCAGAGAACTTAAATAAATGTATCAATTAAAAAAAAAAATAACAAAAAAATTATAAGACAAAAATAAATGCGTGGCAAACAAAACATTTAAAGCGCTCAATACAGATAATTTAATTGTATTTTAAAAATTCTATAATATGAAGTTTTGATATAAATCGGTTTTAGATTATTTCAGCGGTTTGCAGTCGTTTTCAAAAATATTCAGAAATCATTATGAAAAATATATATAAGAACTAGCTATGCAATTACACTTTATGTAGCAGAGAATTTAAATAAATTTATAAATTTGCAATACATTACAAAAAATAACTATGGAACTGAAATAAATTTAAGAATTGAATGAAAACAAAACATTTCAAGAGATTTAGATACTTTTGCTGAAATTTAAGAATTAAATAATTGAAATAATGTTTATTTAATTTTTGAGATTTATTATATTATTTTAAATTTGATTTGATTATTTTAGAGATCTAAACTCACCCTAAAAATATGTTTAAGTACCCCCAAAAGTAGGCTACAAATATTTAAATAATTTCACTTGGCTAAAAAAACCTCAAATAATTTAGTATTTTTTTTTAAAGAAATTTTTTTTTAAAGAAAATGCATAATTGAGTATTTAATGTAATATTTGCACTTAATTGGCACATAAAAACCGAACTCTAGCAAATAGAAATACACAAAGTAATGTCTTTACTTTATGTTCGTTTGATCGCCCCATCAAAAAAAAAATGCAGTAAGCAGTCAACATTAATCGAGTTTTTTCGTTGTTGATTATCTTTTTTTTTCTCTCTCGTTTTTTTTTGAGAGTATTAAAAGTTAAGCCTTCGCTTCTTTTGATTATTCCCATTTTTTTTTGCGTTGAGCTTTCCTCTTGTTGCATGTATAATTAGTTGGTTGTTTATTGCCTTTTATGTTGTTGTTGTTGTTGTTTTTTTTTTGTTGATAAACATTGTTGCGGCTTTTATTTGGTTTATTTATTTACCGTTTTTCTTTTCTACGTCTGTTTGCTGGTTGTTAATTTATTAATGCTGCATGATATGCCGCTTAATCTGACATTTAATTAATTCTATTAATTTTTTAATTATACGAAAAAGAGGAGTGCAAAAAAAAAAAGTATTTCACAGTGAAATTAATGCAAATTTTTTGTTGTTATGTGTCCATAAAGAAAGCATTAAAATCAAATTGCAACTGTAGTTTATGAGCACATAAAATATTGGCAAATAAATATGTCTCACTTGGCAATTAAGCTGAAAATGTTGTGGCCAAAAGGAAATATTGTTAAATGTGGTAAAAACATTCGCAAATTATATTCTTACACTTAAACAAATTTAACATGTTTTTGATTAGTACTTATTTAATACACAAATTCTAAAATATATTAAAGGATATACTTAGTATATTGATGTAGTACTAAATACATTACGAAATATACCAGATTGTCATTAAGTGGACGTTTTAGCTCATTCAAAGGTATATCTTCAGTAAACATTTTTGTCTGATCAAAAGCAGATATTAATACGCACAGACAGACTGACGGATATGGCTATATCGTTTCGGATGTTGGCGCAGATCAAGAATATATACATATATGTATATTTTATAGTGTCGGTGGAGGCTCGCATCTCCGACCTTATAAAGTATAATGTATATACTGACTTTGGGTGAAAATCTAGTATATTTTGCACTCTATGGTATTTTTGAGTATAAACCAAAAATATAGCCTGTGTCACGTTTCAGTATTTTAACGGTATATTATTTTGGTATATTTTAGGAATAATACCGCACCTTAGAATACCGTAAATATGAACCAAATACATAGCCTATGACATTTTTTAGTATTTGAACGGTATATTAATTTGGTATATTTTAGGAATAATACCGCACAGTAGCTTTTTTACATGTTTGGTATATCTGAAGCAACTACAAATTGAATACAAATAGTCAATCAATGGTTTTATGAAGTTAATTTATCCAAATAATCCTTTCAAACATATTTTCAAAATAATATTTATTACAATTATTACAAACAAAGGTATCAATTAAACAAAAAATATGCCTCAATTTTACCTTTAATTAAGTAAATGCAAATTTCTTCATAGAAACCATCCGAATACATTCGTAAAATGAACCTCAATTGTTTTTATTAAGTTCACAAATGGATGTTTGCCAACGTGGCATTTGCAATCCATTTAAAGATTAGACATATTGATTTCATCAAAGTTCAGTTCAAACTATCTATCACATTTTGCAATCAGAGCCAACTTTAGTTACACATCGCTTCCTTTCCGCCTCTCCGCCTTCCTCTGTCTGCCTGCCTGCCTAACTAACACCCCTTTACAATTTGCTGAGCTTTCACACGGCATTTTGCACTCAGAGCAGAGAAAACAATCCACAACAAAATGGCAGAGGTTAATGCACCATTGGACAGTTGTCGTCGATGTTGATGTTGTTGATGTCGTTGTCGTTGTCGTTTTGTCGCTTGTCGCAGTTGTTGCTGTTGTTGTTGTTGTTGCTGTCGTTGTCGTCTATATTGCGTTATGGCTCATCCAATGCAAGCAATGCCGACATCATCATCATCATGAACATACCTCTAACATCATGATGATGAGCGTATGACAAAGTTTAAGTGCTGGTAAATCCATAGATTTCATGCTGGCAGCCAGCAAACATGGCCACATATTGTGCGAGACAAACAGCAACAACAACAACGAGAACAAACCGAACAGAGGTGTTGGTAATGTGCTGCAAACATCAACAACTCGAATAACAACAACAACAACAACACAAACAACAACAACGAGAGTTGTGCAACAATAGTATCGCATTTCAATGTTTTTAGTGTGGCATAAAAACAAAAGCAAAAGCCGCATTCAAACAGCAAACTACCAACAACAACAACAACAATAACAACTACGGCAACAACTTGCGGCACAGACTGCAAAAGTTTTTATGCTACAACCGAGATACTTGCCACCTCTCTTCGTTCTCTTCAACACCCCACCCCTCCCCCCCCACAATTTTGCCAGCCGTCACTCGACGATGGCTGCACGTAATTTTGTTGTGTCGCGACGCAAATATGTTGCCCATGAAAGCCACCCCTTACCCCTTACCACTTCCCTTCCCTTCCCCTCCTTCTACATATTCAGCGCACTCCCCATTCGCAGTCTAAACAGCTACCTTGGCATTATGCAAGGCGCCATCGCCATCGCCGTCGCACTTGTCACTTTAACCTGGCACGGCCTGTCAGCAGATCTCCCTCCCCCTCCTCCTCTCCCTCTTCTCCTCATCATCCTCGCCACCCACTCAGACAGCACACACAAAACCGCCCATCAGCCAAGCCACTGAAAATTTGCGCAAAGCGGCATGGAAAATGAAAAGAAAAGCCATAAAACCAAAGACGACGCGCAAAGCCAGAATAAAAAGAGACAAAAAAGAAAGTAATGCAAAATGTAGCGATGCATTTTTGGGCAAGTCGAACAGCAAATACTCTTTGAAAGAGTTGATGATATTAAGAAGTTATTAAATAGAAAATAAAATAGTCATATTAACATGTAAAACAAAAGAATAAAATTAAAAACTTTTTTTTTAATGTACATATGTTAACTAACAGATTTTCAATTTTTGTACATTTACAATTTATTTCACAATTAAATTTTTTGTATAAATCTAGTTCATATGTATGTACATACAAAATGAATTTCAATTAATATCCAAATAATATATACAACTTTAGCCTGAAGGCCCTTGTAGCTCTGGTTTATCTTATTGCAATAAGGAATGGTAAATGTTATTTCAATGAAATAATAGTAATAATAATAAATATAAATAAATTGATAAAAAAAAATGATGATCTATTTTTTGACTTTTAACTAAACTAAAGAGATTGTGTATTGTAATCAAGGGGAGGAAATCAAAGAAACAAAAGAAGAAAGAAGATAGTAACAGCATTTTTTTTAAAGCACCTGAACAATAATAATGAAGTGTTTGGGTTATGAGAGAAATTACAAAAGGAGTTTTAGCAAGAACTTAAAATTGCTCAAATTTTACTAATATTGATAAGAAACCAATACGAAATTTAAGAATGGAAGAAAACATAGCTTAGTTAAATAGGAATTTTAAAATAAAATCAAAGAAATAAATGAAAATCAATCAATTTGTATCAAAGTGAAAAAAATGTTCAGTACGCTAAGAAGTAGATAAGTCATTATTAAGTTTAACAAGTAAGAAAGCTACAGTCGAGTGAGCTCGACTGTGAGATACCCGCTACCCATAGTAAAAAAATAAATCTGGAAAATGTGCCCAATATTGTTACTGTAAATTAAAGTCAATTTAATTCTTACGTATTATATGTATACTTATTTTATGATACAATATTAATTATATTGAATATAAAATTGATTTTTGAAATTTGTCGCCGCTCGAATCAGCTCCTGCTTTAATAAAATACATTTTATTTATTAAAGCAGGACCCAGGGAACACCACGAGGAGGCCATTAAATATAATGGGGTCTTTTCCGAAATCTAATTTCGGCAGACCTACGAGTCGACTTGTGCTGTGAACAAACAACACCATTATTCCCCAAAAAATGTTGTATATATAAAATCATAATTAATATAAATTAAATTTATAATAATAATAAACAAAAAATGTTGATTTCAATCATTAAAATTAAAATATTTAAATTAAATTCAATTAAATTAAGTGCAAATACTTTTTGAAATACAACAAAATCTAAACCTGATCTTCAATACTAACTAAAATACCACTGTGATAGCTATAAATTGTCTCATATGTGCGTGCTGTGGCCCTGGTATCCCTAATATTTGAGCACGCCCAATCAATATGTGTATCACAATTGGTCGTGGACGTGTTCAAATCTAACAAAGACCTAAAACTGTTAGCTGCCAAAAAATCGAAAACCCTTCTACTACTACCAGATAGGCCCCGTAAACACAAATTAAAATCTCCTAGCACTACACTACTGCTATCCAAAAACGGAAATCCCTGAAATAAATTTTCAAATTCAGTTTCAAACTTTTGCAACGGATATGTTGGACTTATTTAAACACTGCAAACTCGAACACTGCGGAAGCTAAATTATTGGGGTCAGAATAATATCGTCCACTTGAGCAGAGACTAACATTCTCAAAAACTTCGTTTTTGGCGAATATAAGAATGCCTCTCTTTGGACGAGATCCACTAGAAGTCGACTGGCAATCAAGACGAATAGCACAACGGTAGCCAGGAATATCATACAACTCATTGGAATATGTAGAAGCCTCAACAAAAAATAGAAATTGAGACTGAAGCATTAACTGATCGGAGCAAATATCAGTAATGTGGCAATGTAAACTTTGTGTATTATGGAATACAGCATTGATTTTAGAACTGTCAAAGAGGCAGTTGAAATGAGAATCTAACAATTTTGTGGATCTTAAACTGGCAAGCTCTTGCTCTACCACTGACTGACGGTCAGCTTTCGGGGGCACAAATTGCCCAACAATAAAGAGGCCAGCCGCACTTGTGGCTCTACTACAGGCTACATACAAAGCTTCCCTTTGCATACCAGGAGTCGTGTGGACCACCACGTTGGTATATGTAGCACCCTGACTTTTATGAATAGTTATACCTTCTGCAGGTACAACTGGAAATTGTTTGCGGTCAATAGAAACTTGCTCATTTGAATGATATTGAAAACTTTTCACAGTTTTCTGAACAGGGGTCCAAGAGGGTTCAGCACGATGAGTGCACCTAGATCGAGCATTAGTTCCAACACTTTCATCTAAGAATTTAATCCAAAGAACATGCGGGGAGTTGGATGTATTAAAACCTATTTCCATAAGAATACCTGAAGCTCCATTAACAAGACCATCTGCAGTATCTATATTGACCGTCATCATGTATTTCGCAGTGGTTTTCAAAATAAGGGTTGTGCAAAGCCCTTGAGTTTGAGATGTTTTGAAATCCTTTACGGATTCCAAACATCTGGACTTAGCTTCTGAATTAAGATGTGCAGCTTTAACTGAGTCAAGAGCAGTGGAAATGAACTGCTCCGTAGGTATCGAGTTTAACTTAGCAGTGTTAAAAATATTTGTATCCTCATTACGCAAAAACAAATGAATGGCATCATTTGGAAATTGGTCTAAGACCGAAACTCTAGCTCTAAGTAAATTAATGTCATTTATTGTCATTTGACCGGATGCCATGTTATTAAGCGCTAGCGCAAATGCTTGATCGTCTCGTTGTCGCATAATCTCTGTGAGCTCAAAAAACTTAAAAATATCCCACAAAGCAGACCCAAATATAGCACTGTATGGATCATGCGACGATGTAGTGGATTGGAAAATCCATCGATCTCCTACGGGACGTAGTTGTCTGAGATCGCCAAAAACAATTACTGAAATTCCTCCAAATGAGGTTTCCCTGTTAGCAAAAATTTGCTTAAGACGAGCATCTAAGTGAGATAACATTTTGGCACCGACCATTGAGATTTCATCAATAATTAAAAGCTTAAGGTCTGTAAACCTTGAGCGAAGAGTATTCAGTAAATCTGCACCTAAATCTTTAAAGGAGGACCCGGACTGATTCACTGGAAGTGAGAACATGGAATGCAGGGTTGAACCTCCAATTCCAAAAGCTGCTTTGCCCGTAGGCGCACATAAAAGTATTTTAGCAGAGGTGGGGTCACAACCTGGCCTACTATTATATAGTTGCGAAAGAGACTGGAAAATAGCTGAAATTAATCTACTCTTGCCAACACCTGCTCCGCCTCCTACAAACTCATAAAATATTTTATTATCTTTAGCATTATGCAATACATGCGTGAAATAAGTTTTTTGCTTAAGATTTAAAGATTTAACTATGCTTGCTAAGTCATCAGGTGATATAATTGGCGGGAGCTTAATAAGTCGGATGACATTTTCCGAATCTTCTGAGACATTAACGGCATTTAAGTTCAAAACATTTATTTGAGAATTTATTTCAGGGATCGCCAAAGCCCTAAAATGATTATCTAAACTATCTGCCTGATCCCGTTCTTCAAAATTTCCCTCAGCTTCTATGGCCCTTCTAAGCACGTCTTCTAAATCCTCTAAAACATTATATTTCCTATACCTAAATCCAATAGATTCTAAGTTCGCTGCATACACGCTTTCACAATTAATACTAAGCAAATCTACCTGTTCATCCCTCCACGGAAAATATAACATTAAAAGTTCCCTAAAATAGTTCTCTCTGTCGGCATTCAGATTGAACTTCCTAAACCTAATAATTGCTGGTTTGGTCCGTTCCCTAATGAAGCCACTACCATCACGAAGAGCCTGAATTGAGTTTCCTAGGACCTCGTTTTCTCCATCACCACCGTCATCTGCATCTTGACGTGCTGACCGACAGGATTTCGCAAAATTATAATTTGCAGCAAAATCGGCTAAACACAGGCCTTCGAGACTATCTGGCCGCTGAATATAATGATCCAGCATCCCCAAAACATAAATATCAGTGGAATCCGCATTCATATTTTGGAGCTGTTGTCTAGATTTGAGCATTCGTACTCTGTGCTCTGGTCGTGACGTATTTATATAAACTTCTGCGTTGCTAGTCTCAGACAAACGCATGCTTAGACAACAGTAGGCGGCTTCCTGAGCAGAAATCTCAGTGCCGGAAATAAATTTGTGGCCAATATGTTGCAGCTTTTGTTTAATGCTGAAGTTGCCTCTGTGAATCTCGTTCACTGCTTCACGCATTAACTTGGAGATTCCTCTTTGGGATTTGTTGATATAATTAATTATATAACTGCAACAGGCATAGGGATCCAATATGAACTGAATATCCATATTGGCCCTTTGCATAGAGAGAATATGTTTATTGTAAGCGTTAACTTTAATGGCTGCAAATGTTCTCTTCAGAAATATTTGGGGCTTTTTCAAGCCAGATCTCAATGCATATTTATAGTCCTCGTAGCTGAGGTTTAATTGTTGATGAGATAAGAAATTCTCAAATATGCTTAAGTGACTTATAGTGTCAGAATCAAAAGGGAAATTTAGGAGAGATTGAACTTTTTTTAAATTTTCGTGATGAAGAGAAATGTTTTCAGAGTCTTCAGCCAATGGCCGAAGAATTTCTGTTTGTGGCATGGGAAAATATGGAATACCAAAGCGACAAATAGAGTTACCCCTCACTTCACGCATACAAGAATGTCCGTGATTGTGCTTCTGATATTCAATGTACTGAGCTAACTCAGTATCAGTTACATCTGTGGTAATGAATTGGTCAATAAATGAAATGACTGAGGCTATAGACAATTCATTTTCAAAGTCCACAGAGGGGGCATCTTTCAGCCAAAACATGCCATGAATATGAGGCGAACCTCGCTGTTGGAATTCAACACGCCAATAATACTTCAGAACGGGATGATTTGCGAAAACGCCCCCCTCCCTCTTCATAATTGTTAGAACCTGACGATATCTATAATCAAAATACCTTGCACAAGTTACAGGGTCTGACCTAATCAAACGAGCCTTTTCACTAAAACTAAAATTCGCAGCTTCTACTTCTGTAACTTGCTGCCTATCTATATTCTCCTTCAATAAAACTAACAACTCCGTCCACCGTGTCTCAGCAGCTGACAGGGTGATGAAAAAGGTTGGCAGACCGAATTGCCGAATCATTGCCATAACTTTTTTCTTTTCTGCTTCCCAGTGAGCAGGAGACGTGCGAACACCCTTCAGGACCCTATAGCCTTCATCGTGGCGAATAATACTGTCTATATGCTCATCGTTGAGAGCGTTAGAGGCTGTAATGGCGCGTGAGGCGCTTTGTTTTCTTAAGCAAATTGTAATATTGCTTCGAATTTGGATCAGCTCTAACTTCTTATAATTAAATAATAATTTGTCAATTCGACAACCTCTCCTATCTACATTTCGAAGCTCAGATTTTACAATCGCGGAAAAGCTAAGGGGACAAGTTCTTTTTATGCCAGCATAAATTGTAGGGAATGCCAACTCTTCCGAGTCAGCATCGAGAATCATGTCTAGGGGTCGTTGGCCTTCGCCTGGAGCCAGGGTGATTCTCTGCATGGCAGCGGTGTCTATCTGGTTGTTCTCAAGCAGTGTTTCTTGACCCCCAGGATTGAGCTCCTCTATCTCAGCATCATCCTGATGTGCTGGATTTTCAATTCTTCGCTCAAGTCCCTCCACAAATTCTGCGTCTGCTTGAGATGCTATGAATGGAACAGTTTCAGTTGTATAAGTAGACAACCACTGTTCATTTAAAACTACACTATGTTTTCTGTAAAGTTCTGTATTAGCTAAATACCTAATTGCGTCAGCTATTCTTAAGGGTCTGATGGTTTCGGCCATGAAATCATGGCTATATTCCATTCTACGCTTGAGGTGGAGCTGTATGACCTCGGCTTCATGAAAAGCCCGTGGGAGGGATGTAACGATGTTACTTATTGGTATTGGAACATTAACTACAGCTCCTTTAATTGCACTCTGACGCTCATGACCTAAAGACTTTATAATCATAAAAGGTAGACGAGGAGAAATGAGGCGTTCCTCTAATGGAGTAAGGCCTTTAAGGCAATCAGGTAGTTGAGGGAAATCTAGTCCATTTGAAATGGAAGTTCTTGGTTTAACACCAGATCTTATTTTGCGGCAACATGTTTTGCAAAAAGTTAAGCAACCGTCAGATGAAGGGAACTGACGCTCAACATCGAAAATCTCCGCAGAAAACTCATAATTGTCTTCAATTATGGTTCGAGGTATCCTACTTACTTGATGAGGAAACCAGAGACCTTTACAAGAAAGGCAAATTTTGTTGGGGCCCAGCTTGATAACTCTATTAAAATTCTCAATAAGAGCTTCGATTCTAGTGGGTCTGGGTGAATTCTCTTCCTGAAGACTATTCGCACGTTCCTCTCTATTATGGGCAGCATTTCGACGGTTTTCTAATATTCTATTTTCAGTATTTGCTCTATATTGGCTAACTCTTTGGCTAAGTCGTCTTGAGGCGTCAAATGCTGCTTGTCGCGCCAATAACCGGGCACTTCGACGAGCACCGGTGTTGCGCACCTGTTCAATAATCCTCCTAGTAAGATTATTTCTAACCTGTGACCTACTAACCCGATCTAATTCCCTTTCTAATAGACGCCTTTCAAGATCTGTCCGTCTCGCTGCCCTTAATGCCGAGTTTCGTCTTTGTTCGTTGTTCCTGTACAATGTATCCTGTCTACGTATACGTCTTCGTAATCTATCAGCCTGCTGCTCAGGCTGTCTAAAAATTATGTCCGTTCGTCGTTGTCTTCTATGCTCTGAATCAGCTAGTTGTTCCACTTCCCTATACTCAACATTCTGCCTACGTCTCGATCTTCGTATAGTATCAGCCTGCTGTTCAGGCTCTCTAAATACTACGTCCGTCCGTCGCTCTCTCATATATTCAGAGTTCTGAATCCGTTCTACTGTCCTGTACTCTACGTTCTGCCTACGTCTCGATCTTCTTAAAGTATCAGCCTGCTGTTCAGGCTCTCTAAATACTACGTCCGTCCGTCGATCTCTCATAGATTCAGAGTTCTGAATCCGTTCTACTGTCCTGTACTCTACGTTCTGCCTACGTCTCGATCTTCTTAAAGTATCAGCCTGCTGTTCAGGCTCTCTAAAAGCTACGTCCACCCGTCGTTCCCTCCTAAATTCAGAGTTCTGAATTTGCTCTGTTGTCCTGTACTGTACGTTCTGCCTACGTCTCGATCTTCGTACAGTATCAGCCTGCTGTTCAGGCTCTCTAAAAGCTACGTCCGCCCGTCGTTCCCTCCTAAATTCAGAGTTCTGAATCTGCTCTACTGTCCTGTACTGTACGTTCTGCCTACGTCTCGATCTTCGTACAGTATCAGCCTGCTGTTCAGGCTCTCTAAAAGCTACTGTTGTTCGTCGTAGTCTCCTAAATTCTGAGTTTTCTGCTTGTTCGATTTGTCGATAGTCAGAGTCCTGCCTACGGTTCGATCGTCGCAGAGTATCAGCCGCCTGTTCTGGCTGCCGATACTCTGAATCTGTCCGTCGTTGTCTTCTATTTTCTGTATTTTCTGATTGTTCGTTCTGTCGGTAGTCGGCGTCTGTGCGTCTCAATCTTCTATGGTCTGTATCTTCCGTTTGCTCATGCTGCCTAATTCGCGCTGATCGTCTCCTTACTAAACGTCGCTGACTATTTCTAATCTGTTCGCTTTCCCTATACTCCTGATCAGCTCTACGATTCCTCTGCGAACTTGCATTTCTCTCCCTCTCTTCAACAATATAATCGTTATTTTCCCTATTTCTTCTATTTATTAACTGTCTAGAACGTGTTCTCTGTGATGCAGACTGTCGGCTAGTTCGTGGCATTTCTACAAAATATCTGCACTTAAATATTAAAATGAATAACTATTGCTAATTATTATAAGCTTATAATATATATTTAATAAATGAAAATAGACAAAATTTTAAAAATTTTACAAATTATTAATTATGAAATTTTACATACGGCGTATTCCTAGGAAGGGCACGATGCAAAAGAGATATCGATACACAATACACAATGAACAATTAGCACTATCGATACACGGTACACAATAAACGATTATCACTATCGATACACGATACACAATGAACGACTATGCCTCTAATGCAATAGTTTTTAATAAATTTAATAATGTTAAAAACTATTAAATTTAATTTATTTTTTCGTAATGAAAATTACGTTTTAAGGCGGACAATGTAATGACTTATTCACAGCCGATGACAAATAACGCACAATTTGAACTGACGAAAGGATTGACATCGAGATAAAACAATACCTCTGTTTGGTGACAAGTGCATATATTTTTTATGATTTTATGGTTTTTTTTTAGGTAAAGAAATTCCAAGAAATTCTGAAAGGTTCAATAACTAAATTTTTCAAACAGACCTGACCCAGCGAAATGTAACGCCAATTCTTACCTAATTAATATTATAATTCATTAGAAAAAGGGGATTTTTGGTGCAATTTTACATGTTTTACGAGTTTTTGGGTTTTTCACATTCATCATTCATCTTCATAACCGGAAATTCCAAAATTTTTATTACCTACACAATTACAAAAGGGTATTTTGCAAACTTGTGCAACTACCATAAATTTCAGGAAAAACTACCTGATATTTTATTTGACCATTTGCCAAAGAAAAAAAACTCAAAAGTCATTCTAAGAAGTCAAAAAGTAATAAAATCTAACCGCGAGCCGCGACACGCAAGCATCAATAGGGGTGGGGGAAAACCCGGGGTATTTGCTGACACAAGTGTCTACAAGCCGATTGTCTAAAATGATCGGGTGCCGAATAGGCGAGTGCAAGAAAGGCTTGAGTATGACAATCACTCACACTTGCAGTACTCAAATGATTTTGAGTATGTGAGTATCTATTACTCGGTTGGCGAATATTAAATAACACCGGCACTCAAAAATGTATGAGCGTGAGTTGAGGTCGAAATTTGCCACCCTTGACGATGTCTGATACACATACAATATTGCAATATTAGAAAATTATGCGACCGATTTATTTTCCAACATCGATATATCGTGTAAAATCGATATCAACAAAACCATCGTAAAATATACCTACAAAATCGATGCATCGCTGCACAATGGCGAGATAGAATAAAAAGCTAATACTCTGCACCAGCACAAAGTTAAAATGTCATTATGTTCACCCGTAGACACGCACTTTTCTTAATATCCCCTCGCAATGCCCAAAGTCTAAATGTCTTTCAAAACAAATATTTGCACTGAAAATTGCGTTCTTTTGGCTTTAGCTTTTACCGCAAAAAAATCGTTACTGGTAGCAGCCATAAACAGTTGTGCAACAATTTGTTCAATTCGAAAAGACCCAGAAAAGCGCCAGGACGCCTGAAAAAATAGTTAATACATTTGTGAACATAACGGACAAATGCAAGTGCAAGTGTAATGTAATGACATGCATACAAAAATACATACACGCGTATCTATGTGTGTAAAAACGCGTTATTATTGGCTAATAATTATTACTATTTATTAAAATTGCTTCTCAAATATCTTATAAGACTCTTTTCTGATTACAATCAATAACTGGTAGGAATATTTAGTTGGTCTAGTTGGTCAACCAAATGACGCATGCTGCAGCAGCCGTTTGTTGTCATACAAAATTATTTCTTTAATAACTTCGACAAATTGTATCTGATCGCAACCAAATTTTCAGGAATCACAAAGACTATAGTTCCTTATGTATATACCAAAATTCGCGACTCTAGCTTCAAAATTACGCTTGTTATTTGATTTTTTTTATTTACGGGGGCGGAAGTGGGCGTGGCAAAAATTTGAAACAAACTTGATCTGCGTGCAAGCATAACAAATACTGTTGAAAAAAAATTAGAGCTCTATCTCTTATAGTCTCTGAGATCCAGTGTTTCATACGGACAGACGGACAGACGGACAGACGGACAGACGGACAGACACACAGACACACAGACAGACAGACGGACAGACGGACATGGCTAGATCGTCTCGGCTGTTGACGCTGATCAAGAATATATATACTTTATAGGGTCGGAGATGCCTCCTTCTACCTGTTACATACATTTCCTGCCGGCACAAAGTTATAATACCCTTCTACCCTATGGGTAGCGGGTATAAAAAGATACACTTGTAGCATTATTAAAATAATTTGGTAAATGGCATGTGTATTAATATTTATATATTATATTATATGTTTTCTATATTTTAGTTTGTGTTGTGCTTTAGTATGCCAACACTCTGACTTTCAATTAAATTTAAATTTAGTATTAAATACTATAATCAATAATAATTTATTTTAAAAAGTTCTCTTCAAACTACTTTCCAACATTCTCAGCTAGCTAATGTACCCCGTCGCGTAGTGTATTGAAACCGAAACGAGCGTAAATATGCCTGTCATCATTTTGACATCAACGCTGGCAGTGGCATTGGAGCTATAGCTGGATCTGTAGCCTGGGTAGTTGAGCGGGCCATTACCATAACTATAATGCATATTTCAGCATCGGCATTGGACTTCCGCTCCGCTCCCCTACCTCTCTCTCTCTCTCTCTCTTCACTCTCTATCTCACTTGCCATGGTTCTAAGGCCCCGTCATCATCATCAACGATGACGACGTCGCTGTTTGTAGCCGTCGTCATGTGGAAAATCCCGGTATCACTTTCGCTTATGCCATGTTGACAATCTCGGTTTCAATGTGTGTGTGTGTGTTTGCCCAGTACCAAGTCGACCCCTCCCCTCCCCCTCTACCAATCTTGCTCTGTCCATAATGTTGTACTTAGTTATCTGGGAAGCATGCCTGGGCATATTTATGCCTTGTTTGCAGTCGCTGTTGTTCTTCTTCTTCATTTTTTTTTCTGTCTTCTGGGGGTCGACTCATAATGAATGGCAAGGTTTTAGCATAAAAGTTTATTGAACTACAACTAGATGGTAAAATATTCCACATACACACAAGTACATATATGGATTGCGACCACAGTAAAACAGTAAACGTCACTTCCTCCCCCGACCGCAAAGAGGTCTTAGGCAGGCAAACAAATGGCAAGTCTTATGACCTTCTGCATAAATAAATCGATGCAATTTTACAGATGACAGCGAATGCTACTTTAGATGGCGCTTTCTAAAGTATTCCCAGAGGTGGAATCTTAGTGGAAGTAAAGCAAATTCTCTTCAGATTTTAGCATTACATAATATGACACACATTTATGAAAGGGGCAAAATGGAAGAGTGGCTCAAATAAAAACTTTTACATTTGAAGTTTTATAATATGATTTTAGTAGTAGAAGCTTGTATCATCGAATGAATTCAGATACTCCAATTCAAATAAAACCTTATTCAAATTATATAAGGCTTTTCAAGTAATCCAAGTTTCGTTTATTTCTTAAAATTCAAAAAAAGATCTTCCAAAAACTTACCTATTTTGTTTTAAAATTTGTCGGGTTTGTTATCTAGTATTGAATTCCCAATAAAAAATTTTTATCGAATATCAAAAATAAAAAAAAATTGGGAAAATATCTCATCAATTTTATAATAATCAGTATGGCATGAATTTTCACTGCTCTAAAATATATCTTTAGGTTCACTTTTTCATTTGAAAATACGGTGTTTCATTATAATTAGATGCATAATATGCATTGCAAGTCAATTCTGCACAAATTTGAAGTTGTATACTATTATTTAGATCGTATAATAAATTCTTCTTATTATAAATATTGCTGAATACTAATTTTTTTATAATTTTAAGTAATTGTCAAATGAAATAACATTTTAAAAATGATATTAAATAGATGATATTCTATTCTTTTGATGACATTATATGAATTCTATCGATAATATTGACTTTACCTAAAAGAGTAGTTTAAAATTTTCCCAAAAATTATCATAAATTTATATTTTACTACTGCAACTACTCTTAAAAATATCGCATTTAGCCTGGCAAATTGATTGATTGATTTTATTAGCAAATTGTGGACAAGTTACTCGAGAGTTTGTTGGGCTGAAAACTAAAATCCCTAAAAGGCTAGACAACGTATTGAACTACGAAAAGTCTCGCGTGTCTAGCGTATTTGGAGTTTGCCAAAATCAAACACGTTAGTTGTGAGTTGGGGGTGGAAAGTGTTGGCCAATTTCAACAACTGCACATTGCTCGTGTTCGTAATCCACGTGGATTATGTCAAAATTGGTATATCATAAAAACGTCGCGTACGTGAGTTGAAAAATGATGAAGCTGTTGTTGCACACGGCAAAAGATATAACCAGAGAGAGAGAGAGAGAGAGAGAGAGAGAGAGTTGAGGGTGTGAGTAGTGAAGGAGATAGAAGTCGTCTGTGTCGAAACCGAAGCCATTAACTTTGCCTGACTCTCACCTCAAACCTTTTCTTCTTCGAGAGAAGCAAGTGATTAATTTGTATGCGCCAGGCGCTGACTTTTGCGGTCTCGGGACAAAGGCCAAAAGTGTTTGGCATGTAACGGAAATGCGCGCCCGGGGACAGTCCGTCCAGACAGCTCCAAAACAGCTGCAGGGGAAGAGCTGAGAGGTGGAGGAGGAGGAGGTGGAGGCAACACATTGTCCGCGCCAGTGTTGGTAAGTGCTTTGAATATGCAACGCAAAGTTTTCGCTTTTCGCTTTTTTTTTTTTGCCTTTTGGCTTACGGATTTCGAACTCCGCTGGCTTACGGCCAACAACTTGTAAAAGCGGCACAAAAACTTCTCATATATATTTTCTTTTAATTTTTCTACACTTTTTTTTTGTCTGTTTGCAACTTGTTAAGGACGAAAATAAAATTCATGACGCGACAATTGCTGCAAATAGAAAACAGAGCAAAAGAAAGAAAAAGCAAATCACACCCAGTCGTCCACTTCGTGTCAAGATTTCATTACAACTTTCTCAAAGACCAAAGCCAAAGCTTGCCCAATCTCTGTGAATGGACAGACGGACAGACGGACTAACAAAATAAAAGGCAAATGAATGAAAGCGTAGAAAAACTTGGCTCATTAATTGAGTCGCTCTATTAGGCTAAAGGCCAAGACGGAAAAAACATTTCGCATAAATATAAATACCAAAAAAAGGGTTGGACTATAGAGTGGGGAAATGCTTGCGGAAAACTTCGTGACGTTGAAATACGCTTCATTTTGAAATGAAGCTTGAAGAAATGATTTGTTTTAAAAGTTATTTAAAAAATAATTTTTCAAGCCAAAAAATGGCTACTACATCGGACATTATTTTCATTTGTCAAAATTCTGGTATATTTTGTACGCTACTAATTTGTTACCATAAATTGTACCTTATTCTATCAAATATACCAAATTAAAATACTGAATATACTGAAAATATGCTCAGAGTAGTATATATCACAGAAATATGCCATAGTATATATCACAGAATTATACCATAGTATATACCAACGAAATATACCATAGCATGTTCCACAAAAATATACCATAGCATAAACACAGATATATGCCACAGTACATACCACAGAAATATACCGTGATCACAGAAATATACCATAAAATATATACAACACAAATATACCATGATAAATGCTGCAATCGGTATATTTAGTATTTTTTTGGTATTTTAATATGGCATATTTGTTAGTATATGGTTTCATTTAACATATTTCAGCTTAACCATAATGTAAATTTAAAGAAAAACGTAGGAGATAGAATTTAGAATAAATACAAAAACAACTATTCAGAAAGAATTTCTTGTTATGTAAAAGAATTCACTCGAAAAAACCGCCAGTTAAATCAGCACTTTTATGTTGCTAAATATGATTAAATGCCATAAGGATTTCCATGTTGTTATTCCCCATCGCTTCAATCATATCCTTTTCCACTTAAATGCAAACTTATCAAAGGGTATACAAAATAAGCCTGAGCGTCTTTCGTGTTTCCCTTAAAGTTGAATGGGGAAAAAAGTGTTTCCTATTTCAATTTCGTACATCCAGACATTTTGCAAATGAACTTTACATTCAGCCCTTGGCGCACAGAATGTATCTTCAGCTCCAACTGTATCTGTATCTGTAACTGCAGCCTTCGGATGTGACTGTGGATGTATCCTTTTCTTTTTATTGTATTACCGCGAGTGTTATGCTAATTTCCGTAACCGGGAATACCGAGCTCAGCTCCGAGCTGAGGTCTTGAGGCAGACTCCAGAGTTTTGTGGTTCGTTGTCGCGTTGCCTTCTTCGTACTGTTCGGAAATGAAATTTAAGTGAATTTGCATTGGAATTCGATTAAATCGTTTATGCAAACATTTCGTTTCATTTCATTTGCGGGCTTTTCGCTTTTCTCGGCTCGCTAACTGTAAACATCGTCATGTGAATGTGCGAATCCTTTTTGCCGTCATCCACGTTTTCCTTCCTTCCTTCCTTCATCTACTTCCAGGCAACGCCAATTTGTGGCCATGTCTCGACTTTAGCTTGCGTCTTTTCCCTTCTCATTTGCCTCTTCGTTTTGCGTTCTTGTTTTTGTTTTTCTCTCGGTGCTTGTGGGTTTTTCCGCAAAGCAAAATTACATTGAAAAGCCTCGAAAGTTGATTTTGGCGTTCATCTAATTTACATAATTCTCATATGCTTTTTTCTTTTTTGCCCGCGCGGTTTCACAGAACATTTCGAATGTAGCTAGCAGATACATTCTTATTTATGAATTAATTTCATGAGCCATGTAAATGCATAAAGGTAATCGAGTGTGCAGCGCCTTAGAACTGGCAAACACATTAGCATAACAAAAATATTTATACAATATTATTGAATAACAAAAAAAAAAGTTGAAGATTGATGGAGAACATTTCTATGGCAACATAAACACGAAAACTTTCTTTGGTAAGAGGTAAGTGGAAAGGAGAAAAGAGCTTTAAACTATTTTAGTCATTTTAAATAGTTAAACTAATAATAGTATAGAAGAAAACTCTTTAACATCAAACCAATTGGCAACAAGCAAAAATTACTCACTTCAAACTTAAGAAAAGATTGAATTATAGATTTTGGCTGACAATTTGGTATATTTTAGTGCTCTAAGGTATACTTCGTGATACTATATCAATATATCTATCAAAAATTACACACTTCAAACTTGAGTTATAGATTTTAGCTGACATTCTGGTATATTTAAGTACTTTAGGTATATTTTGTGGTACTATATCAATATACCAAATATATCCATTAGTATATTTTAATATTTTTCGGTATATAAATTTGGTATATTTTAAGAATCAAGCACACTTAGTATTGTTTATGTTTAGATTTATGATTTCATTCGAATTCTAATTTTATCAAAGAAAAAACAACATAATTTAATTTAAATTATTTTCAATTTCTTTCCCACATGACTGACTTTTTTTTTTTTTATCAATTCTTAAATCAATTTCTTTTGTTTTGCATTTTAATAATTGCTTAACAAAGTTAAGCTTTCAATTTGAAAACTGCATTTCAACTTCTTCGATTGCATCATTTTGCTGTTTTACTTTTGCAGTATCATCAGCCACATCGAAGCGATTTCACATTTTTACAGCCAACTATTTTGCAGCTGATTACTACAGCTTTACTGCTCTCTCTCTCTCTCTCTCTCTCACTCCTACCATCTCTGTTTCACTCTTTCATTGCATTTTACAGCTTCTTGAAGCTGCGTTGGCATTGCCCACAGTTTTATCTAAGCCCCAAATGGCATTCAAATGCAAACCGCATGAGAGTCGCATAAGGATGCGCTGAAGGATGCAACTCAAGCTATAAGCTGATGCTGTCTCGCTCGCACACACACGCACCCATTGCGGTCATACTTTGTCTCCATCTCCGGTTCTTTCTCGCTCTCTCTCTTTCTCTTTCTTTAGTGTCTCCTCCCTGAAACCCATTTGCCACAATGAGCTACCCGAAATGGAGCAGAGCTAAGGGAAATGCCTGTTTTATTGCGGTTCCGGAAACAGTTCATAAATAAGCATATGCATGTGTATGAGTGTGTGTGTGAGTGCATTTGGCCACACTCACACACTCATACACTCGCCTCTGAGTGCATTCGACGAAGTCATCGTTGAGTTGGAGGTATGCAAAACCCATTTTATATCAAAATAACTCTGTTTGCGGCTTTTCGTAGCACGGCAAAAAAGAATCGAAATTATATTACAAATTTTATTTCATTTGATCTCGTTTCGTTTGCTTTCGTTTGTTTGTTTGTTTGCTTGACTTTTGGTTTGGTTTACTTTCCGCTGCTAGCTTTCTCAATATTGCAATGTTTGCCACAAAATGTGTCTCATAAAAGCTCGACAGTAAATGCAATAAAAAAAATCTGATTGATAGCAGCTTTATCAAACTGCAAATTGAAGCGCATTATATATTTAACAGCAAATCACAACAACTCTATTAACACCAAATCAAATAAATATTTGCATTTAAATATTCTAGTTTAAAATATTTATTCATTCATTTCAAAGCTTCTCACTTTACTCAAACTTTTTGCTCCTTTATCAAACCTCTCTCTACACAACTTTTACAGGGTATACGAAAAACAGCCTCTGGGCTTGCCTCCACGCTAAAAAGTTTTGCGCTCTCACTGATAAATAATAAAAATTGCAATCACAAGACAAAACTTGTCCATTATCAACATTAGCGCGAAACCGAAATGAAATTTCCACCCCCTCTAAACTTTTTGTACAGCAACATTTTACAACAAATTTAACTTTAATTTGGTAATTTCGTAATGCTTGCGGGCGAATGGCAATGAATTGAATGAGTGAACGAATGAATGAATGCAGATTGAATATTCAATTTGTATTCCTTGCAAAATTCCAGTTAAGCATTTTTGGCCAACGGCCGAACGCCTGTTAAAAGTTGAAAACTCAACAAATTAAACAGTTTTCAAATGTGGCGCGAATCGAATTGACGCCGAGTTCAGAGCGCAACTTTTCTATTTATTTGATTTGTATTTATACAATCAGAAAATTAGATATTAAATGGAGGGAAAAGGATTTAAAGAAATACTTTCACAATTAGCATTAGCTTAATTATGAAGAAGAAAGTTCCTTTTATAATTATTCCTTTGAATTGTTGAAGCAGTGAAAAATAGTATCATGTATATATTTTCTTTATTTCTGTAACTTTTTTTTAATAAAGGGTTTTCCCAGTACCGACATCTAAGTATATAAACTAACTGTCTGTCTGTCTTTTGGCGTAAGAGTTTATAATTCTAGCAAATTGATATCATAAATGTTGGAAAATCAAAAGGCATAAATTATCATACTAAATATAAAGTTGCTATTACTTATTTACATGATTTTTTTGGAAATAACGAGTATTTTCTAAAAAATAAGAACAATCCAATATTTATTGTCAGAAAAGTTTATAATTCTCAGCAAATCATCATCATTATCAAAAATATCGAAAAGAATATATAAGGCATAAATTATCATACCAAACATCAACTTACAATTACAAATATATATAGATTGAAGATTATTATAATATAAATGCATATCTTTGTTAACATTTTTGATATAAAAGATACTATGAAACATTCAAAAATAAATTAATAGGCATAAATGGTCAAATTTATAACCACATCTTCTATGATATATTTTTTTCGTTTCTCATATGTTCTAATCGACCTCATTTTGCTGTCTGAACAATAGATTGCAATGCAGCAATTTGCCATTTTTATTGACTGACCTCTGAGCTCAATCTAGTCGATCTTTGACATTTGCTCTGCCAAATTTCGCATCCATATTTTAGCAATCCAAAAATCCGACGAGCCAAAAAAGAAAATATAGAAAATATAGAGTGTCGAATTTAGAGAAATTGCCTCAGCAGTTCGCATGGATGTTGTTTCGAGTCCAGTGTCGAAAACCAAACGAAACATGGAGACCATAAATTTTCAACTCTACCCCTCGCTCATTTGCACAGAGGATTAAAGGGTCTCGTCGGGGTTTTTGCACTCTCACCCCATTTGTTATGCCCCTTTTTGCGTAGGGCTTTGCTTTCCAATTTTTCTCCTTTTTATTTCTATTTTAGCTGGCTGCGGGAGGATTTTACTTTTTTTTTTTGCTTGCTTTGTTGTTGTTGGTCGTAGCGGAAAGCTTGCAAAAGTGATTAATGCAAAAGTCGACGGCCATGTCGATGGGCGGTGGCCAAACAACAAATTTGCCAGCTTCATTCGTATAGAAAACGCCCGCAACGCCGGCATTTTTATTGAATTGCCAGCTTCGGAATGCACTGGCCACTGGCCACTGGCTACTGGCCGCCACTCCATTTACCTAGCTGACCGTGCTACCTTTCTCTATACAACTAGAAGCTCTTGCCCTCTCTCTCTCTCTCTGCTTTCTCCCTGCTCCCTCTCTTTCCCAGTTGGCTCGCTGAATTTCCCACAATGGCACACAGACAAAATGCTAAATGGAAAACGGCACTTCGACCATGCTTTGACTACAGTTGCGCGGATTAAAGCACAAAATGCCCCAAAAGCCGCTTTCACCTTCACCTCCCCCTCCCCCTCCCCCACCCCATCACCACTCAATCAGGAATAAGAGCAGCACAAAGACAGGTGAAAGAGCAGCGAGTTAAAGCTGAATTCTAGCTGCAAAGTGTTGAGCGAAAACGAATATGAAATACCTTACAAAAAAAGGATGTAAGATAAGTAGCAATGCGGCTTTGTTTTTAAAATATACCAAATAAATATACCCAAAATATACCAAAGAATATACTTTGTATTACAATACACTATGCTAAAAATAATTCATGGAGTAAAAAGAACACTAAGTATTAGTGCGATTTTAATCTTCAAATATACCAAATCAGTAAACCAATAGAAATAACGATATACCGAAGATTATATTTGGCATATCAATATTTAAGGATCAAAATATACTTTAGATTACAAAATAGCTATAAGAAAACTAAATGGGTCGGTTTGATTCTGAAAACATACCAAATGATTATACCAAATAAATACTAAAGTATACCGAAAATTATATTTGGTATATTATAATTTATCGTTCAATATATAAAAAGAGTGCAAATGTTTTTTATAGAATATACCAAATCAATATACTGAGAAAATATTAAAATATACTAAAAATAACAATTCAATATACCGAGAAAATACTAAGTATACTAAAAATAACATTTAGTGTAACTATATTTTAGATTCAAAATATTACCATAGAATACAAAATATTAAAAAAACAAATATTACTAAATACATTTTTGGCAATTTTTCGTTTGAAAGTAATTAATGTTCTCCCTGAATCTAATAGTGCTTAATTTTGTTTTTCTTATATAAATATTTAACTATATATCTAATTAGCATTTTCTGTCTTTTATTATTGCCTAATTTTATGCCTTGCTCAAATTATAATTTTAAAAATAATTGATACACTTAATTATACTAAAATAATCATTTATTGTGCAAATATTTAGCTCCTAAAATTGTGAATGCGAAAATAATAGCAACGTTTTGTTTTCCTTGATAATTATTTCGCCATCACAAAGTTAACATACTTGTTGTTGTAGCTGAAATGCTCTTTTAAATGCTGAGATACGATTTTCAATAAATACGAAACGAGCTGGAGACAATAAAATGTCAAGAAAATCAGACAATCAGCCACCCTCTCTCTCGCAGCCATTTACGCTCTGCGATTGCATTGTGTGGGACTGTGGGAGTTGAGAGAGATTTCTATCAAGCCATCAAATCAGGCAATGAGTCCTTCTGGTCTCAGTTGCTGCTGCTGGGGGCTTAGTCAAAAGTCAAAGGACCACCCAAGTGTCACTGACACCGCTCAGTCTCAGTCTGCAAGCAAATCAGCCCCCCATACACTTTTCACTCTCCACTCACCACCCACCACCATTATTTTCGGATGTTTCGCTCGTACATTCTGCATTATTGATGGTAATTTTAAAACGTGCCTAAAAAAGAAAATTTTACACATTTGCCGGATTTACAATTTGTGTGCTTTGTTTTGCCTTTGCTTTTGCTGCGTTCGTTCGTTCGATTGACGCTTATCTTAATGGACCAAACATATGGCAAATGCTATTGTGAACCTCTTCTCTCCCCCCCTCTTCTCTCTCACTCTCTCCCTTGCAAACGTGTTGATAATTTAAATAAGCTACTTTTGAGCGCTGCTGTTTGACATTGCGCATACGCAACGTTGTCGTTGTCGCCTGTCCTCGATGCGATAAGCCTTGGTAAATGTTTTTCGATTTCGTATTAATTTTGTACTCAAATCCCAGCGAGATTTTCAGCATAAGCGTTGCATGCAACATGGGGGAACTTCATTAAAAAAATATTTAGCATTTTCTTCTACAGCGAATGGGGATTTTTTTGGGTTTCATTTTTTGTTCCTTCTTTTTTTTTTTTGGTTATTTGTGTGTTTGCTCTTGCTTGCATTGAACATGTTCGAATATTTGGTATTTTTTTTGGGGACGGGGCGAATCGAGATTACATTTCATTACAGCATCTACATAAATTCCGCAAATACTTGGGCTCATTAATAAAGTGATTGGCTTGGCTAAAGCAAATAGGTTTATTAATTTGATGGGTTCCCCATTTTTTTAAAGGGGTATTGAGATAAAGAGAGAGAGAGAGAGAGAGAGAGAGAGAGAGAGCGAGAGTTGCTAATAAACAAGTATTTAATTTGCATATTCTGAAGACACTTTGAAATTATATTGATATATTAAAAATTATAAAATTTCTCAAATTATTTTAGAAGACTTTGCAAAAGCAATGTGCGAAAAGTTTTAAGTGAAGCTTTTGGTCGTGTAATAAATATATTAATATATAATTTAAGCAATCTCAAGCTATTTTCTTTTTCTTCTTTTCTTTTATTGGTTTTTCATATCTTTCATAATAAATTAATAAACATGTTTTTAACAATATCGGACTATTGTCCTTTTCATAATTTTTCTTTAGCTTGATGAACATACATCTTATTTAAAACAAAATTATTGCTTCATACATTGTAATCAATATTGCAGTTGGTATTTTTATTCATTGCTAAATAAATCTCTCTTGCCAATTTGAAAGTATTTAATAGTCACACTTTGAAAGAATTTAATAGTCACACTTTCTGGAACTAATGAAAATTTGAAGGAGATTTAGTTGAAAAGAGATTTTAATTTTGTGCAAACTCACAAATATTTACTTTAAATATTTCATATTAGTTGATCAAAATATCTAAATGTTGTTATTTTATTTTATACAGATTTTCTGTCGATTTTGTTTCACTTTTTAATAGTCACACTTTCCGAAACTAATGAAAAATTCAAGTGCATTTACTGCAACATAATTAGTTTTGCAAAAATGTGAAGCAGGCAAAACTGCAAGCTCACCACATTTCCCTGAAATATTTCAAAATATATGATTTATGCTCGGCTCAAGTGCAAACTTATGCACCCTTAGTCCAAAATTGCCCCCAACTGAGTGTGCACCTTGGCCCCCTTTTTTTATACCCGCTACCCATAGGGTAGAAGGGTATTATAACTTTGTGCCGGCAGGAAATGTATGTAACAGGTAGAAGGAGGCATCTCCGACCCTATAAAGTATATATATTCTTGATCAGCGTCAACAGCCGAGACGATCTAGCCATGTCCGTCTGTCTGTCTGTGTGTCTGTGTGTCTGTGTGTCTGTCCGTCTGTCCGTCTGTCCGTATGAAACACTGGATCTCAGAGACTATAAGAGATAGAGCTATAATTTTTTTTCGATAGCATTTGTTATGTTTGCACGCAGATCAAGTTTGTTTCAAATTTTTGCCACGCCCACTTCCGCCCCCGTAAATCAAAAAAATCGAATTACAAGCGTAATTTAAAAGCTAAAGCTGCGAATTTTGGTGTGTATAATAATAACAACACTATTTATAATTCCTAAAAATTTGGTTAAGATCAGATAAAAATTGTGGAAGTTATTAAAGAAATACTTTTGTATGGGCCAAAACGCCCACTTACTAGGGGTCCCACATGCTTTGGCCGACAATCTGGTATATTTTGCCGTCTATGGTATATTTTGCATGTTAGTACCACATCGTTATACCAAATATACCATTTGGTATATTTTTAGCATTTTGCAGTATTTTTTGGTATATTTTGAAAATAATACCGCAATAATTTGCTTTTATTCAAAATGGGTAGCGGGTATCTCACAGTCGAGCACACTCGACTGTAGCTTTCTTACTTGTTTTCTTGTGGGATGTGGCACGTTTCGTTATCGAATTAAAATGCCATGCCCACTTATTAAGAAAATGCCAAGGATGCCAGCAGGATGCAAGGACGTCACGGACTATGTGCAATTTAAGCATATTAAGCCAGCCAAAGAGAGCAATAACTGGATCTGTAGCAGGACATGGGCCAAAGGCAAACATGTCGAAGATGTTGATGTCGAAGAAAAGAGCAAAAATCAAATCAATTTTAATTTAGAAAACAAGCAAAAACGCGTAGGAAAAATGCCAAAGCAAGCAAAAAGTTGAGAAAAAAAACTGAACTGGGGGCAAACACAGGACACAGACACAGGATAACAACAGGAGCAGCAACCCTTCGGGAGAAGAAGAAAAGAAAAGAAAAGAAAGAGAGCCAACCCCCAAAATGAGAACAAGCAGCTGCCCCGAGATGCTTGCTCCCCTTTGCTTTAAGGCAAACAGTGTGCTTAGCATATGCGCATAAATCTCGGCCTGCCCAGGCAAAGAGGGGTGAAAGAGGGGGAAGGGGAAGGGTGTCCCAACCCCAATGCAAACTGAGTCTTGCAAGACGACAGCACAATCTAATAAAATGGCTAAACGCTTCAATGACAATTCGAGCATGTAAAGCAAGCATGTGGGAATGGGAATGGGGGCGAGAGTTCAGAGAAAAGAACGGTAAATACATGTTGCATGTGGCGCTTAGCCGTGTCCAACAAGCACACACACACACACACACACACATACAGTTGGCAATCATCAGACATCGTTGTCGTTGCCCCAAGAAGTAGGCAATAATCGTAAGTGAAACTGCGTTTGGTAGCCAAACAGGGGCGATTCAAGTGGACGGAAGGCGGGGAAGGGGAAGGGAAAAGGGAAAGGGCAGCTTGCCGGCCACCAGCTGCTTAACTGACCTCCAATATACCCCCTCCCTTATTCCTACTCCTCCCCGTCTTGTATTGAAATGCGCTTTAAGTTGTGGCGATGTGTAATTGAATTAAATGGATTTCAATATGCGGGCGCATGTTTCGATAGGGGATGGAGAAAATTGCCAAGCAGGAAAAGCAGTCACAGAAAACAAATCAGTTCGTTTAAGGGGGAGGGGAACAGCAGCTGAATGTGGAAGCATAAACAGCAGATGAGATCAAAGAGAGCAATAGTTAAAGCAGCAAATACTATACTAGCTTCTAATCTCACATGACAAACTTTTAATAGAATAGAGCACTTAGTTTTCACGATAATTGGATTGTTTTGTCTAAACTGACAAGGCAAAATTGCTTGCTGAATATAATAGGCATAGAAATTGAAATCAGTTGAAAATATAATCCCGATTTTATACTCAAAACTGGATTTAGAAATAGAATATTTATTTTTTTTAAATGTGGGTTTAGAAATAGTCTCAAAAATAATGTAATTTACATTATTGTTTTAAAGTCGAACTACGCTTATTCTAAATTCTTTCAAAGAACGTAAATTTTATATCAAAAGGTCTCGGAGACAAATGAAAAATTAAAAATCATAGGTAATGATAACGATGTTAAACTTATTCAAGGGCATTATTTGCTTTGACTCACAATCTGGTATATTTTACACTCCATAGTATATTTTTAATGTATGTCATTGGGATGTTCTTGGTATTTTTGTGGTTTATTTTACTTGCTTTTTAATTATGAAATTCAAAATTCAAACATTGAACTGCTCTGAAATAAATTCATAAACCATTTCACTACAAACGCGACTCAATCAAAAAGTACTTTTAATCAATGAAATCAAAGAAAATGTATAGCAAATAAAACTACTCGATTTGTTTGTATTGATTCGGTTTGAGTTCGAGCAAAATGTCTGCAAAAAACCCTTTTTCAAGAGCTTTTTCTTAACCCTTATTTACGCAGCTAGAATGAAGAAGTGAACAGGTAGCAAAAGTTAGTCAAGTTTTTTGTTGGTGCATGGAATGGAAAATGAAGGGGAGAAAGGGAGGCAACTTTAAGACTCATTTTGAAAGTTTCGGGGCAACATGCAAACTTCAATCAACACCCAGCAAATATCAACCTCAAGACAAACTTAACTGACCAACTGTCCCGCATTGTGTAATTTTTCAACTTGAGACACCGACGAAAAATGAAATAAAATAAAACGGAGTCCAAAACGAAAACTTTTTCTGTGACTTCTTAACGTCTTTTTGCTCATCGTCATTGTTTTATTTACCTGGCTGGTTTGTCTGTCTTTCTGGCTCTTTCGCTCTTTCGCTCTCTCTCGGTCTCTTTGTTTTTCCTGTGTGTGTGCTTATTTATATCGCATGATTGAATCTTGGCCAACTGCAACTTTTTCTATTAACTTTAATGCCAGCAGAGACCAACAGCAGCAGTAACAACTATGTGGCTATAAGTATACATAGTCAGAAAACTGTCGGTCGGCTTTTTTTCTGCTAGCGATGAGAAGGATTTTGTCTGGTTTTTTTCACCTGCGAAATGTTCGTCTCTTTAGCTCGTAAATGAACTTGATTTTTATCGTTGTCGCACAACTTGGAACGTCGTAAGTCAATGTGTATTGATTTCCAGTGTGGCTTCCACTTGGCTGCTTCAACTTCTACTTTGACTTTTCACCAAGTGCTCTTCCTTGTCCCGGGCCTTACATTGTTTTTATGCCACGATTTTTTTTTTTTGTTCTCTGTTCTCCGTTTTTTTTTTTGTTCCGTCTCGCTAATGAAAAAGTTCAAAAGTCAATGTTTTTTTGACTTTTCATTCGTTGGCTGCTTTCTTAGCAACTTCAATCGCTTTCCCCCTCTTTGGTTTTTATTGCAATTTCAGTTGCCGAGAGCTGAAGCGATTGCCCATTATTGATGACTTGGCTGAAGTCGCCGCCAAATAGCGTTCAAGTAGTTAATTAATCGTCACAAAACCAAAAAATTCCACTTCTCTGCTTCACAAGCTTATCGTTGACGGAGTTTATGCCTTTTGCTAAAAACTATTGAACTATTTTGACAGGTCATGAACTTTAGACAAGAAAGTATCGAAAAAAGCGACTTTGTTTGCTTGAAAATAGGTTTTGCTTAAAAGAAAATATATTCTATTTTTTAGTAACTTAAAATTGTAATTTTTGAGGATTTTGTAATAAATTATAAAACGAAGAATAATATACATATATGAAATATATAGATGAGCCACAATTTTCGGCACATACAATAATAACTAATGATCGGATCAAAATTGTGGAAATTATTTAAGAAAATCATTTTGTATGGTCAAAATTCTTATGTTTTGGTATATTTTATCTTTGTCTGTATTGTCTTTAATATATTTTTAGTATTTTGTGGTATATTAATTTGGCATATTTAAAAATTTCATAGTTTTTTGTATGTATTTTAACATCGGTATGCCAAGGTTTCGGTATATTTTTGTTTTGTGGCATATTTTTGGTATATTTTAAGAATATAGCTTAATTGCAAATGGGTAGTGGGTATCTCAGAGTCGAGTTTCTAACTTATTTATTTCTGCAAATTCATACTTTATGCATTAAACAATCTTTCAAAAAGATTAAAGATATGTTTTGAAATAAAAATATAATCCTCGACCTTGAGCTGTTTCATTTTAAATATTTATGATGAATTCCTTTCAAATGCCGTTCTCCAGCTACTGCCTTTAATGACAACACAAATTCATCATATCAATTGCTGTCTGGCAATCAAAACTCCAGCTGAATCTGACAAGATTAATTTCGCTTTTAACGCGACTCATACAAAAATGTATCGTCGTAAAAAACGTGACCGTGACGTTGTTCGGGGCAAAACTTGAATGATTCCTCTTCAGCATTGTGTTTAAAACAGATTTCGTAAGTATATTGCATAATTTGCTCATTAAGTTCAATTACAAACATATTTCGCAGTGTAAGCAAGTGTGTGTGTGTGTAGCGAATGTAAAATATTGGCATTGTACGACATGCTCATTAATTATGCTGCATATCGCAGTTTATCAACACAATCGTTTGCTTGACAACATATTCAGTTCCCCCCACAAACTCACCCAACTCAACTCTGACTGAGGACGCACGCATTGTAAGTTGGTTGTACTTGCATTTAATTTATAACCCGAAAAGCCCCAAAGTTATACATTTTAACAGGATATGAATAAAGTTGCAGACAATAAAAGCAAATAAAGCAGACAGAGACAGGCCCAAAACTTAGCCAGGCAACGAAAGAAAGAGAGAGAAGTTGAGTTGAAAGATTCATTATCTAGCACAACATTTATAAGTGTATGGCAACTGTCTGACTGTCTGTCTCTGTGGCCTGCTTGAGTAGTAATATGTGACTTCCTCTGACACTCGCAACTGTCTTCTCACATTGCGTATACGTCTAGTATGCGAATTCGTATGCGTATTTAATGAGCAGACGTGCGTGCAAATTCAGCTAAGCCCAGCTGAGGCTTCCAGAAGCCCCTTAAACAAACCCCAAATCAAGCCCCAAAACTCAAAGTGTGCGCGTGCTTAGGTACTTATGCACTGAGCGAGTGGGTGTGAAAGAGTAGACTGACTAAGCACAGTGGGATTAATTGGCAAAGTGGCATAATTTCATTAAAAATTACGAGGGAGAGAAAGAGTAAAGCATTTTATACTCTGATAAAACTAATAATTTATCTATATAATATTTAAAAGATATATTAAATCAGCTACAAATGTAAGCCAACACACTAAACTTATTGGCCAAACGTTTACCAAATGTTCCAAGCAATAAAGACTCAACAGGATTTATACAGCAGATCTTCCATGGAAAATGTAGTGTATATATAATTAAGCTACCCATTTTGAATAAAATAAAACACAGTGCGACATTATACTTTACTATATATCAAATAATTTACCACAAAATACTACAAAACATACCAAGGGCCTTATTTGGTATATCGATATGAAAATTTGGTATATAGTATAAGCATAATTAAGGTAAGAAGCTACCCATTTTGAATAAAATAAAAGACAGTGCGACATTATACTTTAAATTTATCAAATAATATACCACAAAATACTATAAAACATACCTTATTTGGTATATCGATATGGAAATTTGGTATATAGTGTATATATAATTAAGGTACAAGCTGCCCATTTTAAATAAATTGATAAAGAGTGCGGTAACATTTTTAAAATATACCAAATAGTATACGACAAATACTATACAATATACTGAAAGCCATATTTGGTATATTAAGAAAGTATTTTTTCAAAATATGCCAGATTGTCAGATAAAGCAGCTCAAATCCCATTGCACTTCTTCACGCTCTAAGCTCTAATAATGTTTTATATCAAACTAAGCAAATTCTAACCACTGTGCCTGAAGCATTGGAAAACGCAAGTGTTGAGCATGTATGTGTATGTATGCGAATGTGTTTATGTGTGTGTGTTGTGTGGCTGTAAATACGTGAAATGTGCAAATACGTGAAATGCCAAAATTAAACCAAAACTTTTCATGCTTCATCGCAACGCAACAGCAACAGCATCAACAACTCAGAGATAGAGAGAGAAAGAGAGAGAGAGAGAGAGAGGGAGAGAGAGAGCGAGAGAAATAACAATGTTGGCAGCCAGCAAAGGCAGCAAGCGAGAACGTGCACTTGGCCACTTTTGGTGACTACGTGCAAAAGTTTTTCATTTCCGCTTTGGCAAACATTAAAGCTGCCAGAACGAATTTACAACGAGCTGCAGCGCGCAAAGATACAAAGATACACAACGTAACAGCTAGAGATACATTTCAAGCTGGCAAGAGAATACACACACACACGCACGCTTGAACTGAACTCGGCTAAGCTGAGAGGCTAAGAATTGCGAAACAACAACAACAACAAGAACAACCAAGCATTGAGAGCTGAGAACTACGATAATCAACGGCCCAAAACGGAAATGAGCTAAGCGTATAAATCAAATGCAAAAGCCAAAGAATAGAAAATGAGAAAAACCAAAAAAACGAAAGCAGAAAAGGAAACCAAAACAAGCGAATGGGCAACGCAATAATAGATTGAGATACTCCCTTGAGCTCGTTTGAGATGTGAACAAAATGCCAATTAAAAAGTTAATAAATGGATCGCGCAACAAATCGAACAGCATCGACTTGGAGTAATTATTTTGTTATTTAGCACTCGAAGCAGTTAAAAACGATTATGCTACTTAATTAGTCTACTTGCCCCACAATAACTTCGCATTGGAGTTTAACGATTGAGCAGCATTTGAAGCTCAGCTGCTTAAGTGATACTAAAATTAAGTAGAATTAGCTAATTATGATAAAAATTGAAAATACATTTCTTTGCTTTCCATAAATCGTTCATCATCAACAGTTTTTCATTACCTTAAAATGCTGTAAACATGAATATAACAATTAATGTCATTGACTATTGAAATACTTTGAAATTATTTGTACAACAATGTTTCACAAAATTATTTTTTGTTGGTATAAAAGTTCAAAGCCTTGCTGTAATAAACGTTTGAAAAAAAAACTTTCTGTTATATAACTTTTATACTGTACTACCAAAGCAATAATTCGAGCAAGTCTATAAATAGATTTGAAATTTTTCATAGCATACTTTTGAGGGCAACATGGCTATTTTTCATACAATTCTTCAATACAATAAAAAGTTGTAAAAATATATAAATCAATTTATATCAATGACATTGAAATACTTTGAAATTATTTGTATAATAGTGCATAACAGAAATATTTTTTGTTGACATAAAATTTATTAGTTTTGAAGTAATAAAGGATTACAAAAAATAATTCTGTTATATAACTTTTATACTGTACTACCAAAGCAATAATTCGAACAAGTCTATAAATAGCTTTGAAAATTTTCATAGCATACTTTTGAGGGCAACATGGCAGTTGACTTACCAAATTTGATTTCCCGCTGAAAAGAAAGAAAAACAACAAATATAAAATAGTTTACATACAAAAAATCAAATGTCATGAATTAAACTTGATATACTATTAAAAATGTTTACGTTAAATGAAATTAATAAACATTTTTTAGTAATAAATATATTGTTGAAAATTTGAACTTAAAAATGAATATAAAAATTTAAGTTAAATCACATAAATATAATTAGAACAAACAGTGAATTAAACTGCGGCATTAAATGCCTTGTCAACTTGTTGCTCTTTTAAATCGCCGGGATTTTGATGGACCAGTTAACTAAATGCTACGACGACGATACGCGATACCCAGACCCAGTTGGCCAACTTAATCAGAGCGTTGGCTGAGGCTAATCCCAAAACAAAGTTTGCCACTTTGATGCCAGTGAAAATTAGCGCCTGTGACCCGGCCAATTAAAGGATCTTAAGAGTCCTGTAGCCGCTGCTGTTGCTGTTGTTGAAACAAAAGCCGTGAAGCGCGCGCGTGTAAACAGTTGCCATTGGCCATAACTCTAAGCCAATAGTCAACATGAGAAAATAAAACAAAAACAAGCGCCCACTTCAAGGGGCGCCTCAAAATTTTCAACAATAGCAAAATGAAGCAAACGAAGCGACGAAGCCACTTTAAGCTCTGCAAATCCATAAAGCAAACAAAATGGTTTTCAAATAGCAAACCGCGTCTCCTCAGCTGCCAACTGTGGAGTGAATGAAGGGAGGGGAGGAGAGTGGAGGAAGTGCTACAGCATTCAGTTGCCATTGTTACCGACATCGATAATACCGAGTCCCCCATCTATATGTATGTATGTATGTATGTATATATGCGCAGCGGTTAGACCAAGAAGCAAGCAAGCCCACAGGCTCAAAGACTGTGAAACTGAGGCCGAGACTGAGACTGAGGCTGAGGCTGAGACTGAGACTGAGACCGAGACTTCGACTTCGACTGCAGACTGAAGCTGCCATCGGGTGTCAACATTGCCAGCGGCTGACACTCTCTCTCCTCTACCCTCTCCCCTCTCTTTATCCACCAACTTTGTTTGGTTCTGATTTTCACTGTGTGTGTGCGTCTGGGTTCCTTTTTTTCGAAATACTCTGACAGCTTTTGCTGGAAAATTGAAAATTTTCCTACTAATCGCAATCGATATGCCTTGCCAAATGTCACTCAGCTCGACCGACTGGGCAATTGTTATTGTTGTTGTTTATTAGAGGAGGGGAGAGGCAACGATTTTGTTTGAATTTCGATTGTGCAAACAAATAAATTGAAGAATGCTCGAAAATTAAATAAATATTTGGCATTTTCAGCTGCAAATAAATTACAATAATGAATGGCTTTCTTCTCAGTTTCTCGTTTGATTCGTTTTGGCTGGCCCAGTTTGCTTTTGCCTTTGCCTTTGGCTTCCCGGCTGATTGTTTAGCGAGTGAGAAAGATAAATTACAGTTGATTTGACAAATTAAGTTGCTTTCGCAGTCGCAGTCGCAGTCGCAGTCTAAGCCCACAAGAATAATTGCAGACATCCGCACAACTTGCGGACTATTGAGCAGGATTCTTTTATTTTTAGATATGCAAAAGGCGAAAAGATTTGCTTAAAAATAGATTTGTGTGTGCACAGAAATAGATAAGGCGATTTATCAAGTTATTAATAATGCAATTAAAAAATTTTGATATTCGGCTGAAAAGATTATAAAGATTTTCCACCCAAAATAAATCAAGATTTGAATAATTCTGAATTTAATTAAGTTTGCATAACATATGCTAAAAATTCTTTTATAAAAATTTGTATCACAACTTACGAATTGTTATAGATATGAAGCAAAATTATTATTAGATTTGCAAGAATGAAAACATTTGACTTAAGATTAGAAAAATCATGTTTTTTTTTAGATTAAACTTTCTGATTGAATGCAACATTTTGCAATTTGCAATGAGTTTTTAATATATAATAATTGTACTTACTGCAAAATTTGTCAAAAATCAATTCACTAAATTTATTTACTTATTTAAATATTAAAGTAGAGCAAAAGATTTTGATTTTGCTTCAAATTGTCATTCATTTTATTCAATAATAAAGAGTAAATTTGTAAAACTTCTATTAAAAGACACTCTTAATAAAGTTTTCTTTTAAAAAATTTGTTGAATTTCTGCCATCGTATGCTTTGCTTTTAAAGACGCAACGATTTCAATTAAAACAATTGCATGCCTGATCAAAAAACGCACTCGGGGCACTTTTGAAGGCGATGAGGCTGATGCTACAAAGGAGTCTGTGAGGAGGAGGAGGAGCAGAGAAGCCAAAAACTGTGCTACCAAATTAAAACACCGTCAGCCAATATAACCAGGCCAGGCGAGGCCACAGCAACAGCAACAGCAACAGTAAAAGGCAGTGGCACATGGGTCCATTTATTGCTTCGTGCCACATTCCGTTGCCGGTTGCGCTTGCCACCATTTGGATTTTTGCCTCGACTGCTTCAAACAAGAACAACAACACTTCGATGTGCGCATAATTCACAGCTGAGTGAATTTTAAGTGGTTATTGCAAAAGTTCGCACAAGCGAAAGTGTTGGATGCCCTTCTGCAGGTTTTACCCCCTACCTCCCTCTCCCTCTATGTTTGCCTTCTCCCTCTCTTTCTCTCTCGGTACTCACTACGTTAGCGTCGAGCATATTGGTTGCCAGCGCACAAATTGGAGCGCAGTTTTTATTGAGTTATGTTTTGCGCGATGAAGAGAGAAAAAGCCAAGTAGGAGGAGGAGGAGGAGGCGCGAATGCAGCGACTACGACTAGGCCAGAAATTAGGTTAAGCATTATAAATAATTTGATTAGCCTTAATTGGCGTGAACTTGCAACGAGTCGAGCCAAGGCGTCATAGGTCTTTGGGCTCTTTTATGATTGACAGGCAGAGCAGGGCGCACACCAGACGGAAATGATTATTATATAATTGAAATTGATAGGCTGACTGCTGTACGCGGGAATGAGGAGGAGGAGGAGGAGACAGCGGGAAGTGAATGAGATGTGAATGGCGACTGGCACAAAAGTTGCCACTTGCCAACTTCAATAATTCATTAAAAGAAAAATCCCATTTAATTCCAATTAAAGATGCAAAAGCAGCTGCTCATCTAACGATAAAACGACCCCAATTTCGCAGGATGTGTTTTCTGCTTCTCTCGCTATCTCTTCCTCTCTCTCTCTCTCTCTCTTTCTCTCTCTCTCTGTCTCTCAGTGCTGGCCCAAGTACGTGTCCAACCGAGAAACGTGCTCAAGTTGAGATTTAAAGCAACACTCGATGGGCGAAAATTTGTGTACTTCTAGCTAAGATTTTCATTAGGCAAAGTTTCGGCCGAGACATATGTAAATGACTTGTTGATACCCTCGAATTATACAGATTTTTAAATATAAAGATAACTATAGTCGAGTGTGACTTACAGAGTCAATAAAAACAAAACATTACGGTATTATTTCTAAAAATATACTGAAAAAATACTCAAATGTTATATTTGGTATATCGATATTTTAGAATAAAATATAAAATATAAATATAATAAAATATATATAAATATATATATAAATTATCAACCAAAGCAAAATATATTTCTCTCTTTCTTTCTCCTATAGTCTCTGAAATCCAAACAGCCAAACGGGCTCTGAACTCTGATCAAGAATATATAAGATTAAGACTAGACTCCTTCGGCATTTGAACAAACATATTGCTAAAGGCACAAGGTATACAAATTAATAAAATGTGTTATACGATTATCAAGGCTCTCGAGATTCGAGTCTCGACTAGTCAGGACACAAGCCTATAACCCAATCCCAACCTACTTCAATTTCAAAATGCTATTAGATTCTCTAGACATTCGCCGACTGGATAGTGCAATCGGTAGAGAGTTGTTCGTCTGTTCTCTCTATCAAAGTATCTATACAGTTGTGGGTTCGAATCCCACTTCGGGCATGGATGTATCCTCCTCTTCTTCGTCTTCACTAAAACAAAATTGTCTTTCGTCTAAATATCACACACCTTGTATTTGTCCACATGTTATTTACACTTAGAGTTAATTCATCATCGGTTCTTAGCTTCTCCTGGGTCTTATTATCGGATCGGAGTCTTTGGTGTTTATGGGTTTCACGAAAAAGGCGTCTGGTTGATTGGTTGGATCTCAACATTCTTGGATGGTTTCTTAAAAGAAAAAATTCGTACGATCTTCGAGATTTAAGTTGTTAAATAATGATATGGCTAAAAAGTTCGAAAGAAAAATATTCGTAATAATTCTCGACACTTGTAGTAACAAATAAAAAATTGTAGAAGTGATCATCATCATCATCAGCCATTCACGAAAAAGGCGTCTGGATACAAGTAGTAAAATAAAAAATTGTGAAAGTAAAATAAAATAAATAAAAATTAAATAAAAAGAAAAAATTCGTACGATCTTCGAGATTTAAGTTGTTAAATAATGATATGGCTAAAAAGTTCGAAAGAAAAATATTCGTAATAATTCTCGACACTTGTAGTAACAAATAAAAAATTGTAGAAGTGATCATCATCATCATCAGCCATTCACGAAAAAGGCGTCTGGATACAAGTAGTAAAATAAAAAATTGTGAAAGTAAAATAAAATAAATAAAAATTAAATAATAAAATGTAATAATTTTTGCATTTTTAGTATTTTATTTATATATTTTTAGGTATATTTTCTGTCCGTCCGTCGGTATAAAACACTGGATCTCAGAGACTATAAAAGATAGAGCTATAATTTTTTTCGACAGCATTTGTTATGTTTGCAAGCAGATCAAGTTTGTTTCAAATTTTCGCCACGCCCACTTCCGCTCCCGCAAATCAAAAAAAATCTAATAACAAGCGTAATTTTAAAGCTAGAAAGCGAATTTTTGTGTAGATAATAATAACAATAGTATTTATGATTCCTGAAAATTTGGTTGCGATCAGATAAGTGTGGAAGTTATTAAAGAAATACTTTTGTATGGGCTAAAACGCCTACTTACTAGGGCTCTTAGTTGCTTTAGCTGACAATCTAGTATATTTTGAGAGAGAAAAATACCGCAATATTTAGCGGGTATCTCACAGTCGAGCACACTCGACTGTAGCTTTCTTGTTTTTTGTTTTTTTGTTTTTTTTTTTTATTAAAGAGTTGCAGAGTCAAAAATCAAATGAACTGATAAACGAATTGAATTCAATGCGCATTGCGGGCGTGGCCAACAGAGAGAGAGAGAGAGAGAGAGAGAGAGAGAGAGAGAGAGAGAGAGAGAGAGAAGAGAGTGAGGCAAATGCAAAGTGAAATTTGCTCAATCCGATGGTCGGTTGGTCGATGCCAAAAATGCAAATTGTTGCCGCCCGGCGCCAATTACAAAAACCAAAGGGGTGGGGCGGGGGGAAGCAAAAAGAGTGAATTTTCTCGCTGCTCAGCGCACAAATTGAAAATGAAAAATTGTAAAATTGCCACTAAGTTCATCAGTTCGATCAGAAGAGTGCTATAAGAAATTACACAGCGGACTCTCACTAACAATAAGCAAACATTTTTGGCCATGATAACTAAATAAACTGGCAACTGCTCCAATTGCTTGAAAAATTGAGAGATGGAGAGCGAGCGATTGAAAATAGAGTGGAGGGAGCAGCCTGACAGAACAAATAAACTAGAACTACACAGCACACACACACACACACACACACACACACACGGGCAATAGACCAAAAATCAAGCTGACAACAAATCCCAATGACAAAATCAAGCAATTGCAATCGATATGTATGGGACACACACACACACACACACACCTCAGTAAAATGGTCATGTTTCGGTCTGTTGAAGAGATCTTTCTCTCTCGCTCTCTCTATTAGGTGCTGGAGTTGGGAGTTGAATGGAAGGATTTCCCATTTCGACAGACAGACAGACAGGCGACATGTTGCTGCTGTGTTTCGTTCCTCGCTCTGTCGAAATGTCAATGCAATTGTCATTCGCCCTGCTGCTGTTGCTGCTGTTACTATTTTCTGTTGTTTGCCGTATGCATCATCAATTTAGTGTGTGTGTGTGTGTGTTGGTGTGTCCAACTGGGGTTTCCATTCCCGTAATGGGCTAAAGAACTGTGCTGCTGCTGCTGCTGCGTCTCTTATTGATGAGTTACAGGCACTGCACAAAACTCAAATGCAATAAGCGCACCCAATACTTATGGCCAAAAGTAGAGGCGAATCGTTTTGAGGAGTGCAACAAACCGTAGTTTGTTGGTAATTTGATGGAGCTTTAATAAGAGCAAGTAAAGAGATATGCAGCAACGGATGGCTATTAAAACTCATAGGCTTAGTTGATCCCAAATGAAAATGAATAGGGCTCCAAGGAAAACTATGCATCTATCCGAGCAGAGCAACTTATCAGAATATAGACCAAGAAAAGTAAGGTGAAAGTGCCAATAATTTCAAAGTGTTGATGAAAAGGAAAAAGATAGACAACAGAAAGAGTTTTAAAATGGATTATAATGAAATATTGGGATAATACATTATATATATGGACCAAGATAATTGTTACTGAATTAAAAAAAAAACAACGAATATTAATTATGTGAAAGTAAAGATTTATTTTTATATTTTTTAAAGCATAAATTAACTTATAAACTAGTGTAAATTTACTACAAAAATATTTGGAAAATACAAATTGTTCTTCAGAATTAGAATAAGAATATTAATGATTTAATTAACTTATAAAATAGCGTAAATTTAATAAAAAAAAAAAAATATAGGGACAAAGATCATTTTTATTGAGGATTAGAATAAGAATATTAATGATGTGGAAGTAAATGTGTTCTAAAATATAGTTTAATAAATAACTATTTTCATAAGAAATTAAATAATTCTATACAAATGAATTAAGTACCATATTTGAAAATTATATTTGAAATGAAATGTTAGTGATTAGCATTATAATTTATAAGCTTTATTTTGAAGTACTTTGAAAAAATATCTTAGGTGTTTTGGATTTGGCAATCTGATACATTTATAACATAAGATACAAAATTTAATATAAAATGATTTTATTTATAAAATGTATATTAAATATAATAATTACAGTAATAAGGTATAACTTATTTTTACAATATTGATGACGACGTTCCCTAATTGTTTGTCTATTATTATTTGAAGCGGCTAAAATATGAAATGTGTGTTAAACTGCAACACCAAATGCAAATTTGATAATCGAAAGCGCCCATTTTTGAATTTCCCACACCCAGTAGAGCGCATATTTGGAGTAATGCGATGAGAATTCAAAATTTGTACGTTGAGCGCGCTTAATGCGAGCAATGAAAATAATTTCCGAAAAATGCGCTAACCATGGCAACTGGAGCAGACAATGGCCAGAACCAGAAGCAGACACAGACCTCGGAGCCGCCACCAAAAATGCCCGACATAAGCGGCTTACAATCATGGCCCAGCAAAGCGCAGAACAAAAAAAAAGAAGTACATAGATGCAAATATGAGGGGAGGATGGCAGGAAGTATTCAAAAATAAAAATCGCACTCAAAACTCATTACAACAAAAGGTGCTTCATCAGCTGGAGCTGTGGAGGAGGCCAGTTGCAACAACAGAGCAGAGCAGAGTAAAGAGAAGCAGAGGCAAAGCAGAGGTGGCCCACTTAAGTCGGCATTGGTGCCCATAATCAACTCGCCGTTGTCGTTGTCGAACACCTTGAGTGGAAAGCAAGGGAAGGGAAACATTTCATTTGCAGCATATACTCGTAAAAAGTGAAAAGAACAATGGCGTGGCACAACTGGGAATCAACTGGCTGCGGGTCTCTCCACTCTCTGTGCTCTGTGGCTGTCAGCTGAAGCTCGCCTCGCACAATGCCAGGGCACTTAAGCTCATGCTTTTTGATGCCCGAGCATGCCACCCACGCCTCTGTCCTCTACACTGCATGTCCTGTGCTCCAGTTTCCGGTGTGTGTCACAAGATTTTTATACCCGCTACCCATAGGGTAGAAGGGTATTAAAACTTTGTGCCGGCAGGAAATGTATGTAACAGGTCGAAGGAGGCATCTCCGACCCTATAAAGTATATATATTCTTTATCAGCGTCAACAGCCGAGACGATCTAGCCATGTCCGTCTGTCTGTCTGTCCGTCTGTCCGTATGAAACACTGTATCTCAGAGACTATAAGAGATAGAGCAATAATTTTTTTTCGACAGCATTTGCTATGTTTGCACGCAGATCAAGTATGTTTTAAATTTTTGCCACGCCCACTTCCGCCCCTGCAAATCAAAAAAATCGAATAACAAGCGTAATTTTAAAGCTAGAGCTGCGAATTTTAGTGTGCGATCAGATAAAAATTGTGGAAGTTATTAAAGAAATACTTTTGTATGGGCTAAAACGCCTACTTACTAGGGGTCTCAGTTGCTTTGGCCGACAATCTGGTATATTATGACGCCTACGGTATATTTTGAAAGTAGTATTATACTAAATACTAAAAATATACCGAAATTGTATATTTGGTATATTTTTAGTATTTTGCAGTATTTTGGTATATTTTAAAAATAATTCCGCAATATTTTGCTTTTATTCAAAATGGATAGCGGGTATCTCACAGTCGAGCACACTCGACTGTAGCTTTCTTACTTGTTTTTTCTCATTTTGCCAAACGTGACGACGACGAAGCGAGCGAAAGAGCGAGCGAGAGTTCAGCGTGTCTGTGCAAAAACCCATTTGCCTGTCTTTTACTCAACTTCACTCCTCTCTCTCTCTCTTCACTCCACTTGTAGACAGCTAGCAATAATTCTGATACTGGTGGATATACGTGTATGTACACCTTTTGCTATGGCCCAGCTACTGCCACTGACAATGATGGCGTTGACGTCATTGGCATTGACGTTGCCTACTGGCTGCTTCTGCTGCCGTTTGTCATTCATTTACTGCCACCTAAAGCCACCTCCTTCTTTCCTACTCTTTCTTTGCCTTAGTCTAGGTGCAGCTCCATTATTTATGCTTTTTAGCTACCTCTCTGGACTGCCGCCTAGCATGGGGATTATGCGCCCAGAGATTGGCAAACATCTTCAATTTGCACTTGTCGTACATTTTAATTGTTATTGTTATGCGTGACGAGCCTCGATGTTCGTTCTCTCTCTCTCTATCTTTATCACCCAGCCGATAATTGTCTTGCAGTTTTGCGTTTTAATTTGAATGACCTGCATTTCCACTGACACTTGTCTGTGTCCACATAACATCCTGAGACTTATCTGCTCGAGTGGCACTTTTAGTTTCGCTCTTCGCACTTTTGCTGCAGCAATTTGCTTTGAATTGCATAATCAGCTTGAATGACACTCAAGTTATCAGCACGTTTGCTGAATTCTAATATAGGTTTAATGTTTGTAAGCTCGAATTGTTATGGCAGATTTTATTATTATTTTGGAAAACGAATGGAATTAGAATAGTTTTCATGCCTGTTTTTCATTCTCAAAACGCTTAGAAGAAGAAGTGAGGAAAAGGTTTGCAAAATTAAACTCTGTTTTTCATTCTTAAAACGCTTGGAAGTAGAACTTAGGTAAGGGATTGAATAATTATACTCCCTACTTTGGGTAGTCAATAACTTTATTATTCATTATATTTACTGTATATTTTGGCAAGCTTTACATTGTTATTTATTTCATTTCTTGCACCAAATTGTTAGCTTACTTGCGCCATTCCAAAATTATGCTCAAATTAAAATAACTTGTTCTTATAAAAAATTGAATTAGAATTAAACCTTTTAAATAATATTAATTTAGAATAGAAAAAGAATGAAAAATTAAGTTAAATGCATTCAAAAATGTATATAAAATACATTAAAAAGCAAACATTGAATAGAAGTTTTTAATATTAAATAAAATTTAATAAAATTATGATAGGTAAATTCTACTCTAAGTATTAGAATTTTAAATACTTTTAAATACTTAGGTAAATTCTACTCTAAGTATTAGAATTTTAAATACTTAAAGTAGAATTTACCTGTCATCATTTTATTTGTATGAAAAGCTTAAATTTAAAGTTTGCTTCTTAATGATTTTCAAATACATTTTAATTATGTAAGTATGCAATTCAAAATTAAATTAGATAAACCATATATTTTGTACTGTATTCGTTATTTGAATAAAAGTTAAAATATAATAATAGTTTTGTCAAATAAACCTTTTTTTACTGTTGATATTCACTGTGGCCAAAAAAAAATATATTATTTCGCTATTCAAATCATAACCCCTTCCATTTATAATACCCTATTAAAAGCTTAGCGAAAGTCTGCAATACTATCGAGAGATTTATTCAAAATACATATTTGGTTTTAAGACTTTGATTTGGCAAAAGTATTTTGTGCAGCTGTTGTGCTCTGCTCTGCTCAGAGTACTTTATCATCATCAGTTTGGGGGGCCAGAAATAAACCCTTTGTGTGTTTTCGAGGGGGTGTTAAGAGTGGGCGTAACGGACAAAACGCCCTGCAGTGACCAAAATTACAAATAGCGGGTATTATGAAGCCATAATTTATGCAAATACGTTTGCGGATAGCGAATGGGGGTAGCAAACTGTTGTGCCACACTTACTTGACTTGACGCAACCAGCTCTAATTGTTTGATTAATGGTTTGGTAAAAACTGAGACACGTGCTTGCTTTGAAATCAGCCCCGACATTTCAGTTCTGACGAACATCACTCGCCAGACATACAGTACACTCAAGTACTTTAGTTAACAGTGGCTAGCTTTATGTGATGGAGAACTTTACGATGTTTTAGTGTAGGCAAATTAAAGTTAGAGGAAGTTAAAGTATACAAGAATATGTAATACTAATTCGTAATTGTTCTAAGAAAGTTGAGAAAGTTCATGTACACAATAAAGAATAAGGAAGAGTATATAGTTATCATTGATAATTGTCATCAAATATTTTCCGAAGACAATTTTTATTTATTAAAATTTATTGAAGTTAAAGTTAAAAAGATGAAAACGGCAAATCAATAAACTTGTGAGTGTTAAATTTACTTTGTTGATGTTGATTATCTGAAGATAATAAGCAAACATTAATAGAAGATTTTAGATATAAAAAGAAATTAGGAAAAAAATTGAAAAATTGCGCAGTATTCAATGTTTTTATCTTAATATTTTTCCAATCCATTAAAAGATTTTTTTTTATATGGTTAATAGCTTATTGTATACATTGATTTTTCCTTTAATAAGCATTCTTTAATCAAATTTAGTCCTTCACTAGTTTTTAATATTTTTGAAAGCAAATGAATGAATCCTTTGCCAAGGTAAAATATTTTTGCCCAATTAAATCTTTATTCAGATGGGATTATCTCAAGAGAATTTGTTATTTGAACATTTGTAACTTTTTTATACGAGTATAATATAAAATAATAAAGATTTTTGGAGGAAAATAAATTAAGGCGATTGACATACTTTTACGAATTTGGAATAAGGATAAATAAGGATAAATATCTCTTTTTAAACAATTGACATTCTTTAACTTTGAAATGTTTTGTAAATGTTGTAGTATATATTTTCGCTAGCTAACTCTAAGCTTATAATATTTTCGTTGCTCTTCAAGGCAAATGAATAAATCGTTTGCATTGTTGAAACATTTCTTTTGGTTAGCTAAATTTTTAGAACACATTTCGCAACCCTTTGGCAAAAGCGAATACATTTCAGTTAAAGCTCCCTGACCTATGCTACGTGTATAATATTTGGCAAGCGGTTGCTGTAAAGCGCAAATATTGTTTCCAATTGCATTACTCGCTGAGCAACAGAGGGAGTAAGCAAGTGGCAGAGAGAGGGAGAGAAAGAGGGAGATAGGTGTATTTAGCTGGCGGGCACAGACAGCATTATACAACACTGGCAACTGCACTGCGTATACAACTCACGTAGCCCGCGAATATGATATGCAGCGAGGCATGTACAAACATATATATGTATATATAGTATAGTATAGTTTGTATGTAGTTTACTCATATCTATAGAGAAGATGCATGGTTGGATGCATACATATATCATCTGTATAAATAAAAAATAAACATAACTTATATTAAGACTAAAGAAAAAACGAATTAATTGATATGAAAAAGAAAAGTCGAATCAAAGTAAAAGATAATTGATAAGTAAACTTTAAGTTAATGCTGATATATTAATAAAAAGATTTACACAAGTGTGCGACATACAATAGAAACTATAGTTTTTATGAATTCTGAAAATTTTGTTGAAATCAGAAAAAAAATTGTCGATGTGATAAAAGAAATACGTTTTTATGGGAAAAACTTAGACAAATGACGAATACTAGATAAAGGACTAATATGTAATCTTGTATTAAATGTAAGAGTATATTATTTTATCATATTTATTATCAAACCTATAAAATTTCAACTTTCAGCCATTTTTAAACTTCAGCTGATTTCAGTATTAGGTATTTAATTACATTTATTTATATTTCTTTTATTAGTATAAAAATCAAGTAACTCTTTACTACATTTAAATTGCTTAAATTTTATTAAAACAAAGAGCTTAATTGAAATGTTTTGGGTTTCATAAAGAAAAGAATTAAACTCTATCATACTCAATAAAACAAAAATTGAATTTAACTAAAGTGAATATACAACAACTTTTAAATTCTTCATCAGTTAACCCTTTTCTAATAATTATGTTCAGATTCAATTCAATAGCAACAAAAATTCCTTATAAAGAAGTTCAGCCGTATTCAATTCTCGACCCTACACAATTATGACAGCACTTTGGATTTCTTGGCCAATGGGCTCCTCAATGGCCGGAAATAGCCGTCGAAAGACAGACGCAAAAGTTGTGAAAGTTTTTCAGTTTTTTATGCTCGATTCGGTTTGCTTGGCTGCGAGAATTCGAGGGAGGAGGAGGAGGAACAAGGGCTGTTGCTGCTCAGACAAAAGATAAAAGATAAGATAAAGTTCTGTACAAAGAGTGTATGCAGAAAATTGAAAACCCAATTGAAAGTTATTGAAATTGCACAATAATTTCTTCAATTGCATGCGCTATTGAATTTCTGTCATAAGTTTACTTCGCTCTCACTCTCACTCTCTCTCTCTCTCCTTCTCTATCTGTCTCATTCTTTCTACTTTCTATAGTTTTGCGGCAACATCCTTTCCCTGCGATAGCAGAGGGAACAGCATTAAAACAAGAATTTTCTATTATACTATTGTGTGTGTAATTTTGGGGCAATGGAGAAAATTGTGTTGTAGTCAAGTTTTTGGGACCATCATCATCATTCAGAGAGCGAGCGAGGTAATTAATGGTAATGGAAAATTGTGTATTCAACAGTCAGAGCAATAGAATAAGTGCCTCCATTATGATTAAGATATTACACTTGACTGAGTTTCTTGTGTTTTCGATTTGCATATTGCAAATGTGTGTTTTGTTTATTTTGCTTGTCAATAGAATTGAAAGGCTTAAAATGCTGTAAATAACTTTATTGTGCAACTAACAAAAACTGCAAATAATGTGCATTTCATTGAATTGCTTTTCATTTAATCCTCACTTTCACAAACTATCAATTCAATAACTGCAAATTTTAATTGCTCGTCATCATTTTATTAAAATACATGTTTTTTTGTGGAAAAAGAAAACTGCGCACACAAAAACGCTTTAATAAGCATTATCTTGAATAAATATTTATAAAGTTCACATGCAAAAAAAAGGAAAAAAGGAGAGATTGAATGCCCGCACTCGCATTCATTTTCATTCATATTCGCATTCACGTATCTGCTATTGACATTTTATGCATGACATTCTTTCACTTGCGGCTTGTTATTGAACCCCTATTGAACGCAGCCTTTCCCCCTTCCCTTGTTCCCCATTTCCGCCACGGCAATACGTCAAAAGCGCCCCCTCCGCAGTTGTCAACCCCGTTGACATACCCATGTCAAGTGCAAAAGAGCAGCGGACCACAAAAAAGAATATCGCGGTGGCTCTTCTGGTTCTTCTTGTTGTTGTTGTTGGGCTGCAAATGACGCGAGTTGTCAACGTGAATTAAAATAATTGATTTATTTTTAAGCGAATAACAAAAGTAAAACTGACAAGCAGGCACAAAGAACTACAAAACAAAGAGACTTTGTGATACTCTTAGAGAGCTAATTGAATATTGACTTTAGCAGAGATATTATATAAAAAAAAATCCTAAAATCAGTTTTCCTTAAAATGTATTATATTGTGTTCTTCACATGCTTTCTATAGTTTTATAAACAGAAGATAACAATAGACTACTTGATACTCTGAGAACGGTAATTGAATATTGACTGTTGCAGCAATTATTTGTAGAAGAATTGAATTAAGTTACTTTAAAACATTTCCGAAATTGAAATGGCTTCAAAATATGTAAGAATTTATAAAAAAAATTTAATTAAAATAATGAGAAAAACAATTAAGAGTACATTTTGAATTCAAAGCCTGAGTTGAATCTTTATTTTCGCAAAAACTTTTCTACTACAAATGTATTTACTTTTCTTCTTTATTTACATTGAATATTTTCTTTTGTGGTTAATAGTAAGAATATATTATAATTAAGATATATTAATAAAAAAATGAAGAAGCCACTATAATTAAAAGTGAATTTAAGCCCCAAATTCGGTTTTTTGTTTTGTGAAAACTTTCCTCCGAAAACTAGATTAAATTTTATTGTTCATTTATATTGTTTTTTTACTTAGTTCTTTAGTTGTTAATATCAATGTAATGTTTAAAACGAATCGTTATGCTTGTGATATATAGAAATGTTTTTTAATTGGCTGGTTAGGGTACATTCTGAATTTAGTATACCAATAGGGCTATTGTAATATTTTAAAAATAAATAGAATTCAAATAGTTTTTTTTTTCAAATAGATTTTTATAGAACATTTCAATTTTTAGGAATATCAAATACATATTTGAAATAAACAAGAACAAACTTCTTAGGCAAATCATAATACCCATTTTTCCAACCGTTATAAATAAAAAGTAAAAAGGGCTGCGCACAATTCAAACTTGTCAACAACAGCGACGAAGTGAACTAATTTGAAGGGTTTCCATCTCCGTTCGAAATTGAATTGAAGAACAAAACCGCTGAAGAAGAAGACAGCAATAAATATGCAATTAAATCAAATTTAAGAACTGTTTCACTTCTGCGCAACTTATTGGGCAAGTGAGCAAATTAGCAGAGTGCTCAGCGAGAAAGGGTTTTTACTTCTGCTTGTCAAGAAATCAAAAAGAATTGCTTTCCTCCTTCCACACACACACACACACACACACAGAGTTGTCCTTATCTTTTGCCCAATGTTGTGTAAATTGTCAAAATTATTAATTGCGGTCATTATTTACAGCTCCTTTCACTTCATGTTCTACACGCAACGAGCATATAGCCTAAGGTCCTTGTTGTCTCTCTCTCTCTCTCTGTCTTCTCTTTGAAAATACTTTGAAAGACGGCAGCAAACTCCATTTTAATTAGCCAATAAATGGCGCTGTGAAAATTACGCCACAATGAGAATTAATGCCGCCTGTTAACCGTAAGCGATTTGTTATCGTTAAAATATAAAAACAAAACAGAAGACAAAAAAAAAAACAAGAAAATTTGCCTCACATTTGCCAAGTTGTTAAGCTGCCAAAAACTTTTCCCCCTTTTTATAGTATCTGTTCTGGGTTAATCGCTTTCTTGCCTGCTTCTCGCCCTTTTATTAGCCAACATTAATATTTTTATAGTATTATGTCCACTCTCTTTCAAACTCTCTGTCCATTTGCTGCAAGGCGGCCAAACTTTTGGTTGCGGCTCGTTAATAAAGACATAACAATTGCCCAGCGGGCTTTATTGAAGTGTCCTCTCATTGTGTGTGTGTCGCTTGAGTATGATTTCCGATAAGTTTGATAATTGCGTTTGAATTTCAAATTGCCAATTGATGACGATAAGATAAAGGTGAATTAAGGTAGCTGCTTTGAGCGGGAGAATGAGAAGACTCGATACTTTAACCCTTTAAGAACGAATTAAGTTGCGATGACTTAGAAAGTTGTATTAAGAATAAAATGAAAATAAATATAATATACGTTGATATGCAGATTGAAGGTCAGTTGACTAAACTAAATCAAAAACTAATAAGAAATCTACTGTGTCCGATTGTGGTATATTGGCTAACCCATTATTGTAAAAGCAGCACAGTATTTGTCCCAAAATATACCAAAACAATATACCGAAAAATACTGAAATATACTAAAAGTTGTATTTAATATAGTGATATACTAATACGAAGATTATATACCATAGAGTATATCAATATACCAAGTACAGACTTCAGTATATTTTATACTCTATAGTATATATTCAACGTAATAGAAAAACATACCAAATATACTAAACACTGTATTTGGTAAGTTTTTCTATTAGTATATATCCAACGTAATAGAAGAACATACCAAATATACTAAACACTGTATTTGGTATGTATAGAAAAACATACCAAATATACTAAACATTGTATTTGGTATGTTTTTCTATTACGTTGAATATATACTATAGAGTATAAAACATACTGAAGTCTGTACTTGGAATATTGATATACTATTATATTTAAAATATACTATAGAGTAAAAAATACTAGTCGATCTACCAAAGCCGTTTTTTGTCATATATAATTAATGCTCAAATATCTTTTACAATTTTCACAATAAAAAATAAACAATATAAGTGAAACTCGTATTTATTGTTACGTTAAAGCTGCTCTAATACATAATTGGTCTCTAAGTTGCTTAGTCTAGAGTCTTGGGTTTATTAGAAGGTATTCATTAAGCAAATGGGCTATATTTTTCTAAAAAAAAATCATGCATAAACTTTTAATGACAAATTTCATTACTGGCAGATCTTTTTAGATCTATAAATTCATATATGCTCATCGCATTCTGCTGCTAAACAATTGTAAGCAGATTGCTGAACATAAAAAAGGCACATTAAAAACATAACAAGAGAAATGTGTATATTAAAACCGATTAATATATTTCAATGTAGCACATAAATTACTCTTTTGCAATTTGTAGGAAATTTCTCAATAAATTCCAGACATGAGTCATGCCATAAATTTCCAAAGTATAACACACTGCTTACGAGTATTTGCTCAAATTTGTTGTACATTATGCCAAGCTCAATCGAAAGCTATCACTCGTGTTTCATTTTTTATTGACTGTGATAGCGATTTATGTTGTTGTTGTTGTTGTTGTTGTTTTTAATGCGCGTGTTCAATACGCAAAAAGCCAAAATGTTATCAGCACATAACGCGAGGCGTCACATTGCCGCAATTACTTCCCCTCTCCTTAACAGCTGAAGCACAATTGTGCGCACTTAATCAAAATAAATAAATCGGTAAATGTTGCCGACAAGTTTGAGTTGTGCTTCTCAGATTGGAAGGATGCCAATGACAATAAAGAAAATGGCATTCAGCTGGAAAACTTCGGATAAGGTGCAAAGATACATTGCGAGAGAGAAAGTGAAAATGTGTCGCATGCTGCTTTTTTTAAAAGGAAATTTCAAACGGAAATTATCCAAAAAGTAAAGAGGAAGCACATATATATACGCATATGATAAATATAAATTCATATAGGAAGCGATAGGAGCAGAAATGGCAAACCAATTCAAACTTGCACGCAAAAGCAAAAGCAAAATGGGAAATGCGAATTGTGAGAACCCTTTTTGCTGCATGCCGAGTATTATGCGATTTGCATATATAAATAAACTTTATCAAAAACATATTCATAGCGCTCGCCGCACACATTTTACAAGCGAGGGCAACAACAAAACGATTTTCCACTTGACATGTGCTCAAGTGGCTGCCACTCGGAGTTGCCTCCTCGTTCAGAGTCGTCTCCACTCTAGTTGTTGTTGTTGTTGTTGCGAGGAGGATATTCAATCTGTTTTTTCCATTTAAACAATTTTCAAAACTTGTTTATAACTCAATTTTGCAAAAATAAAACGAAATAACACTTAAATAAATAAACACAATGCACACACACAGCATCAGCTCAAAAGTTGAGCTCCAAATGAACAATTCCCCAGTTTTGGATGATTGTTGTTCACATTGTTGTTGCTGTTGCTTTTGCTGTGCGCTTCACACGCATGTAATACAATAACAACAACAACAACAACAACACTAACTACACAATTGCTTTTTGTTGTTTGCCAGCGCGCTCTCAACGAGGCACGCGAAGAATCCTCCAAACGAAATGGATATATCAAGCGCTTTAGTCCTGCTGTGTGTGTGTGTGTGTGTGTGTGCTCCAAAAAGGATACACACAACAAGTGAAATTGCCAAATGCCATTTGCTTTCCACTGTGGAAAGGGGCAGCTGTAATTTCAGACACACAACACAACACAACGCAAAGTGAGCAACATCTTGAAAGCAAATTTCGTACTTCGTTTTAAACATTTCCATTTCGTAATTCAAATCCGAAAAGTGAATTTGAAACCATAATAACTTTTAGCACGCTTTTAACCCAGTAACCTTCTATTATATAAATAGAGGGAATTACAATATGAAACACAATATTTTAATGCCAGCTTAAGTTGTGAAGATTCAATGGGTAAATTATATTCACATTACTTAAATTATTTAAATTTGCTATATTTATTAATAATAGGAATAAACTTGAAAATACATGATAGCATTCAAATTATATAATACCAAAATTCAAATAATAATAAATGTAGAAAAAGCTAATATTACAAAAAGAACTGATACTAATAATAAAAATATATAATAAGCTCACTAAAATATTTAATTCGAAAACACATAAGAATATACAAAAATATATATAAAACCAAAATTCAAATTTTTATAAACATCGAAAAAATAGGAAAATATAAAAAAAGGAATTACTATAGAATAATTCAAGAAGAAATATAAAGTAATTTTTTAAATTTGTTAGACATATTTAAACAAAATTTGTAGATGTTAAATTCGTAAAATCGTAATAGTTTATCGAAATATCTAAATAAAATAAATAAAGAATTGAAGCAGTCTTAACTAAGAAAAGTGTTCCCCCTCAAGGCTCAAAGTTCTTAATGAAATTCATACAATAAATTTAGCAGTCTAAACTAAGAGAAATATACGTATTTAATGCTCATTATAAGCTTAACACTTATTTAAAAATGTAATGCAATAAATGCATGAATTCACGCAAAAAGTAAAAGTAGTTTTAATCGTTTTATTTTTTTTTTTCTGTAAAATTGCAGCAACTTTTTGGAAGAGTTGTTAACTATTATTTCAAATTTTTTTTTTAATTTGTGACTATAATTTGGAATACATTAATTCCTTAATTCAGATTATTTTTTGTTTACAAAAGCAATTCTTTTTAGTCTTTAGTAGTTCAGTTTTATAATTTGCTTTAACTCTATCACTCTGTTAATCAAACCAAGAACTGAAATGGGGACATTCCTCTCCAGAAAATAAAATATAAAAAAATAAAAATATACAACCAGCTTGCTGCATTGCAAATGAAATACTAAAGAGCATCGCTGCATTCAAGCACAAGTTGTGCACTGATAAGCTGCAGCTCAACTTGGCGATTGCTAATTAGCCCGGCTAACATCTCTCCATCTACAATATTACCTGCTATCCGCAATACTCCTTCCTTGCCTCACCACCAACATTGATGTCAAACCAAGAAGCCATTGTTTTTGCAGCAACTTCTCCACTTGAGTGCCACAATTTATGCATTTTCCATGGCATTAACGTTGAAAAGCGTCGCAAATGAAATGCCATTCAAATGCAACTTCTGCAGCGAGTCGAAAGAGGTTGGGGGTTCTTTTTTTTTTTTGGGTGGAATGGCTTTTGGTTACTTGGTTAGTTGGTTACCTGGGATTTCCCTGAGCTGGTCTCAGCCACAGCCACAGCCACAGCCAAAGGTCATGCAAATTAGTGCAACAACAGTAACAGAATCAGAAGCTACAACAACAATGCAAAAGTTTTCATGAATAGAGAGCTGCAGACTGAGCTGCAGCTGCAGCTTCAGCTTTGAGCTCAACGTTCGTAATCTTGGGCAAAAACTTGTAAAAGTAACTAGATAATGCAGCCAGAAGCTGTGGCAACTGCCATAGCTACTTGGGTTTTTGGCCCATAAAAATGCAACCCACGATTGAGGCTAATAAAATGTGACAGACTCAAGAGAGACAGAAAGTAAAAGAGGGAGAGATGAAGATACTCTATTGTCCTTGTTGTGGTGCTCCTATTCTTTTTATTTTGCCATCTATTGAGAGAGTGAATAGTATTAAGATTACTCTGGACAAATTTTGTAAGCTGCCAATTTCATAAGAGCAGTTGTCGATTTTCATTAAAGTAGCTGTAATTTACGTAGAACTCTTACATAGAAATAATATTAAGTGGAGTAAGTATAACTAAACTTTAAACTATATTTTGTTAATTAGAATTTTGAGTCAATTAAGTACAAATTTACATTATGTTTAATGAAACCAGCTTCCGTCGAGTGGTCTCATCTATGATTCTAAAAATATACCGAATAAAAATACCAAAAATATTGCATATATACCGAAAAGTATATTTAGTATATTAACATAGCAATACATTCAAAATATTCCATTAGAAATAATTATATTGAAACAATTTTACAAATTACCGAAGACTATATCGATAAATTAGTTCACTCAACTATTTCATAGAGTACAAAATATACTAAATAAATATACTAAACACAATGTTATAAGGCTACAGTTGAGCAGCCTAGGATACCCGCTACCCATTTTCACTAAAATCGTCTTCTAAAAATATACTAAATAATTATACCGAAAAAATAATGCTACCGAAACACCTAATAACCGAAAACTATATTTGGTATATCGACATGGAACTACACTCAAAATATTGTATAACTGAAAATTATACCGAAAAAATACTGCTAATATACCGAAAATTTTATTTTGTATATTGCACACGCAAAATATACTTTACTACCATAAAGTACAAAATATTCTAAATATATATACTAGGCACAAAGCTATAATACCCTTTCTCCCCATAGATATAAAAAGTTTAAAGCAAAGATTTATGATAACATAATTGCTCTAAGCATTTTTCATATCAACTGAACTATAAATTATGTTCGTTGAATTCGAATTTTCTACCGTTTAGTTATTGCAAATGTATAGTCAAAATTAATTCATAATATTACATGGAATGCGATTTTTTTTATATAAACTAAATGAGGTTCGTTGAATTATAAATTAACATTAGTCTAAGTATAATGAAGCCTTGCTTTTCATTTCAACTACTCTTGCTACACTTGATTAAGCTAGCTTAACTTACTTGTCTTAGAGCAATTCTAATTCCAAGTTTTTATATTCAACTAATTTCGAAATCTGCAAATCTCAATACCTAATTTAGTTCAGCAAGCAGCTGAAGCAAATGGTACGTTTTGTTTATTCAAGCAAAGAAAATTGCCAATTAATTTGCAGCAGTTATTAATAACTGGGGCAAAAATCTTTGCAAAATGTCACACACACACACACACACACACACACACATACACACACCTTGTGGAATTGGAAACGTTGAAATAATTAATAAGCAAATTAATACATAATATGGCCAAATAATGAGCCAATATTTACGCAAATATTGAAGGAGGAAAATTGCTGGAGCAGTGTTCAAATTACGACATCAGACACACACTAAGTGTGTGTGTGTGTGTGTGTGAGTGTGTATGGTGTGTAGTGTGTGTGCCCATTCAAATGCCATTATTATCGTGCTCATCATCGTTTACATGGCAAGTGCCCGGCATGCCACAACGTCTGCCTCTCTTGTGCTGCTTCATTATCCTTATTACTCCTTTCGTGCAGCTCTGCAGAGAGAAGCTGCGTTATTGTTTCCATTTTGATTTATGTCTGGCTGCTGCCTCTCAGTCTAGGCCAACCCAAAACTCGTAGTCTCTTCCTCTCTCCCCCTCTCCCTGTCTCTCCTTCAGCTCTCTCGTCTACAATTTTAACGTTGTTAACCAAATTGCATAAATTAAGTGCGTTCGTTTGCTTGAGTGGCGCTGGCTTGGCACAGCTCATCTCAACTCAACTCAACTCGACTCGACTGAAACTCAGTTCAGATACTATAGCTAGCTAGCTAGCTGGTTGGCTGGTTGGTTGGCTGCTGCTCATCCACATCCTTCAGGCAAGTCGACTGCATTTGTGTTGCTAATGTGCGCACATTAGACGCACATGTTGCCACAACGTTGTTGCTAGTAGCACTGAGGCGCAACAAACTCTTCCTCTTCCACATCCCATCTCTTCCACATTTTTACTGCTTATTTGTTTCTGCCTCCTGCTGTGCGAATATCACAAAAAAAAATGCACATAGTTTTGCAAATTATGTATGGCATCTTCCTCACCGTGTTTTCTTTCTTTTTTTTTTTTTTTTGCTGCTCCTTGTTCCATCTTTTAATTTGCCATGCAAATGTGTGCCGGAAAATGGATTCACTTAATTAAGTTATGCTGCAGAAATTAAGCTAAGAGTGAAAACTTTATAATTACAAGAAAAAATGTTTTCCATTTTGATGTGGAAAATAAGCTAACGAAACTTAAAAAATAATCATGTGTGAATAGCTTAAAGTTAGCTACAGAAATAAGGCCAAGAGTAAAAAGTGAAAAATGTTGATGTCGAAAATAGGCTAACGAAAACGGATCAGAATAAATATCACTGTTGGCGTCTTAAACTTATGAAGTAATAACGTGTAAATAGATAAAAGTTAAAGTGTGAAAAAAATGCATATTATTATGTTACTTTCTTCTTTTAAATAAGCAATTATTGACTTGAGAAGAAGCTAAAGATAAACCTTTGGAGAGAATACAAATATAAGCATATTTCAATTATAAAAAAATTATGAAAGTTATGCAATTTTAATATAAAAAAGTTGCTAAAGAAATAATAATATATATGGGAATACAAATTTGAAACAATATAACGTTTTTTTCTGCAGATATACGGTTATAATATAAACGGTTTTTAATTAAAAGAAGATCAAGAAGCTAACTAACAAAACAGTGTATCTCTCACCTATCAAATATCGAGTGCTTATGAAAAAACAAACTAGATAATTAGACAAAGATACAATTACTTAGCCCTTAACAAAACGTTTTCATAAACTTGCAATAAACTAATTTAATTTTTATGAAAAACTAAAATAGACAATTAAAATAAATTACTTTTGTTATGGATACAGATATTTCAATAATTCGCTTGTTGAATAAACAGGCGACAAAAATAACACACAACTCCAATGTGCTATCCATTTAAATAGATATTTCTATGCGAATGTCAAACAATTTATACTTATTTTGCATGTAATTGAACTGTAGTTAAGAGAGAGAGCGAGCTTAAGCTTAATTTCAATTGTGTGGCAACAAAAGCTGCTCGAATTATTCAAAATTGCTCGAGCATTTAAATATATATATATATATTTGTAAATATTTGCACGAGCCGCACAAATGATTGCAAATTGCTTCGTCTCTCTCAATTTGCTTAATTATATTTGCGTTGACAATTTCGAGTCGTCGACGATTAGGGGGCAAAACAATATCGATTGAAGGGAGGTGCTCTCTCTATATATATATATAAAAACAGTCAACAACTCTGTGCTCAAAAGCATTTACAATGCATTTCCATTACGGTTTCTTGCTCTGCGTGTTGTGCCTGACTCGAGCCGAGCAGGATGAGTTGAATGTGCGACGGGTGATGAAAGAGTTGGAGGTGATACCCGATGTCCTCAAGGAGCCGCCCAGGGAACTGCTAAAGGTCAACTCCAAGACACGTTCAAATGTTTCGCCTAACTAAATTTTGCTTTTGAACTTTAGTTGCGCTTCGACAATGAATTGGAGATTGAGGAGGGCAAAGTTTATACGCCCACGGAACTGAAATTTCCGCCGAAACTTGACTGGAATGCGGATCCTGGAACGTTTTACACGATTGTCATGTTGAGTCCCGATGCACCGAGCCGAGAGAATCCCATCTATCGCTCATGGCTTCATTGGCTTGTGGTCAATGTGCCCGGCACCGATGTGGCCAAGGGTCAAGCGATTTCTGAGTACTTTGGCCCCTTGCCACCCAAAGACAGCGGTCTGTGTCGCTATGTGGTGTTGGTCTATCAGCAGACGGAGAAATTGGACATTGAGGAAAAGAAAATGGATCTGAAAAATGCCGAGGATCATAGCAATTTCGATGTGGAACGCTTTACGCAGAAATACGATATGAACGATCCTTTGGCTGGCAATGTTTTCCAGTCCAAGTGGGATGAATATGTGCCGGAGCTCATGAAAATGCTGTACGATGTGAGTGAGTGAGGGCAAAGGAGAGAGGAAAAATGGCAAACGTATGTGCTAAATATCTATTTCGGTAATGGGTTCCTATATGATAATCTTTTAGCTATAAGAGTTAATCGAAAATTTCCATCTGATGTAATTACTTACATTAAAATCAGACAAAGATAATCGTGTAATCGAGTGTGCTCGAATAAAAAAAACATACCAAATAATATACTTCAAAATACTTGAATTGACTTATCGTTGAAATACTGCATTCGAAATATAACATTCTTAAAATATACCAAATAAAAAACCGCAAAAAGACTAAAATATTTCAAAGGCCATATTTGATATAACGCTGAAGTTTTTAATTCAAAATATACCATCGAGGTTAAAATATACCATATGGTCAGCTATAGTAGCTAAATGCCGATGCAGTGTTTACCAATATTATTAAAAAATTACAAATGTGTATTATCATTTTAAACAACTTATTTTTTCACTAACTTGTCTTCTTAGAAGTTCAGAAAAGAAGTGTATAATGTTCAACGCTTTTCTTAACAATTTTAGCTATTAGAGCTAACCAAAAATTGTACCTTATCAATGTAATTAGTTCACTGAAAATCATAAGAAATTCAATTGAAAATTTATTTTATTATTTATTACAATATTTATGAACTAAGTCGTGAGCCTTTTCTACACTTTTCTTGACAATTCCCTTTAATCTAAATATATGAAAACAAAACCTTTTCTTCTACACTCTCAGCTCAGTTTTAAGTTGTCAGAATCTGCGTTAAGTAGTTTTGTTTGCCTATAAGAAAATGCTCAAGGGAATCTTTATAATCGAAAGCTGAGAGCTGAGCTGAGTCAAAGACTCAACTTTACAACACGCAGAAGTCTAATGGAAATTTAACTAACTTTTACTTACTGCCACAATTTCAGCTAGCTCTCAGAGCAGACAGGCGAACAAGCATTGATTGACTTGCTACATTTTCAAAGTGCCACAACAACATGAAAGTAGCAAAAGGGGGAGTAAGAGAGGAGTAGGAGCGAAAAGTAACTGTGGCAGCTATCGCTTTGCACTTGCAGAAAAGTCACTTAAACTTTGCAATCATGATAAGACGTAATGCTAGATTTCCCTTTATATTTCCTCCTCCTACGCAAAAAAAAAAAGGAGAAGAAGAGAAACCCACCCGCAACACGAAACAAGTGTTAAAGGTGCAACGCCAAACGCGACTCGATGTAATGCGAGAGTCAAGAAATCGAGCTCAAAGGTGGAGGAAGTGGGGCAAAGTGGAGTAAGAAGTGGAAACTGGGGAGCCACTTGAATAGTAACTAAACGCAGAGGGCACAAAGCGTTTTGTGGCAAACGGCAAATAACCTTAAGGTTAAGATTACAAGGTAATTTGATTCAATTCCACTGATAGGCGTGCCAAAGCACAACAACAAACCAAACGAAACGAAACGAACACGAAACGAGAACCAAACAAGGCAAAGCAAAGTAAAGTCTCATGATGCTGCAGGCAGCTTGGGCCAATTTCAATGGCAATTTCCCAGCTCACAGTTCTAGAGAGATGACAATGTCAAGATAGCAATTGTTGCAGCATTGCCGCCAGCCAGCCAACCCTAAAAAAAACCATCTTCATTCTATTTTTTTATATTTTCGTTTTTCGTTTTTTTTTTTATCAGTTTGTGTATAAATTTGCCTTTATTTTGACATATTTAGTGGCGTCTTAGCACGCCGGAGCGATAAGACCAATAAGGCAGCTCATGTGATGCTCACAAGCTGTGCGAAGTCCATTAAAACCCCATATAAACACACACATAAGTAAGTGAAAGTGCTTGCAGTTTTTTGTGCGGTTAAGACAAGCACCGAATGTGAAGGAAAAGGAGAGGAGAAAAGCTAAAGGCAACTTGCTAGAGCATAAAGTTTTTAGCTGGCTTTAAATATGCAAACGCAATGTTGTCTCGTCGTCTTAGTTTGTCTTCAAGACATAACGAACTGCAAATTTCTTCAAGGAGAAACGCATGAATTTCAACTTTAACAAGAAATCAAAGTAAAGTTGTCGCTTAGCACAAATTTTATAGCTATTCTAGATACCTTTTGATGTTTAGAAGATATCTCAAGTCGATCTCAAGCTATGATCAGACCAAGAAGAACATTTATTTAGGAAACTATATATCGGATTCAGGGGGAGATATTATTTAGAGCACAAGAGATAAGTGAATGTATAAATATATTTAAAAAATTCTAATAAGCAGCTGAAACTATCTTTAAGGTTCAGAAAACACTTGAAGTCGCATAAGCTAAGATCCCAACAGGGGAGATTTATATTTGAAAATAGTTCATTATGATCGCCAGCTATCCAGTGATCTTGCTGCAGAAAAGTTTATTATAATCTGTAGCTATCCAAAGAAATCCAGTTTGAAAATAAGAGAAAAATATATCAGAAAAATATTTTATTAGAATCTGCAGCTATCCTAACAATTTCAACTTAATAACTTCAAAAACAGGAAAGAATTAAACTAAGGAATAGTTTGAAAATAGAAGAGAAATATATTTGAAAAATAGCTTATTATAATCTTTAGCTATCCTGAAAATTTTAACTTGATAAGTTCAAAAACACAAGAGAATAAAATTAAGAAATAGTTTTTTAATAATCTGCAGCATCCCAAAACCGTATATTTGATTGTTTTATAATCAGAAAAATATATATTTTAAGTTAGTTTATTATAATATGCAGCTGTCAAGAAAACTTCAACATGATAGCTTAATAGATATGGAACTTAATAATTGAGCTATAATTCATTTCATTTTATAAAGTACTTACGAATGAAACACTAATTCTATAAATTTATAATATAAATTTATACATTAAATACTTAAGAATGAAATCATCATCCATGTTGATTCAACTGTTTAATTCCATATTCACAGCATATTCCTTAGCCGTGCAATCCTTCCACTTGCAATATAAAATTCTGTCTTTCTTCTTCGTTTTGTTGCCCAAAACTTAGTTTCAACTCTTTTTTTTTTTTTTTTTGTTGGCTGTAGCGTCACATTCGACCTACTTTAAGTGCTTTCTTACTAATTTCACGCTGGCCTGCTCACAACATTTTTTTTCGCCCCGTATATTTTAGCCAACGCTCGACGCAGCGCTCATGGCGTATGAGTAATCTGCCCAAGCGCTGTCACAAATCCCCCAGCGCTAGTCGTAGAGCTCTTGCCTTGAAGGGCTTCAGGACTTTTGTGGCCCTGTGGCAAAAGCAAAAGCAAGTTGTGCTGAAAGTTTAGCAAGTTTCTTCTTATTATTTATCCCATGTGACAAATTTGCTGCAGCAGATTTTTGCCTCGCATAATAAATTATGCGTCGCAATGCAAAAAACGAAGTAAAGAAAGAAAACGATAAGGAATATTAAATACGCTAACAACTAGTTTTAAAGGAATAACTAGAGAAAAGAATATAAAAAGAATTTAATAATGGAGTTGCAAGAAAGGAAAATAATATAAAAGTTGCATTCAATTTAACAATATGATGACTATCAAATAATATTTAAGTAAACGTTGCATTTTAAGTCAAAATTTCTACATGCTTCACTCGAGCTGCATGCAGCAGAGAAAACTTTAAGCATTGGCTAAAGTTTTTTGCACGTTTTAATTTAATAATCGGCGCCGAGTCGTTAAGTTGCCTTGCAAACTTTGCGCATCCCGAGGGCTGAACTTGTAATAGCTTTGGCGAAAAAGAATAGAAAGCATTTTCATTTCGCTTAATAGCCAACTGATGAGTAGGCTTTTAATTGCTTCATTGCTAAACCCAGTTGAAGTCGTCGTTAAGGAGGCAGGATTTTGAATAAATAATGCGACAGCAGACACTTGTTGCATTTGCATTATTTATTGTTTGTTTGGATTTAGCTGGGAATCAATGACACAGTGACACTTGCAGCACAAAACCATTCGATATGCGAAGACTTTTGCACTCGCTCTCTATCTATCTCTGATGCACATTATTGAATAACATTTCAAATGCATGCCTGACAAACCGAGCAAAACGACAGGACACAAGCAGCAGCTTCGATGAGCATGTGGCCACACATGAACAGAGATAGAAATAGAAGAGTGAGAGAGAGGGAGGGAGAGATAGAGAGCAGTGCTGCTGACGTTGTCGTTTGTGTCACAGAGTTAAAATGTGATAAATTCCATTAAATGACAGACGCACACAAGCATACGAACTGAAATCCATTTTGTGGGCTCAAATCAAAATCTACCAGGCACACACACATACACACACATGTGAGCCCGCAGAAATTCTAAACATCAACTTGAAAGTTCATGCTCCACATTGAAAGCCAAAACTGCCACCAACAGACATTCGTACGCATCGCATATTGAAATTGTAATTTGATTTCTGTCTTTTGCCACCAGCTTCCAGCCCCCAAAAACAACAGCAACAACTCTTCAACTGTCCAACTCCCTGATCTCCCCCTCTCTATTTCCCTCTCCCCTTATTTTTTTTATCTCACTTTGCATCTGTCATTTTTGTTAAAAGGATTTTCGCTCTTTGCTGAATATTCGCAAAACTGTCGCAATTAACTGCAGCAAACTCTAAATACAGCTTCATTAAGTAAAATGCACAGATCAATAGCGGCTGATTAAGCGTGGATTGTTGAGCTTATGTATGTAAAAACATAAAGGTAGCTAAACTTAGAAAACTCTACCCACTAACGCTAATACTATCTAACATTCTGTCATTAAATTAACCAATACAATATAACTTTACATCATCTGGCATTTTAATAAAGTTCAGTTCTTAAGCACACATCATGAAAAGCACTTCCTAACGCTCTCCTTATACACAATATAGCGTAGATTCTTTCTGAATTGGATTTTTTATAACATAGTTACATAGCTACATAAATAACATAGATACTTCTTCAATTCAGTCTTAATAATAGCGCATACATTGCGCATACTTAATATTTCATATGCAATGCACCTATTGAGTATTTTAATTCTGTTTTTTTTCTGTATTTCTACTCCTTTTAAATTCTAGCTTTTAACTAACACAACTAATTATCTCTTGTGCACATCCTTTGCATGATTGTTTATCTATAAATGCATCGCGTTATTTACAAAAGGCAACTCGAAATGCCTGCTTAAATGTATTATTTATTTATTATACTCTAACTCCTTTTATTTTTTTTTTTGTTGGCATCTGACAACAGACAATGCCTCGCAGCGCACTTAAATCATTATTTAATTTTAATTTTAAATGTTCGCTTCTCTTTTTTTTTAGTGTGTGCGTTGGCTTTTATCAGACACAGTGCGTTGTGGGTTGTGCGAGACAAAGCGTTGGGCAAATAAATAAAATAAAATGGCAAACTCATTACATGGCAAGTGGCGAATGGCGAATGGACGCCAAGTGGCAACGTCACGGCAACAAGTCGACGTTGCACACGCCTCGCTAACAATGCAACGAGAGAGCTGCACATCAACTAACACACACACACACACACACACACTTACACACTCACGAACAATATAAAAAGAGAAAAGGCAACGCAAAAAAAAGGGGGGAAAAATGGCCAACAATGCGCCGCTCAAAAGGCACAATGGTGGCTCAACACACGGCTACCTAGTGCTTCCTCCTCCCAGCTGCCCTCTCTTCCTTTTGCTGCCTCATCTTTGCTTCCTGTTGCTGCCGCTGCCACAGCTGCTGCCTCTGCTGTTGCTGCTGTTGCTGCTGCTCGGTTGGTTGCATTGTTCGGTGGCAGTGGCCAAAACGCCAGCGGCAATGGCGGCGTCGCCTCCATTGGGGCATTGATGCCAGGTGACAGACGGGAAAAACTGCCAGCTAAGTGAGTTTCTCTCAGTGTATGTGTGTGTGTGTGTATTTTCGAGTGTATATGTGTGTAGCATGAAGCATACAATTTTCCAACCGCAACCAGGCATGTTTTCAAGCTAATTGCTCGCCATTTACATTTTAAATTGAAATGCTTAAAGCGAGCATAACGTTTCCTTTTGTAAATAGTTAAACGAAATCTTAAACTCATATTCCGTTTACTATAATTTACACAATATATAAAAACTTGGTCGGACTTTTCTTTCATGTTGAAAACGAATTATGTTTCACTTTTGAGCATAAAAGTAATGACTAAATATGACATTTTCATACTAAATTAAGCCAAACAGCGAAGCCGAGTGAGTTGGGTAATAAATATGTTGAGTAACTTATATAAAGGAACAATATATAAAAAGAAAATTTCAAAATATTTATAGAAAACATAAATATATATAGAATAGATCAACAATACTTATAAGATCAATATTACTTATATTATGTTATCAAGAACAAAGCTCAAAAAAAGAAAGTATGTAAAGAAAGTATAAGCACAAAGCTTATTGAGCATTAAATTCGAATTTCCACTTCAACCGTCTCCAAATATGAAATAGTTATAAATTCGATTTTATCGACAACACTCAAATTGACATACTTATTAAATAAATTAAAAATCACTACTATTAATGCCATATATCAAGTATTCCAGCAGTTGCCTGCCACAAAATAACCTCATTACGCTCTGCAGCTCTAACAGTCACCCTTTCTGTTATTTTCCTTTATGCTTTTTCTATAAAATTTGCGCCATTTATCATGCACCAGAAGACTTGAAAATATGCCGCTGTCAAAATGATCTATGCGACTAATCACACGCATGCTGTTGGAAAAAAAAAAAACAAATAGAAAAAAAGTTGGCGCTAAGCTAAAATACAAAAAAATAAAAGAGGCTGGCATATGGCAAACATATATTTATAGAATATTGAGAAAAAAGAAAACAGCAACGATCGAAAAGCGAAAAGAAAACCGGGTGGAAGAAAAAAGTGTAAAAAATGCGCAAACATTAAACAGATTTAAGTAAATTTGTCTTGCTGCGTGCGCCATCAATAACTTTGGCAGCATATTTGACTTCTGGCTGGGGGCTGTTACGATAGTCCTTTTATATATATATTTTTGTTTTTGGACTGGCAGCTTATTACATTGTGTGTGTAAATGGAGGGGGGGCGGGTGGGGGAGAAGCGTTGTTTTTTGGGGGGTTGACGCATAAATCCAAAAAGTCAATGCAAGCCTTTTTAAAAATGTTTGGTTTGGTCTGGTTTTCGGTTTGGTTGGCAACCAGTCAAACCAGCAGCTGCTTCCACTCAACCACCACCACCCCCCTTAGTAAACACACTGTGTGTGTGTGTGTGTGTGTGTGCCAGCTATCTGGCTAATGTTTGCTCTTGGCATAGCATTACAAACATTAGCTTTTGGCTGCTGTTGCAAAACCAACCAACCAACCATCCACCCATTCAAGCAACGGCTACGCTCTCAAATTGCCCGAAAAAGTATGCTACACTTTTGTCGAGTTTCGAGTTTGAAGCTCTGGCTAATTTTGTGTTTCCTTTTCTTACACTTTGGCTGCTGCCCCCCCCATGTAATTTTAAAATCGATAAGCAACAGAGTTTCCTTCGCCTTCTTTTGTGTGTGTTGTTTGCCATAATATTTTTGCATGAAAATCACGAACTTGTTGTCGAAAAAATTTGTGTTCTACCTTATCGACCTTAGGCGACCACTCGAAACAACATTTTCACCACACACACACACAGTTTTGCTGGGCGTGGCAGCATGTGGGCGTTTTGTTGCGGTAAAAACAATTTCCAAAGTTGTCAATAAAAAGTAACTGCTTGAATTTTGTTGCGAGGCTAGGGAAAATGTTGATTGTCAAATGGTTATGCACGGTTACAGTCAGCCATAACATTTTCTTTGCCTGCCTTGTCAAATGCAGCCAACGAACAACAAACTACAACAACGACAACAACAACATCGACGATGAACAACAGCAACCACGACAAGAGCAAATCCAATAACAAAGGATTGACATATTTCAAGTGGCCCACAAAATGACAGCAACGCGCATTTCGTATGCATGAGTATGCTTTGACTCCAGCTCTCTCTCTCTAACTTCACTCGTTCTTTTGATTACACAATTTATAGGTCACATTTGTGGCTGGCGAAATAAAATGTGCTCAATTCTTTACTCGAATATTGCCACATTACGAGGAAAATATCGCCTAGTTAATCTAAACAAGTTCAAAATTGACTTTGTTGCTAAGTTTTGCATTTGCATTTCTTTGTGTAGTAAGAAATTGTTTTGCAAATTTAGTAAATTGCATAAATTGTACATTTTCTAATCTATTAATGATAATAAATAAATTTAGAAACATACAAAATTAGATACTTGACAATTTCATATATATTGTATGAATATTGTTTCATAATAAAAAGGAAACACTTCATTTGACATTTAACTACTTTTAAAATAAAAAGACAGACAATTATTTTGTTTTTCATACCAGTAGTTAAAGCAACCCGACATTGATTACATTTAATTTGTTTTCCATGTGCATTTAATCAGCTTAAAATGCAGCAGCAATTTCAATATTTAATGCATAATTATGCTCATGTCAGACGGTTTTAAAAGCCAAGCTACCAAAAAGACATGACAAAGTCCAAAAATATATATATGTATATACAGTTATTCTCTAGCTGTCAAATCGCCACAAATACATACACGAGAGTTCGTATTTGCGACTTAATCAACAAAAGTACTAATTGCATAGAAGACTCGCTGACATTGATGTCAGCTCTGTCCCTTCAGCTGTCTCTCTGTCTGTCTGTCTACTCTACTCTCTCTCTCTCTTTTTGTCTGCGTTGGCAGATTCACCTCCATAGTCACTCATCACAGTCACTTCCACATCCCAATTTCATTTGCGCTTTGCCGTTTATGTGCAATGCCAATGGCATTACCTTTACCTTTGGGCTCTGACGCTAAGCTGAGCTCTCACTCTCCTTCTCTCTCTCTATCGCTTTCTCTTTCCCTCATGTGTAGAGCTACCCTCTCAGCTGTACTCTGCCTTCGTCCATCGTCACTGCGCCTCTGGGCGTTCCCCAGTTTGGCGCACAACTTCATTAACGCAAAGTAAACACACGCATGCAGTTGGCGCTGCCAGCAAAGTGTTTGATGTTGTTCAAAGTTGTTGTTGTTGCCGCTCTTGTTGTAGTTGTAACGCTGGTTGCCAGTTTAAAGTTACATTTTCGACACTTTTGTGTCGTGGCAGCGAACAAAAGTGCAGACAAGAAGCTCATCATTTGTTGTTGATTCACTTAGACGTGCTTTAAAATGATATTACGCATACGTCGCGTAGTACACAAAAGATCTTTGGCATCTTTTAAATGCATGCAAATTAACATGATTTAAATAATTAAATATAATTTGATGTGCTTTTGCGGCTTTGGCGCATTGTTGTTGCTGCCGTCGATGCCGATGCTGTCGGCACGTTTATGAGCCTCAGCAAGAGTCCATTAACAAAACATAACGATGTGTCATGTGACTCATAACAGGCACAAAAAGCCACACACTCGCACACACACACACAGACAGACAGACCCATTTACACGTACAGCAAACACACACACATAAATACACATACTCTAACACGCAGTCAAACCGCAAAATGCGACGCTGGCTTCGCATTTTTGTCGTCGCCGCCTTTTTTTGTATTTTGCTTTCTTTCTTTCATATTTATGAGTTGTCGACTGTCTGTGTGTGTATTCGTGTGTGTGTACGTGTGTGTGTATTGGTGTGTGTCTTCTAACAAGCCTAACGAACTGCCAAATTACGCGAAATAGCATTAAAAATTTAAATTTTGTTCGTGCTTCGTCAAAAGCGTAAGCGCTCCAAAAAGTAGGCAACAAAAAATATCAAATACGCAAAGCGTGCTCTAAATGGCCATTCAAATTGTTGTTGTTGCTGTTATTATTGTTACTGCTGCCTCGCTCGAAATAAATCATACAACAAATGGCAGTGGTAAATAATGCTTACAACAAAACAAATGATATATATATGAGCTTAAAGGTTTTAACTGCGTTTACAGCGAAAATAAGTTACAAGCGACACAGCTTAGACATAAAACGGGCTATCAACACTTGAATGCCAAATTAGACAAGCTACAAATGCATATAAATAATTCCTTATGCGAGATGTGTGCTTCTTATTTAGTTCTAATAGTAGTTAACAGTGACAAACAAAAAAACTAAGCCACACAAATTTTAATCTATTCTACGACTCATTAAAAAAAAAGTTCTTAAGAATTAAAAGCAAACATTTTAAAATTGTATAAATAACAAGTAAAAAATCACACTTGACTGTGAGATACCCGGAACCCATATAAAATATTAACAAAACAGTGCGGCATTATTTTTAAAATATACCAAAATATATATACCGCAAAAATACCAAATATACCGAAGGCTATATTTGGTATATTGATATAGTACCACAATCAAAATATACTAAAAAGTGTAAAATATACTGGATACCATACAAAATATACCAGATTCACTATAAGAATATACCATTTTGTCAGGCAAAGAAACTAAGACCCGTCGCTGCCTTCTTCTGCACTTCCTAATTTTAATTATTAAGAATAAAAAAATATATTTTCGAATTGTGTAAATAAGACCATAATCCTGAAACGATTATTTAAACAAGCCAACCAAGTTTGCATTTTAGTTTAGTTATAATAAAAGCTAAACAAACAAATTAAACACACCTTTCAAATACAAACTAAAGCATAAATTAAATCGTTTAATAAATCAAGCTTACAAGCTGCATAGCAATTTAATTAAATATTGTTTTAAATAGCAGACGCTCAAAACTAATTGATAAATTAATTAAACCCTTTATAGAAAACTCTTGTGTCTTGCAGCAAATGCTGCATTTAAGCACAAGTATTGTATTTAAAACGAACTCGACCCCATATGACAAGAGTCAATTGTGAAATGAAAAATAGCTTTATAACCGCATGTTAAATCTTGCCTCAGCCATCTCACTCGCACAGCTCTCTCCTATCTCTTTCTGCCTTAACGGGGCGTAGGCAACACACAATTGCACAATATTTCCGGCAAGGTAATAAATAAATTGCATACGTAATTAAAATCGACGACTGAGCACAGGACTCTTGGTAGCAGGTCGCCCGGCAATTGTTACAGCAATTACAGCAACAACAATAATAACAAAAGAACCAAACTGTAGAAGAAGAAGAAGACGGAGAAGAAGAAGACGAAAGTTTTCTGACTTGACTTGTGCTTCCTTTTAACGTCAACCAGTTGCAAGCTGAGTCCGTTTGCTGTTGTTGGCAGCTCTTTTGTTTTTTTGTTTTGTGTTTTATTACAATTTTTTGTGTTGTTGTTTTTGTTCCTTCCTTCTACTTACTACAAGTTGCATGTGGAAACATGGATGTGGCTTTGCCATTGACTTGGGGCAGCAACTGTCGAGGGTAAGCACTGTTAACTTCGCTCCTTGCTGCTTGTCTGCTGTTTGTTTTTAATTTTATACATACATCTATAAGTAAGTATATGTAGTATAGTATATCGTAGGTTGTCTCTGGGAGCCGCCTTGCTTGTTGAACCATTTGCATTTGCATGACAAAAGCTCAACAGGAGCTGCTGCCCAGCTCTCTGTGTGTCTTTTTCGCCTAGGAAACACCTTTTGATTGTAGCCAGAGAGAGTTGCCTCTTACTTCATTCATTCACTCATTCTTTCATTCATTGTTTGCCACCAGTCACGCAATTCGTGCTTGAAACTGAGAGAACCTTTCCTTTATGCTCATAACTAGACCATAACTTCATTTTTCACAACTTAACAAACAACAACAACAACAAGAACAACAAGAGGCAACATGCATTGTGCACCCTTTTGCTGTTAATTCATTTGAGCTTGCCTTTTTTTACTGCTATTATTATTATTAAGCTTAAGACTTTTATTAGAGCCCAAGTCACATTGAATGAATCAAAACATTTCAGCTTAGACGTGAGCTTCGCATATTTTAGTTTTACATGTTTTTGGTTTAAAGGTAAAACGACTTTTTTAATTCTTTTATAGAGTTGGTAATCGTCCAACTGTAATAAATCTCAATAAGGAAATTTAAAAAGGTTGAAATTAAAGTTGGAATTGTTTACCAACTAAAGCTGAATTTAAATTCTAATTGTATTGCAACTAAAAATAGAAAGAATGCAAAATTTACCAGATTTCAGCGAAAGCTTAAGTAAACTTTTATAACTTCTATCCAAAAACATCAAAGTTTTCAGGAATCATAAAGACTTTTGTTATTAATGTATATACCAAAACAATATATAGGTATATAAAATTGACAAATACAAATTTAAATGAAAGAATAGTAAGAACTAGATTCATTATGTTTAATATATTTATATAAAAAGTGCACACTAATAAAATAGATCTCAAAGCCAATAGCTTAAGTGCAAAAACTACACCATTTTATATAAGTGAAATTACAAATATAAAATAACTTTAACACAAGAACATTTAGAAACTACTCTTTAATATAAAATACATTTTCGAAATGTCATTTTTCTTTTAATTTAAAAAGTATTTATCATAGTCAAATAGTAAATGAGAAGCGTGAGCTCAGCGTAAGCTGTTAAAGTGCAATTACAGCACGTTATTTGTTAACTAGAGTTCATTACAAGGAAAGCACTAACAACAATTAATTAACTTTCTACATGTGTAAGTTTACTTATATATATATATATTTTTTTTTTTTGTAGATTACTTAACTCTTTTGGCAGTGACAGGCTGGCACGCAAGTGCAAACTTTTCTGTACATATACGAATTTTTTTTTGTGTAATGTGGTAGCCGCTTTAAAGCCAAGATATTATGAAAGGCATAAATGTTGTCGCCGGCCTTGTGGCAGCAGGCAGCAACTGTTTCGCTTGACTTTTGCTGATGTTGTTTGCTGTCATGCGAGCCATTAAAAAATCAAAACAAGTTAACAGTTAACCAGCAAGAAGCGAGTATAGCGAGTAGCGAGTAGAGCAGCAAAGAAGTAGCAGGCGAACCGGAAACCGGAAGTGAGAACAGGGCGCTGCCGCAAGTTTGCGGTTGGCGACCGCGTGCGGCGTGTGCAGGAAGTGAACAACGCAGTCGAGGCAAAGTCAGAGTCAGAGGCAACACCAACCAACAGCAGCAACAGCAGCAACAGTCGAGACGATAGCCAAGCAGCCATTGTTGTTGCTGTGATTGTTGCATCAAAGCCATGTTTCTGCGGCGCTGAAGCGAACGCCGCGCGATAAAGTTGCCAACACGTTAACAAGTTTCACTTCTATATAAGTGTGTGTTTGTGTGTGTGTGCTGACATTTGCGAACCTTGTAGTCCAATGTCAGAGCCTGTTAGCCGACCTGTTGTTAGGACCTAAACAAACGAGGGTCATTTGCTGTCCACCTCCTCTTTGCCCTTACTTCATGTCGAGAGCAGCAAATAATCGACAACATTTTTGGTAACAATTCAAGGCTTCAACTTGGCCCATTTCATGGAGCTGACAGCCGGCGGCTAATGCTGCAACAAATCTACCTCGCTCACTCACCCCAAATGAATTGTCTGCCTCACTCTTGTCCTCTATCTCCCTCTCTTCTACATCGCTTATAATGCCATTAACTTTGTCAGAATTTAGCGCTGCAAATTTTCGCAACGACAATTTATGTATAATGAGCTCAGATCCACATCCCCAAAACTCAACTCCACACACACTTATACACTGAAAGTTTTAAATGTGCATAAATGAACTTGCACTTTACACACTTGCAACTAGTCAGGCCACAGTTGACAACCCAGCAAACAATTTGAGTCGAGATTGAAGTTGAATAGAAGAATATACTGAATTCTACTGAGAATTCATTAATGGTAGATTTTAAGGCGAGCTAAAAACTGAAAACTGTTGCTAACTTATAATTTGACAGCTCTTTTAAAGAAAGCCGAAAGCAGCTGCTTCCAAAGCATAAACTCTACTCATCAATTTAGTTTGCTCTTCATCCAAAAAAAAAAAAATCTAAATGTATAAATACTTCTAATCGTAGTATATCATCAAGCAACCTTACCATAATTGATTGTATAACAAAACTAAGAAAATAATCAAAGCTGAGTTTAATTTTAATAGATTTTGGTTTAAACAATAATTAAGACAACTGAAGAGCAATTAAAAATGAAAATAACGAGTTCCAGCTAAGAAGACATTAGCTCTTAAAAAAAAAGTGAATCGAATTTTTCGGCTCGAACTTTTCATTAAAAAAAAAAACAGCAAAAAAAATACATAAGTATCTGGAACATAAATAAATATATTCAATAATATCAAACATGGTGAAACTCTGAACTAATCTCAGTAAATCATCAACCAATTGTGTTTTCCCTACAACTTTTTAACCGCTTGTATAACAAAACTAAGAAAATCAAATATAGTTTAGTTTTTACTTAAATATTATCGTTTTTTCAGTTATCCAATATTTAAGCAGATATGTATGCATTTTAATAGATTTTTGTTTATATATAACAATTGACAAATAACTGCAGTAACTTAACTACATTTAGAATAGAACTTAATAGAATTGTACTTATATTTAAACATTTTTCCCCTAACCACATAATTTAGTTAAGTTTATCACTATCTAGCTTGGGTTTCGTTGAAATGTAGAATGATATCATTATTTTCTACATTTGCCCCACGAAGTTGAAGCCAACTGCAAAATTGATTTATTTTGTTGGTAGTGTCAAAAATTTGTTTACTGTGTTATACGGCTGACAAAATGAGATTGTTTATGACAGCGACAACAAGGAGCCGCTGCCAACTGACGCAGACTCTGTTGCAGATCCTCTGACTCTGACTGTGGCAGTGACACTGCAACTGCTGGTGGCAGGGGCACACACACAGTTAGTGGAAGTACTGCGAGTGAGTATTTGGCAGTCATAGAGATTACAACTACACGTTGAGCTAGCCGCTCATAATACCACTAAATATGTAGTAGTAAATGTGTGTGGGTGATTGTTGATGTAGCTATTGTGTCTAGGGTTGCCATGGCAGGTGAAATTTCTTGGAAACACCGCACAACAGCAAGCCAGCAACCTCATTGTGGCAATTGGCAAGTCTCGAGACAAAGTTGCCTCATGACTTGCACACTGCAATTGACTGTACAAATGTACATATATATATATAGTATATATATGTAAGTGTATGTGTTTGGCATGTTTGCATGTGTATGAGTGCTGTACATGGTTGTGTATATTTGCACTGTGCTTGACTTTGCTCTCGTCAGCGAAAAATTTGTGTTATTTGCTTGGGTTTTTCAGGCTTCTCTCTCTCTCTCACACTCTACTCATTCCGTCTCCTTCTTGGCTTGCACTCAGCTTGAATTTATGACACCGCACACAGTATTCTGCATATTTGCACTGGGCAAATTAATTTCGCCTGCTGTATTTGAGTTCTGCGGTATGGCAACGCCCAATTTTCCCAGTTCCCAGTTTCCCAGTTTCCCAGTTCACAACTTGTAAGCACATCGCTGTGATGTCGAGTGTGTGTGAGTGTCTGTATTATATTCATAATAGCGTTTGGTTAATTAAAAATTTCATCAAATTATTTGAATTTCCACATGAGGTGCCTGTTGCTGTTGCTGCCACAAATTTAACAATTGCATGCGTTGTGAAAACTTTTGGTCAGCTCTGCAATGCAGTTTGTATTCGCACTTTTAATGCGTTGTAAATTAAACAAAAGTTTCAATTTCAACCCCAAAAACCATAATCTGAAGAGAATTCTACACGTTGTGTGTTGGCAACCCTGGCACTAGGAGTAGTTTATATCAAAAATAAAAGTTGTACATTTCTGCATACTAATTCATAAATAATATATATGATTGCTCAAATACATTGCATATTAAAGCGGTATGATAACTATCTAGAGGCCATAGAAGAATAGACCTAAAATATTATAATGATAACTTAGCTAAAATTGCTATTATCAATATGCTAGCTTTGCTTAGCTCCAGTTTAGAATTATCAATTGAATAACTCACTCAAATCTCAGTTTACCAAATATTATGAAAGCAAAATAGTGCGGCACTAAATTTAAAATATACCAGATTAATACACCTCTAAAATACAACAAAAATATACCACAGGCCACATTTGATATATTTAAATAGAATCACATTCAAAATATACCAGATTGTCAGCCAAAGTAGCTAAAACCCATAGTAAATTAGCTTTCTTGCCCATACAAAAGTATTTCTTAAAAAACTTTCACAATTTTTATTTAAATGGATAAACTACATAATTAACTCTTTTCCCAGCTATGAATTTGAATAACTAACACGAATTTAGAGCAGATTCTAAAAATAAAAACGCAATGAATTTCTTTACGAATAAAAAATAATAACCATTGTTCAACTATAAGATAAGATTCTCGACTATAAAAATTGTTAACTCCACTCAGTTTAAATTGAGAATTATCAATTTAATGACCCACTCTAATCGCAACTCAGTTTTTTTTTTTCGCCCATCACATTAAAGGGTTAATTTGCTCGTAATCTATTTAACTACTTCAGTTTAATGCACTTGTACAAATAAATTGTGCCATTAAATTTTGTTCAAGCACCACTTGAAAATGACGCAAACAGTACGAGCATAATAAATCCTAGTCGGAATTGTGTAAATAAATGTTTATAAAAATGTTGAAAAAGTCACGTTTTTGGATTTGAAAAATTAACAGTGAAGCGCACTTCTCAAAAGTCCATTTTGCCTGTGTACTTATATTGTTTTTAGTCGAGTGCCAAAAGGTCAACTTTATTCCCAGTTTTACTCTCTTTTTTTCCCCCTCCTCCTAGTCTCACTCTTTCAAATGCTGACTTCGCTAACCATTAGCAAATGCAGTCGTTATCTGGCGGGGGATTTTATTTTTTATTTTCTCAACTTTTAGGAGTTTAAGCGAAATTTCAATTGGTGCACGGAGTGCAGAAATGAGAACGTGATGTTTTCAATCAACACGAATCAGGAAAGTAAATATGTAATCGAGGAGTTTTATATTTATTGGAATGTCGAAAATAAGTCAATGGTTTAAAATGTTTCTAGTAAGAAATGTGAGATTTGGTTATTGACTATAATGTGATAAATAAGCGAGTTTATTTCAAGAAAGGAGAAAACATTTTTATACTTTGCGAAATAAATGTGCGCCTGAATCATATTGAAAAGAATCTCTGAAAAGCAAATGGTCTTTAAAGCATTCGCCTTAAGTGTCAAGTAAGAAAATAAGAACATGTTAAGCTAAAAATAATTGACTTTGAGAAAAGGAGTTTTATACTTTTTTAAAAGGCGAATATAAGTGAATTGTTTGAATTATTTTTAGTAAAAAAAATATGTGATTTGGAAATATTAAAAATAAATTTATAAATAAGCGAGTTTATTTGTCTATTTTTTTGAAAAGTCAAAACAAAAATAAAATATTTTATTAATAGAATTAATTTCAAAAGTTATCTGCACCTAAATCCCATTGGAACGAATCTCCGAAATGCAAATATTCTTTTAAGCAAATTTGCCTTTCGTGTCACGTAAGAAGAAGAGCACACGTTATCATCTCACAGAGAATATACATGCATATATACGTATATAGAAGCGCTTTGGGTATATAGGCAAAAGTTTTGACTTTTGCATTTGTCACAGTCAGTGGGAAAAGTTTTTAGCTTAAATTCCTGCATGCATTTTCAACACGCAATTGGCATGTGACAGTCAAAATGTTTGCACAAGATAGCACACGTAGAAAGAGACAGAGACAGAGACACAGAGAAAGGTGGGAGTGAGAAAGAGAGAGAGAGAGAGAGAGATCACGAGACATGTGGGACAAACAATGAATAGGAAAAAGGCATACGGAATCGAAATGTTTGATATATCAATTTGAAAAGTTTGACTTAGTTTCCCAACGCTGTCGGAGCGTTTCGATTAAAGTTTTCCATGCGGCTGCAGATTAAAAACTTTTTTGTTCAGCGAGCTTTTTTCAACTTTTTGTGTGCCAAAACATTTTGCATTCTCTGCATTACTTTTGGCAGCCCAAGCATCCAAAACATTCAAGCATCCAATATGCATCTCTTCGTTTCTGTTCTTTTTTTACATTTTCTTTTTTTCTGTTGGCAATCGCAAACATTTTTCGTCTACCAATGCCAACTGTGCCATGGGCGTGAAAACAACAATAACATTAAGATGAAGTAAAGCTGGAAGCTGCCACATTCAAGTGCATACATTTAAATATCATTTACTGCCAAATTTGTGCAAAAAAACAATACGCTAAAATACGCATTCATTTGCATGCCAAGTCAATGAAGTAGAGCGGCGCATTTCTAAATGAAATCAAATGTGGATACAACACTGAAGAAAGATACTTTTTCGACTTGATAAAGATACTTCCTGGGAAATAAAATAGAACATCGCATGTGTAAAGATATGAAATGCAGAAGCTTATAATTTCTGATATAGCAATGAAAAAAAGGACATCGGTTTCAAAAAGATACTTCATACACTTTCTGTAATAACAATTGAATAAAATACTATTCTTATTAAGCTTCTAAACCAACAATATTTGAATTAATTATAATTCATTGCTCTAAATTGTAGTCAACCACTTAAGAAAGAAAAATTGAAATATTGCTTTTAAGAAATCCAATAAAATACAGAATCAAGTATAATTTCCTATACTACACACTATTATCGGCAACAAAAGATACTTTTTTCACTTGAATATTCTAGAAACTTTCAATAAAGTAAAAAAGGCTTCTTCTACAACTTATCAACTAACAAGATTGGATTCTTTCAATTCAAATTGAAGTCTTTTACCTAACAAAGCCAATCTAATATAGAATCAAGTATAATTTCCTACACCATTCATTTATATTAGAATTGGGAGTTAATTGCTAGACATCGGAATTTTTTCACGACTTCTACAACTTTTGAACCAATAAGATTCAATTCTCTGGATTCAAATTATAATAAAACAAATGTTTTTTTTTTTTCGTGTAAAAAGTGAAGTCTTTCACCTAACAAAGCCAATCTAATATATATAGAATTAAGTATAATTTTCTATAACTCACATTGTCGACCACAAAAATTCTATTCACTATTATTACAATTGGGATTTAATCGCTGGTACACACCTGACAATAGGCTGGGCTGTTAAATGTGTTGCGTGTGTTCCGTAAATTAGCGTTTCATTAAAAAACGAGTAAAATTTGTTCGCAATGTTGTCGGCTTGGAATCGAAAAAGGGCTGCTAGCTGCTTCACATGTTCTCCGTGTCGATGTTCTCCATATCCGATTAAAATAAAAATAACCTAAAAGAGGGGGACGCAAATTAGTTGCATTACTTGATTAGAGAGAGAGAAAGAGTTGCACAATGCTATTATTAAAATTCAATTTCCTTTACGTGCACACAGCTCGCTGTGTGTAGGTTCAAGCTTTAGCTCAGCTCGTTTACGACATTTGCATGTCTAATCGAACTTAACAACTTTTCCATTTGCATTCCTGATGTGATAAATGTGTCCAACCGAATACAATAAGAGCATGCAGAGAACCAGAGAGAGTTAGAGAGAGATGGCTACAAATTCATGAATGAATTTCGCTCGGTAAGTGCAAATTCCGGTGTGCAATTTGTCATGCAATTTCAGCAGCTTGCGTGCTAATTTTATACGCCTGAAACTCTAGCAAGATTCCGGTCCTCAAATCGCCATCATCTTGCAAGTCTTTCATATTCCAAATTATTGTTATTTAAATAAAGTTATAATTACGATCGTAAAGAAACTGACAAGCAAAAAATTATGCTTTTAAATTAAGCATTTAAAATAGTGCTGGCAAAAAATTTGAGTGTTCCATAGATTATCGATTGTTTTTAGGGTTAAACGAATATCAATCTTTCAATTGCTATGATGAAAAGTACCAAAATATCGGTAAGACAAAATATCGAAAAAATACCGATTTAAGCGCAACAATTGTAAATGTAAAATTTAAAAATTAAGTAATTAGGAAAATGTAACATATTCTCTTTATAATATGAAAATATATTTACGGTCACACTGATTTAATTAAATATATCCAGTCGGTACTATATACCGATAGTATGGTATAGTCCACATAATAATCACTCTCTCACACAACAATATTTCCAATAAAACCATGTGCATGTGAAACATAAACAAATACAAAAATCTTTTTTCAAAACGATAACCAAAATTTATCGATTGGCAATACAAGCTTGTTGCACATCTCTAATGCTGTCAAATTGCAACCCTGCATCTTATATTTTCTAGACACATGTGATTTTGTCAAAAGCATCAAAGAACAAATTCGTAAGCTACAAAAATAATTTGGTTTTAAAGTCTCCATTGCTTGTGCAGTCAAATTTTAGCTAATGCTAGTATAATTTCAGAAAATTTGATAATCTGAGACGGCAAAATTATCCGGAAATTGTCAAAATATTGAATATTTGAAATATTTTTTTTGGGGTGTCTACACAACGGTAAGCGCTTATTGCATTTTGCAAATGTTATTAATACCAAATGGCATACGATACGGCATCTCTCGACAGTTGAAGTAAGCACAGAGGCAAGATGTCGGACCGCAAGGCAGTTATCAAGAATGCAGACATGAGCGAGGAGATGCAGCAAGATGCTGTGGATTGTGCTACCCAGGCGCTGGAGAAGTACAACATCGAGAAGGACATTGCGGCGTACATCAAGAAGGAGTTTGACAAGAAATATAATCCAACCTGGCATTGCATTGTCGGCCGCAACTTTGGCTCCTATGTGACCCATGAGACACGTCACTTCATCTACTTCTACTTGGGTCAAGTGGCCATATTACTCTTCAAGAGTGGTTAAACTTGCAACGTACACCTTCCTCATTGTTTCCCCGTTTCAAAAACCACCAATAATAATAGCTCATTCAGCAATTTTGTTGTAAACACAGACGCATACACTCACACACCAAACTCGGAGAATTGAAATGGCACTGTTAATACACACACACACACAGATAAATGTTCACCACCATATCTCCCACAAGACATTAAGGAGATTGGAATAGTTCCACAGTTTGAATATTATAATGTTATGATGGCAAAACCACAAATGCAAAACTAATCAACTAATAGAACCAAACACCACAAAAACACACATACAAAAGCGCACACAGATTTCGATAAGAATTAAATCAAGTATACAAGTCAAAATACAAAATGCACTTGGTTTCAATTCAACAATTATCGCATTAAAGACGCTGCTAAGAAGTGGTGGATAAGGGAGAGAAAGTAAAGTTATTAAATAAAAACATTAACATATTATATTTTAAGGTTCCACAAACCAAAGTTTTATATGTATTCTATATATAGAATGCATCCAAACTTGAACAAAATAATCAACAAGCGAATCTGCTTAATGCTTATATTTCTACTAGTATTCATTACATATAAATCTAGTAGAAATAATAATACTTTAAAAGGAAATTTCATGAACGACTAGTTCTGTGAAATTACAAAACGCAAAAGCCACGGAGCTGATAAGAAAGAAACTGAAACTTATGAGAGCGAATGTAGCTTCAGTCAAATTTCGCTTGGCAAACGCGACAGTTTAAGAAATTCGAATACGATGCTGAAAACTTGCATAATTTACTTTGTTCTTGTCAATTATTTGCTGTTTGAAACAATTGCATTCAATCAGACAACTCAAGAGCTGCTGTTAAATAATCCCGAAGAATTGGACAAGCGGCTCGATGAATCGATAGCTGCACTTAACAACGAGAAAGTTCGATATCAGAATGTCACCCGTAGAATCGAACACCGACTCAGGAATAATCAACGATTGTTGCACAATCAAACGCAACTGGAGGCACATCTTTTGACTATCATTCGTGATGCTCCACAATACCACAACAATCTCTGGGAGTTGACCAAACATGTGCGAAAAGAGTTCAAGAAGATTGATGGATCGCATCACTGGCATTGCATTGTGGGTCCAAAGATCTATCACGATTTCACCAATAGTACTGTGAATCATGTCTTTGTAAAATGGGAAGACAAAGAAGTTTTGTTGGTCAACGTAAAGAGAACCCCGTTAAATCCGTAAGAAATATATGTATGTACCATATATAACAACAGATAAATAAAGTTTTCAATTGTGCGGAATGAGTTCAAGGTCTTGAATTTTTTATGCGAGATTAATTGTGCGCACAGTTTATATTATTATTTGAGTTAAGCGAGAACTGCTTCTGCTGCTGCTGCTGCTGATAAAAATTGTGATTTAACAAAAAGCAGCAGCTCGACTTTAAGATACTGTGTGAAGCATATTTTAAATAGAGAAGGCAAAGCGAATGAGAACGTGCCTCATTCGAAAGGAGAATTTGAAGTGAATATATAATATATAAAATAAAATAAAAACGAATTTAAAATTTGATAAGAAAAACATAAAAGAAACTTGTAGTTAAATATATAATAAAAAAGACTAAATTTTGATGTCAATCTTGAGAGATAAACGAAAACGAATCTTTTGTTGAAGATAATATACAAAACTAAATGAAAATTAATTTCAAAATTTAATAATACAAACATAAAAGAATCTTATAGATAGATACAGATAAGTCTTAAGTCATGAGAATGTGTCTCTTTCGTAAGTTGAAGATAATATATAAAACCCAATTTGATAATAAAACATAAAAATAATCTTATGGTTAATTATATTATAAAAAAGGATTATTTCTTTAAAATTAAAATTAAGGAAAACTTCAAATTAATAATAAATTAATAATCAATAATTAATATAACAATAATAATTAGTAATAATAATAACTCGCGAGAAGTGCAACTAAATGAATATATAAATGGAAAAAGATTTTAATTATACTTAAATTAGTAGAACCATTAAGTTATTGCCATTACAAGATATAAATTTGGTCTGACAGCCTCAACTCAATTAGATGACAGCCTATAGTCAAAAATATGACATTAAAGACTATAAATCGAAAAAAACTTAAGAATGAATAATTCAAATCTAAATTTAAGAATTGAAGATTCCTTAATTTAAAATAAAAATTTTAATGATGTGATATTACTATCACAGGGTGTTTCTTTGGCCAGACAACCTCTACTTTATATTGAAATAAATGATAAAAAGATTAAAAGCGAATAATTTAAATTTAGGAATTCAAGAATTAAGAAATTTAAAAAAAAAAAATTAAATGATGTGAACTATAAAGCTATTGCCATTACAGGGTATTTCTTTGGTCAGACAACCTCTACTTTATATTGAAATAAATGTTAAATAGGTTAAAGATAAATAAAATAAATTTAAATTTAATTACTCAAGAAAATACATTCAAAAGAGATGTGAACTATGAAGCTATTCCATTACAGGGTATATCTTTGGTCAACCAACCTCAACTCTATTCTGATATATGGCCACTTATATTTTGCAACAGCTGGCACCGCACATCGATCAAGTCCTTTGAGTTAATCTTTATGTATCGAGCTGCATCATAAGGTAAACAATGTTCGCCAACTGATGATGAAGGCAGCTCGTATGCATGTGTGTATGTGTGTGTGCTTGTGTATTTATGTGTGCATGTGCATGTGTGTGCATGTGTGTGTGTGTGTGTGCTGTGCGCCTCTGTGAGTTTACACCTGACAGTGGCAAATAAAAATGGCTTAATTAAGTTAATTAAAATATTGTTGCTGCTGCTGCACGCGGTTCGCATTTATGTGCTTTTATTATCTCGGCGATTGGCAATTTTCGGACAGACGCAGGACCTTTATGGCCAAAAGGATGTCGCCAGCGTATGCGAATAGCATTGTGGGGAGGATTCCATAATTATGCCAGCGCACGTAGTCAATGCCAGAGACAGAGCAAGAGCCCAGAGAATGACAATACTATTAATAAAGTTGCTCTACTGGAAATATGTGTATTTTCTGCATTGCATTGTTGTTATTTTGTTTCAATATGAAAATGTTTGCCTGGCGGCCAAACAGATGCACAAATTGTTTGAGAATCGTTGACGTTCTCTTTTGAGCCGCTTTTACAGTTGGACGACTTTTGGCCTTGCCCTGACAACGAGCCACGTCCCTGGTTCAGGATCAGATTCAGATTCGGAGTCTGAGTCTGAGCATTCTGGCACACAGACAGATTCTCATGCATATTTCATGTTACGTTTAAATACACAGTCGCAATGCTGCTGCTGCTGCTGTGCTTAACAAAATCCTTTGCGATAATAAAACGCAACAACAGCAGCAAAAAAAAAAATCATTTTAAGTGCCACGCACGCAACTCTCAACTGGCCCAATCACAATCAGGTTTATGTACGGAACGTACGCGCTCTTTATTAATATTTTTACGTTTGTCAATTTATGGTAATTTTTTATGTTCTAACATTAAAAACAACAAAAGGCCAGGTGAATTCTCCATTTGCTGTACTCCTTTTTACCCTGTCTCTCTGCTAAGCACATTCATCGCATTCTGTTCCGCTTCTGACCCCCAAACAAAAAACTAAGCGGCCTCTGAGTCCATTCAGTTCCGTGGTGACTTTTGCTGCCAGCAGCAGCTGTTTTGGCCACTTGGAGTTGCCTTCGCTTGCTTTGCTCAGCTGAATGGAGCGACTTTTGTTGAGTCGGCGCATAAACGCTGACTCAACTCTGGCGAGTAGCAAAACTCTAACGAGTTTCATTCTTACTCGTTAATAATGTATTTTTGAAATATTTCAAAAGTATTAAGGATGATTTTCTATTGAGCAATTTAAACTTAAAATAGATTTTTAAATGTAAATTAAACTATAGTCAAAATAATGTTAAACTCTGACGAGTAGCAAAACTCTAACGAGTTGCATTCTTACTCGTTAATAATGTATTTTTGAAATATTTCAAAAATATTTAAGATGATTTTTGATCAAGCAACTTTAAGCTGTAAATAGTCATTGAAATGTATGCTAAACTCAAGTCCAAATAATGGATATTGAACTTCAACTCTAACGAGTTTCATTCTTACTCGTTAATAATGTATTTTTCAAAAATATTTGAAGAATATTCAGGATGATTATGTATTGAGCATATTAAACTTCAAACTTTAAACTGCAACTCTGACGAGTGAAAAACACTAACGAGTTTAATTGTAACTCGTTATTTTTGAAATATTTGAAAAATATTCAGAATGATTTTCTATTAAGCAACTCAAATGGATATTAAACTTCAACTCTGACGAGTAGCAAAATGTATTTGTATTTTTGAAATATTTAAAAAATCTTTAGGATAATTTTCTATCAAGCAACTTTAAACTTTAAATATCAAAATAATTGATGTTAAAGACTATTCCTAAATTAAACTACTCAAGCAATGCCAAAATCAAGCAAATTTTAAAATAAAAAACAGCATTAAATATCTTCGCTTTACATATGTATTCATCTAATAATCTATTACTATTTAAGATTATGTGTGAAAAGTTTTCACTGAAAACTTTGCCATATTTGTATTTTTATTTAAATACGAACAAACATAAATAATGGATCTATAAACCTTGTAGGTTGCATTTAGAGTGATGTAAGATTTATGGAATTAAATTATAAAGTTAATGTTTCTTACTTAAATTTATTGAATTAACATTAGGCAAGTACACTAATAAATTAAAATTTATATCGTACTGAAATGAATTGTTTGCAATTTCTGCATTTTAACATATGTTAAAGAAACTTTTGAACAAAAGTCATTTTAATAAAAACTATTCTACATATAAAATGTCCTTATTTTAATCTTCAACAAATTTGTTAGCCACAATTTCAAATGCTAAAAAATAAGTTGCAATTCAAATTTACTCAGCATTTTGAAGACCAAATTGATGATGGCTGCAGTCAATAATCAATTTCCGTATGGGAAATTCGAGCAATTTCCATGCCACACACACACAAACACACACACACACACACACACACACAGAGAGAGAAAAAAGTAACCGAAACTTGTTTGGTCCTTTTGAACGGTTTCTTTTGCGGGAGCCAAACAAAATGGCAACTTTTATAAATTACAGTCGACAGCACTGACCTCAATATTAAATTACACAACATGACTTGAATAAACACACACACACACACACACATACACTCTGAAATATACACACAAGTTGGGGGCAAAAAGAAAACAATTGCAAGTGCCATAGATACGAGCGTAATTGCATTTTACTTTGTTGCATTTGGTCAGGCAAAAAGCTAGAAAGCCAAAGTCAACCAACCAGAGAAACAAACACAACAAAATACACACTCACACACACACACACACTCACACGCATAGTATATATATTCATATGTAAACATTTTGCTTTTTTGCAGCTATTATTATTCTTATTATTATTACTATTGCTATTATTTTTGTTGTTGTTAATTTGTAACTATAAAACGCAACAAAGCCAAGCGGGTCAATGTGTGTGTGTGTGTGTGTGTGTGTGTGATGAGGGGGAAGAAAGACAGCGGAGGTCAGAGGGCAGGGTTAAAGTCAACACTGCGACTAGTTTTATCAGTCAGTGGCACAAAGCGTGTGGCAACCAGCAACATATTGCAACACACACACACACATGGCTGCAGCTGCAGCAGTCTGACAATGACAAAAAACTTAATGAAACATAAACAAGACAACGGTGGTGGAGTCCGGACGGGGTGGTGGTGGTGAAGGGGGGAAGGGGGCGTAGATGGAGGGCATCAGCCAAGCAAACAATAATAAAAACCGCATGAAATAAAATAGACAACGCCAACAAAATGCAACATCAACAAGAGCAGCGGCAAAAACGAGAAAATTCTCATTTGTTGCGCAATTTAACATATAACCAAAATCAACAGAGACAATAGAATTCATGGAGTTCGAATAGGAGATACTCTATATATACTAGCAAGATACCCTGTAATTGGTATAGGAAGATAATAATTTCTATCTTATTTTATAAGCTGAAATTTTGCTTGTAGAATTGCCACGTTTTTATACTAAATAATAATATACCAAAATAATAATGTACTAAAATACTAATATACTGAAAATATGTTTAATCAATAATATACTAAAATACAAAAAACTGAAATACTAATATACTAAACTATTATATTTATTTATATACGTATATATCTTTTTTTATAAGCTTTGCATGCTGAAATGTTGCTTATAGAATTTGCATGCTTTTATACTAAATAATAATATACCAAAATATTATATTACACTAAAGATACTGAAATTCTAATTTACTAAAAAATATATTTAATCATAGATACTAAAATACTATAATGCATATAATAAAGTAATAAAAACTGAACTACTAATATAACCATTATATGGAATTCTATAACTAAAATACTACATTGCATCATACTAAAATACTAGCATACTAGAATATTACATAGCATCATCAATACTAAAATACTATATTGCCTACAATAAATTGCAAATCAAGTACAAGTAATAAAAATTGAAATATAAAATCTTTCGTTTAATTAAAGTTATCAAATTGCATACTCCCACATCCAATTATTAAGCTTTCTATATAGAATCAACAGATAATACTTTGTAACCAAATGAATGAGAAGATTTATAGTAGAAGCGCAAGTCGGAAAATCGCTGTGGCATTTCCATAAAGCATGCACTGGATAATCGCACACATAAACAATAATAATCGTATGTCAGCCTCGTCTCTGTCAGGCAGTCGGGAGAATTCTTTGCAGTTTCCTTAACTGAGCCGGAAACTTGCATCGCTTTCGGCGTGATGAATGAAGCCAAGCGCTGTCCTCCGCTTCCCGCTTTCCACTTCCCACTTTCCACTTCCCACTCCTCCCCCCATGCCAACCACAAAAACCCATCAGCCCAACAATTCGCATGGGGAAGAATGAAGGAGGCTGAGCGTCAATTTTTCATTCAACATCCTCAGCCATAAGAGTCAGTCTCGGTCTTGAATGAATTTGGGAATCTCTAACTCCCTCACTTCCACTATCTTTTCTCGCATTCTCTTTCTCTCTTGTGCGGTGTCTCTTGTCGTTGACCATTGTCAGTGTGTCTCCTTTCAAAGCACTTGTCTTGACTTGGACTCGGACTCCGGCTCCGGCTCGGTTTCGGTTTTTGGTTCCAGTCTGTCAGCTTTGGTTTCCATTTGCTCGCTTTAAAGCATTGTCCACAATTCTCTTGTTAGTTTTTGGATTTATTTGAAATACTCTATACAAAACATTTGCCAAAGGCAATGATGAACTAGATGAGAGTATAATTTAATATATAGTTGATTATTATCTAGGGTATTTCGTATTCGTATCGCTCAAAAGTTTTGGGTATATTTTTGTTACTTTTTGGTCTGTTTTATTTGTTGCCTTTTGATAAATTGTGCGCCTTTCGTTCTGACACATGTCAGCGTTTGTCTGCCCATTGTGAAAACAATATAGAGGCATTGTTTTATTTTTACGGCTTGCGATTGTCTACAATGGAGACCACAAAGGTTATCGCACTTTTTCAATTTTTCTAGAGAATAGCAATTGCTCATACATATATTTGAAGACAGGTATGACAGAAGCTCATGTTCTGCACAAGGATATTGTAAGTATAACGAAATATAAAAATAAAGACTAGATACGTGCAATAATTTAGAGAGATGGCACATTAGAAATCAATATTGAATTGAGCATAAGACTAAGGACTGACTAAATGGAAAAGAAGATGGAGAATTTATAATATAATTGACGAATAATAAAATATAAAAAGCAATACAATGAAATACATTAAATAGATTGATTAAGAAATCAAAATCTAGTTAAGTGGTGGAAAGATATGTTAATCTATAAAATTATTTAAAAATATGCAACATTTTGTTAATAGAAACTTAAGCAGCGAAAAGAAATGTGAAAGTACCGAAAAAATACCATTAATAGGCAACGCATTTAAATTCAATGGTTATAATAAACCACAATATTTGCCTACGTATGTATTAAATGTTAAGAACTGAGCTCGGTTGTTGCTCTCTCAGCTGTTTACTGTCGCTTCAGTGTGTTTCACTTGATTTGACAACTGTGGGTGCACTTGGACTGACTGACTGACTGACTGACTGACGGACTGTGCTGTCCACTTGGCAAAGCGCCCGTTGTCGGACACGGGACATGGGTTTGGGAACAGGACAGTTCAGAACAGAACCGAACAGGACACGGGTGCACATGTGCTGTCAGTCAGCCGCTGGCTGCTCTGCTCTCTCTGATGTCCCCATGTCGCATTTTGTGTCAGTGTCAGTTTATGCGCCTGACAGCGTCAACAATTTTATTTACTTAATTTGGCTTTAGTTTGTCATTTATTTACTTGTTTGCCTGAAACAGCCTAGCGCGCTCTCTCTCTCTCTCTCTCAACTTGCAACCACCCATCAGCCATCTCGCTCTGCTGCATGATGTTATCTCCATCTCATGGCTGGCACGCTTCCTCTATATAAGTACTATAACTGTATATATGACTGTGTGTGTGTGTGTGTGCTTGTGTGTGTTTTTGTGCGTCTCCTAATGTCTGTTGTTGTCACTTTGATGCTTGACGTTGGCCCAGTTGTTGCTGCTTGTCTTTGTTTTACTCTAATATGCGGGGTCGCTTTGATAATATCAAACTGTTTGCGGTAAAGTGAAAATTAACGAGTATGCTATTCTTTTTTTTTGTTTTTAATATTTAATATTTATTTATATTTAATTTTATTATATTTCCTTGATTTTTACTAAAGTAACTATAGCAGAATTTTATTGCTTGATTATTCATTTATTGTATTAAATGTATTGAATACTACATTTAATAGAGAAAAGAGTGCTGGCAATAGAAGATATGTTTTTTCTAATATATTCAATTACTGTTTTATGTGATTTGATGGTAATTTTTGTGCCTTGCTTCTCAAAAATTGTCTAATTATTATATTTTACGAAATTTTGTTCTTAAAATGTTCTTCCTATTTTCTTGTAGTTGCTGAATAAGCGTTTAAAAATTATTTATTTTAAAAAATGTACTACTAAATTAAAAAATAACAACTTAAATGCATTCATTATTTTACTTTAGTGTTTATTTTGTAAATGATATATAAACAATTTAATTTTCTTTAAAGTTTTTCCACTACTACATTTCTTCAAAAGAGTATTTGATATTCGACTCTTCCTATTGAGTGCTTTTCACCGGTTTGTTTTTTGCTTTAACCGTGACCGCACTTTATTGCATACGACTGACGTTGTTGCTATTGTTATCGTTGTTGTTGTTTTTATTTTTTTCGAAACGTGCTCTTGCATTTTTTATGAAAATTTAGAGCCTGTTTGTTGATATTGTTACACTTGCGCGCACTTTAATTAAATATTTATTTCAATCATTTTGGGGGCCAAATGGAAAATGCGTTCCGGTAATAACAACAGCGAGAACAACAGGAAATCACAACTGAAGTTAAAGTGAGAGTGCGATAAGAAGTGAGACAGAGAGAGAGAGAGAGAGAGAGAGGGGAGCAAAGAGACTGCACTAACATTTGTCATTACACATTAATAGCGCATCATTAATCTTTTCGTGAGCTGTTGGCCAAATGAATGCTGCTGCTACCAAGTAAGCAAGGGCCAAGTCCCGTTAATTAATGTATGCCATTTAGCCGGAAAATTGCAGGGGTGCACACACTCACACTCTCAAACTCACCCAACTCGTATGTGTGTGTGTGTGTGCGTCTGCATGCCCATCATAATGAGCGCCAATTTAGTGCTCTTGTGTGTGTGTGTTTATATGTGTGTTTGTGCGTGTGTCGTTGTCGCCACCGCAAACAAGCAAAGGCCAAAGCCGCAGGCCCCGCCCCTGCCACTGCCACTGCCCTGATATCGGCTGAACTTCCAAACTCTCCACTCTCTTGCTCTCTTTGTGGGTCGCTCTCTCAGCCCAGCAGGTATGCTTGATTAATGCTTTATAACAGAGCACACACACACATACACATTCATGCATATGCACAAACAAAACAAGGATGCCGCTGTCTGAATGCTGAGCCCGCAGCTGTTGCCCTTTGCTGTCCACGACCCCCCCTCCACCCATGCCACCTTTTGCGACCCATGCTATTTAACATTAATTTAGTGGAATGCTGCAAAGGACTACGGAAAGCTTTTCAGCGTCGTCGACGTCGTCGTCGGCGACACATGTTAATCCTGTCGTTGATGCTACCACACAACCACTCATATTCTCACATTCACAATCCCAAACACATTCATTTTGTACTCACCCCATGGAAAAGCAGTGTATAATCGGTTTTGAGGCTGCATAGATTTTCAGCGCTTAAGCACATTTCAACCATTAAATTTGTTAAATATATACATATATTGTTAACATTGAGACACACACTACTAATAATATTAATAACACTTTTGATTGCAAATGAATACCGATTTAACACGCACTTTTATTTTCCCGCACAATTCGAGCTAATGCGCCATTTAAACTGACTGAAAAAAAAGAGCTTCTTAATATCCAGGTAGCATCACAGCATGTTGATGAGCGAAACAGATGGCAAAAGTTCATTTCGATTTGCATGCAACGTCACAATTGGTAAATGCAGCGCTGACCACTCTCGCTTTCATCTCTTTTGTGCTGCTATGTGGGAGATCTTTGAGCTGCTCTCTGTGTAGGTTGTTGTTGTTCGAGCTCGAAATTTCATTTGCAGTTGTTGCTAGCTCAGAGCGTACACATGCTGCACTGCTTACGCCTACGATTTGTCATCACGCCTTTTCGGTGCTTCAAATTCGAAGAGTGTTTTCTTCTAATAGCTCTTTTCGAAATGCAATTCATGACCGAGTTCTTTGCTGCGCTTAATTTCGAAGTACAGTTTTGGGCAAGAGCTCTATGCATCAATACATTTACATACTAACATAATATGTGTGTTGGAGCTTATATGCATGTGTGCGAAAATTTCGTTGGCAGATAAAGCTTGGCCTGAAGCTTTTTACTTGTTTTGACGGCCAACTTTAGCATGATATAGAAAATAAAATTTAAATATGTAAACTATAATTACATTTTAACCATTATATTATACTAAAGAAGTATAGTATTTTGGGGCTTTCCATTTAAATAATTATGTATATATTTGTAGATCATTAAAAAATATTACTTAATTATAAAGATTAATATATCTTTTCTTTACTTATTGAATTTATATTGCATAAAGTCATATAATTGGCAATTGTAATTATCCTCAGATAAAAATTGAATTATTATATAAAATTATTTAAAAGTTTTACGTTATTTCTAATTTATTTCTAAATATATCTCATTTTTAGTAATTATTTTTTTTTGTTCAACAATTTTTTTACTATAGATATAATTACTTAGGTATGATATTTTATTTATTGTAACATAGTGAAATGTTTTCTAACTATTGACAAATTGTCATTCGTATGTATATCAAAATTGAAATTAGTAAATTTTAAGTTTTATCAAAGATTTACAGACTAGACCTATGTGCAATAGTAAGACACCCATTAAGGCATCGACTCCCCGTTGCCTGCGCTGCTGTCCATCGCCCTGCTGCGGACCCTGCGTCTCCTACTGCATTTTCGACCTCGAGACCGCAGTCTTCGGTAAGCTATAGAAGTGAATATATATTCCTATGATATATATTATTGTGTAATTTATAGATACTCGACACATTTATCAACGCGCTTGCCGAGAACTGCTCGCTAGCTATAATAGAACGCTGCCCGAGGCGGTTTTAATGCAATGCGGTCCAATGGAGACACCCGAAATGGCCCAATTAATATGCCGCAAGTGTTCATTGCCGATTGTTTGGGAACAGTTTCTGCAGCAGCTGAATGAACTCACCTGCAAACTGATTGCGAATCCCCCACTAATGGAGGGCGTTGAGCGATTAGTGAAACATTTGAACAGCAATTGCATTGGCTTGGCTTTGATCACATCCAGCAAACGTTCGTTATTCTGCCAAAAGATCCGAGGTCATGAAGAGTTGATTGAACTCTTCGATCATGTGCTCTGCGCCGATGAATATAATCAACCCAAACCGCAACCGGATTGTTATTTGCTTGCCATGGAACTGTTTTGTGAGCGTCCTCCACCAGACTGTTGTCTGGCTTTTGATGGGACTACAAAGGGTCTTCAGGCTGCGCGGGATGCTCGACTTCGGGTGATAATGTTGCCCGATCCAGAGTTGCCTTGCTGTTATTCAGAGTTGGCCGCACTGCGTCTGGAGACGTTGAAAGACTTTCAACCCGAAGATTATGGTATGCCATATTTGGCGCCTTTGCCACCACCGCCACCGTCACCGCATTCCAGTGAGCCTGAGAAGCGGTTGATGTCTGAGCTGGAGGAGGAGGATGGTGAGGATGGTGATGGTGATGGTGAGGAAGCTGAGGATGTTTCATTAATTCAAATTTAAATAATTTTGATTGGCAAGCAAATGTGATGTTCGAATTCCTTAAGTCTCAATTATGGGCCGGATAAGTGGCTGCAATAAATCGTAACTATATGGCAACATTTTATCAGTTATTGTTTTCTTCGTCGTATATTACGCATACGCCACGTGTGTGTGTGTGTGTGTGTGTGTGTGTGTCGGTCGTCTGGCGTCAACACATAACTTTTTGCCAACTTATAATTACTTAATGTTTTAGCCAGACTGCACTTTCCTCCCTTGGAACAAAGCTAACTCCAATCTCAGTGCTTCAGTAAAGTGAATAAACCTTTTAACTCTTTATGTGCGTCTGCCTTGGCTGTAACTTTTCTTTACTTTTTTGTTTTATAATCATTTTATTTTTTGCTTCCCCATTTGAGCTTCTGCTTCCGCTTTTGCCTAATGAACACACGCCACAGGAAACACTCAAGGGCACGGCAAAAACTGAAATGGAAATAAAATTGAAAAAAAAATTTATTGAAAAAAAGAAAAGCGCAGAATAATAACCACAGATGACACAAAGGGTTTTTTTTCATATTTTTATTTTCTCATTTCTTAACTTAATTAAAATCGATGGCTGGCGAGTTTGAAATTGAACTCAATGAACTCCAAATGCGACAAGTGCAAATATTGCTGATGGATTTAAGCATTTAAAATAGGTAATTCATTTTCAATAAAATGTAGTTCATGTTAATGACAAGGAAGTGCTTGAATTTCAAGAGTCTCTAATTTAAAGATTGAATTTTAAATTCGAGATAGCATTTCAAAAGTATTTAAATTACAAGCTGCAACTTTTCTCTGTATAAAAATGAATATTTATTTACAATATATATTTCTTTTATTAGAATTATCTTTTCATTTTCAATATTGAAGCATCTTTCTTTAAAGAAAAAATTTCATTATTAGTAAATTTCTTTTATATGAGATACTTACAGATTTATAAATATAATTCTTTTATTATCATTTAATTATTATTTAATAATATTCTTTCCTTATTTACTTTTCATTCATTAATTTAATAATCGCACTCTCTCGGTTAGACTTTTCAAATGTCTAAACATTTTTTATTTAGTTCAACTGAAATTGATTTTTAAGAAATTCAAAATTCCAAAAATGTTTTAGTCGATAATAGCGCCAGAATCAAAGATGCCCGATGCCAATACAAAATGCTTTCAGAAGGTCACCCATGTGATCTTTGACAATGATGGAACGCTCATGGGTAGAGTACCAAACAACGGATAGAACTCGTTGCTATAGAACTATGCAATATCTTTTCAGATTCTGAAAAAGTATATGGCAATGCGTTGGAGAAAATAGTCGCTAGATATGGTCATAAATTCACTGAAGATATGAAGATTAACTGCATGGGTAAAAAATCCAACTCCGTCGCCAGTTTATTGATTAATATGTTCAATCTGCCCCTGACTGAAAACGAGTTTGTGCAACAATACGAAGCAGAGGCACTCAAAATGCTGAGGAATGTGCCCCTAATGCCAGGTGTGGATGAGTTGTTGCGACATCTCTACGATCAGCATATACCCATGGCCATAGCCACATCGTCGTCCAGTGCATCGTTCTGCATCAAATCGTATCCGCATCGCAATCTCTTGAGTGTCATGCATCACATTGTCTGCGGCGATGATCCGCAACTGAAGCGCAGCAAACCAGCTCCAGATATATTTCTCCTAGCCGCCTCGCGATTTAAGCCTCAACCCAAGCCAGAGTGTTGTCTCGTCTTTGAGGATTCCCCAGCGGGCATGAGGGCGGGCTTGGATGCTGGCATGCAGGTTGTCATGCTACCCGAGCCACATGTGCCCGAGGCACTGAGGGAGGGGGCAACGCTTGTCCTGCCCTCGATGGCATGCTTTCAGCCAGAGCTCTTTGGTCTGCCCTACATCGACTGCAGTCCAAAATTCTCATTTGGTTAGGTGACATTTCAACTTTTTTTTTCAATATTTAATAAAATGTAGGAAATAAAAACAGGTTAATTATGACAAACAACTATAAATTTGGTCAATTATTTACATTATCAATTAACTTCATATTAATAATTATAATAAAAAATTGTAGAAGATTTTTAAGAAATTCTTTTTTAATGGCAAATAGCGTCTACGGCAATCTGATCTTAGATGCTTTGTCTGACAATTTGGTATATTTTGACTTATGTGGTATATTTCGAATTTAGTACTTCTTCGATATACTAAATATGAAATACAATTTGGTATATTTTGACATATATGGTATATATCGAATTTGGTACTTCTTCGATATACTAAATATGATATACAATTTGGTATATTTTGACGTATATGGTATATATCGAATTTGGTACTTCTTCGATCTATCAAATATGCAATACTTTAGTATTTTTGTGGTCCACTATCTAGCATATTTTAAGAATGGCATATTTTGAATGCAGTATATCAACAATATACCAAATATGGCATATTTTATTTTTAGTTTATTATATGGTATATTTTAAGAATGGCATATTTCGAATGTAGTATATTTTAATATTTTGTGGTATATTTTTGGTATATTTTTGGTATATTTTAAGAACAATATTATTTAAAATGGAATGTTTCAACGACTTCAACGACAACCAACTAGGACCTTTGGTATATTTTAGTATTTTTAAAGTATATAATGCGGTATATTTTAAGAATAATACCGCATTGCTTTGCATTTATTCAAAATTGGTAGCGGTTATCTGAAAGTGAAGCACTTGACTGAAGCTCTCTTGTTTTATAAAGAATTAAAAAAAATTCTTAATACCTTAATTATCGCTGATTAAATATGTTAAGCATATTTACAAAATTCTCAACTCAGTTGCCCTGCTTTTGGCAATTTTAAATAAATTAGTTTTTTCTTTTAGATACTTTTTTTTAGGTAAATTGTTTACATGTTGTAGGACGGAAGATGTCACCAGCTCAAGAGAAATGCCTACACAGAGTGACGCACTGCATCTTTGATAATGATGGCACATTGATGGGTAAACTACCTCAATATATAATACTATATAAAGAAATTAGTTCAGCCTTCTGTAGACACTGAGAAGCAATACGAGACGGCTGTCTCGAACTTATTGCGACCTTATGGGGAGGAATACACTTATGAGTTGAAGCTGCAATGCATGGGAAAGCCAACTTCCAAGTCCACAAGGTTTCTGGTTGAGACACTCAAACTGCCCATCGATGGTGCAACATTCGAAGAAATGTTCAACGTCGAAGTGCATCGTCAGATGGCAAATGTGAAATTGATGCCTGGCGTTAAAGATCTCATACTTCATTTCCATCATCATCGAGTGCCGATGGCCATTGGGACTTCGGCCGAGCGCAAAATATTTGTCCATAAGGCGGTATCACATTGCGATCTAATGCCCGCCTTTCGTCACATTGTCTGCGGCGATGATCCCGAGCTGCTCCATGGCAAACCGGCTCCAGATATTTTTCTGCTTGCCGCATCGCGATTTAAGCCTAGGCCAAAGCCGGAGTGTTGTCTCGTCTTTGAGGATTCGCCCATTGGCAAACAGGCTGCGTTGGCTGCTGGCATGCAGGTGGTCATGATACCTGATCCTCGTGTGCCTGAGGAGCAGACCAGAGATGCCACAATTGTCCTTCCTTCCATGGCCGACTTTCAACCGGAGCTCTTTGGTCTGCCGCCCTATGACAACTGTGAGCGATTTACGTTTGGCTAGTCAAACAAAATTTATCACTAAATTTATGTAAATTTTATTGTAAAGGGCATATTTTATAAATTTTTTAAAATTATAAAAATTTGTTTAAAATGTATATAAGTTTTGTGGTAATAGAAGTATTGCACTAACTAATTTTTTTATTTATTTAGAATTTTGTATTCTAGTGAATAGAATAATTTTCCATAAATTGCAATATTTTTTGTTACTTGCTTTCGAAGGCGCTGATATCTAATTATAAAGTTCTATCATTAATTACATATTTATAAAGTATGATTATATTATTTTATTCTCAAACTCTATAATTATTTAAAGTTAAATATAAAATATATATAAAATGTGATTTTCTTGGAAAGATAATTATTTTAAAAGGTACGACAAAGGTTTTTTTTTTAAATGCATCTTAGTCTTATATGCTTAGGCTGTCAATCTGGTATATTTTGTGCTTTTTGGTATATTTTTGATATTGCACTTTATTGATATATCAAATACTGCCCTAGGTGTATTTTAGTATTTTTGCTATATATTTAATGACTTTTACCGTAGCTTTCTTACTTGTTCAATATTAAGTAGAATTTTAGGTAGACTATTTTATGGTGCGATTATTTATTATAAATAAGTATTTTATATTGATGATTAGAAAATATTTTATTGAAAGAAATGTGTTGTTAAGTTTAACTTTATATATCTTTATTTTATTGTTTTTTATATTTAAACTATATTTTAAGACATATTGAATAGCTCACTAATGTGTTCTTCTTTTTGTTATTGTTAAAAATATTTGAGGTAGATATATAATTTGAGGTAGATTTATCAAAATATTGTTTATAATCTTTAATTTTTAACTTTTATATATTCTTTCTTTTAAGTCATTTTGATGGAAGTTTACTACTTCACCCGTTTTAAATTGTGTTGTCAAACTCGTAAATCGATCTTCGAATGAAGTATCTTCTACTTATTTTTACTATACAAAAATAACTTTTAACCCGCTCATTTATCGCTGCAAAAAGTTGATATGCTGAATGCATTCTGCTAGTCATATATCATCATACTGCAATTATGAACACTTTTCTCAACTTCTGAAGCGCGCAGCCTCGTTGAGAGATCACGTTAATTTGATTATGCATGCCAACTGTATGAGGAGGCTTTGGGAGGGGGAAAAATGTTGAAAAGAAAATGCTTCACATGCATTTTAATTAAACTATTTTCGACTTTAGCGACGTGCAATTTAAAATACTTTCGAAAAGTTGCAGCACTCCACTCACTGCCACAAGATGGGGCAAATGCAGTCTCAGTAAAAGGTGCTTGCTGCAGCTGTCAATTTAGTGGCGCGCCTTCCTGGCAAAGCTGACGTTTTTCTTTCGCTGCCTTTGCTTAGCCTAATGCCCAAGTTGCCCAAGTTCTGTGAGTTGTGAGTTGTGCTCGGGGTTTTCCGGTCCCGGAGTTTGCAGCTCCGCTCTGACTGCCAGCTACAGCTTGTGTTGCCTCAGCTTCGGCTTCGGCTTCAGCTTCAGCTTCGAACTGGCTGCATGTTGTTACAAAGTTGCGTAATTGATTAAGCAGTTGGCAAGATGGCAACGGAGCCTCCTGGTGGCATCGTGACGGCTGCGGCAGCGACAAACTTTGTCATCGACAACGTCGACGATGATGCAACGTGGCACGTGCTTCATGTTGACAGACGCTTTGAATGCGGATTAGCCACTGGCATTGACGCTCCCAGGATACACGAAATACGTTGAGCACTTAATGGAGTTGCATATGCCAAGATACATATTAGTTGAATTAACACTGAGGCTGAAAACCTTTTGTGATCGAAATTTATTATCAATTGAAAGTATCGAGGTGAAGCTTATTTAAAAAATCTTAAAGTTAGAGATATGTTAAAAGAAGAAATGTACTTAGAAAAGGGAAATAATGTTCTTCAACGAATATCAAAATCTTGAGCAGCTTTTTGATCTTAAAGAAGATTTCTAGATTGAACAAGTAAGAAATGTTCAGTCGAGTGTGCTCGACTTTGAGATATCCGCTACCCAATTTAAATAAAAGCAAATAAAAGCAAACCGCGGCATTATTCTTAAAATATACCAACATAACATACCACGAATAGACTAAAATATACCAAATTACGGTATATTATGTATGTAACTTTATTCAAAATATACCATAGAGTATAAAATATACCAGATTGTTAGCCAAAGCAGCTAAAACCACATTGCAGTAAGCGTAATTTAATAACTTCTACAATTTTCATCCAATATCCAAATTCTAATGAATCATAAATACTTTAGTTATTATTGTCTGTACCAAAATTGGAAATTATATATTTAATAAGATTTTTGTGTTGAATTTTTGCTTGATTTGTCAGATTTTTGAAACATAAAGTAGTCTAGTTGATAGGTTTATTTCTCGACATTTTTTCTTTTCCATATTATGTTATTTAAATTATATTATTTATATATGCTCTATTATTTGATAAAATAAATAAATAAAATGATTCTTTAAATTTTAATATTTATAAGAATTTTGGTTATTTTTCTATTTATTTATTATTAAGTAATTAATATTCTTGTTACAGGTTTAATTCAATATTTTTTCTTTCCCTTTGCAAATATGTAGCCAACCTCTGAATAGACGTGCAATATGTTACACCTTTTAATAATGGAAAAATGTAATAATTTTTTTGTTATACATTTTGTTTTATGCCAAAAATTGTTAGCCATCAAATAATTTGCACATCGCTTATTTGGGGCAAAGTGTGAAACGAAACCGCAGAAGGAAAAATCGAAACAAAAACAAAACTCGCAATGGCAAATCGCAAATAGAAAATAAAGAAAAATGAGAGTTCTACAATATGCTGCGTCAATAAAATGGCTTTAATTAATCGAAAGCGCTGCGTCAGCTGTTGCCACAAATGCTTGCCACTAAGCAGAGGGGAAAGAGTGTGGAAGAGGAATGTGTATAGGCATATTTTTGGGCATTTGAATGCAGCGACGAATTGAGCGCATAAATTATGCACAACCAACCATTTTGGGCCAAGCATTTATGGTCACGTTTTTCTGGCCACAAACTTGCAACAGAGAGATAGAGAAGGGGGTGTGGGGGGGAGAGGTAGCGACATGGGCGAGTGGCCAGCAACAATATGTTGTAAACGTTTAATTTCGGACGCGTCTCTAATCGCTGTCCTGGCAACGTGCAACAGCCACCCGAAAAACCCATGCAACCTGGTCGCTTGTAATTGCGTTCATTGAATTGTTAACTGGATTCGTTGTCTACGGCCAGCCGCAACCGCAACTTGCAACTGGAGGAGTGGAAAACGGCGGCTGCTGTAGCGGGAAAACGGCTAAAAGCCGTTGTTATCCTTGCGGTTTGTTACAGTCCCCCCTCATTCCCCTTTCCACTGGTGTCCCTTGAGTTGATTTGGGTTTGCTTTCAGTGGGGATTTGGCTCCAGTCGTCGTCGTCGTTTCCCTTTTCCCCCCTTCAATAAAACTCCCGGTCAATGCACATCAAACTTTTGGCTCGCTGCTGCTGCAACTGTTTTTGGCATTTATTGGTATTGTTCGAATGTACCAATTAAAGTTCGACTAGCAGACTGTCAGACGACCCCATAAAATATGCAAACACGTAAAAGTTCAACACACACACACACACACACACACACACACAGCTCGATGTCGATTGCCACAGGACATTAATGCTTAACGGTCATTGGGCTGCTTCTCTGCACTGCAGCGCAGCAATTGAGGCAAGACAGTCAGCGAATTGGCAAACGGTGCCAATAAAAGGTCATAAAACTGAAGAATACAAGTAAGTCGAAGACTGGCCAGTAAAACTCTCTGCAATGAAAATCAAAAGTTTCGGGAGAGAAGCGAAGCAAGCCCGCAATTGAGGACATAAATTGTTATAGAGAAGGCAGCGAAATTTCCACTTTGAGGGAAGCCAAAGCATAAATATCAACTTTAATTAAAGTAATCAAAAAATGAAGAGTAGTTTAATCTTCTCTGATAAATAAAATATGTTGTGTTTTTGTTTTTCGTTTAATAAGAGACATTTGAATTACTCTACTGCTATTTATTATAAAAGTTGAAGGCAAGCTTTAATATTTCAAATAAATTTAATTAAAATTATTATTTCAAATATATATCAAATATATATTATATTAATTATAAATTTTATCATTTTTATTTATTTCTTTCAAGAATAATAACTATTAAAATATATTATTATTTACATGTTAGTTATTATACAAAATAATATAATAACTAAAAGAAGGGAGTGCTAGCTACTAAGGCCATCGACTCGATATTCAAATATAATATCATATTTAAAAATAAATATATTTATTTATTTAGAAAAAATGAGCATTTCACTTCCATTTGAAATATAACAAAATTGAGAAATTCTCTTTATTAAGAAAAAAAAACAAAATTTAATATCACATTTCAGAATTAGTATTTTCTATTATTTTGGGTATTCTTTATGTAAGTTAAGTGGGTGTAAAGTTTATTCCATGAAATCCAGTTTTCATTGTAAATATGCGACAAATTAAAACGTATATTAAGATAATATAATATATAATATACTTTTTATACCCGCTACCCATAGGGTAGAAGGGTATTATAACTTTGTGACGGCAGGAAATTTATGTGACAGGTAGAAGGAGGCATCTCCGACCCTATAAAGTATATATATTCTTGATCAGCGTCAACAGCCGAGACGATCTAGTCATGTCCGTCTGTCTGTCTGTCCGTCTGTCCGAAGGAACACCTAGATCTCAGAGACTATAAAAGATTGAGCTATAATTTTTTTTCGACAGTATTTGTTATGTTTGCACGCAGATCAAGTTTGTTTTAAATTTCTGCCACGCCCACTTCCGCCCCCGCAAATAAAATAAAATAGAATAACAAGCGTAATAATAACGCTGGAGTCGCGAATTCTGGGATATACATTAGGAACTATAGTCTTTATGACTCCTGAAAATTTGGTTGCGATCAGATAAAAATTGCGGAAGTTATTAAAGAAATACTTTTGTATGGGCTAAAACGCCTACTTACTAGGGGTCTCAGTTGCTTTGGCCGACAATCTGGTATATTATGCCATCTTTGGTATATTTTGAATGTGGTACTATATCGTTATACCGAATATATCATTTGGTATATTGTTAGTATTTTGCAGTACTTTTGGTATATTTTCGGTATATTTTGAAAATAATACCGCAATATTTTGATTTTATTGAAAATGGGTAGCGGGTATCTTACAGTCGAGCACACTTGACTATAGCTTTCTTACTTGTTTTTAATCAAGTCCGCTACCACTTTGAAAATGTTTGGGTTTTATTCAAATGACTGATAACGACAGCGGGTCGACATGCAATAATACAAAAGTGCATATATATATGTACTTATTATAAAGAACATTTTCGACTAAGACGCTGATTGCTGATAGCATTGGAATTTCTGGCATAAGCTTATATATATAATTAAACTGCGCTTTGACTGTAAGCTGCAGATGCAAATTAGTACTAATTTAGTGACAGCTGCCAACGGATGTGTTTTTTTTTCTGTAAATCAATCCAAGAAATATGCAAAAATATCTAAAGTTGCTGGCGGTTTTTTTAATCGTTGCGCCAAGTTGGACAGTGAGCATAGAATTAAATGAAGAAATTGAGAAAAGAATTGCAGAAAATGAGGAAAAAATAAAACAATTGCAAACTCAAAATAATGAAAATGAAAAAAACTTGAGCTTTGAGGGAGCAATAAATTCTACAAAAGATTACATATCAACTTTGGAGAATCAATTAAATCAATGTCGAGAAGAGAGTAAAAATCAAACAGATATTCTGCAGTCGAAATTCGTTGATAACGAGATCAAATTAAAGATTAAAGATGAGATTATTGCTAAGCAAAAAATTGAGATACAAAAGAATTCATTACTCTTGTCTATGCAAGAAGCCGAAATCAATAAGAATAATCAGCAACTGGAAGATTACAAAGATCTAATCGAAAGCTTGAAGTCAATTATAAAACCGTGTGACAATGCAATATCATTGCTGGAGTCGGGCAACAGAAAGAGTAAGCTTTTTTTTAAAAACAATGATATTCTATACAAATTATAATCATTTCGATCCACAAACTAGTTAATCAACAAAATTCACAACCAGACGCAACGTGCATAAATTCTCTAAACCAACTACAACAGGAAAAGTCAAAGTTAAATTCACAGCTTCAGAACAATACAAAAGAAATAACCTATCTCGAAAGTCAACTCAGTAAGTACAGTAATAACATTTTAGTTAAAAAACAATCAGAAAATAATATCACATTTCTTTCAGATGAATGCCAATTGAATAAAACAAATCTTGTGAAATATCAGAGTCATCAAAAAGCATTATTAGGTAAGCAAAATTATATGAAAACAAAATGATATGATATATATAATATATATTTAATCTAGATCAATGTGAAAAGAGTAACAATGATACACAAAAAACGATTGAGGATAGAAAATTAATCCAAAATGAGCTAAGTATGGCAATTGAATTAATAATTATGTTAAGTTTTATAACATTTTTCTTTTTATATGCAGACGTTTGTAAAAATTACAGTTCAGAGATGGAAAGGCAGATAGGAGTCATGTATCAAAATTTTACAGGTTCACAAAAGGAGTTGAATGACTTAAAGTCTTTTAAAGAGATGTACGTTGAAACTCTTTTAACGACCTGTATCGGTATGGGATTTGGTGTACAAATGATACAACTACCTAATAAAGAATATAGTAATGTTTATTGTGAGAAACACGATTGGATGGTCATTCAACGTCGAGTAGGTAGAATTCAAAATTTTGATAGGGACTGGCAGGATTACGTGAATGGATTTGGTAATTTGAATGGCAACTATTGGATTGGATTGGAAAAACTGCATCTGATCACAAATTCAGAGCGTCATCAGCTACACATTTTGATGACAATTGATGGATATTCAAGTTTTGTTGAATACGAAGACTTTCGTGTAGGCGATGGCGATTCCCAATACGAATTGCAATCATTGGGAGTATTTGTCAAAGAAAACAATAGATATCCATTTTCGAAAAATTCATTATATGAAAACTTGAATAAGAAATTTTCAACATACGATAGAAATAATATACAAAATCCCTATACAAATTGCGCTGCCGAAGGCATGGGAGGCTGGTGGTATACAGATTATTGTGGTAGCAGGTGAGTTGAAATAAAATCGAAAATTTAATTTCAAAAATGTAATTTGATTATTTTCTTTATAGCAACTTGAACGCGCCATACGATAAAATGCTTTGGTCCCATAATAAAGCAATCTCCGTAACAATGATGATTCGCCCTTTTCCCATTGAGCTCTATACATTTTTGATATAAAGCTTACATTTAAGGCTGCAAAGTGTGAAGTGAGAGAGAAACAAGATAAAGCGAGATAGCGGTTTGTGAATTGCTCTCTCTCTTTTTCTCTCTCTATGCTTTCGCTTCGTCGCTTCGCTTTCACTCGGAAATCTTTGAATCACTATCGAACTCAGCCATATATCAATTTAATGTTATACAAAAACATTTCTGTTTTTTTTTATAGTAATGTAGAGTAAAATAATTGTTTTATCTGCTAAGACAGAAAGCTTATTCTTTTTATATTTCTTTTTGTATTCTTTTAATACAACACTACTACTACTAAAAACTTTCAAACTAAATTTAACGATTTATATAAGCATATTTGTCATAAAGCATATCAATGTAAAACCGATCGAGATTTATAAAAAGCTTAAAAATATATTTGGTTGAATGTTTTAATTAGATAATGGACTGCCTCATATCATAGTAAGTATGTTCTATTACTTAGGGTGTTTGCTTCAAATTGCAAAAATTTATAAACTTATGGCAAAATAATATTAGTGAAATTTAGATTTATGTTCCTCACACATTGATTTTATATATCCACGACTTTTCATGCTACACAAAACATGTAAAACAGTTTCTTTATGCTATATTTCATATCTGTATAGTATTCAGTAATATGTGTGGTTGCAAAACGAGCTGAATATAATATATATATAATATAATAAACAATAGTAGTTTTTGTGCTGTAGATAACAAAGAAAAATGTTCAATTAACAACTATATTTAATATCAGCTTTAGCTGTCGGAACTTGCTGTTTATTAAAATGGAATGTCGCTAGCTAAATTTGATTATGTCACAACAGATATCATTTAGTTGTATATACTTTTGCTCTATATATTTTAGCTTCAAGTGGACTGAAAATTATTCACAAAGTTTAGTATTCATTGCGCTTAAGTGGCAAGCGGATGAGAATTTTGAAATTCGATTTTAAAAAGATGAATATCCAAAAGTGTTCTAGCTTATTTGCTGCTCTCCTTTTAGTTGTGACCATAAGGAAATTAAGCTGTCAATCAACTGTTGGCGATTTTAATACAACTTTTGGCGATTTCGTAACAACAACTAATTCTCCAATCGAGGAAAATGAAACCGCAGTGATGAAAATAATTAATTTATTTAATCTCCCCCTCGATGACAAAAATAAGTTGCTAAAAGCAATCTATGAGGAGGAAACTGAAGAGTATTTTTTCACATATATAGGTTATTTGGAAAATGAGATGTCAGAAATTCAAGCACAGCAAGAAAATCAATCACAAAACACACAGGCCATTATAAAAGATATAGAAATCAAGTTAAGCCAAAAGGACGATACAATTGCTGACCTGAATACACAAATAGATTTCAAAATAATCGAGGCTACCAGAGCCAGTCAGCGTTACGAGGAAATTATTAAAAACAAAGATATCGAATTGCAATTATTGCAATCAACTCTAAGTTCTATTCAAAGTGCCATCGATAAGAACAATGCTACAATGCCAAATTACGAGTCGACACTTCAACAGTGTAAGTTTTAGTTGAAGACGAAATGAAATGTCATTTAATAATAAAATTTTAGTTATTCAGCAAAGTTCTCAACAACACACAACTTGCCTGAATTCTGTCAGCGAACAACAGCAGGAAAACACAAAGTTAATGTTACAACTTCAGCAGAATTCGAATGAAATAAAAGAACTTAAAAATCAAATCAGTAAGTTCAATAATCATTTGCATCGTAAATCGTTTAAGATATAACATTCAAATTTTTTTTTGCAGATGCGTGTCAAGTGAATAACACAAATTTCGTAAAGCGCAGTGATGAGAAGATCAAAAAATGTCAGAGCGATCAAAACAGTTTTAGTAAGACTATTTTACATTTCATTGTCCTTCTCAATAAAGGTCTTTTTTTTCTTTAAAGAAAGGTGTCGGAAAAGCTTGCGATCAGAGAAACGCAAGTTCTATGAAAGGAATTCGGATATGAAGAAATTGATAAACGAATCTGAGAATACTCATCAAGAGTTGGGTAAGTGACGATTTTAGTTTATGCCTTATAAAAAACTAATAAGTTACATTTACTTAACTAGCTGCTTGTAGGAAGGATTATGAAAATGGGAAAATAGAGGCACAGCAAAGAAAATCATTCGAAAAAAACCTAAGTATATACATAAATAATATTGAACAACTACTATAAATGTTAATCATATTTTCTATACTGTAATGCAGGGAAGTGTGAAAGAAAACATGCAACTATAGCAAGTGAACTCAGCAGCAAAACAGAGAAGTTGAGTAGGGCACAATTTCTGTTGGATAGGTGCACTTCTCGAAAAAATGAATTGCATAATCAACTCAATATGAACAAAACTCTTCCAAGCTCTTGCTTAAACCTATCTGCAGATATTCACAAGATACAACTATCAAATGGTGAACAATTCAATGTGCTTTGCGATGGCGATGGTTCGTTGATCATTCAACAACGTTTTGATGGCAGTCAAGGCTTTAACAAAAATTGGCAGGAATATGTGAATGGATTTGGTGACATGCAAGGAGAGTTTTTCATTGGTTTGGCAAAGCTTCATCTCATTACAAATTCAACTCGTTACCAGTTATTTATTTCAATAAAGCATCAGAGGAATTCATCTTTTGCAAAATATGATGATTTTAGGATTGGAAATTCCACATCATTCTACAATTTGGCATCGGTAGGAAGATATAGTGGCAACTTCAATGTCTTTCAATGGAATGTAAATCAGCCATTTTCCACATACGATCAAAATCATCATTTCAATGAACACAATTGTGCACGAGTATTTGAGGCTGGCTGGTGGTATTTTCCCAATTGTGTCGATGAGTAAGTTTTACATAACACCAACAACAATCACAGCAAATACAATTTATAAATAATAATCTCATTTTACAGAAACCTAAATGGTTCCGGCTATGGAGCGTATAGCAGAAATTCCAGTACCACACTCATGAAGATTCGGCCATACACTGAGAGAAATTGAAAGGCTCTACTAAGTATCTTTAATGTCAATGCAATATTGTTGTAATATTCTTTTGAAACTTTACAAAAAAATTGAAATAAAATAAGAGTAGCAACAATGAAGTCTCTTTTCAATTATAGCCAAAAATATATTTCTAACCTATTTTATTTATATACTATAGAGTGCAAAATATACCAGATTAAAAGTAACTAAAATTTAGCTTTCAGTGCTTTGATTCCTGAAGAAGTTCACTCAAAACATGTGGTGAGGGAGATTAATTTAAAGCAAGCACAATTTGTATTTAGATATTTCATTTAAGTCATATATAAAACGCTTTACTGATTAAATTCCAATGTTTTGTACCACCGAATGCGATATTCTAAAAATAAATGCAAGTAGTGTTATAGTATTATATTATTATATAATATTATATTATCGGTATTAGTTTTTCTAGTTTCTTCACCTCACAGAATTGTTAGAAGTGATAAGTGTTTAAGTGTAACAACAGATGCTTCAAGGCATATAGTTTTGCCTATACAATGCGGATTACTTATTGTTGCTGATAACACAAGTATATACATAAATTTAGCTTTAGCTCAGCTGCGAGCTGCTGATTAAATCTAGTGTTACTTGGCTCCGAGACGAAAACGGATGTGTTTTATAACATAAACATGCTTAAATATTTAATATTATTCACGGTTTTTTCAATCATCACACCACGTTGGACAGTGAGCATAAAATTAAATGATGAAATTCAGCAAAGAATTGCAGAAAATGAGGAAAAAATAAGACAATTGGAAGCTCAAAATCAAGAGAACGAAAAATATTTAAATTTTGAGGGCGCAATAAATTCAACAAGAGATTACATTTCATCTTTGGAGAGTCGTTTAAATCAATGTCGTGGACAGAACAAAAGAAGGCAGTGTAGGACCGATGATGAGATTATTGCCAGTCAAAAAGCTCAGATTGCTGAAAAAACAAATCTCTTGGAAATTCAAAAAACCGAAACTATTAAAGCTTATCAGCAACTAGAAGCTTATAAAGAGCAAATAAAAAGGAAAGATCTTGAAATAAAGCAGTTGCAAACAACACTACAAAATTTTAATACCACCATCAATAGGAATAACGCTGAAATATCAAAGTTAAAGTCGGAAAACAAACAGCGTAAGTTGAAATACAGTACTTGAGTTTATGAAATTAGATAATTGTAAAATTAAATTTTACTTTAGATGATTGGCGAAAAAACTGCACAAGAGTTAGAAAACTGCTAAGAACTAAGGAGCAGCATCTAATTGAAATGAACAACAAACTAAGTGCTAAAGAAGATGAATTAAGCAAATGTATTGCAAAGAATGAAATGATATATGTTCCATCAACTCAGAACAACTTCAAAAGTCTTCCGAACTCTTGTTTAAACCTGCCTGCAGGCATTAATAAGATACAACTCTCAAATGGAAAATCACTCGATGTGATTTGCAATAGCAATGGTTGGATGACTATTCAGCAACGACTTGATGGAAGTGTAAACTTTGTTAGAAACTGGCAAGATTATGTGAATGGGTTTGGCAAATTGATAGGAGATTTTTGGATGGGATTGGAAAATCTGCATTTGATAACCTATTCAGCTCGTCATCAATTATCAATTTCGATTAGAAATTCGACACATTACTTTGTGGCAAATTACGATGACTTTCGAATTGGAAATTCCACAACATTCTACAGTTTGGAATCACTAGGGAAATACACTGGGAATTTGAATGTCTTGGGACCAAGTGTAAATCGTGAATTTGTAACATATGATCAAAATCATAATTTAGATGGTTTTCCGAATTGCGCTAAAGAATTAAACAGCGGCTGGTGGCATCAATCCTATGCATTTTATTGTGGTGATTAGTGAGTATTAAACTGCATTTAAAACCTGGAGAAAATGTAATTATTTGATTTGATCAACTTGCAGCAGTCTAAATGTGCCCTACAATCAAGGAATACTCAGGCCTAACCGCTATCCAATCATGAATATTCGCCCATATGGAAATGGATATTGAGAGGCTCAATTTAAAATCTTCAACTTTAATATGTATTCAATTGAGACACGATTTAATGCTCTTTATTAAGTGAAGTTTTCATTTTGCCAAGCTGATCAATTGAATTTGTATCATCAAGTCGTAAAGTACACTTGGGAATTTGATTTAATTATAGATACATAGAAGAGTAATATAACTAACTAAATGTCTGTAGCACATAAAAGGTGGCATCTCCGATAGTATAAAGCATATACAATGCATATTCTTGATCAGTGTCGTTAACAGCCAAAATGATGCTGTGTCCATCTGACCATAAAGTATATAGATATCATTTTTATTCGAATAGTACTTCTTAAGAAATACCTTTTTATGGCTAAAAATGACTACTATATTGCATTGCGATGGGATCTAACTTGCTTTGGCTGATTATCTGGTATATTTTGCACTCTTTAGTATATTTTGAGTGGAATACTTAATCTATATACCGAATATAACATTCGGTATATTATAGTATTTTATATATGTGGTATGTTTTATTATTTTTTGGTATGTTTGGTAAATTTATAGAAAAATACCGAATATTACATTAGGTATATTATAGTATTTTTATATATGTGCTATGTTTTAGTATTTTAAGGTATAGTTGGTGAATTTAAAAAAATACCAAATATAACATTCGGTATATTTTAGTATTTTTATATATGTGGTATGTTTTAGTATTTTTTCAGGTATATTTGGTCAATTTAAATAGTTGGTATTTTAGATTCGAGTACACTGGACTCTAGCTTTCTACTTATTCGATGTTTTTTTTATACTACATTTAGATTACAAACTCATATAAAAGTAAACAACTTTTTAAGCTGTACATTTAAAAATAATTGAATAGCTTTTAAGCATATTATCAGTAGCTTAGCAATGAAAGCTCATATAAATTTACTCTATCCACTATCCCTTCATTTAGCTAGATCTATTTATAGACTGCAAGTGAATGCCAAAAATAGACTCCGTCTTTGCCTTGGGCAAACTCACGCATGAAGATGAGGAGAGCATCGTGTGTGTGTGTGTTTTTTGCACTCAATAAATATTGTCTGACCGCAAACTATCTATCACTCATCGATGTCTCAAATGTCAGAGGGACAGACATCCACATCGAAGCACATCACGCACAGCAAGTCGCACAACATTGGGGAGATGCCCCCGAGGCTCACTTGGACGAGTTCCCAACGATGGCAGCAGCTTTACAGCAACTGCAAGCTGTTGCTGGCCAAATAAAAAGCAAAAAAAAAAAGAAAAAGGGAAAACGAAATGTGGAAAAGCGGCAACAAAGTACAAAAAGCATGGCACAAAGTCCAATTTGTTTGTAATGGCATTTACTTTGTTTACAAAATAAATTTTGTATGCATAGCGAGTAGTTGAGTCCCTTCAAAACTTGCACTCTGCATTTTGCCCCAGACTGAGACTGAGTGCGAGACAAGAGTCTAAAAGTCTGGCACATGAAATAGATATGGTGAAATTTGGAAAATCGCTGTACCATAAAATTTCCCCATTGGGCGCCACTCTGGAGTACGATTCTCTCTCTGTGTCTTTTGCCATTTCGCTGTTTAATTTCGCAATTGTCCTTTTCAATGGAGCACTGGAAAGCGACAGGACGAAGAAGTTGGCACTGAGGAAGCGGGGGAAAGAAGGAAGCTATCTATGGCGGTCAGCACTGTTGCGGTTTCTGATTTATGTTTGTTTATGTTGTTCAAGCATTTGTTTTATTTACCGCACACACAAAATAAAAAAAATACCAAAACAAGACAATACAAATCTAAATCAACAAGGAAGCAAGCGAACAAAAAGTTTGCTCGAGTAAGAGATGCCACTTAAATGCTTAAATCAAAAATCGATTGGGGCTTACAATTAATATAAAATAAACAACAATTAAAAGAAAGAAAAAATGGAATATAAATTTCATAAATTTCGGAATAATCATCAGTCGTTTCTTAAAGAAACTATTACAAATCACGTCATAAACTTATCATATCTTTTCTGCCAATTTACAGAGTATATGAACAGGGAAAATACAAGCAAATATTCATAAGCAGCTTACAAACAATAGCTGGAAGTAGCTTGTACTTGTACCTGAGTAAAAAATATTACTTCCTGCAACTTGGTCGTTGTCATTTGCATGTGGCCATGTCATTTGGTCAGTTTACAGACAATGCTATGAGTTATATTGTGAATGAAATATAATATTTGCGTATATATTGCAAATTTAAAACAGTGATTAAGAGTACTAAAAGTGCATAAATATATTATATATATTGATAAGAGTTTAGTTGAAATAAATAGTAATTGAGTTATAAATATATTGTAATACCCACTTCCCAAAGGGAATATACTATAAAGTATATTCCGCCCCCTGAAAAAGAAAACACCGAATAATATTCCAAATACCAAATATAGTCTTTGGTATATTTTTAGTATTTTTGTAGTACATTCATTTGATATATTGTAACTTAATACCGCATTGCCATGCTTATATTGAAAGAGGGTATCTCTCAGTCGATCCCACTCCATTGAAGCTTTCTTACTTATTTGTATTATTCCATATCTATCGATCACAATTTAAATTCCATATTATATCTAAGTTAAGAAAATATAAGAAAGTTTTTATCATATTGTTCTATACACAAATATCCAATCCGTAATTATCTATGGAGAATGAAAATTTCGATTTTCAAAACTAGTTTTAAATAAAATTGGTTAAAGAAAGAGGTTGGTGTAATTTTAATTTCATTTGTTTATAACTTTAATTTTTAGACCATTAAATAATTGTAATATTCATTCGTTTAAACCATTAATGGGCAATGCCTTTGGTCCACTTTAAAAGTGTGTTCTATAGACAGTCCAGCTTTCGTGGCAATTCCCTTTAGTTTCTCGATAAACGCTCGAGTTGGAAACTTTGCACGGGTTTGAATTAACAACATCTCTAGATACAAATTTAAATAAAATTAATTAACAAGTACTAAAGCTTTGTACTTACGCTGACTGCCAGTCACTCTGCCTCTAGAGGTCAAATTCTTGCAGTTGAAACTGATTCTATAAGATGTATAATCCGTATCTACAATCCAATGTTCAGAAAATTTTTTCGGTTTTTTATCTAAAAAAAAAAAACTAATAGTTAAAAAAGTTTATGTTGAAAAAACTCTTAAACTCTTACCATATTTCCATGCCAACTTTCGAGTCCGGAAATATCCACTACTTTGACTTGTATATATTTTAGCTCGTTGTATTACAAATGAATGATTTCTGCAATTAGTAATAATCAATTTTTGGCTGGCAATAATTGCGTTACTTACTTGGGAAATTGAAAATATGTTTTGATATATAATCCATCGTCAACATCTTCACGTACATGAGATCTCACACAGTCTAGTATTTGATTGCCCAGCGTCTTTGTTCGATATTGAGAATACCAAATTCCATATATTTTTTTGACATCAAAGAATTCTTTGTGTGCTATAAGTTTTGGACATGGCTTCGAATTCCGAATGCCATCAGTTAATCCAGCAAGCAGATAAAGTGAAATTGCTCTGCATAAGTTGTTTACAAATGAATTTATATTTATTGAATTAACATATAATAATTTGACTTACAATCTCAATTTCAGCATGATGTCGACTATGGATGCAGCTTAAAATAAATACGCTACAGTTGAACGAATTAATAGCGTTAAATTAAAATTACATTTATGAAACTAAGAGCATTATTTTTTAAGACAATAAGATTCTTCAAAGTAGTCAACTTCAAATTAAAATTTAAAAAAATAAATAAATAAAATAAAAAAAAAAAATTATAAAATAAAAATAAAATAAAATAAAATAAAACAAAATAAAAGTAAAAATAAAATAAAAATAATATAAAATAAAATAAAATAAAATAAAATAAAATAAAATAAAATAAAATAAAAATAAAAATAAAAATAAAATAAAAATAAAATAAAAATAAAATAAAAATAAAATAAAAATAAAATAAAAATAAAATAAAAATAAAATAAAAATAAAATAAAAATAAAATAAAAATAAAATAAAAATAAAATAAAAATAAAATAAAATAAAAATAAAAATAAAATAAAAATAAAATAAAAATAAAATAAAAATAAAATAAAAATAAAAATAAAAATAAAATAAAAATAAAATAAAAATAAAATAAAAATAAAATAAAATAAAAATAAAATAAAAATAAAATAAAAATAAAATAAAAATAAAATAAAAATAAAATAAAAATAATATAAAAATAAAATAAAAATATAAATAAAATAAAAATAAAAATAAAATTAAACTAGAATAAAAATAAAATTAAACTAGAATAAAAATAAAATAAAAAAAATAAATTAAAATAAAATAAAAATAAATAAAAATAAAAATACAAATAAAAATATAAATAAAAATAAAATAATAATAAAACTAAAATAAAATAAAATACAAAAAATATAATGTATAAAAAATAAAAATAATATAAAAATAAAATAAAAATAAATATAAAAACAAAATAAAAATAAAAAGAAATTCAAAGAAATAGAAAAAGTCAAATAAAATAAAATCAAAGTTTTTTAAAAATAATTTTTTAACTTCGAGTTTTTGTTACTTGTAGCCAAATAAAGAATTAGAGTGTCCTAAAACTTCCAAACTAAATAGCTAAACTAATACAATTAACCTGGAGATAATTCAATTGCAAGGTTTTAAAATGCTGCGCGAATAAAATTATAAGATATTTAAAAATATATTTTCTTGTCAGTTTCGGTCAAACTTCGAACAATGCTCCATCCAAAACTCTGTGTTGGAATTGTGTTGCTGACATTGGTGAAGCCGTTGATCACGTTTACCATATCTGATGGTCTATGTCCGACCAATATCACATCCATTGGCAAATTCGATATGGAACGATATTTGGGCAAATGGTATATATATTCAATGTTTACGCCCTTGACGAAGCCAATGCCGCATTGCAAATCAAATGAGTTTTCAAAAGATAGACTTGGTCAATATTTGATTACATCTAAAGAACTCGAGTTTGAGTAAGTAATTTTTTAAAAAATAATCTTTTTTCACATTCCGATAATAAATTGATAAATCGAAAGCACGAAAACTGTAACGACACACAAATTAAAGATAAAGAGTGTCGATTTAAATCGTGGGGAATACATTTTAAATCACAATCTGAGGAGTAAGTAACGATCTTAACTTTTATTAATGTAATATTCATTTTTACTTATTATTATTCTTAGCATTCCCCAGTGGCGTTGAGATCAATATTTTACATACGGATTATACAAATTATACTATTGAATATACTTGCATCAATTCAGATGGTGTTTTTAATATGCGTAAGTTTTTGTGAATTATTTTTTATGAAAATATCAGTTGTAGTATAAATAATTTCAGAATGGGCGGTTATCGGCACCAGGAAGCGAGTGCCCACGGAATCCACAATATATAATGCTAGAAAGTTGGCCAAAGAATCTGGTTTACCAATGAGACATTTGGTCCCGGTTCAACAGGTTTCATGTCCCATAGATACTTGAGAAAACGAAGAATTTGGCATGATTTAAAAAAAATGTTTTTGTTCTTTCATAGACTCTACTTTTTATCAACTTGTAGCTAAAAATATATATTTCTGAGAGTTGTAATTAGTGTACTTAACGTATGATATTTTATTTGCCGCAGCTAAAGCGAGGTTTTAGATATCAAAACTAAATAGTTTTTAGAAGGGTAGAAGGGTGTTATCAGTTTGTGTCTCCTTAGCCACCTCCGTCTGTCTGTCTGTCCGTCTGTCCGTATGAACACCTAGATCTCAGCGACTTTAAGAGATAGGGATATAAGTTTTTTCGACATTATTTGTTTTGATAAAACGCAGCTCGGGTTTGCTTCAAATTTTTGCAATACCTTTTTCCAAATCCGAAAATTGACAAAAATCAAAAAACTAGCTTAATATTGAAGCTAGCGAATAGCTGTAATAGACAACAATAACCATATTTTTTATGATTCCTGGCTTCGATCGGATATAAATTGTATAAATTATGTATATAAGAAACACTTTTGTATGCGCAAAAACACTTATTTACTGCGTATCTTAGTTACTTCGGGTGACAATCTGGTATATTTTGCAATCTATGGTATATTTTGAATGTAGTACTATATCACTATACCATAAATAGCCCTTGGTGTTATCTAGTATATTTTAAAACGGAATACCGCATTGTTTTGCTTTTACTAATAATGAGTAGCGAGTCTCTCACAGTTGAGCACACTCGACAGTTGCTGTCAAGTTGAAGATTAGCAGACGGAACTTGTTGTTTCGTTTAGCGACTAAAATTATGTGTTATGCTAAATGTTTAAACTTTAATGTTGATTACTTTACCACTGATAGCATTATGGTGATTAAACATATGCGTTTGCTATTTAATTTAGCTTTGGCAAACTATTCACAAAATTTAATAGTGTTTAGACTCACAAGGCAAACGGACGTCGAGTTTCCTCTTTAGAAATGATTACCCAAAAGTTTCGAAAGCTTTTCGCTATATTCTTTATAGTTGTGCAAATATGTACAGTTAACTCAAAATCCACTGTTGTCGATTTTGCTACAACTACTAATTTACCAAACGAAGACAAGATCGAGTCGCCTAATGAAACCAAAGAAAAGGAAAACTCACTATCAATTATATTAAGTGAAATACAAAAAATCCAGTCGAATACCGCAAATATTGAATTGAAATTGAAGAAAAACGATGAAATAATCGCAAGACAAAATGCTGAGTTGGAAAATAAGTTGAGACTTTTAAAAATGCAAATTAAAGAAATCAATAAATCTAAAGAAGATCTCAGCAATTACAAAAAACAAATAACGACGTTAGAAGATACGATCGATGGAAAAAATGAAGCAATATCAAATTATAAGAAACGAATCGATGAGAGTAAAGTTAACTAAACGACTAAAGTTAGAGTAATTTAATAGTTATGGTATTTTTATTCCAGATTATCATAAAACAATGGCACTCGAAAGTAAACTAACAGATCAGTATCATAAATTATGTAAGTTCAGGAAACATTTCAATTTGAATTACTGATTTTGACTTCGTAATAATTTTAATATTTTATATCATTCACTTAACTTTTCCAGTTAAAAATGAACGAGAACTCAAGGAAAAATCAGACCTGGGCGATCGACTTCGTATGTAACATTAACCATTTACTATAATCATGGATTATTATTATACTATTATTATTAACTCTAGATAAATGTGAAAAGAGGCATAATGACGTATCGTATAAACTGACGGACATGGAAGAATATCTTGAGTACACAAGAACCAAGCTAAGGGAATGCAAGTTCAGAAATGGCGAAAACTCGACAGAAACTGAGAATAAAGAGACAATCGTTGAAACAAATGGCAAAAACTCGACAGAAACTGAGAGTGAAGTGACTTCATTCGTCGAAAGTCTTCCACACTCTTGCTCAAACTTGCCTTATGGCATTCACAAGATACGTATTTCAAATGGACCTGTTTCTGATGTTCTTTGTGATGGTTATGGTTGGATGATCATTCAGTATCGAGGTGATGGCGATGTCAACTTTAATCGAAACTGGCAGGAGTATGCGGATGGATTTGGTGACATGAATGGCCAGTTTTGGTTTGGATTGGATAAATTGCATTTGGTTACAAGTGCCGAACGTCACGAGATAATCATTTCGATAAATGGCAAAGATGTTGCAAGTATTGATGACTTTAGGATTGGAAATGCCGAAGAAATGTACCAATTGGAAAGAATTCCAAACTTTTCGGATGCCGCAGCTAAGTATTTCGCCTTCAACAATGGTGGAGAAAAATTTTCAACTCATGATCGAAATAATGGTCCAGATGAGGATGAAAATTGCGCTCAAATTAACAATGATGGCTGGTGGTATTCATATGAATGCAACACGTAAGTTTAGTTTAATTATGAATTAATTCAAATCATTTAATATATTCTTTTTGCAGCAATCCCAACTCGGAATATTATCAATTATATCAATTAACCGATAGCGATGAAGGCGATTACAATGCTATAACCATCAAGATTCGTCCATCCAGTGATGGATATTAAAGAATCTACAACACCAAATTTCGCTGTTCTTAATTTTTCAATACAATTTTTGTTTTCAATGCTAAAGCATATAATATTTGTATTAATTTTTGAATATCAATAAACAATATATTTGCTTAAATGTATAAAAAAAAAAGTTGATTTTTGGCTATCAAAATTGGGATTTCAACCACTTATTTCATTTTTCTGTATTGAAAAGCTTAGCCTTTATGCATGATGTAAAAATTTAAAGTGTTCCAGCTACCGAAAACATATTTAAACATATTTAGTAAAAATTCAATCTAGCAATTAAACTTTTTGTCTTTGTATTATAACCTTGTGTTGGTGGTAAATTTTGTGTATTTTTTAAGTATTTTTGGTATATTATTTGTGATATATTTGTAAATGAATCGCGTAAGTATTTATTTGGTATACTTTATAATTAATACATATTATGTACTTATCTGGTATATTAATTTGGTATATTATCCGTATAATACTACTTAAGTATGTATGTATGTGGTATATTTTACGTTTATTCGGTATATTTTATTACATTTTCTCGTATTTTATATATATTTATTTGGTATATATTATGAATAATATTTCTTAAGTATTTAGCTGGTATAATCATTTGGTATATATTACGAATAATACTAATTAGTGCTGCTTAAGTATTTATTTGGTATATTTTACGAATGCTCGAGTATTTATTTAGTATATTTTACGAAAAATACTGTTCACGTATTTATTAGGTATATTTAATGAATAATACTTCTTAAGTATTTATTTGGTATATTTTACGAATGCTCGAGTCTTTATTCGGTATATTTTACGAAAAATACTGCACATGTATTTATTAGGTATTTTTTATGAATATTACTGCTTAAGTATTTATTTGGTATATTTTACGAATGCTTAAGTATTTATTCGGTATATTTTGTGCATAATCTGCTTAATAGTTGTTTCGGTATTTTTACTAATAAAACTTTTCAAGCATTTCAAAAATACTACTTTATTATTTATATGGTATATTTTACGAATATTGCTGCCTAAGTATTTATTCGGTATATTTTACGAATTCTTAACCATTTATTTGATAAATTTTATGAATAATATAGTTTAAGTATTTATTTGGTATATTTAATGAATAATGTGTATTTATTAAGTATATTTTTCGAATTTTACTGCTTAAGTATTTATTTAGTATGACAATTTGGTATATTTTAAAAATAATATCGCACTGTTTTGGGTTAAAATAAGTAGCGGGTATCTCACAGTCGAGCATCATTGACTGTAACTTTCTCATTCGTTCAAATCTCATATTACAGACATAAGTAAAGCGTATGATATGAATGAACATCAAACACAAATGAATTTTATTACATTATTATTGTCAAGTTGAAGATTAGCTACCGGAACTTGCTATTTCTAGTAGCGATTAAATTTATGTGCCTAAAGTTGATTTCTTTACCACATAAGGTTGCTTTTGCTTATGCTTATGATATCGAATTTAGCTGCAAACTATTCACAAAATTTTAGTTGTTTTTGGTCTCAAGTGATGAACGGATGTGAATATTATAAAATAAAAATATGCGCAAGTTGTTCAATGTATTTGCAGTGTTCATTATCATTGTGGAAATATGTTCAGTGAGCACTCAATCAACTGATGGCGAATTTAATACAACTACCAAATTGTCAAATGAAGGCAAAGAAACTTCATCAAATATACTAGAATTTCAAATAAATGAAAACAATAAAGCTAGGAAGGAAGCAAATGATTTCAAGCACCAAATTGAGCTAAAAGAACTCGAAATAAAGAATTTGCAATCAACGTTAGCTGCTTACAAATTTACCATCGATTCGTATAATGCGACTATATCGAAGTTGGAGTTGGAAAACAAACGCGGTAAGCTATAATAAAATTTATAAATTATGAACATTTATTTTGACAAACAAAAGCTGAAAGAACTGAGTAATAATTTTGATAAACTAATCAAAAAGTAGAAACTCTTTTAATTTGATTTTCTTCCTCTTAACTTTTTTTAGATGAATGTCAATCGAAATTCGAGAATAATTATGATGGAAAACCGTTGCAAACTACTTATCCAAGCTCTTGTTTAAACTTGTCTGCTGGTAAACAAAAGATACAAATTGAAAATGAATCTCCTTTTGATGTACTCTGTGATTTGGATGGTTGGATGACGATTCAGCAACAAATCGAAGGCGGCATTAGCTTCGATAGGAACTGGGAGAATTACGCGAATGGATTTGGCAACTTTGAAGGCGACTTTTGGCTTGGATTGGAAAAAATGCATCTGATAACGAATTCAACACGTCAAAAGTTGCAAATCTTTGTGCGTTATGCATTCTACACAAGTTCCTATGAATATGATAACTTTAGGATTGCAAGTGCCGATGACTTTTACGAATTGAAATCGCTCGGAGAGCATAAAGGCAGATTTAGTTACCAACAGCTTCAGGAAAATACCAAATTTTCAACCTACGATAGACATCTCGGTGAGAGCGATGTGAGATGTGCTGAGGATGGCGATGGTGGCTGGTGGTATACAAAAGATTGCGGAAAGTGAGTTGGATTTGAAGTTAATTGAGTATTGAAATGATATAATGTGTTTATTATTGCAGAAATCTGAACTCGCCATATCGTCAAATACGCACAACAACCGGCATTCAAGCTAAATCAGTATCCATGCAGATTCGGCCATATACTGATGAGAATTGAAAGGGTTTCGACTTATTAGGTTAAACATCATTGTTTTCTAACAATTTGATTTTCGTTTATAACCGATAGACTAAAACTTTGTGCCGGCTGGAAATGTATGTAACAGGCAGAAGAAGTTATCTCCGACCCCATAAAGTAAAGCCGAAACGATATAGCCATGTCCTTCTGTCTGTCTGTCCGTCTGTCCATATGAAAACCAATATCTCAGAGACTATAAGAGATAGAGCTACAATCTTTGGTATGGTTAAAATGTGGTACTATATAGCTGAACCAAATGTAGCCTTTGGCATGTTTCAGTATTTTTTAAGTATATTTTTGATATCTTTGTAGAATCTGGTTCTATTGAAAATGCGTAACGGGTATCTCACAGTCGAGCATACTTAAGTATTGCTTTCTTACTTGTTTTGCATTAACTTTTAACGTCTCTTCGTTTTTAATAACTCCAAATATATATTTCTGAACTCAAATATGGAAACTTGTTCACAGCATCTGTAAAAAAAACAGAGGCAACAAAGTTAATGCAAAGTTCTTTTTTTGGCTTTTCATACCTGGCTAAATAATTACACTAATAAATATGAATAAATAAATTTATTATTTCAATTTAATTAAATTTACATTTATTTTTATTTATATGTTCATTTGAATAAATACATTTTGAAAACACTCGAATTTTTAACAATTATTTTGTATATCTTATTTTATGTTAGATTTGTATTCCTTTTTTTTAATACTTGTAAATTTTGGTCGAGTATAATTTCTACTTACTATATAATTTATATTCAACTGATAGCAGAATATAAATTTTGGAGGAAAGGAATTAAAACATTTGATCTGCATAGATTAACAATTCTAACAAATTTGAAGAATACAATTTGGTAATTTTTATTTTTATTAATCATTAAGCTTGAATACATAAAATAATATAATATCTTTAATTGAAAATACTTAATTCTTAAGCTGTTTAAGAGCATGTCATTTCCATTTTTGTTTATTTCATTTCCTACTAAGAGAAATAAACTTTAAGAGTAACTCTATAAAGATTCTTGACTTAAGTGGGATTGATTTAATCTAGTTTTATTATAGAACAACGTGCATTGCTTTTTTCTTTGTAAATATTTATTGTAAATGAATCGTTTAACAATATTAACACATCGAATATAAATATAATATACAGAATATACAGAAGTGTTGAAGCTTTTGTTGTTATCAATTTCATTCGTTTAAGAAATTCATGAAGATATCGAAAAGACGCTGATAGAAGCGTCTTAGCCACTCTCATGCCCTCTCAATGGCCTCGTTCAACGCGTTGCCATCAAATGCATTCTCATCGAGTTGCAGCAACGCATTTGTGGCATTCTCTCCCTCCACTTGGGGGCAGTTCTTCTGCAGCGTATTGATCAACACCGTTTGGCTAATCTTATTGTCATCGAGTATCTTGTGGGCGGCATCGATGGTCGCCTCTGTCGCTTCACGTTCCCTGGTCAATATCCAGACGAGCTCTGTAAAATTGGCATCGATTATGATTGTGATTGTCGGTGTTGAACAAGTAATGCAATTAATTATGCACTTATGCATTAATTATGCCAAATCGAATAACTGATTTAGTCTGTTTTGCATGCCAACTCAATGCGAGACGTGACTTCCGCCCCCCAACACTTACTCAAATGGGCCAGCGGGGTGAGGGCGGTGCAACTGTAGACAACGGCGTATGATTCGTAATCGGTGCCCAGCACCAAATAGTTCGCTTTGTTGGCCACCTCTAAAATGACACACAAAGAAGCACAAAAGGCAATGAATATCACACAAAAAAAGATACAGACCCTAAATGGTCGTAGATACAAATAAGGAGATAGATTTGTAGATGCAAATTATGCAGACAGATTAAAGTATAAAAAATTCAGAGTATAGAGATACAGACAATAAATACTTACAGACTTAATATAACATATAACATAATATAATATAATATAATTAATATAGTAATAAGTAAAAATTAATAAACTGTAGATAATGAATATCACACAAAAAGATACAGACCTAAAATGGTCGTAGATAAAAAAATATGGAGATAGATTTGTAGATGCTAATTAATCGATACAAATTTGTAAAGATATATTAATGTGTAAAGAATTTAAGGTATAAAGGCAAAGACTATTCTACTGTACTTAATATTTACAGATGCTTGGCTGGATATTATAGTACATTTATTAATGAATACGGATTAACACATTTGGAATTGTTGATGATGAATATTACACAAAAAGATACAGACCCTAAATGGTTGTAGATACAAATATGGAGAGACAGCTTTGTAGCTTTTTAGATGTGATAAATAAGGATGAATACTTAAAGATGCAGACTATTGATATGATTGATAATTAATATTTAAAGATTTGCAAGTTCACATACCAATAAACTCAACAATATATTAATGAATACTACAAAAAGATACAGAACTAATATGGTTAAAGATACAAATATGGAGAGGCAACTTTGTAGGTGAAAATTAATGAAAACTAATTTGTAAAGACAGATTATAGTAGAAAGAATAAAAGAAACTAAACTATAATGGTACAGACTATTGAACAAAAATAAATATTTACGAAATTAATATACTAATAAATGCAAACTAAAGCACGAAATATTGTAGATTAAGAATATCTCAAGAAGATACAGATCTTAAATGGGTATAGATACAAATATGAAGAGACTAATTAATGAAAACAAATTTGTAAAGACAAATTAAAGTATGAAAAAAATAAAATATAATATTTACAGATATTTAGCATTACATTATAATTAAATACATATTAATACATTAAAAATTTTAGATAATAAATATGTCAAAAAGATAAAGTCTTAAAATAGTTGTAGATAAAAATATAATGGCAGACTGAGAGTGACTAGAGAATAAGAATATAAAACTTTTAAAATACTCACTAGAAGTTGCTATTTAACAGATTCAAATTTGCTGATGAGGATAAATAATAAATTACGTAGATAAATGAAGCTACACCTAAATAAATACAAATTTGAATATACAGATAATTAGAACAAGAAAAAGATATCTGTATTTATGACTGTAAATACATATAAAAAAAATTAATTTCTATATACAAATTTGGTTTAGAATTGTGGAAACTGATGAAAGGTTAAGAGATAAATAAATGTGGAGAAAAATATTATTTACTTTTCGTTTAAACAGGCAGTTTTTCAATAGAAAAAAAAATATGTGCATATAAAATATATACAGTTTTTTTGATAAACATCTTTAGATTAATATTTGCTAAGATTATTAGATACGAATTCCTAAATAAACAAATAAAATAAGATTGTTTGAATATATTTATAAAATGTTGAATAGTTGTGCTCATATCATATATTAATAAATAATAATTTGTAGGCACTAGAGAATGTTAATAACTGTTATCAATTTGGAGATTCGTAACTACATATACAAATTAATAAATAAAGATTAATAGAACTTACGATTCTTCGAAAAAGTCACAGCCAGTTGAGCGGGTGCCAAAACCTTTGCAGTTCCTGTCACATTTGTCGGATTTCCAGTGCTGTAAATGTACAAAAAGAATTCCAGATTCCATATTTGAACATGTTACATATTATTAAGTTAAGTCAGCTACTTACAATCTGTTGATGGCAGCATTTAAAACAGAGACTGTGGAGTTATCGACATTCTCATAATTAGCGTAAATGCATTTCTTGCCAATCTCAAAGGCAAACGGATACTTTGAATGCTCATACCAGATTCCCATGTACTGTAAAATAAAATTAAAAAACAATTAAAAAGCGCAGTTAATAAGTAAATGAACGGAAAAAGCGTGAATCATTAATATTATTTTATTAAAATAATGAATTCAAGCCAGAGCGACTAAGGTTAAAAATGAATTGAAAAGTTCAAAAGTAACCACTTAAAAATTATTTCGCTTACATCTTTTGATGACTATCATTGCTGTAAATATTTTGAGTAATGGTCTTAAGCTAACTTAATTTAAAGATTCTCATAAAATTGTTGTGGCTCCATCTCTCGGTAGTTTTCTATAGAACTATTGAAAAGTCAATCATCTAGTTTTAATTAATGATGACATGTGAATTTATAAAGTTATTTTTGTTTACAATTACTAAAAACATCGTTCTTATATATATAATTATAAGATAAGCTATACGGAGAGATAAATTAATTAAACTTGCTAGTGGCGCCATCTCGTGGTAGTTTCCTTAAGAACTATTGAAAACTCGATCAACAAGTTTCAATTAATGATTATGATACATGAATGTATAAAGTTATTTTTAGTTACAACTACTAAAAACATGGCTCTTATAAACGTAATTATGAGATAAGCTCACTCTAAGTTAATCTAACTAATTGAACTTGCTAGTGGCGCCATCTCGTGGCAGTTTCCCTACAGAACTTATGAAAAGTCGATCAACAAGTTTTAATTAATGCTGATATATGAATGTAAAAAGTTATCTTTGGTTAAAACTACTAAAAACATGATTCTTATAAATGTAATTATGAAAAAAGCTCACATTGAGTTAATCTAACTATGAGCTAACTTAACTCAATCTGCTAGTGGCGCCATCTCTCGGCTGATTTCTATAGAACTGACTGAAAAGTCGATCAACAAGTTATCACTTGACATGCCTAAGAAACTTGTCTTGTTTGTTACAACTGGAAATTAATTAAACTTGAACATTTGAGAATTGTGTGTATTACGCAATTGCGTGTAATTAAAATGCTTTGTTTGTAGTTGAGTAACATTTTGATTGATTATGGCACAGCTCAAGTGTCGCACTCAAGTGTTGACAATTTGCACAAGTTTTGGGTGCACTTACCGCATCCAAATCAAAAGTGTCCATTATCTTCACCTCTGGACACTGGCCGGGAAAAGGCACTTGAGCGCAGACTGCGCTGAAAGCCACAAACACGAGCAGCCCAATTGAAGTGCTGAGATTGAGAAAACTTAATTTAGTTCTTTCTTCTCTTGTTTTTGATTCACTTGCAACTTACCTAAGCGATTGATGTTGCATTGTTGTAGTCGAAAATTGCGCTGATTAAGTGATGAAGTAGCTTCTCTCCTCGTTCGCTTTGTGCAACTGACTAATTGAAGCGGCTGCAGTGCATCATTTATATAGATTCATCTGTTGAAGCTTTTTTTCGAAAAAAGCTTTTTTTTTTTTTGCACTGCGCCGACGTCGCTCAATTGTTTTTATTGCTGTAAACAAATGAAAAGTGAAAAGTGTTCGCGATCCATGAAAGTTCTCGAAGGGTGGGGGAAAGAGAGGGGGGAAGTTGAGTGGGAAGTGAGAGGGGAAGTGATGGGTGAAATGAGGAGAGAAGTGAGAGGGGAAATGAGAGGGGAAGTGTTTGACTTCTGACAATGTTCTCGTTACGCTTTCGATGACTGCGGCTTATCAGCTGCATTTGATGATTTCAAGCAACAACAACAACAAGAAGAACAACAGAATTTAGATGTCAACAACGTTTGTAACAAATTTGCAATTGTTTAAGTAAGCGCATGTAAACAAAATATGGTCTGAATGAAGCTTCCGCATATTCAGCTGACAAGCGAATAAGCTAACAGCAATTTAAAATTATTAAATATAATGATAAGTTATTTTTTTTAATATATATCTAATTTAAATATATGTTTATTCAATCTAAATTAGTATTTATTCTGATACAAAATGATATGTTTATTTTCAAATTTAAATGCAAATATATAAAATAAAAATAAATTCTAATGTAAATATAAAATAGATAAATATTTATTATTATTAAAAAATAAAATTATAAGTTAATTTTTTGTTCAATTTTATTTTGTATTTAATATAAAACCATTTTTAATATGCGAATATTGAATTCGAAATTTTATTTATTCTGAAAATTTTATATTATTGTACAAAAAATAGTATATGTTAATTTTTTTTAATGTAAATAAATTTTAAATTTAGGTATATTAAATTCTAATTTATATTCATTGCAAGACAAATTTAAATAGGCTTAGAATTTATTATTATTAAGAATTTAAATGATATGTTTAAATTGAAATACACGTTTATTAAATTCATATTTTATTTATTTCGATAAATGTTTTTTATTGTAAAATTATATTACACGTTAATTTTTGTAAATATTAATTTCTTCTGAATATAAATAAAATTGAAATATACATTTATTAAATCTTAATTTATATTTATTCCAATAAATAAATAACAATTATTATTATATAACAATTTATTTTTATAATAACATAAAATTATATGTTTAATTTATGCTATAAATTTAAATTGTACTTAATATAAATCCAATTTAAATATATTTATTCTGAGACAAATTTAAATTATTCAAAGATATGTCTGTCAATTCATTTTGTAGTTTTTTTTTTTTTTTTTTGATTTTTCAATTATTATTAAAACAAATTTTATTTGCATTTAAAGAAATTTCTTATATGTATTTAATTTTTTCCATTTCGCCCTTTGCCTTCTTACCATCCACACTTAGAACGCAAGCGGCAAGCTTTCGCCTGCTTGTGGAATGAGTTTGTAGCGCCATCTATGGGCATGTCTGTGCTGGCGCCATCTGTCGTGTGCTTTGCATTGTTCCAGCCATGAGTGAACGCTTCGCAGTGCAGCTTAGCGGTCCATCTCCGCTATTATTTATTGAAATCACACACACTCACGCAAACGTTCGCACACAAGCAGAAAATTGTTGTATTGCGGTTATTTAAAAAAATTACATTTACGTATTATTAAATTAATTAAATGTAAGCCACAAATTGAGTTAAATGTGCAAAAATGCACCAACGGCCAAAAGGACGCAACTCGAAAGAGTCTCTGAAAGGCCTTTTGCAAATGGCTGTTAAAAGGCACCTGGAGTTTTGAGAGGGTGGCACGAAGAGTTAAAGAAGAGATAATAATTAAAAGATTTAAAACTAAGAAAGATTTTGTTAAAGTAAATCGCGGCTTATCATTTAATAATAAATTTTAATTATCAATTATTTTGAATAAATTCTAAAAATATTTTAAATTTATGTGAAATGTCTTGAGCAACCCTCTCATATTTAAATGCTTGCATTTGTATGCCAACTATTTTCGTATGGGAATTTATGGCAGTCCAGCGACTGGGCCAATGCGACAAATGAAATAATCTATGGAATGGGAATGGGAATGCAAAAGGGAAATGGGATATGGGCTGCTTGATCTGGATGGATGGATATATGGTTGGATGGACGGATGGCTGGATGGATGGATGAATGAATGGTCGGTTGGCTTGGCTTGGATTTGGCTTGCATGCAGCGTGTAGTAATTAAATTTAAAATATGTACACACTGGCGAATGTTTGAGTTTGAAACAGGTGCAATGCGACGCCTCTTGTGTATGTATGTGTGTGTGAGTGTAAGCGTGTGTGTATAATTTTATCAAAGGCAACCGACACGACTGTGAAACCGATGCCATAAGCCGACCCAACTGGACAGAAAGCGTCGAATGCGGCTTTAGTGCACTAATACACAGACAATGGCACACGCACATGCATTAAATACACTTACACGAGCCATTCTCACACACAAGCACACACACACGCACACAATTGAATCATTTTGCCTTTTAAGTGTATTTTGCGGTTATGCGTTCCATAGGCATTTTGTCTCATGTTATTTCATTCTCTCTTTTTCGTTGTTGTTCGCCTTCTCCTTCGCAACGGCTCAACCCTAGCTCCAATCAACGAACGCTCCCTAGATGGCGCCAGCACTTTACAAATTTTATTTATTTAAATAATTACGACCGTAAACTGATATAGCCCTAAAAGCTATAGCTGCAGGGTATTAAAAAACAAAAATCAGTTGCATGCGGCCACTTAATTGAGTGGCTGCCCTTTTGCAAATATTGTTAAACAAATTGAATTACATTTTATTTCCCCCATTAATATTTTGCTTGCCGTTGCTTGGAATCAACAAAAACCAGCAGCCTCAAGGCTTTAATAAAAATGACCAGCACAATGAAAAGAAACACCAAACAATGACAAAAAGGCAGCACTCGTTGCATGATGATGACCTTTAACCTAATTCCTTTGCGGCTTAGCCAAAGAGAATGCAACACGCCTGAGAAAGGCACAACATGACGCAATTTGGATTACACACACACACATTCACACGAACAATCATCCACTCACACGCTCACAGCCAAACGCAAGGCTTATTTTTGAAGTTGCTTTTACTTTGACTTGTGGCTTTGTACTCTGCTATTAAAAGTGCACAATTTAAAATTCAAAGCAGATTACTTAAATAAACTCAGATCACTTTTAGTTGAAAACGTATGTATATGCTGCAAATTAAATGCACAATAAAGGCACTTAGCAACAAAGACATCAAAACCTAAACGCACACACACACAAAAATCCAAGTGGACAAAGAATAAAATTTACATATGTATGTGTCATCACGCCACCATTTAAAATTCGAGGACAAGCATTCCAATTCGGCAAAAGCAGCAACGAAAACTATTGCTTCGAAAATGAGCCGTTATCTTGGCTACCCGCAATTCGAAGAACGATCTCGCACGAAGTGCATTCGTGTGCAGCGAGCCTGTGACTGTTGCATTCGCCGAACGTCATTCGATCTTCGGTTCGCTTTATCCTGCGAGAAACGTCGTCTAATTGGCATTCTAATTTCGAATTTGACTTCAGTTTTCTTCGGTTCGTCAAGCTGCACAAAAGTGACAGCGTAGTGAAGTGCAACATTTTTGAGTTCGCTTCATAAAACCACTATAAATTAAACAGTTTACTATCTGTTAATACTAGTAACAAGTGTGTGTGTTAATTGCGTATTGTTAGTGCCTTAAAAAAGACATTTTAATAATGAATAGCATACAAATAAGCGCGTATGCATGTGTGTAAAGTGAACAGAAAAATTAAAATAACGGTTATATAAAATATGTGCAAGTAAAGCATAAACTGCATTAAAAAAAACATATATTCCATATCAAATCGTATAAACGCAATGCAAATATTCAACACAGCAGTAAAATTTTTTCACATGGTATAACGCATGCAAGTGGTTCTCGCGGCAACGCGCGCAGTCGTGACGTCAGCACGATCGCGCTGCATAGCAAAGTGCGCAAGCGTTCGTCGTGCGCCTTGCTTGTTCGTGTACGGCAGCGCAACCTTACTTCGGGACTCTATGAATCTTAAAGTTGGGTGCGCTTAGATTTTGGCGCGCGACGCCAATCGTCGGCGGGAATGTTGCAAGTCGCGCGGGAGTGTTTTTTTTTTTAAGTGCAAGTGTCTTGAAAGCTGAATGCTATAAAGTGTTGTAGCAATTAGCATATTTTGCTTGTTGTCTAGTTCTCGTAGCTAGCAGCTAGAAATGAGAAGTTTTTTTTTTGAGTGAGCAAAGTGAAGTGATGTGCTTTTTTTTTTGTAAACGCAAAAGCACAGTCTAAGTGCAAGCGTTTTTTTTTTTTTGAGTGCAAGTGCGAGCTTTCAAAGGGTTCGAAATCAGTGAAAGCAAAAGCGTAAGTGCATTTTTTTTTGAGTGAAAGTGTTAGTGTATTTTTTTTTTAAGTGGAAGCCAAAAAGCTTAAGTTTTTTTTTAGTGTCAGTGCAAGTGCATTTTTTTTTAATGAAAGCAAATGCGAAAGCAGTTTTTTTTGTTTGAAAGTAAAAGTGCTTTTTTTTATAAAAAGTGAAAGTTTTTTTTTTAATGAAAGCAAATGCGTAAGCCGTTTTTTTTAATGTTTTTTTTTTGAGTGTAAGTGCAAGTGCATTTTTTTTTCAAGTGCGCTTAAGTGTTAAAAGTGAGTGGTTATTTGAAGCTGCAAATAAAACATAATTTATTTAGCAGCTTGTTGTTCGAGCATCAGTTGTGTGCTGCGTTCAACTTTCAACCGCTGCAGACAACAAAGGACGAAGGTATGTGTGTGTGTGTGTGCAGTAGAAAGTATTTTGATTTGTGCAATAAGTATTGTCGTTTCGCTCTGCCACCGTCGGCAATTTCTTAAATTTTTTTATAGCGCATAACCTGTCTGGCACACATGCGTTCGTCGCCCCCTCTTGCTCCCACCCACATAGACTTGACTGCCTGCTGCGTCTTTGGTTGGCAGCGAACTTAGCACCCGTTGTTTGTTGTTTGCCGTAAGGCTCAAAGTTAGAGCAAGCGAGAGAGAGAAAGAGACTATGATGAAGGCGAAGAGCCGCAAAAAAGGAAGTCGAAAACGAAGGCGAAGACGAAGACGATGTTGTCGCTATCGTTGGCTACGCTTATTGCATTATGCCAGCGAACACGCCAAAGTCAGTCGGCGTGCGTGGAAGATGGCGACACTGGGTGGTGGGTGGAGGGGGGAAGAGAAGTCTGATTGGAGGTGGGAAGTGATGAGAAAACGGCTCAGCATACAGCATATATCCGCGCAGCAAGTGCAGCTGATGCCATTTTTGGCCCGTGGCAGCCGCGAAAGAGAAAACACTACGTGAAAAATAACAAGAAGCGGAAATGACAATAAAATGTGAATATGCGAATATGGAATACGCTTTAATCGTTGACACTTTTGTGCAACGCCGACACTGTCGTTTGATTTAAAGGTAAGCTGAGCTTTTTAAGCACATTTTAAAAGCTCTTGTTTTTTTTATTTTAATATCACAATTTATTTTATTTACTAAATTGCAAATTATACATTTTTTTTTTTTTTTTTTAAGAAACACAAATGACATGATCCGGGATTACACGTACGGTTGTAAATTTTAACACTTATTATGTATGATGCTATTTGATTTTAAGGTAAGCACAGTTTTTAATATTTTAATTAATTTAATTTACCTATTTTAATACTGTTTTCTATTTTCGCTTTACTTTAAGATACACAAATAGCATGAGCCGGGATTACACGTTCGGTTGTAAATTATAATAAAATGTATGATGTCATTTGATTTAAGGTAAGCTCAGTTTTAAATTTCTAATAGTATCTTTCTGTCTATTATTATTATTTAAATTTATTTGATTTGTATGATTTGTTTTACCATATTTAGCATTGATTTTTTGCTTTTGTTTTGTTTTAAGATACACAAATGACATGAGCCGGGATTACGCGTACGGTCGTAAAGTATAACAATTAAAATATGATTTAGTACAAAAAGGTAAGTGTAATTTCCACTTTTAAAAATATGTTTTTAAATTCCCTGAAAATATTTCCTTTAATATCGAAAAAGAAGCTTTCGAAAACTTGAGCAAATGCTAAAGCACATTCCTGAAGCTACAAAATCTAACATGAAAGACCATAAGCAGCCATTAATAATATATAAATGTTTACAAAAGTTTTCATTTTTAAAATATCGAAAATCATATTCTCAGAGACAAGACTTATTGCTTAGGTTTTATCTGTTACACTTGAAATGTTGCCTCAACTAACTGCTTAGAACCCTTAGCAACTAGAATTGCATTGTTTTAGTCGCAGTCACAAAACTTGCAACAAAGTTGTCTTATCCCCATGAGTAAAGCGCATATAAATATGAGAATTGGCAAAGCTTCTGGTACGCATCTTTTGCCTTTTCCCCCCCTGCGCTAACATTTCCTGCATCAATTTCCCCCACACCCACACACACACACACACACACACACACACACACACACATACACACACTCACACGTTCTTAGAGTTGTTGGCAAGAAATGTTAATACCAAAAACGAACCATTTGCCGCAATGAAAATCGCGTAAATTTCATACTGATTGTAAGTGTCGCCGTTTTCTTGACGTTCTCCGCCTCAAGTTCAGGAGCTGGAGATGAAGACGCGTAGCCAAGGATGTCAGAGCGAGATGGGTGAGGTTGGCGATGCCGTCTGTTTGTCTAGCTGCCTTGGCCCCTCTCTCATCAGTTGTTGCCACAGTGTTGCCTGTCGCCTGCAGATTGTCACCATTGTCACAATTGCAATTTTTCGTTTTTGCGATGTCGTTTTGGCCCTGATTTGCTTGCCATTTTTTTCCTTCTGCTCTGCTCTGTTCTTCTCTTCTCTTCGTTTTGTCATTTTGGTGGCATTTACCATAAGCTAAGGACCATCATAGCCCAAAAAATGCCCTTCGATTGCATTAATGGCAAACGCGTCCAGTGCCAGCTGCAAATCTTTCAAATGAGAAAACTTTTCCGTTTCCCTCGCCATCTAATGGCCAACTGAATTTTTCAGCATGTCGTTTAGTTGTCCTTTCTCGGTTCTTGTGTTTGTGCACTAGCATGTCTAACCAGCTGGAAAGTGATACTAAATTCACTCTTAAACTTTGGATCACCTCTTTTCTTAGAAAACAATGGCTTTAAGAGTTTACTATAGCGATAAAAATTTGTTTTTCCAACTGTTAAATATCATAATTTGTGCTCCTGTTTTTATACTCGCTACCCATAGTTTAGAAGGGTATGATGACTTTTTGCCGGCAGAAAATGTATGTATGTACGGGCAGAAAGAGGCATTTCCGATTCTATAAAGAATATATATTCAGGATCATCGTCTGTCCTTTTGAACATATAAATTTCAGAGACTATAAAAGATATAGACAACACTTGTAATGTTTACACGCAGATGAAGTTTGTTTCAAAATTTTGCTACACTATTTCCGCCCATGAAAATCTTTTAGTATATTTTGCTCACTCTGGTATATTTTGAATGTTGTACTATATCAATATACCAACTGTATAGCTTTTGGTATTCTTGGTATATACTTAATCAGATATAAATTGTAGTATTTATGAAGAAATACTCTTGTATAGACCAAAATTTCTATTTACTATGTGTCTTAGTTGATTTGGCTGACAATTTAGTATATTTTGCACTCGATGGTATATTTTGAATGTAATACTATATATATAAATATACTAAAAACATGTTACATTTTTAGTATTTTCGTGGCTTATTAATTCGGTATATATTTAAAATTTATGGCCGCACTGTTTTGCTTATATTTACTATAAGTGACGAGTATCTCAAAGTCGAACCCTTTCGAATGAAGACTTCATACTTGTTTTATGTTTTCCAATTATGAATACTTTGTTGAGATTCGTTTCACTTCTTTTCCAATTATCAATTTCGTCAACAATGTGACATTCGTTGTGCTCCCAAGTTTTTTTTATGTTTTTATATTATGAATAGTTTTGCGATTAACTTGTTTTTCAATTATCAACTTTGTCAAGAATGTGACAAGCACATTCGTTGCGATCTGCGCTGATTATTGCTTGAAACGAGATCCTGATGCAATAAGATTGTGATTATAAAATAATTTCGTCGAAAAAAAAATATATGACAAGAAATCAAAACGTTGCGAGCACGTCTTCGATGCCATGAGGAACACAACATTGGGGCGAAAGTCAAAGAAAACATTTGTCAGACATTGTGGAAGACTGATGGCGCTTTTGATGGCCGAAAATCAAGTTTGTTTTTACGTGCCGCGTGACAGAAACGTGGCTACACTCTCTCTCTGTGTGTGTGTGTGTGTGTGTGTGTGTGTGTGTGTGTGTGTGGGAATTTGGCTGTGGATATCAAAGGTCGCAGCTGCTGCAAATGGCTGGTGCTTTGGCGAAATGAGAGCGCTCGCTGTGCTCCCCAATCCAATGTGGCGATGAGAAATCGCTCGTCATTATTGACGCTTGCGAAAATTCGCTAGAATAGCAAGCGCCACACACACACACACACACACACACACACACACACACACACATGTCTGCAACTCACACTTTGAAGCGCTTTGCGGGGAAGGCGCCATAAATTATGCTACTTTCTGCCGCACGAATATAGACATCTGTAGCTGTGAAAAATCGTGCCCCAAAAACTTTGACCCCCTCCTAACAACAACAACAACTAAACTGGCTGGCAACTTATTGAAAATCACTTAGACACACATGTGACGCCCGGTCGAAGGCGTTACGTGAGGCCAAAAACTGCTATTTCTCTTGCTCTGCTTTGTGGGTAAGGTACTTTGTATAATTTATGTTGGGCATTAGAATTTATTTGTTGCCGCAGCCCTCAACACACAAGCTAGCTAATCTTGTGTATGTGGACAAAACGGCAGGCTTGACATAGGAATGACAAGCGTAACGAAGAATGCCACAAAAAACAAAACCAGTCGATAGCGATTTTGCTTTAAATTCTTGCAGCCAATTATTGCGCTATTGACAAAGTCCACTCTGAAGCGCTGCTATGAATATAATCACAAAATAAATCATAGTTCAGTTTTCGTATACGATTTAAGCTGATAAAATGCTATCGAAAATATTTCGGGGATTTTTAGGAAAGCGAAAGCGTTGAGCTTAAATTCTTTCAGCCAATTATTGATATTGGATTTTAACATTTTTCAGCGCTTTTATGCATTCAAATAACAATTTATCACAGTTGAGTTGGGCAAACATTTTTCTAATGCGTGTTTTATTCAATGAATTGCTTAACTGACACAAAATGTTTGAATATTATAAACGATAGAATCAGCTTATGATCCAATTTTTGATATATTATATATGCACTTTTTCACGCTTCTATAAACCAACATTTTTTTATAGTTTCCTAAATTTCAATTAGTTTTCAAGTGTCGACAAATATTTGAATACAAAAATGAGTTAAAAATGAAAGATTTTAGTTAAATATTTCTCGCATTACAGAAAGCAAATGCTTTCAATTCATTCAGCTTATTTTGGATTTTGAAATTGACTATTTTAAAGCGCCTTAAATATATAAATAACAAATTTCATGGCTCAAATTAATTGCAAAATAAGAAGGAAATATTCTTCTGGGATTCTTGACTTAAATAAATAATAGAAAATAAGAATAATAATAATAATAATAATAATAGACAACATTAAAATAGAACCAAAATGCAACCAATTATGTTCTCATTCAATTTTCGAACTAAAATAATACAAGTATGTAAAATACTTTTTATAAACAATAGCTTATCTTTCACGTACTTACCTTGATGGTGCAACCTCTTCAAACTAGTTATCAATGGGTGCTTTAAAAAAAGATTTAAAACTGTTTTCGGCTAAGCGGGAGGCCAACAGCTGTCGCGGTTGGCTGCACTTGATAAACGAGCCTGAGAAAGAGGGAGAGAGAGAGTTGTAGGAAAAGGACAAAGAGAACACTGTGAACGGAGGTCAAAAACGGGTTTAAGCCCCAAGTCGAGCAGAAGAGAAGAAGCGGCCCAAAACTAAGCCTAAGCATTGTCAAACTTGGACATTCTAAGGCTGCTAATAGACACACACGATAGAGAGAGAGAGAGAGAGAGAGAGAGAGAGAGAGAGAGAGGAGAGAAAGAGAAAGCCAGTGCGAAAGTCCAGCGACGACATATTCGTAATTTATGACCAAGTCGCTGAATGTTATCTTCTCAGTGTTGGAAATGGCGGATGTGGCGACTACGGCGATTGCCGAGTGTGTTCTCAATTCAGCTAACAACAAGAACAACCAAAATTCACGCACTGGTTTTGCTTTTGTACTCAGCCTTGTGCCTTTTGCCTTTGCCCTTGGCTTGGCCGCCTGTCAGTGGCGTTGTCTGTAATTGTTTTCCTAATGGAAGAGGCACCCCAAACATTGACCGCACTTAAGTTGTCATGCGAGTATGTGCTCTACGAATTTATGAGCTAACATCGAGACCAAGACTTAGGATTGCGTATTTTGACCAAACAAAACCCAAGCGAGAAAGGCGAATTTTATGCAAGCGATATTCAATTTTATCGATGCTGTTGACAACTAAACTCTATCGATGACATATCTAAGAAGCTCAGATAGCTTTTGATTTTCCCAAGAAAAGTATTAGCTTAGAGTTTTGTGATTTCTGACATGTTTTCGTGTTTCTTCAATTGCAAATCCTTTAAACCTTTTCTGGCCATTAAAGTCTAAGCCACAAATGTTATGATGTTATGCTAAAAAGGTTTTTCTACTTTGCAAACATGAAAACACAATGGTGTGGTGTGGTGGCAAGGAAATCCTTTGCCTGGAAGGCCAACTCAATTAGTTGCACGCATCCATTAGATATTCCAGGCACACAGACACAGAACGATTGCAAAGCCATAAAATAGCCAAAGGCCGCATTGAAAAGACCAAAAGAAGATTATTATTGTACAAGTGGAAGTCGAAGTTGAAGAGAGAAAAAGAGAGAGAGTGTGGGGCAGTAGGGAAAACAAAAACCAAAACCAAAAAATGAGTGCAAAGATGTCACGCAGCGTTCGGCCTAAAGGGATTTGCCATAGCACAGCAAAATATGTATTATATTCGCAGCCATAGATGCTATTTTGTTATATGAATACTAATGCAGTGAGCGGGGTACTTTAAAAGGCAAAAGGCAAACACTTTGCATAACTCCCTCGCTCCCTCGGTCAATAGTGCAAAAAATACTATGAAATAGAATACAGGGCATTCTCAAAGGGTGAAACTCCCAACTTCAAGCATTCAAAATGCTAAAATAATATTTCTAGATACAATATTGAGCAACAAAATTGGGCAACTATTTGTTAGATTAAAATCTTACTAAATATAAAATTATAGAAAATAAAACTTTAAATATATTGTGCTGAGGAAAATAATGTACAGAAAATGCTAAAATAATAATTTGAGATATAATATTGAGCAACTATTAAAATGTAGCCAAATTTAAATTCCGTAATAGTCTGCAAGTAATTCAATTAGTAAAGAAAACAAATATATAAACCTATGCTCATCTAAGGATAAAATCTACAGAACAAATTAAAATAATATTTTCAATAAAATATTGAGCAAGAATATTGCGTAACTATTAAAATCAAAAACAAATTTAAATAACAGACTAGTAAATGCATTATATACAAGGCAAATGTACAAGCTTTTAATTAGTGAAGAAAATACAAATTTTAGTATTCCACTACAAAATTCTGTACGAGATAGAATCTATAGAAACTGCTCAAATACTTTTTGAGATATAATATTGAACAACAAAATTTGTTAGATTTAAACGTCAACGCATTTAAATAACAACAAGGTGTGTGCATTACATGAAAGAACATTTTGCAAGCTTTCAATTAGTAGAGAAAATTCAAATTTGTACATTTTCTGCTACTATTTTTCGACTCAGGATGAAATGAAATCTACAGTTTCGCCATTTTGCACTTTGAATATTCAGAAATTCAATTAAAATGAAATCTGCATAAAAATTTTAAGCAGATAAATGTTTAGTAACAATTTTGCGAAACTTATTGTAAGCTTAAAACATGCAAAATACGCGAAAATAATAAAAATAATTATTTTTACAAGAAGTTACAAAAAAATAGAAAAATGCAAAAAAATTTCGCTACAATTTTCTCTTATCAAAAAAGTTCAAAATTCGGGCAACTGTCTGTTGGTAGAGAAAAGTAGAGAAAACTGCAAAAAATGTAGTTACAATTTTGCATTGACATTAAGATTATGACAAAAGTCCTAAATGGTATTACATTTCGTTACAATTTAGGACAATTATTTGTTTAATTCAAACATAAACGAAAAAGCCAAAGTAAACAAGTTTTTTACCTGCCAGAACTTTCGAATTTTAAAAAAATTAGTAGAGTAAAAGCAATAGCAAAATATTAAACCAGAATTTTGTGTTGCTTATAAAAACCATGTAAAATTCGAGTATAACCGCTATTAAAATTCTTTTACAATTTCGGCCTATTTACATTTCAATAAGGAGTTAGATTAGTTATGCTTTGCATGCAAGATAAAAGTGCAGACCTTTTTCTTTTATTGTTTTTTTTCTTGAATTTTGCCAAATTGGAAAGTAATAAGAAGAAGACTGCAATTTAACTAGACATCGACGTTGACATCTTCGCTCAGTCAGCCGCAACAAATGCGTCTCCATCAGATTAGACGTTACGATTTATTGAGAGTTTCAACTTCTTGGCGACATCCAGTTTGCGGCACATGGCATTGAGATGGTCGGGCAGCGTCTTTCCCATCAATCCCCTGACACCCAACGGATGCAGTTTCTTTAGGAGATTGTGCACACACTGCTGCTGATAGCGAGCAAATTCGTTGCCATAGGCACGCTCATCGATGTAAAGCAGATCGATGCCTTCCTCCATGATGCGGGCATGATAATGATGGGTGCTGGGAAAGAAATTCAATTCGGTGCCCAGTTCTTTGGTGATTAGTGTGTTGACATCGTAAATTTTGACCAGAAACACAACGATATCGCTGCCCGAGTGCAGAGTTTGTCCGGCTGGCAACACGGTTATCTCGATGACAACGCGCTCGCAGCAGATTAATTCCGGTTCGTAGGGCTCCAGAGCATGAAAAGTCAACAGCGTGCAATCGGGCTATCGATTGGTAATATAAATAATATCATTATGTCTGTTGTAGCTGCATTCTATCTCTAACCTGAAAGCGTCGTTGATAGGTGTCCAGCAGCTCTTCGGTGCTGTAAATTGTGCCATGCCAACGTGGTGGAATATAAACCTCGTGGTCAGCCGATGTTAGCAACATGACGCCATGCTGCAGCAAGTTTGCAAGTTTTACAGTTTGCATTTAGTACTTTCAAATTGCGCTTACCAAGTTGTACGAATATTCATGTAGATTTTCGGGAGTTATCTCTTTGGGACTTCCGTAGGCATCCAGAATCATGGCGCACATATGTTTTTAATAACAAAACAATTGTGGATAGTATTTCGTGTTATAATGACTGAGCTTTGTAGTGTCAATTATGAGTGTAAAAAATTAATGCTAGTGTTGGGTAACTTAGGAGTGAGTGAACAAGTTCCTTGCTATTTGTTCTTTCATTCCTAATTGACTTATTGTTGTTCAATAAGTTCAATTTCATTATTTTATATTTCTATTGTAATTAGAATGAAAGTGCTATTGACTATTTTAATTTATAGAATGAATTTGGTTGTCTTATTGATTAGCTGAGTTGCTTGCGAATAAATAATACGATGCAAACAACTGATGAGTCAGCTATATTAATAAGACGAGTTAAACAAAAAAATACAAATGAACAAGTTCATCGAAATTAGAAAAGACTACACAACACTAGTAAAAACTGTTTTAAATATTTTATCGTTAAGCTGTTAACGATAAAATAATTATAATTAATATCTAATAGCAATTAACTAATATGTGTATTGTGAATAATAATTGTATGAAATTCTTATTTAGCATTTATGACATCATTGGCATTTTTATGTGATTTTTTTTCTATGGTATATAATAAAAATATAACCTTTAAAATATTTTAATGGTCGACAATAAGCATCTTTTGGTATATTAAGTACTTATTGGTATATTTTAATTAAAGAAGTATAAAAATAAACCAAATGGTGTAATTTAGTGGTTGATAGTTGGCATATTGTGTAGTCTATGGTGAATTTTGAATGTATGAGCATTAAAAATACCAGATATAACCTAAAATACGATCTATTTTGAATGTGGAAATACAAAAGTATACCAAATATAACAAATGTGGTATATTTTGGAGGTCTATAGTAAGCATATTTTATATTCTAAACTATATTTAGAATTTAGGAATGTATAAATATACCAAACATAACCTTTGGTATATTTTAATAACTTGAGTATATTAATATACCAAATATAACCTTTGGTATATTTTAGTAGTCGATAGTAAGCAAAACATTCAAGCTGATCATTTATTTGCACTATCGATTTGTGTAGCAAAACTTTTGCCAATCGATCGTTGGGTGAAATCTAAAATTCGTTTCGCATTTTCAATGGCATCGAAAGCCAACCGCCAACAAAGTCGCAGTTTTTGACATCAATAAACTAAATGGGGAAACACACACACACACAAGTACAAGTGTTGTACAACAGAGAATGGCAAATTCGCTTACAATTGTAATAGTTGTTGTTTCGTTTCGTTTTCTGTTGCTGATGCTGTTGCCACCACCTGTTACCTGTCTGTGCAATAAATGATGTAAATCTGTCGTCGTTGTGAAGTGTCACAGCCGTCGTTTGCCATTCGCGATGTTATTCCAGCCTTTATTTTTTGTGTGTGTGTGCGATGCGAAGTTGTTCACAACTTTGTCAGCCACTTGATGACATAGAAAAACGTGTCCTGGAAACTCTGCAGCTGTGCACATGAGAAAAAGAGAGTGTGGAGGGGATTTAAGCAGCCTATTGGATGTGAAATGACATTGGCATTGGCGCCCATTGCTAACCCATATCATATACATATATAAGCGTTGTGGAAATGATAAATAGCATTGGAGTTAAACGGGAGCACAGTCTCTCACCTTGCACGGGGCAGGTCCTTATGCAAAAGCTAAGCCCAAAAGTAATGAAAATGAGATGAAAATTATTGCACCGTAAATCAGGTGAAAACCGGCGCCCAGCTGCGTCCAAAAGAGCGAAGGCATCGTTTCCTTACTCTGGCTCTGGCTAAACGGTTTCAACTGCTTAATTTGGCTTTCATTGCGTTTCGTTTCGTTTCTTGTTTTATTTGCCGCTCACTTAGTACAATTTTTTTCTCTTCGTATCGTTTCTTTTTGGTTGGTCTGACATGAATTATTTAACGATCTCCAGCTGTGTTGATGCGATTTGCGCAAAGGATGCTGCGAAATTAAAGCTATAACAAGCTTAATGCAAACGGCAAGCCACAAAGCATTGGACCCAAAGCCAAAAACTTCATTTATTGCTACAATGGTGGCCACACACACACAATAAGCTCAACTTCCTCTGCCTCCATTTAAAAGCACTCTATACTAGTAATAGTAATAGATAGAGACGACGACGCCTGGCGAAAAAATACTTCACATGTGAGACACGGGGGTCTTAGCTCTTTGTCTCTGTGTGTGTGTATGTGTATGTGTGTGCGCTGCGATACGTCGCCGTCGACTTTCCAATTTCAAGTGAAAAATCCCGCGAATGAACATGTAAACAACAATGCCAGCGATAGGTGGGCAAAGGCCAAAAACAATGCCAAAACAAAAGCAATAGCAATGCGAATAAGATTTATATCGTGTTACAAATTGAACGACTAGCGAATGTACTATAATATATAGTAAAGATATTGCCATTTGTAACAGTATTAAAGTATCTTAAAGTTACTTCATTTGGGGCGTCGTAAGTTTTTTTTGTGCTACTTTTAAAGCATCTTAAAGATATTTTATTTAAAGCGTCTTACAATTTAAAATAAAATTTCATCTTCATATTCATTACCATTCTTTTGGGCTTGGAAAATATTAAAATCATTTTATTTAAATATTACTAAATTTTAGGCATTTTAAACAATTTTTGCTTATGACTGACTCTAAATATAAATAAAATTACTTTTACTTTCGTTAATTTGGTTTATGAAATTGAGATAGTTTTGCGTCTATAGCACAACTTAATAGTATTTGTTTATGTGAATGTTAAAGTAGCAAAATAACATTAAATTTGGGAAAACTTTATAAAATAAGCTTGGGTCAATTCTTACTTGGATTAAAGGAATATTAAAACCTTATAATATATACGACATTTATTTAGTGTAGTTAATTTTTAATATTTGGATTTAAGAAATATTAAAACCTTCAAATATGTAAGACATTTATTAAGTTTAATTAATTTTTTAATATTTGGATTTAGGGAAATTTATACGACATGTATTAAGTTTAGTTAGTTTTTCATTGAGTCCAATATCACATCGATTAAGATATGCATAAAAGCTTTGATTGACTCTTTGAAGATATTCAACTTTTGTTTTGCTGAAAATGAAAGATCAGCTAAATTTGTTACACAGATTTCATTAAAAATATGGAATTCAATTCCATTTGCCTGATCTATTTACTATGCAGATCTATTAAACCATTTATACACAATCCTTATAGACAACATTTAGTTTACATTTCAATGAATATATCAACTCAATCCACATCTGTTAGCTTAGATAACCGCTAGGAATACACTGCTCGAGCATCAGTTTAACAAATCTAGCCAAAACTACTGACAGCGGCCCATTCAAAGCCAGTCGCTAGCTTCCTGTATTTGTATCTGTATCTATGCAGAAGTGAATGTATCTGCAATGGCAAATGTATCTGTGCGCTGTATCTGCATCTGTGTTGTGTTGCCTTGATGTCGTGTGGTGTGCGTATGAAAAATTTGCAATGAAAGCTGCGCTGCTCTGCATTTGTATTGTTGTTGTTGTTGTTGTTGTCTGCTGGAAAAGGATATCCTAAAACCAAATAAAAAGCATTGTGCTTTCGCTCTGAACCCACTTGAAATATTTTTGGCAATGGAAAAAAGGAGATAAACACAGACATAATAAATGGAATGAAGCGCAAAGCTGTGCCAAGCTGCGAGAATGTTGCAACATTTGCAACGTTGCGTGCAACAACAGTGTGCAACAACATGCAAGATTTCGCAGCCAAAGCGTCGCTTCACTTAATCCTTGGAAATTTGTCTAAAACCCCGAAAAACCCGCGGCATTTTCCTTTTCGGTGTTGTCCTTTGCGCCAGGCTGATGAATGACATCGACGCTGCTGTGCAAATTATATGAGCAATTTGCATTATGTGGGTCGGCTCTTGCCACGGATTAAACAGAGCTCACCCACAAAAATTATTCATGCCAAGGCGAAATGTTTTGCAGCTCGTTTGCTGTTAGTTTTAGTCTTAAGAATTAGCTTTTTGTTGCTTTTTGATTATGATTTGTGTAGCGATAATGCTGAAAGTCTGGAGGTTCAAGATTTACCAAATTTAACTACATAAATAAAATCGCCAGTGTAATTATCATTAGGTGAAAGCTTGAATTATAAAACCCATTTTAAATAAAACCATATTTTAAAATTATACCAAATTAATATAGCGAAAAAATACTAAAATATACCAAGGCCTTAATTTGGTATATCGATTTTGTACTACATTTAAAATATATTAAAACTTTGAAAATATACCACAATATCAGTCTAAGTTATCCGCTACCTAAAACCTATTTTAAAAATATACCGAAATAATATACCATAAAAATACTAAAATATACCGAATTATATATCTGGTATATCGTTATACTATAACAATCAAAATATACCAAATAATACAAAATCTACCATTGAGTGGAAACTATACCATTGACTACAAAATATACTAAATTATTAGCCAAAGCAAATAAGACACAAAATGCAGTAGACGTTCTATAGCATACAAAAGTATTTTCTAAATAACTTTTACAATTATCGCTTAATTGAAATAAATTTAGTCTTGATTAAAATCGCATTTTATTCCCATCTATGTTTTGATATAATTTTTGTGCGGAATTAAGGATTTATTATTAGCTTTTAGCGCTCTAATTTTGATTAATGTTCGTACTCTTAAGCCTAATTAAAAAAGCACCAACCACAATAATAAAATTAAACTACCAACAAATGTGACACCCTAAAACAGAGAGAGGTTTTTTTTTTGTTGTTTTCAATCATCTAATTGAAATCCAAATGAGATAAATCAAACCACGCCTCACACTCAGCGATATAAGTATGACTCAATCGAGTGAGTGAAGCGGCAGGAGCTGTCAGTGATGAAAGCACCCCGTAATCCGTGGGACACACATAATTGCAAATACATAAATAAATTGATGCACTGCATGGGTTTAAAGCATAATAAATTTTGAATGCGCCATTAGCATGATTTATGCCTATTTAATTTTTCATAACAATGAAAGCATCAACAGCAACAACAATAATGACAATGGCAACAAACGACAACAATAATGGGAACAACTACACATAATGTGACAACAGGCAAAGCATTAGCGCCGCCCGCAACGACACAAAGGAGCAGCAGGATAGAGAGAGAGAGAGAGAGAGAGAGAGAGAGAGAGAGCTGGACACATAAAGAAGAGCGCATAAAAAATGCGATCGGCAATGGACATAATTGAATAGTAAAAGCGCGCACTGAAATTAACCACCACAAATGACGCAAATAATGTTAAAATGAAAGACAGTGAGAGAGGGGGGAAGGATGAAGGAGGGGAGGCGGAGTGGGAGGAAAGCGTAGCATGTACGGACGATTAAATTTCATTGAAATTGAATTACATTAAAAAGTGCAAAAGGCGATGTGCGCCACACAAAAGCAGCCACGCTGAGCACAACATCCACAACAACAACAACAGCAACAACAACAACAACAACAACTTCAACGACCACAACTTGTCCGACTATACAATTGCCCTTCCCCTTGCCCTCCTCCCCCGCTGCTCGAGGGTAGACAATAGTGCGCAAATTAACTTACAAAGCGAAATAAAAATCGCTTATGCGACCATTTTTACCAGACAACGTGATATGTGTGAGTTTCTCTTTCTTTCTTTATTTCATTCTTTTCTTTCTCTAACAGTTTCTCCCTCTCTTTTTGTTGTTGTTGCTTTGTCTAACCGCCATCTGCCGCAATTTGGCTTAATACTAAACAGCCCAGTTTGCCATTCGTCCAGTCACCAGTCACCAGTTGCCTTTGCCTCCGTCTTTTTACCAGTTGCACTCAACGCAACTCGCTGCCATCTTTTTGCTTTTTCCCATTGCATAGTTTGAGGCGCTTTGTTTATGGTCGCGTCTTTTATTCTCCTTTTGCTTATCGCATCGTCGACGTTGTCACCCGGGGGGGGAGGGGGGGTTAAAGCCGAGAGAGTTTGCTTATTAAGTAATTTGCGGATTTATTAAAACTTTTGCGCCTTTTGTGTTGTTGTCAACGTCTTTTGTCGCATGGCCAAACTCCCAACTCCAACTTCCAACTCTATTTCGATTCATACAGACCAATTACGCGCCTAATTTTCTAGGTGAAAAGCTAAATGGCTTAACAGTTTAACAGAAAAGTTATTAATCCTTTATTCAATTACGTCGAGGTCACAAACACAAACTTTTTCAATTGCAAATTGATAAGAGTTATAGGCTGCTTAAATAGAAATTTCTATCTGAATTTAAATTTAATAAATTTGTATTTATGGCTGGCATTCTAAATATTATTATAATCTTAAGACGGTTATTGAAACTCTAGGTTCAGGATTCTTTTTAGGATATTAAGTATCTTAAATCAAGATTTGCAATCGAAGCTTTACCATTAATTTCTCTTCCCTCTGAATTTTGACATTTGAGCTATTTATATTTATTTAAATTGGTTAGTTTTAGATTTTTTTAAGATCTAAAATACCTTAAATAAAGATTCGAGTCCACTATTAAAAATTGCGCTCTTTATCTTATCTTTAATTGACTCTTTAAAGACAAGTTCACATAGAGTTTTAAATTCAAATGCAAATTCGCTGTCTTGTCAGATATTAAAGTCACATTAAATGCAGCTGGAAAATCTTCATGACATTCGTTTTGGCAAATGTATAAATCAAAACAGAAATCATCACCGAAAATTACACAACTCTCATCGCAGGACACGCATATAACAACATAAATCTACTTGACGCAACACGCCTCCAACTCCGACTGCCAAAGCAGGAGCAGGAGGAGAAATCCCCTTTGGAGAGCTGTGAGCAGTGGCTCTGTTGCTCAGCGGGTGCTCTGAGGGCGTTAAGATTTATGAAACAGTCAAGTATTTTCTATTTAAGTTAATAACAATCATAATAATGGAACTATGAAAATTGATGCAGCTCAAGCGTGAGTGTTTGTGTGTGTTTTGCTGTGTGTGTGTGTGTGTTGGTTGTGTGTTAACCTGATGATAGATGATGTGCATATAAGCTCAAATAAACACACACCAAATCGCTATTGTCTCCCCTCATATATTTATTTTTTCGTTGCATACTTTGTGGCGCGCACTGAGCTAAAAATAAACAAGAGAAAGATATGGGAAAAAAAAATACCCAGCAGGTCGTATACGTAATAAGCAGCTAAGGTGTCTGTGAGGGTAGCGAGGACAAAAGTCTTTGCATATTTGAGCAGCTGTTTCTGCATTTGTGACATTCACTTAAAAATTCCATTACATTGAGCTTAAATAACCACATGAGTAGCTGAAGCATCTGCAGAGAGAGAGAGAGAGAGACACAGAAGCTGCTGCAGCAGCTAGCAAATCTTATTTCAGGCAGCGTTAAGCACACAAATTGCAAGTTGACAATGATGAGAATCTCCTTCACTTTACTTGCTCTCTACTCATTACATCTGTTGAAGTGCCCTTGAACCGAGCCGAGCCGAGCACTTCAATCATTATTACATATTTCTTTCTTAAAGATGTGTCGTTGCCTGCGGCTGCCAAACAACAAACTTACTCAACACCTCGACTTTCTGCGGGCAGTTGAAATATTTTCCCAATAATTTTGACACATTCATTTTAAACAACATTGCGCGCAACCCCCTAAAAAATCATTGCCGCAGGCGTTGAACTGCTTTGTAAATTTTGTAATCAAATTAATTTTGTGTATTTAACAAAGTTTATGTGCTCACTACTTGCGACAACTGTTTACAACAAATCGCTGAAGTGGCGAACTTCAAGTGGCCCCAGAGTATAAAGAAAAAGTCGACGTTTGCTGACTTTAACATGCTGACAATTGAATGCTCTTATTGAAAATGATTAACGAATTAATTGATTCATAAAATATAATATTTAAATACTTTTGCAGTTGAACAGAAAAGAGTTTATTAAGCAATTCCCTTTGGGTCTTTTTTTTCGAGTATACGACATTTTTATTACAATTTGAAATAGTTTTTCAGATAAACTATTTTTATTCAAGCTTTTAGTTTATTGATTAAATTAAAGCTTTGAAGTATTGTAGTATTATATTTTAATATTTTTACTGTATACTCATATTGTTGAAGAGTATTATAACTTTGTGCAGGTATCTCCAACCCCATAAAGTATATAGTATATAGGGTTTATTAAAAATGAAAGTAATTTTTTGTATTTTACAGTATATTTTTTAGTATATTTAAAATATGGTTTTCTTGCGAAATGTATAGTATATTTGTGGTATATTTTAGTATATTAGTAGTAGCTGAGGACCCTTGACTGTTGCTTTCTTTCTTGATTTTTCCCCAATTCCTTTACATATTTCCATTGAATAGATAGATATTCACCATCTCTACACACTCTTTGTGACATAATGATAGTACCCTCTGCAAGAGTATTGCAAAGGGGAATGCTACTACACAACAATGCCGAAACCAAGGAGTTAGCCCCAAGCCAAATGCGAAAATCAAAAGCGTCAAAGAATTCACTTTTACATTATCGAAAAAGAAATCATTCAGCATCCAGGCTGTCTGAGTGCTTCGAGTACTCACAACTCAGAACTCATTCCGCTTGTAGCCTGCGGCAAGATGTTGGAAGCTGAGTCTAAGACTGAGACTGAGACTGAGAAGTTTCTGGTTGTCACATTAAATGTTTAATCAGCAGTTTCGCAACTAAATATAAACTGTCAATACCAAATATTGTGTGGTTTAGACAAAGCAGCAACTTCTCGAGTCAGAGAGCGAGTGAGAGATCTGTTTAAGCACAGCTGTTGTCTCTGAGTATTTCAAACTTAATTTGTTTGCATTCGCATTAGCATGAGTGAGTGTGTCTGTGTGTGTGTGTGTGTGTGTGTGTGTGTGTCTGAGTCTCTTAAACGACTAGCAAACATGTTTTGGCATGTCATTTGGTCATGTATATTGGTTTATTTATAATTGTTGGCATGCCTTTTGGGGCCATTCAATAATTTAAGCGAGCCACTTGCGCTTGCCTGATTTATGCCACAGTGGCATGAGCTAATTGAAAATGATTAGCACACACAGATGTCGAGAGGTTGTGTTTAAACCTTAGATTAAATTGTGTTTATAAAGCTGTTGTAGTTTATAGTGAGTGACGAAGTTTCTTGTACAATAATGTTTATTTTCTTTATGATTCCTGCATTCCTGTTTGGGTTTCCATCAGGTAAGAATTGTAGAAGTTATTTAAGAAATACTTTTGTAGTAGTACTTTGTATCTTTTGCTGACAATCTGGTATTATTTTTTGGTATATATTTTTTAATATTGTACTATATCAACAAACCAAATATAGCCTTTGGTATATTTTTTTGTTTTTGTTTTTTTTTTTGTGGTATTTTCATCTTACTTTTACTTATTGATATAGGCTTCTTAAATTCTTTAAACTCTAATTTGTTTATATGAAAGAAATATTATTAATAGCATGACTATGTTTCTTTTAGTTCTTATGTTTTGAAATTATTTAGAATCTTACTAAGCCAAATTAATGTGCTTTATAGCATCTAATGATGCAAACTTTTTTTAGTATATTCCAATATAATTATAAGTTGCACTTTAAAATATTTGGCTTAGGATTCTATATAGAAACACTGTTTGAATTACTGAACTGATAAATTCATATTATCCATGTTACGAAATCCCTTAAGTAGTTATGCTTGAATGCCATGAGGCAGCTATCAAAACTTTGCAATCAGTCAGTTACAGTTGGACACATGTCAATCAGTACATCAATGAGTCAATAGCAAGTACAGCTGCTGCTGCTGCAATGGTCATGTTAAGAGCCTCAAGTAGCTAGTAAGCAAACATTAAGCGGATCAGTTTAAATATGCGAAAAGCCTTTAAGCGGTTCTCCGACTCGAGACAGTTGATGGCCAAACAATGACAGTTACTAGACAACACCAGCAACAACAAGAAACAAGAACAACAACTATTTATGTGCGCATAGGTATGCGATTCAAGGCAATTTCCTTAATGCTATTTGAGGAGCGTCTGGCGTCTAGCAGATGGCCATAATTAACGCACGTTGTTGTCTGTCTCACAATTGGTAAGAGGAAAGTTCTTTGGCTCACATACACATTCACATTCACATGCACATAGACTGGGAAACTTTGGCTCAAATACACACATGACAATAATAATTATTGTCTTGATTATGCTCCTGTGCATGTTTTACTGTTTTACTTATCCGAGTTTTGCCATTTAGCCAAATTGCCAGACATTTGTCTTCAGTTCAGTCTCGAGTCTCGAGACTGTTTGCCGCTTGGCCTGTCATTCCTTGTTCTCAGTCTCTTACATCCTTCATCCTTTGCTGTCTGTTGGCATTTCGCTTTTTTTTTGGTTGGCCCTGCTTCACCTTGATGATGGGTCTCAGCAGCTCATCATCGCTGCCTTGCGGAGTTTATGCTTAAAAGCTTTTCATTTAGCTTAATTAACTTATAACAATTTGGTGGTTTATTATCTTAATTTATAACCTCAAGGCATAAATCGTTCGTCGTCGTCGTCGTTTCTCAACTCGTTTCTCGTTTCTAATTAAACTTTAAGTGAATTTCATTTATGAACTTGCCTGCTTTTATGTATATTTAATTTTTATGCCAGGCTTACGCGCTTAAATCACATTGTATATAGTACATTTATATGCGTTGATTTATAAGTTCATAAAGGTCCAGCTAATCAGAGCTTTCTATCAAAGTCACAGTCCCAAGTCTCAATCAATTTGACAACGTAATTTATTATATGCTTCTCGCAAACAATCAAAGAAAAGTTGTTCACGACTTCGAGGCACCATTTAGTCCTTCAAAGCATATCGTATTCAGTATAAAATAATACTACCCGCTTCTTGGCTTGTTCTTATCTGCAGGGTATTATAAATCAAATGCAACTGTAATACAACTAATTTATTTAAAATGCTCATTCATGCCATATCGAATTCTTGTCCATTCATCAAAAGTCAACGCAAAAGGACGCATGGGTCAAAGGCTTTTGTGTTTGCACTGACCCTAAAGGACTTTCTTTGCCGCCCACACACACACATTGAGTCCACTCTCTTCTGCTATCTGTGAAGCTATGCAATTAATATTGAAAAGCTCAGCAGTATACAAAACATGATGGTCTTAGCTTTTTTGTGAGGGGTGACAACTGTATGCAGTCTGTCTGAAAATGGACTTGAATGAAGGAGAAGATGATGTTGTGATGATGATGATGATGGAACTGATGAAAGCAAGCGTGTGACAAATGTCCAAAGCTGCTGCTGCTACTGTTCAAAGATTTACAAAATCACAAATCTGTCCTGTCGCCCCCCGGCTTCACAGGAAATTTCTTGAGGCTAATTAATTGAACTTTCTTGGTCAAGCAAAAACGGTTGACAACCCAACAAACAAGTGTCAGCAATGTCAATCTTTTGTACGTTTTAATGGAATTACTATACATTTGTGCAAATAGAATTTGTAATTAACTTGTTAAACAATCTATGCAAGTTCATAATTGTAATTCCATCTCTTAAGGTGTGTGCTGAATTCTAATTACAATATTGTTATTGTTTAATCATTTAATGAGTTGTTTAGTTGAGGAATTTTATAGAACGTATTTGCACAGTTTGATTAATAATTGAGAATGTTATTGTCAAAATATTAATTTACAATCACAATATTAAAAGTAACTGAATGTACTTTAATATGCATAACAGATGGATTATTTGTGTGCTGCTTAATTTGCAAAGATATTAGTTTACAATCATAATAGTATTCACAAGTAAGAAAGCTGCAATCGATTGAGTTTGACTGAGAAATATCTGCTATTCATTTTGAATAAAAGCAAAACAGTGCGGAGTTATTCTTAAAATATACCGGCTTATGTATAACGTATGCACTACAATATACTGAAGGCCATATTTGGTATATTGTTAAAGTACTACATTCTGAATATACCATAGTAGCCAAAAATATACCAGATTATCAGCTAAAGCGTTATTTTTCATAAAAAATACTCAAAATAATATACCATAAATATACTAAGATATACTGAATGTCATATTTGGTATATCATTGAAGTACATTTGAATACCAAATTGATATACTTGAGTATTTTTTTACTATGGTATGTTTTTTTGTAGTATTACATTTGAAATATACCATAAAAGTCAAAATATACCAAATCGACAACCTAAGCAGCTGAAACTCGATTGTTCAGCTGCTTCAAAATAATAATAGAGATTAATTACTTGTGTGCTGCTTAATTTGCCAAAATATTAATTTGCAATTATTTTTGCCTACAACTTACAATATTAAAAGTAGCAGATACTCAAGGTATAGATTACTTAAAGACCCGCTTGAAATCTTGTTAATTTGCGTGAATGTGATTTATTAAACGTTTAGCTATTTTGTGGCTCTTTTCAAAATTTGTCTGTCAGTCGTTTTGAGGCGTTTATGGGCGTGGCATGACTTTGCGCTTTTTGTCGCGCACTTGACGGAGGCGAGTGTTTAATGAGCTATAAGTATCTCGGAACAGTTGCGATGAGTGCCACTCATTTCTGGTCTGTCATCGCGCCGCCGCCGCCGCTAAGTATGCAACAACTTTTGACAAACGACATTACGCCGCAATGGCAATTAATTGCTAGCCCCAGCAACATGACAAAGCCGATTCAAAACAGTCTACACAGAGGAGAGAGAGCTACAGAATGTACTGTGTATGGAAGCCAACAGTCATGGACGTCACATTACGTCTCATTAGTGGCTCGGGATGCAGCGGAAATGATTCATTTCCGCCAGTCAAAATGAAAATGAAAATGAAAATGAACAGTTTTCGGCAGTTTTCAAGTGAGTTCGAGTTCTGCCAGCCAGCAAACAAAAAGCGACAATGTCATCGAGTAGGTGGAGGCAACTCCACAACAACAACAACGACAAAAAAAGAACACCAACCAAAAACGAAAAAAAATGAAAATTCGTATTTCAATTGAATTGATTTTGAATGCTGCCGCTGTCTGCCGGCTGTCTGCTTGGGCTATTGAAAAGTGCGTGCGTGTTTTTTAAGAGTTCTGGGGTTGGTTGAAGTTCTACAAAGTTTATGTCTACCTCATTTTCTCTGTGCCTCCGACCTTTCTCTCTTCATTCTCTGATTGACTTTTGCGTTGACATTTGCGCTCGGTTATCGCGCGAGCTTTTGCCGCTGCCGCCCTTTTTGGGGATTTCTCTCTTCTGTGGAAACTGTTGAGGGCTTTCCCCCTGGCATAAAACGGGTGTCTGTCTGTCTGTTGCTCTCTGTTTGTGATTCCACAATAAACGCATTATGCTGCCATTAGTTGAGTGCCAGAGCCTTCCGCTTGTTTGCCAGCTTCCGTTTCTGTTTTTGTTTGTTTGTTTGCCAGCTCCATACTGTATATTCAGTTCACTTCTGTTCGAGGGGGTCGCATTTTTTTTCCTCCTTTGTTGTCGTTGTTGTTCTCGCCTAACAATAAAGCAAAAAAAAACTGTCCATGTCCAAGGGGGGTCCAGGTAGTATTACTGCATGCTGTGTTTGTTCCTTGTTTTGGGGGGCGGGAAACTTGCTTGCAAACTTTTCATGCAATGAATTGTTAATTTCGTTAAACAGTTTCCACTTTTCCTCGCATTTGACTTTTCATTCAGCCTCTCTAAACGACGTCAAATGACATTTACGTTGATTGCATTTCTATGAGTTGCTTTAGCACTCAGCATAAATTCTATCATCTTATTTTAGTAATAGCAGTTCAATACGGGGTTGCAAAAAGTACATTCGATATGTTTGCAGATAAACACGGCGACCAGCTGTCAGCTGCAGTTTAAATTCGAATTATTGTTAAGGAAAAAGTCTGTGAAATGCCCATCGATCTATAAGTTGTAATGGAAATTGAATACCATTTGATTTGTATCATTTGATTAATATTAACTTAAAATGTACATTAGTTGGAGGGTGTATTCAGAAAAGTTTCACGAGATTTTGATTAAATTAAATTTACTTCTAGTAGGCAAAATCTCTATAACAATTTTAAAGTAGCGATATACAAATTATATTCGTAACCTAGTATATTAGCATTTTGGTATATTGATGATTGGTTCATATCGGTATATCAGTATATTAGTATTCTAGTATATTCATATATTAGTATGTTGGTGTATTGGTATATTAGTATATTACAAATATACAAATTATATTACTATACTTGTATATTTTGGTATTTTTGGTATATTTCGTATATTAGTATGTTGGTATATTGGTATATTATTATGATGGTATATTGGTATATTAGTATTTTAGTATTTTTGTATAATAGTAATGTACTTTTATAATATTCTAATATATACTATAAAAATATCTTAGCGAAAAAAATAATTTCTTCTTCCTCTAAAAATCTTTCGTTTGTATTTGACCATTCTTTTTCACTTAAATCAAAATATCATTTTGACATTTTGTAAATTTCTTTTCTTCTTATGAAAAATTGATTACTTAAAAAAAAAGTTCTAAAAGTAAAAAAAATTTTCCTTTTAAATACTCCAAACAAAATTTTCAGTCGCCTTATGTTTTTTCTTCTACCTGGCGTTTAATTTTGTATGTATTTTTTGCTATATTTACCTTGCTTTACTTATCACATATTTCATTTCCCGTCTTCTCCAATTGTCGTATATTTTTTTTAAGTCTTATTATTTAACAATATTAGTTGAACATCGATATTTATTCAATTCCAACTAAAGCTGTCTAGCGCACCTTGTTTATTTTTTATATTTTATGCTGTATTTACCTTTGTTTCACTTATCACATATGGAGTTATCACATCTCGCAGCAGCTTCCTCGTTGCGGAAGTTAATGCTCAGTTATACGCACTTCGAAAATCAAAGTATTTTTATGCTTCTGTTGCGCTTCCATCAATGGTCATTTACCCTGACGCTTGATGCTCTTACTACAGCAGCAAATGGCGAGACATACACACGCCCACACACACACACACACATACACTAATACTACTTGCCACCCACACACACACACACACACATTCAGAGAGAGTTGCGTGTGCTGGGATGTGTCACCTACCGTTTAACGATATTTTGCTGACAGCGACAACGGATAATTAGTTTCGCTAACGAGAAAACTTCAACGTGCTGGCCGCACACACACACACACACACACACACACACACACACACACACATTAACATTACACTTGACACATGATGTGGATGCTCTCTCTCTCTCTCTCTCTATCTCTTTGGGTAGTGCAACATGTTAACTCAAGTAGCGTTAACAATAATAGCAACAACAACAACAAGAGAACAGCAGCAACATGGCCAACACGTACTCGAAAACAGTTGAACTGAGCTCAGCTCATGGCCATCGTAGCATCAGCTCAGTTATTTCGAATGTGAAGAGCAGAGTACGGCAAGACAGGATGAACAATCCGCCGGAATCCTTTGGACACGCTTCAGTGCGTTCGCCTTGCAGCTAATAAAATGATTATGTGTTGTTTTTATGCTCGCCAGCAGCAGACAGCAGCAGTCTCATATTGTTGCCACGACATCAGACAACGGACTCTACATCGTTGTCTGTTGGATAGGCGCTTTCAAAACAATTGCTGTGATTGTTTACATATTAATGACGACAGCTACTTTTATGGAGTGCCAACATTTCGGCTACATAATTGATTGACGACAGCAATTGGCTGGATATTAAAAGGCTTTCCAGACATCACCGAAATGAGGCACAAATTGTAGCAATTTCTTTGCTCGCCTCTGTTTCTCATAAGTAGATAATTAGGTTGCTGATTTATTTCAATTGCTTAGTCAGATGTGTTAAACATTATATCTTTTATATATAAAATATTGTCACATTTTTCTGTGAAATATTTAGAACAAAAAAAAGCAAATGATTTAATGCAGTTTTTTCTCTCTTTTTTCTCCATAAGTGGATAATTAACTTATTGATGTATGTTAATAAATTAATTCCAATTGTTTAGTCAGAAGTGTTAAATATTCAGCTACAGAATGTATTTCACATTTCAAATATTGTCACTTTTTTTGTGAAATATTTAACATAAAAAAGCAAAAGCTTTAATACATTTTTTTTTGCATTTAATATATTTACATAAGCTTGTGTAAATATTCAAAATAATTAATATACAGTTTGCTTTTTGAGATATATTTTGTTTGTTTTCAATATTTGCTTATTGACATTAATTCGGTTGAAAAGTAATATCAATATTTTTGTTTGCTTTTGCTTTTGCTTTAATGATTCATTTTATGCATCTTTCTTATATTAATTTTAACGCATTATTTCTTTTAGACATTATGTGTTTGATATTTAATTTTATAACTCATTTCCATATAGCTTTCTATGCAAATTTTCTTTAGATGAAAATTCTCGAATTAATTGAAGAATTACTTATGTATGCAAAACTGGCTGACAATCTAGTATATTTTGATCTATATAGTATACTTCGAGAGTAGTGCTATATTAATATACCAAAAATAATACTTCGCTATATTTTATTAGCTTTGTGGTATATATATTTGGTATATTTTGGGCATATAATTTTATGCAAATTCCATACATGAAGAAGACTTTAGTATATTTTAGTATTTTTGTGGTATATGAATTTGGTATATTTTGGGCATATAATTTTATTAAAATTACGTACCGCGTATCTCACAGTCCAGCACACTCTATGTTTCTTCTACCAATTTCCGTTTTATTAGTTCATTTCGTAAATCTTTTTCATATTAATTTCCACCCATTTTTTTCTCAACATTTTCGCGTATTCTTAAAAAACACTTGGCAAATTTAACAACTGCTTTGGCAAGCCGAATGATTAAATTTACATTAAGTACATTTTTCATAATGCGTTTTTCTTTGTGCATGTTCCTCCCGGCATGTAACTGAAAACCGCGTCCCTTTTTTGTGCCCTTTCCAGAGTGTTGCCTGCACATACCGGAAGTAGCTGTCGATTTGCAACAAATGGCTACCGGATGTTGCCACATGCTGCACGTGGGTCGGCGCTCTGCTCTTCTGTTTTTTTTTTGTATGTTGAATGGTACTCTAACCCTTTGGCAATTAATTGCCTAGCACGTAATTATTTTGTAGTTAAAATGGGCGCGGTTGCCCACACACACACACACACACACATTTACACACACACGCACACATCGACACACACACAACGACTCACACACTTACACTCGATGTTGGCCATGCATAATTTGGGTTTTTGCAGCTAATTAAAAGCGCGTTGCTTTGTTGAAATTAGACGCGAAGCGGCAGCTTGTAGATGGCAGAAGAGAGAGGACTGTGGAAAGTGGAGTTGGAGTTGGAGTCAGTTACAGGTGGAGAGTTGTGACTTCAATTAGCGCTGTGTTGCAGCATTTGTTTGCGGGGCGTTCTCGACTAAATTAAAATTAATATTGCCTACTTTGCAGCGTCGAAATTTCGACTAACTTTGAAGATTTAAATGTCTTTAAAGCGCATGTTGAACGCCAGCATTAAATGCATGAAACTATAGTTGATTGTTGACATTGACTTAACAATCGATGAATGAATGCATCTTTTCCCTTCCCTTTGTGGTAATTGAATAACTCGATGTTGTTTTGTTTTTAATTTCATAATTATGGCATTTTTATTTGCATTTTAATTACTACATTGTAAATACACGCGTATTCAATATCAATAATTACACATAGACATACAGTTAATTTCAGTATTTTCTAATGGATAAACAACATAGTACGAGAACGAATATAATATGTGTATGCATTGTATCTATTTTTATTTATCTCTGTGTCTGTATTCACTTAATATTCATGTAATATTCAATATGTAATATATAAAGAGTAGAATGGTTTTTATGGGTAGCAGTCACATTTCAATGCATATCTAATTGTCTGCCCAATGCAAAAATTGCAGTTCATTAGTGCGGCAGTTATTGTGTTACAAGTTATAATTATTAATGTACGTACTATGTATATATATATGTTTATGAGAAATGGGTTAATAATTGATTTTTAGACTGTAAATTGAAGGAGTTTTTGCCATATGCCTAATGGTGGTATTTACGATCTATATCTAAATGTAGATTTATCATTATAATTTATAGTTATGTGTATGTATGTAATTAAACAACAACTAAATAATGTTTCAGCTATAATTAGAGGGTGATTTCTAAATTACTATATGCACAATTTCATTCACTTATTGTTTTCTCTCTCTTTACAGATATCCTATTTGCATATTTGAATATTTTAATTCAATTTAATGTTTTGCGCGTAAGTCTAGCCTTATTACAATATTTACACTTAGCAACTAAAACATTCATTCAAGTGCAATATATATCTATATAGCTTATAATTTACATAATTTACTTTATCGATTTAATAATTAGCATAATTATCATTGTTGTAGCTGCTTTTAAGTAACAATCTAACTAACTGTCTATGTAAGCGCTGGCTTTTGGCTGCCCGCATACTTGGAGGAACTTATCATACGTTTTTTTCTTTAAACATTTACAATCATCTACATGCTAAATACTAATTCTATGAAAGCAATTTGTAGAAACGGGGGAGAGATGTAGAGGGAAAAAAAGGAAAGCGACAGTCGGTTTCTTTTTTTTTTTTAGTAAGTCTATCACTAGCATAGAACCAATCGCCGCTTTGATTGGCACACGTTTTTTACACTTTTATTTGTTGTTTTATCAAGTCAGCTTTTTGAGTAGTTGAAGAACGAAACCTTTACGAGTAATAAACAATTGAATTTCGCTTTTGAAATTAGTCGCACACAGTTTGGTTTCAGTCTTAGTCACATAAACAAGTTTTACCGAAGAAAAGTTGAAAGCACCTTGAAAAAGCTCACATAAAAGCTCGCAAAGCACATGAAAGCTCAGCTAAACACTTTAGTTGAAATTGAAAGGCGTTTAAAGTTAGCTGAAAGCTGTTTCTATAGCTGGTGGATTAATCTTGCTTGCTTACAAATTGAAATTAAACGATTAACAATGTTTGCATACTATTTTTTTTTTATCATTTTTCGATTAATCTTGCTTGCATTAAACTGTTTTTAATGTTCTCGCATACTTTTCTATTGCTTTTGGTTTAATTTTGTATGCTTAAATGTTTTTGTGCACTTCTCTTATGTTTTTGTGTAAATTTTGCCATACTTTTCGATTGCTTTTGGATTAAGTTCGCTTGCTTTATAACTCAGCTTTCGGTACTCTGTGTGTGCGTGTGTTACGTATACGCCCCGTGTCTACTCAACTCTTACTCGAAATTCTCCGCGCCGCCATTGTTGAATCGCTCACACCAAGCGAGCAATTCCCTCACTTCCCGCGCATAAAGCTGCTCCTGAGCTTGCGTGGAAAGCTGTCCTCCAGCTCCTCCTGGCAACTGATTGCCCGCTGTGGCCAGAGGTCAGACATTGTGGCAAGGCTGCTGATGGCTGCTGCTGCCGCTGCCGCTGCCCGAGTTGCTCAACAAACTGCGCTCGCTGGCCACACTGCCGGGTGCATAGATCAGTTCGTTGTTGGCTTCCTTGGCCAAAGGTTCCTCCACATGCGACTGTTTGCGACTGCCGCGTGTCGATTGTCCACGCCACGATTGCGTCTCCAGCGGCTGCTGTGAATGCTGCTGCGCATGTGGCACTAGAGGCAGCAACTGCTGTTGCTGTTGCGAGGGTTGTTGTTGATCATCCACCTTCACATAGAGTCGCTCCATATCGTCCAGATCACCATCGGCCGTGTGATAAAGCGCCTGATCATCGTCATGACATGACATGAGCATGGCCATGGGCGAAGGCGAGCCACCGCAACCCGAATCCGCTAGCCCATTGTAGCAGAAGGACGAGCCATCCAAGTCGAGTAAATTCTGATGCTGTTGCTGGCTCTTGGCGTTGGTGGCAAGTGTTTGATCCACATGATGCTGTCCAGTCTGAGTTTGCACCTTAAAGCGTGCACTGTCTCTGCCAATGCTGCAACCGTGTGGCAACTGTTGACGTCGCACGCTGGCAAATTGCGTTGCATTGCTGCCAGTTGTGGATGAGGATTGTTGCTGCTGGTGCTGCTGTTGCTGATGTCCATTGGGTGCCGCCTCGTAGGTGTGACAGTTGCTCAGCTTATTCTCAGTGATGTGCATGTGCATGTGTTTGTCCTTGGGATAATAATACTGATCCGAATAGACGGAGCGAGCACCGTTCGTGTTGCTCGGATAGATCTCGCCTGTCGTTGACATTTGCTGATAGATGTTGGCGCTGGAATGCGGCTGCTGTTGATGTGGCGACTGTTGCTGATGTGGCGACTGTTGCTGCTGCTGGTAATGCGGATGCATGGGTCGCTGCATGCCATAGGAACCGGGCATTGCCGCTGGGCCTGGACGTTGCTGATAACGCGGTTGCTGCTGCTGTTGTTGCTGTTGGCCGGGATTGAGGATGGCTGAGGTGGCATATGGCGCTGGTGAAGCATTGCCATGACGTCCATATTCGCTGGGCGCCTTGCCAAAGCTGGACACCTCAGCATAGTCCGTTGGTATGTTGGAATATTCGCCCACGTAGCTGCAAATGAAGAGATAAAACAAAAAATCAGTTATTGCTGTTGCCTGTTTATTACAAAAATTCCCACGCCCACGCATTGAGGTAATTGGAGAGAGAGAGAGAGAGAGAGAGAGAGAGAGGGGTTGGTGGCAGCGCCAGCCAAAACAAATTTTTCAGCTGCCCATTTTTCGGTTATAAATTTGGTCAAAAACGAGGTGGAGCTATGGAATTTATGGCGTGCGGTCTACACGCCACAGACGGAAATTTGCATTTCGTTTTTAGCCCCGGCCGGAACCAGGTCCGTGCATGGATCCACACACACACACACACACACACACACACACATACTGACACACACTCGCAGTTGGCTGAGCGCGTGCTCATGTGTAAAAATGAAATTTATTTCGGATTTAACATTTTACATATTTACACCTGCAGCTGAGGTAAAAGCTCTACAGCTCTGTAATGTGGTGCAAATGGATCTGGCTCTAAGCAAAGATAACTCCAATCAGCAGCTGCAACTAGGCGAAGGATCTGCTTAACGCACTCAAATAAATTAACAAGCAAAAATAGTTGCGTAAAACTGTGAAATTCATTTAGTGCGATGACTATAGAAATACCTTGTGAAATTCTAAAAGAAATTTGTGAGATGAAAAGTTGATATTATAATACCAAAATCTCTTAAATATGGTATTTAGTATATTTTGGTATTTAGTACCATATTATATTTAGTATAAAGTGAATATACTATACTATTTAGTATATTTTACTACTAAGTATCACTCAGTTTGTAAGATGTAAGATACTATCAAATACAGTATTTAGTATATTTCTGTATTTAGTTGTTGGACTGAAAAGTTGATATATAAAATACCGAATACTACCACTTCTAGTATTTTATATCAATTAGTTTTGTGGGAGGAAAAGTTGTTACATAAAATACCAAATTCAACCAAATATAGTATTTAGTACCATTTATTTTGTATGCTGAAAAATTGATACATTAAAATACCAAATACTTTCCAAATATAGTATTTATATTAAAATACCATATACCACCATATTTAGTATCAATTAGTTTGAGGTATGATACCATATATAGTATTTAGTATCATTTAGTTTGTGGGATGAAAAGTTGATAGATAAAATACTAAATATAGTGTTTAGTATCAATGAAAGTTAATACATAAAATACCAATTACTACAAAAAGTATTGAGTATAGTTTGTTGGATAAAGGGTAGATACATTAAAATACCAAACTTAGTATATTTTAGTGTGTTGACAGTATATAAAATACCAAATACTAACATATATAATATTTAGTATCAATTAGTTAGTGGTATGAAAAGTTGATACATAAAATACCAAATATAGTGTTTAGTATCATTTAGTTTAAAATACCAAATACTACCAAATATAGCATTTAGGGTCATTTAGTATCCTAACGTTCGTAATGAGTTTATTTGCAAACCTAAAAGTTAAATCTCGAAATTCGTATTCAATTTTAGAACAAACTCATTACCAACCTTATTTATACAATATCTAAACTTTGTTTTTGTAATATTCAACATTTTTAATTCAAACCATAAATCAAGCTTTTCTTTTTTTTTCGGTAACTGTCATATTCTTTGTATCTCCGCTTAAACACTCAAGATACCCTTTTTCCCAATTAATTCACCTGATGTCGTGTCGTGGTATTAAAAGGTGTAAAATGGCCACCCACACACACACGAATTTTTTAGCATCATTTTCGTATTTAAATACTGAAAGCGGATTAAGCAGCAGTTACCGAGGAAAGAAAAAAAAACGCAAACGAAAATTCAGCCAAAAGCTGACTAGCGAAAAAAACGAAAGCAGAAACGAAACGAAAGCAGAAGATATACGATGTATTGATGGAGTTTCCATGGCAAAAAAAAAAAAAAAAAAGAAAGCAAAAAAAAAACTTCAGTGCGTGCATTTCAAAATACGCTTTTAATGCCTTTAATGAGTTTTCATTTTGGCAAAGGGAAATGTCTGCAACGAGCAGAGAAGAGCAGGTTAAATGTCAGTGGAGACTATGCAAAAAGTAAAACTAAATAGCAGTAAGTAGCTTACCGCTCTAGAGAGGGGGAGACAAAAACCTTGTACAAATTATATGTACATGAAACTTGTTACACGCGGCTAATTTGAACTGAACTGTCTCTCATTTATTTGCTGCAATTTTTAAAGCGATCATTTAAAGTGCATTCAGAAGTCGATGGGGCGAAAATTGCATTATATATATATATATACTTCACACATATGATATTCATTAAAATGTGATTACTTTTATTGTTATTATTATTGTTATTGTTATTGGAGTTTTCGCGCACTATTTTGTTGCAATTATTTTATATTAATATTTGCTCTGCTCTGCACAATTTTCACAATTCGAGTTTTTAATGACTAATTAAGTGTGCAAAAATAATTATAATTATCTCGGCACAAAATTTATATACACAGAAGTCGTGTGCCGGAAAAATCATATATTAAAATATGCATGCAAATTGTGCACAACAATTTATATATTAATTTCTTCTTTTTTTTTGTATGTCGACTCTTCAGCTTTTTGCGCTTGATTGGCATTTAATTGCCATTTGGTGGACAGCATCTGAACTGGCATTGATTTGTCGTCTGTGATTTAACATTGATAGGATAAATTGATAGGAAATTATAACAAGAGCTTAAACAACACACTTGCCGAATAGCAAAACAATTTTGAGCACGCGATTTTAAAGCAACATATTATGTGAAAAGTTATTGAATTATTTAATAGCACAACTCGATGACCTTTCCTGCCCCCTCTTCGGGGGCTAATTTGCAGCTTTTGTGGCTGGCATTAAATTGGCCACAAAATAAATAACAATTACGGTTTTCGGCAATTTCAGCTACGAAAGCGCCAAACAACATTTGCAACTGCAAAACGCAAACAATTATTGTTCCCTGTGATTCTCGATTGGCCAGACAAATAAATTAGCCAATGCCTTCGCCAGCCTTGTTTTGATTAACCATTCCATGCCGGACATTTTGCGTTGTTGTGCATAAATAAATTACAAAAAATGCCAAAAGCATTAAACAAAAATTTAAAACATATTTTGCATAGAGTGCAAATAAGTATGCTATACTTTTTGTCGTTGATTTAAGTAGTTGAACAAGTAAAGCAATAAAGTAGCAAATTATTAATGGCATTTCTTCAACTCAACTACGACACTTTAAGCTGTCCAGTTAAAGTTGTTGTAACTTCGCCTGCGATAATTACATTTGTGCCAACAGGGAGCTCGGGCAAAAAAAAACTATGCAGCCACTCTGCAAAAGTGTCCATTGGGAGGTGTGTCCACTAACTGTACACACACACACACAGAGAGAGAGCGAAAAAATCAACATAAATACCGCGCCAACATCTCCATTTCTAACTTGATTTTGTTGGCGCCGCACAAAAACAAAGAGAGTAAAAAACGCAAAGCCAAAAAACAAAAAAAAAACTGAAAATGCTACGAAAATTTTTCGACGCGCCAGAAAAATGCAATTTCACAGTTTGGTGAATTTTTATTGTCGTCGCTTTTGAGTGGGTCCCCAGTTAAATTCGACTGCTCCCCACCTTTTTTTTTGTTTTTGTTGTTTCTGGTTTGTTGCAAATGGGCAAAAAGAAAAACAAGTAAACTTACCGCTGATGGTTGCGTTCGCTGGCGTGTCCATGAATATCATCGATGTTGCTGCCATTGGCGCCGCCGCCGCCGCTGCCGCTGCCGGAGGCAACACCAGCGCCTGCATTTGCAGCACCACAGACGGGCGCATAGTCGGCGATGTGATCCTTTTGCATGTCGAGGGTGTCGCCGCTGGGCGAGGTGCGCCACACCATGCCACCGGTGGAGGCATCGAGCCAGTAGCCGTTGCCATTTCGCGTCGATAGACTCGGCATTTTCAGCACATCGCTCGTGTGATTGCCTACAGGTGAAAGAGAGAAAGAGAAAACAGAAAGAGATGCAGTTAGTGTGTGGGGCATGATGAGACAGAGACAGAGCAATTAAATGTGTTGCAACAAATTGCGAATCAAATGAATTGTTGGCCGGAAATTAACAAAAAATTACAAATGTGTCGCTTAGATGTTCCCAAAAACGTTAAGTCCTTAGCTAACAATTTTTGCTTTTTGTGTTGATCAAATAAAACACACAAAAAATAAAAATATTGTTTGAAAATATATTCCCTCATATAAACTAAGTTAAAATAATATATCAAAAATATGCTAGAAACATATTTCAATAAATATCTATTTTTAAATTTATTCCCTCTTATAAAAGCAGTGAAATTTGCTATTATATTTCACGTTTTTTTGTAGCGGAAACATTAGCAAAAATGGTTCTATTTATATATTTAAAACTACATAATCAAATTGCACTTAATATGATTTATTTTGCAAGTTTTTTTTAAATTGCATCACCAAAAAAAGTTGTCGAAATGGCAGCGAAAGTGTTTTTCGCTGGCTTTTGGGGATTTTAAATGTCTCGCTGCAGTGGCTATAAATTCAGCGCATTAAAATAATATTATGGAATTGTGGGGACGCGCAGGCTGAAATTTCCTCCACACACACACACGGTGAACAAAATGAAATAAATTATTGTCAATTTTCCAGTTGTCGCTGCCAACGCAAAATGTGTTGCATACTTTCGCGCTGAATGCAAAAATAAATAAGTATCGCATAAAAAATGCACCAATTAAACTGTCCCCGGGTTATAACTGCACATCACTACGACTATTTTTATGGGCTATTGTTTTGTTTTTCACTCCGCACCGACTTTTAATGTCTATAGCTGACGTTCACGTTCAGGTGCTTTGCGCTTTTGCCTGCTTAGTTTATGTTGGCCCCTATGAATATGCAATACTTTTTTTTCATTGCTTTGCTTTTGCATTGCACTTGTTTTAAATTGTCGGTTAGCTGTGGCTTGTTCAACAATTCGCAAAGTTGAAAAAGCAAAGGCAGCAACTGCAACAGCAGCAGGGAAAAAAATAGGATTACAACTATATTGTGAACTATAGAAATTGAAAATAACGGACACGCGGCTAGAGCTTAACGAGCATTGTTTTCAATTCTCTTTCACATGAATTTCGCTTTTGTTTTTTTTTTGTAATGAAGCGAACGCCACTTTTTTATGAGTTTCTTGAGCAGAGCATCAACAAAAAAAAAAAAAACAAATGCAGTCAAATAGTTTTTGTTAACTTAAGCATGTGTCAAAATATTGTTCAAAGGTTTTGCTTTGTGACAGGATTTAATAATGACAAGGGATAAATTTCGGTGAAGGGAGATTAAAATAGAAGCCGTATTAAAACATTTCGAATTATTGATAGTAAGTTATTTAAGTAAGTTATTTATGCACAAAATAAGATTTTAGTGTCCCAGACTTTTAAAAAAATGTTCAATAATTTAAATTTTGCAAGGCCAAACAATACGGTTTCATAATACGAATCCCTAAGCTAACTAAAAATATTGCTTTACAAATTTGAATCTCGTTCTCTTCTCTGACAAATTTTTAGAGTTTCAATATCTCAAACTTCTTCAAGTCTTCTTCTAAATATTCTGCTTAAGTTTGGACTTCTTTTTAAATATATTTAAATTTGAAACTTTTTACTTTTTCTTTAATCTACTTTCTTCGAAATAAACACAGTTTAAACATTATAAAACATTATTTTTACTTCCATTTACTTTAAAGAAACACTTCTTTTTAACAACACTTTAATTTACTGTCCATAAAATATTTGCAGTCTAAATATTCTCTTCAATTTTGTTTACTTCATTTAAATATATTCAAATTAGCAAGTTTTTACTTCTCTTTTAATGTATTTCAATTTATTTTCAATTAAATAAACAACGTAAATATGCTATGCTAGTTTTCAATTCACTTTAATTACACTTTAAATACTCAACACAAGCTTTCACTTTACTTTAAATACCTTTCAATAAACATAGCTAAAATATGCTATGCAAGTTTTCACCTCACTTTAAATATACTTGAATTTTGTATCTTAACATGCGCTTGTCATTATCGAATCAACACACACACACACACACATATCACAACTAATTGATTTTATCCAATTTCAATGCGAATGTCATTTCGATTTCCCCCTTCCCAGTTGCATTATATGTTGCTCGAATTTATAGTTGTTTGGGGTCTGCCACAAGCCCTGACAAGCGTTTACTGCTCAACCAAAAAGCCTAAGCAGCAATGTGCCACACAATTTTGGTAGAGTGCCGAGTAACCCCGCTGCTCTTAACCCCTCCTCCCCCTCTCTCTCTCGCTGACTATACAGCACTCTCGTAATGCTGCTAATTTCAATTAGACCACAAAGTCTGGGAGTCGAAACATGCTGGGGACACAGTCGGTGCAGCCAACTTGTTGGTTAATAATGCACACAAAACTAAATGCATAATTGCAGTTGGGGGGCGGGAGAGAGAGAGAGAGAGAGAGAGAGAGAGAGAGAGAGGAGGGAAAGTGGGAGAGACACATGCAAAATGTTAATTTCTATTATGTGCGCCCCAGCACGAAAATTCGTGCTGCTAAAATATTTATTCGCACCTATTTTGTTGTGCGCTGCTGTGTGTGTGGAAGTTGTGTCTATCTCTAACAATGCAAAATTAGCGTTATTTATATATGCAAATGCCACGAGGAAGGAAGCGCCACTAGCTGCCCGCAACGGATGCAACTCTCTCTTTACCCTTTTCCCTTTCGTACTCACCTCGCATCGTATTCAACGCCGACTGTTTCATCATCATGTGCTTGCGCTTTACAAAGACCATGGCACCAAAGGACAACATCATGATGGCCAAAATGGCGCCCAGTAAAATGATGAACCACGGCTGTGTCAGCACATCATTCACATGCTCCGGATTGATGGGATAACTAAGCAGGAAAAGGAATTTCAAAATATTATTGCAACTTTACAAATCAAGTGCAACTTCAACTTACCGCTGATTGATAAACGGATCGAGACGCTTGGTGATCGGATCGAGACGCAACGTTGCCGGCACACAATATGGTCCAATGCCAGCATTATTCCCAGCTGCCACGCCCACCGTGTACATAACGCCCTCGGTGAGATTGGCCAAGACGAGTGTGGGAGAAGCAGCATCGATGGTGACATTTGTCAGTATACGCGAAAAGTTGTGTGCTGTATCAATGCCACGCACAATGACGTGATAGTAGAGCAATTGACCTAAGCAATGAGTGATGGGAAAAAAGTTGGGTTAACAAAGGGTTAAACAAAAAGGGGGTTAAAAACAAGGTTACTTACCATGTTGTTCCTTCATTTCGGGTGCTTTCCATTTCAGGAAGACAGCGGAGGCATTCAAAAGTATCGCTTCCATGCCAAATGGCGCATCGTTGGGCACTGAAAAATATATAAGAGAGAGAGAGAGAAGAAAAGTTGTTTTAGGTTTCGAGTTGAGATGCGTTTTTGATTGCCATCAGCTGGCAAAGGTCTAATGAGACAGTTTTCACAGCCAGCGCTAATTAATTGCCGCCATTTAGTTGTAGTTGTTGGCCAACAGTTTCCGGGATCTTTTTCTACTGCTCGAGTGTGTGACACACACGCGGTATGAGTTATATTTTTAGCAGGAAGCATCAGCTGCTGGAGGCGAAGTGTGTGCACTTCAAAAGCTCATCTTCATTTGTTTATTTATCTCTTTTTCCCTGCTCCCCTGCTCCAGTTTCAGTTCGTTTTTTTTTCAGTGTCTGTGTCTGGTTGAAGCAATTTCTTTAAATAAACACACGTGCGAATGTGAAACAAAAACAGCGCGATTGTCAAAAGCAAACGTCTCTCTTACTCTAAATAGGTGCAGCTCTAGGTAGACATACCTTTATATATATACGTTTATGGGGTTAGCAATACTTGGGAAGTCGTGAGTAGCCTTTCTCTTCTTCTCTTTACTTCTCAACTCTCAGCTCATCGCATCTTCTTTTCTATTTTGGCTTTGTTCTGCGACATGCTAAAGTGCTTGTCAGGCTTTTGTCTGTGCTTCTCTAGAGGGATTTCCCTTGCTTTCTTTTTGTTTTATATCTTCGTATTTTGTTTTCTTTTTCCTGTTGTTGCTACCCACTCCCATTTTTTTTGCTTGTCTATTTTGAGACGTGGCTGATGACGCGCTTAACACGTAGCTGCCATTGTGTGGCATATACGACCTCGAGGCGCTTTCGCTCGACACTCGACTCCTTCAAATGTGTTGCACGTTGCATTTGCCAAAAACCAATTGGCCAGAATGGCATTTCAAATGTGTCTATATCACTCAAAGGGCTAAGCTAAGCTTGGATATTTTGTGTTTACCGAGCGCGAATTACTCGAAAATATTTGACTAGTTATAACAACATTTATATGGAATATATAGAAAAAAGAAGAATGTCAGCAGATTAAATTTTATTTATTCTCTTCATAGAGGCTCAACTTGTCGCTTGAGCTTTTCAATCAGAAAGAGTTAATCTAGGCTAGTCTAATAGACTTGGAGTGGAGTAAAGAAGTTTGGCATACATCGATTAGTTATTTTTCTGAACTTTGTCTATACTTGTAATTGTTTTTTTTTTCCTTCCGATATTTGTATTGTAGGGCATAAGCTAGTCGGTCCCTTTAGTAAACTTGTCTTTAGGCTAGACTTTTGTACACTAAAATAAGATGCTAAATTAGGAATAAGCTCTCTGCTTTTGCTGAGCTTTTTCTTTACTTACAATTGCTTTTTCACTTCAAAAATTTTCTACATTATATAAGACATGTGCTCTTAGTTAAAGTCTACACTCTTTTGCAGGGTATAAGCTAGTCGTTGACTTTAAAACTTGATCTTTCTCTGCCGTTTTGTGCCCACTTCCGCAGCAGCTCAAGAAGCTGTGCCAAATGCTTCCTGTGTGTTGCATTTGCCTACACAGGATGCACATGAAATTTGCATTTGCAAGGCGCTGCAGTTGTTTTGGAACCACTGTGCAACGAGCAGGTGAAAGAATTGAATGAGTAAGGGATAGAACTTATTAGAGACTGCGGCACGCAGCAGCAGCAATAATTGTTGTTTATCTTTACACAATTGCGTTGGCAATTTCTTTGAGTTGTTGTCGTTGTTGTTGTTGCTTCGCTGAATGTTGCTCATAATACTTTTGTTGTTGTTGCTGTCAGTAAAAGTCAGACGCGCAAGTGGAAATGTGATGCATACGAAATGAGTTTTGATTTGAAGAGCCAAGAGCACGCGACTGTGACTGTGACAGACTCCTGAATTCTATCTTTTGGTGGCTGCAACGCGCGCAACGTTTGTGCATTTTATATATGTATATTGCAGCTGCCACACCGTTTGTTGACTTATTTGCGACACTGTCTCGCTCTCTCTTTTGCTGTGTTTACTTCTGCATCGTCTGACATTTGGCTGCCTGTGAAATTTCTGTCGCTTTTGCTGTCCTTGCGCTTCTGTTTTTTGCTTTTTGTATTTAATTATTTTTCTAAAAGTCGCCTCATTGAGAATTGCGCTCTTCTTTTTTTTTTGTTTTTTGGGAAGTTTTCGGGTGATAAAATGAAGTGATAAACCTGTCTGCAAAGTTTCGACTGTTGAGTTGGCATTTTTGCATTTTGCCAAACGAGAACGAAAAAGAATAAACCACAGCAAGAAAATTCGGGAAAAGTATACGTGTATCTGTTGAAATATATTTGCGAGAACAGTCTTATCAGGTGGCATCTATGGAAAACGAGCATGTGTCTCACTCAAGAGACCAACTAAGAGGAGCTCAGTAATCCGTAGAGAGTTTTCCAAGCAGATAATAGAGAGTATCTAGCTGTTTTTTTTATAGCTAAACTGCCAATGAGACGAGCAACTTTTGGCTGACAAAATCTTTGAATATGAAGCGGGGAAGTTTAAAGCGATTTTAGTTGTTTCAAAAGAAGTGAAGATTTAAAATTTAGTTGCTGTCCAAAGATCAATTTAATGCAGCTGTTTTTGATATGTTCTTTAGTCTCCTAGGTTTTGATAAATGCTGTATGACAATGATAAAAAATACTTGAAAATTCTAGTTTCTGTTTTAGCAAGAAGTATCTTTTTATGTAATGCCAATTGTGTTGTCCTTAAATAATTTAAATTGCCTAAAACAAACCACTTTTGGCTGGGAAATAAGAAGCCTTTACAGTTGAAGTAGCTGTCTTAGGAACAATTTAATGAAGCTGCTTTGAGTTGCTTCAGTCGGGGAATTTCTTGTCAATAACGATAAAGAATACTAGTAAATTTTAGTTCTAATTTCAATTGTGTTTTGCTTTAGAAAATTGCTTAGTTTGTTTTTTCTCTACCTAAATTAACCTACGTAATTTGCTCTCTACCCTTTCAATTGATCCTTGAGCACACCTTAAGCCCCTATCGAATCATTTCTGGCCACAGAGAAAGCATCCTTTTATCGTGATTTCACCTGCGACGCTTGTGGCATCAATAATGCCACACATCAGTTGAGGCGCCTCCTTTACGTTCGCCTTGTGCAATCGCTACGTGTCGCACGCATATCCTGGCGATATCCGTTTTGATTCGCTTATTTCGCTTTTTTATTTTTATTTTTGTTTTCCGCCATTTCCCGATGATTGACATACATTCGCCATTTCGCAAGATTCGTAAAGTTGCAGCCCCCTTTTTTTTCTGAATGTGTTCTTTATGCGACCCTTGGAATTATATGCGATTATTGGAACCCGCATCTGGCAGCTGGGCCAAGGAGGCAATGGCAAAGGCAAAGGCATTTATATCCTTTTATTGAATTGGTTTATTGTTGCAATGTCCTCCTCCACGCCCCGCGCATTTGTCACAAAAACAGCAAACTACCCCCGCTCTAGGGTGGCAATTTCTATACCCGCTACCTTTAGGGTAGATGGGTATTATAAATTTGTGCCTTCGGGAAATGTATATTACAGGCAGAAGGTCGAATGTCCGACCATATGAAGTATATATATTCTTTATCTGCGCGAATAGATGAGACGATATAGCTTTGTCTGTCAGTTCTACGGGGTTTAGTTGCTTCCATATCTGAATATCTCTATGTATGAATACCAATATACTAAATATAGTCTTTGGTATATTTTTAGGTTTTTTGCGGAATATTAATTTGGTATGTAGCGATGTCCGTATGTATGTTGCTTTGCTCTTTATGGTATATTATGTATGTGGTATATCAATATACCAAATAAAGGTTTTGGTATATATTTGGTATTTTTGCGGTATATATTTTGACAATCTGGCCAATTTAATGTAGTACTTTGTCAATATACCAAATATAACCTTTAGTAAATTTTTAGTATTTTTGTGGTATATGAATTTGATATATCGGCATGTCTCTATGTATGTTACAAGCTAATAACCTGATATATTTTGCACTTTATGATACATTATGAATGCAGTAATGCATAAATATACCAAATACAACTTTTGGTATATTTTTAGTTTTGTTGTGGTATATTAATTCGGTATTTTTTTTAAATTAATACTGCATTATTTGACTTTTTTCATGATATGTAGTATTTTTGTGGTTTTCATAATGAGTATCGGGTATCACACAGTCGAGCACACTCTTCTTTCTTACTTATTTACTTTCTTTTTTTTCTGGTGGTGGTTGTGAAGGTATTTATATGGTTTGTTGAATCTGACTGGTTCATTAGACGCCGTGGCGTAAACAGACTTTAAATCAAGTAAAACTCAGAACTTATATTTGCCTACGAGTATGTTTTTGCTCTAGCATAAATATTACATCAAAAGGAGCAAAACTCCTTCCTTATACTTGTATGTGTTTACTTACCATCTTCGAGGGTGCGAGCGAGGCGCGAATTTGAAGGTTTGCCCTCGACGGATTTGTAAAATGGCACAATGAAAAATTCATAGAGCGTATACTGCACGAGACCGGTGAGGGTGCAGGATGAGGCGCCGCCACCATTGAGTATCGTTAGCATGCGATATTTGCTGCTAAACAACGTGGCCAGCGATTGCTGTTGCTGCTGCTGTGTGGATTCCATTGCATCACGTTTCCCGGCAGCGGCAATATTTGGTTTTGTCGAAATCAATGCCGATGCCGAGGCGGAAGCAGAAGCTGATGCCGATGCCGATGCTCCTGCTGCTGTGGAGCCCAATAACGGATTGGTATTGACGGTAACGGGCAGCGCATTGTTTGCAATGGGATTGGGCAACTGCCTGGCATAGATGTAGAAGCCCTCGACGTATTTGCCATTGATGATCTGCATAGACAAGAGCGAGAAATAGCATGGAATGAGTTTGAATCCAATCGTTTTTTTTTCGGTTTGCTCTTTCGTATTGCTTACCTGCCAAGTGAGCTTCATGCTGGTCGAGTCCACAACGCTGGCATTGGTGAGTTCCACCACATCGCCAGACAACAGACTGGCGCGTGCTTCGCTCAGATCCAGGCCGCTGTTGAAATAGCGCTGTAAACACACACACAAAATGAGATTAAAGTAAGAGAGGAAATTAGCAAGAATAGTGTAGACTAAAAGTTCTAATATCAAGAACATTCGTCTTACAATAAGATAAAAATGTTAAGTGTTCTTAAAATTAAACCACTTTTGCAACAAATTCTCAAAATATTGGTTTAAAAAATTCCATATTTTTAAAATAATATTAGATATTTGAGTATAACTTTTTAATTTGTAAAAATAGCTTGCAATTGGTTTTTATACATTTATGAGTCTTGTTATAGGCGTGGCTAGATTGTTTAATAAATTTTAACTGCGTGTTTGACAAAGCAACATAAACACCAAATTCGGTAGCTTTAGCTTTTCTACGCTCTGAGTTGCAGATGTTTTAAACAGCAGACAGACAGACAGCAGGAAAAGCAAATGTCTAAAATATGCTAAGATGAACAAATTGTATACTTTTTAAAGCTAGATTTGGCTGTTACATATGCTATTGATTGCTGCTAAATTTAATAAGCAATTTTAATTATTAGATTTTTTATAGTCTCTGAGCTCGAGAACTTTTGAGACACAGACAGACAGACAAACAGAAAAATAGGTTTATATGTAGAAGTACACTTTTTTTTAAGCCGAAGACATTTTCTTTTGGCTGTTGCATAATTTATCGATTGCTGCTAAATCATATCAGGAAATTTTATATTTATGTCTTTAAAAGTCTTTAAGTTTGAGGATTTTAAAGACGCAGACGGACAGATAGAAGTCAGAAATGTTCCTAGCTGACGAAATGATTTACTTAAAGGAGTTAAAGCTCTCTTTTTTCGACTGTTACCTAAACTTTCGATTGCCACTAAAGTATTGCAAATTTTTTATATTCTGGGTATATAAATATAATGATATATCATTTTTTGACTTACCGTGCCCACGGCAATGGGCTCCGACATGGGGCTGGGCAGCGAGAGTCCGTGCGAGTTCTCGGCGCGTATCAAAAAGAAGTAATTGACACCCGGCAAAAGACCGAGCTGTGTGTACGTTGTGTTCTGAATGCGAGTGCCAACTGCCACCCAGCCATCGGTTTCGTTCTTCCCAAACATTTCGACAACGTAGCCAACCAAACTGGAGGCGCCAACTTTGTTGCTGCGCGTCCAGCTCAGCGTGACCGAATCCTCGCCCTTCTCCACCAGCTGCGGTTTGCCTGGCGGTCCCGGGTACGTGGATAACTCGGGTGCGCGATAGAATTTAATGTTGGGATTTGTGGGTGTATCGAGCCGAAGGTAACCGCTCCACGAGGATTTGCCATTGCGATTGCTGGCCACACAGGTGTAGAGGCCTTCGTCCTCGTGGCGCTGGAGATCGGAGATGGTCAGGGTGCCGGCATCGGAGAGATTGCGTCGCTCGTGGTCCTGCACATCGATGGGTATGCCATCCAGATACCAGGAGATCTGTGGTGCCGGTGTGCCCAATGTGCGGCACGGTAGCACCACAATCGATTTCACGGGCAACGTCTGATTGACCGGACCCTGCTCAATTATCGGTGGCGGCAGCTCGAACTGTGTGTCCACACTCACCACCGTTCGACTGCTGACGCTGCCCACCGCATTGAGGGCATTGCACACCACCACTTTGCCCGAATCTTCGCGTGCAAATCGCGCTATCGACAGCACCGAGCGACCCTCAGGTGTGAGAGTCACCTCCATCCGACCATCCCGATAGCCGGGCAGCAGCAGTGAGCTATTCCCCTCAACGGACCAATAGAGCGTGGGGCGGGGATAACCGCTGGCCTGGCACTCGAAGAGCACCTCGTCGCCGATCTCCACCAGCTGGTTCTTGGGGCGGGTGATGAATTTCGGTGGTGCTAAAGAGGGGAGGGAAATCAACGAGAGAGAGAGAGAGAGAAAAAATTGTGTTAGAGGCGGAATTTGAAAATAATAATTGGAGTCTCTTAACAAAATAACCAAGATAATAAGCTGAACTATTGAAATGCAATTTCATATTACAAATTAGAACATAGCATAAATACAAATGAGAACTAATAGTTGTGGTCTAAAATTATGGTTTAAAAATAACATTTATTTTTGTTCCCTTTACATTTTTTTTAAATTCCATTGAAAAATAAAGGATTTTGATTTTTGTTTGAATTCAAATTAAACTAAATTTTAGTTTTTTCATTAAATTGATAAAAAGAAAAGTAAATTGATTTTTGTTCTAATTAAATTTTTTTCGAATTAAGTTGTAACTACATTTTTTTTTGTAATTAAACAAAAATATTGTGAAATTATTATTAAATTTTACCATTATTCCTGTCTAATATATTTTTTAAAATTAAAAGTTAGTCTTTAAATGAATTTGATTATTTTGCTCAAATCATAAATTGGTGTTAATTCTCAACTTAAAAAAAAAAGTAGTTTAACTAGAAAATTAATTTTTTAAATGATATTTTATATGATATTTTTATTTCAAATCTTTTGGGTTATTGTTTCTAATAAAAATGTTTAATTTCAAAATTAAAAATTTTTTTTATTCCAATTAATATTCTTTAAATTGTCAAATTTGTATTAAAATTCTTTAATTTATTTTCTTTTTTTTTAAATTCTCAAATTTTAAGATTGTTATTAAAATTTTGCTTCTTCTCAAATTAAAAAAAAAAAAGTAGTTTAGCTAGAAAATGAGTTTTATAAATGATATTTGATTCATTTTTATTTCATATCTTTTGGGTTATGGTTTCTAATAAAATTGTTTAATTTCAAAATTTAAAATTTTTTTTTATTTCAATTAATATTTTTTTAAATAGTCAAATTTGTATTAAAATTCTTTAATTTCTTATTTTTATACCCGCTACCCATAGGGTAGAAGGGTATTATAACTTTGTGCCGGCAGGAAATGTATGTAACAGGTAGAAGGAGGCATCTCCGACCCTATAAAGTATATATATTCTTGATCAGCGTCAACAGCCGAGACGATCTAGCCATGTCCGTCTGTCCGTCTGTCTGTCTGTCCGTCTGTCCGTCTGTCCGTATGAAACACTGGATCTCAGAGACTATAAGAGATAGAGCTATAATTTTTTTTCGACAGCATTTGTTATGTTTGCACGCAGATCAAGTTTGTTTCAAATTTTTGCCACGCCCACTTCCGCCCCCGCAAATCAAAAAAATCGAATAACAAGCGTAATTTTAAAGTTAAAGCTGTGAATTTTGGTATATATAATAATAACAATAGTATTTATGATTCCTGAAAATTTGCTTGCGATTAGATAAAAATTGTGGAAGTTATTAAAGAAACACTTTTGTATGGGACAAAACGCCCACTTACGGGGGGTCTCAAATGCTTTGGCCGACAATCTGGTGTATTGTGCCGTCTATGGTATATTTTAAATGTTAGTATCACATCGTTATACCAAATATACCATTTGGTATATTTTTAGTATTTTGCAGTATTTTTTGGTATATTTTGAAAATAATACCGCAATATTTTGCTTTTATTCAAAAGGGGTAGCGGGTATCTCACAGTCGAGCACACTCGACTGTAGTTTTCTTACTTGTTTTTTTTTGTTGAAATTCTTTAATTTTAAGATTGTTATTAAAATTCTTAAATTTTTACAAAAAAAGTTTTATAAATTGTTGAAATTTGCGCAATATTTAAGAAATCTAAACTTTTATTTTAAAAATAAGAAACAGTTTTATATAAAATATATATATTAAACTGTAATTTTAAGAAAACAAGAATTTAATTTAATAGATATTTTTCAAAACTTTGATAATTTAACAAAAATTGGTAAATAACTTTAATTCTTAAAAAAAAAATAAAATATAAATCATAAATTATTTTCCAATACTGTGATAAAATAACACACAGCTCTCATGTGGTTGAATACAATTTAGACAGGCGGTCAAGTGAGGCTGGTGAGGTCGAGGTGGAGCAATTAACTTACCGTGAACGGTGAGAATGCCCGTGGCCGTAATTGAGCCGACCGCATTGTCCGCCTCACAACTGTATTCGCCCATGTCCTCGAGCGTGACGTCGTCCAGCTTCAGACTGCGGTCCTCAAGTATGTGCACACGACCTGCAGTCGAAAAACGAATGTGTGAGAGAAGGAGAAGAAGAGAGGGAGAGGGAGTTGAGTGAGAGATTCATGCGAGTATTGCAAAAAGTAAGAATGAAAGAAAGAAAATAAAGCGAGCAACGAACGGTTTCTTCATCGTCTTCGTCTTTTGCTTCTACTTCGTTAGTAGTTCAAGTAGCGTAAAAATGGACAAGAGTGATAGAGAGGTTTGTGGGGGGGAAGCAACTCAAATAACCGCAGCAAAGTAAGCCAAGCAGTTGGAGAGGAGGGGCCGTGGCAAGCGCTGCCACCTTACAATAAGAGATTTTGAAGACAGAGCAGAACAGCAACAACAACTTTGCTTTCTTTTTGCTCGGTTGCCTCGCTGCGAAATATACTTTAAATGTGTTGTTGTTGTCCTGATGCTGCTGTTGCTCTTCTGCTTCTTCTTCTTCAGTGGCCACTGTGCCAATTGTTTGCTTAACAAAAGTTTAGCCCAAAGCAGAGCAAATGTTTTTTTTTCTCCTCCCCTCCCCCCGGAACGTATTTTCTTTTACGGCTGCGAGGGCAGTTTAAAGAAGCGTAACTAGCTTTTGCGTGGGTTTGTCTAGTTAGACTATTTGTGTGTGTGTGTGTGTGTGTGTGTGTGGGTTGCATTTGGCAGAAGGGTGCGTCCTGTCTGAAGGACAACATTGCAACAGTGGAGTCGAGTCGAGTCGACTCAGTCGAGTGTTGTGCAAGCAAAATTGTTGATTGCTGCCAACAGAGATTGGCAATTAACGGAATTAAAAGTTACAGTTGTGTTTGCCCAGTTGGACGCTGCCCCCTCCCCCCCTTCAACAGTGGTTTGAGTTGCCAACCACACTAGCAACAACAACAATAACAGACTAACTATAACAGTTAGCAGCGCAGCCTCTGACAAACGTAGGTGTTTATTACACTGTGCGAAATGTCTAAGTGAGATGTTTTGATTGACATAAAGATTGGACGTAACTAGAAAAATCTTTGTATGCAATGTTGCTTAATTAAAAAGTGTATAAAATTGAGTATTAAAATTTATTGAAATAGTTTAAAATATCTGCCACTAAGAGAAACTTAATTAAAAAAACTTTGTCTCATTATACAGATCGTTTTTGATAGTAAAAAGCTAATGAAACTTTGTAACAAAAAGGGCTAAAAATGCTTACACGAAAGTGTATAAAATTGGTCTTAAATATGAACAGAAAAGAAACTTAAATGTTTGTAAACAAAACGAATTTCCTCTTAAGAAACAAATTGTGCAAATATGTTCAGAAAATACCCAAAAAGCGTGTGTTATTATAGAAGACTGCTTGAACTTGAAATCATTGTAGAAACTTGTTAAAATTTGTTTAAAAATGCTTCTACTAAAGTGTTGAAGAAACTTGTTAAAAATTTTTCATAAATTCTTATAATAAAGTGTTGTAAGTGTGCCTATATTATACATAACACTTTGTTGTATGGTCACACTTGAGCTTAACTATCATAATTAGCATACCAAGTGTGACCGTATTTAGTTTTAAAAATCCTTTACTTTGTTGTATGGTCACACTTGAGCTTAACTGTCATAACTATCATAATTAGCAAAATAAAAGTGACCGTATTTAGTTTTCAAAATATCCTTCATTTTGTTGTCTGGTCACACTTGATCTTAACTGTCATTTTGTCTGTACATTCGGTGTGATTAGAATGTGACTAAATTCATATTTTATACAGAATCAGCATCAACTATTTGCAGTTCATTTTCTCGACCATTTCGCTGAGTGTATTTGCTGTTGAAATGCTGACAGTTGAAACATGAAAAGCCACAGGCCAAAGGCCAAAGTAACCGCAGAAAGTAAACTTTTTTTTCTCTGTGTGTGTGTGTGTGTTGTTGTTGTACTTTGTTTGCAGTCCATGTGTGTGTTCATTTTTGTCCCCTTTAGTGTGGAGGGGAGTTGAATGCAAATATGGTAAACAGAAAGCTTAAATTTCATTTGAAATGGAAAAAACTAACAAAATGGCAGACGAAGCACTTCCGGTTAATTGACCATGAGATGGATGCTTGATGGCTGATACTTACGCAGAGGCATATTGCCGCCGGAGGCGGTGCGACGCCACAAAACATCCGGCAGAGGATCGCCACCGATGCGACACTGAAACACAACCGAGCTGCCAACAACAGCTGTTTGATTCTGCGGTCCACGTATGAGAAAAGGACGAACTGCAAAGAAGGAAAAGGATATCGAAATTAAGTTAAGAGTAGGAAAAGAGTTCTCTCTCTCTCAGCTTACCGTGCACTTTGAGAAAAGCTGTTGCGGATTCGCGAGTGCCAACAACGTTCTTGACCACACACTGGTAACGGCCATCATCCGATTGACGGGCATCCTGTATGGCCAAATTGCCACCATCGACGATGCGAATGCGCTTGTTGTTGTTGCTGCTGCTGCCAGCGCCATTCAGATTCAATGTTTGTCCATTCTTGCGCCAAGAGATTTGCGGCTCTGGTGAGCCACGCGGTGCACCGCATTCCATCAATGCCACCTCGCCTTGGGCAACTCGAGTGTTTTGCGGTTCCAGTCGAAATTCATCGCGCAAAACTGCCAAACAGCGTTGGAGAAAGAGACAGAGAAATGTTGAGAGAGTTAAGCTTTGATTGATTCAATATTAATAACTGTCGAATGAAAGGGCAAAGAGAAGTGAAGTGAAGTAAAAAGTGAAGCAACACTCAGGTGAAACGAAACTTGCTTCATTCATCCCTTTTTGCTGCTTTCGAGTATTCTTCATATTTAATGCGTCTGCCATTTGAAATCTCTTTCGTTTGTCCCCCCTTCTACTACTTCTGCTCGATATGCCAATAAAAAGCTTGATAATGATGCCTGTCCAGGGCGCTTTGAGCTGCATCTGCTGCAATATTAATAAGCTTTGCCATTTGCAATGCGTATTTCGCATTTTTATTGCTCAAAACAGAAATTGAAAAATGTAAAAAAACACTTGAGCTAAGGCTGCTCAACGGGCAGATACCCTCTACTATTAAATTAGCAAAGTGGAAAGCTTGAGTTTGTGCCTTTGTGATTAAATTGAAATTTAGAAGTTTCTACCTTACTAAAATATAAATAAAATTTAGCAGTTTTTTCAAAATTGTTTAAAATTAGTTTAGAGAAGCTGTCAAGCTATAGGGTATTTTAAATGATTATTCGATTCTCTGTAACTATGTTTTACATGAATAGAAATCGAAATCAGAAATATGTTTTGACTAGTTTGATATTTTTTTGGAAAAACGATCAAATGAAATTTCATTTCAAATTCTTTTTTGATCCTGAATGATTTAATTTCTTTATTTTTCATATAAATCTCTTCAAATTAGAACAGAAATATATTCCCAAAATATTTTCAGAATTGTTTGACATTTTGTTAAATTGTTGAATAATAAGTTGAATGATTTGATGCTTTGAATTCTTATAAAATTTTGTATGATTAATTTTCTTGAGATTAGCTTTAGAGAAGCTGATAAATGACAATATATTGATATTTCTAACTTCTTTTCTTTTTAAACCAAAAATATATATTTCGAAGGCATTTAAATGACGTAATATGTTTTTGCAATATCGTTTTTCGTCTTTCTATGATTGGTTTGCTTTTTTCACCTGGCTTGCCTTAGACTCGCTTTTTTATAGGGTATCAAAAAGTTGAATGCCAAATGCAAAGTGCACTTGAGGCAGACGCATAATTCGCTTCAGTTGCTGCCAAAGGCAACAAAGCAATCTACATAGAATTGGCATATTAACTCAGTCAGAATGTTTGTTGTTCAAGATGAAGGAGGATAAACAAGGTGAAGACTATCAAATGCCAAAAGTTGATAAACCCTTTAAATGAGTTCAAGGACTGTGTAGAACAAATTGAAAATCCTTTTTGTGCTTATTATTAATTAATCTGCTTGGGAACAGCCGTTGGCAACGCGCCAAAGCAGCCCCAAAAATGGAGAGAGAAATCAGCTCTGACTTTATTTTCGTGTTTGTATCAATTACAAAACATTTCTGCGAGTGCTTTATTTTATTAATTAGAAAGTAACGTGGCTAACAACATGACGCTACGTCTGTGGCGGAAACAGCAACTAAAACTGGACATGCAATGCAGTTGAGGGTTTCAAAAAAAAAGTTTCCAAAAAAAATAAAACTGAATGCAAGCCGCAAAAGTTCATTAGCTGAAAATGTGCAACGTCAATCGATCAATGTCAGTAAATGTCTGTTTTTTTTGTTTCGTTTCGGACTTGTGCCTATTGTGTATTTTATTAAATGAGCACTTAAAAGCCGCAACCCCAAAAGACAAAAATACACTTGGAAAGCAACCGAAAAAGTGTAGTTTTATTTTAGCTTGACAATTTCAACCCTAAACTAACATGGTAAAACTTTCTGTAAGTTTATTTTAATATCAGTTAGTTATTTCTGTTGTACTTTAATAAAATGGAGAAAAATATTTTGATAAATTCATTGCGAGAACTTTAATGAAGCAATAAGTTTCATAACTGTTTCGATTTGTTTAAGGAATGCTGCAGAATCTTTAAGCTATTGAATTAATTTATTATAACTGCTGGCCATAGAAGGTGTAATTTGGTTAAGATCTGTAAAAAGTGTATTTCGGAAATACTTTTGTATAGGACAAAATCCTGAATCAGCTGCCAGTATATCAATATACCAAATATAGGCTTCATTTATTTTAGTATTTTTGCGGTATATAGTACTATACCAATATACCAAATATAGCCTTCACTATATTACAGTATTTTTGCAGTATAATATTTTTGAGAGTTTGGTTATTTGAATGTACTACCATATCTATATACCAAATAAAGCATTTAGTATATTTGAGTAGTCTGGCAATTTTAATGTAGTACTATATTAATATACCAAATATAGCATCCGTTATATTATTTTGACAATCTGACAATTGTTGTGTATAACTCTATCAATATACCAAATATGGCCTGGTATATTACAGTTTTTTTTTGTGCAGTATATTATTTTTGGCAGTATGGCTATATATATACATATATAGTAGTATATAAAGTACTAAATACAAATATCGCTTTCGGTATATTACAGTACTTTAGCAGTATATTATTTTACAAATTCGACAATTTTAATGTAGCTCCATAGCAATATACCAAATATAGCCTTGGGTATATTTTTAGTGATTTCACAGTAAATTTATTTTAAAATGCTGACAATTTGACATATTTTTAGTATTTTTGTGGTATTTTATATTGACAATATGACAATTTGAATGTGATTTAGTATATCAATATACCTAATCTAGTCTCGAGTATATTTGTAGTATTTTTTTTTAGAACATTATTAAGGTATATTTTAGCAGCACTTTTTTGCTGTTTTGGATAGGCGACTGTAGCTTTCTTACTGGTTACCATTATCATCAGTTTATCTCCAAGTTTACTAAATTCTAGCTTATTTAGATTATGTAGAGTTGCAAGAGTTGTTCTACTTACATGCCACTTGCAACGTTGCATTCCTCGAACGCGCCACACCAAACTCATTCTTGGCCTGGCACCAATAAGTGCCCGCATCGCTCTCCCGCCTCGAGTGTATGACCTGCAAAAATTAAGGAGAAAGAAAGAGATTATAGACATTATTAGAGAGAGAGAGAGATATTCGGACGCAGTATGTGAACCGGATGGGTATTAAGTAGTTGGAGGACTTAAGTCGACACGTGTCACATGAGATCAAAAACAACCAAAATCTAATAAATGTGGAGAGAGAAACGTGCGTATTTCGGACCTGGGTCAGTGTTTGAATGCTCAACGCTGCACACGCTGCGTATACGCAATTTAATTTAATTAAAAAGTAAAAACGTATACACTTGCAACCCCAATTTTGTGGGGGTCTCTCCTCGGCCTTAATCACTTGGCCTCTTCAGTTTTAATTGGCAACAAGCCGACAAGTCACTTAGGCTGGACTCTCTCTTGAAAAATGCCATTGAAAACAATAAAAATAAACGAGAAGGGTGCTGAGAGAGAGAGAGGGAAGGAGGCAACAACAAATTAACCGTCTGCCTGCCTCGAGATATGATACGAGAAGATTTTTAATGATTTATCCCTCAACATTCCGGATATGCTTTTTTGGTTTTAGTTTTTTTGGGGTCGTCAACGTTGCTGTCCAGCAAAATATTGCAACCCATTTAACATTTATTTATTTTACACAACAATTTAACGCAATTTCAATTCAAAACGCACTCAGCCTGCAATAATTTGCTAAAAAGGAAGAAAAACTTGTAACAACAACAAAAAAAAGTAAATTTTTGTTGCATTTAATGAAAAACAGAAAACAACGCGGGGGTCGACAGCAGCAAATTTAATATAAACACACACACAGAGAGAACTGCAGTCGAGACAGATAATGTGGCATTGGATTGGGGATTGAATAACGCAACTCAACCCAAGCTAACCCAAGCAGCCCTTTCAGCGTCTCCTCGTTAGCTCAAATTGTGAAATGTGCACGCACGCAGGGTTTTTCAGTGGGCGGGGTTACGCCTTAGAGATGTGCAAAGGGATGTCGCATATGGCATACGATGATTGTTGTCTAGGTTTAGATAATGCCTTGGCAGCATTTTAAGCATGATGCTCTCTAAAGATTTTAAAGTTTGTTTAGAGAAATTTGCCATTCTCGGTATAGTATGAAAATATATATAGTTAAAATATATTTAATCCATCGTTAAATTAAATATGATAATCGATTTGAATTCTTAAGCTTTTTAATTTAAGAATTGTCAATTTCACTTTAGCGACTTTATTTCTTACAAGTAAAGAAACGTGCAAATATTTGATGTCTTTCATTGATATAATTTCCCATACTTTAAATGCTTTTAAAATATTTGTACAATATTTTAGCGTTCTTCCCAAAATTGAGAACACTCGAAAACTTTCATAACTTTAAGCTTAAGTTTTCGTAACTAGATCTTAAATTCCAAAAGATTTTAATATAAGAGTTTCTTATAAAAACAAAAACAGTTTTTTTAGTTGGCATTCCTCGTTTAATTTGAGATATTTCCATATATTAAAACAAGCAGATTATCTTGAATTTCCAGATTGAGCGATATAGACTTTTTGTAGAATTTCGTTCATGAGTGAAGAATAAAGCTTCTTGGTTCCATTTTGATATCAAACATTTGTGGTTAAAGATTTAATTCTTAATTTTATGTACGTTTCATTCTTGCTGTGTAAAATTTCAAATAATTTTACTTAATTTTCCCATTTAAAATTATTTTTAAAAACATTTCAACATTATTTTTGAAAAGTTTCATTGCCATTTAAAATGAAATTTGGTAGCTTTTTTTAGTTTGCCATAAGAGAAACAATTTATTAAGTTTTATTTAATTAAACACCTATGATTTTATATTCTAGTTTTGCAATGTATTTTTTTAAATATACCTAAAATATTTTGAAATTTATTAGCCTATTTAATTTTAAGTTGTTCTATTGTATTTTTAAGCTATTTTTTGTCAATGCTCCCATTAAATTCATTTCCCATAAGCAACTTTACTTTTTTAACTCTTTTTACAAGCTTAAACGTTCATCTCTATGCCTCTTCCCATAGACTTCGCCTAGACGTAGTCGAAAGTGTTTCTCAGGCCTATCCTTAACACAAAAAAAAAAAAGGGAATACCGCCCCGTTCGCTTGTCGTATATGTCTTATTATTGTTACTTCTGTTATGCTGTCTGCGTTTTGTTTTGCTTTCCGATCAAAATGCAACGATTCGGAAGCGCATAAAATAATATGAGCAAAAATTTATGCGCAAATGTTGCGTTTCTCAGCCAAACTCGACAAGAAGAAGAAGTTGTGGCAACATCGAATGGGGTGTTGTACATACTTCCAATGAATTCCAAATGATAGGCAGACAGATAATGATAGAGTTATGCTGTGTGATGTGATGTGAAGTAATGTGTGTGCTCACTTACCTTCAGAAAAAATAAACCACCCGCGGGCAGCATTATGCGATGTGAGCCGCCATCCGTTTTCAGTTCCCGTCCATCCTTGAACCATTGAATTGTCGGTGTTGGATTGCCATCGGCCTTGCAATTAAACGTGAATGGATCATTTTTTGGCACCGTCGTATCCATTGGATGCTCAATGATGTGTGGATTTTCACCTGGTGTACACAAAGAAAGAGAGACAAAGAAATGAGAAACAATAATGAATTTTCAGTTTAAGAGGTCTTCTAATATTACAGAGTAACCACATGTGTCTTTGAGACTCAAGTGGTATCCTCTCTCTCTCTCTCTAGGGAGTAGAAATACATCACATCTTGTTACATCTTTCGCTTTAAACAAGTTTTGTCACTTAGGCGTTCAATTAATGTAGCCATTAGAATATCGTTAAAGGAACATCACAAGCACAAAAAGGCCCCCACGCAGTTTTACGGACACAAATCTCAGCTAAAATTACGTTAAGAAAGCAACACACAGAGAAATTCACTTGAAATTTTTCGGGTCCTCGCCTCAAATTCAATTAAGTTCAAGAAAATATTTGCTCGCCCACGGTGCGGCAGACAGACAGAATACAGAATACAGTAAAGAGAGGAGAGACTAAACATAAATTTACAGCATGTCGATAAGCATGAAACAAAGGACAACGCTAGATAAACTTTATTAAAAGCAGCAGCAGCAGCAGCAATGACCAGCGGAATGGAGAACAGATGAAATGTAATTACAAAAAGCGCTTAAAGGTGAAAAATGTCTATGTGTGTGTGTGTAAGAGAGCGAATGAAAATCAAGAGAGAGAAATGAAGAAGTGAAGTTGCTGGGAAAAGTGCCGTTGGGTTGGCTTTGGTTTCGTTTTGTAGTAGTACCCATCATTCAGCCGGAAATTAAGTTCTGCAGATTTATTGAAAGCGGATAGTAATGAGAGCTGAGCGAAAGAGAATGAATGGCGATGAGACAACACAGTGTGATTGAAGAGACAACACAGGCGGAGGATTATTAGAAATATAGTGTGAGGAAAATATGTGGAGATTTAACGTAAAATATTTTAGTACAAAAATTATATGATAATGATATACAATGTTGCTGATTTATAGTTATATATAAAAACTGACAAAGTTACTAACAAAATAATGGACAGAAAGACGGATCATAATTTTTCAACCCGTTGCATATTTAGTTACGAAACTATTGTACTCTATAGGTAAAAAGAAGAGCAACGCAAAAGAAAAGGGTTTAATTCATGGAAAGTGAAACGAAAACTGCAAAAACTGTGAATAGTCTATGAATCTGCATACAAATCAAATCACATCGTGACATTGTTATCACTATGAAAAATCACCATTCACTGATTTCATTTCGAGCTTCACCAACAGAAGAAGAGGAAGACGAAGAAGAGGCAGGCAGGCAGGGAAAGAGAGCGCACCTTGGACATTTGTCAATTACTTTGTACTGAGCGAGACGCATCTATTGTGAACACAGAGCTCTTTGTTTGATCCAAAGCTTTTTGGTCTCCATTGTCTGATTTGAACTGACTGTGTGCGTATGCGTATCCCTTTGTTGTTGTTGTCAAGGCGACAGCGTGCTAATTTAAATGATGAAATACTTGAAAGACCAGCACCACACTACCCAAACCCCCTTCTTTCTCTCAATCTATCTCACTCTTACTCCACTGTGTAGTCGTAATAAAGCATGCAGCAATGCAGCCAAGCTGATTATTAAATTTATTTTTTTGTTTTTATTTGCAGGTGACCGCAGTAGAAAAACGCAAAAGAAAATTCTTTGGCAACTAACAAAATATTTAATTAAGCAAAAATATGTTGCAGTAAAAACAACAAACTGCAAAGAAAAAAACTACGTAAAATACATTTTGCAAAAGAGAGAACATTGAAATAAAGTCAACCACATGCACACATACACAGGTGTGTGTGTGTGTGTGTGTGTAAACAAAGCAAAAACTTCGATAAGCCACACAGAGCAAAAGAGATGGAGCAAAAAGAGATGAAGCTGCAACTGTAAATCAGGTAAGTGCAAATATGTAAAGTTTACAACAAGAATTTCTATCTCAACAAAGATGCAAGTTTTTATTTGCTCTTAGTACTAAGAGGGAAGGGGGCATTAAGCTCGACTCGAAATTAAGAGAGAATTTGCTAGCCGCAAAAATTTGACAGACATACGAATGCAAGCTTGCTCAGAGTGTGGGATTTAAAGAGAGTGCATGTGTGTGCAAGTCAGCAGCCTTTGCACTTAATTACGCTCATTTGGCGCACGCACTTCATTTGTGTAAGTGTGTGTGTGTGCATGTCTATGCATATGTCTGTGTGTGTGTGTGGGCGGCTGCATTGCGTTGGCAATTTATGCATATGAAATGTAATGTAAAAGAAGTCTGTGTAAATAAACAGCAAAGTGCTGCCGGCGTTGAAATCATGCAAGCGCACATACACCTAAGCAAACACAAGAACACACACACACACACACACGAACATGTGGAGAATGAAGAGTGTGGAGAGAGTCGGCTCATAATGCAGCAAGAACAACAAAGACAGCAACAGCAGCAATAATAACAGGAAGTGCATTTTGTAGCTGCTGCTGTTAAGAAATCTACAACTGTTGTTGTTGTTGCTTGTATTATTACTGTTGTTGTTGTTGTCGTTGCTGTGGCTGCTGCTTCTTGTATTTCTGCTGTAGTTGTTGTTGTGGCTGCTGTTGCGCTGCTTCTCTTCATGTTTGTGCGTGTGTTTTTCTTAGTTTATGTGCTTTTGCGCTTCGTGTTGTTGTTTGCTATTGCTGTTGGCCGCAGTTGTTGTTGTTTGTCTGGCATACGCATAAAAATTGTCTGCCTGCTGCCTTTGAGCAGCGACAGCAGCAGCAGCAACAACAGCTGTTGTACTTTTGTACTCTTTCCCCCTCACATTCTCACTCTCTTATGCTTGCTAATTTTTTTGTCGCTGCTATTTGTCCACTCTACGGGGTGCTAAGAGGTTGTTGCAGCGCCAATATGATCATTATTAGCATGTCAACACAAACGGCAAAAATCACAACTTTCCACAAACACACACACACACACATACAGAAGACGGCAACATGAAACGTCAATAAACAGTTGCACAAATGCAAATAGATTCCTCTAATAAATGGAATCCTGGTGTTGGATTCTATTACCAACTGATCTGCTCATTACTATACACATGAAAGTATATCCTTCCCACTCTAACTGCCTGAACTTCTACTCCAAAAGCAAAACGAAATAAGAGAGCAAAAAGTAAAAGTCAAATGGTGACAAGCTCAAAAAAAAAAGCTCAGTGGCTGCTGTTGAAAAATTAACAAAGCTTGACAACGCCAATCGAGTTGTTCTTGTTCTCCCTCTCCTTCCCCTTTTCGTAACGGTTGTTGTTGTTGTTGCTGCTGTTTGCAATGGCTCAACATGGCAAAGTCGACAATAATTTATAAGCTTTTAGTGCAATAGCAAAGTGAATACAACAACAACAACAACAGCAAGAGAGGAAAGTTCTTGATTTGCCGCCAGCAGCTGGAATCGCACTTCTTCTTTTTACTTCCACTTGCTATTTCTACTTTTGCTACCATTTATTTATTTATGTTGAATGTTTAATTTTTAATGTGCATTGCAAGTTTCGCGAACATTATGAGCAGAGAGCCTCGGCTTGCGGGCAAACAGCAGCATTAGGTATTGAGAAAGAGGGCGGAAGTGGGCGGAATTTGCGGAAAGGGTTCGCTGCCTAAGAATACATTTGAAAGAGCGAGAGAGAGAAACAGAGAGAGAGAGATGCTGGAGTTTTGTAAGCCTTTTGCACAACTTTTGCCACTTAAGCTTTGTGTAAGTAAATATGAGTGTGTGTGTGTGTGTGAGTGTGCGTGTGTGTGCTCTGCAGATTTGTGTTTACTTATGAATGTTTTGTTGTAGTTGTTTTTGTTGTTATTGCTTTTGCTGTTGCTACCGTTTGGGCAACAAAATACGCGAAGGCGCTTATAATTTGTAACCCGCTTGCCTGCTGCTTTAAGTCGATCAAATGGTATTAAAATTGAGCAGATGAAAATTGCTAACAGCAAAATTGATGAAACAGAAGCAAAGTTGTGTGTGTGTTGTGAACGACTGAAAGATGCCCTCCAAGCTGTTTGATTGCAATGACCGCTAGATGGCGCTAGCGTACTTTGGTAATGTAAGGTGCGTAGCAAAATTATATGGCAAATTGAATTTTAGTTATAATTCTTAAGCTATGAAAGGCTAAAAGCCTAGAACTATTATATTATTTAATAAAAATATGGAGGCAAGAAATTAATTACTAATTTTTAAGCAATTCAACTGTGCTTGAATTTTAATTAGTATAACAAAATATTATAAATTTGTTGAAACATAATTTCGACTATATTTGAGCAATTTTATGCATATAAGTCGCATTTAAAACCTACACATTTAATGTAGAGATATTTATTTGCACCTCTAAGTCGCCCATTTAGCATTAGAGCTGACATTAGTCTCGCTTGCAGGATTCTCATATAATAAATGTGGCATGCCACATTCATTACAGTCGAGAACAAAGGCAAAGCCGACAAAGTTTCGCGGCTAAACTGCTGCAGAGTATTGCACAGTGCAATAAAACTTTTCGAGTGTGTGTGCGAAAGAGAAGGAGGAGGAGAGAGAGAGATGGTATTGTTCTTGTTGCAAAGTGTAAGAAAAAAAATGGTGCAAAGTGCGCATTGTTCTTCCTGTTCCTGTTTACTACACTGTGTTTGTCTTTGTATTTGCGCGCGCCACGCTTGTTGTTTATTTGCTTAGGGTGCGAGAGGGGGGGGGAGGGGGAACCCTAAAGAAGAGGGGGCAAGCACATGTAGGGGCAGAAGAAGAAGAGTCGAGACGAGCCTAGAGCGGAAGCTGCATGGCTGCCAATTATTTAAATGCTGGTATTTACCTAACAACACAACGCGAAGACGACAACGGATGTGGGCCAAGACAACAGCAGCAGTTGGAAAACCGGAGAAGCCGGCGCATAAATCATTATCACATTTATGTAATATGCACAAGGAGTCGAGAGGACACAACAAGAAGACACAAGACAGACAGACCAAAATATTTGCAGCCCAGGCAACAGAAGCCGAAGCAGGAGACTCGAGTTGAGTCGAGGCAATAAAAACCGCAATAAACCAACGGGGATTATGGCCATAATGTAAGGATTTCAGACGCAGGCGAGGGGAAAACATGTTAGACCAACAAACGAATCCCTTGCGTGAGTCAATTTTTATTGTTTTTATGATTGCAACAAACAAACGAAACGAAACGAAATGAAATGAAAAAAACAAAAATGCAAGAAATCAAAAAATCAAATAAATTATTCAAATGTGCCAAGGATATTAATGCCGCAAACAGCAGCAACAACAACATAAGGAGCGGATATATTACCACAAAATCCCTTAACCCCGCTCTCTATTCCTCTCCCTTCCTCCCTTGATCCCCTCGGCTGGCCGCAGGGCGCATTTGATTAGACAAAAACAGGGAGAAAAACACGTAAACCGCAACACAACACAACACAAGACACAAGCCTGCGGCTGCCACATCGAGCGAGTTTTCAATGTCAAAATTTATGCTTGAGCACGATGAGAGCAAGAACAAAACAAAAAAAAGTCTGGCAACCCTGGCCAGACTCTGGTCTGAGACGATGCCGCCACACGCTAATGAGCCAAAACGCCCCAAGCAGGTTGCTGCTTGGCCAAAAATGCTACAGACGCCAAACAGACATCATCATCATCATCATCATCTCCGGATTCGTCTGCTCTGCGTCTGGGATGTTTGGTTAAGGGTTAGCTGGCTTGGGTTGCGTTTCTTTTTCTCACACTTTTCACTTGTTTCACACATTGTTTCCCCCAACAACGATCTGCCCCCTAAAGGCGAGTGCTTTTTATACCCGCAATCCATAGTGTACAAAAGGTATTATAATTTTTGGTATATTTTGCAGTTAATGGTAAATTTGTTGAAGGTAGTGCTGTATCAATATACCAAAGACTATACAATATACCAAACTACAAAGAGCATTTGTATATATTTCGAAAGTAGTATTTGTATCAATATACCAAATGTAGCATTTGGTATATTTTTAGTATTTTTGTTGAATACTAATTTAGTTTATTTTCACTATGCGGTATATATATTAAACGTAGCAGTTTATCAACATACCAAATACAACCATTTGTGTATTTTTAGTATTTTTGTGGTATATTAATTTGGTATATTTTACAATTAATACCGCACTGTTTTTGTTAATATAAGTGAAGTACTATATCAATATACCAATTATATCACTTGATATATTTTTAGTATATTTGTGGTATATTAATTAGGTATATTTTAAAATTAATAACGCATTGTTTTGTTTATTTCAGTGAAGTACTATATCAATATACCAAATATAAGAACTGGTATATTTTTAGTATTTTTGTGGTATATTAATTTGGTATATTTTACAATTAATACCGCACTGTTTTTGTTAATATAAGTGAAGTACTATATCAATATACCAAATATAAGAACTGGCATATTTTTAGTATTTTTGTGGTATATTAATTAGGTATATTTTGAAATTTATACCAAACTGTTCGGTTTTTATGCACAATGAGTACCGGGTATCTCATAGTCGAACACACTCGATTGTAACTTTCTTACTTGTTCTTTTGCTGGGGAGCTCAAGTTTGGCTTTTTCCCCTGGCGACTTTTTCAACTGTTAATTAAATTCGACACACAGGCAGGGGCAACCATATTCTTTATCAAGTTAAAATATGCATTGGCATTGAATCGAGTTCAAAAAGGTTGCGCCTCTCTTTCTCTTATCAATAATTTCATAAATGTGGCGGAGAGACAAAAAAAAAACAAAAAATACATTGAAATCCTTTTAAAGATGGCTGCAAAAACCTAAAAGCCCCAACAGTGGCCCCTTTCGACCCATAAATATGCGCGAAACAAAAAAAGAATATCCATGGCATATAAAGGACAACCCAACACACACACACACACACACACATGCAACACACACACACATATACAACACACACACTTGGGACACAGCGATCAATGTCATATACAATCCACATCGTTTTTTTCCTTTCTTTATCAACTCTTTATAGTTTATATCTCTGTTTTCTATCTGGTTGAGTGTGTGTGTGTGTGTGTGTGTGCTATCTTTACACACAACTTTTTGGCATATTGAAAAGTTGCATTGGCATTGGCCGAATAACCATAATGGATGGAGGCTTTTAAGAACTTACTCTCGCTGCTATCGCAGTTCCAGCCATAAACTTCTAAAGTGCTTTATCTCCGATGCCATATGCAAATGCGTAGCCCTCAAAAAAAAACTCAAGTTGGGTTTCAGGTTACGTCATGTCAAAAATCTGCATTACAATGTGGCCCTTACATTTGTCAAAAAAAAAAAAAAAATGAATAATTATTTGCGATAAGCGCTGTGACACTTGGGAAGAGAAGATGGCATTAAAAAATGAGCAAGATGGAAGTCTAAAAATCAATAAAGAAACTAGCACAATCTAAAAAGATAAGTATTCCAACTTAATGATAACCTTTTGAGCTGTCGCAATATAATTCTTTGCCCACCGGGAATTCCTCATCATCACAATATTTATATTAAAATGTCTTGACAAGACATTTACAATAAGTGCGATAAGAGTTCAGTCTGTCTAAACTGTCACTCAATATTGTACACTGATAAGTCCTACCCCAACACATAATAAACTGACAAAACTTCAAAGGCAAGCAAAATGCAATTAATCATTTGAATAATCTCTTAATTGTATTCTATTTAGATTTTAATTTGTTTATTTCGTAAGCCGATTACAACAACACACAATGCGATAAGCTCTTTGAATTTCAAATTCATATTTTGTTGCCAGTTTTTTTTTTCTTCATAATTTGTCAAGCAAAAAGACAACAACGAAGAAGAAAAAAAAAAATATGGTTTGAAATTAATTACATTTGTCATTCCCATTGACATTTCGACAACTTTTCTATTAATTATTTTTGATAGATGTGTGTGTGTGTGTGTGTGTGGAATGTACAATACTATATATACTTTTTTTTTTTTTGTTATATTTTGTGTCACTTAGCGGCTGATTTATGGGCGCGACATAGTTTTCAAAATGCTCCACATTTTACTTACGATATACGTGACATTATTTTGCTTTCTTTCTTTTTTTTGATCATTCAAACTTTTGAGCTTACCTGAAAGTAGAAGAAAGAGAATAGAAATTAGTTTTATGTGTAATGATATATATTATATACGGATATGAGATATGCATCTCACAACTCGCCCCTTAACTAACTGCCCAACTATATCCAGCTGCTGCTGTTCAGCCTCTATAGCTCAACAAAGAGATCATTATCAAGCACTGAGCAGGGGGAAGCAACAAAAAAAAAAATGCACACAGATGTCGTTTATTGAATATCGATTTACGTAGAGAGTTCGTTAAGAACGCGCATGTTAAATGTAAATATGAATAAATGAGCTGAAAAACGAAAAACCGAGCGCATATCATAAATACCAGAAAAAAGCAAAAGCGCCGAGGGTCGACTTCAAGTTTTTCTTTGTGCTGTTTGAGTTTTTGGTTTCAATGTCACATGTTGCATGGCCAAGGCAAAGGGCAACAAAGAGAGGAAGAAGAGGCAGCATGTCCTGCAGGCAAAACGGTCGAAGTCGAATCGCAATCGTTGGTCGTCATCGCAGAAAAAAAAAAGAGGGTTTCGCCTGCCTTTCGGGCCACTTCAAGCGCGAAACTCAACACGGCTGAACGACAAATGCCGCCAGGGCAAGATTTTAGCAATGGATAAGCAGCCAGAGCAAGAGCCAGGACACTGAAGAGAGACTGCAGTCAGACCCTGAAAAAAAAGGGCCGACGACGTCTGCTACGATGATTGATTTCATGGCAAAGTTGATTTCAATCAGCAAATGTTTATGCAGTTTTTTTTTTTGGTCGCTTGGGGGTTTTGCAAAACTGACAAGAATTATGACACTATCCATATTTGGAATCGCTTGAGAGACTAAAAAGCAAAAAACTGAAAACTAAAAACTCGACTGTCGTTTAATTGCCAAAAGCGCATAATTAAGCTAAACGGACATTGAACTCTTTCTTTACGTCAACGTCAAGAAAATCGAACAGAAATTGCTAAATGAAAAGCCTCATCGTTAATCGCCTTGAAGTGAAAGAGAAAACTGAAGCAAAAGAGCATAAAAGAAATCTTAAAATGCTTAGCCAACTTTTATTATTGAGCCTCCTGTTGAAGTTGATGATGTTGATGATGATACAAATTGTGTGTGTCTGATGATGCGTCTTATAAGCCTCAAAAGCAGAATGAAATTGTGGTGAAGAGAGTGAGAAGGAGAGAGAAAGATAAGTATAAAAAGGCAGTTAAAGTATGATATGTGAGAGCTAATGTGCTTGGCTAAGAAGTTAGACACTGAGAGAAAAGGGGAGACGAAGAAATGCTAACAAAATAAGTAGGAAAAAAGTTAGAAAGCTACAATCGATTGTGCTCCACTGTGACATACCCGCTGAATAAAAGCTAAACAGTATGGTTTTAACATTCAAATATACCAAAAAATATACCGAAAAATACTAAAAAATATACCAAATGATATATTTGGTATATATTTGATATAGTATATCAAATATGTATGAATATAGTTTTTGGTATATTTGTACTACATGCTAAAAATACCAAAATAATATACCAAAAAATACTAAAAGACACCAAATGATATATTTGGTATACTGGTATAGTACTACATTCAAATATGTATGATTATAGTTTTTGGTATATTTGGTATATTGTACTACATGCTAAAAATACCAAAATAATATACCAAAAAATACTAAAAGACACCAAATGATATATTTAGTATACTGATATAGAACTACAATCAAACATGTATAAATACAGCATTTGGTATATTTGGTATATTGATATAGTACTACATGTTAAATATACCATATAGTAAAAAATATACCATATTGTAATAAGTAAGCGTTTTACAATTTGTATCTGATCGATCAAAAAACAGTAATAAATTCTATAGTTATTAATGTGTATTCTATAAAAGATATGGAAAAATTTCTAGCGTTAAATGTATAAAATGCTGTCTGAACTCTGCCTCAATTTCTTGCACTGTATGTTGCAAGTGCAGAATCCCTTTTTTTCCCCCGTCGTCCAGCAAATGTCCAGTGAAATGATTTAAGCTGCTCACACAACATTTAATAAACGCTGAAAGTAAATGTCATTAGAGAGATTCTCGCTCCATGGAACACTTTGCTGCCAGCTGAGGGAAGGAGGCAAAAAGGCGACAAGAGGGAGGAGGAGGCATATGGGGGATGCTGCACTGACACTTGATGAGCTGTCATAACATTAGATCATGATGTGTCTGGGGCACAGGCAGCAGGCAGGCAGCTCATTAGTCGTGGAAAACTGTTTACTCTGCTTATTATTATAAACATTAAATGAGGAAAAGCAAAAAGAGAAAAAAAAAATGGGTAGACAAAATGGCAGCTGACAAAAGGGAAGAGAAGGGAAAAGAAAATGCTCGGCATCTTTAAAAGCTTCAACTAAAAATGTACTTTAAGTTCACTAGCTAATTGATTGATGGATTGACTTGTTGATTGATGTAGTAGTATTGAGTGTGATTGACTGGCTGACTAACTGTCTCAGCATAAGTCGCCAAAAAGGTGTGATTTAAATAGAAGAAAACCCGAAAATATTTATTCACAACTGTTGAAATATTTGTTTTCTTTTTTATTTTTGGGAAACAAAAAAAAAAATCACGCAGCTGTCATTGGTTTTAAGTGATTGAACGCGAGGCGGAAAATTCGATGCGCTTAATGAAAGCGACACTTGACGTTGACGATGATATTATTATCATCATTATTATTATTACGTTCTCTTATTCTGTGCTCTTGGTTTGGCAGCCTGACTAATCAAAAAATTATGAGACGATTTGTTACACCAACTACAGAGTTCATTGGCAGTGTTGCTTCTTAGCGAATGTGTGAAGAAATGAAAGCAAGTGGGAATTGATTGAGATGTGGGCGCGGGCAGAACAAAAGCATCATCAAAATTTGAGTGCAAGTTGTAAGAGAGAGCAAATAAAAGACACACACAAAAGAAAAGTGGTTTAAGTAGTCTAGAAGTGCATTCAAATTGTTGTGTAATGAGCAGCTTTGAAAGCACAGCTTTTATTGTGAAAGCTTTATTTTAAGGCGCTTGAGAAAGAGCTTTAATTGAAAAAGCTATATTTTGTAGACAACAAATGTATTGATATTAAAATATACATAATCTGTCATTTGAAGAAGGAAATAACATAAAGCGTAGAGTTTCAATTTGCAAGCTTTTAATGAAGAATTCAAAATTTCATTAAAAGTGTTACTTGATTAATTTGTTACTGTAAGCAATGATAATTTGCTTAGTTTAATCGGAAATTTAATTTAATTGTATGAAATTGTGTTGCTTGATAGCTTTTAATAGTTAAAAGCTTAATTAAACAGCTTTTAATGAGCTAAAAGTCAATTAAAGCTCTTTCAAATAATTTTAATAAACTTAAAGTCCATTAAAGCTTTATAAAATGCTTTTAATAAATTGAAAGTCCATTAAAGCTCTTTAATCGCTCTATCAGCCATAAGCTTGACAATCTTTAGTCCCCAATGGCTAATGGATTAAATTGTTATTGAGTCGCAATAAGTTAGTTAGTCGATGAGGTGCATAGGGAATTTCAAGATGAATGCAACTAAAACCTGATCCACACAGAGTTCGAGACACAAATGACTTCCGTTACAGACACAAATTATAATGTAAATCGATGCAACATGAACATGAAATATAATTGAATTGAAAATGTTGCCACACACGGCAACAGCAACAGCAACCGAAAGGAGCAACGACAACCAGCAACTGACAAGCAACAGCGACCACATGTAGAGAATGTTAGTAAGTAAAGGGCAAAAATGCTAATAAATGCTGCGAATAAAAAAAAAAGCAGAAAAGCAAAGAGACGAAGGCTAAATAAATAGAAAGAATGAAACTCGAAGTCAACATTGTGGCTCGTTGTTGTTTGGCCAAATGACAACGACGTCATGTAACATGTAACTGCACATCAAATATGGATGCAACACAAGCAGCAGCAGTTGCTTGAGAGTTGGGGCATGGAGCAAAGAGCGGCAGCAACTTTGGCGGCAATATATCATCAGAAGCAGCAGGCAAAAGATGTTTGCCAATGTGCTGCAAGCAAAATCAATGCAATTTCTATTTGTAAATGACCAAAAACTGAACAAAAGAACCACGTTGCATGTGGCATGTAGCAGATTGCAAGTTGTTGTCAGTGGACCACCTTTGAGGCAAGGCGACTGGCTTGCATTTCTATTTATTTCACAATAATTAATAAACACATTGCGCACAATTTATCAGTGGCATGTTGTTATTTTTGCAGCAAGGTTGCAAACTCTCTCGTTGCCGTTGCAAATCGATTAAGCTATCTGAGCTGCAGAGTTGAGGGAAAACGAATTAAAAACGCAGCAACAACAAAAAAAACGCATATGAAAAACGAGCGCCGGCTTTTGATGCATGTTGCTGTTGCTGCAGGGCGCGCGCGCTTGCAACTTGCCACAGCAGCAGCAGCAACAGCAGCATCCTCTGTTGCAAGACGCCTTTTCGCTGTGCATATTTGTTTGTTTTTTTCTTCTTTCTTTATGCCGCACATAAGTTGGGATAAAAAAATTCAATTTAAAAATTATTGCAGCACTTGCGTTGCGGCAACATGTGCTTGTTGCTGCTACTCCGTCTGCTGCCTGCCTGCCCCCAAAACATGTTGATTATTTAGCAGCAACATGCAGCGTGTGCAATGTGCCGAGGCGTGCATGACAAGTGCATGCAACAGGAGACGGCAGCGAAGGCAGCAACATAATTTGTTGCCAGCAACATGCTGCATTCAACGTTTAAGTTCGCATTTTCGCAATTCGCATTTGGCATTTGCCTCATTTGCATTTTACTGTCAAATTAATCCAATTTAACACAACACAGCAAACGAACATTGCGAGCATCAAGCAAAAGTTGTGTTGTGTTGTCGCTGTCAAGTCGTTGTTGTTGAAGCTGCCCCAGCCTGCAAAACAATTCCCTACTTGTTGTTAGGGACTCTTCTACGCAGTTTAGACAGCATGTTTTTGCTGCCAAAACGAACAACATAATTACCGTTAAGAATTGCGCAGAGTGGAGAGCAACCGCTGCAGCTGTCTCCCCTTAATTGCCAGCAATGTCCACTGCTTGCAACCATTTGAGGCAAGAACTGCGGCACGACTTGGCGTCTTCGGGGGCATTAGCAATATGGGAAACGAATCGTTGACCAGACGCGCCAACTCAACTCAACATTTGCGGCATGTGCAACATGTTGCTGCCGCTGTTGCTGAAGTTGCTGCTGTTGCTGCCTTTGCTGTTGCTATTGCTACTACTTAGCTGCAGGAGATGACCGCACGTATCGATCGCATTCCGCGTTCCTAATTCGCCAGCATTTTGCACAAGCTCAGCACAGAACTTTACCATATTCAGGCAGCAGATAGCGCGCTCTTTCTCTCTCGACTGTCGCAAATCAGATACCAAAAGGCTGCTGCAGCTTTCAGCTTCCAGAAACGGCAAGGGAGAGGTCAGAACATCGAGATAGACATGGGCTTGGATTAGAGTTGAGCGCGTGTCGTGTTCTTTTGGTTGCGTGATGTTCAAAAATGTATATTAGAGTAGGGGAAAGAAGCCCAGACAAGTGTTTGGTATTATTGCAGTATTTTATTACCCGCCAAAATACTGAAATAAAACAGTTTTTTCATTTGAAATGGAAGTTGGAAATGAATTTATTTCTTGTTGCCATTTTTTAATATTTTCCTTGCATTTTGTTTTACCAAAAAAATGCGTTTTATCTTGGTCTGGTATTATTGCAGTATATTTCGCAAAAATAAAATACTGTTGCAGTATTTTTCAATATTTTTGCAGAAATGTCTAAACGAATTTATTAAGTATTAACATTTCTTTTACAACATAATACATTATGAATTGATTGATGATTTGATATTTGATTTGATATTATTGCAGTATTTTTTTTGCATACACCAAATAATTTTATAGTATTTTTTAATATTATCACAAAATTTCTTAAAAATAATTTATTAAGTATTTTCGTATTTTTTGTTGAAAATATACCAAAACTAAAATAAGTATTTTTCAATATTTTTCCATAGCTTTTAAAAGGTTTACGTATAAAATATAAAAAATATACTAAAAGTATTTAGTATACTGACAAAATATGCATACCAAATAAATACCTAATGATATTTAAAATGTATTGTGTAATTTATAAAAAATATACTAAAAGAATTTAGTTTACAAACAAAATGTATACCAAATGGTTTCTAAAATGTATTGTGTAAAAGACAGAAAGATAATCTATGCAAAAAAAAAAAAAACATCTTTCACAATCAGATCGTGCCTTAGGTCGTGCCACATTTGGTGGCGCATCTCTAGACGAGAGTCTTGAGATTGTTTAGCATATGCAGATGGGTAACTCCTCAGTTTGGGTTTTAGTTGGGATAGTAGTTAGGATGAGGGTTTTTGCAGCCTTTACGCAATGCTTGATTTGCGCAGAAATTATTTGCATACGTTAGAAGCAACAACAGCAACAGCAACAACAACGGCAACAGCAACCGCAGCGCAAGTAGCCGCGGAGTTGAGACTTTGAGTTCTTGTAGCTACAAGATACAATATTAAATTTAAGACGCGCAGACGAACGAAACGAAACGAAATATGTTAAACGCGTGACTAATGTGAGAACGTTCCAAGAGATACATTTTGTTCGTTAGCCCAAGACTTGATCAATGATCAGAGACCGACCGATCAGCAAAGCCAGCAACATAGCAGCAAACAGTCACAGCAATGGCAACAGCAACTTGGACTCGGCTTTGGCTAATTAGCTATGCAAACTATGAGATACACAGCAAAAGATACGCTCGCAAATCTTCTAGACAGTGTTTTTTTTTTTGCTCTCCCTACTCGAAGTAGTCGCTGTTTCTCTTTTTTTTGGCATGTTATTTGCAAAATGCCTGCAGCGTCATGCGTGTAATCTGCTCCACAACAAAGTTGCAAAGAAAGTTTAACTCGATTTACTTCCAATTAGCTTGCCATTTTCGGATTTCGTAGCCTGTATCTTTTGCCTTCTCTCTTGTTGTGTGTGGGCGCCAAATACGTTAGCTCAAAATTGCTTAGACGATTTTAAAACGCGCTGCGATTTTGAGACTGTAATTTAACTAAACACAGATATTTGGCCTGTTGCCTGTTGTCTGCTTAAGTGGTGCACAAACATGAGGAAATATCTTTTGAAAACTCAACGAGTATCTTGCAGATACCCACACACACACACACAAAGGTATTATCAGCTGAATTAAGATGTGTTTAAGATCGAGTTCAGACCAAACAGATTATCCATAACAGCCATCGTTATGAAGTATAATGAATATTTCAAGCGTTTTGCCGCTAAACGATTCAAAACAAAAATGCCAACAATCATGTGTGGAATGCATTAGAAATTTAATTGAATTCTTATGAGTCAAAAATTAGTTTTCGAAATTAAAAATGAATTTTGAAAAAGCTATCAAAAGAATTAGAATGTGCTTAATATGTTTCACAACTTTCATCATAATTGGTTTGCATTTAAAGAGAATTATTCTATATTTTCAGCAGCATTTAAGTTTGCATTATTTATGCTGATGAATGGCAGTTATAATCTTGCAACTTCCTGCTGCAAAGTATCCTTTAATCTAGTTGTTTTCATCTGCCTTTCACCAATGCCATCTGAGCACCTGCCTTGGTTCAGGATAATTTCTCCTGCTGTAACTATTTCAACTTTATCGAATGCATTGTATCTATTGAAACAAAAAAAAACTGAAAAAGAGGCTACACAAATTGTCTACCTAACTCTCTTCTCTCTTCTTGAAAACATACCAAAATGCCATTGTTATGAGCGAACCTTTTCTTCTTTTATTTTTCTTTTTCACCATTTTTATGTCTAGTTTGCGTCGACTACTTCTTCTAGTGCCTGCTCTTGCCTGTTTTCTCTATTGTGTGTGTTTTACGTTTTGTCGACTATTTGGTTTTTATTATATTTTGTTGGTTAAATTTATGACTCGTTGCCGCCGCCAGAGTTTTGGTTGTTGCATGGTAGTGTGACCATACCATGTGTTGCATTCAAACTCGAGAATGCGTTTTCTTCCTTCTCTTTTTCCTCTTTTACACCATCTCCATTGTTTGGCTATTCGTTTAGCGTGCTGCAGCTAATCGTCTCTGGCTCTCTACCTACGCATTTCGATGATGAGAAGAGAAGTAGAAGGAGGTGGAGAGAAGTTGAAATTCAAGCGAGAAAACTCGATACCCGAAACCAAACCCCGAACCGAACCCAAAGAAAATTTCTACTCTATTTGGCGGCACAAATTGCCTTTGACCTTGTCCCTTAAGTTTCTACCGAGGAAAACTGCAGGCAACCATTTGACGGCCATTTTGGAGTTGAGTGGAAAATGTAGAGTGAGAACGAGAGAGAGAGAGAGAGAGAAAGAAAGAGATGAAGACTGAGAGAAAATGTTGTCGGTGTATTTTTGGAGGCCATTGAAATAATTTTTGCCGCCTTTGCATTGTTGCTTCAATTAGGCAGCATTTTAAAGGAAAACTAAGGAAAACTTTGCACATTAAATGAAAATGGGAAATGGCAATGGAAATTGCTCCTCTAACTGTTACTTTGTCTGTCTCTCTGTTTCTGTTTGTTTGTTTGTTTGCCTTTTGGATTCACGCTGTAAAAACAGATAATCATAAAAATTTAGCAGCATGAAAATTGTTAAATTTTATTAACAAACTTTTTTTGGTCTGCATTTGTTTTTTTTTTTCTCTTTCACTGCTTTTATATATGGGCAAAAATTTAATTTGTAACACTCGCCGAACATCAAAAGCAGCTGCTTTGGGCCACTGACCACGTCAAAATAAAAAGAACAAACAAAGAAGTGGACAGCAGTTGTATTGTGTATTGCACGACTAGCAGATGCTCTATAAAGTTATTAGTATTAATTAGATTTAGCGAATTGCTTTAGAAATTTTTTAAAATTTTTATGAGATATCCATTTTCATACTCTATAAATATACCGTAAATATGTCGCAAAAAATAATACTATATACCAACATTCTATACATTCATATATAATATACCAAAAATATATACCGTGAAAATACCAAAGGTTATATTTGGTATATCATTATAGTACTACCTACATTCGTAATATACCATAGATGTGCCGTAAAATACTAAAATATAACAAAGGCTATATTTGGTATATCAATATTGTACTACATTCATAATATACCACAGATACTGAAATATACTGAAGGCTATATTTGGTATATCTATATAGTACCATGTGTATAATATACCATCGATATAGCACTACGTTCGTAATATACCATAGATGTGCCGTAAAATACTAAAATTTACCAAAGGCTATATTCGGTATATCTATATAGTACTGTATGCATAATATACCAACGAGTAAAATCCCATTAGAATGGTTATTGATGGCTTAGAAAAATATAATATACTTCTTATTATATTTTATATTTGTTTATTTTTATTTTGAGCTATATTATTATACAAGTGAATAAAGAAATGTATTTGCTTTTAACTAATGAACTTCTATATAATTTTTAGAAGGATGAGACATCGCTTCAGATCGGTGAGTACTATGAAAAATAAATATACAATATATAACAACCTCAATAGGCATTTTAAATTGTGCTCACTTTTAGAACGGAAAACTGCAAATTTTGTTAATTTGCAGATATACTAATTTATATATTTCTATTACTTCAAATTCATAAACATAAGGCTCTGTTTTTACCCACTGATAGTTACAGGGTATAACAAATATAATCATAAATAAATTGAGTGCTTTGTTGTTGTAACTTTTTCGTTGTTGTTGTTGTTTGCTTGCGTTTCGCAGTTTGCAATTGCGTATAGACATTTATTTGTAGTTGCGGGCATTCAACAAACGCATGTGTGTGCGAGTTTGTGTGTGTGTAGTCTGGGTGTGCGTGTGTGTGTGTGGGTTTTACCTGACTCTGTGTGGGATTATTGCTGCCAATGCGAAATTATACAACTTTGGCAACTTTGGCCTTTTGTTTTCGCTTCCCTTTTTTTCTCTTTCTCTTTCATTTCATGTTTTTTTTTTCGCTTGCTTCTACGAAATTGTTGCTTATTGCTTTTTGGGCGCTGCGTTTAAGCCGCTTCAGCTCAGCTTCAGCTCAGGAGCTGCTCTCGTTGTCGCAGTCTATCTTCTCTCTCTTTTGTGTGAATGCAGGTAAGCGTGAAAATTTTGCTAAGCCAACTTAATGCAACTTCTTCTTGGGATCTGGATGCTGTTTCCTGCTGCTGCTGACCCCTACGCATTGTTTTTTTTTTGTTGTTCGGTTTTTCATTGTTTCCTCTCGATACGACAACGTTCTCTATATGTATTTTGACCCTGTGCCTCTTCCTTTTTTTTTGTTTTTCTTCCCGCTGCGTTCACAATTTATGCGGCATTGTTGAGCAGGAGACGACACTTTATCTGCTCGGTTGTATCTGCAGAAATATCTTGAGCTGCATCTGTAACTGCAGCCTAATAGAGATATGACCAGAGAGAGAGAGAGAGTGTGACTTGTATTTAATTTATACATTAACCCCTTTGGGTTTTCGGTGTGAAGCTCTCTCACATCGCACTCATCGTGTCACACGATTTACATTGCATGTTGTCACGTCATTCTGTCAACTGGCCAACGACACGCCCCAGAGTCACCTCCTTGATCTCCTCCTCGTTTTTTTTTTCCACCATTTCCTTTTGGCTACCGTGAGTAATTAAGCCGCATGCCTTCGTTCGTTGGCTAAGTTGGCAACGTTCTTGCCGCAGCACAGCTTCAGCTTCAAAAGCGGCTACTTCTTTCATGGCCCATTCCTAGATCCAATTAAAGTGCCATAAAAATCACTTAAGCGTCTTTTGCGCATTTGACAATCAACTTTAATAAAGACCATCAATGGTTGTACTCACATCTTTTACCCTCAACCTTGACCCTCTGCCAAATGCCCGTTGACAATAAAAATGGGCAACAAACAACATTGTTGCAAGCCAGCCGAGTCATGCCACGCGAAAAAGGGAAACAAGTTGCGATAACAACAGCAACAGCGAAAAAAGGGCGCAAAAAAATTATGAAAAATTAATTTCTGCCCGACGGCAGACACTCTGATGTTATGGCAGGAGGTGGAGGGGGTAAAAGGGGGAGCAACAAAGGGGCAGACAGACACATGGAAAGTGATTCGCAGGGTCAGGGAATTTGCTGCTCTCACGTTGTTGTTGTTGCTGTTTTTGTTCATGTTCAGTTGTTGTGTTTATGCGCGGCGGCAAAATAACGAAGTGAATCACGAAAATGCTGCCAGATGAGTGTTAAATGTGTTTGTAATACTTTTATGGCAAAAGGAATTAAGTTAACAACAACAGCGCAGCACAATATTGCTGCATTTTTAAGGGAAGTTTGTCAGTTTGATTGAAGTCATAAACAAAAATAAATGCAGCAAAGATATTAAAATTGGGACTGTTGCACTTTTAGCTAGGCAAATTTTAAATTCTTTTTATAAATTTTAGCTCTAGAAAGTCGTATATCAATATCTTAAGACTATGTTTTAAATTCTAGTACTATAAGTTCTTATGTCTTTAGAAGAAATTCATTTGACAAATTCTAAAATTCTTATATTTTGTTTCTTAGATGAATATTTCTTAGTAGAAATTAACTTTCTTTTATAATTTAAATACGGCTTCACTTGAAAAGTTTCCTTTGCTTATGGTCTGACAAAAAGTGTTCTAATTGACACAAAATAACTAGAAATATTTTCAAATTAGAGCTACAGCACATAAAAATTAAATATTTCAACAATCTTTCATTAATTTTACACCTACTTTTTTTCAATCAATGAAAGATACTGGGGAAATACTAAAATAAACCCATGTTATACCTGGTTTATCAATATAAAACTACACTCAAAATATACCATAGAGTACAAAATATACCAAATTGTCAATCAAAATAGATAATATCCCAGTAATTGTGTTTAGCCAAATAAAACTATTTCTCTTAATAATTTCTATTGCAAAACAGTCAAAGAGCAGCTCAACTTTTATTAAAGGTTTTTCCTAAGTTGTCACCCATTTATATAATTGATTGATAACTTTCATATTCACTACACAAATCTATATTGCTGAACATCGCAAACAGCTGTCACGCATAAACTGAACTCAAAGTAGACGAAGAGTAGCGAAAACAAAAAAAAAATAAATGCAAAGATCACGCTTGAATTTACCCTTAGTTGGGTCTTTGGCTATTGCGCTTTTGTGTGAATGTTTTACAATACATTCCACTGTTGCGGTAACGATGACGATTGCCACCACCAATAAACGTGGCAACTCTGGCTGCAGGCGGCATTCGTAACCCTCTCTCTCTCTTTCTTTCATTCCTCCTCATCTTCAGCAGCTGGATATGGGCGCATTCTACAATGCCGCGGTCCCTTCGATTTGTTGGTCTGTCATCATGCCTCATCATTGTCAGCCGCCTGGACGACGATGATGATGATGATGCCTCCTCCGTTTGCCTCCTTGACTCGTTGTCGTTGTCAACATGTGCAACATTTTCATCATCATTATTTCATGTTGCAGGCAGCAGCTTCTTTTTACCTTTTACTGCTTTTTTTCTTCTACTGCTGCTGTTGTCTTATTTATGCATTATTGAATTTTTGTTTATAAAGCGACATGCAGCATTTTGTTGCAGTTGTCGTGCAATTATGATCGTTCTGTTTACAGAGCCTGGGAATGTTTATGCCCTCTAAATATTTACACAACATTCTAAAACAGAAGAAAACCCCCATGCAATGATGTCTTTCTGTGTGTGCAATTGAGCCATCAATGCCAAAAGCCAATTGTCACCAGTGGCCAAATCACAGCGCAAGTGTCAGGCAAATGTCAATTTCTTGCTGCGCGCAGATCAAGCGCAAAGATCACTGCACAAAGATCAGCAAGTTGACTATGGCTGCCTCTTGCTATTATCCCTTTCTTTCTTTTTATACCCGCTATAAGTATAGTAGAAGGGTATTATAACTTTGTGCAAAAGACAGAAGGAGGCATCTCCGACCTTAGATATGGTATATTTTAGTACTCTCTGTTACATTTTGAATGTAGTACTATATAAATATACCAAATAGAGCATTTGGTATACTTTTAGTATTTTTGTGGTATATTGTTGTGCATGCTTTTATATATTTTACTAATTTTGTCATATATAAATTTGGTATATTCTAAGAATAATATCGTTCAGTGTTAAATTATTTTAGTATTTTTGTGGTATATTAATCTGGTATATTTTAAGAATGATATCGCTCTGATTTGATATATTTTGTTACTTCTGTGGTATATAAATTTGACATCGTTTAAGAATAACATCTATCTGAGTGTATGTATATATTTTAGTATTTTTGTAGTATATTAATTTGGTATACTTAAAGAATAATACCGCTCTGTTTGGCTTACTTTAGTATTTTTGCGGTATATTATCTTGGATTATTTTATATATCCTTTATATATTTTAGTATTTTTGTGATATTTTAGTATTTTGTGATGATTTAGTATTTTTGCGGTATATTATCTTGGATTATTTTATATATCCTTTATATATTTTAGTATTTTTGTGATATTTTATTATTTTGTGATGATTTTTATATATTTTAGCATGTTTGCTGTATATTAATTTGGTATATTTTAGCCTAACACCGCCAAGTTTTAGATATTTCACTATTTTTGGTATATTTTACGAATACCACATTGGCTCGCATTCTTTAAAAATGAGTAGCAGGTATCTCATAGTCGAGCACACTCATCAGTAGCTTTCTTACACGTTTCTCTTGTGCCAATCTCATCGCTCGAGAGACGTTCGAGACGTTGATGTTTATTGACAGCTCACAGCGGTTTATTAATGATCGTGCTGGGTTCAGATGAGGAGAGATTTGCCACAGATACGAAAAGACGACGACGATGAAGTTGCACGCGATGTGGCAAGCAAGCAGACATCAATCTGTTGAGCGCAGCCAGGATCACTCAGCTGTCCTGTCTGTCTGTCTTTTATTCTGCTTGCTTTGCCTCGTTCGTTGTCATGCAAATTCTTCAGTTGATTAATTAACCACACAAATTGCAGCCGTGGCAATAATTAATAATTTCCAAACCGAACAAAAATGCAAGCGGAGAAGACGAATAATTTGTAGTCGCATCACGTCTGCGAATCGTCTGAATGGCTAATTACCCCGTAAATTCTGTAGACAGTCAATAAACGCATAAACGATCAGCCTCTAATCGATCTGACAATTAATACAAAATCATGCTGAATCAATTAAGACACAAAGAAGATGATGAGAATAAAGTTGAAGTTGGAAGATGATGATCAGCGATGATCGCGTTGCATGACTTGACATTTCTAGTGAACGATGGATTTTTCCTAGAATCTTGTGTGCCTCAAAGGCAAAAGGCCGACATTTGCATGGGCGTCTCGACTGTCTAGTGAAATTCCATTTCCCACAAGGTGCGTCACTAATTAAATATTTACTTTACGCTGCCAAAGGCCACACCCGCCTAACCCAGTTCCAGTTTCAGTTCCAGTTTTTTCCTCAGTTCTGATTCTTTTTCTCTATTGCAAATGTTTACAGGAACAATAAAACAACACACACACAAAATAAAAGTAAAGAATGTAAACAATTCTACGGCGCAACACTCTAAACAAATGTCTGCGCTGTAATTTGAGCCTCGAAAAACAACAAGAAATGAAATATAAAATGTCTGCTTGTCACTCAAGCTGCTGCTTCTAGCTACACTTTGCCTCTTAAAATGTAAATAATGCTAAAAAAAAACGAGAAAATCCCAAGGAGATGACGATGGAAATGGAGTGAGGGCAAAAAAAAGAGAAGAAAATGCCAAAGGGACGGCGACAAGTGACGCCTTATCTTAAATGCATGCCTCATCGAGAGGCAAGCTGAGAGGAGCTGCGTTGCTTCTCTGCTGCACTCACTCTCAAGTGATTGGCCTATCGCATTTCCCTCTCACAAAAGTGCAATAAATTAACTGAAAGAAGGAAAACTGCGCGTTACAATCGACTAGTCTAGTCTCAGTCTCTAAAACTAATGAATTCGTTGACAAAACTCGTTGAATTTAAGGCTACCAGTTTTTTTGGGTTTTATGACCACTGTGCGTGGGCAGCGTGTCGAAAGCCAGAGTAGTTTTCTCATAAGCTTAGAGAGAGAGTTTGGTTCACAAATTTAACGAGTGTGTTAAACAAAAGACTTGTGCCTAATACTCGAATTTATAGTGTGATCAAAATTAATCGAAATATATTCAGATATTTCTTAACTGAAATTGAACAAATTCTGAGGTTGGATTAAATGTGGGTTAAGTTTCACATAGTGGTAAAACAATTTTTAATAATAACTTCAGACTCAGACTTCAATACATTTTGTGCCTAATAATCCTTTTAGGCAAATTAACTAATATTTTCAGACTTCATTTAATTTAATAATATCAATTTTAGTTCGAATCAACTTCAATGTAAGTTTACTAAACTATTTCATAAATTGTTTTATGTATTCTAGCATAATGTCTAGTATAATGATCTTCTATAGTAATATTAGTCACTGTTTGCGCAGAAATCTAAAGTAATTTTCTTTTCAAATTTCATATTTTTGTTTAAGCTAAAATTTCATTTCACATTTTCAACAAAGCTACAAGAGTTGAATGTTGATATCATGATGTTTGTTATTGGTTCTAAACTTGAAGTTGTTTTTTTTTATACTAAATTATTGGTTTACTTTGAATTATTTATTTTCAAGCAACGCAACTTTGTAGCATTTTTATTTAGACTCTTCTGAATTAAACTCAACTCTAAAGCAATAATATTTTCAGTTAATGTTTTTGTTTATTTCGAATTCTAAGCCGCAATCGATTCTTTTACTCAATTAAATATATTGTTTACTTTCTATTTTGGCATTTTTAATAATAATATTTTAGAGTATTTATTTTCTTCCAAGCTGAACTCAACACTTAAACAATGAAATCTTTATTTTATGTTCATATAGAATTCTAATCCTCATTTTTTTTATATAAAGTTAACTTTTTTCTAAGCTGTCACCGTCACTTGGAACATTTCAATTTATGTTGATGTTATTTATTAATGCTGCCAGACAACACAAAACTGAACATCTGCGGCTCAATTGAAATTAAAATGCGCTGCAAGTTGAGTCGCTTCATGGAACTATTTGTGTGTGTGTGTGTTTTTTTTTCGTCTAGTCGTTAAAATGCTCCCACAATTCGTATATAATAATAAACAAAGTTGAAAAGGGAATATTTATGGTAAATGCGATGCCGGCGCAATATCAATATCAAGTTCTTGGCATATTTCAGTGTGTGTTCAGTGTCTTATCAGGCTGGCGGCAAATGAGTTTAGGCTCAAGTCTCTCTCTCTCTCTCTCTCTGTCTCTCTCTTAACTTGCAGCGAGTCTGTGGGCAACATGTTGCAGCAACGCGGCGTTGCATTGTGGGCCGCCGTTTGTGGCTTAGCTTGGGTTGACAGTCATTTAGATTTATGGCTGATTGTCTGCGTGGCAGCAGCAGTCGAGTTTGTTGTTGCTGCTGTTGTTGTTGCCATTTTAGCCTTATTTGCACGCAGCGCAGTCCAATTTTGCATGTTGCAAGTTGTTGGCCATTGCCCGTTGATCGTTGTCGTTGGCTGTTGCCTGTTGCAGTTGTCGTTGTCGTTGTCGCTTACGCAGGTGACTACAAGAAAGCAGCGCAAACTTGTTTTCCACTCAAACATGGCCAATTTGCATGTGTCGCACTCGACGAGGCGGAAGATGAAGAGAGAGATGGGAACGTGCAACACACACACAGAGAGAGTGAGGCAAGAGGCAGGCAGGCAGACAGTGGTCTTAGTATTAGATATCACAAATGCGATAAACGTTTCTCTTGCCGCATCTTTTTATTGATTTAAATGCCATGTGGCAATATCGTTTTCATTTTGGCCACAAAATCGTTTAGTTTACTGCTGCTCGAGAGAGAGAGGAGTCTGGGAAAAGAGATTAGGATTAAGCCGTTTGTCAACTTGTCATAATTGCAGACAACGGCGCCGCCGCGTCGATCGTCTTGTTAGCAAATTATAAACGTTTTCTCTCTCGCTCGCTCACTTGCAACGTCGAAAACGTTGCCAACTCAATGACTCAAGGCAATTCTTTTGAAATTTTTCATAATTTTCGTGGCGCAGTCAGCGCGTAGGCAGCGCCGCCAAATCTTTCTCAACTGGCAACTTGCAACTTGCTGCCGGCAAAATTCACCTCCCTTCCTCTCTGATGTCTTTGGTGCAAATCGCCAAACTTCAACTGCATCAAGTGCAAATATGCAAATCTTCTGGTTTTATCTCCTTGACAGCCAGCCACACACAAATACACACACACACTCGTAAAACCTACTCACAACTTTTTGGCGCATCTTTTACCTGCCGCTTGGCGTCTGTTTTTCAGATTTTCTTTCTTTTCCTTCTTTTTTTTCTTTGTGGTGCCCGCGGAAATGAGTTTTCAGCTGAGCGAAATTATGCCTGAAATTATCTCGACAGATATCAACTCTGATTAGATTTAGCGAGCATGAAAAATGCAGATGCATTTTAAGTTAAACAGCTGCTTACAAAATGGTATTTTTTCACTCTTTGGTATATTTTGAATTTGAGTTGTATATCAATATACCAAATATAGCTTTTAGTACATTTTGAATGTTGTACTATATCAGCAAAGCAAGTATAGCCTTCGGTATATTTTAGTATTTTTGTGGTATATTTTGATTGTATAGAATTTGGTATATTGATATAGTGATATACCAAGCGTGACTTTTAGTATATTTTCAATGTTGTCCCCGGTATATTTTAGTATTTTATCGATATACCAAGTATACACTTTGGCATATTTTCGCAGTTTGTATGCCAAATATATTATTCAGTATATTATTAATGCCGATTTATATAGAATTATATACCAAATATAAACTTCGGTATATTACAGTATGTTTGCGGTATTTGGTATGTTTTTAGTATATTGTTAGAGGTGATTTTTCATACTTTCGATTATAAATTCTTCTTTGCCTTTATTTTATAACTCAAAGCTCTTAAATTCTCTTTTGTGCAATACTTCTATAAATTATCAAAAATCTGGACAGCAACAAAATTATGCTGTATTAAAAAATGTGTACAAAATTAAAGCAAATATTTATACTGTGATTCACTTATCGGATTGCGGCAGCTGAAATTAGGCATGTGGGCGACCGAAAATGTAATAAATATATCACAAGTCAAAGATCTAAACAAAATTGCTGCAAGTCAGCTTTAGGTCAAACGAGAAAAAAACCCACACACAACAAAAACAAAAAAAAAAGCCAGACAGTATTATGCTGAGGCATTCAATCAAAGAGAAGAAATACAAATATCTAGATACAAAATAATGGCAAACTGAGAAAACATAACTGGCTAAGCGATGATGAAATGTTCTTATTGTTGTTGTTGTTGATGTACAAAATTGAGTTGCAGATTATTATCTGCGATACCGAAACCGATACCGATAAAGATCGTTGAGAACTCGAAAGTCTTTCTTCCGAAAAATCGAGAAATGCAGCTGGGAAAACTTTTGGTTTATATGTATGTGTGTGTTTGCAAGCTACTCCCGTTATAAGCTAGCATAAATCTAGCTGCCACATCACCTTTCAACTTTGAAAGCAGCTCGCCAAAAACGCTTCGAGCTGTGAGCGGCGGCAGCAGCAGCAACAAACAGCAACGCCTTCGAAAAACTAAAGAAAAAACAACAAAAAATAGAAAAGAAAACCCATTTTAGTCGAGCGTTTCTCGTTGCATGCAAAAATGTGGCAAGCAAACTTGAACGCCAACTGCCATAACTGTGTGCAACATTTGGGCAGCCAAAAAAAAGAAAAAAACAAAAAACTAGCGAACAGTAAAAGAGACTGAAAAGCGGCTGCAAGTTTTGCATTTAACGCGGCTGCCAGGCTTAATTTTTTCCTTATTTTTTTAATATCGCAAAGCTCAAGAAAGACATGCAAAAAAATAAACCCACGGCTATGTAAAGCTATGTCCACAACTACAACAAAAGGCGACTTGCCACACACACACACACACCGAGAGAGTTGTTGCAATTACTTGCAGCCGGTCGCTTTGGTCCATGTCCATGTCCAGAATCACGTCCATGTCCAGGAAGCAAAACTCTTTGCGTATATTTGCGTAGGCAAAACTTGGCGCTTGAGAAGCAAACTGCGAATCGAGAGAAAGAGACTCGCTTTGCTTGCTAGTTGTTTTTTTCCATAATTAATTATTATTTAGCTGAAAAGTAACCCCCCCGGCAGATCAAATAACTCTCTGAAGATAGAAAAAAAAAAACGAAGTATTCGCTAGCGCTTAATTAAAATGGAAGCAAATACGACTAATAACAGACAGCGACTAGACGAATCAAAAAATACGCTAAAATTCTTGTTCTACACAACATTTGTTAGTTTTGTAATTCTTTTTATACCCAAAAGACTAAAAGCAGTGAAATTAGAACTCTTTTTTGATAGAGCTTGCTTAAAATCGAAGCTTAATTAAGAAGCTACGTTTTTTATACATAAAACAATTACAACAGTTTTTAGTATTCTTGAAAATTTGTTTGATAAAAATTGTAAAAATGATTTAAGAAACAATTGCTTTAGCTGAAAATCTAGTATATTTTGTAATTGACGGTATATTTTCAATACATAATACTATATCAATATATCAATCATACTTTGCTATATATTTCTGGCATAATTTGAATATAGTACTAAATATACCAAGTGTTGCTTTTGGTATATAAATTTGGTATATTTTATATACTATATCAATCTATTTATTATCATCCTTTGATACATATTTGTGGCATATTTTGAATATAGTACTATATAAATATACCGAATATAGGTTTTGGTATATAAATTCAGTATATTTTTGGAATACATGTTTAATTGAAAATATCTTGTGGATATTTCTTAATTGTTTTATTTGTATATTCTTTTACAGCTTCATAAACTTTATGAAACATAATTTCTAAATTGTTGAGTTGCCAACTCGTAAAGTCAGCAACTAAAATTGCCCACTAATCTTGCATATTTGAGCTTAATAGCTGCAGTGATTTTTTAGTTCAAATAACATAGTTTTCCAGGTTAAATTTTTAGCAGTCTAATAAAACATTTCGCCACACAAATCAATTTGGCAAATTTTAATTTATTTTTAGTGCATACTAAACTTGATATATGGTATTTTTATGAGATGGGCTTAAACAACAATGTTTTTAACTAATCAGTGCGAGTGTTATAAAATAAAGTAATCCACAACTAAGCATTTAAAATTTTCGCTCACTTTATTATCTTTGATAAACCCATAACCGATCTATATCAAAAGTTAAAAGGCTTAACTGTATCTTTGACGTCTTTAGCTTAGCGTAAAATTGATGCAACGAAAGTTTAAAACACCCTCCAGTATTTGCGTAGAAATGTGTGTAATCTGTAATGCTTATTAAATGCTTTTTAATGCAACAAGCAAACACACGCAAGCGATTTGAATTTCAATCGGGGCGGGGGAGGAGCGGGAATTACGATTACTTCACGATTGCACAGAATTCTCAATACCAAAAGCGAAAACATTTAGCACGCAACAGCAAAAACAACAACAACAACAACTGCGAAGCGTTGAAGCTGTGATGAGCCATGTGGCAAGTGTTGCACGCGACGCCAGTCGCACGTTGATAATAAATTGTATAAAATTATCTCAACACACGGCACACGGCAGCAAAGCTCCCTCACTATATACCATAGAGTGTGGCATGAACGGGGTGTTGTGTTGTGTTGTATTGGTGGCATGACCAATCTCGAGGTGGTGGGTCAATCGTTGGCTGCTTGTGGCAGCAACATCAACGGGCAGCAGCGTGCAACACTTTCAAGAATCGGAATCAGAATCAGAATCAAAGCAACAGCCAAAGCGGGTCATAAAAATTATCTGCTGCTAAACGTCGCCCTCTCAACACAACATGTTGCCCAGGGTTGACACACCGAGAAAAAAAGCAACGACAACTCTGACAAAATGTGCTTATAAATGTTACTCTGGGGAGCGTTTTACCAGCTAGCCAAGAGAGAGAGAGAGAGAAACGGAGAATTGCTGCTGCTGCAACTGGCGTGCAGTTTGTCTCGAGGGAATTTCATGAACAATTTTTTTTCTTCTTTTTTTTTTGGTGTATTGCCTAGTTAAGATTTTGCCAATGTACAACAAAAATAAGACGGAAAAAAGTGTTACAATTGCTGCGGCTCAATTTTCCGAACGTTGCCCGTTGGCCTTTTTTTGTGTAATTTTACCAAACTGAGAGGAGTCGAAGAAAAAAGAGACTGTCGATTGTTGTGTTGGCTGTAGGGAATGAAAAAAAAAGAAAAGAAAATCTCATGTGCATTATGCGAAATTGGGCTAAGTAGCAGTTGAGTTTTTGCCGCTTTTTTGGGGGCAACCTTTGAGTCATGTAAATGAAGTCAAGTGTTGCTGCAGCTGCAACATGTTATTTCAACAATCACATGATTGGCTCCAGTCAATCGTTAAATCATGTGGGCAGCAATCGGGGAAAAAAAGGGCCAAAAGCAAAGCAGGAAATTATCTAACTCAAGTTATTTGAACAAAAAAGAAAATGCAAAATACCAAAATATATAATAAAAATACTAAGCTAAAAAGCAAAGCGGGAAATTATCTAATTAAAGTATATATCAAGTTATATACTAAAATATAAGAAAAATACTAAGTTATATTTAAAGCAAATCAATGTAAAGTACCAATTTATATACTAATATATAAAAAAATACTAAGTTATATACAAAGCAATGCATGAAATTATCTACCTAAAGTATATACCAAGATGTATAATAATATATAACAAAAATACTAAACAACAAATCGGAAAGCTATCTACGTAATGTTATACCAAGGTATATACTAATATACAAGAAAAATACTAAGTTATATACAAAGCACAGGAGAAAATTATCTAACTCAAGTTATTTGAACAAAGTATATTTGCAGTTTAAGAAAATGCAAAATAGCAAAATATATACTAATATATAAAAAAAAAATGCTTAGCTATATAAAAAGCAAATCGGGAAATAATCTACCTAAAATTATACCAATAAATAACAAAAATACTAAAAAGCAACGTAGAAAACTTTCTAACTGAAGTTATTTCAGGAAAATATTTGCAATCTATGACAAAATACAAATATATATAACAAATAATTTACTTTTTTTTATCAAAAAGTTGTTGGACTTTTCTTTAACTATTTCTACTTCAACTGCGCATTTCAAAACTACAAATTTCTAATATGTTTTACAACAATTTTATGTCATATTGCACAGCAATAAAAACTCAATCCCAAATCGACTTTAAACATAAATTCTGTTTTGCCATTAAAAAACTTAAATAAAATTCGAAATCGAAATCAAAATCAAAATTTTGATCTACTCTAAAACAGAAAACCAATAAAAGATGTCGGCTTCATTTTCATCGAAATATTTCCATTAATTTTCTTGTAAAATCTTTCAAGCTGATGTGAAGTTGCACATTTTTTCCGACTAACCGCAATGATTATATCAACGAGCAAGACAAAATATCTTTTGAAATTTTCAAGTAAAAACCGCAACAACCACAAAATACAAACTATTTTATTTTGTTAATGTTTTTTTCGTTGTTTGGTTATTAAGTATGTTCGCTTTGATATTTTTGTTATTGTTGTGTGCAATGGAAACTAACGCAATCGGTTTTATAATAAAGAAGGAGAAGCAAAAACAAAAAAAAAGGTTCTTTCTGGGAAACGATCGAAACGAAGTCCGAATAATAGTAATCTATCACTTTTCGCTATGTAATATGATCTTTGTTGAACACTTTTTTGTTGTTGTTGTTGTTGCACTATTAACAAGAGAACATCAAGCCGAAATAATAGTCGGAATAGGTATGCCACAAATCACCCCGACGGTAAAAAAAAAGAGAAGAAAAAAATACAAAGTTGAATTATGCTTATAGACACGACGACTATAAAGCGGCATTAAAATCCATTAGCAAACGCGACGCGTTGCCTTAATTTCAGTTCGTTTGGTGCGTTGCTCTTGTTGTTGTTGCAACTCGTGCCCCCAACCAAAAATAGTCAAAGCGAGGCACCAAATGTGGCAACGAGAATGGAAACAACAAATGACACTAATAAATATCGAGAGAGTGTGAGTGAGAGGGAGAGGAAGGGAACTAACTATATATGCATATGTGTATGTATGTATGTGTGCATTTCCACAAAGGATTTGTTGGCCATTAGAGCGCGGAAATAGTTAATCATATTTGGTGGCAGAGTTGCCCTTCAACCAGAGACTATATAGTTACTTACCCTTGAGCGCAACTGCAACTTGTGTTAATCCATTTAATCCAGCAAACAGCAGCAGCAACTGCTGCAACAATGGAGGTGACTGACGCTGACGCTGACGCATCATCTGTCGCCGCTTGCCACAACTTCTCCTCTCGCTGTTGCTGTTGTTGTTGTTGTGTTGTATTTTTAGCCGCTCAGCCGGCGACGTTGGGGCGACATTTTGATTGTTTCTGTGTCGTCGTTGCTGTAGTTGTAGTTGTATTTGTTGTTTGATCTCACTCACGTTGTTATTTATAATTTTCACATTTCGAATTTTCGTAGATGCGTTTGAATGCATTTTGTCAGAATTCTAGTTTTCACTTCTTTGGCCAACAAAACTGAATAAATGATGCACCCCCCAAATTTTCGAATTCACTTTAGCACTCCATTTGAATTGGCACTCGATTTACTATAATATATAATTCAATAATCCTTTATTTGCCTTTATTTATGCAGCCATCTCGTATGGCATTAAAACACCGCTAAATCCACGCGTTTCGCACGAAAAAATTCGCTTGGGTACAACGCACGTTACCCAGCTGCAAGAAAATCTCGCCTTCTAGTGGCATGCGAGTTTTCCACAGAACGCGAAATTTACGCGAACGCCGACGACGCGTCGCGCGATACGAAACGGAAACCGAGAGTAAAAGAAACGACGACGACGACGAAACCCGCTCGCACAACCGATGCGACCGAGTATCAGCAGCAAATTGAATGCGCGTCCACAGCGACGGCTGTTAACAGCGAGCGTCGCTGTTAACTCGTCTACACAATCCACACACGCACGCACAGTGAGTGCATTACTCGAAATGGCACTGTTAGGCGCATCGTTGTGCACTCTTCTAGCCAACGTATTTGACGCTGTTAAACTTGTTGCATGCTGTGGATGTTAATGTACGCGCTCTCGTTCTCTCTCTCTCTCTCAGCCGCTTCGCTTTGTTTACAATTTGGTTTGTTTTGTTCCATTTGCCAGTCGTTTCTATGCGGCGCCCACGTTTTGTGTGCGTGTGTGTGTTGAGCAACATTTGATTTGTGGACTGTGTATGGGAATGGTTGAATGGAATTGGTGCACAATAATAATTGGGTTTATAACATATTAATCTATTTTATTTTCGCTACGAATTATCTTTTTTTTTATTTATGTGACATCATAAAATATAAAATGTGACATGCATGCTCTAGTAATTTTTACTTAATTAGTCAGAATTGCAAACAAATCCAAATCAAATGTGAAACGGAATTTGTTGAACTTTTGTTTACTTGCTTTTTATTGTTTTGTCGCCTATTTTTGCGTTAGGCTTTATTTCGGGGAAACACCGAATTAAGTCGAAGACGCCGCCGGAGTTTTCTTGATAAAAAAGCAAAAAAAATTAATTTGTTTATATTTTGCGAGAATTTGCTGAATTCTTTAGAATGTTTGGTATGCATAATTCAAGTTGCTTTTAAATAGATGCTCTACTTAAATTGAGCATTTTTTATTAAATATTCATCGAATAATCAGCATAATATTGTTTGTCCATTTCTTGACACCTTTTCTGGCTACATATTTATTTTAAATTCAATTAATATTATTATGCTTTTGGTTTTTTTTGGGTTTGGTATCTTAACTCATTAAGGCGCCGATTGGGGATATACAAACTTTGGACGTCTGACATATAAAAATGTATTTCTATTGTTGTATTGTATTTGAATGTGTTGTTAGCTCATTGGCAACATGTTGGCTTTGACCAATGTCCGTCAGCCCGTTCTCCGCCCCCCCTCTTCAAACCCCTTTCACATGGTGTTCTTAAGTGGCGACCATTTGCTATCTAATCTGAACGAGTGCCGCACTCGCTCTCCAGCTGTTAGCTCATCCATTTCCAAACTGCAATAAAGACTGACAAAAAAAAATACATGAAGAACTCTGAGCGCATTTCACAACACAGAATGAGAATGAGAATGAGAAATAGAAACAGAATCAGAATCACTGCGATAGGAGCCACATAACCAATATCCATATCGTCTCGGCTCCGTTAGAAGCCGCTAATGAATTTCCCCTTTCTCTCGACGAAAATCAATTGAATGGACGGACGAACGGACAGACAAACGAACGATATTCTATTAATTTATCAAAATGCATATCCAAGACCTTACTTTTTTTTGTATAAATCGCTGCCTAATTTCCTAACGTTTGTTAAATAATCAATAACTTTGTTCTCACTCTTCTTCTACTTCTGCTCCCACTCAATCGCCTACTCAGGTAGAGAATGAGAAAGAGAGAGAGAGGTTCTTATATCTGGAGTGTGAAGTCGGTTCATTAATGCAGTTCACGAGATACATTTACTATGCCAAGTGTAAAATAAAGGTGTGTATATAGTATAGTTTTTTTTTCATACAAGAAATGAAAATTGTGCGTGTTGTGTTCGAACTCCGGGTTCAGTTCAGTTCAGTCGATGCACCACCTGCCTGCTGCGATCCTCAACAATATGCATTGTTTGGCCCAAAAGGTCAGAGTGCATACAATGCACGTACATACATGCCTTTATTTCGTTATTCCATTTTAGTACTACATTCGGCACAGGTAACAATTGTGTGTGTGTGTGTGTGTGTGTGTGTGTGCTCAGTCACTCAGGTAAAGCATATTTCAAATGCTGATAATTGGCCAATTTATACAGAGGCTCCTACGCTGCGCTGCGCTGTTGCCGCACTGCAGTGAAGTTCGGCAACAGCGCAGCCCAAAATATTGACATGGCTTAGTGCTTGGCATTGGGCACATTTAAATGTTTTTCTTAGCCCTAACTTGACATTGTCCGTCTCTGTCTTTCTCTTCTACTCGTTTATCTGTCTCTCTCTCTCTCTCTCTCTCTGTTGCCCTCTGACTGTCTGTCATGTCATGTCTGCTTGTGGCTGGGTCTAAGCCCATGTTAATGACATGTAAGTTGCCGTCTCAATTGCGGATTTACCAGCTCCACTTTACTTCACAAAATGAAATGACATTTTGATTGCCAGCCCCCAAAAAAGTTCACTCGACTCAACTCGACTCGAATTTGTGTATTTATGTGTATTTGTTATGCGTTCATATTCAAAGATGTTGGCTTTAATTCGGCTCTTACTTTCGTTATTAATTTATGGTGACGGCTAATTTGCCAATCAAAAACACTGAAAAGGCGTTAATAGCAGCTGCGGGCGGTCGAAAAAATGCCCTCAATGCCAAGGTATATTAGCTGGGTCAAGTAGTTTATGACGGGGCGCGAAATTTAAGCTACACATTTAAGGCATAATTAAAATAAATTTTAGTGCTTTAATGTGTTTTAAAATTAATGCAACATTTTAGTAATTCAACAACATATAGAAAAGTATATATTTTGTTAATAGATTTTATTTCTTATTACATATTATAAAAAAAATTGTTCAATAAATCATTTTTCTTAAGTTACTAAATAAAAAAATTAAATTATAATATTTTTTGTAAGCCTATTTTCTTCTAATTAATTTCAAAATGTATTAATATATAACATTCCATTACTTAAACTATTTTGTATATTAGATATTATACTCTTTCAAATATGTTTAGCGCTCTTTAAGAGCATTTGCGCGTTTATCTGATTAACCCCGAAAAATAAATACAACGCCAAACCTTTCGCTTCTCCAGTTTTTTTTTTGTTAATCGGTATCCAAGAATCTGCAAAAGCCGCAAGCCGACGCCGATCAACGAAAGATACCAAAAAAACTGGCTCAAGAGGCTCTCGCAAAAGTGTTTCCGCATTTAGTTCCAGTTGATGAAGAGACCCAACTCTAAGGCTATTGGTTAAATTTGTGTGCAGAGAGAGAGAAGAGGAGATTTTGGAGCTTTGTGGCTGGCAAAAGTAAACAAATTACTTGTACGCATACACTCGAGATAATTGAAATTAGCGGCTGTGACAGGCTGATTGCCTTCTGCGATCCTCGCACCACAAATCTGCAAGACACGCATCTCCAAAGACAGGAAAAAAAATAAGAAGAAGATAGACTTTGAGACTCTGGCCGCCCACTCGACGAGACACAGAGCCAAACCCAAAGTGAGTGGGTTTCTTTTTTTTTTTTGTCCGTTGAGGAGAAGAAGAAGGAGGAGAATGGATGGAGTAGAGGCAGCAACAATCTTTGTTTCTGTCTCTGTTTTTTTTTTTGGGGGATATGCGTATGGAGCGCATGCTCATCTAACTCCAACAACAACCGATTGTATAATGTGTAGAGGGATACACATATGATAATGAGCAGGAAATGAGTTGAGTGTGAAATTTATGTACAGGAGTGTTCTTCTTCGCTATCGCTCCTTTTGGGCCCCGTTTTGCTAGTTAGCCAACATGAGTGATGGCTATAATTAAAATTTGGTGTGTTGTGTGTGCGTGTTGCTGTTGTTGGGAAAATGAATTATGCGTAAATTATGTACTCCATTGATATATGACACAACAAATCGTGTTTCGATTGAGCAAGACAATGGCTAGTTACTTGTCCAAGTCAAAAACCACAAGACAGCCAAAGAACATAACTCAATCAGCACAAAACAACACAAGAAACAAAAAAAAAAAGAAGAGTTTAACAAGGCAAATAAATTGAGATTAAGCACGGTATGACATTTAAAGGAATTTTAATCAATTTTTTATTTAAATAATAGAGAGAGAGGAAACATTTTAATTGATTTAATAAGCATTCTACTTCATATTTATTGTTTATTACTATTTTTGAAGTGTTGTCAATAAAATTGTGGCATGAAATTCAAGTGAATTAGAAATTGTTTGTACTATATGCTTGTTGACAAAGATTGAAGATTGAACTCTTTTAATAAATAAAAGATTGAAATGTTTATAATATGCGCTCGTGTCCAAAATAATACGGCACCTTTAACATGTGATATAATATATATATATAGTAACATATAACAAATGAGAAAAACCTATATTTAAAAATATAAAACGAGAAATTTTTAATCCTACAAATAAAATCTTGAAACACGAAATTTGAGTTGCAAAAATCTGCAAACATTTTCGGCTTTTAAGATCGAAAAGCTCTCAACATCACTAATTTTGTTTTTGATTATTAAAATAAGAGTTTTAAGTTTTGGAAAAACGACAATAAACTGGTATAGTCTGAGAACTTGGTATATTTTGCATTTGATGGTATATTTTTAATGTAATATCAAAATACCAATTATAGTAATTGGTATATTTATTGTGTTTGGTATAATAATCTGGTATATTTAAATGGTATTTTGGTATTTTTGAGTATATTTTAGTGTTTTAGTATATTAATCTGGTATATTTTTAAATGATATTTTAGTATTTTTTTATACTAAATGGGCGGGCACATATATTTTTGTTAAAATTAAAGTAATTCTAAGTTTTCATTGCGACGTTTCTTGTTTTGCATTCCACACCAAAATTCTACAATAAACAATGCAACGCTCTGTGTACTTTATTAATTATACACAAGAAAAAAAAGTTGATTTCTAATTGAATTGTGTGAACTGAAATCCAATACGCGACATAATTCGACCCGCTGCGCAATACGCAATGTTGCCCACAAAACAACGACAACAAACAAAGCGTAAATAAATAAATATGTAGAAAAAAAAAAACAGAAAAAAACGAGACATAGAAGGGAAAAATGTGAATTTCGTAATCCAAATGTCACACAATTGAAATATGTAATTAATTATACTGAAAAATACAATTTACAAAATACAAACAGAGACTAGAGTCGTATATCTAGATATTGGCTTCATTTTGCCCGCCTGCTGTTTGGTGTTTTTTTTTGTGCTACCAAAAACAGCTCGCCAAGCTTCGCTTCGATAGGAATCTACAAAACTATTTGCCACACACAGAAGCGTGGATGAGGCAGGCGCTGTGTTGCATGGTGAGGGGAAAACTGGGCTGGACCGCCAGCAGCTGAAAGCTCCATAAAAAGTTGGCGGTCTTTTGTTTTGTTGTTGTTGCTGCCGTTGCTCATATTTCGTTTTTAATGAATCCACACTCTATGATTATCTAGATTTCGAAACATTTGTTTTTTTCTCTGAGTATATGCGTATTTAAATGAGACACTCGCCCACGCGATGCATTGAATAAATAAATGAATGAATGAGTGCGCTAAATGTTATCAAACACCGCCGGTGGTCGCTTGACTACCGAAAATATTAATTAAAAGCCATAAAACGCCAAATACGCATTGATAAATAGTTATCAACATTTGTATTGAATTTAAAGCTCATGAAATTGTTACAAGCCATTCAAATAATTTATGGCCTATTTTCCACTAATGCCGAGCATACCCTATAAAATAAGAAATCTGCAGGGAATGGGTATGATCAAGTGTTTAAAATAGTGTTTTAAAATCTTCTATACAGTTTTGTATCTCAACTATATGTAATTTTTCGGCTTACACTTAAAATACATTTTTTAATCAAATCTTTTTACGTGGTATCTTTAGTTGTGTTCTTACGCCCAATCGGTTTTTCTATTTTTGCTTTTTGATCCCATGTAAATATTAATGTTTAATTATGCAACATAATGCGAGTTATAAATGAACTAAATGCCTTATTGAAATGCTGAGCTCTCACGAACATTTAGTTGACTTTTAATTTCATTATTTTTATTTGCGCTGTGAGCATGTTAATTAGTTGAATTGCATATTGGATTTATTTTTATGGCTCATTTCAATGTTTATTGGCAATTGGGAATTAGTCGGAACCAGAAAGAATGGTAAAAGTCTGGCACATAGTTTAACCACACGCTGTGAGAACTTGGCTATTAAATTTAATAAAACAATTAAGAAAACTAAAGTCAAGTGTGCTCTACTTTGAGATACCCGCTACCCAATCTTCATAAAACCGTACTCTGCAAATATACCAATTTAATATACCAACAAAATACTAATTTATACTGAAGACTATATTTGGTATATCCGCTACCAAATTTCACTAAAATCATTTTCTCAAAATATACTAAATTAATATACCAACAAAATACTAAATTCTATCGAGGGGGTATATTTGATATATCGATAAAGAACTACATATAAAATATTAAGTAAAATATATACCATTGACTAAAAATATACCGAAATAATATACCAACAAAATACTAAATTTTACCGAAGGCTATATTTGATATGCCCGCTACCCAATCTTAATAAACCCGTATTCTAGATATATACCATTTTAATATACCAACATTATACTAAATTATACCGAGGACTAAATTAGGTAGAGACGATATTAAATCTCACTAAAATCATATTCTTAAAATATACTAAAATAATATACCAATAAAATACTTAATTATACCGAAGGCTATATTTGATATACCCGCTAACCAATCTCAACAAAATACTACTCACAATACTAATATATTTTAGATAAACCATAGAGTTTAAAATATACTAGATTGTTGTAGTTGGCGTTTCTACTAAAAAATAAATATACTTTTTTTATATTAAATGATGGGAAAAGTTGAAACCGGCTACTGATATGCCAAAGGCAAGCCCGCTTGAACTCAATTCATTAAATGCAGTTGCACAGATGATGATGATGATGATCTGACAAAGTCCTATAATAATCACTTAATACCCCCGTGTAGAAGAAATCTCTAATGATGGCCCAAGTTGTTGTTGTTGTTGCTGCGTTCGTGGTGGAAGCGTATCGAACAATTTAACAACCATCTATCATTAAATAATTTGTTAAATTTTCGAAAACTAAAAGCGCCACAAAAAATAAGCGAGCGACCCTCCAGGCCTTGATCCATGAACACAGTGAAAATATAGCAAAAGAATGGTTGTTTATCGGTTAGCCAAGTGTGAGTGTTGTTTGAGTCTGAAGCGTTTTTTAATTAGTTGTGCAGTCGATAAAAATGCGCTGAAACTGAAGTGAGACGAAACGAAGCGAAGCGAAACGAAACAAACAATAAAGTATAACGAAAAAGACAAAAAACAAAAAAGAAGCAACTATAAAAGAAAGAGCAAACAGAAAGAGAGAAAATGAACTGGCGAAAAAGATTCGCACGCAGCAAGCAACAAAAGATCAGGATCGGCATTGGTTGATGATCGGTCGTCGGTACGTGATCGGTTCATAAAACTAAAAGCAGCCATAAACTGATAATTTGAGAATTTATAAATTTAAAACGCAGACATGGTATTATATTAGGGGACTAGAAGACAGACAGACATTCAGACGGAGACAAGCCACCGATCGAAGTCAATCGAGTCGATTGGCAGACAGGAAGCGCTGATGTTAGTTGATGATGATGATGATGATGATGACGATGATGGGTGAGACTTTGCAGAGTGAAGAGAACAGCGCAAAGTTTCAGTCAGTCAAACTATTGCGACTTCCAAGAAGCCAGCGAATTGTGCCATAAAAGCGCTTCTAATGTTTCAGGATTGAAGGCGATTTGTGAAGAATTGCGCAATGATATTGGCTGAAAAGCTGAACATTTTTTTTAAATCATTTATGTTTTATATTAAGCAGCTTTTTTAAACTTTCTTTACTTAAATTTCTATACTGCATACCAACTAAACTTTCATTGCTAAGTTAGTCATTAACTTAAATCCACATTAGACTGAACAATCGGGTAGAACAAATCTGGCATTCAGCTAGTGTCATTGGTAACATAAATGTGAAGAGTTTGGGGGCAGCGTTGCAAGTAAAGCAAAGAAATGCTTAACCCACACGATTGTTTTTTATGTTTTTTCTCAAAGTTAATGCGCATTTTTAAAGACGATTTTTTACGCGCATTTAAACATTTTATTTTCAGTCAGGCTTTGCTGCTCTATGGCCAGATTGAGGTACTTAACCATAAGAGAGAGGCAAATATAGACAGAGACAGAGACAGAGACAGAGAGAGAGAGAGAGAGAGAGAGAGAGAGAGAGAGAGAGAGACCTGCTACTGGCAGGTCGTTAAATTTGCCACATCTTTGGGTTTATTTTTACACACAACACGAGAGAGTTTTATGACCGCTGCACTAATTAAAATATTAAGCAGAAATGCATTCAACGAAATTCGTGTTAATTTTTTATTGAGAGTTGAGGCCTGCCTCCGACTATCTTACTGTCAATATGCAATTTGCAATAATTAAGCATTAGCCCCGAGTGGCAAGAGGCAAATCCGACGCTTCATAAATCGCAACGGTTGTTGTGTCTTCAAAAACCTAGCACAAATCACACACACATTTTGCTGTGCCTGATAAGACAAAACGTTGCACAGATACTGGCTACACAGATCTGGCTTCGGTCTTTGGTCGGGGGTCAACAGCGTCGACGACCCTTGGCGACAATAAAAAAAAAAATTGAAAATTACCAAAAACGGAGACAACGATGTGAAGGCGTCTCAAATCACACAGACAACAGATTCGATGAATGAAATCCACAACTGCTGAATGAAGTGGGTACAGTGTGTATTACTGCAAACAATTCATGAGACTTACTTATATACTATATAACGATTCGGTATGGGAATGGAATATCGAAAAAAAGAAAAACTTGACTTTGCTCTCTTCCTGTGACATTTCTGTTCTGTTCGGTTCAGTTCGCTTCTGAAATCTTTCAACTACTTTTCAATCGCAGCCAGACCGAGAGACACACACACACACACAGAGTCAGCGACAACCCAGTCAAGGGTTGTCGCTGTCAGAGGCGTCGATAAAGCCACAGGGGGTCATAAATTCTTGAGCTTCTTGCGTTTTGTTTGCCACCGAGAGATATCAATGAAAAGCCGACAACAACGTCGCAACGTCTTGCCACATTGTCTCCCCTTAAGTTATCGCCAAAAATAAAAAATGACTACAGCAACAACAACAACAGCAATAACTGGCACAACAATAATAACAACAACAACAACAACAAAAACATGCAATGTATGAGACAGCTTTTTTTGTGCCTTGTTTCAGGGCCTGCAACATTTTGAATGCATTATTTACTTAGTTTGTTTTTTTTTTTCTCCCTGATTTCTTTTAAATTTTTTGTTAAGCGAGCATGTGTCATGTTTTTATGCCATATGAAATTATCAGGAAATTGTTTTACAGGGTATATCAATGGAATGCAGCTTTTGGGGGAGATTGAAGACTATTTTAGAAGGTTGATTAAGCAATGGCAAAAATAGAAGCAGTTAAATGGTGATGTTAAGAGATTATCTTTCTATATTTTTGGTTTGAATTTAAATGAAATCTGTATTTCATTCATTTCATAAATCTAATCATTTGTTTTTTATTATAGTTAAATTTTGAAAGTAATCTTCTCCTCATTCTATATTTATTTCATAAAACTAAACGTTTGTTTGTTATTATAGTAAATTATTTTGGATCTATTTATTTCATAAAACTAACCATTTGTTTCTTTCTATTTCAGATAATCATTTGTTTTTATTATAGTTAATATTCTTATAGTCAAATTTAAAAGTAATCTTCCTTTTATTCTATATTTTTTCTATAATACTAAAGATATGTTTGTTATTATAGTAAAATTCAAAGTTATTTGTTTTGGATTTATTTATTTAAAAATCTAACCATTTTTTCTCTTTCTTACAGATAATACCTGCTTTCTTTAGTTGGTAAGTGTCACATTTTTCTTTTCATTTCATTCGAATAATTTCTGCCTATAGGGCATCTCTAAGCACATCATTTCGTTGTCTGTAGAATTTGTCTTTTGATTTTAATTTTCTTGATTCTGTTGCTGTTGTTGATGTCGCTGCTATCGCATACGATTTAGTGTCGTCTTTGCTGCTTATCTGCGGTTTGCTTTCTTTCACCAGCAACAAACGGCAACTCTTCACTTGGACTTCTTCTTTTTTTTTGGTTTTTGGGTTTTTGGGTACATTTTTGGAGTCAAAGTGTAGCAGGGGTAAGGGGTAAGGGGTTGTTGTGGAGTTTCTGGACATGCATAGCACTCTCGCCGCATGTGTCATCGACGTTAAGTGCCACGGCAAAGAGTTAATCTCGTCGATAATTATAATTTATGGCTCGTTGTGTGTTCACCTACCTCAAAAAAAAAAGAGAAGCACACAACACAAGTACGACTTTGCTTTATAGATGGACTTCATTTCAAATGCATGTAGTATTCTGTTGATCTCTTTTTTTTTGTGTTTTGTTTTGGTTTTTTTGTTTGTGCTTTATAATCACAATTTTAATTGGGGTTTTTGGTCAGGAACAAGGCAAAAAAATAATACGCATCACTTTGTGAGTGGATGTCGCTGTGTTGTTCATAATGTCAAACTGACAATATTTATGATACAGATTGCTCATTGTCATTGATCATTGTCTGTATGATCATAAACTATAAACGAGTGCGATATCTTCCATGTGCATACCCTGTACATTTTATTTTCGAAGAAGAATTGGTTATGCAGAAAAAAGATTTGATGTAATTCTATATTTTGTTACCAAACTTTTGGAGAAAATGAAATAAATACTAAATACTACAAAATAAAATACTAAAATTTAAAGATACTAGGATACCAAATTTGTTGATTACTAAAATAATAAACTACTTTGAATAACATTATAATACTAAAATATTAAAATACTAAAAAAGCAAAAATAGTATTTTAATAAAATACTGTAATACTATATACTTTAATACTGTAATACTAATATATTAAAATACTAGAATACTAAAATACAAAAATTGTATAATAATAAAATACTATATACTATAAGACTAAAATTCAACAATACTATAATACTGAAATATTATATTACTCAAATACTAAGCACTAAATTCCAAATACTAAATAAAATAAAATAAATAACAAATTAAGTATAATGAATAATATCTAAAATAGTAAACCAAATAAACTTCAATTCATTTTTTGGAAATTTATTCTATTCTATAACCTAGAGTATCTTTGAGTCTCGTTCCCAAAGTCAAGGCATTTGTAATTGTTTTCGACATATGTTTGCGGCTTTTGCGTTAAGCCCAATTATGTCAATCAGAGCCAATGGCTACCGTTTTCACTTTCACCTACTTAGATACTAGGCGTCGTCTAATGGGGGAGAGATGGAGCAAGAGTTGCAACCGCCGGCACAACATTGATATCTGTATCGTAATTTATCATATTGATAAGGTAAATGTTGTGATGTCAAAGCGGCTTTTGATTTACTTACTTACGAGTATGCCCCGCCTACAGCCTTGACTAGCTACCGGTCTCTTCGTTTGCTTTTTTTTTTTTTTTTGTTATTTCCAGATAAGAAACGATTCCAGTTTCAGTTGCAGTATTCCAAAATACGAGTTGCTGCAATTCCAGTTGCTCTTTTGCAGTTGCGCCGCTGCTTTTAATCTTGGCCATATTCAAGTTAATCTATGCGATAAATACTACTGCAGACATGGGGAAAGAGAGATAAAGTCTAAACAAATGTGCAGACATTTTCTGGCAGCTTCCATCATAATTCATCAGGCTGTGAGACAAGACAACATAGGCGAAATGATTCTATTTAGAGGCCACATCATCATCATCATCAGCAGCAGCAGCAACCGCTGCTTGAAGCACTTAATCATGCGAAGGCTCCGCAGATTAACTCATTACTTAACACTTTTTTTTTTCACTCGCATCTTTCAGCTGTCTATAGCGAGGATCTGCTGTAGATAATTGTGTGGTCACAGCTAAAATCTGTCCATGTTTTCAGACTCTCCCCCCCCATAATCATTCGGATGGAAGGGGAGCTGCACAGCTAATGCGCGAGGGCGTGCCATTGAGTTTTTGGGAGGCTGAAAATGTTTCAAAAATGTTTCAAAATTGATGCGCACCTTCTGCCACCTTCCGCAGTGACAGAGAGCAAGACACGAGTCTGCCCCTGCCCCCAGCCTCAGCCTCAAATATTCATTCGCCTTCCTCTTACTCATTTACTTCACCTTCCCCTCGGCACTTAATGACTCGGCGACGTTTTGTAGCTTTTTGGGGGCTGTGGCGCATTAACATTCCTCATTTCTCACTTGTTGTTGCTGCGCTTGTGTTGCGGGTGTTGCACAAACACACACAACAGCTTAAGTGGCAGCTACTTTGCGCGCTCGTTCATTGTGTTGCACTTAATCCACTCTACAAGATCATACCCAAAGGAATACAACTGAGGATCATTAAAGTCCCCATACGTATGTCACAAAATGTTCCGCAAAACATTCAATTTTCGAGTACATGGAATGAATATAAATGCATGTTGCCGATATTATGTTGCTTGTTTGCAAAAGGAAGTCATCATTTGTGTGGTCTGAAGATGTAAACAGGATGAAAATGTTTAAGTGAATTGAGTTTGAAACAGCTGCTTAAAATGTATAGGATATTATTTTTGGGATTTTTTTTCCTTTTTGCAAAGTAAAACAAGTGTGAGATACCCGCTAAAACATTTTCAAAACAGTTTTGTATTAGTCGTAAAATATACCAAAAGCTTCATTTGGTATATTGATATACCAATACAATAAAAATATACCATACAGTACAAAATCTACCAAAAACCTGATTTGGTATACATACTCCCATAAAAATACCATAAATTTCAAAGTATACCAAAAGCTTTATTTGGTATATTGATACACTGTCACATTTAAAAAATACCATAAAGAACAAGAACAAAGTACCAAAAACTATAGTTGGTATATTAATATACTGCTACATTTAATATATATCATAAGGTCAAAATATACCAAATATACCATACATACATACTCGTACATTAAATATATACCATAACGCACAAAATATACCAAAAGCTATATTTGGTATATTGATATACTGTCACATTTAAAATATACCATAGAGAACAAGATCAAAGAATCAAAAATTATAGTTGGTATGTTGATATATTCCCACATTAAAAATATACCACAAAGTATAAAGTGTACCAAGAGCTTTATTTGGTATATTGACAGTCTCTAACATTTAAAATATACCATAAAATAAAAAAAAAATACAAAAATATATATTTGGTATATTGATATACTGCCTCATTTAAAGAACAAGAGCAAAGGACCAAAAACTATGGTATACTTGGTATAATGATATACTGCTACATTTAAAATATATCATAAGCTTTATTTGGTATATTGACATACAAAATATACTAGAGTGAACAAATTTTTAAGACGAAAAAGTGCTCCCTACATTCATAAATTCTACTGCAATAAAAGTATCCAGCAAATTAAATTTTAATTTGATAAACTGTACAAATTGTTATTACCAGAATGCTTAAAAATAAACAAAAATACTTTAACAGTTTATAGCCTTCTGCAGCACGCCTTCTACAAACTAAAATTCAAGGAATATATGTATGTGGTTTTTCTTTTGAGGAGAAACTGTTTTTCTTTGGCACATCTTAAATAATCGGCGGCCAGCTAAGAAATTTGTTATGTGTGTCAGTTGGGAAATTTATGTTATTGCTGAACGAATTTACAGCAATAATGAAATAAAAGTGACACGCATGCATAGAGGCGACATAAAATCTGTAGCTGCAACTGACACGACGTCAAAACTCGAAATGCGTGCATAAAAACGTAAAAATCACAGACAAAACAGAGAGACAGAGAGGCAGACGGACAGACAGACGGACAGACAGATAGACAGAGAGTTAGGCAGGCGAAAAACGGTGGGAAAAGTCGAGTGGCAATTTCAATGTGTGTGTTGATTTTCACCCCCAGCCATGGGATTGGCAGACCCATAACCAATTATTTACCAACACTCGTCGTCGTCGTCATCATCGACATCCTGCACAATCGGAAAATGTGAAAATCGGAAATGCAGTCGAATGCAATGTACATACGAAGAAGAAGACAACCCCGTCCCCCTCCCCGACCCCGGCTCATGACCATTTCATGTAATTATAGACATTTTCGCAACTATTGTGTTACGAACACAATTTAATGGTTCTCTCTACCTGAGCCAGCGAAAATCTCTCTCTTATTTTAATTGCTGAAATATGCTACGAATATAATGGAAATATATTTCCATTTTGTGGTCATCTATCAGCATTTCGCAATAACAGCACAAAAATATATATGTATGTATAAATGTCTGCAGTCTGCAGTCTGTGTGCTTTAAAGCACAAATCCCAACCATAAATTCCAACGCCATGTGTCGAGGGAACAATCATAATAAAATTCCTTAAGCTTCAGCTCAATGGGGGGAAACCTCTTTAAGAGCCATGGTCGCATCCATTTATAATCCTTTAATAGGCGTCCAAAAGGCATAAAATCAAACAATGCAACTGATAAATTTCCAATCATTTCTTTTCGCTTTGGCCCATTGTTGATGTTGTTGCTGTTGTTGTTGTTGTTGTTATTGTTGTTGTTGCTTCTTTTTGTTGCAGTTGCAGAATATGTCAATGAGGCTAGAAAAGCGCAAACGAATTTTTATAGGCAAGAATGTGCGGACTGTTGAGCTAACATTTGAATGGGGAATGCGAGAATGAGAAAGAGAAATAAAATGCTGAGTATAGACGTAAAATTCATGAGTCATTTAAATAATATAATTAGTGTTTGGCCCAATTAAAGGATTCTGTTTGATGAAGTCTCTGCTAGGCGCCAGTGCAAAGTTCTGAAGAAAGTTCCTAAAGAAAATCTTATAATTATTTTCAAGACAACAAAATCTTGCATATATGTATCTTCACAACTATTGAAAACATTTCAATGCGATTTCTAAGCAATGTTCTGTGAAAAATAAAATGATTTGTCTTTAATTGAAATCTTATAAAAATGTTTTTCATATATCTGCACAACTATCGACCACATTTGAATGCGTTTCTGATAAAACTAAATTATTTGTAATGAAAATTAAATCTTATAAATATAAATTTTTCAAACAATGAACTATCGACGACATTTGAATACGATTCTTGGGAAAAATTCTTGAAATAAATATCAATCATTTCGTTCACTTACAAAATAATTGTAATTTCTTCCACCACAATATTTTTGTATATTTTATTTGTAATTTCTTTGTACGTTGTCATTTGATTTGCCCATCAATATGTACGAAATACTAGAAAGACAAGCGAAGTCAAGAGTGTCGTTTGTCTGGACAGGCGAAGAAAGCAATGCATATGATTAATTGCTGGTTGAGTTCTAAGTGTGACAGCAGCAGCAACAACAGCAGCAACAACAACAAATGAGCATTCTTTAGGGCTTTAGGAGCGACCCCAAAAATAACATCAAAGCAAACAAAGGGCCACTGAAAAATATGAAGTGCAAACTGCGACGATGTATAGCCAAAAGAACAGAACAGAACTCAGATGGAAATCTTGGCGACAGTTGAAAAGTTGAACAAATGTTGTTGGAGGAAAGGGGAGACAACTTGTTTCAGGTTTTTCTTTTTTTTGGGGTCTGACTGTCGCCTGTCGCCGCTGACAGTCGTCGAGACGTTTCGCTTCCTACTCGACGACCGACTGCCAAATTCCGATGGCGATGCAAATTGCATTGCCACAGAGCGAAAAGATTGAACGAAAGATTCTCGCTGAGACGGCGGCAGGTGGTGCTGCAGAGATGCATTTGGGATGCACAAATCGAGTTGTCGTAAAATTAGCACTTAATGCTTTAATTAATTACGTCGACGTGCGTTGCTGTTGTTGTTGTTGTTGCTTCGCCGCGTTTAATGCATTTCGCATTTATTTATGGCCATTGCATGCGCGTAACTCAACTTCTCCTCTTTCTTCTCGGAGATGGTCTCAACGTTTGGCAACGTCAAGTGTCAGAGCATTTCACCAAAGCAAACGAAAGCCAGAAAATTCATTGGCATTCCTCGGACACGTTTCACACTTTCACAGGAGAGCCAGCTACGTGCTCTCTTCCTTTGTCTCGCCTCCTCTCTCTCTCTCTCTCTCTTTCTTTCTTTTGCAATCGCAGTGTCAGCATTTCATGAATGAGTTTCTGGTACCTGCGTCCATCCATCCATCGTTAACATTGACAATTCGTTGCACAACAAAACATCTCATTGCCTAAAGACCCTGAGCGCATCGAAAGTATCTTTTTATCTATCTGCTGCTCTGTCTAGCCTGCAGTTCTCTTATCACGCTCTTGGCTGTTGCATTTCAGTTGACTCGCCAGTTTATTGCCTTGTGCATCCCTTTTTTTTCAGTTAACTGTTATTTTACCTTTTCTTTTATTGATTTATGTGCAATCTTACAGAAGGTAAAGGTGACTTTGCCCTGTGAATCTGCAACTGTACGATCAGTGCATTGATCTCTCTGGCAGTGCCAACTAAAGATACATATTCAGGTGTAGCTAACTCCGTTTAAGGAAGTTCACATATTAAGATTAAAGATACAATTTAAATTACGATATTTTTGTACTGATGTAGAATTTAACCAATATTTTATTTTGCTTTACTTACTTTAACCCAAGCATATTAGTCGTAAGTTTTTCAAATGGCTTTTTCAAATTAATTACTCCATATTTAATTGTTAGTCTTCATTTATTTTCTTTTTGTGCATAGTTTTGTGTTCTAGGTCGATATCTCCACCCACAGTTGCCCCATAGTTGCACATTTTGAGCCACTTATTGGCCTTTAATTGCTGTTGGCTTTTGGCTCAATGTTAAGCAAAATATTGGCGGTTTCCTTTGACCATCGGACATTACGATTCGTCGAGCGCGAAATTCGCATTGAATGCAGACAGAGTCTGTAGTATTAGGATTATGTCCCACCGCCAAGAAGATTATACATTAATTAATTTGCTATCGATTGGCGTATTAATGCTCACATTGTCTTGCTTCCATTCGACTGTATCTAAGAGGATGAATAAATAGTAGAGGACTCAGCAATATTTAAAATAGAATTGTATAGTGAATTAAGGTGGAAAATTAAGAACACAATTTTAATTCAATGAATAATTTGGGATAACTATTCTAATATCAATAGCTACTAAATGTTGTGGTAACTTAAACGAAAATTGATTTAAATTCCCATATGTAAATAATAATGCCATATTGAAATTACTTCACATAATCTTTGAAGTGAGTCGAATGATTGCCAAAAGAATTTATACATAAAGTATATTATACTATATGAATTAACTGTAGACCTTAAGAAGCCATTAAAACTGTTTGATCATGGAATTCATGGAATAATTCATTAGAAGCGAAAATATATTTTCGTAAATAGGAACACGTATAAAATATATAAGTTTGGATTTATCAAACTCCATATGGGCGAATCTTCATTATTGCGGCGGTAACACCCTCGAAATTCCAGCGAATGTTATTGTATCGTGCGTTTAAATTGCTAAAAGATGATTAAATTAAATTATTTGAATTAATTTAATGTGAAACTAAACTGACCTAAGACCACAATATGGTGGATACCACCATCCGCCGTCTCCATTTGCAGCGCAATTTTGACGAGAATTTTGTTTATCATATGTTGAAAATTTTTGACGGACATTTAAAATTAAACCATCAATGGTGCCATTAAAATTTCCTATTGATTCCAATACATAGAGAGATTCTGCATTTCCAACTCTGAAGTTATCATATTGTGTCCAATAATGATAAGTACCCCTTGGAAATTCTACCAAGACATATAACTCGTGTCTTAATGACTTGGTAATAAGATGAATATTTTCCAATCCAATGAAAAACTCCCCTTGCCCATTTTCGTCTACAAATCCATTCACGTATTCCTTCCAGCTTCTGTTAAAATCTAGTCGTCCATTAATTCGTTGCTGTATGATAATCCAACCATCACCATCACATAGCGCATTAAATATATTTCCATTAGAAAGTTGTATCTCTTGAAACCCTTTTTTAAGGCCTTTGCAAGAAGTTGGAAGACTTCCAGAGGGGGAAGTTGATCGAGGTGTGCATTCATTTAATTCATCTTCCATTGATTTGAGTTTCTTCACAGTTTCAGTCAGATTCGCTTCTAAGGCTTTTGCTTTGTGGTAAAATTCTGTATAGTTGTTTATATAGTTATCTATTGTTAAGAAGAGTGTAGAAATTATCATGAATAAATTTGTATTTTTTAATTCATATACCTAAATGGTTAATAAAAATTCGTTAATTTGGTTGCATACCTAAATTCTTTTGAGTTGAGTTCAATTCTTTTTGGCATTGGGCTAGTGAAGATAAGGAATATAAGTATACATATTTAAGTATACATATTTATTTATTTATATATATTTTGACACATACCAAAGCGTTGATTATTATCCTCAGCATCCTTTCTTAGTTTGTTAATAGTTGCATCCTTATCAGTGGAAATCTTCACAATATTGGTGCTATTTAATTGACATTTTTCTAAATAAAGAAGAATTTTAAGATATATTTTCTCAAAAAAATATATTATTTCATGTTGCATACTTAGCTCCACTTGGAGTGAATTCGTTTCCCCTTCCGCTTTTTGATTATCCTCAGCTTTTTTCCGCAATTCTCTAATAATTGTATCCTTGTTAGAGCAATCCACTTTTTGTATTTTCAAGTCATTTTGACATATATCTAAGACAAAAAGTTTTTCCTGTTTGGTTTATTAATATAAATAATTTAGTGTATCATACTTAGCTGCTGTTCCATTAATTGCTTTTCTTGTTCTATTTTCTTTATGTCCGCGTTGTTCTTTTGGCATTGATCTAGCAAAGTTCATTAAAACTATTAACACTTCTTTTAGCTAAATGTGCTTCAAATATAACCTACCCAACAATTTCTTATTATTATCAGCTTTCAATATCCAATCTTGAATAGTCACATTGTTTTTAATCGACTCATTTCTCAGTGATTCCAAATTCCTTTGACAAGAGTCTTAAAAAGAAGAGTTTAATATGGACAATGCCAAATGGAAATGATCTTCTTACCTAAACTTATTTGAGCGTTTTGGTATTTTTTTGCTTGTAATTTTGTTATCTGAGCGCTGTTGTTATCGGTGTTGTTATTGCAAGATGATATTGTTGTTCGCAATTTCTCTATTTCGAGTTCCTTTTCTCTTAGTTGGTCCTTGTAATCGTCTAATTGTTGATGAGCTTTAACGGTTTCAGTTTTTTGAATTTCCAATAGAGATGTTTTATCTGCTATCAGAGCTCTTTGAGTAGCCACTAACTCATCATTTTGTTTTAATCTGAGTTCATTATCTTTAAATGATTGAATTTGTGATCGACATTGTTTTAATTGATCTTCCAAATTGGGTTTTTCACTGGCAGTTTTAATCCATTTTGGTCTCTCTTCCATTTCGTTCATCAATTTTAATTTATACTCATCAGAGTAATTAGTGGATTGTATAAATTTCCACAAACTTCCACCATTATTTGGATGAAAGCACACAGTCCACGGCACAATAATGAGAAACAAAGCGAATAACTTGAGACACTTATTGATAATCATTTCTATAAGAGGAATCTAAAATTCACATCCGTTTGCCACTTAAAACAAAAAACTACTAAATTTTGTGAATTGCTTGTAGTCGAGAGGAAATAAAAATGTGTGAAATAAGCAACCAAGTGTTATCAGTGTTTAGTAAACTATAAAGTATTTTTTTTTGTTATATATACAATTTTTTTTTGCTTTGCATCTATATTTACTTTTTGTACATATGTACGTTTCTTGGTGACTTGACGAAATATAAGTATTAATATTCAGAGTAGTTCAACATAAGTTATATAATTATACTCTTTACCCACAAAAGCGTATTATAACTTTGAGCCAGCAGAAGGAGGCGTCTTCAACCCTATAAAGTGTGTATATTTTCTTGATCAGGGTCAACAGCCGATACGATCCAGCCATGTCCGTCTGTCCGTCTGTCTATATGAACACCCAGATCACAGAGACTATAAGGCAGATAAATATTTGTTGTGAGAAATACATTTGGATGATTTTGGTACATTTTTAGAGTATGTTTATATTGAAAATGCGTAGCGTGTATCTCACAGTCGAGCACACTCAATTGCACATTCATTGGCAGAGAAAATATATAGAGATATTGAAACTGATATCAACAATGCAGTTGCTGACAATACTCGATGATTAACCTTTGGATAAATCTCCTTTTAATCGCCACATACTCGTCGTAGATACAATTGTATCTTGGTTGCGCTATCAGCGCAATTGTCGGATGATTAATTAAGCAAATAATGCGCACCAGACACCTTGAATGTGCCACGCCTTGTATGAATAAATGAATGACTGCATGAATAATTGATACGAGCAGCCGCAAAGCATATGGCAAATGGCTTCAAAATGTACAATCATCATCTCCACCGTTCGTCTTATCGCCGCCCCCCGTCTTTAACCTAAGACGACATTAACAATGTTATTGTTGCTGTTGCTGTTGCTGTGGCGTCTGTCTGCGTGCTTGGCTTGTGATTCATTTCGTGTGGTATAGAATTTTTGTATGTACAATTTATCTGAATGTTGGGATTAGCCAGACTTGTGTCCAGACTCGATGCTCGAGACTCAACGCACCCACAAAATCCTTTTCGGCCACTTGACTCATTAGGCAAGCATTGATATGGCCAGCAACATCATCACTATCATCATCATTATCATTGTCAGCGGTAGTAGCATCGCTTGCTGGTCGCATGATTTGCATTAATTTGGCGAAATGCTGTCGATGAACGGACGCGTCCGATAAGCGCTGACATGGCACCGCAGATCCGATCCGTTGGCCCATTAATTAGCCCACGCCATGACAACGCATAATAAATTACCAATTCATTTGAGCTTTCGCATGCTCTCATTCCCCTTCACGCCAGTTGTCTCATCTGATTTCCTTTCGCTCTGGCCAAATCCCAAAAAAAAAAAACACCAATCGTCTGCTCTCTCCCTACGCTCAAAACTTCTGAGCTTCGATCGGTTGACCGTGTTCAACAAGTAAACTGCATTTCACACGAACATCGACTTCAAGTTTTCGCTCATGATGCTGCAAAATTTCTTTATTATTAGCATTCGCTGATTGAAATGAATTTGAATGTAGTTGTGTTCACTTAAAGCTAATAGCTGACTAATGAGACATTCTATTGCTTGTAATGCTTTAATTAAACATATTTTTAGAGAAAGTTGCGAATCGAAGCATCAATGTATTTAATACGCACAATTAAGAAAGCTATATTGTGAATAAAAGCAAACAAGTGGGGTATAATAGTTCAAATATACTAAATTAATATTCTGCGAAATTACTAAAAATATTTCGAAGGTTATATATATTCAAAATAAATCATAAAAAGCAAAATATATCAGATTGTCTGTCAAAGCCATTTTAAATATACCAAATTAATATACCACAAAAATACTAACAATATACCATAGGCTATATACATTCAATATATACCACAGAATGCGGAATATACCAGATGGTCAACCTAAGCATATTTAAATATACCAAATTTATATACAACAAAAATACTAAATACTGTACCCATGTCTATATTTGGTATATCGATATAGTTCTACATTCAAATTATACTAAAAGGTGTAAAAATACCACATGGTCAGGCGAAACATCTTAAAATATACGAATTTAACATACATAAAAATACTAAAAATGCACATAAGGCTATATTTGGTATATTAATATTGTACTATAATATAATAAAAGCAAACCGATGCGACATTTATTTTAAATTAAATCAGTTTAATATACCACAAAAATGCCTAAAATATACCAAAAGCTACTCTTGATATATTGATAAAGTACTATATAGAGTGAAAAATATACCAGATTGTCAGCCAAAGCAACTAACACCCATAGTAAGTAAACAACTTACCCTATATGTACAATGTATTTTCTAGATAATCAGTATATTATTATTGTTTGTATCATTAGAGTAAAAACTGCATAATAACATTTTATCTACTCTGCAGTTTTTTATATTTAATTTTAATTTTAATTTGAATTTTAATTTTAAATTCCTAATGCATTGCAATGCTCTGATTTATTTACTATTACCATTTACTATTAAGCCATCAAATTTTATCTGACACTATTTTCAATGTTGATTTTCTTATCAAATTGTATCTGCTTATCTGTCCGTTTTGTGTCTCACACTTTTCTCCCAACAAACATTCAATTCAAAACAGATTTTGTAGCTAACAAAAAAAAAAACTGTTTCAAACGAAAAACGCCAAAGTTCTTGTCAAGTCAATTGATGGCTTTAGCATTGACAGACTTATTGGGCATATCGGTATCAAAACAGCGACAACAACAAAAACAACAATGTCTGTGTGGTCCCACTGTGTGCATGCAAATGAGAACACACACACACACACACACACACCACGCTCAGCCGAAATTTAATTTATGCGACGGCAATTAAACATGCATCATTTACAGACGCTGTGGCAGCTACAACAGCAGCGGCAGCGGAGGCGGCAACAACGACACATGCGGCAGACGGATCTCCAAACAGATCTGTCAACACCGAGTTTCAGTTTCAGCATCAATTTTAGTTTTGTTTTTTGGGGTAACATACGCGGAAACCCGACGCGACATCATCTTGACACTGTCCAAACGCATCATTTGTCAATATTAACTTTAATTAGCCAAATTTTTTCGATGCCAGCCGCCTATTTATGCACTTTGCTTATTGTTGCTCCCGCTACAATTTGTATTATTAACATTCAGCGCCCAGTTTGCTGCTCAGTTTCCTCATTACTACACACGCATTGTGGGCGGCCGCTAAAGATCGTTTATTTTCATTTCGATTTGCTGACTGAATTTGTAAACTCGCCTGATTTATTAAGTTACAAATTTACTTCCACAAACTGCATCGAGGTTCAGCCAATAATTCTTTTGCGTCTTGTGAAGAAATGCGTTATAAATTCACAAGAATGAAAGTACTAAATTATTTAGCATACTTGTTTCATTTGAATAAATAAACAATAAGTTAAAGTTGTTGTGCATTCATTACAAGTTCGCTCTATTCGTTTCTCCTCAAACTGTCTTCATTTGTTTTTCAAACTTGTCGATAAATAATTGTTCTCGATTAAATGTATCCAAAAGTTGGAAGTACATAAAAATCATGATCGATGGCGCAACTAAAAATGCAGCGCAACGAAACGCGTAACGCATACGCCCCATTAACCCTTTCAACAAAATGCATAAATTTCATTTTTCATGCTTATGTTGTTTTATGTGTCAGAGACACCAACAGCCGAAAACAGAAAGTAAGAACAAAGTTTAGACTACTGAACGTGTTGATACCCTATTTTCAGAGAGCAAATACTTGATTTTATTTATATAATATTTAATTATTTATAATGTTAATGTGTTATTAACAACTTTAAGGTATTTTTCTTAGTCTCAAACATATGTTAACTATTTTAAGAGTATTTAAGTTGAATATTAATTTATTACACCCTTTTAGTCACTTGCATATTTGTAGGGTATTCAAAAAGAAGAAGGATTAAAAAAAAAGGCATTTGCAATTGACACCCGAATGCATTTTTAATTGTTGTTTTAATATTTTGCCAAATTATCACTTCATTTATCCTGAGGCACTTCAAAGGCTGCTCTGTGTTTGCTAATGTGCTTGCTATTTGGTTGATCGCCCATAGCATTAAATCATAAATAGCAAAAGGGGCGCACACTTAAAGCAAACACGAATACGAACATAAAAAAAATTAAATACAAAATTTGAAATTTGAAATCGAAAAGAAAATATTTGGACTCGACAACATTTTGCCAAGTGGGTGGCAACTGAATTAATTTGCGGCCTCTTTAAGCGCTCTCTTCACCCCCTCCCCCCCTGGCTCTAACTTTCTGCGTTTCATCAATTTTCTTCTTTCTTCTTCTTCTTCTTTCTTTCTTCTTTTCATCGTCGTTGTTGTTGCTTTTAATGTTTGCGTGTCGAGCAGACGCAAAATAAATAAACTTTAAGTACTTTTCGAAATTGCTGTTGGCCGTTGTGTAATCTTAAGTAGTGCGCCATGCACTCAACCAGCACTCACAAGCACACTCACACACTCATATTCATATTCACATTCACATTCACATTCACTGAGAGACAGCGCAGCATGTTGACATATTAATGCAATTAGTTTAGGGCGCACTTCGTGCTAATTTTATAGTCCCACTCTCTCGATCTCTCTCTCTCTCTCACTCTGTCTCTCTGCCGTATTTACATAATTCATATTTGTGTCGCCTTCGATGTATAAACTTCCCCTTCAATAAGCAACGCTCCTTTGACACAACCCTCAGAAGCGAAAAGTCGAACTGCATTTGGAGCTGCATTTCCAGCTGTTTGTGCACTCAAATTTACGAGTTTCGCTTCCAAATTGTTGCCACGCATTGACATTGTTAATGAAAACAAAATAGCATTAAAACTACTCGAAAAGCTTGGCATCGGGTTAAGTTTAACAAGACTCGTCGTAGATATCTCACCATACTTTGATTTTCGTGTTAGTTTTCAATTGAACAAGGCTATAAAATTGCTTACAAAAGATTTTACTTTTAGGGGAAAAATTTGATTAAATTAGATTTACGAGATTTTAGATTTTGAATGCGACTTAGGCTGGATTGTATTTAGAAGTATAATACATTAATATTAGTGTTAAAAGAAAATATTGTGAAATTTATAAAATGGAAAGTTAACTAATGAATGTATTTTTTTATTACCACACAAAACAAACAACCAATTTTAAAATGAAAATAATTAGAAGGTCTAAATGGTAGAAGACAAAATTAGCCTTTTCTGCGAATTTAATATTCCCTAACCTAAAAGGAAAGTTTAATGAGCGTTCGTTCATTTAAAAGCAATTGTAATCACAAAAACTTGTTAATCGGTTAAGTAAATCTTATCAAACTATATATATTCATTTGTATGTGATTGTCGATCGAATCATTTGAGTAAATGATTAGCTAGATATCTGACGGACCTTTAAAAGCTTTAATAATTTTTATACCGATTAGGTAGAAGAGTATTATAACTTTGAGACTGCAGAAAATGTACGTAACAAACTTAAGGATATAGCCATGTCCGTCTATAGTTTTTATGATTCCTGATTCCTTGCAATCAGATAAAAATTGTAGAAATTATTAAAGAAATCCTGTCTATAGCTTGAATGTAGTACTATATCAAAATATCATAAATCGCCTTTGGTACATTTTTATAGTAATTTTGTGTTATTTTTATTTGGTATATTTTAGTATACGGTATATTTTAGTGTATGTTATATTTTAGTATATGACATATTTTAGTATATGGTATATTTTAGTATATGGCAAATTTTAGTATACGGTATATTTTAGTATACGGTACATTTTAGTATATGGTATATTTTAATATACGGTATATTTTAGTATATGGTATATTTTTAATACCACACACATAGCAATCTCAATTGTAGCTTTCTCACTTGTTTACTAACTTCATCATTCTGTTACTTTATCTTCCATAAACTTCACTTCAATTCTTAATGCCTTCTTCCTTTACGTTATTTGCAGCCAAAGCGAATTCAGTTCAAAATGCAACCAAAGGTCATCAAAACTCAAACAAATTCACAATGTTCGTTGGCTTTAGAAAGTGTTTCAATTTCTATTGTTTAGCTAAACACAATTTACACAACTCGCATCGTTGCAATTATCCTGCGTAGTTTGTTATTTTTTTATTTTCGATTATATGAACGATCCCCGCGCCTTTTGCACCGTTTTTGGCACCGCCGTGCCAAACCAAATTACATGGCAGCCAAACAAAAGGTTCGTAGCAAGTTTAGCTATAATTTATGGCAGCAGCACACGGCAAAAAAAAAAAACAAAAAATAGATGCACAAAAAAAAAGGAGGAACAAAAAAAGAGAAACCCAAGTACAAATGGGATATGCCAGCCCATTTCCGTTGCGCAGAAGGCTAATCAACATTTCGAACCCCGAGAATTGTGTGCTGATGAACTGAACCACCCGGAGAGAGGACTCTTCACATCCTCCACACACTCAACTCAACTCAACTCATTTTGATTCAAACGTATATCGTGCTGTGCGACGGGTTGTAATCCCAGCTGTAAATATGCCGCGGGATCGATCTTAAATCATGTTTCTATTTATGTTGTCACAAAAGATTTGCGTTTGTTTTTCTTGCCGTTCGTTTTTTACATCAACTAGTTTTTGGAGACTGTTCGTCTGATCTTAGCTTAAGATTGGAAGTGTGGCTAAGCTGGCTTTAGTGCAACACGAGTCAAATCCAACGCCCGCTGCATCCCCTCTTTGCCTCTAGTTCTCAAGGGTTGTTTTGCAACTATTATTTCTGCTTCGCTTTTTTTATAGCCTCTATAAGTCCATCGATCATCTGTTTTAATTAGCAACAGCAGCAGCAGCAGCGTGTCGATGGCATTCACAAACTATCAATTTCACTTGGACACCCTTGGGCAAAAATGCTATTTACATAAGTCCAAATGACATGTGACGAATCTGAAGTGCCACAATTCGAGTTTCAATTTCACTTACTCATCGCCTCTCTTACTCATTTTGGGGCGTGGCCACACTCACACACACACATACACACACACTTTGAGACAGTGAAAGACACTTAGCTATGGATATGGTTTATCATATCTGTGGACGATGTTGTGACTCCTCCATCCCTGAAGGGTTTCTACTCTCTCGCTCTCTCTCATTTTTTTGGGACAGCTGTGAACTGCATTTGATAAATGCGAAGCCAATGGAACTGAGCGATAACTGAAGAGGAATCTCAAATACAAAATACAAAGAAGATTCACAGGAAGCGGCTGCTGATGATGTTAACAACAACTCTTTGGGTTTCACTCACTACACTTGCAAAGAGAGCATGTCGAATTGATTAAACAGTTTGACATTGTTAGCAAACGATTTTCAACGATTATAGAGAATAAACTAAATTATTTTGCAATACAATGCATCTAAAATTAAATTTAGATTAAAACACATTTATTTTGCTCTAAATATTTACATTATTTAAAGTCAAATTTAAATTAGGGCTTTCAGTATTTCCTTTTCGTATCTTTCCTTTTTCATCCTCTCTTTAATATTGTTCATTTATTAATTCATCTCAAATGCAAGTTAGGGTATTTAAAATGTAATTTAATGGGACTACACTTCACTCACTTCCAGGTAACTTCTGCAGCTGATTCATCGCATCGCTCAACGCACATCATTGTTTATTAGTACTTTTGTTGTACGCTCAAGGTGCTCAAAGGATTAGCCTGTCATAGCCTCAAGTTCCATGCGATGAGTGTTCGAATTTGATGATTTTGTTCGCTTTTTTTTTATTCTCGTGTTGTATTTGAAAATCTTGGTTTCATAAGTAATTATTGAACGTATTGTTGGACTTGTTGTTCAATGAGTTTTCAATTAATTTGTATGGGTTACCCGAATCTTGTTTTGTTTCGCATCTTTCAGTGAGCTCAGTGCTCCCCCCATCTTCCCACCCCTCTCTCTCTCTTAAACACTCTTTTATGGTCTGTGGCTGTTAGACTCCTGTTGCTGTTATTGCATTTTGTAAAGTAAACATGCCAAGTGCTGCTGTCGCCCATTGCCACCCACAAATTACACACGCACACAGATAGACATTGAGTGAAAGAGAGACACACACACACACAGCTGCAGATTATGCAAATATTTACTTTGCGTTGATGAGGCTGATGAACAGAATGCCGCAGTCGCAGTCACAGCCGATGACGATGACGATGCCGTTGCCGATGTCGTTGTTGCCATTTGTGGCAATGTGTCCATTGATGAAGCCACTCGGCACAAAACGGGGGTAAAAACGCAAAAAGTGCTGCACAAATAATGTCATACGGTTGCCTCATTTGCTTTGCCAACTAACCCCCAAACTGCCCCTCTACCTCTACCTCTGCCCCCCCATCCTCCTTATCTCTTCTTATTTGCCATCTCCTCCCCTCTTTACATTTTACACATGGCAAATCTCTCACATCTCACAGTCAACCTGCAGCTGCCCGCTGGCAACCCCTTAGCAACCTGCTGACTGCATTTCTTTCCGAGTTTCATTTTTTTTCTCTTTTTTTTGTACCCTTTAAGCAAACAACTGAGCTAAAGGAGTATATGTCGAATAAGCCTTATAAGCCTTGGCTTTTTACATTCCAGAATGCATCTTTGATTCTAAATTTATGTTTTGCATTTGCATTTCTGTTTCTTACTTTGAGAAGGCATAAGAGATTTTCACAAACTATTGTAGCAAAGTCTCTTTGAAAAACTTTAAATGGGATTTTAATGTTTTTTAATGTTTTTTATTGTTTAAGATTTTCAAATATTATTTTTTTTATGGTTTTAATTTATTTTGGGATATTTTAATATTAATTCCGAAATTAAACTAAATTGCATTTTCTAAAATACTCGTTAATAATGTTTAAAATGCATTATGCCGACATCTTAGTGGACTTCTTGCGAAGTAGATTAAAATGATATCAAAATTGATTTATAATTTTCATTATTTAAAGTATTAAAGTAAAACAAACTATACAAATTTGTACACTATATTATTAATTATTTTTTTATGTACCCAACTTTTTATCTTACTGGGCATATTAGTTTTTAAACACAGGGTATTTAGCTGTTGAGCATTCTCAATTTGCTTGACATATATTTTACTATACTCATACTTATTTCTTTATTTTGCCATCTATTAATCTTGCTAAGATTATATCACTCTTCAATTGTTAAGCACAGGGTATTTAGTAGACGAGCATTCTCAATCTGTTTGCCGTATATTGAATGTAACTGACATTTTGCTGTTGTGCTATTCCTTTGCAGTTTCTCAAACTGCTGTTGGCATAAATTTCAAAATTAAAATCGCAACGGCGACATATGCGAGCGGGTGAGAAGAAGGTGGGGAAGTAGGAGGAGGAGAAGGAGCAGGGGCGTCATCTATTGCCAAGGGGTGTTACTTAGAGAGGGGGGGAAGGGGAAGTTGCGTGCTCTCAAAAAGTAATTATTTCAAGCAAAAGACGACGCGGCGCCAGGGTTTTTTTTGTTGTTGTTGCTGTATCTTTTTGTGGCACAATAACAACTCGATGCTGCTTTTGTTGCAGCTGTCACTTCACTTTGACATTTTGCCCCAGCATTAACTCGCTCACTCTTTATCTGCTCTCTCTCTCTCTCGTGCTCTCTCCGTCTCTGTCTTGCAACCCTGTCGACAACAATGCGTGTTTACATGCGCAATAATTATAAAATTTACGTTTGTTTTGTTGTAATTGTTGAATAAATCAATGTCACGGCGCTTTTACCAAAACTGCATTGTGTTCAACTCTCAACCCTCGGCAAACTGGCTTTGGTTGTTTTTTGTTTCGATTTAATTGCTTGTTAAAGGCGAATTGTGCAGCCCCGTTGCACGTTGAGTTAATGATCCAGGAATGTGCTGACTTGCAATCGCCTCTAAAGTGACTGCACACTGGACTGCAAAGGGGAAGTATAGAAAATCGAGTGCAGCTTCAATGCAGAATGCTTGTCCTATCACAAATTGCTTGCTTTAGGCCGAGTCTCAGTCTCAGTCTCAGTCTGAGTTTAATATGCAAGTGTGACGAAGCATTGTGTGCATTTTCGGGCATTTTCTCTAATTAAAATGCACTTTCCCAGCTGAATGAGATAAATATTCCAATTTCAAAAGGCTGTGCAAGTCGAGCTCATAATTGAAATCGATTACAAATGCAAATGCTAAGCGACAATTTGTTGCTCTTTACAGCTGATGTAAGTTCTAACAAAAGAATTTAAACTAATTCTAAGAGCATCTGCTATTCGTATCGCCTGCAAAAACTGAACTTTCTCATTTGTTGCATAGGCAAAAAACCAAGTCACACACAATCAATTTGATGTCAAATTTTTCGGACCACAACAATAGAAATGCAGCTTCATTAAATATGAAATTCAAACTAAAAGCAATTGCAGATTGCACTTGCAACAGAATACATAAAAAAAAGAACCCAAAAGCCAGCAGGAATTGGGGACTGAGACAACAATCCTTACGACACTGAGTATAACAAGTATTTGGACTACCATCCTCAACTTACTCAACACAGACAGACAGACAGACAGACAGATAGACGGACAGACAGACAGACAGACAGACGGACAGACAGATAGACGGACAGACAATTTTACAATTTTTGCAATTGCAGTGGCTAACATAGAAAGCAAAGAAAGAAAAAAGAATGTGGACCACAGTCAAAGCGGCGACAGCTACAGATACAGATGCAAAGATACAGCTACAGATATATAATATGTAGATGTGTAGTTGCAAAAGTATTAAATAATTTGGGGCCATTGTGTTGACACCACGATTGCAAAAATTTGTATATTTGTCTGTGTCCCAGTATGTGCTCAAATTATTTCTTCGTTTTACAACTAACAGAGCAAAAAAAAAAAGGCACAAGAAACTAGCACAAGAGACTGCAAAGCTTTGACGTCATTGCAATAAGTTCGCTCGGTTGTTCAAATATTAAAATACATATTACAAAAATTTGCTTATAGTAAAGAATTGATCAATTAAAGTGCATCTTATTAAATTTTAAAAGTGCATAAAATAAATGCTTTATTTCTCGAAATATTTATAAGTTTTGTAGTCATTACAATACAGATAAAAAAAAGTGCTAAAAATCAAGAATAAAATCTTGATTCAAAAAATCTCAAAATTGATTCAAGATTAATGAATCGTAAGTTTACATTGTTTCTTCCATTTATTATATAATAGGTTAGTTATTATAAAATTTACTTTATTTTATATACGAATCAAGATTTTAATCTTAAAATAAGATGTTTTTTGAATCTTAATATGCAAATTTCGCAATAAAATCGTGATTTAAAAATTTTAATCAAAAATGCCTATTTCAGGATTGTTTTTTTAATATCGTTAAAATACTGAACTATACAAACTATATTTTTTCGCTCTGTATATAGTAAAATAATTCTGATAGTTATATAGTAGAATTCAGTGTCTCTGCTTTTGTATTTACTTTTTTACATTTCGTCAGAATTTTCGCAAATATTGTATTACCAAAGTTATTGTATGTTAGCTGCTTTTAGAGTAAACTAACTTAAATATATGTTGTGAAAGATATTGCTCAATATATTTATTGAAAAACAAAAACATTAAGGTAAATTTAAGTAAAGAAAAGTAAAAAAAAGGAGAGGAAAGGAAAGGAAAGGAAAGGAAAGGAAAGGAAAGGAAAGGAAAGGAAAGGAAAGGAAAGGAAAGGAAAGGAAAGGAAAGGAATGAAAAAAATTAAATTAAATTAAATATTCAAAGCTCTAAATATTTCTATAAATTTATTTTTTTTTTTCTAGATATTATTCGCACAAAGCTCAGTTACACTTTTTTTCTGTTTATTTTTATTTGCTAGTTTTCGTTTGACTTTGGTAAATTACACAAAGATTATGTTACCACACTTAATTATGTGTTCGAACATATCGTAAAGGGTAAATATTTGCAGAGAGAAAGAGAGGGTATCAATTGTACGTTATGCGGCAATAGTTGATGGCTTCTGCTTCTGCTTCCACACTTAGTATTTACATTGGACTTGTGTTATTGTTTGGCATTGTCGTTGTCTGCATTATTTGCCGTTTGATTCGTACCATTTTTCAAGCATGTCTACATGTTTGCATGCGCTGACAAAGGACAAAATCATCATCAGGTTTTTCTACTGCTGATGATGATGATGATGATTGTGATTGTGATGATGTTGCTTGTTGTATGAATTCCAGACTTGGCTGGTGACTTGGTTTTTGTGCCAGCACAAATATGAATGAGAGTGCGAGTACTTAGTGTTGTGTTTGTATGTTTGGATGTATGCATTTCCCATTTGGCTCTTGTCATCTAGAATAAACAACATAATTGCAAGTTTGTGGGGGCGACACAAAATATGTATGTTGGCGACAAACCCTACAAAAAAAAACAAACGAGAATACAAGAACATCTTTCGATATAGTCGCATCTTTTGCTTAAACAGCGACTGTCGTTAATGTCAGCGGGCGCTTTTTGTGATGCAACGACCTTTGACCGCACTGGACGTCCAGGAAAGATGGAACATGCAACAAGCTACAACATGCTATAAAATTTATGACACACGTGTTATACGCGGCATGCGGCACGCGGCACATTCTCATACCCATTTCCATTCACATTCACATTCCCAGTCTCGATCCCAATCCTATAGCCATACTCGTAAGCATAAACTTCAGCCGTACCCAAACTCATTTCCCGTTGCCATTTCCATCTTCCTCTTCCCGGAACACATGCAACATGCAGGGGCAACAGTGCTGGACAGCAGCGCAGCGGCTTGAGATCTATGCGAATGAACTCTTATGACAAGTTCCAAGTTCCAAGTTTTTGTCTGTTTACCTCATAAGTTTTTCGAAAAGACCCTAAACCTTTTTGGCCTTTGCCGCTGTTTTACGACCTTGCCGCCGCACCAAGTCCCGCTCTCATACCCTGTAAATATTATTGGTACTTAAAGCTGGAAAGTTGCTTACACTGACATTCTTGATGCCACATTCTAATTATTTAGGCATGTAAAAGAAAATGTTGCAATTCATTTGGTATTTAAATTGCATTTAATTTTTATTAGTTCTAAATTGAAATATTAAATTTCTTATTTAAATTGCCTTTAATTCTTATTAGCAAATTATAATTCAAATAACTTTAATTCATTTAATTAAGAAGTTTAATACCTAAATTAAGAGTACTTAATTTATTTGATTAAGAAATTTAATACTTTTAATTGAAGTATTAAATTTCTTAATCAAATGAATTAAAGAATTTAATTTCAATTAAATATTTTTTAAATAATTTTAATTGAAGTATTAAATTTCTTAATCAAATGAATTAAAGTATTTAATTTCAATTAAAAGTATTAAGATTCTAAATCAAGTGAAACAAAGTTATTTAAATTTTAATTTACCATAGTTGTTTTTTTTTTTAAGTAATGGAATCCTTTTAAAATTAAATTGCTTAAAATAGTGGCCAAAAATAATTAAAACTCAAATCAAAATTTTCAATTTGTTATAATTTTTATTGAAATATTTCTTAGCCTTGAGGCTTTAGTCGCAATGTTTTATTTTATTGCAATAAGAAATTGTATTCGTTATTAGAATACAAAATAAATAATGTTAAGTTGCTCAAGATTCATTATCATCAGCCAATTCATACTATAAAAATATAACTTCAAATTAATTATTATTAAGTAATTTCCTTACAATTAGATAAGTACATTAATTTTTTGTTTTTCTATATCCTTTTCAGGTCTTTTCGATCAACTAAAGGAAAGTATGTGCTGTTACTGGGTAAGTGCTTTATTATGTTAATTATGAAACTAAAAAGTAATTAAAATTTTTTAATTTTCATTTCAACATTATACAGAACATATATTTCTTAATATAAATTGTATAATTTTTGGTAATTTTTATTATTGCATCCATAGTTATTCTAAATCCCGATTATTTACTATGCCCAAACTTCTGCTCAACTTTCAAGTTCAAGTGTAGGGTATTTGTACGTCAGTTACACCCCTTTTTTAACTGCGCTTTTAAGTGTGCTATTCGCCCGCTGGCAACAACGCATCGCATCATTTGGGGGAAGCGCCTCGCTTTGTTGTTGGACAATTAAAATGCAGTTTCACTGCGAGACATTTATGCGTTGCTGCCGCCAACTTGTTGAGTGATTTGTACACACTCTCGGTGGGCGTTTAGTGCGTATGTGGGCGTGGTTAGCGCACCGCAACTATGTATATACATATCTATGATGTTTCACTTTATGTGTTTGCCAATCAAGTTGTCAAATGTCTTCATCTCATAGTCTAAACACAAAACTCCAAAGTCGATTTACAAATTCAATTCGAATTGTTTGCAAATTTTTGTGAAGAGCAGCTGGTCACCAGCATAACGAACATCCGGCTAATGTGAGCAATTCGCATTGCATACCTTGATTTTCCACCCCACTCGAAGTTTTCGCAGTTTTTCGCAGTTTTCCATTAGCAATTTTGAAGTTGTTGTTCCCATTGATGTTATTGTTTTTGTTGTCGGACTTGAACGCACTCTCAAAAATTCGGGAAAACCAAAAGAGAATTGCGTGTGGGTTGCCCCTATTTCACATGGGTCAACGCTACCAGAGATTAAACAAAATAATGACGCATAAATCCGGCAATGGAACGCGTTCAATGGTCACTGATTGCCGCCTCGCAAGGAATTTAGTTCAACTGTACTGAGAGTGAGTGAGAGAGGGGAGTGGTGTAGAGGGGGAGGGTATCTGAGTAGTTCGGTTGGGATCTTCAGGGTTGTTAGTATATTCCCATTTTATACATCAACGCCATTTGTATGAATATATTTATTAGTTGTACATAGAAAGCCTAAAAGTATAAAAAGATAGAGCTATAAAAAATAATACTACAAAAGCTTTGTGTAAGCAATTAAGATTAATAAAAGTTCTCAAATGAACTCAACTGTTATCGAGAATTTGCAAAATTTCAATTATGCGGGTTTTATTGAATATATTTAAAAAAATACTTAGATTATATGTATATGCAAATTGCTTAATGTATAAATAGCAGATATTTTCTTAAAATTCAACACATATTTAACATATTTTTTTATAAGTAGAAGGGTATTATAACTTTGTGCCTAGAGGCGGAAGGATTTCTGATTTGAATGTAATCAAAGAAAAATTGCCAAAGTTATTTAAGAAATTGTTTTAGATGGCAAAAAATGGCTGACAATCTGGCTTATTTTGCACTATATGGTATATTTTTTAGAATATAGTACTACATTAATATACCATATATAACCTTCGGTATATTTTGAGTATTTTTTCGGTATATAATAGTTAGTGTAGTATACTATAAGAATAATACCGCTTTGCTTTTATATTTTATAATATATTTTAGTATTTCTGCGGTAAGTTTATTTGTTATATATTAAAAATAATACCGCACTGCTCTGGTTTCTTTAAAAATAAGTGGTGAGCATCTAACAGTCGAGCACACTCAAATGTAGCTTTATTACTTGTTTAAAATAGAGAGAAGGAAAGAGAGAGAACTTTTTACCAAGACTTTTAGCGCATATAGAGAGCTTAAACTATTTTCTGCAGCTTAGATGCTGAACATTAGAGCATCTCATAGTCGTATTCATAATTTGTTTGTTCTCCTATCACTTTTCTTTGACTATTTGCAACTGCAGCAAGCTAATTTGAAATTTTAATTTCGTTTATTGCCGCATAGACAGCGCAGAGTAGTTGCCAAAAAAAAGAAGAGAGAAACGAAAATGAAGAATACTTCTTTAGTATGTTGCTTGTTTGTGTTGGAGTTGGAGAATTATGAGTGTGGCAGCCGCAGACAAAACGCGGGCAAAAGTATTCTCTGTTGGCTGCCAAATGCGGCAGCTGCTTTGAAACGCCGCCAAAGAGCAAGAACATATTACGATTAGTTGCTGCTATACAGAGAGAGTCTAGACTCGAAACTCCCGCTGACAAAAGGGAAGAAGGGACAAGGGGAGAGTGCCACTCGATGCGACAATTGTTGAAATTTAAGAGGCCGCGACGCATGTTGCAAAATGTCACAATTTGCCGGCGTTTGCGTTTTGGTCGCGTGCGGCACGTGATGTGAAAAATGATGCAACGCCGCCGAACCCACAATCATTGAGTAGCAGCAGCAGCAACGGTGATCGGATCACAACATAATCTGGGCCACGTTATCACTTTGGTAAATACGAGTAGTAGAAGCGGCCCAAGCGGCCAGCTCGAATATCAATCAATTGTACTACTTTCTATACGACCCTCTCTTCCTCCCTCTCTCGAACTCATCCCTCTTTAATCTGAAAGTCGCTCAACACATTTTGCAAATTGTGGGAACAATGTCACATAGGGTTGAAAACTATAGATTCCAGCTTCGATTTCTTTGCAGCACTAAATAAAAGTAATTTCAATTTCGATTTTTAAGAACAAAAAAAATGAAAAACCCGTGAAGGTTATCAACACATGACGCTTCCAGAGCCGATAAGCAGATAGTATTGAATACGAAAATATAAAAAAAAAAAAAAATACATTCAGCGCATCTTGTCACTTGAGATTTTAAAGAGAGTCTGAGAAACTGGCAACATCTAGACTCAAATTTCAATTGAAGTGGCCCATTAAAAAAAGGCCACACAAAAGTAACACAATTTTCAAATATTTGTATACCCGCTACCCATAGGGTAGATGGGTATTATAACTTTGTGCCTCCAGCAAATATATCAGGCTGAAGAAGAAGAATGTAATAGTATACCGATATACTAAATTAATGTTTTTTCAGTATATTAATTTAGTATAATATAAGAATAATACCACATTGGTTTGCATTCGTTATACCAAAAGTTACAATCAGAAAGAGATGAATGTTGTAGTATATTAATATACCAAATATGTATTTTTTCGGTATATTAATTTAATATAATTTAAGAAAAATACCGCAATGTTTTGCTTTTACTAAAAAAAAGTAACCTGCAGATGATGGAGAATGTAATGGCATATCCATATACCAAATTAGTATTTTTCAGTATATTCATTTGGTATAATTTAAGAACAATTCTGCATTGTTTTGGCATCTATTTAAAAAAAAATAGTAGCAGACAGAAGAAGAAATATGTTGCAGTATGTCCATATACCAAATTATTATTTTTCGGTATATTTATTTGGTATAATATTAGAACAATAGCGTACTGACGGCGGGTATCTAACAGTCGAGCACACTCGACACTAGCTTCTTTATTTGTTAAGTGTATGTGTTTCGTTCGCGAGATAAAGTTGCAATTTTATTACTTGGAGCTTGTTGAAATTGATTGTAATTGTGTAAATCAAGGGCCAACTAAAAGCATGAAATAAGAGCAAAGGGTTACAACATTTATGTAAATAAAATGAGATTTGTAATTTGAAAAATTTCAATATAAAATTTTATAGAATTTTTTTAATTTGATTGATAAGTTATGACAATTTCATAATGTAAATAGTTTAACCAGATTCTAAGAATAAAGTCTCGATTCAACTCGCTTTGAATATTTAACCGCTCTCACTAACTGACGTCATGAATTACGAGAAACCACAATTATATATATATATTGCTTATCAGAATTAATTAAGACACTGCACATCAAAGCGAGAATTCTATGGGTTGAAATAAAAATAATAGTCATCATGCGATATATAATTAGAATTATTAAATCACATTGTTTTATACGATATCAATTACTCACTTTGCATACAAGAAACTTGATACATGTTGTAGAGTGTAGCACAGAAAATTAGCGACAGCATTAAAAACGAAATGAAGTATTTAAATGCTTTCAGTATAGCTCTGAGATTGTGCTTGTATAATACTATCGCAAAATGAATTGTGGTACAATATTCTTGTTATTTTCTACAATATTTTTCATAAGTTGTATTTCGTTATCGAGCGCTGGTTGGTTTTGTGGCAGTTGTGAGGATGAAGTCAGATCAACAAGAAAGTTACTTGATGCATGTTCAATCAAAATTAAATGGTTCGAGTCAGATCTGCGTCAGTGTCGTACTAATGTTCAAATTTCACAAATAATGGAAGAACAATTTATGAAATTGCACGAAAAACTCGATAAGCAACCCAACAATATGAGTCAAGAATTGAATAAGATTTCTCAACTGTCGCAAATCTCGATTGATAAGTTAAGTACCATTGAAAAGCAGCATCAAAACACAAGAGATAACGAGTTAAAGACAATTGCTGAATTTGAAGCTAAACTTGAGGAGAAAAATAAAGAGCTAAAGGCTAAAGAAAACGAATGTGCTGATTTAAGAAACCAACTGAATGAGATGAAAAATATCATTAAGAAAAAAGAGACTCAATTGATGGAAAACGAAAAGCGCGCAAAAACTGTTTTAGAGCAAAAAGTTAAGGAAAAGTACAACGAATTGATAATCATAAAAAATCAAAAAGAGCTGGTGGAGGAACACAACGCAAAACTTGTGGCAAAAACGCAGAATTTAGAAAATCAACTCTCACTTTGTTCCACCTGTTGTAAGGCAGAAAGTTGTCAAACTTTTGGCAACTCTACGAATGCACATATAATTCAAATTCCGGGAGGTGAAAGGGTGAAAGTTCTATGCAATGGCGTTATTGCTGGACCTGGTTGGTTAGTGTTTCAACGACGCATCGATGGACACGAGGATTTCCATCGGAATTGGACGGATTATCAAATGGGTTTCGGCAACGTTGAAGAGGAATTCTTTTTGGGACTCGAGAGACTGCATCAGATAACAAAATCCGAGCCACATGAGCTCTATATTCAGCTCGAAGATTATGCGAATGAAACAAGTTTTGCTCGCTACGATCGATTTGAAATTGGCGGCGCCGATGAGAATTATGTTTTGAAATCGCTTGGCACTTACTCTGGCACAGCTGGCAATAGTCTGGAGGATAACATTAATCAACAGTTTAGCACCTATGATCGTGACAATGACTCCGATGAGTTCAATTGTGCCAAACTACTTACTGGCGGATGGTGGTATTCTAAATGTGGATTCAGGTGCCTATAATGAAAATGCTACAACTCATTAAATCATATATTATATCGCTTTCATATACACTTTTGCAGCAATTTAAACGGAAAGTACGGAAAGAATATCTTTTGGGACGAATGGCGTGACTTTGAGTACTCATTGAAGTCGGTTCTAATGATGATACGTCCTAAATACAATCTTCGATAATCAAAAAAAAAAAAAAAAAAAAAATACACAAATGCCATGATATTTGTTGATGAATAAATGCTTTTATTGTCTTGCTTGTGTTTACGTAAACTTATATGCTTATTTTAATATATGTATGTCGTTGTTTATTTGTTTCATTTTGGGTGTTAAGGTATAATAGGTATAATAGAAATTGAATACAGAATTCAAACATTTCTTTTTAGATAATTTAAACAAATTGTTTAATTAGATAGGAGTTGAAGAAGAATCCATGTTTTATTGAGAGGTGAGATAATAAGTTGCATTGAACAAACGGTTTAAGTTCTAGGGTATACTTGTCTGTCTATAAGCTTAAGCAATCTATGTTTGATGCTTGTTGATATAAACATTTAACAATCTTTACAGTTCGTAGAATAAAAAAAAGAAATTTATATGCGCATTTATAATAAGAAACTCTGATTGATTGTGATTGTGATTATTTTGCTGTCGTGTTGAAAGATTGCCGCTAATTACTTGCAGTAAATTGAATTGATAATCAATTCTACTCTAAATGTTATTATTATTATTATTATTATTATTATTTTTATTTTTATTATAATTATTTTTCTTATAATTATTAATATTTATTTAACGGTACGAAACAACCTTACTTTTGGTTTACCCTATGATTCGCCTCTATTCATAATCTGCGTCTACAAATTAATCAGATGTGTTAATCTACATATTTCAAATTGTGAAATGTTTCGTCATAGTATATAAGTAGTAAAAGTCCAGTGAAACAAACTTGGCAATTTTGTCTCAACACTTGCATTTGACGCGTTGTGGAATAAACAAATCAAATTATTTATACAATCACGCGATTAAAAAGTTGCCGCAAAATATTTCTATAATGGGACAGCTGGCAAAGCTTGTGATTATTTTGCTGGCGTGTGCTTCTAAGCTCAATGCCGATAACTCAACAGACGAGGGTAGCTTAAAAAGTGCTGAAAAATTCGAATTGCGGTTGGCAGAATATCAAACCAAAATAGAGGCGAATAGTGCAAAGATACAATTATTAGAACATGAAATCGCTGAGGCAGAAAACGAAATAAACATAACTAAATCATTTGAAGAAATGACAGCAGTGATTGCCGCTTTAAGGCCCGAAATGTTAAAAACTTACCCAACTTATTGTTTACCTGATGGCAAATCGGCCGGAACTCATAGCATTCAGTTAAATGATAAATCTATTGAGGTGATCTGTGATGCAGATACAGCCGGACCCGGTTGGATTATAATCCAACGACGCATCGATGACGATGTCAAATTTGATCGATCTATGGATGAGTACAAAGATGGATTTGGCAACTTGGAGAGCAGTTTTTTCATCGGACTTCGCAATTTGTATGCATTGTTATCAATTCAGCAACATGAACTGTTTATAGCTCTCGAAAGTTTAAGCGGCGAAACACGATATGCCAGATACAATAACTTTCAAGTCGCCAATGAGAATGCCAGATTCAAGCTGTTATCTTTGGGTGATTATGAAGGAACTACTAGAGACGGACTAAGAGATTCATTGGGCAAGAGTTTCATAGCCTACGATTCCAAGAAGGGAACAGAGGAAAAGACAACTAGTAACGGTTGGTGGTTTGACGAGAGTCTAAATGGCATTGGAAGGTGAGCTGTTAACCAATTAAAAAAGTGCACGAAATCTAGTATTAATTGTTTACTTTTTATTTTATTAGCAATCTCAATGCTATCTCTAGTCAATGGAGCACTTGGCCGGTTAGCTTCAAGTCTGTGAAAATGATGATACGTCCGATTATGCAAAATAATCGAGAGTGTGAAGCAAAGGAAGAACCGAAAAAAGGTCGAAGTATTGCGACAAAAGTTTGGGATTGGTTTAAGACTTAGACTTTATGTTTGAATGATTGCGAAAACATTTGTTTCTATATTATTACCTTTTATTTTGAATAAATTCCATCTCGATGAGTCATTCAACAGTTTTACAGTAATTGTTATCAGCAAGGAAAACATTTTTTTAAGTGTGCTAATAAAAGTTCTAGTTCATCAAGTCAACTTTGAGAGATGTTTGCATTATGTTTGTTCTAACACAACCTCAAAAGCATTACTGAAGATTAACATACGCATTGAAAAGAAATCTTTGAGATTGGCAACGAGTCGGAAGATTATGAGGTGAAAATGTTGGGTCGATTCAGTCGCAATCATAATCTACAATATTTTCGATATCTTGCGAAACACTAAATATCAAAATTTGGCTACGTACGATATCAATAATAAAATCATAGATGTTGACAGTGATTGGTGAAAGGTGAATGACAAGAAATTATATTTATTATACTCTCATAATTCTTTAACTTATTGGATATCTGAATGTCAACACGGATTTCTTCTCTAAAAATCGTTTTCATTGGATTAAAATGTTGATTTGAGCTGAAGCTTAATGACATGGTTTTTTGTTTTAATAAATAAATATTTTGTGTTTTTTTTTCCAGTCTATTTGCAAATCAACAAAATTGAATCAAGTTTAAGTTACAAAAAAAAAAATAGTTCAATAGTTCAGTCTCGTACTTATCGCAAACACTGATTTTCTTTATACACTACTCCCAAAGCGATGTCAACAAATGCCATTAGATGAGGCAACAGTCAATGCAATTAGAGCGCTCAAAATGTAACAAATAGATAGAAAAAATTCATTTCATTCTGTAGTTGTTGTTGTTGTTGTTTTTTATGGCCAGACAATAAAAGCCACACACGCTGCCTGCTGCCTGCTGCCCACTGCTCAGTGGATCATATGAAAGAAGATGGTACCATCATATCTAAAAGCGGCCACATTTGACAATGACGCTGACAACGTGTGGTCCATTGGCTGGGGCACCGAGACTTGGGAGTCTCAGCTCTGAGTTATGAAACACTTTCGGGGCGACAAAGCAAAGCAGAGAAAAAACAAAAAACAGAACCAAGACCAGAGCGCTAGAAAAAAAGTCGTGCAATAAATAAAATGCTTCAGAGTGCACTTCAGATAAAAGTGGGGAGCCAAAAAACCACAAGAGATGAAATTCAAACGAAAATGTGGGTCAAGTTGCATTTCACTTCAAAAAAAAAATATGTATATATATATTTCTTATGCACAAACAACTTCATCGTAGAGCTAATCGACAGCTGTAGCAAAAGAAAATCAAGTTATCAATGTTTTCAATGTCAGACGAAATCAATAAATCGCATAGATAGAAATTATTTCCAGGTGATTAGTTGGGTGTCCATGTCTCACACTCGACTGCGTCCGATCGACAGAATTCGTTGGCCAACAAAAATTGATATGCACAAAAGGTAAATCCTGAATCCTGAATCCTGCACATACGTTCCATCGCATCCCTTTTTCTCTAACCGAAAACTCAATTCTGGACGCACTTACGCCTGACTGATTTTTTCACACGTTGCCAGCAGTTAGGCTGGCAAAAATCATAAGGCAAATTACATTGGGGTCACACACACTCACACACACACTGAAGGGGGTTAGCAGCCAGAAAATAGCTGTCAATGGCCCAGGCCAAAGTTTGTTGGCCACGTTTACCACACGCTTGCCAAAAGGAGCCACAACAACAATAATTTATAATTCAATGAGTTGAAGTTGAATGCAATCCGACATTGCCAGAGTTTCAGGCAGCTTACACTTGTAGAAAAATGATTTATTTAAGCGAATTTTCGCAGCTACGAATATTAAATTAAAAATATAGTATCTAATTTAGCTTAGGTGGATTTCATCAGCAAAAATGTCTATTCGATTATTGACTTGAAAAATAAGTAATTACTAATTTAAAAAAAAATTTGTTTCTAAATGCCAACATGAAGTATGAATTAAAATATGCTACAAACTATATAGTATTATAAATTGTTGTTTTGTTTTCACGCCCACTTGCAAATCAGGTGTAATATTAAAACTAGTATATATAATAATAACTTCAGAATTTTTGCTTCCTGTTAATTTGGTTGCTATCAGATAAAAATAGTCAAAGTTATTAAAAGATTCTTTTGTATGAGCAAAAACGCGTACTTACTGCGGGTCTAAAGTGTTTTGACTGCCAATCTAGTATATTTTGGTATATTTTTAATGCTGCACTTTATCAATATACCAAATATATGGTATATTTTTAATGCAATGCTACATATATCAATATACCAAATATATAGTTTGGTATATTTTAGTATTTTGTGGTATATTTTTGGTATTTTTTAAGAAATGGGTAGTGAGTATCTCCCAGTCGTGCACACTCGACTGCATCTATCTTACTTGATTATCAATAATATCAAATAAAGTAAAGCCGAAGTCCTTTGCAGTGCTTAAGTGCTTTAGAATTAATATTAATTATACTAAAAATTTTAAAATAAATAAATAAGTCAACTAATGAATGAATATATTTACTAATAAAAAGTATAACAAAATTAATGAATAAAATAGTGACGATACTAACGGATTTAGTATTTAGTTTGTACATCACAATTTAATTGGATTTAAATAAAATCATGTACTCAGTAGCTTTTTTCTCTCAGTGTAGCTTACGCGCACACTCGCATTCGCATCGAAACACACGCATGTGTGTGTTTGTGTGTGTGCTGTGGCCCGAGGGCGCATGCCACACAATTCACCTTGAAGGCAACTGAGAAGCGAAGATTAATTGCAGCAGCGCCTTTTGTTGCCGGCACTTATCTCGCTCCCTGCTCGCACTCTCCTCGCTCATTGCTTTCCCTTCTCCTCGACTATCGACGCGATAAGGAATTTTATTCGCTGGCCTCCAACGACCCAAAGACTTGGAAGTCCAAGCTCCAATACTCTTAAAAAGGGTAGACAACGACAACGACGACGAAGAGCCAGGCAAAAGACGTAATTGCATTTTGTTTGGCATCTCATTTTAGTTACGGTCTGGCAACTGTGGCCAACAGTCGAGACTCTTCTCTTGCCTTGATGATGTGGATAACGTGGGCCTACGACTGAGCATAGGTGTCGCCTTGGCGATTAGGCAACCAACAGCCATCATCCGAGGCAGCAGCAACAGTAACAACACAAAACTACTTCAATGAGTGCCCACCATGAATCAAAACTTAGTTTACCAGAAGCTAAGCACAGAGAGGGAGAGATAGAGAGGGAGAGAGAGAATTGTGTGTGACTGACTCGATTCGTTAACGCCGCCTGACTGTCACAAGACTTTGAATAATGTGGCGCTCATTTGAATTATTGTTGTCGCCATCCAACAACAACAGTAACAACAGCGACCCTCAAATGGCCATCAACAGTTGGCCAAAGGGTTTTAGGCTGTGCCCTTTTAGCCAGAATTCAAGCCGAAGCATTCACAATTTGTCTCTCAACCCAAAATGATCTAACGATGTGCACTCTGATAAGCAGCCGACTATGTAGATGAGTTGATAATGAGAGCAAGAGCAAGGCCAGCAGTTAGCAAAGATTAACAGCATTGGAATGTGGAGTAAAGTGATGGGAAACACGGAAATGCGAAGGGGGAAGAAAAGTGTGTGTTGATGAAGTACTTGTTAAAGCTAGATAACTTCTTTAACTGTAATTATTCATTATAGTTTTTAAACTTAAATGTTGATTGTTGAAATACTAATATAACTAAAACTTCTCTTTAAGAAATGTGATTAATTATAGCTTTTATAGTTCTACTCTATCTTAATTCCTACCTTTTTTGACTTTCTGTTAGCACTGTTGATTCTTTAAGGCATCTCAATTTTTAAGCGTTAAGCATTGAACGAACTCCCACACACACATTAATTGACTTTACCTTGATTTAAACTATTAACTTTTCTTATATTTTACCACTTCTTGCCCAGTTGACCCGTTAAAAGGTCTCTTTAACTTTCCACCCACTTTCAGAGTTTGCACTGAACAATGCTTTGATTATTGCTGGCGCCAAGTTTTGTTTTGATTTTTATTTCTCCTGACGATCTTTTCAATTTCAACGGTTGTTTTTTCTGGCATGTTCAGAAATAGATTTCAACCTTTTGTATAACCTTCTTCTGCTTCTGCTAACCAGCTTTCAATCGCACAAACTATAAAGGTGCATTTTTATTTTGGGTGCCCCAATCTGACACTTGATGATTAAGCGGCGCCTCGAGATGCTCACCTGTTGTATGTTTGGCGTTGTGGTGCATTAAATAGATGGATTTTATAATTTGTTTGTATCGCTGGGTCGAATGTTACGAGCGGCGCCTCCACCCGAGCTCCCCTCTCCCCCCCCCCCCCTCCCTACCCTCTTCATCCAATGAAACACGCTACTCGATTTGATTTTGTTTTTGTTGCTGATGGTTTGGGGCTACACTTTGTGGAGTGAAAGTAATTTTTGGTATTTCTATAGAGAGTGAAAGAGAGAGAAAGGCACTGCTGTCGAAAGGAGTGAGAGGGAAGCATATATATAGAAAGAGAGATGCCATTAAGACTGCATTCCTCTTAGTGCGTTGCTTGTCAAACATTTTCTTTTCTTTTGACTGGGTGTTGAAAGCTCTTTGGCTCTAAAGAGCATCCCAGCCACAGTACTTTACACCGAATTGCTCAATTCCCTCTCATTCTCACTCTCTCTCTCTCTCTCTCTCTTTCTCTGTTCCATTCACATTCTTGTGCCTTGACGAAAAACGATTAAAATAATTGGCTCGCGACGTTTTGTTCGTGTTTTGTGTAAAAGCCATTTGCATCTGATTTATTGCATTATAAATTGTGCGCATGCCTAAGTAGCTACGATTTTGACAAAAAATTTAGAAAGTTGTCGTCATCGAGAGAACAGACAACAGACAACAGACAACAGACAATAAATACAGTACCAAGGCACTCTGCATTTTATTGACGTCGCATTCATAAATTATGCCTAATGAGCCAACGCGTTGGCAACAACATTCAATGCAGCCACAACGCAAAAGCAGCTACCAAAAACTTTGGCCGTGGTATGAAATTATAATTGGAATGGAATGTGCAATGAGGCGTGGCTCTAATGCAAAACTTAAAGCTGCAATTTATCAACTGGAAATTGACATTACAACATCTAACAATAGATTTGTCTAATTCAACTGCTTGAAATAGAAATGATTCTAGTAAGATTTGACGAATGAATACAATAAATGAGTAAATGAATAGATACTAAAGAGTAAAGATTAAAGAATGAGAATTTAAATTAAAAAATTATGAAAAGAAATGAAGAATAAGAATAAAATTTAAATCGAAAATAATAAAATAAATCAAGATAGGATTGAAATGGAAAATTAATAAAAATAACAAAGCAAATATAACAAAGTCAGTGTAAGTAATCTATATTAAAATTTAGGATATTTGTGCTTGCATTGAGATGTGTATTTTAATATATACTACATTTTATTTAAGATTAATATTAAAATTTAAATATTTTAGACTGCTGCTGTTTTATTATGCTTTTGAAAAGAAAATCATTCATTCGATGCCATATCGATAATATACAGACATAAATTACATCCACAAAAGAAATTTAATAAATAATAAGTTATTACAATTGCTTTTCAGTAATTGTTTTTTATATTATCTCTTTCAAATGCATCTACAATTTCAAAAGAAAAGTAGGATGAGAATTTATATTCTTTTAGCATAACATTTTTATTAATCATAGTACCCATAATTTCGAATTGATATTTAAATATGAATTTGAATACTGTTTAAATTAATAATGAGCCGAAAGCCCCAGCAGTCAGTACTCTCTTCTCTATTAAGTAAAGTATTATATGCTAGATTTAAAAAAAAATTAATCATTGTAACAAGAAGTTTGAATTAATAATTATACATGAATTTAAATGCAGCCATAGATATTTTAATGACTCATAAGCATAGTTAGAAGCAAATTGGTAAATAACAAAATTCAATTTAACTTAATTGTTTGAATTGATATTTAAATTGTAAATGATTTATTTAATGGATTCATAGTGCTAAGAAGTTTAAATTTATAATTAAATATGAATTCAAATTCTGTAAAAATAAATAGAATTGTAAAGAACTTATAAGCAATAGTTAGAAGTAAATTGGTAAATACCAAAATTCAATTCAACTTAAGCAACAACTTTAAAGACGAAATAGAATTTTCCGTGCTGCACCTACAATGATGATGATATTGTGTATTTATTGCGCTTGGATAAACAATTCTATTTGCTTATCGTCGTGTCCCACTTTCAGCTGTTCATTAGAATATTGTTGTTGCCTTTGCAGTTCGTGGCTCGTTTGTTCCGCCTCGGCTATCTTTCAAGATAAACATTTCCCAATTCCTCATCACTTTTGTCACCTGCCCACGCCAATTTGCGAGTAAATACTAAAAAAGAAAAATAAAACCTTGTGTGTGTGTGTGTGTTGTCTTCAATTTACAGTTGTTGCAATTACAAATTGTCATATCATTTGGCTTGATAAATCCCTTTTTGTTCTTTACGCTTTGCCAGATGACAGTGTAAATTTCCTATCGCTTCTCGCAAATATTTACCCAAAAAGAAGTAAAAGGGGGAACATTGATCAAAAGCCCAAAGCCGCCCCCAGAGAAAATGCAAAGGAAAAGGAAGATGGGAGAAGGGAGGCAAACGCGTGCCAAGTTCTTGTTATTAATCAAAAGCACACACAATTTTTTAATGATGTTGCCGCATGACATCGAATTGTTGCTGTAGTTGTTGCACGGTTGCGATAATATTTGGATTAGTTCAAGTCAATTGCATTTTGGCAAGACGCTCCACACACTTTTGCTGCCACTTTTCCGAGTGGCGCGTGCAACAACACGATGCTGCAATGAGACGAATCTAATGTTGCACACGTGGCCTGCAACTATCCCACTGAGTTGTGCTTTTTTTTGGTGGTGGGTGGTGGGTTGTGGGTGGTGCTCCACCAAGATAGCCTGGCCAAGCCAAGCCACCAACCATCGAAGTTAAATGTTGTGTTAAGATTAGCAATAGCCAAAAACGCCGCCACAAAAGCGGCTTATCGACCTGGCAAGGGTTCGAAGTTTGGAGTCTTTTTATACCCGCTACTCATAGGGTAGAAGGGTATTATAATTTTGTGTTTGCTGGTTATGCGTAGCAAATATGTAGAAGTGATTTAAGAAATAAACACCTACTGCAATCGGGTCTTAGCTGCTTTGCAATGGTACATTTTTTATACCAAATGTAGCATTTAGTATATTTAAGTATTTTTCCGGTATTATATATTATATTGGTATACTTTTAATACCTCATGTCTTGCATTTATTTATGGGTAGCTGGTATATTTTGAATGTAGTACTGTATCAATATACTAAATAAAGATTTCAGTATTTTTCTGGTATATTATTTTTTATACTTTCAATAACTTACTGATATGCTTGTGTTCATGCGTAGCTGGTATATTTAAAATATATTACTACATAAATATACTAAATATAGGTGCTGGTATTTTTGCGGTATATTTTTTTGGTTACTTTGCTTTCATTCCTGAGTATTTAGTTAATTGGAATGTAGTTCTATATCAATATACCAAATATAAATTTAGTATTTTTGCGGTAAATGATTTTAGTATATTCTGAAGACCGCATGTTTATACCCGCTACCCATAGGGTAGAAGGGTATTATAACTTTGTGCCGGCAGGAAATGTATGTAACAGGTAGAAGGAGGCATCTCCGACCCTATAAAGTATATATATTCTTGATCAGCGTCAACAGCCGAGACGATATAGCCATGTCCGTCTGTCCGTCTGTCCGTCTGTCCGTCCGTCTGTATGAACACCTAGATCTCAGAGACTATAAGAGATAGAGCTATAATTTTTTTTCGACAGCATTTGTTATGATTGCACGCAGATCAAGTTTGTTTTAAATTTTTGCCACGCCCACTTCCGCCCCCGCAAATCAGAAAAAATCGAATAACAAGAGTAATAATAAAGCTGGAGTCCCGAATTTTGGGATATACATTAGAAACTATAGTCCTTGTGACTTCTGAAAATTTGGTTGCGATCGGATCAAAATTGTGGAAGTTATTAAAGAAATACTTTTGTATGGGCTAAAACGCCTACTTACTAGGGGTCTCATTTGCTTTGGCCGACAATCTGGTATATTATGCCGTCTATGGTATATTTTGAAAGTGGTACTATACTGAATACCAAAAATATACCAAATATATCATTTGGTATATTTTTAGTATTTTGTAGTATTTTTTGGTATATTTAGAAAATAATATCGCAATATTTTGCTTTTATTCAAAATGGGTAGCGGGTATCTCACAGTCGAGCACACTCGACTGTAGCTTTCTTACTTGTTTTTGCTTATATTCATGGATACCAAGTATCTCTTAGTCGAGCACACTCAAAGGTAGCTTTGAAACTTTTTTTTTTTTTTGTTTTGGGGTTGCGGTTTTCGTCTCATGCAACTACGTGAGTGGCATGACAACAAAATGTGTATGTGGCATGCGGGCAAGCAACATGCCCGAAATATTTTCTACTCCTGTTTTCTTCTGCTGCTACTATGCTCCTTGACTGCCTAATGACCCCGCCCAGGAAGTGTGCGTGAGCTTGTGTGTGTGTGTGGGTGGGGGGAGGGGATCAGGCGCAGGTGCTGTTGGCCATCAAATATGCTCACACTATGCCTAATTTATGACTACATGTGTGTGTGTGTGTGCGTATCGCTAAATGCTATACAAACTTCAAGACAACCTTATCGTAGGTTCCTTTCCTTGGGCATAGAGCATTTAACACCTTGAAAAAAACGTTGCGTGTGGCCATCAATAAAAGCATTGGGTAGATAAAACTCGACGAGCTAATCGGTAAACGGAGATTTACTTTGATCGTGCAAGAGCGCTTAGAAAAAAAAAGGAGCTCACAATTGGTCAGGGACATTTCTTTGCATTTTATAGTATTTGGGAAATAATTTTACTTAATTTTATGGCAAACAGATAAGATTAATAAAGTAAGCCACTTTTTTCGATGTATATGTATTTCTTCTTTTGTTTGTAGCTAAGAATTACATTCTAGGTTACAAAGTGCAAAGATGAACTCTAACCTTTATTATACTTTTCTCTTTGAAATGCTATTAATACATTTTTTATCATTCTCTGCTACAATGATATCTGACAGTAGATCATTTTAATGAGTCTTTGTATTTAATAGTAATAATGAAGAAACTTATATTAACATTAAACAATCTGATCGAGTTATTGTCATATACATAATTTTATATATAGATAACTTACATATATCTAAGACATTAATAAAATAAATAAATAAATTCTAATAAATATTAATAATGAATATAAATAATTAATAATCATATTATTCATAGTAATTTATTTCATTCTTTAATAAAAAAAGTTAATATCTATTAATAGTCACATCTTATACATATTTTATAATTTATTGAAAGCAATAAAATCAAGTTTTGAAAATTGAATTTGAAAATATAAAATTGACACATCTTTCAGTTAACAGTTCTATTGAATTGTTTTTGTATGAAACAGTAATAATAGAGATACTTCAATTAATACCAAACAATTTAATATCTATTGAGCTTTATTCACATATTATTAAAAGTAATAAAGCGTATCTGCGAATTATATTCAGTTCTTTATCATATTTTGTAATTTATTGATGGCAATAAAATCAAATACTGCAAATTGCATTTGAAAAACGAAAAATGAAAAAGTGGCAAACCTTCTACACTATCTCAAATATAATGCTACAAAATTGTTATCGCTGTCTGCTGCCTCAAAATTCTTTTTCGTGTGTCATACACACACGCACCCACACACACACACACACACACACACACACTAACGCATACGCACACACAATCTGAACTGTCCTGTGGGCAAATTGAATGGCAAATTTGTCTGCACACAGCAGCAGCAAAAAACTTTTTAATTGAAAAACAATTTTTTGCAATTTCTTGTTCAATTTTTTTTTTGGTTATTCTGCAGGTGGATGGTGAGAGAAGAAGAGAAGAGGGAAATGCAGTGGGACAGCGGGGGGAAAAGTCAATTCATTTTGACTTGCCTTGCGCTTTTTCGGACATTTCAAGTTTCATAAATGTGTTGAGATATGTTTCTCGTCCTCTTTTTTTTTTCTGCTGCTGTTGATTCGTATAACTAGTTTCTGTAAGTTTCAGGAAGTAAAGGGAAGTGATGAGGCGGTGGTGGTGGCGGTGGTGGTGGGTGAAGCGATGTTGTGGAGCAGCGGCGGCGGCGGCGGCGGCCATTTATTGACTTGACTTCCGTGCGTATGTCGCAATTTCCGGTTTACCAGCAAACGAAATAAAAACGTAATTTAATGCTGCATGAAACGGAATGATTGCCTCACATCGTACATCGTACATCGTACCTCGGATGGTGTCTCGAAAGTCACACAACATTTTACGCTTTAATTGAAATCGTTAGATTTGCTACTTTATTATGCACACTACTCAAGAGGCTGCAATCAAGTCAAGCCACAGATCCGACAATTTTATTGTATTTTCACACTTTTGCCATGAGTTGTGCTTTGAGGTTTTTTGAGTTTGATTTCAAGTTTTTCAAGTGTATTGAGTGTATTCGCTTTGCATGCAAATGCATTTGGTCATATTTGTCGATTTTATGGCGCTCCATTGATAAGCAGGACGCATTGGAAGGCGTTGACATTAAGCCACTGGCTGAGTGGCCAGCGAGGGTTGGCAGTGAAGTTGCTTTTAAGAGTCATTTGAAAAATATGCTGTTATAAAGTTAAAATAGTCAATTTATTTCAATACACTTATTTCATACTAAATACATATTTATTTACTATTTTTTAATATTTTTTTTATATTGAAAATATTGATAATGTATTTAAAAATCTATTTTGATAATACATATATGTATTTACATTTACTTTAGAAAATTTTCTATTCATTGAAAAAAAATTGATAAAGAATGTAATTTATGTTTCTTATATTTTTAATATATTGAAATCATTGATAAAGAATTTTATCCATTTCTTGCCTAAAAATCGTTTACTTAAATAAAATACGGTCACTCTAACATTTTATAACAATTATTTTTATGATATTCAGAAATTTTGCTTAACTTTTTAAATAGCGATTTTTTTTATAAATTTGATTAGCTTTTTCTCTTTTTTGTTAATGAAACTTGAACTCAATTTATTAGCTTATAAATAAAATAAAATACTTATAAAAGCATGTTGCCAAATGATTTAGGGACGTCAGGCTGGGTGTTATTTGTTATTTTAAAAATTGCTATTGAGTGTATTTTTTGTGAAATATTTGATATTATTTGCGAGGAATTAATTGCGCTATTTAATAATTTACAAAATTTCATATTTTCAAATAGAATATTTTAGAGAATAACTTAAAAAGCACTCATATTGTACTCGATGGTTCATAATTATCAATAATTAAGTACATGAGTAAAATTTTGATGGAATACGTATCAACAGTTTGTTAGTCTTTTATTGAAATGTTATTTCATGTTTATATAAAATGTTATCGAAATGTTATTTCATATTTATTTAAAATGTTATCGAAATATTTTATATTTATTAAAAGTGTTATTGAAATGTTATTTCATATTTATTTAAAATGTTATCGAAATGTTATTTTATATTTATTAAAAATGTTATTGAAATGTTATTTCATATTTATTTAAAATATTATCGAAATGTTATTTTATATTTATTAAAAATGTTATTGAAATGTTATTTTACATTTATTAAAAATGTTATTGAAATGTTATATCATATTTATTTAAAATGTGTAATATATTACATTGTCTGTTTTATATTGTATAACTTTTGTTGCTCCCCTCGCTGAGCCGCTGACCAATTGCATAGCCGCACACCTGCCGTTGTGGCTGCTGTCGCTGCTGCTGCGCTAGTGAGCTACTAAAGTCACCTGGTTTATGGCGCGATGAAACTGCGGGCGCTCCATTTGCACTTCCCGATGCGGGTTAAGCTCAACAGTTGGCTCTCGCTCTAACCAATGCTCAGTCTCGCTCTCGCTCTCGCTCACTCTCACACACTGACTGCTGTGAACTGGGCATTAGCATTAAAGCGGATCAGTCAGTCAGTCGACGGCAAGTTTATAGCTGCATCTCTCACAAATGAATCGGCGATAAGCCGACCTCAGCTCAGCTCAGATGAGCTCAGCTTCGATGGGTTCAACAAACTAAACAATGGACCAACCGCTGGCGTCACTTAATTGAATTACCATTGACCAGAGAATGCAGAATGCCGTGACCACGACCACGATGGCATCCATCGAATGCCAATATGTGAAGAGCTGTATGTGGATAAATAGTTTGAAAAGTCATCCAATTGCTGACACATTAGCGCATAATTTGCCAATCCAGCATGGCAAAGAACGTAGAGAGCTTCCCCCCCCCCCCCACAAAATTCCCATACTCTAGCAACATTCTTCGTCTGCGCTCTTAATTAACCGCTTCGGTTAGAAGAGAAATTAACTCGATTGCGCGTTAATTAGACGCGCTGCGTTTAATGAACTCTTTGTGACCCAGCCAGCATCCCATAAGAACAGAGTATGTGTTTATGTGTGTGTGTGTGTTTGCCGTATTCAATGTCTGTGTGTAGGCGGAGATTTTTCTTCTGCGTTTTTTTACAGTTTTTAGGCTGACCAGTTGGTCATCAGCTCGACAGCAGTCATGAGATCAGTTGAATGATTACATGGTGTCATTCACTGAAGCCGTTCATCAAATGCATAATTAAGTTTTGGCTATTTGAGAACCAGAACAAAAGCTGTGGAAAATGTTGAAAGAATGTGAACAGAATGAAAAGGTGGATAAAATATTGAAATATTGAATTGAACTTGTTATTTAAATTAAATAAAAAATGTAACAAATATGTAAACAAACTTGCAGTGAAATCATTTTATAAAAATAATCGATATTCGAGTAGTAAAAACTGCAATCTAAGCAACTAGTCTTATGCATAAAATATTGAAAACATAATTAATCAATTTTCTAAAAATTACCAAGCAAAATAACATTGTTCAACTATAATTGATTGACTGCTTAAATTAGATCATGAAATAGCTGTGAATAAACTATCAACAAGTCAAGAATCTTGAATCCATATTATGTCAAAATTAAACAAAGAAGTTTTATTCTTAAATCAAGATCAAATATCTACAAAAATTCTAAGTTAACCAATCTTGAAAATCAAAATAATCTTGTTTCAAGAATGGTGAAATCTCAAAATTGAACCAAGAATGCAAAATCTTTAATCAAGATCTGCAATCAACTTTTCATTTTAGATTTTCTTTTCTTTTCTTTTCTTTTCATTTTCTTATTTTTTCTTTTCTTTACTCTGTATAGTATTATTTCTAAAAGTGCTCTTAAATATCTGATGATTTCATAAATTTCAATGCCAATAGCTTCGTAATAACTAAACACTTCTCTTTTAATTAAAATAGGCAATTAAAGCAAAGAATTTATGAAGTTAAAGCAAGTTTCTTAACTGAGCACTCAACTCGCATCAGTTGTAAAATTGATGGATAAAGCATTAAATACTCTGTCGATTTCCATTTCACAGTAATTAAAATTTAAATAGTTATTTATATGTATTTTGCGAAAGATAGCGCCAAAAAGCTGTCCCGCTTCTCATGCGTGTAATTAAGTTGAAATTATGACACTTGACTTCATTTATAAGCCTAAAATACGAGTTGTTCGACTCTTTTGATTAAACGGGTTGTGTAGTATTTTATTTTGTGTCGATTAAGCCACACTTAAGAACCAGAACTGGTTTCGAAATTGTTTTATGGCCATTCAGCGACAGTTGAGATGTGCCGAACGAATGATTAACGATGAATTAAGCCAAATTGGAGCTTAGAGTTGTATAAATAGCTGGCATAAATTTGTAAGAAATATGCTAGAGATTAGTGAATAACAGTGCGCACTCAGTTTAGCTACGAAATGTATCCATGAGATACTCTTGAATTGCATGGCACGCGTTCGATTTCCGCACGGGCCATTGAGTGTGCAAATAAATGCGCTTAATTAATTGCATTTTTGCACTTTCGAGTGCCGAACCAATCCCACTTTTTTTTTTGAAAAAAAAAGCTGCCTGCCTACAATCGATGCAGATGACTCTCAAACTCTCTTCTCCTGTCTCAGTTTTATTCGCTTGTTGGTTGACTTCAAATATGCATCAATAAACTCAATTAAACGTGAACGAGAAGCGCTTTAAATCAAATGCACAGCAGCAGCTGCAAAGTGAGCAGCTTCCTTTCAGCTTCCATTGGCGGGGGAGTAAATATTAATGATGCTGATAATGATGATGAGGATTTACTACATTTGATACCCTCTAGGGAGAAATGCATAGGAAAGAGGCAAGTGCAAAACTTGCCAGTTGAAACTTTTTACTTTTTCAGCATCTATAGAGTAAACGCTGAATAAGATTCATATTGATTAAATACTTATAGACATTTTAAATAGTTCCTAATATTTATTCATAATTTGTAGCTTTTATCGATTTTCAGCCTTTTACTTTATAGGTTTTATTATATAGTTTTAAATAACAAAAGCTCTTGTTTGATTTCCAATTATTATAATTATTTAGTAATTTATAATTTTGTTCGATTAATTCTAAATTTTGACATGTTTTAAAATTCTTATTAACTAAATTTAGTTTAGGAAAAGTACTTTTTATTCTTATGTCGACAGCTCATAGTCGAAAATTATAATATTAAGTATTTGCAGTTCTTTTTATCATGTATTAGTTGTCATTATTTAATGATTAAATTATTTTTTTTTAATATTTTTTTATTAAATATTTGGAGTTTAAAACAAAGCCAAGAAGCATATGAAACAGCTATTATGGAAGAAGTAGCTCTAGCCTCTTACAGGGTATTTAATAGTTTACCCTCAACTATTTATGTTGGCAAGTTTTTCATATTTTCTTTTTGAGCCCAAGTCTTTGGCCATGTCAGGGCATTAGTTTCGTTGTCGTGGAGACATGAAGGAAGCTGAGGATTTGCCAAAGGGAACAAGATAAACTGAGGTGCCAGGTGTCTGGAGCATGATGCAAGTTGTGGGCGTCTTAACTTGTTTGGCATGAGCTGCCACCGCTCTCTATGTTTTTTCTCTGCTTTTTACCATAGAGTAGAAGGGTATTATCGGAATCAGACATATTGTGTACTCTACGGTATGTTTGGAATTGAATAGTATATTAATATATGTCGTAATATATGTAATATATGTTATGAATGTAATAGTATATTATAACAATCTGACATATTTTGTACTCTATGGTATATTTTGAACGTAATAGTATATTGATATACATATATATGGTATATATTTTGAATATATATTATAGCATTCTAACATATTTTATACTCTGCAGTATATGTTGTATATAATAATATATTGATATACCAAATATAGCATTTGGTATTTTGCAGTATATTATTTTGGTATAACATATTTTATACTCTACAGTATATTTTGAATATAATAATATATTTATATACCAAATATAGCATTTGGTATATTTTTAGTATAATATTCTGGTATATTTTAAGAATAATATCATACCGTTTTGCTTGCATATAAAGTGGGTATCTAATAGTCGAGCACTTTCAACTTTAGTTTTCTAGCATGTTTTTTATGTTATTTCTGTAAACCTGGACAACTCAAAATAGTTGGTTCTACTTAGATGCGGCCCAAACGCATCTTTCAACGCGTTGGCGCTGCTTCATTTGTTATAGAAACATTTGGACATTGAATCAATCTTAAATTCGCCAGGTGACGATTGAGTGAGAGACTCGAGGCGAGTCCCGCAGTTTGGGGTTAAGCGTAAGCGCCATAAAATTAGGCAAAAACAAACAAATAAAAACATCAAATAAATAAATCAATTTGGAAACAAGTCTCAAAGTAGCCGCACTACGAATTTCCTTTTCAGTTTTCATTTCGAATTTGAATTTGAATTTGAATTTTCGTTCTCGTTTTCACTTTGAAATGCAAACCAAGGAACGCGTGGCGCATCCGCTAATTATCTGTGGCAACTACCCCCCGCAAATGTGTCTTGCAGCCACACCAATAGTATGTGTGTGTGTGTGTGCGTGTAAACAATTCTTCGGTTCTAAAAGTAACATTAAACCCTTTGCATTCAATGCCTTTGACTGATGCGCGCTGGGCAACTGTTTAGCCGATTGATGAAAGGGGGTAACAGGGACATGCTTTGGCTATTCTGGCGGGGGGTATATAGATCAAAGTGTTCAGTTTTTTTTTTGTACTCTTCTCATCTGCTGCTCCTCTTCTCATTCCCCATTCTTTTTTTTGACAGAAACAAACATTGCCCTGCACTTTATTTACATTGGCTTCCGGTTGAATTTGAATTTCGGTTTCTCGTTCTTATTTTGCTTTTTTTTTTTGGTATTTTCAATTTTTTTAGTTCTTTGGTATTTTGGGAATTTTATTTGTTGTTCTAGCGAAAATAAAAAGCGAAAAATATGTTCCGAATGTTCTGAATGGGAACGAAACTCGCTGGCAATTGTAAACAATTTTGTTGGTGGGGAAAAGTCAACTGCGTATGCAACTTAATGGAAAATATGCGTGTGTTTGTATGTTAGTTTACACTGAATGGAAATGGAATTGAAATCATATCAATCGAAATTCGATATAATTTTTGAAATGGACATTCAATGAGATTTCTTGAAGCTCTCGGCCGGTAAAATCGTCACGATTTTTCATTCAATTTCAGAACACGTTTCCGTTGTTCTCGATATATACTTGTAGTCAAGTCGTATACCCCCTTATTATCTGAAACGTTTATCGAAAAGCCATAAAGTTTTCATTATTACGCATTTACCGTTGCCTCTGCGTTTAATTACGTTTCATATTAAAGCCAAGAAAGGGCCAAAGACACAAATACACAAAAAACAAGAAACAAAAAACTCGAATCCCAAATCCAAACACAATGGAGCCAAAAGAAGTCGCTGTGCTTCTTGCGGAATCACGTGCCATGCGCAACGTTCTAAATTTCAATTGAATTCAATTTAATTAGCTGTAAGCGTAAGAAAAAATCCAAACGCTTTGGGCCATCATTATTATACCAAGAGAAGAACGAATGAATCGTTCTCGAATCTTAATTTGTATGCATCGAAGGCGGCTTCCAGTTGTCTCATTGTCTTGTTGTCTGTCGTCCAGGCGTGTACAATAATCACACTGACATAATTTGCATTTAATAGTTTTTCCCTACAACCATTTTGGGTTGTCTTCTATTCCAAAAGAAAAGAACAGCAGCACATTATTAGTTTTTGTTCTAAATTAAAATTTTAGTTGAGTTAAGCAGCAGATAATAAGAAGAATTTATAAATAAATGTATTTACTTTGATGAAATACTATTTTTTATTACTATCAACAATTTAAATTGTGTATAGACAAATAAGACATGCATTTCTTTTATTATATTCAATAACATATATATATTAAATACTGATTTTATATGTTGCTCAAAAACTTAAAAATAATACATACTTACTTTTATGCTCTTTAAATGAAGTTTAATTGTATTTTTTTGTATAGCTTTCAAACTGACTGACCTATTTAAGCTATGCTAACTGCCGCCTACTAAACAGTTGTCTCATTATGTGTATTACTAAATGGCCAACGGGAGTAGGGAAATCATTTCGACAAATCCGCTTGGCAAATGGGAAGCACCACAAATGGCAAAGTAACCGAACTGAGCGGGAATAGGATATTTAATTTGCAGCCATAATTTCATTAGAGTAACAATGAAACCCTTTGTGACTCTGACTCCCAATCCCCCCCGAAACAACCATGGGTTTCAGATACAATCTCAATGTGGCTCTTCGCTTGGCGGTTTTGGTGGAAATTCAATCAGAGCGGCGAGTGTGTGTGTGTGTGTGTGTGTCCTGATGTCCAGGATGTGCGGCAGGTTTATCAACAGTATACGCATTTCAAAGCAAACACTTTAGGCAGATTTATGCACACACACACACACACACAGACAACCACACACAACCCGCACACACACAGAGAGAATGAGAGACAAACACACAGATAGAGATACAAAGTTTATCTTTCGCCGTTTTCAAGGACACATTTCCAAATCGAATAGCAGAGGGAATGAAGGATATGTTGTATCCTGGCCATATGCATATTTATTAATTTGCGTATGTGTTTGTCTCTGTGTGTGTGTGTGTGTGTTTACACGCTGCTAACATATTCATAGACAATTGCCAAATGTAATTAAATACGTTTACAAAAGCTTTTGCTTTTGCTTTTGCCAACTCGACGCACTCGCATTTTGGGTTTCAGTTTGAAGGGGGTTCGAGGTTTGAGGTATGTGATTGTTGCATGCCACACACACACACATACACACACCAATTTGCATTTACTGTTTTGTCGCAGCTACAATGGCAATCGCTGTTAAATATGACTCTTGTTCAATGTACCCAAAGCTAATTAATGTTGCAACATGTGGCATTGTGGCAAACTAGATTTATCATATTATCATTGTATTTTACCACTTTCCCAGTGCGTTTAATTATTTGCAAATATTATTATTTCAATGTATTTGCTTTGCAAATGACTGTAAAACATTCAAATTTCAGTTGAAAGATTTTTGCACAATTATATTATTATACATTCGTGCTAAGCAAAGTTTGTCAACGTTATTAATGCTTATTTTTACATTTATATTGCAGTTTCGAAATGTTTACTTCATCATGTTGTTCAGGTAAGAATAGCAATTGAAATTTATATAAAACTAATTTAATTACGAGTTGTTGAAATAATAATAATATTCTTTGCTTGTTTGGTAGTGGAGAATTTTACTATCATTTCTTTTTAGAAAAGTAAAATATTATGCTTATTAAAATGTTATTTTTTAAGTTTCATTGCATTGCTCTTTAATCGATGTTTTGGAAAAATTAATATGAAAAAGACACAGCTTTAAAAACTCTTTTAAGTCTAGGTTAACCTTTCAGAGTTCTATGACATGGCCAAAGTTTCTTTACATTTGTTTGATGTTTGATGATTTCCTAAATCATTTCATAAGCAAATTGGAACAAAAATTCAATATATCAGCTTCATTTTAATTTGTTTAACTTTGCCGCACAGCTGAGTCCTCAAATCAACATCATTTGTTGTCTTTATTGTTTGGGTATAGCCTATATACATACTATCTTGTCAGTACACTTTTGGTAGTCGACTTTCAACTCTTTGACTTAATCTCAAAACAATCCCATCTGGTGTTTCTCTCACTGAACTCACTGTATCGTTGTGATTCACATCGCAATTGGCTCTGGCAAAGTTTTATTAGAAAGCAAGCAAAACTTTCTTTGTCCGCTTCGTTTTTGTTATAGAGATGTGTGTTTGGGAAGTCGGAACGAAGCAGCTTTGCAGCTGAGCCCGAGTCGAAGCTCGAATCAAATGGCATAAAAAGTTGCCTTTAGCTGGCACCCAATAACAATGGGGTTGACAGTGTTACCAGGTCTTATGAGATTAGCAAACGTAAAGCCGATTGTAAATTTATAAATAGCATCAAATGCTATTGTAGTTGCTTTCAAATGTCATTAGAGCTGAGTTCCTTTCCTCCCTCGTATCACTCTTCTCATCTCATGTGGGTGTCTGACACACATTCGCACATTAACGACACTCTGAAAGCCTTTTTTTCCAAAGGGGAGAACACTTTTGCCATACATTTGTCAACTTGTCGTTGTCTTTGTTGTTGCCTATCTGCTTGACAATGCCTGTTCTTTGGTATCGTATCTTGGCAATTAGTTAATGTCAAACAAGCGCACTAACAATGGCATCAGTTGAAACTAACAATTAAAAATTAGATTAATCTTGCAGCTTTATGTAGAATGCATAATCAACCGGTGTGAGTTGAAATCTCAACTATTTAGACAATTTGTTAGTCGAGCTTTTTGCATTGCAATTAAATGGCATTTAACACATTTAAGAACTTTGAAAGTTGTTTAGCTTCAAAAACATTTAAAGTTTATTTATACGAGAATAATGCTTGTTTTAAATGCGATTTATTTTAAGCTGTTTAAAATTGCTTAATGCGTTTATCAATTTAAGCAAATTTCAACAAATTATTCATTTAACTATAGTTCAAAGTTGCCAAAGACTGTCAAAGTTCAAAGTTGCCAAAGACTGGCATTGATCAATTCAAAAATTTTATCTACACAACGTATTCTTTAGCATTATAGTTATGAAAGATTATTATATTTAATTAGAAGATTTGTATTTATTTGTCAATCTGATAATCATATTCAAACGTTAACGTTCTCTAAATCGAGAGATTTGAGTAGTTGTAGTAATAGAAGTTGATTCATTTGTCTTAACGAATTTGCTTGAATTAAGTTTTTTGGTAATTTCATGTAATGAAGCATTGCATTTTGTCAGCTCAGATGTTGTGTCCCTTAGGGTAAATCCATTGCTCATAAGCTCATATCTGATCTCTCCATAAGCATATTGACAGTCATCTACAAATTAAAATGTTGTACAATTAACTAAGAAAAAATTCCTTTTCTATGTGTCCTACTTAATTCTTTCTTCAAATTCAATATCTCCGGATTGGAAGAATCTTTGTTTTTAAGCTTAGTTTCACATTCATCTAAAGGATATAAATATTAACTTAACAATTTAACAAGCTATATACTCTACATACCGTGGTTATAGCGAATAACAATGTTCTCATGTTGTTGTAATATGAAATCCATTTGACACGATTCTTTAAAATAAAAAACATTTTAGTTTACAGTGAGTTTTAAAAGTGAACTTCTTACCTAATAAACTTTCTTGCTCGCGTTGATATTTCTTAAAGTTTTCATCACTGAAATTGGAGTGATTTAATTGAGTTTTATCTGAAAATAAAAAATATATTAGCTTTGATTGATTTATCCAAATTATTTGCATAAATTTACATAGTTCACTTTCCAGCTCTTTTATTTTAACATATCGCATCTCAGCTTGATAAATTAACTCATTTCTTTCCAGGTTAACTAGAATAAAATTGTTATAAAATCAAATTACTCGAACTATTTTATTTCATTATAGTTTACTCTGTTTGTTTGCCGACTTTAACTTTGAAATTGTAGCATTGTAGTTATTAATTGTTGTTTGTAGATTCTTTAATTCTCGTTCAATTTGCTGCTTGTAATCGGATATTTCCTGCTTAGCTTGATTTAATTGTTTTGATTTTTCTTCCAGCTGAGCTTTTTGATACTCTATTATCTCATCTTTTGACTTTGATTTCAATTCGATATTATCGTTATTCACTTGGATAGTTTCGGTTGTTGAGTGAAGCTCCTCTTTTGATGCCACTTTCTCATAATTTTCCGAACTCGCATTATCATCCTTTTCATTTGTTAACTTGGTTGTATCTTCGCTTGGTAAATTAGTAGTTGAACTAAATTCCTTATTTATTGGCTGTGAGCTCACTGTACATGTTTGCACAATTAAAAGGAATAAAGCGAACAATGTAAATCCCGTTTTCATATTGGATTCTTAAAATGGAATTTAAGATTTACAACCGTTTCCCACTCGAGACCATTAACTACTAAATGTTGTGAATAGCTCGCAGCTTAGTTGAATGTATATCTAAATAAATGCGAAATTTAAACAATCACCACAAAATAAATAAATGCGTAGAACAAGTTCCGGTAGCTAATCTTTTAACTTGCTTTAAATTCTGAAATTCACAACAGCACAAATTAAATGCCTCAGCTTTCTTTAAATTAATTAGCTTTGGTATCCATATAGCATTCTAACATAACATTAACTAAATTCGTTCTTTAGTTTTTATATCAGTATATGTTTGATTGTAGTTTATAGACATAAATAAATAGGCCAGTGAACTTGCCATATACATAGGGACAGCTCTCTGATAAAGTCAGCTTTTATTTAAAATGGATAGTGGGTATCTCACAGTCGAGCACACTTGACCGTAGCTTTCTTACTTGCATTATTATTATTTTTGATACATTTATTAAATTTATGAATATTGCTTGCACTTTTATTATTCTGTATAATCAAACTCCGCACTGTCTTCCAATGGCTCGTTAGAGGTATTAGACGATGTTGCAATACATTTTTCGTCTTTCACGCAATTGATTTTATTAGTAGCTTCATCTGTTGAAGAATTGCATTCCTTCAAACGCCGTGTGTAGATTTCTAGGAACCATCTATCTCCTCTTAGGTACGAGTCGATAGATTTATAAGTTTGTTGGCAGCTATCTACAAATTATTACATTTTACAATTTACTCGGAAAAATCAATTCAATGTGACATACCTAACTTTTTCTTCAGATTCCATATCTCATTATCCAAAGATTGTTTATCGTTAAGCTTGGTTTCAACTGCATCTAAAGAATAGTAATTAAATATAAACTATAAAATTTAACAAGCTAAATAGTCTACCTACCCTGCATATGACGAATTTCAAGTTTCTCATTTTGTTGGAATTTCAAATCCAATTGACACGATGCTTTAAAATAAAAACATTTTAATTAACACTGATTTTTGGAAGTAAACTTCTTACCTAATAAACTTTCTTGGTCGCGTTGATATTTTTTTATGTCTTCATCACTCAGGCTTGAGTTGTTTAAGATGATTCGAGCTGAAAAAGTTGTTATGAGTTCTCATTGTTTTATCAAAATTATTCGAATAAATTTACATAGTTCATTTTCCAACTCTTTTTTTTCATTGAGTCGGCTCTCAGATTGCGATATTAACTCATCTTTGTCCTGATTAACTAGAAGAAAAAAACAATCAGAATTATCAAATTGCGCAAACTACTAAAATTCATTTACTCTGTTTGTTTTGTGACTCCAACTTTGATATTCTAGCACTATGATGATTAAGTTGTAATTGCAGATCATATATTTCGCGATCTTTGCCTCTAATTTCTAATTTGTAGTAGGATGCTTCCTCTTTAGCTTTATTGGTTTCATTTATTTGAATATCCAATAATTTTAATTTATTTTCTATCTGAGTCTTTTGAAATGCAATCGTATCGTGTTTTTCGTTTAATTTAATTTCTGTTGCTGATTGAACTTCCACATTTGATGAACTTGCATTAATTCCTAAGTTCATTGTCAATGTTTGCACAATTAAAAGGAACACAGCAAATAATTGAAGTCTCTTTTCCATATTGGATTCTTAAGATTCGCAACCGTTTACCACTTGAGACAAATAACTACTAAATGTTGTGAATAGCTCGCAGCTTAGTTGAAGCTAAAAAATAATATAAATGTGTGGTGAAATTTTGGCAATCAGCACATTATAAATAAATGCGTAGAACAAGTTCCGGTAGCTAATCTTTTAACTTGCTTTAAATGCTGAAATTCACAACAGCACAAATTAGATTTCCAAGCTTTCTTTAAATAAATTAGCTTTGATATCCATATAGCATTCTAACATAACATTAACTAAATCCGTTCTTTAGTTTTTATAACAGTCTATGTTTGATTGTAGTATATAGACATAAATAAATAGGACAGTAAACTTGCCATATACATAGGGACGGCTCTCTGATAAAGTCAACTGCGGTGAAAAATATAAATTATGTTTGATATACCCTCTATCCAAAGGGTATTTTGACTTTGTGCCTACACGAAACGTATGTAATAGATAGAAGGTGCCATTTCCGACCTTATAAATTATATATGAATATTCTTGATCAGCGTTAACGGCCAAGACGATACAGACAGTCAGTATGTTCATATGAAAATCTAGATCTCCGAGACTTAGGAGATATTATATTTTTTCCGACATCACTTATTATGTTAACACGCAGATCAAGTGAATACAATAATACATATACAATATGGTATTTAAGAATACTGAAATTGTAGATATTTAAGATATATATTAGAAATAATTAAGAAATACCTTTTTATGGGTCTTAGCTGCTTGTCTGATAATCTAGTATATGGACAACATATGCCAATATACCAACTGTAGGTTTTTGGTATAATCTCAGTATTTTTGTAGTACATAAATTTGGTATATTTTAAAATTCATACTGCATTGTTTTGTTTTATTAAAAATGAGTAGCGGGTATCTAACAGTCGAGCACACTCGAAAGTAGTTTTCTTACCTGTTTTTAATTTCTTTGTGTTTGAAAATATTGGAAGAAAAAGTCACATCCTGGCTTTCAGCAGTAAAGTTAACAAATACATTCATTTTTTAGAATAAAACAACGCAATATGTATTTATTTTTTTTTTGTATTTCTTGTTGACTCCTATATGTGAAGATTAAATTTATCTTGCAGCAATTGGTGTGAGTAGAAATTTAAATATTTTGACACGCCTTACCATTTTTTTAATCCTTAAAAGAAACATCCTTATTTACAAATAAAAAATATTATTAATTTCGATACCTTTAATAAATTTATGAATATTATTTGCACATTTATTGTTCTCTATAATCATAATCAAGCTCCATACGATCTTCAAATGGGTATTGAGTAGTTGTTGTAATACATTTTTCGCCTTTAATGCAATTAATTTTATTAGTATATTTATTTATTGAAGAATTGCAGCCCTTCAGCCGCATTGAGAAGACTTGTAGGAACCATCTATCTGCATCTAGGTAGGCGTCGATAGATTTATAAGATTGTCGACAGTTATCTACAAATTATTACATTTTACAATTTACTCGGAAAAATCCATTCAATGTGACATACCTAATTTTTTCTTCAGATTCAATATCTCCGTATCCAAAGATTGTTTGTCGTTAAGCTTAGTCTCAACTGCATCTAAAGAATAGTAATTAAATATAAACTAAAGAATTTAATTTAAATAGTCCACATACTCTGAATATGACGAATTTCAAGTTTCTTATCTTGTTGGGATTTCAAATCCAATTGACACGATGCTTTAAAATAAAACACATTTTAATTTACAATCATTTTTGGATGTGAATTTCTTACCTAATAAACTTTCTTGGTCGCGTTTATATTTCTTTATGTCTTCATCACTCAAGGTTGAGTGATTTAAAATGGTTTGAACTGAAAAAGATGGTATTAATTTTCATTGTTTTAACAAAATAAAATAAAATAAATTTACATAGTTCATTTTCCAACTCTTTTTTCTCATTGAGTCGGCTCTCAGATTGCGATATTAACTCATCTTTTTCCGGAATAACTAGAATAATATTATCAGAATTATCAAATTGCGCAAACTACTAAAATTTATTTACTCTGTTTGTTTTCTGACTCCAACTTTGATAATATAGCATTATGATAATTGAGTTGTAATTGCACATAATCTATTTCGCCTTCTTTGACTTCAATTTGTAATTTGTAGTAGGATGCTTCCTCTTTAGCTTTACTGGTTTCATTTATTTGAATATCCAAGAGTTTTGATTTATTTTCTAACTCTGCCTTTAATTTTAATTCGATATTTTCGTTACTCGTTTGGATTGTTTCGGTTGTTGATTGAACTTCCACATCTGATGAAATTGTATAAACTTCTGAGTTCACTGTCAATGTTTGCGCAATTAAAAGAAACACAGCAAATAATTGAAGTCTCTTTTCCATATTGGGTTCCTAGGATTCGCAACCGTTTACCACTTGAGACAAATAACTACTAAATGTTGTGAATAGCTCGCAGCTTAGTTGAAGCTAAAAAATAATATAAATGTGTGGTGAAATTTTAGCAAACAGCACATTATAAATAAATGCGTAGAACAAGTTCCGGTAGCTAATCTTTTAACTTGCTTTAAATGCTAAAATTCGCAACGACGAAAAATTACATTCCCAATGTTTCGAAAAATAAATGAGCTTTGATATCAATATCACATTCTAAGCTTCACATAACATTAACTAAATTCCTTTTCCTAGTTTTATACCCGCTACCCATAGAGTAGAAGGGTATTATAACTTTGTGCCGGCAGGAAATGTATGTAACAGGTCGAAGGAGGCATCTCCGACCCTATAAAGTATATATATTCTTGATCAGCGTCAACAGCCGAGACGATCTAGACATGTCCGTCTGTCCGTCTGTCCGTATGAACACCTAGATCTCAGAGACTATAAGAGATAGAGCTATATTTTTTTTTCGACAGCATTTGTTATGTTTGCATGCAGATCAAGTTTGTTTCAAATTTTTGCCACGCCTACTTCCGCCCCCTAAAATCAGAAAAAATCGAATAACAAGTGTAATAATAAAGCTGGAATAGCGAATTTTGGGATATACATTAGGAACTATGGTCTTTGTGACTCCTGAAAATTTGGTTGCGATCAGATAAAAATTGTGGAAGTTATTAAAGAAATACTTTTGACAACAATCTGACAGACAATCTGGCATATTATGCTGTGGTACTACACTAAATACTAAAAATATACCAAATATATCATTTGGTAGTATATTATAAGTATAAGCAAAACAAATCGGCGTTTAAAATATACTAAATATCAATATCAAAAATAATAATCACTCAAGTATAAATTAATTTTTAGTTTCTTTGTAAATATAAATTCTACATTTACTTGAGTGTATACTCAGTTAAGAATTCAAGAAATAGAACGTATTGACTTTCATCATCTTTGTAAGCTATTATATTTTATTATAAAGTATTTGAAATATAATTTAAGAAATGTTTACAGGTGTTACCTTTGAGGGAAATAGAAAAACATTATATAAAACCCAAATTCGCATGAAATATTAAGCACATTTCACAATAATGAAATTGTGATAAGTTGAGCAAGTAAATTAAATATTTTTAATTTGTTATGCATTTTTTTGAGTCGCCTTGCATGCACTTCAGTGTGTTAGAAATGCCTTCTAATGAAGTACCGCATTTGTGAACCTCAGTTTGCATGTTTTCTAACTTCAATGGTGTGGTCTTTTGCTCATGTCTGATATGCCCAGTAGAATATAGACAGCCATCTGCAAATTAAAATATTTTACAATTTACTAGGAAAAATCCATTCAATGTGACATACTTAGTTCTTTCCTTAGATTCGATAGCTGCGTAGTCAAATGTTGTGTATCCCTCAGTTTCAGTTCATATTGAACTAAAGAAAAGTAAAAGAATTGAATATAAACTAAACAATTAAACAATTCAAATGCTCTACATACTGTGGTTATAAAGACTATCAACGTTCTCTTTGTACTGTGAATCCAAATCCTTTTGACACGATGCTTTAAAATAAAACACATTTTAGTTTACAGTGAGTTTTGGAAGTAAACTTCTTACCTAATAAACTTTCTTGGTTGCGTTGGTATTTCTTAAAGTTTTCATCACTCAAACTTGAGTGATTTAATTTTATATGATCTAAAAAAAAGACGTATTAGTTTCGATTAATTTATTTAAATTAATACTATATTTACATATTTCATTCTCCAGCTGTTTTACTTCATCGGTTTGCAGCCCAATTCGATATATTAACTCATCTTTAAAATCGTTAACTAGAATAAAATTATCAGAATTAAATCAAATTGCGCCAAATGTTGTAATTTATTTACTCTGTCCGTTTTCTGACTCCAACTTTTTTATTCCAGCAACATAATTATTGAGTGTTGTTTTCATATTGTTTAATTCGCGTTCCTTGTCTTCAATTTGTAATTTGTTGTCGGATGCTTCCTGCTTAGCTTTACTGGTTTCATTTATTTGAATAGCCAATAGATTTGATTTACTTTCTAACTGAGCCTTAAGAATGGCAATCATATCATCTTTTTCCGGTAATTTAAAATAAATAGATTCATCATCCGTTTGGATTGTTTCGGTTGTTGATTTAACTTCCACATTTAACGAATTTGCTGTCAATGTTTGCGCAATTAAAAGAAACACAGCAAATAATTGAAGTCTCTTTTCCATATTGGATTCTTAAGATTCGCAACCGTTTACCACTTGAGACAAATAACTACTAAATGTTGTGAATAGCTCACAGCTTAGTTGAAGCTAAAAAAAAATAACATAAATGTGTTGTGAAATTTTAACAATCAGCACTTTATAAATAAATGCGTAAAACAAGTTCCGGTAGCTAATCTTTTAACTTGCTTTAAATGCTAAAATTCGCAACGACAAAAAATTAGATTCCCAATGGATCTAAAAAAAAAACTAACTTGATACCCATATCACATTCTAAGCTACACATAACTTTAACCAAATATCAGTATATGGTTGACTGTAGTATATATACATAAATAAATAGACCAATGAACTTGCCATTTACATAGAAGCAGCTTTTTTTATTAAGTCAACGGTAGTCGAAAATATAATTTGCTTGTATAGATTAATTATTCATTTACTTAAATGTATTCTAAGTTTGAAATTTAAGAAATTGTACACGCATTATTATAAGGTAATTTACAGTATGTACATATTTTACATTTTAATTTATGGGATTATATAAACATAGACTGTTGTTCATTATTTGCGAAATACACAAGAATTTTCTTTGTATAAAGTATTGTGAAAAGTTGAGCAAGTAAACTGATTCTTTTTAATATTCATCATAAGGGCGAATCTTCATTGATGTAATCGTTGCGTAAACTAATGTGGTCGCAAATTCACAATCATTGGAATACCACCAGCCGCCTCTGCCACCTTTGGCGCAATTGTAATATGAATTTTCAATATTATTTCTATCAAATGTTGTAAATTTCTGATTTTTAAAACGATATAAGGCATTTATGATTTCGGGGGACTCGAGTTTTCCTAATTCTTCCACTTCGTACTGAGACTCTGCATCTCCAATCCTAAAGTTATCATAAAGTGACCTATATGTGTTATATCGATATTCTACATAAATGTGCAACTTGTATTGTCTCAAACTGGTTAGAAGATGAATTATTTCCAATCCAATGAAAAACTCTTTTCGCAAATCGCCAAAACCATCCACATATTCCTTCCAGGACTTATTAAAGTTTTGACCTTCACCGTTTCGGTTCTCAATTATTGTCCAGCCACGACCGTCACAAACCACATTGAAATGTTTTCCATTTTCAATTTGTATCTCGTGAACTCCAGCAGTTAGGTTTAAGCAAGAGCTTGGAAGATTAAGAGTCGGCGTCGATAACCATTCATTCTTTGAAATGCATTTTTTTAATTCAGCTTTTTTGGAAGTGAGTTTCTCTCTTATTTCGCCACTCAATTTATTGCATTCCTTAACTTCAGATTCTGCAATATCCCGTTTCGCACCGACAGCATCAACCTCAGCACGCAACTTTGAGAATTTTGTCTCAAGTTCAGCTGTGAGAATTTCTCATTATTAGATTATTGAATGATTCGTAATGATCTGATCTTCTTACCGATTGAAGTTTTGTTGTCGTTCTCGCATTTCTTGAAGTTGTCATCCAACTGTTTAATACAACTTGTGTGATTCAATTGGTTTTGATCTGAATAAAGAAGTGTTAAATTCTGTGTGCTTTATGCAAATCATAACTAAACTTACCTAAATCATTCTTCAGCCCAATTATTTCGTTACCTAGTTCCTGATGAACTATGAAATAAAGTTAACATAATTATTACATTTTATTAAAATTTCATTAATGTTAATCTTACCTTGTTTGTGTTTCATTTTCAACTTTGATATTTCAGCAGTATTCTTATTGTTGGTAGTATTGTAAGATGTTATAATTGATTGCAAATTCTGTATGTGAAAACGGTAATCGGATGCTTCCACCCATAATTTACTTGATTTTATTATTTCAATATCCAGAAGCTTAGATTTATCTACCAGTTGAGCTTCTTGACATGCAATTATCTCATCTTTTTCCTTTAACTTTGAATCGATATCGCAAGCATTCGACTTGATTTGTTGAATTTCACTCAATATGTTCCATAGCTCGGAACTTTTCTGAGTTTGACTCTGTGCTCGACATTGGGATAATTGATTTTCCATAGTTGATATCACCTCATCATAATTGACAGACTTGATTTCGCCTTCGTTTATGGATTGTGATTTCACTGTCCATATTTGCACAATTGTTAAAACTATAGCGAATAGTTTGCTATACTTTTGGATCTTCATTTTTTTAAAAGAGAGGGTCCACAATTTTATAACCGTTTGTCGCTTGTGACCAAAGACTACTGGATTTTGTGAATTCTTCGCACTCAAGTTGAAGCTAAGTTGAATAACATAAGCATAAGATTTAGCAACCTAATGCTATCAGTGGCAACATAATCAACTTTATAGCAGGGCGCACGATATTTAACATTTTTTTTTTGCTACTAAAAAAAAAAACTGGAATTTCCGGGAGCTAATCTTGAGCTTTACAACAACAATTTTGTTATGTGCCCTAAAAAAAGAAAGATAAGTTAAATAGAATGTCCATACCTCATACTATGGTATACTGTTAATTATAGTCAAGAAAATATACTATACTTCTTTCATTTGACATTCATTATAAACATTAATCTGTTAAATTAGCATTTTACATTTGCAATAATAAGTAAATTCATTATTTTTTACTTTACAAACTTCATAAAAAGAGATTAGCGTGAAGGCCTTAATCGCCAACTCAAAGCGATATAAACAATAAAATGTCAGAGCTACAGATTCTTGTCTCTGTTGATGATATGGTATATCTCAAATGTAATAGTATATGAATATAATAAATATTAATATTGGTATATTTATTGCAATTTCTCGGAATATTTGTTTGGTATATGTTTTTGCATTAATTTGATTTTGCTGTAAATTTAATTTCGTAAGCTACATTAAATATAAAAGAATATGAATATACCAAATATAACTTTTGGTATATTTTCGCATTTTTTCGGTATAGTTATTGGGCATATGTTTTCGCATTGTTTAGAAGTTAATGTAAATTAAATTTCAAAAAACTAAAATGAATGTAACAGCTTATGAATATACCAAATATAACTTTTGGTATATTAACTTATGTTATGTTCTTGCATTCTTTTGATTTTACTGAAAATTTGAATATTTGAGATCTACAGGCAGTCAGATGAATGGAAAAACTAAAGTTAGCTTCGCAATTCTGTTGATTAGAAATATTTTTGAGCAAAAGAAAGTGTGCATATAATAAATTGTATTCAAACCGATAAAGGCTTTTATTAGTCAAAACATAAGACTATATAGATTTTGAAAAAATTAAACCATTAGTCAATTAATTAACATAGACAAAGTATATTGAATTTTGCAAATTGAATTTCTAGTTTGTTATCAAAAGATGTACGCACTTTAAATACAGTGAAATCTTCATTTGACAAACTTTCCGTGGCCAAAACGAATGTCGCATAAAGAGTGACTGCCTGAAAGAGACGTGTGCTTAAATGAGTTCTCCACTTAGAGTTTCACTGTACATATAAATGTATTTTGATGCCACAAGAAGCAATTACGAAGGGGAGTCAAAGACTAGCAGCTTAATCAGCGGCTAAAGAAAAGGTCAAGTACGAGTGTTTCGCTAATTTGTTGTTTCCCCAAGAATATATGTGTGTGTGTGTGCGAGACATTGTCAAGTGTTGCGGCTTTGTCACGTAGCAAAAACTTGACTCGCAAGTTGTAGCACACACACACACACACACACAGAGAGACACACTCGGTACGGTTTCGTTGGCGGCTAATGAGAGCAACAGCCAACGGCGAAAAGTGCAGACCAACCCCATCTGTAGCTCCACAGAGCACAGCACAGCAGCTGCAGAGCAACAAGCAAATGTGCCGCATGAGGCATGTGGCTGTGGCATGTGGCATTCCATATACATACTACTATTGTACCATAGGGCGGATGCGGTAATTTTGTGAGCCCGAAATCGATACGGCATCAAAGCACATTTATGCCATTATGCAGCTTTGGGGTACTTTACATTCGACTCCAACTCCAACTCGAATTTAGACTGCGACTTTTGTGTGTGTGTGTGTGTAGGAGATGCCGCAAGCGTTGCGGCTGAAGCTGATATATTTTTATTATGCTAAAATAATCGGACATAGTAGACAACAACAAAAAAACAAAAAAATTATCTGCAAGATGCATCTGAATATTGCAAACAAAAGATAAAAGCCAAATGCAACCGACAACCGCTACCTTGCCCCCTTCCTCCTCTCTGCATAATAGTACTCTACTACTACTACTAGTAGTTGTTGTTGTTGTTGCTGTGTGTGGTACATGGGGCACGGTTGCTGCTGCTGCTGCAACAACGTTTGCCTTTCGCTTGCAGCCACGCAAAAGGTGATTTATTTGAACATGGTTATCAACTTAGTAGAATAACAGGAGCAGAAAGCGCCGCACACCAACAACAACAACAACAATGAAGAACAAACAATGCAACGCGCCGCATCGCATCGCGCAACTTGAACTTGTGGCTAGAAAGTGGAGAGCGAGAGAGAGAGAGCCGCAAGATACGATTGCATTTACATGCATCCGTATCGATATCAGAGCGCCTTCATCGGGGCGTGTGTCCATAAGCTCCCCCCTCTCTCTCTCTCTCTATCTGGCTTCACCTTCAACTGTTGCTGTGCGCGCCCAAAACTCACACACACACACACACACACACCCACAGCTGCCTTGTGGCACAATGCAAAATGCATCTGAAGCCGCTGTCTGCATTTTGGGGCTGGGTTTTTTTCGCTTTGGATTCAGATTCGGATTCAGATTCGAATTCGGTTTCGGGGTTTGGTTTGTTATTTTTTTTTTTGTATTTCCAACTGGCAGCCGGCATACAATTTGGCCGGCAGCGAAATTTATTTGAAATCAATGCTTCTTGTTGCATTCTTCAGTTGCCAGTTGGTTTCGTTGTTGTCGTTGTTGTTGTTGTTACTATTGACTCTTACCTTCTTGCACCAGTCGCTGCAACGACAGCAGCTGTGGCAACCGTAAAATCACAAAATAGTGGCAAATGCGGGCGCTACAATTTTTGGCTTCAGCATTTAAGTTTGTTCTCTGACTAATTTAATTACAAGTGTATGTGAAGAGTAATAAGTATAGTTAAATTTTGAATTTTATGCACTTAGTCAATGAATATGAAATACATTAAATATGGTATGAAGAGTGAAGTGAACTTGATTTTTTACTAACTTTGTCAATATAAAGTTGTATAAAAGAAGAAATTACTAGCATTTATACAAAAAATTTATTTAATTTTTGTAAAGCAAAGAAAAGTTAATTTAATTTTGAAATTTTCTTAATAAAAAATAATGGCATACAAAAAAATTATATACTAAAAGCAAGTAAGAAATCTTCAGTCGACTGAGAGACATCCGCTACCCATTTTGAATATTTTAAAAACAGCGCGGTATTATTTCAAAATATAACAAATTAATGTACCACAAAATACTAAATATATACCGAATGATATTTTATATTTATACCATAGAGTGCAAAATATACCAGATTGTCAGCCAAGGCAACTAAGCCCAAACAACATGATTTATTTAATGAAGGGAAATTTTATACATATGCCTTATTTTCGAGTAATTTTTATTTACAAATCTTGACAAGAAATAATATAAAAACATTTTCTTTTACAAACCTTAATTATTTATTCAATGAAGGGAAATTTTATATATTTATTTTTAAATATTTTATTTTTTACTTATCTTGACAAGAAATAATAAAAATACATTTTCTATATTTTCAAGCATTTCTTTTTACAAATAATAATAAACTTGATTTTCAAAATGTTTTCAAGTATTTCTTATCATGACAAAAATCATTTTCTAAATAATTTTTAAATTAAATGTGCCCTTATAGTTATAGTCAGTTTAAGACTGCAATAAAATCGTGAGGCATCTGAACTTGTTGATTAGAATATATAAATTAATGTAAACATATGTTTAGAAAGTTAGTTTAAAGTAAGTTGTGAATGCGTTTTTGTTTATTATGCAAGCTCTTAGCGATGAGAAATCATGACAGAATCTTTAAAATGTGGCACACAAAAGAGGGCTTGGTCATAGGCAAGTTCTACTGTACAGTGTGCACATTTAATCGCATATGCAATTGTATTTGTATTTATTATGCATTTCTTTATGATGATTCCAACGGCAGCTGATTTAATGTGCATGTTTCTCTCTTTCTCTATGGATGTGGCACTCGCCACTGGAAAGCTGCAAAGCTGGCAACTGCAACTGCAACAACGGTCACGAGTTTTGGGGGCAATGTTAACACCGCCTCGGATTTTGGCCATGGATAGGATAGGGGGCCAAAAACCAAAAAAAAAACAGTACAACGGATAATATTTGAGACCATTAAAATGCAGTTGTTGCCCAGAGTCTATGGGAAATGATAATGAAGGCGAACGGTAAACGAATAGCTGCAAACTGCAACAAGTTGCCTATTGCCAGTTGCCAGTTGCAAGTTGAGTGAAATCGATACATATTAGAACTGCAGGCAGTTGGCTCTCGTTGCTGTTGTTGTTGTTGTTTTGACTTTGACTTGCAGAGAAGCAAACAAAACCCGACAGGGTCTGTCGAGTCCGCACATCAAATGCATTTCGTTGGGTCTTATTGAATCTCAGGCCAAACAAATGCACTCTGAAGGCTTTTCAGACTCTATCTATGTCTCAGTCTCAGCATTGGCTTTGGCTACGGTTTTGATTTTGGTTTTCAATTTTTGTTTGCTTCCCTCCCTCTTTCCCAAATAGGGAAAACTCGAGAGCCAAGCGACCACCTTGAAGTGGCATACAACATCAGCTGTAAACATCAGCGTTTGATTTCGACTGCTGGAGGCAAATACAAATGCGAGTTGAAGTTTGCTCAAAAATTGTAATTTCAAAAACAAAGTTTACGCTTTCCAAAATAACAAAAACAAAACCAAGAAAAAATTGTTTAAATCAATAGCCAGCCGACTTTGAGTTGGACTCCCAACTCAAGCTTCGACTCCAACTTCGACTCCAGCTCGAGCATTCAGCTATAAAAGTGTGAAATGCCAATGGCAGCGGTATTTACCTTTGCATTTAGTGTGGCTCTTTGTACAGAGCCCGTCTCCAGTCTCTTCGGCTCTAGTTTGGTTAACTTTGCTTTGCTTTTTGGCCATTACGAGGCGGCGAACTGAGCTTTGATTAATGCCAAACTCTGCACAATTCACAAGATCTGCACAGGTTTCCTTATTTTATTTACTTTTTTCAATACGCGATTCACACATTATTCATGTGCATTGTTCGGCTGCATCGCACACCAAAAACGAAAAAAAACGAAAAAAAATAAACAAAATCTAGACGCAAGAATCTGCAACCATTCTTTAGGCTCAAAATGCGCTACCAATCCGCATAGCCCCAAAAACATTTTGCTGCCCCCTGCCACATTCATACAACTCTGGCTGTGGCTGTGGCTGTGGCAAATTCAATGGCTCTTTGCTTTGCATACATTTGCGTTTAGCCAGCCATGCGTAGCCTCTGAATGGCCACACAATACAACTAAGTACATTCAAGCCCAAAACAAGATCGAATTAACTGCAACTGCGCAGAACGAATTGCAAATACTCTTACTTAACATAAGGCATCATGTTATTGATCTTCATCAACAGTAAAAATGATATAGCCTTATCCATCTGTCTGGCTGTGCGTCTGGCAAATTGTAACAATCAAAAAGTTTGGTATATTTTGAGTATAATTGAATATTTATAACTGCAACTCTATCATCGATATACCAAATATAGCCTTCGGTATATTTCTACTCTATGATATATTTTTTGTAATATGTTTATACTCTATGGTATATTTTGAATATAATAGTATATCGATTTATCCCATTTTGTATTATATGGTATATTTTAAGCATAATTAAATATTTTGTATGGTATATTTTGAATGTAATAGTAAATCGACATACCAAATATAGCCTTCGGTAAGTTTATATGTTATTGTGCGTAATAGTATAGTTTATACTTTATTGTATATTATTAACTTAATAGTATATCGGTATACCAAATATAGTCTTCAGTATTTTTTTTTATCAATTTTTTGCACAATAGTATGTTTGTACTCTTTACTATATTTTGTGCTTAATAGTTTATCAATATACCAAATACAGTCTTCAGTATATTATTTTGCTTATTGGTATATTTTTTGCATAATAATATGGTAATATTGTGTGTACTCTATGGTATATTTTGTACTTCATAGTGTACCGATATATCATATATAGCCTTCTGTATTTTGTAAAGTACTTTTTCGGTATATTCATTTTATATTATATTATATACGAGCACAATCGATTGTAGCGTTCTTACGTTTTAGTTATGCTAATGCTTGTCAGTTTTCCTTGTATAGTTTCAAACAAACTTCAACTTTGTTCCTAAAATTTGAATAATTAGTATAGAACATTGTTTTAAATATACTTCTTGTATACATACTTCTTTTAAATTTTTTTGGCAATGCAAACCAAGTGCACAAGATTGTTAAGAAGCCCAATTAAAATACACTGCAACTCTATCAAAAAAGGCAGCTAGCAAAAGGCAAAAAGAATTGCATGAGTCTCGCTTGCAAGTTGCAAGTTGCAAGTCGCCAGCGGCTGCGCAACGACAACAACAACAGCAACAGCAATAACAATGGCCATTGAGTTGCCGCTGTTGCCGCTGTTGCCTTGGCTGTTGCTACTCTTGTTGTTGAAGCCTGCCCAAAAACAAAGGCCCAATAACAACAATGCGAGCAGAAATCAGAAGAAAACAACAACAACAACAACAAAGAGAAACGAGAAATATGTATATCAGATTTAAAATAAATGTAACTGCGCGGCTCATTATGCTGCGCTTACACACAACGATGGCGATGGCGATGACGATGACGATGCCAGCAACAGCAACAGCAGCAACAACAGCAACAACAGCAGCAACAGCAACAGCAGCAGCCAAGGAACCTGCGCCAAATCTCCTCTCTCTCTCTCTCGCTCTCCTCTGCAAATGAGGCATGCAACTGAGTGCTGCGCATGCTCAACGGTTGCTGCACTTAATGGCCTGGGCAATCAGTGGCTGCCCCCGCTGCCCCCGCTTCCCTCCACCACCAGCAACTGCTTGAATGCCAACATGCTGGCTAGTTAGCTACAAGCCTAGACTTTGACTCTGCAACGCATTTTGTATTCGCATTTAAATAAACATTTTTCAGTTCTTTTGTTCGCTAAACTTTGTAGCTGTTGCTGTTGCAGTTGCTGTTGCATGCCACACAGTTGCCTTCAAACTTTCACTCCACACTAGAACCGCAAAAGGCTTCAAAGTCTTGTCTTGCAGCACATTTAGCTAACAGACTTTTTCCCTCATATTTGCATGCACATTTCATATTTCGAGGCAACAACAACAACAACATCTTAATCGATTCGCGTTCATTTGCAATTCGCAATTTGTAATCGAGTTGCATGCAACCCAACGTGTGTGCCGCGCACATGCCACAAATTTGTTTTGCCACGATTAGCTTGAAGAAATAATTGCAATGCCATTGCCTTATTAATTACCCTCGATAGCCAAACGCTGAGTGAGGCATTTATATATTTTTCCTACAAGCATTCTTTCCTCCCTCTCCCTCTCTCCTCCCACTCTCCACTTCTCCTATCTAGCGGCTGCCACTTCAAGGGCAAAGCGACGACATTCTTCACTGTCTGTTGCCAATTATGATTGAATTTTTGAAATTTATTATCCCAGGCGGAGCACAAGATTCTTTTTTTTCTCATTTTTCTCTTCTTATTTTTTGTTGCATTTTTCGTCACTTCCGACGATAGAATTCTTTTCAAAATGTCGCACATTTTGTTTTTTTGCTTTTATTAAACAATTCAAAAATGCAATAATAAGTTGAGTAAGCGGCAAAATCTTCAATTATAGCTCAGAAGATGCGACGTTGTTGTTGCTGCCTCCTTCATAATCTTTAATCTAAAGAATTTCATACATGACAATGTGACTTCCCTTTAAATTTACGCAATTAGTCTTCGAACAGAAATTAATATTTAATGTTTGTTGAATGCGAATTTTTAAATAATTGTATGTATAAGCATTAATTAGGAAGTGTAATTTTGAATTTCAAGTTTCGTACAGACAAAAATAACTATAATTTTTATAATTTGGTTATAAAAGTAACACAAGAAATACTTTTGTATTTGGTATATTTTACACTGTGTATATTTTTTCAAAGTAGAACTTAATAATATACCAAATATATTGTTTGGTATATTTTTAGTATTTTATTGTAAGTATTCATTTGGTATTTTTACCTTATACAAAATGTGATATTAGGTTAATTTTAAGTATTTTTGCAGAATATAAATTTGGTATATTTTAAAATTAATACTGCTTGCCTTTGTATATTTTTAGTATTTTGGTATATTTTTAGTATTTTATGGTAAATATTAATTTGGTATTTTGACCTTATACAAAATGTGATATTAGGTTAATTTTTAGTATTTTGCAGAATCTACATTTGGTATATTTTAAAATTAATACCGCACTGTTTGAATTTCATTAAATGTGGGAAGCGGGTATCTCGCAGTTGAGCACACTCGACTTTCTTAATTCTTTTAGATTCATTTAAAAATTTTTTCGATTTTTTATAATTTGCATTGTTTAATTTTTTTCTTTGCAGGTAAGCATCGCTAGTATTCTAATGACTATCAACCTATTAAATTATGCAACTATATAATCAAGGTATAGCAGGTAAAATTGGTCTACAAGTTTTTCTCTTGATTAATTTATATTTTATTTGATTTTACAAACTTTTAAAAGTTATGTGAATTTTGTATAAAAATTAAAGACTTATTTAATTGAAATCGAAATATTTTGAAGCATGCCAAATCATCATAATTTCAAATGCTGTAGCTTGAAATATTTGTTTGTGGTTACACAGTTATTAATTTACTTTTTTAAATTTTAAGTTTAAAGAGAGTAAATGAATTTAGTTATTTTTGGTATATTTGACACTTTTATTCAAACTTAAAATTAAAGTTTAATTTACTGCTGCCGTTCTTAATAAATTTAAAAGATAATTGCTGCTCACCCATTTTTGTTATCTTAAGCAAATGCATTATAATCTCAGACAATTTCTCTTAAAGAGACTTTAAGATTTATATATTTTGCCAACGACACTTTTGTGCATAAATTCTTCAACAATTTCACGCGAATATTGCAGCCCACTTTTGCCATAGATCATAGAATAATATTGAATAAATTCCGATACCGCGCCTACTTGTCTTACCAATTGCAGTAAATTTGTTGTTTTTTATTTTGTGATGTTGGCCAAAAGGATCAACTGTAACGTGGGCAGTCAAAAAGCAGCCTGTGGCAGAGGCAGCTTGGTGGATGTTGCAATGTGCAACCGTTGCACATTTTTCATGCTGCATATTTATGTTATTTTAATGTTTTGTTGCCATTTGCATAAAAACTCGTTGGCCCCCATTGCTGCGAGAGTTACTTTGTTGCAACCTCTCTCTCCCTCTCTCTCTTTCTCTGTCTTTATCTTTCCACATTCAACTAGACCATCTCACTATTTGCTTAGGTATTTTTGCACGTGGGTTTGCTTTAAAATTCAAGCACACACAATTGGGAATTGCTAGTTGGAGTTGGGAAAGAGAGACAGAGAGAGAGAGAGAGAGAGAGAGAGAGAGAGTGGAGATATGGGAATGAAGTAATCACCACACATGTGGCAGCTATAAATAAATACAGAGTGACTTTGGCATTTTCTGCCAATAAATTGCACCAAATGAGCATTTAGCATTTTTAACGCCTTTTTACCTTAAGCCCCTATCGGCGATAAGCACAAAACACGCAATGTTCCCCGCTCCCACAAACCGAAAAAGAACCGAAAAAAAAAACTCAATCCAAGTTCAATTCTCAGTTCAGCACTTGCAACAGCCGCAGACCGAATGGAGTTGCATGTGAGGCACGTGAGCAGAAACTTTTTGACACGCCATATCTCTCTCTCTCTCTCTCTTTCTCACACGCTGTTTTGTGGTGTCCGTTGACTGGCTGGCCACTGTTTCTGCTCATCGTGCATCGTGATGCCTTTGGCTAGCGTCCGTCATCGGGAGTCATCCAGCTGTGTGCAACACAGAGTCTGTGGCAAGGGCTTAAAGGATGTGCTGCTGCTGGTGTCAAGCAGCAGGACCTAAGCTCGTATCATTATCACGCACGCACATGGCACAACATTGAGCCCCAAAAAGAGTTGAAGCCGCCTTCCTCCTCCTCCTCTTTCTATCTCTCTCTCTCTCTGTCGCTCTCTCTGTCTGTCACCTTGTAGCTGTGTGTCATTAGGCGCATTGCACTCGACTATGCTCGCTGTTTGTCACCTCGTTCAAGTGTCCAGCCTTCGCCTCTAATGAAGTCAACTGCTCGTGTGTGTGTGTTGTGTCCTACCTGAGGTTGTTACTCACGCTCCATCCTCTCTCGCTCCCTCCCGCCCTTTGGGCACCTTTCACCTCCCACTCTGTCAGGCAGTCCTCAACAGTTCAGTTCACTTCCACGGTCATGTGCAATATCAACATGACTCGCCACCGCTGCTGCCGCCGTCTTCTCCTCCCACGCTGTCCGGCTGTAAATTAAGTTCGTTTCACGAAGCGTCGTCGTCGTCGTCGTCGTCGTTGACGTCGTTTGTTGTGCCTTCGGCACTTGTGGAACTTGTTTCAGTTCAGCTCGTTTCGCTTACAGCTGTGTTCCATTGCCAACACATTTCAATAGCAGCACGTGTGCTGTTGTTATGTTTAGCAACATTTCCAGCTCGCAACAGGTTTTGAGTCATCAGCAACATGAGTCGAGACGCAACACAGAGCTAAGAGAAGATGTTAAGACTTCTGTTGTATGCCTGAGTTTCGATTTATTATATTTTTAGTATTTAATGCTGAGCAAAAATTTTAATATGTTCTATAGTATTTAATAATAGTACTCCTGAAAGAGTAATATAAGGTGTATTATTTAGTTTTAGTCTAACTTTTACGACAAGTTTCTTTGCCGAATGATTTGAAATATGTTCTAGAAGTCTTGAAAATTATTCGAAATTTTTGTTTTTCCTACTACAGCTCCTAAGATTTCTATAACAATTAACGTTGTTGCCGCTTTTATTATTTTAAATTCATTTATAGTACTTTTTAATGAGAATTTCAATAATAAATATATATTATTTAACAATTCTTTATATTGCAAATTTTAAATTCTTAGAACAAAATGCTTAAGTGAATAATTTATGGTGTGTTTATGATAATTCTCAATATTTTAATAAGTTTGTTTTTTTTTCTGATCTCGGAATTTAGTATTTGCTCCTATCTATTGTTTCTTTTTTCATAGTAAATTGTTCATTTTTGTTTTACTACATTTTTCTTGATGAATTTTGTGCTGTCCAAAAAATTTCAACAATTCGTTTCAAATTCGTTTTCAAAAGCCATAAAATAAAAGCAAATAAATATAATTAGGAAGCTATAAAATTAACATTTAGCTGATTCATACCATATATGTACATATAGTAAACATGGATAAAGTGAGTCTCAGCTTAATGACTTTAAAACAATCTCTATTTTATGGAAGCTTTCGTTCTAGCAACTCCTTGACTCTTGTATGGGGCAAACATATCAAGTTCTCTGTCTGTCTGCAGCAGGTCAAGAAGAAATCTTGGCATCGAAATAACAACTTGTTAGCTGTTTAAATACCAATCTGATGAATACTTCACAGAGGAGAGAAGTTCTAGAAGTTGGTTTTTTGTTTTTGTATTTGTTGATTACTTCATTAAGAGGACAACGGGCAACTGCTGATAGTAATAATTATGGCTCGCCATAACTTGAATTCATTTTTATGCCGACTCATCGAGAATGCCACCCACGGCACACATCTCCTCATTGTTTGTTATATTGCCAAAGCCAAACAACACACGATATTCTAATTAAAACACCGTGGCAGCAATTCCCAATTCTTGTGCTCCAACTTTAACATCATAATGATCAACCCATTTTCATCATCATCATGATGCCTTTTGCGGTGTGTGAACTTCAATTCGATGAATTTACATTGAAGCATGATGAGGCACTTTTCTGTGCCAAGTGTGCCAAGTCATGTGGACAAAGCTAATGTATGTGGATTTAGATGTGGACGTCAATATCTAAACATACATACATACAGTGGCGAGCAAAATTGAGTGCATGTTCAGAACTTAGACTTTCGTCACCCACAAAATCATAACCACACAAGATAATCCAAAAAAATTTTTTGTTTTATTTTGATTATTTAATTCTTAATAAGATTTAAGCAAAAACAATCATGACACAGTTAAATTCGAGGAGAATAACGGTAAAAACGAAAAAAACCCGCATAAACTCAATTTTGCACGTAGGCACTTTTTCGCCTATTTTCGCTTTCTTACTTCTCTTATCAGCACAAATCGGCAAGATTCACCGTTATTTTTGATTTTCTATTATTCTTGATGTTCATAGCACAGTTTAAAACGTGCTTCGGACTAGCTTGTAATTATAAATAAATTGTTGAAAATTTGCTAGCATAAAAATGCGAAAATTATCTGAAGATATAGAAAATAATGTAGTTAGCCTGACCGAGAATGGTTGTACATCACGTGTAATATCCAAGAGGCTTGGTATAAGCCAATCGGCGGTAATCGCTGTTCAAAAGAGGCGGAATGTGACTCCCAAAGCGCAAGTTGCAGGTCGCAAGAAATTATTGAAGGAGTCAGATGCTCGACTGATGATGTCGGAAATGAGGAAGAACAAGCTTCTAACACCAAAAGGTGCTTCCTTGGCTATCAACAAGAATGTTAGCGAATGGACAGCTAGAAGAGCGCTGCGAGACATTGGGTATATTGCAAGTGTGAAAAAAAACAAACCTGCATTATCCGTTAAAAATGTTAAAGCGCGATTAAAATTTGCAAAGGCACACAAAAATTGGACTGTGGACGATTGGAAACGTGTTGTCTGGTCTGACGAGTCCAAATTTAACCGTTTTCAGTCCGACGGAAAGCAATATTGCTGGCGTAGACCCGGAGATCGTATCCAAAGACACCATGTAAAACAAACTGTAAAACATGGTGGCGGAAGTATTATGGTTTGGGGATGCTTCACGTGGTGGCATGTTGGCCCTTTACAATTAATAGAAGGTATTATGCGGAAGGAGGACTACCTGAATGTCTTACAGACCAATCTTCCCAATTTTATTGAAAAATGTGCTTATCCCGAAAAGGAAATTGTTTTTCAACAAGATGGGGATCCGAAGCACACGGCCAAAATTGTTAAGGGATGGATTGAAAAGCAACCTTTTAAATTAATGGAATGGCCAGCACAAAGTCCCGACCTCAATCCGATTGAAAATCTTTGGTCAATCGTGAAAAGACGGCTCGGGCAATACGAAGCAGCTCCATCCAACATGGGCAACCTTTGGGAGCGTGTTGAAGCAGAATGGAGACGTATTCCCAAAGATATTATTGAAAATTTGGTAGAGAGCATGCCCGACCGTGTAGAGGAAGTTATATCAAATAAAGGTCTTTGGACAAAATATTAATATTATTGTAATAATTAAAACTTCTAGAAACGTGCAAAATTGAGTTTATGCGAGTTTTTTTTGTTTTTACTGTAATTCTCCTCGAATTTATCTGTGTCATAATTGTTTTTGCTTAAATCTTATTAAGAATTAAATAATCAAAATAAAACAAAAAATTTTTTTGGATTATCTTGTGTGGTTATGATTTTGTGGGTGACGAAAGTCAAAGTTCTGAACATGCACTCAATTTTGCTCGCCACTGTACATACTCATGTATGTGTGCATGTGATGATGGTCGATTTCTATAGTCAGTCAATGGATCGGGTTGCCAACTCAGTGCCTCAGTGCCTGACTCAGTCGTGTGCTACGTTTCGATGACATATTCCATTAAAAATAAACCCAATTCGAATGTGAAAGTCGTGCTCTGAACTAAGATACCCTGTGGCCAGTGAAATCAGCTATAGAATACAATATTTTTGGAGTAAATTTTAATTTTTTTGAAGTAAAGTTTATGACAAAGTTCTTAGCACTTGATAAATACAAACAAAAGATATTTAAGAAGTTTTTAAATAATAAATAAATATATAATGCCTATCTAATTGTAGTAGATTCTATTATAAAAAAGGTGTTATTTAAATAACTAAAAAGTTGAAACATAATTCTTTAAGTACATTTTGACTAGAATTTAGAAGTTTTTACAACTTAAAGGTATTTTTAGGAAGGTATTTTAATAATTTTGACATTCTTATTAACACAAGCAGATATCTAATAGTAGTAGTTAGTCTAATTATAATATTAAATTTACACTTCAAACAAAATTATAAAGACACAAAATTGATAAAAATTTAATAGTAGCTAGTATAATAAATATATTCAAATTAAGTAAACAAATGATAGAATTTGAATGAAAGTTTAAGGCAATATTTATAAAACAATTTGTTCACCTAAAAACTTTATAAAAGCTGCATTTACCATAATGTTCATAATGTTGTAATGTTCAATGTTACGTTCGTCTTTCTTCATTTTATTTTGTTCAAAATTGAGACTAAAATTGAATCAAATTTAGTATAACTTTATTTAACAACTAATTATGATATTCTAATTAAAATTATGGTAGATTCTGTTATGATTGTGTTTTGTTTGAATAACTCAAAAGTTGAAACATAATTCTTAAAGTGTAGTTTGACTAGTTAAAAGTTGATAGTATAATGAAAATTTTCGATTTAAGTAACTACGTTGTAATGTTCAATGTTATGTTCATCTTTCTTCATTTTATTAAACATTCATTATTTTGTTAAGCATTGTGATTGGAATTGAATCAAATTTAGTACAACTTTAGTACAACGGTATTTATTTTGAATGAAAGCAAAGCAGTGCGGTAATAATTTGAATATATACTAAATTCGACATTTTGTATATTAATATAGTACTTCTTTCTAAAAATACTACTACATTTTAAAAATACTAAAAATATCCCAAGTATATATATACTATATATACTAATTTCTAAAAATACTAAATATATCACGAATTTTATGTTTGGCATATTCATATAGTTCAATACTCCAAAAATACTAAGCATATACCAAATGTTAAATTTGGTATATTAAAATCATACCATATTCTAAATATATTATATTTAGTACAACTTTATTCAACAACTAATTATGTTTACTTTCTGCCTATAACTGTATAAGAAATATAATTCAGCTACCCTCTTTGTTGCATTTCTCCAAGTGCAGGGTATTTGAATAGACACCGTGTAAGCCCACATCTGGGCACATGCATCGTGGCATGCACACCTTCTTCTTTTTTTCTGGGCTACCTGACGTGGCAGCGCATTAGAAATGAATATGTTCGAGTATATATGGGTTTGGCAGTTCCCGAAATAAGAGCGGGTCACCCGGTTGCGCATGCTCAGAGAATAGAGAGCAGAGTCAGTAACTGAGACAGACCGAAACAGAAAAAAAAAAAAACATGCCGATCACATGTGTCTGGAGGGAAACGAACCCTCGAAAATCGTCTAATAAATTGACATTTATAAATAGTTGAGAGCCTCGAATTTAGTTCATGCATTCGAGTTGCGAGTTGTGAGTTGCGAGTGCGTGCTTGGGGCACATGTGTGTGTGTGCAACGCAACCATAAATGTTGTGGCAATGTTACCTTATGCTTCAAACAACCATCATAAGTATAACTCAAGGGCAATGAGCTGCATAATTGCGCTGAGTAATTCTCATTTTAGTTTTTGGGGAAAAATGCTGAGAAAGCTGATATAATATTGCAGCTAAAAATAGTTATAAATCGACCTTGATTAAGCGTGACTAATGAGAAACGTTTAGCACTTAATTCGAGGTGGGATTCCCCAAATTACAGCCATACATCATATGTGAAATTGTGCATATTACTTAAGGTTCCCAAATTCCCAATTATTTTGTAATTTATTTTACACTTCCTCATTAACATACAATGAGAACTTGTCCAGTCCGAAGTCAATTAGTGAACTCATTTTGGTAGATTCAATATTTGTGACATTCGATAACGTTAAGAAGGTGAAGAACTTTCACGACTCCGAATCGAAATGAGGTCGTCGAGTTGCATGGTAAATTTGGTATCGTATCACTCTGAAAAGGACGGGGACATATTTTATTTCAATTTATTTGAATGTCAGCGAGCATAAATTACGTTAGCATAAATAAATGCCATGATATCAAGACAAAACAATCTATATAGAGCGTAAAAAGCAGCGCAACAAAAGACAACAACGGAGACAAGAAAACGCCACACGAGAAACGGAAAAAGGAAGTTAACAAACAAAATAAGCCAGATAGAGCGATTGAGATACCGACAACACAGCACCGAAACAGACACCACACTCGCACTCACATTCACAATGGCACTCACATTCACTCTCAAAGAAAATACACTCGAGTGTGCGCGACTCTGAGATACCCGGTGTCCATTTTGAGCAAAAGCAAAGCAGTGCGGTAATAATTTGAATATATACTAAATTCGATATTTGGTATATTAATATAGTACTTCTTTCTAAATATACTACTACATTCCAAGTTTTATGTTTGGTATATGTACCAATACAAAATATACTATATATTTTAAATATACTAAAAAATATACCAAACTATATGTATGTTTGGTATACTCATATTGTGCTACACTCTAAAAAAAACTAAGCATATATACCTATTGCTATATATGGTATATTGATGTGATACCATATTCTAAATATTATACTACATTCTAAAAATACTAAAAATATACCGAGTTCTATATTTGGTATACCAATACATTATATAATACATTCTAAAAATACTAAAAAATATACCGAATTATATGTTTAATATTTTGATAAAGGACTACATTATAAAAATACTAAAAATATACCGAGTTCTATGTTTGGTATACCAATACCTTATAAACTGCAATCTAAAAATACTACAAAATATACCAAATTATATGTTTAGTATATTGATAAAGGACTACATTCTAAAAATACTAAAAATATACCGAATAATATGTTTGGTATACCAATACCATATAAACTGCAATCGAAAAATACTACAAAATATACCAAATTGTTTGTTTGTTATGTTCCTAAAGTGCTACACTCTAAAAATATGAAAAATATACCAAATTATATGTTTGCTATATTGGTATAGTAAGTACTACATTCCAAAATTACATGAAATATTCCAAATCATATATTTAGTATATTTATATAGTATTTAATATTGATCTAATTAAAATTATACCAAATTATATCTATGGTATATTGATATGGTATAATACCCTTCTATTTCTATGAGTGCCCCGGTATAATAACCTAAGTCCAATAAAAGAAAGAGATAAATGTCGACTAAATAAAACACAGGTAAAAATCAACGGCTAACAAAACTGCCTCGGAAACTCAATACCAGCTGTTGTTGTGTCTATGGCCGAAGTTCGAGATGAGATGAAGAAATGTTGGATATATATATGCAGTATTTGGCTACCGAGAAGGGAGAGTACGAGGAGAGTACGAGGAGAGTAATAATTTCAGTTTTTTTTTTTTTTTGCTAGCAAAGTGCGCCGACGACGACGATGAGTGCCATGGATCGGCATCATATCGGATCGCATTTCACCTTCTTCTTCGTCTCGTTCAGGTGTCACCGATAGGCATCTCTTAATGCCAAGAGGGCAAAAGACTTTAGCTTCAGCCTCAGGCTCATGCTCTGTGTCTGTGGCTTAGGTCAATGTCGGTGAGAATCCGGTGGCACGTAGCTCCTGCTTTTGGTCAGTTTTCGGTTTTAATGTCTTTTCGGCATCCCAAAAACAAAACACAGAAAAAGAAAAATGCAGCAGTGTGGTCTGAAAATTCTCATTAAGCGAAATATTCACATAATCCCGCATTTATTTGATATGCGCTGCTTGATAAAAAGAACCCAAGGACCACAGCAAAAAACAACAAAAAAAAAAACCAACATAAAAAGCAAACAGGAACCTTCTGTGTGTGTGTCTTGTCTTGGCAGGTATTACAGGTACACATATCGAAGAGATGCTGGCAACTAGATTTGGCAACACACGGGGCACAGAATTCGCTAGAAAACAGGAAATGTTTTGCTAAGAATTAGCACTTATTTTATTGACATATTGACAGACTTAAGTCACACTTGTATTTTTGTAAAATATCTTTGGACATTTGATAGCTTCTTTTTTTTTTGTTGCTCTGTTGTGGCTGCCTCAATTGTTGCTCCCTTCTCAACGTTTTGCCAAAATTAGCCAAATCATCGTCAAATCGAGTCGAGGTGCTGAAAAGATTTCGAAATAAACGACGCTACAAAGTATGCAACACACAAACCGCAGTCAAACGTGCTGCGGTTTCCATTTGCCAGCTGAGTTTTTCGCCAAAGTTGCACAGGGGACACAAAAAAAAGTTAAATGTGAGCTTGAGATGATAACTAACTTAAAGGTATAAAGTGCATTTATAATTAGAAGTGCATAAAGGGACGACAAGATTTTTTCTTAGTTGAAATAAATTTAAATAAGAGTCACTTTGAAATATAATAATTTTATTTGTAAGTATTTGCAATTGAGTAAAATTAATTTTATATACATAGTTTTAGTAATTTTGTAACCTGTGGTATAATTTTAGTATTTTTGTGGTATATTAATTTAGTAGCTGTCACATTTTTAATTTAACATTATTTTTCCTAAGTGCATCTGGACAATTTTTTTTTTTGTTTTTACTTGAATTTATAATGTTTTAGGCACTTTCAACTAATTTTAGTTGAATGTATGTGTTTCCATTTGAATAAAAATGATTTTTATTATTAAGTTTTAGTATTTTTGTTTTACTTAAAATAAACTTTCATTCAAGCTGCTTAAAGCACTTTAAAATCATTTTATTTATTCGAACTTAAAACTGGTTAAAAATTATCTTAAAAAGTTTACTTAATTTTGTTTGTAATCATCGCATTTTTAAATATTTGAAAAGTTTTCTTTTATTTTCACTTGATTTTATACAGTTTAATGCTCTAAGAAATTGTTTAATTAGACTTAATTACTAAATCTTATTATATTTATATATTTTTTGATGAGTTTATTACATTTTCAAATATTTCATTCATTATTTATGTAAATTTGCTATTACAAACCAAAATTGAAGTAAATTTATTTCCCAGCAACTTCACCTCATTTTATTTCCGCATATTTACTCGCAAATTAGCTCAAGATTATTCAAGGCTTTTAGGCTATAATCTTTTGGCTTAAGATTGTTTCTACATCAATCTATATTAGACTTACGAGTATTACCCCGCACGAAATAGTCGTAAACTAAACGCTACCGTCTTTGAGTTAAACACAATAATGAAACGCACATTGGAACAACATTTATATGTAGTATGAACACGATGATTGATGACAGGCAAAGTAGTTTGCATGAGATTTGCTTAAGGCTTCCCCTTCCCCCGTACCCCCCCTCTGATTGTGTGTATGTAAGTAGAGAGGAGAGCTAAACACAAACATGTGCCGAGGATTGAAACAACTGTAGAGTTTGGTCAAGCGACTGGGAACACAGCGCAGTTGTAATCCGTTAGTCAGTCTCTCTTTCTCTCTCTCCTTCTCTGTCTATTCATCTGTCTGTTTATTTTGTGTGCGTGTGTGTGTGTGTTGCTGTTGTAATCGCCAATGACAATGACATTGCAGAAACGACAACTTCGTGGGCTTAACATGTGAATGTTTTGCTCGCGAAGAAATCTTTCAGCCTCGAATTGCGTCTGAGAATAATAATTAAAAATTTCAGCGACTGCAAAGTTGTTGTTGTTTTTCTTGTTTTTGTATATATTATACATCCACAATTGTCATAAAAATGGGAATTGTAGTTCTGTGATTGGGAATTGAAGAGGCAAGAGGGTTTTTTGCTAAGCGGCTTACACAAAATCTTGCGTGTTTCACTGTTGGTTTTATTTAACGAAAAGATTAACAACAAGCAAAGCAATCTGAGCATCAGATTTGTCATATAGGGGTTGCCAGTTCCAGTTCCATTTTTTTTTTTTTTTTTTGGCCAAAGCTTAATTACGTCTCTGTTCTCACACATGCTCGAGGGGCTCAAAGGGAAGCCTGCAACTTTTTGATCTTTAGTTGCGATTTTGGTTATTTGATGCCAATTAAACTGCAGGGATTCGAGCTGCAGTTACTATGGCAAATAAACTCATCAGGATTTGTGGATTTTGCGTTTCTTTGTGCGAGTTGATAGGAAATCTGACAGAATTTTGATTAACTTTGTGAATTTGTTATGGTTTATTGAACTTGTGTGTAGAGAATTCGGTTTCACTTATTTAGTATTTCAATTTACTATTCGATTTGACATATTTATACCCGTACCTATAGGGTAGATGGGGTATTATAGCTTTGTGCCTGATTCCTGAAAGTTTGGTTGCGAGCAGAAGAAGAAATTATAGAAGTGATTTAAGAAAAACTTTTGTAAGACAAAAACGCCTACAAATTATAGTCTTAGGCTGATAATCTGGTATATTTTGAATGTAGTTATATATCAATATATTTTTAATATACTTGTGGTATATTTTTAAACTAATACCGCAATATTTTGTCTTTATTCATAATCAACTGTATTTTTTGTAATTCTTATGCTTTAAAATTAAAGTCATTATTGTTTTCTATATTTTAAAAACGTTGACAAGCTGTCTCAGTAATATTAAACTAACTTTACAATGTCATTCTGCAGCCTGTAATTATACTAAAATCAACTTGGTCTGTTTGTCTAGTTGTCTAACACAATTTTGGGTCTTACTCGATGTCCCAATTAACTAATGAAAATTGAGTTTGAGTCGTTGTCTGCATTTGGTTTTGTTATCATTTGCTCTGCCCCGTTGCATTGTTGCAACACACACAGAAATGTGTGTGAGGTAGAGACAGACACTGAGAGTGAGAGTCGAGACAAAAGGCGGCTGCAGAAGGCCATCAATCAGAGGCGCAACTCACGAAAATTGAAACCTTTGGCAACGCCAGTTGAAAGTGATTTACATGAACACGCGTGTCTTTTGTTTAATTGTAGCTGCCCACACACACACACACACACACACATACACACACATGCTCAGCATATTGGTTATATTTTCTGCAGTGTCTAGATAATTGATTAATGCATACAAACATACAAAGAGTGAGACAGACAGAGAGAGAGAGAGAGATAGAGAGAGATACCGATTCCGGGGTCTTTGCTTTTAATTATGCGTTACCAGCCATCAACGGGCCAATAAATCATAATCCATCAAAGATTTGCGGTACATGTCCGCTATGTGGCTGCGGCTGCCACCGTTCGTCTACTCTCTCCTCCCCCTCCCCCTCCCCCTTCCCACTCCTCAGTCAATGCGATTAATGCAGAGAGAAAGAGAGAGAGAGAGAGAGAGAGAAGCGTAGTCAGCTCTAACTATGGCTTTAAGCAGCTTCTCAAGAAGCTGGAAGCTGGCAGCAGGAAATGAATACTTGCCCCACAAGCCAACTTCCAACTATATAGTAGTACTTAATGTCAAAAACAATAAGAAAGCTGACGTCGCTCTGCTCAAAAGGTTTTTCACAATTAAACGCTTGAAAGGATGCGGACAGTCCCGAAGAGTGAAACCTCCTCCTTCCCCTCTCATCGTTGGTACTTGTTGTTGTTGTTGTTGTTACCCCACATTGAGTCAAGAATGCACACGCATAGTTAACGGAAAGGGCTGTTTCAGGCTGTGTGGGGAAGGGGGCGTGGCTGGCGACCCCCTGCTGCCTAACAGAGCCGCCCCTTCAGTGCGTTTGCTTGATTACAATCACTTGAAACTTGTGCGGCTGTTGGCTTTGCAATTGCAGCTTAACCCATAGGCAGCATCATTTTGTTGGACATTATTTTCTCATTTAAAATGTTGAAAACTATTTTAAAATGATGAGGAAATTTATTAAATATTTATATATTTTATTTATATATTTTAAAATGTTGTTGAAATTTGTTGCATAAATATAAAAACCAAATTATTGTGCATTATTTTCTTACTTAACAGTTTTGAAACTTTTTTAAAATGATGAAGAAATTTTAGTATTAAACCAATATTGTTGAATTATTTTTGTTATTTAATATAATTCAAAAAAATATTTGAAAATGTTGAAGAAATTTAATGGATAACTATAGTAAATTTATTTTGATACTTATTTTATTATCTATTTTACTTTTAAAGCTTTATTCAGTACAGAATATTGCCAAGTTTCTTATTTTAAAATAATATAATTTTAACAAATATTTTGGTAAAAACAAACATAAAATGTATTTTTGAATATAATTCTATTTTAAAATGAATTTGTTCTTATTTTATTTGTGAAACAATTACATAGTTTACACCTTTATATAAATTTTAAAATAAATATATATTCTTTGTACATTTACTTCAAATTGTTAAGAAGAACGACCTTTTTAAAAAATTTTAAAAATAAGATATTTATATCAAGATATAAAATTAATTAAAATATTACAATTTGAAAAATCTATATTCTATTTACAAAGATTTTAAAATAGATCAACATTTTTAAAAAGCTAAAAATCAAAATGTCGTATTCAACAAATTTATTAGCAACAGCTGAAAAATAATATTCAATTTTTTATCTTACATTTCCACTACCGAAAAATGCATTCAAACTTAGTTTGATCTTTGATTGATGTAGCCAGCATAATATTGCCTGCAGCCATATGTGCACTTTACAACCCAATGAACACCAGAGGGTTAAAGTATGTGGAACATGCAGGGTAACATTTTGCGTACCCAGAGCACAGATTCAGAGCTGTGTTTACAATATTTCTATTGCCGGCTGTTGTTTTACGACTACAGCAAAAAGGCTGCACCGTTAATTCGATTCGATTCGATTTCGAAAATGGCAACGGCAACAAAACAACAACAAGAGCAAAACAGAAACAGCGAAAAATTGATGGAAAGACAAGAGAGGGGGGAAAAGACATGCAACAGCAACATGAAAATGCAAAATGAGATTGAAATTGAGCCATCGATGGTTATTTGAAATTAGGAATGTTCAATTCAATATATGTAAACGAGGGGAAGTTAAATACATAAAGGGTGATCAAAGGCGTGGAAGAGCGGAAAAAGTTCAAGAAAGAAGGGGATTAAACAAATCTCTTTGGATTTGGAGTGACAGGTCTATTAAGATTGATATAAGGGCATTCACATAACATACTCTGAAAAATGTTATAATTTAATTAACTCATTTAATTATATGAAAACTGTTGAAGAAAAGATTCTTTAAATATGAAGGTAACTTCTACGTTCAAATAAATAAAAACTGAGCAGCAAAACTGTAAGTCAAGTTCAATACTCTAACTTCAATACTCTATTTTCCATTCAAAATTATGCATGCGGAAATTCTTAGTCTTGTTTTCTTGGTACGTATGCTACTTAAAAATATTTAATCTATTTGATAATAGAAGAGAAATGCAAGAGCATTTATTTTACATAAGCGAAAAATGTTAAATTCTTAAAACCTTATTGAGATTTAATTTCTAAAAATATTTAACATGAATGCAAAAAGTTGCTGTTCTCAATTGGTATTTTAAATATAAGTATTCTGACTTTATTTCTTATATTTTTTTCTGCATTCTATAATTTAATAATGTAAAAACAGTTTAAGAAACTTTTAATAAATATATTCTAAAATGGCGAGAATAAATAAAAAACATTAGGCTATGAGATCTCACTTTATTTAAATTAACATTTCAGCTTTTCGCGGTTGCTAATTTAAACTACAACATTTTCAATCAAATTTATTTATTTTTTATTGGATATTGTTTTTTCTCTAAGCGTTTGTTTTTTTCTCAAACCTAAAGCTATCTTTGTTAAAAATATCAATGTACGCATATGAATATATGATAAGTATCGATAACTAAAGTTAGCAGTGCATTAACATTAACATCTGCACTGCACATAATTATGTAAACTAACATTTAATATTCACAGTCGCGAATAAATAGTAAAAGCAGTACGACGTGTTTTATTTTACGCTTCAGCCAAGACCTTTCCTGACGATACAATTCATCCAATAATCTTTTCTGCACTTAACATTTTTTGCTCAAACCTAATGTTATCTTTTCTACAATTAAAATTCGTTTTTCAAAATCAAAGAGACCAGTAATTTCAACTTACAGTTTGCGACTAGTGCTCATTAGTTTGACTCATTTTTTCGGTCTATCGTAATCTGTCTTTGTCTCTATGTCTCTTTACATTAATTTCTCTCTAGCTTTTGCTTTGCTTACAATTCTGTCGCTCTCTCTCTCTTGATCTCTCTCTCTCTCTCTCTCTCTCTCTCTCTTTGTCTCTTCATCTCTCTTTTTCTCTGTGAAAGTTAAAACGCCAAGGCATTTGTCTTATTTAGACAGCTCCGAGTGTTGTGCAGTAAAAAGTTGACGCCAAAGACATCAGCATCAACATCAGCATCAACATCAGCAACATCGGCATCAGCTTCAGCATCGACATCAACATCAGCATCAACGTCAGCGCTGCAAATCGCATTAAGGACTCTTAATGAAAGTTACTGCATCCTGGGGCATGGGGCATGATTTGTGTGTGTGTGTGTGAGTGTGTGTGTGTATTTGTCGACATCGTTGTACGATGATTGATTTCACGCCGAAACGATTTCAATCAGCATTTCCGTTCCAAGAGTTTTTTTTTTGTGTTGTGTGTACTCTCTCTTTTTTTTGCCATTTCTTATTGCATTACGTAGATTTGAGCCCAGCACTCGTTACCCAGAGAGAGAGAGAGAGGGGAGAGGAGCAGAAGCTTAGGCACAGCTGCTGCTAAGCGGGGGGTGTGGCAGCAACGGGGTTCAAGTTCCGTCTTGGGAATAAACGGCAATCTGTTCCGTTTCCGCTGCTGAGCGAAGCTGTAACTGGGTCATGTCGTTAATTGTTTATAGCATTTCATATTTGCCACTTGATTTGTCAATGCGGGTGACAAGAGATACTCCTCCTACTCCTCCCCCACTTCACCCCCTTTGCTTGACCTCTACCCCAGGCTTAAAAGTTCTCATGTCTAGACATGGACATGCAAAAACCTGTCATGTTTTGGCATACGAGAATATCCTTGTGCCAGACAACGACAAATTTATTACCTATTTAGCCTTAATAGCCTGACTTGTTTTTATGATGATACCGTTGACAGTCGCACATGTGTAACTCTGTGTGTGTGTGTGTGTTGGTGTGTGCTTGGGGACGACAGTTTAATTTGTGATTAATTGACGTTAAAAGGGTTTAACAGCCACCCATCACCCGACCTCGAGTGACATCCACTTGATTCACAACCAGATTCACTTTCATTCACTTTCACCCAACAGCAGATGCAGATGCAAAAAAAAAAATATAAATAAACGAGATTGAACCCAATTTGCGTTAATAGAACGGAAATTGCCTCATGACTGCGGATGTTGCTGAATATTAAATTCATTTCAAGCATTTAATCAAAATAACAAATAACAAACCAAAATACAAATGATTTATGACTTAAACAAGTTTCCCACTCGTATGAAATGTGAACTACTTTAAGTATATTTGCACTTGATACGAAAAATATAAATATTGCGGAATTGCAAACAATTTTCCTATCTTTAAACCTTGATATCAAAGCAATTTGCTAATCTTAATAAGTTTGTTAATCTGAAGTTTCTTATAATTTATGTAATTTATGGGCTATAAAATATATTCGCAAGGGAAAAACGCAAGCTTTAATGCCAAAGCAAAAATTATTATTATTTTGATAATAAGCATCCACATTAGCCTTATAAAAAATATTATTCTTAAAACAAAAACTTCACCTATAAAGCAACAATTTACTTAAAATAGTTTTTATGTTTTGAAATTTAATTTCTCGATAAATTTGTTATAATCATTGAAGTTTTTTTTTGACACTCTTGTGATGCAAAGTTTTAAAAAAAAAGACGCAGTTGCAATAAAATAAATTTATAACATAAGATAAACTTCAATTTTGTAGTTTTAGTTTAAGCAATATAAATTGATGGACGTTGATCTTGTTTTAAGATTTTGCTTTCTTGGTTCAATTTTGTTTTTTTTTATTACTGGAACAAGATTATAATATTGAATTTCAAGATTGGGCAAACTAAAAATTTTTAGAGTTTTGATATTGATTTAAGAATAAACCTTCTTTGTTAAATTTTGACATCATTCAAATCTGAATTCAGCATTCTATTTTAGTACGTTTTTTTCTATGTACAAAAACGAATGGCTGTAAATAGAAAATAGTTTGAATACAAATAATTGTTTATCTATTGTTTGTAATTTTCTTTTATGACTTCACTTTTTGTACCATTTGAATTCACAACCTGGCGTAATATTATATTAGTATATATTACATAGAAATTGCATATTCATGCGTCACATATTTTGCATACTAAAATTGTCTTTACAAAATATAAACTAAAATAAATGTTGTCTTAGGCTGTGAGCACATTATCTGAGCTGCTTTTAAATTAAGTATATTTTCGTGGCTGCATAAGAATTGTGTTCACTTTGCTAATGAAGACAATTAGCATTCTAAAGTATGCAGCTAGCCAAACACTTGGGAGTTAAGTTAGCCGCAGGCAATTCATTTCCTTCATTACCGCATTTTACCTGCCTACCTGACACCAACCAACAACGACAAAAGTTGACGGGAAAACTTCCGTTTTTAGGCCAGCTTTAAGGCCAAGCAGATGGAAATTAAGTTTCCAGAGAAGTTGGTTGGGAAGAAGAAAAAAAGCAAACAGGCGAATGGCATTAATAGTCTGAATACGTGCGACGTGAGTGTAAACATCAGGACAGGGGAAAAACAAAAGGGGCAACAACAACAACAACAAAAAAAAGAAGACTGAGAAAATCTCCCACGCCTTTTATTTTGTTTTTGTTTTTGACTGGCGGCAACTAAAAGTCGAGTGTTGTTGTTGATGATGATGTTGTTGTCGTTGCTGTTGCTGTTGTTGTTGCTGTTGTTGTTGTGTTCCGTATTCCACACTGATCGCTTGATTAACATTTCCTCAAGAACATTTCGCTTGGAGACTTTGGTCATCTTATTAATATGCTCGCCCGTCTTGTGGGCAATATGTCAACGAAATTCCTAAGCGAAACACGTACACTCCAAACACTCGAAATTCGTGGAATGTGCTGCGGCTATTCGAATACGAATACGAATACGAATGCGACTGGGTGTATTCACAAAGGACTCAAAGCTGGACTTGCAGCGCGTTTAGTGCAAAGTTTTAATGCGTTCAGTTTGTGCTCGGCAAAAGGTGAAGAGTTAATGCGACTGCGTCTTGAGTCCTCTAAATGTATTCCCCAAATCCCAGAGAGCAAAAAAAACAAAAAAAATACAAAAAAAAGAGGAAGAAAGCTACAATCGAGTGTGATCGACTGTTAGATATGCACTACCAATTTTCAATAATAATAAAAAAATATACCAAATTATTATGCTGATAATATACTGCAATATACCGTATATTTATATACTAATTCATTTAAAATATATCATAATATACCAGATTGTCGAGCAAACCAAGTTGCAATAAAAGCAAAACAAATATGCTAAATTTATATACTGAAAAAAATATACTAAAATATGTCAAAGGCCATATTTGAAATAATGATATACTGTTAAATTCAAAATATACCATAATATACCAGATTGTCGTACTACTAACTTTCAATAAACCCGCAACAATGTGGTATTATTCTTAAAATATACTAAACTGACGCACTGAAAAATACTTAACTACACTGAATACTTTATTTGGTATATTAATATACTACTCCATTGAAAATATGCCATGATATACTAGATTGTCAACCAAATGCACTAAGAACCGAATATCATATTTCTTAAATAGCTTCTCCAATTTTTGTCTGATCACAAGCAAAGTTATGTTACCCTTTTGCCCTGTTGGATAGCGGGTATAAACAGAAAAGATGAAATCACTCTCACAAAGTGCTCAGCGTCAGAACAAAACGACAACTTGTTAGCTTCGAACAAACTCCCCCCTTCAATGCTTGTACCTGCATTCAAAGCTTATCCCTTGAGTATTTTTCCATACTGTGTGTGTGCTGGTATGTGTGTGTGTGTGTGTGTGTGTTGAGAGGGGCAAGTTTATCTAGCCGGCGACACGACTAACCAATTTTCAGCAAATTTAATGCACAAAGGATATGCACAGATTTCCAGACAGTCGCTGCCTTTGTCTTTAATGTGTTTTATAATTGAATTCAATGCAAAAATTCATGTCTCTTGATTACACTAGACAACAAGATAGAAATTATTTTTAATTGCATACAATGCAAATCAGATTTATTAAGAATAAAACTATAATTTTGCTCTTGATTTCGTATTTCATTTCAATTATTTGCAAACTATTATTTACAAGCATGAAACAAAATTTGTTAGCACCTTATAATTTAAATCAAATTTTTAAATTGTAGTTACAAACAAGACACATTAATTTAAATTATTCAATTCAAATTTTAAATCATTACAATGGATTACAAATTATAAATTACAAACAAGAAGCCTTATATTGTATGCTAAATTTAATTAAAATTGATTTTCTAAATCATTATTATTAATAATAAACAAGAAACAATATTTTTAAACTGAATACAATTAAAATAAAATGTGCAAATCATTTAAACTAATCACCAATTTCAAACAAGAAGGAATACTTTTAAGCTAGATTTAATTTATGTAATTTTCGTAAATCATTTAAATTAATTTTAAGGAAAAAGCCATATTTATTGATTAATAATATAAATCACTTTTTATACTAAATCTTATACTTTTTTTTAAACTTGTGCAGTTGTTTAATAATACTTAATTCTTAATAATTCTTGAATTATTTTGACCCCTTTTGAATATTGACTGCTCGTCTTCAATTTTGTTTGCTGTTGTGTGTAAGCAGCAATGTCATTTCATATGCCAGCTCGTCAGTTCGTCATCTCTCAGTCCTCATCAGTTGCCCTCCTTCCCCCTCTTCACCCTCTGACCCTCTCTCTCCCACCCCCCGCATAATTTTCCAGCTTGGACCTCGTTGTCTGTCTGTCTGTCTGTCTGTTTGTCTGGGAGCTGCCATAGAGCTGTTGTTGCATCCTTTGTGGCGCCGAATCGGTATCTGAATGGAATGGATTTTGGCTTTGGCATTCACAGTGGCATCCATAGTCACAAACACATAGTATTCACATAGTATTCACATCTGTATTCGCATGTACTCATGTGCACATATCAGTTGTCTGGCAGCTGTCTGCGGCCTTGAATAGTCCCAAAGTCAAAGCCACAACTTAATCGCTCTTTGGGGAGCAGCAAAAGCAACAAGGCAACAACAGCAACAACAGCAACAGGCGCCACAGCAACACTGACAACACAAACTGCAACAACAAGAACAACAACAACCGTAGCAGCAACAAAAATTGAAAGCTATGGCAACAACGACTGAACAATAAGTATTACAGCAATAAGGAGAGCTACAAATATGAAATGATTTCATTTGTTATCAACGCCGGCAATGCAAAGCATGCTAAATTAAAATTTCAAGATGCCTGCAACATTTTTTTGCTATGAATATTTTATGCTCTTTGCTGAAAAATTAAACTTTACTTCAATCAATTGAAATAGAATTGCAATTGCAATTTAATTGATTACATTCTTTGAACATTTATTTTGTCACAGTTTCTGTATTTTCTTATTTGCCTGGTTTTTTTCCATGAAAACTATGAACAAATCAAAGATGGCAAATTTAGCACATTTATAATTTTGCAAACCAACAACACAGCAAAACCAAAGAGTTTCATAGTAAAATATTTTAAGCACTTAATATCTAATATATTTAAAAAATTAAGAATTTACAAAATGCAATTGCTTAATTATAATTTTTTCTAGGAGGTTCAAGTGATTTCTTTGAAATTATAAAATGTTAGTTTAAGCAATGTAAATAGTAATTTATACAATATTTTAATAAAATTGATAAAACCTAATTTGATTCAAACTATAAAGCGTTAGCATAGAACTATGGAAACTAGAGACCTCTCTCAGCTTTAGCATTTGTTGACAATATGGTGAAATAAACAGGGTAATATATATTTTTTAAGGTACTTGCAATATTAACTATTATACGTGGTTAATTACAGAGGTGCAGTAAGACTTTAAAACGTAAAGTTCAAATGAAATATGTTGTTCTTTACTCAAGTTTACAAAACGGAATTAATTGCAGAGCATTAGCTATTTAATGTTGTCAGATCGATGATATTCAAGCTTACATTATTTTAAGATTAACAATTATGTCCAATATTAGCGATAAGGTTCTCGGCATTCAAAAAGTTAAGAGCAGAAAATTCGAAATACTTAAAATACCAATGGAACTAAATTGTCAGGCTTATAAATAAAACAAGTAAGAAAGCTACAGTCGAGTGTGCTCGACTGTGAGATACCCGCTACCCATTTTGAATAAAAGCAAAATATTGCGGTATTATTTTCAAAATATACCGAAATGCTGCAAAATACTAAAAATATACCAAATGGTATATTTGGTATATCGATATAGTACCACATTCAAAATATTCCATAGGAATCATAAATACTATTGTTATTATTATATATACCAAAATTTGCAGCTCTAGCTTTAAAATTACGCTTGTTATTCGATTTTATTTGATTTGCGGGGGCGGAAGTGGGCGTGGCAAAAAATTGAAACAAACTTGATCTGCGTGCAAAAATAGCAAATGCTGTCGAAAAAATTATAGCTTTATCTCTTATAGTCTCTGAGATCTAGGTGTTCATATGGACAGACGGACAGACGGACATGGCTATATCGTCTCGGCTGTTGACGCTTATCAAGAATATATATACTTTATAGGGTCGGAGATGCCTCCTTCTACTAAACTAAAAGTTGTAATAAAATACATTACAACTAAACGTTATACAAATAAGTTATTCATAGAAAGTGCAGCTAAAATTGCTAAGCACAGCGCACATTGAACTCCTCAATTTGAGGAAGTTAAATATGCGGTTGCATTATGGGAAGCCAGTCCTCAATTTGGAATACGCACAATCGTATATAGAAGTGCGTAGTCGTATTTCTGTGGTCACAAACTAAAGAACCGCCAAGTGGCATGGCTAATGCCATGTCATGGGGTTTTTGTTTCGGGCGCAAGAGCGTAACGTTTGAACTCGGTTCTCCGACGGGGCAAATGGAGAAGGAGGGAGGAAGTAGACCCTGGTGAATGCCTGAAGTAATAGAGCGATTTTGTTGGTGTGTGTTTGTTGCCTGCTGCTTGCTTGCTGCTTGCCCCCTAGGGGTAATGTCAGCTACAGTTCTCTGAGTTTTCTTTTTTTGTTGGTGGGGCACGCGCACGCTCTGGCACTTCCTTGCGCCTGCCTGGCCACAGAAGTGGAACAAATGGGCGCAGGACGTGAGTGAGAATTGGGATGGAAATCATCCAAATGCAGTTGGGGGATGAGCATGAGTAGCTACACAAAAACCTGACTCAGCTGCCTGCCTGCCTGCTTTGCATAGATGAAGGCGGCTTTAAATCGTCGTCGGCGGCATTTTCAATTTCATGGTTAATTGTGTTGCACGCGGCATTTGGCACTCGGAGAGAGAGTCCAAGAGTGCCACATGAGTTGCAAGACAGCATCGCCTTGAATGCCACATTAAGTTTCATAATTAGCACACCAAACCGATTGCCAGCCCAAAGCTGGCTGGCGGCATATGCAAATTGTCTTTTCGTTTGCAAATAAGCAACATATGGAGAGTATCCAATGGGCTCTTGTTTTCCTTGGAGCAGACAATCGCCCTCTCTCTCTCTGTGTTGAAGCAGCTGCAACACACTGTGCACACTTTTATCTTTGACATTTACTAATGACAAATTTATTCACGCTGTCACTTAGTCGACTTGTCTCCTTGTCTCTCTCTCTCGATATTCATTGTCACATTCTCTTTATGCTGATGTTTTTCTTTTGCCTGCAACAAAATGTGTCCTGAACCTGAGTCAACATTGTGCGGCCATCATCGGATCGTCCTTCAAGTCAAGATTTTGTTTGCACCACTTTAATTAGACCATTTTCCCTGCAATTCCCTTGAAGTGCTGCTGCCTCTCAGCTTCTCTCTCTTTGATCTTTTCGTAGTAGCTGATTGATTGATTTCTTCGACTAGCTGGCAAACAGCTCGCTTGGCAGTCTTGGTCTCTGTGTCTTTTAAGATTGTCCAAGTAATTAATCAACTACGAGCACAAAAATAAATGACATTTATGGCATCATTCAACCAGAGAGCAAAGTCCACCAAAGGGCAAAGCATATAATATATAGACTAAGAATATACCCTATATATTTTGAAGATATGGGATAGATTGCATTTCGAACTACAAATTTAGTTAAAAGAATGTGACAGAAAGAATTGCAAACTGCAGATTTAGTTAAAGAGTTTTCCTTGATTGAAAAAAATTTTATGATTAAATGAAAATTTATTTGTTTTTAAAGGTTTTTTTTTAATAAACTTTATTTATGATTGAAATCAAAAGTTCTTACAAAGTTTTGTATTTAAGAACACTTAAAACACTTCTACAAATTTTGTTGGTATTCATATAGAATTTTATTCTAAGTTACCACTAATAAATAAAAATGAATTTATGTTGTTGATGTAATTTTTTCAACAAGCTTAAAATAGGAGTGAAATCAAAAGTCCTTATATGTTGAGTATTGTATTTAAAACTACTTAAAACTCTTCGTCTACAATTTTTGTAGATAGTAAAATATATTTGATATTATAGAATTTTATTTTAAGTTACTAATAATCAATTTATAAATCATATTAACAAATTGCATAAGAAAAGTACAAAAATATGTTAAAAAAAAGATAAATATAATATTTGTATTTAATATACTGATCTATGTGATCTTTTTATTTGTTATGTTATATATTTTCTTGGTTGAACATTAACTCAAAAGAAAAAGATTATTAGTTTCAAAGTCGATATAATGTATTATGTATTACAAAAATTATAAAAAAAAAATGCATAAATATATTGAAAGACTGTTAATAATATTCATTTTATTAGATAAGTGTTTTGCCTTTGTATTAAATTATCAAAAAATGTTTTATACACTTCATCTAAAAACTTTTTTTCTTCACGAAGTACTTTTACTTTAACATTCCTCCCTACAACAATTTTAATGGGTATAGTTACTAAATGAGTATTTTTGAAACTTCATCACAAAGAACTTTTACTTTTAATGTCAATATTCCTCGATACAAAAATGTTACTGGGTATAGTTAGTACATGAGTATTTTTGAATATTACTCGAACTCTGACAATTTCGGTGGTGGTGGTCGAGCTTATCTCTTCTGAAAAAATCATCAGCTCAACGATCATTAAAGCTCACACACAGCCACAGACGGAGTCGCAATCGCAGACCAGGAAATAAGGGGGGGAAGTGGAAAGTGAGGGATCGGGTTAACGAAAGCGAAACGATCTTGATGAGCAGCAGGCAGCCAGCGAGTGGCGCTGGAGCCTGGCCAATTTTGGGAAGTATTGAGTGAGGATTTAATGCTCGCCAGACACGCACATTTGCCAGGGGCTAAAGTAATTTTAGCGAATGAATCGAAACCGAAATACAAGTAATGAATGCATAACGCAATAAATTTTTGTAAAATTTAAACAATGCAAAGCGAACAAATTATTGCCGCTTCAATGGTTCTCTCTCTCTGTATTGCTCTCTGGGCACGCCCCGAGCTAATCACAAAATGTTAACAAAAAAAAAAGGAAAGAATATTCTCAAAAGGGTTGCACAATGAAGCCAATAAACTGTGCCTGCAAGTGCTTCCGCGCAATTTCATTCAAAGAGCTTCGCAATTCCCTCCTTCGCATCCCTTTTGCGATCATCGCAAGCATTTCAATAAACAATGCCACATCACAAGGCAACAACGCTGGCGCCGAACCAATTTTTTTTTAGATTTTTTTTTTTTTGTGTATTTTGAGGTATTTTCCCAGTTTGCTTTGTCAGCCATGCCGCTCTTTGATTCTAGTCTAGCTGCCTACTTAATTGGCCAGCGTACGACGTTCCAAGCGGCCCAATCTTATCCCTAGGGAATAGCTTTACTTCACTCCACTCGACTCAACTCGACTCGATTCACATTTTTGTATGTTTACCCACACCATATGCAAATTAATAGCTTCAACTTGCTGAAGATTTATGTCAAAAGCAAAGTCACAACTCAAGTTTGATTCTATGGAATGCAATTATGCTAAACTCTCTAGTCGCTAGTAAAGGAAAACTGTCATAAATTAAATCAACTTTAATGGAAATAAATGCAAAATAAAATTGAATAAATTTTTAATTGTTTAACAGAGGTAATAAATAACATATAGAATACAAATAGTATATCTAAAATGTAAATATATTAAATAAATAATATTAAATAAATAAGATAGGGTTTTCAAATTTTAAAATAGTAAATCTAAAATGCAAATAAATAAAATAAATAAGATAAGGTTTTCAATTTTTACTATTGTAGCAGAACAAATAAAATTACTTGGCACAATAAAAAATATGAATAATCTAAATCGAAATCGAAATATAATGAATATTTATATAAGGTGCACAAATTTTGATTAAATACTTTCTATTCCCGAAAAGTATTAAAACTTTTAGCCAAAAGGTGACATCTCCGCCCATATGAAGTATATATTCTTGATCAGGGTCAATGAGCCGAGACGTTATAGGCTGCTTGGCTGACAATGTGGTATATTTATTATTCTACGGTGTATTTTTAATATAGTACTATATCAATATACCAATGAACAAATATTATATCAATATACCAATATACTAATACTACACCAATATACCAAAGTCGACCATTTGGTATATTTTTGTATTTTTGCAGTATATTTTTGGTATATTTGTAGTATATAGTTTTATTTAAAATGGTTTTTTATTTTTTTGAATTTGAGATTAAAGTAGGATAGCTTAATAATGATATTGGTAAAGTAAAGTATTCAGTAAAAAGATGTATTTTCATTAAGCATGCATTTGTAATGTTGCTTTTATCATTTTTTATTTATTTTAATCAGTTCACAAAGGCAGCTTAATAAGTAAGAGTACAGCGATATATTGAACTTACCTATGCCAGTCTCTAGACGATAAAGGATTGCCTGTTACTTGCCCTTTCTCGAAAGTAATTACAACCTTGCTCGACCATTTTTCAATGTCTGCAGCCGCTTATTAAAATTGCAAAAGAAAGCATATTATAAGCTGAATAGGTTGTAACAATCTCTAAGACAACAACAGAGCAACCATTAACAGCTGCTGTTCATCAGGGGCTTCGCCTCAATGTCAATTTCAATTTCAAATGAAATAACGTTGCTCTTGGCCTAGGCTGAAGCACCGCAAACAGCTTTTTCTCAACCTTTACTTACACTTGCTTTGTTCTTGTTCTTGTTATTCTAATCAAGACAAAGTGAATGAAACACCTTTCGCTTTCGCTGGGTAGAAGAAGGCAAACAGATTTGCCAAGCGGCTGTCATTAGTAGGCGCAAATATTTGCATAATGTCGAAGAATTTGTAAAGAAGTTCGCCATTAGAATGAAGGAGAAAGAAGCCTGCACTGCAGGTGTCTTGAATGCTGCTCCTAAGTCTGAATTACTGCTGGCATAAGCCACAACAAAATGTAAGCGTAATGCTAATAATGGTAATTCGAGTCCAGAATGTGTGACAGTTGTTGGTCTAATCCCCGCACAAATGTCATGAATTGTCTCGACCGAGGTGTCAGCAAGCCAAATGTAATAATTTTAATGATTTTTCATAAATGTAAAATGGGGTCGAAAACTGGCACGCGTTCTACGCACAGACTGCACTTAAGGGTAGAGTCCCTGTTATGACATCGTCGCCCTCATCCGGTCTGTGCACCCCTTTTCGGCCTATTAAACATGGAGACTACACACCACTGAGTTCATTGTTATAGTCACTGTTGTTGTTGTTGCTGTTGCTGTTATAATTGCGCATATATTTTAAAATACAAATTAGCAACGCTGTAGCTGAATTTTTAAATGCCCGCAGGCTCTTCACTGGGGAGTGTGTTAAGTTCATCTGACTTTTAGCAGCACATAAGAGAGAGAGAGGGTTGCCTTGAACTTGCCACACACACACCCAACACACATTCGCACACCATTCATTCACAGCCTTGTCTTGCAATATGAGGCGAGCGAGTGGAAACCAGACGACAGACGACATCAGTCTGTGGCATTCACTTTGGCATTTCATACATACAACAACAAAAAAAAACAACAAAAAGAAGAAAATGAAAAAAAATTATTACCATGCCTGCAGCAGTCATCACAGCAACAGCCACAGCCACAGCAACAGCGTCAAGTTGAGTAGTTTGTCAAGCGAGCTGGAACTGTTCGCTTTACTTCTTCATTTCTATTTGCCAGCACCCTGTTCACAAACAAATATGCAGAGTATCTTAATTTGATTACCGTCTGCGTTTGAAATTTAATATTGAACTACCCATTTCATTTTTAAATAACACATTGCAATATTAAGCGTATTTCATTTCCAAATTACACTTTACAATATTTAAAATATATAAAAGTTTAGGCGTATTTTATTTTTAAATTACAAATTACAATATTATAGATTTAAGCGAACTTCATTTTTAAATTACAATTTACTATATTCAAAACATATACAAGTTTAGGCGTATTTTATTTTCAAATTATAATTAAAAATATTAGAATAATATATACAAATAGTTATAATCGTATTATATTTTTAAATTGCAATTTACAATATTAAATATCTATTTAGGTTTAAAACTGTTTTATGAATTTTCTAATTTGTTATATACATAAAATAATCACCTTTAAGGTATTTATTATTTCCTTCTCTTTCGTCTTGTTGTATTATCTTTTGAATATGTTGGTTATGCATCTGGTAACACTACTTGTATTCATCTGGGCACACTGTCAATAAGTATCGTTAGTTCCATGCAATCCTTTTTGAAGTTAGAGTCACTTTTTAAATTCTATGCACAACTGAATTCAATTACTTTAAAACTCTGAATTAATCAAATTACAATACAATAGCTTTAATATAACATTTAAATTTACTAAATTTCTACATTCTTATTTTACTAAAAACTTCAACTAATATTTAGTATTTTCATATCTCTTTACAGAATTGTGTTCAACAGTCGGTAAGTGAATCTATTGCTTTTTATTATTTGAATATTTTGTTGGTATATTTAAAACAATTTCGTAATGACAGAAATATCATACCATAATAATAATATTATATAATTATTCTTCTATCGATATATTGCACCAATAATGAAAGATTTTAAAGAATATGCAAAATATGTTGAAAAACCAAAATGATAAATGTGAACTTTACTTTACCTAAACAACAATTCTAAATGCAAAAATAGTTGTATATTCGTTAAAACCAAACGAAGCTAAGCAAAGTCTCCAATAGCTATACTTTTAAGAAGTATTTCCTAGTCGAGCTGACTCCAATTTGCATGGCACTAAATTTTCCATACCTGTGCATAAATAGCAAACACTTTTTGGATTTGAAGCTGCAGCTGAATGCTGAAGCTCTGGGCTCTGAGCTCTGAGCTCTGAGGCTTGGCTTGGCGCTACATTTATCACTGCCAATTCGGGGAGCAGCGTTGTCGTGACATCGCTGATCTCCCTTCCCCCTCCCCCTCTTCCTCCTCCTTCCACTCCTCTTCTCCTCTACTGCTTTGTGATAGTAACTTGGGGAATATAGAATCGGATTTTTGGAACAAAGCGCCGCAGTGTAAATGGAATTCTGTGGAAAATGAAATTGCAAAAGTCAAAAAGCAAAAAGCAACGAAAAATTTGGGGAAAAGAGGTAAGAGAAATAGTAAATGTTGTTAGCTGAAATGCAGCCACATGATTGTTGGATTGCTGTTGTGTTGTTGGGTCTTTGGTTGGCTTCTGCTTGGATTCTTGTTTTTGAGTTATTGGTTTTGAATTGATGCGGTGACTGCAACGAGGTAGTTCACACCGGAACTTTGAGCTGAAAACGCTTAGAGAATTCACTTAAAGCTTTAGACAAATGTTTTCTATAGCTTTGTCTGCCACACATGTGACAAATGGCATGGCAAAAGTGTAGACGATGTTTGGATTTGCATTCACAATACTCTTGGCTTCGTTGGGTTGCTTACTACACTATATGTTGAAGGATGAAAGAGCGAGGAAAGATTAAATGAAACTGCAAATGAATGTGTATTAATATAATAGATGTTTAGTTATTGAACATATTTTAACAACGAAGTGAACAAAGATGATCAAGTAATAGTTACGTTGAAAACAAGCTAACCTAGCTATGGTAGCTTTTTTTAATATTATACTAAATAATTGGAAAATTTATAGGGTTCTGTAAATTCTATAAATTCAATTTCCTAATTTCTAAAATTCTAAGTAATTGTAGCTTCTTTTATATTAAACACGATAATAAGAAAATTTAAAAGGTTTTTTAAATTCTATAAATTAAATTTCTTTATTTAAAGAGCATTCGCTCTTCGACTTGAGCTTGTAAGTTCAATTGTTCGCTAATTTTTCGCCTCTTGCAAATTTGTCATAGCCACATTTTGGTAACGTTGAACACATGTAACTACCTTCAACAATGCAACAACTTGCTGCACTTGTAACATGCTCCAAAGTTGTGAATTGAAATTCAACAATTGCTGCAGACAAGACTTTCTAGTGCGAACTTCTAGATACCCCATAAAGAAACAAATGTGTGCCTAAACAGTTCGAGTTTATAAACTTTGTTATATTTTAAATAAAATATTTAGATTCTAAGCACTTTTGAGTAGTTCTGCCGCTTGGCATACCCCTTCAGTTGTGTTGTCAAGTGTACAGGGTATTTACACAGTTACATTTGTTAGCTTGTCGTAGATCTCGGGGACTATTTAAAGCTGCAGCTATTATGTGCAACGTACAAAAAGCCCCGACTCCGACCTTCTTCCCCTTGTCGAGGTTTTTGCATAAACTTTGCCAAGCCTTCGCCACACATGCCACATCGAATTCAAGTCCGTGTGTGTGTGTGTGTGTGTGTGTGTGTGTGTGTGTGTGCCCCGTGTGTGCACTTCACCCGCTGATAACTTATCTCCGACTGGGGCGATGTCTGTTACAAATGTTGCAATATTTATGCCCCACACTCGGCTCAGGAAGTTCGTATTATGATTTGCACATTATGCAAATTGCCCTATCGTAAATACTTCTTTTTTTTTCTTGTTTACTGCCCCATCTCTTCTTGGCTTTTTCAATATCATAAAAAAATATATTGTATTGTATTGTATGAAACAACAGCGAGCAAAAGAAGTAGAAGTAAAAGTCGAGGAATGAATAAAGGCGCCGCGCCGTGTGCACATGATAAATGTGATAAGCGATATTTGGCAACAATACGCGACGCATATTATTTACACAATGCGATGGCAACTCTGCTCAAATTTATGCGCTAATAAATGCGACTTGTTTGTTAGTCTTTTGTCAGGCTGACACAAGCACAAGGGCAAAAAGGGAATAAGAATATCCATACGTAGATGTTACATATGGGTTCTAGACAATTAACTGGCTTTTGTAAAACAAATCTGATGATCTCTCATGTTAATTAAAGGGAATACATATTTGTGTATCTAAAATGCTTCCGCCAGAATTGTAGATTGCTAAATAAATAAATAATATTAATCATAATTGGCTCCCATCATAATTTTCATACACTTTATTCTCCCAACCGTATATTTAACTTTTTTAAAATGAATCCTTGAATCCAGAAATAAAGCAAATAAATATTTGTGTATCAAAGAAGCTTCCGACTATTTTATACTGAGTTAATGCTGAGTGAATATTTATAAAAAAAAAATAATTCGCAATTGACTTTGTTCTTATTTTCTATGCATTTCATTGTCTCCATCTTATATTCATTTCGTTTTAAAATAAATCCTTGAATACAGAATAAAAATAAAAAAATTATACATATACATAAGTATTCAAAATCCAACATAGGAAAAGACTAAGTTATTTATATATATTTAGTAGCTAATATGCAGAGAATTTTAGTTATCTATTGTCAATTATTTATTTATATTTAGTAGGTAATGTGCATATACTTTTAGTTAGCTATTATTAATGATAATAATTCATTATTTTAATATTCTAATTTATTTTGCAATATAGTAAATTAAGAAATCTGCAGATTGACATGAAAGTAGAAACTTTAAAACTATTTGGCTGTGATCGCTTTGATCTTAAAATAGAAATATTTAATACAAACCATGTCTATAATTATTAAATATGTTAAATATATAAACAATGTGACTATTAGATATAACCTTTGGCACCTAAAGCCTAACTACTTTGTTTTAGCCATTAGCTGTAACTGCGTACAATTAAGAAGCATTTAGCAGAGTGTTGCTTTAGTAAGTTATTCTGTTTACGCTTAAAGGGCTCTTTGATAGCTTTGAGGAAGAAAGCATTGGCAAGCACTTAAGCTTCAAGGTGCGCCAATGCAATGGAATGGATGAAGCTGAAGGCAGGCATCCAATTAGAGCAAGAATGGCGTAACGTGTAAATCCTGTCGTTGACTTGCAGCAGCGAGAAATGCATTTAAAATATGCACAACCAGCCATTCAGCCCACTCAAATGGCCCCAAGGAGGAAGTCGAGAAGGAGAGCGAGCGAAATAGAAAGAGCTAAAGACAGAGAGAGAGAGAGAATCAGCTCACTAAATGCATCACGTATTGGATTTTGACATAAACGCTTGTCCTCGTTAGCGCCGCATCGTGTTCCATGGCCCAAAAGGTGGCACTTGGATTTGGCTTTAGCTTTGGGTTGGTGCTGCATCTCTCTCTCTCTCTCTCTCTCTCTCTCTCTCTCTCTCTCTCTCTCTCTCTCTCTCTCTCTCTCACTGCAGTTGTCCGACGACGCCCGCGGCGACAGTCGAAAAAGTTTTTATGGCCAATGGGCGCGGGAGGAGAGTTGAGAGAAGAGAAAACTTTGTGAGATGTTGTAGGCTGCTGGCAGCATTGATAAATTGCCGTCGAGCAGCGTTGTCATCGCCTTCGTTGTTGTCGTTGTCGTTGTCGTTGTTTGGCTTTAACCTGGCTCAGATTTTATGCAAAAATCAAGAAGAAACAAGCAACGGGCGACACTTGGCTTGCAGTTGTAGTAGATCCCTCGAGTGTTGACTGACGGCGTTGAAATAATGTGGCCAATAAATGTCACAAGCGACTGCCATTCCACTTAACTCAGCTGGTTGCTTCTTTCATGTCTTTCTTGTATGTATTGTATTTAAATGCCAGTTACAAGTGGCAACACGTTTCATACATTTTTCGTTTGAAGTTGTCGATGATGAGTGATCACATGCAGCGTGCAAATAGCTCCTGTGTTGCCCTTCCCCTTCCCCTTTCACCTTTGCCAGCTGCTTGCCAACCCCGCGTCTCTGTTATCGTCATGCAATTTGAATGCTTGAATGCATTTATAAATATTTCATGCACTGCGCAGCGTAGCGGAAGTCTCTTCAAATCCGAGTGTTTACAATGAATCATATTTTTATGAGCAGCAGCCTCATGCTCGCTCGCTCTCTCTCTCCCTCTCTCTCGCTCTCTCTCTCCCTCTCTCTCGCTCTCTCTCTCCCACTTTGAGGTCTCCTGGCATGCAGTTCTTAAAGCTGTCAGGCCAAGACAAAGGCATATTTTTGCTGTACTTGCATAAACAATTTGTATCTTTAGATCAGTCGCCACGTGTAGTTGCCATATAGGGTATGCTCGACTAAAAATAATGACAATAATGTATTTACAGAGTATCTACCAGTCTACCATTGCAGTCATATATGCTCTTTAGTTGCGCATCTTTCTTCTTTTACTTCAATACACCCAATTTTACCACTACTCTTAATACTTTGGTACCTTTCCCATATTACAGGGTATCTTAAAGTCACTACTTTACGATTTTCATGTTTTGTCAACAAGTTATAAAAGTCGCGAGCGTTAATTTTAACAAATTTTTTAGAATCTAGATATTTTTGCAATTTACAGGGTATCTTCAAGTTCATCACTTAGCAATTTTCACATTTTGCCAACAACTTATATAAGTTACTAGCTTTAATTTTACCAATTCATTTAATATTTAGAATTTTTACAATTTATAGGGTATTTTTAAGTTCATCACTATACAATTTTCAAGTCTTGTCATCAATTTATAAAAATCGCAAGCGCCTTTTCACCAATTCTTTAAACATTTGGACGTTTTTGCGGTTTACAGGGTATCTTAAAGTTCATAATTTTAGTACTTTTAGTTTACATCAACAAAATAACAGAACTCATATACATTTATTGCTAAAAGTAATCCCATAAACTATTACTTACTGCCTATAGGGTATTTGTTAGTCCATCATTACGCTTGATCGTTGATCAATGTTGTTTTGCTCTCATCGCTTCTCTGGACATATTCATATTCATTTGCATTCAATGCAACCAACTCGAGTGACAATTGTGAGTGCCATCGTCGACTCTTGAAGCGCCTCCTCTAGACCATTTGCATATCACTTGGCGGAAGACGAGTGCGAGTCTCAGTCAGACTATGAGTATGAGTATGGGGACGGGTACTCACATACATATCTCTGAAATGGCAAATCAAATGTTGCCAATTTGTGACAGACAACATCATCATCAATTTGCATATCTCAGATGTTAAGAACAGCAATTGTAATTTCCCCCAACTCAATATACGCATATCTTAAGTGGAACATAAATCAATTTCAATTTCATTTTCAATTTACTTCAAGTCTCGTTGATGAAATTGTCGCTACTTGGCTGTAATGATGAAATTGATAGGTACGAGTTAATCGTTAAATGAAGACATGAAAATTACCTTCACTGTAAAACGTGTAAAATTATGATTTATGAAGTTGATTTGAAAAGATTTGTGATTCGATTGAATTATGAGTCAGCCAACAAAAAATATAGAACAAATATTAAATTTATATTAAAGTTTATTAAATTGATTTAAATTATACTACACTATATTTTAAAAAATGATCTCTGCATCTTCTTTAGTCAGAGTGATCGCAATGCTATTTGACAATGTTCACTTTATACAAAAATTTCCAGTCGTACTTTTCAGCAAAAGAAGTTTGCTTTTAATCCAGAAATAAACACAATACAATTCAATCAATTAATTTATTTTCTCATTTCATTATTTACGACATTTTTTTTCTTGGTTGTATAAAGAATTTTATCAACAATTCCATTCGTTGACAAAAATTAATGATTGTTGCAGAAAAACTTTCGGCAAAGTGAGCCTAAGATTTTTGTGAAACTTTTGGATTACTTTGAGGGCAAGCCCGACGATTCTTGTTGCTATTGCGATATACTACTATATAGATCTATCATAGAGCTCTTAAGTATTTTTCTCAATTTATTTACGTCACCTGCCAGTTGCCACTTGGGCACTTGCTACTTGCCACTTGCCACTTGCCGCATTGGCGCTTTGGCACTTTGCATATCTCTCCATTAGTTCGAAACGCGTATTTGTTGTTCTCATTACCTTTTTTTCTTTGCTCCTGGCTTTCGATGTGTTGTTGCCAACTTTTTGCTCATTTTTCTTCCGTTTTTTTTGTGTGTCGCCTGTGTTGTATTTATTTAGGACAAGGTGTGTGACAGACTGCTGTGGCGGGAGCCATTGCTGCCAATTTGACACTCTTAAGCATTTCCTTTTCCTTTTTTTTTACTTTTTATTTTGCCAGTTTGACATGCGTAACGCCATTAAATTTATCAATTGCTCAACGCACCCTTAACTGTCAACGCTGTTATCGTGGTTGTGGCTCTGGTAGCTTTTTTTCTCCGTTGCTGCATTTCAATTTGACATTACAAAAAATTTACAACTTTTTTCAATCAACGCGCTCGATTCGTTGAGCGATGAACAACGACGACAACGACAACGACGCGTGGCTTCTGCGGTTGATTTCGATTATTTACAGCCACAACTTTTGGGCTTATCCAGAGCTCAGCATAGTGGCAATTTATCATTAAATGTTGCTGAAATGTTGCTCAAAGTGTGAATTTAGTGGTTAATAAATAAAGTGTTCAATATTCAATGAATAGGTAAGTAGAATGAAATATAATAATAATAATTTGAAGACCAAAAGTCTTTTAAAATATTAATCAATGAATAAATACTTTAATCAAAATTATTCTTCAAGCTAAATCCATTTAATAGAAGAAAATTCTACCTCAATAATATAAAGGAAATGTTAAGATTTAAAGCAACTTTTCTCTGATCGTGCACTTTTAAGCTATTTAATGGTCTTCATAAATTGTATTTGCATTTCTCGCATATGCGTTTATTATGGTCTTATTTATGGTTTAAATAAAAAAACGGCATTTTGTCAATATACAATTTATGGCAATGCGAAGATTTTTGGTCACAGCTGCATTTAAGACGAAATCATCATCTACTAGAGAGCGATAAGATTGAGGTGTGTGTGTTGAGAGAGCTGAGAAAGAACTCGAAGGAGACTCAACACTTTATGGCTGATGATTCTGTTGGCAACCGTGTGGCAAGTGGCAAACTAACGGCACCGCAATATGACAACGCGTTTTCACTTTTATGGGCAGCATTTAACAGGCCATGACACGAACCTGAAGCATGCCCCAGCCACAGCCACAGCCACAGCAACGTCGACGTCGACGGCGGCAAGTTTTTCATCATCAATTTGCTTTATGGCTCGGAATGGCGACGGTGGTGCAGCCACTTGTCATAACAGCGGTGAGTTCGCAGTTGCCAGTTTGCTTAAACGAAAAAGATACAAGATACAAAACTGCAACAGCGATGCCCGGGAGGCCAACAGAAGAAGGTAGCAGGAGTGGAGCAGCAGCAACGATCCAGCAGAGCTAACCATTGTCATTGCCACTTTGCCAACATTTTCACACCCAAACAGCGCGACGCAGGCAGCGACAATTTGTCTGCAAGTTGTTGCGCCGGCACAGTGGAAAACTTACTCAATTTCATTTCAAATTTTTTGTTTCAATAATAAAAAATGCCAAAGCTCAATCAACTGTAAAGAAACAAGCCAAAAGCATAAATGAAGTACATAATATACTAACTTGTTTATTATTTTTTATTGAAAAACTATAATTTTATTTCTGCAAACTCTAATTCATCTTGAGAGTGAGACCAAAGCATTCAAAAAGAAGGTCAACTAAAGTTCAAGTGACTGTAATAAGGATAATATTCAATCGTCAACAATCGTCGAGTGCGCTGGACTCAAAAAAAAAGCAAACAAAACAGTGCAGTAATATTCTTAAAATCTACAAAAATAATAAAATATACTAAAGGCTATAAAATTTACCATATACCTTACAAAATATACCATATTGTTAACAAAAGCAGGCACCACCTTCAAAAAGAGCAAAACAGCGCAGAGTTATTCTCCAAATATAAAAAATTAAAATACTAAATCACACTAAAGGCTGCATTAGGTATATCAATATACTACTACATTCAAAATATACCACGGAGTACAAAAATATACCAGATTGTCAACCATTTTTAAACAAATGAAAGGAATTGTTCCTAAAATATCCAAAATGAAAATACTAAAAAAATACCACAACATATTTAAGGTTATATTTGCTATATAAATATACCATTTCATTCTAAATATACCATATAAAATGTGTTAACCAAGGCAGCCAACTGATCTTAGCCAAATCTATGAATCATAACGATTTTAGCTGTGATTGTATATACCAAAAATGCCCACAGGCCGATGCGTATTGCCCCACTGTGCAACGTAGACACGACAGTAGCTGGAAACTGGAGCTGTAGTTGCAGCTAAAAGCGAGTGCTTTAGCCATGTTGCATGTCCATGGCCGTGTAACTGGCTTGTATCTTTTGATGCCACTGTGGCTCTTAGCACCCTTCGCTGACCAGGTCGCTTCAGCGATTTTGTCAACATTATTCAAGCATAAACATGACGACCAACCCACCCAGCGAACAAGTGAACTGACGAGACAAACCCAACGAAAACCAAAAAAAAAAATAAAATAAAATGGCAAACGAATGCTGTACACCAAAACGATTGAAACAAGCATTTAAACATCGTTTAGGTGCTCTACAAATCAAGATAAATGGTTATAGAACATGTGAGATAAATCCTTTGCACAATTCTGTACTGCAAACCGGAAACAGGTGAAGAGTCTAGTCTGAACAATAATGTTCATTTGTTTCACAAAATACTAGGTTAAAATTGAAGTAAGCCAAAGATTTGAAATATGCTCGTCACTCACTTGACAAGAACATCCAAAAAAACCCACAAACAAAGTTTATAGCTAAACAATTTCCGGTCGTGCGTTTACATTATTAGCATATTGACGAGCCCCAAACAAACTGTCTAGTCATAAAACTTTTAGCAGCGTATTTTGGCCAAAAACTTTGACTTTTGCCAGCGCTCACAAGTCAGAGCACATTATCATCAGTCAGAGTTGAGAGTTTTGCTCGCAGACATCAGAGAGGATTAATCTGAACTCAGAGAAGTAGACGATGGCAAGGGAGGGGGAGAAGTGACGATATGTAAAATGAAATTAAGTCACGGCTGAGTAAACACTTGGCCCAGTCAAAAGAAAATTCATATTGTCGAAAATAGCGACTCTATGTTCACTGCATCATGTGGAGCAAAGAGACGTTGAAGGCATCTAATAATCGACTTAGTTTGAAAGTTAGCTGATAATATGCCTTTTAGTTTTCATCTCGTATATAAAACAGTGCAACTCATTAAACATCAAACGTCGCTTTATCTGCTGCCTCATTTGCAGCATAAAACGCACAATTTGACAAACATTTGCTAAGGCAAATTAATTGCAAAGAATCAGCCTAATCTTTAATATGCTATATATATGAATATACTCCAAAAGGCGGATGCAAAGATCAGCATAATCAGCATCAAGATGCCACTTGAAAGTTCAAATGCATTTGCAATGCAAAAATAGAAATAAATTCAATTAAAGCAATTAGTGGACTTCAAACATCTGGTTCATTAAAATCAAACTAGTAATGAAATTCTAAAAATATATTATGGTACTGTGCGGAATGACGATTATATGATAAGAATTAGTGTCGATTTTGTGCGAAACAAATGAGAGAGAAACAGACGAGTGTGCCCGACTGTTAGATACGCGTTACCCATTTTGAATAAAGGCAAAACTATGCAATATTATTCTTAAAATATACCAAATTAATATAGCACAAAAATACTGTTAGATACATTTTCGGGAGTCACAAAGTTATAATACACTTCAACCGGGTATCAAAATAGTTGAATTTCTGTTACGCCTTCTTCAAATCACAAAAAACTGTAATCTTTTTTTTTATATTTTGTATATAATACTATAAATACTACAATTATGTATATAACAATATTCATTGACGTCATTGTGCTGATTATTCCAAGTCGCTGATAACATTAGAATCATTCAAATATATTACTCAGCACAGCTGCAAGCTCTGCAAATGAAATCTAGTACTAATTTGCGTTAAGAAGCAAACGGATGTGTTTCTTAGCTTAAATTTTAATAATAGAAATATGCAAAGTTATTTGAAATGGGTGACAATTTTTGTGATTCTTGCGCCACGATGGACAGTGAGCATACAATTAAATGATGGAATTCAAAAAGCTATTGAAGCGAACGAGGAAAAGATACGAAAATTGCAAGCTCAAAATGATGGGAACGAAAAATATCTGAACTTTGACGAAGCCATAAATTCGACAAAAGTTTACATTTCGTCTTTGGAATACAAACTAAAGCAATGTGAAGAACAGAACAAAAATCAAGCAGACTCTCAATTATCCCATATCATAAGTGCTATTCAAGAAATCAAGTCGAACACTGATAAAAATAAAAAGTATGTAAATGAAACAGATAAGCTTATCGCGAGCCTTAAAACTCAAATAAAAGAAAAAGATTCCGAAATAGAGAAATTGAAAACAAAAATATCATCTTGCAATAATAACACCAATAACAACAGCGCTCAGATAACAAAATTGCAATCAATTATAGGATCTCAGAATAATACTATTGTTAAAAACAGTGGTGAAATATCAAAATTGGGGTCAAATTTAACAATTTGCAATGAAACTGTCAAAAAGAAAGATGCTGAAATATTAAGGCTACAGAAAACTGTCGAATCTAATAAGAACATGAATAATGCTGAAATATCGAAGTTGAAATCAACTATAACAGATTTCATAACAATCGTCAATCAGAAAAATGAAACAATTGTAAAATTGCAGTCAACTATAAAATCTTTCAACTCTACCATCATTAAGAACAATGCTGAAATATCAAAATTAAAGTCGGAGAAGAGTAAGCTTGGTGTATTATAGTTAATGCAATTAAAAGTTAAAATTTATTTACATTCTAGTTAATCCGAGAGCCACAACACCTCAACCACGAACAACTTGCCCACCTAACAACAACAAATCACAGCAGGAAATCACACAGTTAAAATCAGAAGCAAATAAACGAGCTGATGAAATAAAAGAGCTTAAAATGCAACTAAGTAAGATCAGTACAACAAAAACTAGAACTAGCAGAAATTAACTACAATTAACTTTCAGATAAATCCCAATCGAATAACACAAATTTAGCCAATTCAAGGAATGAAAACTATAAAAAATATCAAAACGCTCAAATAAGTTTAGGTAAAAAGATCATTTCCATTTGGCATTGTCCATATTAAACTCTTCTTTTTAAGACTCTTGTCAAAGGAATTTGGAATCATTGAGAAATGAGTCCATTAAAAACAATGTAACTATTCAAAATTGGATATTGAAAGCTGACAATAATCAGAAATTGTTGGGTAGGTTATATTTGAAGCACATTTAACTAAAAGAAGTGTTAATAGTTTTAATGAACTTTGCTAGATCAATGCCAAAAGAACAACGCGGACATAAAGAAAATAGAACAAGAAAAGCAATTAATGGAACTGCAGCTAAGTATGACACACGAAATTGTTAATATTAATGAACCAATCAGAATAAAACCTTGTCTTAGATACATGTCAAAATGACTTGAAAATACAAAAAGTGGATTGCTTTAACAAGGATTCAACTATTAGAGAATTGCGGAAAAAAGCTGAGGATAATCAAAGGGCGGAAGGGGAAACGAATTCACTCAAAGTGGAGCTAAGTATGCAATATTAAAAATGAAATTTAAGAAAACCCCTCATTAAATTATTTTTGGCTTAGGAAAATGTCAATTAAATAGTAACAACATTGTGAAGAATTCCACGGATAAGGATGCAACTATTAACAATTTAAGAAATGATGCCGAGTATTATCATCAACGCTTTGGTATGTGTCAAAATATATATAAATATATATGTATATAAACTTAAATATATATACTTATATTCTATATCTTTACTAGACCAATGCCAAAAAGAAATGAACTCAACTCAAAAGGATTTAGGTATGCAATCAAATTAACGAATTTTTATTAACCATTTAGGAAATATGAATTAATTATTAATGATAATTTCTACACTCTTCTTAACAATAGATAACTATATACACGGCTATACAGAATTTTACCACAAAGCAAAAGCCTTAGAAGCGAATCTGACTGAAATTGTGAGGAAACTCAAATCAAAGGAAGATGAATTAAATGAATGCACATCTCGATCAATTTCTCCCTCTGGAAGTCTTCCAACTTCTTGCAAAGGCCTTAAAGCTGGATTTCAAGAGATACAACTTTCTAATGGAAATATATTTAATGCGCTATGTGATGGTGCTGGTTGGATTATCATACAGCAACGAATTAATGGACAATTAGATTTTAACAGAAGCTGGAAGGAATACGTGGATGGATTTGAAGACGCAAATGGGCATGGGGAGTTTTTTATTGGATTGGAAAATCTTCATCTAATTACCAAGTCTTCAAGACACGAGTTATATGTCTTAGTAACATTTTCAAGCAATACTTATCATTATTGGACAAAATATGATAACTTCAGAGTTGGAAATGCAGAATCTCTCTACGAATTGGAATCAATAGGAAATTTTAATGGCACCATTGATGGCTTAAGTTTCAATGTCGGTCAAAAATTTTCAACATATGATAAACAAAATTCTCATAAAGATTGCGCTGCAAATGGAGACGGCGGATGGTGGTATCCACCATTTTGTGGTTATAGGTCAGTTTAGTTTCACATTAAATTAATTCAAAATAATTTAATTTAATCATCTTTTAGCAATTTAAACGCACGATATAATAAAATAATCTGGAATTTCAAGGGTGTTACCACCGCAATAATGAAAATTCGCCCATATGGAGTTTGATAAATCCAAACTTATATATTTTATACGTGTTCCTATTTATGAAAATATATTTTCGCTTCCAATAAATTATTCCATGAATTCCATGATCAAACAGTTTTAATGGCTTCTTAAGGTCTACAGTTAATTCATATATATAATTAATATAGTATAGTATACCTTATGTATAAATTCTTTTGGCAATCATTCGACTCATTTCAAAGATTATGTGATGTAATTTCTATATATATATATTATATAGCATTTTTATTATATTTTATTATTGATTATGGTTTCTTTACATATGGGAGTTTAATTCAATTTTGGTTTAAGTTGGTAAGCAAAACTTTTAGTAGCTATTTTATATTAGAATAGATGTCCAAAATTAATCAAAATTGTGTGCTTAACTTTCCACCTTTATTCACTATGCAATTCTATTTTTATACCCGCTACCCATAGGGTAGAAGTGTATTATAACTTTGTGCCGGCAGGAAATGTATGTAACAGGTAGAAGGAGGCATCTCCGACCCTATAAAGTATATATATTCTTGATCAGCGTCAACAGCCGAGACGATCTAGCCATGTCCGTCTGTCCGTCTGTCTGTCTGTCCGTCTGTCCGTCTGTCCGTATGAAACACTGGATCTCAGAGACTATAAGAGATAGAGCTATAATTTTTTTTCGACAGCATTTGTTATGTTTGCACGCAGATCAAGTTTATTTCAAATTTTTGCCACGCCCACTTACGCCCCCGCAAATCAAAAAAATCAAATTACAGGTGTAATTTTAAAGCTAGAGCTGCAAGTTTTGGTATATATAATGACAACAATAGTATTTATGATTCCTGAAAATTTGGTTGCGATCAGATAAAAATTGTGGAAGTTATTAAAGAAATACTTTTGTATGGTCTAAAACGCCTACTTACTAGGGGTCTCATTTGCTTTGGCCGACAGTCTGGTATATTTTGAAAGTGGTACTATACCATTTGGTATATTTTTAGTATTTTGTAGTATTTTTGGTATATTTTGGAAATAATACCGCAATATTTTGCTTTTATTCAAAATGGGTAGCGGGTATCTCACAGTCGAGCACACTCGACTGTGGCTTTCTTACTTGTTAATATTGCTGGCTCCTCTAGACAATGTGAGCATTAATACGCCAATCGATAGCAAATTAATTATTGTATAATCTTCTTGGCGGTGGGACATAATCCTAATATTGCAGACTCTGTCTGCATTCAATGCGAATTTCGCGCTCGACGAATCGGAATGTCCGATGGTCAATGGAAACCGCCAATATTTTGCTTAACATTGAGCCAAAAGCCAACAGCAATTAAAGGCCAATAAGTGGCTCAAAATGTGCAACTAAGGAACAACTGTGGGTGGAGCTATCGTTTATTATAGAAGCTCAAAGGGAGCTCACATAAATAAAAGCCTTGTGCTCAAGTCTAAACGATTGCAGTTGAAAAGCAAAGCTTTAAATAAAAAAGTAATTAGGAATTTTAAAAATAATCATTCAAATACATTTTATATGCAATTGGAAAATTTAAGTTTTGTTTATTTTGAAGAATGAGATGTTATGCAACATTAATGCAATTACATTACTTTGAATACTTCTATTACTTTTTTTTTGAATGTCCAAATTGCACTTAAAAGCAATTTTCAACTGATTTGTAAATCTTGTTCATTACTTTTATCAACCAGTTTGAGAAACAAGTAAAGAATACAAATGTGAAATCAAAGCATTTAGCAAAGTTACTCGCATTATAAACATCTAAATTCGAGATGCAGCTCAAGAACGCGCTAACGTTCAATGAAATGCCAAAAAAAAAAAATCCGAGCACAATTGAGAAGGAGAGAGAAAAAGAATTCTCCGCTCAGGTGACGAAATGTGTTCTGAAGCTCTACGTGATATGCCTGGGAAGGGTCTAAAAATGAAGGAAAATGGTTGCCAAAAAAAAAAACCAAGTAAATCCCCTGCCGACAAGTTTTGGGGGGAAGAGGAAGTCCTTAAGTATGGCTCGATGGGGGAAGGGAGGACATAACCAAATCCTCAGACAGACAACAATGGCTGGCATAAGGTGCGAAGCGAAGAGGACAAATGCAATCAATACGCATAGACGGCACATAACAGGTATTACGAGCTCGAGAATTATGTGTTATATATACATATATAATGTATAACGTATAATGCGTAATGCATAATGCATGATGTGTGTGTGGTGCCGAGTCTGGGGTGAAAAATCAACGCCAAGCGTAATCTATTAAATTACCCTAATTTCATCACGCACCCAAATCCCTTTTAGTCGAGCCGTTCTCTGGCCCCCCCAAATGTGGCAAAACAATAAAAATTTGCATAATATCGGTATAATATTTTAGCATTATGTGTGTGTGTGTGCCTGACAAAGGTGCAGAAAGTAACGGTATTATGCGCCAGACAGTCAAATCAGACTGAAGATATTCGTTCACATTTCGCCATATCAGTTTTGCATTTTGGGTGGCTCGGCTCAAAAGTACATGTTAATGGCACTCACACACACACACACACACACACACACACACATACGCATAAATGTGGCAACACATGTTACCAACATTTTATTTTTTTCGACAACTTTGCATAGCTTGACTATCATTGTTCGAAGTGTACTCGCACTTGATTCCTCTCTAGTCAGCCAAGTAATTTATTTTCACATTGTGTGTTGGCTTCTTTGCTATGGTAAATCTCCCCACTAATTACTTGTCTAATTACTGGGATTTTAACTGCAAATTAGTTGCAATTTGTTAAAGTCTAAGTTGCAGTTTAAGGCAACACACGAAAGAGGAGGAAAAATAGAGTAGAAGTGCAGTTAAGCCAAACTGAAGAAATTATTGAGATATATGGCTTGCAAGTTATTATTAATTCATTCTATTTTTACTTACTTTTCCGAAATATATATATTAGGATATACAACAGTTCACTGTTTTCGTATTTCTTTTAGTTAGTTTAGTTAGTTTATCACTTGCCTATTGTCTTTATAAAATACAACATTGACTTAAAAACCATGGTATATTTATTCTGTTTTCCTGTTGTTCTCATATTTTCCCACAAGTGCACAACAAAGAAATAAAAATCATAACTTTTATTAAATATAAGCTTTTATAATAATAATAATAATAGAACTGTTACTGTAATAAGTTAGTTAACCTTTAGTTAGGTCGCCAAAATTTCCTTAAAATTCTCGAGTTTTAAGACTTCACAACGCACTGAATGAAGTGCAGAAGATTAAGGAAATGCTAAGGCAAAATTCAGAGCAGACGCATCTATCTGGATTTGGCGTCACAGTTAGTTATGCATTTTAGCTTTGGGCAGCTATAAAATGCAGATGCATAAATCTAAAAGCATATTTGTCGCCAATGACTTGGCGTTCGCTCAACAGTCGGCAATAATTTATCATATTTATAAGCAGCAGCAGCTCCGTGGGCGATTGGCTCATTTGCCAAAGCCCAAAGCCCAAAGCAGCGTGCAATGAACTTTCGCCACACAAATAAGGCAAATAAATTGCATTAGATAAGTAGGCGAATTTATGCTTATTGTTTAATTTATTGTATTTTATTTTCGTCGATAAATTGGCATATGTTGATGTTGATTTTTGTACGTTTCTTTTTTTTTTGCGGTTGAACTTTGATGAGTTCAATGCGAGCCGCGGGACATTGATGCGTAAGAGAGCGTAAAATGAAAGGAAATTGAAATGCGGGCAAATTGAATTGGACAAGGACGAACCCAATCCACTGTAGACCCGCAACTGACTGACATGATGTGCTTCGTTGAGCGCAGAGAAACACAAGAAAAAGGCATTAGAAACGAAAGCGAGCCCGCAAGTATGCAACAACTTTCACTTTGGGACCAACTCATTGAGCTCAATCAAATATTCAAAAGTCAGTCGAAGATGGAGCATCCACTGCCTGCCTTCTGCCTTCTGCCTTTTCGACTTTTCCCAGCAATGCATAATTAAAATCCATTAAGTGTAATTTCCCAACTCTTTCGATTACTTTTTCTACTACTTATATACATCTCTTGGTGCCTGGTCTTTCTTGGACTGCGTAAAACTTTTCTTAATGAATCCAATTGAAATTCAGCATCGCAAAACAAACTCGGAAATACGCTTTTCGAAACTATTGTATACAAAAATACAAAAAATCGCAAAGAATTCGATTCGATAATAAATATTTAAATGCAAAATTCTATTTTACAAATCGAATCATTTCTTATATGCCATTAATTTTGATTGTTTTGATTTTGCGAAGGATTTGATTTGGCATTGCGATTGGGTTGTCATGGTTCATAAATTTTACAGCAGGCAAATTTGTTGGCCTCATGAATAGCAAAGTGCAAAATTCAATCAATTTGAGCCATTTACTCGTTCGAGTGTTTTGTAACCTGGCCACAATGGTCATTCAGCTCAGCTCAAAACCATCTGTGGCTTGTGTTTTTGACATACCTTCTACTACCAGAGGACATCCATTGAAATATTTGCAAAAGTTCATCAATTGTAAGAGTTTTCCAATTAATACACACACACACACACACATATACTTGTACACATGTGCATCCATGTCAATTCATTGGCTTTTGATTTAATAATGTGCACTCGGAATTTGCATGATACGAACTTGTTGTTGTAATTGCTATTCTTGTTCTTGTTGTGGGCATTTCATGGATCTGATGGCTTGTTAATATTGTAAGCTCTACATTTCACTCTACTTTTTTCCCCACCCCTCTCTCTCTCTCTCTCTCTCCGCTCGTTCTCATATTGCATGCAAAGCTCAAGGCTAGAAATACGCATTTAATTGAATTTTTTCCCCTTTAGTTTAGCACAAAGTTGTCCCCGGTTCGGGCTATGTGCACTTGTTGGAAGCGTTTGTAACAGCAGACATTTTGCTAGGAAGTGGGTCAAACAGTAGATTAAATATAGCAAAAACTATATACAAGTTAAATTTGTAACTCATTCAAAGGAGTAAGTAGGATGCAAATCAAAAAGCTTAGTACTCCATATGGCTTAAAAGTCATAGATATTTAAAATTGAATTATAAATACGAAAGCTTCAAAATGTATACTCAAACAAATCTAAGAAAGTTAAAGTTGAAGTATTATTCTTAAAATTTACCAAATTAATATACTGCAAAAATCCAAAAATATACCAAAGGCTATATTTGATATATTGTTATAGTATTGCATTTAAAATATACCGCAAAAAATACTAAACTATATCAAATGCTATATTTGATATATTGTTATAGTATTTCATTTAAAATATACCGCAAAAAATACTAAACTATATCAAAGGCTATATTTGGTATATTTCTTAAATGCTACAATCATAATATACCGCAATATATTTCATGTATTCATATATTACCACATTCAAAATATACCGAGAAAATACAAAAATATATTAAAGGCCACATTTGATATATGTATATAATACTACATTCAAAACATACCATAGAAATATACCATAAAATATACCCTATGTGCAGTGGGTGTAAAAAAAATGTTACTTACAAAATAAAGTATTCTGAGTATTCATTTATTGTCTGGAATATTTTAATGCCTTTTTAACATTAATTTCAAAATAAAAACAAAATTATACAATTTTATATTAAATTTGTTTGTTTTATGTAATTTTAGTTGATTGCATTGTTTAGAAGCTGAAATACTGCATTAAAAATGTGTATTTGATAAAATAGCTAAAGGCAAAGAATTGTCGTCAAATCAAAATATACACTAAGAGTATTAAAGTCACATCAACTTTTCTTTACTTGACTAAGCCATAAATAGCATTTGTTTATATAAACTGTGTATGTTATGCTGCGAATACTGTGAGTATTCGTATTCGTATTCGCATTCGCCAGGACAAAAAGTCAATTTGTGGCATAATGAACTGCAAACCGGTAAACTGTCGCCCAATTCCAGTTTATTGCCATTTAAATGCAGTCAACAGGCAATCAATGAACAAAAAAAAAAAAAAAAGCGAACATACAAACCGAAGGGAAGGGATAAATGCATTTATTGATTTAATATCTGTGCTGCCTGAGGCCAATTTAATCATCATTTGTAGAAAATAATTAAAATTTACAATAACAGGCAACGGCTGGCTGCTGCTGCTGCTGCTGCTGTTGGGCCAAAAAGTCTGGTCTGATCGCACAGTTTCGTAATACACATTGAAAATGTTTTAATAACTTGCAACAAAAATGAACAGAGGCTGTTTTTTGCTGTTTTTCCATGCACAGACAGAGCGACATCTCAATGAAACTTTAAGAGGCAAAAAGTGCAAATTGCAACTTCCCAGTTGCACAGCATAATAAAAAGTGAGAGCTAAAAAGTTTATGACTTGAAAATATCCTGGAAAGTCAATAAAGTTGTAGATGAACAAGAAAATTTTGACAATTATAAATGACAGTTTAATTAATTCTGCAATTCAGTTTTAGGAAATAAAATTTGGTAATCATTCATTTCTTTATTGATGCTACTTATTAATTAAATTTATATGCAGCAATCTCAGTAGCTCTTTAATAATTTACAGGGTAAACACAATCCACTCTTTCTTGGCACTTTTCGCATGCGAAATTTGTGAAATTCCTGGCTGCCTTATTGCGGCCCATAAAATGTGCTAATTTGGATGACATTGCGCAGACAATTTGAAATCGCGAGTGCTTTAATTTTGAATAGCTGACGCCGCCCCATAAGCATCCAGCTTCTAGCACATAGTTGGTCACGGTTTAAGTTTACAGTTGCCACAGCTCATAAATAAGCAGAGTTGTGTGTTGTGTGTGTAAATCTGAGTGTAGTTGTAGTAGTTGGAATATAGAATATACTCGCTTGCAGCTGCTAAGTGCTATTCATGGTATTTTGGCTATTGGGTGCGATGTGTTGCCTTTTGTTGCCCCTTTTACGATGTCTAAATACGATGTAATACGAGTTGTCTGTGAGTTCGCTTCCCTTTACTCTCTCTCTCGCTCTCTCTTTCTCTCACTCTCTCTGTGTGTTGTTTTACTTGGGCTCGTATAAGTGCCATTTCAAGCTCATTAGTGGCCATAATTAGCCAGCACAGTTTATGGCCCACAGACAACCAGACAACGCAGAGAGACGACAAAGATACAACTACAGTCTGCCTGTTGGCTGCATTGCACAAAAAAAATGCGGCATAGGCAATGAGAGATTATCAATGCGCTTTAGCAAGAGAAGTAAATAATTGAAATTGTAAATGAAAAAAAAACTAAACTAATATATTTTATCGTAGATAAATTTTTTTTATGAAATAAGAAAAACAAAAAGAAAAAAAAAACATTAAAGTTATTATTTAAATTTTCTTATAAAAAATGAATATGATAATTACCAAGCTTTAGGTATATTTATACTAAGATTGTATTAATAAAAAATGTATTATATGTTTATTAGGAAACTATAAAATTATTCAGCAAAAACCGCTTTTAAAATGTTGCAAGCTAAAACTAATTATTAAGACAAATTGCATCAAACTTATAATGCTTAGCAAACAAAATTTAATAATTAACAGAAAATATGTCATATACCATATATTACAAATATGCCATATAAAATACCATATACCATATAAGTACAACAAATGGTATAATATACCATTTATTATGTGATATATGGTTTACTATATATTATAAGGTATATTTTATTATGCCACATATAATATATCTTTTACCATATAATATAATATAATGGTGTTTATATGATATTTTATATAAATGTATACTCTACCAATTATATTTTAAGTTGCTCCAAATTAAATGTCTTTTACCATAAAATAAACCATATACTATAATATACCAAATACCACATTATAAATGGTATATTATTTAAAATTGTTCTACATTAAAATTTATTTCATATCTCTTGTAACAGCAACTATTCAACTCTACAAAAAACATATAAAAATTAAAAGAAAATATATACTTTGATCATATAATATTATATTCATCAAAAAAAGAACTTATTAAAAGTATGGCAAGTTAAACCTATTCATTAAGTCAAAATCCATCTCGCCTGCAACGCATAATTTGTTGGTGTCAAAATATGCCATCGAATAATCCTTATTAACAATGCAAGTATTATTTTTTCACAGCTGTGGTTTTCATTATAAATTCCTGAGAACAGTTCAATAGATAAATGCCATTGTCGATGCCAACACCTCAATGGGCATACAATATCTAGTCTAAACCTCTGCCTTTGTCAAAGATAATCCCACTGTCAATAGGCTCGAAATACTCGAGAGTAGAGAGCAGTGTGTGTGTGTGTGTGTGTGTGTGTGTGTGTGTGTGTGTGTGTGTGTGTGTGTGTGTGTGTGTGTGTGAAGCCCAAAGAACACAAAACGCAGATACTTTTCGGCTGCCCTCACATTTATATTGTACTTTTCCTTTATTTTCTTTTTGCTGTCGTTTCATTTTTCTTTTGCTTTTTTTTGCACCCATTTGAAGATTTCGCCAAGAGCAAAGGGAAGGGAACGGGAACTGAAGTGAAGTGCTAAACTTTATGGTGCCGTGCATTACAAACTGAAACATATGTTTATTGTCCATGCCCCTCGCTGTTGTTTCTCCCCTTCGCTGGTGTCTGGGCAGCGAGAAAATTTTTATTTTTGCTGTCAGCGAGGCGACACCGCACATAGAACTGCTGCAACACTTCAAATGACACCGTCTCCCTTTGTTCCCCCCTTTCGCTCTTCTGCTGCAAGATGCTCATTTGTTTGCATTTAGCGCAAGTTATGAGTGTGTGCTACTCTCTGTCTGTGTGTATGTGTGTGTGTGTTGCCGAGCATATAGCCAGGTTGTCATTAACAAATGGCAAATTAAATTGTGCTTAAATTTGGCCCCGCCACAAAGACTGACATGCAGCTGCAGCAGCAGATATGCTTTATCTGATAGAGAAACTATCTTATGAGGTGAATTCAGCAAAAAGAATAATTAAGAAATGAGCAAAGCTATGCCTAAGAATGGAAAGTTGTTGTGCAAAGTATTTTATACGTCTGTCTAAGTGATAAATTTAACTTGAGATGAAGTATTTTAAGAAGCTTTATTACTGCAGATGTTAAGTTCATATGCGCATATGATTTATTAAATACAATTTAAGGATTATGGCAACTAAAGAAAAATTTAATTCGTTTCAAGTCGCAAATTAAATATGTTTTAGTATTTCTTTCGCTATTAGTTTGTAATATCCGAACACAAAAAGTAAAATAGTATGCATAAAATTAATCCGATTAAATCTCAAATATTATATTATATAGAAATCTATCAAGAGACTATTAAAGAAATATTTTAAAATGTAGGAAAAGTGCAGAAATTTGTATAGAAATCTTTGTTATTACAAATGTGAAGTCACTTAATATCACTTTTCAAATATAGTTGACAAATTTTGGCAACTAGAAATTTAATTCATTTCATGTTTTTTTTATTTCTGTCGCTATTGGATTGTAGTGTCTGAAGATTAAAAGTAATTAACATATCGAAGTATTCATAAAGCTTTTATTATTAGATATATATGTATATTTAAATGAATTATTAAATTCAATATGATTTATGACAAGCAATTCAAGAATTGTGGCAACTATATAATGTTAACAACTAAATATTTTTATCTGATTGTTTTTTTACCGAAAATTGGGCAACTTACTACCGTGAATTGAATGTAGTACAATATTAATATACCAAATATAACCTTTGGTATAATTTAAGAATATTTGTGGTATATTAATTTGGTATTTTAAAACAAATGCCGAACTGTATTGCTTTTGAATGTTGCTCAATATTAATATACCAAATATAACCTTTGGTACACTTTTAATATATTTGTGGTATATTAATATGGTATATTGTTAAATTAATACCGCACTTAATTGCTTTTATTCAAAATATTACTCGACTGTAACTTTCTTACTTGCTTTGCATGAGTATGAAATGAATATCATATTTATCTATTTCATATTTGATTCATTTGATATTCATTGGAATTTCGAATATATTTTACAGAGACAAAGATAACAAAATAAGCATTTAAATATCGAAGTAAATGCAGTCTAAAGTGCACTTATGCAATCTCGTTGGGCAACTTTGACAAAGTACCTGCATTTTGGCAGTCTGCTCAGCCACTTAGGAGCCAGCTAACAGCCAGCCACGCCCCCACAATCCAGTGAGAAAGGAACAAAAAAAAAAGGAAACTTTGTCGAATTGAAATTCTCAAGAGTGAAATAACTCAGGATTGCAAACGCCCACAAAATTCGAATGCGGCGCACTTCAATTAAATGCCCAAACCAACAAAAAACAAGTAAGAAAGCTACAGTCGAGTGTGCTCGACTGTGAGATACCCGCTACCCACTTTGAATAAAAGCAAAATATTGCGGTATTATTTTCAAAATATACCAAAAAATACTGCAATATACTAAAAATATACCAAATGGTATATTTAGTATAACGATATGGTACTAACATTCAAAATATACCATAGACAGCATAATATACTAGATTGTCGGCCAAAGCATCTAAGACCCCTAGTAAGTAGTCGTTTTAGCCCATACAAAAGTATTTCTTTAATAACTTCCACAATTTTTATCTGATCGCAACCAAATTTTCAGAAATCATAAATAGTATTGTTATTATTATACACACCAAAATTCGCAGCTTTAGCTTTAAAATTACGCTTATTATTCGATTTTTTTGATTTACGGGGGCGGAAGTGGGCGTGGCAAAAATTTGAAACAAACTTGATCTGCGTGCAAACATAACAAATGCTATCGAAAAAAAATTATAACTCTATCTCTTATAGTCTCTGAGATCCAGTGTTTCATACAGACAGACGGACAGACGGACAGACGGACAGACGGACAGACGGACAGACAGACAGACGGACAGACGGACATGGCTAGATCGTCTCGGCTGTTGACGCTGATCAAGAATATATATACTTTATAGGGTCGGAGATGCCTCCTTCTACCTGTTACATACATTTCCTGCCGGCACAAAGTTATAATACCCTTCTACCCTATGGGTAGCGGGTATAAAAAAAAATAACATAGAAAATCTGAGAACACATGTTGAAGAAGGATAAGGTTAGAAAATGGAGGAAGAAAAGTGATGGGGAAAGCGGAGGAAGGCGGGAAATAAGTGCGGGGGAGTGTGTCGAATCTATTAAGGTTTTTGACATTAGCATGAAAAACGCATTTTTCTTTTTGGCAAAACGAAAACCGAAAATCCGAACGGAAATGTTTTAAATAACTTCCGAAGTTTTGTGCGGCACGGTAGAAAGTGAAGAGAAGGGAAGAGTAGAGGAGGAAAGGGAAACGAAGTAAGTAGGCAGACATAGGTGACAAAACATTCAACATCAATATTCAAGGGAGAGGAGGAGAAGGAGGAGGAAGCAAGAATATTGTGGCAGCAAAGTTTGCATTTCTTTGCTCAAGTTGCCTTTTGTTATGCGACATTCGAGTCGACACTTTGATTGAATAAAATTGTTAAATTATTTCTTGCACATTACCCGACATTACCCGGCTATGAAATAAAGTGTGCAAATGTTGTGAGCTTCCCTTTTTCCCCCTCTCATCCTCTGCGCTCAACTTTGCACAAAAGTTGCGCATATTTATACAATTGAATTGTTTACATCAAAATAATGCTTGCGAAGGGTTCAAAGTTTCGTATTTTCGTATTTTTTTGGTATTTTTTTTTTTTATTTGCGGCAAACTTTTTTATGGCTCTGCTAACGTGTCGTATACTTTATCAGTTTTTATGCCACTTTGATTGATTTCATTTTGGTTTGAGATTTTTCGGGTTAAAGTGGGGGAAAAAACAGAAGAGTTTGACAAATTGATAAATCAACAGTTAAAAATGTTTAAAGTTTCTCAATTTATGAATAAATTTGGTGTGATGCTTAATATTATTTTAAGGTTTTAATCAATTTTTTGACTAAAATGAAGTCACTAATAAAATTCTTGTTTTGTTGAATTTTCAATAAGTAAGTTAATTTCATCTGAATTACAAATTCTGTCAAATATTATAATTAATATTTTATTTATTATTTTCATTTTTAATTTTGTGAAATTTATCTACAAATTCTATCAAATATTATAATTTATATTATATTTATTTTTTTAAATTTTTATTTTCAATAACTAAGTAACTTTCATCTTAACTTCAAAATATGAGAAATATTATAATTTTGATTTTGTTTTTAAATTTTTATTTTGTGGAACTTTCAATAAGTTTGTTAATTACATCTTAACTTCAAATTCTGATTAATATTATACTTTTTATTTAATTTATTATTTTAAATTTAATAATATTTTAAATAATATTTAAATCTTTGTAAAAGATTTCCTTTCATTCTATTAGCTTCATTAAATATCTTTATCGTAATCTGCGTTTGCAATTTTAGCATTGTTTAAATAAATGAAAATTCATTCACTTTTCTCGATTCGTATCTAGGTATGTGTGGTCCATTGAGATAAGCCATACCTCCTTCCCTCCCTCCTCTCTCCTCCCACCCACCATCTCTTGTTCTGTAGAACTCTGAATCTCAAGCCATTTGAGCAATGAGAAAACGTAGACATAAACGGCTGCACAAACTTGGCAAAACGTCTGCGAGGCAGAAAGTTTTCGTGAAAACTCTTGGCCCATTGACAAAAGTTGACATATGCAAAAACACATACAAATTATCAGCACATTTATCTGGGGAAATAATGCACGAGAATGCAAAAGTTTTGATTTATTTTTAAAGCAAAAAAAAAAAACTTTTTGCTCTGTCACAATTTTGATGAGGGTCCAAAGACAGATAGAGAGACAGACAGAAAGACAAGTTAGAAAAACAAAACTTAACACAAATCGAAATACAAAATGCAAAATCAAAAATGACGGTCTCCCCTCTCCCCAGAGATAGAAAGAGAGAGAGAGAGAGAGAGAGACAATGGATGAATCCCCCAAATGAAGCCAATAGACAATAAGGCTTCAACTGCCGGATTAACGTGCTTAAATCGCTTAAGACCTATTAACAATAACTTCAAAAACTTGCTTTTCTCAGCAAAATTTCACCAGATAGCTGAAAATTACAAATAAAAAGCATTTTAAGAGATTTGCATGAATGTTTTTTTCGATTTAAATGTGGAGCAAATTGTTTTGATTTTGAGTGGCAGTTGTGAATTAAATTGTAGCCTGTGTAGGAATGTTGAATTATGTGAGGTTTGAGTAATTGAGTTCTCAATGTGATTAAATTAAAACAATTCAACTTTTTGATACTTTAATGAACTCGCTTCAATCACATTTTAAAGAGAAACAAAAATATTCAAGTTCTTATGTATTAGGAATTTTAATAGATTCTGATAAAGTATTTAGAAATCATAAAAATGTGCAACATTTTGAAGAACTTATTTAATGCATTAATAATTTTGTATAGCTTATACAAATTCTAAAGCACTTTTAATTTGTTATAATGGTTGCATCAATATTTCAAGTAATTGTGTATTAAGAATTTCAGAATTTGAATTTAGTTCAATTTTAACTTAATTTACCTATTTGTGATTATTAATCTTATAAGAAAATTTCTAACTATTCAACAGACAATTTTTTTGTTTATGTTATTTTTAATTTTAATTTAGTTAAACGTTCACTTAAATTTACTTTTTGTAATTTTAAATTTTGTAAGAGCATTTCAGACTATTGAAAAGGTAAATTCTTTTTTTTATTTATTTGCACGTTACATAAATATTTAAAATAACTCTATGCTAACATTAATTCAATATAGTTCAACTTTATCTTAAATTTACTATTTATAATTATAAATATTGTAAGAGCATATCAGACTATTAAAAACGTAAATTCTTTTATTTATTTACCATATTTGCAAGTCTAACTCTATGCCAACATTAATCCAATATAGCTTTCAAGTTATAAGATAATTTCAGACTATTCAATATAAAAAGTTACTTATTTATTAGGCAGTTAATTTAGTTAAATGTTCACTTAAATTTCCTATTTATCATTTCCTCATTGCCTCAAAAATAGATTTTAATTTTATAAAAAAAGTTTCTATTCTTCAATTTGACTTTATTGCATAAATTTGCAGTTACTTTTTCAAGCATTTCTCTTACTTGAACCGAATTAAATGCCTCCAACATTCACAATCCTCAACAACTACAAAAAAAAATCGAAAAGACAACTCGAGTGATTGTCTTTATTTTGGTGACCCCACATCGAAATGCCCGTCTTATGTCTTCGTAATCGAGTCAGAGTGGACTATTACATCGATTTATCAACATGTCAACATATTTAATGAGACGGGGTTAAGGACATTTGCTGTTTAGCCTTTTGTATAGTTATGTATTACACACAACTACTCGATGTGTGTTTGTGTGTGTGTGTCAGTTCTCAAAGCGTTTCAATGGATGCGATAGCTGCCAACTCAATAATGTGCCAGTGCCAATATTGCGTATACGCGCCATAGACCGGCCATTGTGCTAGCTGTTACTGCCATTGCTGCTGCCATTGCTGTTGATGTTTTGCTAACTGGATTTGTTTGCAGTGTGCGGAAATAGTTGTAGAAGGGCATTTCGATGTGTGTTGTTGAAGTTTATATACTGGCTAAACTGTATGACCAACTGACGTATGCATGTCCTCGACAGAACTACACACACACTCACACACATACACACACATAAAAGCAAATAACTGTCGTCTGTTGGGTGGATGAGGTGCAGAGACAATTTGAATGGATATCGGTGAACCAAACCGAAATAGTTGTCAGCATATACACATTCGTATAGAACAACATGTAACTCGAGTTTCGTAGCAGTAGTAGTCCTTGTTTATCCTGTCAATTGTCCTGGCCATCCTGGTCATCAGTGGGCCATGGCAAATCCTTATCGAAGCATTGGCTTGTGCCTAAGCCAACCTCATAAATATTTTGCACAATTTTGCACACAGCAAAGCGCAAAAATGTTGCCTTCAATTGAAAATTGCGTTTAACAGTTTTGCCATCGCATTCATTGTTAGTTCACCTCTCTCTTTCTTGCTTGTGGTTTTTGTACTGTTATTAAGCCAGCAGCTGTTGCATTTCACAAAATTTAATGAACTATATACACACAAACAATACTCACACACACACACTCATACTCGTAGGCTGAAAGTCTTTCAATTTGCCTGCCTTCAAGTTGCTGTTATTGTTATTTTAGTTGCCGTTGTGTTATCGTTGCTTGTTGTCCTCAACTATGCGAATGCAAACAAATTGTGTTAAGGCGTCCATTCCCATAAATACAAATTAATTGGCCTTGCCCATTGTTGTGTGCCACTTGTTATTGTTGTTATTACCCCAAATTTAGAGGCTGGCAAAAACTCAAAGAGAAATGTTGAGAATGCGAGAAGTTCCATACACACTTTCGTTGCGTCAGGAATTGACAAGTTATCTCTCAGAGCATAAGCACATGCTAAACATGCCACAAATCGCATTCATAATTCCATTATCGACATGCGTTAATAATTGTTATCATTTTCTGCTAATAATTCTACTTTGATTTTGCTAAGCTAAGGATTGCTATCGATATTTTGTGTTATTTTTCGATTTGAATATTTAAAGTTTATATTGTAGAATGTCACAATAATAAATAACAATCTATATGTAATCAATGACAGCTTTTCCATGAGCTTAAATTCATTTGATAGTTAGTTCTAACTCATTTGCATGTTTCTGAGAATCGTTATTTTCATCATATGGATAGCGTGAGTTTCATAAGCTCAAACAATTTTTTACTTAAAGATTATTTTTATAGCTCTTGATTGCTCCAATAGTTAGAGATCAGATTTTTAAGGAAATAAAGTATACTCCATCATATAAAAATATATATAACTAATATTCAATATGAAATGCTTTTCTTCTGGCTTTTGTATACTTACACTCAATTGCTTAATTCAGTTTATTGGTTAAATTTTTCTACAGCCTCGCTCGTGTTTTGTACTCGTTACTTCCATGAACTCTCGTTGCTTTTATTCAGTTTTAAATGCTTTTCTCCTGGCTTTTATATACTTACACTTAATTGTTTAAAAGTATATTCTGTTTATTCGCTAATTATTTCCACGCTCTCGTTTGCTTGTTGTACTCGTTACTTTCATCAGCTCTCGTCGCTTGTTCTCGTTGTTTGATTGTCATTCTATAGCCTGTATCTCTTTTTTCTATACTTTACATAACTCGTTCATTATCTGCATTCATCAATTTACTATATATGTGCACTCACTGTTTCTAAGTTTTATCTACTCGTCATTTTATACAGCTACTCGTTAGTTTTATTTGCACACTTTTGGGCACTCGTTACTTTGTGAAAACTCCAATTTTGATAGCTTTTATTATTTATGTATTTGGATATACGTTACTTTGTGAAACTCCAATTTTGATAGCTTTTATTCTACATGTATTTGTATATTCACAACTAGCAACTCCCAGAGATCGAATATACATAAATATGACGCCATAATAACTGGGAAATACTCGCACGTTTTAGGCGTTTTTTATGGCAGTGTGAAGGTGGCGTGAAAATACTCGTAGAGAACTCCAACTGAAAATGTGTCACCAGCTGCCGTTTTCAATCTTAATATTTGATGTCACACGTCGCAGACTCGCAACAGCTGTGACCAGTTTTTCTCGTTTTCCTTTACTTTTACGAGACAAAGTCATGTTAACGCTTTATTGTTGAGCCTCGTGACCTACTAGACTTCAAAAAAGAAGAAAGCATAAAAAGGAACAGCAAAGAGCTAACAAATGCTCGGCATTAGCAAATCTAAACTTCCTAGAAATGAGTTTGGTCAAGGAGTATATGATTATGGTCAGTTTGCAAATGAATATAATGAATCTGTCTGGTGCGCACGAGTTGAGTTGCAATGAAGTGATTTGTCTATGTTCTGGAAGACGCCGCAAGATTGAGACACGCTGCACTCTCAAACTCTAAAATGGCAAAACAATTTAATGCTTGGCTGATAACCATGCCGCACATGTCGCTGGCAAATGACAGGCAATTGGGCGATAAGAACAGTTCCCAACTCAGCTAAAAGTGGCTGCCCAAACTTCAACTCACTTTCATTTCGCAGACTGTCAGAAAAAGCGGCCCAACAACGACAACAACAACAACAGGAGCAGCCTCAGACAAAGCAAAGAAAAGTACACACAAATCAAGGGGTACTCGTATGTATGAATGCAGAGGGAATCGCGGGGGGGGGGGCGGAGTTGGGGTAATGTGTATTGAACACTGCCGATAAACATATGAAAAATGCACATGCGGCGCGCCAAGTTCAATTCCGGGGGCCACAAAAGTTTACGCCACTTAATAGAACTTGACGCAAATTCAATTACAACATTGGTAACCTCTCTCTCTATCACTCTCTTTCCTTAAGCTGCTGCTGCTGCTGCTGCTGGAAAAAGAAACTGGCAAAAACTTGCGAAGAAATTTGCGGAAAAACGTTGCCGTTGCCATTGGCTTCTTCTGTGGAAAACTTTTGCCCACCGGCGGCGGTTTTTTGTGTGATTTCTGTAAATGTTGTCACAGCCCTCCGGCTACTGCCTGCTCTCTGTCACTCCTCACCTCTCTTCCCCTCTCTCCCTCTCTCTTTCTCTCTGTCTGGTTGGATGGCATTTGGCCAGCATTGGAACTGCAAGTTTAGTACTTGCGGCTGTTTACTCACCCGGACAGCTTGAGGCTTGAGGCGAATCCCTTGCCCCATTTCGGTTGCAATTAGCAAATAAAACTTGGCATATTTAAAGCGTCAATGAGGCGACGTCGGCTGACTGCGTCAAACTTTCGCAATCACTTTCATTTCGCCATTTCGTATTGGCCAAAAAAAAGCTAAGCTCAGCTTCTTGGCCGTCATCAAACTTGAAAGTCAAAGTGCTGCCCTCCAAAATTGCAAACTTGACTCAAAAAAGCATAAATAAATCGTCAATTTATATATTGAAAAATACATTTAAGGAAAATGGAGTATTAAAAAATATAATTTTTAATTGAAAGTAGAATTTGATTATCAAAAAATTGATTATAGTCAGATCACCTGCTTTTGCTACATTGAGAAAATTGTACTCTTATTTATACCTTGCTTAAAATATAAACACTTTAAATAGCATTAAATAACATTATCAAATTTAGCTTTTTTTAATGCAACATTAATAATACTTTGAAATATATTTTATAACAATTTTAAAATATATGTTTTGTACTCTGCGTACAAATTAAGAAACAACTTGGGTTGTTGTCTTGGCTAATAAACGCTTGCTTAGTGCTACGACGAGTTAACAGGTGGCGCTAGCTAACTGCTGCACGTCAGTTGATTTAACACAATCAGCCCTAGATGGCGCCTGTTAAACTAGTAAAATCAAAAGAATCGTGTTAAAATGCGTTCTTTTTTTATCAGCATATCAAAACTTTTACGAATTCCAGTGCCAATTATTAAAATTGAAATGAATTAAAAATTTAAAGACAACTATGAAATGAAAGAGTTTTATTAAACACTAATAAGCTGAAAGATGGCATAAAAGTGTCTTCATAAATTTAATCTTCATCGCTGCTTGTTATCAATTTTTAATTAAAATTTAAATGTGTAACTAGCAAAAGCTTTTATGCATTTTTAGGCTAAAAATACTGTTGTAAATTTGTGTAACAAGAACTGAAGAATTTGCCAAATGCTGCACGTTCATCCTCTAGAATGCCGCAAGATAGCAAACACAACATTGTGCAGTTCAATTAATATTCGTATAAATACGTGGGCTCGAGGTGCACCAATAACCAGAGCAGCGAAATCATGCAGTGCAATTGGATGCTATGGCTAACAGCCTTGCTGCTGTTGCAACTCGACGAATCCGTGGCAGCGGCAAAGAGTCAAAAACGCCGCCGACACAAGGCGCATCATGTGAAGTTGGAGCGACATCAACACGAACATCACGAGAAATCGCTGTCCAATCTGCAGTTTGAAATGTTGGCACTGCGCACAAAACTTAAACTGAAATCCAACGAGAGCGTTGCCCAAAGTCAATCGACGACGACGACGTCTGTGAATGGCGTGAATACGCCTCGAGTGCCGCTTGGGAATGCGTATAATACGGAATACTTTGGCACAATACAAATTGGGAGTGAGCAAACATTCAAGGTGCTATTTGATACGGCCTCATCGAATCTGTGGGTGCCATCGGTGAAGTGTTCGGCGAACAATTGCACCAACATGGAGCGCTACAATTCGAGTTTGTCGAGCAGCTATCAGGCGAATGGCACCGCCTTTGAGATACAATACGCATCGCATAACAATCAGCCAACGATACTCGAGGGATTCCTCTCCACGGACACGGTGACAATCGCTGGCCTCGCCATTAAGCGGCAAACATTTGCCGAGATTACCACCCTGCCATCGGGTGTGTTTAGTCGGGCCAACTTCGATGGCATCTTTGGACTGGGCTTTATGGAAATCGCCATCGGTGATGTGACGCCGCCGATGTACAAACTGGTTGAACAGGATTTGATCACACAGCCGACATTCTCCATCTACTTGAATCGCAATAATACGGGCACAATTGAGCCCAGTGGTGGCAAACTCTTGTTGGGTCCAAGTGATCCCACATTGTACAGTGGCTGCCTCACTTATGTCCCACTCACTGTGGTCGGCTATTGGCAATTCACCACCGGCAGCATTCACCTAGGTGAAAGCAGCAATAACACTTTGTGCAGTAATTGCGAAACTATTCTCGATGTGGGCACCTCATTGATTGTGGCCCCGTTGCCAGCATTGAAGCGAATCAATGCGCTGCTCGGCATCACCGAGGCGGATAAACGCGACGGTGTCTATACCATTGACTGCGCCCGGATTCCCAGCTTGCCCAGCCTCACACTCAACATTGGACGCAACGATTTCACCCTGAAGGCCTCCGACTATGTGGTCCAATACAAGAGCACCTGTGTCTCCGGTTTCACCAGCCTCGACGATGGCAGCTCCGAGTTGTCCGACGATCGTGGCACCGACTACAGCACGCTTTGGGTGTTGGGCGATGTGTTCATGGGTCCCTTTTACCTGGAGTTCGATTTGGGCTACAAGCGCATTGGCATTGCGCCAAAGATATGAAAAAGATATTATCGATCCATTTGCATAGCACAATTCTCCCATAGTTAATTTACCTTCGTTGGCACTATTGATTATATTTACAAAAAAATGTCAATAAATATTCAAAATATCTAAATACAAAAATCATTGTCTTTATGCGTCTGTTTATACTATGCTGCAGTATTGAATATGTTCGTTAATATATTGTATATCACAGTATATACTGTTCAGACTGTGTTGAGAGAGGTGTAAAAAATGTGAAATACAAAAAGCATTTTCTTTATTTATGCGCTTGCATTGAAAATTTCCGTTAAGTTGCTTCTAACATCGCCTCATTCCATAAGCGACTGTGTGTAAGATAGAGATGGCTAATGCTTGTTTAAGTGTGACCGTATTTTATGTGATATTTAGATATACTTATCGAAAAATGTGCAATAGCGATAGAAATCAGCGAAGCTGGAATAACTTGCAAATCTCAACACGTTCAAGTTATTTTCAATTGCTTAAGAAAATATTAAAAGAAAATCATCAAGAGATATTGATAGAAGTCAGCTGATTAAATATGTACATTTTGGCGCTTTCAAATTATTAAACATTTCTTAGCAATTCCTTAAAAAATTACACATAACAATATGTCGAAAAAATTAAAGGAAATGTTTAAAGAAAACCGACTATCAAGATTTTCATTAATTTTTTCGACATTTTTTTATGTGTTATTTTGACGAGTTGCTTATTATAATGTAGAACATAAATAAGTAAAGTTGATTGATGATTAAAACATAAAGTGTGTATTAACATAATATAATTTTTGAATGACTGAGAACATTCAATAATTTTTTTTTAATTTTATCATTCTCGGTTGATTTGCTTCTATTGCCTTTGATGTGCTTCTTCTCCCTGCCTTCTTCGGGTGAAGCAGTTTTGGTGTTTGGTGTGTGTTTTGCATCACAGAATCGCATCATTGAAGCAAATGCAGTGTAAAAGGCCATAAAGTTTATCATTGTATCGCAAATATTCGCAGCACTTATCGATGTTGTGCTTTTTGTTGTATAGATTAAATCGTCTATCGTATTGTATTGTATGTAAACTAGGGCGGGTCAATTCCCCCATAATCCCCATAATCGGAATCTTCGAAGAATTCAACGCAATTTTTACCACAAAATCTGAGAGAAATTGCAAACAAAGCAATCCAAAACAATGCAATATTTTGTTTACAATGCTTTTCGATGAAAGAAAAACAATTCGCGAAAGTGCAATTAATGAAATGATGTATTATCGGGAGAAATTATATGACCATGAATGGAAGAAAAACAAAACAAGCGAATATATTTACTCACATTTTTTGTGTCTCTCTTTTCTGCAAATAGCGTTTGACAAATGTGCTTCCCCGGAAAATCATTAAATTAAATACAATTTCATCATGTATTGAAGATAATGATTTCTCTGCTTATATTTATTGTTTTGCTGATAATACATAAAATGCTACCCAAATGTTAAACCAAACAAATAATTAAGCAAACATTACACATCAATAAATAACAAATGAGACAATTTTGTATATTTATTTTTAACACAGAAGTTGCCAATTCTTCTATAAAGAGAAATTTTAGCATAATGATTAATGTACAATATGTAGATAACAACGCTCTATAGACCTTGACAATCAATTATTGAAAGTCCATTTGTTTATGTACAAAGCTTAGTTTCCAATTGTGTTTTTTCAATTTGCTGCGTACTTTCATTCTTTTGAATAGCTTAATAAACAATTTGTTGTGTGTTTGAAGATAAGACCAAAACACTGGCTGCAGCAATACTTCTTTAATGGCACGACATTGGTTCATGGCTACACTGGAAAAAACATTTGTGCACCTTAAAGATTTGAAAACTTAGTTATTGTTTAATGTTATAAAAATAAAAGCACTTTGTTCCTTCAAATTTAATCGATTTAAGAATAAAAGTCATAAATTCTATTATTCAGAAAATCAATAAAAGTAATATTATTTAATGAACTAATCAATTGTGGCACATTTTTTCATTGCAGATCAATCAACGAATAGAATAAGGTAAGTGAAATGAATGTTTAATCTTTGTTCAATTAGTTTTTAAGCTTTGCAATTGAATATTTCTTGCGGTGTATGTACACAACAAAATGAGGCACAACAAAAATACGAAATGCGTATCAATCAAAATGTTTATCAATTGCGATAAATTTGAAACTAATAATCGCCCAAAGTGATCAATTCTGAGCAGAGCTTTAACATTTTGGCTTGTTTTTGGGACTGCTATAAATATGACTGCAGCACTTGTAAAGTGAACACAAAATAGAAATTGAAATGCTCAAGTGGCTGATAGTTGCTGTGGTGCTTGTGGCTTTGGTCAGCGCCGAGCTGCATCGCATTCCCATACGGAGGCATCAGCAGAAGACGCACAAGCGTCAACATATGAAGGCGGCAACCCGCTGGCTGCATCAGAAATATCATTCATCGGCAAGTGCTCAACTCGATGTGGTACCCGACTATGCGGCACCCGACTATGGCAGCAATGAGAGCGAGGAGAACTCGAACGAAAGCCAGGACACAGGCGACAACGATTACACATCCGAATCGCTGAGCAATAATCAAAATATGGATTACTATGGCGTGATTGCGATTGGCACACCGCCGCAATACTTCAATGTGGTCTTCGATACGGGCTCCTCGAATCTGTGGGTGCCATCGGTGATGTGTTTGGCCAGCGATGTCGCCTGCCAGAATCACAATCAATACAATGCGAGTGCATCGAGCACGTATGTGGCAAATGGCAGCAGCTTCTCCATACAATATGGCACTGGCAGCCTAACCGGCTACCTATCCACCGACACGGTCACAATCAACGGCCTCAGCATTGTGAATCAAACATTCGGCGAGGCGATCTCACAGCCAAATGGCAGCTTCACTGGCGTCCCATTCGATGGCATTCTGGGCATGGGCTATCAAACGATCGCTGTCGATCAGGTCGTGCCGCCATTCTACAATCTCTACGAACAAGGGCTGATCGATGAGGCCACATTTGGCTTCTATTTGGCACGCAATGCGTCCTCACTGGATGGCGGTCAATTGGTGCTCGGTGGCATCGACTATCAGCTGTTTAGCGGCAATCTAACCTATGTGCCAGTCACCCAGCCGGGCTATTGGCAATTCGAGATGATCAGCGCCGTCATGGGTGGCTATGTAGTATGCAACAATTGTCAGGCAATTGCCGATACCGGCACCTCGCTCTTGGCCTGTCCGGGCAGTGCTTATAGCACCTTGAATCAGCTCATTGGTGGCCAGCTGATCGATGGTGATTACTACGTTGACTGCTCCACAATTGACACGCTGCCCGTGCTCAGTTTCAATCTCGGAGGCACCATCTTTGAGCTGCCCGCCTCCGCGTATATCAGCACCTTCAGTGAGGGCAATGCCACGTTTTGCATGTCCAGCTTTACGTACATCGACACTGACTTTTGGATTCTTGGCGATGTCTTCATCGGTCAGTATTACACACAATTCGATTTCGGTCAGAATCGCGTCGGATTTGCGACAGCCGTTTAAAATTTAAAAATGAGTGCGCAAATTTGACAGCTGAAAAAGAAAATTCTTTGAAATTAAAAACAAAAACTTCGTGTGTATTCCAAAAATTCAAGTTGGTTTTTTGATTTATTTCATTTGAATTACATTTGATAGCTGAAATAGAAAATTGCACTCTTTTAAATTAAAAATAAAAACTTTGTGTGCTTTACAAAAATTCAAGTTGTTTATTTTATCACATTTTCATCACATTTGTTTAATTTAACCCTATTTATGCATTCTTCAATTGCGCATTTACATTCATTTCGGGCTGACAATTATTGTATTAACTCAATTCATTTTCTTTTTGTTTGACAAGTAGTACAAGTATTTAATATTTTTCGCTTATTAATATTGTAAATTAAAATCAAAGAACCTTCATCTATTCGATTTGCGTTTCGTTAATTTTAATCGGATTATAGATTAGAAGTGGCTCAAGGCAGTGTTGCCATATTAGCTATTTTATTGCTAGGTCTAGCAATTTTGAAACTGCAAAAGCTATAAGATTTTGTGAAATGCTATTAGCTAGAATTCTAGCATTTTTTTCTTAAGATTCGGCTACTTTTGGCACTTTTTTAATAGTACCGAAAGCGCTTCAATTGAAAGGATGCATTTTGAGGTTCACTCAAAACACTTGCATTATCGATTCCGTTTAATGAACTTCGTTCATTCACTCATGAGCTAGATACAAATTGTGAAACGGCAAAGAAGAAGTTAAGAGAAATACTGTTGAAAAAATTTTTAAAAGACAAGTTAGATAATGCTGAACAACAATTTCACGACGCGTGGTTGCAGAATGACGAGTTTAAGGATTGGATACGCAAAGATGTGACTAAAATGAGGAATAGAATTCATTTGAAAACTCTAAATGCTATTTTAGCCATAAGGCAGGCGACATTAATAACTACAATTCTAAGATTTACATTAATAAAATAAATAAAATTTGCAGATATGGACTCAAAAGAAGTGGAATGTGTTGTTTCAACTACACATTGCCAAAAAAAATATTTAAAAATAAAAATGAAATGAAATTGTGTTCATTTGTTCAGCATGTTTTCCACATAATTGAATGTGATGCTCGAAAATTCGAACATTACTTTGAAATCCATTTTCTTTAGAATTTGGTAAGATGTTCGATCGATTCGGATGCATGTAGGAATACCTTTTTCGATATACCATTTATCGGTGTTTAAGTCGTTCTGGGCTTTTATCATGAGCAGATCGCTCTGATTTAATAAATTTTGATAATCGATACGCATTCTGTAAAACGGTGGGAATCGATGTTGTTCCACTAGCATAATATCGAAATTACAATAAAACTGGATATTTTTAATATTATTTCTGACCCAATCGGCTGCATCTGGATCGACACATTTGACCATCAGCCAATAATCCATCCACTTATATCCATCAAAATGAGCAATCAATGCGTTGTTGGATTGCATAATGGTCCTTAGAATCGCTTTCCTTAGCAACTCTGACTGTTCCATTTCCATTCTTGGTTTTCCTTCCGGAGCGACAAATCCCAGATTCACGATCTGCTTCTCCATGCTTGTTGTTACTTCGAGTGCCGCTTCCGAATAACGACTGATTTCTATCCGAAAACTTGTGATGTGCCCAATCACTTTTTTTTGCGATATATGTTATTGCGATCGCCTATCGATAAATGTAGATATAGATAACCATTATATTTCTGTACAAAGTGTTCAAATTGAAAATGTTTACAGAAAATCGACAAAATTTGCTTTAAACATTTTCTTATGCCTTTCATATTTTCCACTTTGGTTTTTTTTTTTTGAGATCTGCTAAGAAATTTAAAATAATTTAAAAGGCGCCAAAATAGCAATATAAGCTGATATACATCGATATCGCACTTTGTTTGAAAGTCTTTCCCCAAATACGGCCACACTTTGAGAATCATTGCCACATTCAGAATGATGCAGCTCTAATAGTCGTCCCTCTCTTACACACATCTGCTTATGGAATGATGCTGTGGAAGCTTCTACTTAATGGAACTTTCAATGATGCAGTTCAGTTTAGCCGTCCCTCTCTTACACACGGTCACCTAAGGAAAGCGCAAATTTCTAAGATGCCCGCCTCAGGATTTTGAAAACTTTTTCATATTTCCGTCGGCCGTTAATTTCAAAAAGAGAAAAAAGCAACAACATGTGATGCTACAATTGAAATTTATTGGAACTATGAAAGTAAAAAAAAAGGAAATAGAATTTCTGTAAATTGAACAGGCATAAAATATGAATAAAAATGATGCGATATATGTATAAGCAAATATTTAATATTATTTGTTGTCCGGCTGTGGCGTCTTGTTGCCGCCACTCAAGTTGTAGTTGCTGCCGTAAATGCCACGCGGAGTGCGTGACTGTTGTTGTTGTTGCTGCTGCTGCTGTTGCATTTGTTGTTGCTGCAACTGTTGCAGGACACGTTGTCGCAGCATCGCCTCATAGAGCATCGTTGTTGCAGCTGCTGCACTGGAAGACTGTTGCTGTTGCTGCTGCTGTGCGACATTTTTGGGCATATTGGCGGCCAACAGCTGAGCATAGACCTGGGCGAGGTCATTGACATTAGCGCAGGCCAAGCCATAGTTGGGCATGGACATGTTGTTCGATGCACCAGCGACCAGATGCTGCTGCTGCTGCTGCTGTTGGGGCAGTTGTTGCTGCAACAGCTGCAAATAAAATGTGAGACAGTACATTAGACTGTACATTAGAGTAGAGATGATGTTGTTCCCAAAGAAACTTACATTGCTCCCCCCATTCCCATTGGCATTGACTTGTTTACGTGCCGCTGCCAATTTGTTGCACTCGTACAATGCACGCGCTGCTCTTCCGAATCCTGGTGGCGAATGCTGTGTCCTTGACTGGCTGCCCGATGACGACGTCGCCATCGACGATCGCTTGGCCAACTTGCCATCGCCAGTGAGGGCATAACGCTCGGCTGCCTTGTGATAGCTGAAGCTGCCATGCACCGGATGTCCCGTCGTATCGCCATAGAGTGCGCTCAGCATCTCGTCCAGAAAGATAGTCCTTGACTCGGCACCGTCCAGTGTCATGCTCTTGCTGCTGCCCTCGGTCTGCGATTGTGGTGTCGGTGGCGGTGGCGGTGGCGGTGGCCTTGGCGGTGACGACAACTCTTCGGATTGGGCATCGCCATCGACCGTTGCATTTGATCGCCAAATCTTCTTGGCCAACTGCTCGTACATGTTGGCTAAATGCAAATACTATAATTACCATACAATTTCGAGTACTTGCAACGACTTCTTTACTCACGCTCCGCCGATCTCTTGGCACCGTGAGAATTCATCGAAATCCAGCTCGAACTTTAATGCACAATGCACAATCTCGTTTCAGTCTCAAATTCGGCAATTGACTTTTGTTTACGTTAATTGTGCGAAAATCGATATCTTTTGCTTGAAATTATTTATTTGACTTTTGATGATTTGCAGCTTATCGAATTAGTTTCACATTAAAAACAATGGCACGTTGTTGTATTGTAACGAGTATGAAAAATCTGTCACATACATACATACACAACCTCAAAAAGGTTGCTCACAAAAATGGGCAGCACTGGCAAGTGACGTTTCAAGTTTCTATAGTGCAATGACACTAGCTTAACAGCAGGCCAACAAGCTCTAAGCTCATATACATTTTAGGTAGTTGCTATAAATACATCATTTTTACATAAATATGCTTTATTTGTGAACTTTAAACAATGCAATTTGTGCTGAAATGAAAGCTAGATTCGAGTGTGCTCGACTGTGAGATACTTGCTTTCCATTTTGAATAAAAGCAAAACACTGTAGTATTAATTAGTATAAAATATAGCAAGATTTATATACCACAAAAGCAAGGTAAATATACCAAAAACTATATATTTGGTATATACATATGAACTTCATTCAAAATATACCATAGACTGCAAAATATACCAGATTGTCAGCCAAAGCAACTAAAACTTGTAGTAAATAAGCGTTTTCCCCCATACAATATTACTTCTTAAAAAACTTGTACAATTTGTATCTGATCACAACCAAATTTTCAGGAATCTTAAATACTAAAGTTATTATTGTATGTACCAATAATCGCCGGCTTAGCGTTAAAGTTACGCTTCGATTTTTGCCGACATGCGTGGATGGATTTGGGGGGGGTGGAAAAATGTTAAAACAAATCTTGATCTACATGGAATCATAACAAATGCTGTTTAAAATCTTAAAGTTTCTGGAGACTAGGTACTCATATATATATGTATATACATTATGGGGTTGATAACTCCTTCTGCCTGTTGCATACATTTCCTGAAGTCCCAACAAAGTCACAAAGCAGTTATAAAAATCTTTAAAGACATTTTTTTTGTTCTTTTCTGAAGATAACAATATGTTTATTTGAATCAAGAAATACAACAGCTGAATTAAAGCGTCAACAGTACGAAATTAAATATGCAACTATCATATTATGTAGTTGTTGGTCCCACAGCCTCTTGGACAGTTTCAATAATGGCATAACAAAATCCAGCTCCAGTGCCAGCTAATTTTGCAAATCCCGGCAGCTTTAATAGAGTTGGTTGCGATCTGCAAAAAGTTTTGTTAATGAATGATTAATGATGATCAGTGAACAAAATTATGGTACTCTTATCTTATTCTACATTAAATTGATTATATAATCTGGAATCTTTTGCAACTAATTGAATTTAGAATTTAAGTATTAGGTTTAAGTTAAAGTTGAGAACTAAATGTCTTTCAACATCAAGTTGATTCTTAACTTTGAATTGGAAACTTTTGCACATGATTTTATAATTTAAGTAGTAAATGAAGTTATCAACAAAATGCCTTTCAAATTTGATTTTATGGCTAAATTTGAATTGCAATCTTCTGAAATGAATTGATTTGAAGTATTAAGTTAAAAATTGCATTTTCAATTTCAACTTCTGTAATGAAATGTTAAGTTAAGTTGTTAATTGGAAACTTTTGTAAATGATTTTGTAATTTAAGTATTAAGTTAAGTCTCTTAAATTGATGCTTAATAAGAATTATATTAAATTTCTTCGTTGCAACTAGTAGTATGGATGAGCTTACAAATTCTCAGTGGCATTGTTGCCACAGTTGCCGTGCTCGTTCCAGCCCCAGGTGTAAATGTCGCCGGTTGTGGTGCGCAACAGACCGTGCTCGGCACCCATGTGGAGACGAGCCGGACTCTGACCCGGCTCCAGATGCAGTTGAAGTGGCGTTGGCGTCGCCTGCTGTTCGGTGAAGGCACCGGTGCCAAGTTGGCCATAGCAATTGCGACCCCAGAGCAGAATGCTGTGCGATTTGAGGACGACGGCATTGTGGGTCCAACCGACGGCCAGTTGATGGACATCCTCGTCGAAGTGAAAGGCATTCGACTGGCAGAATTTGTTGTCGCCCAAGGCGATGATGCGTCGCCGGCTGCCCGGCTGCTCCAGATCGATGCACTTGATCAGCATATGATTCTGACCGCTGACCAGCGACACAATGCGCAGCTCGTTGGGATTGTGCGCCTGGATCTTCATGACATTGGCACGATGCAACGTTGTGGCCGTGATATCCAATTCAATTGGTGCCGGATCCATGATGCGCAATCGTCCGAATATATAGATCTTATGATCATGCGTCAGTACCGCACAATGCCGCAATCCGAAGCTAATGCGCTGAGCTGCCTCATCGCGTGGCAGACGGACTGGCATCGGACGCCGGACGGCCATGAAGCCACGCTGACAAATGCCCAGCTGCTGAAAGGCATTCGAGCCCCAGACGAACAGACGCTTCGTCACTGTGATGGCACCCGATATATCCCAGCCACAGCTAATGCTCTCGATGGGCACTTCCTGGTCAACCCAAAAAAAGTAAAGACTATTAATCGAACTGTTTGCATTGTTTTGGTTTAAGTTTACCTCGAAATATTCGGTGGCCACCATGGTGAACTCATTGTGGCACTCCTCCGTCGAGTTGAGACCCAATTGGCCGCGATTATTCCAGCCGCAGGCATGCAAGCGTCCGTTGCTGTCCAGGATGAGCACATGACCTCCGCCGCCGCGAATGCAGCGCACCAAATGCGGCACAAACGAATATTTGGTCAGGCGTTGCGGTGACATGCACAGCTCCGATTCGTAGCCAAGGCCAAGCTGGCCATGAGAATTGGCGCCCTGTGCAGGCGCAGCCCAAAAGGAAATTGCTCATTAATTTGCAATGCAAACGACATTTTCACCAAAAAACCATTTACAAAGTCGCAAGCGAGTGTGCTCGATTGTGGAGTACCCTTTAAGCTATAACTTTAAGATATAATTACGTACTATTGTATATATATATAGTACTATACTAGTATATTCTATCGATCAATGCAAGGAACTGCTTAAAAACTGAATGCTAATATATGTTTATAATTCATTGTGTCCGATTATAAATCGATAGTATGTATTTACTCGTACTCTTTACTATTCTGTTTCTATAGACCAAAATTTTTCTTATCTATGAAACATTTATACAATGCTCTTTTCTGTAAAATACATTTTACTATGCACGACTACCATAAGCTTTCCAGCTTAAAATGTTAACTATATTGCTATATTTTAATTATATGCAATTACTCATTAGTTTGAAACCCTTTAAGGAATAGCTATAAGATATAATAACGTATATGTACTTTCGATCGATTCAAGGGACTGCCTAAGACTGCATTACTAATATATGTTTATAATTCATTACGACCGATTAAAATTCGATTATAGTGATTAATTCCTACTCTTAATAATTTTGTTTCTATAGAGCTCAATTTAATTTATCTACAGAAAATCCAATTACAATTTTATCTCTTCTGTAAAATATCTTTTACTATGCGCGACTCAATATGGTTTCCAGCTTAACTAAAATTAAATATTTTTTTTAGTAATTTCTAATAAGATTGTATTTCATTTTGATCCAAAAGATTACTATATGTACTTATAATATTTATATCTTTTAATCAAATCTTATAATATTTATTTCTTGGCATTATAGTAATAATAATCATATTATATAATATTCTAAATTATATTTCTATAACAATCTTATCACTTTCTCAGAACTTTCATAAAACTTTAATACATTTGTTTAGAGTTGAAAGACGAACTAAGACAAGATATAGTACAAACTCTGCATAGAATATTTTTTCTCGCACAAAAAATATATTGAAATTCTTCTAAATTCTATTTTTAATATAATATTATCACTTTCTTAGAACTTTTCATGAATTTTGAATACATTTGCTTAGAAGTTGAAAGACAAAGTTAGATAAGATATAATATAATCTCTTTTTTCATGAATTTTGGATACATTTGCTTAGGGGTTTGAAAGACAAAGTTAGTAAAGCTTATATAATCTCTACAGATCGCACATTAAATATGATTAGTACTGCATTCTAAACACAATTTGGTTTCTCTTTAAGTGAAAGTTCCCTTTGAAGCGGTTAAGTTAGGTTCTTACCCAGGCGTAGACATCGACGACATCCATAGCGACCACCAGTTGCACTGGAGACGACTCGAGACGAGGGTCAGGGACGTGGCAAGTGGCGACGTCGGTGTTGCACTTCCGCTTTGTGTTTCACACGTTGATTTAATGCGCCGCAGTCACGCCAACAATGTCCGTGTCCACTTTGCCTTGTTGTGCCACACTCTGCGTCTGCTTCTGCTTCTGCCTCTGCTTCGTTGACTGCTGCTGCAGCTCGTTGTCCCAGCGCGTTGCGTTGCCCTGCGCTGCTCATGTAAAACTGAGACTCTTTGCTGCCGGCCAAATAACTTTTATATGGGTTGCTCGCTTTGCGCGTTTGTCCTTGCCGCAACGTTGCCTCAAATTGAATGCATTTATTTGATTTTACTTGTGATTTTCATTGAAAATTGCACATTCAATGCTTTTGTTCTGCTCTCGGTGCAAACGTAAACAACGCAGTTTCCATTGCAGCGTTGCCACCCAGTTGCCATCAATTGTTTTGTTTACATTCTGCACGCATTCATCTTCATTATTGTTGCCGGTTTGCCGTGATGGCAATATGCGTATCTCATCTGTTCGCTTATCGCGGCAAGTATGCTGATCACGCTGTGTGCGATATTTGGTTCCGAAGCACAATGAATGAATCACCCTGTGCGCAGTTCCCATTTCTTAAAATATATCGTATAATTAGTTCGGTGTCTATTATTGTGATTGATGCGTTTAGAAGTTGATTCAAATTCAAACAAAGCACTTTATTTTAAGACTACAAATTGAAGTAATTCATTTTAATAAAAATATCCGTATCAGTTGAACTTTATTTACAAATCTCAGAAAAATTTAATGTAATCGCTTTTTACATTGAAACAGAATACAAATTGTCGAATAAACAATTTTTTTATATGTTCTGTATTTAGCAATTTTAAATTGATTGTGTGTATGGAATTTTTTTTGCTATGATTCAAGCAAAAACTGCTTAAAATATAATAAATGAATATAAATTTAGTGTCTTTGATTTTAAATGCCTTTTTTTTAAGATAATTTAAGTCCTATTTTTTTAAATTTCATTAAATGACCAAATTCGCAACATGTCCTCTTACATATTTGAATATTACATTTTCATTTAAACTCTATAGCGAATTTATCAAATTTGTTTTATCAAACTTTCGGTAATACAATTCAATTACCTTGACAACTTTATTAGTCAACAATTTTGACAAAGTACCTTCTACTAGTCGAAACACATAATAGCTTATCATATTCGCGCCCCCCATTTGGTAGCACAAAAAAGAGTTGTAAAGTTGGCTAAAGCAACTAGCCGACTTGAAAATACCCAAAAGAATATTTAGGAAGCATTAGTTATAACGCTAGTTGGACACACACAATCAATCAAACTGCCTCAATTAATTGGCCAGCTATAAAGTTACACAATTTTGCATGCAATGGAAAGCGAAGCGAAAATTACCCCGCGACTGCGTCCGTTTGCGTGTGGCGACGACTTTTCCAGCGACGCGTCGTCGTTCAATGTGAAGAGCATTAGTTTTTCATTTGTGGCGTTTAAGGTGTAGGCAAAGCCAGCGGCTTGGTCTCTGTTTTGCATTGCAAATGCAAAGCTCAAAGTGCATTTTTCACCTGACCAACGGCTACTTGATTTTTTTTCTCCCCTTTGCCTTTTTTCCATTGGTGTGTGTTGCATGCTATCGGCACATTGCGGCATTTCTTATGTCCTGCAGTTAGGGTGAGTATGTTGCGCATTTGTTGCTGCCGTGATTTCAGTTGCTTGTAATTAAAAACTATAAAGTATGATGATTATCTCTAAGCGATGCCGAAGATTTAATGCTCTAACAGGTTGTCAAAGTAACAATCGGAACAAACAATTGAATCCATTTGCGTAATTTTTTACTTCTTGTTATTATTATCTTTAATTTGATGTATTTAAAAACTGTTTTACTTAAGTAAGTGCAGAGTATTCACACTTCTCTGTCCAACAGTTGGGTTGGCTAATGAATTTTCTTTCTCAATCTTTTTCCCTTATTGCTGGCGACAATTAAAGCTTAATTAATATTGCTTGCACTTTAACCTTCGCCCTGAACTTTGACTGTGATAATTACAATATTTCTATATGCGGTTAGCGTGTCGGTCTAAGCGGAAGACGTGTAATCGCTTTATATGACCAAATAAGATATTAAATTGAACGAAAAGCTTACTACAATGCTCAAATACTCAAATACTTGCAGTTGTTTTGAATTTAAAATTTGCAATTCATATTAAAATTCGTTATCGATTTAGTATAAAGAAACTTTAATGTTTAAAATTTTTAGTATAAATTTTAATAACATCTAAAAAATTACGAAAAAAGAGGCAAAGAATATAATATACATATATTAAATATTTACTGATAGTTTATTTTATTCATTCTATTGTTTTAAATAATTTAAAGTTAAATTCTATTTTGAAATATTATTTTAATCTCGTAAAATTCAAATTTAGCGCTTTGGAACTAACTACTAGCTCTTTTGACGAACTAGTTCCGAGCAAAATACATGCGATAGTTTCATTACATAGTCAGTGTTGCAAAACGGTGCATATAGTGTTGACTAACAGTTGAAACAGTAACAAGCGCGCGCATTCAAATTCTTTGCTGTCTTCTAAGGATAGACTTGCGTGTATTTTTTCCCGGGAGTGTAATTTCAGGCAAAAGGCGAACGTGACTTCATTTTCCACATGTTATTCTCTTATTTTGCGATTTTTATGCATCTTGTTGTCATCTTGTGTTTTTAAGACAAAAGATTTCTTTTTTTGTTTGTTTTTTTACACATTTTGTAAATTAAATCTAATTTGATGGCTGTTGCTGAATCTGTTGTGCTGGCTGTGTCTGCATTCGCGTTTGGCTTTCATGCTTCACTCACGTTTGCCACGACCACTTGCCAACCACGTAGACCGCACACATTCCGCCCACAATGTTGAGGGTGAAAAGTGCACATGTTTGCATTTTCTTTGCATTGTTTTTTTTTTATATTTGCTCATTCCCTTTTTATTTTTTTTGTTTTATTTTAATGGGTCGATGGGTCGACTGTCGAGAAGGTCGGAAATGTCGATTGCCACTTGTAATTAAACGGTTGCTTTTTAATGCCAATTGTTGTTTCTCTTTTGAACCTTCCTTCAACCAATTGAGTTATCAGCAGCTGTTCCCTTTAAGCTTAATTAGATTTCAAATGGTTTTCCCTTTAGCAATTGTTTACTATTTAAGGTAAGAATTTTTAAAACAAGGTACTAGAAGAATACTTCTTTAAAAAGATAATTTTCTTTTGGGAAAGTTTACATACAAATTTTGCAGATTTTAAATAGTTGTTGCTTAAAAACTTTTAAAGTATGATACGGACAAAATAAATAATGATAAATTTAACAAATCTACGTGATATTTATTTCTTGCATTCATAATAATTATATTTATAAAATAATAGAAATTATTCAATCCAAATACAAAAGTGATAAAGTTAGTTAAAAGTGCATTAAAATGGATTACAAATTCTTCTCTTAAAATATAAAGCAATTAGAATGGAAGAAGAAAATTAAAAGAAAATTGTATTCTAAATTATAAATTCTTCTCTCAAAATATAAAGCTAATAAAATGGAAAAGTAAAATAAGTGAACAAACATTCAAAAGATTAATAAATATAAATTACAAATTCTTCTCTCAAAATAAAATAGAAAACATAAATTAAATACAAAAAAACAATAACAATTTAATAAACAAAACCAGCATAACAAATTCTACGCAAAATTTATTTCTAATTCCGCTGCCATTCAAAATGCAATCGCTAATTAGTAATTCTACTGGTATCAATCGCAGTATATCTAAGCTGTCAAATTGTATAATTGAATATTCCCCAAAATTTGATGGTAGATAACTTCTGAAATGCCTTATGCAGCTGGCTGAGCTCTTTTGCGGCCGGCAATTGCAATTGATGTGAGATAGATGCTGTCAAAATCAGAATCAGAATCCGAATCAGAAGCATAAATTTTGAAGTACTCGCTGTTGTAGTTGGGCTGGCATGGCGCATGGCGAATGCATTTGGGAAACAAAATTCAACAATCCAAATGCGAACGAGTCGAATGTGAATGTCGAATGTGAATGTCGAATGTTGATGTCGATGTCAGCGGACAAAAGTCATTTGACCACTAATCATGACTGCGGTTTCAGCCGTTGTCCATTGCTCGGTCAGGCCACACACACACACACACACACATACACACATCAGCTCACACACACACACACACACACACACACAGCCACACTTATCAAAACACAAACACATGCAGAGAAACGAATTAAGGCAAAACCGTTGCCCAAAAACCAATTCTCATTCGCAATCCCGTTCCGGTTACCATACTTTATAACCATATATTACCATATAGCCCCAATACACTGAGAAAAATACTTATCAAATCAATATTTTTAAGTCTTAGTACTAGTCTAGTCTAGTCATAAAAATCTTCAAGTTTTGGTCTTAGTACTAAGAATTTTGAAATTTTTAAAGTCTTAAAGTCTTAATTCTTTCTTAATGTTCTTAGAGCTAAGACCAAAATCTTGATTTAACAATAAAAAAAAAACACATTTTTAATTCAATAAGACTCTTAGCTCTTATCTTATCCCAATGTTTTCTTATTCAAATTCTTAATTCTTTCTTAAAAGGTTTTAGTGCTTAGACCAAAATTTTGATTTAAGAAAACCCATCTTGATTTCAAGAATATTGTTTTTAAGACCCAAGCTCTTATTAAAAAAAAGAAAACAACTAATAATTTTATTTTAGGATCAAAAACATATTACATTATAATTTAATGTATGTTTTTTTTTTTGCTATTTTATTAATAAGAGGAAAAAATGTAATAGTTTTAATACCAACAAATTTATTATAAGATCAAAAACATATTACATTATAATATATTGTATTTTTGTGTTATTTTTTTGTTATTTTATTAATAAGAAGAAACAACCTAATAATTTTAATACTAAAAATCTTAATATAAGATCAACAAGTTATTACATTATAATTTATTCTTTTTTTACTATTTATTTATTATTTTACTAACTTATTATTTAATAACCGCATTTAGTTATTCAGTTTTATATGCCTAATCACTTTGCTTATGAAATATTTCTCATCGATTCGCACAGCATTTGGAGCCCAAGACTTCTTCTTTAAGACTTGCAATGAAGAACGGTTCGAAATAGTTAGATAAAAACTTTATAGAAATTCCGATGAAATACAGAATTTTGTAACCTTTATCTTAACTTTTGGGTTTTATTATGAAAATTTGCCATTTTTCAGAATAATTTTCTTAGTTTTAGTAAATTGTTCTTAAAGTGGTTAAACTTTAATCTAGCGCCATTATTAAGTTTTTTTTTGGAAATTGTTTTTTGTTTTTCAGTGTACTCATTGGAAATGTGAATCAAATTCCCTTTCCGCACAGAGCAGTCAAATTATGAAAAGTGTGCACTTTGCGTCTGACACTTCAAATTAAATTTGAAATTTCAAATGCTTTTGGTCGGAATGAAGAGGGAGAGGAGGAGGGGGAGGAAGAGGAGGGAGCTGCTGTGCATTCCCTAATTGCTCAATCAAAAACGTATGCAATTCCTTTGGGGGTAAAACCAGAAAGTCGAAGCTTAAAATATATATATATACGTAAGTATGTATGTATATATAGTTTAAGAATAGTATTTTGAAAAACTGCGTTTCATACTTCAACTTTCTTGTGCGCGTCGCGTCGCGACGGAAGCAAAACGGGAAGTGTTTGGCGGTTGAGCGACTCAGTTGAAGAAGCACAAAGTGTGGCAAGTTTGAGAAGGGGGCGGGTGTTAGGTGGGATAGGGGTGGTAGTTTAACGGAGGGAACGAAAGTGATTGCCACAGGCAGCGCCAAAGACAACAATGCCAAAGTTTGGCTACTGCCATTCCCCCCAAAAAGAGCCAAATGCGGTTGGTCGTGAGGGGTAAACGAAACGGAAACGGAAGCGCATTGAGCAAAGTTGTTGCAGTTGTTGGCCTTTTGTTTCGCCCATTGCAACGGCAACGGCAACGGCAACCAGCAAAGCAATTTAAGTTAAACAAGCACACAGAGTACACACACACACACACACACACACACCCTCACAGCACACACACACATCTCCTTGCAGTTGCCTCTTACTTCAGCTCCATCACACACAAGCCATTGTAGCTGTCAAATATTTTTTTAAAAATCTGCTCAAGTTTTTTTGCGCATCGGATTTGTGCAGCACTTTTCAAAAATTGTTTTCCTTGATTGACTTAAAGTTTCGACAGCGTATCGCAAATTATTTCCCATGCCAGACGAGTCCATGAATCGAATTTACTATATATAATATATTTGTAGCCTAATGCTGTCAACTGTAGAATACGAATTTATGCTATCGAATAGAAGCTCGACTAAGTAAAATTTTGAACTGTTTTTGAAAGCATATCACACTGTTAATATTTGGAATTTATTCAGTGCTTCAATAAACTTCAATATGAACAAACGAGTATACTCGACTGTGATATACTCGCTACCCATGTGAATAAAAGGAAAACAGTGCGCTGTTCATTTTTAAAAATACTCAATTTATATACCTCTCAATTATTCAAAAGTTTACATTCGTTATATTGATATATTACTAAATTCAAAATATACCATAGAGTACAAAACATACTAGATTTTTAGTCAAACCATAAGTGCCGATTTGAATAGGATTACAAAAGTATTTTCTAAACAATTAATAAAGCTAGAGTCGAGTATGCTCGACTGTGGGACACCAGCTCCACATTTTCAATAAAATGAATACACAAAAAATACTAAAAATATACCAATAGATATACTTGCTATCCATTTATTAGTATAAAATATCAAAAATGTACCAAAGGTTACATTTGGTATATATTACTGCATTCAAAATATACCATATAGTGTAAAATAAGCCAGATTGTCAGCCAAAGTAACAAAGACTATAAAGTCAAAGTATTTCTTAAATAACTTTTACACTTTTTACACAATGTTAGAATACTCTTCTACCCTATGGATAGCGGGTATAATCATTTTGTATTTTTCTTTAATTTATAAAAGTGGTTATTGAAATTCTGCTATTAGCATTTAAGAGGATTATTTGCAGTCTTTCAAATTTAGATTTTGATTTCATTTTGCAGTTGCTTATCGAATTTGCTGCAGCGCATTTCAATTTCATTTTTAGCTTGTTAGGAAAATGAAAATCTGCTTTAAAAGAAACTATAAAACTTAGTGCTTAGATCACTAAAGATACTAACTAATTTGTAATTACAATTGCTGCTTATAAATTTAGCAATAAGTTAAACTGCAAATTTAGTTCACCCGTTTTGAGGTGGAACTTTATCGATAAGACGCAGATTGATCGGCTACAAAAGCCTGATGAAAACTAATTATATAGTTGCCAGCAAGTTGAGCAAGTTTTTCAATATTTCAAGACGAATGAATCCTCCCCCATGGAGAGCGAGCATTCGAATTCCCAGCCAATTTTCACTTTGGCAAGTTGCGCCTGCTCGATAATTATTATGTAAATTGCTTAAAAATGCACCGCAGGTAAGCCCAAAGGATTCACTTTGTTCCGTTCGCCACTCGACTCTATCCTCAACACCCTCCGCCATCCCTCCTCTGTCGTCTAGTCGCCTCAACGTCTCCTCGTCTCGTCGTCTCGTCGTCGTGTCGTCATCTTCGTTTTTTTTCGACCAGCCGTCGCGCTGCATTAAGCTTGATTGCATTAAGTTTGCTTTCGCCTTGCCAAGTGCAGCTCTGCGGGGAGCGGGAATGACTCAGCTTGTCCTCATCATCATTCCCTGCCCGTCCTCCTCCTCTTCGTCTTCGTCTTCGTCTTGCTTTAATCTATGCACTCGGTATTTCTTAGCGTGCATTCCGTATTAGCCAAATTTTCGCATGCTTCGTTGAATGCCTCTCGCTTGCAAGTGGCAAGTGGCAAGTGGAGGGGAGGGGAAGGCATTCTCCTCTCCTGATGGGTGTCGATGTGGCAGCTTGATTGAACCATTGCTGCACAGTAGTAGTATGCAAATTATAATGGCTGTATTTCAATTTCTTCTTCATTGCAGATGACAGCATTGCATTGTTTGTCTTTCGAAATTGTTTAATCAACTTTCTTTGGCGCTGCTTTAGGTAAGTGTCACGTCTTTTCCATTTCATACATTATACGAATTTTTAACTTAAATATTAGAATATATGATATTTTGACAACATTTTATTTGAATGTATGAAATATATAATTATTTCTTTTAATTTTGATTTGACTTCAATGTTCATCATTATTCAAATTAAACAATTTATATATTTCTTGAAATATATAATTTATCGTCAGAGTTCTAATTAAAGAATTTGTATATTTAAAAATAAATTAGTTTAAAAAGAATAATCGTTGATCTTATAGAAATGTTTAAGCAAATATTTCTTGTATTCAACTGGCATTTAATTTAAGAGACTAGTATATTTTGAAATTAATTTGTTTTAAATACGTTGCTCATAACATATTAAATCATTTTTGTGACTAAACAAAAAGAAAAAACGTGCTAAGTCAAGCATAAAATTTTGAATTAAGATTTTTCAATGACAAAATTAAAACCAAAAAGAATAATCTTATTTTAAAAATCTTATTTAAAGATGGTTCTTTTAATGATCGACAAAATGTTTAATCAAGATTTGCAATCTTCTTTTTAATCTAGATTTTTTTTTCTCTTTTTGTACGCAAAGGATTCTATTCTTTGTATTCCTGTGTATCACATTCAAATTATTGGAACAATACAATATTTATTTATTTCTTTTTAATTTGTTAAAAACATTTGCATTTTGTATTTGAATTAAAAAATATTCCCATATTTTATTCAAATCAAATAATTTTCCTTACGATTTTTCCTTTCGGTGTATACAACTTTTTATTCGCTTCTATTGCAAATTTACTCCATTGTACATTGTTCTTTGGGAGTTTTGCTCGTAGTCGACAGAATATTGATGACTTTGCCCTATTCAATGTCCCAAATCTAAGCAGAATGCACGGCAAACGGATGTGAGAAAGGTTGAAGGCATCGATGCAAGTTTCGATGCTGTTTAATCTTAAGAGATTTTCGCACATTGTGTGGCCGGTTTTCCGATTTTCCGATATTCCGCTTTTCTCGTTGTGTTTCAGTTGCACATAAATAATTTGTGCAAATTGCACAAGTTTGGCTGGAATGCATAATGCAACGCTTTATTGAAACGTTGTGAATTTTTCATTTGTTGCTTGGCTAATTGCCACATTTGACTAATGGCAAGTGGCAAGTGGCAAGTGGGAAGAACAATTTACCAGAACTAGAACAGATCCACTGTTTCCACTTTTGGGACTTTATCATGCAAATGAGTTGGAATGAGTTGATGTCCTTGGGCTTCGTTGTCTGTGTGTCTGTATGTGTGTTGCCGGATGTCGGATGCGTCCTTCGAGTTACGCCTCGCAAAACTGTTTTCATGCCCAATGGGCAACTAATTATTTGTTAACATAACACGAGTGGCAATTTAAATGCAATTAAGTTCAGCTGCGTAGGCCAGAGCCGCACAACTCCCAGACCTCATCACCGACCTCAGCTGGATGTGGCTTAGTAGAGTCTCAAGTCTCTCAAGTCTCTCGGCCTCTCGTTGTTGAAATGGCTCATTAGGGCGTGTCCTTCAAAATCTTCACTGCACAATTGAATGCAGTGCAACGAATCTACAGCTACAGTTTCCAGTCGCAGTTGCAAATGAAAGTCATTCAAGTGGATTAAATTTCTTTAAGCCATGCCATGGATTTCTTTAACGAGTTATGCGCGCAGCTTAAGAAGAACTCTTTTGAGAAATTTATGAAAGTCTAGCAACTTGAATTTAATATCGCTTCGCTATTTTTTAATTAAAAATGTGTCTAACTTGATTGCAGTTGCATAATTGAAGCGAAAACAATTGTTTAGTTGATTGTTTTCATAAATATTAAAGTGATTTAACCGAAGCATCTTTTGTGTATGACAAATTGTTAAACATGCTTAATTCAATCTAAAGTCAACAATGCGTTGCAAGCAATGCTGCAGGTTTGCCTCGCTGCATGTTTAGATGCCAACTTGACAATTTAATTACCAACCGAGAAGAGACAGATATAGACAAAACAGAAAGAGAAAGATGTGGAGCAAAAAGCATAAGCTTGGACCTTGTCCAGTAGTCTATGCGAATCTCTCTCTCTCTCTCTCTCTCTCTCTCTCTCTCTCTTATCCAAATCCGATTTCAAATCCAAAAACTAACCAGCAACAGGCACTTCATTTTCATTTCTGTATTGTTTGTTTGCCAGACAGAAGCAGAAGCAGCAGCAGCAGCAGCAGAAGCCAGAAATCTATTTAGACAAGAATTGCTGGCCATGATTTTAGCCAAATTGCATTCACCCTCAAAAACTTGGTTAAGTCAAGTTGGCAAATGCGATTACATGACAACAGCACAAAGAATGCACAGTTCGAAACGCATGCTGAGAAGCGTCTACTATTACTGCTTTCTATGAATCCAGATCGAGGTACTTTGAATACTCGAAAGGTGCGAGGAAATCAAAATAGTTATCCAAGAAATGGAATCAAGTAATTAATAAATATTAGATCAATCAAATTTAGTTACAAAACTTCTGCTTTTATACGAATTGTTGAAAGTTGCAATATTAAAACTTAGAGTATTTTTCTATACAAAAAAAAATTACTTAATAAATTTATTTTGAAATAAATTACTTCGTTTACTATTTTGGTTTACTTATTAAAGAAATATAAGACTAATGAAATTTAGTTTTTGTTATCCGACTTTTATAAGAGATATTATTAGTTGCAATGTTCAAATTAAATAATTTTTCTATAACAAAAGTAATAAATTATTTATTTATTTTTAATTCACTTACTTCATTCACTCCTTTTATTTTTTCTTTTAAAGATTTTTTCGTTGATTCTTATATCGAGTTTGTGAAAATTTTCTAATATTCAAACTAAAATATAAATCCAATTTTTTGGTTTTTCTTTGCTCAAAATTTCTTATATAAGAAGTCGTTTAAATATAATGTTCTTTTCATAAAAAAATGATTAAAATGCTGGGAAATTTCTGTAAAGTTAATATACATAAATAAGATAATTAAATAGAATTATGAACATTTATATATTTCATTTATATAAATGCAACTTTACTCAGCCTAATTTTGAGTACTAAACAAATTGATCTGCGAGCCTTTCACCATATGAAAGAAAGAGCATTCGAGTTTCGTTATCAGTTAATGGCTGCATCATGATAGGGTTTTGAATGTCAAATGCAGAATGTAATGCTGATAAGACCGACAAAAGCTGTTCCCATTAAGCCACCAACAAAAATAACAATTGGACAAATGTGTGTGTGTATGTGTGTGTGTGTGTGTGTGTTAGCTGGCAGACTGTCAGGCTGTAAGGTTGCTCTGGCCAGCCCTGAATGAGATGCATGCAAATGAGCTGAATAATGAGCAGTCGCAGTCGTCGGCTCTGATCTGAGTGGAAGACAATGGACAGCAGCAGCAGCTTGTGTTGCCTAGATTGCTGCTGCTGCTGCTCTTGGGTGGCCGAAGTTCAAGTTGACTTTGTGCTACTAATTTTAGCAGCAGTGGGAGAACAACAATAACTAGTACATTATGGGTCCGATGGCAGTGTCAAAGTGTCAGTAAGTCAACAGGAATGCACTCTGACATCACTCACAAGCACACAGAGAGAGAGAGAGAGAGAGGGAAAGAGAGAGAGAAAGAGAGAGAGAGAGCGGGAGTAAGTAGAAAGTTGGATGCTGAAATTGCATATCCAGGGAATGGGTCAAGTTAAGTTCGGTTTGGGAGCCCAAACGGCCACTCGACTTAACACTTTGAATGTCATTAAAACGTCCAGTCGAGCAACTCCTCTGATTCTGATTCTGATTCCTGTGACTCCTTGCTGCTGCTGCTGCTGCTGTCCTCTGCTGACACTCAGTCAATGTCTCGCTAACAATTGTCAACAGGCTCAAGCAGCGTGCAGCACTGAGAGTTTGCATTGTTGCCTGCTCTTGATGTTGCTGTTCTTATTGTTGTTGTTGTTGCCGCCTTTGTTCACCCCTTTTCCTCAGCATTCCAGCCAGCATTTTTAGTCGCCCAAAAACGTTTGTCAATTTTACGCCTGTCGACTTTCTGAGTTGTCCTTTTCGTCCTTATTGGCGCACGCTTCGCATGAGCTTCGCTTCGCATGTCGGCACATTGTTTTTACCTACTGCAATTGTCATCCATCGTCTAATCCCACTTGCTGAACTTTTCTCACAATTCCAATTTAAATAGACGCCAGATTTTCGCTTTCGCCTTGATCAGTACTTTGCTTGTCAATCAATCAGTGGATCAATCAATTCCTTTAGCAATTGGTCAGCTTTTTATGTGAATTAAACAATTTGTTCGTTAGCTATTGACAAGCATATGAGCAATAAATAAAGCAATCAATCAATCAGTCAATTATTTACTGACTTTTCTGACTAAAATTGTCATTAAAAAGTCGCTAGCTTCTCTCTGTCGCTTTCATCAGTTCTTTGATTGTCAATCAGTCAATGCTTCAATCAAATCTGTTAGTCTTGTTGTTAATTAGTTATCGGATTGATCAATCAATCCAGCAGTTAATCTGTTCTCTAATTTGTTTTTGTGCAACTGACAAGTGTTAGAGCAATCAATCAATCAATCAATCATTGGGAACATCATTTCTATAATTGTATATAATATAACATATTATTATTTGTCTTTCTAAAAAAATTGGCGGAGGTCAATCAGTATTTAGTTCGTCAATCATTTAGTCAATCAGTAAATTGATTAATATTGAAGTCAATCAATTATTATTCAATGATTATGTTTTGATTATTAAAAAAGTGAATTCATCTTAGAACCTCAATCGCTTGTCAATTGGCTGTCAATCAGTCTGTCAATCACACTTTCGATTCACAAAATAATCAGAACCTCAATCGATTGTTAATCGGCTGTCAATCAGTCTGTCAATCACTTCTATATTTAACTAAAGATTTGTAAAAATAAGCACCTCAATCACCTGTTGATTGGCTGTCAATCAATCTCTCAATCACTCGATCACAATTAGTTTGACAAATAAATTTATTAATATTTTTAAATCCAACATTTGCGATTTAATCCATTTAGTGGTCAATCAAGTTCAATCAGTTTGCGTTTTCGCAGAGAATTTGTGAGTCAGAATGGAATAAACGGTAAGTGTGTGTGTGTGTGCGTGTGTTTACTTGTAAGTGCAGCTTCAATTGGATGGGATTTTGGGCGCCGAACCGGGACCGAAGCTGGGGGACATTAAGCGCACTGAGAGCCGGTGGGTCCAACGTTTAGAAGCTTATTAAATTGCCATTACCTAAGCCGGACATCATGCCGCCTCTTGGCACTTGTCTCCGGCCTCCTCTGGCCGCCGTTCACTGAATGTCACTTGCTACCTTCAGGCTGCCGGGATTTGACCAACAGAGCTCGCAGCTCGCTGTTCGCTGCTCGCTGCTCGGGCGCGGCATTTGCCACTCAAACGAGGGATTAGCGGCGATGATGACAACAGCTTGACGTCGCATTGGCGACGGAGCGCGAGAGGCAGGAGGTCCATTAGCTTCCCCTCTCCCTCTCTCTCTCTGCCTTGGAGATGGATGGTATTCGGCTTAGCGTTAGCATTGGAATTTACGTGGTGCAGAGCGAACGGGCTAACTGCATAAATTCTCAAAATATTTAACATTTAAATGGCCAAAAATTAACCGATGTGGGTCTGAAGTAGAGACTGGTTTCAGAAGGGGGAAAAATCCACAAAAGCTTGCACAGAGCAAAAAAAAAAAGAACTTGCACTCGACAATGTGCAGTAAAAGTCAAACTAGCGACAACAAAAGCCCGGAACTCTTGAATGGACCACAGTGAGTCGTAATAGTACTACACACATACAAGTGCATACTACACTATAGTACTATATATATTCAAGTATGGACTGAGGGCAAGTCGTAATGTGCTTTAAATGCTATCGACGGGGACAGAGAGAATGCGAGCAAGATCTCATCGGTTGCATTCATACGGCAAATATCAAGTGCATCATCATCATCAACAACAACAAACAACAACATTAAGCCATCCACGAGTCAACTCAACTCAAGTTGCAATCTTTGCTTTTCCCATTTCCCATTTCCCGAATTCGCATCAGAGAATGAGATTGAGAATCAGAAGCCAAAAAGCGGAGTTGAGTTTGCCAGCCCTCGCTTCTGCTGTCTCAACAGCGTCCTTGGCGTCCCGTCCAGCCATCATCGTTATTATTCGCACTGAGCACTGAGTAAAGTACCGAATAATCTACAGGATAATGAGCATGAATGAACGTGAACCGTTTTCTTTTTCTCGTTTTGTTTGCATCGCACTGAAGTAGCGCCATCAGGACGAGGACGACGATGTCGAGGATGAGGTAAACCAACTGGAGCATGAAGGGCAATCCAATGTACTATAAACCATAATAACAGTCCCCGAGGGCTGACCAAGTGCACTTAACTAAGCAGCTGAATGCTGAAGTGCCTCCTCATCGCTGAATGCTTGTTTCTAACCATAAATGAATTCGCTAAACGACAACAAGTTCTTAACCAAAATAATCGCAATTAATGTCCACCGTATAATCCAATATTTTCATCATTGAATTAAGCAGATTTCGATTGTAGTTCAACTTTTAATTGTAGAGTTTTTATATCTGCTGTCCATAGGGTAGAAATGTATTATAACAAGCAGAAGAAGGCATTTCTAATAAAAAGTATATATATTCTTGATCAGCGACAACAGATGAGATGATATATTGATCAAAGAGTATAATAAGAGCTATAATTTGTTTTCGACAGCGGTACAGATAATAATAATTTCAATATTTGTGAGAATTTGATTGCGATCGGACAAAAGTTTTAGAAGTCAGGTAAATACGCCTACAGCAATCGGGTTTAAGCTGCTTGGGTCGAAAATCTGATATGTTTTGCAATACAAAAGTATATTAAAATACCAAATATTGTATAATTTGAGTATTTTTGCGGTATATTGATTTGTTATGTTTTACGAATAATGTCGCGCTGTTTGGCTTCTATCTAATATGGTCTATGTTGTATTTTAAATCTTATAGTATAAAAGATTACAAATGTGATATTTTTGCGGTATATTATTTCGGTATATTTTGAGAATAATACCGCACTGTTTTGCTTTTATTCAATATGTGTAGAGGGCATCTCACAGTAGCTTTCTTACTTGTTTCTTACTTTGATTAATGTGAACATCAAATGAATAATGAAATTTAAATCTAAAAAAAAAGAAATATTCGTAGTCTGAAATAGTTACAAATAAATATGCTTGAAAGTTTCTGGCTGTGTTATCAGTCTTTGCCTTATATAACTGAACGTTCATAATGTTGAGCTACTAAAATAAAAAATATCTTTTGAAATGAGCTTGCAGAGACATTTTGTTGCTGCCCGTTTGCTGTGGTCATGGACATTATATTTAATTTCATATTTTCCGTATTTACATAGAATATTTATGACAGGGTCACAACACACACATGTCTACTACACACACATACACACACACACACACACTCATACATATTGCTGGCATTTTGTCACTGGACATTTTTGTAGTCACTGTGTCCAGAGCGAGTTCATTAGTTTTTGTCATTTTTTAGTTGTTGTTCGTTGTGTTTGTTTGTTTGCTTGCGGGGCTTGCGGGAAGAGCATCAAAAGGCTGGCGCCTTTTTGTGTCATTACTCAGAGACGAGTATCTATGAGTCCATTCACTGGCCACTGAATGAATAGCTCTCGGCACTCGGCTCTTGTAATGAAAAAGTTGTAATGTTTTTTATTTTCTGTTTGAGCAAATTATTTGAACTCATGTTACATGCTGCATGTATCGTATGTTGCACTTTTGAAGCTGCAACACAAATAATAAAATGCATTTGATTTAATTTAACTAGCACTTCAAGCCAAATGGATCTTTCAAATTGTACATTTTATTTAATAATCGAGAAAAGCTGTTGTGACTTTAGATGATGTAATTTAAGATATCCTTTTTTATTTGTTTTTGACAGTTTATTAACTATACAAAATGTTTGTTGGAATATATAAAATTTTTGCTTAGAAATCTGTACTTATACTCGTATAGTTGATTGCAGTAATGTAGAAATATATTTCATTTTTACTGTGAGCTGAGAAAGTTTTATGATTATGTAATAGTTGTGTTAATGCATTTGTTCGCTAGAGAATTTAGCAGAATCTTTCCTCTTCACTTGTAAAACAGTGTTTGCTTTTGTTTTGTAAGTGAAATAAATTGTAGTTTGAACTTCAAGTAAAATATGAATATTCCATGTGAGTGAATGTGTATGAGATTTGTATTTAATGTTGTCAAGTCATTGCATAATTTAGCTTTGGATGAGACACGGCGTATGCTTGTTTATCGCAATCTGATAATATCCGTTTCCGGCAGTTACAGTTACACACACACACACACAAGCACACACGCAGGCTGACAAATTTACGCACATCCTGTGTGACATTTTATCAACGCACTTGAGTGTTTTTTCATGTTTCGCTGGCATTTGCAATGTGTTGTAATTTCCATTTCTATCACTGAGTGACTTCTGCTAATGATGACGTCCGCCCAATCGCTGCAATGATGTCACACTTAAATACGTCAAGTATTTCGCAATGACTCGTCAATAGCTAATGCGATATTGACAACCTGTGCGAAGTTTCGCATTTTATTAGGCGTATACGCAATGTGGTTGCCCACCCCTTGCTAACAGTGACTGTAAGTCGGGCAGTTATCAAAACTGAAACTGAAACCGAAACCAAAAGCGAAACCAAAACCGAAACTGTTTACAGCTCGGTGCACATTCGCTCGGTTCTTTCAGTTTGTTTTCAATTGCAAAAGTTTCGCTTGTTATTTTTTTTTTTTTTTGCTATCCTTTTCTTGGCGCCCAAAAACGAAATGAAGTCGTTGCTGAAACTCTGCGTGTAGCGAGGTGCAATTGAAGGGTTTATAATAATACATTATTTACTATTATTTAAGTAGTTATTTATTTATTATATATGTTCAATTTAGTGAGCGAATGCCGAATGAAACTTATCTTTTCTTATTATTTTATGTCAACTAAAATTCAAATACAATTTCTTTTTGAATTTTGTTAAATTAAAAACTAAATTCACAAAGTAATCAAAATATTTAACAATTGTATCTATTAATTAACAATTTTAGTCATTAATTTTGGTTTTAATGTATTATATTGATATCCTAAAAAATTTGTTTTCGCTTAATTCGCTGGGCTGCCTTTAGCCTCATAGTTGTTTAGTTTATTATTCTATTTAAAATAGTCTTTAAGTAATATCTCGTTAATATGTAGTTAGTAATAATTTCGTGCAACTTTTGAATGTGCTCTCGCATTTTTCTCTTACTATCGCTGCCATTGCATTAACTTATCTAAGATATCATAAATATAAACCTACCGCATTGCATCATTGAGCAAATTGCTGAGTGGAATACACTTCTAAGCAAAAGGGAGTGAGTTGCCATGTGATGCGATGCGACGAGACGTTTCTCTCTGAAACATGTGTCTGCCGGATGCTGTTGAGTTCAATCGGTATCCTGGCTTCGTTCGATGTCCACATCGAAGCGCCTGACACTTGAAAACATCAATTTATTTTTATTTCCCAGGATGTCTCGCTGGAATCCTTTCGCTGGGTGTTTTAGTGTCTTTCCTTTACCCCCGTCCTTGCTAGGACTTTCAGGACCACAATTCCCCCAATCCCCATTCCCCATTCCCATTCCCATACCATTAAAGCACAGTGCTGGGGCCTTGCTTAGTCATTCAATTCAATTGATTCAATTGGGATTGTATCGGTTTTTTATGTGCATTTTGCCCCCACCTCTCTCTCTCGCTCTCTCAACTTTGTCGCACATATCCAGTTTCCAGTTCCTTGTTGTTGTCGCCAGCAGCTCCCGAGTGTCTCATTTATCTGCGGTTAGTGGCGGGGACTCTCTTCGTTTTGTTGCCGCCTCTCGTTTGGCACTTTATTGAAAAAAGGAAAAACGGTCTGCGTGCTTGGGAGTCCAAAAAGCATTTTGTGAAATTTAATAATAAGTATATAATTTTACTCGCTCTCACTCTCTCTCTCTATATCTATTTTCGCAAACACTTTTTTATGGGCCGATAATGTTATTAGCCCTGACCATTTACCTTTTTTTTTCTGCTGCTTGTGGTTGATGGCTATCGCTATCGGGCAATAGTCGAAACACTCAAATGCCATGACTTGTGTAATTTGCATCAGAAATTGTGTCACGACTAGTTTCGTTACACTTCAATGGTTTGGTCCCCCCCCACTCCTTTGCCTACGCTTTGTGGCTGGGTTCCTTTTGGGGCTGGGGCCAGGCTCGTCAGGAATTTGGTTCACTTGAAGCTTGTTGCTTCTTCGCGTGCTTTTGTGTAGCTGCAAATATTTGTGCGACTAGGCTGGCGACTCTCAAAGTCTGAGCTCCGGAGTTCCGGGGCTTTGGCTTAGGGTTTGAGTTCGAGTTTTGAGTTTGGGTTTGGCATCGTCCCAAGAAATGTGTGTGATGGTGCTTAGAGATGGGATGAGCCTGTGGCAGAGGCGACGGTCAGCCATCAGAGGAATGCTGTGTTGCGGAACGCTAGCTAACAAATTGGTATGAGCCAAAATACCTGCGCCGCTTTGAATATCTGGCAAAACAGCAAATATTGCGACTATTTTCAATGGCGCTTTGCGTGCAGCATTTTTTGTACTTTTTAAATTTTGTAGGTGTAATTTAAAAACAAACAATTGCAGTTCATTTTGTTTTTGTTTTCTATGTGTAACAAAAATTATATAAGAAATATTTGCAAATATTCACAATAAATTTAATTTAAAATTTGAATTTGTGCATAGCAGATATAATAATGACAAAATATTCTATAGATATTTAGATATTTTCCATTAATTTCTCTATTTTTATTATGTTGTAATTATAAAGTTTTTGCCATAATGTGCTGTATTTCAATAATAATTTAAAAACAAACAAAAATCATAATAATTGTTATTAATGTTTTCTATGAGTAATAAACATTTTTACAATGATTCACAATAAATATAATTTTAAGTTTCCATTTGTAGTAAAAGTAATAATGACTAAATATTCTATAAACATATTTAATGTTTAGATATTTTCAATGAATTTCTCTATTTTTATTATGTTTTACTTATAATGCTTTTGCCATGATGTTCTGTATTTAATAAACAATACTTTCTATTGTAAAAATAGTTTTCAAAATTCTTTTGAAACAACTTCTTCAAGCGGTTCTTTCTGCTATTCACTGCAATACAGTGCGTATGCGCAATGTGCGCTTCAAGTCGACACGCGTCCGTCAGTCGCAAGTCATAGATATACTTTTTATTTTGATTTTTTTCTTCTGTGTGTTCGCTTTTCTTTGCAGTTATTGAGCCACTTTTTGAGTTGCAACTTGTGCAGCATTGTTTCGGTCAGCAGCATCAACAGCAGCATCAAAGTTTTCGGGGATCTGTTTTCTTTTTCCAATTTGACGTGTTCTGTTTTTTTTTTTTGGACCGTGGGGCAAACGTTCTGGACACAAGTGGCAAAAGAAGAAAACTTTTGCGCTTTAAAAGTTTTTGCAGTGCAGTTTTCGGCATTAATATCATTTCTTTTCTCTCTCGGTCTTTCTGTGCCAACAAGTTCCATTTTCTATTACATATAGTAGAGACACGCATTCCTTTAGCGCTTTGCCATCGCGTATTTGCTGTCCTTGCATTCGGAATGCAATTCCACAAAGAACTATTTCTCCCATTCAAGAGTATCAAAATACGCGGCAATGGACCAAACTTCTACGTTCTTTTCTATCTGTTTTTTGTTTCAATAAACTCTCAGCAGCAAGTGCTATATGTAGTCAGTCAGTCAGTCAGTCAGTCTGTCAATGCATCAGTCAGTCAGCGAGTGAGTCGCTGTGTCAGTTGATAATTTTCTATAACAACTTTTGCTTTGCACTTTTCAAATAGAGAACAGTTAAGAAAGCTACAGTCGAGTATGCCAGACTGTGAGATACTCGCTAACGAATTTGATACTTAAATATACCAAATACTATATTTGGTATATTGATTACATTTAAATAGAGTACAAAATATACCAGATTAGCAAATCCTCAGTGTAAGTTAAAACTTTTTTCTATACAAAAGTATTTTTGAAATAATCATAAATAAATCGCAGTCAGAAAGTCATTATACCCTTCTTCCTTAAAGATAGTGGGTATAACTATTCATTCAAAATGCGAATATTTGCATTTCAATACGCAGCTATTGAGTATGAAAAGTTTTTCATATTTTAACATATTTTTATACCCGCTACCCATAGGGTAGAAGGGTATTATAACTTTGTGCCGGCAGGAAATGTATGTAACAGGTAGAAGGAGGCATCTCCGACCCTATAAAGTATATATATTCTTGATCAGCGTCAACAGCCGAGACGATATAGCCATGTCCGTCTGTCCGTCTGTCCGTCTGTCCGTCCGTCTGTATGAACACCTAGATCTCAGAGACTATAAGAGATAGAGCTATAATTTTTTTTCGACAGCATTTGTTATGATTGCACGCAGATCAAGTTTGTTTTAAATTTTTGCCACGCCCACTTCCGCCCCCGCAAATCAGAAAAAATCGAATAACAAGAGTAATAATAAAGCTGGAGTCCCGAATTTTGGGATATACATTAGAAACTATAGTCCTTGTGTCTTCTGAAAATTTGGTTGCGATCGGATCAAAATTGTGGAAGTTATTAAAGAAATACTTTTGTATGGGCTAAAACGCCTACTTACTAGGGGTCTCATTTGCTTTGGCCGACAATCTGGTATATTATGCCGTCTATGGTATATTTTGAAAGTGGTACTATACTGAATACCAAAAATATACCAAATATATCATTTGGTATATTTTTAGTATTTTGTAGTATTTTTTGGTATATTTAGAAAATAATATCGCAATATTTTGCTTTTATTCAAAATGGGTAGCGGGTATCTCACAGTCGAGCACACTCGACTGTAGCTTTCTTACTTGTTAATATCGATCTAGTTGCTGTTGGCCAAACTATTTTGTGACTCAAGTATGGAGTATTATTACTTGCAAATGGTAAAATATCGTTTTGAAAAGCAGTAAATGAGTGTTACTTGAAAATGTAGCATAACTTTAAACAGCTCCTTAATAAGGATACATTTAATGCAAACAATTTAAGTTGTTAAAGAATTTGTAAGTTTTTATTAGATTGTAGTAATTTGTATTAAAATATTTGCAAATTTCACTATTTGCTCATTTAAATGAACGTATTAAATACAAAGTTCAACTATTTGTTGCATAATGAATGCAAATGGCGCATATAACCGGTGTAATGTCTGCAACTGTGTGTGTGTGTGTGTTTGCTTGCTTGGTGTTGGGTTTTTAAATAAGAAAGCGTGGCATGCCACATAAAATGCGGTTGCAGAAGTTGCACATCGCTCAAGCACAGACTACAGAGTAGAGAGAACAGCGCGTAGTTTTGCATGTTAACATTCCGTTTCTTATGCTTCTCTCATGCCTCTCGCTCTCTCTCTCGCTCTCTCTCTCTTTCTCCCTCTCTGTGTTGCACCGCGAAAAACGACATTTCAAATGCCGCACTAAATTACTAAAACACGCACTGGCACACCCGCAATTTTCTCTTGCCTTGTTTTTCTTCATGGTTTATTTACTTATATGCAAAAATGCCAAAAAAAAAGTATAGCAAAAAAAAAAAAAGTTTCAGCTGCGACTATTTACGCTTTTCCTTGCATTTTTCATGCGGCTTGTCGTTTGTTTTTGTTTTTGTTTTTCCTTCATTTTGCTGACAAAGTTTTTATGGCCTCAACATACAACAATGGCTTGTGTATGTGTGTGCGTGTGTGTGTGGGAGGAGTGTGTGTGGTCCTGCATGTAATGTGCATCTGGTAGAAAAAGTTTGTCAAATCATTAAGAGGCGCACTCAAATGCAAAGTCAAAACAGCCGAGGCAAACAGGAAACTGAGAACTTGTCATAAAAGCGCATCACAGTGTTCACAATGTTTTTGTGGCTGCGCCTGGAAAATGCTTTCAATGTTTTTTGCTTTATTTTCAGCAAAACTTGTTAAATGTATTTACAATATTGCAGCACAAGGCAGGAAAGTAGTAAATAAAACGATTAATCGAGTTGTTTTTTTTTTTAATTTTTAATGTGGATATGTTGTATGAGAACCTTATTCTATTTAATATTATACCCTCTAGCCATAGGAAAGAGGAATTGTTTAAGTTAATAAAGAAATACTTTTGTTTGGTAAAAAACGTCTAGGGCAAACGACTTGATTTGGCTGACAATCTGGTATATTATTTACTCTATGGTATATTTTGAATTTTCATACCATACATATATTATTATATTAGATATACCATAGCTGTTGGTATATCTAATATAATAATATATTTTCGATATATTTATTTATTTTTACATTAATTTTGTTTTTTGAATATTGAAATCTGGTATATTATTTACTCTATGGTATATTTTAAATGTACCAAATATATCTTTTGGTATGTTTTTAGTATTTTCGGTATTTATTTAAGTTTGCAAATTTGGTTTTAAATGAAATCCGGTATATTTTGTAATCTATGGTATTTTTTGGTATATTTTTTAAATTTGATTTTGTTGTAAATGAGTAGCGTCTAGTTGTTTACTTTTGTTGCTTTTTTATTGTTATTCCGATCAAGTTGGTGGAATTTAAACCGTTTTTAAAATATAAAAATAACATAAAATATATAATAACATTGAATTTTTGGTGGCCATTTTTAATAGATCAATTTATTTACTTCTCTATCTTTACAATTATTATAAATCGTTTTCTTAGATGATTAAAAACTATCTCGCTTTAGATTCTAAATTAAAACACGCACATCTTCAGTCACTTTAAAGCCACTTTCACTCATTTGAAGCCCACTTTCTCTTTGGTTGCATGTGATGCTTACTCTTGCGAATTATCGAGCACTACTAATGAAGCTTTTGCGCTCGGCGGCATCCTAAAAGCTTCCCGAGCCGAAATAAAGCTGCTGTCACTGTCACTCTTTGGCCATTTTGTCTATTAGTGGCTTCAGCGGAGCATCAAAAGCCGCCCATTGCCTCCATTTGGTTGCCACTTTCGCCCACACACACACACACACATACGCAGAGCACCTTAACAGTCATTTAGTCGCTTGTCTGTGTGCTGCAACTGCAAGTGTAATCAACAATTAAGCAAACTGCACTCTGTTTCACTGTAGCAGAGTTTTACCTTAATGAAGTCAGCAAACGATGTAGAAATTTAAGAGTGTTGGTCAAATATTTGACTATGAAATGCTTAAACTTCTAGTAGTTATGTTAAGTTCTCACTATAGAATTCAAAAAAAAAAAACATTCTTTTTATACTTTTCGCTTTATTATAAGATTTCTTAAAATTATTACAATTATATGCAAGGTTCAATTAAATGTAGATTCACATTTTCACATTTTGCCGAAATCTATATTCTAACATTAAAAGGAATCCGTAGTTCAGTATTTTTATGAAAAAAATGTTGAGGTTTAAGGTTCAGCTTACAACTGAGTTTTAGAAACTATTTAGCTTAGAAGTATTATATCGACATGCTTAGAGTATGTTGTTTATCATTATCAGTTGCGCTGTTTCTGTTCTGTTTTCTTGTTCAATTTGCTGTTGTTCTCTTGGGAGTTTAGTGCCACTGTTGTGTGGTGAGTTGACGAGGATCGACATTGAGTCCAAGTTTCTCCAGTTTACGCACTTTACGCATCTGCTTGGTCAACTTGCGTTTGAAGACAATCTCACGATTCAGATTCATAATCTCCATGGTATCCAATTGACGAATGTTCTTGATCGTCTGCAATATCAGATTGTCGGTCAAGTGCAGTTTGATCGTGGACATCTTCATGAAGGGAGCATCACGGCGTCGCAACTCCTCGCGATAGGCAAACAGCGTGTAGGTCAACGAAGGCAGTTGCGGCAAAGGACGCTCGAGGCCCGGAAAAAGTTCTTCAGCCATTGTCGAGGAGATTTGAAATTCAAATAATGTTTGAAGTAACACTTTAATCTATATTTTTTTCCCTGCGACTTCTGTGCTCGTTGAACGTTCGATGCGGAATGAGTGTTAAGTCGGATGTGTCTGTGATTTTTATAGCCACAGAGTACATCATCTGTTTACCTGTGATTCTATTGTCTTTCGGGAAAATTCTTCATCTGCCCTTTTAAGGGGAAATTTCAAACAGCTGTCCGGGAAAAAATCTACCTGCTGTCGCTTGTTGTTGTTGCTGCTGCTGGTGGTGGCAGCTGCAAGTGGCATTTGCTTCTTCGGCACGCGATTACCTCGAATTGTATCTCAAGTCTCTTTTGGGCTTCTTCTTCTCGGCTAAAAATTCTATTAGTTCCGTGACACGTCCTGGTTTTTTATATTTTTGGCGAACAACCAAACAACGTATAAACCGTTGTCGCATCTCATCCAAATGCGCTGCTAACATTTTAATGAGCTCGTGACCCAGTAAATAAAAACGCCAAACTACTAAACCAAACTATAGATAGCAACTGTACTCCATTTATATATATATATATATACTATAAGTATTTGTTGATTTTCCACCGTTTTCGTCATTTTAAAACAGCATTTCGAATGGGTTCTTTTTTGTTTTACGAGCAGCGTGTTCTTTGAATTCGGTTGCTGCATCGCATTGCAATTAAAATAAATTGCATTCAGTGAAAGGATATCGCAGCACAATTTGGCCATCAAAGGACTGCACTTAATTATACAAATTGGTGCTGTGTTCCGTTTACGTTTATTATATCCACATTTACCTCTATGCTCTAATGCATTTTAAAACAGCCGCATGTCAAGCAATGTTCAAGCAATTTAATTGCATATCAATCCAATTTTAGTTGTGAGGCAGTTGAGTGAGAACGTGGGGGAGTTCATTTGATTGCCAATGATTGACTTAAGAGGGGAAATAATGGAAATAAAATTTATAATGTAACCAAATAATCCAATTAATATAAAGCTAGTATAGTTTAAAATAAGTATGTTATCTTGAACTACCCCAACGACATCGAAAGTGTTACAAAAATTAAATTAAACTATTCAATTTATATTCGAGCAATTTATGCGATTATTGATACTGGAAATATGTATTAAAGTTCCTTTTAAAAATGTTTATTTCAAATGAAAAATCTTGAAATTTTCTTTGATAACTTTCTTTCAATCAAAATGTATCAAATATATAACTGCGCCTATAAAACAAAATATACCTAATATAAATGCTTATCACATTTAATTAAAGTCCATCCCTCTAAGAAAATGTATTGTTATTTTATACCTCTTCTCTATTAATATCACAAAAAACAAACAAAAAAAAATGAGGAAAAACTATTCAGCTTCAATTCGAGCAGTTCAAAAATATGAACTTGTCAGAAACTATACAGTTTCCTTTATCGAAATTATATACAAAATATTTGCATTACTGAGATAGCAGTTATTATCTAAATGGTTTTCATTTGTATTTCATATTCTTAAATACTTTGTCTTCATCTAGGTTTATGTTATATACATAAATGCTTGATAAGCGTTAAAGATAAACAGAAAAAAAGGGAAAATGCATGCAGCTAACAAATATAAATACGTAATGTCAAAATGATATATATTTTTTATCAAATTTTTCTTCAAAATATTTGCGTTGAATAAATTATGAAATGTAGTCAATAGTGAAATAACAAGTTTTATTTAAATGTCTTTTATTGAAAGTTACAAATACTTTTAAATACTTGTTACCTTCAGCTACCTGATAATGTTTTGTTATCTAGTAAAGGGAAAGCTGCATATTATCACTTACTTCAGTTGTTAAGCAGCTCAACTCTTTAGTGGCTTTAATCCTCTTTCTAAATCTTTTGCTACTTTTAGATTAGTAGACAATTAACAGCTGTTGTTAAGCAACAGTTTTGTGCCCCAAAGAAAAAAAGGAGTTGCAGAGGTTTCGATTTGGCTGAGCTGTTGCTAAGTGCAATGTGTTAATCACAACAGTAGCAGCAGCATTTGTGGCATGCAACCCGAAATGATTATCTGTATTATTAATGAGCTGCATGCCACACAGGGCAAAGGCATGCTGTTTGGCCTTCTCTTGGTTTTGCTGATGATATTGATGTTGATGTGGATGTGTTATTGGTCATTGGGTTGGCATGTCACCGGCTTGTTTGGGGTTTGCTGAATATTGGTTATTTAACTGATTCGTTTCGTTTCGTTTTTTTTTTTTGTTTTGCTCACTTGGTCAGTCTCTTTTACCCTCCGCATTGTTGTGTCGTTCTTTTCGGGTGTTTAATTAATTGAAAGCATTTTTAACCGTGCCGCATTTTTGTGGCTGACACCCGCCAATACCAATACCAATGCAATGTCTGCTGCCATGCTTCTTTTGTTTCTCATTGACCGTAATAATATTGACTTCCTGGCGGCCAGAGTCGTGGCAATTGATGCAAGGATACGCAAGGATATGCCAGCAACACACGCACAATGACCAACCAAAACAAAAAAAAACACAAAATACCACACAATAAATGAACCTGCGCTTCTGTTATAGCCATTAATTAATTGAAATGTTCATTTAAATATTTTTAAATTTTTCTCTCAATTTTTGTGTGTGCTTTTTTTTGCAATTAATAATTTCCAATTTAAATCAAGAATTTTCAATGGTAATCAGGTGTGTAATGTTTCCTTTTTTCACAAGTATAAATATTCATTTGAGTATTATTGTGCGTAATAATGAATAAAGAGTTTTGATTTTTCATTTAAGTAATTTTAAAGGGATTCATTTTAAGTGAAGCTTGTTTTCATTTCTTTATTATATGTAAGTGTAGCTGAGAAGTAATAACGACAGTAGTCCATAGAAAGCATAACTTTATCAAAATAATTCCAGTTATACTAAACTATATGCTATACCATACCAGACTATACTATACAATATTAAAATAGCTTAAATCAGTATATTTGTATGCTTTATTATATAAATATACTAATTATAGAGTACAATACAGTATAAAAATATACCGATTTATTATTTTTTATGAAATCTACTGATTTGATGAACCAGTAAATTTATTAAATCTACTGATTAAGTATATTTATATAAATATACTAATTAAGAGTACAGCATAAATAATACTGAATTAGTATTTTTATGAAATATACTGATTTAGTATATTTGTATACTGTGTTGTACTATATAATCAATCTATTTTTTTTAATTTAGTATAATAATACTCTGACTTTTTAAATATTTAACTTTATTTAAACTGATTTGTATTGTATTGTATTGTATTTCAACTTGATCGATTTACATTTGGTGGAACGTGGAAAAGTAAATGCAACTCGACTATCAATCAAAATGGAGACACTAATTGCAATTTGTGGTAGCAGGAGCTACACTCTACTGTACACTGTACAGCAAACACATACATTTACTCTGCTCTATTTGTTCATGGAGATTTGTTGCACTTTTAGCGCTCTGCTCTTTGCTCGCGCGTTATTTGAAGATGGATTTGCGTTTAGCGCATGCCATAAAAACCGCAGCGAACTTGGGACAGTCAATTTTCTGTATAATTCAAACGATGTGTGTGTGGGTGGATGAGTGTGCGTGTGTGTGTGTGTGTGTTTAGAAGTGTGTGTGTGCAAATTCGGCGAAAACGCTCATCGAATATGCTGGACAGGTAGCTCTGCCCTTAGGCTCGACTGAAAACTGTTTGAAATATTTATTTAAATGAAGTTTGGCAGCTCAAGGAATGGGCTATTCGTCAGTCAGTCAGTCAGTCAGTCGGTCTGAGTTGGCCATTAAATAAACAGTTTTGTTGGCAAGGCTTAGTTATTATTACATTCACAATATGCTTCGCTTTCTGTTCCACTTTGTGCTGTACTTTTGGCTTATAATATCAATGTATGCAAATAGACAAATACGCTTTTGATCTACGCTCAAACACTGATGGATTTCGACCACCTTTTTTGTTTGGTTTAAAATTCCTTTTTTGCTGTCTTGGCATTTCCTGCTTACATGCTCCACAAGCATTAAGCTGTTTTCTGTTTTTACGAGCTTCTTTTTTTGGCATTTAAAGGAGTTTAATGCAAAGCTAGCACAAAAGACGTAAACAAGATTTAAGAAGGAAAATGCTATAGTTGAATATATATATAGTTGTGCCCGACAGTGAGATACTTAAGACGGTATTACTCCAAAAATATACGAAATATACCAAAGACAATGCTTGACATGTCAAAATGCTATTTTACTCAAAATATACCATAGACTTAAAGATCCACTTGTTAACCAAAGCAGCCTTTTTACCTTATTAAAACCATATTGAAGGGAATTTTTAATAAAAGCGAAACATAGCGGTATTATTCTAAAAATATACCGAGTTAATATACCAAAAATTCTGAAATATACCATAGACTCTACTTGACATATTCAAAATATACTGTGTACTTTAAAATCCACTCTTAAACCTTATAGGAGCGGGTAATAAAACCGCATTAAAGCGTATTTTCAATTAAAGAAAAACACTGCGGTATTATTATTTAAAAAAAAATACTAAAATATACCAAAAAATATGTAGGATATATCAATATGTTATTATGTACTTTAAAAATATACCACAGACATTAAGAATACACCTGTCTTCGCTATTGGAAGCGGCTATTAAACAGTATTTAATATAATTCATAAGCAAATTCGTTGAATCATTTAATATAAAATAACTAGAGCTAGTTAGACAATATGATTTAAATTGCACTGTCATTAGTTAATTCCATTTTTAGTTTGCTAATTTCATTATTCAATTATGCAGAATATTTTTGCCTCGATGGAGTCAAATGCCATTGCCGAAAATTTGGAGCTCATTAAATTAGCAAAATAAATTGTCAAATTCATCCACATATGCATATTTTTGGTCTCATGTGTTTCATGTGGTGCGGTCAATTTTATAATTTTTTGGACAACCAAAAACAGCAACAGAATTAATAAACAACAACAATAACAACAACATTAGCAAAATTGTCGAAAAGAGGCTAAACAAATGTCAAATTTGTTGAAATTCCATTTAATCATATTTGTAGTATTTATTACTATATTTTAAGCTGCATAATTCTAGTTGCCACTGTACAATCAAAAGTGTTTCCACTGCAATGTGGTTGCCCAGTTTTCAATGTGTGTGTGTGAGTGTGTATGACAGTTTGTTGTGGTATCAGATAAATGTCAATTATAATAATAACTATCATCTATATTTCGAGATTATTTTGTTGAATATTGTGCAATTGTTTTTTGACCAAGAGTTGACTTCTACTCGATATGCTAATTTATACATATTTATCCAGATGTGGCACTTCAACGAAATACGAGTGCATAAAATACTAAATGGAAGCACATAACAATAAAATGTTGTATACAATGATAATAATATATTTAGCTTTATCAATAAGCACTTGCAATTAGTGTTATCTGTAATGCTTGGAAATATGTATCGATGTTTTATATTCTTAATCGATTTTGCTTAATACTAGAGATGAGAATAATTGGCATTAATTATCGATATAGCGTAAAATACTTATCGAATGTTTAATATTTCAAACGGTTAGTATTTTAAACCTTCAATTCATATACATTTTAGCAGTATTTATTTGCGCTTCGTTAAAATTATATATCTGAAATATTGCCGTAAATATTTATGCATTTGCTAAATGTGCGTGAAATATTCTTTCAATGATCCAATTGCGTATGAAATTCAGTCGTAAGTTGCTTTCGCCATGTACTTTTTGCATATTTCTTGAATGTACATTTCTTTACAATTAATCAATATCAATAACCGTTGCGCAGCCCTAGAGATAATCCCAATAAAATTTTACAGCCGTCTGTAATCAAGAGAGACCCAAAAACGAAATATATATATGTATATATTAAACCCAGCTGGAAAAACAAAAAGGGAAACTTTTGCCGTAAAGGATGAAAGCAAAAGCGAATTGCCAGCTACTCGTATATTCTCTCATGGCTCAGCATGAGATGCGGCTAGAGTGTGTGTGTGTGTGTGTGTGTGTGTGTGTGTGTGTGTGTGGTGTCCACTCTTCCTGTCCGTGTGTGGCCATAAAGCAGCTCGTAAATTTCAGCGCAGAGCAAGTAACCAGTTGCCAGTTGCCAGTTGGCGGTTGTCTTCGCCTTTTTGCAACCAAAATGTGTCCAGAGTTGCCACCCCACGTGGATTGGCTCTCTCTGTCTCTGTTTCAGTTTCTGTTGCTGTCTCGTTATTGTATTCCTTTCTTTTTTTGCGCTTGCATTGTTACTTGTTATTCTCCCCTCTGTTTTTTTTTTTTGTGTTCAGCTCAACAATGAAAATTCACGCTGTAGAATTTTTCGCGGTGGTCAACGTTGCTTCGCTACGCTTACAGTGGGTACGAAAGATATGCGACAACACTTGAGATTTATGCTCGACTCATTTTTTTGGGCAGTGTATTTGCATTGTCGGTGTGCTTTTGGCTACACGTTGCTTTTCTTTTGTTGTTGCGCTTCAGATCTTCGTTTATTACGCAAATCCGTAGTTACGCCCACGGTCGCCATATCCTGGCCCCCATATCCTTGCCTTGTCTCTCTGTGTGTGTGTGTGTGTGTGAGGGGGGTGAAAGTGTGTAGCGGGTGTTGAACAATAGCTGTGAAATAATCACTTGCTTGTTTGCACTTTATTAAGTGGCAGCGCGAAGCGGCATGTTCGCTTTATAGTCCAGCTTGTAACGCCCCTCGGTGGCGTTGCATGTTGCAAGTGGCAACGAGGGGCAAAAAACATGCTGCAAGAACACTTGACGGTGAAAGGTTTTGCATTCATACTGAATGGCATTCTAACTCTTACAAGATTACTGCCGGCATTTGGGGGTTTTAGCGACTCAAGTGAATATTTCAGAGGGGTTAGAAAGGAAATTCGTTGGCACTTTTAATACACATTATTTTACAACTTTAGCTGGTGCATTAAATTTTCGTTGATATTTTTATAAAGTTTATTTTGCAAGCATTTAATATTGGAAATCTCACAATTCATAATGCTTCTAGAAGCACCTATGCAATTAAAAATACAAGCCTTTTTTATTTCTACCCCAAAAAAATGTTGAAATGAATAAATGTGACATACAAATACTTATACATATAAACTGACAAAACTTCTTTTGCATAGTTCAGTCTAACCAAAACCAATTTTCTTGCCAAGAAATTCTTCGATTAATAAAATTTGATATACAAATTTGTAGCTTATCACTTTACAACACTTTTTGATTCAAGATTGAGAAATTAACTAAACAAATGCTGATTAATGAATGAATACAAAATTATTACTTAAATATTTAAATAGAAATATATAATATAATACCTATATTAACAATTCCTAATTCCTTAACTAAACTTTTCGGCAATGTTGAATTGCCTAGCGCAGGTGACCACAGAAAATGCCAATTTGGCAACCTTTTGAAGCAAAGAAAAGTATGACAAATCATATAAAATTCTCTCAATAAATATTTAGTTATACTCACGGTAATATTTGTGCCCAGTGATATGACAAAGACACCGCCCGCTGTCATGACAATGGGTTGCTGAATATTTTGCAGAAAGTAGAGAAATGTTGTTCTATAGCGACGATCCGCCGACTGCCAATTGGAATGAAATAGACAATTTGTGAGCTGCTCACAGTCCGTGATAATCATATTACAAATGTAGCAAAAGGGAAAGGTTTCCATTAGCAGGTCACAAATGAAAAAGCCAATGCCGAGGCCAGTCCAAAAGTTTGAGAAGTATATAATGTTGATCATGGAGAGACCAATGACAACGCCGCATAAAAGAAATTGCGTAAAAATGGTGCCAGAGACGACAGGTTTAAGTGTGTTGCAAAATCTGAAAGCATAAACAAATGTTAATAAAAAGAAGTTAAATAGAAAGAAGAAAAATAAACTCACTCTAAGATCAAACGATGATCGATAATACACTTGATGAGCTCCGCATAATTCTCATCTTCGCTCATCTTGGGATCTGTGCGCAAACGTTGCAAACGCTGCTTCAACATTAAGAGATGAGTGCGCAGTGTTAAAAAGTATATAATGGGATAAAGATCGGCAATTTGATCTTGCATCACAGCGCCAGACATCCAAACATATTCGACGAACGAAGCCAGCCAAAAGTTGAAATCACTCGCCCTCCAATCGATGAGCGGATTGTAGAGTTTCCATGGCAATTGACCCGAGAAGGCGGCAGCCAGAAATGTGGATGCCGCATAGAAGCAATACATGACTTGATAGCACATGTACACGCGATTGCAACGTGCCACATTCTGATGCAACTGCTCACGCTGCTCTGCACTCCCACAACGTTCATCCATGCGATCCAGAAGCTGTTTGGCATGCTGAAAGCGTTTCATGCCAGCAAAAGTGTAACTCGCCTTGATGCTCAGTCCAAGACAATTGAGAGCCACCGACAAGGAGGTAAGAAACTGTCCGGCTGTGAAGCTGCGCAGATCCTTGATGTAGCTGATGAACAGCGACAACACCAGAAGTATCATTACCATCACAGTTGTAAGTGCTGACCACAGTGCGTATACGCGACGCCAGCACTTCTCTTTTGGTGGCATCCAGCCAACCACACACATGCCACGATCCAGATAAACGAGTGCATCCCGGGAAGACAATTGACGCTCTTTGGTTGTCCAAACTCGCATGCGAGGAAACAGTTTGTAGAGCATGTTAACTGCGGCTGATTTGACTATCAAGTGTTCACCGCATAGCAACTACAGTTTGCTTTTATATTCCACTTTGATTTTTAATTGCCCAAAGTTTCATTTATTTTTGAATTATGCATCAAGAGTTGGGTTTTTAGTCAGTGTTCCTTAGGGGCGCGCTTGAATTATTCACTTTGGGAACTCATAAGTTGACATTGGAGCAGACAACTCAAATCAATTTCAAATGCTCTCAAAGCTGAATTATTAAAATTTAAGTTTCCTATTGTGATGAGTTAGATCAAAGAGTTTTAGGGCAACAAGTGTAAGGCAACATTCATTAAAATGCAATAGTAATAAATGCTTTGAAGTGCTGCAAATATTTTGATACCATTTTGAAGAAGTAAGAAACATTTAAATTTAGTTTTTATTGTTAGATTATTATTGATATGAATTTGTTTTACTAATTCTGCTTTTCCTTTTTTTCAGATTGCCAATTGTAAAATGCTTGGTGAGTTGTTTTATAAAGTATGGTCTGTTATAAAGTTATTCGATTGTTATATATTTCTAACCTACTAAGTGGAAACCATTTATAGCTATTAAATATTATACATTCAACATCAACATTTGCATGTGTGTTTTAAGCACATTTTATAAGCAAAGCTGAGTATACAAAGCCATAAATAATTGAAGCCTAAAACCAGTTGCAAGTTAACTAAAGTAAGCTACTCTTCATATCATTGGGAAAAGTGGAAAAAGCGGAAAAGATGGCAACGTGTGTTGTGTGTTAGCATTGCAGTCTCATCATCTGAACTTTTCTTTGGCCTCGGTATCAGTTTGCGTCTCTCTTTTCTCTAAGTCTGTCTGCACATTTGGGTGCGGAATGTTATTTGTGGTATTTGAAACACGCGGCGCACGCTGCGTATGAACTATTTTCTTAAGCTCATACTGCCAAGACTTGGGCCATCAGCCTCGCTTCTCTTTTTTTTCTTTTCTTTTTGGTTTCCTAGAAGCCAAAAGGCTGCGGATGCTTGAACTTTGCAAGGATTTCGCCTTCATTGCCCTTTCCTGTGCTGTGAGTCCTTGTGAGTGTGTGTGTGTGCGTCATGTGTGTTTATAAAACTCTACTTCTTCTTTGCTTTCGTCTTTTTGTTTTTTTTTTGTGTGTGTCCCTTTCGCATTGAAAGCATCTGTGAGTTATTTTTATAGAGCTACTTTATACATATATATATGGCAGTGTGCGTGTGAATGTATGTATGTGTGTGTATGTGCATGGGTGTACTTTGTGTAGGTGTGTAAGTGTGTGTGGCAGAGAAAAGCAGAACAGGAAAAGCGTTGCACAAAATGCGCTGTCAACTTGAGCGACGGTTTATTTATATGAGCAGCCATTAAAAGCAACGCCCTTTCATCACATTTCGCATACTCTTTTCACTCCAGCTTAAGCGTATTATTATTATTATTAATATTATATTCAACTAAGCTAATCAGTTAACAAATTCAACAAGCTTAATTGGTTGCCTGCAACGATGCTTCTTTCTGCTCTCAATTGGAAACAAATTTTTGTTATTCGTTTGTCTTCAACTTCAAATTGTTCTTTGCTCGTTATTGATGAGAGTAAAATCGGTTCGTCTTTCATTTCTTTTGTGCCATTACTTATTGCTTGTTAGCGATCAAATACTTGCTTCAGTGCTGCTGCAATCTAGAAAAATTACGCGCTCTATATGCAGCAATCCATTTTAGTTTTTTAATTAAACAGCACAAGAGCAGCAGGGACAAACAGCTTAAGGAGCTGCCACTTGAAATGACGGACTAGAAAATACCTTGAATAACTTCATTTATTCTCGATTTAAAGACTGTAAATAAATTGGAATTATAAATTATTAGATTATTTAAGGAAAGAAATTTGTTCTTCTCATTACTGCTTTGTAATTCACCATTTTGATTCAACCCGTTTGAGAATTATTTTTGGGAAGCTGGCAACATTTGCCAAACGCACAGACATAAATCAAGCAAAAGCTACGCCATCTGAATCAGCTTGTAGTCAGGACTCTGGACAAGGACATGGACATGGACATGAACTGGGACATGGACATGAACATGCTGCAGATTTGACGTGGCCCAACAGTTGGCAAACTGGTTTCAAATTTGTGAATTGCATTGCCAAACTGTTTGTCATGACTTCATGAGCGAAAAAGGACGAAGAGACGCTGTGGGTGGTTTTTGGGGCAAAGTTTTTAGCTAAAAAACTAACGAGCATCAGTGTAAACTGTCGCGACGAGTTCTCATTAAACTTTCAAGTAAAATGAAGCAAAAAGCTGCAGCCAAAGCGCATTAGTTTTGTGCCCATATTTTGCCGACTGTGAATTTTATCATCCCATAAAAAGTCTAAAGTGTGCCATGTCAACAATTTGCAGAGAATTGCAAATTATTTAAAGGAATTTAATGGTTTACTCTTAAGATTCTTGTGGTGGAAAGTGAATTAGTAGTGAAGATAATGAAATTGTTAATGACTGTGATATGAGCTATGGTAATTCTAATAACAATGATATACGTGATGGTAATGAAAATGCTAATGATAGTGGCAATGATAATGACTCAATTGGTAGAATTAATGCTAATCAGTTATGGAAAAGATTATTAGATTATTAATGACTAATATGAGGAAGGGTAATTCTGATTCAAATGATATTAATAATGCTTCTTCTAATGAAATTGATAATGATATAAGCAATGAAAGTGTTAATGAGCACTGAGCACTGATATAAGTAATGTTCACTTCAATAAGAATACCAATGAAAGTTGCAATGCTAATGCTCGTTTCAATGGCAATGATATATATAATGCCAACAAATTTTATTATTAACAAATTAAACATTGAGCATAATGCTAATGCTAATGATGTTGATAACTCGTAGAACAATGACAATGAAAGTGGCAATGATAATCCTAAGCACAACGTTGTTGGCAATGCTTACTCTAATATTAATTCTAATGACAATGATATTAGTAATGAAAACTCTAATAATAATGCTAATGAAAATTAATTTAGATGTGCCAAATCAAATTGTAATGCGAATGCTAATGACAATAATATGAAAAATTAAAAATAAATAATAAAAATAAACAATAAAATAAATAATGCTGCAATTTAATGCAATTTCTCGCAAGTTTTCAACAATTTATTCAATTCCCCTAGCAAAACAAGCTCCATTAACTTTTGCGTAACAGAAAAATCTGCCGAAACTTTTGTTTTACGCACAGTTGGTAACATTGTACATTGTTTGTTGTTTATTCTACTGCTTCTTCTTGTTCTTCGTGTGTATACCCAACTCCTTTTGCTTTCTTAAACTATTAGCAGAGGTTTCCCCCTGCAAAAAAAAAAAAGAAGCAAATGCAACACAATGCAACTAGAAATCGCATAGAACTTTTGGGATATATGGTATAGAGATCGTTGTTCATTGTTCGCAGTTCGTTGTAGCTGCTCCAGCCCTGGGGTTGTGTTTGCTAGCAAACTTTTGGCAACATTTATCTTCGTTATTATGACGCCCGAATGGGCTATCAGCGGCAAGTGGAGCGACTGTTAAATATTTGGAGAGCGACAGAGCGACAGTTGCAAACAGAATGCGTTCGTTCAGGCTCTCTCTAATGCGGGCTTCTGGCTAAGCAACGTTCCTCCTCCTCCTCCTCATAGTGTCAAAAAATGCTACAACTTGTCATACACCAACTGAGCCAAGGATAGGAAGAATAGCAGCATGGCATGGACATTGGATGGAGGCAAGTTGCATTTGGCTGGGACGCAAGACAAAAGCACGAAGCTCGTTGCTCGACAGTCGGAGACCGGCAGTTGTAAACGGGAAGGAAATGGTAACTTTTTCCTGCACTTAATTAGTTTGGGCATAAGTGGAGCAGAAAAAGTTCTGCGCCATGTTCCAGAATTTTGCGAATTGCAAAGACGAAGGGCAGCAAAGTGAAGAGAGAGAGAGAGAGAGAAGAGAAGAGACTCGACTCGAGGCGACGGTTTTGTCAACTGTCTCTGCCGGTTTCGCATTGTCCCTGCTGTTTGCCTCATTCTGCAGCTATCTAAGTGTATGTGTGTGTGTGTGTGTGTGCGTGTGTGTTGCCAAGGAAATTGCCTCATAAATGTTCATTACACAGTTCTGTGCAACTGTCGAATGAATGGGCGTTTCACTTTTGCTGGGTGTGTGTGTGGTTAGGTGGCCAACAAACATTTGGATGAATGGGCACAGGATGACTACGAAATGGGGCAAATGGGCGTGGCAATGCTAGTAGTGGGCGTGGCAGCATCTCGAAACGAAAATTCAAGCAAAAAGCATTATTGCAACAGATAATTTTACACTGATTTATTAGCGCAATTCAAAATGAAACAATAGATTTTCGCATAATTCTTTGGTTATTTACAACGACATTTTCATACTCTATAATAAATGAGAGTGTCTTAAGTGCATGCCACATATAGCTGTGCAAATTTATAGTCAAGGAAAGTGCAAAGTGCTTAAAGAAGAACAAACAGAATTAACTGAATAGTTTAAACAGGTTTCTTTAAACATTGCATTAATTTTTGGCAGACAAGCAAAGACATATTCATATCTTTTTCTTTACTCTTTATGTATACTTTACTTAGCTGTAATTTGTGAAGGGAAATTCACTGAAAATTGAAAATGTCTGAAGAGTAAGGGGAATACATAAAAAATTGTCGATAAGAAAAAGTAAGATAAGATAAGATAAGATAAGATAAGATAAAGTATTAACTTTATTAGCTTTTACGACAATATAATAGACATTTTCATTTATTTGTCTATACTCTATAATAGAAGTGTCTGTAAGAGTTTGCTAAATAGTTGGTCAAATTTATGATAAAAAAGATTTTTTAAAAAGTGCAAGATTTTAAAGAATGTCGAAAACAATAATTATATATTTATCTAACTTTATGAATTAAAATGCCTTATTCAGTTGTTGTTGCTATGATGAAATTTATAAATTGAAAATTTCCCAACAATAAAGGAAAAACTTTAGAAAATGCTCTACAACTTTGTCAAATAGTTATATACAGTATTATCTTAATTAACTTTACATTTAGGACATTAGCAAAGATATTTGTATGATCTATAAAATATAAAATTGGCTTACATGGCTGACATATATTTCAAATTATCAAATGTGTATATATTAATATATTAATTTTATATTTGAGATAATATCAAAGTTATTGTTATACTCTATATGTAGAGAAACTTGCTAATAAAAGTATTTTCTGAAGTGTAGAGGAATACTTAAAAAAGGTTTCTACAAGCGAGTTATATTGACAGTTAAATTTGCCTTTGAAATATGCGAAAACATCATTTGAGCTGTTGTAGCAAACGATTCATTTAATTAATTGTATTTGCTGTCAAAGTTATGCCCAACTTTTATCAGCAGAAGCAAAACATTTTCGGCAAACAATGGCTTCAATTGAGTAAACCTTTGCAGCCCTTTTATGAACGCATCCTTATTGCTTCCCATGCTGGTCTTTTTGTTCGTAGTCTTTTGTCTCTGATTTGATGAGCTCTGTGAATGACCCCACGTGTTAATTATATACCTGCACTTATCACAGTGGCAGACAGCATTTATCCGACACACACATTAAGCAAACGCACAAAATCGCAATGGGCTTTTTTCCGGCCTCCAACTCCAGTTGCCATTATTTGTAGCAATAAGCAAACAATAAAACATTAGTCGAGCTGATAAAGCAGCAGCAACAACATCCTTGGCATCCCCAACGACTTCCAACTGGGAGGAGTTACAGAGTGGAGAAAGGGGAGAGAGGGAAGGCATGTGTCAGCGAGCTGCTTAGCGCCCTAATGCGATTATTAAGTGTAAAATTCAGCGTGTAAAATTCATTATATTAGCGAGAGGAGTTCATTGGCTTCACTCGTTCATGCATTGCGCGTACTCAATATCCTCCACCAGCTTCCGTCTTCCGTCTTCCGTCTTCGGTCTTGCAAAGCAATTGCCACCCACTAACCGCGGCTGTGTCGCAATAAATTAAGAGCACAAATAAATCATCCATTTTAATGTGACAGTTCCGACAAACGCGTCGCCTCACACACTTTGTTTGCTTGCCTGCTGCCTCTGTTCGATGTATTGTTTTGAATGCGGCAAAGCAACCATTTACCATCTTGCTTGTTTTTGGCCATATTTAGCGGGCTCATTCTTCTGGCTTTCGCCCATTGTTTGCACATTCCCCCTCCACTCCTTCACTCCTCTTGCGGCACATTTTGTTTGTGCTAAGTACTTGGCCTAACTGCGGCACTTAATATTTTCGATTCGCGCGTGTTTCTCTTGGGTCCGTTTGGTCCGTTGGTCGGCTCACTTTCAGTTCACTCTCTCACCTGGGCTCTCTTTAAGTTCTCCATTCGTTTTCAGTTCAGTTTCCTTTGCGGAAGTGCTGCCATTACACAGTGAGCAAAATGCGTTTGGAATTTGTGAGAAGCCTTTTAAGTTGTGCGACAGTGCGTATGATTAATACGATTTATTGAGTGTACTGACTCTTTAATAAAGGTCACCCAATACGCATAAGCTAAATCGCTTTATCTTGAATTGCATTGAATACATCGCAAAGATCAACAACTACACACACTTTAAGTTTTCCAATCAATTTAATAGAGTTCGATTTGGGTAGAGATGGAGATGAAATGTGTCTGTAAAATAGCTTTAAAGAAAGTCAATAGAAAGTCAATGGCAATAGTTACATTTTTTAATTAAGATTCATAAGTTCATTTACTAAAATATTTCGTAATATTGTATGATGAAATATTTTTCAAATAAAGCGTCACTAATTAAATAGGGGTTAGCCTAAAATTTTTTATATTATTCAATTCAAATTGTTAAAGAACTTCAAAAAAGAAGAAAGGATAATTGTCTTCGATTAACGTAGAAATGAACTTTTTTAAAATTATTAATGAAATAGGAAAAAAAATAAGAAAAGGAGACTTTTTTATTTATGAAATGCTTTGTTAATAAACAGCAACTATCTATATACCCATGATAAAAGCTTTTGCCGACAATTAATTAACTGCTTCATTTCTATTGCTTACTTGGCAAAAAAAGTACTCGAAACATTCTTTGATTGTTGCTTATGTTTTTGTGTGTTGTGCTTCTAGCCAAGAATTTTGCAGTTCATTTCAAGTGCATTCTCGCAAAAGGGCAACAAGGAATGATAATGATAACGATAGCGATAACGATGATGATGATGATGATAATGTCAATGTGGTTGTCCGGGGTTCGATTGGCTCCAAGCTGAGGTTGAGTGCGAGTTGTCAGGGACATCTTCATCGGTTGACACCTTATATCCTTTGAACATTTTCCAATTGAACTGACTTTGTGTCCAGCTGCCTGGCACACTTCACTTTTCTCTGTCTTTCTTTTTTCCCACTCTCCCTCCACTCTTCCACTCTCGTTGACTGGCTTTCTCTGAGGTGCCATTAGAAATATTGCGCGTCCTATTCGATTCGATTTCTATATTAGAAAAATTCCTTTTTGTTGCATTCGGTTGTGCTGCCAAGTGGAAAGTGGAAAGTGTGAGGCTAACAAAAAAAAAAGCAATAGCAAACATAGATAGACTTTGTAAATAGATGAAATGTTGCCCAGATACAATCCGACATTGCATTGTGTGTGTGACTGTCTGTGTGTGTGTGTGAGTGCTGCCCAGCAATTCAATTGGCTGGAGCACTTTTCAAATTTGATCGAGTGAATAGCGCTACAAAGCAGCAAATAGAAATTGCAGTTTATTTAGATCAAATAGAAGTTGTTACTGCTGTAAGCAACTCGACTTCCGTCTGGAGTCGCATAAATTTCAAATGAACTTGGGCACAACTTAAGCGAAAGCTATATATATTCTTGTATTTGCTTATATTTTATCTGAATCTATATACATTAATGATAACTTAGTTGCACATTTTTAGTTAAAATGAATCCACCAAAGTAAAATTTGTAGTTGGTAGTCTTAGATAATTAAAATCAACTGTTTTTATTAATTATTTGTCTTGACTATTGTCATATTCACATGGAAAAACTGTAATTAAGAGCTTAGCAAGAGAGTTTCATAAAAAGTGTACATCTATATTCGATGTGCAAATGGCACTCGAACTCAGCCCAAATCAAATCAGTCGTGTAATAAGTGAAATGGCTGAAGCAGCGCCATGAAATATGCTGCACAATTGTGTGATGGCAATTGCAAGTATATGTGTGTGTGTGCGTGTGTGTGTGTGTGTGTGTGCTGCTAAAGAGCAGTGAGGCAGCAGATAGGCAAAGTGGCAAGTGGCAGCCCCAAGGCTACCCTCAAACAAAAACCTAAGGGGGGGTAGGCAAGCCCATAAGGTTGCACAACTATACGTATACGTAATGAACGTCAATTGGTGTGTTGCGACCGCGCGATATTTTGCAATTAGATAACAACAACAACAACAACAACAGCAATGGAAAAAACCGGCATTCTCATTTCGCGCAAACGAAATTTGCGCGAAATTCCCCTCGGCATGCCTTGGCAATGGAAGCCGCATCATGGTAAAAGCCATGGCAAACAATTTGGCCAAAAAGTAAACAAGCAACGAATATGGTAAAACTCATTAGCGCCAATTGCAAAAGCAGCAGCAGCAGGAGCAGCAGCTGCCAGGGTTGTCATCACTCCCACTAGTCGAAAAGAAATGCATTGCATATTCACATTTCTCATTTTCGGTGGCATTATCATTTTTTTTGACATATGCCTCGGCTGCACATTTCCCAAATGTGGCCAAAACAAATTTATTGATAATTAGCCATGTGGTTTTTTGCGTTTCCAAAATTTGTTAATTTCCAAATTCTATGTTGCTCGCTGATTGCACATTTGATGTTGTTGTTATGAATGGAATATTTATGGGCAATTTACACGCAAAACTGAAAATTTCAACACTGACTCTTCACGGTTTGCCAGCATAAACAAATGCAAAATCAATGGCTGAAAATAGTTTTGACTTGTTTGAAATGCCACGGTTTGAATATAAATTGAAGTTGTTTTTAGCACTGTGTATTCATATTTTGTTCAACTTTTTATATTTGCTACCTAGAGGGTAAAAGGGTATTATAAGTTGGTGGCTGTAGGAAATCTCCGACCCGATTAGCTATGTATATTCTTGATCACTTACTAAAGGTCGTAATTGCCTTGGTTGACTGGTATATTTTGTTTTCAATATAACACATATAGTATAATTTAGTATTTTTGTAGTATATTGATTTGGTATATTTTAGGAATAATGGTATTCTGCACTTTTTAAATGCACTAGTATATCAATATAACAAATACAGCACACTTTAGTATTTTTGTAGTATATTGATTTGGTATATTTTAGAAATAATGGTATTTTGCATATTTTTAATGTACTAGTATAGCAATATAACAAATACAGCACACTTTAGTATTTTTGTAGTATATTGATTCGGTATATTTTAATAGTAATTGTATATGACATGGTATATTTTAAACGTAACAGTATATCAATGTGACAAATATATTATATTTCAGTATTTTGGCAGGATATTAATTCGGTATATTTTTAAAATAATGGTATATTTTAAATACTATAACACTATGCCAATTATGGTATTTTATAGTATCTTTGGGGTATATTATATTTTTGTTCGCAATCTCACAGTCGAGCACACTCGACTTTCTTACTTGTTTTAATGTTGTTCTTTAGTTACCTGTTAAGTTCAGACTCAGTGGAAATTCTTGGAATAGATTAAAAGAGTTGTTAATTTGCACAAACTCATCTGGCACCCGCATCCGTTTGAATCTATTTATATAATTACTTTAATTAGCCAAATAGAAACACACGCGACGCGTCTAGCAAAACTCATATGCGTTGCTTAAGCTACGACTTTTCCTTTTGCCGCTTTCGCTCATTCATTAATCAGCTTTCAGTTTCTTTGACGCCAGGTTTTTGCCAGCTTCCACCTTCCCTTCCTCCCTCTCACCACCACTCTGAGCACATTTCCCTTTTGCTTTTCATTTCCCTTGGGCTGCTGTTGACTGCGCCTCCTCTCCTTTGACTGCTCGTTTAATTTTTAACTTTGAACACAGATGTCAACTTGACGCCCGAAAAAAACCTTTTGCAGCTGGTCCACCACGCCCACAAGTCTGAGCGACTGAGCCCAAAAAACTTTAACAGCTAATTTGCTTGTGAAAGGTGGGAGCGGGAGGAAAGGGGAAGGGATTTGACGTCATTAGCGTCTGTGTAGAAAAGAATAAGAAAAGTTTCTCAAATGGCGTTTTGTCACATGCAGCAAGAAGAGAGCAGACACATTCAGGGCAGAGTTTGTGCCAGCGAGAAAATAAGAAATTGTTTTAATTGAATATTTTTGTTTTTTTTTTGTGTTTTTTCGGGTGCTTGCAATTTTCTTAAGGAGAAACACAAACACGCAAAGCGCAAAGGGCAACTGAAAAATCAACGTCAAATTGGTTTACTGGCTAAATTTGCGCCTTGGCGCCCTGACGTCTGATGTCGTAGCAAATCGAATCTGGGACGCATTATCCAAGCCAAGCACTTGGCCTCGAGTTGGCTGAAGGTGGATGTGAAGATGGATGTTCGGCGGTGGGAAGTGCAGCCAAAGCAAAATCATTAAAATTAGATTACAAAATCCTTCGGTGGTGTCACATTTCCGCCGGAAATTGCACTTTGCATGCGCCAATTTTCCTTTTGCTCCAGCTTCAGCTTCGGCTTCAGCTTTAGTTGCATCTTCATCCTTCTCAGCTACGAAACTGACAGATTAGTTAATAAAATCTTATTGCTTGGCATTCGTTTTGCCCGCAAGTGGCTTGGACTTGAAAACTGAAAACTAGTCAAAATTTGTCATGCGAACGTTGCAATAAAATATGAAAATTTCTTACGGTAGAAAAGTTGTCAACTTTTGTTTATCTATACGGATATATTATATTGTATTTTTCTACTTATACCTTTTCTTTGTTCTTTGTCCTTTGTCCAACAACGTCGTCGTCTACGTCTCCGTCTCCGTCTACGTCTCCGTCTCTGTCTACGTGGATGACGTAGAAAGTGTCGAAAAGTTGCTTTTGCCAGACTCTTCGTGTTGAGCATTCGCTGTCAGTGACAAGCCAGAAACTTCACTACAAAACAGACAGGCAACGACACAGCTCCGGCTACAATTACAACAAAAAGAATAGCTAAGAAGCACTTGCGGCAGGACTTGCGATGGCAGCTTCTGTTTGCCTGAAATTCATGAAAAATTAACCCGAGGAGTGCTCTTAAATATTTAGCAAACTATTTCAAAAATGTTGGGATTTGGGGATCTTAAATTATTTATCTGGAATTACTTGAAATAATCAATTTGTAAATTAAACTAGAATTATGTATTTAATTGTGAAATGTAAAAAGTATATATTTTAAGTATAACAATTATTGAGCAATAAAATATCTTAATTTATCAAACTTACATTATTACTTTAAATTTGTATATACAAATTGTTATTTTATTAAGCCCTTGAACTTAGAATTTTTCTAACAATAAAATGGCTTATTTAAAATATCTTTGACAAGTTCCCCTTGTTAGGTATATTTAAATATTTCATTTGGTCACACTGAAAAGCAAAAGAAATGGCAAAACAACGTGTTGCAAAAGAAAACTACCAAAATAAATAAACATCCGTTAAAAGAAATACTACAAAAAAAAGTTTGCTCTTTTTGAAAATAATTTATATGCTCACAAGTAAAACAACAAGGCCAAGTTAAGTAAGTAAATGTATGCGACTCAAAGATACGCTGTAAAACGAAAGTGAATGAAAATTAAATATATAACTAAATTGAAAATACCAAAATTAAATATACATCTTAAAGCTCTTAATAAGCATTTTAATGAAAGTGAAGAATGATTTTGAAATCCAGAGATTGTTTTATTTTAAAAATTCTTTCATATATTTTTTCATTTTGAATAGTGTAGCAAGCAAAATTTTTCGCCAGAGAATTATCCATATACAAATAACAATTTTTAACTCATTAATTATATTGTTATTTATTCGCATTTCAGTATTTTGTATAAATATAAAAAATACACAAATTTTAAGTTCTTTCATTATTTCACAATTTTTTCGCAAAATTCTTTCCCATATTTTTTGTCACTCCTCAGCAATGGGCAGAAGGAAAAAAACCTGACAGCCAGACTTGTTGCATTATTTGCAGCTCTGCATGCCGACGCAGAGAGGAGCGAAAAAGAAAGTTGGGTATCTCTGGCATTTTTGGGGGTTTTAGGAAACGCATAAACATGTTATAAAATATGCACATTATAAAATGTGGTGTGAGCTAGACAAAAGCCGAAAGGAATTTGCACACTCATGCAACGAGAGCAGACAGTTCTTCATATACTTTTTTTTTTTTTTTATATACGTATGTATATAACATATACTATAATATTGTGGCTATGCTTGTTGGCTTTCATAATTTCCTTCCTGCAACGTTTTTTTGCTTTTTCTGTTGACAACTGGCTGCAAAATGTATGCTGGCATTTATTTATTTGTGTTTTGTGTTTTGCGTTTGACAGTTTTATTCCTTCTTACATATTACATTCAGCTGAAAGTCGTATTTCTTGTAAAAGTTTTCAAGTGCAGACAACGCTGCGTATGCGTTATATGTATAGTTATTGCAATTTATGCAATAAAAGACGGCAGAAAAAGTCACTCAAATGTAAAGTGAATGAAGTGCATTTGCAGAAATTGATACTAGAGAGCACATAAAGCAACTATTCAAGAGTGTAAAATGTATTGAAAAGTTCATTTTCTTTATACTCTTTGATATAAATAAAACACTTTTGAATTAAAGTGAATTCTTCATTTTTCTTTTGCAGATAACGCAGCAAGTTTTGAGGTAAGTTTAATTCTATCTCACACTCAATTTATTATTTGAGTATTGATTGAATGGAAAATGATTAAAACATTTTAACTAAAATTCTTATTTAAGCATTGATTAAATAGAAAATGTCTAAAACAATTGAACTAAATTCATTATTTGAGCATAAAACTAAGCGACTTGCAAATCAATTGCAATTTAAGTAAATTTATAAATGCACATGAAACACTTGAGTAAATCCATAAAATCTAAAATCAAATACATATCGATGAGAAAAAAGAAAGAAACAATTTTCTATTGAATTAGTTTCAGTGTTTTGTGGGTAAAATCGGAGAATCAAACAAATCGCACATAAAATTTAACACACAATGCAATCAATTCAAACAAAACGAAGCCAGAAATCTAGAATGACAATGGCAAATGTCAAATGCCAAATGGCAATTGGTGCAAAAATCAAAAGGGGGGAAGGAAAAGCGTGTGGAAAATTGAAATCAAATTAAAGTGCAACACCATTTTCGCAATGAAAATCGGAAGAAAATCATTGACTTCGTTGCAGTTGCATCTCAGTTGCTACATACTCGCATAAGTTTGCTGCAGTTGCTGCTGTCCAAAATACTCAGCCCGGCGGCACTGCAACCGAGGTGCACTGAACTGTGTATCCTTCTTTGCCCGTGACTCCTTGCTGCCCCCTTCTCTCCCCGCCCTCGCTTTTGGCTGCTGGCTCTTTGTCGTGCCCTTTTTTGTAGCCCTCTGGCTCCGGCGACAGCCAAATTGCTGAGCAGCAGCAAACGTTGATGAGATGAACGCGAGCAGCGAGCAGCGAGCCAGAGCTCAGCTGTGCACTACAGTGCGTATGTGTAATGTCTGTATCTGCAGCGACAACATTTCTGCAAAAATCTTTCCATGTGTGCATGTTTCTCTCTCTCTCTTTCACTCTTTCTATCTCATCTCTTGCTGTGGAAGAACGTCACACAAAATGTATCCGGCAGCTGCTGCTTTTGCCATTTCCGAAACATTTAGCAAGCACTGTGTGTGTGTGCGTGTGTGTGTGCGTGTGTGTGTGTGTGTGTGTGAGCGGATGTGTATGTGGCAGAGTCGTGAAGTCGTTACAGCAAATCAGTCGAAGTTGCTGCAGGCACATATTGTTTTCTTTATAAAAATAATAAAAATAAAATTTCAAACTCGAAATTGACTATCAGAAGCTTTTACACTTTATCTTTTTGATATTATAAGTCAAGTTATTAAATAAACAATATATATATATAATATATATATAATCATTCACAGTAATTTTTTAAATATACTTATACATAAAGATTACTTTGTAAATGTGTTTTTGATTTTGATGTTGTTTTTGTTTTTGGTAATAAGACCATTAAGAGAAGGTTATTTAGAAGGTATTTTAGTATGACAATTTCTTGAAAGAATGCTCAACCTCCATTCCTTGTAATTCATTCTTGTAATTTATTCGTTCTGTCATAAACATTAGCAATTTTAGTTAAAACACACCACAAGTACTCTGACTTTAATCTAACTTTGGATAAATTTGTCAAGTCAAGTAAATGAGCGATTTATTTCATATCATTTACAATCACTTTTTAGTTGTATATAATATCATTTTAATGGTAAATATTTGTTGCCTTCAACTTTTTTCTAAAATTTTTCAGGCATCATCGTAAATAAAACATTTGGAATCTTAAATAGAACAACTCACATATATTCAAACTATAATTTCACTTTGGAAGTCTTTAAAAAGTCAGGAAAATGTGCAATTTATTTCATATTTTTCCGCACTAAAACTTTTCGCTTGCATTGGCCAAGTTTTCTGCAAATCGTTTTAGCAACAATTGCTGGCCAATAAACCATAAATTGATGTTCGATAAGCACGATAAACTACACTGAAAAAAAGTTCACAAATAAAGATTTTGTTAAGAACGAACATTAATTTTGATAGTTTAAAGAAATTTTAACCTAAATCTAGTATTTTTGGTCTATTTATGAGAACTTGACATTAAAAGAATTATTTTTAGAAGGAATGTTCTTGATTTTAGAAATTGGTCTTTGTTCAGTGTGTTTTAGCATTCGCTTGGCAATAAAGCCCAACGTTTATTTATGAAACTATTTTCAAATCACTGCCTGATTTTATAATATAGTGGCAGCATAAATTTTTCAAGCTTGAAATACTCAGCAAATTCAATCATTTTTATAGGTTTTCAAGCGTCCTTTAGTGCTTCAGTCTATTAACTTAACTGTGACAGCTTTATTTATTTAGACTGCTATAAACGTGTTTAACGAGCGCCAGCAATAAAATATTAAATGCCATGTTTTTAATATTTAATAGTTTTTTTTTTTGCACCGTCAATGCGCCAAACAAAATAAACAGTAAAAAAAACCCAAAATAAATATATGCAAAATACAAAAAAATATTGCCATCAAGTCGACACGTTGACTGCATAAATGTTTGCAGAAATACTTTATGCATGTTAACTGAAATAAATAGAACAAAAAACAGTTCGCATTTATTATGAAAGAATAATAAGAATATCATTAAATACTCTGGCGTGCGTATAAATATTCGATTTGCTATGCGATTAAAAAATCATTCAAATGCAGAAATATTCAGCGACATGAATTTTGTGCCATTGAAACATCTTTTTATAACCGCTAGTTATAGGGTAGAAGGTCATTATTTTAAAGCGGATCATACAATAACAACAGCAGTATTTATATACAGTATAAACAAGTAGATGTTATTTAAGAAATACTTTTGTATGGGTAAAAACACTAATTTAATACGCGACTTAGTTTCCTTGGCTGACAATATTGTATATTTTGGAATTTATAGTATATTTCACATGTAGTATATTTTATGTATAGTATATTTTATGTCAATATTAAAGTTATTTAAGAAAAATTTTTGTTTGGGTAAAAAAACTAACTTAATACGCGACTTAGTATATGGTATATTTTGCACTTATGGTATATTTTATAGAGCATTTGGTATATTTTAGTATGTTTGCAGTATATTAATTTTATTTATCTTAAGAATAATGCGGCTATGTTTTTTATACATTTCAGTATTTTTGTGGTATACAAATTTGGTATATTTGCTCCATTCAAAATGAGTAGTGGGTATCTCACAGTCTAGCACACTTGACTGTAGCTCTCTTGTTTTTTTTTTTTATAAGTGATTCACTTGTTGTGAATTTCAGCCTTTCCCACTAGAACGCGTTTTTATGTTATATAATTCGCTTAACAGGTTCGATATGCTAATTTGAATTCCGTTTAGTTCGATATTGGTATCAAAGTTATGCCCAAAAATTAGTTTGCTTTGAAATCTTTTCGTTCACGGTCGTCAGAAATGCTTAAAGCAGTGAGTTACTGGATTGAATAAATGTTATTTATAAGCCAAAGGCTAATATGGATATTTCCAATATAGATTTTTGTGTTCATTGTGTTGCTCAAGTTGGCAAATGGAGCGCCAACGGATCTTGTGCCCGCTGTCAATGTTGTGGATGCCCATAATAGAGGATTTATCTTGCAGCCCAATCCATATGGATATCAATTAGCGTAAGGTTGAAATTGAAGATTTCAAAGTGATCGAATGTTGTCTTCACTTTTTCGTGTAGTATTAAAGGCGCTGGCAATTCGCTTGCTGAAAATGTGGCACAAGACGAAGAAGGCGAACTTCATGTGCAGGGCGTGATTGAACAAAAGTTTGATAATAAACAAAAACTGATTGTCAAATACATAGCAGACACTGAAGGATACAGGGCTAGCTATAGGATTCGATTGCAAAGGAAGAAGCCAAAGAATCCCATTCAGCAACAGCAGATCACAAAAAAACCAGACATTGCACCCATCGATAAGCCGGACTTACCAGATGACGATGGTGAGGACACACCATATGTGCTTACAAATGTCATCAGAGTTGAGTGTCTGAAGTCGTGTGCCGGTTAAGTTCATATATAATATTGGTAAAGCTAATACTTTAAACTATAAATAATAACTCAAAGCAAACCAGTTGTCGAAGTGAATCCAGAGCTAATTCATTGACTCTAATCAAACGTGTGAAGACAGGTTCAACGTGTTAGGCTTCAAACACATTCGCTCATAATTAAAACAAGTTAGAACACTCAACACACGTGAGTGTCATCGATGAAGATGTACTCGGTAAAAGATTTTATTACATAACAACAATAAGGGGGAATATCAAGAAGATTGCCAGATACATATCAAAACCTTTAATTATTTTTACAAAAAATATTTGAAGTAAAATAGCGCAATTCTTATTATTCGCAATCAATTATTTAAATTTGTAACCATTATAATAGTTATTAGAAATCAAATTCTTTAAATGAAAAATTCTATTAAATATAAAATATGATTTATGAAAAACTCTTTAAAATTCTTTACACTATTCTTTTACAAACACTTTCACTTACCTATACTACCCTTTTATATTTGAAGTGTCACATATTATAATGAAAAAACAAAGAATTGGATCTTCGTTGATTGGAATTTAAAAGTTATGTGTTGATGCTATGCATAGAACTCGTTTTTTATGATGGATTATCTTAATAGCTTGAGGCTTTAAAAACTCTATGATGAATAAATTATGAAGTAAGTTTTTGGTTTTGTTGCGGGCGTATTCTTAGATTCTACTCTTTATAACCTTCATCTTAAAATATTCTCATATAATATTTTTATTGACATTGAAATTTCTTGCAAAGATTAAAAAATGATTTTAAAAAAATATAAAACGATGATCAATAGAACCAGTTTTAAGGGTTTTAAATTAAGGGTTTTAAGGGTTTTAAATTTAAGGGAATTAAATTTTAGTTAAAATAAAATAGCAACTAATATAATTCATAATATCATTTTAAGAATTAAGATTTCAATATCCTAAAAGTTTTTCTTTTTAAATTGTTCCATTTTGTTGAATTTAATTAGGTTTTCAGCAATGTTAAAGCAACTAAAAAAATCGAATTTTAAGTTCTTTTCTTTATAATAATGCACTTCTTAAGCGATATTTTGATTTAACTATGGCCTTGACTCTATTATTGTTTATTTGTTTTGTTGTATAAACCTGTTGAAAATGTGGAATTATTACTTAAATGGAAAACGGGTCTATAAACATTATGAATATTGTGTGTTATTATATTTTGATTGTTATGACTTTAGCTAATCTCTATACTTTTATGATTTTCAATATTCCGTTTATGAAGTATAAATCCATCTTTCTTAATGCTGCTATAATTGACACCAACAGCGCAACATTGTTAATAAATCTTTTATATATTTGTGATTTTATTAAATTGAAATATATTCTAACGACGACAGCTGTTTATAAAAAATAAAATACTGGAAATCATGTCGCAAATTTGTGAACAGATTTCGCCATGAATCAGAATCAGAATCAGAAGAAGAGGCGAGAGATTTTTAGTGATTTTTGCGCTGATGTTGCTGCTGTTGCAACTCGTTTGCTGATGTTCGTTGTGCTCCGTCTCCCAGGAGTATAATGATTGATTATTTATGGCGCTATGTTGTCTATCACTCGCTGCTGTTGTTGTTGTTGATGTTGCTGTTGGAATGCGCAATCTTTAACCCTGTAACGATAACGACATTTCCACAAAGATACATTCTTATGCTCTCTCTCTCTCTCTCTCTATCTTTCATTTGTATGGCTGTTGTTACACTTTCACGTAGTCTACATAAAAAGTCAATTTCGGTTTTTGGGGTCTGACACGATTTAATGGTGTCTGCGCTGACAAATCGTGCACGCGGTCAGCCAACTAGGTGCACAGATGGGAGGGGGGAGAGTGAAAGAGGGGGAAGGGGAAGCATATCCATGTCGTGTTCATGTCGTGATAAACGTCAGTCAGTCACTCGACTTGCCTTTTTTGCCAGCCTGTCTCTGGGCTTCGATTTTGACGAAATCTAATCAAAACGACGATGACAAAATAAATTGCCAACAAATCAAAGACAAGAAATTGTTAACAAAAAAAAAAAAAAATAAGGAAGCACAAAATATTTGAGGATGATAATGATAATGATGATGGTGATAATGTAGTTAGGTTGCCTTTTTTTGCTTTTGCTTTTACTGACCATTTTCATGGCACAATTAGCCTTGGCAGCTGGACAGTCGACAGTCGGCCTCGTTGGCATCTTAATGGCATTTAAAGCATTATAAATAAAATTTAATAAAAGTCAACTTTTGACTGCGACTTAATTATAATTTAGTGCCATGGCACGCGCTTACTCTCTCTCTCTCTCTCTCTCTCTTACTTACGCTTTCTGTGGACAGGTGTAATTGTAATTACTCCGCATTGCCCACACACAGCCCACACACACTTTGCACACGCACTCGCCAAACCAAACCGAAAGACCAAAGACCTGAACCAAAACTGTGCCGCTCTCTCATTGCGAGAAATGTCCATTTAAATGGCTTGATTAATGTCAGCGACAAGCTGCCAAGCGGCAACAACCAAAAGCACAGTGGCTCAGTAGTGCTTTAAAAATGGTAGCAAATTTAAATTCATATTTCATTTATATGAATTTGAAAAATTTAACATCTATATAATAATACTTAAACTTTCAGCTCGCTTAACAAATATGTATAATTCAATTATGAAAAGAATTAATCATTGCTGACTTTAAGCAGGCGAACTTGTAGCTGGCGCCATCTAGCGCTCATTGCATTTTGAAGTGTTATTTAAATTTTGATATCTTGAATTGAAGCAGTTAGAAATTTCACTTTTAAAGCAATCTAATCTAATTTTACTAAAACTTTTTTAATCTTTCACATTTTATTTTATCGTATATATTATTATTAAGTAATTAATTATTAATATTATTTCTAAAGTAAAATTTTTTCTATATTATATTATCCAATGTATTGCTGACAAATAATTATGATTTTCTTTTTCATTTCTCTCTTGTATAAAAATATAGTTTTTACCTATTTCATTTTACATACTGCTATTTTAATATTCAGTTTTAATTTATCTGAAATAGTTTTTTCATATCAAAATTTTGTTTGTTTTTTTGAATCACTTAAATAGCTAGAGTTTTCAACCAAAAAAATTTCTCATTAAAAATAGTTACTTTTAGAATTTAGTTAGACCATATCAATATTTTTTTTATTTTCTCCTAACAGCACTTTTGCATTACCTAATTTGAGATCTCTGCAATTTATTATTAGTAATTAATTTCTAACATGATTTATGATTGACATAGTTTTAGTCAAGTTTTGTTTTTATTTTTGTTAAGAGTTCTTTTTTATTCTTTCACATAAATACTTTAAGAAAAAAATTCTTTTTTTATTACAAAATTAGTTATCTTCGCTCCGACGAAATGTTTTTTTTTTTGTCATTTTTTTATTTTTATTTAGCAAGCTTTAATCTAGTTTTAAATTGAATGCTTTTACATTACTTTATTTTCTGATTTCTGCTGATATCTGATGTATGTATTTCTAACTTGATTTTTGCTTAACATAATTTTAGATTTCTTGTAGATCATTTTTGTATTTCTCTGCCCTCGTTAAGAAGCTTTTGCTACATCTTTAAGAAATCTTTTTGTATTTCTATTGTTTTTTTTATAAATGTACCTTTTTGTCTTCCCTCTTTAAGAAGTTTATGTTACATCTTTAACAAATCTTTTTGTATTTATTTTTTAGTCTTGCCTCTTTAAGAAGTTTATGTTACATCTTTAAGAAATCTAAAATGCCACTAAGTGTCGCTTAGGAGCAATGCTCACTTTCAAGTTTAAACACAGTCAACACTTTGGACGCCATCAACGCAAATTGATGTGCCACAAATGTTTGTTTTGGAATTCATCGAGAGTACTTAAATGTTTTTGCACCACTGTGCACACAGTGGGCTGTTGTTAAAGACGGTTGGTGGACGGTGGCTGGCCACATTCCCTTTTTGAGGGTGCCAGGCAACTAACCGACTCTTTTTTTTGCCCGTTTTAAGTGTATTTATTTGCTCTTTATTTTTATGACTGGCCCCCGTGTAATTGACGCTGTGTGCGCTCGGGAGCGCATTTTGATGGCCGTATAGAGGAGCCTCTTGTGAGCCAAGTATGTGTGTGTGTGTGTGTATATATGTATGTGTTTGTGTGTTGGGGCAGATCGGGGAAAAAAGCCATAAAGTGCACGCTGTTTGTTGGTCTTTTTTTATGACGTTTTGTTTGTTTTATTTGCGAGCTGTTTTTTTCCTCTGTTTTATTTTATTTTAAAATTTTGCATCTCGTTTGCTGCTGTTGCGTGTTTGTGAATGTTGCTCCGCTTTGCTCATTTAAATTTTTAATTAAATTTAAAGTGCAGATGGTACAGTGTGCATTCGTCCTGAAAATAATACACATACATATTTTGTTAGCTCTTTCGCCATGGAATAATTAAACCAACTTGACCAAAATTAAATAATAAATAAATAGTATGCTATTTATTATCTGGGGTGCAAAGTTCGTCTGCGCAATAATTGAAACAAATAATCAAATTCATACTCAAATTGTTGAGCAGAATATACAAATTATTTGAATTTTATTTGCAATATGCCAAAATACTTCTTTTAAAATTATTTTTTGGATTAAACTTTCTGCCTTAATTGAGTTTTGAAATTTTTTGAATTTATGCAATTTTCAAAGTATTTTCGATTTGTTTATTCATTATTATTATTTAGGTTTTTATTAACTTAATTTTGAAATTCGATTTGTTTGCTTTTTCTTTTTTAAATACATTTATTTATTCTCTGTTTAGTTTATATATTTTTTGTTTATATTTCTTTAGTCATTGGAGTAATAAATCTTCATTAGTCTTTAATGATTTCATTCATTTCTTTCTACTTTCTTATACTTCACAATGTATTTGTTTTCTTTTATTTATATACATGTTTTCGATTACATTTCCCTCTTCCTTAGAGTAATAAATTGTCGTTGTTAATTAGCTCACATATAGAATTTACCAAAATTAACTGACGCAGAAAATTGTGTGAGTAATTGACGTATTTAGAATCTGTGGAAAAGCCAAAAAGCTGAAATACATTTGAAATTCCATGAGGCAGCAAATGGTTTAATTAGAGGCAAAAGCATGCGATTGCTGGAATCTCAACATTGCATTGCACTCAAATGAATTTTGAACTACATTCTAAAGGGGGGAGGCGGGGCACAAAATGCAGTTTGGCGACGACAATTGAAACGCGCCCACGCTATAAATCACAACGGGAAATCGTGGGGGGAAGGGGAAAGGGGAAAGCAGAAAACCAACAGCATCAAATGACAGCAGGAAGAACAGGAAGAAACATGAAATTCATTTGCATGCAACACGTTGCCATCTACGTAAACGCAAATGCAAACAAGCAAACGGTACTTGGCAGTTGGGGGCCAACGTGGCGTATGAGCAACGCGACGACGACACAACAGCGACATCCACGACGTGCACAACGTGTCGCATGTGTTGCGCGTGTGGCAAGTTACGGCATTGGTCATGGCACAAAACGCCAGATGCCGACGACAGTTGTTGGCCCCAAAAATATGCAGTTAACTAAACAAGAACAGCAGCCAGATGACCAGGGCTGAAAAACTGAGAAAAAAGTGGATTCAACTGGGCAAAAAATTTATTGTGCTGTGAACTCTTTTTCATGCTTAGTATACGGTAAGAAAAAACGTGCTAAGATCAAGAATATTGAGTAAAGATTTTATGATGTCAAATTTGAAGCGGGAAGGTTTATTCTTAAATCGAGATCGATATACAACAAAAGAATATAGATTGTCAAATCTGAAAATTTAATATTGAAATCTCAAAGTTTAACAAAGAAGGCAAAATCTTTAATCTATAATTCAAAACAAACGTTCTACATTAACTTTAGATTGGATGTACTAGAAATTAGAAAGGAAGATGAAACAATCTATATTCAAGATCATAATCTTATTTATGATCTTCTTCTTCTTCTTCTTCTTATGATCAGATTAATTCTAGATTGCATATACTTGATATTAGATAGGAAAAGGCAACAATCTATATTCAAGATTTATACTTATTTCAAAAATGGAAAAACTCAAAATTGAATCAAGAAGGCAAAATCGGAGATCAAGATCAACCAATCTTAAATTTAGATTGTTTAAAACAAAATCAATTTTTTTTTTATATACGTACCGACTAGAGTTTGAACATAGAATGAACAACCACACAGCATTTTTAACTTCCTGAGCTAACAGCAAAAACTTCAGAAAAAAGGTTCTAATTTTAAAAATAAAGGGAACTTCGCCATTGTAAAAATAAGATCAAAATTATTTTTCCTTTTCTTTTCTTTTTCTTTTCTTTTCTTTTCTTTTCTTTTTCTTTTCTTTTCTTTTCTTTCCTTTTTTTCATTGTTTTCTTTTTTTTTTATTCTTTTCTTATCTTTTTCTTTTTTTTTTTTTATCGAAAAGTTGTTATATCAAGTTTTGCAATCTACTTTTCAATCTAGAATAAAACAGTCTTGAATCAAGACTTGAGTCTTCAAATTAGATATTTTTCAACTTAAAAATCAAATTTAGCATAAATGTTCATTTTAACCTTAAAATCTTATTTCGAGATAGGATCGAAAAACTCTTAAATCAAGATTTATTTTCTTTCTGTGTAGTTGTCCGATTTTCTGCTATACTTCAACTGCGTTTGCAGCCCTCGTGGCATAATCTAATTTGAGATATACACAGACAACATTTGGGCTCAACCAAGTCCAGTTGACAATTTGTCACTCTACAGAAAAAAAATAGAACGTTGGAGAACCGGCTGTGACATGAGACACTGCCGATTTCACTTCTACTTCCAGTTGCAAGTTGCAATGTTGCAAGTTGCAAGTTGCAAATTCGGGTAACCAGTTTCAATGGCAAGCTTGTCTAATCTCGTTCTATGTAGGAATTAATCTGAGTACATGGTACAATGGCAATTGGCAAAGTCAAGAGCACGCATTTAAATGAGATTTGAATTAATTTTTAATGCGCTTGCCGCACTCGAGTTGCAATGGAAACTTCTAATTGCAGCAATGTTGCACTCAAGTGTGCTACGCTGCATCATGAGCTGAATTTATTAGAATTTCAGTTAACTTCCCCCTTCCATCATGTGCAACACTTAAATGTTGTGCAGCGTTCAGTTGTTGACCTTGTTGTGGTTGAGTGTGTGGAGGAGAAATGAGAAAGGAGGAGGAAAGACAGGTGTGTGTGTGTGTGTGTGTGCTGAGGGAAGCAAGTTTGTTTGTATATGATATGAACTCACTTGAATTTGTTTGCTGTCAAGCGGGAGAAGTCCGACTCAACAGCAAGTCTGTCTTTAGTCTGTAGTCTGTAGTCTGTTCTCTGTCCTCAGGCAACAACAATCATCATCAAATCAAAACAAGCTCAACATTTCCATTTCCATTTCCATTTCAATTTCAATTTCGAAGAGAAAAGCTCTGGAATATAAATACGAATTACATCAAAATAAAGTGTTGTAAATAAGACTCAATTTCAAATCAATTTAATTGATTTTAATTACACTTAAATGCTTTGCTTTCATTCATTTTTTTTTGTCTGTGCAGCAAGGAGCAAAGAAAATTGTCTTCATTGGCAGCAATAGCATTTGATTTGAATATTATATTTTTAAAAGTATTTGAGTTCTACTTAAATTACTTTTTATATAAGAGACATTGTTTAATATCAAAATAGAACCAATAAAGTTTATATACAGAAATTATAGACTGCCGAAAATGCATATTTAACATAAAGATCTTGATTTAAGATTTTCTTTAACCTAAGACCAGCTGTGTAAATATCTATAGAAAGTAAACACGTCAAGCTCAAAAACTGCATTAAGAAAAAAATGCTCTTGGCAGCGTGTTTGTTGTTGTCTAGCAGATCATAGTTAGAAAGCTCGCGATAAAGCTTTTGCATGTAAGCTCTCTCAGAGCGGTGCTTCGTACTAAGAAAGCACTTGACAATATTAGCGTAACAACAGAAAACAAGGCAAATTTGTATGGAAAAAACGAAATTGTGGGAGCGAGATAGAGCGTGTGGGGTGAGCGAGCGAGCGATATGCTGAGAGCTTGCACATTGAGCGAACGCGCCGAACATGCATCCAATTTTGGTCGTTTTGCGTGCAAATCGGGCTTTGCACCAAAGTGCAGTACTGCCATTTGACTGCCAGTGCTGCCATTTAGTTTAGCTGAAGCCGCTAATACGTGAGGTTAATTAGAACATTTTGTCTTAGTTGTTTGTTTTGAAGGCGCAAGTTAGGCAACTGTGTATGTATTGTTAATTGATAATTAGATATGTGTATATTTGTTGCTGCGTACAATGCCGCGTATAAATAGAAATAAATAATGTTTATATATATTATTTCTTGAGTCATCTCTTTTACAGACTAAATAATTGAGATTGTGCACATAATGTACATACGTTTTTAAATTTTGTAGTGTTATTTTACCTTTTTGGTTCAATTTTGACAATATAATCAATTTTATTTTATTACAACTAATTGTAATACAGGCTTTTGAGCGAAATGATTTTATAACCGCTCTCAAGCACACTCGACTGTGGCTTTCTTACTTGTTAAGATGAATCCTTTATCGACATCAATTTTGTTGCAGCTTTTTATAAAATGTTGCTAATTTTATGATACAAATATTTTCACATAGCAGACACACACATTGAAGTTTCCATGCTCAAACATAGTTGGCACTTAAAAAGCATTTTGATAGCATTCGTTTTGTGTGCCCAACTAATACATTGTGCTTATAACTCAGTCTCAGTCCCAGTCCCCAAGATTACACACATTCAACACATTACATATTTGATATTACACATAGATAGATTTTAGTTTTAGCCAAGTCACCGTGTGTGTGTGTGGCTTTGCTTCCTAATGAGAAAACTGCATTGCTTTCTGTATCTTTTCCATTCGCATTCTCCCTTTTCCTCCCTATTGACATTGAGAGTGTGTGCGAGCTTCTTTTACACTTTTACTTAATGGCTTCGCTTATTGCACTCTCCGCTTTACTTTTGCTTTCTGAGCTGAGTTCAGTGATGGAGAAGGAACGGAGAGAGGGGGAAAAGAGGTGAGCAAAGCCTCGAGCTCATTACGGCGATGACAAATCAGTTTTCATGTCAAACACAAAACTTGACATCAAGTTTTGCGGATGACATTTTCCAATTTCATACTCAGCTCCGGGATTACGCTTTTTGCACGTAATCCTCCACACTGAAGACGTGATATCGCATTGTTCTCCCAGTCAGCAGACAGCAAGCAATCTCTATAATTTTTCAAAAATTATCCAAATTGCGTCAGGTAATACCAATTAATATCAGTTAAGTAGCAAATCAATGGCTAAAACTTGGCTAATGTGAGTGCTTGATATATAGAGGGGGTAAGATATGAATATGTTATGAATAGGGAAATGATTAGGTGTTAATGAATGACATTCGAAATTTTCTTTTAACTCTGTTGATTATTAAGAAGCTGCTACTTATCATATATTGTATTGTAAAATAAATTATATGAATAAATAGTCAATGTTAATGAAATTTTTAAATTAACTTTTGATGCTTTATTTAAGTAAAATGAAAAAATGAAATCATTCGGCATATAATTTATGAACAATTCATTTGTTTCTACATTTAAATATGTTTTGAATGGGAAATGATGGTGTTAGGTGTTACTTGAGGAAAATGTTGCTGACGAATGGCTTTTGAAATTTTCTTTTTACTTTGTTGAATAATATGAAAACATTTGGTTTCGTAGAATAAGTATCCAATTTTATTAACATTCATTTATTTCCTGTTAGGTACAGTTTGCTTATCACTTATTTTTTGATTTTTAATTCAGTTTTAATTCAATCAATAATTAACTTGAGGTTGAGTTGAAGGACCAAGTGCACTTAATATTTCACATGATTTTAGTCTTTAATACTTCAATTGAAATAATAAACTCATTAAATTAAATGACGTATAAACAATTTGACAATTTGGTATATTTTGCACTCGATGGTATATTTTGAATGGCTCTATACCAAAAACATAGCCCTTGTTATATATCATTATTTGAACTATATATTAATTTGGTAAATGCTTCATAAATAATAACGCACTATTTTGATTTTATTCAAAAACACTTGACTGCAACATTCTTTCTTTTTTTTATACACACTTTGTACTAACAATCCATACGACCATAATTAAATTAGTAAATTTAAAATCAAGCCTATTTAAAGCACTCAATAGGAGCAATTTAAGTTGTGAGAGCTCCTTAATTACTCGCTGAAATCGATACTTATTATTCTGTAATTGATTTGCCATAACAATTGCGCATATCTTTAGCTGAACGATGATGCTAAGTACTGGAGTTAGTAGAGCAGAGATAATGTCGCTTCAAATCTGCTCGTTTTGTATACGAATCGCAATCTAATTGAATGGAGCGGCATTTGCTTTTATTTGGCTTGGAGTTCGACACTCCCATTTTCCTCTTTCCACTTTTCATTACTTCCCCTCTCCCACTCTCTCTCTCGCTCTCTCTCAATCATGCTGTCTCTCTCTCTCTCTTTTGGTGGTTTGCGTCTTTCAGCATTGTTATACCCGCTACCCATAGGGTAGAAGGGTATTATAACTTTGTGCCGGCAGGAAATGTATGTAACAGGTAGAAGGACCGACCCGATAAAGTATATATATTCTTGATCAGTGTCAACAGCCGATACGATCTAGCCATGTCCGTCTGTCCGTCTGTCCGTATGAAACACTGGATCTCAGAGACTATAAGAGATAGAGCTATAATTTTTTTTCGACAGCATTTGTTATGTTTGCACGCAGATCAAGTTTGTTTTAAATCTTTGCCACGCCCACTTCAGCCCCCGCAAATCAGAAAAAAATCGAATAACAAGCGTAATTTTAAAGCTGGAGTCGCGAATTTTGGGATATACATTAGGAACTATAGTCTTTGCGACTCCTGAAAATTTGGTTGCGATCAGATAAATTGTGGAAGTTATTAATAAAATACTTTTGTATGGGCTAAAACGCCTACTTACTAGGGGTCTCAGATGCTTTGGCCGACAATCTGGTATATTATGCCGTCTATGGCATATTTTGAAAGTGGTACTAAATACTTAAAATATACCAAATGATATATTTGGTATATTTTTAGTATTTTGTAGTATTTTTTGGTATATTTTGGAAATAATACCGCAATATTTTGCTTTTATTCAAAATGGGTAGCGGGTATCTCACAGTCGAGCACACTCGACTGTAGCTTTCTTACTTGTTTTGTTTTTTTATGCGCATTCAAATGATTTTAATGACAGCAATTTGTGTTTCGAAATCGCGCAACATTAGCTTTCGGCTCGACGAAGATGCGATATCTTTGGGGTACAAAAAGTACACAAGTATTAGAAAGGGAGAGAGGGGAAAGGCGGGCGGCGTTAAGTGAACGTGTTTATAACGCTTAACTTTCAAATTAAGGCCGGCTTCTCGTAGCCAGTCGGGTCCCCGATCCCAGGCAACATGCGGAAGTTTCGATTTGTCAGTGGTTCGCTTCAGGCCCTTTTTGAAAATTACGCGACGCCGCATCACGCAAAGGATAAATGTTGAAAGAGAGGGAGAAGGAGGGAGGAGGAGGGGGACTGGCAGACAGTTTTGCTCCGTTACATCATTATCATCGACTGTGGCTGCTGCTCATCATCAACGTGGGGTCCAACGTCATCGTTTCGGCCAGCAACAAATTCATTTAGACACAACACAACACACAAAACAACACAGCAGAAAACTTGGCCAAAAGCAAAAGCATGACAACGTCCTCGCTTTTCCGCTTTTCCGCATTTCCTCGCCTCAGCGTCGTCGGCCAAGTGTAAACTGAAATGTGGGTTAGTGGCATGTGGCATGGCAGACAGCATCGTTGGGGCGCAGTTTTAGTTGAAAGAAATGTTTGTGATTTCTCGTGGCGTGCTACAAAATTATCACACTAAGATTTTGATTGATGAGACTTTTCGATGCTGCCGCTGGCTCTTCACATTTTCCTCCCCATCTCTCCTCTTTAGTCTCCTTGCCACCAATTTCCGCTTTCATGTGGGCGTTGCCACGCGGTAACGCCTCAATTGAGGCCATCGCTCGAGTTGCTCGATGTTACCCAAAAGCCGCGGGCTTTGATTAGTTTTTTTTTTTCGTTTTTGTTGCCGGGCTTAGTGCCCTGGCAACGTTACTGCCCAAGACTCCGTTGCTGTAGTCTGTGGCATCCACAGCAGCATAGAGAGATGGATCCCTTTGTATTGTGCCACTGAATAGGTGCCCAGGGATTTTTGTCGGGATTCAAGCAGATTATTTCGATCCATAATTCCGCTCACTCACACACACCGCTCACAATTAATCGCATGCTATTAAAAGAAACTATTTATGGCACAAACATTAAATGTGATTGCCCAAAAATAAAGTGCCATTAAATATATATTGTTGAAAAGAATGAAAAGCAGTTTTAAATGTAAGACAGTTTATATAATATTAAAATTATAATATGCATATTATATAAAGAGTTACGGTTGAAAGTAAGCAATACATTTTAAAAAAATATCATTATTTAATGATAATATAAAATAATATGTTATTGCCCAAAATAAAGTGATATTAAATATAAATATATTAAATTTCAATGCAGTACTTTATCAATATACCAAATATACCCTTTGGTACATTTGTAGTATTTTGCGGTATATTATTTTGGTATATTTTAAAAATAGTATTTTATCAATATACCGAATATAACCGTTGGTATATTTATAGTATTTAGCGGTATATTAATTTGGTATATTTAAAAAAATAATACCACACTATTTTGTCTTTTTGATAGGTTTAGTTTTTTTAATGGTATATTTAAAATGAAATAGTATATAAATATACTAAATATTGCATATATTATAGTATATTTTTATGGTAATTAATTTGGTATATTTTAAAAAGAATACCGCACTGTTTGCTTTTATTGCAGTATTGCATTTAAAATAGAATTAGATAATACTTGTATTATCAAATGTTCCAAAAATAATATTTAGCGTGTGATATACTTATTATTATACTGTGATTCACCTTCACCTTCACAAACCTTCTTCATCCAAACGCTGCTTTCATCATGTTAATTGGCAAACAAAAGAATGAAAATTGATAAGCGTATTCTAAGTTGAAAATAATTAGCAAATTGCGTTGACTATTTAGATGTAATAATAACTGCCACATCAATTCGCATTGTGAAGAAGTCTTTCGTAATTGAAATTGCGACATAAACAAATGAAATATTTAGCAGACGCCCCGCAGACATTTCAAATGCCACCACGCATTGTGGTCGCCTTTGTTGTTGTTGTTGTTTGTATTTGTGTTTCTTGTTTGTATTCACAATAACAACAACTTATCACACACAGCTGGCAGTCGTAAAAAGAAAAGAAAAAAGAGCGAGCCATAAAGAAAAATCATCATCCACATGGCTTGCAACATCAGCGCAATTTGCAAACCAGACAACATCAAGAAATCAACTGCAACTTGTTCAAAAAAAAAAACTACTAGCAAAACTACTTTAAAATGTGCTGTGTATTTGTTTTTCCTTTTTAGAAGAAGTGCCAAAGCAAACAACAACAACAATGGAGCCTAAAACTTGGCATATCGTCGTCTGTTTTTTATGATTTAATATGGGAAAAACTGTTGGGTGGAAAACTGTAGCAAACCCGAAGCAAAGCAAAGCAGACCAAACACAAAAAAAGAGACCACAAAAAACTGCTGAAAACAGACAGAAACACATTGTACTTGGCTGCTTTTTTGGGGGGACGGAGAAGGAGGAGGGAGAAGGGAGGAGGCAGAGGGAAGCCGAAGGGAGGCTGGGGAGTTGAAGTCTCACGTGAACAACATAATCGCACATTTAAGCGGCTGGCAACATTTGCTCTGCTTTGCCACTCTCCCTCCCCCTCTTCCTTCCTCCCCATTGGCTTGTCCCCGATGTCGTTGCCCCAAACTGAGAGAGAGAGACGAGCTTCCATTGGGGCAACAAGTTGCTGGACACTCTTGCCTATGTTTGTTTGTTGATATTATTATTATTATTTGTTGCTGTTGCTGTTGCTATTGTTGTTGTTGTTGTTGTGGCAGCAACGTAATAGCCAGCTCTTAGTGGACGTGGCCAAAAGCCATGCAATTGCCAAATGAATATGTGAAAAACAAAAAACACGTGAAGTATTGTGAGTGAATATAGCCAAAGCTAGATGACTTAACCGGCTGTAAATGATTTGTAATTTTGCCATTTTTACACATTATGATTCACTTTTATTTGAATGTTGTTGAAACAAGTGTTTAAAGGTGGTTCTGTAAGCGGAAAGCACTCGAAAATTACGTGCGACCTATATACATTTATATTTATTAGAATCAAAGCGTCTGTAAATGTATTAATTTAAATTTAAATTATTCAATTACTATTAGAAATAATAGCAAAATGAATTTGGTATTTGGTATTTCAAAAGTGGATGCTTTATATGAATATTTGGTTTGAAATAAGTGAGTCCTTCTGATTGTTTCAATTTCTTATTCATTACTTATCTATTTATTTATCATAATATATAATTTCATAATTATTTTAAATTATTTACACAATTTCCAACAACTTACACAATTTTTCAAATTTAAAATTAATCTATAATATGGAAATTTCTTTATTTTAATTACAAATCTTCAATTTTCCTCGATTATGTAGATAAAAAATGGACGTACAAAGATATGAGTACATTTTAAAGCTAGCCAGATTAAAAGATTATTTCTTTTTTTGTAATTTATTTTTTATACGTTTCGCCTTGTCTACATTTTTGTTATCTCGTTTGTCTCTCCGTTTGTCTGTTCCTCTCAATTGTCAAATCTAATTACAATTTATGCATTTAAATATTTCGCTTCAATGCGTATTCTAAGCTGTCTGACATTTATGAGATTAGAGCTTAGTTTACATATTTTAATGGTTGCACCCGAAATATAAATGTCATACGCACAATTTGGTTTATTTCGTTGACATTTTTGCTGCAACAAAATGATAGTAAAAAACAACAACTATAGGTCAATGTAAAGCCCCGATGCATAAAGCATTTAACCCAGTGAAACTCTGAATTTTATTTCAACTCGTTGCAACTTTTTGTGCATTTTGTTTTTTTTTTAGTTTTGTGACCACTCTTGACATTTGGTATACTAAGTATTTTATATGCATGCATACATGGTATATGTAAAATACTATATATACGTTTTTTTTCGGATGCATTCCCTTGTCAGTTGTTCGCATGTAAATGGGCGAAACACAGAGCAGAGTTTTGTTTAAATGGAAAGTTTATGCGAAAGTTTGGCCATGTCAAAGGTCAGGGCAATTAGCCAGGCGTTGGCGTTGGCGTTGGCGTTGGCTGGAATAAATCCACCCGGGAATGCTGTCAGAGAGAGATATGACAAATCAGTTAGCTAAGCTCTGTGAGCGGTCTCGATAATATGGACAAACTCCAACACAAATATGCTAAACAGGCGAAGCCAAGACGCGACTCTTTATGCTACCTACATTTTGAAATAAATTAACGCACCTTTAGTTTGAGGCTCTTTAGTATGCAAAATTTGCCAAGGTTGAATCTTTAATTAATTCAGAAAGAGAGAGAAGAGTGGAAGCAATTGTATAATTAGTGTTATGGCCATCTCTTTTGCTCTTACGTTGCTATCTGCATCTCTGGGCAATCAAGCATTTTCCGCACCCATTTCGCAGGCATTGACACAACGCCCACTTTCGAAGCTCTCTTAACTTGGCCAAGTAAATTTGTCAATTTGAGTTTGGCGCAACGACACGAAGGTGTTCAATTACACAAAGTAGACAAAACTCAAGACGCTGCAAATAAAAAAGAATATATATATGTATACTATAAAATAAAATACGAGGCGGGCAAAATGTCAAAAGCATTTCAAGAATTATTTTCCACAATAAATTTCGCTTGTCGTGCCCAAAATACAGAAAATTGTTCATTGATGAGTTGAGTTCAGTTTTCAAGGCGTTTGTGTGTGTGTTTGTGTGTTATTTGAGAACCCATTTTCAGGGCACATTTCACATTTCACAATTTACAATTTCACAATTGACTTCGACTTCTTTGAAAGAGGTAAATACCGAGCTGGCACAATGAGCTGCTTTTCTACTTAGGCTGCTGCTTGCCTTCGCATTCAAATATATTTCATAATACTTGCAAATGTTATACTTACCATACTAAACACCTTCCACACCTCCACTTTACCCTCAAACATTTTCACATTGAAACTGTTTTCCTTTCTCTCTGTGTGTGCTGTTTAACATTTGCTCAGCTTCATTTCGTTTTAAATTTGCCATTTTAAATTTCAGTTTCTTTTTTTAGGTGTTTTCTTTTTTTCAAGTTTCGTAGAAGAACTTGATTTATGTAAATTTCGAATTTGTGTTAGAAATTCAATTTAAATGTGAACTTCTAATTTACGTTTGATATTAAATTTAGTATTTCATTTGTTGCTTATTATTATTTTAAGTTGGGTAGACAAACTTTATTTATGTGGATTTTTAATTCAAGTTTGAAATTAAATTTAATATCATGTTCGTTGCTGAAATTTGTTTAAGTTGGGTTGAAAGACAATCTAATTTGCTTAATTCAGAGCCGTATTGATAGAAAACAAGGTACATAAAGCTGTTGCATTCAGTTGTAGAACTTAAGAGAGAATGACTTTACAAAGGATACAAAAAGACACTTGAAGGGTTGTCAGATGCAATCTAACAAACGCTTTTTTGGATGTAAAATTAAGTTTAAAGTATCTGCACATATAAAATATATATTATTTGATTGTGAATTTTCGTACAATGTTATTTTCGATTATACAATTATGTAGAGAGATGTGCACTTTCTTTTTTGTCTTTTTTTTAATTTTTTATTATTATTATTTTGTTATTATTATTATTTACTTTTTATTCTTAGAAATTATTTTAGTATGGAAATATATCTTCAAGTTTCCATTTTATTTTCTGCAATTTATTTTTATATTATATTTCGTTATTTATATTATACTACAATTCTGCAATTTGCTTTATATCATATTGCCTCATTTATTATTCTAATTATACTATACATAATTCAAAGATGTGTTCATAGAAGAAGAACCTCAGTAATAAATCTGCTAAAAGATCTAATTATATATTTTACTTATTGTTCTACAATTCCTTTGCCCTTTATTGACATAGAAGTTTTACTTTTCTGCAATATTCTCTACCTTGAAATACATAAATCTATTGTGGATTTATAGACATTTTTTTTCTTATGTGACAAATTTGTTTTCATTTAAATTCTTTTAATTTAATTCACATTTATTAGCAATAAGAGTCTGCATTCTGATGCTACTATTTCCAATAGCTTGAATCATTTGCTTATTAACCATTTATTCAATTGGTATGCACAAATTAAGCAATATGTTTGATGGTAGTTCTGAAGTTCAACTGGCTTTGGCAGTGTTGAGTTGAGCAATTACTGAAGGTGCAGCTTAATTGATTTGGCGCTGCACACAGCTCATATCATTATAACAGCCACGCACTTGGCTCGTTTTGTAGAGGCGTTGTGCCACGCCCACACTCAAAACGTAGGCAAATTACTAGAGCTGAAGCCCGAAGAAGACTGTCGACGGTTAATGAAGATGCCAGGGATGAAGTCAAATGAAAGCCAAACTTGCACTCACAATTCACATTCACACTCACACTCACTCACAGTTGCATTCATACTCATGTTTGTGGCACTCACGACCTTATTCGTGGGCGTCTCTCTCTCGTAATCGCGTGGCGCGTGCTTAAGTAATGAGGTCCAAACGAAAAAAAAAAGAGCGAAGAGTAGAAGTCAACGGCAATTAGAGAAGCTGGCCAAAAAAAGTAGAGAAAAAAAGAAGGCAAGTTGAAGATGTCGACGCGGTGTCTCAATGAGTTTGTACTTTTATGGATTTGTTGATTGCAGCGCAAAGTCGAAAGGTTAAGCAATCAATTAAGCGTGCAACAGCAACTTCAGTTGCAACTTGCAAGCGAGAAAGTTTTTTGGTAACAAACACGAATAAGAACTGACCGAGGTAATAAAAACAAATGCAACGATATGAAATGAAATGAAACGAAATGAAATGAAACGGAAATGAAACCAAACGTAACGCTGCCAAGCAAATAGACAAACAACTGGCAATAAGGCAACGGAGCAACTTTTTCCCACATGCCGTTACATTTATCCTGTTGCAACATGTTCTCTGTGTATGTGTGTGTGTGTTGATGCTAGTTAAAGTTTATCAAAGCTACGAAAGGAACAACAACCACCACGAACAGTAAACCGTGGAACAGCGAACAAAGTTTGCGTTCGAAAAACAAGTTCACAGCGCCTCAGCTAGCGACTTTTCCTTCGCCCATCCTCGAGGTTTTCCTTCGGCATCTTGTTAGTGTTTGCTGTGCTTAAGTCGTAAGTCCTCTTTGGGAGTTTTTGACTTCTCAAGTTCAGTTGCGCGCGCCCCGACTAATGCCAAGTTATATATATATATATTAAGTAAAGAAAACAGTAACACGCACACCAAAACTCCACTCTTCACACCCCACACACACAAACACACCAACACATACCTTCACAGCGTCTTTCTATGTATATATTCTTTGCCACATTTTGCCTTTAGTTCATTTGATTTGTATATTTGGTGTGCTTACTTCTCAAAGTACGTAAATTTCACTAGCCGCCGCCAACTTTTCGCTCTCGACTGTCATCTAAACTTGCTAATGAATTGAAAGGTGTTTATTGCATTCTAATCCACATGTTTATGTCAATTGTTTGGTATTTACTGAGAAGATTCTTTTACTGGATTCGAATTGAGTGAAGTAGAGTGAATATATTTGAATTTAGAAGAATTGTTTATTTTATTTATTTATTTTGTAAGTATTGTAGTATGTTAAGTATTTGGTATTCATATAACTTGTATAGTATTTTAATTGTTTAATAGTCTAGTATGTATATTTTTCAGTATTATTCTGAATAGCATTTATTTTATTTATTTAATTTTATAGTATTTTATTATGTATTGTCTTTAGTATTTATATTGTTTTTATAGTATTTAGAATTTATAATAATTTTAATATTATTTTATTTGCTTAATATTTTAGTATGAATATTATTCAGTATTATTCCATATAGCATTTATTTTTTGTCTATTTTTATAGTATTTTAGTATGTATAGTATTTCTTTTATTATAATGGTATTTTAGTATGTCTAGTATTTAGTATTTATATTATTTTTATGGTATTTTATTTATACTATATTTTAGTATGTATATTAATCAGTATTTTTTTATTTTAGTATTTTTTAAATTTATTTTGAATTGTTTATTTGGTAATGGAAAAATGTTTTAAATATTTTTTCTTTAGTTACTCTTCTTTTGCTGTTTACGGTTTTTGGTATTTAATCTAGTGTTTGCTTTTTTGAAATTAAATACGTTAAATTACTTACAATACATTTAATATATTTAAAAAAAAAGTTTTTATTATTTTCTTTTAATGTTATACTTTACCTAATTTTATATGTTGCACATACCTAAAAGAAAACTATTTCCAATGGCTGCCAGTTGAAAATGTAAAGCAATTTAAAGTATTTAATGCGTTTAAAATAGCGTTCAAATATTGCACTTAACACATTTGTAAGCTGATTGCTGTAACATTTATTGAAAATACCAAATTTCATTACTGGTCATTTGATTATAATTTCGTGTGGCAAGCTGATTATTATGATGTGAATAGTTTTGGCTTTGTTGTTTGCCGTTGAGTTGAGGAGAAACAAACAAAATATTCGTAGATTGAATTTATTATGCAAATGGAAATGAAACGATGCAAATCTAAGCCGATGTCTGGCCCCTCAAATTAAAAGCAAATAAACTACAACAACACAAAATGGCAACAAATCAAAAATATGTCGCCAGCTTCAAAATGCCCAAAATGTGCCAAAGTGAACAAAATGGACAAAATGGTCAAATGGTCAAATGGGCAAAAGTTAAAGCCATGGCTATAGAAAGTAAAGGCGGCCTATAGAATTTGGCAAACAGATTTGCTCAACGGTCTCAAAACAATGGCCAACAGCAAAAGCTGCTGCTTCCGTTTTTGGTTAGAGCAATTTCCATTGCCGCCTGTCAAATGGGAAAATGGGGAAATGCTTCCCCGGGGTCTAACGATGAAAATATTTGCCAAATGTAGCACAAATGCTTCACACACACACAAACACACACAGACACACATGCATACATACATAAAAGGCAAGCCAAATGTTTGGCTGGCGAGGAAACCAGAGGGAATAATGGTTACCAAAGGGAGGGGGAAGGGGAATAGGGGCAGGGGAAGGGGTGCCAATGCAAGCGTATGCAAATTTCTTTATTGTTGTTGCATCAAATTGAAATTTAGTATGCAATTTAGTTTACATAAAACAAAGTGAGAATGCGTTATTAAACAAGAAGAAAAGCATACCCTGTAATGTGAATTGAATGAATGTTTACTATGAGTGGAAAATAGGAGAGAGAGAGAGAGAGAGGGAGAAAGAGAGAGAGAGAGGGAAAAAAAGTGCAAAAGTTGCCATTCTAATAACAAATTGTATAACTATAAATAACAGATTAAATATGAATGGAATATGAGAGTAGAAAACCATGTAACAACATGTAACTGTTACACGAGTTTTGGCAATACAAATGAAAAGATATAAACTGAATGATACCCTTTAGTTTTAAAAATATTTTAAAGATTTTTAAATACAGAGTAATATGAGTGATACATAAAATATAGTTATAAATAATAATAAAACGAATGGTAAATATAATTGAAAGCATAACAAATTCTTACCATTATTGATTTAATTTCAAACATGTTGCTTAACAAAAACAAGAAAGATACGATATTAATTAATAACTTTAATAAAATTTCTTTCTCTAGAAAAGGCATTTTGGAAATAAACTATTTAGAATTGTAATATAATCACAGCCTATTAAAAAAAAATATAATAGCAAAATAAGTATCTTAAAAGACAGTAGATTTTATGAAAACAAGAAAAAAGGCTAGAGTCGAGTGTGCTCGACTGCAAGATACCCGTCACCCAATTTAATAAAAGTAAAAGTATTTATTTAAAAATATACCATATTAAAGTACTTTAAATTTTAAAGTATACTAAAAAAATATACCAAAACATATATTTGGTATATTGATTTAGAAATGTAAAACGATTGTCTAAATGGAAAAGGGAAACTTATGTATATATAAAACATTTATACTAAAAATATACCAAAACCTATATTTGGTATATTGATTTAGGAAAAAGTTAAAACGATTATCTAAAAGAAAAAGGAACACGACATTTATATTAATGTGTATATAAAATAATTATACTAAAAAATATACCAAAACCCATATTTGGTATATTGATAAGAATTTTATATTAATGTATATATAAAGTATTTATACTAAAAATATGTATATCAAAACCAATATTTGGTATATTCATTTAGAATACGAAATTTAAGTTTTGACTTCGCGTAACTTTTAAAATGTTTAAAGATTAAGGATGAAACTTTCTGCTCCATCAACTCAAGTAGTTATTACAGGGTATTTGCTTGCACTTGAAGTGCAGCTGCTGCTCATTGAAGTCATTGAATTCGTGCATCGTTTGTCCATGGCACTTGCTTTACTCATGTGCAGTGCTCTTACTTGTCATCAAGTTGTTGTAGTTGTAGTTGTTGTTAAAGTTGTTGTTGTAGTTGTTTTAACCACTCGCCACTTGCTGGTGCTGTTTTGCTGTTGGCCACTTTTCGGTTATGCGTCGTATATCTGTATTAAAAACTGTTTTGTTGCGCTCGCATCGTTAGTCGGTTTATGGACTGGACGCAGCATTCTCGAATACAGTGGCTGCTGACTGCAAGCGCACACCCTTAAGTGGCCGCATTACAACCATATGCGAGGCTCTCTCTCAGTCTGTGTGTGTGTGGGAGTTTATAGCATACTTTAAGGCGCCATAAGCTTATATTGCACTTAATAGCACATAAAAATGCGGTACGTGATAATGCAACGCTCCACAAAAGTGGCCATTCGATGAGAAAATGCCAAATACATGCGAAAGAAAAACTTCGCAACTCGGCGTGCGTCATGCGTTTGTCCTTACAAAAAAAAAACCGGGCCGTGAAAAATCGCCGAGAATTTAAAGTGTTGCAAAAAATACGAAACGAAACCAAGGCCAAAAAACAGAGAGTGCGGAAAAGATAAAAATCAGTGAGCGGAATGGCAAGTTACATAAAAAAATTGTGTTGCAAAGAGAGACAGAAATTTGGGGCACAAAAAATTAAGCTAGGAAAATGATCAACTAAAACTAAACTAAATGCTGAAAAAAATGTTAGAGTATGTTAATAAATTTTGTAAAAGAAATCTAAAGAGAAAGAAATAAAGAAACACGTAATACTGAAAATTAAATGACATCAACTTAAACTAAGCTTATTGGTAAACAAGAAAAAAGCTAAATGTGGAATCTAAACCTTACAAACAAATCCGAGAAAACTTATAAAAGGAAAAGAGATAGCGGCAACGATAAAATGAATTTTGAAAATGATTAACTTAAACTGAGAAAGATGCTTCAAAAAATGCTAGAGAAACATGCTCTGTATAAATGAAATCTTCTCAAAAAAGAATAAATATAAAACAAATCTAATATACATCAATTTAAGAAAGAAATTTCATGTCATATAAACAAATGTTTTGCCAAGCCGCAATAAGTAAATCAAATTTATTAGACTGTAGGCCTGCTTTGTAAAAAACATTTGGAAATGTCTAAAATTCAAACCTATAAAAATGCAAATAAAATAAAAATCCAGTATACGATTAGAATATAATCTCCAAATTTGAAGAAATGGGAAATAAAAAATAAATTGAAATAAATTCTGATAGAGAAAAATTAATATTTGCTGAAAAGGATTATAAAAAATAAATACAAATGTTTTGTGACATTGACAAATTAATATTTTGCAAAGTGATCATCCAAATTTATATTTAAATATTTTAAAACGGTAAAAAAGAGATCAAATTAAACTAAGCTAGATACACATTTATTATCTACAAACTTTTGGGGATCACTGATACAAACTCGTGGAACTTAAAAAAAGTGTTCAAAATAAATTGCAGCTTCAAATTAAACTAATTCAATTAGAAAACTAGATTTGCACAACAAATCAAATGCTCGGCAGATAAAAATCAATCAAATGTCCTTCGATGCAAAACTATTTGCAAACTACAAATGAAAAACAAAACGAAAACAGAACGCAAAACTAAAATGGAAACAATCTATTATCAAGCATTGAACATCTTGAACTTTGCTGTCAAGGCGAACATCATTCATTAGCAGTACTCGAAATGAGTGTGTGTGTTTGATTGTGAATGGTCAAAATGAGTGTGGTTTATGCAAAAGCTTTTGGGGCATTAATTGACACACAGCTAAAGTTTATTTTTAGTCAAATTTGCGGAACTTATCGCTGCATGTCAAATGCCAAAGTGTCACTTAGTGAGTAAGTTGTAGTTGTAACAAGCCAGGTCAATAGCCAGGTCAATAACAACAACAATAATAATAATAAGAGGAAGACTGCCCACGCTGCAAATGTAAACAAAATGCTCGTAACAATAATAACAATAATAATAAACAAGAGGCAAGAAGCCATGAGTGTAATACAATCAGCCCAATTTAAGGTTATCAACGTTCTTACGCATCGTTTGAGCTACAAGCGAATCGAAAAGCAAACGCCCATCAATCAAAAAAAAACAACTACATGATGAAGTAACTGTTCATGTGTGTGTGTTGTGTGTGTTTATTGTGCGTGCGTGTTCATGAAAATAGCAAATGGCCAAAGGCAATTTGAAGAATTGAAAGTGGAAAGTGGAAAAATGGAAAATAGTGCTGCACAAATCAATTGACAACTTGAAAAGCAGCTAAACATTTGTGTTGCTGCTAAACAACAATAGCTGCTGCTTGCCACTCGGCACTTGCCACATGCCACATGCCTCACACAGTTGCAGCACGATTCAGCATTCAAAGCCACCAAGAGACAGTCATTTAGTCAAGCATTCAAACAATCAACTCTGCCGGACACTCACTCATTCATATGGTTGTCATTGCTTCGTTTGAATGTGTGAATAAGTATGTGTGTGTGTGAGTGCATTTCTGTGTGTGTGTGTGTGTGTGTGGGGAATAAACACACTCCACACACACACACATTGTTGTTGTTTGGCCAACAAGTGCAGCTGATGTTGTCGTCCAGTTGCCATAAAACTTCCACTTCCACTTCCACTTCCACTTCTACTTTACTTTGCTCATTCTTCAAGCAGCCTTCAGCTGCCCCTCAAAGTATGCTACACTTTTTTTTATGCTCTCGCCATATGTAAATGGCTACTAAACAAGCTCTTTAGAGTACTTCACTGTTAAGCTCAAATTTGAATCATTTTACAAACAACATTTAAAGAAATTAGATTTAAGTTTTCTCAACAAATATCTTTAATATTTGAAAGGTTTGTAGTAAACAAACACAAGCAAAACAAATTTGTAGAAATCAATCTTTATTTCTTTTGAATAATTTATTAAGTAAATAACCTGTTCAACATCATAAGTAACTTAATAACACAGGGATAGCAAATGAAAATTAAATTAAAAATTGAAATCAATCAAATTAAATTCTCCTTAACTCTTACAAAATATAATTTGATAATATTTTTAACTAAATATCGTATAATGTTGGCTATGAATAATAAATAAACAAAATGTTTGTCAAATGTATTAAGGTAATTAAACTCATATTTAAGTACATTTAAAATAATGCCGCAAATTGAAGTTTAATTATGGATTAATGTAATTTGAAATTAGTGCCAAAAATGTATATCTAATATGGATTATTCAATAAATGTTGGTCAGAAGAAAGAATTACTCATCAGCTATATGTCTATGAAACAACTATATTACAAAAGATAAAGTAACTATAATCATCAAACACATTAGACCATAATCAACCACCAGTAAATACTAATTTAATGCAAATATCAAAATATAATAATAATTATTTTTGTTTTTTTGGAAATTTGATATATGTAGAACGTAGTAAGCATTATCCTAATCATTATTTTTCAACTGTCTCTTTTTGCGATTTCGGAATATTTGATTTCTTTTTCTCTTCATTATCAATTTATTCAATTTCATTCTTCATTTACTATATCTGTTATACAAAATGGACAAAAATAAGAATTATTTCTTACTTTAACTTACATTATTTTCATTAATTTGTTTGCCATAATTAAACATGATTATAAATTATATCTGAAATAGAAAGATAATTTCCTACTATAAACTTTTCTGCCATAATTAAACTTGTTCAATTTCCTTCCATATTTACAATATTTGTTTTACAAATTAAAAAAAAAAAAAAAAATTTAATTTTATATTTTACATAATTTTCTCAAACTTTTCTGCCATAATTAAAGAGCATCATTTGGCTTGCTTAATTTGTATTGAAAAATGTTGTTTGCTTGCAGTTTCTGGCTTGCTGTTTTTTCATTTTCATTTTCAGCTAACAACATTCTTGTGGTTTATCTGCTCTTTGTTTGCATCGAGTTTTCCCCATATGCTGAGCCTTAAAATTCCCGCTAACACACACACACACACTCACACACGCACACACACACACACACACTCACACACGCACCCAGTTTGCAAAGTGACAATAAAGTTTGGAAAATCCTTTAATTGACTTTGCATTTTTTACCGCCCACCTCCCTTTTCCTCCCCCCACTTGACATTCTCTTTCAATGAGTAGCCAAAAATCATTACGAGAGCATCGAAGTTGAAGCTGAGGACATGAGTTTTGCTATTCGAACAATCTCTCAGATTAGGTTACGAGGCCAAAAATGTTGTGTGTGTGTGTCTAATGTTTGATTTGCTTTTCTTTTGGCTTTCTTTTTTTTTGCATAATCGATTTTCCGGGGGAACTGGGAAAACTTTACTGTCATGACATACAGAAAATGTAATGACTTGACTAAAAATCTATGCAAATACACACACATGAGTGTGTGTATAAGTGTGTGTATTTTTGGTGTGTGACTTTCATTGTCTGGGTTGTGTAACGTCAGACAATTATAGATATTTATGATGATGAGTTACAATTTGCCACTAAGATAGCAGCCAGCATAAAGAACGCACACACATTGACATGAATATTGTGTGTGGTATACATATATATTGTATATATATATATATACAATACTATACTATACCTATATCCATATCTATGCATACTTGTGGCAACCTCACTCACACACACATCAAATGTTGTAAAGAACAATGGCCACTGAAAATGTTTTGCAATTTTGTTGGCTCCTTTGTTGTTGCCACAACAAAAATTGTGTGTGCGGGGCAAAAAATGCCGCACAGTTGGAAAATTGACAAAGGCTTCCTTTGGGGTCAGACTGAAATCTGCATACACAATATATATACCCTATTTTTTTTTGTGGGTTGAATGTAAACATTGCATAAACTTGCTTCTAAGAGAAGTTGTAAATTTCTTTATTTTATATCCATAAACTTAATATAAAATAATTTAATCAATTAAATAAAATGAAGACATAATAGTGTCAAAGAATAGAATAAACTTTATTTTAATAAATTATAATAGTATTTTATATTTTATTTTTTCAGTCTTAGAAACTGCACATTACATTAAGATTATTCTAACATAAATTCAAACAAGTAAGAAAGTCGAATGAGCTCTTCAGTGAGATTACCATTTTCTGCAAACTCAAATTCTAAAAATATACCAAATAAATATACCGAAAGCTATTTTTGGTATACCTTTCTACCCCATGGACAAATTTATTTGATATGAACTATGTAAATTAGTTCAATAGTATGTAAAAAATCGTAAATTAAATCAGAAATTTTGTTTAAAATAGAACACCACTCATACATAATCTTCAAAAATTTTTAAAATACTTTAAAATTTTTTTATTTTTTTTAATTGTATTATTCAAATATCAACATTTGGAATAATTGCAAATTGAAAGAAAGTATTTAAATATTTTCCGCTATTACAAATCATCAAAATATAAATTTCTGTACATATTTAATTTCTTAATTTGCAACAATGGCAAAAATTATCAAAATTTAAAATTTTTGACAATATTTTCTGCAATCACAGATCGCAAACAAATTAATTTAACTTTAAAGATTTTGAAATTACAATTTTTACAATTTAAAATCTTAAAAATAATACGATTTTCCTAAAATATTTACTGCAGTTTCGGATTATATTAAATAGTTTAATGTTTTTTGAATATTTCATAATTTTGTTTAAATATTTTAAAAATTAAAAGAAATTACTAGAAACTAAGATTATAAACTCAGTTCTATTTCTTTCTGTATTCTTTTTCTAGGCTATTTGTTCGTTGTGCTTCTTCTATACCTCTCTTTAGTCTTTCTCTATATTTTCTTTCTAGGGTATTTAGTAGTAGAGTTTCCCTATCTCTTACTCTCTCTCTCTTTCCTTCTCTCTTTATTTGTTCTCCATCCTCTTTCCAGGGTATTTAGTAGTTGCGTGTCCATATATATCTCTCTGTATTGAGACTAAGCCATTGTTTAGCCATTGTATGCACTAGCCATAAGTCTTTAGGACATTGTTCTAAGCGCCTTTTGCTAGAGGAAGACAGACAATTCATCGCCTTTCAGTTGCACATTTTCACTTTTGCATTCAGACTCCAAACTCGACTTTTGAAGGGAGTCCTTTTTGCTTTGAAAAAGTGGCACACACACACACACACACACACACACACACTTTAAATGTGATTGCAAGTTGCATTAATTTATGGCACCTGCCTTTCAGGTGCTTGGCCCAATTGAGATTGCGATTGTGCTGCAAGTGATCATAGTCTTAGCATTGTTCACAATTTGCCAGCTAAACTGTCTTTGCCACTTGCAATTAAGTGTGGCATTAATCTGGCTAACATTTTAAGCTGCCAAAGTGCAATTGATTCGATTGGGGTTTATTAACAGACTGCCAATGAAGCGGAAGCATCAAGCTGCTCAATTTAAAGGGTAACGTTTTAAGTCTGGGCAATTCCAAATTTAATATTTGGCTTATGAATAAGATTACTATATGATAATGATAAATTACTTTGTCAAGGGGCTAAATGTTAATTGATTTATCTCAATATTAAAACAAATTATAACTAAAAAGGTATATCCAATCTGTTATTAACTCCTAAATCCTTCAAAAGTTATTAAGCTTTTCGTTGACTAAAATTTAAAAAAAAACAAGTAAGAAAACTACAGTCGAGTGTGCTCGACTGTGAGATACCCGCTACCCCTTTTGAATAAAAGCAAAATATTGCGGTATTATTTTCAAAATATACCAAAAAAAATACTGCAAAATACTAAAAATATACCAAATGGTATATTTGGTATAACGATGTGATACTAACATTTAAAATATACCATAGACGGCACAATACACCAGATTGTCGGCCAAAGCATTTGAGACCCCCCGTAAGTGGCCGTTTTGTCCCATACAAAAGTGTTTCTTTAATAACTTCCACAATTTTTATCTGATCGCAAGCAAATTTTCAGGAATCATAAATACTATTGTTATTATTATATATACCAAAATTCACAGCCTTAACTTTAAAATTACGCTTGTTATTCGATTTTTTTGATTTGCGGGGGCGGAAGTGGGCGTGGCAAAAATTTGAAACAAACTTGATCTGCGTGCAAACATAACAAATGCTGTCGAAAAAAAATTATAGCTCTATCTCTTATAGTCTCTGAGATCCAGTGTTTCATACGGACAGACGGACAGACGGACAGACAGACAGACGGACAGACGGACATGGCTAGATCGTCTCGGCTGTTGACGCTGATCAAGAATATATATACTTTATAGGGTCGGAGATGCCTCCTTCTACCTGTTACATACATTTCCTGCCGGCACAAAGTTATAATACCCTTCTACCCTATGGGTAGCGGGTATAAAAATGTAAAAATTTTACTATTTAATATGTTCATGAATGAAGCTCTTAAACTTTTAGTTAGCGGAGTAATTTTTGAATATAGTGTTAATGTTCTATTAATTTCTTGCAATAGTTAGTTACTCAGTCGAATAATTGAAATCAAATAAGAGAAGTATAATCGAGTGTACTCGACTGTGAGATACCTGTAGATAAAAACAAAAACAGTGCCGTATTAATTTAAAAATATACTAAAAATACTAAAAAAAGTATACCAAAAGCTTTATTTTTTATACTAATATGGTAGTACTTTCAAAATATACCATATACAGTGCAAAATATACCAGATTGTCAGATCTGTGCAAAGCTAAACTACTTTTATTTTTAATTTCCTTATTTTGAAATTAAATATGTTTCATAAATATCTTAAAATAGTGACAAACAATAGCCAGTTCAATTATTTAAAATCTCTGCAAAGCTCTTGAATTTACTTCTACAAAATATACTTTAAAATGAAACATCTTTAACTCCTGAACATTTCTTAAGCTTATTTAATTATTTATTTTGAAATTAAATAAGATTATCTTCATATTTAAAGTACTTTTTCACAAAGCCCTTACATTTTGGTTGTAAGCTTCTTGTGTTATTTACTCGATGAGCTTTAATCTTAAGCAACGCTCAATTACAGCTTTAATGAGCTTTCGAAACTATTTGAGGCATAATCAAGCGGCATATTGTCTGCGCATCGGGGCAAAAGCGAATCGTGCTAAGCAAGAATCCAAGTAATTATATTTTTATTGAGTATCGTCCAAGTGCGAGTTTCAAGATCCATTAACATTCCATTTTAATTATGCCACCCCTTTTTTGCTTTTTCTATTTCTATTTTTTTTTTTGCCTTTCCTTCTCTACTTTCAATTTCTTTTTCCCATTACGTTGCGATGTCCTTTCGCACTTTGCACGGCTCCCATTTCCTTTTCCGTTTTCCGTTTTCTAGTCTCAGTTGAAGTCACACACACACACTTTTCACTTTTTTTTCTTTGTGGCATCCACACAGTAATGTCACTTCTTAATTTCATGCCTTGCCATTTTTCAGTTTTCCATCTTTTGGCTTTTGCGATGTCAATGCTGGAGGGAAATGCCATCTATTTTTAGCACTTTTCTTTGTCTGACCGTCACCTTTTTTTTTTTTGGTGTTTTAATTGCAATTGTAACATGTGACTTTGTGGGCCAACCTTGTATTATTGGGCTGGCGGCCTTTTAGTTCATTTCCCTTGCCTGTGGACTATGTATTAATGTCAACTCATTAGGCCGCCGCCCCCTTTGCTAAACCATAATCACCAGATCACATCCTTGGGGAACTGAACTGAACTGAACTGAAAACCAAGCAGCTCCGAGTCAACCACGTTGCAACGCATAATTACAACTTAATCGCTTGACAAACAAACCAGACACACAACCATAAACATAAACAGCTTCAGCTTCCAGCTCCTTTCCCCATTTCCCCCTTTCCCCCTTTTCCCTTCAGGTGACAAAGCGACGCTCATCTGAAGAAGTTTCGGGGCAATCTAGGATCTGTGGGCGTGCCTTAACTTTTAAACAGCAAACACCAAACACTTTAAAGACACACTCCCCAATCTCTCTCTCTCTCTCACTCTCTCTCTCTCTCTCTCTCTCTCTCTTCTCCCTCTGCTTTCGGTTTATGGCACATTGTCCCTTGGTTAATAGTTAATAGGCGGTTACACAAAATAATAAAAGCAAACTGAGGGCGGACAATGCAGTTTGTGGTCAGTAAAATGTGTATAAAAAGAAACTGTTAAATTCTAAATGACAACTTTATTGAAAATTAAATAGTTATTTGAAATGAAAAGAGCACACAAATAATTAAGCAACTAAATTAAATTACTAATTCTATAATATATGTAAAAGTAAACATGATTTGTAAAACCATTTTAAAAAGTTGTAGATTCTTTATATGTACATATACAAAATTTAATAAATAATAATGAAGAACTGATGTTATATAACAGAAATGTTAGCTTAACAGTGCAGTCTTAGTATAGCATATAACATAAAAATGTTAAATTCGAAATGACAACTTCAGTGAAAATTAAATAGTAATTCTAAATGAAACGAGCACACAAATAATTAAGCAACTAAATTAAATTACTAATTCTATAATATATGTAAAAGTAAACATGATTTGAAAACCATTTTAAAAAGTTGTAGATTTTTTATACATATATCAAATTTAATAAATAATAAAGAAGAAATGAAGTTATATGACAGAAATGTTTGCTTAACAGTTCAGTCTTAGTGTAACATATAACATAAAAATGTTAAATTCTAAATGACAACTTTATTGACAATTAAATAGCAAATCTCAAATAATCAGGCAACTAAATAACTTAACTCATAACTTAAAAACCATTTTTAAAATGTTAAAGTTTCTTTATACATATAACAAATTGACTAAATAATAAAGAAGAAATTAAGTTATATTACAGAAATATTAGCTTAACCGTCAAGACTTAGTAGATAAGAAGAAAATTTAAATAGAATATATCAACAACTAAATTAACTTGCTAATTCTATAAAATATGTAAATAACATGTTAATTGTTTAAAATCGTTTTTTTTAATTTTGTAGTTTTTTTATATACATATAACAATCTTAATATATAGTAAACAAATACAAAAAGATCATTGTGTGAAGTTATATAACAGAAATATTAGCTTAACAGTCCAGTCGTAGCTCGGTTATAAACAGATTTTTATTTTGTTCAATAAATTTATTTGAAAAAGTTCATATTTTACAAATACTTGCATTTTTTATCTTTTCTTTACTATAAATATTAACAAAAGTTTCTTTGACTTGGCAACAATTTTAAATTTGCTATTGATTTTCCATATTTACATATTCTGTTATTGATTTAAAAAAGATTAGTTATAAATCAAATAAAGAGCACTGACTATCGGCTTTACATATTCTTTATTGCATTATATAACATACAGTACATTGTACAGTAAATACAGTATATTACATAACATGCAGTATATTACATTACATGTAGTATTTTACATTACATGCAGCATATTACATACAATACTCTTTTATTCATTCAATTTATATTTTATTTACATTCATTGCAAATATTTGAAAAAACTTACTTTGACTTTGTAACAAAGTGTATTAAATTGTTTTTATTTATTTTGTATATTTGCAGATTCTTTAGTGCTTGACAAAGTTCTTTATATTGGGTAAGTGAATTTGTACTTTATTTTTCAATAGTTTTCATACTTTTTTAAATATGTATTGTTGTCACATTTCCCTTTTCCACTTGCTTTCTTCAAGCTTATTTACTTTTGTGCTTTTCCTTTACAAGTTTCTGTTGCTTTTATCATAGTTCTCGCTAACTGCTTGAGCCACCCTCGCTTACACACACACACACACTTTGGCTGCATATGTACACAGTACATTTGAATGTTTAGGGGACATGCAAAAACTATTTTCATGTTGAGGCACCTCACCACAGTCACAGTCAGTGTCACAGTTGCTGCTGTCGCCTCGGCATCATTGAATATTTTATGTCAATTAAAATGTTAACTCTGTCAAGCGTCGTGGCACGCACATAGTCCATGCATTAAGCAGGCTTTGTCCCACCCCCGCTTCCTCTCTCACTCTCCTCACTCCCTTACTTGCCCCTTTTGCCATCCCTTTCTATGGTTTCCACATGCAACATTCATACGAATAATGTTGCGGTCAATTTCGTTAGCTATGGTGTGGTGTGTGTTTGCTCTGTGTGTGTGTATCTGTGTGTGTGTGTGTGTGTGTGTGTGTGTGTGTGTGTGTGTGTGTGTGTGTGTGTGTGTGTGCGAGGACATTGCTTTGGCTTATTGGCATTAGCAAAGGCTTGGCGCGGCTTTAAGAGGGAGATGTCGCCTCGTTGCCTCGTTGCATGCCACGCTGATTCTGATTTGACAGCCGACTGCGGGCAGCCAGCAGCATTTAAACGCAGCTCCATGCTGCATGTTGCATTGTTGTCGGCTCATGAAAGCGGCTTAAGCCAAACCGTAGAGAGTGTGAGAGAGAGAGAGAGAAAGAAATGAAGCCATGCACATACATCACAATCACTTCATTAAACGTATCAACGTCAGCTGCTGCATTTTGAGGCATGCCTCGTTTCGAGCTCAGCTCATAACGGTGCTCCATTGGCATTAGCATGCATCATTTGTCAATTTGCTGGCCAGTTTCCAACTCGGGTTTTGCACCGTCTAATTGCCGCACAGCATTCGCCTTTTGTATCCTTTAAGGCAAAGCCTTTAATTTCACCCAACAACACCGCATATTAAGCATACGCCCCGCATGCCAATTGTTATTTGATTATGGCGCTGACTGGTCCATAAATAACTTTTGGCTTCAATTCGGCAATTCAATTGCATTGGCTTTAAACAAAAGTATGCAAATAATGCAGCAAAAATAACAAAACATATTTAACAGGGAAGAAAGTTAGAACAGAGCGTGCTCGACTTGGAGATACCCGCTACCCTTTAAAATATACCAAATCAATATACTACAAAAATACTAACACTAATACCAATGGCTAAAACATACTTTGGAATTATTCTTGAAATATATTTAATCAATATACCACAAAAATACTTTAAATATACCGTATTTGGTATATTGATATACTATTGCATTTAAATTTTATCATAGAATACAAATACAACACATCGCGGTATCAATACACCACGAAAATACCAAAAGGTTCCATATTTGGAATATAAATATACTATATATATTATTTTAAATATACCATATAATACAAAATATACCAGATAACAGCAAAACAATACGGTATTGTTCTTAAAATACATCAAATTAATGTACCTCAAAAATATACTATAAAATATACAATATTTGGTATATTGGCATACTATTACATTTATAAAATACCATAGATACAAATCAATAAAGTAAAACAGTGCTGTATTATACTTAAAATACACCAAATCAATAAACCACAAAATATACTATAAAATATACCAAATTAAGTATAATTATATACTTTTAAATTTTAAATATACCATTGAAAACAAAATATACCAAAGATAGACAAAACACTGCGGTATTATTCTTGAAATATACCAAATCAGTATGCCGTCAAGCTTAAAATATACCATATTTGGTAAATATACCAGATCATCAGACAATGGCATTTTTGTCCATACAAAAGTATTTCATAAATAACACTCAAATTTTCAGCAGGCACAAATTTAAAATGCCCTTCTGCCCTTCTGTGTAGCGGGTATAAAAAGTTGCAATTAATTGCAAAAAGTATTTGTAAATAAGAATTGAGCCAATAGAAATGTGAATTATGAAATTTGCTAAGAATTTATTGAGGCATAACAAATGTTTAAACAATTTTTGCATTTTTCATTTTATTTCGATGATAAACTGAGCTAAAAGTAAACATTTTTTTTTTCTAAGTAAATTGCAATAAATCAAATTGCATTACTTTTTCTTGTAAATGCATAAATAATTTCCACAGAAATTTTTCATTGTATTCATTTGCAAAAAAAGAAAAAACTAAGTAAAATAAACAAATGAAGTGATAAATAATAAAATGGAAAATATTAAATTGGTAAACAAATGCAAAATAAATACAAAATGTTTTTTAATTGGCTGACTTTGGCCATTGACTGCATCGCTGATTGCTAAATATTATTAAATATTTAGAAAGCGCCACGGCAGCAAATATGTGATTAACAATAACAAAGAAGTTTGTATTCGAACTCATCAATTTAATTCAATGCAATACAATTTTATTTAAATTGTTTGCGAAGTCAATATGAAATTGGAGTTGGCTTAATTGATTTGCATTTACACAATGTGCAGTTAAAACGCCTGGGAAAATTGATATAACTGTTGTTGCCATTACAGTGATTTCTTTTTGCTGTCAATTAAATGAAAGTGAAATACGACACATTACACATTACATTACTCATTACATTTGCATACACTGTAAGCAATAAGTTGGCTTGGATCAATCTTTAAAGTTCATTTTTAAACTTTAAATCAAGCTTAATGATTTATGCACTTTTTTTAAATTAACAATTCCCTAACACATGTTACATTTCATTAACTCAATTTCCATGATTTTTTTTCTTTCTACTTCAACTTCAATTCATTATGAAATTATATGCGACATTCTACGCATTAAATGTGACACATGGCGTATACATAATTGAGCGTACAGCTTTTAATCAATTAAAATATAAAATAAATTGCAGCTGCAAGCGATTTAGAAATGAATTATGCAAAAATTACAACAGCGAACTCGCTTCTAAAGTGGCCTATCAAATAAATCGCAAATTAATTTCAGCTCGTTTTTTTTCTCTTTCTCCCTCTTTACTATTCAAAGCTTTTTTTTGTTAGATTGGGATTTCAGAATTTGCAGCTAAATTTCAGTTGCGGTTTTAATTATATATTTACAACCGCAAAAGCTGGCAAATTAAAAACACAATTTTTTCATTTCACGATTTTGCTTTTGTCGTGGCAATAAAATCGCTTGATTTTTATAAAATATATTTTAAAATGCACGACAGTGAAAATTAAATGTAATAAATGTGAATAAAACTCAGAAACATTTCAAAGTGTCTACTATAATATAAATTTGATTAAAAATGATTTTGAAATTCTGTAGAAATTTGTATATTATATTTTCTTGAAATTAAAAAACTCCAAAGCATTAAAATTTAAAATCTATTTCAATTGTTAGATATTTTTAATTTTGCAAAAATTCAAAACTCAAAAACATTTTAAAATTACCTATTACATATTCTTATAATCTAAAGAATCTGTGAAAAATCCATTCAAAATTCTGCAGAATTTAACACAAACATTTCAAATTGAATACAGAATACAAATTCACATATTTATGTATACATCATTTAAATGTTAATTATTATTTGAGTGATCAATAAGAATCTTATAAAATTTCAAAGCTCTAAAACATATTTATTAGAAATTTTGTAAAATGTCGAACTCATAATATTGTAAATGTTTAAATTCAGAAATTATAAATGTTCATTTTTCATCTATAAGACTTCTGAATATATTTAAAGCTTACAAACATAAATTTTTTTTACCCCTAAAATTAAAATGTTAAATCTATCTCATACAAGTAAACATTTTCAAATTTCTATATAAGATTTATAATATTAATTTCTGCTAAAAAAAATAGTATCAAAATTAAAATAATTTCTTAGAATTCCGCATAATGTTTCAGATCCTTCTGTTTGTAAACTTTGAATGTAAGCTGATCAAAATGTTTTAGATATTCACATATGTTTCAAATTTAAATGCAGATTTTCCATTAAGGAATCTATTGCAAATAAATTTGAAATAAAAGCTCTTCAAAATACTTTTTGTATTCACAAAAGTTTTGAAATTTAAATGTAAATGAAATGTTTGCATAATAATTAAGACTGTAAAACTAAAAAGAATTATTTTAAATTCCAAATCTTTGAAAAATTCTGTTGAATTTAAAAGACACAAAAATTTAAGACTGTAAAATTTAAAAGAATTTTTTTAAATTCCAAATCTTTGAAAAATTCTGTTGAATTAAAAACACACAAAAATTGAAGACTGTAAAATTTAAAAGAATTTTTAGTAAATTCCAAATCTTTGAAAAATTCTGTAGTATTTAAAAGCCACAAAATATTAAGATTAACTTATCATTTGGCAAACCACTGAAAATTCTAAAGAATTATTAGACTTTAATGTAAATTTTTAACAAATTCATTATTTTGCGCTTTGAATACTGTTAATTGTTGCAATTATAACATGCGCAAATATTATTTAATATTCCACCCAGCAAAAAATGTGCATTAACTAATTAAAAATGAATATGTGATTATTGTTGGCACTTGATTAGATGCCAAAAAATGTTGATGCCAATAATTAGAAATGGATATTTTGTACAAATTACAATTTGTGAGTGATAAGTATTATTAATTGGCCACACTTTACGACGAAGAAGAAGATGAAGAAGAAGAAGAGATGTGGCAATTACGTAGCATATTCATATTCATAGAGCTAAAATGGCTCATTAGAAACTTCTGGCAAACAATTTATATAAAAAAAACAGTAGCAGAAAAAAATCAGCTTAATTTTTAGCTGGCATGTCGGGCACATTAAGCGATGATGAGAGGATGGGGCACGTACAAAATATGAAGATACAAAAAGTGAGAGATACTAGCGAAGAGAGAGGGAGAGAGATAGAGAGGGAGATGGAGAAGGAGAGAGGGAGAGAGTAGGAGAAAGAATCTCTGTAGACGATATACAATTTTAATGCGTTAATTTTGCGACAATATTTTTGTAATCTAGCGAAGCGTGCCACACACACACACACACACACACACACACATGGACACAGAGTGTCACATATATGACTGTCATCTTTCCGGCGGCGCACACGTGCAACGGAATATGGCATGATGATGGAAACGTTGACGTCACTTTCAACTACGTCTTTATCTGTGCTGTTTCCTTTTTTGCCTACCTTACTGCCAGGATATCCCTTTGTTGTTAACGTCTTCGACTTTTATCGATGCTAATATGCTCCTCACTCTTCATGCCACACACGTTACTACATATGTGTGTGTGTAGCTTACGGGCATATCCACTAACAACTCACTTTTTTAAGTGTACCAAATTTCATGCATCACTTATCGCTGGCATATTTGTAAACTTTTGATCCTTGTATGGCAAAAATTGTGCACATAACTTGAACTCGAACTCGAACTCGCTTCGAGAATCTTGTGCAATAAACAATTTTACAAGTCTCAGTCAGGTATTTTTGCACAGCTCTGATTTTTCATAACGAAAAAAATGATGAAGAAGGAAAACTATTTACAGCCTTCAGTACATAATTAGTTAACTTTAACAGTTTTCCCCACTCTTCCCTTTTCTCCTCTCAATTAAGTGTCTGTGTATGTGTATGTGTGGCATGCAATTTCGCTAGTTATCGTTGCAGCAGCAAAGTGTGGCAAAGTGCCTGCTGCAAACGATGCGGTTTCAGTTATGTGCCAACTTTGACGACGCTTAACAGTTGCGCACATGTTAAACGCATGTTAACAGGTTGTTGCTAACAGCGTAGCTGTTAACTGCCAACTGTCAGCTGCCAGCTGCCAGCAACTGCAAAACTGTCAGCTGCGGCTTTTTGGCTTTAATGTTCTTCTCTGCGGTCTGCTGCAAATGGCAATTGAACCCATTGAGTTGCAACTTCATTTCCAGTTAACAACTAGCTGACGCTACTACAACTTTGCTTTAGCAGCTATTAAACATTCTTTGAGGAATTGAGCACGTTTTGACTTCATTTCAGATTGCAGAATTTCGCTGTAAATGTTTATTTAAGAATATGTATTTTTTCTGCTAAACAATGACTTTCAAAGCCTTGGCTATAAGTTTATGTTATCGTAGATGATTACCCTTCAAAAGCATGTATTAAAATTTAACACAAATTATTTAGTTAATCCAACAAGTTTCGAAGCCATTGGTCAATAAGAATTAAAGATGTGTAATATCAAAATTAATAAATAAATATATAATAACTGATATTTTGAGATTTCTTATTCGCATTAAAATGTAGTGAAATTAATTATTAATTCATCACTAAGCCATTCCCAAAATTTCACCCTCTAACATCTAGAATTATCTCTCCTTAATTAATAATTGAGAAATCTCTATTAATAATAATCAATTTTCTATTAAATTCTTCGCTCCCTGATCTTTTCTTTCCCCCATGCCAAGCTCAACTAACTATTCACTGAATTCAATTTCTGCTTCACTCTTATGCACATATGTGAATCAATTTGAAATCGTTTTGCAAAACGTACGATTTCCTGATATTTGTAATCTTTGCACAACATTTATTTCATAGCTTAAGCTTTCATTATTATGATTTCCATATTTCACATAGCGTTTAATAGCCTTTTGCATTTCCTCAACTGCCTAATTAATGGCCATTAATTGTGGCTACAAAGTTAATTAAGCCACAATCCACATTTTGCCACATTTGTTCAAACATGCAAAAGTTCGCTTTGTTATTATTTTCGACTAGAGACAAAACGATTCACAAAAACTTCAAAATGTCTATTTAACAGCAGACTGTTAACGAACCCTAAGCTTAACGCCAACACCCGCACATCCAACGCAGCTGTTAACTTAACAGACGACGTCGCGTCGCTGCTTCGACTTCGGCTCGCATTTAACATGACGAGCTCGGCTCATGCGGTCGCTGTTAATACAGACTGCGGCTGCAGTAGCAGCAGCAGCGGCAGCAGCGCTGTTGTTTGTGTTATTTCAGTTCTTGGCTTGAGGCCTGTTGGCGCTTGTCTTAGTCACCTGCTAAGGTTTGAGCGCGTCGCAACGTAGCGGCAACTTTTGCAACGGTTTCTAACGTGAGTGTCTTATCGCAGTGCTGTGCTTGCAAAGCACGCGTGTGTGTGTGTGTGTGTTAAGCGCCTCTGTCGGTGTGTGTGTGTGCGCTTTGTTTTTATTTACATTTAACACTTTGACACATTCCTTAAGCGCCGCGTACGCTGCTCTTCCGTTCTGTCTCTCCTTCTCTAATCTTCTAAGCACTAGAGTCCTGCTTAAATTTACAAAAACAAAAACCAGTTTTTATGTGTACCATGCATACATACCATATTTTAAACACTTGATTTGAGCCCGATGCCCGATAGAAAATACACTCGATACTCGGTTCTGTTAATTGGCTGGCATGCAAGAATTTAAAGCGCGCGCCGCGTGACGTCGCTTCGATCCCCACTCGCAGCTGTCTCCCTGCCCTGTCTCACTGCAACCTGTGTGTTACACATTTAATACTCTACGCTTAAAGTGGTGCATATTCTTTGCATTAAATGTTACAACAGGCGACTGCTAGTCGTGCATGCCCAACTGGGGACTGCGCTCTTTTTGCTTGCTTTGTTTACCGTTAGTGGTTAGCAAGTTCTCATCTAGTATTTCTGCCCGTCGATTGTTGTTCTTGTGCTTTGGTGCTTTGGTGCTGCTCTTGTTCATTCTCGAGTGCTGAGGCCACCTTTACAGCTGCTTCAGCTTCAGCTTCAGCTGCTTCTCTTCTATCACTTCTTCTGTTCTTCTGTGCTTTTCTTTCTCCTCGCCACTTCAGCGCGTCGCCCGCTGGCCAACGAAGCGTGTGTTGGGATCTGGGTGTTTAGAAAGCCACTTGGCGACTCCAGACATATTTTAGTTGCTCTCCACCTCTCTTTCTCCCTATCACGCTCTCGCTGTCGCTTTATGCATCTCTCCAACTCTCCACATTTGCTATCAACGGTCTCAAGTCTGGCTTTAAAAATGCTTAATTAAATTGAAAGCAACTCAGTCTGGTAACTCGTAACTTCTCTCCACACATAAATTGACCGACTTCTTGTACCGAAACCGAAAAACCGTTAATTAATTCGATTGTTGATATTTTGACGTTATTCCATCCATCGCTTGGCATCTGTTAGTTGTTTTTTGTTTCTTATTCTTGCCTAAGAAAAGGCGCATTAATTAAAGTCCAATCAAAACAACAAACTAAAGTTGAATGATAAGAAATAATCAAACGTTTTTAATGTATATATTTACATATTATAAAATACGAAATTCAGAAAAATTCAAAAAATGATTATTAGTAAATATATTCTTGAAAAAGAAAAACATAATAAACATATCTTAAAATTCTCAAAAAATTACTTGCTTAAAAATAAATATTCTTCTTCTTTATTGAACTAAAATTGGTTTATGATAGTAATCTAAAAACTAATTAATCAGCGTTCTTCTTCTTCTTCTTCATTGAAAATTCAAATCTTGTGCGTTCGAAATGCCTTTGATAAATTTACTGTATTTTTGGCAAGTAAACCACAATAATTTTCCATTGAAGACACGAAAATACAATTAAAAGTTTTTGGCCAAGTCATATTTTAATTAGCACACAATTTGCATATTGGCCAATTTATTGTTTTTGGTATTTGCCCACTGGCATTGTTCTCTGTAGTTTCAAGTCAAAACAAAAAAAAAACAAATATTTTACATTCTTTTGGTTAAACAGGTTGCCATAAACAGCAACAACAACAAAAATAATAGCACGTGCAAAGCCACCACAAGAAAATCATCAGCAGCAACAATAACGTGAAAATTATAAAGCCAAAAAATAAAAAAAACACACAAACCGCATAAAAATTTCAAAAAACGCGCGCGCCAAACAAAAAAAAAAAAACAACGACAACAACACACGAAATAAAAAAAAAAAAACAAAACCAAAAATACAACAACAACAAAAAAATGCTCGTAAAAAATTAAATAAAAATAAAGCAAGGAGAAAAAAAAGAGAATTTTAAGCGCTTGCGTTTTGTCAACCAGAAAAGGGCCAAGCGGCAATAAAAGCGCACAAGTGGCAGCAACAACAACAGCAACAACAACAACTGCAACTACAAAAGGCGACCCTGTGAATAAAAAAAAAAGAAAAAAAATAATAATAATAAGAACTGAGGCCCAAACCGAAAACCCTTTTGAACCCGAGGCAGGAAAACGCTTGTTTCGACAAGCCAGTGAGAAAAACAACAACAACAGCAACGAACGGGAGCAAAAGCAACAGCAACAACAACAACAACAACATCGACAACAACATCGACAACACAGGTGAGCACAGTGCATGAATGAAGTGAATAAATGAATGAATGAATGCCAGCTGAACTTCTGAACTGCTGCTGCTGTTCGTACCGATTGCCAAACCCACCCTCGCCCCGTCTCGCTCCCACTCTCACTCACGCTGCCACTGCGATTGAGTGATTGAAAACTGATAAAACAACAACAAAGCAAAGGCCACAAAAAAAAAAAATAAAGGCGAGATGAAAACACACCCAAAGCAAGAGCGGGAGAGAGAGCACAAAATAATGCACAGGTTTTCGTCCTCCTCCTTCTTCTTTTATTTTCCATTTGTTAAAAACAGAATACAAGCAACACTCCACTTCCCCCCGCTTTGGGCTCCTTCTTTTTGCTTCTCTCAATAAGCAATTAATATGCACAAGTGTCTGCGAGGGCTGCAAACTGAATTTTTGCTTCGTTTTTCGATAAGCCAGCGTTGGAGGAGTGTGGAGTATTTGGAATGAGGCATGTGGCAGGGGCATGTGGCATGGCGACACCGCCACTTGTATAACAATAAACGTTAACCAAAATCGGTGCCATAGCCCCAACCAAAGTAAAAAAAAATAAACCCAAGTGGGTTTTGCCGAAAAGCATTGTGCGAAAAACGTGGCACATTGTTTTGCTTGTGGCATACAACACAAAAGCAAAAGCAAAAGCAAATGCAGGGCAAGCAGACGAACAGACAGACTGTTTGATGATATTTTATTCAGCTGGTCTTTATGCCGCTTTTAGGATCTGTTAAACGTTTTTTCGCATTTCACTTAAAGTTTGATAAGCAATTTAATTAGCATGACATTTCAAAAAAAAACCTTTTTTGTCTGCCAAATGATCTATTTTCTGAACTGAAATTGACAAAAGTGTGGCATGAAATATTTCACAATTCTTTTATGTTTTGGTATAAAATTATTGGCATATACAAATTTTGCGAATAATTTATTAATAATCAAAAAAAAAAAAAATAATAGTTTTTAGTTAGCCATTCATTTAATGCAATTCTTTTGTATTATTCAATAAAGTTTTAGGCTCGCACAAATTCCATCTATAAAAATGTTAATTAAACAAAAAAAAACTAGTTTTTGCCATCTCAGATAGCTAAAGATATTCATCTATCTCCAGCATTCTTTTGGCTGCCTAAATTACGACTAAACTTAACTACTTGGACAACTTTTGTTGAACCAGAAAACAAGCCTTAAACAATTTAAATTAATGCCCAATTTTCATAATCAAATTAAGTAAACTGCCCTTTTAGTATTATGCTCCGCCTCGTTTGCATTTTCCTTCTCATTTTCATTGTCATTTTGTTTTGGAGTCTCGAGTTCGAGTTTTTAATTCAGCTTTCAGCATTCTGGGCAGCGTTTTGCTCTTTGTCGATTTTGCTTGATTGTGATTATTTTTAGTGGCCTTAACTTGATTTTTACTGTTACAGTCACGACTCCTCTAATCTAAGGCAATTTGTAGTCGCCTTTGTGTAGAAGCAAAATGCACGCAAAAATACAAAAAAAAATGGTTGTAAAAAGAGTTCAACTATTGCTTTAATCCCAACTCTGTCGCAGAACTTTTCGAAACCCAAGTTGAAGTTGCACACAAAAAGAAAAAAAAAGCAACTAGCAAAGCAAAGAAAGGAATCTTAAGATGTGGAAAATGCGTAGAAGGAAAAACAAAGGGCACACACACAAAAGGGGGGAAAGAAAAGCAGTTGGACTTGAGTTTCAGTTCAAGTCAAGTCGAGTTGCGAGTTGAGTTGAGTTGAGTTGAGTTTGAGTCAAAGTCAAGTTGAGGCAAAAAATATCGCACATTGCATAGATAGAAGTTGTTATCGTTGCTTTGGTAAAAATAGAAATTGAAGAAAAGTTCAAATAAACAGAAGAAAATACAAGTAAACAGACAGTCAAAGGCGAGAGGAGGTGAGCGAAGAGGGGAGCAAAGGCAAAACAGACAAAATACAAACAAAAAAGAGCGCCGCACAAGTAATGTAAAACACAATAAAAGTGTCTAACTGTAGAAAGAAATGAAAGTCAAAATGTCCCCTCCCCCTCTCCCCTCCTTCCGCTCGCTCTTTACGTTCTGTGTTCCCAGCATCTTTGGCATCATTAGCGGCAATTGAGTTTTTGGCTAAGTCGTTTGGTCCGACACAATTTTTACTGTCGTTTCTTCGTCTTTCTTTTCCATCACAAATATGATCTACAGGTTCTTAACATCTTTCGCTCTCTGTTTCCTCCCATCTCTTTCTTTTTCTCTTTCGCTCTCCAAGATCATCATCATCATCATCATTATCATCATCATTCACTCTTGAGCTTGATCGTGAACTCAAAAGATGTGAAAAATGTGCTAAGGTGCCGCAGACACAGAATTAGCTTTTGAAAGACGAAAGTCTCTTGACTAAGTTGAGAAGAAAGCGTGCAAATCTATACTACAGTGTGCACTCCAAATAACGCACGACTTAAGTAAGATTGAAGCTTGTATATTTAGTAGTTTTGGAAGTGATTTTCTTATTACTCAAACATTTGAAAAACGCTTGAGGCATAATTAATATGTGTTATTTAAATTTAAACTCCTATTTAAGTTTCTCGATTACAATCTTGGACTTACTTTAATTACTTTTTCAATGAATATATTTTCTATTAACAGTTCTTTAACTCTGCTCTTGCTTCACGCTTAGTTGAGGATCTTGCTTTTTATTTTTTGTAACCGTTCTGTTTCTTCTTTGGATTAATTAGAAGTTTAATCTCAGTTTTTAATTTACATCTTTAGTCAGCTTTGATGATAATTTATTTTTTCAATGAATTTATTTTTTCTTAACATTTTATTCGTTACCTTTCTTATCAATTTTTTTAATAAATTTATTTTTCATGAAACATTTTACTCTTTGCTTAGCTTTGCGTTTTTCTTTATTTCTTTCAGTAACTTTATCTCTGAAAAATTTCGTTGTAATACTTTTCTTTATTCGATTTTTAAGCTTTTAGCAAAAATATAATTTCGTCGTTTAATTTTCTATTACAGTCATGTTAAGTTAAACGAATTTTAAGTTCTATAAATATTTAAATAACTCTTTAAATTAAAAATTCTTGTTAAAAGAATATCTATTACTCACAAAAATTATATAAAACGTTTAAAAATAACTATTCTTGTTATCTTTCCACTGGAAATCTATTAATAAAACTCTTTGTACTTACACCTTTTGCAACCTTTTGCTAGTTACTTCCTGTCAAAGTAATTATATAGTTTTGTCGCTGAGAAAATGATCTAATTTGATGAACTATAAAGCTGCAATTTGTCTAATGTCTTGTGCACTTCCTCCCAAAATAATTTTCCAAGTACCCAAATAAAAAATGAGACGAAGAATGAAAGGAAAGGAAAAAAAAGCAGAGAGTTAAAAAGACAAAGGAAGAATACAGATGGTTCCCACTGTGGCACGTTGGTTTCTCATAATTGAATTATGATCACTGACTGTGTCAAGCGTTCACTCAAAGACAGACAGAGAGAGAGACGGACAGACAGACAGACGGACAGACAGACAGACGGACAGACAGACAGACGGACAGACGGACGGAGGAAACTAATGAACACGCCAAGCCAGAAGGGTAGTCAACTGTAGCACATAATAATGATGATGATGATAATGCAGTTGGTTGTTGCCACTTGCAGATGCAAAGCGAATGAATGTGTTTGTGTGTGTGTGTGTGTGTTGAAAGGAAGTGCAAGTGCCAGAGCAATCTCAGAGAGCAAACTCCAAACTCGAACTCAAAACCAAAAGAGATGCCCAAGAGCTGCTCAAGCGGCAATGAACTCAAAAGAAACGCCACACAAACAACAAAAATAAACAACAAAAATAAACAACAACAACAACAACAACAACGAGTTGTAAAAAGGCAGTGAAAGAAGAACGAGGCAGAAACGGCAGCAAACAAGAAATGCAGTTAACAAATACCAAAGATGCAACATAATGTGGCAGCATTTAGAATTTGTTTCGTTTCACTCGGCCTAGGACTCGACATCGGCACGCACTCTTAATATTTATTTGTGCAACAGATTTGTTGTTTTTTTTTCTGTTTTTTCTGTTTTTTGGGTTATCACAGTAACAGAGAAAAGACAGAGAGATAGAAAGATTGAAATGGAGTTGGGGCTGGGGCAAGCAAGACAGCTGGGCGGGGCACACATGCCACAGCAAGAACGAGAGCCCAGAGAGCCTAGAGGTCATTCATCCAACGGAGCGTTTATCACGTTTATCATGCCTGCCTGGGCGCGCTTTATTAACATATTTCTCTAGATACCCTGTACAAACAGCCAAGTGGGGTGGGATGTTAGATAAGCAGTCAGAAGCAGCCAAAAGCAGCAACAACAATCGTAGAGCCACAACTAACTTATTTGCATACACTTTGTTGGCACAAATTGTACCACAAAAAAAAATAGAGATAAGCATTCAAACAACAAACTTTTAATTCTTGGTATACCCTGTACAAGTTTTCAAGAATTGCTTTTATTGTTAATTTCGAACACAACTCAGCTGAAGTATGAATATAGTCAAAAAGTTGAAAAGTTGAAAAAATAAATAATAAAAAAGCATGAACTAAGAATTCGAAACTTTTAAACTTGATGTGATTCAATTGAATAATAATATAATTTAAAGAAAAGGCAAACAAAAATAATAAAAAGAAAGCCATTTAGAAATACTTAAGCAAAAGAATATTTTTAGTGAACTCATTTATTTGTTAGATAATGAAAACTTTAAGTTCATTTTTATATATACCTTAGAAAACTAATCTGAACATTTTAATAAAGGTTTTAGAAATCTCTTATTAGTGTGATATTCGTATTAAAGTTGAAGAATCTTTATTTGAATAGCTTTATATTTTGTAAGTTTTATGAAACCTTCAAAAACCTTTTCATATATTTTTTAACTGAAATAAGCAGGTACAAATAGTTGTTGTTTTTTTTTATTTAAAGAGAGTACAGAAGAGTATTCTCGATAAATTTGTTCTTTGACTCTAATTTCTAATAATTTATTAGAAAATAAAATTGAATTATGAGGAACAGCTTTTTGTTAATCAAATTTGAAATCTTTACAGACAAATATTTTTTTTTATTTTGAGATATTATATATATCATATATAAAATGAGTCTTGATTAACTTGTCTTCTTTTCAGGAAATATATTTTAAATATAACGCTGCAACTTTTAGTTAATCAAATTGAGTTTGCCAGCACATGTTGCTGGCCTTCGGAATGAATTTGCATTTGGTTAAAGGGCAACTTCGCGCACATCAGATGGTTTATGCAACATGTTGCAACTGTTGTGGCTGTTGCTGCTTTTGTGGTGCTGAGGTGCTGTGGTCCCATTTGTGAGGCAAAAAAAAGAGAACGGACAAGCGACACAACAAGCCTAGGCCATAGTTAACGTAACCTCGCCTAGAGAGAGAGAGAGACCCAATCCTGTGACCACTTCTCTCCTTCTCTCTCTGACCATTCCACATGCTGCACACGTTGCTTGCCCCCCTACTGCAGCTGTTGCTGTTGCTGTTGGTGACGCACAAGATAGTTTCTCTTTATGCATTTTAGAATTCCTGACAACACGCAGTGGCAAAAAGAGAGAGAGAGAGAGGGGAAGGAAGGTGGAGTGAGTTTCGGCTGTCGACTGTGTTGCAATGCGTTGCGTTTGGGCCAACAGGAAATGGCCAACATTAGACAGTGTGGCACGTGTTTGTCTCCCTCTCTCTCTCTCGCTCTCACTCTGTGAATGTGTTTTTTATGCACCCTGCGGACGGAAATGCGACAGGAACGCGTTGCAACAACAACTTACAACTTTTCAACTGCAAACTGTTTATGCATTTTTATTTCAACTTTTTTACTTTTTTCGTTGGTTTCATAAATAAAATTTCTGGTAGAAATTACAGGTTGGCTTCTTGCTGTTGAGAACGTGTCGCTAAGCATAGAGTGTAAAGTGTAAAGTGTGTAGTGAACTCGACTGATTTATGCCTGTGCTTTGTATACGCGCTAACAATAGAAGAAGTAGAAGGGTATTATAACTTTGTGCCTTGTATATTCTTGATCAGCTTCAGCGGAGGTAATATAGGCATGAACGTCTGTCCGACTGTCTGTATATCTTTTTATTTGTCCGAACCCCAGAGGGCCTTATTAAATGGGGCTGACAATCTGGTATATTTAGTAAAGTAGTATTTAAATATACCTTGGTATATTTTATAGTATTTCTTCAGCTTCGTATGTATTAAAAATGTGGTAGTATATATATATACCAAATACAGCAATTGGTATATTTTGTATTATATTTTCGGTATCGTATATTTTAAATGTAGTACTATACCAATATACCAAATATAGCCCATTTTATAGTATTTTTCAATATATTGACTTGGTAGAAAGGAAAGTATCTATAGTATATTTTTAATATAGTACTATATAAATAGATCAAATATATCATTTGGTATATTTCTGGTATTTTGTGGTATATTTGTTGGTATATTTTCAATATTATATTTAGGATTTATGGTATATTTTGCTCAACGTAGCATTTAAATATACCAAATACATTATTTAGTATATTTTATAGTATTTTTTGGTTTTGTATATTTAAAATGTATATTTTGTGTTATATTTTCGGTATAGTATATTTTAAATGTAGTACTATACCAATATACCAAATATAGCCTGTTTTATAGTATTTTTTCAATATATTGACTTGGTAGAAAGGAAAGTATCTATAGTATATTTTCAATATAGTACTATATAAATAGATCAAATATATCATTTGGTATATTGCAGGTATTTTTGTGGTATATTTGTTGGTATATTTTCAATATTAATACCGAACTGTTCCGCTTTTATTCAACTTTGGTTGCGACTTTCTCATAGTCAAGCATACTCGACTATAGCTTTCATACTTGCCCTTAGAGAAAAGCGAACTTCTGCAGTTCATGCAGCTCATTAAAGACCAGATTCCACTCTCTCTCTCTCTTGGTCGCTTTGCCAGAAGTCATGCTTAACAAACAGCTGCTGCTGTTGCAGCTTCTGGCCAGAACGTTGAAGAAAACGTGTAAAGAAAAGGGAGTAGAAAAAATAAAAAAGAATTTCTTTTGTGTTCAGTTTTTCTTCGGCAGCAGAGTTTTTCCTCAACCGAGTTTATTTTGTGGCTCATTTGCATTATTTTAATTCATTTCTCTACCGGTTGTTGTATTGTTTCATTTTTTGGCTTGGCCAGAATGCCAATAAATAAATTTCATTTTGGCTCCGGTTCTTGGCCGTTATATATGTAGATGCACTTAATTAATTTTTGACCAAGTGTAATGAAAGGAAAAACCAACAAAACAACAGTTGCAACAACAGTTCAAAATGAAAAGAAGAGGGGAGAAAAACTCTATATATACTAAATGTAATGAAATCATATGCCAAACTTTGCAATTCAATTTATATTTGAAAAACGAAAGCCAAAAGACAAATTACCAACTTTTTTTTAAGGGGCCAAAACTGAAATCACAGCAGATAGTTTTTGCACTTCTTCAGGTGGAGCACAAGTATGGGGCAAGAGGGGAAGGGAAGGGGATTCAAGGCGGGGACAGACACAAAAGCCATTGGAAACTTGGTCCTAGCTTCGGCCAGCGGGACACTTGAAATAAATTGCAATTTGTTCCATGCCAACACGCAGTCCATATTGAGCAAAAAAAAAGAAGAGAATAAAAAGTGCCTTTAGAGAGAGAGTGAGAGAAGCGCAAGAGTTGAGGGCAGCCTATAAATTAAGTGCTGCAATTAATAATTAAAATGTGTGTTAATTAGCGAACGGGGCGGAGGTCCAACATTCATTCGCCACTCTCGGGCTAATTGCAATTTCAATTAGCCGCATTAGAACAAGCATTGCGTGGGTCCAAAACCCAATCAACTCGACTCTGAAAAGTAGCTTAAAACTTTGCCCGAATTTATTTGAGACTGAAAATAAACAGAAAGTAATATAATGCAATTTATTTGCGACTAAAAATGAGAAGCAAATAAATCAGAAGTGAAATAATACAATTTATTTGAGACTAAAAATAAACAAGAAATATATCAGAAAGTGAAATAATATAATTTATTTGCTGTTTAATAAATCAGAAAACGAAATAATGCATTTAATTTTGAAATTTAAGAAAGACTTTAGAATAAAGACTGAGTATATGTTCAGTTGGGAAACTACTCAAGAACTTTGTTTGCAATATTTTGAGGGAAAAAAAAAAATATATATAATAGTGTAATTAATTAAGCGACTTTACCATTTTAAGTTTAGAAACAACTGAATTTAATGACATATTGAGATACAAAATAACCAGCTCAGAATAGTTCATTTTATTTTGGAATTTAGAAAATGGCTTTAGAAATAAGGCTAAGAATATTCTGAACTGGATAAATAAAGTTGAATAACTACGAAAATTTTTTTGCTTATAATGTTTTGAAAGTAAACTTAAACAGAAAATAAATTAAAGCAAATTTAACAATTGGTTTGGAATTAGGACCTAAGATATATTCAATATTATATTTAAAGTTGGGCAACTGATAAAACTTTATGCTAGTAATATTTTTCAGTGCAAGAACAACAAGCAAAGAGGGTAAAATAATAAAATCAAATACTTAATTAGTGAATTTGGCATCTTAGCTTTAGAATAAGGGCTGAACACATGCCTTTTTAATGACCAAGGATATATGAAGATATTTAATTTGTATATTTATAATTGGCTCTAAATTAATTTAAGAATGTATCAATATGGAAGAAATGCGACAGTAATTGGGCATGATAAAATAAGCAATATGAAGAATTTTGAGATGGAATATTACATTTAATTTGGAAGCAGCTTAAAGTTCTTTTATTGAATACATTTAATGCCTTCAGATTGACAGAATTTCAAATTTGTAGACAACATTTAATACAAGAAAGCGTCAATTATTATTTTGATTTCTTTATATTATTTTTAGACGTAATGCGATAAATTATTAAACAGCTGCCAAGCTACATTTAATTGGACCATAAATGCAAAACAAAAATGTGCTCAATAGAGCGCAATGCTAGACGAATTATGTATGTGCTCTTAAGAAGAAGAGAAATTGAGTTGCTATGGCAAAGGGAATAATCGTCATAACATATTGTGTAATAGATTATATTTTGTACACATTTCACTTGATTTCTCTGCTCATTCATTTCACTCCTTTGCGATTCGACTGTCGGTGTGTATTTTTATATCCTTTTGCGTTTGTCGCTGTGCCAAAACATTTTTCGCTGACAATTCGCATGGCTAACTAAGGCTTTATTCGTTCTCATATTTCATTCGAGTTTCATTCAGTGCAAAGGAGGAAGAGAAAAAAACAAAAAACAAAAAAATCGGTGGCAGCAACAGCCAAAGGATGCGGCATGCACCAAGCGACAGGACACGACGACGTCGTCTTCCACTGCTGACTGTTTAATATTTCAGTGTGTCTGTGTTGAGGCTGTGAATCAGTGATTCCTTTATGGCACACACACGGATTAGATATCTTTTTCTGGGTATTGAAGTTAACTGCGCCTAAAACAGACCCTTTTTCTCTCTTTTGCTCTGTGATTTTTGTGGCATGCCCCTCACGTATTCGCTTTTCCATTTGTTTAGCTGCGTAATTTAGTTATGGCTCAATGATGTATGTCTACATTGAGATACATCTAAAGTATAAATAGGCCCATCCATTGATTATTAACATTAATCAACGTATTGGTTTTATTTCGATTTCGATCTCGATTCCGATTTCATTTTTGTTTTTTTGTTGCTTTCTTTTGTATGTGGCAATTAGCTTGCAACACATGAATTCAATTGCGATTGCAAATGTTTTTCTTTTTTTACTTTCAATTAGTTAATTAAAGCTGTGTAGCATATACATACATATGTATAAAATCGTTGGATTGATGTGAAAGGCAAAAGGCGGCAAATAAATATTAAATCAATCAGTGCGTTTATTTAACGAGCCAAATAAAATTATGTCTGGCAATCTGTAAAAAGGAAATAAAACGCTTATTGCCAGCTTAAAGAGTGACAATTTCATTTCGAATTTCCAATAAAATTGACTGCAATTGAAATCAATTTAATTGTGCGATTAAATAATTATTAAATCATGCATGGAAATGCGCGTTAATAATTATGAATTCAAAATTAAGTCAACTTAAAAATAATACAATTTAATTATGCAAAGTAAATATTGTATGCATTAGAGAGCAATTATATTTATTATGTTATATCTTGTGTTGGTATCAGATTATAAAATGATTTATTGAGTAAATGGGAATTTAAGAAATAAATAATTAAAATCTGGTATATTTGGCACTCTATGGTATATTTTTAATATACTACTCTATTCGTATACCAAATGTAGCCATTGGTATATTTTTAGTATTTTTAATATATGAGGTATTATTCTTAAAAATACTATTATACATTATATGGTAAATTTGAGAAGTAGTATTATATCAATATACCAAATATTGTCTTTGGTATATTTTTAGTATTTTTAAGATATAATATTATTTTTAAAAATAATATTATACATCATATGGTAAATTTTAGAAGTAGTATTATATCAATATACCAAATATTGTCTTTGGTATATTTTAGTATTTTTCCTATATATTAATTTGGTCTATTTTAAGAACAATAACGCATGATATTATACAACATTTGGTGTATATTGAATGCACTCTATCAATATACCAACTATATCCTTTGGTATATTTTCAGTTTTTTAAGTAGTATGTTAATTTGGTATATTTTAAAGTTAATGCAGCACTGTTTTTGCTTTTACTTACGAGGGCTAGTCGGTATCTCACAGTCGAGCACACTCAACCGAAGCTTTCTTATTTGTTTTCATCTTAAATTGAGATCTACACTTATATCAATACTTTATCTAATTGATTAAACTAGAATTTAGTATTAATATTTAATCAGTTCTTTAACTAATGCTGTTAAATACATATGTATATTCATTCCACACCTGATCAGACATGCAGTAGTTAATTATGCTACAAAAAACAAAAGATCAAAGGCAATTTCTGTGTCTTGTAAGTAGAATATGTCAACAACTTAAATCAATTCAAGCTACTTTTAGCCATGACCAGAATCAAGTCAAAGCAAAACGACAAAAATTAATCGACAATTGCCGCACTGACAATGCATAAATAAATGTACATAAATGTGCATTTAATTCTTGCGCAACACACTGCGTATGAGTAATTTTTCGCAATTAACTTTAGAATTGTTGCAGCATTGTAATTGATTTCCTGGCACTGACTGCGCAGCTTTTGCTTGTTAAGCAAAAACAAAAAAACACACAATAATGTTAATTTCCATTTTAATGAAGTCGAAATGCCAAATGCGAAATATGTTATAATAATAACAAACAAGCATAAATACGCTGAAAAAAAAAATAGGTGAGCAGAATAACTAAGTCGAAACATTACGCAACTCTGATTGAAGCCAATTTAAATGAGTTGCAATTTTATATTCCGGGGCAAAAAAACGAACTAAAAAGCAAATAGTGGAAAAGTTGTGATGGGTTAAACAAGCAAATACCCTTTAGAAATTAGATTAAATGCCCTTTTGCTGGGCTATAGAAATAGTAATGAAAATAGTCAGTCAACGTTTATTTTTTTTATGCACACGCATGTCGAAGAAGCTGAAGCTGAAGCTGAAGTAGTTGCTGCAGTTTTGGCCAACTGCTGTGGTTAATTGACAGCATGACGAACTGACAAACTGATGTTTGGATGGCTGGCTAGCTAGCTGGCTGTCTGCAGAAAGCCAAGCGAACAGCACTTTTGCTGTCTGACCCAAATACCGAGCATAAAACTGAAACAACAACTGAGCAACAAAAAAAAAATGTTTCTAATGAGGCAAATTAAGCAAGCGCCAAACAATTAAAACAAAAGCAACAAATGAGCGCATAATTATTTTATAATTAAATTCCATTTAACAAAGTCTACGCACACACACACACACACACACATTCATTGCTTTTTATTGTGGAAGTTGCTAAATTTTGTGTAAACATTTGTGCATTTTTCATTTGGTTGAATTAAAGCGCAACAGGTGCAAAATTACAACAGCTTCAAAGGTGTTTGCAAACACACATGAGAGGGCAGAGAAGGGAGAGAAATACGGTTACAGGTTGCAGTTATAATCACACTCATCAACATTCTTAGCCACTCAAAATTATGTGGGCCAAAAGTAATTTACGGCTTGCCAAAAAAACAAGAAATTCTCTAAAATAGAAGTGGGGCAAATAGAGTGCTAAATATAGGTAAAAGAAGAGAACATTATTGAAATAGGAATGAAAGTAATTATATAATAATAAATATCAAATGGTTCAGAGCAAAAAATGTCAAATTTATATGGAGTAAATATTAAAAATAATTACATAAATGAAAATAGGAAATTAGACACATTGTATGTATATTAAACATTTGCTTTATTTTCTATTTTCATTTAAGTAAACTTTTTGTTAATATTTACTAAAAATATTTACCATGAAAAAAATGTAGATGAAAATGCCTAAACACATATGAAAAGTAAAATAAATTTGAGCTTACAAGTAAAGAAAATATTCTCATTAATCAAAATTATACAATTGATTAAAGCAGAAGGTATTAATTTAATGCTAGTACTCCAAATATTAGTTTTTTTTTGCTTTTTTCATAAATAGTTTATAAAATTAAAGATTATAAAAGTATAGAAGAAAGTTTGAGGAATAAATAATAATGTAAAATGATCGAATTATAATATGCAATTTCAAGCCAATAAAAAGAGTAAATTATCACTATTTTATAAAATGTAATATATCACATCTGTAAGCTTTAATTTCTATCATTTTCCCTACTTTTCGTCTTGAGTAAATTTACATAAAATGTTGACTTAGATTCTGCTTAAGATGCTGAAATTTGTATAAACAAATGTTGGGAATACTTGGATACTAAAATTCTATTTAAAATGCTGATACTTGAATAAGCAAAAGTTCACATCTCATTAGCTAAACAATCTTCAGTGTTTTCATTTGACACAAACACATTTCATATATGGAAATCATATCTATCACTACAAATATTACGTGGTTAAAAACTTTCTCGAAGTGTTATAGACATATAGTTCACTTGCGACACCTGACACTTTGATTAACTCGAAAAGCCTCTCGAAGCATTTTGTAAAGTGGCAACAAAATAGAGTTGTTCGCATCGTCATCAGAGACATGAGAAGAAAACAATTAAAAACACGTGTTGGCAACACAACAATCGAAGAAGAAGAATTCAAGAGAAATAATCCAAGTAATGAGAATGATAATAATAATAATGTTATTTTTATTGCTATTGTTCGAATCGATGCCACAAAAATTGGTGAAAGTCGACAAAGATATTTGATGAAGTATTTTTTCTGTAGGCAGGCTTTGCCTAGTCAGATGTGCGTGCAACAATTTTCGCTGGCTTGCCGCAAGTGTGTGTGTGTGTTTTTTTTTTAGTGGGTGGCACTTGCAACCACTTGCAACAACAACGACGGCGGCAGACGACGTGCAACAACTTCATTGAGCTTCTTGAGAGTTGCAAGAGCTGAACTAGTTTCCATTTTAATGGCAGCCGCAGCAGCGATAGCGGCAGCAAAGAGAGCATGAAATGTGCAACGAATTGTGGCAGCCGCAAAGATTTATTGAAGCCCGGCCGGGGCTATTAACAAAATTACTTAACAAGCGGCCAACTGCAATGGACAGCGGCGGCCCAAAATGCATCGCATTTTGGTCAACAACGCCGACAGCACAACGACTATCGAAAAACAAGCCAAAAAAACAAAAACAACAATCGACAACAACAACAACAATCGACAAGTGAACAGCGCTGAATTATTGCCAAGCGAGTGAGTTTTGAGTTTTCGTCTGTGATGACTGCCACACACAGACTGTAGAGTAGAGCGAGTTCTGGACTCGAGTCTGGTCTGTTGCATCCACAAGCTGCACCTCAGTCACTTCGCTGCCTCTGCCACTGACTCTGCTCTGCCTGCCAGGCGATATATTCTATTTAATTGCATTCGCGGTTTGATGCAGGCACAAAGCACAAACTCACACACAGTACACACAGAGATAGAGAAAGAGAGCACAGAAGGACACTAAGCTTGTCCCTCTCCCTCTTCCTTTCCTCTTCTATTTTCCCTAGTCCCAGTCAAGCTTTAGCCAGCGGCGTTTCCCTTTGGGGGGGCTGTAAAATGTTAATCTCAGTATTAAAACTGACAGCGAAAGAAGTAAAACCGAAGCACAATGCCAACAAAAAAAAATACTTACTTATGTACGTAATTCGTTGATTTATGATCACAGTCATTGCTGACTGCTAAAAGTTCCCTCTCTCTCTCTCTCTGTCTTTCTCTCTCTCTCTCTCTCTCTCTCTTTCGCCCAGAGCTGACAGATCCTTTATAATGTGCATTCAATTAAAAGTTGTGTGAGCAAGAGAAATTGCAACAATGCATTGCTTTTCTTTTTGGCTAACAACTTAAATGAGTTTTAGAAATATGAAAGAAATAATGGGAATAAGAATAATTTAAGCCAGTTCAAACTTAATATATAGAGTCTGTTACAGAAATACAGAAATAACTGATTCACATTTCATAGAAGAATACACATCATTGGGTCTGTTTTAACTAGCTAAGGTAATTTATAAAGCTCTGTATTGAATGTTTTTGAGAAATTTTTAGAAATACGTTTCATAGGCAAATAAAAATAAGTAAGAAAGCTACATCCGAATGTGCTCGACTATCACATACCCGAACCCATTTTAAATAAAAGCAAATCAGTGCTGGATTATTCTTAAAATATACCAAATGAATATACCAAGAAAAATACTGAATATATATCGATAGGCTATATTCGGTATATTGAGATAGTAGTATTTAGAGTGCTAAGTATATCAAATTAATATACCAAAAAACATACTGAGCATATACGGAAAGTATATTTACATAACACTACCAAATATACCAAATCCATGTGTTAAAAATTCTATCTTTATACTTTAGTATATTACTAAAGGTTATATTTGGTATATACCATAGAAAGCAAAATATACCAGAATATATATTTATAAAAACTGAAATAAAATATATTCTTTGCTTACTCTACTTTATTCAAGATATGTGTAACAAAATAATAAAGCTTGCTTATTATACTTATTTTAAGCATTATGTAAATATAATTTTTATTGCTTGTTTAACTAGAAAAGTATCTTAATTTATTCACTTTCTTTATGCTAAGTGCTGGTATTATCTTTGCATTTTTATTTTTTAAACATTCTCCCAGCCTATGCTCATTTGATTGCTCTCTTTTGAGCGTACTTGAAATGCTTTATGACACTTAAAATCATCATAGTTCATTACAATTTTTAATAGCCCTAAATTTGACAATCATCAAAGCTTTATCAAGCCAAATCAGCAGCTGGGCACTTGGATTTTATGCTTGCAGTTAAACGCTTATAAATACATTCGACAGGATAATTTAAAAGCGCCAAATAATGTCTTCTTTTATAAGGGTGCACAAAAAGCTACACTTAATTATTTATTTATTTTCGCATTTTATCCACACTCTTAAATTGATTAAATCAAGAGCAGAAACTCTGAATTTCGCCAGTATTTTAGCATAATTGCAAAGTGTGCTCAATATGAAATTGAGTTAACATTATAATTCATTTTGGTTAACAATTCATTGGAGCCCAAAAAGTTTGCAATGATGGCCAAAGTCAGCAAAAGTTGCAAGTTGAAGTGCAAGTCACTTGATTTTCGTGCAGCTTGTGTTGCTTATTCACTCCCTGTTAGCGATATTTGTGCTAACGACGCCTCTGGCAATGTGAAGGGTAATCAAGAGAGAGAAGGGGGGATTGGGAGTAGTTGGTCCAGTCACAGTTTTATAGACAGCAAACACAATAATAACAACAGCAGCAGCAATCGCGGTTGCCGCCTGCCAATCGGCAAAGTTGCAAGCGGCAAAGTTGACGACCGCAGTGAGTAAAGCAAAAACAACAACAACGAGAGCAATTCCAGCAGCAACAACCAGCAACAGGGGCAACATCGATGCAATTTGTTATTTTGAATTTTGCAATTTTCGAGTTCAAACTATTTCTGGGCGCGCAATAGCAAAAAGCAATCACAGAACGCAGTGCGAGAAGTTCTCTCTCCTGTTTTTTTTTTTTTTTGTATTGGGCGGGGTGCATGCCACATGCTGCAAGCTGCAATGGCTGCTCCTTTGAGCCGAGGCCGTCCCAAAATTGATATTTAATTAAATGTTGCTCCGACTTCTGGGTAAGGAGATGCAGCGACGAACAATTGGAACAATCAAACTGAGAAATCGCACAGACAAAGCTTCTCTGCAGGGCAATCATTTTCTTTTTTGCTTTTGAAGACCATCCATTAATCGAATGCTTTTGATAATGATTGGTTCAGCGGCAATAAAAATGCTACACTGCCTTCTTTTGTTGGCTTCACTGTAAATACATAAATCTAGAGTCTATTTCGGGCTGCATCAAGGACATATCTCTTCTTTTATTACGTATGCGAAGGATGTGGCATCTGTCGATACTTTTGTCAACTGATTCGATTTATGCAGACGTCTTCTTTGACTCAGCAATTGTTGGTTCTATCGCTCGATTCGACGACTACTTGAAATCTCGCACGAAAGTCGCATTCAAATTGCAAGTCAAGGACTAAATAAACTTTGCCGCTTCACTTTGGGCGAAAAAAGCTCGACGCAAGAAAAGAAAAAAAAAAACGACGAATAAAGTTGAGAAAAAATCGAGAGAGAATAGCATTATTCCAGGAATTTTTGGCAGCCCTTATAATACCCTATTAAATTTGGGATGCTTGCAGAGTTGTATAAGATAATTAGCATGTTAAAGTCTAGATATTTGGTATTGATATTTTATTGAATTATTTTGCATTTCATGTGAATATAAAATTTAAAACGAATGGAATTGTATTGAAAAATTTGTATATTAAAATTTCATATATTTGGTAGATGATTGGATGATAAATAAGATAAATTGATCAAAGAGTTATTTAATATATGCATTTGCTAATTGATGAGAATGACTTTTAAATTGAAAAATTAATAGTCATTGAAGATGTTTTATATTTTGTGGGCAGTGCAGCAAAAAAGTTCTATATCAACACATTTTAGGGAAAACTCTAATTCAAACCTTTTAAGAAGTATTTTATACCTTGCTACATGACAGCAATTGGCAACAGAATTTTATAAGCTTTCGATTAAATTTATATTCTATATAAACAATTGTATAATGATAATATTGTGATTTATTATGGTGGCAAATCATTAGCTGATTTTATAAATTAAATAATATAAATTAAAGATTTTCTTTTAAAGTTTGAAATATTTCCCATATTGCGACATAAATATTCTTTAACATTTCATTTGTTTAATTTCTTGATACTTATATTTGTTATATTTATATTTATTTTTTAATATTTTCTTTATTAAACTGAATATTTTTGATAACAGAAAACTGAATCCTAGTGCACAAAAGTGTAGCCAAAGCCAGCTGCGATCTTTAGTCTGAAGTCGTTGTTAATTTCGCTGGCTTTTCTATTAATAAACTCAACTTAAATCTTTAGGCATCCATTCAGATTGATAAATAGTCGTACAGGATATGTTGTCTTCGCGCTCACATTTGGCAAAACAATTTATAGTAGTAGTGGCACTTGTCGTCATCCATCTCCTGGCTGCTGACAGAACATATTTTATGTGTCTATCAATTCGACCTGTGGACTGTGGAGTGTGGCATCAACAGCGCGCATCCATCCTTGAGCTGCTGCTGCTGCTGCAAAAGTATAAATAGATGACTCTCACCCACTCTCACTCTCATCCATTCTCTCTTTTTTTCCACTATATATAAGGTACGAGTATATATATCCATACGCCGAGTATATCAAAGGCGTCTGCTAGTCTGTCTATCTCCGCTTACAGTTTCCCACTTTGCAAAATTTATTGAATTTAATATGCATATTGCAATAAAATTTATGCATTTTCCTTTCTCTCTCTTTTTTTTTTTTTTTGTTTTTTGCATATATTCTGCACTCGCTCTCGCTCTCCCTTTCTATTCGCTGTCTCTGTCTTTTGTCTGCTCTTCTCGGTTTTTTTTTTTGTTGTCATTAAATTTGCAGCGTCAAGGCGTAAATTTGTTGTTGTTTTCTCTGGCGCGTCGCCTGCTAAAAGAGTGCATTGGATTTTCCATTTTCCATTTTCCATTTGAAATTTTTCTGCCATTTTGCTGGCACCAAAAATTTGATAGGTGCTGCACCGACAAAATTGCTTTATTTTTCTCTAATAAATTTATAAAAGGCACCAAACTATATACGAGTATATACAATACATATATATTTTGTGTCGTCTGCTACGCTTTATGCAATTTATAAACCATTAGCAAAGTGTAAGAAGATCAGTTGAAATGAAATCTCATCCAATAAAATTGCAATATCTGTTAGAATATACTAAGAGCAATTTATGTTGAGAGCGGCAAAAAAGTGAAAGAATAAAATGCAGAGTAGTTTCTTATCAGATTTATTGCTTTAGTATGAATTCTAAATAAAATTGTAGGAGCTAATAATCTGTTTCCTAGACTTAGTGTCGAAAAGAATTTGAATTTTTGCATTCATCTTTATACTTGCTACCTCTGACAATATTTATATTTATATGTAGTATTGTACCTAATGTATAAAATTTAGTATATTTTAGTATTGTTTTGGTATATCAGCTTAGTATATTTTGTACTCTATGATTCATTTAGATGACAAAATTTATCTTGTATTATATCAGTATGCCAAATATATAATTTGGTATATTTTTAGTATTGTTGCGGTATATTAGTTTAATATATTGTCTACTCTATGGTATATTTAATAAGTATACTGTACTAATATACCAAATATACCATTTAAATTATTTTTTAGTATTATTGGGGTATTTTACTTTTGTATATTTTAAAGAAAATGTCTTAATTTTAAGTCAAATATATTTCATAGAAATATAGTATTTTTGTATACCATTTCTTAACTAACTTTTTAATATATTTAGTAGGGTCTTAATAATTGTAATTTACCTAAATTTGAAATGTTTGCAAAACTAAAGTTTGTTGGCAATTTTAAAGAAATTAACTAATGTTCTCCTTCTCCTTCTTCTCTTCGGTTATCTTTTCAGGTAAGTGTGCCAGAAGCTAGTCTAAGCCGCTTAAATGCTCGTCAAGGTAAAACGCAAAATTTCTCATGCTCTTTGACCCATTACTACGGTCAGACGATTTTCACAGAGAGTTCCACTAATTACATTTAAAGCTTGCTTCTTTTGGCTGACTGAAAGTATGCGAGTGTGTTTTAGCTGATCATTTTTTGTTGGTTTTTTTTTTGCTTTTTTCAAAGTGCCCTCGAATGGCCCATTAAAATGAGCCATTAATTCTTAGTCAATGACCCTCTTAACTGCTCCGAAAATGAAATAAAAACTAAGAATCGAGAAAGCAAAAGCTGAAATTCAAATGCGACATAGAAAACTCAAGAGAGACGGACGGGAGCAAGCGAAATATGGAGTATAATAAAACAAAATAAATAACCAATTAACAGAGCGCTAAGGTGAGGGAGGCGGCGAAGGGGGCGTGTCCTAAGCGCCATAAACTTGTGCGAAATGTAGTGCGAATTCCATTAATTAGCCGTAATGAGGCCAAACAACGACATCGACATCGATGTCCAGCGTTGGCAATCGCTCGATTGGCATATCAAAAACACATGTGGCGCGTGTCATGTGTGGCAAATGTCGCATGCAACATTTAACTGCAAAACTAAGAGAGAGAGAGAAAGAGGGGGAAAGTGGGAAACGCACATAAATGCGGCTAATTGCCAGCAAAATGTGGATGCCGCCTGAAGGTCAGGTTAAGAGCCTGTCACACAGCTCACGCAGATACAAAGATACATACATTCAGATATTCAGAGATACATTTACAGCTACAAACTACGCATAACTAATACACGCTTGACACATTTTCAATGGCTAATAAACTGAGCGAGACTCGGACTCCGACTCGGATTAACCGTTAATAGGTTGAAATTGTTGCCACGCTTTTGTGATTTTCGGCAGCTCGGTTTTTGGTTTAGTTTGCTACGCACTTTTCCTATGCTTTTCCTTTTTGTTCAGCTATTTGGTATGCGAAGCAACTCGATTGACTCGTTTCGGGTTTTTCTTTCTATTTTTCGACTGCCCTCTTACGGTCAACTTCATAATGATGTTTACCATGATGATGATGATGTTGTTGTTGTTGTTGTTGATGCGGTAACTGAAACGACTGCAGTGAATTGCCAATGTTTATCTGGCCATTTAAAGTCGTTTTTCGTGTTGGCATCAATTTCCAATTGACTTGTACAGTTGTCCAAGAAATACCAATCTCCCATTACACTCTCATCATATTTTTGCTTAAATGAACATCGGGGAATGCGTATCACTTGAGTGTGGAAATTATTTGGCATAAATACAGTCATGGCATGGCTTATAGAGTTTTCCAAAACGTTAAACAACAAACTACTTAGTTATAGTCTTAGTTATATGAAGATAAAACTCATCATTTCTACAGTTAATGTTTTGCTTGATCTTTTGTTTATAATATAGTGTGTTTATAGATTGATTTTTATGGCTGTCATTCGAAAATATTTAGAGAGTATATTAGGCAAACTTTACTAACTAACTTTACTAACTTGGTAAAGTTAATTCACTTCAAATGGAATTTTTATCCAATGCCACAGTTATTAATATAGTTATTTCTTTAACAAATGTTTTGTTTGGGTTTAATGTTGCCTACTGATAATATAGATTCTATAGGCTTTTATCTAGGACTGTATTATTGGTAATTATATTTTTCTTAATACTTAAAACCAACTTAATACTTATGTGACTTAATTAAATTCTGAGGGAGTTTCTTTTCTATTTTCATAAGAGTTTAGAAATTTTTGTTTGTATAATGAATTTAAGTTTGTATAATGTTCTTTCTTGATAATATTAAGGCTGAAAGTTTGTATTTATAAGTATTATTTGATATGTCGCTCTACAAAGTGAGTGAATGCTCAGTTATATTTACTTATCTGAATAGTTTCTTACCAAAAATTTAAGTGAATATTTACCAACTTTTTTCCATATATATTTTTCAATACTCTTATTATTTAATACGCAATTATGTTTATTGACGATACCCTTTTTAATTTCTTAAGATCCCCAAAAGGTTTATAGCTTTACCTCTCTATAATTTCATTTTTTCCCGCAACAAGTTGCTTTAATGCGCCCATCATTTCTTCACTTCAATGTCAGGCAAGTCTTCAGCTTTGAGCTGATGTCATTTGGTGCAGAACCTGCTGAAACTCCGGCTCATTATGTCATTAAAATTATGATGTATCATAACATGCAATTACTACTTTAAACGTATTACTCGGACGGCAGAGTCAAGTTAAGTGTATACAGATAAAGATTATCTATGTCAAGTGAGCAAAAGATTCAACTCTTTCACCAACAAAATTTGCTTGAAGTTTGTTTGCTTTTTTTTGTACCGTTGCAAGTCAAGTTCAGCCCACATAGACGAGTATCATAGACCGGTAATATGTGAGCAGTAATTCAACATTCTGTTGACAACACGATGTGCTGCTTCTTTTTCTTCTTTTTTTTCTCTTTTTTTTGCTGCTACATATATGAAAATTACACAGAGCGAGTTCCCCACGCAAATTGGTTTGGTAACTCGTTTAGCACCAAAAAAAAAATAAGGCAGTAGAAGATGATGACGACAATGCTAATGATGAAGAAAAAGCGGGTCTATGAATACGTCGAAAAGTCAGACAACAGTTACAACATACATAAATAAATAAACAGCAGATCCAAAGTCGAAGCAGCCAAAGCTGAAGTCATGCGTATTAAATACCATCGAAAAAAAAAGTAGAGAAGAAGAAAAATAATAATAAAACGAAGAAAAATTCAAATCGTTGCGCACGACCAAATTGTAGGCAATCATTTGGAAACACACATACACTAACGTATATAAAGTATAAAGTATCTATGTATTGGTTAGCCATGTGGTTAAATAGTCTCTCGATGTGGATAACTTTATAACTGTGACCAACAACTTTGTGCCATTTGCTGCTAATAATTTATTTGAAATGCGAGAGTGCTCTGCCAAAGGAGACACATTCTATGGAAAGAGGAGGGACAACAACAGCGATTTACAACAATCAGCTTGCAACTAAATCAGTGCAACTAACAGTGCAACCTGTTTGAAGTGATGGACGATGGACGATCGACGATGACAGCGTTGTTTGCAAAAAGCGCACTTGGAAACAAGTTTCAAATGCAGCAGCCAGCAAATTGGCCAAGCAAATAGATTCCCCTCCCTCCCCCTCTTCTTGCAACCGCAGCCGCATCGTCGCGTGTTTGGCAAAGTGCAGCGTCCACAACGAACGGGACACTTAACGTTTTGGCCATTGACAACGATTAAAAACGAGTTTCCCCTTAGCCAACATAAGCCCCCGTCTCTTTCTCTATCTATCTCTCTCTTTCGCTCGCTCGCTCTATGATGTGGTGTCCCAAATAAGCGAGAGGCTGCAACTGGAACTGGAACCCGGACCGGGACACCAGCTACCAGCTACCAGTCAAGAGCCAGCCAAGTGGCCAGGCGCGACAACATTGCTGACCCAAATACAAAAAGACATTCAATCGACTGACGACGAAGCTCCACATGAACTGTATTTTTTTTTTGTATCATATCTGCTGCTGCTGCTTCTTTTTTGTTGCGCCTGCTTTTTATGGCCTTGCGACAGTTAAAAGGAGACATCGACTGAGTGAGAACGACATATTTCGAGCGACAGAGATGGAAGAAAGAATAGTGTTCTTTTTTTATTTGTTTAGTGTGAGGTTTGAGAGCAGACTCGAGAAAAAAAGTGTCTGGACTCCGAAAAGGAGTTCACTGCACTGCAATTGTTTAATTTAAATAGAGCAAATAACTAGATTATGTGCAGTTTTTGTAGTCGAAATAAATTGACTTTTACGACTATTTTTAATACCATCTAAAAATAAATTTAAGTAGCATGAGAATTTCTTATTAAACTAAATGCAATTATAAACTTCATAATACATCTTTCAAAATAAAATAAGAATAAAATGTTGAACATTTTAATATGGCATACAATTATATTTAAATAACATAAGAATATAATTTCTTAGTTAATTAAATTCTATTTGAAACTAAATACTACTAAAAAGAATTATGCATATTTGAATACGGTAAAAAAATATATTTCGGTAACATGAAAATATAATTCCTTTGAACTAAACACCAAAGAGAACTTTCAACATTAAGGTTTTGATTAATAAAATTGTTGTAAATATTGTATATTAAGTTTTTAAAGCTTTTAATCTTGTAACTTTTAAGTTTTACCAAAACTATATATATAAATAATTGAGATGATTTATTATGTGAAGTATATTTTATATTTAACTTTAAATGCATGCATTACCTGTGTTTATAATTTGCAGCAATTAATCTAAAATGAATACTGCTAATTTTATTTTAAAACATATTTTTTATATTAACTGATATTAATTTCTGATTTAATCTGAAGAAACCTTAGACGCTTTGCCTTATTTCGTTACCATAATGAATTGTATTCCCCACTTTAAAAAAGTAATGCTAATAATCATGATTTCTAATTTACAATGACACATTGTAAAAGCAAAGATATGGAACTATTTTAATTATACGTTACGTATGCGCAATAAAAGCATTTCAAACCATTTATTGCGTATACGCATAGTTGAATTAATAAAGATATTTGTTTTTATAATTTGCAAACACAAAACAAAATGAAGCTACTTTCTTGAAGGTGAAAAGTTGTTGAATGATAAATTTAATTTAATTAATTTAAATTTTTAAGTATTCTTTTGCTTTCTTAATATTGCCAAATTAAATACAATAGAAAGAGCATTTGTTAGTTAGTCATCATTGCCAATGGCTTTTCTGTCAATTCCTGTCGTAAATAAAATATTGTGCAGAGACTGAGAAGCATGCTAAGAGTAACAACAAAAAAAAAAGCGGCAAATACTCTTAGTGCACTCTGTGTGTGAAGTGAGTGAAAGAGATGGCGAGGCTGCAACTACATAGAGAGCTAAATTGGCGGGCGAGTTTTTGTGTAGTTGTCATCAAAACGCGTGTGTGTGAGCATCTATGCGCGAGTGTGTGTGTGTGCAGGTGTGTATATCTGATGATTTACCGTTGTGGCCTCACACACACACACACACACACAGAAAGCAGCCGCTTCGCCCCGAAGCATTTGCTGGACCTGAAGCTGAAGCTCGTTTCGCTCGAATCCTCGGCGGCAAAAGTCGAGTTGTGGTTGCCGAGCGGCATCTTGTTGCCCCAACATGTTGTTGTTGTTGTTGTTCCCGTTGTTGTAGTTGTAGTTGTAGTTGTTGATGTAGCTATTGCTGCTGTAGTTTTTTTGCTGCTGTTGTCGTGTTAGTTGTTGTGCCCATTTGAACGTTAGTTGCACGTAGTTGGCTTTTTAGCAAGTGTACGGTATTTTGCTTACACACACACACACACACTCATACACAGAGTGTGCAAACACAATAGAAACACACACACACAAAACACTCACTCACTTACTCACTCACTCACACTCTTCAGTCCACCCACAACAATGGACTTCAAAGTGAGCAGCTTCATTTTAAAATGCATATTCAAAGCATTCGCTGCATTTTACATTTAAATTGAATATGCACGATTTGTGTATTACGCTTTTGACGTAAAAGGAGCAAAACAATATTGTGTAAGCTGTTAAATAATCTAAATTGCGTAACATTGGGATTAGTGCTGGATTTTCCATTTATTTAAATGATACACAAAGTTTTGATATTTCAAATTGATGTAATTTTATTATAACAGATGTATTTAAAGTATATGACGGAGTTATAATTTAAGCGAGACTCTAACTACAAAAAGAATTGTATAAAACTATCGATACTTATCAGTAAAATTAGAATTAGTTTAATTTAATCCTTGAATCTTTCAATCGGTAATTGAAGAGTTGTATTCAAATGCAAATATTTCTAAAAGATTCGTTTTATATTCTATACTCTTTTATATATTTTTTTTCAAATAAAATTTAATATAGTGCTTTTTCCGAAAAAGAAATTTCAAGTTCATTCATAAAATAATATGATTCTATTGAAAAACATAACTTAATTTAACATAAATTTATAATATATAAGCAATTAAGAATAAAAACATCTTTTTACCCTTTCCATAACACTTTTTCAAAGTAATTCTATAGGAGAAGATTAATAGCTGAGACTTTTCAATGTTTATTTAAAACATTATATTATAAATTTTAATATGAAGAAATTACATTTGTTGTATTTCATTTAAGCTTCTTTTCAACAAAATTCCGTAAAAAAATATAATAATGATTTGAAATGCATATTTCAAATAGATTTCTTGTATAATTCTTTTTCGCTTTCCACTCTCAATTTCTTTATTTTGATTTTGGCTCAAGGCTCAAGATCAAAAGGGGAGCTAACGAGGGGATTGGGCAAAAGCGCAAATGAGTGAAATGAATAAAATGAGCACAAACACACACACACACACATATTATAAAACACATGTTGTTGCACGGCTGCTTGCAACGCCCACACAATGCGAAAAGAGGCAGCCAGAGGTGAAACGCGCAACCAGGTTGCAAGCAAGCAAAAAAAAATAGGAAAAAAAATATCAACACAACGCCAACTTTTGCTGCTTGAAAGAAGACTAAAGCCCGCCAGTCATTTTAGTGTAGGGCAGTTTTGCCAAGTTGATGACGATGATGATGATGAGAATGATGTGACTGGGCGGGGGAGAAGTGGGCGTGGTACAGCACCCTGCCGCTTTTTTTGTTGCAACATAAGTATTAGCTTCATTTTGTGCAGCATTTAGCTCAAGCTACTTTGCTGCTGCTGCTGCTCCTCGGGGCGCCTCGTCTTTGTAACTTTGTTTGCTTTTTTGTTGGCAGGCCTCAGATGAATTGAATGTGAAAAATTTAAATGCAAACAGCCGCAGTCGACGCAGCATGCAACCTGCAGCAGCAGCACACTCTGATGCCTTTTCTGCTTGCGTTGCATTACACAAGGCGACCCTCAACCTACTCTTGACTTCTCCCCCGACCAGCTCAACAAGCTGTATACAAAGTTCATTGTACCACACACAGCGCTTAGGCCAAGAGAGAAGAGTCTCGCAGCCCAAAAGAAAAACGCTGCCGTCGCCGTCGCCGTCGCCGCTTTTGATTGCCAACAGCAGCGCAAGCAACACAAGAGCCCAAGGGTCGTAATACAGGGGAAGGGGGTGAAGGGAATTGTATAACTATATAGTGCTATAGGTGGCCAGGTCATAGACTTTAGCTTGTTACTTATACGACTAGTAGGCCCGGTTAAGCCTCCACCGTTACACGCATCACATACGCGCATTTTTCTCATATTTGTTTTGCTTTATTTTCACGACTTTTTTTTTTGCGCGCGCGTATTTCTTCTCATGAGAAACTTTTATTGTTGTTGTAGGCGTTTTTCTCGTTTCTCGCTCTGTTTTTTTTTTTTGCGAAGTGCGTGCCGAAGATTTACTGTTACTGTCGGTTGAATGGATTTTCAATGGGCTTGTGCCATTGTGAACCCAAAAAGGCGGCTATTGAATTATACTCTTTTGAGCGCAAGCGACTGCAGCGGACAAATATTAAATCATAGATTCACTGAGCTCATGAAGCACTAAAATATGAGACGCTCTCTTTTATATTCAGCAACCGGCTTGACTTGCACTTAATCGCTGAATTAATGCCTGCCAAGTAATCCTCATATTGCACTTCAGAATAGCATAATAAATTTTTAATTCTTTAAAGAAATTTCTAGTTATGGTTTTCCAATTATATTAATGTTTATTTAAAGTATGAAAGGTTATTATATTACTGCTACTTTTAACCTAATAAAGTCTTGGCGTTTGTGTAATAAATATAATATTTATGTTTCCAGTAATTGTAGAAATTAGAAATACTTTTGTTCTTCGTATTTTTGGCTGACAATTTGGTATATTTTAGTACTTAATGGTATATTTCGAATGCAGTACAATATAAATATACTAAATATAGCATTTGGTGTATTTATATACAGCACGATTCTAATATACCAAATATACTAATTGATATATTTCAGTATTTTTGTGGTATATTGTATTTCTGGTATATTTAATAAAAAATACTGAAAAATGAGTAGTGGGTATCTCATAGTTGAGCACTCTTGAATACTTGTTTTTCATCATTTTAGTCATTTTTACTTAGAGATTTACAAATTAAATAATTCCGCTGCTTAATAGCCCAAAAACAATCAAAATAATATATATTATTTAAATTTATACTGTTGTTGATATAAAAAGTATTTCATTACCTTCGTGGATACAGTTTAATAATACTTTAAGCATTAATTACAATATTTAAATGCACTATTCATTAAAGCTACGCAATAAAATTATACTTTTTACGTTATTTTATTTACCTTGAACTCCTTAAATTTTATGAATTTTAAATCGAATTTAATAATGCACTTCAACTGCAAACAATTACCCTACAAAAGTAAGCTGAACTATAAAAAAATATAACGCGAAATTAAAGATCTTAAAATAATAAATAATCTGAATTCATAAAAGAAAATTAAACACTCAACTGTAACTAAATGCTAAGCGCTATCTATTGATGATTAAATGGTCTAAAAATAAACGTCACTCACTGCCATTAATCTTAACTTTTAACAAAAAGTGTGGAATTCCTCTTGCTTTTATGCTCGCTTAAATATAGACTTGAGATACTCGAACTTTTAATAGAATGAAATCAACTAAACTGTAACTAAACACTTTGCGCTAACTAAAAGTTTTTGTCAACGCGCTCGAATCTTCAACTTTCTAAGTTGTTCAGCAATGTGACTCATCTTTGATTGTTAATCAAAGTCAAAGCGAAACGTCAAAGCCAAAGTCGTTAGCTAGAAAAGTAACTACAAAGAAATCGATTTCATCGAGTACAATTTCAAAGGTGTTTCATTGTCGCCTTGCGCGATGATTTCATGTGGTCAACTCTTTGTGACTTTCAACGCATTTCATTCACCTCGCATCTTCTTTTTTGAGTACACACGCATATGATGTGAATGCACTCACTCTTATTCATTCACTTATGTAGATAGTGAGAGAGAGACACACTTTAGCACCTTTTACATTCTCTTTGACGTTTGCTAACTGAACTTTCTCGGCTTTTAAGTCAACTGCGAAACCCTTTTTAGCCATTCACACACACACTTGCCTCACGAAATTAGCACTTTAACAACTACGCATGGCGAGCACATGCCAAAGAAATTAGCAACTAAATAACGCACCACAAACAAAAAAAAAACCCAACCCTAAAATTCCCCAGTCTTCTCTCAATTTCACTTACATTCTTCATTCACTCTAACCATCCACCCCAAACACAACCCATTTTCATGGCATTCGGGGCACTAAATAATACGCCTTAACGCGCTCATAACATTTTGCAGCCACTGTGTGTAGCGGCAGCTATTCAAATGCTTTGCCTCCTCCTTCTCTCTTCCTCTCTTCCTCTCTCTCTTCTCTTGTGACTATCTCTGTTCTAGTTCACCCGCAGCATTTTCATTATGCAACGCACGCGTTCGCCTCTGCCACGAGTCCTTTCTGAGTTATCTATGAAGTCCTAGGCAGCAGCAGCAGCAGCAACAGCAGCAGTAGAAGCAGCAGCAGCAGCCACCAACAGATAAGCAGCCACATCAGCATACAGTTATGCTCTCGTATCTTGCCACTTGCCACCTGCCCCCGCTTACAGTTTACAGTGCTTACAGTGCTTGTTTATTTTTAAATTTAGACTGCGAGAGTTGTTTATGGAGTAAGCAATCCCCGCAGCTATAGAGGGGCGGATATCGTAATAATTCTTAAATCTCAGACTTGTTAGTTGCAGCCTCTTTAAGGCATTGAATCTATCACAAGAATTATGAGCAAGGAAGGTGTTTTGGATTATGCTAATAAAACGTGTTATTCAATGCCTAAAACGCTGCTTAGCAGCTGAATTATAATCCATATTACGCATAATTTATTAAGCGAGAATTAAATCATATTTTTCAGTTTTAGATTTCGATTATTGAGAAAACAAAATAAAACATTTTTCATCTTTCAATTTCAATTTCAGTTCATAAAAGACCAACTACCTAATTATTCGAAATTCATTTCAAGTGCTCATATCATTAATAAATTATAAAAAAAAAAACAACAACAAAAAATAATACAAAATGTAAAGCTAAAATCTCAGAAAAACAAATGTTGCTTCAACAAAATAGTAATTATTAAAATATATGGCATTATTTAATATTTTTTTGAATAAAAAAAAAAATTTTTAAATATTTTTGAATTCAGAATTAGAATTCCTTATGTTTGGAATAATAAAATATATATATATATAAAAATAATTGTAGATAAAAATTATAGAGTGTATAACTTAAACACAAATCGTAAATATTTGCTTCATTCGGTTTATTTTAGAGAAAATATTACTTAATATTTTGAATAATAAAAAAGTTGTGGAATATAAAGCATAAGTTAAGTGTAAAAGATAAAAATGAAATGCTTTTAAAAAACAAAATTAAATAAGTTGGTGCATATCAAGCATAAGTAAAGTAAAAACAATTATTTGTAGTAGTTCTTTAAATTTAAAAAGCTTTGCCCAAATTCTAAACATAAAAATCAAGTAATATTCTAATATATTTAAAGAACACAAACTAAAAAGAACTCTATTCCTGCCTTATGCTCTACCGTCAGCTATTTAAGACCACCTCTAAGCACTTTTGGAGACTGTTCCACAATGAATGAATGAACCCCTGACATTTCATTGTTGTTGCCGCGTTGTCATTCATTCATATCTTCTTTCATTTTCGTATACAATTTTTTGCTGCTCGCCGCTTGCAATGTCTAGATTTTCAGTGCGCTATCTTTGGGAGTAGCAGCAGTTAATGATTGCCCCGGTACAATGCAATGGCAAAGCTTTTCACTTGCAGTCACCACGCGGCGCGCTCACAGATAGTCCACAGTCACATGTAGAGCACATAAATTACGTATACGCCGCATTGACCGGCCTGCCAGTCTCAATTCACGTCGTTTTTTTCCGTCGCACTTACTCACTCGCTCACTCTCTCGCTTTTTGTTGTTGCTGTTGTTGTTGTCGTGGTGGCCCCAACTCGTGGGCATATTCTCTGGGCCATTCATCATTTTTCATGGCGTTGACACTTTCACTTGTTTCAGACAAACAAACAGCAACACAAACAACAACAACAACAGCAACAACAATAGTAACAGCGACAGCAACAACGACAGGGACAGCACAAGTTGACAAGTCCATTTTTTACCGCCACGCCCCCCTCGCTGCCCTCTTCTCTCTGACCCGACATCCTTGCCTTAACTTTAGCTGGTTACGCGCTGTCAAATTTATTAGTTTCAATATAAATTGACAACATGGAAATTTGTTTATAAATTGTTCGCATACAAATGGACTTTGTAAAAGCATTTTATAGTTGCACAAGAACTGGCTTAATGGGTATATATAGAAGATATATTCGCTTGACAAATGTGTTCAAAATAAAGTCAGAAGTTACTTTTTGAAACATGCTTAATCATGACAGCAAAAAATATTCTTCAATAATTATATTCATAATACAGAATAATTTGTATAAACTAAACGTTTTAAAAAGCGATTACAAATGTTAACAATCTAATTTTAACTTGCTAAATCTTTGTAGAAGAAAATCATAATTTTCTTAAATTGTATTCTGCATTTTACATAAAAATTTCCTAAGCTTTTTAGACACTCATAAATACAGGATATCTTGTTTGTAAGCAATTTAGAGTAGATCTTACGATTATTTATCGCTTTGCTTTGCCGTCTGTGCTTGACTTTTTGAACTGTACAGTGGCTAAATGGTGGGGCACTGTCTTTAAATTTCACTCTTAACTCAAATTTATGTGTCGACCTTACCTGAAATTATCATAAATTGCCCCTCATTACAGCGATGTATAGCAAATAAAACGAACGAATTTCGAGGCAAACAGCAAAAGCAAAACATAAACGAGCCGACAATAAATATATGAAAAGCGTTTTTCATAATGCGCTTCGCTCAGTTCAGTTGAGTTCAGTTCAGTTTAGATGAGTTTTGAGTTCAGAGTGAGTGTGTAGTATGGTTTTTTTTTCTCATTGTTTATGTTTGTCAGCAGTGAAAATCGCTTTCATCTGCGGCACGTAGCGAAACCAATGCAAAAGTCGGAGGTAAAAAGGCACAAAAACGCAAAACACCAAATCCAAAAAGTGTTGACTGTCCAACACACACACACACACACACAGCAAGTAATCCATTCCAAATGTCTTCACTTTTATTGTTGCCGCGGCTTGATTGTTGTTTTGTTTTTTTTCCCAGCGTAGTTGATGTCTTCATTACAGGTAGACTTCACTTGTACTTGTATATTTTATTATGCTTTAGGTACATTTTTGGATGAACTAACTAATTAACATCTGGCACGGACTTTCAATGTCAATGCCAAGTGGCAAGTGTGCACACGCATATAAATTCCATTGTATTATACACTTGGAAGCCAAATGAGATAATTTCTTACGCTCCCCTCCTCCTCGTCCTCTATCTATCACTAAATATCATAGTCTTTTGTTATCGCCACTGACGTTCATTAAAGTTGCGACTCAGCGGGCGGGAAGAGTGGAAAAGTGGAAAAGTGGCAGCAGGATTAACTGATTAATATTGCGTTGGCATGTTGCGAATATGAACTAAGCTGAAGGTTATGCGTATTACGTATAACGCTGGAGAAGAGAGTTCAAAAGGTCAGAGCTGTGTTAAATAACAAGCGCAATTGGAATGGATAAATAGATAACAATATTAAGCAGACGTGTGGCAAATATCAATTATTTATTGCAAGGGATACTCAATTTATTCTTCGCTGCACTTAAAATGTTGATAGCTAATAAGACAAATCAAATTTAATAGTTTGTGAATATTCAATTATTTGAAAAGGAAGTCGATTAATTGCAGTCATTAGGTGTCAGCTTAAATTGAGAAGCAAATTATAAACATTTAATTTTATTAAAATTGAATTGTAATAACCGGAAAGTGAGACAAGTTTCAGCTGAAATACACTTGTAGAAATATCAAGTATACGTACTGTGAAGCAAGCTGCTCTTGCCGTTTACATTTATGTTTGATTTATGAAGCAAGTCTGAATAATTCTACTGTCATTACAAATTTTATCATTTAATTTTATTTAAATTGAAATTTACCCAACAAATTGTAAGAAATATTACGTATACGTTTTTATTTCATATTCTATTTGCTAAACAAATGCATTCAAATTATGTTTAATTGACCAGAATTATCATAAAATTTCATTTAAGTGACAAAATTGTTCATTTTTCTTCACTTCAATTTCCCATAGGCTTGAAAATACGTTTTAAATTGAATTTATTAAATAATAATTACAGAATAATCACATACTAAAGTTTAATTTGATTGCTTTTTGACTGCAGTAACAAAATAGATATATTAAGTATACATTTCACACTTCAATTTCGCATTTGCTAGAAAATAAAATTAAATTTTCTACATCAAATCTCCCTCTAGCAAAGTCGCCTGATTAAATTGCTATTTACCCAGCGTAGTCAGGTTGACTTTATCAAAAGTCTAGCTATAATTTGTCATGGCTTTAGTCTGCAATCAATCTGCGAATCGAGCAAAACAAGTTCTCCTTAAAAACCGTGCAGCTTACACACATTTTACATTAACAAACACTTGACGAGAGCGACAAGAGAGAGAGCATGAGGCAATGCACTTAGCTTTATTTGCTTGGGGAGCCAGCTGAAGAGGCACAAACAGCGGCAATATATCTGTCATAAGCTACCACAACATAACCATCTACGATTCACTTCGACTCGTGCATGCTTCGTTCCTATTTACAACTCACTTGGCTGGTCACACTTGACCCAGCAACAACAACAACAACAGCAACAACAACAGCAACAACAACAACCCAAAACTTCTCTTCTGCCTCGTTACGCAACTCGATCAGATGCCACTTTGCTCACAAGCAGCACTTCTCCAAGAGTCACTTCAAGTCACTTCAACTCAAAAAAAAAAACTCCCTCTAAATATAAATAATAAAAAAAAAGAATTTGTTGCTGGTGCTGCTGCTGTTTTTATTGATTAGTTGTCATTGATGCGACTACTTGACCTTGGCGAATGTGTTTCTATCTATTCAAATGGAATTTTAAATTACAAATCGCGCGGCAGCACTTCCTCGACTCGACTGCAAAATATCTGACTACCCACATCATCTGAATTCGTCATGGCATCATCATCATTACCATCGTAATCATCATCATCATCATGAATAGCGTTGCGAGTTTTATTTTTGGCCATCTGACATTTTGGTCAATTTTTTTGGTGTGTTTTAATCTCTTCACATTTTTTATACATTTTACGCTTCATTGCGCATGTTGATTTTTTAACTTTAACATTTGTTTGTGGTGTTTCTTTTTATTTTTATTTGCTGAAATTAACATATTTAAGACTTTTATTCGGTCTGCAAATGGTCTCTCATAAGCCATTAACAACAAAACAAAACTTTTGCGATTTGTATCTTATTATTTTTCATTTGTGTTCTTCAGAGTTCCGCACAACTTTTTTTTTCGCTTCCCGCCCAAAGGAAAAACCGAAAAAAAAACAAAAACTTTTATTCAGTTTGTTGTTCAATAAACAGGAAATCGAGTCGAATTCCTGTTTCGATATTGGTAAACATAATATCAACGATGTTGTCGTTGTTGTTGCAGTCATTATTATGATGATGGTTGAGTTGACAAATACATTTGTAACATATATGATAATTTGGTTAGCTGTTAGCATATTCAAAGTTCTTCTACGGCTATGAGCAGCTGTTTATTTTTAGTCAAGTTTTATAAATGCCAAAGTCTTCTTTTTTTTTTTGCATAAACTGGTTTTATGGCCAACGCCAAGCAAACATTAATAATGCTCTTAATTAACTGGACAAAAAAAAATATTATGCAAACAAATCATAATGAAGTCTGTAGGCCGAAAAGATGAGGTGAATTTAATCAAGTTGTTGTGCTCTTGGAAGTAGAACTAGAGATATGATATATAGATATGAGTTATTGAGATGTGGTTCGATAATCAAGTTGGAATTATAGGTATGAAATATAGTTTTGAGTTATTGAGATGCGGTTTGAAAATGAAGTTATCAAATGTCAGATGTAGATTGAGATTTAAGATAATATGAATTAATAGAGAAGAATACAGAGTTGGAAAATAATGGAGAAAATAATTTAAAATGTCATGAAGAAACTAAATATATTTTAGATACTTAAAATGGCAAATAAACTAATTGCGAAAAAGAAAAATATATATTAAAAGAGTGAATTAAATTACAGCTTAATAGCTTGAAAAATAGTATTAGAAAAATTGAACAAAAATCAATTGAAAGCAGTCTGAAGTTATAGAAATGATTTGAGTGGAAGATGGAATTGTCTAATTTGTTGAAGTTGATCAAGAATATATATATACTCGTACTTAAATCGGAGATGCCAACTTCTGCATATTCCTAAGTTGGCAGCAAGGTAAAAAGATAGTTACGAATTGAATAGCAATATAAATTGAACATATTCAACCACTGGCAATTATTTTCGACATTTCGGCAGCTCTCATTAGTTTGAACTTTGATTTTAATGATACATTGTGGCAACAATTAATCATCTACCTCATCGATATAAATGATCTCAAAGCATTCGCATCGCAGACATAAAATTTGGCTAATGCATACAAATCATATTTTTTTCGCAATTTGACCAAGGCAAAAAAGAAAAACAAAAAAAACGTGAAGCAACCACGTAGCAAATCACTTTACAACTGTCAACCAAACAATGGTGAAAAGATAAAAAAAAAAAACAAAATAAACTTGAGATGAAATCCTCCGCACCTGCAGCTCATTTCGCATTCGCCCCTTATTCAGTGTCCGACATTTGACTTTATCGCACAAATTGATTGCATGCAGGTCCAGGCATATGCCCGAAAAATTTGATTGATAACTTATTAGTTGGGTTGCTTTCATGTCTGCCACTGGAACTAATCCCCCAGAGAGAGAGAGAGAGGGAGAGGTCTTTTGGGTGGGTGTGTACTTCGACAGCCAAACAATGGGGAGATACCAAATATCTCTCTCTCTCTCTCTTTCTCTTTCTATCTATCTCTTTCTCCCCCGTCGTGTAGTTTATTTCATCATTTTTGCATGGCTTGCAAAACTTTTGTCTCTCGGACAGTTTATCGACTTGAGCTGAACGCATGAATGAATGCCTAATAAAGATGAATACACCCAAAAGATACGAATACTCATGCCACTACACTTGACTCCCCACCCACCTCCCAACAAATACCCGCAAAATTTAAATATTCGTATACATTATCTTTGTTGTTGCATATAAAAAATAAAAAAAAACCAAACAAGTTTTCTCTGCTCGAAAATTTTAAACGACTTGCGGGTTGGCTGAGAAGTTACAACAAATTTATTGTGGACTGGCCAACTGGACAAACGGGGCAGACGTAGGACAGACTATCAGACTATGTCTTCTTCTTCTACTTTTGCTGAGCAAAAGCAAATGCTAATACCAGAGTATTCGTACAAACAAGCGGATTTTGCGGTTTATGCAAATTGTGCCCAAAGTCACAGTACAAAAATAACAATAATTTTGCATGTTTTTCTTTCGCTTTATTTTTTACCCAACAACAAAAAAAAAACTCTTTTAAAATATACAAACTCACACATATTGTTTGGTTAAATTGGGTATATGTATGTATACATTTTGTTGTTAACTACAAAATATATTTACACCCATATATTGTATGCAAAACAACAACAAGAAATAAATAAAGATTTAATTTGAATGCAAGAAAAACTGTAAATAAACAGTTGCAGTCAGCAGGAGGCAGGTCGAAGGGCAAATACCCTGTAAATGAGCTTGAAATTTAGATGGATGTGATGAGATTTTATTTTTAGCTTGGGAACTGGAAAGTGAACCAAAAAGTTGAGTTTGTTGAATAAATATTTGATAATTAATCTTTAAATATTTCATTTAAGGATATTATAAAATACTTTATAAAAAACTATTACAAATTTAACACTAAAAGCAAGCTAGACTTTGAAGTAAGTCAAAACAGTGCGGTATTATTTATTTCTTTTAAAACTGAAAGGCGTTCAATACAATTTATTAAAAACTAATTTAAAAATACAAGACTTATAAAATCATGTAGAAATTGCAAACTCCGCCTTCGACAACAAAAATACCCAACTGTGTAAATTTGCTATGAAGTCCCAAAACAAATTGTTGTTAAAATATATTCAACCTGCATGTGTGCGACTTTGCATATACAATAGATGCGAATATACTGTATATAGTAGTATATATATATATAAATACTATGTGTGTATGTAGGTTTATTTGTTGCTCAGGCTGTCAAACTGTGCAGTTCAAGGCTGAGTAGACTGCTTAGCATGGCCGACTGCCTGGCGGGAATTGGGATTGGCATTGGCTCTGCAAGTGGATGTGGCAATGAATGTGGCTATGGATGTGGCTGTGGCTTTGCCGGTGGCTTGATGAGTCTCCGTCTGAGTCTGACTTTCGTATCGGGGTAGCCAAAAAAAAAACAAAAAAAACGAAGAAGAAAAAGAAAAGTGCGGGTGGCAAAATACCATCAAGATAATGCCAAATGTTTTAGTTGTTGCCATTTTGCTGCTGCTGCTGCTGCTGCTATTTCAATGTTGAGTGTGGTATTTATATAACACAATATGGAGAGCTGAGGAAAAAGTGGAAGCTGCTGCCGCAGTTTGCAAACATCATTTCTCGTATATGAATCATTTTCATTTTCATTTGGCAAACGTCTTGTGTATGCTTTGGATATAGGCCAATTTTCTTGTGAGTTCCTGTTGCAGGTCCAAAGAAAAACACCCAGAAGCAATAATTCATTTTCAAAAGTTCCCGGGACGAGTGTCGACATTCAACATTCAACATTCAACATCGACATCGACATCGACATCGACGTGCTGAATTAGATGAAAAATCTTTGAAATTGAATTCAACGCATTTGGTTAACATTTCAAATTGAAAACGTTTTCACCCCAAAACACACTTTATGTGTGTGTGTGTATAGAGTGGGTGTAGATTTATTTAAACCACTGTTGGGGGAACCACACGCGTTTGTATTGATTGCATTCTATTTTTTAGACTATTTGAATTTTGTTCATTAGTTTGTTTGATTTGTTTGAGATTGAAGCTTACACTTGGCATTTCATCCATACTCTCTCACATTTCCCAAAAAAAATATGTATATTCGCATTTATTTATTTTCGTTGTCTAAACTTTGCTGCTAATATTTGATATATGAAACGTTGGCCAAAAGAAATATTGCATTTTTGAAGTGGAAAGCGTTGATTCAATGCTTCTTCAATTTATTTATTTTGGGGTACAAATAAATCACATAGGCTTGCCTTAGTTGACTATTAAGAATAAATCAAAATATAAATATATAAATAAATCATTAAAGATTGTTTGAGTTCAAACAGTTCAATACTAAATAATAAGTTATTGCAAATTATTTCCTATTTCCAGAAATGAATACTTAATATATGAAACCTTCAAAATGTTTAATTCAAATAGTAAATAAACTTTAAGCTACAAAAATTAGTCAATACATTTTCATAACAAGCAACTTGAAAACTTTTGTCAAACATCAATAGATTATGCTTAAATGAATTGCAATTTCAATTTGGCTAAAAACAGCAATAACAACGAATAAATCGAGTCAGTGTCTCTCTATAAATTCCAATAAATTTAGATTCGCAATTGCTTTGACTTGACTTTTGGCTGTTGGCTGTTTCCACTCTCATTAAACAGCAACAAAAAGTCATTTTGAGCAAAACAATCGACCAAGTAGCCACTGGCACTTTGTGTTCATTTTTATTTACATGCCCTTAACTAAGGGATTTCTGATTTGTTTTATTTGCATTTCACTGCTCAAAAAGTGAAACACAAAAAATGAGAAAACTATAATTGTAAAAACTTTAGATTACTAATTAAACAAAATATAGCATTTGTATACTATATTAATATTTGTTTTCTCCTCTTTTATTTTCTAGGTAAGTCTGCTCTGCGCTTGTTTGCTACACTGATTGTAATTAGGCAATGTCTGGGTAAGTGAAGCGTGGTAACTGGGTAACTGGCAAGGGCCAAAGCCAAAGCCAATTGGCTTTTTGGCGTGTGCTCAACACTTTCTTCGTTTTCGCTTGCGACCTTCAAGCGCCAACTCAATCTTCTTCTAGATACAATGGTACTTGTATATCTCAATGGCAATCTACTACTAGCAAAAGATTTGCATCACATTCTAATTCATCTAGTTCTTGTCTCCCTTTTGCAACTTGTTCTTTTTTTTCGTAATTTTTTTGGGTCAGTTGGTCGTCGCCAAGTCTTTGGCATTTCCGTAGCAATTGCTGAGTTTTTTTTTGTTATTTTTTTCGCTTTCCATGACACTTCCGCCTCATCAGTTTAAACTGCTGTCTGCTGTTGCAGTAGCGGATTATAGGAAAATTTGAGGTTGGCTCTTTAGAACAGTAAATAACATACATATGTAATGAAGTAGCTTTGCTGACTTTACTTTCAAACTCAACTGTGTACAAAATTTTTCTAACTTTCTGAGACTCTAAAAAAACGGAATAAACTTAATATAGTTCCATACAATTTCGAATTTCATTGCCACCTTCACTTTTGCAAGAATATAGCAAAGAATGGTATTTCAAATGCAAAATGCAGTTTATAATTCCACTGTTTTCAAATGAATAAAATGTATTGCAATTATTTTCATAGTTCGAAAAATTGTTTCACATTTGAGACATTGTAATTTCTGTTATTCGAAATGCATATATTGTCTTAACAAAGATATTCTAATCTCATTCTTTTAATGCAAAGTTTAACACAAAAATTAGCCAACTTAACATAATTAGCATCTATTTTTTTTTTGTAATTTAATCAAATTTTCAATTTTTCTGTGTAAATAAAAAATTTCAATTGAGTTGTTTAACTCAAACTTTTTAATTTAAGCACACATTGCAGATAATTGCAAAAGTTTTTTCTATAAAAGATGAACGTTTAATTGTTATTGACTTTATGCTGCTAATACAGTTTCAATTTTAGTTTGCTACCATTATTCGCAACACTGACTCCGCTCCTGTTCTATGCACACAGCATAGACACAGCGTAGTCTCATTGTCGCCACTTGCTGCAGTGCAGCCTTGAGTTGTCAGTAACCAGTTGCAAGTTGCCAGTTGCACAGTTGCACAGCGTTTTAGAGTCATATCTCTAGCCAAACTACAGCAGCTATAACAAAACGCGTCGCAAGTGTTTACGGTTTGCACTCATTTTCGTTTAAATTTGCATTTTAATTTATTGTCTTATGTCTGTTTTTGGTGCCGCTTAAACACCCTAACCGGAGGTACTTCAGTGAAGTCGGGAAGTGGGACCACAAAAGAGTATTAGATTAGCAAAAGTGAGGTCTACTTAGAGCAAAGATAATCAACATTTTTGTTACTCATTTAACAATTTATATTGATTTATTTCTAGTCTATTAAGAGCTGCCTTTATACCTTCTAGGGTATTTTAAATTTACTACTATGCCAATATATCAAATATAAAGCCTTTGGTGTACTTAAGTATTTTTGCAGTATATAAATTTAGTATATTTCAGGAATGATGCTGTTCTTTTTGTACTCTGTGGTGTATTTTACATGTAGTAATATGTTAATATACGAAATAAAGCCTTTGATATACTTTAGTATTTTTGCGGTATATTCATTTAGTATATTTTATGAATAATACAGCACTTTTTGTATGCTGTGGTATATTTTAATATGTCAGTATACCAAATATAGACTTTGATGTGTTTTAGTATTTTTGCAGTATATAAATTTAGTATATTTCAAGAACAATACTGTATTCATTGCAGTCTATGGTATATTTTAATTGAAGTATTATGTTAATATACCAAATAAAGCCATTGGTATATTTATGTATTTTTGCTGTATATTAATTTAGTATATTTTATTAATAATACCTCACTTTTTGAGTGCTGTGGTATATTTTAATATGTCAGTAACGCAAAATGGGTAGCGTATAGTTTTCATACATGCTTTCATCTTACCTTAACTAATTTTTTAGTTAAGCCTCCAAATTGTCTCGCAAATACTTTATCCTCTCAGCTAGTGTATTTCATAGTCTGCATTTAATTATATCAATTTCTTCTTGGTTAAAGACTCTTTTGGCGCATTCGCTTGCACATTGCACAATTCATGAAGTTGTCGCCCCGCGTCTCCACTGACTTTGTCTCTCTCTCTCTCCCTTTCTCTCTATTTGCGCTTCGTTTTCATCCGCGAGTATTTGTGTTGTCTTTTCTTCCGGCTTTTGCCGTTTTCTAGCAATTTATGCACTGACCTGTTTTGTTGATCCCTTCTCCGTCTTCATCTCTTTATCACGGCTTTATTCTCTGTTTTGTCTCTAATTAATATTATAGTTGATTTGCGCAATTGCATTTGCCACTGCGATTGCGATTGCGATTGTGTTGTGTCATTTTATGCACTGATTTAATGACATTTTTCCATTGTTTGCATAACAAACAAAAGTGGACACTTCATTAGAAAGCTAACGATAATAAACCAAAACTATTTTGTGATTAATGAGTGAAATTATGTCCGCCTCACTGATGATGGCCCCGCTGACAGCAGATAATTAATCGAAGCATAGAAATTTTTATGCAGAACTCTGTTCAGCTCAAACAATATTAAATCGCTTTATTTCACCTTTTGGATTTCCACTTTTAACTGCTTAAATTCTTTGAGTATTTTAAACTGCAATTGAAAGCGCATTACAAACCTCAAAGCTCAGCGAAATGGGCAAATTTGACACTTGACTACTCGTTGAATATTTAAATCCAGTTTAAGATTTCAGAGCATAAATTTTAATAAATTGCATGCATATTGTTTTCAAAATGTTTTTTACGCTGTCTGCCGACTGTTTTTTGACGTTTGCCCGCGTTCATCATAAATAAATATGCATTCGCATATTCGAGCACTCGTCTCTTATTTACAATTGTTGTTATTTGCGGCTCATTTAAATGCATTCGTTACATTGCGTGCTTGTGGCAGCAATTGATAAACAATTTTTTATTGTTTTATGCAGAAAAGTGCTTAAAATTAATGCTGCATATTTATGGCGCTTGCTGAACTCATTTAATAGGCTAACGATTAAAACTGTGCAGAGTTCTTTTCGTTTTGTTTTTGTAATTACAAAACAAGAGTGTGATATTGTCGGTGTGTTTTAAAGTATGACTGGAACAGACAACAGCAAAAAAAAAACACAGACATAAACAAGTTGGAAAACTACAGTCAAGTGTGCTTGACTGTTAGATACCCGAATGAAAGCAAAACAGTGCGGTATTATTCTTAAAATATACCAAAATAAATACCACAAATATACTAAAATATACCAACAAATATATTTGGTATATTGGTATAGTACTGTATTCAAAATATACCATAGATTACAAAATATACTAAAATATACTAATAACTATATTTGGTATATTGATATAGGACTGCATTAAAATTATACCATAGAGTACACAATATAAAATATACCATAGAATACAAAATATACCATAGAGTACAAAATATACCATAATGCCTCTTTCTGCAGACACAAAGTTATTATACCCTTCTACTCCAGCGACTACCGGGTATAAACAGCCATGCGCTACAAAAAAAAAAAACTCTGTTGTAAAATGTCATTTGTTAAAAGCGTAATTTCCTTGCAAATATATTTGGACATATTTATTGGATTTGTGGTATTTATGCATATTGCAATAAATTGATTACAAACTAGTTGGACTTTAACTGTGAGCTTTATGCACGCTTGCTTCCGCTGCCATATATCGCAGATAAATCATAACAATAGTCAACGATTGAAAATAAATATTATTGTTTTCAAATTGTGTATCAATTAAATGCAAGCTCCAACATTATTTTATTATTCTAAGTGCAACTCAACTATGCGTTGAACTTAATTGAGGCACGTAATTTTAATCCTTTAAAATTGAATTAAAAACCACACATGATTTTCCTTAACCAAGTTTATTTCTCTCCAACTCCGAAATTCACATAAGAATAGTGCATTAAAGAAGTTGTACAACTATTTATCTGGCAGCTTAAAGTTAAGTTCCTTCAGGCATTTTTGCATAACCACAATACAAGTTTTTAATTGACCCAATTGTATAAAAGTTTTATTTTGGGTTTGAGTTCTGCTCAGCGTTTTATCTGTCCACTTGGCACGCACTTCTGTAATTATATCGAAATGCAAGGGCCAAAGACACAAAGAAAGAAGAAGGAAAAAAATGACAGACATAAACGTAGTTAAAATTAAAAAATGCACTTGAAACAAAAGCAAACTGGCAACTCAAATTCAAATTCAAACTCAAAAGCAAAAACTTAAACAATTTTGTGCAACTGCAGAAAGTTGAGAAAACGCCGGCAAAACTTTTCGGTTTATCATTTTCATTTACTTTGTTTTCCTCCTCTTTTTTTTCTTCTTCTACTCTGTGTTGTCTGGGGTTTTTTCTTCCCTCGTTTTTTCGCAGACGACGTCAGACATTGTCTTGTTGAAAAATTGCGCATATTTCCGTTTCCGTTTTGGCAGCAGAGTTGCGTGTGTTACACTCGCATTACACATGGGTGTGTGTGTGCAAAGGAGTGTGTGTGTCAATGAGTCTGTGTATGAAAAGTTGGGCAAGAGTTCAGCTCAGCTCAGCTCGACCTGTGCTTTAGTTGTACTGATGTCTGTGCATAAATTAACATAAAATTCGTTTAGCAGACACAGAGAAAGGGGGATGAGCGAGTGTGTAAATTAAAAACCAAATGCAACATGGCATATAAATGAAACTTGACGCATTGTAATTTAAATACGAAAAGTTGCATAAATAATTTAACTGTCGTAAATTCATCATCTTGTTCTTCATCATCTTCATTCTACTTTTGGTCTAGTGCTCTGACCCAATGGCTTTCATGGCCAATTCGTAATCCCCAATCGCAGGGTTCATCATTCAGTGACAGCCAATTCATGCATGAATAGCTACAAGTACATCCAAATATTTCGCAATATTTCCAATATACATTCATTTGACTGTCTTTCTCTCTGTCTTCTCTCTACTCTCTACTTTTCACTCACACTTTCAGGGCGAAACATTTCATATTGATGAAATTTTCATTCGACTTGTTCCTGTTGTTTTCTTTTTTTTTCCAATAAAATTGTTGACAGCATTTGTAAACATTTTTCTGTTATTTTGTATTATAAGCCATACACAAATTTTACCATTTGTTGCTGCCAACTATGTTTGCTATGTTTGTCTGTAGAGAGGTATGTAGTATGTATGTTTGTACTCATGTACTTTACTCATATGATATGCAAACTAGCGAGCTGTTCAATCAACATTCCTGACATTTATTATAAAAACCCTTCAAACACATCTCGCTGTGCACGCGCATAGCTTCGAAAAAATAAATACCCTAACTTTTTGTTACTTTCAAAGTTGCATAAATTGGATACATTTTAAAACTGATATATTTCAGTTTAAAAATTCGGTAGAGATAATATTAATAGAGATAGATAATGATTATTAGAGTTTTACTCTTTATAACTTATAAAAAGTATAAATATATGATTTATAATCACAGCTTGATTCGTAGTAGGAGTTTTCTTATATTTTTCTGTTGATAATCAGAGCCAATAATAAAGTAATATATTATTAAACTTTCTTTGATAATCGACACGCAGTTGAAGTACTAAACATTTCTATTATTAGCTTCAGTTTGATAGAGCAGCTTTAATCTATATTACGAAAGTGTTAAAGCCCCATTTTTTATTAGCTCATTCTGAAATGCTCTTAATGTACTTTTTTGAAACTTAGTCTAAAGTATCTACTTTACTTTTATTAGATAGTTACTTATCTTAATACATTCTCTCAATTTAAAAGTATTTATCAGAGTGTCTAAGACTTTCAGGCTTTAAAAGTGTTTATTGAATAACGTTCTTATCGGCTTTTTATCCTGTAATCAAGTTTTATGCGAATTAATATTATTCAACTTTTATTTCTGTTAAAATTTCTTTATTTCTTAAACATTCTGAAGTTAAGCTACAAATTTATCAGTGTTATCTATTTGCATATAAAATTATAGAGTATCTCAGTAGTCGCCTATGCTTAGCACTCACTGGCAGCTAGTTCATTTTAGCCAGCCATTGCAGTGTAAATTTTTTGTCAATATGTGGAATACATTCCGGCGACACGACGACTGATTGCGTATACGTAATGTGACAGTTGTTGAAAAATGTTGCGCATACGTCATATGTGCATAGTACAAAACTAGTTGATAGTCGATGGTGGTGGTGGCGGTGACGGCGACGATGTTGAGGACTCGCCACATGTGATTTTTAATTTTACAATTTTTGACATTTGCGTTTGCATTTATATTAGATTTTACGATGGGGCCCAAAATCCACCTAGAGAGTAGCACCTGAGTGCGATGAGGCGAGGTAAGGTGAGGGGAAGCGAGCAGAGTCGAGCTTAAGCGAAGCGAGGCACATTGCCGGGTCAATGGAGACTGACAAACCGAGCAGGTCGAGCACCGAGCACCGAACGACGGCTCGTTGCAGGCGTGACAAATGGGATTTAGTTCAAACATTTCATTTGTGTGTGTCCATGTGTGTGTGTGTGTGTGTGTGTGTGTCTCCATGTGTATGCAACATATTCTATGTTAGACTGCAACTCGTTCATATGCCAGCCACGCTCGCATCAGGTACCGAGTAATCTATCCAAGTAACAAAATTTCCAAGCACACGTAGAGCTGCAGATAGCACTTTGGTCAGGTACTGTTCTTAGTTGGCAGTTAAGCTTAAATGTTGACTGTGCCTCATAAATTTCGCACACAAGTTTACTTCACACACACAAAAAAAGGACCCTTGGCTTAGGCGCCAGCATTAATTAAAACATTAAATTTGCAAAATGTTTCAATTGGCAAAAGAAGTGAAATATATCGAAGAGAGAGAGAGTTTGAGGCGTCGAGTTGTTGTCACTGTTTGCCTGCGGCATTTCTCGGCACACTGGCTGCAACATCATTAATTGCAATGCAGCTACAGCAGCAGACAAGCAACAGCAACAACAACAACAACAACAGCAACTACAACGAAAAAAGCACAACTGACAACCGACAACCGACAAACTGCGCTCCAATCAGTTTGCAATGCCAGCTCAGTTGATAGCCTCTGGCAAATGGTTGTCACAAAATGTTGTTAAAGCCACAGCCACAGCAACAGCAACAACAACAGCAGCAACCAGCAATCCAGCAGAAGGGACTACAATGACGTCAGCAGCAACTTTACGCCATCAAATTAATTTTAATAATGATGACGTTTATTAAATGAAAGTAATCATAATTATTGTGCCACAGACTTGCCCCAGAAAAATGTGTTGCACAAATTAATTAAACTTTAATAGCTGCCGCTACGTATTATGTTATACTTGCTCTATATGTCTGCATACAAAGCGATAACAAGAATGCGTTTAGCAGCCAAACGAAAACATTACTTTTTAAGCATCCTAATAATGCGTAATTTAATAATAAAATCCCAGACTTCTTCCTCCAAAACAAAAAAAAAAAAAGAAAAATTCCACGCAAAACTTTTACCTCAAACACAAACAAAGAGGGGAAGAAAAAAAGCTGCGCATAAAATCAGGAATTTGCTTTAAAGGATTCAAAAGCGTTATGAGCGCTGCTTCCTTTTTATGGCCAATTGAAGTTGCCCAACACTTTCAAAGGCCAAACAGCTGCTGTCTTTAAAATGCGCTTAAATCGCACATTAAATAGACATAAAGTGACCGAGGAAAAGCTGTTTATTGTGCTCACCAACCACAATAAGCATTTATGTCAGCTACTTTTTTGTTCAGCTCTCGATTATTAGCATCAAAGTGATAATATTTATTTTTATTTAAGCTTTGCTTAATGCTCTAAATACTTTTCCATATTTAATATTTCAGTTTCTTTGACTATCTATTTTTATGTGAAATCTATATTATATTATAATATTAATAGTTTTCACATGTTATAATAGTATTAATATTAAATTTCATAGGTCTCTGGCTTTATATTTCTTTAAAAATTTTATATGTATTTTATATAAATGTAGAAACAAAGTTTATACTTTATATATTTTATATTCTGTCTAAAAAGTCTTTTCAATATAAGTCTGAAACAGTCAAAGTAATGATTTTTAGCTTAATAGAAATGCAAACTTATGAATTTCGTTTATCAACAGCTGTTGACATATTTATGACATTATAATGAATTATCTCTTGATGACATATGATGACTATAGTTATTATTATTGTGCAATTCAAAAGCATAAAGACACTTCTTGTTATGCATTATTAAATGCCATTGGCTTTTTGCCTTTTGCAGTTTGCATAGAAATGAAATCTTAATCAATTTATTTACAAATATAATTTGATGGCATTTGATGTGCAGCCACACTTCATTACACACACACAGTCTATATGTATATTATATTAAGCATAAGTGATTTCTTTGGCCAACTTTACGACCTTTTTCCATTAGGCTGCAAGTAAACAACAAATAATCATAATAGGCAAGCAAAACGATAATAAATTTCACAAAATTTCTAATCATAAGTGCACACAATTTGCTGAACAACAAATTTGATCAACAAACATACACAAGACACAATCTTGAGTTCGACTTCAACTGCGACTTTGACTCCATCATTATGCCGTTTACAATGGAGTCGTAAAGTAAATTCAAGCCAAGCGGCTGCCGTTTGACTTTTGTGTGTGCGCCTATTTGACTTTGAGTCAACTCTTGCTTTGGCAACAAATCTCAGCTGCTGAGAGAGAGAGAGAGGGGCAGAGAGAAAAGACTTCGGCCAAGAACAATGGCCAGCGATAAATGGCAAAAGCGCAATAACATTAACCGTTAGCAGGCAGCAGGCAACGAAGCTAGAGCTGCAGGCCAAAAATGCGGCATTTGACCCAATTCTCGCACAACGCGTCGTCGCAACGTTGTTTTCCCCTCCACCTTCCCCTCCACCTTCCTATGCCTCCCAAAGCTCTTTCGACGTCTTTTTGGGGCCAGATTCAATCGTCTGCGTCATTGGCAGCAACCGAGGCAGCGATCAGAGGCAAAGGCAGCCGTAAAGTGTTGGTGGCATGGAGAGGGGAGTGAAGAGGCGGGTAACGTGGCAACATTGCCAACTTTGTCTGCTGCTTCTGCTTCTGCTTTTACGTATTTGGCACACACACATACATACATACTAAGATACTCCAAAGCGATAGACACACGCACTGTTTGCCCATCGAGGCATGTGTGTTGGTTGCTCTATCTCTTAAGCACCCAAGCAGTCACTTATCTATGTGTGTGTGTGTGTGTGTTAGAGTTGTGCTTGTGTGTGTGTGTCTCTCTTTCCGTGTGTGTATTTGTGCCAAGCCACTGACGTAATTTTCCTGAAACGTCTCCGAATGCATTTGCAGCTAGAGATGAGCGCGTGATTAGGCAGCAAATAAGGTTGGGCTTAAGCGAAGCTATAATTTTGATCAATATCGAAGCGGGGAAGCATCTTAAGAAAAAACCATCTTTACTTATTTCAAAGGACTATATATAAATAAACGTAAGACTAACTTATTTCTTAAGCACTGACTGCAAAGACGTTCAGCTTAAAAACGTACTTATTCCTGTGAAAAATATATAGTTACAAAAATCTATCTAAAACATTATAAAAAAATTGAATGAAATGTCTTGAATTTTTAATAAAGATTTACATAATATTAGAAAAATTGAAAACAGTTGACTTCTTAAAAAACAAACCTATTTATGCATCTAAAAATTATCTTTACTGATGATGTGGTTAGGAAAAAATTAATTTAATTGTTCAACAGTTAAAATAAAGTTGTTAAAATTCAATTCAAATGTTTTCAATAGAATAAATATGATTATAAGATTTATAAATCACTTATTAAAATAGAATAGCAAACAAGAACAATAGTTTATAAAAGGTTTGGAATTTCGATGATGATTTTGACCATGAGCAAAGATTGAAAAAAAAAAAAAACTTCTGTATTTAAAATTCACATACACCTTTTAATTAAAGTCTATAATTTTGACAGTCTAGCCGCTAAAACGAGGTGTTAAACAAGTTCAAGCAACTATTAGCGATCGACAGTCGAAACATAAATCAATTCAAAGACCAACAAAAAAAAAGTAGAGAATAGAATATATTGGTATAAACGTCAGCTATAACTTTAGTTTCATATACGAGTATATGTCAAGAATTTATTAGAGTTTAAGTGAGCAATAATATTTGATTTGCAGCCTGGGAACTAAGTTGCTCTAGCTTTTATATTGAACGATGGATTCTTAGAAATTTAAACACCAATTATGATAAATAAATCTTTAATAGTTTTGATCGAAAGCATAAATGTTGTTGCATAGTAAAAATGCAGACATATGTGTAGTAAATTAACTAAATCAAGAAGAGTATACACTACAATTAATTGCATTTCTTTTAAGTTTTTATATGATTCACAATATCTGTTTCCAAATAAAACACACAGCATCGATTTAGTTTCAAATATATGCAATATGTGTAATTAATTTATATTTTCTCTCCACACATACAAAGATGAAGTTAAGATCAAGTGTGACCATATAACAAAGTAAGGGATATTTAAAACATAACTTACGGTCACCATTGTTATGCTGATAATGATATATATAATATGGGCACACTTATAACACATTATTTAATGATCTAGTTTCGTGTGTCAATTATTCCGTAGTTAAACTTCTCTTTAGACAGTAACTAGAACCAATTGCAGTAAGCAGAATACTTAGATAGCATCTATTGTGTCGCTTTTTTGCTGCTCAGCTCTGAAAGCGCTTTTCTTATTTCGCATTTCTGACCACAGCCAAGAGCGCGTTGTCCGTAACTTTGTGCAAATGTTTGTGCTGCGATTGCTCATGTATGTATTGTATGTGTGTGTGTGAGAGTGTGTGTGTGTTTGTGTGTGTGTTTTGATGCGTTTCTGTTAGCAGTTGTTTTCCAATTGAATTTCCAATTCGGTTGGCCATCGCTCGCAACTTTTTCAATTGGAAATTTCAACTTTAAGTCGACTGCATCGCCTCATCTCGCTTCTCGCATCTCTCGCTCGCTTTTTTCGCTTGCCAATTTAATTAGCCATTAAAAAAATAAAATAACAGCTACAAAAAATTGCCAGAGCTCTGTTGCCTCCTTGGAGAATTGGTAACGGTGCAGATATTTTCATAAATATTTCGCGTACTCTGTAAATCAGGCAACTTGATAAGCGGGTATCTCGAATGCGTTGGAATTATGCTAAAAATGTTATGAGAGCTCTTTGAAAATTGAAGTAATAACTTCTCTTTTGTGTTCATAGCTTAAAACCAAACCAATTTTATTAAGTCCGATTATCAAAAGCTATTGTCATGCATGTAATGAAGAAATATTTTTTGAAGACAAGCGTTATCAGAGTTTTTAAAACTATTTATAAAAATTTATATATAAAAAGCTTCAGTAAATCATTTTAAAGATTTAAGACTTAAGAACATTAGCTAAGTAAAGCTCAATTTAAAATATTATTTCAGACTTAAGTAAGAGTATAAGTAATGTAAAGTAAAGTAAAATAAAATTTACAATAATTCAAAATATAATATAAATTTATCAAATTTAAGTTCACATTTTATTATATTACAAATTGAACAAATGAAATAAGAATTTCAATTCTTAATTTTGAAGCTTGTATCTTTTGGATTATAAAAGTTATAAAATAAAATAGTTAAAGTAATATAAATGAAACATTTAAAAGTATATATTGCCTATAAAAGAATTACAATAATTTAAGAAAAGATTTTTAAAGTTTATTCCCAATTAAAAGCTTCAATGCACACCGAAACATTTTAAAATTAAAGTACTCCAACTCAACGATAAAAAATCTCGTATTATTTGAAAAACTGAATCTATTTTTTGTAATATAGTTTGTTTCTACATTTATATATTTTATTGTTTGATATTTATTACACAATTTGTATATGAAATTTCTTATATATTTCAACCAGGGTATTGTTTAGCCTACTCTCGCCTATGCCACGCCCGTTATCATTCAATTTTTATTATTTATTTGTTGTTGCTGCCGCGCTTGTTGTAATTTATGGGGCTGTGCTGTAAATTTTACGCAGATTTCTCGACGCGCTCATTTTCGGTACTACAACGGGGGAAGGAGGGAGGCTTAAGCCTCGTATGAGCGAGTTTGCCTCATCATCATTTGCTCTTCGTCGACGTCGTCGTCGTCGTCGTCGTTGTGTCTGCCACTTAACACCTTTTGGCAGCAGCTGCCACGCCCTGGCAATGTTAATAAATGCCTTTGCCTCCACAACTCATGACGACCCCAGCATATATCTCATTGCTTGCCCCACCCACACCATCAGCATCAGCAGCAGCATCGTCATCTCTCATCTCAGTTGATCTGTGAAAACCGAAAAAAAAACAAAAAGAAGAGGAAAAAGGGCAGAAGAAAACAGGCAGCGACTTAAAGTTGCGCCATCGTTTTGCAGCTTTTCGCCCTCTTTTATTTTGTTTGCGGGGTATTAAAAAGTTTTCCTTCTTTTTTTTTGTGATATATTTAAAGCCGTTTATTAAGAATTTAAGCATGCCGAAAGAGTAAATTACAGTTATTTGGTTCCAGCAATGCTGTGTCTTTAAGAATATCGCCCCGAAAAATACACAGCTTACAATGATGATATCAATAATCCAATTTTTGCAGCGCGAAGCGAACGCGCCATGAAATTAATAGAGTTAAAAGTGGGGAGATGAAGTTGCAAAAGTTGATAGTAAACTTTGCGAGAGAAATTTTTGAGAATATTTATTAAAATAAAGCTCAAAAGAATTTCAAGAAGGAAGCAATAAGAACAATGAATTGTAAATTTCGAGAGTTAAGTATTTATTTAAAGAAAAGAAATATCAACTTAACCAGAGATGAATTGAAAATTAACTATAGTTTTTATTAGTAAAAGAAAGGAAATATAAACCACAGCTGAATTATGATTTTAACCTGCATAACATGGCAACAACTAAGATTTCAATATCCGAATTTAAATAAATATTTAGCTAATCGCTTTCATAATTATTCTGACTCATCCACGCTCATTAATTAGCTGGCTAAAAACAAATGATAAATATTGTGTTAAAGCAGGTCAATTGCTCAAGCGGATGTCGTCGTTGCGGATTGATTTAAAGACCAAGCCCATAAAAAGAGCTATTTGAAAACAAATTGATTGAGATGCGGGCGTAAACATGCATCTTGTATGGTATTTAAATAACCCACACACACACACACACACACAGACACCACACTCAATATTAAGTATACGCAATGTGCGACACATGCAGACAACGCTAATTGCTGGCAAACAATTGGCATCTTCAATTACAATTATTTGCAATCACTTTGCTTGCTTGCCTCAAGAGACGCGTTACACAACCTCAAGCGTTGTTGAGTATTTTACACACCCGAAATAAATTACGGGTGTACTCACACACACACACACACACACTCACATTCACACTCATGGAAATTTGTAATAAGCTGCTTAAGATGAGAGGTTTCAGGCTTTTGGATTTTAGGCTGACATGGCCCCAAAAATACAACAAAAAAAAACAATGTGACAACGAGCTACAACAAACTTGGCAACTCTTAACTCTCAACTCAACTCTGACACCATAAAAAAACATCATCGTCTGCAATTTGTCGCTGCTCCTTGGCACGATTTAATCATAATTTGTGCTGTTGTCTTTTTTACTGCTCTTTTTGTTCGGTTTACTTTTAATTATTGAGTTGTGAAACTTATAATCTCTGTTCAGTTCAGTTCAGTTTTTGGCCCTCCTTCCCAGTTGCCTCTTTTTTTTACGATGAATATGCAAATTTGTGCTCAATTCCCACACTTAGTTTTTAATGCGGCTTTGTTGAAATATGACTTTTAAGCAGAGGAGTTAATACTCTGCTTAATAGTTGAAAAAAATAGTTCATGATTCAACTGAAATATTTTAGCTCTCTGGTATATTTGAAATGAAATATAGTATTGATATACTAAATATAGTATGCGATATATTTCTATATATATTTTGAAGCCAAATTTTATATTTGTAATGATATAGTATATTGAAATACCAAATATAGTATTCAGTGCATTTAGTCAGTATATATAACATAAAGTGGTATATATTTTAAATGAATTAGTACATTGATATACCAAATATAGCCTTCAGTATATTTAGAACATTAAGCAATCAAAAGGTTTTATAATTAATCTAACATGTTTTAAACTTACGGTACATTTAAAATGAAATAGTATATTAAAATACCAAATATAACACTCGGTATGTTTAGAATATTGTGTAGTAAAGAGTTAGCATAATTCATCTGATATATTTTAACCTTACGGTATATTTGAAATGAAATAGTATATTTATATACCAAATTTAACATTCGGTATGCTTAGAGCATTGAGTAGTCAAGAGATATCATAATTCCATAATGTAATATTTTGACTTTATGGTATGTTTTAAATCAAATAGTGTATATATATTTTTTGGCATATATTAAGGATAATGTCTGCCATTTATTCACTCGATTGAAGCTTTCTTTCTTGTTATTCACATCATTGAGCTGAAGTCCGTCAATCTCTTCATTTCAATTAGTGTTCTCAGCAAGAAAGAGTGAGAAAGGGAGCTAAAGAAAGGGCTTTGCCAGCTGCACATTTTTTGAGCTGAATAATTCATGTGCATCAAAGTCAAAATCCAGCTAACTCAATTTCATAGTTCCGAGTTCTCGGCACTGTGTGAGGAGTTTTGTTAACCAATATGAAAATTGTGGCTGCTGCTGTTGCTGCTGCTTGCTTCATTCATTTTCATGATTTTCATTTCATTTTTATTCAGAGCTACTTTTCAATTTGCAGTCACACACTCACACACACAAGTTCAATAGAAATTGAAAATCTCAACAAGTCTTGCATTTTTCTACCCGCTCCCCGCTTCACAGCTCACATCTTTCTCCTCTCACTCTGTCTGCTATAATTCAATTTTCTGTGCGAATAAAAAAAATACATATAACATATATATATATAAAAGCGCTTTCATTAAAATTCAACTGCATCAGCAAAATTGTAACACTGGCCACACACACACACCACAATACACACACACACATTGTGTGTGTGTAGGTACCACAAAACCACCAGCAAATCAATTGGAAGTGAGCTTCCCTCCATTCAGCGGCCATTTCATGGCAAATTGATTGTAAGAATTTAATTAATTTTTTTCCTTTTTTCTCTCTGTGTGTAAAACATATTATTGAAAACGACATTGTTACATATTCATATTTTTAGTTATTGTGTGCGCCATTTATTTCTGATTTGCCAAGTGGATTTAACTGCTGGCAGTCACTGTGTGTGCTGTCTTTTAGCTGCAACTGTGATTCATGCTGTGCTGCGGCTGCTGCAGCGTTTGAATTACCTTTGAGTTAAGAAATAGTGCTTGAAGTAGTCTAAACCACATCTTTAGATTACTTTGAATTAAGCTTTGTGCACATAATAATTGTTAATTCCGAACTTAGTGAAGCGTAGAGCTTAGACAAATAAGAAATATGCTCTCGTGCATTAATTGAGATTTTATTTAGAAGAAGCTAATGAAAATTCTAGCTTAAATGTTGGCTTCTTCCTTTTTCACTTCTTTGCTTATAAGCTACAAAGCTATTTATATGAAAGAGCTGAAAGAAAACAATTTTCTAATTTCCACTTCACATTTTTAACCATTTTTGGTAAGCTTTATTAAAGAATCACCATCGCTTTCATTGGCTTTATTTAAAAGAACAAAGTGCTTAATAAAGATAAATCTTTTAATTGAAATTCGGGAATTGAATGAATGAATATGAATTCTTTTCTTTAAAATTAAAATCATAAAAATTTAAGTACACATAGGCCATTTATAATATAAACTACATAGCTATTAATATTAAAGAGTTGAAAGAAAACAATTTTCTAATTCCCACTTTACATGGTTAGAAAGCTTTATGAAAGAATCACCATCGTTTCTATTGGCTTGATTTAAAAGAACAAAGTCCTTATTAAAGATAAATCTTTTAATTGAAATACAGGAATTATAAAACTACCATTTTTAAAATAAAATCAAAATAATATAAGTAAGCTTCATCAAAATGAGTTTTATATGCACACTTAAATTTTCTTGTACAATGTTTGTTCGCTCAGTGTTAATGGAGTTCTTTTTAAAGGATTATTATAAACATTGCGGCTCGTTACAGAATGCTATAAATACAAAGTACGAGAACAAGTATTTTTATGCAACTCTTTTTTTGTTGTTTTTACTTTTTTTTGTTGCATTTCGGGGCGAGTCAAAGTGGGCTGCCGAGTTGTTGACTGCAGTTCTGCAGACTGCACGAGTTTTCTCCAACAGTTTTGCTTGTTGTGGCAGGTCGACCGTCGACTGTGGACTCCCTTATTACTGCTTACACTTGCCCCACCCCTGCCACATGCCCCCTGCCCCGTGTTGTACACAAAACAATTATAGCCTGTAGGTAATTTAGTGTCGGAACATTTACGAGCATCACAGCAAAAGGCAGGAAAAGAGAAGAAATGTTTTATGCGAGAGTGTGTTCGTGTTGTGTGTTGGCCAAGAGGCAAAACTGTGTTCCTCCTTTGGCAGCAGCAACGGCAACGGCAACGACTACGCTTAAAATAATTTCAGTTAAACATGGCCCACAATTTGCTTACCCCCCACCACAAGCAACGACGACGTCTAGTGTGTCTTGCCTTTGGCATAGACGTTTTTTTTTTTTTTTTTTGTTGCCTGCCACCACTTTGGAATCTTGGTAATTTCCATATCTCAAGCAGCAGCTCAATGTTGTTGTTGTTATTGTTGTTGCTCGGTGAAAACATTTCGCTTTAAGTGGCGTGTCAATGGGGCAATGATTATGCGATTAGATGCTGTCGCTTTAATAATTTTATTGCAACTTACAAAGAAAAAAAACAAAGCACCAAATATAGTAAAAGAGAGAGAAGCATAATATCATAAGTTATCTATGTATATAGTAAATACGTTTTGATTATGGAATCGATTTCGAGACTTCTCAGACAAATGTTGTGCTCTCGGTGAAGGCGCCGCAGAGTCGCAACTTGTCACCAGTGACAATCGCTCGCATAAATTGTGGTCCCATATAGAGACCCTTCTCGGTTGCCTTTGTATCGCCATCGAGTCGTATAACGTAATCCTTGCTGATCAAACGATTCGAGATATCCTGCTCCAGCTTCGGGCTGAGTATATCGTATAGACTGCCAGCCTGTGAGGCCAAATCACTTGTTGCCGCCGCCGCGAGCTTCTTGTTGACAATGGTGCAACTGTTTTCATTCTTGAGTATCTCGGCGAATTGTTGCTTGATCTGCGCCAGATTGCTGCGCTTCGGGTAGCCAGCGAGTCGCTCAAAGCATTTGAATTGATAGAAGCGACGCTCGAGCTCGGCGAGATTCGAGAGAAATGCTTCCAAGTTGGGCGGCTCATTGGAATGGGAGCGCGAGAGGCGACACAAATCGTTCAGCAGCTGCTCGATGTGGGAACTGAAAACGTCTTCTACATGGGCATTGCTGTAAATGTCCTGTGGGGAATAGAATAAAAATTAAATTAATCATTTAGTACGATTTGAAAGATTTAAAATAAGAATTTTTATAGAAAAGCAACTTGACTCCTCAAATTGCAAATGGCAAATGTTAAGTAATTGAAAAGAATAATAATAAATCACTAAAGATATAAATAGAAGTGAACTCTATTGAAAAATAATATAAATTATTGCATTGAATCAAAATGTATTTTATGAACTCTACTTCAACATGAAATATATTATTGCTCAGAAAGAAATTTATAAATGATATATTATTGCATTGAAATAAACTTTTTAAATGAGCTTTACTTAATCATTTCTTATAATATACTTTATCATGGAAATTTAATTGATACCTTTTACATAAAATTAAATATATTATTGCTCAGAAAGAAATTTATAAAATGTGCTCAACTTTGAATATATGAATAATATATTATTGCATTGAAATACCTTTTTTAAATGAGTTTTACTTTATCATTTGCTATAATATAGTGTCAATATATTAAGAAAATTTAATTGATGCCTTTAACATAAAATGAAATACATTGTTGCAATTCATCTAATCATATGATATGATTGTATTTTATACTGTGACAATTTATTACATAACTTCTACTTGAAGGCATAGGAAAAAATGTATTTTAAGTGCTCCACTTCGAACAGAGATATTTTTGCAATGAAAATATTGAGTAAGTGAAAATCAATATTAAATAATTTTGAATATTTTATTCACACTTACAATCAGTTTAAGCAGCGCTGTGTGCAACGCTGGCATCACAGTCAGCGCATAGATCTCGCTCATGTTGCGCGTCTCGAGATAGTGCAACACTTTCAGCGCCTCGTTGGTGTCATCGAAGAGGCGTCGCTGCCTTGCCACAGGCACTGGCTGCGCCTGTTGCCACACCTTCTGCCAGGTGTTGCCCTCGGTTGTCATGCGCACACTCAGCTGCTGAGTAGTCGAGCCATTTGCTAAGAAACAGAAAAGAATTCTTAATAAATAGTTCATTAAATATATCAATCACTTCTCTCCCACCATTCTCCACTTCCTCCCAGTCCTTGGGACTGTACCAGCGTATAAAGTCCTCCATTTTGCCACGTGGATTGGCCGCCTTGAAGGCCTCCATATCCGACAACAATGAGGTGCACATCATCTGTGTGCTTAGCCCCGAGCCGGGTCCCAATTGCAACATCACCTCGGCATCGTCATGAAGTTGATCCTCTGTCTTGGGCACCGGCTCTTGGGTCTCGGGAATATACAGGAATTGCTCTGGCTCGTCGAGCAAACGCTGTTCACCCAAACGCTTCAGGCGACCCTCGGGCTTGAGGCTTAACACAGCGCGAGTTGGTGAACCGCTTGATGCGCTCGTCGTTGGCTCATCGCAGTCATAGAATTCTCCCTCATCCTCATCCTCGCTCAATTGCTGTTGTGGCTCTGGCTGTTGTTGGTGTTGTTGCTGTTTGCGTTTGCTGAGTGCTTCGCGTTGCACACGACGCTCCACGCAAACGTTGAGCATCTGCAGCTTCTGATGTAGCAGACAAGTGCGGGTATCGGGGAAACCAGGTGCAATGCTGCAAGACGACAGAGAGAGAGAGAGAGGGAGAGAGATTTGTGTTAAGGCTGGGATAACATTCAACAAATTCGGGGTATAAAAACATTTGCTTGGAGCAACAAATTTCGTATTAAAGCCAAGGCTGCTTATGCGGGAAATGTTGCAGAGTTTAAGAAGAAGTATTTAGTATTAAGACTTCTGATGTATATTAGTAATACTCTTTAAGAAATGGAGATTCTATTTTAAATTGAAAAGAAACTTACAATTATCTTAAAGATTGAAATATGTTGTACGATTAAACTAAAGTTGCCTGATAGCTACAGCATTATTTATAATTACAAATTATTGAGTATCTAAATTAAAAGACAAAAAAAAGGAAGAAAACTACCCGAGATACCCGCTACTCATTTTGAATAAAAGCCAAAGACAGTGTGGTATCATTCTTTAAATATACCAAATTAATATACCGCAAAAATACTGAAATTTATAAAAGGCTATATTTTGGTATATTGATATATTACTGCATATAAACTAAAAAATACTAATATACCAAGTGCTAAATTTTTGGTATATTGATATACTACTACATTCAAAATATACCATAGAGTACAGAATTTTCAGCATTAGCCACGTATCTGTTAGACACACAAAAAGGCAGTTAAGAATTCTACACACGAATAAAATCGCCAAAAACAAATCTATGAAATGTAAATTTGTATCTAAGTACTACAAAAGCATCTGCAAATAGTTTCAACACATCGCCTTGTTAATGCCAAGGTTGTCGGTCCGACAAAAAGTGCGACTTTAAAGCGAGCTAATGGCCATAAACTATATCTACGTGCTGATATAGCTTTATCTGAGATTTGATGTGCATATAATGCTAAGGATTGCCAACTCTATGACTGTGTGTGTGTGTGTGTGTAATAAAAACTGTGGCGATTTTTCGGTGTACAGAGACGCAAGTCAAAGAACCAAAGAACGCAGTCAGAGCTCGTCTCAGAGCAAACAGCCAAAGTGGCAATAAAAACCTGACAAAGACGAAGAGAAGAAAGAAACTCAGCACATCAGCTGTCTGTCAGCTAGCAACTACTGAATGTATGTATGAATGTGTGTGTATATAGCTGTTGATATGTAGATGTATCTGGAATCCATGACACGCACTGCGTCTGAAGACAAGCGCGAAAGAAAACGCAGAATGGTTGTCATTGTCTTTGCGCACCACACACACACACACACACAATTTTGGTATGCACAGTGGGACAACTTCTTGTCATAGTTGTTGTTGTTGTTGCTTTTGTGCGTGGCATGGCACAAAACATTCTCTGGTTGTTCTGCATAGCAAATGAGCAGTGAGCAACAAGCGCAGCTCTTGTGACTCATCGAGCAAGAGTTTATTGAACCAGACTTTTGTTTTTTTTTTCTTGTTCTTTCTTCTTCTATGGCCACTTGAACAGTTATGTCTTGTCTTTTGCTTTTGTGTTGCATGCATGGCTTAGAGGGAATTTTTGTGTGGTGATGGTGCTGCTCAAAAGGGAACAGGAACTGACTTATTTGGCCAGAACGACAGGCGGATGTGCCGCCGCTGCTGCTGCCCTTTTTTGCATTTGCATAAAGTTCGCTTATGAGTTTCGTGGGGACAGCTGCAAGCGGCAGCTGCTTAAAAGCTTTTTAAGCCAAACTAACTACAAAAAAAAAAAACTGAAACCGAAAACCAAATTGGCCACAATGAAGCTAGTTTCAGCTGCTGACCAAACTTAAGATCAAGTGGCCCTCTGCACATCATTTAATGTTCACACACACCCCCAACAACAACAACAACAACGAAAAAGAAATAAACTGACCAAATATATGAGCAAACGTTACGTTTTATTTTGTGGCCACAAGCACCACACACACACACAATTTGTTTTTTGGCCCATTTTCGGCCAAGTCACTTTATAGTTCTATTTATTTCGAGTGCGTCTCAAGAAGAGATGAACAGCCCGGAAATGTTACGAGCTCTTAAAGTGGCCACAACAAATGTTGGCCAAAATATTTTATTAAATTTCTTACGAAAGTGTTGCCAAGTATTATTAAATTTCTACCAAAGCAATATAATTCAATTTCTCACAATATATATTGAATATTCGGTTTTATCTGTAGTGAAACTTGATATGCCAATTGCCAACGATTCACACTCATTCACCAAAAATTGATATACTACTTTACTTGTGTCTGGCCAAAAGGCAAAACAATTTCAATGAAAATGAAAACAAATTGTTATCTAAATAAAGTGTAGCATTTTATGAGATTTGATTTCTTTAAAAGCCAGTTTGCAAAATTTATTATCGATATCGTCATTTATTAGCTGCAGATTGTTGAACTGATCAAATTCGATAAGATCAGATTTATGAAAAGCAGTTTTGCCAATAAAACATTCAAATACACATATATATATTTTAATAACAAATAAATCAAATAATCACATGCATAAAGCTATCGATTAGTAATAGACAATAAATTAGGCAGCTTAACTGATATTTATTGAATTCAGTTAACACAAGAAGTGTGTGCGATTCAATTATTAATAACTACCAATTAAATCAACAGCATTAAGCCACACACTTCATGGAACTACTTAAACGTAAAGAACTACTTTTTATTATTATTATTTATCGACAGTAAAACCGCCTTTACTATCGTTAAGAAATCTTGTATTTATAAATTGCTTTATGGATGAAATCAATAATGTTCTGGTTTATAAAAACTAACAATTAAATCAACAACATTAAGACACACACTTTTAACTGTTAGTAATACTGTGTTTATTTATCGATAGTAGTACTATCGGCATTGACTATCGTTTAAAAAATGTTGTTTTTATAAATAGCCGAATTTTGTTTGAAAAAATGACTTCAAGCTTTAATATTCTGATACTCTTTTTCTCTAATTAAGTATTTCACATTATGAACAATTAATCGCTCAACTATCAATAGTTGCCTTATCACTCTAAGCTATAAAATTACTAGAATATTTTTGCTTTTAAGTAGCATATCTTCAGCTACTATTGCTACTTACTTAGCACAGATTTATAATTTAAGCAACTTATAATCAATGGAAAAGGGCGTGAATTTGTCTGGCTTTTGATTTGATAAGCAATCCTTGAATGACGTAGTTTTCTTTTGACTATTCCATAGTAAATATTTGAGTAGCTTTCCGCTAAGCTTCGCCTTACAGCAAATGATTTATCAATGAAGCACACAAAACAAAACATCTGCGTCTTTTGCTCGCATTATTTTCGGCAAATTAATCTAATCATTTATCGCCACTGCCGGAATTTCCAACACAACGCGCTCTCTGCCAATAATAATCAATATGAAATTTCAATTGGGTGTTTATCAACGGCCTTTAAATAGATGCTACACTAGCTTCGCTTTCAATTAGTTTGCAGTCGATACTCAATGTGAACACAATGAAAAGAAGAAGTAACTTAGTTAACTGTTTGGCATTGCTTTTGCTGGCCAACTTTGCGGCGAGTCAGCGCATCGAAGACATCTGTCAATTGTTCTCCGATGGCACCGTGATACGTGATCCCGAATCCTGCAGTCGATCGATCACGTGCCAGGACGCAAAGAGCACTTACACCACCTGCACGGGATCGACGCCATTCTTCGACAAGGATACACTAAAGTGTGTGAAAACACTCAGCGACAGCGACGGTTGTGATGTGACGTGTGCAAATTTGGCAGCGAATTTCATCAACGATCCCAAGTCCTGTTTTGGCTATTACTATTGTGCCGACGAAGAGACGCCGATGTATGGCAAATGTGCCGATGGGCAGCACTTTAATGGCACCACTCAGCGTTGTGTTTGGGCCCAGCAATCGACATGCACCGCAGCCACTTTCGATTACTGCAGCATCGTCAAGAACAGTGTGAACTTTGACAACACTTTGGGCTGCAATCGGTATTATGTGTGCACCAAGGGTGTGCTCGAGGATAAGACCTGCTCGGGTAAATACTACGATGCCCGATCTGGGGTGTGTGTCGCCAAGAATCTGGTGCATTGCGATGCTCATCCGTATCCCACGAATGTTTGCGGCACTGCCAAAACTCCGAAGGTAAACGCCTATGTGGCGGATGGAGCCACCTGCCAGGGTTATTTCTACTGCACCAAGACCAAGGATGGCAGCCCGGATCCGGCTCCCATGTGGGGCCAATGCGGCGATGATTTGTTCTTCGACGCCACTCTGCAGACTTGCAGATCGCCACTTAAGGTGAAATGCTCTGAGGATCGTTGCCAGGGACGCACGATTCCCTTTGTGCTCAGCCAAAATAATGGTTGTCGGAACTATTATCGGTGCTCCAATGGTCGCATGATCGATGAGAAGTCTTGCCTTGGCAATTTGTTCTTTGACGAGGAGCGAGCTTCGTGTGTGCCAGAGATCTTGAAATTCGATGTCTGCTAAAGCTGTTGTCCAAAAGCATATTATATATATATAGAGTATATCTCAGCAAATCTAAAATCCTATGGATTTCTCATTTTATTTTTAATAAAAAAACTAAGCTACTATTATTTCAAACTGAACGAAAAGAGCAATTTAATAACCTATTTTGGCCACATAAAAACGCCAATTAAAGACGTGACTACCACATTCGACAATTGCCACTTGACGATTGTGTTATCTGAGCACTTAACGAGCCCAACAAAAGAGGCTCTAAATCAATTGTGAAAATACTTTTTGTTTATCTTGAAGGAAATCACAAGCGTCAGCGTTCAGCTGCTTGTTATTAATTATTTATAGATCAATTAATTAGCCACATATTACTGATGTGATTGGCTAAACGCTTATCAGTCAGCTGCATAAAGAAAAGTTTTGAAAATATACAATAAAGTCCTTGTTGTCAGGCTTCTAATTAGATGAAACTCTGACTGCTTCCTGACAGAATCCACTTAACAAATTCATGCAAAGTTTACTTCTATCTTTCATTTTTTTTTTGGGTTTAATCTCAAGCTCAAGTAAATTTGATTTACCTTTTTGGGCGAGCGATGACCTGAAAGATTATTTCAACCAAAAACCCAAGAAAAAATCCACCTGCAACTTTTCAATTGACAACTTTTCGTCTTCAGCACCCAACACTAAAATAACTTTTTCTCATTCTACGTTATTTTTCTGACACCTCCAAATTCTAATCCACTTAAATGCTTAACCGAATTATCATGCGGTCACGGCCACGCCCACAAAAAAAAGTGTGCCACAAGCGAACGAGAAAAAAAAACTTCACGGCCTTTGTTAAATAAAACTTCAATTAAATCTCATTTTAAGTGAGGCCAAGACCCGAGTCCGGCCCTAAGGGAAAAATTGTTTGTAAGCTGCCCAAAAATAGACACGAGATGCGAGAAATAAAAGCGAAAAAGCGAAAAAAAAAAAAAATACACAAAAATTTGTAGCGTTGTCTCGGCACTCTTTGGCCCATTGTCTAACAAATGCAAATTTGGCAAGGAGAGAAAAACAAAAACAACCAAAATTAAAAACAAAACACAGACAAAAAGTGAATAATTATGCTGCCACCAACAACGACTACAAAAACAGAAACAACAATAAAACATTTACACCTTCAATTGGGCTGAGAGCAAAAAAAAAAAACAAAAAAAAAAGTGTGGAAGTTGCGCAGTCTCAGCTGCTCTACCCTGTAATTAAGGGAAACTTGTCTCAGGTGATGATGATATTATATGGCAAGCATGGCATTTATTATAATTTTCTCAGTGTTAAATATAAGTTGAGATAAAACTAATGACATTAGCGTAGCTCCAAGAAATTGCATTGTTTCGCATTAAATTATAATTTTAGTTGAAGCTGAAGTTGAGCGTAGTATAATATTTTGCCAAATAAAGCCTTTGGTAAATTTTAGTACTTTTTGTGGTATATTAAGTCGGCATATTTTAGGAATAATAGTATTTTTGTGACATATTAGGTATATTTTGTGATATTAATTTTAAAATATACCAACTTAATATGGTATATATCAATAACAGTATTTTTGGTGTATTTCCAGAAGAATATATCTTTGTATAATTTGCGGTATATTCATTTAATATATTTTAAGAATAATACCGCTTTGACTAAAAATCGGTAGCGGTTACAGCCTATGGTAAATTTCAGTATTTTTGCGGTATATTCATTTCAAATAATTCACGAATAATACCGATTTGATTATGGATAGAAATAGAATATGTAGAAAATAAGAAAATATATTTTATTTCATTAATTAAATTATATTTCTGACTTTTAGTAAACAGCTTCATTTAGCAAAGAGTTGAAATGAATTAGCATAAATAATTGATTAACTTTAAATAGCTTGAACTTATTACTTACTCCACATCAAGTTCGTTCTAATATTCAAGCACTAGAGCATTCATTAGTCGCTCTCTAATTTCGTTTATCTCTGCTCAACTGCATTCCGATTCTCAACTTTGCAGTCCAACTGTACTTTGATTCCGTTTCCATATTATACTCGTATTTTTTTCATGATTTTTTTTTGCATTGCATTGCATTCATTCAGCGCTCTTGTGTCTTGCAATTTTCGCACTTTTCGCGCATTAAAAAATTTAGTGATGCAATTAATACGATGGACGAAGAGCTGCAGAAAAATGGTTTGCCAAGAATTTTTTAATTAAATTTGTGGCCGGACAGCTGAGTGAGAAATGAGATGAAAACCCCCCATGAACTGAAAGAAGGGAGGATGTGGATTGCAATAGTGCAGTTTGCCGCAAGGAATGCACACTCGAGTGCGAATAAAAAACATATTTTTTAGTTCACGTAATGCAATTTAGAGCTGGGAACAACATAAGGAAATTGTGGAAATGTGAAATGTATACGAAATGCAAAAAAAACACTGATGATGAAGAAAATAAATCACAAAACGTAGCGAAACGAAACGCAAATCGCATGAAATATTAAGTCAAGCGTAACGACATTTTAGAGCCTCAGGGCTGGAAAATTAGCAATAAGGAAAACGCAAAATTAAATATAATTTGCTGCAGCATAAAAAAAAAAACTATCAATCAAACAAAAGCAAAAAACAAAACAAAACAAAAACAAATTGCTGCTGTCAATGATTTTGTTGCGAGGGAGCGAAGCGTGCAGCTTAATTTTATTTAATCATTTTTATTGGCGGCTTTTGTGATAGAAATCGAATCGATGAAGCGTTTGATAATGATTGAAAATATTACTTTTACTTTTGCCTTTAAATAATACAGTTGAAATCGAAAGTGCTACGCTGCAATTTATAAGAAACGAAGAAAAAACACAACATGCAGCAAAGATTCATTGAACTTTTTCACGTAACGATTAAATAAAGTTTATTAAATCAAATTATTTGAAATTGATGAAAATTTCAACACTTAACGAGTAGTTAAAAAGTTAAATTTAAACATGCGAAATATTCTTTCCAATTAAATTTAACTTTGAATTGCATTTTTAAAATTGTACTTTCAAAAAAACTAAGTGCATTTAATTTAGTTAAATTTATATATAAATCAATTGTATTTAATTTAATTTCAAATTGCATAATCAAGTTTTTACTTTCGATCATTTAATACAAATAATTTTATATTATTTTGCATATCAATTTTAATTCTATTTTAAGTTTACTCAGCCGAAAGTTTTACACAAATAATTTGCCTTAATTGGCAATTTAATTAATTGAAGTTGAAATTGTGCTTTTAAGTTTATACTTTGCAAAATTTTATACAATTAAATTAAGTTAAATTTGTATATAAATTAAAAAAATATTCAAGTGTTATATTTGCTCATATTTAGTTCCCACAGCTGTCGAAACTTTTGACTAACCAAATTCTAGCTCTTTTGTCTACTTCCCACTTTGTGACACAACTTTCATTCATAGTTGGCAACCAGGTTTTGTTTTGTTTTGTTTGAATAATACGGGTGTTTGATAAATTAGCATTGTTTTCGCACAGTTTTGCACAGGTTGGTGAGAAAACCAGCAGCATTGACCTTTTGCAACGGGCAACGCGACGTATGCGTAACATTTATTTAGAGTACATTCAACCCCTTCATTGAGGCAAAACAATAGCCAGCTGCTAAATAGAGGCACAACACACACCTCGATGAAGACACACTCTTTCACAAACACACACACACACACACACACACACACACTGGCAAAAGTTGAGTGTCGCCATAATTCATGATTATGCAAAAAGGTCAACAGCTTTGGCTTTCACGCTTTGGCTTTGACTGGGGGCAGCAGCCACTTTGTCGTAGCAGGAGGATTTCACTTGTCGCCTTCTCTTCGCTACGCTTTTTTTTTTATTTTTATGACGCGCCTGGCAAATTAAATTAAATGTTTCGTCCCCTAACCTACAACAAAAAAAAGGGATGCGGGATTTATTGTTGCTGCTCCTTTTGCTTTGCTTCTTTGCATTTTTTATGCTTCTTTTTTATGGTGAGTGGAGTGAAGTGAAGTGGGGTGGAGTGAAGAGGGACGGAGGTAAACGTTGAGCTGTCCACTCTCGTCTTGTCGTGGGCAGACAGGCAAATTAATCAAACTAAACTGCCAAAGGATCAGAGTGAAGGCATGATAAGGAGCTGCACGCACAGTTTGTTGTTTAACGAGCATGAAAATGAAATTGAATTCAACTGGACAACTGATTGATAAAGCTATTCGTCTGTCCCCTAAAGTGTTTTTTTGGCACGCGGCAGCAGCGTATTAATTGCATAATTGATGACAATCGAATCCCAACTCACTCACACTCGTTATCTAATTCCTTCTTTGTTTTCTATACTTGCAGCTCTATGCCGGCGCCAAGATGAGACGCAGTAGCATCACACACACAGCGACCACGCCCACAAATGGCAAGCAGCATTCTGCAAGAAATCAGAGTCTGCTGCTGCTTCTGCTGCTCGCCTGCTGCGGCAGCCCGGTTCAGGTGCTTGCCCAGTGTCCATGGCAGCGGGATGTGCCCGATCTGCAGACGAGCTGCATCTGTGCCTACAATCTGGGCCGCGAGCTGAGCGTGCAATGTGATCAGGTAAGCTACAAATGGCTTTCGATACAAACTTTTAAGCTATCGATAGTATTCACTGCATAAGTTTGTTCTTACGAGTAAGACGAACATTAAATAAATCAATATAATCGATCTAAGCATAACATTCACATAAAGAATTACCGATAGTAACTATGGATTAATAAAATCCATAATAATCTTACTATCGATAATCATCAATAGTAACTGTAGTTCAACTAACTGAAATCGTGTTACTATAGCGATAGCTGAATGCACATTTAATGTAACTGTAGATAAATAATAACAATACCAATCTTACTATCGATAGTTAAGTACTCAATCTGAAAATGAATTTAAGAAATAATCGATAGTAACTGTAGTAAATAAATGTAATAAAATGTAATCGTTAACTATCTATAGTAAAATACACTATATCGGTAGCCGTTGTAATTGTATTTTAATAAAATTACATAATAATATTACTATCGGCAATTGAGTATAGTCTGAAAATTAATATGAGTAAACATCGATAATAACTGAAGAACGATAATCATCGATAGTAATAACACCAATATAACTTCTACTATCGATAGTACACAATCCCATATTTAATATGAGTAATCAATACCATTAAAATCAACAAAATAGCTTCACTATCGATAGCTAATTACACAATATGCGTAATAATCGATAGGAATATCAATATTAATCTTACTATCGATAGAACTATCGCTAGCTTTTCTTATACAACTCTCTCTACTTCCTAAGCTTTTCTGTTTCCTTACTTCCCACTCATTGCCAACAACAACTACTCTCTCACTCTCGCAGGTGGACTTCTCCCAGCTGCTGGAAGCGATGAACAAGTACGCACGCTTGAAGCCCGTGGATTTGCTGTATGTGAACAATGCGAGCATTGAGGAGCTCGGCGATAATGTCTTCAGCCAGTTGAGTCTGCACAATGTGCAGCTCTCCAGCTGTGGCATTCGTCGCATCGCAAGCGGTGCCTTCAAGGGCCAGGAGTCGGTGCTCAAGAATCTCAATCTGCAGGACAATCAACTGGACGAGGTGCCCGTGGATGCGCTGCAAGTGCTGTCCAAGCTCAATCTGTTGGACTTGTCCAGGAATTTGCTCTCCCAGATACCCGACGATGCCTTCGCCGGCCTCGGCAAGTTGTCCACACTGAAGCTGAACGACAACAATGTGACGCTGGCATCGAACGCATTTCGTGGCCTCGAACAGAGCTTAAAGAATCTCAACTTGAAGGGCACAAGGCAGCGCAGAGTGCCCGAATGTATACGCGGTCTGAAGAGCTTGGCGTTCTTGGATCTCTCACAGAATGGCATCAAGGAGCTGCCGGGTGCGGCTGGCATTCGTGTCTTTGACGGCTTGGATGCCCTCACAGCGCTCAACATGGAGAGGAATCTGATACAAAGCATTGCGGAAACAGCATTCGCCGGCGTACGCAAGACATTGAGTTCATTGAGTTTGCTCAACAATTTGCTTGCCGAATTTCCCATTGGCGCCGTGCATTCACTGAAGGAGCTGCGCGTGCTGGACATTGGTTTCAATCTGCTCACCTCACTCCCTGAGGCAGCGTTTCGTGGCAATCCAAGCATCACCCTCTTGGCTCTCGACGGCAATCCATTGACCACGGTGCCCGAGGGCGCCTTTGCCCATTTGAATGCCACATTGCGTGGCCTCTCGCTGGGCGGTCGCTTCCTTCACTGCGACTGCAAGTTGCGCTGGGTTGCCGAATGGATACGCAACGGTGACTTGCAGGTAATTTCAAGTGTATTTCCTTCGATTTGCTATTTCAGCTACATACTTAATTCGCTATTTTAGGTCACTTCGCGCGAACGTAATCCACAGTTTTGTGGCACGCCGCCGCGTTTCCGTGATCGCGGTTTCTACTCCATACAACCGGAGGAGCTCAATTGTCCCGAGATTGCTGATGTTGCTCTGCGCGGTCCCGTCGGACTCGCCGATAATCTGAAGCCCACGTTTCCCACCTCACCCGATTCGGTTGAGTTCGAAACTGGTTCGGGCACGGGCACGGGAACAGGAACGGGCACAGCTGCCTCTTCGCCGGTGGCAACCAGCGTGAGCAGCACTCCGCCCACCACAACAACCACGGTGTCCACCACAACAACCACAACAGCAGCGCCCACAACTAGCTCCAGCTTAAGCACAACAGCCAGCACGGTGAGTCAATCAAAATAATTATAGTTTAAACAGCACTCCAGCTAATTATGGGTCAGAAGTTATATAGACAACCAAATTTAGAGACAAACATTAGACTACATTTGAAATGACGTCCCATTGATTTATTCTTAGTTTACAGAATTAAAGCTCATAATGACATTAACTTCAAGTAAAATAAATAAACGAGGAATTGTTTTCCAATCAAATAAATTTTTTAGCTGCTTGAGAGTTTAGAAGGTATTGATATACACAGATATCCAATTGAATTTAAATTAAAGTAAAGTATAATCAAAATATTGTTACTAAATATGTTTACTGAATTTAAACAAACAATCAGCTTCAGAATGGCTTCCTCTCTTGATTTAATATTAGTTTACAGAATTTAAACTAATAATGGCATTTAGTTTCAATTAATTGTTAATTGACTGCGAGTTAAGCTAAAGCGTTGAGACCCACATAGTTAACCAATTGATTTCAAATTAAATAAAAGTCAATTTTTTATTGAGGGTTTATGAAATATAATAAGAATGTTGGCACTAAAAATGTTTAGTTTAGTTTCATTTTAAACCAAACAAAACAAACAAACAAACAGCTACACTTTGAATGGCTTTCTATTGATTTATTGTTATTTTAGGAAGTCACAAAATTATAACTAACAAAGTGTCAACATATAAATAGCTAACAAATTGATTTCAAATCAAATAAAAATGGATAATTGAATGATAGTTTAAAATGCAATAATAATCTCGCCGGAATCGAAGCTCAAAATAAACTGAATTTATATTGTTATATTGTTAGCTTAGCAAGTGTGAAATGATGATAAAAATGTGCGAAAAGTAAAGCTAACAATAAGTGGAATCTTTAGTGTATATTCAATTAAGTTAAAATCAAACAAGAATTAGTTTACAATCGATACACTGGGCAGCAAATTGGCTGATGCCAAGAAGCAGGTAAAACAAGTTTCTAAAGAACTGTTTTTTAATAGATTGAACATGTGTGGAACTAATATAGACTTTTACTAGTTTTTAACTGAAAAATACACCAAAACAATTAAATAACTGTTCCCAATAGAAGTGAATTGTTGAGTAAAATCACTAAAAGTTTTCTGCAAAGAAACTATAAGAAACTTTGTGAACATTTTAGAAGAGTGCAAAAGTTGAAAAGTCTGTTTAATAATAATTGTAGTTGCGATAGATTGCAGTGTTTGAAGATTGAGAATTCAAGAAGAATGAAAATTTAAAGCATTATGAATTCTTTTAATTCTATTAACAACAATATTTGCAAACACCAAAAAACCAGAGAGAATGAATACGGTTTAGTTCTCTGAGCAAATTTTATACTTTAGCTGCATAAATAAAGTAGAAAATTTATATAGCACTAAGCAACAATGCATTAATTGAGTTAAAGTTGTAGTCTTAGGGGATTTTAAGATGCTAAGAGAATAAAAACTTGAAAGAAACAATGCATTTGTAGCTATGAAGAGAAGTAAGGCTTGAATAAAGTCTACCCCATAAGATTTGACTTTATAAAGCAAGGTTTAATAATCAAAAGTATTAAATATGCCTCAACAACTCTTCATTAATCAATGCTTTGCTTTGTCTCTGTTCAATAGACGCCTCGTCCCGCAACCACAGCGGCAACAAAGACCATCAAAGCACTGCCCACGGTGGGCGTCAATGGCACCGGCAGCGTTCAAGCCACCGCAATCACATCAACGAGCTCCAGCTCGAGTGCCAGCTCAACGTTGCATACAGCAGGAAAACAGGCGCCTGGGTGGCGTCAAGGCCCAAACAATGCCAATGGGAATCAACACAAGCCACAGCGACCGCCGCTGGTGTTGGGTTATCCGCCACAGCGTGGCACACGCATCGACGATGCGAATGAAGTGCAGGTTAAGCATGCGTTCCGTCAGGACAGCTCAGTGATCATTCAATGGGACTCGGAGACGGCGAATATACTCGGCTTCCGGGTCGTCTATCGGCTGTTTGGCGAGAAGGCCTTCAAGCAGGGGCCGCCACTGGAGTCGAGTGAACGGGAGTTTAAGATTAAGAATGTGCCCGCCCAGGAGTGCATCATAGTGTGTGTGATATCGCTGGAGGAGTTGCATGTGACGCCGGAGACGGTGCCGTATCAGCAGTGTCGCGAGGTGCGCACCGTCAGTTCACAGACATCGAACATGGATAAGATAACGATAGCGGCAAGTGCCGCAATTTGTGGCACCATCATTGTGGCCGTGATTGTCTTTATAGCTGCCAGCAGGTCAGTATCAACTAAAAAACACTTTATCAACTCTTTATAAACCTCCTCCTTCATCTCTTCCACTCTCTCTCTCTCTCGTTAGACGCTCGCGTAAACTGCAAAATAACCAGCAAAAGAGTCCACTGCCAATTGGAGGTTTGCCCGTTAATTGTTGCGGTCCAACCGGTTCGCCAGGACCACTTGGCTCCATTGCCACGCTATCGGCCTTTAACAATCACAAGGTGAGTTTAGTTGCCAATTGGCTATAAAAAAAAGAAAATCAGGCTACAAAAATGTTGGCCCCGTTTGTTGTTGAATTGACTTGTGACTCGGAAAACGGCAGCAATTGATGCCAAACATTTCCCCATTCCCCATTTTCCTTTCCTTCGTTTCCTCCCATTTTTTTTCTCATTTTCATTTATATTTATGGCCCAACAAATAGCAGTTGAAATATTCCGGCCAATATTCGTGTACATTTATATACATATAGATTTTTGTTGTGAGCCAAGAACTCTTAAAGTTGCGCATAAATGTCGAGCTGGCGAGAATTGCGTTTATTTAAACATTTATTTATTCGTTGTGAATTAAAACAGCATTTCTCATGTTTGGTATGCGGTAAGTTGCTTGATTGCACTGTGAACCATTTAAACAACATTTAATCATCAAGTAATAATTAAAAGAATCTTTTGTTTTGGTTTAAAAGAGACTAGTGTCAAGGCACATAAATTCCCAAATAACTGATTCATTTATGAAACGATTTTAGTATCATTTATAGCTTAAGCATTTAAGCTGGTAAATTGTTCGAATTCATATATGGGTTCATTTTAAAAATGTAAATCCAAAAGACAATATTATAATTTTAGATTCATAATTAGACTAAGAAAAGTATTGTAACCAAATTTTATATCTCTACAAGAATCTGAGATCAATGAGTTAGGATGGGTAAAAACAATTGAATAATATTGGTTAAGAAATTGAGGTAAATTCTTAAATTATTAACTTATGATTATTAAGAAATTGTTGGAAATGATATTAAAACAAAATATAGTAAAAATTAAAAGAATTTTTAAAATTTTTGAGCAAAACTACAAAATTTAGTTAATATTGTGTATATAATATTATTAATATCACAACAGTCTAATTTATGACATTCAATTCAATATTCAACTAATATGAGTATTGTAACAAAATTTCATAGCTCTAGCTCTTATACAGTCTGAGATAAACCAATTCAAATAGGCAGACGGACGGTCAGACAGAAAAATAAATCGAAAATATCATAGTTGCTATGTGTAACTTAAATTGCTATAGTTTATTGCCACAATTCAATAAAATTCCATTTCTTATTCAATTCTCTTTGCAGGAATGGGATCAGGTATCGGCGTACAGTGGACGCTCGATACCGCGACCACGCATTTATCCTGTCGAGCAGCCCGACGACATGCGCAGCCATTTCTCTGGCATGCCCGGCAAGGTGGCCAAATCGCGGTAAGTTGTGGGCGTGGCACTTGGTAAACATTTGCATGACATATGCCATATTATGATTTTACATTTGATTTATTTTGATTTCTTTTTATTTGTTTTTATGTTGATGTTGATGTTTTTATTCTTTATTCTTTATGTTTATTCAATTCCATCTTGTTGCTCATGCTGCACACACACACACACATATCATACACACACTCGAAACACACACAGCTCCATAGCCGATGGGCAATCGCAGCACAGTTTCTCGAACAATTCACATCGCGGCTATTTGGGCAGCGCATTCCCCACAAATCTGGTCAACTCACGCCCAGAGCTGCGTCAGTCGCGTCAATCGCTGGCCGCTGCCTCTGAGCGCATGTCGCGTGCCTCCTACGCCGGCTCCATACATAACGGTATTGGTGGCGGCGGCGGCGGCGGCGGAGGCGGTGGCAATGGCGGTGGCAATGTCATGATTGGCATGGGAGGCGGCCCTGGCAGTCTGATGGGCATGAGCGGATTGGTTGGCCCTGGCGGACCAGCTAGCATTGCATCCAGCAATGCAAGACGCTCGCGTCCGCGTTCCAGATCACGCGATCAACTCAATACCACGCACATACATAACCATCGACCGGGAAGTCGGTAAGTAGAACTCACAAACAATTTCTACACACACACACACACACACACACACACAACAAACAAACGCTGCAACACAATCTCTCATAGCTACGCTCAATTAACACACACAACTGTCAAGCTGCTTAACACTTCCCACTAATTGCAAAAAGCTAAACAAAAAAAAAAATGCGCTACACTTTCAATCTTAATTTTTTTTATTTCTTTCTCGAAAGTTGTCGGAAAACTTGTTTTTTTTGGTGTTGTTGTGTCTTTTGTCAACTTTTATGCCAAGCATTAAATTTTTATTAACAATTTGTGCTACATATCTCACATCTCACTTTAGATTTCATTCAGATTCATTCTGTTTTTTATTGTTGTTTAAAGAGTGTTGTTTTTTTTAGTAGAACACAGAATTTGACTCTGCTGGGGGTTTAGCAAAAGTGAACGTCCTAATGAATGAAAGTGCGGACAGATGAATAGCTCAAGTTTTTAAAAAGATATTCCGATTAGTGATGTTTTACTTTATGATGAATAGCTCAAGTTTTTAAAAAGATATTTGGATTAGTGTTGTTTTACTTTAATGTGCCAACAAGTTTTTTTTTAAAGATATTCAATTAAGTGATAAGTTAGATTATTTTTACAATAATAAATTGTGGCTTAGAGTTAATTAGATTGAGAACTAAATATTTTGAATATTATATTAGAAAGGAAGAGTGCAAGCCAATTTATGCTCTACTTTATATACATTTTTCGAATGAAAACAAAAAATCAATATAGGGTAAACGATTCTTAGTAAAATTTATGAATACTGAATTTATTTTAAAAATCAGATCAAAAGAACACATTTGTTTTTAAATTCAACAACTGATTTAACAAAATCATTTCTAGATTGGAAAAAACTTGCAATAGTAAACAATTTAAAAAGGTTTAAGACTGTTTCATACATATTTAGAACATTTCAAAATATCAGAAAACCGCCAAATTTGTATATTTAAAAGAAATTTAATATACTTTATTTTCAATAGTATATATATATATGTATATTTTTGTTTTACAAAGTATTGCAGTTTTATTCGTAGGATTCATTAAAAAGGAATATCTTATAACTTTTTTCAATGTATTGCAGTATTACTCCTATGATTTATAAAGATAAGCTCAAGATAAAGATAAGACAAGCTCATTAGAATTACTTTTAAATTTTTCATTGTGGTACTTGGTGAATTCTTTCTTTGCTATAACTCTTATACCATTTTGTGAAATTTATTTAATGGAAATATAACTTAATATTTTTAAATCTTACTATCGATGTTTACATCGATAAACAAATTACTTTAAGTTTTGGTTAATTTGCTAACATTACATTTTCATAAGCATTGCTACTAACACTATTCATTTAAACTACACTGTAAATATGAACTGGAAAAACACGAAAAAAAAATGCACTCATTAAATGTACAGACAGCACATTAAACTCATCGTCGATAAATCGATTGAGCAACAGCAACTATCGCATTAAGTTGAATTGTTATTTACTTTGCGTTTTCCTTCAATTCATTTCACTCTTTTGTATTTGTGTGTTGAAAATTGTAACAAGCATTATATAGTATTTAATTTTGGGGTTCGGTTAAACAATTTTGCACAACTCATTAACTGCCAACTTTCCACACCAATTTGATTGTGGTGGTGTGTGCGAAGAGTAAATGGTTAAGCGATTAAATTGTAAGCAATTCGAATCGTCTTTATAGATATTCACAAGCGGGTTCAACGCACACGTTGAACAATTATTGCGATACATCGGACAATTGGACCGATCACGATATGGATATATATATGGCGCGCAATCCGACAACGCGCAACGGTTTGGTGCCATTATGAGGGCGGCTTATGTTATCCTGATATTTCAATGTTGTATTAAATCTCGATGGTATTTTCTGACAATATCTGACGCCGGCCATTGCCGGAGGAGGCGAAGCAGCAGCAGCAGCAACTGGTCGGCGTCAGCATTTAAGAGTTGTTGCACAGCAGCAACAGCAACAGCAGCAGCAATTGGAGCAACGACATAGAAACAATCAGCAACAACAACAACAGCAACTGGAGCAGCCATATCAACCACAGCAGCAACAACAGCAACAGCAACAACAGCAGCAACATCAGCGTTTACAATACTACAATACACCGCAGACACAACGTTGCACTTCGCCGCCCGATGTGGTGCCCCGTGCAGCCAATTTCCATAATAGCAGCAGCAACAACAACAGTCACCACCCAAGCAACAGCAGCAGCAGCAATAACAATGAGCAACAGCAATTGCCAACGACAGGGGCAACAACAATAACAACAGCAGCAGCAACAGCAACAGCAACGGAGGCAACGCCTGGCATTGTTGTTGAGAACTATTTTAACGAATATGAGCGTCAGGAAATCATTTATCATCCCACAAGCAACAATAATAATAAAAGCAACACGCCAGCAATACGTCCACACGGCAGCAACAACAACAGCAGCAGCAGTCGCAGCAATGCTTTCCGTTTGCAGTTGCCGGCAACGACTAACAATATTTTATATAGACGAAACAACAATTATTTAATAGATGCAACTAATGCGCATACAATTAGTGATAACTGTAACTGTACTTGTAATTGTAGACTAAGCGAACAGCAGCAGCAACAGCAACCACTGTTAGCAACCACAACAACAACAACAACAACAGCGGCAAGTGACTCAAGTCGCGAAGATGAATCCTTGGCGCCCAGCACCTCAGTGTCAAGCATTGAGCAAGTGCAGCCAGCCAAGTATGAGAAGGATGCCACAGCAACAACAACAACAGTAGTAGCAACAGCAACAGCAGCAGCTGCGGCCTCGTCACTGAACTTGACATTGGCTGACATTGACACGGACTTGGACTTGGAATTGGACATGGACATGAACATGGACACGCTTTGAGTGCAATAAAATCCAACTCTTGTTGTCCTTGTTGTTGTTAACATTATTCGTTGTCGTCGTCGTTGTTGTTGCTGTTGTTGTTGTTGTTGCGTGTTGTTGCGTGTTGTAGTGTCCTAAGCAATTTGCATAGAAATTTTAACAGACACAAGAATCAAGTTGCATAATTTAGCCAACTATTTTTGTATGCTGTTTAGAGAAGTGCAATGAATATGTTAAGTACTTTTTCTTACCCTTCTCTCCCCCCTCCCCCCAATTGTTTGTGTACATATAAACTGCAATTGTATCTTGTAACTGAATCTGTACTGTATCTGTAGCTTTCCTTGGTTCTTTGTCGCTGTGCGAGTAGTTGATATATATTTGAAAAGAATGAATAGAAAGAGAGAAGCAAATGATGTTAAGCAATCAAAGAACTAAAACGTAAGTCAATATCTTAACAAAAAAATATATGGTACTAATATGCAACACTTAATAGCTCTTAAAAACTTGTTTAAAATAGCAAAAAGAAAACACAATTTAAAGCTGCGGTTAGATGAGCAAAAAAAAAACGGCAAGAATTAAACACTTTTCACTGTAAATAATTATGAGCAAAAAGTCAGAGCAACAAATTCACAAAATTATTTCAACTTTATAGAAAGAGTTCTGGAATTTTTAAAGTCTGAATACCTCAAGATAATTATTTCAAATATTTGAAATTTTGCAGCTTGTCTAACCCAGCAAGAGAAAGTCTTAGAAAAAAAAGTAAAACATTTCATTACTGCCTTAAATTTATGAGGTATTCTTTATTTCACCAGTTAAATTTCCAGTTTTTTTTTACTTTTTGTATAAAATCTTCAGTCGAAACCGTTGCGTGCTAAGTTTTAACAAATAACTGCCTAATTTATAGTACTTAATTATAATTTGTAGTGCGATTTTAATAAAAAATTAAACGAGACATTAAAAAAATGTGAACTTTTTAGTTTTAATACGTTTTTAAAATTTTGTTTATTTTGAAAAGTTGAGATTTCAAAGGACTAACGCTTTTTTTTTTTGGTTTGTATTTGAAAAAAGTTTTTAATTTTGCTTTTGTTTTTTTATTTGAAAAGCTGTTTTGGTTTGTATATAATAATTTTTCTATTAAATTATATATTTAAAAAGAGGAATTCTAATAGGAATTTTTGGTTTATTTTTTAATTTATTTATTTGGAACGATTTTTTTTTTTATAAAGGATTGAAAAATTAAAATAATCTCTATTTTTATAGGAATTTATTAGTTTTGAGCTTATTTTTTTGTTTAGTATATTATATTTTAACACATAATCTGTGTTAAATCTTCATTTTGGATATTGCAATGATTTTGTAGGCCCTTTAGGCATATTTATTGTAAAAGCCTTGTACATAAATTTGCTAGTCCTAAGCTTCGACGTTGAGTTTCAAGCATTTTTAATGATGGGGATTTGGCCGATTGGCAAAATCCGTGCGAACACAGTTGACAGTTAACAATATTTAGTGCCCATGGACAAGGGATTACGATTCGATTACCGAAACGAAACCCACAACCGTCTATGTCTGGCACTAAATACTTAGTGAAGTAAGGCAAAAAAAAAAAAAAAACGAAAAACGAAAAACTAAATAAATAAATACATATATATATCTATTAAAATATATCGATTTAAGAGAGAGAGACGTGTTAAATGAACGCTTTGAGCATTAGACGACTAACACACAATTGAGATGGAAAACGGGAGCAATTATTTAAAAAGAACAACAATAAATTTAAAAAGTATACACACACTATACCACATGTATATGGAATAAAGAAAATATTTAAACAATTGTAGGCAATAAATAACTAAAGAAAAAAACCCCCCCTGTAGGATAAAATATAATTGAAAAGCAAATAAACACGAAATGTTTCACTTGTAAAGTAAGCAGAGAGATTTAGCTAAGAAATTTACCAAGTATTTATCGATAACTTCACGCCACAACTGAGTTATCGCGAATAGATAATTGTAAGAAATGAAATTTAAAATCAAATCTAGCATTAAACGTAATTACAATGAATTAATTAATTAATAAACTGCCTTAGCACCAGCGCGAAGAAAACAAAAATACCAAGTTGAAGTATGTTTAGATGAACAAAAAAAATTACGAAGCACGTGCTTAGTTTTAGTTTAGCAGCACTCTTTAGAGCCGACATATTGAGCAATATATGAATGCATATTATGGATTACAATTACTGCCAATTACAACAAGACAAACGTGACTTTGAGCCAGAATTTTATTTAATTTCGAGTTTTTTTTAATGTATTTTTTCAATTCAATTGCTTAAAAGTCAAAAAAAAATGCTTACTATCGATCAGTGATCAACTGTTATCGAAGCAGGATCATCTCTAGGCAAAACACCAATAAACGATAAACGATAGTTGATAACGAACACCACCCGATTTTAGATTTTAGAACGGAATGAAGTTACTCTTTAACCATAAATGTGCGTTACAAATTGTTAATTACATATTAACTAAAATGTTAACTTTGCGGCTTCAACACACAAACACACACACACATACACAAATGTGTTACACACATGTATTAGCTAAAGTTAATTAGAGCAATTTTTGTCTGTTCCATTGTGTTGTTTGTACCACAATTTAAACCACATTTTCAGTTTCGTACTCATCAAAGTTTCAAATAAAGCATATTTTTGTTAACTTCTGCGAGAGTTTTAATAAAAAAATCACTTACCCCGGCACTGACAGCGAATTATCCCATAAAACACGCAGTTGACGTGTAAATGCCGCCCACACTTGGGCCATGCTCTCAACGCCACCCAAGTGGGCGTGGCAGGTGGCCAGCAAGCAACTGAGGCGACTGACCAAAGAATCAGCAACGGCGCTCTTGATGCGCATTGGATCGAACTGCCAAGGGAAATATGTTAAAAAGAATATATTAAAATATATATTCGATTAAGTTAGCATATTTATATATATAAAAGATTTAGTAACAAGTAAACATTCCGATCGTTTACAATTTATAAAAGTCAGAATCTAATTTAATGAAACTGTTGGGATATATCAAGAGAATCTCAATGAATCAGTTTTGACTTTGCATTTGAATGATAAATTTGCGATATATAGAAAATTAAAAGATTTCATCAGAGAATATTCTAATATATTGTCCGATTGTACCTCAAAGTGATCGAAATATTTTATCTATTTGAAGTTTAAATATTCAAAAACCTCTTTACTTAAAAGAAGTTTTAGTATATTAAAATACTAAATGAACTTACTAATTAAATCATTGTGTTTGCAATATTTAATCTATAAACTAAATAAGAAGGTAAATGAAATCTCCAGTTGGAATGTAAGTTTAGTATATTAGAATACAAAATTAATTCACTAATCAAATCAATATTTAATCTAAATTAGTATTTTAAATAATCGAAATCTTTTTTACTTCAATGAAATCTGCAGTTAAACTGTAGAAATATAAGTTCTGTATATTAAAATACTAAATGAATTCACTAATTAAATCAAAGTGAATGAAGGTCTGAAGTTAAAGTGTTGGAATGTAAATATAGTATATTAAAATACTATATTTATTTGCTTAAATAGAATATTTTAAGAGTTGCCGTAACTTACCTTATCCTTAAAGCTCTGCTTGGAGTAGGGATACAATGCCATTTGGGGATGCATATCGGGAAACAAGTAGGCGAGCAACTCAATGAGTTCGCTTTCATTCATCGGACCCGGTAAACTCTTTGTCAATCCCGCCTGCGAAGGCAGCTCATAATTGCTCCGCTCTCCCCTTCGTCCAGTCAGCTTATGTTCGGTGAGCTTATCCAAGGGATTCGTGTGCTCAGCGCCGCTGCTGATGCCCGAGAAATTCCTGCCTACAAATGATTCCAACGAGCGCGACACTTTTCCCACGGCTTGATAGTCGCTCAAGCAAAGTGTTAGATAGGAGAAGGCCTCCACAGATAAGTAGATCTTGCCCAGCGGTGCTTTGGCAGGCACAAAATCCGACCGCATCTCACTATCAAATGCAACGTTCTCGAAGAGTTCTGGCCAGGTGTAGACCAAGTAGCTTTCGGTGCTCGATTCGGGAGCATAGCCATGAGGCAGCGCATAGAAATGTTGCACATCCAGACGCTCCACATCGCCATCGATGGCAATATCCTCGGTGTAGCAATTGAAGGGCACATACAAGGGCATGCGTATGCGCACCGCATCCAGCGAGTAAGTGGTGCGTACCGAGATCTTCGCCTCACGTGGATACAAAGCGGGCAGCTTGTCATGGAAGAGCGTCAACAGACCCGTCAAATAGCGACAGTCTTCGGGCGTCTGTTCGAGGCCAATCAGTCTGAAATTCGTGCGCAAAGCTGGTGCCAAGGAGACGCCCATGTAAAAGTTCCACTTGGGATCATGGATCTGCACAAAAATGGGCACCACACTGGACACTTCGGCAGCCACAACAGCAGCTGCGCTGAGAATGAAATTGAATTCTGATGGTGACCTCATATAGTTGTTGCCACCACCAGCGGGATGCAGCACAACAAAGCGACGCAGTCCATAGATCCTGGCCAGCGTGTGCAACTCACTGGATTTGCGTATGGGCGGTCCAAAGCTATTCCAATTGGACATCAGATCGTGATGACAATTGGTGCGTTGCAGGCACCTCTCGCCTTCTGCTGCTAGACCCTCTGCTGGTGGCTCACGTTCTGCCAGCTGTGCCTCGTAGTAGTCCACGGCAATGCCATTGTGCAGCATGTCCAATGTTTTGGACTCCACTTGCCATTTGCAGTGGAAAAGTTCCTCTGGCTGCAGTGGGACGCCAATATCGACGTCCACTTCCCATTTGCGCAGTAAGTCACCTAGCTGTGCGTTGAATACTTCCCAGTCTGTGTCGGCGCTGAAGTTTTCACGATAAAAATCATTATCGTCAATTTCCTCGGCCATTGTTTATTGGCTATTTAGGCGTGTCAACAAAAACAAAAGATGCACAATAAGCAAACTGCAAGTAAACGCTGCCAGCTGTTAGCCAGACTAGTAGCGTTGCCAGCTGAGCTGAGGGCGTTGCCAGATGTCCATGAATATAGTACAGTATTGTATTTTTTAAGGAATTAATAAACATGCTTATATTGATAATAGGCTAAAATAAAATTACATTCTTTAACAATGTTCTCCCTTGATGATATAAATATTCACCATTTATATTGGTAAAATATTAAACAGCTGTTCAAGATTTGAAGCATAAAATATGACCAAACTACTTACTTATTATGCTTGTGGTAGTTTTGGTATATTTGCCAGCCCTAAGTGGCGCATTTCGAAATAGAACGATGCGGTCACTACACAACAATGCAGAAGAGGAAAAGTAAACAAAATTGGAGCCAATTGTAAATTATTAAAAAATTTATTACATTTACGTGAATTTCAGGTGAGAAAGGACCAAAATCCGTTCACAGCCGCTTCGATTGGAGTGAGAAGCCCACGAAGATGTTTCTAAAACTGTGGGAGGAGAACATTCCGAATTTGCGCGCCGGCAAGAAAAGAGCTCAAGTGCACAAGGAAATTGCCGCGAAAATGCATATGTATAAAGCAAGAACAACTGAAATTAAATCAAAAATGGATAACATGGTTAAGAGATACAAGTAAGTATGCCTAATAATTAAATATAATTTATTATTATATTTATTAATTTTACAGAAAAGAAATGCTGGAACATCATTTGAAGGGCGAGCAATCTTCATGGGAATATTTCGATCAAGTACACGATATATTGAAAGAAACGAAATACCACAACGTATGGTCTACGGAAAAATTCGGTTAGTGCTTGTAAATTAAGCTACGAAAAGATTTCAATACTTTACTTGTTACAGACTTTTCTCCCTTGGAAGAAAGCGACAGCGACGATAGCAACAACTCCGCAACTTGGCCAACAAGCGATAATGAATCGTCGAAAAAGGCGAAAACTTCAACGGCAGAAATCATTAAAGCTGAGACTTTTGAGGAAACTGCTTCAGTCAAAAGTGACTTGACTTTCGCATCTTCTGAACGACCTGTTTCAGTCAACAGTGACTTAAATTTCGAATCAACAGATGAAGAAGAAGACTACGACAATGTAACTGCTGCCACAAGCGAATTTAAACCTGTATCAGATAGAAGATTGGCCATCGAAGAGGCAAAATTGGCAATACAGCGTGAAGAGCTAAAACTTATGAAAAACATGGCAGATGAATTGTCATCATTGCACCGCGAAGTCCTTAAAGTCTACAGAAATAAATAAAGCTCACCATATTGCTCCATTAAGTACAAAAATTACAAATACATACATATTTACATAAGGCAAATCAAAAACAACTTCTCGTTCAATTTCAAACTGTAGCTACTCTAAATCAGCTGTTCGGTAAAGCGCACTCAAATGGATGTTCGACTAAGCTCAGCGTATTATCGAGCAACGATTAATGAGGAGCTCGATAACTTCGTCGATAAATCAGTTTGTGCGCGATTCGATTTTCAGTTATTCCGAACTTTTTGCGCGTTCGCGAAAATAAAATTTTAATTCGTTTGGCTCGTGTTTAAAACGTCGCGACGCGTGTGTTTTTTGTTTTAATGTATTAAGAGCAAGTGCGGGTGCTCAAAAATTGTTTTAGTTAATGCGAAAATACGTTACGTGCAGTGAAAATTCATCTTCGCGCCCGCGTCGAGCATGTGTGTGTGTGTGTGTGGAACTTAACATAAGCTGTGCTTAAAGGTAAGACAATAATTTGATTTCAGCTTTAATGTTTGTTTGGTTGTTTTATTATTAATTTACATCAATCCATTCACTATATTGTTTGCTGACTCGCGGGCTTTATATGCTTAAAAAGGGTAAACATAACGCTTAACCAACAACCAGGGTGCCCTCATCGGGGAACTCATGAGTGGGCACCTCCAAGTTTAATGGCGCCGGTCCCTTGCGAATGCGTCCAGATGCATCGTAATGGGAGCCGTGGCAGGGGCAATAATAGCCGCCCCAATCGCCAGCATTCGCAATTGGCACACAGCCCAAATGCGTGCAAACGCCAATCACCACAAGCCATTCGGGCTTAACGACGCGTTGCTGTAACGTAACACAAAATTTAGTATATTAAGCTAGTAAGGTATATTTGAAAAATACGTACATCGTCTGTCTGAGGATCACGCAATTCCGATGTGGCAACACCGCGCTCCGTTTGAATTTCGCTTTGGGTACGATGGCGAATAAACAATGGCTTGCCGCGCCATTTGAACGTCACCGACTTGCCCTCGGGGATGTCGGCCAGTTTAATTTCGATTTTGGCCATGGCCAACACATCGGCTGTGGCGCTCATTGAGCTGACGAAAGCGTTAACCAGTCCCTTGGCGGCATAGGCACCTCCAACGGCGCCAGCACCAACCATCAAGTAGGAGAAAGCCTTGCGCTCCTCTGTTGTCTGGTTGCGACGACGTGCATCCTGCACCGAGTCACGACGATACGGCGAGAAGTCGGGCACCTGCAGATCGGTGTGACCCTGGCGCGTAGCTGAAAGACAAAAACGCATTAGAATCCCATTCATTAAAAGTGGCAGTAGTGTTTTGTCCGTGTGTGTGCGCTTGCCAATCAGCTGTTTTCACTTGTCTCGGTGGTCGAGGTTATGTTGAAATTACGTAAGGAAATTCGCAACTTTAGCAATTGTAGAGTGGAAAACATTGCGAAAATTGCATTTCGTTAATCCGTGTTTGCATCCTCCACACATAATTCATACACTTGGGGCAGCAAAATTATGTAACGCGACTGTTGCTGTCGTCGTTGTCAGCGATTTCTTCTGCTTACCAACGGCATTGACAGCGACACCGCTTGCTCGCAGGCCCGTGGACAGCGCTTGTGCGTTGGAACGCACAAGGGCACAGGAGACGGCTTTCATCATCTTGTGGCTTGAGTTTAGTTTGTTACTTATTTGTTTTTGTATCGAAAATCTCGTTGACGAGACCAACGTCGTCCGTCTACTTTGCTGTTGCTGTGAAAACCAGAGTGAACGTTTACCGCAAGGCTAAAAATACCAAATCAGTTTATGCAAATTTTTGTATAAATGCCTATGCTGAACAATGTAAAATACAAAGCATTACTTAATATTGTCAAATTTATATGTTATGTTTATGGCAAACTCTGCCTTGTGTCATAAATATTTGAAATATTTTATAATTGTGTAGTATTTTGTACAAGTAGCATGGCGCAAAAATGCTGCACGTAACGCAATTCGCTCACGTAACGTAACAATTGTTACGTAGAGTTTGTTAAGTTGGCAGTACGTAAAGTTGCGACTTACTTGAAGTTGGCTGCGTACGCATGATTTGACTCACTTGAAGTTGGTTGCGTGCGAAAAATTTGAATCACATGAAGTTGGATGCGCGCACAAGATGACCCGCGTAGTTTTGAAATTGAAAATTTCTATTGTTATTGTGTTAGTATCTAGGGTTCAACAGAACAAAGAATTAACTTTTCTGTTCAATGTTATTGCTGTTTATGTTTGTTACTCGTAAATTATTTTTAATAGATTCCGATGTATTTTTTTTAAAGTCATCATTAATCTTTCTCCTTACGGTTTAACGACAATGCACAATGCGGTATTAAAAACTTTCCCTTAATTTTTGATCTCAGATTTGATAGCATGCAATTGCATACTAATAATCCCCATATTTGCCCCATCCATCTGTGTCAAGGTAAGCAACCCTCTTTAATGAAAAGTTTTCCTTATGAAAATTTAGTGACTGCAACAGTTTAGCTTTTGGCGAAAAAGGGTTTTCACGGCAAACCGGTTGTGAATCAACCACCCAACTCACCACCACACACACACACACACAGTTTGCACAGTTTTCCTTTTTCCGATTGCATTTCTCCGACTGAGCTCAGAATGATGTCATTTGATTCAAATCCTGCGCTTTGATGTCCTCGTTGAGTACAGCACAAATAATTGTTTAGGCACGGGGTTGCAAAGGGGGATTGTTTTTGGGGTCGGAAAGGGGGGAAACTCAATTCGTTTAACGAAATTAATAAGCGCATTTTGAGCAGCATTTGGATATGGATATTTTTAGTGTTGATGTTTTATTTTGTATTTTTGTTGGTGAGAAATTTCTTCGCTGACCTCATCGTGTTAAACCGCAAAACAATAAACGCATAAAATGCTCGTAAAAAAAATGCATAAAAATGAGCAACTTGCCGCACAAATAAAAAACACAAAAAAATTCTGAATGCGCATAAAAGTAGGCAACGTCAAATAATTCGCCAAACTTTAAACCCAAAGAGAGAGAGAGTAGCAAAAAAAAAAAGCAAATAAAGCTGTAAAAAAAAACGAAAAACGGCAAACGCGCAGCCGGCAAAAGTAATTCCTTTGGCGCCAGGCCTGTGATTATCGAAAGTAGTTCTTTTTGATGTCGAAAGTTTTTCGGCCTCCCTCGCTTCCCCCTCCTCACGTCCTCAAACTCCCTCGTTCGCTAGGTGGCATGAAACGAAAGCGAAAGGCGAATCTACTGCTGTTGCTGCTGCTTCTTCTTCTGCTGCTGCTGGGCAATCTGCGCACATAACGGCGCTTCTATGTACTTGCTTTCACACACACACACATACCAGCAAAAGTTTCCCCTCTTCCCTCTCTACACACACAGAGGAGAAAGAGGAGCGCACACACTCTATAACATTCGCATAGAGACATAGCATAGAAAAAGTGCGTGAATTTTTCGGTGGGAGGGGGGGGGGGGGGGTGAGCCAAACAGGAAATCATTTGGGATGCACCGAAACACAATTACACTAACGAATCTTGCAAGGGGGAAGAGAAGGGAAGGGAAAGGAAACGGGAGAGAAAAGAGAAGCAAGAAAGTGGTTAAAGAGCGAAAGAATGTCATCATATATTACATATTTCTCCGCATGAAGGGAATTAACCTTTTTTTTGTTTATGTCTGCACAGCAAATATTTCCGTCGTTTCATTCATGCATGCTAAAGAGTAGAAAGATTTATGGCACACTTAAAGCGATGATGGTGGTTGCACTTTCAAGAGTTACGATCAATTATATATTTTATAGATTCTGTTATTTATTTATATGTTTTACAAATGTTAAGGTCATCAAGATTTTGTTGATAAATATCAGTTATTTGGCATAAAATGTCTTACTAATTGAGTTACAGCAATGTATAAAAAAAATGTCTTCACAATGAGATTAAATTAAATTAAAGTTTAATTTGTTAAATATTCGTTAATAGGAATGCAATTTTGCCTCTCTGCATAAACCAAAAAATTCAGCTGAATATAAAATGAAGCCTTTAAATTTAAGTGTATTGTTGATTTCACTTATATTGTCAATTAATTATAGATTATTAATTTACAATTTACACATTATTAATTTGTTAGAAGATAGCTATTGGAAATTCAATTTATGTGAAGTAAAAAATCGAAATGGCCCGGAATATTAATATGATTATTTGTACAAAAAAAGTCTCTAAAGAGTGACATGAAATGATCAATGACCCATTTAATTTTTTCGGTAATATAAATTCGATATTTAAAATCATTCTGTTTATTCTTGTATTAGCCTTCGTTTCATTTAGACATCAAATGCATTGCAAGTACTGAGCTTTTACTTTTATTAGGTTCGCTATAGTTCAACATTTACTTAATCTTTGCTGCGATTTATTAAATTGCCTTATTGAAATTTGTATATCACACATATTTCAAAATTCCTTCACAAACTTATTACGAAATTACATTTCAAATAGTTGGAACTATTTTTATTCAAATTTTTTAGTTTCCTCTCAAATAGTAAATAAGATGAAGACACTAAGAAACTGATATGAATTTTGAATCGATTGCATTATAGCGATTTACTCTGATTTAAGAGAAGTGAAAGAAATTGATCTGTTTTATAACTTTTCCTCTGCTAGACACTTTGAAATTGAATCTGTTTTTTTTTTAAGAAAAGTAAAAAAATTGTCGCTTGATAACTTTTTGCTATGCCAAACACTGTGAAATAGTCGAGTTTATCAACTTTGGCAAGTGTATTGCAGTAGCACAGTTAAAACTATGCCGCGTAGGCGACGCAGCAGCAACAACAACAACAACTTAAAGGCAGCAGCAGCAGCAGAAAGCAAACTGCGGAAACTCGCACCCCTTCCACACACACACATACACCCCCAACTCACTTTTGGCAGACTGCGTTACACTTTTCAGCAACTTTTACATTGGGCAATGGCGCCAACTACAACAGCAGCAACACAGCAGCAACAACAACGATAGCAACTGCTTTTGCTGCTGCCTATTTTTCAACCCCCTACCACAAAGTTATAGAGCCGAGGGCTGCTTTTCCAGCTCCAGCTTAATGTGTGTGTGTGTGTGTGTGTGTATGCTAGAGTGTGTGTGTGTGTGTGTGTGTGAGTGGCGTGTGCAGCGTTGCGGCTGCGGCTGTGGCAATAACAACAACAGCAACAACAACAGCAGCAACAACGACGACAGCAACATTGCCGCTTATCGCAACATCAACCAAGCATAAAGCTCAATACACACGCACCACACCACACCCCCCGCTCCCTCCCCCTAGCAAACCGCCCTGCAACAACAGTTCGCCTTCGCCCCCCTCCCCCCGCTTGTGCTTGAGGAAAGTTGAAAGTGGAAAATTGTGCGTGGCAGCCAAAAAATTTTTGAGCTCAGTCGACGAGCTGAGTGACGGCCTCCAAACCGAACTGACTGACAGTAGAGAGCTTCCCCCCGCTCCCCTCCGCTTCCCTGCAGCCTTAACCCGCCCCCACCCCCGCCCCCTCTTAGAGCAGATGCCATGCAAAACCCATTTACTCCTTGGGCGTCTTTCACTGGAAATTAAATGAGCGAGAGCTGTGCAACGTTAGAAAACTTGGAGGAAAAGGAGAAAAGCAGCGAGAAGCTTGTGGCATGTGCAGCCTTTAAGATGCTTGTCCCAGGAGTTGTTGCCACCAACAAAAAAAGAAAGTAGAAAATGTAGCACAGCTGGCATTCATTTTTTTGTAGGCTGCTGCTGCTCTCCGGTTTGCATTTAAAGTTATTATGCCAAGGGCCACGATTTTCAGCTTGGGTCGCTTGCGCTGCGTGGGAGTTTTCATCATCTTTTAGTTGTTGTTGCTGTTGCTGCTGCTGTTGTTGCCACATGCTTAGCCAGGCCGCTTTGTTGCCTAGCTAAGGACTTGTATATCCATCGCTTGCTGCCCTTTTTTCTGCACTCTCCTCTCTCTCTCTTTCTTTCTCTTAGTTGGCTGAGCCATTTTGTCAGCCAGAGGATTAGGTGACCATGACAATTGGTCAATGGCCATTGGTCAAAATGGGCGTCTGTTTGTTTTCATCTTTAAAATGCGTACAAAAACAACTTTAAAATGACTCGCAAATTATCCTTTTTTTTTTGTTTTTTTTTTGTGTGTGGGAGAAGAAACAAAGCAACTTTTTAGTGCTTTCTTCAGGGAATTCTGTGAAAAGTTTTAAGCGAATTGGCTTCAACATTTTGAATGAAAAGATGGGAAATGATTTATAGCATAGAAATGTATATGTTTATAAAAAAGAAGTTTGTATTTTACATTTTACAAAATTTGCATTTTAATTATTATTATTTGAGTCGCTGAGTTTAGTAGCTAGCACAACCTTCATTTAGTTATTATTGTATTTCTTTATAACTAAACACGTAAATAAATAATAATATTATTATTGCTTTATTCAAATAACGAATGCAATTCCATATTGCAATGACAGACCAAATTTGAATAACATGCAATTTTTATTAGATTCATTTCATTATGTGCAAAGTTATGTTGCTTAGAAGTATTTATTTTATTCAAAACATTAGTCAAATTGAATTGCATTATTAAATTAGGCAACACTTTCTGAGCTGCCTAAAAGTAGGCAACATTTTTATCGTTGTGGCATTATGCAATGATCCTCAGTTTACTGAAGTTCTTAGGAATATCTTCAAAAAAATTATCATGATGTGGAGAAGTATTTTAGTCATGTACTATCAAAGATCAATGCGAGTAAATTGCCGTAAGAATTAAATGAAGAAAACTTTGGCTAGGATAAATTCATGCGTATTATAATTCGATGCTTAATAAATCATCATCTAATAATAACGTAAAAAAAGACATGCAGTTTTAAGCTATTAGGAGTTCTTAGCAATATTTTGTTGACTACATTTTACTTTTGGCTGACTATATCATTCCTTAATTAGAGCTAATTATCAAGCCTATGTGCCTAAAATCAGTTTCTTTTAATCGCAAACAATATGTTTCGAGTTTGAATATCAAATTTTTGCTTAAAGCTGTTTTAAATTAAACATCATACTGTTGACTTATTTCTTTGCTGTCTGTTTTTATTGCAAATAATTATTAACCTATTTGTATAACTATAACTCAGTACTTTTGAATACAGATTTTAAATTAATTTGTGGAAAGATTTTACTAGCAATTGAAACTTGATAAATTACGTCATTTTCAATTCGATTTTTAGTCTCTATTCGACACCTTTGTTTTATAATGCACTTAAGCACTGTAGATTTAAAGGTAATTTAACTTGTTAGACAATTGAATTTTGTTAGAAAGATTATAAGCGTTATTTTACTATTCAAAAATTATTTAAATTCTTATTTATTTATTTATTTATTACTCTTTCAAACATATTCTTATGGTCTATAGCAAACTGAAGTATTGGCATAAAAATAAAAGCCGTTGCCTGCTTTCAGCTACCTTAAAAAAGTGTTGCCTACTTTCAGGCAGTTGTTGATAATAATCCCTTCTGCGTTGCATAGTGGAAAGCAAGTTTCTCACTTAACCTATTTATTATTATATCCAATCTATTTTGACTGCTCCATGCTCGATGTATATGAAATGTTGCCACTCCCCCCCCGCCCGCCCCCTACCTTTCAAAGCCCACTGCCACGCCCCTCGCACTTTAAACTTTGTTGACATTTTTCAATTTGCGGCAACTTGAAAGTTTTGCCAAAAAAAAAAAAAACGCAAAAAAATAAACTTTGCCTAGAAGCTAAAGGAAAAGTAGGAAAATGAAAATGAAAACGAAAATGTAAAAGGAAAAGCGTCAATGAAACCTGCCCTAAATTCGCACAAGCGGCTTAAAACAACAACAACAATGCCACAAAAAGGAAACAAAACATATAAAAAGCAGCAAAAGAAAAAGAAAAACACCGAAACGAAGAAAGCGAAAATAAAAACAGGACACAAAGCGTGGCAAATAAGACGCACAGCGGGGGGGAGCGGAGGGGAGGGAATAAAAAGGTGGAAAGTAACGCAGGAAGTTGTTATTGAAGAAGAAGAAGCAGCGGAAGAAAGGAAACGTCGACGCTGCGTTTTCTTTTTTTTTTTTGTTGTTGTTTCTTTGGCTCGTTTGCTGCGCTTCTTGCTGCGCTGTCTACTTGCCTCTTCCTCCCTTCTACCCCTACCCCTCTCTCTGTCACACTCTTTTTCTTTCTCTCTCTAGCCCTCTTGTCTCTCTCTCAAAGGACTCCAGCAGGACACGCGCCATAAGCAAAAAGGAGGCGCAGCACGCATAAATCTAATGCCAAATTACATTATTTTGTCATTTTGGGGCCGAACTCCCCCCCTCCCTCCTCCCTTCGTTGTTGTTGCCTGTGTTGCTGCAGTGTCCTGGCCGCAGGGCATAAAACACTGTCAAAAATAAACTTGCGTCGAGCAGCAGCAGCAGCAACAAAAGTGAAAGTAAAATATAAAAAAAACGAAAAAAATGCAGAAAGCTCTTGGGGTAAAAGTTTTGTTTGCCTTCCCGTTCCCCGCTTCACGCTGTTGCCTGTAAAAAGTACATTATATGCAAGCCTGCAAAGGAGCCAGAGGGGGGTGTGTGTGTGAAGAGAGGGGAGAGTGGGGGGGGGGGGATTGTGACTGTCCCTGGGTCTGGGGTTGTTTGCCAAGTTCGCGGCCAAAGCCGAAAGTGAAAGTAAATGCAAGCGAAGCTCACGCGTCGCAGTCGCTGCCGGCGTCGCTGCCGGCGTCGCTGTCGACGTCAGTGTCGACGTCAGTGTCAGCCAAATATCCTTCGGCACGTTGCTTGGCCAAGGACATTGCGGCCATTAAAAATCGTAGCGCTTTCTTGAGACGCGACTGCAGCGAGTTTTGTGTGTGTGTGTGAAGCGCACTTTTCTCGTCGCTCTCTTTGCTCTGCTCTCTCCGAGTGAAAACTCACACGGTCTCTCTCTCTCATGCTTTCACACTCTCTGCTCTCTTTGCTGCTGCGCACTTTTGTGCACTTTCACTTTCATTGCCTTGCCCTTTACCTTCGGCAGCTTTTCACTTTCGCTTTTTCAAACTGAGAGAGAGAGAGAGCAAAACCCTGAAAAGTTCGTCGACGTTTTGTGCCTCCAGCTATAGCTATCTCACTCTCACTCTCTCGCTCTCTCTTTCGCTCTCTGTCGCACGCATTGCGACTTCCTGTCTCTGTGTGTGTGGGCTTCCGGTTTTGTTTTTACAACTGATAAGGCGTCAGTCAGGCGACGCAACGCAACCCGCCGCATGCCGCCCAAAAAAGTATGCTATGCTTTTTTCGCTTCGCCTCCCTTTTCGCTGTGTCTGTGTGTGTGTTTTGGGAAGACGACCAGCAGGCGCCCCGTTTTATTGTTGTTGTTGTTGCCTGGCGTTGCAAGGATCAAGGACGTTCAAGAAAACTGAAATGGGCGACGCTCGGCTTCGTGCTTCGCGTTCCAAACTCAACTCGAGTCGAGTCGAGTCGAAAAACCGACACAGAAAAAAAAAACTGCAGGGCGTACATTTCATTTACTTTGGGGCGTCGCTGTTGCTGCTGCTGCTGCTGCTGCTGCTTTTTGGTGGTGGCTTGACTTTGACATGGGTACATTGTGGAGGCAGCTGACTAAGAGTTGGGGGCAAGTTGGGTGGCTTCCTTTTTGCGGCTGCAGCTGCCTCGACATTCACTGTATATAGCCCAAAAAAGATGTGCGTGTGCGTCTTCTACTATATACATTTAATGGCATAGGGAAAGGGCAACACTCTCTCTTCCTCTCTCTCTCTCTCTCTCTCTCTGTTGGTGTGTGTGCTGCAGTCCTTTATTGAGGCGCCACCACCACCACCCACAACAAAATATAAAAAGCACTTTTGGAGGAAGCCTACCAAAAAGCGACCGCTCGCTGCGTTTGTAATTTTGGCGCTTTTTGTGCGTGTGCAGCATTGTGACTGACGTTGATTGCTGTTGTTGTTCGTTGCTGTTGTTGCTGTTGTTCGTTGCGTGTATATAGACCTATATAATATGCCGACTTCTGCGTAGTTTTTGGCACTGCACAAGCACAAAAATTTCATTTGCTTGTGTTGTCGATTCTTATGTGGGTCGCTTCTAGTCTCTGGTGTCTTGCTTCATGTGCGGTGCATAGCAATGAGAATTTATATGCCACACTCTCTCCCCCTCTCTCTCTCTCCTCCCTTTTCTTGTGGTGCGTTAGTTTAAAGTTGAGCCTCCCCTTTTCGCCTTTTTGAGGCTTTTGCGGGTTTTTTGCCTTCCTTTTTGAGCTTGGTTTCCTCATAAAGTGCGTGCCAAATGTCTTCGAAAGCGGTTTGAACTCGTTTCCTTTAAACTTAATTGCCAACTTTCGAGTCTGGATTTAAATACCTTGGAGATAAATAGTTAAATATACACAACATATAATTGAGAAAGGGAAAATGCTAATGAGCGTCGAAATGTCAGCAAATGTTTTAGTTGATTGTGAGAAATTGACACTCTTCTGTGTGGTTAATCATTCACTAAGGAATTTTTCGGCAAAGACATATAAAGAGACTGAAGAAAAACTAAATAATTATATTAATTGGTAATAATCTGTAAAACGTATCTTTAACTACAATATATTATATTATGAATCATAAAATCAGCACAACCGACAAACTAATGAATTTAACGAGTAATTGTTAATCATAGTTTTGTTAATTATTAATTGTATTATAGGTAGAACAGTATGCATTATAATCAAAGCTCAACAAATTAAGTGTGTTTTTATTTAGGAAACTTCCTTAAATATAGAATAAAGTCTAATAGTAATTGTTACTCATTAAATAGAATGTATCACCTACAAATTTTTTGCAAAATTTTGAAATCGGTAAAATTATTATTCATAACAAGCAATAAAGCTAATGTGCGATAATAATTTTAGAATATACCGACATAATATACCGCAGAAATACAATATATATACCAAATGTTAGATTTGGTATATTAATATAGAGTGCAAAATATACCGAACTAATATACCGCAGAAATACAACATATATACCAAATGTTAGATTTGGTATATTTATATAGAGTGCAAAGTATAACGAATTAATATACCGCAAGAATACAAAAGATATACCAAAGTTTTTTTTTTAGTATATTAATGTAGAGTGCAAAATATACTAGATTGCTAGCCAAAGCAACTAAAACCCGTTGTTACTCAACGTTTTTGCTCATTTCTTATAGAACTTCTATATTTCTTATCCGATTTTCAGGAATCATACAAATTGTTTCTTTCAATGAAAGAATTAAGCCAAAACACTCAATTAGTAATAACACTTAATAGTAATATTCTAAAGAAACACAGAGGTGATTATGATATTAAAGTAGATCATTGCAAATGTTTGATTATTTAATGACGATGTTTTTGGCATATGATCATATAAATTATACATTCACAATGAATGATACACTCACAATAGCTTTTGTTCAGCATTCAAAGTAAAGCAAAGACCTCGCCTATACAAATTTATTTCGTTAATTTCTAATAATTAATATTTTAAGTATTTAAATGGCACATTTTTGATGCCTAATTGATGACAATTGCACTTAAAATTTCTGTTCAGCGTGCAGCAAATTCAATAGAAATTATAGTAGTCTTGACTTTGATTATTAATATATATGCCTATTTATTTTATATACTAGCTGGTATAATTCAAAAGTATCTCTTGGACATTAGCTTAACAATATAATGTATATACTCGTATGTTTTTTTTTTTAGCTTAGTTAGCTTTCGTAACTCTTTTTTCCCAATGTAATATGCTACTCATTGTGGTATATTAATTTGGTATATTTTTCGAACAAATACCACACTTTTTTGCTTAGCTTTCTTACTTATTATATTTCAGTTTTCTTTCATAACCCTTTTTTCCCAATGTAATATGCTTCCCACTTCACCTTTTGCTTCGCATTTCTTTTGCTGCTCAGTTTTTCGCTTTTTTTCGCTTATTCCCACTGCGCATTTGCATTTGACTCAACTGTGTACGAATTGCTTTTGGCTTTTGCTGCTGTTGCTGTTGATTTGGCATCCTCTTTCATTGAGAAATTACTCAATGACAGCACCTGCCCATCAAAATCAGCAGCGTATTCTCCCCCTTCCCCACCTCTCTTCGCTTTGCCTTTGCCCTGGCAACTTGGCTACCTGTGTGTACCCCCCACTCCCTCTTTCATTTGCTGTACTCACGCTTCTCCACCCTCTCCTCTGACCTACTCTTGAGTTTTTACTACACTCGTACAATCTCGAAAATGTCAATCAAAACAAAATGTCAGCCTGCAATCTCTTCGCTTTCCCCCCCAAACTCAACTCGACTCGCAGCTCATTTGAGCGCAATCGTTGCCATTCGTTTCGCTTCGCATTTTCCACGCTGCGTGTGTGTGTGAGTGTGTGTGTGTGTGCTTTCAAGGGGGGGCTTTTCAGCTTTTCTACAAAAACAATTAAAAAACTTTCGGGATTAAAATGTATTTGTAATTATGTATTAGGCCAAATAAAAACAGTCAAAAACAAAATAAAAATGTGCGACGTTGCTTTTGTTGTTGTTGCTGATAACACACACACACACACACACATATATATATATATATATAGTGACTGGCTTTGGGCTATGTAAAAGCTTCGCTTGCTGAGGTACATACTCAGGACTCAGGACACAGGAAACACGCGCAGCAGCGACGCCAACGTCGACAGCGACGTTCACAAAATTTTTGTGTTGCATTGACAGACGCAGCCTACGCACAACATATACACACACACACACACACACGCACACACAGTGGGAGAGTAATTATGTTGCCCGGCATCCTTCGGCTCTGAAGCAAGCCAAGCCAAGCCTCTGCCAGCTGCCACGCCTCCACCGCCTACCCCCCGTCAGCCTTTGCCTTTGGTATTTTTAGTTGTGCTTCTCTGTCTTGTTTTCATTGCATGCCTCAATGTCCCCCTCCACTCCTCCTCCTTCTCCTTGGCTTAGCCTGCCACCCACTAGTTGTGTGTCTATGTGTCTCTGTCTTTCTATATTCCTCTGTGTGTGTGTGTGTGCGTTTTGACGTCGCCGTCGACTGCGCAGCTCATTGAAATTTGAGGATTTTTGTCTCAGTGCCCTAATTAATTTTACGTACCATGAAAATCATTGTTTGTTGCTTTGCTTTTACTCTATTTTTCCTCTTGTACTTGCTCTTGCTGCTTCTTTGCTGTTTGCTGTCATTGTGTCTCTGTGTGTGTGTGTGTGTGATTGTGTGTGTGTGTGTGTGTGTGTGCGATTGCGAGTCGCATTGCAGAGACAGAAACCTGTTTGAGCTACAACAACAACAACAAGAACAGCAATGAAAACAACGCAGCAGCTCCTGCAACACTAGTCACGACTACACTGCACAAAATTTATCAACAGTTAATTATGCAATTTGTTAAGAGAGTTTTTCTTACTACAAGTTGCACTGCAAATCAGATTATTGTTATTTGAAACATATGCAGAGGAAATACAAATCTTTATTATTAAATAATAATAAGAAACTATTGCTGAGTATTTATAAAATATTTGAGCAATCATTGGCATTGCAAGCCTATTAATGTTAATAAAATAGGAAGCATCATTAAGCAAATAGAAAAAGAAGTGGGGGTGTTATAACTTACAAGTGCTTGAATGCATTTCACATATACACATACAATAAGACACATAATATGAATGATGTAGAAAATTCCATCACTAAGAGGCAATCAGAAGTAATGATTAAAAAAATGCATACGTATAAAAAAGTTAGACTAAGCTCTTATTAATAATTGTAATGATAACAGAAAAATTGTTAAATTTTTTATACTTTTTGGGGCAAAAGATGACTTCTTCTGCTTTTTATGGAGGCAGTAAGTTAGAATAGTCTTACATCTTATGGGTACCGGGTAGAAAAATTAAACATTTTGTTGCTTTGACTGACAATCTCATATGGCATTTGTATATTTTGCCCTTTGAAGGTATAGACTTATAGGAATAGACATATACATATATATCAAATATAACATTTAGCATATTTTCAGTGTTTTTGCGGTATATAAATTCGGTATATTTTAAAATGAATACCGCACTTAAAAATGGGTTTCTTAACAATGTCGCCTGTAGCTATCTTACTTAGTTTAAAAATTCCTTTTGCAGCTCTTGTTGTAAATACTTAAACAATTCTTATATTTGAGTGCGTATTTCATGCAGTTATCAAATGCTTTTCTTGCAGTGTATATAACTCCGGCAATCTCCTCAAATAGAACGCACTTAAACTGCGCCATATTTCTCCGACATTGTTGGCCTAAACGTTTTGGCTAGAAGAACATTGGCAGCGTTGTCGTTTGCTGTTGTCGTTTTTGTTGACGTTGTTGTTGGTCGTTTGGAAATTTGAGAAAATTAGGTTTTGTTCTAGCTGTTGGCAAGCAGCAGGCAGGAGAACGCAATGTCCTGGCACGTCCTGCGCCGCGTCTTCATCTGGCGGCCTAACCTGTTTTTTTGGCTGCTCCCCTTTCCGTGTTCCGTGTTTCTCTCTTTGTTTTTGTGCTGAAGTTGCCGCCGTGGTTGGTTGGTAATTAAATGCTGCGTTGCTGGACCACAGCAACAAGGCGAATAAAGGGAGGAGAGAAGAGGAGAGTGAAAGTCGATGGCAGGCACCTAATCAGCAATCCCAGCAGCGATGCTCGAATCTGAGCCGCCGCCGCCGCCGCCTTTCACCCATTCCTCAGTGGGGTGGAAATTATGCAAATGCCAGTTGCCAGGACCAAGAAGAAGGACCAAGGACCAAAAACACGAGAGAGAGAAGCTCGACGCTCAGCAAATTGTTTTTCATTGCTGCATTTAAAATATGCTCCAGTTCTCATTTGCCATGGCTACAAATGGCTCTGGCAGTTTAATTAAAATTTCACTTTCGATGTGCTTTCATTTCTTTTAACCCCACTGGAATACCGAAGCGAAGTAAAGCGAAACGAAGCAGTTGCATTTGAATGCTAAATACGTCTCACAAGACGAAGACTGAGTTGAATTGATAACTTTGATAACTGCCATTGCACGATATCTCAGAAGATTTATCAGATGAATTGAAACAATAGCTCTTTGTTGTTGTAATTTAATACTTTTGAAGATAAATTAAAGCTTAAACGGGCAATGTTTAAGGATATGAATTGAATTGAATAATTGTAGAGTTATTGATGTTTACAACATTTAATAATTAGCTAATCCATTTGGTCAAATAATTATTAAATGTTGTAAACATCAATAGCTCTACAACTATTCAATCAAACGCTGACCAATTGAATGAGCTAATTATTTAAAATAAATATTTACCCCTATCGACACTTTGGCTGACAATCTGGTATATTTTCCTATGTATGGTATATTTTGAATGTAGTATTGTAGCAATATATCAAATATATACATATTTTAGTATTTTTGGAGGTACGTTTTTTGATAAGCATAATACCACACTGTTTTGCTCTTACTCAAAATGAGTAGCGGGTATCTCACAGTCGAGCACACTCGACTATAGCTTTCTCACTTGTTTAATAAAACACAGGAAATATTCAAGTAGGTATTGATTAAATTTAATAAAGCTTACTAAGTCTCCAATAGAATGTAGTCGCTTTGGCTCTCTAAGAGCTATTAAAATTCTTTTGAAAATTATGTATACAAAAATGATTAATAGAATGTTTAAGTATAAATAAATTTTCATTAGTGGTAAACAGATTCTAAAATACTTTAACATAAATTCAATTAACTTTCAAGTAATCTAGACGGTTAATAAGCAAATAATATTTATATATAAAAAACATTTAAGTAATATAAATAAGTATTTAGGAATACATATTCTGCTGGGTTATCTAAGGGCTATAATAATTATTGGACAGCATAAATATATGAACATATGGTACATATATTTAAATTTATGCTTTATATACAATCGTTTAAAATAAAATGCACTTACGTTTACTTAATAATAAAGCAAAACTAGATATCTTTTATAGTTTTGGTTTATTATTAAGTAGAAGTATGTGCATTTTATTTTAAACGATTGTGATGATGCTATTCATCCATAGCTATTATATAATTACAAATATAAATTCGTAATATACCTATACTTATTTTGCATTATCTATACATCATTGTCCGATTAAGCTCTTTGGATGTCTCCAAGGATCACATCAATTGCTTAGCCTCACACTTTTGACTTGACTTTGGCAATCTACCCTCTTAATTTTTTGTTAAGCGTTTTCTTCATTTTCCGCATAAATTTATGCTCGTGTATATTAGTTTTGTTATTGCCTTTTGTTTTATGAATTCGACTTCGACTTCCTCTTTTCACTTGGCTCCATCGCCTTGGCAACTTAAATCCCTCACAATTGTGGCCATCCATTAGTCTGATGCGCTCCGCTTGGATTCGAAGCTGACTCAGCTTCAGTTTTGTTGCTTTTGTTGTTGTTGTGGCTAATTAAGTGCCCGTTGGGCCTTCATAAATAACAATTTCTTAAGATTTTTTTTTAAGCACAGTTTGGCGTAGCTCAAAAGTCGTCACTAAGTGGGAAATATATATTTGATATTTCAGTGCAAATTCCACGAATTTAAAACGTGAGACTTACAAAGTTTTTAATTTTATGAGCTCGTCTTCAAAGTATTTGCTTTGTTTTAAGTGGCGATAATTGGCTGCTTAATAGAAGCTGTATGTCCAAAGATTCAATTTAATGAATATTTAGTTTTGATATTGGCAAAAACTAGAAATCTTTGTTGAGAAATAGGAAATCCTTAATCTTAGTTTTGATTTTGATATTCTTAAAACATTTCATATAATAATGGTAAAGTTATAGCACATCTGCGGGCAGATTTTTCTTATCGGCAGTTTTATTAATTTATTTCTATATTTTATATTTGTATTTTAAGTTGTGTTTTTATATTTATTTTCTAATATAATATTTTTGTAACTCTATAAAATCGAAATTTACTTATTTATTACTAAATCTATTTAATCCTTATTTCACGACTTTGTATTGTCTTTAATATTTTTAAATCTATGTAAAGTATCATTCATTTTCCAATATTTTTAATTCCACATTTGTATTTCTTTTAATATTTAGTAATTACAAATGTACTCAGTTAGTTAGTTAGTTTCATTCTTTAATGTATAAGCTTCTTAGTTGACTTTATATAGAAAAGGTAAAGTTGTCGCATATTTATTCATTTATTTTTCTTTTTTACTTATACATTTTTTATATTAGTTTACAATTATTTTCAATTCTAATGTAGTTATTTTTTTATTAAAGAATCTCAAAGAAAATAAATATAAAAAGTTTTTTTAAAGACTTAATAGTATAGTAATCAAAAAACTTTTTTATATTTCTTTTGATAAGATTCTTCAATATAAATATAGTTCATTTCGTTCTTCAATCTCTTTACATTCACTTTTTTAGTGTTCTTAATATTCATTATTAAAATATAGTTTTTTTTAGTAATTAGTTGGTTAGTTATTTTCCTTTTTCTCTTGTTTAAGCTTAGATTATAGAATTCTTGGTAAACTTTATATAAAAAAAAAGGTTAAAAGTTAGCATTTCTTATCTGCAATTTCCCATTATCTTTTCCCTTTTGCATATTGAATAGAAACAACCGCAATAAGGGAAAACAACGCATCGTGTTTTTGTTTTTGGACTGCAGCATGCGGCATGATTTATTTGTTCAAATTTGTTGCTCTCGATGTCGTTGTGTGTGACCATTAAATTAATTGCAATTTATCGATTTTTAAATTGCAATCACAACGTTGCTGCCCCCGAGTTTTTTATTTTACTTTTTGCTTTGCTCTGGGGGTCGAGGCCATAAAAAATATTGCGCGTCGCAACGCATGAATCCCCAAAATGCCGCAACGACTCGCGCCAGATAAGGGCGAGAACTGGGCCGTGTGTGTCCGTTATGTTTGTGTGTGTGTGTGTATGTGAGAGGGGAGGTTGGTTGAAGGGGGGCGTGGCGAAATAAGCCCACAACTCGTTGGGGTTTTGAGTTGTGCCTCTGGCTGGATGCAGTCGCGAAATTTTGTGTTCTCTCGTGTATACAAAATAAATTTAGTCAGTGTCTGGCTGACATTGCGTATACGTAATGCGAAAAGGGCGGCTTAAGTGGCTACACTATGGAATTAAGTGGAACTAGTTGCGAGCGCGTCTTGTGAGTGGGATTTGCCCAGAGATTTTATGGCAGCGATTTAAAGAATGAGGCGGGAAATTTAGAAGATTGAGTAGAGTAAAGATAGGGTATTTAAAAGTCGTTGTTTATGCCTTTTGCTGCTATGCAAAGTTATTAGATAGAGTAGAGTAAAAATAAAGCACAATCTAGCGTATCTAATAGTCGTTGCTTTTGCCACTCACTGCTGCTGCTGCTGCTTGCTGCGTTATTTTGTTGCGCTTTTTGTGTGACAGCAGCAATAATGAAAAATATATGTGAGCGCCATTAAAATACATCAGATAGGCATAGATCACACCCGACTCTCTGTGTGCTGTGTTGTGCTGTGTGTGTCCTTTGCTCTCTGTGTGCTGTGTGTCCTGCTGGTCATTTGCTTGCCACACACACATGCATTGAACAATCCTCGCACCATGTTGCTGCCACAGTTGCTGTTGCTGTTGCTGCTGCTGTCGCGTTATCTTTGCTGTCACAGCAACGACAGCCGAGTTGTGCTCCCCGGGCAATCTCATGTGGGTGGCAACGTGTGTGTGTCTGTGTGTGTGTGTGTGTGAGTGTGGATTATGTGCGTGTCTCTCCCTCCCACTCCCACTCCCACCCCCTCTCTCGCTCACTCTCCCGCTGTCTGTGCGTGCAACTTTATGCAGGTTGAAATAGCTTGTTAGCAGCGAGCAAAAACAGTTGTAGCAACAGCGACAGCAACAGAAGTATGTAACTTTAATGAGGTGCGGCCCACAGCAGTTGGAAGGTAAAATTCTCCTCCTTTTTCTCTTTCTCCTCCCCCTCCTACTCCTTCTCTCTCTCTCTTGCTCTCTCTCCCAATAGACCCCTAATAAACTTGAGTGCTTGGCTTACCAAAACTCATTATGGCTCGCAGAAACTCTAGAGCTTTGGTAAAAGCAAATGGCAAATGAATGATGCAGGCTTCAATTTCTCTCGATAAATTAAGTTAAACTTCAACTCAATTGAAATACGATCTCTTTGATTGAACTGTTTGATTGTTCTGCACTCTAAAGTTTTGCTTGATTGCGCATTGAATGCAATTGCTTTACCTTTTATTTTCTAGTACTGCTAATTTCATTATCATCAAATAGTCGATTGAACACTGATTGATTGACTGTAGCAATAAAAAAAAATTTTATTCGTTCATACTTAAGTGATATCTTTAGTTTGTTATCTTTACTAATCTTTACTTTTTTTTGCTTTCAGTGAATTTTTTTGTTTTTTTTTTTCTTTATTTTTTTTTAAGTGCTGTGTTAATTCTATTTTGTGATTGAAAGATGTGAAAAGTGCAGAAGTGTTTAATGTATTAAATATAATGCTGTTTGATGCTGACCAAAGTGCTAATTTTGGTAAGTAAAATATCAAATTTATTTAGATGCAAATCTTGAATAATATGTTGATATATTTCTCAGCTAAGTTTGCTTTACATTTTCAATTTTAAGAGCGCATCCTTCATGATTGATCTCTGATTGAAGCTCATTAATACGCTAAATGTGCTTAACTATAAAAATGTTGATTTAAGCCCTTTTCGTTACTTAATTAATATGCCAATTACTCCTCATTACTGATCCACATTAATTATCTTTAATAGTCGTCTGCTGCACTCTTGATTGAGGTCTGATTGAAGCTGTTTAACTTACTGATAATGGAAGTAATTTGTTTTATTAATTGATACATCAATTACTTTATCACTCATTATTACTAACCCATAAGAATTGCTTTAGCTTGTTAGTCTCCCTTCTAAATCGTTTGCGCTTGATTAAGCTATGATTGAAGCTATTTAAGATTTCAAGAATTATCTGCAAATGCTCCTGAATTTAATTCATATTGGAATTTTCTGTTTAAGTAATTTCCTTGACAAATTAATTTGCCATTTCATCACTCTTCATTAGTGTGCCACATCAATTGATTGAAACCGTGTGCTAAGCACTTGATTGAACTATGATTGAAGCTATATAACTCTTAAAGCTTTGAATTCAAATCAATAATTTCTGTTGAAGTAATTTCTTTGGCTAATGAATATACGATTTGATCACTCTTCATTATTGACTCGCATTAATTGACTTAAAACAGATTGCCAAGCACTTGATTGAGCTCTCATTGAAGCTGTTTAAGCTGAGCTGTGATTGAAGCTGTTTAAGTTTTAATGTTTTGAATTTAAATTGACAATTTCTGTTGAAGTAATTTCCTTGACAAATTAATTTGCCATTTCATCACTCTTGATTAATGTCTCGCATTAATTGACTCAACACAGTTTGCCAAGCACTTGATTGAGCTCTGATTGAAGCTGTTTAAGTTCTAAAGCTTTGAATTGATTTTCTGTTGAAGTAATTTATTTGACTAATTAATCTACCATTTAATCACTCTCTCACATTAATTGGCTCGAAACCCTTGGCAAAGCTCTTGATTGAGCTGTGATTGAAGCTATATAACTTTTAAGGCTTAGGAGCTTAGAATTAGAAATTCCTGGTGAAGTCATTTCTGTCTCTTATTTGTTTGCCATTTAATCACTCTTCATTATTGTCTCTTATTAATTGAATCAAAACAGTTTGCCAAGCACTTGATTGAGCTCTGATTGAAGCTGTTTAAGTTCTAAAGCTTTAAATTGATTTTCTGTTGAAGTAATTTATTTGACTAATTAATATACCATTTAATCACTCTCTCACATTAATTGGCTCGAAACCGTTGACAAAGCTCTTGATTGAGCTGTGATTGAAGCTGTTTAAACTTTAAAGATTTGTCCCTCAACTCTTGTTAAGCGGTTGGTCAGCACTTGAAGCGAATGTCGAATGTAATTTTTCGCATTTTCGCAGAATCCGACAATTACGAAGGTATTTAGAAGGCTCTGCCGTAAGAAGTCGTTGCTTTTGCCGTTGTCGTTTGTCGCAAAAGCAGCTTATGTTTAGGATCTATGGCACTTTAAACTGGATGTCTAAGCAACATAAATTTGTGGCAGAGGGAAGTTGCACAAGCAGAAGTAGAAGAAGACAGCGAAATATATTTCAAGTGCTTCTTGACTTGCCCTACTTGTTGTAAATTTTTCGCCCTCGACACACACAAAAAAAAAAAAAAAAAGAAGCAGCTAAGGAAAGGAAAGAAAAAATGGAGGGAAAATGGAAGATGAAGAGAGGAGAGAAAAACAAGTTGGGCGCCGGTGTAACTTTGCTTCGCATGTGTTGTGGTCTTCCATCATGGCCAGAGCATACTTTTTTTTTCTTTTTTTTCTGAGGGGAGGCGGGGCGACGCATCAAGTATGCGCACTGTTGGCCAGGCAGGGAAAAGGAAACAAGAATTTAGATATACAGCTGCCTCACTAAAGAGTGTGTGTGTGTGTGTGTGTGCCTAAAAATTGTGTGTTTTGCAACGCAGAAACAGTCAAGGAAAGTTTGGGGCGGGGCGGGGGAGGCGAAGGGCGATGGACGGTAGGCGTGGCAACTGCTGGAAAAGTGCGTGTGTCTGCATTGTAAAACTTTTAATGGCTTGTAGGTTGTTGTTGTTGTTGTTGCTGGGCCACAGACAGCATCCAAGAGCAGCGCAACTTTCGGCTTACACATGTGTCCCAGCAGGTGCGCTTTGCCCCTCTCTCCTCTCCCCTCTCCCCCTCCTTTTGCCTCTTATCGCCTTGCTTGAGTTGCCATAATCATTATCGTTATTTGCTGGCATTGCGTGCAGCTGCTAAATCTGCCGCTCGCTTGCTCTTTAAAAATAATGCTTGAATTTTCAATTTGTTTTCGTGAAAATGCATTTTCAATACACACAGAGAGAGCGAAAAACGTCGTGCTTTGTTTTTGTGCACATAAATCAAAAATGCGTAAAAATTTCGACGTCGGCTGCTACTTCAACTCCTGCTTATTACCCCAGGAGGCAAAAAAAAACCTCCAGGCCCATTATCATCATCAACAGTCAGCAAAATGGCCCCAACTTGAATGTTGAATGGCAACAGCAACAGCAACAGAAACGACAGCAGCAATGGTTGTGTGGCAGCAACAAGCAGCCGCACCTGAAGCTGCTACAAGGGGGGAAGAAACGAGAGAAAGGGGAAACAGAGAAGCAAGGGCAGCCATGTGATGTGTGTGTTGGCAAAGTGGAGCTTGCTTGATGGTGGGTGTATTGAGCAGTTCTAGATAATGCGACGAATATAAAGCGCACTTTATGATAAACGTTTGTCGTGTGCAAAGAATTGTCTCTGCGTCACTTTATGTCTATGGCATTGTTAAGACCTCGATCTATGCCTCAGATGAAATGAGAGCTTAGCTTAAGGCAGCTCTTGTGAACTTGAAAAGTGTTTGGCGAAAAGTGAAGTAAGCTAAATGTTACTCCAAAGAAATATGCTTTCCGAATTAATGATTGCTGCAAACGTGTTGAATTTTATTTTGAAAAACAATAATTGTCGATTAAGACTACTTTGGAGTACATAAAAAATATAAATAGAAAACAGTTTTTAATTCTTTTACATTTCATCTAGATTTATATTGAAATTTAGAGGGAGAAATACATCATATATTTAGATTTGTTGACAGCAAAATTTATATTATAAATATAAACAAAATCTCAAAGTAAAAAATCGTAAAGTAAATATAACATTTTAAGCTTCAATATTTTAATAATTTTTAATTTTGAGGAGAGAAAATTTTGTATCAACAGGTGGAAGAACAAAAAAGATATATGAGAAACTATTTAGGCTTACAAAAAAAACTATTTTGAATTTTATAATGGAGACATTTAACTTTCGAAAATTGTTTAGCGTGGAAATTAAAGGTGTAGCGAAATATACATTATTTGTTTATTTTGTTTTTTACTCCTAAAATACTTTTTAAGGTATCGAGCACCAGGTTTTAATGGTGTGTGAAGCTAATGGCAATTGATAGTTAAACAATATCATTTAGTTCTATAACATGGTAAAACAAAATAAGAAGAATTTCATAGTTGAGAACTTGCAATAAATAGGTAAAATCATTTTTACAATTAAATCACGAAATTCATTACACTCGTCACTTAAATAGGACATCCTTAAAGTCGATTTGCTATAATTGATTGCTGCTAACCAAAAAATCATTGTTGTTTTCATATATAGTTTATTTAAAGGTAGTTTTTTGTTAAATTATAATATTATTCAAAAGTTGTAAGTAAACAAAAAGAAAAAGATGAGATAAAGATTTTAACTGCAGTAAATTTTACATATTTACATTTCTTCTAATATCAGTGCTAATAGATTTTAATTTTCTTTTTACAATATCATATGATGTAAAACATATATTTGGCATAAAAAAGGAAATTAAAAATGTCAAGCAAAGTACTCTAACTTTAATAAATTATAATCACTGACTACAACTTCAATAGAACAATTCAAAATGCTTTGCTGTTGAGCATTCCGCACTTCAAAAATTAATTAGCTAAATGAGAGAAACCTCAAAAACAGTATAAAACAGTATCACATCAGAAGCATCATCATAATCATCATATCGATGTAAATCTCATGAAATTTTCGGTCATCTTTCGAGCTGGCCCTCGTTTAGCCACCCCTTTAATGTTGTATATATTTGGGCAACAACGTTGCAGCAACAACAACAACAACAACAACAGCAGCAGCAAAAACAGCAGCAGCAATAACAATAATAGCAGCAACAAGGAGAAAAGTGTAGTAAAGGCCGCCAGCCGTTGCTACAAGTGCCCATGGCCAGCAAACCGAGTGAAGCAGAGAGAAGCAGAGAGAACCAGAAGACAGAAAAAAGGTAGCAACAGCAGCAGCTGAGGGGGGGTGAAAGAATGAGGGAATGAGGGGAAAGCGCAAAGGTGCGTACAATCATTTTATTGATTTATATGCCGAAGCTATTACAACTGACATTCGAATTTTCCAACAAAATGCTGCCCAAGTTTTTTTTGGGGGGGAGGCTGTACATGGGGAGCATAAGGATGAGCCGGGGCATGTAAGAGAGGGGGTGGAGAGTGAGGAGAGTGCTGTGGGTAGGCGGGATAAATGGGCAGAGAACGAAGAGAGAATGAGAAAAGCCCAAGCCAACAAAACCTTTTGTCAATGTTGCTGCTGCTGCTGCTGTTGTTGTTGCACTTGGCTGAATCTGAAGCTCATGGCCATGTTGCCATGCCTCTGCCCCTGCCTATGCCCCTGCCCCTCCCCTCGTCGCCAGGCAACCTGCAAAGATGAAGACGCAGCAGCAGTTGAAGTATATAAGGCCCAGTCGAAGCTGCTGCTGTTGCTGTTGCTTTCTTATGTGTAGCACACTTTTAGGCGTTGCTTTTGTCTTTTTAGTTTACTTACTTTGCCTCGCTTCGCTTTTCGGTGGGCGTTATTTGGGGGGAGGCAGGGCGGGGGGAAGGAGTAGGCAGCATCTCTGACAGAGACTTGACAGCGCACTCGTTACTTTGACAACAGCACTGCGAGACTTCTTCCCCTTATCCTTCCTCCTCCCCTCTTCGCACAGCAAACAACTTGCCATTTGCTGACAGCTTCTCCCCCCCATTTCATCTTCCTCTCCTTTTAGTCACTCTCTATTTTTGCTGCCTACAGTTTTGTGTATCCGTGAGATACTTTCGCGCTGCGCTTTTGCACTTGTCGTTTTTGTTTTGTTGGGGCTCCAACAAAACTTTCGCTCTGTGAAAATCAATTCATCATGCGACGAGCAGCGCCTACAATGCTTCACTGTGTGTGTGTTGTGTGTGTGTGTGTGGGAGAGTGTGAGCAATGTCACTTGACCAAAAATTAATTAAGGCCAAAATGAATCCCCGCTTCAAAATGTCGGTTTCTATGCCGCTTCTTCTCTCCCTTCCATCTGTGTGCAAAGTCTAATTAAAATTTATATATGCGCAGTTGATAAGTTTTTAGTGGCTTTACTTGTTGACGGAGCCGAAGCCGAGGCTGAAGCTGAAGCAGTTACAGCTGTCTTCTGTGAGATTTAAGTTCCATTCGCTTAACATCAAAATCAAATTAAATTGGCTGTACTTTCTATTGGCGGAAGCGCTTTATTAGCTATTTACTGACATAAGTAGTTCATATTAGGAATATTCAAGAGTCTGGTGTAGTCATTGGATATCTCAATCTTTATAGTTGGTTCATTTTTATATAATAATTAGGCATATTTAAGAGTCGATATATTAATATTTATATTTCGTTCATTTTCATATTATAATTGAATGGCAATAAAGACTGAGAACTATAATACACTTTGACTATTTTTGAAAGACCAATATTATGAAGTGAAACGAATAGAAGCATATTTAGAGTTTTAAAACTCATGTCGAAAATTTTGTCATTTTATTCATTCAATCATTTCAATTATGCATAATTCAGTCAGTCGGGACATTGAATTTTATAGTCTTTTTATCAATTTAAGCTATTGAAGAACCACTATTTAATATTTGAACTTTATTAACTTACACCTTTTTCTTTAAATCTAAAGTTTATAAGAGTTTTTATGCACATTTTAATTATTAGTTTCTATGTTTTTCTATTTAAAAATGAGCCCTAACTTTATTTATTTTCATAGCCATAACTATCAAAAGTTCATTGTAACTTGATAGTTCATTGCAATTTAAAGAAAAATAATATGAGATGTGAAGAATTAGAGGAATTTTTATGCATAAAGTGAATCAGTGTGAAATCTATTTTAATATTCTTAAAGTATACCAAATTCATTTATCGGAACAATACTGAAATATACTATATCTATGCTATATATATACTATATATACTATAGTCTATGCTTGGTATATTATAAATATACCAAATTTATGTACCGTAATAATACTAAAATATACCAAATGCTATATTTGATATATTTATATAGCACTACATTATAAATGAAGTACTAAAATATACCAGATTGTCAGCAAAAAACTAAATCCGTAGTAAGTAGGCTTTTCTCCCAATATATCTTCTATGACTTCAACATTTTTATCTATGGGTTACCCTATAAAGAACTCTCTTTAGAGCAAATAACCTAATAACAATTTAAACTTTAACACTCTTTCAATTGATTAGCAAAACTATTCACACTATTGAATAACAACCTTTATCTCATATACTATATAGTTCCGATGGGGAAGGGGAAAGTACAATGAATGCTGGTTATCAACAGCTCAATGGAGCTGAAACACAGTGAGCAACATTTATGACAAATTTTTAGCAAATTGTAATCCAATTTGACATATTAATTAAGTACATTGTTAATTTGTCGCATTACACACACGCACAACAACAACAACAACAATGAATACAAACAATAATAACAACCCTCACAAGGCCAAATTTTTGTCCATTTCTATCCCTTGACACACTGCCCAAAAACTCTCTGGCTCCAACTCAACTGTAAGTAGTGAAAGTAATAGCCAAAAACTTTTTGACACACTTTGTGCACTGCGGGCAGACACGCACACTAATACACACACTCCCACACACACACACACACAGACTGAGACTGGCATTAATGTATTTTGGGACAGGACAAAGGACGAAGTACATAAGAATTACTTGGCCAGAGACCAGCATACAGGAAGAGCGTGAAAAAGGGATAAACATGTGGAAATTTATTGTGCGCGCTTTTAGTGCCCATCTGTGTGTGAGTGTGTGTGTGTGGGTGTGAGTGTGAATGTTGTGGTTAGCAAGTGCAGCAAAGCTGCCCGAAAATAAACTGAGCTCAACGTACTTGGCCTGGCGTTAAATGAGATATTTAAGTCATCGAGAGATGCGTGCGAGATAACTTAAATTCGGGTCAGCACAAATGCTGTGCACCTTTTTGCCAATACCCTGTAAAAAGAAGAAGTTGCGTATAAGCAACTGCAGTTGAAGGAAGTAAACTTTGAGTAAAAATAAGGGGAATTAAGAAGCTGAAGAATTCATGAATAGTTTCTTATAAATAATTATCAAACAAAAATCTGTAAATGAAAGGGGTGTTAAAAAGCAGTAATATTCCTAAATGTAAAGTAGCTGCTTAAAAAAAAAATACTAAAAAAAATCCAAAGATAGAAAAAAATGTTTAATACAGATTAATTGTTAAATTAAGAACTTAGCTTCTCTAAAAATTTGTAATATTGATAAATTGTTAAATTAAGAACTTGAAACAGCTTCTCTAAAAATTAATGATTAAAATTATTATTAAATGAAAATGTCAAATATTCAAAGCAGCTTCCTAAAAGTAATTTCCAAATAAAAGTGGAAGATAAACACATAATTCTTATAGATTAATCGTCAAATGAAAGATTCAAAATAGCTTCTAAATATTAATTATTGAAAAACATATATTTTTTACATAATTGACAAAATCAAAGAGTCAAAGCATATTACTCAAAAGAAAATCATTAATAGTAATTCCCTGTTTCAAGTCCTTTTCGTTCTCTATTATTTAAAAGACCGCACACTATTTTTTTTTTATTTACAGAGCATCTTCATAGTCTAAGCCTTCACTCAATTTGCTTAGCAGTTGAGATTGAGGCAATCAAAGTATGTGAAAATAATGCAAAAGGTCTGTTTTACATACAAAATAAAAACACTCGAACAGAGACGAAGCGCAAATTCTGACTAGATTCATTTTATTTGCATATTTGAAAAAAGGGATAATTACTTGCAGCAACTCTCGTTGTGCTGTCTAGATTAAAATGTATATTATGTTACATATTAAGTGACTCACTGGGGCAACTTTCAAACAGATTTTGTGCCAGATGCGTCAGATGAAATTTGCGAGGCAAAAAAAAGCGTTGCATACTTTCAGGTGTTGTGCTTAAAGCTTACAGTTTGATATTATTGATGTACATAGTTGTAGATAAATAGTTAAATTAAATATTCAAAAAATACTAAATAATGTCATAAGTAATAGTTTAGTATTTTTGGGTAAAACAATGAAGTGAGAATGCTAAGATATGAAAAGTTCATTGGGAAATTGCACAAAATTTATATTAACCTTATCTATAATTCATTTATTGTTTTTTCTGTATATCTTTTTAAATTCTTTAGACAATTAGCTAAATAAAGAAAAGTACTGTCGTAAGTAATATTTAGTGTCATTGGGTAAACAATAAATTGAAAATGTTGATATTTTTCAAAATTGCACAAAAGTTTTATTAAACTTATCTGTAATAAATTTCCCTTATCTTCTTTAAATTTATCTTGGACAATTAGTTAAATAAGGTAAATAAATTATTTATATAAATAAGTATATTAATTTGTAATATACAGTATTATATTGTTTAATAATTGAGTTGAAAATCAGACATTTTTCATTCCTACAAAATTGTGTAAGATTGATTTGTAAACACATTAAAAATTACATTCTATTTATGTTATATTGGTATACTATATGAAGCTAAAATTAGTTTTGTTCTTTTTTATTTTATTCTAACTATATTCATATATATTATCATATATTTTCATTTGATATTTTCTATCAACATCTTTTAAGCTGATCTCCTTTTTTTAGTATTTTTTTTTTTAGTTTTATTTTAACTGTTTATAGTTTATATATTGAACTAGCCATTTTCCTTTAACAACTCATAAGCTGATCACCTTCTATTCTTTTTTCTATATTAGCCATGCTTTCAATCAAAAATTTATGTTATTTATGTGCATTTACCTTTTGTCAATTATGAACAATTACCCAATTTATTATTATCAACACTTGAAGTCATCTCTTTTTCGCTGCCACAACCTACATCAAATGTTTTTTGTTAATAAATGTCCAAAAACTTAGATAAAAATAAATCGCAGATGACAGGCACACACACACACACACACGCTCAATATTCGCATATTCCCACATCACCTATTTAGCTTGATGCTATATATTATATATGTTATGTTACGAGACAGACAGATAGACTGACTGACTGAGCATAGTAATCATATGTAGAGTAATCCGATGGCAGACTTTTGGCCTGGGCCTCAACTCAACGCGACACTAGATGAATCAAAAACCCAATAAACTACTTAATAGAGAGTCATTTAAAATGTTGTTATTGTTGTTGTTGTTAGTTCAGAGAAGGCACGATCCGTCAGATTAGATAAGATCTACGTGGTACGTTGGCGTTGTCGCTGTCGCTGTCGAAGCTTTTTTGCTTTTTTTTTTGCCATTTGAAAGCTGCGCGGCACACGCATTTTACACACACACACACACACACACACAGACATCCACATTCGTACATAGATAAAGCATATGTCTACTAGTTTTGTTTTGTGATTCTCTTTTGGGGTCTACTTTCTGCCGTCTGCTGATTGTTATTGTATTCTATTCTATTCTGATCGCACGCATGTTTTTTGGGTTCCCGGCTTCAGTCCCTAACATTATCGTTCTCTCTCTCTCTCTTTCTTGCTATCTATATGTTGCTATCTCTCTCTCTCTCTTTTCTCTCGCTACATTAGTTAATGTTAGTTTTCTCTTTGCTCTTTTTGCTCGGTTTTGCTTTGTGTATTTGATTTAATGGCACATACCTTGAACTTCACCGAATTTTCGCCATTTGTTTTGATATGTGCAAAAAAAAAAACAAGTAGACAACAAATTATTTTTGCGGTCGTTGTTGTTGTTGTTTTTTGATTTCGCATTTCGCCAATTTTGATAGTTTTTTATTGTGTGTGTTGTTGTTTCTCTGTGTTTTTTTTTTGTGGTTTTTGATTGCCCCACGCAGAGCAGACAGAAAACTGCGTAATCAGAACTATTTGATTTTTGGGGTTGCCTTTGGCGAAACCCAAACAGTTTTCGTTTTTTTTTCTCTCTCTCTCTCTCTCTCTCTTTCTTTCTCTTTCACGTGTTTTGTTTTGCAAATGAGTCACGGCGGCTTCCGATTGTGGCATTAATGATAGGAAGTACGCGAAAATTTAGATAGATTTACGGCAAAGTGATTGCGGATCTTCGCCGCTATTTTTAGGGGGGGGGGGGGGGGGGGGGGGAGGCAAATTTAGTTTGCTTTTGTGGAAAATTTTGTGAAAGAAGATTGCGGCAGACAGGCTTTCGGAATTTGTATAAATTTGTGCGTTATCGAATAAGGATAGTAAATAAAAGGTAAAGAATTGATTTCCAAATTAAAGATGTTCTTTAGTAGTTATTGCAATGAGCAGTTTTCACTAGCAAATTTATTTGCAATATGAAAATGAAAGAAATAAGGCAGCTGTATACAAATTTTGTTATATTATTCTTTTAATTATTTGATTTTCTTTTGCAATACCGAGTTTTTAACTTGAAAATACATTTGTTATATGAAATGATGTAAGAAAACGTTTTAAGATGTTACACCAAATGAAATTAAACTTACATATTATAAATACATGTTTCAAAAAATAGTTCAAACTAGAATTTTTATATATAGGATTATAAAAGTATGAAACTTTGTAGGGAATATAGTAAATAAGACAACTTAAAAAAAAATATGTTACATAATTCTGCACTACAAAAAAATTTCCTTTCACTTATTTCGATTTAAGTTTCTTGGAATTTATAAAACATTTGAACAATTTGTATTTTGCAGTTCAATAATTTGTAACCTCTTATACATTTATATATGATATAGTATGATTTTTGCAACTTCTTATATATTTATATTATATAGTATAATTTTTGCACCTATTCTTAACTAAAAAGTTGTACCCACAAATAAAGTGTTGTGTTGTAAGTGTGGTCTGATTGACTGGGCTGTGTAGTGATAGTAAATTCGTATATAGTATATAGCGCTATATCATATCTGGACTGCACATAATCGCATGATAAGATTACATGTTGGCAACATGCGAGTTTTTCTTCTTCTCTTTTACTTTTTTTTTTTTCTTTTTGCTGGGATCCCTTGCGAAACCTTTTACTGGCATGCCATAAACTTAATTGGAGCGAGGTGGGGGGAAAAAGAGAGGCCCAAAAATTTGATGGCCCTGCAACTGCGTTGAATGCCTTCCACATGGAATTTCCCAGAACTGTGTAAGAAGAAGAAGAAGAAAAACCAACCCAAGTGCAAACGTGGCTAAAAGAAATAGAAGTCGAAACGAAGCGAAAACAAAAACTTGCTCATAAATAGTCGTTGAAACGTTTGCTGCTGTTGCAAAAAAAAAAAAAAAGTGCGTATATATTTGCATTATAAACGATTCGCAGTGACCGGCAATTGGTCAGCAGTTAGAAGAACCCAACAACAACAACAGCTCACACTCTTTCTCTTTCCCAACCTCCACTCATTCTTTTCATTTCTCTTTTCCTCTCTCTTTTGTACTCTTCCCATCTTCTCTTGGCTGTTTCTCTCTGGTGCGTGCAGGCAGCGAAAAAATAAATTATGTTATTTTTGTGCAAGTTTTTTACTACTTTTTGTTGTTGTGGACTTTGGCGCTGCGTTTCGACTTTTTTTCGGTTTTTTTGGCAACGGCGTGAATGAACTTTTCAAGGTGAAACTAGCTAGAATAGGCAAAGTGTAGCGAAGACGTCGACGTCGCCGCTGACGTTGACGCTGACGTCGCTGACAGCAGCGCAAGCGACAGCAGCGAAGCGGGCAGCGAGTTTAGCTGCAAAAAACAAGTCAGCAATGCTTTTGGAGCACATATTCTATACTATGAGATACGCTATAAATTCGTTGGGCAGACAAGCAAACATGCTGAAATTTTCAGAATCGATTCATAAAATGTCAATAAAATTAAGTGGCATATATTCAAATTATAGCGCAAGTATTTATAAATTTTACAACGTTTTTAGTAAATGCTAAAATTTCCAAAGCAAGCTGAAATTTTTAGCACAGCTTAAGAAAATATTCATTTTATATTGTAGTGAAAACTAAAAATCGTAGTCAAAGTAATTTAGCTTTTGTAAAATTTCTAAGAAAGAGAATATTATTATGCATTTTTCATATATTTCATCAAACATACAAGAAAACAGGCTGAAATTTTCAAAATCGGTTTTTAAAATGTTAACAAAATATAGCAGCTAGTATTGAAAATATAGCGAAAGTATTTTAACTTTTACAACATTTTTAATAAATGTTAAAAATTTCAAGAAACAAGCTAAAATTTTCAGAACAACTTAATAAAATAATAATAATTTTACATGGTACAATTAACAGTTTTTTAAAACAGCTTAAAAAAATGTAAATTTTTTATTGTAGTGAAAACTTAAATTGAAAGTAAAGTATTTTAACTTTTATAAAATTGTTAATAAAATCAATATTATTATGCATTTTTTTATATATTTCATCAAACATATAAGAAAACAAGCTGAAATTTTCGGAAATGCCTAATAAAATTAACTATTGTAGCAAAAGTATTTTAACTTTTTTTAAAGTTTTTAGTAAATGCAAAAACAAGCTGAAATATTCAGAACAGCTTGAGTAAAAATTTATTTCATATATTAGTGAAAACTGAAATTGTTAGCAAAGTACTTCAACTTTTATAAAATTTTTAGTATAGTGCATGTTGTTCATTTTTGATATGTTTTATCAAGAAAACAAGCTGAAATTTTCAGAATCGCCTCTTAAAATATTAATAAAACATAGCAGCAAATATCGAAAAAATAGCGAAAGTATTTGAATTTTTACAACATTTTTGGTAAATGTTCGTGTTTTATCCAAGCACAACTTGTCATTCCCTCTACTCACATGCTTTAATGTGTCCAGGGTGTTGAAATAATATAAGAAAACTAGTGTGCAAGAGAACAGGAACAGCTCTTGTGTGTGCCGGGAAGCGTGTGATTGGCGCTGCTTCTGCTGCTGCTGCTGCTGCTGTTGTTGCTGCTTCAACTACAACCTACAAGCAACAACAGCAACAAGAAATCGCACACACGCATTTGCTGCCCGTTTGGGACGAGTTTCGTTGTTGTTATTGTTGTTGTTGTTGTTGTTCTTATGATTCGTAGAAAGAGTCAAAGTCAACGCTTGCAAGTCGCCATCGTTGGCTACCACGCAAAAAGCTCACACACAACAAAAAAAAAAAAAGAACCTCAAAAAAAAAAAAACGACGACAACAACAACGACGAAAAGAAACAGAGACCAAAACTGAACCGTAGTACGTACCCAGAATTTGCTAGACAAAAATTTGAATGAGTCCATAGAAAAAGTTGGACTTGGCTTTGGTTTTTGGTTGAGTTTTGCTTCTTACTTCTTGCGGTTGCCGTTTGCTGTTGTTATTCTTGGCTGAAAAGTCATTTTTGTGGTCTCTGTTGTTCTTCCCTTCATCTTCTATTTCGAGTCTCTTTTTTTTTTTGTGCTGCGTGTGTTGTATTTTAGCCTGCCCACAGACATCGACTGGTTGTTAATGGTTTGCACTGCCCCAAAGTTTTGGTCACTTGAAGCCAAGTTCGTTTCATTTCGTTTTTTTCTCTCTCTCTCTCTCTCTTTTCATTTGCTGCCTGTAATTTACAAATCATTCACTTCATGCTGAAAATTGCCAATGTCTGAGTGGCGTGTGTTTTAATAGTCAAACATTTGTTGCTGTTCTACATTTCGTGTGCTCCATTTTCACTGTTCCGCGCATTAAAGTCAGCTTTAACTATTATTACATTGCCAATTTTATATCTCTTTGTGCCATATAACCTTAACTATACATTGCTTGGATCATATACATAAATCTCATTTGCCTTAAAACTAATTTCATTTATTTATTTATTATGATTTGACTTTCAGAAAATTATTAACTTTTGTATTTTAAATTTAAAATAGTATAATCTTTAATGTACAAATGCAATATAAAAATATCACAAATTGTAAAATGCAAAAATATTTAAAAAATTTTAAATTTTCATATGTTTTTGTGGTATTTTTATGTTTTAGATATAATAATATTTTTACTTTTTATGAATTTTTGAATTCTATTGAAAATAAAGTAACAATATTTTCAAATAAAAAACGTACTATAACTGAAATATAATAACATAGTAACTACATCTGAAAATAAATATATTTTAAAGGGTTTTTATATATGAAATGAACTATTTTCATATTCTAAGTAAATTTAAACCCATTTTCAATACTGACTTCTAGTTTTCTCTCAATTTCTTATTTCTTTCTCCTATTTAATTTCTCTTTTAAAAAATTCTTTAAATTTCTTTTTGTTTCTTTGCCATTTCCTTCTCTGACTCCATAATTTTTTATTGTTTCTGTAACTATTGTTTCACATATCTGTGTTCCATTCCACCTGTTCCATCATTGGAGCTTCCGTCTTAATGTTTTCCACATCACTTCGCTCATAATATTCAAGTCTTGTCCCCAAATGCTTTTTGCGTGCACTTCAATAATGTATTCTATTAGGCTCTCAAATATTATATTGTTTTCCTTTACGAGAGTGTAGAGAGGCGCAGAGAGCAGCAGCCTCTAACACTTGAAGCCCCGACTCGAGTGCTTTATGAAGGAAGGCCCACGCATTGTAAGTGACGTCTTGGGCCAAGCAAAAAACCCTCTGAAGCTAGCCCCAATGGCGCAAACTTGTCCAAAAAGCATAGATAACAACAACAACAACAACGAAAAAGACGAAACACAAAAAAAGAAACAAAAAAAAAATAAACTGCCGGTTAATTAATTGCTTTGAGCGCATAGAACGCACCATCAATTTATTCAAATTACTCGAAGAAGACAGCGCTGGCATAAATCGAGCCTATAGCAGCTATCGACGATTCTATTCGATTCGTTATGTTTCGTTTTGTATGCAGAGAGTGGAATGATCGCATCTACAATATTTCAAGGTTAGCAAACTTCTTTGCCTGACATAGACATCAATTTACGCTTGCGAGAGTTGCGGCCAACTCTCAGTTTTTAGCTATTAAATTATGCGTTGGAAAATTATGACCATTCTGTTAGGGTATGCTATGAAATCCATACGAATGCGATGATAAACATGAAAAGGCTTTGAAATGCTTCAAAACTAGTTAAGCTAAGCGTGTTTCATAGCTGACAGCTATGTGTAGAGTATGTTTTTGTTGTCATAGCAAGCAGCTTTCTAAAATGCAAAGTTTAGAGCAATGAACAAGTTAATTATACAGCATTAGTATGGTTTGGTGTCATAGCAAACAGCTTTATAAAATGTCATAGCAAGCAGCTTATAAAGAAAGCTCATTATTTTGCATTAGTATGTTTTGGTGTCAAAGCAAACAGCCTTATAAACTGCAAGCAGTCGAATATTTTAGTATCATAGCAAGCAGCTTTTTGCTGCAAGTTGTGAACCAAGCTCTTTTCATTGTTGAGTTCTAATGTCATAGCAAACAGCTTTTTAAAATGCTAGTTGTATAGCAATGATCTAATCAAGTACCATGGCAAACAGCTTTATAAAGTGAAAGTTTTATAGCAATGAACTTAAGCTCTTTGATGGGTTTCACTGAATCAAAATCTTTTGTTTTAAGTAGTGTATTTGAATAGTCGCCTTTTTGAGGCACAATGCTTCACGCACATTTTGTTGAGTTCTTTCAACAATTTGGTATTCAATTTAATGCGTTGCTCATTTGCATAAATGTGTGCGTGAAGTCAGCGTCTTCAAACTTTTTTGCAGCTATTTGAATGTTGTTATTGCTATTGCTATTGTTGTTCTTGTACTTGTTTTTTTCTTGGGCAAATAAATTGAAATTTATGTTTTGATAATAGGCAAGTGTATCTTCTATATGCATAATGAGCCGCATTAATTGAACAGCACTCAAGCGGCACAAGCAATCGATGGCGTCGGCGACGCCTCTGCAGATCGTGCCACAAAATTGGGCACACATGCGAATCTCGCATGAGAATTTTTCGTGAAACGCGTTAGCAAAAAAGCAAAAGGAAATGCTCACACTATAGAACAAATGGCAAAAACAACGTCAACGTCCAACGCCAACGCTAGCGACAGCAACTGCGACGTCGTCGTTGCTGATTGGTGCACGCCAACAACATCAGCAGCAGCAGCAGCAACGTCAACAGCAGCAGCAACAGCAAATTTCTAGCAAATAAAAAAAAATAAACATTTCTAATGAAGTCAATGAACTTTTTTATGCGCGCGATGCGGTAATTTTTTTTTTTTTTGCTCTCTGCTCGCAAAATTTCATTTTGAGTGTTATCAAAAAAAAAGCACAAAAAAAACCGAGGGGAACAAAATTCAACCTACAATAACTCAAGCTCAACACTTGTCTTTTGTTGGTGTTGCTGTTGTTGTTGTTGTCGCAGATTTGAACGCCGGCTGAGTGCAATGACTGCTACAACAAAAGCCAACAAAAGCCAACAAAAAATGGCAAACACAACATTAGAAATAATCTTTTGACAGCGTCTTTTGCGTGGGTTCCACAAGCAAGCAAAAAAGCCAACAACTGGGCGTATGTGTAATATTTCTACATTTATTTAAATACTTCAAAATGTAGCACTAAACACTCTTCATATTCGAAATATATGTGTGTCATTTGGCTAGTTAACTGGTTAACTGGCACAAATTGATAATGGCAAAGCGCCAAATACAAAAAAAAAGTGATAGTGTTTAGATTGTTGTTGTTATTATTTTTATGTATTTTGATGTCTTTCTTTTTTTTATATTTTTTTTTGTCGACTTTCGTTACCTTTTTATGTATGTTATGTTTATGTATGTATATACAAAACGTATCACCAGTAACGCTTTGCTTTTGTTTTCTTTTGCAGAAACGTGCCACAAAGTTACAAAAAATACAAAAATGCCAAGGTAAGTGACTAAGAAATACCCTACAACCTTTTAGGAAGAATCTATATGAAATATATATAGCATTTTTAAGTACTATTAGCCAACTTAAAGCTCAAAGTTTGTATAGTAAACTCTACAATGAAATTTTAGTTAGTCATGCCCACAGCATAATAATTTAGTTATGCTTGTAGGGTATTAAATCACAAGAACAAAAATTATAAATACACGTCAAGCAGTCAAAAATATTTTTGCTAGACATAGCTAAAAGTGTGTGTGTGTGTTTGTGTATGCGTGCGAAAAGTAAAATTAGAAATTTTTGTGCGTACGCTGCGAATGGCTAATCATAACAAAAGGCCGCAAAAAAAAAAGCAGAACGCGAATCAACTTTACTTAAACATGAAAATGCCAAAAATATATACACACACAACACAACAGAACAGAACCTCAAAAAGCCTTCCTCAAGGTCATGGAAAACTTACCAGAAGAATAAAGAGATAAAAACAAAAGACAACTTGCTCATAAATTTACATTGAGATCAAAATGAGGCTGGCAATTGTTTTTTATGGCGCGATAACACGGAAATTAATCAGAACTACTTAAATTGATTAGCAAATGAAAGTCTATAAATTATTTGACTATACTATAGAGATTACTCGTTGATGATTATCTTATTAAATTCAATGATTTATTTTCTAAACATTTGTGCATAATTTTTGCACTATTTATACGTTTTTTTGCTATTTTAGTTTAGTTGATTTTTAGTTAATTAGTTCTTTGCTTTTAAGCTGCTAAGACGCTTCCTAGAAGTATGCAGAAAACTTTTAACTAGTTTACTCTCTCACATGATTGATCGTTATATAGATATATAGAGAAGGTATTATATATACATATGCTAACTTCAACTTTGTAATTTACTTATTCTTCTTTTCGCTGTTTCTCTGTCTGCTTTGGTCTAGCCAATTTGTTGTTGTCTTTCAAATGCAAAAAACTTGTTAAGTGGACTTTGATGAATCGCCATTTTCAGTGCGTTCTTGCTGTTCTTGTTCTTCGTCTCAGTCGTTTCTTTTTTTTCTGGTTCTTTGCCTATTATTCATGCTATGTCTGCTACTTCTCCACTTCACGTTCTCTCTCTCTCTCTCTCTCTCTTTCTCTCTTCCTGTCGAATGCGTCCCACATGTGTGTGTGTGACTGCGAAATTGGAATTAGAAACAAAAGTCGCAGCCTAGCAAAGTGCAGAGTGCGTGTGGAGCGCTAAAAAGAAACAACAAGAATTTGAGTAGTAAGAAACTAATAAGAATGCTAGAGTGTTGAGTGATGGACTAGGTGGATACCCTGTGCTTCAAATAAAAAATACATGCAATTATTTCTGAAACGATGTACTTTTCTTTAAATTGATCAAAATATACAACTATAGTATATATTTGTATATTTTTTACTTATTGCGATTAGATATAATTAAAATTAATACTAACACCGTCTGCAATAGGATTTGGCTTATTGCTTTATAATTTGTGACAACACTTATAAAAATGTTCTATTTTTTTACTTTATTTTATTAACAAGTAATAGAAAATAGTATTTTTTTTAGTTTAATCGCAAATTTCATTTAAGAATAATAAGAAGAATAATGAGTTATTAATATCCCTTTAGTCTTCTGCAATTGCAGGGTATCGCAAGCGACGCCCCTAAAGAGTTGAGGCGTGTGTGCGAAGACGTTAGAATCAACTGGCAGGCAGTTGTTATTGTAGTTCTTGTTCTTCTTCTCCTTCTTGTTCTTGTTCTTGTTCTTGTTGTTGGCGTCAGCGTCGGCGGCGTTGGCGTCGCTGAGCGAAATGCGTGTATTGCATCATCAAATTTAGAAAAACAAATTTAACGCACAGCAACAGCAACAACAGCAGCAGCAGAGGCAGCGGCAATAGGAACAACAACAGCAATCAAAGCGATTACACGAAGCATAAGAACCGAAGGCTGCCTTCGTCACTTCGGCTCGCACACTTCGGTTCGGCTGCGAATGAAACGCAGCGCGCTGCTTCTGCTGACTTTGCTGCTGCTGCTGCTGCTGCTGTCGCTGCTATTGCTGTTCGTTGCTTTCGCAATGTATTTGAATGTGCATGTGTGTTGGTGCGCGTGCTTTCATGCATGTGTGCGTGCATGTGTGTGCGTATTTATGCTGATCATTGGAATTTTTTTCATACACTTTTGCACACACACGCATCCATACAAAGGCAACGCATAAGTTTTGTATGGCTCGTTTAATTGTTTGTGTCGCTGCTGCGTCGCTTACTGCTATTTTTTTTTTGTTTTTTTGCTTACTTGCGCGCTGATTGTTTTGCTTTCGACTGTGGCGATTGCTGTTGCTGTTGTTGTGTGTGTGTGTGTGTGGTGGAAAGTGCAATAACCTCGCAGCAAATTTCGCTTTAGTTCTTCTAGTCAACGCTTGACACTGCGACCGCTACCGCGATAGTGGCAAAGTTCCTTTACTTCGTGTGCAGGCTTAAGCGGCGTATGCGTAATATTTGCTATGCGCCATTTTTTTCGTTTGCTCTTTTTTTTTTACTGTTTTTGCGCGCACTTGAACCAATAAACTACATAAAAGACATCTGCTTAAGCGTGAGTACTTCGCTTCTTCTTCTTCTCATCATCAAGCATAAGTTATTTATGTACTACAAAATGGCATTATATGTTTTATAAAAAGTGTGCAGAAATTCCCAAAAGTTTTCACATGCAAGACGCATTTTGTTAAAAAGAAAGTCGTTAGTTGTATTTCAAACATTTTGTAAATCAAATATTAAGATACCTTACTATATCTGTTGTTTTCTTTTTAACATTCTGTTGCACAATTTCATAGGCTTCTTATTTTTTAAAAAATTTTATATATTTATTTTACATACATTGGATTCAAAACAATTACATTTACTTATATCAAAGTCATGTTTTCAATATTAAACTTTTTAAATTATATTCTGTAGTATTATATTTTTTGTATATGAGAATATGGAATTCGTTTTAGAAATGACTGATAAATAAATAAATGATTGGTTAAAAAATAATAATAATAAATGAATAATTTTCTTTACATTTATTTTACTTTTTATGCTGAATATTCAACTTTAAAATAATCAAAATAAATAAAAATATTAAAATAAAAAGTAATACCACTATCTAAACTAATAATTTTGTATACATTTCTTTAACTTTTAGCAGAATATTCGACTATGTGTTATACAAAAATTAAAGTTAATATTCTAAGTTAAAACAAATGATGTTTCATAGTATTATTTAAATATTTAAACTTATAATTATTTGCTAAAGATGCATTGATTTCACTCTCAAGCGAATTTAAGGTTTCTGATATAAATCTACAAAAAAAAATTGTGAGTAACAAATTCATAGATTGCAGTAAAAGCTTTAAAAATAAATTTCAACTAATTTGCAGATGTGTGTTTTATGATTTCTTGCGCCTGCAGATCTTGAACACGCATTCGTCACATGTTTTGCTGCTGCCAAAATTTCCCCTTAAGAAAAAAGAAATAAGAAAAAAACTTGCTCAGCCAGAGTGCGGCAAGCTCAATACAATTTGCTCACATTTAGAATAGTTCTCAGCATTTGCAGTACACAAAAGAGCAGCAAAGAACTACAGCAACAGCAACAACAACAATGACATTAACTGACTAAGTTGTTTACGAAAGTGCGTGTAAAGCAACAACTGCGAATTATTCAGTCATTTGGCAAATGGCAACAACAACAGCGACAATGGGCCATTGTTGTAGCTCAGCTTCGAGTTCTACCTGCAACGTCCCACACACACATAGATAATAGCATAGAAAACTACCTGTCATTATTATTTGTGCCTTCTTTTTTATAGTTCACATTCAGTTTTGCGCTGCTTCTCTTTCGCTCTCTCTCTTTGATTCTATGACATTTTCGACTGCTTCGGCTGCTGTTGTTCCTCACGCACTGCGACTTGAAAAATCAAAAAATACAACAGCAACAACAACAAACTGCTCAATTAATTTATTTTTGCTGCTGCGACTCTCTCGACTACGCAAAAGTGGAGAAGGCAGCAGCAGCAGCAAAACAGCAAAAAAAAACGAAAAAACTGCCTCTATCGCATTTTTCAAAGTCAGTAACCCTCTAACCTTGAATGTTGTGTGTTCCTATGCTCCTATGATTCTATGCCAGCCCCCGACCCCGCGACCCTTCCCCTCTTTCGTTCGCTCTATCTCCCTCTCTATCTCTATCTATCTATCACTCATCTCTCAGCTCTCAATGCGTATGCTGTGAGATGTGTTTTATTTTATTCTTTTGTGTTGTGTTCCTGTGGTTCTTTCATTATGAAACGCTGCAGGGTGCTCACAACAACAACTATCTGAGTGTGTGTGTGTTCGACAGTTTTTTTAGTTGCAAGTGCGTGTAATTAATCTCTATTTATCAAGTCAGTGAAGCACTTGATTGTAGCCTACTCGTCGTATGAGTAACAGGCATAGATCATCTATCTACTGCGCCTCCTCTTTGGGCTTTAGTAATAGTTCTTTTTTTATAGTTTTTAGTCAGCAAATATCGACAGTTTGTACACTGCAAAAAAATACATAATGACTTTGTCATCATCTGCATAATTCTGTTTTTCATTATTTTAGATTCATTTCTATATTTTTTTATTTTGTTGTGATCGGTTAAAAGTTGTCGAAGCTATTTATGAAGTATGGGTAAATAGGATCTCAATTGCTTTGGCTGGTATATTTAAAATGTATTACTATATACTAGATATACCAAAAATATCTTTCGGTATATTTTTGTTTTTTTCGGTATATTTCCTTGCTACATTTTGTACTCTATGGCATATTTAAAATGTAGTACTTTTACGATATACCAAATATATATTTCGGTATATTTTAGTATTTTTTCGGTTTATTTATTTGGTATATTTTTATTTGATATATTTTACACTTTATGGTATATTTAGAAAGAAGGAGTATATCGAAATACCAAAAAAAAAAAGCTTTCGGTATTTTTTGGTATATTTCAATTTGCCACATTTTGCACTCTATGACATAGTTCTATATCGATATACCAAAAATAGTCTTTGGTATGTTTATATTTTACACTATGGTATATTTAAAATGCAGTACTATATCGATATACCAAACATAGCATTTGGTAGAGGTTTTTGGTATTTTTTGGTATTATTATTTATGTATTTTCATTATTGCTTTGCAGCCGCAACTAAGCCAATAATTGTGTTCTTTGCCACAATCTCTTCTGGGCATTAAAAATCTATTTCCATTTCAACTTTAAATTCAATTAAAAATTAATGCAATTCGATTTATATTATTATTGATAGATTTTTTGCTGAACTTTTATTTCTAACAACAATTACTACAATACTAACAATAAAATTAAACATAATTAAAGTTGTTTTCAATAGGTTTTCTGTTCAATTTTTATTTCTTTTAACAATTATTTTATTTTGTTCGTTTTTTTTCAAATTTTCAAATAATCATCAATAATCCGCATTTGTTTTGTTGTCGAGCAGTTTTTTTTAGCTGCGCTGCAAGTGCGTATGATGAAAATACATTTATAATTTGGCTCGTTAAAACTATTATTATTATTTTTATTTGTATTTTGGTAATTGGTTTTCATTTCGTTTCCATTATTATTTTTTGTCCATTTACTTCAGTGCGTATGCGTATATAGAAGTATTTCCGTCTCTGCTAATGACACAACGCCTCTTTGCTATTTTGTGATTTGTTTATGGTTTCCATTTCAGCGCAAAGTGCGTAAGCTGCATGAGAGTTGCTGCTGCCACCAATAACAACAACAAATACAGCAACAACAGCAACAACAGAGGCGGTGGCAACAACATAAAATGGCAGTGCGTGTCTCGAATGACAGCTGTCAAATGCTGCGGTGAGTTCAGCTTTGATTAATGCTCTGTCGCTTGCTAATTTTGCATTTTAAGCATTTACACACACACACACACTCAAACACACACACACACTTGAAACACTTCTTTCGCGTCAAAATGCTTGACATACGCATAAGACAAAATATTGGGTGACAATTTTCCGTTTTTCACATTTTCTGTTTCTCTCTCTGTCTTTTTTTTTGTGGTGGGTGGTCGGTCCGTCTAGAGACCTGTCTGGTCACAGTTTATGTCGAAATTTATGTGATTTATCTGCAAGTTATTTATAAAAACATCTTTAGATAAAAGCTACCAAGAAATTTGAAATTGCAAAAGTATCAAAAAAATGGTGACAGAAAAATTGGAGAAATAAATGTAAATTGCATCTAGCAAATTTATTAAAACGTTCTAATAAAAAATAAATAAATACAATTTAAATTTATAAATGAAAAGTGTTAACAAATTAGAGTAAAAAGTAGTTGAAAAAGTTAATAATTTGTTAAATATAATACTAATAATACTTAAGTTTATATTAATTAAAAAGTTACGAATAATGTAAGCAGCTAGATATAACAAAAATATTAATAGTTGATTATAACTTATGTATTTGTATTTATTTTTAGGAACAAAATTTTTTATTAATTGCTTATTTTGAAAAGCCAATCATTTTCTTTTGAACTATTATTAATATATATCGGAATTTCATTAAAATAATTCGCTATATGCAATTTCTTTTGATAATTTTATAAATTTATTTTTTCTTTTTACTCGTTCCTTATACTTATTATTTATATATTTAAATTTAAGTCAGTAATTTTATATTATTATAATAAAAAATATTAATATCTTTAATAATATAAAATCACTGACCTAACTTCAAATGATATATATATCTATATTTTAAATTTGAAAAACAAAGTGAATTAGTTTAATTTTCTAAGCTGTTGCGTATTCTGAGCGCTAGGTGGCGCCACTCGACACTCTCGTGGCATTTCGTCATAACTGTCAACTTAAAATCAAAACTAAATAACTCAACGAGACACTCGCATGGTAATTAGAGGACCGTAATTAAATTGTATATATTCGAAAGAACTAAACATTTCTCCCCCCTCGCAAAACAAAATAAATAAAAAGCAAAGCCAAAGCTTAAAAGAAAGACATCCCACGCACAACGAGAATATAGAGAACGAAGCAGAGATGAAATCACATACAAAATGAAATGAAATGAAAGAGTCGCGTGTGTGTCACACCTTTGAAATGGCACAACAACAACAAACAAAAGGCGGCAAGTGTGAATGTGTAATTAAATTTTATGAATTAATCTGTGGAAACATAGACAGACACACACACACACTTTACATGATATGCTCATATATTTAATAGGCACACCTGGCGTATACGCAATTTCTCATTCACTCATGTAGCACTCTGATTTATGCCTTTCGAACTGTTTGCGTCTGATAAGCCAATGACACTGCCCATCAACAGCTCACGCTCAGGCAGTGATAATAAAGCAGTGCCCACTTATTGGCACGGTCTTAAAAAACAAAAAAAAAACATTCTGTGGCCTACATATAACAAATTAGACAACTTGCAAACCAATTGGAATACTTGAGATTAGCAAGTGTTTAGAGTGGCAGCTGAAATGAAATTCGTGATTAAGCTTAAAAGATTGCTTGCCATCATATTATATGCATCTCTCTTGCATCCTTATTAGTTGACTCTTTTCTTGAATCTTGAAGAGAGAAAGTTTTGAATTGACATTGGTAATTCAAAATTATTCTACGCTGATATTTCTTGAATTTCCCATCACTTAGTTTCACTACATTCGTGTTATTATAGTGCTTCGTTATTGATCTATTCAAATAAATTGTTAAAAGTTAGTTACTAAGTTGTGATTGGGTTGAATTCTAAAGTATTACTAATGTATTTATTTAATAACTTCGACCCTTTAATGTAGGCACAAAGCTATAATACCCTTCTACTTCTAGTCAAGAATGAACTGCTACAAGATTGTAATAAATTGAGTCTTAAAGTTTAAGATTATTTTTATACAAAAACTTGAAGCTTTGGTTGCACTTTTAAATTGTTATATGCATATAAATATTAGCTCAAGCACTTGTTGTTTTCACATTTCAGCAGTATAATTTTCCAACTTAATTTTCACATTAAATTCAAATGATTCACTTGACCATAGCAGAGACCTCAACGCTGCTCACGTAGACCGTCGATGAATATTCATTTGTAACAGAAAACTTTACACCCCGCCAATGGGCCATGCATTATAATAATATTGTTATTATAATTTGTATAAATAAGCGTAACTTAAGATTGGCCAAGAAATCTGAAAAAGATTAACACGACTTCCTGTGTCATAAAAACGGCCGCTTAACGATTTCAATGCACATAAAATGCAAAGTCGATCGATCGATCGATCGAATCAAATAGCTGATTTAAACGGTTTATTTCGACTGCATTCGAATCGTGAACAAGTCGGTAGCCATTGAGGAGAGTAACCAGTTAACCAGGCCCAGAGGTCAAGTTGACCACACAATTCGAATATTGACCTTGAAAACAGCCGACGAAGTTACAAGAGTTACAATTTACAGCTCAATTTAAATATTTGAACAGCGGCGTCGAGGGCGACGGGAGGTCTAACAAATTGACTTTTCGATTTCTTACATTTGCTATGTTCGATACACTAACGAAAAAACATTACGAAGTGCTTGAACTTGCAGTATTCATTGGGTATTTTAATTGGGTTTCTAGGTTGCCTTCAAGAAAATTTTAAGGAAATGTTAGCTAACATTTTAGTAGAGTATAGTATAAAAAGTACAATGTTTACAGTATAAAGTGTAAACTATAAAGTAAAAAATATAAAATATAAGGTATAAAGTATGAAGTATGAAGTATAAAGTAAAAAATATAAAATATATGGTATAAAGTATAAAGTATAAAGTATAAAGTATAAAGTATAAAGTATAAAGTATAAAGTATAAAGTATAAAGTATAAAGTATAAAGTATAAAGTATAAAGTATAAAGTATAAAGTATAAAGTATAAAGTATAAAGTATAAAGTATAAAGTATAAAGTATAAAGTATAAAGTATAAAGTATAAAGTATAAAGTATAAAGTATAAAGTATAAAGTATAAAGTATAAAGTATAAAGTATAAAGTATAAAGTATAAAGTATAAAGTATAAAGTATAAAGTATAAAGTATAAAGTATAAAGTATAAAGTATAAAGTATGAAGTATAAAATATAAAGTATAAAGTACAAAGTACTATGTACAAAATATATAATAATAATACAAACAACAAACTGAAATATAACATATAATTTATATAATAATAATACAAACTACAAACTGAAATATAACATATAATTTATATAATAATAATTCAAAATATAAATTATAACAAAAATCAAGTCGGAATAAGCAATTTTCTTCCAATATAAAATAATATAAATGAATCATATTTCCATGATATTTTACTACAAAAGTGTCTATAAAATTTCTTATGGTTTTATTGCTCTCCAAAATATTTATTTTATTGATGATCGCTCAATAAAATTATTTGCTAAATTTAAATCGATCTTAATTTCATTACATACAACTATGAAAAAGTAACTCAATTCCTTTCAATATGATTTATATAATTTTTGATCGCTAAAGAGAATGTTTTACAATCGAAATTTCACATTTTTTTTTATGAAATTTACTATAGCAAAGTTGACTTTTTTTTCCAAATTTTGTTTATAAGTGTAATATATTTTTGAATGCATTTAATTATGAAATCAGCTCAATATTCTTTACTTTATTGATGATTTCACATTTTTTTATGGAACTTACTTTCAATAACTAATTTAGTGTATTAAATTTTTGAACACATTCGCCTAAGAATTCCTTTCAATATTATTTATTATATTGATGATCGCTCATAAAAATGATTTGCAATAGAAATTTCTTATTTACTATGGAATAACTGCTTTGATTCTTCTCCAAATTGATTTTGATTAGTGTAATAACATTTCTAGACACCTGAGAAAAGTTTTCTCTAATGTGTGTTCGTCCCCTTTTTGCGGCTTTGTTGCACGCAACTAGTTGAAGGCAGGCCAACGTCAGTTGGAGCAACTCTCATGTAATCTAGCTGAGAATTTGAAAACCTTTTGCTCACTTTTCGATTGACCTTGGGCAAGTTCAATGCTTCCTTGAGTTTTTTTTTTGGTTATGCACTCTGCTAAAGTACATTTATAGTTCTATTATTATTATTACAAAACAAGAAAAAAAACTTAATATTTCTAATCACAATTTCATTGCGAGTGCGGAAATGAACGCACCAAAAATACAATAGCCAGAGCTCGACAAATGTAAACTTTATGATTGAAGGGCCTCGACAACAACAACAACAATAATAACAACAACAATAGCATTTAATTGATATACGCATTGATAGCGCAGTGCGAGACTTTTTAGCTTTTGCTTTTTTGGGTTTTCGCTTTTTCGTTTGTGCGTCTAGAAGGGCAACGGGCAACGTTTGCCTTGGTTGTCTCTCTCTCTCTCTCTCTCTCTCTCTATCTATCTATCTATGTGTATGTGTGTGTGAGTGCGCTTCATGGGGGCCCTTAACGAACTACTCTAGCGATACTTGAGCTTTACAAAGTGCTCAAGGTCAGCAGCGCCCAGCGACAAATACAACACTAAAAACACCAACAAAAAACAAATTCAACAATAATAAAAAAACATAAATCGAAATATTTGTTCGTGGCAAATGTAACAGTCAGTCAAGTTCACACACAGCTTTTGTTTAAACAATTAGAATTGGATTTAGAACAGCAGTTCAATAGCAGTAACAAACAAACAGTTGGTATTATTTATATTTCCCCCTTTGTGTTATCGAGTGGCAGCTGAATCGAATGCATTTTTAAGGTCAAGACTACAAATGAGGGGCATATTATTTTTTTGTATACCAAAATAGTTTGAGATGTTATCAGCAACAAATAAAAAAAACAATGAATTTATAATTAATAATAAGCAAAACATTTGCATAATGGAATGAAAAATATCAATATAATAATATAAGTAATTTCTATTCTATTCTATTTATATATATTATTCGACTTAATGGAATGAAAAATATCAATTTAATAATTTAAGGAATTTTTGTTAGTATTTTTTATTAGCAATTTCTATTCTATTTTATTTAAATATTTTATTTGAATTAATGCAAGGAAAAATACCTATGTAATAATATTAGTAATTTCTATTCTATTTCTATTTGAACTCTAGAGAATTTATAAAATTTTCAATTTTTGTTTTATGAAATTTTATTTATCTAACATAATTCATATCAAAATTATCGAATTTTCAAAATTCCTAAAATTTGAAATATATAAAGACAAAAAATAATAAATGAATTGAGCTTTTCAAAATTTAGCATAATTTTGGTATTTTCGAATCTTTAAATGAAATAACATAAATATAGAAATTTAAGTCGTTCAAATTTATCATAATATCGCCGAATTTATAGCATATTTAAATAAAAAAATTTACTATATGAAATATTTCTTAAATTCATAATTATGCATTCAATAAAGTCGTTAATTGTCATCGAAAATGTTGTATTACGCATACGCCGCGTAATTCCATTCGATTTCACTTTCAGTTCTATAATTGTTAAATGTGAATTTTTTACTTTGACACAACCTTCAGTTCGCTCTGTAATTGCAATTGCCACAAATTGTGTGTGTGTGAGCTAACGATCATTATAATTACAAACACAGCACTCGGTACATGGATAATTGTTCATGTTGATGTGGCCAACTCTCAATTGAAATGTATATCTGTATATATTTATATATGTATCTGTATCTGTTGGTCGCGCCACAAACTTAGTTTGCACTGCAAATACAAATCAGTTGCGTAAATAATGCGTATCGCCAGCCGCTAAAAAAAAACTGACTACAACAAAAAGAAAAAACAGCTTGTTAGAGGCGTTTATAAATTACAGCGAGCGACAGGCCCGGAGAGTATTAGGCATTTTGATTAGCAGCTGCAAACAAAAAAAAATACAAAAAAAACTACAAAAAACACAGCAGCAACTGGAAATATGCGTGAACTACAACAACAACAACAAAGTGACAAACGCACTAACGAAAAATTCGACAAACTGAAAAACGCCAAACGAAACAGAAATTCGTTGTCGATGCGATGCGTGTAGCCCTGAACATAACCTTGAAACGAGTCGAGTCGAGTCGAGTCGAGTTGAGTTGAGTTGAGTTGACTTGACTTCTGTGCGTATAGAGCCCTATATACATATACATATATGTGTGTGTGTAGTTTTTTTTATTTAAAGATTCGTTAACTTATTTTTTTTTTGTTGCTTTATCATAAATTTGTAGTGTGGTTTTTGTTGTAGTTGTTGAATAAATGCGTTAGAGCAACGAAAAAATGCGTTACGCATATGAGCAAGAGACACAGACATAGACACAACATGTAGTATATAGTATAGATATAGTTTCGGGTGTGTGTGTGTGTGTGCCTAGACAGAAGCGCATGGCTGTTGAGTTATGCGTGTGGTTGAGCTTTTGTTCCAGCTGCGTGGGTCGCTCGCATGCGCTTCACTTCGCTGAGAATCGCATAGAGAGGCGATCCACACCACTTACATTCCGCATCTGCATGACAAAAGCACCACCAAGCTGAAGCATCATTAATCATTAATGCAGTATGCAAATAGTTTGGTTAGTTCGACTGGCAACTGTATTAGCTTTGAAATGAAATAGTTTATGATGGCCAAGCCTCGATTTACAATGTTTATTACACATTAGTTTGAAGTTTTTGGTAAATAAAATCTTTGTTAAAAGCAATTTTACTTATCAATAGAAAAGGCAACTAAAAAAAAAAAGCCCTTTATTTAATAAATTTTGAATTTGCAATACTTTTTCTTAGTTTTGTTTTCAACACGTTTCATACCTAACAAGTAATTTTATACAATTTATGAAGCTTTGAAGTCAAAATGAAGCATATTATTTAAAAACATTATTTATGTGCAATTTATTTTTAATTTATTTTAGATAGCGACTGATCTTTAAAAACCAATTTTATTCAGTATATTTTATATACATTATTCAGTATAATTTCGATACTTTTTTCACAATATGTCATATTCTCTATTCAGTACATTTTATATACTTTATTCAGTATATATTTTTATATACTTCATCCAGTACTTTTTCATTGTATTCATTGCTAATACTTTATTGAGTATAATTTGTATTCTTTATTCGGTACATTTTATATAATATAATTTGTACATTTTAGAGATTTTATTAACTATATTTTATATATTTCATCCGGTATATTTTATATACTTTATTCAGTATAATTTATACAATTTATTCAGTATATTTTGTAGAATTCATTCATTTAATAGACATTATTCAGTATATTTTATGTACTTCATTCAGTACATTTTATATACTTTATTCAGTATAATTTATATACTGTATTTTTATACATCATTCAGTACATTTTATATATTTTATTCAGTATATGTTATATACTTTATTTTTATACGTTATTCAGTATATTTTATATACTTTATTTTTATACTTTATTCAGTATAATTTATATACTTTATTTTTATACGTTATTCAGTATATTTTATATACTTTATTTTTATACTTTATTCAGTATATTTTATATACTTGATTTTTATACTTTATTCAGTATAATTTATATACTTTATTTTTATACTTTATTCAGTACATTTTATTTACATTATTCAGTATATTTTATGTATACTATAGAGCTTAGAAGTCAGTTCCTTTTATTGAAAAAGGTAAATTCTTATACAATAAATTCTTTTTTTTTTTATTTTGCACTTGCGATAAGTTTACAATAGATTGTAGAGTCTCCCTTGAGAGGATCTAAAATTAGCTGCGGCTCTGAAAAAACAAAAATCCAATTGAAATCAACTTGCAATAGATTCTACACAAAGTTGTAGCGCACTTCAGAGGTCCAAAAGCACTTCAACTTCTGTCCGAGAGTTGAGTTGAGCTAGCGAACGCTACGAATATGAAGCACAAAGCGTAGCAACGAATGACGAAGAGGCAACGAAAACGAAAACTTTGGCAAACGCATAAAATTCTGTGTACTGCGTGCTCTTGTTGTTGTTCTTGTTGTCGATGTTGTTGTTGTTTGTTAGCAATCATTGTAGTTTGTTGCTGTAGTTGTTTGTTTGACCGGAGCTGTGCTTGAAACAGGGCCTAGAGAGCTAACCAAATTTTTCTAGGCACATTTTGTATGCGGCTCGACAAAAAAAAACCAGTCAGTTTTTTTCTGTTTTTTGTCGGACTTGTGAGATCAGCATGCGCAGCGTGTTGCCAAGCCAACCAGAGCTCAGCTCTCTGTGTGTGTCTATCTCACACGCATTTTATGCGTAAGGTCGCAGCTTCAGCGACGCATTTATAAATCGTACAATAACCGGTAATTATATGGCCAAACTTACGTTTCAAAGTCACCACAAAAAAAAAAATAAAATAGAATGACGCTGCAAAGCGCCTGAGAAAATGAAGCAAAGCTATTTTTGACAAATCATAAGATATCATAAATCTTTGGCAACTTCCGCGTTTCAATTGGATTTTTATTTTCACAACATTTTCTTGTTTGGCTGCCAATTAAAGAAATTTTCTTTGCGGTTTTCGACCATTTTTGTTTTTTCATTTCAAATGCTTAACGTTCAAAACTTATTCAAGTTGCAAACCTGCAAATCAATTTAACGAAATGCGCGCGTCACTTTTGCTTTCGTTGAGTTTCGTTAAGTCGTTGCAGCGCGTCTCTCTCAACATTTATTGCCCCTGAGAATTGACGAAACAATTCCAATATATCGAATCAAGTTTACCCCTCACTTTTTGCTTGCTAAAATCTGATCTATAAATATTTTAGACATCTTTATAAATCTTTTAAAAAACATATATATTTCTTTTAGCGAATTTAAAGTATTTTTAAAATATTTTAGTTTATTATAAGTTTAACAGCGATTCAAAATTCATCTTTTCATTTTCCTTTTCCCCTCTCATTTTAAGCTCTCTTTTTTTTGCCGCTCATCAAGTTTTAAGTTATGCACAAAACGTTTTAAAAATACATATTTTATTTTTGTATTTTGTGTCTGTTATATTCGAGGCACACTTTTATCACCTTACATAGTTTTCGCTCGCAGCTCACGTGCAAAATGTAATTTTTTAATGCTTTTTTTCGACGTTTTTACACCTTGTCTTCAGCCTTATCAGCAATGTTTGCTTTGGCTGTTGTTGTTTTTATGTTGATGGGCATATTGACTTAATTACACTCAAATGTGAGCAATACTTTGATAAAGTTTATCATACTTTTGATTGACAAAATTAATGTAATTATTTGATGAATGCATTTAACAGTGAAGCAAATGAAAAGAAAACATTGTCATAACTTAAAACAAAGGAAAATAAAATAATTAAAAATTATATTAAATAAAATAAAAAAAAAAAAATTAGAATTTTAATTTTTTGTGGAATGTGAGACATATTTATAAATAAATGAAAATAAAATTAAAAAATACTTAAAAAAGTGAAATAACAAAGATAAATAAAATGAAAAGTATACAACAAAATTAACTGAAATGAAATAAAATTAAATTAATAATAAATTAAGATAAAAAAGATGAATAAAATAAAAAGCATATAACAAAATTAACTGAAATTAAATAAAATAAAGAAATAATAAAATACAATAAAACAAAAAACTAAAATAAAAAATTTAAAAATAAAACAAAAATGAAAACTTTAATAAAAATAAAACAAAGTAAAATAAATAAAAATATACATTAAGAATGCATTAAGCATATTTTTGTCTTATTTGTCTTTAAAATAAAGTAAAATGAAATATAAATACACAAAAATTAAACAAAATAATTGCAAATATAAATTAAATAACATAAAATAATGTAAAAGTATTCCATAAAATTGAATTAAATAAACTGAAGTTAAATAAAATAAAATAAATATATAATGAAATAAAATAAATAAACTAAGATAGAAATAAATAAATATAAAAAAATGGGAAATTAAATAAAAGTTAAATAGAATAAAAAGTATGAATTGATGCTGCACAGTTTAGAAAGTTTATCCTCGCCATTATCTTGTTGTTTATCCTTCCTTTATCTGTGAGAAATAATTTGATTGTTGACTCTCTCATCGACTGAAACTTTGGTGTCTATCAGGAAGTTTAGCTCTCTAACTATGCTGCTTCCAACTCACTCAAGCATATAAATGAAATTTCTGTGCTTTGGCATAAAAATCAAAAATATGTTTATAGACTCCTTGATATTGTTATAGTTGTTGTTGTTATTGTGTTTCTTATTGGCATTATTAACGCAGCAATTTGTTTGCGTGGGCATTGCTCAACAATAATAACAGTCAAAAGGGTGGCAAGCTTACAGAGTGTAAGAGAGAGATAGAAGTAGAGGAGAGAGTGAGAAGGATGCTGGCAGTTGTCCCCAAAGGCAAGTACTTAATGTATTGCCCTCCCTTTTTGACCCAATTCGAGCAAGTGGGAAATGGATAAAGGACCTTCAAGTCACTTGGCCCCCCCCGATTTATGTTGTTTGTCTTGATTCCGTTTTTTTGTTTTTGTTTTCATTTTTATTTTTGTTTTCAGTGCTGCTGCTGTTGCTGCCACAGCGGTCAGCGAAGTGTGTGCCACATGTTAATGTCTTTGTATTGGCAGTTTCTATTACTTTTCTCTTTTCTCTGTGTCCTTTTTTTGAACTGTCATTAGAACTTTTCATTTTTTTTCTTCCTTATATTTGACAGGCTCGTTTTACGTCTTTCGACTCTATGAAGTATATTATTATTTTATATTTTTTTGTAATATTTTTTTGACATTTATTGCCAAGTTGTTTTTGAAGTGTCTTCGTGTTGTTTGTTTTCTCATTTCGCGATGGGATTAGTTTACTGCTTTTTTTTTAAGCCCAAAACATTTCATCTAAACAGTCAATTAAATGGGATATTGATACTTTTTTGCAGGCAATTAGCTTGAATCATTTAGTAGAAATCATTTTCGGCAATTGCTTTTGCAACGTTTTGTAACATTGGTGTGAGATTTGAAATGCCTTTAAATAATTGAATTTTTGTTAGCTGAGATTTTTTGTTATGTAAATAATAAAATCGGGAAAACTTATCAAATTAGAAGTATACGTATTTTAGTATTTTAATATTAAGTATTTTACTCTAGTATTTAGTATTTTAAAAGTATTAAATATTCTCAGCATTATCTTATAATTGAATGAAATTAATATTTTATTATTTTATTATTAAAAACATACTACATATTATTATTACTAGTATTTAGTATTATTATACTACTACTAGAGTATTTTTCTACTAATAAATATTTCATACTATTATCAGTATTTAGTATTCAAGTATTTTTATACTAAATCTCTTTTATCATGACTAGTATTTAGTATTTTTGAGATTTGTATACTAAATATTTTATGCAATTACTAGTGTTTAGTATTTTTTCAGACTAAATGTGGTAATTAGTATTCTAGTATTTTTATACTAATAAACATTTGGTAGTTGTATTAGTATTTTAGTATTTTGTATACTAAATAATTTATACTATTACCTATATTTAGTATTTTAGTAAATAGTTTATTTCGTTATAAGTGTTTAGTATTTTTTTATACTTAATATTAATGTTATTAGTAGTATTTAGTATGTTTATACTAAATATTCAATTGTAATTCTAGTATTTAGTATTTAAGTATATTGTTTTTTATATTATAGTAAAGAACTTCTTGAAACATCTGCAGAAGCATTCCTAAGCCTAACCATAAAGTTTACTCTTCAAATATCCAGCAAAACTACTTTGACATTCGCTTTCATTTTCACTTAATGCGCCCCCACATCATCTCACTGTCATTCCACTCTCCCTCCCTCTCTCTCTCTTTACACTCTCTCCAGCGCTCTATCAAGCGACTGGCATCGTCTTTTGTGGTGGCCCAACCATGCAGTTTTTCTGTGCAGACAGTCGAGAAACATTTTCCTTATCAATTTAATGGCCAAGTGGCGTCAGAGAGCGAAAATAAAAGCAAAAATGTTTCGTCTCAAATATATATTTTACAAATGTCACAAGTCCTTTTTGGTCGACACACTGCACTATATAATCAAGTGACATATATATATATAGTATAACCAAAGAGAATAAAGACAAACACAAATAGATAGGCCTTACATAAGGGAAGCATTAAATGGATGAACTGGCTCCAAATTCTCTCGGTGGCCAAAAATGTCGCCAGAATGCAATAACTGTGTCTGGCTGCTGGCTCCGAAAAACAAGGCCAAAGATTAAAAACAAACTAGTTAGTTGTAGTTGCCGCATGCCACATGCCACATGCCACATTCTCTGCTCTTTGCCTCTTGTTGTGCCATTTGTATTTGTGTTTGCGAGTTAAGTTTATTTTGCGACAGCATTTTTATGATGCCCCATCTGAAGGCGCCACGATTCCTGCTTCCTTTTTGTTAGGCTCTCTGCTGCTTGCTTCTGCTGCTGTGGCAGCACTTTTTCCAAACAACTTTCTTTCTGCTGTCTTGCTGCTTTCACTTGCAGCATTATCAGCTCGTTTAGTGATTGGATTGCTTCGCTCTCGTTGTTTTGTTTTTCCTTTGAACTAATTTGAATGATTTTACGGCGTTGCTTTTTTTCCTACTCCTTCCTCCTTGTCGAGGCCTGTCATATAAATTTCTAGTTTTATTATCATATTTTTCGCTAGATTTCAGCCTGCTGAATAATAATCGTAAATTTGTTATCTATACAAATTTTTGCACATTGACAAATTGATGAAAATTCAATTTTGTTTTTTGCTAGAAATAGTTTTTAGCATTTAATATTTTTCCCTCTAGTTGTGTTTTTCTCCTCATTCATTATACTGATTACACTTGACTAATATTACAATTAAGCATATATCATATTGCAAAATTTGCATATTTTCTCGGCCACAACATGAATCATTTTCCATTCGCCAACCCCCCGAGAAAAAGAATAACACAAAAATTTCTCCCCCATCTCAATAACATGCACGCACCTCAAAAAAAGAAACAGCAATTGGGGTTATTTCTATTGTAGCAAGAGGGTCAACCAAATATTATAAATGAAAACGCAATTTTGCAATAAAAATCCATTGAGCAGTATAATGAGTTCGAGTTACATACATTTTTTTCTTTCGTTTTTCCTGTTAGTTGTGTTCAAAACAAGCCCCAAAAACGCAGCAGCAGCAGCTGAAACTAACGTAACTAAAATATTACAATAATTACCGAATTACTTAATTGTTTTGCCTCGTCGAGCATTATCACAGAAGGAGGTACAAGAGTCAGGGATCATAAATGAAGCGCAAAGAATGAAACGTGAAGCAACAAGAAATTTCCATTAAAATGCAATAAAGGACACACACACACACACTAACAACAACTACGCTGAGAATTTATGAGAAAATAATAAAATTAAAAGCCGCAAACGTAAACGCAAAAAAAAAAAAAGAAAAATAATTTGTTGCCCTTTTGAATTTGTTTTGGGCTGGGCCAACTGGGCGTATGTGTGTTCTATGATTTCTGACTCTCGACTTTATGGTCATTAACACACGCGCCACACACACACACACAGAGACACGGACACACGCACTCAGAAGTCTCAGAGCATGCACTGCTTGACCCCTTTTGTCACACACACACATTGCGTATACGCAACATTATTACTCATACGCCACATTGTGTGACGCTTAGGCGCAGCTTCGTGCAGGGACTTGAATAGCACTGAAACCATTTTTCGGCTGAAATTTTGTGATATATGATTTCGTAATACTTACGATTTTTATGACAACGCCTCTGATTTCAATTTGCGGCATGTTGACTTTGTCGCCTCGCTTGACTTTGGGTGTGATTCAAAATGTGAAAGGGAAGTAATGGGAAATGAAGTAGTAATGAATGGAAAGTGAAAATGTAGAACTAGAAATAAGAATGACAACGACTGGAAAGCGAAATGAAAGTAATTTTATTAATTGTAAAAACAAACTAAGAATTGCAAAGAAAATTTAGAATTGATTAAAAAAAGCTTTACATAAGAAGTACTTAACTGTAAAAAGTATTTATACTTGTAGCGAAAGCAATTAAAATTTAAGTAATATAAATATTTAAAAGATATATTGAAGAACAAAGTAAATATAATTCAGATTTTCAGTTCAACTATTCTATAAATTTTACAAATTTAAATTAGAACAAGTTAGATTTCAAATGTGTTTCTCTTGTTACTTTTTATTACACATATTTCAATTATTACTATTTTGAAATTATGAAGCACTGTTATAGGGTGTGTTAAATATGAAATTTATAAAATAATATGTTGTTGCAAGTCTATATAATATCGCTTATATATTTGAACATAAGTTATAGCATATTTTGATTTGGAATTTCATCATTAAAATTATTTTAAACTTTACAATACCTTTTTATAATATTTCTCTTATTCAGTTTAGATACCATCACATTACTATATCATAATTAGTCATTTTAATCTTTAGATTAACAATGTCTACTATTTCTCAATGTTTATTAATTTGATAAAGTTTCAGTATTAAATTTTTTTTGTAGACATAATAATTATTCAAATTTAGTTTAGTCTTATATTTGACTTTCTTTTCTCCACTCTGCAGAGCATTAACACTTCGACTTGAATGCTGTCAAAGTTGTGCTTGCTTCTTGGTTTGATTTATTATCGTATTAGTTTCTACACACACACAGGCACATTTTCCGCATACTTTTCTTTACACCATTTTATGACCAACCTGCTGAAAATGCAAATTACAATAATTATGTGTGTGGTATTTTACCTTTTTTTTTTGCTTTCCTTTCCTTGTTGTGGCTTCTTGGGTTGCGTGAGAGAATTGAATGGCTTCTGAGTGCAGCACACACCCTCGACTCGTTGAGTTGCGCACCTTGCCTATTTTTGATTTCGATTGTTCGGACTGCGTATTTTTGATTAATTACATCAAATGGCATCGCAAAAAAGTCAACAGATTTAATGAAGAACTTCTGTGCTTTAATATCTTTGTGGCTCAATCTTGTGGCTGCCTAGAAAATCAAAAGACAGAAAAACAAAACAAACAACAACAACACACACAAGAACAAGACACATTTCCGGCTATTACAAGACGAAGCAGCCGTTGAAGTTGAAGTTGCAAATGTCAGCAAGAGAAGGGGAGAGGGAAGATGACTCGCAGAAGACTCGAGAGGAAGGGAGAAGAGGGACAAATGACCTACCATACAAGATTTTACATTCAGCTGAAATAAAATAGAAGCATGGCGCAGTTGAGCAAGAAGTGCTACACGAAAAAGAAGTGGCAAATGACATAGCGAGACAAGGGGATAGACTAAAAGATACCCTATAAAGTTCGGGAAAGAAATTTGAAATTTGTAAGAGGAAACTTTATTTCCATAAAATCATTAACAGAATTTAGGTATTTAGAATTGAAATTGATAAACTTCATTACTATAACGTAATTTACAGAAGTTGCAAATTTAAAATTGAAATTAATAATAGGAAACTAAATTTGCACAACATAAAAGTTTGAAGCTTAGAATTGAAATTAAACTTAATTTGTAGAATTGAAATTAATAAACTTTATTTATATCACATCGTTTACAGAATTAAGGAATTTAGAATTGAACTGAACTTCTATAACAAAATATACAGAAGTTGGGAATTTAGAATTGAAATGGATAAACTTTATTTTTGTAACAACATTTACAGAAGTTAGAAAATTAGAAATAAAATTGATGAAAAGAAACTTAATGTGAACAACAATAAAAAGAAAATAATTTACAAAATTCAGTATTAAAATTTCAAGTTTATGTTGACTAAAATATACTTTACAATGTCTTCTTTTAATTAATTTAAATTCTGAAGTTTTTTCAGTAATTTTATTGGTAAAAATGTTTTTTTGTGTAACAAAATAAAACGATTCACAAAATATGTAGACTTTAGCTCTTGAAAAACACTTTACAATGCTCTAATTTGTTTTGAGCATTGTTGATAAAAGATGTCGTGTAAATATCTTTTGTACAGTAGGAATTAAACAGGGTTTTTCCATAATACATTAATAATAATAAGGTATATCTCATAGATTGGACTTTAAATAGTCAATAATTTTAAAGCCATTCAACTAAGCTTAAGTAAGTAAGTAAGAAACATACCCGCTTAATGCACTTTAGTTGCACAGGGTATTAAATTGTAGAAGCAACGCAGGCATTGCCAGATCATTAATTAAAATGTTGCTGGACCAGTTCTTGAGCGCAGGCCAAAGCAGCAAAGACGCAGCGCAAAAGAGACAGAGAGAGAGAGCGAAAGAGTGAGAGAGAGAGAGAGAGGGACGAAGCAAAAGTTACAACAAGCGCAAAAGCTTCGAGCAGCAGCAACAGCAACGCAGCGAAGCAGCATTAATAAGAGATCGCACGCTTTTTTAATCAGCACATAGAACATAGACACACACACACACACACAGCTCACACACATGCATATGATTTTTATTGGTGTGTTGGTGTGCGTGTGCGGTGGCCTCTAGCATAGCAAAGTGCGTCGTGTCTCACTCTCTGCCCCGCTTCGCACGCATTCCACGCTTCGCTTTTGCTCTGCGCTTTTTTTTTTCTTTTGACATTCGCTGCGATGAGGTAATCGCCACATGCGTGTGCTTCTATGCCTATGCGTGCTTGTGTGCGTGTGTGTGCGTGTGTGAGAGAGTGTATGTGTGTGCGTGTGTTTGAGTATAAAGCTTTGTCGCTCTCGTTGCACGCGCTGTTTCAGTTTTTGCCCCCTTCCCACCTCACTTGGCTCCATCCGCTTGGCTGGCCTTCTTCTTCTGCTTCTTCGTGTTGTAGGTTCTACGTTTCGTCTTCCCCCCGCTCTTCCTTCGTTGTTTTTACTTAGTCGCAGTCGCAGCAATAGCAACAGCAACAGCAATGTCAGCAGTCGTCGTCAGTCGACGCGACGCGACGCACAGATTATGGCCCTTTGACATCCCATAAATTTCATGTCCACGCAGCGCAGTTTCACATTGTTAGAAGATTAACGCTAAACAAGCAAACAGCAAAAAGCTTCTTTTACACACACAACTAGCACCGAAACTTACTTACACTTTCAATCAGCGCTGCGATTCACAATCGATTGCATAAACCTTGTTATCGACGCCATTTATTAAATGACAATTCAATTTTTCTAGTTTACATTTGCAACACAGAATTCTTAATACAAGAATCATTAATAATAATTAATGATATATTAATTGTGTGTTCTTTAAAGAAATCTTCTAATCGAATTGCATTTAAAAAATTTCAGATAATAGAGAAGTCATAAAAACATTTTTTAGTGACATTCTCAAGACAAAATCTTTAATAAAAGTTGTTGCTATAGTTAATGATTTTTGATTTTCATGCGCTCTAAATTTTCTATTTAAATTCTCTATTCGAATTGTATTTAAGTATTTTCTGATAATATAGAAATCATAGTAACATTTTTCTTACATTTTTTAGATAGAAACTTAAATTAAACGTATTGCTATAATTAATGATTTTTGATTTCCATGAACTTAAAATTTACTTGTCCTAATTGTATTAAATAATTTTTAATAAAATCCTATTTCTGTTAAGATTTCCTTTGGCTTTGAATATCATTTAAATACTTTTCCATAATATATAGTTTTTTCTATTTACTTTCAACAATTTTTTGTAAAATATTTTGCATTTAATGCACTTTCAAAATAAATTATTTATTCTTATTCCTTTTCATTTTACTTAAAATTCACATAAATCTGAATAACACCATTACTATAGTCATCAAGCAGCAAGTCGCATGTTTTAGCTAAAGTATGCGCTTTGTTAGAGCATAATGTAACAATGCTAAAACTCGTTTGCCACTCTAGTTTTATATATTTACCTCTATATATACACTTAACTTACCTACCTATATGTATATATTTGTTATAGCATTAATCTACAGGGCCCATTTTTGCATTCACTGAATTCTGTGTAAATCTGTTGTTGTTGTTGCTGTTGTGGTTGATGTATTTGGTTGTTATTGTTGGTTGCGATAGTGCGACTTGGACACGAATCATTAAACATTCTATGCCATTTCGCATCGCAGACAGCGATGAGTTTGTTTGTGTTTTATTTTAAATGTTTGATTATCAATTTTTGTAATAAACCAAATAGTTTCATGTTTAAAAATTGGTTCAAGGGTCTCACAGAACGCAGGTAGAAACAACAACGAAATTTTGTATATTTTTAATGCGTTTCATGTGACAGAAATTTGTTCTACAGGGCATATGTGCGTTAAAATATGAATTTATATAAGTAAATTTTAAAGAAAACAGATTTATTTTTACTTTCACTTTAAATCAAGTAAAATAGTTTTGTTTTCACTGCCTTGATTATTTTTAAATATTTGTGGATTTTTGTAATTACAATTTATTTTCCATTTTAGTTTCCATCATTACTTTTATTATTTTTAAATAATTGGGGGTTTTCCTAATTACAATAATTTACTGATATATTTTGTACATTATATTTTTGTTTCTAAAAAACTTCTTTTAAATAGTAGCTTTTATTTCAAAGTAATTGATAAATTGCAAAATAACTGCATCTTAATATTTTTTCATTTACTGCTCTGCAATAAACGACGCTTTCAATGCGCTTTTAATACCGATGCCGATCGCCATTTTCGCGCATCCAATGGGAAACCAGTTGCGGGTCCACGCTATTGCCCTCTCTGTCTGACGCACACTAAGCAGCGCCATGCTGCAGTTCTGTGCGATAAGCGAAAGCGCGCAAAAAGAAAACAACAAAACAAGCAGAATTGCAATGTGTGTGACAGCAGCCGTCTCGCTCGCACGCATGCGATCTTTGCCGGCGAATGCTCAAAGAAAACTAATTAGCTACAAATTGGCAGACATGTTAGACAATTGCTGTTGTTGTTGTTGCTGTTGTTGCTGTTATTGCTTTTTGCACATCATGTAATGGCTAAAATGATTGATTAACTCTAGCTATGCTGCTCCCCACTCCCCACCTCTAACGGCAGATGCGCCAAATCAAGACGAGTTCTAATTGTTGTTGTTGTTGTTGCCCATTGCGGCAACTTAACCAAAGTCATTAATTTGCAATTAGTTTTTGAGGCAGCGGCACGCGTGGGAATTCAACTTGGAATTGGCATTGGCATCGACTGCGATTTGCCTTTCTTACCAAAAGCCACAGCGAAGGGGAAAGGGGAAGGCATGAAGGGCAAGGCAAAGGTTCGCTAAAGGGCAGCAACAACAACAACAGCAACAGCAAATGTTCATAATTACAAGCGACTTCAAACCCATCCCAAATGCAAAAACGCTTTCTTTTAATATTCACAATTGCCTTTTCGCTCTTGTTTCTATCGTTTTGCCGCCATGCCGCGCCTCCCCCGTTTGCGTCCCTCGTCGAGCCCAAAAGCGCTTCTTACACTCAATTGAATACTTTCAGTTGCTGCAAAACTTCGCTTCACATTTACAATTCATGCATAATAAACAAATAAAAAAATATTGCTGACTACAGAGTGAAGAGCTATTAAATACCCTGCAATTTAAGAAATTTTGTAAATTAATAATAGTGAAATAAAATATAAATATAAATATATATTATATTATAAAAATGTGAGTTAGAAGCAAATGGAAACAAAATTAAAATGGTGTACATTGATTTGAATCTTATTTAAATATTATTTAAGTTTCCATTTTAACATTAATCTTGGTAAAAAGATTATAGTCCCAAGTAAATATATATATATTTATTTTTGAATTATTATAGATCACTAAACATGAAAAGTTAATTAATAGTAGCAATGAATGAAACTCAAAAAATTTTTTGTAGTTTAGTAATTTTCATAAAATTCATACATTAATTTTACTTTCCAAGTCTATTAGCATAATTTATGAACACAAAAATCAAACAGTTTCAACTACCCTCTTCTTTACTTTACAGGGTATAAAGGCGCTGAAAATTTCGGAAAAACATTTGGCAGGCGCATCTTTAGCTGCCTTCCATTTAATTTTTCTGTTTTTCTCTCTGTTGTTGTTTTTTTTCTGGGGGTTGCTCTAGCCATTAGATTGTGCAAGTTTTTCAACATTTGTGCTGTTTATTTTCTTTTTATTTTTGGTTGTGTTCCTTGTGTTTTGCTCATTCTTAACGTTTTTTTGTTTTTGCATAAAATAAATATAAATAAAACATTGCCAAAGTGAAGGACTGAAATTTGTTGTGGACATTTGGGTGGATCGACTCATTTTGGTGGTTAGTTTTCTGCTGGTTTTTGCTTAATTTAATTTATGGTTAACCTTTTTGTGAAGGTCTTGTAATGGAATAAAGTACTTACAGTTATGATGTGATTATGCTTTAGTTTCGTTTCCCCCTCTTTTTGTCTGTTCTGTTCTTGTGTCTCTCGTAGCAGATGTTGCCGCATAAAGAAACACAATCGTATTTGACATTTGAATTTACATAAATATTTTTGTGATGACTGCAGCGATGTTGAGCGGAAATGCCTTAAAGGCATATATCAATTGATTCTGAGCAGTATTTATTGCAAATTGATGGCAATTGTCATTAGACCAGTTATCGATAGATTTATTGAACTATTAACAACTATTGTTGTAGAATTTTTGTTGGGTGAGGATACAATGATAAAACATATTTATTAAAAAGTTTTCCCAATACATTTTTGTTATGAAGATGACCTTTTAATTCAATTCTTTTATTGAAATAAGTTTTTTTCACTATTCTACTAAAATAGTAGTATTTAATTGTTGACTAAAATTTCTTAAATTTCAATTTAGTTTTTAAATTAAAAAGTATTGACTTAATGCTTTTATTTAAATTGCAATTTCTATATTACTTAAATTTGTTTACTGTATCAATATACACAATATATACAGTATATAAAGTAGGTTTTGGTATATTTTTAGTATCTTTTGGTATATTAATGTGGTATATATTTTTAATAATAATACCTCTCTATTTAGATACATTTTGGTATATTAAGTGTGTATAATTTAAGAATAATACCGCTGCTTTGATATATTTAATATTTTTGGTATATTAATTTGGTATGTTTTAAAGTTAATACCGCACTTTTTAGCTTTTATTCACAGTCGAGCACGATTTTACTTGTCTTAATATATTGCATTTATTTCATTTTATTATACTATATGTTTTATATATTATTTTCATTTATATATCATTCTTATAGGTATGTATAGTACAAATATTATATTGTTTTACCTTCCCTTTTTTTGCTTGCTATAATATTTAACTTCATTCCAAATCTTTTCTTTTATTTGCTTAGTATTTTTAAGTTTCATTTTATATGTTAAGTTGAATGCTTGACAAAGCCTTAATAAAATGTTTAATCTTTTTTTTATTTGCAGATATTTCCTGCACCTTTTTTATATTGATTTTCCTCTTATTTAACAACTGTATTTCAATGATGGTAAGTGAATTTCTATATGTATTTTCTCCAAACTTATTAATAATTAAGCATTTCCCCAAAGACTTTTAGACTCTTGGTATGAATAAAGCACTTAGTTGTGCTTTTCCTCGACTCTCAATTAGGGAAAACCTTTAATTTGTGTGTGTGTGTGTGTGTGTGTGTGTATTTTTGCTTATGTTGCACACATTTGTTCAACGCTCTCCCCCCCCCAGGCTGGTCAACAATCAGCAGCAGCAATCAGTTTGAGATTCCTATTTCTGGGCAAATTCTTCGCAGCGGGTTTCCAAAGATTACATAATTGCTCGGTGGTTGCACACGATGATGAGGATGTTGTTGTTGTTGTTGCTGTTGTTGTTGTTGCTGTCGTTGTTGCTGTTGTTGTTAGTACATCTGTTGGCATTGCGCTTGATGGATTGCATTCTGAGTGTTGCCACACAGACTGACAGACAGACAGACACAGAGAGGGCGGTGGGTGGATGCTGCGTGCTGAGGCAGAAGAGCGAAGATCAAAGGCACAAAATAATTTACAGAAATTACAGCAGCAGCAGCAGCAACAGAAGCAGCAGCAACATCAAGAGCAGCAGCAGCAGCAACTGCGCCATCAGCAGCATTGCAACATTCACAAATACACACAAAGTGAGGCACACACACAGAGAGTCACACACACACACTCATAAATAGTTTGCGGCGAGACGCACTCCAAATTGTATGCATTGACCTAATTTGTGTAACCGAAAAAAAAAACAACAACAACAAGCAACGAAAATGTGTTGAACAATTTGGTACAGAATTGCATAGCATTGAGAGCGAGACAACTGAAGTGCGATAGAGAAAGAGAATACGAGGGAAAAAGAGAGAGAGAGAGAGAGAGGGAAATAGATAGAGAAAGAAAGAGAGCTAGAGAGAGAGTGAGAGAGTAATAGATAGATAAGGCAAGTAACCGAAAATCAACGTGCGTCAATTAGAGAGCAAACACAAAAAAAAGGAAAAACAGAAAAAAACAAAACGCAGCGCCAGCCACCCACCGCAACTGCCACAGCAACCGCCTCAACCACTGGCAGTTCAACAATTTTTGGAGTAGCTGCTGTTGCCGCATGTAAATGTCATATGTGAGCTACAGTGAACTGTCAATAAAAGCGATAAACGTTATAAGTTTAAGCGCTGTTAAGTATCAGACAGAATTAAATAGTAAGCATATCATATCTTAAACTTTCTTAAGACCTTTCCCTGCACACTAAACTCACTTAATGGCCACTACAGGGCCCAGCCAGGAATAATTGGCCGCTAAGTTAAATGACGTTCACTGAAGCAAATGAAGTTTAAGTTTAGGCACTGTAAAGTAATAAAGATTGCCATATTCAAACAGAAGAAAATAGTAAAAATGTTTAAAATAGTTCACTTAAATTTCTATAAAACTCTTCTAGGCACTTTCACTTTACGGCCACTACTGGAACAGGGAAAATTGGCCGCTAAGTTAAAGGACGTTCAGTAAAGCAAATTAATTTAAAGTTTGAGCTCTGTTAAGTAGCAACGGTTGCAAGTTTCAGGTAGGACAAAATAGGAAAAATATTAAAAATACAACTTCTCTCTATAATTTAACTCTTCACCCCTACCTCACTTAACTGCCACTATTGGAATACTGAAAAAAGGCCGCAAAGTAAAGCAAATGAATCTTTAAAATTAAATATCAAATGATATTATCTTGCAGTTAAGCGTCTAGTGTGGCCGATAAGTCGAAAGAAATTTGTAGGGGCCCATAAATGAGATTTAAATATTGTTAAAATGCTGAACATAGATTACATCATCTTTAAGGTGATTTTGGTCTATTAATTCGTCTTTCCGTCTGTACACTTAAACTTATTAACCAATTATTCGCTCCTTTTTAATTTTGAACTTTTTTACTTGTGTTTTGTAATGTGTAAAATGAATGGATTAATTCAATAAATTTAACTTTTTTACTTTTGTTTAACAATGTGTAGCATTAATAATTAATGAATTAATTGTTAGCCAACTACTCGCTTAGTGCTTCATTTTTCACTGTTACCTTTATTGAAATTTGTCTGTAGTTAAAATAAAATTATTCTGTTTTTGCTGTCTATTAGTTAGTTAAAGATTTCTAGACTTCTTCGCTGATTTAGTTGACTTTAGGCTGTATTCACTTTACTTTTATTTTCTTAATTTATCTCAGTTGCATTTATGCAGCTTTTGCTGTATGTTTTTCAATAGTTTTTGTTTCCTCGTAATTTGCATGCGTAACCGCATCGCTTACCTTTTTTTTTGTTTTGTCTCTCAACGCTGTGCAGTTGCTCCACTTGCCCCTCTTCCTCTTGTGTCTTCTTCCCGCATGACATCACGATGCGTCGCATTGTCTGCCACATTTTGTTGCTGCTGATGATATCGCGTATCTTGTAACTCGACTGCCACATCTGTCAGTTTTGTAGCTGCAACAAAAACAGCAGTCGACAGCAGTCGCGTCGTCACATGCGTGCGTGACCCAATTTTCGCCCCCATTTTCCCCCTCCCCATCCCCCCCCTCCGCTATTTTCCTTTTGTTTTTCCCACCTTGCCTCGCTTCGCTCTAGTTCACAAATTGCCCCCCCCAAAAAAAAAATGGAATTGCGACGCATTTGTTGTTGCATTCATTGTTCTATCTCTCTCTCTCAGCTATATTTCTCCATGCATCTGGTCACACTGCGCAGCTAATCCTTCATTGTATGCAAATACCTCAAGTCACTTTTCGTCAACTTGCCCTTTTTTTCACTTTTTTTTTTGTAGCCCAGTTCATTCACCCAAAGTGTAATAATCGATTGGCCCTGGCCAAAAAGGTAAACAAAGTCGTAGTCCCAAGCTGCTTTTGATTCGGTGAGAAGAGAGAGCGGCGGAAGGAAAGCGAGTGCTAAAGGTGAAAAGGCAATCAATGTCGTCGTCCTAGAAGTTTAGCTCTCTCCTTTCTCGGTTTTTTTTTTTTTTTATTATTTCATTTGATTTTTACTACCCCGCGTGCCTTTCTGCTGATTGTGCGTAATAGAGCGTTAAACTCTTCTCAACCAACAGCCTTTTACAATGCTCTTTCCCTACGCTAGAGTTGTATCATTTTATTACACGTTCCGCTGCGGCGATGTGCACTTTCTTTGTGCGGTCTGTCTGGCTGTCCGTCTGCTTGCTTTTTGGCATTTAACTCGCGTTATTTTCAAGTTGTGTTCTTGAAACTTAGCACAGTCATAGAACGATAGAAAACACGTGCTTTAGTCAAGAATAAAATCTTGGATCAAAATCGAAATGTACTTAAATCAAGATTATCTTTAATCTGGAGTAAAACATTCTTCAATCCATGTTTAAATCTTCAAATAAGATGTTTTTAAACCTAAAAGGCAAAATCAGCGAATGAATCTTGATTTAAAAACTTATTTTATGTTTGTTTTGTCTTTTAAAATCACAAAAATTGTAAATCGTAAATGTTTCAATCTGTATTTTTTCCTCTCTATGTAGTTTATTGATAAATGCGATCTATGTATTAGAAGAATCAGCTTTCTATATTATATTTATTTGATTAACCGATTAAAAAGCAACGCTATTGTATTTAATATTTGTAGTAATTGCTTGCACATTTGGCAATAAACAATTTTCAGTTTTAAATTGTTTGTTTTAACTCTTTTAACTTTCATTATTATTCCTTTTTTAAAAAGTTTATTTTATTTGCTTTAAAGATATGCTACTTAAGACATGAGTATACTCAGATTATTATTATTATTAGATATATCTAATATTTTTTAATATATTCTTAATCGCATACATATTTTAAATTTAAGTTTATTTTAATGACGTATTTGGAATTGATTCTAAAATCATTTCAAGAAAAGTTTGCCCTAATTTCAATTGGAGAGTCTTCTTTCTTCGTCTTAATTTTCAAATATATTTTCCCGACTTGTTTATGCATGATTCTTTTTGTCGTGTTCCTGCTGCTTTTTCCTGCTTTATTATGCCTTTCTTTTTGCTGTGAATCTGTGAATCAGGACACACAAGGACGTTGAGAGCGCGTCCTGGCGCACATCTTGAAAATTATTACATTAGCATGAACGCTTCGAGAGGGTCGCGCACCAAGGGAAGAGACCAAGGGGTGGCGAGGAGGGGACAGGCTGAGGGTGCAGGACGTCTTTGTCTGTGTGGCGAGTGTGTAAGGTAGTAAAAATTATGTGTAAAATGTCCTTGAACCCCTTTTGATTTTTCTGTTGTTGTTGTTCTTGTCTTTTGTGCAGAGCTCTTTATTTTTCCATCTCTTTCTCTCTCTCTCTCTCTCTCTCTCTCTTCATTGAGTTTGCTTAAGGATTATTTCGACTGCGTCATTGTTTTGAAATTATGCTGAAATTTTTACTCATTTTTATACAATATTTTCTCCACTCAGTCTTTTTTTTTTTTTTTTGGCTTTTCTGTGTCAACGTCACGAGTCTCTTTCCCTTTGTTTCCCTGCTGAGTCTCAGTGGGTTTTTTTTTTGGCGGTTTTCTTTAAATTGTTGTCGTTGCTCTGTGGTTTGCCTTCCATCCTCCCGCTCTTGCTCCCCTCGTTGTAATACATCAATTTATGTTTTTTTTCTTGTATTTTTTTTGCTTAGCTTTGATGTCAGTCAAAACAATTTTTGCTTCTTGGTTTTTGCGGTTCACTTTTTTTTTGCTGCCTTATTTGCGCTGTAAAAGGATTCGCTGGTAACAAAAATGATGATTGTTAAAGCAAGATGACTAAACACTTGTTGATTCCAACATTTATGCTTCATTGTTTTCCCTCGCTTTTGATATCAAAAAGCTCTCTTTTCCAGCTAGGGCAATTTTTTGTTACCAGTTTTGTGAATTAAGTATGAACGTGTCACAAAATTTTTCGAAGGATATGGTAAATGATTTGGCGAAAAGACTAAAGTTGTGAATGAAAGATGATATATGGGCTTATTTTGAGATTTCATTTAGAAAGTTTGCAAAATTTGTATTTTATATAGAGTACTAGCAACTTATTAGGCTTTAAAATTTAAACTGTTTTAATTTGTCTTTTTGTAAGTGCTCGAAATTGTTTAGCTTTTTTATTAGGACAACTATTAGGCAAAATTCCCTTTTTTTACGACTTAACATAACCTCAAATTTTATATTATGCTAACTCAATACGTAAATAATTAAATTTATTTGTTTTATAATAGAGTTATACTCATAAAATACTGTATCCACTGCCTTTTATACTTATTTTACTCATCCTTTAATAGTCGCTTCCATATATATTCTCTCCATTTCAATTCCAAATTTTTCAACATAACCTCAATTGCACATTCATAACCTCAAATGACACGTGCACTTAAATATTATCTACTTTTCGTATGTGATTCGATATAAATTGTTGGTTAACAACGACATATTATTTATTCCCCAAGCGCTCTTCACATATTCCCCGCTCTATTTCTTGCACTCTTCTCTTCACTCTCTCCCACTCTCTTGCTCTTCCTCTTTTATGTTATTACTGCAATTACTTGTTCTAATTAGCACAATTACTGCCCTAGACACGGTTCGAATTCCTAGCCCAACATATCGAGCATTTTTTCATTGTCAACCTTGTGTGTGTATTAATTTTAGTTGTATGTGTGTGTGTGTGTGTGCGATAACTGGTTCAAACCAATTGACATCGAAATAGCAAAAGAGCAACAAATAAAAAAGCATAAAACGCAGCCATTGCAAGCATCAAATTTTGGGCGGCAGCCAGAATGCGTAAATACACACATACACACACACAGAGATATACAACATATAGTATATGTATGTGTGTAACGAATACAAATTTAATGTGCGCCAAATGGCACAAAAACAAATGATATCATCTTATCTGAAAACGCAACGAAAAATCCATCGAAGCATTCAGCTTTTGCCAGCACCGCGCGCTTCATGAAAAATACATAAATGTGAGTGAGTGAGCAAGTGTGTGTGTGTGTATACAGCAAGCTAAACAACATTTGTTTTTGTGCAATTGAAAAAGCTTTTCGGGTAGTAAGCGAAAAAATGCAGTATACACACGAAGAGCGATGATGATGGCAGGGTCACAAGCACACTCACGCACTCACACACACACACACACATAACTCTACATAATTGCCAAATAGTGTACATAACGAGCCTACGCAGCAGCAGCGACGCAGCAGCGTCAGCCGCAGCAACGGCAGCAGTCAAAGTGTGAGTACATAACAAATAAATGCTAAAATTTCACAAAAACGCACACCCAAAAAGCACACACACGCACATAAAGCAAAAGCAAACGCAGGCTGCAAAAGTGCGTTCATTTAATGGGCAGTGTGGGAGTGCGATAGAGCGAGAGGGAAGAGGGGCGCATTGTGGCCTGGCGCCAAAATGTGGAGCATATAAGCACAAACGAAAAGAAAAAAAAAACTGTACATAGGCAGCAGCAGGATAGGCAGTTGAAAAGTGCGTGCACACATTGCAAACGCGCAGCGACGTCGACGCGTCGCCAAAATACGCAATACATATAAATACACACATACGCACTCACACACACACACGCGCACGCATAGAGCGACATGCATGTACAGCGCAACGCAATACCATCATCATGCACAATATACACGCATATAATGGCCTGCATTGGTGTGCGCGCAGCAAACGCACAAAGCTTTTGCTTATTGGATTTCTACAGCAGGCAGCAAGCAGCAAGCAGCAGCCGCAGCCACATAAGCGCCAACTCACAAACGCACACACACACACACAGCCATACGCACAGGCACATTCACACAGCACAGTACAGAATGTGGTGAGAGGAGAGCGCCAAAAATGCTCTCGACGCTGCGCTTGGTTGCGCCGGCAGCGCTGCCGCTGCTCCACGTGTTTGTTTGGCATTGCGTAAACTTGCTGCGACTGCGACGACGACGTCGACTAAGCAAAAGTTTTTGTTTTTCCTTTTGTTGTTGTATTTGGTTCTCATTCTCGCAGTTTTTATTGCGGCTGCAGGCGGCAATAAAATGGCAGCGCCTCGCTTTACGTTTTGCGCGCGCTTTACGCTCTCAGAGAGCGAGAGCGAACAACATGCGCGCGCTCTCTTGCTCTGTGGGGCTGGGGAAGTCAATTGCCGAAAAAGCTCAAAGCGCTCTCCTAACTGCAAAATGAATGCGTATTGTTAGGCTGTGTGTGTGTGTGTGTTTGTTTTTTTGTTATTGTGCGTTTTTGCTTTTGTTTTGTCACTGGAAGCGCAGGAGAAACGAGTTTATTTTTTTGCTCTGTTGTCTCTTTGAGCGCTTTTTGCATTGAGTGCTTCTTCGGGACGAGATCTTTTATTTGGTTTCGGCTGGTTAATAATCAACTTTTAATTAACAATAAAGGCGCACATTCTATATTCTTTATTGGTATAGTTTTAGATAGTTTTCTTGTAGACAATTGCAAATTAATTTGAGGAATTTGATATATTCACTGGGAAAATCATTTGGGTAAAAAGGCAAAATTAAAGCGCATTGTTTTGTACACAAAGGAATTTGGAAAGCTTTGCTAAAGGCAACAATTGCATGCTTAAAGAGTTCAGTTACCCCCTCCCCCAAAAGAATGAAAAGCAAGTTTGTAATTTTCGAAAGCGTTTCGTTTTTACCCACGAGTATTTTCCACATGAAGGAATCGAGGACTTCTCGCAGTTATTAGCTCATGCGACTTATGCAATTTGCCTGCACACAAACCGTGAGAGAGGGAGAGGGAGCGACAGAGAGTGAACTAACTAGAGAGAGTGTTAAAAAGTAACCCCCAAAAGCAAAACAAGAAGAGGTCCTGCATTGCATACACACACAAATCGCATGCAAAGTTGCAGCAATGACATCATAGCTGAATCAGCACAAAAAACACAAAGCTTTGCAAAGCTGCTGCAACGACAGCTTCAAGCTACTTCGTCAAAGGATTAATCTGATTCGAAATAGGAATTTGCACTCAATTGGGAGACCATTTTGCGCACACTGCAAGACACACTGCATTCCAATTGGATTAAAATGGCAAATCAAAGAACACATTGCACAGCCGCTGCGCAAGAGGGAGATAGAGAGAGAGAGAGAGAGCGCACGTTAGTTGTGCTAAGAGAGAGTTCCACAAGTCCAATAAGAGCATACTCACTCGGTTTGCTCTCGCGCACACACCAATGCAAATTCTGCATTTGCAAGCAAACAAAATCAAAAACAAAAGCACAAACACACGGACACGGACACAAGCACAAGCATAGCGCAGAGAGCATCAAATGCAAAATGGGCGCACTCTTCTCGCAATGGCAGCGGCAGCGACAGCGACGTCAGGGCCCCCAAGCAGCACAAAACTTGTTTTTGGCAGCAGCAGAGAGAGAGAGAGAGAGCGCGACGCTTTATGCGAGAGAGGAGTTAATGTATGTGTGTGTGTGTGTGTTTTTTCGCTGCGCTTTGCTGCGTTCGGTTGCGTTTTTCTCTTACTCTCTTGGAGCTGTTGCGCTGCTTGCGGCTGCTGCTGCTGCTGCTGCTTGCTGCCTTTACTGCTGGCTGTTGCTGTTGCTGCTGCTGCTATTGCTGGTGGTAGCTCTGCTCGCGCTGTCAGTGTATGTGTGAGTGGTTGAGAGACGTTGCGCGCTGTGTGTGTATGCGTGCATTTTGTGCGCTTGTGTGCGTCGTCCGCCGCCGCCTGCCTGGTTGATAGGCCATAAACGCAATTTTTGAATTTCATGCTCGTCTATTCGGCGCTAGGTTTCGGTGGTGCGCAGCTCGCAGCAGCAGCAAGCAGCGTTCGTTGTGTGCATTTCTCGTCTCGTCTAAAACACAAAAATACACAAAAAAAACAAAAAAAAAAACAAAAAACATTTCCCCACAACGGCAACACGGCCACGGCAAATAACACAGCAACACTTTAGCAAGCTGACCACACAACAACCAACAAATTTTTTATTAATTTTCTAAATTATTACGAACAACAACAACTAACATCAATATCAACAACAACAACAACAACAACAACAAAGCAACGACAAAGCGGAAATGCATAAAAAAAATAAATACAAATTCAGTTTATAAAAATTGCAACTCGAGTGCAAAAGCAAATGAAGAAAAGTTTTCAAAGCAGCCACGAAAAATTTTTGTAAAGCAGAAAATTGCTTTTCATTTATGATTTAAGTTTAGTTTACGTTTGTGTTCCAAGCACACAGAAAATCATAAAAAATATATAAATAAATTCAAAATTAAATCACACACATACGTCCAAGGCCGGCAAACAAATACAATAACAAATGCGTGTGTGTGTGCTGCGTATGTGTGTGTAAGTGTGTGTGTACATTTGACAAGTGATTGAAGGTAAATTCATTGTTTATTATTGCTAATCAATGCAAAAGCTAAAAGTATTTAAAAATATATAAAACTAGCAACAAATTGCAGCAACATTTTGTGAAACGTTTTCGAAAATAAGCTTAATAAATATAAAAAAAAGTAATAAAATAAACAAATTAAATGCATAAAAAAATAATATAATAATAAATATAAAAGGTAGTGAAAACCAAGTTAATAAAATAGACAAATTAAAAAAGTAAAAAAATAATATAATATAATAATAAATATGAAAAGAATTAAAATACCGGTTGATGAAATAAACAAATTCAATAAATCAAAAATCAGATTCTTATAAAAATATATGCCAAAGTGCAGTTGACAATAGTTTGCAATACAAATATGTAATAAAATAAATTTAATGTGTTAAAAAATATTAAAGAAAAACTAAAAATACTTTTCAAAGTTAAAAAAAAAAGTCTCAAAGCATACAAATAATATGCATATAAAGACTTGAACTTTAATAAATGAAAAACTTTTTTAAAAACTATGGTTATAATAGTTCTTCAGTTTATAGAAATAATATATTATTATAAAAATAATAAGCATCTAAAGTCTTGAATGTGATTATTCGTAAAAAAAAGAACTCAAATGAAATACTTTTCGTAAAAACTTTGATTAAAATAGTTCTTGAGTTCTTGGTGTTGTACACTTCAAATGTATCTTGCAGATACAATTTCAGACTGTGCGTGAAGAACAAGCGAAAAGTGTCCCGAATTTCCGATTTCCCAAAAAAAAACTCGTTCATCAACTCAGTTCCGGGACAGAAATCCATACAAATGCAGTTTTGTATCTGTGTGTGTGTGTGTGTGTGTGTGTATCCTGAGTGCGTAAAATCAAATGTGTGTGTGTGTGTGTGTGTGTATCAAATGGGGTTGCTTGACTCGAATTTGGATTTGATCCGCTGCTCGTAAATGCAACTGAAACTGAAACTGGAAAAACGCAAATTCGAAGCGAAAACTTTTATGCAGAACATGAAAATGTCTGCATTTTTAATCAAGCAACAACAATGCCAAACAACTACAACAACAACAAGAGGAATAAGAACAACAACTACAACGATAACAAAAACAGCTATAACAACAGCAACAACAACAACAAGAGCATAAACAACCCTGCCACCCTCCTTTGCGCTTCTCACTGCCCCAAGCAAAACTCGAACCCCTTTTTTCCACCGCGTGATTGTGTGTGTGTGTGTGTGTGTGTGTGCATGTGTGTGAGAGTGCAACATGAAAACTGCATAAGTGCCACAGTAGATAAAAGATAATCTGCAAAGACAACAAGTACTTTTTACTATGAAGAAACTTTTATAGACAAAGTGAAGAAACGAAATGCAAAATTAACTTAAATAAATATTGCACTCAATAATTAAAAGAATATAATACATAATATAAACAATAAATAAAAGAATATAAACACTACATTAACTAAAAGAAATATTCTACTCAATAAATAAGAAAAATAAAATAAAATTTACTTAAAGAAATATATCAAATAATATATAAAAGAAAATAATTGAAAAATTAACTTCAAGAAATATTGCACTCAGTACATGAAAGAATATAATTCCAAAAAATATTTTTAAATAAAATAATAATATTTGAAAATAAAAATATATTAAAATATTAAAAAATTGCAATTAATAAATATATAATGTATGTAAATAAATAAAAAAATATACAAATTATGAAGCAATGCTATAAAAATATATATAATGTATAAAAAATATAAGAAAAATATATTATCAATCAAGTAATACAATAATTTTTTAACTTACTTAAGAGCAAAAATAATGATAATTACATTAAAATGAATTTAAAGTATTAAAAATGGTTGCACAAGAACAATATCTTTCAATTACATTATTATAATACAAATAAATATTAATAAATGATGATAATAATAAATAATAATATATAATATAATAAAAACCTATACAAATGTTAAATTACTACATTTTTTTAAAGCACTAAATACAATTTTATAAAAATATTATATATTTAAATGATCTTATAAATCAACTAAGATACTTTCTAATGATGTAGCTTATTCATTTTGTAAATAAGTATTTTATATTCTTAACAGAGATAGGAAAATAGAATAGTTCTTCATAGAAATCATTCATAGAATTCTAGTACAATTAATACAGAATATTATGCAGTTTAAGTTCTTAGAGTTACACTTTTTAAGAAAACCAACTTTTCGAATAGTTACAAAATCAACTTGATATATTACAACCATTAGTCAAACTATAAGAATTTTACAAATAATTCATTTGAAATGATTTCCAATTATTTCCCAACATTGTTTATGGTTTATTTAATTGAATTTGTCGCTGGTATTGCACATGCATATATGTATATATAGGAACTACGATTAGAAGTGTTTTCCACATGCGCGATAAGAAGACATTGACAATTTCCTGATGCTACACACATGCCTTCAGCTTAAGTGTTTAATGTTGTGTTGTTTCAAAACTATATATGTAGTACAACCGACCATCAGAAAAGTGTCAACTTTTTTTAAAAGAGATTATGAATAGAAATTAGAGTAGAAAACGTTTGTGTTTCAATGCAATGAGAACTTTTTGAAGATTAAAATGCGAACACAGAATATTTTTAAAGCTGATAAGCTTTAAAATTTTGTTGTGACATTATTTTGCTCATGAATGAAATGTTAAACGGGTGGTGATAATACATTATGTTAGATTAAATGGACGACTAGAACTATACACTTTTTAAATATGTTTTGCATATTGCAATTCGTATACAAAATTTCAGAACTTAAGATCATAAAGATCCTGAGATATTCACAAGTTCCAGTGAAGAACTTAAACAAGATAATAAAAACTAAATCAAAAGTTCAAATAAAACAAAACTAAATTGTAGTATATTTTTAATAATATCTCTTTAATCTCATGTTTTCTTTCCATATATATATTTACAGGTCCAAATGTCACTGTGAAAATGTCTGAACAAACTAATCACGACAACAAAACCAACAACAATCGACAGCAGAATCGGCGCATGCAACAAAATGCACACTTTGAACATTTAACTAACTAGACTACAAACAAATAATAATCATTTTTTATTATGTTCGAAAATGAATAACTAGAGAAACAAAACAAAAATAAAAAAATGAACTGATTAAGAAACTTTTGTAAATGCAAAAGCAACGCAAAAATTCAAATTGGCAAACATCATTTTGGGCTAAACACAAAAATTAAAAAAAAAACACAAATACTAAACAGAAAAAACTTTTTTAGGCAAGCTGCGTGCAAAAAGAAAAAAAAGGGAAAATATATATGAAATTTTAAATTAAATAAAACACAATTATTTGGCAAACACATTGAGGATATCGAAATCGGCAACCTACACACATAAAACCGTAAAGGAAAAAATCAACGACTAACAAGCAAGGAAAACAACAAAACAATTAAATGTAACATTTAATTCAAAGCGACAAACAACAACAACAAATAGCAAAAATCGTCTAATTCAAAAAAAGAAACAGACGAAAAACCGCAAAAATTTAAGCCAACAACTAAATTGGAAAACTCTTCAAAATTATTGGTTCGGACATAACGCAATACTAAACACAGCAACACAACAACAACAACAACAGCAACAAATAGCAGCCATTACAACAATAACAACTACTACAACAACAACAACAAGCAGCAGCAAATCGTGTGTGTTAGTTTGCATAAAAATTTCGTTTCGATAACAAAATATAAAAACGTAAAAATTATTAAACAACAAAGTATACCCCAAAACAAAAAACAAAAAAACAATTAAAATATATATTAAATATTTATATATATATATTTAAATATTAATAACTATTTGCTTACAAATTATATAAGCAAACTATTTGGTAAACATTTTGAACTGTAAAAAATATACGCAAATCAATTCGAAACTTATCGAAAAAATTTTCAATACCTAACTTTTCGGCATAAGTGCAGTGCAGTGTGCTAAAAATAAAGTAAAACAAAACTTATTATAATTAAATTAAAACAAAATTTGTAAACATTTTTTACAACTCGACGATCAACAAAAAGGAGAGGAACATTTTGGATTAACTCGAACATTTGCAATTGGATTATAAGGTGAGTTTTTGAAATCGAATTTCAATTCTGAAATGTGTAAAACTTTTTTTCAATTAGGACTTTACAATATTTGTTTATAAAATTTTTTTTAATTTTTTTTTTCAAATTCAACTTTATATTCTTTTCTAAAAGAAACCAAAACAATTATTACTTTTAAAATACGTTTTTAACTAGTTTAGCATATTTTCTCTTCTAATTTAAATTATTTTTTTAAGTTAATTTTCTATTATTACAATTACAATTCCAATTTTCTTTTTTAAAACATGTCATTTATTTGTTTCCAATGAAATTTGATTAACTATTATTTAATTAACTGTAATTTCAATTTTCTTTTTTGAAATTCGATTACCTTTTTATAAATCTGTCTTAAGTCGAATGCTCTATGATATTTCGAATTTTTTTAAATCAATTTGCATTCCCAAAGTTGCCATTTTTGATAATTGCTGTCACAACTGCAGCCAACTTAACTCTATGCTCTAAGCTGTTAACGATCTGGCAACTCTTCGACTGACATTGCACGCCAAGCTTAACAACTAACTTCATGTGTAATATTTTACGCATTTTCACTTATTACTTTGTCTGCCATTCGTTCTCTGCTTCTTCACCCCTTTTGCGACCCACTCAAGCTTAACTTTTGTCACCGTTAGTTAAAGTGAACTTTTTCGAAAGTTTTTTTATTGCAAAGCTTTGCAAACATTTGGCAGACGCACTTTACGCACACATGTAATTGTAATTATAATTACATTTTGCTTGTAATTATAATTTATGCAAAAAAAGACGAGTTGAAAAATGAGTTTATACAATATTTTCTACGCACTTTTTTTTATCGAGGCTTATGATTTATGAGCGTCAACGTCGCACATATTAATAACAATTAGGCGTCAAGTGAAGAGTGAAGAAAAAAAAGCAAAAGTTGCTCACAATAACATTTTTTTGTTTGCTGGGTTTCTTTGCATAAATTAAACTTTTCTTTATGCTGCGACTGCCACTGTCGCTGTTGCTGCTGCTGCTGCGTCGCAGTCGACGTCAGTGACACGCAACCCCCTCGCTCAGTCTCTGCGCTGCTGGCGTCGCTGCCACTTTGACCTACTTTAAGCGCAGCGCGTTCCAAATTTTTTCTTGTGCGTTGTGTGTACTATTTTTTTTTTTCTATTGTGTTGCTTCTCTAACGCATTGTTAATGCTGTCTCGTTTACGCACTGCGTGTGCTTAAATGTAGTTGCTGTTGTTGTTGTTGTTGCGTTTTTCGTGGGTCTTCCGCATTTAATTAAATGCAACAACAACAACAACAGCAATTTGGTAATTTCGAACTTTGCTTTATGCGTTTGCTTCTTTCTATTTTAGTGTTTGCGTGCGTATATTTGTTGTTGGCGTCCTCTTTGTTGCATTTTCACTTGTCGGAAGTGGGTTTTTGTTTTGTTTTTGGGGATTGGCCTCTCACCTCTTAATCAGTCCATCTCGCTCGCACATGCATTTGCACAATCGCTCAGTTCAGTTTCCTAGAATACCCAACACACCACCACCATAGAAAGCTCACCCCACCCACCACACCACATTTGTCTCACTCTCTCGCTCTCAGCGCAGACTGCGCGGTTTTCGGTCTGACGCAACGCTGCGTCGACGTCGACGTCGTCGTTGTTGCTGTTGTTGTCGTCGTTTGCAGTTGCGCAAAGTGTGTGACGCAGTTGCTGCGCCTATGCAGTCGACCCCCTCTCCCATTTCCCCCCATCCGTACTAGGTTGATTCGTGTTCTGCTTCGTCTTCTTCTTTTACATCTTCTTCTTCTTCGTCTCGTGCTCGTGCTGCTTTAATAATTGTGGCATTTTTTATGACCTGCCACTGCAGTTGCTTGAATTTTAATGTGGCTACCAAGAAATGTGATCCATATAAAGCCCGCCAATAGTTGAGTTGAATTGTTGTTTCAGTTGTGCAGCTGTTGAGTAGTTGAGGGGAGCTGTCATAATTGACTATGCACTTTTCATAGTAATAATAGTATACAATAACGAGAGCTTGTTTATTATTTAAAGTGCGCTTCCAAAGAAACGTCAACAAATGATGCATCATTAATAATTACGACACTCAGAATACTTCAAGAGTCCACTCAAAGAGCACTTTCATGCATATACATACATATATGTATATGCGTATGCAAAACTTTGCTCGCTCTTTTTACTCAAAATGGCAGCCAACTGCAGACGCGTCTGTGCATGTGTCTGGCCCCCCTCCTACACTCACTCACTCTTTCCACCCCAGTGCAGATAATCCCAACGCAAAAAGCGACGCCCATGAAATGCGTTTTCTATTTGTACACATACTAACACATGCACAGCAAGTTAGGCTCACAATTGTCAGTGTATGTGTGGGCAATGCATGCAAAAGTTTTGCGTGAGAGCGAAATGTAAGTTGGGAGTGCGAATTGAAGAGAGAGCAAAAGCAAGTGCGAGTATGAAAGCGAGTGCGAGTGAGTTGGCGAATGCGATTGCGTATGCTTCTATGTGTGTGTGTGTGTGTGGCGAAGTGGAGCAAAAGGCAACTGGCAACTGGCAATTAGCAGCTGGGGAATAAAAAGCTACATACAAAATAGTTTGCCAAAGCATTGCACATAGGCTTCGCCATATCTACGAAAAAAGTGTGTACACACCACACACATACTATGCTATGCGTATCAGTCAATGTATGTGTGTGTAGGTTTAGGCCTAGGCAATATGGCCAACAACAACAGTTGACTGGCTGGCCGGCAACATACTTATTTAAGTGCTACAACGACGAGCGAGTAAAACAAATATTTTTACAATGAGTGACACTGACAGGTTTTCACTGTACTTAAATAATATTTTAAAGAAATATTTGCTTTTCGCCGCACTTTTTGTTGCTATTATGACTGTGGATTTTTCATAATGAAATTGTCTAGCATTTCTTTGATAAGCTTAATTAGCACCACAAAAAAAAATAGCGCGGAAACCTAAAACACAAAACTAGGCAACTAACTCAAAGATTTAAGCCAATGTTTGGTGCGTGTGTCGTTTTTTTTTTTTGTTATGGGCCATAAAATTGCGTAGAAATTGTGATGCTTATAAAATTGTAGTAAAAAATAAAGAAATTTAACAATATATTGAATAAAAAAAACAATCATGGATATATTTTGAAATATATAATGGAGCTTAATGAAAGATAATCAAAATTTAATTTAAAAGATATTTGTAGAATAATCTTCAAGTCATCATAAAAATATATTGAAATATGTGAAGGAAATTAATAAAATATAATTGAAGCTATATCGAATTACATAAAAAATATTTTATATTTTTGTTTTCTCATTAGTCATAGGCACATAAAAAAGAATTGGTGCCCAAAGATCAAGGTTAGATTTTGTTAATTCTTTTAAATTACTTGTGCAGACAGTTTTTAAGAAAAGTTTCTTCATTAAGGAAATATGAGCCAGAAATAAGTAAATTTGTCGCAATTACAACACAGAAATTGTAAAAAAATGCGCTGATAATATAAATTTATATTGAATGCCCTCAAATACACACATACAAACACACCTCCATATTGAGAAGGGCGCAGCGAACAAATAAAACAGCTATGTATAGAGCTTTATATATGTATGTATAGAGAGAGAACTATTTACATATGTACACACTTGTCAGACCATACTGAGTATGTGTGTGTGTGTGTGTGTATGAGTGTGTGCAAACGCAGCGCAAAAAAAATCATGCGTACACATTTTTTTGTTGTTGTTGCTGTTGAGTTTCGTTTCGTTTATTTGTAGATTGTGTCAGAGTCGCATCTAAATTATTGCGGCCTACAATTGGCTGAAAGTGCGTGCAAGGGAGGGGGCATCGGGAGGGGAGAGAAGCGGCAGCGGTAGCCGCTACGCTCTATCGCCAACGCCTGCACAGCAACGAAACGCACAAAAAAAAACACAAAAATCAACAGCAGCGATAGAAAAAAAAACCTTGAGCTCGCACAACATAATTAAAAATGTGCGTAGACACACACACACAGACACACATACGCATAGGCAGACACGCATACATGCGTATTTGCAGCGCGCCAAAAGCTTTTCCTGCTTTTATAAATGACATTCACGCGCAATAAATACACATATAGCAACAACAACAACAACGACGACAGCAACGAAAACTAAAAAAAGCTCCAACTGCAAATACAACAATGCGCAGCAAGTAGAAGAAGAAGAACAATCAGCAGCAGCCGCAGCAAGCTAAAAATGGCTTCGCCTCACTCACTCACAACGAAACTATTTGCGCCTTTCTCACTCACGCAGTTCCAAAATGCAAAAGCTTTCACGTTCTCTCACTCTCACGCACTGTTTTGTGCGTAAGCTTTGTAATGGCACAAAAGAGCTTTTGCAGTTCACCGCAAGATCAGCAGACGACTTGTCAAATGGCGTAGATCAGTTCTCTTTTCAAAAACGGAACGAAGAGAGGAGAAGTTATTGTATTCAGCACTAATAAGTCAATTACTTCAATTATATTGTAATTAAATTAAGTCTATTCAGCTAAATCAAGTCTTCACTTCAGTGTTTTTTTTTTAGAATTTCCCTCAGAAATGTTTATTTAATTGCGTGAACCCTTTGCTGCGTTTTTCCCCCTCAATTTGTTTTTAATAACACCTAATTAAGTCAAGCTCAAGATACGTTATGTTAAACACACACTCTCCAAAAATACAAAAAAAACAGAAGAGATTGACTACGTTGCTCTCTTCCTCTTGTTGCTTGTAAATTGGCTCAATCTTGAAGCGCCGGCGTCACTACTTGAAGTCTTTTTATGCATGTGTGTGTGTGTGTGTGTCACATGAGATTCCCCATCGCACATATACAAAATATGTGTATTTATTTTGTCGTTCTCGTCGTTTGATTTCTCCCCCTCTCTTTCGCTTGAGCTCTTTTCATGCCCCTTTTTGGGACTCTTGGGAGGCAAGTGAAGCAAAGACGTTTGGAGTGCACTCATCTCGCACACACAAACACACACACACACGAACAAAAAGCACAAAAGAAAATGGTTAAGGAAATTAAAAAGCATAAAAACAACAGCAACAGCTTCCGTTAAAACAAAGCGCAAAGAATGAGACCAAAGGAGGGCCACCAAAATCACAACACACAACACACAAAGAATGAGAATAATAAAGGGGTTAAAAAAAAAAAAAACAACAACACGCAACTCGCTCGCAGCATATGCAGCATTTACCGTTAGCAAAGGGGAAGAATGCAACGAAAAGGAAACAACGAAAAAAAAAAGTAAAACAAAAATAAGGTTGGGACGGGGCAACTCTGGTTAATTGCTGGGTTGCCAACGCTACGCGACGTATGCATATCCCAAAGCTTGTCTTTGATCGGAAAAGACTCATTTCAACGGCATTCGCGGGGCAAATGCGGAAACCACTTGAAGTGGAAATGTATTAAGAGTCGCATTAAATGCAGATAGCCGGGAAATGTGCTGGAAAAATGCGAGAGATCTGAAGTGTGATTTCAGTAATTAATCAGTGCATATGACGTGCATATCAAAAAGAATTGTATGCTATCAGTTATGATTAAGACACTTGCAAATCTTAAGATTCTGGAAATTTGTGAAAGAAAGTATTTTATATTTCAATGGATTAAGATTTTGGAATAGATTTTATGATACTCTTATATGTTTAAAATTTAAGCACATAAAGCGAATTATTTCTTTTAAGATGATTTGAAAAATTGTGATATACTTATTTTGATGCTTTCTTAGTTAAGGAATATGTCTAAAGTATTATTGATACAAATTCCCAAAGTCTTATTAACAAATTTACGTTATTATTCAAGTAATAGAATAAATCTAAATAAAAAATCTAGTATTTTTTACCAAAGGGATCATATTTTCATGTTAAACTAGCAGAATATTTTTATAGTATTTTTACTATTACATCAATTTTATATAAAGAATTTAGTATTATTACCAAAAGATTCAAAAGTCTCTATAATTGTTAGTTATAATTAAAGTTAGAGAATATTGAAATAGTATTTTTTTCAAGGATTATTACAAAAAGGTTCATATATTTATTAGGTTCATATATTTATTTATTTTAATAGAGAACCTAGGCTTATTATGAAAGGGTACACATTTATATTCAGACATTTCAAATATCTTCTGATAAATTCTTTGCAATTCATTTGCATTCAATTTCTGTCTTAACAATTTCGACTTCAACTGAAGTATAATATTTCGAATTCAACTCTTTCTTTGCCACGATCTCTATATGCACTCTCATATAATTTCACTGACTTTGCATAGCTTTAAACAGTTTGTTTTCTTTGTTGTTGTTGTTGTTATTTCCCGTTGTCGACCCTCTTGCACTTGCTCTTCCGCTTAAGGCAAATGAAATAGAAGCGAAAAAAGCAAAACCCGCTTAAGCTTTGTTTATTTCTGGCTTTTTTTTCGCTGCGCCTCTAATGAACTCACCAAAAAGAGTGACCCCCCCTTCCCCTTTGTGCCCCAGGGGGGCACTTGCAACAACGTCAAAGTGAAGCGTCGCGTTGCCGTGGCTGCATTTCGATGTGGTAATTAGAGTGGGTAACTAGGTGGCTGCCAGAGTTGCCCCCCCTCTCCACCAACTCCAACTGGGTTGCTGTCTATCAGCCGGTCAGCCATGTGTGCAGTTAACCCTTGCCCTTCCTCCCCCCTCTCCCCCCTCTTCTTCAGTCCATGTTGAGTGCACTTCAAAGTAGCAATTCAATTTCATGGTTACCAACGTTGTTGCCATCTTCTCTTTTGCTAACTACTTCTATTTTTTTCTGTTGGGTTTTCTTTGTTTTTTTTTTTGTGTATTTTTTGACTGCTTCTGTAAATCACGGCCATAAAATGCACGTGAGTGCAGGCCAAGAATTGTTTTATGGGCTCATTCACACTGCGCGAAGGGGTCAAAACTGCATTCTAATTGGATCAGCCAACTGTCCAACTTAGAAATACATTTATTATACGATTGAAGTGTATAGGAAAGTACTTTTTTTTGTTAGAAGACTTCTTCAACTACGACTTCAATGGTATTATAGTAAAGTGCATCACAGAAAAATAATTTTAAACTAAATCTTAATTCCAAAGATTATATTTTAAATCTATTAGGCATCTGATATGTAGCTTACTTCAAGTAAAATTATCTTCAAATAAAGTTCTGACATCTATTAAATGGAAGACAGAATCTAAACCTAAAAAAGAATCTACATATAGAGGTTTATTCGTTTAAAAACATAAATTTATTTACATTTTTAAACTATAAAGTATCCAATCTTCAGCTTTCTTCAGTAAAATATTAATTCAAATAAATTTCAGACGTTTATAAAACCTCTTAAACATAGAAAACATTAACAACTCAGAAGCTTTTAAATTTCAACTCTTTTGTGTAAATTAAAATATTGAATTTAGCAGTGAAAACAGAGTAAAAATAAAAACTGATAAAATAATGATGATTAAAATTGTATTATATTTTAAATAAAATTAATCTTTAAAACATAAATAAAATGAAAATCTAAGTAGCTCTTAAAACAAAGCTCTTTTGTGTAAAGTAAAATATTTAAATAATAAGCAAAATCATTGAACAATATTTTGTAAATAAATAAAAGATAATGAAAAGATTTGGTATATTATATATGTATTCTATATTTTATACAAAATTTATATCTAAAACATAGAAAAAATGGAAATCCAAGAAGCTCTTTAGATAAAACTGTTTTATGTAAACTTAAATATTGTAATTATAAGTTAAAGCATTAAAGATTAGTTTGGAAATGCAAAAAAGAAATATTAAAAACATTTGGTATATAAAAATACTATTTTTTATTACACAGATGTAAATTTGAGAAACTGTTCTAGGTAGCTAAATATTTCAACATTTTATATAGGAGTTTCATTAAATAATAATAGTAATAAGGAAGTACATGCATCTAATATACCATATCAAATACTAGAGTATCAGCTCTTCATAGTTATCTTTATTATACTTGTAGTTACAACAGTTGTATCTGCTGTCTCATTATCTCGATCAATGAAACACCTTGCACTCTGCTGTCTCTAGACAATAGTTTTTTATATTTGGTTTTTTTTTTTTGGGTAAACGCACCCACGCATAACGCAAGCCACGAGGCCTGAGAAAATGCATAAATTTTCGAAAAAAAAAAAACGCATTTCGTAAGACTTCTCCACACTCCTCTCCACTTGCCCCCTCCACCTCCACCGTTCCACGCCCTCAACTCTACACTTTAAAACTGCATTTCTCTCTTTCCCTCTTCCTCTCTCTAAGTCTCTCTTTCTCTGAGTCTCTGTTAAGTGTGACTTACAACCGAAATTAGGCAACGAAGCGTAAGAAGCAAACACGTTGCCAACTTGGCTTTGACTGTTTGACTCAACAGAGCGCAAAGTGGCCCAAAACTCGAACTGAAGCGGGGAGGGGGGACAGGGGAAGGGGGATGCGTTAACTGCACTCTCTTCAATCTCCGCAGTTGATTTCGCTTTTGCCCAATTGCGTTACAGCCAACGGCAAACATTGTGTGCAATGCTTTAGATAAACATGAGGTTGCTTTTTGTGGCTTTTAAGCATGCGGACTTGGCTTCAAAAACGCAGCACAAGAAATGTGCATATACCCAAAAAGATAAGAAAGAAGTCTATTTAAATTAACGTAAAATATTTTTTGATACATTTAAATTGAAAGAAAGGGAATAATTTATCCAGAAACAATATTTATACTTCGAAAACAATTAATGTTTTACCTAAAAAGAAAATTTAAATAATAAAACATTATTTCTAGATAGAAATTTGAACCAAAATAAATATTCAGTTGTCAAATAAATATTCAAATATTGCAAATGCTATTTTTGTTATGATATAATATTGAAGAATGTTTGCTGAAGGAAGTGGAAACTTGCTAAGTTAGTAAAATGTCAATAAACATTTTTTACATATATTAAATCTTCTATGTTTTAAGTTTACTTTAAATCCAATTTTAAATTCAGAATTTAAATGTACAAAGTTAAAGCATTAAACATTTTTAAAATATAATTTCTATTTAAAATTTTGACCAAAAATAATATTTTGCTCTTTAATATTATTGCTTAATCTCTTAGTTAAGAAATAATGGGGTTTCCCCTTAGCTAGTTACAAAAGTTAATACAATGTCAATTCAAAATTTAGTACATAGTTTAAAAAGAGAAAATTTCAATAATTTTTCATTGTTATATTTATATTTATAGTATTTAATATTTACATTTAAATTATTTATTTTCTTGTTCCAACTATCAGTTAACTGATCTTCCTTTAAATACCGTTTACTTTAGTTAATTTACTTTAAATCAAATTTAAAATTCAAGATTAAGTATTTAAAAGTTAAAATACAGAAAATTTCAATAATAATTTAATTTTTGCGTTTGTTTTTATAGTATTTTATATTAGTCGAGTGCTAACTATATTAATAATAAAATCGAAACTATTTATTTTCTTATTATAAATATTAGTTTACTTCTCTTTCTTATTTTTAAATTAAATATTTGATAACTTTATAATTTAATTTCAGTCAAGTGCTCTTATTTCACTTTAAGTATATCTCACCTATTATTTATCTTGAAATATTTGAATAATTTCATCAAATCAAATTATTAAGACATCAAAGATGCATGTTTAATTTAAGAAAAACCCCTTCAAGTGCTCTCTACACAATCGTAATAATAGTATTAAGAATAACACAACTTGAGCTTATTTCCGTGATTAATTTATGGCATTTCCTTTTTGGGCATTTCCCCATTTTCATTGCAGGTAAGCAAGCAGCAAAAAAACACAAACGAATCTTTTCTTTTTGTGGCCCCCCCAAACTAATTAGGCCTTCTAACCGCAAAACGTAAGTCAACTTGAGTCCAAGGCAAGTCAAATTTTAGTCAAATTTCGCTTACTTTCAAATATATATATTTTGGCCATTTTTGCATTTAGTCGTTGCTTCGTTTTTGGCCATTTTAGCAACGTTGCTCCGATTTCTGGCCATAAATTTCGCAATTAACGACAAATGTCACTTTGTCTATGCGCCCAAGGGGGCAGACTGTAGAGAGACTGCGCTGTTAACCCTTTTCCCCCCGCTCCGTTCTCAACTGAATGCTTTTAGCCTGGCCAAACGAAGCGTGGCTGCTGCCTCCTCCCTCCTCCCTCCCTGTTTGCCACCCACTTACGGTCTGGTTGCTCGTCCTGCAATTGCATTAAAAAGCATAAATTTACTTTAGCATTGGACGTTATAAAATCCATTTATGCACTTCACTTGCCGCTTCTGCCATTTCTTTTTTTTTCTTTCTGTTTTTTACTGTATTTGCGCCAGGACTTGTTTCGGGTCCTGTGGCCATTGCATGCTGCTGGTCTGGTCAGACATTGTCTAGTTGCTCGGGCCTGCAATCTACAATAATTTCTGATTTCTTTTGCTGTTCCCTTTTTTTTTGCTCTACAAAAAATGCCAATTTCTGCAGCTAGCAAAGCAAAGCAAAAAAAAAACGAACACACAGTCTATGCAATTTTTGTAGGGTGAATACAACAACAACAACAACAACAACACAAAAAAGGCGCTGCCACGCCCCCTTTTGGTACACTTCACTTTACTTGCCATGGTGTGGCAAGCTTTGTTTGCTTGCCTCCGTTTTGCGTTGTGTTGATGATGATGAAGTTTAATTTAGACACGATTCCAAGTGCCACAGCCACAGCCTCTCTGCCCGCGTCTCTGCCGACGTCGACGTCGCCTGCAGGCTGCGGTGCCCGCATGGCTGAATTCCCTCCTCTCTCCCCACCCACTCAGCTGGCATTTTATTGCATGTCATGCCTCCTTGCACCCAACAACAACAACAAGAAGTAAAAGTCCAGCTCCAACTTTTTGCGCAAACCAATTTTTGCATAAGCTTCTCAAATGCCGAATAATTTAAATACTCTATTTGAAGCTAGGGAAAAGAAAGTTGACAAATCGTTTAAAATATTCCGAAATATATCTTTCCAACTTTTAAGATATTTATTCAATTAGACACTATTATTATTATTTATTTACAAAAATAATGAAATAACTTAAGGAAGGGAAGAAGCATAATTGAAGATTAAATAAACTCTTAAACATTGTTGATTTGAATACAATTAAATAATAAATAATTCGAAGATTTAAATTGATTCGCTAACTTTAAAAGGTACTTTTATTCAAATCAAAAATGTTTAAGAGTTTAGAATTCACTTAAGCTAAAAGGTTGCTTTCAAAATATAATCTTCATTTTGTCAACTCTTCAATTATACTTATATTTAATAATAAAGTTTTTATATAATTTGAAAGATAGATAGATAGATAGATAGATAGATGGATAGATAGATAGAAAGATAGATAGATAGATAGAAAGATAGAAAGATAGATAGATAGAAAGATAGATAGATAGAAAGATAGATAGATAGATAGATAGAAAGATAGATAGATAGAAAGATAGATATATGAATAGATAAATAGTTAGATAGATAGATATTTAATAATATCTATTTCTATCTTATTTCAATACTTATTTTAGATTTGAAAAAGTCTTTAATCAAGAATTGCAATCTATTTTGTAAATAGTTTTTAGATTATTTTAAAGCCTTTTATGGCATACAAAATCCAAAGAATTACTTGTCTCAAGCTTTTACTCAAACATATTTGAAGATTATATATACAAAACTGAAGGCCTTCGCTGCCATTGCTTTAATAATAGCGTTAGTATTAATTTTAATTATAGCTAACATTTATATAATAATAATAATATACAAAAATTGGAATGATCACTAATTTTAATAAAACCGCTTTGAACAAAAATATGTTGAGTTCACAAAATTTAAGCAGGGTGCGAAAATTATTTGAACATTTATTGAAAAAGTTTTAGTTTGTTTTCAATGAAATAATAAATTTAATAAAAATGTTGCTTAGTTTCTCCAACAGTTTATAAACTTAAATAGAGTACAGAATCAATTTGTAATTTGAAAAATGGATTGTTTCTTTTTAATTAAATATTCTATTCAGCTTAAACAAGATTTGCCATAATAATAAAATAAAATATAGCGTAGTTTGTTCAATTCCATCAACATAAGTAAAGTACAGAAATGAATTGTAAATTGAAAATGTTTTTAATATATATTAAATATCCACTGGAACTTTGACAAAAGTTACAATAAAAATAAACTAAAATTTCTCATTCGTTCTTCCTCCTCTTTTTTTGTCAGTGATGGCGATTAGTTGCTGGCTTTATTTTAGCTTTTATTTTAGCGCATAGAATTTCGTTTATTGGCCAGTTTTGATATTTGTGCAGCTTGCAATTGGCCAAACAACGTTTTGCAGCATTTCCTCTTAACTTTTTCTATGTTCTATGCATATTTATCGTTGCACACTTTTTACAACTCTCTCTTTCCCTCTCTCTCTCTCTCCCTATCTCCTTCTCTTTCGTATGTTGTCCATCTATTTCCATTGCACACTCGAATCCTTTTCTGTGTCCATTTCCATTTCCGCTTTTCGCTGTTGGCTAATATAATTTCGATATTTTAGCTTTTTTTGTGCTGTCGCCTAAAAGTTCATTTCCTCCGCCTCCCCAAAATGGGGCGTGGTTCAGCTTCAGAAAAAAATACTGCACTGCGACTGCAGCGACAGCCAAAAACAATTCGCAAACTGCAGCAAAAGCAAAAGCATAAAAAAAAACAACAACAACAAACAAATATTACAACAAAAACAAGAAGAAAAAACAAAAATGTTTTTGTGACGCTTCCTGTGAAATTTGTGTCTGGCGCTTGTTTTTTTTTTTGCATTTGTTGTGTTGTTTGCTTTTGTAATTTGCTGGCTGTGCATGTGTGTGCATGTCGGCACATGTATGCTTTTGTTTGCATGCGCTTTTCTGCAGAATGTTCGGCAATATTCCATTAATACTTTTTCGCTCTCTTTCCCATCTAACTCTTATCTTCTTCGTTTCGTGTTGTTTGTTTTGGGGCAGCTTTTGATAAATAAATTTGACGATAAAATGCAATGCAGAATTTTACTGTTATTGTTGTTTTTACGTTGTGAAATCGCCAGCCAGACTTTAGCTGAGACTGTCGCTTCTATGCAGCATAAATAAATCATCAATGCATTGGGGGGATTTATTTTCGCCGCTTGTTTTCAATTTATTGAAAGTCCCCCAACACAAATTCGCTTTTTTCTCCCTCTCTTTCTCTCTCTGTCCACTCTCTTTTCAAATTCGTATAGAAAAATTGCAATTTTGTGCAGACAAACATCACAAATTTATTAGCAAACGGATATGGAAATGCATGTGTCAAACTTTTCGTTTTTTCCAAAGCGATATTTGTGCAAATAGTTTTTTGTATTGCACCGAAATTGATTAGAAAATGTTTTAAGCGAATTGAAAGAGTGTATTTAAAAGGGTTTTTTTGTAGGAAAATAAATGATTATGGTGGCATAAAGCCAAATAAAGTTAATTGAAATATTTTCCAAAATAAATAGAATAGTTAAAAAAAAAAGAAAAGTAAGAATATTTAAAATAAATGCATCGAAATTTAAACAGAAAACTAAAATATTTAATGAAAATGACTAAAAATTCATTGAAAACGAAGCTTAGAGTAAATTTTATTAAATGCTAAATATATAATTAAAAGGTAATATATTCAAGCTTACATAAAATCAATGCATCTTGACAAGTTTATTTAAAAACAATAACATATTTTTAGTTAAACTTAAATGTTAACACAAAAAAATCAACAAAATTAAACAAGTTTATTTAGAATACCTAAAATACCTAAATACTTCGCGACTCTGGTCACACTTTTTCTATTATGCAACCTGAACTTGAATGATGGAAATGTTTTCAACATTTTATTTCAAGTAACAAAAGGAATTTAAAGAAAGTGTGCTGCACTTATTATCACTTGCAATTTTAAATTGTAAAATACTTAAATACTTGACAAGTCTGGTAACACTTTATTGTAACCGCAATCCATTTGATAGGAATATTTTCAATAGTTATATTTAGAAGTAGTTTTAGGAGTTATTATGAGTCTATATTTATTTAATGTTTAAAACTTACAATTAGCGAGTCAAATACCAAAGTCTTTGCAACTCTGGCCACACTTTTCCTGCAATGCAATTAAAATAACAGTCTGGCGAGATAAGCCATCTTTATTGAACTTAATTTGAACTTTAAACTCGCTTGCTGCACAGACTTTGCTTATTGCATTCCTCTTCTATGTAGCTGCTCAATCAGCAGCGCAATCACGATTGACCAATGCCAAATAGCAATTTCTCGTCCTCCCCCGCCCCAACTAACCACGCCCACACAGGAAGAAGTTGTAGCAATTGGCTTCAGAACGAAACGAAACGAAACGAATCCAAAACCAAAACTCTGACAGCCAATGCAGCACAAATCACACAAATTAACTAGACAAAACTGCCGCAGGATGCCACACAAAATTCTAATGAAAAATACAACGTCAAGCGAGGGAAGAAAAGGGGGAAAAAAGAGCAGCTATCTGCAATAAATGCGATAAATTGCTCAAGTGCACAAACCGAGAGTTGCCCGCAAAACAGGGCCAAAAGCGAAATGCAGGCAAATTATGGCCTCGAAAAAAGCGAAAGAGACAACAAGAAGTCAGAGTGTGTAGTAAAAAAAGTAGTAGTAGTAGTAGTAGTAGTAGTAGTAAAAAGGTAGTAGAATAGATAGTAGTAGAGTAGAGAAAGGGCCAAATGAATTTTCACTCATTTCCTTATCGTCTGTGATTTCCTTGCCAGACAGTCAAGGCACACACACAACATGCTGACAATTTTAAATGAATTTTCTATGCAGGCTGGCAAAGCTATCTAACTGCCACACACACACACACACACACCCCCACCCCGCCCCCCCCCCATCCACTCCGCCTCCTCAGCGTCTGTCGCATTGTCTGCCACACACACAGAGAGAGAGGCAAAAATGCAGTTTGTGTGTTGCCTGAAAGTTTTTTGCGCAAAAAATCAATGAAAGGCAGCAGAGGGTTGATGATGATGATGACGGTGCTGTTGATGATGATGATGATGATGAGACAGCAGCAGCATCAACGTTTTTGGCTTGTCATCATTATGAAATACACACAACAACCCTCGCAAGTGCACAGCTGACTGCAGCACAACCCCCAAAAACAAAAAACCAAACCAAACACATCCAAAAAAAAATGTAGAAGTGAAAGAAAGCAAGAGGAACAACAACAGCAAAACTGCAGAGCCCAAAAACCAAACTCAACCTCCCCAAAAGCCACCCCCAATATATATGAAGCATAGTGAGGAAGGGAAGGAGGGTGGGGGAGGAAGGCAGCGAGACGTGGCCAAAAAAGGAGCAGCAGAAACTTTCACTTTTTGCAGTCGACGAGGAAAGAAAGAAAAGCAACAACGTCGCCGTCGCCGTCATGCGGCAAATTCGCTTTGCAGTGCAATGCGCCAAAAAGCAGACACGAAGAGAGCGTGCAAAAGAGAGAGAGAGAGAAAGAGTGGGAGAGAGAGAGAGAGATGGCTAGGCAATGCAAGAGTTTTTGTTGCAATTATTTCATAATATGCGTGCTTATTTCCATTTGCAAAGTGCAGCAGCAAAAGCAACAGCAGCGGGGGCCAACAAAAAACTATAGCATACTTTGTGGCGCTGCCTAGGCAAAAGCGCCCTCTGGGGGTTGCAAATTGCAGCTAGCATACACTAACACACACTCTGGTGGGATGAAAACTTTTGCACTTCACTTCGGAGTGTGAGAGAGAGCGAGAGAGAGGGAGAGGGAGAAAGAGCAGGGAGATGGCGGAAATGCTAACGCTTGGAAAAACTTTGCTACAGCTGGCTGTGTGTGTGTGTGTGTGTGTGTGTGTGCTGTTGGGGGTTGCATGCTACGTGCACGAGTGTAGATAAAAATATTTTAATTTATTTTACTTGCGACTGCAGTGAGACGACAGCAGCAGCAGCAAACTGCTATTTTGCCCTGCCTCCCCTCCTCTCTCTACTCTCCGCCCCTTCCATTTACCTTGCAACTTGGCTGTTGCCGCAGTCGAGTTTTGTGGCGCTTCTTCTTTTTGCTTTTGGGTCCTGCATTCTGTCTGCATGGCTATAGTGCATGCATATGGCGCTAGTCTGCATGTGTGTTATACCTCAATACCCTGTAAAGTTTTGATAGTGGGCATTTAGATAGATAGATATTTAAAGAATCGATTAAGGAAAATAGTTGGTATAGAAAACTTTGATGAACATAATGTTTAAAGATTTTTCTTAACAATATATAAATTCAGAGAAATGTTTGGTATAGAAAACTTTAATTTATCACATATTTTCGAAATATTCGATTCAGAAAGGTTTCAATTATTTAAATATCTCAACTTTTTAATAAAACACATAATTCTTACATTATAATAAGCACATTTTAAGCGAAAATAAACTATATTGAAACTCTCTTCAATTGTTTCAATTCAAAATTATATTCTTATTCAGGAAAATTTTCTATTTATTCACTTTTAGCTTGAAGTTAAACTGTTAGTCTAAGAATCTCAGATTGTGAGATTTTTCTTGAATATTTTTAGCTATTTTTTTCAACAAAAACAAAAACTATTTAATGTTATTTAGATCACCTAATTTACTTTGTAACTAAAATATAATATCATGACAAAATATATGAAATATTAAGAGCAAATTAGATTAATTAATTTACAATTTAAATTCTTCTTCAAGATATGTCATATTTTAAGCCACTTCTCGCTAAACTTTTCTGTTAGTTCACTTCTTCAACTTTTACCTAAGTTGAACTGAGTTTCTTAAATTGTTCTTGAATAATAACTTCTATGTTTCCATTTATATAAAAATCTATTACCAAAGAACTATAACTAGAGAATGTATATTTTTGATCAAATTCTTATCTCAACTTCAACTTCATCATTTATTTCCCCTTATCAATTCCACTACAGGGTATCAGCAAGTCGTCTTCATTCGTCAGCTGAGCTTTGGCAGCTGCATTTGTCGCCTGCAGCCAGCAAAACGAAACGAATTCCCCAACGAAGCATTTTCAGTCTGGACGCTTTTTGCATATTCCTTTTTTTTTATTCCCTCTTTCTCTCTGGCTTCTTTTTTTTGGGTTTCGTTTTTTGCCTTTGCAGTCATTTTATTTATCTTTGATAAAAGGTTTTAGTTTTAGCGTCTAACATGAGTGTGTACTTCATGTGTGTGTGTGTGTGTGTTTTGGCCAGCGTCAATAGTGGCTTAGGTTAAAAGGTTTTTCTTTTAAGGGATTTTCAGCTTGAACAAAACAAAAAAAGTGTTGTCGATGCAACTGAAATTCAACTTGACAGCATGAAAATTGCAGAGAAATGCTATAAATGAAATTTACAGAATAGTTTTTAATTGAAAGCAAAATATTTCTGAAATTAAATTGATGTACTTAAGCTTAAATAAGAGACTACGATTTAAGGTATTAAGAAATATAAATTGTTAACTATAAAATACATAGTTTGCAAAATATTTCTAAAACTAAATTGATTTACTTAAGCTTAAGTACGAAAAAAGATTTAAGGTATTCATAAATTTATGCAAAAATGTTATTTGACTTGATGTATTTCAAAATATAGTTGAAGTGTTAACTAAACACACTTAGCTCAGAACTTATTCCCACAATTTGTATTCTTAGCTTTAAGCTGCAAACATGTTATTTATCTTTATGTATTCCAAATAACAATTTAAGACTAAGTGTTTTATAGTAAACATAAAGTTCAATAACATAATTTCAGCTTAAAGCTAAGAATACAAATTTGGAAATAGTTCTCTACAAAGTGTTTTATAGTTAAAACTTCAATTAAATTTTAAAATACATAATATCACACAACATAATTACAGCTTAAAAGCCAAGAAGACAAATTGTAGACTAACTTTGAGATAGTTTCCTATGCAAATATCGAATTCAATCGCTTCGAACCTTTAGATATGTCGTATTTTAAGCCACTTCTCGCTAAACTTTTCTGTTAGTTCACTTCTTCAACTGTTACCTAAGTTGAACTGAAATGCCAAATTATTGAAAAGTAAAAAACAACAATGCATTTTTTTTTTGCTGTCTGCTTTTATTTATTCCAAATTGAGTGACCATAAAAAATAAAGACAACAATTTGATTGTGACAAATGCCAAATGTTGATAAAAACAATTGATGTTTAATTTATTATGCACAATACACGAAAGGCGTATAAAGCAAACATTTCTGGAAGAAAGCTGTGACTCAGTAAATGGACGCCTACGAAGCAAAATTAACAACAACAACAAACAAACAAATAACAATAATAACAATAAATGCAACAACAAAAGCAACCACAAAGCAGCAGCGAACAACAAAAAGAAGATTGAAATTTGTGTAGATACTTTAGATTGTGAGTTTTGTGTTTATAATATGCACAACACAGAAGGTGGGCTATATAATGGGGCATATATATAGACGATATATATATAATATATATCCAGACGCGTTTGTCACGACTTCAGCTGACACAGACACAAAAATAAAAGCAAGAAAGAGATAGAGAAATGAAACCAAATAACAGAAAATGTCGCATGCAATTTACTGCAAAATGTCAAAAAAAAAAAAAAAAAAGAGGAGAGCAGAAAAAAAGATACATCTATATATATTTCGCTTTGTCGCATGACTTTTACTTTTTACACTCACACACACAGACTTATTGTATTTATTATTGTGGTTGTTGTTGCTGCTGCTGCTGCTGATTGCGTGCAACAAATCGTCGAGACTCTCTGCTGCAAAAAGAGAAAAAAAAATAGTCTCCCAACTTGGCAGCGCGCGTCTCGAAGAAAGCGAAAGTTATGACATTTCGCTGACTTTTTTTTTGGCAGCCAACGAAAGTGTGACTCGCTATTTGTGTGTGTGTGTGTGTGTGTGTGTGTGAGATGTGTATCTACAAATTGCAGTTGACATAATATTAAATGGAGTGGAAATGTTCAAGATACTCTCTAACCACAGAAAACTTAACTTTTCGCCTTGGAAATGTTTTAAATACCCCGATTGAAAACTTGCCCTTACTTTAAAGTATTTGTATCACATTTTTTGGTTGCAGCGCAGAAATTGTTAGGCAGAAATATGAAACAAGTTCTTTAAGTATCAATGTTTGCTCTTAAAGTTTATTTCATAAAATTTGTTAGTTTTAAAAAACAGTTATTTAAAATATTTCCAAGTTTTTGCCAATTACTTGCCGCCAAGCAAAAGCCGGAAATATTAAAAAAAACTGATTTTCATTTTATTCTGGCATTTGACCAAATGTTTAATGCAACTGAGCTCAAAATTTGCACACAAAACTATTCAAAAAAACAATATTATACAATTCTTTGTACAACAAAATGTTATTTTACAAAGTGTTGAAAAAATATACGAAATACTTTTTGTGTTGCTAAAACGATTGCACAAAATAAATTCAGTGATATTTTTTTATTGGGAGAACATTTAATAGATACAATTTTCCAAAAATAATTGGTATCGAAATTTCCTTAGCAATAAACTCAATGAACTTATGATAGTATTTTAATAGGAGTAAATTTAATAGACAAATTTTTCTAAAAGCAATATTTCAAACTTCGAAGATAAAAATAATTGTAAACCAAATTTCCTAAGCAATGAACTCGATGAACTCATTGATACTTTTTTTGCAAAAAGCTAATTTTATAGAGACATTTTATAAAAAGAATATACTAAACTTTCTGAGCTAGAAATTATTTAATTTTAAATTTATTTTGCTGCACACTCAGAGTAAAGTATAAAGGAAAAACTTCTAAGAAATTTGCCATACAAATTTAAGTCGCAAATTCGCTTCCCACATAAATAATTGGGAGCAGGAAAAGCTGCCGAAAATTGTGTTTAACAAAACTACCTTGAAGACAGAAGAAGAAGCCAAAGCAGCTTCTTCATCACACATTTGGTAGACGCCTTTATATTTATTTATTACTCTCACTTACATGACGTATTAAATACACCTCAAGCTTATGTGAATCACGTAAATGTGTTACAGTTTCCCCCCTCCACTCCCCTTCACTCCCCCTCCATGCCATTGAAAATTAACATTTGCGAGGGAAAAGCTGGAAAAAAGAAAAGAAAAGCAAAGCATCTGAGCTGCTTTTGCCCGCAGTTCATTGAGTGAGCAGCGTTTCGCTCTTTGCGACTTGTATGAATGAAAATATTTATGCATATAAAGCGCCAACAAAGATACAGATACAAACACACACACACACACACACAGATACACATCTGTGTGTGTGTGTGTTGGCATGTAAAAAAGTAGCGTAAAAAGAAAAGGAAAAAAGGCAGCTGAAATAAAATAAAATAAAATTTATCTTGAACTTGAACTTGAAATGAAGACATCGAAGTCAACTTTTTCTTTCTGCTCTCTTTCTTCTTTTTTTTTTGTTGTGGAGGGGGAGTGGAGTGGGAGAGGGAGAGAGAAGAAGAGAAAGAGAAGGGGAAGAAGGGGACAGCGACAACGACGTTTTGTCTGCTTTTGTTGCTGTTGTTGTTGTTGTTGGTAAGAAATTTAACGGCAATCTGTTGTGATGATGATGATTGTTAATGATGATTGTGAATGCTCATGATTGTGATTGTTGCTGTTACTGTTGCTGTTGCTGTTGATGAGCAGCTCGTTAATGCTGCCATCTTTTGTTTATAATTATTACAAATGAAGCGCATTTGTTTAACTTATTTATTCACATCAAATGTGCACTGCGCAGTTTTTTTCAATGCAATTACTAAATGAGTTTAACTGATCGACTTGCAGTTACTACGTAATACTACAGGAATATTATATATATTGTTAAATATAAAATATATAATATAAATATATTATATATATAATAATAAATAACCAAGGAATACACGATAAAATATAATATAATATAATACAAAATTCTATTATTTTTAAAATAAAAGAATCTTGGAACTTAACTTGCAAGAATTTATAATAATAATCGAAAATATTATCATAATACATTAAATAAAAACAAATAATTTAGGAATATACCAAAAAGAATAATAATAAATTACTGAACATTAAAATTTTGGATTGCCTTTATAATTTTTTGTGGTTTTAAATATTTTATATATTTATTTTTGATATATAATAGATTATTTTAATATTTTAAATTAATATTATCATAAACTCTTGCCAATTTTAGAAGAACGTTTAGTTCACCAATAATAACCATATTAATTTACTGTTAAACTTAAAGTTTTTTATAAAATTTGGAAGAATTTATAGTAATAAAAATACTAATTATTAAAATAATCTACTATAAATTAGAAACGAAGTATAGTTAAAAATTTAGAACTGGCAAGATTTAAAAAAAGTTATCTAAAAATAATAATTAAAGGAAAAATGTATATATTAAATTTATTTTTATGTTCTTCATTTGACAAAAATGTATAATAATAGTATAAAATTGTTTATAGTCAACTGCAATTATTTGTTGTCTAGCCAAAATTTGTAGATCTCAAGCTGATAAACTGCTTTATTCAAGGCCCTCTTGCAAAGCGAAATGATTTTTGCTTGCATGAATGAATTTTGTCACTCGTTCCATAAATAAATGCTTTGCTTAAACAATTTAGTAAATTTGCACTATATATAAAACTAATAAAGCTCTAAGTATCAGAGTTATTGATTCAAATACGGAAGGGGAAAAACGGCTAAACAGCTTTTTATATACAATTTACTTGGTATTCAATTTTAGTGAATGAATATGAATTTAAAAAGGAAAACTCTTAATAGCTATTAACGTATTAAAAATTACTTGCTTTAAATTTTGTAGCTAAAACATTTTATATAAATTCACCGAAGAAAATGAAATTCAATGAACTAAATTGTTAAATAACATTTTTTAGATTTCTTAACTTAATTATGTCAAATAGTTTTTTGAAACAGATTTTCAAATAATTCAAAATACTAATTTATATATTTAGTAAACTTTTCGCTACATTTTTCTATATTTTATAAAGAAATTATTCACATTCTTATCACAATTGCAACAGGGTATCCAAAAAATAAAGCAACAAATTTCGTCAGCAGCAGCAGCAGCAGGAAAAAAACCCGCATTTTTGCAGCAGCAATTTGCAATTAATTTGATTTTATTTTGTGTACATTTGTTTTGCACTTTCCTCCCTCCTTCCTCCTCAGTTCTTCCCCTTGCTTAACCCCTCTACTGTCTCCCTTGCTGTCTGCCTTCTTCTTCTTTCATTGTCTCACAGCGATTGCGATTGCGACTGCTGCTGCTGCTGTTTTTGTATTTTTGCGCTTTGTCTGAATGTCATCAGCTCAAAGTCGCCCAATTGTGACTTTGAAATTGCGCCAGACATACAACAAAACTGCAGCAACAACAACAACAACTACAAAAACTTGTATTCATTTCATTTGCACTGCAAAAAAGAGAAAGAGAGAGAGAGAGAGAGAGAAAGAGAACGAGAGAAATACAGCCGAAAATGGTTTTCAAAAAAATGTCAGTCAGAGTTGTCAGGCAGCGCTTTGGGTTGGGTTGGGTTGGGTAAGCTTAGCTTAGCTTATAGAGCAAACCCCCCTGGAGGGGTTAAACGGGGGGTGTGTATGCGCAGGGGTGGGGGCGAAGGAATGGAGAAGTGTGTGAAGCAAAAACTGAATGCATACAAAATGTATTTCAATGAGATAATCGCTAAATTCAACAACTAAATAAAACGGCAAGCGCTCAAATAAAATATATATATATCAAGAGATAAAAGCTTCAAAAATGAAATGCAAAAATTAAAGCTGCATATTGTGTAGGAAATAAAAAAAAATTAATACTAATGAAATAATATACCCACATAACCAAAAAATATATATTAACCAAAAAATACATATAATATTAAGTATGAAAAATAAAATAAATTAAAATACCAAAATATACTTAAATACAATTTTAAAGAAAAGTTAATATAAATACGATAATAAAAACATTAATGTATACCAAAAATTTTATAAAAAGATATATTTTTAAAGGTTGAATCCATGAATTCTATATTTTAAAATAGGTTGTAAAAGAAAGCGATAGTTTGGAGACTTTAACTTTATTGAAGTCAAAATCGTTCATTAACAGAGTATCAAAAATAAAGATTATGAAGATTATTTTTAGCGCAACTGCAACGCGTTTTTAAATCAAAAAGAATCCCCTTGAAGCGCTTAAGTATTAGTTTGTTTTGACAGCCAAGCGCTGCTTACAGGGTATCTCAAAGATACTTCCGCAATGTAGAAAGAGATGGCGCGCACATTTGAAGTAGCTACGCGAAACAGACGCAGAAAAAAAATAAAATAAAATAAAAAGCGAAATGCGCCAAAGGCGGATCATAAAAAAAATAAAACAAAATGTGTTTGAGTGTGTATAAAATGACATAACAGTGCAAATAAATTTAACAAACACAGCAAAAGAGCAACAACAACAAAATATGAAATAAATGACAAATTCAAATGCGAAATGCAAAATGCAAAAGTTCATAAATTAAATAAATAATATGAGAAGAAGAAAAAAAAAAATAGATACTTTATGTACTTGACTTTGATGCAGACAAACTTACATACATACATACAATATATACATACATGCATACATACATACATACATGCATAAAATACATGCATACTTACATTCATACATGCATACATACATACATACATGTACACCTACATTCATACATACATACATTCATACATACATACATACATACAATACATACACTACATACATACAATATATACATACATACACTACATACATACATTCATACATACATGCATACATGCATACATGCATACATGCATACATGCATACATGCATACATGCATACATACATACATACATGCATACTTACATTCATACATATGTACATACATACATACATACATGCATACATGCATACATGCATACATACATACATACATGCATACTTACATTCATACATACATACAATACAATACATACATACATGCATACTTGTACATACACACATACATACATACATACATACATACATACTTACATACATAAAATACAATTGCACAGACGCCAACGCAGCAGCAGCAAAAATGAAATAATAATTTGTATCTTGCGGCTGTGTACGAAAAAAATGTATCTGCAGCTGTCTATCAGTTGTATCTATAAGTGTGTGTGTGTCTGAATGTTGATGCCGCTGCTGTTTGTTATTATTGTTGTCGTTGTTACTGTTGTTGCTGTTATTATTATGTATTAGCGTTATTATTTACTCGACTCGACTCGACTCGACTCGCGTATCTTTCGCTTCGCTTCGCGTTTTGCTTTTCGCCGCTCGAAGCAGCGTAGAATGAAAGATTCGTGGAATTGGGACACTTGTGTGCAGTGTGTCTGTCTGTTTGTTTTTTTTTGGTTTTCTCTGCCAAGTATCTGTGAGATACTTTTACGTTACTTTTTTGCACTGCTGCAGCTAGTTTGCCTCTCTCTCTCTCACACTTTTTGTTGCTTTCTTTTGCGTCTACACAATAAATATATAAATATAAATTCACTTTTTGTGCTTTTTGCGCGTGGCTTTCAATGTCAAGCGGAAAATTTGTGTATTTATATACTATTCGGTCTCCGTCTGCCGTCTGTAATTTTATTTAATAATCATGCCATTGCTAATGCGGCGTATGATTAATATTTTTTTTTGTTTCATTTTTTCGCGACTGCAATTGACGCGCTTCCGTTTGGCAGAGTTGTTGTTGTTTGCATATCTAAAATGCAAATAATAAATGAAAAATTAAAAAACTTGAACAGCATTTATTTCTTTTTTTTGTGTTTGCCAAAATACTCAGTCAAGATTGCAACCAAGGTCAGCAATGACGAATAACAGCAAAATGCGCTGCTGCTCTTGCTTTTGCTGTTGCTGTTGCTGTTGCTTTGTACCAGTCACAGATCAAAGCAAACAGCGTGCGAAAGAGACAGCGAACGAGTGTGTGTGTGTGCGAGCGAGATGGCGCGCTTTCAAAATGCGCCTTTTTGGTTTCGCCGCACACACGAAAAAAAAAAGTAAATAATTTTATTTGTCAGTCGGAGAGTCCGGGTTCTGTGTTTGTGAGCTTCTATGGATATACCCAAAGCACACACACACACTCACACACACACACACACACGCATACACTTGCACATATGCACACGATCCGCATTTGTAGTTAAAGCAGCAGCAACAGCAGCAACAGCAACAAAAAAAACTTTGCTGTTATTTTGTGCATTTCGCGCGAGCAACCAACAAAAAAATTATATTTATCGCACTCGTCGCAGGTGCCAACCAACAAAAAAAACAAGAAAAAACAATATCTAGCCAAGCGAAAATCTACGAATTTTAACGTGCTCAACTCAAGCGTTTAAAATGCAAAAAAAAATAAAATATAGAGAAGTGAGTTTACAGCAATCAGCATTTTAAATTTCAATTATAGTTTGCCATATTATACAATTAGTGAACTGAAATTGTTGAATTTAAAAAGTTAGCTGCATTTTTAGTGTTGCAAAATGCTAAAATACGTGTTTCTATACCACATTTTCTTCAGTTTTTATTTGCTTAGTACTCAAATATGCATTTATTGCTAAAAAGGTTATTTTGTAGTGTTGTAGAACGTCTGCTTAGTAACCGAACTCTTTTCGTAGTGTTGTGAAACGTCTGCTTAGTACCCAAACAATTTCCGTAGTATTGTAAAATGCTTGCTAACATACATTTCTTGATGGATTTCATTGCGTAGTAGTGTTGTAAAACGCTTGCTTACTGCAAAGTGCTTTTAAGTTGCATTCCTCAATTACCAGAGTTGTCGCTTGCCTTAAACACAACTCTGTTAAAAGTTATCTCCAAAGAAATGCATTTCAACTTGCTGCAGTCTCGACTTAAGTGTCAACAAAATTGACTGAAAAGATGCTGTCATATTTTTATTTATAAACGTGCAACAAGGAACTGAATTATTAACTAATTAAAAGGTAATAAGTGCTTAAAGGCATTTTTTATTTTAATTTTTTTGATAGTGTTAAACAAAATAATGTAGCAGGTGCTTCAAGTATCAATGTTTATCCTAAAACTAGTCTTCGTTAATATAAAGTTTAGTTCAATAAATTTGCAGTTGCCAAGCATAAATTTTCTGTTTCTTTTATCCACTGACCAGCGCACTAAGTTTACTCATTTTTATCAAAGCTTTATCTGCATATTGTACATATATATCTTTACAAACCCAATTCAATTAGCCAATATAATGTGAGTGAATCAGATAATGCTTTGGTTTTTTTTTACCAGTCCATAAAGCTTAATGGAAAAAAAATGGAACTTTTATTTTGGAATTTATGTTTAGTTTTTTTTTTAAGCTTCTCGGAAATTTATTTGTATAGTAATGGCCAATTATTTATTTGTATAATTAGAAAAAATATTGAATTTAAAACTTTATAAGAAAAAATATTATATAATTATAATAATATAATAACAAATACTATTGAATTAAAAAGTTTGTTAGAAAAAAATCAAAATTTGTATATATGTAAATTTATAAAGCACAATCTGAAGTTACCTTGAAATAAAGGTAAACTGCTTAAGTACTTGCTAAGAGATTAAAAAGAGAGAGAGATATATGTATATGACTATAACTCTTCTTTTGATGTGCAAGTCTGTGCGCAAGTCTAAAATTCCACTTGAAATTTTGCATATTTCACATTGCATTAATTGCTTAATTGATGCCAATGTGCAAAACGCGCATTTATTCAATTCATTCAATTTCGCCTTCCCAGCAAGAATGAGAGAGTGAAAGAGAGAGAGGGAGAGAGCAAGAGAGAGATGAAGGCAAACACATTCATAGAACGATCTTGAAGTTTCATTTCTCACCTCCTCGCAGAAGCAGCGCAAAACAATTCCTGGAATTCCTTTGACTAACTAACACGAGCAACTCATCGTTTCTCATTTGTCGTGTTGTTGTTGTTGTTGTTGATGTTCTTCTCACACGCGCAGCATACAAATTGCAAAGCGAAGCAAAGTAAACGAAAACAAAAGCAGCGCGGCGCCGAATATCCTTGAAAAAGGCAAAAGCCGATAATAATAATAATGGCAAAAGTAAACGCAGCGACAGCAGCAGCAAAAGCTTGTGGCGCAGTCGCAGAGACTGCACAACAGCAACAGCAACAAAAACAACAGCAGCAACAACGGAAAAGATAAATCAAACAGTAACTAAACACTCACACACACACACACACATACACTCATACACACTTACACGCGCACTCACACTGAGAGAGAGAGAGTGACGCGCAAATATGCAGCGCAGCGAGCAGGCGACAACAAACCGACAGTAAACCGTTTTTTCGGCAGTTTCATGCAGATACCCTGTAAGCAAGCAGAGCTCACCAAGGGGTAGCTTGGCAAGTGAGTGTGTTCAATAACTTAATTGAAGTGTATGTTAATGCTGAATAAGTAATTGATTCTGAGTGTAAAGTTGAGTCTATCAATATATACTTAACATAGAAATGAATCAAGAAAGTGATCGATTAGGAATGCAAAGTTAATTATCAAAAATTGTCAAACTTAACATAGAAAGCAGTCAAGAATTGTGGAGCAAATAACACTAATTTTATTTATTTCATCTTTGTTGATTACTCTTTTATATTTATAAGCAAACCAGAATCTAAGCTTGCACTTGAAACTTTATCAAACATTGAAGACTAAAACTCAATGTATTCTTTAGGTATTTCTTTAGTTAAATAAAACAAAAACCAAATATGTTGAGTTACAATATAAAACATATTCTTGTGGAATAAACTTTTGATCACTTAATATATTTAACATCAGCATTTTCTTTTCGACTTTAGTTAGATAAAGCAGACACAAAATATGTTAATAAAAAACATATTCTTGTAGTATAAACTTTTGATCACTTTATATATTTATCATAAACATTTTGTTTTCGACTCATTTTAGAAACAATTCTCCTCTAGTTACGATCTTACTTATTAAGAACTAAAACTTTGTCTATTCATTAGAGATATTTCAATGTTATATTCTAGTTATAAAATATATCACATTCATTCATTTTAGACTAATTCTGTCCTACTTACATCTTCAGCAGAAGCGAACTCCTTTATTTTCTTAAGTCATTATCACTTCGTCAAGCTTTACAGCGCAACTATGCGGCGAGCTTTCAACTCTTTGATTGTTGTTATTGCTGTTGTTGCGTTTCATTTTTTTTGCAAACGCCAAATTTGCTGTTGTCGTCGCCGTCGTCGTTGTCGTTGTTGTTGTCGACTGAGCAAATAACTGCATTTGACCTTGTTTCGCAGTGCGCCTGTGTTGGTAACTTAGAACAAACAAGATATGCCGATTGTTGTTGTTCTGTGTGTGAGCTGCTCCCTCGCTCTGTCTCCCTCTAGCGTGTTCTCTCTTCTCTACTGTGTGTGTGTGTGTGTGTGTGTGTGTAAATATATTTTTGATGCTTGTTTGCTTTGCTTTTAATATTCGCAGAGAACTCAAACTTGCTTTGTCCCACTGTGTGTGTGTCCGTCTGGCACAAGTGTATTAATTCAGCTGCGCATGGCACTCACACACACACACACTCACACACACACATATACACGAGCAGACAGTGACTCAGCCAACGCCTGCATAGCGCATAGAAAGCTTTTGTGAACTACAAAACTACATAGAAATGGAACCCACACAAAATACCGAAATTTCCATTAGCCCGGCATTTCTCACTCGCTCTCTCTCTCTGTCTCTCTCTGTCTTGCTCCCGCTCTGCCTGCACTTTTTTTGCGGCATTTTGTTTTTCGCTATGCTTCGCTTTTTTGCCAAAATACAAAATGTAGGTTAAATTTGCGGAAATCACGCGAGTGCGCAAAAAAAAAAAACAAAAACAACAAAGTAAAGAACCAAGAGGTATACAAATATATATATATAATGGCTATAAAAAAAAACGCAGATACGTGCGCAGATAGCACACACACACTTGTATAGGAAATAATTTGACTAATTTGTTGTTGTTTATTATGAGTGTGTGTTGTGTATTCTGGGTCTGTTATTCTGCTATTCTTTTTTCGCGCGATTATGCAATACACATATGTATATATTGACCGATAGTCATTCATTCAATTCAGTCGCTCAATCACTACGTCGTACTACGACGTCACTCAACACTCGTCGTCACTCGAACAGGTGCTAAAATGTTGAGCTTCATTATTATTGGATCTGCTGCTCGCCTTACTATTCACAGCAATCATCATTTGATGAGCGCTTCTTTATCATTTCTCAATCAATATGGTTATTATGAATTAGCAATTTAAAGCACATTTAACATTGCCCATTGAGACAATGTCGTCGCGCTCGTGTCATAATCAAAAGAAATGAATTAACTGTCTTGCATTCTAATTAGCCGCAACGCCATTTTTGCGCATTTCAATGCGTCCAATCAGAACTGCACATTGTCTATACACAACTGCATGTACTGTGTGTGCGAGTGGGAGCACAAGCTGCTTTTGTGCTTGTCGTCGTTGCACTGCTGTTGTTTCGCATGCGCTTTTTTGCAAGTGCGTTAGAGTGAGAGCGCGTGACTTTCACGACCACGATGATGATCGTCGGAGCTTCGGCTTCGGCTAGCTTTTGTTTCGTTGACTGCAATTGTATTCGGCGCGCCGTATCGAGAGCGCAAGTTGTGCGCCGATCGTTTAGTTCGGTTCGGCTGCCTTTGTTGTCGCTGCAATTGATTCGCATGCGCTTTTTTTCGCTTCGTTTCAAGTTCGTGCAATGCCATGAATTTTAATTCGTCGGCGGTTCGTTTCGCATCGTTTTGCAATGCACGAAGGTTAGTCAATAGTTGTCGTTGTTGTTGTTGTATTTGTATTAATTGGCATTACATGCGCGGTTGGCTATTGGTCGGCATTGATCGTTGTTCGTGTAACGCAAGTTCGTGTAAGCTTGCATATGAAATGCATTCTGATTGGTTAGCGATAGGCAAAGACTCGAAGACTTGTAAACAATATGTTTAAAATCCATTTTCATATTATTTTTACAATTTATATATATATTTCATTTAGCTTCTAAATAATTATATATAACTAATTGTACTATTTCTTCTATTTCTTTGCAGGTAATTACACGTTTGCTTAATACATACTACAAGTTGCCGTTTTAATTGTAAGTCTTATCGATTTTATTATCGTTGCCTGTTATAATTTACATCCCCTGGCAAAGTTTGCTTTCCCTTTTTCTCAATCTGCTGCTTATCGCAGCATCACGTTGTCGAAGTAATTCCGGCACAAACATATGCCCAATTCCCGGCAACTGCAATTTCATTGTGTCGAATTGTTACTTTCGAGTTTGTTAACCCCACAACCCATGGCAACCCAACTGAACCACCGGCTGTGATGCTGCTCAACAGCTGAATGCACACACACACACACACAGATACACACACCACCTCAACCCCAGAGCGTTTCCTGCCACTTTGACATGCAACCACAGCAACAACAACAACAACAACGACAACGAGAAAAAAATGCAATTCCTTTTGAAGAAAATTCGAGTGTAAAACGCCGACGTAGTTGGCAACCACCTAAGCTCAGCGCACGCTCGACTGGCCGTGGAAAAAAGAGGAAAAATCTCGGACACGAGACTGCAGCGCAGTCTGTTATCCTGCCCTGTTGTCCTGCCTATTAGCTGTTCCCCTTTTGGGCACGTGCTGCAAATGCGGCGCTTGATAATGAAGCCAGTGTGCAATGCACACACGTTGCAACCCTCTCATGCCACTGTCACAGTCGCTGCCACCTCGATCCCAAGGGTCGAGTGGCGCCCAAGGGGTGAGTTGGCATGTTCGCATCCGTAATCCGTGTTTTGTGTTGCAGCTGCAACAGCAACGTCATTCAAAAGCAACCCCCGACAAAACTGGCTTCAAGTGCAGCGCGCTTGCAACAAACCTTTCTACTTCTTCTTGCTTCTTTTTTTTCCACACTACGCGTCCAGTTAATTAAGCAACGTCGTCAGCATCTTTGTTGCAATTTGGCAAGGGTTGTTGTTTGTTCCCTCAGTTTCCCTGGTTTCCCAAAATGCTGTTAAGCTGTCAAAATTGCTGATGTGACAGGCGTGTGCCATTGACGGCAACACAGCACAACACAACACAACTAATTGCAGTTTCCACAGCAGCAGCCGCTTCACTGAACTTTTCTTTAAACCGGTTTCGTCTTCAAAGCCAACAAAACCTTCTGTCGCAATATGTTATTAAGGTGTATTTTACCTAGGCCTAGAACCCAATAGCCGTAATAAATAGGGTTGCTAGAGACTGGAAATTACTTTTCAAGTGATACTTGATAGAAAAGCATTTGGAAAAATCTCTCGTTATGCAGCCATAAGCTGAAAAATCTTGTATTTAATGCTCAATTGAAGCGTGTTCGGCTTAAAGATATTTGCATAAACAATTTGAGACGCATATCTCTTAAGATCTCTGAGTTCGGTTGGGTTGGTTTTTTGATACGGTTGTCATATTAAAAAGCTATCTATAGTGCTTTGGAAGTTAAAAGGTTGTTGTATGTGTATAACAATATTATTATTTAAATTTTTTCAAGTTTTCAAGTAATTTTTATAATGCTCTTGAGTGATTATATCCTAAATATAAAAAAACTTTTTGGTTACCTTGTTTAAAATGAACCTGTATACCAAATTTCATAAGGTTATGTGCAAGGAGTGTTGAGTTCAATGGGTTAGCCTTGATAACGATGCTCAATAGTACCCCTTTATGAATCGCCTCTGAATATATATTTCAAATACCACATCAAACTGTATAAAATTGTGTCAAAATTTATAAAAATAAAAAATTCTGTAAATTTCAGTGCATATACCATTACTTTTTAGTTATTATAATGTTTTTGGTTAGACTTGCGCCATGTTTCAGGCTGCTTATAAGTTTCTTATTTAGTACAGCAACTGCACAACAAATTTCAGCACTCTAAACCATAAGCCGACTGAGTTCACTGGGTTAGTTTAGCTGCCCAAGTCTAATCAGACACTACTTTTGGTCCTTTACGAGTTGCCTGGTATTGTAAAAGTTTTTCCAATGCTTTTGCAGCATCTTAAATCGCCTATAACAGCACTTTCGTTGGCACTTTTTGCCCAAGCACTTGAATTCGATTTCATAAAAGTTGCAGCACAATACGCCACCTGACAACGCAAATTACAACTTGAAGCAGCAGCTGCAGAACTTGTAGCCAAGATGCTATTATTCTTTGTGTATGTGTGTGTTTGTGTGGGGCATGCCACAGCAAACTCCCAGAGCAATTCCGAAGCCAGCTCCAAGTAATCCCAATGGCTGCTGCTGCTGCTTCTTCTTTGCGCTGTTGCAAATCAACTCAAGTAAAAGTGTCAAAACAATACAAACGACGCACAAGCGTTAGAGGAAGAACAAGAGAGAGAAAGAGAGAAATTTTTGTTGGGGTTCGAGGAGCCGCAACGCACATAATTTATGCCCATGTAGTAGCTGGGACCTCTTCGAGAATTGCGTTTTCCACACACACATAAAACGCAGACTGCAGGCCGAAAAACGAAATAACTGCGGAAAAATCAATTTTCTTTTGTTGCTTAAGGGTGGCTAAGACAAGCCTAGCATGGATAAGGGAGAGGGGGGATGTGTGTGCAGGGATGACAACAGGCCAACAACAACAAAAGCTACGTATATTTGGCATTTGGGGGTTGCACACACACAAACACACACACGCACTTGTGCAGCAAATTGTCACCCAGTTTTTGGCAAATATTGAACCAGCAGCCCTCCTCGTCCTCCTCCTCCTTTCGACTTCCCCAAACGAGAGAGAAAGTGTAGAGAAAAGTGGAGCTAAGGCAGCGCTTTGAAGTGCAAAAGTGCAGCATAATTTTGGGGGCTAATGCAATTAGGCAATTATTTAGCGTCGAATAAAATACATACTAAAGGAGAGAGAGAGAGACAGCTGTATATGTGTGTACTGTGTGTGTATGTGTGTGTGTGTGTGCTTGAGTCTGCTAATTACTCATGCCGCACGCATTTTTGGCGCACTGAGGCGTATACACAATAATTTACAACAAGGCCAAAAACGTGCACTGAATGCGCAGACAGAGACGGCAACTAAGCACTGCTGTATGCCAGACAGAGACAGCAAGCCTAAAGTAAACAGTGAAGCAGCAAGACAGAGAGAGTGAGAGAGAAAGAGACAGAGAGAGAGAGCGAGCTAACTGCAGCGATATTACACAAGCGCCTAAAATAATGCTATGGCCAAAAAATGTCATTAAATGCCGCACCAAAATGCCTGACTGCCTTTCTCTCTGTGTGTGTGTGTGTGTTGGTGTGTGTGTGTGTGGGTGCGTATATTTGTTTGCCTCTGTGTGTGTGTGTTTGTGCCACGCAATTGCCAAAAGAAATGTGTTTTTTTTTTCGGGGGGGCCTGGACAATGCCAAATGACGTCAGCAGAGTGAAAAGCACAAGTCAAAATTGTTGTTATTAAAAGGCTTCGAGCCAAAGCCAAGAAATGGGAGCAGCTTCATTCTTATTTTAGTTGTTGCTGCTGCTGCTGGGCAATTGAAAGCAGACGGCGGCAGCTGCTCACTAAATTTGTTGCAAGCCGCGCACAACTTTTGTTTTTTTTTGTCTACTAAATTGTTTGGGCACACAAACGTGACTGGAGATTGTGCTTAAATGGTGTATCTCTTACTCTCTCTGTTTCTGACGCTTTCTTTCACTCTTTTCTCTGCGTCTTTCTCCCCCACTTTCTCTCTTCCTTCCCATAACTACTGTAATCGACTGACTTGCAGATTGATAAGGGTAAGCCTAAGGGGCACATCAAGAATACAGTGAACAGTGAACTTGTCCACTTGGAATTGGAAATGTGTCAAATTGATGCGCAAAACTGTCTGACAAACTGACCACCGAAATACAGTTGAAATCGACGCAAAGATTGAGCTATTAAATGCCATATATAGTACTTCGAACTGAAACCCAAGGGAAGTCTATAAGTAGACAGGCTTTTCGATTGTGCAAACCTAGCCGAATTTATGCCCAAAGGAGTTGGACTAATTAGTAAAGCTTCAATAAGTTTTAGAGCTTATAATTCCGGAGATTATTATGGGAGATTATTATGTGATGTTTAATAAGTGAGTAGACTGCAAATTTACTAGATATCAGAGAGATATATAACTGAGAAATTATGGGTGATAATAATATTTATAATAATAATAATGATAATAGTATGAACACTTGAACAAAAAAGAATATCTAAAACAAAGCAATGTGAGGAACATTACATAAGAATTTTTATAGAAAACATAAACTCAAATCGAATATTTTGTATGAAATTCATTTGCTTCAGGATGAAGAATAAGAATATAAGAATATTTCTAATAGAAAACTCAAATTGCATATTTTATATGAAATTAATTTCCCTCAAAAGTTGTAAATTTAAAGCAAACAACTTTGTCGGAAAATACAATTGAAGCTTAAAAAAAATTAATACCCTAAAAACAATCACTAACTTGACTAAAGGGAAGTCGTTAATCAGACGCATATATCAAAGTCCAAACAGGACTTCTCTGCGTGTCCTTTGATAACCCTTAAAACAACTCCTTAAACTCCAGCTCCTTACCATTTTTTGTGTTTTTTTTTTTGTTTTTTTGGGCACGCATAGCTGCATTAATGCGTATGGAAAACAATTTTTTTGTGGCGCTTTATTGAAAACAAAAAAAAAAGCTTATGAATTTCTAGAGGGTTGCAATGTGCGTGTGTGTGTTGAGTAGTGTGTGTGTGTGTGTGTTGCTATTGAAAAGAAATTGAAGCGTAGCTCGCGGACTCGCGATTTCTATACTATATATGCATACCATATATAACCTTTTTTGGTAAGCCACATTTTGCGTGTCTCAGTTGACGCAGCAGCCATCGAAAAAAAAAATTATGAAATTTAATAGCAAGCAGAGTGCAAAAAAAAGGGTTCAGCTAGAAGCTAATGCCACAAAGGAAAACAAGTGGGGAGGGGGATGGAGTCAATACTCCACTTGAGCTCTTTTTGGCCATACTCCAAAATTTATTAATGAAAAGTCAAGTGATTTGCCAGCCAGACACGCACAACTCGTTAAGGGTTGTCCATTCAAAATTTTGATAGAAACTTTAATCCAAGTCTCACTTTTTTTTATGCTTATACTTATCAACTTGTTGCAATAGATCATTTAAACTTGTTTTGCATCGCACATTTGTTGTTGTTTTTTTGTTTCAACAACTTTCGCTCAACGCGCTCATTAATTTCATTTTTTGAATGTCACTTGAAAACAACAATTCTTTAGTGACTTTAACTCTCTAATCAAGCTCTAGAGTCCACAAGCAAAGCAAACACACACACACACACACACACACACACACACAACACACAGACACACACACACACACACACACACTCTTACTCACAACTTTTGTCTTTGCAATTGCCTTGAAATCTGATCGCAACTGCATATAAAGCTGATAAAATTAATGGCAAGCGCTCTCAAGTTTATTTTTAGCATCATATTTTGGACTTTTTTGTTTTTTTTTTTTTTTTATCAAATTGTGATGCAATGTTGCTCTTTAGCTTAAAGCTACTTGAAATTATTATTGTTTTTATTGCTTGTTAAGCATTTGTGTTTTTTTTTTGTTGTTTCGACTTAAATGCAGTTGGCGTTTTTAGCTAGAATTTTGATTCGCATGAAGTGCAGAAAATTTATTTTTAGCAAAATGATTTTTAGAGAGAAATGTGATAAAATGTTTGCTTAAGTTTATATTTGTAAAATGTGGTAGCATTTTAATAAGGGTACTTTTAAAATTTTTAGGAATTTTTACTGGAAAATACTATAAACTTTACTCTTTTTCATTGTGAATTTATTTGATATTTATTACCATTTATTATTATGTAATTAAATAATAAATAAATGCTAAAAAATTTCACCATTTATTACTATGCAATTAAATAAGTAACAAATGCCAAAAATTTTCAAATATATTCAAAATGAATAAAAACGTAAAACTTTTCCCCTTACAAATTTCCATTAATTTCAAATGCAAATAAAGCTTATAAATTAAAAATATTTTTCCCTTTTTAAACTATGGAAATATTTAAAATTTTTGATGTCATTTACTTTTCTAATAGGTAGAGTTGTAAACAATATATTTCTTGTTATTATAAAGGATGTTAACTACACTTTGGGTTAAAACTAAAGCAATTCATATTTTTGACATTTCAAAGTTTGATTCTTCTTGCTCAACTTCTGTGTAAGAATTTGCTATTTCATATCATCTAAAGACTTTGCTGGCAACCTTATAAGATGCACAAAATTGCAAAACTGCATTAATTACAAAGTATTTCAGCAGCAGCCAGAAAATATTCAGTTCTCTCTCTCAGTTTGACTTTTGTTTCGACCAGCAAAAGTTTTTTGTTTTTTTTGTTTAGTGGATGCCACAAAAGTTGTGTTGAAAAGTTGTGCACAAAAGTTGGACTGCAACACACACACACACACACACAAGCTGTTGCAGCAGTCAATGTCTGTTGCTGTTGCTTCTTCTTGTAGTCAAAAATAGTTGCAGGTGAGTGTTGTGGAAAACTCGGAAGGAAAGGTAAGAGTTCAGTGGGGGTTTGCTTTGAGAACGCTGTTCAAAATTCAATGAGCAAAGTGCCGCATGGCCGTTGAATTTATTGAAAAATCATGATATGTGATGGGGGTAGAGAGAGGGTAGGAGGGGTAGGGGGTAGGGGGCAGGGTTAGCTGACGATATGACAGCTTGAGTGAACTAGCAAAACGCGGCTAGACAAAAGCTGCCCAGACACGCATACCACGCAAAATATGATTTCTTTTTTCTGTCTACGCAGATGGACAGAGCTGTGACTAAGGGAGGGAGGAAGGGAGGAAGGTAGATAGGTAGGTAGAGGGGTAGTTAGTGAGGCTGGCTGTGTTGTATTAGTCTGAGCCTGAGCCTACCCCCAATGCTGATTGACGTGCCTTTTATTGATGCTCTTGATTGGTTTTTACCTTTTTACAAACACATGCGGGTGGCTCAATCGCTACTCGCTACCGTTACTCGTTTTGAGTCACCCACTCGTTCCTCCGCATGGTCGTTAGTTCAATGTGTGTGTGTGTGTGTGTGTGTGTCTCGTTTCGAGTTATGATTTTTATTACAGGTAGGCAGGCAGGTAACGCTGATGAATTGTGTTTGTGTTTGTATTTGAACGCGAATGCGAATGCGAACTCGTATTTGCTTTGCCCCCCCATTCGTTGTTGTTAATTTTTTATGTCCTGCCTACCACACACAAGCTTTCTCTTTCTCTCTCTCTCTCTTTTCTGCACTCATCTCACTTTGGACTGTTTGCGTTTTTAATCAAATGCTAAAAAAGCTGAACGCGCGTATCGTTTGTTGCTTGTTTAACTTTTATATATCGTAATTGCATATCGCCACGTGAATAGTGTGAGTGTACTCACTGAGTATATACACTCAGATCGCTTCGCATTGCAAACAAACTAATCAAATGTCTGCAATCCACTTCCACTTCCACCACTTCCGTTTCCGCTATCACTTTCTGCCCATCTTCTTCCTTCTTCCCTCATCACAGCTCATCCACGCTGCTAATGCTTTAATCCTTCGCCTGGCAGGACCTTCACTCTATGTGCTGTCCGCGTGTATTAAATCGATGAAGTATTAACGACTTAATTGCATGTTTGTTGGACATTTTGCAACAGCTTCTCCCACTGAATGTTTCTCTACTTTTTTTTCGACCAATATCCTTGTTTGAAGTTTATGAAATTCCTGGCGTAGAAGCTGAAGGCGTTGCAGAGGCCTCTCTCTGTGCTGCTGCTGACGGCAGCTCATTTCATTAAATGCGAATTCGATTAAAGTAATGGCTTTTTGAATAGCTGCGTGGTTGCCAAAGACACACGGCGGCATTTAGGGGAAGTTGAGAGGAAAAGTGTGGCGGAGGCAAAACAACAACTAAAGCATCGCATTATTAGGAAATTAATCATTTGATTTGCGTGCGGTGGATTCTCAATGAGAACACACTACCAAAAATATACAGAGACACACTTTCGGTCTCACACTCTGCTTTATTGGCTGTTAACAAGCTGTTAATGCGTTGCTCTTAATGCAATGTTAACTAAATGTTATGGGAAGTCTTTATTAAGAAGTCGAAATAATAGTTAAAGCACTTAATTTACAATAAAACTTATAAAGAAAATAAATTCATTGACGAAGCTTAAGTTACAAATGAAAATCTGCTTTATTGGCTGTTAAGTAAGCACCATTGCAAGCATGTTAGCAAGCTGTTAATGCGTTGCTTTTAATGCAATGTTAAATAAATGTTATTGGTAGACTTTATTACGAAGGTGCAATAATACTATAAAACTACATTTACTATAAAACTTATAAAGAAATGGCGTTATTAACTAGCTAAAGTTACAATTGAATATCTGCTTTATTTGCTGTTAAGTGAACGCCAAAGCAGGCATGTTAACAAGCTGTTAAAGCGATGCTGTTAAAGAAATGTTAACTAAGTGTTATGTGTCTACTTTGTGAAGGAGCTACATTAATAGTTAAAGAACTTAATTTGCAATAAAACTTATAAATGAGTTACGTTAATAACATGTTAAAGTTGAAAATGATATCAAGGAAATTGTTTGTACATAACATGTTAATTAGAACAATGTTAATAACAGACTTCTTTTATTGTGCTTCAATGTTAATTTTTGTTGAACTTAAGTAAGTTTTCTAAACTACTTATAGATATCTGGGAAAGATTTTTTATTCTTTGATAATTATATACTAAAGAGACTGATACTTCTATATTCAAATAGAGTAATACACATTAATAAAAATATATAATTAATTTGGAAAAAAGTTGGGAGACAAATTGTGTTCTTTCAACTATTTTCTAAACTCTCTCTTTCAATAGCATAGTTTAAACTTAAACCTTTCCTTAATTGCCCTTACCAAGCTATCACTTGCTCTACAATTTTCACACTTCTTTGACAACCTTTAAGTTGTTAAAGATATCACTCTGTATTAGCCCCAACTCATCGACAGTGTGGCAATCCCTTATCATCATATGCGAACGTTTTGTGTCGCTCGTAACCCCCCCCCCCCCCCATATTGAGTTTTGCGCTTTTGCGCGGCAGCAGCAAATTAAATAAAGCTCAATGACAAACTTCATTAGCCAAAAAATCAACTGGCCAAATGCCAAACAACAAAAATAACAATTTGCCTTTTAGTCCTCGCTCGTTTACTTCTCCACTCCACTTCATCATCAAATTGGGAAAAATAAACCCCACTGAATGTTGTCTGAATCGGATTCGGAATCGGATGGCGATTGACAATGGCTGGGCAAACGTTATGCTAAAAACTAAATTAAGATTGAAATGTAAAACTGAAAACGTTTTACACAATTATTGAACGCTGTTGGTTAAAGTGATGGGAGAAGGGGGAAGAGGGGGAAAAGTGGAGGGGGCGGATTGTAAATCGTACAGCGAAAACCACTCGAGTTAACCCTTTGGACATTTTTGACGATTTTTGTGCAAATCAGTCGACTGCATAACTTACAATGCCGTAAATATAAATTCGAGTCAGTTTTGTTTTGTTTGCTGGGGGACTTTGCTTTTTTTTTTCGTTACTAATGAAGGATTTGACTCTGGGAGGCTTCGGCCCGCTTAATATTATCACTCCAGCATGCATTTTGTAAATGAAACTGAAAAATCGAAAAAAATGTTAGAAGCCAGCCCCCAAAAATAAAAGAAAATAGAAAAAGTCAATGTATGGAAATTTTTGTTCAATCACAAATCCAATGATGTTCGCTTCGACGCATTTTGACAGTTGCACAACGAAGGAGAGGAGAGCAGAAAGAGGGGGAGAGAGGAGAGAGAGGGGAGCATGTGATGGACAGACACACACACACACTCACACACACACATATGGAGGGAGGTTTTGTGGTTGGGGTCTCACTTTGATGAATTCTCCTGTTCCTGTTGAGCCTGGCAAAACGATTGTTGTTTGTTTGAAAGGCTTTTGCTGCTGCTGCTTCTTCTTTCTCTTTTTTTCTCTGCTTCTTCTTTGTACTACTGATAGGCCTCGCCTCTCTGTATATTTGCCCATTGATTTGGAATTTTCTTCTATTCGATTTCTATTTTTTGCATCGAGCCTTTGTGCTTTTTGCCTTGGCCTCAGCTTCGGCTTCGGCAGTGCATTGATTAGAATGTTTGGACTTGGGAGCACGTAAATATTTTTGCTTGCTTGTCAATTAGTACGTTAAGCTGTTGTTTTGCCCAATGTCCATTTTCCATGGCCACTCGATGAGCGCAACTCTCTCAAAAGGCTGAGAGCTTAAAAGCCTCAATTAAAGACAATTTAAAGTAGCTGAAAAAAGTGCAGCAAATGTGGATTGCATGTTTAAACAAAATAATGTAAATATGAGTTAAAATTGATTTAAAATTTTGTTATCTTATTTTAATTTTACGACTTTTTCCACTCTTGAAAAAAAGATTTTAATTATGAATTTCAAGATTTGACAATATAAACTTTTTATAGATTTTCTATCCTTATTGTAGAATAAACCTTTTTGGTTTTATTTTGAAATACAAACAAACTTTGTTTCAAGATATTACTCTTGACTATAGCACTTTTTTCTTTCTGTGTAACTTTATAATATTTTTTCGAACTCTAGTTGAATAACAGAAAACTGAAAGTTTTCATCAAATAGAGAATTAAAAGTCTAGTTATTAAATAGACAATTCTTTGCGAGAATTACTTTTTTCGATTTTTTGTATAAATTTCATAAGAATGTTAAGCTTACAAGAAACTAATTTCAATTTGTCGCTCATAGATATTTAAAGGATTATTTACTGACTTTTAGACTACATATTCACATATATAATTTCAGTAAAATATTATATAAAAATTAATTTCAATTTCTAAATTATAATCAATTTTTTACATATTTCTTAATCTATTAGAATTTCATATACTGCAATTTATGGTCAGGCTTTATTTCGCGCTGTTTATAAGAAGAATATTTCCTTTTTTTAATCATTTAAAATGTAGAAAATTAATTTTCCAATCGAATCGCTACCTCACTCGTTACTAATTAGTTTAATTTGTTGGCTGACAATGCTTAACCACATTGAGTGAGTGAATGAGAGCTTTAAGTTAGGTCAAGGCGGTCAAATTTTCAATTACCGCCGCGTTAATCAAGTGACACTCTTTGACGTGTCTTCCATTTTTGTTTTGGCCTGCATAAAACATAAGGGAAAAGCATTGGGAAATGCATTTGAGCTGACAGACGGACAGACGGACAGATGGACAGTTGGACGGATGGTCAAACGCTTTTCCTTGTCGTGCTCAACTTTGTGACAGCCTCCGAAAACGAGAAGACAATTTGAGCTGTCAGTCAGGTGTAAGTGAGTGTGTGTGTGTGTGAATAGCAATGAGGGTCGACATGTTGGGGTCAGCAAGGAGGCGACACTAAAACAATTGCGCATACGCCGCATTGTACGCGCGTGGACTGCGTGAAAATTGCAACATTACCGCATGTAAAGCGAGCTACAAAAGAGAGAATGAGATGGAAGAAGAAGAAGCTTCGTTGCTCTTCAGCTGTCGCAATGGCTATCGAATGTGGCGTCTGTCCGTCTGTCTGTCTGTCCGTCTGTCTGTCTGTCCGTCTGTCTGCCTGTTACCTTTTTGACATTTGATTGAGATTTGTTATCGGCGTATTCATCAATGATATATACAATAAAAATACACCGAAAGTGGGTGGCACAGACTGCAAAACAAACGGTGGAAGCGCAAAAAAACCTGCTCACACATTCTGTCTGCTTCTCTCTCTCACTCTTCCTCTCTCTTTCTATCTCCTCGCCCCGCTCTCAAATCAAACCAAGGGCTGGCAATTCACAGTAGTTATCGTGCGGGGCCCAGTGACATTTTTAGGCATTTGTTCAATACACCAGGATACGCTATCCCCAAACACAAAAAAAAAAAAAAGAAAACACGGCAGTGAAAACAAAGGCAGCAACAACAAGCAGCTGCTGTTTGAGCGCTGTGGCAGCTCCCGGCTCGACATTCGGCTCGTTGCCTCGTTGCTGTGTATTTTTGCAATAAACCTGGCCAAAACTGGCCGGAGAGAGGAGAGAGTGGTGGAAAGTGGGGGACGCAGGACGTTGCAAACTGGCCATGCGTACCTTTCGATCCTTGTGTGACATTTGAATTCACCGAATGAAAGTAAACTCGCTGGAAGGAGAGACAGAGAGAGAGAAAGAGACACTGAGCACAACTCGATGTGCGTTGAATTTCTTTTATAGAAGTTGTGACTGCTGCACCACCCCCTCCACCCTCCTCCACCCCCGCGCTCGCTTTGCGTATCTATTTTTTAATTTTGCTGACGAGGCACATGAGAAAACATACAAACGCAATTGTTCCTCGTCCACAATGCACATTCCATGGGGCCTTGGTCTGGCTCCTGACATGTGTGCGTCTCCTGCTGATAAGCAGCAACAGCAGCAGCAGCAGACGTCCTCTCACTCCCCACCCCCCCCTCTCCCCACTCCACTCCTCCCCCAACACTTCTTGTCCAGCTCAGCCGCGAAATGAAAAGTTAAACTGTGTGACGCGCCTCAGATGCGTGGCAAACCCCACAAAAGTGCCAAAGGATTCCAAATTCTTCACTCTCAGTTTGAGGGATTGGCATACAGCAAGAGTTAGAGGGTAAAAAAGGGAAGCCACATGGGCTGTCTTTCGCTTTTGGGTTTGGTTCGGCGTGATGAATATTTACTGCGTGCGCTAACTGCTAACTACCTACAGGTATTTTCATTTTTTGACATTTTTAATTGGGTTTGAGCAATGCTGCACACACAACACAACACACAACACAACACACAACACAACACACACCACAAACAACACAACCAACTCGGTAAACTGACAGTTTTTTGGTGCTATCAACTTCCGGAAGTTTGGAAATGTAACCTCTTATTAAAGTTGCAAAAATGAATTTCCAATGCCAGACAGGAAGTCAAAAGCAGTAAATATTTAAAAATGTTTTAAGACAAGCTTGGACTCAAAACTAAAGTGAAGAGTTCCCCAACTCATTATAAAAACACATTCTTAATATTAAAAATTGAAACTATAATAAATATTAGTTTTGGATCTTAGTGTTTTCAAAGTAGAAAAGAATAACAGCTAGAAAAATCCAGGAAGCAAATAGAGTAAATATTAAATAATGCTTAAAGACAATAGTTTAGTTGAATACCAAGAACAAACTCCACCAAAATTATGAATAACATTAATAGTAAAAAACAGAAATTATTAAAAAACATTACTCTCTTTCTCTATCTGTCTTTCTCTTACTTAGTAAGAGCGATTTCCAAGTACTATTTTTATAAAATTTATATAATTTCCCATTAAAAACAACACTGAAACACTTGAATTAACCATTTACTTTATTCTTTTTCTACTTGCAGGTAAATATGCATTGCTCTAATGTAGATTATACAAATAATTCCCACAACTGCTGCAATTTTGCTGTGTAAGTGAACAAACTACAATCAGAAAACAGAAACTCAAAGCAATGCAACACATTCCCATACTAATTATGTTTTCATAGGCAATTAATTGGTTTCCCATTTAAAAAGAGAGAATCTCATTTTTTACGTACAAGTAAAGCAGGCAAGAGCTATGACAATTACAATTATGAAAATGGTAATTGCGGGCAAGGCAAGCGTATCTTAAAGATACACACGTACTCAGAAGGGTGTTTCCACATGTTTTACATACAAGTTTTTTTTTTTGGGTGTGCAGCGAGGCGTGAACTGAAATGCAACAATAACTGTCTAAATGTCAACTATTTGTGTTAACTGCGATTGCTTTCTTCGGTGGCATCATTTATTACGCTCATCATGCACTTGCATTTCCCATTCGACCCAAAAGTGCATTGCATAACTAATTAGTTTCAAAGTTTCTAGTTCGAGTTGCGTGCACTTATTTTGTGGATCAGCCAACTGAGATATTTACATAAGTAAACATGCAACAAGTAAGGTAGAAGATGTAGATATAAATATAAATTATTCTATTGTCTATTAATTTAACTTTGTACTTCAAATATTTAAGTTGAAGTTATTTAGAGATATCCTAGAAAACATTCTTTCTTTATAAAAATGCTTTATTTGTAGTAATTGAACTCAAAACAATGTGAAAACCAGCTACATTCTCTGAATCAATGCATGCATGAAAAGTCAGCACCTTTTCAGGCAGCTTTTCAGCACATTCCATTTCAGCTCAGCCTCCCCATCAAATTAGTCAACCGACAACAGATGGCGCTTTTGGCATTACAACTCGTGCGAGAAGTCAGCAGATTCGGGGGATGAGTTTGACAGATTGCATCAATTATGCAATGCATGTAACTCACTTGCTATTGTGCAACCCGACAACAGATGGCGCTTTGAGACGATACAGACGTGCCTTCTTTTTTTTTTCGAGTCAATCGCAGCATTCGACAATTGTGCAATAATGCCACACATAATACAAAAGTAAGCACATGCTACACTAATATGCAATCGCTGAGATTGTTATCAACAGTTGACAGTTGTTTAAATCTTCTGCAATGTTGCAACAATACATGCACCGCGGGGTGGCGCCACCGTTAAGAGTGGTGTGCTGCGATTATGCGAAACTTGTCATATATTCTTAGATATGTATTCTCAGATATTCTTATGCCACATCTGCAAAACAGTGCTGCAACATGTTATCGCAGTTACAACACCTTGCAACAAACTTTGGCCCGCAGCAAGCACTTGTCAAGTGCAGCAATTGTTTTGCCACACACATCGCCCCAAAAAGGGTGCAAACTCTGAGACTTGTCTTCAGCCTGTCTTTGACAGCTGCCGCAACTTGTGCCGTAATCTGCCTGCAGCTTCCTGCCTCCAAAACTTGCCACAAACACACGCGGCATGTTCAAAGCGCTGTGAAGTGAGTGCGCCTTCTGTACTTGCCCTCTTTTGATGGCCACGCCCACTTTTTATTATTGTCACAATTGCTGTCTCTCAAGCGAAGATCAAAGGCAAAGCATGCTAAAGACATTTTACTTAAATTAGGAAAAAAGTTGTGGGGGGTGTTTATCCAAAAGTTAGGATTAAATATAAAGCTTTTAGATTAGCTTTAGAATTTTGACTTTTACTGACTAGAAAAACTTGGGCAACATATTAATTGTTAGAAAATTCTTTGCAAAATATACTAAACATATAAAATAAAAAATAAAATATTGAATATTAAAAGAAAAACCTACAAAAAAACTTTCCATAATTCAATTTCACACTTCTTCAACAAAGAATCTCATGATTAGATCCCATTTCAATATAGTTTTAAACTCAAAACTCGTCTACGAATTTTCTTTCAAGATAATCTTAAAACAAAATAGAATAAACGAAATTCAAAATGTTATTCTTCTTCGATGAGGAGGCGGAAGTTCAGAACCACGTTTTGTTGGAAGAATTGCAGTTTGTATTGATAACAGTGCTGATAATATTGATGTGCATATTTCTGGGTGTGTTTGTAATTAGCAAATTGAAAAGATTGCCAGGCATACAGGTAGATATAATAGTATACCATGTATATAAAGAGCATTCTCTATCCTGATGCTTGAACACATAAAGCTGCATCAAATGGAAGAGGCGCGAAGTAAGTGAGAAACCTGAGAAACCGCAAGAGAGAATGCGAGAAGTGAGAAAAGATGAAGACAAAAATGCAAAGAAACTGACATTAAATAAAACAGTGCGTCATTTGTTTGAATTAATTGCCATTCAAATCAAATTAAGCGAATATAACAAAAATAAAAGACAAGGCGACAACACGTACAGATGAAAGACAGAGAGGGGAGAAAGAGAGAGAGAGAGAGGTGTAGCGACACACTGCAACTATCGAAGCATGAATCACACGGAATCAAATATCGCAAAATAGTGCACAAGGTCAATTAGTTGAAATACCAGAAAAATATAACAATTAAATATTGAATTTGTATTTCTTTTTTTTTTTGCTGTTTATTTATTGACATGAAGTTCGATTTGAGTTCGATTTCGATTTGGATGCCAAAGTTGTTTTTGTGCTGCATTTGCGCATATTTCTATTTTCAACTATATTGCGTAATTTCTCAGTTGTTGTTTGGTTTTTGGTTTTTTTTTTTTTGTATTAGAAAAGTGCGTTGTCAGTAGTTTAAAGAGCGAACAACCCCGAAACGCAATCCCTTCCTGTATAGAAAAACAATAATAAAATCATAATAAGAAAGAGCAAGAAAAAAGCTGCTCAACTTCATTGTGTGTGCGTCTTCCAGGAACACATCGCAAAGCTCTTTGTATGTGTCTGTTTGTGTGTGTGAAAAGGATTTACGCGTTCTTTCGCACATACAGAGATAGCTCAACAGATACCTGAGCTATTTTGCCATTGCCAAAAAAACAAACAACAACACGAACAAAACCAAAAAAAAAAGAATTCCAGCTTCGAACTCCCTTCAGGTGTCGTCATTTAAATGCCCCGAAAAGCTAAAAGAACTCAACGCAACTTTTGAGAATTTGCTCTATTTTTTCTTGCTCATTGTTTGAGCTTTGTGTAATTGAGAAATTGAAAAAAGCATTTGAAATGCAGCTGCGTAATTTTTGTTGTTGCTCAACAAGTACAGTCGCATGCAAAGCACTCTCTTATTTGGCATAGGCCCAAGCTGAGAGCTTAAGGGAAAGGTCTTTGTGGCAAAAGGCAGCACAAGATGTAAAGGCTAGATAGCAAAAGCGGATTATGACGAATGCGAGGAGAAGCAATGGCAAAATTGAAACGAATCGAGAGTACTAGCAAAGTGCATAGAGGAGTAGCAACACGAAGATTGCAAAGAGAAGCAGAGCTCAAAGAGAGAGACGCAGCTAATTCAAATTGTCAAGGTTCTTTTGCTAGGCTTTACTAGTGAGAGTAAGCTGGACTCCTGCATTAAGTGCAATAGTAGCATTGCTTATGTTTTTCTTTGCTTTTCTCTTCGCATAGCTAAACTTAGCACTTTGCTCTTAAGCACTTGCCTAGCTAAGCACGTTTCTCTTCGTCACTATGTGTGGGCAGTTGATCATGATGCGCTTTAATAAATATACGCTGTTAAGCAGCTGCTTCTGCATTACTATGTAAATGTAAGCTGTTAAGTTAAGTTAAGCTGCTGTTAACAGCGACTTGCCAACAGCACTCTTGCATAGCTCTGCATAGTGGCGTGACCATAATGTTAACACGCTGCTCTCACTGCATAGCTGTTAAGCCAAGCCCAAGAAATACAAATAAAAATAAAAGCAGTCTTGTAGCTGTAGTCCTTGAAAGCATAAAGAACCCCTTGTTAAGAGTGGCAAAGTCAAAGTTTTAATTTACTGACTACACCCAATGACTAACCAATTTCGATGCTCCGCAGCACTCACACACACACACACACAGTGGCAAATATCCGCTACCATTTGATCAAAAAATTCCCGCTGCCACTGCTGCTACTTCAGTTAACAAATACAACAAAAAAAAAAAAAACAGAGCAAAAGCAAAGAGGCAACAAAACTGCAAACTTCCCAGGAATTTCTTAATAGCTTTTTACCGATATCTTTTTTGGGGCCAATTCAGCGAGCGAGCGAAACCGTTGATTTTATAAACTCACACACACAAGCATTGCCCGAAGGCTTGAAGGTTCTGAATGTTACGTAGGAAAGAGAGAGGGAGAGGCAGAGAGAGGGGGAACTCAGTTGCGCGGTCGCATTTTTCTAACGATTAAACAAATTCGAGGAAAAAAAGCGCATCTCATGCAACGCGCAGCCGCAGCCGTCGTAGTCGCATCTTCTTCTGACTTCATAGCGTCCGTCACCTGCAGTTTCCAAGAATTGGAATTGGCCACAACAGCAACAACAAGCCAAGGTTAAGCACGCAATGTTAGCAGAGTGAAAGAGAGAGAGACAGAGATGGAAAGAGAAGTTGTGCCGGTTGCAACGTCGGCATTTTTGAGCGCCTAATTCCAGGAATTAAATCGTATATCTTTTGCGGGGCACTCTCTAAATGCTCGATTAATTTCTAATAAATTGGTTGCCAATGCCACAGGAAATGCTGCAGTCGCAGTCGCAGTCGCAGTTGCCAACACACACACACACACATACATATGCTTATATATAGAGTTACCTATACAGTTGCATTGCGTTCGATTCGCCTCACTTTGAAATTTGAGGCTCGCAAAACTTTTTCTTGGAACTTGCAAAAGCGATAGATGGCGCAAGAGAGCGAACCACAGAGAGAGAGAGAGAGTAAGCTTTCTGTGCTGGCGAGCTTTTAGGTTGTTGCATTTCAAGCTAGGAATTATTATTAGAAGGCAAGAAGGGAGGTGGGCAGGCAAATGGGAGAAAGTGCAAAGCAGGCATTGGATTTGTCTTCTTCTGAGACATTTCCGTAACAACGCCGCAGCAGCTATGAAAGCAAAAACAACAACAACAAACAGCAGGCATGCACAAAAGCAAAAGCAGCAACAACAACAACAACATTCAATAACATCTTAACTAATCAGAAATTTTCTCGTCATTCTCGTTGCAGCATTTGTCGTGTTCGGAGTGCGCGTCCTGAATTTCAAACTGCTTAGAAAAACAAAACAACAAAATAACAAAACAACAAACCGACATTGCAAGCGTGCTTGTGTGTGCGTAGAAATCTCTACAACAACACACAAAAAATAATAATAATAATAATAATTTATTCATAATAATATTTTTATTATTATTATCGATCATCTTGGATAGCAGGCATTTGATGCGAAGAAAGTCAACGCACTACAAACTCAACAAACAACAATTGCAAAATTCCCTTTGGCTAAGAATTTGCAGCGGCTACTTGCGAAATATTATTACAATTATTACAACTATCATTATTGCTTTTATGCAAAGTCCGCTAAATAATTCGACGAAATTCCATTTTGGCAACATTATTACAACAAAACAAACAAATCGAAAACGACTCACAAATAATATTGATACAACAACGCATCACAAATCAAAGAGCAGCTTCCTCCAATTGCTTTGGTCGGTTCCGGTTCCGGATCATTATCATTGCCATTATCATTATTATCATTCTTCTGTTCTTACCAAAAATACCAACAACTCTGACAACAACAACAACAATCGAGCGAGTGTGAAAGTGCAACAAGTTGCCACAAGTTGAAGCAACAACGGCCTGCAACATGGATCCGCAACAACAGTTTTGCCTCAAATGGAACAGTTTTTCCTCCAACTTGGCAATCACATTCTCCAATCTATTCAAATCGGATCTATTGGCCGATGTCACATTATCCTGCGATGGTAAGTCGAGCATTATTCACTCTTTACTTTTTAACTTATTTTATGTGAAGATAAAGTTCAATTTTTGTTGATTTTTAGTCAATTAATTTTGACAACTAAAACAGAGGCTATTGAGTGTTCAAAGATAAATAGATTGATGAATGATTAAGTAAACTTTTGTTGATTTGATTTCAACTTAAAGTGCAAAAATATAAATTAGCAAATAAAATGGTTGCCACAAAATTATATTGAAAAGACCGATAGCAGAATACTTTAAAAAGAAATAAAAAAAAAACGAGTTATTAGACATTATAACGGCTGCATTATAAAAAGAATTGCTAGCAATAATCTGCTACAATATTAGCAAATGAGGCTGAAGTATCAAGTTATAATTATATAATAATAATTTCATTCCATTACAATTGATTTCATATAAGAAAACACGCCTAAAAGTATGCTAACTTTGTATCTCTTTGATGATGCAAACAAAGATCAAATAACTTCGTTTAGTTGTTGATTTCAAGCAAGTCCAAATAATATAAAAAGAATACAGTTTTAGTTAACTGTGAAATTATTAATTATATTCAATGTTTAGTGAAGTTATTCGAAAATGTATTTCAAATAGATACAAACAATACAAAAAAGAACCAACTTAGTGAAGGAGAGTTGTGCATTTTGGATAAATAACTCGAATTTTGTACGCTTTAGTTGAATATTAAATCAATTGTATTAAATGTTTAGTTAAATTGTTCGAAAATGTTTTTTAAGAAGAGCTCTGCATTTTGCATAGATAACTCGGACTTTGCACGGTTTAGTTAAAAATGAAGTTATTAATTGTATGAAATCTTGAATGAAATATATTCGAAATCTATTCAAACATAACACAAACAAGAGGTTTGCATAAATAACTCAGTTATTGTCAGCTTTAGTTGAGCTGTAGTTAAATCTTCGATGCCTGAGGCACCTGCGTCTAAATCCGAGTCCTGGAATTACGGCACTTTTGTTTCAATAAATCGACTCGCTGTGTTTTTATGTAATAAAGCAAAAGCAGTGGGAAGCAGACAGCAGACAGACAGACGGAGAGACTGAGGAGACAGATAGAGAGCAGAGACAAAGATAAACAGACAATGAAGACAGACGCATATAAATTGAGTTGAGCTTCGTTTTTTGCCCCTCCCTTTCTTTGTACATATCTTATGCTTGTTCTTGGTGGCTAATAAGCCGCTAAAGTGGCATAAAAGGCGAAAAAATGCGACTGGCAAATTTTAGCAAGCGAACAGACATTGATTTTTCCTCTGGCGGAAATCGGAGCAGAGAGTGTGAGAGAGAGAGAGAGAGTGCGCAAAAAAAAAAAAGGAAAAGCGGGAACTCAAGCCACGTTTTATGACTTTGTCTGTCTTCCAAAATGTGTGTGTGTGTTACTATTTCATTTACAGCATTTTACTACAGTTTTATGGCGGCTTATTAAACGAATATAAATGTGGGGCGAAAGCCACGCGGCCAAAAGCATTTAGACCCAGTTACTTGCGATGTACATATCAGCAAAATCTTTATATATATATTTCAGTATATATACATATATTTATATGTGTGGCACAATGTGTGCGTCTTTTGGGCCAGGTCAGTAATTGTTTGAGGGTTTCTTTCCAGTCGTTTTTTTTTTGTTCGTTTTTGGCGCGCTTGCGGCTCATTTTCATTGCCGGGACCCTTGTTTGGCCTTTTTTTTATGCACGCATTTTGATTTGGGTTTAAATATGCCTAAACACCCAAAAATTCTGTCTGTCTACGTTTGTGTGTCAGCATCTTGGGCGCATTTATTATTTAGGCTTATGCTTTTATTGGCAAATTGTTGCGCCTATCTACACAGTTTTAAAGTCTGCAGCTTTAAGCTGAGCAAAAATTGCGCATACGCCCCGCTACACATGTTCGCTTCTCGCTGCTCTTTTTTTTTTGGGGGGGGACTCTCTAACTGTGGGATTATGAATCATCAGACGTGACTAACTCCAACTGCTCCAAGGGATTCCACAAATCCTTGCCTGGCTCGCCAAAAATACAACCAAAAATACGCAAATAAAAAGCGAATGGAAGGATAAACAAAAGCCCTGCGTCCGTTTTGTCAGCCATATCAATCGAAGTGCTACTACTTTTGATTAAAATTTTCAAAAACTCGGCGAGCTCAAAAAAAAAAAAAATGCTGGTCGCCAGGCAACTGAAATTGTTTTTTTTTTTTTTTTTTTTGGCTGCTTTTAATTGTGGTTTTTAATATTTCGAATATATGCAGAATTCACAATTCATGTTATGTTTGATTTCCCTTTTGCTTTATTTATTTTTGCAATTTTATTCGGATTCAAATCTCGGGTTTTTTTTTTTTTTGTTGTGGTACATTTCGAAATGAAGCATTAAATATTTGCCAGCCCTTAGCGTATGTTTTTTTTGATTGTTTTTTAATATGCACATGTGTGTGCTTTGCTTTTCCACATCTAAGAGAGAAAGAGAGAGAGAGCGAGAGGGAGAGCGAGAGGGGGAGAGGGAGCACTGCATTGGTTTCGGGCATTTTCAGCACTTGAGAAATGAGCATTTTTACGAAATGAACATTTGCTTGGCCTTGGGCCATTTCTCATCATCTCTACTCGATTCGAATTTCTGTCTGCGTGCCTTATTTTCTTTCCTTTTTGGGGGGTTGCTTTTCATATCTCTGTGATTTCACAGCCATTAACGAGTGTATTAGGTGTACTAATGGATTCCAGCATTTTGCACTCCATTTTGCATTCTCTTTTTGTCTTCGTTTTCTTAGACAAAATGTTTAAAGTCGCAGCACCGTAAGGGGAATAAAAAAGTCTTTAATTTAAAGTCGAAAGCTTCGAAAGCACATTAAAACATCTGTGGAAGTTTCCTCGTTTACTTTATTTGCGCAATGATAAAAGTTTAAATCGATGTATAAACTTGCACTTTAATTTAATGTGTAAAAGCTAAGCTTAGAAAGCACATTAAAGCTTTTAAAAGTTCAAGTGGATTCTTTACATAAAAACAATTCGAAAAACAAATGTTTCTTTTCATAGATTTGCGCCATGGTTAAACATAAACATAAACATAGACATAGTAATCTTCTAATTTAAAGCTTTGAAAGCACATTAAAATCTCTGAAAAGTTCATTTACAATCTAAAAAACTATTGGAATATCAAATATTTCATTTACTTTATGCACACAATGTTAAAATATTAAACTGTCACCTTAAAAAGCACATTAAAAGCTTTCAACAATTCCCATTGAATTTTGAAAGAAAAACTATTCAAATAGCAAATATTTCTTGCAATTGATTGGCGCCATGATCAAAGATAAAATTCTTGCAATTGTTTTTTAAATGATTCAATAAACTTTCACTCGCCGTCTGTGAACTTTGTGAATATTTGGTGTATGTATGTGTTCAAATGTGTTCAATCAATAAGATATCGCACTTAATCTACCACTTGTTCAAGGAGTATCAACATAATAACCTTGAAGTGTTTATGGTTGGAATGAGAATTCAGCTATGCATTTCACAAAAAACACATAAATGAATCATCGTCACAACTTATGCACGATAAGATTAAAAATTTTCCCAAAAAAAAAAAAAAGGAATAGGAATAATAATAACCGCAAACAACTTTGAATTGTTGTCATCAGCTTAATCAATTTTAAGAGTGCACTTAATACAAAATCAAAACATATTTTTCAAGAGTCGCGTGGTAGTATTCTAAATCTTTATATATTGTAGTATACTATATAGTATAATATATACTTATATAGCAAAGACAGAACGTAAACAAGCGCAAACAATTAGCACTGACTTTGTTGTTGGTATTCTGTGTTTTTTTTTTTTTGTTATTTCTCAGTTTGTTTATCAGCTCACAACGTATGCATATAGAAATAGTAGTATATGTGTATAGGGTCTTTCATTTATTTCTTTTTTTTATTATTATTTTTGGGGCATTTGTGACCCAATTTCTGTTGTATCAAGTGTTAGAAATTCGACAACAATAAAAAAATAAAGAAAAGACAGGCAACAAAATAAAACGAAATAAAGATTATAATCAACAAATGCAGTTGTATGCGAATTATATAAGAGTTCTAAAAAAAAGAAAACGTAAAACAGAATTTGTGGAATGAAAGTATTCCAAGTAGGTTTTTATTATTTGCGTCACCATTTGATTAGTAAATATATTCAAATTACGTATGAATTTCTCGTAAACAGTTTGTCGCTTAAAGATTCTGTGAAAAACATTTTAAAAATAGCGAATCTGGGATGGAAATTCCTTAAACTGTTCTATATTGAGTAATTCAGAATAAAAAAACCCTTTTTATTTATATTCAACATTAGTTACGCATATTTCTAGAAGTTCTCTTTCGCTCTCACTTTTCTCCTTTTTGATTTCATAACAAATAAGCTGTATTCGCTTTTTGCTTTCGCTGATTGTGATTGTGGTTGTTTTTTTTTTTTGTTTTTTTGTTGCCCTTATCAAAAAGCCGTGCGCCGCGTGGCGAGTAACCAAAAACGAAATTGACACACATTTCTAAAGAAATATTTCATCGTATGGCGACGCTGCATTTGGGTGATTAGATTAAAGACGTGCACACTTCTACTTTATACACTATAGTAAGTAACAACCTCGATGTGTGTTCTGTGTGTGTGCAGCTGCGTCTCACGTCATATGCGTCGTATGAGTATTGTTGTTATATTTGTGTTGCCAAAAAAACTTGTGAGCCGTAAATAAGACACCTACATACAGAGAGAGAGAGAGGAGGAAAGTAAGCGAGAAGATGACTCCACTGCGTGTCTGTCGTTTCAATTTGGCTTAAGTAACGCGTCGCACAAACACAACAAGTGCCCCATAAAGTCAGAAAAGTGCCCCACACACACAATTCCCCAGTTTGTCGCTTTTGTGTCGTTTAGCCAAAAAAAAAAACGTAAAAGCGTGAAAATTGTTGTGTAGAGCACACAGAACTCGAGACCCAAAAAAAAAACACCAAAAACCTTTGCTCCTTCCCTTGCTTGCATCGTGTACATAACAAAAGCGAGCGACCGAGTCAAGAAAACACATAAAAATATACTTATACAGCGCGACAGGATGGGGAGAGGAAGAGAGGGAGTGCGGAGTTGCCGGTAAAAGGGATATTGCGTATACGCCACAGTAGCAGAAGCAGAAGCAGCAGCAGCAGCAGCAGCTGGCTTTGTGTGTCACAGGTACACACACACACTCATGCAGAGAGACAGCAAGAAGACGACGGCCAAGACGTTGATGTTGACGTTGAATAATAACTCAGACTCACACACACACAGACACACTTCTACAGTTGCCAAAAGCTCTTTGTGTGTATGAGTGTGTATGAGTGTGTGTGTGTGTGTGTGCTTAGTCAAGAGCAAGGAAATCATTTCCTTGCCGACTTTTATTATGCTTTTCCCTCACAGTCAGCGCTTGTGTGTGTGTGTGTGTGTGTGACATGATTTTTACGAGTTCAAGGTCTCTAAGCGATTTTCGCTTGCGGCGCCACCTGTTGGCTGCATTTTATAGCTAGTGAGAGCGACCCGCCCGAAAGTATGCTTTAATTTCTATATTACAACATTTGCAGTGCCAAACAAAACGAATCGACTTGAAGCAGTTTCGCTGTTTACTCTTTGAATCTTTATAAACAGCAAAATCAATCGTGATAGCAAGCTTATAATGTATTAAATTAAAGTACTAAATAATAAAAAGTAACAGAAATGTTATTTTGCAACTTTTCTTGAACTAAATTGATAATGTAGTTTAAAAATTGATTCGTTTTTTTTTTGTACTTCAGATGAGGTGCTTGAAAAGTATTATTTTTAACTGGTTGATGCATTAATATAAAATACAAAATGATATAGAGTGTTAAATTGGAGCATTGAAATGTATAAATATATTAGTATACATAGTTAATCGCACATAACAAGGTGTTAAAATAGTAAAAGAATTAAGTAGCAATATTTAATTAGCGTGGAATAGAATTTTATACAATAATATAGATCAAATAATGTATATGATAGGTAGAAAATAATCTACAAATTAAGCAAATACAGTTCACTACACTTCCTTCTCTTTACTATTTAAGCAAATTCAGCAAATAATTTGTATCCATTCAAATTATTTTTAATTAAATTGTAAAGTATATAATAGTTAGCAAATGTTCTACAATTCAAAGAAATTTAGCAAATAATTTTTATTCATTCAAATTAAATTTAATCAAATCATTAAGTTTATAATAGCAACTGTTTTACAGATCAAACAAATTAAGCAAATACATTTCACTACACTTCTTTCTCTTCACTAATAAAACAAATTAAGCAAATAATTTATATTCCACATTCACATTGAATTTATTGAAACAATATAAGCAAATATTACACTTCTCTCTCTCTCTCTCTCTTTACTATTAAAACTAATTAGGCAAATAATTTTTGTTTTTTTTTTTAAATTTGATTCCCATTCACATTGTATTTAATCGTTTTTTTTCTTCACTCTTTTTCTCATTATAGGCGCCGTCTTTAGGGCACACAAATTAATCTTGGCAGCCTGCTCGAAAAAGTTCGCGGATCTGTTCGAGAACACGCCCACAAATGGCCAGTGTGTCATCATACTGGAGGCGACAACGCCGGACAACATGGCCGCGCTGCTCGAGTTCATGTACAAGGGCGAGGTGCACGTCTCCCAGGAGGCGCTCAACAGTTTCCTCAAGTCCGCCGAGAGTCTGCAAGTGAGTGCCTAGAAATGTTGTCAATTTATATACTTTCACTTATTCGGTTTCCTTTGCCTCCTCAGGTCAAAGGACTGTCCACTGAGACGGGTCGCTTGGCGGCGCAACAGGCGCAACAACAACAACACATGGGCGGCGACAGTTCGCCGCTTGATTCGCCGACGGGTCGTCGCAGCATGCGCAACAGCTTAAGCGGCAGCAGCAGCGGCGTTGCCATTGGCATTGGTGGCAACAACAACAACAACAACAGTGGAAGTAACAACAACAACAACAGCGCTGCCATTGGCAACAATGGCTTGAGCCTGGCCGGCGCACTCAGTGGCATGGCTGCCGCTGGTGGCATGGCTGCAGCGGCAAGTGTGGCCGCAAGCGGTTTAAGTGCATTGGCCACAAGTGCTGGCGCCTTGGATCGTTGCGGCAGCGCTGGTGGCAACATCATTAGCGGCTCTATTGCTGGCATTGGTCCACTCAGCTCCGGCTCCGGCGTCGGCGTCGGCAGCGGCGGCAACAATGGTGGCAACAATGGTGGTAATCTTGGCGGCAACGGCAACAATGGACCGATCAGTCTCAGTGGCAGCGGCGCTGGCGCCGCGATGCATTTGGGCGGCGGCGGCGGCGGCGGCGGTTCAACGGGCAGTTTGAAGCAAGAGTGCGATTCGCTGATGCATCCGAGCAGCAGCTCACAGCTGGGCATGGCCTATGTGCCGCCCATGTACCACCGTCCCATGTCCTTCAACGAACCGCTGCGCAAGCGCGCCCTCCGCAGTCCCTATGCCGAGCAGGAGCTGCGCGGCAGCGTCCTCCGCGATGGCTCCAAGAACTCATCCGAGTGCCCCAGCCCCATCAACAAGCAACCCTACCATCGACCCTCGTCCAGCGCCAGCTCAACAGCGCCCACCGAGGCGGACACCATGCACTCGGAACGCGCCTCGCCACAGTCCAGGTAAGTCATCAGATTTTGTTGTACCTAGTAGACATAAAGTAGAAGTATATTTTATAAGAGTTGAGATTGTCAGATAGTTGAGATAGTCACCTATATCTCAGAGAATTTAAGGACCTATCCAAATATGCTGGCAATACTCCTGAGCCTTCAATTTATTTCCCATTTTAAGCACGTCCCTTCACAAATCTTAAAAATCTTCAATATCCGACCTGCCTTTATGACAATAGTCATAGTTCTACAGCACAAATTTTAAATATATATAGTAATATATATGAACTAGAAATTATTAATGGATTAACAAATTATATAATGTAAAAATTATATTAAACAGCTGCCTTACAAGTTCGCTTGTATATTTCCTTACAATTTTTGAGCCTTTACAACGAAAAAGTGCAGGAATTATGAGAGGGTCTCTCACAGCCAACAGTGATTTAATTCTATACAATGTGTGCATACAAAGATGGTATAAAATAATAATACCTTAAGGATGTGTAACAGTGAAACAAGCTGACATTACTTCAAAGGATCACAAAATTAGTAAAGGGTCTCGCAAAGTCTAATGTACCCAACATATAGTTCTTTTTTATAAATGTGTATACATAGTTCGCCTCAGTGAAATGTGTTCCCTTGTACTTCTATATAACTTGTGATAACATGGTATCTATACAGTATTGTTGAAGGAAGTAGAAAGTGTCAAATGAGCTAACTTTCAATCGCACAGTTGTAGTTTCATTACATATGTGTATGCACATAAATCTCTGACAGTGAAAAGATGTCGCTGACACTTCTATTTCAAATGTGATTTAAATATAGTTTTGTTGAAAAATAAGTGAAAGGGTCTCACCAAGTCGAATGTGCTTGCTATTTTTTGTGTTTTTTACACTGTTGAATCTCTCATAGTGAAATTATCTCGCTGCTACTTCTATAACAATCGTGATTCAAGTATAGTATTGCTGAAAAAGGTGTCAAAGGGTCTCACCAAGTCGAATGTGCTTGCTATTTTTTCTAATTTTCTTGTTGTAAATGGATTTCTAACGCTCTACAATCAACACACTATTGCAGCAGGTATGAGAACCACAGTCCCAGCACCACGGCGGGCAATGGGAATGCGGCGAGCAGCCTGGATCGGATTGTGAAATCGGAGCGGAACAATGGCAGCGCCAACGAGGCCAACGACGATGAACGCGAACTGATGGACGAGTCAACAGATGTAGGATACACTTATACTCATACACCCAATCGAAATTCAGATGGTTCAACCTCAAATTTCCTCTTCACATTTTTGCAGAATGGTGCCGAGGATTTGCGTGTGAAATTGGAGAACTCAAATTATTCGCCGCCACCCGCCAACTCGAACACCTCGTCGACCACACCGAATGCGCTGCTGGAGAACCTTAAGAATGCGGACGGATCGCTGTCGGGCAATTTGGCCGCATCGATTGCACCCGCGGACATGTTGAACGTGTGGAATGCCACCAAAATGAACAACAAGAACAGCGTGAACACAGCCGATGGCAAGAAACTAAAGTGTTTGTATTGCGATCGTCTGTACGGCTACGAGACGAATCTGCGGGCACACATCCGGCAGCGGCATCAGGGCATCCGGGTGCCCTGTCCCTTCTGCGAGCGGACCTTCACACGGAACAACACGGTGAGGCGGCACATTGCACGGGAGCACAAGCAGGAGATTGGTTTGGCGGCGGGCGCAACTATTGCGCCGGCGCATGTCGCAGCAGCGGCGGCGGCAGCGGCGGCCGCGAATCATTCACCATAGGAAGCGGCCGCAACGGCAGCGGCAGCAGTAGTCATGAGCGCGCACAAGGAGGCGGCGAAGCAGCGTAAACGTAAATCACTCAAAATGGCATTGGAGAAGTGCATGCAGCGACGCGATGCGATGGCATGCACTGAGGTAGCGGGCGGCGAACAGGGGGGCGTAATGGGCATGGGAGTAGGAGCTGGAGAAATGGGCGAAACAACAACAACAACGACGACGGCGACAGCGGCAGCGGCTGCGGCTGCAGCGGCGGCAGCAGCAGCGACTGCAGCAGCAGCTGCGGGTCTGCTAAGCTTTGAGCATCAAGAGATCGCAATGCAAATCAAAGCAGCAATGGCAGCCGAGCAGCAGCAACGCGAACGAGCCGAAGCCGAAGCCGAGGCCGAGGCAGAAGCCGAAGCGATGGACACGACGGCAAACACAACAGCAAACACGACGACGACGACGACAACAACAACGGCGACGACAACAACAACAACGGGCGAAACATCGACAACCACCGACGAAGGCAGCGATGCCGAAGCCGATGCCGATTTAAGCGGCAACGAAGCGTTGCCGAAGGCCACAGCCATGGATATCGATGAGCCCGAATCGGAGCTTGTTGTTGTTGAGCCGAAGATCGAACCGTTGTCGGACAGCGACGAGCCCGAAGACGAAGACGATGAGGAATTGTCGGCACAGCAACAGCAGCAGTATGCAGCTGCTGCTGCGGCTGCTGCGATGCCCATCGATGAGCCTGTTGAAATGCAGCGCACGCCCACGTCCACGCCCACCAGCCAAATGTTGATGATGGCCCATGAAGCGCCCGCATTGACCTCAACGCCCAAGGTCAATGTGGATGTGAATGAGCAGTAAATGGAGAAGAAGAAAGAGAGTAGAAGATAAAGAAGAAGAAGAAGCCCCCACCCGCCCACAACAAAAAAAAAAACAAAAACAAAAAACTAAAACGAATTGAATGCCACAATTCAACAAATTGATTGATACGAGTGATTGAGTGATTTAAAAAGAAGAGAGAGATGAAGATGAAGTTTACGTTACGCGCTACGAAAATGATGATGATGAAGAAGAAGAATGACTACTGTTGCAACTGTCGTTGCCCTCGGAGACCACCTATAAAAAAAATGCAAGTCCCAAGCACATCGCTTGGGCAAAGATGTCTACTATAACTAACTATAACTAAATACTAACTTTATGCACACAACAAACACACACACACACACAACATACACAAACACAAGTACACAAAGGCAGTATTTGATGTTCTTTTGATGTTTATTATTTGATTCCTTTTTTCCTTCGACAAAAACAGACCAACAACAACAATTAACTACCACAAACAACAAAGCTAGCAAAAATGAAAAAATAAATATTTTTTATTTATTAGTAGAAAGAGTCTATAACACAAATCCGGCTGAAAAATCGTTTTCAGTGTGCTAAGAAATCGTCTCAACAAAAAAAAGAAAAGTGAATGAAAGAAAATACGGAAAAAAGAAACAAACTCACTAGACCCGCTTTGCTTTCATCAGGCAAAAGGGTCGAGCTAAATGAGCGAAAATAAAAAATAATATGAAAAGAAAGAAATATGAAAAAATAGTTATGCTTGCACAACAAAAAAAAAGTTTGAACGTTTTTGATTGGTAGCTGAAAATATAATTGTTTTTAATCTACTTAACACAAAACATATATATTTATTATTCTTTTGAAGAAAGTATTTCATTTTATTGTTTCAAACACTGCAAAGTTGCCTCAAACAAAACGAGAATTAAAAAAAAAATACAAAATAAATACTTAACTGAATTTAAATAGCTGCAAATCAACAACTATAAACAAACAAACTACAAACAACTACAAAAAAAACAAAAAAACAAAAACAGCAACAACAAACTACAAAGCAACAATAGCAACAAAAACCGCAACCACAAGTACCTGCAATAAATAAATAGTATAAAACAAAACAAAACAAAAAAACAAAACATAAAATATTGAAATGAAAGCATTAAAAAATCGCCTGCGTCGTCAGTCAACTGTGATTTTGTTTGTCTAGTTTTTTGTAAATAATTTTATTAAATTTATATAATACAATGACAACAAAATGCAGTTGATTGCCACGCCCCCTCATGCTGTGCGTTCACATTGCTTTTTGTAACCAACAACAAAATTTTTTAATTGATTCACATTTTTCATTTTCATTTTTTTTTTTTACCAATTTTGGGCCTCAAAATTTCAAAATCACGCACAAAACTTTTGGCCACAAATCCAAATGCAAAAAAAAAAAAAGAAAAATTCTTTTATTTTTAATTTCAAACATTCAACAAGCAAAACAGAAGTAAAAATAAATATATAAAACAATTGGTAAATTGGGTGCCTATAAACAAAAGTAAATTAATTAAACAACTATTAGTGAAATTTTTATAAAGAATAAAAACTAAATAAAAACGTATATATTTAAATAAAAAAAGTAAGCAATTAAAGATAGTAAAAGAAATGCAACAAAAAAAAAAAAAAAACGAGAAACTTGTTATAAAAAGAAAAACCACTCAAAAACGTTCTCAACAAACTTGAATGAAAAGCAACAAACAATTAAGAAACAACAACAAAGCAGAACAGCAATAATTACAGCAAATTACAAAACAAAAATTCAAAATCAAAAAACACTTTTGGCACACCTTTGGAAAACATTTTTCATAAACAAAAACGAAATGAAAAATTATGATTTTAACCCACAAACAAAAAAAAAAACTTTTCTTAAATTCAAAATTCAGTTCTTTCGGCTTTTATGATTTTTGGTACAACTAAAAAAACAAAAAACAAAAACAACAACACGATGAAAATGAAAATGCTGTAAAAATAAACTGAGAAATCTTGTTGTAAACGCCTTAAATAAACGCAAAATGGGCGTGTCAGGCACTGTAAATACAAATACACACATAAACAAACACACACACGCACACACACACGAACACGCAGTTTAAGAATCAGTTGTAAAATGATATAATATTGATGTAGGATATAGTATATATATATATATATTAAGCGCATATGTAGGAACACTTAGGCTCGCCAAAAGTTGCTTGCAAACAAAAAAAAAAAGATTAGGGTTTATTTTCATGTTTAAGTTTCCCTTTTTACATATTGGACACACAATAGTGCAAGTTTTTCTTTTACATAAACTACAGGGTGATAACAAAAAAAAACAACAACACACACAAACACACATAAACAATAGTTAAAAAACAAACAAACACACTCAAATAGTATTCAACGGAATGATTTAAGCAAAATAGCCAAATGTTAAAGATCTAGTTACATATATCAAAATGTTACAAATGCCAAGTGCGATTTTTGAGAATCGCAGAGAGCGCCGCAAACACAAACACACACATACAAACACACACATATTCCCCCCCGCTCCCGTCGTGTAGTTCTTACTTACGTAATCTACCCCCAGAAAAAAAAAAAAAACCAGTTTGTTCTGTGATGTGCAACGTTCAAACCACGTTTGGCGTTGCAAAGTTTTTGTTTTCTTTTTTTTTTAATAATTAAACTAATCAAATATCGTATGGTTTTCCGCATGCTTAACACTAAAACCCTAACTAAACTAACTAACCGTAAATAACTCGAACAGCAAAACAACAAAACAAGAAATCAAGAAATCAACAACAACAAAATGAAAGAAAAACATTTATGATAAACGTAATTAATTGCAATAATTTACTTTAAATGCAAAGAGATGAAAAAGAAATGAAACAAATTTATTAATAATAATAATAATCCCACCCCCCTCCTCCCCCTCCTTCTCCACCCAACCAAGTTTCCCCATTCGCAAGCAGCGAAGAGTCTCAGCAACGTTCTCTGGAGTCTGAATTACATATTATTTTTTAAGTACGTTGTTGTTGCACTCAACGCCCATGCTGTGCGAATGTGGGCGTGGCTGCAGAGAAATTACATTTACATTTGAGAGAATAACAAACAACCATAATAATAATACTAATACTTATATATTGTGTGTAGTATACAAAACATAATAATTAACTAATTTGTTTAGGTTTCGTTTTTTTGGAATTAGTGAGCTTAGTTTAAAAAAAACAACTATGTTTAGACTTATGTATGTACTGCAAAACTTAATTGTATGTATGGAAATCAAACTCAGGAACTCATATACCTCAGAAACTACCTCTTTGTTTTTTATTATTATTATGTGTTTTTTACTGCAACAAACATCAATATAATAATAGTCAACAAGTCAAGCTAATTTGAAGATGCTACAAAAAAAAACAGCTTTAGTTCTTAGTAGATTTTTTGTTTAGTTCTTAACTCCTTAATGATAATAATAATGATGATGACTAATCTTACGTAATATGCAAAAGACAACTTGCACACACCACACACCAATACACACACACACACATACATGCAATAGCAACAATTACAATATCGAACTGCAATAGTTAACTGAACTACCTCAATGGGCCCCAAATAGACTGCGCATAACTCGTAATATTCAAAAAGAAATGAGTAACGATGAACTCACAACTAATACTAAATGCAATTTTAATGGTGACACACACACACACACACACAGAGACGCTAACACACACACATACACCCACACACACACACCTTTTGGCTTATAATTTCGAAATATTTACAAAAACAACAACAACAACAACAAACTTGAGTAAATCCTTGCAAAAATTAGAAGATGAAAAACTTTGGCAGATACTTTTTTTAGATAGGTTTTTGTAAATATGCGCTAAATTACACACACACACACACACACACACACACACATTTAATGTAAACATTACAGCAAATTCTTTGGCTATAACTATAACTAACTATAAAAACGAAAGAAAAAATATATATTAAAAATATCGAGAAAAATTTTACTATGTATGTGTAGAGAGGCAAATAAGGAAAAATGTGTATACATAATTTTCGGCAAAGCAACTAAATGAGGCAAAAACAACAAAAAAAAACAAACACACACACATTATATTAACTAAATATGTAAACAACAACACAAAAAATACAAAGAAATTATTTTAAGGCTATAAAAATTATGAGAACTAAAAGAAAATTTCACAAATTAATCGTGTAACATAACGGTAAATAACGGTATACTTTTGCTAGAGCTACGCGTAACTGTTCAAACAAATTTTGTTGACAGCCAAACAAAAAAACAACCTAAACATAATTTAACTAAGAATTGAAATTAAAAATTAACAAAAAAAACTTGAATAAAATGCAAATTCAATTCACGAAAGCGAAAACCCAATGGTTATAAAAACAAAAACAAAAACAAATGTAAAAATCAACACGAAATTTGAATTCAAATTATTTAAATTGGAAATTCTTTCTTAAAGAATTTCGTCGTCACATGCATAAGCAAAAAACGTAAGCATTAACATAAACAATTTTAGGCTTAAACTTTCGGCTAAATATTAACAAAACCACACAAAAAAAAACGAAAAAAAAAAAATGGGGAAAACAAAAACAAAATTACAAAACATATTTTTATGTAAAACTTAAAACACAAAAAACCACATTTGGCACTCGCAGAATATACATAAATGAAAATTACGCAAAACTTTGCATAAATATTTATTTATAGCGTATAGCTAATAAAATACAAAAATAAATAATCATTTTAGGCCCAACTTTCGACAAAAGCGGCCTAAAATAATTTCTTTGTAAAATATGTTTGCACACAACTACAAAATGTAAGTGAAAAACACGAAACGAAACAAGAAGAAAAAAACAAAACAGAAAACAAAATGAAAAGATTGCATAAGAAAAATCTAAATTTAACAACAAAACACAAATGTCGCCATTTTGCATTTAGAGCGTTAAAAGTTACAAAAAATGCTGCCAACACACTTCAATCGAATTTGTTATCGATAACACAGTTTATCGATCGATTTCATTTGAAGCGAGTCGATGGCAGAAAACAAGCTAAATACATTTTCAAACGCAAAATAAAAACAAAAACAAAACACTTTTAATGTACATAATAAAAACAAAAATAAAATATTGAAGAAATTTAATAATGAATACGAAAAAAAAATGCTAAAAACAAACTTGTGTATGTATCATATATGTAATTTTTGTGTTTATAATCGTTTTAATTTTCCCTTAAATTTCAGTTGTATAAATTAATTTCTAAGAAATATATTAAACGAGTAAAAAACATTGTAAAACTTGAATATGTGTAATGTGCACAGGTACAAAATGCTAAGTTTAAACAAAATAAAATACAAATTATGCAAATGAAAATGAAAAATTATGCTATAAATTTAACAAAACAAAATGAAAGAAAAAGCAAAAAAGCAAAAAACACACACATAAATAGCGATCGTTGTAAGTAATTTTTGTTATATATTTTTGTTAGTACTTGTTTTCTATTCTATTAATATTTAGTTGAATAACAGTAAAGTGAAAGAAACAACAGCAACAACAACAACAACCACTTCAACAACAAGCCAATTGTACTTATAACAAGCATACACAAACAATTTCAATTCGAGTTTTTCCTATTTTGTTAATTTGCTCAAAACAAAAAGAAAATAGAACAAATCGCAGAACATTGAAAAGTAGTTTTCGAATCGTTTCTGCGATTTTAATTTCGAGAAATATCCAAGTTATTTGAAATAACTATAAAATGAAATATCAAAAAACTGAAATTGAAATTGTAATAAATTTAAGCGAAAAAAATGTATGTAAAATATGATATATTATTTTATTTTAAACATTATCTTTTATGTTGTACAATTTTAAATTTGTTTAATCAGCACAACAACAACAACAACAACAAAAATTGGCTTGTTTACACCTTTTTTTTAATTTTTAATGTTTATGTTTAAAAACTAAATTTATAATACACAAACACACACACACACACAATATATATATACATAAATATATATTTACGTAAATGCTAAATTAATGCAACTAAATAAATGTTAAAAACCAAAAAAAAAAATTACAAAACAATTGGCAATTTTAATTGGCTCTAAATTTGAACAAAATTTACATTCATTTATAATTTAAATTTTCAGTTTTTTTGTTTTTAGCACACGGATACACACACTTACGTATATCGAAAGAACTAAAAAAATAATAATAATTTATAAACAGAGTAATGCAAAATGTGTTTAGGCCTAAGCGACTTTACAGTTCAGTTCAGCAGTATACATAAAAATACCTATGTATACCTATATATATATACATATATATTAGATTTATAACCCTGTGAAATCGGTGTCCTACACACACACACACACACACACTCGTCTCTCTTTCCCCTTTCTCTAAATGTGTAAATCAAGTTGTTGTAAATTTGTCTAAGAACGAAAATCGAAGCGAGTACAAATTAAATTAAATATTTTATTGGTTTACTTGACTTTTTCATTTCTTTCATTAAATTTAAATGTAGGTCACACTTAACATAAACAAAAAAGAATATATAAAAAAGTAAACAAAAACAAAAAACAAAGCTATACAAAAAAACTTTTGGAACAATGACAAGTACAAAATTTCAGGTAATACAAAATTTAGCAGTTAAATTAAATCAAATTAACAAAAATATATTATGAGAGAACGTACAAATTTTTCGGCTTAAAATATAACATAAAACTAAAAATTAACGAATAAATAAAATGTTAGACTACAATTGCCAAATAATTTGGTAAAATTGCGTGTGACTTTAAAATGATTCAGTTACTGGCAAAATGAAAATAAAGTTATTTTCCAAATTAAATTTTTATTTTTTGCGTTTTTAAAAGTGAAAAATATTGCAACAGAACTTGAGTTACACATGCACATAAATTAAAAAAAAACGATGAAAATTTAAACGATGTGCTGAACTGCAAAGTGTGCAAAATTAATGCATTAAAAATGGGAAAAACAATGAAAGGTTTATTTTTATTTTTAAGGAATGGAGCAAAAGAAATATTCAAGACAGTCCACATAATAAAAAATGTACGCTAAAACAAAAAAAAAAAACATGATAACTTACTTATACGATGTATAGAATATACATGCCTATAAGTTATAAATTTAAAAACGAAAATCGAGAATAGTTTTTAAAAATGAGAAATGAAGATGAAATGAAAATAAATCCGATTGGAGCAAACTCAGGGCATTATCAAGACTCACGACGATGTATACATGCATTTAATAATAAAAAGAAAACATTTTTTCGATATGTATTAACATTAATGATTAAAACGATAAACGATGTGTAATAATCATGCAAAATGGATTATGAACAACTCAGGTATTAAATATTAAATGAAATATTTTTAACACAAAAAATCAAGCAAAGAAGAAAACGACCGTCAAGTCAACAATTTCAAAGTTGTGCAATATTCTTAAAGTTTTCTAAATACGTAATAGTATTAATCAACTAAAAACTAAAAACAAAATATGAAAGGCAAAAAAATATTGAAGATTGTTCATAAGAAAAAGAGAAAAAGAGAAATAGAGTTTGGCATGGGATTTAGCTGGGTGAGAGCATGGTGAGTTTTTGATACATTCAAGAAATACTTAAATATTATATATATCTACTTGTTTATTGGAATCTTATGTTAGTATCAACCCACAGAACACATCACAACAACAACAAGAACAACAAAAACATCAAGCAACACCAACACACACACACACACACACACACACAATACTCATACACACTGACACAAAATAGTGAAATAAATAGCTAAATGAAAATGAGTTTATATAAAGAAGGAAAACATAAAACTGTGATTACATTTGATTGTCGATGCGTTCGTTGATAAACAAAAAAATGTTGCATAATTAATGAAATACGAGAAAAACAAATATACGAAATGTATAATTGAAATGAAAATGGAAATGGAAAATGAAAATGAAAATACATGAAAACCGCTTATGATTTTTCAGTTTTCTTTTCTTTTTTTTGTATAACGAGTATTGGCAAATTGTCTATAAAATAACTAAATAAATATTTACTTTATTAGCCGAAATATTGAACTTCAAAAGAAATACAAATTATAATTACGTACTTGTACATTTATTTGAAAAATTAGAGAATAATTATTTTCCAGACTATTTCATTTGACATAACTTATATCTCTTAACAATTGTACGATCTACGATTTAGCATTCAATTTAGTTTACGTTTCACTCAACAAAACAACATTCTGTATGTAGTGCACTTTAGTTAAAAATTAAAGTCTGAGATTTTACATTTATATGGTCAAAGTATACACCTAATTAAAAATATATAAAAAAAAATAACAAAACAAACTTAAAAAACCAAAAAAAAAAACAAAAAATTACAAAAAATATTAAAATTGACTAAGTTGATGGTTATTGAAGAACAACAACAACAACAAACTCAAGAACACCCACAAACGCATACATTTGTATTTGGCTAGACATTGGAGAAAGGGTGTAACTAAGTAAACTGTATTTTCACACTCTGTGCGTATGATTTCTTACATAACATATGGTATATGGTATCTGGAATATGTGCAAGCGAAAGAAACATTTAAGACAAAAACGGCTTAAATATATTTTTAATGACGATTCGGATTAAAAAATTTACGATTATGGCATAAACTTTTGTGTAAAATATAAAATCTAAGCTATACAAAACAAAACATATAAAAGCAAAAAAAAAACTCACAGAAAAAAAAAACGCATTGTAACAAAAACTCACACAGCATGGAAATGGGGAAAACAGATAATGAGCATAAAAAGTATATGAACGAAAAATCTAAATTCAATAAACTTGTTGCTAAAATATAATAAAAGAAAAAACCTCGATTGTTTTATTTACTTCAGTTACAGTTGATTAAATTCAAATGCGCGCCAAGTAACCAAAGCGATACGCCTTCATTTCACTCGATACTATCGCTGCTTACGAGTCTCGTACTAACTTATCTTATCGATACTGACACGCCTGTAACGCACTGGTCACTCTAAATGTTAAACAGCTGATTAGTTGTGTGCACGCAACCTGTGAATGGTCAGACGCCATTGTGTTACGTGCTGACGAATCGAGTAAGTGCAAATTTTGTTATTTATCTGACGAATTGTTTGTGCATTTTCGTTAATCTATATGTGTTAAATGTTGTGTGCTTTAAGATATAATTAAATTGCAAAACAACTCAGTAATAACAAGGAGGCACAAGTGATTGCAAAGCAGAATACTACGCGCAAAAAGGAGACGTAAAAATCAAAAGAAGTCACACAGTCACAGTCCCAACATAAAAAAATGGTGAGTAATACAAAACGATATCGCATCAATACAAATTCGAATTATTTCGGGAGTGACCGCCCTGCTGCGAGCCTATAACCATGAAATTGCACATATGGTGCGCGAAAAAAGACAAATCGGTATCAAGAATTTTTGCCCATCGGCCTGTGACCTAAAACTTATGCCCATATATGGTTGTATTCGTGGCGTGCCGGTTGTTGAATGGAAAGGGGGGAAGTGGAGTGGATTGTGAGTACGGGGGATATCAACATGAGTCAATTTCAAATATAAACAACAAACAAATATGTTTTTCGCTGTGTCTTATAGTCGGAAATGCAAATGGATTGTGCACTGGATCTAATGAGACGACTGCCGCCTCAACAGATCGAAAAGAATCTGATTGATCTGATCGACTTGGCGCCCGATTTGTGTGAGGATCTGCTATCGTCGGTGGATCAACCGCTGAAAATCGCCAAAGACAAGGAGCACGGCAAGGACTACCTGCTGTGCGACTACAATCGCGATGGTGACTCATATCGTTCGCCCTGGTCTAACACTTATTATCCACCGCTGGAGGATGGCCAGATGCCTTCGGAGCGTTTGCGTAAACTGGAAATCGAAGCCAACTACGCGTTCGACCAGTACCGAGAGATGTACTACGAGGGCGGCGTCTCGTCGGTGTATCTGTGGGATTTGGATCACGGATTTGCCGCTGTGATATTGATCAAAAAGGCGGGCGATGGCAGTAAAATGATACGCGGCTGCTGGGACTCCATACACGTGGTGGAGGTGCAGGAGAAGACAACGGGCAGGACGGCGCACTATAAGCTGACGTCGACGGCAATGCTGTGGCTGCAGACAAATAAACAGGGATCAGGCACAATGAATTTGGGCGGTTCGCTGACCCGACAGACCGAGCAGGATGCGAATGTGAGCGAATCGTCGCCGCATATTGCCAACATTGGCAAAATGGTCGAGGAGATGGAGAACAAAATGCGCAATACGCTGAATGCCATCTACTTTGGCAAGACCAAGGATATTGTGAATGGTTTGCGAAGCACACAATCGCTGGCCGATCAGCGTGATCAGGCGGCCATGAAACAAGATTTGGCTGCAGCAATATTGAGACGCAATGTCAAACCCGAATCGAACTGAGCTGTTAAGTTGTTGGCGCCCCTTAAACAAAAAAAACACAGAAAACAAAAGGCATTACAAGTATATATATATAAACAAAATAATAGGGACAATTCACGACACTTGGCCGCGTCATTATTCAAGATTTATCAACTATATACGCATTTCTAGGCATTAAATTTGTTAATGAGAGAGAATCATAAATGAAATTGTTAAATGAGAAAAACGTATTAATGTAAATTTCCACATTTCCCGCCCCATGTTGCAAATTGAAGTCCACATTTGAATGTTTTGTTTGCCCTAAGCAAAAAAAAAAGAAAAGAGAAAAGAAACAACGCGCCAACTTTAACCGCCCTTTAGACACAGTATCTTTAAGTATTTGAGTATTTGTATCTGCGTGCATAATGCAACAACATTTGTATCTGCAGCGATTCAGATGCGATTTGTTTGCTTATGGCATTTTTTTTGATTTTCTTTGGAAACGTTTGCTGCGTTCGAGTATAAATAATGTGTTTATAAATAAATCAAATATAATAATTAAATATGTATGTATGTATGTGTATTCTAAACAATAAGAAGCTCGAAGCATAAATTTTACATTATGTACTTTTACTGAAAACGCTCTGTATTATGTAAAAAATACACATTACGTACCAAACACCGAAACAACTGGAACTTTTCATTCGATTCATTTCATATTCATTCACACTTCTAAAAATTTCATAAAATTCATTATTTCGCACTTTCTTCTTTAATTTGCAGATACAAATTTGTAGATTTTGTTGGAGGTGATAAATAATTAATCAACATTTGGGTGATATTTTGGTATGGCTATGCTTGTTTATTATTTGTTATATGAAAAGATCGCAAACTACGCTACATTGTATTTAAATAAGGTAAGTGATTGTTTGTTGTTGATCTTATATACTTATAATACATGGATACAAATTTAATTGTAGTTTATTTTTTTATAAGTTATATTGCAACATTTCTTTGCCGTGAATCGTTTCATTTCGCTTCCGTTTCTACTTTATCAAAATTTTGTTATATATATATATTAATTAATATTATTTCTTGTGTGTGTATGCGTGTGTGGGTTTTATCAAGTATTTACAAAGAGTGCGACAACATTAATGCCACACATTGTTGATAGCAACACCTACAAGTGTGTGTGTGTGTGTGTGTGCGTGTGTACTATATTTGTTTAGAATGATAAAAAGTTTACAAGTACTAGAGGTTCTTTTTTTTTGTTTTTGTTCTTTATCATATCGAAGAATTGTTGCACGTTATTTGTCACGCTAAATATCTACAACTTAAGCTAGCGTTTACAAATAAATTATGATTTATTTTAGGAGCTCGAAAAATAAGATTAAGATATTTACGCATCACCATTTTTTAAGATTTACGATATTACATACAATATTTTACACGGGCTGCTCGAAAATAAAGCCTGTGACCAGACCAGACACTTTTTTCTGGATAGCTTAAGGTGAAGGAGTTGACTTAAGGTTGAGGCAGCAGAGAGTTGAAGAGCTGGGGAAGGGAGGGGGAAAAACAGCCTCGATTGCCAACCACAGACTGCGTCAGGTTGTTGTCCAGCAAACAGTTGCTCTTCGTTACTCTTTTAGTGCGTGATTTTAGTTATCTTGATTTCGTTTTGATTAAGAAGTCATAAATAAATGTGGTGTGTGCATGCAAACACACATATACAAAAGTCTCTTAGGTCATACAGCCAGCTGCAGCTTATTGCATTTTGGAAACTTCAAACTTTGTGCTGATGATCTCCTCATCGGAATCGATAACCGGCAACGGCGTGTCGCCCATTGCCGATGGTATATTCTCCTCCACCCAACGCAAATCGTCCTCCTCATTGGTTGTGGCGGCTGTTCGTGAATTATTCGTTGGTGTTCTGCTGCCGCCATTCTGATGTGAGCTGCGCATCTTAACGCCATACGCATCGGCCACAAATTGATCCTCTTCATCTGCAAATGCAAGTGTTTACAAAGCGACAACTTCAATTCAAGTCTTTCGCTTACCATCATCGTCTTCATCCTCGGGATTATCAAGCAGCGGCGTAAAAGCATAACGCTGATTGTTGTTTGTGGGCCGCCAAAGTATCATGATGACCAGCAACAGCACCGAGAAGAGCATATGCCAGAAGCAGGTCTCAACCCAAATGTCTTGCCAACCCTAATTGGAAATGTAAAATGGTATTAGAGAGCAACCATAAATCAAATCTGATAGTAAACTTACAGGTGTGCAGGCTTCGGTACGACGCAAACGCAAAGCAAACAGCATAAAGATGACGGAAGCGACAACGGCGAAGATCAACGTATTGGTAAAGTGTCTGTACAGCAACAGTTTAACCATGTTTCTGCAATAAAACAAGAGTGTTAAAGACATTGTTCAGCTGTTGCTTAAATGCCATGCTAACCTGCGCAGACGCAGTGTCCTTGTGGTCTGCACCAATGATGTGAATATCCACCAGAAGATGCCGCAATCGAGCACCATCAATGGGATGGTGGCCACCAGCTGCTTGCTGCGATCGCCCTGCACCTTGGAGATGCGCAAATAGCTCTCTACACAGGCGAGTAGGAAGTACAGCGCTCCAACACCCACAACACGATGCAACATGGGTCCCAGGCGAGGTCTATAAATCAAGAAATGGATCAACATTGAAGCAAAGTTTAGCAATCAATCAACTAACTTGACAATGCCAAAGCCCAGACTCATAATGATGACAAGCATGCGTGCCAATGTCCTTTTAGCGCACGAAACAAACTCGGCAACGATTTCGGCGTGATACACAGGATAACCAGTGTTGGCCACCGTTTGGTACTCGGCATAGAAGAAGGCCTTCTCAAGCATTCCCAGCAGAATGACGCCGCCAATCCAGAATTGTATGCGCAACAGATCGCGCCACTGGGCGAAGGAGACAAACAGCCAGATGATGCCAAAGAACACATACACAATGCACATGGTCAAATAGAACTAAGGAGAGGAAGGTGTTATTATTATAATTATGCTCCTTCTTAGCATTAGCTTACTGGCAAGAAAGGCCAATCCGTGGCAGAAATATAGCCATGTGGACCCCAGTAACCAATTTGTACGGTCGCCTGGAATTTTTGTCCAGCTGGCGTTGTGAGTATCGTCAGCTCCAGCTCATAGATGCCATTATCCGGTATTGTGGCAATGGGCTTGGAAGTCGTCTGCAAATAGAAATTTGTGTTTATCAACAAATGCCAAATACAAAATGTGTACTTCATAGAACCACTAAAGAATTACGATAACTCAAACGTGCTGATAACGTCAGCATATTTCTGCTTTTTTGCCCTTTTGTGAGTCATTCTGAATTTACCGAAAATGGATTTTTTCCCAGCGGCGCATTTTGCTGTTGAGCTGCTACTGCAGCTCCAAGCGTGTTGTCGTTCAACACTATCAGATGGGTGCAATTGATTTTCGTTTGTGTCGTTTGAATCACTTCGCTTAGACTGATATTTTGCTGGGCACTCGGATTATCGTTGAGTTGCTTCAGCTGCAAACAAGACAAACGATAAATAAACGAATCGGAGGAAATGGTTTCAGTTTCATGTGGCTTACAAAACGTCCATCGAAGAGACAAGGATGCTTCGTCAGCTTAAAGTTGATGGTTAATGGAACATCTCCGACTGAACCGCACTTAACTGCATGCGTATGTGTGTTAGTGCGCCGTTTGTTTGTTTGTTTGTGTGCGTGTGTGTGGGCGGGGGAAAGAGGTGAGAAAAGTTTTTCAGTTAAGAGCGAATTTGTCACGTTGCAATTGTGTGTGCAGTGCATTACTAACGTTTAATGTAGATATTTGTGCCAGCCAGCAATGGGCGCTGATCTATGAGTGGCTGCAGATCCTAAAATTATAGCATTTTAAATGTATTCATATTGTTTTCATTACTTTTTTTTTTTATTGGTACCTGGTCTATTAGCAAATTGAGTATACCAGGATCGGATTTGCCAGCCGCCAGAGTGGCAGCAAGCGCAATAAGCGCCAGCGCGACTGTAAAATGTTTCGACATTATGTATTGTGTACACACACACGTTTGCAGCTGCGAAATAAATAAATATTTATATGCTTTTTTACGTTGCTGGCTGGCTTTACGATTTTAGAACAATACTGGGAGCTATCGCGTATCGAGCTATCGATTGTTATTGTTTATGCGCAGTCGAAACGATTGCCGGTGTCCACCGACAAAGCGCCAACACATGTTAAAACAACATGCATTCAACCAATTGCAAATTGTAGTATTTCAAAACGTGTAAATGTAAAAAATGTAAATTCTATTAATTTTTAAACAAAATACAGCTGTCAATAAGTAAATAGCATTTGCTGGTGCTTCGCTGTGAATGGGAATAAGTTTGTTGTGGAAAATGTGGTATATTTTGAGTTGCGAGTTGCGGTCACACTGGCAAAATGAATAGTCTTTTTTAGCATGTTGGATTTTTACTTCGCCGCGCGCTATTAATGATTTTTATTGCTATAAACAATGGTAAATGTTATGAAAGGTGTACTTGTGGAATGGTAAATATGTGTTGTTATTGTTGGTTCATTAAATTATAACACATTCTTCAATTGGTGCAGTGATCCGGCTATGAAACAATTTTTACTGCATTTAGACGAGAAGTTGGCGTTGGGTCGCAAATTTATCATACAAGACTTGGACGAGAATCATCTATTCATCTCAACGGATATTGTGGAAGTGCTGCAGGCTCGTGTGGACGACTTAATGGATCGCATCAGTTTTCCGCTTCACGAGAAAGACCCATAAATTAACAACATACAGAAACAAACTCAAATTACAACCAAAATCAAAATCATGACGGGACGCGAATCGCATCGCATCAAAGATGCGGAGAAGAAACGTGTCTTGGACGAAGCAGCGCGGCAGCGGCGTGCACGCAAAGCACTCGAAGCGCTGGAGCAGGATAATTTTCAGGATGACCCACATGCCGATCTCGTAATGTCGAAGAAGTTGCCCAAATTCCAGGACAGTATAAAAAACAGCAAAGAGAAGAAGAGCAAACGCAAAGGAGCTGAATATTTTCGTGCCAAGTACCGCAAGAATTTCCAACAACTGCTGGAGGAAGAGAAACAAAAACCCAACTACGAGACGGCAGCAGCTCCGGCGCCTAAGAAGCCTGTGCGTCATTTTTGCGCCGTTTGCGGCAACTTCTCACAATATTCGTGCACTGCATGTGGCACACGGTATTGTCGCGTTCGCTGTCTTCGCACGCATCAAGACACTCGCTGTTTGAAGTGGACCGCATGAATTTGGTTGTAGTGCAGCAAAAGTAATTAGTAGTAGAATAAATTGCAATAACAAAACAAGTAACGGCAGTGTTTAATATACAAATCAAAGATTTATGAGTGACAGCAGTGTAAAGCTCAAAAAATACCTTTAAAAATTATAGTATTTTAAAATAAAAATATTGCTCATCGATTGTAGCTCATACATCGATAGCAGCAGGCCCAGTGTTGTCTACCGTGCTGAAGTGTATATACTATTTCTTAAACATTTTTTGCGTTACGCTTTGCGGTCACACAACCGCGCAGTCTCACATCATTTTTCAAACAGCAAAGTTGCGGCGCTCCGTCGAACGTATTGTGTGAAATAAAGTTAAATTTGTAGTATCTTAACGGCCACTGCAGCAATCGCGAAATTCAACCAAATAAGGAACTGACGAAAGTGCTTTCACAATATTTTAAACGTATTTAAAATCAAGCTATAAGCAAAAGCTCAACGAAGGTCAGCAGCCAACGACAAACAGCCGGTCGTGTGCGTGTGTGTGTGTATGTATGTGTGCGCACATATGAATTAAAAAAATCCCAATCAGAAGAAGAAAAAAGGATAACGACACCACAAACGAACCATTGCAATTAGATAATTTATTTAACCAAATAATTAAAAAAAAAATTCGATAATATGGATAACAATTTTGCGGAGCTCAAAAAGGAGGCAGCTGCGACAGCTGAGGACATTTTCCAAGCAGCCAGCAAAAAGGTGACAGGCGCCTACGACGATTTGCTCGGCGACTTTAGCGGTGATGGCAGCAGTGCAGTCAACGCGGGCAGCGCAGCCAACGTAAGCGCAAGCAGCGACGGCGCGCAGGACGATAATGCGCACACCGAACACTATTTTGCCAACGAGCAGAAGAACGTGGACTTCGGTCTCGGTGACCCGCAAGCATTTGTGCAACGCATGTCCGCTGGCGCCAAGGAAGCCCAAGAGCAGCTGGACGCAAAGTTTGCCGCTGCCCAGCAAAGCACAGTGGATGATTTCAGTGATTTCCTCTCGCAGGCAGGCAAAAGCACCAAGCAGGGCATCAGCGATCTGACCACGGACTTTATGAACATGGAGCGTGGCTACTTTGGCGATTCAGCAGCTGCTCCTGCTCCGGCTCCAACTGCTGCTCCAGTTCCAGTTCCAGCTGCTGCTCCAGTTCCAGTCCCAGCTGCAGTTCCAACTCCAGCTGCAGATCCAATTCCAGCCGCAGTTCCCGCTCCGGTTCTCGCTCCAACTCCAGTTGTAGCTCCAGTTCCAGTTCCTGCTGCAATTCCGGAACCGCAGCAGCAGGATTTGCTGGGCAACTTCAGTCAGCCAACTTCCGCTACGCCGCTGCAGCCTTTTGAGCCCACAGCGCCTGCTAAAACCAATTTCTACGATGACGACGACGATGATGATGATGTTGTTGAAGATGTTGATGATTTGTTGAGCAAACCCGCTGTAAGTGCTTCCGCTGCTGTGCCTGCTCCCGTCTCTGTGCCTGTGGCAGCTGCTGTTGCGGCAGCCAATAAGGACTCGGACACAGATTCGCCTTCCGTCTCGTATACAACGTCGCCGGCCAAGAAACCCATTACCGATGCTCTCAAAGAGCAGGACAATGACAAGTTTATTTCTTCGGAGGATTTGTTGAGTGATTTCAAGGAGGAGCCACGCATTGCCACGCCTCCAGTGGCAGTGGCCGTGGCGAAGGCGGCAGCCCTGATCACCGATCTGGATGATGACGAGGTTGTCGCTAAGCCAACCGTTCCGATTCCATCTCCAGTGGCAGCCAAAGTGGAGGAACCCAAAGTCGAGCCAGTCAAGTCCGTGCCCAAAGTGGAGCCGCCCAAGCCGAAGGCAGCAACACCATCACCACAACAACAACAGCAACCAAAGATTGTGTCCGTCGAGGAAATCTTCTACAAATATGGACTGGGTGAGTGGAGACTTAAGCTATGTTCGAATTTCCAATACGCTTGCAGCTGATGTCTAATAATTTTGCGATTATCTAATTGGATTCGTCTGCTCATGCAGCTGATGGCTGATTAGATTATCAACGAGATTGCCGGCACACTGCAAGCGTATTTAGCATATCATTTAACTGTCTTATCATTTTGTACCTAATTTGTTTTTGTATCTGACTAGTTGTCATTATTGTGTTGTTATTGTTTCGTTTTATCCTCTCTCAAATGCCGCACCTTGCATCAACATCAACGTCATCATCAGCTGCTCTGGTCACTCTGGCACTGAGCTTAGTTTGTTGTTGTTACGTTACTTAGTCATTGCCTTTTTTTTTTTTGTTTTGAGTAGCAGTAAACACAAGCCGCTTACCCGCTCTCTTCTCTTTCTCTTTTCGTTTTGCGTGTTTTGCCTCTCCACATGATGTCATCGGCATCCAGTTTGAGGCAAAAATAATTTCATACTTAAATTTTTATTTAATGTACATGCCAAACAAACGTAATGTATTTGCAATGGGTATTCGCAATTCTTGCATGCCTTTATACCTCCGACCCCCTTCTCCCACACACTTATGAGCTTTTGAGAGATCGAAGCAGGGGAAGCTGGGAAGGCAATCGTCATCGATTTGATGCGTGAGTCACGACCTCTCTCTCGATCTATCGAATTAGTCAATAAGCAACTATTTTTGTGAAACTGTGAAAATTGAATGTCGCAATTATTTTCATCTTATGAATCAGCTGAGTTGGTTGCGAGTTGTGTTCATAATTCATAATTTTTCTTTTTTTAGTATATTTGTTGTTTTAGTCTGCAACTCTTTGCGGTGCTGGCATGTGTGTATATTTGTGTACATTCTAGCGTGTGTCCATTAAAGCAATTATGGGCAAAACAAATATAACAAAAATAAAAAAAAATAAAGCAAAGCAGACTGACGGCGAGCCGAGCAGAGCCGTTGCCGCTGTCTCGCTCTATTGTTGCTTGCTACTACTATTTCGGATTGGATTTTAGTGCCCTCTATTAATTTAAGCCTTTCGTCTGCATAATCCAATTGTCTGCTTGCATGCTGAGGAGAGGGCGCGAAAAGGGAGAGGGGGTCAGTTGGGGTGCCGCTCCACTGCGCAAAATCATTTTAATAACGTTTTGCTCCTCATTTTCTCCTTTCTCCTACTCTTTCAATTGCGCCTTCATTTTTGAGGCGGTGAAAATTTTTCAATTAGTAATGTGCTCTACTGCAGCTGCAGTCGCTGATGCCGATGCCGTTGCTTTGTCTTTTTGCTATTTTTATTACAAGTACATGCTAAGTATTTGATTTTGCTTCCTCTCCTTTCCTTTTCCAATTGGCATTGACTTTACTTTGTCTCAGTATGTGTGTGTGTGTGTGCGAGTGCTTGTCATCGACCCAGCTGGAGGCAGCATTTCTTTCGATAACGATTCTGATTTTACGTCTTCTACCAGTTGCTTTTCGCCGTCTCTTCATTTGCCCTATGCATCGTACGCATGTAGGTTTGTGCGTGTGTGTGAGAGTGTGTGATTGCTCTCAGCATTAGTGCTGTAAATGATATTTTTCCGTTACATCTGGCTTGGCTGTTTTTTTTTGTGATCGATTGTGGGAGAAACTTTGTGAAGTACGCAAGTTGAAAGAATTACTTAACATGAATTTCTTTTTAACCCGAACTGCTTTTTTTATATTAGAGGGGATATTCTCTATTCTATATCATTAAAATATTATAAGGATTCTATTTCAAATTATATTTTTATTGCATTACTTTCATAATTACAATACGCTTCTACTTTTTTTTATGTTTATTTTGTAATCCTTATCTGCTTTTTTCTACTGCTGTTTGCATAGTTGGCATCACTGAGGCGCCCTTTGCTTTGGCTTCCCTTTCTCTCTCTCTTCCTACGCTCTTTACAATGCTGTCGCTTAGCTCAGACTAACTAAGCTGGCACTTATCAGCGCCTTTGCTTTGCATTTATCGCCTGCTTTGGCAGTCAGTCAGTCAGTCAGTGGCCGCATGTCTATCAAATGGCAATCAAGTGCTTATGCATAAATATAGACTTCATATCGTCGAGTAGTTAATTACACACATACGTACAAACAATTGCATACTCTTATGTATGTGCATAAGCAGTATATGCTGGTGTAGTGGAAAAAAGTGCTATAAAAACTGATCCAAATTGAGTGTATGTACAAAAGTATTTACGAGGCGTAACGAATTTGTGAAAGTTCCCTAAGGCGACACGCTGTAAACAAAGTGTGAATAATACTTAACAATTGTTGTAGACAAATGCTTACATACATATATATTCTGAGAGGTTTTTGTCTTTGTTTAGTTTAGCGTGATCAATATGCGATGCAACGGGAAAACTGCGTTGTCAGATTCCACATTTTCTTGATCCACATAGCATCCATTCGATCTCTTCATTCTTTCTTTAATTTCCCTTTATTTAAAGCGAACTCTTTTTCTTTGTGCTCTCTTTTAATACTCATATGCTGTACTCGCTAAAACAGGTCATGAAAATTGTGTTTATAGTACGAAAATGTATCCCAAATGTATCACATCAAAATGTGAAATTTAGCTGACAGATTTGGGTCAACGTTTTTTGGGGAAATAGTTTTCGCAGTAAGAAATCTGCCCAATGACGCATAAGAATTCTAGGTTAATTGCACTTGGCCCAAAGAACTTCCGCATTGCCGAGAGTTGCACAACGTTTGCTCCCACTTTCATAATAGTTCCTTCCATATGTCGCATCGTCAGTTGGATGCTGTTCAATCGCATCGATTTGCTCCGGTTACAAAATACGAAAATCAAATTGATTTATGACCACTGCAAAAGAATGAAGCATTAACTAACTTCACTTCTTAAAGTAAAGACGCGTTGTCAACTCATTGAATTCATACATATATAAATTTCACACTGCAACCTCCCCCAAGGCGACAACTCCTCATTAGGGGGTTTGGCTGCAGTTTGTTGCAATCCACACCCAAAAATACGAAACGCCGCCGTCCGTTAATTTCCGGGCCTCAAACCCACCACCACCCACAGGGGAAAAACAAAAGCAGCAACTGGAGATGCAATTCAACGCATGCGTTATGCGTTTGGCCCCGAAAGTCTCCACAGCTGTCGTCTCTACAAAGCTCTCTACAAACACCTCGCTGCTGGTCAGCTGCAAGTCTGTCTGTCGTGTGCCAATCGATAGACCATAAACTTTTGCACTGAGCTTGAGCTTGAGCTTTTGCTATGCGGTCGTTGTTGTTGTGGGGTTCAGGGCTAAGCGCGGTTGCTCAACCCACAACTAATCGATAATTTTACTCTTACATTACATTCGCTTTCGCGCTCTCTCTCTCTTTGCTGCGCTGCTCTCTCACTGCGGCGTCGTCGTAAGACGTAAGTTGGGCTTTTCTAGTGCTAGAAGTCTGGTCCTTTGTGTGGTAGGTAGGTGACTGACAGGCTTTCCAAAAAAAGCTTACGGCCTACGCTCAGTCTCTGAACGCGTCGTGTGCCTGCTAGACGAAAGCAATTCTTTCTCCAACGAAATAATAATATTCCGTTAAAGTTCTCAAACCGCTACGTCGTAATTTGTGTGTTGCCCTCTCGTTCGCATGCGCGCTGTAGTTTTGTTTGTTGCCCCCACAAAAGAAAAAAAAAGTAAAAAGAAATACAGAAAAATACATATATATACTGCAATTTTTACAAGCAAGTGCTGCAGTAATTGAAATTGTGTAAAAGTTTTAATAAACAACAGCAATAAAATGTGCACAATTGGCGAAACCGGACAAAATGGCGTCTGCAAACAGCGCCCATTGATTTGCTCCATTTTGGATCCCAGTAAGTTCCACATTCTTAATACACACACATCAAAAGCAAAAACAAAACTAACCTCTGTCAATGGGTGCGGAAATGTCTCTGGAATTAAATGCAAATGCGTTGTATAATACTTCTTAATTTGGTTTTGGTTTCGGTTTCGTTGTTTGTTTTATGCTCTTCATTTACTTTTTTTTCTTGCATGTGTATTTGTAATAATTTGCTTCATTTTACGCCTGCAGGCGCGCTTTCATCTAACATTCAAACACCGCCTAATGCACTCTTAATGCGCTCTCTTGCACGCACTTGCTCTCTCACACTCTCTCTATCTCTTACACTCTCTGTCTGCCTTGCACAACTCACACAAAACACACACACATACTAAACGCTAACTAACGAAAATCAATATTGTCAATCGCCTATTTGCAGATGCCTGGTTCAAGCCCGAACGTTTGCACCCGCAAGGTAAGTCTCCAGCGACTCTTAAACTGCGACTTGCCGTGAACTGCTTGCCTGAACTGTAGTGTGAGCCATGAGCAGTGGCTGCACAACTGTGTCGTCAATATGCGTTCTATGCGCATTTCCATAATGATGTCAACGTCGTACCCGCCCCCGCCCCGCTTATGTCTCCTTACTGCCTGCCTCGCTTTAAGCCTAAAAGTATACCACGCTTTTTATTGTCATTGTTGTGCACAAGTTGTTGTCTGTATGTCTGTCTGTCAATCTCTTGTAATTGCAACCCTGAAAGATTGCTCAAGCGTATTCATATTGTTCCGAGTCTCTCCCCCGCACCTTTCAACTACCCCAGTTGTTGTTGTTTTCATTGATTTGTATTCGACACGCCTTGCAAAGTGGACAGCGCCTAAGAGCGCACTACACAATATTCTGTAGTGGAGACAAAAGCGAGCCACGCCCCCTTTTCGCAATTAGTATGACTGCAGTTCAGTTACCTCAGCTCGCATTGGCAACGAAGCGGCAAAAAGCGGCAGCAGCGTAATCGGATCGCATGCTAAGCGCTTTCATGCAACCGTCAGTTGGCCATATAAATATGAAAAGTTTTCACTGCTGCAAGCTGATATGGCAAAGGGCGGAAAGGGGAACGGGGGCAACCCCTTTCACACGAGGCTCGCATGCAATTGGCATGAGACACACACACACACTCTTTCTATATATAGAGTAGTGTACAGTTTGTGAGGCATTGCTAAGCACCTACTACATTACATACATATGTCAAATTGTGTCGCAGCGCATTTCATCAGCTTACGAAAGCGGCGATTAACTGACGTCTTCTGAGCTTTGCACCCAACTGTAACTGCGAATATAAACCCCTATAAACTTATATATATATACTTTAATCGCATCTGGGAATGAGCTGTACACTTTTTCGTTTCTTACTTCACAACTCGAGAACATTCGCAATGTGAGCTAAGCAAATACAAATTAGTATTTATTCTGAACATATCAAATTGCTGAGTTAATAGAACAAACAGTCTCAAATAGCTAAACACACAAGTAATGCTCCCAGGTTAAGCTGTTACTATTATAATGTTAAACTGACTATTGAGATTTATAGTTTGTTTTATTTCGAAATCTAGCTGAATCATTGAATAATTATTCGAAATTCTTGTTTCATTATTCTATTAAATAGGAATTAAGCTGAATTGAATTGAATATTGATTAGAGATTCAGTTGGTGTTAAACAGTTTAATGTCGATAAATGCAACTCTATTTAAGTGCACATTCCATATAAGTGCATCAATTTAAAATATAATTTCATTAAATTCTGATTTTTCAAATTTCATTCAATTGCAGTTAATGAAAAGAGTATTAAAAGTAGAGAATAACTTGCTCTATTCTATTAAATAATGAAATTATGTACTTTATTTAATCTTTAAATTTAAAGCTGACTTTTGTCTAGTCATTCAATTCATACTAATTCCCTTTTATGACTCTATTAACTTCCCCCGCTATTTAGATATAGTTCTTAATTCTTTAGCACAATCTCAATTTCACCATTTTAATAGTAGTAGTATACCGTTATTTTTGACTTGGCTTTGCAACATTTTGCATACAATTCCACCCCCATTCCGCGTTGCATATTCGCAGTGAAATCAACTCACCTGCGCCTTTTTTTTTTGAAGCCACCCGCTTGGCTGGCATTAAATGGCTCATAAAAGCGTATTTCTCCTCTCGATTTGATGTGTGTACTCGTAGTTATGCCCAATTTGGCAACCGTCCGCTACTTGACAATTAACAGCAGTCGCCTCTCAACCCTCGGGGAGTGAAAGACAGAAAAACTGCCCACTGTGCAAGCACTCAACGCTCCATGGGCATAGCAGGCAGTCTGCTCCCCTTTCTCTCTCTCTCACTTCTGAGTCTGGCTGTGAGTCACTCAACCCTCACTCAATTTAACAGCAACAACTGGTCTGGTTTTGACCATAAAGAAAGCCCCAGCAACGTGTCTGAACTTCTAAGCAGCTCAAGCCTGTCCGTGAATTACTTTTTTTGCCTACAGCGAAAATAATTTACAACAAAAAGAACTTGATAATTATTTGCAAACTTGTTGGAAGAAATCTTAAGGCACTTCTAAATGAATATAGAAGATAATAATAGGTGTTTTTGATGAGAGAAGAAATGCAGATTTTCTAAACGAAAATGATAGAGATTTTTTAAAGAAATTGTGTTGGAAGAAATCTTGCAACGCTTCTGAACTTAGATAATAGATAACAATTGATATTTTTAGAAGAGATCATTAGAAAATGATGTTGAAAGAAATCTAGCCACGTTTCTTAGTGAAGAATAGATAATAATAGATATTTGCTGAAGAGATCATTAACAAATTATGAAAGGTTTTAAATGAAATATGAGAAACGTTAGAAGTGACGGATTGTAAATTTATGTTTAGAAAGTAGAGAAATTTGTCTTCTAGATATTGAAAGTATCATGAAGTGAGAAATATATTAGGAAATCAATACATTCATATATTAATATTATCAATATTTGGAAATGCTTTTGAAATATTGAAAGTATCATTAAATTAGGGGAATGATATTTAGTACATTTTAGCTTAAAAGAATATTTATTAATAGTGTATATAAAAAAAAAAGGTATTTTTCCATTTATAGATTAGTTGTAATAAAATAGGCTGAACATGTCTGAGATTAATTAAACTGATTGCGATTATATGTATTGTCTGTTGAACTATATATAGTTAGTTATGATGATAGGATTGTTAACTGTAGAATTGTCTGACTTAATGTTCAATTGGTAGTGGAAAATTAGGGTCAGAAAGTAGAGAACTTGAAATTTCTAGATTTCATCAAATTAGTGGAATGAAATTATGAAATGTTAACTTAAAAGTATATTTAATAGTATGGTAAACAAAAAAAGGAAATTTTCCATTTATAGATTAAAGAACATGTTATAGATTTTTTAACTTGATTGCGATTTTATGAATTGTCTTTTGTCATTCATATTGTTAGTTGTGATGACTAACTATAGAAACTTCTGACTAAATGTTCGAAATACTTTAGGCAACTTAATAACGATAACGATAATGCAACTTGCGAATTGAAGGTTGCTGACTAACAATCTAAATATTAGTCCAATTTTGGTCATGACTGCATGCAAGTTGTTTATGCACAATGAATTTCAACAAATGTTAAATGAGTCTAATGCTGACTAAGAACACAATCAAGTCGTTGGTTTAGTCAAGTCCAACCGGCTTTTTTTCTTCTACTTGTGTGCTGCTTTTTGCCAACTTTTGCCGGCCGGCTTTTGTTATGGTTATATGAATGGCCAAAAATAGAATAGAATGTTAGAATGGGAAAGCAAGATAAAAGGAAATGCTTACGTGCCTTACGTGTTGAGGCTACGTGTCTAATTTGACCATTATTTAATATATATACGATATATATGCAGTACACACAATAAATGTATACATACTTATAATATGTATTCTACTTGATTCCAGCCAAGCGAACTCAATGAACAACGCGCATTAGATCATCGCAATTTTCGCTGGCAAAGAGCAAAAACACATAAAAAAAAAAAAAATTTGCATTTATGTGCGAAACAGATTTCGCCAATTGATAACTTAAATCAATAGATAAAAAACAGAAGGTTGCCTGGTATTGACTCAACGACATTTAAATACCCTAAGACAGGAAATTAAGAGGAATAAAAGCTTATGAGCTTACAGTTTCGAACATAATCTAATAAGGAGAGAAAAAAATAGTTATTGCAATTATTTCAATTTTTACTAGTTCCTTTGTTCTAAAATTGTGAAATTTTCTTTTACTCATCGATCACTTCTTAAGACAGCTTTAGCCAAAGGGGGTAACTCCCTTGTTCATTTCTCTACACTATTCCCAACTTGCACTCATGTTATCAAAAATATACCCTTCTTATCTGTGGCGACAGTTAGCAGAAAGTGAAACCAAGGTCTAGGCAACGCCTTTGATAACGAACTGTTCTTTCAGTCATGTGCCATGTGAAAACAGTTGGGAGCAAATAAGCGCCGACGTCAGTGACTGGATTTTGCTGTGACGTCACGTCTGGGGCATGACTATTAAAGTATTCCCACGCCTACACAGTACAAGACATTTAAAAGCTAAATCGAATTTGGCGCGTCTAATTGGCAAGCAGTGGAAAGCTCAGCGCTGATTGAAAGCAAGCAGTGCAACATCAGTCGAACGTAACCTTGAATTTGTAGAACAGCTGCAGAAGGGGAGAGAGCGTATGCGTGTGTGAGCGAGAGAATGAGAAAGGAAGCATGGCATCTGTGGAGCTTGATTGTAGTTGTTGTTCGCGCTGATGTTTGGCTGCTGTCATTGTGTATGCAGGTCTTTCTCTCTCTCCCGCTCATTCTCTCACTCATTACTGTTTTTGCTTTTCGGTAATTTCTTTAAGCACTTGCTCTACCTTGCGCCCGGCCGGCGAACTGCGACTCGTTCAATATTTGCCTGCTAATTTTAGCTTTTTAGCTGTTTCTCAGTCATTGTTGTTCTTGTTGTTGGTTTAGTGAAGTATTTTGCGAATTACGCTGTGGGCTGCAGCTAGACGTAGAGCAAATAGCAAGTCGTAAATGAGAGTGAGCTTTTGCTGTTTGCATTAAGCTTAAGGGCTTTACTGTGTGCAAAGCTTGCTAGCACAGCTGATCTGCGTAGCTGCAAATCTTGGCTGTACTTGACAGCATCTTCGACGCGTTCCTTTGCACGCTTCCTATCTCTCTTTCTTTTTGTCACTCTCTCTCGAAGTGTACCTGCCTTGCCAGCTGCTGCTTACCTGCGCTGTGTAGTTGCTGCTCTGCTGCATGCAGCGACATGTCGCTTGCTGAGGGATCGCTACCTATGTGCAAAATGCAGACTACAACTACAACTACAATGCGTGTGCTAAGAGAGAGAGAGAACAAACCGAGAGAGGGCGACGCTTGTTGCTCTCTCGTGTGCGTTCTATGTGGTATTTGCCATAGCCACAGCACAGCACACAAGGGGTGCTCATAGCCCATATGCCCCTATGCCTTGCTTTACCTATAGCCCATATAAATAAGATACATGTACACAACGCACACATGTTAAAGTGTGTGTGTGTGTGTATGTACACCTATATACTAGAGCTAAGGCAATGCTCGCCCTGTGGCTGAGCGCATCTGAAATGAATTGTGCTCGGTGCTCGTAGTTTTTAGTTGATGTACGGCCTTTGTCAACGTCACACACACTCAACGTGTTGTCCGAGTTTCGTTTCGCATAACGTCGTGTTTTGTCTCCGTAAGCTACATACCATACTACTTGCAACTTGTGTCTCTGCCACACATGGTTGCCGACTCGCATCGCGTCGCTTCGTACCGCGCCATCAGCTGTTGACCCCGCTTGGTCTTGCCACTCAGCAGCCCCCCTCGCAGACCCTGGTGACAAGCCAAGAACAAGACAGCTACACAAATACTTTCGATTCTTTGGCATTTACACTTCTCGGCTAGGGAATACCAATATCAGTCTATATATATCTATCTATATATATTTATGCACTCTGCGTATATATCTAATTCTGATTATCAGATATTTGCACTTATATAACTTTGTCGATCTGTCAGTTGTCGCTGGCCATATTTCATAATGTCTTGAATCAATTTCTACGTGCCTATCGAATTTATTAACGCATACACTCAGCGAAAAAGTGAATAATAGCGAAAGTGATGTGCATCTTGTACCATGAAAATATAACATTAACAAAATTCGATCGTAAACATTATACCAAGTGTGCTATAAACAATATAGTACCTTAAACTAGGCTATAAAATGGAATACAAAAAAAAAGGTCGCGATCATTAAATTTTACTTTTAGTAAAACCAGAAAAAAAAACTTCGTGACAAATTAAATTGTACTTTTAGTAAAATAAATCAAATAAAAATAGTCAAATAAATGAACTAATTTAAAAAATCAGCTTGACTTTAAATCCCATTAACGTAATATCTGTGAAAAATTTCGTCATCCAATTGTGAATCGACTTTTTCGCTGAGTGCACTGTGGCACTTATCTATCATGCAATTGAGCGATGCGTTGTCGCTTCGTCTATTTTCATATCAGTGGCGAAAAGCAAAAAAAAAAAAAAGACGAGCTACTTCTTTCGGTTCTCTTTTTGCTGGCTGATATTTCGACAAGTCATTCGCCACCTATATAGAATATAGTGTAGAAGAGGGACGATAGGGGGCTGATAGTCTGAGGTCTGTTGGCGCTGGGTTCGCTGATCGTGCGGTCGATTGCCTCGTTTTAGTTAACGGTTAATGTTAATGCCGGCCCGTTTGGCAAATATCGCGTGTGTAACTTCCTAATTCCGTTTCGTTTCGTTGCAGTTGTTTAGTTCTAGATATATATATACAAATATATATATAAATATATACCTCTATATATAATCCCACATATACACATATATAAAAGAAATGGCTGCCGCTTTAGAAACGCTACAGGCGCTACTGCAAACACTGAATGAAATCAAAGAGCTGCCCCTTAATCGGGAGTCTTGTAAGTACTTTTCCCACAAATCGGACATTCCATTAAATAGATAATCCCCTCGTTCCTCAGTCTGTCGGAAATCTTGACACGTTGTTACCAATGGTCGCTCTGATTTATTTATAAACATTTCTTTTATGTCGCCAGAGAGAGTGAGAAGAAATGACAAAATTTGTATTTAAATTTTCCCATTTTAATTATTTATTCGGCTCTATAGACTTTCCTATCACCTAGGTGCAATACTTTTGGTTTATCTTTGAAGCACATTGATTTTGTTATCTGCAGACTTCAATAACTTAGCCAGCCATTTGCACTTGAGAACTCATTTCGTTTTGCATTTATTATCAATAATTTACACATTGATTGGGTATTTATTCGTTTCCGTTTCTGGGTTTTGTGGAAACGTGTAATCTCGCTTGTGGTTTATATTTGCTGAAGATTAATTTTGAACTAAATATATTGAAATCATTGTTACACGTCTGTATTCCATTGTTAACTGTACTTACGATAAGAAGAGATAACATTTTATAGATTCAAGTTTGATTTGTTTTAAATTTCGAGCACTTGGATTTAGTTTCATTTATACACATATTTCTAAATATTTAGATTATTATGATTTTATTTTTAGATTATTTACAGTATTTGAATCCATTTTTGTAAATAATTTCTTTGAGATGAAATATTACTTATTCTCCGTTGCAGTGTATTTAAAAGTCGCATACGCTCAAGTGCATGCTGCATTCTTTTATTAGTAGACGTCGTTGTGTCTGTGAGTGTGTTAGTATGTGTATGTGTGTGTGTGTTTGTGTGTCTTCAATTTGATTGTTGCCCGCTGCTGCTGCTTTGGTGACTTTTGCTCTTGTAGCAATTGCTGTTCTTGTTCTCGTTGTTGTTGTTTCTATTTCTCTTGTCGCATTTCTTATAATAATTGCATTATTTCATTGGCTTTTTATTGCATTTCACATTTGCTGCGTGCTGCGCAGCTTATGCAATTTCTTTCAGCGTCCCCATTTTTGACAATGTCAGGTGCAGAGATTTTATACGCTGTTCATTATTTCATTATTTACCCTCAATACTGAATTGAGAATTATGTCAGCTTGCCTCATACTTGCTGCTCTCTCTCTCTCTCGTTCACACTTACGCTGTTCGATTTTGGGCGGCATGATATCATTTGAAGCAAAGCTTTATTATTACTCACTCGCCGCGCCAAAAAAAGAAGCAACAAAACGAATAAACGCAATACATAAATCTGCGTTGCCAACAAGGGGGTTGCTGTTGTATGCTATGATGTCACTATCATCATCATTTACAAATGTTCATTTCATTCGTGAAGTAATACGTAGTTTGTTTTGGTTTTGCGTTGCAGTGGAAAGAAAGTTCATTGAACAATTCTAGTTGAAACTGCGCAGCTTTCCAGACATGAGCAGTGCTGCTCAAACTGTAAGCAAGCAGTGCATTTGCCGCACTCTACCGCTGTTGTTGGGCTGCATTTAATTAGCTACCCAGACCAGACGTCGTGTTATTGATTCACAATGCAATTTGCAGAGTGCGTTCACACTCACTTACACCGTTACACACTAACACCTATAGTTTGGCTATATTGTTCGTCATGCTTGAAGCACATTTAGACATGTTGGGTCGCACTTTATGAATCACACACAACGTCAAATCCCATCGAACGCCAACCGCACCCACTACGTTCAAATACAAAAAAAACGTAACTCAACTCGAACATGAACATGAACTTCGGGCCTTTGGCCGAGTCATCGGTTGAGACGTCGCGTCGTCGTCGTGTGCTTGACACGTTGCTAATACATTCTTACGACGCAGCGAAGCAAGCGATTTCAATGCGCCTACGTAGTCAAGTTTGACATGCTGGTCTGCCGCAGCACAGTTGTTGTTGTTGTGGTTGTTGTTGCTGCAATTGCGCGTTATCTTTTTACTTTCATGCGCTGGGATCGCGCTCTCACTGTTGGCGCTGCTCTCCCACTCTCGTTCGCTCTCTCTTAGTTGCTCTCTGCAGAAACTTGCTCCATTCCAGAAAACTTGTTTGTCATGCAAGCGCGTAGAGCGCTCTCTCGCTCTTACACACTCAAGCTCCAATGCGCAAGCAGTGGCAGCGCAGCAGCAGCATTAACTGCGACGGCGACTGCGGCTTATTGGTTTGTTTGGTGTTTGAACTTCTTCCAGTTCTTTTACTGCGTTCAGAGCAGACGGCGGTCCGCAGTGTCGCCCCTCAAGAGTCCAATATATAAATTACACGATAGTGTTTCAGTGTGTGTGTTTTTGTGTGCATTAGCCAAGTTTAATTAGTGCTAGACACGCTAGTTCCGTTTTGCATACAATTTTGGCGCCAACTTTAACCCCGCCCTTCCCCACATAAAAAAATAAAGCGTTACAATGGCCGGTGGCAGCAAACGTTACTCACGCAACAACTCTAACGGCAACTTTCAACCACTTCCCGAACGTGGCCCAGGTAAAAATGACAACAACAACAACAGAGCATAGAGCTTATCATCTGTCTTGTCCACTTTGATTTACCTCTGAGTGTTATCTATGCTGCTGCTGCTTCTTCTTCTTATTCTGGTCGTCGTTGCCGTTTGCCAACGTCAGCAGCGGCGCCAACGTGGCCATTAAATCGCTGCAAACCCAAAACAGACGTCAGCAGCAATAACAACATGATACCACGACGACAGCATAAACTTTTTGCATAATTTGAATTTTATTTTCGGTGTCTGCGATCGTTTTGTTGAATGTGTTCGATTGCCACGTCGTGAGCGCAACAACAACAAAAACGTATTGGAAAGGTGCAAAGCCAACGAACTCGAGCTGGAAGAGAGCTCAGCAACAACAATCAGCTATACAGTTCGAGTATTCCATAATTTAATGCATGCACTTCCAATTTGCAGGCTATCTGCGAGTGCAAACATGAATGCATGTGTTAGTGTGTGTGTGCTGTCTTGTCTAATTCAAGGTTATCAATGCCGCGTGCCAGCTACGCATACAGAGACACATACACTTAAGTGTGTGTATGAGATGTGCACGTGATAATTAAAGCACATAGATAATCACGCACGAAACTCATTAATTTCGATCCTCCTCAGCACGCAATCGTATTTGCTCGGCAAGGCAACCGAAAACTCTCCTCTCTAACAATGGAAGGTGCCAAGTCAAAGGGCGAGTGGGAGTGGGGGTAAGAGCGAGTAGGCTAGTAAACATAGGACGAGAACGAAAAAAAGACAGAGACAAGAGTAAAGTTTTTATTGCTGTTTACACGACGATTGGAATACAGGAAGCTTTTGTTTGCGCGAAAGGAAGAAAATGACAAAGTGTTGAGCATAAAAAAGTTTCCAACTTCATTTATGAATGTCATGCAAAAAGTTGCTTGTAACATTTGACAGACTAGCCAGCAAGTTTATTGATTTAGGTGCGGAAATCATTTTATTTGTAAATTTCAATTTAATTGAGAACAACAATTTGAGTGGAAGTTCTTTCTTACTACAACTTTCTCTCGCTAAAAGTAGCTAAATAATTGACAATTCTAATGCTCACGCTGATGAATTTATGACGCACATCTATAAAAAGAGACAGAGAGAAACACTTGTCTCTTATCTAGGCAATTTCATGCGCTTCTTCTTTTTCTTGAACTGCGAGAGAGATTCGATTCCACTTCACTTTCAGCACAAACTTGTTTCAGTTGAGTTTTCAGTGCAAACCAGTTGCCAGTATTCAGTTCTTCTTCGTTCTCATCGCTCCCTCTTTGACCCTTTCGTGGAGTTGACATTCCAGTGCGAGAAGGGATTGCATTTATAAGCAAGCTTTCAATACGCTTAATTGGAACAAAGTCTCTTTTCAATTGATAAAAAAGACGCAACGCAAAAAGAAGAAAAACTTTCTCTCGCAGCGCTTTCTTTATAATGCCAGACAGCAGACAGACAATACGTATCATATACATGTGTATATGTGTCGGTGTATCTCTTATGCCTGCTGCTGGTTAACATGCTCTCATGTCTTAACCCAGTTTCAATTTGTAGCCCTCTCATCATTGTCTCCTTTCTAATTTGCCGTCGATTTACATAACCTCCAAGCGATTGCCGCTTGGCAACTGCCTTAGGCTTCCTCCTCTCTCTCTTTCTCTCCCACCTCCCCCTGTGGCTGTAAAACGGGTTTCGTAGTGGACTATTATGTTAAACCCGAAACTGATATTTGCTTAGCTGGTATCACTTGTGGTATTATTCACCAAAAGTCGTATATCCGCTATTTAGCTCATCGGGAAGCACGGGAATAATTTTGAGCAGTCTAGCTTTGAAGCTTGTTTATTTCGCGTGGGTTTCTCCCTTTGAATGCATTTTCCGAATATTGTATTCGACAACCAGCTGTGATTCCTCATGCGAGAGATGCCAAACAGTCGACTCAACGCTTAATTATGCATTTCAATTTTCTTCTACAACAACTAACAAACTGTTGAATTACAACAAGTTGACTAGCAGATACCCTATGCTATGATTTATTACATGAATAATTTACTTCGATCACACTGCTTGCATGCCAACGTAAACAAACGCTCAGCAAGCAGTGCACTGCTTGAAATGATTCTGATTTATGGGAGCATTTATGATGTATGATAAATTGTGTTTTTGTTATGGAAAATTATTAAAATACAAAATTTGTAATAAATTAAAGAAATATTTAATCAATATACTTGAAATAAATTTCTAATACATTCTCTCTTATTTTGTGAATTATTTTTAATTTAATATTGAAAGAGAACACATAAAAAATACATATTTCAAATTTAACATTTCCTTGAGAAGCAAAAGTATATTTTGCGTGGTATAGCTGATCAAATAATATAAAATATCTATGCTCCGACAAAAACATTCACAATTGAAATAGTGCTTTATAAATAGAAAGAGGAAGCAGAAGCAGAGACGAGACGAGAGAGAGAGAAAAACACATCGATATAAAATTTTGTTAAATTAATCGCATTTCAATGGCCCGTCAAACGAATTGTTTATTGTTTAACGACTTAAAACTATTTATAGGCGAAACCAATTGAAATCCATTTCAATTTCATGTGCCATAAGGTAAAATTCGCTTTCAATGAGAGCGGGTGCATTGACTGCTTATCGAGGGGGAAAGAATCATTCTACAATTTGGATTACGCATATATCCAAATTATACTTTTTGTTTTAGTTGTATAGATCGCTACTAAAGCGTTTCGATTCATATCCGTTCCGCACTCGCGCTCTTTTAATTTCATTCTCTCTCTTTCTGTCTCTGCTCTCTGTGAGTCTTTTGGCTTTTGCTCTTTTGTCCGGCACTGGGGTCCGGACAATCCCGAACCGTAATGCGCACAGACGCCAAATAAGATTGTGTGTCTGTCTAGTATAAAAGTTGGCAACGAACAGCACGGCGCGGTGGCAAACCACACACGAAAAATCACGAACCCAAAAAGAAAATGTCGAACAAAATCTGTGAGTGTGTGTGGGGGGGAGATTTAGATATATATGCATACGTTTATAAGTACTACATATACTAGCTGTATAGTATATATAATATATATGTGTGTATTAGCTGTGGCTAATAGTGTAGTGCTAGCAACAACAACTACAACAACAATTATTACCTGCAGCAGCAGCAGCGAATGCATTGCAATTTATGCTACAAAATGTTCGTGTATCTCAAAGATTGCATAATTGCTGCTCAGCCAAAAGATACATATTGTACATACACATATAGACAGCTGGTCTTAACGATCTATGCGATCTAAGTGTGTGTGAGTGTGTGTGCTTTTGTATATTTTGGTCGCACGCAGTCGCTTGTCAACTGTGTTGAAAATGAAATCGCGTCACGACTGTCAAACTGTGTAGCTGCCTAAACTGTAACTTAGTCTACTCTACTGCTTTACTCCACGCTACTGCTTGTCAAACTGTAACTTACCTATGGTCTTGTCTCTTTCTTCTTCTTACAGTGGAGTCCCTCATCTACTGGCGCGATGTGAAAAAATCTGGCATTGTTTTTGGCGCCGGCCTGGTCACCTTGGTGGCCATCTCCAGCTTCTCCGTGATCAGTGTGTTTGCCTATCTGTCGCTGCTCGCACTCTTCGGCACCGTCGCCTTCAGAATCTACAAATCGGTGACACAGGCCGTACAAAAGACAAACGATGGACATCCCTTCAAGTAAGTTTATCTCTTTACTATTTCTGCAATGATAAATTATTAATAAACTCTTCTTTTGCAGAGAATATCTGGAACTGGATCTGACGCTGTCACAGGAGAAGGTTCAGCATATTGCCGGCGTTGCTGTTGCCCATTTGAATGGCTTCACTGCTGAACTGAGGCGTCTGTTTCTGGTCGAGGATCTGATCGATTCGATTAAGTTCGGTGTCATTCTGTGGGTCTTTACCTACATTGGCGCCTGGTTCAATGGCATGACTCTGGTCATTCTGGGTGAGCCTCAAAAGAAGTAATTTTTACTCGTTCCTAATACTAAATGAGTTAAATTTCTTTTCACAGCCTTTGTCTCGCTGTTCACCTTGCCCAAGGTCTATGAGAACAACAAGCAATCGATCGATACCTACTTGGATTTGGTGCGCACCAAGTTGACAGAGATCACCGACAAGTGAGTTGATTAAAGCAGTTTCAATCTATTACTTGCAACTAATTCAATTCTATTGCATTTGCAGAATCCGGGTGGCTATTCCCATTGGCAAGAAGCCTGTGGCTGCAACTGAGTCCGACAAGGACAAATAGAAAGCAACATCAGCAACATTTGCAATAACATCAGCAACAACAGCAGCAACAACATGTTTATTTATTTATTAAGCATTATTTGAATTATTTAATATTCATCGGGGCATAACAAATAAATACATATTTAATTGTATAACTACACATATACAAAACAACAACAACAACAACAGCAACTTGCAATGTAAACCCTAAATAAAAAGCTAATCAAAGGAATGAAATCAATCGATAAAGCGGAAGATATCAACACACATCGTAGAAGTTTCAACATTGTCCAAGTGTCTTTAAGTTTTTAATCGAACGAAAAGTAAACAACAAGTATATAAACAAATCAAGAAAAACAAGAAAAAAAAACACAGCCACAGCAATGCAATTAAAGTTTCCTCGGTTCCAATATGATTTCCTTTTTTTATGCGACATTTTTAGCGAAAACAAAATCCAATTTAAACAAAAAAAAAAAAACACATTTTATAATTTTATCATTTTAGTTAAAACAAAATGCATAATTAGCAAGACTATGCAAAAAGCCTTTCAACAATTGTACACCCATTTTTATTAGCAACTTTTTTTTCTAATTCAACTCTTTTTGCTTTAGTTCTAATTATAATTTTTGTTGGTATTTTATATAAAATATCAAAATAAAAAACAAATGAAGTAAAATACGACGAGATATTCCTAAGTGAATTTACTTTGTACACATTTTTTGTTTGTAATCTTTTTATTTCTCCTTTATTTTTCGTTTAGCAATTGTATCAAAATTTGGCTGTTCGTCCTTAAATCCTTCGTCCCTCCATTCAAAGCAGATGCAAGTCGAATAGAGATTGGACCAAATTGAGAAGAGGGAAGAGCGATAGAATTTCAGAATGGGAAGAAATAATACTTCCTCGATAACTTAAACAAATTGCATATAATAACTATAACAAACAGCTTCGCCTTGTTTTCATAAACATTTACACTTATGTACAAGAATTAATTTATAAGCATTTTACACACACAACTTAAATCAAATATTTAATGTAAATTTTTGTGTAGCACAGCAAAGTTGAGTTTTTGATTGCGCCAACGTTTTAAGATTCATCATAATATCATTGTAGCTTAAATGTTTTTATTGTAACTATTTGTTGCTCATTGTTAATGAAATATTGAAAGTGAAGGATTTATGTTTGAGTTGCTTTCGAAAACGTTTTTACATCCAACAAATATTATAAACGAAAAAAATGATGAAAAGTCAAGTGCAGCTAGAAAGCAGAAATGTTTGTAAGGAAAACTGAAAAAACTTTTTTATGCGTCGTTTTTTCTCCCGTATAATAAACAATAGATATTTTTGCATATTATGTAACACTTTAAAATGATATTTCAATATATATATATATACTATATGTATGTAAATTGTAAGTGAAAACATCAAAAATCATCATCAAAGCGAGAAAATAACGAAATTTTTGCACATGCAAAGAATTTCCAGATAACGATCTTCATTTACATAAAACTCACATATATCACATAAATGTGCAGTAAGTTTGCTATATGATAGACAGCGACAACAATGTTCTTACTTATTACATTTAAAAGAGAAGATCAAACAGTTGATATGATCGTCAAAATTTCAAATAAAAATAAACTAATAAAACTAATTTTCGTTCGCAATCGTTTCAATCATGTGCGCGTTTAAAATCAAACAGCTTTTGTCAGTGCGCACTTGTACAGGCCGAAATGCTGCTCTGTGTCGACTAGCAATTGCTTGACAACACCAGTTTCGAAAGCTCAACGCTAGAGGGCGTGCGACATGGGCGACCGCAAAGAAAAACAAAAAGCATGAGACGACAAATAATAATAAACAATACGCATGTATGACCTTCGTACAAGGTGACTGGGACACAGTGCGCGCGCGAGAATGATACGTGAGAATGAGAGAGAGCGAGAGGCGTGTAAAGAACGCAATGAAAGTATTGCATTAAATGCATTTAACATTAACATAAAAACATTTTGCACAATGCCTAAAAGTGCAAAATGACGCTGACAACGGAGAATTTGACGCGCTGATAAGACAAAAAACGCAGAGTTGTTTACAAGAGCGCCGTCGAGAGAGAGCGAGAGAAAGCTTTGCATGCCAAGACCGAGAGTGACCAGCCAAAGTGTTTGTATTGACGGTGAAATACCCTGCTCGCTAAGAATATACTAATCACTAATATACCTTCATTCTTTTAGCTGTGGCTTGGGCTTTGAGTGCAATCAGTATACCCTACAGTGCTGCAGTGAGAGGGCAACGAGAGAGCAGCGAAAGCTCTCGTGACTAATAACGCATGCGAAAAGTGCACGCCGCCTGAGAAGTGCTCCGGATTTAGCAGCGAACGGTTGTCTGTGGTTTTTGGTCGCGCATCGTTTACTTATTTCGCTGTTCGTCGCGTTCACAAGTTCACGTCTTTACGTTCTGTGTGTGTGAGAGTGACAGAGAGAGAGAGGGGACTACACGCACCCACGCAGCATTAGCAGCAGCAGCAGCAGAAGCAGCGGCAGAAGTAGAAGCAGAACCTAGTGACATATAGCACCAGTGTAGCATCTAGCTCATTTAGCAGCAGAGAGTCAAAGGCAAAATGTCGAAGCCACAATCGGACGCGGATCGCAGGAAGCAGATTTCGGTGCGCGGCATCGCTGAGGTGGGCAACGTAACCGAGGTGAAGAAGAACTTCAATCGCCACTTGCATTACACTCTGGTCAAGGATCGCAATGTGTCCACGCTGCGTGATTACTACTTTGCTCTGGCCAACACCGTCAAGGACAACATGGTCGGTCGCTGGATTCGCACACAGCAGCACTACTATGAGAAGGATCCCAAGGTGAGCGAGTCATCCCCATGCCCCCCTCCCATCCCCTTTATTGATTATTTCTGCTGGCATTTTCCATGGAGGTGAAGAGGAAAAAAACCTAACCCAACTTTTGTTGCGCCTTTGACCGAATTATTTTCTGTGGTGTCCAAAAAAAAAAAAAGGCAGCAGCAGGTTTTGATTTGATTCTTTTTTTTTTCGTTTTGGGTATTACGACATTCTTATTGCGCGGTGCACTTTCAATACGAATTCTTTGCGTTTCTCTCTCTCAATTCTTGCATTGGCCAAGAAGAAACTTTTGGTTTCCATTTTATTTAGTATTTTTCATTAACTTCTCTCTTTTATTTTTGCATTTTTGTTTTCGTCGCTCGCCCCGTTTGCTGCTTCTGCACAACATTCATTATCATTTGCCCATTTTTATTTTGCTTGCACATTTTGTTGTTGCCGTTTCTTCTTTTATTCTCTTTTTTGCAATTTTGGCTTTGCCTTTACCTAATTGCCTGCCTGCAATTTTCGGTTGAAGTGCAGTGGGACGAGTGCCAAAAACGTGTGAAGGCGAGCGAACGCTTCAACTACTTTCACTACTCGAAATTGAAAATACTCTTCTACTCTATAGTACTATTCGGCATCTATACTATAGATAGACATGGTGCTGAAAAGCCGGTGACCCCAAATGCTATATTGCCGCACCAGACTGCCAGACCAGCTGACTAGACCCCCACTAACCCGTTCTTCTCCCTTCTCTATCAGTTACTTTGCTATGTAGCATAAAGAGGAAAAAAACAACAAAATATTAATAGCTTATGTGGGCAATCAGCAGCTGTCTCACACACAAACACGCAGTTTTAAAGTCACCTAAAATATGAGTTCTATATTAGCTTAATAGGAATTTCTATGTTCTGTCAGTTTAAAGCACGAAAAAGTTTTAAATGCTAGAAAACAAAATATTTAAGAAATATAATAGCAATTTTATTGAAAATGAAAGCTTAAGCAAGCCATCAAATTACAGCGCAGCATTATAGAAAAACTAAAAACTTAAAATCAAATTTTTCCATGCCTATACATTTTATTCCTTTTACTACATTTGCTTAGAAAATTTATTATATAAAAATTAGCTTTTGTTTTATTTCTTCAAAGTCATTTTACTCCACAATAATATTCGTTGAACAACAAATTTACAGATGTTTTTTAGAGGCAAATTGTTTAAATCATTTTAATTGCTCTAAATTTGACTAACTAATTAGTTTATTATGATTCATAAGTGTTGTAGATTTTAAAGAATTTCAACAAACTGCAAATTGCTTAAGCATATATTTATTAGAATATGTGTTTTATAGCGTATCTGCTTGTCGGATAGACTACGATAGGTGACTTGCAGGTACAACTACTGCTAGGCCGCTCAGCTGACTTTAAAACGAGTCTAACGAAAGCTCCAGCCGCCGACAAGTCGAGACAAGTCTAACTAAGATACTCACACACACACACACACTGAAGCAATCAATCACGTGCTGCAGGCGTGCGAATTTCAGCTGTCAAAATGAAGAGAGCGAGAGAGCAAGAGAGTGAGCAAAAAGGGGTTGTTGGGGGGCTTGGAAATTTGTCCTTGCCTGAATGTCAGTGGGTAAAAGTTGCTGTGCGTCTGTCTCTTGTTCAATCACTTTCAATTTTCCATACATATCTTTGAGAAACATTTGCATAGCAAATAGTTTTTTTTTGGGGTGACCAGCTGTTAAATACTCGATTGACTACATACATATGTATGTATATAGAGTCATAAATATTTGTCAATTTAAATATATTAAACTGCAGCGCAACAACAATGGCAGGAATATGAGTGAGAGCAAGACGGGAATGAATAGATATAGACAAGAGATATATTGTACATAATACATGTGGGATTGGCGGACAAAACATACATTGTAGATACATATTTTCAAGGTCAATCAAAGGTTATTAACAAAAACGAGAGTCGCTCAACGTTCGGCGCCATCGTCGCCAGCAGGAAAATTTTCATTTATTTTATTTTTTTTCTTCGTCTTTCGTTCGCTTTTCGATTGCTGTGCTAGTTTCTCATATAGTTGTTTATGTGTGTGTCTGTATTTGTATGTGTGTATCTGTATCTGTGTGTGTGTGCGTCGTTGCGTATTTATTTTGGTTCCATAAAAATAACGACAATAATGAAAATTTCCATAGGCTTGCTGATGTTTTATTATGTTACACTTTCATTACGCCCTTACATGCAATTAGAGCACGCAACGAGGCAGTGCTTTGATCCATTGTATCTCACAGATACGTCACAGCAGTGAGAGATACTTATGCTAAGGGCAACAGCTGCTGTGGCAAGTTGAAACTAGTTACACTTAAAACTAATTGAGTGCGCTTCTTCAATGGTTTTATTCCACTACTTCTTTCAATTGATGAACTCTCCACGTTCTTCAACCAATTGGTGTCAGGTCAATTGGGGTAATCGAACTCTGTATCAACCGAAAAAAAAAGTAACAAGTATTTGCTTATAGATGAGAAATTGATTAAATTGTCATTTAACAACCAGTCAAGGTGTCAAGTAAAGATAATTTTACAAACTACATTTATTTTTAGAACTTGAGATTTACAAATCAATTTATATTAAATGTAATTTTGATTCCTAACTATTTCTTTGCTTATGTGATGTTTGCATCATATATTTTACTCTATTTTTGTGAAATTCGCCTGTTATAAGCGATATTTGAGGGTTTTTATTCGTTTGAGCAGCTGTTGGAAACTCAATTAGCCAGCGTTCTCGCCTTATATAACCCTTATATGGGCAATAAATAATAATATAACTCGGGGCATATGCCCGTTAATACTTATATATAGGTCTAGGTTCGATTACAGAAGTGCAAACAAAAACGGCATTTTGTTATCATAGTTTTCGCAAAAAGAAACATATGTTCAGCTCTCTCTTTCTCTCTCTCTCCTCTCTCCACTCTCTTGGGTTTGATTAATAATTTGTTATGGCCAGCACGCTATCGATATTAGGGAATTACTTGCCTAATCTCTACCATAAAATATCTATTTGCCATAGTTGTGTATTGCATATATAATATATTCTATTTTGTAAGTGTTCTTTGTTAAGGGAAACAAACAGGAAACAAACTATATGTTTGTGCGTTTCGGTTACACTAATTAGTTGTAGCATTACCTAGAGGCATGTGAACCCTTTGAACCCGATTAAAAAGGGACTGAGTGCATAGTTGATATGGTTATCAAGTGGCGCATAGAACTATATTATATTTTTGCTGGCGACAATCAACAATGAATGATTATGATGATGATGATGATGTCGATGTCGATGCTGCTGTCGTCAAAACAAAACACGCAACTCAAGATCACATTAGCACTGATCAGATAATGATTCAACTAACTATGTGCATTCCAGTGCATAGAAACATGTCTTCATAGCATGTGCAATCGAGTGCAATCGGAGCAAAGTAATGCCCCATGCCCCTCATCATGCCTCATGTGTTAGCCTTATGCCTCGATCTATCAGTGCAGCTAATCAATCGTGATCGTAATCGTAATCGAACCGCATCAAACCGGTCAATGTAATAGCCATAGCCCATCCTAAAACTATTTATAGTTATGAGCCTCAAATTAGCAACCGACTGATAAGACGACTATGACTCTGTCTATATAATAATGTGAGCTGGGTGACCTTCTAAGCGAAACAAAAAAAATCACTGGCTAAACATATGTCAAGTATTCCCCCCTAACTGGGTAAATGGGCCACCTAATCACGCTTCCAATCAGCCTCTGTACAGCTGTCTTTACATTGAGCAGCTGCCTCATTAGAGCAAACTACAAATCTATAAGTTGGATGAACCTTCAATTAGATTACTTAATGCCATGTGCTGCTTACAGGGTATTTACAGGTCGAGAATAACACTTTAGTAGTTGATATGATGAAATACTATTTTATTTTATAGATGCAAGCAAAAGTTTTCTTTGTCATCCATCTAATTACAAAGTTCTCAATATAGAGAATGTTTGGGTTATAGGAAATTTTCTTTCCTAAAAGCTTAAACTAAAAACTATAGAAAACATTTCTTTAAGCGTATAATTTTAATCATTTATAGATTACTATTATAGGGTATCTTAAGACAAGTCTAGCTCAAAAATAAAGCAACTTTCTGATAAGTATTATATATATAAACACTTAATATGTAACAAATATAATTTACTGCTAAGTTTGACCGATTTAAATGTAAATCTAAATTCTTACAGGGTATCTCTTAGTCTAGTACTTGACATAGTTATAGTTTTATCTTCAGGCTATCTTAAAGTCTATTACTTGAAAATGTTATACCTTTACTTACAATTCCTATCCTTATTCCTAACTGCCTCTTTATACCCATCAATATCCTTTTTTAATTTCCCACTTCTCTAATTCATTTTTACAGCGCGTCTACTATCTGTCGCTGGAGTACTACATGGGCAGATCGTTGACCAACACCATGATCAACTTGGGCATCCAGAGCGAGTGCGAGGAGGCCATGTACCAGCTGGGTCTGGACATTGAGAACCTCGAGGAGATGGAGGAGGACGCTGGTCTGGGCAACGGTGGCTTGGGTCGCTTGGCCGCCTGTTTCCTCGACTCGATGGCCACTCTGGGTCTGGCTGCCTATGGCTATGGCATCCGCTATGAGTACGGCATCTTTGCCCAGAAGATCAAGAACGGCGAGCAGGTGGAGGAGCCCGATGATTGGTTGCGCTATGGCAATCCATGGGAGAAGGCACGTCCCGAATTCATGTTGCCCATCAACTTTTACGGTCGTGTGATCGACACGCCCGAGGGCAAGAAGTGGGTGGACACCCAGAAGGTCTATGCCATGCCCTACGACAATCCCATTCCCGGCTACAACAACAACCATGTGAACACGCTGCGTCTGTGGTCCGCCAAGTCGCCCATCGACTTTAACCTGAAGTTCTGTAAGTCACTTTTGTGTGTTATCCATGTTGCCCTTAACTAATCAATTTGCTTTGTTGCTTGCAGTCAACGATGGTGACTACATTCAGGCCGTGCTCGATCGTAACTTGGCCGAGAACATCTCGCGTGTGCTGTATCCCAACGATAACTTCTTCGAGGGCAAGGAGCTGCGTCTCAAGCAGGAGTACTTCATGTGCGCTGCCACCCTCCAGGACATCATTCGTCGCTACAAGGCCTCCAAGTTTGGCTCTCGCGAAGCCGTCCGCAACACCTTCGACCACTTCCCCGACAAGGTTGCCATCCAGCTGAACGATACGCATCCCTCGTTGGCCATTCCCGAGCTGATGCGCATCCTCGTCGACGAGGAGCACCTGGAGTGGGAGAAGGCCTGGGACATCACAGTGCGCGCTTGCGCCTACACCAATCACACTGTGCTGCCTGAGGCTTTGGAGCGTTGGCCTGTATCCATGCTGGAGTCGATTCTGCCCCGCCATTTGCAGATCATCTATCACATTAATTTCCTGCACATGGAGAATGTGAAGAAGAAGTTCCCCGAGGATCTGGATCGCATGCGTCGCATGTCGCTGGTCGAGGAGGATGGCGAGAAGCGCATCAACATGGCCCATTTGTCGATTGTCGGCTCGCATGCCGTCAACGGTGTCGCCGCCATTCACTCGCAGATCCTCAAGGATTCGCTGTTCCATGACTTCTACGAAATGGATCCCAAGAAGTTCCAGAACAAGACGAACGGTATTACACCACGTCGTTGGTTGCTGCTCTGCAATCCCGGACTTTCTGATCTAATTGCCGAGAAGATCGGTGACGAGTGGCCCGTGCATTTGGATCAGCTGGTTGCCCTGAAGAAGTGGGCCAAGGATCCCAACTTCCAGCGCAATGTGGCTCGCGTCAAGCAGGAGAACAAATTGAAATTGGCCGCCATCCTGGAGAAGGACTACGGCGTCAAGGTGAACCCCGCCTCCATGTTCGACATCCAAGTGAAGCGTATCCATGAGTACAAGCGCCAACTGCTCAACTGCCTGCACATCATCACACTGTACAATCGCATCAAGAAGGATCCCACAGCCAATTTCACGCCACGCACCATCATGATCGGTGGCAAGGCCGCACCCGGCTACTATGTGGCCAAGCAGATCATTAAGCTGATCTGTGCCGTCGGCAATGTGGTCAACAACGATCCCATTGTTGGTGACAAACTGAAGGTCATCTTCCTGGAGAACTACCGCGTGACGCTCGCCGAGAAGATTATGCCCGCCGCCGATCTGTCCGAGCAGATCTCCACAGCCGGTACCGAGGCCTCGGGCACTGGCAACATGAAGTTCCAGCTGAACGGTGCCCTCACCATTGGCACCCTGGACGGCGCCAATGTGGAAATGGCCGAGGAGATGGGCATGGATAACATTTTCATCTTCGGCATGACCGTCGATGAGGTGGAGGCACTCAAGAAGAAGGGCTACAATGCCTACGACTACTACAACGCCAATCCCGAGGTCAAGCAGGTGATCGATCAGATCCAGGGCGGTTTCTTCAGCCCCGGCAATCCCAACGAGTTCAAGAACATTGCTGACATCCTACTCAAATACGATCACTACTACTTGCTGGCCGATTACGATGCGTACATCAAGGCGCAGGATCTGGTCTCCAAGACCTACCAGGTAAATTACTTTTAGATTCATTTTTCGATGTAGTTCGATCTCTAATTGAATTCTCCAACTCCCTACAGAACCAAGCCAAGTGGCTGGAGATGTCCATCAACAACATTGCATCGAGCGGCAAGTTCTCATCGGATCGCACCATTGCCGAGTATGCACGTGAGATCTGGGGCGTTGAGCCCACCTGGGAGAAGCTGCCCGCACCCGAGGATCAGCAATAAATCAATTAACAACAACACCAACAACAACAAGAATAACTTCATCTTTTTTTGATATTATATTTTATTATTCGTGTGTGCTTTACTTTTGTTAAAGTCCAAATGTTAGGAGCCAAAATGCAACAACTAACAACTAAAAACTATATAAAAAGAGAGAGTTTAAGCTAGCGCTAAGATGTGAACATCGATCGATCGGGCTCATTGTTAAATACTACATATTTTATTTAATAAAATTTAAACAAATCCAATTGCTAATCTTCAATCATTGATGGAATCAAATTAGCAAACAAAGCAGCGACTACAAAAACACGGTACCTACTAGTACTATATATTGCCATCGTGACCTCAGGAACACTTTCAAAGTAAAAAAAAAAAAACAACAAAATAATTATAAACAAAAAGATTTTAAATAAATTATTAACGAAAGTAATTACAACATAGTGCAAAGCTTTGTTAGATATGATTATGATGATATGCGTGTTATAAAAACAAACTTAAATAAATACAAACGTTCAACTGTTACGAGTCTAGAAAATTCGATTTATTTAAACAATTCATCTGCAAGTCGCATAGATTTTTCATATTTATATCCACAATATAATTTTAAATATTGCGCCTTTGGGCTATGCTACATTTTTTTTGCTTGCCAAAACTACATAAGGAATGGAATGGAAATTAGAATAACTCGAGAATTACAAGGACGATTTGCATATCCTTTGGCAGGATAACAGGCTTCATCTATAGGCGTCGATTGACATAGAACTCGATAGGATCACCAAGGATAAGACCGTGATATACTCTTTTTTCTCTATACGAAAAGAGTCCTTGGCTGTTCACAGGACATTCGTCCTTTTTAGCATGGCAATTGAATTGGTTGACCATAAACTAAAATACCCCTTTAGATAGCGGGCACTCAAGTAAAACAGTGAAATTCTGATTACTGGAAAAATCACCGCATTTAAGAAACTGTGTCACAAAACCTCTATAGGGGAGCGGTGTCAGTCAGAGAAAAATGCAAAGTCATCTTGCCAGTCATAGTTGGCCTCATTTTACCCCCTCCTGCTGCCCCTCACCAACATGCATGGTGACTAGAAACTGTTCCCCCCGCTTCACCTCCCTCTCCCATCATACTGCCTCGTTGCCTAAGCTTAGTGCTCAGAATAAAATCAGAAGAGTCGAGTGCTTTGCTAAGGGCAGCTGTAGAAGCAGAGGCCTTGAGTGAGTGAGATGCACTGCTGAGAACTGAGTCGCCTTAAGCTGAGTGACGTTCTGGCACGCTCATTCACTCAAAGCGGTATCAGAGGATTGGTCGACTTCTCGGGCAGGTTTCTAGATCCCACCCAAGATCCTCTATAAAAAGCCACGTGAAGCAACTGAAATACCAGGCGACCATAATAGAGTAGAACGTGGATGGACCTAGAAATGGAGTCAAATATGCTTTGCTGCCATTGGTCACTTTTTGGAGACGTGTGCTCTTCTTTGTGGATCCTAAGAGCGAGAGTATGAGCGCTTTACTGTGATTGGTCAGAATTGAAAACATTGCGAGGTGACTTTGCCTGCAGCTACCTGCTAGTCACTTCTGTTGGCCTAGTAGATTAGATGAAAATTACACTAGTTTTGGGTATGATTCGAAGTAGTTAGTAATAAAATGTGTTTTAGTTTATAGTGCAATTTATTTCTATATTATTGCTTGCTGCTCATTTATGTTCGCTTGGTATTTCACTTCATGATTTGTCATTTTTTACCCGTTCAAAACATTTAGATTTGTCAACAACAACTACTACAAGAATTGAACAGCTGAAATACAAGGCGATCATAATAGAGTAGATCGTGGCTACCATTGGACATTTTTCAAGTGACTTTGCCTGCAACTACCTGCTGGTCACTTCTGTTGGCTTAGTAGATTAGAGGAAATTTACACAAATTCTGGGTATGATTCGAAGTAGTTAGTAATAAAATGTGTTGTGAAGCAGCTAAAATACCAGGCGAACATAATTGAGCAGCAAGCGGATTTACCCATCAGAAGTTCAGAGCTGGAGCACGTGGCTCAAATGACTTTCTATATTATTGCTTGCTGCTAATTTATGTTCGCCTAGTATTTCTCCAGTTTAAAGGGCCCTTTTCAGCAGTTCGTCGCAGTTTCTAAGTGGTCAAGATCCAATGTAATTTAACCACGTTTTAACAAAACAGAATTTTTAAAAGGATAAGGAAAGGATAAAAATCTATTGTATTATTTGCTATGATTAATACTTACCTGTGCAAAATATTTATTAATATATTTTTTAATTTGTTTAGTTTTCTATCGATTCCTTACCTGATTTTTTTGTATTTTCCTTTTATTAAAAGACATTGATTTCTTATTATAACCTTTTATTACTTATTTCATTTGAAATTAGTAAATTACATGAAGTAAGTAGTCTAAAGCTGCATTTCATTCTTATACAAAATTAAACAATTTTCATTTTGATTGGAGAGCCGATGGTCTTAGTAGCTAGCACTACCGCCCTTTTAGTTATTATATTATTTTGTATAATTAACACGTAAATAAATAAATAAATAGCTTACAAACTTATCATCACGGCCATGAATATCATTTCAAAATTTTCGTCAAGTTTAGAAGTTCTCAAAAACTAAAATTTTCGCTAGCTTGTGGATCAGGAGTACAAACTGTTATTGAATCACCATATTATCGCGAGTAATGGAACATTTCAGGCCAGGGTTTTTTCAGAAAGACGCCACAGTGCCAACAAAAATGCGTTTCCTGCAACAGCTTTGTGTTGACATTGAGGCGAATGACAATAGAACACTACATCGCTCAAGAATGCCCATCGATAGCTTATTAGGTTATCCACTCGATGACAGTAAATTCGAGCAAATGCACATGCAAGGATCAAATCTAATTTACAATCTAGCTACGCCAAGTCTGAGCTCTGGTTGTGGTTACGAGGTCTCACAGTTATCCGGCGACAACAATGCAACGTGCACCGAACTCATCACTGCCCTGCGGTCTGCGATCGAAGCTCTCGAGAGAACCCCGGTTGTCGATGAGCAGGTTGGCGATGCCGCATCTATCAGAACGGCAAGCGGCACCAGCGAAGCGACGCTTCCATTGGAACAACATTCTTCACAGCCCGCTGGCAATAATGAACTGCAAGCGCTGACGGATCTGGTGCGTCAGACAATGTTTCGACTGGACAACTACATGGCACTGCAGGCTGAGCAGCAGGCTCAGCAGCTCGACCTCGATCCCTACTTAATGTCAGAGTTGCCAGCAAATCCAACCACTTTTGTGAATCCTCTGAAGCAACCTTGTATGTGGCAACAGTGCAAGTCGACGCCGTCCAAGGGCAGAGTTAAGCGCACGGTGAAAGTGATGCCGGTGCAGCCGCTGGTCATCATGCCGCCAACGACGACGCCTGCTCCTGAACGTTACCGTCTGCGGCCACGTAAAAAGCGAGCTGCGGTTGCTGCTCCTGCGGCAGAAGTGCCAAAGGAGGTAAAGGAGATAAAGGAGACGAAGCGGGACAGCGGCACAACGATGTGGTGTCCTAACAAACACTGTCAACATTTTTGCGGTGTCAACTGTGGCCGAGACTTCAAGCAGTGCAACCAGGACATCATTCCACGAAAGACAGTGCGTTATACAGCGGGCAATATGCATCAATCATTCAATGAGCAGCTGCTTGAGGAGGAGCTTCCACAGCTCAGTGAGCAGAGCAGCCTGCTCGATGACTGGTATGAGACGGCGCAACGCAGCCTTGCCGAACTGGAAACGGAACAGAATAATTATGAGAACATGTCAAGCTTTGATAAACTTCAACAAACCGATTCCTGTGAGACAGTCAGTGAAGCCACGGACACGGACAGTCTGCGCGCCAGGGACTTCATTGCCACCACTGACAAGGGCGTCAATACCACCAGCGAAGTAGAAAACCCAATGAATCTGGAGCGTATTTACAAGTGTTCTGCTCTCCAAGCGAAAAAAAGTCCTAGCAAGAGGCAAAGCAAGGTCAGGTTTGTCAGGCATACGGAGAGCAGCAGCAGCAGCAGCAAAGAATCAACAGCAATCAGCAGAACGCCAGTAGCCAAGAGAATATCAGGAGGTGCCACATCCAAGGCATCAACAGCAACCTCAGCTTATGCTGGAAAGAATTCAGTTAGTGGCAATCAGGCGGCAACTATGGCACAACGTTTGAGGCCTACGCTTACCAAGCTGCGTGTGCTCAGCACAATGAGCGAGGCCACCGAAGACACCCGAAAGCGTTGCTGTAGGCCATCGGGAACAGCCAGGTTTCAGCAGTTGCTCGAAGAGGAGGAGCAGAAAGCCAAGGAAGCCAAGGCCAAGGAGTTTGCCAATCGCTTTGGCCGCTGCAAAGGTGGCGCCACTGCCAAGTTCGATACGGAATTGCTGCAATCTTATCCCAGCGGCTGGTCACAGGTAGCCATGATGGAGTAGTCAAGATTGGAGATTGTGTGACACATTCGATGCTTTAGAACATTTGGAATTTCATCAGCCAGTAGGGCGGCAATGGATTGAATAGAAGCCGAACACAATCAAGTTCGTGGATTCCAGCAGGATACAAAGTCATACAATGCCGACAAGCTTGGAACAGGAGCTGGAGGAACCAGTTCAGCTGGAGGACCACTGCGGAGAAGAGGAGCACACATCTTTCACGGAGGGACAGGAAAAGAGCACAAGTTCTTTTGTACCTTCTCAGCATAGCAACGGACATGCTGCCGATCTTGGCGGCATTGCTGATTTCGGTTCTTCAATGCCAATTAATTCTTGGCATAGATTTAATGCGCAGCAAGAGGAAGCGCTGCCTAAAATTGATCCAGTTCGATCAAGGACCCCTCTCCCGGTAGCAGGAAGTTACGAGTCCAACGCACAGTTTGCTTCGCAATCGCAGTTGCCTCAAGCTAGTTCTTCCTGGCCGTCCTATGAGCAGGTTTCTTCAGCTCAAATCGCAACTCAGGAAGAATTCAGGACTTATGGCAGCCCGATGGTGCAACAGCGTCAGCCTAGACCAACCATCTTAGTCATAGTCGTCAAGTAGATATAACTTTGCTATCCAATTGTATATCCGATTTTAAAGTCAATCACTGTTAGCAAACATGGCGAGTCTCCTGAAGGCGTTGCTGGCGGCGCTTCTGGCAACTATCAGCCGCCCATGCCTCAGCCCATGACGGGATATCCACTTAATTATCAGGCGTTGAATTCACCTAATGGTTATACTCTCGCATCACGTTACCCAATTGGTGGCTATCAAAAGGGAGGTTCGACCGGCTGCGTTCCCAACTGTCCCCATCGTTTCTCGTAAGCACACGCTCTTAATAAAAGTTCAGCTTTATCATTCGTTGCTTTGCAGCTTGAAGAATTATGGCAGCAATCAGGCTCATGCAAAGTTCGTTGAATAGTAAGTCCGATTTTAATTCCCCATTTCGACTCCGAGTTCATGAATGTCCTTACAGCGCTCCTGACCGAAATCAGATCATAAACCTTAGGTAAGATAGCAAGATTGAAAGAAATTAATTAAAACAATGAATGACACATCTTTATAAAAAATTCATTAACTACATTTTCTTGCAGAGACACCGCTCAAGCTCGCAGCTCAAAGAGGTAAGATATCTTTTAAGCTGTAGTAGTACTTTTTATAATTGAAAATTCTCATCCTGCAGATCTGATTTTAGACTAGAACGTAAACGTGAACACAATTGCTGTGCCTGCCCACGTCATAATACACACACCACAACAATGATTAAAGAAAACTACAACAACGACATGGGAGATTTGGAAAAGTCCCTCGAGAGTTTAATTCCTAGCGATTTATGCTGTTGCAGTTTGGCAAAAAGTGTAAGGAAAAAGCGCAAGAAACGCAAACAACTGCCGTTCAATAGTCGTTTCGCTAATCCTCCATTTGTCATCGAACCCAAGCCGAAATTTTGCAACTGCTGCTGCCACAATCCCTGCAGCTTTCACTGCTGCAACCAGAGCAACAGCAACTGCTGCAATTCATTCTGTTCCTGGTGCTGAACTCCACATAAATTGTTCCGTCTCAAAATTCCCGATTGCCACAAACAAAAAACAAATAAATTAAATGAATTTTCGAACAAAGTGTGCTGTCAACTTTTCGAAAATGAATTAAAATATTAATAAATTTGGTAAAAATCTGAGCTTGTACTTGGCCTAAGGCGTGGATTCACTGAAGAGACTTAACAATGGTGGCACCTCGCAAAAAGAAACATTCCATCAATCAGTTGCTGCTACGTCGGGCAGTTAGTCGCACAAAACCCTCGAAGTTGCCAGGCGTATCTACTTTATATGATGTGTACGAACCGCGTTGTGGCATCTCGGTGACACCTTCGATCGCCAGGGAAGCGCAGTTAGTGCACTTCATGCAGAGTAGACGCCCCAGCAAGGTGAGAAAATCTCGCAGCAGGCGCAACTCTCGCAATCCGCAGCGCAATACAGAGGAGGGAGTAAAAAAAATCACGAGCAAATCACAACCTTGGCGAAAGCTGCAGCAAGTCGGTAAGTAGCTAGACAAAGACCAATAAGCAACTGGCCAGATCAATCAGCAACCTTTCGCCCCGACTTTCTAGTAATCCCATCAAGCCATAGCATTAAGCCGCGTTCCCGTGCCAGCTCGGTGGGATATCCCTCTAGCTGGAACTTTGAAACACCACGGAACGAAAACGTGATCATTATGCAAGAACACAATCAACAAGCGAGAAAGCCATTGGGTCGATTTAACGATAGCAGCATCCAGTGCACACTAAGGAGCAGCCAAACAGGAACACGCTTAACGGGTTCGGCACAGACGCAAACAACACCCGAATTGCCAACAGAGAAGTCGTCTAAAATCGAGTTGCATAATCAGTTGAATAGGCTTTTAAAGCGAAATACTTTGGCGTCAAAGAGTTTCAGAAAATCAGGGATGCAACGTCATCGTATCTTTAGCGGTGATGAAAATTATAGTATTTCTTCAAATCAAAAAAATAAAAACTACGGGGGTTATACACCATCGGAAATTAGTTACGAAACAAAGCCAAAATCCTTCGCCGTAGAAAAGCAACCTTCAGAGCGTTTTAGTCGTATTGAAAAAATCAGTTTGCCACCCTCGACGAATGGTCGCAAAAGTAAAGTGAATAATCGGAATTCGGGCACAACCACAATCAGAAAAAGTCGACAATCAAATTTTGGATGCTATTGCGATGATGTCAAGAAACCTGGCGGAATTTGGAGACTACAACTTGCCTCGAGAGATGAATTGAAATCCTATGAAGAAGCCGAAATGGTCGACACTTGTCCAACATCATGTGGGAAAAATAGTCAGAAGAGGCAACCTTCACAATGGGATCAAGAAATAAGACCTTCAGATGCGTATAACGAAAATGAGCCTTTAGAAAACTCTCAGGATTCGGATCTCTCAGCATCTGAGATGGATGAAGATGAAAATTTAATGAAAACAGGCGTGCCAGAACAAAGGCCCACCTTGGATCTATCCCAAAGGAATGTGAGCTTTAACTATGGACAATTCAATAGTTGTAAATGTGTTAACGCTGAAACACAAACCCTGCGAAATGGTTCCATAGCCGAAAAGAGCTTCAAAGAAACTGAAGACTTCATAGATGGCAACTGCATATGCGAAGAAGAAGAAGACACGACAGATATTTCGTCTGAAGAGCGTGGTTCAAGAAACAGAAAATCCCTTGATTCGGCGAAATTGAAAATGAGTACGTCTAGAAAGTCATTCGATTTGGATAATTCCAGCCGAAAGTCATTTAATGGAAATAAATCCCGAAAAAGCTCAAGCTCAGTTGCGGATGATTTTGAAAATCGACAATCTTTTAATGCAGATGAATCCCAAAGGTTGTCAAGTCGAACTGCTGCTAATTTTGAAAATCGAACGTCATTTTATGGGGATAAATCTCGAAAAAGTGCAAGGTCAACTGCTGATGATTTAAACAATAGCAAGTCAGACTATGGAGATAAATTGCAAAGGAGCTCAAGTCCAACTGCAGATAATTTTGAAAATCGAATGTCATTTTATGGGGATAAGTCGCGAAAGAGCGCAAACTCAGCTGTCGATGATGTTGAAAATCGACAATCATTTTATGGAGATAAATCGCGAGAGAGCTCTAGGTCAGGTGCTAATAATTTTGAAAATAGAAATACATTTAATGGGGACAAATCCCAAAAGAGCTCAATTCCGACAGTTGAACGTTTTGCAAATCGAAAGTCATTTTATGGGAATGAATCCCGAAAGAGCTCAAGTCCAACAGCTAATGGTTTTGATAATAGAAAATCATTTTATAGTGATAAATCGCGAAAGAGTCAAGAGTCAAGTCCGACAAATGATGATACCGAAAATCGAAAATCAGTTTATGGAGATAAATCCCGAAAAAGCTCAAGACCGACAGTTGAAGGTTTCGCAAATCGAAAGTCATTTTATGGGAATGAATCCCGCAAGAGCTCAAGTCCGACAGTTAAAGGTTTTGATAATAGAAAATCAGTTTATGGAGATAAATCCCGCAAGAGCTCAAGTCCGACAGTTGAAGGTTTTGATAATAGAAAATCATTTTATGGAGATAAATCCCGAAAGAGCTCAAGTCCAACAGCTAATGGTTTTGATAATAGAAAATCATTTTATGGGAACAAATCCCGAAAGAGTCAAGAGTCAAGTCCGACAAATGATGATTTCGAAAATCGAAAGTCAGTTTATGGAGATAAATCCCGATGGAGCTCAAGTCCAACTACCGATTTTAATAGAAATTCTAAAGCACTTGGGTTTAATTATGCTAACCAGACTTCTGAATATCCGCAATGTCCAAATTGTTGCAGCTGGAATCAATGTAGGAACAACTACCCCACTTGTCTATGGAATCAATCGTGTTATGGCCAACAACAAGATGCGATAATGAATAATTTTCAAAATAGAAACAATTATCAGATGACCTGCGAATGCGCAACGGCAACAACGCAAACTTCATATACCTCAAAAGTTTTAGAGAAAAACGGCAACGATGCGCAGAGAGATCCTCAAAGAGCTTCTGAACTTGATGATCCCCAGAGAAATCGACGTGTTAGTTATACCGGCTTGGATGAGGAGGTTAAATGCAATTGTAAATGTCCCAATTGTGGAACTCTATTCAATACCAAATCAGATATCAAGGCATCAAACATCAATGAGAGGCGTGAAACCGCCTCGATTTCAAATAGCAATAAAATACCAGTTAGACTTACAACTCCTGAGAATACAACAGTTCCAAAACCATTGACAACTCGAACCACGATGGGTAGCGAGCCAAGCTGTAATTGCAAAACTGAAAAACAGCCAAATGAATTTAATAACGATACAATTGCAGATTGTCGCAACAAGCCCAGATGTATTGCCGCTAACTGCGGTCAAAGTAACGACAATTCAAATCTGGCTGATGTATTTAATAACGATACAAATGAAAACTGTCGGACCAATCCCAAATGCATTGCCGCTAACTGCGGTCAAAGTAACGACAATTCAAATCTGGCTGATGTATTTAATAACGATACAAATGAAAACTGTCGGACCAATCCCAGATGCATTGCCGCTAACTGCGGTCAAAGTTACGGCAATTCAAATCCAGCTGATGAATTTATCAACGATACAAATGAAAACTGTCGGACCAATCCCAAATGCATTGCCGCTAACTGCGGTCAAAGTTACGACAATTCAAATCTGGCTAATGTGACTATAGATGAGAATTGCAATGTCAATCAGATAATTGAGATATTGCAGAAGACAGTTGTCGGATTGGAAGAACAAAAGAATATATTATGTCAAGCTGTGCAAAATCTAAATACAAATCAAAACAATTGTAATTGTAATTCTGCTGAAGATTTTAATGACATCGACATCGAAAAAGATAGAAACAGTAAGGTCGGCAGACAATCACAAAGAGCTTCATCCAAAAGGAATACGACATCAACTCAAAGTCGTATTTCAACAAAAAAGAAGTATGCCGAATGCTATGAAAACTGTCCAGGATTGCAAAAGAATATATGTATTCCATGCAAAACTCGAAAGCGCAGTGGCAGCGACTATTGTTACAACACCCTTAATTTGGGCCATTTTCTTAGAACAAACCAATCAGCTCTGAAGAATATTCTTTTAAAACCTCGGAAAAAATGTAAGGAACCAACTTTGCATCAAATATTTAGTCAAGAACCTTGTTTACAGGTTGGAGAACATAGTGAATACTTGAATAATAAGAATTTAAAATATTTGGATGTTCCAAAACAGAATAGCTACGAAAGAAATATTTTAATGACGTTCGAGCAAAAGAAAACTGCATTGGCAAAATGCAAAGAACAAGGACTATATTATGACGAATCTTCAGATTGTGAAGAACCAAGGGAAATGGAAGAAGAATGCTGCTCGAACTCCAAATGTAAACGCCGACAGAAAGAGCAATCTGAACAACCGGATCTATCTTTTCGATACACAAACGACGACAAAGATAGTTCTGATTGTGGGTTGGCTTTCTGTAGAGCACGCAATGTCTCTACCAAATATAGTAATAGTAATTGTGGCTGCACCGACCAACCTCATCATCGAGGTATAACCAAGCGAGTGGACCCAATTGTCAAATACTCAAGTCGGCATTACCCTGATTACAACGAAGGTCTCCCAAGGTCAAGTAGAAATACAACAACAAGACAAGACAGAAGTGCAAGCGAAGCTTCCAGGTTAGTTTATAAAGATCAACTACAACGTAGAGAGCAGACTTCAAAATATCAATGTTTTTGCGAAATAGATTCCGACGCTTACAAAGACAATTCAAAAGTTTTGGACAAATGTCACTGCCCAAAGATTGCTGAACCACCAAAACCCCCAAAAAAGTCTAAAGATTCTGTGGGTATAAAGAAAAAAGGGCTCTCAGGTCTTTTTCCATGTTCCAGTAAAGCAGAGAAAGTCACGCCAGCAAAGAGCATCTCAAAAGAAAAACACAAAACTTCAAAAGAGTCAGTAGACCTAAATAGGAAAAAAACTTCAAACCTCTTTCCATGTTGCAATAAGAAAAGCCAAGAAAAGCCAAAGCCTTCTGAGGATCTTGACAAACCCAAGCTAAAGAGATCCCGAATATTTACGTGCTTCGTTAAAACAAATAAAGCAAATAAAGTGGAAACTGATAAAGAGAAGAAACCAAAGAAATTGTCACCGAACCTCTTTGCTTGTTTCAGCCGAACAGATAGGCAAAAGAAAGAACAAGAGAAAACTCCAAAGACAAAGCGATCTGGTCTGTTCACGTGCTTCAATAAATCGAATAAAGTGGAACCAAAGACATCGGAGGAAATTATTAAACAGCCAAAACCCAAACGAAAATCAAGTCTGTTTCCATGTTGCCATAAACCAAAAAAGTCAACTGAAAAATTATCAACAAAAACGTCTGAGGACCTGGAACAGAAGCAAAAGACAAAAAAAATGTTTCCATGCTGCGCTAAGAAGAAAACTAAGGAATTCAAAGCCCTTTCCAAAAAGGAAGAGGAAGAAGCCGAGGTACCTCAAGAAAATTGTTCTTGCGAAGATTCGCCAAAAGAAATTCAGAAAACTAATCTAGAGTGCCCGTGTGATGCTGAAGTTGAAGTTAAAGTGCTCTACGATTCGAGCGACAAATTTGGAAAAAATCGAAGCGACGATAATCACAACAACAACACAGACAGCGAATGTAAATGTGAAATAAATGAAAAGGTAGACTTACCGCCACTTCGCGAGAGCCACAATAACTTCTTCTCCATGTTGAAATGATATACGCCTCTTGGGATTCCTTTTATAATTCGAGCAGTAGCCATTTCCAAATTGCACATAACAAATAAATTATCATAAAGCGTACTTTAAATTCACTAATTTCTTTTCCCGATCACTCACAGTCTTTCCATTAGCTTTTGATGGAAAGTGTGATTAACCAATGTGACCGCAGCGTAGTTAGACGAAATATACCAAGTGATGCAGCCTTGCAAATACACCATAAACGGTCACGTTCAGTTGCTATAATATGGCGGTCGGTCGACAAAAAACTATCGATAAGTCAATAACATCAACAATTAGGCCTGTCCGTCCTCAATTGTTGCAGAATGTTGAATTTCTTAAATAAAACGCGACAAGTGTTGTATCCCGGTGTGCGCAATCTGTCAAACACGCTCACCGTTCGCCAGAGCAATGTCAGCACCGAAACGACAGCAGCGGCGGGCGATAAAATTGCAGTACCAAAGCCGGCGCTAATCTTACCACAGAACTACAAAGATTATGCGCCGGTAAACAAGAACATTGCACGCCAGGCATGGATTGAGAATGTGGATGCTGCAAAGGAGCGTAAAGTGGGTCTCATCGAACTGCATCCCGACGTGTTTGCCGCTCAGCCGCGTGTCGACATCATACAGGAGAACATCGAGTGGCAGCGCAAGTATCGTTATGTAAGTCTGGCGCACACCAAAACACGCGCCGAAGTACACGGCGGCGGCCGCAAGCCGTGGCCACAAAAGGGACAGGGACGCGCTCGACATGGCTCTATACGTTCGCCACTGTTCAAGGGAGGTGGCATTAGCCACGGTCCACGTTCGCCCACCACACATTTCTATATGCTGCCGTTTTACAAACGCGTTTTGGGTCTAACCTCGACACTTAGTGTTAAGCTCGCCCAGGATGACCTGCATGTGATTGAAAACGCCGAGATTCCCACACGCGATGCACAATTCCTAAAGGATTTGATAAAGGAGCGCAACTGGGGACCGTCTGTGCTGATTATCGACAAGTAAGTTAGTCACCAAATTCATGATTTTAATTTACAATTTGCTTTGTTTCGTTTTGCAGGCAAGATGAGTTTCCGGAAAACATTTGCTATGCCACAGATTATTTGGGTTACGTGAATCTGATGCCTGCTTATGGACTGAACGTATATTCGATGCTGAAGCACGACACGTTGGTACTGACTGTGGACGCCGTGAAGCATTTAGAACAGCGTTTGTTATACCAGCTGCATCGCAATGATGCAACGAGCAAGGGCGGCAAATTCAAGCTGGATCAAGTTTAAATTTAAGTTGCGATTGTAATTATAAAACATTAAATGCGTTTGTTACACCTCAACTATTGAATGCTTTGTGCACCTTAGGCATCGCCTCTAATCACTGTTTGCAAGGGATCCTTGTCCTTTTCCGATATAAACAATTCACATGCGCCCTCAAGACGTTCGCTCAGTAGAGCCTTAAATTCCTTAAGATATCCACGTTCCGAGTTGCTGTGGTTGCACAACAACACTGTGGTACCATTGTGATTAAAGTCGAGTAACTCGTGATGCGACATTTCACCCGTAATCATCACATCCGCCTGGACACCACGTAGCAGCGATCCTCCAGAGCCGGCACAAATGCCCACAGTGCTCACTTGTGATTTTGGATGGTGCTCAACGGCATAAGCCACATGGACACTTTGCTGTATGTGCTCCTGCAGCGATTGCACAAGCTGCGAGATGGTCATATTTGTGTCCACTAAGCGGCCCGATCCAGTGCCCGGCTCGGCACCTACTTCAGGGACCAAAGGCTTTATGTTCTTGATGACCACAGCCTTGGCCAGCCAATCGTTTACGCCTCCTAGCACCTTATCCCAAGCGGTGTGTGGAGAATAGAGCGCTATGGAATTCAGCAAACACGAGGCAACCACGCGTTCCTTCCAATTTGATTGGGTGATGCGCGTCAGTGGCCGAAAAATTGGCGGATGATAGCTGATTATCAGATCCACCTTCTTCTCCAGAGCTTCGCCCATAACGGGCTCTGTGAGATCATTAGTAAGCAATATGCGCTGCACTAATTTCTGCAAATAGTAAAATGTATTAATTTAATAGTCAAATTATGTTTAAGAGTTATTTACATTTTTAGTTGGCTCGATCAGTAGCCCCACGTTGTCCCATTTTTCAGCCAGGGAGATGGGAGCAAAGCTTTCTAGCTGTTTCACCACTTGTTCAAGTTTCTGCCCACTAAAACTGGCCATTTTCCGCAGACTGCCCACACAGCGTAACATAAAATTCCTTTTCTCCAAATATAGTTTCTTTTGTAAATTACAATTTCATGCAGCAGTACGCACAACAAATTCAATAAATGAAGCTCTATGCAATACTGGCAGCTCTACGCAACACTGGCACACTTTCCAGCCCTGGTATCATTTTGGCGCTCAATTAATAATTAAATATTTCATTATAGCTCCAACACCTAAAAAAATTTGGCGCTTCATTGAAAAATCAGCTGTTGACTTGTATTACTTATTTTTATTATAGCTGTAATTTTGTAAAATTGTATGCAATTATTAAAATAAAACTTTAAAATATATATGTACTTATTCAAAAATAAAGACAGCCGATGGCGATAAAGTCTCTCATATTATGATCTTGGCAACAACAATGATTAGTTTGATCGAATGACACATTTCTTGGGTTTTTTTATTGCAGAAAAAATACCTGGAGATTATGGCGATGTCCTTTGACTTCTTATGGGTCATATGCTCTTAAACCTAAATATGTGTTTGTCTTTGCTGCGTTCTGTGCGCTCATTCCAGTTTTGTGCATTGAACGTTGCAGGTCGGGCACGGAAACAAAGAGCACACGGTAAATATAATGTATTATGTCATTTAGCAATGTTGCTGCTGTTGCCATCACCGTTGTCGTTGTTACGTGTTTTATTTAAACGAACTACAAAAAAAATAGAATTTTAAATATTACGCCACAGTATGAGATTGTTTGCGGTCACACTTAAAGAACCAAACAATTTGCTTTTTGCTAGTTTAAAGCAGATTGACAGCTCCGTTTGCTGCCACAAAAAGCTTTCATGCAAATACAGAAAACGCTTTTTGGGAGCTTCAACTTTGCTTTTATTGTTGCAATTTTAGTGTAATTTTCGACGTGAAGAAATCGAGACGTTCGTGTGAGTAGCGGAGTCTTAATTTCTTTCAAGCTTAAGCGAAACGCGTATAATAAATGTGGAACAGCATGCAAATCGAATTACAATAACAAGCGATTCCGAAAGGTGTGTGTATGTGGCTGTGCGTGTATGTGTGATAAAGAAAAATATTTATAAATTGTCAAGAGCAAGCTGCCATTTTCAGCCGAAGAGAGCAAGTAAAACATACAACATTTAAAAAAGCAACAGCGCAGAGTACAATTTTGTGTGCATTGAAGCTGTGTGTTTGTATGTGGGTAAACGAGTGATTCTGTATGAGTGAGACACGAAAACAGGTGTATTTATGTGTGCGTGTGTACATGTATAGCTGAAAAAGAAAAGCAACAGCAAAACAAATAAAATTAAAAGTGAAATTCTTATAAACATATAAATATTACTACAAAAACTCACAACTCCCCATAGAGCAACTGAGACGTTTATTTTTGATGTTGCGCCAATATCAAATGTGACATACATAAATATGTATGTAGCTATGTGCGTATGTATGCATGTGTACTCGTAATCTCGACGTTCCGTTCGCTGTTATTGCGTTTTCACTTATATGCGAGCACAATACGGTCGTCTCACTCCCACTTCCAGATTGTTCAAGAGAGCGAGAGAGAGACGCTTAAGCGCAGTTACGCGAGAGCTCCATAATTGTTTGAGAGTGCATGTGTGTGTGTGTGTGTGTGTGGTAAAGTGTGAATGTGTGAGTGTTAGACAAGGCTTAAAAGCAAAGTTCAGCGTGAGAATTTCCATCCAACTTAAAGAAGAAATTTTTGCAGAATCGACGACAGTCAAGCAAAAGCACTAAAAGCGGAAAGTGAAGCAAACAAAATAAAAACATTCAATTTGCGGCAATCAAGCAGCAAGCAACAACCTCAATAAGAAGAAACACTATCGAAATTCAAGTAAAAGGCCCAAAAGCAGGCAACGCGGCAACAAGTTCAAAATGTGGAACCAAAAGGCAACAGCAGCAACAAGTGATAATAACAAGGAAAAGGCAACAACAACAACAACCACCACAACAGCAGCGGACGATTGTAGCTGTGCTGCTGATGGTGTTAGTGTTGCCAGCACTGCCAATCCAGCCAGTGTTGAGCAACAACCCAAAGTGCCCGCAGCAATTGAAAATAACAGTAAACAAATAACAGCAATAACAACAACAACAAGCACAACATCATCATTTGGCGGCAGAAGTAACGAGAGCAGCAGCAGCGAAAAAAAAGAATTAGCAGCACAAAGCGAAACAACTGATTCTGGTTTCATCTCTGGCCCGCAATCAACGCAAATCTTTAGTGAGGAAATATTCGAAGATAACGACAAAGAGTCGTCATCGGACAAGGGCCAACAAAAATCAGAGCAACAGCAACAATTGGGTAAAGATAAGAAGCCAGCAACGGTAACAACGGCAACAGTATCGGATTCGGGTTTCCTAACTGAGGAAATTGAAGTCTCTGGAGAGCAACAGACAGAGCAAGAGCAAGAGCAGGAACAGGAACAACAGACGCAACAGGAACAGGAGACGGAGATGCGCCTCAAATACAATGTCGATAAGGGCACCAAGCAATGGACGGTACAATCGAGCCTGGCCAGCGACGAGCCTATCAACAATCTCAATTCAGCCACAACAACTGCCAATAATCCCCCCAGCAGCAACAATACAACAACAACAACAACTGGACGCAACAAGAATGCAGCACAGACAACAACAACAAATGTTGGACTCAATAATAGCAACATCATGAACGCATGGGAGCAATTCTTTCAACAAAACGACGATGGCGACACGTGAGTATACGTTCCAAGTATTTCCGTTTCAATTGACACCCAAAAATAATTAATTGCAAATTAGGAATTACCCAAAGAATTTGTATATTACAAATAGCATTCTGACTCATGAGGAGCAACAGACCTGAATCAAGAGATAGGGAAGTCCTATAAAAAAAATAATTTACCATTATGATAATCCCATGATTTGCCCTTTAGCCTAAGTCTCATATAATGGGCAAGACTTGAACTCTGATAACCGGGGGTTTCATATAAAATCTTTGAGAATTTCCAAAAGCATCTGAGTACTTCCCCAAATCATAAAGGCAAACAAACAATAAGCGCATATAAAGATATGACAGAGTTTTAACAATTTCACCTTAGTTAAGAAGACTTAAACCTTTTAAAAGATATATTATGAATGAGTTTTGTGGACATAGAATATTTAACGCCCCCGGGTTATGCTCTTGAAACAATGTGAAGCCAGTGTGCTTTTTCAACAGAATTTCGCGAACAAATTTCGACTCGGTGGGGGAGACACATGAATCACATGAATCCAAAGACAAAAGAGGCAAGTTCAGAGACTCTGCCGAGACACATGTTAGTCAGACAGTCAGGGGTTTTCCTGGTATGCAGGTGATCGTTATAGTATTTTACCTGAGCTGAGCTGAGTTGAGCGTACATTGAACAGGTTTACGGCGGGTTTTTACGACAACACAACAAGTGGGAAATGTGCAGGTAAACGATCGATTGAATCAAAGTCTTAACCTTGCACTTTCTTCTCTGTCTCTCTGTAACAGTCCATTGCATTTGGCCTGCATCTCTGGCTACATGGATGTGGTTGAAGCCTTGATTCGCATGGCACCCCATCCATGCCTCTTGAATATCCAAAACGATGTCGCACAGACTCCACTGCATTTGGCTGCTCTAACCGCACAGCCAACGATTCTGCGCAGGCTTCTTCTGGCTGGCGCCGAGGTGAGTCGTCTGTCCAACTATATGAATTGAAATTCATGCAATCAAGCAATCAATCTACTAATCAATCTCTTTCCTCCATCTGTTCAGCCCACAGTACGTGATCGACATGGCAATACAGCCCTCCATCTATCCACAATTGCGGGCGAGAAGCAATGTGTGCGCGCTCTGACCGAGAAATTCGGGGCTAGTGAGATTCAGGAGGCGCATCGTCATTATGGCTATCTCTCAAACGATAAGGCAGTCAGTTCGCTGAGCTATGCCCGCCTGCCCGCCGATCTGGAGATGCGCAATTATGATGGTGAGTGAAGAACTTTAACTCTCCCAAGAAGTTTCCATCATTATGAGGGAGAAGCAATGCATTTCCATTTAAAGCCTAGAGGAATGTGTTAAAGTCTATGCGATTGCACTAGCATATAATTCTCCAAAAGTCTGCTCTATATACCATAGTATTCGATTTTTATGGTTTTTGGCAGTCACATTTGAAAGCATTTTGAATGGCTGCCAAGAAAATACCTTAACATAGTATAGATCTATATTTTAGCTGTCGCCCGCCATCGGCTAGCCACACTGCGAGACACAAGTCTGCGTTATATCTAGATATATGTATGTATATAAATAAATATATACATTAATGTTCAGCATGTGATCTAGGCGAATATGAATGCCTGCTTTTTGCCGCCTCTGTCTGAGCAGATGCCAAAGAATTATAAAAATACATTGGCCTCAGTCGGCGTCGCAACATTTTCGCGAGAAAAATGTTTTTCATTGGGTTTTTGTTATTGATTTTCCATATATACTGTATATATATAGAGAATTTTCCTCGCCGCCTTGACGTCAGCAACATTTGCTGTCGGCATTGTTTATAATCAATTGCAATGGCAATTGTGATATGTATGTTTTTGTGTGGAAGGAGAACTAAACTGAATATGATTACGAATATATATTTATTCGAGGCGCGGCCTTATTTCCTTATTGATTATTTCATTTGTAAACGTTGAATCCGATTATTGATTTTCAACAGGTAAAAATGTGGGTGTTATATCGCTTCCTATTGTCTGTGCGAAAAGTTTCCCAATCACAACTCTCTCGGAAAGGGAAAGAAAAGAAAAAACAGAAAACAGAAAATGAAACTAAGCCGGAAGAAAGTAAAAGTCGCCGTTGGTAGCTTGTGCAACTGTCGACGGCAAGAAAAGGTTAATAAACTTGTCAAAGTTTGTGGGCGTTGCAGTTGATTTTTATATATGTACACAGTTTACTTTAACCTTTCGCTTCATTTGTTTAATCGATTATTATTTTTGGGTTGTATTTAACCTTGTTCAACACAACAACAACAAATAGAGTCGAAATGGCCATCGTTGTATTGTGTTGCTTTAGCATTCGCAAACATATGGTGAACAAACATTTGGCAGCTGCTTACAACCGGACAAAACCGGTTTGCACAAACACACTGCAAACAGCTGCTGACCGAACCCACACACACACACACACACTTATTGATGTGGATGTGGTCTATATATAAACTAGCAGACATTGCATATAACATGCGGAATTGGTTTAGGTTTATACATACATACATACATATATATGTACATATGTTTAACTGTTCGCCAAGTCGGCTGCTTCAATGCAGACAAAACTTGCCAAAGAAAAAAAAAACCAATGAAAAAGCCAATCGAAAAATGTTGACGACTTGCAGATGCGCTTGCCAAGAAATTCGGGATGCCAAAGTTCAATTTCGAAAAAAATTGCAAATCAATATTAATTTTCCTAGGTAGTTTAATCAATTTCATAGCTAAAAATAAAAACAATATAGTCATGGTAAATTTCGAAATTTTGTTTACTATTAAACAAGCTCTCAGACATTTTGTTGTTAGAGCATCAAAGAAACCAGCAAGCGAAAAGCGAAAAAGATGACACGATGACGACGACGTCGAAATGTTTCGCCGCGACTTTTTTTCAAATATTTTTGTTTTGGGTTTTTCCAAAAACATCAACCGACAGTTGTGATTATTTCCGAATATATCAAGTAATTTAATAAATATAAAGGAATGGAGAAGAGAAACTATTGAATTAGATTCATGCAATTGTGTAATTAACAAAATAATTCGCAGAAAGTTTAAAACAGATCGTCATCCTAAAAAACCAAATAAAGAAATTCTCAGAAGAAAATAATTAATTTTTTTAAAATCATTTAGTAAAACAAATGCGTACAATCTTCTTTTTTTTTTGATGCGTGACGCAAGTAAGAGCATGATGTTGATTAACATGACTGTTATTTAGCATAGCTGTTATTTAACATGACTGTCAACAGACTTATTTATAGACTGCGATTTGTCTAAATTTAATGTGCCATTTTGTCTTGCATTTAAGTGAATTGCAAAGCAACAACAACAACAACAACGATGTGTAGAGAAAATGTGGAAAATGTTACGAAAATAGTCTGCGCTTTTCCTTACACATTTTCGCGCTGGCCACAGGCCAAGACTTTAAATACTTATAAAGTAAATATGTCGGCAAAAAAAAAAAACATTGGAAATGTTGTTCCAAATTCTTTTTATGTGGCAGCATCTCAGACATCGTCTTTACATTACTCAGCATATACTACCATATATATAATTGTTGGCTACCACAAATAAATAAATCTCAATGCATATATTTTACTTATCAGCATTTTTGATAATTTAATTGCTTGAGGTTATCGCGTTAAGAGCGACCCCAATAGTGGTTATGCTTTTATTTCTTTAATTGTCAGCATTTTATGCTGGTCATTAATATACCCTATATATTTTATGGCAAAAGGAAACTTATTTCTTTCAGTGCATATGCAGGTGTGCAAATACTTAATTATGCATTCAGAGGGAGCTGTCAAGTATTGAGGGTGGAAAGTATATTTAGATACTTAAAGGTAGTCCGGATTTCAGCCGTAGTCTGACTTCAGGGTATATCGCAGTCGCTCAGCTGCCGTTCTGGAATCGAAATAAGAATAACTGCTGGAAATTCCCAGCTATTTCTGGCCTTCAGCTCTTTGTGGCTGGAGCAAGGACAATTTGCTATTTAATATTCTTTCATTTTGGACTCGCACACGCAACCCCAAAAAATATCGAATTAGTTTCATATTATGCGACTGTATAAATAGGTATAGCACGCAAGGGATTAATTATAAATAGAATATATATACAATATTGGAATATACACATTTTGTTCAGTTATTTTGAATTGACTCGTTTCGGTCATAAACCAGATTATATCGATTATGATTTCGGGTCGACATTATCAGCAGTTGTATGTATATGGAACTTGATTTTGATTTTGATTTGATTTGAATTCACAACGTAAACACACAACCTGATATCATCCCGTTTAAGTAAAGAAAGATACTTATGACTTGTGTTAGCAATTCCCAAATTGGGTTTCTCTTTCTTTCCTCCTCTGTGTATGTTTTTCGGGGTGCTAATCACAACAATCTTATCGCCATTGACGTCACCCCTCTCTCGAGGCACATTAAGGGAATTTCAGAACGATTAACAAAACTCTGACAATCTGATACGACGTAAAGATCTGTTGTAAATATGGAAAAAAGAAGCAGTAGACAAAAAAACCCCCAAGGAAAATTTGTCCCATTACAAGACATAAAGTGTGACCTCAAAAATCCCAAGATAGCCCAAAAATGGGAAAACATTAAAATAAACCCATATACAAGCAAATATTAATTGAATAGATTCGTAATCCCCTTGGCAACTGCAACTGACTAAACTCTAGTCTAAACCTTATCGAATAAACGGCGAATAGTAGACTCGTAAATCCCAAAAAACCCCATTGGTGGTCGTCTATTATTGTGGTACGCGTTAAATGCTATATAGTGTCCGGTAGAAAAAGGCTATCTATATGATAACTATTATCACTGGTTTTACCATTACCATATTTGCTGTTGCTGTTTTTTTCTTGACTTTTTGTTTCGGGGTATTTCCCAGTTTATAAGGAAAGTTTGCGTTAATTGATATGAAGTAGTACTTGAGAGAGTACTTCTTCTTACAAAATGGGTCTTGAAAGCCTTAACCAAAGTAGATGTACTTATAGCGTATTCCCTCAGTTGAATGTAGATACCAATTGTGGGGAGGAATTTATCTTTCTGTTTATTCTGTTTGGGGCCAACACGTGTTTTTTGCTCATTCTAACGCTATCAGAGTGACTTGCTTCTCGAGTTAATGGTAATGGGTAATAGGTAATGGGTTTGGAAACTGCGCATACACATGTACTCGACTATTATTGACTTAGATAGTAGGTAATTGAGTGGGGAATGCCGTCGAACTGTGGATTGATCATTCGACATGCGACACACACACTTACTTAAAGAGAGAATGTAAGAAACTTAATTGCGGAAACTGGAAATGGAAATTCAAGCTGTAGTTGCATAACAATGCTGCTTGATCCAGTTATCGATACCTACAGCAACAGTTATCGACTTTAGATAAATGTAAAGAAGCTGTAACTTCAGAAAGTAGTTATCGATAGCAATTGTGAGCTATCGACTGCATATATTTGTAATGCGTTGAAAGGAAATGATATCTTTAGGAACAAATTTCAGTATTTACTTTCAATACTCGTATCGCGTTTCATCTAATCTGTTCTAATGACGAGCCGACAGACAGACGGACAGACAGACAGACGGACGGACAGAATGACTGGCAGGCGGCAGGCAATATGCGACCAAGTCCGTACGTAAACAAACAGGTTTAACCCACAACAGTTAACGTCAATAAATAAAATGAAAATATTACTCCGTTGCCGTTGCTTGTTGGTAATGCTTTATTAGCTGCCAATGACATTTACAATTTGCATTACAACAACAACATGTTAGTCAGCAGCAGCAGCAGCAACGTCTCTAGACAAGGTCAGGCCGGGCCTGATTACCTCTCCCCAAACCGATTGAGATAGCTAACATATATATAGAGAGAGAGAGGTATTATGAGCTCATTGCAAGCACTGCTTAACGGAAGTTGTAGATCATAATGAATGCTACTTTATATGGACGAAAACAAATGAATCTTCAATTTGAATTGCAATTTCCACGGTGTGTGACACACATCGATTGAGTTTTACAGAGACGCCGCAATACATGGCGTATGCGTGATGTGGGGTAAACCCCCGTAACAATTGTCAACAACAACTTTTACCAGTCTTTATCGGCGCTCCCCGCATTATCAGCGGAGGCATTTAAGCAGTCAAGTAGTCAGGCGGGCACTTGACAATGCCATTTTTTTTTGGAGCCAGCATTTTACAGTGTCTGACCTCTTCGCATTCGCATTCGCATTGCGGGCTTTTCCCACATTTGCTTTACTACTGGAGACATGTGAGTGTGTATTATTAACTGGTGCCAACACGTGGCACGATGATCACACCTGCCCCGCGTCCCCCTTTCTATGTGATCGTCGCGCATTTCATTTGCATTTCGTTTAAAAGAAAGTCAACAAACGATTTAATGACATAACCAAAGCCAAAGCCTGAGCTCGGCTTCAACTCAAGACTTTCATTGCCAAGTGGGCAAGCAAAGTAAACACACAAAAAAATATGTATATGGAAAATCCAAGTGCTAAATTGTCTTTTTTTTTGTGTCACGCTTCGTTTGCCAAATGTGATCTTGGGTTTTCTGTGACAATTAGCCTGGCTTGGGATTTTCACTTCATTTCCTCCACTCCCCAGTTGAAACTTTCCAGCCACAAAATTGACATAAATGTGGCGCCCCGCCGCCAGAAGTCTTTAAGTAAATACCCATTAACGACATATTGTTCGTCGCTCGTTGTTTAAACAGTTGTGCATTGTCTTTTGTGCCAGACAAACCCGAGCAGAGTTTTTCGTTTTCGTTTTCTCGACTTTATTGCGTTTTAGCCATAGGTAAATCCCCAATCCCCCACTGGCCTGGTTCTTTGTAATGCTACCGAAATAATATCAAATATCTTAAATACATAAAAGTCTAGCGAAATATTCAATGACATAACCTTTTCCATTTAATATTAACAAATTGTTTTCGCTTTTAATATCAAAGAGTCTTAACGGAACTTATTTGTTTTGTACAAAGAACCGGTTAAGAGAATTACAATAAACCTATTGCTCCCTAGGGAGAGTACATTGCCCCTTTTGCAATGCGATTAAGATTGTTCAATAGTCGAGCGATAAATACAAATATGATGCTGTAGTTTCCCGGTGATTAAATGCCACTACCACCAGATGTTTCTCGAAGCATGAATTACAAGCGAGTCTCTGAAGTAAATTCAATTCAAATACTTCTCACTCAACCGATCATAATGAAATTTGTAAAAGTTATTTGCAAAGTATTGAAATTACGTTCGTTGGCTGTAAATAATAATGCCTTATTACACGAGTATATTAATATAGCAATAACAATAATTCCTTTAACAATAGGGAATTCCCAACTTATTATAGACGGAGAGTCAATATTTTTCATCAATTCAACAATGCAATTGATAATGCACTGCAGCCTATTTCATTGAGAATGAATTTACAATCAATAATCGAATTCTAATGCAAGCGATGACAATCGAAAGTTATCGATATGCAAAGCAAAGCAAAGCAATCGTTTTTGTTGTCGTTGTCGCTGCCACAGATAATGGCTAAAACTTGTTGAAATTATTGAACGAAAAAAAAAAGAGTAGATATTAAATTTCATATAAACAATGCGAATTTATGATTTAATTATGAATCAATGAACTGTTCAATTGCCACTTTGCTGAAGGACAAACGAGCAAACGAAACGAAACTGAACTGAACTGGCCAGGAAAATAAACGAGTTGTCAAAAATACCAAACAAACAGCTGCCAAGAATTCAAATTATAATAATATAAGAAATTAATAAATATAAAAGAAACACAAAAATAACGCTTCGGACAATGAGCACAATTAATTAAAAATCGAACCAAAGACAAAGGGAGCGCGGAGGGAGCTAAACAAAACACAGAACGAAACAAAAAAACCGTCTTTAATATTTGCGCTGTCAATAAATTTGTGAACTTTGCGACTCGACTTATTATGGGGAGTACTTTCAACTGCGCCGTGGGTTTTTTTTTTTTTGTTGCCCGCTCTTGAGGTCGCGGCATGTGCAAATATCATATGATATAATGGAACAGGGAGAAGAAGCGAGTGGGATGAACAATTGAATTGAATTGAATTGAATAATTGCGAAGAGTGCGACAACAATTTGGTTTTTCAGAGCAATTCGAAATGCGTTTTTCGTAACGCCTATTAATTGCTTGAACTCACATTCGATTAGCGTTATTATTACTATTTGATTATCTGATTTCAAGTTTAACAGCTTTTATTTTGGCTTGTTTTTTTTGTTTTGTGATGTGTTTGGTTTTTTTTATGGGGTCTCGCTGGCTTTAACTCTCAGACTTGTTGGCAGCCGCAAAGATAGAGCTTTAGATTATACCTTCTCCACCTCCTCCCCCTCTTCGACTCCCTTCTGCGCTAGCAACCTGATGAGCTCAGGTGTTGGCTTGGAACGGATTTTAGTATTTGAAATCTAAGGCGCGTGACGCAGCACAGCGCTTGGGAATTCCCCAAGTTTGAAACAAACGTTTGTGTTTAATATTTCATATTTAATGTATATTTGAAAACACAAAACGTGTACATAATAGTTATATATACATATATGCCAGCTACAGATATAGATAGATAGTCATATAACATATTTATGTACAAGTTTATAAGTCGTATAATCGTATGCTAACGATCGGCACACAAGTTTTGGGCCACAATGGAACTGTGCTTGGCTGCTTGCTGCTTGCTTTTACTATCGAGTTTTGCTATAATCTCGCCTCCTCCTCCTCTAAACCCATAGTAACCACCTCGGAGATGCTGTGGGGACTTGTGTGTTGTGACTCGAGCTCTGAGCTTTGTCTCTGCTCGTGGCAAGATCGCTCCGTTTGGCTCACACGATGAAAGAAAGAAAGAAAAAAAAAAAATGTTGTCATCGTTTATATTTAAAACTTGTGACACAATTGTTGTTATTGTTTGTAAGCCCGCGAACTGGACTGCGACGATAGACAGATAGACAGACAGAGAAACGGACAATCGACTGGCAGAGAAGAGATCGACCCGGCTTTAACTTTCTTGCCAAGATTTCGGCTTTCTTTCGCCGGTGCTCATAAAATGTATTTGAAATGCACAGCAAGTTTGTATGTGGCTAGCGACTTTTAGTCGGATTGATTCATACGCGATTTATATGTCTAGTCATTTGAGTTAAATCATACGCGTAAATACCTTTGACTCAGCGCTGCCTTCAATCATCATGAACATCAAGCGCGGCATGATTAATTAGATTCTAAAAACAAAACGACGCAACGATAAATCCCAAATGCGCAGTTATCGAGTTGGCAACGCGCATGCGTAACGATAACCACAAACAAATATCGTTTTACAAATGTGAATGTGTAGTTGGCAACGCGGACGTTTCGCTTATGAAAGTTCTTGCGGAAATTAAATGCAAAACAAGCGGCACAACTGTAAGTGTGTGTGTGAAAGTCAATCAACAGCACGTGTAGCTCAAAAACCAATAACAACAACAACAGCAAGAGCAGCCGCAGCAGCAGCACAACAGCAATAACAACAATGGCAACGTCAAAGCAAAGCAAAGCAAAAGCTGTGTTGGTTCATCTGTATGCGCGATCAGACAGCGGGGGCTCAATTTGAGAATTGTTTTACATATTTATTTTTATTTATTCATTTTTTGCCTTTTTTTTTGTGGTTAAGAGCGTCTTTTCAGTAATACTACGCGTCAAATGTCAGTTGAATTATTGCAGATTTTATTTTATCATCTCTTTTTTTTTTTGTATTTTTGTTTATTTTTTTCAAACGTGCAAATTATGTGCAAACATTTTTGCTCTTAAAACGTTAAACCAATTTGAACTTGAGCAAACTTGTTGGCCGGTCGGTTGCTCCAACAAAATTTAGCTTGTTTGGTTTGTTAACTCTTTTGTTGCTGTTGTTGTTGTTGTTGTTGTTGAGGCTGTCGCTTTTTATGCCACTGCTGGTTTTTTTGACTTTACTTGTTGACTTTGTTGCTGTAGCTGTTATTGCTGCTGTTTTATTGTGGGAATTTCTTGGGTTTTTCAACGCACACCAATGCACACGATATTCACTCACACACACGCATTCGACACTCGTGTATATGCTTATGTGTGTGTGTGTACATTGTCTCCATATGGCAAAAGCGTTCGCACCGTTGTCTCCCCTTCTTTTCCCCTTCACTGCCTGCCTCCCCTCACACTCTTGTCTGCCTCGCCGCGCATCGTTGCTGTTGTTGTCGTAATCAAAGCTTTCGCACTGTTTTTGGTATTTTAAAACGCTACTTGCTTAACAACAACTACAACACCAGCAACAGTTGAAGAGGCAAAGCTTTTTCATGAAGCGCTTTTGAAGGGATCGTATTTCATTCATAAATGGAAGCTTAAATGTACAATGGGATTGACACATTAATTAATGAATTTGAATTTCTTGTTATTTTCAGGCGAACGTTGCGTACATTTGGCCGCTGAGGGTGGACACATTGACATTTTGCGCATTTTAGTATCACACGGTGCCGACATTAATGCCAGGGTAAGATTATCTACAATGATTATGAACTGAAATTGATTACTAACTATGACATTTTGTTTGCAGGAGGGAAAAGGTGGACGCACACCACTGCACATTGCTATCGAGTACTGCAATGAGGATCTGGCCAACTTTTTGCTGGATGAGTGCGAGAAACTGAACCTGGAGACAGCCACATATGCCGGACTAACGGCATATCAAGTCGCAAGCGTATTGAATAAGTCACGTATGCAGAACATACTCAAGAACCGCGGTGCTGAGACATTAACGCCGCCCGATAGTGATTGTGACAGTAGCGATATTGAAGATCTAGACGATACGAAGGTGAGCGTCACAGCCTAAAAACAAAAAATCCAAGAAAAGCAAAATCAATACAAAAATCAAATAGCATTCATTGAAAAGCAGTGAGACTCTCATAGTAGCATTACGTCTCAATGCAAAAACAGCTTCCAAATTGTTCAAACAAAAAAAAAATAGAAAGAAGGAGAAGAACTGTAAAATACAAACAAGCTGAACTGGTATTCAGTTAATGAAAATGAAATGAATAATTGTACTGTAACACTTATGTATGTATTGTTAAACCTACCAAAAGAAAAAATCAAAATCAAGGGAAGCAAACAAAATCAAGAAACAACAAAAAAAAAAAAAGAACCAACCAGAAAAAGAATATAGCAGCATAGATAAGTTAATATATTATAACCAACTACAAATTAGATATGCTCTATGTTTTAGTAGAGCATCGATTGAAAGCTGAATGTTGCCCACTGTAAGAATCCACCAACAAAATAACGAACAAAATGCAATATACATACAACATTATCTCTACATTAAATGTAAAAACAAAAAGAAAACGGAAGAAGACGAAGATATATCCATCTTTCATCTGTATACATATGAAATATTATATTTATGCTGTTATATGACGTAACTGTCACCTGCCCGCCCCTCTCGTCCCCTCCCCAAACATCTTCTAACTGTTGTCTAATTTAAGCTGTCTATGTAACTTGATGTTTGTCACTCTCTATCACGTTGTCTCATGCGAGCGATTCTTTAACTATACTATGTCTATCTGTACTTTTTATCTGTGTGTGTGTGCGTCTTGTTTGTTGTGTATAAATGTGTGTGCGTGTATGTGTAATATATAGATATGTATAACTAAAAATAGATCTAGAACTAGAACTACACAAAATGTATTTACGTGTTTTTTTTAGCAGTCAAACTTGTTGTTTTGGCTTCTCTTTTAACTCTTAACCACTTATCATCATACAAAAAGGAAACAAGAAAAGAAAAGCAAAAGCAAAAGAAGAAACTTGAACCATATAACATTAACATATGCGCTAGTTAATTAAGTTAGTTAAATCTAATTGATGTGTTTTAATGTTCTCTGACTGAATGAATTATGTTTGCAAAAATAAAACATTTTATTCGAAAATCCAAATTGTAATTCTTTAATCGGCCGCAAGTAGAAGAAAAGTATATTATACTATATCTAGTACTATGTAAGTATGTGTGTTCCTATGCATGTCTAAAGTTTTCATTGTTTATTTCGTTCATTTTGTTGGTAAATTCTTCAATTTAAATTGATTTGTAGTATGTTTGTATTGAACGATGGATATTTATTGCATAACTTAACAAATACTTTCTTTTCCAATTTTCGATTTCAATTTTTATTTTACTTATACTAAAATTTAAATTCGTTTAGTGTATTATCTTAGATAAGTTGTGCTGCAAAAACTCAATCTTTTCTTTTACTTTTAAATCTTGTGTCTTACAGATGTACGATCGTTTCGGTGATCCGCGCTACTTTGTCAGCTACAGTGGCGGCAATCCTATGACAGTGGCTTAGAAAAGTATGAGCATGTATTTAATTCCAATGATTCCGAATGATCAGCCGCAAAATCCTATATTCCGAGACGAAACAATAAAACGAAGCTGAACAAATGAACAAACCCGATTAATGCAGCGAAAAGCAACCGATTTCGAAATGAAATACATAAGGTTTATTACAATATAATAGTATGTGTCGCATAAATAACAACATAATGAAATACACATAATAAAAATGCACATTCTTAAATTAACAAATATAAGTAAAATCAAAATACATCAAACATTAATTGGCATCTTAAAATTCCTAGTACATTAATCTTTAGCTAGTTAAATATTAGAGGATGAGATTAAATTAATCCTAACGCAGACTCTGTCGGAAAACGCTCTTCTTGGCATTGCTGTTCACGCTGGCCACCTTCTTGGCCGCCATTGGATCGGGTGCAAAGCAATTCCAGAGACGCAGCGTTTCATCCGCACCAGCACTAATCACGGTGCTGCCATCCGGGGACATGGCCATTTGAAGCACACGCGACGTGTGTCCTGTAAGATCCGCCTGCTTCACCATTGTTGGATACTTCCAGATTGTCAGTTGATTGTTGGCAAAGCCGTGCGCCGAAATCAGCTCCTTGTAGTGGCGCGAGAAGAGCAGCGAACACACCTGCGATTTGGAGTCCACCGACTTAATAAGCGAACCATTGTGTACATTCCAGAACTTAATGCAACGATCCGCTGTGCCACCGCCCGAGGCCAGAGTATTAGTCTGCCAGGGACACCAAGCTAGAGCACGCACAGCCGCCTGATGCTCCGTAAATTTGTGTAGTGGCTCCTGTGCAGTGCCCACTCCACTACTGCCCAGCGACCAGACATTAACCAAATTATCGTTGCCACCGCTGGCCAAGTATTTGAAGTCGGTGGACCACTTGAGACCGCACACTTCCTGGGCATGGCCATTCAACGAGGAGAGTTTGTGCTCTCGTGAGCGCACATCATGATGGATAATGGTGCCGTCACGGCTGCCCGACGACACTAGATACGAGTTCCATGCCAAGGAGCCAACACGAGCACCATGACCGTCCATCACACGCAGACGCTTCACTTTGGAGCAGTCCCACAACTCGACGGCGCCAGTGCTGTTGCCAATGGCCAGTATTTGACCTTCTTGGATCCACGAGAGCGCACATGCGTAGTCGCCCTCCTCGTATTCGTTGAGTTGCTCAATATTTCCGGTGGCAGCGTTCCACAAATATACACAATTACCCAAAGCCACGGCCACAATATTATCGCCGCTCCAGTCCATCAGATTGAGATCTAAAGTGAAGTGAGATTAATAGGTGTACAGCAACGAAGTAAATTCCCACTTACAGTAATCGTTGATAAAATCGGGAGCATCAAGTATGCGCTCCGAGGTGGTTGGAATGTAACGTGATCCGCTCTTGGTCGAAATGGGCGTTTTCAGAGAATAAACAACCTTCAGCGGATTCGTATGTGATTCAGGCGCAGCAGGTGCTTTATTTTGATAGCACAAGATGCGCCCACTTTTGGAGTTGTCTCCACCCACTTGAGCCGCTTCTGTAATGAGCTTCTGGTGATCACTCTTGTGCGCCGATGCCTGTACATTGTTATCATTGTTACTGCCCGTGGGTTGCTCATCGTTCTCTTCGTCAGACTTTTCTTCCTTTTTAACCTGCAAGAGAAGCAATTAATGTGTGTTTCAGGCTAGCCCGCTTGGCAAGAGATAGTTACCAAATAATGCGCGAGTTCAAAATTGGTTGCCGCACGATTTGGAATGAAACGATCGCCGCCTCCAGGTGTCTTGGATGGCGTTGTCATGGATTTTTTTACTTTGGCTTCCGAGTTCTTGCCGGGCGTCTTTGTCGACGCCTGGACGCCGGAGAAACTAGTGTTATATGAGACAGAAAGCACAGAACGTGTGGTGTTTGCACTTCCATTCATGGACGCCTCCAGCTTCTTCTTCCAGCGGGGCGCAGGACCGCGCGTGTCCCCGTCCATCACTAGCGCATTTTGCAGGTCACTCACAAAGTTAAATTGCGACATTTTTAAAGTTGTGTAGGTTTTACTTTACTAAATTAATGTACTGTATTTTTACTATATTAAAATCACAATTTTTACGTTTGCTGTTTATTATTTGACTTGACTGGCCTTTGTAGAGTATGTGTTGCTTGTTTGAAGCGTCGTGAGAAAAGTGCAATGGCGGTTTGGAAATGCCGCGGTATGAAAATCGCGCCGTAAAATTATACCAGGGCTACACATTCTGATCGCCATATTGCACCTGCAATTTTGAGCCCAGCAGTTATCGTTGCAAATGTAATAATATTGCAATAAATAATAATTTAATAATAATAGCGTTCAGCAAAATCGCCACCAAACATTATTTTATTTTAATATTCTTCAGAAATTTGCTTTGAACGTGTATCCAGTCTTTTTTTTTATCGATATGCAGTATCGCGCAACAAGCGATATTTGGTATATTTTGCAAAGTCACGATGAAAATGAGAAACAGAAAATAGTGAGACCGCAAACACAGTGCAGTGCAGAAGAGCTATTTGTTTTTGATTTCGCAATTGACTGGAAAATTAATTTTTTTATGATAATCTGAACAGTGGTTGAAGGACCAAGTGATGAGAAAAAATGTTGAAGACAATGCGCAGGTATTTTGAAAAACACGGATATAGCAAACCTCTTGACGCGCCTTTTTCGAAATATCGTGCTCTTTTTGGCGTTAAAATGTATATTTTAGAGATTTAGATTGTGGCCACACCCCATCTTCAATACAGCTGTCATCATCGCCGCACGACTCACCCCTCAGTACGTTTCTGTAATAATTTTGTAAGAAAAAAAATTCAAAGCTAATTAATTTGGATTAGATTAAAAGGTGCTAGCACAGTATTGAACAAACCGCAACAAACAGAATGGCCTTCAACTTTACCGCATTCACTTATATTGTGGCGCTAATCGGTGATGCATTCTTAATATTTTTCGCAATATTTCATGTCATTGCGTTCGATGAACTGAAAACAGATTACAAAAATCCAATTGATCAGTGTAACAGTCTAAATCCGGTAAGCAACTTAGCATACACTCTCTTGTTACCATATTTAATGACATTTTCGATTGCAGCTGGTTCTACCGGAATATTTTTTACACATATTCATTAATTTGTTATTCCTCTTCTGCGGAGAATGGTTCTCGCTATGCATCAATATACCTCTGATAGCCTATCACATTTGGCGGTAAGTTAAAGGGCAAAAACTTAGATGGGTATTTAAAGTTTGCCCAGCAGAATATGAATAGTGACTTTAACAGTTTTTGGCCGCCGGCAACATTTGTAGCTAATTTGAGCTGAGCTTTGTACTTCGTTTCTCAAACATTTGAGCTGGGTAATTTATAAGGGATATTTTTGCAAGGTCGTTACACTAGGGGGAAATATTTTGTGTCTCACTATCTTGAAAAATTAATGAATCGTAATTGTTTTAGGTACAAAAATCGCCCTGTTATGTCTGGTCCTGGTCTGTATGATCCCACCACGGTGCTGAAGACGGACACGTTATCCCGTAACATGCGAGAAGGTTGGATTAAGTTGGCTGTCTACCTGATCAGTTTCTTCTACTACATCTATGGGTAATTATAAATGTTTTATAAATCGTGCTGTCTCGCCTAAATATGTATATTATTATTGGCTAATTTTAGCATGGTCTATTCGCTCATCTCAACATAGAGGGTAACGGGCAAAGCTGTCTGGGGATCTCATTGTTGTTTGGCACCAGCGCAGCGCATTAACTACATCCTCTCTCTCTCTGCATCGTTAAAGTCGTCATAAACTAGTGCATGTGTGGCAATCGGTTAAGAACAAATCGAACAAATATTTCACGTGTAAATTCAGAGTTAAATTCATAATGCGATAAATCCATAACGAAAGACATCTTCGACATAAATTTAATATTCTGTGTATTGTTGAAGACTTCTAATGTTTTTTAATGATTAATATATTATTACTCTTTTTTTTTTATTGATTTGCATTTTGATAGTTGAAGCCTGAAAGAAAATAAAGTAAAATTATATTAAATTCATTTATATTTATTTTTAATTCACACATAGCTTCAAGGAGAGTGGAATTTTTGATTGAGACGACCCTGAAGCTAACTCGCTATCATGTTCATCGTAAAGATTACGACTCATACCTTATCAGCCAACTTGTGAACAAGATAAATTTAAATGCTAACAAAATTGTAAGTTACTATGTTTGACAATTGGTTTATTACATATTCGAAATGAAATCGAACTTGGACTTTTGTACAATTCAAACTGCATTCCCATTAAAATATAATATAGTATTATCATTAGCAATGTATTCACAATAATTTATAATTGAATAGTGAGGGGCGAGTGGGGCGGTGTGTAGGACAAGGTCGGGGTATTTAGCATTAATTATGACATAAAAACAACAAAGAACAGAAAGAAGAATATCAAGACACCGAATATCTTAATCATGAGCCAACGATTCTTTGAAACGGATTGAAAGTATTTGAGGATTTCGCCATGCGCCGCCTCAATATTCAGCTCCGCATCCGCCACATTGGTATCGATGCGTTCAACAATCTCCTCCTGCTCTTTGACCATGTGCGCCAGCTGCTGAAAGATGCCGCCCAGCTCCACAATGGTCGATTCAATATTCTGCATCGTTTCCGCTCGCTGTTGCACATATGTGTCGGACTCATCGTAGATGGCCAATTGCTGCTGCTGCTGCAAATGCGCTGGCGATGGACCAAGCAGTGGTGAGGTGTCGCTCATATCTATGCTGACCGCTTGATTCTCCTCGCTGAGCAGCAGCGATCCCTGCTTCGCCGTCGACGGTGAAACGGTGTGTGCAGCAAGTGGCCCAGGTCCTTGGCTGAATTGATCGCGACGCGTCTTCTGATGCTTGAGATTTTCTGTGCGCACTTCCAGTATCTGTTTAAAGTCGGTGCTCATACTGGCCAGTTTGGATTGCAGCGCAAGCACCATGTTAGAGGAATGTGAGACCAGATGCTTGCCATTGCTGGTGCGTCGTTGATCCTTGGAGATGTCCTGCAGTCGGGCAATCTGTTGATTCAAGGCATTTAAATCGCCCTTAATGATGTACGTTAGCTCTTGAATCTCTTGTGGTCGATCATCGAAAAGTGTCTTCTTTTTGGCCACTGCACGGGGAGATAAGGAAAGCGTTAGTTTCAAGTTATGCGAATAATCAGCTCTACTTACGCATGGTCAACTTCTCTAGCTTGGCATATGTGCTGGCAATGTTCTTGCCTATGAAGCGTGCAACCATCATGAACTCCGAGTAGCTCTGCACTTGTTTGGCCTTACGGGGATCTCGTATATTGACGGCTCTGGTGATGTTCCGTGACTGTAGCGAACGTATCGCATTAGCAAATTCCCCCGTGCGATCTCTGGCCGCCATTATGAAGACTTCCTGCTGCGGTTCCAAATCCGAGTCAAGTTCGCGCTCTGGCTGGTCTCCAAAATTGTCGTAGTTATTGTTGTCGCCTTGCTGCGGCTGTAGCTGTGGATGATTGCCAGTTACAACTGCAGCAGCGGCGCTCAGTGGTTGCTGGATAAACGAACGCAGTGCCTGTCCCGAGCGTGATGAGATGCCACTGAAGAGATTCCACTGGCCACGCGCTGCCTTGTTGTATTTGTCGTCTACGTCGACGTCGGCAGCCAAATGCTGCGCTTCGCCAATGTGTATGGCAGCCTCAAGTGTTGGCTGCACGAATTGGTGCTGCAGCCCTGGTTGGATTAGCGTTGAATGTTGTTGTTGCTGCTGCTGCTGCTGCTGCACCAAAGGAGGTTGTGGAACACTGCTGTAATTGCTGGTGTATTCCTGGTCCGTTTGCTGATGGCGACGTCGAGTTTGCATCTCATTGCAAGTCAAGTAGCGCTGTTTTTGTTGCTGCTATTGTTATCTGAATTTTGTGTCGTTGACGTTGTCTTTTTGCATTCGTCATGCACTTGTTTTTAACTGCTTGTAATTATTGTTGAGCTTGCGAAACTCTCTCAACTTTGTGTAATTTTCAGTTGAACACGCAGATTGACTTTGTATGCACACAGTGTGTTATGCATTCATTTTTAAATACACTTGCAGTTGAATTTTTCAATTTTTAATTATAAAACGCTAAATATTTTTGCCAGAAAGAAAACTCACGAACGCACACACACCCACACTGTCAAGCCAAATTCCAGATGACAGATGACGTGTTGCTGTGGCAGTGAGCTACCAACGCATTTCAAATTAAAAGACATAAAATAAAAATTATAAATAATTACTTTTGCCTCATATTATCCAACCTTCTAAATGTTATTTTCAACTCACTTTGCTTAAATATAAATTATTATTTAATTTTTATTGTCATATGAAATTTAATATAATATGATTTCAAATTTTTTGGAATAAAAATACCAAATCGGCAGAAGTGGACAGCCCCACCGGTAACTTTTCTGACAGCTGCTCATACTCTTGCACTGCTTCTTCTTCAACCTAGTGTTTTTTCATTTTCATTGAGGTCTCGTGTGCCAATTGTAAAATTAATTAATGTTTTAACTTAATTAAATAAATATCCGTTGTATTATCAAAGAAAATGACACTCTATCACTTTGGCAATTGTGTGGCGCTATTAATGCCCTATTACTTTACCTATAAATACTCTGGCTTGTAAGTTTAAAATGCCGCTCCCCCAAAATAAACTGTGTCAATCAATAAATTACAATTGTTACCCCTATATATTTTGTAAGATCTGAATATGGTGCATTCTGGAAGTGCGTGCAGGCAGGATGTATTTATATATTTACACAGCTCTGCAAAATGCTAGTTTTAGCCACATTCTTTTACTCGGATAATTCTTCCAATAGCGGGGAGTTTAACTTCTTTGCGGTAAGTTTACAATTACATTTTCTTCAAGTCTTATCTGGATTTATTGTTATTAAAATTTCTATATAGGAAATACTGCGTTGCAGTGTGGATATGGCGGATCTTCTCGGCTTTGCTTTAATTCTAAGCCGTATTCCCGGCAAAGGCCATTCTAAGCTTATTACCGCTGGATTGGGATGTACGATAATTGGATTCTTGTTGGAGAGCAATGGAAATTGAATTTCTGTTTATATATTCTAGGGGCAACCGCAGAGGTAATATTGTCGCGTGGTATTATGCTTTGGGTTGGTGCTCGTGGCACCGAGTTCAGCTGGATATACATTCAAAAATGCCTGGAGTCCAATGTGCTGCTAGTGCAGCATTTAACCACTGCCACCTTGATTTGGCTGTTCACTCGGCACGATCTCAACAAGGCATTGAAACCGCTGGTCTCCATTCTTCTGGCGGTTACCATCTTTAAGGGCGTTTGGCTGGAGGGTCTGTTGCACATTCTCAGCATTGGACCGTGGTCAGCGATTGCGTTCAAGGCTCTCGTTGCCGGCATCATTGGATTCTGTTCGCTGAATATTTACGCAGGTCTCGCCCAGCAAATTGGCATTTAATCTGCGTATTCATATTTAATATACATGTTTTGTTTCATTTATTATTTGTGTTGGTTGTCACGGGTTTTAAGTTAGGTACACAATTTTGTAACGACAACCAAGGAAAAAGCTTAGAAAATTACAAGAAATTTTAATGAATTATAGTTATGGTATAACGATGATAACAAAGATCGACTTCTTACAAACGAAAGAAAAACAAAAAGACACTTTTCTTAATACACCTACTAATTAAATATGATTATTCGCCGAAACATTTTCGATGAGCTTTATGGATTCTGGGCCCAAGGCGATGGCATCCATTTCAAGTGTTCCCATTTTTTTTGAGATCCGAATGAAACCATCACGTGAAAGATCTGTAAGAAGTGAGTATAATTTAATTTATAAGATAAGATAGCAGTGTTTTAGCTTACATAACAAGTGACTAAAAGCTAGGGCGGCTTTAAAACGGTCTGGAAATGATTTGATAAACTTGTCAACATCAATTGACTTTAAATCCGGATTATTACGCCATATCGCTAGCAAATCCATCATAATGCTGAATGAATCTTTGTGAAAAATAGAAGTTTAGGAATAATCAAGACATTAATTATAGCTTAAGTGAACTACCAAAATCATTACGCTCAGTGCACTTAATTTGCTCCACTGGGTTGTTGTTAGTCATGTTGTCGCTGAACGGCTGCAACTGCGGGGCAAGTTGTAAATTGTCCTGTGGTTCATCTGACATTGATATTGGCAATTGAAAAGAATTCTCTAGTTCCTGTGGTAATTGAACAGCGTTTAAAATGTTGCTGGCTAAGGCATCGTTGTAATCGACATCAAGTATTGCTCGAAGTGTGTATTCGCAGTCCGATTCACTTTGTTCACTGCTCAACTGGACTCGTTCTTTCAAGACATCTGGAAAAATGACACTGAAAAGCAAGCTACTTAATAATACCAATAATTATTGTGTTCATAAAATTATTACCTCTGTTTAAAGCTGTTCAGCATCGTGAAACTTTTCTTTACAGTCTTTGGTTTTTTTCGCTCTGTATTTGCATTAGCCAATTCCTCGTAATATTTCAATCGATTTTTAAGGATTTCTCCACGCGAAAGTTCAATACTTTTATCAATTTGTAATTTAATTTTACGTGACTTTCGCCGCTTTAATTTTAATGTATTAAAGTTAGTTGAATAAGTGGTTGATACCTCAGCTTTTGGCGCTGCAACGACCTCAACCTCATCAAAAAGTTCGCGTTCTTGTGGATTAAGATGATTTCGCGAATGGACAGAAATACTTGTCAATGTAGGTTTTTTGATGCTTAACTCTGATGATTCATTGGCATTGGGAGATTTGCGTTTCACTGCGATAGATGCAAATACATATGTATAAGAATAGTGCATAATAATAAACACGAATAAAATACTTACATGAATTTCTATCTGGTAGAAATTGTTGAAGAGCTTCATTATCCATAACTCCAAGTTCGCCAAAGCCGTCATTTCCCACAACTTCTGGGACATCGAACTCCGTTACTGCCAGTTTCTCAGTGATGCTGATATATTGCTCAGTTGTAAAAATAGTCTACAAATTTTATTCCACTTAAATCTTATTTTAAATAAATTAATACTTTACACTTACCTGCTTAATGTTAAACAGTTGATTATCGTCGCACCAAAATTGCGATTCTGTTAGCATATTTCTATAGTAGTCCATGTGATCCTCGTCCAAGAGCTGTGGACTCGCGATTCTGGCACGCTTCGACACACAGACGGTTCTAGAGATGACTTGCTTGCGTTTACGCCTCACGTAAATCGAAGAAGCACGTGTCGAAGAAGAAGCCGCTACGACATCGTCGAATGCAAAGTTGGTGCCCTTGATTTGATCAAGCAAACGTTTGGTGTCGTCTGATTGCAATGAAGAAAATATTAAAATATATATATAATTAAATTATTAATTGGACCATAGAACAGCATGTACAGCGAAGAATCTTTGTAAAGTTTGATTAAGTTCGGCCGCTAACGTATCATACTCTTCCTTACACCCGGGTACAGTTTATATTAACTTACTCAGTAGTGAAGACACCTGATGGTTGTATATGAAGCTAACACCAATAGTAAGGCGAGCAATGTCGGAGAAAGCCACACTTCTTTTGCATAATTCATTTTCATTATCACTGTTCTTATTGTGTTCTATTATGTCCTTAATTTGTTTGCTGGGAGATGAAAATCCAATTATACCAATCCAATTGGAAAGTATCGAAAGTAAGAACTTACCAACAGTTGACAACGTTCGCGGTTTTAATTTCATCCAGTGCCAAATGCTTGGCAAATTGAGTTGCGGCCCTTTTGTATTGGCCGGCAATCCAGCATGGCCGCAACAGCTTATTACTTTCTTGCAAACTGAAGTTATAATGTTTCAGCGCCATTATTAATTAATTCATTTTTAATTTCCCGGCTTCGAGAAAAAGCGGGATGAAGTAACGGCACAATTATGCATCTCTGGCGGCAAAGCGCCGATCACAGTGTGACCCCACCGTTACGAACTGCAAATACCCGTTAGCTGAATGTGCATTTAGGGAATTTTGTCATAAAGGGGTGCTGTCACACTGGATAGTTTGTTATTAAAACAGTGCGAACAGGACACAAAGAAAAGCGAGCGTTTTTGTTAAATTCTACGCAGTCTTTTCATCATTCCCTAAAACAAAAACTCCCTTTTGTTATTAAGTGCCAAGTGCGGCTTTATCTACATGGTAATGTGTGAAACATAAATTCACACACACAACACATCTTCTGATCAATGACTAATAGTTGTAGTGGCTATGAAATTGTGTTTGCGGGTGTGGAATGTTTGTGATTGTTGTCGATACGAGATGATAAGGGAGGTGCTTTTTTCATTTTTATTTTAATTACTTTCAATGCATTTGCAGGGTGATAACAAAATATGCGACATTAGCAATGAAGTGCTGGAGGAATTGAAGAAATTTCGCTTTCGCAAGAGTCAAACCAACTCGGCGTTAATATGTAAATAACAGAAAATATGTCAACGCTTGATGATTGGCATGGCAACAGAACTTTGATTGATGAGTTTTTTCACATTACAGTAAAAGTCGACAGGGAGAAACAATTGGTGGTGCTAGACGAACTAATTGATGATATATCCGTCGAGGAGTTGCAGGACTCATTGCCAGGACATCAGCCACGTTATGTGATATACACATATAAAATGGTGCACGATGACCAACGCATTTCGTATCCAATGTGCTTTATTTTCTACACGCCGCGCGACAGTCAAATTGGTCTGCAAATGATGTACGCCTGCACGAAAAGCGCCCTCCAACGGGAGGTGGACTTAACTCGTGTCTACGAGATACGTGAACTTGATGAATTGACAGAGGAGTGGCTACGAGCGAAGCTTAAATAGATCGATAACGCTGAGTAATCAGTCTGCATGAGGTATAAAGCAATATTTTATAATGTAGTTTCTCTCTCAAAATAGCATTAAAACAAAAAACACTTACATATTTTGAATGGAGCAAAGCCAATACCAACGATAACGATACATACCAATACCAAACAAAAAAAGTAACAAAACAAGAAGTAATTTTTTTCAACAAAACATTATGCATTTATATTGTAATATCAGTATATAGTTGAACATGTGCGTGCATATGTAAGTGATTTAGTTGTGCATTTATTTAAGCGCGAATAATAATGAGTATAAATGACATCAATTGACAATTAGCAATGATCTTATAGAAGCTGTGCTTGCCAAATTTATGTATATTTATTGTACAAAACAAATACAAAGCTAACATGACAAACAAACAATTCCATTTTATATATACAACACACGTACGTATTCATATACATAATAAATACATACACATATGTACTGCTTAAATAAAAGTGTTCATATTATCTACAAACTAATTTCAGTTTAGTTCCTTTAATACTAGGCTATAGAGAAAAACTATTCTTATAAGAGTATTATAAATTAATAGTGCAAGCGTTGCGCCGCCGTATGATGCAGCATTGTGTAGCGACTCTCGCTGGGCGTCGGCGGAGGAGGAGGCGGCGGAGCGAGCATATGCGCCATGGCAGCCATGCCCATTTGATGGGTGGCTGCGTTTGGAGGTGCCAGATGGTGAAGTTGCAGTGCATCGTGATGATGCATAGCTGCTGCTGTGGCCGATGGCGTCGCCGCGGGATGATGATGCGGATGATAATGATGGGACATGGGAGGTGGCGGTGCAGGCGGTGGCAACGGTAAATTCAACAGATTATTGTGCGCTGCATGACTGCGAAAGTGCAGACTTAAGCTCTCCGCTGTGTTGTAGGCCTTGTCGCAGTCTGGGCACTTGAAGAGGGCATGCTCTAGCGCTGTGTCAAGACCTACAGGATCAGTATCGATGGCCTCGTCATCATCGTCGTCCACTATGTCTTGCTCTGTGCCCGCATCCAGTGGATGCAACTTTAGTTTGTGAGCACGCATGTCGCGACGCCTGCTAAACGATTTCCCGCACACATCGCAATGATGATTCTTAATCCCGGTGTGCGTAATCATATGCTTCGATAGATCACCAGCCGTGTAAAACGCTTTCTGGCACAGCGAACAGATCTGATCACGCACGCCGCTGTGTATCTTCTGATGTGCCTGAAAATTGCCCAGCGCTGAAAACTGCTTGGAGCAGATCTCACATTGGAAAGGCTTGTTCCCAGTGTGGGTTCGCTCGTGCACCTTAAGATTGTGCTTCTGGGCAAAACGCTGAGCACAATAGCTGCAGGCGTAGGGCTTTTCACCGGTATGTGTGCGAATGTGTTGCGTGAGCTGTGCGGCGCACTTGAAGCTCTTGTGGCAGGTGGCCACGTAGCAGGTGTGTGGCAGCTTTGGAACCGGCTTAGGGCCGCGTTTCTTGTGACTTTCTGGCGGTTTACGTTGGTATCGAGATCGTCGCTTTCCGCGTTTCATTGCATCGGCTCCGACGTCTTCGTCGTCACTGGAGTTGAGCGGATGATTGGCTTGCGGCATTGGCTTAATCTCGTTGGCCACGAATTCAGTGTTGGTGGCCGCATCGTGACGCCAGGACTCGTGTAGTCCCAAATATGTCCGGAGTCTCATATCACTATTTTCGCATTCCTGCTGAAAATGATAGGCGACGCCCAGGCGATACAGACAATTGTTACAAATGCCCACTGGCAAGCCGTCTGTCTTATAAACCTGTGATTATAAAATTATTTCCAAATAGTACTTGTGTTTGCTGAGAAAACTTACGCGAATTTTGGAGCACATCATCAACATCTGTGAGGGCATCATGGCGAACTCGGTGCTATAAATGGAAGTTAATGGGTTCGGTGCCCCCTCTTCTAAGCAGACGCGACATATTTTGTGCACATTAAAATCCATATTATTGCGAAGTTTCTGTATTATTCGAAAGTAAACATTTTATGTAGTTGACCAGCAGCTGTTAAATAGTTCGCTTCAGTGGTGTAGTAAACAACTACAGCTGGCATGAAGCTCAAAATTCAGTGCTGGAAAATGAGAATTATTTAAAGAACTTTTTTTAATTGCAGTGTGGTGGTGGACTCGTGTTTCAAGCCGAAATTCTTCTGAAAAATTATATTTTTAATACAAATTTAACCAGAGGAAAAAAATACTAAATGGGGAGAATAAATGCTTTAAAATTGATTTAAACTAATTTTTGAACTACAAATAGTGCTTTTGATAAAATAAAGAATTATATGTATCGATATAATTGATATTTGGAAAAGTTTATCAACGATGTATCGATAGTGCCATTGGTGTTTCTCCACCTCTAACTCTCTCTCGCTCTACTCTCGTTTAACACACAATCGGCCATCGCTTGCAAAATAAATAATAGAAAAGAACAGACAAGTGAAATTCAATTAAACAAATAGTATTTATTTATGCATCAATCGGTGTGATTGACATATAGCAATTCGAAAATATATAGCATACATGCAATTTATTTGCAGTGGTGTGGCGTGGCGCAGCTGGAGGCTTAAATAGGGCAGCGGCGTGGCGAGGCAGGGCGACGGGAGGCGAGTGTAAAGAAGCAATTTGTGGATTTGGAGCACGCAGGCTGTTTGGTGAAATTTTTGTTGTTGTTGTTGCAGCGCCACCTCCTGCCCACAACGCGCACACACATACGCACGCATACATCGCATACAAATACAAGATGCTGTGTATACAATATTAGTGAGGAGGAAAATTTATGCTTTTGTAAACTAAACAAAAGCTGTGAAAGAAACGAAACAACAAGCGGAAAGTGGAAGCTGGTGAATGCAAAGTTTAGAATTCATCAGTCGGTAAACAGCGCATGCAATGGCAACAAGTCAAGAGCACCAACAGCAGCAAGTTGCATCAGCAACAGCGGCAACTACAACATCAGCGACAACAACTCCTCTGCTAAGACAACGGCAGGCAAATGGCGGTAACAGTCACGAGACGGCGTTAAATGGCAAAGCAGCAACAATTAATGACTACAATTCCGGCACTTTTATGAAGCTGAAAACCTATTTGCTGGCGCTGCGTCCTTGGTCGCTGTCCGCCAGTTTAGTGCCCACATTGTTGGGATCTGCGTTGGCTTATCGCTCGCAGTGGTCAGCGGACTTCTCGCTGGTCACTTTCTTTCTCACCGCATTCACAGTGGTCACCGTGCACTGTGCTGGGAATGTGGTCAATACTTACTTTGATTTCATCAAAGGCATCGACAAACAAAAGGCTGACGATCGCACACTGGTCGATCACATACTCACAAAGGATGAGGTGAGTTCGTAAAATATCTTTACTAGCTCTGCACATATCTCATCGCTATTATTTTTAGGTGGTTTCACTTGGCGCTATTTTATATTTGGCTGGTTGCGGTGGCTTTGTGCTGCTCGCTGTTCTAAGCCCTGCTAAAATGGAACATTTGGCTTTAATTTATTTCGGCGGTCTATCATCGAGCTTCCTTTACACCGGTGGCATTGGTTTCAAATATATTGCACTGGGAGATTTGGTCATTTTGGTGCTTTTTGGTCCCATCTCGGTGTTGTTTGCCTTCATGTCACAAACGGGCCATGTGGACTGGACTACGATGGGCTATGCCATTCCACTCGCTCTCAACACGGAGGCGATACTGCATAGCAATAACACTCGCGATGCGGAAAGCGATGGCAAGGCGGGCATTGTGACGCTGGCCATTCTCATTGGACGCACTGCATCTCATGTGCTGTATGCGATGTTGCTCTTCACACCATACTCACTCTTCTTCATATTTGGACTGAAGTATTCGCTTTGGTTCCTGCTACCGTTGATAACGCTACCGCAGGCATTTCAAATCGAGAAACGTTTCCGGGATGAGCAGACGATGCATGTGGTGCCCAAGCAGACGGCGAAGCTGAACTTCTTCTTTGGCATCCTCTACATCATTGCCTGCTGTTGTGCCCAACAGTTGCCGACGTTTGTTTGGCGCAAGCATTAGATGCAACACCTTGATGTGGAGATGGCAGCGTCTTTGAAACAATTTTTGCAACAGTTTTAGGGAATTTCATTAGTTGTAAATGTCTTGTTTTATTTTTTTTTGTTTAATTTGACTTTAGTGAATTGTTTTTGTATGGAATTTGTAATTGTATTTGCCTCAAGTTTGCAGTTGCACAAAATGTTGAAATGCTTTGCTAGTCTCCTAGTCTCTAAAACTATCACTACAACTACAACTACAACTAATACAAAAAGCTACAGCTAAAGCTAACTCTTAATTATTATTACTAGAACTGAACATATCCCTCAGAAGCTCTCGATACTCAAGAGCAGCAGACTTAACTTGATCATACACACACTTTCACTTTTATTTATTTCACCAGAATCTTTGAAATCGAAATGTAACGAAACCTCTAGTTTTTATATATATAGTATGATATGTACTTAGGTACACACTCTTCCTCTCGCGCGTTGGAATATTGGACCAATATCGTTATAGCGTCGGCGTGTGCAACAAAATAATAAAATCATTAAATGGCCTAGATATATATATACTATTACACATACATACACTCACACACACACACACCACATAAATATACATACTTATACATATATATATTCTAAAGTTATTGTTACTTTATAGAAATGCTTAAAAAATGTGCAATTAAGTTTACGATGAATCGACAATGTTGGCTTTGCTTTTTGGTGTGCAGCAATTGTTAGCGTTTTTACACACACACACGCGCGCATATTTATATATATATTTCCGCATATATACATCTACATATATATATATATATATATAATTAGATCATGTAAGCCCAGTGTCTAGCAGCAGGCTCAAGAGTGAGAATATAAACATAAAAAAAGACAAAAACTTCATATTTTAAAATGAAACAAAAAAAAAAGAAGAAAAAGTAAAATGAATAATGCAAAATCGTATATATATTATATACAGAATGAATCGCCAGAATCTGAGCGAGCAACAATTGTTTTCCAAGCATAAATCACAATACCTATGCATATAAACAAATAGCTTTAAATACATTTGTACATCAATAACAATAACAAACACAAACTATTTGTGTATTCATCGATCGGATCGAAGCGAAGGCAAGATGTGAAATGTCTTTTGTTAAATTACGGGCATTCTCCAAAAATACGAAACGATTTGAAATTCATTTTGTGCACCGAATGCTGTAAACAAACAAATCGTTTTTCATATATTTGTATCGGTATTTGTATTTGTATTCGTAATATTAGTAATTAAAACGATTGAAAAGAAATATCGTTAATTTTGTAATTTATATGCTCACACATGAAATGCTTTTGTTGTTTGCTGAGAACGTGCAAAATATCGAGAGGCCAATTATTAAATTGAATAATGTATAAACACAAAAACAAAAAAAACAAAAATCGAAAATCAAAAACAAATCAACTAAATGACAATTTTGTAGACTACTTAAAAACGAGAAACCAATACCAACAAGAATGAACAATAATAATTATAGTTATGAGTATATTGAGAGAAGATATTGCAAAAACAAACACTTAGAGAATGTAACTGAATTGTGTTAGCTACTTTATGTGGAATAATTAAAACAAAAATGGGATTAGTGGATATAATTCGATGTGAACAACAATATTTTATTTAATTGTCTGAATCTGATAATTTGAATGTGAAATGTGTGGCGCGCAAGTGATTGCAAAAGTTATCGATAGACAACTTCGATATGCCCAACACACACTTATCGACTGGCAGCAGTTAAAATATAAATTTCGTTACTTTTTTCTTTTTTAGCTTACTCTGGGCACCAGTAGGGCATCATATGGCTTCACTGCCGCCGTGGCGCCCTCCAGAGGAACTTCCTCAGGCATCTGGCCGGGAATTGCGACCAGTTTGAAGTGCTGCAACAACGTCGTGGTAAACATGAACAAATTCTGCCGTCCCAGCAAATCGCCCATGCACCGATGCCGCCCAAAGCCGAAGGGATTGAAAGCCTCTGGCAATTTAATTTGTCCACCAACCAAATAGCGTTCCGGATCAAATGTCTCAGGTTCGGGGAAATCTACCGGATTAATGAGCATGCCACGAAAGCAGGCAATCACCATGGTATCCTTGGGTATCTCGTAGCCACTCAGTCGCGTATCGCAGACGGCACGATGTGGAATGCCAAAGGTGTGCAGCATGAACATGCGAACCGCTTCCATGGTGATGGCCTCGCAATAAGGTAATTTGGTGCGATCCGACCACTCGGGTATGCGTTCCAGTCCAACCACTTCCTTGATCTCGTCATAGGCACGCTCCTGTATCTCGGGCTGACGTATCAAGTGCATAAAACAGAAGCCCAAACTCTTGTTGGTTGTCTCAGAGCCCGCGAGAAACATGTCCAGGCAAATGGCCAGCAGACTCTCGTCGCTAAACATGACGCTATCGCTGCTCTCCTGCGCCCTCAAATAGCTGTCCATCAGATCACGCGGCTCGTCATAATTCCGATACGTGCTACGATGCAACTCAATCTCCTTGCCCATAAAAGCATACAAGGCTCGGTGACTCTGCACGAAGCCATTGTAACCAGAGAAATCGGGTGCAATGAAGCGCAGCAGGGGAAAATGACTGAAGAGGGCACCGACCATGTCAATGTTCTTGAACAGCTCAAAGAATGTCTCCAGCAGCTCGGTGATTTCCGCCGAGCCGGGCTCATAGCGTCGTCCGCTGAGCATGCACCAGAGAGTGTTCAGCACATAAACGCTGGTCAGATCATGCATCTCAATTCGCGCCTGCTTGCCACCAGCTGAAGCAAGGCGAACGCGCAAATCCTGCAACAAACAGCTGGCTTCGTTGTGCACAATGTCCACCATGCCGCTGCGAGCAAAGCCAAAATTCTTCAGATGCCGCAAGATGAAGCGACGCTGCTCCACCCACATCTCGCCATCGGTCAGGAGCACGCCCAGCCTCGAGTTGAAGGTGCGCAGGCGATAGAAGATGCCATCGGGTCGACCGTCAATGTCCTCATTCGTCATCATCTCGCTGATGGCCTCGTTGGTATATGCAATCACCACTTTATCCTTGCCAATCTTCAGCCCATAGTAGCCATAGGCGTTGACATAGCGTCGAGCCAACTCATCAATCACCTTGCAGAACATTCCGAGGCGCATGCGCAGCTGCGAGATCTGCAACGCGCTGCCCACAATGGGGTACCATCTGGGTCCTGAAAGTGACGAAGAATTGGGGTAAGCTTAAAGTTTTTTATTTTGAATACTAAACTTTATTTTTAAAGAACTCTATTATCATTATTTTCAAACTCTTAAAATTACAGGGAGTTGGAATGGAAGAAAAATCATAAAATTATCAAGGTAATTAACCATATATAATATATAATATATAATGATTATATCACATAATAATTATTTTCCTAAAGTTTTCAAGGAATCCATTTGCTTACCTGGCGGAAACTTTTGCGGCTTGCGGACGCCGCTCAGCAGAAAGAGCAGCACAATTGTGGCAAAGAAGATCACCGAGTAAAACATTTTGTGGTGCGCAAGTGGCAAGTGGCAAGTGTTAAACGATGATGCAACATACGTTGCAAGCTGTTGGCTTTCACTTTCCTTTGGACTCTCGACTGTTGCGCAATCGCCGCAGCAGCTTGTTTGTGCTGCAGCTTCACTTCACCTTGTTATCGGCAATGTGGCAAAAGTTGCAGACAGGCAGTCGGCAATCAGGTGGCAAGTGGCAGGTGGCAGTCAGTTTTCTCCCTCGCGACACAGATTTTCGCAAAGTCGTCGAAGTTGCACGCTTCGACTAAAGTCGCCGCCTTGGCCGCAGCTTCCTTATATAGCATATGCACAACGAAAGCTTTCTTCCGCAGACTGGATTTTATTTGATTTAAAGTTTTCCATTACACATTTACCGCTGGACGGACACACAGCTTAAAAGCACAGCTTAATGTACAGCAAATTGTTTACCGAGTCGAGCTTTGACTTCGACTTCCTTCTTTGACTGACCCACTTTTCGGGTTTCCTCATCGTTTGCCTAGATAACAATCCTATTTTAATGGTATATAAATAAATATGCATAAGTTTAGCTCCTCTTTGTAGCTGCATAATTTAAAGTGCTGCTTAAACTCAGTCACGATTCAATATTTATTTAATTTTATACTAAAATAATATACAAAATATTCATTAACATCAGCAGACCAAGTTTAAGTTTCTGCTTAAACTTAGTCACGATTCAATATTTACAAATTTATTTCGTTTTTATTTCAAACTTATGAATTTTAAATTTCCCCATTGTTAATTTATAACTATAAAATAGAAATAATAATATACAAAGTACACATTAACATCAGCAGAATAAAGTAAGAGTTATCCAAGTTAAACAGTTGAAAAACTGCTTCCATAGAGGAAACAAGCTAAAGTTTGTTGTGTTCTCATTATTAAATTCGTTAATATAATGATTCCTTACTTTAAATTTAAATGTAGATTTTAAAGCCTAGAAAGTTAAGAAGACTAAATTTAAGATAATTATTTTGTTGACTTGTTTTCTTTACTATTTAAAGGATATAATTTCGCATCAGTTTCAATTTCTAAGCTTTGCCATTGATCGTTTGGTTGCCTTGAGTCGTTAATAATAGTGAATGAAAAACCACTTTGCGTAGTATTTGGCGATTTTTCCAACTGATGCCAAAGGCATTTTCCAAAGATTTCTGTGGGTGGGCAAGTAAAAAAAGTGTTGTGACCCAGTGGCATGGTCAATGCCATGGACAAAGTTCAAATTTGCTTGTGACCGCAACATTGAAAAACTGGCGCAAACAATAATCGACGGAAATGCCAAAAGCAAAAACGAAATAACCGAAATAGAAAAAATACGAAAAACAGCCGAAAGGAAAAACAAAAAGAGGAAAACTTAAACTTGGCCAAAAGCATTGGCAATTTTGGTAAATTGGCAATCGCGAAAACTAGTTGCAGGAAAACCAAACGAACCCGTTTTTTGGTGGCCGAAAACAAAGTTGAGCTGTTAAAGCTGAGGCCGAGGCTAAGGCTGAGGCTGAGGATGTTGATGTCGTCGCAGTTGTCCATTATGTCATAAGGCTGAGTGAGCCGCCAGCAGAGATCGCGGAAAGCAGTGGGCGCATGTCCAAAAAGATAAACGAAAAAAAAAAAAAACAGCTCGTTAGCTTCAAATTGCAACTGCAGCAGTGGTTAAACTGGAGTCAGTGAGGCAGAAGCCGAAACCGAAGCTGAAGCAGAGCTAAAGGCATTCAACTGCTGCACATTGAAGTGCTGGCCACGCAGCTCAACGGACGTGTTTAGTTAACATTTAACAGTAGAAGCAAGCAATGGGTTTTCGGTAAGCAGCAAATCCTCTCAAGCGATAATTCATAGCTCATAATTAACTCTATTTCAGTGTGGTTCTCTTTGCCGTCATGGGTCTGGGTGCCATGTACATGATGCATCTGCTGGCACAGGATTGGACACGCATACGTCCCATTCAGGGCATCACGACTTTGGCTGGACAAGCGAGCAGCGCGTTGAATCTACAGAATCTAGCCGGTCAGATTCCCCAACTTGCGGGTCAGATACCCAATCTGGCCAGTCAGGCGAGTGCCGCCTTAAATCTACAGCGTGGCAAGCGAGGCACGCTTCAACGTCAACGCATCCATCCATCTGATCAGCCGGGCATTGACTGGAAACGCATCCTGGCACGCGATCCTTTCGAGTGCCTGCAGTCGCTCATCTGCCAGCTGATGTCTGGAGCCGAAGCGCACTCCAGCGAGGCGGAGTTATTGATGGACTTCTTGGAATCGTCGCTGGAAATGGCGCCCGCAAAGATTGGACGTGCCTTCAGTCGTGGTCTGGCGCTGCGAGGGAACAGCGAACGTTGCTACGATGAGTATCCTTTCTGCTTGTACTCGGCCAAAACAATGCTTCGCATCCTGCGCTGGTTCAGCGAAACAAACAGTCCGCCGGTGGATGAGGAGTAAACACAAGCATCCAACTTTAGCTGCAACAATAGAGGTTATTAGTTGTACAATAATTAATTAGATTTTAATGTAAACTTAAAGAATTTTAATCCTCAGTTCTAGAACACGTAGTTTTGTATGATCAGTATAGCAAAAGTTTATTATTTTTGTAACAATTTCAATTTGCAAAAATATTTATTATGTACTCGTTTATGCATAATTTGTGTTATCTGCGTACAATCTATGTTTATACATATAGTATATAGTATAAATCAATAATCAAATGCGGAATGAAATAAGATACATATATCTGGAACTTAGCATTTAGTTTATGACATAGGAAACTTGTATGACAGAGTGTAAAAGGCGAGTGACGTGCTTAGGTGCTTTACAATAACGAATGAGAAGTGGATAAAGTTAATTCGATCAATAATTTAGCATCTTCGGTTAGTTTTGTTTCACAGATTTTGTTCATCGGTTTTGTACAACAGTGTTAAAGTAAAGTAAAGAGAAGTTTATATAGTTTAAGATAGAGAGCGTTGTTTGCATCATTTGTGCACACATTTTTGTGACACAGAGATTCTTCATCGAAAGTATTTGAGCGCTAATAAAATCATATTGTGCTTACAACTAAATAAATATTGCAAAATTTCAGGGTGTTATTCGATTCGATTCAATTGTTGCGCTGTAGCGTCACGCTGGTCACATCCTTCACAATCATTTCGGCCACCTGCCAGGCGATCTCTTCCTGCACATTATCCTCGGGCAGATTGACCAGCTTACGCATGGCATTCTTCACGCTCAGCGACCACGCTGGCGTCTTCGATGTGCTCACCGCATCCACAGCGTCGAAATCTCGTTCATAGCGACCGAGCGAATTAACGTGACCGAACTTGAGTGCGCTTACCGGACGTTGCCACAGCAATTGGGGATTTGTCAGCTGCCTGGCATCGATATTCATCATGTTCGCTGTCGTTGTCTTGACCGGTTTAGCGTGGCCCGTGTCCAATCCAGCCAGCAGCGTGTTATGCTGCGAAATGTGCGTGCAGTCGGACATAGACATCGTTTTGCGATGACGCTGCTGCTGCTGCTGCTGGTGAGACGACAACTTCGGCGTGCGACGCAGACTTAGTCTGTGTTGCAAGCTCGAACTATCGGCGGACACATTCTCGACAGGCACTTGAGCGAGCGGCGACATCTTGGCCTTTAGCTCATTCACATAGTTGTCGAAGATGTGCGATTTGAGAAAGTTGGCAAAATGCTTTTGCTCCAAATACTTGGCAGTCACCAACAGGGCCAAGTCAAAGGCATGCGCCAGCTGCCCAGGCGCACAGATCGCCTGCTCGACGCGCATGCGCAGCTTCTGCGACATCCACAGGCGACACTCCGACTGCAGTGAGAAGTAGCGTTCATAGATGATCATGGCATCCGTTTGAGCGGCACGTTGCGCCTGCTCATCGTAGCTCTTGCGAAAATTGATGGCAGTTATCCAGAATTCCAAGCATTCGCGCTCCTGCTGCTGCTCCAAGTACTCGGTGAGATAGAACAGCGCCAGCTCATCGTACAGCACATCGTAGATGCTCAACGTGGACGCTTGACCCTCGATTAGCTCTACGCAGTATTTGCAGTAGTAGCTGCTCTGCAGGAAACCTTGCAGATGTTCGCGTTCCAGCTGCTGCAGCACATATTCACGTGCCTCCTCGAAGCAGCTGGCGGAGATGGGCTGCGGCGACTTGCCGTCCTTGCTGCTGCTGCTGTCCTTGCCACACAACAACAGCGAGATGTGCGCCAGGATGACAATGGGCAGCTCCAATTGATGCGGCGCATTCACAATCAAATACTTTTGATAGATTGCAATGGCATCGTTCATGCTCGCCGCACTGATCGACTGTGATTTGGGTGGCTTCTGGTGCATCTGTTTGTTGGTCTCCGCATAGATGCGACTCTTCTCGTCATCGGTGAGCGGCTTGCGCATGGACAAGTCGCACAGTGTTTTCAATTCAGGTACATCGTTCTCCTCGGTCTCCTCCTCTTCGGTGACAACTGTCGTTGTGGTTATTGTTGTTGTTGTCTCCTCATCTTGTTGCTGCGCCACATCGACAACTGTTGAGTTGTTGCTCTCCGTGGCTGCACGTTCGTGTTGCAACTGCGTTAGTGCCGCACGTCGAAAGTTCTCAATGTCCAGATAGAATTTAATTAGTGACAGCGCATTTTGTGTCTCCAGATATTGTACAAAGTAACTGAGGCAATCGGGTTCACTCACAATGGCTGCCAGCGACATGGAGAGACGCGAGTTGTATTTGAATATATCTGAAAAGCAATAAAAATATGAGTGATAAGCGTCATTCGAATGCGCAATTTATGAATATTGCTGTCCGGAAATAACCAAAGTAGCACATTTTACATATATGTTTGTATGTGTTTTTATTAATGGCATTGCCTCATTACCTTCATCGGCGACAAAATTTAGCAAGCTGCCATTGCCCAAGCTGACTGCATCGCCCGCTGCCGCTGCCGTCTCCATCTTTTCCTCCTCCTCCATGAAGACCTCATCACAGAAACTTGTTGTCGAGCGCAATGAATGACGTTTTTGCGCCGCTGTCGCAGCACAATCGACCACATCATCATCATTGATGCCACTAGCATCTACCAACGTCGTATCGTGAGAGCTGCGTCGGCGGCCTATGTTTTGTTATTGTTTGTTTGTTTGTGTGCGTAAGTCAAAAGCAGAGAAGAAGAATTAACACCCAAAACGTAAACACAAACACGGGAAAGTTTTGCAATCTTACTCGTCTGCCTTTTGATGTATTTCAGCATTTTCACATTCTAGTCGCTCTCAATTTGTATCAATTATCAATAATTTGTATTTTTAATTATGATGTTTGGCTTCAAAATAACTGAATTATTTACTTCGTAATTTAGTTGTGACAAGTTGAATGTCGAGTTGGAGCAACAATGATGGTGAAATCGATGAATGGATGGTTAAAAAAAAATTGAAAACAACAATTATTTTTGAAGCCGACTATTATTATAAGAAATTCATCTAATATTAAACAAATTATTTTTTTGACGACAAATTCAGACTATTTGTTTCTTAAAAAACGAAAGAGCTTTCTTAAAGCTGTTTTATTTATCGGAGTGTGACCACAAGCATAATTTCTGAAATGTACTTTTTAAGCTGTTGATATATACCGAAATACAGAAATAATTAGAATCGCCACTTGGTAACCCTTTTTTAAGGGTTGCTCAAAATGTAAAATGGCGCTTCATTTTGAACACCTTTCTGTGTCAGATCTTTTAAAATAATCTACATATTATCTGGATTCTTTTATTCGCACCATATGTGTTGCCTTCTCCGCTGATTAGATTTTCGCTAAGAAATCGATGATTGGATATTTTTAAAATATTATTTGACCGATATCAAGTCAGGGCTGCCACTCAGGGCTTCCGATTGTGGTAGTGTTTTTCGATAAGTCATCGGCCAGTGTGACAACGCAATAATCACTTTTATTCGGATGCACACACTGCAACGCAAGCAGCTGTGCGACAACGTTGCGTTTTTTTTCTCTAAATTTCACGAAGTTTGAGTTCTTATCAAAAATAAATAAAAAAAACATAAAAAACGTAATCGCGGGAATCACACGAAAGTTAGAATTTGGGAGTGTCTGTAAAAGAAACACAAAATAGTGACACCGATGAGTGTGGCAGCACCAAGAAGCGGCGCAGCCGGCGACAACAACAATAAAAATCAAAACTCAAAACTGCCTTCAGGTGCTCTGGACGATCTCGTACAATATGTGACGTTGCATGTGCGCAAGCCAACGCCATTAAGTGGCGTGGTCTTGCCCTTTGTTCCACTATATTTGACCGCATTTTATCTATGGATCTACGTGTACAAAAGCCACGACAGTGAAACGCCGTTGAATGCAATCGAAAAAACGCCGGGCGCTGAAGTTGCTTCTCCAGCGATAGATGGAGACGATGGAGCTGCCTGGAATGATATAGGCTTTATTGCCGTGGTGGCCATAGCATTTCTGCATGTCCTCACACTGCTCTTCTGCTACTGGAGCGTCCATGTGCTGGCCTTTCTCACCTGCTCGCGTGTCAAGCAGCCGGCCGCAGGAGTTCTAGCCAAAGTTGTACCCACTGAGAACAATGGCAACTCCAAGATTGTGCCCATACGCAGCCTGAAGCTGGAGGACGGCACACTGCAATACTATCTGGTATTCCAAAAGACCAAATACGTGTGGAATGACGACAAGAAAACATTCCGTGCTGTGGAGTTCCCGGTAAACCAACTGTTAAGCACCTACGCCAACTCGTATGGTCTGGAGACGGAGGAGGCCATCAAAACAGCAACGCAGACGTATGGCAACAATGAGATGGATATGGTTGTACCAGAGTTTCACGAACTGTTCGTTGAACGCGCCACGGCACCGTTCTTTGTATTCCAAGTTTTCTCTGTGGGCCTGTGGTGCATGGATGACTTCTGGTATTATTCGCTGTTCACGCTCTTCATGCTGATTGCCTTCGAGTGCACCATTGTAAAGCAGCAGCTACGCAACATGTCCGAAATACGTAAGATGGGCAACAAACCGTATTTCATCTATGCGTTGCGACAGAAGAAATGGCGTCAAATTGGCAGCGATGAACTGTTGCCCGGTGATCTGGTGTCCATTACTCGCTCCCAAAACGACAACATTGTACCCTGTGACGTGGTCATTCTGCGTGGCAGCTGCATTGTGGACGAGAGCATGCTGACTGGAGAATCGGTGCCACAAATGAAGGAATCTCTGGAGTCACTGCAGCAACTCGACAGCGAACTGGATGTCGAAGGCGATGGCAAGCTGATGGTACTCTACGGTGGCACCAAGGTGGTCCAGCACACGGCCCCCAGCAAGGAATCGATGCGTGCCCCTGATGGCGGCTGCATTGGCTACGTCATACGCACCGGCTTCAACACGTCCCAGGGCAAACTGTTGCGCACTATTTTGTTTGGAGCCAATCGTGCTACGGAGAACAATGCTGAGACCTTTGCTTTCATTGCCTTTCTCATGGTCTTTGCCGTCGCAGCCGCTTCGTATGTGTGGGTCAAGGGCAGCGAGGATCCCGAGCGCAATCGCTACAAGTTGTTCCTTGAGTGCGCTTTGATCCTGACCTCGATTATCCCTCCAGACTTACCCATTGAACTGACGCTGGCTGTGAACACATCGCTCATTCAGCTGACCAAGCTATTTGTGTTCTGCACGGAACCTTTTCGCATTCCATTTGCCGGCAAAGTGCAGATCTGTTGCTTCGACAAGACAGGCACGCTGACTACGGATAATCTGATGGTCGAAGGCATCGCTGGACTCGCACCCAATGGCAAGTGTGTGCCCATTGATGAGGCCCAGGACAGCACCATTCAAGTGCTTGCCTGTTGTCACTCATTGGCGCTGCTCGAAGATGGCTTGGTCGGTGATCCGCTGGAGAAGGCGGCACTCGCAGCTGTCGACTGGAACCTGACCAAATCCGATAGCGTGATCCCGAAACGTGGCAAGTTGAAGCCACTCCGCATTGTGCAACGTTATTACTTCAGTTCGGCGTTGAAACGCATGTCGGTGCTCGCTGGTTACCTGATGCCCTTCTCCAACGATGTGAACTACATTGGGGCCGTCAAAGGTGCGCCCGAGGTTATCCAGGGCATGCTTAAGGAGGTGCCCAGCGACTATGAGAAGGTTGAAGTTGCACTTCATTTGTATTATTAGCTCACTTAGTAAACATGTGCTGTATTCATTTTAGATCTACTTGGAGTATGCACGTCGTGGTGCTCGCGTCATGGCGCTGGGCATCAAGGACTTTGGCACACTGAGTGGTCAGCGTGTGCGGGAACTCAAGCGCGATGAGGTCGAGCGTGATCTCACATTTGCCGGCTTCGTCATCATCTCTTGCCCAATGAAACCCGACTCAAAGTCAGTGATCAAGGAACTCGTGCAGTCCTCGCACAAGGTGCTCATGATCACCGGCGACAGTCCGTTGACTGCTTGCCATGTGGCACGGGAGCTGCGCTTCACAACCAAGAAGCTGGTGATACTGACGCCACCACAACAGGGACGCACCGAAGACTGGAGCTGGATGACTGTGGATGGCGATCGCAGCTATGCCTTGGATGACAGCAAGTCCCAGAAGAACATTGCCATGCTCTTGTCCACCAACGATCTGTGCATTACGGGCGAGGGATTGCAGTACTTGCAGCAGTTCCACATCGAATACATGCGCCACTTGCTGCCCCAGGTGACGGTCTGTGCACGCTTTGCGCCCAAGCAGAAGGAATACATCATAACGACACTGAAGCAGTTGGGTTACTACACGCTGATGTGCGGCGATGGAACCAACGATGTGGGCGCCTTGAAGCATGCCCATGTGGGCGTCTCGCTGCTGACCAGCGCACCTGTGAAGCGCAAGCGCACCGAGGAGGAGCTGCAGCAAATCAATGCAGCTGCCACAGCCGCTGCAGCCGCAGCTCAGGCGCAGGCCAATCAACAATTGTCGCCGAGGGAGCGTGCATTGCGCCGCCGGCAGGAGCATATCAATCAAACACAGGCGCGTCTACAGAGCGCCCTCCGCGACATGGAGGAGCAAACGATGGTGAAGCTGGGCGATGCATCCATTGCTGCGCCGTTCACTAGCAAACTATCTTCGATTACATGCGGCAAGTTTTAGTGTTTTTGTTTCACATAGAATTACAACTAATCTATTATTTGTATTCACAGTGAATCACATCATCAAGCAAGGACGCTGCACGCTGGTGACGACGCTGCAAATGTTCAAGATTCTTGCATTGAATGCACTCATTCAGGCCTATTGCCAGTCGGTGCTCTACATCGATGGCGTCAAGTTTAGCGACACACAGGCCACCATGCAGGGCATCTTTGTAGCCGCCTGTTTTCTGTTCATAACGCGCTCCAAGGTGAGTTCTGTTTGTGCTTCGTTGTAAACCTGTTATGAATGTCCTTGCTTGCAGCCACTGAAAACGCTGTCGAAGGTGGCACCACTGCCAAACATCTTTAATTTGTACACTATCACGACAATTCTCACACAATTCGCTGTGCACTTTGGCACACTCTACTACCTGACCAGTGAAGCATCGGCGCTGGCGCCGCCCAGGTGAGCAAAATCTTTGGCATATATTAGTATTTTACTTATTAATGCTTTCTTAATCACACAGAGTGGAAAAGGTAAAGCTTTATATTGACATGGACAATGAGGAGAAGACCAAATACGATCCGAATATTGTGAGCAGCACGGTCTACATCATTTGCATATCGCTGCAGGTGGCCACCATAGCTGTTAACTACAAGGTGCGTATAATTTAATGATAATTTTCTATATAACAATTAAGAAAGATATGGGCTCGACTGTGAGATGTCCGCTTCACATTTTAAGTAAACTCACACTCTACCAGTATATCTCAAATATACCGCGAAAAATACAAATATACCGAAGGCTATATTTGACATATAGATATTATACTACATTTGAAATATACCATAGAGTACAAAATATACCAGATTGTCAACAAAAGTAGCGTAATAATAATAGTTCAGATTGCAGTAGAAGTTTTTCCTCATACAAAAGAATTTCTTAAATAACTTCTACAATTTGTATCTGTTAGCAATCAAATTCTCGGAAATTATCCTGCAGGCACAGAATTATAATACCCGGGTATAAAAATCGCAAAATGTATTAATGACAAAATATTGTAGACGAATTTCAATTCATATTTTAAAAAGACTTTTTTAAAGATCTTATACTTTAAGTAATTTGATTAATTCTAGTTTATTTCATTTCATGTGCTTATTAAATCTCCAAATAACTTAATTTATTAACCCATCTCTTACTCAACAGGGTCATCCGTTCATGGAGAGTCTGCGCGCCAATCGAATGCTGATGTGCGCCATTGGAACCTCGGCTGCTTTGGTGCTTTTCCTCACCACTGGCGCCGTGCCCGGATTGACGCAATTCTTCGAAATTGTTGACTTCCCGGCGAATGTAAGTTTGGCATTGCCACAGTCAATACTTAAGCTTTTATTGAACAACAATCTTTACTTTGCAGTTCCGCGTCACATTGCTCACTGTGCTGATTGTTGACATCGTTGGTGCCTTTGCTCTGGATCGCATTTGTTCATTCCTGTTTGGGGAGACGCGTCGCAAGTCCAAAGTCCTCAACTGTTAGAAGTAGCATTAATCCATCCCCTCTAGTTAACTACAACAACCTCCAGACATGCAGCAAGTTTTGCATTTTCCTTCCTGTTCAACATCAAAATGGAAATGTTGAAGATTTTCATTTGACTTTTCGTGTGCGCTGCAACTCGTATTAAAAAATTGTGTGTTTTTCGGCGTCGGTTTCTTAAGTGTTAAATGAAGTGAATATGAATGCAAAAGAGAAACAATTAATTCTAATTTATGAAAATGTTTTATTTGTATTATTTTTTGTGCATTTGCATTTGAATTTTCCAAGTTGTGCGTACTAGATATGCAATTAGTGAAATTGACGTAAGATTTGTAATCTAGTTAATAAAATCGAAACAGTAAACGTTAAATATATATATAATCATAAATATGATTAGTTTTGAATCTAAGCTTCGTTTTGCACTTGCTCCTCTAACTTTGAGTCCTCAAGCTGCTTAAACTGTATCAAGATGACCAAGTATGTGGTTACAGCCGAAAAGATCTAGGAAGAATATGAATGGAAACATGTTAAACTATGAATTCTATGAATAACTATTGTATTCACTTTAAAGAGTGTGGAATTGTCGATGGCAAAGAAACCATAAGCTGTGAATTGCACCTCCTGCTTGATGCTCTTGGTGAGAAACTTGTCAATCTATTCAAAAGAGTATAAATTAATAAGAGTTAAGCAAATGTTGAATGCAACCTACGATATTCTGGAACTCCTTGCTCTTGCCGTAGACACGCGCCAGGATCTGCGAAGTGGAATTGGCCTGCAAAGAAAAAGGGAATTAATAAAGAGGGGAAGGAAGTTGGAAGAGGAATGAAAGCCCACCTCGTAGGTGGTGGCACCACAACTGCGGGATAGCAAGGCCAAGAGGGAGGTGTGCAAACAGAGCCAGGCGAGACACCATTGCAGAATGTGGGCCGAGATGATGCCCTTGTTGTTGGTGATCTGCACAAAGAGATTGTACCAATTGGTGGTCACCGTGTAGAAGGAGTAGCCGAGAAAGCAGACAATGATCAGGCTGCAACACTCGTTGATGCTCTTGTAGATGCGCAACAATTTGTTGTGGGTGCGATAAATGAAGAGCGAATCCTCTGGAAAGTTCTCCATGTTCTTCTTCTTGGCCAGCTTCTGCTGCTGCTGCTGCACATAGGTGAAGGCATTCAGCAGTTGATTGACGAAATGAAAGCGAATGCAAACGATGCGCAACAGAGCCGAGGCAAACACTATATACGTGGCAGTCAGGCCATTCTGAAAGGCATAGAACGCAATCAGGATGTAGGATGTGGGCGTAATGTCACCCTTGACCGCGTAGATGCGTAGCACCATAATGTAGGCCTGGCAGCAGACAATGACCACCAGAAACTTGACCGAGAAATTGCAATTGTTGCTGAGCACAACTCCAAACTGACGCAACACCTCTTTGTCCAGCTTGAGTATCTCATTCATGATCTCCAGCATGCTCTTCGTGTTGCGTGCGCAAACAAAGACAGCTAAAACACATGGGGAAGCGGATTAAGTGGAGATCGCTTCAAATTTGGTAACTCACTTAGAGTGTAGGTGAAAATGCAGAGCAACAATTCGATCCATTGATTCACATTGTCCGTCTCCCGCAGCGCGAAGAACAACTGCGCCGAATTGGGCGTAATCAGGCTGTAGATGTTGAAGATGGTCAGCGCATGGACGACGCCACGGACAAAGAACGAATAGAACTCGTTGGTCTTGCTGGGCGGACCCACCTCATAGCTGGACAGTTGCTCATAGAAGGGCAGCAAACCGCTGGCCTTAAGCACCGCAAGAATTGTGCTAATGTCCTCGAAGACCGGATTATCGCTGGACACCGCACGGCGAGCAAATGCATCATTCGACAGCTGGGAGCGAGGAGGATGCGTTGTTTGGGGATGATGGGCAAAGGTACGCGATTTGTGCGAATTCATTTCGATAACCCAAGTGTTTGGACTCATCGTCGACTGGACACTGTCCAGGATTTTACTAACTAGATGACTGGCCAGTAAGTAACACGACGGGGGGGAACTGAGGGCAACGAAAACGATTCAAACGCACTCGTGTCTATCTTGATCTGGGTTATGGTCGAGGGGCCTGGGGGGCTTGTGCTTATCGGGTAAAACAGGCGACAGGGTCCATTAAAATAATTAATTTAAATGTCGATTGTATTGGGGGCGAAATTCAATAACGAGTACAACAAATGAGTGTTTTTGAGTGCACTCATGCGAATACTTATGAGTGCCTCAAGTGAATGCGAGTGTTTGATTAATTGTTGCTGATATGTTATGCGCGAAAATAAGTAGCATACTTACGAGTATACTCATGAATGAGAAATAGAAATGGATTTGTAGTGTATTATTGATTGCAAATATAAATGTATTTAATGAATCATTAATACATTTATGAATACATCTTAGTTCCAATTGAATACATTTGTGAAAATATTCCTGAATGCAATCAAATACTTAAATATATAGGGATATTCCTGGATATTGCTCTTGTATTCACAAACTCGTGAATACCCTTTAAAAATGTTGCATATTTTTATTTCACGGATACAAAAGGATAAACTCGTGAATATACTTCCAAATTTTGTTCTTTTTAATTGCATGAATATTCATGGATACACCCGCGAATACTGTTAAACATTTTGCATAGTTTTATTTCACAAATATTCATGGATGCACTCGTGAATACAAAAAAAAAGTGATATGCATTTTCACTTATATTTATGAATAAACTCGTACTGGTGAATAATTATCATTTCGTGTAGAATAATGCTAATGAATATACTCATAAATAATTTGAGCTTTCACTCACTATTCGTGCCTTAGACTTACCTCCGAGGCGAGGCAATCAAAGGAGCTGCAGATGACGGCCATAATGATGGTCTCGGCCAGAACCCAGGCGCAGGACAATCCGATGGTGTCGTATTTCTTGCGCAGCTGAATGGGCGTGGTCAGGATGGAGAAGGCGAGATAGCTCTGGTTGGTGACCGTGTAGAAGGCGAAGCCAAAGTAGAAGAGCAGCCCAACACCCGTGATGGAATTCATGTTCTCATTGATGTAGCGAAACTTGCAGAAGATCTCGATGAGATTGCTCAGCTCCAGCCAGTCATCCTTGGTGTACAACTGCTTCTCCTGCCGGGTGAACTCATCGAGTCGCACATTGAGGAACTCAATGCGCTGAGCCAGACACTTGAGTAGGACGCGCAGATACAAGGCAAAGAGACAGGAGTAGAGCATCTGCATGCAGTAGACCACAATCAGGATTAACTCTCGCTTGGCGCTAATGTCGCTCTCAAAGTGAATGTAGTAGACAGCAACCAGGACAACACTGGAGCAGGCGAGCACCAGCAGAGTGCCAACATAGCGACAACTATAGCTGGCCACATAGCCATGGGAGACGAGATACTCATCCAGCTGACAGAGATCGCGTATGGTGCGATAATGCTTGGAGGCATTCAGCACACTGGAGATCACAATCACCGTGTAGCTGCAGATGCAGAAGAGCGTCTCAATCGTTCTGTTAATGTCCTCCGTGTCGCCTTGCAGGTGCTTCATCAGTTTGTATTCGTTTGGTGAGAAGAGCACATCCTCGCTGAAGATGAAGCCACTGATCAGCATCAGCAAGGCCACAAAGCGTCCATATAGCTTGCCGATTAAACTTATTCGGAAACTGTTCAAGTGATCGCCACTGAAATGTGGCAACAGCGCACACAGCTGACTGGGCACAGCCACAGTTAACAGATCATGCAGGATTTTCATTCTACCTTCGACTAAACTGAAACAGGAAACTGACTATGGTTGCTTGAGTAAGAATTCATTATCCTGAGTCATTTATGATACTCATTACTCATAAATGATGCCATTTGTAGGTAATAGAGAGCGATTATAGTTCTTCATAAGCCAACACAATTTTGGTAAAAGTTTCAGTAAAGTCTTGTGAATCTATTCAGTGTGTACTTGTAACTCTAATGGGACATAGAGAATCTAGTTGATTTCAAATTTATTATTTCAATATAAATTAAAGAAAAAAAGCATTAAAATACAATAACTTAAAAAAGTTCTGAAAAAATGTGACACTTAACAGATCATGCAGAATTTTCATTTTACGTTCAAGCCTTAACTTGTTGAATAAATGATATTATAATGAACTCTCTAAATACCTAACACTTAAACGCATTAAAATTGAATACATTTTCATTGCAATAAATAGGAATAATAAAGCCGACAATTAAGAACTCAAATGTAGAAGACCCTTAAAAGGCGAGACAAATCGTTTTGGCATAAACAAACAGAGCGAGAGAAAGAAAGAGATGGAAAATGAGATGGTGCGAGCATGAAAATGGAATAACTTGGATAATAAATTGAAAATTCATAGCCCATAAAAGAACTTGGAGCAGCTGCTGGCATGAGAGAGAGGCATGACAAAGCGATTAGGCCATAAGATGTGCGATAAGCTTTTTGGCTAAGCTTTCGCAAGGGTGTTGTGTATACAATAAAATATAATGGCTGGTGTGGGTGTGTGTGTTCATTCGTGTGGTGTGTAATACCTACCCCTTGGATGTGGGCATGTAATTGTTATATACGAGCATGAGCATTATCGCCCTACGAAACATATTTGTCACACCTTTCACACTCCTCTGCTCCAAGCTGGGGGAGAGCCAAGATGTGACTGTGTGTGTGTGGATGTGACCATGGCTGTGACTGTCGATGTCGTTGTAGTTGTAGTTATAGATGTAGATGTGAATGTGGATTGCGATGTAGATACCTGCGCCTTGTGGCACGCCTCGCCTGAGTTTTTATAGCAGCTCTTGCTCTCGATAAAAAGGTATTATAAGTCGACAGCCTATAAAAATAACAGTTAAACCAGGGGGACAACATAAAAATGAGAATATACTCAAGTTTTTCTGACAACTTTGAAATGATCGTGCAAAGAATAGAGTATTAAAAGTTTATAAGAAGTTTGTTAGTATTGCTCATATTAACTAGCTGCCAATATTAAATATGTGTAAATATAATAGTGAATCTGCTAATAGAATAAGCAAAAGTGACCAACAGTTTAGTGACTATAGCTAAGTAAATAAATTGAAGGTACACGTATTCAAGTTATTGAAAATGCTTTCAAGTTTTGTGAACATTAATTTATACATTTAGTTTTATATACAACTTCATTATTATCACAAATTTCGTATTGAAAATTGGTTAAGCAATATTATATGTAACAATTTCTCTAACAAGTATCTCGCAGTCGCGCAAACTCGCTTGGAGCTTTCTTATTTGGTTTCCACCCCTAATGAGGGATTGCAATTCTCAATCAATGCGGCGCGCCGGCAAACGGTTTTTTTTTGTGTTTTCTTTCTCCATTTCCTCTATGTTGTTTTTTTTTTGTCGTTTGTTTGTTGGAGTTGTTGTTGTTGGGGAGAAACTGGCACGCTGTTGCTGTCGCAGCGACTGCGACTGCGGCAGAGGCAGAGGCAGAGGCTGCTGTCGTCTCCCTCGGCTGCTGACGCTGCTTCTGCTACTGCTGCTGCTGCTGCTGCTTTGGCTGTGACGTCACGACAAGGCCGTGGTCATCGGCCAAAGGCAACAACAGATACAGAGAGATACAGACAGATGCCGAGGCGCACTGGAGCAAGCGCTGCTTATCACCAAGCAACATCGCGCAATTGACGCGCAATAATAATAATACTGCAATAGGAAAGAAACAAAAATACATACATACATAAATAATTCGTTGTAGTTTAATTCGACTGAAGGTAAATTGTAAATTAATAATGTGGCTGCTGCTGCTGCTGTGGCGCCTGCTGCTCTTCGCTGCCCTGGGCCACGCCCACTACACAAAGAGCAGCAGCGATGTTGTCGTCTACCATACGCTGCCCCACTTCTGGACGGGCGTCGGCTTCTGTCCCGCTGGCGAGATTAGTCACACAGGCATTGCCGCAGCTCTGACGTCGTCCGCTCTCCAATTGAATCTGCGTCAGATTGGCGCGTTGCCCTTTGGAGCCATCACACACATACGCATCCATTGGCTGCTGGAGCTGGTGCAGTTGCTCGAGTATAGTACGGATGGAGTGCCGCGCTACGATTACGACAAGTTCGATGCGTTTGTCGATCTGCTGCAGGAGCTGCGACTGTCGCCGGTGCTGGAGTTCATGGGCAATCCCGGTCAGGTGTTTACCGCGAATCCCGAGCGCAACTGGTTTCTCTGGGAGCACTTTACCAAGAGTCTGATCAACCATCAGCTGGGTGAGTTTTGAGTAGTTGACAAAGATTACAATTTCTATGCTCATTCCTCATTCTTTCTGCTGCAGCTCGTCATGGCGCCGCTCGCTTGTCCAGCTGGCGCTACGAGACCTGGAACGAACCGGATTTGCTCAACTACAATCGCATCAACTTCACCGCCCAGTCCTATCTGGAGTACGTCCAGGCCGTGCGTCGTGGCCTCAGCAAAGCTGGCGGTCGTCGCAAGGCCAAGCAACGTCAGCAGCAACTCTATCGGGCGCTGCGTGGTCCCGCGGGTCTCTTCAAGGCGGAGCAACGTCATCCGCTGTGCTGGCAACTGCTCGAGGTGTGCAACGAGCAGCTGGCCAAGTGTCCCATCGATATACTCACCTATCATCGCAAGGGCATCGATGGCACCGCCACCGAGATACTAAACGGTTCGCTGGCTCTCCTCGCCAAGATCTATCACGACTATCCGCAGCTCCAGCAGCTGCCAGTGGCCAATGAGTGAGTGTCAAAGTCGGTTTACACCCAATAATCAAATCATAGCAGGGTAGGAGAGGTATTTAATAGACTGAAAGGTTTATAACTTGATCGGTGTTAATAATTTAGACGGTATATCCATGTCAGTTAAGAGGGAGCAGCTGGGAACTTTGAAATAGCAGTGCGGGGTTTTTATACGCGCTACCCATTGGGTAGAAGGGTATTATAACTTTGTGCCGGCAGGAAATGTAACAGGTACAAGGAGGCATCTCCGACCCTATAAAGTATATATATTCTTGATCAGCGTAAACAGCCGAGACGATCTAGCCATGTCCGTCTGTCCGTATGAACACCTAGATCTCAGAGACTATAAGAGATAGAGCTCTAATTTTTTTGACCTACTTGTTTGTTTGTTGATTGCTTGCACATTGTTTTTGTCAAATGAAAGATGGTTTTTCTGTTATTTTCACATTTTTACGTTTTGAAGGTTCTATGAAGAACAAATCTAGTTTAGGAAATTGAATTCAAATTCGCAGCTTCAATGCTAGAATCCTTAAACTTAGACAACACATTAGTAACTTTTATATAAAGGAATTCTACAAACTTAGTTACAATCTGATAACCAACTATATTTATAACGTCAGCTCTACTGAAAAGTGAGACATCTCTTAAATTCATACGTACAATGTCTGTTCTTATTATTATTCTTTTATTGAGATAAGGAATACAAAACCTTATTGCAATGAGTTGACTCAGGCTTTCAGACTTCCTACTTTTTAACCTTGCTTAATCGCTTTTTCTTTCCCCAGCGAGGCGGATCCCGTTTCGGGTTGGAGCACGCCCCGGGACTTTCAGGCGGATGTGCGCTATGCGGCCACCCTGATGTCCACTGTGATGCAGCACTGGCACGCCAAGCTCGCTGGCGGCGTCATGGATCAACTGGAGTCCATCAGCCATGACAATGCCTTTCTCAGCTATCATCCGCACGAGTTTCAGCAGCGGTAAGACGAACAGTGAACGACTTTCCCTACTTCGTAGCTAAGTCAACTTTCTCTCTCTCTCTCTCTCTCTTAGCACACTCCTGGCCCACTTTCGGATGAATGAGACGCAGCCATCGCATTCGCAGTTCATACAGAAGCCGGTGTATGCCGCTCTCGGTATGCTGTCCAAGCTGGGCACACGCGCTGCGGACCTGGAGCTCGTCAACATGGACAGCAAGCACAGTGTGCAGGTGCTGCGCAGCATCTCCGGCAACGGTGTGGCCCAGTACATGGCCACCATCTTTCTCAGCCCCGAGGAGGCGGGACCACAGCTGACGGCGTATCATCACAAGTATACGCTGAACATGTCGATTGCCAACGAGTCGGCGTTCATCACGGAGCTGCTGGTGCCGCACAGCACAGATCCGTTCCGGGTGTGGCAACAGGCCGGCAGTCCGGCGTATCCGAATGCCACACTGCGGGAGCAGATGCGACGGGCGCAGACACCGCGACTGTATGAGACGGGCCCCATTTGGCAGTACAACAGCGAGCTGGTGGTGAACTCGGCCAGTCTCCCATTGCCCTGGGTGATGCTGTTGCGCGTCTGCTCGGCGGCGTGGCCGAAATTGAAGCGACCCCAGCAGCTGGAGATTGTGGCGATCACCGGGCGTGAGGTCTTCATCAGCTGGAGCGAACAGCCGCGCTCCACGCAGTGCCTCAAGAGCTACGAGGTGTGGTTCAGGGCAAGTGGCGACACAGCTGCTGCTGCTGCCTCCGCTGACTGGCAGCAAATCTCACTCGGCTGGCATCTGCCGTATCCATCGTTTCAGTATGCTCCCGGTCTCAATGGCAGCGTCAACGGTGAGTCAAGACATCTATCTATTGTGCAATGAATGAAATACTGAATATGATTTATCTTGCAACAGGTTTCTATAAGGTGCGTGGCGTGGATGTCTTCAATGAGCGGAGCGCCTTCTCGCAAATTGTCGAATATCTCGAGTTGTAATTTAATACACAACACAAAAATGTAAAAGAAACAACAAATCATAATGTAATGTAATGGTTATTAACATATCGCTCATATTAGATGCAAAACATAATCAGGCTTTAATTGGCCGCAAGGCGTCGTCGCTGCTGCCGCTGCTGCTTCTCCTCATCCTCATCCTTCTCCTCCACCTTCTCTTGAACTGTCGTCAAACTCTCTGTCTGGAATGGAACTGAACAACTGGGGCACAAATCTTCAGAGAGGCAGCGAAGCAGCGCGATAGACGCCTTGCCACACAATTCAAGTATTCTCATATACATAAATATTTATATAAATATACATATAGTACATAATAACGCGTGTGTTGACTTTGTGTGTGTGTTGAGTGTAATAATAAAAGCAAAGCCAGGATCGTAACGTGTCAGTTTAGCCTTCGGCATCCAGCACCAGCCACTTCTCGTTGATGTGCTCGATCTGCTTGGTCAGAATGGGATTCCGCACACGCACCTTAATCTCCAGCTTTCCTCCGACCTGCTTCCTGCCCTCCATCAGCTGCAATTGAATAAATATTAATCGACATTCTATTAAAAAAATTAACATTACTCACATCGTAGGTGTCGTGTATGTCGCATTTGGTCTCCAGCGGCGCCAGCTTCACATTTACGCTGCCAATCAGAGTGTCGGATCTCAAGAATCCTCTGAAACAACATACGGGCAGTTTACGACTTAGTCCACAACAATCAATACTGCAGCTGCTTAGCGTTTTGTTTGTTTATTTATGTGTGTGTTTATTTATTGATTTTATTTTAGCGACATATATTTTTGTGGCGTTGCGTTGAGCGCGTTTTGGAAATGAGTTCGGATTTAAGGCGTAGGAATTTGGCAAAAAACATATATTTATTAAAATATCTGAATAATGGGTTCAATGTCAATTGCAATGGATATGTGTTTAGCGAGGCGGCAAAGCTCTACAGGAAAACCAAAAAAAGACAGAAACTAAATTGAATAACTAAAGTGGGCTAATGAAACAAAACTTTAAAGTGAAATAAAAACATGCGATCAATCATGAAAAGTTTTGAAAAAATGGACAAAACTCGGGATAGATGAAAATACTTCACCATCTTTAAAACCAATTTAAATTAGCTGGAATTATGAACTCCAAATCTACCAAAAATAACTGCAACTACAACTACTTGACTCGAAAATAGAATTTCAAATGAGTTCAACGAAATCGTTGTCAATTAAAACTTTAGTGTAGCATAAATATAAAGAGTTATATAGAATGATCAATTACTACAAGAAGTACAAGTGCTATAATTCAATTCTAAAATCGATTGAAAGTTAAATCTTTTTGTACAGCTCGTGGCTTAGAGTCTGGAATGAGTTCAACTATATCGGACTTCCGCTTCACCTTGGTTAATTGGTATGCGTATGCGTTTGGCATTAGTACAGATTAATTTCGTTATAGCAGTGCTAGTAATTGATTAATAGTTGAAAAGCAAAAGCCAATCGCGTAGCCGGCACTCACCCTCGTGAATAGATCTCGAACTTAACGCCATGACGTTTGATGATGCGATTAAACTGTCGATTGCCCCGCTGGATATCAACCTTGAAGCGTTCATCGTAGTCCGGACTATCGGTGTCCTTGATCACATTCGTTTTAGCCCTGAAGAACTCATCCTACACAGTGCAACAGAAGTTGAATATAATAAATAGTACACTACAATAGACATGAAGTACTTGCATTCAACAGAGGATATTCAATGCGCACATAGGTGTCCACATCCTTGGGATTGGCCACGTTATAGTTGAGGCCACGCACCACAACAATTTCGAGTTCCATGTCCGTCAGATCCGTGTTGCAGTGCACAATGTTAAAGGAACGCTTCTCGTAATGGAATTTGGGCAGTGTTTGATTCTTGCGCTTCGAGTAACGCACCAAATCCAAATCCTTTTGCACTGTCAGCGCGAGATTCTCGAAGCGATTCATGCCTGCCACATCGCCCATGGCCTTGTGATGATCTCTCGTATTCTTGCACATCATCAGCTGCTTGGCCAGCTGCTCCTCGATGCGCACACCAATCTCACAAATGTCATCGCCCGGATCACATTCCTCGGCTGCCACAATGGCGAACGATGACTCCAGATTATCGCGCTGCGAAGGCGGCACAGGCAGCTGAAAAAAACAACATTCATTACTAAAGATTCGCATCACTGATTAAGTGCTCTCCGCTTACTGTATTCAGATCCACAGGCAATCCGCTGCTCGCCGCATTCAGCAGCGACTCGAAACCTTTGTAGATCTTCAAGTACTCCTTGGCCTGATCAATTTCACCCGCTTTCTTAGCTGCTATGGCGGCCAGTTTGAACTCCCTTTGCCGCTCAAGCAGCAGCTTCATTTGCTGCTCGGCCAGATTGTTCTTGTGCTGGTTGCCCGAGGTGCGTGTCGTCAAATCCTTGGAGGGCGATGGCGCCGGTGCTCGGCGTTCCGTTGTTGGTGTCGCTGTGGCCGAGCTGCTGGGAGTGCCGCCAGCTGAAGTGCTGGCCGTGGCGGGCGGTGATGTGGGTGACATGGGTGGTGTCGCTGCTGGCGGCGGCTTAGCTGGCGCATCAGCTGTGGGCAGCGCTGGAAAACCGGGTGGTGTGGGCAACTCATCGTAGGCAACGGGACGCCCAGCCTTCTGTTGCTTGATCGCATCTTCATACTGCTTTACAATGCGTCCAAAGCGTCGCGCTTTGCTCGTGTTGTTCTCCGCCTTGGCAGCTTCTTCCACGGACTTGTATTTATCGAGACGCTGCTGCAGTGCTTCCAGCATGGACGATGGCGACGTCGAGGGGGCTGCAACAGCTGCTGGCGGAGCTGGAGTTGGAGCGGGAGCAGCAGCAGAGGGAGCCTCACCACCTTGCATCTTGGCCATGAAGGCTAAGAATTCAGCTGGTGGTGGCGGCATATCGCTGAGATCAACCTCCTGGCCATCCTCGCACATCTTGACCACCACATCGAACTGTTTGACGACGCGCAGAAACTGTAGAGCTGTTTCTGTGTCGCCACTGCGCTTGGATTGCACGGCAGCAGCTTTGTACTCGCTTTGGCGTTGACGCAACTCTGCCACCAAGGGATTTGTTGGCTGCGTGGGCGTGGCAGGAGCTGCTGGAGGAGAAGGAGAGCTTGGCGTGGGCGGCGCTGGTGCAGCGCGAATTGGTTTCGGTGGCTCTGGAGCAGCTTCTGCTGCAGCTGGTGCTGCTGGAGCATCGCCTCCTGCCGGCTTCACACTAACCTCGGGCGGAATGTCGTCTACATTGATAGGCCTACCAGCAGCCGATTGCTTCGCCAGATCCTGCAACGTCTTCAGTCCTCTCGCATAACGTCGCGCCTTGGCCGCTTCACCCGATGCCTTGGCATTGGCCTCGGCCTGCTTGTACATGTCCAAACGCTGTTTGATGATGCTCAATGTGTCTACTGTGGTGGTGGGCAGAAAGGTCTGCACTGGCTCCGGGTCTGCAGCGGGCGCCACAGGAGCTGCTAGTTCCTCCTCCTGCTCTTCCAGTTCGCCTCCCGTGATGCCCTGCAGCTCGCCCAGCAAATCAGTGTCGTTCTCAAGGGCATCGTCGTCATCATCGTCGCTGACATCACGCATACTGTCTGCAATCATTTTGTCCAAATCGCTATTCGGCATTAGTTTTGCCTTTGGCTTTGGTTTGGGTTTTGGTCCGCCGCCACCCGCAATTGCTGCTAATTCGGCTTCCAAATCACTGTCACCCGCATCGTCATCGTCACCGTAGCCAGCGCTGGGATCAAAGTCATCTGGTATTTCCGTTAAACCAAACTAAATAGCGGATGAGGAAATCATGAGTCATAAAAATAAATAGACTGTGAGAGAGGGGAACCTTTTTTAATTATTTACCTGGGACAAATCGTGCTGGCGACGCTTTGGTGGCTCTGGTTTCTTGCGTGAGAACATTCTGAACTAATTTACGGCAATATCCTTATGTCTTTGACTAATGTGTAGGCACTAGAAATCGTTTTGTTCACGCCAAATTAAAATCCTAAATTGCGTTGTAAGCGAAGAGCACAAAGCGCAGGCAATAACAAAATTTGTTGTTATCGAAACTAAAGATGAGCGATAATACAGAATCCCATTCACATTCACTTTCATTTGATAAGGTATCGACTTATTGCCAAAAAAAATCGTTTATCGCCACTCTCTCAATAAGGACAGCAGTTGAAAATGTAGTTATTAAACAAAATCTAATACGTATAGACAGTAATTGGGCTTTGTCGCTGATCAGACATGTGTATAATCCAACTGGATTTATTTATCGTGATTTTTCCAATTGGATCGGTTGTTATCGACCACCACCACTCGTGTTATTTATCGATGAAATTGCCATCACAGTGCACAACAGTTTGCGAAAAATTCGTGTAAAAATTTGCTATTGATTGGACAATTTGTTGGTTTTTAAGAAAGGCAAAATTCCATTTTATCAAGTTTGTTGCCTGTGCTGAGTCATGCATTAGTGTGCGCATTCAAGAAGCTGGCTCTGGTGCGTGTGTTGTGCATGGAAAACGTGTCCAAGACCGTTCAATTTGAGTGTTTCGTCCGTTTTTTGTCTCACACACTGGCCATTATTTTTCCTCGATAGGCGCCGAGGGCAGCGACGTCGACAGCGACAACGACGACCGACGAGGAGACGATAAAAAAAGCATTGCGGCAATTGCGGAGGGGGACAGCAGCAGCAGTTTTGTTTAGTTAAGTGTTGAAGAAATAAACAAACAGATTGGCATTTGTCACACAGCGAACGAAGAACGGGCGTGGCTAGAAGAACTTGCTAGGAACAACAACAAAAGTTAAACAAGCGCTGGAGCAGCAAGCAACAAGTAGGCAGCTGGAATGGAAGAGGTAACGCTAACGGAGCCCGAAACACGCTTCTATGGCGAACTATTCCAATGCTGCGACGTGGAGAATGCCGGCAAAGTGCCGATGCTCAAGGCAACCGAATTGTTTCGCTCAGCGGACATTGCCAACGAGACAGTGATTGAGGTAGGTCCAATTAATGTGTTCCCCAACTCGTGCCTGGCTAATTATGACATATCATTTCATTGTTAGATCACTGCCTTAGCTGGCATACCGTCGACGGCGCTGCACATCTCACGTGCTCAATTCTATTCATGCCTAAAGCTCATTGCTGCCCATCAGGCAGCGATGCCGTTGCGCCAAGAGCTAATAGCGGCCACAATGCCGCTGCCATTGCCGCATTTCAGCTGGAAAGAAGCTGCGACAACTGGTTGCGAGAATGGTTTGGGTGCACTGCCTCCACCGCCACCCACAGATCGTCGCAACTCGCTGCGCCGCAACTCTCAGCAACAGCAGCAGCAGCAACAACAGCTTGAGCAGTTGCAGGACACGTCAGATGTGCCCAGCACTGATTCGGAGGTGGAGCAAAACGAGTCCAGCTGTGGCGGTGATTTCGATGAGCTCGCTGGCGCTGCACACGATGTGGGTGCTGTTGTCAGCAGCAGCAGCAGCAGCCGCGAGACAGTGCGTATATAGTTAATCTAATCAAAAAAGCTATGCAAACAAGCTTAAGTTATATGCTGTTGTTGTTCCTCTTTTAGCAACGTCGACGTGGCGCTGGCAACGGTGGCTCGCCGGAAGCATGGAGCACCAATAGCGACAGTCCAACGCCCACGAACAGCGTGGCGGAGCGTCCTTGGGCACAGGATACGCTGTGGCAGGGCTTACTGGGTGACGAGCATCGCCAGCTGCTGGGCACCGAGGAGGAGTCCTCGGATCGTCACAGCAGCGATGAGGATGACAACGAAAACGAGCTAATCACCATCTATCAAATAACCGCCGAGCAGCGCGAATACTACAATAAACAATTTCGCGCTGTGCAGCGTGATCCACACGGTTTGCTCTCTGGCCAGGCAGCGCGGTAAGGTTCAACGTTGAAACACATGCGAATTGATGCCCTGATTAATTCCACTGTTACTCTCTAGTGTCTTCTTTGAGAAGAGCCGCATTCCTGTCGAGGAGCTGCGTCACATTTGGCAGCTGTGCGACGTGACACGCGACGGTGCTTTAAGTCTATCCGAATTCACAGCTGCCATGCATCTGGTTGTGTTGCGTCGCAATAATATTCCCTTGCCCAGCAGCTTGCCTCATTGTTTGCATCCTCAAGTGCTCGCGGCGGCGGCGGCGGCAGCAACGGCAACTGCAACATCTACAACATCATCGTCATCGTCGCTGACGGCAACGCATATACCTCAAGAGCCGCCTGAGGCTGATCTCCTGCATCTGAACGATGATGACGATGACGAGCATACGGACAATACGATTATAAGTAGCTCGCAGGCAAATAAGTCACGTTCTGTCGTTGCGAACAACGAAAAGAACATTATGAATCTGAGCAGCATCTCGACATCGAGTCAGGTGAGCAACAGCAGCGGCTCACGACGAGAGGTGGCCACAACGACGCCGCCATCGCTGAAAAATCACAGCATTTCCAATTCGCCAAATGTTGTGGAAAAGCCAAGCACAACAACGTCAACGACTTCGGGCGGAGCAGCGACAGCAGCTGCGGCTGCGGCGGCGACAAACGATTCCAGCCAATGGACCAAGTTTAGCGAATCTCCCACGACAACGACAGGTCAAGTTGTTGGTGCAACCTCAACTGTGGCTGCTGCTGCCGCCGCCAACACTAACGCAACCATTTCTAGTCCGGGTCTCAAGCCAGCGCTGTTCGACATGAAACGCACTGCCCAGGATGTGGGCTCGAATCCGCAAATCTTGCATCCCGTGCCGCTGCGTGTGACGCCCATAGGTGAGACTCTGTAATGCAATACGAGAGAACTTATAAAATACTCATTTTTATTTGATTTGCAGGCACAGCTATTGTTGCCACTGGTGACCAAGCGAATGCTCAAGCAGTTGCCGCCAATGACATGGATGGTGTGGTCGTGTTGCGCGAAGAGAGCCCCAAGGCTGTAGCCACAATAGCAGCAACAACAGCAACAGCTGCAACAACAACGACAAACAATCAAACGTCAACAACGCATCGGGATCGCGATCGTGACTCCATTGCCATGCAGAGCAGTGATCTGCGCGCCATTCAACGTCCCCAGGCTAAAAAGCTGCCAGCTAAAAACATTGGCGCTCTGCCACCGCCGCCACAGCGAGAGCCGAGCATTGGCTCCTTGGGCGTCAATGAGCCATCAGAGCCACCACAAACGGTGACAGCGTTGCCCTTGGGCTATGCCAAAAAGGAGCCGCCACCTTTGCCGCCGCCAAGACCACATCGACACACACGCAGCAGCAGTCTGGACTTGAACAAGTTCAAAATGGGCACAGCCGGTGCCCAGCAGCCAGAGGTGAGTGCATCTGTTGTCAGTAGATCTAAGAATGACAGGAGCAATAATCTAACTCCAGCTAAGCATATATAAATAGGCTGTCATTTATCTAGCTTTGATTTTAGAGAGCTTGCTTTGTCCGCTTAACTATATTTCTATCTTTCACAAGTCTCTCTACTTGTATTTCACAAATGCATCGAGTTTGCTTTGTGGTAAATGAATCTACACATTCTAAAACTAACTGCAGAAATTCTAATGCTTTTCTCATAAATGTAGCTTGTGGCAAATAAACAAAAAATTTCTTTATTTCTAACAATTATTGTTATTATAATACTGAAGCGCTTTGCTTCCTTGAGTTGTCGAGTTGTTTTTATCATATTACCAACTGGAGTTTGATATGCTTGCTTCACTTTTAAAGCATTTGTATGCTGCAGCAATAAAAGTGCTTTCGGTGTACCGAAACTATTTACATTTAACTCGTGTTTTTCCATCGTTTTGTTGTAAACAATTTTTGTAATATAAACCCTACTTTAATTAAGATAACCGCGCAAGCCAGCTTCGATATGCAAACCTCAACGGGTTTTGCCGATTTCACGCACTTTGCCAACGACGAGGTGACTGTTGTAAGTGTGACATTGAAACCATCTCTAAATCTTGAACTTGAACTTGATTTTGAATTTGAACTTGCATCCGCAATTGGCTGTAGCTTTTACTTACTAGTGTTATGCGTCCAAAATTCTGTAGCTTAATCAATGATTTGAATACATTATATTATTTGGCATTATGACGACACTAATAATGCATACCAAACTCAATATTACAGTTGGATGCGAGCAGCAACAGCAGCAGCAGCGCTAATGCCACAGTCGCTGCCTCAATTGCCGAGCAGCAGCAGCATTCATTGCCGCCGGTGCCCCCGCCACCCGCTTTTGTGCCGCCCACGCGCATCTCGCTGCAACAGACACAGCAGCGCATCTCAGCATTCGAAGTGTATCGCAAGCCGCAGACACCGGCACCATTAACATCGACATCGACATCAGCTTCAACTTCAACGGTGGCAGCACAATTGCCCAATGCGGAGATCTTTGACAAACGTGTGTCGGCCATCAGCGATTCGTTGCGCCACGTCTCCTTCAAGCAGAATCAGACGAGCACCACCGAGTTGCTGCAACGTCTGCGGGAGCAGAACAATTCGCTGCTGCATCTGTGCAACGATCTCAGTGACGAGCTGCTCAGCGTGCAGACTCGCAAGGAGGAGATGCGTCTCAAATTGGAGACTCTAGCGGCTGCTGCTGGTGGAGCTGCTTCCAACGAGGCAGCAGCAGCGGATTCATCGATGACGGCGCCAATGACGGCGAATGTGACTGGTGGCTCAGCCGGCTCGTCCGGTGGCCATACAAATGTTTAAAGCGTTTTTTGTTGTACTTGTTTCTGTTAGTGTTGAATGCAACACACACACACACACACACACACACACACACATGAGAAGGAGGCATCAACAGTTAATGCGAATTTCGTTTTGCACACTGCTTGCATTTTTTGCTAATTTAATTGTAGGCTAGTTCAATCTCAATTAATACAACAAAGTATGGAATTTTGTCATGCGCAAGCAACACACAAAATACCACAAAACTATAACAATAACAATAGTGCCGCCTCTACACACACACACTCACACACAAATTATTTATGCAGGCAAATCAATTTATGTATACTTCTCGTTAGCGCACTTAAAGCTAATTGAAATAATTGTTAAAGGTAAATGTGTAAATGTAAAAATGACAAACTTTCGCTTTAAAGAATATACTCCACCACACCACACTCCACTCCTCTCCACCTTAGATGATCGATTTGGCGGCCACAAAGTGGCAACGCAACATGAACTCATTGCTAATTTTGCATTTCTTTTTGGCTATAAACCTAATTAATCACTGTTTAATCTCTGCTATTATATTAACACCTAATTTGCACGAATGGCAAACAAAACACAATAATTCATTCTGTAAAACCTCGAAACCTGGTTCCATTCGGAAAACAAGACGACCTTCTCATTCATTCCGGCAATGAAAACAAAATTTGTAATGTTTAATGTGCTAAAAAAAAAAAAAAAACCAAGAATTGTAACGCTCCTAAGCCAGGCTTAAATGTTTAAGTATTAGAAGTGAAAACTTATTACCACAAAAAAAAAACATAAGAAAAAAGAAGAAAAAAAAAACGAAACATGAAAATTTGATTTCCTTGGAAACTTAGCTTAGGTTAAGTTCTTTTCCACAACTATTTTCTATGTATACACAAATTGATATTATGTATATTTATCAAATTTCTTTAGGCATTTGTAAAAAGTATAAACACAAATGAAAAAATCCAATTTACATATTTAATTTACCGGACCAGAAGTATGCTATCTTCGAATTTATAAAGATGATATATATACCATACACGAATATCAACTTTTAAATATGCGTGCGCATTTTCTTTTTGCATACTTAAAAACCTATTTAATAAATGTACGTACGTATATATGATTTTTCTCATCATCAAACAACTGATAATAAATCTTCAACTTGTTAAACATTTTCAAAGATTTACAATAATAATAACAAAAACTAATTGCAGTGAATGGAAAGTAGAAAAGAAAAATGAAAACAAACAAAAACGAAAGTGATATTAAGCACTATGTAAACATATTGTTACGTTGCAGCGTAATAAATGCGTATTGTTTTGAGGGATATACATCTATATGAAATGAAATGATAAATGTATTAAGTTGATGTTACAAAATGCTAAATGCAATAAATATGTATATGCTGTATAAGCAAAATGTAAAAAAAAAACGATATACTTTTTTTTTAAATTTCCCTCGCAAAATCTGTGAAATCAAAAAGGCAACCCTGCCTCGAAAGACAATTAGAGCCTTTCGATAACGGATGCAGCATGTTATCGATTGTGCAGCATACGCCGCTACCCATCACTAACGCTTTGCGGCATTGGAGCAAATTTTCGCAAAATTTGCCATACGATTTTTACGTGTGCATTTGTTGAAATTGATTGTTTAAATGGTGTAATAGGCATTAAAACAATTTGCTCCGTGCGTGCGTAATATTTGTGCGCATCATTTGCACGTTTGTGGCTACCAAAAAAACGGCAAAAGCAAAGCCAACAAATCGCGTGCAACTGGCGAAGAAACTGCTGCTGAAGTGCAGGTTAGTTTACGTTTACACAATGGGTTTGATTTATAATACTGCTGCCGTCGATAAGTAAATATCTAGATGATGGTCTCTTCCTAGTAAGTTTTATGCGTCAATGTTAATCGCGCTCTTTGCGCTCGCACATTTGCCAATCTTTCGTAAGCCGCCGTCGCTGCCATTGCAATCATCAAGGTGTGGCAAAGCAGCAAAGCAAGCGAGCACAGCAACAGTAACTACAGCACCACCAACAACTACTACTAAAGCAAATACCAACACCGACGCTGATTTAACGGCATTAACGAGCAACAGTAATTTGCAGACAACAACAACTACATCCTCAACATCATCGATTCTAATTAGAACCCGCCTCAATATGAGCACTAGCAACATTGAACAGGATCAGACAACGGAAGCGAAAGTCGGCGCTGGAGTCATTGTTGCCGCCAATGGCAATCAAGTGGATAACAAAAAGATCGAAGTCATGTAAGTGATAATTCGGTTGACCTCAAAATCTTGATCTCATTCTGATTATACGTTATTTGCTCATTGCAGCAACTTCAAGCCATTTGCCAAGCAATGTTGTCATAACATCAAAACGAATCATACGAAAATCTATGGCTGTGGCGGCACTCATGTTCACGGCTCCTCCAAGGTCAAGCTCAAGAACGTTGTCGACTACAAATGGGAACACAAATACTATTATCCCGGCCACTTGGTCGCAGTGCATCGCGATGGCAAGCATTTGGCTTATGCTATCAATGGTATGTATTTAAGATATGGCTTTAATTACATTATAACAATCCATTTTTTTCTCGGTATAGTGAACAATAAAGCCACTGGCATGGAAGGCATGGTGCGTGTGTGCAACACCAACACTAGCCAACGTGCTCTCATCAAGGGCATGAACGGTGAGGTGCTCGATCTGCAGTTTGCCCATAGCGAACGTGATCGCATCCTGGCAGTGATCGATGTGAGCTCAATGTTTGTGTATAAGATCGATCTAATCGATGGCAGTTTGATGTGCAAACTTGTGCTCAAAGTCGATGATCCCATTGCAAATTATACCCCCGAATTTGACATGGTCTCTTGGTGCCCGTATATCACCAGCAGCCACAGCAGCAACGCAGGTGGCACTGTTGGTGCCAGCGGTGATGAGGAAGATGAGAACCAGCTGTTGCTGTGGTCACGTAGCTCGCAATTTCAATGCTTCCATGTGCGCATGATTGTGTCCGAGCATGGTGTAAGTTGAAGAACGTTAAAACGAATTGAAATGTTTAATTAATTTGTGTGTATTTTGATCGTTTAGCGCGGACAAATACAGCCAGCAGCTTTGGAGACTGGCTATTTGAAAATCGAAGAAGATTCATTAATCACCTGCGCTGCTCTCTCGCCTGATGGCACCACTGTGGCCGCTGCTTGTGATGATGGCGTTGTGCGTTTCTATCAGATCTATTTGTTTGATGTGCGCAATCATCGCTGTCTACACGAATGGAAGCCACACGATGGCAAACGCGTCTCCTCGCTTTTCTTTCTCGACAACATTAACAAACCGGTGGATGAGTAAGTATTGTATCAATGGCTTCTCTACTATTTGTTTTAACTTGAACTATTCTGCATATGCAGCGCCTATTGGCAGTATGTGATCACCACCAGCGATTACAACACTGAGATTAAATTGTGGAACTGCTCGCTGTGGGAATGCCTGCAGACGGTCAATATTGTGGCTAATATTCCAACGTCTGTGCAGCCATGTAAGTTCATTGCCGGCATTGATCGCAGCGCTGGCTATTTGGTCATCTCAAGCATCGACTCTCTGGCCGTCTATGTGATGCAAATCAACAGCGGCGGCGGCGGGGCCTTAAATAGCAGCCTCAGTGATCAGGCCAGCGATAGCGGCGACTCAGAGAATGGCAATGTTTCGGCCGGTGCTGGCAGCGGCAGTGTTGGCAACAAGGAGGCCGTTGCACGCATCCAAAACGTGGCGGAATTCAAGCTGAGCTCGGGCATTTTGTCCTTTTCAATTGTGGATGCCAATATGCGTCAGCTGAAGACGACCAACGAGAGCTACTATCAGTTCGAGGATGACTACGATGATGATGACGATGATGAGAATAATGCGACAACTGATGCGCTTGTCGTCCATATGTTTGTCGTGCAGGGCAAGAGTCTGCAAGAATGCCAGATAATCTATCAGCCATGTGCGGCAGAGAAGATAGAACGTAGCTTGACCACAAGCAGCAACAGCAACAAACGCTCGCTCACTCCCGATGATGGCACAGCCACTAGGCTGCTGCATGTGGGCGACATTAAACAGGAGCCAAGCTCACCGCTCAATAGCAGCAGCGGCTCTAGCGCTGTACCGCTGGACGCACTCTTTGCGAAGCCGAAGCGCAACTCGGGTGGCACTACAACGTCCTCTGTGGTTGCCGTCGCCGTTGCGGCAGCGGCCGCCCCGTCGGCCATGCTGCAGGAGCCTTCCTCGGCCAACAACTCGGCGAACAAGTCGCGGTCTGCTTCGCCATTTAGTAGTCTGCTGAATCTCATGACACCGGACGCATTCAGCGCCACCAGCAGCAGCAACAGCACTACAGCCGTCCTCTTGGCCACTAGCAGCAGCAGTGGCGGCAGCAACACAACTGGCACAGATGCCATCAACACCACAGCCGCCGTCGCTGCCGCCGCTGCGACATCCAATGCAGAGCAGTCGGAGATTAATAGCCATGTGCTGAACACACTGCGTATGTTGGCCACGGTGAATGTCAAGGGCACGGATTCATCTAATGCTAATCTATTGAATTTAATGAACAATACGTTGCTTGAGGATCGAGAGCAGCAGAAGCTAAAAGAAAAACTGGAGGCGCGCAAAAAGTTTATTGCCATCGATCGGAATCCGGAACGCAATGTGGCTGAGAATTTGGCCAGCGGCGGCTCAAGTCCTAGTCGTGAGGTGCAAGAGATTATGGCCACCCAGGAGGATGCAGATGCTGATGACTATGAACCAGAATTGGAGAATTTGGAATCAGACGAGGAAAATAGTTATTTTATGCTCTGCAAAGCCGACAAGAAGTAAGTAGTCAATGGCTTAGATCAATTATGTTTGGCTTTCTAAATAAGATATGTTCTATAATCCCTAGAAAGGAGGAAGAGTTGCCTAATGCATCGCCATCATTGCTGCAAGGGGTGGAGGAAACTGCGGCCAATTGGCTGCCCGATGCAACGTCGTCGTCCAAGTTGCAAAGCGCACCCACTAAGAAATCAGCTGAACTGCAAAATGCAGCACAAATCATGTCGCAAGCGGTGCAGCACAAGAACAATGGCAACGTGCCACCGACGCTGGGCGGCAGCAACAGCAGCGCCAATAGCAGCAGCAACAACAATACATCGAGCACCTTAAATAGCAGCAACAACAGCAGCCACAATGCAACAATCGAAAATGCCGCTGGCAATGCGGAAATGAACGCGAAACTGGAACAATTATTGGGTAAATATGAGATGCACGATTTGAGAGAGATTCATTTAATGTGAACGATTTGACTTTCTTTGAAGATCTGGTCAAGGCACAATCCCAGCAGTTGAATAAATTAGAGCATGAGGTGAACAAGCTGCAACAACAGCAGCAGCAGCAGCAGCAACAACCTGGCAGCAGTAGCAGCAGCGGCAGCGGCAAAGCAGCTGCCTTGCAACCAAAAACTGTCAACGAACTGGCCTATAAAATTGAAATGCAATTATGCAAACTGATGGAACAATATCTAAAGCGCTACGAGAACGAGCACAAAAGGCGGCTGGCCGAGTTTCTACACGAACGGTAAGCAGAGCACATTTCAAAGAGATCATTTTTTATAAATATATTGCTTTTCATTGTAGTGAGAATCAAAATCGCGTGATGCGTGATTCGGTGCTGCAGGTGCTTAATCAATATGTGATGAAGCACTTTACGGATATCATTGGCAATGTGCTCAACATGGAGCTACAACGGCACATATTGCCATGTGTCAGTGCCAAAATGGATCAGCTGCAGAATCAAATGCAGCTGGAAATGGTGCAAAAATTGAGCGTCTTCGACAAGACCGTGAAAGAGAACATTGCCCAAGTGTGCAAGAGCAAGGTAAGCAGTCAACCATGCAACGAACTTATTTGTAAGTACAGTAATTAAATATGTGTGTGTGTGTGTGTTTTTTTATAGCAATTTCTGGATGCCTTTGGCAAATCGGTGCTGATAGGCGTGCAGACGAGCCTGCAAACGGCATTCATAGAGTCAATGAGCAGCACGTTGATACCAGCCTATGAGAAATCTTCGCAAAGCATGTTCAAGCAGCTGCACGATGCCTTCAGTGTGGGCATCAAGGACTGTGAGTGCAGCAAATGCATTATTTTCTTTTTCAGTTAAATTAAATTTGCATTTTTTCGTTACAGTCATGGTAGAGTTTAGTGCGTATTTGCAGCATATGCCACAGCCGCAGGGCGAGGAACTGAGCAACAAGCTGGGCCTGTTGAAGCAGCTGGTTGAGACCAATTTGCTGAAACATCGCAATGAATTAACCGACGCCATGCTGGAGACACAGCGCGAAGTGAAGAGCTTGGAAATACTGCTGGCTCGCCAGGTGCAAGAGACCATACGCACTGAATTGCGCAAATATGTGGATAGCCAGAGCATGGCCATGAGATCACAGGCAGCCACACCGGCTCCCACTTATGATCTGCGGGATAGCATCAAGCAATTGCTGCAGGCGGGACAAATCAATAAGGCCTTCCATCAGGCGTTGCTGGCTAACGATTTAAATCTGGTGGAGTTCACGTTGCGTCACACGGATCGCATGCAGGTATTTGCGCCCGATGGTTGCCGCCTGGAGCAGAAAGTGCTGCTTTCGCTCATTCAGCAAATCTCTGCCGACATGAGCAATCACAATGAGCTTAAACAGAGGTAAGCCGAGAATAGATGAATTTATTGCCTTGGGAAGTGTATTCATATTCATATTTTATGTATTGTAGCTACCTCAATGAGGCGCTGCTGGCCATCAACATGTCGGATCCCATAACGCGCGAGCATGCGCCGAAAGTACTCTCAGAACTGCATCGCAATTGCCGAATGTTTATTAAGAATTGCCCCAAGAGTCCACAATGCAGCAACGTTCGCCTCCTCATCGCAATGTGCAGCGCCACGTACCGTGATCAGTTTAAATGATATCACGAGCAAACTTTTCCATCCAGTAGTAGTTGGCAATGACAACCTTTTTTGATCCCCCCCCCCCCCCCCCAAGTCCCATGCACAGATCCCTAAACACACAATACATAACTATATAGACAGCAAGAGACCGACCATCGTTTTGTAGTTAAGCAACACACACACACACACACACATCCCGCAAAGAATCGTCTTCTAGCTCTAGCTTTGCCCTTATTTTGACTACATAAGCGGAAAAAAATCCCATTTATTTTTTCTCAATTTCGTTACTATTTGTTTTGTGCGTATTTGTTTCTAGTATTTCTTAGATCTTATTCACATCTCATGTTCTTGTCACGATATATATTGTCTTTTTCCAGTTAAGCAGAAAACAAAACAGAAACCATAATATTTACGAAATTAAGCCGAAAAGAATCATTCAAGGTGATTAATATTTGCAATAAGTTTAATAATATGTATTTAAAATATTGAGGTTTTTTTTTTATTTCGTTTCTTTTGCGCGCTTTTATATCGATAGAATTTTTTCCATTTCTTATGACGCTTATTGAAGACTAAAATAGACACGTTAAAGCAGAGCTATAGAATTACATTTTAAAACAAGTACTAAATATTTTCAAGATACGAACGAACTTTTCCAAAAGGGACTATTATGATGATTGCGAAAAAAAAGAATTACAGAACTGCAAATTAATGCGTAAATATTAAGCTAAGCCTAAAGAAAAAACATTTATAATAATAATAAAAAAAATATTAAATACAAATCAAAATATGCGGTTCATTACTCTATTTTGTTAAAGAGAAGATGCAGAACAAAGGTAAGGAACAATATTAAAATATAATAAATACTTACTATTAAAAATATAATAAATATTTTTGCAAAGTAAGTATTAAAAAAGGATAAACAATATCCTTGAAATTTCAAGCAAGGTAAGTATTCTATTTCTGATCATCCTTCAAAAAATCTAGTTGTGAACGGGTAAAAAGTGACAAATCATGAAGTGAAATACCAGGCGAACAGAAATCAGTAGCAAGTAATAATATAGAAATTGCACCACGTGCACCACAACACATTTTATTACTAACTACTTCGAATCATACCCAGAAATTGTGTAATTTTCATCTAATCTACTAGGCCAACAGAAGTGACCAGCAGGTAGCTGCAGGCAAAGTCACCTCGCAATGTTTTCAATTCTGACCAATCACAGTAAAGCGCTCATACTCTCGCTCTTAGGATCCACAAAGAAGAGCACATGTCCTCAAAAAGTGACCAATGGCAGCAAAGCATATTTGACTCCATTTCTAGGTCGATCCACGTTCTACTCTATTATGGTCGCCTGGTATTTCAGTTGCTTCACGTGGCTATAGGGGATCTAGGGATCTAGAAACCTGCCCGAGAAGTCGACCAATCTCTGATACCGCTTTGAGTGAATGAGCGTGCGAATACGTCTACACATACATATCACTCAGCTTAAGGCGACTCAGTTCTCAGCAGTGCATCTCACTCACTCAAGGCCTCTGCTTCCACAGCTGCCCTTAGCAAAGCACTCGACTCTCCTGATTTTATTCTGAGCACTAAGCTTAGGCAACGAGGCAGTATGAAGGGAGAGGGTGGTGAAGGGGAGGGAACAGTGTCTAGTCACCATACATGTTGGTGAGGGGGCGCAGGAGGAGGTAAAATGCGGCCACGTATTCCATGACTGACAAGATGACTTTGCATTTTCTATGACTGACACCGCTTCCCTATAGAGGTTTTGTGACACAGTTTCTTAAATGCGGTCATTTTTCGTATGAAATATCAATAACAAATAGCTCATTGCTTTGCTTGATCACCCGCAAGCGACACGGGGTATTATAACATACCAACGTTAAATATATAAACTGGAAATTATAAAGCATATATATTCCTGATCAGTCTGACGATATTGTCTGTATGTATTCATATCTAGATTTTCGAGATTAAATGCAACTTAATAGCATTAATGGTGTGACAGATGAATTGTGTTTATAATTTTAGTCTGCCCGACATTTTTAGAATCGATCGACCATTCGATCGTAGGATGTTTGCCGCTGATGATAATAAGAGCGTGTTGGATAATTACAGATGTAGAATATATTTGCCGATACAAAATGTGGTCTTAGAGACTAAAACAAAAACAATTATGTGTAGGTGGATTTTGATTTGCACAGCGTAAAAAGTGTTTAGCAAAACTACACGTAAAGCTAGCAGTGTAATAATAATAGCACCATGTGGTGATCAGGTGTTCAGCTGATCAAAGCGAGCAGCTCCGAGGTGCGTTGCAGGCAGCGACAGCCACAGCCCGTGGCACAAACACTGTGTTTCTGTGCGAAATAAAAATAGATCATCAGTTATAGTTGCAGTTGCAGTAATCTCAAGGTACATTAAGCTACCCACCTCGAACCACTGCATCATGTGCTGCATGTGCCCGCCGTGGCCGCAAGAGAGGCACGCATTTGCCGCTCCACGTACGGGCAGACAGCAGAGCGTGCAGAAAAGCACGGGCCGCTTGCAGGGCTCACATTTGGGCGTTCGCTTTGGCTTTGCGCAGCCGGAGCACTCGGTGACAAACTCAACGCCCTGCGATGGCGGCTGCGTGTGCAGCGTATGCTTCAGGATTAAGGCACGCTTGGAGAGCAGCTGCCAGCCAAAAAGTATGTCCGCATAGACGCGTTTAAACTGATCAAAGAGCGGCATACGTGCACGCTTAATCAGCGAACAAGCATAGGCATCCGTTTGTCCAAATGTCATCAGGCAATTCAGTGAATCCGACCACGAATTACTGCGCAGCTGTTTCAGCTGCTGCAGATTGCCGGCCGCTGTGCGTGATTGTGTCGAGGACTTAAAGTCCAATGGCAACACGGTGTGATAAGGCGAGAGCTGGGCATGCAATTGACTAGGCAGCCGGCAGCTGCCGGGCACATCCTTCAGATCGCTGGGCGCTGCCGGACACTTGTCGAAGAGGCAGGCCAAGAGCACCGCTGTCTGCACATCGCCAGCGCTTGCATAGTGCATGATTAGCGACTCCAGCAGGGATTTCTTAAACGGATCTTTGTGAAACAACATTGGGCAGCTCATCCCCAGCTGCTGGCCAGTTGCTGGCGGCGTTGCATGCGGCGTGGCAATGAGCTCGGCCAACAGCCAGATGGGCAGCAAATCTAGCCGGCCATGGGCACGACAAATCTCGCCATTGCGTCGACAAGTGTCGGCAATGTTGCGCTTGTCCAGCGTAAATTCACGCGCCATCTCGCGATTAATGTGTAGCAGCTGGCTGGCATCGTAGATATGGACAACGGGAGTGGTGCCATTCATTTGACGCATTACACGCTGCTTGCCCGGCTTGCCGGCAATCATGCGCTCCTGCAGATAGAACGAAGCATTCGCATCCCGTTGCGTGGTAGCCATCGCGTTGCCCAGCAGGCCGCTGCTATTGATCGCACTCAACGTACGCGGCGTGATGGCCTGATGCTGACGCAGTGTTAGGCGTTTGGTGTTCAGCACCTGGGCAAAAGTGGTCAGCATGCCGATGGCATTGAAGTGTACGCCCGAGGTGCGTGGAAATGGAATGCAGGCATCGTGCAGAGCACTGGACAATGCGCCCTCCAAGCGCGGTGATTGCAACAGCAATTGGCTGCGATCCGCTCCAGCGCCGATGCCGCCGCTCACAGCCGTCACACGTTTCTTCATGGCCGCGACCAGAGCACGCAAACATTGCTCGAGGCAGCTGCGCGATTTCTTCACCCGTTGCAGCGCATTCGATCGCAACACCTTGAGCAGCACGGCGCTGACATCGCTCGATAGCGTTGTGCCCTGGCACAATTGGAAATCGGGCGGCACATTGGGGCTGGGATACGAGGTGGGGAATGTCACCTGCAGTATGACCGTGTGATCGGCTGCACAGATCTTGAAGCAAGCGTAGCGCTTAATGGCATCCAGCATATCCACATCCACATTCGGCATATTCGTGTTAAGCAACGAGAACTCATGATGCAGCGAGCACGTCGGCTGATCCGTCAACGAGCGCGCTATGTGCGTCTCCTCGCGTCGCTGATAGACGCCGCCAAAGCTGGGCGAACGTGCCATGGGTAGTGCGTTGCCCCCACCAGCTGCACCGGCTGCATCCAATGTGGCCACAATGGGCAGCGAAGCTGCAGCCATGGGGCGTGGATGGAGCGTATGCAGGAATTCTGGTGGCGTTAACGCGCGCAATTCACTCATCAATTCCGGCTCGTATCGTGGCGTCGACTCGCTCTCCTCATCCTCATCCGCTGAGGGTTCGCATAGCTTGAGCATTTGCTCATCGATCTTCCACACACGCAACGTGCGATCTCGCGACCAAGTGACCAGCTCCTAAAATCAGTCGTTAGTAATGTTTCTCTCTTGCAATTTGCTTACAATGTGATATTCTTACAATTTCATTAAAGTTCTCGCGATTGGGACGCCAGGCAAAGTCCAGAATGACATCCGTGTGACCCACAAAGGAGCAAATCGGATCCGTTTGCTTGCTGTTGCTCCAGAGCAGCAAACTGTTCTCGCCGCGACCCAAATGCGGCACCACAATGCTGACCAATCCGTTGCCAATGGGCTGGGGGAAAAAAATCGAAAGTTTCAACTAAAGTTGGAGTGAAGAAATTACATGCATTGTATACTGTATATCGGGCACGCCACACGGGCGACAGCGTCGTAATGATCTTTTCGGCACGTCGCGGATTGCACACATCAAAGTACTTGACAGTGCCATCCTGACTGGCGGTGGCCAAGCACGTCTCGCGCATGTGACTCCAGTTGATGCCATGCACTCGATTCAGATGCGCGGTAATATAGTGTGTGGGGCAGCTGCCCTTACGAATGTCCCAGATGCGCAAATCACCATCATGAGCAGCGGCGAGTAGGTTGCCGGAGACGCGATTGAAACCCACTTGTGTAGCACCAGCTGGGGAAGAGAGATTGTCACATTAAAACATCATTAATGAGTAATTAAATAGCGAGTTATACTCACACATGCAGACGGCATTCAAGGAGAGCGCCGGCTTGCGAGGATCACGCAAATCCCAGATGTGCGAAAACGTGTCAATGGAGCAGCTTACCAACAAGTTGGGATTCTTGCCATGCCAGTCGATGTCCGTCACTGTGCGCGTGTGACCGCGCAGCGAGTTCTCATAGTAGGGCTCAGCGGGTCCCCAGCGCACAATGTCAATGTTTTGACTGGTCTGAAAACACACACAAAGATGGTATTGTATGAGCTGGCATCAAAGCTGACTTAAGCTGGCATAACTCACCGCTATGGCGCAGTACTCGCGACGACTGGGACAAATAGCAAACTCGGCGACGGACACATCATACTTGGACTGACGCTCGTGGCGACGCAGCGTGCCATCATCTTGGCCCAGGCGCTGCAGTGCCAAATGACCGCGACCCGCCAACAAGACCCATTGGCCCGAATAGTCTACGGACATGGCGGTGGCCTGTGAATCGCGGTGCTCGTAGCATTTGTTGCTCTGCCTAATGATGTACGTCTGCTCGGAGACTCCGCCAACGCCGCCTCCGGTTCCTCCACCACGTTCACCACCGCTGCCGCTGCCAGCTCGCAGCGTCTCTGTTGGCGGCATTTGGTGATTTTATGCTGTTGGTGTGTGTGTTTGGGGCAACATAGGGTGCGAAATCTAATGAATTTTACCAACTAAAAGCACGAAACAAAACGAACTGATAAGCGAGAGAGAAAGAGACGATGATGAACACGCACAACGATAACAATAACAAACTATTACACTGAGCAGTGTGACCGCCCTCGTTTTTCAAATATGCCATTTTAGTCGCTCGTCTTTATCGTTTTCTGAACTATCGATATTGGGCACGTAACAATCCAAAAACCTATCGAATCTTTGAATGTTGCACGAAATTCAACAAGTTGACAATTACCATTTTTAAATAAAGTACTCGAAAATGTTGGAAGCATATGCCAAAAAAAAAAAGTTCATAGAATTGGTACGTTAAATGTGAAATTGAATTTGCTACTAGTCTTATTTGTTGTATATACTGCGGGGAATTTAGCAATAAACACTTAAAGCTAATGCATCGTAGTAGTTCTAATGGTCACCCTTTTAGGATGGTAAGTAATCACGAACTTAAACCTAGACGACCAAATGGCCTGGAAACATCAGCATAGCTTTTCACTATGAGAAGTTTGAATTAAAATTAAAACTGATTGGGATCTGGAAGCTGAATCAAATTGATTTATTTGATATTAGAATATGGTCTGAGGAGGCAGAATTCTGGCAAACTGTTGGCAGCTGTCCAAAAGTCTCGATCTACCACGAACATTTGTTTGCCTTTCATATCTGGCCCGGTGGGGTTGCAAATTGTAATTTTAAGATACATACATACATACAAACGATTGGGGTTTTAAGGGGTTTCCCTAATATTCCAGCAACAACATATGGCAACTTATTCGGTATTGAATATACCGTTTTATATTCTAGAATATTCTGATATGGCCACATTGCAGTGTTTGGACTACCGATATTCTGAATGATTCAGTCTATCTTATCGACATCGATAGATACTTTCCGGGATTGATGAACCATAATTGCATAGGAAGATGCACTAAAAACCAGAATTTTCATAATTGATTGTGAAACTAAAACGCCAAGATGTTGGACGCACTCAATGATGATTGTCAGTTGGCAATAATCAAGTACTTAAACCTAAACGACCAAATCGCACTATATGAAGCCACCAAGGGCATTTCAAATCGCTTGAACAAGAATGTAGTCTATGCCTGGAAATTTCAGCTGAAATTTCAACTTGATTGGAGGGAGTATAAGAAGTTTGAAGAGATACCTGAATTGTTGGACGTGTTCCTATCCAACTGCAGTGCAACAGTGCAGGAATTAAAACTGAGACACGTATCATTGAAGTTTCTCAAACGCTGGGAAAATTACAAATTTCCCCGCATGAAATCATTGGTATACACATTGGATCATTTCGGTCGGGTTCCCGAAGAAACAATTCAAATAATGGCAAAGCTCTTTCCTGGACTGCATAGTTTAGGGACTGATGGTGATTTCCATTGCGCTGTGCTACAGAAATGGACGCAGATGCGTAAGCTGGACTTGAACAGATGGTGGCAAACTAATAATGACAACGAATGGGCCAAAGAGATTGCCAAATGTAAATTGCTTGAAGAGGTGACACTGGATGACCGTGGGATTGGGTCCAGCAATTATGATGACCTCATGGCGTTGCCCAAGCTGCGCAAAATTTTCTTACTTCATGCTTCTGATGGCGAAATAGCCAAGCTTTTTGAAAAACGTGCTGGGGACGTATATAGGATTATCTTCAATAATGATTCCATAAATAGATTCATGACTACGCTGCGTAAAATGCACAACGTGCGCCACTTTTACATGATAGACAAGCAGAATCATTTCACTATCGAAAACCTAAGCGACTTGATTGAGATTTGGAAACAGCTGGAGCAAATTGTCTTGATTGACCTTGAAATCTGGTCCGGGGAGGCAGAATTGTGGCAAACTGTTGCCAGTTGTCCAACGCTAAAAATACTAAATATATTGAACACGGATTTAGATAAAAAGTTTTTTGAAGCTAGCCGACGGATCATGGAAGAGACACTAAACAATCGTTCTCAGCCTTTAACATTGAATTTCGACTATACATACGAAAAGAAGTTGGTAAGTGAAAATGTAGATCGAGATGGACTCATGTTCTCTTTAAATATATATAAATTTATTGATCCTTGCAGATCCTTCAGCACTTTCAGCATCCACAATTGAAGGTGACTTTTGAGCGTGTCAAACTTCATGACGATGTCGATTTCAGGTTCTTAGAAATTCATTTTCATCCTTTGCAATCATCCTAACGTTACTTTATGATATACATATATATGTATATAATTATATTGTGGCAAAGTGTTTCCAGTTGCAAGTAACCATTTGTCTAACTTTATTGCGGGTGTTTGGTGGTTCCCCTAATCTTCCCACGAAGCAGCGTGAGCCTCGATATTAAATATACCGATTTATATTTTAGAATATACTGATATGGTCACATTGTTGAGTTTGGACTACAGATATTCAGCATGTTTCAGTCCAAGCCTATCGATATCGATAGAAACTTTCGGGATTTCTGAATCATAATTTCATTGGATGCTGCAATAAAAACCAGAATTTTCATAATTGATTGAGAAACTTAAAACGCCAGCATGTTGGACGCACTCAATAACGATTGTCAGTTGGCAATAATCAAGTACTTGAACCTAAACGACCAAATCGCACTATATGAAGCCACCAAGGGCATTTCAAATCGCTTGAACAAGAATGTAGTCTATGCCTGGAAATTTCAGCTTAGCTTTGAACTTAATTGGAGAATCTATAAGAAGTTTGAAGAAATACCTGAATTGTTGGACGCATTCTTATCCAACTGCAGTGCAACAGTGCAGGAATTAAAATTGGATGATTTAAAAATTAACTTTCTTAAACGCTTGGAAAATTACACATTTCCCCGCATGAAAACACTTGAGTACATATTGGATTTCGGCGATGTCGAGCAGTTTTCCGATGAAACAATTCGAATAATGGGAAAGCTCTTTCCTGGACTGCACAGTTTAAAACCCGATGGTGAATTTCATTGCGCTGTGCTACAGAAATGGAGGCAGATGCGTAAGCTGGACTTGGGCAGATGGTGGCAAACTAATAATGATGATTGTACCAAAGAGATTGCCAAATGTAAATTGCTTGAAGAGATATCACTGGACAACGATATATTGATGCCTGGAGATTATGAGTACCTCATGGCGTTGCCCAAGCTGCACAAACTTTGCTTAAGAGGTGCATATGGTGATGTATTAGATGATCTGCCTAAGAATCGTGCATTGGACGTACATGGGTTGATGTTTCATGATATTCATATCGATACAAACATGACTATGCTTCGTAAAATGCGCAACTTGCGCCACTTTTACATGCTAGACCTACAGGGTCATTTTACTATCGATGACCTAGGCAACTTGATTAAGATTTGGAAAGAGCTGGAGCAAATTGACTTGATGGGCTGTAGTATCTGGTCCGGGGAGGCAGAATTGTGGCAAACTGTTGCCAGTTGTCCAACGCTAAAAATATTAAATATATATAAAATAAGTTCAGACAAGAAGTTTTTTGAATCAAGCCGGCGGATCATGGAAGAGACACTAAACAATCGTTCTCAGCCTTTAACATTAAATTGCATGCGTGCATACGATAATAAAATGGTAAGTGAAATTGTACTCATGTTCTCTATAAATACATATAAATTTATTTATCCTTGCAGGTCCTTCAGAACTTTAAGCATCCACAATTGAAGTTGACTTTTGAGAGTGTCGAACCCCATGACGATATCGATTTCAGGTTCTTAGAAATTCATTTTCACCCTTTGCGATCATCCTAATGTAAATAAAACCATGATGCCGCATTATATAAGTATAAATTTAGTCAAAGACTAATAAAATACTAATATTAAAAAATGTATAATATCTTTTATATTTTTTTTGAATAAGAATCATTTTGAATTAAATAAAACTAAACATAAACAAATCGAACTGATAAGAAAGTGTCAATAAAATAAGTATTAAACTAAAAAGTAGATTTTCAAATGGCCCAGGGCTGCTAAACACTATTATTGATAAGATGGCACGTTATAAGTAAAGTATATTTATTTCAATAATTTTATGTGATTAAACATTGCAATTGTATAGAAATATTGACTACGGAATGAATTTGGACGTACTCAACAATGATTGTTGGTTGGCAATAATCAAGTACTTGGATCTTACGGACCAATTTGCGCTATATAATGCCATCCAAGCTGTTTCATATTGTTTGCACTCAAGTATGGTCTATGCCTGGAAACATCAAATTTCCTGCAAACTAAATGAAGTAAACTTTAAACAGTTTGAAGAGTCGCCGGAGATGTTGGATATTTTCTTAGCCAGCATTAGTCCAAAAGTGCAAAAATTACATCTGAAGTTTGTCACAATGGCGTTTCTCAAACGATGGCAAAATTTCACATTTCCCAGCATGAAAATTCTGGAGTATTCATTTGATGGCGGCAATTTGCATTATCGTACCTCTGTAGAAGCAATTGAGATAATGGCAATAATATTTTGCCCAGAAGAGATCGCCAAGTATCAGCGACTGGAAGAGCTGACATTCATTAATGATGATATATTAGCAAAGAAGTTGCATCAGCTGGCTAATCATGATACAAATAAATGCCGTTTTATATTCCAGAATATACTAATATTCCAGTGGTTGTGTTATCACTCAACGATACACTCAACGATAATTATATATACTATAGATTGCACGACACATACAGCGTAACCATGATGAGTATGATGAGCAACTTGCGCCACCTCAACATGATTGGCATTGAGAATAATTTTACCATCACATACCTTTTGGAACTGATTGGGATCTGGAAGATGCAGCTGGGGAGACAGAATTTTGGCAAACTGTTGGTAGCTGTCCAACGCTAAAGACTTTGAATATATTAAACACGGATATGGAAGAGACACTAAAATATGGTTCTGAATCTTTAGTACTGAATTTCAGCCATGCATACGAAAACAAAGAGCTGGTAAGTCTTGCAGATTATTTTGAACTTCAAGCATCAACATTTTAACATTCATTGGCCATAATATGAGTTTTGTTAAACCTCATTTGAATTCTTTGCTGTCATCCTTAAGTAAATTATATTATACTGATAGTTTGTCAAACGCTGTGCAATTTGATCATTTACTAAACTAATAAGAAGGATGATCCATTATAGAAATATGAGTAAGTGTAACAATATAACAATCAATAAAGTTGGCGAAATAAAAATACATATATAGAAAATATATATAAAGTTTTGTGTCCTAAGGTCTAGCAAAGAAATCAGAGTTGGTTAAATAAAAATAAATTTCTATATACACTTGCAGGCTAGCCCAAATTGAAGCCTGGGTGCTTTATTTACCGTTATTTAAAAACGGGAGATGCAAACAGAGTTAAAAATATCGGCTTTTGTGCATTACTCTTTGTGGTATTACTTACTTATTACCACTTTACTTTATTTCAATCATTTTCGTTTTCCTATTCTGCTACGAGCGAACCAACAAAAATTGAAGAGATGTATAATTTTGAGCAGTTGTATTCATACGTACATATATAAAGTTATTTGCCCTGACTGATGACTGACTATCTTTATCTTTATCTTTATTCCTTCACAATAAAATAAAGTAAAAAGCCTTAGTGGTGTGGTTTTCCACAATTTGATTTGAATATTAATTTAATGAATATTTCTAATGTCAAAAAATTTAATTACGGCAATACTTGTTCACTCATATACATATTGCATATACATATGTATGTATATATGTAAGCCCCTTGCTTCTCATAGATCTCTCAATTTCAGCATAAGCAACCAGAATTGTTTATTTATAAATCTTACAATCAATATACACACACACACAATGCCTTATAATACCGCAACGCATTATTATAAGGGTAGTAATAAAACAATAAAAATATCTTTCTAGGAAAATCGAACTCATTTTTCATAATAACACCTACATTCTTAAGAAAAAAGTTATCTCACTCTTACGATGATCTCACAACTGCACAGACTTTTATCGATCTGAAATGAACATGATGTGTTGCAATTTTTGGAATATATCGATCTACCACGAGCATTTGTTTGCCTTTCATATCTGGCCCGGTGGGGTTGCAAATTGTAATTTTAAGATACATACATATGATTGGGGTTTTTTTAGGGGTTTCCCTAATATTCCAACGAAATAAGGCAATACCGAATAAGTATTGAATATACCGATTTATATTTTTGAATATACTGATATGGCCACATTGAAGAGTTTGGACTACAGATATTCTACATGTTTCAGTCCAAGCCTATCGATATCGATAGAAACTTTTCGGGATGAATCATAATTTCATTGCATGCTGCAATAAAAACCAGAATTTTCATAATTAATTGTGAAACTTAAACGCCAGGATGTTGGACGCACTCAATGACGATTGTCAGTTGGCAATAATCAAGTACTTAAACCTAATCGACCAAATCGCACTATATGAAGCCACCAAGGGCATTTCAAATCGCTTGAACAAGAATGTAACCTATGCCTGGAAATTTCAGCTGAAATTTCTACTTGATTGGAGGGAGTATAAGAAGTTTGAAGAGATACCTGAATTGTTGGAAGTGTTTCTATCCAACTGCAGTGCAACAGTGCAGGAATTAAAACTGGAAAAAGTAACATTGAAGTTTCTCAAAAGCTGGGAAAATTACACATTTCCCCGCATGGAAACACTTGAGTACACATTGGATTTCGGCGATGTCGAGCAGTTTTCCGATGAAACAATTCGAATAATGGCAAAGCTCTTTCCTGGACTGCACAGTTTAAAACCCGATGGTGAATTCCATTGCGCTGTGCTACAGAAATGGACGCAATTGCGTAAGCTGGACTTGACCGAATGGCAACAAATTGATGTTTACGATTGGTCCAAATTGATTGTCAAATGGCAATTCCTCGAAGAGTTGACAGTGGAGTTTGGGCCAAACAATCATGATGCCCTTATGGCGTTGCCCAAGCTGCACAAGCTTTGCTTACTGATGCCTTCTGGTGTCGAATTGGCCAAGTTTTTTGAAAAACGTGCTGTGGACGTACATAGGATTATCTTTTATGATATACACATAAATGCATACATGACTACGTTTCGTAAAATGCGCAACTTGCGCCACTTTTACATGATAGGCATCCCGCATGATTTTGAATTCGAAGACCTACGCAACTTAATTCAAATTTGGAAACAGCTGGAGCACATTGCCATTCATATGTTGTCCGAGGAGGCAGAATTGTGGCAAATTGTTGCCAGTTGTCCAACGCTAAAGATACTAAGTATAATAGACATAGAAAAAGAACATTTGGATTTTGAAGTTAGCCGGCGGATGATGGAAGAGATCGTTCTCAATCGTTCTCAGCCTTTAACATTGAATTTCCACTTTACAAACGAAAACAAAACATGCGTAGAGAAATTGGTAAGTGAAAATATAGATCGAGATGTACTCATATTCTCTATAAATGGATATCAATCGATTTTTCATTACAGATTCTTCAGCGCTTTAATCACCCACAATTGAAGGTGACTTTTAAGCGTCTCGAACACCGTGACGTTTTTGATTTAGATTTTATAGAAATTCATTTTCATCCTTTGCAATCATCCTAACGTCACTATATGATATTTTTTCCGAAATGCTGAGCCATTTACTTTCTTGTTCGCATAATAAAGCCATGATGCCTTACCATAAGTATAAATTTAATCATACATACATATATAATTATATTGTGGCAAAGTGCTGCCAGTTGCAAGTAACTATTCGTCCAACCTTATTGCGGCTTTTTGGTGGTTTCCCTATCTTCCCACGAAGCAGCGTGAGCCTCGATATTAAATATACCGATTTATATTTTAGAATATACTGATATGGTCACATTGTAGAGTTTGGACTACAGATATTCTGCATGTTTCAGTCCAAGCCTATCGATATCGATAGAAACTTTTCGGGATTTCTGAATCATAATTTCATTGGATGCTGCAATAAAAACCAGAATTTTCATAATTGATTGAGAAACTTAAAACGCCAGCATGTTGGACGCACTCAATAACGATTGTCAGTTGGCAATAATCAAGTACTTAAACCTAAACGACCAAATCGCACTATATGAAGCCACCAAGGGCATTTCAAATCGCTTGAACAAGAATGTAACCTATGCCTGGAAATTTCAGCTGAAATTTCAACTTGATTGGAGGGAGTATAAGAAGTTTGAAGAGATACCTGAATTGTTGGACGCATTCTTATCCAACTGCAGTGCAACAGTGCAGGAATTGAAACTGAAAAACGTAAGATTAAAGTTTCTCAAACACTGGGAAAATTACAAATTTCCCCGCATGAAAACACTGAAATACACATTGGATTACGTCTATCGTGATGCCGAAGAAGTAATTCAAATAATGGCAAAGCTCTTTCCTGGACTGCATAGTTTAAGGACTGAAGATGTTTACGATTGCGATGTGCTGCAGAAATGGACGCAGATGCGTAAGCTGGACTTGAGCAGATGGTGGTTCCGAACTGATAATGCCAAAGAAATTGCCAAATGTCAATTGCTTGAAGAGATATCACTGAACAACAATATATTGATGCCTGGAGATTATGATTACCTCATGGCGTTGCCCAAGCTGCACAAACTTTGCTTAAGAGGTGCATATGGTGATGTATTAGATGAGCTGCCTAAGAATCGTGCCATGGACGTACATCGGTTGATGTTTAATGATAATTATATCGATACAAACATGACTATGCTTCCTAAAATGCGCAACCTGCGCCACTTTTACATGCTAGACATACAGGGTCATTTTACTATCGATGACCTACGTGCCTTGATTAAGATTTGGAAACAGCTGGAGCAGATTGACTTGATTGACTGTAGTATCTGGTCCGGGGAGGCTGAATTGTGGCAAACTGTTGCCAGTTGTCCAACGCTAAAGACTATTTATATATTGAACTCGGATTTAGACAAGAAGTTTTTTGAAGTTAGCCGGCAGATTATGGAAGAGACACTAAATAATCGTTCTCAGCCTTTAACCTTGCATTTTGACTCTCCATACGAAACTGAGTTGGTAAGTGAAAATGTAGATCGAAATGTACTCATATTCTCTCTAAATGGATATCAATTTATTTATCCTTGCAGATCCTTCAGCACTTTAAGCACCCACAATTGAAGGTGACTTTTGAGCGTGTCGAACCCCATGGCGATATCGATTTTAGTTTCATAGAAATTCATTTTCATCCTTTGCAAACATTATAATGTCACTATATATTTTTTCCCAGCGATATGTTGGGTAATCTTATTTTTTAATAGGATAATAATAAAAACCATGATGCCTCATTATATAAGTATAAATTTAGTCATACACTAATAATAAAAATGTATAATATCTGTCTTATATATATTATTATTTATATAAATAAATGTATTTTGTATTCAAGCATACGAACATCCCTCCAAAAGCAATAAAATATATTGTAAATTATCAGTTTATGGTTTTTTTTTTAATAATATTCATTTATATTGATTAACTATAGGATCTCATTAAATAAAAGTAACTATAATGTTCATTGTGAAATTAATAAAAGTAAACATTAACAAATCGAACTGATAAGAAAGTGTCAATAAAATCAGTATTAAACTAAACAGTATATTTTCAAATAATCTATTTCATAACCCAGAGTATACCGAAATGGTCACACTGGTTAGATTATCAACAATGGCCCAGGGCTGCTAAACACTATTATTGATAAGATGGCACGTTATAAGTAAAGTATATTTATTTCAATAATTTTATGTGATTAAACATTGCAATTGTATAGAAATATTGACTACGGAATGAATTTGGACGTACTCAACAATGATTGTTGGTTGGCAATAATCAAGTACTTGGATCTTACGGACCAATTTGCGCTATATAATGCCATCCAAGCTGTTTCATATTGTTTGCACTCAAGTATGGTCTATGCCTGGAAACATCAAATTTCCTGCAAACTAAATGAAGTAAACTTTAAACAGTTTGAAGAGTCGCCGGAGATGTTGGATATTTTCTTAGCCAGCATTAGTCCAAAAGTGCAAAAATTACATCTGAAGTTTGTCACAATGGCGTTTCTCAAACGATGGCAAAATTTCACATTTCCCAGCATGAAAATTTTGGAGTATTCATTTGATGGCGGCAATTTGCATTATCGTACCTCTGTAGAAGCAATTGAGATAATGGCAATAATATTTTGCCCAGAAGAGATCGCCAAGTATGAGCGACTGGAAGAGCTGACATTCATTTATGATGATATATTAGCAATGAAGATGCGTCAGCTGGCTAATCATAATACAAATATACGCCATGATATCTTAGTGGAGCTACTGGAGAACCGTAGCAAGGACATTCGGAGGATAACGTTTAAAGAAAGCATCAGCCAATATAACATGTGCACACTGAATAAACCAACGAACTTGGGCCAATTGACTTTGGTTGAATATTGTGGGATCAGTGATGAAAAACTGCTGAAACTGATTGCGAATTTGAAGTACTTGGAGCAACTGGATTTCATCGACTATAATATGAAGATTAGTGAGGTATTGCTGTGGCAAATTGTTCTTACTTGTCCATCCCTAAAGATTCTGACTTTATCGAGCGTGCTGATGAATTTTGAATATGGCTATATATACATGGAGGACGCACTGGACAATCGCTCTCTGCCCTTAACACTGCATTGGGACAACACGGATGAAAATGAAGTGCTGGTGAGTGAAGTGGAGACTAGGAGAAACTGTCTTTTCATCAATATGATATTGTTTTATTCTTGCAGATTCGTCATCACTTTAATCATTCCAAACTCAAGCACTCTTTTGCCCCGTTAAAGCCGGATCTATTCAGTAGCAATATAATACAAATGCATTTAAGGCAGTCATAGTAAAACAACATTTTATGTTTGAGGTTTTTAGTCAGTAAACTTAAGACAATATGTTTAGCAAAAGTAATTTAATAGGCATAATATAAATACTTATACCCATTATCAATATTGAACCAGGGCTGCCAATCTGTATGATTCATATGATGGCACGTTACAAGTAATCGATATCGATAACTAGTATTATTTCTTCCATTTAGATGTTAACAAATTTATTTATAAATTAACTACGCAATGAATTTGGACGCACTAAACGATGATTGTTTGATGACGATAATTAAGTAAATCTTAAATCTTAACGATCAACTTTCCCCTAAGGACTATTCAAATCTTTCACACTATTCCAATGCAAACGTTACAAGCGAAATCGATCGATATCGATAACATCTTACCTCAATTGCAACAGATGTTTCATTTGCATTTTAAAGATTGAGTTTATGAATTAAACATAGAACAATGTTGGACATACTCAACGACGATTGTTGGTTGGAGATAATCAAGCACTTGGACCTAGACGACAAATTTGCTCTCTATGAAGCCACCAAAGGCGTTTCAAATCGTGTGAACTCAAATGTGATATATTCCTGGGAACATCAACTCAACTTTACACTTGATGGCCATATTTATGGGAAGATGGAAGTGATGCCTGAATTGTTAGACATATTTTTGTCCAGCATTAAGGACACAATGCAGAAATTAGTATTCGAAGGCGTCACAGTTGAGTTTCTCAAACTCTGGCAAAATTACACATTTCCCAGCTTGAAGACACTGGAGTACACATTGGATGATTGCGATTATAATAGGAATGATAATGATGCCATCAAAATAATGGCCACTATCTTTCCAGGACTGCATAGTGTGAAGCCTCATGGTGGTGTCGATTCCGGCATGGTGCCCCAATGGACGCAGTTGCGTAAACTGGACTTAAGTGAATGGTTGTCAGATTATATACCGGCTTATGGCAATTTATTTATACTCAGGTATCCACTATTGGAAGTGTTGATTGTGCGTCAAGTTAGTAATTTTACAAATTTTTATCATGAAGTTATGACGATGGCCAAGCTGCACACACTTACCATTCAATTGACTGATGATTACTATTTAAATAAATTGCTAGAGAAGCGTAGCAATGACGTACATACTATCATATTTAACGATTGCATTGGAAAATACAACCTGAATACGTTGCACAAACTGTGGAACTTGCAACACTTGACATTGCAGGAAGAACATCATTTCACTAGCGAAGATCTACGCAAACTGATTGTCGACTTAAAGCAGCTGGAACAAATCGATTTGATTAACTGTGAAATTTGGTCTAGCGAAGTGGAATTGTGGCAAACTGTTGCCAGTTGTCCATCCTTAAGGACTCTGAGTACATCTGGCTCATATATGGATTCTGATGATTTTTTTGATACAAACCGACATCTCATGGAAGATTCACTGAATAGGCGTTCTCAACCTTTAACAATGCACTTCTATTGCGATGCACCGGCTAAGCTAGTGAGTAGAAAATAACTCAAATCTTGTTCTTATTAATATTCATTTGATTTGTCATTGTAGATTTGTAAGTACTTTAAGCATCCACAACTCAAGCTCTCTTTTGAGCCTTTAAAAATGGACTTACTCGGTGGTGAATTCACACAAATGCGTCTCAAGCCTTTGCTGACTACATAAAACTCAATTACTTTTTAAAAATACTTTGCTTTAACTGTTGAAGCTTTTGTGATATCGTGTGCCATAATAAATAAGCAATTCTAGCAATTCAAAATATATTTTGAGAGGTTTATTATGAAGAATATTGTCATTCTCCAATTTTATAGAGAAGTATTTTCGGGAATTTCTTTATATTTTATATATTAAGACCTTGGATCATTACTTTGAATTCTGTCAATTGTGCCGTGTTATACTCACAATTATTCTTTGAATTCATTTGTTGAATTTGTTAATGATTTGATGCTTCAGCATAAATTTTTAAGCATGGTTATTGTAATTACAATTAATTAATGAGCTGCAAAATCGAAAAGTCGGGAATTTTTAAAATGAGCGTATCAGAGAAACTTGTTTCCATCCCTGGCATTGCTTATCAACAACCATCAGCTGATGGCAATCGATAAATTCCACCACAAAACTATCGATTTGAATAACCACTTACCTTAATTTCATCAGACGTTGTATTCGCATTTTTACAGTTAAATTCATAAATTAAACATATAACGATAATGGAAACCATCAACGACGATTGCTGGTTGGAAATAATCAACTACCTGAATCTAGAAGATCAGTTAGCGCTCTATAAAGCCACCAAAGGCTTTTCAAATCGCGTGAGCTCAAATGTGATATATTCCTGGAAACATCAACTCAACTTTACACTTGATGAATACGCATATGCAAAGTTTGAAGAGTTGCCTGACTTGTTGGACGTATTTCTGTCCAGCATTAATGACACAATGCAGCAATTGGAACTTCAATGGGTCACACTGAAGTTTCTCTATCGATGGAAGAACTACACATTTCCCAACATGAAAACACTCGAGTACACAGTGGATGACTGCGATATTGATAGTGATCGTGCCGGTGAAGTGATAGCAATAATGTCTGAACTCTTTCCGGGACTACATAGTTTGAAATCCGATGGTACTTTCTATTGCGAAGCTCTGCCGAAATGGACGCAGTTGCGTAAATTGGACTTGAGCGAATGGTCACCAGATTATAAAACCTATCTCAGCGATTGTCCCAAAGAGATTGCCAAGTGCACGTTTATGGAGGAGTTGCTCTTACCCGATGGTGTTTGGGACTTTAATTTTCTTCATGACCTTATGACGATGCCCAAGCTTCACACACTTACCATACAACTGAATCATGATAGCATTTTAGCTGAGATGCTAGAGAAGCGTGGCAAGGACGTCCATACGATTGTCTTTAACGATTGTATCTGGGAATTTAACATATCCACGTTGCAAAAACTCCGAAATTTGCGTCAATTGACATTGCTGGACAATGACGGTTTCACCAGTGAAAATCTACGCGAACTGATTGGGGACTTAAAGCAGTTGGAACAAATCGATTTGGTTGACTTTCAGATCTGGTCCAATGAAGTGGAATTGTGGCAAACAGTGGCCAGCTGTCCATCGCTAAAGATTCTGAACATATCTGGCATGCAGCTATACGAGGATTTCTTTGATTTTGGCAGACGTGTGATGGAGAAGACATTGAACAATCGTTCCCAGCATTTAACATTGCATTGCCACAACACCGGTGAAAACGAGCATCTTGTAAGTGAAAATTGTAAATAAAGGAATATTCTTTATTAATAAATTTCTCTCTGCAGATCCGACAGTACTTCAAGCATCCACGACTGAAGCTCTCTTTTGAGCCCTTGAAGCTCCATGACGTCGATACGAGTATGCTACAAATGCATCTCAATCCTTTGCTGCCACCCTAAAAGTCAAATATGTGATGCGTTTTAAAAGTATTTTTTGTGTTAATTGTGGAAACTATTGTGATATGCTGTGCTACGTTTTAGTAATCGCATAATAAATGCAATATTGTTAAAAATAACAATAATATATAAAACAGATATATGATACAGAATTTCTTGAAGTAGTTAAGCTTTACTTATAATCAATAAATTGTAGGAGCATTTTTAATTTGGAATTTAATTGCTCAATTTGATTATAGAAACATATAATGTTTGAATAGAGCTATTAAGCGTTATTTTATGTACGATTATTGGTGTCTTTATAGTTTTTTTTACAAATTGAAAGCATTTTAACATTATAATCTATGTCAGTAACTATGTATATTAACTATTATAAAAATGAGTCATATGTGAAGCCCCTAAAAAGAAGCGTCGAGAAATTTAAAATAAACAAGCACCGATACGTTTCCAGCCCTGGTATTGCTTATCAACTGCTAAAGCTTTTCGTTTTTCCGCAATTTGAAACAGTTTAATTCAGATATTTAATGTAAAACAATGTTGGAAGCACTCAACAACGATTGCTGGTTGGAAATAAACAAATATTTAACCCTAGATGACCAAATCGCGCTGTATGAAGCATTTAAAGGCATTTCAAATAACTCGATGTATGATGTGGCCTTTGCCTGGGAACATCAACGCCGCATTTCGCTTAATCCTGATTGCTATGAGAAGTTTGAAGAGATGCCTGAATTGTTGAAAATATTTCTGTCCAGCATTAAAGCCACACAGGAAATGCAATTCTACTGGGTGACACTAAAGTTCCTCAGACTCTTGGAGAATTACACATTTCCCAGCATGAAAACGCTGGAGTACTCAATAAATGAGGATTGGGCAAATGTTTCAAATGCCGACGCCGAGGAAGCTCTAACAATTATGACAAAAATATTTCCTGGAGTACAGAGTGTGAGACCGTATGGTGGATTCGAATGCAGCACTCTGGTGAAATTCACGCAGTTGCGTCAACTCGATTTGAGCGATTGGACAATGGATTATCTGCCCTATCATTGTCCCAACGAGTTAGCCAAGTGTCCGTTGATAGAAAACTTAAGAGTTCCGAGTTTTTTGTATTTCCCCGAAGTGTATGAAGGACTGATGGCGTTGCCCAGGATTCATACAGTATCCTTTTACCTGAATGGTCGAGATGACATTTTAGCTGCGGTGCTGGAGAAGCGAGGCAATGACGTACACAAAATGGCCTTTAACCATTGCATCTGGAGGTTCAGTGTGCCAACGTTGCACAAATTGAGGAACTTGCGCCAATTGACATTGCTAAACGAAAACCGTCTTACGCTCAATAAACTACTCAAAGTGATTGCGAATTTGAAACAGTTGAAGCAACTGGATCTCATCAATTGCCGAATGATCTTAAAGGAGACAGCGCTGTGGAAAACTGTTGAATGCTGCCCTTCGCTAAAGATTCTGAATATATCGACCATGTATTCGAGAGAGGATTTTTTCGATGATAATCCATGTGTCATGGAGAAGACATTAAACAATCGTGCTCAGGATTTAACGTTGCATTGCCACAGCACAGGTGAAAACGAGAAGCTGGTGAATGACGTGGAAATTGTGTCCAATTGTTATAGGTATTAATTCAATTATTCTTGCAGATCCGCCAGCTCTTCAAGCATCCACGATTGAAGCTCTCTTTTGAGCCTTTAAAACCGCAAGACATCGATAAGAGCATGATACAAATGCATTTTAAGCCTTTGCTGCCACCCAAAGCGTCAAATATGTGATAACCTTTTAAGACTGTTAAAACATTTGTGATCAGATGTGCAATTTTTTAAATCGCATAATAAATGCAGCACATTTCCAAAGGAAAACAAAAAGAATTTAAATATATAGAATATAATCATACTTGAACACAATTTTAACGACTATGAATTTCCACTACTCTAGTCTTCTTTAATATGACTTTGAATTTAATAGCTACATTTAATGCATGAGCAAATCTATTGAGTATTAATTTATATATGATTTACCTAACTAAAAGCGTAGTTAGTTTTGATAACTTCTCTCAGCAGTTCGGGAAATTCAAATTAAACACGCCTAGCTCGTCAACGCGCCTCCAACCCTGGTATTAAGTATCATAAACGAACAGCTGATGGCTATCGATAAATTCCATCAGAAAGCTATCGATTTCTTTAGCAGCTTAATTTCATCAGCCGCTCTATTGACATTTTTTTAACATTTAAATTTAAAAATTAAATGTGCAACAATGTTTGAAATACTCAACAACGATTGTTGGTTGGAAATAAACTATATAATGAGATATACATGCAGCTTAATCCATAAATGCCAACTATGTATGTGAGACTTTTTGTTTAGACTGTTGAAACATTTGTGATATGCTGTACAATTTTCATTACAATTGAATCCTTGACGCGTTATGGAAACATTATATGCATAAGATATTAGACATTTTATATATTATGTAGAACATCGAGTTGGTTTTCCTTGGAGTAATTAAACTTTATTCATACATTTTACATAAACTATTCGATCTCGTTCACTAAGAGTTCTACGACCATTTCCAGTGCTCTAATCAATTCATGTTACACTTGTTTATTATCATTTTGAATTTGATTGCTGAATTTGATAATCGCTACATTTGATGCTTGAGTATAACTATGCAGAATTGTTGTAATATACAAAAATCTCTATGGTAGACACAATTTGATAAATAGCTTCACTTGCATTTTTCTGTAATAGTTTTTGTTTTTGTTTATTGTCACTAAAACGAACTTAATGAATGCTGCTCCGACTAACTTTATACAAAGTCCTACTGAATATGTATTTCATAGAAATACAAATGTCATTTCTCGCAGAGCTTATTTAATTGAATTCACACGCATACACTCACATACACTCATTCACACACTCACTCACACACTCACTCACTGTAAGGCTACGCTGCTTGGCTGGGCAAGTCTTTGTTTTTTTGTTTTTTTTTTTTGTTGGCTTATCTATGACAATAGCAGAACATCTTGAGGGCCGAATCATTGATGCAGTAGCTCTGGCTGCCATACAAATTGATGCGACTGATGGTCCCAGTGAGAGCACTCGCATAGCCCGACATACGCACCGTGGACTCAAAGACACCCAGGCCCGGCTTCGTCTGCAGTCGGAGCGTGATATCGACGGCATAATCGGTGCGCAGCTCTTTGAGCATCTTGCGATGCGGGGCCGCAATGAACGCCTGCAGTATGGAGTTCAGATAGAGGGTGCGGCATTGCGAATGCGCCACCAGACGATCGTTGATCAGACGCACCAAATACCGTGCCGCACGCTGCACCCGGCCATCGTTAGTGGGCAGCTCTTCGCGCTGATGGCACGTGCACCAATGTGCCGCAATGCCCGCCTGTTCGCAGTTCCGCTCCGCCGGCACCGGCAGGAACAAACTGATGCCCCTGGGCAGGCTGCTGTCGATGTCGTGCAGATCGTCGGCCTGACGCTGCAGCTGCTCCGGTTGCAGCTGTCGCATGTCGAGCAACTGCAACAGCGTGGCATGCAGATCAAAGTGGGTCGTCAGACGCTTGGCATTCAGCTCCAGATTGGCCACCGCTTGCGGATAGCGTTGCTTCAGCCACGCCGGATACAGGGCAATCAACAGTGGCTGACGCTCCTCCATCATGCCCTGATACGTCTTGCGAAACGAGCCCCAACGCATGCCGTGATCGGACATCAGCAGCACAAGGGTGCGATTGAGGATGCCCGACTCCTGCAGCAGCTGCAGATTGTGCATCAACTGTCCGTCCAGCAGCGTGGGCGAGTTGAAGTAATCGTGCGTTAGGGAGACGGACCAAAAGAACGAGAAGAACATTTGGCGTTGCATGTGCGGCATCAGCTTGCGCATGTATTCCATGAGGACGTCGGCAGTGCGTCGTCCGCCCATGCAGAGATTCACATTGAGATCCTTGCGATAGGCGATGCGTTTCTCCATCTCCAGCACCACGGGACGCAAATAGTAATCTGTGGGCGTGCGACGAAAGCCGCTGCGACAGAAATTAAACAATCCCAGCATGGCCACGTCCTCGGCAAAGATCGTCTTGTAGCCGGCCTGCTTGTAGCGCTTCCAGATGAACGAGCAGGCATCGTAGCCGGGCGTTGCCATCGGCGCCACACACGAAATGTTCAGCTCCTGATCGTCGAGGCCGCTTAGCAGCGGCACCAGATTCGGAAACGTGTTGTCGCCCACCTTGTTGAAGCCCCAGAATTCCACATGCGATAGATTCTGTCGTATGTAGGCCGCAGTGCGTCGCATCTGACGTTGGAAATTCAAATGCGATACGCTATCGATGCCCAGCACCATGACGGACAAATGATCGGACGTCTCGTTGCCACCGCCGAAGTGCGCAACCTTCTTTCGCTTGGACACCTTGTCCGGTTTGTTCACCGCAAAGAAGTGTACATCGACGTAGACAACTTGTCCCGCCGCATCGACGCATTCCACGACCACAAACTCCACATCCTTGGGCAACTGAACGCTCTCCTTCAGCTCAAACGGCACCGACTTCAAGTACTCATTTGCTGTATCGGTTTTGCGCTGCAGTTCCGAGTACTTGCAACTGAGACTGGCCAGATCCGTGATGTTGTAGAGCTGCAACTGTTCGCTGGCATTCAGATTGAGCAACAACTGGCCGGGCATCGCATCGTTGGTCCGTGTCAGGGGCTTGATGCACTTGTACGCCTTCGGCTTGAACATGAACTGGGCAATGTTGTCGTCGAGCACCTCGAAGTAGGGCATCCGACAGCCGGGCGTGTCGATGAAATACGCCTGCGTCATGTTGTATTCATCGTCGATGCGTGCTATGAAATCCAAGCGATCGCGCAGACGGAGCAGCTTTGTCCTCAGATTGTAGTCGACAAAGAGATAGGAGAAGACGCATACGCAGAATATCACAATCACAATCTTCTTGAATTGGCCGCGATTCTTTGTCATGTTGTAGTAGCGATAGTAATGCTGCAGATCCCGTTTCGTCATGTATTTCGGATCCAGCAGATATTTGCTTCTGTAATGAAGTGTGCACAAGATTCAACGTTCAACAAATTTATTAGACTAGCTCTAAACCAAAAATTTCTATGGGCAACGCTTGCTGGGATTCTCAAAGTACCAACTCAGCTCGTTAACTATCGACCTATAATTTTGCGGGTGAATTCGGGTACTCCAATTTATTAGGAAGACTACAGCTAAATTTGTTTATTTTTAGAAAACCTTGATGGGAGATCCTTCACTCTACTGTAAACATTTCAGTTGTAAGCTAAACCACATTCAAATTTGAGTGCGGTATCTGATAAAAATATCCCTGCTTTAAAATTCAATTTGTTTAAAGCAAAAAGAACCATAAAAAACTAACCTTCAAGGCTAACTTCTGCACTATAGTAATCAGAATGTCGTCAATTGATTTATGATAAAATATAATTAGTTTATAATTTATCAAAATCATATAAGCTGCTGCCCCTCTTGACTCCGGCTAGGTTCATTGTCTTTAGGCATCGTGTCCAACAAGCTGTCTACAGCAGATGACAATTTTTTGTGCTGACTACATCATTAATTAAGGCAACAAACAATATAATGGACAGCAGGCAGCACCTACTCAGACTCAAAAAGGAGGTGCACTCAGATCCGCAGCCGCAGTCGCAGCCGCAGCCGCAGTTGCCGCTCCCCACTTCTCTCATCCAGACAAGCCCGACGAACTCAGAAGCATTCTTTTATGAGCACAAGGACGTGACGTTGTCAATGTTTTCACATTTTTCCTTTTGCTTTTCTTGTTGCTGTTGCTATTTTGTTTGGTGGAAAACAAGAGTCGTCGTCGTCGGCTGCTGCTGCTGACTCATGCATATGCAACAAGCTCGAAAGTATGCAATGCAAATTTATCACCCGGAATGAAAGTAGAGCGACGAAGACTTTTCGCTCGAATTTCTTAACAACAGAAGGCAGACAGCACAAAGTTTTCTGGATATAGTAGGTAAGGCGAAAAGAAACTCGTATGACAAGACTTCTTGCCTTATATACAACATATATAGTTGCGCTATCAATACGCGATAGTATAAATAGTTGGCTGCCTAGAAGTATGCTGTGAAAAATGCACACCGTCTGGCCGCAAGGCGCAAAAAGCAGAACGTGATAGCCGGTAATGTGCAAGGTTTTCCAATAAAAAGATACGAGGCGCAGATGCACAAAATAAATACGCTGTTGTTGTTTTTTCCTATTTCTCTCACGGTCCTTGTTTTCATTATTTAGCAGACTGCAATTTTGTGGCCTGACTTTACTACCATAAATAATTAAGCAGTATGCAGCAGCACGATCTCGTTATTAAACATATAAATTGAATATCCATTTCAGTCCAATCACGATTGCAAACTAGCTATTTAGTTTTTCTTACTGATTTATTAACCCGCCTAAAAGTATGCAACACAAATATCTAGCATTCAAATTGCTTGACATTCCTCAATGGCTATTCCCTATTAGTAGACAGCCTAAAAGTAGGCAATGAAAAATGGAATTGACCAACACTGACATCATTCAACTGTGACATCATTCTTCGAATGCCTGCATGCTCAATCGTCAACAGATTAACGAGGGGTAAAATCCATTTTCGGACTTTTGTTTGGCTTGCAATTGCTTCAATTGATGCTTCTTCAAATTGCATTCTGCCAGAGTAAACAATGACGAAATTCAACGCTCAACGCTCAAAACGTGCAAATGACATTCGAGTTGGTCCTTACAGCAAACAAGCCAACTGCAGGTAAGCAGCGCGAACGAGAAAGAGAGAGAGTGGAAGAGGGAGAGGTAAGGATGGGGACTTTGTGTACTTACTCATAGCTCATGTCGCCGTACTTTCGCTTATCCTTCGTGGTGTAGTAGGCACGCATTTTAGCACCCTTTAAAATTGCAATTGCAACTAAATCCTTAGAATTATCTCAGTTAAGTCCTTGACATTTTGTCGTATGCTTTTCTTGTTGTTATTGTTTGCATCACACACACACACTTTAATTGTTTGTGTGCCACATTTTGTGGCAGCAACTGCAATACGTGCACTTTCAATCAAACATTTTCCACACAACTGGGTTTGTCTCCCTCCTTTTTGGGTTTTGTGTTTTTTTTTTTTTGCTGAATCGCGACACGAGTTTCCTAATGCTACGGAATTTTGTTACCTGGAGCAGCTGCAGTCGCCTCTGCTGCCAGCCCACCAAACACTGGATGCTGTGCGGGCTCAGGACGCCAAAGTAACCAAAACTCACTCTCTCTCTCTCTCTCACTCTCTCTCTATCGGTATCTCAGCCTCGCTCTTGCTCTCTGTGTTTTGAAGTGTTTCTGGGCAGCGGCTTCGGCGCAGTAGCTTTTCTTTGACAGCTGCCAGGGATGCTGTACACAACTTTACACTGAACATATTTTAAGGGTTAGTTGGCAAAGGAACACAGGTTTTCCTTTTTAGGCAAAAAAAAAAAAAAACAAAAATAGGAGTTTCATAAATGAGTTTAAAATTTAAATGAATATCAATTAAAATTCATTTGAAAATATTAAGAAATACAAATGTTTTAAATATAAATAAATATCATTTGAAAACATTTAGAAATAAACATTTTTTAAATTTAAATAAATATCAAAAAATAACATTTGAAACTATTACGAAATTAACAATCATTTTTAAATATATATACAAGTTTTTGAATAACGCAATTTAAGGTCAATGTTATTAATATTATTTTAATATTATATTTAGTGTGTATAAATTTCATTTTTTGTTCAATTATTTTTAGCTGTTATTTAATTTTAATTGGATTATTTTTAATATCAAAAAATATATATTTTCGGTATTACAATAAATTAATTTAACCATATATATATTTAACCATAAATCATAAAAATGTTTGAAGAACACAATCAATTAACAATACTTGAATAAATTTCAATAAATTTAATTTTTAGCTTAATTTTTGTAATTGCAAAATATATATTTTCTTTATCACATTTTTTCTAATACACATCAAATTAATTCATAATATTTAAATACAATATTTAATTTTATTTTATTTTAATTATATGGAAATGAATATTGAATTTTAATTTAATGATTTGCATAACTAAAAAAAATATTTTTGCTGTATTATAACATAACAATAAAAATTAATTGTAAACAAGTTTTCTTTAAAGCCTGTTTAGAAATATTACCTAAAACTTATTCGGAATAAAGTTTTTAATATATTTAAAAAAAAATATTATTACCGAAGCATTATTAAAGCTGCTGAAGTTGCAATAAAGTATCAGCTAATATAGCATTCAATTTTGCTAATTAATTTCTTAGGAAAATTCCTTAATGTAATAATGATCGAAAACATAGCATACTTATTTGGGCAACGCATTTAACGGCGTTGAATTATGTGAATATGCCTTTTTCTTTGTGTGTGTGTGTGTGTGTGTGTTGAACGTTTAACACTTGTTGCCTTTTATTGTGGTGACTTGTCGAATGTTTCTCATGCTCAGTTTATGGCTGATTGCGATTGGCATTTGCATGTTGCTGTGTTAATTGCGAAACGTGTTTGCGTGTGATTTGTGTGTGCTTAGAGTTGGAGTCGATGGGGTCAAGAAACGCATCGAGATCGAGTGTGTTTTTATGGCCAATGAACTCAATGCACAACCTACCCGCTGAGCCTTTGAAAGTAAGAACTATTTGCTATACAATTTAGTGGAAGTTTCTCTTAAAGTCTTCCACGATAAATGGACAATATTTTTAGCGATTGATGAAGGTATTTTTAAGCAGCGCTTGGCTTGGCATTCAGTGTAAGGAAGGCTTAAGATGGCATGCAAATCCTTTGGCTGCGTCACACATGCCAAAAGAAAGAAAAAAGGACATCCTGTGGCGCGTTGCCTTGCCTTTGGGTCAGTCGAGGCTACTTTTGCTCATTAGGACGCAACGAGAAATGAAAGAAAAAAACGCAATTGCCAAAGATGAAAGCACACGCTGCATTACACTCATGTCTGCGTGTGTGTGTGTGTGTGTGGGTGTGCATGTGTGTGTGTGTGTGTTAATAACTTTGCTGCAGGCAAACATGGATTTTTATGTTCAATAATTACAACAACATAGCAGCAGCAGAGCGAGAGCAAATCGAAGCAGCGCCGCAGTAAATCACAACGCCAAAAGAGCATTTCACTGTTGTTGCTCTTCCCCCTCTTCGTCTGGGCTTTTCATCAAGTGGACCGGCGATTAACAAGCGTTTGTAATGTTTCACATTATTGTAAAAAAATGAGCAGAAAAAAATGGCGAATGGAGTCTTCTCCGTTCTGTGGCTATAAAAGCGGGCAACGCATTAAGCCAACGCTTCAGTTGAAATTTCAAAGTGTGTTCAACGAGCACGAGCACGAAAAAACCAAAAAGTGATTGTGAAACTAACTAACTTACTAATTAGTTAGCCAACAACCCGATCTCTGTGCCATCAACTCACTTAAATTGAAGAACAGATCATGCTGCAGCAACGTTCGCGTCGGCAGCGTTCGCGTCAGCAACTGAAGCGAAGCAGCTGCCGTCAGGTGAACTATTTGCCTGGCTTATTGATAGTGCTGTTGGTGTTGCTGCAGAATTTCGAGCTGCACATGTGCCGGCAATTGATGCGACGCAGCGACACAGCAACTGGCGATGACAACAACAACAGCAACTCCTTGCTCAAGGACACGCAAACGGAGACATCGAGGAGCGGCGGTCGAGAGGAGCGTAGAGTAGAGAATTTTGGTCAGCCTGAGGAGATATTCAGTGCGCCGCCCAACGATGCCACTGACATGAGCTATGATGAGTATCCGGTGAGTAATGTGACTCCCCGCTGAGGCCAGGTGTCCAGCCATAGGGGGGGCGGCTGCGTGGGCAGGCGGCATGGTCAAACCCAAAAAATCGTCTCATCTTACGCACTAAATTTGTAATTGTATATTTTGCATTTGATTGCTTGCCCTGCAGGTGAATTCACTTGTCTCTCTCTCTCTCTCTTTCTCTTTCTCTCTCTCTCTCGTTTCTTCACTTTGATATCTACTAAAGTGTCCCGACCCAAAGCACTTCCCACTCCCTGCTGACGTCACACGCTCCGAATTAATGTTGGCTTTACTTTTGAGCAAATCTCATGTGGGCGTCTTTTCAATTGCGCATACGCCGCATTGCACAAAACTACGTATACACTAGCCAATTATTTTGGCTGTATTTCTTAAAATAACCATTTGCATATTTCGAATTTATAACATTTTAATTCTACCTCCAATTAATTGAGCTTGCTTTGTAAATTGATCTTATTTTCACGCTACTTTATTGTTTTTTCTTTTTTGCTTTTTCGAAGAAGTTTTGAATTACATTTGTCCAGCATTCTACGTTTCATTCAGTTTCATTTTATCTATTTGGTTTTTCAATTTTGGCATTTTTATTTAATCTTTATTTGTATATTATTATTGGTATTTCAAAAAGTTAGTTTCTTGCTCCATAATTTGATTTATATTTGTCTTAAATATTTGTTTAGTTTATTTATAATGTTTTTAAAGAATTTGTTGTTATTTTTAAGGTGTTGATTCAAATTCTTTGTTTTTGTATTTGATTTATTTATGTTTTAGTTATTTCTTTAATTTAATCCTACTGTTTTTTTTTAAGATTTTCGTGATTTCTTATGTTGTAGATTCAATTCCTATGTTTATAATTTATGACAAATATTTTCGAAGGGTTCTATGTCTGTTAAATACTTTTTTCTTCTCATTTCAAATCGCATTACTATAAAATTACGTATACGCATAGTAAAACTTTTCTGTTTGACATCGCATTACAAAATAATTAAGTATACGCATAGTAATCACTTGTACGTTTGCGACGCTTTATTTAAAATACTTCAATTATAATTTGACTTTTATTTGCTGTCTGAATTCAAAACAAGTATGAAAACTATAGTCGAGTGTAGTCGACTGTGAGATACCCGATTCCCATTTTCAATAAAAGCAAACAGTGTGGTATTATTATTAAAATATACCGAATTGATATACCATAAAATAAAAATATTAAAGTATACCAAGGGCTATATTTGGTATGTCGATTTCCTAAGACGCTTGTAACTGGATTTTTAAAAATTTAACTTCTTTTAAACCCATATACCAAAATAATATACCCTAAAAATAATAAATTATACCAAAGACAAAATTTGGTATATCGATTTCCTAAGACGCTTTTGAGCAGAGAAGAAATTCTTAAAAATTCTCTAATTTCTTATAAACTCTTTTCGTAGATGGTTGTGCCGAAGCGAGCTGCCTTATTGCTGGATCGTTTAATGGTTGCTCTACACCATGCGCTGGAGAACGAAAGAGAAGGACATCGCATTGGCGAATTCTATGCCAACAAGAATCTAATGCAATTGGAGCCGAATGAATACAAGAACAACGCAGAGAAGTTGCAGCCCAGTGAGGAAGGTAAAATACTCGAAGATTGCTTTTTGACAAGCGAACAACTTTTAATTGATATATTTTATATAAAATTGAAGGAAACAACATGCCATCGAATAGCCATAGCTTTCATATGTACAGCGACGATGATCCGGATGTGCCGGATTATGATTTCAAAGATTTGAATCAAATCAATCGGGCAACGGGCGAAACAGTAAGTTGGATATTGAAACCTAAATTTGCAATTTAAAGCAACGATCAATTAGCATGGGGCAAATGGTGTAAGAAAATTTCAGTTAATGGCAAAGAGCTTTCAGAGAAGAGCCGGCGGCATTGGCGGCATTGGTGTTGGCAAGGATGGTCACGGTATTGTGGGCATGGCGGCGATGCCCAGTTCAACGCCCGTTGCTGGAGCTGCCAGCGTTGGAGCTGCAGCTGTAGCTGGAGCTGGAGTTGCTGCTGGTGGCAGGCGAGTCCATCACGTTGGAACCAATGGAGGTGGTCGCATGTATTGGCGCTGCTATTTCAATGCCGTCAGCTGTTTTTAACTTCAAATCTACTACTATCTAAATTATAACTCATTTGGCCTCCAGGCTCTCGGCTCCAGCCACAACAACAAAATGAAAATGATAATGAAATCGAAATCGAAATAATAATAATAATAATGAAGAAAAACACTTTACGTTTCCTTGGCCTGCTATGAAAGTTGTTCGCGTAATTAACTGAAATCATCTGTAAACATAAAATTGTCAACTCGAAGAAAAAGAAAAATGATAAAGAAAACAAAAACTCTTGTTTAGCTTTTAAGTGTCAAACTGTAAACTGTATTTGAATTTCTTGTATTATGTGTAAACTCAACACACACAAACACTCACACTTTATTTATCTGTGTAGCTGCGTAATAAATAAACTAGAAGTCTACCTTTTACAGTCCCACTCTACTACCATCCATCCATCCATCCAACCATAAATCTAAAGCACATACTTATGGTATACATATATAGTTTATGCGAATATTCATAGTCTATATCATTGCGATCGTAAATGAACTGGGATTTGCTGCAGAGCAACGAGTTTGTTTAATTCACACTGCCTAATATTGATTGGCATTGCCATAATGCTCTCGTTTTTTTTTTTCTCTTTTTTGTTTATCAATGAATTAAACTCTCACCTGTTGCTGCTGCTGCTGTTTTTGCCCAGGCGGAAGTACAACTTATATGGATTCGCACTTAGCTCCACTGACAGTTCTATATTTATATTTGGCTTTTTTATTCGTACTTTGCCTTTGGCATTTGCCATTTGATTTATGCCTTTGGCATGCCAAATTTGAATATGCCACTATTTGGATTATGTTTTGGCTAATGAAATCAGTAAGTATATCTTTACAATTATTGGTATTTGGAAAGACCACTTAGGTACCAACAAAAGAAAGCTTCGAAATAAACAATTGCGACACTTGAAATTTGAAATTCATTTAATTAGAATTATTAATTAGTATTAAAAACTTTGTGCCTTCTGGTGATGCATGCAACAGGCTTAAGGAGGCATTCACGACCCTATAAAGTATACGGACAATGGACGGCCATGTCCGTCTGAACACCTAGATAAAAACAATAAGCAATAATAATATAATTCTCGACAACAATTATGATGTTTCTACGCATATCTAATTTGTTTCAAATCAACAAAAATCGAATAACATATGTCATTTTATATGAAGAGTTTGAAAATTTGCGATCAGATAAAAAAATAAGTATTTTACTATAATAGAATTTAATACAAAGATATAGCATATGCTTATTTGTTATACTTTATAGAATCTCGCATCCATGTCGAAAGTCTAACGAAAGCAGTTGTTAACAGAATTTTCTACTTAAGCGATGCCCAACAGAAACTAATGCTAATTATTTTTTCTTCTCATTACCGCTCTAACATAAGGATCATCTCCTTCGCTTTGATCAGATTTCTCGATCGTTGCTAGAAAAAGTGTAACGAAATAAGTTGCTAATAAAAGAGAAATCAAACAATCATAGAAATTACTGTCAAAGTCCAAGGAGCAAGTTGCTAGTAAAAAAAGGACCTTAGGAGAGTCTAACACAGTATTTTGTATGGGGAAAGCGCCTACTTACTACAGGGTATTAGTATCTTTGGTTGACAATCTGGTATATTTTGTAATCTACGGTATATTTCGAATGTAGCACTTCATCGAAATGCACATATATAGCCCTTGGTATATTTTAGTATATTTGCGGTATGAGAGCATATTTAGTAGTATTAGTAGTATATTAGTATATTTGCGGTATATTATTTTGTCAATACTACACTGTATTGGATTTATTTGGCTTTATGGTTTGAGAATATTTCACAGTCTAGCACAATCGACTGCAGCTTTCCTAATCGATTCACTATAAAGAATTTCTTTTAATGGAATATAAACCTTCATAAATATTATGTGCTGTCTAAATTATATATATTAATTTCAAATTAAACTTATGAAGTAATAAAGCGCTATTATAAATCTCGTACAAAATCATTTTACTTACGACACTTTAAATAGTTGAGAAAGAAGCAACGAAATTATTATGCACAAAGGTGCCAAGAATCAAGCAGCGTATTTTAACCTGAGGTTAAGTTAACCTAGTGATTGATGCAAAAGTTGCATTCGACAGAGCAAAGACAAACTTTTCTGCAGGCAATGCATATCATTATGGCGATTGAGTTGATCATATTTTGTGTGCAACGCACGTAATAATTGACTTTATGGCCAAGATGAATTGCCACTTTGACTGACGAGTTTTTGTTTATTGTGGCCAATGTGCAAAATTAATGATGCTTGCATTACAGATTTATGTGTGTTTTGTTAATTGATGTTCGAAAATAATCAACGTGTTCGCTTATCGATTCGATTCGAATTGATTCGAGTTGAGTTGAGTTGAGTTGAAGTAAAGTCGCTGCTCGTAAATCAAAGTTTTGGCCGTGATGACGTCATCAGCGAGCGCCCCACAAAGTATGCAACAAGTTTTGCTAATCAACAGGTGACTTTGCTACTCACCACACACACACACACACACACATAGAGTGAGAGTGCCTCGGTTATCGTGCTGTGCGGTGTGTGTGTGTGTGGTGAATAATGAAGCTCTTAAGCCGCACGTTGCTCATACGCAGCGTTGACAACAACGACAAGTGTTGGAGGCAGGGGGGGGGGGGGGAATGCTGAAGGTTGTTGCATCAACATCATCAGCATGTAGCAGCTACTACAACACACTCCTAAGCCAACGTTAACGTTTCCTCTTTCCTCCCTTTCCCCCTCCTCTTTGTTACTTCGCTTCCTGTTGCCGGCAACGTTGCTGCTGCTGCTTCTTCTTTTGCCTCTGCTGTCGTCGTCGTCGTCGTCGTCAACATCGTTGCTGCTGTCGTTGCTGTCGTTGCTGTTATCGTCGTCGTCGTTGCCTGTTGCCTGTTTTGTATATAAAGCCGAGCGTTTGGCATAGCCAACATCGAGTTAACAATTTCACTTCTTGGCGTTCACATCGAGCAACCAAAGCAAACCAGCAAAGCAATCCAACAACCAAAAAGCAACATCGAGAGGATCCCAAAACGTACTTGCAACATTTCTCGCCGTCTCATTGCTGTTTGCGATTCCATAAATCGAGCAATTAGTTCGTTATAAATCAACGTTTGGCGCCGCACTTATTGCCAAAAATTCGTACCCCAATCGCTATTTGTTTAGCCAAATCGCATTCGATTTCTCATCTATCCCAAAGCGGTGAGTATTGCCTCATTTATTGCTTAATTTGATTTCATATTTGCCAAACTAATTGATGTATTTCGTAATTAACTGCGAAAGGTGTTGGCTGAATTATTGTCTGTCATTTTTGGTAACAGGAAGAGTCAACAGCTCAATACAAATGGGTTGGTTGTGAAATAATTTTGTCAGTTTTATTTGTAGAATAGAATTTGGAAAACATTTGTTGCACTACAACATGGCAAATACTTTTATTATTTATTAAAATTGAAGTTTAGCAAACATTTTAATATCATTGTTAAAAGAAATCATTTTGGGGAATTAATTTTTTCAGAAAATACTTTTTTTTATTTATTAAAATAGTATTTTAGATATCAATTTGGGAAATATTTTTCAAGCACTGCAAATACTTTTTATGTATTTAATATAATTGAAGTTTAGAATTCATTTTAGGAAACTTTTTTGCAGGAAATCCTTTTTTTATTTATTAAAAAGAGTATTTAAGAAATATTTTTCAGCATTGCAAATGCTATTTATTTATTTGTTAAAATTGTAGTTTAGAAATTAATTTGGAAAGCATTTTGTTTATTTATTTATCAAAATTGTCTTTGAAAACAATTTTAGAGCACAGCAAACACTTTTTATTTACTCATTTTTTTTTTATTATAATTCTAGTTTAGAAATTACCAAAATGCAGAATGTATTCAGAGAGAAAATACTTTAAAGTTGATGAGATGCATTTGTGGTTTCCTTTGAATTCTTTAAAAAAAAGATATTGAAATTCCTCTAGCCAATTTAATAAATATGCAACATTTTTCTTGCACAATTTTCAATTTTAAAATATGCTTCGACTTCTCACTTTTGAATTTAAATTTAAAATAAAAGTGAATTTAGTGAAAATTGTATTTCTTTAAGGAAAATTCCATGCCAATAATAATATTTTGCAAAATTCTTTTTTCAAATGAATTTTAATACTGGATTGAATGCCATACAAAAGTATGTTTATTCAATTTGGCTGGCATTAATTCGCTTCATTAAATTCATCAACAAGAAATGCGTTACAAATGGAATTTGATGTCAATTTTGTGCTAATTTTAATCTTGGATTATTTACCTTGCAGTTGTTTCACAATAATACATAAGCCAATTAATATTTTGAGAAATGATCCGTCAACTAGACATTGCGTAGGAAAATCAGTTTGCAAAGCTGTTTACACAATTTTGACAAATGTTTGGCAATTAATCATAAGCATTAACTCTGCTTTTCCTAGCCTCTTTCTTTCTGTGTTCAACAACATTTCTTGCTCAAATTGAAATTCATGTTCTACGCAAAACACAAAAAAAAAGGGAAACTCCATTTGGGGCTACTCAAACACAAAAAAAAGAAGAGGAAAAGTGAGTTGAAAATTCCATCTACAGGTGCCTGTTGTGTGTGTGTGTGGGTTGTGTCTTCATTGAAAATAATGTGAATTATTTATGATGTGTAAAAGAAAAGTTCGCATCATTTGTTTTGCCTCGTGCAACGCAAAACCTCGCATGCAAATGCCAAAGTACGAATACGAATACGAATACGAATACGAATGTGAATACGAATACGAATGCGAGTACTCGGTATTCAAGTTCATAGTTTGTGGCTGTGATTTTCTAACACTTCATATCGCAACTCTCATCTATAAATAATGCTCAGCGAAGCCGCAATCAAATTGCATTTAATATTTATTAACTTCGAGCGGAAAATAAAGTGCGACGTGGGCTTCAATAGACAACAACAAACATAAAAGTGTTGGAGTAAATATTCTCAGACCTTTAATTAGGAAAGTATTCGGATTACTATTTGTTACTAGCTACAATTGCAATTCTAATTACAATATAGAGTTTAAGAATTTTCCTGCTTTTGTGTTATAAGAATTTCAACGATAAAGTTTTGTATCAGAGAATTCTGAAGATTTTACAGAGCGAGTGATTTGAAATGTTTTGATTCAAATACAAAAATTTCATATTAGAGAATTACTTTTGTGATAAAAAAAATTGCATTTATACAAATTTTATTAGAGAATCTTAAAGATTTTCCTACTTTTGCGTTAGAAGAATTATATTTATAAATTTTGTATTAAAGAATTTTTCGAATTTTCTTCATTTTGTGCTAGAAAAATGCAAAATATAAATTTTATATACAAAAGTGTTATACAAGTATAAAAGAATTTGAAGAATTTCTCACTTTATTTCATATTAGAAATTATGATTTACAGTGTGAAAGATTTAAAATTTGGGTGTACGATAAAAATATAATTTAACTTTGGTAAATACTGAAGTTTTATATTAGAAAAATTTAGGAATTTTTTCAATTTTGTGTTCGAAAATTTTCAATTCAAAATTTTGTATACGAAAATATAATTTACTGTGTTCAAATTTTAGTATTCGATTAAAACATTCTTTAAATTCGGTAAATACGAGAACTTTATATTAAAGAATTTAAAGAATTTTTTACTTTTGTGTTCGATTAACTAAATTATAATTTTAATTTTAGATATTTTCAAGAATTTTTTTTATTTTGTGTTAGAAAAATGTATATTATAAATGTCGTATTAGAAATTATTATTTGCAGTGTGAAAGATTGAAAGTTTGAGTGCACGATAAAAATATAATTTAACTTTGCTAAATATAAAAGTTTTATATTTAGGAGGAGTTTTGTTTGTTTTGTGTTAAAAAAATTTCATTTATACATTATTTATATTGTGAAAGTGTGTAAAATGTTTTTTAAATTCAGAAAATAGGAAAATAACATTCAATTCACTTATTATTGTTTTTATTTATTTAAAAAGTGTTTCAAGTATAAAGTTGGCACAAAAATATAAAAATAAACTGATCAAAAATACAAAATTCAACAGCATTTTAATAAAGTCAGAGCATAGAAAATAGGAAAGAACGTTAAGAGAAATTTGATCTTTATCTATATCAAATTTAGAAATCCTTTATTTAATTTTTTGTTGTTGTTGTGCTTGCCGAACAATTTGAAAACTTTGGATTTTAATTGATTGTGCTTGTGCTTTGATGTGTCATTCGCTATCAATGCATTTGCGGTGAGCCACAACACAAAAGCCACAACAACAACAACGAAAGGTAATGCGATATTACTTCAAGTGGAGGCGAAGTTGCCACACTCAACTGGGGAGTGCTTAAAGTGAAGTGTAGGTGTAGATGTAGATGTCCAACCCCCAAAAAGTAGGCAACAAAATATTAACTTACGACGGTAAATTTTGTGAAGCATTCTTGATGGAAGCAAACCTGTCACAGGGCGCAGCATTTTGGGTTTTCTTTTTTTTTTTTTTGGGTAATTTAGTCGCGGTGTCAAGTGTCCGTCTGAGACGACCGATAAATCAACACAACACAACACAACACAAAGCAGAGTGTCAAGGACATCATCAACTTCAACTTGAAGTTGGACCAGACCGCAATAACTGAGTTTGAAATTTGAAAAAAAAACTGTCAGGGGAAAAGCTGAGCTGAGCTAAGCTGATTGCCAGCAAAGTTCCGTAATCCGCGCGAGGCAGGAAAATTGCATTTTTCCAAACATTGCAATTGTTTTCGTCTGCCAACTCTATCGCTGCCTCCTTTCAGTTCTCTCTCTCTCTCTCTCTTCTTTCACTCGCTTTCCGCGCGCTCTCTCTCTCTTGATATTAAATTTCCAATTAACATTGGAGCATTATTTATCAGGCGCAATAAAAGTGTCCTGATTATGTTGGCCCTGCTCTGCTCTGCTCTTCTCTCTCTCTCTCTCCCGCTCTTTCGCTATCGCTCCATCTCTCTCAGCCGCTGTTTTCGTATTCCATTTGATCTCTCACTCGCAAAACTGTCTACACACCGTCGTCCACACTGTTTGCCAACGCCCAGAGCGTTCCTTTCCCATTTCCCACTCCCCATTCTCCTTGCCACATTTCACATTCCCTTCTTGCCCCTGTGCGGCACGTTATTAGTTTTATTTATTGCGGCAACGTTAGTCAGTTTGCCGCTGTTGCCGCTGTTGCTTTTTGGCTTAATCTATCTATCAAACATTTTATGGACTACTTTACTTGTTGTTGCTACTGCTGCTGCTGTTGGCCTTTTTATTATGCAGCATTATAATTATCTATGCCTCAGGTATTAACGGCCTGATGTGAGAATTCCCTGTCACACATGTTGCTGCCTTTCGACTGCACTTTTATGGCTGCTTTCCACCAGCAACAAGTGCGCCTAAGTGCTCAGTGATAAAAAGCCATCAGTTGGCTAAAGTTGTTGCCTATTTCTGATAATAGAAATATTACAATTTGGCCTGCTCTGTGAATAAAATACAATTTCGAAAAGTGTTTTCGGTTTAGTCTTCCTTCATTTCCCTTGGCGCTTAAAAGTATGCTACATAAATTGTGAATTGTGCTGTGAAGATTGTAATTTTATTGCAATTTACCTAATTTATTTAATCGAGTGTTTGATTTTTAATAAAATCATATTTTTCAAAAATATACCGAAAAATAATTAAATATACCGGGTACTTTATTTGGTATATCGATATTGAAATATGTATTAAAATATACCAAGTGCTATATTCGGTATATTAATATTGTACTACAGTCAAATGCGAAATATACTGCAGAAATATTAAAATACTGAAAAAATACTGAATGTTGAATTTGTTATATCGATAGTGTACTAAATTCAAAATGTACAATTATGTACAAAATAATCCAAAAAATACTATAGAGTATAACACAGATAATTCGACACTCGATCAAAATCCGTATACCAAAATATACCATACAGTACAAAATATACCATACCGTCACACAAAATTCTTAAATTTCGAGAGAGATTTGATTAAGAAGCTCAAAATATATTTTATTAGCTAATTCCATTTTAATACATTTTTATATAGAGAACTATAAAGATTTGAAGCAACTCAACAATTTCTCCTCACTTAATTCGCAACTAAAACACAACTCAATCTCCTGCGCTTGAAATAAGTTTTCGCTAAATATGCTTAGCATCTGAATGGAGGAACGCTGAAACCTGTCTTTGCAATCTGAAAGAGAGAAAACTTGCCAACAATTTTATTTTATGCATTGCATTTGAATTTAAAAAGAAGTTGCCGCTAGCTGATTACCTCGATGCCAATGGCTGGCATTTGAGTGTGCATAAAACGGGTAAATCCTTCCGCAAATTGTGTGGCATCCACACACACACATACAGAGGCTTGCCTCCTTGCAACCAGTTTGCAGTGCCACATGCTCCTCTGCATATCCTGGTCACCTTCGTAAAAAATGCAAAGCCGTAAAAGAAGTGAACAACAAAAACGAAAAAAAAAAAAACAAATAAGATAATTTTCAGTGGCTGTGCCACATCGTGTGGCAGGCGCAACATTTTATGTGCTGCAGCACAGCGGAGCACAAAATAGTCATTAACATTTACGGCTTGCGTCATTGAGTTTTGGTTTCGAATTTGTTGGCTCCTGGCGGCAGTTTAAGTGCCTCATCTACCTCTCGGACTTGTTGCATGCGCCACTCGATTTATGAGCTCTTGCTGCTCACATATTCATGATGCCACCGCCCACTCACCCACACACACACACACACACACTCATCGGTCATAGATGATGTCATTATCTCGCCCATAATTAGATGATTGGCCTGGCCTACACATGCTTGAATCTCACAACTCGAGTCCTGTTTTTCGGCCTCGTGATTCTAATTAACACTAGCCAAAGCTCAAGCTTCTTCTTCTTCTTCTGTTGCTGTGTATCCTTTTGATACCACAAAAATTGTCTGCATAATTAATGCGACTGGTCAACATTCTGTGGCATTTGTGCATTTGATTTCCACTTTGATCTTTCGTTGAGCTATTGAATTTCATAACTTTAATTAACCAAGAAGGCGGATACTCAATTATTTAACAAGTTTTCGGTTATGGTTTTGGTTTTTGAAGCCGCCCATTGAATTAAAAGGCAAGTGGAGTACGCATAAAGTTGACAGATATTTACTACTAGAATTTCAGAACTGAAATCTACATAGAAAGTGGAGTTTGAAATACTTCAAATACATTATAAATAGTAAGTATTGACTTCAATAAATTTGGCAGCCAATTAATAGTTCAATTAAGAGCAGTCGATTTAGCATTTCAAGATATACTAAATAAAATACTTCAAATAAAATACACATACGAAATAAATCAGGAAATTAGCAAGCCACTTAAAAGTGATTAAATTGAATGTTTGCTTAGTGAAGAAGAGTTTCAAAATATTGGTAAACAAATAAATATTTATTAATTCGCTTTCTATATACAAACTCAAAGCAGTAAATCTTGAATTTTTTGTGGGAAAAAATATACCAAATACAATACCAGAAAAAGGAGCTCATTTGTCAATTTTAAAGCAAAACATATACTAAGTAAAATAAAAAATACTAAGTACTAAAAAAGAACTTCAAAATGTAAGCTGAAAAACAATTCACTATTGATTCTTTGATATATTCAATTTAAAAGAGTTTGTTTATCGATTTTAAATCAAAAGATATACTAAATAAAATACTTTAAATGAAATGCAAATACTAAATATCGAATTCAACAAATTGGGCAGCCAATTTAAAGCGATTAAAAGTGTTTACTTAGTAAAAAAGAACTTCAAAAAAAGGGAGCTAAAAATAATTGTTTGCTGATTCGCTGATATATCCAAATTAAACGCATTCACCTCGCTGAATATTGATTATTAAGTCCCAAGCCGCCTAGCTCGCGTTTATCAAGTTGAATAATTGACGACAATTAATTCGAATTCAATTAAGTGAAATGTACACGACAAGTTGTTATTCGATTCGAGTTCAGTTGCCGCAATGTTGCCAGCGGGAAAGGTGCAACGTTTGCTCTACGAGCTCTACGCCTATTTTGCGATATTCATCGGCGTGACTAGCTATCGCTACGACTACAAACAGCGAGTGTACAGAAATAGCAAATGGACCCAATTGGTGGCCAGCTTGGGCAACCTCTTCGTATACGTATTAATCCCCTTCGATATCTACTATGTGTGGATGGATAGCTTCGAGCTGGACTTGGTGACGGATTTGACGGTGCGACTCGATACGCTGATCAATGATGTCATCTGTCTGCTGCGTGTGTTGCAACGTGTGCCGCGGGATCGTGCAACCAAGCAGCTCTTTCAACAGCTGCAGCGACTGCAACGCATTCATCGCTTTGGCGGCGTCAAAGATCCCAAAGTGGAGTCGCAAATGGAGCGCATTTATTTGCTTAAGAACATTTTGCTCTGGCTGCTAACAGTCTCGCTGTTGATCTTCATGCTGCTCGTCTTCGAGAAGGGCGGCTGGAATCTGCATAGTCCCATTGCAAGCCGACTCATTGTGATACTCTATGTGTTGGTCATCGATGGCCAAGATGTGGCCATTCATATGCACTTCTTGCTCAGCTGGCGCATCTGTCAACTCTACTTGCAGCTCAATGCACGTGTGAAGCAGTTGCTTCAACGCAATGCAGCTACGGTCACACTGGAATTGCAGCAATTGCGTTGGCAACACTGGCAACTTGCGCTGCTATTCCAACGCTTGAATGTCGCCTACAATTTCATCTTGCTCAGCTCACGTTTTAGTCTCATTGTCACCGCTGCTGCTTTGGGCTATTACATCAGCGTTTTCCGTTCGTTGGAAAACCACAAGAGCCTTATGATTACATCCTTTGCTCTCTATGCCGTGATTGCATTGGATTGTTATCTGCTCGATTTGATCTACGATCGGACAAAGCAATGCCATCGGGAGACAACTTGGCTGCTCAAGCAACACATTCTGGTGAAGCATTCCAACTCTCAGCTCTCCAATGGGGTAGCTTTTTTTTACTTTAGCAATTTCCATTTCCCTCTTGAACTCATCTCGCCTTTCTTTCAGTGTGACCAGTTTGCACTGCAAATCGCGTGCTTTCCACTGGAGATCAAGGCGTACGGTCTCTTTCCCAGTGGCAAGGCGACTTGGCTCAGCAACATTGTCTGCATTTTCAGCTGGATGATAGTCCTTGTGCAATATCACATGGTTACAGAGAAATAATAATACAACATTTATATATATAGGAAATTCTAGTTCTAGGTGTCTACAAATATGATTACGATTCTTTCAATTCTTAAACAACAATTGCCGAACTCAAATACAACCTAGAAAATAATTCATTTTATTTATTTCAGTGTTTGTTACATACTTTGAAATTTTTAAACATCATTTGCTCAAGTAAAATATAAGCTAAGCATCAATTCATTTCATTTATTTCAGAATTTGATTTTAGAATTTGATTTCCGAACTTAAATAGAATCTAAAAATGTATGAATTATGTTATTTCAGTGTTTCTTAAATTCTTTATATTTGTAAACAACACTTGCGAAACTAAAATACAATCTAAATTTACATTTTATTATTTCTGTATTTGTTAACTTCTTAAAAATGTATTTTAATTTCAACCTTCCCAATGCAAAAGGAAATTTAAATTTATAAGCCAAATTTAAGATTTATTTTTTGAACTTTTAATAGCTGAAAACAAGTTTTTTACTTTTGCCAATGAATATTTTGTTAAGTACCTTCAAAATGTGTAAAACTATTTTAAAAGTTTAATTGCTGATTGTCAAATTTGTAAACATTGTTTTAAATGATTTTTACATTTTGAAATTTGGAATTAGCTTCTTACACAAAAATGTTATTCGAAACTTGCATTCAAACTAAAAACTTGTTTCACTCTGGCTCCAAATATTATTTGTAATTCCCTGATAATTCCATAATGTTATAAGTTTAATTGCAAGTTCAAACACAAACACAAACACAAAAGGTTGCCTTTGTGTAGCTCAACAAAAAGCGTCTAAAGTGGACATGGAAACTAAAAGCTGAACACTTGTTGCCACAAACGTGACCTGAATGGTCCATTGTGCAACCCCGTTGCACGTTGACTGTGGCAAGATGCGGATTTTCCCCCCGAGTCTGGGAAAAGTGCATTTCCGCAATTAAAAGCGGATATGAACTTGAATTCTCTCTGCTCTCAACAAAATGGGAGGCACAAAAGTGTGCAGCCTGCAATGTGCAACGTGCCACACGAAAGCGGGGCAACAATGAGAGTGGACAAAAGTTTAATTGAATTTTACACACGAACGTGATTCAAGATTTCCGATTCCGAGAAGACCTTGAGCACAGCTTTTTAGCTATTTTCGGGCCTTCTTTCTACTCAACCTCCCCTCTCCCCTCTCCCCTCTCCCCTCTCCCCTTCCCCTTCTCATTGTGTCATTGTGCTGCGATTACGCACATTTGAATTTGCATTTGCAACAGTTGCAACAGCTGTGCGGCATATGGACAAATATTATTCATGATTAAATGCAGAGTCAAGTGCATTTAATGGACACACACATTTAGCTTCACTTCTTTGTTTAGCTTTTAAATGTAAATGCACTTCAATTGAAGGTCTGATTAAATCAGTTTGGCATGACTTTTCATAGAGAGTTAGAACTGCATTTTCAACTATAATTTCCCTCTTATTTCTCGAGAGTTAATACTACATTTAATAAATAAATCTTTCATTTATTTGATGATAATTAATTGATTGACAATTTCAAATATTTCTTCAGCTACAATTAATAATGAATATATGCATTTGCATTTTACTTGTTGATTTCCCCTTAATTCTAAATCCTTTGCTATCTTTTTCTAGTTTCAGCTCCAACCCTAACTCAACATGATGAAAATGGTGCAGGTTCTTTTGTGCTACGGTCTGTTGTTGACCATGTTCTTTGCCCTGAACGAGGCACGTCCCTCTGGCAATGAGGCAGCCACCGTAAGCAACCATTAAATATAAACTAAACTATCTGTAACTCACATTATCTCTGTCTTAGGACACTGATGCCCTGGAACAGCAGGATGTGGAGGATGTGCGCAATGCTTATGCTGGCTATGAGATGCCAGCTCAAGCCATTTATCCCAACATTCCCATGGATCGCTTGCAGATGCTCTTCGCCCAGTACAGACCCACGTAAGTTGAGTTGCAATACTTTATGAACCTTAATCGTAATCGATTAACTTCTTCGATAGTTATAGCGCCTATCTGCGCACTCCTTCCTATGGCAACATGAATGAGCTTTACCGTCTGCCCGAGAGCAAACGTCAAGTGAGATACCGACAGTGCTACTTCAATCCCATCTCCTGCTTTAGGAAGTAAATCCTTTCCAACGGAACACAACAATAAGCATACACAAAAATAAAAAACAGAGATACAACAAAACAAAGTCAGCCCTTGATAAATTAACATTTCAAACATTTCGACAACAACAACAACCAAAAACTTAGCATAAATCAAACATGCAAATATCTAGTGAAATTAACTAAAGTTAAGACTCAAACTATATCAATGTCTATTAAACAACAAAAATTGCTTCATTGTAGTTACAACCAAAAAAAAAAAAAAACGTATAATAATAATGAATAAAGTTTGCACACAATTCAATTTCTGCACATTTTTTCTTTAAATCTCATTTTAAAATTTTATTATTTTTGCTTACATATGGTGTGGTAAAATAATATACAGCAAATGTTTATAATTATATTAATATTATCTTAAATCATGAATACAAAAAAAAAATTGTACGTATATAATTCTTATCGAAACCAAAACGAAATGAAATGAAATTTCCTTTTGTAAATTGAATGTTTCAGCTATTGTATTATATATATATATTATGCATATAATGAAACCGAAAGGACACACGGTCTAATAGTCAGAGTCAGTCACACATACCTTATAAAATCCTATCGATGTAATATAATAATGTATTCCTAATGTTATATATATATTACATATATATATTTGAAATAAAATGCACGTAAATGTTTAAAAACAGTAAAACAAAAGTTGCACTTATATTCGGGGAAATGTGAAGGAAATTTCTATCAATTTCAGCAAAACGTCTCGCATTGTGTAGCGAAGTAATACGAATTATTTTTAAGGTACTGCTTGCGCCTTATTACTCTTTTTGCCTAAGAGAAATAATTCTACAGACAAATTCCAATTTCAGCGCATGCTTAAATTGCTTACGATTCTATGGCTTAGAGAAAACGGAGGAAATTTGTCGAAAGAAATCCTACGAAGCCGAACATGAGCCGAGCAGGCTTCGTAACGCGGAGCAAAAACAATTGTACATTAAATGGTAGAATAATGTGCATGCACATAAATAAGCATGTAAGTATAAGAATGCATTTGTAAACACTCACCCTCAGTTACTCGCTAATTCCATGTTAAATGTCTTCACTGACGTCATGTAATAATTTCACTAATATAATATCACACACATAAGAAAATACAAAAAAACAACAATCAGCTTATTTATAAGAGTGACTCTTATATTCTATAATACAAAAATGCACACACTAAATTATAAGACTGACTCTTATATTTGCATTTCGGTTCTTGTGAATTGTATTCAATTACAAGAGCACAAGCGAGACAAAAAACAACGCGTCACTTTTTCACTTTCACAGAAAAAAAAGAAGAAAAATGCACTTTAACAGTGACGCACTTATAAATAAGTGATTGGTATTTTTCGATGAGCTCAAGAATTAAACACAAACACAACACTTAAAAAAAATAATAATACACCGACAACTTATAATTCTTATTGTAAATTTTCACAATACAAAAAGTTAGCTTCTTTTACGGTCGCTTTTGCGTGCAATACTGAGCCTCGGAAAATGTCCTCATGTCACTAAGGGAAATTTGCAGTTGCAATTGACAATTGGAAAGGATTTTTTTGCTCCCGGCTTGCGATCGAATCAACTGTTATGTATGTGTAGGTATGAATGTGAGCTGTGCGCGAATTCGAAGAAGGAATTGTAATACATGTAAAATGAAGTAAATCTCGCAAGCCACTAACACCAACACATTTTCGTGTGTGAGGGAGAAACGCAAAGTGACGCCAACGCCGCGATTTTGAGACTTTTCACAGCACGCAAATAAAGAAATTAACATTTAATACATGTATTTTACACAATTTAATTGTTGATTAAAGGCAAATAACACTTTGCTCAACGAATAGGAACAATCTACCAAGATTTAAATAATTATTCAAGCCGTCGTCGCGAATTTAAATGCGAATGTTACGCTAGTCAAATGCACTATTTTGTCGTCTGACACATACTGATATTCGTGGGACAATTATTGGGATAAAAGGGTACTAAAACTGCAAATTGGGCAATCGTAACTGAAGAGAGCCTTTTATTTATGAGTGCAAGCGAGTGCGCTCTAGTGGAGTGTTGAAGCAAACGTTTGCCGATCTACTCTATCATATACATACATGTATTTACATATGATGGTAGATGTTTGTTGTTGGTGGTTTAACGTTTTGTTGTTGCTTGGACAATTTTATGACTTGTGAGAAGAAAAGTTGCTGGAAATAACGGATCAAATGCAAAGAGACATCGAACGAAAGAGAGAGTAAATGAATGCTATTTAATACATGCATGTACTTATGTACTAACTAAATAAAATGTAATAAATGTACTAATAACATAAATAAGTCGGAATTATCTGAAAATCATTTTAGCTTAATATTTTTATTAATGTTTTAATTTCACAAAAAAATTGATAGTTTTTCTTACATCTTAAATTTAAAATTCACTAGTTAGCGATATCTTAGATTATACGTTTTCTTTTAAAATAATATAATTTGTAGTATTTTAAATTTTACATTTTACAAAGATTTTCATAATTGATAGACTGGCATTTTAGTTACATTTATAATTATAAGATAATTTTACATAGTTTCACAGTCTTTGTCTTAAGATTCACATTTTAGCTTTATCTTCTAGTTATCACCTAATTATCGATTTGAGTCCTGAGTACATTTTTGCTAATCACAATTTGCATTGATTTTTCGATGAGAAATCAATTTGCATTCCATTCGCTTTACACGTTCAAGCGTCTGCGTTCCAGTTGCCTTCCAGTTGTTCCCTGGACATTTCCCACATTGCGTTGCTGCATGTGGAGAGCAAGGCGATCGGGTGTGGAGATCTTGTAATCGGCAGAGCGACGATAACGCTCCTCGATGCGCAACGAGGTGGCCATCATAAAGACGGAGAAGACGAGAGCGATTAGATAGCGAACGATAAGCATCTTTTTTTTTTTAGATTCTTTCGTATTTTTTAACTCGATTGCAATTGCAATTACTTTGGCCAACGTCTGACGACTGTTTGCCACTCATTAAACAGACCTGTCTTTTATAGCCAGGATGGTGTTAACCCTCACTTAGGGGATAGGCAGGTAGCGAAAGGACAGAATAGAGAGAGAGGGAACTGGAAACTTCTTGATTGTTGTTTTGACTGGAAATTCGTGGATTTAAGGGTATCCGCTGTCATAAAAACTTTTGCGCTAATCCATTTGGCAATTTCCATTTCCTGCGCTCGATGCTCAAATGCAACACAAAATTCGAGTTCTTCACGTGATTAGCCAGTCAACTGTGTCTAATAATTGCGAGCATCATCAGTTACAGCGTTCGTTGTTGTTGCAAGTTCCAAGAAATTGTGTTGTCGAAGTCGAAGCTAGTTTGGTGGCAAGTTCAGGAATCGCGTCCCTTTTGCATCGCGTCCCTCTTGTCTTGTCTTTTATGAGGTCTGCGCATTTAACCATTAGACATTTTAATTGTTAATTTTGCAAAAATTTAAATAATGGCTGCGCTGCAGGCCGCGGCTACCTGCATTTATTATCAGCTCGGCCTGCCACATGTTGCAGCCAGCTTCTCTAAGATCGCACACAGCGAGAAAAATCCGATGGCTTACCAAGAACGGAAGAACTTTTGCTGACAGGAAATAATATATTGAGTTAGGTTTCGTTTTGAGTTAATAAAAATATTTGAATTAAAATGAAAATGAAATATTAAAAAAGCAATAATAAGGTATAAATATATAAATACATATATATAGGTAGAACAACTGTGTATACTTAGAAAGAAATAAGAAGAAGAAATATTTGATGTATATTACTATACTTTTCTAGAAAACGAAATAAAGCGAATTTGGCCTTTTTTGTACTTAAGCAAATTATACGAAGAAAATAAATGTAAAGCATAAAAAATTTGTAAATTTATCACAGAATTCCAAAAATATACCATAGACTATATTTGGTATATTGGCATTTAAAATATTCCATAGAGTTAGTGTTCTAAATTATAGAAAACGATTTTATGCTAAGTTGGTCCTCAAAAGATTTCAAGATTGCAATTTAAGGAAAATATGTAATAAAAGAATTGTAGTAGAAAAAGTATTTACAAAGATCGTATCACTATTTATAGATTTATTTATTGATGTATAGAAAAACAATGGATTGTGAGAATCGAATAGAAAGGCGTTGCAAAAAGTAATAAACTCTTTCATGCCCGAATTAAATTCATTTCATTTCGATTTTTGATTTTTTCTTTGTAGCTACTTAATGTAAAAATATTTAAAAAGGAAATCCACAAAAATATTGTATTGCAACCGAACTTTATAAATATAAATAAAAATAAATATAAATATAATAAATATATAAATATAAAATATCGTAATCGAACTTTAAATATAAATATAAAGTAAGTTAAGAAATCTCGAATTTTTCTCTGTGTACTGCCTCCCTCTTTCTACTCCACTCGCCTCTGCTCTTCCTCCCCCCTCCTCCCGCCCCCCTTCTCAGCAAGTGCACCTCTCTGTGGCCAAGCAAGTGGCATCAACGTAAAAACAAGTGGCAACAATTTTCTATAAATTGCATTTGTGCAAAATTAAGTTCAATCTTGGCCAGGCGACTGACCAAGGCGGTGGCAACCGGGCAAGTGGCAAGTGGCAAGCTGGTTGGTTGCTTGGTGGCAAGTCCAGTTCAGTGTTCAGTAGTCGCAGTCGCAGCAGCATCCGTTGCAAGCTGCCCCAACTCTCTGCCCAGCTGGAGTAGCCAAACTCCATTAACTTTGCAATTGGCCACCATAACTTTTAGCCATCGAGAGAGAGTGAGAGAGAGAGAGAAGAGGAGAGAGGGAGGAGAGGTTGGAGAGGGGGCTTGTTAGTTTTTGCGCCAGATCGTTTATAATAATTCGTATGCGAGTCATGTCATGGCCCCTAAAGTGTATCTGCGACTGCGCAGCGAGGCAAACACACGACGCGCATATCTGTATCTAGAAGAAGAAGAGGAAGACAAAGAAGAAGAGGAAGACGAAGTGGAAGAGGAAGAGTTGTTCGCCTGCTCAACGGGGGCTGCTGACTGGGCATCGCGTCTTGGCCATCGCTTCTTGGCCTGGCTTTGGCCCTGGCCGCTGATCTGGTCAACTATGCAACCGCAGTTGCCTTCTCTTTCTCCTCCTCCTCCTCCCTCTCTCCTCTTCCTCTTCCTTCCTCTAAACTTGCGCCCATTTTTGCGCTGTTCGATCTCTTGGCCAACTCCTTCTGCCTCTACTTCGTTCGTTCTTGGCTAAAGGAAGTTAGAAAATGCTCTGAATTCATGGCTCCAACTTCAGCTGATTGCAGATCGCTAGCGAAAGAGAAAGAAAGAATGAGAGAGAGAGAGAGAGGGAAGAAAAGTTGCTTAGACGAATGTCTCCCAACTCTACTTAGTTGCAACTGGCAGCCAAGCAGAACTGCACAACTTGCCGCAGCTCAGTAGCTGCCACTGCAACACACACACACTAGATTGCCACAATAATGATATTAGACTGCACTTATAAGGTGCATAAACTCTGCTGCTTGCTGCCGATCAAATTAAAGAAATATTTCATTTAAAAAGAAAAGTTGGAATAAAGAATTTTGGAGTTTCATAAAGTTTTCTAGTAATATTTGATGTATCATAATATAAGACTATGCTCAAAACATTATTATTATATTTTTGTAAAGATTTATTGAATAAATTCTGAAATTTCACATAAGTTAAGTACTTTTCCTATTTGGAGAATTTCTCAATTTTAAAACATTTCCAGTCTTAAAAGATTATTATTAAAAACTTGTAAGGATTATTTTAATAAATTCTGAAATTGCCATTTATGATAAGTTTTTTTCCTCATATGAAATTCGAATTAAAAAATTGGCTTTAGTTATAATTCATATAATGTAATGAGTTTATTTAGCTAAAAGTCTTTATTATTTATGAAATGAAGTACAAATAAACGCGTATTATTTTTTATAATTAAAGAACATTTTTTATTTAGCTTATATTGAATATTAATTTATTTCTTTTGCACAAATCCTAACTCTTAAGATTATAAATATTCTTTGTACATTTTAGTAATTTGTTGATTTAAATTGTTTGTGATTTTTTATACATTTTTATATCCAATGCATAAGACTTTATTTTTTTGATTAACGATTTTGCCTTCTTGGTTCAATTTTAAGATTTTTTTATTCTTTAAACAAGATTATAATCTTGAATTTCAAGATTTGGTAATCTACATTTTTTTTTATTAAATTTTTACATACAAACAATCTTGATTCAAGATGTAATTCTTGATTTTAACTTGATTTTTTCCCCGTTCTGTGTAGTTTAGAATTCATGGAAAACCTTATATCAAGTTTATATTTCAAATTTTCATACATCAAATTTATATTGTTTCATATAAGAGATTTCTTTTTAGTTTAGAATAAATGGTATTTTAAAATGTATGTATATTAAAATTTTCATATAAAAGCCTAAACTTATAATAAAATAAAAATGTACAAAATATACAACATATAAATAATGATGATTATCATTTGATAATGCAATTCTTTATTACCTCATTTCACTTTTAAAGATTTGCTTGCTTAATCCAATTGTAATCGAGTTCTGAGCTCTTCAGAAGATGCTTAACACCAATAAAGAATCAGCAACAAAGTTCGGTGTAATCAAAGGCGAAGGCAAAGGCAAAGGCGAAGGCTTTTGCCCACCTACCGCATTATGTTGCAACAACAATCAACACTCAAATCAACAACAATCTGAACAAACTACAACAACATAATCACAACAGCAACTGTAAGAAGAAGATGAAGAAGAGGAGCAGCAACATCAGCGAAACAGAAGCCAAACTCAAGTTGAAAGCCACAGCGAAATGTGTGTTAGTGTGTGTGTGTGTGTGTGTGTGTGTGTGTGTGTGTGTGTGTGTGTAGAGAGAGAGAGCCAACACATCCCCAAGGAATTTTGAAGCGGCAGGACAAATCCTAAAGTCAAGCAACAGCAGCAACAGCAACAACAACGGCAACAAGTGTTCCAAATCAAAACGGAAGCCGAGGCAGAGTTGGCTGCCACAGTCAATGCTGCCACAGCAACTGTATGCCACATATGTACATGGGTTTTTGGTACGACATGGCAAAAGCATTTGGAAAATGTAATTTACAACGCGAGCAGCAGCAGCAACAGCAACATGGGCAACTGGTCAACGGTTGCAAGTAGAAGGTGGAGGAAGGGGCAGCAACAGCAGCTCACCTGCCACCGATCTCACACTGTCAGCATTGGCGCAAAAAGCCATCAAGTCAGCCGGGAGCCAAGTTCTCAGATGATGTTGCACAGGCAGCAGCAGCGTTGATTTTAATTTTAACCTTTTTGCTGCCGCTGTTGTTGCTGCTGTTGTTGTTGCTGCTGCAAAAGTTTTTCCTTTTTAATTTGCTGCTCCGCTTCATAGAGCATTTTTCATTAAATACCTGAATTAAGGCATTCTTGCGACCCATACAAACGAAGCAGCAACATGTTGTTATTGCTCTGGTTGCTGTTGTTGCTTTGGTTGCTGCTGCTGCTGTTGTTCATGTTCTGAAATAAGAGCAACATTTTCGCTGGCAATGTCCAGAGCAGAGACGACATGGTGACGACGACCGGCGAAGACGACGCCGCCAAAGTCTACGAGCCACCAACAAACTAACAGCAACAACAACAGAAGTTGCAACAACATGAGAAGTTGCAACTACAACAACAACAACAACAACAACTACCGGTTAGCTCAGCCCCGCCTTGGCCACCTCAAGTGTCCCGCAGTTGCTGGAATTTCATATTTCTTGCTGCTGTTGCTGCTGCTGTTGCAACATTGTCGATTGCCCTTTTGTGGCAACTCGTGGGGCAATTGCCCAGCTCTAGCTCTAGCTCTTTGAACCTGCAACCCAAAAGCGCAACAGCAACCACAACAACAACAACCACAACAACAACTTAAAAAGAAGAGCTACACCTCGAACTAAAAGAAATCGCAGTGTCAAGTTTTCGATTACCCGCAATATTTGTTTTGGCCCCCAAAGCCTAAAGCAGCAAGTGAAAAGTGTGAGAAAGAGGCAAAGAGAAAGGGGGAGGTGGATAAAAGTAGCTTAAAATAGTAGAATAGTTTGGTTGACTGTGTGATACACGATATAAAATTTAAATAAAAACAAAACAATGCCAAAATATATACCGAAAATACTAAAATATGCCATTTAATATATCGATATACTACTGCATGCAAAATATATCAAATACACAAGAATGTGATACCCGTTAAAAATGCCATATACTATATTTAGTATATTGATATACTACTACAAGAAAAATATATCATTAACATGGTATATACAAAATCTCATAATAATAATGTCATAAGTATACCTAAGAAACATACTAAAAAAAACTGAAATATATTTAAACCTACATATATTTATTATATCGATATACTGTTACATGCAAAATATATTATATTATTCAATATATACCAGAATGTCAAGCAATGCAATGAAGATCCATCAGCATAAAAAGAGAAAAAAATCTTGTATTATAGAAAATTTCGATGTTAAAACAAGTTTTTTATTGAAGAACGAAATTTTCTTTCCAATATTTTTCAATCTGGATAAACTCCAGATGTCAAGATCTTTACGGTAAGATAAAAAAGTACTCAAATTAAAAATCAATATTTATATTCTTCTTTTAAGAACGTTATTTTTTTTGCTCTGTGCATAATAAAAATTCATTAAGAAAGATTCTAAATTAAATCGAATAGTTTGCCAAAGTTAAAATAGAACACTTAAAACTAAAATCAATAGTTGCTTCATTCTCTATATAAATAAAATAACTTCTTTACCTAAAATAGAAAATTTCAAATCAAAATCTTTTCAAGAACATTATTTCTACTTATTTTATATAAATGAAATTAATTGATAATAATAACTTTTTATTAATCTTTGACTTTCCATATTCAGCACTTTAATAAAATCTTCAACATCCAACTTTTTTCTAGAAGATCATTTCTTGTTTCTCGATAGGAATAAAATTACTCCATAACTACTTTTTTTTAAACTTTGACTTCCCATATTCATATATATATTGAAAGACTTTAGTATTTAATTTTTTTGCTCATTTTTATTGAATATTTGCAGAAATACAAAGAAAAATCTTAAAGCTAATTCACAATTTGATTGTCAAAGTGGCTTTGGCTAATAGTAGGCAGTGGAGTAGATGGGTTCGGGTTCGTAGATCTCGTAGGTGGACAGCGGCAACACCTCGTTGCTGTAGTAGTTGCCACCGCCGGGTGGAATGCCACCCGGTGGCGGGGGCACGTTGAAGAAACGCCCCCGAAAACGTTGCTGCTGCTGTTGCACTGACTTCCAGTAGTTGCTGCTGGGGCGTCGCCTCTTCTGATGATGATGCGGATGCGGATGAGGATGAGTGGATCGCATTTCCGAAAGTTGTTCGAGCAGATTGTTGGGAATCTGTGGATCAGAGGCCCAATCGAATTCCCGGGAGGTCACCTCATTGAGGGCGGCATCCAGTTGTTGTTGCTTTGGGGCAGGCTTTGGACGTGCCCAGCAACCGATGTTGAGATTGATGATGAGCAGCAGCAGCAGGAGAAGATTTCGCTTGTTGATTGACATCTTTGCGAGTTGACAGTTGTCTTTGGAATGTGCCTTGATATGGTCGAGAGTTCGGCTTTATATATGTTATGGATGGAGAGCAGGTAAACAAATTTTTGGTGTGTGCGGGCGTTAAGCGATTTCTAATGATGCCATTTGCTGCACGGATTTGTTGCAGCTGCACCATCTCAGCTTAACTTGCTACCTGAAACGGCGACTTAAGTCCCACATTCAAAAAGAAAGAGAGGGAAAGAGAGACAGAGACAGACAGCTAGATTGCCAGCTTGTTAGGCTGCAACCCACCCAACGATATTATTGCAGGCAATCGAGATGCACTTCAAGAAATCAAGTTATTATTTCAAAGAGTATAATAATTGATTTTGCATTTCAATTCAATAGAATTTCAACGCATATATAATAAATCTTCTTTAACAAATTGATTTTTTGATTAGTTTGCAATTACTTTTAAAAGCATTTTAAAGCGTTTTAGCCCATACAAAAGTATTTCTTTAATAACTTCCACAATTTTTATCTGATCGCAACCAAATTTTCAGAAGTCACAAAGACTATAGTTCCTAATGTATATCGCAAAATTCGCGACTCCAGCTTTATTATTACACTTGTTATTCGATTTTTTCTGATTTGCGGGGGCGGAAGTGGGCGTGGCAAAAATTTAAAACAAACTTGATCTGCGTGCAAACATAACAAATGCTGTCGAAAAAAAATTATTGCTCTATCTCTTAAAGTCTCTGAGATCTAGGTGTTCATACGGACAGACGGACAGACAGACAGACGGATATATCTATATCGTCTCGGCTGTTGACGTTGATAGAATATATATATACTTTATGGTATCAAAGATGACTCCTTCTGCCTGTAACACACATATTCTGTTACATTATTAAAATGTGTTTAACAAATTCTTTTCATAATACTGACATAAAAACCCTTATATTATAAAACTGACTTTAATTTCTTAATTTATTATAATAATTTCATTAAATAAAATACAAAATATGATTATTTCATTGAACAAAATTCTAAAGAAATAAACTAAGAGTAAACTAAAAACATTTTAGAAAATTGAGAAAATATTTCAATATTTAGTATTGAACTATATTTCATACTTTAATAAATCACAGCATATTTTACACATATCAGTGGTCAAATTTAAAGATCTTTGGACTTATCACAATAAAGTCTGTGTGTTTCTTAGCTACTCTTAGCATAATATAGTTAAAAACTAGCTTTTTCTGAATATAAATAAATATGTAAATATAAAATATATTCCCGTTGTTATTATATCTGATAGAAGTATAAAGTCAAATACAGAAATACTTTAAATATAAATTGTATTCTTATATCAATTGTACTAAGTATTTGATAGAAAAGTAAAGTCAACTTCAGAAATATTTATAATTCAATTCGTTTCTCCAATCATGATTTGTTTTTAATGAAATATCTCTTTAGGAAACTCTATCCTTGAATTTTGTAGTTACCACATACCGAAGTATTTCCTTAAGTTCACTCCTCTCCACCATTTCCTTTGGCTAGTTTTCTCAGAGTGTAGAGATAGAGTCACTTAAATGTTAAGTCTGAGTAGCTGCACTCCACTCAATACATCAATGCGATGCCATTTCATGTTAATCAAACAACGAAATCCATCAACAGGTGACAGAGCACAACAACAACAACAACTTTGTACAACATTGAGTTGAGCAGGTGGAGGAGCCTAGCAAAAAAAAAAAGGAGAAACCAAAAAGCAGAACAACCTAGAGGAACATGAAGCAGGAGTTGAAGTTGGAGCATGCCATATCCCCAGACATGTCAGTGCGATAATGGTGTGCTCTGTGTCTAAAAACAACTTCATTCACAAAAATCGGACGAAATAAAAAAAGAGTAAGACAAGGAGAATGAAAAAAAAAAAAAAAAATGAAGCAGCAGCAATCGCAGCAACAGTCGCCGCTAAAAGGAAGCGGCCCCCATTAAAAATATCTTGTGGATGCCACAAAGCAGCAGCAGCAGATACACACTGTGGCGTGGGGCATGCAACGAGGCAGCTACTTACTTGACTACTTGACTACTTTGGCCAAACGGCAGCTGCGGGGGCGCCACAAAGGGGGCGGCACAGCCAGGCAGCGAGCAGCGCTTGAATTGCGCTTCGAACATACGCCTAATGCCACAGCCATCGACATCCGCCATTTAACTTCTTAACCCCCAAGGGAGCCAATGTCATACATTCAAGCACGCACATTAACGAAAAGTGCGTGGAAAAGTATTTTGGGATATTTAAGATTGGTATTAATTTAAGATGCTTAGGTAATGCTAGAAATTGAATACAAATAATAAAATATTATAAAGCAACTTACAAAAATTACAAATCCAAAAAATATGACATTGTTTTGAAATGTATATAAAAATTTATTTATTTATTAAAGGCATGGATTATAAATTAATTTATAAGCTAGCGTAAACTTACTAGCGCTGGCTGCTTTGGCCTTTGGCTAATATAAAAATTAAAAATATACTTACAAAAAATCGTAATATTCAAATATTGAAGAATTACACCTAGTTAAGGGGTAAAACCACAATAGAATTAAAAAAATAAATTGTATATAAATATTTAATATAAATAAATAGATAGTTTGACTATTATTCTGATCTAAAGAATCGCTTAAAAGGTCTAGAAGCACAAGGCTTGCAGTGATGTTACCTCTTAAATAAATATGGACTAAACTTAAAATAAAATACTATATTTTTGAGAACTAATATTACTGAAAAAAAATGATATCAATGTACAACATTAAATGGTAATAAAATACATAATATAATAAACATAATTTATAAACATTTTCAATTAAATTTTGTATTGTATAAAATTATCTTAATACTATTCAAATAAAAATTAAGTTTCATATAGTTTATTTATAAAATATTTTACAGTCTTGTTGATCTTAAGTTTAAAATGAAACAAAAATAAATAAATACAATATACAAATATACAATAAATACAAAATTCTTAATACTATTAAAAAAACAAAAACATTATAGAAAACGTATTCAAGTTTAATTTTGAGTTGAAGTCTTATTTGTAATGAACACAATTTCCATAACCCTATTTAAAATCTAAAATATTTACTATAAAATTACTTTTTAATTTGTCTTCTTTTTTATATTTAAGCGTCCATTAAATTTATTTCATACAGAAATATTTGAAATAACCATAGAGAGTGGTTTCCAGCAAGAAATTCTAGTGAGACTTTTACATACATCACGAATAAATTAAATGCATTGAATGTGTTTTCAAATAATTTTTTGTTTTTATTTGTATTTTTTTATTTTATTTATTTTTGAACTTATTTACAATTTAGTTTTCGATTTTAAATGTATCAATGTATTCTCAAATAATTTTTAGTTAACAATATAAATATGTAATAATATATTAATTTTTCTTTTCTAAATTTTTGAATTACAATTTATACTCAAACTTTTAAATGTTTTAATATATTTTCAAATAATTTTTTGTTATTTATATATAATATAAATAATAGATTCATTTTTCTTCTTTATATTTAGACTCAAACTTTTCTTGGCATTTTTCTAGCGTCCACTGTGGGGTTAAGCTGATTGCGCCTAGGCCGCAGTTGATGCTGCTGTCGATGCTGCTGCGCAGTCGCGACTGTCTACATTTGTCTGGCTGCCTACAGCTGCTCCCAGCGAGCGAGACAGCAGCAGTAGTCAGCGACAGAGGAAGCAGGAGAGAGGGAGGCAACGATGTCTTGCCCAGTGTATGCGTGTGTGTGTGGAGTTCAGTTTGGTCAGCAGTCGGCTCGATTATTGGACGTCCAGCTTTCAATTTGCAACATAAAGCATCTTCATCGTGGGCCGCATGAATGGGCGCAGGTAACACGAGTGGAAGCGGGAGAGGGTGGAGAGGTAAGGAGTGTGGTGGGTTGAGTGGCTAGCTGGCTGGCTGCTTGCCTGCCCATCACTTCACTGGCACTATTGGCATTGGCAGCAGGCACTCAGGCGTGCCATAGCAGCAGAAGCAGAAGCAGCAGCGACGGCGTCGGCAGCGGTAGTCGCTGACCTTTATTGATTGCTGTTTGACCTCGCCAACAATCGTTGCTGCAGTTGTTGCTGCTTCTGCTGCTGCTTTATCTATGCCTGCGATCGGCCAAGTACAAATGGTTAGAGATGCAGCAGCGCTTATGGGAGAGGCAACGACAACGCCCACAACGGCAGCGACGTCGACAGCGAAGTTTTGCAGTTGCAGTTTTGTTCGTTTTGCTTTCTGCTTTATTTTTTGCGCAACCTTCATTGCCTTTGCTATTGTTGTTGTTGTTGCTGCTGCTCCATTACTTCGTTCATGGCAGTTAATTTATATTCGATGCCATCTCTCTCTCGCTCTTCTTTTTTTTTGTCTGCGAGCTTTTTACTGCTGTTTGTTGCTTCCTTTTGATGTGTGCAGTTTAAGGTCGTCGCTGTCGCTGTCGCAGTTGCAGCGCAGCGTCGTCATTGACGCCTTTCCTTGTACTTAGCTCCATTTGCATGGCATGCAAAAAAGAAACCTTATAAGAAAAAAAAAAGAAACAAAACGAAACGAAACGAAACAATGGCAACAATGCAAATGCAATGAAATCACAGCACACTTTCAGCGTTGCCGTATCGCGTCGCGTCGCTTCGTCTCGCGTCTCGTGCTGTTTGTTTTGTTTGACAGCTTCTATCTACCGCAGGCGCCATCATTTTGTTTGCTTAATTGTTGTAGTTTTTGCTTTTGATAGTTGGATAGCGACATGAACTAATCGTTATTAGCTTCACAAGTTAGACACTTCTGTTTGACCTGCAGATTCGCATAAGGCATTTATCGAGACTGATATCGATATATTCCTAATTCCTTATTAGTTCCTTTTTTTTACTAAAATATTAACAACGGGTACGCTTAATTGCGAACAAATCAAAACTCTTCGCTTGACATAGCACAACGTATAATAATGATAATGATAATAATAATAATAAAAGTTGATCACTTTGCAGTGCAAACAACCTGCTAGATTAAAACATAACCGCTTCTCTTTGCTTACACTCTTAAACGCCCCGCTCTTAAGCACAACTCCACAAATTCATTCATTCAAACAACAAACGGACCACTTGACGAAGTGCATTTAGCACACGAGCCGAACGCGAGCACGAGCCCCAAAGCAACAAAAACAACAGCAGAAGAAGCAAAAAGCAGCGAGCGCAGCAGAGATTGTTGGAGACGAAGCGATGATCGGCCGTCAGTTATTTTTCCAACGCTCTCGAGTGCGGGTCGTTTAACGCTTTGTGGTTGCCAGATAGCGAGAGAGACAGGCAAAGCTTTTTTTTGCCGAAGCTTTCTATACAAGTTGTCTGCCGAGTGCCAAACAAACAATAATAATAATAAACGTAATTTAAACAATTAATCAAAACGCGGCGATCAATGAAACTTATACAAAACCAAACAACAACAACAACCAGCAGCAACAAGTGCCAGTGAATTATTGTACTTAATTTTTATGTACAAATTGTGAGTGTGTATGAGTGCTTTTATAATACATATACAATAAGTATTTGTAACACGCGCATGTGTTGATGTATTTCTGTGTTGTGCATTTGCGTGTGTGTAAGTGTGTGTGAGCACGCGGCTTTATCAATTGCTCCACATAAAAATTCATTGAAGTGTTTGACAGCAACGAAAACAGCGACGGCAGCAGAAGCAGCAGCAGCAGCGACGGCGACAGCTTAAAACGGTAATTAATACAAACATACTTTTGATTTGGCAATAAACAAATGATTCAGCAATTGTTGCGCTTGTCACCAGCAGCCGCCGCAACAACTGTAAATTGTAAAAACACTTGCAGCCCGGAGCAGAGGCGACGTTGCGTTTGGCTTCGACTCCGGCGTCGCGTTGCGGTGACAAAGCTTTTGCCACAGCAGCGCAATCAACTTCCAACGCATGTTTGCAATTAGTCTGCGTTATTATTTGTTGCTATCGATGGCAGCGTGGCGACGACGACGTCGACGCCGAAGCCGACGCTATTACAAAGTAGCACGCGCATAGACATGAAAAAATTAAAATGCCTTTGCGTGCGCTCTCTCGCTCCCCCGCAGATGCAGTGCATTTCTGCCCGGTATATTCCATCTCTCTGTCTCCCTCTGGCAGTGTCGCCGCTTAAGTGTGACTGCCAGTCTTAGCATGTGTGCGTGTGTTTGTGTTTTTGTTACGTTACGTGTTTGCCTTTACGCCTTTTACATACCCTTCACATTATTATTATTATTATTATTTGCCATTTTGTCGCTTTTATTAATTGGCCTGTGTAAAAACGGCTGCGACGACGGCGGCGGCGGCGACTTCGGCTACCTGACACGGCAAAGCAGCTTTTGTTACCGCTATCAGAAAGCACACTCATACACTCTTACACTACTGCGTGCTCTCGAGTGCCCACTCTCACACTTATACCCCCATCCATCGCAGTCACTCTTTTGCACACACTTGTTGCTGTGTGTTGTTTTTACAATTTTTAAGTGGCGCTCATATCCGGCGCTTGCGTTTGCTTTTGCCTGATAAGCGCACTTCTTGTGCTTTTCTTCTTCCTCCTTTCTTGCCATGCTTGTTGTGGTTAGTTACGTCTCTTCAGCCTCTTCTGCTTCTTCTTCTTCTTGTTGTATGTGCGCTACCTGTCTGCATTTTATTTGCACATTTCTTTGCATTCTGCGGCCGCAGCTTCTCGTGAATTTACTTGTTGCTTTTGCTTTGTTGTTGTGTGATTCAGTTTTTAGAGGGCGCTTAATGCGCAACTGTTTTTGCCGAATTGCTCAAGGGTGCGTAAGCGTCTGAGTGAGTGTATGTGTATTGAGTGTGCGCGTGTGTGTGTGTGTAATATTTAGTCTAGCAAAGACATTTGTGTGTGTTGACTTTGTGATTTGATTTTTATTTTGTTGCGCTGTGCGCGACAGGCTGGCAACGCCTGCAGGACGAAAGCTCTCAACTAAACTGAAAGTTCTATGCGCTTTGAGCATAAGTAAGCGAATAAGAATGAGAAAATTATGAAAGCTCTTTTATTATAAACTTCAAAATCTAGTATGCAGAAAAATATTATAATTTTTTGTTTATATCAGAAGTACTAAAAATGTGATTGTGAATAAATTTTTAATTTTTTTTTTACAATTCATGTTCACAATGTTTTATAGCTTCTATAATTTATTTCACAAACTTCACGCTCAACTTTGAACTATTCTATTATTGTGAAACACTTTCTCTAAAATCTGCAGAGATTTTCAAGATTAGTATCTCGAATATAGTTGGCTTGTGTCCATTCATAAATATCGTTCATGTTAATCCAAAACAAAGCCCGACTCACAACATTTAGCCAGACGAACAAAAGCCGAATTAATATAAATATTTATAATTGGAATCAAAATTATGCACACATTAACACGTTTTGGCTATAAACCCTAAAAATCTCTAAACAAAAAAAAAATTATTTAAACCTTTTAAGTCACACAGCCCATAACACATTTGCAATATATAAAGATGTATTTATATATAAATATGAAAAAGGTGTGGACAGCACATAGCAGACTATGAAATACTCTATAAAACTAAAGGGAATTCTCTACCTTGTTTTCTTAAACATTTTTTATAAATAGCGTCAAGCGTCATTTGTGATTTGATTCCTTTTGACAGATTTAGATTGATTTAGGCATGGCGAGAAGTTTATTTATGCTAATCACATTAATATGCATGATATTTACATAATATTCTATATAATTTGATTATGCTAAACATCGCTAGATTAATGAAAACAAACAAGCCAAGAGCAGAGCCCTCCGATCTGAATTTGAATAGGCGTCTAGGCCTATTGAGATACTACTGAGATACTTATGTCTGGGTCCAAAATATTTGCAGACCATTTAGCTCTGAATGTAAATTTAGTGTAAATAATGGCAGCGATCTTTTGACCTAATGGATCCGATGCGTGTAACCTCTTGTGTTGTGTTGTGACGTCAATCGGATCGAAGACATCTTTGAATAGTGATTAGCATACTTGTAATCATCATCATCACTTTGAACTTTGTTGAAGAAAATCAAAGCAATAAAAATATTCCACAGCGGCCTTGATATGAATTGAACTGAATGTTAACCTTCTCTCGCAGACTGATTTCGATTTGGATTCAGATTTTTTTTTTTTTATTTTGGATTTTTTTGGAAAGTGGATCAACAAGTTCGGGTCAACGGGTTTTAGAATTTGAATGCTTCAAAGATTATCTCTGCATCGAAACAGCAACAAAAACCTAGTTTAAATTGAATTTTCAAGATATTTCTCATTTAAATGTTAATCAACATTTATTATATTTGTATTTGTATTTTTTATTTTTTTTTTTTTGCAGTGCATTTATCGTGTCACTTCATTTGTCTATTCTCCAAATATCAAACATTTAGCTTATTGTTGTGACAGGTTAAACGGGTATTTATTTGGATTTATTTATTTTTGATTTGAAGTTGAATTGTAAATTCACCAAAAAAACGGTGCGAAATTTTCAACAATTCATCTTTTGTGACCTTTTTTTTTCTTTTTGCTTCAAACTTCCGCCGGCAGCATTTTTTGTCAATGGAAAAATCCATGAAATGAAATTAAGGTTGTCTCAGCATAAAGTCGTCGTCTCCTTGTTGATGATGATGATATCTGATATTCCTTATCAAGTACAATAATAATAATAATATGCTATAATATTACCTCTCTGGTCACTTGATAAGTTCGCAAGAGAGGGAAAGATATACATATAATATAAATGCTAATAATAACAAATTCAACAATTTCCTGCTGCCCCCTTTTGAAAGAAGTCACTGAGTGCCGTCACATTTTGCCGTTTCATGTCATTAGCGGTCTCTAAAGCAAATATTTGACGAAGACAAACGAACGTACACAAAACTTCATCTAAACTCGTTTCCCCCTGAGTCAAGGGCAGAGCGGGGGTGTTATCTTTGCTCTCTCTCTCTCTATAGAGAAGATGATGTGAAGATCTTGCGCGCACTCTTGTTAAAGAAGACGAAGAAGAGACTTCACTTCAACTGAAATATCGCGATCTTTTTTTGTATTTTGCCTTTGCGCTGACTGCGACATTTTTGTCACTTGAACTGCGACTTGCGACTGCGATCCTCCCTGAACTCAACTGAAACTGAAATCTGATGCTTTATGTACTCGCACTTTGCACTGACAGCAATTTTTTGTGATTTTTTGTTATTGCTCTTCCCCTTCGCATTTTATTTACTGCGTCAAACTGACCAAAGCCCCAAAGACCAAAGAAATCACAGTCACAGTTTGTTTGATCACTCTTCGTAATTGACCGACGATCGCCCCATCGATCGATGTATCTCGTTGGCAAAACGGATTCACTCGTTATAACTAACGATACGATACGTTTGGAGTATGTATTGCTGTTGCGTTGATCTTGCATTTGTCATGCTCTTATAATTTGATCCGTTGACAGTTTTTCAACAACAGATCAAAGATCGTTCGGTTAACCGTTGCTGTTTTTTTTCGGTTTTGATTTTTATACCTCACAGCAGCATGATTTACGAGGGCATGCTGTAACTTTGGCATATGTTTGAAAGGGGCCAAGGTTAAGTAGATCAAACTTATACCATGAGACACCAAATATACCAAAAAGTGTTTGAGACTTAAGTATATTTTTGTATCTCTAATAGTTATTAGGTATTTCAGTATTATTTTCGAACTTCTAAGAGCTTATCTTTGAAAAAAAGTTTAAAAAGGTTAAGTAGATGAAACTTGTACCATGAGATACCAAATATACCAACAAAGGCTTGAAATTTCAGTATATTTCTGTATCTATATAAATTCATATTCATATTTATTAAACTGATGGAGTATTTGAGTATTATTTTCGAATTTCTTAGAGCTTATCTTTGGCAAATGTTTGAAGGGTTAAGTAGAGCAAACTTATACCATGAGATACTAAAAGTATTACAAATTTCAGTATATTTTTGTATTTCTATTAACTTATAAAGTATTTTTTAGTATTATTTTCGTACTTCTAAGAGCTTAACTTTGACAAATGTTTGAAAAGGTTAAGTTGACGAAACTTATACCATGAGATACTAAATATACCAATTATTTTTTGAAATTTCAATATATTTTTGTATCTCTACAAATGCATATTCATTTTTATAGAACTCATGAAGTATTTCAGTATTATTTTCGTACTTCTAAGAGCTTACCTTTGGAAATCGTTTGAAAGGGTTAAGTAGAAGAAACTTATACCATAATATACTAAATTATTGTTTGATATTAAAGTATATTCTTGTTTCTTTGTAAATTAATATTCATTTTTATAGAATTTTTGAAGTGCTTCAGTACTATTTTCGAACTTTTAAGAGCTTGTTGACTTTTCAGGGTATTTCAACGTTAAGCACACTCATTGTGAAGATTCTTGAGCATTGTTTTTTTTTTGTGTGTGTTTATTAGCTCTGAGCTCTGTTCGGTTGGGGGTTAATCATTGGCGCTGACCGCAGCGACGAATTTTTGCCCATGCACTGTGAAAAATAATGTTAAGGAAATAAACTTTATTTAGATACGTTTCATAATCAAATGATTTTTATTCAAAGTATGTGCCAAAAACAAAATTTTGTGTGTACTTAGTATTATTATCGATCATTCACAGAGTTGTGCGTAATTTCTCGCAGTGTAGCGGCAATGATTTGCTTTGGTTTCGTTTGAATTGTGCCGCCCGAATGAAATCATAAATCCATAAAGCATCCCACTTTGTCGGTGATTTCTCAAACACGAAAACTATTTCGTACTCTTCGCAGCAGTTGTTTTTTTTTTGTTTTTTTGCTGATGATTGTTCAGTGTCAGTTGTGGCCCAAGTTGAGTTGAGTTGAGCTAAGTTGAGCTGCTGCCTAGTTAGCAAGCAGTCTGTTCCCTGGCGCCCACACTGAATACACTCAGCGAGATCGCAGCACTCGAGTTCAACTTGGCTTTAGTTGAGTTGAGTTGAGTTCAGTCAGGCGCGCTGTTAATGATTGCAAATGTCGTGATACCGTCGAGTGGGTTGACTCTAGGTGCTGAACTTTAATTAAAGCGCGCAAAAATGTATTTTTTTCTGTTCTGTTCTGTTTTTCGCAAAATGTGAACTTTGCAACTAGCAAGATCAGCTAAAATCAGGGTGGGAGATCAAGATATCAAGATACAATAGATAATGTAGAATATTGCAGCGAGAGCAGACTGCAATTATGAGTAACAAATTGAGAGATCAGCTCAACTGATTTCAACCAGTGGAATGAAATTGAAAGCAACTACAGCTGCGATCAGTCAAGATCATGTGCATAGTAGATTCATTCTAGATAATAATGGCAACAAGTATATGATTCTAGATATGTGATGGGAAACTTATTTGAAAGGTGTCTGAATCTCAAATGCATGATCAGTTGAGGCAGATCAGTTATTTAAAGTACACATACTTTATTTTCTTTGAAGATCATTGAAGATCAAAATATTTCAACTCAAATTTTAGAATACTTCTAGATATCTGATGGAAAACTTATTTGAACGGTGTATAAAATGTAAATGCAAGATCAGTTGAGGCAGATCAGTTATTTGAAGTAAAATTAGTTTTTTTTTCTCTTTGAAGATCATTGAAGATCAAAATATTCTAACTTAAATTGTAGAATAGTTACTTTAGAAATATTTTAAGTACATTTTTAGAATACCTACTTTAGGAATTTGTTATCAGTTAGGGCAGTTCAGTTATTTGAATATATTCTATCTTTAATTTTAGAATACTTACTTCTAGATATGTGATGGAAAACCTTTTTAATATGTGTCTGAATTGTAATCTATCAGTTATTTGAAGTGGAATTAGTTTCTTCTCTTTGAAGATCATTGAAGATCAATATGTTCTACTTACTTTACATTCAGTTCAGTGTTTAGTTTAATAATCTATTTTAATTTTAATATATAAGTTCAGTTCATTGTTAAATTATCTTTGTTTTGGCATTTTAAGCATACTTTTGATATCAACTGCTGCTTAATGAAATTTCATGTCGATAAACAAAGAATGCTTGTTGAAAGATCAGCGTTACTTTAATCACATTCCGTATACTTTATCAGCAATGTGAGTAGCCGGAATAAAGCTGAATTAACAGACTGTAATTGTATGAACAATACGGGTTAAATAAGATTTTAGTACCATCAAAAATGTTATTTAAGCAACAGATCATAATGAACTCAAGTTCAACTATAGATAAATTGAGTCTGAACTTTGGATCGGATGAACTTGATGTTAACAAAGGATTAGAGCATCTTTTTGGTTGTGGGAATGTCAGCCAGCGAATCAAATGAACGAGTGAGTGTTTTTGTGAATGTGAATACGAATACGAATACGAACTCGTGTGTGAATGTGGTGCAAAATGTCGTTGGGCGCTGTCAGAGCCGTTTGTCAAAAACAAAAAATGCCGTCAGACTGACTGACTGACTGAATGAATGACTGACTGACTAACTGACTGACTGTCAGTCACCTCCAAGCATCCAAGCGTTGGCGCAGACATCCACACACACTAACACACACACACACATAGAAGTGCAAGAGTGTATGTGTGTGTGTGTGTTTTTTGCGCGCATCTAAAAATAAAACAACACTGAAAAATGCTAATGCCATGCGACCGACCGATCGACATCGACATCGAGAGTCGACCGATGCCAGACCTCAGACCAAACGCCCGTTTGCCCTCACACACACACACACACACATCTATACACACACATACATACATATGCATAACCCAAAAGTGACAGCGACAAAACAGCGTGTGGAGTTCACTTCATTTAGTTGAACTGAACTCATCCGATCTGAATATAGTACTCGAAACTCTCATTCGCATTCACATTCGCACTCTCCTCTCATATGTTTATATACACACTGTCGTACACTGCGAGAAACTAAACAAAAGCATCGCTTTACCAACGATTAGCCTTTGTGTTCATTTGATACTTTCGTGTTTTTAGTAGTATTCCATTTCCGTTCCGGGAATTAAGTGAAACATTGAAAACGCGCGACATCTGGAAAGGCGAAACTCGCTTAACCTGGAAATTTATTGAACTTTGTCAAGCATTTTCTATACATATTATTTTTATTTATTTTAAAATTAGCTTTTTTATCAATCATTTTCTATTTATTTTGCTTTATTTATGTTAAAAGTAGTTTAAAACTTATTTCTCAAGCATTTTCTATACATATTATTTTTATTTATTTTAAAATTAGCTTATTTTTCAATCATTTTTTATTTATTTTGCTTTATTTATGTTAAAAGTAGTTTAAAACTTATTTGTCAAGCATTTTCTATATATATTTTGATTTATTTTAAAACTAGTTTAAAGCTTATTTGTCAAACATTTTCTGTATATTTTGTTTTATTCATTTTAAATATAGTTTAAAGTTTATTGATTATTGATTATCATTTAATATTTGTTTCTCAATTTTGTTTTTTATTATTTATTTTAAATTTAGTTATTTTGTTGTAAATTTTCCATATTTTGTTTTTTTTTTAATTATTTTAAATGTAGTTTGAATTTTATTCTGCCTAGCATTATGTATGTTTTGTTTTATTATTTTTTATTTTAAATATTATTATCTTATTTTAAATTTGTATAAATTTTTTGAATGTAGCTTGAGTTTTCTACATTTTGTTGGCAGAGATTTAAATTCTTTAGTAAATTTGAATTCTTTTCGATTTTTGTGGTTATTTTGTGCAAAGTTTTGAATATTATTTAGACTATTTATATTTTGTTGGCTTCTATATAGTAGATCAATAATATTTATTTAGCTTTTGCTATTTAGTGGTGATTTTCATAGTTTTTAATATTGCTTGGAATGTTTATATTTTGGAAAATATATTTATATTTTTAATAAGTGGTGTTGTTAAGAAAGTTTTTAATGTAATTTGAAAATGATATCTTTTCATAAAGTTTTTAGTTTAGTTTTGGATGCTTATATTTTAATAAATATATTTTTAATACAATTTGAGATGGCTAAATTTTGATAAACATATCTTCTACCCAAAAAAAAATGTACCAAACAATAGTATTATAGTATTATTATTAATATAATTACATTTTTATATAATTTTTTTTTTAAATTTAATTTCAAATTAGATTTTTTCGTTTCTTATAAACTGATTTGAGCTAAGAGTGAAGAGCGCTCAAAACTCAGCTTTCTGTTTAATTCTCATACTTCAAAGTCAGCCCCAATTTTCTTCAGTGTAGCCTGGCACACGCTGTAACCAAACAGCCGTCTAGGATCTCAGAGTTGAGTTGCGAAAGTTTAGTTGTATTTTTTTTGTTGTGTTGTGTTGTGTTGATGCTGATGCTGATGCCTGCGATCTGAACTAACTACAACTCAACTCTGTCACTGGCAGCTGTGCTGCAACGAGGAGTGGCAAAGGTAGCGACGAGGGGCACTGAAAAAAGTTGCAAGTTGCAAGCTCGTTGCTGCAGCGGCGTGTGGGCAGCGCGTGTTGAGACTTTGTGCACCAGTTATGCTTGAGGTCTGTCTCTCTGAGACATGGACCACGACGAAGCTAAAGGAAAAAAAAAGAAAACATGCCCAAAGTCTCTGCGACAAAGATCGACGACGGTGACTGAGTTGGACTCTTTTTGTTTTTTTGGGGTCTCTGGAAGTGGGCTGCCAAGAGGTCATGTGGCAGTGGTGGCAACTGTACTCACCGAAGTGACACCTGCATGCGTCTCCAAAATGGAATGCAGGTCAACTTCCATGTTGTTGCATTCCTGTGAAGAGAGAGAGAAAAGCAATTATAAAGTAGCAAAATCTCATTTGCATTATTCGATTCCTGTTTTTGCGCAGCTCTAGTAAACTAATAACCTCTCTTCAAAGCCAAAAAGCTTTTTACAGTTTTCTAATACTCAAGACTTTTAAGAGCTGACAACTGACTGGTTATTGATAGCTACAATCGCTATCAAAATTATTATAAAGCTGTCGCAGTTGGCAAAGCAGCTCATTAACATGCTTTAATCTCTTCGATCTCTGCGGGAATGATGCAGCTTTTGATAACTGAGCTCGATACTCTTTTTTCAGCTTTAAACTGACAGGTTGCCAATGGCGAATGCTAAATGGACTTCTTTCTGTGTGTGTGTGTTGCAGCTTTGGGCTGCTTGCAGCATTTTGACGCGTGTTGGCAAACGAGTCAATTGTGTGGCCGTCGAACTGTCTGCAACAAAAAAAAAAGATGGAAAAAAAAGAGTCGACATCTTAGCCTGTTGATTTTTATTGTTGCTGTTGTTGCTGAAATTTATTTTGTGCTTTTTTTTTTTTTTTTTTTTTTGCAATATTGAAGATCGTCCCACACACACACACACAGGCACTTTGAGAGAGTGAGAGAGGGAGAGAGGGAGATAGAGACACACACACACACCTTTTGGTCTCCCTCTTTGGCGTCTCTTTCTTTTCGGTCGCGTTGTCAACGTCAGAAGAAAAAAAATGATGCTGCGCCCTCTCACCTTCTGTGCCTCCACAGCTGCTGCTGCTTCTTCTTCTTCTTTTGCTTTGCAGTCTTCTTCCTCTTCTTCTTATTCATCTGCCTGCCTTCTTGTCGTCGTTGTCTTTGTTGTTGTTGTTGTTTGTATTTTTGATTCATTGATGTGCTGCGTGGATGTCGTTCAGAGTGCTGAGCGGGCTATATATGTAGATATATAATCGCTGTGTGTGTTTTGTTGTAGTATATGCACCTATGGCTACATATTCACCCTGCGCTGTTTTTTAATACCCTGTAGCAAAGAGAGTGCTCAAGAAGTGCTTGATAAGTGTGTGACTAAAGGAGAATTCTATATATTTTATATTGCAATCTTCTTTGAATTCTGAAAATTTCAGAACAACGAAATGTAAATTCTATTAATATTCAAATTCTAAAAAATTCATATTACTGGAAAGTCAATTCCTTTAATATTAAACTATTTTTATTGTAATTATTTTTAATTCGTCTGTGTTAATAATTCAAGTACTTAAACTTATATTTCCAACTTCTTTATAATTTGAAAATTTCATTATTTTAAGTTAATTTCTTTTAGAATTCAATTTATTTTATAACAAAAATTTTAACAGTACGGTAAATTTTAATCTATTTTGAACTTATTTTGCAAACCTATTAAATTTTTGAAAATTTGATAATACTAAAATGAAATACTTTTAATATTCAACAAATTTCATAAAGATTATTATAAACTAACAATACTATGAAAATGATATAATAATATAATATAATATCATCTCAAGTATGATAAATTAAACCCCATTTTTAATCTAAACTTATTTTGCATGCGTATTCCTCAAATTCTGAGAATTTTATAGTAATGAAATGTAAATTCATTTAATATTGAACTTTTTCCATAATGATAAATGTTAAAAGATGATATATTACTATTGCATCTTAAGCGTATTTTGCAAACTTCATTAGATTGTGAAAATTTCACAATATTTAATTAAATTATTTTAGTATTCAACTCATATCATATGATATAATACCTAATATTAAATCTTAACCTATTTTCAAGCATCTTTTTTCTGAAAATTTCAATATAAATTTTCATTCTTTGGTATTCAACGGGTTATCTAACGATTTTGATAAATTAGTTGTCCTCTTATTATCCATGAATTAGTAGAATGATTTTACATACCGCAAATCAGTCTAAAACAGAACTTATTTGATTTCGCATAAATATGAAGCTGTTTGCAGCGTATCTAATAGTCGCATTAGTCTTCCATACAACATGTTTATTTGCGTTTTTGTTTTGTTTCGTCGACATCTTGTCATTTGACTTTTTGGCTTTTGCCTGGCCAAGAGTGTGCTTAAGTATGTCCGCGCCAAAGTTGTGCCAAGACATCAACCGTCTCGACGAAATATATCGAACAAGAATCATCAACACAGCATACTATATAGATCATAAAAAATGAATGTTTTTGCTCCTCAAGATGCGAGGTGAATCGTCAAGGAATAAAATTGGCATACTTATAAACAACATTTTTGACAAATTTTGAAAGTGAACTTTAACTTTTGTTAAAATAAAGTATAGAAATCTTTGATGTGTGTAAGAGAAATGTTTAAAAACATTTGGGAAATTGCTCTTTGGTAATTTGGATTAAGAAATATTTAACATTTAATGGAAATATATTATAACCATTTAAAATACTTTATAGGTCAATAATTTGATATAGATTTTTGATATGTTAACAAAAGTTTATGATAAAAAAAAAACGACGTAATAAAAAATTTGTCTTTAGAAATTAAAGAATCTTATAGATGTAGAGAAAATTGTCCATTTTATTTGAATTTTATGAATGAATGTAGTTTTATTTAATCTAGCTAATTTTTTTTTCTAAATCTCGATAGAACACGCTACCAACATTTTTATTAGTTTTTCTGTTTTATAGGCATTGGTGGATTATAAAAGTATTCCAAATGTATTATGAAGTCACCATCTTCACTCAAATAAATATAAACAAACTTAAGATGGATTAAATATTTAAAAATATTTTGCAACGTATTCGAAGTTACCATCTTAACTTGATTAAATAAAGGTAAACTAAAGGCGGATACAATATTTAAAAATATTTTGTAAGCCAACTCACTTTTGTTTTTGTGTTGAACTTTGTAATTCGCGCATGCAAAGTTATATATATATATATATATATATCGAGTTGAACTGAACCCGAGGGCATTCTCTTGCCATAAGTACGATCAGACGTAGCACATGTCGCATTTGTTGTCGTTGTTGTTGTTGTTGCTGTTGTTTTGCGTTGTTGTTGCGCTTTGTTCTTGCAGTTCGCAGAAAAGATCACAGACCTTCTGACCTCACTCTCGTCAGCTATCTCACTTTCGCTTAGCTCTCTCTCTATCTCGCTCGCTCGCGATCTGTCTTGGCAACCCTAAGAGACAAGTGGAGCACAGGGGAGCGACAACTAAAAAAGCTGCCTCGCGATCGTTGGAGGGGAGGTGTGTGTTTTGTATATGTGTGTGTGTGTGTGTGTGTGTGTGACTGTGTGACGGGGGTAACAATATATGCATGCCGTCGTCGTCGCTGTCGCAGTTCTAAAAATATTTCAGGTCGCTCGGTCGTTTGGTCGGTCGCGATGGCCGCCTGTTTGTTCGCGTTTTGGTCTCGTTTGGGTTAAGTGTGCGGCGCATCTGTATGTGTATCAGAGTATCTGTTGTTGTATCTTTAGATATAGTAGGCATAATATAATATAATGTATATAAGGTATGCGTTCTTTCGTTAAAGGTTGTTTGGGTCGTTGCGATATCAAATGTTATTCGATTTACATTGAATTAGCTATTACACACTATGCAAGTCATATATATGGGGTTACTTTACTTAGAATGCGCCCCATTTGCAATTAATATGCATGTGTTTTTCTCTGTAGCTTCAACTGAACTACGAACAACTGAACAAACAACAACAACAACAACAACAATTGACAGACGAGGCCAAAGTAGCAAATGGCCAGCGATACAGTCAGCGCAATAAGTATGCACTCACACTCAAACACACACAAACACAGACAGTTGCAAGTTAAGTGCAGCTTTTGTATGCGTTGAACTCTGAACCAGCTGACCTTCATTGAACCCTTTTTCAGCTGCGCGTACTGCATAGCACAACAAACGAACGAACGAACGCGCGAGAGAGAGAGAGAGCGAGATAAAGAAGAGAGCGCTCGCTCAAACGTTTTGCTTGCATTGCTACCAACTGATAAAGCTCAGTGCGCACTCTTCGTTGTACGTTGTTGCGCTCTCTCTTTGCTTGGCTTGCGCTCTTTTTGCGTTCGCTCTCTCTTTTTTTTCATATATGTGTATGTGTGCTTGAAGCGAGCGGCGTCGGCTCCAATGGGGCGCTGCTGCGGCTTCAGTGCTCAGTACGTTGTCGTTTGCGTTTGCGAGACGTGCGAATTGCGCTCGTCGCCGTCTACAACAACAAACAAACAAACAAAATACAAAACAAAAGCAACAAACGACGATCGCTAAACGTAAAAAGTCAATTCAGAGATCGTTAGTTTTTGATTTTGTTTGCGCGCAAAAAACGTTACAAACATTTAAGCCACACAATTCCAATTAGACACAAATCTGAAAATAAATAACATACGCGTAACGGTAACGTGCGTCAAGCGTTGTGCGGCTCAAAAGCTCAGAAAGGATTAAAGCGGGTGAACAAAAAAAAAGAGTGCCACGGCAACTCACGTGTTTAGTTGGCCGCCGCATAACATACAAGATAAAGATGCGATGCGATGAGTGTCAAACGTCAGCAAGCACGTGACTAGCAATTAATAAGAGTCCGAAAACAAGAGCTTAAATAACAGCAACTAAAAAGCTCGAAACGAGAAAAGTGCAAAAGTGAAATGCAAATCAGGCGCAAAGTGAATTTAAATTGGAGTTTGAGTTCCCAATAAGAATCGAGAGTTGCTCTTTTAAAGGTCAAAAGCTGTTGCTGCAGCATCACAAATTATAAATAAATAAATGCGATAACAACAAAAAGCAGTCGAAATTCAACGCGTGTGTTGTTCATTAAGCCAGAAAGCATAAGAAAACAAAATATGGTTTAAAAATACATTTTCGAAGCGGAAATTCAACAGCAACAACAACAACAGTTAAGAAGTGCAAGTGCTGCACCCAAGTGATTTTTGTTAACTGTTTTTAAACCGTTTTGTTTTTTGCATAAGCTTAATAACGAAAAGCACATTAAAAAATATATGTAATTACAATATTAAATAGAATTTACTTTATATGAAAAACAAAAGTCGGTTTTTGACTTTTCGCTTTGTTTTTGTTTTTTTTGCGGCCACTTTGTCAATTGGAATGACAAATTGACAGCAGTTACAACAAACAATAGAAGTCGTTGGCGGCAATCAACGTGAAACAATCGACATAAAATACAACAACAACAACAACAGCAACAACAACAACAAAAATATCAATAAAAAATAAGGTAAATTCAAATTTGTTTTTACTGTATACAAATGCAAAAAAGCTGTTTAAATATTTGATAGCCAATCGCCGCGACCTTAAACTTTGTGTTTTTTCTCTGTATCTCATTGTTTGTTTCCCCCCTTAACAAAAAACAAAACAACAAAAAAAAAGGTTACAGTTTTTATTTGATTTCTCGAGTTGTGCCGCTGCCTTTAAAATGTTCAACGGGGTCGCTTTGGATTAATCCAACTTCGATTTTATATTCTCCTCTGTTTTTTTTGACACTGTCAAACTTTAATCCAGAATTTAGAAATAATTTGTGCGGCATTTGAAATCAAGTTCGAGTCAAATGAAACCGGTTGAGAATATTATCATTGCACACTCGGCGTATGCGCGATTTGTTTACTTAAAAGCCAAAATGATAATAATAAATATATGAATATATATTTGTGTGCTAAACACAATTTGACAACGTTTAATTGCAGTCAATTAAACAAAGAGCAAGCTAAGCAAACAAGAACTGTGATTAATCACTGCCTAAAACACGACTACGCACATACTCTGCACTTGATTAATTGAAATAGATTTCATTCATGATTAATGCAATCGTTTGATGTCTATTTAAATATATCACAATTAAATGGGGAATTAACGCAGCTGGAAATTAATAAAAGTTTTGAATTGGCAGGATGTTTTATCATTATTGAAAGAGAAGCTTTGAAAGCTCGACTAAAGGGTTGATTTATTTAAGTTAAAGAAAATCAATTTATGAATGGTTCATATTTTATTAGAATTTTATTTAATTGAAATAAAGCTTATTCAGTTTTCATATTAGCGAATTAAACAACATTTAAAATCAATAAAATACTTTAAGAAACTATTTTTTGTTTCCAAAGCGCATTAATTTTGAGAGCTTTTTTTATTGAATTGGAGTTCTCCGAATCAATTTAGAACTATACACAATTTTAGTGCCAAATTTACTTTTAAAGCGTATTTTTGTAATGGAATATCTTTTTTTTTATTGAAAATTATTTAATGAATTAAATTAATTAGTTATATTGTTTTTTTTTAAATAAAATATTTTTGATTGTAGTTGTTTGTTCTGAGAACTTCATCAATTTTTCAACTAATTATGATAAATATTTCTTTTTAAAGTGTATTTTTATTAAGATAGTCTTTTCTATTGAAAATCCTTTAATGAAATTGATTTATCAGTTATAAAACATTTTAAAAGAAATATTTTTGTTTTATTAAAGAGTTGTTTTGAAAGCTTCTTAATCAGTTTTTCAACTAAGCGTCGTTACTAGTTCTTTTTGTAGTGCAATTTTTCTTGATATATGTCATTTTTCATTATTAAAAATAATTAAATCAAGAGCATTTATCGTTTTTCTAAATGTAATTGTAATTTTCAAGCGCTTTTTCAAATCTGTTATATTCTAAATGAATTATTTTTCAAGCGCTTTTTTAGATCTCTCATTTTTATTGAAACAAATTTAATCAAATTAGGTAATAATTGTATGATAATCTGTTTAAAGACTGAATCTTTTTAAAAATACTATTCGACTACCCTTTTAAGTGGTAAGCGAAATTTACAGGGTATGCTAAATACAGCATAAACAAAGCAAGGCAAAAAGCAAAGTAAAGCTAGTCAGCAAGTGAGGCGAAGCGAAAGAAAAACAGCTGTACATTTGACAACAAGTGAATTAATTAAAGAAACACCTAAGCGCAGAGACATGCTTGCAGCCATATTTAATAGCCAGGCCAAATACTACATAAAGACATTAACGCAGACAACTTAAGGCGAGATGGAAATACAACAACAAGAGAAACAACAACAACAAACAGAAACAGCAAGCAAAAGAGTCTAACAAAATAAACAGAGTCTAATACAAAGACAAATTAGCGACATGAAAATGGCCAACAACCTGTTGCCTTTAACTTAATTGAAAAATTGGCTAAGCAACTAAAAAAACACAGAGAGCGAAAGAGATGAAGGGAAGGGGGGGAAGAAAACACCGCAATGATAACTGCAAAAAAATTCATTGAAATAACTTTATAACTAATCTTCACTTATTTCTCTTTTCTACTTTTTTTCTTCTCGGCTTACTTCCGGACCACAATTGCAGCACAGGCAAAGGAGTGAAACAGAGCGATAGAGTGAGCAAGTGAAAGAGCGAGACAACAAATCGAATCGGTGCGGTGCGGTTTTGACAATATGTTGAGCCCACCATAATGAAGGAAATTGATACCGAGACAACAGTAGTATGGCCAGCCTGGTGTTATTCCGGTAAGTGAAACAGTGGACACCCCCCTTTACAACATGAATACCCCCCCTTCCCTCTTTCGGTCTTATAATCATTCCCTTGTCTAAGCAGCATTTATCGCATTTAACTGCTGTGCGAACAAACACAATGAATAGAAGGTAGACCGAGACCAGACTCGGACTCTCTCTCTTCCTCCCACTTGCCCTCAGCTGTTCTACAATGAAGTAAAGAGTACAAGGGAAGGAGGAGGAGAGGGGGAAATAGGTGTTGAAAGTTCAACTATCGTTTTACGCTTTTGTTTTCGCTGTTTTGTTGTATTTATTTCTCATTTGACTCTTTTTTTTTTTTCGTTTGTTTGTTTCTGTGTTTTTTTTTTTTTTTTCTTTGTGCTCTCCATGACCGCCCATAAGCTCCTCTCCCTCTCCCCTGGGTGCCCTGCTGAGCGTATTGTTGGTCAGTGTTTTGTGTCCACTGTGAACCATTTACTCACTTTTCGATCGCCACTGTTTCAAAGAGAGCGAAAGAGAGAGGGAAAGGGAGAGCGAGAGACCTTTTGTTGTCGACTTTATTTATTGCTGTGACATATTTTTATCAGCTCCATTTCGGTAGCTTACACATATTGATATTGATGTATTATTTACCTTTTATTGTGCATAGAATGGGCTTAGTTAACTTGTCATAACTAGCAAACGGGGTTTATCGATAAGCTAAGCAGCAATTCAATTTGTTGGTTTAGCTTGCATTTTTTTATATTTTAAATCTGAGTAATCAAATCAACTTTAGTGATATTGTGCTGATTTTTGGAGGAAGTTAATATTATTATTTCTTTTTGCAATTCTGAAAATTTCATTACAATTGTGCAGGAAATAAGAGGCTGGTCTTCTATAAAATAATATAGTATATATGGTTAAGGAAGTCTTAATAACTAGCTATTGAAGTTGTTAAAATCATATAACATTTTCGTATTTTGAATCCTATTAAACAAATTAACTTTAAAATTATAGCGCTGACTTTTGGCATAAGCAAATATTATTATTTCTATTTGCAAATCTGAAAATTTCATGATAATCAAGCAACAAAATTCAATTGTTTTCATCTAAAATCTTACACATATATTAATGTTCCACTTACTTTTAAGAAAACTTTAGAAAATGCACAGTTATCGAAACTATTGAAATTGATAAAAAATATGCTTTGAAATTTTTATATTTTTAAACGTATCAATCAAATCAACTTTAAAGCTTCAGCGCACATTTTTGGCATAGACTTATATTCTTATTTCTATATGCAATCCTTAAAATTTCATGAGAATCGTGCCACAAAATAAGTCTGCTCTTCTATTCCATTCTAAGTTGCATTGTTAGTCGCTGTTTTTGAGTTCACCTTGTGCCTGGTGTGAGAATGTTGTTCACTTGAATGCCAAAACTTAAGTGTCTGCAGCTGCTCAGCTCTGGCTGATAATTGTTATTATGAGCATGATGATGACGATGATGATGTCATGTGGCCCATGGACTCACCTTTGACTTTTGTATGGCTTTTGCTCTGATCTCCAAGTCGCAGCAAAGCGAAAAAATACATGACAAGCGAAACAAAACCAGAATTTTGCTGCGCTGCACAGCGAAAAGTAAAAGGCAAAAATGTGATTAAGAATTAGAATACGAATCGTAGAGATATTGCGATATGATAAACATAAAATCAACATTTTCAAAAGCTTCGTCCTATCAATGCAATCTTCAAAGAGCTTTCACTCTCAAGTCCGAACTCAAAGAGCTTTCACACATATAGAAGACATGCACTAATACTTGAACAAGTATAACATTTATTTTTCTGCATTTTTGCAGCATTTGATCAGCCCTTTTTGTTTTTTGGGTAGCCAGAGATTTTACAGCGACAGCCACTCCCCAAGTGAAATTAAGCATTCAGCATGCAAATTTTCATTAAAAACAAAGCACCTCACACACACACACACACACACACACACAGAAAGTGAGAGAGGGAGACAAACTTAAGGTGCCCGATGCGTTGAGAATGCCCGAAAAAGCCGCAAAGTATTCACTTGACTTGGGACACCGAATTGACTTTGACCGGCACCTCAAAAAAAAAAAGGCAATGCAAGAGGGAGACAGCGATAGCAAGAGAGTGAGAGGGAGAGGGGTAGACATAAATGGCCCGGCAAGTGGCGATATAAAAAGAAGAAGCAGCAAAAAAAAATGTATTGAGACGGCAAAGCGCGGCTTTAAAATTAAAATAATCAAAAATAAAAATAAACAAGCATGCAATGCTCTTGACGATAATGATGAGGATCGTGATGATGATGATAATGATGAGGAAAACAAAAAAAAAAACAAAACAACAACAACAGAAGTAAAAATTAAAATGCAAAACGAGTCGACGCTGAGACTGAGACCTGGGCACAGAAGGTGAAGAAGATTCTCAGACCAAGAAACAGAAGCGACCCGTCGTCAGCCAACGTCAGCGATGCCCCCTCATGGAGGCTAATACAAAAACAGTGGAGTGTGATCGACTATGAGATACTTCTTATTTATGATGAGGAAAGATTTGAAAGTAGAAAACAGATAATGAAAAAATTGAGGTTGAAAAGTTTTAATAGTCGATAAAGTATCTTTCTGTCTCGCCCTATCACACCCTTCCACCCCCATTGACTACAGGGTATCACAACAACACCAACTACTTACTTATACAATATCAATATGAGCTGAGCTGCAGTTTTAACCTTTTGTCCGTCGCTTGTTGCGCTTCACTCTTTTGCCACTCTGTATTTTATTTTATTTCATTTCATTTCATTTTTTTTTTTTGTTTTGCTTTGCTTTGTTTTGTATGTTTTGCTGTATTTTTTTTGTTCTCTCACTCGACTCTCGAAACCTTTGACGCGAACTTATGCCCTGCAAATGGCCATGGAATGTTGACTTGTCTGGAACTCTCTGAGCTCGAGACTTGAGACTTGAGAACTGCCAACTGAGAACTCTCGGCTCAGCTCAGTTGCAGCTGGGAGTTGAAATTTCGCAGCGAGCGTTTTAAAGCCTTTCATTCCATGCCATTTATGACGAATTCCAAATGCACTTTTTTTGCCGAGTTCAATCCAGTTTATTACAAATAAATATTTATGCTATTAAAGGCGATATTCCATTTGTAGACATTAAAGTGATAGAAGCTATATGATAATTTAAAAATTAATAGGTAATTGATAAATATGTTTGACTTTAAAAAGAGTATCAACATATTGAATTTCACTTATATTTATATAATGTTATAAGTGATTGATAAATATGATGGAAGAAAAGCTTATTAGGTTATGTTTACCTTTAAAAAGAGTTTTAAAATATTAAACTCTGCTATTCTAATACTTAAAATACTTACCTAATTAATTAATATTGTTATTTGATATTAATTTTTTTATTTTTTCGTTTTAGTTTTATTCTTTCACAAAGTTTTAATTCTAAATAGTCTTTGAAAAGCGCTTCACTTTGGTGTCATTTTTGTATCATTTGAAAAACTGCGAATGAAAAGCTTTGTGCATGTCATAGTGCAAGCTTTATGTGCATGTCAAAGCTCTCTTTACGCAAGAGCAGCAGCAACAGCAGAGGGGCCACCGCATTAACAAACTGAAAGCGCAGTGTAGTCAATGTTGTTGTTCTTGTTGTTGCTTTTTATATGCCGATGGCGTGCAGTTGTCGATGACGAGCAGCAACGACTGCGCAGTCGCGTCTGCTGCTGCTGCTGCCTTCACCTTCTCGTCCTCGTTCATTATGTCTGCTCAACTTTGCACTCGGCAGCGGCTGCGACTGCGGCAGCGGCAGTTAAACGACTTGAGACACGCACACTTGTTGCTCTTTCGCTCTTTGGCGCTTCGCCTTATTGCATGCAGTCGGCCGTTTTCGTTTACGTCTTCGTCTCGGTCTGCGTCGCAGTTGCCGCACATATTTATTATTTGTTGTAGTTATGATTTGCGATTTTAGTGCTGCTTGCTGCTGCTGCTGCTGTTGCTCGTGCTGCGCCCCTTCTTGGCCACAGCATTGACTATCGATGGCCGCACGGTAGCCGCCGCAGGGCGCAATTACGCCACTTGTTGGAATTTCACTCGACTTGGCCTCAGATTGTGTCTCTTGGCCCGAGTTCGAGCTGCGGCTTCGTCGTCTCTGTCTGTGTGTGTGTGTGTGCGTATGCGTGTGCGCCTGCGCCCCTTTTGCGTTTTTTCTGCTTTTTCAATTCATTTGTTTTGTTTCAGTTGCGAGCCTAGAATCGCAAATGAGCAAAACGTGTAAATTATACGCGTCGCGGTCACAGCCAACGCGCAAATAAAGCACACACACACACAAAATGATGGCAACGACGGCAGCGCAGTCGCAGAGATTTCCTACTTTAGCTTTTGCTCTCTGTGCTATACGTCGACGCCGACGTCGCTGTCATTGTCACCCAAAGCGAAGCGACGCCCGCGCCTTTTGCGCTGTGTCAAGAGAGCGCACGAATGAGAGTAAGAGACAGAGCGCGAGAGAGAGTGAGTTGGGGAGTGGACATTTATTCATCAGCTTCAACTGAGCCACATCGATAATGAGTTGTGTCGCCGTGTCGCTTTGTCGCCGTCTCACCTGAAGTTACTCGCAACTTTAGTTATGTTTATTGTTTGTTTTCGCATTCCTTGGCGTCTTCTCTCCCCATCTCTTTCTCACTTTTATTGTCAAAGGTTCAGCAGCATCTATCTTAATAGCAACAGACTTGTCGACTTATCCATCATTAAGGTCAACCTTTCAATTACTCTGCTACAACACCTAAAAGCTTAGCTTCAAACTTAAGCGTAAGCTTTTCAGTAACTGTTTTGTACCATTTCAATTGTAATTGCCAATTGTCCTAGATGCCACAAAAGTTTCTAAAGAAGTCAAGAACATAAAAGATTCGCATTTCGTTTATTGTTATTAGAAATTTGCAGTTGTCATTAACTTGGCCAAACTCAATTGTTAAAGTTTAGTGTGAATGCAAGAAAAATACCAGAAATTGAAGTTTATGTAATAATTAATTGTATTTTAATTGTGATTGATATTGATTTTATAGTAATTCTTTAAGAAAAGCTTTAAAATTCATATTTCTCGTGCTTAGAACTTATTTATATGATATAAAATGAGTAGTAAATACTAAATGAAATACTTAGTATATTAAATACTCACGTTTATATTAATTTTCCCCTGTTATACCAAAGCTTTTTATATAATTTTTTCATAATATTTAATAATAGTTATTTACGAACAGTTATTTTTTATAATAATTTTCCACATAAGTGAAATTTACATAAAATCTTGTTACTAGGCGTTTCGTCTATTGCTTTTGTTTCTCTCTCTTTTTTGTATGGCTAAAGTTCAATTCAATTTCACTGAACATTAAACATTTGCCGCATTTGGCTGGCCAAAAGTGTCAGAAGTTCATTAATTTGAGTAACCTTTCGAGTGCGCTCTAATTGAATAATAATTGACATTAATTAAATACACAGCAAGCAGTCTTTTCACTCAGGCCCAACGAAAGGTGACTTTCAGTAATTCACAAAACATTTTTCTGCATGCTATTCATATTTTTTTTTTTGTTTTGCATACCCTGCAAAGTGTTAAAATAGTGATGTTTGAGTTTCTGAAAACATTAAGTTATAGTAAAGTAATTCAGTTATGTGATTAACTTATTTTATTCAGTAGATGATTTGTTTGTGGTATAAAATATATACTATATATTACGCTAATTAAGTGGTATATTTGACAGTTTACAAATATTCCATTTATTTCGCTTATTAAGTGGTATGAAAATATATTTTATGGTATTGAAAAATGTACTGTTTATTAAGCAGTATAAAATATATACATTTTGTTATAAAAATATACTATACTATACAAATATAGTTTATGATATAATAAAATATGTATTTTATGGTATTAAAAAAATATGCTATTTATTTCGCTGAATAAGTAATCTAGAAATATATGTTGTGGTATAAAAAATATACCATTTTGCTCTGGTGTGTTTCAAATGCAACTTTTAAGTTAGCTTTCTCTACTTTTATTTAATCTACAGCGCATTTTTTAGTCGTTCATTCCGTTTATCACCTTTTTTTGTTATAACTTTTTACATTTTGAGCACACAAAACGGAATATAATTAAATAATTAAACAAAAAGCCAACAAATTTAATGGCGTTAAGTTTACATTTAGCTTGTGTGTGTGTGTGTAGCTTATTACATTAACAATTGAACTTGAACTGCTGCCGTTTCTAAATAATAATAATAATAATAAAAAGTAATGTTAATAAAACGCAGGCGGGCAGAAGCACAACACACACACACACACACACATACACACACCTCATTTGGGTGCCCATAAAAATATGCGAGTGTGTCTCTCTGTGTGTGCATGTGTGTGTGTGTTAACCATGACTGTAACAAATTTAACGAACGTCATTGAAACAAACTAAAAAGCAAAATACAGAAATAGCCGTGTAATTGTCAAGTCCAAGAGCGCGCGAAAAAAAAAACAACGCTCAATAAAAGCAAAAAGCAACAACAACAACTACAGTAAAGACTTGTCCATTAAATTGTGAATCCAACTCAAGTTGTTTAATGTTTAATATACAACAACAACAACAACAAATACTCGATCGCATACCACAAGGTTGAATTTTCTTTTGATTTTGGCTTTGGCTTTCGGGGGCAGCACCTTTTAGTGCCTGATGGATACCCTCTACTCCCTATAAACATACATATATATATATGTATATAGATACCAACGCGTAGCACCCCAACAACAACAAAAGGGACAACAAAAGAAGAACTGACAACGCTTTTAGAATTCAATTAAAAACGAATCATTGTACGACACTCGCAACATGGAGAAGCTACAGCCAAAGAAGAAGAAGAAGCAGACAGACAGTAGAAAGAGGAGAAAAGAAGAGTGGTGAAGGGAGGGGGGGAACAGCAGTTAGCAGCTGAAGGCGGCACATGCGACGATCATTGGCGCAGATATTGACAAAATGTCGCAACGTGAGCAAAATATTGATGCGAATTGGCAAATCGCAGCAGCAGCTGTCTCTCTCTCTCTTCCTCTCTCGCTTATGCATAAAATGTACGAAGAGGGTAGAGAGCGAGAAGGGCAGCAGCTCTCTCATTGTATATGTGTGTGTGTGTGTGTGTGTGTGTGTGTGTATCCCAAATGTGTCGCCGCTGCTTGAAATTGCCAACGTTTATTAACATTTCGCAGTGCGAGCGACATCGATCGTTGAAGGAGGAGAGAGAGCGGTGAGGGGAGGGGAGGGGGAGCGAGGTGCGGGGGCGAGAGTGTCTCGACTCGAGAACCTGCTAAGGTGAGGCCTTTTTACGACCCCAACAAATCACGCTCACAACACACACAAAACTCACAAAATAAAACCAAGCGAAATAACAAAAAGTAACTGGCAAGCGAGATTGACATGTTTCCAGTTTCAGATCGAATACAATAAATAACTTCAAATATGCTCAAAACATTTTCCGCATCATTTCTGAAATTAATGATTATTAAAATTATATAGTTTTTTTATTATAATTTTCAAAAATAATATATTTAAAATTTTATTATTATTATTATATCAATAGTTATTAATAATAAAGTTGAAGTGTAGTAAAAATCATCAAATACGATATAAAAATTATTAAAATGATATAGTGTTTTTTTTTAGTTTTATCATTACAATAGTAATTTTTAATAATGTAATAAAAATGTATTTAAATTTGTTTTATTATCATTACATTAATCATTTTTAAAAATTGTGCTGCAGAAATCAAATATACAAGTTTATTTTTTCAGTAATTCATTATAAAAAACTTCTCTATATTTTAATGATACTAGTTAGAAAGTTTGTGTAATATATATATTATTTTATTACAATAATAATTTTCGAAAATATTGCTGTAGAGAATCAATCCGTTTAGTTTATTATTTTAGTAATAATTTCGAAAAATTCTTTAAGCTTTATGATAATAATAAGAATTTGATATTGAGCAAAATTCTTTGGTTTTTTTCAGAAAAGTTAAAGCATTATTAAGATCGACATAACTAATATTTACAATATAAATAAACACACATAGAATAGAAATGAGTTGAGGTTGGTATTGGGGAGCTTTACATATAAAAGAGAAGAATTTTAAGCTTAAATTTTATAAAAGACTAGATGACATATCCGGCATACATTGTTTAAAATGATAAAATGAAATAAATAGTTTATATCGGAGAAATACATCAACAAGTATTAACACTATATAAAGTAGTTGCATTCAGAACTTAAAAGACACTCTTCAAAAATATTTGTATAAAATGATCAATTCTTTTTGACAGTGTGACCAGGTGAATACTTTTAGGGTTGCCAGATGCATATTAAAATTGCAGCATCCTAGCTTTTACCGTTTGGTAAGAGTCGGATAAGTAATTAAAGAATTTGGTATCAAAGAGTTAGTTTTGTATATAATTTCATACTACAAAATATCAAGAGACATAAAAATAAAGTAGCGAAGAGTATAATTATATACTTAAACTAGATTCTATGTATATTATTTCAACCTATTCAATTTATTTGAACTATTTACTTAAAAGTTAGTTCTTAATATAATTTCTTATTATTTTCGAAAATTGATTTTCTTTTTTAAAAATAACGTAGCAAATAGTAACTATATTTATAATTGCAGCTTGAGTCACAAAATGCAGTTCACTTTATTATTAGTATTATTTGCTCAACTTTGACACAGTTCTGATTCACTAGCAAAAACTTTTAAAATTATTGGTGCTAAATTCCGAAAAAAAAAACAACTGTCGTAAATCGTTGGGTTTTGTTATTGTTTTTTTGGCTTTCGAGTATTTGCTGCCGTATTTTACAAGTTTTGTTGATTTTCCTCCTCTGACAAATGCGCGTGACCCCCAAGAAGAGTCGAGTTTAGGTTGGCTCTAACAGCTTTTGGCCAGGTTTTTGTTATTTTTCTGTGTTTTTTATGATATTCTTATGCTGGGACTGGCCTCGGCAGCTTTATGACACCAAGCCAAGCAATAGAGAAGCGAGAAGCGTTTCTCGGAGCTCGTCGATGGGTTTTTTTTTTTTGTTTTTTGGTCGTGTTTGATCATTCAATTTGAAAGTTATTCATTATTCGATCACGTACGCACGCCCAGCTACCAATCGAGTACTCACATGTTCACTGAGAGAGAGATGGGGAGAGACAGAGAGAGGGAGACAGAGGTCAATGTTCGTATGACAGTTGGTCTGGCTGCTTCTTCCTCTTCTTCTTCGTTACTTACTGTCGAAATTTTCAAACACTGGCTCCCCAAACACAATTACAAATTGAATTTCTGACACGTTGAACACATTTGGCGAGTCGTGTATTTTTTTTTTTTTTGTTTTTATGACGTCGTCTAATGAACTTTTCACTTAACGACCTGTTGCCTTCTCTTGACAACTTCTTTAAGCTGAGGCTGAGGCAAGATTAGCAGAAGTTGCAGCTGCCATTAAATGAAGTTGCCACTTCCTGCACTCACTCACTCACACACAAAGCGAGTCCTGAAAGAAGCAAAGGAAATTAACAGCAGCAGCAACATCTAATCTTCATTATCAGCTGGAGATGGCAAATGGGAGTCGAAGAAGTCTTTCAGATTCTACAAAGAGGGGGGAGGAGGTTGAAAAACTTGCCGCGCACACGTTGTAAAATTGCTATTAAATTGTTGCTGATTTTATGCTTTGGCTTGGAGGATTTCGCTCTCTCTCTCTCATTTGTCGACTTCCTCTTGGGGGCTATTTACACTTCTGCTCTTCTTCTTCTTCTTCTTTTTATGTTTACTTAGTCTCTGGGTGTTGACGAGTCTCTAACTCTGCTGATGATGTCTCAATTAGCTTGGCTTGGATTTTTGTGGTTTGTAGTTGTCATAAAAATGACTTTTCGATTAACTGAACTATTGCAATCCCCGAGCAAATGGCATTTTATCCATTGGCTTATCCGTTTAGATCACAATTCAGATTCAGAACTAATAAAGTCCGCATTCTTTCTGAGATTATCTTGAACGTACTATTATCAACTTCACTTTTTCTTTCATGCTTCTCTTCGCTTTTTCGAACCCTTTGTTTTGTTGTCTCATTCAAAACGTTTTGCAGAATTGCTGATTTCTTTTTTCATATGGATAAAACCCATTCATGGCTCTTTATCAGCTCAGTTTCTTATTTATTTTTGTTGTATGTCTTACTACCAAACAGAAGTCGATTCATGCTTTTCATGTTTTTACGCTATTCTATTTGCGATTTATCTTTTTCTTATGACAGCTTTTATATTGATATTTTTTCGCTGTTTCTTTACGTTTTTTACTTTCTTTTGACTTATCGTTTGAATCTACAAATTATGCTGTTTTAATGCGTTATTTTAGAAGTTATGATTTTTTTACATAGATTTTTAAGTGTTGATAATTTGGTATTGAAATCAAAAATAAATAGCTTTGTCTTAGTAGCTTTGGCTGACAATATGGTATATTTTGCACCGTTGGTATATTTTTTTAGTATTTTCGAATCATATTATTTAAATATTCAAATTTATTTATTGAAGTACTACATCAATATACCAAATGTAGCATTTCATATATTTTTTTTTCGTATTTTAACTGTATATTATTGAAATACTTTGCTTTTATCTGGTATATTTTTTAGTATTTTTGTAGCATGTGCAGCAAAGAAGTACTCTATCAATATACCTAATGTAGCCTTTGGTATATTTATATAGTATTTTTGCAGCATATTATACGATTCGGTATATTTTTAGTATTTTTACTGTACATTATTTAAATGTATTGCTTTTATTTTGTATATTTTTAGTATTTTGGAGCGTGTGGAGCAATGAAATACTATATCAATATACCAACTGTAGCCTTGTGTATATTTTTAGTATATTCGAGCAGTATATTCGAGCTGTGTTTTAAATTATAAAATATAAATTATATAGAAATCTTTCGTATAAAGATTAGCAAATTCGTTTTTAATTAATATTAAGCGTGAAATTGAGAAATTCCTTAGGAATATCTTTTGTCATAGTTGCCTAAGCACAAATACTTTTTGTTTAAGATCTTATCACATCTATTCTTTTATAATGCACTCCAAACGCAGTCACTTTGCTCATTCCCAATTTGGTTTGCCTTTTTCTTTTCTTTCTCACACGCAAGTTTTGGAGACAATCCCAGCCTCAAATTATTTAGCCATTGCGTTGCGTTTTGGCCTGGCCTAAAAGTTAACTGTACACAAAATGCATATGAGCTGGGGGCATGAGCATAAACATTAGGCTGAGGAGGAAAATGCAGCCATATAAGAGCAGTATAATAGTTCAATCACTTGTCACCACATAAGAGGAGATAGATAGAGAGAGAGAGAGACTTCCTAGCATTCTCTACCGATCTTTCCCTCTTCGATCTTCACTCTGCTCTTTTCCGTCCTCCTTTTCGATCTTCGCTCTCTACTCGATTTGTCACAAACACCAATTTCGTGTGACAAATTTGTATGGCTGAAACGTCGACGACGTCGACGACGTCGACGACAGCAGCGATCTTTTGGGCCATGGCCAAATAAGGCGACTCCTTTGAGCCACGACGATAGACGAGTCGAGTCGAGTCGAGTCGAGTTGGGGCTAGTGCTAGAGAGTACTTTATGCCAAAATGCAAAAACACACAACTGAAGTACACACAGAGAGTGTATTCAAATGGCCTCAAAAGATGCCATCTCTCTCTCTCTCTCTTGTCGCGCATTTAAAATGCAAATTATCATCATTACGATTATGATGATGATCGTCATGATGATCGTCAGTCAGCCTCCTCTTCTGAGGAGTTGACTTCTCCTTCTCCTCTGCTTTGTTGTTGTTGAAAAATTGTTGGCAAATTATTACCTTGGCCAGAGTCATAAACATTGGCGCGTCTTCACGTGCCATCACGATCATCATCACGATCACGATCATCATCATCTTTAATGATCATTGAGGCAGACAAAAGTCTGTCATAAATTTGTCACAAAGTAGGGAGGCAAAAAAAAAACCTTTTGCCCGATTTGTCAATCCGTCATTGGAGCGCCAAGTTTTGCCAAGTACAATTTATGATCAGCTTCAACTGAAAATATCGTGTGCTTACCCCCCTTTTCCTCCGTCTCCCTCTCTCTTCTTGCACCTGATCGGAGTCTTTTTCTCTTCCACCCACAATCGAGTAACTTGTGGCTCCTTTGTTTGCTTTGACTTGCTCAGCTCGCTTGGAATTGCAATTGAATTGCTTCGATTGCTTCGTTGTTGTTCTTTTTATCGTTGTTGTTGTTGTTCTTTTTATTGTTGTTGTTGTCACGCGCTGTTATTATGCAAATATTGAGCTGTTAAATTGCATGGTGCACGCGTCATTTAATCGCATTGTTGCAAGTCTTTTTTCTTTGCTTTTTCCTTTTTGTAAGACCATCCAAAACAATGCTGCTCCATTGTTGTTGCTGTTGTGGCATGTGGCATCATTATGGCCATTTATGCTGCATAAATTACGGCGTTTAACTTTTCTCACTTGCCTGAAAATTGATTGCGATTTTCGATGCTTCATTTAAGACACAAACAACAACAAGTAAGACACTAAAGTTAAGAGGTGGAGCGTCTCCAATTTAAATACTTTCATAACTTGCCAAACTAAAAAATGCATTTAATTTAATAAACGTTATTAAATAAATGAGATTTATAATTTAAATTTGTGTGCACTCAATAATTTTTATTTGCTTTCTATCTAAATACTTTTAAACTTCAATTATTTCCCATTGGGATATTTATTTAATTCAAAGTATTTAACTTTTTTTTGTTTCCAATTTCTTGGTTTTTATATAAATAGCTGTCTATCAACAAAGATATTTTTATTTTTATTTTATTACTTAATTTTGGGTTTTTCTCAATTATTTAAAGATTTATTTTCTAAAATTCCCATAAATTAGTAATGTAGAAAAGGAAAATATTTATTTTCGTACTTTTTTTTTTAATTTTTGAGAATTTGTTCTTTTACTAGATTCAATTTCTACAAATGCCACAAATAATAATATAATATTATTGTAGAAAAATGAAATTTATTCTTATCAGTAATTTACTATTTCTATTTGTTTTAAATTTAAATCAAATGCCTTTTACAACATTTCCCTTTTTGGGTAATTTTAGAAGTCTTAAAAAGAATAATAACAATAATATTTGTAATATATTTTTTTAAGCTTCTTAAATTTGCCAAAAAAGGAAATGTTGTGAAAGGATTTTGATTTAAATCTATATTTACTCTCATTCATTTTGTTATATTATAAAGTTAATTTTTTTTTTTTTTTATTCTATTTTTGTTAACTCTTCTTTTGCTATAATATAAAGTTCATGTACATTTAAAAATTCTTAATTCTCTTCCTTGAGTTCCATTAAATGAAATTGTAAAAAAAGTAAATTAAATATCTATAGCATCTCAAGCTACTTCTATTTGTTGTTTAGCTATATAAACAAACTTTAAAGCGCCTATCGATCATCAACTTACCCCAAAGTTGACCTAGTTTTGTCAGCACCGCAATGCGGGCAAGTCGTTAGTGTGTCTCCCTCTCTCATTCGTCTCCTTCTATCCCTCGCACCTTTCCACCTACGCACATGCCAAAAAAAAGGCGAATGCAAAAACAAAATGAACTCTGCTGAACTGCGAGCGAGAGACGCATGCAAAAAAGTACAGCGAACACAAAGGCAAAGCCAACTTTGCGGTATCAATCAATGCGAAGCAAAGCGCATTGCGCATACGTCGTGTGGTTCACCAAAAGAGTGCAAGAGAGAAAAATAGAGAGAGAGCGAATGTGCGCTCTCTTTGACAACGCGCAGAGAGCGCCAAAGGCAGACAGAAGAGCGAAGAGGGTGGCAAAGCAGAGTGCGAGAGGCGTTCACGTTTGACTCGGCCAGTCAACGGTCGTGGACGTTGTCGACGTTGGCAGCGACGTTGGCGTCGCAGTCGCTGTTGCTTTTGCTGTTGCTTTTGGTGTCGTCGTCTATATTTACACTTGTGGCCTCTTATCAAATGGCAGCGGCGCAGTTGACTTTTTTGACGTTTGTGTATACATTTGTTGCTGCTGCTGTTGTTGTTTGTGTTGTTGTTGTTGCTGGCTGATCTGTGTACTATATGTAGCCCGACTGCTTGTTGTTGCTGTTGTTATTTGCTGCTGTTGAATTTTGTACGCGGCGACCGCTTTGCTGCTTTGACTTTTTGCTCGGTTTTTGAAATATGTACATACACCACATATGCATACACACACACACACCAATACAAGTGTCGCATGTGTGTGTGCGCAGGCAAAATGGGAACAGTCAACACAGCAAAAGTTCAAGTCAAAGATATTTATTTTATATAATCAGGCGCGACATCGTTGCGCGTTTGTTGATTGTCGCTGCTGCTGCTGTTGTTGTTACTGTTGTTGCTGTTGGTATTGTTATGCTATCGATTATAAATATACTTTATGAAACAATCAAAATACTCGTTCACACACTTGTTCACATTTTCTGTTAAGCACAATACAACAATATAAAAGGGTCACCCCCAATCGCTTGACGTGTGCAGGCCGCATTTTCATTGGGGGTATTCCAGCAATTATTTCCACTACATTTACTCAACGAATTCCTATCGAAATTGAGACAGTATTTTGTTTTAATATTTAAATATGAAATTGTATGGTTTCAGGCTAAGTTTATTGATGAGATTAAATAATTGATCGAATAGATATACCAAATATAGCATTTCGGTATATGTTAGTATATTGTCGGTTCATTAGTTTGGTATATATTTGAGAATAATACCACACTGCGAATATCTCACACTAGAGCACCATAACGACATACCAAATATAGCCTTCGGTATATAGAATAAACATATTAATTTGGTATATTTTGATGAATGTATAAATGCAGCATCAAATTGATATACCAAGTGTAGTCTTCGGTAGATGTTTAGTATATTTTCGGTATATTAATTTGGTATACTTTGAGAATAATACCACACTAACAGTCGTATCTTACAGTCGAGCACACTCAACTGTAGCTTTCTTAGTTCTTATTATTAAACTTAATTATTTAAAATATTAGACGTCGATAGATAATGTTAATATCTTGTGAAGAACAGAAGTGTACAAAGTCCAACTTTGTTCTAATTTTATTCTTAAAGCAGTAATTGTTTGATTAAACATTCAAATGTTAAATTGTTCAAAGATTCGTAATTATTTTATTCATAATCAATTTTTATTATTTAACGATAACAATTGAAGAGTAGACTTTGTAAATATTTTCGCTATTTTAATTAGTTTTATTGCGAGCTGTAATGTTTTCTAACAATCGTTAAACTTTGGTTGATTATTTATTATTTTGGTGTTACCCTTAATGCAACACTTCAAAAATGCGTTGATTTATTTGTCTGTCGGCTGTTTTTTGGGCCACTCTAAGCAGTGGGAGAGAAAGAGAGGAAGAGGGAGTGAAAGAGAGAGAAAGACATCGCAACATTGACGCAGCGATAAGTTCGCGTGCAAAGGTTTTGAACTGCTTGAACTTGTTGAACACAAGCCAAGAAAGAGACGCAGACAACAACAACAACAACAATAGCGACAACGACAACAACCAGGAACAACGACAAGAGCTGCGTATAATATATGGCTACTATATATTATGTATGCCACCTATATATTATGTGTACATATAACTGGAAATTATCAAAGAACCTTTGGGCGGGGCGAAAATACTATATTCTCTATAGAGAATATGCCTGTCTATGTAATTGCATGTTACAAATGTCAAGTGCTTGGCGACTCGGCAAACGGTTTTACAGCTAGCGCTTTGACTTGCGACTTTCGACTTGTTTTAGACATAAAGTATACGCAATGTGTTACAAATGGTTTTTTTTCTCCTAATTTAAGGCTTGAGTTAGTTATTGAATTTCGTACCTTATCGATATACTAAATATAGTATTCAGTATATGTTAGAATGTTTTCAGTATATATTTTTTATAGTATATTTTGATAGCATATCCATATACCAAGTACTGCATGCGATATACATATGTTAGTATATATTTTGGTATATTTTGAGAAAGCACACGAATGTAGCGCCAAATAAATATACTAAATATTGCTTTCGGTATATGTTAGTATATTTTCGGTATATTCATTTGGTATATTTTGAGAGCACTCAACTGCAGTGCCATATCGATATACCAAATATAATTTTCGGTGTAAGATAGTATATTTTCAGTATATTAAGCTGGTATATTTTGAGAATAATATCACTGGTGGTATCACACAGTTGAGCACTTGAATATGGCGTCCGATTAATATACCAAATACAACCTTCGGTATATGTTAGTATATTTTCGGTATATTTTGAGAGCACACGAATGTAGCGCCAAATCAATATACCAAATAAAGCTTTCAATTTTTGTTAGTACATGTTCAGTATATTAATTTGGTATATTTTTAGAAAAATACCACATTGATAAATATAGCTATAGCTTAAGCAGTCAACTAAACTATCGCTAAGCGAGTTGCAGCATCTATCTCCATCTCTTTCTCTACTTGCAACACTCACAGCGCTGTTGTTAACAGGACACGCCCCACGAATTGCCTTCAACTTGCAACGGCGAAGAAGAGCAAGAAACAACAAAACTCGAAAGGCTGCCACATAAATTTGCAACAACTGCTGCGCTTGAACTCGATAAATTTATGTGCAACATGCGCAGTTGGCAGCTGTGGACGAGTTTAATACTTGCTGTATTTGGCTGCCGTTGTTGCATGTGCTACATGTGTTGCACAGAGTTAGTTTGAAGCGGCATTTTCATCTTTATCGCCAAATATCAATCAAGCGTTTGGCAGTTGCATGCGGAATTAGATTGCCACAAAAAAGAAGCCAAAATGCCAATGCCAGCGAGAGAGATCATCAAGAGAGTCTATAAAGTTCAGAGTTTGTGGCAGCTATCGCGATATAAATACCTATGCTATATAGCTGTAAATACATACGATATGTGTGTGTGTATATAATGCCAAAAAAAAAAAGCAACTTGCTGCAAAGGCCGTTGATATATGGCACGAGTCGCGTTTTAGTGCACCGCAGAGATTTTCAAGAGTCGCAAAACTGCAACTGAGACTTTCCCAATGCTGCTGCAGAGGCGTGGCAAGAGTGGGGCAAGAGGAGAGGGGGGTCCTTCAGCTGCCTCATTTAATTGCTGACAAATTTATAGAGCGCTGTGCATTAATTCACTGCGCCCAAATCACAGAAATGCATTAGGCGCAGAGAAGCGGCGACTCACAAACTGTGGCAGCAACACACAAACACAACACCAACAACCAACGGAGCACCCTCAATGTGCAACGAAGCTGCTGCCGCATTAAACCAACAACAAACCAGACACGATCTCCACTCGCTACGTTCATTTAATTATCGAATTTAATTAATCTGCACTTGATTTTTTACGCCACAACCAAGCTGAGCAGCTTGCCTCCTCTCGCTCTCGTCTTGCCACAGCGCCGTTGCACAGCTGGTTGCAGCTTGCAACCTGCACTCGAGTCTCAGTTGGCATTAGTAAACCTGCACCTCTCTCCTCCCTCTTTCTCTCCTTGTCTTGTATCTGCGACAATTGGCAAATTGTTTGTTAACTTTTATTTATATTCGTCACTTTATCAAATTGTTTGTTCGCTTTCCATCAACAAATTTCGCAAATTCTGCACATTTTTCACTTTATTTATCTGGCTTGATTTGTTTGTTCAGCATTAAAACATTTTATTTGTTAACTTTACAAACTTTTAGTTATGAAAAAAAGATTCTTGCAAAACTTTAACTTTAACACTATCTTGAAGGACTTTCCTTAGCATTTTTATACAAATTTATTCTTAATATGAACTATTTACTTTAGAACTTATTAAAAGTTTATTCTTAATATGAATTATTTACTTTAGAACGTCTTAAAAGTTTATTCTTAACATAATCTTCGAAATTCCTTATCAAAACTTTTACTTTATTTGACCATTTATTTATTTGTTTTCCTTAAGCATTTTCAAATATTTTTCACCTTTTCTAACTTTTAAAAAGTCGTCTTATTTATTTTTAAAGATTTTCAATCGTTTTTCCAATGAACCTTTTAAAATTGATTTGCATTTTTCTTAGAGTTGTCTTAAAAGATTTTAACTATATTATGTCATTGATTTCTTTATTTTCTTAAAATATTTGTTGGCTATTATATGTATTATACATATATAGAATACATATATAATAGAAATACATATAAAAGATATTCAAATAATATCATTTTGCTTATATCTGTGAAAAAAGTATTCTTATTATTCTAATAATTTGAAGTTTTTTTCAATCATTCTTATCTTCAAAGATTTTCAAGCGTTTTACCAATAACCTAATAAACATATTACAATTGCTTTTCATATATCTCAAAATTTGCTCATTATATTTTTAATCGAATTTCTATTCTAAAATATCTTTTTCTTCTTCTCAAACTTTAATAATCTTTTTTTTAAGTTGTTCAAGCGTTTTCCCAATTTTACATTTTTTTTATATCATTCTTCTCAAAGTTGTATCATTTCTTAAAAGATTTCCTTTACAGTTTCTATTTTCCTTCCGGCTTCTTTTATTTGGAATTGAATTTGAAGCTTCCTGCTCTGCGAATAGTGATTAGCTGAGATTTCGTAAGCAACTCTCTTCGGGGTCAAGCAACTTAAAAAAAAGCATAGCTAGTTCCTTTGGCAGTTAAACAACCTGTTGCAGCTGATTGTCAGTTTGGCTTTGACTCAAATCAATTCACAATTATTTGATTATAAATGCAGTAAAGTGAATTTGCAACAAGTTGCAGCAGCCGAGTGCAGACAGCAACTAACGGTCAACTAGCTGTCAGTTGTCAGTTGTCAGTTTGGTGGATGCCGCAAATTGAAAATTGAAATTGGAAATCAGTGCAAAAGGCGCAAAATGTTCATAAATTATTAACACCTTCTGCCATTTGAACTGGACAAACTGGACTTTGTGTGCAGCACAATGTGGCAAGCAGGGAAGAGAGAGAGGAAGAGGAAGCGAGGGCAAGTTGACAGGTTTGGCTAATCAAAAATTCTAATTACGCCGCTCTCTGCGATTCTCAGTACGTCAAGCTGTCGGTGTAGAGGTTGCTGTTGCTGCCACGGTGTTGTTGCTGCCTCTTGCCACATTGTGGCATATATAATTGCTTTAATGGAATTTGATTTTTAGTTGCCTTGGCTTTTTGGTCCATTGCTGTAGATGATGTACAACCACTATTAGCATTAAAGTTTATTATCGACGACGAAAGACGACGACGCTTGAATTCTGAATTCCTGTAAAACAGGTGCAACCCAAAGAGCGAGATAGATAGCAGAGGTAGAGGGAGAGGGAGACAGAAACGAACTGAGCTGAGCTAGAGGCCTTTCAACTTGCTGCAGATTTCTCTTGTTGCAATGCGTCGTCGACAGCGTTGCATGCAATGCATTTGGCCGCTAAAAGCGCCTTATTTGGTTAAATTGGTGCAGATTGCAGTCGTCGAGAGTCGAGACTGAAGACTGAACACTGAAGAGTGGAGAGTCGAGAGAGTCTAGTCTCGAGTCTATCTCTGGCGGTGGCAGTGGCAGTGGCATTGGCTGTGCCTCGCCTCTTGCCACCTCTCGTGGCTTGAACTGCACTAAATAATAATTAGCACAGGTTTTTTTGCTTTACTTGCCTGTTTGGTGTTGCTCTGGTTGGTCGCTTGGCTGCCTTAATGCGCTTTGGTCATTCACCACAGGCTGCTGCTGCTTGCCACAGCCACAGCAAACATCTCTTGGCAGTCGGCCATTTGTTGCATGCCGCCACAACAACAGCAACAACAAGCAAACCACATACGGGGTGAAATTTCCTTAGAAATTTCGTGCTTGCCTGCTCTGGTTTTAATTTGATTTTTACTTCGTTTCGTTGCTTTGGCAATATTGTGTTTTTTTTTTTTTTTTGCCAGCCTCAATCTCGCTCGCTCTCTCTCTCTCTCTCGCTCACACACTCTATCACCTTCTCGCTCTTTCCTTGTCTTGGCCCCGCAGGTTCAGGTTCATAAATTTGCCAGTTGCATGTCTAATGTTGCTGCTTCGCTGCAGATTCGCGTGTGCGCTATGCCCACATGCATCTAGCTACACTTCGCTCCTCTTCCCCTTCCCCTCTACCTCCCCCCCTTTACTTGCCACCTCTCTCTTCACTCATTTTTGGCGCGCGCGCAAGCGCACTTCATTCTTCTTCTTCTGCTCTTTGGTTGTTCTTCTATTTAATTGCATACCGTTTCGGTTTTATCACTCACTTTTCTCTCTGTCTGTCTCTGTTTCTCTCTGTTTGTGTGGCTGCAATTAGTTGCTTTATGACTCGACCAAATGTGTGACGCGCGAGTTGCCCACAAGCATCATCATAACAATAACAATAATAATAATACGCCTCTCTTCTACTCATATAATATATTATGCCAACTCTCGAGAGCATATCAGCACAGTTAATATATGTACTATACTATATAGAATACAACTTACCTCAAAGGCCTCTGGTGTGTTTATGGCACTCGTAACTGGCTATCTATCTTTCGGCCAAGTAAGTTTCCATTTGGGTTAATTGACAGCGAACAACAACCACAGACCTTATATAATCATTATTTTTACATATTGTACTTCACTTTAATTGCTTTGGATGCCTAACGGAGCGACTTGAGCATATATTTTATTCGCAATATTATGTTTTCTAATAGTTTGTTGCATACCAAATTTGATGGGACTGCGGCTAAGGAAGCATTTTATGGTTTAGTTCTTGAGTTCATCATGGAAAAGTTTTGCTAAAAAGAACTTCAATGTTATCTCATTGATTGTTTGTTTTTATAGTTTAACTTATCAAATCTGTAAATTCTTTATTGTTTATTTATTTTCTTTTGGACATTCCCACATTGAAATGGCCTTTCAATAAGTTTTCTTATAATTTGATGGGTTGAACTAGTTTTTTTGACGGGTTTGCTAAGCTAGAGTCTCGAATTTTAGCACAAACAATAATCATGGTTTTTATGATTCATGAAAATTTAGTTGCGATACGATAGAAATGATAGAAGTTGTATTAGAAATACTTTTGTAGGGGCAAAAAAACGCCTACTAACACAAATAAAATAAAATAAAAAATAAAATTTACTTTGGCATAAAATCTGGTATATTTTGCTTGTAGTACTTAATCAATATACCAAAGATGCCATTCGGTATATTTTCAGTATTTCGGGGTATGTTAATTTAGTATATTTCAAATGTTAATACTTCACTGTTTTTGGATTTATCACTGTAGCTTTCAAACTAGTTTTTTTTTTGTTTTTTTTTTTTTTTTTTTTTTTTTTTTGGTATTGTCTACAAGAAAATTGCATTAAAATATGTTTTTAAATAGCTTGTTGCATACCAAAATTTTAATGGGCTTAGCTTAGTTTATTGAGGAGTTCATTCAGGCGGTATTAGCAAACATTCAGTTCTTAAGTTCATAATGGAAATGTTTTCTATAGGAACATAATATAATGATATCACTGATTAAACGTTTTTATAGTTAAACTTATCAACTTCGCTCCTTGAACTCGCTTTTTGTTTATTTATTTTTGTTCTTCTTTTTGGAAATTTCCACATGAAAATTGCATTCCAAGCGATTGTCATCATAAAGATAAAGAAATACTTGTTTTTTTTTTTTTGTGTTTGGTTTGTTCTTTGTTGCTGTTTTCTTTATTTTTGTTAGAGTTTGATGTGATAAATGTGAACGTGAAGGTTTTCGGTTGTTTACATTGGGGGCGTGTCATTCAAATCAAGAAACCAAAAATCAGACACTAATGAACTTTGAATTACTTTCATCGCACACACACAACACACAACAAAAAAAAGGCCAGACGAAAAATATTATCAGTGAAACTCGTGTTTGGTGTTTTTTTTTGTGGTGGAAAGAGGAAGGTGGGGGAAAGAGGGGCATACAATCTTTAACACCTTGATGATCTAATAAATGCGACATGATTTACAAAAATGCGACCATAACGAAAATTAAGAACACACACTGAACCCAAAAAAAAAAAAAAAAAAACCAACAACTGAAAAGTCTAACAATAATAAGTAAGTAACAAGAGCAGGCAAACAGCTCAACTCTCAGTCTCCCGATCTCCGTCTCACTCTCTTCTTTCCCCTTCCTCGGCTATAGTCGTATCTCCGCTTCAATGTCGCAGGCCATATATATATGGACTACTTACGTGTACGCTGTACAGTTCAACTTGGCACTTGGACAAACACCGCGATAAGACCCCAAAACGACCGAACGACGACCGTCCGAACACTTGAGATACAAGAAATCACGTTAATAAAGCCAGCCAACAACAATAACAATTAATACTGAAAATGAACCGAGAACCGAGAAAATGAAACCGACAACTGAGAACTGAGAACTGAAACCTAGAGAGCTAACAGTCTAACAAAACTGATGCAGTTGCTGATAGAAACCCATAAATGTTTATCTACGAAATGTGACAAAACAAAAGTCTAATGAAATTTAAGGCAACCTGAGAAACTCACTCAACATTTTGGAGTGCAATATTGTTTGTCGAAAGCGTTTTGTAGTTACGCAATGAATTGTCAAGATCGATAGGTCACTGAGTACTCCCAACTGAAAGTCTATAATACTATAAGTTTGTTTTGAGACAGATTTTGGTATTTAGCAAATGATTAAGAAATCACTTAAAATGAAAAGGTTTGCAATACATTCGAATTTGTTAGGTGCTTTAAAATTAAACATAATTAAGAAATATACTAAATTATCAAATGGTATACCAAACTTCTATTATTATACAATTATTATAATATAATGGTTTCATAAGAATACCAAATAAAAGTAAAAGTTATAACGCTTTTCTATTGATAATTCTATTAATAATATTATACTAATAATTACCCCAGTTCTGTTCTTTGAGGAGTACACAGTTGACACAATTAAAGTATCCTAAAAATACCAAAACTACATACTAAATAATAGTATATTTTAGAATTAAATGTATTAATTTAGAGTATGCCACATTCGTATGGCTTTTCCTTTTGTTTTGTTTGAGGAGCTTAAAATTGAAACAACCAAAGTATCATAAAAATACCAAACTACACACAATATACCATATTCAAGTATAGTTTAGAACGCCTTTCTATTTATAATGTTGTATTGATAATTTTCCCACTTCACTTCTTTGAGAAGTACAAAGTTGAAACAAGCAAAGTATTATAAAAATACTAAGATACCAAACTACATACTATATACCAAATAAAAGTATTCTTTAGTACGCCTTACTATTCCTAGTTCTATTTATAATATTATAATATAATATTAATTGAGGATTAGACAAATTCGTTAGCTTTTCCAACCAAAGTATTGTAAAAATACTAAAATACCAAGCTACATACTGTTTGCCAAATAATAGTATATTTTAGATTGAAATGTATTCATTTAGAGTATGCCATATTCGTATTTCTTACCCATTTCATTTGTTTGAGGAGTACAAAGTTGAAACAACCTTATTTCTCCCTTCACACCCCCTTGCCCTGATCTCTCTCCCTCTCTCTCTCTCTCTCTGGCTAAGCGATAAGAGCGGAGCTCTGAAATGTGAGGCGTCTCAAAGTTCGCATAAATCGCTGGGGCGCTATTTGCTCTCGAGCGTTGCGTTTTATTTGGTTTTTAAATGAGGTCAAAAGCTGATAAGCACACTACGCTTGTATTTGACTGAGTATTTGTGTGTGTGTGTGTGTGTTTAATTTTAACACCCCGCGACACGAACTTGTGGCCTGGCTTTTGTAAGTGCGATTCCAACAAGGTCTGGCAAAAGAGGTCTAGACTTTTGAGAGATGAAACCATTAAAAACAGCTGCTCTAAAACTCTTTGACGATTTATCAAATCGAAATCAAATTACACTCGATGAGACACACTAAATGAGACAATTTCTGGGGTCTGGGCGTTACGATGAGGTCTATGAAAAATGGTCACATGACGATAACAACAACAACAACAACAACAGGGGGAGGTGATTGGGTCGCTGGCTGGCAGCTGTGTTTGCCAACGTGACAATATGTGTGTGTTGGTGTTGGTGTGTATGTGTGTGTGTGCTGATGTGTGTGTGTGTTTGTGTCGCCGTTGTTGTTGAGGGCCCCGTGACGTGCCCCAAAAGCCAAATAGTCAACAGCCAAATGGCAATGAACTTTACCGTTGCTTTTTGTTATTTCCAGAACTCTCTCGCTCTCTCTCTGTCGCACTCTCTCTCTCCGTCGCTCTCTTGCGAACGTGCTCAGACACGTTGCTAGAGCTTGAAGCCTAGCCTAGCCCCTGAGACCCAGAGTCTCGGTCGTCTATTAGTACTATTGACACTTGTCGACCCAACATGCGGCCTGTCACTGTGCGGATCATTCACACACTCGCACACTCACACCCATGAATAGTTTAACTATGTGTGTGTGTGTGTGTGATAAAAATACAGCACAAGCCTCAACTGGAAAAGTCAACAGTGTGTCGCCGGCGCATGTCGCGATGTTGATGTCGATGTTGATGCCGATGCCGACGTCAGCTCTACGTTTATTTTTTTTTACAATCTTCCATAGTCAGTCTCTAGAGCTACAGTCTACAGTTTACCTGCCTCCGTCTTTCGCTTCTCCTATCCCCTCTTCCCACACTCTTTGGCCCCAGCGCGGCATTCGACATTCGGCATTCGGCACTTAGCACCATTGGCACCAAGCGATGCCAATCAGCAGCAGCAGCCCGGCCCGCAACTCATGATGGACTCCCAACAGACGTTGAGAGTGAAGGGGTGACAACGGAGCGGGGCGGGGAGGGGCAGCAGATGGTTACTCGATTGAAAGCAAGCAAATGATAGCACAGTGGTCAAAGCACACGATGCGAGTCTATTAGCAACATTCTAAAAAACTTTGTGTAGAATAATTATAGAACTGCGATAAATTAAAGTTTTCTTAAAACTAGAAATTTCTTGAGATATAAAACAGAGCCTAAAACGACTTTAAATATTTGTGATATAAAAAAAATGTGTGATGTTACAGTTTATTCAAAATATTTTATTTAGATTTGTGATTTAGAAATAATGTAATGCAATAATTTATTCAAAACAGTTTTTATTCGAAATTTGCAATGTTTGTATATTGGATTCCGAATTACAATTATTAATACTTACATTAAAGATTCTTAAAGCTAGAATATCACAATGCGATGAAATTGTTGTTAGATAACCAGTAATATATATAAACATTTCTAAGAATTCTTTATTATAGAGTCAAATCTCTGATTTTTATATCCCTTTAAAAAGTTATTATAATTGTTAGAATCAAAAATGCTGAGACTAAAAATAAAGTTTTCTAAAACTAAAATATCACAATATACATAAGTAAAATTACCGCAAAAAGAAATCCTGTATGAGAATTTCTTTAAATGCTTTATTAAATTTGTAATTTACAAAGTTTTCATATTGAGTTCCATATAACTTCATCGTTATAAAAAAGAATTGGCATATTCCAATTTATTGAATTTGTTTTACTATCATCTTAACATTACCTATCACATTTATCATTCATTCACATTACCATTTAAGATAACCTCGCACAATTATCGTAAACTTTGCCCCACTGTGGCAGCATTTTGTGAGGCGAAAATGAAGCCAAGTTGAATATGAGTGCTAACCAATGATAAACTCAATTTTATGATAAGCCTCGCTAAAGTAATATACAATTCAATATTTATATACAATTGTGTGTGGAAGTGATCTTTGAAATTTGATCCACGTTCGAGCCACAGGAGGTTGACCAATGTAGGAGTGTGTGTGTGTGTGTGTGTTTGGGTGTGTGGCAAAAGATTCATGACTAGTTTCCCGATGGCTTCTTGGAGAGTCTTGGCGCGATTCTAGCGACGATCCTAACGAGCCTAAACTACAAATTGTTGTTAATTTCGCTAGTAAATATTTCATTTAATTATTTATGCTTCTGCTTGTTGTTGCTGTTGCTGTTTGGTGTCGGTGTCTGCAACTCTTGAGGCACGGCTGCCATTAATTTACACCTTGGCATCATGCTTGCACCGTGGCCAAAAGGTCAATGTTTTGGTTGGGCTTTTTGAGGCGCGGTCTCTTGCAACGCATTGATCTTCACTTCACTTCATCTCTGCGTTGTTTTTTTTTCGCTTGTTTAATTTCTGCCAGTTAAATTACAATTAAATTATTTATATGCGTCAAAACGCAAAAAGAAAGAGAGAGTCTACGCATCGTAGAGAGAGAGTGCGGAGGGAGGACTGAGAAAATAAATATATGTTTGTGCTATGTAAATAAACAATTTATACGATGGGCGCGACGGAAGCTTCAACCGCACCATAAAGTTCAATGTATGCCACTGCGGTCAGTCCTATAAACCAGTGTGTGCCAAGTGTGTGTTTATTTGTTTGTGTGTGTGTGTGTGTGTGTGTATGAGTGTCACAGAGTGTGTACTCTACTATTGTGATGATAGAGCATATTAGTCAGAGGTAAAACTAAAGGCGACTTGGCATTTGTTTGGTTTGGAAACTATAGAAAAAGACATTTTGAAAACTAAAAGCGAAAAATATTTATAGATTTGATAACTTTAGAAAAAGAAATTTTGAAAACTAAAAGCGAAAAGTATTTATTGCTTTGATAACTTTTGAAAACAAAATTGCGATTACAAAAATTGAAAAACTTACAACTGATTTTTAATTTGAAAACTTTCAAGATAGTAATACTTTTAATAATGAATGTGGCCAAAGAAGAACTTGGACTCAGCATTGCAAAGCTTATTAAACTACGCTTAAGCTCTTACTTTGATAACTATATATATATTTCATATTTTCTACTTTAAAATAGTTTTTTATTAAAAAAAAATATATTTTAAGGATTCTTGGGTAAATTTATTGTATAATTGGTTACATTTATTGCAATTTTCAACTATTACAAAAACAATTTGACAAAGTTATTATTAAAACTGAACATTTAGCTGTGTCTAATAATTGCATTTGCAACAGATCATTAAGCTAAGCTTACGCTCTTATTGCCATAAACACACTCTCTCTCTCTCTCGCTCTATATTCTCTCTCGTGAGAGTATTTATTTGCTCTCTTCTGCTTTGTTACCGTATTTGGTAGCGTTAAACTGTCAGCGCTTGCTTTTCGCATATATATAGTAAATATACTTATATATACTTATACTTATCTTACTTATGACATAAGAGATTGTTAGTTTGCCATATTAAACACTTAATAAGCGCAAGTCAATTACTAGTATGATGTAAACTTGGCTTACATATTTGCAGCTAAATCTATAAATAAAACGTTGAACTGCTATTGAACAGTGAGTCAATGCATTAGATTGATCCCTTCATTCATCAAATTACTCATATATCTCATGATATGAAATAGATGATGATATCATCTTGAACTATAACACCTAAAGATTATGTTCAGGTTGCTGAAGCTAATGCGGTGAATTCAATTTTTAAATTAATTTTTAATAATTTTTAATTGTATACGGCGAATAAACTTGATCACGCCACTGCCAAGTTAGAAGTGTCCGCCAACATTCTAGCATACCGAAAATGCTCTCCAGAAAATGCTGCAACTAACATACTTCTATCTCTATCTCTCGCAGTGGCTCAAGCATACACGCACAACAATCGTAGTGTGTATCTCTCTTTCAAACCCCTATCCTCACGCAACATCTCTCTCTCATGTTCGCATCGAACTGTCCTGACCATCTGGCGAATAGAAGGATCAAAGCGTACTAACAAACAACCGTTATAGTGTAGAGACTAGAAATGTCACTTGGTACCAGTGTTGCCATTTTAGCAATTTTATTGCTAGATCTAGCTATTTTGAAACTGCAAAAGCTATAAGATTTTGTGAAAAGCTATTAGCTAGAAATCTAGCATTTTTTTTTAATGCTTCGGCTACTTTTAGCACTTTTTAAATAGTTCCGATAGCTCTTCTACCCATAGGATGTATTAACTTGAAAAATTTTCATTATCGATTCTGTTGATAGTTTATGTGCGAAGTTAGTTCGTGCAGACAATAAATACAAATTGTGAAACTGTGAAGCAGTGCTGCCAGTTTAGCAATTTAGTTGCTTTAGCTAATTTGCAACTTTTTTATTTTAAATGCTATTAGCTAAAAATTTAGCAACTTTTTATTTCTCTTTTGGCAATTTTAGCTATTTTTGCAATTTTTGTATATATTCTTTACTTAAATCCTTTTTATTTTGTATTCCTATTATCATTCACTGCAAAAATTGCGATTAATAATTTGCAATGAAATCGGAGCTTGCATTTAACCAAGTGGTTCGATTATGTGAGCTGTTTGAGTTCACTGACTTGAAAAGTTAACTGCATTTCAAATTTAATTTTTGCCCACTAAGTGTTAACAAAATCATGAAAATCCGAAATCCTGTTCTTTTTTATTTTTAATTTCAATATTTTATTCTTAAATGAATTAAAAATGTACAAACTTGATAAAAAATGTCATTTAAAAGATTTAGCAATTTTGTTGGCAATTTTTTGTATAATTTTAGCAATTTTTAGCAACTTTTTTTCTCAAATCTAGCAATTGATGCTCCAGAGATTCTGGCAACACTGCTTGGTACGCGCATTTGATTTAAGTCTTTTACACTGCGACATATACTTTATAAAGTTCTTAGCAAAAGTATTATTTAGTGAATCAGAAACTAAAGACTATAATTTAGCTAAATGAATCACAAACTATATACATACATAGTTCTTGAGTTCGAAGTTGTTGTTGTGTTGTCCGTCTATGACAAATGCTGAAATTGTTGTGCGTGTGCTTCATTCATTGTTGTTACACTGTCTCCTCGACTGTTGTTTTGTGTCCGACTCACTTCGGCGCACTCTCATCACCCCGATAATTAGCTTAGGGGTTCAACATTGCAGGTCAACGGTTTTGTTAACATATTATAAGTTATGTTAACCTTTGGCCGATTTGCATGCGAACCTCAACGGCCCCTAAGCTGTGAGCAGTCCCTCTTGTTGTCATTGTCGTTGGAATTGATTCCGATTCCGAATCGGAGTCGTATTTCAGTGTTATGTATTCCGAATTCGATTTACAGCGACGCATTGCGTAATTTCACTCTTAATTTGAATTCACTCTTTAACACACTTCTTTTCTCTCTCTGTCTCTCTGTTTTAGGTAACACGCCCACCGACATTTTGCAGCAGCGACCAGCGAAGGCGACGACGGCAACGCCAGTGAAGCATCAGAACGAGGAGCAGGAACAACAGTTCAATTCATTGCCCGCGGCGGCGGCCACCAAGCGCAAGCATTTAGAGCGCCTGGCCAGCGATCTACGCCACCAGCAACAACAACAACAGTATCTCAACAACAACAGCAGCAACAACCACTACAACAACAACAACAATCACAACACGGCGAAAATGCTCAGCGAGCGTTCGCTGCTGCTCAGCGGCTACGGCGCCATCGATAGCTCGAAGAAGCTGTGCGAAGCAGCCAGCAGCCCAACGACGACAACAGCAACGGTTGCTGGCGCCGCAGCAACGGGCGGCAGCAGCAGCATTATGCAGGCAGCAACACCCTCAGCCACTGCTGCCACCGGCAGCAATACCTCAAGCTCAACCTCCTCCTCCAGCTCATCGGGCTCATCGTCAGCGTCGTCGTCCGCCTCCTCAGCAGCCACTGCAGCAGCAGCAGCCACAGCGGCAGCAGCAGCTGCTGCCTATGCTGCATTGTACTTGGAGAAGGTGAAGCATGAGAAGTTGTCGCTGCCGTTGGATTCCTTAAAGGATGCACTCATGGAATCGTCGGCTATTGCCAACATGCACAACAACAACAACAACATTTCAACAGTCAGCAACAACAACAACATCAGCAGCAGCAGCATCAACAACAACAGTAGCCAGAGCAATAACAACAGTAGCAACAACAGCAGTCATCATCAGCAACAGTTGCTCGCCATCAACAGCAGCAACGTCAAACGGGAGCGACTCAGTCCCGCCAGCAACATTATCAACAACAACAGCAACAACAACAGCGGTAACAACAGCAGCAACAATGGCGAGGTGTCTGTTTCAGCGGCATTTGCCAGGTGAGTTAAACGTTATTAATGATTTCTCTTGTGACTTTAACAACAATTTACGCGGCTTTAACCAGCTGCAGCGAGTTGGGATAAATTCTTGAGTTGAAAATTAATGCTTAGAGTGGAATAAACTGAGCCACAGTTTTCAGTTTGTGAACTTGATTTATATTATTAAACTGAGTGCAACGATTTAATTTGACGATCAATTTATTGTATTAAATAACTTTGTTAAACTTCGACTAGTTTCAATTTGAAGTGCTTTGGCAAACTCTTCTTTATTGAAAGATATTTGCCATTGTTAATTAGAGATTGCACTTACTTGAGGTTGTAGGTAGCTGTAAAAGAAGAATAAAGCAATAGACTCTTTAAAGCATTCCTAAACTTTATACTTAACTTCCTAAACTTTCGAATATATAATTTTAAATTTAGATAGAACTGGGTTCCTCGAGGAAGGCGGAACATATTTTATATTTTAGAAAAGTTTCCATTTTATTTTTATAGTTGTAGTATGCACTTTAATTTACAGAGTTTTGTGCTTGCTGAGTTCAATTCTTGCATTCTTAGTACAAGATTTTAAAACTATTCATTTAGAAGAAAGTCTTTTCATTCTTTGTTTCAAACTTTTTGGATCAAACTTTCTTAAACAATATTCACGATGCAACTTATCATTAAGTAATACATTTTGCTTTAATACTTTATTCCTCATCTTCTTAAAAAACGATTTTATACAATAGTTTAACCTACCACAAGGTGAAACTTATTTTAGAATTTGATAACATTCATTAAAAAAACTCTTCTACAGAATGTATTTGAAGATCATGGCGATCATCTCTGGTAGTTAGGAATTTCAATACTGTTATTCAAAAACACACAATATATTTGCTTTGTCAAATGCTTTACTTACAAGAAAGGAAGCAATACATTTTGTATGATACTCTCTTCCTTTCTGTCTGATACTTTATGCTTTAACTTCATAACTTGCCAGATGGTATAAATTTCTCAACTATTAAAAAGTTTTTTGCTGTTTGGTAGTTAAACATATCTAAACGTTTATTCAGAAGCAATCTTTTTATGGTGTAACAATGAGTGTAACAAGTAGCATTATTTCTTTGAGGACTTCTCCTTATTGGAGCTTTCAGTGCTGTTTTGCTGTTTGCCCATGTTGACCGCACTTTGGCGATGATGATGTCCACTGATCGCGGAGTACATGTTGTGATAGTGATCGCGACGCAGTTGCTCAAAGTGCTCGCGGCGCTGGCTTCGCTGCTGCTGAGTCTGAGCCTGAGCCTGAGCATCGCTGGCATCAGTTCCACTGCTGGTTTCCTTGTTGTTGTTGTTGTTGTTGCTGTTGTTGTTGTCCTGTTGTGGCAGCTCGATGGTAACCGATGGATTGTTGGGCAAATGATTGCTGCGATAGCTGCCACTGACTCGCAATATGGAAGTGGGTCGAGCATTCAGCTGACATTCCTGCTGCTGTTTCTTCTTGGCATCCATGATCGATTAGGGTTTTTCTTTCCGATAATTTCAATTAGAAGAAAGTCTTTTCGCTCTTTACTTCAAACTTTTTTGATCAAACTATGACAACTGACAATTTTGTATATGCTAAGGCAATCTAAGGCATCTTTGTTTCTATTAATTTGAGACTGTCGTGCGCCTGACAAATTAATTAACATTTGCGGCAAATTGATGCCACGAAAAGTTCGAATCGATATCGCTTTAGTTCAGCTACCGTTTTATTTTTTAAAAAAGGCCCCCGTAAGATAGTCAAATTAATCAAAACGCTTAAATACAAAACCGCACACGTTTGCTGTCAAAAGGAAACAAACAATCGAGACAGAAACAACAAAAGGCTGCGAATAGGCAAAACAGAGAAGAAAAACAGAAAAATAAAAAAACATGAAATTTAAATATAAATCAAATTAATAAACTCAACGCCAGCGGGGCCCAAACAAAGCAGAGATAGAAAAAAAAAAAGAATGCCCAAGTTGTAATTAATACGCACAACTAAATTAATGGCGCCAAGCAGCCAAGTATAGATTAACTAATACAGACAATTTATCAAAACAGCATTAAGAATAAACTGGAGCCTCTAAGACGACAAATTGTGGGCACAAAACGAGCTAAAAAGATGCCAACAACAGAACACAACAGCAACAGCAACACCTGTAGATACAGATACATCTACAGATTGAAAGATACATTTGTGGCCTAGTTGAATAGCTGCTTGACTTGGCTTCGTCTTGGGCTTGGGCTTATTGGCTTATTAGCTTATTAATATTAATGAGACATGCTATTTGGCTCTTTCGGCACCTGAGGTGTGTGCCTAAATCTTCTTAGACAAAGTCACGATAGTTGTTGTCATTCATTGCCTTAAACACATTCCATTTGTATCTTTGTATCTTCACATCTTTGCTTGGAGGGTGGTCTCTACTGTTTCTCTCCCTCTCTTTTTCTCTATCTCTTCTCTACATTTTTGTTGAGCTCTGATTAACCAGAACGAATCAAAATCGGGGGGGATTCAACAAGTTATTGGGCCATCGATAACTTTAATTGAGTTGCCTTTGTGTGTTTGTTGTTGTTGTTGTTGTTGTCTGCTCAATAATATTAATTATGTGAGCCAACTTAATTAACCAAATTGTTTATAATAAATTGGTTGCATAATTTGACAGTGTTCGTGATGAATGCTAAATGCGATTAACTTTTTGCGTGCCGTGAGTTTTGTTTTTAATTGAATTAGACAAATATGAATTCCTAATGGGGCATGTTAAACGATTAGCTGAATAAAACATAAATAAAAGATAAATGTAACGTAAATAATATATAATTTTAATATTTGTAAACAATTTAAACCCAACGATTGGCTCTACCTATAAATCAATCAAATGTGAGTAAAGGTTAACCACAAAATAACTAAACTAGAAGATACCCTGTAAAGATGATTGGATTTAAATTACAAATCAATAATTTATATTATTAATATTTATAATAATAATTTCTTTGTTTAAATCAATCAACTTTAAACATGGATAATTTAAAAGCGACTCAAGGCCGTATTACTAATAAACCTCGACTAGAAGATACCCTGTGAAGATGAATAGATTGGCATAACAAATAAATAATAAATGCTGTGAATTATTGAGAGTAAATTTAAAAGTGGAATGTGAATCTAAGAGTTAAAATCAAACAGCTTTTGACACTTCTGAATACTTTAAATTCTCTGAAGGTCAAGTAAAAAATACCGCGAATAAATTGGCCTTAAGATTATTTCTGAAATACTTAACATATATTTAGAATAAATATTATTTCTAAATATGTGTAAACTATTTTAGAAAAAATCTTAAGGTCAATTTATTGAAATTTTAAATTAAGAGCTTAAACTTTGAAAAAATTACTCGACTTGAATTTTTCCAAGAACAAAAAAAAAGTTAAAGAGTTACAGTCAAGTGTGATCGGTATTATTCCTAAAATATACTAAACGATATGCCACATAATACTAAAAATATACTAAAGACTTGGTATACTATATGGATGAAGTACTTCATTCGAAATATACCATAAAAATATACCAAACTTAAACTCAAATATTTCCTACTCAATTACGTCAATCAGCTTTTGACACTGCTGTTGATTCAAAACGCGTCTGAAGGTCGACTTGAAGATACCCTGCGAAGATTAATTCAAAAGCAACTCAACCACAACTTCAATAGCATAATTCTAGTGCTCACTTAATCCCAAATGTTTGCATTGCAAAACTATATATATCGACATCGAGTCGAGAGTTTTGAGAGTCAAGAACAGCTCAATTGCAAGTCGCACTCGACGAGGCAGAGACTCTTAACCTTAAGTGTCTACAGATACAACTCTCTTTCTCTCTACATCGAGTGTTGCAACTCTTCAAGCCAAGTCAAACGTTAGCATTAACTTGCTTTATAAGCCACAACAACAACATTTAAGCCCAATCCAAGCGACTAGTCAAGTTTAAGATGATGCTCTTGAGCCAGAGATTTTTGTGTGTTCGTTCATCACATCGAGATCAAGAGAACTCTGTCGCTCCAGAAATGGCAATAAATTTGAATCTTTTTTATGAATATGATTTTGTTGTTGCTGTTGTAACTTGATGAGTTTGTATCGTATTTCGTTTAAAGGCTTTTGTTTGGATTTTTCATTGATAAACCTTTAGTTAAATTTCTGCTAATTTATGCAGATTTCTTTTTGAATGTTCTCGCTCTTGCTTTATAGAGATTTTATATTTGCTGTCTGATGTTGAGGTTCGCGTGTAGGCGTAACAATAGACACCATTTGCATATGTAGAAACACCGCCCCACCCAGCCCCAAAAAAAGGCCAATTAGCCATGCCATGCTATAGATCAAAACCGTTAGATACGCAGAGAGTTGAATCAAATGTTGTAAGTTACGGTAGCAATAAAGAGAGGAAGGGGGGGGGGGGGGGGGGGGAGGATTGTGGATCTGGCAACATAATCGCACCATAAACAATTTGAACAATTGCTAAGAACAACACTGACAACAACAGCAACAACAGCAACAACAACACAACTAAGTAGCTGCTACCAATCGCCAAAGCAATTTGCAATAATCAACATTTTTTTTTTTAGTCTTAAGCAAAACAAAAAACAGACAACAAACAGCAAACAAAATAAAAAAAAAAAGAGAGAAAACAAAAAAACGTTGTAGAGTTTGTTTGTAGTGCAACAACAGCAGCAACATAAAATCGACAGCCAAACAGATCACGATAAATCAATGGCTGTAAAAAGCCAGCAACTGCAACAGCAGCAGCAACCAACAGACAACAACAACAACAACAACGAGTTACCTGCTTTATATATAAATTTGTGCAGGCTGCCTCCGAAGCAGCAGCAGCAACAGCAGCAGCCAAAAGCAACACGAAATGACCGACGACGTGCAGCACGAGTTGCTTTTCCCCTTTCCTCTCCGCCCCTCTCCTCACCGCCCCTCTCCTTGCCCCGCCCACTTGTACTTCCTCCCACATGCAGCTCCTCGTTAAATCTGCCAACTTGATTCACTTGCATGCAGCACTTGCAGCTGCTGTTAGCTGACCCGCTGCTGATTATTAGCCATGGCTCGTGGTTGCTGCAACTTGGACTTGCAACTCCGACTTGCGACTAGGTACTGGGGACTGTTGGGGCTGGGCCATGTTGGTGGCATGTTTTTGAGTTATGGCCACGTTAGCAGCGCGCTACACATTGTCGAACCCATTTCAATGCTCTGAGCTGCGGGTTCAACTCCACTTGGCAAATAGTATTCAGAGTATTCAAAATGCCCTTTTGCTTAAGTATCACTGTCTGCATTCTTGAGAGAACAACTTGCATTTTAAATTGGTAGAAAAGAAAGCGTTGAACTTATAAATTCAATATTAGATATTAATATTTTATATTGTAATATTGGGAGTCAATTTTATTTAAGTAATTTTGTGTTACTGAAATACAAATATGTACTTTATACACCCGCTACCCATAGAAGGGTAAAAGTATTACTTTGGGCCGGCAGAAAATGTATGTAATACGCAGAAGGGAGTATCTTCGACCTTATAAAGTAAATAAAAGTGCGATATAGCCATGTCCGTCTGTCTGTCTATCTGTCCGTATGAAATACTAGGTCTCATAGACTATAGAGATTTTATTTTTGACAGAATTTATTATGTCTTGACCAAATACAAGCTCTTCAAATACTTGCAAAAATACTTAAATATACCAAAGACCATATTTGGTATATCGATTAAGTACTGAATTCTAAATATATATCACGCTTGTTTGAAACAAAGATTAGATCAAGTTTCTTTCAAACAAGCGCGATATATATTTAGAATTCAGTACTTAATCGATATACCAAATATGGTCTGTGGTATATATTTTAGTATTTTTGTAATTATGTATTTGAAGAGCTTTATTTGGTACATAGAAATACAATTGAAGTATGCAATATTTTAGTTGCATAGCTTTAACTCTACAAAACAAACTTTTTATATCATTTAGAATTATTTTGTGAAATACATTAAACTTCGATTATCTTTGCAACAGAGAATTAGCAATTTCCAATTAGATTTCAATTGTTTTATGCTGTAAACGTTGATATACAATTATTTACTATAATATACAAAATCTATATCGATCGCCGCAGTCTTTCACTGTTTGCGGAACTCTGCGAAGTGTGATTAGCATTTCCCGGAATGGTTGTTCCTCTCTCTCCCTCTCTCTCTCTCTCTCTCTCTCTCTCTCTCTCTCTCTCCCTCTCTCTCGGTGTCTCTCCTCGAGGCAAGTCGACTTTTCGCACGTCAACTTTGCTTGGCTATAACTCAACATGAATCGTAATCGCATTAAGTGCTGGAAAATAAATTGCTAAATATGAGAGACGTCAACACGGATGAAAGAGCGATTTGTGTGTGCTTTGGCTGCCAGCTGCCAAATGCCACTTGCCACTTGCCAGTTTACCTGCGATGCGAGTTGCGAGTTGCCCGATTCGATTTCAAGTTCGATCTTCTCACGGAAGCCACTCATTAGCATGTCAAATGGAACGCGACAGCCTCCTAGATAGACTTCTAGAGTGGCAAAAATGACAAATATAATATAATTCAATTGTGTGCGACACCCAGCTTGAGGGGAGAAGAGGGGGAAGGGGGAGAACTGACTACTAATTAAATATTAATGCTAATTTATGGGCCACAAATTAGTCGTGTCGATCGATATTTCAAAAGCATTCACAAAATGATGTCATTCATTGTTCATTCAACTCCATTTTTTCTTTCATTTTGCAGATCTCGCAGCGCCACGCCCTCATCGGCATCGTATAGGGGCGGCGGTGGCGGTGGCGGTGGCATTTCACCCAATCAACAGCAACAGCAGCAGCAACGTTTAAGTCCGCCCAGCTCGCAACAGACAGCTCACATGCCCCTCCACAATTTGTCCACAAATCTGTTGAACAGCTTTCAACAAGCCGCTGCGGCAAGCAGTCAACGCAGCTCAGCTGCCACAGCAGTTAATAATGCCACCACAAGTGGCGCCACCAGCGCCGCCAGCACTGGCAACAGTCCAGCTGCAGTTGCTGCAAATGCGGCAGCGGCAGCGGCAGCCACAAATGCCACAGATTTCTCCACGCGCAACTATTCGGATATTATGCGATGCCTCGCAGCCAAGTACAACAACAACAATCCCAATGAGTAAGTCAACGCATAAAAGCTAAGATTATTCCATAATAATAACTTAGATTATATATAGTTCATAGTTCATTATTTGTAGCAAATCTTTAATCGTATAATACCTATAGAAAAGAATAGACTCAGGAAATTTTCTTACTGAGGGATTATCTTTATAAGTGAGACATATCTATTATCATAACTTGTCGTTATTCTGATATCTACAACTAAGAGGTCAGGGTCGGTACAAATAGTAGTATCCTAGGGAAACATATTCTGAAACTAGATGACAAAGAAAAGCTCAACGGAAAAAAAAGTAAACTTTAATTCAGGCAATCTGTTGGTTCAAGAAAAAGTCTTCTTTCTATTTGTATAATAATAGTAATAATATTCAGTTAATATTCCCATAGTAATATGTTTTATATAAGCTAAAGTAGCTGAGAATTTCTTATAGATGGCTTTATTAATACATTCTTATTTTAAATACAAAACACAAGTACAAATCATATAATAAATCTCAATCTTGGATTGCGATAATATTGGAGTAGCCACATCTGAAATTGCGAGCTATAGATTTAAATAAGAATTTGTAGCTAGAGTAACTGATGCGTAATAAAGGGCTTCATTAATAAACTCTTCTTAATTTAAAGTTAAAACGCAATTAGTATATAAAATATAAGATTACCTTGAACTGCTTATTATATTCTTGCTGCTTATTATATTATTCTTATACGCCCAATTTCTAAGCTCTTACTTTTAAAGTGCGCAAATTGTATATAGCATTTTAGTAGAAGACAGACAGATACCAAGATAAGCTAATTTTGACATATCGACTTATCTGTTAATATTAATGTATTATTAATATTTTGTATAGTTGAAATATGCTTCACTTTATACAATTTGTAGACTCTGGCTGCTTTATGGACGTAGCTGTTAAGTTCTAAGTAAGCAGACGGACAGACAGACAGAGAAAAATCTCTAGCAAGAAATTTACAAAGCATTAATAACTTGTCCTCATTTTCTCCATCGAGTAGTTTGTCAAATTTGTCAGAAATCTATACCAAACATTAAAGAAAAAAGTATCCAACAAGAGGAAAGAATCCACTAGATAATAAAGTTTTTCGCTAAGGGATCTTACACTGCAATTATTTTTAATGTCTTTCTCAAATTTATAATTAAGCGTAGTTGCAATTTGAGGTTTATTTTTTGCTTTTATTATAATAATCTTATGCTTCTATTTGCAGTCACAATGCGACGCGTCGCAATTCGTACTACGACAGCAGCGGCAGTGGCAGCAGTGGCGCCACCGTTGGTGGCATCAATGTGCCTGCAACGCCTGCAACAGGTGGCGCCAAGTCGGGCAGCGGCGGCGGCAGCGTGAGCAGCAACAATGCCACAAACAGCAGCAGCGGCAGCAACAACAACCACAGCAGCAGCAGCGGTAGCAGCAAAAAGCTGCGCGATGCAAAGGAGTCCGCCACACTCCACAGCGTGGGCGGTGTATCGGGCGTGGGCGTGGCAGGCGGCAACAGTCAACAGATGCCACCAGCGGCCGCACAATCGCCAACGGAGCAGGCCAAGAGCCAAATGGCCGCTGTTGTGGCCGCCGCGAGTGTTTCGCCTTTCATGACCAACTTTCTGCCCTTCTCGGGTGGCATTTTTCCGACCCTCATGGACATGAGCAGCACCCAAGCATTGCTGACGCTGGTAAGTAACATAGTAGTAGTAGTAGTAGTAGAAGTAAAGGCCACCCACAAGTTAAAAAACTATTTAAGCTCTGCTTTCGTTTTGCTTTATGTTCCACTTTTTGCAGGCGCGTGCTGCCAAAGATGCCGAGATACAGCAGATACTGCGGGGCAAGCAACAACAGCAGCAGCAGCAACAGCAGCAGCAGCTGAAAGGCAGCAGCAGCAATGCCTCATCGCCCAGTGGCAGCACATCGGGCACGCCACGTCCCAGTTTGAATGCAGCGTTGCAGCAGGCGGCGCAATTTGTTACACCCGCTTTAATCTATTCGGCGCAACTGCAGCAGCAACAACTGCAACAGCAGCAACAACAACAATCGCATCACGCCTCGCGTCAGTCTAGTCCACGTTCCAATGCGGAGGCTGCTGCGCCGCCCAATGTGGCAGCTTCTGCTGCTGTTGCTGCTGCGACGGCGCCTCTGGACTTGAGCTCACAGCCGCCAGCTGCCAAACGTTTTAAGGCTGAATCATCTACAGCAGCAACAGCAACCACTGCTGCTGCTGCTGCAACGCTGGGCTTGCTGGGGGCACGTCGTGCCAGCTCGACAGCAACAACAACAACAACAACAACAACATCTTCCACACCATCCCCGCCACTTGCAGAGCAGAAGCCAACACTCGATGCACTCGTCGAGGGCCAAGGCAATGCCAACGCCAACGCAACAGCAACGGCAGCAACATCAACAGCAGCAACAGCAGCAGCAACAGCAGCAACATCGCCAGCGGGCACAGTGCGTCAGTGTCAGGCGCAGAGCGAGGAAGTGAACTCCTGGTCTGTGGACGATGTCTGCACCTTTGTGGGTGGAATTGATATATGCGCCGAATACGTTCAGGTAAGTCAACTTCCAACTTCCAACTCTATTTTTTTTAGTTAGTCTCAAAGTTGATTAAGCTTCGATTTTGGACGGCACATGCAAATTGCTTTAAATTGCACCGCACGCCTAATTAATGTTTATGGTTCCCCTCGTCTCAACTCGGGCAACACACTCTTGTAACTCCATCTAGATGCCAGATAGTTGATACTGAGAGATACACAAGCCCACGCTACATTTCCAAAGGGGTTCAAGCTGCAAATCAGCGCAAAAACCAATTACCAACTGCTCAATCTCAAGATCAGCAAAGCTAAAAAGGTTGGGTTGAAAATAGTGAGCGCAAACTTAGGCCAAAGAAAACAAATGAATCATATAATGATAGAAATATTAACAGATTTGATTTGAAAAGGAAAATATAAGAAAACTTAGCTTAAATATTGATAAATTTTATTTGAAAAGAAAAATGGAAAACTTTGCTCAAAAATTAAGAGATTCTATTTGAAAAGTTGAGAAGTTTTTAATGAAAGCAAAACAGTGCGGTATTATTATTAAAATATACCAAATTAATATACCGCAAAAAATACTCAAAATATACCAAAGGTTATTTTTGGTATATTTATATAGCATGAAAAATATACCATAGAGTACTACATTTTAGATTAAAAAGATCACTCAGAATTTATGAATTCAAGTTTGAAGCTTTTTAGAACTAAACATTCTTTAGCTCTATAAACTTTTTCACGGAAAAATGTTTAAGAACTTATGAAAATCTATTTGCAATCGTAAAGCGACCTTCAAATTGTGAAATTTCAAAGTATCTTGCTGTATAAATCTGTCAAAGACAAAGTCTGAAAGTTGAAACTATTCATGTATTGGTCAGCAACAAGTTGAAGTGGTTGGTAAGCTTATCGTTGAACCACCAACCAAGCAATAAGTGTGATAGTAAACCAACATAATCACAGAAAGAATCCCCAGCAGCAGATAAGATAGTTTCCGCGAAGAATATAAAAGGCAATTAATGCTCGACGACCTCCACCAAAAAATTGATAGATAAAAGAGAATTCAATTGTGTGTGCTTTAGTTTAATGAAATGTGAAGCAAAGGTTACGACGCTTTGAAGTTTATAAAAATAGAAATGAAACATCTCGAAATTGTAGAAGAAATTTCTATCTGATATCGATCTGATCTTTAGAATCTTTCGAGCGTTATTTATCGATAAATCGCAAAGAAATTGTGGCAGCTGTTAGATTTGAAGTTTATGTACTTCAGTCTTAGCAAAGGTTACATTTTGAAATACATAAACTTGAAATGATACATCTCGAATTTGTAGAAGAAATATGTTTATGATATTCTAAAAGAAATAACTATCTGGTATCGATCTAATCTTTAGATTCGCTTCAACCAGATCAAAGCTATAATAGTTATCTATAAATCGCAAAGAAATTGTGGCAGCTGTTAGAATTGAAATTTAAGTACTTCAGTTTTAGCAAAGAGGTTACATTTTCAAAATCATAAACAAGTAGAAATGATACATCTCGAAATTATAGAAGAAATATCTTAACTGATATCGATCTGATCTTTAGAATCTTTCGAGCGTTATTTATTTGCTTTCATGAGATCAAAGCTATAATAGTTATCGATAAATCGTAAAGAAATTGTGGCAGCTGTTGGCTAGCGCAATTCTTTGTGTAAATCTTGTCGAGCAGCGGCAGCGGCTCCTATATCATCCATTCTGGGTTGCCCCATTACTGTCAAAGTTCATTTACCCAATGGCAATTCGCACTTTTGAAAGTCATGCGTTTGCCAGTAGAGTTGAGAGCTTCGCTTCGCTTCCTGCTTGCCTTGCCCCAATGGCATTCCAGAAGATTAACTATGTTTTCGTTTGAACTTCGTACTGGCGACTTGGCTGGCTGGCTTACTGGCTGAAGAAGCCAAAGCCGAGCACCGGGATCTGAACTCCATTGGCGGCCATTAATATTGTGGTTGTCTGTGTGTGTGTGTGTGTTTGTGCCACGCGAATGCGGCCAAGCTCTCTTGGCATCTCTTCTAACTGGCCAAGCAAAGTCGACTGCTCCACATAGTTGTAGTTGTAGTTGTTGCTGTTGCTGTTGCTGTTCGCCTCGCTTCTTCTTCTTGGTGATCTTTTACGACCAGTTCCGGCAAGTTGAACGACTTTTGATCGGTCAGCCGCTTGCGGTCGACGATCGGTCAACGTCAGGCGTCATTAAAGCGGCCAGCGCCAGAGTCTCAGCCACAGTCACAGCAACAGCAACAGCCACAGTTCATGCTACACGCGCTAATGGAGGTGAAAACACGGCGAACACAACCAAAGACCAGACATCGACATCGACATCGACATCGTCTTCGTCTTGGCTGCAGATAGCGTTAACAATTAACATGCAGTTGGCTTTAGGTGTTGACACATTTTGATGCATATTAGCCGATGTTGTTGCTGTTGCTGTTGCTGTTGCTCCTTCTCAGCCTGTTTGATGATGATGCGTCAAAAGTCGCCTAATTAGCTGGCCCCAAAGCGGCTTAAGGCCTAGACCATTGAAATGCGCTTAGCCTGGCTAAAAACGAAGACATTGCGCGAACCAGTTTAAAGAAAGAGCGAGCGAACGAAAGAAACAACTCCGCCCCATTTTTGTGAGAGATAGACAAAAAGCCAATTGGCGTAATATTCAATTGAATTTATGGCCACAACGACACTCCAGACTACTCGCGACTACAGTTGCAAGTTGCAAGTTGCAAGCAAGCAAGCTGCATGCGGCATGTGGCATGAACTTGTTTCACTCGCAGTCACCATGGCCGTGGCCACGTTAGAAAACTTTGTCGCTGGCTTGTCTCGCATTTGAGATATTGCGGAGGTTGTAAATATTTAGTGCAGAGGTTGCTTTCGCAATCCAATATGAAGACATTGAGAACTGGTTCAGTGACATTGCCCCAGCCGGAGACCAGAGACTGCAGTCTGTGAAGACTCGATTCGACTCTGAGCTGGGCTGGGGCCTAGGAGAGGCCAAAGTCGCGGCTTTGGGTCCGCTTGTCGCATCATGTTGCAGCGTCAGAGTCGCCAGAGTTGGCAAGTGTTATTGATATTGCTCAGACTTTGGTCACCAAGAGATTGGCATGCACTGAAAGACACACACACACACATACTTTGCTATATATAACTAGCTCTCTCTCTCTCTCTCTCTCTATCTATCTGACTACGCATGGGTGGCTCGATGCGAGGCTTTATTATCGCCCCGCAGACTCAAATGCAGATGAAGTTATAACCAAAGTTGACCATAAGCTGCACCCTACAGCGCACTACAGGATATACACACACCTATATATATATATCTTTATACCTTCATTTCATATTTTCCACTTTTTCCTTGTGCATTTTAAATGCTCTGATTTATGGCTATATTAAGACACAATAATAATTTCTATGCGTGATCGCAGCAGCTGCAACCGAGTCTCGAGTCTATCCTCCTCCTTGCCTGTTGCACGCTCTCTGCCGCGTGCCACATTTCAGAATTTGTTTGCTAAATTGCCAGCGATTGAGACTCTTGATCTGCCAAGTGTCCCCCTGAGTTTGCCGGGAATTATGCATTTGATTAAGTGTGCGAAGGCAGCAGGTTGCTATGAAGATGTGCCTTCAATAATTATTAAAAGTGTCGTAAAAAGTGTTTTGAAATTGGCAACAAGTTAAATACAAGTGACTTCATATTAAACTTAATAAGTTTTGTTTAAAGAAATGTCACTTGTTTTACAACAAATCTGTTTTATCGGATTTTCTCATTTAACAATAATTTGTTCCTTGAATTAGTCTCTGTTAAACTTTTCAATGGAATTCTTTTTCTCTGTTGCTGTGCAAAATTTGGCTAGGCAAAATAGTTTGTAGTCGAAGCTGAGCTGAAGCAAAAACGCGATAAGAAAAATATTAAAAATATTTGACATGGGAACGTGACTTATAGACAAGCTTAGAGCGGAAATTCGTCATATTTATTTCATGCAATTCAATTGCTGTGTTTTTGTAACTCGAAAGAGTTGAATGTATATAGAGATATATACTTTAGATGTTAACTAAACTATCGGTTTAAATGAGTATATAATATTGACCATATTTGAAAATTAATATGTTTGCTGAATACAATGTCATTTGATTTAGAAGGAGTAAATGATATGGTTAAGAGAGATACATATTAAAATATCGACAATATATTTTACTTTTTAAATTGAATTGTCCCTTGATTCGCATTATTTCTGTTTGATATTAGTATTTCCTATATCTTATCTTATTTTTAGCTCTCTTTTAGCTACCCTTTCCAGTATTGAAAGATCTGATTTAAATTAACCTTTTAACATCCTAAAAGATACTTTTTGAAGCTAAAGCCTTTTCTTATTAATTTGAGTTGCCTTTGCTAGTCAAATTTTTCTACAATTCTCATTACAAAAACTCTTTCGATCAAATTTTCCTAAATTTCTCATTCCGTGAACTGTTTCAATCGGCAGCCTTTGACCACTTTTGACTGCCACTTACAGAAGCCGTTGGCTTCATAACTATTACACCTACTGTTCGCTTCTCTCTTTCGTGTGAATTCTTTGTGTACTTAATCAAACTGTAATAATGTTGTGTTCATAGCTCAATGATCAACCATTTGCCACAGTCAGAGTCGCAGTCGCAGTCACAGCATCAAAACTTTGAACTTGCCTGCCCTAAATGGCCCGAATTAGTTTCTTTCTTCAGTTGTGTCACTATCTGAGAGTGTGTGTTGTGTGTGTGTGTGATGACATTCAGGAATGTTTCCCAAGCCAAGCAACAAGCTCAACAAAGCTGTCAAAAAAAAACAACACAACAAAACGGCAACCAACGCGGAACTGTCTTTAGCCTCCCTCCCTCCGTTGCCCTTCAGCCATGAGTCTTGAGTCTTGTGTCTCTCTTTTGGCTTTGGGTAGTTTGTATGTAGTATCTCCATCTTCGGTGCCGTTGGGGTGTTCGACTCGAAACTCCAAGCACTCGTTGTGTGTATTCGTATTCGTATTCGTATTCGTACTTGCCCGTCATAGTCATAGTCGTACTTATTGTATTTGACATGCCAAATGCCAAAAGTACACGTAGGCGTCATAAGATTCATGACTCCAGCTCGAACTCGAACTCCAAACTGAAAACCAAAATACAAAACTAAAACAAAAACACGAGAAACGAGAAACTCTATAGCGACTATTAAATGCTCTAGTCAAGTGTAGCAAGGCAAACAACAATCTTCAAAATTGTGGTTATAAATCTTGAAGATGTTCCTCTTGAAGTGTTATTTAAAGTAGCCATAAAAATCGACTCTTAAATCCCATAGTTAAGTAATGGCTGTCATAAAATTACTCAGAAGTTAAAGAAGTTGCAAGCGATAAAGATTTGCATGCAATCGAATTTATTATTCAATTAAGTAGCAAATTTGTTTTTATATGAAGGCAACCTTATACATAAACTTAAGATACTTAAGATACAGTTTCGAAATTAAAGAAATTAAGAATAACCCCATTTTTTACATTTGTTGTTTATAAAATAAATAATGCTATAGGTAGAAAATGTTTGTTTAGTTGTTCCGTGAAGGTTTAAAGGTGATTGGGATGATAAGTTTAGCCTTTTTTTATAGCAGTAAACATTGACGAATGTGGCTAGATTTATTTATTATTAGTTGATATCTTTTTCTATCAACCTTTCATACAGATCACACAACTTTTATGCAACTATTTCCGTACTAGTTTTATTATTAAGCGATATTTTTTCTATCTAAATTCTACACAGATCAATCAACTTTTGTGGAAATATTAATGCTGTAGTTTTATTTTAGGGCGTTATCAGTTTCTGTCTAACTTTGATACAAACCAAATTTTATGTTAATATTTCTGTTATAGTTTTATTAATAAGGGATACTTTTTTCCATATAACTTCTAAACAGATTAATTTGTTTTGAGCGTCATCTGTTTTTATCTAACTTTTATACTGATCGACCAATTTGTATGCATATATTTCTGTTCTACTTTACTTCACTTATTTATAATACCCGTAGTTAGAGTATCATAAAAATCTGGTACGCTTAAGCCCACGGTGTCGTGTCGCGATCGCTGAGAGTCGAACGTTCTGCCAGCGACTCAGATGCAGACAGAGAAGGCAAGAGAGAACGAGAAAGAGAGAGAGAGAGAGAGCGAGCGATGCTGAGTTGCGGCACAAGACAACGTGTTATTGTTGCTTGGGTTCACATAAATGTCAAGCGGGCAACAGCAACACGAGTACGACAACGTCTCGCTCTGTATGTGTGTGTGTGCGGTGTGTGTGTGTTTATAAAGTAGAGATCGCTTTTAGCTCTAGATTTAGCGGCACAGTTAACGCCCCCGCCAAAAGTGTGCTGTTGTTGTTGTTGTTGTTGTTGTGATTGTCTGTTGCAGTTGGCCCTCAGCCGGAGGTGCTGTAAATGTTGCTGCCGGTTGAAGTTTGTCTGTCTCTCTGGTACTCTGGTATATGCATTTCAAAGTCGACCCTATTATTAGGCGCACAGTTTCATATTTCAGCATTATTATAGACAACCGTAAACAACAACATTATCATAAACGACGCTATCATAATCATCATCATTATGGCGATCATTTCGCACACAAATGTCAAACGCAACTCTCCTCAAGGGGACCGAGCGCACTTGTCACTTGAGCTTGGACCCAAAGGTCTCTTCTCTATATAACAACAACAACAACAACAACAACAACTTGCATGGTCTACGCAACACAACACAACGATCTCTAAACATACGATCGTCTCTCTGCTATCCTCCAGCTCGATCTCGAATTATTTGTTTATCTTTGGCTTACGAAGAGAGTTCGCATTAAAGTTTGATTTTTTATCGCTCTCGTGCACTCGTTACTTTGACTCTACACAGAGTCGAAGACCTTCCCATCCCATCCATAACTGTCACATGCTGACTAAAACTTTTATTTATTTATTATCATTTGCCTCTCGCTCTTTCGTTCATTTCAATTGATTTGGAAAGTTGCATTAAAATGCAATTTCGATTTTTCGGGGGCAAACACAAAGAGACACAAAGGCAGGAAGTTCGACCGTGGGGGAAATGACTTGACTTGACTTGACTTGATAGACAGTCAGTGCATTTTCCATATTGGAAAATCAATTATCTTACGCTCTATGACTTGAACTTTTTCCTCTATCTTTTCCTATCATTTCTTTTGCTCAACTGGTTAACTCAACCGTTAATGGCATAATGAACGTCATGAGATGATTTCGTTCTCGTTTTCATATCTGTCTCTTGAACCAGTTTTCATAGTTTCTGTTGATGTTTATCAGTTAAGAGTGTGTCGCCTTTTATATATTGAGATATTTACTGTTAACAAACGAGATTACATCTACAAATTTAAATACACTTGGCAAACAAAATTAACACATTAATTGGTTGTTTAGGCTTAAGTGGAATGATCTTTAACGAATTTATAAAACTATTTCAGAATCTATTTCTCATCTTGTGAATGGAAATGAATTGCTTCAAGTTTTCTTATATTAATGTTATTACATTTGAATTTAAAATAAGTGTGAACAAAAATAATGCTAAACTTAGAACTAACTTTAACATAAAGATCCATTAATAAGGATTAGATGATTAATGAAGCTTTAAAGTTTATTTTAAATATAGTATAAAGCTAACCTTCGGACTAATTTTAATTTAAAGATCCATTATTAAGGATTAGTTGATCGGTAAAGCTTTAAAGTTTATTTAAAACTAAATTTATATTTGAATAAATAGAGTTTAAAATAAACTTTTAATCTTAACCGATCGACTTATCTTTAATAATGGGTCTTTAAGTTAAAATTAGTCCTTTGTTAAGCATATATATTTAAAATATTCTTTAAAGTTCAACTTAATACTTCAATTTAAGCATTTACTTCCATTACTGATCGATTATGCGATCAGATCACAAAAGAAATAAATTCATTCAATCATTAGCACAAAAAATGTTGCAATATCAATTTCATTTTGACGATTTCCTTTCGCTTCGATTGCCTGTATTAATAGATTTAGATGAATGTTGGTATCACTGCAATTTGCTTTCTTTCGCCCCTCGATCACATCTAAACTGCCACGATGCGATCTCGATCGTTTTGAGTTCTCTAGCAGAGTTTTTTCTGTTTTTTTTTTTAGCGCCGCAAGTTGCATGCACTTTAACGGTGCTTTGTTGCAGTACCTGCACTTGGTTTTGAGGAGCTTTCTTGGCCGCAGGGGGGAAAACCAACAAATCACCAGAGACCTAATGATTATAAACTTAACGATCTTTGCAAGTTTTGCGGCGGCGTTGGCGGTCAACGCATTATCAGCTCAAGTCACTCGACCAACAACGGCAACAACAGCTAAACTGCTGCACACACAACAGCAACCAACAGCAGCAGCAGCAACAACAACAGCAGCAAGTGAGGCACGTGCTAAACATGCAACTCCTACTCTTGCCACGGCCAAAACAACAGCAACAGTAACAACAACAACAAGCAGACACGACGACCATTCACTCTTTGCTTCAGTCAGCAGCAGCAGTCAAGGCATTGACTGAGCTGAGCTCCTCCGGATGCACTGGGCCAGAGCAATATGCTAGCCATTAATCCATGAATTACTTAAAACCACATTCCATGCCCCTGCTGCCTGCTGCTGCTGCTGCTGCAGAATAAGGGGCAACATTTAAATTGCCCGCTTACCGCCATATTTCAATATATTGGCAACTCTCATTCAGCTTCTCTCTCTCTCTCTCTCTCTTTCTCTACCTTCTCTCTTTCTCTGGAGGCCGCCTACAAAATGCGCAACGACAAGCAATTTTCTTGCTGTTCCTTTAGCATTTTCCTCCTTCACTTTTTTTTTTTTTAGTTTTTGGTTGTCTGCTCTTTTTGTGATATTGTTGCACGATAATGATGTCGTCTGTTTGATGATGTTAGCCAGCAGAGAGAGAAAGAGAGAGCACACTTAGAACAATCACCTACATTGAAAAGTTGGCAACTTTGGGGCAAAAATCACAGCACGAAAGCAAATGATTGCAATCGATGAGGAGAAGCTGCTGTTGCAACGTTGCTGCTGCTGCTGCTGATGTGGTTGCTGCTGATGTGGTTGCTGCAGGCCAAACGTTGGCAGTTGCAACTCCGCATGCTGGTGCAGAGGTTATATGCAGCGAAGGTTAAGAGGTGGCCACGGCACACACAGTGCCTGCCATTTAAACTGACAGCCAGCCAGTAAAAAACACAACTGCAACAGCAGAGGGTTGCGGGAAATCTCTAGCGCATGACTGGAAGCAAAAGAGAGACAAAGAGAGAAAAAGAAGCAAGTCCGAAACGGAGACCGAAAGTCAAATGCCAAGCAGCAAGAGATCATGCTTCGCTTGGGGTTCGAGTTCGGGGTTCGGGTTCGAGTTCGGGGTTCGGGGTCTGTGCAACAAGTCCAGCCAGGTCGACATCATCGTCGTCGTCGTCGCTCGTGGTGTGTTATCAAAGCTGATGATGATTATACCCACTTGCACGCCTTTTTTGTGTGCTTGCCCCCCCCCCCCCCCCTCCCCCCTTTTACCCCTCCTTCAATCCAGCTCTTATACCCTACAGGAAGCTGTTGCTGATGCTGAGCCATTGCCAATTGGCTACTCGTCGTTGCCGTCGCCGTCCTGCAGCTCTTGCAGCTTGTTGCATGCATTATTATTATGCGCATGCGCACAGTTGGCCATATAATCTAAAATTGTATCTTTGGCGTGTAACCCGGGGCACTTTCTGTTGCTGCCACCGCTGTTATTGCCTCTCCTCTCTTGCCGCCAGTTTCTTGTGGCAGGCAACAACAATGCCAGGCAGCTAGCCAGCCAGGCAGCCAGCAGAGCAACCAAAATAAACTGATTATGTGCCGCTCTCGAACTCTCTGACTCCTCCTGAACTGCTGCGAACTACCCAAAGCATCGCTGCTTCTACTGCTTCTGCTGCTGCTGCCAAACAAAATTAACAGCGTGCTCTGTAGTTTCAGTTGTCGTTGTTGTTGTTGTTGTTGTGTACGTTGTCTTGCGAGGGTCTTCACGGGTCTTTGAGGGTCTTTTGGGGCGCGTCTTTGCTGCAGTTGATGCCTTTTGTTAGCTGCTGTCCAGCGGGTCACATCAAATTTGCTAATATTTTGACCCTAAGATGCAACATTATGCTAGTCATGATTGCACCATGGGCAAAATTACCGAGAACTCCGCTTGAAAACTAAAGTACATGAAATACGCCAAAGATTATTTATAGTTTCTAAGGAAATTAAGCTCAATCGATAACAAAAACTTATCGATAACTATTTGTGAGTATACACTTTATTACTTTCTTATCGAACGTATAAATTCCAAAATATGATGTTATCGATCATTCAACTTGTATCGATACATGTACTAGCAAATCGATAAATTGACTATCGATTTCAAATATATGCTCTTGTCGACTCCCTTAATCGACTGCATCTTTAAATTTATATCGATTAACGTGTAAACAAATCGATAACATTTACTATCGAATACGAATAACGTTTGCAATTCATTTCGATCCCTACTCTTATCGATTACCTCAATCGGCGGCATCTTTAATCTTCTTATCGATAAATGTAGCTCATTTCAATAAAGCGTCGCGTCGCTTTCTTTGCAGCATAGAAACTTTCTAAATGAGTTGAAGCCAATTGCATAATTTATCGATACATTTACCGCTTATCGCGTGGCTCAATCCAACAGTAACACGACTTTATTACGCTTGCGGCAGAAGCTGAGAAAATGAAATAGACCAACTGAAAAAGAGAGCGAGAGAGAGAGAGAGACCGTATTAGATAGAGAAAGATATTTATTATTTATTGCAAACAGAGACTGCAAAAGTTCATTCGGGGCCCTTGGGGGCGTTTCTTTGTGTAATTTACTAAACTATTTAATATAATAAGCGAGGTTTTTTGTGTTTTTGTTAAGTTGATTGTTCTATGTATTTAGAGAGGAAGGAGAAAGAGACGTAAATCAATCAGAGACTTGCTCGAAATTCCAAAGCGAGTGCAATTTCCAACACCTTTTGGATTGTTGCACGTGCCCTAAACAACGACGATGACTTCTAAGCTAAGTATTTGCTACTGAATAAGAGAAGAAGAAGAAAGAGAGAGAGCGAGAGAACGTTGGCGGATGCAATGGAGCTACAAGTGAGGCCCACCTAGTGATATTTTGTGCCTGGCTCAATGCGTAACAAGATCAAACCACAGCCACCGCAGAGGATGTTTGGCATTAAGCGTAATTGTTGGCTTTTGCTACGGTCAGACGGACAGACAGACAGGCAGACGGACAGACAGACGGACAGACAGACGGACAGACAGACATACAGAGGAGCAGTCAGTCAGTCAGCGAGAGCAACGAGAAGAAGACAAAAATACAAAATCATTAAATACTTCGTACTTCGTATGCTACCCAAAATCAAAGCCAAAGTCACAAGTGAAGTGGAGCCAAACAAGTCAACTTTTTAGGTGGGCAGATCGAGCAGCCAACAACAACAGCAACAGCAACAACTGGGCAGCCAAAGGTTGTTGATGGGCCACGGCAACTGCTGCTGCTGCTGCTGCTGACGGCAATCAGGTCGAACTGCGAGTCGCTTTTGGCCAGACATGAAGAATTACAATGAGTAGGTAGTTGGGCACAATTGCCACAGCAGCAGCAGCAGCAACAGGCTGTCTTGGCAGCAGGTCGGCCCACGTTCCTCAAGACGAAGCCGAAGCCGGACTGACTGCTCCCGGGCATAGGTAGCACAAAAAGCTGTTCAATTTAGAATTCAAATTGTTGTCTTCGCTTTTACCCCGCTGCTCAATGTTGTTGCTCTGTTGCTGTTCTTCTCTGTCTCTTACTCTGACTCCAACTCCAACTTGGACTGCGACTGCGACTGCGACTCCAACTCTGTAAGGTTAAGCAGGTCAAAATCTGTACAACTAAATTGAGCGCAGAAATACAATTGAGCTGCTGCTGCTGCTGTTGTTGCTGCCCCAACTTGAAATTCATTTTGGGTTTTCTCTTTCTCGCACTCTCTGTTCGAATTAAAATGTATTTCAACAGCAACAACATCTGCAATCGGTGACCAGAAGCAGCCAGAAGCACTTTTGTAGCTGCTTATTAGTGCGCCCTTGTGTATTGTATATATTTTTGACCATTTCACAAAATAAAAGGTTTTCATTTGTGCTCTGCACGTTTCACATTTGACGCTTGAACGAGGATCTGCAAGTCAAACATTTGACTCACAGCACGGACAGCTATTAATTTATTTGGTATTTTCGTATTAGTTCCTTTTGTTTTTGGGGCTTTGTGAGGCGCGTGTTTTATGGGTTTCTTTTTTTTTTTTGCTTTTGATAATCGTTTTCTATAAACTCATTTTTTTTACGATCGCCCATCTGTGTTCTATGTAAATATTGCGCAACAAAATGACTTTATTTGGCTTAACTTTTATTGATCTATTAAAGACAAAAAAAAAAAAAAAAGAAAAGAAAACCAGAAATAACTAAGCGCTCAAATGTTATAAATCCGAGACTCGGAAATATTTACGACTTTCGAGAGAGTTCAACCAACAAACTTGAACTATAAACTTGATTAGATTGATAGACCAAAAACAAAATAACAAATGAAAATAGTTTGATAATCACTTGTGAGGCTTCAGGGATAAGCCAAATATGTTGATCCAAAACTTGGGTCATAAACCCAATCGAGCAAGCGAAACCTGAGGATTTTAATATCTTTTGAAACCTCTTTTGTTCAGCTGACAATCCATATTGCTTTTTATTCTCTATGATGTCGTATGTAATCTTGGTATTATTTTATTTCTCTTCTTTAGTTTTGGCACATGCCTAGAAATGTGTTGTTTATGTTAAGTTACATTTTTTTCTGTTTGACAATCGAGGTGGAACTTTCAAAAGATAAACGTCGAAAAACGTTTTAATTTGGTGTGGAACGCCAATCAATCGATTCGTTTCGATTTCTTGGAGGTGTTTCATCTCCAATCAAAATAACCAATTTGCATTTAAATATTCACTAGATTAACAAACTGTCAGCCAAAGTCGTTTGCGTTGAATTTATCGATAAAAGCATTTATTTCGTTATAGAAACATGCGAGGAGATTTGAACTTTTTAACTTGTTCTATAAGTTGAGAATTTAGTAATTCTTTTCTACTTTAATTTTACTCATTGAAGTAAATTTAAGGTTTCCCAAATATTTTAAATTTAGTATTTGTTTTCTATTCCATTTTCATTCATTGCTTGCTAAAGTTTAAGCTTCGGCTTGTTATAAAGAATGACCTTTTTTTGATGAAATCATTTTGACCGTATTAAGAATTGTTCTTAGGCTTATCGAATGATTTCTACTATAATTATGAAATGGTTTTTTATGCTTGTTATATCGAATGATAGCGTAACCTATTTCTACTTTTGTATCTGGTCAAATCATTGGCCATTCTCTGAGCTCATTTCTAGCAACTAACAAGTTCGAATGCCTTTTGTTTGATGCACCAAAATGATTTGCATATTTCCATATTTTTCCTTTCCTCTATTTTTTTCTCTCAATTTTTTTGTAAATTGCCCATGCTGCCACAGAGTCCAATTACATTGCGTGCAACAGCAGCTTGAAGCTGACTCCACATGGCACACATGGCCTCCAAATGTGCAGCTGGAACTCTGAAGTCGGAGTCGAAGTCGGACTTGAAATTGGAGTTCAAAGTCAAGACCGAGTTGCACATTCAAATCTCTTTTGGGTAGTATTGTTATTGGCGTCTAGTTAAAGCCGTTGCTCTCTTTGCTAGTTGCTATTGCTGTTGTTGTTGCTGTTGACGGTCAGTTGGTTTTTCTATTGTTGCCCCGGCGCTGCCTTGTCAATTATTGGTTAGAACAGAATTTAGAACGCGAAATACACTTTGTGAGCAAAAAAAAAAAAACGTAACCACAAAGGCAGCAAATCAAACCTCCGCATAGCATAGCCTGCCCCTCTGTCTTTGTTTGTTACTTTGTAGCTAGTAGCTACCATTATTGTTATTGTTGTCCAGCGAATTATGACAGTAGAAGTTCGAGTCACACAAAAAGCCACCAATTTCCGGTATGCATTCAGTTCATTCAAGTTAAGTTTTTCTCCCTTTTGCGTATCGACAGAGATATTATGTGAAATGGGTGGGAACTTTTGCTTTAACTGAAACAATTGTTCAACCTAAGAACTGTGCTTTGAGGTTTCTACGACCTAAGGCTAATTACATAGCTTAACAAATAAAGGTAGTTTTCTTTTACTTTTTGCAAATGCAAGTTTTTCTGCTTAGTTTCATTTCAAATTCCTGTATATCAATTGTCTAACGGTCTGGCAACATTAAGCTGAGGAATTGCCTTATTAAGTTGGCTGCGCTTCGTGTAGCTGAATATATTTTCATACAATTTTATTTATTTACAATTTGTTAGTCTATTTCTAATAACCTGTTGTAACCTCTTAAACCTATGAGTATTTTATTATCTACTACTACTTTGAGTTGGCTTCGCTATCTTTTAATCTTGGCTTGATCTGTGGTCGTTAGAAATCCTACATCTATATGATTTGTATCTTCATTTCTGCGCATTTCTTCTATTGACTTGTAGCGTGCTTCTCGTCGTATCAGTTCGTTCTTAACTAGTTGCTTATTGTCTAGGAATTCTGCTGCTTTCAGCTTCTTGTACAACATGCGATCATTGTTGGCCTTGGCCATTAAAAAAGGATCTGGGGTGGTGACCCAAGGACGTCTTGTGGTCACAGCAGTGCTATAAAAAGCCGTATGATTAACCGCAAAGGGACTTGGCTTGATGAAGAAGGCAATGTAACCAGGTCGTCGTACATCTCGCTCCACAGGAAACACACTGCAAGTGCAGAAGAATAGAAAATAGCAGCACAATCTTTGATTATTTTAGACTTACCAAAACCCCTGATGAAAGTCACCCCACTTGGGTCCCCACCAGGCGCCCAGCACACGAAAGGGACACGAACGATTGCGTCCCGGATCCGAGATGAGCACCTCGCCCACCGAGATGAACATGAGATCCGTGGTATTCGCCTCGACGAGATGCGCCTTGCGCAGCATGAAGAGATCATTGAAGCCGGAGATGACGAAATCATCGTAAAGATTGTAGACCAACTGATTGTTATTGTCCTGGCCAATGATCAGCATGGCCAGACGCATGTTATTGATAATGTGTGCCAATGCCAACAGATTGATGTTCATGTCCTTGTAGTCCTCGGTGATGTAGCCAAAGAACCAATGTCGCATGTGAACCCGAGTGGGCAACTCGATGCGATTCATGAGGAGCCAAGGACCGCCCCAGCTGTTGGCGAACTCACACAATACCTTGGACGGTAATCCTCGATCCCTCAGCAGCTGGACGCCAAACAGTTCGTGCAGGTTCATTTCCTCGTGGCATTTGGCCTGCGGATAATCAAAAAATTCCGGTGGATGCGGAGTTCGAGTAGCTGATAACTCAAACGCTTCCTTACTCTGACTTGTGGGCTTCTTTGGCTGCGGGAATGAGGCTGTTGTTGTTTTTGTTGTTGTTGTTGTTGTTGTTAATTCGTCACTCTCTTCAGTTTCTCTCTCTAGTTTGCTGTCCACAACTTGATCGGATTCCACGCACTCTTCGTCGGTGTTTGAGGGCAGCTTCGAGCAATCAATTTCCTGATCCTGCGTTGTCTTTGTTGACTTGCTTGAGATTGAGGTTGCTCTTGATGTGGTGGTGGTGGATTTGTGTGTATATCTTTTTGTATGATGCTCCCTTGATCTCGACTCTGCGGAATCTTTCTCTTGCTCCGCTGACCCTTGACTTTTGCTCTCGTTACTGTTGTCTTCCTCCTTCTTGCTCTCATTCTCGATCTTAGTTTCGTTACTGATCGCTTCCTTGGTATTCTGTCCTGTGTAGCGATTGTTATTGAACACAAAGTTAATGTAGTATGTCTGTCCCAGCACAGCCAGGGGTAACAATACTATCCAGGGGCAATGTAGCAACAACATTGTCTTCTGGCTGCACTCTCGACTGCCAACCAACTCAAGAGCTGATGTCTCGCTTTATAGACTCGCCCGGTAGCTGTGGCGGATGCATTTGGACCAGCGCTGATTTGGCTATCGCTTTTGGCTTTTTTATGCCCCAGACTCGTTAAAGTTTATGACTGTTTCAAGAGCTGCAACAGCACCTGAAGAAACTAGTGAATGGCAGTTCCCTCTCTCTGTTCGTAGTTGCAAGTATAATAAATATTAATTGCTCTTTTTAGCAAATATTAAAAGATACAAGTATTAAAAGAAAACAACCTTTTTTATTTTTATTTCGTATATCAGTTTAGTAATCGAGCTAGTTTTCCCACCCTCAGCTTGTCAACTGTTCACAGTTTCTACACTGTTCTCAGCTGGTCAACTGTTTGCTGGTCATTAACTGTTCTCAGTTCTTTGACAGCACTAAAATGCAAACTGTTCACACTTTAACAAGTGTATGCACTTTCTCTACTGTCAAAAGTCCTTGCTAAGCTCGGTTTCTCAACTGTTCTCACTTAAAGTATTTTATACTTAGCGCCTAAACTGTCCGTAACTAAGCTACGCAATCAATATAAAGTGCTCTTTTCATAGTTTTTATTTAATTTATTATAAGTTTTTATTAGCAATTTGTAGTAATTGAATTGTAGTCGAGCCTTCTCTTCCTCCCTTATTCCCCTGTGAACTCCTCGTAGTCATCGGCGCCATACAATGTTGTACGCTTATCTTTTCCTAAGTTCTGCGAGTCCTGAGCATCTCCGGAACCGGAGCCAGCATTGCTGCCCGAGTGTCCGTGACTCTCGGAGCTCTCGTAAATAGAGCGAACGTAGCGTCCACCAAAGCTGTCATCGATGCTGATCTCATAGCTGCTGTGATGACTGTGATCGTTGTCGGGTCCCTTGTCCTCGTCGTTCTCGGCCAACTTGATGCGTCTATTAGCTGCGTCATGGCTGTCGCTATCATCGTCGTCATCATCCACTCCCGGCACATTGTCGTCATCATCGTCGTCGTCATCGTCATCGGAATCGTTGTCGCTAGCTCCTTCATCGCCACTGTTGGCTTCACTATCATCGCTGTCGCCGCTGCCATCGTCGGCAGCGTCGTCATCGTTGCTATCATCCTTGTCATCACTGTCGTTGCCTTCGTCAGCAGCACTTCCACTGCCACTAGCATCGCCGTCAGATCCTTCGGATCCTTTACTAGCTGAAGCTGCCCTTATTCCACGTTTTTCTACGCCACCATTCCCCAACCCACCATCTTCGCCATTGGCATCCGGATTGTTGTTGTTGAAGGCAAAGTTCATGTAGTACTTCTGGGCCAGCACAGACTGCAGCTGGCACAGCAGCAGGCCAAAGGCGAGTATCTGTATTGGGTGTATGCTCAGCCGTGTCCTCATGATCCTCAGCAGACTCTGAAACAGCAGCCGCCGAGTTTTCTCCCTTATATATATAGATATTATGTGGCCCCAGTCTTCTGTTCGTAATGTGCATCCAATCGCATTCGCGGCCCACAAATCAATTTCGATTGGGTCAACTTCAACGAGGTGATCATTAAATGCGCAACCGATAAAGGTTGCACTGCGCGAAATAACCAGGGCAGTTGTAAAGTTATTTGTGATTGATGGTTTTACTTTTTGTGGCTCAAAATTTAATATAAACATATGTCTGCTCATATTTTTGAGCATTAATATTGCAAACTTAACCTCAATTCTAGCAAATTGTGAGGTTATGTACGGTTTTGTACAGTTTTGTACAGTTTAAGATTGAGCCGTCATCAGTCAGATTTAAAGTTGTATTTTTTATAGTTAATTATTTAGTTCAATCATATGTTTATTTATATTTTTGAGCATTGATATATGCCTACATAACCTCAAACTTATCACATTTTGAGGTTAAGTCCGTTTTTTTTTTTAAACTATAAACTTGTTTGAATGTATTGATTTTTAATTTATTTTGAAGTTTGTTGACAAACTGTTTTTAATAGATAGAGCAGCTTTATGGCACGATACTACAGCCTGTAGTCAGAACAAACAGTTTCATGTACATATATAATAAATATATATACGGAATCAGCTTTGAAGCGTTGCAAGTTTAATTTAAAAGTGGCCTTTGTTACAGTTTTTATGAATAAGAATCTTGCTTGCGATCAAAATGTAAGATCAAGATCAGGCTGTTAATTGGTTTACATGCTGAACTCTTTGACTTTGGCTTTTGGGGTTCAACTCGTATTAGACCTTGGGAGTATTTTCGCCAGTGCAGTGTGTGGCCATCAATGTGGAGGGCAAACGGCGGCCGAGTTGAGTTGAGTTGAGGTTGCTGCTCGATCGCAGCACAGTGGCAATTCAGTTGGCAGACAGACAAGCGAAGCAGGCAGGTAAAGAGCAGCAGCAGCAGCAGCACAAACAGGTTGCAAGCCTCGGCCACGGCCATGGAATTCAATCAGGGCCAATCTATAATAGAAATCTCATGTGGAGGGGAACAGCATTTGCTGCCAATAGCAACGTGCAACGTGCAACAGCAGGCAGCAGGCAGCAAGTTGCAACCACCGAGAGCCAGCCCACTTTCAATCGCTGTTGGCGTCGTGCGTTGCAAATATGAAAATGCTACTGCGGCCACAGAGGCGACTCTGGCTGACTGGCTGGCTGGCGACTCTGTTGACTGCAACAGCAGCAGCGGCTAAAAATCGTTTTTCATTAACAATTTTAAAAGCTGCGCATTAATCAGACACACACACACACACACATACATAGAGGCAAAGAGAACAGACGCCCTCCGTTGCAAGTTGCAAGTTGGTCATGCTGGATGCATAAATTTTATAAGCAACCAAGCAGCAGCCACAGCAGCAACATAACTAATTCCCGGCCTCCTCCTTTGGATCGGTCTCTATCCCACTCTAACTAATCATTTCCCCTCTCTCACCTCTCTCTCTCTCTCTCCGTTTCTCTTGCAGCACTTTCGTGATCAGAGCATAGATGGCACGGGCTTGCCGCTGCTAACCGAGGATCATTTGGTTAGCTCGCTGGGCATGAAACTGGGGCCGGCATTGAAGCTGCGCTCCATATTGGCGAAGAAATTGGGCGGGCCGTGTCCGTGTGTTGCGTGCGTTGCGCAGGCGCAACAGATGTTGGCGCTGCAAACGGGAGGAGGCACAACAACAACAGCAACAACAGCGACTACCAACAGCAGCAGCAATATAACGACAACGACAGCAACAACAACTGTAACAAGTTGCAACAGCGGCAGTTTGTTGAACAGTAGCAGCAACAACAACGGCAGCAACACGGCGGCAACAGATAACTGCAATGGGCCCAGCAACATGGCCAACGATGTTGCTGCAACAATGTTGCCCTGCAGCTTTGATGCTGCCGACAGCAACAGCAACATTTACAATAGCAACAACAACAAGGATGCTGCCAGCTAGTTTCTTGTGTCACAATCAACGCGCAAATGAATGCAGAAAACCACAACAACAACAACAACAATTAATTTAATTAGATTTATGCATGCTAACAAATTGCATTTCAACTGCAAATGTTGTACCAAAAGAGCTTTCAAATGAAGTTAAAACACAACACACAACACCACAACAAAACACAGACATAAGTAAATTAAAAATACGTTAAAGATAATTTAAATTTAATTTAAAATAATCATTGCTAAAGTTGTAAACTTTAAGCAGCAGCAGCAACAATCGCAAAGTCTTCCATTTGCATGATCGAAAAAACAAGAAAATAACACTTAAAGTTATAAACATATAAAAACAATTAATTACCAATTAATCAATTGAACGAGGAATTAGTCAATTACAAGTGAGTTTTTTGTTTAATAATGAATTACATTTACAATTACAACAACAAAACAACAATAACGATTACGTACTTAATTACAACTATCTATTATATTTATTTTAACATATTTGCAAATTTCGTTTATAACTGCTAGTCAGTAATATATATACATATTATTATTATTATTATTACTATTACAATTATGATTTAGTGACATTCGGAGAACTTAAAGCGACAAATTTCAAATTTTTCACACACACTTGATTTCCTTATTTGTTTTAGCAAAGAAAAGGCTATTTATTATTATTTGTATTTTTTTAATTTTAATCTTTATTTAATATTATATTGTATGTTTACGTTTAATGAGGTATACTTTTGAAATTTTTGCGTTGTTTTATTATGATTATAATAATAATTTTTGCGGCCATTGCATATTGGAATTCCAAATTCGAAATTAACTAAAAAAAAAAACCTAAGGAAAAAAAGATGAATGAAAAGGAAAAAAGAAAACAAAGTTAGAAATTTAAGAGCTCCAAGACTTGAAGACAACAAACAAAACAAAAAAGAGAAAAAACAGCAAATGCATTGTACATATTGTTTTATTTAATTACATATATACATTACGTTATAGTTAATAATTATATATATTATGTATAATCTAGGCAACTGCAACTGCAAACTTAACAAATCAAAATGTGTAATGCTTATAGACAAGACAAGAGAAAGAAATGATTTATATTTTATAAACAAATATATAGCTATTTTTCACACAAGCAAATATAAACAGTAAAACAATTATTGCAGTTGTTGGCCAAGTTAGTGGCAAGCAAGCCGAACTGACCTCCAGTCGGGTCGAGCGTAACCGTTGCGCCAAAAGGCAACCAAGGATGGACTAACTACTGACTGCAGGCCAATTAAAAGCACGCAGCGAGCGCACTTCAACGTCTAATTACAAATTGGAGTCATTGAATTTAATCGTATTAAAATCCGCATATATCTAGGGGATATACTTGATGCACTTATGCACCTCAGGCACGCAACCACCTGATTAAGAGTTCTCTTTTTGTGTTGCTCTCATAATTCGAAGCCCAAGTACAATTCTATGCTCAACGTTCTATATAACATCATTCAAGGCAGCCATCATGGACGCTTCTTCAAATCCAATTCCAAATGTTGCCCCTATTTCATAGAGAAAATCATTTAGAAGACATTTTTGTGATATTCATAATACGTACATATTTCGACATTTTATTGTTTATACTTTAAAACTGATGATAATGGAATTTATGACATTTTGGATGGACACCTTCTTCTTCTTAGTGCTATGACAATGATTGTACTTAAATGCTATGGATTTAGTTGTGGTTGTGGCACTTTTAGCGTATCGTTTCCCCTCTTTAGGCCGGAACGGCTTTGTCACCATTCTCTTGGCCACTCTCCTGCTTCTTTGGCTCCTCCTCCGGCTTCTTGGCTTCCTCCGTTGGCAATTCCTTGACACCCGTTGAACCAAAGCCCGCCTCGCCGCGCACTGTGTCCTCCAGTTTGTCGACCTGCTCCAGCTCGGGATAGAAGATGCGTTCGCAAATGAATTGGGCAATGCGATCGCCACGCTTCACCTCGAAATCGGCATCCGAGTGATTGAACAGCACAACACCCAGATTGCCGCGATAATCCTCATCCACAACGCCGGCGCCCACATCGATGAAGTTCTTCACAGCCAAGCCAGAGCGTGGAGCCACACGACCATAGGAGCCCTCTGGCACTTGGACCTGCAGATCCGTCTTGACAATGGCCTTGCCACGAGCCGGCACCACCAAGTCGTAGGCACTGCGTAGATCGAGTCCAGCAGCACGCTCCGAGCCACGTACGGGTTCAAGTGCGTGCTCGGTGAGCTTTGCAAAGCGCAATACACATTTGCTGTCGAGTTTCATCTTTTTGGCAGCTGGTGTGTTGTCAACAACGGGCGAAGACATATGTAATGAATTGCAAGTTAATTAATAAGTGCGAATTTGCGGAGCGGCTTGTGGCTCTACCTAAAATTGATGCGCGAATAATGAAAATTTGCAAAAGACGCCGGCAATTTGGCGCGAATTTGAGCAGCTGTTGCGTTTTTACACGCAATGGTCACATTGAGTGCGATAGTCGTGCTTTGTTTCGTTAAGTTGAGCATTTTTGCGTAGTGCTGCTGCTCATTTTGCGTCGAATATGGTATATTTTGGTGTACGTGAAAATTGATTGCGTGCTAACATTTGCAGAAGTGGAAAATCAGTGCCAAAATTATATTTGAAAATTTGTTAAAATCATTTCAGCACAGTCTACCTGTGCAATATTAATATTGTGGTATAAAAATACCTAAATATAAAAGAAAAGCTTTTTCGGTTTGAAAGTGTAACCAACTGACATTTCTCGCAGAATGTTTGGTATATAAAGTGTGTTTTAAAACATATATTTTGGAAATGTAGTTTATGGTCACACGCTAAAATATAAGGACAGCTTTAAGAAAGCTCGCTGTTTTTTAAGAAATTTAATTTCATGTAAAATAATAATTAACTCAATTAGTGTGTTTATAATTAATACAAAGTATTCTTTGGTGATGTTTGAAATACACAAATCAATGTTTTAAGAAAGTGTAACATCAATGCTTCGATTTTGCAAGCAAGAACAGCAACAACAGGAAACCGGGAAAGAGAAGGCATCATCTATTGATTTGCAATAATTGCAAAACTTTGTTTAAGGCCACAACATGGATTTCACAGACTTTGAGGTGCGCAAGGTAAGTAGATGTTCTATATTATTTTGATGACTCTGGAATGCTATCACATTTATTGCACTTTGCAGTGCCCAGCCACCGTGATGTACATTCCAAATTTTATTACCTCGGATCAGGAGCAGTCGATATTGAGTCACATTGAGCGCACACCGAAGCCACGCTGGACACAGCTATTGAATCGCCGCCTGGTGAACTATGGTGGGGTACCGCATCCCAACGGCATGATAGCCGAAGAGATACCCGACTGGCTGCAGAACTATGTGGACAAGGTAAACAATCTGGGCATCTTTGAGTCGCAGAATGCGAATCATGTGCTGGTGAACGAATATCTGCCCGGTCAGGGCATCTTGCCGCACACCGATGGTCCGCTATTCTATCCCATTATATCGACCATTTCATGTGGTGCCCACACAGTGCTGGAGTTCTCGAAACGCCAAATGGAAACCGGCGACAGCGACGCTTCCCGAGAAGTGCTCTTCAAACTGTTGCTGGAGCCACGCAGTTTGCTGATACTGAAGGATACGCTATACAGCGATTATATGCATGCCATCAGTGAGATAAACGAGGATACGCTCTGTGACCGCATCTGTAATTATGATCTGTGCGAGAATACCTACAAGATTGGGGATCATCTGGTGCGACGAACGCCACGCATCTCGTTGACCATACGCAATGTGCCCAAGACCAGCAAGATGAAGCTGAAATTCTGTTAGACTGTTCACCCACAAGAGTTGTTATTAGTGTATTTTGTTAACCAACTGCACGAGTTTTGCGATTGTACGAAGCCCACTGAAACTACAAGTTATATATACTCTATAGATATGTATATGTAAACCAGATGTGAAATCTTCCGCTAGTAATTGTAAGCATTTAAGCACACATAACGCACACTTTACTACGCACTGAGCAACGTTTCATAATGCAAAAGATTGTTGGCTTATTGCAAAGCAAAAGTATTGTATCAACATTGCCCACCAAGTGCTTTATTTTTGGTAACTGAAATAGCAATTGAAACTGAAAAAGCAGATGTCGAAGCAATTATATGTGCACATTACTAGATTGTTTGTGCTTCAGCAATTGCATAATTAATTTAGTTAATTGAAAGCAATATATATATATAGATTTATATATTTAGAGATGTATACACTTAATATACAATTTGTTAAGCGCGATTCACACACACACACACAGTCTGTGTATTGATTTTTGTGATCGAGCTGAAGCTACACACACACAAAAACTTCCAAAGGACCACACACTCCTATCATGTATGTATGTATGTATGTTGCATGTGAATTTATGTAAATCCTTGATGTGTATTTTTGTAATCATTTTCCACAGCGCACCACAGAAACCGAAAAAAAGACAACTAGCAATTAACCAAAGAAAAAACTACTGTTGATGTCAAATAAATTGTTTGTCCATGTTCTTGTGATTCGATTCCCCTTCCCTCGGAAATTGTGCTGCTTCATCCTCTAGGATTCCTCCTGCCACTCCAGTCGAAATTCACGCTCAAACACCAAGCGATCATACAGGCGCACCTCACTGATCCGAGCCGAGATGTCCAGACGCAGCTCACTCACCGCCAGATGAAAGTTCTGACGCACCGCGCGCTGTTTGTCCGGCGTCAATTGATTCAACGGCTTGCGAAAGATGCTGATGATGCGCTGCAGATGATACTCAACGCTGGCACAGCGTCCAATGCACACCCAGAGATTCTCCGGATCGTGTATGTTGCCCGGAAAGCGTGTGCGCTGATCGAATGGTGCTTTGCCGGACAACAGCGAACGCACCTCGCTGACAATTTCCTGGTGCGTCTTCAGGTCACGTGTGCTGAGCGTCTTGAACTCGTATTTGTCGCAGAAATACATGAGATCACTGATCGCACACCAGGGCTGCGAGCTGAGTGTTGTGTGATTGCTGCTCCAGTTGCTGTAGCCCGCTGCTGTTTGGCTCGCAGCCGCAGCGGAGGAGGAGACGCTGCCCTTGGCATCAGTTGTCGAGCTGTTGCCATTGCTGGAGCTGCTGCTGCCATTTGTGGCTGTGCTGGATGTGTTGGCTGTGCTGCTGGACTTTGTGGCATCCAGGCTGGCACTGATGCTGCTGCTGCTGCTTAGACTGGATTTCTTCTCTGCACGCTGCAGTTGCTCCATTTCACGCTCGTGTTCCCGAGCTCGCATATACGCCTCCTTCTTTTGCTGCAGCTCTTGCAGTTTGGTCATCTTTGGCGGCGAGTATGCCTTGAACAACGACGGCGGAGGCGATCGCACTTTGCTGGCTGGAGTTGCCGCAACTGTTGCTGTTGTCTGTTGTGGCAGACTGTGTTCGGTCTGTGTGTTGCTGTGGCCATTTGTGTCCAGTGAGGCGCTGCGTCCGTACTTCGCTCGATAGCGTTCCAGTGTGTCCAGCGAGAAGCTGAGCTCCTTCTTGAGCGTTTTCTGCATTTTATGCGATCTATATATGTATGCGGGATTTATGTAATCGCACCGTGGAAACGTTCAACGTTCAATGCACGCGTGTCGCGCGTTCGTCTCAAGAATTTACAAGCAAATGCGATCGAGATCGAGATCAAGCAGCACACAGAAACCGCAACGGCAACCGCAACTACATACATCAGCGAAAGCGACAGCGACGGCAAAAACGCTACGAATAAGACGTGCAATACAAAATTTCTTGAATAGTACTCTTTATTTTTATCTTTTATCAATTGGCGACGCGTCGCTGCAACGACGCTGGCAGAGCACTTCTTGTTGGGCACTTGGGACACTTTATTTTGGTCTCTGCCGATCATTGGATTGGATGCGCTGCTAACTTGATTTTTCTATTTTTTTTTGGCTACACACACACACACAGAAACATAAAATTATATATAATTTATAGACGAGAGGATATCGGAAATACATACATCGAGTGACTGCATTAAAGATTTTTGCTTTCAATCGCCGAGCAATCTTGCGGCGCATCATCTTGATTCTGTAACGCCTACGTATCGACTTCGATTTTGTCATCATTTTTACTTTCGGCAAGGCTTTCGACAATTCCTTCCAGTTCTGAAATGGATCAGCATTTGTATTTGTCATCTTCTGAGAATTAATCTCAATACCTAAAAAAATGTATATAATGTCTTTTAAATAAGTTCGTTTATTTTCAGAGCTCTGAACAAGCGTATGTCTGAGTAGCTACTTAAAACCCTATAACCAATAGTCGAGTAAAAACAATTTATTATTTGACAAGTATTGCGAAAACTACTAAGCAATGTATTTTGAAAACAGATTATAATTTATTATAGTTTTTTGTTACATACCATTCATATATTAGCCTTTAGATAGATTTAAATGAAAAATATATAAAATAAAGAAAATTTATTTGTGATGTTTGCGTCTCTGAAAATAAAACACGCATATTTTCATTTATTAATTTTGCCGCAATATTAATTTTTGTAATTCCTTTTAAACGACTTATCTTTCGATGCTAATTGATAGAGTAAATCCTTACGAACCGAATTAAATTTAATTTTTGAAAATCCGTTAAGATTTGGCCGAGATATTGTTCATTCAGCAGTAGTTGTTGTAATTGCATTGTTGTTGTTGTAGAGGTATTAGTTGTTGTTGTTGTTGTAGAGGTATTAGTTGTTGTTGTTGTTGTAGTCGGTGTGCGAGCGCAACGAGCCCCTGAAAACAGTCCAAATACCAGCTGAAATACCAGGCCAACAGAAATAGCAGCAGGTTGAAATTTAAATTTTGCGCCACATTAAAGTTTGAGGGCAACTGTGGCTCTCAAACCGCAGTTGCACTCAAACTGCAGTTGCACTAAAACTTACAATTACACCTAAACTGTAGTTGCTCGCAAACTGTAGTTGCACCTAAACTGTAGTTGATCTCAAACTGCACTCAAACTGCAGTTGCACTAAAACTTACAGTTACACCTAAACTGTAGTTGCTCGCAAACTGCAGTTGCACCTAAACTGTAGTTGATCTCAAACTGCACTCAAAGTGCAGTGGCGCTCAAAGTGCAATTGCACTCAAACGCCGCATTTTCACTCAAGCTTTAAATTTGGCGCCAAATTGAGCTTGTATGCCTGCTGCTATTTCTGTTCGCCTGGTACTTCAGCTGGTATTTTGGCTGTTTTCAGGGGCTCGTGGCGCTCGCTCGCTAGCTACAACAACAACAACAGCTGCTACAACAATTACGCTACCACTACAAAAACTACAACAACAACACTGCAATTACAACAACAACTGCAGAATGAGCAATATCCTGTAACGAAAAATGCGTATATCTCGGCTAAAACTTAACGGATTTTCAAAGGACTTGGTTCCTTGAGCTCGCAGAGATCCCCTCTATCGATTGGCATTCAAGGATATAGGGGTCATCTAAGGATCCAAGCACATGGAAAATTTCACTGTGAGGGCCAAAGAGAAAGGCTAAAAATCACAAAAATCAGGATAACTCGAGAGCCGCAAGGACGATTTGAATATCCTTTGGCCAGCTGATAGTGATAGATAGTAGAAGTTGTATGTGACAGGATTCGTCAGGATCAGCAAGGATATGGCCGAGTTATAATCAATTTTCTTTAAACTAAAATGTCCTTATAACTTGGGTGTTTGAAGGACTTTCGTCCTTTTTACATTAGATTCATACTAAATACGCCGAGGGCTTTCAATGTGCCAAAGGACATCGCTGTAGTCCTTCGAATGGCCGAGTTAGCAGGACATTTGGAAATTTTTACCAATTTTCCATGCCACCCCCTTTAAAAATTTTTCGAATTTTTTTTTTGTTTTTACAAGTTTATTTATAAATATAAATAGAGTACAATAAGTGTAATTTAACATTAAGGATTTAAAAAAATATTTGCAAATGGCACACGCTCAATGTGGTACAGTGAACACTCGTACATCAGAGTGTTCACTGTAGCTCACTCTCGATTATCATTAAGTACAAAGTGTGAATTGTTGTGTGCTCTTTGATTAAATACATTTCATTTAACATAAAGAAGACTTGCTTAAGAGTTAATTGTTAACAAATGCACAAAGTACACTTAATACTTTTTGTTTTCCTTTCAATTAATCGGATCACCGGATCAACCAGCATTATAACAAACTCATAAACTTGTTGATAAGTATTAACTTAGTGTTTACACAAAATTTAGATATAAATTAATGTAGAAAATAGAAAATGTACAAATCGTTTAAGAACTACACATTAAAAGGCGCTACAACATGCAGAAGAAAAAAGGGAGCATAAAGGAAGACTACAAAGTCTACAAAGTGTGTGTGTGTTAGCCAAGGCACAAGAGTATACAGAGTGTAGAGGATCGGAAAAAGTGTAAGAGTCTTAGGATTAGTTTGTATAATTTACAAAGTTCGTTTGGTTTTGTGCTCTTAGACGCAGTACGAAGCGGGCACCTCGAAGATGATATTGCCGGACGCATAGCGGAAGTTTGGCGTCTCCACATTGGACGCCGCCTCGACGACGATGGTGCGAGGCTTCTCGCCCAGACGACAGGCGATATTGCTGCTGACATTCACACGCAACTCGGTGCCAGTGAGGCTGCGAACAGAAATGCGATTTAGTTGGAGAAGAAAAGCGATAGACGATCGCTACTTACTCGTAGTACTTTTTGCACACTATGCCCACCACTTCGCCAATGCGATCCTCACGCAGTGGAGCTGTCTCGCCGGTTAGTCCATAGACCATATCGTTGTTCTTGGGCGAGTGGAAGACAATCAGCTGATCCCGGCCAGGCGTAATGCTAATCGAAGTCAACTAGTAGTGGAAGAAATGCAATTAGAGCAACTGTTAATTGAGGCTCAACTATTGCGCTACTCACCTCCCTGATGGGAATGACACGATCCATGTTCTTGAACTTCTTCTTGAGACCGTCCAGTTTGTAAATGCCCGTGTCGGTGACAATGAAGGAGCGATCCGCTTGCTTGTTGTTCTTGTTGAACTTCTTCACGAAGCTGGAGAAGAGCACCTGACGGAAGGCTTCACCACCGCCGCTGTTCTTCAGATTCGTCACATTCGCCGTGTAGGCATCGTTGCCACTGTTGTTCTGCGAGTTGGCCAAGTAATCGCCCAGCCACTTGCGCTGTTGTCCCCAGTGCGGACGACGTCCGGCAATCGCTGTGGCTGCCACAATCTGCAGTCGCAGCTGCGGCCACTCGCTGCGCGGATACTTGCGCAGTATCATATAGGCACGCCAGTGATCGAACAAGCGACGCAGCTTCGCTTCCGCCTTGCGACCCGCCAACGGTGGCATTGGCCACTGAATGCTGCGGCCGTACTCCCGCTGCTGCTTGGCATGACGGAAGCGTTGCGCCAACTCGTGGACGTAGCTGCGCAGCTTGTAGGTTTTATAGGCACGCATAATGGTCACAGCAGCCTTCATCTTCTTGTAGTTGCGACGTGCGATCCAGCCACGCACCTGCTTCTGCAGCAGCGTCACAATATGCGGTATCATCTCGTTGCGCTGCTGCTCCAAGGCGAACAGCGTGCGCGGCGAGCGTATAAAGATCTTGGTGTGACCATACTTCACGTCCTGAGCGAAGCCCTTCTCCTCGATCAGCACACGCACACCATCGCGATCGCTGCCCGCCCGGAAATTGGGCCACGTGTACTGCGAGATCATCTTGTAGCGCAGCAGGAACTTGTCGTAGCGCTGGCGATGCACGAAGCCAGCGCGACGGACGCGCACATTCTCCAGCAGTCCCAGATAGCGCACCTGATGCTGCACACGCTCCTCGTCGAACACCGTCGAGCTCTTGATGTCGTTCGGTTTGATGCAGCGCACATAGAAGGGTTCCTTCTTCAGCAGCGTGGCTACCAGATCGGCCATGGAGCGCTGGAAGAGTGTGCCAGCGGTCAACGGACGTTTCGTGGTCTTCTTAATGTCCTGAGCACCCTCGGGCCACATCTCGCTGAGATTGGCATCGTTGGAGTGATGGAGCAGACGCTTAAAGTCCTGATACAGCGTATCCTTGTTCTTCTCGATGAAACCGTTGATGTTGTAGATGACATCGCCAGCGTAGTGTGTGATGCGGAAATCCTCGCGATGCTTCAGCTCCTTGTCTGTGGGCTTCAGCTGGCGACTCGTGTAGTGCGGATGCTTGTTCAGGTTCTTGTCCATCGCCCCGAGCAGCGTGTCGTCAGTGACATTGCCCACACTCAAGCAGGCCTCGTCCATGATGGCAATGATGCCCTTGTGCGGTTGCTCCACCAGATCGCAAATTATCTACAAATTATGAGAACTATATTAAGTAAAAGTTCGGAAAAAGAAACAAGTTGGACTTACCTTGTTGTTGAAGTAATCAATGTTGGTCCACTCGATGCCCTCGCGCTGATATTCCTCCTGCTCCTGCTTCAGCACAAGTTCTGAACAAGAAATTTCCCCATTAGTCGAAAGTTTTTACTTGACTTTCCATATTCTCAACTCACCTATGAACAACTGCTGCAGCTTCTCGTTGCAGTAATTGATGCAAAATTGCTCAAAACTGTTCGAATCAAAAATCTCAAAGCCGTAAATATCGAGCACGCCAATAACCGAGTTGAATCTCGCTTGCGTCTTGCTGCCGCGGAAGAGAATCGCTCGATTGATGCGTGAAATGATCCAGGTGAACAGACGATCATAGATCGCCTTGGCCAACGCATCCTTGCCGTACTCCGCCTGTGTGGCATCGTGATCCTTCTTCATCACATTGCCACCGGCGGCAATTGTGCGCTTGGTCAATGCTGCCGACAACTCCGACTCTGTGACCTGCAACAACTTGGCCGCTGACTGCAGATGCGTCTTGTTGCTAATCACCAGTTCATCCTCAATGGCTGAAGGTAGAGAAGAAGTTTATTAGTGATGCATAGAGGGGATTATAGAGTCAGTTACTCACTTTGGAACTCGACGTTGCCCAGGTGCAAAATTGAGGCAATTGTGCGCCAAATTGTTTGCACTTCGTCAGCCTGGAAGCCGAGGGTTTTGAAGGCATTGCAGGTGCCTTTGTAGTCGGACTTTTCGGTGAGTATGTCCATGCTGCCCTGGTTAAGATAATGATACTTGGACGTCTCCTTGTGCAGATCATATTGACGCAATTCGTTGTCGTTAGCACCACGTAGCAGCTGTGAAAGAGAGAAGAGAATTGAGTTAGAGAGAATAATTAAAAATCTTAAGTGATACCCCTAAGCATTATATACATAGATGATGAAGTTATTCAGCACTTTTAATAATTTAATTAGGAAAGACTAATTAGAGTTAAAGTAGAGTGTTAAACAAAGATAACGATTCCTTAGTATATCTTCATCAAGCAAAAAGAAATGCTTTAGTAATTAGTCAACAATTTGTCTCGTTCGTCACATTGCTTTAAAGTATTTCGCATATTTGTTCTGCTTGATTTGAGTTATGGCAATGTGGGATATATATACAAATATATATATACATATATTAAGTATGGATTGTGCTTGTTTGTCCATGTCCAAATTGAATGCCCAACTATTTAGTACAGCAGACAGACAATTAGCACACTAGCTAACCATAATTCAACTTCCGCTTTAATTGTGTGTTGAACTGCAAAAACTTTTGAGTATTGTTCACATTGAAAATAAAATAAAACGAAATTGAAATGAAATATGCCCCATCGCAGTTGATGGAAGCAAGACATAAAAAAGAGGTGCGAATTGTTTGTTAGCTCATTAGATGTGCAGACATTCATCTATATATAGTAAATATACATAAATAAATAAAGCACATGTGCGCGAAATTTCCAAAACTTAATATCGAATTCAGAACACAGAAAACAGCAGCAAAACAAACGCTTAATAAAGAAATTATAATATAGTTTGCGGTGATTTTTGTTGAGCTTACATAAATGGCATAAAAACAATTAACGCCTTCAAGCTAAATTTAACAGCTCGATAAACAACAATCGCTGTGTTGCTTTGTAAAGAATTTGGCATAGGAAGTGAAGCTGAGATAAATGTGCAGAGTATTTCACATGACAGTCATTCGTCATAATGAGTAACCACTGTACTGAGCCTCATATCTGAGTCGACGACGGCTGACGCGATTTGCGTTTCTTGTGAATGCGACTTTGGCGACTTTTCTGTTATCTGGCAAATTTCATTTATAATGATCTCATTCATATCATTAGATTCCACAACCGACAATTGACAAATTGCGTTGGTCACTTAATTAATTAATGAATTTTGTTTTGTTTTCATTTGACATTTGACTTTGGCAGTCTGCTGTTCGCTAATTTGTCTAGGATTTCCCTTAGGCCCATCAATTGTGGCATGTCTCTGACTCAGTTGTTGATAATATAAATATAGTTTTTAAATAGTTTTAAAGTGATTGCTTTAAAGATACAAATATAGTTTTTAAATAGTTCTAAAGTGATTGCTTTTTAGATAAAAATATAGTTGTTTAATAGTTCTAAAGTGATTTTTTATAGTCTGTGATCGTTCGTTTAGCAAAATGTGAGATCGTTAAAAATATTGAATATAAATATTTATGGGCGACACTGGAAACCCTTTAACATAGCATAGCAAATCTCTGAGTGTGTTCTATTTATGTGTGTTATGTGTGTGTCTTATTGCCCATTCCAGTTAAGTTGAAACCGCACCCAATGATGCCCCTCCCCCCCTCACACACCTTGCGGGTAATCGACTCCGCTGCTGTCCCGCTGACTCACTTGAGTAAATAGCTGAGACTGAGACTGCGCCCACACACATTCACATTCACACTCCGCACTTTGGGAGTAGTTGGGTGGCGGGTGCCCGACCAGTGCCCACTCCCTCTTACTTACCTGATAGAAACTGTGGAAATTACGCTCGCCCGGTTGCTGTTGCACCACACGCGACTTCTCCAGCAGATAGTTGGTAATGATGCCGCCCACGGGATCCGCCTTGTAATCAAACTCGATGTCCATGTACTTGCCAAAGCGACTCGAGTTATCATTGCGATTCGTCTTCGCATTGCCGAATGTCTCCAGTATCGCATTGCTCTGAATCAGCACGTTCTTCACGCTTCACACATGTAATCAAATTTAAAGGAAATAACATTTAAAATCGCATTAATAGCACAATATTTTATAGTGGTTGAGAGGAAGAGGAGCAGAAAATCCAATTAGGAAAATGGCACTGCTGGTGTAGTAAAATGTCAGTTTGGAATTGCCACTAAAAATTGGCCAAAGTGGCAATTAAGTTCGTGGCCATTGTCTAGGGTTTGGTCGCTCAACGATTTAAGAAGACGATCCAGCAAAGTGCTTTCCACGGCAGTTACGAAAAAGGGGGGAAGAGAGGGGCAGCTATATTGTCGTTGTATTTTAGAGAAGCGTGAGCAATTAGCAGGTCACTTAATTCGCTGACTTTTACGATGATAAAGTAGTATGTTATGTTGTTTCGCTATGATGTCACTTCCTAGCAAAACGATAGAGAGAGAGAGGGAACTCAACTAGTATTTTGGGAGGTCTATTCGTATCTGGGGAATTTGTAGTTAGGCTTTTAACGAGGCTTTCTTTCATTGCAAATTTGCATGCAACACAATGGCAAATTTGTCATGCCTTGAAACTTGTATTCGTGTTGCATTGTTCCCAGTGCCAAGTTCCCAAGTTAACAAACTCCCTTTGGTTCTACAACTTCCCATAGCTGGGACTGTCTTTAATCTATATATTACCATAGCAACTGCATTTGTGTGCATGATAAAACAGTTAAGTGAACCACAGCTCAAGTTGCTGTTGTTTAGCTTGACTTTGTGGAACTTTTAATTATAACAGAGAGTAAATTTACTTTTTGCTTTAGTTGTTTTACATAATAATAATATAGCGTAGGACAACTAAGATTCTAAATCTGTATCTGAGTTGCACATAGTAGAACTTATCAAATTCGGTGTCATTTTTAATGTTATCGAAGGAATGTTTCACTTTGTTTTCACAAAACAAATAAAATAAAATACTTTATGAGCTAACTTTACTATAATTTTAGAAACATTTTTGATAACTTTAACTTGGCAAATTCAATTTTAAAACTTTGTTATAATGTAAATTTAACTGAAGTATGCCAAGGAGTTATTTTCCTTGCTCTGCAATTCTTCCGAATATTATCTAATTGGGTTGTATTTTTATGTGTACCACATCTTCTCCTAACATTGATGAGATTTCTGCGATATTTTTTATTAAGAATTTATCTTATTTAAGCTGCAACTTGTTTAAATATTGTTGAGATTTCTGTTATAAGTATCTTGATTTCATGCTGACATATTTTGTATTTCTTTTCAATCATTATTTGTGAAATTTCTACTTTAATTTTTCAGTTCTTTTCTTTATTTCCCTATTACCGCTTTGTATTATGAAATAATTCATCAAGTTAGATTTCTATATTTCTTATTCATAGTACAACTTCTCTGAATATTGGATTTCTAATTTAGTTTTTTTAGCTCTCTTCCTAATTTCTCTATTATCGATTTCATATTTTTATTAAAAACTAATTTATCAGGTAATACATATTCTATATATCTTATTCATAGTACAACATTTCTGTGTTCTGTGTTATAAACTAATTCATCAAGTAATACTTTTTATATTTCTTTTCTGTCAATATTGCTCAGATTTTCAATTTAATTTGCTCTATTCCTAATTTCACTATTATCCTCATTATATTTCGATTATAAACTATTTCAATAAGTAATATTTGTATTTTTCTTAAGGTTTCACTCACCGTTCGATCTCATTCTGACCCTGCGTGTTCGTCACCGCCGCAATGTACTTCATGATGATCTTGGAGGCTTCTGTCTTGCCCGCTCCAGACTCGCCAGAGATGAGGATGCAGGTGTCCTGGTGGCGCTGCTTGAGTACCCTGTATGCCGCATCCGCGATGGCAAACACATGGGGCGCATTCTCAAACAGTTCGCGTCCCTTGTACTTGCGGATGGTCTCCGGTCCGTAGATGTTCATCTGTCTATACGGATTCATGGAGACGCACACCTCGCCGATGTATGTGTAGATGGAGCCAACTTGGAATCTATGTAAACGAAACAAAAACGAAACGATGCACATTAGTTATGCCAATGTTTTGATATGCATTCAATAGTTGTTTTTTTTTTTTCTTCTTCCAATCTCCAATAGACAAATAACCCAAATTTGAATCCCGCCCACAAACTTCAGTTCCCGCTGTGCACCTGTCGTTTTGATTCGATGATTTGTTTTTCAACAGGCGCATCATCAGTTTTTTTTGTTGTGTTTTTGGGGAGACGCCACAGGCATTGTTGCACAGTCGGCGGCGATTCGATTAATTGCAGTTTGTGGTTGTTGTTGCAGTTGCTGTTGTTCCCCATTTTGATTAAGTTGTTGTTGCAGTTGATTGACTGCGTTTATTATGATGCTTCAACTGCTGCTGTCTGTTTATTTTGTGTGCAATTTATCAGGCGCCAAAAGATTTAGATCGACAGTTTCAGCCAACAACAAAATGTGGGTCACTTGGCCAAAGTGGCCATAGAAGCCATACAAGCAGCACAAGAGAGAGAGAGAGAGAGAGAGAGCGAGAGAGGAGGGGGAAACTAAAGGTAAATGGATGGGAAGCTGCCTTTAAAGCATTTCCACACTTTGCCATTTGATTGATGGATTGATTTAAGCGTATTGAAACTGTAGACAGCAGCAAAGCAAAAGCAGAAATCTATTGTTTGGTGTTGAATTGAGAAATTAAATAGACTTTTTTCTTACAAAGATTTTCATTTATCAATAAGATTTCTCACTTTAACAGCCTTAGATAACAGACACATTTAGTGTACAATAATATTTTGGTTTGATTCAGCTGAGCACAATCAACGAAACAATGAATCATTCAGTCTTTAATCATCTGTTAGTAATCTAAATACGTCACTCTCTCTTAAAGCTTACTGAATCATGCATTATTAAGAAGTTATTTTCGTAGTTAAATATGAGAAGAAACACAAAACACAAAATAAAAGCAGCTCTAAAAATCAATTCAAAAGTCATTCAAAGTCCAAAGCTGCTCCTAAACGATTTAACAATATTACAGAGCACACTAATAGTGTTTTAATAAGATTATTAGCTTGGCTTGAACACAGTAATTTTGTTCGTTAAGCCGCAGCAAAATGCATTATTTAACTTGGCCACAAGGCTGCCAAGTTGAGTTGCACAAAATGTGGCTGCAACAGTCAAAAAAAAACAAAAGCAACAACCACAACATAAACAATGTAAAAAAAGTGCATTCAAAGCAGAGCTAAAATGATTACAAATTGTTACAATTTCAACTACAGCCGCAAAGAAAACAACAAAAAAAAAAGAGTTTGGTAACAACCGAAAAGAGGCAGCCACATAGAGTGTGCAACAAGTGGCAAGCTTAAGCGTATTACAAAACAACAGCCACGCCCCAACAAAACTAACAACAACAAGGCGCCACTAAATGAAAACAACAAAAAGCCAGAAAACAAAAAAAAGCGTCAAAATTAGTGAAATTGTTGAATAACAAAATGAAAAATGAAAACACAAAACACAACAAAGATTATTTTGTTGCTGTTTCTGTTAGTTGTTTGTTGTTTAACCCGCAGCATTTAATACGAATGTTTTTTGTTGTTGGCTGTTGTTGGCCAAACGGCAGTCAACACATGTATTTACTTAAGTTTTTCAGCTGCATTTGGGTCAAAAAATGTGACAGCGACAACGACGAAACGATTGTGAGAGCTGCTGCTGCTGATGATGATCATTATGTTTTGGCTCATAAGGTGAACTACTGAACTCTAAGTAGTAGAGAGAGGGGAGGAGGCAAAGCGTTTAGCATGCTTGTTGACTTTTAAGCACAGCGGGTCAATTATGAGCAAGGCATTAGAATAGAGGCAGAGGCTGAAAAAAGCAAAAGGGCAGTCAGCAAGCCGCTTAGCAAAGTGTGCAAACGAAATGTGATTTCTATGATTTCTCCACCATCCATCACTCCCCCTCCCCCTCTTAGCACCCGCAGCACATGAAACGACACCTGAGAATCGAGTAACCGAGTGTGGGTGGCTCGCTGCCCACATGGCGTATGATTGACGGACAACAGTCGCAACGATTCACTGTCAAAATTTCGTATGGAACTCGTATGTGAACTGTGTCTAATGGGGTTATAGAAATTGCTTAAGGCAAAGTGCTCAACCCGTCTAGTGATATGATCTCTCGCCTTCATTGTTTTCCGGTTCGAAATTGCTGACAACTCGAATAAAGTCGTCATAATTTGTGTGAGCCCCGTTGAGATCAACGAACCAATAAATCATGTTGCCAGCATTTTACAGAAAGACTTTGGTTCCCCTTCAGCTACTTATTGGGTCATCTTGTCACAACTTGGCACACTCAGACACACACTCATACATCCAAGAGCACTCCAAGAGTGCCCTTTAAGTACTTCAAGTGGAAACAGATTGCGCCAATATTTTCTTACATTTTACGACCATGAATTGGAGTGAATTACAGTTTACTTATTGTGATTTTTTATATAAATATTAAAGTATTTCAGTACTGCAGAAATATTGAAGATAATTTCTATTTTAAAATTGAAAAGACTCTTCAAATTAAACAAGTTAAAAAAGTTTAAGCGAGTGTGCTCGACTGAGACACCCGCCTCTCGTTTTTAATCAAAGAAAAGCGATATTAATTTTAGGATACATATACCAAACTAATATACCACAAAATACCTACAGACGAGTGTAATTTACTGTGAGACACTAATAATACTAATAAAATACATTTTAGGTATATAAATACAGTACAACATTGGAAACATACCATAGAGTGCAAAATATACCAGATTGGTATTTAAGGCCACAAAAACAAATATATACAAAGAATTACATAAGCAAAATTAATATTCCACAAAAAATACCAAAACTATACCAAAGGCCATTTAGTTATATTGTTACAAAACTGCATTCAAAATATACCGTAGATACTACAAATATACCAACTGCTATTTGAAGTATATCGATATGGTACTACATTCAAAATATACCATAGAGTGCAATATATACTGTATATGGTCGAAGGTTTCTCATCCTGCCTGTTACAAACATTTCCTGGAGACATCAATTTCTAATATTAAAAGAATTTTTCTACCATCAATTTACTAATAAAACCTTTCAATTTTATATTCATTAACTATTCCCCGATTAGCTCTGATCATTAATTATATTTAAATATTATTATAGATTGCTTTTTTCAGCACTATTTCTATTGATTTCGTTGAACTCTCATTGGCAAAACTCATCCCACTGAACACACCCTTTTCCTAACAGGTTTTCTTTGACGGAATTCGGAACTAGTCTGTTTATGTTTGCTGTGATTGTTGTGCATAATCAAAAATGTTCGATGTTTGCGTCGCCTTCGCACATGCTCAACACTATATTTAAGGTCGCGTTGTTATTCATTTATTTTTTGTATTTTTGTTATTGGCATTTGAATTTGGATTCGGATTTGCGCATGGCGTCATCAAGTCAAAAGGCGCCAAAATACAAAAATATGCAATAGTTGTTTGTTTTTTTTTTGTTTTTGTATTATTGTCAAGTTGTTTACATGATTTATTTATTATTTACATTTATATTCATTCGCCTAGGTGAATCATGCCAAAATGTTCTGAGCACATTGTGGAAATATTTCGATACAAAAGTTATCGATAAAAAGCAGCAAATTGCTGACTAAGCAGCAAGCATTTGTTTAATTGCCGCTGTCTATTCGCATGCAAATTGCATTTGCTCATAAATATTTTACTGCCTCGATGAATCATCATTCAAGTTTCATTCACGAGACGCACTTTGTTGACAGCCTTGAGGGAGGGTGGATGGAGCGAAGGAAAAGCTGAGAAAATCAATATGTTTACTCATCTAACGCTGCACTTTTCGCAGCGTTTACTGCGCCTAGTGGCAAGTGGCAACTGGCATGTGGCATGTGGCAGGCACAGCAAGTGTTTTGTCAGCTGACGTCATAATGGCAAACAGACATGGCTTGAAGTAGGTCAATGTTTTATTTGCTTTTTTGTGGATTTAATTGAATTCGACGCTATTTATCGATGTGCGTGTCGCGACGGCGAGTTTTGAGAATCGCCGAGAGAGGCGCATTACTCAATACACGTTTTTTTGTGAGAAGCGCAGAGAAGAGCGCAAAGTGCGATTTGGCATACTAAACAATGCCATCTTCAACTATTTGAAAACATGCCAAAGATATATATTGTTTGATTTATAATAATGAAATAATGCGCTCACATCTGCTGATACTCAATTCGAAACAGTCTTCCAACACTTTCGATTTTCAAAAGCGAATAATTCTCTGGCATGTTTTGCGCAATGCAATTGCAGCGTTCAAATTAACTTCAATTTACACCAGAGCAAGCAAATCAATTAGCATTGCTTCTGCTGTTGCCCCCCAATTCTCAGTTTTGTTGCAAGACTAAACACAGAGGCGCTAGATTATTGGACTCGACATAAACTTTAATGTAAACGTTGCCATTGGCTTTACGAACTGTGTATGTACTATGGCAGCTGGCGAACGTCAGTTGCAGATGCTGCCCCTAAGTAAAAGTTATTGCAATGCAAATGACAAACATGAACGTTCCATGTGAAGCGTAAATAAACAACAATGCAGACAGACTTTGCTTGAAGGTGCAGTTGGGCAGTTGAGGCGACTGAACTGCAACAGAAACAGACACAGAAACAGAGACACAGACTTCTGGTTCTGCTTGTGGAGTCTGCTTGGGTCTCTGACTTCTCTGGCTGATGTTTACCTGACTTTAATACCCTGCAGTCAAAACAACTTGGCTAGAAGGGTATGCTGAAAGGGTGCAAGTGAGAGCTTTAAAGTTAAATGTGATCACTAAAGTTAAATATAGCAAACTTGGGGACTATCTTCGGGGACTATCATTTGTATAAAGTTAAGTAAAGAAAACTTGGCAAAGAAAATAACTCTTTAACTTTAAAGTTAAAAGTGATCTTGAAAGTTAAGAAAAGCAAACTTGATTAAGAAAAATCTCTTTAGGACTATTACTATATAAAGAAAAGTAAAGACAGCTTGGTAAAGAAAATATCTCTTTCTCTGTATAAAGTTAAGTTAAGAGAAAACTTGGCAAAGAAAATATCTTCTTGAGGATTATCATCTCTGAATAGAGTATCATCTTTTTGCAAAGTATCATCTCTTTAGAGTATTGTCTCTTTTTAGAGTATTACCTCCTTATAGAAAGAATCATCTCTTAAGGTAGTATAATCTTTTTGAAGAGTTTCATCTCTTAATAGAAATGAAAAGTATTATCTTCTTATAAAGTATAGACTTTTACCTCCTTATAGAGGATCATCTCTTTAGAGAGTATTTACCTCTTTAGAGAGTATTACCGTCTAATAGTGTATTATCTCTTTATAAAGTATCATCGTTTTGAAAAGTATCTTCTCTTTAGGGAGTATTATCTCTTTTTACGGTATAACCTCCTTATCATCATCTCCTTAGAGAGTATTTACCTCTTTATAGAGTATCATCTCTTTAGAGAGTATCTTCCCTTCGAATACCCATAACCGGAGCACTTCCACTTATTTATGGGACAGCTACTCAACTCGCTGTGAGTGCATTTGCATTAAGCAGATCATTAGCGCTGAGAGATTTGCTAGAACGTGGCTCAATTAGTGGAGCTACCAGCTACCGTTGGTTATTGTATTGCCATTACCATTGGGAATACTCACTCCGTTATGTAAATGAAACGATTTCCGTTGCGTGACATTAATCAAAAACGGGCTTATCAAAGCTCAAGCAAGGTGCGGTGGCTTTTGATAGTCGCTTATCACAAAGGAGGCATATGGAATGTGTCGATGTTCAGACGGCCAGACAAATATCTATAGATGAAAGCAAAACTTGCTTTGAACTATTCCACCATATTGTCTTGGCCAGGTCTAGAATGCAGTTGGGAGGAGGGGAGAGAACTGGAGAGTAACACTGGCCTCTTGCACAAATAAACAGACAATCTATGATTGCAATCGGAAATTAAAAGAGAATTCTTGATGTTTTTAATAGTCCCGCAGCAAAGTAAACAGCATTTTTCCCTTTTCATTGCCCAGCTATTTTCTATTTTTCATTTTTCCTCTTTTAATACTTTTTCGGTCGCCTTCAAGTCTTGCCATAAAAATTGCATTTATAGACACAGACAGACCACGTTTTTTGAATACCAGCTGGGAAGTTTTCAAGGAAAGCTACGAACTCTATTCATAATCCCCAGCACAAATAAATATTTTTTTTTATAGATATTCCGACAAATTTGTCGCGGTATTCATTGCATAACAAATTCATTGCTTATCGGCAGGCAGTCAATATAATGCCGGGTACTCGATGTGCTGGAAGTCGCAGCCAAGGTTATAGCTACGAATACAAGTATGAATATACAAGTGTGAGTATTCCATGGCAAACTTTGCTAACTTTGACACCACTAAGAAATAAATAATCATAGTCTCGCTTTTATATATACTCTATATGTTTGTTTAATGAAATAACTAGAGAGAGAGAGAAAAATACCCAAGAACATATTTAGCGATAACCAAAACGATTTCTTATAGGCAGATAAGATTATGAATACTTTAAAGACAAGGGTTACAATTTCCATTACCAACGAAACAAGTCATAAAAATGCCAAGAAATGCATTTGGAATAATCATAAATTATCCACATTTCAACTATTAGCTTTTTGAGTTTGTCACTGCACCTTGAAATTATATTTTACTTCTTTAATTAATATGCGTAATGCAACTTTGATGTATTCACAAACAAATTGTGGAAATTATTTTGCAGTGCATTTCAATGTTTGTTGTCAGGTGTTTTGCGATGACTCAGAATAGCGATAATGGCACTAAAAATGTGCCAAATTTTGTTGGCACTTGATAAGACAGAAAGACATATCGAGTATATATACTATATATGACTTGAGGCGTCAATCTTTTGTCTTTGATGATGAAACCACCTGTAACTCATGTGTGCGTAACTTGTGATGAACTCACGCGGCGAGTTTAACGGCAGAGTTCATGGGAAAACACAGTTGGGTAAATAAATACACACTAGAAATATAGATGATACTCTCTATACGAAAGGAGGAGGAGGAAGAGTATACAGCTGCGTTTCAACTACAGCAAACAATAACACACAAAATGTAGGCCAAATCAATGGAGAGGCGCATAAACAAAACACAAAACTCATTGTAAACTTATCAGCAGCAGCAGCTTCAACTAAATACTAGAACAAATAAGAGAGCACAGTGCATTCGTTAATAGCGTAATCAATCAGTCTAGAGTGCATATTTATAGCTCTCTCTCACAGCGGAGAGCCATCAGCGCCAGGACACTTGACTCCTAATGGATCGTTAACAAATTTCGCCGATTTCATCGAGAAACCCCAAGGAGTCAAAACTTTAACCAAAACTTGTGGGAGTTGTAAGCGCTCTCTCTCTCTCTCTCTCTGAACTTGAGAAAAGCATCTAAGCAGTCTTGAAAGATTTTCTTGGCATCTTGTTTGGGAGGCACAAACTTGTTTTTTGTTTCGGTTTTTTTTTTGTGTTCATCAGTTCCTCATTGCTTGTTGGGGCTGCTGCTTTGCAAACTGACGCCATCAACCGGTTTGTCTGTCTCTTTCTTTCGGCTATACACGTATTTGTGTGTGCGTCAAAAAGTATCTGCAAGATACTCGTGAGTCACAGTCGCAGTCGCAATCCTCATCTTTCTCCTCTCTGTGCAGGCTTTCCATTTCATTTTCGTTATACGTTTTTCAAAAACAAAAAGCATACTTTATTCAAACACACACACATACACATAGTGTATATGCAAGTGTGTTTGTGTGTCTTAATTTTATAAGCAAAAGTTTTGTGCGCATCGTGAGGCTATTTCGGGATCGCCATCTACAAACATATATGTATCTATATCTGTATATCCACGTCTGTTTGTATGTAAGTGGGTTGCCTGGCATGCTGCGCAGCAACGAGTGTATTCACATTCATATTCACACTCGCATTCATATTCACAAATGCTCATAACAGTGCCAAAAAAACAAAACGAGCACTTGATGTGCTCAAAATTAACAAGAATTTAACTTTTGGCTGAGGTTATTGCCACTTTAGCAAGTGAGTTAAAGCCTAAATATAAAGCAACTCTCTGGAGAAACGGTTTAACATATAAATCACAATAATGTCAAGGGATTTAAACACATTTTTAACTAGAAATCAACCTAAAAATACATTATTTCTTTCCGTATTTTATATTAAGACATAGTAACAAATTTTTCCAGTTATAAAAAGGCAAATTTCAAAAAGTTAGCATAAATAAAAGAGTTATATTCATATACTAATTATAGAGTAACCAAACTTCGTATAGTCTGAAATTCTATGATCACGTTTGACCTCCATAAATAGCATATTTTTATAGCAAAGCTATAGTAAACATACATATATAGATCGAAGTATTTTATGCGAGCACATTAATAGCAAAGCGATAGATTTGATAGGAATATTTTGAATAGAAAAACTATGCGTTAGATTTGATGACAATATTTTTGGAATTGCCTTCGAGAATTTGAAAAAATTTGAATGAAAGAAGCATCAAAATAAATTCTTACACTTCAGTTTCTTAAAGTATTTTGATACAAAAATTTGAACGAATCAACCAACAAAATAAATGCCCAAAATAAAAAGGGTAACTACACTTCGGTGCCCTTCAAATTGCGAATATTCTTTAATGTTGTTTGCTATTTGTTGATGTTGATGTTGATATTTGCTGTTGCCCCGCTGCTGTGTTTGTAATATTCCCTTCCCAAGCAAGTTTTTTTATTTTGTTTTTTTGGGGGGAATCGCAACACATGATGTCATACGAATGGCGAGAGAAAAGTGAGAAGTGATAGTGGAGAAGCGAAAGGGGGGGAGAGAAGCAATAACAAATAAAATAAAAGTCATGTCTGGTCATAAGAGTTTTAATAAAAATGCAGTTTTTGCCATTTTTCAGTTTTCATTTCATTTGGTTTCATCTCTTTCATCGTCTTTTTCTTTCTTTCTTTTCTTTTCTTTTCTTTCGCTGTTTCGCTTTGTTTCAAGCAAACGAAAGTGAGTTATTCATTTGATTTTTGTTGTGCTTGGCATTCGTCTGAATTTATATAAAACATTTTTTGGCTCGTTTTCCATTTCGATTTCTGACCCTCATTGATTGGACTTGCTCAATGGGTTTTTCCTCAAACTTTTTAGGTATAGACGATATTAATGCAATCTGCCAGCAAGTTTTGTTTTGAATACAATTTTCCGGGTTAGGATTTTGTAATTTTGCAGTCTTGTTTTTTTTTTTTTTGTTTATCGAATTCATTTTGCAAAAAATTGATTTGTGTTGTGTTACGAGTGCGACGCTGGATTATGTGAATACACTCGGACATGAGTGTTGCAAATACGTGTTATTATCGCATTGTTTGTTGCTTTACACTGCGAGTCTACCATGGAGTAGAGGGGCAGAGCAGCGGGGGGAGCGGGGGTTGTGCAATTAACGCTCGAGCAACTCTTTTTCAGATGCTTCAAACCACAGACCACAGATAAAGCCTCTTAATGATCTTGAAATGAGTCGAGTTTGGGCTTAAACTGAATAGTTTTTAGAGACTTTATTAGGGTTATTAATTTGGAAGAGTCGAGAGTTGAGATACGCTTACAAAGTTGTTGCAACTATCAGAGTGATATAGTTAAAGTGACTATATATAACTATATGATTTATATATGCTATATATGAAGTGACCATATGATAAACATGTATATATTCTGTATAACAATTTGTAGTTGTTTCTAACCAAGATTATAAAAGAAATAGTTGACACTTTAAATGTAGGAATGTACTAACTAATAATTTATATACAGCGTGAAGAAAATCTATCTTGATTTAACATTAAATTAAAATCTTGATTCTAGATTTTCGCACATTTTTATTTCAATCTATATTTTAGTTAAATAACAGCTAAATATTTCATATATTTTAAAGAAAAAAGCTGTTATCTTTTTTACTTTAACTTTTCTCTTAAAAAGAGAGTTTATTATGATGCCATAAATATTTCAAATTATAAAGAAAAGCTCTTATCTTTTTTACCTCAACTTTTCTATAACTTTATTTTCGTATTCTCATATTTTCTATTCCCATATTTCCTAACCCTAGTTAGTATTCCTCTACATAACCAAGTATCCCTATTTAACTGCCCTTTAATTTAACTTTCCTATAACTTTATTTCCCTAAACCCACATTTCCTATTCTTATTTCCTCTACATAAGAAAGTTTCCCTATTTAACTGCCCTGCAACGTGTTTTGTAATTCTTGTCATTGACGTTGGTCAGTTTAGATTTTCACATCCTTTTAGTGAAAAGAGAGAGACTCAGTTGCCGGTATTTGATTTCAGGCAGCGCGTGTGTGTCAACAACTTGTTGCATGCCGCATTGTCAACGTGGCTGTGGCACAGTCTCTCTCTCTCTCTCTCTCTGTCTGTCTATCTGTGGCAACGTCTTCTGCTATGGGTCGTTGCGTTGCATGCCTCGCTGGGCTGCTGCTGCTGCTGCCTCTGTTTGTGGTTCGATGCTTTCGATAGATCATTATCATAACCAGACAGAGTTCTGCTTGTTTCTCTGTCTGTCTGTCTGTCCGTCTGTTTGTTTATTTGTCTGTTTGTTTAGTTTGTTATCAGTGCGTCACGAAATAGTTTTCGCTTTTGCCACATTATGCGGCACTTTACACAGCTTGCTGTTACTTTTAATGATAATCATAATCATCATGCTAATGAATATTACAATGATAATGATCGAATGAATAGCCCACAGTGTGTTTAACAGCAGCTATTCAAATGCTAATTGATTCGTTTGGAAGATGACTCTTTGCTATTACTCAACCCACAACAATCATCCTCGCCAATCAGCCTACGCTGATTCTTTTAACTGATTCATTAAACGATTTAACAGATCTGAAAACGATTCTATACTTAAATCTGATTCATAGCCTCCTCCTAGTGCATTGCAAGTGCGAAGCAATCACACAATTTTCCACATATGCTTTCTGATATGATAAGCTTAGCAATAATACAAATACATATATTGCATCACTTCTCCAATTAGTTGAAGGCGTGACGATTATTATCATCGCAAAGGAGGGGAAAAACAGCGAAAGTGTTTTATATCAGTTATTGCTCACTATTCTCTGAGTTTCCATGTACACTGAAGATTATTTCGTGTTGAACTTGTTATCGAATTTAATTGAAAATAAATATTTAACTTTCAATTTACTTTTAATAAGAATTCTTACTTCAGATCAAAGATTGAACAGAAATGTAATACCAAGAATTGTATTTTAATAGAAATTAATTCAGATGTTGTTAATGATTGTACAAAATTCTAATCACAAGAATTGCCTAAAGGTATTTTTAAATTTACAATATCAAAACTGAGCTAAAGAATTTATAATTCCTTATCATTAGGGGCAGTTTTTGCCCAATCTACAAAATTTCTAATCTTCAACAGATGAATTGCAAAAATCGAAAATTATTTTCCTATTAGTCATTTCAAAATTGTATTTTTTAAACCTTTTTCCGTATTACCTCAAGAACATCTTAAACATTTCTTATCATCCCTTAAAAAGAAGAGTCTTCAACCGAATTATCTTTACTTTATAAATAAGGGTTAGAAATACAACTCCAAAATCTTTTCTCACATTTACCCTAAATTTTCGAATTAGATAATTTTCCATAGCTAATTATTATAGTGCTTCCTTAGAAGATCGCTCTAGTTAAGCTCTCAATGCTATTTGCCAAGTACAACTCAATTATTTTTATATTCATCATTATAATGATGAGAGCTGTAGCGTTTCCATGCTCCAGCTAACAATGGAAATTGACAGAATGAAGCGCCTCTAATGAAATCGGTATTAACCTCAGTGGGTCAGACAGGTCTTAACACCTCTATAAGAGCATGAGAAGAGAAGAGGTGTGTGGGGGGGGGGGGGGGCGCATGCAAATGGCTCCATTGAGCGTGCTCTCAAGTAGAACCCCATGTTTTGGTTTAATTGAAAAGCCGATAGTAATCAAGGCGGAAAGAAAACTAAAAAACTGGTTGGCAACAAGAAGCAGAAAACCTTGAACGAAGCACAAGGTTGCTGCTTGTTGTGTAGTTGTAGTTGCAATTATGCTCTTGCAACAAAAAGTATTGATTTTGTTGACTTACCGCTTACGCAAGTTGTCCATGAACTTTTCCATGTTGACCTGGTCGAGGAGCACAAAGTCCTGCACACCAGCTTCCCGTTGCATTGCCATGGTTACGTCTCTTTATTAAACTGACGTTGAAGAGAGTGAGAGAGCGAAGGAAAGAGAGCGCCGAATAACGTAATCAATTTGCCGGCTGCGAGAGAGAGCACCAAATATTCTTCAGGTAACGCAAAGAGGATGACAGCGATCAAGCAGAAGACGTAGACGAAGACACGATGAAAACGACACTGAGGCAGCTAAAGAATTCAGAGAGCCTTTTGCTTGTTTTGTTTTGTTTGCTTGTTCGCCACGAATTTTAATTAATATGCTTTATGGCTTGTCTTTTCTCGCTGCTGCTGCTGCTGTTGCTGTTGCTGTTGCTGACTTTGCCAATTCGCTCTTGTCGAATAATTTGTGTATAATAACAATGAAATCACGAAAATATTGATCTATTTTTCTGGCCAGCCAATTGGCTATCAATGTTCCGGGGTAAACACACACACACACGCGGATAAAGCGGAGGGAAGCGTAACGCACAATAGAAATTAGAGGAGAGCGCAACAAAACAAAACAAAAAACCGCCGCGTATCGCCGCCGTCAAAAATGGGTTACATTTAATATGTGTGTGGATTCGATTTGGCGATCGTAAGAACTTGTTCAGGCCGCGCTGCCAGTTGCCAGTTAATAATACTTATTGCAGGCAGTCGACGTCGATGAAGCCAAATGCCACAAACAGCCAGCTGGTTTCTGTTTCGGTTTTATCGTTTCGCGCACACCGCACAACACTAACGCACGCACACATTCACGGGGGGACAACACAACCGTTCGGCTGCGCGTTCGAAGAGAAACTGTTTCGGAGTGACGCGGACTCATGACGTTCCACCACGCACAACACATCGCGACAGCAGAGTCAACGCCAACAGTGGTTCACAAGCGATTGCGCACCAGGCAGCAAACATTTTTCACTTATCAATTTTTGTTGTTATATGATTTTTTTTAATTTAACTTATTTAATTTGTTTCTCTTATTTGAATTTTAGATTTTTAAATGTGTTTATTTTATTTTAATTGAATTTGTTATGATATTTTTTGTAATATATATTTTGTATTTAACTTTATTTTCATTTCTTATTTGCAACTCCGAATTTGCTGCATTTCTCTTGGTTTAGTTCACTGTATGCCAAAACAGGGTTGTTATGCACAACTTCCACACGTTTTGCAAAGGTTCATGTCTTTGCTAGCAAGTAATTATGGCACGCGAGTGTTTTTTTGCACTGAGTTACACTTTGAATGACTCACGATAATTCATGTGAACGAATTAGTTAAATGCGGCTTAGGATGCCTGTTGTGCTGTTAATGTAAATGCAAATTGAGATGATGACACCAAAGTAGTTAAAACAAAAAAAGTTAGTTAATAAAGATTAAAGTTACTACTAGACATGCATACTTTTAGGCTGCAGTAAATTAGCATTTAATTCTTTTTTTAGTTTTTCTGCGGAAGCAACAGCTGCTACTATAACCCAAAACCCCAAGGTCACATAATGCGGAAATTGGATTTGGCGATTGTCAATTTTGATGGATTGACTTGGTAAATCCTTGACGCTTTAGTGGACTAATGGGCTGGCCCGCAGGAAATTAACATTTTCAAGGACGCAGTTTTAGAGCAGGAATAACAATTTTGACAAACAACGGACATAGAAATTAATCGCGGGAATTAATTACTTTTAGTCAGCGAAAAGTCGGACCAAATTTGATTGTGGACTGAACTGCTAGTTAAGAATTCGTTGCATACTTTTGAGCGGAGAAACAAAAGGAATAAGTTGCCTTGGCTTTAGGGATTAGTGTGAGTTCATTTCCTTAACCTTTATATGATTAATTGAATTCATAATAAATATAGTTCTGCCCAAACTTACCACAATGTGTAGATTTAGACGGCTGCAACTTGTTTTTGTTGTGTTAAGCAAGTTTTATTTGTTTTTTTGGTGTTCAAGACTAGAGATGGTGTCGTTGGGAATCCTTTGGCTTCCCTCGGAGTCATTCGTTGCACTTGATGGATTTTAAATGTATTTTGTTTTTTTTGTATAATAATTTCAAAGAATTACGTCAAAGACTTGAAAAGATCTCATTGGATGATCGTCAAACCCAACCGGCGTGCTTCTTGGAGAGCACCACCTTCTGCATATGTTCCTCGGCTGTATGAATGGTGTGGAGTCCACCAGCATGACGTGGCACACACTTGGACACAGGCACTGTGCCCATACCTTGAGTCCAGGCGTTCGTCGAGTGTGGAAACTCGTCCTTGCGATAGTAGCCCATAATGCCAGACTTGCGGATTTGACCCAACTCATAGGTGATCAGGGGACCCATGCTTGTCGAGGCCTTTGCCGAGGCGGGTATCGGTAGCTTGGAGCGTTCCATGGTGCGCATCACACAAGGCGTATCGCATGAGATGCAGGCCAGATCCTGCATCACCTTAACACGTCCAGCGGCGGCAGCGCAATCGTCGTTCGTCATCTCCATGTACTTGTGCAGCGCCTCGGCAATGAGCGCCACTCGCTTCTCGATCAGCTCACGGAAGTCCTTCAAACTCAGTTCCAGCGAATCGATGCCCAGCGTCATGCGCAGTCCATCGATAATCTGCAGCACGTTCTTCTCATTCACATTGATGATGTGTCGCACCTCGCAGAACTGTTTCTCCAGTCGCTCCTTGTAGTCCTCGAGCTGCTCCAGCGACACTTTTGTCGCCAGCTGTGGGAAATCCACTTTCTCCGCCAGCAGTAGCTCCACATCGGCCTTGTCGATCTTCAGCTCATCGAGATGGGCCACGGAATTCTTGAGCGAAGCAATCTGCGTGATGGCATTGTTCAGCTTGGTGTTCATCCCTTGATTGGCCTCGTTGTTCGCCGCTGATCCGAGCTTCACTTCCCGCATCGCTGCCTGCATCTCCTGCATCATTTCAATCAGACGCTTGGCATCCTGCTTCAGCAGTTCGGCGGACAACTCGTTCACCTTGTTCGTTAGCCCACAAAACTGCGACTTGAGTTCGAGGAGCTCCTTGAGCATACGTTCCGGCGAGTAGCAAAGATGCTGTTCCAATTCCATTTCCTCCTCGGGTTTCGCCATCTCGGTGGGTGTGCTGGTCTCGGGCTGCGCTGACTGCTCCTCTTCCTCCTCTTCGGCCACCTCGAGTTCCTCGACAACAGCCTCGCCGCTCCCCCAGCTGATGGACACCTCGTCGTCGGCCACACGCATCAGCACACGCAGCTGGCGTGCAATGTGCCGCAAGAGTTTTACGCGTTCCGGATCCGGTTTGCGATCGAGCATCAGATGCGTCACATTGTTCAGCTGTTCCATGGTGAGTTTCAGTTGCCCTGTCACAGCGGACAAATAGTTCTGCATCTCCATTTCCTTCTGTTCCTTTTGCAGCTCCACTCGGGAAATGCGACGCTCCAGTTTCGCAAGCGAACCAATCATCGAACCCTCGGCACGCGACGGCGTCTTGTCCAGCTTCGAGGTGCGGGAAGAGGCACGCGAGGCAATCATCGGAGGCGAGACTCCTGACTGTCGCTCCGGCTCGGGACTCGGCTCTGGGGCAGGTGTGGCAGCTCCTTCGGCAGCTGTGGGTGTTGCAGCTGCGGGTGGCGATACTTCTGGCTCGGCTGCGGCAGCTGCTGGAGCTGCTTCAGGCTCGGCTGGCTGCTGCTCAGCAGCTGTTGCCTCGGTTGGAGAAGGAGCTGCCTCTGGCTCAGCCTTAGCCTCTGGCTCAGCCTCAACTGGAGCGGGTTCAGCAGCTGGCGCAGTCGGAGTCGCTGCTGCCTCTGGCTCGGGTGGCGCCGCCTCAGCTGGCGGCTCGTTTTCATCGCCGCCGGCATACAGACGATACCGGGAGGATTTGCCAATGAGGCTGCTCTGCATTCGCATGTTGGCCAGCAGATAGTCATCCTGATCGACGGGATCGTGAATGCACTCGAGTTTCTGGGCAAAGTTCGAGAGCAGCACGTGCAGCGCATAGAAGTTAACGTGTCCCGACTCCGGTGAGCCAATTGCCACATCAATGAGATCCTTGTAGGTGAACTCCAGCATCGTTTCGATTTAATGCCAAAGCGCGAAAAACTTAATAATGTATTTGTGTTAACTGCTAATGTATATGCTAATTTTTAAATGCAACCAATTTTACGACTATTCAAAAAAAAAAGAAAAGTGTGTTCAAAACTTATGATCTTGCTTAGGACTACTACTGTTTGGTACCAAAATATACAATGAAATTGATAGAAAACTGAAACGAAAAAGAGAATACAAAATGAAGTTAGTTACGTGGCATGCCTTTTTATTTTAATTATATATATCAATTAATAATCATGTGTAGAATTTCATAAATAAACAAATTATAAATTGAGTGACACTAAGAACATTGCGTATACGTAATATTCAAATATATAGAAGGAGAAACTAAGAGATATGAAGAAAGAGATAAAAATAAATACAATTAAAAAATAAGAAGCAAATAGGAGATATTAAAATAAAGAAAAATATAAATAAAATTAAAAATAAGAAGAAAATACATAGAAATACAATTGAGAAAATGTACAATTATTGTAAATACAAAAATATAAATAAAATTAAATGAAAAGTTAAAGAAATATAACTAAAACAAAAATTAAATTGTATATTAACATTAGAAAAATCTAAAAATGGAACAATATAGTATAAAAAAAGTAGTATAAATGAAGTATAAGCAAAAAAGTAAATTTTTAGGTACGTATTTTATTTGTTTGGTATTTAATTTCAACTAGAATCTCCTAAGACATTACATTAGCAATCTACGCATATAAAAATGCAAACATTATTGTAAAACATTACGCAACTAAATAATAAATGAATTTCGTTTCCCAAAAGCGAAAACAATTCAATTGGGGTCTTCAAAGTTAAATGTGCAGGTTAAACGATGCAAGCGAAATGAATCCTGAGTGCACGTCAGCTTTTTCCCACACTTTTATTGTTGCTTTGCACTCTTGCTGTCTGCAGGTCATACATCGAGATCTATCCTTCTCCTTCTCACAAACTTACTCCAACACACACACACACACAAAGTAGTAGTGCAGCTTTTACGCGCGACCCGAAGATGCGTAAATGGAAAGCTTTCTGTTGCCGAAGCTTTTACCACTGCAAAGCACATGGCACACATCGGCAATCGACGCCTTCGGCAGTTTGGCACTTTGGGAAACGGCAACGTTAACAACTTTTATCATTGCGGGGCCAACGCTTGTTGCTTCAACGTGTGCGCCGGCAAACACTGCACAAATAACACAAGAGTTAAACGTCATCGCGCAGCGGTAAATAGTGAAAGACGAACGAACGGTAAATGGTATGCGGCAAATTGCTTGATCAAAAGCAGAAGATATCGCTTGCGAGCTTTCTTGCTTCAATTGGCGCGCGTGACAAATTCAAAAGGCAAATTGCACGATAGACAACAATAAAGAAAAAAAAACAAAAACAGGAAAACAACAGAAAAAGGAAATTGCAAGGATTACACACACACACAAATGGAAATGTGGGAAATGAGCGTGAAAATAAAACTTGCGTGCAAAGTCGTTTATGAAATGGTTTTGCATACAAAGTGAATGTGTGTTGGTGAAATGTGAAGTGAAGTGATTTCAGCATATGCAAATGTCCCCAAAAAAGGAAACCAAAATAATCTATGCATAGTTTGGAAAATGAAATATGCTAAAAATAAAGTGTGCTGCAGATAGATAACATAATCTATGCGAGTCTACAAAAATTAAACAAATTTGAATTCAAAAGTGTATATTTTAAGCATAATAATAAAATCTATTTCAATTATCTTAAAGCAGAACACGTTCAAGTTCAAAGTGTTTGATGTGTTTATTGTGTATCTTTTGAAACGATTAAAAGTGTATACTAGAGGAAAATCAAATACGTAAACTGTTGTTGGCGTAGCGTCAACAAGTGCTAATGCATATTTGTGGTAACACCGAAGAGGCCCAGTTAACAAAACAAGTGTGGAATAAGTAAATTTGGACAGCATTTAAAAGTCTACGGCTTTGGATCTTTTGGATCATCCCAATGGGGTAAGTGCATTTTGAAGTTTTTAAGCTTGCAACAAATTGTGTCAGTAAGAAATATAACAAAAATAGTTTATAGTTTTTCTTGAGTGCATACTACATACATACATATGTATATATACATATATATGTTGGGTATTTGGAATGGTAAATGGCACAATCGAAGGTTGAATTCGGCCTTGATTAGATAGCGACAAAAAAAAAAACGAAATGAAACGTAGAAAAAGAGTATAAAAAGAGTGTAAGAACTTGAGTCAGGTCGAAGAACAACTTTGGCACATAGAAGAATATATATTGAGCTGTAAAATCAATTGTTCGCCAGTGATAATCAGTTCAGTTTGATTCGCCCAAACAACAGTTGACTGCAATCAGTGGGCAGCAAATCTGCCAAAAAAAACTAAAAAAAAAATGTGAATGACACAATCACAATCACACGACCCGCTGACTGTGATTGTGTGACATTTATGGTAAAAAAAAAAAACACACATTTCACAGGCAATTTAAATATGAACCCGAGAGAAAAGAAGCTGCGAAGACTTCTTGTGTCGCACACAGTTAAAATGTGTTTAGTTGTCATCAATCAGTGATTGATTGATGATGATACAAATACGTCGACTGCGCAATAAATTTTCAGTTGACTCTGAACTCGGGCCAATCGAAAGTGCTTTTCTTAGAAGGAGATTCGGGGAGGGGAGAGAGAGAGAGAGAGAGAGCGAGAGATTGTATGTTCAGGTACAACTAATTGATATTTCAACAGCGTAATTGTGGACTCTTGAACCCTGGCCCTGCTTCTTCTTCTACTTCTACTACTGCTTCTTCTTCTTCTTCTTTTTGCTTAGTAGGGTGACTCGCTGTGCCATTGGGGTGTCTTAGCATTCTTTTTTTTACTGTCTTTATGGCATATTTTCTTTTCCCCCCTTCCTTCGCTACGCTTCGTTAGATTGTGCGTTCATATTTTTTGTATTTTTGTTTTATTCTTTTGTGTGGACAAATTAAGCAGCGGCCACTTGAAGTGATAAGCATAGCGACGCCATTTTCTATGCACTCTCCCCTCTGTCGATTAATTATCGAATTGGCAGCTACCTTAAAAATAAAATACAAAATAGTACAAAAACGAACCCAAAAGAACAACTCATGCTCAGCAGCAATCGCGAGCAGCGCGCTGCTTAAAAGCATGTTATTTATTATTATTGAGAGTATTATTTAGTAAGCACACACACACACACACACACACATATAGACACTAATACATAGATATTCTAGGCACATTTAATCTAAATAAACACGCGCTACAATTGATAACCAAACACACACACACACATAGAAATACATTTTTAGTTTACTCTATTTTTCAGTTTCTTCAATTCGAATTGATTTTCGACTTTTTCGCTACTTTTCACTTTCTCTGAATATCCATCACAACCTCTAGTATAATAATTGTAGTTTTAACGACTCAGCAGCTGAACATGTGGTTCCCGTCAAAGCGGGCAAATAAAAAGCCGGAAAGTAATAAATGTGTATAAAAAACGCGAAACATAAGCAAAACTCACACGAATCAGATAAACATTTTTTTTTTGTATTTTTCTTATTTTTATACTCAAATAGAATTCGCGCTCTTGTGCCACAAAAAAGGAAGTCTTCTTCCTTTTGCTTGCAACAATCAATGCTATTATTGATAGATGACATCAAAAAAAAAATCATTGATATGTATTATATAATGGCTGATAACAACACAAGATTTGAAGTGCAATTGAAAAAGTTAAACAGAAATTGCCAATATTAAACAAAAATTGTTTTCATTGGGAATATTTTAAATATATTATTAGCTGAACTGAAATTTACTGATATGAATCCCTAATTTCGAATATGACTTTCATACCAAAGTGCGTTTTAATGTTCCATTGTTTATAATTCAGTTATTTGGAGTATAAAAAATCTCATACCTGATATATTTTCATTCTTTGCAATAACATTATTTTTGCTCTTATGCCACTCTAAAGCCAAAATAAGACTTTTACCTTTTGCACACAAATAAATGTCTTTCAGCAATCAATGCTATTATTGATAGATGACATCAAAGTCAATGATAGGTATTATAGCTGATAGCAAAATAAGATTTGAAGTGCAGTTGAAAGCATTGAAATAAATACAAACTTTTCTTTTGGGAATAAACAGAATTTAAAGCTTTACTAAAACGAAACCTCAAAGTTAATTAACTATCAAGCTGAGATGCATTTGGTTTGTGGTTTATCTCTTTGTCAGTGTCAATGCAACGTACTATTGAAAACAATTTAGTTGTTTAGACTATAAAAATATCTCGCATACACTAATGAATAGCATAAATAATACTAGTTTCTAAAGCCAAGAATATACTTGAATGCAGAAATGGCAAAATAGATAATAAATAATAAGAACAGAACCAATAAAATATAATGCAATATTTTTTTCTTTTTCTAATAAGACGATTTTTTGGTCTGAAAACTAATCATAAAAACTTGGGTCTTATATCAAGATGTGTTTTCCAACTTAAAGCACTTTTTAGACCATAATTCTGAGTACTAAGGCCTAAAGCTTACAAGTTTTTGATATATTCCATCTCTTTAGTATGCGATTTTAAATAAGTTCAAATTACTATTACTTAAATAACTCTTACTAGATAATTATTAAAAGAAAATTAAATTTCAGTAATTTTATATTAACAAATAATTCATTTCTCATTCCTCGCTTGTTTTGCAAGTAGAGAACATATCAATTTAATTGGCCAAAAGCCTGTCAGCGTCAGACAGGTGTGAAGAACTTAAAGCAGACTCTATATCACGCTCTTTAATATCTCTTTAACAATATCTGGCCAAAAAATATGTTGCGAGCCACCTGTTTGAACCCATCAAACGTATTAATTGGCCATCGTTGTGCAATGATAACTATTCAAAAGCTGCATTTAATGTGCGTTTGTTTTCCGTTTCCTTTTTGGCACTTTGACAACCAATTCAGCCATTGGCAAGAAGTTCAATTAGAGTGCAATTTATGTGATGTGTTTTATTTGGTTGCGAAGTCAAAGCGAGCCATGAGCGTGTTGATAACAAACACAGCACACGGCAAACGATTTTAGCACAGATGTTCGTAGCTTTTGTATTTATTTGTATTTTATACAATCACATGAATACACACACAAAAGGTACTATTCGAATGCGAATACGAATACGAATGCTGATATCCCATCAATTTTAGTTTAGTTTTTTTGCTGTTGTCACTCGCTGCACAAATCGTGTGTGTGTGTGTGTGTGTGTAGCTTTAAAAGGCAACATATGAGATATGAGAGCCAAAAGGCATAAATAAACGCAAACGCAAGCGCACCCCGCAGAGAGGCAGCTGGCGTAATCACACAGATAAAACACACACACACACACACACACACACACACACACACACATGAACACGCGCACTCACACACTTGCAGAGCAAAAGCAAAACAATTGGATAATTCGTTTTTTTCGAAATTAAAAAAATGGAAAACAAGAATGTATAAATAATTCATATTAATTGTGGTTATTAATTCTATTTGTTTTTTTTTTCGGTTTGTATAAGGTTTTTAACACATGTTCATATTACGCATACGCAGTGTACGCAATGCAGCAAATCAATTCGAGCCAAAATCAATTCGCTTAATTCAAAGTGTGTTAATTGCCAAAGTGACAGTTTAATTAATTAAAATAATGTGAAAACAACTGCAGTAGATTGTGATCGATGCGGTATTATTCTTAAAATATACCAAATTAATATACCAGAAAAATACTAAAATACACCAAAGGCTATTTTTCGTATATTGATATAGTACTATATTCAGTTAAGTAATCTCGATGCGGTATTTTCTTAAATATACCAAATTATGATACCGCAAAAATACTAAAATATACCAAAGGTTATTTTTCGTATTTTTCAGTTGCGTAAGTTCGATACGGTATTATTCTTAAAACATACCATATTAAAATACTGCAAATATACTAAAATATACCAAAGATTATATTTGAAAAATTGATACAGTACTTCTACATTCAATTTAGTATGTACAATACTGTATTTTTCTAAAAGTATATAAATTTAATATACCACAAAAATACTAAAATATAGTTCTACATTCAAAATATACCATATACCAGATTGTTAACCAAATCAACTAAGATTTCTAGTATGTAAACGTATTTCCCCATACAAAAGAATTTCTCAACTTTTAACTTCTGCAATTTTTATCTGATCGCAATACAATTTTCAGGAATCCTAAATACTATAGTTATAATTATAAGTACCAAATAATTGCGACTCTTTTATTCGTTTATGGACTAAGTGGTAAGGGAATTTCCTAGTCTACAACTTTACTCTAAATTTACGAGCAATTTGTCATTCAAATTCCGAGCTGCAATTTTCGCTTAATGGACTTATAAAAGTAGTCCCCGTCTCGTGTTAAAGTTTAAAGTGCAAAAGTCCAAATGAAAGCGAAGCAGCAAAAAAACAAAAATAATAATAATAAATCGGACTGTGTTTTGTGCGTGGTTAATGACAGTGCTTATCGAGTGGAGACGCTTGTCTCAATGTTCAACAGGTAAATTCCCCAGTCGCGTGACAATTTGGCAACTCGAACAAAAAAAAAAAAACAAAGCGGTTGATATCGCCCACCCTGACAAAAAAAACACGCTGAAAATGGTGAAAAGTGGCGTGAAACAAATTGAAAACAAAACAAAAAAAACACGCCACCCACTTTTCGACGTTGTGCATTGTTGTTTATGTTTAGTTTTCCCAGCGAAAAAAATATACAACAAGCAGGCGTAAAAACAAAAATAAACCCAAATCTGAATCTGAATCGAAAAGCGAAACCAAAGCAAAAACAATTTGTTCAAGTTGGCATAAAATAGAATACAAATTGAACTTATCAAAGTATCGAATGCGCCGCCCACGATAACGATTAGAGAGCAACACTCACAAAACGAATATTAAACGAGTGTGGGGTATGTTGAATCACAGATACCTTTTTTAATGGAAGAACAACTAATGGAAAACAAGATCTCGGCATAAACTTGACCCACAATTGGCTTACAAGTGTTTTTTATTTTTGGAATGCGCGAAAATAAGAAATTCTTGTTTACCTAATCCTTAATTATATTGAAGATATGAATCTCAAAAAGATAATTGCTCTTTTCATATTTACGTGACTACGAGATATGAGCTGAACAAAGTATCAAATTGATGTCACTCAACAGATTAGGACGATAAGTCTTTGACGTTATTTCAATTTAATTCTTTATTGAGTACGAATTCCAAATGTTTTAGATTATTCGAAATTGCAATACTCTACAATAATGAAATTATGTCAAGGAATATTCAACGTTCAATGAAATGAAATTAGACACCAAAATTGAAATGCTTGAATAATTTTATGACTCTGCGAGACATGCAAATAAAAAACAAGTAAGAAAGCTATAGTCGAGATTGCTTGACTGTGAAATACCCGCTACCTATTTTTAATGAATGCAAAACAATGCGGTATTAATTTAAAAATATTCCGAAACAATATACTACAAAAAATACTTAAAATATACCAATGGATATATTTGGTAAATTGACATGTGCAAAATATACTAAATACTGAAATATACCAACGGTTAGATTCGAAAATATACCGAATTAATATACTACAAAAATACTAAAATATACCAAAGGATATATTTGGTAAAATACTAAATACTGAAATATACCAACGGTTAGATTTGAAAATATGCCGAATTAATATACTGCAAAAATACTAAAATATGCCAAAGGATATATTTGGTAAATTGATATAGTGACATGTGCAAAATATAATAAATACTAAAATATACCAAAGGTTAGATTCGTTATATCAATATAGTAACACATTCAAAATATACCATATACCATAGTACTAAAATATAATAGCTTGTAAACAAAAGTAACTAAGACCTATGAGTAGAAGGTATAAAAAACAAATAGACAAAGAGCAAATGTACATTAGATTAACGCAAATAAGTGCGTGTATACCGCATAAAAGAAAATATTGCTTTTTTCCTTGTGCTTCCCCCGCTCTCAGCTCAAAAGCCATCAACAAAGAAGTCTTATTGTGGTCGCTTAAACTGCAAAGCCCAAGGATTTCTAAGCAACTGCAAAAATCACTTTTAATGTATTTTAATATTATTTGCGATTCGTTTTTTATTTTTTATATTGATTGCAATGTTCTTTGGACTTGCTGTGGCGAGGTGAGGTGATATCGTCGTATACTTAAAGTTGTCGCCGTTATCAAGAGTACGAGAGTAGTTGCTGCTCAGACATAACAAACATAACACAACACACACACGAGTTGATAAGCTGCGTCATCGATGAGTGTTTGACGTTTGCGCTTACGTAAATGCTCTTTAATACCCTGTAAAATCAATAATGATGACTGTCAAGCAACAGCAAGAAAGGAATACGCTTTTAATATAGATAAAGATTTGAAGAACTATTTCTGCGATTGCCAATCACAAAAACCACAAAATACAATTTGAACTTTTGTGCATTACTTGGAATAGAAGTTTCGCAACTTGGCAAGTTTAATCCGAGGAGGCAAATAGCAAATTCCAAACTAAATCAATTTAAAATTTCACTTCGTAACATACTTTTAAGCGTCGCTTAATTCCACGATAAGAACATGAACTCACAGCATTTGGGATTTGCATTTAATGCTCAACTTTGGTATAATAAATTACGTTCTAGTTGCGCGTACTCACAAAAGCATATCACATTTAATCTCCTTGAGCGAAAGTTATGACACAACGCCTTAAACAAAATCCATTTAATCAGCTTAAAGGTTTTACGAAAAGTTTTAATAAATTCGCTGGCATGTGAAATTTATTCTAATTAGAGTTGCGATTAATAAAAACACTTTCGTTGGCATCTCTTCAACTAATTTGTCACCCAATAAAACAGAGAAAAAAAAAACAATTCATGTACGTAGGTCAAGAAACTTTGGGCCTGATAATGACGTCGTCTGTTGTGACGACAAACGTCATAACAACAACAACGTTTACAGCAACAATAATAATGAGAATATCGTTCCTTAGTTCCGGTGAATGTTTTGCGTACTTGGGGCGTATACGTAATATAAGCTGATTACGAGCAGACACGCTTTGTGCTTGATGATTTACTCATCTGGCATAAAGATTACAAGAGGTGGCATTTACAGTGACAGTGTCTCAGTGTTTTAGATGAATTTCATATTCGCATTCGCATTCGCTCTTTCGCATTCGTTTATTTACTCAAAGATTTAGATACGCGCCCCCTTTAAGACAACTTTATCACAACTTTTGCGCTGAAGGTATAAATTGAAGCTGTTGGCATCTATTTCGCATATTCATTTAATACAATTCTCTAGAAAACGTTGCTCTCGAGCAGCTCGACGCGATCTTTAACTCGATCCCCAGAAAGTGTGATAAATAGCATGGCAAAAGAATATCAAAAAATTATATTTTCAAGGAAAAGTTTTAAAGAACTTTAAGGAAACACCACAAAAACGGAATTTGCTATTGAGACTGTGATATTTACGAATCAAAGAATACATTTTGAAATTATTAGCATAATAATTCAGTTAAGAAATATTGCCAAAAACATAAATTAAACGTTCAACATGTGGTTAAACATTTTCAATTCGGGCATTTTTTATAAAGATTTTCGTCGCCAGCTGCTCGTCACATTAAGTGGTATGTTCCAAAAGGGAAAATCCAAAGGAAAAGTAGTGCTTACAAAGGAAAAGTAATCAGAATTTAATAGAGTAAAGCGCTGATATCTATAAGCAATGTCTTAGCACTTTGTGACTAGGTCACCTTCAAGCCTTCACACACAATCTCTCGAGTGTAAATTGTCTAGCGAAATTAAAATTCTTTTGCAAACAAAAGATAATAATATGCGCTGCATTAAAAGCAGCGAACAGAGAACAGATTTAAGCTCAAGAGGCGCCTATAATCTGCACGTATAAAAAACCTCTGACGACCACTGACTGACTGACTTATAGCTGACTCGGCATTCATTTATGGAGTTAATTAGGATTAAGTGGAGGAGGGAGGAGATTTAAATTAAATTTTAAAATATATAAAATGTTCCCATTCGTTTGTCTTAAGCAGCCACAGACTAAAAAATTTTTATATAGATATAGTCAAATTGTGAAAATAATCCAACAAGTTGAAAGAAAGGAGATTTCTAGAGTCGCTTAAAACAGCATAAATTAACTTTTTAGTTATTCATAGTTATAGATTGCAATAGAGAACAAAAGACGAAGTTACCTTCTAATCGCCATAGAGTTGTAAAAAGATTTTAAAGTTTTTTCTTAAAAGATTGAAATGTTTAAATTATTAAACATTTCCATTATTCTCTAGACATCCAAAAACTGTTCTTTAAGACTTACATGTTTAAATTATTAAACAATTTCATTAATCTCAAAGCTTCTAAAAAGTTTTTGATCCCAGCAACTAAAGGAGTCATAGACTACAAATTGGCTATATCGTTTTCTATAGTCAGATTATGAGACAAGTCGAAAAGTTCAAAGGGAAAAGCGACGTCTAGAGTTACTAGACAATCCACATTAAATTGACGTGGTTTTAAATGACAGCAATAAGAAAACAGGGATCAAGTCATCTACCAATCAATTGTTGTAGAAGAAGGATTCACAAGAGAGTTGTTTAAAGCTTTTTCTTTGGGATTCAAATTGTTTAAATTATTAAACATTCCCATTATTCTCTAAGTTTCTAAAAAGTATTTGATATTTAGAGTTATAGATTACAAAACGTTTTATATAGATTCATGTAGTCAGATTTGTGAGTTCAAAGGGTAAAAAAGTCTTCTATTTGGTATATCGATTTCTATACTCAGATTGAGAGCCAAGCACAAAAGTTCAAAGAGAAAAGGGAGTTTAAGAGCTGCTTCAGACAATCAACAATCGAAATAAACTTGACGTAGTTTTCGATTGCAGCAATAAGAAACGCGCATTCAATTTACGAGCGCATCAATTGATTTATCCGCAAGTCAAACAGGTATCAGAAAGAAGTTCACAAGAATTGTTGGCTATGATGGATGAGCTGGCAATTTGATGGTGTGAGGGGTGGGGGAATGATGAGCTTCAAACTCAAACTCTTGAATACTTGTAGCAACGCTCATTACATTCTGTCATGGCATCGGATTGGGCTGGTTGTCGCCGATGCTGCCGATGTTGCAGTCAAAGGATGAGACACCACTTAGCTTTGTGATTGATGTGCACCAAGCCTCCTGGCTGGGTGCTGTCATCAGTCTGGGCGGTGTCACTGGCAACTTCTTCTTCTCCTACCTGATGAATCGCTTCGGTCGCAAGGTCTCACTCTATGTGCTCGCCATACCCAATACGGTTAGTTCCCCGATATAATATCGAGTATTAACTTTATGACATTTAAAATTGAATTGAAATTGCAATTCCGTAGTGCATTTGGTTTCTGTTCTTTTTTGCACAATCCGTTGAATGGCTTTATGTGGCCAGAGTCTGTGCCGGATTAACGGGCGGCGGCATGTTTGTGGTGCTGCCCATTTTCATTGGTGAAATCGCCGACAACAGGTAGGTGGTGCAAATTCAAGTGACATTTCCTCAACTGACAATGGTTGTGTGTGGTTGTTTCTGGTTTAGTGTGCGTGGCAGATTGTGCTCCTTTTTCACGCTGGCCATCAACATGGGCATCTTCATTGGCTTCATCATTTCGTCGTATGTGCCCTATCATGTCATACCCTGTGCTGTGGTCGCTCTGCCGCTGCTCTATCTCTTCATGTCCACACGTTTCCCGGAGCCACCGCAACAATTGTTGCGCTGGGGACGCGAGCAGGAGGCACAGCAATCTTTGAAGTATTACCGCAACTGCGATGGACCCGCGCCAAGTGCGGAGGCACAGCGTGGCTATCAAAAGCAATTCGATGAGATGCGTCAGGCGATTCAAGCGCAGCTCAAGGAGCAGAACAATGAGAGTCTCACACTCGCCGATTTCTGTACGTACTTCTCTTCTCCTTCACTCCTCAAGACAGTTGAATATTGATTTCCGAATTGAATTGCAGGCAACAAGACGGCTGCAAAGGCTGTGGTCACCGGTTTGGTGCTGATGATAGCCAACATCTTTACGGGCACATTCGCCTTCATCAACTACATGTCGAACATCTTTCAGGCGGTGCACACACAACTGGAGCCCAACACCAACACCATCATCATTGGCGCCGTGCAAATTGTGGGCACCTTGGCCTCGATTTATCTCGTGGATCGCTATGGCCGCAAAATCCTTTTGGTGCTCTCGTGTGCTGGCAGCGCTTTGGGCACCGCTGCCTTTGGCATCTACGCTTTCTATGCGGAGGAAACCGATGCGGATCTCTCTGCGTTCTCCGCCTGGTTGCCCGTCACCATCATGGCCTTTATCATCTTTGTGGCCAATGTGGGCGTCATCTCGGTCACCATGGTTGTCTTGGTTGAGGTTTTGCCCTACAAGATTCGTGCGGTGGCCACAAGTGCGTGTCTCGGTTGCCTCAGCTTCTTCGCCTTCACCTCGCTCAAGGCATTCCCCCTGATGATGCACTACTTTGGCCTGGCTGCCACGATGTGGGGCTGTGCTGCAGTCAGCGCTCTTTGCCTCTTCTATGTTTCTGTGTTTCTCGAGGAGACCAAGGGCAGATCCATCATCTGATGCTCTCACTTTTCATTCATCTACATTTAAGCGTATGCAAAATAAACGTTTTTTTCTTAAGCAAACATTCTCTAGTTGTGTTTTGAACTCTTCTTTTTTTGATTTCAAGAAATTCCCAGCTGCTTTAAATGGGGCTCGTCTGGGTCGGAGATAATATGTGGCTACTTATAAGATTTTAATGATCTACTACTTATTTAATAAACACACTTTATTAACAGGCGCGTCTCGCATATCTTTTGTGAAATTGCTTTAGGACTTTAGATAAAAGTTTGCATTTAAAAGCAGGAGTTATTGTGGTAGTAATATATATAACAATTTAATTCTCTGCTATGCTAAACACTTGTGACGAAATAGTCTCAAATAATTGTGGCAAAATGTTTTCGCTTGTTGCCAAGAGACTTCAACAAAATACGAAATTGAATATTGACTCACTTAAAGCAATAAAATGTTATTAGCTTTATCAAATTCAACTCGATCGCATATCGGCTACTGCCCCAAAAATTGCATAAGCCAATTTCAGTTTAATCGTGTTATTCGCTTAACAAAATTCTCATTGCCAATTTCTGGCAATCGACATTCATAATGAACTACAACAAAAACTTTTCGCTATACAATTTGATCTATGTGATGTAATTTTACTATGTAATTCTTGATTCTAATTAGTTTACACGCTGTTGATAAATCGCTTTTGTTTCAAATGAAAAATAAACTAACTAATCTGGAAATGATTCAGAACTAAAATGAATAATTTGATAAGGCAGCAAAGACAGCTGCTCATCTTTACAATCTTTATAGACGGGGAACAATAAGTTTAATAAAAATTAGAAAAGTGACTTAGACAAATTAAATTAGCTTCTGTATGTTAATATTATTTGTTACTATTTTCACTTGTGCCTCAAAATGTGCCTAAAAGTAGTTTCTTAAATGCATCATTGACTACTTAAAACAATTCCCATTTTTCCCCCAAACAAATCACAAAATAAAACATAACACAAAAAATAACTACACATAAAATGAGAAGCAAATCAAGTAAGCCAAAAATGAGGCACGTTCTCAACAATGTTAGCTGCACATCTTTAAAATTTTGTATAGAAATTGAACAACAATTAAATTAAAAGTTGCTCTCAAAACAAACGTGATTTACCCAAAATTAAATCGTTTTCTGTGCGGGATTATCCTCTAATATTATTAGCAATAAATCGTATTTCTTAAATGCATTATTGACTACTGAAAATCATTGCTGATTTTCCATCCATTATTAAAGACAATTCGCTTACAGAATCCAAAATGATTTGCATGTTTATAAGAAAAATTTCAAATGAGAAATCAACTTAGTAATTCAAGAATGATTCAAAGAAATATAACTGATAATATTGAATCAGGTCCTAAACAATGTAAGCTGCTCATCTTTATAATCCGTATAGAAAGTGAGCAACCAATAAAATAAAAGTTGCTCTCAAAACAATAGTGATTTACCCAAAATTAAATAGTTTTTTGTATGATATTATCCTTTGATATTGTTGGCCACAAATGTATAATAATAATGAATCACATTCTCAAAAATGTCAGCTTCTCAGCTGTGTAATTTTATAGAAAATGAGAAACAAGTAAAATAAAAGTTGCTCTAAAAACAAAAAGGTCCTTCTCTAGTATTTACTTTTGTCACTTGTACCGCAAAATATGCAAAGAAAAAGAAAACTAATCATGTTTCTTAAATGCATCATTGACTGCTTAAAATCCTGCCTATAATTCCCTCAATTATTAAAGACAAATCGCTAGCAATTCATTGTAGTGATGAAAGTGAAGCAAAATGCAGACAGCTACTAGAGTTGGTCGTCAGTCGTAGTTAGCAGACAGCTGCTACACATCAGCATATAATAAAATGTTCTCATTTATGGCCCGCTTTTCGGGGCGTGGTGTTCTCCCTACTGTGGTGTTTGTGTTTTAGGTGGCAAAGTGGGGGAGAGAAACGGGGAAAGGGGAGAGAGATGTGTTTTGGATGGACGGCGTTAAACCAAAACAAACGAACTGCTACCAAGTCATAAAAACGTTGTGACATGGCTTAATTTATGAGCTAGCTGGTGGCCAGGCTGTCGACGTATGCCTCTCTTCCCCTCTGCCTCTCTGTCCCTCCTCTCTCTCTATCTCTATCTCTTGCTCTCTGCAGTAGCTGCTGCTGCTGTTAATGTCGTGTCAACAATTAGCTTTGTTAGCATTATTATTTATAAGTGCGCGCATTAATCCCTCTCCCGGACTAAAGCGTCGGACTCAACAACGTTCAGCAAGTGTCGCCACCTCCTCCTCCTCCTCCTCCATCCACAACTGCTTTTCTCATGCCACTCTGGGAATCACTTAGTTGTCGCCTGACTCGCTGTTTGATGTGTGAGGCGGGGCAGGCAACGGCAACAAAAAATGACGTCGTGAAAAATCCGAGAATGGGAAGCAGGAGGATATGTTTTTTGCAATGTATAATGTCAATTCAATGAGCATATATATTTCTTTTTTATTGTTATCGACATGAGTCGCCACAAAAATTGTGACTATCAAATGGCAAACATATATTATTATTATTTTCTTTAGATTCCCTCCCTTTTTTTTGCTACAATTTTGATGAATCATTATGATTGTGAGTTAACGATAACAATACTACGCTTTACTTTACTTTTGTTGTTGTTGTTGTTGTTCACAACTGTCGAGATACTACTTAGTCGCCCATGTTTGAGAGAGAGAGCCTTTTGAAGCTTTTCTTGCCCCCATCCAAGTGCCCACAAAATGTGAATGTGAATGTGATATGAAAGCGCAATGATACTTCATATCGAAATCAATTAGTATTCGATTTTGATAAAGAGAATTGATGCGAGATAATTTATTAATATTTGAACTGTGAAAGAGTCGAAGATTTCTACAGATTCTTCACTTTTGTCTTAGATAGCTCTATTCCTTAGAATCTCACGAAACAATTAACGCACAATCTTACGCTAAAAATAATTCAAAAGTTATCAGTCCGAAGTTCTTAGTATTAAATTATATTATGGGAATTTCCATTTGAACTATTTCGGTAGCATTATACAATAGCAATGGCTATTTATTGCTCTTGCGAATTTATATTTAAACTTTCTTTAAAGCGCACTGCAAAGAGTCAAGTTTTAAACATATATTTGAGCTTTAAATTATATTGTGTGGGAATTTCCATGCTAAATATTTGTGTAGCATTCTGCCACGACTATTTATTGCACTTCCAATTTTAGTTATATTTATTTTTTGTTAGAAAAGTGAAGCTTAAAATATATTTTTTGTTTTTTAAAACATTAATTCTTTAATTTAAAATATATTATAATAAATTCTTAACTAGACAATAGTGAAGCAGTATTTTAGTGAAGCGTATTTCAGATTTGTTACTAAGAAACTGTTTGCTGTTATCTTTCTCGCCTCGCCCATTTAAGTCACGTAATTAAATAATAATCATACGCACCGTGGCACCCCTGGACACCCGTTGGCCACACGGCAGACACCCGTTGTATGGCTGCTGCGCTTAAGTCACTTGTCACACAGCAAATTAAACACAGACAAACATCAGCACACACACTCACACACACACACACACACACACGTATCTTCCTCTTGAGTTTTGCGTTTTGTTATTGTTTTCTTTTTGCTGTCGCGTGTTTTAGTTTGTTTTACTAACAATTTAAATTACCTAAGTGAGACCTACAAATTGTTTTCGTTTTATTCGCCCAAGTGCCTTGACTTTCAAAGCAATGTTAAGCAAAGTGCAGCAACGAGTTGCGAGTTGCTCACTACTTGAACACAGAAGAAAATAATCAACCTTGAAGCGAAAATGTTCTTAGTCGATTTATAAACATGTTTTCATGCATTATTTATTTACAATAAGCGCTGAATCCATACAACTCAATAGCAGCAACACAATTTGCCATTTCAATTATTAAACTCGATAGTAAACAAGCTCAAAGAAAATGTCCCAACTGAAGTCTTTCTTTCAATGCATTGATTATAGTAGCAAATTTTAAAGGCTATTCAAATGGCCTTTTTCTAGCACAAATATTGATTGATTTGGTTATTTAGCCAAATAAATAATAAATGTTATTCAGCTGCTGTGGGAATTGGGAAATGAGCAAATGCTTAGCTACCAACAATGGGGCGGATACGCAATTTGATTTAAGTGCCACCACAGCAGAGAATGCAGCTAATTAATTTTCACAAATTATCTTAATTAGTGTTTGTATTGCGTGTTGTGTTTTGCTGTGTATTTAACTGCATATCGATTTCATTTCTCATTTCCCTGCTGTATTAAGTTGCCAACGGAAAGAAGGCGAGAAAAATGTTGTTAATGAAAATTGTTGCGTTGTTGATTTTACACAAATTACCACACAAAAGTCAATTATTTCAATGGCTACTTATTGATGGCATATTAGTTATTATTTTATATATTCTAATGGCAAACTTTTAAACTGAGCCTTGAATTAATCACTCAACATTAATCACAACACATTCTCCTTCAATTTCAGAAGAGTTGGCTTTCATTAAACGAAGCTATGAGCAGAGGCAACTTCAAGAATGCTGCGTTTGGAATTTTATAACATTTTCATCTCGTACACAGCGCTCTCATTGCTGCTGGGCAATGTGGTCGGTGTTGTTGTGGCCAATCGGAATTTCAGTCGTCTTCCCTTTCTCTCCGCCGCGACAACAACTTTAATGCCCAGCGACGAATCTACTGAAGTCACCAGCGATAAATCGGCGGAAACCGAGTCGCCAACATTGAATAACAATCGAAATAAAACCGAAAATGGTAAAAGTAATATTGTCAAAGGATTGAATAGCCTCGACACGTTGCATGTAAGTAAAATTTTGGTTGCATTTCAAAGAGATTATATAACAAGATAATCCAATACAGGTTAAATCTATAAAACCGGAAATCAGTAATCTGACAACAGAAGTCACGCTGTACATGCAGAAAATTCCACGATTACAGGTGCATTGGCAGGACAACTTGCCGAAAGGTGAGCTCAGAACACACAGAATACAATTGAATACAAAATGAATATTTAAATGTATCTCCTCTTTAGGCACCACATACAATGTGCTTGTGAGTGCTGTGAATAGCACTCGTTGCCCCGATGCCCCATGCAGTGAGTACACCATCAAGGGCAAACCGAGCAAATACATTTATCTGCCACAAAGCCCCAATCCCAATGTCGAGTCTGTCGATTGCAATTACATGTTCGGCTGCCAGTACAATGTTACAGTTGAAACATCCAATTTGCTGGCCCGACGCTCCATGCGCGTCTTTATACCACGTACGTTTATCCAATTTCCAAATTTATTCCATATTAATTTGCCATGTTCATAGATTGTGTGGCTGGCAAGTGTTCGTGCCAAATGACGCCATCGCCACCAAAGATCTTGGCCCGGGCCAAAATGCAGGCCAATGATACCATCAGCATTGCCTTCACCATTCTGACCAGCGAGGAGTTGCGCCAGCAGCAGCAGCTGCATCCCCATGAGGCACTTCAGGCATATCAAATGCAACTCAAGTAAGTTTGGTACTCAAAAAAATCTTATTCCTAAAGGACTCTCAACATTCACATGCTCATTTTGTATGAATTTAGAATGCACATTGCAATGAATGTGTGAAGAACTTCATTTTGAAACCCAGAGTAATGCAGTAGAGAAAGACAATTACGATTGAAAAGTAACTTAGCAAAAGGTTAAAGATGCCTTAGATCAAATTACAAGATATTTGTTTAACTCTCAAAGCAAACTAACAAACAAGCAAGAAAGGGTGTGAGATACTTATATACCAAATTAATATACCACAAATATACCAAAGGAAATATTTGGTATATTGATATAGTAGTACATTTGAAATACATACCAGAGAGTGCTAGATATACCAGATTGCTAGCCAAATTCAAATACAAAACTGATATACCACAAATATACCAAAGGAAACATTTGATATATTGAAATAGTACTACATTTAAAATATACCACAGAGTGCTAAATATACCACATAGTCAGCCAAAGCAACATAAATCCGATCCCCACAGAAATATTTGTTTAAATACCTTCTACAATTATTCTCTGATTACAATTAAAATACTATAATTTTTATATTCTATACCAAATTTGTGACTCTAGCTTCATAACTATGATTGCTATGCTATTTTTATCCATTTGCGAGTGACAACAATTTTAAGGAAATAAAATTTGAGAGAAAGACTATTAAGATTGAAAAATATCTTTGCAAGAAGTGACAGTTGGATTACAAAATATTTGCAGCAGTTTCTCAGACAAAACTGACAAATTATGACAGACATTTCGTACCAACTTTTTTTCTTAAATGGCATTTGCAATTTATTCACACAAATATTTGCTTTGACTTGGACAAAACTGTTTGCAGTTTAATGTAAAATATTCAATTCATTTGCATTAAGCAATTTTAAATAAATTTTACATTCCTTCAAAGTTTAACAATTGCCAGCAAATCCTCTAGATGAATTTATAGCAACAATTTCTATCACAATTAGTATGCAGAATACTTTTGAAAATTAAAAGTTATTCAAGATGCCTCACTTTAGTTTAGTTTCACAAACAAGAAGCCAGACAATGCGAAAGTGTTTGCCTCTGTTGTTTACCTTGGATTGTTATGAATTTAGGGTTCATGCCTGGCGGAAAGTTTGCGGTTATTTGCTGAAGACTCGAGAGTAAAGTCAAAAAAACTTAATTAATTGCCAACAGAATCAACGAGGAGAGCAATCCATCGCTGCCTTGGGGCGGTGTACTGAAGAATCTATTCAACCGGATGTATAATCTCAGTGAGTTGCACTTTAAGCCGACGAGCAAGGGATATGACGGCAACATGACGCTAACTTTGGCCAAACAATTGAAGGAGAAGGCCTCCCTCAATCTTCAGGCGCTCATCATTGATGCAAACGGATGCGAGGGACCCCGGAGTGTAACAAAAGTGCCAGGTGAGTAAGAACCCGGATTACTTGCCTAACTACATAATGAGCTGCTCTCAACGATATTCCATATCTTCATATCATACAAACAGTTCCCGCCCATCCCTTGATACTGAGCACCGATGCTAATTTGGTACGTTTTACTTTGCAAGAGTTCTCTTTCTCTCTGTGTGTGTGTGTGGCTTTGAAAATTAATCTCTTTATCGCTAATGCAGAGCAACTCACTCATCATTATGGCCACGTTGCTGATAGCTGTCATCTTAACGGGACTCTTAATGCTTGTGATGCGACGTCGACGAGCGAGGAACAATGCTCAACTGCAGAAGGAGCAAATTTACATGCAATCCTTTGGTGCAGCGCCCGTTGAGTGAGTGCTTCTCATATTCCTTTTGTCTTTCGTCTTTCACCTTGTTGTGGCATCATTGAAATTCTATTCTCTTCGCTTGCAGAATGGAAGACAACATCAACTATGTGGACAAATATGTGGAGGTAAGCGAAACAGAACGAAAATTTCTTGGAATAGCCAAGAGAGAAACATGATGCACTTTAATATAGTGCAAAAGCTTCGTTTTTGTATTGAAACTGTTTACATACCATTTGTAGTAACGTTCACAGTATTTATTAAATACTGCTGGGTGTAAAAAATACCAAGATAAACTAAATACTTTACTGTCTGTTTAAAGCGTAATTGCCCAGAGACAAGCATGAAAAACTTTGCACTCTAATGCACATTCAAAGTATTCATTAAATACTGCTGAATGTAAAAAATACCGAAAATTAAACAACAAACTAAATTTCTTGAAACTTCCAAGAGACAAGCTTGACATACTTTGCACTTTAATGTAGTCCAAAGCCTCGTGTTTGTATTAAAAATGTTTACATACCATTTGTAGTAACATTCACAGTATTTATTAAATACTGCTGAGTATAGAAATACCAAAAATGTAACAAACTAAATTTCTTGAAACTCCCAAAAGACAAGCTTGACAAACTTTGCACTTAAATGTTGAAAATATTTATATATCATTTGTAATCAAATGTTGACTTTTTATTAAATACTACTGGCTGTGAAAAAATACCGAGAAAAAAAGAATATTTTACTGTCTGTATAAAGCCTAATTGCCAACAGACAAGCATGAAAAACTTTGTACTTTAATGCAGTTCAAAGCTTTGTGCTTATGTTGCAAATATTTATAATTTTATCATTTGTAAAAACATTTTAATACCACCCAGTGTAAAAAATACCAAGCTTAAATACATTCTTTGCTTTCTGTATAAAGCGTAAAATACATTCTGATACAGCTAGAATTTTACACGCATGCCAAAGAAATGAAAGTGAAATTTAATTGCAACTCAGGCGTAATTGGAAAGTAATTAAAATGCCATTGACAAACCAAGGCTAATTGTTGGTTTGTAAACGAAACTCTTTGAAAATGCAATTTGGCTTTGAAATTCCATTTTGCAAATGACATAAACGAAATTCCAGCTAATTTGTTAAACTAGCGAGTGCTATTAACACTAAATTAAATGTAGAAATGTAGTTATTACCTTTTAAATGTATTTTAATCACACGTTTTAAGTCATTAGCTTATGTGGTTAGCAAATTTGTTTCGCAGTCAATTTCGAAGGGGGATTATTGAGCCATTAGGCTTAACTCATTTGAGGATGGGCTTAAAACAAATGCAAATTTTGTACTAATCGATACGATGAACTCATATATGTGTGTGTGTACTCAACAGCAATCGCAGGCTTTGGGCTTGGCGGATATATTCGAGGTGCCACACTCGGCGATACACATTGGACAAATGCTGGGCGAGGGAGCCTTTGGTCGGGTCCACGAGGCAACTGCCATCAACTTGCGTCGCATGCGTGGCACAACTATTGTGGCCGTTAAACAGCTTAAGGGTAAGAGAGAGAGAGAGAGTGGGAGCTCAACAATCAATCGATGTGAATTGAGTCTAGAAGGAATTTGAATAATGTTCACTATGCACATACATTTTGTCATGCAGCAAATCCCTCGGCTGATGAAGTGGCCGAATTTCTATCGGAAATCGAGATGCTCAAGGGCGTGGGCACACATCATAATGTGGTCTGCTTTTTGGGCTGTTGCACGATTCGTGCGCCCTACTTGATGATCATGGAGTATGTGGGTCGTGGCAATCTCGTAAGTCAAACCGAAAGTAATAAGAGAATGTTTTTTTCGTAACTACAAAATTGTACAACTCTGCTATAGTTAAACTATTTGCGTGCCGTGCGTCAGGAATTGGGGCAGCCAAAGACACGCAATGCGAATGCCACAAGTTGTCGCCCAGTTCGTGGCAACTCTGGATCTGGAGTCGGATTCCATACAACATCAACATCGATGCCAAAACCGCAGGCAGTCAACTACATCGAATTAAAGGCATCGAGTCAGAGCTTGCAACATGAGCAAGATAAATCTTTTACCTCCACAAACTCCTCCGGTTACGCTGCGAATGGCGATGTCATGGACAGTGACATTCTCAACAGGCTGGCGAAACCTTCGTTTTCAGAAAGTAAGTAACAATTGAACGCGAAAAATGTTTATCGCTTTTACACATTACATCGTTGATTGCTCCACCCCAAAAAAAGCCACGTACACAATTGTGGAGGACGAGGAGCCCTTCGAGTATATACTCGACAACAAAGAGCTGCACAATTTCGCGCTGCAAATTGCAAACGGAATGCGTTTCCTCGAAGAGCAGGAGATTACGCATCGGTAAGTTACAAGCCAATACATATTTATGCATGCATATTAAAGGTAGAGAAGGATAATAATTGAATTTCTCGATTTAAAACTCATGAATTTCATTCCTCTTACTGTCGTTGTAAAATTGATTAAATTGAAGAAATATGAGTAGATAAATCGAATCTTCCATTTACAAGAATATTACACAAATGTAGAAGAGTAGTAATTGAACCTACTACCACAATTGATTTTAAGTGGCAACTTTACTTTAAAACACATGAACTTCTTTTCTCTTGCTGTAGTTGTAAAGTTGATTTTCTTTAGAAAAATGACTTGATAAAGGTAGAAGAGTAGTAATTGAATTTCCTGCACTCCATATTACTACAATTGATTTTAAGTGGAATCTTTACTTTTCCCTGAATATTTCACACAACACATGAATTTCTTTTCTCTTACTGTTGTTGTAAAGTTCATTTGTTGTAGAAATATGAATTGATAAATAGAATCTACCATTTACCCAAGTATTACACTCATGTGGAGTCCAAACTCATGCTATTCCCACTTTACTGGTAAAGTTCATCTATAGTAGAAATATTAATCAAAGAATTGAATCTACCATTTCCCCGAACATTACACTCAACTAAGCAAACTATTATTGCACTATTAAGTTAGAGTTGAAGTAAATGTATCAAAGCACATTCTACATCTACCATTTTCCTTCTCTTCACATTAAGCAAAAGTTCTAGAGCCCTAAATTGATAGCTTCGTAGTTGTTACTTTGATTTGTAGTGGAAATATTAATTGAAAAATCCAATAAGCATTTCCTGGAACTCAATCTGTCGCAAGAGATTCGCTTATGAGACTTGCTCAACAAAATTGCCCAGAATGCAATGCACATTTCTACGAAATTAGATTGACAAAGTATTTTCTATTGCATTAATCTGATTGCTTTGACATTTGTATAACATTAATACTACTTTGCCAGCAGCAAAACCAATAAATAAACATAAATTAAACACAATCTAATACAAAATTTCTAAGGAAATACGTTGACAAACAATTGGATTTCATTGAAACACATGAATGCATCGATTCGCATTTAAAACGATGTTAAATTAATGTTACTTAACAGCACAATTGAAACTCTGTTAAATAAATGTTACTTTACAGCACAATTGAAACCATGTTAAATGAATGTTACTTTACAGCGACCTTGCGGCACGTAATGTGCTTATTGACAGCAACAAGACATTAAAGATATCCGATTTCGGACTCTCTCGCCACGGCATCTACACGAACACAAAGACGCGAAAGGTGAGTTTTGGGTAAATTACGGAAATTAGAAGCAATTAATGCCTAATGAAAATCCACAAAATGCAGCTGCCATTGCGGTGGCTATCGATTGAGGCGATACGAGACAATGTTTACTCGAGCAAGAGTGACATTTGGGCTTATGGCGTCGTCCTCTGGGAGATTGGCACCCTGGGCGCATCGCCGTATCCGACGATAAGCAACAGCGAGCTGATACCATTCCTGCTGTCGGGCAATCGATTGGAACGCCCCGAGATTTGTACGCCTCAAGTGTACACGATAATGCTGCAGTGTTGGCTGGAGGAGCCCGAGGAGCGACCCACCTTCGATGCCCTCTACAAGGTGCTCAGCCCGAAGACCACCTACGTGGACATCAATAGTCTAAGCGATGATTACGTGTTTCCACCCATTAAAGAGTAGAGTTGTATTCTTTGTTAGTTAATTACAATAGTTTAAACTAGATATCTAGATGTATTTCCAATGCCACTACTATTCCAGCCTTTGATTGATGTGCTTTTATAAAGCATACAACGTCCAAGGCAGCTAATGAAACAAATCCAACTTTTATAATTCCCCCTTCCTTCCCTCTCCACGAAAAACAAAAACAAAACCAACACACACATAGAAACTAGTCGAAATCTAAATGTTATTTAAATCTGATGTATACGAATGTAAATGTTGATGTGCTGTGAGTTCAAATAATAATACCCTGTAGTATGTAGTAAAATGTCTGTGTGTGAATGAGAAAAACAATGAAAACAGAAAGTCGATAGCATTCCAAAGCTCGATGTGAGAGAAACTTCAATGAAAACCATGTGATAAGTGCAAATAGAACTAGAGAATTATGAAAGTACAAGCATATGTATAGGGTATATACATATATCATAAATACATACATCTGTATATTTCTATTAAGCATTTTATGCATTGTACGTTTATTCCTTAAATAAAACAATGGCATTCAAGACCTCAAAAAAAAAACATGCTTTTTGCTGGTTTCAACTAGTTGTTGGGCATAACTACACAATTGCGGTAAAGTTTACAAAGTGCAACACAATTACAACCTCAACACAGCTAACAGAAGTTTCATTAACAAGTTCTACTCTACCTCAACACGATTATAATTCCCACATACATGTAAAGGATAAAGCAACATAAAATGAAATGAGAAATGCAAACTTACCAGCATTAATTTGTGGTGTGTTGATGTGTTGTTAATATTTAATGCCATAGATTTCATTCCAGCTTACATAACGCTCTATGTCATCCAGTGAAACACTTTTCGAAACATGTTGCAAAGCGGACATAAAGTCCGACATGGTGACTGCTGGCAACTGCATGAATATGAAAAGCATTTAAAGTGATTTGCTGTGAAGATGATGGCTAATGCAGCTAATGTAGCGACTCCCACCTGTTGGGCATCAATTGAACCAATCTGTGAGCTGCTTAGTGAGCGCAGCGGTTGCATTGCAGCATAACGACATAAGCTGTCCATATCGGCACCCGAATAGCCTTCGGTAAGTTCGGCCAATCCCTCAATTTGTTCCTCGCTGAGGCTGTGCTGCACTTGCTTCAACAGATTGGTGATAATCTGTTGTCGCGCTTGCGTCACAGGCAGCGACACATAAATGCGGCGAACGAAACGACGTCGCACCGCTTCGTCCAATTCCTGCGGACGATTTGTGGCGCCAATAATCATGATGTTGTCATCCTCATTGGTTGCAGCGCCATCCAATTGTATGAAAAACTCGTTCTTCAAGCGTCGCGAACTTTCGTGCTCATTATCCGAGCGTTGAGATAGCAACGAATCGACTTCATCCATGAAAATAATCTGCAAACAACAAATACGAGTTTTAAGTAGCTTTAACTAGGACGAAGTTTTGAACTACTTACAGCTGGCTGATGGGCTGCCGCAACAGCAAATAGAGTTTTGACCAGCTTCTCACCCTCGCCCACCCACTTGGAGGTCAGCGACGAGGGATTAATGCTGAAGAACGTCGCTTTCGACTGCGAGGCAATGCATTTGGCAATGAGTGTTTTGCCTGTGCCCGGTGGACCAAATAATAGCACACCACGTGGCGGACGACGCACGCCCTTGAACAGATCCGGACGCTGTAATGGAAGTATAATCGTCTCCATGAACGTGGACTTGGCATATTCCAGGCCAGCAACATCCTCCCAAGCTGCAGATTAAAGTGGTGAATTTGTAAACAATGTGCAGAGTAGAAAACAACGGACTTACCTATGGTTTTATATTTGTGCATGCTCTCGCGTGTAATCTGCTCCACCATCAAGGGATCCAGGTGAGCCAACGAGGGCATCACACTCAGAGGAGCAGCTGGAGTAATAGTTGCTGCAGAAGACGTACTTGGATTGCTGCAACAATATCATACAGTTAATAATAAATACAATTGCAGTTCGACTTGTAATTACTCGTCGCTTTGTCCAGTTGGCTGCACAAATTTGGCGTTCACTCCGCGTCCTCGACGGCCCCACGATTTCTTCTTGGCGTAGTTCATTAAATCGCCTGAATTTTGCTTGTTTTTCTGCAAAACCCGAAATTAATTAGTGCTTTTGTTAGTTTGCGTAATTGAAGCCAGTAACTTTACCTCCGCATTTAATTGTTCCCTTGCGGTACGGAAGCCTTGAAAACTTGCCAAAGCATTTTGCTGGCTTTGGGTTAATGGCTGATTGCCGCTGCTCCTGTTGCTGTTAAGGTTGCTGGTGTTGTTGCCATTATTGGTGTTGTTATTGTGACTGTCGGTGTTACTGTTATCGCTAGTCACGTTGCTGTTAACATTACTGTTGTTGTTGTTGCTATTAAGAGTACTGTTGTTGTTGCTGTTAGTGAAGCTGTCGCTGGAGCTGGTCACGTTGCTGTTAGCGCTCCTGCTATTGTTGTCACTTCCGCTAGTTGTTGCTGTTTCCGGCAGTATTTCGTCAATTGTGACTTCATCGCCCCGGCAGCTTTCATATTGGCCGTGACAATGCAGAAAAGTCGAAGAACTTGAAGGCAACTGCGACCAATCCACATTAATTTTTGTATTATGTCGAGCTCGACGACTCCTCGCTAAAAGCCGTTCACAGCTAGCTAAACGCTCCTTCATGTACAACTCCGTGCTGCACGAGTTTTCATGTTTTTCCTGATGCTCTTTAAGTATCTCATAGTGCATAGCTTCATTCAAGTTGCTGCTAAAAATAAAAAAAAAGATGAAACCATTTCTAATTGCGCATATGGAATTTCTGCACTTACCGCGTTGCATGAGCCAACAGAATTTTCTGCAAACGCCAAGCATTTTGTTTCTCGCTTGCACTTGAGCTGCTGTCCAGCCATATATTTTCTTTTTCCGCAAAAATCTTAGACCACTGATCGTTTGACATGTTGTTTTTTGTTTGCGCACAATTTAAATGCTATTTAGAAAATCATGTCACTTTCCCGGCTGTTCGGCGATATATTGTGGTGGTGCGTCGATAGCTAAATCGATAAGTTGTGGCAGTCTGGCAGCAACAGACCTTTTACTATCATAGCATTCAGCAATTGATCGGCTGCAAGCTGTACATCGATAGCCAGTTGTTTTTGCTGTAAGTCGATAACAATAGATCAACTAAACGTTGCAATTAGTTTTAAATTTAAAATCAAATAATTTGTAATAAATGTGTATTTCTAATTCGGACAAGCATTATTTTTGCTGTAAACGTAGTAATTTATTGCTTAAATATGTGTGATATTTGTGTTTAATTCATTTTAATTGATATTAATTGATTTTCATTGTGACAATAAGTTTTGTGACTGCCATTTAATTAACATATCGTCTTGCATGCTCAGCTCTGAGAGCTGCCCTCGCTTCAAGTAAATTGCGTAGAAATTCTGAGTAACCTCAGGTAGGTTATCTGCTAGATGTGTAGGTTAAACGGAGATTTCTTCACTGTCAAAACCAGAAGCTAGAAACGTACTAGACGCATTTTATCGCTACCTCATTTGTAGACTCACGTTGTGCAAATATCGGAATGTATACAATGAATATATGTAGCACAGACTTTAGCTCGCTGAATGGACGCTGCGCATAACGACACATAAGCGACTGTGCAAGGTGCTCTTATCTTGCAGATAAAAACAAGTTAGCTGGGGATGGAGAATCTGTAATGAGACAATAAATAGCGCACGTTGTGCACTAGCAGCCTCTCAGTTTGCATGCAGTTCGCCACCACGAAAACAACAAAAAGAAACGAGGACTAATTAAATTCGGATTTCATAACGACAGTGGGACAGCAGCATCAACATTATCATGTGCCTGCCAAAGCGAGCCACCGGTGCAACCATTCAAAGTGTGGCCACAGCCATAGGTGAGTGAGTGTGACCATAGCCTTCTCAGCTTTACCGTATTTCACTCGATAATGATTTTGAAATCACCTTTTGTCAGTTTTTTCTCTAATTTGTGTTCACATTGCTTTCAAAGTAATTCTTGTGCTTTCTTTCTATAACATTTAACAGGCAACCTGCTATGCTTCAATTTTGGACTCATATTTGGCATCACGCCCGCTCATATGACGCTCTATGAATCGGAGAATTTGACGCCACTCAATGAGGCAACAGATCCAACAGGTTCAGCTTTATTAACTGGTTATCTATTTTTAAGTGCTGCTGTTGGCGCCGCTGTCTCCGGCTGGCTGGCATTACGCATCGGACCAAAGTCTGTGCTGCTTTGCTGCGGCCTCTTGCAGATTGTAAGTAAGCGAACTTAATTGTTAATAGCATCCACATCAATGTTCACTTTGTGCTACTCTGCTTTTGACAGTTTGGCTGGTTCTGCATTCACTTTGGCTTCGATATCGTGCACATTTATGCATCGCGCATCTTTTGCGGCATCGCTGCTGGCGGCGCCTTTGTGGTGCTGCCCATTTTCATCAATGAGATTGCCGAGTCGCGGGACAAAGCTGCGCGCTTGACCTTCACCATCGAACTGTGGCGCACTCTGGGCATTCTCTTTGGCATTGTGCTGGGCTATTATGTGCAGTATCAGTATGTTAATATTATCGGTTGCATTGCCTCGTGCACGTTCTCGCTGTGCTTCCCCTTTGTGCAGGAGAGTCCGCACTATTATCTGCGCAAAGGCAATGTTCCCTGCCTGGAGAAATCGTTGCGTTGGTATCGCGGCATTCGCGATATCGATGATCGCGAGCAGCCCGAATATCTGCGAGAATTGGCCGATTTCAAGGCGGAACTCAAGCAACGCAACAGCAGCAACAACAGCTCAACGGAATTATCTCACGGTTACATTGTGCGTCTGATCTTTGTCAGTTTTCTGCTCACAGTTTGCGCCAAGCTGAGCGGCGTCTTCGTCGAGCTGAACTACGCGGCCGATTTTCTGGGACGCACTGGTTACTCCATCGAAGTGAACTATGTGGTGCTCGCATCGGCTCAATGTGTGGGCGGCTTGTTCGCCCGTCTCTTTGGCCCCCAACTGCCACGCAAGGTAATTGCTTCCGGTTCTACGATTCGTTGCATTTCTCAATTCATTCCGTCTGATTGCAGCTGCTGCTTTGCCTCTCCTCGCTGCTGGCTGCTGCGGCAGTCATTGCTTTGGCACTATTCAAGCAATTTGGCCAGAATTGGGCATTGGGCGATTGGTGTACTCGGTATTTGCCCATTGTGCTGCTCGCTCTTCAGCTGCTCTTTGTTAGCTTCGGACTCTATCCGCTGGCTGCTGTCGTCAGTAGCGAAGTTTTGCCCACAAAGGTAAGCTCCATTTCGATTACTCATCATAGGTTTGATTAAGACATCCAAATAGGCTTAACATTTAGCGAGATCAACTAACATTAGTTTCTCGATGACGTAAGTTAACTCAAATTGAAAACATTTGAATATTGATTAGATAAAGTTAAGATACTCGTAATAGCAGCATCTCAAAAAATAACATAGCATACTTTTAAGCGCTTAAGAAAAGGCAGTTGAAAAAATGAGTGAAAATGCTTCGCAAGCAGAGAAAGTTTAAAATATTTGTAACTATTTAAATTTTTAAATGTGTTTTTAGCAGACATTTTTGCAATATTTTAAGTGCTACAAAATCAGTTTCTTATGAAACTTCTTTAGAATGCTTTAAAGCCTTAACTTTAAAACGTCGATTTTCTTAGTAAACAATAGGATACAAACTTTATTAAATTACTTATCAAATATTCAAGTTTGGCAATTTAAATATTGAATGCAATTTGAAAATATTGTTTGCAATTTCCCCGAACATAGTTTGCAATTACTTTTGTTTGCCACCTTAGAAACAGTTAAGACAACAGCCAACAGCAATCTTTGCGCAAGTTAATATTCCTGTGTCTTAAAGACTAAACTTTAAATGAACTAAATTTCTTTTGCATATTTCCCACACAGCTGCATGACCTGCTCTACTCGATAGCCTCGGCCTGCGCCTGGTTGCTGCTCTTCGGCATGATTGAGGTAATTAAAAGTCTACATACTTTATTAGCATCAAATGCTTGCGGCCAACAAAAGTCTTTTGTGAAAGTGAATTGTTTTCGTAACTCGTCTCGTTTCGTTTGTCATTAATTTCAACAGGGTTTCAACGCAGTAAAGACAAGCCTGGGTCCTGGACTGCTGCTCTATCTGTTGGTCTTTGCAGCTGCCTCGATATTCGTGGGCTTGATTTCGTTGCCACTGCTGCCCGAGACACGCAATCGTCGCGCTTCGGCCGTGCAACGTGATTTGGGCTATGTGGAGCAGGCGGGGCCGGTGGCCAAGACAACAATGGACAATGGACACGTTGCAACGCATATCTAAAAGCATTAGTTGGCAATTAGTATTAAGTATGTCGGAAATAACATTTAGGCGAAAAAAAGACGACTTTCATTTTGAGATTAATTTCGGTGAGTGGGTGGGGGGAAGTACACGTAATCTGGATTAGGCATCTAAAATAGCCATAATTGGGACGACGAAGCTCTGATGAAATACTATTCGGTGTGGACATGCTCGAACATGCGCGAACGCTTCTTATCTGTCAATTATCTAATCGTTTTTATTGCGTAGTCACACAGCTATGTACTTACGACTTTATGGCCAAAAGACAGCAGCAACGGCTTCTGATAACTAACAGAAAAACAACAAATTATCATAACTACTTGACTGGGTGTAAGCCAACAAACTTTGAAAAATGCAAATCAGGATCGTCAATTACGATCGAAAAGGCATTATGACGTTCTTTTATCGCTCAACACTTTCCCATTCACAGCTATAAATAAAGCACGTTTGCTGACTCACTAATCCGAATTTACAATTTCAAACACACACGAGAGTTGAGTTAGATAGATTGCTGGCAAATATTTGCCATTCATAATTTTAACTGCCAGAGAGTTCGAGTTGTTTGCCAAGAGTATCATTAAAATTTAGAGCACTACTAAATATATATATGAATATATTTGTAGGCGTGTGAAGATGTGTTTAATCTCGCTTTGCTTCATGGCTACTGATATGATGCGTGAGCCATGAAAACGTGATTGATGCGCACCCACATCGAGTCCAATGACAATGACAATGACGCTCCTCTATTCCTCTATACTGTGAATGCAACTATAGATTATATAGTTACGTATATAGATTCAAACTGCATCTGGCGAATGGAGTGCATCATTTGTTATTCTAAGCGCATTCCACATTAGACAAACTACGAGAGCGAATGCGAGTAGCGCAAATAACAGCATAATCGAAATATATTAATTATATCAATGACAACAGAAGAGTGCTAATATATATCAAGGAAGAAGATGAAATACTCTAACGATAATAAATACAAGAAGTAAATATATACGTAATTCTCACTTACAGTTAAAAATACATAAACTGAAACAATTTTAAAAATAAGTACAGGGTATTCTTATAGCTCTAGATTATAATTATCTTTAGAGCAAAGATTGATCTTAGAAACTTTTTCTGTTTGACGATAAAATATATCAAATCATTCAGTTTTTGGTTTGCATATAAATTTGATCATTATTGCAATTAGCTTAAAACTTATTTGTAACAACCCAATGCTCAAAAAGCAGGCGAGTTTGTGAATCATTTGCGTTAGTATTGAAATAAGTATTGATGGTATATTACTCTATATATTTGGTATCTGAGTATCGACATTTAAATTATGATATGATAGTATATATAATATACTGTATATATTTGTGGTTGATGACGTGAATGTAGTTATGGACATACATGAAAATGTATGATATACAGTATATTAAATATACTTTCAAAACACACTATAAATTTAGATACTACTATATAGCATATATGGTATCCGAGTATCTACAGTTATAGTGTGTTATGAAAGTATATTTAATATACTGCATATTAAACATTTTCATGTATATCCATATCTACAACCACAAAAATTTGAATGTATCAATTAACAGATAACTAATGCACTAAATTTGTATCCATTTCAAAGCACACTCGCAACATTTCGACATCTTTGAAACTGTTCGGTGCTATTTAAGTGCATATCCGTGTCGATATCTAAATTAACATTGCCATCAATATCTACATACATATACAATTTATATCATTATCTTCAACTATCGATTCTTTTTGGTATCCATTTCTTTAGCCATTCGCAACATTTCAATGCAGAAAATCGTATTACCCTTCAGTTATAGTATCACAATAAAATAGATAGTGCAACTATAATGACAATAATAGTGGCCGCTTAATAGAAGAATAAAGACTAAACAAAGCGCATCGACACAGTCTGAGGGCAATTAGAACAGTTGTTGTTATTGTTGTTGTTGTTCTCGCTTTGTTTGTTTGTTGTTGCAGATTTGCTTAGCTCTTGTTGCTCAGAGGCAACATAATCACAGCACAGAGTAGTGATAACAATTCGCACACTCTGTTTTCCCGGGCTATGCGTGTGTGCGTGTGTGTATCTCTATCCCGTTCTCTGGCTGTTGTATCTGTATCTGGGCAAGTTTACAATCTATATGCATGCGAGAGTACTTTGTTTTTGTCCGGGTTTTTGTGCGATTTAAATACCCATGTATAAAAGTTATCATGCGGAAACAACGCCGGTTTAGTTCGCCACCAACTACGTTAGTCGCCTAGTCCCGAGATACTTCTGATCTCATCGCTAAGGACGTGCTTGCCAAAGGATAATGACCGTCTAAGCTCTTTGGCGTCTATGAATCAACAAGTTTTTTGTACCAGCAAATAATAAACAAAAAGCATCGCGATGAGTTCCACAGGCGATGTTAAATTTCAATATCTTGCCGCCATTTACGGTTCGTAATCGGATTTTACTCAATTTCTCCATGTGCTTTCATAGTATTCGAGTTCAAGAAACTATTTAGTTCAAGTGCGTGCAAATGGCTTATCTAACTTCATTTCAAAGTATTGAATTAACAACTAATCGACAATTAAAATTGAAACGAATAACGATTTAATCAAGTAAACAATAATCGAAAGGATTTTGTGATACACAAAATGAAATTGCTCGCAATAACTCAAGTGTCTCAAATCACGTTTTAAATTTGTTTACAACTAATTCTTTTTAATTGAAGTTTAAACTGCTACTACGACAAATACAACTATTAAATAATACAAATATTCATGTGCTCTTTAGAGTTAAATAACTATTTATAAATTAAATCCAAAGTGCATTCACATAGTGTTACATAAAACTAAGATACTCTTTATATTAAATTAAAATTGTAACTTTTGCTTATGTGGTATTTTATAAAGATAAAAGATAAATTCATTTTACAACGAATTCATTCATTCATTTATTTCACAATGAATTCATTCTTTCATTCATTTCAATTCAATGCATTTCATTAATGTAAGAACTTAAAGACATTAAAGTGCGTAAGATAAGTGCATAAAAGCAATAATAAAGTGTGCAAAGTATAAAATGTTTTTCCAAAGTAAAGATTAGCTTCTTCAATATTCATACTAACTACAGTACATATTTCTTAGAACTCAGCTCAAGGATAAGCGATTGTATTGCTTGAATGAGTAATATTTATTGCATTCTTTATGCTCCACCTTGCAAATTGCTTTAACTTTAATATGAGCATTTGTGCTCCTCCTATCCAATATACAGATAACATAAAACTGTCATTAATGCTGGTGGGAAAAATAACTCTCTCTCTGTCACTTGGTTCGCATCCGTTGACGTGTTTTTCGAGGTGTGTTTGTCTGTCAAAGAACTCAGTTACTCAGCAGAAGCTACTAAAAACAGGCAGCTAATAAAGCAAGATAACCAAAGCATACTTCTGGTAATAAGAATGTAATTTATCAAAGTGCGAATGTTCGAGATAAAATACTAAAAAATCTTATCCATTTTTAGTATATGCAATATAAATTCTCTTAAGCAGAATTTATGCAGTATTTCCTTTGACTGTTTTAGTATCAGTATAATATAGTATTATTTGTTATAGTGTATTATTTCAGTATATTCTGTCAGGTTATTTCTTTTCACTTTTTCAGTATTAACTATGTATATATTTTTATTATTAGTATATTATTTCAGTATATTCTTTATATATTCTTGTCAAAATATTTCATTGGACTTTTTTTCAGTATAAACTATATTATTTTAGTATAAATTATCAAAAATATTCCTGTTGAGATTATTGCTTATTCCTTAGTTAATAGTAGTATTGCAGTATTTTCTTTGTATATTAATTTTTGTCAAGATAATTCTTTTGATTTTTTCAGGAGAAACTATATTATTTTATTATAAATACTCTAGAACGTTTCTGTTGAGATTATAGCTTATTACTGAGTTAATAGTATTAGTTCAGTATATTCCTTGTATATTATTAGAATATTCTTTTAGTACTTCTTTAGTACATTTTTTTAGTGAACAGTATATTCTTTTCCTATATACAATCCATATTAATTCTCTATTTCTGTTAACTCTTTTAGTTAATATCGCGTCCATCTCCTTTGGCGCCTATTGCGGTTGGCCCTCATCTAGTTTTCTGGAGTTGGCCGGCGAACAGAGTCCTCTAGAGACTGGTCCTTTAACGCAAGGTGATCAGGGCAGTGTGGCTGCTGTGCTTTGCCTGGGCGGCCTCATTGGCAATGTGTTCTTTGTGTGGTTGGCAGATCGCTGTGGACGCAAGAGTTCAATGCTGTGGGTAACGTTGCCATCGCTGGTAAGTCACTCTTAAGTGTATATATGATGTAGTTTAATAAGATTTTTCTGCTTCTAGCTGGGCTGGGTGCTAATACCCTTTGCGAGGAATCCCACGCATTTGATTGTAGCGCGCTTTCTGGGCGGCATGGCTGGCGGCGGCGTCTTTGGCGTGATACCCATTTATATAGCTGAGCTGGCCGAAGATAGGTGAGTGGGCAATAAAAGCGTGACGTGACAAGCGAAAAGATGGCAACAATATAAGTTACGTCATGTCTCGGAAATTGCTCGGAGATTACCAGAGATAGGAGCTATCAAATTTGGGGCAAGTAATTGTTGTATAGCACACATAGAAAGTTTGTTTTTGTTTGAAGCCAAGGCACCTTCAAGTGCACCTAATCGAATGAATTTAATTGCGAGTCTATGCTGAATGCTAGAGGATAGAAAGTTATATTACTAAAACTTTGTATACCCGTTAGCCATAGGGTAGAAGGGTATTATAATAATACTAATAATAACTGTAGTCGTTGTGATTCCTGAAAATTGGGATCAGATATAAATTGTAGAAGTTATTAAAGAAATACTTCTGTATAGGCAAAAGCGCCAGCTTATTAGGGAACTTAAGTTTCTTTGGCTGACAATCTGGTATGTTTTGCAGTCTATGGTATATTTTGAATGTAGTATTGTATCAATATACCTAAAATAGCCGTTGGTATATTTGTAGTACTTAATTGGTATATTTTAAGCATAAAACCACACTCTTTTGCTTTCATTCAAAATGTTTAGTGGGTAACTTACAGTCGAGCATACTCTACTGTAGCTTTCTTACTTGCTTCAACTAATTTGTGCGATCAGATTGAATATATTTTATTATGAAAAGCAAAAGCAGTTGTAAGGATTGAATTGATTGGTTCTAATATGATTCAATGCTATTAAAATGAACAGAAAGTAACATCGAAAACTCTCTGAATTTATACTTAATTGCATAAAAAGAGGTCACCTTTAAAGGAATTAAACTTGACCGAAACCTTCTAACTCTATCTTCTATCGCTTTATCTCTTTTAGTGTTCGCGGTATTCTGGGCACTTTTCTGGTACTGACGTGCAACATTGGCGTGGTGCTTGCCTTTGTGCTTGGCTACTACTTCGATTATGCCACCGTATCGTGGATTGTGGCTACGTTGTCGGTGCTGTTCTTTGTGTGCTTCTGGTTCATGCCCGAGACGCCGCAGCATCTGATGCAGAAACAAAAGTCCGAGCAGGCTGAATATGCGCTGCGCTACTATCGCAACATACGCTCCCGGCAGTCGAAGGAGCTGAGCGAGGAGCTGCAGCTGGAGTTGCAGAAGCTGCGTGTGTCCGAACAGAAGGCGGAAAAAGCTAGCGAGGATGAGGTGGATGACAATGCGGTTACATGGGCGGACTTTGGTAAGCTAGAAAAGCGACCTTCATTCACTTAATTGTTAATGTCAATTGTCGTCTCATCAGCTAATCCCACGGCGCGCAAAGCTTGTCTCATTGGCCTCGGTCTGGTGGCCTCCAATCAGGGTTGCGGCGTCTTTGCCATGCTCAACTACACGGCCATGATCTTTGAGCAGTCCGGCTCGAGTCTAAAGCCAACCATCGCCGCCATCATTGTGGGCGTCATCCAGGTGGTGGGCTCCTATGTGGCCACCTTGCTGGTGGAGCGTGCTGGCCGCAAAATGCTGCTACTTATCTCCGCCGTGGGCATCTGTCTCAGCCAACTGACGATGGGTGCACACAGCTACCTCAAGAGCGTTGGCCATGATACGGCCGGCTTTGATTGGGTGCCCATTGCCGCGTTCTCGTTCATGCTCTTCATTGCCGCATGGGGACTGTTGACGCTGCCGTTCCTGGTGATTGCTGAGATTATGCCGCCCAAGATACGCAGCACAGCCAACATGCTGCTCATGTCTGTGCTGTGGGTGCTCTCCATGTTTGCCATTAAGGTAAGTGAATGAGGGAAATGTATATCTATTCTACTTCCATGTTGAATTACAGCTCATTCCGCTGCTGATGGAGTCATTGGGCATGCATGGTTCGTTGTTCCTCTTTGCCAGCTTGACGCTTGGCGGCGCCCTCTTCATTGCCATCTTTGTGCCCGAGACGAAAGGCAAAACCATCGAGACCATTTTGGCCAGCTTGTAGTGATTTGTTGTTATATGTTACTTACTGTTACTTACTCTGTGTTCTAGCTACTCGCATTGTTTTATTTTGTATTTTGTTATCATTAAATGTATTAGGAATCTTACTGCCTTTTGCTTATCACTTCAGTCGACAATCGTCATCTTTTGTTGTAAATGCCAACAAAACACAACCACTGTCTGGCTGCTCATCTCGCCTTGAACTTAGTTAACGCTGTGATTAGATTAAAGTATCTTAACAACAGATTTCGCTTGTCACTTGGTCACTTTGAAATGCATTTCTCGACTTATGCTAATGCTGCTTCTATATCAATCTCTAATCTCTATCGTTTATTGCACTCTTTTTCGGGGATTTCTTTTCTCTCATAATTTATATTGAAAGTAAATTAAAGTGATCTCTAACACAAAAGCATGGCATAAGCTCCGACTAGCATATACTCTGCATTTTAAATTCTCTCTTTCTCTAGTTCAACCTGTTTGGAAAACATATTCACTCGTTGTATATCAATGAGTATCGAAACAAATGCTAAACATGTTTTGTTTCATAAATAGATGTCTTTCTAATTAACGAAGTTCAAATACTCTCAATTATGGTTCTCCATAATAAAGGGGAATTCTTAGCTAGTCATATGAGACTCAAATTTAAAAGACTTTTCCTATACGTATCTCTATCTTCACACAACTGATTTCTATTGACATTTGGTTGTTGTTAATTTGCATATACCCATTAAGTGTGTTGGCCAAGCTCTCGACTCTATAAATACGGGTTGGCAAAGCGACAATCGGTTTAGACTGTTCGCTCTTCAATTCGTGTGTGGATAAATTTGTTAGCCATTGAATATGGTCTTCATAAATGTGGGCTTGTCGAAGTGCCTTTGGAATCAATACTTTGCAGCTATCAGTGGTGAGTTAACTTATTTTTACTATTCGAATTTATTGACTAAAAGTTAAGTTTATCTTGTTAAGTGTAACTAATTTCAATGAATAAATCATTCTTGAAGTATTGTTATAATTTTTTGAATCGAGTGCTAAAGGTTTGTATACATAAATTAAGTTTTTTGACTTACCGCTTTTTTGAATATCGTTATCTGCAAAAAAATAACAAGTTTTAATTAGCAATTGAATTATAATGAAATCAAATGCGTCTAAAACAAACTTGTGCTGAGCTGGATCAAAATTAGTATTCCAACCACGTTTTTAAGTATGTTTGTACATAAACGTATGCGATATAAACAAACTGATAGTTTTCTCTTCGTCAAAACATTAAGAGTACTTTAAGAGCGCTTCTCTTTACTTTATAAACAAGTTTTTATGCGAATTTCATATATGTTCAAATATGAAAATCATTTGAATTTTAATTTAAGAAAGGTATAGACGAGTGCATGACTGAGATTTGCGTTACCTTTTTTCAATACAAAAAAAAACAGTTTACTATATAACCACAAATATGGTATATCACATCTGTAAGAAAAGCGTTACACTTTTTCTATATAACAGTTTACTATAATAAAAAAAATACCATAACGTGTGTTTGGTATAACAATACAACTATTACATTCAAAATACTGTGAGATACACGTTATCCTTCTTCAATAAAAGCAAAACAGTTTATTATTAAAAACTATACCAAAAATATACCACAATTATATTTGGTATAACAATATACTATAGCATTCAAATATACCAAAGAGTACAAAACATACTGTATTGCATTTTGTTGAATAACTTTTAATTTTAAGCAATCACAAAGTCAAATTTGAAATAACATTTGATACCTTTTTTAATTTGCGTGACAAAATACGAAAAAAAATGTTGTCTGGGTTGGAGATGCTTTCGTATACCTGTTACCTATTATTATTACCCACCTATTAATCTAATTTCTTTGCTAAGAAGTGGTTTTATTATGTCTGGAACCACACACAAGAAATTTAAATACTCGTGTCTGCTGATTGTCAAACAAGTTTTCGATACATAAATCAAAAATTATATTCAAAAGTACTTTATAATTTTAATAAGCTAAACAAATATAATTTAAGTAAATTACAGATTTAGTTAAACAAATCATATTTATATAAATAAATGTATTATAATATACCCAAGTTGTTTTATGATTTCTTTCAAGAGTTCGAGTATATTCACGTTTCCTACTTTAATTTTGCATTTTTATACAAGCATAGCATTTATGGTTCAGGTTATAGCATGATCGTGGCTATAAATATGTCAATGATAGGATTTAATTTGTTTAGAATGTTTCTTTCTTCTGCCGTATGCAGACAACTGTTTTAATCATAGTCAAAGCGATAGAATGGGCGTCTCAAAGAGCAGTAGAAATCAATATTTTGCAGCTTTAAGTGGTTAGTTGAACTAATTTGTGGAAAGAGAAAAAAGCATTAAAAGTGTTGTTTTGCAGTAAATTTACTTTCCGTTTCGTATGGCGCCAATTTCGGTTGGGTTTCCACAAGCATTCATCAATTGTTGGAGCACAAAACAAGCCATCTGGCCTCAGAGTTAACCAGTGATGGATTGGGTTGGCTAACTTCCACAATGTCGATTGGTGGGCTTCTGGGCAGCATTATCTTTGGCTGGTTGGCAGACAAAATTGGTCGTCGAGCTTGTTTTCTTTTGATGGGCATTCTTGTTGCGGTATGCGAATCTTTCGAATTTAACTGCATCAACTTTAAGTGATTCCATTACCATTAGATAAACTGGCTCTTGATTATTTTTGGCCGCAATCTCGTTCAATTGTGCGTGGCACGTGCTGTAGCCGGAGCAGTTGGTGGCTGCTGCTTAACGGTTATTCCGGTTTATGTCACCGAAATGACTGAGAACAGACTTCGCAGCACTTTGGGCACCTTTATGCCACTTAGCATGTCCAGTGGCTTGCTCGTTATACACATTCTGGCATACTTCCTTCATTATGTGACGGTTGCTTGGATTATGCTTTTGATTCCTGTGACATTCCTATGCACCTTTACGTTCATACCCGATACACCTGAATATCTGGAGCGTTATCATAAGAAGGGTGTGGAGAACTCGCTTAGATATTTTCGAGGTATTTCCGCAGGTGAAAACGTGCAGCTTCAAGCCGAGCTCACCAAATTGTGCCAACCTTTTGCAACATTTGAAAATGGCGAGCACAACAAACTGCATTTGAAGGATTTTAGTGAGTTTTGCAAACTTAATTTCAATTTCATTAGCTAACTTGTGAGTAATCCGCAGTTAATCGCAAGGCACGTAAAGCCTACCTCATTGGATTTGGAATTATTTTGGCCAATCAGTTGAGCGGTTGTCTAACCATGGTCAAGTATATTTCAGTTGTCTTTAGGGACGCCGGCTCCAGTCTATCACCCATTGGATCTTCTATCGTTGTCATTCTGATTCAGGTGTTGGGCACTTATTCGGCCACGTTATTTGTGGAGCGAGCTGGTCGAAAGACTTTAATGCTCATCTCGACCGCTGGCATTTGCTTCGGAGAAGTTGCCATGGCTTTCTATTACTATATGGGTCAATTGAATATTGATTCTAGGCCGTTCAATTGGTTGCCCATTGCTTCATTCTCATTGATAATGTTTTGTGGCGCCATTGGTCTGTTGGCCGTTGATTTCGTTGTAATAAGTGAGATCACACCTCCTAAAATTCGCAGTGTAATCGCCAGAGTTCATATGGTTACAATGTCCTTGATATCCATCTGCCTTGTAAAGGTAATCTGACCATTTCAAATACAGCAAATAGACAGAGTATTAAACGGTATTTATTCTTTTCAGACGTTTCCTCATTTGAGCGACTCGATTGGAATTTCTGGAATTGTTTCCATGTTTGCAGTCTTCTCATTCCTGTTAACGATTTTTATTGCCGTTTATGTACCCGAGACAAAGGGAAAATCCATTGAAGAAATTCAAGCGAGTTTATAATAAATAAGAGATTCATATTGCTTAACTTTGAAATACCCGAATCCAATGGCAGAAGAATAACACAATGTTCTTAAAATATTCGATATTCGATTGAAACTGTTGATAACAGAACATTAACATTACAGTTTATCGGTGGGTTTAACAGAAACGTGCAATGCGAAATTCGAATTGTGTGGGTGTTGCGAAAATTCAAAAAGTGAGAAATCTGCAGTCGAATGTGCTCGACTGTTAGATACCCTTTATCAATTATTAATAAAACGCATATTCCAAAATATACCAAATCATTATACCAAAAAAATACTAAAATATACCGAAGGCTATATTCAGTACTATATTCAAAATATACCATAGAGTAAAAAATATACCAGATTGTCATCACAACCATACAACAAGTTTTATCGAAAGTTATAGCTTTATTTCTTAAAGTCTCTGAGATCTAAGAAGGTATTCTTATGGAGGAAGAGCCAGCGCTGATCAAGAATAAATGTATCAACTTTATGGGGTTGAAGATGCCTCCTTCTACCTGTTACATCCTGCAAGCACAAAGTTATAATACCCCTTCCACCGTATGGATAGCGGGTATAAAAACAAACATAGTCTGTGTGCGAACTTAACATATATACGTGGCTGATCACGAATATATATCGTGAAAATGCCTTTGCTTGAATTTGAATTTCCTGCTTGAAACAAAAAAAAAACCTACACACTATTAATGCAGTTTTTGTAATAAAGTTTTTATAATAAAGAGCGAAATGAAATAGGAAATATCTAGTCAGATTATATCTTGTCTTATATTTGTTTAATAATTTATTTTAAATTAATTTCATGAAAATTGGTTCCAGAATACCGAAGTCATCAAGATCAAAATATAGAATATCATAACTTAAAAAAAAATTTCATTGAGACTAAAACTTTTCCATAGTTATTTAGATGTCTGGCATTTTTATCCACAACAAAAAATTGCGCGTGCAAAAAAAAAAAAACAAACACATGATGTTATAAATAAATAGCTGCTAAATCAGCAGCTTCTTCCACGGCTACGCATTTTAGTTTTATCAGAGTGATTCTTTCGTCTGCCGCATGCAGACGACGGACGGTATTTGAATTTATCAAAGTGTGTCAAAATGGGGATCTCAACGAGCACCAGAAATCAATTTTTGGCGGCTTTAAGCGGTTAGTTGTATTTGATAAAGCGGTTAATTAAAAGTGCATGTGATGAGACAAAAGTGTTGTTTTACAGTGAATCTACTTTCGGTATCGTTTGGCGCCAGCTTCGGTTGGATTACCGGATGCTTTCCGCAAGTGCTGATAGCCGATAAATACGATGAAGATTATCAAAATTATATCAATCAAGTCCATGATGTCGATCATATCAATGTCGAGGAAATCCAAGATTCTTTGAATTTCTTCCTGGCACTTGGTGCGGTGATCGGCGCCATTGTCTTTGGCGGTCTGGCAGAAAAATTCAGTCGTCGTTGCTGTCTTCTGTTGATGGTTATACCAGCCACGGTATGATATTCTTTGCAATTATATGTCTCCAACTTTAATTAAATCTCTTATCAGCTAAGCTGGTTGCTAATTGTATTGGTATTGCTTATGGCCGAATGGAATTTGCTGTACTTGGAACGAATTATTGCTGGATCTGTGGGTGGCTGCTGCTTTGCAGTTATTCCAGTTTATATCACCGAAATGGCTGAGGATCGTCTTCGGGGTATCTTGGGCACCTTCATGGCCCTTGGCATGACCATCGGCATGCTCATTATACATATTCTTTCATATTTCAATTTGTATTTGATTGCTGCTTGCCTCATGCTGGTCATTCCTGTGGCGTTCGTCAGCACCTTTTACTTCATTCCTGATGCTCCGGAATATCTGCAGCGTTATAATAAAAAAGGAGTGGAGAAATCTCTGAGATATTTTCGAGGTATCTTCCCGAATGATGACGCAAAGTATCAGACAGAACTCGCCAAATTGTCGACACCTTGCCAAACAGTTGAAAATGGTGTGCTAGGAGATCATCTGCCGGTTACCAACGTCTGTGAGTGTTGCAAATTAAATTGAAGTTAATGGATAATTGACACACACTTCTGCACAATCCACAGCTAATCCTAAGACCTATAAAGCCTTCTTTATTGGATTTGGAGTTATTCTGGCTAAATTGTTAAGCGGTTATTATGCCTTGCACTTTCAAAGTAGAAACTACTTCGGGGAACGCATTGAAGATTATATTATTGTCATTATCATAGAACTTCTGGGTACTTTCTCTGCTACCCTATTGGTGGAGAAAGTAGGTCGTAAACCTTTGTTACTCATCTCAACCGCTGGAGTTGGCGTAGGATTTGTGTGGATGTACATTAATTTACATCTCGGAAATTTCAATTGGATTTTTGAATATGGCTACTTACTGGTAATGTATTTGGGTGCCATTGGTATAACGACAGTTGATTTTGTGATATCAACTGAGATCACACCACCGAAGAAACGCAGTCTTGCTCTTAGAGTTCAAGTCGCCTTATACTTATTGATGCACCTAATCTTTAACCAGGTAAAGAATTAATTTTCAATTTATTTAAATTATTAAACATGGTTTTCCATTTTAGCTAAATAGTGCAGTGGGTGGCGACCTTTGGATTGGACTAGCCTACATATATCCTATCTTCTCAATGATTCTAACGATTTTGTTTGCACTTTATGTACCCGAGACAAAGGGAAAATCGATTGCAGAAATTCAAGCGAGCTTATAAAACGCAACATTTTTATATTGTTAAACTTTTCAACTACACGAATCCATTTTAAAGAAATAAAAAATGTGTAAACATAACGGTTAAAAACAGAACATTAACATTAAAATTGCACTTTACAGGATTAACAGAAATGTCGAATGCGAAGTAACAGAGCTATTATATTAACAGAAGGGCATACTGCTAAATAACATAGTAGCCTAAAGCTCATAAAAATTATTATGATTATCAATTTTTGTATCGAAATTAATCTATTCTAGTTTTAAAATTGTAGTTTGCATTTCGGCTGATCACGAATACTTATTGGTACAACATAGATGCCGGCTATTGAAAAAAGCTTTTCTAGCAAAATGCGTTTTCCAACAAGCTATGACGTCAAAATAAGCTTTTGAGGCCAGAAATACTTTCATAGAGAATTTTTGTAAGAGAATCTTTAAAAAAAAAAACTTATTGGAATATGCTCTTTTTTTTTTAGTAAATATATAAATATCTCATTAAAAAAAAAAGAGAACAGAAGAATTAAGAGATTATGAAAAAACCAAACAGAAAACTTCCTACAGAGGAGAAATGCAATTTATTGTTGTTTATTAATTTGTGGGAAATCAATTTCATGAAAGTTTGTAAAGGAATACAGATCTTGACAGCAAGATCAAAATAATATTAGATAGATTACAATATTCATTTTCATTTTCAGAGTCATTTGTAGCATGTTTATCCACAAAATAATATAACCCGTTTCCAAAAAATTCCAAACAAAAAAAACAATTTTTTAAATGTTATAAATAAATTGGCAGTTTCTCCCAAGACGTCGGTTTTTTTAGTTTTATCAGAGTGCTTCTTTCGTCTGCCGCATGCAGACGATAATTTTGTTGTGTTTGTTGTGTTTTTGTGTGTGTAGTGTTTGCCACGCTTTCTTCCCGGAGTTGCTGGTGTCGGTAGTCTGAATGTTATTGCCTTTGCAACACCTTGTGGACTGTATCCTTTCTTAGCTTCTGCAGCGAACTGCTGCTCATCAATGTGCTGGGTCATCTCTTCCATAATCTAACTGTGGCATGCATAATGATTGGTGTTTGCCACTTGCTATGCTGTTAAGCCGAACACACCTCAATTTCTGGAACAACGCAATCGCAGAGAAGCGGAAAAATCGTGGCAATAGTTGCTCAACGATGATTTGCAGCTGGAACCGACGAGACTCTGCAGGTCCACAAAGCAAATGCATGTTGTCAGTGCTAATAATTCTTTCAGCTGGAATGAGTTTAGACCTCAAAGCAAATGTAGAACCTATCAAAATCTTTTAGCACATCACAAAGCACGCAAGGCTTTCTTTATTGACCTAGGACTGGTATTGACGGATCAGTTGAATGGATCCTTATTTATACTCAAGTACATCACAGTCATCTTCAAGGTTGCTGGCTCTAGTTTATCGCCCATGGCCTCGGCTCTGATAGTTATCGATATTCAGCTATTTGGCATTTACTCAGCCACGTTATTTGTGAAGCGAACAGGCCGAAAGACTTTGCTGCTCTTCCCCATTTAGGGCATTTGTCTGGGAGGCATCTCAACTGCCGGGTATAACTGGTTTCCCATCGCCGCTTATTCATTAATGGTCTTCTCCGACTCTTTTGGAGTGCTGACCGTTGGTTTTGTACTTATCGCTGAGATTACCCCGCCTAAAATACGCAGTCGGATCTTTGGACTTGATCATTGCCAAGGTATGTTCCACATTGTTTATATGTTTAATATTCATTTTGGCTTTTCTCTTTGCAGATATTTCCCTTGATGAGTGATTCGATGGGCATTCCTGGAATTGTAACAATGTTTGCCGGAATTTCCCTTCTTTTTTGCTATATATTGGGTTCTTTGAAACAAGAGGCAAATCGATTGAAGCTATTCTGGAGAGCTTATAGTCGACTTTTCGGTTTATATTAAAATTCGTTAAATTAAAAATTCTTGTTTTATTATTTGTTATTGATTATTAACATCTGAACCTCAATTCTGCTGCTTATAAAGTCGGGCAACATGCTAGATTCTTGCAAAACTAGTAAGAAAGTGTGCTCGACTGTTAGATACCCGCTACTGATTTTGTGCGTTATTCATTTTAAAATATACCAAATTACAAATTACAAAAAATATTCCAAATGCTATATTTATTGTTATAATACTAAATTAGAAATATACCATTAAGTGCAAAATATACCAGATTGTCAGTATGTACGTGTTTTCTTCGTATACGTAACATGAATTCCTTGTTCTCTTCTTGTTTTTAGTAAATTTACTATGTTTATCATATGGCTGTGTTATTTGTTGGACCTCGGCTAGTTATATTTATCTGCAAGAGGATTCGAATCACTTTGAAACCGGGATACTGACAAAAGAACAACTAGGTTTGATTACTGCCGCACTTTCTCCTGGTTCGCTTGTTGGCGCCTTTTTCTTTGGGTGGCTGGCGGATAAAATCGGACGCAAGCGATGTCTGCTGTTAACTGCATTGCCAATGCTGGTAAAAGAAAAGTCCATCAGCTATTATACACAAAACACGAGTAACGCAAATTTCCTCACAGGCACACTGGCTAATTATTGCCTTTGCCCGAAATCCTTGGCAATTGGCTGTGGCACGGTTTCTTGGGGGAACTATCGGCGGAAGTTCCTACACCGTGATTTCCATTTACATTACTGAGATAGCCCAAGACAGTCTGCGTAGCACACTGGGCATGATTACATCACTAGCTCTGGCCTCCGGCTATTTACTTATTAATACTTTGGGTTATTTTATGCATTACATTACTTTGGCTTGGATCATGATTGTCATTCCTTTGGCCTTTCTTGTTTGCTTTTCCTTTAATCCCGAATCTCCACAATATTTGGCTCAGCACAACAAGGAAAAGGCAGAGCGTTCTCTCAGATACTATCGTGGTATATCTTCAACTGGCGATGCCAATGAGGAGTTCCAGCAGGAGTTGAGCAGATTGTGCAAATCGGAGGATGAGAAACTAGGAACACCTCAGCTCTACTTACACGATTTTAGTGAGTATTTGGTGTCTACGCTTCGATGGATCTATTCGATAACTCTTAATTATGATACAGCTAATCGGAAGGCGCGCAAGGCTTACTTCATCGGATTGGGTTTGATACTGACGAATCAATTTAATGGTTGTTTAACGATGCAAAACTATATGACATTCATTTTTGCGGAAGCTGGCTCTAATTTACCGCCAATGATTTCTGCCATTATAGTTAGCGCAATCATTTTAATAGGCACATTTCTATCGACGATTTTTGCGGGCTGTGCAGGGAGAAGGACGCTATTACTCAATTCAATCTCTGGCATTTTCTTGGGTGAATCTGTCATGGCTTCGTATTATTATCTCACATCCAAGGGATATGAGACGAGCATGTTCAACTGGCTGCCCATAGTTACTTTCTCTATCGTACAATTTTCTTCCACTTTTGGCATCTGGTCAGTAACGGTTCCGATTATTGCTGAGTTGACGCCGCCAAAGATTCGAAGCATTGTTGTTAGAGTGCAAATCGTAACCATGTTTCTGCTATCGTCGACCATAACTAAGGTTTGAAACTATCAATGCCATTTTTATGCTTAGCTTATTTATGTGTTTTTCCACAGATATTTCCGCAACTTAGTGAAGCTGTTGGCATGCCCGTTATGTTCTTCATATTTGCCGGACTTTCCTTTATTTTTACTGTATTTATTGCAATATTTGTGCCTGAAACTAAGGGGAAATCTATCCAAGCTATTCAGGATAGCTTGTAAATTGTTCAACACGAATTCTGTACTGAATAAAAATTTCTGAAATCTCCTTTGACTGTTTTTCGTACTATCTTTTTTACTGTCCTGTTTTTATACCCGCTACCCATAGGGTAGAAGGGTATTATAACTTTGTGCCGGCAGGAAATGTATGAAACAGGTGGAAGGAGGCATCTCCGACCCTATAAAGTATATATATTCTTGATCAGCGTCAACAGCCGAGACGATCTAGCCATGTCCGTCTGTCTGTCTGTCCGTCTGTCCGTATGAACACCTAGATCTCAGAGACTATAAGAGATAGAGCTATAATTTTTTTTCGATAGCATTTGTTATGTTTGCACGCAGATCAAGTTTGTTTCAAAATTTTGCCACGCCCGCTTCCGCCCCCGCAAATAAAAAATCGAATAACAAGCGTAATTTTTAAGCTAAAGCCGCGAATTTTGGTGTATATAATAATAACAATATTATTTATGATTCCTAAAAAATTGGTTGCGATCAGATAAAAATTGTGGAAGTTATTAAAGAAATACTTTTGTATGGGCTAAAACGCCTACTTACTAGTGGTATCATTTGCTTTGGGCGACAATCTGGTATATTATATTGTCTATGGTATATTTTGAAAGTGGTACTATACTAAATACTAAAAATATAAAAAATGGTATATTTGGTATATTTAAATATTTTGCAGTATTTTTGGTATATTTTGAAAAGAATACCGCAATATTTTGCTTTTATTCAAAATGGGTAGCGGGTATCTTACAGCCGAGCACACTCGACTGTGGGTTTCTTACTTGTTCTTTTCTTGTGTCAAAAAAAAGCACATCAATTAAAGTTATTTTGGAGAGTTTATAGTCGACTTATCGGTTCCTATTAAAATGCACAAAATTAAAAATTCTTGTTTTATAATTGCAATGCTAAATGGTAGTCTACTTTTGGACTTAAATTGTACTGCTCATAAAAGTCTGGCAGCTGATAAGAAGTCTCTCTGTTCGTCCGTGCTGCCATCAACATGAAGCATTTAGTTGGCCCGGAACTTTTGCCAAAACTTGTTGTCTGCAAAGCTAATAAAAACTTTTTTTTTTGGAAATTTCAACTTCTTTAAAAAAAATGACCTCTGCGCGTGATAAAAGACATCAGTTTCGGGCTGGACTTTCTGGTTTGTATTAAGCCGCGAAAATAATTTCACATTTAATTTTAATTTTAAAACATGAAACCCTAATTTGAAGTTTGTGAAGAGTGACCTACTAAAGACATTTGATAAGATTTCACAAGTGTTTAGTCTTAATGTGCGTGTATGTTTATTTTGTGATTATTATCGAGAAAGTAATAAAATCTGAAACAGATAAAGAAATTTTCAGAGATTTTCAAAGAAGGTGTTTGCTGCGTTTTCGTAATTTTCCTTTTTTGGTCTTTTCTTGTTTTAGTAAATTTACTAAGTTTATCATACGGCGGTGTTATCTGTTGGACTTCATCTAGTTATATTTATCTGCAAGAGGATTCGAATCACTTTGAAACCGGGGTACTGACAAAGGAACAACTAGGTTTGATTACAGCCGCACTTTCTCCTGGCTCGCTTATTGGCGCCCTTTTCTTTGGGTGGCTGGCTGATAAAATCGGAAGGAAACGATGTTTGCTGTTAACTGCATTGCCATTGCTGGTAAAAGAAATGCCCATAAGGTATACACAAAACCCAAGTAACCCACATTCCCTTATAGGCACACTGGCTAATTATTCCCTTTGCAAGAAATCCTTGGCAATTGGCTGTGGCACGATTTCTTGGAGGAACTGCCGGAGGAAGTTGCTTCACCGTGATTCCCATTTATATTACAGAGCTGGCCCAGGATAACCTACGCAGCACACTGGGAATGATATTATCACTGGCTCTGGCCACCGGCATTTTACTTATTAATACCTTGGGTTATTTCCTTCATTACATCACCGTGGCTTGGATCTTGACAATCATTCCTTTAGCTTTTCTTGTTTTATTTGCCTTCAATCCCGAGTCACCGCAATACTTGGCTCAGCACAACAAGGAAAAGGCAGAGCGTTCTCTTAGATACTATCGTGGAATACCTTCATCAGGCGATGCCAATGAGGAGTTCCAGCAGGAGTTGAGCAGGTTGTGCAAATCGGAAGATGAGAAGCCCGGAAAACCTCAACTCTGCTGGCACGATTTCAGTGAGTTTTTGGAGTCTAAACTTAACTCAATCTATTCAATAACTTTAAATTATGCTGCAGCTAATCGGAAGGCGCGCAAAGCTTACTTCATCGGATTGGGTTTGATACTGACGAATCAATTTAATGGCTGTTTAACGATGCAAAACTATATGACATTCATTTTTGCGGAAGCTGGATCTAATCTTCCGCCAATGATTTCTGCCATTATAGTCAGCGCAATTATATTAGTAGGCACTTGTTTATCAACTCATTTTTCCCACCGTGTGGGAAGAAAGACGCTATTACTCGGTTCGATCTTTGGCATTTTCTTGGGTGAATCTGTCATGGCTTCGTATTATTATCTCACATCCAAGGGATTTGAGACGAGCATGTTCAACTGGCTACCCATAGGCACATTCTCTCTCATACAATTTTCAGCCACTTTCGGCATCTTGTCCGTTACTATTCCGGTTATTGCTGAGTTGACGCCGCCAAAGATTCGAAGCATTGTTGTTAGAGTGCAGATTATAACCATGTTTCTGCTATCATCGGTCATAACTAAGGTATACAATTGTCAATGCAATTAGAATGTTTCATTTATTTATTGTATATTTATTCCATAGATTTTTCCGCAACTTAGTGAAACTCTTGGAATGCCTGTCATGATTTTTATATTTGCTGGCTTTTCCTTTACTTTTACTGTATTTATTGCAATCTTTGTTCCAGAAACAAGAGGAAAATCTATCCAAGCTATTCAAGATAGCTTGTAAATTGCCAAACATGAATAATAAAATCTGAAATTTTTTTTATCTACACATGTTGTTGACTGTTTTTGGGACTGTCTTTATAACCGTCTCGTTCTTAATCTTAAACTTTGAAGATAAGAATAAATATTATATAAAGCCTACTTATAGGAGACACTTGTGGCTTGTCTGCGATACTTTTTTTTAGAATTATAATCATCAATGAATGGAATAAAATAGAATTATATTCAATAAATAACTGTATGTGGCATAAAGCAGCAGTAGATGCTGATCTCTAATTACTTTGGTCGATAATAGGGCATATTTTGTTTTCTATGGTATATTGATTTGGTATATTATACGCAATATTTTGTACTCTATGGTATATTAAGAAATATATGCAATACATATTAATATACCGATTATACCGTTCAGTTTCTTTTTTGGTATATTAATTTGATATAATTTAGCAATAATAATAATAATAATAGTACTGTTTTACTTTAGTACAACCTTGGTATATTTTAGTAAATAAATAAAAGGTGTGCTGTGGGATCTTACAGTCGAGTACACTCCCTGACTTATTATCATTTTAATATGCCAAAAACAAGAGGCACATCGAAGCTATTCATAAGAGAATATAGTCGACTTTTTGCTGGTGATTCTTAAAGTTGAAAACTTCAAATTTTTGTTTTATAATTGTGTGGTAAATTGGTAGCCTACTTTTGGGAGTATGGCTGCCACAACTCTCTTAACAAAACAACTGATGATAAGAGTCTGGCAGCTGATAAGAAGGTGCTCTGTTAGCACTTTCAGTTTCATTGTCTTGTGCTTCAGTAATAAACAAATTGCTCTATAAGTACAACGTTTGTTGTGCGTGTTGTCGCGTCGGTAGTTTTAAAGTCTAATAAACTGGAGCTATTTCTAAAAAATATATAAAACTAAATTAAAATACAGTAACAATTTTAAATAAAATGGCTTCTGTGCATGACAAGAAACATCAATATCTAGCCGGCATTTCAGGTTTGCATTAAAACTAAGTAATAAAACAAATGAAAAAACCAAAAGTTTATCGTCTGCATTAAATTGCGAAGCAAAGTGCAGAAAAATAATGCTTCAATTTAACGTAATTTTAGTGTTAAAAAAGTTCATTGCCATTGCTATGACATACAATTTTAGCCGGCTACAAATGTGACCTACTTAAAGGTCTTAATTAGATTTTACGAGTGCCTAATCTCAATGTGTGTGTTTATTTACATTATGAATATTATCGAGAAAGCAACAAAAAATCTGATCACAATAAACCTGATCACTTTAATGAATGTCAAAATCATATAGAAGTGATAATAATATTTAAAGACAGATTATCCTATCTAACGTGTGTGCTTGCTACGTATACTTAATATGTGTTGTCTGCTTTCTTTTTGTTTTAGTGAATTTACTGAGCTTATCATACGGCTGTGTTTATAGCTGGACCTCAGCTAGTTACGTTTATCTGCTAGAGGATTCACGTCACTTTGAGACCGGAGTACTGACAAAAGAACAACTCGGTTGGGTGACAGCTGCCGCTTTTCCTGGCTCGTTTGTTGGCGCCCTCTTCTTTGGCTGGCTGGCGGATAAAATCGGACGCAAGCGATGTCTGCTGTTAGCTGCATTGCCAATGCTGGTAAAAGAAATTCCCAGCAGCCATTCACGAACACACCAGTAAACATTATTCTTTGCAGACCCACTGGCTAATCATTCCCTTTGCCCGCAATCCCTTTCAACTGGCCGTGGCACGTTTCTTTGCCGGAACTGCCGGCGGCTGTTGCTTCACCGTGATTCCCGTCTACATAACTGAATTGGCCCAGGATAAACTACGCAGCACACTCGGCATGATATTCGCATTAAATCTGGGCGCTGGCATTTTACTCATTAATATTTTGGGTTATTTTATGCATTACATTACTGTGGCTTGGATCCTAATATTCATTCCTTTGGCTTTTCTTGTTTGCTTTTCCTTTAATCCCGAATCGCCACAATATTTGGCTCAACACAACCAGGAAAAGGCAGAGCGTTCTCTCAGATACTATCGTGGTGTATCTTCATCTGGCGATGCCAATGAGGAGTTCCAGCAGGAGCTGAGCAGATTGTGCAAATCGGAAGATGAGAAGCCCGGAAAACCTCAGCTCTGCTGGCACGATTTCAGTAAGTATTTATGATATAAGTTTATTCAGATCTATGAAAATTTAATCAAATATTCCACAGCTGCTCGAAAGGCGCGCAAGGCGTACTTCATTGGACTGGGTTTGGTGTTGGCCAATCAATTTAATGGCTCCTTAGCCATGCAAAACTATATGACATTCATTTTCGCGGAAGCTGGATCCAATCTTCCGCCAATGCTTTCTGCGATCATAGTCAGTGCAATACAATTAACAGGCACTTGTTCCTCGACTCATTTTGTGGAGCGCGCTGGAAGAAAGACGTTATTACTCATTTCGATTTCTGGTATTTTCTTGGGTGAATCCGCCATGGCTTCGTATTATTTTCTCACTTCTAAGGGATATGAGACGAGCATGTTCAACTGGCTACCAATTGCTTCCTTTTCTCTTATTCAATTTTCTGCCAATTCCGGTATCTTATCCGTTATATTTCCGGTTATTGCTGAGCTCACGCCGCCAAAGATTCGAAGCACTGTTGTCAGAGTGCAAATGATTACCATGTTCCTGTTGGCTTCAGTTATAACTAAGGTATGAAAGCAACGATCTTGTTTCATCTTGAATGTTTGGCTTATTTATATCCTCATTTATTCCACAGATATTTCCGTATCTTACTGTAACTCTTGGCATGCCCGGCACCCTCTTTATATGTGCCGGCTTTTCCTTTACCTTCATTGTATTTATTGCAATCTTTGTGCCCGAAACGAAGGGGAAAACTATCGAGGCTATTCAGGATAGCTTGTAAATTGTTAATCGAGTATTTCATATTTCATTTTTAAAGTTTGCGAAATCTCATACATTTTCTTTTTAAATTAGCAAAATAAATAATTTATGTTTTAACAAATGTTTGTTATTTTTCCTATCTTTTCTTTGTAGATTATCTTTGCAACTAGTCCAATCTTAAACTTGTAGATAAGAGCAATCGTAATTTGGAGTCTACTTATAGGAGACTCTAGAATAAAAAGGGGGCTTGTCCATACAGCATTCACAAGACTATAGAGCAATATGTTTTGGTTTTTATTTCATTATTATTCATAGAAGGCTTATGTATTACAAAAAAGAAATGTAGATTTCACTTTTTTTTACTATTTTTTTAAAATAAATTTTTGAAATTTAAAATAAAAAGCTACTCTGGTATGTATTTATACTATATAAAGTATTTATATATCATTTATTTGTATTTATACCATATATAGTATTTATATACCAATCCTTTGCTATGTTTTTATACTACAGTAGTATTTATATTCCAATGAATTGGTATGTATTTATACCATAATTGATATTAATACAGCTTATAAATGAAACTAGAACATTTTAGTATTTTTGTTAAAGTATTTTTAGTATTTTTTATACAACACTCTTCATTTTCACCTAGTAAAAGTAAGCATTCGATATGACCTGCCCCAAACATGTTTACCTGTTGAGCTGCATTCACAGATAACATCATTAGTTAGGCAAATAGCAAAAGTTAAGATGTAATGACTTGTTTATCTGATGAAATTCAAAACAGTCTAAAGTGCGCATTCTTTACTTTAAAGTGGCTAGAATAATAAAATGACTATGCTGAAAATCCTGTCAGATTTCTTGAATGTTTTATTATTTTATAAATTCTAGAAAGTTTTAGAGAGGATGCGTAATTGTTTATGTAAGTATAAGAACAAGAACAAATATTATGTTCATAATCGTTGCAACTCTAAAGCTCCTTCGATACAGTATCCTTTTCTCAAGGATACAACAGTCTACTGATTCTTCGACTTAAATAGATTTGTATTTTTGTATATATTAAACCATTATTTTGTTCCTGGAATCATGTGAGAGAACTGCTGACTTTCCGTATCTTTATATCATCTACAAACATTTAATACTCCAGGTGCTGTCTGATCTCGGCAAATATTAATTCTAGCAGAGCCCCTTCATGCTGTTCCTGTTTGTTGTATGGGAATTGCAATGTAAAATCTGTGGTCTCATTTGCGATGCCCTAAAGCAATTGAAACGAATTAGAACTTTACGATGGCAAACATATGTCGCTGTATAAAGTACGCTTTAATGGATATCAGATTCTAGAAAAACGCAAAGAAACATTCGGCATTGTGCTCAATTGCTGTCAAGACGTTTCTCAAGTTTGTGCTTCTATTGCAAAAACAAAAAAATGTCCCGGCTATTGCAGAGTTCATTGCTGAATCCCAAAACACGCTATCAATTGCTGGCCACCGTAATAGGTGAGTTCCAAAACCGAAAGTATTTAATATATTTAGTCATTGTTTCTGTTCTTTGTTTTAGTGAACATTATTACTTTCGGACATGGTGTAGGAGTTGGCTGGCTCTCGCCAACGCTCACCAAGATACAAAGTTCCGATTCTCCGTTAGGCTTTCAAGTTACCATCGATGAGATTTCCTGGCTGGGTTCTATGCTTGGCCTGGGCAGTCTTTGTGGCAACTTAACTATTGCTTTTCTGCTAGAACGCATGGGTAGAAAGTTCTGCATTTATTTACTAGCAATACCTTATGCTGTAAGTTTTTCCTAATTATCCCGAATGTTTCATTGATTGAATTTCTATTTTTAGTGCCTGTGGATTCTGATTTATTGTGCCTCCAATGTGGACTTCTTGTATGCGGCACGCTTTCTTTGCGGCTTTACCGGAGGTGCTGGCTATCTAGTTGTTCCCATCTATATCAGCGAGGTGGCCAACAGCGGGTTAGTTAACATTACTTGAATTATTATTACTCATTAATTGCACTTTAAAAATACTTCATTGTTCATTGGTTTAGTATACGCGGCGCATTGACTTCCATGGTGATGCTATCTGTCAATTTGGGCATACTTGTTGGCTATACACTGAGCACTTATCTGGCTTATCATGTGGTGCCATTTTTGGCCATCATTCTGCCGATAGCGTATTTTACAGCGAATCTTTTACTGCCCGAAACGGCGCCATATCTTCTCAAACAAAGTCGCCTCTTGGCCGCCGAAGCTTCTTTCAAATACTATCAAAATCAACGCTTCGACTTGGAGGACAATTCCAAAGCGGAGTTTGAGGAGTTGCGCTTGGCTGTGGATGCCCAACAGGCTAGGAATACCACAGCCTTGACCTACAGGGATTTGAGTAAGTAAAGTTTTGAGAAACTCATTTTTCATTTTTTAATTTCATTTATTTCTGTTTTTAATGCAGTTACCAAGCCCGCTCTCAAGGCCTTTGCTGGGGCCTTTATTCTTTCCTCTGGTTATCAGTTTAGCGGCATCTTCAGCTTCATTAATTATATGTCGGATATATTCAAGGCCTCTGGCGCTTTGTTTGATGTCAATACCTGCACCATTATCATAGGCGTAGTACAGATTGTGGGTGTTTATACTTCCACAATATTTGTGGACATCATTGGACGTCGCATACTTATGTTGATCTCGACCCTAGGCGTTGGCCTCGGTTGCATTGCTTTTGGTTTCTTCACTTATTACGCACAAATCTACGATTTGCAGCATCTCAACTGGTTGCCCTTAGTGTTGATGATAATCATAATCTATGTGGGCAATGTAGGACTTATTGGCATCTTTTTCGTGGTGCTAGTCGAACTCTTTCCCGCCAAGGTAAGCATTGAATTTATACACTTAATGTTACAGATTTTTAACTTTTCCATTTCATTTGCAGATTCGTTCGGTGGGCACCTCGATCTCCGTGGTCTTTCTCAGCATGCTTGTGTTTGTCACCCTGAAGCTGTTTCCGCTGCTGTTGTATTACTTCGGCATCTCGGTGTCCATGTGGTTCTCGGCCTCTGCCAGTCTGCTTACATTTGTGTACTTTTTGTTGTTTTTACCCGAGACTAAGGGCAAGTCTATGATCACCGACTAAAGACGTTTCGTATCAAATTTTTAAGAGTCAGTCTCTCAGTGTTTATTTTATAATAATAAATTTCGTCACTAAACACAATGCATACAATTTTTATGGTCTCGCTCGTAAAGAGCTCTCATTTGGACTTTATCTGTTGTGTTAGGTAAAAGATACAAACGCTTTTCCAGTCTGCGACACGAGACAAAACTTTATTTCAGCTCTCGGCTCTCAACATTTTCAGTCAGTCTGTCGAGAATTTTTTGTTGAATGACAACATCATCGAGATGAAGCTAAGACTATTCGAGAATCCCAACTGCCTGCTGAATCGCAGAAATCGTTATCAATTCTTAGCCGCAATTCTTGGTAAATACTAATATGAAATACTTGTTATTCACAATTTGTATTTTTCTATATATATGTTTTCTGTTATTTCACAGTGAATATTTCGACATTTTCTCATGGCGTGGGCGTTGGTTGGATGTCGCCTGTGATGAGGGATTTGCAATCACCCAAATCTCCGCTTAGTTTTGATGTGTTTGTTGAGGAAATATCCTGGATTGGCTCGTTGGTTGGCATTGGCAGCATTATTGGCAATTTATTGGCTGGCTTTCTGCAAGATCGCATTGGTCGCAAGCCAGTCTTGTATTTCCTAGCCTTTCCCTATTTGGTACGTAGCTATAGAATTATTTGGGGTCTCATGTGTTAATGAAGTGAATTTCTGCAGTGCTTCTGGTTATTGGCTTACTTTGCTCAAAGTGTGGAATATCTTTATGTGGGTCGTCTTCTGGCTGGCATCACTGGCGGCGGAGGTTACATTGTGTTGCCCATCTTCATCAGTGAAATCTCCGATGCCAAGTGAGTTGAATTCGTGAAAAAATATATACAGAAATTTTATATTTTAAATTTTCCATTAGAATTCGTGGTCGCCTTGGTTCTATTGTCATGCTTTCGGTCAACGTCGGTGTGCTCGTTGGTTATATTCTCTCCACAAATGTGCATTACTTCATGGCTCCGTTTTTCATCATTCCGTTGCCGATTTGCTATTTGGTTGGCAATCTTTTTCTGCCCGAGACACCTTTTTATCTGATTACCAAAGGCAAATTTGGTGCTGCTGAAAAGTCCTTTAGATTTTACAAGAATATTCAAGAGAATGACAAAACTTCAATGGCCGAGTTCGAGGAGATCAAGTATAAGCTGACCAAGGAGCAGGCGCTGAAGGTTAATAGCTTCAACTACAAGGATTTCAGTGAGTAGAAATTAGTTGCTCAACTTTTCTTTATTAAACCGTTTTCTTTTTCTTCTCTTTTTAGTCACCAAACCTGCCTTTAAGGCTTATGCAACTGCCTTGGTGTTGCTCGGTTCGAATCAATTTACGGGCACCTTTTGCTTCACCACCTACATGACGGACATCTTTGAGATCTCACATGCCTCGATGGATGCGGGCACTTCTACCATTATCCTCGGTGCTGTCCAAATTATTGGCGTCTGTGCCACAATTTTGTTGTGTGATCGCTATGGTCGCAAATTCCTCTTAATGATCTCCTCCCTTGGTGCTTCCATTTGCCTGGGTACCTTTGGTCTTTACATCTACTTTGCGGAACGCTACGATCTCTCTGCCTGGGGTTGGATACCATTGGTACTCTTGACACTGGAGATGTTCTTATGCCATATCGGTTTGGTTGGCATCTTCTTTGTGGTCTTGGTTGAGGTCATGCCAGCTCGGGTAAGTTTTTTCCTTAGCTGCTTACTTTGCCGAATTATAATTGTTGCTCTCATTTCCTTTAGATACGTTCGGTGGCTGCTTCTACATTTATTGTTCTACTCAGCTCCCTCGTTTTTCTCACCCTGAAAATCTTTCCACTCTGCCTAAAGTACTGGGGACTTGCTATGACTATGTGGGCTGCCAGCGCCGTTGGATTGCTGGGCTTCATCTACTTTAGCTTGTGTTTTGTCGAGACCAAAGGCAAATCTATGCTGGATAATTAAACTGATCCTAGCTACTAAACTAGAGTTAAGCAAAACCAACTCATTATACACGAGAATAAGTTGTAACTCTTTTTGAGATTAAGCAATAAAATTTTATAAAAATTGCTTGAGTTTTTAGTTGAAGTTTTATACCGCATTTTATATGGCTTGAAAATAGTTGTCATTGTTGTCATTGCTCATTTTGAAAACCAAGAAATTTTCTTGAAATTTAGTGGGTTCTTAGGATTTATTTCCATTAAAATTTTCTAGTCTTTAGGTTTTTGCATATATTTAATGTAAATTTGTATCTAAGCCTTTTCTTTTTACTCCTAGTTGTTATAGCGAAGCTCCTTAGTTTAAAATTTCGCTTTTGGACAACAGATGACGCCACATTTTCATATTGCCAGTGACGTAATGCTTATCAAATTGTTTGTTGGTGAACTATGACGTTTTCGTTTCGGATGTCATATTTAACATTGATTACTCGAATTTCATCAGAGATCTTCTCGTGTTTACAGAGACTCAGACACACTAATCTTTATGGCAATTACTTACTGACATAAGCCACCACCTGGCCGGAATCTATTAAAGCCGATGGCAACCGTTGAACGCTCTTAATACTTCACTGTTGCTTGTAATTGAGACATCTCTCGGCTGTGGAGATCACTCAACCCGACTGGAAAAATGTTTGCGAAACTATTAAGTAGTCCAGACTGTTTACTGAATCAAAGGAATCGCAAGCAATTTCTAGCCACACTGTTGAGTAATTATTTTTTCCATCAATTAATTTATTTATTTTCCATTAATTTTAATTTTCGAACTTGCAGTCAATTTAATATGCATTGGACATGGCATTGGAATTGGTTGGTTTGCGCCCACGATGCGGAAAATGCAAACTGAAGAGTCACCGATGAACTTTATGGCAAGTGTCTCTGAAATCTCCTGGGTTGGTTCATTCCTAGGCATGGGTGCGATGACAGGAAACGCTCTAATGGGCATCATTCTGCCCTATTTGGGCAGCAAGTTGTGTCTACTTTTTGTGGCCATTCCTCAAGTGGTAATTCGTCAAGAACTTTATTATAAAAGACTTCGTTTAATTGAATTATTTCGCAGTGCTATTGGCTTTTGGTCTACTTCGCTGAGAGTGTTGAATATCTTTATGTGGGACGCTTTCTTGGCGGTCTTTGCAGTGGCGGCATGTACATCGTTCATTCCATGTTCCTCAGCGAAATTTCAGATCCCAGGTAAGTAGCCGCGGCTCGTATATAGTACTTATCCAGATCACACAGAGATCAACATCCAAACAAAGACGCCCGCATCTTAGCGATAAAGTCAATATTGACCAACTTTATGGGCCCATGTTGTTAGCTGCTGATCTCGAGCTTAATTTTTGCAAGTCACCATGCCACACTAGTCTACAAATTTATTGCGTTTGACGTACTTAATTCCTTTGAAATCCTTTTTTATTGATGACCGACAAACGTCTAACTCGGTTAATCCATTTAATAACTTTTATTAATAGTTGATTTATTCGGTGAATTATTTATGAATATTTTATAGTAGCTTTGGTTGACAATCTAGTATATTTATGGTATATTTTAAATGGCGTACTTGATAAATATACCAAATATAACATTTGGTATATTTTTCAGTATCTTGAGATATATTTTTGTATATTTTAAATGTAAATCCGAATGAAGCTTTCCTTCTTGTTTTTTCCCCATTTAATTATATTTTGTTCATTAAATCGTGTGGAAAATAATTTAAATGATCAATATATTATTGAATTTAATTTTAAATTGCTTTAAATAATTACTTCTTACTTTCATCAACACGTTTAATCGACTCTAAGCTCTTTACCTAGTTAATACTTTAAGCAGCCCCCTTGATGCTTACCTAAAACTTTAATTGCTCAGTTTTAACATCACTTAATTCTTTCATCACCTAATTTATACGCTCAGCTCCAACACCGACTCGTTCCAAGTATTGTTTTTATAACATCTGCTATCTGTTATCTGCTACTTACAGAATTCGCGGGACTCTCGGCGCTATAGTGATGTTATCTGTGAATATAGGCGTGCTTCTTGGCTACATTATGGGCACTCACATGCCATTTAGCATCACCCCATTCATAGTAATATTATTTCCAACCTGCTACTTTATATTTACACTATTCTTTATACCGGAATCGCCGGTGCATCTGATAAGAAAGGGCAACTTGAAGGCGGCTGAGAAATCGTTCCGTCACTATAAGAATATCAAGGACTTTAATCGATCCGCAGCCGTGGAGGAATTTGAGGATATGCGACAGAAACTAACGGAGGATGACAAGTCATCCAGCAACGTAACCATCAAGGACTTTGGTAGGTTAAAAATTAAATAGTTTCATTCACTTTCGTTTAATACTTTCTGTAGTTTCCAGATCAGCTTTCCGAGCTTATGCCTCTGCGGCAGTTTTGCTGATTGCGAATCAATTCAGCGGACTTTTCTCCATGGTCAGCTATATGTCGGATATCTTTGAAAAATCGGGCAGTACTATGGACCCAGATACCTGCACCATTATCATTGGCATTGTTCAGATTCTGGGCACATATGCAACGGCATTACTTTGCGATGTCTGGGGACGTCGTCTGCTGCTCGTTGTCTCCTCGGGCGGAGTTGCTGTCAGTCTCTTTGGCTTCGGGTTCTTCACCTATTTTGCACAGTGGCACGATTTGAGTGATTGGAGCTGGGTGCCGCTTGTGTTGATGTCGATGTGCATCTTTATGGGCAATATTGGACTTGTGGGCTGCTTCTTCATGGCCTTGGTCGAAATGTTTCCCCTAAAGGTTTGACACATTTTAATCCTTTGATTCTTTAATTTATAATATCGACTTCTTTTTAGATTCGCACTCGTGCCACATCGATTTCTGTGGTTATTTGCGGCTTCTTTGTGTTCATCATGCTCAACATTCTGCCACTGTGCATGGCTCAATGGGGCTTGCCAGCTACGATGTGGTCTTGTGCCGGGATATCAGCATTGAGCTTTATTTATTTTGTCTTGTTCCTGAAGGAAACCAAAGGCAAATCTATGCTTGAAGACTGAATGTAGCAATTGAAATAAATCGCAAATCTTATTCTAATTATTTTCATAAAAACGTTTAAAAGTGTTGTTTTCTAATTTAATTTTCTGTTTTACTTGATATTTATTGCTGAGATATACTAGACTACTCTTTCTCAGACTTTGATCAAAAGAATATAAAAATTGTAAATTATAATAAACGCACAAATGCTAAAAACCAAAGTGCAAACAAATATTATTATCTAAGCAGAGAACATAAAACGTTGCTTGAAATAAAATATGCTATTAAGCATTGTTATGTGTAAACTTTTCAGAGCTGAATGTTAAATTACAATAATAATAATAGTAATAATATTCTATGTATTCATCACTCTATTTGAAAAGTCCGCAATTATTTGTCGTGCTTATTTCAGAAAGTGAACTATCGCTTATACAATTAATTTGCGATATTTAAGGTTTTATAGTCAGAGAATGAAATGCTTGGCACACTTGTTGGTTTCTTATTTTTGTTTACTTTTGAATATGTTGTTTTATAAATGCAAAAAAAAAAGTTAAAGTCTTTGCATTCAATTCTTGCTCTTTCTTTGCTCTTTGACTCTCTTATTCTCTCTGTGTTTCTTTTCTGAATATGTTTTACTTTTTTTTGTATTTTTAATTGTTATGCGCAAAAGCGTGCTCTTTTTATGCTCACATATTGACGGCATGCTGTCGCTTCCGGAGAAGAGATCTTAAGTCTCAGCTGTCAGAGAGAAAACTTTATACCCTTTAACATTTTTAATGCGCAATTTGTGTGGCTCGTTTGTTTTCAATGTCTTCTTAAGACGATGAATTGCCATCAATTAGTCAAATCTATGCTACATTAGTTGGTGCATCTGAACAATTTAATTTTTTGGTCTATTGAAGTGTCTCCTTGTATATGAAATACTTTCTGAACTTGTTGTAAAAGTGCCTCAAGGCTAAACACATAAAATTTCTAGAGTATTGAAAGTGCGATGTTTGCGCGATTTGACATTCGTGCGCTTGGTGAATATACATATATAAGTTTTCTATCACAAGTGTATTGAAATTCATTATCTTTATTGTTGCCTGCTGTTTGATGGCGCTACCGAAAGACACATTTAAAAATCTCTTGCTCTCCGTCGCAGTTTCAGTTGGAAATAGAATTTCGCTCGTGCCGGACTCAATCAGCTCGAAACTCAAAAGACAAATACTAGAAATGTTTGAACGACTTTTAGCGCGTCCAAATTGTCTGATTAATCGCAGGAATCGCTATCAGCTGCTATCCACAGTGCTAAGTGAGTAGTGCAAGAGGATTGCAAGTGGAATAATTGAAAATATCTCTTTGTTTTAGTTAATTTAATATGCATATCACATGGCATTGGCATTGGTTGGTTGTCGCCAACTTTGCGCAAACTGCAAACTCCTGAATCGCCTTTGAGTTTCCCCCTCAATGTTAACGAGGTTTCTTGGGTGGGCTCAGCACTGGGCATAGGTTCGGTAATTGGCAATTCACTCAGTGGTTTGTTAATTTCGCGCCTAGGCAGCAAAGCTTGTCTGCTCTTCATCGCCATCCCACACTCGGTAAGCGAAATTTGTTACTCCAAATTCAATTCTGTCTTTGACTTTGTCAATCTTTCCTAGTGCCTTTGGATTATGGTGTACTTTGCCACGAGTGTGGAGTATTTGATTGCAGGACGCTTGTTAGCTGGCATCTCAGGAGGCGGCATTTATATAATACATCCACTTTTTATCAGCGAATATTGCGATGCAAAGTACGATAAGTTATCAAAACTTTCACCCACTTCTTAAGCCAGTTTGTTAATCTATTTTTGGTTTTTATAGCATCCGTGGAACTTGTGCCACCATGGTGATGTTGTCGGTTAACACCGGCATTCTTATTGGCTACATTGTGGGCACTCATGTCTCATACTATGTTGTGCCTTTTATCGTACTTATCTTACCGCTTAGTTACTTTATATTTGTGCTCTTATTCTTACGCGACTCACCGATGCATCTCATTAACAAGGGCAAGTTTACGGCCGCTGAAGCATCTTTCAGATACTATAAGAATATTAAAGATAGCGACAGCTTAAGTGATCAGGCCACCGCAATGGCTGAATTTAAAGATATGAAAATGACCCTGACAAATGAAGATAATCAGCTCGATAGGGTTACCATAAAGGACTTTTGTAAGTGAAATTCAAATGTATTTTAGAACTGGAATAATAATTTTCTTTTTTCCCCTCTTTTGCAGTCACTCGAGCTGCCATTAAAGGCTATGCAATGGCATCTGTTATAGTTATTGCGAATCAGTTCAGCGGCGTCTTTACCATGGTCAACTATATGACGGATATCTTTGCCAAGTCGGGCAGCACCATGGATCCAAATACTAGCACAATTATCATTGGATCTGTGCAACTCTTTGGCGCCTATGTGACTACACTGCTTTGCGATGTCTTTGGCCGCAGAATTCTGATGCTCGTTTCATCGGCAGGCGTGGCGATAAGTTTAACAGGTTTCGGTCTCTTCACCTATTTCACTGAGATGTATGATCTGAGTCAATGGAATTGGGTGCCAGTGGCCATAATGTCGGTGGACATCTTTTTGGGCAACATTGGTCTAGTTAGCTGCCTATTTGTGCTCATGGTTGAAATGTATCCCCTCAAGGTTTGTCTACTTGTCCCTATCTCCGCTTTATGCTTGCATTTGATTACAATTTATATTCTTACAGATTCGTGCCAGAGCAACATCGATTTCGATTGTTGTCTGCAGTTCATTAGTATTTCTAATGCTCAACATTTTCCCCCTATGCCTGCATTACTGGGGACTGCCTATTACAATGTGGTCTATGGCGGGCATTACCTTTTTCTGCTTTATTTGCTTTTTATTCTTTTTAAAAGAAACCAAAGGAAAGTCGATGTTAGAAGATTGATTGAAAAACTGGTATTTTTAATGTTACCGATAACCTATCGAAAATGGTTGGTCAATGTGCACTCAAAAAAGCTGATTGCTATGGCTCCATAACGGTGCATTTGCAAAACACAAAATGTCGCTCAATAAAAAAAACAATAATTTTAAGAAAACATAATCAAAGCAAACATTGCAGCTTATAACTTAAATAGTACTTACCAAAGTGAAGCTCCGTTTTTTAGAAACAACTAATATTTATCTTCCATAGCTCATTTCTAGAACTAATCGCGCATGGGAGCGCCCATTTAGATTTTCATTTGCACAACACATTCACTCAATTCACTACACTCACTGATGCACTTGATGCTTTTCTATTTGCACTAAGTAATTCTCACTTTCACAATAAAAAAATATAAACAAAAACAAAAAAAAGAAGACAAATTAAATGCACTCTAACTATTTATATTTTTTCACATGCGCAAGTGCGCCAGCTACAAACTGTGTGACCGCAAATAAAACGAGAATAAAAACCGTCTGTCAATATACCAGATGTGCAGCAACTTACCACAGCCGTGAAAGTTATCGAACGGAATACAAGCTTTCGATAAGCCAACCTATTACTTAAAAACCGCGCCACTGACAATCGAAAAAGCGAAATTTAAAAAGTGAAAAGAATATTTCGAATCGCATTTTTATGAATGTTTAAATAAATTTAATTACATATAATTAGTTAATGTAAACATAATACAATGATGTATATGCTTATACAATTGGTTGATGTTTTACATGGTTTTTGTTGTTGTGGCAAACACTTATGGAGCCAGCTTAAAACTAATTAAAAAACTAGCATACTAAATCACAGTGTTTTTTTCCCAATTGAAAAAATTTGCAAAAAATCTACAAAACTTTCTAGAACTTTAAATATATGCATATATAGTACAGTAATGTGTGATATAGATATAGATAGAATATAATAATAATATGAGCTGTTAACTTGCATTACTTTTGGATATAAAAAAAAACGTAAATTAAAACATTATTTTCGCAAAAGGCAAAACAAATATTTCTCTTTAACAGCGCAACATAATAATTACAATAATAATAATAATAATAATGATAATGATAATGATAATTGTAATAATTATAATAATAGGCTTTAGGATAAATGGCTAACAATTAAAATGCATAAAACAAAACAAAAATTGTTGTTCACCAAATGCAACAAACAAATTTTGGATATAGCGCCTGTCGTTTGCCATACATACAGATTGATACGATTGATATATAGAAATATATGTGTAAGTGTGAGTGTGCGTGTATGTGTTGTGAATACATTTAAACTAGATATTTAATAATGATATATATATAATAGTTACATATACTAGTACTAATTGATGTGGCTTTTGAAATTTGAATCACAAAAATTGGCGCACGTTTGCTTGCATGTAGTTTGTTCAACATTTAGTTTAGGTTACAGGATATACTACATACGTATCATATATATGTATATGTATGTATGTATGTTTGATAGGATTACACTTGTTACAAATTACGTATCACTGGGTGGTTCGTTGTCAGCGTTGTATCACGTCTTTTTGGGGCACCGCAGATAGCGCAGCACCGCATAGCCCAGTCCGCGAAATACGAGAAAGAACATCATCAGTATCAGCGTATTCAGCCACAATGGTGATGTTGAGTTTTGTGCTTTGAGTATTTCCTCATATGGAATGAATTCGGTTGTCTGCTGTTTGCATATCTCATAGCTGCTCGGCGATCCGCAGCTACAAAAAAAAACAGAAACCGAAACGGAAATCGATGAATAAGTTGAATGCCATCGAATATATCAATTCACTTACCTAATAGGCGGACCCTCGCGGAACTCGAGTATTTGCATATTCTGATATGCATAGTGTATCATTGATGTATACCGTATCCAGCTAAGACCTTCCGGAATGCGTGACGAAAGATAACCGCCAAAGAGCTGTGTGGCAAGCGTATAGAGTGCACTCAGCGTAATGCTCACATTCATGTCCATGCAACAGGCGCCAATGAAGAAGCCAACGCTCTGTGCCACAATTGTGTTGAGCAGCAAAAAGATAAGCATCAGAAAGAAGAGCTTAAAGCTAAAAAAGAAAAAAAGAAAACCAAATTAATTAGAATTGATTATTGATAGCAGTTGCAAATTGTTTCGCTTACCTGCTGCAGCCCAGCATGGGATAGCTTATCATGAGGTAGACAGTGGGTAAAGTTATCACCAGCGGCAGCTCTGCGCACATTTTGGCCAGATAATAGGCAGACAAGCGATAGGCACCCGACCGACGCTCCTTGCTGATGACCTCACGCTCCGAGGGGACTAAAACAATGGAAAAGAAAAGCACATTATTTATATTGAAAGTTGAAAGACTTAAGAGCAATATTAAGTCAAGGCAAAGCTTTACTTTGACTTTACATTTCTATATATTTCTACTACTTTATAAGGTGGTAAAGCTTTCTACTCATTAGGAGTAAAGTATATTAGAGCTTCTTGCTAAGTTAAGCTTGCTTTGCTTATGAGCTTTAAATCAATCTTACAAACTTTTAAGCTGGTAAAGATTTAAATTCATATGAAGCAAAGTAAGATAAGCTCTTTGCTTATTATTACAGAACAATGTGCTTTAGGCCTGAAGGCGCTTTAGTGGCTCCTGTTCTCTCATTGCAATTAGGAGTTATATTCATTATTTCGATAAAATAATAATGAATATTATTAGTTCAAACTTTCAAGAATTGTACTTAACAACTCAACAAATGAGTCTCATATAAATATGGCCTAATAGTTATAAGGTTGGAGTAAGGCAAAGTTTGACTTTGACTCTACGTTTCTATACATTTCTAGTACTTTTAAAGCTGATGAAATTTTAAATTCATTAGAAGCAAAGAATAGTAGAGCTTGTTGCTTATTATTATAGAATATTGAGCTTTAGATTCATTTTAAGAAAATTAAGTTATGTTTTTTGTTTATGAGCTTGAAATCAATCCTACAAACTTTTTAGCTGCTAAAGATTTCAATTCATTTAAATCAAAGTTAAGCTTTTGCTTATTATTATTTGCTTTAGTCCTGAAGACTTTAGTTGCTCTGTCTCATCTCAGTGCAATAAGGAATTGTATTCGTTATTTCGATAATATATATATACTTAACAATCATACAAATGAGTAGCATATTTATAAAGCTTTTGAATAATTTGAATAATGTAGAGAAATAGATTTGAAATAGACATTGATTTCTAAGGTGCTTTTGAGTTCTGAATACATCATTAAACAGGCAATATAATTTCGATAAAAATGACAACAAAAAACTATTAAATTTCTTTCTCCGCTAAGCTACATTTGAAATGATTCCTCTCTGGCCACTCACATGAATTGAGCGCACCGAAGAGCGCAAAGAGCATCCAATAGGTCTGCGAGAAGAACATCCAGCCCTGCAGATCGTGCAGGAATTCCTCAGTGCGCGGCAGTTGGAACCAAATGGCGCCGGCCATCAATGCCAGACCGATGGTCTGGAACCAATTCAGTTTGGAGAGCATGCGCGGCTTGGCCTCCTTGAAGTTGCGACTGGAGAGGACGCTGAACTGGGTGTGAAAGCGTGTGGGATACGAGAGCCAATCATCGTCGTTGGCACACTTTTTGCCCGCACTGTACGACGACTGGCAATCACTGGAGGCGCAGGAACTGAAATTCGATTGCGAATCGGCGGCGCTGTAAACCAAATGCTGAGCAGCCTCCTCATCGGCATCGCAATCCTTGGCGGTGTTGTGTCGATTGGCGTATTGATTGTAAACATAATTGATTAGATTGCTATTGTGCTGCTTCTCCAACGATTTGTCCTGACTCTGGGTCTGTTGATGACCGTTGCCATTACTATTACTGTTGATGGTGTTCAAGTAGTTGCAATGCGCTTCCCTGGCGGCAACAAACAGCTTTTCACGTATATCCGGATGCGATTTCAGCTGCTCCACTGCAAAGAGAAGTCGATTAATTAGCTATTCTCCGAATAAATCGATTTAATTCACTTACACACAAAGTCAGCGGGATTGTAGTGCGGCTTAATGGTTACCCCAATGTCCTCAAAGTGCTGAAAGATGTTCTGCACCTCCCCGAAGTAGGCGGTGCGTCCTTGATGCAACAGCAGCAGCTTGTCGAACATGTGAAACATCTGCGACGATGGCTGATGCACGCTTATCACAATCGTCTTCTGCTCCAGCTGCGCATAACGCTTCAGCACCTTCATCAGTGAGATGGCCGAGTGGCTGTCCAGACCTGAGGTGGGCTCCTGTAAAAACAAGCGCATTGATTAATCAATTCATTGGCAATGTTTACGTTATAAAATACAACTCTGCAGATAAGTTTAGCCTTTACTTTTGTTCACTAGTCTTATTTTATATGTTCTTAAAATTCAGTTTTCGTTTATAGTACTTTCATAAGTTTTAATCTTAAAATACTTCTTAGCATTCGATCATTTTGATATTCTGGGGGAGGCTTTTTAAGTAAGCTTTTTCAATAATTTGTTTTCAACATTAGTCGTTGAAGACGTTTGGTTTTATTTTGCTTGATTATAAAACAAAATTACAAAAAGCTTAGCCACATTTTCGAAATCTTTTCGAAATTTTGATTTATAATTATGCCTAGGTAATTTAAGCTTATTCAATTATTTAATATACATTTTGTAAAAACAAATTATCGCCCTGCTATTTCACTGTTAATCAATTATTGTTCCTATCGCTGCAACAAATTATTGTTTCATAATCATTATTATTATCACATTTAACATATAAAATTTCACATTTTAGTATCAATTATTTAGCAAACAAAAAAAGTTAAAGTCAATTAAGCTCGATTGTGATAAACTCGCTTCCCAGTTTTAATAAAACCATATTCTAAAAATATACCAAATTTATATACCATAAAAATAGTAAAATATATTGAAGGCTAATTTGGTATATCCATATAGTACTACTATGGATATAACCACAATATGTTATATTTGGTATATTAATATAATACTACATTCAAAATATACCATAGAGTACAAAATATACCAGATTGTCATAGTGTCCGAGTTCCAAAATGTTTTATATGCAGACCGACGGAGCGATAGAAATGCTAAATCAATAACTTTAGTAAATATTCTTTTTTTTTATATATATTCTTTATAACTTAAACTTGGTATTGTTATTACTATTGTTATATACATAAGTAATTCAATAAGAGCCCACTTGCTAAATTATCTTTTTCTCTTAAATGCAGATCTGACGTCTACTTCAATTACTGATTAATTATAGTTTCTATCTTGATACTCACATCGAGGAGCATGAGGAGCGGATTGGTGAGCAGTTCGCAGGCGATGTTGGCACGCTTCTTCTCGCCGCCAGAGAGGCCGCGATTGAGGTAATCACCGAACTTCGTTTGCTGACAGCAGGTGAGCTCCAGGGTGTCCAGAATGTGATCGACAAGGCGCAGCTTCTCGGCACGTGCCATCGATTCGGGGAGGCGCAACAGGGCGGTGTAGAGAACAGTTTCGCGCAGCGTCAGCTGGGTGAAGAAGATCTCCTCCTGCAGCACGTAGCCAATTTTGCGGCGCCAACGCTTCGAGAGCGGTTCGCGATTGAGATAAACGTTGCCGCTATCAAAATGCCGCTGGCCACTCAAGCAGTCCAAGAGTGTCGTTTTCCCACTGCCCGAGGGTCCCATAATAGCGAGCACCTCTCCCGGACTGTTAGAAGATGAAGAGAGACATGGAAAGAGAGCAAAAGAGAGCAAAAGAGAGTTGTTGTTGTTAGTTGACAGTGGTTCAGTGGGTTTTGCTGAATGTTGTTGTTGTTGTTTATTATGCCACTGTTACACAGTGTTTGCTTTTGTTGTTTGTAATTGTTGTTGTTGTTGCTGTTACCTGACTAATCCACTCACATCGGAAAGTATTTTGCGTTCGTTGTGCAACACGTTTAAATTCTGAAATGTCAACTGTAATGTTGGCTGTGATTGTTGTTGTTGTTGTTGTTGCTGTGGCTGCTGCCGATGTTGATGATGTTGCTGTTGCATTTGTTGATGCTTCACTGTTGTATAGGGATAAGCAACTCTGTAATTAAAAGAGTAAAAATTAAATTAGAAATGCATTTAAGATAAAATAGTTATAGTTTATAATCAATTTACTAAATTGATGGTATTAAAAACAATTTAAGACAGTTGTATACCCTGTAAAGGTAGACTAAGCATAGTTCTGTTGCCCAAAAGTATGCACTACACTTAATAGAAAAGAGTCCAAAATATTTAATATATATTCAGTATTTAAATTTTTCACTATTTCAATATACAACTGGAGGTTAGATTCATTAATGTACATTTTATTATTATAGTTAATGTTGTAGTACTCTTTTCTTTTGTATATACGGAATCTTCATTGAATAAGGAAAAAAAACTATTTCTACAATTTATAGATAGCAAACATGTTCTTAAAGTTATTGAATAAGAGTTTGTATTACAAATAAATCAATCAGTATAAAAATAAGCAAAACTGCGCGCTATTATTCTTAAAATATACCAGTATATATACCAAAACTACTTAAAAATACAAAAGGTTTTTAGTATATCGTTTTAGTACTACATTCGAAATATATCATGGTGGTAAAAGTTCACCAGATTATCAGACATAATTGTCTAAATTTGCAATTTTTCTGCTCTATGAGTAGCGAGTAAAAAGAAACCCAAGCCAATTTGACTTTTTCGCATTAAACAGATTAATGAAATTAAAGAAAATCAATGTTAACAGCATCAACAAAAAGATCTTTAATTAAAAAGGTATATATAGAAAAGCTAACTATAAAATATAGAACTTTTTTATACTTTTTATATAAATCTATGTTCTTTACTCTAAACACAAATACAACCTTTCAGCAAAGATATAATTTCAACAAAATTTGATTACTCATTTAAAGTAAAAACGAGTATAGCAAAATGTGTCTCACTTTCTTTTGGTAATTTCATCATTGATTTTTGGCTGCATAATACAAATGCAAGCAGAACAAAGCAATCAGCTGTTAGATTTGAGTTTAATCGTCACTTTCGTCACTAGCGCAGAGAACGTATTCTAGTATAACGCGTAAATCGGTATAACAAATTGCCGAGAATGACTCAGCTACTGGCTGATACCGACTGAAGAATATGCATGAATATATATTGTATATACATATATAAATAGGCTCTAACATTTCACTCACATTAAAGTACAATATAATCTCTGATAATCACTTGCAGGTCAATCGCCCTTTTAGTATAAGAAGTAAGTTGGTGTCTATAAAGTATGTGAATATACTATATGGCTAGGTTGGTATATCTTTGAATATACTATATGGCTAGGTTGGTATATCTTTGAATATACTATATGGCTAGGTTGGTATATCTTTGAATATACTATATGGCAAGGTTGGTATATCTTTCAATATACTATATGACTAGGTTGGTATATCTTTGAATATACTATATGGCTAGGTTGGTATTATCACTCGATTTTAGCCTTTTTGCAGACGCAGATTTCGATTCGATTCGTTTTCGTTTTCGGTGCATAAAGAAACAAAAGTGCAGACACCTTCCCCTCAAATCTTCAAAAAGTCAAAATCTTTCTCTGTATGTGTTTATTTCTTTGTATGCAGCAGAATAATACAACAACGCAGAGAAAGACAGACAGACTGTTATCGGTGATATCACATGTGTGTGCTTTTGCCGCGTCGCAACGCTTTATCACTCTCTTTTGCTCTTTCACGCTCTCTCTCTCGTTCTCTGTTGTTTCTGTTGGATTCTCTGTTTTTCTTGTGCGCTCAACTCTCGGTCAATGCTTCGCCTCCTCCTCCTCCTCCTTCTTCGTCTCCTCCTACACGAATGCCAACGCAGCCCGAGTCAATAGCCTCGGTTCTTTCCCTCTCCCTCTCTCTCTCACCATCTATCTCTATTGCTCCTGCTCTCTTCGTTATACCTATCAAAAATTTATTTAAATATTTTCCATTTTGTACAAAATCAATTTAAGAGAGTCAAGCAACAAATTCCAAATGCAGCATCCAAAGAACCAAAATCAAAATTATTCCAAAAACAAAATAAAAATGTAAATGTTAACAACAAAAAAAAACGAAATGAATGGGAAGCCCAAGCAAATAGAGAGTGCAATGAACCGCAATGTGCGTGTGTGAGACAGCAACAACAACAGCAACAATCATAATAATAATAACGCGCAGGCCTCAAGTGGGGGTCAATGCAGTCAGCAAGAGACAACATCAAACAAAGCATACGCACACACACACACAAACAATCACGCAGTCTCTCACACGCACTCACACACACACACACACACACACAAGTATTCATCGTGTTCGTGTGCCATGCAAAGTGTCTGATGAATACGCAGCGAATGCAACTCTCAGCTGTTCTATGTCCGGGTGCTGATAGCCGAGCAAGCAGTGCAAACAATCTTGACAATATCAAAAAGCAGTTAACGGTTTGGAATACAAATTGGAAAATATTTTAAGAAATTAAACAAAAAAAAAACACATTTAAAGATAAATCTAATCTTAAAGTCTTTTTATCAGATGAAAAATTATGTTAAGATTAGGATCATGTATTAAGAATAAATGGTAAACACTTTCAATAGATTTAAAACAATTTATGACTGAAATGTTTTTCCTTTGAAAATTTTAAAGTTTCAGTTTTTAAAACAAGAATAATATAATATATTAAAACCAAACTGCAATTTAAATGCATTTCCCTTGAAAATTGTAAAATAATTTATAAAGTTTCGGTTAAAAAAACTTAAAAAAACATATTCGCAAACAAATTTTAGCTATTCATACTTAATGTTTTTTTTAAGAATTTAGTTTGTTGATTAACCGAAAGTGATCTTATGATATGATATCTTATAATATGATCACTTTCGGTTTATCAACAAACTAAATTCCTCAAGAAACATTGAGTATGAATAGCTCAGAATTTTTTGCAAATACTATAAATTAAACGAATATAATATTCATATTGTGGTATATTGTGTTTCGATAATGTTTTTCTTCAATTTTATTAATCACTTTAATAAGTTTTCTTATATTCTTTGCCAAAAGATTATTGTATATTTAATATTAATTCCTTTTTTTCGGGGGAATCATTTTAATAAGTTTTCTTATATTTTGACTAGATATTTATGTATGTATATTTAATATTAATTCCCTTTCGCTTGTTTAGATTTTTGTTAAGAAATATTCTAATGTAATTTACTTTAAATTTTATTACTTTTCTTTGATGACTTTTTAAGGTAATAAAAAAAAGAAAAATATTCAAATTAAATAATTCGTTAAGACTGTGTTTAAACAAACAACTTTTGAATTCCTTTAACATAGACAGCATATAGAAAGAATAGTAAATGTGCCTTTAGTTTCAAACTTCACTTAGACTTCTAGGAAATAGATATAGAAAAATATGTAATAATGTGCTGGATAAATCGTATACTCAATATTAAGTTACATTGCATTCCATTCAAAGTCCAACAAGTGCATAGAGAACAGCTGCATTTCGTATTGGAAATAGAGATTTCCCTACTTCGCCTTCTATTTGGTGCCTACGTGAGCCTTGTCACATACAACTCCAAGCTGAGCTTTAAAAACACACACACACACACACTCACACACACAGACAACAATCAAATAAAATAATGTGTGTGATGTGTCGACAAATGGCGATTACAAATTAAAAGAAAGTAAAGTTTTTATTTTGTTTTGTGGAGTTGATGTTCACATGATGATTCCAATGAAATTCGTTCGAGCAAAGTGAAATAAAGTGGCCATATATGTTATATAGTATATACCAATACATATACCATATACCATTTACCATAAAGACCATATCTTCTTCTTCTTCTTTATTGACAACAGTTTCTCCCACCAAAAAACTTCAGCAACAGTTTTTATTTCCTTCTTCTGCCTTTCTAAGCTGTCTTCAAGAAATTGTTTTTTTTTCTGCTTCGTTTTTTTTTGCTTCCCACTGCAAATTCTGCGGTTAGTTGGGAAGCGTGCCACATATGGGAAATTGGTTGAGGTTTATGGGTCAAATCGACAAAAAGAATGCCATGACTAAGCAAAATGGAGCTCACAAGGTTATCAGAATCGCAAGACCTACGATATGGCATTTAATTACACGAAAAATGTCAATGCAGCGGAATTATTGCATTTGAAAAATAAAAAATTATTGAGGGATTTGTAAGCGAAAAACTTGAAGATGTAGCTTGGGAATACTTTAAAGTTTTTATGCTGAATTGATATACAAAAACTAAGTAAATAATGAAGAAAAGCTTTAGAAAACATTAGGGATAATATTTCCATTTTAATAAACATCAACTGACTTAATGGGAAAAAAATTAAAGGAAGATCGGAAATAAGTCTACATTTTAAGAATAAGCTTTAAGAGAGATCAGAAACAATATTTCCAATTTAATAAACAATAACTGATATAATGGGAAAAAACTTTAAGAAAGATCGGAAAAAAGTTTACATTTATCTTTGTTAAATAAATGGAAAACGTTTTAAGAAAGAACAGAAATAATATTTCCAATTTAGTAAACATTAACTGATTTAATAAAAAAAACCTTAAAGCAAGATCGGAAATAATATATTTTAGTCCTCTTTTAATCAGGAGAGTTTACATTTATCTTTGTTAAAAATGGAAAAAGCCTTAAGAAAGATAAGAAATAACTTTTTGTTTTAAATTATACTAAGCAATAGGTGATATAATGGGAAAAACTTAAGGCAAGATTACGATCTAATATTTCTTACTCCAATTTTATTTAAAGAAAATTACATTACATTAAAATACGTTGTAAAAAATCATATGTTACAGCTTGGGAAAGTTCAGAAATAATATTTCACTAAGCGATCGTAATTTTAGATCATTTTATTTTATTAAAATATATATTGATTGTTGAAGGACTTATCAACTTTTTTTTTTGGCAGACTAAAATCATTTCGAAAGTGTTTTATTTATCTTTTAGCAAAGATTTCTATTTGACAGTCGGTCCAGCGAAAGTGTTGATACGCTAGTTTCCAAAAACAAACAAAAAAAAAACAAAAATAAAAACAAAATAAAAAAAGTGCATAAAAAAAACCGCGCGACCAACAAATCCCAAACTAATTTGCAAAAAACAATATACTATAACAAAAAAAAGAAAAAGGTTCGATAAACTAAAGATTTGTGATCGAACACGAAATGCTCTTCAAGTTTAATAACAAAGAGGCAAAGAGTTTGTGTTTTTAATTGATGAATTAAAGCAGCGCTACATACATAATAAAATACCTGCATAATTGTTGTTAATGTGGTTGTTGTAATTTACGTAATTAACAAAGTATGATGCCATTTTTTTTGTTGTTGCTTTTTTGTTTCTGTTTTGTTTTATGTTGATTAAGGCCACTAAGGCAAACAGCTTTCTAGTTGTTGTTGTTGCTAGTTTTTGACTTAAGCAAAAACAAAAAAAAAAAAGGGAGCTGCTACTAGCTGTAAAATGGGGGCGAGGTGAAACAGAGAAAGAGCAAGAGAGTGATAAAGAGAGAGAGGGGGGAGAGACAAAGCGGGGCTTAGGGGAAGGTCTCGCGCTTCTTGAATACGCAAAAGGTTGTTGACTCTTTACAACGGGCAAAACAGACGCGAAAATAATATAATTCACACACATTTGAGTGAGCAAGCAAGAGAGAGACAGAGAGAGACAGAAAGAGAGAAGGTGAGCAAAGACAGACACGCAAAAATTACGCGAAAGTTTGGCATTGCATACAACATCAACACACACACACACGCACACACACACGCACACACACACGCGCAAGAGCGTCGAGGCAAACACACGCAATCAAAAGAAAAATTTTTGAAATTCTTATCTCGTTTTGTATTTTTTTTTTTGTTTTTTTTGGAATACATTGACCGATATTAAACAAGTCGCCTTTTTTATACAACCACGCTCTCAGTGTGCGTCTGTGTGTGTGTGTGTGTGTGTGTGTGTGTGTGTGTATTAAGGGCTTGCAGAGTTCATTGACAGCCGCAGCAGCTTTTGTTTTGGTTTTTGCCTTTTCTATTTCCATGATTATTATTATGATTATTTTTTGTCTGTTTATACGCTTTTGTTGAGCATTTTAAGTTCAGCATCTGATTAGTGATCTACACTTAATCTGTTCCACTAAAGAGCGCATAGCATGTTTCAACTTTTGTCTAGACATTAGAAGTCCATTAAAAACCAAAATGTAATACTTAAAACCCAACTGAAACTTGATAATACCTGAATAGTTGGTAATGGAAAAAAGTTGTGTTTTAAAATACTGAATTTTCAAAGTTCAACAATTTTATAACAACAATGAATTCATCAGATCATTGAGTGATCTATTCAAAAAGTAAAATTTAAAATAAAAATGGGAAAAAATATAATTTTATATTCAAATTTCCGAAATTCGAGATTGTGCATTTTAAAATACAGAATTTTTGATAATTTGGATGATTATTTGGAATCGGTAAAAAATATATTTTAAAATACAGAAATTGCAAAGTTCAACAGTTTTATAATAATAAGTTCATCAGATCATTGAGTTAAATTCAAAATTTAAAAAGAAAAATGTTTTAAAATAAAGTGGTATTAAAACCTACTTGAATATTGGGAATCGGAAAAAAACTATATTTTTAAATACGAATATCCGAAATTTTGGACTATGCATTTTAAAATATAACATCTTTTGATCATTTGGATGATTATTTGGAATCCTAAGAAAATATATTCTTAAATACGAAATTCTGAAAGTTCAACAATTTTATAAAATCACTTGCTCATTGATCGATTAAAAAATATATATAATACAAAACAAAAAGTTATATTAAAACCAATCGGGATTATGCTTGAAAATACTGCAATATTTTTTATCATAAAAACATATACTTTTAACAAAGTTTAATAATCAAGAATTTACTAAATCATTGAGTGATCATTGTGAGTTTATATTACCAAATTCTTCACAATACTTGATTATTCGAAATTGTAAGAAATATATTTCAAAATACTAAATTTATTATCAGAACAGAGCAAGAAAATCATTAATTTTATATTCAATTTAACAATGATTTTAGAAAAATACTTTATGAAAAGTTTAAATTATTATAATCAATACTATAAAATCAATCATTTTAGCAAATTAAATAAATTTAATATGACATTTCTATAAACAAAGTGCTTCACTGCTATTATTTTGAGCAGTTTTGTAGTTCGAATCGAAAGCAAAATTTGAATATAAATAGTTGTTGCTTTGACAAAAGAATTGGGTCATCAATTAGTTCTTTTCCTATATGCTATGTTTTTTTTTTATTTGTCTATCAAAAATTTCAGTGCAATTTATTTGATGTGTGTGTTTTTTTCGTATTTCGTTCAGCTGCTTTTAATTAATTTGTGTTTTTTTTGTTTCTGCTTCACGCTGTGAACTTCCTTCCAAGCAATTTGACAAAGACGGAACATGCTTTAAATACCTCTACACACATATGTATATAGAGAGAGATAGTACTTTATATATAGGAATAGATTCCTACACATTCTTTTTCCCATTTCGCTTGGTTCGTCATCATCGTCATTGTCGCTTTTGCCTTTGTCTTTCATTTCAACAGCTATGACCATGCTCAATTGCGTGTTTTATTTTTTTATTTTGGTTTATTTCAATTTTTTTTTTCTGGGTTTGTTTGATTCGCTTTTTTTTGTGTGTGTTGTTTTTGTTGTCTTTCTTTTTGGCGTGTTACTGACCCAATTCTTTTGTTGATTTGCGTTTGGTAGTTTTTGTTTTGTATTTTTTTTTTGGTCATTTCTTTTTGATTTGTTATTTATGACTGACTTAATTTGCAGCCTCGACTATGCAAATTTGCCCACTTCATTTAGGCATGCCAGTTTTTTGCGTCTTTTCGTTGGCTTCCTTTTTCAAATACCCTCTAATTAGTTGTAGTAAAAATTTCTTAGTACACTTAAATGAAGAAAACTACTCAATGTCTTTCAAAATTAATAAAGATAAAATATCTTATTAAGACTAAACTTCTAATAAATGAAGCAACAATTTAAAGGGTATCTACTACGTCAACTAGTTCCATATTTGGGCTAGCTTAAGCAAAGTAAAAGTTTCTTAGTACACTACTAAATGTCTTTCAAAATTAAACAAATTTTTAGAAAGAATAAACTTCAAATAAAAGAATGAAATTTTTACAGGGTATCTGCCGCGTCGACTCGTTCTATATTTGTACTACTTTAACCAAAGTGCAAGGCTGGCTTGGAAGTCAAAGTCGAGCTGCTGCTGCTGCCTCCGCTGCAGGGGCTTCGCTTAACTTGGCCACATGTGTCGTATACGTAATTTATGCATGCACATTACATACATATTCATATCAATTCCAGTTCTAGCTTCTCGTTCTGTGTGGGTGTTTCTCTCTCTCTCTCTGCGTCTCTCGTGCTGTGTGTGTGTGTGTGTATATTTCTATTTTAATTGAATTTGAAAGGTGGCTTAGAAAGCAGGCGAGTAGAACTCAAAAGTCAACCAACTACTTTCAGAGTTGACCAACTTTGGCGACTGACAAAGATTACACTAGATTACATTATATAAGCGCGACGTAATTGAATAGCAACCGATGTAGTTGTAGTTGTAGTAGGTGGGAGGGAGAATTGATGGCAGCTTTGACATTAACCGAGAGAGAGAGGAAGTTCATAAATATGATCGAGAGAAAGAGACGCTTTCTTCTTTTGCCGGTTTCAACGAACGAACTTTCACGTCACATTGTGTGGTAATTAGTTAGCTTGGGAATTATGCTTCCTAGTTTCCACCTCCTACTCCTACTCCACCTCTCTCTTCATCTCCATTTTTTTTGCAATTGATTGGCAGTCGCCAACTGGGCCATCAGTTTGGTGTCTGGCAACTTTGTATGTATAATTTAGCATATTAATTGACACAGTTGCCAGTTTTTTTCTTTTTCTGCTAGTAGATGTTTTTTTTTGTCAGCGTCTTCAGTTCTACGCACTTTCTCTTCCATGAGATCTTTATGAACTATGCAAAGCATTGCAGCAATGCTGAAAATGTTACGAGAAAGCCACAAATGCACTTAATACTTAAATATATGTTATACTACACACATTCGCAAAAGTCTCCAAGTCGCAAAGTCGCAACTTGCATTTGATTGCAACGGCATTTGAAAGTGTCATTGCAACTGGGTCAGAAGAGCTACACACACTCACACACACATCTACAATTTCTAGCTGAAACTGGAGACTGCAACAAACACACACACACACACAAAACTGAGAGATCAGTTGGCATTACATCACAGTTGAACAGTTAAATATCCATTATAGACAGAAAACAAAGCGAAAAAATAACAAAACTCGTGTGTGAATTAGTTGCGCAAATATTGAAAGTGCAGTTGAGTGCATGGCAGTTGAGCGGAAGTAAACACAGTCCTCTCAGACCTCACCAAAGAGCCTTGAGTTTTCCAGGGCTGCAAACTAAACTGATAAATATTTGACGAAAAACTAAAGGAAATCCGCTAATAAATTGAATTTTCTTTAATTCAGCAAAAGTTTGCAATAAATCATTTTATTAGTGCTTATAAAAGCGATCTGCAAAGTTTTCACGACGCTATATGCCTGCTGCTATCTTTTAAGCGTTTCTACACTGGTTCGGTGGCAGATCTCGAGAAGTATAGCAGCCAGCAAGCAGAAATTTGACACGCTAATTAAAGTAACCAATTGCTTTGCACTGTTTATTTAAACAAATAAATTACGCGATGATTTGACTTCGAAATATAGTAAGTATCTTGCGAAATACTTAAGGAAATGGCAAATAATTTTAATTTTCTTTCAATCAGCAAATCTTTTCAGTAAACCGTATTATATTTGCTTATAAACACGATCTGCAAAGTTTTCATGCCGTTCTATGCCTGCTGCTAGCTTTTAAGCGTTTCTACACGGGTTCGGGGGCAGATCTCGAGAAGTACAGCAGCTAGCAAGCTGAAATTTGACATGCTAATTAAAGTAACCAATTGCTATGCACTGTTTATTTAAACATATAAATTACGCGATGAATGGCAAGTTAATTTGCAATATAAGTCAAGCAAAATATTCTGTTTATAGTAAAAACAGCATTAAACAGTCTCAAAGCTTGACTTATAATTGCATTTAACAGCCGGCAACAAGTTGATACCGCATCATTCTCTTATCAGTTGCATCCCTAGTCAACACAGTCCCGCTGCAAAGGGATGGGAGGTTCCCCTCGCAATTAAAATGAAATTCATTGGCATTTTCACCCACTGTCAAGTGACAGTCGTTGTGTCAGTTGAGTGATAACAGCGCGTGCCAACGAGAAGTGTTAATCAGTTTGTTTATACAGATGCGACCCACACCAAAAGCAATAACAAAACGACAGAGAAAGAGCGAATGAGAAGGAGAGAGGGAGAGAAATACTGACGAAAAGAAAACTCAGTGAAACTTGGTGAAAAAAGTCGGCACAAAAATGTCTTTGACTGCGGAAAAATAAGGCAGGCGAAATGTCATAAACAATGCAATAGGCGAAAGGTGGAGAAAAGCCCACAGACACAGATCAACTAAGAGAAAGAGAGCGAGGGAGAGAGAGAAGGAGAGTGGAAGAGAGAGAGAGAGAGACTGGCGCAGACTCATTTCTAGCCATAATGCAACTTTGTGTGACGTTAAAATTAGTGAACGATTCGCGCATTTTGTGAAATCTTTTCGCAAACAACAACAACAACAAATTTCCGTGGCCTTGTCTCTTGCATTATATTTATATACAAACACACACTACAACATGTATTTATAATCTACACCTGTGTGTGACTCAGCAAAAAGTTTGCGGGAGATGTTTTTAATTGCGTGGGAGAAAAACGGAAATGCCTTTGCTTGAAAATTTCATATCCAACTAAATGTAGGGAATACAAATGCTGACTAAATATTTAATAAGTATTATGGAACATTATAGACATGAACAAAAAATCATACGAGGGAAAAGCAGAATTTTGCACAAAACTGTATTAAAAGTATCAAAAACAAAGCGTTATTATACCAATTATACCGAACTAATATACCGAAAAGATACTGAAAAGATTTGCGTTTCCTTAACAAAACATATAAAATATACCGAGAAGAATATTTGGTATATCAATATAACAAGAGCATTACTTTCTTTTGTCTGTATTGTAAAAACGTAAAATTAATTTTTTAAAATACTAATTTCAAATATCAACTTATTGAAAACTGAAAAAATATAGTGCGGAAGTATTATTAAAATATACCAAAATGATATACGATAGTATACTAAAATATACCAAGCAGTATATTTGGTATATCAATATAAAAAGTGCATTGCTTTCTTTTGCCTGTGTTTTAAACATGTCAGTACATAAAATTAATCTTTGAAACACTAAATTTAGGTATCTACTTATAACAAATTTTAAAAAAATGCGGTAGTAAATAAACCAAATTAATATACGAAATCATACTATAATATACCAAGCATTATATTTTGTATATCAATATAAAAAGTGCTTAACTTTCATTTGCCTGTATTCTAAATAAAATTCATCTTTAAATTCTAAATTTAAGTATTTACTTATTGAACACATAAACTATCATTTTGATATTATTAAGCTTCACATTTTTGTATGTCTGCCTTTTAAATTTGCTGAATACAACAATTTGTTGTGAAAATATTCATTTCGAATATGAATTATGCCCTGACAACTTAAAGCTACACAAGGTGTAAAAAAGTATGAAATAAAATAGCTGCTTTAGTATAATGAAACTAAACTTTTTTCCTGCCTACCTTCGGCATTTATTCCTTATAACTATGAGTTAAAGTCATCAACAGACTTTACAATCGCTTCCGACTTTTTTTTGTCGATAATTTTTGGTTTTAAAACCGGGCCAATCATTAGCCAATCAGCCAATTAGCCAATTTGCCGAAAATAACGGCTAAGTATAAAGTTTTTTTTGTTTTTTATAAGCGCACATTTGGTGGGCGTTTTTTATGACGTTCCAAATATGTGCTTAATTCGTGTTATTATATCACGTCACTTTGTCTCAACTAGCCTAATTGAGGGGTTCACCAACAACAACATAATGATGATGATAGTGATGTTGATGATAGTGATGATGATGATGATCATCATTATCAGAGCTGCAGAGACTACGCACTATTTAAGTTTTTGGGCGTATTTGTGAGATTATTATTACATTGTTTCATAATTTCAGAGAGAGACGCGCTTGTGGGAAAATAAAATTGTTATTAAATTATCGCATTCAAGTACGCGCTACAAGCTTGAAAGTGTTTTTGTATTTTGCATTTTGTTATTTTGTTATTGTTTTTTTTTGTTTCCGAGTTTCAGTTCGAATTATGAAAGTTGAAGAAAAAGAAAAAAAAAAAGGTTCATTGAACTGTTTTAGTGATAACCTGGCCGGTTCGCTGGCTGCATAAGTTTCGTGTGGCTTTAAATACCTAAAAATAGCTAGTTTCGTAGATTTTTATGGGGGAAGGTGTTAAGTCGCTATTGTGTATACTAAACTACAGTCGTGATATATACTACATATGTTATAAACACACGTTCGCATGCTTTCTTTCTCCTCTCGACGACTCCAAAAAACGTCATTTGTTTAGACGCTTAACTGGGCTAATGTCCTCAAACAGTAACGAACATTTGAAATCTAACGTTCATTACGGTTAAAATTTTAGTTCGGTTGAATAAACGACATATCATACATAAATGTATTCCTTGTTTAATATTACAGTATATAAAAAGTTTCAGAAATGCATTGATAATAAAATTAGTTATAAGAGATTGAACTTATTATTGTTAAATATGCATTGATTACAATTCTAGTTATAAAGTTATAAAGTATATGGCCACATATTTTAAACTTAATTTTAATTTTTCCTTTTATGTGGGACACAAAGTTTTGTAATCTTAAATTGTAACAAACAATATTCATAAATTATGTTTAAAACATTGATCTAACATTGAAACTTTCCTTCCTAACTTCTTTATTGAAAACTTACATTTATTATGAAATTGTATCAAACAATATAAATTTAAAAAAAATTAAATATAAAAGAACAATTTAATATGAAAACTTTCATTCCCAATTTCTTTATTAAGAACTTAAATTTACTCGTAGTCCTAAATCTAGAGTGCTCTATTTTCTCAGTTTGAGGATTATAGAACTTTAAGCTTCTTTCTATTTATAGCAAATGTGCTTACAGCTCATACTTAGCAAGAACAGTTCTATAAAAGACCAAAAATAGAATCGAGGGGGGAATAAAGCAAAGCATAAAGCGAAGAAGACTTGGCAGACTTCGATTGCTTTGCATAGGAGTCGATGATTGGGGAGAGGGAGGAATAAAAAAGCAAAAACGATTGCAAGTAGCTGTTCCAAGTGATCGTCTGACGTCGTTTAGAAGTCATTAAATTGGCGGAGGAGGAGAAGACTAAGAGAGAGAGAGAGAGAGGTAGAGAGGTTGCAATGATAAAAGGCGAAACTAGCAAACAAAATGCACTACACAAAAATGAAAACAAACAAATAAAGAAATGAACGCATGACGCGACATGTTGGCCAGCCAAACGCAGTCAAAGCCAAAGTCGAAGTCGAAGACAAAGCTTCAAACAATGTTAAAAACGTGCGAATGGCGCTCGAACAGCGACAGCGACTGCGTCGTCGACTGCGGCAGCGGCAGCGGCAGCGACAGCGAATGGAGGCAGCGACAATGCCGGGGCCATTGAACCTGCCAAGTGGAGCTCAGAATTGGCGAAAGTGAAGACCCACTGCCGCAAGCCAGAGCGACAGACAGACGGACACGAGAGAGGAAGAGCCAGATAGCGAGAGAGAGAGCAGGCAAGAGAATGCGAAGAGAGAGGAAGAGAGAGCAAAAGAAGTAGGAGTTGCTGTTGGCATCGTGCGCTGATGACGCAGTCGTCAAAAGGCAACAACAACAACAACAAATAACAATAAAACAACACAAAAGCTGATGATGGTGCAGAAACAACAAACGTGCGATTAGAACTGACAGAGCGAGAGAGAGAGAGAGAGACAGCAACTGATAGCGAGAGAGTGAGCGAGAGAGAAAGAGAGGAGGGGGAACTCATGGCTGGTTGAAGAAGATCGTGAAGAGCAGCAGCAAGACAAAAGATGCGGCAAGGCAACAATTCAAATGGCGGTTGGCTTGTCACAGTGACTGACTTACTGACTGACTGACTGACTTACTGACTTACTGACTTACCGACTGCCTTACTGACTGCCTCTCTGACTGACTTACTGATTGACTTACCGATTGACTTACTAACAGAGTTACTGACTGACTTACTGGTTCACCAACTAAATAACCTAAAGATTCATTTACTCTGCCTCACTGTCTTGCTGACTGACTTACTAACTTAACTAGCACAACGACTGATTGATAGCTACCTTGGTTGAACATAATGAAATGATTGACTAACTCTTTAAATAACTAACATTTTCATAAGTGGTTTGCTACTTAACTGACTGATTGATAGCTGACGAGGCTAAACATCTATATAATGAAATGATTGATTGACTCACTGATTGACTAACTCCTTAAATAACTAACTGACATCTTCTTAACTGCAAGACTACCTAATTAATTGACTGACTTATCGACTTACTAACTGAAAGGCTTCCATTTCTGACTGACTGATTGATTGAACACCTCGATTGCTACCTTGTGTGACCAACTAAGTAATGAAATGATTGACCAACTGATTGACTAACCAACCGAATGCCTTTTCTAGTAGCTTAAGTAACATCTTGTCTTCATTACCGACAGACTGCTAACTGTTTGACAGACTGAAAAACTGATTGACTTATTAATTTATCGATTGATTGAAGTGATTCACTGATAGACTGGCTTCCTTGCCTGAGTGACTTACTAGCTGACTGACTGATTGAAAGCCTTAATAACTTCCCCTGACTAATTATCAAAATAATGAAATGATTGACTAATACCTTAAATAACTAAGTGACAATCTTTATCATTTCAAGAATGCCAATCAATCATTCAGATTTACTGATTGACTTGCTGATTGACTAACTAACTCATCGATGGATTGAGTTCCTAAGCTGCCTTGCTACCTTGCTTAAGTAGCTTCCTAGCTGACTGACTGACTGTTGCCTTGATTGACCAATAAAAAACTAATATGATTGACTGACTGATTGACCAACTTAATGAATACCTGACAGTCTGATTAAACACGTGATTTTCCAACTAGAAAAGCGACTAACTGAATAAATCCCTGACTTCCCAACTGCCAAACTTGCTAAGCAAATAACTTTGCTAACTGATTATCCGACTGCCTTAGTCACCGACTGACTGACTAACTGACTGACTGACTGACTGTTGGTGTGCCACGATAATCATCATCTGCTGTTCATCATCATTAACTGCAGCAGCAGCAGCAGCAGCAGCGACTGAGCGCCGCATGCGTTTCTTGGAAGAAAAGCCAACGCGCAGTCGAATAATAAAAAAGACAAGACAGCGAAAGAAAACACACACACACACACACACAGAGACTGAAATGCTGATCACATCACACACAAGAGAGCAACAAAACAAACACACAAAAAACAACAACGAGAAAAACGCAATTTGTTTAAAATGTAGGTCTATAGGTTTCTCGAAAACGCCATGTGAAAGACACGACGCAGCAACCGCAACCGACAAACGGAGTGAAAAGAGTAGGGGAAAGGAGGAGAGAGAGAGAGAGAGAGGAGAAAGAGAGGAGAGAGGCGAGAGGAGAGAGGAGAGAGGCGATAGGAGCAACAGCAACATGGCAACAGCAACAACAGCCGGCTAACACCAATAACAACAACAACATCAGACAGACACACACACACAAACACACACTCATACACTTTGGCGTGCCTTTTCCCCCATCATTTGGCTACACACACACACATATGTCCATGTCTGGAAGCATTTAATGTTATACACGCGATTGCACTGAGAGAAATTGCAGTGAAAGAAATCAAAAGAAAACAAAAGACTATAAAAGAGAGCAACAAAAGTATTATACAAAAATTAAATATACTTTTTCTGCTGAATAAAATTGAAATAAAGCAGTATAAAGATTTAATATGAATATATAAATAGTATTAAACAAAGAAGTATAGAGTTGAAATAAGTAACTTTAAACATATACAAAAAAAATAAAAATATTGATTAAAAGAAATAAAATGTCATAAAAAGAATTTTTTCTATACACCTTCAAGCTAATTAAAATGCAATGATAATAAGAGGAAAGAGGTTAAATCGTAAAAATAATTTAAGTTCAAATTTGATATTGCAAACTTCGGTATGAAAGTGTTAAAATAAAAAAAGGCTTCAAAACATATACAACTCATAGTTAATCCCAAGTAATTTAATAAAGTTTGGAATATAAAAAAAGAGAGTGATATTACGTTTGTCAGAAATTTAAATCCCTTGTAAATAATGTGATAACAGAAACAATTAAATTTTGTATCATATCAAAATTATTAGATACAATATTTAACAAAAAAAAAAAATTAATTCTCTTAAAGTAGAAATTATTTCAAAATTAATTAAAGCATATATCATGAAACTAACAACTTTAAATACAATAAGTTTCAAGAGCTACAAAAAGAGTTGATATTAAATATTAAAATATTTTTTCGTTGCAGAAAATTCTTTCAAAGCACAAAGTTTGTTCAAACTAATCAAATCATAAATCAAGAAATTAACGAATTTAAATAAAGGAAATCTCGAGTATTGTAAAAAGAATTAATATTGTATATTTGTAATGTTTTATCTTTTTGTAAACTCTAACCATTTCTCTAATAAGTTATTAAAAAGAAAAAATTGGTTTGTCAATATTTTGAATTTTAAATTCCAAAACAAATTTCAAATACACTACACAATTTAGTGCAGTGCATAAACGAAAAAATTGTTCAGCTTCGCTCTTAGCCAGAGCAACTTAAGGTTATTAGCCGCCTTTTTTTCGGTTGATTTTTAGATTCTTTTGTTTGTTGTTGCTCTTGTCGCCGTCTGTAGATCTTAATGTAATAGCTACGCTTGTGTGTGTGTGTGTGAGAGAGAGAGAACAAAAAGAGAACAATACAAAAGCGGCAGACGGAAGAAGATAAAGAAGGAGGCTGAAAGCATTTGTTGAGTTGTTTCATATAAATTGCAACTCATAAACTTGTTGATTTGATGCTGAGGCAACTCAAAAGCTTCAAATGCATCATGCCACAACAGCTCTTGTTTTTTTATTTATTTATGTTGGCCTAATGTCATTACACACACACACAAACACACACTCATATCTTGGGTAAAGTGAGGCAAAGCAATTTGGTTTAAATGCATCGCTCTGTTTTTTGTGTTTTTTTTTTTTTGGCTACCTTACAAAATTCATTGGGCATTTTATTGCCGGGGCAATTTGAATGATTTAATGAGTGTGGAGCCAGTTGCGGTTCCAGGATAGTTAGATGCATGTTTTATGCGCCGCACTCTTATGCAACTTTGCCACAGTTTAGTTTTATGCCCAAGCAGCGCCAACCTCCAGACACTCAGACTCAGACACTTTTAATGAGTCGTAAAATAAAATGGCACACAAAAAATGGCCAATGTCATTGACTAATGAAGTTTGCTGATAATCATTTTAACATTTAACTATTTATTTTTTGCGAAAATTAAACAATTTAATAGTTTCGAGCGACAGTCAAATGGGGCGTATGCGTAATGGCTGTAAAAATAAAATGCAAATTGCATATTGAGTATACGCCATGTGCAGTCTGTTCTTTTTTTTTTTTTGGTGCTCGTTAAAACGTGCACAACTAAGAGTTCAAGAACGTTCATTTGGCGTGAACTTGCAAAGGTCACAACAATGCAATAGAAGTGAATGCACTCGACAATGGCTGAAGCAGCAACCAGCAACCAACAACCAGCAACAACAACAACAACTAGAATAACACAACGACGATCGCTGAGCTTGTCGGCAACAACAATGAAAACTGACAGCTGTTGCTGCCGCAGTTGTTGTGGTTGTTGTTGTTGTTGCTCTTGTTGCAACCGCAATTTAAACTAATAACTTGCAACAACAACAAATGACAATGACAATAATTTATTTTTGAATTAATTTTTATTCGTTTGCTAAGCAGCAAACAAGCAAAGCAGCAAAGCAGCAACAACAATGCAACAACATACATTCAAACCGCAGACTGCGCTGCCAGCGTCGCAGTCGCAGTTGCAGTTGCAGTCGACGTCGCAGTCGCCGTTAACTTCATGCTCTGTGACTGTGACAGTGACAGTTGACGACGCTGGCTTTGCCCTCCATTGCAGTTGAATTCAAACGACGCCCACACACGTTTTCCCCCCCCCCCCCCCCCCTTTCTCTTACCTCTTCAACTGCCCACACACACACACACAGAGTGTGTGTTATTGACACTGCCACAGGCCTAACGGTAGATAAAACCCAAACCCGAGGCGATAACTTACAACAATGTATGCAAAGCAAAAAAAAAAAAGTCGCGCGTCTATTTAATTTTCTATTCTAGATTAAATTATAATAAATTGCAATTTTCTCCAACACTGTCCTGCGTCTGTCTGCGAACACTCTTTTTTTTTTTTTGCATTGCGCAATGCGCTTTTCTTCCTTCTTTCTTCCTCTCTTCTCTTTTCTGCTCTCTTTCATTGCAGCGCATGCTAATGCAAAGACCTCCCAGCTAAAGCTGAAGGCAGACAGAGAGCCGGCCCAGACCTCAATGTTGACATCTGGGCGCCCACACACACACACACACACACACACATTCACTCACACATACTCTTACAAACACAGAGATAGCTTATTTAGCAAGCGACAGATCATAACATGAAGAAATGACAGCTCAAAGCAAGAGACAGACATTGAAATAGATTTGTGTGTGTGTGTGTGTGTGCTGAACCCAAGAAGTGCATTCAACTTGAATAGAATGAGGATTTAGATCGACAAATCTGCAGCTGAATAATACACATAAATTATCTACGCTATATATCTTTAATACGCAAACGAGTTCAGAGTCGAGTTAGAGATTGAGTAAGCGAAGGAAGTCAGGCAAGACTTGAAGGAAAATGGTTTACAAAATATTTAACTAAAATTATAGTAATTGAAAATAAGAATTAAAGTGAATACATAAAAACTAAATCATTAGAAAAATTCTAAAACCAATTTAATTAACCAAAAGTTTATACTAATTAAAAATGAGAAATAAAGTGAACAAATAAAAAACAAAAGTTATTCTAAATAAAAATAAGAAATAAAGTGAACAAATAAAAACAATGAAGTTTAAATAAAGAAAACAATGAAAAATCCCATGCAAAACATTCAAAGAATAATTTAAAGCGAAAATAAAAACACATTACAAAAAAAGAGCTGAGCTAGAAAATAAAAAAAAAAATACCAAAAACGAAAATTGAATGAAATTTTAATAAAACGAACCAAAATTACAATGAAATCATTCATTAAATAATGGAAAAATTAATGAGTAACAGAAAACCAATGAAAACTTAATAAAATTAATACAAATAAAACAATTTAAAATACCAAAAAAAGAAAACTACCTTTAAAAAGAAATAAAATTATAGTAATTAAATAATAAAAAATAACAAATAAAATAATTTAAAATAGCAAAAAAAGAAAAATTACCTTTAAAAATAAATAAAAATTATAGTAATTAAATACTACAATTTTACAGAAAAAAACGAAAACCAGGAAATTTTAATGAGAAAATGAAATTAATTGAATGCGAAATAGTATTTTGTGAAATACAAATATTTTAAAATGTCAATTAAATAAATAAACAAAAAAAAAAATAGAATGAATAAAAGTAGAACTAAAAATGCAGAAATGCAGTACGAAAAAAGAACACAATTTTACTAAAGAAAGAAAAACAATGAAAAATTAATGCAGCTCAATTAATTGCGATAAAAATTATAAATAGCAAACAAGGAAGAAATGAAAAAAGATAAGAGAGAAACAACAAGGAATATAGTATTTATTGTAAAATGTGAAAGAAAAAAACCTTAAAATCAACAATAAAAAATACAACAATAAGAAGAATGAAAAAGGAAACAATGAGAAACGTGATGAAAGCTATTTAGCTAAGAGAATTATTAACCTATTGAGGCAGAAGATATGAGACAAAGTGAATAGGAGAAATGTGAATAGTGAATAGGAGAAAATTAAACAGCAAATTTGTAAAAATAAATAATAATGAATCAAGCTAATGATGATCATTAGGAAAAATGTAAATATTGTCACTACAAAAAGTAAATCACAAACCTAAATCAAACGGATTTTAATTTTTACGAAAAAATCAACGTTTTGACAGCCAAAAACTAAAGAAAATATGTTGATATCAATCTTTGCGATAAATTGAGATATTAACAGCAAACAAATTTAAATATAAATTATATCAAACTAATTTTAATTCTAATGACAAAATTGTAGTAAGATCATTGTAATCGAGATCTTAACAAATTCTACATAAAGTAATTTAGTTAGCTTAGTAAATTATTAGAAACCCATTTAATCAGAATATGTTACCATCATTTATAGCTCACAAATTGCTGGGAAGCGATTGCAGCTGTTGTCTTCAACAGCTGCACTTCACGTTATCTATTCTTCTATTTTTTCGATGGGATCGTTTCCACGAAATTACAAAAAAAAAAAAGTTCTTTTTGGGGTTTACCTGGCCTATTATTTATTGTTGATCTATTCTGATTTCATCTACCTAAAACTAGCTGAATCTCAAGCTGAAACCGAAACTCTGCTAGATGAACAATGAAACTCTATGCGTCGTCTCTTGGATTCTAATAATATCTAAACAGAACTAGCTGAATCGCAAAAGCGAACCCATGTCCAGGTTTTTTTTTTGTACCCAACTCAACTCAACGCAACTAAATTCAAATGCGCCATTTAATGTTGCCCCTTTGTTGTTGTTGTTGCATTTGACACGCCTGTTGCTGCTTTTTTTTGTTTGTTGTATTATTATTAGTGTGCGTTTATGTGCGTGTGTTTGTGTGTTATCAAGACAAAACTTGACCCACATACAAGTTTATTAACCGGTTTCAGTTTGCAAAAAAAAAAAAGGGTTGCAAAAAAAAGACGCATAAAAGATCAACACATTCTTGGATTAGATTCTCAAAGGGTACAAAAAAAAGCCGCTTGAATCTAAAGTGAAATTTTTGGAAATTGAAATTTGAGCGCCAGAGAAATTATGTAAAAAGTGGTTTAGAAAAAAAACGTAAAAGTTTTATTTTTTTTAAATTTTTGTAGATAAGAATTATATTAATAGTACTGTTCAATAGAAGAAATATCTTAGAACAAATAGAAAAGCTAAATTCGCCAATATCCAACAAAAAACTATTCGACAAATATACTAAAAATATACCGCACAAATACTAAAATATACCAAAGTCTTTAATTGGGTATATGTATATAGTACTACATTTAAAATATACTATAGGGTACTAAACATTCCATATACACTAGAAATATACCACACACAGATATACTAAAATATACCAAAGTCGTCATATGGTATATGGATATAGTACTACATTCAAAAAATATACCATAGAAAACTTCAACATTCCAGATATACTAGAAATATACCACACACATATATACTAAAATATACCAAAGTCTTCATTTGGTATATTAATATAATACTAGTATATCATAGAGTACTTGTGCATTCTTGATATACTAAAAATATACCGAACTTTTTATTTAGCATATTAATATAGAAGTACATTCAAAATATACCATAGAGAACTAAACATTCCGGATATACTAAAAATATACCGAACTTGTTATTTGGTATATTAATATAGTACAACATACAAAATATACCGTAGAGTACTAAACATTCCGGATATACTAAAAATATACCGAACTTTTTATTTAATATATTAATATAGTACAACATTCAAAATATACCATAGAGTACTAAACATTCCGGATATACTAAAAATATACCGAACTTGTTATTTGGTATATTAATATAGTACAACATTCATAATATACCGTAGAGTACTAAACCTTCCAGATATACTAAAAATATACCGAACTTTTTATTTAGTATATTAATATAGATATATATAGTACATGCAAAATATACCAAAGAAAACTAAACATTCCAGATGAGGCGTTTTTTGCAATACAAAAGTATTTCTTAAATAACTTCAACAATACAAATTAGAGTAAAGATCGTTAAGAATATTATAAAATCCTAATTCTTATTTTATCAACAACCCTTTCAATTATATGTGGGCAAAGAACATTCAGCATATAGAAAATATACAAAAAGTTCTTTTAATTTAATGGAAATCTTTAGCGAAAACCCTTTTCGATAGTAATTCAATTAATTGTGAGCAATAAACTATAGAAATCAATTAAAACTGCAATTGCTATCGATTTAGTTTTCCCTCTGGAGCTATTGAACTCCCGGCATAGAAATCGAATCGAGCATTTGCATCAGCTATGCGCCATTAGCCTAGTTGGGAAAATACTCGTATTTTCTCCATTTCGGAGTCGGATCGAAACCGATTTGAACTGACTTCGACTTCATCTCAGTGCTTGTTGCAATTTGTTTGTTTTCATTTTCAGTTTGCTGGCGCTGTGTGTAGGCGTTATAGCAAGGGGGCGTGGCTACAATATGAAACCAACAACAACAACAAAAAAAGGAAAATAAATAAATAAAATGCCAAGGCACTGAATGAAATGTTTGTGTTTTTTTGTTTGTGTGCCAAGAATGCGCCCGTTGCCTTCGTCTTCCATCCTCCTCGGCTTTTCCTTCCCATACTCATTCTCATTCTTCTTCTCAGTTGACGTTTTGGGTTCAACAAACTTTAATCGCACAACAACCGCTCGAATTCCGAATTCGAATTGATCTGAAGCCGATCGCATGGAAATGAAATCGAGGCAATACGCACAAATCGCATCGACATCATCAGCATCAGCATCAGCATCAGCTTTTTATCGGAAACAAAAAGAAAAACAAAAACATTTTCAATCCGCTGCTATTCGGTTACCAAAGTATAAACAAAAGTTAAGAGCATGCGGCCCTTTTGAAATCTGATGTGCTGCACAAGGCTTCAGATATTATTATTTTGTTCTATCAACAAATTACAGAAAGAAATCTAAGTTCTTATTAAAACAGAAAAGTCACTTTAAAATGGTTCGAAATTACAATCTGAATTGCAGAATTTAAATACGCAATCATTCTTAATTTTAATGAAATCTAAAATTGATTAAAAGAAATTTTTACTCCACAAATTTTGTTTCATATTTTTGTAATTTCATTTTAGAAAAATTTAAATATATGATAGAATTAAAATACTACATGATTTCCTGATCAAAAGAATTTGAAATGCTAACAAATAGAAAACTTACACTGAAAAAAATATTTAAACATTACAAACTTGATGTTCATTTAGTATAAAAAATAAAAATTTTAATTCTGCATCATTCCCCATTCAAAAGAATTCTAAATTCTAATAAATAGAAAAGTCACGTCTAAAATTATAAAGTAAAAATGATTATTTATTAAGTGACTGTCTATATTTCTTTCTTACTATATTATTTCTTTAGTTTTATTTATATACTAAATAGAATTTAAAAATGATTACCTATTTTAAAGAAATTCTAATTCTAGCAAACAGATCACTCACTCTAGGAATAGTTTTTCTAAATTACCATCTGAATTGCTTTTATTTTAGAAATATTTAAATACTGCATTATTCAGTACAACAAACTATGAAAAATGTATTTTAATTTTATTTCTATTTAGAAACATTTTCAGTATATACTAGAATTTAAGTACTGCATCATTCAGTATTACAAACTATGAAAAATGTATTTTTAAGTTACAAATTCAAATACTTTTTATTCACTTGTTTCTATTTAAAAACATTTTCAGTATATACTAGCATTTAAATACTGCAACTTTCAGAACTTTCTGAACTATGAAACATTTTATAATCTAACCCAACTAAAACTGCCCAATTTTAACAAAGTGATCTACAACAAATCTTTCCCATTCTTCGACACTAATTAAGATAGTTGAGTTCACTTAACAGACGTGTGGCTTATCATGTGACTCACAATTTTATCGAGTCATCATGAAATCTGTCGAGCTTTGCCCTTTTTTTGCAAAAGATAGTTTTGATTGCCAAGCGAGACACAGATAAAAACGTTTCACTTTATCCGATGGTTAAGTAAATATTTAATTAAACTTAATATTTATTCAATTAATTAATTTACGATTAGCAAAGAAATGCAAAAATGTTAAACCAAAGACGAGCAGCATTCGTTTTATTTATTTTTCTACTCTATTTCTTAGTTGTTTTTTTGTTTGATTTTTGAAAGTAGAATGAACTAGTTCAAGAAACCAGCTCAATGGCAATTAAAAACGGGTTTTATTATTCATTTGATGGATAGAAACAATAAAACTAATCAATCTTTTGCAAATATGCAACGCATTCAGTAAGCTGCTAGCACAAATTGCCCCCCCAATAAAATTTCAGCTATCTGCAGTAAAATGCCACCAAAAAAAAAACAGCAAAATAAATACTTTAATTCAATTGAACACAAATGAAGTGGGAAAACGACTTGTCAAAAAAAAAAAAAAAAAACAAAAAATGCAGCACAAAGTGTATTTTATTCTTTTGGCATCAAGTTAGATTAATTGTTGGCACTTTATTCAATTAATCTCTATAAAGTAGAATAGTTTAAATTAAGTATACGCAATTATTCAATCAAGTAGCAACAGTACAAAAGAGAATAATAGTTGAAACTCTTTCAAAAGCAACTAGTTTTGTGAAATACTATTAAAAGAATTAAATATATATTTTGTTCCCAGTATAGAGGACTGTATTTGGGCATTTCATACATTGTAATTGTAATTCAAATAAAATGTATTTTACAGTAACTTTAATGACCAACTCTACAAAAAAATTCTGCGTTTTTTCATAAAAAAATATTTCAGCTAGCATTCTTATATTAAATTTTGTAATTTTTAAAAAAGTTAAGAATTTAAGAAATTAATCATATATATTTTTTATTTATTTGTTAGTGTAGTTTTTTCGCTCAGTGTAATAATCGAAAAATATAAATTTTTACTTAATTTTACTTGGATTTTCTCATTTTCTTCGGGAAACTACATCTTAAAGAATTTAAGAACTTGAATTATATACAAACGCTTATTCAGTGTAATAATTGACGTTCTATTTCTTTGCAAAGATTATTAAATTATTTTTAAAATTTTCCTCGAATCAAACAATTCTTTATTTTATGTTACAACCTATTTTTTTCTGTGTCGTAGTTAATTTTTGTTTATTTTATTTCCATATTCTCTGAAGAACAAATTTCGGAATATAATAATTTAAGTTCTTTGCAAATACTTAATTTATTTTCTGAAGCCATTTTCCAATTCCGAATCCAATAATTTAATTTCTTAAATTTATTTTCTAAACCCCTTTTCCAATTCCGAATTTAATAATTTAATTACTTTAATTTATATTCTCAACTCCCTTTTTCGCCCAGTGTAATAATTGGCGCTGTTGAAACTGCAATAAAACTTACTTTTTATTTCAGTTTTGTTTCCCAGCGACTTTTTTTTTGGCAAATTTTATTTTAATTCGTTGTCACTTGCTAGCTGTCCAGCTGACTGACAATCTAACTGCCTAACTGACTGACGTCTATTACCAAATTTACACACACACACACACTTAGCAGTTAAGAGACTTGAGCTAGAGTCTTGTAAAGTGGCTTTTGAGTGGATTCAAGTGCATATTTCGGTTAATTTGAATTGCAGTCTCACAGTTCAATTATGTGGCAAGGGAATAAAAATAAAAATAAAAAAAAACGAGGCAAAAGAACGTGGAAGAAGGTTGAGAGTTTTGAATTGAACCACAAGAAGTTGTTCAGCCTCGTTTTTCCTTCCTTTTTTTTTTTGCATTGGCAATTTAGTTTGCCGTGATTAAGTAAATTAAATTACAATGTGCACATTGTTGTCGCTCAGTGTATTTTGTGTGTTGTTGAGTGCAACTTCATTATGTGCATTTAACATAAATTTTCAATTATTATGCGATTTAAAGTGCACTGCGCATGCACTTCTGCCACTCACTGTACAACAACAAGAAGAAGAATACGGAGTAGAAGAAGAAGACAACGAAGAGGTAGAGGTAGAAGGAGACAAAGAAGAAGAGGTAGAGGTAGAAGAAGAAGAGCGCTCAGAAGTTGCAAAGTTCTGCTTGCAAGTTTTGTTGTTGTCACGTTTTGTTATTTTCGCTTTTGCTTCGCTTCTCTTGATTATTGCAGTTTCTTCCTTTTTTTTTTGGTGTGCCTTTTATTTATTCTCTCCTGCTGAAATCTCGTACATCTGTTGTCGCAATAATGCCTGAAAATTGGTTCACAGTTGACCCAGTTTTTTGTCTTTTTTTTTTTTTTTGGTAGTTGTTGCCGATTTTCAGAGAGCGAAACGGGAGAGAGAGAGAGAGAGGAAGAGAGAGCGGAAGAGAGAGAGCAAGTGGTAGAAGAATGAATCTGATGCTCGGTTTTGCCAGCTGCCAACAAACAATTTATGTATTGCATATATACAAAAGATATATATGTGTGTGTGTATATTTATCAGATTGGCACCAAAAAAACTGCAGCAAGATGTTGTCCGCCAAATGTGGAGCACAAGAATCAGGCAACAGAGTTGTGTTTGCTTTTGGTAAGTGGTTCACTTTTTCGGCGGGGAAATTCTTGAAATGTTTATGGGAGAAAACGTAGTGCAATTCTTCAGCAAGATTCACGAGTGCATTGCGAGTGTATTCAACACACACACCACAACACAACACAACACAACACAACAGAACAGCAATTGCAATTGGCTAGAGAACGACTTCATTCTATGTGACAGCTGAATGCTTAAGCGAAAACTAATGAATGAGCTCGTTAAAATTGATTTGTGATGTATGCCAAAGCAGTTTTTCAGTCAGCGAAACGTTTACGAATGAGAGCAAAGTGGAACTGAGAAAACTAAAGAGTAGACTTAAGAAATAAGAGAACAAAGACACAAAAGAACGATCCTCTTTGCTAGCAAAACGTTTACGAATAAGAACAAAATGGAATTGAGAAATTTAAAGCGTAGACTTAATAAATAAGAGTCTTTTTAAAAATAAGCACTTTGTTTATTAGCAAAAGATTTCTGAGTAAGAACAAAGACTAAAAAACGATCTTATTTGCTTGCGAAACGTTTACGAATGAGAGCAAAGTGGATCTGAGTAAAATAAAACATTTAACTAATCGACATATTCAATAAGAAAAAATGATTAACATATTCAATAACTTTTCCTTCTAGCAAATCATTTACGAATGGAAGCAAAATGGAACTCAAAAAATTTAGCGATTACATTTTCATCATTTTCTGACCAGCAAAACGTTTACGAAAGAAAGAAAAGTGCGACTGAGATTGAAAATAAAGGATAAATGAGAGCTAGGAAAATAGATTAACAATTTTGTAATCAATCCAAAGTCACTTTTTTGCCAGTAAAACGTTTACGAATGGGTGTAAAGTAAGATTGGAAATATTATTATATGAATTAGTAGACATAAAAACTATGAGAAATAATCAAACCTTTTTTTGAACTTAGAAGCATTTTACGTTTTAGTAAAACGTTTACGAATGAGCTACAAAGAGGAACGAAGCTGCGCACAAATGAATTACCAAAATTCTACCATAAAACATGCTTAAAGAAGTGTTTTTATGAATGTACATTATTATTAACTTAATAAGAAATGCTATTGAAACATTTAGGAAGAATAATAACATATGTAAAAAATAATACTAGAAGGTATCAAATCGCACTTTCATATAACAACAATGATTTCTATAAGGGAATAAAATATTCTTTAAAATTTGAAATTTCTAAGCAATTGCTATATTTTTGTAATACTATATTCTTTAGTTAAGAAGAAGTTCTATTGAAGTATAAAAGAATAGATAACATTTTCTAACTCTTCTTTAAAATACATTTTAGTATATTAAAATACCGCGTCTCTTTTTCTAGCGTATAAGTTTCACACGCATATTTAAAATGCAGCCGAAATCTCTCACAGTGCACAAAAAGAATATTACAACTGTTTGTGGTAGCAACATTTAAGCCTTGCACAAAACTGCAGCCAAAAGACAGAGTGAAGAGTGGAGAGAGGAGAGTGGAGAGAGGAGAGAGGAGAGTGAAGTGTGAAGAGTGGAGGCAATGAGGGGGGAGGGCGACAAGTCACAAAAATATAAGCATCTACTTTAATGCACATGTGGCTATAATCCCCCCTACAACAGCGGCAACTGTTGCAACCGTTGAGCTGGGGGGACACAAAAGGTGAGAGAGAGACGGCAACACGGGAAGAGAAAGAGATAGAGAGAGAGAGAGAGAGAGAGAGAGAGAAGCGACACCGGCTGCAGCTTAACTCAAAAACCTGCTCCTTGTTCAGAACTCTGCCACAGCTTTATTTTTTACTTTTTTTTTATATTTTATAATGAAAAAAATACAAATTTTGGTTTTCTTTTTTTAGGGGGGAACTTTGCATGCAGCGTTTGCAGTTATTCTGAGTGGAGAATGCAGAATGCAGTTTTGTGGAGTGTCCCAAATTTAGTAGGTGAAATTTTGGCCTGTTTTTTTTTTGGTTGAGAAAACTGGACTTTTGGATTCTAAGTGGAGGGTGCTTCCCCTCTTGCTATCTCTTTTTGATTGCAGGGGACAAGAAATTGGGTCAACCGAAAAAAAGAGTAAAAGAGTAGAGTAAAAAAAAGTTCAACTCACCTTTTGGGATCGAGCATATTGCAAGTTTTGCTCAGATTATCCGTACTTGGTAATGTCGTTTGTGATGTGTCCGAGGATGTCGAAGAAGAAGAAGATGAAGAAGATGATGAAGATGATGACGATTCAGTTGATGTTGCTGTTGTTGCTGTTGCTGTGGCAGCAGCAGCAACTGTTGCTGTTGGCACATCGATTTGTAGGCGACAATCGGCAACAATTTTGGCCAGATTACGTTGACTGTTGGCAACCAACGGTTCCTCTTCCATTGCTAATGATTCGTTATCGGAATTGTTGTTGTCGTTAGTGTTGCTGTTGTTGTCAATGTGAATGATGATGCTGCTGCTGTTGGCGTTGGCGTTAGGTTGCTGCTCCTGCTCCTGCTCCTCTTCCTCCACTTGCTTCTCGGAGAGCAACAAATTCATTGGCATTTTTTCGTAATGTGTCTGCAACTTGAGCGATTCACACTTTGCCTTTTGCTGCTTGGCTTTCAATTCTTCAGCTGCCTTTGGAATTTTTGAAATTTTTCTTGTTGTTCCCCTCTTGTTGTTGTTGTTGTTGATGTGGTTGTTGTTGTTGTTGTTGGCAGCCACAACTGCAACTGTTTCCTGTTTAGCTGTTGCTGCTGCTGTTGCTTCTGATGTTGTTGATGATGATGACGATGTTTTAGTATTAACTGCTGCTGGCTGCTGTTGTTGTTGTTGTTGTTGTTGCTGGACTGCTGCTGCTGTTGTTGGTGGCAGTGCTATGGCCAATGTTGCTGCTACTTTTAATGACTCCTCAACAACTTGTTCAGCTGCTGTTGCTGTTGCTACGACTCCTGTTGCTGCTGCTGCTTTTGAATTTACTGCTGCTCCTGTTGTTGTCGTATTTATAATTGCCGGCTGTTGCTGTTGTTGTTGCTGTTGTTGTTGCTGCTGTTGCTGCTGCTGTTGTTGTTGCTGTTGTTGTTGCTGTTGTGTGGCGAGAGCGACTCCACCTTCTGGTATAATTGTTGCAAAAATTTGTTCGCCAAATATGAAAAGATCCTTGGAAATAATCATTATCACCTTTTTGTGATGTTTGTGATGTCTTATCGATTATTTTTTTTTTCTTTCCTTCTCTTTCTCTTTCTTACTCTTTCTTTGCCTTTTTCAGTTTTGGATTAACTCTTTTCACGTTTTTCTTTTTTTTTTGAGTAAATGTTAAAAACGTTTCTTCATTAATTGAAACGAAGGATTTCATTTAAAACACGTTTCGTTGGCATCTTTGTTTTTTTTTTTTTGTTTTGCGATTTTTGAGCACATTTCATAATTCGCAGAGGCTGCAAAAATACAAAAAAAAAAAAAGAGACAAAATCAAAAACGAGTTGCAAAGATAATGAAATTGATTACAAATTATTGCAAGAGTTATACAATAAGTTCAACATAAAATTGCATTTTCAATTATATGTGAAATTTAAAGCTATCTTCGTAGAATTTAGCCCTGAAAATCAGCTGAAAACTTTAAAATAATAAAATCCGCTAACATATTTTAAGTAGTTCATTTGAACATAATTAACTGAAAGTTAACTAAGTAAAAAAAATAAAGTTTCTCAACAATTTTCTTAGCTGGAAAAATTTCTCACTGAATTTTACTTAAGAATGAAATTAATCACAATAATAAAGAAAAAATTGTAAATATTTAAATAAATCATTTTTCTTATCTGAAAATATTTGTCGCCTTATTCTATAAAATAAAGAAAGTAAATAAAATAAAAATGAAATAATTCTCATTTTTAAATCTTATGTAGCCTTCATTAGTATTTAACAATCTAAAACAATCTAATGATAATTTTTTGTTGTTCTACGGCAATATGTAATAATTATTATTTAATATATTTTTTTATTTATTATTATTTTTTTTTTTTTTTGTCTTTGACTATTTAAAATACACACAAAAGCCTATGACTATGATTATCTATGAAATTTCTGGAATAATTTTTTAACTTTCTAAGCTTCATATTTGCTTTGAATGAGCACTTTGTAAAAAAAAGTATTGATATTATTTTTTAGAAGAACTAAATTTACAATTGTTGTAAGATTCATTTTTTTCATAGAGAAGAAGTAAATTTAATCTTGTTGTAATATTCAATGCACTAAATTTCTAAAAATCATTTAATTGACACAATTCCTAATTTTTATATAATTCTTGAATTTTCTGTGGGTCAAGTTATTTTAAATATTACAAATTTAAGCTACACGCAAAATCAATTTTGTTTATAAAAATTAAAATAAAAATGTTCAAAGCATTTATGACATTTAATGTAATCTCTATTTTGTTTAATATTAAAACTAAATTCTTTAATTTTCTTAATATTTTGTAACACATTTCAATTGTTTTGAACTGGCATTCAAAGCATTTGTATAGCTATAAAGGTTCCTTAGTATTTCTTATTAATTTTTTGTCAACTATTTTTAGTGCACACAATGAAAAGTATTTTTTTTTTTTTTGCTATCTTTGATTTGTTGTATTTGTTTTTTAATTTTGTTAATTTTCGCACTTGTTCACTGGAGACTGACTTGCCAATTTCGTACTATAAATACAATCGTTTATTCTTTGAACACAATTGTTAATGTATTTTTTTTTTCAATTTTTTTTGAGAAGGCGCTGTCACTTTTTAAATGGATGGCAAAGCAAACTTCGAGCAGAGTCACCAAAAAACAAATGAAATTTTTAATGACCGTCTAAGCCGCGTCTAGCGGACACCCAAAGAGAGATGAGCACGGAAAGAGAGGAAGAGATGAAGAGAGAGCGAGGGAGATTTTAAATTCTGTTATAATTTGTTAATAAAGCCCGCGCGAAACAAAGCGCCAGAGCAAAATGTCAGTTTACATTTTCGTGCACGTATACGAATCGTATGCAAGTGTATGCGTGTATGCATTTTGTGTATGTGAATGCGGGGAATATAAAAATGTAAACATAGCAAAAACAACAAGCGAGTGTCAAGAAACAGCAACAACAATAACGGGGCGACAGCAAAAACAACAAAACAGAAAAGACAAAAAAAAAAAAACACGCACCCAAAAGCAGCGAATCGTTGAATCGGCAACTTAACGAAGAATCTCGTTGTTGGCTTGCAGGATGACGACGAAGGGGGTGGAGGAGAAATTCGCTTAGCTGACTTGCTGGCTGGCTGATCTGTTGTGTTGCTGGGGAGGTGGAGTGAGCACGCGGGGGGGAACGGCTGATGATGATGATGACTGGGGTAGATTCGTCGTTGGATCGCTATTAAAATTTTGATTTAAAATCAGCTGTGCGAGAGGATAGCACTTCTTCTTGCTCTTCTTCCATTTACTTGCATATGCATTTGTTTGATTTGCACATTTGTTGTGTGTGAGCAAGAAAATAAAATTCACACACACGCGCACGCACGTTCACACACACACACACACACACACACATACACTCACGCACAGAACGTTGTATAGTAGAGTAAACGATGGCGGCGAATAACACGAGAACACCGAAACGAAACGGAACGTAACGAAGAGATGTAAAAAAAGGCTTTTAGTGCATGATGTTTGTTGCTTCTAGTGCTATGCCGATCGACTAAATGAATTGGAATTGAAAGCTGAACGGCAACAGCGACTACGACGACGACGATGGCGGCGGCGACGAATGCGACGACGACGACAACGACAACTTTCTGACAACGAACGGCGCGTTTTACGAACAACCAACGACGGCCGAATTCGATCTCATACTGATCAACGGTTGTCTGAACGTTGCTGCGGCTGCTGCTGCTGCTGCTGTGTGCTGTTGCTGTTGCGTCGCAGTCGACGTCAAAGAGCGCATGAATGACAATATTTTAACAGCGCTGCGCTGCGCAGTGTGCTGTGGGCGCATAGTCTCTCCCCAAAAGCTAAGCAGCGCCATTGCACGTGCGTATGGAGCTCACACACCCTCTTACACACAAACACACTCTCTCTCTCTCTGCTTGGTGGCAATCTCTTTGCTGTAAGCTTACATGCTTTTAAGAGAGCAACAGTAGTGCTGTAATGTGCGCTCTTATGCTATCACTATGGGCAATGTAATCTGTCAACGCATGTGAACCATGAACCGCACCAAACTCTTAGCCGATAAAAGCAACAAAAGCTTTTATGAGATTCAGCAGCAGCAGCAGCAGCTGAAGAGGAAGAAAAGTATTAGTCGCTGGCTTGGTGATAGAAATTTGCTTAAGATTACACTGAGAACAAAAGTTGAGTAGAGAAATTTCAAGAAAACAGACTGATAATATTATATTAATTGTAAATCGTAGTTTAAGAGCATTCAAATAATAAAACTTACTGCGATTTTGGCAAGCTGTTGATCTACTTACGTATACGCAATTTTGCGCAGTGTAGCAAATAGTAATTTGACAAGTTTGTAGATTGACGTTATTCAAGTTTGGTAACGTTTTCGATTTTGCTTTGTTATTTTATTTTATTATAATTTTTTTTTTTTTGGTAATATGTATAACATTTCCGGCACGTATTGCCAACAAATCCAGAATTGTGCTTTATTAAAACAAAAAAAAAAACGTAAACCTTTTTTTTGGGGTGATGTATTCTAAATGGCGAAATGACTGAAACTCGTTGTGCGTGTTGAATTTTCGTTTATATTTCGGCTGTTCAAGCTTATCAGTCATTAAACTTGACAATAGAAAGCAGCAAGCACAACAATAACAACAACAACAACAAGAGTAAATAACGCACCAGGAAGGAGAAATAAAGCGTAACGCACATAGAGACGAGATCCATAAAATGCGTCAGCTGTTTTCGAGCTTTTTTTTTGTTGTTGTTGTTTTTTTGATCAAATCCCAAATGGAAAATAACATGTTTCTATAGAAGAACTCTGTACCGGGTCTAGCATTATATAGAACTATGGCAAATCTGCGACTATAACGGTGATTATTTAGTTTTATCCTCCGAAGCCGTGTGAAAGAGAGGTTGGGCTATTTAGTTTATAGCATGTGCCATAAACATTTTGCTGCTTGTATTTGTTTTTGCTTCTAATTTTCGCCAGCTGCCATTTGCTTAGTTGTTGTATTTGTTACGCACTGTGTGCGCGGCACCAACACAAGCGCAAGCATTCACCGACACAGACACACGCACACAACGAGACATACGCACTCAAAAGCACACGCACTTGCTCTTAACCTTGAAAAGCTAAAGCTGACAACAGCTTTCGTTGTTGTTGTTGTTGCGGTTCGCAACTTTTTTCTTCTTTTTTTTACGTTGTTCTTCTTTTGGTGTACGTTTGTCTGTGTGCATGTGTGTGTGTCTGTATGTGTTTACTGTTCAGCTCTTTTTCGACTGCGCTGATAACATATTGTTGTTGCTTTCTTTTCTTTCTTTTTGTGCGTTCGTTGCTCCGCACTCACAGACACACACCCACACACACACACTCACATGCACACAAAGAGATACACGCACGAAAGCATATTAATTTTTACATTTTTTTTATTTTTATGTTGCTTGGTTATTTATTTGCGTACTTTAAGCATTCTCTCTATAGTTTTATTATGCAGATCTCTACAAATTTGTCATGCTAATTTTTTTGTTTTTTGCAGCAGCGAAAATTTCACTCTGAAATTTCGCAATTTGCGTTTTTATTGGAATTTTATGATTTTTTTGCGCGTTTAATGAACTCTTATCACCAACAAAATTTCGCTGTTTCTTAGGCATCTGTGTAATGCAACAACAACAACAACAAAAAGCGCTTACTCACATTCTATGAGTATTCGAAAAAATACAAATAAACTTATACACACACACATACGTACATATAAAACTGAATGCAGCTCAGGGCCTCGGTTTTTTGACCGTCGGAATTATCAGATTACAAAATGTACGAAACCTGAAAAGAGTTCTTAACCTTGAACTTCAGCCATATCAGCGCTGCAATTGAGTTCAACGACAGTTACAATATCAGTTCAGTGAAAGCTCAACGGTGAAAGCTTTTCGCACACACACATCTGCTGATAGCTTAACAGTAATTTTAAGTTTTTAATACGCTAGAATAAAGCATTCACCTAGCTCTTTTGCTCGCTTTATACGCGCATAAAATTATTTTCGTGCGCAGCTTAAAAGTATGCAACGATTTTTTGAGAGTGAGCAAAAAGCTGTGAATTAAGAGCAGTTCTCTTGGTACAGTGGGCAAATTTTTATTTTTTTGTTGTTTTTTTTTTTTGTTTTATTATTAACTATTTAGTTAATAATCAAATTAAATAAAGTGGCATATTGTATGATCATTTTTAAATAAAATCTGATGCACAGTTTAAAGTGAAATTTACCTTCGACCTAAACTTCATAATTTTCTTTTAGTTTTTTGTTTAGTTTAGTGTTATACAGAACTTACTTGCATAGTTATAAAAAACAAACACAATTACTTCCGAGATTTTAAACTGCAATAAAATTGTACGCATTATTTAAGTTGAGTTAAGTTCTTAATTTAATCCCAAAATGGATGGACCCATTATATCAATTTATGATATGCTAAGGAAGCGCTATCGCCAGCAAAAGAAAGAGGAGCAATTGCAGCAGGAGATCTTTCCCATCGATGGGCGACGTCCAACGTATCCAACTCGAAAAACCGAGACCAAGAAACTCAAAAACTCCACACCCAAAGAGAAACCCACCAAGATGACATCCAATGTGGTGACTGCAACGCATTTGACTAAGAAACGATCCCGATTGTTGATCCCAGCTTTGACCAAGAAGGAGGTGCTCAACGATCTGATCGAGCGCATGACAATGCCGGCGAAAAAGTCCGACGAGAAGCTGATCAACGAGTCAACCGGCTCAACGGAGTCAACATTTAATACCACAGTTGTAACTACGCTGAAGAAGGCGAAACCCGCTGTGCCACCGAAGCCAAATGTTGTGAAATCTTTGCCAGACAGCGCTTCGATTGCAACGCGACGTCGCCTGGCGTTGTCACCGCGTAATTTGAACACTTTGGTCACACCGAAACTGAAGCGAGAGAAGCAACTGAAGGCAAAAGCAATGCGCAAATGTGATGCGAGTGTTAACACGGATGCTTTGCGTCCAAGGCGACGTCTGCAAACGCAAAAATCGAAGAGCACAATCCTAGGGAAATCGGAGCTAAAGCCAGATTTCAATATAGAAGATAATGCTGTGCGTTATCGTCTTTGAATTTCTTTTGTTCCACTTGGCATGCTTAAATTTAAAGTTAAAAAGAAATACATAAAATATTGTTACATAACTGTTTTTGTTTTTTATAATTACATAATCGGGTTTTTGTTTATTTTTCTGTTTTATATAATAAATTAGAATCTTTTTATTACAGCAGCTTAACAATGTTGTTGCTCTACACATATAAATTGTGACAGAATGTTTTCTTTTTCCTTTTTTATCTATCTTTTTTTTTGAGGCTATAATTTGACGCTTCGATTTCTCGACTCTTCCAATATGTATATGTATATAGAGCATGCGTATGATGTGAATGTGTTGAATATGTTTTGTGATCTCTCATATTTTGCATTATTTATGAATTTGCGTTTTTCACCAACAATTTCTTGTTATTTCCATTAAAATGCAACAACTACAAACTAACAATACTTTCTTTCCTCTATTATAATGTAATTTAGTACATGTATATGTATATATAGTATGGTATATATCTCTATATAGTATGACATCGGTATCAATCAATTGTGTTTTGTTTTTTTTTTGTTTTTTTGCTTAGCATTTATATTTAATAGTTTTAGTTTCATGGTTTACTGTAAACGGGCGCCAAAAAGGAGTTAAGAGGTGTTACAAAAAAGATAAACAACAACAAAAATATCGTCGTAAAAAACATTGCTCACATTTTGCAGTTTGGATTGGTAAGTTTTACAAAAATATTGTACATAATATTATTGGTTTTTCTTATAATTTTTTTTCTTTGTGTAAATTTTGTATTTATTATAATTTATTTATTGGTATAATTTATATCAAATTTACAAAAATCGACTTTTGCGCTCATCAGACATGGAATTGTTTTTTATTTTTCTTTTTGCTTTTGTTTTTATATTTTCTTTTTAAATGAATTTTTTAAAACAAAAATTCAAGGCGCATTTTTTGTTAATCTTGTTGTGTTTAGGTGTGTGTGAAATACTTTGAAAAAATAACGATAAACATAAATGCAGCGACTAAAAACAATTTTAAATAGCTAGCTAACTAAAATTGTTAAATATAAAAAGAGAATTAAATTCATTAAATTACACAAAACTAAAATCAAAGCTACTTAAACAATAACACAAATAATTCTCTCGCTCTTTTTATTTATATTTTTTGTTATTTTTGTGACTATTTTTTTTTTGTGTATTATTAATTGTGAAATTCAATTTCAGCTTTTTGGTGGCTTTGTTTTTAACACAAGATCACGAAGCCGCAAGAAACCAAAAGGAACTAAATTTTGGGCCTTTTTGTTTTTTGTTTGTATGTGGAATTAATTAGTTGGGGGTTGGAGGGAGGGGGGTGGAGAGAGAGAGTTGTGCTGAAAGAGGGGCTGCTAGGGTATCATGACTTCAGCCAAAGTCTTTTCAGTCTGAAACAGAAACAAACAACAGAAAAAGAAACATTAGAAAACATATCAACAAAATTATAAAAAAAAACGGAAAATGAAAATCGTGTACTTAATGCTAAGGAACAACAATTTCTTTGGATTTATTTTTTTGTTTACTTTGCTCTCTGCTATGAATATGAATTTGCAAATTAATTTGTCTCTGATTTAATGAGATGCTTAGAATTCGGTGTGCATCGATTCGATGCTCTGACGCAGCTCGCCATCGTTGTAGATCTTTTCGCAGACGATGCTCACCTTTTTCAGCAGCTCAATTGCCGTTTGAAGCACCTGATGCCATTTGCGTAGCTCCGATTCATGCGACAGCTCCTGCTGACGCAACAGCTCCAGCCAATCTTGATTCGTATTCGGTAATTCTCTGCAATTATTATTGTCGCATCATTAGCATTGATAAACAATTAGAGCAAGTAGGAAAACTGAGATACCCGCTACCCATTTTGAATAAAAGGAAAACAGTGCGGTATAAAAATGAAAATATACCAATATACCGAATAATATAGTAGTGCATTCAAAATACACTAAATACAAAAATATACCAAATGTAACAATTAGTATATTGATATTCTACTATATTCATAATATACTAAATACTGAAATATACCAAAGGCTACATTTGGCACATTCATATAGTACTACATTAAAACAAGTAAGCAAGCTACAGTCGAGTGTGCTCGACTGTGGGATACCCGTTTAAAAAAGAAGCAAAATAATGCGGTATTTTTTCAAAATATACTAAAATAATACACAATATAAAAATACCGAAAATATACTAATTTGTATATTTGCTATATTGATATAGTACTACACTTATTATATACTATAGAGTTGCAAAATATACCAAATATACTAAGACCCCGTTTTTGCCCATACAAAAGTATTTCTTCAATAACTTTCACAATTTTTATCTGATCGCAACCAAATTTTCAGGATTCATAAATACTATTGTTATTATTATATGCACCAAAGTTGGCAGCTCTAGCTTTAAAATTACGCTTGTTATTCGATTTTATTTGATTTGCGGGGGCGTAAGTGGGCGTGGCAAAAATTTGAAACAAACTTGATCTGCGTGCAAACATAACAAATGCTGTCGAAAAAAAATTATAGCTCTATCTCTTATAGTCTCTGAGATCCAGTGTTTCAAACAGACAGACAGACAGACGGACAGACGGACATGGCTAGATCTTCTCGGCTGTTGACGCTGATTAAGAAATATATACATTATAGGGTCGGAGATGCCTCCTTCTTTTTGTTACATATATTTCCTGCCGGCACAAAGTTATAATACCCTTTTACCATATGGGTAGCGGTTATAAAAAGGAAACATTTACTTTAAAAATCTCTGCAAATTTCTTAATCTGTTTCACTTTTATAGTGATCTCTACTCACTTGAGGGCTGCCAAGCTGGGCATGCGAGCACGCCGACTGAGATCCACATCAATGTGTTCCTCCAGCTTCCAGAGCTTAAGTAATAATATCACATTTAATGCCAGCAGCAAGCACATCAACAATATAACAAACAATGATAAGCCCTTGTATCGAAATGTCTCCTTCATTTGGCCACCGGCAGCCAGCAGCAATTGTTGTTGTTGCTGCTGTTGCTGCTGCTGTTGTGCCGCCAACTGTTGCTGCTGGAGCTGTTGCTGCTGCAGCTTTGCGCCACCAACACTAGGGATTGCCCCACCACCAGCAACACCAATGCCAGCAGCCAAATGATGGCCACCACCAGCAGCAGCAGCAACAGTTGCATGTGTGCCGTGTGCTGTGGACGATAGCAATTTGTTGTCCCATTTTTCCAGTGTTTCGGTTTTGCCGCCAACTTGTGCCGGGCAGCCGCTGTTTGCTTCCTCCGAGGTGCGTATTTGTGTGGCGGTACCTGCAACGAGTTGCAGCACATGGGAAGAGGCGCCAAAGAATAAATGATTCAATTAATCAAAAAAGATAGAAAACAAAAACATAAATCAATTGTAAATGTGCGCAATGCAATATGCAGCGAGGGCAACCAAACACAACACAACAGTTAAATGCATAAATCAAATACGAGCGAGCAAATGTTTTTCTCAACAATTACAACAATTACAGTAAAAACAAAAAAAAATAGAATGAATACATTAAACAATAAGCGCATTAAACAAACGATGAACCAGCCAATGTCAATCTTGCTATATCTAACTCAACTTTCTTGTGCTTCACATAATCTTCAGTTCTTTTTAACAAGAATGCAAGAATTTAAATAATATTTGCCAATAAAATATGGCATTATTGGAACTTCACGTTTTGCTTAATATACTTTACAACAATATACTATAATATATCTGCATTATATTGATATACTATTTAGATGCTACTTTACTACGCTATACCAAAATACCTGCAATATACTGAACAACTATTTTGACACTACTTTACAACGATATATTATACAACTTGTACTTTTTATATACTAGTTTTCAGTTAAGTCTTTTTCATGCTCTTTTAAATTCTCAAATTAAAATTAGTATTTAGGAACAACTCTACAACAATATACTAAACTGCTTGCAATATATTGAGTTACTTTTTTTCCTTTCACTTTAAAATTCTACTCTAAAAATCGCTCAATATTCTCTAAAGCAAAATACTGTGCAGTATTTACATTAATCTTAATATATCAATATTCTCGAACTAAAATACTTTTTTGGTATTTACATTAATGTCAATATACCACAAATCTCGAAATAAAGAACTTATCAGTATTTAAAAACTAATTACAATTACAATTTTAATTGGGTATTCACCCTAAATGCATGCTGAATTAGGAAAAGTCACAGAAAAGTTAACAAAATAGTCTTAAGAGGTTGCTGCTTTCAGATAAATGAATACAAATAAATTATACTAAATTTTAAATTCGAATTACTAACTTTCTCATTGAATTATTACAAATTGTATATATTATTCTTAATATGCTAAGCAGCCTGAAATATACTGAGTTACTATTTAGACACTAGTTTTCGACAGTATTTTCCTTTTACTTTTATATATTTTATTCTAAAAATCGCTCTAAAATACTATTTTATTTAAATACCTAAAATCGATATACTAAACAACTTGCAATATACTGAGTATTTAACACTCTTGACTACACTTTCAATGGTAATAAATTTGTACACAACATAAAACGTAAATTGGCAGGCGCACTTTAGTTGAAAAATGGTTTAAGTAAAAAGGGTATCTGCTAGTCTGTACATAGCATTTAAATTGCATTCAACTGCCAAGATCATAACTGAAGTGATGGAGAGATTGTTAATGGCCAATATACCTTCTGGACATGTGTGCAATTTGGCCTTACGATGCTGCGGATGAGAGTCGACACTTGAATGTTGTTGTTGTTGTTGCTGTTGCTGAGGATGCTGCTGTTGCACTTGTTGCTCGCCATGATCATGATGATGATGGGGATGATGATGGGGATGATGATGGGGATGATGATGATGATGATGAGGTGGATAATTGGTAGATTTTTCTTCTTCCTCTTCTTGTTGATGATGTTGATGAAGACGAGGCACAATTTGATGATGCTGTGAATGATGATGATGACGGTGATGATGATGATGATGATGATGACGATGTGGACGTTGATGTTGTGAGTGATGACAAGTCGAGCGTCTACTGTTGTCATTGTCCGTGCTGCTTGCTGTTGTTGTTGTTGTTGTGGTGGTTGTTGCTGTTAACATTGTTGTTGTTGATGTCGTGGTTGTTGTTGCTGATGTAACCAATTGCAGTTGATTTAGGCCTGTGTGTGTTGTTTTGTAGCTTTTTGTTGTTGTTTACATTTGACATGGTAATTGTTCAAGTTGTTGTTGTTGTTGTTGATGTTGTTGTTGATGTTGTTGTTGTGGTTGGTGCGTGCATTTTGTGTGGTTAGAAGAAGCAATAGCAATGGCATTTGGCATTGACAGTGTATTTGTAATTGTATTTTTTATACTACTACTTTCAATTTCAGTTTTTGTTGTAATTGTTGTTGCTTTGCTCATTTGTTGCTTTTCGTTGTTACTTGTCTTGTACTTGTTGTTGTTTGGTATGTTGTTGCTGTTGCTTAAACTATTGATTTCGATATGCTTACCACGTCTGGGGCGGCGTCCTTTGCCCTTCGCCGGCGGTATGCACGTCTCGCTCTGCAACGCAGCCAGCTGAGCGCAGAAGAAATCCTCGATGCCCGCCCACGTGTTCTTCTCGATGAAACCCTTGACAACGCCCCAAATCGACTTCTTGTACTTGATTTGTGCATGTATCGACAGCATCGTATGATCATCCACAGTGCTGCAAAAGGAATTAATTAGGAATTAGTATGATAATTTGAATATTTGAATCGACAACTATTTACCGCGCCAGGCAGAAATGAATGAGCACACTAAAGCTATCGGCATAGGGAATTCCCGCATTGACGCTGTTCACATCAATCGAATACAATTCTCCCGGTTTGCTGCACTCGCGCATCGTTTGGTATTCCGTAACCTGAAGTAGAAGTAATAATAATTAATAAGTATCGCTTAGCAATGCTTTATAATGTGCTTAAATAATACAAATTCATAAGTATTGCTCAGTAATGCTTTATAATGTGCTTAACCTCAATAAAAGAAGACTGCAGTTGGGTTTACTATAGAGTAGTATATTTTAAATGTAACACTTTATCAATATACCAAATTTAGCCTTTGGTAAATGTAATATATACCAAATTTAGCCTTTGATAAATATAATATATACCAAATTTAGCCTTGGGAATATTGTGTTTCATATATTTGAACGTAGTACTAAATAAATTTACCAAATATCAGTTTTGCGGTTTACATTTTAGTATATTTTCGTATTTACTATTTGTTGAATGATATACTATTTCAATATACCAAATTTAGCCTTTGGTAAATGTAAGCAGAAGTAATAGAAATTAATAAGTATTGCTCAGTAATGCTTTATAATGTGCTTAGCCTCAATAAAAGAATACTGCAATAGGGTATATTTTGAGCGTAAGAACGTATATAGTATATTTTATACGTAGCAATATACCAAAATTTAGCCATTGGTAAATGTCACATATAACAAATTTTGCCTTGGGAATATTGTATTACGTATATTTGAACGTGGTACTAAATGAATATACCAATTAACCATTTTGCGGTATACATTTTAGTATATTTTCGTATTAACTATATATTCAACGATATACTATTTCAATATACCAAATTAAACAGTCGATTATTTTGTATTTAGTATATTTCGAACACAATACTATATTAAAATACCAAATATAGCCTTCGGTATAAATTAGTATTTTTGAGATATACAAATTTGGTATTTTACAAGAATAATAAAACATTTATGCTTTTATTGAATTAGTATATTTTAAAAGTAATACTATATCAATATACCAAATTAAGCTGTCGGTATATTTTTAGTATTTAGTATATTTGTAATGTAGTATTATATTGATATACTAGCACTATATCGGTATATTTCAGTATTTGGTATATAATAAAAATAGAAAGTAATACTATATCAATATACCAAATTAAGCTGTCGGTATATTTTTAGTATTTAGTATATTTGTAATGTAGTATTATATCTACATACTCGTACTATATCGGTATAGTATATTTGGAAAGAAGTATTATATCTATATACTCGTACTATATCGGTATATTTTAGTATTTAGTATATTTGGAATGTAGTACCATATTAAAATACCAAATATAGCATTCGATATATGTATTTTAAATGTAGTACTATATCACTATACTAAATATAGTAGACGGTATATTTTAGAATTTTTGTGGTAAATTAATAATACCACACGGTTTTGCTCTGATTTAAAATAGGTAGTGAGTATCGACACTCGACTGTAGCTTTCTCACTTGCTTTAAATCGAGGCAACAATTAAGCACATTAAAATATAGTTTGAACTGAACTCACCTTTGAGGTCTTGGGACCCACGGATGCGGCCAATTGCACCGTCACATTGACCAGTCGCACATTCTGGCCCTCTTCATTCTTTTGCCACTCGCCCATGATCAGATCCGTGGATTTGCGCAGCTCATGGAAGTCGGTGAGGAATTTCGATTTCGAGAACAGGAAATTGAATAGCGTATCCACACGAATGGGCAAAATTGCGTGCACAATTTGACGTCCCTCATGTGTCGATGTACATTCCGTGCTGGGCACAAAGCTGCAAACGCAAAAGATATTGAATGCTTTTTAATTTAAATTGATTACGGCAAAGGCAACTAATCTATCATTAAAGTGTTTCCCTTAGATTAAAAAGCGGAAAGAGGTACGATTTGCAATTAAAATAAAAGTGTGAAAACAAAAAGTAAATAAAAGTTACCTTAATTCGCTAAGTGCAAATTATATTCATCTTAAATTGATATTAAATCATTTTTAGTTTCAGTTAAATTAAAGTTTGTAAATATATTTTATTGAAATACATTTTAAGGACCATCATTTTACGGTAAAATACTATTCTTTATTTCAACCTAAGATTATGTTTCTTAAACTCTTGAATTCAACCTAAAATTTATTTCTTAAAATGTATTTACAAACACAGTTGCTTAGAAATAAGATAAGCAACAATAAAAAGACTTCCGCAAATTTAGCAAAAAAAAAAAAACAATACAGAAGAATGTCAAATACTTGCTTATCTCGTTTAACGGCCTCAAAAAGAGCCGTAAATAAATTTGTGTCTAACTCAAATGAATTGTGTAAAGCATCAGCAGATTAATTTTAGTATTTGATACTATTTTCTGCATTTAAATTTTGAACATATGAAGGTTAAATGAGTAAATATACCGTTAACAGAAAGTGCGGTATTAAAAATGTGGCCGTTAAGTGAGATATGGTTGTTTTTGGTATTTAAATTGTAATGGAGAAAAAGTCTAATAAGTCTATAAATAAAATATGAAATAAAATATAATGCGGATTAATCTAAAAGTAATATATAATTTAAAATGTAATGCAAAAGTCTAATGAATCTATAAGTAATAGTAGTTGCAATTAAAAATTTGCAACTGAATTGATTTAAACTTTCACTTACGGCACACTGTTCTCCTCGGAATCGGAGGAATCGGAGACGTCTGTGGGACCCGCCTCATCCTTTTTGCAATCCACTTCGCGAAGTCGCTGATTTTTGACCACTTTGCGCTTGGATTCGTGACCATGACTGGCCTCTGAGCCATGCTGGCTGCTGGCTTTGTCGCTGCTCTTGCGATCCGCTGTGGTTGCTCCAACTGAACCACTCGCAACTCCGCCACTGGCCGTGGCGGTTGTTGCAGTTGTTGTGCTGGCTGCTGCTGCTGTTGTTGTTGTTGCTGATGTTGCTGTTGTTGTTGTGGTGCCATTGCTGCATGAAGTGTTGTTGCTGCTGCTGCTGTTGGCTGGCAGACTGAGTGTGACGGCAACCGTTTGCTCGGCTGCCTTCACCGAGCTGAGCGTTAGCTCCTTGGCATTGGCCTTCATCTTTTTATTGGATTTGCGCGTGCTGTCGCTCGCTTTGTTGTCCGACCCACTGGCCGAGGCGTTGGCCGACGAATTCAGATTGGACGATTTGCTTGAATTGAAAAAGTATTTCGTTTTCGATTTCCGAGTGGTTGTTGTGTTGCCACCACCGCTACTAGCGCTGCTATTGCCACTTTGCTGCTGCTGTGTCTGATTAATGCTTTGATTCGAGTTGCTTTGCTCGCCGCCGCCGCCGCCAAGATCGTCGATGGCCGTTTGAAAATCTACATCCGTCTCAGTATCGACCGCGTCGAGTGTGGGATCAATATAGTCCTCGTCGTCAGTGGTCAGACCCAATTCTTCGCCGTAGCAATTGTGCACATAACGCCAAATCTCTTGGGGTGAAAACTGTTTGTTCATCAACGTGTTCTGCCAGACGCGAAAGAGCATCAAAAATGACTTGTCACGCGACGCGAATGTCGCAAAAAAGAATTTCTCCTTCGCTGTCGATATGGAGATGGCATTCGGTATTACCAGCGCTGTTTTCTCCTTCGTTATCGCTGTCACATCCTTCCATTTGATGCTCACATACGTCTCCCAGGTAAAGATGTTCGCATGGAAGCAAACGTAATTCTGTGACACGTACAAACGTCCTTGCACCAAAATATCACGCTGCAGGGCACACGAATAGTCTAAAAGTGTAGGGAAATTCCAATTAGTTGAGCTGTTCTTAAGCAGTTTATACAAAGTGTGAAGGTGTGAAGACAGTTTTAAGTTCAGTTTTGTTTAGGCAACGAGGTTTTATTCCTCTACAACATTTCTCTCTACAATTCCAGCTACTCACATTGGGTAGCTCATAAATAACCAACTATCGATTGTAATACCAATTGTGGATTAAGCTGCCAAAGCGTCGATAAGATTATATTGATATGACATCATTACATTACAAGCCATAAATCGACAAAATACAATTTCAGCGAGTCGAGAATATCATTATTGAATTGACTCAAATTGGGCATCGAGTATTTTGTGTATTACAAATTCATTTAGCAAGTCATAGTTGGTAAACAAAAACGCATCTTTCACACCTTCAAACTTTATCGAAAATTATAAAGAACTTACCAACAATTAGGCGCTCATCGTTGGGCACCTCTTTGAAGAGTTTCTTAAAGTCCTCGGCACGTGACTTGTAATTGGGATAGATGACGTTATACCAAGATTTCTTCTTAGCCCGCTCCGAGAGACGTGATGTGCCCTTTGCTGGTTTCTCGTTCGATGTTGAGCTGCTGCTCACGTGTGTTTCGCCTCTCACAAAATGACTCTCAGTTGTTAATGCACCCGGTTCACTTAGTTTGCTCTGCGCATCCTGCAATTGTGTTATTACAATTATTTATTACTCATGAAACTCAAGTACTGAATCATACTGAAATTCGTTGGAATTGTTTGTGAGGGTCTCAACAGGTGGTTATCAATAGTTTTTTTTTTTTGCCTTGTGGCCTAGACAAACACGTTTTATGAGCGGTTTATCGGCAATACTAATATTTTGTTTTTATTATTATTTTATTTGCTTGATGTTTATATACATATATATTGTATATATATGTGTGTATATTTGTAGAGCGCGTGTTGTATAATCTATCTGATGCGTTCGACAACTTTTTGGCCACTGAAACGCGTCTTCGCGTTCGTTTCAATTCGCAACGGCAAGAGAGCCAAAAAAAAACGAAAAACGGAAACAAAACCAAAAAACTAATGGCAACATGACAAATTCACAATATCAGGAACGTTATCAATCGGTGCCAAAGCTTCGAACCAATAAGTTTTGGTGGCAGCCATGGAGCTTTTGCTTTTTTCTTTTTTTTTCAGATACCCTGTAGCCCTGAAGTGTCTAACAGTGGGTATGACAAGTTTTTAGATGACATAGAAATATATTTTGGTGTTTTAAAGTTAGTTTTAACGAAACTAAATTTATAGAAACTAAATATAAAGAATATGTTTATTGTATTTTTTAATTTATTTATTTATGGTTTTTATGAATTTTAATATCACAAAAATCTTAAATCAAATTTCCTATAAATATATTTCAGCTATTTACCTTTTAACCCGATTTCATAATAATCTATCATAATAATAATATTCCAACTTTTCAAAGAAAACAAACAAATATATGTTCTTGTATTAAGATTTTAATAAAGAAGCTTTAATCTCGATATTTTGAATTCTTTTTTGGGGTCTTATAATAATGTAATTCATTCTTTTCCTTCAATTTGAAATATTTAATATTAAATGTAATAAATCAATATTTCATATTTTAATTTTTCCTATAAATATAACAGAAAAATGACTAAAAAATAAGGAATTTTATTCCCTTTTTCAATAAAATAATAATAATAATAACTGTGCCTATAATAAAATGTTTGTATTTAATAATTCGGTAGATTCTTTTTTATATTTTGAAATATTATACTATTTATCAATTCCTAAGAAACGTTTCTTTCACAGTTTTTAGTAGTTTCTTCTTTATTTTAAATTTAGTTATTAATCTATACTTGAAAACGTTACTTTCATAGTTTTGTCAATGAGCAGACTTTAGTTAGTATTACGTACACTATATTACGTGGTATTCAGTCGTCTATCACACTCGCTTTGCTTCTATTCTTGCCCCCGTTTCGTGTGTCAACATTGTAGGGTAATTCTAATCAGTGCCGCGGCCTCCGACAGCTCACAAAAAAAAGAAACCGGAGCATTTAGTTTGTCAATACGATAAGTCTACACTAAAGCGACGAATATTTTTTTTTACTTCGCATTTTATTCACAAAATGATCAACGATATATCCATCAACGAGCTGTTTATCGCTCGATATATTATCAGCAGACTGAGAGCATCTGTCTATATCGCATTTAACACATTTCGCATTTGGTTGTGACCTGTGACGTGCTAATGAAACAGCAACCATAAATAATGAAAGCTCACAAGCTTTTCACAATAGGCAAGAGCGCAAGATAGATAGCGAGAGATAGACAGAGAGAGAGGGAGAGAGAGAGGGAGAGAGAGAGGGAGAGAGAGAGGGAGAGCAAAAGCAGAATAGAGAAGTAAAGAATAAACAAAAACAAACAAACATTTGGAGACGAAACTTTTGAGCATGGCTTAAAAAGCTGTATTAAGCTTGAACGAAGCTTTGTGATTGAAGCTGCTGGAATTGAAGCTTTTGGCTTAAGGTGGAATGTTTGAAAAATGTGTATAAACTAGTTTAGTTTAGTTTAATTAGAAATTAGTCAATGTACTTTCAGAAATATAGCACTATATAAGTATAAGAGATCTTTAATACGAACTGTGACTAAGGAAATCTTTTTATTTGACCTACAACATCTTAAAAAACATTTTACGATTAAGAATTATTTGTATTGAGATGTTGCTAACATAAGTGAAGCCAAAAAAAATTACAACTCTGATAAAGTACAACAACTACTTTTTTTTTTTTAATCCATTTAATCTAATTTCTTTAAAGATATAAGAAAATTCTGCCTCTTATAAAGTACTACTATTATTTCATGTTTAAGCTCCATTTAATCTATATCTTTGAAGATATAAGAAAATTCTACCTCTAATAAAGTTTGATTAATTCATTTCTATTTAAATTGTATCAATATATTCAAAAAAGTATTATAGCTAAATAGCTTTAAGATAGCCTAACGTTGTTTAAAGCGTTTTGAATGGATTTCCGACTTAGTTGGCTTACCTTTTAAGGTTTATATAGATGCCTTTTAAAACATATCATTACTATTTAGTATATGTTTTAAAAGGCATCTATATAAACCTTTAAAGGTATAACAACTAAGTACTAAATTCTTTAAGATAGCTTATTTTGATACTTCAATAAACTTCTATTTATGAAACTTGTGAAAAGTACTACGACTTAATAGTTTTTAATTAGTAAATTGTCTTTTTATAAACTTTGAAAAGTATTAGAAATAAGTGGTAAATTTTTTAAGTGTTACTTTAAGAAACTTTGACTTATGAAGTTGTTCAAAAGTAGCGCAACTTTAAGAATGTTTTTGTAAGGGAAACTATAAAGCAAACAACTAACTACTAACTAAATGAATGCTTGCTTTTTAAAAAAAAAAATATTATATAAAAGGAATATCTATAATCCTGAACAACTTTTATAACTTACTATGAAATTCTTTAAAAAGTTAATAGAACTCAAGTAAAGTTTTTGCAAGATTCTTATTAATTATTGAATCCCTTTTTTGAACACTCACCTCATCATAAAGGGAAAATAGTAGGTTTACTAAATAAATGTTGGTTTTTCAAGGGATAATATTAAGTAATAATAAACTATAATCCTGAACAACTTTTATAACTTACTATGAAATTCTTTAAAACGTGAACAGCACTCAAGCAAAGTTCCTTCAAGGTTCTTATTAATTATTGAATACCTTTCTTTTAAACTCACCTCACCATAAAGGGAAAATAATATCCTTACTAAATAAATGTTTGTTTTTTAAGGGAAAATATTTAATAATAATAATCTATAATCCCGAAAAACTTTCACAACTCACTCAAGCAAAGTTCCTTCAAGGTTCCTATTAATTATTGAATCCCTTTCTTTTAAACTCACCTCATCGCGACCACTGCTGGAGGTGGATAACTTGGCAGGTTTGCCCTTGGAGCTGGTCGAACTCTTGCGACTGCTGGGACTGTCAGTGCAGGAGCTGGCCGCTTGAGCGGCACCAGCAGCAGAGCCGTTGGAATCGACGCTCTGCGATTGCAGCGGTTGTTGTTGAAGATCGCTTCTCGACTCCGATTGCACAATATTTATGCTAGGCGTGGGCTGAGAAGCAACTGTGTTGCTGCCGTTACCGTTACCGTTGCTGTTGTTGTTGTTACCGTTGCTGTTGTTGGTTGCAGCAGTTGCTAGTTGGTTGTTGTGACTGCCATTGCTGTGATTGCTGCTGACAGATTCACGACGTTGAGCAACAGTTGCTGTCACTTCAGTGGCAGCAACGGAAGAAGCGGTTGCTGCTGCTGCTGCTGCTGTTGTTGTTGCTGTTGTTAAAGTTGTTGCTGCGGCGACGACAGCGGAAGTTTGTTGTATCGAAGACAAGGATGTGGATGTGGAAATGGAAATGTTGCTGTGCTCAACGATGCCAACTGCCTCCTGAATAGTCAATAGCTTGCTGCTGCTGCTGCTGTTGTTGCTGCTGTTGTTTGTTGTGGTTGTCGTTATTGTGATCTCCTCGGTGATGGAATCGCGCCTAAAAAACAGAATTGTAAAAAAAACAACTTTGAGTAAAGTTCTTGATAGACTTAAAAACGTGGCGAGTTTAAAATGTGTGTTTGTGGCAGGCAGAAAAAGTACAGCAAGAAAGTCATGCATAAGTAAATTTCGATACAAAGTAAATGCGGCGTATACTTAACATGAATCCAAAAGCAGCAGAGGGGGGGAAAGAGGGGGGAAAGAGGGAGGCAACCTACCTGTCGCCATTGCTAGCAATTTGTGGTGTGGACTTTTCAGCCAGTTCATCCTGTTGCTGCAGTTGCTCCTGAGTTGGTTGCTGCTGTTGCTGCGACTGTTGTTGTTGTTGTTGCTGTTGCTGGTGTTGCGTTTGTTGCTCATCACAAATCATGTTTGTGGCAAGTGTGGCATTGGCAGGCTCAGAGCTGCTTGCAGCACAAGTTGTTGCACTTGCAGTCGCTATGGTTGTTGCTGTTGTCGCTTGTATTGTTGTTGGTGTTGTGGTTATATCAATATCTTTAATCCTACAATAAAATATGCACAAGGAAATAAAAAACAAATGCCAAAGAGAGGAAACAAACAAAAAAAAAAAACAGAAAACAGAAAAACACAAAAACAAAGACACAAAATAAAAAATACATGCTTTTAGCCCCTCGAACTTTTTTTTTACTGAACTTTACCAAACCACGTAGGGCTCTTTTTTAAAACGCTTTTTGGCCATCGCGCACAGCTGTTGAACGTTTGAAGTGCTTCTCGAGTATGAATATATACTCGTAAATGGTGAATAAACCCCTAATTGCATATCGCGTTGGCTCGCATCGCAGATAATCAATGAAGACACACGCACTCACTCACTCACATCAACTTTATATTATTATTATTATTGTTTTATATGCCTAGTACCAAGCGCAATAACTAAGTAAGTCAGTCACTCAGACTGCGAGATAAGCGCGATAAGATATAGATTCATGCTCCCTCTCAATTGTGACCAAGACCTTTGCGTCTCTCAACTGATCAGCGTGCAATATATTTTCTTTTTATAAACAATAAAATTGCCTTTAAAACGCTTTGTCAACAACAGCACTGAGAGAAAAGGGGTCAAACTTTTTAACATACTTAATTGGCAAGTTCTTGATAAATATTTATTCAGCGTGTTGGAAATTTCCTTAACATTTATTAAACTATCGATTGAAATATAACTCAAAGTTAAAGTTAGTTTAGCTTCTGTTTTAAGACTTTTCTTTATTACATTTCTATTTAGCATTTGAAACCTTTTTTGCTCCACTTTAACGAGCTCTGTGTGCATTCATAATATGAATACTTTTAACGCATCGTTTTGTGGAATTCAGGCATTCATTCATTCATTTTTCTCACGTGGGTTAATGGGGCAATTATTCATATTAGATCATTTTATTTACTATGCATAGTGCATTTGTCAAAAGACTCTTTTTGTTAAATTGTTTAGCTCATCTATTGAGAATAGATTTTCTACACATTTTAGCGAGAATTTTTCCTTTTGCTTTATTTTTTTTTCAAATGTGACTCATTTTAATATACTTTCACTTAGAGATTTCTTGGGAAATTCTTCCATAAATTGACATGAACCCAAATAATTGCTTGCTAGAATTGGAATTGGCAATTTGTTCGTAAGGCATTTCAAGTTAACTCTTATTACCAGCTACCCCTAGAGTATTTTTAGTATTATTTTGGTATATTCATTGGGTATTTTTTAAAGAATAATACCGCACAGTTTTGTTTTCATTAAAAATGTAATACAATATCGATATACCAAATATAACATTTGGTATATGTTAGTATTTTTGTGGTATATTTTTGGTATATTTGTAGAACATGGTTTTATTACAAAATAGACTAAGGGTATCTCAATTTCTAGTTGGCTCAATTATTATAGATTCGTATTTTTTCGGTATATTTTTGGTATATTTATTATAATATGGTTCATTTGAAAATGTGTATACCGGGTATCCCAAAGTTGAGCACACTGTAGCTTTCTAACTTGTGTTTTTAATAATTTCGTGAACACTTCGACTAAAGAATGAACACTTCTCGAATTTAATTGACAGTGAAGATCTGCTTTATTCCGGGATTCACAATTTTTACAAAAAAGTGCATTATTAATTTTGAATTGAGGGAAAAAATGAAACTGCTCTGTGAGAAAATTAATACAATAAATTAGCGATTGCCATTAAAACTTGTTGGGGATTATATAAAATGCATGTTATCTTATCTAAGTTTATCAAAATTTAGTTTCGACAACTATTAATTAATTTATTAATCGCCAAACAACTTTGTTTAGTTATTGAATAAAGTAAATTGACACTTTAGTATTTAATTGAAAATGAATATTAACTAAAACACTTCAAAGCCCTGCAGGGTCTAATTAATAACTGATAATTGTTAAAGCATTTGTTTATAATCACACCCTACACTTTTTAGCCGGAAAGCAAACAGTTCTCTCGTCTTGTTGCTGATAACAAAAAAATACTGTTATTTTTTAGTAGTTGGCAGTTTTCGTAATTGTTTTGTCTGTTTAATTGCCATTGTTGCATCGTTTGGCAATCAATTTAGATAAGCACCTGTATTAGATGATAACTTGACTGAGTCATAATAGAGACTAGTAGACAAAAAAAAAACAAAGGAACGTTGAAAAACTTGTGACAACAACAATACGTATTATATTTCCAGTAGTTTTGTGGTTAAAGTTCCCCATTCGTTCAATCAACTGCCATCATCATCATCATCAGTTTATATGCAAATTGTGATGATGGGTGAGGAGGAGAAAGAGCAAAATGAAACGACCTTATCAGTTGTCGCAGTTCAAGTTCATAAACTAAACTGAAATACGTATTTTGGTTGAGCAACAACAAACAAACAAACAAACAAATCGGGGAGGGAAACAGCAGCTCATCATAATGATAATTTTGTTTGACTAAGCATCAAATTATCATCAACATGTTGCGAATAAAAAAAACAAGGGAGAAGATTGTCAATTAACAGAATTGATATAGAAACAACTGATGAACTATACTAACTGTCTAATAAAAAGTTTGGCTAACATTTAAGATCATATTAAAACCAAATTCAAAATGAAATAAGATAATGAAATTCACAATTTCCGTATATTAAATTAATATATATCTTAAATATATAAATCTTATAAAACACAAGTTTGTTTTACACCTCATAAAAAACAAAAAACAAATATTATTATCAAATAAATAAAGCGAATTCATGTTATCGGAAAAAGAAAAGTTGGTCTTACACCTCATAAAGAAAACAAATATTATTATCACACCAATAAACCGATTCCAGTTTTTGAAAAAAAATATATAAATTTTGTCTTACACTTCCTAAAGAAAATAAATTATAAGTTTAAATAAATAAATGCACTTCATATTTTGAAAAAAGTAAAGACTTTTTTACATTTCATAAAGAAAACACATATTATTATTAGAAGATTGAAAAAAAAATCTTTGCTTAACAAAATTACATTCTTAATACTTGAAACTTCTATTGTATACTTTAGATTTATGTTGTACCTAATGGAATATGGAATATAAAATGTGCCTAACACTTAAGATAATTGATAGTTTCAGAATATTAAGAAGTTTCATCATAAAGAAAATAAGTAAAGAAATGAAGTTTATGTTAATAAAAAGAAGTTTTTCGAACACTTCATAAAGAAAACGTAACTAGAAAACATTATGAAATAAGTAAATGAAATTAATGTCTTTATTAGGAAAATAAATATTACTATCAAACAAATAAAACATATTTATGATTTCAAAAAAAGTTATCAAGAAAATAAATATTATTATCAAATAAATAAAACACATTTATGTTATCGAGAATAAGTTTTTCTTACACTTTATAAAGAAAATAAATATTATGAATGAAGTAAATGAAATTTTGGTGTTTATCAAGAAAATAAATATTATTATCAAATAAATAAAGCAAATTTATGTTTTCAAAAACAACAACAAATGTATGCTATCGAAAGAAAAGAAGTTTGTCCTACACTTTATAAAGGAATAAGAGAAGATTGTCTTACACTTCATTAGCAAAACAAATATTAATTTTAATAAAGAAATCTTTGCTTTCATATTCGATCCTTATGCTAAACACCCTCCTCGGTTCTTGCATTAAGCACAGGGTATGGAAATATAATAAAAACCAAGAGGTACTCAACTCAACTGATTGTACAGATAAGAACGATGTATATATGTATATTAACAGCAAAAACTAGCGGCACATGCGAATCAAGACAAAGCAACTCGACTCACACAGCGAACTAAGGAACTACATTGTACAAGAATATATATAATATATGACACTATGAACTTTTAGTAATGTTTGAATTGTTTTGAGGGGCGTTGAAGTTGTAGTATTGTTCGATTCTGTTTTTTGAGGCGTGTCTCTAAGGCAAATGCAACACAACACAACACAACAATTATAATTAACTTATTGTACAATATAATGGAAAATAATGGATAGAAATCAAGTTAATTGACTCAATGACGCGTCAGTGGCAATTGCCACTCGGGGCTAATAGTTGAAATAGCTAAACTAACCGTTAGTCAACGTCCCTACCTCCTCCTCCTCCCCCTTACACAGTCTATAAAGAAGCCCAACTAAACCAGTTATTCTCTACGCGAAAAATCAATAAGAAAAATAAGCAAGAAAAAAAGTATATTACATTTTGTTTTTATTATTGTTGTTGTCTGCGCTTTATAGACAGTTTATTATTTCCTATTGTTGTTCCAGCTGCTGTCGTTGTTGTTGTTGTTGTCGCTGTTGTTGTTGTTGTTGTGGGTCATTCTTGACTGAGCACTAAAAGTATGTCATCAGTGGAAAAACTGATGACGAAACGCGTTTAAATACACACGGCAAACCCAAAGCGAACCAAACAACGAAATGGAAAATAAAAGGTGTTTTCTTTTTTCTTTTTTGGATTTGTTTTGCTTTTATTTTATTTTTAGCACATTTGGCAAATGCCATTAATAATATTAAAGATATGCTTATTATGAGCAAAGAGAGAGAGAACCGAATAAACTGCTTGTTAATTATTTAATTAATTTTGCTGCTCTATTTTGTTATTTCTTTCGTTTTCAAACTCAAAAAAATAACAACAGACACACGCGATGATGATGCGGTCGGTGTAGAGACGTCATTTCAGCGCGACGTTTGAATTTGCACTCGAGCAAAAAAAAAAAAAAAAAAAACAGCGGGCATAAAATGCGAGAGAGAAACACCAGCGAACAACTGAACAACCCGACGGCAGACCCGGCTAAATAAACAACGACAACCGCAGCAGCAGCAACAACAATTTATTAGTGTTGTTGCTGCTACTGTTTTGCTTCGGCATTGAAGGCTTTTATTAATACGCTACAGTGCAAATTTCACTATGAAATTTTCAACAGCGCAACTGTTGCGCAATTCTTTAAATTGCATCACAAAAAGGAAGAAGCAGCAGCTGGAAGTTGTCGTAAAATATTCCCCTCTAAACTTTCCCGAACTATACAAAAATGTATAATATTCCTTATCACATTTCAGAACCGTAAACAAACCAAACAAAATTGCTATTTTTAGATACGACCCATATGTACATTTTTTTTCTATATTTTGAGAAAACTTTCCTATCAGAACTTAAACCAAATCAGCCAATTAGATTTCTACATTTCTATTTGTATATATGTATTTAATTTATATATACTATTTTTGTGTTTTTGTAAATTTCGCGTAATAAAATATTATATACCGGTTAACCTTTAATGAAAACATTAATTTTTTCATTAAAATACAAAATGTTTTACATCAAACTTGTACAAAAACAATTTCAAACAATCCCATATTATGAAAGAGTTGTGTTCTCCTATTAAAAGATTGTTCATCTTATCGATTTCAAAAAACCTTTTACCTTTTCTGTATTTTTTATGATATTCTTCGATATTTTATGATATTTGTTTTCCATGGATCTAATATATAGATTTCTTCGGTACTTATTTATCATTTAACAATGTTTAAAACTCGTTTTTTAATTCCTTTAATCTTTTTATATATTTGCTAATTAAAATTACTTTTCCCTAATATTTATCTATGCATTTTATTTATTTAAAGTTCTTAACACCTTCAAGAATATATAAATGTAATTCCTTCACCGATTTCTTAACCTGCTGCTATTATTTTTGTATTGCTATACACGTACTCACATATTTTAATTTTATAGTATTACTCCAGGTTGAGTATTCATAAAGAACTGAACGTTTCCACGAAATGGAAGCCAGGTTTTTTTTTTCTAACACAAACTCTATGTGGTATTTGTCATAGCATAAACTTAGAAACAAAGAAATATGTATAAGTATATGCAGCTCTTCAGGGGAATTATGCTCTAACATTGTAAAACTCTATATACGAGGTGCTGAACAAAAGTTCCGTGGTAAGTTGACCGGAAGTAAAAATCGAAAACATTTTTCTTTGTATTTATTTTTAAACTTCATATTTTTGTGCGTCATTTGGACTTCTTTGTGTATAGCAGAATTTGCTAAAATATTTGATATAAGGTCAAGGCACTTAAGCCCAGTTGAGTTTTTCGTTTTTCACTTTACAATTTAGTGGAACTTTTTAAAATTTAAAGTACTCTATCGAAAAAGTAGAATCTTTGTTTTAAAGTACACAAACTTTTCAAACTTTTGTTAGTGCCCTCGTAGTTAATAAAGAATTGGAGTCGAAAACCAGCTTGAAATAAAAATACCTTTAAAAATATGTAAGCTATACTGTTTATGGGACTGTATAGAGGGAGAAGGCAATGCACTGAGAGTTTTGCGGGATTATCTCTTTTTGCCATTAGAGCTGATAATTCGTAGCCTATGATTACCGAGAGTTAATAGAATGTAAATTGAAAATGGATTTTATGTACTACATAAGTATATAGAAAGAACATACATCACATGCAAATTAGGAGCATGCAAACCTACACCAAAAGTATATAGTACGTAATATATACGAGTATGAATTGTATGTAAAATTGTAGTAGTATGTAAAAGTAGTTCAAGTAAAAAAGTAGAACACAAACATGTTTCAATTGCTGTGGGTCACACTTACATGGGCAGGTTGAGACTCGCTGTTCGTTTGTGCTTTTGATTTTGGTGCTTTTGCTGCTGTTGTTGTTGTTGTTGTTGTTGCTGGAGTGAAGACTGCCGAAAGAGACTGTGAGCGGTGGCCAAGGTTTTGGGCAAAGCACCTTGACTGGAAGATTTACAGAGCGACACAAAGCGTGTGCCGGCCGATGTGGATGTTGTTGTGGATGCTAACGACGAATTGGATGATGATTTTTGTTGTTGTTGTTGCTGCTGCTGCTGTAGTTGTTGTTGTTGTTGTTGCTGCTGCCGCTGTTGTGTGACAAAATGCATGACAACGGGACAACAAATGAAACGCGTCTCTGTTTTCGCGTCGCAAATCAATCACAAAATTATTACAATCAGAATTTTATTTTGCACTTGTTTTAACGTTTTTTTTTTTTTTCTTATTTGGTCGCTCTCTTTCTGTCTCTCTCCGCCTATTAAAACTGCTGATGCTGCTGCTGCTGCTGCTGGAGCGCTGCTTTGCCTTCAACGACGGCGACTGCGGCTGCTGCTGACGTCTGCGGAAGTTGTTTCTTTTTGATTTTGTAGTTTTTCATAGTTTTCATTTATTAACACTTCGTATGATTCGCGTATTTCCGAGCCGTTTACCGTTTGTTAGAATTAAAATGCAATTTGTAACTAAACTAAGCCTAAAATATGAGATTCGTTTCCGAAATTTCCTGCGCTGCTCTTCAGCAAAATTTCGTTGTCGTACAAACGCTGCGTTCTTCTCTTTTTTTTTATGCGCATTGAAAAGTATTCGTCGCACACAGGGTTGCCAAACAGCAGCGAATGCAGACGCGCCAGCTGCTGAACGCAGCAATTACAGCACAACAGCTAAACTAAACTAATGAATAACATTTTGAACAATATGGGTATAATTTTTTATGCATTTATTTTTTATTGTCGATGCATTTAGTTGTCAAAAATGTGTGCACACATTTGACACATTTTAATTACATGCTGTTGGTAGCTCTGTATGTCAGCTGTGTTAAAAATACCAAACCAAAATATACCAACTCAACAATATTGTTGGTCACACATGATATTTAAAATACAACGAAGTTTATTTCAAATATGTACAATAAATAAATATCACAAAGCACAATTTATTTATATAAGTAAATTAGTTGGTGGCTGCCGGCGTTGAATGATCGTCTATTGCAGGCGCTGCAAAGAACAAAAACGTTGATTGTTGATTGTTGATGTTGGCGCAAACATAAAATGTGTGCAAGCGGAAAGGCGGAAGAGAGAGAGAGAGAGTTGGAAAAACCATTGTCAGGTGCATTTTAATTGGCTGCAAATATGCAAAGTATTAAAATACCCTGGACAATAGTCGAAAAGCTCAAGCAACTAAACCATTCGTAGTCAGTACAAGGCTAGAGTTTCCGCTCTTCAGCAGTCCACGTATCAGCGATAAATCATCCGGCGTCAGCGACCAACCCGTCAATTGACCCACAGACTGCAGTTCCGGGCAACTGTCCATAAGCAGCTGCAACAACAAACGGTTATAAGTGTATGTACTATGTGGAAATGTATACGACTTACCTCCACGGCCTGTACAGTGAGCTCTGGCGCCAGCGTGAACCAAATATCCTCCAGCACTTTGAAATCGTGCTGCACGAACATGCTTGGAGACAGTACAAGGTAATTGAAAAAGCTGCAGTCGAGTGTGCTCGACTATGAGATACCCGTTACTCAAATTTTAAGAGAACTGATCCCTGACTTGTTGACCAAGAAATAGGTGTTTAAACGAATAAACAGACAGACGGATCTCCTTAAACAGTTTGAGTAGCGGGTATAACGCAAAGACAAGAACAACTAATACTACCTTATAATGTCATCGTCCGTAAAATCCACAGAGTCAACGGCCAGACGCTTCAGATCCGTCGTGTTGCAGAGAAACGCCTTTAGCGAGCTAGTCATCATATCACAGCTGAGAATCTCCAGACCCTCGAGCTGCTGAAAGCGCACCTGAGAGGCATACGAAAGCGATTCAATCACATAGCAATCGAGATCGATGAGCGAAGGACAAAGACGCGCCAGCTTGCCCAGATCCAGATTACCGCTGCCCTTGATCAACGTTAGATGCCTGAGTTTTTGACCCATGGGACGCTCGAGCAGGGAAATCAACTCGGCAACAACAAATTTGCAAATCTTAAGCTTGCGCAGCTGTCGCGTTTGTAAAGCACGCAGGCAACCAAGTTTCGGAGAGTCTAAATAGAGCGTCTCCAGCTGCGGACAAGTCTGGAGCAGCACCTGCAACGTTGGTTCATCCGTAGCCGTGTCATGTGCATACTTCAAACGGCACTTGAAGTTGGTGTCAATGTTATCGTAGATGAATTTCAAAGCAGCGCCCACAAAGGAGTACGTAGAAAGTGTCTCCACTCGAGGACAATGCTCGAGTATCAAAGCGATGTCGGAGTAGCAAATGTTCTCCTCTCCCGGCATGCCCACATCGACCACCGTTAAGGATTGAGCGCACAACCCTTTGGCCAACTGATCGATGCCAATTTCGGTGATGTCTGTTTCACCGGAAATATCCAGAATCTGCAAACGATTGCAATTCAAGGCAATCTCCTCCAGCAACTGATCGTTGGCTATGTACGGCACATAGAGCTTAACAAGTTGCTTGCAACGTCGCACAATCTCGTACATATAATGCATGTGATCCTCCTTCACCCAAATCCCCTTGAGATTGAGCACACGCAATCCAGCGCCTTGGGCAGCGATCACCTGCAAGATCTTCTCATAGTAGCTGGGCGGAAAGACTTCGGTGACAAGGAAATGGACGCCACAATTGAGCAACATTTGCAGGCAGGTGAAACGCATGCTGGCCTCCAGATAATCCGAACTCAAGATCACTCGCAGCAAATCCTGATAGATGTTTGAAGTGGCGCCCGATTGAGCGAGATATTCATTCAGTTCGACCATCAGTATGTTGATGTCCAGCTGCACATCGGGAGCGTATTGCACATAGCTAATGGTGGAGACCAAGAGATTGGCCAGCTCGGCGAGAGAACTGTCGCTGAGGCTGCGCACGCTACACTTCTTCGACATGGTAATGAAATAAACAAACTGCGACGCAGTTGCTCTCCGGATTATTTGATCGCTTTTGCTCTCTCTGTTGTTGTAACACTGCTCTTGGCTAATACAGTTCTTGGCCAACTCACGTTACATCACTTGTGCTCTGCTCGGCAATTTAGTTTAACTTGCTTTTTAGTAGTTTGCTTTTAAATATGTATTTCAACTACTGTTGACTATAAACTTTTTGATTTCCGTTTGTTTTTCCACGAAATAGTGTTACGAAAATAGATTTTCTATATAGTTCTATATATAGCCAAGAGGCGAAGCGAACGCGATCTGCATGTTTTGCCAGCGCGCTGCAAACTGAGCACTATTTCACTTGCCCTGGGACGCTAAACAAGATGTTTTGTTTGTGGCCCAAAAAGCGATGGCTATGAACGACTTTGCAACGCGCTACAATGACTTAAATACGTTTAAATAATCTTGACACTTAAGATAAAATAATTTATATAATTTCTTTGTCGTGCAATTGCAGCTCCAACGAATTAAAAATGTAAATTAAAATTAGTCCGGGAACAGAGCTTAGTTTGGATACGAACCGTAGCCTATATTTCAACCAGTGCTTATCGTAGACACACACCAGTTGCAGCTAGCTACGGATATACAAATTGTAATACTAATAGAGAGCGAGATTGGAATGTCCTTGAAGGATTTAGGGCTGCAGATAGCTGGGCAACTTCATGCGCATAAACAGCCAGGTGGTAAAGAAGCTAACCAATATGAAAATGAAGCCCATGGCCGTGAGCAGCAGCCGATTGAGATTCGTTTTGCCGGGCGTGTGTGTTTGATCCATAATGATGAAACCCAGGCCACCAACAGTGAAAAGGAAGCTACTGGCCAAGCCCTCCATGATGTATTGGCCATTGACACGGTAAGGCATAAAGGCCACAGGACGGGAATGACCATGCTCGTCAACGGTGGCGCCCACGCTGGGTGGCTCCACTATCACATCATAGATAATGCCTGTTAAAGAAAGTATATTATATTTTTGTCTATTCGCTATTTACTATAGCAATTCCACTTGCCGCCTGTAACCAGAAAGTAGGAGAGCAACACAGCGGAAAATACTGCCATTGGCGAAGGCATTGGCAGGGCAAAGCGACGCACTTTGATATTGGGCGGCACAAGTATGTGAAATGGCAGGTTGTAGAGTGTTTCCAACATTTTTTGCGGTTTTATAAATCACTTAAACTTTAATTTCAGAAAAAGCCGGCGTAGGCGTTTCACTTTTTTTTTTGTTGACGTCGAGTCGGAAACAGCGTGACCGCAGCCTGCAAATATACTACACTTTGGTTGCCAATAAGAATTTAATATACTGCATTTGGTCACACAGCGCTGAACGCGAAAAAACTAACAGCATATTTTTTGAAATAAAAATACAAAAAATGGTTTTTATTTGTTATAATTATTTGTAACTGATGAATTATGTTATTTATTAAATTAAAAATCATGTTTTACACTCGTCCTGGCTGCGTGTATGGAATCATCGAGTTGTTGTTAACGTCACGCGAAAGCGCTTTGCGCATATCATAAGCATCCTCGTCCTGATCCTTGGAGTAGTAATCGAGTATGGTGCGATAGATGATGTAGCCCATATTCGTATACATATCAATGGCCAATTTGTTGCTCTTGCGCACAAACAAATCCACAAAGTAAGCGCGTTTCTTCTCAGATAAGTTCTCGAAAAAGCTCATCAGCCGTGGCGCCAATCCCAAACGTGTATAGTCGGTAGAAATGGAGAGCGCCGTGACATGACAATGCCAATTGTGCCCCTCGCCCTCCACCTTGCCCATGATGTAGCCCATAATGTGCTCGTTGGGTGATTCCGCCAGATAAAAGAATTCCGGCCATTTTGCTAGATATTGGGTATAAAACGTTAAATTATACGTTTTGGTCAGCGGATCGCCATTGAACTTGAAGAGGTCATCACAGGTAAATGGACGTAGTGTTGTCATTGTATCAATAATGCTAAAATGTTGCGCTATGCTTTTTTTATATTGAGAATTGATAGCAGCTGCTCGAATATAATTGTTTTCTTCCTTGCGCCTCCTTTTATAAATAGATATATCGATAAACGATTGCAATTATCCATTCGCTGCTGGTCACATAGCAGCAAACAGCTGTTTTGCAATGGATTCTGGTCACACAGCTCAATGCTCAAAACAAAACGTAATTCGCAATTTAATTTGAAGTGAAAAGCTGGAAAGTAATTAATTTAACAACTCAACAACAGCATGGCAGATGCCAATGCAATGGCAACAGGTGCGTCCGCAATAATAGCAATAAAAACCAAATGAAACAAATGTTAATTATTGATTATTTACGCTGTAGAAAAATTGCCGGCTTGCGAAAAGCGAGTGCATCATATTGGAGACTTGGCGCTCTGGCAGCGTTCCCGAGCCTATCACGATCTAATTGGCTATATCAATGGCACCAGCTCGGCCATACAAGGCATTAAGACCAGCGATGAAATGTTTGAATCGGATATATTGCGAAAATTACTAGGAATCTTTGATGCGCTGTCCAAGATAATGGAGCAACATCCGCCACTGGAGCAACCACAGCGATTTGGCAACAAAGCCTACAGAGATTGGGCGGCCAACATGCGGGAGCAGTTGCCCACGCTGCTGATTGAAGTGTTGCCCGCAGCCAAGCATAAACATCTGCATGAATTGCTGCAGTATTTGATGGAAGCCTTTGGCAATGCAACACGCATTGATTATGGCACTGGACATGAGCTTAGCTTTCTGTTCTTCCTGTGTGCGTTGTTCAAGGCAGAGATTCTCGGCGAGCAGGACATTGTAAGCGCTGCACTGCGTCTGTTTAATCGGTATTTGGAGTTTGTGCGGCAATTGCAGCGAAATTATAACATGGAGCCGGCTGGAAGTCAAGGCGTTTGGTCGCTGGATGACTTTCAGTTTGTGCCGTTTATCTGGGGCAGCGCACAGTTGGCTGGTGGGCAGAGAATCATTCACAATTGATCTACTTATTCACCTTTATAACTTACAGTCAAGAGTCCCTTTGATCCGGCCAAATTTGTGGATGAGCAAATCATCAATGATTTTAGTGAACATTACATGTTCATCAGCTGCATTGATTACATCTGCAAGGTGAAGACTGGCCACTTTGGCGAGCACTCCAATCAACTGTGGAGCATCACTGCAGTGCCATCGTGGGTCAAAATCAATCAAGGGCTGGTTAAAATGTATCAGAAAGAGGTCTGTTTGTTTTAATTATCAATTTATTTTTTAATTAACTTCTGCTTTTGTTTGCCTCTGCAGATTCTGTCCAAGTTTCCAGTCATACAGCATGTTTACTTTGGCGAACTGATGTCCTTTGAGTCCGTTGCCGCCGGCACAGCTTTGAGCAACGCTCGCTTGGGTCATGTGGCGCCTCCGCCCTCCAAGCGCATTTGCATTGGCACTCCGCCTGTGAATCTGGCTGCGAATCTTGTGCCGCCAACGCCGCTTGTGGCGCCAGCACCGCCCCCAGCTGAGGCGATAAATGCCGATCTGAATGTGGGCGATTCCAGCAGCGAGAGCAGCGATAACAGCGTCGTTTTGCGTCCCACTTCAGCGCAGGCATCACCTGAAGGATCTGGCGATAAGTCAGCACCCAGTCAGGCCAAGGAACAGCAGGCGGATTAGGTGTGCTCAGGTAGTCTGTTAAAAATTCTTAGTAGTTGCGTTAAAACATTCGATTAAACTGTATGCTAACTTGATAAATTCAAGAAACGGTTGTGCAGTCATTGTTGCTAAGTACGAGCAGTTTGAGAGTTACTGTGGCGCGGCTAAGTGCGTTCTGGTTTTACTAGCGCTTGAAGCGATGGAAATTTGTTGATAAAATAACTTTTTTTTTTAAATTACTGATTTGGAAATGCACAGAGTTATTTTTTATTAACTTTATTATTATAAATTTTATTATTAATCTCAATACACGCAGTTTAACTAATTTTGAATTTACTTTTGCTCGAAGCTGTTTAACATTCACACGCATTGTATTTTAATTTTTGCATTTAAATTGATTTAAATGTCATGTCAATGCACTTACATTTAAAACTTTTTCAAGTATTGCATTTGCTAAGAACTTAATTTCGAAGGCTTGCTTGCTGCACACCGTTTTAGAGTCACTGAGCTTCAACTTACATTTGTTTACAATCTGTCTTTGCTGGGAGTCAGTTTGACAGTCATTGTTTGTTAACAACTTTACAACTGTTGCAATTGCACTCAGTCTACTAAATTAAATGAAGAACAAATAAATTTAAAATATTTTCATTGTAAGCAGTTTTAAAGTCATTATATATACAATATAAATACCGGAAATTAGCATTTCAATTAATTTACACTTGATTTAAAAAAAAATAAATTGGTTGGAGTTAGTTTAAGAGTCACTGTGTTGAAATTTAGCCGTGCGTGCAAGTTTGACAAGCGCTGCAATTGCACTTGAAATTAACACTTAAATAATTTTAATTGAATGCACGCAACTTTCGGTGACTGTGCAACATGTGGCAGCTAATGAGCCGTGCACATAGTTGCAACATATTGTTGTTGATTTGGGTTTCCTTTTTTTTTTTTTGTATTTTTAAAAACAATAAGTTGCTGTGGTTGTTGGAGAGAGGGGTGGAAAGGAAGGCAGTTAAGTGTGGCAACAACATGAAGCATAATCATTTATTTTCGACACATCATTTATCACACTGTAGCAACAACAGCATCAGCGGCAGCAGCAGCTGGCCACGCCCACAACGCCTGCATTAAAACTTTGCCGACGCATTTTGATTGAAGACTTTCTGCGGCAACAAATCCAAAGGCAAAACATTTTCTGCCCCCCCCCCCACGACCGAGGCCAAAAATGAAAAGCCACCAGGGGGATGCAGAGACGAGAAAGATGACAAGAGGGGGGAGGGATGGAGGAAAAGGACGAGGAAGGAAACAAGTTAGCTTCGGGGCAACAATGTGTGTTTCGGTTCATTTTGACCCAACAGATTTAACTGGACGTCTGCTGTTTTTCGAAATTGAATGAAATCTCTGGTCACACTCCCGGGGATCGAGGGGGGCGAGTGCGTGTGTCTAAGGAGAGGGGGAGGGGAGGGGCAAAGGGTGTGTGTGCGGAGTTTACAGATTGAACTTTCAAAACTATGGCCACAGGTCGAGAAATGGTTAAACCAATAACTGGGTGCATGTTAACAAGATTTCTCTGCTCAAAAGTTGCAACCAGAAAAGCCACTGGAAATGTCAACGCTCGAAGGACGCAAACATATCGAAAATGAAACAGCAGCAGCAGCCATTGATTTATTACGGGCATTAACTCTTTTGTCTACACTTTCAAATCGCCCCAGCATTGTGAACAACGTTTATTTTGTGTGTGCAGCGGAGAAATGAACCAACATAAATCTCGCTTAACGGCCTCAAGTCGTATTGACTAAATTGGCCGTTAAGCGAAAGTTTTTAAATATTGCTCATTGAATATTTCTAGTTAACGTTCATTAGAAAGCAAAATTATAATTGACTGTTAAGTTTAAGTATCAAAAAAACTAAGTGGCTGTTAAGTGAGATTTCGTTAATTTATTAAATTAATCTATTTTACGGCAAAATCATACAAACTTGTATAACAATATGCTGCAAATAATGTTTGAATACTACTGCAATTTAAGATAAAGCTTTACATTTTTTAAATACTAAATTTAATTAAAAAACAATGTATTACTCCTAAAGTCACATAAAATAAGTTGAAAGAAATAGAAGCAAACGAATAAAAAAAGTAAAATAAATAAATTATAAATTCTTTCTTAATTAAAATACAATTTCTTTTTAAAGAATTTAGAAAAATTGTCTCTTTAAAAGTATTACAGACAAATTATTTAATTTCTGAACTTCTATTTACAGTTTTAGAGTCTTTGATTGGGCTCTGTTCGTATCTTAATCCTGTAATAAGATAAAAACAGCTGCGAAAACTACATAAACTTTAGTAAATTTAGTAGCACTGGCTGCTTTGGCCTTTGGCTAGGTACAAATGAGTTTAAATTATTAACAAAAGAGTTTTTAATATAACTTTTAAGGGCTATTGACTTAAATGCTTGAACTTAACTTAACTTTTTTGAAGAAATCAAGGATCTTTCAATTTATTGAGGTATGTTGTGTAGTAAACTTCATAAACTTATTTAATTTCTCGACTATTTTTATATACCTATATTCCTAATTTTAATTCTCATAATACTATAAAGAATATAATTCTAAGAAAATGTTACTATTTTTCGATATTTCTGATTTGTATAATACTTATAATAATATAAATAATATAAATATAACAAAATTTTACTATTTTCATATATTCCAAATTTGTATACTCATAATTTGCATTAACTTAAAACATGCCACCAAATTCAGTTGTTAAAACCTTTCGGCATAAAGTGTGTGATGGACTTTTCCCTAGTGGACAATTCGCAAAAATGGCTGTTATTAAGTAAGCGACTGTCTGTCTGTCTGTCCGTCTGTCAGTCTGTGCACTTACAGTTCATTTAACCCCCCTCATAGTTGTACCCTTTTAAGCCCATGGGCTCCACATCAAACTATTCTGTGTTTCAGCAAAGCGTTCGACGGGTTTCAGCCACAGGCAACACACACAAAGAGTGAAGAGAGAAAAGGGAGAAAAGGGGAGAGAAGAGAGCATATGAATTGGAATTTTTCATCACCCAACTGCTGCTGCTGTTATTTTGGAGCTTCAGCAGGAAACGAGGGGCATATGGGAGTTATGTGCTGGTCACCGCTGGGCTGACAATGCGTTTGAAGCTTTCGGTTTGTGGCAACAAATGGGAGCAAAAGAGAAAGTTGCATGCGAGAAGGGGTGAAGAGGGGGGGGGGGGGGGGGGGGAAGCAATGTGGCAATGTTTAACTCAGTCAGTTAGCCCATTTTGCTATTCATTATTTGCGCTTGTTTTTCGGGGCGTGTCCTTGTCGTCAGCCGGCGTCAGCTGGTGCAACATTATGGAGTCGACTCGCAACAGCGGCAACAACAACAGCAACAAAGCAGCAGCTTCGTCGCATATTTATACCCGTTAGTCAAATGGGAGAAGAGTCTAATAAATCGATGGTAGCACAAGCTGTTGAAGGCTCTAACTTTAGCTATCTACAACTCTATAAAGTACTTTTAATTACTCTCTGTCTGTCTGTCCGTCTGCGTGTCTTAAAGCCAAAATCTCTGAGACTTGAAATGTTAGAGCTTTGAAATTTTGGGACAATAATTTTGTGCTTATAATGTACATCGTATGTGTTTTAGATATAAGCCACGCCCACTTTAACGCTTAAAAATCGAATCTCATTTAAGATCCACAGTATGATAATTTTAGTACTTATTCAATTAAGTTTTTCTTCTAATTTTGTAATAATTTCAATTTAAATTAAATAAAAAATAACATATTTTTAACGGAAGTTATTAAATTTTGCTTAATATTTTCTTTTGTAATCTTTTATTTTTATTATATTACATAAAAGTATCTTAAGTTTTTTGATTTTTTAATTTAAATTAAAAAATATATATTTTTAACTGATGTTTTTAAATTTGGTTTATTTTTTCCTTTTCAATCTTTAATTTTCTATTTTTAATTATACAAAAGTATTTCTTCTTCAGTTTTTCTTTTTTAAAGGAAATTATTAAATTTAGTTTTTTTTTGGTCTGTTTAAATCTTTGATTTTTTCAATTATGTAAAAGTATCTTATTCTTCAGTTGTTCTTTTTTTAATTTAAATTAAAAAAAAATTTTCTTTTACGGCAATAAATTTAGTTTATTTTTCTGATTATACAAAATAAGCTTCGTTGCTTTAAAATTTGTTTTATCTTTTATTTTTGTCGCACTTAAATTCTAAAAAACATATTTAGAAAGTATCTCAAAGTCGAGCAAACCCGGTCTCCATTTTTCTTATGGATTTTAGACCCCAAAAATTGGCTTAAAGTTAATTTAAAAAAGGACTACGACAAAGTGAAAGGATAGAGCGAAAATAAACAGAGTAAGCAAAAAGGGGCGGCAGCTGGGGAGCTGCTCAAAGGGGCGTGTCAACTCAAGTCAATGTCAGCAAGTTTTTTTCCTTGGTGATTTTTTTTGCTATTTTGATTTTGCGGTTAGTTTAAAGTGCAAACAGAGGCCAAAGTGCCGCGCAAGTTGATCACAAACTTTGTCCTAGGTGCAACAACAACTCCCCTCCCCCACCTCCCTCCCCAGCAACCCCTTTGCATTCCTTCCACCTGCTCGCCTTAAGTTAGAAGGCATTATTTGGCCAACGCATTTCCCATAGACAATAACTAATTTTCGCTCAGCACACGAACGACGAAAGTTGGGAAGAACTTTTGGGTGCAAAGTTGCACTCTGTAATACTACAGTTTGAGAGCCACTTGACATCTCCCTTTCTCCTCATCCTCCTCTGCTGATTCTTCGATGTGACTAAATCGCAAAACTTCAAAACTTTACACAACATGCTGCAAGTGGAGCGTGTGGTAAATTCTTAAATGTGTGCCTAATTAGCTAACAAAAGAACTAAGGTAAGGCAACTAATATCGTGGCTATATAGTATATATATATGTATATGTATAACCTCTAAGCTGCACACACGACTTTGCCACTTTGGCAGCCACTTTACACAACAGCTTGGCCTAGAAACTAAAGTTGACACCATTTGCCATTACCTTATCATCACAAATATTAAGTATACGACTTTCTAAGTAAAAGTGCTCTGCAAATTTTAAGAGTTCAAAATGATAAACATATTATATAAAACGTAGTTTCTTTTCAATTTTAAATAATTATCAATAAAATTGGATAGAATTATTTGAGATATTGTAAACATTATTACAAAAGTGAAAAAAACTTATTTCTAAAAAGATTCTTAGTCGAAAAATTATTAAAAAATGTAATTATTTCCAAGAAATCACTTATAAAATAATTTTATTTGCTCTTTGTCACCTGTTTACCAAATTTAAGAACTATAGCTTAAGTAGTTGCTGAGTTCACTGAGTTATTTAAAGCCTAGAAAGTGTGAAAGCTAAGTTTTGTGACTTAAAGAAAATAACTTTGTTACTCTAAACTTTGTATACTAAATTTAGCAGCGCTAGCTTTAACATTAGCTGAGTTCGTTGAGGCTGTTAGATCATTTATTAATACTAAATTTATATAAATATCGGAAAGAATTTAGTGTTATGAGTCCTAAGCAATAAAGAACACAGTTAAAGTCTTTTACCTACTTTTAAGTTAATTCTCTTTATTATAAATTAAATTATTGAATATATTTTTCTATTATATACAATAAAAGTTTTATCTGTGCTGAGTTAAACGCACTTCATCAGTTGATTAGGCCAACATTACGTATACGCACCATTAGACACGACAGCATCAAGCAGTTACTGCTAAAAAGGCAACCGTCTTTAGATAAGAGTTGAGAATGCTGCTTGAAGATAACATTGAAAGGGATGCCAGCAAAATTCATAAATGGCCTAAGAGATTAGCGTCATTTCGTTCGATTGCAGCGTGCGACGCGTCCTTGGAGAAAAGTTGCAACACGCTTCAGAATGCCGCCAAGTCATCATCAAAGCCAAAAATCAGAGCGAACTCGGCAGGCAGCAGGCATCTTAAAATATTAGCAGCCTCAACGTAAACTTCGTCATGCAAACATGACTTGGCAGCGAGCAACTCAACGAGGTGGCAACTTGAGTTTGAGAACTGAAGAAGCAACATGAAGATGGTGAAGAAGATGAAGGAGCTGGAAGTTTACGAGAGAGAACAAGTTGAAGCTGGTGAGGCTTGGTTGGACACGAAATGCGCTCTGCAAATTGCATTTTCTTCCTCTTTCGCCTGCAGCAAACAGCAACGAGCAATTCATTTTTTTTTCCTACTGCGTTCTTTTTTATACCCGCTACCCATAGGGTAGAAGGGTATTATAACTTTGTGCCGGCAGGAAATGTATGTAACAGGTAGAAGGAGGCATCTCCGACCCTATAAAGTATATATATTCTTGATCAGCGTCAACAGCCGAGACGATCTAGCCATGTCCGTATGTCCGTCTGTCTGTCTGTCCGTCTGTCTGTTTGAAACACTGGATCTCAGAGACTATAAGAGATAGAGCTATAATTTTTTTTCGAAAGCATTTGTTATGTTTGCACGCAGATCAAGTCTGTTTCAAATTTTTGCCACGCCCACTTCCGCCCCCGCAAATCAAATAAAATCAAATAACAAGCGTAATTTTAAAGCTAGAGCTGCTAACTTTGGTGCATACAATAACAACAACAGTATTTATGATTCCTGAAAATTTGGTTAAGATAAGATAAAAAATGTGGAAGTTTTTAAAGAAATACTTTTGTATGGGCTAAAACGCCTACTTACTTGAAAATTACTCAAAAAGGGTAGCGGGTATCTGACAGTCAAACACACTCGACTGTAACTTTCTTACTTGTTTCTTACTTCTTTTTGCCTTTTCTTTTTCCCTTGACGGATTCCTGTTCACTTCCTGTTTGGGAATAACTCGACTCCAGTTGAGGCTAAAATGCATTTGCTGCTTCCGTATTACATGACCATCGATATGTGCTTTGGCTGCAGGCCAAAAAAAAATGTGCCAAAGTGAGGTAAGGGGTCGGAAAGTGGTTCGTTTGTGCGTAGTTCCCTTGTTCCCTTACCTTGTGTGTGTGTTTCCTTTTAATAACTTTCAACAAATTCTTTATGCGTTCTACGTGTTGTCGATTGTCCTTGGGTCCGGGGGTCCAGGTGTTGGGGCTTAATAATTAGCAAACGGAACGTGCCAAAACCTTTAACACTCAGACACATATGTGTGGCCAACAAAAAAGGTGAATAAGAGTGAGAAAGGGTGGCAGTAAAAGCAAATAGCGTGTGAAAGAGAAAGAGAGGGAGAGAGAGAGACAGCCAACTAATGACTTTGTTTTGCTCTTTTTTTTTTGTATTTTTCCAATTTAATTACCTTTTCGAATTGAAGCTAAACGTTTCTTTGTTTGCCGGGCAACAACTTACCTTTAGCTACAACCCCAATTAAATCTTCATTTAGTTGTAAATACCCTGCAATGAGAGCTTTAAAGGCAATATGCACAAAATTATACAAAATATATTTAGTTAAAAACAAATTCTTAGAATTAAAAGCACATTAAAACGCCTTTGTTCTCTAATTATAGTATAAAGTTATTGTATAATAAAGTATAGCATAGTATAGTATAGTATAGATAAAATAAAGTTAAAGAATAATGTTATAGTATATAAGTTATAGTATAGTATATGCTAGTATAGTATAGTATAGTGTAGTATAGCAAAGTATAGTTGTAGTTATAATAAAGTAATAGTACAGTATAGTTAAAGTTAAACTAAAGTTATACTTATAGTACAGTAAATAATCAGTTATATCCTATCGTATAATGAAAATATAGAAACATTTTTAAATATTGTGTAGTTAAAATAATTGAAGAATAAAGACAATTAAATTATCGTAATTTTTGTATTATGTATAAAGGTTTTATTTAATAAAAAAAAGAAAACTAAAGCTTATTATCATAATTTACTATTTGAGAAATATTTTAATGAAGAAAAACAAAAAAAAATTAAATTAATTCAACAATTAAAACTTATAATCATAATTTACTATTTAAGAAATATTTAAAAGTTATTAAAACAATGATTCTCTTGGCAAAACAAAGTTCTTCAAAGCGCAAAGAAATGAAATCATAATAAAGCTTTCGTTGCAGGCTTTCAGGCGTCAAGCTCCATGAAGTAAGCACTTTGATATGCAGTGCAATTTGAAAGCCAAATAACTGCCAGCTATTTTAAATTCTTGATCCTACTCTCTCTCTCTCTCTTTCTCTCTCTCTTCTTCTTCTTATTCAGTCTCGGTGCTTATGCCGTTTACATTGTCGTACTTCGTTTCAGGATTAATCTGCTGCTTAACTCTGCATGTTCACTCTCGCATGACAGTCAAACGAGCTGCTCAAAATGATTTGCAAGCGAGCTTCGAAAAATTTCCATTTGATATTGTTGAACGCGGTGGCAACGCCAACGTTCGTTCCTTTGTTGCTGTGTGGATTGTAATGTGCTGGCATTTGTATGAGTGACTGCACGTCTGCATGTGTATGTGTGTGTGTGTGTGTATGTTGGTTTGCGGGCGCACGTTTATGTGTGTGTGTGTGTGTGTGTGTGCGTGCTGTGTTGCATATGCTGGTTTAGTTTGCGCTGTCGTTGCTTTTTATTTTCGGCAGTGTGGAACAGAATGGCAAGCAGCAAGGGGAGAGGGTGGGAGTAAGGTAGGTGGGCGAAGGTAAGGCTCCCTTAGTGACATTCAAATGCACAATTGTTGTCACTGTGCGGCGACGTCAGCGTCCGCGTTCGCTTTCGCGTCGCTTAGTGTCCCTATTGTCAACGGTTGTTCTCATAGCGGTCGTTGTTGTTGTTGTTCTTCTTCTGGTTATTGTTGTTGGAGTTTCTGTTGACTGCGCCTGCAGTTGTTGTCTGTCTGTTAGCATGCTAAAACATCCGGCTCCGGCTGCTGTTCGCCGTGCTTCGCTTTCTGTCGCTCAACTTCCGCTCGAATAGAGTGAAAAATAGCATTTTAGTGAGGCCACCAACTCAAGTTGCCTCCCCTTCCTCCCCTTTCAACCATCGATCTACTGCAACAATACTCAGTCCAGTTGAGTGAGCGAGAACGCAATACAGATAACAACAGATTGACATTGCAAGAGCACAAAATGGCAGTGATAACTTCAGGCGACAGCTTCATAGTTGAGCTTTAAGCTGTCAAGTGCCAAAGTCACACTCTTGCACTCACACACACATTTACATTTACCCCAATCTCAACTCTTTTGCTCCCCCTCCCACTCTCACACACGTCAGCTAACTCACTTACAAGTCAAGGCTGTGAGAACATTCGCAATCGCGGCATCTCGCTCTTACGCACTGCATGTGTAGGCACATCATATGTGTGACTTTTGCATTTGTAAGTTTTGTAATTGCAAAAGTTGCCTTAAAACATAAAACGAAACTTTCTGATAATATAACTAACTACAAGCGATGGAGGAGACAGAAAGAGAGAGAAGGTTGAGAGAAATCCATGCAAGAGAATACGAAATAACATTTGCATGCGTTCCACAGCAAAAAAAAAAAAATAATACAAACCTAATGGTTGATGTTTGCTGCAGTACTACATTATTTTTTATGCGTTCTACTAAGCAAAGAAAAGCAAAACAGAAATTGCAAACGACTTAAATAAGCAAACAGACGGCACACCGACAAACCGACACACACACGCACACACACACACACGCACACAGCTCACGATCCACACTCATGCATGAAGTTTGCTGAAACAGTCAGTGTTGCTAACTTTCGCGAATAGAAATCTCGTACTTCCAGCAGTTTCCCCAACTATCCGTAAAATAGCTAGATTTGCCAAGAATAAAAGCTAAATGCGACAACACAATCAAATAAAAGAGTTGCTGGAGCCAAGTAAAAATTCTTTATAGCATCGCGTCTGCTTGTTGTTCTTGCACTATTATGAAATACCTCTTTCGCACCAGACCCAAGCTATTTAAATAAACTACTTTTTAGTGGCACACAATTTCTGCCACTGCCACTTGCAAAAAACCACTGTTGCATTTCTGTCTAAACTTTTAACTGCCTTCATATTTCTTTTCTGTTTCGTGTGCAAGGTATGGTGAGGGGCGTCGGGTGGCAAACTCACATTAGACTTTTATGTGTCAGCATAAATTGTTGCTAACAATTCCACCCCCCCGTTTCCCGTCCATCAACGCAATTTGTATTGTAAGTAATTTAGCAACGGAAATTTGATTTAGCCCTTTTTGAGCTTTTAGAGCATTTCTGTAAGTGCAAGTAATTTATCGTCTATCGATATTTACGATGACTTCATTTATCGCTTCAGTTCTTCTCGGCGTTTTTTCTTCACAGCGTGTCGTGCGTGTTAAAGTGACAAATTAAATAGTGAAAAAGTGCATTACAAATGTCCGCTATTGATTTTCCGTGTTGCGATCGACTGTGTGTGTTGTGGAAACTATTAATTTAGTGAAATAATTATGAAAATCATGTGAAAACAAAGACATTCGTAGTTGGTGCTCTTGTGGTCAATTTTCGGTAGCGTGGGAAAAAATGCGAGCACTTTCGCTGATTGCTTTTGCGTTGCGCTTTTTCGCATTCTCTTTTGGTGCCGCTGTTTCGAATCAATGCAAGGAGAGAAGCAACAGCTGCATTGTTTGCAGCGCCATCTGTGTTGAGCTGCGATCAACAGTCTGAGCCTTGGGTAAACACAGGGTCAAGAGCTTGCTGCTATGTGAGTGCATCCAAAACTGTTTGAAGAGCGCAAAACGCAATATTGCTAATTACTTTGGCTGCAGTTGAGTTGAGTTGTGCATTTGTGTTAGTGAAGTGATGTGAAGTATTTTTTTTAAAGTGAAGTGTTTTTTTTTTTTTTAAGTGAAGTGTTTTGTTTTTTTTTTTTTTAAGTGAAAAGGTTTTTTAGTAAAGCGTTTTTTTTTATTTTTGTTTTTTTTTTTTTAATAAGTATATCAATATAAAAATATATTATCTTATATGAAAATGAAGTGCAAATTAAGTGAATCATTTTTTTTTTAAGTGAAGTGTTTTTTTTTTTAAATTTTTTTTTTAGTGATGGCATATAAGAATATATTATCTTATATGAAAATGAAGTGCAAATTAAGTGAATCATTTTTTTTTAAGTGAAGTGTTTTTTTTTAAATTTTTTTTTTAGTGATGGCATATAAGAATATATTATCTTATATGAAAATTAAGTGCAAGTGAAGTGAAGTGAAGTGTAAAGTGAAATGTAATGTGAGGTGCAAGTAAAGTGTTTAAATAAAGCTTACACTGCTGTGGCTTTTCAACTGTACGCCTTAATGTAAGTAACTTTGCTTGCTTTTTAATTTCTCTAAAAAGTTAACTATATATAAGAAAATCTTGCCGTGCTTTCTTAAAACTGTAGCCTCGCTTAAATTATTATCAATGCATTTCAAACCGTAGTACACACTTAATTATTGCTTCTCAAACTATGACTGACGATCACTGGCTAGTTGCTATACAATTTTATTCATAGAGCTTGAAAGAGTGTCATTGTCAGTGCTGCTACAACTGTAGCACTTAAAGAGTCGTCGCAAATTGACTTGTCTGCAGTGCTCGTTGAACTGTAAGTCAAACGATTTGATATGCAAAGCCTATCAAAATGAATTGCTGTTGTGCGTGTGTGTGTGTGAGCTGATGCCAAGCAGCACTCAGCAAAAAGAAATGTATTATTAGACGAAACCACAATTTTTATTGTGCCTACCACATTTCGAGTTGAGTTCAGTGGTTGGACAACTAATCACTCAAACACTCTACAGTCGACAGAAAACTTTCCTTGCCTTCCACATTTCGCCCGGAAGTTTCCAATTGCGCAATTGTAACTTCGAAAAATTGCGTAACTTTGTGAATTGAAACACACACACACATACAAAAAAAAAAAGCGAAAAAAAAACAGAAAATCAACACCAAACTGGCGAAGTTCCAAATGCCTTTCAGCAGCTACTCGGGGCAAAAATGACTTTGACAGCCAGAGAGCTAAGGCTAAGCCAGCAAAACAATTTTCAACATTTTCTGGCCAAAGCCCCCCAGAAATCTAACCTCGAAAACGTAAGCGACACTTGTGGGCGAACCATTAAGCACACACTGCATGCTGATGATGGGGGGGTGGGGGAGGGGGAGGGGGGTAAAAGCTCTCTTGGCGGTTGCAGTTAATTGGAATGCATTTCAAGTGCCACACAGAGAACGAAAGAGAGAGAGAGAGAGAGGGAGAGAAGTTGAAACTGTATGGCGCAAAATTTTAAGCATTTTGGATCGTGATTTCATTTGTAAAACACCGCCACGCCCCAAAATTCCACTCCCTCCACTCCTTCCCCCCCCCCCCCCAAACTGTGGCCAATTATATCGAGAGGTATCCCCGACAAAAGAATGAATTTCGCTTAGCTGCTGCATTTTCCGTTATCGTCTTTTGAGGCGAACTTTTCGCATCTATATCGAGTTAAATTCAATTTGATTTCGTATTTATATTCAATTTCGCTTTGATTTTTGCTGTATTTGCGGCTTTTTTTTCTTCTTGGTTTTTATTCTTTACAGCTCGTTGAGTCTTGTGGCTTTTTCGTTGCCGAAATCCTTTTGGCTGGTACAATAAGTATTTTCATACGATTTTCTCTTCTTTTTTTTTTTTGTGTGTATTTGTGGATTGCCTCAAAGAGATTTTGCAAGCTGAAATTGTGTTAAGAAAATTTCGAAGATTGCACAGAGAACTGATTTTTTGATTGAAATGCATTATAATATAGACTCTTGGATTTTGCAAGTTGGTTTCAATTTGTGTTTTGGAATTTTTGAACAGTTTTATTGATAATTTCGCATTAATATGCACTAGTAATAATATAAATTTAATAATAATAATATGATTAATTGCATATAAGATAGTTTCATATTGGAATTTCAGGGAAGTTGTTGAAAAAATGTATGAAATTTTATTCAAGAATTTTTAAATTATTTTCATAAATATTTATTAGTTAATTTTAAATGTTGATTTTAGGTTTTTTTTTGTCTTAGATATTGGGAATCCGTGAATTGAATCGGTGTGCTTTAGTAAATGTTGAAGATATATTTTAAATTTGCCTTTTGATATATCATAAATTATAAAACAAAAAATGACTAAGAACATTTTTTGAAGCTTTAACATTTATTGAATTTCTATATCATTTGGTAGTAGATTAATTCAAAGTAATTGCTTAAAAAGCAGTATACTGAATGCTGCTTATACTTGGTATATTCACAAATATTTGGTATATCAGTTGTATATGTCTAAAAATCATTTTTTTAATATCTGAGCATTATTAGAAAGTTATTCAGGAAAAATAATTATATTGCTTTATTATATTTCACAAATATTGTTGATCATGTTCATAATCAATGATAATAATGCTCCAAAACAACAAATAATTATGGCTTCTGTATTCCCCGTGCTTATTATGAAATTAGAAATGTTTAATTTGGCACCACAAGCAATAAAATTCACCAACCATAGTTTTTATTAGCATTCAAAAAAAAAAGAAAAGTGCGCTTTAGTGTTGCGGCAACATAACCTCAATTTCATTTTTGGGGGGGCTAATATAAAGCCGCAGATTGCCAGAGTCTTATCTTGCTGCCATAATTTATGGCGCCGCTTAGCACTACACACAATCCATTGCCGCAGCCTTTCTAACATTTTCCGCTTCCACCCTCCCCACCACCCCCACCCCCCTACGTTCCTTCTCTTGTCTGGGGGGCAACGCGAGTTACAAAATTCGCAGCAATAAACAAACGATGTATATACAAATATATGTACATACATATAAATAAAATAGCGGACTACAATGCGGCTTTTCGGCACAAATAACTAGCTGGAGGGGGGTGGAAGAGTGTTCAAAGGGGGTGGAGTGAGAAGTGAGGAGGAGGGGGGGGGGGGGTGCAAAGTCTGGACCCCAATGCTTGGAGTGTTCCATCCGCGCCATTTTAAAAATCGTTTAGTGTTTGGCACAAATGAAACATCAAAGATTTACGAGCCATGATTAAGGCATTTTGCGGGGCTCCCAAAAAAACAAAAGAAAAATAACGAGAACTTCGATGTCGACGATGCTTGGGCTCTTCTACAAAAGGAGTGCGCTCTTGGGCCAAAGTGTTGTGCTGAAAGTGAAATTCCGTTTTTATATATACATTGAAGTGCTAAGCAATAAGCCAGCAGAGAGCTAGCGACAGGCAAAAGAATAGACTACGAGTTGATAGCTGAGAGCTGGAAAAAGGGGAGCCAGATAATCGTTGCGAGGGAGTGAGATAAAAGAGCAACAATGGAATTTTCAGTTCATGTTTCACAATACTCTTTATGCACAGGCAACTTTCTAATGGGTATAATCAACAACGCAAATCGTTTATTATTTATTTACATGTTAATTATTATACAAAATAATATAATAACTAAAAGAAGAATAATAGAAGAAGGCCATCAACTAATTCGCTTACTAATAAGTGTTTAATATAGGGCAGAAAGTGAAATCGGAAGCAACAATAAATTGTATAAATACAATAAGTTAACTGTTTATCTCTCTTTTTTATTTGATTTCCGCTTCCTTCAATGTGCGCGATTAATCTTTTAGCAGCGTTGGTATCAATTACAATTACTTTAGCCATGATTGCCATGAATTGAACGCATTGCGCAAATTCTTTTAGATCTCCGAGGCATTCGCTGACTTTTATACGCATCGCACACACACACAGTAAGCCCCAAAATGTATGGCTCAGGGGAATACTTTTGGCTTTTCTATACTTAATTTCTAATTAACATTAGCTTTGTGCCAACTTTTCTCGCCAGTCATTAGTCATGCATGCCTCGGGACATGCCCATTTTTTCTGTCTCTGTCTCTGTTTTTTTTCTGCCTTTTGCCTCGTTTAATTATGCGTTGCTCTGATTTGTTGTTGCTGATGTGGCTGTTGTTCTGCTGCTGCTGTTGCTGCTTTTGTTGTTTGCAGCTGCCACACACACACACTCACACACACACACAGCTTCTAGGCTCTCGCTCTCACTCTCACTCTCACACTCGACACTTACATGGCAACCCAATTAAGCTCCACTTAGTTTGGAGCCGCAGTACATAGCTCCCAGAGCTGATTCCACGCATTCGTATTCGCTATATATCCGTCGCTTTCCGAACTGACTTTACCGTATCCCAAAATGCTGCAACTCTAATGGGAAATACGCATTGTGTTTGTGCGACCCTTTGCGGTATATTGTTAATATGACAGGTAAATGATTTTGACCAGCACCTCAAAGTATGCTACACAAATTTCTATTGCATACATTTCGGCGGCAGTCAAAAATGAGCAGCTTAGTTGAAGCTGGAATTGCAATCATTAGAAGTTTTCTAAAAATTACACAACGAAATAATTAATTTTATTTATTTAAAATACAAATACTATTGCTATCTCGAAATATTTAAAACTTTATAACAATTGCTCAAAATATAAGTTTTATTGGATTGAGAACATTACTAACCATTATGTTAAGAGCAAATTGATTAAGCTCAAATTATAATGATGAATATATTTAAGGTTTCTATTGCTCAAAATAAACTTTAAATTGTAAGTTCGGAATTTAAGTATTTACTTTTTTGAAATTATGATGATTATTATTTGAGATCTCTCAGTTTTAGGATAAAACACTTCAAAATATTTTACGGTAATTATACAAAATATTTATAAAATTTGATGATTATTATTTGAGATAAAATATAGTTGAGTTTTAGGATAAAATTCTTCAAAATATTTTATGGTAATTACAAAATATATTTATTGAATAGTGATAATTACAATTTGAGGTTTCTATTGCCCAATATTAAATTTAAATTGTAAATTCGGGATTTATAATTAAATACTTTTATAATGAAATACTTTGAAATCTTTTGTGAAAATACGACAAAAATAATTTATGCCAATAATAACTTTGTGCTTAAAGTCAAAGTAAATTTGCTTCGATTTACCTTCGTTTAAGCACATTTGACTTAGGGTATATACAAAGTTGATCAATCTCGTTTTATTGTTGTTTTTGCACCCCTGGTCGCTGACTGCCGTCGACATTTTTGGTTTATTTGCTGGCGAATCCTTTGGAGGCTTATAGTTTTGTAATTGTTTCGGGGCGTTGTTGTTTATTATTGTTGTTATTTTTAGACAGATTCGTTTTGTGCCCGCACTCGGCACCGAGCCACGCCTTAAATTGCTTTATTCCGCCCGAGGGGTGGAGCAAGGAGGTAAAAGAATGAGATAGAATGAAACGTTGAGGCGGGGGCGGTAAAAGTGGGCGCGGATTTTGGCTGGAATTGGGCGCAATTTGCATTTTGCGCGAAATTGTGTGTTGCGAGGCGTGTGAATAATGTGTGAGCTTACAGCAGATGCGAATGTAGATCTTCTTTAGCCCCTCTCTCTCTCTCTCTCCCCTCTGCTTTGCTCTGTCCACCTATATAATGTGCTCACTGTGGCACTTGGGTGTCGTTATAATGATTTATCGGCGTTACAATCTAATTAATGTTGTCGCCCAACAACTAAACAGTTAAAGAAATGCCAACACTTGGCCTAATTGTAATATGCTCAACAAAGAGAGAGAGAGAAGAGCATCATCATACTCAGTACTCAGAACCCGGAACAGCTGTTGCCAGGATATCTTCTTCTTTCTCTCTGTGTTCAGACCCTTCCATTTAAGCAGTATGCACATTCGCAATATACGTCGACGGGTTTTTGTCATTACATTTTCATGGCTTTAGTTTTCCATGCGCAACTTTTAAAAATATGAATACAAAATGAAAGACAATCACAAAGAGGAAGAAACGAAGAAGAAGACAAGACGAGACGAGACGTGACGGGGGGAGGGGCAGGGAGACGACTTTAACGAGCTGCCAGGCAGTTAGCAAAAAGTTTTCCAAGTGCTAAAATGTCTCCCTTGATTGTGAGTGCCGAGCAAACAATCCAAGTGAATGGAGAAGTTTCACGTGAACCTTGCGACAGTTCCAAAAAAAAAAAAAAAAAAAAACCGAATGAAACAAAAAATTATCAAGTAGAACAACAACACGTAAAAATGAATATAACAAAAAAAAAAGAAGTAGAAAAAATGAAAATAGGCAACACTTTTCACTTAACAATGCGAGAATAAATTGAATACCTAAAATGTCATTTATTTCGCAAAATTATTAATGTTCCTTTCGTCGCACGAACAATATGCGAGAATTTAATTCAATTTCAGTTCGGCTAAGTCCCAAAGTTCGCTCAAACTTACAACAATCAACTGATTGACTGAAAGGTATTTTAAATTAATTGAATTTCTTCCCCTAAGAAGTTGGAGTTAAGTGGGAAATTATTTATATCGCTTCATTTCCCATGTTATTTGCATAATAATTGAGTGACGACTTTTCTGGAGATATTAATGGGTAGCTCTTGATTTTAGAAATTGTTTTAATGGCTTGTAATTTGCTTATAAATATGTTGTCGCGAGTTTATTTCATTCTTTGTACCCGAATCTATAAAGCATATATTCTTGACCTATTACGGGTCTTAGTTGCTTTGGCTGACAATCTGGTATATTTTAAATGTTTATCAATATAACAAATATAACCTTTGGTATATTAATTAGGTATATTTTAGACTACTATTTCAGTACTTTTGAGTGTATAACTATATTTTAGTATTTTTTCGGTATATTATTTCGGTATAATTTAGGAATAATACCTCTATTTAAATACTTTTAGTATATTTTAAATGCGTTACTATACAAATAGACAAATTATAACCTTCGGTATATTTTAGTAATTTCACGGTATATTATTTTGTTATATTTGGAAACTAATTCCGCACAAATTTGCTTTCATTAAATGTGGTTCGCGAGTATCTCATAGTCGAGCACACTCGACTCTACCTTTCCTACTTATTTTCTGATAAAAATGTTATCTCGCATTTATTACTGTTGTATAATTTAAATGTTAAATTAATATACTTTACAACGAATTTAATAATTTAAGTCCCTCAAAAGTAGGCAACACTTTTTTTTTTACATATAACAAGTATTTAAAGCCGGTTGGAAAGTTGTATCCTTGCTTACATTGAAATACTTTGTTTTTACATAAAAACTTGTGGAAATGTTCACACTCTCCGCTCACGTCTAATGAAATGCATTCGGAGTGTTATGGCAACAATGCCAGTTGATTTGCTAACTTCTTCTTCGCAGTACAAGGCTAATAAGTACACCATGATGATGATGATGATGATGATGAGGATGTTGAGAAGGATGTTCACACTCAGCTTACATTTGATGGCCACGAGGCAGAGTCGACTGGCATCATTGCCATCCATCTGTGTTTGCGTCTGGTTAGCCAGTTAAAGCTGTTGCATCCTAAATAGTTGCAACTACGAGTAGACTACTTATATTCTATGCTATCCTATCCCATTCTAAATTCCCCATGCTCTCTATTTCTTTCACCCTCCCTCCTTTATGTTGTTCTTCGTCAAAGTTGTGCGCGCTGTGTTTGTTTTTGTTGATGTAAACTTTTTAATTACGTTAAGTCACTGGAAATGTTTATGACTGCCAACAAACAAATTGCAGTGCATTCTTATGTGGGTATTGAAGTGTTTGCTTGTGTTCGAGTGTGTGTGTGTGTGAGTGGTGTAAACTAACTAGCCTTGCTTTTGGGTGTGTGTGTGTGTGCAAGTCTGTGTTTTGTTGTGCAGTCGCAAAACTTTTGCTTGCGACCATTTTAGCGACAGAGTTTTGAGAAGGGAATAGAGACATTGAGACTTTGAGACAGACAGAGAAGAAGTTGGAGAAACAGACAGTGGGAGAGTTTTATTGTACGCGTTGCCAACAATTGCACGAGCTATCTATAACTGAAAGTATCTCAATGTTGCATTCGTTTATTGCAGTTGAAATTCTAGACAAGTTTTTGTAATATCACGTAGGGCTAAGATACTGCAATTCCGTTGGGAAAATACCCTAGAATAGCAAAAAGTAGTGAGGTATTAAATCTATACAAAATTTAATCAAGTTTCCCATATATGTATGTATAAAGAAAAAATGTTATAAAAGAGGTTGGAAAAATACCCTAGAATAATAAATTTTAGTTCGCTTAACAAAGTTTTAAAACTACACAACATTTTATAAAGTTAGATTAACTTATTGACTTACTTGCTTGTTTTTTATTAATTCTGCTTAAAATATTTATAATATATTTTAAACTGAAATCTTTCAAAAGCTTCATGATATTAGATTTACAAATAAATAGGGAAAAATTATCAAAAGTTCTAAACTAAATTTTCTTTAAATAGTATTATAATTATTTTAGAATTTGTTTAATGTTTTCAATATGTTTGCCTTTTGAGATAAATAGCTAACGATTTGGTATATTTACACTCCATGGTATATTTATAATGTAGTATATCAACATACCTAATACACCTTTCGGTATATTTTAAGTATTTTTTTTCGGTATATTAATTTGGTATATTTAAAAACGAATACTGCAAACTCTCCGGCATCTTTCTTGCTTTTATGCAGGGTATGTAAAAGTCGATCATTCTAAATTTTCATTCATAGTTGCTTTTAATTGAATTCTGTTATAACTAGAACTTGAATTTTGCGGAAAATTTGTTATGTAGCCGCTTTTCCAGCTGCCTTCATGCAGCACAAATACGCTAAAGGCTGCAAAATACAAACACACGCACACACATACACATGTACATGACTAGAGCAGACATATTTGTGTGTGTGTGTGTGTGTGTGTGTGTATCAAATAGCAATTAGGTAAACAAAAGGCAAAGCCAAGCGGAAAACGTAGAACATTTTGTGAAACAATTTTATTTGCTTTCAATATTATCATATAGTATATTTATTTACAATATACTCGTATATATTTCTTTTCCATGTTTTCATTTTGACTCTCATCGTTTTTTATTTGTCTTTGGCTTGTTGACTCTCGCATGTCGCTTGACAGTTTTCTTCGTTTTTGCCATGGAAATATGAGACATTTTGCGCTAGCTTGTTGACGAAAATTTGCCGCAAGCTTCTTACGCAGGGGCAAGAGAAGAAAAGCAGAAGCTAAAAGCAAGAGGAAAGAGAAAGCAACACAATCACCTGGACGGGTTTTAAGTGCTTGCTTGCTTGCTTGCTGTTGTCGTCAGTTTATTGAAATTGCGTATTGAATTGCAATGTCAATGAAAACAAAGTAAAGCAAATGCCTCGGGCAAACACACACACATTTTAAGGATATGCTCTGCATCTCTACCTCTCTAGCTCTCTCTCTTCCTTGTCTCTTGCAAGAATATATATTGAAATTTTCGATTTAAACTCGACCCATATTGAACTACATAATACTTGCGCTTGTGATGAACTTTACATTGGCAAAGAAGGTCAGCAACTTGTTCTTGTTCTAAAATATATCAAAACTTGTCTTCAGTGTGAGTGTTATTGTTCCACTAACCGACAAACTGTTAAACAAGTCAGCTGGAAAATAAGGAAAACTGACTTGATGAGCAGAAGGAGCCTTCATACTCTATATATATTGAATATATGCTGGGTATAAAGCTTAAGAAACTTGTGTGCAAATTGTGTTAAATTCTCCCCCATCACTTTGGAATCTAATCAGCAGCTCAAACCATTTTAATGCATTAGTCAATGCGTTTATAATGACAAGCAATTGCACATTGATTGGCTAATGGCATAATAATTCATACAAGTATTTGTTTGTTGCATGAATCCTGATGCAAAACGCAACACACATTCATTCATTCATTCACATTCATTCATATCGCAATGAGGAGAATCGAATTACAATTATAATTACAATTACAATCACAAACGGCATACACAAGTTGAGGGATTTTTAATTAGTGGCCAATCAGAGTGTTATCTGAGATGGGTAAAGATGAGGGGCAAAATATGAAACGGGGCAAAACTGTGCTGTGTAATTGTATAAATGAATGTGTTTGTCTGTGTGTGCAGCATGACCGAATGCTTGTCAACATGATGTAATTGCCCACACACTCGCACATCCGTGCACATAAATGAGCTGATGTCCTCTGGCTGCATCCTTGTAGTGGTCACGTTGCTCATTTTCGCATAATGTTTTATGCACAACTAAATACAAATGCGCTTTAATGAGCGCTTCTGACCAGCCATGCGGTTAATTTATTATGCAAAACACACAGTTTCACACGCCAGCCATCGCCATCGCCATCGCCATCAGCATCAGCATCGCCATCGCACACATTGTTGGCCTCTGCAAGGATGTGCGCGGCCAGGACATGACTGCAACTCTAATAATACTGCATTGTCCATTGGCCATGTAACAATTACTTGCACAGTCTTTCCTACTTCAGGGGCTTGTTTGCTGCTGACATTGCTGTTGCTCTTGCTGTTGCAGTTGTTGCCGCAAAGTCGTTAAACGCAGCACTCGCCAAAAAACACACACACACAAAAAATGTTGCAACATATCGTGGCATACTTTTTCGGGGTGAGCAATGGTAAATGTCATGACCCAAACTGCAAACGACGGCGAGGGGAAATTGCAAGATTTGGGCGCATTTATCATGGCCGACATGTTAGCCACTTGATTAACACCTTGAAAAGCCAGCAAAGCGGCTCAAATAAATGTAAAACTAAAGCTCGGGCGCACAATTTAAATGCCCTGCAATACAAATGGCAGAGGGGTATTTGATTTACAGAAATTTTGTGTAGCAAAATTGAGAGTTGTTTGCTTTAGTTATGCTAGATGAAGTTATTGATCCGTCTGTCTGTCCGTCTGTCCTTATGAATACCTAAATCTCAGAGATTATAAAACATGGAGATGTAAATTTGTTTCGACAGCACTTTTAAAGCTAGAGAGTCGATTTTAAGCACATACAATGATAACTATAATATTTGTGATTCCTGAAATTGCGATCGGATGAAAATACTTTTGTATAGCAAAGAAAACGCCTAAAAGCAATCTGACAATCTGGTATGTTTAGTACTCTATGGTATATTTTACATACAGCACTATATCAATATACCAATTATAGTCTTCGGTATATATTTGAGTATTTTTGTTGTATATGAATTTGGTATATTTGGTATAATTCCGCACTGTTTCACTCTTACTTGAAATGAGAAAACTCGACAGCTTATTTTCTAACATTCCACAACCTTAGCAAGCTTTGTCTCAGTTGAATACATTTTTCATCTTTGACTTTTTTTCTTGCTACTTTTTCACACTTCAACTGAACTACGAACAACTTAAATTATAGAAAAACGAAATCAAATTTCAAATAAAATGCAGAACAATGAAGATGTTGGAATGACAATGCCACAAAAAGAAGAAACTGTGAAAACTACTGCTGAAGAGATTGCAAAAGATACTTCTAAAGCAGAGCTGTTGCCAATGGAAGGTTCTAATACAAAGGAGGCTTATTTCGCCAGTCTGGCCGAGTGGACAAGACAAGCACAAGAATGGAACACTTTTATCAACTTTGTCAACTCGAGCTATTCGATATATCTCAGGAATCGTATGCTAGATCATCGATCGAGGCGCTTGATGTCGACACAACCACAACCGAGAGAAGCTCGCTATAGAATTGATCTTCAGGAAGTTGCTGAACTGGATGGTTTGCCGCGTCAACGTTTGATCTGGGGATTGGGCGGTGTGGAAATGTTGGTGGCACCATTTTGGAAACGAACTCTTGCCGAAATCGTGGATGCATTGATTACCTTTTTGCTGAAGATTATGGTGGCCTTAATATTCATCAGTTTTGCCAACATTGATGTGAAGATACCAGTTGTGAGCTTCTCGCTGTTTGCGGAGAAGAACTTCGTCGTTAGTTTCCTCATCGACTTGATAGCAATCTATCAGCTATCGATTGCTGCGGTTTGTCTGATGATGATACTAATGCTGTTTGATGTCTGGTATGAATATTTGTTTTTGAAGAACAATCATGGCATGACACCTGGCAAATATCTCATGAACATACGCGTTATCTATGTGAAGACGGTAATTTCATTGCGTCCGAGGCCAGCACCGGCTTATATTTACCAAGTGCTAAGCGAGCCGTACTATGCCTTCGTCTATCCAGCTGTGACACCAAGTGCTCGCAGAATTTTGGCCAGGGTTATACTCAAGAGTTTCATGCTACATTGTGCGTTTCCATTCTGTTTGCTTTTGATGCTTCCCAAAGACAATCGTACTACCTATGACTTTGTGGCCAAGACTGTTGTGGTTGAGGCGGGCACTGAACGACGACCGACTGCAAATCGTTTTGATGTACGTCAACGAGGTCATTAGCTTGATTTTAAATAAAAAGAGAAGTAAGAGTAATGGTGCTCTAAGCTACAATGCAAATAAATGTCATTTAATAAGCTAATCATCAAATGTAGGAACAGCCTTCTAGGTCTTACCGTTCAAATAAGATGTAGTCTCTTAGCTCTTATTGCTTGATGTTGCGTTGACGATCAGTGAGTGCGAACAAACGATGCTTATATAACAAATTTCTCGTTCTATAGTTTAATTATTATTCTTACTGGAAGGTTTGACTGTTTTTTATGCACATATGATTGACAACCTCCTAGCTATTACCAGTTGGGTTATGCGTTGGAAATCAAAAGATAAAGGCTATACATATATAGATACTAATATAGATCCATATATTATGGATATGGATATGGATATTTATATGACATTTCAAGAATTTGCAGCCTCCAAGCTCTTACCATTTTAGCAATTTATTGAAATTTATTCTGTCAGCTTGGGCGTACGATTTTAAATTTAAGTAGCTGAACATATATTCATTTATGAATGCGATTTCTTAGTTTAGCTCTTTATTGAGTCTTGCATTAATTGTAGAGTATCTTATTTGTATTTGCAGCCTCCAAGCTCTTACCAGCTTGACAATTTGTTGGAACTCATTCAGTCAGCTTGGGCAAGCGATCTTATACTTGAATAGCATAAGAATTCATTTATGAATGCGATTTGTTAGTTTAGTTCTCTATTGAGCTTTGCATAAATTAAAGGGTATCTTAAAATGCATCAAATGAATGGATTTGCAGCCTCCAGACTCTTACCTTTAACTCTGCCAACTTCAATTGGTTGAGACTTTTGTATAGTTAAAAAAGGAAAGATACATACCTTGAATACTATGATTTTTCAGTTGAATTCTTCACATAGCCCTGCCATAATTTTAGGGTATCTTGAAGTGCATCAGTTTGCAACATTGCTATGCAACACGATGTTATTTTCGTTGTTCTTGTTGTGTGTGCATTTAATATTTGTGTCATATTGCATGGCTCGTTGGATATAGTCCAAAATATACGTGTGTGGGATGTGTGTGTGTGTGAATGTGTGTGTTTGAATGTGTGTGCTTTTGACGTCTATGATGTGTGTGCATTGGATATATGTGTGTGTGTGAGTGTGGCATATGTACGAGTTTTATAAGTTGTGAGCCAAGTGGAGGAGGCAGCGAGGCAACAAATGCCGTTGGATTTGCATGTGCGGGATTTGCAGTCGAGCGGAACTTGCAAAGGCTACCCAAAGAGGGGAGCGGGGAGAGGGAAGGGAGATGGCAAAGCCATCCCAATGCCAATGTGATGCATACTAAATACAACAACAAAAATAAAAAACAACGACCGGCAAAATGGGGAAAGGGGAATGGGAATGGCAACAACATATGCGATATTCTGTTTAAGTTAAACGGATTTTAAAAGGCTTTGCTAAACACTTGTGCACACTAAAGATTACAAGGATGATGGCGAACCCAAGCATGCAGGAGTAGAAGAAGAACAAGAAGAAGAAGAAGCAGTTCCAGTTGCAGTTGCAGATGCAAATGCAGATGTAGATTGTGATGCCCAAAGCCAATGCCAATGCCGATGTCGATGCTCAGTGCTGATGCTGCAGATGTTCTTCTTGCCAAAAAAAAAGCAAAGACAAAAAAAACTGCACATAGTCAGAGAAAAAAGTTTAAGCAGAGATAGGAAAAAAGCAAATTGAGTATAAGAAAATGATTGCAATCCCTGCACAATTTCTGCCACTTTTTTTTTTTTTTGTCTTCTCCACCATCATCAAGTTGTGTGTCGAATAGAAAAAAAAAGGGAAAAGAAAATGGCAAGAAGCTTGCCAAAGAAACACAGGCTAAAAAAGTGCATTAATTGCGGGCTTGGCAATCAAAGCTGCTGCTGCTGCTGTTGGTGAAATATAAAGCAATTAGCTCAGAGATTGTTGTAATTTAATCTTAGCTGTTTTTTAATAGAATAATTGGCAAATTATGTATTACTTGAAACTGATTTCGCTATTAGTTTACTCAGATTTGTGGGAGCAACTTTTAATTATTCGCTGGCTGTCAAAGCAAAACTGCACTTTGATGAGCTCTATAAGCTATACGGATTCTATTATCAGTACTTTTGGTATTGTTTGAGCATTTGCTGCCTTTTGCTTCCCTTTGAGCGCTTCCATCAAAATACTCCCTCATTGTTCAACTGTCTGTCTGTCGGACTCTGCTTTGGTTGACAATGCCAGAGCATCGATAACCTCACAATCGATTCACATGGTCAGCCATAAATATGCTCTGCTCTCTTTCCATCACATTGTCGTTTCCTTTTTGGCATTATAGTGTGTGTGGCGTCATAAAGCGAAAGCCCAGTTGGATGTCGAGTTTTTAAATGGAAACCCAAAACTCTGGCACTACACAATTGGAGTGGACTCTGCTTCAGAAGCTGCTCTCAGTTGTTGGCAGGAGCACGTAGAGCAATTGCTTTTGTTCGGGCATATCCATAACAAAAGTCGCAATTGTTTTGAGTATGCCATAAGTTCTTTTGGCTTTTTAACCTTTTTGTGTGCGTGTTTGTGTGTGTGCAGTTCGACATCATGTTGAAAGATATCATTAAAATCATATGCTGCACTAGTCAAAAACTGGCGACTGACCCTCATGCGATATTCAAATATAAAGTTCAACAGTTACCGAGATTTCTCATTCTATGCATACATTTTTTTTTTTTTATGTGTTGTTCTCAACCGCAAGACAACGAGAACTGCGTGGTCGTCATGCTGCTCACATTTAACCACATATATCAAAAATTATCAAAGTTACAGCTGACACACTTTCAGATGCTCTTTTTTCTTTAATCAGCACAAGGACTTTACCTAACAAAGTTCATTTCAAAAGTTAATGATTTTATGCTGATTAAACATTCTAGTATTTAGTATTTTTAGTATATAACTAGTATTTTGGTATTTTATAGTTGGTACTTTGTGGTAAAACTAGTTTTGGGCCAAGCTAAAATGTTTGATTTTGTGACTCAACTGGAATTTTAGTATATCATTAGTATATTTTTGATTCGTAATTTATACTTGGTATTTTGTGGTAATAAGCTCATATTTCCAGTATTTAGGTCAAGCTAAGAAGTTTGTTTTGTTGCCTGGTATTTTATTAGTTGGTATTTTGTGGTATTAAAACTCAAAATTTCAGTTCTTGATTAATGTCTATTTACTGATTTTGTGTCAAGCTAAGAAGTTTGTTTTGTTGCCTGGTATTTTATAGTTGGTATTTTGTGGTAATAAGACTCAAAATTTCAGTATTCGATTAATGTCTATTTACTGATTTTGGGTCAAGCTAAGATGTTTGTTTTTTGACACAGCTGAAAGTATATACGTAATCAGTATATTCTTTAATAGACGGAATAGAGTGTCTGACAATCTGGTATATTTTAAGTGTGGCACTTCATCGTTATACCAAATTCGGTATTCGGTATTTTTAATATTTTATTATATTATTTGAGATAGTTTTAGAATAAAATCGACTGTTTTGCTTTTATTCAAAATCAAAGCATTTAAAATAATCTTTTTAATTTTACATCTGTTTCTCTGAATTCTGAATTTGATTAAACGATATTCATATTCAAATTAAACACGCTGTCTGACAATTTTGATGGGCCACGTTTCGGGGTTAAAGTGTATTAGAGAAAATGTTATAAAAATAGATGACGAACGTTGTCTGGCCGCATTGCAAAAGTTTCCAATATCACAGGCTGGTAAATTCAGGCTGACAGAAGCAGGAGCGGGAGCTGAAGTATTCCCAGGCGTTATTGGCGACTGATTCCTGGTCTCCAATCCACGCTCCGTGGGTTTTCGCTCTATGCGTGTGTGTGTGGGCGTTGGTCACTGTGTGGTCGATGTGTGGCTAATGTCTATGTGTGTGTGTTCGTGTGTGTTGTGGCTAGAATGTCTGTGTGCAACGTGGGTGTGTGTGTGGGTGGCAGCAACGGCAGCAGCTCTGGTGGCATCGCGCATTGAATTTCATGACGTCATTAGTGTTAATGACATCAGAGCTATGCATAATGCAGAAGTTTAAATATTGTTGCCACACTTTGGCTACGGCCAACGGCTTCTTATGCTCCACATAATGAAAACTTGCATGTTGCATGTGGCATGCGGCAAAACGAGCAACTAGCAACGAACAACTAGCAACCAACCAACCAAGCAGCCATAGTACAAAAATGTAAATGAAAGAAAAATAGAACAAAATGTGAATACTTTGCCATTTTTCCATGGAAAATAATGAGCCATAAAGTGTGCGCAATTACAGTTTGGGGAGGGAGGGAAGACTGTCTGGGAAATTGTGGCACTTTTTACTGTGGCTGCCTTTTCATCGAATAGTTCAAAGGATTTCTCTATCTTCCACCTCCACCTCCCACTCTTACTTTCCATTCACTGGCTTTCAGTCTAGATGTCAGATTGTATTTCATTCACAGTTTGTCCAGAGTTGAGTTCAAAACAGTTTCCAATCTTTAATCATTAGACTTGAACATGCAAATTTCAAAGCGTCCAAAACATGTTTGTTAAGCTTTTTGTTGACAAATCTTTTGGTTCAACAATTTATTGAATTTTTTGGTCAAAGAGAATTTCACTTTACTTTTTTTTTTTGCTGCTTCTGTAAAGTGCACATGGCATACAATATTTTTAATCAACAAATCAATTTGAGCATATACAAGAAACAAAAAAATGTTGTTTTTATGTATAATCGAGAAATATTATTACATTTCTTTTAGTTTGTTTTACCTTTGAGTTACAATTTCAACAGAAATGCATTTATTTGGATTTGTTTAACAAAAAAAGAAAAAGAAATTACGTATACGCAAGAGTGGATTGCATCAGCCTCTGGCTCTGGCTGCTCGACTAAAACGTTGTCAGTTCATTATTAGTTGCTTAAACTCCTATTAGCCAGTTCGCTAATGGTCTTCGCTGCATTAAACCAATTTCGTTGGCTTTTTATGGAGATTCACCGCCCCCCCACCCCTCGACTTAATGAGCTGTGGATGCCGCAAAGCAAAGTCGCCAACTCATCCGCTTAGAAAAGTACTTATTAATAGTTGTTAGTGAGGCTTTTGGCTAGTTATTTTGCAACTGGGCAAACGTGCAGCAACTAAAGCTGCGAAAACTTATTAACACTTGTTTTTTTTTTTGTTTTTCGGGGCAGTTTAAAATGATTGGTTCTCCGCGAAGTGCAAATTAAAATTTGCAAGTTAAGTTTTGCGCGAAGCGGGTGCAAAAATTATAAAATATATTGCAAACGAAGTTGTTTGTGGGAGCTAGCAAACTTTTGCGCCAAGAACTGTGCGACGGGAAATGGCTGAAGAAGAAGAAGAACAACAACAACTTTTCGGCTGGATTGCTGGTAATTGCAGTTGTTGCCAGTTTGGCCGAAAATTGCAGAAGAAGAAGCCACGGCGAAACAACTGAAATAGCAGCAATTTCAAATGAGCAAAAGGCAACATTATGGCCGCAGCTTCTGGCCATCTTTCAGCGCCCTTTCTCTCTCTTTCTCTCTTTCGGAGTTTCCACTCGAACTCTCTCAATCCGTTGTGGACATGGAATGCGCTGCTGTCTCCAGCTACCAACTTTGTTTTCAATTTGCGTCGCGGGCTGCCACATAAATGAAATTGGCCAGCACTTTACGAGGTGTTGGCCCATTTGCTGCTTTATGGCCAGAACGGCGTACAAATACCGATACACATGTATTCACACACACACACACACACACACATACACATACAAGCATGTTAAACACATGGACTATCTAGCTTTATCTGTTGATGGTTTTTTCATTATTTTATACATATTTCATGGTATTCGAATGGAACCTTTGCATTTTTCATTACCTTGCCAAACAAATTGGCGTTGACAACAACGCCGAGCAGATTTCCCCAAAGGATACCACCGACAATAACAACAACAATAACCACGACAGCAACAACAACAACTTCAACAACAACAACAACCGATATCGACAACAACAACCACGACAAGAGCAACCAACAAAAAGTAAATTTAAAATTGAAATCAATAATGTATTTTGGACTTTACGTAGGCGACATTGCAATCAGTTAAAGTCTCTTCCCGCCGCATTGAGGCTGACAACAAGTGGGAAGAGGGGAAGGGGGGTTGGAATGAGCAGGGGAAAGTAGCAAAATGGCTGCTGCTGCTGATGCTGATGAGCAGCCATTGATGATGCCATGATTGCCATTATTAACTCAAAGCTCATCCAATTATTTATAAAACTTTTTTCCACCGACGGAAGTTTCCTTTGCTCACATTTTCTCTGTCGCCTTCAATGGAATTTTACAAATTTACAGCACAAATATGAATTTATTGCCATATAGCCCTTTTTAAAATGATCTAGCCAACTGTAAAAATAATAAATATATTAACTGGCAAAGGGGAAAGGGGGTGCAGAATAAGATAAATTAATTTGAGTTGATTGATTAAAGACAAAATTTGTGTGCTCGAAAGTTGTCGCAACAAATTTAAAATGTTAAACCTCGATTTGTTTGATTTAATATCTGAACCGGTTTATTATTTATTTTTTGCAAAATGCTGTTAAAGCTTTTTTCCACTTTACATTTAAAATTGATGCGTTCACATGCATGCGGCAAGTTTATTTGTGTCATAATTGATGTATACAATATAAATGCAAATAATACCTAATTTTTTTACGGTCAAACGTGATAACATTATAATGCGCGCATTTGGGAATTATGCTGATGGAATGACAACAAAAGAAACTAATACAGAAAGAAGTAAAAAAGATGCAGTTGAGTGTGCTCGACTGTAAGATATCCGCAATCCGATTCAAATAAAAGCAAAACAGTGCGGTTTTAGTCTTAGAATATACTAAATTACCTAAAAATACGAAAAGTATACCAAAAGCTATAATTAGTATATTGATATTGTACCTTTTCAAAATATACCATATAATATAATATATAAAATAAGACAGTGTGCTATTATTCATAAAATATACCGAAATAATATACCGTAGATGCCAAAATATACCAAAATATGTAATTAATATATTGATATATTAATTTATTCAAATTATACAGTAGAAACAGTGCGAGATTATTCTTAAAATATACCAAAATAATATACCAGAACATACAAAAATATAACAAAAGCTAAATTGATGTAGCACATTTAATGCCCTTCTATTCCATGGTTGACAGGTATAAAAAAAAGACGGACAATTCAATGAAAACGGTATACCGGAAAAAAACAACCGCACTTTTTTTGTGTAACGCAATGTAATTGGGGGAAAACTGATTGTAACCGGAGAAGAGAGAACAAAAGATTTTCTTTGGCGGGCAAATTCAAATTTAAAATTCTGCAACGTGTCGCAGCAGAGTTGCAGGTCACGTGATGGGCGCAAAAACGAACCACAAAAAGGCGAAAATGCGGCAATATAAGAGAGAGAGAGTGTAGAATGGGGGTAAAAACTGGTTAAAAGGCACAACACAACACACAAAATGAAGGGAAACGCATGTTACCAGAGTGAAAGAGTGAGAGAGAGAGGAGAGGAAGGGGGCAGGGGAAGCGATACTACAACTGCAACATTTTGCCTGCAACTCGTGTTTTTTTAATTAAACCCAGCGACAATTTGACATCAATATCGAAATTAAGATCTTGCAGTGCGAGCGCAGGAAATGCCGCTAGCCTGAGGCGGGGCAAGTGGTAAGTGGCAATTGGAAAGTGTGTGGCATGTGGCATGTTGAAGTAGTCGCCGAGTTGTGGAGCAACATCCGCTCAGCAGCCACAAAGTGCGGATATCCGCCGCAACAATTTCCACAATTTTGTTTTGTCATTTTCAATTTTGCACATTGCAAATCACGTTTGGGGGGCGTGGCAACGCCTCGCCCTCAGTGTTATTGATGCCGCGAAAGCAATATTCTCTCAAACACTCCCGCACACATTTATAGGGTATTTGTGTTGATGCCACAATTCTGCAAAGCTAAAGATACGAGCACACACATTGATGTGGCAATAAAATATTTGTACGAAGCGAGGAGAAGCGGAGTGGAGAGGAGGGGACTAAGGGAAAAGTCGAATTGGAAACTCGTTGTGGGGCGGGGAAAATGCTGACAGAATTGTCAGCGTAACGGCAAAATAATTGCGGCCTCTGCAACTGACGCAAAATGCTCCATCAAAATGCAAAATGGTAGCAAAAGTTCCAAATGAAAGCCTCAAAATGGGACAACTTAATGAAGCACTCAAAAGTTGCACCAAAAAAAAATAAATGGTGAGGGGAAAAACGCAAAAAGCAAAAAAATGATAAAGAATTGCAACATTCAAATGTGAACTGCAATGACATATGACTGACAAAGTTAACAAGTGCAAAAAAATATGCAAAGTAAATGCAAAATGGGTGTGTGAACAAATGAGAATGCTTTGCATAAAATACCCTGCAGTATAATCCCATTTATAATCCGAGAAGAAAGTATATATTATAACACACAATATAATTCGCTGACTTGCTACTTGCTATAAAATTCATAAAAACCATTTTTGAATTGTCCAACTTTTGGAATACCCATCGAAAGTTAAGGTATTGGTAGCAAAACTGTAAAATATCACTATGTCAGCTATCAAATGGCAATAAAAATTGCGACGTGAATTTATATGTGTTATTAAAAGCATAAATTTTATAAATATCGAGAAGGACAGTCAATGGGAGAGAAGGGCGTTAACTGCCAGCAGCTTGTTTGCCACGTTATGAAAACAGTTTGTTGTTTGTTTGTTTTGATCTGAATTAAAAACTCATAAACGATTATAAATTGCCTGTACTTTGGGATGTGAGAACTGAGTCGCTTATTGCATTAAGTTTTTAAACGTTACGAGCATTCAAATTGACACTTCATTGCATTCATTTAAATAAAAAATGAATTGTGATTGCACTGAGCTTTATTGATCTCTTACAAATTTAAAGCAAGAGAAGCTAAAACTTTTTTATAAGAAAAGTACATTCAATTTGATGAAATAGTACAACTTCTTTTGTGGTGGAATTTAAGAAAAAAGTTAATTCAAAGTAGCCAACTTAATTTTACATTCAGCGCACAAATGTAGGCAAATGGTTTGTGAAAATGGTGATAAGCTTGAGTGGAGATCTCGTGACTGTGTCGCTTTCTTAATGCACTCGTGGGACGCAATTAGCTTTCTAATGGCAAGTGAAAATAAACAGCATACTTAAAGTTAACTAAATACTTGAGATATCTGTAGTTTAAGCCGTGGGGCTAAGCTTAAAGCTGATTACGCACTTTTCAGAATAAACATTGGGCAAATAAAAAATGAAAATGTATTAAAAAAAAAAAATACAAAAAACACTGCGAAACGTACAAAAATAAACAACAACGATACGGACATAAAACCGCGAGAAACTCTTTGAGAAAGCTTAACTGTAAAATATCCTGCAATTATTGCCTAAAGTCGTTGGAATATAAATGTAACATTAGTTATTTATTGCAATTAAATGTAAGTAATTGAGCTCGATAATAGAAAATTCCATGAAAGTTTAGTGGGAGCTTGGCAAACCCTTCGGTAATATTTTATGAGCATAGGGTATTTTGCGGAAGCGAAGCAGGCAAAATGGGCAAATGAATAAAAATGATTGTGGTAGCGCTGTGAAGTTAAGCAGAAGCAGACATGAGAAAGACGAACGCGTGTGAGGCAATAAAGCAACACATAAGCCACATAAAAACAAAAAAAAGTAGAACGTCGAGGAACGAGAATGGAGAGTGTGCTCGACTGTGAAATACTTGGAGTGGTGAAAAAATATTCTAGATATGCGCAGCAGTTACAGTTGTATTTTCGCCAAATTTGAAGTCTTTAGCTCTTATAGTCTTTGAGATAGAGATATTTATATAAACGGACAGACAGCCAGACGGATGCGGCGTTGCCACCTTGCTATAATACCTTACTAGCCTGCGGTTAACGCGAAATAAAAACACACACAAACACTAAGGGACGTCAAAGCGCGTGAGTAAGGGCGAAAACAGGACATGAAAGAAATGGCGAATTAAGAGGGAGAGGAACAGCTTTAACACGCGGCCGACTGCGTTAAAAGTTTTCAATTTTTACGACTTCATTAGAAACGCATGATGAGCAATAATGATAAGATACACAGACACGCACACTGTAAAACGCAGCGAAGACAAGACGAAGGATGTGAGAGTGCGATAAGAGGAGAGTGAGGGGGCGACAGACTCAGACAGCTGTTGCCCGACATTGCAACTACTTACACACACTACACAAACAACCACTACAACTCTACTACAACAAGCATAACTACAACTACAACGACAACTACAACGACAACTACAACTAATAGAAGTAGAAGACGGACCGCAAAACGCAAAAAGTCACGAAAGAAGGGAGAGCAACAACAGCAAACAGCGTCGGAAGAGCAAGAAGAGAGAGAGAGTCGAAGTAAGCAGCATGAGAGCGACAAGTAGAAGGCGGAGTCAAAGGCGACGGCAAAATTGCGACAAGATGAAGGAAGTGAAGCAGCTGGAAAATTACTCCACACACTTTATGAATGAGTGTCATTTAAGTGGCCAAATGTGTGTGTATGTGTCTGTGTGTGTGTATTTTCGAGTGTGTTGTGGCTGGCAGCTTAAAGGCAAACAGCGGGAGCACAAGTATGGGAGTGAGAGTGACATATATCAAGGCGATGGCGAGAGAGCGGGAGCGAAGATGTGTGAGTGGAGTGTGAGTGTGAGTGTGAGAGCGCAATGAGTAGCTGTCTGTAATGAAAGTTTAAATTGTTTTTGTTTTCCGAATGCTTAGACAAATGTGGACTAACACGAGTTTGAGGTTTAGGGCTTCGGATTGGGGTTTGGTTCTCGGTTTGGGTTCGGGGTTGGGTTCATTCAATTCGTTGAGTTGTTGTTTTTGGCATTCGGGCTAATAAATTCAGTTTTTACACGAAAACACATAAATATTGAGCTGGGAGCTATTGTCTCTGTTGTGTTATAAAGTTTATCATAAATATATTGTGCTTTTTGTGTGCGAATGTCTGGGAGATGGGGGATAGAATAAAAAGATAGCTTCTGCAAAAAAGGGCAACACATGATAAATAAGTGGCCAGAGAAAATGTGTGTGGGAGTCTGAAATGAAGATTAGCAATGCTAAGAGAAGTGTCGAGAGCTTTTTAAGTGATGACACTATCGAAAGCTTAAAGAGATTCATTTCTATATTAGTTATCGAATGCTTTAAGCGATTAAATTTTATATACCGAGTTCCATTTCATAATAAAGCCAAACTATTGCCTCCCTATCATCTGAAAATTATTCTTGAACTTTGATAATCAAATTTCGGTGCAAAATTATTTATCTTACAGTTCAGTGGCTGCAAGTTCTGTAAATCGATTAATCCAATTTTGCTTTTTGCTTTCACAATTTATCCACATTTAATGCAGTTGCCAGTTGAGCTTGGATTGAGAGCATGCACAAATTGCTTTAAACCTTTTTCAATTCGAATTACTTTGAAATCAAGTTATAAGAACTTGTACTCATACTCGTAAGCACAATCAAAGGCAGCCACCACAAATATTTGCTCAAATTGAATTTGGCAGTGAGCTCAATACCAAATGAAGAACAGCAAAAAAAAAACCAATGGAAAATGAAAACTTAAATGAAAGCCAATAAAAAGCAACTTGGAGGACAGTAAAAACAATTTGTCGACTTGCTTTTAGTTTCTTGCTCCTTTACTTCTTATTCACGCTCGCTCAGCTTTCTATGTATGTATGTGTGTGTGTGAGGCGCCTCGAGGCGCCTTCTGTGCTGTGCTGTTCAACAACTTCCGTTCGACTAATTTCATTTACTTGGCCAACTGCGGCAGAAGCTGAGCAACTTGTTAACTGGTAATTGATTTCATTAGGCCTCCCTTCTCCCCACTCTTTAAAGGGGAAACTGCGGCTGCAAATTATGCTGCGGCTGTGACAAAGGAAAAGCCATCAAATTTTCAAAAGAACCGCAGACGCAAATCGACTGCAATTTGTTGTTGTCCCCTTGACAACTTGTTCGACTAGTTTGGCATATGTTTACAGAGGAGAAGGCGTGCCTCTACCCCAAAATAAGAAAAAAAACTGAGAAGAATCAACTCTTACTCTTAGTATTTTGTTTTATTTTTATCTCTTTTGGCCGACCCGCTTAGCAAGTTTGCCAACTGATCAGTATGCGACAACATGACACATACATTTTTCACCAATTTCCGTAACAGTCGCTGGGATTCACTAGGAATACTCTAACTAAAGTTGTTTAGAATGCATCATTAGGTTTGGAACAGGTGTGGGATTTATAATAAACAAAAAGAATATAAAGAAATTGATACAGTAATTGTTTGTCTGCAAAAATTAAGAACACCACAGCTTGAAAAAAATCTTCCGCAGAAAAAACTTCATCAAATTAAACTGCTTAACATAATATGCCAATTTAAATCTTATTACCATTAAGAAATCACTAAATTTTATATAGAAAATCAGCTTACAGAATATTTATTACAAGAACCGAAATTAATATGATCATCATGAAAAATCATGAAAAAAATTTAAAATAAAAATTGCAATTTTTAATTTCGCAACCATAAATGCAAATTTCTTCGCATAATATCCCAATTTTTATTTCATTACCTTAAGAAATAACTAAATTGTATATGTATATTATTACAAGAAACATAATTTATGTGATTACTAAACAAATAGGAATATTAATTGATTGTATTTTTAATATCGCAACTTTAGATGCAAATTTCTTAGTAAGTTAAATATCTTAGATATTATTATTACGATTAAGTTTTGGCTTTATATTACTATTTAAATCACTGTATTCCATATTGGGACAGCTATGAGCTCATCGCTTGTAGTTTTGGCTTCGTTTTCATAGCGAGCATCATTATGCATTGGCTTGAACAGATTGCATCATTCAATTGCTGTGTTGACTCACAGCTTTAATGTGCTTAAAAATATACTTAAAAACAAGTTGTTGGCATGGGGATATAGCTCAGTGGTAGAGCATTCGACTGCAGATCGAGAGGTCCCCGGTTCAAACCCGGGTGTCCCCTGAGGAGCAACTTTTTGTTTGCAAAGTTTAAAGGAAAGATCACGGATAATTATGAAAAAGAAAAAGCAATGAAAACAAAAGCTTAGCAAAATGGCAATGCAAACTTTTTCAGCTCGTTGCATATTTTATTATCACTTTTTGTGCATTTTAAAAATTTGCAGAGTACATTTGAAAGTGTATTTTAGTTTCGCTTCGTCACCTTTTTCGCTTCGTTTTACATTTCGACTCCGCGTGTGTGTGTGTGTGTGTGTGTTATTTTTTTTCTGTAGTCATTTTTGGCATTTCGTTTTCGTGCTCTCTCAGTTTTCAGGTCGTGTGTCAGTGACATTGTTATCCTTTCGTTTGGTTGCTTATCCTTGTCGTCTGGCAAATGGAACCTGAATGTGTTTGCTATCTGTATTTTTTTTTTTTTGTTTTTTTGTGCTCTGTCGCATCTTTGAAATCTGCGCGAAATGCAAAAGAAAATTGTTTTCATTTTCCATTTTCATTTTTTTTTTTTTTGCTGTTGTCTTTTTCTCTTGCAAGCAAATGTTGTGCTTCATTTATCATTTGCTGTTTGACTTTTATGCGGCGTCATAACTCCAGAAATGGACATTGATTTGACTTTGAATCTCAAATGTCCTGGAGAGTGGCCAAACCCGTTTGATTATTATCCTGTTCATCTGTCTTCCCTCTCTCTCTCTCTCTGCAATTCACACGATGCTTGAGCTTCAACTAATTGAACCTGTAATTGGCTGCAGGTGTCCTTGGTTATCCTCCTGTTGCTGTAATTGGATGCTGCTCCTTCATCTTCAACTCTCTCTTCCGCTCTCTCTTGCAATTGCTGCAGTGGGAAAACGCTTTATTTGCATATAATCAAGCGAATTGCAAATTGCTGGCGTTAGCTCATCAATAGAGATGAGTTCTCTGCCACCTCTCTATCTCTCTCTCTCTCTTTCTCTGGTCTTGTTTGCCATCACAAGCATTTGGCTAATTTGTTGGACAAATAAATACAACGCGAGTGAGTTCGATTCACTTTTGACCCATTCAACTGCTTAAACCAGAATTCCGCGGTATTTCCAAATTATTTCAATTATTATTTTTCCAGGCATGATGTGGGCGTCAACAGCTTATTAAATACCTTTTATTCATTTGCATTTTCATTTCAATTTTCATTATATTTTTCGCCTCGCTACTTTGCTTTGGTTTTGCCTTTTTTCTGAGCTAACCAAAACATGTCCATCATCCTTTGTTGACCATTTTATTGGGGCTTGCGGGTTTCTTTCTCTCTGCATCGTCAGCTGTTGCAAAAGTTAACTTATAGCTGCAAAGTCTGAGTAATTAACTGATGCTCTACAGCATTGCACTGCATATCGATTTGTTTATATAAACAGTTATTTTCGATGCGATTATCACTTGGGGATATAGCTCAGTGGTAGAGCATTCGACTGCAGATCGAGAGGTCCCCGGTTCAAACCCGGGTGTCCCCTAGAAAACTTTTTGCTAATTTAGTATTATTATGTATATTATTTATACATATTATATATGAATGAAACAATTAAAAAAAGGGAAAGAAATTATTATCATATTTTTATAAAAAGAAAATAATATAATACCAAGAAACTAAATTATTAAAGACAGAATCCAATAAACAGAAATATTATTAAACCAAGGAAATAGGAAATTTATATAACAATATATTAAACTGTACCCAAAAAGCGATATATTGTTAAAGTTTAAACAAATATTTCATCGTATAAATGCCTTATTCGATTTCATTATTTTAATAAATAAAATGTCTTGTGTCTTTACAGATTTTGCAAATCATGCTGCGCCCAAATATTATACAAAATTATCAACAAAATTTGATATACACAGTAAGTGTTGTTCTTTATAATTTTCAAACTTTCTTATCTAGATGAATTGATTAACTAAATAACTATCTTTTTTTGTTGTTTAATTTTTTATTGAATGAATAACCTGTATAACTCAATAAGTATTGTACATCAATAATAAAGGAATACTTGTAGTGAAAGAAAATTAAATCAGTCATCATAAAGATGAGTTGATTTACTCAATTGCTGCCTTATCAAACATTACACACAATAGAAGATGAATTGATTAACTAAATAGCTACCTTATCAAGCATGATATACAACTGAAGATGAATTGATTAACTCAATTGTTGTTTGCGTGCTCTTTCATTAAAAATTATTATTAGAACTTGACCGATTATTAAGTCAAGTGCGCATTTGCTTAAAGATAATTAAAGGGTGCTTGCGTTGAAGAGTTGATTAGAAGTCTTTGCTTTTGCTTACAAGTTTTCTAATCTTACTTGCTACATATATAGTGAAAGAATTCCAGAATATGTTAGTGAATTGTTTATGAAAGTTACCGAGATAAAACCATTTGATTCCCTCAACTGTCAAAATCAATTAGTTGAAATCGCAAATGTTTAGCTATTTAATGAACTTGCTGCATTATTGAAATCCCGTATAACGAGCAACCTCAATTGTTGCCGGGGCAACAACATTCGGCACACTTGCCATGAATACTGATGTATTTATTGCCATTTAAAATGTGACATTAATGTTGCATGCCGCACATTGCACAACAGTTTAAGTCGCAGACGAAGGCGAAGGCGAAGGCATTGAAAGTGCTTTTGCTCCTCCGGCTGCTAAGTCAGAATTCCCAGAATTTGCGCAATGGGAAAAATAACTTAATTTTTCCACATATGCGCTCATGGCAACATATTTCCATGGTATGCAACTCATCACTTAGACAGAGAGAGAGAGAGAGAGCAAGAAAGAGTGAGATGGAGAGAGTGAATGGAAAATCTTGGCGAATATTTTGTGGCATGCTTCGTCATCTGTGATATGGATAGTTTAGTTGCTGTACTGTCGATATATATATAGTGAAGATATGTCGGTGAGTAGGCGACACTCTGTTAAATGAGCGTTAATAATGCATGGCCAGCATGAACGATCGTTAGGCCGAGCGGCACGCACATTTATGTTAATGTCTCCTCTTGGCTGGCAAAACAAAGGGAAGAAAGTAGAAGAAAGTCAGGAAAAGCAATGTTGAAAGCGAGTGGTAAGTTAAATGCCACACAATAAGTGGATGAGTTGCTGCGTTCGAGTATTTGAGACAGTAAATACGAGTAGTTGTTGTTGTTGTTGTTGTTGGAGTTGGGGAAGAGAGCGAAGACTGCTGCTGCTGCTATAAACTGTTGCCGGTGGCAAGGACACGCAGGACACACTTGAGCTGTTCAATATTTGGGGCTGTCATTGTTGTTATTCTGGCCTTGTTATTGTTATTGTTTTTGTAGTCGTGCGTGCGTTAAAGCCAACACGTTTCCTAGTGTCCCTGTTTATGTACAGCGAGTGTGACTGTGTATTGCTGTGTGTGTGTGTGTGTGTGTGTGTTGGACTCTGTGTGTGTGTGGTTGTGTGTGCGTGCTTTCCAATTAAGTCGGAGAGATAAAACAAAACATGGAGCTGAGGTGAAAGCCAAAGTTTGTGTAAGCCAAGACAATGCTCGGCGGTTACAGTAACAAAAACAACATGGCTGCAAATACATATATATATATGTGTGTGTATGTACACACACACACACTAGCAGCACACTCGAAATATGCGCCTGGCAATCAGCAAGCAAATATTAGAGCACAAAAATCGTTGCCTACTTTTAGGCGTGCGTTGAAAGTCGCCCCAGGAAACACCGAAGCTTGCAAATGCTGCGACTCCGTTGTGTGTCCCTTTCCCTTTCCTCCTTCCTTCTCACACTCGAGACAATCAATAAGCATTCACCTAATCTGAATTTTCATTTTGGAAAATTGCGTTGCCACCGCGTCTTGGCTTTTGTTTGCCGGCTGCCGTTGTCTACGCGTTTCGAGGTTATTATTCAATTTTCGCACAAATTGCTCACATAAGCGGATTATGTTGACTCACAAGCACAAACACATACACCTCTCGCTACACACACACATGAATTGACTTTGCCGAATGTGTAAAAAAACAAGCAATAAATCAGCTTAAAATTTACACTGCCGAATGCCGAATGTCTCAACAAAAGTTTTTTCACAATTCGACAATAAAATTTTTGTTTTTTTTCTTGTGTTCGTTATAACTTTGTGCTGTAATCGATATAGAAATCCGCTTAGCTTTATTTGCTTTTTCATCAACTACGTATTTGATGTATTTTCTGGTTTTTTGTGCTTTTTCTTTTGCTCAACAATTGCCCTTGACTGTCTCACATTTGTTTGGAGTGCAACTCGTAACTCGTGTTCTAATGAAGCTGAAATTTAATATGCCTTCAGTAAACTGACTTTATTAGGGGAATATACATATATGTGAGAAGGGTTACTCCTGATTAGGTCTTTTGTTCCCTAACTGAGGACTTGGGCTTTTCCTTTTGATAACGATTTGACACTATTGTGTGGCCGCCTTTTTTATGGGAGAACTCTATTGAAAATAAGTTGAGAGCAGGTTAAAGGTTGAGGGCAGCACATCCGACCTTAAGGATGTGTTTAGATTTATGATTAGTTTTAATAGTAAAGATAATTTGGAGATGGAAAAATGTGAAGATGAAGATGTAGTACAGAGTTCAAGTTCTCTTACTAAATTTACTGTGAGATACCCGATTGAATAAAACAGAGAGGTATTTATTTGAAAATATACCAATTTAATATACTACAAAAATACTAAAAATATACCGAATGGTTTATATGCTATATTGAGTTCTGGTATATTTTATATACCATTTATATAGTTTAAAATATACCAGAGCTCAATATAGCATATAAGCCATCTGGTATATTTTGTATACCATATAGAGTAAAATATACCAGAACTCACTATATCAGATATGTCATTTGGTATATTTTTAATTTATTTATTACCTCATCAAAATACCATTTGGTATATTTTTAGAATTTTACCCACACATACACTTTATGGTATATAAAATATACCAAATTGTCAGCCAAAGTGACTTAGATTCCTAGTAAGTAGGACTTTTATCCATTGTAGCGTATATATAAATATATATTTCCCACAGTTCAAGTTCTTTTATGAAATTTACTACTAAAAAAGTGCCAGTTAAGTTCTTTAAAGCTAATTAATCAATATTATTGTAATGCAACTCATCTGCATAAACACAATTGCTATTTTTATATAACAAGGACATTTGCCTGGCACACATTTTAATAATAATTGTGAGGCATGGGATCCATTTGTAATGCTTGCGCATAAGCCTCGTACTTATGGCAATTTATACGTGGTCAACTACGGCGCGCTTAACGTGTTTTTAATTATGTTTCAACGACAGACTCATTACGGATGGATGGTCGCCGCCAGGACCCAGGTCCGAGAGCGAGCGAGCGACTCTAAGAGCCCATGATTAATGCATGAGCATCTAAAGGACGACAGGACGACGACGACGACGACGAAACTGAAACTGAAGAGGTAGACAACGACACCCTGATAATAACTGAAAAGGTGGCAGAGAGAAAGCAACAAACAAACAAACAAACATGGTGGAGAACAGTAAACATCTCGTCTCGGATGTAGGTTGTGCGTTTGGTTATTAACATGCCACGTAAACTGGCAATGACGTATGGTGTAAACAGCAAGACGGCAACATAACGAGGTGGGATGTGGGGGAAGGGGGGCGATGTGATACGTTACGAGGCGATGCGATGCGATGCGATACGATGCGATGCGATGTGAAGCGACGAAATCGGGGGCAAAAGTGTTGGGCCGCGATAAAATTGCGGAAGCGCAAAGAATGCCGATGGCATCGCCCTGTTGCCAGCAAATGATGGAAGTGAAAGAAGGTTCGCTTACGGCCTCTCTTTCACTCTCTCTCTCTCTTACTGCTTCTCTCCTTTCTCCCTTGCCACGCAGTCACATAGTCAACTTTTGTATGCCTGACACACGTTATGCCTTAAATAACGGAAAATGTAAGGAAAATATTGCAGGGGGAAAACGAGAAAAAAAAATGGAAACTCACCTGTCGCCGCACAGCAACAACGAACGACAACAACAACAACAATTTGTGGGGGGGGGGGAAGCATGGCCAAAACGCCTTAGCCATCAGAGCTGAGCCAAAACATATGGGACTCGCTGCCAGCTTCAAGCTCTCCACTCGGCACTCGCATAAACGATTCAGATTCAGTTCCAGTTGCTGCTTGTCATCAGCCACGCCCCCTCCGGCCACGCCCCTCGCTGGCTTAACCTTGTCGTCCACAGGCAGCATCGGTTGAGAAGAGACTCCTTCTTGCCACATCCGTCGAGGCTTTCATACGGAAATCGGTTTGTCTTACGCTTGCCTGCACATGCGGCTTCCCAAATGTCGCTGCATTTGTAGAATGTTTTTTTTTCTTTCTTTTTTTGGTTCGTTCTACTTCTTCAGCTTTGCCTGAAGATATCCAAGCTAAAAGGTAGTTCTTCAATTTCTAAGCAGCTGCAAATCAACTGAATTTATGTGTGTTTCGAGGCAATTTATAAGCAAAACGACGAGCAATGAAAACGGACTTTATAGATGCTTGCGCTAGGGTCTAGAATTTATCATATTTATACATTATTTAGGCTAGTTTTATGGCAAACATTGTTGTAGGAACGAGTAAGAAAACAACAGTCGAGTGTGCTCAACTGTGAGATACCTATTGTGAGTAATATATTGAAAATATACCAAATAAATATACCACAAAATACTACAAATATACCGAAAGAAAGTTGGTTCATTGATAAAGGAATACTTTCAAAATAAACTAAATACAAAAATATACTAAAGGTTACAGTTGGTATATTGCTACATTCATAATATACTAAAAACTGAACTATGCCAAAGGTTACAGTTGGTATATTGATATAGTACTACATTTATAATATACTTAATACTGAACTATACCAAACGCAATATTTGGTACATTGACATAGTACTATCTTAAAAATATACTAAATATGAAAATATACTAAATATTACTTTTGGTATATTTATAAGTTACTAAGTTCAAAATATACTGAATACTAAAATATGTCCCATGCTAAATTTTGTGGATTGATATATTAATATATGCAAAAAATACTGAATACTAAAATATACCAAATGTCGGCGATGCTTCCTTTTCTTTGCTACATACATTTCTTCTTATGCTTAACAAGTGAAGATTTATTTCTAGAAGAATTCGTTTAGTTTTATTTGCTGGTTTAACACTTTTCGGCGTTGACTTTGTTGCTACTCTTTTATGCAGTCTTTCTATCCATTGTTAAGCAACTGCTTTCAATTTGGGGGAAATGTGTCTAAGCTCTTGTAAAATCTCCCCTCCCCGGAAATTTCAGGTGGCGATTTAAGGTTTTACGGCATTTTGGTTTGCCGGAATCGTCGGTGAAAGACACTTTTTGTTTATCTGCGTGTTGAAGCTGAAGCTGAGGAATACGACGAGCATGACACTTTATTTTATGTTTCTGCTTTATGCTGTGCATGTAAACGCTCTTCCACCTGCCACGCCCACTTACGCCCATATAATTTAAAGTGCTTCGTTCTTGAGAGCTGAGCGCTGTCCTCTCACTCGCTTGCTGCTTTTTATGATGTCTGTCTTACTTTACCTTTTTGCAAATGACAAAATTAGCGCAACGAACTCGTGTTTGTTTTTTTTTTGTTTTTGTTTTTTTTTTTATTTCAACTGCACAACGTGTCGTATACGCAATGTAGCGCAGCGTGCAAAAGATACAAATGTTAAGGATGCGTCGTTTAACCTACATGCTTGCCTCCTTAATTTAATATGTAGTACGAGATGAGAACTTGTGTACTTAGCACTTGACAGATTTCCTCTACGTACGGGTCAGCGGGACAGCAGCAGCGGAAAACTCCACTCCACCTACCCCTCAAGCAATTACATTAAGTATACGTAGAGTGGCACAGCAGAAAGAAGAGAACTTTTTACCTTTTGACTGTAAGGAAATGCCGTAAACTTTTAGTTTTTGTTTTTCATTTTCATTTTTGTTTTAATTTTTATTTGACGTAAATTAAAATTGCAGTTATTTGAATTTCAATTTATTAAGTATACGCACGGTACACAAAGGAGAAAAATAGAGAGAGAGAGAGAGTACAAACAAACATTCAGTATTTGGTTTTTGTTTTATTCGTTTCCACGTTTCTTTTTTGCTTCTAACATATATAATCATATATATATTTATTTATATATATTTATATAAAAAAACTACATAAAATTCATTTACACACAACAACAGAAAAACTCATCAAAATTAACAATAAAAGCACTTGAACAAATGCAAATGGAAATGGAAATGGATGTGGAAGTGGAAGTGGAAATGGAATGTGAAATCGCCATAAAAATATTGTAAAATATCGCAAAATTCATATAAAACAAAGGGGGTAAAAAACTCTCGAAAGAAAAGCAAATTAAATGCTCGCTGTATGTGTGTGTGTGCAATAGTATTTAATGTATGAGTGTCTGAGTGTTTTGTGTATTTATTTGAGTTAACTAGAAATTCAAAATTTATTCAAATATTGAAATGAATGCGTTTCGCATGCACTTACAATCAATGGAAATAATATTTGAAAATTGATTTCAATTATTGTTTTGGCATTTTTCTCTTTTTTGTAAAATTTTAAAATAATCATATATATATACATATACACTTAAATTGTTTTTGTTGTCTAATACATTTCGGTGAATGTATTTTAAGTACTTAAATTTATAACTAAAACTAATGATAACATTTCTTATTTATTTTCCTTTTTTTTTGTTGTTAATTTGTTTTCTTTTTGTTGTTGTTTGCCTTTGTCATAGTCATAGAGATAGTTGAAGCCTCTGAGCTTCAAATTGGGATTACAGATAGATAGTTTTAGTTTTGGAATTCTTGTTATTTTATAGTTGTTGTTTTGCTGGGCTATCTAGATGATAATTGACTTTGCGAATGGGGGGGCGGAGAGGGGAATGTATCGATTTAATGCAAATTATATGTATGTATTCTTTAAGCAGCTTTCGTTAGTATATGTTTGTATGCATGTGTGTAATCGTATGTAGTTTATATATTTTGTAAATATATTTTTAATTACATATGCGCATATACATACAAAAAATTAATCAGTCTAAGTACGTGTTTTTGTTGTTGTTGTTGTTGTTGTTGTTTCACACACACTTCTTCAAAGAAATTTGACTTGTACAACACATTCAACTTGTAACTTAAATATCATATTAGTTGAAACTTATACTTTCCGTGTGGTTCATTGTGTGTGTGTGTGTTTGTGTATGTCTGTAAACACATAGAAACCACATACTTCATCATCATCATCCAATCTTATCATCATCGTCATCGTCATATCCGAGTAGGTAGCATTTATAAACATTCACAAATATCACGAACCGAACAGAAGATCGCTTCAACGGAAGCCACATTTTCACGTTCTTCTCTCTCTTTGTCGGTTCTTTACTTTTTTTTTTGTTGTTTTTACTCATTATACTTTCTTTATTTCTTTCGAAAACAAATCTAGTTAGTTGGTCGTTTGTTTGGTTCGCTGCTCTCACGCATATTTGCTAAATTTCCAACGCTGTGTCGACAGCGCTGAATTGCAACGCTGCGCACTGATTCCCTGCTCGTTGTGATCTCGCGTGTCCAGGCAAACGTTGATCTTGTGATGCCGCACCATGCCCCCATCCCGCATGATCCAGCGTTGATTCTCTGAATCGTCGCACGATTTCAGCACCACCTGAGAGCCGCGAGCGAACTGCACCAGGGTTAGGCAGAGATCATCGTGCTTGATTTCGCCGCGTTTCGAGTATGCCCATTCCTGATTGCCGCCCGTATTGTGGCAGGGGAAGAGACCTGCATGAGGGGGAGTAGAGAAAGAACATACAAAATAGTGTTGTAAAGCGGGTAGATTTTGGAGTATAATACATATTTAAAGTGTATATATTATTTTTAAGTACTTAGAACTTAAGATAGAGGCATTTATTGACCGCATTTGTAGAAGAAACTTTCGCAGAAGATGTATAACTTTTGTCAGTGTTGTACAACACCAAAAACATTATGCTTAAAGTGCTGAAATTGATTGATTTTTGTGTAATAACTATACCATATAATTTCCATATATATTTTTGGTTTTCAAAGCATTTTAAATTTGTAGTGTTGTAAAACACCACAATAATCTTAATATTCAATTTATATATTTTAAGTTTCGTATATTTTGCAAATTTACTTTATAGAACATTTAAAATTTTTGTGATTTCACATTCAAAGAAAAGTTATTTATGCTGCCAGTGTTGTGAAACACAAATATCTTAGGTTTAGGCAGCTAAAATAATTATATGCTGGTTGGTCTGTATGTTATGGACGAGTTTTTCTTTCTTATTATTTTCAAATTTATTTACATAATTTTTTTCTTCCATTTTTTTATAACTCTAATTTTTGCAACTTTTTTTTATTACGTTAATTTAATGGTTTCAATTTTATCATAATCTAATTATTTGTACATCTTTTTATTACTCACCCACAGTGCCGTCTATCAAATGACCCATTGTGTCCAAGCATTCGGTCTGATCCTGTCTGAATTGTCCCACTTCCTGAGGTTCGGGCGCCTGCAGATCGGGATACACGTTCTCCAGATACCACTTGAAGGGCTTGCAATGCAGTTTCTCCTTCAAAGCCAAACGATCATCAATGCTGAAGGCGAGACGAAAGATAAAGCAAAGAAGCAATTTAGAGCAAGAAAGTGAGGAGCAAAGTTTTATGCCCAACTCACTTGCCAAATGGAATATTCTTGGCCAGTGGCACCGCATTGTAATAATGCTGCTTGTAGTCATCCATCCAAACTTCGGCAGCACGTCGCGTATTCCGGGCAAAGACATTGCCACTGCCCCCCGGGAAGGTGTAAGGATGACGCTTGCGGAACACGTGACCCACTCGACTGCAGGGAATAATCTCCAAGCTGCCACCGCATTGCCACACGCGGAACGAAATCTCCAGATTCTCACCGCCCCACACGTCCATCTTCATGTCGTATTTGCCCAACTTATTGAAGTACGCCTTGTCGATGACAAACAGACCGCCAGCAATCATAGGCGTCCTGATCGCAGTCGTTGGGTCATTGTGGCGAGCAGCACGCTCGCTGGGACTGAGATACTCCCACTTGAAGATCAGATTCCAATCGAAACCGCCGCGCAAATCAGCCGAGGCGCCAATGTACTGGAAGTTGTCCATGCTGATCACATCGATGACGGGACAAACCACCCGGGTGGGATCCTCCCGCACACGCTCCAACAACGGTTCCAGCCACTGCTCGTTGCACTCCACATGGCTGTCGAGGAAGGTGAGCACGCTGCTCACAGCCGCGTCCGCGCCACGAACTCGCGATCGAACCAAACCTTCGCGCTTGTCGTTACGTATGATCCGCACCTTGTCGATCTTCGCGAGCTCCAGACCGTCCTCGGCTGGAAAGTGTCAAAAAAGAAAAGTGCAGAGTTGAAGTTTGTGTGTGGTAAGTTTGCAGTTATCTATTGCTATTTAAAGAGTATTTTGAACAAGTGCCAAGTGGGTCAGCTAGAATAATATCTGCGGCCAAATGATTGCTGCCAATAGTTATTTCAAGGAAGCAGAATTTATGTTGACTATCTTAAAAGGGGAGTGCACTATATTATCATTTTATTCGTATTTGCATTTAACATATTTCTTAGAGCATTGGGGAATTCTTAGAAGAAAAATCATATGCTCAGCTATCGAATTGGTTAGTTTGAAATTGGAATTTCTGCTTTATTTATAAAGATTTCTATTTCGAGGTATTTAATGCTCAATCTGGTATAATTTGCGCTCTATGGTATATTTCGAATATAATACTATATCAATCTGGTATTTTTTGTAAGAAATGGTATATTTCAAATATAATACTATATAAAATCTGGTATAATTTGCACTCTGTGGTATATTTGGAATATAATGCTATATCAATCTGGTATTTTTTGTAATCAATGGTATATTTCGAATATAATACTATATCAATCTGGTGTTTTTTGCGCTCTATGGTATATTTCAAATATAATACTATATCAATCTGGTGTTTTTTTGCAATCTGCGGTATATTTCGAATGTGCTACTATATCAATATACCAACTACAGTCATGTATAATTTTAGTATCCTTGTGGTATATTGATTAGGTATATTTTATAATTAATATCAGACTCTTTAGTTTTTATTACAACTTAAACGGTTTTACATTTATATTTTTTGTCAGTTGTGGTTTGTGTTTAATTATTACTGGAAGAGTATTTATAAAATTGTAAATTCAAAAAATTGCATTACTGTTGTATTACCATTCTGTGGCAGTTTTTAGTATAAGTATATACAAGTGGTATATACTTTATTAAAAAAGTAAAAGAAAAAAGAAAGTCAAACAGAACCAAGTTTAATTTACTGCTCTGCAAAGTTGGCACATTTTTCACCTAGAGTCAGCTTAACATATTGTGCTGCTGCTGTGTGGTAGTGTGTCAGCATACTTACGGTGGTCACTGTAATCGTCCACAAGCACAATTTCGCGTATCAAGTGCTCTGGACTGCGATTGAGCACGCTGACAATGGTTCTCAACAGCGTTGAGCGCGCCTCGTTGTGGAAAGTGATGATGACGCTTGTTTCGGGCAAATCCTCGCGGAATTTTCTCGCGCGGCACCTAGGAAGAGGGAGGGAGAAAGGGAAGAGAAAGAGAGAGAGAGAGAGAGGGAAGGAGAGTTGAAAAGAGAATGAACCGAAGGTGGCATGTAAAAATCACAAAACTTACATGGGATTCCTTGTGTCGGGTATCTCGCGATTACTGGGCAACGCATCGCTGGCCTCCTGATTGAAGCGATTCCTGATGTACGGATCCTCGCCGCTGCGCAAGCCGCCGCCTCGAATGTAGCCGGCCTCATCGAAATACTCGACCTCGCCATTGCCACGTGAGCTGGGTGCCATGGGCAGGCGTCCGGCAATTGGGAGACTGCTGCTGCTGCCGCCGCCGCTCTGGAAGGTCTCCTCGAGCGCAACGATGCCATTCAACTTGAGGCCATGAACCGCATTGCGTTCGAAATCCTTTGCGGAGCCGATTAAAATGACATTGCCGCCGGGATCGTCTGCTCCACTGCCGCCGCCAGAAGCTCGAACTCCGGCGTTGGCAGCTGGCGCCCATTGCTGGCGTGCTGTGGATGCGCCAGACGATACATCGTCCTGGTATTGCTGCATGGCCGTTGCCACCTCACGTAGCCTCAGCGCTCGATTTTCCACCTAAAAGAGCACACACACAAAAAGAGAGAGTCATGAGTGTGAGTGTGAAAGAAACATTGCCACATTTAATTTATTTCTTTAATCTCCGCCACATTGGTGACACAGCCAGCGTGTGGCAATAACTCAACTCAACTGCAAAAGCAACAGGGCAACGAGGGCAACGAGGACACTAGCAGGACACGACAGGACATGGACAGCAGAGGATTAGAGCAGATTCAACTTGCTGCAAAAAACTTTACAGCTTACAACAAGCAGCAGCAAAACATGCCACAGGCTGACTTATGGCTCAAAGCGTCGCCCAACAACAACAACGCAAATAATATTTTGAGCCAGTTTTACGCTTTTTGTTACAAAGATTAATAATCTATAAATGGCATTGGGGCCAACGCTTGACCCAGTTCACAACAAAGCTTTGCTTGCCCCAAAGGCAAAGGAAAAAACAAAGTTTTTAGATGCTCATTGCTGTGATAGACTCGCAAAATATGTAAAAAGTTGTGTCCAAGTTTTATCGAGTGCCACTTTCTACTGCATGTCGTACAAGATCGCACAAGTTTTGATATATATTATATATATACAAGGGGTCGATTAGAGTGCATTAATATTGCACTTGCACTTGGTCGGCATTTGCCAAGAGAATTCGCAATAACTTTTACTGCCTTGTGAGTGGCTTTTCAATAACCGTCAAGGAACACCACAAAAATTATTGTTTTATCTCTTTGCGTGGCAATAAATTTCGATTAATTGCAACCAAAGCAAATGGCAAATAATTTGTTAAAAGTTTTCAAGCAAGAATTTATGGCAAGACAATGTTGTAGAATAATTCTTCTTGATTATAGGGTATAATAATTTTGTGCCTGCAGAAAAAGTCATCTCAGATCTCCTTAAATATATATATATATTCTTAATCAGGGTCTATAGCCGAGAAGATATAGCCATGTCCGTCAATCCATCTCTCTGGATATAAGATGTCAAAGTATTTTAAGAAGCACAATACAATTGAGTCTTAATTGGTTTGTCTGACAATTTGGTATATTTTGTAGTCTATGGTATATTTAATAAGTAGTACTTAATCGATATACCAAATATAGCCTTCGGTATATTTTAGTATTTACGGTATATTAAATGTGTTGTGCAATATCGATATACCAAATATAGCCTTAGGTATATTAAATATTATAGTATTTGCGGTATATTAAATATATAGTACAATATTTATATACCAAATGTAGCCTTAGGTATATTTTAGTACTTTTTTACGGTATATTAAATAGGATGTACTATATCGATATGCCAAATGGAGCCTTCGGTATATTTTAGTATTAGCGGTATATAAAATATATAGTTCCATATTGACCAACTACAGCCGTTGGTATATTTTCAGTATCATGTGGTATATTTTTGGTATATTTGTAGCGGGCATCTGCCAGCCGAACACTCCCGACTTTCTTAGTTTTCTTACTTGTTTCATTTTGCATTTGAATTGATGTTTAGCACTCTGACAACTTAATTAAGACACCCCTCGTCAAAGCGATAGAAATCTAGCATATCTATCATAACTTCTATACGCATATGACAGACATATTTGTCATTGTCACTTCGTTGACGATAGCGTCAATCGTTTTTACGTGCTGCTCTCTTATTTTTTTTTGTGCAATCTCATCCTTATTGTTGACAACAAAAAGCAGCGCATTAAATTTTTCCTTCCCCACCCTAAAAACTCTTTTAAGATGCAGGCAAAGCTTTGTATTTTGCAGATAATATTTCGGTTGCTGTTGTCCTTGCATGCGAATCTCTAATCCTGCTGTCTGTGAGTATCAAAATAAAAGAAAAGAAATAAAAGTATGTAGCAGCAAAAGAAAAAAAATGGAAAAAAGGGTAAATCCTTTCTGGGTATAAATCCCGTAGGGTATAGACAAATAAAGACTTGTACCGGATTTCCGTTTTTATATTGCTCGTAATATTATGTAAATTGTATAAATAGCAAAAGAATACTATATAGAGCGAAATTAATGCCATATGATGAGGGACAACAGCAGCAGCAGCTGCAGCTATAGAAGAAATAGAGTTCAGACTGCAAAACGGAAAACTTTTTGGGTTTAACTAATGATGGATTGTTATTGTTGTTGTTTGGTTGTTGAAATGATTTGCAAAAGGCCAAAGATTGACATACTTTCACTCTCCTTTCACTCTTTCGCTCCTTTCACACTAATAAAATCGAGAGAGAGAGAGAACGAGTTTCATTTACCCATGACTCGTTTATTAATTGAGTTTAACATTCAATCTATTTGTCATGCTTTATGGCCAAAAGTGCTTGGCCCGACCCTCATTTGTTATACGCGACGTATGCGTGATGTTTTTACTCGTAGTTTTAAAATCGAAACTGGCACGTTTAAGGTTGTTTTTTTTCTCATTTTGTGAGTGTGTTGGTTGATATTCAACTTCCGTTCTCAGTCTCGCCTTTCTGCGCTTTCGATTTGCATGATACGTGACCCCTTTTAACGCCATTTGCAAACGCATTTGTTATAGGGCAAAACCCTTGGCTCTTGCCAACGTGCAACGTGTCTGCATTGTTAAATATTTAAAATGGTCTTAAGTGTCGAATTATGTGACAAGCTGCAAAAATTTCAATAGACTCTAGCTGTCGTCTGTCTTCTCTCTTCTGCTGCCAGACTTGTCAAGTGGCTTGAAGCTGCTGTGGACTGGGATTCGGGGGGGGGTTGTCTCAAGGCTTTCGCAAAGTCAAAAACACATTCATTGTCCTTTTGTGTGTATTGCACGAATCACTTAAGCTACAGCTGAAACCAACTGAATATTCCATTTCACACACAGAAGAGCATTTAAATCATATTCATTCAGTTGGACAAATAATGTGCAATTTGCAATGTGCTATGCACAAATAGTTATTTAATTTGTTATTCAATTTGTTTGCTCTGCTCGATTGTTGTTATTATTATGCACACACACAAACAGGCAACAAACGAGGGGGAAAAAAACAAACAAACAAACCAACAAACAAACAGCCTTTTTGGTTATTATTATTAATTACACTTTGAGCTGCGGCTGCTGTATGATAGACAGCCTGGGCAGATGTGAGATGAAAGCATGGAGATAAAGGACCAAAGACAATGGGATATGTGACTATATGCAGATAACAAAGCGCACAAAGAATGAAGCAAGAAGAAAAGCGCAATTGTTGCCACATTAACGAAGATTGAATACGCTGAAAAAAGTAATCCAATCTAAGCAGAAATCTTGTTAATTAACTTCGCATTGACAGACGACAGTTTTGTTAAAGCTGCAGAAAGTAATAACTCATATTTAATATTGATTATGGCAAAGTCTGTGCATATAATATACATTTCATTTTATTATGAAGTTGAGACGAGAAACTAAAGCAAATAAAATTTGCATTCCTCTTCATTTCTCGGAGCTCACTCACTACGCTGCGTATACGCAATATGAGCACACACAAGGTCTTGGCCATGAAATAGTGCGTTTCTTATCAAGTAAAATATTGGTAGCTATGCATATGCGACAAGGCAAGGAATCGTTCCTTCTCTCTTAGCCTTTCCCCCTTTGCTCCATCGTTTTGGGTATTGGCAACAGTTTCAATTTAGCCGATTCGATTTGTCGTTCTTGCCACACTTGCCTTTGCTCTTCGGTCATGTGTAACTTAATTAGTTTCATTGTTTGCATTGTGGAGTGAGTGATGGACACAAGGGAGACAGCGACAGCGACCGAAAGGGATAGAGAATGAGGATTTATGGTCAATGATTGGTTTTTGGCTGTGTGTGTGTTTTGGGGCAACCAAAATGTCTAAAGGGTGCAAAACCGGGTAAGCGGCTTATTGGCCCAGATCATTATGCTCATTTTGGCACAACAATCGATATTGGTTATTAACTTGTTACTGCTGCAGCTAATTAACATGGCCATAACTCAAATTTAGCCTACATGCCTCCTGATAATAATACAACAACAATATTTCAGGCACAAAAGAATTGCCAAAAAGTTTTGTCAATATAATTTAGTCGATACACAACAGTTTTTATTGTTGTTGTTTGTCTCTCGAGAGCAACTTTCAGTTAAGAGTAATGCAATGATAAACGATTGTTGTTGGTTGTTGGTTGTTGACACGTGACTTGAAGGCAAAAATTTGTGTGCTGCATTTGCCCATGACGCTAATGTTTGCCACCGTTCACCGCTTTTTTTTTGGATGTTCGCAAACACTCGCTTGACCAATTAGTCAATCAGCCAGTCAATCAATCGATACACTTGAATATTTTTCTGACCTACACTGCATCACTCAAACTGTCAAAACTGTGTCATTAGTCAATCAACAGCGACAGCAACAACAACAACAAATATCGCGGTCTATATGGATGTGGTACATAGACGGCAACAAGTTGCCACAAATGGATCTTTATTTTTTTTGTAGTTTTTGCTGTTGTTGCTCTTGGCTATCGATGATGATGCTTTCGGTCATTTTTTTATGTGCAGCTCGTTTAAAGTTCAATGTTTGAGTTCAATGCTTGCTCTGCTCTTATTGCCTTCTCTTTTTTTGTCTACTTCATTTTGATTTGTTGCTTATGGCATTCATGAATGGAATTGGAATTGGAATTGCATTATATATTTCAAGTTGATTATAACAGGTTTAGTAAAGGTTTATTAGCTTGTTGGACTGAATGCCTCGTAGCCTTGGGTGGACAATTACAAAAAGAAGAAATACACAAATTGATAACTCGTTTAATTATAAAATAATAATATGTAGAAAAACGCAATTTAAACAAACATTTTATTCAACATACAAAATATAAAATTTGAAAATAAGGTTAAATATCAGTTTATTAGCCTTGGGTGGTAATTACATAAAGAAAAACCCAAAAAGTTGAACTCGCTTAATAATGGACTTCAAAAAAGTGTAATTTTAAGTAAAATACAATTATAAAATAATATATGTCTTGTAAAAAAATATAGATGAACGATAAGCAAGAGATAACAATTAGTTCATACAATTAAGTATTAAGTTGGTTTGAATAAACAGCCTTGGGAGATGTATTCAAATAGAAGAAATTCTTATTTGATTTAGCGTTTAATATTGAATTTTACATATACAAAATTATAAATAAAATACAAGTTATAAGACTGTTTTATTTTTCGAAATAAATTTCACTAATAGTTTATTGAATTGATCTGAATATATAGCCATGTAAACACTATTTATTAAAAGAAACAAGAATTTGCTGACTCGTATTTTTATTTCTATCTCAACTATATAAATATATTGAAAATACCATTTTATATAATTGAAAACTATGCATTTATACCTTAGGGTATAGGCTTGATGTAAATGAACAGCCGAGGGCAAACAATTTAATCAGAAGCAGCAACATTTGGAATTAAATATAAAAAAAAAAGGATTTTTAAATAACATAAAATATCAAAAACACCAGTTTAAAATATAGAAAATTATCCATTTATACTATCAGTAAACAAAAGCAACCACTTTTGATGATTGGCTTACTAATTAAATAAAACATGTATTAGAAGAAAAAATTTAATTTTACAATAAATTATTTCTTACCGAAATATAGAAATATCATTTTAAAGTAGAAGTAACTAACAATTTAATCATTTTTCTCATCATTATTCAGACCATTTTCATTGCCATTTATCTTGCAACTATTCCCTAAATCCAATCTCTTTTGTCAAGCTATTTCCATTTAAGCAATCTCTGAATTATTTTCAAATCTTTATTACGAAACTTTATTGCAATTATTGATGCGTAGTCGATGTTTTTGAGTCAAGCACACAATAAGATTTACTTGAACAGCACAATTTCGATACAAAAGCATTTAAAATACAAATATAGAGATGGAGAGAGAGAGAAGAGGAGGCAATCAGGGAGAAATTTGCATTTGCTGCTTGGGCCAACTACTATTCGAGTCAATTGTCGTGTGCTTAAAGTTGTGTTTTTTTTTTTTGTGTTTTTGGCCAGACAGAAATCTGTGCCCATGTCATGTCTCATTTCCAATTTCATCAACGGTTCATTGCTTCTACAGTTATTCTGTTGCTTTGACAATGGGCGTGTGTGTGTTGAATGTGTGTGTGTGTGTGTGTGTGCGGTGTGTGTTTTTCTTGGCATTTGTCTTTGCTGAAGACATCGAAAATATTTTTGTATTTTGTCGAATCAATATTTTTGGGCGTGCATAGATTTTTAATTGAAATTTTTGTTTGTTGTGTTTCGTTAGTTGTTGCTGACGCACACACATGCATGTGTGTGTAGGTGTTACTATGTGTGTGGGTGTGTTTGTGGTTGCATTGCATATTCAATGCTCGTCATGTGCAACTTGGAACATGGAAAGGTCTTAACTGATTTGCAATGCGATTGAAGTTCAATTTATGCGGCCTGAAAGCCAAAGAAATTAGTTTTGCAGAACATTGGCAAAAAACTTCCATTTGTTGTGTGAGTAAATTCGGTTTTTTTCTGCTTTTTTTTTTTTTTGTACAAGCCAAGTTTAATCAGTATACTGTGGCTTTTCTCTGTCGGGTTTGTGTGTGTGTGTGTGTGTGAGACACTTGGGGCAAAAATAAATTTGATACGTTCCAATTACTGAATCATGCAGTCTACTTAGTAGCTATCTAGCCAACTGGCTGCATGGAAACTACAACTACTACGATGCTGATGTGAAAATCATTCAGCTGGAAGACTGCACAACCGAGTTAAGCACAACAACAACAAAGTTAGAGAAAAAATGAGATATATATAACATGAAATGAGCAACACGAAAACACGAAAACGAAAACAAAACGAACCGAAACTGAGGCCAAAAGCTAACCAAACGAAACGCAACAAATTAAAATCATTGTAAGAAAACATGAAAAGAAATTGCTAGCGAAAATTTTCACTAATTAATCAAAAATGAAAAAAAGAAAATAGGCAAATGTGAAAAGCGTAGCAGAGCAAAAAAAGGCACCAACGATAATTGAAGGCGACAGCCAAAAATATGACACTCAAAATAAGTTAAGCGGATCAACAAATTTCAAAGAGGCGAAAGCATTAAAAAATAAGAAGGGAGAAATGCTTTTTTTTTTACATTATTCTTGCATTAGCAAAATTTATTAACAGAACCCAAAAACAGGAAAAAAAAAACAATAGTATCTGAAGCTTCGCATTTCCCTCTCGTTGCTGCTTCTCAGTCGGGGCCAGCAAGATCAATTAAAACTTTGTGAGTTTCCTGCGCCATTTGCATCAATGTCGTCAGATCTTTTTCCAGGCAATCGATGCGTTTCCTTTGCATATCGATGACAAGCATTGAGCGATCGATCTGCTCGCCACGAGACAAGGCCAAGGAACGCCAATAGGTCGCATCGTTGGGATGCTTCGAAAGCTTCTGCAGCATTATCACAACGTGCCCCAAGATACGGAAGCGACAACGTCGAGGAGTTGCAATAACTTTAGCTACATTCTTAACAGAATTATTCTTGACTTCATGTGATTCGCCAAGACTTTGCACCTCATTTTCTTCAATAATTTCCTTTGCTTCATCTGCGTTTTCCATTTTACGTATAGTTAAAAGTTTATTTCGTCTATTAAATTTGATAAAAGTTTATTTCGTCTATTGAAATGCCAAATTTGGTTAAGTTTTTACTTTGTTGTAAAGTCATAGACTACTTCTTTTTAAAAATATTCATATCTAAGACAGTTGCTCAATATTAAATCAATTAATGAGCAACTGTAATTCGTTTGTAATTTCTCTTTTTTTTAGCGGGAAATTGCTTAATTTAAGCCAACATTTTGTTTTGCTCGCACAATATTCTCTGGCGTTTATAGTTGATTTTTATCATAAAACTTTAATTGTTGCGCTTGTTACATTTCCGGGCAGGCGAAAATTTCTTTTCCCCTCCACTACTTCCCTACTTCTCTCTTGTTGTTTTTTTAGGTTTTCACCGTTGTCGCATCTTGAAACTTTTATGGGACATTAACAAAACACGAAATCTCTTGGCTACGGCTAATTTCCTATACAACGACGGCGAAGATTTTCTCTAGGTTTAATGAGCTGACAGCATTAATCGCAGTTTTAAGTTTTGTTGGATATTATTATTTTGATGTTCCCTTTGGGGCGCATCAACATTTATGCGTTGTGCGATAAGCGATGATTTGTCGGCTCTTTCTGTTTTTTTTTGTTGGTTTAATGCAACATGCGATACCCTGTAATTTCCTTTACTAAACAAAACAAAAACACAAATTACCGCTATCACTTGACATTCACTTCCAAATCTCTTAAATAATGTTGTTGTTCACTGTTTGCTGTTTGCTGCTGCTTATCAGATTTGCCTGTCAATCAGTTCGTTTTGTTGGCCAGAATTTACATAAGCCACACACACGGTAAATTGTTGTGCAAAAATCGAGTCGAGTATTTTAATGGCAAATTTATGTTCAACAAATGTCGAACGGTCAAACAACAAACTCTGTCTGTATCTGTTTACAATGCACTGCGGGGAAAATGGCACAAGATGCAATAAATAAATACATTTGCTCGTAATTTATCATCAATTACAGACCGAGGTCGGCACACAGACACAGAGATAGAGAGCGGAGATGTTCGCCAGATGATTTGGCCTGCAGGTTAATTGAAAATCTCACATGCTGCCAGGTAAATCAGGCTTTCTCTTGCTCTCTCAATTGCTGTCTCTCTCTCTCTTCTACCATCTCTTTTTCCTTTCCTTGTATATTTCTATTAGACTTCCAACTTTGTGCGAGTTGCGCAACATTTGAAGCTGATGATGAAGCTGCGAGATGCCACAAAAAAACAAAAAAAAAAACAGCAGAGAAACCAAATTGCGGCCAAAGCAACAATTGCAAATTGTTGTGTAGCAAATGTGTTGCATGTGCTTGTGTCTGTGTTTGTGTTTGTGGCATCTTCAGCTGCAATGGGGCAACAAAGTCACATGGGCAAAAAGCTTCCTCCTCTTACTGCTGGTTAAGTAGCAAATTTGATGCTGTTGCAGCTGTCAGTTAACACAACTCAACCCGCCTCGTCTTCGTCTTCGTCTGCGAAACTTGGCAAATTGATGCAGCCTTCATTTTTGGCTATGGTTGAACAAACAAGTTTGTGGCTTTGTGCCTCAAGTCGCCCAATTTGCATGGCAAACTCAATTAAATAACCATCATTTTGAGCACTTGACAGCGTTCTCTTTTCTCACACACAAATAATTTTGACCAACAATATTTTGGTCTAAAAGCAGCTGCTTAGCTGCCAATTTTCTCACCTTTGCTTGCGCTACAAAAGGCGTCTCTAATTCGAGTTAATTAAAACCGAGAGTTTGCAGCAACTTTTGCAACTTTCACAAAGACTCAATAGTTTTCATATATATTATTAGAGCTCAAGACTACTTATTAAACTCATTGTGCAGCCATTCAATTGCCTTTCGATCAAACAGTTTAACAATAAATGTAGCAACATTATTTATGCCAAGTGCAGTTGCAGTTGATAGCAATCGAGGTGCCTCATTTGCCACAAGCTGTGTGTGTGTGTGTGTGTGTGTGTGTGTGTGTGTGTGTGGACATGACAAGCCCAACGCTGATGACCAAAGCTCTGTTGAGTTTAGCCTCAATCTGCTTGACTTGAAAATATTATCCTTATTATCCTTTGGCAGTCTTAACTCTTGCTTTTTGCCACACACAAATGCACATGCAGTTGCAGTGTTGCAGCTGTGGTTGCTATACCCGGTAGCAGTAGGATAGTAGGGTATTATCTTTAATTTTGTTGACAATCTGCAATATTTTGAGTTATATGGCATATTTTGAATGTAGCAGTATATCGATATACTAATTAAAGCCCTGAGTTAACTTTAATACTTTTTGGTATATGTATTGAGGTATATTTTTGGACAATCTAGTATATGAAGTAGTATATCGATACATCAATTATATCATTTAGTAAATTTAAGGACTTTCGGTATATTAATTGAGTTGTCATTTTGTTGACAAGTACAAAATATACCAGTACTATGGTATTTTTTGAATGCAGTAGTATATCGATATACTAATTATAGCCCTTAGTATATTTTTTTTTTGTTATAAGTATTAGGTTATATTTTTTGACAATCTTGTTTTTAGTATTTTTTTAGTATACTAATTGAGTTATAATTTTGTTGACAATCTGGTGTATATAGTACTATAGTATATTTTGAATGTAGTAGTGCATCGAAATACCAATTATAGCCTTTTGGTATACTTTAGTACTTTATTGGTATATTATTTGAACCATATTTGACACAATTTGGTATATTTTTTACTTAGTGGTATATTTTGAATGCATTAATATATCAATATACCAATTATAACATTTGGTACGCTTTTTGTATTTTATTCAGTATTTTATTTGAGTCTTATTATAGAATAATACCATACTCTTTCCTTTTATCACGTATCTCATAGTCGAGCCTAATCGTGAGAAGCCTTCTTGCTTGTTGGTGTTGTGCCTGGGTGGCAATTTGAAGTAACTGCCACAGAGGCTGCAATAAATTGCATGTTGCATAAATAGCAGTAGTAGTATAACAGCAGCAGTAGCAGCTAGAGCAGCAGCAGCAGCTGTTGCATGCAACGTGTGTGTTAGAGTGTGTCCAAATTGCCACTGTGTGACTATGACTGTGACTGTGACTGAAGTCGCTCTAACGTTGCCACTGCCACTGACTCCGCCTCTGCCATGCTCTGCTCTGCTTAAGTGCTTGCAACTGCCACGGCCAGTGGTTGTTGTGGTTGCCATGCTGCCCCGGCGTTGCAAGAGATCTTCATAAAATATATTGAAAGTGCTTGGCATAAATTTAAGGTCTCGCCCTCTCTCTCTTTCCCACTGAAGACAATGCTGCCACAGACTGTCTGCCTCTTCAGAGAATCAATTAAGGCCATGCCACAAACTAAGCAGAGCTGTTGATGAACTAACGCCTCTCTCTCTCTGTCTCTCGCTTGCTTTTTGTCGATAGTTTTGGGCACTCATTAGAGGCATTTGTATCTGGGTATAATAATAATAATAATAATATACTCGACAATCAAAAGTTACTCAATTCGGGTCATTCATTAGAGGCACAACTGAATGTCGTCATGCAGTTTGAAAACTGTGACTCATTCGCCGCTTCAAAAGAATGTTTTCATGATGATGATGATGTGGCAGACACAAACACACAGATGCCGATGTACGAAGTGAAGGGCAACGGCAATGGTCAGATACAGATACAGATACACATTCACATTGGCATAAATATTGTAAAGATACATTCGATTGCAGCACAAGAACAATAGCAGCGACAAATTGCCAAATGTGCGCATCCGCACATAAACAAAAGCCACATGTGCGCACAAAAGATACACAGCGATAGATACAACAGCTACAGATACAAATGTATCTGAGGCCGAATGTGACACGTCGCATTCTAATTAAAGCAAACACTTCTTGCGAATGATATTTGTATGAGACTTTTTTTTATTACCACGCTGATGTCAGTTCGAAATATCAAGTATACGCAATACACACACACACATACACACACACAATTTAGCAACTAAAATATTGTTTATCGCAATAAGCCCATTTCATTGTAATTAGCTTTGTTGCCATGGGTCAAAATGCGGTTTGAATATGTAACAACAACCGCACTTCGACCGCATTTACCGCATTATATTGACCAATATTTTTGTAAAGCTGCTGTTGCAAATGATATTTAATATTTAATTTAATTGCATTTTCGTCGCATTTTGTGTTTAAACAGGATTTAACCGCAGCTTAGCCACAGTCAATGAGCTAAATTAATAGCAGGTTGCAAATATATTTTTAAGCTCAACTTGTTTTTGTGTTTTTGCATTCCAGAATTTTTTTTGAATTTTTAGGTCGTTGAACACAGTTTTTGTCTGATTTGTTGTTCTTGATAAAATATCTTAATGAGCCATGCCTTAAAAACGGCAGGCGACATTTGGATTTGAACTATATAAGATAGAACTTTAACATAAATAAGAAAGCTGACGTAAGTACACTAAAATAGCAAAGCAAATGATAATGGATGTTTTTAGTTATATGAAGTTTATCTGCACTTAAAGTTGGCATTAAAAATATAAAGTATCTAAGTGGCCATAAGAGCAGTTGCTTTGGTTTTTTAAACAGTTAAAATACTAAAGAAAAATTGGCTACTAAAAAGGAAAGCCAGCAAGCTTTATCTTGACTCTACAATTGAGTTTAAGATATTCAATATAAAAACAATTTACCATGTAACATATTTAAATGATGTTAAAAGCACAAGTTTGCTGCTGTCGTTAGTGTAGTTTTCAATTAAAACTTTGTTTCTGAATAGTTGAGTTTTATGCTGCTCAAATGACAAGCATACCAAAAAATGTGACCAAAATATGTTTATGACATTAGTTTTGTTTAGAAATTACAAACTAAACTGTCATTCTTAGTTAGTTCAAATCTTGGAAAGGAATTAAGATTTTCTTGACATTAGTTATTGTTACAAATTATAAATTAAACCATCAGTTTAACCCTCTCATTTGTATAACTTCAAAGGCTAGATAAGAGTTCAACTGTTGGTGACATAAGTTATATTTACAGCTTAGACAATCTGTAGTTTTAGCCCGAAATTGTATTATTACAAATTGACTTACATATCTCAACTTTTTGGTTGGGTTTTAAGTAACAAGTATGTACAGTATGTAAGTACATACTTATTACTTAAAACCCAGCAGAAAATTTGAGATTTTATTGACAATTAGTATATTTTCAATTACAAATTAAAATGACAATTTAACCTGCTCACTTTGGTGTCTTAAAATTCTGCAGAAGTGTTAAGATTTTGTTGACATTTGTTATACATATGAACTACAAATATAACAGTTGGTTTTCCCGATGAAAAATTAAGTTGGTTGACAAATAAGTCTCAAATAAAACAGTCAGTTTAACGCTCTCAAAATGCAATACTTTAAATTGAGTTTTTGTTGATATTGATTATATTTATAAATTACAAATTCAAATGGTCATTTAACCTCCTCAAAAGTTACAATTTAGTTGACTAATAAATCTCAACTAAAACCTTGTCAGTTTAACCCTCTCAATTTTACTACTTTAAATCCTGGACAAGGCATTTGCTTTGTTTAACAATCGCAGAGACATAAACTAGACACTGTAGCTTGATCCTAAACAAATTGTTGTTGTTCACTCAAAGAGTCCATCCAGCTATGTGAGCGGCACTTTCGCTGCTGCCCTTTATCCGAGCATTTGCAAGCGTTAACTTAATTTTGGAACGTCAAGAGGTTTTTATAGGCGCTCTTTGAGCGGCGAGGGAGGAGAAAGGGGAAGAGACTGGACTGTGAGTTATTCGCTGAAGTTTTGTTGTGGCGCAGTTACGACATCTGCTTTATGGAGTGCATTTTAGTAGAACTCTTGAAACGAAAATAAAAAATAAAACAACAGCATCGTTAACAACACTAGCAAAACACAGTAACAACACTATAAAGCCAAGTTAAGATGCCGTTTGCAAAGTAATCCGGTATATGACCCACATAACTCGAAACTTCACTTCAACTCGTACCACATTTCATTCACGAGTTGAGTGTTGAGTGTGTTGAGTGTTGACTGTAGTACGCCCTCTTTGTCAACCATCGCTGCTCTTCTGGCCATCTTCTCATCATCATCGTTTCCCCCTCTGCCCTTCTCCTGCACCCTTTGTGTGCAGTCATCACTCACTTAACGTGTTTTGCGTCATAAAGTTCAAGTTCATTATGCCAACAAACAAAAGCAAAGTCAAAAAGCCAACTACAATAACAAGTTAAAACAGTCCGTTAACAGTCAGTCACAGTTTGTTGTTGAAGGGGGTAGCGGGGCCAACAAAAATTGTGAAGTACACACTTGCAGCGATTACACACACACTCGAAAAGATACCATGGAAATCCGAAAAGAGGGAGAAAAAAAGTGAAACCCATCGACAATAAAACACAGCACAAAGCTGCTGACCAAATAAAGCAGAAGAAGATACAAAAGCAGCAGCAGCAGCAGCAACAACAACTGGCAAACAATACACAATGTTAAATAATTATTATTTAATGGCATTTGCATTGCGTCGTTTAAGCCAGGCCGACAGCAGCAGCAGCTGCTGGCCAAAGTTAAGAAACATTTAAGCCGGATGCACATGAATTGGCCAAAAGGTTGCCGCGCAGTCTTTGCAAGCGATATTCGCACGCTTTTCGCTCTCCCTCTTCTTTTCCTTACTCTTTTTTTGCGTTTTGGTCATGTTGACATTTTAACTTGTCTTGGCTTATTTCTCAGCTTCTACCTTTCGCTCACGTTCGCCTCGCTTCCTCCTCCCCCACTTTGCATGTGCTCGCCATTTAAATGCCAGCGAGATAATCATTAACAATACAAAATACAATAGCTACACAACAAAATAAAAGTAAAATAAAATCAAATAAGAATAAAGATACGAGATAAAATACAATTAGCTTGCAAGTGAAAGTACACAATGGAATAACAATAACAACAACAACAACAACTATTACAGCAAATCGAACAACTTGAGAAAGTCACAAGACACAATTCAAATTTCAATTCGAATTCGAATAAGCTTCGTCTCCATCTTTCTCCCCCTTTTTGTCAAATCGCTTACGTTTTGTGCATGACCAAGAGCTGCTCGCTCTCTCTCTCTCTCTCTCTCTCTTTCTCTTGCTGCACTTCTCTCCCTTTTTAATCCCCCGCCCCAATAAACTGCACAAAAAATAGCCAACTATAGCCACGACTTTTGGCCATTTGAGCCACTTAAGTAGTGGCATTCACCTCCTGCCTAGCAGCTTCTCCTCTTTTTTTTTTACGGCATACCCTGCGTGTTGAAAGGCCACGTGAAAAGAGTATTTTAGGCATAGACGATGCATTTGGATTTGTTGATAGGAAATGTGAGACGAAGAAATTTGCTAATGTCGATCAGAAGTTAAACTATAAGATATGGCTCTTAATGGATATAGGTCATGGAATGAAATCCCCTGTTATATAGAAAATATCTAAATAAAAGATCGCGTAAAAAAAAAAAAATACTAAAAGCTCATAGTATGCTAATTTAATATGGTTATATTGGGGTTATATGGTATGGTAATAAATCTTTTACTATTCAAAAGAAATCTCTTATCATTTTTGACTAAAATTATATTCAAAATACCTAAAATATACTAAGTATTGAAATACTAAAAATATACTAAATGTATTTTTGGGAAGTATTTTAATTTTAAATGAATACAATAAATTTAAGCTAAATTACATATAATACTTCCCAAAAATACTTATACTATATATTGTAGTATTTTAATATTTAGTATATTTGAAGTCTTTATAATGTACTTTTAGAGTTTTCTTTTTAGTATTGATACATTAGTTATAACCGATTATCTCATTATATCCATTTTAAATTAACAATATAAGCTTAACTATACTTTTGGTATTTTTATTTTTAAAGTAATCTTTTAATGAATTCAAATTTTATGAGCAGACATTAAAGGATTTTTAGTGATCTTCATTTTCGTATCTTTAGCTTTAAAGCCTTAGCTAAACACTTTAATTTTTGTTTCCACTTTTTCCAAAGGGTATCTGTTAGCCGCTTATTTTTGTGCTCATCCCGCTGCTTCTCGTATTTCTGACGCTTTTTGCAGCTGTGAGCTGTCGTTTTTATCGCCGTTGGGGCAAGCTTTGAGGCTGTGTCTCTGGCAATGTTTGTGTGTGTGTGTGTAGTTGTGTGTTGTTGTGCGAGTGTAGTTGAGTGCACATAACTACGACTATATCTATGTTTTATGTGTAGGTGTCTCTGCAATGGTTTGTTGTTGTTTTTGTTTCTGTTTTTTGTTTGTTTGCTCATATTTGGTAGCACTTAAAATTTTGCACTGCCAGCATAGCAACTAGGAGAGCTGCTCATCGCTTTAGTGAGAAAAGCAAGAGCGTGTATGAAAGAAAGAGACTGAGAAAGAGAAAAAGAGAGGGAAGTGCTAAAGACTAGGAGCTGCAGCAAAAGCAGCTGTTGGCTTCGAATAAGTCGCATATCATTCAATTAGTTGCATATCTAATTTCACAAATTAGCTGATTTCAACTTCCGACGTTGTCTCTGTTATTTTTTCCGCTTCTTTCTTTCTTAGCTGGCTGCCACATCAATTGTCTGTGTATTAATATTAAACATTTTTTTGTCTATTCATCATTTGCTATTACATCAAAAATGACGAAAACAAAATTTTTGTTGACAAGAAGGAAAGCTTCACCTGTTGTTGGTTAATAAAGGAGAAAAATAACATTCTCAATGTCAGCTTCGATAGAAGTTAGTTATATGATAAAGAGAAAAGGCAAACTTTTTGGAAAAGATTTTGTTGAATAGCAAATTTATCATTCAAACATGATAAAAAGACCAAGAAAGTTAGTATCTATAAATCTAACTATTAGATGCACTCAGATATTCTTATAAAGTGTAAAAAATACTCCATTTTTTGCTGTTGTTTTAACTCCTCCTTTCTGCCAAATTGATTTCCATTTATTTCAAACAGCAAATTCCCAAAAAAAAAAGAAAACAACTTCAGTGGTTACACGCAATGTTAAGAGGATTAAATATAAATACACTCAGAGAAAAGTGAAAAAACTTTTGGCAATATTTAAAAGATAAAAGCAGCTAAGTTGTTTATCGAAAAGAACTCATTTTCTTGAAGTGCATGAACCTTAGAACAATTGAATTTGTTTTCTTGAAAATCTTGTCTTGGCAAATGGCAAATCGAAAATCGTATTGTAATATGTAAATATACAGACTGAAAGGAAATGCAAATGAATTTGTACATGTTGTGTTATGTTTGTTGCCAAAGCGAGAGGAAATTGAAAAAAATAATAGCAATTGTCTGAATTGTGTATTTTCTGACAAACAAGCTAAAGAAATTGCAATGTAATTGTCAAATGCTTGCATGTTTCTTTTCCCCAAAACAAGCTCATCACGTCTTCAATGTTTTAGCATTTAAAAGCCGCTTCAATATATTTTAATCCTTGGACTTAAGTCAAGTTTTGCGCCAGAGTATTTAAAGTTTTCATTGTTCGGTCCTTAACGCAGCTTTTGCCTTGACCTTAACGCTTAAACGAAGCTTCCGGTTTGATCCCACAGACATTTCCTGCTAGCGCGTAAACATTTATCTCAATTCAAGCAAAAACTACAGCTTCTGTTGTTGTTGTTGCCTTATCTTTTGCCTTTGGGCCAAAAGACATGACAAGCTGCTACAGCAAACAAGTTGTAAAATAACAATAAAAATCAGCGAAATGAAATTGAAAGTGATGCGCTAGCAACAAAAAAAAAAATTGAACGAACATTAATGCCATATAATAATAAAGCCCATAATAATGAGTTAGCGGGAGGAGAGGCGAAGAAGGGATTGAAACAGATGCGGAGTTGGTTTGTTAGCTTGGTTTGGTTGTTGGTTGGAGTTCAATACAAAATTATGAAGCCAAGAGCTGCGGCGACCTTGCAGAGATGCGTTGGGTTACGTTGCGTAATCGAGAGAGGTGGCCAAGTCAACAGCTGGCCAAGTGGAATTGGCAACAGCAAAACAAAAACGAAAATGAAGATGAAAAATGAGCTGAAGAGGAGACAAAGACGAAGACGAAGGCAAAAACTGCAAAACCGGCTGCTGCTTGAGCCGGTTAAGCGAGCTGCTTTTAACTTTTGTTTTTGTTTGTCATTACAGTAGTCGATCGCATTGTTGTTGTTGCTGTTGTTGTTGGCCACTGAAATTAGTGAAACACAAACAACAACAATGATAAAAAAAGGAGGCCAACAGCTAGCGTCATCTGCTGCTGTTCGAACAGCCGATAAACATCTTTAATTATTCATTCTAAATCAAAGCAAGCCAAATGCCAAATGTTGTCTCTCCTCCCATCTCCCAAAAAGTTTACTCGATTTTACAATCACTTATAAAGGGGGGGAGTTAGAGGGAGGGAGGGTGGAGCACTGTCAATGTGCCTGACGAAAATGTTAATTGCTTGTGAAAGCAACAGAACAGAGTCATCCAACATCGTTGTTGTTGTCTCAGGGCCACATTCGACGATAAACTTGCTAGCAGCACAAAAAAACCTAAACTGGAAATGTCTCTTCGATTCTATTCGTTTTTATATTGAACAAACTACAACAAATAACGCCAAAAGGAAAAAAGGCCAGAGGAAAACCAGTTTCTAGTTTCAAGAATTTGTTTTAATTAATTTCGGTATTCTCGAATATTGGTCAAGTGACTTTGGAATAAATGTTAAAGGCCTAGAGCTTGTTTTTTCTCTGTTTTTGGGTGGAAGCAGGTAAAAGCGCATGTTAAGTGTATAGTCGACCTAGCTATACTCTGTATTAGCAAATATATTTAATATGCAAAGATTAATTATGTTGATTTAAATATTCGCCTTAAGCAGCCTATTTAAAGTGAGGAAATATGAGCTGAGCAAAGTTCTGCCTAACTCATTTTTAATGACATTTTAAAACTCGTTATAGGCAAAAAGCAAATTTAGGCATAATGTTAACCAAAAATTTAAAGGCCGTTGCAATCAATGCTTTATAAAAGAGTTAGTGTTAATTATGCCTGTTACCGATAGGATTTAAGAGTATTATGACTTTGTGCCTGCATGCAATGCTTGACTCTATATCTTTGTCCATCTGTTCGGATAAAAGTTGTCAAAGTTATTTAAGAAGCCCAATGTAATTGGGGCTTAGTTGCTTTGGGTGACAATTTGGTATATTTTGTACCTCATGGTATATTTTGAATTTAGTACTATATCAATATACCAAATGCTATATTTGGTATATTTTGTAGCTCAGGGTAAATTTTGAATTTAGTACTATATCAATATACCAAATACTATATTCAATACAAATGCTATATTTGGTATACTTTGTACCTCATGGTATATTTTGAATTTAGTATTATATTAATATACCAAATATTATATTCGGTACAAATGCTATTTTTGGTATACTTTGTACCTCATGGTATACTTTCAATGAAGTACAATATACCAAATATAGCATTTGGCATACTTTGTACCTCATGGTATACTATCAATAAATCAATATACCAAATATAGCATTTGGTATACTTTAGTATTTTTGAGGCACATTAATTCGGTATAGTTTAAGAATAATACCGCACTGTTTTGCCCAAACAGTTGAGTTTGCTCGACTTTCCTTAGCTTTCTTATTTGTTTAGAGTATATATAACGAATGCAATAAGATAAATGTTAACAAAAGTCATCAAGCAAACAGAATTATAGACATGCAAACTTCTCTATTTCCATAAATCACTTATCATAAGCAAAAGCAAAATACTATACAAATTTCAAAGTGCTAAAAGGCAACTTTAATAATAATATTGTTATTCTCATTGTATTTGATTGAGAGCTTAACTCAATTGTTGTATAAATGTGTTAATTAAAGTGCAGTGTTCGTTGAAGAAGAACTTAAGCTACGCACACCGCACAAAGTAGAATAGTAACTGTTGGAGTTAGTCTGTTGAAATCTCAGTTTATTTGATATTGGCTTTCGTTTTCAGCACGTTATATTGTCATTTGGGCATCAAACAGAGCGTAACCGAATGTCACGCAATGCGCAGCACTCGACTTTGCTGTTTTTTTTTCTAGTTATATTATCGCTCCTCCGTTCTCCTCTCTCAATGATATGCAGCTTTGACCATAAATCGAATCGCCGATGCGTAAAGTAAAGTTATTCGAAACCATTTGAGTTTGAACTTGAAATTCGTTTCGTTGCGTCGAGAATTTTTGCTATTTCACTCTCGTAGAATTTCCATCTTATTTTTGGCAAAAAAAAAGTTGTGTGTGTAAAACCTGATTTAATGATGTGCCCCATTTTTGAGTGTGTGCGAAAATTGAAATTTCAGCTTTGACAAACTTTTGAAAATACTTGCAAAGAATTTCCATATTTGATGGGCAGACATTTGCATATAAGCAATAAAATTTTACGATTCCAAGGCACAACACACAACTCGGAGAGTGTGAGTGTGTGTGTGTGTGTGTGTGTGTGTGTATTTTGTGTGGGTGGAGAAGATATCAAATGAGTTGTGTTGTGTTGACTTGAGTTCACATGCATACACTGAGAGACAAAAATATCTAGATTGTAAAATAGTTTGCTTTATATTTGTAAAAATATTTTCAATCATAAAAAAATCTTGAAATAAGATTTGTAGACTGGAAAAATAATGAATTTTACATTTTAAGATTAAAAAACCACTTATTTTAAGATTAAAATCTTGCTTCAAGAATGTTTTATTCTAGACTGTACAAAAATTGCGAATTTTGATTGAAAAACTTCAATCTTAACAATATCTCGAAGTCTTATAATTGTAACTAATATTAAGGAAGAATTAGAAAATTAAATTAGTAAATAGAAATATGTAAAAATATTTATAAAAAACACACAATTTAGTGTTTTTTTTTGTTGTGTAGTTTAAACAATCGAAAGTTTAGAACCTCTCATCTTAATTTAAGATCTACTTCTTAATATAACTCTGAAATTCAAGATTCTACTATTTTGAATTTTTAGTAGAATTTTCATCTAACCTTAGTTAGATTTTAACATAATCTTGATTTAAAATTGTATTCTTGATTTTCGCACATTATTTCTTTCTGTGTAGCTTGGGGTCTCTGAGACGAATGAGATGATGAGCGCTGCGAGCTAAGCTTATGTATTACTCAGCACATATTATTTATGATTAATCTGAAGAGATCTATGGGCATAATTAACACCCCGTTGTTAATGCTGAATTCGGTTGATCAGAGTGCGATTATGCTTTCATTAACACTTGCTGAGCGAAGCGTAGCCCAAAAATAACTTTCCCCTTGAATGAGATGCCCAGATGTAAGGGTATTTATGTATGCTTAGGAAAGTAGTTCAAACCCAAACTGAATAAATATGAAGAAAGGAATTTATGCAAATATGTAAATGTGAGCTCATAAAAATGCTCCTTTTGGGGGAAACTTTTTGGGCAAATCTTTCAATTTATTTTTTGTTTAATTGCAAGCTTTGTCTGACAATTAAATTATTTGCAGTCCCAAAATTGTGTGTTTTTAACTTTATTGGAATATGTGTATGCAAATAAATAATTCATTGAACATGTGCTTATAAATGTATAACTGTATAAATGGCATTCGTGGCAGAAAAAAGCCAGCAAAATAAGTTTATGGGTGAGGGTGGGGCAACTACTCGACATAAAGGTACACAAATGGGGGCAGACATATAATATATATGTATATGCATATCTGTACAGAGTTGAGAGCAAGAGGTTGCATTTGATATCTGTCACATAAAATGCATACGTGCGCAAACGAATAAACATTTATAAAAACCAGCATGGGGCAGAGCACAAATAGTTTATAATTCATGCCAATGCTAAATACCCTTACGTAGAGAGAGAGAGCGAGAGAGAAAATGGCACATTTTGATAAGAGTGAATGAAAGTTACGGAATACATAAGTTCGGGTCAAATAGTTATACAGGTCAGTCATTTACCTCTGCTCTAAAATTACATTTTATAATACTTTAAAATTTGTATATAATGTTATTATAACTGTGTTATGTATGTAAATGGTAGAAGGAGGAGTCTCCAACCCTATAAAGTATATAAATGATAAATTCCGTCTGTCTGTCCGTCCGTGTGTATGAACGCCTAGATCTCAGAGACTATAAGATATAAAGATATTCTTTTGTTCGACAGCACTTGATATGTTTGTACGAAGATCTAATTTGTTTCGAATTTTTGCCGCACAAAACGAAAAAATTCCAAAAACTTGGTACACAAAGCTTGTAACATACAAAAATAACTAAAGTCTTTAGATTCCTGAAAATATGATGGCGTTCAAATACAAAGTGTGGAAGATATTTAAGAAATACTTTTGTTGGTTGCTTTGGTTGACAATCTGATATATTTCAGTACTTTACAGTATATTTTGAATGTAGTAATATATCCATATACCAAATATAGCCTTTGGTATATTTTAGTATTTTTTTGCAGTATGTAATATGGTATAATTTAAGAACAATACCGCACTGATTTGCTTTTACACTAAATGTTTTAGTATATTTGTGGTATATTAATTCGGTATATTTTAATATTAATACCGCAATGTTCTGCTTCTATTATCTTCTAGTATCTTACAGTCTCAATATTTCCACTTAATGCCACTTATTCAGCCAGAACAGAGGCATACTCTTTTGCACGTAAGAGCATTAAAAATATGTCAGTATTTTTTTGGTGTGCTTCAGTAAATGGAAGTGATTAAATTGTGCATGTTTTAAAACTGTAAATTATTGTTAAAAGCTGTAGGCAACAAAAAAAATGTTCGCCCGTAGGCGCCATTTTGTTGGCACACTCACACTCACACCTCACACATACAAACGCACTCACACACACAGACACACGCAGTCGTTTTCCCATTGAGAGCGGCCCACATACTCGCAGGCAAAGCAAATATAATGAGTGTGAAAAGTAATTCAATAATGCGCTGTTAATTACACTTTTGATCTCTGCAATGATTTTTTTAATTGAGTCAAATAATAATTATATTTTGCAAAAACAAAAAGGCCAAAAGTGTTGAAACGTTAAAGGACACACACAATACGAAAGCCGATTATATTGATAGCCATGTGTGTGTGGAAAAACCACTCAAAGCTTTCTCAGCTGACCTCCAGCAGCAGCAGCAACCGAAGCCACAGCCTCACCACCAAACTGCCACAACAGTTGCAACTGCAACACAAGCAAGATGAAATCATTTTTCCACATAAACTTGATTTTTATTTGGGGAGAAAAATGCAGAAAATGCCGGAAATGCAGTTGCAGTGATTGAGTTTTTCTTCTCAGCTGCAGATTTTTGCCCAAAAATACGTAGAGTATACTTTTCTCTCTCTCTCTCTTTGTCTTTCACTCTCTCTCTCTCTCTATCTTTCTTTTGCTATCTATTTCTATTTCATGTTTTAATTCGCCACTAAAATGCATGTGCAGATAATCTCAAGTCTTTTGCTCCGAGTTTATTTATTGCACATTTGATTCCCGGTTGCAGATTAACTCAACATTTTTTGAAGATTTATGAAGTGCTTCATGAGCAACTTTCAAGTGGCCAAATTGCAGACTTATCTCTGATGCAATCAAAGCCTTAGCAGCAATCACAAAAAATTTGTTGATACTATAACTATGTGATGTTTTTTTTAGTGTGTGTGTGTTAGATTAATGACTGCTTGAGTTTGCTGGCAAATTAATATTGTGCTATATTTAGCTTTGGGATTTTTTGTTTACAATTGCGAATTAGTTGTTGATTAAAAGATATCTTTAAATGGTTTCATCTATCTTTTAGAATTTAATTCACTCCTTTTTAGTAATATTTTGTAGCTTTTATTACACTTCCTTCATCCTTAAACACATGCATATTGAGAGCCATCTATATTTGATATTAATTTGTTGATTTTGTTGTTGATTAAGAGTTATACTTAAATGGTTTCATCTATCCTTTAGAATTTAATTCACTTCTTTTTAACAACTCTTAATTATCGCTATCCATTATCTGCCCAAATATTTTATCGATATCTGCAACCTATAATCTGTATTCGATATTTAATTGTTGATTAAGAGTTATCTTTAAATGATTTCATCTATCTTTTAGAATTTAATTCACTTAGTTTTGGAGCTATCTTTTAGCTCTCATTACACTTCCTTCATCTTAAAACATGTGTAGATTGATAGTCTTCTTTATTCGATACTAATTTATTGATTTAGTTGTTGATTAAGATTTATCTTCAAATACAATCATCTATATTTTAGAATTTAATTCACTTATTTTTAGTGCTGTCTTTTAGCTCTTATTACACTTCCTTCATCCCGAAACATATGTAGATTGATTACCATCCATATTTGATATTTATTTGTTGATTTAATTGTTGATTAAGAGTTATCCTTTAATCTATCTTTCGAATTACATTAAATTGTTTATAGTACAGTTCCTTTCAGCTCTTAAATTACTTTCTTTATTATCTCTACAAATATTTCATCGACATTTCGAAACATATGTAGATTGATAACCATCAATATTCGATATTATTTGATTGATGATAAATGCTTTCTGCTGTTTTGCTGTCATTTGAGATAACTTCATAAATTGCCAAACAGTGTTAACTTAATTGGCAACATTGTTTTTTCTTATTGTATTTTTTTGCATGAAATTAAAGTGTATAAAGCGAGTAGTGAAATTTGTATAAATGAGTGCGCAATACTTTTTTATCGATAAACGATAACGATAGCAATAGCAATAAGGATTGGACAGTTGGCTTGCACTTATTACTGGTGGGTTATAAGACAAGAGACGAGAGACGAACACCACAATGGAGCAGAGCAAGCGGATGACCCAATTTACCTTTTAAATTACGCATACGTCGTGTGTGCAACTGTCACAACTGTCAGCACTAAAAAACAGAGTGTTTAATTAAAAAGAAGACACAAAAAGCAACGGGCAAAGCGAAATAAAAACAACTTCAAAGCGGGGGAGAGAACACGACTAAGAGATACGCTGTAAAATAAGGGCTGAATTTATGGTGCAAAAGTGGAGAAAAATACCTTAGAGATATTCTAGAAAAAGGTGTTGAAATAATGTTTGAACTGTAAGAAAGCGAAGCAAAAGAAGTTGCAATTGCATTTCTTAAAGAGTGTTCATTGAGTGATGAACTAAGCTACCCCTCTTGGACTGTGTATAGGGTATAAGCATGAGCCAAACAGCGATACGCAGTTTTGTGGGCGGCACAGGGCGTTTCTGCACTTGCTGCCAACCGCATATACGTGCGGCTAATTATGTGCACAGCAACAGAGACAGAGACAGCAAAAGATAGAGAGAGTGAGAAAGAGAGAGCGAGAGAGGATGGCAAACAATGAGAAGACAGGTAGTTGAATGTGGTTGCTGGTAAATAATTACTATGCACGTTGCATACGCACACTTTGATGATCTATGGACATCAAGCGGAAGAAGTTGAAACTCAAACAACAACAATAATAATAATAATAATAGCAGCATGGCAAAGGAAGTAAGTTGGAGAAGAGAGTGAAGAGTGAAGTGTATGAAATCAAATTTATAAATCAATTTGAAATTGGGAAATCATTCATATACATAACATATATATATGTGCTTACCTTTTCGGTGCTGGACTGAAAGTAATAGACCATTACGAACATCCATATGATGCTGACGAAGACGATTAATTTGATGTTGCGACGCATGTTGAATGTCGAGTTTCACTCTCTTTTTAACAATATATAGTATTTTATTCCTACGGACGTTACTCTTGTTGTTGCGGTTATTGTATTTTGTTGTTGTTTTGTGGTTGCTTTTGTTGCTGTGGTTTGATTTGGCAATAATAATTCACGTTGTTGTGTTGTGTTGTATTTCACTATATAAAATACAGAAACAATATTTGATTAAATCATTAATTACGCACAACAAACGCGTGTGTTATAAATTACAGTACTTAATTATATAATTGGAAAACACTTTCATCCTTTTTCTGCATATTTGTTTTTTGCGCTTTTTATTTGTGTTTTTTATTTAATTGATTTGATTTAATTTCAAACAATTAATTAGTCTCATGTCGGAAAGTGTTTACGGCTTCCGCTCAATTGTCACGCCAAAGTTTTGCAACTGCATATTTATGAGACAAGCTTAAAGATTTTTATTTACTTTACTATTTACTTCATTATTATTTTATGCTTCGACTGATGATGTCTTCATCAGAGCTTCGATTGAGGTGCTAATTATGTTTTAAAGTAGTTCAAAGTCGAATTGGAAAAGCGAAACAATGATAATTATAGCAAACGATGCCGAGTAAATTAGACGTGTCTGCATTATCACAAGTTTACGCTTATTAACGTGGAAGATATTTTTAACTTCCCAAAGAATTTAAGCAGTTAATTATAGGGTTTGCTTCCTGAGCTATTGATTGCTTGAGAAAGTGCCAATAAGAAAGAAAGAAATGAAATCTTAGCGTGACTTAAATGTGATTTATCGTTTTATCAAATGAGTCGAAAATAGATACAAAATATTTCTTTAGTAATATTTTTAAACAATTTGTTAGCAATGTTTCAAAGTAAATTGTTCTAAGTATTTTTGCGGCATATTAATTTTGGTATATTTTAAAATTATATTGTATTATAAGTTGGCAAATTTGGAAAGTAATTTGGTATATTTTAAAATTATTTTGCATCATAATTTGTGCAAATTTGGAAAGTCATTTATTTTTAGTATTTTTGAGGTATATTCATTTGGTATATTCTGAATTTAATACCGCACGTAGCGTGTAGTACAAAATAAGCAAAGACAAATATAATTTATCTGCTTATCAAATGGATAAGAAATGTATAAAAATATTTTTTTTATCAATATTTGTGCAAAATTTCCAAGAAAATTATTTTTGCTGATAAGCCAGCAAACTATTAAATTATATTTAACTGCAAATACTTGAACTGCACTTTTGTGTTGTGTTTTTTTTTTTTTTTTTTTAGCTGTAACTAATTCAAGTAAATCGCATTCTTATCGCTAACAGAAATGACTTGAAGCTGATAAGCAACGCTACTGGCTGCAAGTCAAAGGCACAGTTTATCACACAAAGTGTTGCGGCCAATAATTGGTTCATTGTCAAAGCCACTTCACTTCACTCTCCGCATACGTTGTTATTACATCACTTGTCCGTTAATAGACTTCATGTTCGATTCAAAGTACTTCATCGATAGACGAGTTTTGTGGAATTTATTTTTGGGGTCTATTGGGAAAAGTGAAAGTACTTCACAGCTGACTAATTGCTATCGTTATGATTGCTATTGGTTTTGGGTTTTGTGTTGTTTGTTGTTGTTTATTTGGAGGCAAGGGCACAGCTAGCGAGTGTTACGCATACGCAACGTGGTACACGATAAGATAAGCACAACTTAGTCGAGTCTCGACTTTGATTTTGTTTTAATTTTGTTTCCCTGTTCGTTTGTTGTTATGTGTTGCAGCTGTTGCCACAGGCACAGTACATTTTTATGGCAACACTTTTATAATCACGAAAAAAACGCCGGGAATTAGCACACACGCGATAGAAAAAGAGAGAGAGAGAGGCGCAAAATGTTTATATCTTTATTGCTGTTTATGATTGTGTATTTGACGTATTTATATTGGTAATGCATTTACCGTTTTGTTACCGTCGTCGTTGTTCTCTTGTTATTATTATGATAATGAGTGCAACTCTTAGTTGTTGTTGTTGTTGTTATTGTTCTGTCACAAAAACTGACGCGACGCGAAACGTTTTGGACGCGTTGCACGCGAGTCGCGTGAGTCGCAAGCTCAGAACACACCAGACACACTGAGACTCGGAGACTCAGACTTAGAATGAGAACGCGCAACAGCGACAACGACAACGACAAGCGAGAGGCGAACAGCGAACAGCGAGCAGCGTGTCAGCGTCGGCGTCGCACACACAAATGGCCAATAAGCGCTGCCGTCGCGTATATTTTATGCTGCCAACAGCATGAGCAGCAAACGGTATTTTTTTTTTTTGCAGCTGTGCTTTGCCTTCGCTTCGCTTCGAACCCAACTCGGTTGCGTATAAGAGTTGCGTTCGCTGTCAACTGGTTGCGAACATGTTGCGTGCTCGATGTTGCGAGCAAACTTTTGTTTATCTTCTTTTTGTAAAACTTTTCTGCGTTGCGTTGGCGGTTGAATCTAAGTTCGGGCAGCGCCAGTGTCAACGTTGCGTATGCGTAATATTGCATAGAGCAGCTACTTGGGGAACATACATACATATACACGCTGCATGTTGTTTACCTCTGCTGATTGATTCGATCAACACCTGTGCCAGGCAAAGTCTTATAATTAATCCTTGCATAATAAGCTGTGACCCAAGAGGCACGTTTAACATGCATGTACCTACAGTTCATTATATACGAGAGTAGTTAGTTTATGCTGTGTATAGAGTGAGGGTATTATGATGAACTGGCCAAGGTTGTAGCGCATAAAGATGTAAATTACTGAGACGCATAAGAATATGATTTATGTATATGTTTAAAATACTCATTACGGGTCTTAGTTGCTTTGCCTAACACTTTGATATATTTCGAATGTAATACTATATCAGTGTACCAAATATATAGCCTTTGGTATATTTATAGTATTTTTGTGGTTTATTAATTTGGTATATTTTAAAATTTATACCGCACTGTCTTGCGTTTAATTCTTAGTTGCGTTGCCTAACACTTTGGTATATTTTAAATGTAATACTATGTCAGTATACCGATTATACCGCATAAATAGCCTTTGGTATATTTATTGTATTTTTCCCGAATATTAAATTGGGTATATTTTAAAATTAATTCCGCATTGTCTTGCTTTTACTCATAATGGTATATATCTATATACCAAATACAATCTTTGGTATATTTTCAGTATTTTGTCGTATATTAATTAGTTTTTTTTTAAATTAATACCGCACCGCATTGCTTTTATTCACAATAGCACATACTAATATACCAAATATAGTCTTTGGTATATTTTCAGTATTTATTTAGCATATTGAAAAATGAATACTCCACTGTTTTGTTGTTTTTAATTTAAATAATTTTTCTAATCTTGCCCATTCTTTACTCAGTTTAATTTTCAGATTAAGAACATTGATTTTCTAAACTATGCTTAAAATGCAATAGAGTATCAAAGCTTCGGTAATACTACTTTATTATTCTCGGTCTGTGCTTAATTTTCAAAAATCTAAGCACAAATATTTATTTCATTTCATTATTAGTTTTAACTTTGTTAAATTGCATTAGTTTTAAGCCGTTTTGCATTTACCTATCCAACTAATTTTAATAATTGTTCTGTGACTTTTCATTGCAACTAAAAATTTCCATTTTAATAAGCTTTCGCAAAGCATTGGAATATTATTTTAATGAGCTTTTGCTCTAGTTTCGCTTGCGTGTGTGTGTGTGTGTGTGTAAGTGCAGACATATTCAATTAAAACAAGTTAAATATTCATTCAATTTGTTGGAATAAATTTCAATTATGCAAATTACTATATGTGTGTATTGTGCTGCTGGCACAACAAAGCAAAAGGAGTTGCGAAAAATTTTATTAAATTGAGCTGTTGCCACGCCCCCAAATCCTGGTTATTTGGGCAACCCTTTGGGGAGTTGGTCAATTCGAGTTTCGAGTTTTCTGCATGCAGTTGAGATAAATGCCAGCATTATTTATAAACTCATGCTCTGAGCGGGTGACTATGTGTAAGCTTATGAACTTTGTGTGTGTGATGATGCGTGTGTGTGTGTGGGTGTGTGTGTACATGTGTGTAGTTAGCAAGAGCCATAACTTTTTAAGAGCAGCTGGAGCTGAACTGCAACAAAAAAGCGCAACAGCAAAAGGAGCTAAGCGAAAGCACAAATAGAATATGTAAGAATGCAAATGTTGATGGGGATGTTACGACTATGAAATACCCTAGAAAGTGCAGAGAATATATTTTTTTTTTATAACTTGATGAATACTTTTACTTTTGTACTCAATTGCAAGTGATTATTGTTAGCCATAAATAAGCCATTTATTTGGCACTTTCTTTTAGGTTTTTTGCCTTAACATTTAACTGCTTATTTTTACTACTCTTTCGCTAATTAATTTATTTATTTCTGTACTGCCAAAAAGTATGTGAGCAACTCTCCAAGAACGTTTTCACATACCCTAAGCTGTCGCTTAACTTTTCCGTCTTCTTTTTGTTACTTGTTGTTGATTGAATTGTTGCAATTGGATAAACACACACAGTGAGAGAGAGAGCAAAAGAGCAAGGATGTTGGCCATAGTATTTTTGACCCCTTGCTGCCCCGTTCACTTATTTAAATTGGCTTAAAAACTCAACGAACAACGAAACGGGGCAACAAAGTCATGAATATGCAGCAGCCGGACAGCAAAGACAACCGAGACAGACAGACAGTCAGAGAGTTGAACAATTATAAAAGTACACACACACACACACACATATATGCAAGTAGTTAGCTTGCAACTGACTCCACTTCACTGCCCTCCTCCCCCTTCACTCCCCCCGCTGATGAGCGGCATTCCATTAGGCGTAATTAGAGCATTTAGCAAAGAGAGAAAGAGGGGCAAAGAAAAAGTTAAGAAAATGCAACAAAACAGCGCACAGAGACAGTTGGACATGCATATGTATGTCTTTGTCTCTCTCTCTCTGTCTGTCTTTCTCTTTCTATACATATATGCATGATCTAGAGCTGCAGCTGTATTTGTGTTTGAAAACAATTTAGCTGCAGTTGCAAGTCTCAACACAGCAGCAGCAGCAAGTGTAGAGACTTGGCTCAAGTACGATAATTAAAAGTTGGTTAAATGTTGCATGAGTTGCAGCATCCTCGAACCTCGAACGCTCTGCCACATGGCAGAGCACAGAGCGCAGCGCAGCTCAGCTCAGCGCACATTTGATTGCACACCATTTGCCAGACACACACTTTGTCTATGTGTGTGTGTGTGCTGTAGTGTGTGTGTGTATGTTTGAGTTCACCTAGCCGTGAATGCTGCTGGGTATCTTGCAACCGCACAGCACATTTGGCAGTCAACCTTCTCCTCCTCCTCCTTTCCTTCCATTCCACCACATCCGCTGCTAACACATCCTCCCTCCTCCTCCTGCTCCCCATCTTCACTTCCTCCTCTTCTGCGTCTTCATCTAATCCACACACACACAATGTTGCCCCCCGTTTGCACTCTCATTACTAGCTGGCTTTTTCTTGCCACATCGCCGCTGCTTGCGGAAATCAAAGTGCAAATGTATTTTGTCAAATGCGACAACTTTGGCGCCCATTTTGCGGATATGTTGAAAATATTTTCCAGAACGTTTTCAAATTAATGCATAATTGCATTAGTCACTTCATTCTCTTGCAACGTGCTACACCGAATTTGTTTGTAATTTATTAGCGTTGAGGAATAATGTGGCACTAGTTTATATATTACAGGAGTGTATTACATCTCTCTCTCCTTCTCTCTCACTCTCTTTCTGTGTGTGTGTGCTTGGCTAATGTCTTGATGACAAGCGGTGGGTAAAGCTGATAAGTGGCGTTAAGTGTTATCGCCCTTGGCTGCCTTGGAGTCCTAGTTCTTGCCCCCCAATACCTTGCCTCTGATCTCTGCCTTGCCCCACCCCGCGGCTTGCGGCTTGCAAATTTATGGCACTCGGGGAATGTCTTCGAATTGTGCTGCGTGTTCTCTGCATTCGCTGCGAACGTAAATACTATTACACATTCCCCACGTGGAATAACCTAATATTCAAGCAAATAATTTCGAGCATATATAAAAGTGTAAATTGACCCCTTTAGATATATATAATGCCAAATTGATTTGGTCGTAAGTGGCGTAAGCTTTGGGAATGTCGCTAAATTTTGTATAGTTTATTTGAAACATACATTAAAAATGCACTACACAACAAGACAAGAACTTATTTTATCATTTTTTAATTTAATATCTAAACTTTTTAAAGTAACTTACTTAAAATGAATAAAGTTTAAAATACTTTTTATATAATTTCACTAATAAAATGGAACAATGATAACAAGTAACTCGACTCTGAGAATAAAAGCCAAATTGTGCGGTATTCACTTTAAAATATACCATATTAAAATATTACAAAAATACTAGAAATATACCGAAGTTTATTTTAGGTATATTAACGCAGTACTACATTCAAAAATATACTAAGAGTACTAGGTATATCAGTTTGTCAGCCAAAGTAGGCGTTTTTGAAAAATACAAAAATATTTCTTATAAAACTTCTATAATTTTTATCGGATTATGAAATTATGAAAAACCATATTTACTTTCAACATTTTAAATCTTTTGAACTGAACTAATTTGGGTATTTCTTAAATCTATTTATAGAAGCTATCTAAGCTAAAATAAATAAAGTTTAAAAAACATTTTCTATACTTTCTTAAATATAATAAAACAATAATCAAAATAATAAAATTATTTATTTAATTGTAACAATTTTTAACACAACTAATTTTCGTATTTCTTATATTAATTTCAGTTGAAATCTCAAATCATTACTCTTGGATCTTATCAATGGGTAAGTCTGAATTTATAAATAAAATTAACTTGTTTACACTTTTTTTTTTAATAATCTAATCATTAATCACTTGGCACACAAATTATTCATTGCACGCAGAAATAATGTGGCGAGTTTTTAAATTTTATTTTATTGTGCTTTAAAGCAGCCAACCGAAAATTGTGCACAGTTATTTAAGCGTTAAATCAGTTGAATTATTGCCAAAGGTAACTTCATGCTCTTTTGTATTATTCTAACATTGCATATTTTTTTGTTTATACAATATTTAGACATTCCACCATTATGTTTGTCTATTTATAGATGGCTATAAATTAAATTTTTGCAATTTATTATTGTGTAATTTAATATGTGAGTTCAACACAATTTTAATTGCAATGCAATTCGTGACACAGATTTATTTATTAATGCGCATAAATTTGTAGTTAATCTTTGGTTTATTGCGAGAACTTAATAAACTCTAGAGGCAGCAAAGTTTTCTTGCCAGTTTTTTGCAGTGTATTTGTCACGCTTTCGAAGTCAAGTCTTGACTCTCTCAATCAGTGTCTCTCTTTTGATTTGCATTCGCCGGCCTTGCAGCGTGCTCTCACACGCTTGCATTTCCTTGTCGCTCCCTCTTTCTCTCACTCTCGCTCTCTCTCTCTCTCTCTTTGTCTCTCTCACTTGCTGTCACTCTCAATTGGCGCCTCGAGGGTAGCTTTTAGGTGACGGGCAGCTAAGCAACTGTCATAAAGTGCGTGTGGTTACATTTATGCACCCTTGTAGTGCTCCCCCTTCCCCTCTCTCTTCTTCCTTCCTTCCTTCCTTTGCAGCGTGTCATGAAAGGTGGTAGAAGGGGGGCAGGGGGGTTCTATCAAAACAAATGCTGTCAGCTGCTGTGAGTAAATTTTTGTTGCTTTTGGCACGCAAACTGCAATCGCGAGACTCTGTTGCGACTGTTTGTCTGCCTTCGATTTTTACAATTTATCACACACACACACACACACATATTTGCACACACACTCACACACTAAGACAACATTGATTTTCATTTTGCTTACATTTGAAAAACTAACAATTTGAACACTTTCTTTTTATTGCAAATTTCCGTTTGCTTCCTTTCCCCTTTTTACTTTACACTCTGCTTTCTATTGCTTCTTTTAGGCGCACTCGAAGACTTTTTTCACGTTGATTTTGTTGTTGTTGTTTTAAGTTGATGGGTTTAAATGCACTTTTGGTGTTTATTAATGTTGTTTGGTTTATAGCAAAAATATAATTTATGTTTTAATTAATTAGTTAGCTACGTTTTATTCTATATAACTATTTTGTTGTTTTTGTTTGCTTTCTATTTGTTTAGTTAATTAAATAACGCGACGCGACGCGTTTCGTTTGGTTTCGATTCGTTTCGTTTGTTTCACACACTGATGAAGCAAGCGAACGCAGCCCGTTTGCTGCTCTCTCTCTCTCTCTCTCTCTCTCTCTCCTGTTGTCTTTCGTCTCTCTTGTCTTGTCTCTGTTTTCGACTGGTTTTCGCTTTGGCTTTTTTGTTGTTGTTATTCTTTTTCTCTCGTTGCCTTGCCTTCGTGCTTCTTCTTTCTGCGATGAAGTAACTTTTCCATTGTCGCGCATTTCCGTGTTTTGCTACCCTTTTGCTTCCTTGTCGCAATTTCGCATCGCACTCGCTCTCTCAATCGCTCTCTCTGTCTCTTCTGGGGGTTGCTTATGCTCTTGAGAGCGTAAGCTTTGCGCAAGCGCTAAACTTTAGTGTTTACTGTTTGAATTTGTGAATACCGTTAGTTAAAGGAGCGCCTAAAGGGCTTCAACTGTTTGAATTGACTTTGTCTTAAAGGAGTTTTAAATGAAGTTGAAATTAAATCAACTCTTTACTATTTCTGATATAGCGATCATCTAATATATTTTTCAATTTATCATCGATAGTTATTGAAAGCTTTAGTATAGATAATTTCGAATTTATTTTAAAGATTTTTTTAGCCTGACTTTTGATAAATTAAAGTTAAATTTATATCAAAATACTTCTAATGTTATCAGACCTTCTTCAACATTTTTTAACTTACGTTGGTTCTTTAACAAAGATGAACACTTCTATAGCTTTCTATAATGTATTGTTTATAATATAAAATATTAAAATTAAGGTATTAATTGGAAAAAAGTAGATAATATGTTTAATAATAATTTTAAGTTTTTTATTAGAAAACATTATTTAAAAAATTTTATTTAATGCTCTTTCATGTTTTTTCTATAGAAAGATTTTGGCTTACATGAAAATAGTTTCTTTGCAAATTTGATAAAATCGTTCCTTAACAGACAATTTAATTTTGTATAATCTTGTGTCGTGAATTTGCTTTAATAGTGAATACTTTTGTTCTTGCATTTTCTTTTAAATTAACTCTTTTTTGAACAATATGTCTATTATGTCTGCATTTGCATTCCGATTTCAAAGGAATCCATTTTCCCTTTCTTTTGACAATTCCCCCCTAAACTTAAATCGCATTGTTTAGTTCGTGTAACGACTTGGTTACTTAGGCAACTCAGAGTTGACTATGTTTCAAATAAACCACAATGTTCAATCCTTAGCACTTCAAAGCGTTTGCAGCTCGTTACTTGCTGGTATTCAATGTTAAACTCTGATCCCACAATAATTTAAAGATAATATTATTTGTTAAGGCGCATAATCAAGTGCTGTGTGCCTGATTAATGCCATATTTGAAATTACCATAGTAAGGATTAGACTTGACTGCCTTGAGGTTAATTTTAGCGCAGCTTTTGTTTACACACACACACACACACTCGCATACAAAACAGAGTTTATGGATAGACTGTGTTAACTTTCACTTTGATAAGAGGACAACGCAGCACTTTCATTTCAATAGATAACATAAATTTCTATTAGCTCCACATGCTTGTATTGAAATTAATTTAACAATCCTTTGCTCCCTCTCATCTCTCTTACTTTCGCTCTCTTTGGCTCTTTCGGTTGAATGTGTGTGTGTGTGTGTGTGTTTTGTTTCTCATCCTGTACATATGTCAGTTTTTGTTGTTTCCGGTCGGCGGCAAAACCGCAAACAAAAGACAAAGACAGAAGAATTTTCGGTGTATGATTGCCGCAAAAACCGAGCTGACATTAAGTCCCACATTCACATTCACAAAAAGGAAAGCCAAAACGCATATTTAGTCATATATATACTCGGCAACCGATACCCCTTTCACATTATCCGAGAATATTCTCGCAACTTGCATGTCATTTATATGGATTATACATGGGGAATCATTAATTTTTGCTTTCCATTTTTTTTTTTCTTTTTTGGTCGTTGGTTGTTTGTTGTCATCGCATTTGACTTCTTGACGCTATAGAAATTTGCATAAAATTGTTTTTGTTTTTGTTATTTAGGGTGTTGCTCAGGCAAAGAGGGAAGGGAAGGGAAAAGGGATAAGGGAGTTGGCACATGAAAATTAATAAGAAAAGACAACGCAGCCTTGGAATGTCTGTCGTCTGTTTGTGCTTTGATAAGAAGTCAGCTGCTGTTGCTGCTTAAGATTACGATTATTATGATGCTCTTTGTTGATGAGCTCGTCGCATATACATATTTATTTTTAGCCAACTCAAAAGTCTTAGCTCAAAAGCCCTTGAGAGCAAGCGCATAACCATGCGAGCAAAAACCTTAATTCTTTTAAACATATCTCATTGTCGAGGTGGAAGAGCTGTGAAGAGCACCTACGTTGCCTAGTTCACATTAGTAAAGTTCTCAATGAGCTTATTAAGTGCTGTTCTCTGTTCTGCTGCCATAATTATCGCAATTAGCAAAGTTATAATTAGGCTGCTTTGTCTCTCGCTCCTGTTGCTTCCAATAAAAATAGCCAAATTGATCCCCAGTTGCTAGAGTTTGAGCTTGTATAGAGTTAGTATTTGCTTTATGGAGCTTTATAGTGTATTCTTGGGACTTGATTGCAAGGATTATTTATTAGAATTTTGAAAGAAAAGTATGTTAAATTGTTCAAGTTTTTTGTAGTAACATTAATTTCTGTTGAATCGGTACATTTAAGACGTTATATTATGTCATAAAATAAACCAAATATGTATATTCAGTATATTTCAGTGTTTTTCTTGTTGTTGTAGTTTCTTTATTATCTATGTAGTAAACATAATTTAGGATAATTAGTTAATTGCCTTGACATTTTCTGTTTAATCGGTATACTTTAAACGTAATAGACAATCGTAATATAATCCAAATATATATACTCAGTATATTTCAGTATATTTATGTTGTAGTTTCTTTTTTATTTATATAGCAACATTAAACTAGTATAATTAGTTAAATCTGTTTGCCGATTTCTGGTATATTTTTACTCTATTGTATATTTTAAACGTAATAGTATATCGCATAGTAAGCTAAATATACATACTCAGTATATTTCAGTATTTCTCTTTGGTTGAGTTTCTTTATTATTTTGCATATATGGTAACATAAAGTCAGGATTATTAGTTAAATATTTTGACATTTTCTCTTCTTCAATTTAACCTTTAACATTGAGTATACAAAAATCGTGTACAATCTTGAGGAAACATAAATGAAGTCATCTTTTGGCTAGACTTGAGCCTAAGCAAAGAGCTTCAACTGTGCTTAGTTTTTAGTTGTTTTTAAAAGGTGACCCAGTTGAGTTTTGAGTTTCCTCTGTCTGTCTGTCTATATGCATAATGTCATGTAGAAGTGCTTTATGGCCGTTGCAGCATATTAGTGCTAAGAGCACGACGGCGTACTTCCTCATCTGGTAATTGCAATATTATGTTGGACTAACAAATTTGGCCAAAGGGGTCGCTGAGAAAACTGAGAAAACTGCAAACGAAACTGAAAACGGCAGAAACGAAAAAACAAAAACTGAATAGGCGAATAACTGTAGTATAACTGGCAAAAGAGTAAAAAAAACTAGGAAAACGGGTTAATAATGCCATAAAATAGTAAAGACGACACTTTCGTGACTGGCCCATGCCGGCGGCAGAGGCAACAGCAGCAGCAGAAGCGGCAGCAACTGAGCTGAGTTTTGTTTGCTCACTCGGTTCGCTTGGGGTTTGTTTGTTTGACTGTCGGAAAGTGAAAGGCAGACAATGCAATGCAACAGTAGTTGAGGTGAGGAAGGCGCACAACAAAGGCCAAAAGCATGTCGTGGCATTAATGTGTGATCAGCAGTTAGCTTGTTGCAACATACACACACATAGAGAGCACAATACTTGTGAGCTGTTGTGACAGGTTCATTGACACACTGCATGCTAATAAATTTGTCATAAATACACTTTCAAATTAAAATGCATGCCACACACACATGTTATGGTATCTTCTCTTTTTTTTTGCCAGCCAGCTGCAGTCTCAAGTGATGATTGTTTTTTGCACAAAAAATGCGTTGCATTGCATTTTCCGCTTCTGAAGATTTTCCATGTCATTCACTTGTCACATCATCAGATTGTTATTTAATGATGCGAAAAGCACTCGAACTCTCTTTCGTACTCATTCATCTACTTACAATTGCATTCACTCTGCACTCACTCGCACTTTCTGTGCGCTGTTTTTCGTGTCGTTGACGCTGAACGCTGAAAATATAATTGCATTGTAATAGCTTAATTGGTATTTATGGTCTGGACATTGTGTGTATATCCCATATAATTACGCGTACATACGTGAGACGCCCCATTTCGAATGCGGCCAATAATCGTATTTGCACAAAAACTTGCAGCGCCAAACGAGCAACGTTAATGTGCATACCCTGGAAAATGTGGAGTGAGCTAGGGGAGGGTACAACACAACTTAACTTAAAGTTTTTCTTATGAAGGCAATCTGGTATATTTTTGTTCTTTGGTAGATTTTTAATGTAATAGTATATCAATATACCAAATATTTATATTAAGTACATTTCTGTATTTTTGGTATATTTTTAATAATTTTTGTGGTATATTTACGATATAAAAAATTGATATATAAAGTACATTTTAGTATTTTTAGTATATTAATATGGTATATTTTATGAATTTTAAATTTGTTCTCTATTGTATGCTTTCAATGAAATAGTATTTCGATATACCAAATATATATTAAGTTTATTTCAGTATTTTTGATTATTTAATATGGTATATTTCAGGAATTTTTATTTTTACTCAATGTAATAGTAAATTAGTATTTGTCGGTATATTAATATGGTATTTTTTGAGAATAAAATTACTTTTTGGCTTTTACTTAAAACGTGTAGCATGTATTTCACAGTCCAGTTCACTTTATTTTGTAGTTTTCTTAATTGATGTAATTATTTTAATGAAAGTTGCATAGAAAGACTTCAAAATTAGCTTATGGTATTAATGGCATATATCAATTTCAATATTTCTTAAAGTATTAATATTTTTAAACAACTAAAAGTAACTAGAGTTTAAAGGGATATTTGATCAATGCATAGCATTAGATATACTTACATTTATTATTCCTACAATTCGTATAATCTTTACAAAATGAATACACAGTTTTCTTCATAAATTTTCTTAAACTTTGCTATAAATCGCATAACAAATAAAAGTTTAGTTAACCCCTCAGTAAAATTGCGATTTCTAGAGCATATTTCATGCGCACATTCATCGCAATGTTACCGTTTAACAATGCGCCAAGCATTGGCATTCGATTTTCATTATTAACGTGGAATGCCATTGCTATTGAACTGTGATTGAAAGAAAAATCATAAATGTATTTATACCACCAACAGCAAAATGAGTGCGAAAACGCAACCAATGGCTGACAAGGTGTAAAAAGAGCAGGATTAAAGGATAAAAACGCAAGCTGAAGGCGTACAAAAGAAAGTTAAGAATGAAAATGAAAATTATACGTAAAGAAGGATGAATTTTTTTTGCTATAGACTGACCTTCTTCATGGCTAGCTAGATTTAATATTGCATAACTTGGAAGCAGATAATTTCACAATATTTCTTTTGTGTTGCAAGCGAATATTAAACAGCATAAAGCAGACTAAAGTTGTAAAACATTGTGATAAATTTGAGTGTAAGATATTGATAATAAATGAGGTTGGTGTAAACATTTTTGAAATATATATTTTATGCGATATTTTGCTGGTAGTTTTGAATTGCAATTTGTCGTCATTAAAATGAGTTGGGACCAAGCACTTAGTGAACTTTGTCGCTATCTATTGTTGGCTTTGGCTCAGGTGGTGTGCCAATGCATATTGTTAGCCTTGGCTCGTTAGCCTGGCTAACAACGGTCACCCGTCGATGGCGATGCTTGTATTATAAATATGCTCGTACATAATGCTAAAGTGCAGAATATTGCACATAATAATTTACAAGCAGACGCGAATTGATTTATGACAAGTCACGTACTTTGCTGGCAACGTTGCAGAGAGTGAAAGAGAGAGGAAAAGAAAGAGAGAGAGTGAGAGAGAAAGAGTGAGCGAGAGAGTCCGTAACTCTCTCAGAAAGCAACCCATTAAAGTCATTTTCGTGCTCCTTAATTTGTGTACGCTTCGAGTTGGAGTTAAGCAGCAGCAGCAGCAGCAAAAGCGAAAGAAAAGAACGATGCTGGAGGATGCTGGGGAGATAACTGAATGTAATCAGCAGCAGCAGCCTTTGACTAGATGACTGCAGCCTGGAGGCGAGATACTGGAGGTCCATCCATTAGCATAATCGATGGCACTTTGTTTGCTTCGGCTGCACTTTTACAGCAACTACAAAAAGCGGGAAGAGATTTAACCAGTTGCCAGTTACTCGACAATCTCTCTCCCTCTCTCTCTCTCTATCTTTCTCTTGTTATCCTTGGTTATTGTTGTTTGTTCGTTTGTGTCCATTGTTGTTCTGCTCTGGCATACAAAAGCATATTGCCCACCATCTTCTGCCCCAAGTAAACGAATTAATTAAGCATGTCACGAGCGTGAAATTCAAACAAAAGATTGTTTGTGCGCATAAAGAGAGAGAGAGAGGGAGAACGAGAGAAGTGATAGAGAGAGAGGGAGAGAGAGAAAGAGTTGCCGCGGTTCCCTGAACGCAGAGCATAACAAATGCAAACTGCAAATTTAATTAAATTGCATTTCCACCCAACTCTGCCGACGCGTTTCGTTTAACAACCAACTGCAGAGCTATATAGCTATATATATATATATGTAAGGTAGTACTTGCAGGTAGGTAATATAACAATTAAGTTGCACTAAAGTTCGGGTTTTAATTGTTACTTATTTGACAACGCGTTGCATTTTCGTCAAGTCCAACACATTAATTAGCTGTGCCGCAAGTTTTTCCATTTTCTAATTAAGGTTTTTTATTCGCCATTGCTGGAGGAACTTGTCAGCAACTGGAGAATTGAGCATTTCTTGAGTTTACTAGAAAAAAAGAAAGTTTCGTGCTTGTTTATTATGTGAAGTATATAAGAATGAACTTCATTTCATACTTTGGGAAAGGGGCATCAGCAGCTTGCTTAAATTTATTTTTTAATTTTTGTCAATTCTAGTTTGTCTGAAATCTGCTACATACAATAATAACAATAGTCTTTATGATTTCTGAAAATTTGGTTGCGATCAGATAAAAATTGTAAAAGTTATTACAGAAATAACATACTTTTGTTTTTGGCAAAAACGCTATGTATGTTTATGGTATATTTTGTATGAAGTGCGCTATAGTATATTTTGTATGGAGTACTTCAACAAAATACCAAATATGACTTTTGGTATTTTCTTGGTATTTTGCGGTATATTAATTTGGCATCGTTTTAAATGAATAATGTAGTACTTCAACAAAATACCAAATATGACTTTCGGTATTTTTTTTGGTATTTTGCGGTATATTAATTTGGCACGATTTTAAATGAATAATGTAGTACTTCAACAATATACCAAATATGACTTTCGGTATTTTTTTTTTTGGTATTTTGCAGTACATTAATTTGGCATCGTTTTAAATGAATATCACACTTTTTAGCTTCTATTCAAAATGAGTTGCGGGTGACTCAAAGTCGAGCACAATTGACTGTAACTTTCTTACTTATTAAAACAAATCTCTAATTTTTGAAACCCAAAATCTTAATATTTATAAACTAAAAAGTGCACATTTAGTACTATTTCAAATTCAACCTTTCAACGAGTGCATAAATATTATAATTATTTTCAAATTAAGCTTTTACCTCTCAGTAAGTTATTCAAAATCTATAAACTAAAATAGCTTCTCCCTTCATGGACATATGCAAATTTGTGCTTACTATTTTCGTTTGTATAAGTAACGAAACAAATGTAGCATATAAAATAAATCTGCTTTATTTTTGGGCAAAAATGTTGTGTGTAGACTTGGCAACTTTCGACAATGAAGTGACAATTTACAACACAGTTCTTGGCTTCTTCAGTTGTGCACATTTGCATATCATTCCAAATAGAATGTGTTGGTCAATTTATTTGCCAGCCGAAAAAGAGAAGTCCTTGTGCAGTTCTTTCAACTTTTGTCGAGCAGCATTTAAATTGAAACAAGTTTGCGCTTAATTAACATATCTGAAGCAGAAAATGCATAATCATGGCCATTATCCCAGTCACATCGCTCAACTTACCCCCAAAAACTTTTGTCAAATTGTTCAGCCTGGTCAGCAGTTCTGAGCGTTACACGTTGACCTTCTCCCCCCCTCTGTTTTTCCCCTCTCAACTTTCCCCTATAGACTACTGTTGCTGCTGCTGCTGTCATGTCTCTCTGCTGGTGACTGCGACTGTTGCCAGTTGCTATGCAAATTTCATTTGGCTGCCTGCATTGAAGCCCCGTTGCCAGGCAACTGTTTCCCCCCCTTCAAAACTCACCCAACCAACTCCCTTGTCGACCCCTTTTTCGCCAACGCTTCTAATCCCAAACAGGGAGGGGGGGAAGCTGTCATATTGGGCTTACATGACAACGACACAAATTTTAACTAAATTAATAACACATAATTTAAATATTTTTGGCGTACAGCAACTAGAGACGTCGACACTGTCAGCTGCATTAACACCCAAAACACAAATACACACACAACACAACACAATACACACACACACACAGATAACAACATGTATTCATATCTAAAGCCAAAATATTGAAGCCAAATTGTAAACAGTCAAGCATACATATCTCTGACATGGCTATTTGTTATTTCAGCATTACAATTTCACGCATTCTCTGCGCTCTTCTCTCTCTCTCTCTCTGTCTCTCTCTCTCTCTTTCTCGCTGTCTCTGCAAAATTATCACATGTAAATTCAACATCAACAGCAAATTCGAAAATTTTGATTAAACAAATATTTTGCAAGCCCATTTAAAAGTTAGAAACCAGTTGGAATTTGAGTCGGGAGGCGGCAGCAAAGGAAGCGCACAATTTTCGATGATGTGCATTATGGACTAAAAGTTGTCACATATTTATGTGAGGTATATGTGGGTTAAACACTTTTAAATTCTAATATAATATTCCACACATTAGCAGCGGAGGAAACAGGCATTGAAATGCTTAGTAATGAAATGGGAAATTCTTTTTAAATTTCAATTAATTCATCTATATTTCATATTAAGTAAAAGTTGGAAATAGGGAGTATACAATTTTTGATGTAAATTACAGAATTACAGAAATTACAGAAAGAAAGTTTAATATCTAGTATTTGTAGTGAAATTCTGGAATTCTACAAAGAAGTTATCGTTTTCAAGCCTAAAACGGCAATTAAATGTGAAATTCTCTTACATTTAAATTAAGTAATTTCTATATTTCATACAGAAAATATATAAAGATAGATGATGAAGTATAGTTGTGAATCATATAAATCAATATTTAAAATCTACTTTTCAATCTAGAGCAAAGAGTTCTTAAATCAAGATTTAAATCTTCAAATACAATGCTTTGAATCTTAGAATCCAAATTTAGCATAAAAATGTTGATTTAAGATTTGTTCAACCTAAAAACCCTATTTCAAGATTCTTTTTTTTTCGATCGAAAACATTTTTTATTAAGATTTTCATTTCTATTTACTATCTTTATTTGTAATACTTATTTTAAATTGTTATAACACATAAAAATTTTAAATTTTCTTAATGGAACTCATATTACATCAAATATTTTATACTCATCATTTAAGCCATTTTTAAAAAGCATAAAGTTAAACTTCAAGCCTTATAAACCGACAACTTAGAAGATTACAATTCGTTGCTTAATAATGTAACAACTTTTATTGCTCCGACTGTAAGCGACCGACCCTCTTTAGAATATTTTGCGGCCACAGGGTATATTAATATCAATTATAAATAAACTTCCTGCGAAAGGAAATTTACATTTTATTGCCACGAAATTCGCAGCAATTTTCATATCTGTGCCATATCCTGTTCAATTTTCAAGGCTTTTGTGTGCAGCTTTAGAATGAAATTTATGAAAATAATTTCCATACACATACATGTATGTAAAATAATCTTTAAGGTAAAAAGGTCACAATGGACCAGCACACAAGGCAAGTTTATATATACATATATCGCTGTGTGTGTGTGTTATGCTGTTACATAAATTGTGGTCACTTGTGCCTCTTGTGGCAAGCGAAACGTGCAACGCACACGTGACCAGCCGCCGCTGCTCTGTAGTAATAATAAACGGCACAACATTGCAAGGATAATGGCAATGAGTACCGTCGAGTCCAGCCCCAAAGACTATTTACTTGAATAGATTGGAATGCGCTCCGGCCCCTAACTTCTCTTCAGTTGTATAAAGGGACTCGACACATTCCCAGCTGACCACTTTCATTTTTGCCCCAGCTTTGAACTGAGCTTTGAGCGCTGCTCATTTCATTTTCAGTGTTTCGCTTTACTCATTATCCTGTGTCTGACGCTAAATTGCGTTCTTTGGCTTTGCCTTTTCAGCTGCTAGTATATGTAGTGAGTGTATGTGCAATTGTGGCAAAGTGGACAGCCCTCCATCAACGAGACGGCAGCGCTTTATTTGCATATTGGCAGTGCTAAAGCATCACAAAAGCCTGATGCGTGTACCACATTGTGTTTTCTCGAGCATCTAATTGAAACTATAAGTTACAGAAAAGGTTGAAAATCTGCTGACAGCATTTGTAGTAGATATTTAAATTGAATACTAAATTAGTATAATATATAAATGCAAAAGTGGAGTGCTGTCTCTTTTGATTAAAATGGGATTATTTTCAAATTGCAAAGCCAATTGCAATTGGCTAACTAAAGCCGGCAAAGTGCTGCTTTCGAGTTGTTAATTGCATAACTGTAATTAAAATCGAACTCTGACCTCTCTCGATTGGCCGTTATCAAGTCGAATAATCAAATTTGTCCTGCTGACAAACTGTTTGGGCTGTTCACCCCCCAAAGTTGAAGTGAAATGCGATTTAAATAACTCTCGAGAGTGCGTTTGGCAGAGATCGAGCTTAATTGATTTGATAAGGAGTGACAACTTGTTTAAGACTGGCAATTTAAAGTCTCGTCTGTTGACATTATAAAAAGCGACGGCTGAGTTATCGAGATACCGCAAATAAAACGAAGAGGGAGCTTTAAGAGCTGCAGCTTGTTTGCTGAACTGGCCTTTGGCCAAAGAGGCAGACAGGGATTTGTACAGATGACTTGCACACACGTTGATTTCTCTCACACGGATTGACAATTGAAATACGAGCCAAGTCAAATACGCTGTCAGACCGACATATCAGACACTCTGCTCAGTGTGTGTGCGTGTGTGTGTGTGTGTACATATGGTTGGTGAATGTGGCAGCCACAAAGAGACAGGCAAGGACATCAGCGCATAAATTTCATGTGCTCTCTCTGTGAGTGGGGCAAACAGACAGGGCAAACAAACAAACGGCGCAAACAAATAAAATGCCAAGTACTAAGCGACGCCGCAAATAAGGTTCAAGGACAGTAGAAGTTGCCACATCCCTTCCTTGCTTCCTCCCTCGCCTGCTGCAGCCACAGTTTGTGCAGCCAGCAGCAAACGCCTTAGCTTGATGCTCGAATTTCAGCTTGAGCTCTCTGCATTTGCCACATGCACAAATTGTGGTCAACACTTTGCCAAGAAATGTGTCTGAGTATGTGTGTGTGTGAGTGTGGGAGTGTCTTCTATGTGTGTGTGTGTGTGTCTTGCTACTCGTGTTACAAAATTCATTTAAATGAAGTGATGCCTCAGACGTTGGTCAGCGCGCAAGACCATCACTCAAGCTCTCGCTCTTGTACTTCTCTTTTGTTAGCAGTTAAAGTCACGTATACGCCACGTTGAACATGGTCATCCATATGGCGCAGCTGTTGTACCAACAACACACAATTTCGACACAATTTATGGCAACCAATTGACATAACTAAAACACAAACAAACCGAACCAACAAAAAAAAGAGCCTTGTGTTTACCGCAATCATTTTGGTTTCAAAACGCTTTCGCCGCATTTTCACCAACTTTTCGGTAGCATACTTTTTGGGGCAGTTCTAAATATTGAAAGCTTTGAATAAAATATGCAATAGCTAAAATCAAAAATGCTGCCAACGTTCATCTTTTCACACTTTAATATTTCTACGTGCGATTCTTTAGAGTATTGCGCAAATAAGCTTATTTATATACACGGGGCTTTATTAAAAAAAAAAACGCCCGAAAACAGTGAAGCATGAAAGTGATATTGAGAACACCAACGCTTGTTTGACTAGCGCTTAATGTGTAATCAAACGTAGCATTTTTTTCTTTTTTTTTTCTTTGGGTACTGTCACGCAATTCAGCATTCAAATGCTGCGCATAAATAAGGCAATAAATCAGTGAAATATAATACATCACCTGGCATGGAGCAAAACAGGTGGTCTGTTCTCTCTCTCTGGTTGATCCCCCAAAGAAATTTCGAGCATTGGGGGATAAATAGAAGAAGAAGAAGAAGCTCAGATTTAATGCTGAATGGCGTTCAACATTTCCATGGAGCCCCATAAATTATGCGTGTTTTTCGGTTGTAAGTCATAAGAAAAATGACATATTTTCTCGGTCTCGCTCGCAATTTCTACTCTCACACTCTCTCTCTCTCTGAGAACTTTTGGGCGGCATGCCAATTTGATGCCATGGCCAGAATTTTATGCTTAGGCCAAAGGCCAAACATTTTTGCCATGTGGATTGCCCTTTTTTCTTGTGAGGGGCCAAAAAAGTGGGGAGATTGACGCACATAATTCATTTGGTCAGTCTCCATGAACATGAACATGAACATATACATATATTCACTCGGTATTTATGAAATTCGTCGTAGTCATCGTCATAGTTGTATTTGCCTTTGCGCCAGGACAACGACAACGGAAAATTAATTAAACTTCAATTTGGCTTGTCAAAAGCTGATTAAATACAATTTGTTGTATTTGCTCTATTAAATAAATAACACAAGGGAAAACTTTGAGCCACACACACACAATTTATTCTACAAGTTGCGCACAAAATGTTGACATTTTACTTACTTACTATAGACGAGTCGAATGGCATTATCATGGCAACAATTGTTGGTTCAACTTTGAGGGTAATTGAAGTGGAAATAGTCTTGTAATTAACAAAAGATACTATTATATAAGGTTATAGTAGAGAAGACTGATTGCATGACCGACTAAAGTGAGTGAGTGATTGCTCAATAAAGTGCTTAGCGTGTGACAACTGGCAAAAGTCTTCTTCAGATAAATAAACGTGTAAATGCATTAAATCGATAAATAAATTGCCTTTTATATGCATTTTCTTTTAAATAAATACTGCAATGATTTGTGGCCAAGAACGTTTTTTGCGCTCTCCGGCTTTAAAAATATGCATCGAAAAGAAAAAAACAAAAAAATGAGTGGCCTTATCAGTTTGAAATATTTCAGCTTTTATGCAATTTTTTTTTTGGCTTCCGCTCGACTGCGTTGCACATATTTATTGCCACTTATTTGCAGCTGAAAAATGCAACAGTTTTAATGCAAAAAATAAAACGCACACCTTCAAAATGGCACAAAAACGCTAACGGCCATCGCTCTGATCCACTCAAAGACAAACACACACACACACACACACATCCCATGACACACACACACACACACGCATACACACACTCATAGTATTTACCAACTGTTTTCTTTACTAACGTATAAAAAAAGAAGCTAAAAATGTTAGCATTTTGTTCCACCAAAGTTTGTTTGCGCTTGAGATAACCGTTTTGTTTACTTTGCAATACTCTTTAAATGCGAACTAAAAGGGTAGATTGTTACGCTTTGTGACAATCATGGAGTATTATATATAGCTAATAATAGCAAGAAAAATACTTAAACTGAGACCATTTTGAAACTGAGTAAAAGGTATTCTTATAGCTCAGGATTAGCTAAGATTGATTTTAAAAACTTTTTCTGAAACAGAAAAATAATTGCTAAACCACTCTAAGCTCTAATTTTAGTGTTAATCAAGAGCTAGAAGATTAATCTTTACACAAAATAAAAGAAATTATTTAGTACATGTCTAGCTATATAAAATTTATTTTTACACAAAATAAAAAACATTTTTTTGCATATGTTTTTGTTCACTTTAGATAACAATATCTAAAAATAATTTCGACAGAGATATATCCATATTTATTCCCATTCATATTCTTTTATATCTAAATACTTGAATTGATTCAATATGCCCATTTTTTTTTAATTTCTAATATGTTTTCTACTGGGTATCAAACCGTCTTTCCCTCTTCCCAATTTTTCCATATTATTCCACAGTGTATTGCTTTCAGCTACAGTTTCTCAGATGCTGTTGGGTCTCACTATTTTTTTATCACATGATGTTTTAGTTAACATATGTGTGTTTTTGTCATGTGGACATGGGTTAAACGGACTGAATGCTTGCCGAGCATGAGGCAGCGTGAGTTTACACAGGATTTATTGTTTTCTATGTGCATTTTAAGCACACCAAAATCATTTTCAACAACAACATACAAAAAAAGAACCACCTCCAAAACTGCTACTTGAATAGACACACACACACACACACACACACTCAAACACGTACGTAACACGTATAACAGTATATAGGCACTCTCATACACACACTCACACACACACACACACACACACACATGCACGCATCATCCCATCAGCTGTTCACTGCTCAGTCCGTTGCTGTCAGTATGTGGCCATTTATCCTTATTTCGGTCGAAAAGCACTCAAATATGAACACAGACCAAAAAAACAAAAAAAAAAAAGACAAGTGAAGTTGTTACAAAAAAAAAACATCGCTTGATTGACTTTTAGATACTGCGCACTCTGATTTCAGCTGACTAAATAGATTTAAAACGGTTTGCACATAGATTATGCCGATCTTATTTAATAACAGTTGTTTTGAAAAACCATTTCAAATTTGTTCAACTAGTAGTTTAGTAACTATTAAATATTTGCAGTAAAATTTTGAGATAATGGATGTTTTGGTTTACTTATGACAAAGAAATATGTTTACATAAAGCTAACTATTACTAGACGCAACAATATTATACTAAAAGTAATGAATTTGAAAAAAATATACTAAAAATAATATACTATTTATTGTTTTTAGTATTTATATTATATTCGTTATAATAATATACCAAAAATAGTACACTATTTATTATTATACTCAATATAGTCTACTTAAATATACTAAACTTAATATACTATTTATAGTTTTTAGTATTTGTGCGTTAACGTTTATACTTTTAATAAAAAGGCTCTTTTATCTTTTATAGCAAAGAGTCAAAGTCAATTACCAAATTCAAACAAAGTTATCTGCTTTATTTTTCTTCAAAAGTTAATCTTAAAATAAAAGATATATATTTTCTTAGTATATTTTTTATATATATATACTAAATATTTTTTCACTCTCCCTTTACGTTTCATATATTTTATATTTTCTTATAACTTGTAATTTTCTTATCTTTAAAAAGCTCAACAATAGTTTATTCACACATTTATAAATATTTTTAATACAGGGTATAAACAATGGGTTCGCTTGGGTTTTCTTGGGCACGTACTCGCACCTCAAAGAAATCGTGCAGCCTTGAGGGGGCGATTCAAGTCCGATGGAAGAAAACGTAGACTTTACGTCTATGCGCATCATTTTTTAGTCTCATGCTTCGAGGAGCGCAAGAATATTAAAAATTTGTGAAACGTTGCCGAAAAAAGAAACTTTAAATTTGCTTATTATGCTTAACTTGCTGTATGCTCCTCTCTCTCTCTCAGTTCACTGTTCTGAGCTGTCTGTTGTGTGTGAAAGTGTGTGTAAGCTACCTACTGAATGCTTTACTTGCTGCTGCTGCCTTTAGAGAATCGCCAGCCGTGTTGCACCTTCAGTAGTTGCCTTTTACCTTGCTGCCTGATGCCTGATGCTCTCAGGGTGGCACTTGAACGCATTTGCTCACTTGCCTGGCTGCAGTATCAAATAGCAAAACAGCCAAAGACGAAGCAGGAGGCAGCAGCTCTCTCTATAGCATGACCCAATTTCCCGTCTCTGTATACATATACATATGTGTGCGTGTGTGTGTGTGTGTGTGTGTGTGTGTGTGCGTGTCCTGTCTGTTACGTTTAACGACTTTCGAGTTCAAATTGTACAAAATTTACGATGCCAAGCATTTTCACACTAGCCAAAATTGGTATTTGTTTCTCTCTTCCCCCTTCTGCTTCTTCTCTGCCCACACAATCCATTATTTTTTGGTTCACTTCGGTTTTTATTTGGGCAACCAATTGGCGCTTTGGCTGCCACTGCAACGGCTGCTGCAACTGCACTTGCCACAGGCTGTCGTTAATTGAGGCGCACAGCAGCGACACTAAAAATGAGCAAACACAAACATTGTATATATGTGTGTGTGTGGGTGTTGGTGTGCAATTGTCTGGCATGCTTTTAATTCAATTGAACAACACAAACAAACAGTCTCGGTCAACTCTGCAAAAACAACAACAACAACGATTTGCTAGCATAATTAATTTGCAAATATCGTGCAACAATAATTTTGCATTCAAAAATGGCTTTTCCGAAATTCTTTTTCTATATACTACGCTTCAAGCGTAAGTTTTATGCTCATGAATGACTTGTGAAAAGTTAAAGCGCTTAAGATTGTTGCACACATGGGTGGAGCTTATAAAATGTGAAAATAATGGACTAATATTTAAGTCAACACTGTGTTGGAGAAAAACATAAAGTGCAAGCAGCATGTACATAGGAAGCATGGAAGTGGATTAAAAAATGACTGGGAATTTAAATTGTCAGTTCACTGTATTAAACTCTACTCTTATTCTTAAATAGTATTTATTTTGTAGCTGTGCGAGGTAAGAGCAAATAATGTGGGAAATCAGCTAGGAGAGATAAGTCAAGCATTGATTCAAGTATAGTACTGATAATATACAATTTATAAATATACAATGAGAATTTAATACTGCAAATAAAAATATACTAGTATATAATAATATACAATATACTTGAGATTATCATTACATTAATATTCTTAGGTTAAGCCAAATATCTACTGCATATTTGGAAATATAATATATAATATAATAAAAATAATGCAAACAAAAATATACCAATACTATACTTGTTTAAGCTTAGTATATCAGCTATTGCATATTAGCTACTGAAACTTTAGTAGTACTTAAGACTGCAAACAACAATATACTAATAATATACACATTTAGTATATTAGCTACTCTATATTTTGTAGTAGATTATACTGAAACATGCTGAATCTCAGTATGTTAGCTAATGCATATTTGGTAATGTTTAAGACTGCAACAATAATATATCAATGCAATATATGCTTAAGCTTAGTACATTACCGACAGCTTATTTAGTGGTATTTAATACTGCAAACCATAATAAACTAATAATACATATACTTCAGCTTAGTATATTAGCTATTCCAATAATATACTAATACTTTACTTTACATGCTCAGACTTAGCTACTGAATGTATTGTAGTTAAACTTTTTGTATGTTTTTGTTATTTAAAATATTTAATGGAACAAGAAATATAGTATGAATGGCTACACACTTTGTAGAAATATTATATTGATATTTTAAGAATACTTCGCAAAGTATTGAACACAAGATCAATATCAAATTAACTTTTGCGCTTACCCATTAAACAAATTTATTACAAATAAGGTTAGCTTAGCTTATCACCAATAAACTTGTCTCTAAAATTCCTACTGTTTTTTCCATATTCAGCAAAAAAAGTTCCCACCTTTTTACCACCATATTCCATCCAATACTTAAGTGTTATTTCATATGCAGCTTTTTATCTATTTCTCTCTTATATTATTACCAACACTTTGTCGCCTATTAACTCCACAAGAGAGGCCCTCAAATGAGTTATTTACTTATGCAACTTGCATGACTCGGCAGAAATGCACAATTTTCAAGATCAACAACTCTCGAGGGCAACTCGATGCCATTGAATAAGTACTCCACCCAAAGCATAATACAAATTATTATCAAAAGCTTTGCTTTGAAGCAATTGCTGCACAGTTATTAAAGACTCTCTTTTTGGGCATTTAATTGTGTCCATTGCAAAGAGCTTTTTGATAAGCAAACAATGAAATGAGTTGAGAAATCTTTTTGGAATAGATCAGCATCCAGAGTTTAAAATGCTCTGTTTGAGTACATAGAAGAGATGTGACTTCAAGTTCATTGTGGCAATTTGTGTGCAGAGTTCCCCGCGGAGACATTTTGTTGTTGTTGCTGTTTGCTGTTGTCATTCCTTGGCACACTTTTGGCTCAAGTCTTGCACAAGCTTCGGAGCTCAAGGTCGCGCAAAAACGCAGACTTAAATGCCATTTTAACGTAAATCAAACAAAAGTCAACAAACATTCGCAGCAAAAAAGGCAGCTAAAATAAATAAATAGAGAAGCGAGAAGAAGATTCGTGAAATGAATGCAACGAGTGGCAGTTGCATAATTCGTTCGTGCAAACACGATTCCGACTAGCAGTAAAACACCCAAGCAACACCCCAAAATGCATCATCGCAAAGCTGACACCAGCTGTGGCGTCTCACCCCCCCACTCCCCTCCTCCCCTTTGGAGGCTGCCCGGTGTCCGCTTTAACTGCCAGTCTGTAGTACGTGGTTGTATTGCATGTGCCACACGTCGTCAAATATTCGTGTGGCGCATAAATCTTTTTGCCAGTGTGCCGCAAAATAATTTAACTCTTGTCGAGCTGAGCTTTAATATGAAATGCAAGCGAAACCAACAGCAGCAACAACAGCAACATCAAGTCAACTACCGACAAAAACAAAAACAACTTTTGTGATTCGATTGCTGCTGCTGCGCTTCACTCCACAAACACAACGACAGCAAAGTTGCAACAACTTCTTTAACAATTTCCGTTTTGTCCCTCTAGTATTGTTATGTCAATACCCTGTAAATTGCTTAACAGGTATCTTAACTAGTCGCAAATTAAGCGAGTTTTGGTTGCACATACTTCTATACAATTCTATAGGGTAACTCAAATTCTTGATCTACTTCTGCTTTGCTTTGTTGCCACTGATTCGACTTGACAATTAATTTGTCCTCATTCTTGAGGTGTTCATTAAACTTGCCCTAGCACAACAAAAGAAAATGTCACAACATCGACTTTTGACTCGCAGCAACAGCAGCAGCAAAAAAAAAACTTTTCTCTTTTCTGTTTTCTTTATTTGCTGTTCTTATCGATTGTTGCAAGTTTCGTGCAAAAATTTCTCTTGCTTTACTTTTCAAATTGTCTTAAATTGTTGACAACTTTTTTTTTTTCGTTTTCTTTGTATCTTCAGCTCTAAGCACATTAAAGAACATTTATTTATTTTATTTAAATTTATTGAAGCCAAGTGTATCGAAGTGTAAAGTTAGAAACATATTACGTGGGCAAAGCTTAGAAGAAGTTGATGCGAGGAACTCAAAGCTTACATAGAATTGTCCCAAATCAAGCCTCATCCCATAAGCTCTTTAATACTATATGTGGAATAGAATGTTTAAATTTAATTTAAACTGAATGACTATAAGATATGCTGTAGAATGTCTAGTCCAACATTTGGCTATACTTTATTAAGTTGTTAATTTATTTTTGTATTTACTTTGAATTAATATAGATAAATAATTATATCTCTTTTTTTAGTTATGTGAATTAAGCAATGAAAAAAGACTAATTTCTTAAATCAATAATATTCAATATAGTGTTCTTAAAGTAAGTCCAATTTAAGATCGTATTATAAAAACGAAGAACATTAATCTGAAAGAATTATACATAAAAACTTCATTGACTTTTCTTAACAAAAATTAATTCCCTTTAATTGTTTTCTTGTAATAAAAAATTGTGAATTTAAGCAGCCAAAGTTTTAATGGCACTAATGACAAATAATTACCAATTACAGGGTATACAATATCAAAGTTGAGGCGCACTCATTATAAATCCACCTTGTTGTTTGTTGTTAGTTACTTGTAAGAATTTTCCTCCACTTTTGTCCATCTCCGATGTTGATGTTTCCGACAGCAAAGCGGAAACTTTGTGCTTCCTCTTCTTTTTTTTTCGGCTGTGGTCTTTTGCCCCCTGACAAACTTTGAACTTTGTCAAATCCAATAAGCCCTCTGCACCTAAAAAACAGAAAAAAACACAAAAAATAAATCCAAAATAAGAACAAATTTCTGGCTTTATTTCACCTACGAAAATCCCTCGGCAACAAACACACACAACGAAAAACTTAATACGACTCGAAGTCAATTTCAGAACGTGCTGAGTGTACAAATTGTGAGTTTTGAGTAGATTTGAATTTGAATACATTCAAGAATCGCAGCGAATTCAGATTCGCGTATTTCGATGCTGCGTTAATTGAATGCAATTCAATTACAATAAACGATGGCGACTTGCGGCATTTGTCGAGCAATTAAATAACAATTTTCGCAATCGCCAATAAACCATTAAAATTCATTTATGCCATACCATAATGAGAGGAGGGGGGAATAAATGACTTTCAAGTTGTCATCCCTCCTCCCCCTCCCCCTCCACCGCTGTCACTCTTTCCCTTTGTGGCAAAACGTGCCATGATTGATGACCAAGTCTTTGGTCGAGATGTTAATGCCGTCATTATGATTTTAATGAGTTACAAATGAAAGTGAATCCATGAACGTGAGTCTACTCAGTCATCTCGTTTGCCAATTGTTTGGTTAAATGTCATGTTAGTCGATAACAATTTTTGGCAATTTCCTGCAAAATTGTGAATGGAATAACTTATGTTTTTTTTTTTGTGCGAATCTCGCTGTGTGTGTGGAAAGTCTATAAATACAAGCGAGCGAGCGAGCGAGGCTTGTGAAAGAGCTTTAATAATAGAGTTGTGTGTGAGTCCATTATTAATTTGTTGAATACACGAATTTGTGGGCCTTTCTTTCTTCTCGGGCGCCATGAAATATTTGAGACCATGAGGTTTGGTTTTCGGCAAACTAATTTCATAATTTGCATATACACAGGTATATATGAATGAATGAATGAATATTTATGGGTATTTATGCACATTGCTAAATGGGTGCTAAATCATATTTATGTAAGCTCTTTATGCCTGCTAAATACATCGGCTTGCCAATTAAAATTAATTTTTGAAATATTTATTCAATTGTTTAATAAAATTCCATCGTCGGCTTTGCTCATTGAAATTTTTGCTTTAATTAAAATATTTCTATAAAAAACTTGAATTTGTTTAGAAGTGTTTTGTTAGTGCTGCAAATAGTTTATTATTTGAATCGATTAATTAGTTAATTGCATTATTAAATACAGTATTTTTAAATTTTCTTGTTAAAAAAGTTGCTTGAGCTAACAATTTGATATATTTTTCACTCTATGGTATATTTTTAATACCGATGGTATATCAAAAAAGTCTTTGATATACTTTAGTATTTTTGCGGTATATAAATTTGGTATATTTGGAGAATAATACCGCACTGATTTCCCAGTCAAGCACACTCAACTATAGCTTTCTTGTTTAGTCTTTCTTTAAAATTCCACTTGAAAGTTTTTTGTTAACACTTCAAATTGTTATTCAATGCAGTATTTTTTAAGTTTTGGTATTTACTTTAAAATTTTCTTTTTAGTATTCTAAGTGGTTAAATATTCATATAATTAGATTTTATTTTTATTACATTTTTTGTATTTCAAACTTTTAATCTTTATGACTTCAAAACTCTCAACAATTTTGAAACTTTCCGCTGACCTTAAAGTCGCTTGAGATCAATGACTTTCCCAACACCTCGGAGTTCATTTACCTGTATAATTTATGCAAGAAATCGTCAAAACTCGGCCGCAACTAAAACATCCAAAAAAAAACCTAATGCAGTCTGCGTTTTAAATAAAATACACATCAAAATGCCCACATCTATATATGTATGTTAGTTGGTATAATCAAAGATATCAAATATCCACAACACTAATTTGTTGTACTCTCAAAGTGCTCGCATTTTGATTATCTTTTATTAATGCTTCAAATTGTGCTGTAGTTAAAGATTCTTATCCATCTCCACTCTTCACCTAGTTCTTGGCCTTTTAATTTGCGGGTAAAATCAATAAAAAATCTTTTTGAATTTCGTTAACAGTCAACGCTTGGAAAACAGGTCTGGCTAAAGCCCCAAGGGGCAAAAGGCAAAGACACAGACAGAGACAGAGAAAGAGAAAGAAATGAAAGAGCTCTGGGTCTGTGGAACACTCTCATTCTCATTCGCATTCACATTCATAGACGCACTCAAAATGCTCGAGTCTCAGACTCAGACTCAGATTCATGTTTAGGGCTCATTCTGATTCTGGTTTTTGGGTAAATTCATTAAATATTCTACTGACTGCATACAAATTGGGGCTTGGATGACTTTTTTCTGTGTTTTGGTCATTTAGTTGCCAGTTTTATTGTATTTTCCAACTCGATGAGCCACAGCGATAGCTACAGAGAGAGAGAGAGAGAGGGAGAGCGAGAGAGTGAGGGAGAAGAGTAAAAAATTGTATGCACACAAATTTTGATAGCTGGCCAAAAATGTTGTACGTAGTTCAATTTGCTCGTGTTCTCTTCTGGCTGCATATTGAATTTGATATGCATTCTTTTTTTTTTTGATAGATCTTTTGCTGGGTGTTGAACACGTATTTGATTGTTGCTGCTAATTGATGCATGCAACACTCTACTCGTATGCAACTGATTGGCGCACCTAACTATCGCACTCTGGTGTAACGAGAGCTCAACTTCAAACTGCAACTGCAACTTTAACTCAACTTGGTAGCTAATGGAGTAATTAACAGCACATGGAAATTGTGGCTGAGAAGAGCTTCACGTGAATGTGGGTGAATGGCTCAAATGTTACCCCCCCTCCCTCTTTCTCTCTACACTCCCCATCATTTTGCCACTCCCCACATTCTCTCTGATAAAGTGAGTGGGTTAGTTGGCGGTTGTTGCAGTTGTTGCCTCTCGGACATAATAACTATGTGGGCTTTGCTCTTCTAATACGCTGCACATAAGCTGGAGCATATCGCTTTTGTCTGCTTGTTCGCCTTTCGCTATTTGCGCAGCGTATAAACAAGTTCGTTGTGGTCGTTGTGTTATTCGAGTTGACTTGTTTGCATTGTTTGATTGTTTGTTTGCCGACGAATCTTTTGGCATGAGCCAAAGCGTCGAAGCGCCACAAGTAGCCGCTGGTTGTGCGCCTCCCTCTTCACCCCCCCTTCACCCTTTGGCAGCGGCGCACGTAACGCTCGAGTAAAGCGGCGAATTATAATGCGAAACTCTTTGGCCAGCCGGGCATATCAACAGTTGGCTGTTGAGAGTTGGCTTTGTTAGTGCGAAAAGAGGGGGGACGACAACTTAGTTGATGGGGAGAGGAAAGGAGAAGGGGTGAGGGGAAAGTGGCATGCGGCATACAGCATAAAACATAACTCTTGATTTGTGTGCGGAATGTCTTCAGTGTTGTTGCTACCTCTATTTTGATTTCATTTTAAGCGCGTTTTATAACACCCGCAACACAAAAAGTGAATTGGGGGAGTAGCAAACAAAAAAGAGAGAGGGAGAGTAAGAAAGAGAGGAAGATAGGGAATTGAGAAGCATTTGAGACGCCTTTCGCGCTACTGTCGCATTGTCTCACATTATACATTTGTGGCCATTGTCTAACTGGCCATATAATACATCGCATCTCGGTTACAATGAGTTACCGTGTGGATATTAATAACCGTATTGCCAAATTGAGTTACTACTACTTTATGCAGACGACATAATTCCCATTCAATTGCTTAATTAAAATCAATTTGAAGCGAGTGACAACTGGATCAACGTATGCTATAAATAACTGGACAGAAAAATGTATTTATGGAAAAGTTGAGGTGGAAAACTAGGCATTAAATGACAAATAGTTAATACTCTAGTGCAAAGCATTTAAATCAGATATGGATAAGATATAGATATAGAAGGTATAGGTGGAAGCTATAGATTGTTATAAATATAATATTTGAGAAACAAGTTATAGTAACATTTTACGATGAGCAATAAATAAAAATTCCAACAATATTTCATATATTAAATCATATTTATTAATAATAATATTAGAGAAAAAGTAGAAGTAATAAATAAACAACAGTAACAGTGACAGTAACAAAAGAAATTTATATTATACTTTTAGAATATATTTTATTCATCCCCAAAATTACTTTTAATATTAAAAAAAAAAAAGAAATGTTAAATGCTTATTCTCTGGCCAAAATATAACTAAATAGTTTTTCATTTTTAGTAAAGATAAATCTTTTAGCTTTTAATTAGCACTATAATAATAGAGTTATTGAATGAATTTGGATTTATTTTAAACAAAGCAATATAATATTCTAATTTATAAACAAAGCAATATAATATTCTAATAAAAAGAATAATAATATTTAATAACAACATTGAATAGAATACATTTTTACGAATCAAATCGCTTTCTATGCCTAATTAAGTTCTTAATTACTAATAATTAAATTTCCTGTCTTTTGTACCCTTACAGCATCCAGATCAGCAATGACAAAGCCCAGAGATCCACGGTGAGTGTATTGAGCAATGAATGATATATTTTATGCACATGTATTCATGGTCAACGTACGGTTTGTTACCATAATAATGGAAAACGTATGAATAATTGATTTTCCCCATATCGTTGGTTGAATTAAAAAGATAAAAACTTTATTTTTTTTCTATTGTATTTATTTATCTTTCACTCATTTGTGTGGTCAACCTCGCGATTATTCTAGTTACACTTATTTCTCTTGTTTTGTTTTGTTTTTTTCTTTTATTATATACTCGCAATTATTTTTTATTTATTTAATGTGTCATATTTTACGCGACTAGATGGAAAATTATAGTTGATTGAATCGTCTCGCCATTCAGACTATGAGTGTTAATGAGGCAAGCGAATAGCGTCGTATAACTTGTTAGTGTGTGCAGATGGATTTGAATGGCCTTTTCATTGTCAGTTGGCTGTGCAGCAACCCTTGACAATTTAATGACTCTTCCTGCTTAACGACCAAAAGTACCCCAAATCGTATTTGCCCTGACCCAAACAAACAGTTTGCCAATAAACAATAAAGCGGCGTCAATAGAAAACAGCTAAAAGAGTTGCGCTTAAGGTGCATTCGATTGTGTGTTCTTCCCTAACCTTATTCTTAATGGCATGCAATGGGTAACGATGCAGTTAGCTTTGCTACTCGGCTGCTTTTACTGTTTGTTACTACGCAAACTCTTATACACTAGCTGGCGCCTGCACCATGACTGACGCGTATAAGAGTGAAGTTCGAGTCGCATTGCACGCTGCGTTGTGTCGTCGCAACGTGTTCGATGTTGTCTGTGGCTGATTGCGAGCAAGTTCGAAGAAGGTTTAAGCATTCGCTTTTGATTTGTTGGGATTTGCTTATTAAAATTAAGTATACGTAGAAGGATGTTCTTTAATAACAATTATTTAAATCTATATTTTTCTAATGAGCATTAAAGTCAAATATGCTAATTAAGTGAGTATTTATTATATACTCATAAATAGACATAAATTTGCTTTATCGTATTAACTTAATTTTCTTCATAAATTAAAATGCCTTTGTGTACTAACTAAAATGTATTCAACCTGTTCAATTGTATTGGTAAATTGAAATTGTGATTTTTACATATTTCATAAATGAATTGTGCAAGTTTTGATTAGATTTGTGCACGGCAAAACTTTGCTTGAACCATAAGCTTTAGACCACATTGCTTTTCATGCCAAAAACACAATTATTGCACAGCATGAGGTTAACAGTTTAAACTAATAATTTGTTTTAATTTGTTTTCTCGACTGCTTTTCACACTCACTTGAGCGATTGGCACTGTACAGTGAACACTGTACCATTGCACCATGATTAGTGGACCAAGCACTCAGCACTCTTGGCAGCACTCAGCATAGTGAAAGGTAGAGTTGTGTTAAGTTGAGTTAAGGTGCTAAGCACAAGAAGAAGAAGAAGAAGAAGGTTGTAGCAATATAGCTAACGATGCTGCCGAGCTGCCATCAAATGAAGCAAGCACCAAAAGATGCATGCATCAGCAGGTAAAGCTTTAGTGGCAGACAACGTTTGAGACGATGATGATGAAGGTGGTGATGATGATGATGATGCCAAGAAAGCGCCACAGACAATAAGGGAAATATACAATTCACTGCACTCGACGAAGATGCAACTTGCAACGATTGCAACTACCAGTGTATACACATATACATATATGTATGTGTATGGTGCATGCAACAACGTTTATGGAACAAACGTTTCGAATAATTAAAACCCCTGCAATGCAATGCGATTGTGAGGAGAAGCGAAACCAACTAATTGGTTTTGCATGAACTCAACGAGGGGCATGCCGCAGGAAATGTGAATTGTGGCGAGAGGGGAGCGTGGTGCGGGGTGCGAAGGGGTAACGCGTGCATTTGTATGCTCAAACGTACATACATCACTCACGTAATGTGCCACAAGTGGCATCGAAAATCACGCTGCCAATTTGCTAAAACAATTTTGCTGTAAGCGCTAAAATGCAAAGCCAACAACTGAATTTGCTCGACTTTTAACCAAATATAAAATATGCTACAACGGAATGTGCGAGGGACGCCAAAGGGGGAAACAGGGAAAGCAGAGAGAAAAAGAGAGAGAGAGAGAGCAACGGGTCACAAAACGAGATGCGAAATAGAAATTACAGAGAGTCGTCCCAACTTGAAATAAATTTGGGGGATTTTACTGTTTATTAATGGGATATCATTTAATTTACTGCCACGTAATTGATTTCCAATCACTTTTGCCGCAAATGCGTTAAAACAATGCTCAATGATTACAATAGATTGATGATATGAGCTGCAGTTACATTTTGCGTTCCATTGCTCATCGAAGGGAACGCAATATTGGGAGTGATTTTAGGCGAGCAAGCAAAATATTTCAAATGCCAGTAAAATAATATGGCTGAATGAAAGCCTTTCAATTATACAATATTAATTAATTTACAATAAATAATTTGAGAGATTATTTGGTTTTGATATTGATTCCAAAAGCTGAGTAACTTTGGCTGGTAATTCAAAGCTTTACAACTAATAGAATGTTAATTTATGCTTTAGTCAAACACTCTTTTTAAAGTTGTACACAGTTTAAATTAATAATATCGATATCATAAACTTTGGTTGGTAATTCAAAGCTTCTCCACTTGCATATGTGAATAATTTTGTGTATTGATTAAACACTCTTCTTAAAGTTGTACACAGCTTAAATCTAGTCGAGTGTGTTCGACTGTGAGATACCCGCAACTCATTTTTAATGAAATCAGAAAAAACGGTATAATCTTAAAATATACCGCAAATATACTAAAATATACCAAAGACTATATTTGGTCTATACCCAAATCTACCATTGAATACAAAATATACTAAATAGTCAGAAATTAAACCGTGCAGTATTATCTTAAAATATACCAAATAAATATACCGCAAATATACTAAAACATACCGAAGGCTATAATTAGTTTATTGATATAGTACTAGTATTATTATCTTAAAATATACCAAATTGGTATACCGCAAGTACAGTAAAATATACCAAAGACTATATTTAGTATGAGGTCTTAAGCTAAGTACCTTTAGTTAGTTAATTGCAGCTTAAAGGTCATATATTTATTAGTTTTTAAATCACATTTATTTCGATATGCTCTTCTTATTTGATTTAAGCACTCTACTTAAAGTTTCGTACAGTAATATATCAAGCATGTTATAAAGTGCAAATGGCAGTTCTGAAGTAAATTTGCTCAGGCCCAATTAAAAATCCTGAATATCAAATGTCATTTGGTTTGGTCTCGCCCACACATAGCATAAATATTTGCATATTTGCGTGTCCATCATGTGACACAATTGCATGGACATGGACACGCGTTAAGCTTTTGGATCTGAGGCTAAGGGAAAATGTGCATTGAAGTTGTGGTTTACTTTTCAAATATGTGAGTGGTAAATCACTCAAAAGCATTGAGCGGCGATTTACGAGTAACTGCAAATGGCGCCCTGAAAATAGTGTCAAAGATTTCACTTGCAATTTTACTGCATTTTCATCTCTCTCTCTCTCTGTGTATTGTTGTTGGTAATAGGAAGCAGCAGCAGCAGCAGCAACAGAAATTTGGCCACATTTTATTATTTATGCACATGCATCTCACAGATACACAGCTACAAATATATCTATGGAGTTGTACGTAGTAAGTAACTTTTGGCCATATTTTACAATTTATTGCGCCTGTCAATTGCCAGCAGGCAAAAAAGATTCAAATATATTTATTTTCGGTACTCGCATGAATACAAGTATGCGAGTATAAATGAATATCCCCATGTTGCACTTACAACAACACTCAGTACACTCGTTTTAAGCTCGTCCTGCGACTGCATATGCTACACACTCACTGTGTGTGTGTGTGTGTGTGTGTGTATATGAATAACACTCGTAAGCAAATTTATTCTTTTGAATATATTGCATTTTGATTTCACTTCCAAAAATAGACTCCTTCTCCTGCCTTCGACTAACAACAACAGCATGAAAAATGCTTGACTATGAAATTTGAGATATGATAAACTTTTAGCCCAAAAGTGCCTTCTCCTCCTGCCTCAGAGATTGAAGGAGGAGAAAGACGAAGGCAGAAAAGCCAGGGCAGCAGGCAGCAGGCAGACAAGTGCCAATTGTCGAGCAAAACAAAAGTTATTTAAAATGAAGATACGAGATACAAGCTCTCAGATAGCAGAGCACTCGGTACCCCATTCAAATGCTGTGCTAAAGGGAATAAGTGTACTCTCATAATTGCGAGCATAGAATTTCTGGCAGAGATATGTTTGTTTCCAGTACAACCAGTGAGAATTGTGCAACTTGAGTTATTCATTTGAATTTGCAAATGATAAAGTATTCGAGTATTCGTATGTGATACGAATAATTTTGTTGGTACTTATTTACTTGCCATTCTATTCGCAATTGCACTTTTCAAAGCTTCATTATTTGCCTTTTATGCAGCCTTACTATTAAATTCAATTATTATTCATAGCTTAAGATGAAGCTTGACTTACGTATAAATTATGAAAATATTTTTTGTTTAGTACAAATTATATAAAATTCTATCAAATTTGCAACTAAAAATAAATGGTATAGAACTTTCAACTCATTGCCTTTCAACTTCTTTAAATAAACCCAATTAATATAGCAAAATATACTAAAAATATGCCGAAGGCTTTATTTGGTATAATAATATACTATTACATTAGGATTTTCACTTGACATTACTTTTCATCATTCATTTTTTTGATTCTATGTCATTTCAAAAGAAATTATAAAATTTCCCCAACATTTTTCAATAAAAGCAATGCAGTAAAAATACTATAATATACCAAATATAACATTTGGTATATTATTATTCTATTACAATTTCAAATTCACTTTTTCCTCCTAAAACAAGTTAATCGCTTCATCTTACACATATTAGGAATTATCGCAAAACTTTCACTTAATTAAAAACGAGCAAAAAGTAACAAAATCCATTAGTTTAAAACAGCAACTGTTGCCAAGATCAATTACCACTGGAATTTGATTGATTTGGCAACAAAACCCCCGTTTTTTTAATGCGAATTTAAGGCAGATTTTTGATACCATTTACTAGCGTTGAATTTCAATTTTGAGCTGCTTACACTGAGCTGTTAGTGATTGATTTGCTATGCCCTAGTTGGGATGATTTTCAGAAAATTGTCAAGAATCCACAACTAATTAAGACAAACTCTCTCGAGAATTGCTTTCGTGGTTTTCAGGTGCTCGGAAAGCATGACAACGACTCGAGCTCGAGGGATCCTTCGTCAAATTGTAGAAATGGAGACGAAATCAATAAATGAAGTTAATTTATAATTGGTAACAAGTGGCAAGTGGTCGGATGGCCTTGCAACATTCAACGCGTCGTGTGTGGCAAGTCGAAGCATAGCCAGCAGCAAAAGCCAACGAAGAAGCAAAAAGGGCTCAGTTACAGGCCGAATAGCTGTAGTGTCTTCGTATTATAGCCAACTCATGTGCAGGGTTGTCTGCAAGTGGCTTTTTGACTTTAGGCCATTAACATAAACTTGACACGTTGTGCCATCGTCGTCGTCATCGTCATCGTCATCGTCAACGCCTCTTGACGTCTTGTCAGACAGTTAACACTTGGCTACTCGACTGCTTGAATACTTTTGCTACCTGGGCACTTGGCTACTTGGTTATAGATACATTTGAGGCTTTTGGCCAAGACATTACATTTTTTTTCCTCTGATTTATGATTAGTCACGATTTTGAGAGGCTTAAACGATTTTGGCAAACGACCTGTGCGAAAAGGTTTTCAATGATTTCATTTCAGTTTCTTGTTTTTTTTTTTTTCGCTTGTTTGGGTTTTCTGCTTTGTGTTTTCATTTCTTTGGCTGTTGTTGCTTATGAACGAAAAGTAAAAAGTAATTTTACAGGCATTTGGCGATTATTGAGCAAACACAGTTGTCGCTCGCCCATCAGCAGCCAATTAAGCTGCAAGCTGATTGAATTACGTGGCGTGGCATTTCAAGTACTTCGCAGCCCCAAAGTTGCAGCAAGTGCAACAACAGCTTCACCTTCAGCTGCTGCTGCTGCCTCTGCCTCTGCATTTGCAACTGCAACCAGACCGCAAACAATTCACGAATCTACCTTGAACTGTCTGGGGCTCCACGTCTCACGTTTGCTACATCCCAAAAATGGTTGCCACTTCATAACTATTTGAATACCCTGTAGGCTTACAGAAGTGCCAGCCAAAAGTTGTTCAAGTTCAAGAGTGAGAGAGAAACTGCAAAATGCTGAGAAAATATCTTTTGAGGAAAGTAGTGTAAACAAAATTGAAATGTTGAAATAGCGACTGCTATAAAATTGTAGTAAACATATTAAAAAAAGACATAAACATATTATGAGTTTTGAGTAGGTAAATTTAGGCAAGCAATTTTTCATTTGTTGTCAGATGTTGTATTTAAAATATCTTCGATAAATTAATATGAAAAATTGCAGATCTTACAGATAGCAATTTAAATATGAAAGTGAATTTTACATTTATAAATCAAGCTTTGATTAGTGTGAGTAACAATTAAATAAAAAGATTTCATTTTAGATGCTCCAGAAATTTATTACAACTTTTATATATAAGACTGACAGAATAAACCTTACATGTAATATATGCATTAAAGAGTCTAGCAGTTAAGTAGGCTGAATATATATTTTAGACTCACAAATATATTAAAACCTCTAAACATTATAAAACTGTTTTTCATGACTAACTGATTGACTGACTAAATTGTCCATTTAACACCTAGGAGGCAGCAATTTTATAGATTTTATAGTGCAATAAAGCTGGATTTGTATAATCATCTTTTACTTATGTTTTCTTTCATTCAAGTTCCAAACTCTATTACTTTTGGGTCTATGCTAAACTATCTCGTTGTCAATTCCTCTTCAATTTATTAGTCACCTTTTTGCCACTCTACCTTTACAGGGTATCTGCTAATCAAACATGCGCTTCTTCGTGCGCTGCCTTATTCGTAATGTTGCAGTTTTTCTGTGTGCCTTGCAATTTGCAATGAAATGTATTTCCATTTTTGCTACGCCACTTCACATAATTTCAATGAACCGCATTTACGTTTGGCTTATCAGCACTGCCATTACTCTCACTCTCTCTCGCTCTCTCTCTCTCTCTCACTTTCTTTTCTTCCTCCCTCTCACTCTGTTGCACTAGTTATACATGTATCTGATTCTTTTCTCTCTTTCTTTCGTTTTTTTTCGGTTTATTGTGTTGTGTGCACATACCACGTTTTCGGTGTTGGCCTGACAATGCCACAGACATTGGTGGTCCTCAATGCTCGGATGAGTTCTTACTGCCACTGTTGTTGTTGTTGTTGTTGTTGTCGTGGTTGTTGCCTCATAGCCTCGTAGCCTGTAGCCTGGTAGTCTGTATCTGCAGTCTGTGGCTTTTGCCAATCTCTCGTTCTGCCACACACACACTCGCACACACACTCACATGCAAAGCACTTGCACTCCACGTAACACAAAAATCGCAGCAATTCAGGCGCAACTCGTCGAGATACGCGCATTTCGCGCTCATCAAACGACAGATGCAGTCGCACAAAAGCCACTACGCCTCCTACTCCTCCTCCTCCTCCTCCTTTTGCCCCGCCCACTTCCCCTCCCCCCTCCATTACCATTCCATTCCCTCACGAGGCAGACGTAAGCAATTCATGCATACCTCCATGAGCTACCCCCAGAGCTGAGAGCTGAGAGAAGAAGAATCTGTGGTTAGGTTTGTCCTCATTGCAACTTTGTTTCTTGATTGAAAAATCTAAGCCAAAAATAGAAAACTTTTCGCTGTTCGAATGCAGACTGGGAAATACCTTGAAATTTGTTATGCAAACTCTAGCCATTCATTTCAAATGCTAACTTTTGACAATTTCCGTTTTTTTTTTCTCTCTCTTTTGGTATAGCCAAACAAAATGTATTTAAAATGTATGCAAGCATGCATAGAAAATAAGTAATTTATTGGGAATATATTTTATGTGGCTTAAAAATGCATTAAATTGTTTAAAATTGAGACTAGCAAATGCCATGAAATTTGTTATGCAAACTCGAGTGGTAACTATTGAAATTTGCATACGAAAAATGATCATACGAATTGATACAAGAAAATTAAAAAAGAACTATATCTTTTAAAATTTAGAATAAAAAAGCAATGAATTTAAACTTTACTTGTAACTATTTAATATTCCAGCATAAGAACACATGAACTTTAGAAGTTCAACAAAGTTTAGCGAGCAATCTTTAAAGAGCTTTCATTATCAACTTGTTCATAGCCAACAAAAATAATCAAATCATATAAAATGATTATAAACATAATCTTATTTCCGTGAATTAAAACGAAAACTGTCAATATATATTTTAACTGATTTGTTAAATTGAAGATAGTCTTCTTTTTTAATATTTTTAAGTGGATCAGTTGATAATTCAAGCAAGAGCTTTTCGAAAGACTTTACAATGCTTAAAGCTCATAAATTTAACAAACAATCGATTGGTATTACCCAAAGAAATAAAGCAGTTGAAAATGCTGAATGAATTCGTGTTGTTTTCCCAAACAAAATGTGTATAAATTGTGAAAGAATTAATGCGAATTAACTGAAGAATTATGGAGTAGAAACATGTGCATCTTGACGGCAGCTGTTGCGATTATCAGTTGCCATAAAACTGTGGCAACAACTGATACAAGTTTGATTCGAACGATACTGTCATAATTAGTAATATTTACGGTCTGCTGGCAATAATTAACTGGATCGTTTACCCCCCGCTTGCTATCGGCACTAAATACTGAAGAAGCATGTCGAGCGGCGTAATCTCATCGCCGAATAGAGCCAAGCACATAAATCTCTCTCTCACATGGCGCACACGGATTATCTGAATGGGAATTCAAATCGAAACTCGAAATTGTGCTAGTCTTATCGCATCGTATCGTATTGAGGGGGGGTTAGCAAAAACTAAAAAAATAAAAGCCACTCGAGTTGCCAAATCAATAGATTAGATTCGCCTGCAAAACAAAACTACAAGTGAATTTTTGTCAAGTTCAGTCGTACGACGACAACTTTGTTGAACTGTTGTAGCAAAAATGCTCAAGGAATTCCTTGTGATCCTAACTGTGACTGCAGTTGCTCTGGCTGCCAGGATACCCCGGGCAACTGAGAGTGATTTTATCGATATACCATTTAAGAGACTCAAGAATTCGGTGAGTGAGAAAGAATATAAAAGCAAAGACTGACTGTAATGCGAATGTTTCACACTCTGAAGGCTGAACGCATTCAATCGCATGGCTATCCAGGTGAATCGCATTTTGTGGAAACCGAGGATGGCTATGTGCTCAACATGTTTCGCATCCCCTACTCCCCCAAGCTGGACAATAAGGAGCTGCAACGTCCGGTGGTGTTAATCCAGCATGGACTCTTCAGCTGCTCCGATTGTTTCCTGCTCAATGGTCCGGACAATGCGCTGGCCTACAACTATGCCGACAGGGGCTACGATGTCTGGCTGGGCAATGCTCGTGGCAATATATATTCGCGTAACAATACGAAAATTAATATCAATCATCCCAATTTCTGGGCATTTAGTTGGCACGAAATTGGCGCCTACGATCTACCCGCCATGATTGACTATATACTCGAGCTAACCGGAGAGAAGGCCGTGCATTATGTGGGTCACTCACAGGGCTGCACCACGTTCTTTGTGATGGCCTCGTTTCGGCCGGAGTACAATGCCAAGATTAAAACTGCCCACATGCTGGCACCGCCCATCTTCATGGGCAACGTGACCGAGGGAACTGTCGTCGGCTTGGCTCCCTACGTCGGTTCACCGGGCATCGGTGCTGAGTTGTTGCAGAATCAGGTATTTTTGCCATGGAATGATGCGATTCAACGTGTACTCGACACCGCTTGCAGCAACGATCCGTATCTGGTCAGCTATTGCAAAACACTTGCCATTATGTGGGGCGGTGGCTTGGGCAATTTGAATGCAACACTCTTGCCGCAAGTGGCCGAAACGCATCCGGCTGGCATCTCCACCAATCAGGGCATTCATTTCATTCAGTCGTATGTGTCCAACGAATTCCGTCGCTACGATTGGGGCACCAAAAAGAATCTGGCCAAATATGGCACCGAAGAGCCGCCAGCCTATGATTTAACCCAAATCACATCGCAGGTCTATTTGTATGCAGGTCCAGCGGATGGTTCAGCCAACTTGAAGGATATTGCTCGACTGCCGCAGTATCTGTCGCAGCATACGCTCTTTGAGATCGAGGATCCCACGTGGGGACATTTGGATTTCATATTTGCACTGAAGGTCAAGGAGATTATCAACGACAAAGTTATCACGCTTAGCGAAACGTACGATTCCCTCAATAAAGACTAATCTACCCCCCGCATGCGATTAATAATCTTATCTCGCAATCATTTGCGCTCTATCAAATTGAGTGCCAATAGGGGAAGCCCTAGGGGGTGAGGAGTGATGGGTGAGAAGGGGGAACCACAGCTGGGGAGGCAATGCGACAGTTGCAAGTTGCTCGCAAGCTGTGCTGAGCTGCTTAATTACACTGTTGCGCTGCCCCAGCTGACCCGCAGTAAAACTTTTTAATACCCTGTAGGTGCAGGGCTTTCAATGAGTAGATTAACTGATGTCTAAATATACTTGAAACTTTACAGATTGTTGTTAAATTTTTAGGGTATCTCAAGATTCCACTATTTTAGTTAATAGAGAGTGATTGTTGAACTGATTATATCTGACAATTTGGCATATTTTCCATTCTATAGAATATATTGAATGTAATAGTATATTGGTATATTTAAATATTTTTTTTAGTATAAAAATTTGGTATATGAAATGAATAATTCTGTATTGTTTTGCTTTTATTATATTATTGTATCGATATACCAAAATTAGCCTTCGGTATATTTTAGTATTTTCAGTAGATTAATTTGACACATTTTGGGAATAATGCTGTCCTATTTTACTTTTACTAGATCATATAATTATTGTATAAATATATAAAAATTAGCTTTCGGTATAAATTAATATATTTCAGTATTAATTTGGTATGTTTTGAGAATCACACTGCATATTATTATTATTATTGTTTTATTGGTATACCAAAATTAGCTTTCGGTATATTTTAGTATTTTTTAGTATATTAATATGGTTTATTTTTAAAATATTACAGCGCTGTTTTACTTTCATTATATCTATATATGTCAAGATTAGCATTCGGTATATTTTATTATTCTTAGTATATTATATATATATTTTGTATTGTATTAGTTATTTTATTGAAAATAGGAAGCAAAAAACGCGCCTTTTTGCTCATTAATTTATAACAAAGTTCTTTTAGTTAGTCGTTTGCATAGATAATTAAAGACTCCCTATTGTATTTCATAATAAGCGCCCCATTGCAGGGTATTTGCTATGCTATCATATTCCATTGCTTAGCTTAGTTGCATGTGTTGACAAACTTTGGCGCTGAAGCACGTGGTTAACAGCAAGTGCAACTTATCGCACAGCTTTGTGGGGCGTAGTGCAAACCGGACAACGCTTGACAAAATTATAGCAATTAGCGTCTGTCTGACTTGGCTGTCTAACTGCAAACGCCCAGCTATTGGCTTTTAGCCTGGCTAATACGACTACTAACACACTCACTCACACACACAGCGACACCTGTATAATTATGCCAGCTGCAAACTGCGACACATAATGGAATGAATATTGATTATTAAGTATGACTCAGTGAATGCAAAGAGCGAGATTACCTCAAGATAAGCACAAAAATGCGTCTAAATGTGGGCACACTTTGGGTTCAAGTGTGTGATAATCAGCAATGAAGAGATAATCACAACTAACGTCAAAGGATTTATACAAAAAAGAGAAAATAGAATTATGATTAATAGAAAACAAGCAAAATTGGTTAGAAACTTTAAAGCAAGCGAAAAAAAAAAACAAAATATTGAAATAGTAAAATGAATATAGTTTAAATAGTTGAAGAAATATTGAAACTAAATAGAACACAAAAATTCATAGAAATCATTTGAAATAATGAAACAATTAATATTATTTTAAAAAGACATAAAAAGAAAATGAATAAATAAAAGTTTGTTATTCAATCAAAATAAAAATAAAGTACATAAATTAGAGAACAAATCAAAGAAACGTTAGCTATGCAACTCCAAGACTAGCGACCCAATTCATTAAGAGAAAAGCATAGAGTAAAGTTAGTTCAAGCGATTAAAAGTAGTTAGTCGTTTATTGCACTTAAACGCTCTCAAGGAATACGCTAAATTATGCTTGCGTTGAGAGTGCGTTAATTAAATTAGATCCAAATGAAGATATTCGTCGAGGTTAACTAAAGCATAAGCCAACCACCCACTCACTACCCACCAACTAAGCAGCAAGTGGTTGCAAAGTGAAGCATAAGCAACCACTCGAGTCGCAACTGAAAGTGGTTTCCCTTTTTGTCAGCTCAACCACAGAGGCAGCGAAGCAACGACAACAACAACACAAGTTCATTAATGACAAACTGCTGATGCGGAAAATGGATAATGTTGATGAAAATCACTTCGACAACAGCAGCTGAAGGGTCGAGGTCACACACACACACACACACTGAGTGTGTAAAAGGAGACAACAGCTCAGCTCAGCAACAATAACCATTATGAAATTAATAAACTGTAAAAAGATTTGTCGCGACAGTTGAAACAAACAAATGCACGGAGAGAAGAGAAGAACGATTATAATCCTTTATTTTTTTGGCTTTCAATTTGCCTGGAATAAAAGTGCCAGAAAACAAGAGGAAAAGTTTTTTGGTCACACCAAAAACAAAAGAAAATCTCGCGTCTTGTTTGCCACTAAGTGGCATAGAGTCTTTTGGCTTCTTTCGCTCCTCCTGTATGCATAATTTAGCAGAAGGCGTCAAAACACAGCGGCGAGAAAAAAGACTTGACTTGAGATTTGCGAATTGAAAAATTTCGGTGCATAAAAGTGAGAAATGAAAATGTCCAAGAAAAACAAAAACGGCGCACCAAAAAACTTACAAGTTGCAAATGTCGCAGCGTGTATACTGCCAAATGTTTATTGTCAAAAGTTGCAAGCCCGGCAAAAGTTTGCCATTTCTTCAGCTGCAGTTAAAGGGAAATGCGCAAATGTATACATATATATAACATAGATTATGTATTCACTTAATGCAGAATATCAAGTTGGTGAAAGTAAATTGGAATAATTAAATACTAAGTAAATACTGCAGACAGACGCCATAATCTATTGGCCCAACATCTTGTTGACGGCGAAAAGTTTTAAGTTATGCGCATTGCAGTTTTCCTTTTGCACATTAAATGACTTGAAAATGAATTCGAAAAGTAACTGAAAAGTTCGCTGCGTGTGTTGAAAGCAGTGTAAAAGGCAAGAGTGGACTGCTTGTTGCTCTGCACAGCATAGCAGTGACACACAGCTTTCAGTGCAAAGCAGTGTGTGCGTGTATAAGATGAGAAACTTGACTAAGCTGTGAATGTTTGAATCGAAGAAGAAATTGTATGCCAATTACGTTGTGACGAAATGGAATACGAAAAGATACCCTATTAATGCAGTAAATGGAAAAATGGCTTTAAATTATTAAATCATAAAACCTATTATATATTTTTTCATATAAAATCACAGTCAAACAAAATCGCAATAATAAATACTCTAGTGTCTCAATTGCCTTCCAATTAATATAAAAAAATATAATATAAAAAAATATAAAAGTCTTTTCCATTAGCTAATACCACATTTAATTTCTACACTAAAAAAAGCGGCAAAAAGAATGTTAAAGCTCGCGAATTACCCAAAAAGAAAAGAACTCGAAAGCATGCCAAACAAGTCTGAGCTTCTTCAACTAGTTACCTTAACCAACGATGACTGTTGTTTTCATTGAGAAGAGAGTGTGTGTTAGTTCTAAGCACTTGCTAACTACTTTCATTATGACAAATTGAGATGACAAGTTTAACGAGTTGCCCTTTTAACTTGCCCCAGCAAAGTAACTAATTGGCCACTATCGAGGTGATTGCGGCAGTTTATTGACACGCTGGGAAAAAAAGGTGAGCCACAAACATAATTGAATGAACATATCAAATTTCAATCAGACCAAAATCGTATTAAGTGCACAGCACCAAAAATAGAAGAGAACGAGAGAGATGAAGATAGGCACTAACAAAAAAAAGAGCACAACACAAAATCGCAAAGAACCTGAAAAGACGGCAATAACACGCCCCGCAGCTAATCAGGCTCTAATGGCGATAAATATTTCATTCTATATATTTTGGCAGAAAGCACGAGCACACAAAGCAGACACGCCTCATCTGCAGGCACAGCCACAGCTTCAGTTTTGATCATCCTCAAGCCAAAGCAAAAGACAAAGGCAACGGCAACAGCAACGGCAATCGCGGCAGACACAATCTTCAATGCGATGGACAATCGTGTAGACGATGACGATGATCAAACAGCACCTGAAGATACAGCGAACCCCGAAGCGAAGGGAGGGAAACACAGTTGCTGTTGGTCAGCTGAAGCTGAAGCTGTTGCTGTTGCTGAAACTGCAGGCAAGGCCTTCCTTCATCTTCTTCTCTTGCTGCCTTCTCTTCATTCCTTTTGCCATTTTTGTGTTATGAATCGGAGATTTAAAACAGCTTTTGGGTTCGACATGGGCGGGTGTGCCGCTCTCAGCTCTCAGGATGAAGCTGAGGCTGAGACGGAGACTGAGGCTGAGGATACCGACTGGCTGCTGCCATTATGAGTAATGGGAGTAATGCCTGGAATTTGTTTACTTGCGGCGCTCCATTGCCGGCAAACCAACACAACACCAACATTGACTGCGACTTCAACTCCGACTCCGACTCCAACTCTCATCTTGTCTCGAGTGTGCGCTGCGTGTGCTCTATGGGATTGCATGAGGTCTGTTTGTTGTCTTTTGTGTCTTCCTTTGTGGCATGGGCAGAACGCACCACAAGATGCGAGCTACTCGCATGAGTAAGCGGCGAGAACCGCAAACTTGGGGGAAACAAAAAATAAACTAACAATTTACAGGAAAATATTGGCAATTATTTATTCTTTATGTACTTTAGTACTTGCATTATTGCGTGAGATCTTATTTAATTATTTATTTATTGCCACAATAATATATTATGGCTTATATTTCATGTCTTGTATTACTACGAATTACTTTAATGATCATTTTTATTTTACTTCTTACAAGAATAATATATTATTGCTTTTATATAAAATATTCTTCATTACTTTGAATTAATTTAATGATAAGTTTTTATTTAATTATTAGAAGTGTATAAAACTAACTAACAAATAATTTAAATTATGGAAATATGGTCCATTATAATATCATTTTTTAATTTTACTTAATCGTAATGTAAATTTCCTTACACTTGATTTCTTATATAACAATGAATCATCAATATATATATAATAATATGTTTAGACATATGTTGTATTTCTTATATTCTTGACTCACTTTTTAGATTGAAATGCTTAGTACTAAGATAAAGATCTTGATTCTATACCATGTCTTTCAGTTTACTTATTAAAACACATATGATTTTAATACACTTAATTTCACTTATTTGTAATAGAAATAATATAATATAGAAATACTTAATAAGTCAATATCATTGAATTAAATACTAGGAATCATACCAACAATTGTAATAATATGTATTAATTATGCATTTCCTCTTTGTTGTAGTTTATCTAACTTAAGTGCATAATAATTAAATTTATTGCTAGCTTAATTTTATATATTGAATTTAATTAAATATCAGTATAAAACAAATGAAAGTAATACATAATATTATTTGAAAATAGTTTCTTTAGAATAATTGTATATTATTGTTTATTCTCGGCTTTTCATATTCAATTGCAAACAAATAAAATGTGTTAGAATTCTGTAAGTAACTCTTATAAATTGAACAGTGTGCATCATATATAACGATTTAAAATTAATTGATTCTCTTTCAGTATATATTTTCTATATATTGCTTAATAAATTTACATTCGAATTTATTAAAAAATTATTTCCTTTTACTCACATTTCAATTGAAAAAGTCATGCTCATAGCCGAGGCCCTTTACGTTAGTGTTAATTTAAAATATATTTAACCTTTTTAATTAATACATCGTACTCATAATTTCATTTAATTTCTTTATTTCCAGACTCTTCCGATTGGCAACTCCCCCACGCAAAATAACAATACTCTCTCTTAAGAGCACACTCACTCTCAAAGAGAACTCTTACGAACTCTCTTCGGCTGCAGCTTTCAAACAAGAATCTTTGGCTCTAGCAGAATTTTGTATGCAAGCAACTTTCTTTGGGGGGCTTTTCTTAAAAGCGACGCGCCAACACGATGGGGGCTTCAGTTAGCAGCCAACACGCGACGCGTTCAGAACGAGCCCAACAACGAGACGAAAGGTGGAAAGAAAATACAACGAAACAAGCAAAAAAAAAAAACAGAGTTGGTCATAAAAATAAAAAAGAAAAAACCGTCTAAGATCTTGTGGTTAAGGATGAGAGAACCTTGAAGTGAAGTGAAGTGCAGCAGAAAGCAAAGCAAACACAGCGATTTTTGTTATTGTTTTGTTAATACTGAAATTGAGTCGCGAGTGGAACAGAAAAAGTAGCCAAACGAAAAGCAAACACAAACAAAAAACTTAATGCTCAAGCACACAAGTGGATAAACAATATCAAGCATTGGAAACCAACAACAACAACTGAGGTATGTGAACTTTTCAAGTACTTTAGAAGGCAGCTAAAAGGAGTTGTCGCAGTCTTCAGAAGAATAAGAAGAAGAAGACGACGACGCTGTCCAACTAATTAGCATGACCAAGACTCTCCATAGAAATTCTTTGCTTGCGGTTTTCTTTCTACTTTAACATTTTTCCCATTTTTTTTTTTTGGCATGCAAAATGCTGAAATTTAATAAGTGTTTGCTGTGAGTTTTTTCCGCTTATGCGACGCGGTCGCATTTCAGCTAACAGTTTTTCCAGTTGTCTTTTCTTTCTTTTTTGTTGTTGTTGTTGTGGTTGCGTTGCACAAACAACACATGATGCATGCAGCTGAAATTTGTTGAGGTTCGCATTCGCGAGAACTTGGCAGAAATTCTTCTTGCACCGTTTGTGTTTGTGCAACATGTTGTGGCGTGTTAACGGTATTGTTTACAATGTTAATACACACACACACACACACACACAGAGAGCCCAACGCTGGGTGGCAGCTTAAATAAATAATTGAGACGCAGAACGACACACAGCACCAAAACGATTCGCTTCGCTGCACACACAGAGACAGAAGGAAATGAAAAGAAGGCAAGCAAACAAATGACTTAGGCAACGAACTTGGACGCAATTGTTTTTTTTTTTTGCCTGGGAGCTGGCGTTGGCGGCACAAACAGTCGGTAGCGATTACCTTTGTGGAGTGCAACCAACAGTCAGAGCCGAAGCCAAGTGCTCCAAAGGAATAGCAATGTGAATTAGTTGCTTCTGGGGGTTCTCACGTTCTTCCTGCACTTTCAATTACAATACTTTACTTTAAAGCAAAGGAATTTTAATTGCATTTTTTCCCCTCCTCAGATAATTGGGAAACCATTTTAAGAAATTGCTTTTAATGGTGAACTTAGAATTATTGTTTGCTTTATTATTTTTAATGGATCTTATGGCACTATTTGTATAAGAACGGACTGTAAGAAAAGCTTTGTTTGTATTTCAACTTTATTATATTTTATGGCAATATTTATTTGGTTGGTTTTGATGGTTGTATATCTCAATTTTATTGTTGAACATTTTGACAATGCTTTTATAGTTCTTTAACATTTTTTAACAGCTGTAGGTCAGTTTTTTTTTATTTTCGGTGCCGCTTAGAACTTTATTTTGAAAAGAAAGACATTAAAATTGGAATGTAATAAATACACAATGAAGATCATTCACTCAGTTTTTATAACCGGGTAGGAGGGCATTATGACTTTGGGCCTGCAGGAAAGGAATGTAACAGTAGAAGGAGTCATCATCATTTGGTATATTTGTAGTATTTTGGCCGTATATTAATTTGGAATTTTTTTAAAAGTAATAAGTTCTGTCGGATGCCTAACTAAATATAGCCTTTGGTATATTTTTAGTATTTTTGTGGTATATTAATTTGATATATTTTCAAATTAATACCGCACTGTGGTACTTCTATGCACGATGAGAGTCATCTCCGATCCCACACCAAATATATCCTTTGGTATATTTTTAGTATTTTTGTATTAAATAATGATTTTAAAATGAATAAATCGTTTTGATTTTTTGTAAATTGGAGTCTCCTTCGATAAATATAACCTTTGGTATGCTTTTAGTATTTGTGTGGCATAATAATTTGGTATATTTTTAAATTAATAATAATTTTGCTTTTATTCACAATGCGAATCATCTCCGTACTTAGTACTTTTGCGGTATAATAATTTGATATATTTAAAAACGTGATGAGTCCTCTCTTATCGCATACCAAATATAGTCTTAGGTATATTTTCAGTATTTTTGAGGCACTGTTTTGCTTTCATTCTAAATGTAGCTTTCATACTTGTTCTTCTCGCAACATTTCTACAACACTTGCATACAACTTTTACTCCTAATTTATAGAATTAGTTAAGATTTACCTGCCCATAATTCCAAAATTTACTCAAAATAGAATCTCTAACTATCAATTAAGTTGTCCACATATTAGCTTCAATGTTCTATACATAATTGATATGTTGTGGCATAATCTTGAATTGCTTTTTTCTATACGATTTAAAGGAAATTTATAATGAAATGTGTTGCTAACCTTCAGCTTTAGCACGAATCAACAGTTTCTACAACGAAAAGAGCTTGTCATCGGCGATGAAATCTACGCAAATCTACACAAATTAAATAATCTGTGTAGCAATTAAATAACAGCTGAACGAAAGACAAAGAAAGCAAGAAAAAAAAAGAAGACAACAAAAAAAAGGTCATAAGAAAAATTGTGTATTTATTAAGTCAAGAAAAACTGAAAACTGTTCTCAGCGCTCTCTCTCGCACTTTCCCGCTGGCTGCATCTCTTTCTCTTTTTGGTACGCTCATGCTAATGATGTAAACTAACCATTTAACTGTTAAAGTGCCGACAGCGCCACAAGAAGCCGACGACAAAAAATAAAAAACGAAGATGGTAACGAAAAGCGCGATGACAAGAGCTGAGGAAAAAACTGAGTTCGAGTTCGACTTGAGGTCCAAGTCCAAGTCTAATCAAAGCCGTTACAATGGTCACAGAATGCGACTAAGAAACGCACTCGCAGCGCTTCGAAGCGACAAACAAAAGGGTTCAGCAAGAAGAGAAGAGAAGAGAGGTGAGGAGAAGAGTTGAGAGTTAGGCGCATGTGAATGTAGGTTGCATTGCCAATGAGTGAAAATGTTCACGGTAATCTTTTCAGAAAATTACCGTTCCTCTGTTGTTGTTGTTGTCGTTGTCGGTGTTGACAAAGCAGCAACCAGTTGCTGCTGCTGCTGCTGTGTTGTGGTTGCTGCTGCGGCTGTGATTACAGCGCGTTCTTAATGATCATCATTAGATTCCAGCCGCACACTTAAAGGGTGTTTTTTATGACTAAAAGCAGAACAGAACAGAACAGACAACAAGCCGAAGAAGACTGAGACCAGCAGCTAACGTGTCGACATGCAATCCAAAGAGACAAGACTCCAATAATATTTGATAATGCAAAGCGGAAGCTATAACCGACACTGAGAACGACATTTCATACTGCGAGTTAGTTTGCTTCGTTAGTCGCTGGATAGTTAGTTAGTTCTTCTTCTTGTTATTGTTGTTGTCGTTGTTCTAGGCACAGAATTTGCTAATTGCCAGCAATTGGCTAGCGGTACTCCTCTCCCTCTCTCTCTCTCTCTCTCTCTTAAGTATGAGACGGAAGCCTCATTAATTTAATGGGCCTAAACTTACTTTGTTGTAATCGGATGACGGCGACTTCATTTGCTGCGGCAAATCTTTATGCACGAGCAGCCCAACATTGAGACAAGTTAACATAAAAGTGATGTTTAGCTCAAGGTCAAGATGCAACCTCCTTCTCTTGTGACTTCTCTTGTTTTTTTTTTTTTTTTTGGGCAAACTGCCACATCTGATATGCCGAAACGAGACTCGAGGACAAAGCGCACCGAAATTCAACTCTTCGATAGAAGAACCGCACGTAATCAGATATCGCAGAAGCTACAGCTACAGCAGCCGAGTCTTGCCATATGAGGAGGGATTCGGTTTAGTCTCAAGTTTGCTGCTGCTACGTTTTTTTTTCTTTTACTGTTTTTACTGCTCTATGCAGCGGTTACCCAAAGGAACTGGCCAACTACACAGAGAGAGAAAAATATTCTGAAAAACAAGCCTAATAAAATAAAGCATCAAATAAATCAAGACCAAAACTTATCAAGATTAAGCAAAGCACATAAATTATTATATCAGCACATACAGCCAGAACATTTTTAATTTATAGTTATTGATTAATCAAGATTGGTTTCACATTACATTACAAATGTTTTAGAATTATAATTGCGAATATAATGAATGGGGATACTATGAATTCTTAAATTTTAAAAATTTCTGGTATTAAGATTTTTTTTACCATGCGTTAGGATGAAAAGCTTTGGAAACGAATATATTCATTCTTAAAGTAAACTTAATTCCCGAAATTCTGAATTCTTAATTCCTAATCAACCAAACAACTCTTTTTACCATTCATTATAATGAAAAAATATATAGATAAATGTATTAAAGAATTCACAAATTTTAAAAAAGAATGTACTTAAAATTCTTAATCACATATAATTCTAGAAAGTTTTCAGTTCATAGAACTTAATCAACAAAGATTCTTTTCACGCATCAATTAAGAGAACGCAAAATACAGTAAATTAAATCTAAAAAATTCTTCATTCATAATTCTTGATCAACAAAAATTATTTTAAAATTTTAACACTGCAAAAATCATGAAAGTGTGAATTCTTAACTCATAATATAATTCTAGAAAATTATAGTTGTTGATTAAATCAGATTATGTTCACGTACAAAAATATATTTAAGAATTGAGACCTCTAAAATAATCTAAAGAATTTTAAATTGTAAAAAAGTATTAGGATTGCTGTTTTAAGATATTATGTGGACAGCAATCACAAAATCGTAAAACACGCTTCTTAGCTTATTTCGGGTACTTATTTAAGCTTTTGATTATTTATCATTATTAATTCTTAAATATATTTAGCATGTACATTTTAAACACATTTTAGGAACTTACAATGCTTAGATTTAAATTTGCAAATCTTGTTTTAAGTACGCCTTGTTTTTTCTCTCTGTGCATTAGTCAACTAAGAAAATGTGGCAAGGAGATGTGGATGCAGCACATGCAGTTCCAAGCGAGTGCACCACAAGCAGCTCTTCTGTGCTGTAATACTCGTAGTGAGCGGAAGAGATGACAACCAGGTGCATGTATCTTGCAGATATAAATCAAGACGCGAGGCACCAGAGAGAAGTGCTGCTAACGAAAAAAAAAAATAAGAGAAGAAGTGCTACAGAAATGATTTGAAAATAATTGCAAAGACAATACTTGAGAAAGAATAGAGAATATACTACGTACTTTGGCTGCGTGCTTGCAACACATTTATTTAAGGGAAAACTGAAATTCAAAACTTGAAATTTGTTTAAACAGTTATCAAATTAACATATGCGTGTACTCTCGCATCTGATTAAATTGCAAGTTCAGCTTCAAGAAGTTTTAAAGAGTTTTTTTTTTAGCAGTTGTTGTTTTGCTATTTTGCTGATGTGCTCAGCAGGGCGTAGGATAATTTCTTTTTTCAGCTGAAAATTATGGTGACTGTTCTAGTGCTGCTATCTTACATCGTTCCGGTTGTGAATTTAATATCATATTTCGCACCAAGTTAAGAACTTAAAAATAATAGAATACTTAAAGTTAGAGTAACACTTGAAGAGTGTTAAGTGCAGTTAAACCATTTTATGCAGTGCATTGACAGTCAATCAAAAGTCAATCGATAGATGAGAAAAGAGTTCCCAAAGGCATGAAGTATTCAGTTATTTATCAGAACTGTCAGCTGAATACCATTTATAGACTTAGTTTGTCTGGAGCAGCAGACGATATACAATTTTTTGGCTAGAGTTGAACACTCGATTCTGAATTCTAACGGCTCTTGGCCATGTTTACAAGTTGCCGTTGACAAATGTGCACGGAAATTGTGGCAGTTGCATAAATATATTCGTGCAAAATTCCGAAATGGAAATGGAAAATGGGCAGCACATGGGCTTGGGAACATTTGTACTTGCATTTTGATGGTGCATTGTTTGTATTTCTTTCTGTTTTGTTGTTTGTTGCCAACGAAACGAGTCACAAAGTCAAAACAAGTTTGCCGCCTCAAGAGCTTGTGGCAAAGCAGCAAAAGCTACCTGAGGCACTGATTCGGTCGTTGGCTTTGACTTTGGCTTTGCAACTTGAACTTCCCCCTCCCCGACTTGAGAGTCGCATCATCATTAAATTCAAATGGCAGACAAAGTTTGTGTTCCGAGTCTTTTGTTTTTGTTTTTTGTGGCGGCAAACATGACATGATTTATGCTTGATAAATTGAAGTCTATATTAATCGGAGCTGTCATGTTGACAATTTTATTGTAATGCGAACGCGAATCACGATCGCCAGCAACAACAACAACAACAACAACAGCAACAAAGGGAGCAACAATTTGGCTAAATGACCCAGAACAGACAAATTTATGGCAATAGCTAGGAAATGGCCAAGCGAAGTTAATGCTTTGTGGTACTTAATGATGCTTAGAACTTGGGCTCATTTTGTAACACAGTCAGTCGTCGTCAGATTCTGTGAAAGGTTTCCACACTACTATGTCGAGTACAAACTCGACTTTGTGAGATTGTTTGGTACCTTTCCTTTGCAATCGCTTTGTCGTGCTGTTGTTCTAATTTCATTTACCAGCCGACTGACTTTCACCTGCCCAGTTTCTGTTTCTGTTTCTGCTGCTGTTGTTGTTGCTGCTATTGCTGCTGTACTTGATACCTCCATATATGCAGAGCTTCTCTTACCAAAGCCCAACCCAAGGCATTTTCAGTTTTGGGCGCAGCCCTGGTCCAGCTAATTAAACACATCTCAGTAGCCAATGCCACAAAAGCAACAATCACCAATTACACGCTAGTTATTCTCCCGTTCCCCTCTTTAGTTTAAATATTACTCGACTGCATCGCAACTTAGCATCTGCTCACGAAGCGTTGATATTCAATTAAATTTTATGACAACTTCTTGACTTGACTGCGCTGACTATCGATTGGTGAAAGAGGAAAAGCCTCTAATGACACAGAAAACAACTAAGATTCAGTTGTCGGTATGATTATGATTGGATAGAAGTTTGAGGTATAACAAAATTTATATGAGATTTGGCGTTGAAAATAAAAAATTTCATTATATATATATTATGGTTATATATATTGGTTGAAAAAATAAAATAAAAATTGAATTAGCTTAACCTTTTCACAGTAAATCTTGTTTATTTCTAAAAAAATTTTAAGACGAATGTTCTTGATATTAGAAACTGTTCCTTGTTTTCAGTGAACTTGACATATTTAACTTGATTTAAGGGGAACTCAAAATTGATTTATCTTTGCTTTAATCATACATTGTGAAATCAAAGTAAAAAGTACACCAAATAAGAGTATTTTAACTTCGTTCTTTGTCACTTAGTTTAGGTTCTGCTCTTGTTCATTTCTTTTCATTTACAACTTCCGCTTGGTTGAGAAATACTACAAAGAGGGGGAAAAAATAATAAAATATAAAGAGAAGCAAGGCTGCAAAAAAAGGCTGCAAAACATTCGATGCCGATCACTGCAATCGCTGATGATGAGGTGCATAAACGACGCCCATTTATTGAGCCCTCGCGGCTTTAATAACTTTGAGAGACTTGAGAGACGAGGATGAGGATGGGGATGGGGTTGAGGATGGGGAGTTGCCGCTGCCGCTTGGATTGATTGTGGTAGTCATTGCTCAGAGGGAATACAGAGAGACAGAGAGAGAGAGAGGGATAGTGGAGTGAGTGAGGAAACATGTTTGCCTGCCACTAAATGACAGGCATTTGTCTGTCTACCAAAAAGGCGAAGCGAAAAAGGGGAAGGCAAGAAAAAAGTCAGAAGACAGAAGACAGAAGACAGGCAAAAGTCGCATCAATTGAGTTCGACATGAAAATTGCTCAGTGTAAAGTTCTCTGAAGACCTTAACTCGATGTTGTTGTTGTTGTGGTTGTACTTGTTGTTTGTTCGTAGAATATTTAAAAAGCCACACATGAAGCCATCGAGTCGAATTACGAGTCTAGCAGAGTCGAAGACTTGCTTGCTTTATGTATAGCTAGGTGTGTCGTCTACAAGGCAAGAAGAGTCTTGGACTACTACGAGTTTACTCATTGCCCGGAATGGGCCGATGTCGATGGCCAAATTAGTGAGCACGCGTGGGCAACAAATTGTTTGGCACACTATAAAAGCAACTTGGCACAAATTTCACTCGAGCGAAATATGAAATGGCCAAAAAGAATAAACGAGTCAAGTGTGCACGTGAACAACTTAAATACACTTCCACAAATAGTGGAAGAGTATGCGAGTAGCAACTTTGCTGATTTGAAAACTTTACCACACAGATTTCCAGTGATTGATGCGCATTTATTAAAGCCCAAAGTTGTTAACAGAAAACAAGAATCAACAGTCTGCGAACAAATGATATTCTTAGTACTCGACTTGCAATACATTTTAGCTATATAGAGTGTTCGCATGGCTGTGTAGCCAATGCCAAAAGAGTTCTCAGAACTAAAGAGATGAATATCTCAAGACAAGAAGTGTATTCAAATGTGGCTGCATAGCTAATTGAGAAGAAGGCTTAATTTATTGACTCTTCTAGATTGCTTTTGGGCTGGAGTTAATCAAGTTTAAATACGGGCACAAACCACTTTCACGCTGTAGTCTCTTAACAATAGAGTTCTTTACCCGCTGTTAACCGACTTTTTATTACCATCTATTCAGTTCAGTTCAGTTCATTTCATTCAATTTCATTCATATGATCGCCGTTTGATTCATTTCGTTTTCCGTTTCGTGTTCTTGCTCGATTTGCAAAAGTGAAAATAGGCTCAAGCACAATTGCTATGCATCCATCTACGTTATATCTGACTATTTGAATCGATTTCATTTCTCGACTGAGATTTACATAATCTGTGCTTATTATTATCCAGTTGGGGCGGACTTCAACTTGGTGAAAGTTTTTCTCGATTTTTTTTTTTTTTGCGCGCGCTACAAATTACAACTTAGAACAACGTCGACGAATGATGCCCAGTAGCCAAAGTTGCTTCAAGCCCATTTACTGCCTTTCACAAATCAACGTTGCAGTCCCCCCAAAAAAAAGATCTTTAAGAAGAAAAAAAATCTGTCAGTGGGGCGTTGCCACTGTGTCAAATACTCAACACGAAACACACAACACAACAAACACAACGAAATGCGGCAAACAAAAGTATCTGTCAGATGCTGTTTCAGATACAAGTGCTCAATAGCCCATTTATTGTGTTGAATTGATGTCGCGCTTTAGAATTTATTGCTGTGCAACTTTTTTTGTGTTGATATCCCCAACGGTGTGTGTGTGTGTGTGTGTGTGGAGTATTGTCTTCAGCTGGAAGATTTGTGTCTATGGGTTTTATAGAACAGCTAGAATAGCTTCAACTAACTGGGTTGATTTCTACTGCTATAAAGGTGAATGATTTATGCTGTGAAATTAATCAAACCCAATGACTAATTAGCACTTCAATTAAGCTCCAATTGTGTGCTATCCAATTAATAATTTATACTTTAACAGTCTTTGATATTTTCTTGCCTTAGAGCAAGCTTTTTAATGTGCTTTCTGAGGTTTCTTCTAATTGCAGAACTTTGACAAACTAATTGTTAACTTTCAGTTTCTCTTGCACTTTAATTAAACTTTAATTGTGAAAACTAGCTAATTTATAATTTATATGGCTATATTGAACAATCTTTGATATTTTCTTGCCTTAGAGCGAGCTTTTTAATGTGCTTTCTAAGCTTTGTTTAATTTAACGTATAGAACTCTGATAACCAAATTGTTAACGCTCAGTTTCTCTCGCTGATCACTTAAAAAATCTCTCTTAGTCAACATTGAGAATTCTTTTCAATTTCCCTTAATTTTTGGCAACATTTAACTGGAAATAGAAATTAAAAGTTGTAATTTCCTAAACTAATAATCCAATCTGCGTTGACTTTCGCCCCGTCGCGAAACAAAGAAAGCCATCAAAATTAATCACTTTATTAATTTGTGTATAGCATTTCTCTCAGTGCAGATTGAATGAGCTGTTGTCGCTCACAAAAATTACATTGTTGGGGCGTAATTGTTGGCCTCGTTATGCCAAAGTTCTTGGACACTTTAAAAGACAATCGCTGCTCCCACAGCCTCACAGGAAAGAGAGTTGTGTTGGCTTTCATCAGCTTTGTTAGCGTAACTCTCAACTATAATTTATTTATTATACTTAGCTTCTAATCACACGTTCTGCATATACACACACTCAGAGCTGTGACTGAGTGCGTTCTACATTTCCAACACTATGTTTAGTCACCGGAATTATGAGAACCTGAGAGCTGCCTCAATGCGAAACGCGTTGAGCTATTGTACGATAATTAAGTGTACAACAATTTCACCACTAAAGAAAGTGCCAAATACAAGTATTATAATACTCTGAGTACTTAAGAGCAAGTGTTTGCTGTTTGCAACCGAAAATCGAAACTGTTTTCGGTCTTTTTTTTGTCAGTTTAGTGGAATCCATGCAAACGAGATCCAAGGGAATTGAATTAAAAATCTCAGCACACTCGAAATAAAAGTCAAGCGCAGTGATTTATTGTGTGAAACTGAAACTTCTGCTTTTCAGCTTCCTTCTTTTTGTTTTTGTGTCTATTTTGACTGTGATTTTAACTTTAACTGTGGCTACTTCTTTTCGGCGTGAAAGTTTCAGTTGTTGTTTTGCTGTTGACTTCGGTGGCTTGACATTAGGATAATGGCTTGATTAAAAGTTGTCATGAGAGCGAACTGAACTAAGCAAAATATTTAGCCAGCGAACTGCTAGCTAGCTTTGGCTTTAAGAGTTCCAATTAAGTGCACTTCTTGATCATGTCGCACTTTGCTGTAACTTTAACAGAGCTGCAACATTTGGTGAAGTGATTTGTAACAGCAAAATGAGGTAATGAAAAGTTATTTGTAGTTTGCTAAGAATTTAAATGAATGAATGATGAAAAATGCTTTATAGCTTGCTTGCAATAAATGCAAATTCAATTTGTTTGGAGTTTGAATGAGTATTTAGTATTTTAACTCAACTAGATTAGACAAGACATTGAGGAAGTCACCTAGCCTCTAGAATATTTAGACATAGAAGAACACTTCAGTAAAGCAAGCGGGTTCAAACTTTGGCTGTCAATCTTGTATATTGTGCATATATTTAACAATATACCAAATATGGACTTTGGTATATTTAAGCATTTATTACGGAATATTTTTTGATATATTTTAAGAATGATATCACATTGTTTTGATTCGACAGTAGCTTTCTTGCTTGTTCATTGATTCAATTGAAGTTTAAATTGAGATTTAAATATGTACTTTGTTTTCTTTTACTAGTCTCTTCTAACTAATAAACCAAGTTAGGCTTGGACATTACACTTCATGTGCCACACCTAAAATAATTATACATAATTTTATGATACGTGCTCAGTAGGCATTCACACTCATTAAAAAAAAACAAACACTGATGTCATCCACATCACCTTTCGCCAACTATTACTTTCGTTTAGCCACAGTTCAAGTGAGGGCATCTGGCATTCGCTTTTCAGTACAATTAAGTTATTACCGCGTCGTCGTCGTTGTTGTTGTTGTTGTTTTGCTCAAGTAGTGAAGCTCTGTGTACTCGGAGTTCTTTGCTTCATTTGCATGCAAGCAGCTTGTGGTGCCTCCTGCTAATCACGTTCTTAATGAAAGTGGATGTGCGATGTGCGATGTGCCATGGTCTGCTAGTCTACAAGTCTACTAAGTAAAGACTCTGTATAGTCTCTCTCTCTCTCTCTCTTGATGAGCTGATGGCTGAGCTGTGATCGTGTTTGGTTCTGTGTCTAGAGAGACTCGCTTGCTTCTTTCACTGGCAATGACCGCCATTTGCTTTGGTGTTGTTTGATTTTCACGTTTGTTTATTTGTTTGTTTCGTTTCGTTTCGTTTTTTTTTCTTTTTTTCGCATGCAACCTGACCAAGTCCAAGTCCAAGTCCAACTTGTGGAGAGGGAGTTGTTCTACTCGATGCTGTGTGTGCTGATTCTGAGTACCAGTTTCTTCAACTTTTTTGCTGCTGCTTAATTTTTGTTGCTATTGCTGTTGCTGTTGTTGTTGATTAATATTATTTATAGCTGTCGTTCGTGTCGCGGGCTGATTTCATTCGATAAGCAGTGAGTTTCCTCTCTGCCCCATTTCTGTCGCTCTGCATCAATTTATTCGAGACTTTAGACCATCTCCGAACTGGAATGTAAACAAAGCCATAAACTCTGTGGAAATATGGTAATTAGTGTGTATGGGGAAGTGAGCAAAAACACAAGCACGATTTACTTCTAATTACTTAATATTTATGATGGGAAAGAGTAAAGACTGAATGAAGTATTCAATTGTCCGAGACAGAGTGCAACGATCTTTCATCATGTGCGATTAATATCATTTATCTAATATCTAAAAAAATACCTTTTTATGTTTGCTGAATGCGTCACAAACTGGAAATGAAATTCACATTAAGTGAAAGAAAACCACAGTTAAAATCCCCATTAAAAACAGTTAAGGTTTTCTATAAGCTCGTTTATCACCAGGTTTAAAGACGGGGCTTTTAAGCCGTACAGCGAGTTCATCATCAGTCGAGAGCTCTGTGCAGATGTGATTTACGCACATCGTTTTATGCTTTAAGGTTTTTTTTTTTTGGAAAAGAGACTGGACAGCAAAGACATTACCTGAGAATTATTCACTTACTCTTTTTCTCCTTCTCTCTCTCTCTCTTTTGCAGTGTCTACAAAATTTCTTCATTAAAAGTGTGGCAGAAGTTTTGGCTGTGCAATACCTGTATCTTATTTGCTCTGAATGGCTAAACAATTGTGCGGGTAATTCCATCCGTGCTTCGTGCTTCGTGCTCCGTGGAGTTGAGCATGCGCTGGCCTCCACAAGTTGCCGGTAGACGCTTCTTCCACTTCTTCTTCTTCTTCGGCGATTCGCTTGTCATTGGAAAGTTGCCGCAGCCGCTTTGCTGCGTGACACACATTTCACGCATTAGACAACCCCCAGTTGCCAGTTGCCGAAGCTGGCAGTGGACTGAAGACAGATAGAACCACAGCCCCGCTATTCCAACTCCAAGTTGCATTATTCATGCACAGAGAAGAAGCAACAACAACAACAGCAACAACAACAACACCGACAACAACAACAACGTTAAGCAGCGCTGCAAGTGAGGCAAAGATGACGCTTCGCTTAGTCAGCATATTATCGCTGGCATTATTTTTAGTATTGCCCGCACAGTTGGAGGCATTTATCACGCAGAATACAGGTGAGCTATGTAACAACGGTAACGTGCGTGAAAAACTCTGATAACAACAGATCGGAGCATAACAGAAAATGTACAGAGCGAAGCATGCAATACCAAAAAAAAAGTTGTTTCTCAGTTCAGTTCAATGGGGAATTCCTAGCCAGATTATGCAGCAGATTGTATTTCCTTGCGGAGAACTCTACTTAACGGGTTAGACAGCTTAGCTTAGCTCTGAGCAGTGAATGATTTGCGAATTCCCAGAGTTCACTTGAATAGTATAAAATAAATACCAAATAGTTTGAATAACAATTAGGACATATAGTGTAGTATAAACTATAAACTACATAGTTTGTATAATAATTATAGTTTGTAAAACAATTAGCATGTCTGATATGGTATAAATAGGATGTATGATACAGTATAAATTATATACTGAATAGTTTTAGTATGTATAATAGTAGCATAGTATTTCTATTATATATTTTGATTTACAACCTAACTCAAAGCTTAAAAATTAAATGATGTGAAAAGGGAGTTTCAGCTGCATATGTGAACTCTAATGCTTTCAGCAATTATTTCGTTGATATTCTAAAAGATCTCATTCTATTCAAATAGTATAGAGTATTCAAAATGTTATCAATTAGGTGCCAAAAATTCTTTAAATTATAAAAAATATAAAAAAATATAATCAATACAATTATTGTACATTTATTTTGCTATCAACTTAAACTCAAATTACCTTTCTTTTTCCCTCTCCCTCAGGCTGCCATCACAATGGCACTTGGTATGCGGACAAATCGGTGGTGCCCAGCATGGAGAAGTGCCTCAACTGTCAGTGCAATCGCAAGACGCTCGTGTGTCGCCTAAAAGTGTGCCCAGAGATGCCGATGCCACCGCCTCGCGGTTGTGTGGTAGTCCAAAAGAAGAATACCTGTTGCCCGTATTTGTCGTGTGCTCGACTCGATGCCTTCTATAAGATTCCCACCAAGCGGCGCATCATCGCCTACTTGGATCACTATGAACGCGAGTCCATCGATCGTGTGGTCAACGATAATATGCTGCAAAGGCGCTCTGATGACTCCGACGTGGATCTATTTGGTGAGTTTAGTTAATACTTTATATTTTGAGCACCTGAATAATGTAGTTATCTTTGCAGTTTGTGTGAAGAACGGCACGGTGTACAAATCGGGTTCGGCCATGTCCTCATCGAATCTGTGCAGCTATTGTTATTGCATTGGTAAGTTCATAAAGGGAAAAGAAAATGAATGTACCTTTTAATCATAAAAGGTAGAAGAAAGTAGAAAATATATTCCTTAACTTTTATTCGTTTGTCTGTTTGTCTGATTTCCTATTACTTAAAGACTAACAAAGCTGGAGAAGCTAAAGAAGGCAACCATATATATCTGTCTTACGCTGATGAAGTTTATTTTCCCTTGTATTATATCAGTATTATATCCATATAACAAATATAGCCTTCGGTATATTCTAGTATTTTCAAATTAAACTTTCAAATCTCTTTCAAGCTCTCCCAATCAAAACTCTCAGTACACGAAACTAAATGCTTACTAAGCTCTGTCCAAAAGTTTCATAACAATCATATTATAAACTTGAGAGTTCCTGAGAAAAGTACACAATTTACAACACTCATCTGTAACTTTACTACTTTATACGTTCTTATATTACTTCGTACTAAATTCTTCCTTCTTTTCCAGGTGGCACCGAGAAGTGCGTGAAGCCCAAGTGCATGCTGCCCGTGGAGGGCTGCAAGCCGATCTTCGTGGACTCCACTTGCTGTCCAGTTCGTTACGACTGCAGCAGCAAGACATCGGGCAAATCCTCTCAAGAAGTGCGCTATCGCAAAACATCGAACAAACACTTTCAACGCATGTCGCAGCGGCTGCAACGCAATCGCGGTTGCACTGTCAACAGCCAGTTCTATGCTGAGGGCCAAAAGATGCGTTCGGATGCAGACAAACCGTGTGACATTTGCTTCTGCATACGCGGCACACGTCGCTGTGCGCCCAAGAAATGCGCCCCAGCGCTGAAGAACTGCATCCCAGTGGTGCCCAAGGGGCAGTGTTGTCCCTCCAGCTACGATTGCGGCAGTCAGCGGGATTATCGCAGATCGCAGAGTTCGCGACAATTCAATCTCTACAATCTGCTGTTCGGCAAGGAACAAGAACAAGAGGCTGAGGCAGCCGCAGCTGCGGCGATGATGCCACAGAATTCAATGATGGCCGAGCATTATCCACACGATCGTCATCCGACGCCGCCGACTGTGGGAGATGCATTGGAGGCGAGCAGCGAGAAGAGCATTATGGACACGTTGCGCGAAGGACTCGAGTTCATCGATGGCAACAACAATCAGATGCTCGCGAGCAACATGGATCTGGTTACAGCAGCAACTCCAGCGCCCATTGTCGAAGATGGAAGCACCACAGAAATGAGTTTACTTGATTTGCTGTTGGGTCCCAGCACACAACAAAGCGAAGACAAAGTAACACAAGAATCGTTGACAACAACGAAGAAACCTTTGTCCTGGGTGGATTTATTGCTCGGTCCCGATGAAGAAGATGTTGTTGCTGCTGTGACAGAGTCGAGCATAGAATCAAACACAGCGCTGGCTCAATTGGAGGCGCAACCGAGCGTGGCAAGCAGCACTTTAAGTAGCACTAAACGCATTGCCGATGACTTTGACGATCAGCTGGGCAGCGATGAGATTGCTGTGGGTGAATTACCAGCCGAAGCACAGCAAATATTGCTGAGCAATTCGCAATCAAAGGAGGAGGAAATGGAAACGACAGCAAAGCCAGCGAATGATTTGTTCAATGTGTTCTTGAATGGACTCTCCGATATGCTGGACGAAAATGCAACGAGCAGCAGCTCAACAACAACCACAGCTTCAACGACAACAACAACGACGACCACAAGGCGACCCATAGTCAAAGTGCAACATGCACCGCCAATGTTTCGTCCGCTGCCGAGCAATAAACCGCAACACAGTCGCATCAACTCGAAGCTGGCCAATCTGACGGTGACGCCGCCAATGGTTGTGGTCACCAGTAAGTATGGACAGCCCGTGACCTACAGAACAATGCCGAGCAGTAGCAGCAGCAGCACATCAACAACAACCACAACAACAACAGTCAGACCCACAACGACAACAACAACAACCACGCAGCAACCAAGCACCACAACAACAACAACGACAATACGAACTACAAACAAACCGAAACCAAAGCCGAAGACAACGCGACGCACCACAGCAGCAACAACAACCACAACCACCACAAGCAGCACCACAACAACAACCACAGCGCGACCCACAACAATAGCAACAACCACTGCGAAACCTACAACAACAACAACCACCAAACGCAGCACTTTGAGACCCAAGCAAAGCACCGCACGACCTTTGATCATCAAAACGAATCCCAGCATTTTGGAAGCGGAACCTTTGGATGTCAGCGATGACAGCACAGCGCCCACTTTGCCACCCAGTTTGCCCAACCTCAAGATCATTCCCTTTCTGCCCACAGATGCTGTGAACAGCCAAGCAACTCAGCTGCAATCGCAAGGCAGCTACAACAACGTAAACGCCAACAACAACGTAAACGCCAACAACAACAACAACTACTATCAGCAACAGCCAATGGCTGCTGATAAAATGGATATTGATTATGATCCAGCTTATGATGAGACTGCTGCACTTTATCCTTCAATAACCTCAGCTTATCCACAACAACAACAGCAACAGTCGCAGGTTAGCAACAGCAACAACAACGATCAGGCTGCCTACAAATACAAGTTCAATGTCGAGGTGCCCGCTGTGGAGGCGCCACCAGAGCCCGTTGTGCATCTCGGTGGCCAATACGAAGGCAGCGCTGCGTATGTCAACTACGACTTTGAGCAACAAGTTGTGCCACCAGCGCACAGCGGCTTCTCGCCACCCACTGAGACTGAGGGCGGTTTTATGCCCAAGGATCCGCTGGTCATCGATGGCGAAGTGTTGCAGGATCACGTCACATCCAATGTGATACTCTCCATTGGCAACAACTATCAGGTCACTCAACACATCATCGATATAACAACAGCGGCGAGTGAAAATGACACGATTCCAATAGGTAAGTGAAAGGGTTCAACAAAGGGAGGTGAAGAATGGCGGAGGTTAGCAGGAGATTTATAAAGAAAGAGAAGAAAGTATATATATAACATATTAATACAAAGAACGATATTCTAAACTAATTCGCTAGAAGAAGCATCAAATTTGAAAAAGTAATATTGATCATTGAAAGAAAATTGAGACAATCAAAAGTAAAAATTTGAAAGAAGAAAATGTTTTGGTTAATCAATGAGTTAGAGGAAAGATTATATATTCTTCATGAATAATATTTAACTACAAATAATGGTGTATTAATAAAAGAAATCTCAACTTGTGAAAATTTAGTATTTGGAACTTAAAAGTAGTTCCTAAATGACAAATAAAGATGATAGCTTTATTATGTTAGATTAAGTTAGACCGCCAGCCACAAGAGATTTTAAAACTTGCTGATAGTTATTTTAAAAACATTAAATATAAATTGCAGCTTTTATTTAACAACGAAACAAAGAAAACTTAGGAATATTTTTAAACTTCTATAACAAGAGTGTATTAAGAAATCTGTTGCCTTACTTTAGTAAAGTAATTTTGTCATTTTCAGGCTAGTTTATTTATCTTAGTGATCATATTTAGCAACATTTTTAACTTTCCATTCTTTTAACTTGTTAAGTGCCTTATAAATCTCTTAAAACTCGCCCATGCTCTATATAAAATGCATTTGTAGCGACTCTTTTTCTACATCGGAACAACAACTCATTAATCATTCTTGTTTTGAACAGAAATCACAACACCCGATCCCTTCAAAGATGTCATCCACACCGAGAGGTCGCCCAATTTGGACGCACTCATTGTGGACAAGCAGCCAGCGCAGCAACAGCAACAACAACAGTTGCAGCAGCAACAGGAAAAGCAACAGCAACAGTTGCTGCAACAGCAGCTGCAACACATCGAGAGCGTTAGCTATAGCATTAGCAGCGCTTCCGGTGGCAACAAGGCAACAACACAAGCACCCGCCACAACAACAATCACCACTACAACAGCAACTCCATCAACAACAACAACAACAACAATAGTAGCAGCAGCAGCATTGCCATCGATAATAGACAAAAACGAAATCAATAAACTCGACCAGTTGCTGGACGAGTTGCTGGGCAGCGTCAGTCAGAGCACTGTGCCGCCCTTTAGGACATTGCCACCCAGCATAGCAGTAAAAACTACCGCTACTACAACAACAACAGCAAGACCGACAACAACAAGTGCGAGGCCAGCAACAACAACACGTGTCTATAAAAAGGGCAACAAAACGAAGAGCAAACCGGCAGCCGGCAACAACAGACGCAACAATCCAACAGCAATTACAAGCAAACCCAGCAGATCCAAAGTTCAACAGGCCACGCGACGAACTCCCGCCAGCAGCAGCAACAGCAACAGCAGCAGCAGCGGCAGCAACAACAATAACAGAAACAACTCTGTGGCAGCCACAGCGTCGACAAGTGTTAAACCCAAAGGCACAACGGTAACTACAACCATAACAACAGCAATTGCTAAGCCAACAGCAGCAGCAGCAGCAGCAACAACAACAACATCGACGACGACGACAGCAGCAACTGTTGGCAGTTCAATGCGTCCATATTTAATGTCACCGTTCGACAAATTGCCCTTCATGAACGCCAGCTATGAGGTGCGACCACATATGTTGCAACCACAACAGCAGCAGCAGCAGCAGCAATTGTTGGAGTTGCAACAGCGACCGCAGCAATTCCATCATTATCAGCACGCGCCCAGCAGCAGCAGCACAACAACAACAACAACAACGTCAGCAACAACTACAGCAGCAGATGCAAGTGTTGTTGTGGGAGGGGGAGGGGGAGGCGAGAGTTTAATGGATGCCACGGGTATGCTAAAATTAGCTGGATGCAACATTTATGGTCGCATGTATCGCGTCGGTCGCATTATAGTCGAATTATCCAATCAATGCCTGGAATGCAAATGCACCGAGGTGGGCGTCAAGTGTGGCCCGCTAGACTGTTAATTTAAGAACCCCTCCCCTCGCACCACCCCTTCTCGCAGCCAGCCAGCCCCCCGCCTAGAGCCTTGGTAAGTTTGTATGTGCCGTTGTATGTATGTGTTTTTGTGTATGCGTTTGTCTGTGTCTGTGTCCGTGTTTAGCCAAGTTCTCAACCCCCCGCTGCTTAGTTTATGCATTTAACATTTAGCGTCAACAAGTTTCGCCTAGATTTAGATTTAGTTCGTAATTATTTTAGGGGGAAAACATCAGCTCTAAGTTGTATTATAGACTCTTAATATTTAATTTTTTAATTTTACACTAATTCGCATGCATTTAATTTAATTTAATTTATCGTATGCTCTCCACCTTGGGTCTGCATACATTTTAATTTTTAAATCATAATTTTAGTTTTATTTTATCAATAAAAATTACATTAACAATGAGTTGTTTTTTATTTTATTTTTATTTTCTTATCATTTTTATAGGAGTATTATAATTTTTGTACCCCCAAGAAAGGTATGTAAGGAGGCATTTTCGATCCTATAAAGGGAATATATTCTTGATCATCATCAACAGCCGAATTGATATAGCCATCTGTCCGTCTGTCTATCTGTCGTCTGATAATCTGGTATAGTTTGCACTCTTTGGTATATTTTCAATGTGGCACTATAGAAATATACCAAATATATCCTCTGATATATTTTTAATATTTTTGCAGTACATTAATTTGGTATATTTTTATTTCACAATGGGAGTCATCTTCGTCCCCACTCCAAATGTAACCGTCGGTATATTTTTAGTATTTTTGTGGTATATTACTAAAATTAATACCGCATCATTTTGTTCTAATTCTCAATGGGAGTCATGGCCATAAAGCAAATATAGCCTTTGGTATAATTTTAGTATTTTTGCGGTATATTTTTAAATGAATAGCGCACCGCTTTCCTTTTAGTTTGAATTAATAGCAAGCTCATTCGACTGTAGTTCTGTTGCTTGTTTATTTTATTTTTTTTTTGTAATTATTAATTTCTCATTTTCTAATGCATTTTTATTGCCTAATCGAAAATGTCGCGAGTCAATGCATTTCTAATTTGTATGTGAACAAAATTAAAATGCACACGTGTCCCAATGTCGATAATGGCGATTCAATTTCGCATGAAATGTTCAAGCACGCGTTCAATAATTCTACATAAATATTTAATGAGCTATTGAACGTTTATCGAGAATTTGTGCACAATTAGTTGTGCATTTGTGACAATGTCGTCGAATTGAAACAGCGATTTAAAAGTGTAAAAATTATCATTTATTCAAACAGTTTGAGTATAACAAAAAATATATATAATTATGTATTACCTTACAAGTATTTGGCCATAATAATCACTTGAGACAGCCATATAATTTAAATAGAGATAGGAGGAAAAGAAAGATGATAATGAGTATAGAAGTGTACTTTGCTTTATCCGGCCACTCGTATGGAATTCGTAATTCCGTTAATCAAATTTAAAGCTAATAGCAGACTGCCCATATATGTATATAGAGAGTGTGTGGAATTAATTAGTTATTACGCATCTTGAGTGCCCCAAAAATGCCAAGTTGTCGAAGCCGAAGCCGAAATAGATGATGAGGGCGTTGTCATCATCGTCTTGCGATTCAGTCGCCGATAAGCCAGAAATCCAACGAGGAAACCAGCGACAATGCCACCGAGATGCGCCTCAATACTGATGCGGGGATTGCGATTGTGATTGATGCAAAAATGATATGTGGTGAATGCCGCATCAAACACTAACAGAATCAAGATCACAGCAATGCGCATGTAACGATGCGACAATTGTTTAAAATTCTACAACGAAAACAAAAATAATTAACTCATGGGTGAATTTAAATTGCGGTTTTGCAATTTCGAATTGCAAGTTACACTTGACTGACCAAAACCAGGTGGGGCACATGACTGCACAGCATCGCATAGACGCCCGCTGAGGCGCCCAACAATAACAGCTCCGGCTGCAGCCAGGCATTGGCCAATGCCCCACAAATGCCGCCCGCAATATAAACCACGCCCACACGCCAATGACCCTGCTCCAGTTCCAGGCAGACACCCAGAAAGCACTGTCAACAAACAAATTGAGTAGCCACACACAACCTAAAGACCTTAAAGAGCTACGTGCTCTCTCTTTCTCTGTGTGTTTACTCACCTGAAGACACATATTGATGCTCAGGTGCCAGGCGTCTGCATGCAGCAACATATAGGTAAAGTAACGCCAATATTCATGCCGTGATTCCGGCCGATAGATGAGACGGCGTCGCATGCATTGGTCGACAATGTGATGCAGCGATATCTGCAAAAGAAAAAGAAAAAGAAAAGCAAATGACAGTGAACTTAAAAATGCAACGACAAATGGGAGCGGATTTATGAAAAGAAATAGTGAAGAAATCATAATTATTTAAATAATAAAATAATGCAGTTGAAACGCAACGTAAATTTACTAAAGAGAACTTCGTAAAATGATACAAAATGGAATGCTTTCAATAAGGTTTTGACCAAAGTAATTTTAAATCATATAAAGAAGTCACTGTATTTCATTTAGTTATTGAACTGCTTTCATTACATTGCAAAAGTATGGGCAAAATTTACACTACTTATAAAATTTTATATGATTGAGATGTTTGGCTTGGCGAAACTATATTACTGATAATGACATTGACATAATTTCATTAGCATTCCTTCCAGCTTAAGCAAAAAAGCACTAGCCCAAAATGTTAAGACAGCACAGTTTAAATTGAGCTTTTCTTCTTACTTTTTCGCCTGCATACTACTGCAGATTATTTTAGCTATATAGCATTCATTTAATTTTATATAATTGAAATTACTTCAAGTTCCAAGTGATAATTGCATTCAAACTTATTTATTTGCCAAGGCGACTCTTTTTGAGTTTCAAACAGATTTACCTTCATCTTAACTTCTTTTTGAGCAATTTATATTTCATTAGTACATTTATTTAACCAAAAAAAGATGTCTGTCGAATTTAGTTAGACTTTAGTTAAAATTTACACTTCTTATTTCAAATTAAATTCATTTTATTTTATATAATTAAATTCACTTTAAGTTCCATTTGCAAATGGCACTCGTATTAAGTTATTTGTCAAGGCGACTGTATATCAATTTAAAATTAAAACACTCCTCCATATAAATCTTTAATTCCTTGCATACAATTTATATATCATTATTGCATTTATTTAACCTTTTAATATAACAACCATATTAAAAAAAACACCCTTGAAGTCTAGCAAACATCAAGCATAGATCTTTTCATTTAAATTTAGTAAACCATTTAATTCCTATTCAAAAACACTACAGAAGTTTAGTTAAAAAGAAGTAGAGACCTTTTAAAATACACGTAATTCAGTGCAACTGAACTCACAAATTATCTCACTGCGCTTCACTCTAATAAACTCAACGCCTTGCTGCACAGTGTCATCGATCAAAAAAGCATAGTAAATAATAAAAAAAACAAAAAAAATGGAGGGAAGTAAATGATGGCAAGCAGCAATCTGTCACTTTCGCTCAGCGGCCAAGTGTGAGACAAGCCGAAGTGTGTGAGTGCCAAGAGCTGCCACACAAAAGCGTTGCAGCAGCAAGCAGTCAGAGAAGCAGAGCTGTCAGCGGCAGCATTTTGCGATTCTTGAGGCAGCGACAAGACCAAAATCAGTGGCAGCATGCATCACACCAAATATGACAAATGCCAGTTGCAACATTTTAACGCGACAACAAAAACAACGCTGACTAAAATGGCAATAAACTCAAGACACGTCGCTTGTGCGATTGTGATTGGAATTGGGATAGCGATTGTGATTGTGATTAAGATTCGAGTGCGAGATTGTGTAATGTGGAATGAATATCGCTTTTGTGGGCTGAGGCTGGGCTTTCAATTAACAATAGCAAACAATTACACGACGCTGACAATTAACAACGATCTCGGCATTACTCTGCATCTTAGTTGGCAAACATTTCACATACTTAACGTGCCACAAAATGGGTAGCCGCATATGTTGGGGGTGGCAACAGCCACAGATACAGATACAGATGCACAACACTTGTGTGTCTTCCTGCAGCCAGGTGAAGTGAGTGCGTGAGTGCATTACATGAATGAGTGGTAAAGTGGGTGTAAGTTGCTGCTGCTGCTGCTGCTCGTTGCAAATCCACAAACCAAAGCACTTGTTGGCAGCTGCAATGAATTGGAACAGCGTTGCGTCAAGGGAGGCAAAGATACTTTATGCGAGATGTGAAATAGTTGCATTAACAGCTTCCATTTGTAATGTTGCCAACTCAATTATGGTTCACATTTAAGTAGGAAATTTAATAGATAAATCATTTTAAATAATTTGATTAATTTCAAATTGAATTCCTAATTTCATTTCACTTAAAACACATGGCTTTCAGCTGTTACAACAACTTCCGCTTTCATCTAATTATTTACTTCTCATCGATAAACAATTAGTAAGTTTAACAAAAGCTGAGTCAAATGCATGAGTCTTGCGCCGCATTTAACAAACGTAATTAACTGCATCACTAATTGTTATTGAACTTTATCTTTTTCTATTAAAAACTCGCACCTTTCAAGAATTTCCTTATAAAATGACTCAAATCGGTTTTTGAACACATGTTGATATGGACCGCAGGAAGTACAGTGACCTCAAAATCGTATATATTTATATAAATCTTTCAAGTTCAGATAAGTAATACATGCTAAATGTTGCCATCGCAGCAACAGCTGATAAGCGCTCGAAAATTGTTTCGAAATCATAAATCGAATTCAGTTCAATTTATTTCGTACACAATGAAAAGTCTTTCGCTGCCGAAAATGAGCCGAAGTAAAAACCGCCAATAAATAAACAAATGCGGGCCAAGCAAAAATAAACAAAATGAAAATTAAAAGTAAAAGTAATTATTAACCGCAAGTGGCGTTAGAATATGCACAGAAGTTTCCCATGAAATGCGAACAAAAGCAAACAAACACAAAAAGACTCGCCGCGAGACAGATACACAAAAAAAAAGAACATTTGGCACACATCATGTATACGTCACGTTTGCCCTGTTCGCACTCACTGGTTGGCAGCAAAAAGACAGCAAAATATGGAGCAAATGCATTGAACAAGCTACCTGCACAAAGCACATCAATATTATGAACCAGGGCACACGCCATTGGCGACGTCGTCGATCCATTGTCAGGTCATCAATGAATATTTTTTGCAACGGTGCAACGCGCGGCGTCAACTTTGCTGGCAACAACAGGCGCGCATCCTTTGTGTCCTTGCTGCTATCAATGCGAGGCAATGACATTATGGCACACACACAACGCACACAACTTTAATTCAACACAATGCGAAATTCTGAAGCAAAACAAAAACAATGTAGAACGAAACACAGCCAGCAACGAACGTCAAACGTCTGGTGCGTTAAGCGCTTAACACGCGACTACATACTACATACGCTACGAGTACACCCAAATCAGCGCCCACCTCTCCAGCATTTGTGTTGTTGTTGTTGTTGTTGTTGCTGTTCTTGTTCACTTTGTTTTGCCTTAACTCGCGCACGCATCGGAATCGAATCCATTGATCGTTTGCTTGATCTTTCATATGCTTGAGCGCAAGTGAAAAAAAATGTTGCATACTTTCGGGCTGCTGCTGTGAAGTCTGCTATTTGGTTGGTGTCTTGGCTAGCTGAATGTGCGCTACAAGCTAAATAATATAATTGATAAGCACGACCCCAAAAACAACAATTCTAAGCGACACTTCTATATTTAACATCAGTTGATAAGAAAGAGCATCAAAAAAGCAGATGACACGGCACTGTTTTTGTCAGCAGCCACTGAAAATGATAAATTGTGAAAAATTCTTTTGGCATTTTTACTTGCTTGCAACATGGAAAAATTGCACAAGAAAAATGCAAGAAGCGAAACAGATATAAATATGCAGCAAGCATTTTACAGTCCGTTGACATCCATAATATCACACATTGCTGAAGGTAAATAAGTTATGATATGCAAAATGAATTCTTGTCGAAATGTTTGTTGAATTGAAATTGGATAAAAGTGGTAATAAAATGCTCAAACTGCATTTGAATAAGAGATATTGAACAGCAGAGTTTAGTGCTGACGGCAGCATCATGAAAGCGCCGCACATCCTTGGCATTTGACATTTGCCAAAATCAACAAATTGACAGCGAGTTGTTGCATTGCTAACTAAACTTGCAGCTGCAGTAGCTGCAACAACAATCCAAAACAGAAGTCAAAATGTTTACACGAAAAACTTGTCGTTTTGTCATCGCCAACGACATCGTGGCGTGGTGAAAAGCTCTCTCTCTCTCTTACTATCTCGCTCTCTCGATGCTCAAGTCTCTCGCTCTCTTTGTTACGCTCAGTGGGGCAGGACACGTGGCCAGGATGTGGTGCGCTGTGGTGTGGGCAGCGCCTGTCAGCACCGAGTGGCGTCGTTTATGAATGGCTTTCAATGAAATATTTATGTAAGAAGCCATTAAAACCGCTAGAGAGACCAAAACAAACGGCACGAATAATTATCTTGGGTCACTCACTCAGCAATTGAGCAGGAAGAAAAGGATAGAGCAAATCAGATATATACATAAAGTTTTTGTCGGGGCGAGGAGAGAAATACGAGAAACTCACTTTGACTCGCAACTTAACGCAGACACGCACAAAGTCATTAAGGGGCACCTAACTCAAGACTACGTGCCACAGCATTTTCCAAGAGGTCCAGAAAGAGCAGAGCTGCACAGACTACAACAAATGGCCCGAAAAAACCCTGTAAAATGAAGCTGCTTAGTTGATAAGGCCAAAAAGCCAGCCAGCCAGTGAGCTAGACAAATCTTATCTTGGTTAATACGCCAGTGTGAACTGCGTGGCTTATTCACTTGACTAGCCTCCAGTTCCCCTTCAGTCCATGTGGCAGTAAAGCGTTGCCTGCGGCTTACGGCGCAGCTTTAATGCGCTGCAGCAGCTTTGAATATGAAAGCTGCTTGATATGCTTAAAGCGAATCATGTTTTGCCATGGTGCGAATAGCTCAATCTTTGACAAATTTGTCAAATAATTCAAACAGAAAAAAAAGAAGCAAATATTATGAAGTTATAGGTAGTTTTAAAGACTTTGACACCTTTAAGTAGCTTTAAATCTTTACAAATAAAAGGTTCATTATACGAAGTAGGCTTTGTTAAAAATCTAATTACATTTTAATATAATTTTAAAGCTTTAGATGGAATAAAACTTCGCACGCAAGTAGATGTATATATACAGTACAACTTTAATCTGCCCTGAAAGCTTTAGACAAACATCTAGGTATTAGTATACAGTATAACTTTAACATACTTTGAAAGTTTCAAATAGCTATTAAGCCTTAAGACAGCTAGTTGTTAATATAACATAATTTTTGTTAAAGTTACAGGTACGATGTGAATTTAATTTACTACAAATTTAATATACTTTGAAAGCTTCAAGTAGCTTTTATGTTTCACAAATAACATGTTGATAGTTGATAGAGCAGAAGTTATAAGTAATTGAAGGCTTACAAACTAAGTTTGTTCTTTTGGAAAACTATCTTAATCTCAGTTGAAATCAAACCTCATCAAGTTAACTCGCAAAATGATTGCAGTCAATTTGCGACTGCAAACCCTGGACCCATAATTTCCGACTTGTTCAATTACAAGTAAAGTGTTAGCTCAACTGTAAAAAGGAAATACTCTCGTCGTGCCATAATAAGAGTTTATGGCCTAAGGCCGCATCAACTTGATTTCTGGCACACACACAGCAAACCAAACATACTCTCTAATTGTGTGGGGCCAGAAAAGCCAGAGAAAAAAATGAAAGAGAAAGGGCAAAATGTGCCCACAGTTTCGGTCCGGAGAAGAACTTGTAATTTTAGGCCAGGCAAAGAAACGTTTAGGCAAATCTTTGCGCAAAAATCTTGAGCAAACAAACTCATTACCGACCCGGAGTGCCACACACACACATACTGTGGGCAAAAGTGGGCGGGGCGGGCAGTTGATTGAGTGACTGACTGACTGAGTGACTAGCTGGCTGACTGACTGAAATGCCGTCACTTGGGATAAAGTTAGTAAACAGGGGGAAGGGGGCGAAGTCAAGGCGTGGCAATGCGTAGCGGCCTATTGCGGTTACAGTTTATGACCGCCATTTTATTGATACCGCCAGTGGGAACACATAAAGGACTTCCCTGCAGTCCTCCACCCCCCTGGAGAAGCAAAGCACTCCACTCCAGTTAGTAGTTGACTAGTTAGAAAACGGGGCGTGTTTATTACCGGATATGTATCTGCAATGCAATAACAATAACTAGAAGCAGCACAGTACTAAACTAATGCGCTTGTAAAATTACAATAAGCAGGCAGCCCAAAAAAGGGAAAGCTATCAAAATTTAAAGACAGCTGCAGAAATGATAAAGCCGCTTAGACTTTGCGTCAGATAAATCTATTTAAGAATTTTTTGGAGGGGGGACTTGCCTAGTCAAATATGTAAGCAAGTATTACCCAAGTGCCATTACAGTTAGTTATGCGCGTAAGTGTGTGTGTAAGTGTGTGTGTGTGTGTGCAGCCTGCAGAGACATGAGCTTCAAAGCTGCTTGTTTACTCGGTGCGAGCAAAACATGTGTGTGCGAGAGTATATACACACAAATTTGAAGCTATACACATATAAATATATATATATATATATATGTGTGTGTGTGTGTTTGGTGTGCTGTGCGTGCCTCAGTTGCAAACTCAATTATTAACTATGCGAGGCAAAAGGCAACACCTTCAACTTGCCCGTCGTCGTGTTGGCATCCATAAGTAACTTCCTCTTTCCTCTCTCTCTCTCTCTCTCTCTCTCTCTCTCTCTCTCCCCCTCACTCTCTCTTTCTTTTTCTACGACACACTTAGAGCATCCGTCAACTCGAGGGAAATTTGCATTTTATCATCCATGTGTCGGCCTTAATGCTGCAAGGGGCTTTGCTTTTAATTGGTTTTCTTAGCCGTCGATGCTTGCGTGTTTTAGTTGTTGTAATTATGCTTTTGCTCTTGCTAGTTGCTAGTTGTAGTTGTTAATTTGGCTGAAAGCCGACAAAGACAACAGCCAGCCAGCAAACGTGGCACTAACTTATAATTGTTTAATTAGCAAGTAAAATACGGTGAAAATATGTGGAAATTATTAGATCGAGCTCAACGCAACGCAACGCAACATTTGTATGAACATCGCGTAAATTGGTTAAAGTGCCGCTTAATGGTTTGATATAACAATGCAAATAGACCTAAAGTGTATCTCAATAATTCTTTGGGGTGAATGTAAGCCAACAAATTGAGTTAGACGCGCGACTTGAGCAGGCATCAAAGGACGGTTAAACGGTTGAAGTAAAAGACTTCAAAAGCAAAAGCTTTAAAGTTGAATATAAAGTAAGTCTTAACAAGTAAGAAAGCTACAGTCGAGTGTACTCGACTATGAGATACCCAATACCTATTTTGAAAAAAAAAAAAAACGGTGGAGTGTAAAATATACCGAATAATTTATTGAAAAAATACTAAAAATATTCTAAGGTCTATATTGCAAAATGGTGCAGTATTAATTTAAAAATGTACCAAATTAATATACTGAAAAAGAAAACTAAAAATATACCAGTGTCTGTATTTGGTATATTGGTATTTAGTATATTGGTATTTGGTATATTTGTATTTGGTATATTGGTATTTGGTATATTAGTGTTTGGTATATTGGTATTTGGTATATTTGTATTTGGTATATTTGTATTTGGTATATAAAAATGTAACTTAAATTTAGGGATCTCAAGAATTCATCATCAAACAAAATTAGTTTTCTTATACTCCCAACTATATTTAATGAGTATTATAATTTACTAACTAATTTCTATATTCCTATTTCTATCCTTTACTTCTACCACCCAATTGTCACCTCCAATATTTTATAAGTATTATATGTTAGTACAATTAGTTTTCTTCTGCTCACAACTATATTTATCTTATATATTTGTAACCCACATTTCTTCTTTCCAATCATCCCCAATATTTTATGAGTATTATAATTTACTTTCTTACTAATTTTATCTAAATCTTACTAAATTCTATATAACAATTTATCTCATTCACTTCTACTTTCCAATTGTCATAAATTTATAATTTACTTACTTATAGAACTAATTCTAACTAATCTAAATCTTCTAACTAATCTTAAATTCTATATAACAATTTCTCTCATTCACTTCTACTTTCCAGTTTCTACCCTCAAAATTTCGCTCAGTGCACGCTTGCTTGTTCACATTTAATAAACTAAAAGCATTGGCAGCGACCCCCTAAACGGTTTTCTAGGGGGGGGGGAGGGAAGGGCGACGCGTAACTCCGAAGATATTTATCTTAAACATATGCGCATTATACACACAATGAAACCGTTTTTATTATGCCCACAACCCATACACAAAAATATCGAGTAAATATGGAAACCCTTTTGGCCCAGTCAATTTAGTAAAACATTCGAGCCGCATCGACGCAGTTATTAAACGGAAAACAAGTTGAACAAAAAAGCTGTGAAAATGATTCAAATTATGAACTGGCTTTCGATGGTAAATTCAATTAGTTCAATTATTATTGTGAAATTCTAAATTATTGATATTTTAGGCCATTGGCTTGATACCCTTGAATCGTCAGCAATTGCAATCGAATTTTCTGGTGGATTACATTATGATGGTGTTGGTGCCGTGTCTCTATCTCATTGCATATTTCGGCATCATTTTGTTGCATCGCTTTGGTCTCTCTTTCCTCGATGCTTGCAACAGCGTTTGTCGCTTAAGCAACAATCTGTTTATGCATCTTGGTGCATTTCTCTATGTGACCATCTTTGTGCTGAGTTTGTATCGTCGCAAGCAGTTCTTTGTGGACTTTGAGACGCATCTCGCCGAGATCGATGTCGTCATCCAAAAGTGTCGTCAAGTTGCTGATCTCGATAAGAGTCGTGTCAAAGCGGTCAAACACAGTGTTGCTTATCACTTCACCTGGCTCTTTGTCTTTGGCGTCTTCATTTTTGCCTTGTACTACGATGCAAGCGCTTTGTATGGGTGAGTAAAGTTTAAGTTTATTTCTTTTAATTAAAGTAGTTATAAATATAAAGGGAAAAAGTTAAGGGAGCGATGCATTTAAAGTGCGAATCAATAAACCAAATTAGAAAGGCAAAAGTGAACTTTAGTTATATAATGATATTATTATAGAGCGGCGAAATTGTTTAATTTAATTGATTTACTCGTTAACAAGGCATGCAACTTAATGAATTTACATATATTATGTATTTATTTAAGATTATTAGTACTTGAGATAATAATAATAATCAAATAGAGTCACTTTCTTATGAGATGCATTTAAACTATACAGAAGATTTTAGTGTTTAACAAATTTCCTTCTATGAATTGCGCCTCATAATAAGACGATGTAATAAGAATTCAATCCGATATCTAGCGAAGGCAAAAAATGTTACATATGTTATATTTTAGATAATATTTTGATTACTACTGAAACAACAAAAATTCGACCCATGCCAAATAAGCAACTGATATTAAAAGCTGCTGCCCACTCAAAGTCAGCTTTAGTCATGATTAAGTCAAGCAATAAATCATAGAAAATTCCAAGCAACTACTTCTATGTCCCCTTCACCACCCCTTATGTCAATCTCCAATATTTTTTGCAGCACCTTCGGCGAGTATGCGATAATACCATTCATGGTATCGAGTTTTCCATATCTGGCTGGCAGCATCATTCAAGGGGAATTCATCTATCATGTGTCTGTCATTTCGAATCGCTTTGAGCAAATTAACACGCTATTCGAGAAAATTAACCAGGAGGCACGTCGCCGGCATGCTCCGCTCACAGTGTTCGACATCGAGAGCGAAAGCAAGAAGCAAGAGCGGAAATCGGCAGTAATGGCAACGAAAACAGCATTTGGCATTGAGCAAAAACTGGCCGATGAAATGAAACGTCAAAAGTCACCGCATGAGGATGAGGACGAGATGAATACCAGCGATGAAGAGGATGATGATATTTTTGATTACAATGATACCAATGCCGAGAACACTGAGTAAGCAACGTGCTTAGCTTTCATCTTGCTTCTCCCTTTTTACCCTTTTATCTCTTTTTAGGAGCACCTCGGAGACCAATTTGCCGGATCTGTTTAAGCTGCACGACAAAATCCTCTCGCTGAGTGTGCTGACCAATGGCGAATTTGGACCCCAATGCGTTCCCTATATGGCCGCCTGTTTTGTGGTCAGCATTTTTGGCATATTCCTCGAGACCAAGGTCAACTTCATTGTGGGCGGCAAGAGTCCAGTGCTCGACTACATGACTTACTTGTACGTCATCTGGAGCATCACCACAATGGTTGTGGCCTACATTGTACTGCGTCTCTGCTGCAATGCCAACAATCACTCGAAGCAATCGGCCATGATTGTGCACGAGATCATGCAGAAGAAGCCGGCTTTTATGCTCAGCAACGATCTCTTCTACAACAAGATGAAATCTTTCACTCTGCAATTCCTTCACTGGGAAGGCTACTTTCAGTTCAATGGCATCGGACTCTTTGCCCTCGACTACACATTTATTTTCTCGGTGAGTTTTGCATTGACAAATGTTGGCAGTTTTTATACCAGGTATCCATAGGGTAGAAGAGTTAATATATGTTGGCTATGTCCGTCTGTCCATCTGTTCGGATAAAAGTCGAAATTACATAAGAAACTCAATACAATAGGATCATAGTTGCTTTGGCTGGCAGTCTGGTATATTTTGTACTTTATATACCTAATGTAGTCTATGATATAATACAGTATTTTTCGGTATATTAATTTGGTATAATTTTGAAAATACTTGTATATACCTTATGTATTATATGGTATAATTCAGTATTTTTGGTATATTAATTTGGTATATTTTTCAAAATGGCTAGTTCGTAAATCACAGGCGAGCGCACTCGACTTTATTTCGATATATCAAATATAGCATTCGGTATATTTCAGTATTTTTGGTATATTGATTTGGTATATTTTTTTCAAATTGGGTAGCAGGAATATTTTGAATGCAATACTATATTTATATACAAAATATAGCCTTCGGTATGTTTTAGTATTTTTTGGTATATTAATTTGGTATATTTTTTGAAATGGTGGGAGTGTATCTTGCAGTCGAACACACTTAACTATATACCTGTATACCAAATATAGCCATCGGTATGTTTTAGTATTTTTTTGTATATTAATTTGGTATATTTTTCAAAATGTGTATCGGATATCTCACAGTAGACCACACTCGACTGTAGCATTTTTACTTGTTTCATCACATTTTTCATTCACATTTTTTGTATTTATTGCAGACCGTTAGCGCCGCCACATCGTATTTGATTGTGCTGCTGCAGTTTGACATGACGTCCATTCTTCGCAGCGAGGGTCTGATGACCTAAACGCAGCTCTCTGCAAATTGAATTATTCGACACGTTCGGCCGATTTTTGCTACATTTTTGCTTGCTTTTACTTTTTGCAAAACATTTTTAATAGCACAACAAAAAAGATTAGCTGCACCACTTGGCATCGAATGCCAAATACGCTTTAAAAGGATATTGACATCATTGCTTGTTTGAAATGTAAGTGAATCAACAAGTTTATAAAGAATATATTTAATATATGTGTATGCAATAATAACTTTGTTGTAGTTTTTGGTGTGGTAGCTTTGAAAGTAGTTTGATTAACATATTTATAAATTCTCTCTCTCGTTGCCTTTACGTTATATGTTTTATTTTTGCAATCAATTAGAGTTGATTTAGTTGAATAAAAGCTTAAGTAAAGATAAATATAATATATAAGTACCCTTATACTTACCAATATTTATATTTACCTATACTTTCTTCTTACCTTTACTTACGCTTTAATTGAACTTACTTAACTTGAATTCATTGTAGTCTCATACTCTTGGTTTCCTTATAAAAATTACTCAATGTCTCGTCTCCTTAGGCGCCATTATTTTAAGATATGTTTTTATTATTTTAGTTGATATTCTATGTTTTCTTCAATCATTTTTAGTTTTAAATAATTTCATTACCTTAACTCAACTTGCCAAACTGAAAAAGATTTGTAAGCTTTCATTACATTATTTTGATGATTCTTAATTCATAGTTTAAAGTAAAGACTTATTTTTCCATGCTAGGCTTTTTTAGTTCAAATTTTAGATTATTGTTTTACATGTTAGGTGTGTTCAGTGTAAGTTATGCAGCTAAATCTCTGTAAATCAGACTTCAGCAAGTGTATTGCGAGCTCCGCTTGATGATGTTGTGCCGTTAATCACATCAGGGCCGTCGATGCCCAACACTTCAGCGGTTACAGCGGGCAGACAGCGGTTGCCTAACACAATTTTATCAAATGTCAATTGAAAAACACGATTTGCCAGTCAGTCAGTCAGGCTCAGACATACACGAACCTCAGAGGCAGTCAGAGAGTGGGAGAAGAACTAGGAAATCTCTGGAGGTGAAACAGTGAGAGTGTCAGGTGGACGGTGAAATGTTGAAAGGATGTGATGTGCCAACACTTTGCGGCTGGCAAAGCGGAAGCGGCAAAGCGACAATAAGAAGAAATCGAGTGAAAGAACATGGCGCAATTTCCGCTTTCAATCACGTTTAGCGCACTACGGAAATGTGTGTTTAAAATTCGCGCTCGATCTATACTATGTTTTATACCGAATAAGCACATTATAGATACACAGAGAGAGAGCGCAAGAGAGAATATTGCATTTTGTGATGGTTCAACTCAATTTGCAGGCCAACGCAGAAGCAGTCAATTAATTTTTCATTATAATGAAAGCGTGTCAAATAAAATTGATTTTCGTTCGCTAGAAAGTTTTCGGTTCGCTGTGTGTGCGATGGACGCGTGACAAAATGAGGTTTATATTACAGACGCAGGATATGTTGACCGAAAACCATGTGTTACCCATCTGTGTCCGCCCACTTTGCTAAGTTTCCTTCACGTCTCCCGCCCGTCCTCCAGCTTGATTGCCATAAATCAATATGACGCGACGCCCAGCTCGTTTGCACACATGTCACACATGGCCAGGACAGGCAACTTTATAGTCGTCGCTGCACTTTGCAGGAGATGGAAATGGAGGTGGAAGTGGAAGTGGAGATGGAGATGTTGTCACACTCTTGCCACACTTCCGCCCCAGAGGGCTGTAGCTGGAGCAATAGGCCACACATTACCTGCAAATTACGTCAACTGTTTCTCGCTTCCTTTCTCGACATATCCTGTCCTGTGCTCTGCACAAACTAAATAAGCAACAACGTGACCAGCGAGCAGCGAGTAGCCAACAGGCAAAATGTCACAGCACTTTTAAGAGTTCATTTCGAATTGTAGCAAATTGTATTAACTACCAAACAGGCGCAGACAAACACTCAGGAAGCAGCAGCAGCAGCAGAACGAAGAGGAGGAGGAGGAGACAGGAAGATAGCAAGAGGTCCTCAGTTCGATGTTGAGGGCAAATGCCAACAGGTTGTTCTTTGAGTAATTGAAGCTAAAATGCAATGGCCAATCGAGCGTATACAAGCTGCCCTTCAATAGCTCATGAGTATAGAGAGTGAGTGAGTGTGTGCAAGTGTGTGTGTGAGTGCGTGTGTCAGTTTGAGTGTTGGCATGGACTCAAACTCACACTCACACTCGCTTGGTTTACATAGCAACTGATAGCTCATTACGTTCGTCTCTTGTGGCATGAAGTCTGTATTGTTATTTTGTGCACACAACAGTTGGGCCACATTTTCAAATAAGCGTAATTCATTGGAAACAATACAAGTCTAATGGAATTTAAATACTGTTCATTAAAAGTTAAAGATGGTTTACAAGAATAACATGTTGTTAACTCATATGATGTATGACTATAATATATATAACATGTATAATCAGATAAATAAGTAGAGTAAAGGCAAAATATAATATACCAAATACTTATATAAATTAATAATATACCAAATAATACTAATATAAATAGTTAATGTACCAAAAACTAAAATAAAATACAAAATAATTTGCCAAAATATCAATATAAATAAGTAGTATGAATACAAAATAAAAATAATATACCAAAATTTCAATGTAAATAAATAATATACTAATAAAATACTAATACAAATTTAAGAACCATATTTTTAGCTTTTATTATCTGTTTAGAATCTCTTATATTTGAAAACTTGGTTTTACGTTTAAGAAAACTGCCATTTGAATTTAATTCTAATTTTAATACATTGTATTTAGTATTTATAATTTAAAATTTTCTTTAAATTAAATTTTAATGTATTTTTAAAATTCTTTTCATTTTCAAGGTATTTACAAATTTCAAATTTCTTTATTTTAAGGTATCTTAAATTCCCATTCAATTATAATTTACAAGTTTCTTTAATTTAAGTTATCTTAAATTTTCATTTATTTATAATTTAAGTATATATAATTTACAAGTTTCTTTACTTTAAGTTTTTATTTTATATAATTCCTATTCATTTCAAATTTACCTTTTCTTTTATGTTTCATTAAAGTTATAAATGCTTTATCTCAATACTGGCGTAAACTCAAATGTCTGTCTGTCAACAAGGTGGCAACACTGGCTATGGCTGTAAGGCGAAAGCTCTTCGCTAGCATACACACTACAGGTGTTTGCACACACACACACGCACACACATACACACACACACAGAAGGCAAACAAATAACAGAGAGCGTCGCGTCGGCAGCAACAGGAAAACCCCGTGGTGAGTTTCCCCAAAGCACATATACAAAATCTATCCTTGAGAACAGACACGAGCACACACACACACACACACACACACACACACACACATACATTGAATATACACCCTCGGCCAAGTGAAGGCAAATTGTGTGAGGACCTGCTGCTGCTGCTGTTGCTGCTTCTTGCAAGCAAATCAAATCAAACTGATAACAAGCAACAACAACATCGAGCAGTCTGCGGATTGCGTGAGAGCAGCAACAGCAGCAACAGCGTTCGCTCCGTAGCCGAAGGCCACACGAACACAAAGCCGAAGCGTCAACTACGACGACGACGACGACGACGATGGCGGAACTTTTTTGTGAAGGCAAAAGAGGATATTGAAACAGTTCGTGGCGGAGTTGCGATTGCGTTGGTTGTGCGATGAACAACCAAACGGAGCAGTTGAAAGTTGAATTTTGAAACCGTGTACCGTATCTCAGTGTGTGTAGGTGTGTGTCTCTCTGTGTATGTGTGTTGTTGTTGCTACTGCTGCTGCTGCTGTTCAATTTTGTTGTAACGAAAAGTGAAAGTTCTGCGGGCGGCGTCAATTTCATGGGAATTTAATTAACAGTTGGCCCTCAAAAAAAAAAAGAAATTAGAGAAACGACAACTAAATCACAACACAAAATCTATTGAATGATTTTGTTGTTGTAAATTGCGAGCTGCAGCAGCTCAGCATTTAACGCAGTTGTAGCAGCCTTTTAGGCGCTGTTGAATAACAACAGCGAGATGCGCAAATGGCGCCGCGTGGGCGTCTGCCTACAAAATGTATTCGAAAACGAACGAAAGAAAAAAAAAACAAAATGGTCTGGCTTCAACGTAATAGGGAAGAGCACAGAGAGATCTCCGAGATTTTATTTACAGGTTGTGTTCTTGTCGCAGTTATGGCCTTGCTGAAAGTAATAAAACGCGCTCTCTCTCTTTCTGCCCCAAACAATGTTTGCGTAGAAAGCAAACAGAATGTGGGCAAGGCCAGCAAGGATAACATGGCTACAATTAATGCTGCACAACAAATTAATTGCTTTTTTCGAGCACGTTGATAAATTTATATAACTCTTGCGAAAGGGTTTCGAATTACAAGTTATTAAACAAACCGGCAAAAGCAATATAACAACCTTTGTGAGCCCTTTAAACGTTCTTCAAGTTGTCTTAATCCCTTAAAGCTCCGCTTGACGCCGAGTCAAAAGCAAAGGCATAAGGCAATCACATGCCTTTGTGATAAGCGTTGCAACAAGATGTGTCAAAAGGCGAATAAGCGGAAACTTGTGGGGAAAAGTGAACGCGAGAATCACAACGTGTGCACTCAAGAGCTATTCAAGCAGCGATTAGCGCTAATAACCTTATAAAGGTCAAATTGAAAGCAAGTGCTTCAAAATAGCAGCTCTAAATTAAGCTGAGCAGCTGATAGAGAAAGAGCAGCAAAGAAATCTGATAACAAAGAGCTGCCAAATGCAGCATCTATGTTCAGTACTTATTTTGTAATTAATTTAAGTTTGAAACAGATAGCACATAGTTTGCATCGGTTGTGTTCATTTATTGTGGTATTTAATTACATTAATAATGCAGTAGACAAAGCACTTTGTAATTAAATTGTATTTAGAAAGTAGGTTTTATTGAACATAACAACAAATGAGAAATACAAAAATCGAAACACCCTTCGATTAAATACAGCTTAATAACGAGTTTATATTAGATTTTTTCTTTCTACTTCTTCTATTTGCCTATGTTATATACATTTTTATGGGCTAGAGTAGGCTAGAAAACCTCAGGCAGAAAAAGGCATCTCCAACCCGTTTAAAGAAACACTTTAGTATGGGTAAAAATGCCTACTTACTACGAGTATTAGTCGCCTTAGCTGTCAATCTCGTATATTTTGCACTCTATGGTATATTTTTAGTGCTATATCAATATAAATTATACAACATTTGGCATATTTTTAATATATTTTCGAAAGCGGGGTTGGTATAGGTTTGGCTCGCTATGATATATTTAGAATTTAGTGGTATATCAATTTACCAAATATCTCATTTGGTATATTTTTAGTATAATATAATGTAATATATAATAATCTGTTTAGCTCTCAGTCGAGCACTCCCGTCTATAGCTTTCTTGTTCCTTCTGTTTTCTTCGTGCTCCGAACATTTGAACATAATTAAAATACTTGGGAATACAAAACTTTGGAAATTCACCAAGTTTCCTTTTTTTATGTCAATTATTTGCTACATTTCGTTTTTTTCCGCATTTCGTTTATCTTTTGTCTCTTAATGTTTGCTTCAGCTTATAAGATGTAAATTAAGTGCGAATTATTTTAGCAGTTGGAACAACATTTTCATTCTTTTTTTTTTTAATACATTTAACTTTTTGTTTGGTCACGTTCTGTGCACCGTCGGCAATTTGTTTCCGAGAGAGAGAGAGAGAGGAATGTGAATTAAATTTGTTTCGCATGCCGGGCCATAAAATATTGTAATTAACTTTGCCCCGCTGGCCAAATACTTTTATTGGCGACTGTGCGACGCGTTGCGTTAATGAGGCAACAGGTTACAACTGCGTTTTATTAACAGCAGCAACAACAGCAGCAGCAACAGCTTCAATTAAGCTCATGCCACAGTTCACAGCTAATAAATATTCATAAATATTTCTACTTAAACTGTGCAAATATTTGTAAAAAGGGAGGGAGAAAGAGGGGAAGGAAAGCAGGTAGCTGACAATCGGTCAACATTTAAAACTTTTCACCAACTGTCAACTTTGGGTAGTGAAACTTTTATTTTGGGGTTTTTTTTGTGAGGTGTGCAAAACTTTGCAATTCATTCATTATTAACAGTAATGCGAAGACTGAGCGCAACTGATAGTTGGCCAGCGATGCGTTTACTTATGACTGCCACTGTGTGCCAAGTTGCTTATTAATTGCCAGCCAGCTTCAAGCCAAAACTTTGGCGCACAAAAATCCCGAAAACTCCTTTGAAAGCGGAAAGACAGAGATAAACTTAGTTTGCTGAGTTTGCTCTGTCACAAGCAGCATAAATATTTAAAGAAGCTCATGTTAAAGTTTGTTGCGTTCTTTCCAGCTAATCAGCGGAACTTATCTGAAACGTTTGATTTATTAGTCTCTAGGAACTATCATAATAAGCCAAAAGTTTATCTTTAAAACTTTACAATTTTTGCAGCTCTTTAAATGGAACTCTCAATCACATTAAGTATACGTCAAGTGGGCTATAATTAAAGTGAAGTAATCTCGAAATTAAACATTGGCTTTGCTAGCAAATACACAGTCTTCTATTTATAATTCAAAGCAGTAAAAATATGCACGAAAAAATGCTCAAGGCGCACACACACAGGCTAAATATTTGCCTGCCGTATTTATGAAGTTTAAAAGCCAATAATAAACTACATAAATGCTACAAAATTCAATGGGCAAACAAAGGGCAAATTAACTTTACACACAAGACAACACACACACACACAACAAGAGGGAGAGAAGCTGCGTTCACATGTCTCAAAAATTTAAATATCTCTACGCATATTTTGATCAATAGAATTGCGCAGCGGCAGCAAATTGAATTATAACAGACAATAATAACAATATAAAATAAGAATGCAAAAACAACAAAACGAAACGAAGTGAAAGTGAAAGTGAAAGCCAAAAGCAATACGCAAAGTGAAGAGGAGCAGATGAAAAGGAGTGAGAGGAGTGAGTGCTAAGTGAATATAACAAGAAAACAAGAACGTTGTGCAAATACAATAACATACATATATTCGAAATATACGCATAAAGATACTTATATAAGAGGCACATAAAAGCCCGGCGCATAGACACAACAAAACGATAAAACAAAAAGGCAACAACAAACAACACCAAGTGGTTGACTCTGTGAAGACGACAAGGCGGTAACATGATTTGATTCTTTTGCTAGAGAGGTAAGTCATTCATCTTTACATACCCCAATTTATATACTTTATATACATATATATATATTTCTCTGTGTTTGCGGACGGACAAAGAGAGCATTCCTCACATGGCAAGCTCTGCAATTAAGACAAATTGAAGCATTTAGACATTACTCCATGTTCACATAGCTGCTATATCTTTAGATGCTCGCTTTGCAGCCATCAGTTAAACAGATTGCTCTTCTATCATTTAAACAAGAAAATATTGCCGCATTTCTTTTGCAAATATGCGCAAAATACAAAATTGCTTAGATTCGTGTTGACAAATTCACTCAAGAAACAACACATAAATTAGATGACTAAATAAGTCTTTACTAGATTACTAAAATTTAACGAAAGCAAATTCAATTCAATAGTGTGAATATAGCTTTATATGCTTTTAGTTCACAAATTTACTCGGGAAAGAAAACAGAACTTATAGAAGAATATTTTATGTTCACTAAATTTAAGCGAAAGTTAAATTCAGTTGATATAAATTATATATAAAAAAAAAAATGTATCTGCCCTTAAGTCAAGCGAAAACGAATTCAATTCAATCGCGTGTATTTAAACTGCGAAATTCAGTGGAAATTGATACACAGAACGTGGCTCGCAGCTTATGTTTTGGCAAAAGGCGTTCATTTGTATATATTCCACATTATTATACATAATTGAATGCGCTAAATTATTTACTCACTGACTTGTGAAGCATTCGCATCGCTCCTTCGCTGAGTTGCCCCTTGGCCGTTGGCCTTTTTTTGGGTCGCTTTTCACCTACACTTTCTCCTACTCCCCATCTTTGTGCTTTCTGGGTGAGAGGGAGTGATGCTTTAAAGCCCCAATCGGTTAATAAAATGAAATGGCTTTAAGGCCGCAGCCAATTTCAAGTGCTGTCCATTTTCAGTCTAGGCGCAGCTGAAAAGTATGCTACACTTTTTTGTTGCCATTTCGAGGAGATTGTGTTCATTCTCGATACGCTCACGTAGCTGTTTCTTGATGGGCTTTGCCCATTTTATTTATGCATATTTGCATAAATATCGATGTGCTCTCCGCACCATCCGTGTTCATTCACCTTAAATGCTTGAGACGAAACAACAACAACAACAACAACAGCAACAAGAATCGTTCTCTTAGTTTGCAATAGATGCAAATAATGCTTTGTGGATTTTGCTTTGAGAGTTTGGTGACCCTGGCGACCCTGGCGATGGGTTCAATCCCAATTCGCTGCGGTTACCTCGAGGTTGAACCTGAGGTTTGCACACTTATGCTAATGTGTGGCATAATCAATGTGGCATGCCACCATCAAATATTGATGCATTAAATGCGTCTCAAATCATTTGTAAACACAAACACAAACAATAATGGAAAACAGTTTGTAATTGCTATGTGAAATTCATTTAATTAATTTATTATTCACTTTTTAATTGCGAAATCCAATTTGCAAACAATTTCCCAAATGAAATTTAATATCTTTGTGTTGAGGGATTCAACTAACTCATGTGGCCAACTGATTATTTGCAACGTTTTGCATTACACAAATTCCATTTTAATCAAATTAAATACATAAATGATGTCTGTCAGCGTTGACAGCAGCAGCAAAACAAATGAAACCGAGAATGTCAGAAATTAAATTAAATGCAACAGGAGATGCCAAGCACAGTGTGATTAAACTGAAGATTCGCTGGGATAATTGTGAGATGAATAAGTCAAGTATGTTAAATGCAATATGTTAGATATGAACATTTTAAAAGCATATTTCATTACAAGTATTGTGTTTTGGGTATAACAACTTTTCTTTCCGCAAATCGAAGAAACCGAATTGCAAATTTAAGTTGAAAGCTAGAATCGTGACGGTATATGATTCTTTAAAATTTGGTTGCTATCAGATACAAATTGTTGAAGAAATTGTATAAATACTTCTAGCTCACAAGCTGGCATATTTTGTGCTCTACGGTATATTTTGAATATAGTACAATATGAATATACCAAGTGAAGGCTTCGGTACATTTAAGTGTTTTTGTGATATAATTTTGGTATTGTTTGTGGTATCTTATGTACTCTAAGTTATTCTTAGAATTTCGTACAATATGAATATACCAAGTATAAGCTTTGGTATATATTAGTATTTTTGTAGTATATTTTGTACTCTACGTTAATTTAAGAATTTAGTACAAAATTATTACAAATATATTAGTATTTTGTGGTATATTTTTGGTATATTTTGTGCTCTACTTTATTTCAAGAATTTAGTATAAAATAAATATACCAAGCATAGACCTCGATATATATTAGCATTTTTGTAGTATGTTTTTGGCATAAATTTGGTATGTTTTTGGTATATTTATGAACTAATTTTTATTATATTTCTTGTATATTTTTTTAATTCCTGTTTGATTGCAAATGAGTAAAGAGTATCTCACAGTGCAGCATACTGTAGTTTTCTTACTTATTATGGCTGCTGTTTCTATCTCTCGCTCTCAAAACATTTTCCTCTTGCTGTTACAATTAAACAAAGCCTAAGCTGAAGCTGTGGCTGAAGCACAACATGCATCAATCATGGCACTCGAAGCCTGCTAATAATTGATAATAATAATAATAATAACACGATGAGCATGGAAAATATAAATTGAATGTGACATGTATGCCAAAGAAGATGTCATAAGTCTATTTTATGTGTGTGTCAATACAATGTTGTAACATGTCGATGAGTTGTTACGCTTAAGTTCTTAACTTTATTAGCTTAAAGCTGGCCAAGCCACACATACACACACACACATATGTATGTATCTCTATTTGTGTATCTATGAAGCACACACGCTATTGTCGCACTCATTCAGCAAGTACAACCACATCGAGGTATCGTAAATACTTGGGGAATACACAATAAACTAGTACGAAATGTGCCACGTGGCTGTCTGACAATGATGGCTACAGCGATAAATATTAATGACGTCCGTGGTGGTGGGGCAAAAGCGAGTACGCTCGCCTCTTCACGTTGTTTACTTTTGGATTTGTCACAGCAACACAACCAAACAAAAAAAAAAAAAATAGAACCAGGAAAAAGAGCAGTAAACACACACAAATATTCGACCAAGAAATGCGCTCATTAGTCAAGAGATTCATTTATCGACATGTAAATGTTATAAATCTACAACTCATTTCTTTTGGCTTTGGCTTAGAATTCAAGTTTTATCAAACAAAATTCCATCAGCTTTAACATTTAATGAGATACAAAATTGTATAGAGCAAAGCTTTGGGTTCTCAGTTGTCACACACACACACATATTTCAATCTTATGTGGCGTCAAATTGATATTAAATTCCCATGACGCGAACATGAACAGCCATCAAATTGTGGGAGGCCAGAACCCCAAATCAATAAACTCATTATGGCACATTTCTTCTACTTTCTCTCTCTTTCTCTTTCTATTACTTTCATTTTTATTTTTTTTTATTATTATGTGGCGCACATGAAATTTGACTTAATGACCAATTTGAAGGCAGTGTAATATTATTGCCGGGCAGTTCAATTATATTTAGTAGCAATTCAATGTGTTTACTTGTGTGCAGCCAAATTAATACAATTAATGCTAATGATATTGGCCACTATATAAATTTGACTAAACACAATTGTTAATGACGAGTGACAGAAATTGACAAAATAAATTCGCGAGCACAATAAAGATTTGTATTTTATTTTCAATCAGCTTAATTTTCTGCTGACAATTGCTCTTAAATGTTTTTCAACTGCCTGGCAATGCATACATGGCGTATACGTTATATGCGTATACGTTATCTTCCTCTCTCTCCTAACTCAAACAATCGCTTTTCTCTTGATGCTATTTCTATTTATATAAATGAATGGGAGTTTTTTGCAAGCTTTTGAGTGACGATAACCTATCATGAATCTGATGACGACAGCGGCATGTTTAATACCCGTATTTATTTATTGTTAACCGTTGAAAATTTTCACAACACGTTGCGTGTTTCATGGCCATGACTAAGCAGCGCAAAAAAAAATGGACACAACTGAGTTGGGGGTGGGGGGAAAAGAGGCAAACGCAGCGATGCTGAAGGCAATATGAACAATATGCACCACTCACTCACTCAGTATGTGGGAGAAGACAAAACCTCAAAAGCAACCGAAAACCACACAAGAAAAAAGGAGAATACAAAAAAAGTGGCAAAAAAAAGGTGTGTGACGAACTGATACCCTTTAAGTAAAGTTAATTTTGGGGTAAGGAGAATGAATTTGTTATTTATAAGCCAACATGATAATAAATATAAATACAGAGAAGAGAAAGAAAGTGTAGCTGACAAGCAGATACCCTTCAAATGGAGATAATTTTAGTTATTTATAAATCAAGAGAATAAATATAAATACATAGTGAAAGAAGAAAAAGGTGACGAGGAAGTAATACCCTTTAAATTTAGTTAATTTTAGGGATAAGAGACTGGATGAGTTATTTATAAACCAATATGAGAATAAATATAAATACATAAAGAACTTTTTACTTTTTTAAATTAAGTGATTTTCGAAGAAAGGAGATTCAATTAGTATTAAACTGCCATGAAAATAAATATAAATTTAGAGGGAATGAAAAATAGAGTTTATTTTGGGGAAGAAGATTCAATTTGTTATTGATAAACTGGCAAATAGAAGTAAATTTAACAAAGTGATAAATTTTAAATGTAGTTAATTTTCAGACAAGGAGTTGCAATTTGTTATTTATAAGCCAGAATTAGTATAATTATTAGTCCAAAGTGAGGGAAAGAGTAGGAAACAAGCAGATACTCTTTAAATGTATTTAATATCAGGCAAAAGAGATCGAATCAATTATTAATAAGCTAACCGTAATAAAACGCATTCACTCTTTAACTATTCCACCATCAAATACCTCTCCACACACAATTTATAATGGGTGCTAAGTATAGCAAAAAAAAAAAAAGAGATAGTTTTAAGCTGAACGGAAGTGGCATAAACGTGTCCATCGGTTTGCTATTCTAGTGCTGTTTGTTGTTGTGGTTTATCCCTTTCTATACTCTCTTTTATTTGTATTTGTTTTCAAAAAAATAAACACAACAAGCGAGCTGCATAACGAAAGTCACTTGAAATCTCTGCCAGGCAAAAGCTGGCAACGCGATTTGTGGATTGTGGCAAACTTTTGGCTAGCTGGGGATAATTTTATTATTTTATGCTTTTTTTCCGTCTGTCCGCTGCATTTGTTGTGGTTTTGCAGAACAAATTTTTCAACGTTGTGCGTTGACAAGCTAAAACAAAAAAAAACAAACATTTGCTATACAAAATATTTTGACTTAAGTCAAGGCACGTGTTGAGGATTTTTCAACGATCTCTGAATGCTAAAAAAAAGAGAGTGAAAAAATGTGGAATGTGTTTTTTTAGGTTGATTGATAGCGGTTTGCTGAAAAATGATACGAGTATAATAGACAGGCGAATGTCCTTTAATGTCCTTAAGCTATAAATTAACTTCGTTGTCTCTAAACTCTATTTTGATAAGTTATATAAATGTGTCTTCAAATTAACTTTTCGCTCTCTCTTTTCATTTAAACTCTATTTTGATAAGTTCGAATGAACTTTAAAACTTTTCACTCTCTCTTTTCATTTAAACTCTATTTTGTTAAGTTATTTAATTGTGCCTCAGCTTCCGCTACCTTTGTGATATGCTTCAGATTTACATTCATTATGCGCTGTCATATGGCCAAGACACGAAAACGTCTAAATCCTCAGATCTGTTAGACGCCTATTTTGCATGTCATAGACTAAAGCCAGCAATATACTACCAAGCATCTTTATATAAATTAAGCTGATGCTTAGACGCCTCCGGCAGCGGCTGCTGATGCTGATGCTTTGCATTTGGGTTTGGCTTTCATTTTGGTTTTGGTTTTTGGTTTGGACTTCGCTTTGGTTTGGTCCTGGTCGCTTCATTGGCTCGCCTATCAAACATTTCAAATCTTGGGACAATTTCGCGAAAGACGTTTTGCTCCCACGAATTAGTTTTCGTGCAGCAGAGAAAGCAAAAGTGAGAGAAAAAACTCCTGAGGCTTGCATTAATTTAATGAGATTTTGTGCCTTCGCCAGCGGTTAGACTTTTGGTTGTTTGGCCATCATCTCATTTGCGTTTAAGTGTTGGCCCCAAAATGGCATTGACGGACGGGCCAAAGGAAATGAAATGAATGCCAACGCCTTTCATTGTCCGCCGCCTGCCCCAGAGTTATAAACATTCTTTTTTTTTTTTCTATACCCAGTACTCAAAGGGTAGAAGGGTATTATAACTTTAAGACTGCTGGAAATGTATGTAACAGGCAGTAGAAGACATCTCCAACCCTACAAAGTATATAGTATAATCTTAATCAGCGACAACAACCGAAGTAATATAACATAGCTATATCTGTTCGGATAAAAGTTGACGAAGTTTTTTCAGAAGCTGAATATGTTAAAATCGGATCAAAGTTGCTTTGGCTGACAATCTGGTATATTTGGCACTCTATGGTATATTTTGAATATAGTACTATATAAATATACCTATTACATCATTTGGTATATTTTTAGTATTTTTGTGGTATATTCATTTGGTATGTTTTTTAAATAATATCACACTGTTTTTCACTCGACTACATACCGATATACCAAATAAGAACTTTGGTATATTTTCGGTATATTTGCGGTATATTATTTGGTATATTTTTCAAAAATGTCGAGCACACCTGATTATATATAGATATACCAAATGTACTCCCTAATATATTTTAGTATTTTTCCGTCTTTTTATTTGGTATATTTTTCAAAATGGTTAGCGGGTATCTCACAGTCGAGTTTTCGTTTCGAGTTTTCTTCTTTTCTTTGGCCTTCTCCCATTCATCTGGGCAGTTTTGCTGTTTGCCCGGTTTGAGCGAAAAGTGCGTCACAACTCAAGCGGAATAACTGAAGTTGTCAGCTGTTGATGTTTTGACTTTGTTTATCCAGTCGCTGTTGCTGTTAGCTGATTTGTTATTGGCATGTGTTTTGCATAATGTGTGCGTCGATGAAACATTTGATTTGACACGATAACTTTGCCCAACATTCTTTGCATGCGAGTGCGAAGATGAGTGTGATAGTGTGTGTGTGTATGTGTGGGTGTGTGTAAATTAGTTTGCTTAAATTGGTAGCCTTGGGGTAAGCTACACTTCCCTCTTCCCACATCCCACTCAGCTGTCAGGATTGACAGGACCTGCATCAAACGCTGTGCAAATTATACAGCTAAAAGCAAATCGGAATCTCAGTTTGATAGTTTCACTTAATAGCTAAGATTCAATGACCTTTCTGCATGCCAATCACAAAATTTTAATGCATTTATTTGTTGTCTCTCAAATTGCACATTTATGTTTCTGCTATTGTCATGCAATTTCCAGTTTATTGGCATCTGCTTAAGCAATGTCAAAACTCAAATCCCTTTGGGAGATAAGACGCACATTATAAAGCCATAAAATGTGGATGACGACAAGGCATAAAAATCAAATCAAATGCATTGCAATGACAATTGCTGATGTTGTCTCATGTGATTGGCAACCAGAATGTATTTTTTTTTGGGAAGATATGAGTTTTAGCCGCTTTCCGGCACATAAAGCACACATCAAATTATTATGATCGCAAAATCAATGAGAAAGAAAACTGACAAAATCAGCAGTTGCTACTTTACTTTACTGAGGTTCACCCCCCCTTTTTCTTAAAGATGGCAGCTGCAATTGTTAAGCTGAAAGCATTTCCCCAAGCAAAATGAAGCCAAAGTCGAACGTCGCACAACGCACAAATGTGTAAAGCAGATAAAAACGTGCTTATGAAAGGGTCGAAAGGGCATAAAGATAGTTTATGAAGCCCCCTTCCCCTGCCCCTGCCCCTTCCCCTTGGCACCTCCTCCTTCTTCACATGCCTTTGGCAAGAACAACTGATGCCACTGATGGCCAGCTTAAATAAAGCCACTGGACACAGTGGAAATGGAAGTGGAAGTGGGAGTAGGGGGCGTGGCATGGCTTGGCTGAAGTGTCCTCAAAGTTTTTTGTTTACTTTGTTGCCGTGTTGTGTTGCTACCAACGAGGAAGTCATTTAACCCATATACTCTACTTATGAAAGAGAGAAAGCCACCGCTTTTATAGAGTACAAACATCAGACTGCAGACTAAAGTCACAGCGCATACGAAAGAGTTTTGAGTAAGGTGTGTGTGTGTGGGTTTAACGCTTGTTTAGTCCGTTTATAAATTAAGCCGGCAACTGTGACAGCCAACAACTGTTACTCTTTGCTCCGTTTGCTTGGCTTGGCTTGCCTGACAACAACTTACAACGACACCGACGACGACAACAACGATTATAAACATGTTGACAAATTTTTTGTGCGATTTCTTCTGCAACGCATACCAAGTGGAAAAATGCAAAGAGCAGCTGAAGCATAAGTAAGCGAGGCTGACAACGACAGCTGAATGCGCTTTCCTAGTAGTCGAAACGAATAGAATAAGTGAGCTACTGTCAGGTGTGCTCGACTTGTAAGATACTCACTACCCATTTTGGTAAAAAGCAAAACAGTAGCGAATTATTCTTCAAATATACCGAGTTAATATACCGCAAAATATTAAAATATACCATAACCTAAGTTTGGTATATTCACATTGTACCACATTTAAAATATACCATAGAGTACAAAATATACCAGATTATCAAACAATGGAAATAATTTAAAAAATTCTTTAGTATGGGAAAAATCGCATACTTCCATCGCTATAATCTGGTATATTTTGTACTCTTAGTATATATGAAATATGGTACAATATACTAAAGAATTTCTTAAATAACTTATACAATTCTACTGTAGCCTTCTTACTTGCTTATATTATCGCAAATTAGATAGTAGAATAAGTATATTTACATAAAAAGTACACTCCAAAATAGAATGAAGATCAACCTGAACTAACTTATTCATAGCAACCTTATTTAAATTATTTATACTCAACAAGTTTTGCAGTCGTTTAATTCATATATTCAACTACAATTGTTAGTTATCTTTCTTCTCTACTTTACTCATTTTTTTTTTAAAAAAAGATACAATCTGCTTCTACACACAACTTAATTGAAAATAATGGATTATCCAAAAAAGTGTAGCATACTTTTCAGCGCAGCATTTGTAAATTTGTTTACGCTCGCATTTTCTGAAAATCCCTTTTCATTGTGCCGAGTGTAAACTCTCGCATTCTTCTGAAAGAGTATTAAAAATGTTTAAAGTAAATTTTACGCAAGCTTGACGCAAAAAATGTGCACAAGACGGCAACTGAGCAGCAGCTAAAGCAACAGCAACAGCAACAGCAATGGCAGCAGCAGCTGCGTTTGATGTCTTTTGCCCCAGCCCCCAATCCCCTGTGGCATGGAGGCGTGGCAATGTGTTTGTGTGTGACGCACATTGCATTCTGCTGCTATTGCCACATTTTTACTGTTATGCCTTTGACTTTGGCGAAACTTTTTTGGACAAAGTGCAACAGCAGTCGCATATCGCCAAAAGACGCTGTGCGACACATTTCATGGATGATTTTCTTTATTATTTATTTTGCGTCATCAACGCCGGGGTTGACATTATTTGAAACAGTAAATTTCATAACCGTACTTTTAATGTCAAAGTTTTTGCGTGAATTAATTTCACTTTAAAGGTGTTTAACTCGCCCCCATAAGTTGCGACTCAACTTTGATATGAGTTTTATGCGCTGTGAAGCGTGTTAGCGAAAACCCGTATAAATACACTCTCAGCTCGTATAATTAAGCACTTCTTTACGGTGCCACAGATCAAAGACTGCAAACACACACACACACACACACACAAAAGATGCTCATAAAAAAAAAGAGAAGAAAAAGAAAATCACATACTCATAAAACTGACAATCACAAAGTTCGAAGCACATTCGCTGTCGTCATCATGTAAATTGCAGTTTGCATATAAATTAGTGTAATTAAAATTTGCTCCATAGTTATAGCCAATAATTATGCGCTGCACTTTTTTCACATTATCAACAAATTGTACACAAAATGTAGTGAAAATGCTTTAAAAAACTTTGCAACTGCAATGCAAAGCTAAATGAATGTGTGCAATAAGTGAAAGCTTGATTAAAAAGCGTTGAGTAATTAAAATGATTGACTTTTGAGTTGAAAAACAACTTTGTTGATTCTCTCGGGATTAACACAACAGATATATATAATATTCATCCAGCAAACATTTTGTTGTGCAATATGAAAATTGAAAAAACACAACAAAAAAAAATGAAGCGATTTTTATGGCTTGTTACTTTTAATGTCAACATAAAAAGACAACTTCATATTATCAGCCAGTGAAAACATCAACAACAATTTCTTGTTAGTTTCGAGTAATTCAGATCGTAAAAACAAACTAGCACAGAAAAATGTAAAGGAAAACACAACATCAACGAAAATGAGCAGCAAAAATTTGTGGTGTAAGCTCTTTCATTTGACTTTTGAGCGGTCGTCTCTCATTTTTACAGCAACAGCAGCTACAATTTTGCATGGCAAAGCGAAAAAAGCCCAGCCACGCCCCCTTAGCCTCATAACGCCCACAACCAAACAGAAGCAGAAGCCACTTGCGAACAGTTGGATGCAAATTAATCCGCGCGCTGCCATTTAAAATGCACGCCCACAGTGCCACGCCCACAGTGAATGCTAAAAGGCAAAACCCGCTCACTTTTGCACACTTTTTCACAGTGTTTAGTTTTCCAGAGTGTGTTATGTTCTGTTTTTTTTTTTTTTTGGTCAAATAGAAAACTTTAACCGAAAACTAGCCACGATTATTCATTAACCACAACTGGGTTTTTTTTTCGTTTTGTTTTTGTTTTCGTTTTGTTGCTGTTTTCTCGATTCTTGTTTGAGTTGTTGTCAAGCTTTGTTTTTGCATTTCAAATTACAGCATTTAATTAGCATTGCTATTAAAAATGTCGAGAATATTCCCCAAACTCCAAAACTATGCTAATGACGATAGTTGGAAATTTCTTTTCTATTGATCTTTACTTTTGAAAACTTTAGCAACAATAAAAAACTTCATTAAATGTAAAAATCAAACTGTAACGTAATCAATTTCATGAATGAAATTCACCGTAAATAATGAGTTTAATTTAGCGTCAAGCTTAAAATAATGAAATATATATTTAGCTGCATTCAAAGTGTTGAGTTTAGTTTGGCAAAGAGTCATTTTATAATGAAGTCGTTTACGTATTTTTTTTTTACATTGATTCTTGGTGCACATTTGCTCCTGGTCATGGGCTGTAAGTAAAAAGTAATTTTCTTGGCAATACTTAATTGTGAAATGTACTAAAAGTATACTTATATACTATAGTTTGGTATACTTATACTAAAGTATATACTAATATACTATACATAGCATAGTATACTTAAATATATACTAATATACTACACCTAGCATAGTATACTTAAGTATATACTAAAATATATATATAGTATATTAGTATATACCTATACTTAAGTATATACTAATGTGTTATAGTATAAAGTATATTCTTACTTAAGTTTATAATAATACACAATATAGTAATGTATACACAAACTTTAAAATATACTAATATACTATATGTATATACTACATATACTAAAAACTCTACAGATGACTGCTCAGATGGGAAAGTGAATCGTGGCGAAAAGTATCAAATGCCAGGTGAATGTCGTCAGTACACTTGTACAGGATATGAATCCTTTAGTGCCGTGGGGTAAATCATTTAAAACGTATTTCAAACAAACAATATTCTGATGTATACCTCTTGATTTTAGCTGCCCCCATGTAGCCAATTGTAATAAAAAGCCGGATACTACTCAAAAATATCCCGCATGCTGTCCAAAATGCTGAGAGAATCAAGTTCTCGAAGAGCATAAAGGAATAACTTTTGGACAACACTTTAGGTGATGAATAATAAATGGCAATATAACAAAATTTAATATTTATTTCTCAGTTCTTGTTAGTGTTGTTGTCAAGCTATGTTTTTGCATCTCAAATTAAAGCATTCAAAAAAAATGTTGAAAATATTCCTCATACTCCAAACATTGTCAATGACAATAGTTTGTTATTCATTTCTATTGAACTTCAATCTAAAAAAAACATTAAATATAAACTTTCAACTATAACGTAATTAATTTTATTATTCAAACTTACCGTAAATAATGAATTTAAAATAATAAAAAGCGTTCGCAAAGAGAATTTTTATGAAATTGGGCAACACTTTGTATGATAAACATTAAACAGCGATATAAATAAATCAAGTGTCTGTTTTCAATTCATCGTACGAATTAAATTAAAATGATATAGAGTAGCAGAATCAATCAATGAACTAAGAACATTATTTTCGATACACTTATGTGTAATGTTTGTGTAGCTGAGTGTTTCATATCAAATGGGAGGCAATCATTGGCACAATTTTATACAAATGGCGCGCAATTTGAAAAGTGAACTGCAAAAATATATAAATGGAGCAAAACTGTCTCAGCGACGACGACAAACTTTCAACCACTTTCACCAGAACCACTTTTTTTTATGACTGGGCATAAAAAAAAAATGAAAAGTGAATGTGTTCCATTTCAATGATGCCCCCATCCACTATATAACTTACTCCTGTTGCCAACCCGTTTTTCCACAGAAGCAACAGCTCAATCCTTTTTGCCATGCAATTGTAAATCCTGTTGCACTACGTCACAGTTTAGTTGTGAGTTTTTCTGTTGCTGTTGCTAATGCAAAAGACATGTAACATAAGTATGCTGCCGCTACTTGTTAGTCTTTTCTGCACATACCCTGTAATCAGTAGAAGATGTGTGTGATAGACTAAGAGACAATTTACGAATTTAGATATCAAGAAATGTAAAGCAATAAAGTTTCACATTTTTCTATTCTGCTCTTCTTCAAGTTGTTAACCTTAGTTACTTTACTTATAGGGTATCTAGTAGTACTGTTTTCTTTATCTTTCGCACTTTCTTGCTTCTTATTTCATATTTACATTTCTTTCGCATTCATGAAAGGCCCATAAGCATAAAGGTTGGCAATCGTGTGGAGGAGGGGGGGAGTGAGGACTGAAAAGTGGTGTGCAAGTGTTTCCGCTTGTTCTTTACATTCAGTATTTTTTTGTTTTCTTTTGCTACCTTTTGTATTTACTTTGCGAGTTTTGTTGTTGTTGTTTGACTTGGCATTCTACATTTATCTCTACACAAAATTGTGGGCGCCAGGTGAGTGGAGAGACACTGTGGAGACTTGTCTCATTTTATCCTCGACTTTGTCTTTTCATCTCTTACTTTGCTGCGGAAACGAAGATTGGGGGGGAGGGAGAAAGGGAAAAAGGGAAAACTTTACCGGTGTAGTATTTACAGATGTGTCTTGAGCACATAAATAAATAAATAAATATTTTGACAATTTATTTATATATTTGCTTAATCATTTTTGCATTGTGTTGACACACGATAACTGAGAGCATTTGCTGGGATTTCATATGTGTGATGACAAGACAAAGACAGTTACTGTTTCAATTGTGTCAGACAATGACATTAACTTTTGAAAATAACAATAGCTAATTGCTGTGAGGGGCAAAATCTGACTGTGTCAAATCAGTAAGTAAGAACATTAGCTTAAATGATATATGCTAAATATTTTAGCTAAGCACAAATTAGTGCTGACAAATAGGTTTAGGTAAATAAAGGAAATTTGATATTATAAATCATCGTACTAATACAGAATAGTTTATAATTATAATAGTAAACAGAGTCTAGAATTTATAAGTATTTGTTTACTTCTTTACTTCTTAATAGTAAAGACAGTCTACAATTAATAAATATTTGTTAACTTCTAGAGCAAAAGATTTGAAAAATTCAAGAAAGTTTTCAAAGAAATAGTTTCCTACTTCGAAAGAAATTCGTTAGCTTGAGATTTAGAAAGTTCACAGAAGGCTTAAAGCGAATAGATCCCTAATATATTATAAAGTTCACTCATAGTTATAGAAATCAGGAAGGAAAGTCTCGATATTATTGCTGTTCAAACAGAACAATCTCCAGAATAATTAATCTTTATATACTAAAGAAAAAAAATATACAAATTTGTAAAGATAAAATGCAGCGGAAGCCCTTTGAAATAAATACAACAAAGTTTTAAAAGATATAGATACATATTTCGAAATAAATTTGTTGTTAAATTAATGAATTCCCAATTTCGAAAAAAACTATTGTTAAAATCTTAAGCTTGCGAAACTTCACGGAAGTGTTCAAAGCAATAGATCCAAAATAAATGACAGCATATTTCTCAACTCGGGGATTACACTTAAAACACGTTTAGGATGACAAAGCAATACCAAAAAAATAGCAAAAGAAAAGCACGCTGACAAAAAGGCAATTCATTTAACTAATTAAATATGCATAAAGCTGGCTTTTTTGCGTTTTGCGTTTTGCGTTTTGCCACCAAGGACAATTGAAGAGGAAGAATTACTTATTAAAATGCCATTATTTGAAAGCGTCTGCTAATTTCTTCCATCTTTCAACGACTCTCTATTATATTATATCTCGCTTGCAGCTGCACAGTGGCAAATGCAAAACAACAATGAAATGCAGGCTCAGGAGGCAACTGGAGGCCGCAACTCGAGACGACAGTTGTCAGCGACAGCAACAGCAACACTTAAAGCAACAACAGCAACTAGTTGCTGGCATTTGTGTAGAGGCGAGAAAACAATTGCTGGTGTTATTGTCGTTGCTGCTGCTGCTGGTGCTGGCAGTTGAGCATGCAAATGCAACTACAGCAGCAGCAGCAACTTCAACAGCGGCAACAGCAACACCAACAGCAACATCATCATCATCTGCATCATCGTCATCATCATCGACAACAACAGCAACAACAACAAGCAGTAGCAAGCAAGCTGCTGCAAATGAAACTGGCACTGGAGCAACATCTGCAGCTGCAGCAGCAACATCCTCATCAACGTTGCCCAACTCTGGGGCAGCTGCCGCCCTTGGCAATCCATTTAAGAACATTCTGCGAATTGGCGACGGCAACATCGTTTCACGGGTAAGCACCAAATTGCTTCAACTATTATAATTTCGTCATTAACCACACTTAGCAACAAATGCAATAGTCATAATTAGAGAGAGAGAGGGTATAAGCAAACACTTTCGACACTCTTCAGAAATTCAGGGGTGCGTGGGGCATGCAACAACAACAGCCACTCATTTGTAATTGAATTGAGGTCGCGATTGCACAACACTTGGACGAATATTAAGTGAACTTAGTTAGGCACTTAATGCCTCGTTTTGAAGTGGCTCCTTTTCAAGCAGCTCCTTAATTCCTTAAGTGCAACTAGCCTCAAGTGCGTTCCTTGCGGTAATGGAAATCGATTGAAAAGCTCTTCTGTATCTGTGTGTGTGTGTGTGTGTGTGTGTGTGCTCCACAACAACAACTACAACTAAAACAGATGAAACTTAATTCGATTCAATTTCGACCGAGTGCTGCGCAAATTTACATTAAAGGATTATACAGTTTTTATGCAAGATTATATGCTAATGTTATTCTTAGAAAGCTTCTGCAAATTGATAAAGACTTCAAAGTACTTAAAAGTGCTTAGTTCATACAATAAATTAAGCTTAGCGGAAGATCTTTAAGAATTTAGTTCAAAACTTCAAATTTAGTATGATAAAGTAATAAATTAGGCGCATCAACATATCTTTGGGAAATTATTCAAACATTTTTTGAAATACATTCAAACTAGTTCAGCAATTTTGGTCTCTTCAACTGTTTTCCATAAATTTGGAAATATATTCAACAGTTAAATGTTTTCAAATCTATGAAAGCCATTCGTAAAAGCTTTTTAAAAAGTCTGAAGTCTTCGAAAAACGCGATAATATAGTATTTTAAATTGTTCAAAAATTCTTAGATAACTGATTTCTATAATTTAGAAATGCACAATGAATCAATGTATACAAAACTATGACAGAATTCTAATTGCTAAGGTCAAATTTTCCTCAAATGTTTTATAGAGAATAAAGAGTATCATAATATATTTAGCAAATCAGTCAAAAATACAAATATTGAATTTAAAAGTTGATAAGACAGCTTTTGTCTCATTAAATAAAGTCAATTAATAATTAAAAACACAAATTAAAGAATATCTTAACGATGATAGAGTATTTGCTAAGGTTGAAAAAGTTTAGAAAATATTAGAAAAAGTCTTCAAAGTGTCTTTTAATTAAGCGGAACAGAAAATATTGAATTGAATGAAAATTTTTCAAAAGTGCCTTTCAAGTTAACTTCTTCAAAATGCTGCCAACTTGTTCAACTTTTTGCTTTGCCTCAGAAACAATTGAAGAATTCACTTTATTTAAAGTTAAAGTCTTTGACAATTGGATGGCGAGAAGTGAATGCGACAGAATAAAACAAGTAAGAAAGCTACAGTCGAGTGTGCTCGACTGTGAGATACCCGCTACCTATTTTGAATAAAAGCAAAATATTTCGGTATTATTTCCTAAATATACCAAAAAAATACTACAAAATACTAAAAATATACCAAATGATATATTTGGTATATTTTTGGTATTAAGTATAGTACAACTTTCAAAATATACCATAGACGGCATAATATACCAGATTGTCGGCCAAAGCAAATGAGACCCCTAGTAAGTAGGCGTTTTAGCCCATACAAAAGTATTTCTTTAATAACTTCCACAATTTTGATCCGATCGCAACCAAATTTTCAGAAGTCACAAGGACTATAGTTTCTAATGTATATCCCAAAATTCGGGACTCCAGCTTTATTATTACTCTTGTTATTCGATTTTTTCTGATTTGCGGGGGCGGAAGTGGGCGTGGCAAAAATTTAAAACAAACTTGATCTGCGTGCAATCATAACAAATGCTGTCGAAAAAAAATTATAGCTCTATCTCTTATAGTCTCTGAGATCTAGGTGTTCATACAGACGGACGGACAGACGGACAGACGGACATGGCTATATCGTCTCGGCTGTTGACGCTGATCAAGAATATATATACTTTATAGGGTCGGAGATGCCTCCTTCTACCTGTTACATACATTTCCTGCCGGCACAAAGTTATAATACCCTTCTACCCTATGGGTAGCGGGTATAAAAAGAACGAAGCAAAACTTCAAATTCGAATTTTCTTTGTTCAATCGAAAAGTCAATCGAATGCAAAACAAAGCAATTGCCGAATTGGCAATTTTTGTCGATTCCCACACATACACACACACACACACACACACACACACACACACACACACACACAGAGAAGAGAAAGAAGAGAAAAAGAAGCTTGTGGGTCAGTTTTGCTGGAGGGGGGGAGGAACACTTTATCAATTTTAGCGCAAAACAATGGCCAAACAACAATTTAAAGTCAGCCGCCTCGACCGCAAAGTTTTTCGCGCTTTCGAAGGCAAAGTGAAGGCAATAACGTAATTTTCCACTCAAACGATAAAAGGGACTAAGCAAAATGCTTGGCCATGAATGTATTTAGCCAAAAATGTATTTTTAATGCGTTTGTCAACATGTTGTTGGCCAAACCAACAAAATGATATGGGTACAGCCGAGTCAGATAGTCCAAAATTCAAGCTGCTAAAAATACTTAATACATAATGAAGCTTACTCTCATTCCCTCTCTCTCTCTCCCTCTCGCTTTATAGACGGCCATTGAGCAATCGCTGGTGACAATACACGACATAGCGACGGAAAATTTGGGCACATTGTGCATCTCGACGCTATATCGGCCGCTCCAAGTGCCCATCAACTCGGAACGCTTCGAGAGCTCCAGACAAAAGGCAGATTTGGCAGCATCGATACTCCAAGAAGTGGGCATCATACGGCATGGCGGTGAGTAGCGAATTACTTGAATATACTAAATATACTATACATACATACAAATTGGATGTGGCCATACTTATGTAAATATGTCACGATTTATCGCCTCCGCACACTTGATATATCGATTGCACATTCACATTCACATTTTGCCTGCTAATTTCCTTTGTGCGTGCTATCAAATTCATTTCCGGCTGCGGCAACGTGGCAACATCAAATAAAAACGCTTTGTGGCAGCGTTAAATAATTAATCGAAGCTGCTTTAAACGTTGCTTGTTAACGTTCAATTTCAAGTTAAAAAGAACGCAATTTTGCGTTTTAATTATTCATAATTCCGGCAGCTAATTGAATGAGCTAGACAATCAAAATTAATACTTGGAATGTCTCTAAATATTTTGATGAACAGCGTGCTAAGGAGATTATTAAAGTTAACAATAGCAAAAGAAGAGGCGGACCTCAAGCGGATGTCCTTAAATTCTTTTCGAAAATAGATTTTCTACCTTGCTAAAAATATATGCCAAGCTTATGCAAGTCAAGCCTGATTTAAGTCGCATTTCATTTAAAAATAGTTTAATAAATTGCCAAATATAAAAGAGAAAAGTAAAAGAAAAGTGAAGAACCCTTTTCTTGGTTGGCTGTTGTACTTAAATTTTCAAGCTGAGTTATTTTTGGCACTTTAACGCTTGTGGCGCCTCTCAATCAAAGCGTTTAAGGACAGCCAAGCAATTGATATGCTTTGAGTGCCAGTTGGCGACAGAAAGGGAGATAGCAGATAGAAAGAGAAAGGGACAAAGAGAGAGAAGCATCTCTACCATCACCTTTAAATTGGCTTAAATTTATTCGATTTGCAAGAAGCTTTCCCCCGAATAATTTATGCGAGACATCAAAATTTCAAGGACCTCACGGCCAAAGATAGAGAAGAAGCAAAAGAGAGAGAGAGGTAGAGTTTATGGCACTGCAGAGATGGATGAATGGTTGGGATGGATGAGGCAAGTGCCTCAAATTCTATACGCCAAATACATATGGCTCATCCTGTTGCTCAACGGGAATAACGACAGCAACAAAACTGACAGCAAATTTGCTTTCACTTTATGCGATTTCTGCTGACACGTCGCACCTTTTCAGCAACTAGAAAGCATTTGGGTTGTGGGAAAGAGAGTGAGAGGGTGAACGAGTGTGTGAAAGAGAGAGAGAGAGGGGATACAAAAGGCAACTGGTGTGCTTCAATACTCCACGAAGCAGCTGGCAATGTTGTTGCTGTTACTCTTGTTGTACACCAAACTGAACCGAATCGAGTGAGTGCGATGAGTTCATTGTGCGTCTGTTGTCCTTGACTACACACACACACACACACACACATACGTACATGACACACACACACACTCACACATTGATAGCTCTCACTTTGGCCGTCTGTTGTCAAGGCTGCGCCTGAGCTCTTCGCTACTTCGACTAGGGGCCCTTGGTCCTTGGTCCTTGGTCCTTGCGCCGTGTCCATGTCCGGGGTTTCGCGCTCAGGCGCTTGGCATGACAGCGAGCGTCGCCTGCCTTTGGGGTTGACAACCAACGACGCACTTGTGGCGTATCAAACATCCTATATACTCCTCTCCCTTCTTCTACATGCATACATAATATTTCTCCCTCCCTCTCTAGTTGCTTTTTTGTTGTATTCATTTTAATTTAAAGTTGTGCGCTGTGCGTTGTTATTTGCCACATTCGGCTTGTTTTCATCTCTGATTTTGCTCCTAATGTCCCCATCAACTTTTACACAATCGGTTGTGTGTATGCGCATCTCTGTAAAATCAGTTAAAATCCTTGGTGCGTGCAGAACACGCATACGCCATGTTGTACACAGATCAAACACGAAAAGGACAAGAGAAAGCTTTTTATGCCATATGCATTCGCAAATTTAACTCCAATTGTAATCAGCTTCAAAAGTATGAAACACTTTTGATAATCAATTATCTTTAACACACGCACACATTTCAAATTATTATTATAACGATAATCATCTGCAACACTTTGCACAATACAAGTATATAAACTGCTAACGATGACAAACACTTTTTTAACCCATTAGAAAAGAAAGAAAATATGTTAATGTTCGAGTTCCTGTCTCCATGAATTCCTTTATTGCTCATCTCTGGCTGGGCAAACGGAATCTGTGTGAAATTTAATTACTCAACGGGTCCCAGAGCGCAAAAGAAGTGGGGGATGCACGACTACAAGTTACCTAGCAATTAGAGTAGAAATAAAATACTTTAAAGACCTGACAATAAACTAGAAAGTTAATTGGAAGAGTGGCAAATTGTATAGACCACTTGTTCAGCACATCATTAAACCCTTTTGTTTCGCAATTTTCAATAGCAACACAAGCTGTTAAACACCTGCCACTTGCAACTCAAAAGAGTGAGTGTGTGTGTGTGTGTGGCATGTGGCATGTGGCATGGGGAATGCGGAATGCGGAATGTGTGGTGTTGTCGTGCACGAAAAACTTGTCTGTGCACAACTTGAATAATTGCCAATTTTACATAGCATACACTAAGAGAAAAAGCTGTCAAAATCAAGATTTTTGTCTTAGTTCTACGAATTTTAGTCTAAAAAGTGGAAATGCAAATCTTAATGTTAGAAAACGCACTTTGACTTACAAAGAAATTAATATAATATAAGACTCTTATTAATAAGAGGAAAATATTTTAAAGCTTAAAGACCGAAAACCATATTATATAAAAATTTTAGATCATATTTTATTGTTTTTGTTTTTACTATATATTTCAAGAACATATCATATAAGACCCCTGTTGTTAATAATAGGAAGAAAAAATCTTAAGGTTATAAGACTAAAAGTCGAATTTTAAGGTCAAGAAAATATTACATTATATATTATTATTTTTTATACATTTATTAATTATTTTACTATTTAGTCAGTTGTATTTTAGTTCCTCTTCTTTCTACTTACGAAATACTTATCATCGATTTGCTTAGCATTTATTTTTGGTCTTATTGTGAGGTTTTGGCATATTTTAGACTAATGTTCTAGGTTTTAAGACTTTATTCCTAAAATGGTCATATTTTAAGAACCTAATTTTTAAGACGTATATTCTTGATTTTAGAAACTGATATTTTGTTTTCAGTGTAGAAAGGCCCGTTGAAGTGAGCAAAACTTTTGTGGTCCAAGAGTTTTTTGGGGGCTCACTTCTTGCGTCTCTTTCCGTTCTGTCCGCAAAAAACAAATTGCTTACAATTGTGCAAGTTGCGCATGTTTATTTCTGACACCTACACAAAAAGTACTTGCCACACACTCAGACAGACTCAGACACACGCAACCCGCATAGTTGTTGAACACACACACACACACACACACACACATACACACATAGAGAGAGAGAGAAAAAGAGGCTCTTGGCACTTGGTTCAATGGCAATAAATTCTGAAACTGGGGACCGAAAAGATTGATGATGATGCCAGGAGCCAGCCGAGTGCTAGAAATCGCACGCAGATGATGAATGACAAACGTGACAAACACACATGACTATAACTATAACTGTAAATTGTTCGAGTGTGTTGGTGTGTGTGTATGTTGGTGTGTGTGTGAAGTGAGTGACAGGCATTGGCTAATGTTATTTACCATAAGGCACTTTTCCTTCTCGACTCTGAAGACTTTTTGCAGCCTTCGCATTGTGGCATTATGGCTTGAACTTGGGGCAACAGTTTGACGCAACTTGCGAGTAGAACAAAAAAAAAAACTTTGCCTGTGTGTTTATATGACGAGCTCTTTACCACCCCTCCTCTCCCCTCCCTTCACGTCTGCTTTGTGTGCATTTCGCTTCAGCAGCCACGCAAAACTTGCCACGTTTTGTTGCCACCGCCACCGGCTGCGTATTTGTTTTACGCCAAGCTCAAGCTCACAAAAAAACCCAACTGTAAAGTTACAGGCTACAAAGTTGCAAAACGCTATACATACTAATCAAAACATATACTACATATTAAAGAAGACAAGGAAACAATGCAAAACATAACGAAGCTCAAAGACTCTTTATAGGAATATATTAAAAAGAAATTGTTTTATACAAATATTATTATATTTACATATTTTCATGTATATTTTTTTTTGTAAGAAATCGATAATCCAGTTAAAATTAACTGACATAAATGATGAATTTAAATTAATGTTAAATTTGAAGTATTCGATAAATGATAAAGTCTTCTTCCTGATCTACTTCTTCTATAAAAGTAGCGAACTAGCAAACAAGGAATTTAAGTCATCCCACGTCATTCATCCCTTTAAGTTATATCACAAGCATTTGCTATATATCATTCTATATGTATTCGAAATGTGTCAACTGTGTCACCCTTGATGACATAAGTGTTATACCCGCTGCAAGATGTGTTGGCCAGCCACAGAAAGTGGCACGGAAGTTGCGCTAATCGAATTTAAATAAGTTTACCTTGTAAACAGTTGTTGCTTTTGTTCCTGCTCGTTTCTCTTATAACAACTCAAACAGAAACGCGGCTGCTGCTGCTGTCCAGGGAAAGTGTGGCAACAAAAAAAAAATAGCACGTGACACAGAAAAGCAAAAAAAAAATATGAAAAAAATATTAACTTTTGACAGCCGTCCGTGGCTGTTGTAGAACAGGGCTGGAGATGGGGAGAGGGGGAGGGAGTCGGAGCTGGGCACCCGTTGCGCATATTAATCATTGTTGCCAACAATTTTTTCCCCTCAAGGCTGAAAAACACTTGCAGCTTCTGTGTGCCTTTTAATGGCCTTTTTCCACAAAGCAAAAAAAACAAGCAGAAAAAAAACTATTTCAAGGTCGTTATTGCAATGACAGTTGGGCATGAATTAAATGTTTCAGCGAAATTGTAATTTGCGCAATTAAGCAATGGGAGATACTTTCACTGACACCGCAGAACATTGCTCTCACAGCCAGTTGGCTGACTAAATTATGGAATACATTATTCAAAGTTTTGATAGATTCAAAAATGACAAGTCATTAAAAATGACAGTAAAGTAATTAAACAAATTAAATATAACTTGTCATTCTATATTAAAAGACATGTAATTGTTGTAGTCAATTTCAAATTTAATTTTAAGGTCGTAATTTTCGCGGGCTTTTTTTGCAATCTAAACGATCTTCGATAATAATCGATATGCAAACTGCATACAAGTAGGTATCGATGCTTTATCATGGCGAGCTTTCAAGTACGCTCGATCTTGCAATAAGTTATTTTTTTTGGCGATCTGGCCACTTCGCCCAGTGAAAATTTGCAATTCACCACAAATTGGAAAAAGTAAAGTGCGCACAACATTAATTAACAATTAAATGGTTTTTAAACGTTTAGTGCTATTGTAAATATTTACGCAGCAAGCATTTATGCACTGCAATAACCAATTAAACAATGTAAGTGCATTTTTAATGAGCGTGTCTGTGCGCTGCAGTGTTTTCGCATTTAATTTCCGCAAAAGAGCACACACAAACATGCACTCATACATCATAACTGAAGTTACTTATTTTTATTTTTTTTTTTTTTTGTGCTGCTTGCTGCTGACCTACATTCTCCTATATACTATATTTTAATTTTTCATCTTTTTTATATAGGACTCTCCGATGCGCTGGCCAAGGGCTTGCTCACTGATGAATACATAAATGGTGCACGCATTTTAGCTTTGAACCTAACGAACGGCGCCGTACAGTCGTATGTTTGGTGGGTGAAGAGCAACAGCGACAGCAACAACAACAACAAGCTGCAAGCGAGCGAGACGCAACGGTATGAGGAAGAATCGCTGCAGATTGGCAAAAAGCCCGCGCACAGTTATCCCTGGTAAGCTTAGCATATGTTCAATGTGTTCTTATAAGTCGCTAAGTAGTACAAGTTTATGGCAGCAGAAAGTTAATATTTTATCGACCAACGTTAGAGATGCAAAGCTGTCAGTCTGTAAGAACTCCAAGATCCCATGCATTATAAACAAGAGCAAGTCAAAATCTAAACTATATTCAATAAGTTAAAATAGAGCTAAATATATACATTATCAATGATTTAAGAAGCGTAAATCTAGAGCAATTTTTTGTATAACTTTACTTACTATCATTTCCTATGTCTCTTTAGGTTCGATGATGAGAGCAGCACTCCCACATTGCGTTCGCCAAAATTTGCGCCAAGCCCACCGAATAACTACTACAAGGGCTGGTGGACATATCCATACTTCTCATGTGCCGTGAGTAAGTGGCTGGTATCGTATAGCATTGCCATACCGCCAAGTGGACGCCATGGATTGCGCGGCTTCATAAGCGTGGACATTGATGTGACATCGCTGCGCGTCAATCAATGCGATGCCATCCCGTATCGCTTCAGCAGTCAACAGTTGCTACTGCGACAGCGGCAGCCAGCACGTCGATCCGCAATTGCTTCAACTGCAGCAGCTGCTACTGCCAACAACAATAACAATGATGTGGATACCATAAATGATTTGCAAGCGTTTCACAGTTCACACAAATGCCATCGTGCCTCCATGGTGGTAAGTCAATTTGCTGTCATATTTATCCAGCTCAACTAGAGAGAGCAAATAACGTTCTAAAATGAAGACAGTGAACATACAAATAGCAAAATAACTTGGAAAATATATTGTCCAATTAAAACTATGCAGGTACTTAAAATATAATTGAAAGCAATTAGAAATGTCAAATAACAATAACCAAAAAATTATAGACTACATATTCCAAGTCTCTTCTCAGGGATAGTTAACTTGGCAAATGTGGATAGAGAATTTAAAGTGAAATTCAGTAGTAAACTCGAAGCTCCTTCCTTGATGATTTTGAAGTTGTTCAGCTAAATTATTCATTATCTAGATGTTTTTTCTAGTTCTTAGAACGTGTATTTTCTCTCTATGTTATGGCATAATAGATCTATTATAATTGTAACCTTGTTGTTGCAGTGCGACTATCGGCAACCGAGCGCAGAGACGCCGACAATAAGCAGCGGCAAGATATTGGCCGGAATGTCGTCGAGCAGCTGGTCACGAGGCGCCTATCAATGCCTTTGCAAGCGTGGCTTTTACTCACTGCGTCATCCGGATGGCTTCAATGGCACCATCATGGAAATCGCCTGGCAGGAGCATCAAGACAATATAAGCAATTATTATTCGGAAGTATTCAAGTGTTATCCATGCGCTCCTGGCTGTGACACCTGCACTGGCCCCGAGCCCTGTCTGGCCAACTATCACTGGCCCTTCAGGTGTGTGTTTGTTTGTTTGTTTTGTTTTTATCTGCTTAACACACTTTCTTTTACCTACACTGCATTGCATTACAGAATATCCCTGCTGACCATATCGATTGGCTGCGCATGTGGCACGTTTGTGCTCGCTGGCTATTTGTTCCGGCATCGACGTGTTAAAGTCTTCAAGGTGGCCAGTCCCATATTTTTGATGATCACGCTCATTGGCTGTGCCATTATGTATCTCGAGGTGAGCTCTTAACCCACTCTACATCTTCAAACACACACACGCTACTTAACCCATTAAATGGCTCTGCCAAACACACAAAGACCATTACGAATGAATGTGAATACAACGACGACAACAACGACGACGACAATGGTAGAATGACAGAATGGCAGCGGGGCAATGGGCCTGCTAATGTGACAAAAGGTCTTGTGGTCTCATTTACAATTGACCCACATGTAATGGCCCCCCCTCCAGCCTCCTCCTGCCCACCTCTACTCTTACTTAGTAGTCACCTGTGTTCCTGCAGCAGCCGCAACATAAAACTCCTTTTTATGGCTTTTTAAATGCGGCTTTTAGTAACCCGCCTTCGACTCGGTTTTAAAGCTTTTGTTGTGCAGTTTGTGACGCTCATCAGCTAATGAATTTATTCACATTTCGCTGAGCTTGATAACAGATTTAGCTCGTTGGCAGTCTGTTAAAGCGTGCGATTAATTCTGCGAACTGCCAGCGTAAAAAAAACTTTATAATTTCATGAGTATATTCACACAGTATATATTGATTATATGTTGAACAGCAAAAACGTTGCCATTCATTGTTGTATATTGTAAGTAATTGCGTTTAAATAATGCATATTTTAATTCAACAACGATTCAACTAATTTAATAATATCCTTTGATCAATCAGAATCAATTTAATATCAATTGTAATTCAACTTTTTTACTTTTAACTTAATAACAGCAAATGCATTTTTAAACAAGATGAACTTTTTTATTAGTTGTTTAAACGATTATGCTTGAATTTTAAAAACGTAATGCTGAGCAACATTTAATCAATATTTACTCAAAGTATCGTTGAAATGCTAAAAGTCAATTAATTCCAGCACATGACATAAATCATGTAGAGTATTCAGCAGCAGCAGTGTTGTATGCAATGCAAGTGCTTTGTTATTGTTTAACATTAGCCGAGCCCCACTGGACGCATAAAAGCCGTGCCAAACAAAAGGAGCAACTGGAAAAACATTCACAAATGGGTTAAGAGAAGAGAAGAGAGAGAGAGAGAAGAAGGACTTGCTGGTAATGTCAGCTATGGGAGCTTCAAGCATCTCGTAAAACTAATAAACGTAACTGATTTTCTAATCAGAGTTTGTTGCTCAACTAAATAAAAGTAAAACGAGGGAAAAAGCAACATAGCATCGACTACAACATGAGTGAGAAGAAACTGCCTAGCGCCGAAGACGAAGATGATGAAGAACCTGAGGATGAGGCTGCTTTGCAGGCAGCGTTGCGGGAGTTGGTCAAAATACCGGACATTGAATCGCGACACAAGCAGACAACAAGAGGCCACCAAACAACTGAGGTGCCATCGCAACAAAAGTGGTCAAAGCAGGCTGACGCTGGCGTCCAACACAGCCGCAACAATCGAGACTCTACGTCACCAGAGGCATCTTGCAGTCGAGCACGTAAACAGGATGAGAACCCTACACAAAATCGCTCCGAAACCTGGTCGGATCGCCTCAAGAAATCCACAAAGCGTTTGCAGACAGAAGTCCATTTAAAGTCCAGCAGGCCACGTATTCCGGAAGTGTGCAAGGATGCAGCGTATTTGCCGTTGCCGACGCCAACCGAACTGCTCGAGTCGAGCTTCGAGCATCCATTGCTGGATCAACCCTTGAAGATGACGCGCATTGAGGCGGCTGCCAAACCCAAATCGAATAATCCAACTCGCGGTGCATTCAAGCACATGGTCAGCACACAGACGCCACACACTTCGGCGGCTAATGCTGCCACCTGGACGGATGATGAGCTGGTGGCAGCGGCAGACGCGCCCAAACAGCAGCTGGACTCACGGCAGTCGGGCATCATCAATATATTGACGGTACCATTTAGCAAGTCGTTGAATCTGGCGCCTAGATGCAACGATGCGGAGCTGATCACATTGGAACCAGAGCAGCGCTTGACACCTGGCAAAATCTTCAAGAATTTGCCCACATTTGGACGTGCTCGCAATCCAATCCAGTCAACTGCAGAGGATAGAAAACGAATTTTAGGTGAAGCACTTGTGGAAAATGAAACGGCTAAAGCTGCTGTGACTGAAGATGCCTCATCAGATACAAAGAAGGAAGCTTCCGCTTCGGTTTCAACTGCAGCCGCAGAAGTTCGAGTGCTGCCAGTGGATGCAAAGAATATCGAAGAAATTCTAATAGAAGCTGCAGTCGAAGATGCTATTGAAGAAATTCCCAGGATTTCTACACAATATGAAGCGTCTGCATTTACAACTGAAGCTGCCAAGGAGCTGACAACTTTGGATAAAGTTTTTGCTGCACCCACTCCAGATGCAGAGAGTTTGGCAATCAGCACACCCAGCACCGTCTCTTCAATAACGCCCAAAACGAGTGAAGCCACTGTGCTTGAGGATGTTGTAATAGATGCAGAACTTTCGGTGGAGCAGGTTCAAGGCGACGTAACAAATTCGATGTCTACGGCCTTTAAGCATTTGCTGGTGCTGCCGCTTAGTGGAGAACGTGTAGCTGCAACCGAAGCAGCCACAAATGAGCTGGCAGCAAATACCATCATTCAGATGCCACATGATCTGCAGCACGCCTTGGCCGAGGAGCAGCAACAAGAGGTGAAACTGGCGCAAAATGTGCATGTCGGGGAGAGGGAAGCATTCGAGCATGAGCCACTACAGCACTCGGATTCGATACAAACGATGACCATACACGGCAGGGAGTCACAAGTAACCACCATCCATGATCGCTGCCAGCGTGGACAACGCACGCCGGGCGTGGACAAGAAAGCAGCCCGCAAGCTAATTGTGGCCTGCATTCTGTGCGTCTTCTTTATGATCTGCGAGATTATTGGTGGTCTGCTTTCAAACAGCTTGGCCATCGCCACAGATGCAGCGCATTTGCTCACCGATTTGGCTGGCTTCCTCATCTCGCTATTTGCCCTTTATCTCGCTGGACGCGCTTCGACGAATCGCTTCAATTTCGGCTGGCATCGAGCTGAAGTCATCGGCGCCTTGATGTCCGTCTACTTTATTTGGGTAATCACCGGCGTTCTAGTCTGGATCGCTATACAGCGCATGATGTCGGGTGCCCATGAAGTGGATGCGGTCATTATGCTCATCACCTCGTTGCTGGCAATTGTGGTGAATGTGATCATGGCAGTCCAACTGAGTCATGGCCACTCGCATGGTCAACGCGAAGTGAGCGAACTGAATCGTCAAAGTCACCTGAAGCTGCAAGCGTCACAGCCATTTATAGCAGAGACTTCAGTCAGAAATGAAGAGCTGCTCAGTCCCTCTCCGAAGGAACAACATCTATTGTCCGCTTCGATCTCTGCAGCAGTCCAGCAACAGCAGAAGCACAACATTAATGTCCGTGCTGCCATCGTTCATGTGATTGGAGACATTGTGCAAAGTGTGGGCGTTTTTCTTGCCGCCTGCATCATCTTCTTTAAACCGGAATGGGCTGTCATCGATTCGATTTGCACATTCATCTTCTCAATTATTGTGCTCTTCGTCACCTACAACATTCTGCGGGATGTCATGATGGTGCTCATGGAGGCGACGCCTGATTACATGGACTATGGCGAGGTGCAGAAGCTATTCCTCAGCATCGAAGGCGTCGAGCGTGTGCACAATTTGCGCATCTGGGCGATTAGTATTGATAAAGTAGCACTTTCTGCTCACCTCGCAATACTTGCGGATGCGGATCCACATCGTATACTAGAAGAGTCGAAAACATTGATACACAAACGCTACAACTTCTATGAGACAACCATTCAGGTGGAGATCTATCAGCCGGACGTGCATGAGAATGATCATTCGCCCAATTTGCCAAAAGGTGATGCCTTAAAGCATCCCAAAGATGTTGGCACAGACAATCCACTTCTCATTGACGATGCCACCAAGAAGAAAGATCAGAGGCTGGAGGAATTCCACTCGACAGAGGAGATACAAATCGTTGAGAACGCTGACAAACCTCAACCATAAGACCGGCCTTTTTTTTATTAGAATAAAAATAGTTTTGTGCCAAACGAATATTCTAGCTGAAAATGTATTCTATATATTGATTAGCTTTAACATTTTAATATGTATATATTATATGTTCCCTTTTTTGTACTCTGTATCCCTTTTTGTATCCCAATTCCCCATTTCAAATGCTTTCGGTCTATTAGAAATGGAAACTCGTGATATTTGTTTTTTCGCCCATTTTCCATTAAGTTGGCCCCGCTGTGCTCTGTGGAGCCATCAACCGTGACCTTACCTAAACTGTCAATTGCTTTTTGGCATGTCCGCTGTCAACTTAACGGCACTTTGAGTGGCTGCTCCGCCTTCTCCGGCTTCTCTCTGCCGTTTCGAGTCGAGTCGTGAGTGGAGCTGTCAGGCAGCAGCTTTTGGCTCGTTTCGCCTCTTAAATCGCAGCACTTGGAAGTGTCGCTTCGTTTTAATTCCACTTAAACATACACACGAAATGAACTCGTGATATTTCTGTTCTAAATCGCTTTTCCGCATTTTCACATTTTCCACAGATGGTCGCCATTTTTCCGTATTTGGACACCAGCTGGTGTATTGCCACCAAGTGGACGCGTCACATGGGCTTCTGCATCACCTACACTTCGCTGCTGATGAAGACTTGGCGGTAAGTTAACTACTTTTTTATTTTCTTTCAACTTTTCTTTATTAAATTCCCCACTTTTTCTTTCAGTGTCTCATTAACGTATCGCGTCAAATCGGCGCATAAGATCAAGCTCAATGACCAGCAGCTGCTGCAATGGATGGTTCCCATATTGCTAGTGATGCTCATCTATCTGGGCACCTGGACTATATCTGCCACTCCCTATGCTGAAGTCGTATGTACCACGCAGTGTCTAATAGTTTTGGAAGCTTCACATCAGACAATTATTTGGAAATCTAGATAAAGTTTTGAACTGTTTTTTTAGTTTATTTGTACCAAATAATTCATATTTTGTTGTATCAAAGGAAAAGCTTATACTTTTACTTTATACTTTATTTTAATGTATATATTTCGATCATTTAATATTGTTTAGTCAATACTTTTCTGCATTAACTGTTGTAATTTAAATTATAATAAATACTCGATTTGTTACATTTTAAGTTTGTAAATTTGTATTAAAAGACATTATTTAAATTGCGTTGTATTAAAAGATATTATTTTTATATATATAATTTAAATTACTTTTATTTTATCAATTTAGTTTGCCCCTGTGTGCAATACTATTTTTGTTACTGGATTTATTTGCCACCGGGAACGGCCAAAAATTGTCAAATCGATGAGTGAAATACCAGGCGAACAGAAATCAGCAGAAAGCAACTGCTGCTTGAAAACAAAAAAAAAATGTTGCCTATCACACAGGCGCAACTATTGCACTGCATTAATTTTTCGATAAAGGATAATCGTTGTTTAGCCATAATCCGGTCAACTCTTTAAGAATATCGAAGTGATATATCTTTCTGTAATCTGGACAACCAGAACTATCGATTGGCATTCACAGATTTCAAGAAAATAAAAAAAAAAATCACCTGAAATTTTCGCAAGGGGTGGGCATGGAAAATTTGTGAAAATACTAGAAAATCCTCCGTATCTCGGCCATTTGAAGGACTATCGGGATGTCCTTTGGCACACTGATAGGTCTTACCAATACAAATTGATTGGCATACTAAAAAGGACGAATATCCTTTAAACAACAAAGTTACAAGGACTTTTTTGTATACAGAAAATAGCGTATATCTCAGCCGTTTCCTGCCCGATCCTTGTGAGTCCTGTGTCAAACGACTTCTATTGATAAGGTCTATCACCATACCAAAGGACATTCAAATCGTCCTTGTAGTTCTCGAGATATCCTGCAATCCGCGATTTTCATATTTTTCTCGCGGCCTCAGGACCAAAAAAATGCAAGTATTGGATTCTTAGATGACCCCATGTTTTTTTGATGCAGATCGATAGCATTTGTCCTGGCGATCTTAGCAATACATGTCCTTTGTAAATCCGCCTGGATATAGCCGAGATACAGCCTATTTTCGAAAAACTATCCTGTTGGCACCCTCAAAGTATGCTACAAAAATTTTATTTTTTCAGCGCCAATTTCAAATTTTGAATTTGGAAAGTACCCAACAAAATAAAGGCAAATGCGTTAAAATTCATATATAATTTGACTTTATTATTACTTTTCTTTTATTGTTTGCCATATGGGTGTTACACAGTATTTATTTCTGTGTATTCTACAATTTGTTAATATAAGCTTATGTATTTAAAAACAGATCTACGATCAGCATCATCTAAAGTTCAAGCAGTGCTCATACAACTGGTGGGATCACAGTCTGGCCATCGGAGAGGTCTTCTTCCTCGCCTGGGGCATTCGGGTGTGCTACAACGTGCGCAACGCGGAGAGTCTCTACAACGAGGCGCGCCTGATCTCATATGCCATCTACAACATTGCCATCGTGAACATTGCCATGGTGGCGTTTCAGTAAGTTCCACGCACAGAGAGAAAGAGAGAGAGAGGAAGCTGGTTGGTTGTGTAATCCCATATGCTCCCGGGGGCACGTCTTGTCCATTACGCATTAAACCCTGCCACGCCCCACGCGGCAAGGACAAAAGTGTGGGGGCGTGTGTCTCGTTGAGTTTTAATTAAATTCCTTGGCTTGCTGCGAACGCGCGTCGCGTCGTTGCCATTGTAATCCTTTTTGTAGCTTATTCGTCTGCCTCTGTCTATCCAACTGTCTATGCGTCTGTCCGTCTGTCTGTCTATCCGTCTGTGTGTTTTGTTTGTTCCTTTGCTCGCCACATTTTGTTTACACAGACATTCCGCAGATTTCTTGGCCAAGTTCATCCTGCTCGTCCTCTCGCACGTTTGCTTGCGGGATTCCGCTTCCGCTGCCAACTTCCAACTGCCACTCAAATTGAAAATCCTTTCAAGTGTTTTGATAATTAATGCAATTTGTTCTTCCAACTTGTTCCAATCTAACCAGCACTCGTCTCAACTTGTTGCTCTTTCCTACAGCATCTCTTCGTTTTCCTTTTGTCTCTGCGGCTTCTTGAATACCTTTTCTAGTTAAAGAGAGTTTGCCAATCACTTTTAAAGTCCTGCTTGATTATGAAATAGAGCTTCGGAACATTTTTTTCAATAACAAAATCAAAGCTTCTTTTATATCTAGTTTTGGGAAAGGATCTTTATAACAATCCAATAATAATTAAACTTCTCTTCAACTTACCCTCTTTTATGCATTTTCTTCCACAGCGTTATGCTCTTTCCGCACGCTGGACCGGATTACAAATACATGCTGGGCTTTGTGCGCACCCAACTCTCGACGACGACGACAATTGCTCTGGTCTTTGGTCCGAAGATAGCGCGTGTCTTCAAGGGTCAGGGCGACAAATGGGATCAGAAGGCCAAGGTGCGCAGCATAACTGCGTCCTTCTCCCTCAATGGCGTGGGTCTGGTGCCTGAAGAATCGCCCGATTTGTACCAGGAGAACGAGGAGCTCAAGGCAAGTGCAGAAGTCTAAGCTGAAGCTAAGGAAATTAAGTAATTAAATGATTATGAATTACAGGAACAAATCCAGAAGCTGGCGCATCAGATCGAGTTCATGAAGACTGTGCACATGCAGATGAACAATCGTCATCTGAAACCGAAGCCAGGTGGCTACTTTACCATCACATCCACCTCGTTCCAGGCGCCCTACAGCAAGAGCAGCGTTTCCACGGCGCAAACACAAACCGGCGGCAAAGATGATTTCAGCTGGTAAACTCAGTACTTCCTTGCTTACTTTGAAATGAGTTTAAAACTTTAATTGTGTTTTGCAGCTTGTCTGGGAATGCGACGCCCTCGAAATGCAAATCGCCCAAGGGTAAAGTCTGACGCGGCCAACGAAGTGTTAAAGATTGCTCAATAAATGTTGTTGACAAGCACGGGCAGATCGTAGACGATGCAATTGATTTTAGTTTCTACCAGCAAGCAGACGAGCAACAGCCGGAGCAGGAGCAGGAGCAAGGGGCTGATTTACTGCAACAATTTCGACGCCTCTTTGCACCCATACTCGATGATGGTTTGCAGTTGTATTATCAGCTAAATGAGCAACAGCAGGACGATGACAATGATGCACAACACATACGCATTAATCGAACCGTGGCCGAACTCCACGAGTTGACCAGCAGCGAGGAGGATACTCTGCTCACCCAGCTACAGTCACCGCAATCGTCGCTGCCAATGGAACCTCCGCTGCCGTTGGCCATCTCGCCCAGTAGCAGCTCCTTGTCGTCCACCTCGAGCAGCTGTTTGTATGCCATACACACACCATCGCCGCCACGGCAAAGAGCCAATGTTGGGCAGCGCTTGCAGTCGCCGTTGTCGATGTCCAGTGAACCGCTGACCATCACGGAGCAGGTGCAGTTGCATGCTCCTCCTCCTCCCTGTGACAACAACAACGTTGGCCTCGATATCGAGGATGAGCCGAGCAGCAGCCACAATAATAACAACACATCATGCTCGCTGTCGTCCACGTTGACGGATAGCAAAACTCTCGATGCTCGCACACCAATCATCGTCTAGGAAAACGGAAGCATATTTGTGATTTCGTTTCGAGAGCTGCAACAACAGTCAAGAGAAGCAACAACATCAGCAACAACAACAACAACAGTAAATCGCTTAATGTTTAAACTAGTCTTAAATAATGTTTGTGTGTATGTGTCTCCGTCTGTCTGTTTGTCTGATCTGATCCCTAGAATGCGTTTATATTGACTAGCATCAAAGTTGCCCCCAACGATTTCCATTTCTTGCCATATCACAATATGTAAATATGCTTTGGTTTTTCATTTGAATTAACTTATTTACATTTTTGTCAGCCACCGTATAAACGCATTCGCTTTCCTTATTTCGTTCAGCTTCTTCAGCATTTATCCCACCTACTCGTATATATGTTTTGGATCATCAATCGCGAGAAACTTTACACATCAACATTGAGCAAATATTTTTCACTTCGTTCGGATTGTAAAAGAAGATTCGGTGGCTTCATTTGTGGTCACTTGTGTAGCACGTCATATGGCAAGGCTCATAGAGCCGTGTCCTAGGGTTTAGACAATTATCTCTATTTGATTTCTCTCATGCACCTTGCAATACATAACATTACTATATGACTTAAACAATATATATCCTAATTTTGTGTAGGCGCACTCTCTTTCTCACCTGTTGCTTTTCTTGGTTTACTTCAATATTTTGTAGCAAAAATCTCAATTAGTTGAGCTCATCGTAAAGCTATTTATATGCAGCATAATACCATAATACTTAAGATTAGCAAGAAAATGAGTCGATTTTAGGCGTAAACTAAAAAAACAAAAACCATAATAAATATATGTATGAAAAAACAATTTTGAATTTTAGCAATTTTTAAAATAAATTATATATAATTAAAATAAATAATAAATAAAATGAAAAGTGTTAACAGGCGCGTAATTTTCTGAAAATAGTTGGGCATATTACGTAATAAATAAAGCAAGAAAACCTTACAAATTATACAATTAAATTACCAGTTAAGTTAATGTTAAATTAACATATACATATTGAAGATAAAATCAAAAATAAATGTTATAAAAGCAAAAGAAACGTGTTTCATTTACTTACCAAGTGATTTCACAAGTCTTTCAGAGATCCTTTGAAATATTATCCTGTAATTTATTATTTAATTATCACACTCAATTTTGTTGATTATTAAGGTGAGATTTAGTATACAACTGTTTTATTCACTTCCATATAAATTTAGTTTATAAGTTTGTAGTCAAGAGTTCCTTTTGCTTTCATAATTTCGTTTTCCAGGCATCCAAAAGCTGATTGGGCAGATATTGGTTAAAGAACACTCACTGAACAATTGGATGGGTTGATTTGGTAGCCGATTTTAAACTATTGTCTATATTTCGTGTTACAAAAATGATATTGCGAGATTCGGTGTAAAAACTTTTGTCTTAAAAACTAAAACACAAAAATGTGGACGGAATGTTGAATGGAATTCGAGTCACTTATACATAGAGATTATACTAGATTCGTTTGAGCTTCCAACAGCTAGTGAGGCGATGTTTAAAGGCACTTTTCTTTTGTAATTTGTGCATCTCCGATGAAATACAAATATTTCTAACTGCGCATAAAGCTGGCAGTGGCGGCCATCAGAGCGAATCCCAGTAATAACTGTAGTGATTTAGCCAACGTGGTCAGGCCAGAGCCATTGCAGCTGTCATTGGAGCAATAACACTCCTCCCAGTAAACGCCGTTCTCATAGACGCCCCAATTGCACACGCCCGTGACGCCAGTCTCTGAAACTGAGGCGCAACGGCGTATTACTTGACGCCAGCGTCCATCCCCTGCAAAGAGAGTCAGATATTAGTGCAAATTCAGTGGTATCACTTTGTAACTACTTACAGATGAAGCCTCGTGGTCCCTGCTGCACAACCTTCATGCAGAAGGAGCCAGGCATGTGAGATTCATCGCTGTTGCATTCGATGGCAATGTGCTCAGTGCGATTGAAACGTTTGTAGGCGCCACAGCTGTCATGACCCTTACGATCTTGGTCCGAGGAGCACTGATAGCAACGTATGGCCCAACTGCCTATTGTTGTTTGTGGGTTGGTCCCAATTAAATGAACAACAAAACAAATTCATGAGTAAACACATTGGCCAGCCACACCCAATAACTTAATTTCTTGGCAGCACTAACTGCGTTCACGTAGCAACTTACCGCAAACAGCCAGCGTTAGCAGCAGAAAGCCGCAGCGTGTAAATGTTGACATATTGCCAGTAAATTAATGTTTATATGATTAAAAATTAATTATTCTCACTAAACAAAACTATTTCGAAGCAAGCGTGACTCAGCGTGACCGTATCATGAATTTCACAGCTCCCCAAAACGATGTTACCGCTTTTAGAGCGACTAGAAATTGTGGTGGTTGGTTCATAAACAAGAAAAAGTGTTGGCAAGCAACATATTTTTGCACAGAGAAAATAAAATTCACTGCTTTTATTTTTTGTGGAAAACTAGGGAAAAGTATTTTATCTTAATTTTATTAAAAACAAGAGAATTCGGGACACACCTTTTTGCACGTGTTCGGAACGAAACCAAAATGTTAAATAAAGAGTGGCCAGGTGACAGTTAACACGGTTTCTGTATTTTAGTATTTATATCATCAGAGTATTTATGAAGATTTTTTCTTCTGGTCACACTTAAGCGCAAATATTTAAAGCGGTTTTTAAATTATAATTTCTATTTTCATAAGAAAATTATGCTTTTGTACATTTCGAAAAAATTAAATTACAGGCTTTCAAAAAAGAAAAAAAAACGCAATGTTTTAGGCGAGTTTCTTTGAACTATTTTGTTTTGTTTATTGGTTTCTCATACTCATTTCGTACAACATTTCGATATGTAACCACATTTTGTATAAGTGTTGAAACAACTGCATAATTTACAATTATTACGATAATAATAATATATTTTATAATTAACAGCAACCACCTAATAGGAGTATTTGAATATAAACTAATACTTATTGATTGTATTTACAATTGGTTTTACGTGCATCTTTCATTGAAAGCACACAATACGTTACAAAAAATGATAAAAATTAAATTACGTTGAAGCGCAGCCATTTATTACAATTAGAATAAATAAATAAGAAATACTAGTTGATCTATATAAAAATATATATACATATATATATGTATAGAAAGATTACAATTTTGCAATTTGGCTAATGAGAGTTGTACGCTATTCAATTGTATATAATTCTAGATATGTTTACAACTAATTCCAAAGGAGGATGCTTGTTTTCATAATATATACAATATAAATTCCATATACATAACTATAATAAATGGTTTTTAAATAAATATATAGCAATGCTTCAAATATACAGATTATAAAATACTTTAACAAATTCAATTCAATTTAAAATTGCATTACTAAAATACTTGTTCAAAACTGTTGTTGTTTGCGGTAACCCGAAATGCGAAACGAGCTGCGTTTGCCGTTTATCTTTTTATATAGAAGAGAGGAGGATCCTTCAGTTATTTAATACTTATGTTTACAGGCTAATTGCATTAACTATTTACGTTTTGTATTTGTTTTTGTTTTTTTGTTTAGTTTTTCTTTTCGGGAGCTGGAGATGGAGACGGCGACGATGCACTGGGATTGTCTATGGGTTGTTGAAATTGTTTTTGTTGCTGGTCCTGCTTTAGTTTAGCACCTTCTTCATCATCATCAACTCCTCTTGTTTTAGGCGGCACGTTTGCTGTGCTGTGTGCTGCGATTGTTGCGCTGCTGCTGCTGCTGTTGCGACGTTGTTGCCACCGGCTGATAGCAATTGAGATTGGCGGACATGCGACCAAATGCGGCAGCCATGCGATTGGGCAGCCGAAACAGTTGCTGCTGCAGCTGCTGATGTCGATGTTGCTGTCGCTGCCGATGTTGCCGCTGCTGTCGTTGCCCGGTGCAATCGCGGAGCTGCGCCACAACCTCGGAATGCTGCACATACGAGACGCGTATGTTAACGGCCTCATCATCATCGTCGTCATCGGCATCGTCATCGCCGGCACTGTCCACATCCTCGTAGTAGGAGAAGCCCGCCGGTGGCGGTGGTATAATAGGTGGGCGTGGCAGTGGCGGCGGTGGCAATGGCAATTGTAACTCCGCTCTCCGCGTCGTCGCCACCGTTGCCGCGGACTATATGTTGGCATAGTACGGCGTTGGTGTGTGTGCATCGCAGGGCTTGACGCGCAGCTTCTGCTTGTAGTGGTATTCCTTCAGATAGCTCTTCAGCTGACCCGGCAGCTCCAACTGATTGATGCCATCGTAGGTGGTATTGGAGACAATGGTGGCACGTGCCAGCTGCTGCAGCGAGAATGTCTGACGACGATGCAGCGGCATGGTCAGGCACGGCTCGAAAAACATTACGCACGATGGATCCTTGTAGTGCTCCAGCAGACCGGTGACCGTCAAGGCGGAGAACACGCAAGGATCATGACAATCAAAGCTGGGAATGGGAATAAATAAGAGCAAGTTAGTTAAGCTTGACAAATCAATTGGCAATCCGCAGTTGACTAACTGAAGTTGAGTTGTCACTACGCCAGCAGCATGTGTCATCATTGACTCACCTAAACTTGTGGCCGCTCTGCTCGATGCGCGCATGCAGTGATCTTCCATATTTGCGGAATGTGACCGAGAATAGGAACTCCTCCTGGGCCGAATCGCGCAGCAGGAATGTGCCCTCCGGTTTGCCCTCGAGCAGACGCTCGGCCTCATAGCGATCCATTTTGCCAAAATAGAAATTACTATTGATAATCTTCTCCAGATCCGGTACCAGACAATGCATAAAATCAATCTGTGAATGCACCGTCACGCCCACGCCATAAGGTCCACTTGCAGCAACGGAAACAGGGCGTGGCGCCTCAATGGGCATTGGGGGCAGCACATTGGCCGCATCTGGTGGAGGCGCTGACGTTGCTGGCGGAGGAGGAGCTGCCACCACCATGGTGACCAGTGGCGTTGTGTTGTTGCTGTTGCTATTGCTGCTGGTGCAGACGGTGCAACTGTTGGACGCCTGCGTCTCCATCACAAACTGTGGCTGCGGCTGTGAACTGATGCGTATGATGACATCCCCATGGCCATTGGCGGGCGCAGCCCAAATGGCCAATTGGCTGGGCTCTGCCACAGCGACAGAGTTGCGCTGCCTTTGCATCGGTCGACGTGAAGCTGCTGCTGCTGCTCCCGTTGACGCAGCTGTGCCTGCGCTGAGCGTGGGCGGCGTTGAACGTCTGTCGGCGCTGCTGCGTGTCTTTGAGCTGCGCGTCGTTTCCTTTTTGTCCTTGATGGCAGCATTGCCACTTGAATTGCTGTTGCTAAACTCCATCATGCCGCGCAGCCCGCGCAAGGCATCGATGCATTTGCATTTGCAACACCGTCGCTTCGATGTGCTGCCTCCTGTGGCTGCTGCTGCTTCTGGCTGGGAAGTTGTCATTGTGTTTAATGAGTTGGTTTTGCTGCTCCGGCTGCTCCGATTGCGACAGCAGCTGTTGCCGCTGCTTAGTGCTATTTGGATAAATGGAAAGTAATGCCAATTGGTAAATAATTGCTCGATGATGGGATGATTGGGGTTGATTAGGGCTGAGGGACTGTGGACTTACCTTGCGCACGGCGTTGTGCTTCACTCGACAGCATTTCGTTGACTGGCGGCGGCTCGAGCACCTCGCAGTACTCGACGCCTTCGGCGCTGCTGCTGCGACGCCGACGCAGCAACGACGATGTTGCTATTTCCGACTCATCATCGTCGTCGGCGTCGTCGATGGTGTCGTCGTTAACTTCGTGCAATTGTAGCGTTTTGACCGCAGCCGACGCCGACGCAACGCTTCCCGCTAAATTGTTGTTATTCACAACGACGAGCTGTCTTTCGATGTTTGTTTTTGGCGCTTCCGTTGAACTGCCCGCAGTTCGTAACGCAGCAGCACCTGCCCCCGATGTGGGTTTGGGACCCGCCCCCGTTCCATTGCCTCCCGCCGCCGCTGCTGCTCCTCCTGCTATTGCCGCACCCAGCGTCACATTCACAATTTGTTCATTTGCATTGAGCGTGTCCGCTACCGTCGTCGCCGCAGACGCTGCGGCGCCCTCGCCTAATACCAACTCCTGCTGCTGTTGCTCCAGCTGTAATTGCTGCTCCTGCTCTTCACCCGTCGCATTGCCATTGCCAATCTGCATTTCGGCCAATTGTATTTTAATTATTATCTGACGCACCTCCTCAACTGTTCCCGTGCTCGTCGCCGCCTCGCCTGCTTCCGCAATCTGCAAGCTATACCTCGCTTGCTCCCGCTGCCGCTCCCTCTCCCTCTGCTGTTCCCGCTGCAGTTCTAATTCAGCTGCTGCTTGGCTGCGTCGCTGATATTGGCTTGACTTTGATTTGCTCTTGGTATTGTGGGCAAGTTGGCTTTTGCGGTTGGCAACTACGTCACTTGGTGGCCTGCTCAATTGATGACCCATTGGAAGCTGTCTCTCAGTTGCTGCTGCAAAAGAATTAGAAAACAAAAAAAAATATTACTAAACACTCAAAAACAGTCAAAATTAGCATAAACAAGATTGCCAGATTGTTGTAAATTTGAAATTTTGAATATGTTAGCCTTGCCAGATCGACTGTGTACAGTATAAATTGGGGACCACGATGTGACCACCTTTAGCAACTAATTAATATTTCAGTGTTTTCACACGTGTGCAGGGTGCAAGAGCTGCATACGCAATCACAATATCAAATATGAGCTGTTATTCAGTATTTTCTCACAACAAGTCATTAAACTGTCACATTTGTCTGGCTATTAACTGAGTGTGAAATGTCTTGACCTACAGCAACAAAGCTCAACAGCGACGTCGATACTGTATGCCCCCTCACTTGTCTTGTGTTGTGCTGCTGTGACTTCTGTTTCTAGTTTTCAGACTTAATTACTTACTTAAGCAGCAGTTGAAGTTGAGCCCCCAGCAATGCGTCGCTCTCTGGTCATGGGGCAATTAAGAATGCAGTTGCAGATAATGCCACCCCCGCAAGCATTTTTATGCACTTTGCATGCTGACGCGTTGCTTTCTCACACCACTTGGCCACACTCGCTCGCTCTCACTCGCCTTTTCTGTTGCTGGCTGCTTCATTCTCTCCCCCGCGAACTGACTCATGCCGAGCATTGCTCAAGTAATGGCCATTAAAAACAATGGCGCGCACATACCAATCCCACGCATGGACTCTTGCCACACATACACTCACACACATGTGCATAGACAACATCTTTATCCCCAATATCGTCAGCTATTTTTAGACATTGAATACGAAACGAAGCAAGTACCCCCCATAATAAGTACACAAGTAAATGAAATCTTACGACGAGCATCTTGTGTAGCATATATGTGTGTGTAGCATATATTATGGGTCAGTTTGCATCGTTGCATTGTAATTTCACAAATCATTGAAATGGTAATCGAAAACCCCAAGGCGACCTCTATCTGTCACTCTCCCACACACACTCTATCTCACTTTCAAGTTTACTCAGTAACAAATGCCATAAAAAAAAGAAACTCATTCACAAGAATTGCGCGAAATTTTCAGTGATAACACTTGCGCTTTCAATTCGTATTCGTGTGCTCTGGCAACCCTGAAACCGCTGTCTATATCCTTATCGCTATGGCTAATCAAATACCTCGTAATGAGATGCGTCATGGCTCTAAGGTCGCCCATGACACGACACGCACAAGTTCCAAATGAGTCACTCGCAGAATAACGCCAATCGAAGAATTCCCCAAATATGGAATTGTTGGAAAAAGGCGCTATCTACTTCGACTTCGAATGATGTTACCAGTTGTCAACGGAAATCGCCTGATATCTTGGGGAAATCAAATGTGAAAACGACCTGTCATCATAATGGCTATTCAGTCGAATAATTAGATCATACTTCAACACAATGGAACAATAGATAATGACAATCACGACCTGTGAGGTAATGTGCATTAAAACTTAATTGTTGCATTCACCATTTGCACCGCAATTCTAAAAGGTAAAGTACTTAAAAATATAAGAATAAAAGTGCCACAAACTATTAAATAAAATATTTATAGCATCTGTGAGGCGAGCACACAATCATTTATTCAGATTTGCATTAATTAACACATCATAACAATGAAACAGTTACACTCGCTTTTGTATTAATCAAAATAAGCTTGTATTTTGTATTTAAGAGCAGACTTTTTGTCAGGAGCTTAGAGAGCTTTTAGCTGAATGAAAGGTTTATGAACTTATCTCTAACCTTGGATGAATTTTCGGCGATGATCGAGATTTCAATTGAATTAAAAGTGGGCATAAATCACACAGGCTGTGCTCTGCTCTGACATCATTTAATTGCATTTGTAACAAGAATGAAATGGAATTAATGTGTCAGCTTTGAAGTTTAACAACTGCCTGCGGCGTAATTAATAATTATGGACTTACGCATACGCGCTCGATTTCTAGGAATTAACAAATTAACAGTGCATTTTCGTATTGCGGACGGTCGTGTGCTTGGCCTGGAAAATATGGAGAGAAATAAAGCTTCACTTCCCGGAAATGCGACACGCCAACAACAACAACAACAACAACAGCAACGACAGCAATAAAGTAAAGGCTAAAATGGGTTGCAGCTCTTAACAAGCTTCATTTGTTTTTGTATTTTTTTTTTAGCAAGAATTAAGATTTGGATTCGGCATATTAAATTAAACAACAACAACAACAAAAAACCGACATACTCAATTAAAAGCGAATGGTTAATTGTTTAGCTGGAAACACAATTGAAATTGAATTTTTATTGAATTTCTAAAAATTAATGGCATGCACCGTTAGCCGCTAACAAAACGGCACAACGGCCAGTGGCGCCATCTATGGCCGAGGGGCACTTGCTAAATGCAAAACTCAACGACCTTTCCCAATCACCGCCAAAGTGAACGATGATCGATGAACGCTATGTGAATCACATAAAAAAAGATACGATCGATGGTTGCTCTATCTCTGTCTCTGTATGTCTCTTTCTCCTTCTAGTCGAGAAATCGCGCATGATTCTATATTTATGAGAATGATGAAATCCGCTTGGGCTCCCCCAACTTCGAAACTGCAAACCTGAAGTCGCAAGACCAGATAAAACCGCATAGCTAAACAATGCTCGTGGTGCTCGTCATAAGCCCAGTTGGTAGTAGGTAGGAAAGCAGCTACTGAGCGAGGGGGAGAGACTTGAACGTACTCATTGGATGACTCACAGGAACCGAGCCGAAGGTGTGAGATACGAGGTAGCAACTGCGACAGCTACGTGCATTTAGCCAGCCAGCCGGCCTGGCGTTTTCGCGGAGGGCCCGTCATACCGAAACCTTTTTCTTCTTTCTTTTTGTCAGTTTTCGTTTCGTTTCGTTGCCATGAGCTGAAACGCAGAAGCACTGCTGCAGACAATGCGAAATTTCATCAGAAATCCAAATACAGATAATGATCTAATACATAACTTGTTCGTGGTAAAGTAAAGGAAAAAAAAAAATGTTGATAAACGTTTCACAGAAACTTGGAATGGCAGCCTGGGGAAAGGGGGTGTCATGCTGCTGCTGACGATGATGATGGTGGCGGTGGTGGTGGTGGTGGCATACTCGCTGGAAATCTATTAAGCCGGAACTTTTTTCTAATAAGCACCTGCACAATATTTTTCAGAGCACCGATGATATCTGCAGTTCAGTTGAAAACCGCACAAATACACAAATCAATGTTTTAGCACATCATCACAAAAAAAAAATATGACTGAAAATTGGTGCTGATTAGTTAAGGCAATATTCTAACTAAATTTCAAAATTCCTCGTATTTTAATATTAGCAATGACTTCACATTTCAGGCTTTCAAAGCATTAAAGTTCAGTTCAATAAGTACGAGTCGCATTGAAAAGAAAGCTGATTAGTTAAGGAAATATTTCCAAGAAATTTCAATATTCCTCGTAATTTAATAAACTTAAGTATTATTATAAATAAGAGCTGATTAGTTTGGCAATATTCTAAGAAATTTTCAATATGAATTGCTTTTTAATGAGAAGATATATATTTAAAAAGAAATTTTTAATCAATTCCAAATGATTAACATCGATGACAAATTAAACAATCGATACTTTCATTCAAATTAGAGAAAAGTAGCTTTACTCATGTAAATTGCTCAGTTACGTAAGCATGTCCCTTTGGCGCAGAGGATAGCGCGTTGGACTTCTAATCCAAAGGTCGCGGGTTCGATCCCCGCAAGGGATGTATACGTTTCCTGGTATTACTTTTTTAATGTATTTTTTGTTTCAAATATTTGTTCGATTGTAGTTGAAGTGGAAAAAACTCAGCAAGCAATTTGCCATAGTTTTGGGTTTGAGAGAGGAAACTTTTGTGGAAAAGGCGATGTAACAACATGAAACTATCACAACGGATTGAAATTCCCAGCTAAACTTTACATAACTCCCTTACAAACCCCCCTCCCTCCCTCAAGGCACTTAAAAAGCCATTTCTTGGCTAGTACAACTATACAACTACAAATACAACTATTACTAGAGCTCCCAAGAGGTGCAGCATTGTCATGTTTTTTACGCTGAAATTGTCACAAGAAAACGAAATGAATTGCGGTCAACGCTTTGAGCTGGAAGTCAAAAGAGAGAGAGCGGATAAAGGGAAGGGCAAAAGTAGGCAAAAAGCTAGGTGGATGAGCAGGCAGCAAGTGCAAAACCAAAGTCGACTCAAACAACACAACACAGAAAGAAAAAAAAATAAAGCCAATGGGAAGAAACCTCAACAATGAACCAGAGACTGAGACAAGGATAAGGATAAGCAGCAGTGCAAGGGGGAAAGACGGGATTTTTAAAGCGAATTCAATTACTTTTTGTTGTAGTTGTTGTTGCTGCTGCTGCTTCGTTGGGCTCCGGCTTCGTGGACGTCGACGTCGACGCCGACGTCTTCGTCGCCTTTGTCGTCGTTTTGGCTTTTGCTGTTTTGTTTTTCGTTTTCATTTTCGTATTTCGCTTTTCGCTTTTGCAGTTTTTACTTGGAATTCGCAAATGAACTTCGCTTGAAAACAAAAAATCACATGCAAAGCAGAGCGCGGCAACAAAGCGCAAAGTGCCAAAGGAGCGCAACGAACAGACAGAAAGACGAACGAACGAACGGACTGCGGGAGTCGGGGGGTGTGGGGGCCAACGTACAGACTTTTAAGGGGGGAGGGTGTGAGAAAGCGAAGCGTATTTCATTTTGATATTTTTTCGCAAGAAAATTGAAATGAGATTTATTTATTACGTTTTCATTTTGAACGCTTTACCTCACCTCTTGTCCCTCTCAATCCACTCGCCCCCCCGTTTCCACTATCATGCCACAAATATTCGCAGCTCCATTCATTGCGCTTCACTTGAAAATATATGTAAGTGTCTGTGTTCATAAACAATTCTCATGGCAATTCGGCATTCATATGGCAATTTAATTAGCAATTCCATCGAAAAAAAATAAAACAAACACACACACACACACACACACAGACAGAGACAGAGATAGAGATACTTCTCACCCACGGCAATAAGGTTTACTCTTTATATTTTTATCTACGAATCTACCCCTCTCGCTCTCTCCCTCCTCCCTATGTATGTATCTTATGGCATGCTTATCATGTGGTTCGTGACTGATATGCTTGAAGATTTGCCCATTTGGAAATAACTAGAGAAATCTCCATTGACGTGGGTAAACAACAAACGGTAAAAATAATCAAATCAAATTCTCACAAAATCCCATTGTTTTATTATATGTACATACTTATACACTATGTGCTACACTCACATACACACATATACATATATTTATGTATTTATAGCTAGTTATTGTTTTTATATACCCTGTGCAGGAAAGTCCCATTAAATAATCACAAAAAACAAAAAAAAAAAATATGCATTCCATTTTCTTAATTTATGGGCTTTGTTAAGTACATTTCGTACACATGTATTATGGATATTATGAATTATGGAACATGATAAAAATTGTTTCAATTTTCGATAAGCTTGTTTTTTACTTATATAAGAATGCAGACCTTGAACAAGCATATAATATATTACTGTTTTTAAATAAATTTGTTTAAGCAACCATATCATTCGGGGGAAAAGTATTTATACATATAAGCCCCATAAATCATTTTTGCATATTTTTCAGTTTCTTAATTATTTTGAAAGTCAGTGTTAGGGCATTCTCAAAGTCGAGCAAAGAAATATCAGTGGCAACTGGACAATATGCTGAAGTTGTTTTCAATTGTTATCGCGAAATTCGGACAGACATTTTGTTATCAAAGAGCACACACACACACACTACTAGAAGGTAGCTGGCAGGTATTTTGTGTGTGTGCATAATCATAATAATGAGAAGAGAGAAAATAATAATAATATTAACAACATTAATGTGAATTGCGGCAGTTTCTTGGAAGCGAACCTAGCAGGCTAGGCGCAGAAAGGCTCTCATGATAAATCCACCATACACACACACACACACTTGCACACACACACACAATAGAGCACATGAGTATTTCTTGGAAAATGTGCACACGGTACTCAAATATGGTGGTGAAGTCATGAAGTTGTTTAAAAGGTACACAAAACACATCACACCCGTATAATAGTACTATGTATGTGTGTGTTTATGTGGTGTGTGTGTGTGTTGCTGTTTTCTGATTAAACGAAAGCACTAACGAAAATTCAACTTAATTTTGTACACTTAGTCCAGCAGTCCAGCTGTGGCTGAGTCGTCGTCACTCGCGTTTATTTTGTTTTGTCAAGGTTGCCTCAACTTTTGGGATCGGCCTATGTTTAGATACAAAGCACACACACACACACACACACACACTCGCACACACTCATACACTCATCCGTCTGTTTTGCAACATTTAGATAAACATCTTTTGTGTACATATCTTTTGTTGTATGCTAATGATGTTAAGACACCAAAAATTATGAACACATCAGCATAAGATAAAAGCGAAAAAAGGTCTGCCTAAGCTAACGGTGCTTTTCAGAACTTTTACAGACGAGTTTACTCGACTTTTAAGCACTCGGTATTCACAAATTAAATACTGTATGTAACCAAAATTCTATCATACTCACTTCAAAAAGTACTAAAAAGGGTAGTCAAGATGTTTCAGAACTTTTACTAATAAGTCTACTCGACTTTTAAGCACTCGCTACTCGCAAATTAAATGCTGCATGCAACCAAAATTCTATCATACTCGCTTTGAAAGTACTTCTAAGGGTTGTCAAGATGTTTACGCTGACAAAGCAAGCAATAACTCATAACTTATGCATCTCAACTACTTTTCGTGTAAACTTTGGGCAAACTGAAAACTTTACCACCCCCCGAAAAAAAACCTTTGAGAACCTCTTTGCCACCTACCTGCACCTCAATGTTGAGGTAGGTTTCACAACTTTGGTTATCAACACTTTGAAGCTGTCGCAAATTCTTTTTCATTTCTTTTTTTCGGGTCTATTTATATATAAAGTATTCCCACGGGTTTACCTTTTAGTTAGGCCAAAGAATGTTAACTGAATGCTAATGCATTAGACTGCCGAGTCTTTATTTGTTAATGGCAGCGATTACAATTTATAAATTTAGCGATTACGATTCCAACGAACCGGAAGGCGATACGCAAAAAAAGTTATAAAGAGAGTAGAGCTGACTATATTATATAGTACTATACTATATAGCTATTGTTGCGACTTATCAACCCAAGTATAAACAACACGACACGCACACATTGCCTAATTCCAAGCAACTGGCCAAGATAATAATCAGAAGGTTCTCAAACATTTCATTGATAAAATTACTACGAAAAATGTTGAAAGCTCTTGTGATTAAGATTAAATACTCTTATCAGCGAGTGATGCGCAAAAAACGTACTCGAAACGTGACAAATTAATGAACAAATCATTCAAGATTACAGTAAATATACAAAGACATAGTCTCTAGAAAGTCGTTTCCAATATACTATCGTAATATCAATCTGGATGCCATTTGAAAAAAAAACTATAACAGCACCTGAATTATGGACTCTTGTTGTACTATGATCACACAGTGAAGTGATTCATCACAAACAATTCCCAGACTGAAAATCACAGTGTCAGTTCTGATAATACAAGTGCGTATTACTATATAGTATATATACATATATTATACACACACAGAGTGCTTATCAGGCAGAGAGCGTTGCAAAGTTGAAACGAAATTCCAAGAACAATCAAAAGCGCTTCGTTTTCATGGAAATGGAAGGCAAATATGTGCACACCAGACGTGCTGACAAAAGAGAGAGAGAGAGAGAGAGACAGAAGATGGGGGAGGAGGAATCGAATGGGGGTTTGAGATAAGAGTAAGCTGGAATTGAGGCAAGATTTCAAATGGTTGATGGGGGGGGGGGGGGGGGTGTTGGTTTAGTGGGTGGTGTTGAACCTGTATTCAGAGAGTTAAATAATGTAGGTGCAAATGTATTCGAGTCTAAAAATGTGTTTTATATAATTAATGTTTTTAGTCAAACTGAAATGATTATAAAATAACCTGTATCTGAAATGCAAATATCCACAAAAGGGGATTTTTTGTTCCCCCCAATTTGACTAAAAACACTTATTAATTATCAAAATATAATATCGTAATCGCTCAAGCTGAAATCTAAAGTATTTCTCTGTGAGGTCAAGGAACTGTGAACTCTCCCCAGGGGTCGAAATAATCGCATGCTTTCTTTTGCCAAATTTCCAACGAAAAAGGTAAACTTTTCAAACAGACGAAAAGAAATGTTTAATAAACAACAAGGTCGTCCACTTAGAGACAACATCTTAAGAGGGAAAACTCTTTAGATTTGGGCTCGACTTGTTACAAAAGTCGAGCAGAGTTAAAGCCGAAAAGAAATTAACATAAAACAACAACAAGTCAAACTCGTAGTCAAAAAACCAAACTGAACTGAATTTAACCGGTTTGATCAAACAAAAAATGAAACGAAAACATCAAAATAATAAAATAACAATAAAATTGTTTCACCTTTTTGGCCCAGAGATATAAGTTGGTCAGCAATGATTTGCTATGAAATACAATTAAGCCAAATGAAATGAGCAGAAATAACAGAAAACAACAAACAAATGAATTCCAAGCGAGAAGAGCCTCAGTCAAATAAAATTGAGTGTTTTGCCCACATTTCACTTTTGGCATTGCGTTTCAATTGAACAAATTCACGCGAACAATTAACAATGAAAAAAGAAAAAAAAAACATACATACATATGTATAGTATGTACATGAAATTGAATTTCCACGAAATCTGCACATAAATCGAATAACAAACACTAATACAATGGAAGGTAAAACCAACAATAGCCGCAGCTGAAGTTGGGACAAGAGAGAACAAAAAGGAAAAAGGAACACGAGTCTAGGATGGGGGGGAGAAAAAGAAAACAGAATGCCAATCTTCTGTAAGGGTGGGGGGTGTGTGTTTGATATATCAATAGCATGGATTAAGTGTGACCAGCTCTATTGCAATGCGAAATAGGAGCACTCCAACAAAGAATGGAAAGCCCAAAGAATGCGTGTGAGCAGCTGAACAGCTGAAGTGGCTGAAGAATAGCAATCTTTACAATTGATGAAAAGCATATTATTATATTTGAATAGAAAGGTTGCAATGTGACCAGAGTATAGAATAAATAGAATGAACGAGTCAGTTTTGATGGCTCAATAAATTAGTTGAAAAGTCTATTTCGACGTGAAATTAGAGAGGAAAAGTACCCCGCTGTGATTTATTCAACAATGAAAATGTAATAATTTTATTTTGGGGAAGAACTTCATAAATCAGTGCAACGTCATTTTGATAGCTCAGCTATTTATTTGTTCATGAGTAATGGGTAATAATTAGCTGAAAATTGCTTTTTATTGCATTTCCGGTTGAGGTGGTTGCCTGTTGCCCAGCTTTTGTAAACTTTGAGCACAAAATAATACGTATTCCAATTAAGTACAATTTGCTGATTTTTAAATGAGTTTTAGCTGGAAACCAAATAATCTCTCGCATACATAACAAATATTGTAGACAAATGACTTGGGTTTTATAACAAATTAGTGTAGCTATAGCAAAACACTTTAGCAATTATAAGAAATGCAAATGTGAACAAGATTTCAGATTTCAAACTTCAGACACATAAAGACTGATCGCCCCAGGGTGCATCTAGAAGCCAATTAACCGAACGCCCCAATTACATTTATCCTTTTTTGTGCATACAAACATATGTCGGTGTATGTATGTATGTGTGTGTGTGTTGGAAATAATTTCAATTTCACATGAAAAGCTATTAAAAACCGAGAACGCACTCAAGTTTAATACAACAAAATTTCAAGGAAATGAGCGGAAGAAGCTGGTAAAAACCCGCTTTTACCAAGAATGATCAAAAAAGTGCACACACACACACACAACCACATGCACACACACACATTACAAGCAACAAAGTTAATAACACCTTTTCTTATGAAGGGTCGGACAGACGGACGAACGAACGAAAAAATATCGCCGCTGTCGAGAGTCGAGTTGAGTGTGTATGAAGTATGGCTTCAGCCGAATTGAGTAGCGAGCCAAACCAATAACCCAAGACTCTTCTCTCACACTGTTTCTCCATCTCTGTCGCGCGCTCCACAAGTATGTGTGAGCGTGTGTGTGAGGCCAGCTTCAGCTCTTGGCTTGTGTGGTGTTAAATGTTTGCAGCCGTAGCAAACGAAGCAGCATTTCATTCAATAGCCGCCACAACAACTACAACAACAACGATAGCAGCTGCCAACATCACCACCCGCCAACTTCGCCGTGTTCTCGTCTCCCTCTCATGCTAACTGGCTGCCCATTGTGTTGTTGTCAAGTCGCTCTGTGTGCATGTATGAGTGAGAGAGCGCAAGCGAATGACTGAGAGCATGCGACTACTCACTATGTGTATGTGTGTGTGTGAGTATTGTTGTTGCTCTTGCTGTGCTGAGCTGCTGCTGTTGCTGCTGTTGTTGGTTCACTTGGCTGTAGCTGCTGTGGCTGTCTGTCACTTCTCAGAAATCGGTCTAAATTAGAAAATGCGTTTCTGGGAATTTCGTATCTCTTTTGGGCACAACGAAATAACGCAACGGCGACACCAATACAATATACAATATGTACACATTTTATATTATAGAAGATACTTATTATATATTTATTAATGCCTCCTAATTCCGCGAATGCCCTCGCTATATACTCATACACACACATTTATCATCTGTGTACGTACAACATCAAACTGAATTTATCAATGGCATTTTGTATCATTTTTGCCACATACACTACTACTACAACAACAATATTGGGAACGTAGAGTGTGCAAAAATATTTTATGTGGTCGCAGCCAATTTATTTACCTGTTTAATCGCTGCTCTTGCTATTTTCCGTTGATTTTATTTGTTGTTGCACTTGCTGTATATTTTCTTTTTGCTAGTTGGCAATTTATATAAATTGTATTTTAAGCATTATTCAGTTTTTAGCTTGCCCAGCACACATCCACTAAAAACCCATTTGCATTGAGTTATATTCTCTCTCATTCACTCTTTTGCACTTCTCGATTTGTTGTATTTAGCTTGTTGTTGACACACGCACGATGATAAATTCATTGCTTGCACTTAGACACACTTAATGCACAATTCTAATATGCACTTTCATTCGTAGATTGTGTGTATATAATTTCAACAATTCGGTCAATTTCACTTAAGCGCAACGACGTATCTCAGACCTTTTATAACACCAAAAACTTGCTTATTCAACGACTGCGAGATTCGTGCGTCCAGCGACATCCGAATTTACTTCTCGTTTGTGCCAGTGTGACAGACTCTCTGGCGTGAGTGCCAGCGTGACCGCAATTTCTACTACAAAATATATCTCAAATGTGCTGGCTACAATGGTCACACTGGTGAAGCTACTGCGCCAGCCATTATCGATAGGCACTGTGGGCATTTCCAGCAATTAAAATAGTTATTAATTACAGAAATTGAATATCCGAATGGAGAATATATTAACAGAAGCTAAAGAAACCCATTATTGTGTTGTTTAAAAATAGTTGTTAATTACGGCAGTCGATCGTCTGAAGCCAGAACACCGGAGTTGAAGTCAAATTAAGCTCATTATCGATAAACGGCAACATTATACTGCCCGCGTATTTCAAACATAGAAAACAGTAATATTTTGATTCAAATGCTGCATGTGGTTATATCAGCAGAAATTTGTTGCCATACAATAACATGTTTAGTTATGACACAAATTGGCCGTTTTAATCGCCACGGGATAGCAAACACAGACAGTCAAACCACAGGAATGAAAAAAAATCATAAAGATGATATATAAATTAAAATGCATATCAAATACATATGAAGATCGGCAGATGCGCTACTTTAGTCCCCATTCTCGGACTTAGTCAGTGTCAAGCGGTCAGTCAGTCAACCAACTTGAGCGTACTTCAGCTCTTCGCTACATGCTGCAATCTAATTCAATTAAAATTAAAACGCAAATCTACGCAACAAGCAACAAGTGAAATTGCTCCGAATTCTTGACGACGACGACGACAACGACGGCGGAGACAATTAGACAGCAAAACCTCAGTTTCTGTCTAAACGTGGGCAGCAACACAACAATGAGCGTGGATGACAACAGAAAAAAGGAACAACTCGCCATGATTCGCTCATCATCAATGCCTGTTAAGCCTAAGCCATTGAATCCAAGGCCTCTGGCACGATCGCCCGAAAAGGAGACGGTCAACGACAACGAAGTCGACTACTATCCAGAGAGTCCCAGTTGTGTTCGACGTCGTCGATCCAAGCAGACGCCGGAACACTTGGAGACGCGCAGCGAACAAAAGTAGGTCATCATTATCCAACAGCATTTTCTTTGCGCTAATTCGACGAAAATTATTATTATGTATTACACAGCTTCCCTTACACGCTCGATTGGGCGGGTAGCACGATTGAGCTGACTCCTGATGTGGATGGAGATGCGGATGGTTTCCGACGCAGCATGAATCGAGTGATGGACAAGAATGGAAATGAGAACGTTGCCTTTCGACGCATTCCGGAAAAGTCTTGGCGATATATGCGCGATGTGATCACCACGCTGGTAAGATCAATTTTCGGTCACCACAAAGCTCCGACAAAGTCGACAACGACAAAGTCGTCAGAGCGATCAAATATCTATAGCATAACGCCCAGCATACAGCGCAAATTAGATGAATTGGCCGAAGAGCCGCCCACGACGAAGCTAAGCAAAGCTACGCCGCATCATCCTAGGCATCCAACAAGCACAAATGAAAGCGAACGAGTCACATTTAGCATTTAGTATATATACAAATAACAATAATAAACGCGCATGAAACAAACAAATGCATTTGACTTGGGCTTCAATTTCAAATCTCACGCACATTAACTTAATCGATATGCATTCATTGATTACCATCGATAATTTCACATTGACCACCCAAATATTTATCGATACCGAGTACGCGATGCTTGAGCGCAACGATTTAAACTGCAACTGTTATTGTACAGATCGAATTGGAATGGAAATACATGCTCACACTTTTTCTGGGCAGTTACTTCCTCAGCTGGACTTTCTTTGGCGTACTTTGCTATGTGGTCGCCTATTCCCATGGCGACTTCCTTTTCGATGCCGTGAGTGGCGAACGTTTGGGCGAGGGCAGCGAGCCTTGCATTTATGGTGGGCCCAATTTCATGGCCATTATGATCTATTCGATTGAAACCCAAACTACACTTGGCTTCGGCGAGCGATATGCCAGCGAGGAATGCCCCGAGACCATTTTTCTGTTCATCATGCAAATGATGTGTGCTGTTGCCATTGAGGGCACCATGGTCAGCATCATCTATGCGAAAACTGCTCGCCCAGCCAAGCAGCTGGCCAAGCTCAGGTTCAGCGACAAAGCCGTGGTAAGCAGCAGTCCGCCCCAGCGTTTAATTACAAGATTTTGACTTACCCACACTTCTTTGCAGATCTGTTATCGCGATGGCAAATTGTGTTTGCTCTTTCGTGTGTGCGATCCACGCGAACAGCAATCCATCGAGTCCAAGATACGCGTCTACATGATTGTGGACAAACAGTGAGTCATTTGTCGACACGCTTATCTATGATTATTTCACTTTTTCGTTGGTACTTTGGCCTTGCAGCACACGCGAGGGCGAGCTCATTAAGACGCACACGGAACTGAAGTTGGAGGGGAATGGCGAGCAGTTGATTGTCTGGCCGGACATTGTGTGCCATGTCATCGATGACACAAGTCCTCTGCAGCCATTTCAAAATGCCAAGCAACTGAATGCCGCACAATTTGAATTGTATGTGACAATTGTGGGCACTTCACCGACCACGGCGCAAATGACGGAGGCAAAGACATCGTATGTGCCGCGAGAGATCTTTTGGGGTCAGCGTTTTGTGAATATTATACACTACGACGCAACCAATGAGTGTTACATTGTGGACTACGAGAACTTTAACACGACCATCTCGGTAAACCAAACTCTTGACTCTCCTTCAGTCAATTGAATATAGACGAATCTCTTTGTAGGTGGACATGCCAGTCAAGTTGACGCCGGCAGAGCATTTGCAGCAGCTGCAACAGCAGCAGCAACTGGAGCAGCTACAACAGACATACAGAAAATAACTAATATTACTCAAAAAATATTTTACCATCAACAATTCGAAAATTCCCGCTCGATCACGATAACGATTATTCTTCCCGCACATTCAATAATAAAGGTCACACTATGAGCTTAGATTTATCGATAGACTCACTACGCTTTCAGGAGCGCGCCCAAATTCAAACAAAGATTAACATTTCGCCTTGTGTAAATAAAGACGAGTGCTTGTCAGCTGACATTTGTAGGTGGTGTGCAGGAGTTATGGCGATATTTGCTCTCAGAATAAATATGTGCATTGGAATGCTTAATAAAGAGACAACTTTTGACGATCTAATCTTAACGAAATCTAAACAAACGGATCATTTGTGTGTGCAAAACTAGTCAGACGTAAAACGAAGATAATAAATAAATTCAAAATGCACACACACCTTGGAGTATCTTGCCATTAGTTCTCCACAAGATGAGCACGAACGACGCTACGGATAAACCCGAAATGCTTCGCTCCATCTCGTTGCCAGTTAAACCAAAACATCTCACACCAACTCCTTTGTCGCGTTCACCGAAGCACGAAAAGGTCAACGAGAACGATGTCGACTATTATCCAGAGAGTCCAACCTGCTCGCGTCGCTCCCAAACTAGGTTGACACCAGGAGATAGCACACAAGAGGATGGTCGCAGTGATCAAAAGTGAAGTCTCCAGCAACTGGTTGAGGATTCATTTGTTTTTAAATTGATTGATATATATATGTTATAGCTTTCCCTCCACACACGATTGGGCGGGTAGCACAATTGAACTCAGTCCAACCGCTGAAGATGATGGCTTGCGACGCACGATGCATCGTGTGATGCAAAGGAATGGACGCGAGAACGTCGTCTTTCGACGTGTGCCAGAAAAATCCAGACGCTATATGCGTGATGTGATCAACACGTTGGTAGGATGAATTCCCTTACCGAATTACGGATTTCAATTGCATCCTTTTACTCCTCCATGCAGATTGAATTGAAGTGGAAGTATATGCTTACACTCTTCTTGAGCAGTTTCTTCCTCAGCTGGATATTTTTTGGCGTCATGTGCTATCTGGTTGCCTATTACCATGGAGATTTCATATTCGATACAGTGACAGGCGAACGTTTGGGCGATGGTGCTGAACCGTGTATCATTGGTGTCAACAGCTTTGTGTCCATGATGCTGTATTCGATCACCACACAAACGACTTTGGGTGGCGGCCAATTTGCTAGCGAGGAATGTCCTGAGACCATATTTCTATACATCATGCAGATGATGTGCGGCGCTGCCATCGAAGGATCCATGGTTAGCATTGTCTATGCCAAAACAATGCGTCCTGCCAAGCAATGTACCAAACTTAAGTTTAGTGATAAGGCGGTGGTAAGACAGATACCAGGAAAAATCATATAACAGGCTGGAAGTCTGATCTCTTACATAAATTATGACGCGCTTATCTCGTAAACTTTGCAGATTTCTTATCGCGATGATCAACTGTGTTTGCTGTTTCGTGTTTGTGATCCACGTGAGCGGCAGTCCATCGACTCGAAGATTCGTGTTTACATGATTGTGGACAAACAGTGAGTCAAACAGCCACTCGACATCGTAATTAATATTTAATGCCATTTTAATGCGTGTTGACAGCACACGCGAGGGCGAGCTCATAAAGACGCACACGGAGCTGAAGCTGGAGGGGAATGGCGAGCAGTTGATTGTCTGGCCGGACATTGTGTGCCATGTCATCGATGAGACGAGTCCACTGCATCGTTTCGATAGTGCGAAGAAGTTTAATGCCGCCCAGTTTGAATTGTATGTGACAATTGTGGGCACTTCACCGACCACAGCGCAAATGACGGAGGCGAAGACTTCGTATGTGCCGCGAGAGATCTTTTGGGGTCAGAGATTCGTTAATATTATCCATTACGATGCTGAGGATGAGCGTTATATGGTAGACTACGAGAACTTCAATACAACCATCTCGGTAGATGATAAAACAATTGATGCTTCTCCTTCTGACAAATTAATGCACGATGAACTCCTCTTTTTAGGTGGACATGCCAGTCAATTTGTCGTCGGCAGAACAGCAACAGCAACAGCAATTGGCATTGGAGGCTTAGTGCAAATGATAAATATATATATATTATAAAAGATACTTAACAAAACAATTTTTTAAAGCGTTGTTGAACATGCCTATTTCTTCAGCTTGCTGCGCAAATCTTGCACCTCGGCTCGCAGCATATCGTTCTCATTTTTGAGGCGGCAAAACTCCTTTTTAAAACGATCATGGCGCAGCAACATGCCGAGTCCATCTCTGATCTCCACGGTGTTTGCCATCTGCTGCTTCCAGTACTGAGCCACCTGAGTAAAGGTTTGAAATTTACTGACTTCCGCTGACCATTTTAAATCGCGTTCCAGTTGCGTGAAACGATCCTCGATGCTTTCGCGCAGATCGGCAAGTTCCTTGCGCACATCAAACTGCAAGCCATCGGAGATCTGCGAGGCAACTGAAGACACATTGCTCGATGTCTTGGGTATCAGTTGTTGCGGCTGCAATTGCAGAGTTGAAGCCTTGCTGGCTGCGCATGCCACATGATGTGGCGTGCTATTGCGACTGGCGGACAACATGCGCAAGCGACGCTTCTCCTCGATCTCTGCCGCCATGGGTGGATTCTCCTTGTCACTGTCCACCGAACAGTTAACAGATTGTTCATGCAGTTCGCTAGTTTCATCTGTTTCGGCAATTTGCTTCAACTTGGCATCTGCCGATATGTTGCGCTCACGCAACGCACCGCTAACAGTTGCTGCAAGAGATTCCACAGATTATGCTATTGCTTGGGCTCAGCTTGCTGTACTCACGTTGCAGTGTATCGGTGGAGGAGCCATCGGAGGAACTGGGACCCGAACCAGTCGGGCAAATGCTTAGGCGTCCATCCTCGGTAATGGGCTTCGTCATTAGCGTGTCCCAATCAAAGCTGTCGCGTCGCGAGGTGGATGCTAGGCGAGTGGACATGCGATCAAGGAGACGTGGTCGTTGTGTGTCCAGAAAATCACAAAAGGAGTCGCGCTGTTGACGCACCAGCTCATCGCTGGGCGTATGCTCCACAGTCGCTGCTGGCCTGGCATCCACAGTCACATTATTGGAGCTGTTAAAGCTGCTGCTCTGCTGCTCCTCAGCAGGCGTGGGCACAAAAGCCACTCGCGTTACAGCGCTGCAGAAGAGGAGAATGCATAATTACTTACAAATGATGCTATACTATTGTATTATCGTCTCACCTGCCATCATGCACAGCACGCACAGCCAGCGGTGCTCGAGTACTGCGCATATCGTAGGTAATCAATTCACCCTTGAGATTGCCGGCACAGAAGTAGGTGCCGCATTCACTCAACGCCACGGTAGACAAAGGATGCGTGTAATTCAAACGACCCGACGATGACTGCGCCTTATTGCGTCGTATATCAAATATATTGATATTGCAGTCGTAACCAACGCTGACCAGCAGCGAGGATTGGCTGCTACACATGCTGACATCACGACAAGGCGCACTGTGTGCATCGCTCAAATGGAAAATGGTGCGTTTTGATTGCAAATCGTAAACGGAGACTGCGCCTTTGTAGGACGCCACAGCCAAGTGGAAACGCTTGCGCGGATGAAACCGTGCAAGGGTCGAACTGCAAGAGTAAACATGTTTCATATGTTTTGAATATAAAGGTTCTTCACTTACTGCTCATCAATGGTCACTGTATCGATCCTTTGTCGCGTCTTTGTGCCACAAATGTTGATCTTGCCGTCTTCCAGCACAGCTGCAATGTATTCATCTGTGCAATTGTAATCCAAATAGAGCACGGAGCTGCGGGACGCATTCGCCGGATAGCGATGAATCAATTCGGCCGTACGAAAGTTAAATTGCTTAACAAAACCACTTGACTGACCGATGGCAATATGATTTGATACCGTCTTAGCGCAACACACTGAATACGCATTTTCAATGGTCAATTTGCGCACGCGCTGTATTTCCAAAGCTAAGCAGACAAGTATTTACAGTAGTTCATCAATATTTAATAGTAATGCTTACCATTTTGTTGGTTTTCCTTGATGCGCATCACCGCCAAGCCCGCCTTTTTGTCCACCTCCACAAAGACGCGTCCCTGAGAGCTGAACTGAAAATCTGTTGGCTCGCCATTCGCATGCACATACGTGGATTTTGTTTCTAAATCCGCGAAATCCGATAGAATTGTTTTCTTAGACGTTGATATCAAATACATTTTTGATTTAAATAAATAAATATTGTTTTAGGGTATGGCACAAAACTTTCCAATTGTTACGAAAAATACAAATGTGGCGGCTATGTAGTGTGGCCGTGCGTTGAATTTCAAAATATGCCTTTGCTCCATAGCTTACCATACCCAACAGATGGTCACACAGCCTTTCACTTGAGCTTTAGGGATCGATAACACTATCAATTGAAATGAACTATACCGCGTCATTTAAATTATGGCATTTATTTACTTAATACACTAAGCATGCATAAAACTAGCGACCAGACTATCTCGTTTCTTTTCAGCTGCTGCAGTAAAATCCCAATTGACTAATCCATGCGCTCCAAAGACCACGCTATTAGTTTTTTCCGGCAATGTATTAAAGTCCAATATAGCATCATCAATAGACTCGCCACAGTCTAAAATAAAATTGTGCAGCATACATGTGGCTGAAACAACAACTGTGGCAAAATCTAGCGTAGTGACCTCGAGCGATTCCAACCGCCCAAAGCGCGAAATCAAAGCAGCAAACGCTTTTTCCGCAGGCGCATTCCATACTCGAATAGCCTGATTAAAGCGTATATGACAAGGACTCAACTTTCTATTTTGCTCGGTGAACGGTGTCATCAGATTGAGCAACAGTGGATACATCGTTTCGCCCACGAGATGCTTGTGTGGCGGCATCAGCGGTTCCTCAGTGTCAATCAGTCGCTCGAAGAGATCACTCTTTAGCAAAATACACTGCAGGTCGGGCACATCGATATGAACATCTAGAAATCGGCTGTGCTCATTACAGACAGCCTGCAGTGCCAATGCTTCAATGTGCCGTTGACCCTCTTCCTCCTTTACCGACAGCCTTAGCGGAATGCGGCATTCGTCAATGACACCGACGACGCCAGGCAGTACGTTAATGCCCTCAGTAGTGGAGGAAACATTCTTATCTGGCCACTTTACATACCGAGGCAGAAGGGCAGCAAAGGCACCAATTACCCATTTAAAGATCTCATGGCCGGAACTCTTTGATATGGCAAAAGTCTCACCAACTTCGCGGAACGACTTGCTGTTATTGAATAGAATATATAAATTAAAATAAAATAAATAATAACATCAACTTATATTCATACTTGCCACTGAGAAGTGTTAGCGTATACATTAGTTTCTCTGGCAGACACATTTGTCCAATAGGCTGTAGATGCTCTGCTCCTGCTATTGCTTTGCCCACCACTCGCAAGAGGGTCTGAAATATGCAAGTAGTTAAAAATATACACATTCATCAAGAGGACAAACTGCTCACCTCAAAGCTGCTCCGTTCCATGCGAAATTGCTCCTTGAACTGATCCTTCGGGCATCTGGGGATTGTATATTCTTCATCTTGTTCAGTCTTAATTTTTGTGCTGGCAGCCAAAACTTTTAGTGTCCCATCATCGGTGGTCAACCGCACCGCTTCGGCCACTAGGGGGCTCACATCTTCGTCCAAGAAGAAATTGATCATAAACGCTTTATGAGCACGCGCATTCATTTCATTTAAAACACTAAAATGGCATTAAAAACTGTAAACAACAATTGCAATACGAGAACATTAGAAACGATAAGAGGCAAAAGTATTTATCGATAGGCTGTCTTTGAAATTTGTTGGGTAATCGATATCAAAGAATATGCAGGGTGACCGGTGTATTTCAAAAGGTTTATATATCATGTGATGTAATTTTTTTAAACTGAATTAAAAGAAAAATATATTTGTGTTTGCAGAATGTTAAATGATGTAAAATTGAACATTATTTTTTTTTTTGTGGGTTGGTATATTTAAAGGTTTTAGCCGCGGTCACACCGAACATATGATTAGACTCACGAACGAACTGGTATAGATGAACGACGACGTCAGGGGAACCAACCTTAGTTCGTTCCAAATTAGAAATGTTAAAAAGTTTGTAGAAAGGCCAAGGCCCGTTGCATTTGCATTTTGCCAATATTAAATTATTAAAATTGCGCATCCGTATCGCCACCAGCGAAAGCAGCATCAGCAGCGGACAAAGGCCAATAATAAGCACAAGTGTAGCAAGCAGCAGCAGCAATAAACAAAAGACCACAAAGGCCCCCAACTAACAAAAAACAACAACAACGACAACAAAAGCTGCTGCAAAATGGAGGCGGAGGGTCTGACAAATGAGCAAACCGACAAAGTACTGCAATTTCAGGACTTGACGGGCATCGAGGACATGAACATTTGTCGCGACGTTCTCATACGCCATCAATGGGACCTCGAGGTAAGTTCCAAACTCCAATTACCATACACACAAACACACGCACACACACATACTGAGCAATTCGTCAACAATTTGGCAGGTGGCGTTTCAGGAGCAGATGAATATACGCGAAGGACGACCCACCATGCTGACAGCGTCGACAGATGTGCGTGCTCCGACTGTGATCAACGATCATTTCCTGCAACAGATCTTCTCGGCAAATATGCCGGGCAGTCGTTCGGTGAGCCGGGTGCCCAGCATTGGGCCAATGCCTCGCAGTTTCACCGGCATCATTGGCTATGTGATCAACTTTGTGTTCCAATACTTTTACTCCACACTCTCCGGAATTGTGCGCGCTCTGGTCAACATTGGAGGCGGCAATGAGCCGCGTCTGGTCACAAATCCTCTAGATGATGTGCTCAAGTTTATACGCGAGTATCAGGAGCGTTATCCCGAGCATCCCGTCTTCTATCAGGGCACCTATGCCCAGGCGTTGAACGATGCTAAGCAAGAGTTGCGTTTCCTCCTCGTTTATTTGCATCAGGATCCAAGCAGCAATCCAGATGTGGATTCATTTTGCCGCCAGACGCTATCCACACGCTCCGTCATCGAGTACATCAATGCGCACACGCTGCTTTGGGGCTGTGATGTCTCCACACCAGAAGGTTATCGTGTCATGCAATCGCTAGCTGTGCGCAGTTATCCTTTAATGGTCGTCATAATGCTGCGAGCTAATCGCATGTCGGTTGTGGGTCGACTGGAAGGCGATTGCACTTCGGAGGAGCTGCTGCGACGTCTGCAATCAGTCATTGCCTTCAATGAGGTGTGGTTAAGTCAGGCGCGAAATGATCGACTGCAGCGCAACTTTACGCAGACGTTGCGAAGACAGCAGGACGAGGCATATGAGCAGAGTCTGCTGGCGGACGAGGAGAAGGAGCGGCAACGTGAGAAGGAACGCGACGCTGCACGGCAGCTTCTGGAGGCTGAAGAGCGTGCGCGAAGGGACGTGGAGTTGCGCAAGGAGGAGATTGCTCGGTTAAAGATTGATTTGGCCAATCTGGTGCCCGATGAGCCGGCTGTGGATGACGCCAATGCCATCGCTGTTGTATTTAAGCTGCCCAATGGTGTGCGCTTGGAGCGTCGTTTCCAGCAGACAAATTCCATACTGGTAAGAAGCCATATTCACATTTTCAAGTACATTATAAATAATCGCCTTGCTTGCAGGATGTGTATCATTTCCTTTTCTGTCATCCCGAGTCGCCGGATGAATTTGAAATCACGACGAATTTCCCCAAGCGAGTTCTCTATTCCAAGACAGTTGTGGATGCCGCCGAGGGATTGGCAAACGAAATCGTCAACAAAACCCTTAAGGATGTGGGATTGAAGAATCGCGAGGTGCTCTTTGTCAACGACCTGGAAGCGTAACCAACCACCAAACCAAACACAACACACACAAAAGAACACACATTTAAGAAATCTAAACTAAAATCACGGTGTTACAAACAAATACGTATTACCAAAAAAAAAAAACAAAAAAAAAAATAGAAAGAAAACTAAAGAAAACTTCAGTTTGAAGAAGTGCCGACCCACACAATAGACATATTCCTAATTTAATCATGAATATATATAACAATATATATAAACATAATTGTTTAAAAATAATTAGGTTGGCGTTCGTCGAACTTTTCCCATTAACTCTAAATTTATTTTTCCCATACATCAATCAATGTTGCTTTAGCTGTACTTACACACACACACACATTTGAATAATTTTAACAATTAAATAGACATGAAGACAGTTGTAATAATACAAAATAGAAACATGTGTTGAACGACTTTTGTAGGCTATGCAAACTGCAATTTTCAAATCTGAATTTTGATTGCAGCGCGATAAACAAACACCACAAGTATCGATTATTGGATATGCAGACACAGGGTGACTCGGGCATATAAGAGTTTAATATACTTTTTGTGGACAAACTAATATAAAACAATAATAATTACAAAAAAAAAAAAATGAAATTTTAAATAAAATTGCGCGTAGGAAAGGAAAGCTAAATAAGTTTTAACCAAAAATTTGCATAATAATAATATACCAAAATATTCCGTTTTCAACGTAACCAAACCGCGTATTGAAATTGAATATTCTGCAAACGTACTTGCGGTCACACAGGTCACCATAAAGTGGATGACTAAAAAGCCACACACTCAAAAAACACAAATAAAACAGAGCAGTGTGCGATATTAAAATAAGCGATCCTCTACACTGGACACTCACGGCGGACGCTACACGGATTCCGAGGAAGACAACGACACTTGGCAGACGACAGACGAACGTGCGCGTCTCTTGCCCCACGTTGCTCGCGAGGAATCATCAAAGAATTTTGGCTTACGGCCGAAATTAAGGCAATTAGCATCTCAGCTGTTTGACAACGAGGAAGTGCAGCAATTTGCGCGTGGACTACGTCAAGTTAACTACCAGAGGCTAGCGCAGGAAGTGCAGCAGAAAAACAACACTAATCGCAAGCAATACTCCAACTTTAAGAGCAAAATGACAACGCCATCAACGTCTTCCTCCGTTGGCGATGCGGCCGCAGCATTGTCCGGCAATCTGCAGTTGCCCCCGCTGCGCACGCTGGATGACTTTGTGCTTGGCTCGGCACGCTTCCAGCTGCCCAATCTCAAGGATTTTGACAAGTGGGGCAATCGTGTGGTCAAGAATCTGCTGTACTATCAAACCAACTATTTCCTCGTCTTTCTCGCCATCTACGGTGTGATGATTGTCTTCAATCCGACGAAAATCCTCAGTGGTTTGATCGTGCAAGCCCTGCTCATTGCCATCATCTGGCAATTCTTTAGCAGCAAGTCCAAGACCAGCTTTATTGCCAGCCGCCTCACCGGAGGCAATCAGATCCTTGCCGCCCAGCAGGCACAACAGAAGTGGTACATCCTGGCTGGCGCCCTGTTGGCCAGCTATTTGTTTTTGCATTTGATGAGTGCGGTGCTGTTGACGGCCTTCACCCTGCTGTTGCCCCTCTCGGTGACATTCATACACGCCTCGCTGAGGCTGCGCAACATCAAGAACAAGCTGGCCAATACCATCGAGAGCTTTGGTCCCTCGACTCCAATGGGCGCTCTGCTCGATGCTCTCAATGTGCGCGCCGATGCAGTGTTGAACTAATTGATGCTGGAGTAGCTGCAGCTGATGATGTTGTTGACGACCTTTTCATTTTTAAAAGTTATGCATGCTGATTATGCTTCAAATCACCTGTACTGTATTTTTGATCTTTCGTTTTTTTAATTAATGTTTATATATGATTTTATTACACACGTATTTTTCTATGCGATACTCGATAAATAATAGTATATATATGGTACATATAAAAAATGTCAAATAAAGTTGTCCCTTCACATACCGTTAAGTCTGTAAGTAATTTGTTAATGTGCGACGTGGCGAGCAACAATTTAAATGATTCGAATATTTAAAAATGGTTCGCAAGCAAAACTAAAACTTCTTCAAATTCATGCTGATATTTAATAGCAAGCAATTATTTCGTTAATCAGTGATTAATTAATTCATGTGCAACGTGGCCCTCGACGACAATGCTAATGACTCAATTGATTTGCTAATTCTGATATTAATTGCGTCACTTTTGATTATTATTACTGTTGACGCTAGATGAGTTTATTCTAAGGGCCACAAATTTAGTTGTTTGAATTATTAACGAATGTTGAATTTTGTAATGAAGAGCAGCAGTTTTTTTATGCCTATGTTGCTTCACTTCCAAGTCAATATAATCTTCTAACGTAGAATTATTTGAATATAATTTGTAATAAATAATTTCAGTTCTACTTGTTGCTTCCTATATTCTATATCAGTGTGCTTATGTAAAAAATATTGTGAAAAAATTAAGATTGATATATCGGGCATTGCGGTTCATTGCTCTAGGACAACTGATTGGGTGACTCGATAATAGGTCTTGTTATGCTGCTTTACAAGAATAGCACTAAATATTTGTTGGACATTTTTGTAAAGCTGACGTAACGGTTATGATAAGAGATGCCAGCACATACATAGATCCATACATACATAGAATGTCTTATCAATGCTGCCCTTTTAGCTATTGAAGGGTTTGGAATTTCGTACATGGCAAACGAAGCTATGCGTCTGAACTATCTGTTCAACCTATTAGGGACATCAAATCTGTTATGATTGCAATTTCAATGCTAGATAATGAAAATGAACATTACCTTTGCTTATTAATATAGGCATTTAAAGATTATTGTTAATTTATGTTAAATATATATATATATAAAAGTCTCTATATTTATTTTAACATCATTCGCAAACAATTCTACCACTGATCAGATTTCCGTTAAAACCTCGTTCAAAAATACCAAAAAATACCTTATGATAATTCTTAGCATTTTATACCAACAAGTATCGAGTACATTTGACGTACAAAATTGGGGACAAAAATAACTGTTATCTAGCTCAATCGCAGATAAATCCAATTTTTTTACAAGCTTACCTCTTTTTAAACTTTCAAATGTTGTATTGTCATAATTTCGCATCATATTTGGCAAAAGATATCGTCGGAACTTTGGCATTGATCGTAATACTCTTCAGTTGTTACCCTGAACTTGAACTAATCAGACATGACACAGCTTTTGTTGGATGCCGATTGCCTTCTAGAAATATCACCCAATGAGTGGCCTACTTTACAAAATCTGTACGCATCGAAAAAAACTGAATCTATTGGATATAATTTAATCAAAAATTATATTGAATGGGCCGAAAAGAAGCTCAACTTGGATGTCAAATGCTTTACGCTCGATGAAGGCTGGAGAAAAGACGGCACTTTTATCATGATTGTAAGTACTAAATTTATATATTTATATTAAAATGCAATTCATTTTACGACTTTCAGGCGAAGCATGGCGGAATTCTGGATTATGTCTATTTTAACACCATAAGTGAAGACCTTGATCGTTTGATAAGATTAATCTTTACATTCATGACCCAGACCAAAGCTTCTTTATTTTTATATGGCTATGGAGGACGATTAAAGCCAGCAGTTGATGATTGCTTAAAGAAAATTGCGTCTAAGAAGTCCCACGAAAGTATAAAGACAGCTTGGTACAAAGCCAGAAAGGAATTGGTTGCCACATTCTCCACGGAGTAAGAATCGGGGAAATATTTTTATCTAATGCCCATAAAAAGCACAAAATGTGGAATATTTCTTGCGATAATAATGAAATAATGATTTTTATCTAATTTCTCATCGACTTAAATAAAAATTCGAAATATTCTAACCAAAAACTGCATAACTAACCTAAAAGCAAAATTATTATATCTTTCTAATAACTAAAAACATTAATTAACATTCTTTTCCCAAAGAGTTCCACCTGGTATTACCTTACGAAAATTGGAGATTGAAGATGCTGAGACTGTGAATGAACTATGGCCACATCATGGCAAGAGTACTATAACATTTGTAAGGCATGCGATAGAAAATGATTTAACTATAGCAGCATGTGATAGTAATGGCGAATTAATAGCCTGGTGCTTAAGGTGAGTTTGCAACTATCTTAAATTGTTTGAATTTAATAATGAAATATTACTTACAGATTACCATTGGGTTCATTGGGTCTACTGCAAGTTGTGTCGTCCCAAAAGCGTTTGGGACTCGGCAGTTTGATGGTCCGTGTTCTATCAAAGAAGATTGCAGAACAGGATCTTGAAGTTTTTGCTCCAGTGGTCTCCGAGAATACGCCATCGCGACGAATGTTTGAGAAACTGGGATTCGAGAAAATAGATGACATATATTGGACACTCGAAAAATTTTAACAATACTTTGAATAATTAAAGAATGTAAAAGAATAAAAAATACTATGTAAAACTGTGAATAATTAAAGATTGTCAAACAAAAAAAATACTATGTAAATTCAAGTCTTGAGTATGGAGAATAAATTCTTCAAAATTATTGTATCTAAAATATATATTTCATTCAAATTGTTAATGATAACTATATATTTACAAAAAAAAGCTAAAAATTGTATATTATTACAACAAAATTGTGAGACTTTGTGCATTAAAGTTTATAGTTTTCAAAAACCCTAAAGATCAAGTTTTCTAACGGTATTATAACATACTAACATAAAATTCAATTCTGCCATACAAGTTTGTTCTTTAAAAAATGTTTTTTTTTTAACATTTTAAAATGTACTTTCAATATAATTTTAGGCACTCTAGTTATTTTTGCCATTCCAAGTCATTATTTGAAAAAAAAAAAAAAAATAAACCTCAATGCTTTAGCTAGAATCTGCAAGTGCAATCGATTATTTCCAAACAGAGCCCCGAGTCTGCTCTTTAGTAGTTCAAATCAATATTATGGTTCATGCTGAGAGCATTTCAAGCAAAATGTTAAGGTACTAATATGCGTACGATACGTATGTACATACATATGTATGTACTCTTCTTCTCTTGTGTAACAGACGTACTATAAAAATAGGCCATCCACGGACTTTTGAGCTTTCGAAAAGTGCCATCATTATTTGTAGTGCTCAGTTCTTCGAAAGTATTATTGGGGAGACAAACATGACAACGCCGTTGAACGTAATAAATTCGCATTCCCCCCTCATTGAGATAACGCCAAATGATTGGGAAATTCTATTGGATATTTACTCGTCGAAACGCATCGAACCGAATGGATATAATTTAATCAAAAATTTCATTAAATGGATTGCAAAGAATCCCGAATTGGATATCAAGTGTTATACACTGGACGAAGACTGGAAAACCGATGGCACTTTCATAATGATTGTAATTGTTGATTGTTGTTCTATTGTTATGTGTATTCGATATATAGTATATATATATATATATATGTGTGTGTGTTTAAGGTGAACCATGGGACAGCTCAAAAGTTTGTGTACTTCAATACGCTGAGCGAAAATCTGGATCGTTTGATCAAATTGCTCTTCGGTTATACAACTAATGCCAAAGCATACTACTTTCTATATGGTTATGGAGAACGTTTGAAGCCCACAATCGATGAAAACATGCGAATTTTCGGACACACACAGCTCGACACTTTACAGACCATTTGGTACAGAGCCAACAAAGAGGTTGTAACCACCTTTTCCATAGAGTAAACAAAGAAATTGTGAACGTTGAGAGTGAGAATGATTACAATTAATTCCCCTATATATCTTCTAGACCTCCGTCGGGGATTAGTTTGCGCACACTTGAAACTGCGGATGCGGAAATCGTTAATGAATTATGGCCACATCGGTCGGAACGAACTATTGAGTTTGTAAAACATTTGATAGATCATAATATATCTATTGGTGCCTGTGATAGCAATGGCAAATTGATAGCCTGGTGCTTGAGGTAAGTCTATATAATGCACTGATATAGTAAGAAATTAATGAGGTGCTTACATTACAGATTGCCGTTGGGTTCGTTGGGAATGCTGCATGTGGTTGCCTCCCAGAGGCGTCTCGGCTTGGGCAGCTTGATGGTCCGCTGCCTGTCCAAGAAGATTGCCGAGCACAACGACGAAGTGTTGGCTTCTGTGGTTCCCGAGAATATGCCGTCCCGCGAAATGTTTGAGAAACTGGGATTTCGGCAGATCGATAATGTTTATTGGACTTCCGGCAGTGCCACAAAGTTGTAAAACAACGAAATGCGAATCTGTTTAAAATATGTATAAAGAAAAGATCAGTGCTTAGCTATGAATTAAAGTATTTTTAGTTATTTCTAATTATTAATATTATTCTTTGTTTTCTTGTTGCCCCGCGACTATTTCTGATCTATTACTCTTGCCTTCTCTGTCGCACAGCCACCTGTCGCACTCTTTGAATTATTGACCACTGAGCGAGTGCGGAGAGCGTGACGCGGTGACGTCACATTAAGAGAGTGCGCAAGGGCTGCTGACTAATCTGCAGTTCACCACGCTGCTTATCCAATTTTCCGCTTCAGTGCGTTGACAACCTCGCAGGAAGGCGGACATGACGCCGCATGCGTTGGTCGAGATATTGCCCAGCGAATGGAACAATTTACTCGATCTCTATGCGCAACGAAGAACCGAATCTACTGGATACAATTTGATAAAGAATTATATCAAATGGATTGGGGAAGAACCCGACTTTAATGTCAAATGCTACTCGCTGGATGGCGACTGGCAAAGTGATGGCACTTTTTTAATGATTGTAAGCAAGTAAATAAACATTAGAAGAATGCTTATCATTCACACTATTTATCTGCAGGTAATCAATGATGCCAAATACAAATTTGTGTTCTTCAACACGCTTAGCGATAATCTGGAGCGTTTGACCAAAGCGTTGATCTGTTTAACACGTGAATCGGGCGATTACAAGCTACACGATTATGGAGCGCGTCTCTTGCCGGCAATGGAAGCGTATCAAAGAGAGTTGGCACCAAAGCAATTTGCCACCACACAGGCAGCCTGGTACCGAGCCAGCAAGGAGACGGTGGCAGGATTTTCAACAGAGTATGTTTAAGAGTAATTTGCAATGCTCTAGCACAGTTTGCTTAAGAGATTTTGATTTGCTTAACACAGGCCACCCGCTGGCATTTCACTGCGCAGCTTACAGGTTGAGGATGTGCTAACTGTAAACACCATTTGGCGATACGGCACAGAGAATACTCTGGCGTTTATTAAGCGCTTAATATCGTACAATGTTTCAGTGGGAGTCTTTGATGCAGAGGGCAAATTACTCGCCTGTTGCTTGAGGTGAGTTTGCTCAGAACTCACCACTTTACAGCACTAATAACTTTTGCTCAACACAGACTTCCCATTGGTGCATTGGGCGTGCTGCACGTGCTCGACTCTCATCGACGCCTTGGCCTTGGCAGTTTAATGGTGCGTTGTCTGTCCAAGAAGATCGCAGCACTGGATGAGGAGGTGTTCGCTCCCGTTGTGGTCGAGAATACGGCTTCGAGGCAAATGTTTGAGAAATTGGGCTTTGTGAAAATTGATACCATTTATTGGACCAATTGATAAGCTTAATTGATTTGAAAACAGAAGTATTGATATCAAGCAAATATTGATTTATATGTGCTGCCTTGATAAGCTCTGAGTAATTACATCTCTTTTGCTCACACTTACACATTGACATTGACCTTACTAATTCGTTCTCTTAAGTTTACTCTCATTTTAAGAGAGCGCGCTGCGACAAGTTTTGTTTCTTGCATTGTGCCAAAAATATAACTGGCATTTATTTCTTTTGTTGATTAGAATATCAATTAAGCAAATAAATAATAATAATAGAAAGTAAACTATAAAATGAATCTAATGTATCTACTTGCACAATTCTCTACTGTGCACCAAATACTGTTCCTACTGTAACTAGAAACATTTATAGCATCTTTTTTGTTGCAATTCGACTCTCACGCTATAATAAAGCGCTTTTATGGTTCTCTTAAATTGCAGCGTGTGAGAAATTCGCAAGTTTTGCGCTCAGTTGTTTCACTGCCTTTCAATTAAACAGACATGTCTCTACAGTTGGAAACTATTTCGCATTCCCTTGTCGAATTATCGCCAAATGAATGGAAAATTTTACTGGATCTGTACTCAACGAAAAAAACTGAATCTACTGGATACAATTTAATAAATAATTTCATCAATTGGATTGCAAAAAATCCAGAATTCAATATCAAATGCTTTGCTTTGGACGATGGATGGAAGAAACACGGCACTTTTATAATGATTGTAAATTTGCAATGATATCAAAATAGTTGTACGTGATGGTCATAAAACGATAATGTATTTTGCAGGTGGACCATGGGGGTGCTCAGAAGAACGTCTACTTCAACACCATAACCGAGAATCTGGATCACCTGATCGAATTACTTTTCAGCTATACAACTGCTGTCAAGCCATATTTACTCTATGGTTATGGAGAACGTTTAAAGCCGGCTGTGGACGCATATATAAAGAAATATGATCAAGAGCGAATGGAGACAACACATACAGCTTGGTATCGCGCTACTAAAGAGATCGTAGCAACCTTCTCCATAGAGTGAGCAGAGAAATTGCCAGAACTAAGAGAGTTTGTTATATGAATTATATATTCTAGACCTCCAGCGGATATAACATTGCGTCAACTGGAGATTGGAGATGCTGAGACTGTTAACGAAATATGGCCACATCGTGCCGAGGGTTCTATTGGATTTGTAAAGCATCTAATAGAATATAGTGTATCTGTTGGTGCCTGTGATAAGAATGGAACATTGATAGCCTGGTGCTTGAGGTGAACTGGAGAATTGTTTACAATCTATATATAAATGTATAATAAGATATTAATTACTTACAGATTGCCATTGGGTTCGTTGGGTCTACTCCAAGTCGTAGCCACTCATAAACGTCTCGGTCTGGGAAGTCTGATGGTGAGTTATATGTCGAAAAAGATTGCTGAACTCGGCGAGGAAGTTCTCGCTCCTGTGGTCACCAAAAATACTCCATCACGGCGTATGTTTGAGAAACTGGGATTTGAGGAAATAGATAACGTATATTGGACATTTCCAATAGTGTAAAAGGGCTGTAAATAAGTCAAAAGGTTGTGAAAACGAAAATTACTAAATAACTCAAAAACATTATATATGGTGTATAATAAATCTACATCTTAATTATCGCACATTAGTTGAGCAAAATATAATGTTACGCATATCAATAGTGGGGTATTCATTATGGGGGATTAGCATTTTTCTAAGCAAAAGAATGAGAAGGGGGAAACACCTGCAAATACATACTTGAGTGAGGCGAGCGAACTTTCCCAGTGAACCCCAGATGGCTTATGACAAATCTTTAGATGCAAAACAAACATCAATAAATCAAAGCAATATCGCTTTTTGGTTGCGCTTTTTAAAACGAGTCATAAATATTTGCTCAAACAGTTATGGCCCGAAAAGCTATTAGAATTCTCCCCGCTCGCAAACTCACACACACACACACACTCACACTCACGCATAGAAAGTGAGTGAGAAAAAGAGACGGAGAGCTTGAAGAGCAACAAACTAACCTAACCAGAATATCCGCAATCCGCAGAACTACGTCATAATCTCTATGGTAAATCTCCTAATGGGGGAGGCTGTAGCAGTTACATTTTAACTGGATCACGGAAAGCACACACACATACATACATACGAGTGGAGTATTGTCTTGTTAATGTAAACAGAACGGGGTATAACCCACAGCACAATTAATATGTAAGTCAGCAATGCAATATGACAATGAGTCGTCTCATCTTAGCTTATCGCACGTCATTACGCTCTCAGTGCTGAGAGAGCCCGAAGTCCAGCCGAACGCTGCCGACTTCAGTCGCGCTTGAGCCGAGCCTGATACTCAACTTGTTTTTCGCATCATCGTATAAATGCGAATGCGTTGAGCATGATGAGCTCAGTTGAACTTCAATCGTTAAGCCGTTTCCCTATTTAGCGTGCGTCTCGCCTACACACACACACACACTCACTCTCGCGCACATACATTTGTATGTGTTGTATTTACATCGAAAAGCGATAAGCATAAACACTAGAAATGTTGCGGTGCGGTGCCCTGTTGACCTTCATTGCCTATAGCCTGCTGTTTGCCCCTGGGCGTTGTGACAAACTATGGTCCGATATACGCAGTCCACAGAATCAGGCCGAGCTCCAGCAATTCTATGCTGAGACAGAAGCAGCGCGATCAACGACACCGTGGCCCACCTTGATATCACGGCCGTCTGGGGGAGGTCCGTTTGCGCAAGCTGCGCAATCTATCGGTGAAGGACTATTCTCGCATAGAGTGGCACCTGGAGGTGGACCTTTCGCACAAGCAGCGCCATCTTCAGGCGCAGGTCCATTTGCGCAAGCGGCGCCACCTTCAGGCGGAGTTCAATTTCCGCAAGAGGCGCCATCTGCAGGCAGAGGTCCATTTGCGCAATCGGCGCCATCTGCTGGAGGAGCGCAACACAGCGCACCATCGCAATCATATCCACCTCTGCCAGTAGCAGCGCCATCTATGGCCGCAATTCCAGCACCTCCGCAACTGGTATCGCCTGGCCTTGTCGGAAGCGTTCCGCCTCCTCGTCGCGCGCCTACCGCTGCCCTTGGTGGAACAGCAGCTGGTGATAGTGTGGATGTTGTTGCCTCCGATCAGATAGCACGCAATCTGCTCAGCTTTGCGCAGAATCTATCGCAGCAAATTGGCATCAACTACCACAAGACAACGATCTTCTCACCGCTGAGCATCGCATCCGCATTGGCGTTAATTCTACTGGGCGCCAAGGGGCGCAGCTACTCCGAGTTAAGCCAACTCTTTGGCCAAGGCGATGTGGTGCAATTTCATCATCAGTTTGGCCTAATGATGCGCGATATACAACAACCCACCAAGGCCACGACGTCCCCAGTGCGTCAACTGGACAATTGGCACAGCGATAGTGTGCGCAAAAGCTTGAGGAATTATCCCCGCAATCGCAGCGCGTTGATGGAGGTGCACATTGCCAACGGTTTGTTCTTGCAGCGTGGCTACAGTCTCAATCCCGACTACAGGTGAGTCACACTCGAGAAATCCCCGGTGATTGCTTCCGGCTATAACATTCCTCTCTGCTCTTCCAGACAAGCCATCTCTCAGGTCTACAATTCGGAGCTGCAGGAGGTGGACTTTGAGCAGCAGCCGGCGTCGGCCAAGTATGCAGTGAACTCGTTTGTGGATCAGCATACACGGGGTAAAATTCCATTTATCCTCACCGAAGATTTGCCCGAGAGCACACGCATCATTCTGGCCAATGCGCTGTACTTCAAGGCCATGTGGGAGATTGACTTTGTGCAGGGCGCCACTAAGGTGGATAACTTCTATCCCAATGGCGAGGGCAATCAACCGGTGCTGCCCGTGGAGATGATGGTTAGCGCTGGCGCTTTTCCATACCACGAGGATGTCCAGCTCAGTTGCCGCATTGTCGGTTTGCCGTATCATGGCAATCTCACCACCATGTACATCATTCAGCCGTTGCGTTCGTCGGTGGAGCAGTTGGCTGCACTGCAGCAGCGTTTGACAGCCGATGCCATTGAGCAGATGATCAGCCAAATGACCAGACGTTCCACCATCTTGGCGTTCCCCAAGATGCATCTAACCGAAGCCTTTAAATTGAGTCCCATACTCCAGTCCATGGGCATCAATGGCATCTTTAGTCCGCTGCAAAGTGATTTATCGCTGATTGCCTCGCCGGGTTCGAGACCAGCCAGGGCCGAGGATCGCACGCAGTCCTCCGCCAATGGCTTGGCGAGCTTGTACAATCTGGAGGCACAGCGTCAGGCTGCCCATGCTCAAGCGCAATCGCAGCCAACGCCGCCCTCTGATCTCATTGTGTCTGACATTCTGCACAAAGTGGACTTTGTGGTCAATGAGCAGGGCACTGAGGCGGCGGCCGCTTCGGTTGCGATTTTGAAAAAGAGTGGACCGGAAGTCGTGTTCCGCGCGGAGACGCCATTCATCATCTTGGTGCGTCACGATCTGACAAAGGTGCCATTGTTCTATGGCATTATTAATGAGCCGCCCACAGCCAGAGGAGCGACTAGTGCTATGTAATCTAACTAGTTTGCTATTATTGTATAATTGTTAATAAATTAAGTTGTAATTAAAGGTTATAAGTTCTGTAAATACATTAAATTATTTATTTTATTTTATAAGTTGCATTGTTTGGCTTTTTGAATTCCGCGGGTTAGTTATCGATACATTTGCTCACATCATGTGAATGGCAAACGGGTGTACTGTGAATGGCAACCCGGCCAGCTGTTAGTCTTATACAAAAACCTTATACTACAGCATAGATAAACGATTTTACTTTTTAAGCCAGTTAAGAACATTAAAAAAAATTTGCGTACAAAATGATGTCATTGCCAGATTCGGATTCGGAGGACGAGTTGCCACCAGGCTGGGAGGAGCGAGCCTCTGACGACGGTGTCGTCTGCTACGTAAAGTATGAAACAGGAAAACCGCCGTATCTCAATGCAAAGTTCAATAATTTGATTTATTACAGCCAGCAAAGCAAAACAACGCAATGGACACACCCCAGAACGGGACGCTCCAAGCGCATAACAGGAGAACTGCCGCTGGGCTGGGAACGCTACTTTGATGAGAACAGCAAACGCTACATGTTCCTTAACAAGGAGACGCAGCAGCGCACCAACATTGATCCCCGTCTGGCATTTGCGGTGGAGGAACCTACTTTGAATGTGGCGCAAGTGCGTCAGAGATTCGATTCCTGCACAGCAGCACTACAAGTGTTACACGGCAAAGATTTGCACGGCCGGGTGGCGCTCATAACGGGCGCCAACTGTGGCATTGGCTTTGAAACTGCACGTTCCCTGGCTCTGCATGGTTGTGAGGTGATCTTCGCCTGCCGCAATGTGGCCTCTGCTAACGAGGCCATCGATCGCATTGCCCAAGAGCGACCAGCGGCGCGTTCCAGATGCCGGGCGGTGCCACTGGATCTGGGATCACTGCATGCCGTGCAACAGTTCGTGACACACATTAAGCAGAGCGTCAGTCACGTTGATTATCTTATACTGAATGCTGGAGTCTTTGCTTTACCCTATACGAAAACTATTGATGGTCTGGAGACAACATTCCAAGTGTGTCATCTATCACATTTCCATCTGACATTGCAATTGGAGTCACTATTTGATCATAACACACGCATTATAGTGTTATCCTCTGAATCCCATAGGTAAGTTACAGTAACGTCCCTTATACTCTTATACAACTGACTTCTTATACCCGCATACCTTATACTTGCAAACAGTATCTTTTCTTATACTTGCATACTTTTGCCATTCTCATACTCTCATCAATACGCAAGCCTAATATTTAAGTCCCTCTGCCACTACTGTATTTGAATAGTAGTGAAATAAAAAAATAACGGAAATCTAATTAGTAGCGGAAATACTCCATAGTGAAACAATATGCACTATGAGAACGAGGTATTTAAATTGACGCGCGTTTAAAAACATACCAAAAGAATGAATGCAGAGTAACCAAGTCACAAAGATTGTGGTATATTTTGACAGCAGCTTTTAATGAAAGCTCTTTCTATTTTGAATTCCAAAAAGCCCGCCTACTTAGTTCCCCCCTCCGTAACTATTCCAATCTACATTCAAATTGCGTTCGCAAATATTTCTTTTTTTTACAAGTTTATTGCACTTTGGATGCTTGGACTTTGGACTGTCTCTCTGACCGGCTATCGCTTTGCGCTTTTGTCGATGCGTTTGTATTCAAACACAAACTATTAATAGCAAATGCGTACAGTCCAAAGAGAAATACTTGCTTGTTGGGAATTTGGACCCACACACTCACACACAAATACATAAATAATTATTGCGGTCAAACGACAACCAAAATATGTTGAGATTAAAGAAAACAAAATAATTTACAGTACCTGATACACATTGCGGAGTAATGATTATTCTTCAATTGGTGACCTTGTAGCATCTCTCAATAATGTTTAATCTTGACTTCCAAGGCGACGATACTCGGAATTGAACTTCACTTTGAAAAATAATAATGTTTGCTGTTTGCGTCACAATTGTATTATTTACTGTACATTGAAATGAGTCACTTTATCTCTTCATGAATAACTAGTTCTCTTGTCTTCTTCTTTGTTGTGCAGAAACTGAGTTATTTACTTAAACACGCATATTGAATTCCACTGATAACCGTAGAAAACGCACACCCACACATACACAAACACTCATAGGCGCAACTCACGTGCTGCGCATATGCACAGTGTCCAACAGTTCATTGAAATCGCACATCTGGCTGCTTGCCAGATGTGTTAGATGTTTACGCACACTGTGCACTCACATTGTAAATAAACGAAACTCGCGTGAAGCAACGAACGAAGCATAAAACGTAATTGAACTGAAGTTGTAGTTGTTGTTGTTTTGTTATTGCTGGAGGTGGTTTGTTGGTGTACAATGTCTTTTTGCAGCTGTGTTGCGCTGCCGCTTCTGCTGTGTTCGTTGTTTTCATCACGTAGTACTCGATTTTTTTTTTTGTTGTATCTGCTGTGTATCTCGTGAAATCATTTGTAGCATGCAGCAAAAGTCGCGTGCGCCACCAATCGAATGTACTACTCGCCAAAAGTCATGTATGCCATAAACTACACTTTTAAGTTTTTTTTATCTATCACTCACTATGCGGCCAGATATGTATGATGAATGTCGCCATGTTAAAATTGGGGTCATCTTAACGGCGTTGAAGGAGTTTGACGACGGCGATAATTAAATTGCCGGCAACGGGGTTTCAAGGCCAAATCGACAACAACAATGTTATACGTATTTATAAATCTGAGAATTTTATTTAAATTTCGTTAATGGCTTTGTATTATCTGGGGAAAGAACAATGGATAACGAAGTGCACTCTGATGATCATAAAAATAAGCAATTTAACTGAATTTATAGTATGTGTACATATTATTGTAGAATAAATTAAAGATTGATGCCAAAACTTGGCAAGATTTTGGTATAGTCAGCAATCCGGTAGCTTCGACATCAAAACACATTTATCACATAAGCGAGGGGTGGGGTGAGGGGGCGGTATTAACAAGTAGTAGAAATTAATTAATATTAATTTGCATGAAATTTTGCAATATACAATGTACGTACGTTATCATACACACACACATACATTTATGCAGCTGTGCGTTAGTGTGCGTTAACTAGGACGGTAAAAACACAAAAACACATCTAAAGTCCATTTATTGCGCGCTTTCAAATGTAACGCCAAATAAACTCGGCTTACACGACTCGCGCTTGCGCTGCAAACAAAGAGACACTTGTAGACAGCAGGAAGTTTATCTAGGGCCAAGTGCGAAAGGGACCTTTGTTATTGCCTTTGTTTATGTTTCTGTCTTTGTCACTTTGTCTGCTGTGTGTAGGCGCCTTAGTCACAGTTGTGGCCTGAACTTTTGTCATGGATTCTCTCGTCTCTTGCATCTCATTAACGAGCGCCGAACAACAGCAACAACAACAACAAATAACAACCACAAAGAGCACAACAAGAATAACAGAAACAACAACAATGTCAGAGCCAATCAAGACTTGTTTGCGTCCCATCGGCGGGTGCAAAGTCCAACACAATGGTGGGTTTCACTGCATAAAGCTATGTGCACACACACATACACATACATGTATGTATTTTTGTTTCGTTTGATAGTATGTGTATGTTGAGCCGGCTATTTACGATGTACAGCAAAAGCACAACAAATATCAAAACAACACACAGAACTGCGTCTTAAAATAAACTTGATTCGCCACTTCCCACATCCCTTTGATGCCCTCTCTCGTTCACTCTTCCTTCTAGATTTGCCAATCTGCCAGTGGAGAATCTAACACTACAGCATTTGTCGCCCCCCGCGGATAAGTATTGGAGCATGATGGCATACAACAATGTTAAGCTATGCAATGTGCTCTTCGCTCAGGAACTTGCACAGGTGAGTCATCCATGTCATCTCCTCTTCCCCTTATCCCTGCACCCATTAAATTGACCCAATTTTTTTTAAATCAGAATTTAATTGTTATTACTGATATTCAGCTGATTTTGAAAATAAACTATAACTTAAAAAAAAAACACTGATTATTTTCTGATCGAGATTTTATCATTTCAATTCAATAAATTTGGAAATTATTGAAAAACGAAAGAATAATTGTTATCACGTGCATTTATTTATGAAAACGATTTCTGATCGGTGTTTCATTATTTATAATTGTTCAACAAATCTGACAGGTATTAAGAAACATTTGTTTTATAATTAATGCAGAACAATCATTAACATTAAGTACGACCCATAAAAACAAGTTTGTAAAACATAAACAAACCAATATTTATTTAAATTTGTATAGAACATATTATTTTAACAAATTTTCCAGTGATAATATAAGAGTATAACCTTTGACCTTTTTTGATTAGGCAATTAATATATAGTATTGTTTACAAAGATATTTGTTTATTAAAAAGAATACACCCATAAATCAAACTGAAGTTGTTTGTTCATTTTCTGGTTAATGATCGTTAAATAAATTTAAAAATTCAAAAACAAAAATTCAATTTAATCTGCTTGCAATCACGTGGAGAAGTCGTGTTTATTTTATAAATATATTCAATTTTTTTTGCCGGTTATCTTATTGTCTCCTTAGCTGACTCACATTTAACTCTCCTTTTTTTGTTTAGCGCTGGAAGCAAAGAGGCATCTCGGTCTTCTCGCTGCATCCTGGCAACATGGTTTCCACCCAACTGTCGCGTAATTATTGGTTTTATCGTCTGCTCTTTGCTATAGTGCGACCCTTCACCAAGTCCCTGGTAAGTGCTGCTATAAAATCTGAAAGACTTTCACTGATAATTATTTACTTTGGCCTCTTGCAGCAACAAGCGGCTGCCACAAGCATCTATTGTGCCACAGCCAATGAGCTGACGGGTTTGTCGGGTCTGTACTTCAACAACTGCTATTTCTGCGAGCCCAGCAAGTTGTCCAAATGCGCTGCACTGCAGCAACAATTGTGGCAGCTCAGCGAGCGATTGGTCAGCGACATAATGGAACAACAAGTTAAATAAAAATGTTCTTTAAATAGTAGTTTTTTATTCCTATTTTATACATATACAAATACATTAATTAAACTTGGAGTATACAATTTGTTTTGGTTGTTAAGCTTAAATCTAACATTTGATATAACGGCCTAACTACGAAACTAAGGAACTTTTAACTGAGAAGGGGACTAGAAATCAGAGACACGTCCCTTGCGCTCCCAGTCGCCATAACGCGTTGGCTCCGGTCCAGCGGGTCCGCCAATTTCTCCCGTATAGGGATTTGTAGAATTTGGCCATGGCTTGAGTGGCTCCTTCTCCTGATACGGATGGCGCGAGAATTCGTCCAATTTGCCGAGTGGCGTCTTGGCGCGCAGTTTCTTTTGGAAGGCCATGAACTTTTCGGTACGTGTCTTGGGTTCCTTAATCTCTACAACGCTCTCGTTGCCGCCCCCACCAGTTGCACGCCAGGCGCTGCTTGTGGACAAGTAGCTCACTGCGGGTATTTAAAAAACGATAACAAAAATCGATTAATTATTGAGATAGATGAACACCCACACTACACACACACACACACACTAAGAGACACACACCTTGTTTGCCCATCTGCGGCAGGGCGCGCATTGATTGCTTTGCCATCGATTGCATTTTTGTTTTTGATTCTTTGTGCAGTTGTTTCTTTCAATCTACCGGTAAATATATTTGATTGCTTGCTGTTGATGTTGTTGGTTGGAATTGTTGTTATTGGATCTTTCACACAGTGTTGTTGTCACTTGAGCGGCTTCAGCACGTTTGTGGCGCGTTCGCCAGAGCTCGTTGTTTATATAGGTTTTATGCTAGCTGAGGTGGCTGCTGCGCTGCCTTTATTTCTTTATGTCGCTGCTTCTGCTGCCGCTGCGATTGCGTTGAAAGCAGCACGTTCGTTCCCCTATTTTACTTCCACTCTTTACTCTTGTTACGTATTGCTAACCGATTGGCCGATTGTACACAATAATCGACAATCCCCAACTGCTAGATTTGACAGCCTATCGTTGTGTTTTATGCAACTACATACGTCATCAAAAATGCAAAGAATCTGCTTGGTATTTAGTTATTATTTTCATTAATACAAATTATTATTTAGAAATTATTTTAATTAATAAAAGTTATTTAAATTATTGCTGACTTAAGTTTGAAATAACCTGTTGATTATATGGACGTCAAGTGTAACCTTCCAAAAGTATTATGCTTGCACATATCGATATTAATGCCATCACTGTGGACCATTTATTTGCACGCTATTTCGTAATAACTTTTGTGTAGAAGCAAATATAAAAAAGTATTCCTTTTAGTATTTATTGATTACTATCACACATCGAAGTAGTGGGAAAACACTCTAATAGAGACAAAATGTTATAGAAGCCTTCGAGATCTTTATAAAACACATGAACAAGAGTCTGTTTAAATTGAAGCGCCATCTTCTTGCTTCTCTATAGCCGTGTAACCAACAGCCAATTCTTAGGCAATCCCATTGGCATTAAATAGTATAGTATATTTTAGAAATGTGACTGGTTACACCCTGGCAAATAACAGAAAGCACTATATTAAGTAAGAAGAAGACAAACGTCTGAATTTATCTAAATAAAATCATATGTTATTTTATACGTGTTAAATTAAATTTATTTTTAACTTGCCATGCTGCCAAAGACGCCCAAGCCAGCGATTTGGAAATTCATCAAAGGAAGCGCCAAAACACTTTTCGTACTCGAAGCCGTCTGTTTTGCAGCCAGCTACGGTCTTTACTATCGCATGAATACGGACCAAGGTGAGCACCACATACATTTTACATAAGCTGACCGGCTGCAACTGCAATTTGATCAACGTTTACAGAATTCCGTCAATATATCAACGAAAAGTATCCCTTTGCACTGGATTATTATTACAAAATCGGTGAAATTGTCGGCGACAGCAATATTCGGCAAACGGACGCAAATTATTGGAGCTCTCAAGCGGCCAAATTCAATAACGATAAGAGAGAATAAATTTTAAAATGTACAGCAATCCTTATTTTAAGTCTGTGCTGTGGCTCATTGGTTTCGGTGGCATGGGCTACGGCTTGATGCTGCTCACTGAACCTAGCGCCGAGAAGATTGAGAGGATTCGAGCATCTGGATCACCAACCCAGCTGACTGTGGATGAGAAAAAGAAGGCGCTGTTTATGGAAAAGTTAAAGGCGGCGGCTACAAGCAGCACTCCAATTTATAGGCCAGCCCCCGAAGCTGACAAAAAAGATAGTTAGACATAGGCTTTGTTTTTATGATAATTTGTTACATAAAATTAAACAATTAAATTTTGCAACAAACAAGAAGTAAAACTTGTTTTCAGTATATATTCATTAATAACTTTTTGTTTACTAAAAGTTTGAATTGAATTATATTCCATAAATCGACTAAGACGATATGTTATCAAATGATCAATTGAAGAAAATCAGAAATTGCTATCCTGTGTCATATTGTGTTATTAATTTCTCTTTTATATTTGTAAACGAAATGTTTTTATTTATATATTATAATGCGAATTACATATATTTTTTGCCAGCTTTAAATTACATTTCTGTTAAAGAATAAATGTTCACCCTAATTGCATCGCGCGCAAGGATTTTCGATAAACGATAGCGGTAGCAATGCAGTTATTGCTTGCTATACAAATTGATCGATAACAGTGTTGATACATTTATTATTGGTTTAAATACAGCCACTTGTAATTCAATTAAGTTAAAGAAAATTAAAAACTATTGGTGGTCATAAAAATGTCTGCTGATAATGTGCCATTGTTAAACTTTTCCCGCGGACCGTCGGCTGTTCAGTTTGGCGCCAACAAAGACTTTCAAACGCGCACCCAGCAACAAGAACTCGACGGTGCTTTTCTGGGCAACGAACGTCGTCCTTGGTTGCATGCGCAACCCAAGCAAAACTTGCGAAAGGAACACGAGACAATCGCTACTTTACTGTCCGCCACAACGAGTCACGGTAGTGCAGCACAGGCGAAGCAACTGCTGGAGGAGAGCATCAATTTCCGTGATTTAAGCTCACTAACAGATGAAGATCTGCAATTGTTTGGCTTCGCATCGAGCAAAGATCGCAACGAACTGATTGAAATGTTTGTGGACATGCCCAACCAGGATGCCAGTTACGAGTACATATGCAACACTAACGAGGCACAGGGTTATAACAATCAGATTGTTAGTCATGCTGCTAGCCATCTTAGCTACTTGCGGTCTTCGCTGGCCGCCACCAATTACAAGCTGCGCATGATGCCACCGGAAGATGTGATTGTGGGGGATAAAAGTTATGCTAGTCGCTTTGCCTTGGATGCGTTGAACAGTGTGCAGAGCATCTCCGATGAGTTGGCCAAAGATTTGCGGAAACTAGAACAGCTAACGATGGAACATCGCCAGAAGATTCAAAACGAAAACGCACCACCAACTAAAGAGAAGAACCTGAAGATCTTATACTACACAGCCATAGCTTTGGGCACCGCCTGCGCCTGGTTCTGGTGGTGGTCAAAACGCAGCCACAGTCCCAACTTGGACATGTCGCTAAAGATTTAAAAATATTTCGCATATTAACCATTTTTGCATTTGTTAGACAGTAAGCATTTCCACGATTTGCATAAATACTTAAGTATATTATTGAGGGACAACAAAGACCTGTCGCAAAAATCTAAGACATTCCAATCACAACATTAGTACTTAAATATCATTATAGCATTTAATTTCCAATGATTTACTCAACCATTATTAGACTATTACCATCTGGAGAACCGCAAATTCCACTGAAATCTTCCTACATTAATACTTAATATACCACCAAAACTTGTATCTCTGTTATTATGCATCCTTTCCATTACGTTCACATTACTCGGCGTTCTTTAAAAAATAACAAGTTGGAATCTCTCTTAATTAACATTTAATATATATACTATTTAAAACTAAAATATTGTGGTTATTATCAGTTTATTGTTAGGTTTCTTTCACCTCCTCCGCAAGCAATCGAAAGACAAGATCCACATAGGCGTCCACATGATCCGGAAACTCCCAGGCTGTTGTATATGCAATAAGTTTGCTTCTTTGCGTGCAGTGGGCGATGTTCTCTAGAAATATAAGGAATAGTATTAATGACAGTCCGATTATACGCACTTTAGTGTACTCACGCATCACTTGCTGCTTCACCACTGACTCCCGGCCATATCGATTCAATAGCTCCACCATAAAGGAAACAAAATGCTGCAGCTTCCATGTGCGATAGAAGATGACATTTGATGCGGTGCCGGCTGTTTTGATTAGTGTACGCAATTGTCGCAGAATCTCGTGCGAGTTCTTTACAATATCCACAAATATCGAGGTAATCAATGCCAATTTATCACATGCCAATGCCATTTCATCCGGATAATATCCAATCTCCTCATCGGGCTTATCCAAGCAACGGGTCTTTTTTGCTTCGATGGCATAGCACAAAGCGATGCCGCGTTGATGAGCCAACTGCCATTTCGCATAGTTGGCCGTAATATCTTTTACCAAGGATTCTAAGCGAGCCTTTAAAGTGGCTAAATTCGCTTGCTGCTTCACAGGAGACTGCGGATGATGGCTATCGACAACTGAAATGGAATTTTAGATGCTATGGGTTGACAGCTTGAATAGTTTTTCAACTTACACCGCACTGGAGTTAGGGATGTATTTAAAAGTTCCATACTTGTATTGAGACCGTTGTTTTTATAAATAAAATAAACAAAAAATTTAATCTAAATTTAGTCAAGTCTAAAAACAAAAACAATAAACATACCTAGCTGACAGCTGTTTGTTGTGTGTTATCGAAACTTATTATCGAAACATTTTCGGCATAGCAATAAAATAAAGAAAATGTGTGTTATTTATTTTATTAAAAGCAAAACAGTTAACAATTTTGAAAAATATTTAAAATGTATTTTTTATTATATTTAACCATATCGATAAATATTTTAAGGGTTGCAATATGATAAGTAGCTATCAACCCAAATGGTTCCATCCTAATAACAGTGTTACCATTTTATAGCTACTTTGGCACTCACAAGCAGTACATTCTTCATATTTTTTTGGTAGAAAATGGTATATTTCAATATTTAACTTGCGGTCACGCTGGATACCACCATTAAACGTGGCGGTGGCGAGTTTTCTATCATAAGTTAGGTTATATATCGTATGCATCAAATCATACAATTATTTATAAGCTAGTTTTTTAAGGAAAAAACACTTAAATTTAGTGAATTTGCAGTGCGAAATCTTTAAAAAACCACAGACGAACACTTGGCACAAACGGTAAGCATGGAAAACCAATGCAAATCTAAATTTTACATAACAATTATGGTGCTTTATACAAAAAGAAAAAAAGGCAAAAACGAACGAAGCCTCTGCCTGCCTTTCCAAAATTAAATGTGCGACAGCAGCAGCTGCCTAGTTTGGTGTACAAACAGATTTTGCTTCGTGTAATTACAACGCCGCTAGTATTGAACAATTTGCGCGGCGTAAATTGTTTGTGTTTTTTATTGCAACAAATAAATTGTTATAGTTTTGGCAGTAGTTCTGATTAAAGTGGAAAATTTCATATTTTTATACATACAAAAAATGCTATGTATAACAGCGCACACCAACACATGCATACATACACACGTACACAAGACCATCGGCCATTCGAATACATACACACGCTCACACATTAATACAAATTACACACATAGACAGCGTGTGCGTTTGTATGGATGAACGAGCGAAAGATTGCGGTGCAAAATACAAAAATCATGCGAATTTTCAAAATTGCGTAGTAAGAAAGTGCTGCACTAGTTTACCCAAATTTCTTTCTGCCAAGTGAATACTGTAGATTATATTGTGCGTGCTTTGCCGGTCAAACGTAAAAATACCATTGCAAAAAAAAAATAAATAAAAAAAAGTTAAGAGTGCATGTGGCAAAAGTTTCTCTCTTCAAATGCTATTTGCCCCAAGTTGTTTTTTGACCCTTTACTACTACACAAAAGTCAATTCTTCAGATTTCTTTGTTGAAGCATTTTTGTCGTCATCCGTCAGTAGTAGTCTTCCATTTTGTTTTTTTTTTTTTTGTATTTTGCTGCCGTGCCGCTAGCGTCGCTGCCTGCTGCTGTTCGTGGTGAATTTCTCATATTTCATGCAATTCATTGCGTTTGTTTTGAGTTCATGTAATGGTCGAAATACCTCACTGATGTGCAATACACGAACAAGTATAACTAAAAAAATAATAGGAATAACAACTATGTTAAACGTGTGAAGTGTGAAAATATTGTGTTCTATTTTGTGTGTGCTGCTCTGTTTTATTAGCATTGACGCACATACAAACGTATGTACGTACATTTTGAGGGCATTGCTTCTTTGTATCTTTCTTTTCATTTTACATTCGCTTTCACGACGTAGCCTCAGCACATGGCGTTGCCACATGGTTATTTTTTTCTTTGCACACATTCACATTTTGTATATGAACTACAGTCTCGCGAAAGTAGCAGCGCAGTGTTATTATTATTGAGTGTAATTCTTTTAATTTGTTTACGCTATAAATAAATTGTGGTATATAAATACAAAGCTGTTGCTTTCGACCGGACTTTCAATAAAAGGTCTGGCAATACGTAACAAATGGCGCGCAAAATGTGGTGAACCGGCACTTTGCTTTATGGTTGCCCTTTTGCTCTATTCACCATTTCTACCTTTTGAAAGAAAAAAAAAGTTCGTTGTTCTCACGGCATCGATAGGCAACACTTGTAAAATGTTTGTGTAGGTGTGTGAGTGTGTTGAAATGAATGACGCTGTAGCTGGGACATCGCTACGCCAACGACGTTTAGCGCATGTTGTGATATAGCGAAAAGAAAAACAATTTAAAAAAAAATACTTTCTCGTATCAAAGTGTTTAGACGGCAATAATACGACCAGCGTGCTTAAAGACCACATGCAAGAGCAAGCGGAGCGTTGCAAACGCCGAACAACTTGTGAACGTGTACAAAAAAGCAGTTAGACGACGATACAAAGCAAAGCGGACGTACACACGCATTCATACACACATGTGTGTGTGTGCATATGTATACCGGCCGGTTGCTGTCAGTAGCGCGCCGACGACGACGACGGCTTTGCTTACCTGCCTTTCATAATTATTTGTGCCTATTTTAGCTGCTTTGCTATATACAGTACATAAGAGTGTGTATGTGTGTGTGTGTGCGTGATTTGCTGCTGTCATCCGTTCTCTCTTGTCGAATGTGGCCAGAGTTTATGTAGATCTACTTTTATCTCTTGGTATTTCTGCCTTTACTGATTATTTGTATATTTTTCTTTCTGTGCTCTTTCAATATATTTCATGTCTCTTCTGCGACAACAACAATGGACGACGCTTGGGCACATAAATAAAAAACCGGCCTAATCTAATAATTAGAAAGTTACGTGTAAACGTCGTGGCTTTTGTTTAATTATTTTGAAAAATAATACAAAACACAACAAAAAAAAAAAAAAAACTTTGGCAACTAAAACCAACCCCTTACAACAACACAAGCAACAAACAACAGCAACTAGTGTTAAATTGAAAAGTGTATACAAGCGACAAAGAAACCAACAACACAAGACACCAACCGACAACAGAAGAAGAAATTCAAGTCCACAAGTGTAACATAAACAGCAGCAAAATTACGTCAATTATTGAAAATATACCCGGCGCAATAGCTCACAACAACCATCAAAACAACATCATGGAGGAAGACGAGAGGGGTAAACTTTTTGTTGGCGGCCTGTCCTGGGAGACAACGCAAGAGAATCTCTCTCGTTATTTCTGCCGCTTCGGCGACATCATCGATTGTGTTGTAATGAAGAACAACGAGAGCGGTAGATCGCGTGGTTTCGGCTTTGTCACCTTTGCCGATCCCACGAACGTCAATCATGTGCTGCAGAATGGTCCGCATACGCTCGACGGTCGTACCATCGATCCCAAGCCGTGCAATCCACGCACGCTGCAGAAGCCCAAGAAGGGCGGCGGCTACAAGGTCTTCCTTGGCGGTCTGCCATCGAACGTTACGGAGACTGATCTGCGAACGTTCTTTGGCCGCTATGGCAAGGTCACCGAGGTGGTCATCATGTACGATCAGGAGAAGAAAAAGTCTCGTGGATTCGGATTCTTGTCCTTCGAGGAGGAGTCCTCTGTGGAGCATGTGACCAACGAGCGTTACATCAATTTGAATGGCAAGCAGGTGCGTAATTATCCAAAATTTTACAAATTGAAAGCATTTATTATCTGAAATATGTTTTAAAAGCTATGATTGGTTCGTGTCTCCCACAAGCATTGGTTGAATACAATGTGTGCTTTGTCCGTGATTTAGCTAAACGAATGAATCCATGCTTAACTTTCATTAAGATTTATTTAATAATGTTTAATCATTTATTGACTATTAAACAAACAAATTTATGGTGTCAAAGCAGCAATGTAGCACATCACTCTGTGATTCCATTTTCAATTATTACAATCTTATATCAAAGGTTTACCATAATTATGTCATGTTTTTAAGTAATGCTAAGTGACTTGTAATCTACCGATGAACGTGATCTTAATATTGCGTATATGCTTTTTGGCAGGTTGAAATTAAGAAGGCCGAGCCTCGTGACGGTTCCGGTGGACAGAACTCTAACAACAGCACTGTGGGAGGTGGTTACGGCAAGCTGGGCAACGAGTGCAGCCACTGGGGACCTCATCATGCGCCCATCAACATGATGCAGGGCCAGAACGGTCAGATGGGTGGTCCGCCACTCAATATGCCCATTGGGGCGCCCAACATGATGCCTGGTTATCAGGGCTGGGGCACATCGCCTCAACAGCAGGGCTATGGCTATGGCAATAGCGGACCTGGCTCCTACCAGGGCTGGGGTGCACCTCCAGGCCCCCAGGGACCACCACCACAGTGGTCGAACTACGCTGGACCGCAGCAGACGCAGGGCTATGGCGGCTACGATATGTACAACTCGACATCGACGGGAGCACCGTCGGGTCCGTCAGGTGGCGGTACATGGAACTCATGGAATATGCCACCCAATTCGGCTGGACCAACTGGGGCACCTGGTGCCGGCGCTGGCACCGCCACCGATATGTACTCGCGTGCCCAGACCTGGGCAGCTGGCGGACCATCGACCACCGGCCCCGTGGGCAACATGCAGCGCACTGGACCCGGAAATTCGGCCTCGAAATCGGGCTCCGAATACGATTATGGCGGCTACGGATCCGGCTATGATTACGATTACAGCAACTATGTTAAACAGGAGGGTGCCTCCAATTATGGGGCAGGTCCCAGGTCAGCGTATGGCAACGATAGCTCCACACAGCCACCGTATGCCGCTTCGCAGGCCGTTTAAACAGCTGCCTGCGTGTCCCCGTCTCCCGTCTCCGTGTCCGTGGTCCCAAGAGAAAGAGAAGGAGAGAGAGAGAGAGGTGAATGATGAAGAAGGCAAAAAGATGGTAGTAATTGTAAGCTAAAGCGTCGTCTGTTCTCGTTTAAACCTTTTTTAAAGCATATACATATTTTTCATTTTGAGATCAGTTGTTGAAATTAATTAATGTAATAATTTAAACATATGCTACACAACACATACACACAACAACACTGAAGAATTCAGCTAAAAGTAATAACAAACAAACAAGAGAAAACCCTAGCAAAACAAGGCAGGTTCATAGGTTTATATATATATATAGATGATATATGTATAAAACAACAGTATATATATATATGAATATATATATTCTATAGCAATGAGTATGTAAAAACATCATAAACATAAAACATAGACAACAACCTGAAGAATAAGAACACTCAGAGCAACAACACGAAAACATTTCTCATACGCCCTTCCTTCTCCTATATATATCCCCCATATATTACACTAACAAACAGCAACAACAACAACAACACCCAACTAAAACCGCAGAAACATGCATTATTCAATAACAACAAATAAGAAAGGAAAAAAATAATAGAAATGTGAAGATTTAAGCATAATGATTTACAAGTATAAAGTTTAGCCAATTAGACACAAAAGAAAAGTGTACGGAAAACAAAAAACAAATACAAAACAAGAAAGGAATTATAAGAAATTATACATTAAAAAATACATTTAAAACACAAAAAGATCCCCCTTAATTACTAAAATTAGTAAATACAAATTCGAAATTGTACATTTACAACAAACACACAACAACAACAACAACAACAACATCTTGGCAACAACAAATGGAACTTGCGCCGTGTCCCCCAACGAGTTAAGCTTTGCTCCCTTCCCTTCCCCCCGCCCCAGCACTTTTGGCGACAAGGCGTTAGCGTGTCTAAGAAAAACTACAAAGGGAAAACACATTTAATTATTGTAGGGGTAAACACGCTTGTCTTAGCCAGAGTTTTAGCAACGGCGCGGGGGAATCGGGAAATGGAAGTGGAAAATTGTTGCGGGGATTGTGGCGCTAAAGTGAGAAAGAAAGATAACGTTACAAAATTAATAAATTTACCATTTAATAAAGTATAAACAACTAGCTAAAAGTTAAACTACATATATAAAGAAACCTTAATTAATAAGCGTATGTCGTATGTCGTTTGCATGTAAGCGAAAGTTGAACTTGAAACTAGAATTATATAGTGTTGGAATTATTATTTTTTAGTTAAAAAGATGAGATATGAGAACCGCTAATTAACAAACAAAAACATAATGATTGATTATCGACTATCGATGATCACGGATGAGGATTTAAAACATAAAAAAAAACAAAATCACAAAAAATACGAAACCCTCTTAAACAAAATATACATTTAAAGAAAAGAAAAGGAAACGGAAAAGATTAAAGAGAATTAGAAAAGAATAAAAAGAAAAAACGCTATATACATACTTATATACATCTATATATATAAAATATATACATAAATTTAAACAACAACAAAAACGTAAATTTAAACTACAGTTAAAAAGCAGAATAGGAAACAAAAAGTCATAAAAAACGATACAAAAAATAGATAGAGATTGACAGCCAGAAGAAAGTAAAAAAGAAAACGATGCTTAAAGTTGCGTTGCACATTTTTTTCAATTTTCATCGTTTGCCAAGCAGACGACAAGAACAACAACAACAACAGCATGAGCAAGATCAGCAACAATAACAACAAGAGTGGTGTATATGTGTGTTGTGTGTGTGTTCTACTCACAAACACACACACACACATGCGCGCACATATATTTGTATACAGAATGAAACACACACACACACATACATGCGCATAAAGCAACATGAGAATGAATTGCATATTTTATTGATTATATATAAATATTTTATATATCTTTAATTACTTTACATATATATATATATTATTTACTCTTAATTACACAAAACATGATCATTTTTTATGTGACCACCAACAACAACAACCAACAAGTAAACTAATTTTTAAATGATTATTATTGCGATTTTACAATTTATTATTACAACTATTAAACATTAAAAACCTACAAAATAAACACAAAAAAAAATACCTTACATAATATATATATATAATCTAATAGATACATTTATACACATTTATATACAACAAACAAATATGAAGTAATGTTTTTTTGCTATTACAAACTACAACTACAATATACACACGTAATTTTTAATTTGTTGATTACGCGACACATTTACGATTACCATATACATACAATTACATACATATTTACATATATACCTTACTTTATTTTTCGGTGATTTATTGCATAGTGTTTTTTCGTCTAATTTTTACAACTTTTACTTAGCAAGCAAATCCTACAAACATAAATTCCTAATTTAATATTTCGTTTAAAATTACAAATAAAACATATGCTTAAATTTTTTTATATAATTATAAACTTAAAAAACTAAAAAAAAAAACACAAATCAATAACAAAACTAACGTAAACAATGCAAAAAAATACACAGTAAAAAAACAACAACAACAAAGTAAAGTGAAAAACGTATGAAAAGCGTTTGAAAATTTTGAAAAAAAAAAACAAAAAAATGCTTTTGTTTTCCTTTTAATTTAATAACAATAACAAAAGTGCAACAGCTCTGTGCTGCTTCTTCTCTATGTTGTGCGTATGTGTGCGAAGGCGAATGTGTGTGCGTGTATGTAAATTGCTTATATCACAAATTGTATGTTGCTATGTATAATTGACTTGGCCAGCAGAGCAACAGGAGACGATGAGAACAAAATCAGTTGAGCAAGAAGTTTCGATCCATTTCCGCTTGTAATTTTCGTAATTTGTAATTTCTGTGTTTTTTCCAGCAGAGACCAGCAGCAGCAAAACAAGAACAGAAACAATTAATATTTTGCTGCAGTGCAACAACAACAGCAACCACAAAAACAACAACAACAAGAACGTATCAGGCAGGCTCTTGACCTAACCTAACTTAGAAAAAAAAGAGAAAAGAGAAATAACAGTTATGCATGTATATATTCATACATGTTGAAAATTCTGTTGGTAAATGCAGTTAAGAAAACACCTGATGTAATTTTATAAGCAAAAATCATTATTATTATTACATAAATTAATTACTATTATGAACATTGCATACTTACACACCTATACAAATATCTTTTGTTTATTACCAGAAACCAGAACCCTTTTTTTTGCATGCAGAAACAGTTACAAAAAAAAAACAAAAAAAAAATTATATTAAAATAAAAGTGATGTTTAACAATTTGAAATAAGTAATTGTAAAATTAATAACTAATTCAAGGAAATATACATAAATAGTTAAAGCAAGGTTTAAAGTAATGGAAAATGTAAACGTAAAGCAAAAAAACAAAAAAAAAAAATATTAAAAAAAAACAAACACACTGACTGTTAATTGTAAAACAATTTCTTTTTTAATCCGTACGATTTATGATTTAAAGTTAAACATTTTTTAAATAAAAACAAAACCTAATAAATGAACTACATATATGCATCTAAACGTAATTACAACTACTATATACAATTATATATATAAATATATATACTATATACATACATATAAATATATGCATAAATATATCAATTTAACAGTAACAAATAAATCTAATCTATTGTACTAAACAAAAAAATGAAATGAAAAACCACAAAAAAATATGAAACTTAAGTGTTGCACGAAAACGTGACGCAAAACAAAAAGTAAAAACAAAAAGTCAAAGAAAATGAATAGAAAATGGAAATGGCAAAATACAAGTGTGACTGTTAGTCAGCTATTATAGTAACAAGTCCATACAACGGCAAACAAATATCTATGTATGTCCATGCACCAAGAGAGCAATGTGTATGGTGATGATATTGAAGTAGTTTGTTTCGTTACATATTTATTTTCTCATTTCGTGTATTTGTGGTGGTCTGTTTCTTATTTTTTTGTTTGGCAACACAATTGGAATTTCTTTACAATTTTGTTTTGTGTTCCTTATGCAGAACGCAAATCTTTATTTCATGATTGGTTTTCTCTTTTTTCATTTTGATTGATATTTTGGGAACTCATTCGTGTGTTGGGCTTTCAAGTTTCGCCGATATACATAATAAAAATGACAATGAAATAGCTATAAAACGATCTAATTTAACATTTAAGCTAAAATAGTTACGAATGATGCGCCAAAAAATTGCAAACTGCGAGCAAAACGACAAAACTGAGAATACTGAAAATACTAAAAACAACAAAAAAAAAAACAAAAGATCGATTATCAATTACATTGAAATCTGCAGTCAGTTCAAGAATTATCGATTATCGATTTCGTTTACAATTTCGACTGGTATCATAGTTAAGCTAAGTAACTGCTGACAAACTAAAACTTACATAACATTATTAAACTATGTTTGTTTTTGTGTTGGTCTCCCCACTGTTTTGTTGTTCAGGTATTCAAATAATGTACTTGTGTATTAGCCTTTAAAGACTAAACTAGAATGATTTGAAATAAGGAAATTTACAGATATCTAAGCTAAATTCCTAAGACAAAACGATTCCACCTAAGACACCTTTTGTAATGACTAAATTTATAGGGCAAGGCAAACCAAAAAACAAAAAAAAAAAAACAATAAGATAATTACAAACATACATAACGAGAGAAATAGTAACAGTTAGTGGTAGACTATATTACACATGGTGAATAAGCGAGAGTGGTGAGATTCGATCAATAACTCTGTGCGTGCATGTTTTGTACTTGTTTTTGTAACTACTTGATGAACTTGATCGTAAAATAATGAAATCAATCTAATAAGGAGCAAATAAAAATAAAACGAACATGGGAGTAAATGAAACAAAATACATAGCATTGATGTTAGAAATCTGACAAAAGAAATCTAAGTGCATAAGACGTTTAATAATTGTTATTTGGTGAATTTGGTGAATTTTGTTTTTGATTTTCAACTTGGCTTTTGTTCGTTCGTTCGTTCGTTAAGCATAAATTCTAATACAAGGTATGTATGTGTATCTACTTTACAGTGGCTCACAGCTAGTATCGATAATATGGTAATCTTAAACGTAAAACCAAGCAAACCAAGATAGAGTAAACAAAACTTATTTGTATGTAGTTTAAATAATACATAATAGACAAAAACGCAAAAAAAAGAGAAAAAACTATGCAAAATAACCAAAATAAAACCAAAATTGAGACTGTAAACATGCAACAAATTGACGCAGAGAATAAGATGAAAAATAAAGCTTATAAACTAACTCTTAACTCGTAAAAAAACCAAAAAAAAAAAAAAAATCTCAGATGAATAGGCTACCTACATAAGTTCGTGTAAGGATTTCGTTGATGGAACAGCAATTTCTCGAATACATTTTAAGTTATATTATTCGTTTATTGCAATTGTTCTTCGATACAGATCTTTGTATTTCTTGTTTTTCTCATCAATTTTCAAGTTCTTTTCACTTTGCATGGTTAGAAATACACACACATACACCCACACACCGAACACACACACACACAAGCATTTTCGTTAACTATGTATGTATAGATGAATGTAAGGCGCGACTAAGGTTATTTAAGAACTAAAATACATAGTTGTTTTATTTATTATGGACATCTAAGCATTAAATTAACTTAAAATACAACAACATAAGCAGGCTAAGAAGTGCTAAGAATTCTCATACTTGCTTTAAGTGTGAATAGTTTTAGCGTTAACTGTAGCTAAAAGCAGCCAAACAAAATTCACCACACACACACACACATAGGCATACATGTACATTTAGATACATTCAACTTATAAACCAATTGTAACGGTTTTTAGGCGTATAAGTGTTGCGAATTGTGTAAAAATGTTTTAGACTCATACATGCATACATATGTATTAAATTTACTTTACACTCTTACACACCCACACACACACACACTGGCAGTATATACAAATTACATGAGATGTTTTTTGGGTCATTTTTTTCTAGACTTTTTCTACTTGTACTTTTTAGAAATAACATTAGAACCGAAACAGGTAAAAAAGCGTTAAATGCATTGAATTTGTGTAATGAAGATGAACAGAAACGTTACATACATACATAGAGACAACAAAATAAGAAAGTAATTGAAATACATACATACTTACATGCTAACATACATATAGAGGCAAGAGAAACGGATAGCGAGAGAAAGATAGAGAGAGAGAGAGGAGAGAACGAAAAGTTGCAAGGTTTTAGTTTACGGTAAACTTAATGAAATTTTTTATAATGTATTTATACATACCTAAATTTAAATTTTTAATTAATTTTTTAATGTAATACGAACACAGTGCCTAAGTAATATCAAAAACAAAACAAAAAAAGAACAAGCAAAAAAAAAAAACAAAATACAAAACGAGTAATAAGCAAAAACAATGCAAGTAAGTGAACACAAAAATAACTGTCAAGGACATTGTTACTAAAAACATACACATAAAAATAATGATTGATTGATTGATTGATACATGCATAAATGGAACGAAACAAAGCAAAACATTCACAATGCGACAACAAAATTTAGCAACAAATTCAAGCAACTAACTAAGCACATACGATAACGATACATTAACGATAACGATAACAACCCGATTTGCATAATTGTATAAATGTAACTGACATAATTACACTCCCCCCCCCAAGAAACAACAGATGCTAATTAAGCTAAACAAAGAAAATACCATACTAATAAATATAACAACGTACCCCCTACATACGTCTCTCGATCATACAAATTATTATATAAATATATATACATACATATGTGTAGAAATTTGACGATCTTTAATTGAGTGCATACGTTAATTGATTTGTTGTCCAAATTCTACCTATATATGGACGATATATACATATAGAAAACTCTAGGCATTTCACATAGTCTAAATGACATCAATTGCAAGTTGAATATTTGATTTATTATTATTATTCTATGAACAACAATTGGTTCACATATTGCATTGGCACCACAATAACAATAACAACAACAACAACAACAAAAACAAAAACAACTACACAAAAGAGAAGCAAAGCAAAGCCAATTGAATGAAGCTGAAGAGAAATCAAGTATATCGATAATTTAATTTCTATAAATTCAAGTTCAAATTTCAATTGTTTATTCGTTTACAAAATAAAAAACAATTACTAAAAATACACGAAATGAATTACAAAGAAAATTTCTAATTATGTTTAAAAATTAATGTAGTTTGTAAAAAAAAAGTTTTAAGCAAAAAGAAAACCAAAAAAAAAAAAAAGAAATACTTTGAATATATATACATAAATTGCAAGTAAATAGAATAAATGTCACTCACTCTTTTTATTTAACCTGCATTGATAATTCATTCATTGGCACCCGATATTTGGAAATTGTTTTCCTTACAGTTCTTCGCTTTGGGGGAATTCTCTTTAACTATTTTTTTTTGAGTCTGTACTTAACAAAACTTAACCTTCAGAAGGGACTATGTCCGAATTTTAATTTAACAAACTTATTCTACTCATGGAAATAACTCTCAAAATTTAGTTGTGTTCGAATATGTTCGAAATTGTTTTATTTGCCCTTCTGAGTAGTACGATGTATTTTGCGGCCAATGTCGTAAGACCGGTCCACCTTGTTGGATGGGTTCAGCTGGGCGTTCATTTAATAGCGTTTTCCTTATCTACGGGCTTAATATACTTTATCAGTTTTCGGTAAATTGTAAGTTGTCTGCTTAAATCTTCAATCTTTTACTTAGCTCCCTATATTCCTATTTCAGTGCTAGCGGTTCAATGGAATAAAAAGCGCTGGAGTGAATGTATTTGAAAAAGATGTATATGTTTATTTTGAAAATCGTAAATAAATTAATGAACAATTGAAAGTTAAAAAATAAACATAATATGTGATGTTGTGAATTCCCCAATTGCAGTTATCGAGATGAAACGAACTTGGTGGTTGGCTATGCGAGTTACTAGTATAACTACATATCTATGATGAACCTTAAAACATGATGATGACTACTTGGCTAGGCGCCGTCTTGTGGTTGGTGTGGTGGGTGTGCCGCCAGTTGGCGGTTTTGGTATCTGCAAATAGAACCGATCTAGTGTTATAAACCAGCATTAACATGGACCTCTCGAGCTTACCGAACGTATGGGCTTCGGTGTGAGTGAATTTGCTGGCGGTGGTTCACGTGGTTGTGGCCCATCAGGATGTCCTACGACAGTCACGGCGACCGGTCTTTGCTCGGAGCCGACACGCTCGATGCTCTCGCTGCGTGAATTGGAGCCGGAGCGCTTGAACATGCCGGACAAACGATTACGCAAATCCTTCTTGCTCGACCTCATGTCGCTAGCTACGCTCAGATCTGAATCAGATCCTTGAATCTATGGATCGAAGCGGAGGTTAATTAATTGACTGATTTGTTTCTGGACTACTGTTTTGGGCTCACCGATATTTCACTCTCGGAATTGCGACTGCTTTTCGTCAGACTGCGTAGCTTGCCCATGAGGCTCTTCTTCTTTTTGCGCGGTCCACGTGGCAAATCACTTTGTGTGGAACCGCCGGACAACCGTGAATCGAGGCGTGAGTCTAGACTGGAGTCCCTCACCAGGCCACCAAGCTCAGAGTCAATGGACTGCATGGATGAGACGCTGCCATCGTCCTGCCGCCAAATATTCTGCAAAGTCAACCAAAATTAGGAATATGCCCCTTTCAGGTTCTTAGCTTTAGTGCTTACCTGATCCCGTTGAATGGAGTGATCGAGGGAGAGACTCTTGCGTATTAGACTGCCATTGGAAGAGTTGCGCGAGATGCGTCCACCACGCTGAGATCCCGCCGCACTTGCCACAGAGCTGGTGCTGCCATGGTGATCGTTCTCTTGCGATGCGGCGCGACGCAAATTCCCGCGTCGCATGCGGCTACGTTCCTGCTCGTCCTCGGTGAGGCGCTGGAACTTACGCAACTCCTCAGAGGCTTCGGCCAAGCGGGCCAGCACACTGGTGATCTGTGAGCTGCTCAATGTGGGCGAGGGACTGCGGCTACGTCGCACATTTGCCTGCTCGGGGCGCAGCGTATGCTGATCGCCGTAGGACGATGATGCATTGCGTGCTCCGGAGGCGCCGCCTACGATTTTCAGATCAGGTGCAATCTTTACCAGCTCGTCGACGGTCTGCAGAAGTGCGCCTACTTTACGCTCGCCGCCATCCTGCTCCATTCGACGCTTGATTAGCTCCTTTTCATAGCGTTCGCGCTGGCAGCAAAGACAAGAGAATTTAATTCAATAGGGATCAAAGGAATCTTGGATGTTGCTACTCACCTCGCGACGCAGCTTCTCGTTGGAGGTGCGCAACTTGGCATGCACATCCCGAAGTTCCAGCAGATCGCACTGCAGCTCCGCAATCTTCTTGCGTCCTTCCTCCATTTCCTCCTCCGTCGAGCGTTTGGTCTGATCCAGTTTGCGCTTGGACTCAAGTCGCTCCTTGTCGCGTTCGCGTTCCACTTCGAAGAGCGTTTGGCGCAGATCGCGAGCCAGCGTGGATGTCTCCTGCAGCAGACGTTGCTGATCTTCGCGCTCCTTTTGCCAGGACAGCTCCAGTTTCGTCTTCATGCCAGGCAGCTTGGTGCTACCGGACCCAATGACACGCTCCTCCTCGAACTCATTGAGCTTCGATTGCATCTCAGAGATTTTAATTTCGTTAGCGCTACGCTCGGACACAAGCTCCGTCTTGACCTTACTGGACTCCAGTCGCGACTCGACAAGCTGATCCTCCAGATGTCCAATCTGCAGTGACAAAAGCAGGGTAAGTCTCTTAACAGTTTAGTGGGTGAAGCTGCTCCGATTACCTGTTGCTCCAGATAGGCAATCTTGCTTTTGTCATCGTCATCGCTGCTGTGCATTGAGCTGCGGCTCTGGCGTCCTGTATTATTAGCCTTTAGATCACCGATCTTCTTCTGCGCCACCTCCAGCATTTGCTTGAAGGCATCCCGATCTTTCTTGAAGCGTTCACATTGACGCTGCAAAGCAGTAACAACTTTAGTAAGGGTGAATTTAGGGTGAATTCCTGAATTGAACTCACCTGCATGGAAGTCAGCTCACCACTCAGGTTCTTCACTTGCTGCTCGTAGCGTAGTCGGGTCGTTGCCACCTCACTCTTGAGCTGCAGCTCAGATGATTGTAATCTAAAAGAAAAGAAGTCCATCAACCTTTTTCTGCATTACCTATGTTTTCTCTACTCACTGCGCCTTGAGCTCTTTGATCTCGGCCTCTCGTCTGGCGCCGTGTCCATTAAGCGAGGATTGCGCCTGCTCGATGCGATTAAAGTCGCTCAGTTTGCTGTTCAGATCATCGTTATCCTTCCGTAGTTGAAATACTAGATCAATATTCATCTCGTTCTCCCGCCGCAAACGCTCATATTCGTGCTCCTTCTCGGCGAGCTTGTTCTTGAGCATGGAACGTTCGTGTTCGCCGCTGTTGTTGTTGCCCGCCTTCAACGCTTTGATCTCAAGTTCGTGGATCTTTTTTTGTGACTCGTTCAGTTTGCGAGCCATGTCGGTGCGTTCAATGCGTATGGTGTCCATCTCGGACAATTTGTACATTGCCGCATTTAGTTCGGTTTGCAGGCTCTGCTTCTCTGTGGTTAGCTGGGCCCGCATTAGAATCGTTTCCTCGGACAGTTTCTCCCAGTGATTATTTAGATCCTCGTAGCGTTTCTGCTCGCCACTCAACGTTGTCTGCGTCTCTTCTAGCTGCTTTTTGAGCTCCTGCACCTGTTTGCTGTCCGATTTGCTGGACTTGGCCTTTAGTTCCTTGATGTCCTTCTCCAGGGATGTCTTTGTTTTCTCTGCAGCCTTCTTGGCACTCAGCAGTTCACTGTCTAGCTGTGTGATCTTCGATTCTAGCTTCTCTCGTTCCTTGGCCTGCTTCTCGGAGTCCTTCTCCAGGCTGGATACCTTCTCCTTCTCACGCTTGTTCTGCGATTCTAGTGAGGATTTGCTCGTCTCACTCTGCTTCAGCTGTGCTTCCTGCTTCTTTAGTTTTTCCTCATGATCCTTAAGCCTGGCGATAAGTTTCTTCACCTCATCGTCGCTACCCTTGAGCTTCTGTTCCAGCTCTTTGGTCTTGCTACTACTGCCATTAAGTTGCTTCAAGCGCTGGACGTCTCCTTCGGCCAAGGCCAGTTTCTGCTTGCATTTTTGCAGCTCCTCCTCCAGCGATTCCTTGCTCGTCTGCAGGGTTTTTAGCTGATTGGCGCCACAACTGCCGACCAGCACACGCATCTCACTGATCTCATCCTCTAGCTCTTCGACCCACTTCTTCAGGTGACTCTTTGGCGTCAGATCGTTAACTCGCTTTGGTGTTCGCGTCGGCAACTTGCCATCTGCCTCCAGTTGCATGCGCTTGACCCGAGCCGTCAGTTCATCGCGTTCTCTTTGCGCCAGTGCCAGAGCATCCTTTAGCTTGGGCAGCTCTGCTTCAACATTCTTCTCCACCGAACTCGACTTGCGGAGCGTCTGCATTTGTAGACGCTTGTTCTCCTTGGTTAACTTGTCGTTTTCGGTATCCAGAGTTGTTAGTTTGCTCAACTGAGCACGCATCGTTTCCGCACTTTGCTCCTTTTCCTGCAGGTTCTTGCGGAGCACAGCCAACTCCTCATTCAAGCTCTTGACCTTCTTCTCCGCCGCACTTGACGAGGAACTGCCAAGGCTGAGAAGCGATCCCTTGCTGCCATTGTCCTGTCGCAGCTTGGACTGCAATTCACGCACATACTTCTTTGACTCCGCATTCTCCTTCTCAAGATCCTCGACTTTTAGGCGCAATATCGAAGCCTCCTGTTCGTTGAGCTCGAGCAGAATGCGCAGCTCCGCGGGATCGTCCTCATCGGAGATTCCCTCATCGCGATCGGCGTGCACCTCGGGTGCCAAACGATGAGCATGGGGCGCAGGACTTAAGCGGCGAGCTATAGTTGAAACAAGGAAATGTGTTAGTTATACTTTTAGAGCAAGTTTTAATTAAGAGCATGCTGATGCTGGTTAGTTACTTTTCTAGGTTAATTGCAATTAAAAGTCGCGGGTTAATCACAATTCATGAGCAGCCGTAAAAAAATGGCAAAGATTATCGGCTGATTAAGCGCATGAGAATTTAAAGTTAGTTCAAGATGTTAAATCAATTTAAATGGACAAAGGATTACAACTTAAATCTCAGTTCCCCATTTAAATAATACTTTTTAACAGATTAGTAAATCTTGCAAAAATGCTGTGTCAGTATGGAATATAGAATCTTTCTAAAGTGATTGAGTAAAAACAAAATTTTGGATCGTACTTCTTGAGCGCGTTGCCATTTTTTTCAACTGCATCATCAAAGACTCATTTTCATCCTCGAAACGAGTCACCTTTTTCCTCATAAGTTCAGCCTGAAATGTAAAATACACATTTGATTTTCATATAGATTATTGATAGTCGATTGATTGTTTGATTGATTGTTTGGTAATTCCATTTCAAAGAGTTCGTATTCGAGGATAAAAAGTTTGCCCTGGCATGTGCTAAACCAATTTCTAAGCTGACATCGATGATCGCTAACTACTTGGGGTTAGCTTTCAGTGAACACAATAATAAATATATGTATTTACACAGAGACGAGTGTTTTTTGAGTAATATTAAAAAGAGTGAAACAACAACGAATTGAACTAAACTACACAATTAGGAACAGTTCACAGCCAGCAAGGATCACAACAGCAGAGAGATCTTAAAGAACCCCAAAAGCAATGATCCTATCGTAGCTTCATTTCTATGGAATCCTAACATCAATTCATCACTTACTTAATAGTCTCTCAGTCTGCCTAACTCAATAATTTGGATTTGGCTTCTTACGAACAGTTCTAAAAGACCCCAAAATATGAAAGCTAAGTTTTATCTAAATTACCAAGCATTAGGAACCACCCTAAAAGACCCTACAACCAATCCTAAAGCAGGATCACATAGCGTAAATATGTTGGGAATGCTCGTATCTTTATCTTATCTCCTATTTTGACTCTTGCTGGCGTGATAGTTGTTTGTGGTGCTTTAGATACCTGCACTAGCCCCAGCGAGCAGAACGTGAGAAATTGCACTGGGAAAGAGCAAGGAGTTGGCATGTTGCCCAGCTCTGGTTGAAGTCGAAGGTGTAAAAAGCGACATAAACGGTGAAGATTCGCGTTCAACGGAAACACGTCGCGTGTTAAGTTCTAAATGGGTTTGTGTTGCATTTTCACTGCAATCCACCGCAAGAGTTTGAGTGCCTAACTCTATCGTTGCAGGCAAGATCGGTGTATTGGAAGCGGCATCGGCTTGGGCGATAATCATCGTCTGCGTGGCACGTGGAAACGCCATGGGAATGGCGAGCATGTCACCTGTTTGAGTACCGCGATTAAGCTGAGACCTCTGCCGTGAAGCCTTCGACCTAAGTCGTTTAAGCTTCAAGTTTCAGTGATTAAACAGTATTCTAAACGGATTTCTTTAATAGCGTCGTTGTCTTACCTCTTCCTCGGCGAATTTGAGTTGATCCTTGAGGTCAGTCTCGCGTTCAATGGAGTCCTGTAGCTCGCGTTGCAAGTGCTGTGGATCTTCCTGGGATCCACCACGAGTTAGGGACTCTCGCGTTATTTTGCCATCTGCGGACGTTGACTTGCCGAGGACGCCCAACATAGGCGCCTTCTTCTTGCCGGGATTACGAAGCTCCTCAGCTTCCGTCTGCATTTGAGGATAATTATTGTCATGCTCTTGGAATAAGTGTCACTATACTAGACTCACCTGTAGCTTGCGTGTGAGCTCGCTGGAGAATCGCAACTCTTCCTCGAGCTTTTTCACTTTTGCCGTCAGCTCGGCATTGAAGGTGCTTTGTCTTTCCTGCTCAAGTGTCTCGATCTTGCGTTCACTCTTCTTCAGCTTAAAACTAAGGATACGACAGTTTTTGGTCGCCTTCTCTAGATCCTTTTGCAAATTGGTTTTGGCCTTGACCTCCTCGTCGCGGAACGTATCTTGGACCTCATCCATTTCCGCTTGCAAATTAATTATCTCTTTTTTAGCCGATTGATTCTCCTCCATGAGCTCCTCACAAATCTGCTCAGCCGCCTGCAGTTTGCGCTTCAGCTCCGACTGACTTTCCTTATGCTCGAGCTCCTTCATGCGCTGGTTTAGCTTCCGTTTATCCTCCGACACACGATCGAGCTGCTCCTTCATGTCGTTCAACTTCTGTTGCAGTATCAACGCTTCCGAGGCTGCAGTGCGATTGGATGCTGTGTCCATCGAAGCCAATCTCCGCAACAGTATGTCGCTCTTTTCGCGCTCCGCTCGCTCGGCACGGGTCTTCATCGCCTCCAGTTCGGTGCGTAGCGTAGCCATTTGATCCTTGAGCGTTGCAGCTGCAGTGGCTCCTATGCTCGGAGACGTTGCAGCCGGTAGGGTTTGTCTTTTAAGCTCCTTGCTGCTATTGATGCTGCTACTGCTGCTGCTGTTGTGGTTGCTGCTGCTGCTGTTATTGATTTCGGTCTCCTTTCGTCGTGTGCTGCTCGAACTGGAACTCGAGGAGGAGACTGTGACTTTGGTTTCACTGAGCGTCGGCAAAGGGTTTGAGACAGCGGGTTTGGGCGTGACGGAGGCAGCAGCGGTTGAGCTGGTAGTGCTAACTGAAGAGGCTGCGGTTGTGCTTGCAACCTTCTTGGGCGGTAGCGAGGCACGTTTGAGTTCCGCCTGCTGGTTGAGTGAAGTGCCGGACTTGCTGCGCTCCGGTCGATCTGGCGGTGGCGGTGGTTCGCTATCCCTGGGAAATGATAGGAGTAAACTGAATTAGTCGGGATTTCCTTCAGTGCCTAATGTCAACTTACTCATCGCGACGTGGCACAGAGCGTTCCCGGCTGTTTTCCCTGGAGTTGAGGCTACGCTGCTTCTTCAGAAGATTCATTTTACGCACACGCTCGGCAAGACTGTCGGTCGATAGGATGACTAGCTCATCTGGAATACTTGAAGTTTTACTAGGGGAGGAAGTGACACGGCCTTGCGTTAGCGTTTGTTCCACCTAATAATGAAAAGGATTTGGGGCAACGATTTTAAAAAGATATTAGCTTAGGAAGCTTACCTCGTTGATGTCCAAAGCGGTGGTGTGACGACGCGGCGGCACCGGCAGCTTTAAGGTGACAGCCACATTGTGATCGTCCACGGGTCGTGACCCCAATGCCACAGAGCTTGGACGCTTTGACGATGATGAAGCGGAATTCTCGACAGCCTCATCGATATCGGGTGTGGAAGCCCAGGATTGCGGACGTTTCTTGAGCTCTACATTGAAGTGGACAACTGAGTTGAGTAAAAAGCAGCATCAAAAGTGCCAAGAGTGCAAATACAAGCAGTTGCAGTCACAGTGACAATCACGGACGGTTCACACAGTCACAGTTACCGATCACACAGTTTATGTTGGTTTGGTTGGGATCCACAATGACCACAATTGCAGTTAGCCAATCAAAAAAAGAGAGCGCAGCGCATAATACGATGGTAGTAGTTAACATTTAACGTTATGCAGATTAGTGTTGAGTGTGAGAGAGATAGAGAGACAGCGTACGAAAGAGACAGATAGATAGAGAGTTATGTAGATGATACGAGCACACGTTACAGTAAATTTGTGCAAGAATTTCTGAATTCCAGTTCAGTTCATGAACGTTACAGTGATCAAAATAACAACTAGGACCCGTTTTAACAGCTCGCTGTTAAAGCCCGACTTAACATGCTGTCTACCTACTATTGCCAACTGCTTTGTGAATTAAAGCAAGCAGTGCACAGTCGGGAAGCAGTGTTTTCTAAAGGCGCATGTTGCCAACTACTTTCTATAATGGTGCAACGTGAATAAAAATTTGAATTTGTGAGATACTTGAACAGCGGTTTGAGAAAATGGGTCATAGTTTTACAAAGTTAATTCGATAATAATAATAAATCAACTAAGTTATTAATATAAAATCGATAAATGGACTGTTCTTATTAGACCAACAATTATTATCCTATAATATGAGTTCAGCTAACTTATCTAAAGTCTGAATATGAATAAGCCATCTATTGTTCTACTATGATTTTTACTCTCATTCAGATTGAAAGCTTAAATTTTGCAGTATAATTAAAATTGCTTAGAACTTAACAATAATTTAAAAAATACATTTAATATCGATTTAGTATGAAACAAAGTAATTTTAAAACAGTGTTACAAAGTCATAGAACAGAAATTAGACGGAGAACATTAAAGAACGTAAAACTAATGCTACTTCTGAAGATAGTGTCAATAAACATTAGTTTATAAATCAGAAATACTAAACAACTTATTCTAGTAATTCAGAATCATACCTATATCATTACTGTTGTTGCCATTGGCGCTCGTCAAGTTTTGTGTCGATGTCCAAGTACGCGAAGATGGCCTAATAACAAAAGTCAAGAATAATTTCATAGGCCTCGCTAGGCATGGCTATAGCTTTAGGATTTCCTGCTTACCGTGAGCTTTGGGCATCGGAGAGATTCGGCGAGGAGGCGGCCACCTCGTCGCCCCCTCTACGAGCGCCATGTTCTTTGTAATCACGAAAACATCGCTTACATCTGGTGGGATAACGTGTCTGGGGATGAAAGCCAAGCGGGCAGAGCTGATCGCCTTTCAGCGATGGGTACAGATGATGCATCTGTCTCTATATAAATTGTCAGCTTTTCTTTTTCTGTAACAACACAACAACAACAACAACAAAACACCTCATTGTATTGAATACACATTTATACATTTTACACAATTTAGCTATTTTTGTTAATGGGATTGATCGATAGATCCGATGTTACTTCCACTAGGCAATGCACCTTCAACTTGCAGGGTATTCAACTATATTTAAATAACGAAGTGGAATTTTTGGCATTGATCCAAGTAAGCAGAAGAATGTTGTACATAAAATGTAGAACATTTTGTGGCAAAGAGATGTTTCGGTCTCAATTTTATTTGCTATTCCGTAATGCTGTAAACCAATCAAGCATTCAACAATCTTTGTCTTGTTCTTATGATAGATGCGTGTAGAAACAGTTCTTAAGTAACTCAATTTCATTGGGCGAATGTAAATACTTTTTATGTTTTATCACAGAGCTCATTGCTTTCAAGTCTGTGTACCATTAATTTGCAATTTGCTAGACGTTTTGATTACTTTTAATAATTTATAAGCAATTTCCAAAGTAAACACACATTCCGAAATATTTAAAGTTAATTTTTAATTGAAATTGTAAGGTAAAAGTCTGAAGACGCTGAAATTATCTGTCTATAATTTACCATTCAAATTAAAATTTACGAGCTAACACTTTAAAAGAAAATACACTGAAAGGCGTCCTGATTGAAGAGGAAAGAGCCAGTAGGAGGAGTATGTGAGTGTTCAGGCAAACATAGGTTTATTTGTAAATATAAACAATAACAATTGTTTACACTTCTTTTGTATACATTTCGACAGAGAGAGAAAGAGAGAGCGCTCTCTTCACAGGTGGGCAGCACGCGCAGTCGAAAAGCTTTGCTTTGCGCATGTTTTCCCGTTAGATGATTGAGTTCAAATTGTAATGCACTCAAAAGAGCGAACTTCTCTTTAATGGCTCGCAAAGAGAGCAAGCCCTGGGGATCGGTGTCGAATTGGTCTCGTTCTCTTTGTAGGAAAGGGGCACAACATTGCAAATGGCCCAAGCACGTTAAAAATAATTATCAACGTTTTTAGACTGTCGCATTTTTTTTTTAAAGTGAATTTAGTTTGTCGCAAATATATAGACAATTCTTCGACTTACACAAAATGATGATGCTGCATTTAGATGAATTTGAAGCTGGGCAATTAGGAATGGGGCCACGGCACAGCTGCTGCATCTACTGCTGCACTACTCTGCTGCAAATTATGCGATAAATTTACCGCATTTATCGCAATCGCAGTGCGATTAATTGCGTAACCGCAAATATCTCTTCTATTCGTTCCCTTTGAATCACACACGCACACACACAATCACACCCACAGATTTCCAATCAATGTTAGATTCATATGAATTTCACCTTTAATTCCATTCACTTTGTTTGAATTTCAATAGTTTGCACCTATTTAAATTTTCTTTTTCATTTTCATTTATTCACGTTTTGTCGATTTTTCGATTTTTGGAATTTATTCACTTTATTCAATTTTACGGCTGAAAAATTAGCTGTGTTTTAAAAATAGAACACAATTTTCTTGAATGGCAGCGCACTTTTCATATATTTTCCACATCAAATGCAATTTTTCGACTTATCTTTAGTTTTTGTTTTTTGTCCCGCACCGATTACAAAATATATATTTTTGTTTACTTTTCCAAATTACAAAACAGACAAAAAATCGATTGAATTATTCTTCCAATTGGATTTTTCACTTGACGCACATACGCACACATAGGCATGCAAATACATATACAATTTGGGATTTCTTTTGATATAACAACGATCGTCGCTCGAGCACTCGAAATATACTTATACAAATCGCTACATCTCTTTCGCACCAATTGCACAGGCAAGCAAATTTCTTTTTAACTTTGCGTGTAGTGAACGTTGTGAACGTTTTGAAAATCGACGAGAAACTAAATTTAAATATTTTGAAAAAGCTCAAACTAGCCAGCCACAGAGTGAGGACTGCAAGTGGCTGATTTACGCTCTGGCTCCCTTTGCGCTCTTGTTCTCTCTTTTGTTTAGCGTCCGTAAGAAATGCGAAAATAATTCATACCCTGGAATGCAAAAATTCCTTTTATGCTTTGCTCATCTCCCTCACACTCACAGAAAAGGATACGCTATGGTTCAAAGCCAAGCTAGCCAAGTAATTAAAATGCCTGCTCAGTTCATAATATGGAATTTATTAAGAAATCATAATGTCGATAGGATACAACATGGATTACAAAATGTGTGCGTGTGTATGTGTGTGAATGTGTATTAGATTTAGATGAATGAATGTTTAGACATTATTCAGTATGTATAAATTACTTATGAGATTATTAGTTGCTCTATGAACTAATGAAGAGTAACCATAAGTATGTATGTATTGTATTGTATTGTATGTATGCGCTAAGTGGGAGTGCTGTGTATGTATGTATGTATTAATGGGGTGTATGCTGTTTTTGTTTGTTTGTTTGTTGTTAATAAAACGAAAGCTTCGAAAGCGTTTACAAATTAACGATGATTGAGTGACGATGACGATAACCACGATGGTAGTGCAACTGTGATAATTGTTTATCATGTCGCGCTTTCAGCCGCAATCGGCATCGTGACATCCTGGTCTTCCTCGTGTTGTTGTTCGTTTGGCGTCGTCGCTGCAACGGCAGCTTTCCTGCTCTCACTCTCTGGCGTGCTTTGGGCAGCAGGTCCATTATTATTCTCATTGGCGTGTGCATTATTTTCCAGAGTTTCCACAACAACATCTCCGGCAACTGTGACTGTGGCAGTGTTAACTGAACTACTATTATTGCTGTCAACTGGCGGATCTGGGCTGCTGTACATCTGTATGACTGAATTGTTGTTCATGTTCTCCACCGAGGCACCCGATATGGACAGCTCATCGGCCGACAAATCATCCGCCACCCCAGCCTGGCTGTCCGTTTGCACCGCCTTCTCCTCCGACAGATGATCGCCCTCGCGTATTGGTCGCTGCGCTGAACCATAATGTTTTGAGATGTCGAGCAGTTCACGCAACGTTTCATTCTCCATGCGCAGCTGTGAGATTGTCTGCAGTTCCCGCTGCACATTCTCATCGTCTGCCGTCGCCGCCCGATGCATGACTGCAGCCATTTCGTTGATTTTGTCACGCTGATCACGTATCACTTGCCACAGGCGTTCGTTGTACAGCTCTTTGAAATTGAACTTGCTGTCCAGCACCTTGGTGACTGTGTGCTCGCGATACTTTTGCATCATCAGCTCCATGGCGCGCTCGTAATCCTCAATGCAGATCTTAAGTTCGCGATTTTCCTTCAGTATCTCGGAGCTGTTCACATTTTGCTGTTGTATGCGATTCACCATGTCCACATTCGTCTTGTTGTTCGAGATGCGATTGAGACTCTCGATGTCGTCCTGGTATTGTCGCAAGCTCTCCACCAGGCGATTGTTAGTCTCTGCCTCCTCAAGCAGCGCTGTTCCCAGTGCATCCAAGTCTTTGACGCGACTAGCCATGCGCTGTGCATCCATGATCATCTGTCCCACTGATAGGTTCGACATGTTTGCCAATTTTTGTTTTCCCAGCTCCGTTGTTTTTTTTTTTTGTTTGCAATCTGCAACAAAGAATTTAGGTTTAGTTTCAATTGGCGTTGCTTTGCTGTCGCTGAGAGTTCACAATCAAGTTTTGTGTATTTACGTTGTAGTAGGGCTTAATGTTGTGGTTTCTTCTTGCTCTTTTCGACGCTCATTTAAATTTTACGAAACAATAAAACCACCAAAAATGAATTACTATTAGAAATTTTGGTACGACCCAATTATTAGGTGGTTTGACAGCTGACTAGATGGGACTATCGATGCATCGATGTTTTTATAAATTATCAAACATCGATTTTCGACATATATCGATGCTTTATGGAAATAAATAATAATTAATAATTAATTTAGGATAATTAACTATGCATTTATATTTTTGAATGCTTTATAAATTGCTCTTTTTTATCTAATATCAGTGTCGCAGTGTGGGAAAGAAGAAAATTTTTCTAAAATATACTACAACAGAAAAACCCAGATAATTGTCACCTGGTTACACTTACATGGAAATTGCAGTTTCCAATCCGCGTGTGAAAAAAGGCGCGTCATTTTATAAAGCTTGTGATGTTTTTTTTTTTTGTGCGAAAAATCAAAACACGCTGTGCAATATTTTTCGAGTTTTTGGATATACTCTTCTCACAGTTTGGATTTGAGTTTCCGTTAATAATACAATGTTTTTATTTAATTCATTGGAGAACAAGTAACGGAATTTTTCCATTCGAAGGAAGGGAGTTGAAGCAAAATTTGGTAAGTGGCAGCCATTTGAAGCTCCAAAAATACCATATATATCACTTCTGGTGCTTTTTTAATAAATATGGTATCACAATGCAGTCATAATGAAAGTGGAGAAACATCGATGATACTATCGATGCATCGCAGTTATTGCATTTTGAAATCAAATATATGCAGTACATTTTATTGAAAAAAACAAAATAAAAACTTAAGTCATAAGTCGCTGAAATATACCGAAAAACACAATTTTTTGGTTGATCATTTTCAAAATTAGGCACATCCTTTCAACAGCTCGCTAAATCCGTTGTTTCCATGATAATATATTTTTCAGTTGCAATTCAGAACAAGCAACAAACTCTTTCAGCGTTGCCATACGTGTTTTTTATTCAAGAACAGCTATCGGTCATCGATCGTCTGGATTTGAATATCGCACGTCAACTAAATTGTTGTTTAACAAATAGCAATAACAGGCGTTGTTGTTTAGCACAAACCAGAGAGTTACGATCAAAGGGTGCGACTTTTCAAAAGATGTGTCTAACAACGAAATTAGATTTATGTTTGATGCGGACTATGCAAGAAATAGCAGAATTTCGAATAGATTACGATCTAAATGGTCTTCTTGGAAGAGTTCAAAGCGCTTACAGTTTGTTCTTCGGCACTTAATTGCTTCCGCTAAAACAACAACAATTTGTCGGAAAGTTAGCAAAAAATTTATTGTCATTACAAAACTAAGAAGCTAATCAGTACAGAACTGCGACTTGAGTCGACAGATGGAAGACTAAACTACGAGTCGTATTCGTTATAACTAAAAACTATAGTTAAAAAGAAATGCACATGAGAGGGCTAACGTTATCCTCTCTATATAGTATAAGTAGGTAATACATACGAACTAATTAAGTACTTAGATGCTATGTTGCAATTTGTATATGTATGTAAGTACAAATTCGTGTCATTTTTTTCGCGCAAAAGTTAAAAGGTTTAAAATCAGAGGTAGAAATTCGAATCAGGAAGCTACTCGAAACCTATGTAGCCCAATAAAGGCCACTACCAGAGGTAGAGGAGTGTAGAGCATACATCGTATATAATATATATATAGACTAAAAGATCACTAAAAGACTGCTAGACACCAACGCTGTTCAAGCTACCAGACGAGAGATTCTCCGAGCGACTCGACAGACGTGTTCGCTTCAGTATGACACGACCCGGCTTGTTGCCCGACGACTGCAAACGCGGACTGTCTGCCGAAGTGTCTGTCGGCTGATTAAGATGATTATTGTTGCCACCAGAGGCTGCTGCTGCTGCACGTTCCAGCGTGCGCTGTGAGCGTCGCAAAGAGTTGGACGACATGCGTCCAAGTCCATTGAAGCCCAATGTCTCAGCGGGTCGCTGAAAATAGCCCATGTCCTGACCCAGCTCCTGTGCATCCTTCTCATCGAGCGTTTGCTGCTGCTGTTGCTGCTGCTGTGCCAGCGGATTAAGGGTGATGTGAATGTGACGATTGCGCGGCTTATTCGGCGAGCAAGCGCTCAAAGGCACAAAATCCTCTCGCAGCTCGGCGAGACGCGGCTTATGCTGCTGCTGCTGATTGTTGCGAGAGCTACGTCGCCGACAGAGACACAAACAGGCGAAGAGCAACAGCAGCAACAGCGCAGCTCCGCCACCAATTGTGCCTGTTACCAATGGATTCATGCGGAACGTGTCATTGTGACTGGGCGTCGTTGTGTCCAGGCTGTTGTGCAGCGTTGGCTGAGCAGTTGTTGTTGTGCGTGGTCGTTGAGTGCGTCCCTGCTTCAAGGAACTAAACTCGGAGGCAGCTACAGCACTAAACGATTGCAGCTTGAACTCGTAAATGGTGCCGGGATCCAAGGCGCCGATCTGAAAGCTGCGCGACGCAGCGCCATCGATGGTGGCCTTTAAGTACTCGCCTGCCGACGCCGAGGGACGATAGTAGGCATAGTAGCCGGATATAAGCTGCTCATCGGCCGAGCTATCCAAGCGCCAGTGCAGCACTACTGCGGTTTGCGAGTACTCGACAATCTCTAGAAGATCGGGCACTGGCAATGGAGCCAAAGCTGCGCCACGCTGCAAAAAGAACTTGCTGGATGTGTTGCTCTCCTTGTTATCGTTGTTCGAGTAGACGGCCATGATGCGAAAGCGATAGCTACGATCTGCTTTTAATCCCCCTACGGATGACGTAAAGTTCTTGCCACTTTGATGATCCTTGCCATAGGGAATGTTCTCGTTGGTGGTGTGCCAGCTCTTGCGCTTGTTGCCGCTGCCATTGTTCTCGGGCAGCATGCGATACTGCACCTTGAAGAATTTGATAAGCAATCCCTCGTTGCGCTGCACCTGCCAACGCAGCATCACCGATTCATCGGAGAGTCGCGTCACATTTGGCGCCGAGGGCGGCACCATTTCGTGCTTCGGCTTGCGATGTCCATGCCCATGACGATTGCCGGTCTGCTGTTGCTGATGCTGTGTCTGCTGTTGCTCGCTTCCCGACGGTATCTGTTTGGGATTCACCTGGAGCAGCGTGCCAGCGCTGTGCTCGCCCAGAGCGTTGCGTGCAAAGCACTGCACATAACCAGCATGACGCTTCTCCACGCTGTGCAGCAGCAGTGTGCCATTTGGCTGCAGTTCCGCCTCCACATCGTTGGCGCTGCTCTCGCCATTGAGCAGCCAATAGATCTGTGGCTTGGGCGTGCCACTGGCCTCACACTCCAGCTGCAAGCGTTCACCCTCGTTGGTCAGATTGGCGCTCGGCGGCAACACAATGCGTGGTGCCTCCTGCACCTCCAGCTGCAATCTGTGTTCCACAGCTGGACGCTGGCCATTGTCCAGAAAACAAATGTAGCTGCCTGCATCTTGTGGCTGTAGCTGTTGGATTTGCAAACCAAGTGCCAGCATTTGTGTGCGATTATTGTGCAGCGCATTTGGCGCATCGGGTCTACTCCAGACAGCTTTGGGTGGCGGATTACTGATGCCGGCACACAGCAAGATCAGCGTCTCGCCAGCACGCGCTATCAGCTTGCTGTGCTGTCTTTGTCCCGGCAACAAATGCGGCGCCGACGGCGGCAAAGCATCGCGACTCTTCACCTGCAATTCCAGGCGACCCGGCAACGTGACACGCACTCCAGACGCTGTGTTGGTGGCCACACAGCTGTAGCTGCCGCTGTGGGCCGTGGAAACATCGGCGATCAACAGCGTGCCATTGGAGCCCGCCGTTTGTATCTGCAGTCCGTTGTGATAGAAACTCCAGCTGGGCGGCGGATTGGACACCACTTGACCGCAATGCCAGATCAGCGTATTGCCAGCGGGCAGTTGCCATTGCGCTGCATTGCCGGTGGCATTGCTAATGCTGGCCAGCTCCAAGCGTGCAGCAGTTGAGGTGACAGCCAGAGGGCCAAAACAGGCGATACAGCGATATTCACCAAGGGTTTCGGCCCGCACTTGAAGACGCAGCCTGGAGATGTCGTTGTCGTGGCTAATGGTGATGTTGTAATGTGCCTTTGTCTTGAGGTATTTCACTCGACGCGTGTGTGTTGCGGAGGACGAGGAGATGGAGTTGGAGCTGGCGCTGGAGACGAAGCTCCATTCGAAACGCTCCGGCCGCAAACTGGTCTCGCATACCAAGACAACCTCGTCGCCCAACGGCGCCACAGTGGATTCGGGTGCGCGCACAATGCGCACGCCAGGCGAAGAGGACGAAGAGGAGGAGGCGGCGGCCTGCAAAACCGGAATTGCTGCAAGCAACGACGTCAGCAGCAGCAGCGGCAGCGACGTCGACAGCAAGCGTCTCATTTGGGGGCTGCAATAATTTTTTGATATATTCAATATACACAATGCCACAGCTTTGCCGAATGCCAAATATATAAAAAATGGGTACGCTTGCTTACCTAATTCTTCGCATGCGTTTTCTATACTAGGTTTTTAATTATTTTTGTTTTTTTGTTTTGTAATTCACTCACGCGTTTGCGTTTGCGCAGTTCCGCAGTATTTTAAAATTGTTATTGCTTTATCGCTGATTGCGCGCTCATTATCAGCGTGTTTGCCATTTAACGATTACAACTGATGCGCACTTAACGAGCAACATTTACGAAAAACAAATAAACAGCATTTTATATTAATTGAACAGCGATATTCGGATGCTGTGAGTTGCGACTGCGACGCCAGTTCAAGTGTACAACTGGTTCGTTCACTTGTCCACCAGTCATCTGGTTCATTAACTACTAGTTCGCGCTGCTTGCATTTCATTTGTCGTATAGCAGCGTTGTATGTGTGTGTGTGTATGTGTACCCAGCTGAAACTCAGCAAGTGATTTTGACGCTTACCTTAAAGGGAACATTATCCCTAGAGGAAGGGATTTTTTATGTAAATATTTTATTTAAATTGAAGTAGTCTTTCTACGAAGAAAATAAATGACAAGAAGTACTTCTGTGTGTTTTAACGACCAAAAATATAAAAACTAAATCATTACTATTGAACGATACTGTCATTCCTCTTACCGCAATATCTACAATTAAATTACTCTTTGATTTGTTTTTATTTATTACTGCAGTTATTTGACACACTTATAAACAATCAATGAAACAGAATGGTTTCTCATTTTTTATACAATCTAATTTATTAATAATTCTTAGTACTAACAGTAAGTAAAATGCACTAAGCTGGCGGCTTTTGTACTTTAGCCAACTCTGCTTTGAACTTAACAATGGTTTCGCGGGCCAACTTCAGTTTATCTTTCAGCGTCACAATCTCGCCTTTAACCTTTTGCTTTACATTCACTATGTTGTCCAACGTTTTGCTCTTCTTTTCCTCAACTGAAATTACAAAGAATATAAGAAATCATTTTTATTAGGTAAATACTTCATGCATATGACTTACAATCCGTATCGTGGTTAAGCAATCCATTGGCACTCTGTTCCGACAGCATCAAATAGTGTTGCATTATCTGTGTAGGCTCCTGAAAAACGATTTCCTCGTATGACTCTGAGACCAGGCCTTTTTTCGTATCCATGGTGGTGGAGGAAGACGTCAGTTCACCGTCCACAACAGGTGATTGGAATAGCTTCAAAATGTGATAGCATGTAACAGGCCTCTCTGACTGGTCGTTGAAGTAAATCTTGATGACCACTTCGAATTCACCCCAGCCAGTCTCAGTGATTTCATAGGGCGGCTTAACCACAATGCGATTCGGGTTCGCATAGCTCTCGTGCAGTTTAAAGTGTACCTTCTTGACATAAATGGACATATCCTCATTATAGTACGGCTTTAGATACACCTTCCATTGATGTGTATGGCCGTCTTCCTCCCGCTTTTTGCCGAAAGAGCGCGCAATGTTGCCGTACACAATGGGCTTCACAATGGTCACTCCTTTGAGACGACCACCTGCTTCTGCGTTGAATTCAGTCATAATTATTTATTTAACAATTATTATTTTATTATTATTTGTTTCTTTTCACAATTTTTGTTTGTTTAGCGTTTGTTTTGATTTTTCACGATGTCCCAAACAGCAGGGATGAGATATAATATCGATATATCGACAGCTCAATCGCCGCGATATTTTAGTACAGGGAAGCATTTTCGATACATAACATTATTCGATAATACGAGCTGTACTTTGATATATCGAAAGTTGGTATTGCGTTGTCATCCCTGGTTGATATTTTCTTAGACGCCGTCGCGTCAATAATAAGAAATCTGGCGCAAAAGAGTAAAAAATAGTAAATAATTGCTAAATAGCAGTGAAAAGTGGTTAAATTTATTGAAAGGCCAGTCGTTGACAGAACAACATGATGGCGCGCCGCGGTGGAAAGCGCATACGTATGGATGATCCGCCTCCGGCCCCAGAATATGAAGAATTGCACAGGTAACAATCACACCAATTAGAAACTATTTACATTTACTAATGTTTAAATTTTTGACAAAGTGATGCATTAAATGAAAGCGCTTCGGATGCGGACAGTCCCACAAAGCGAATGACTAGGCTGCGTGCTCGCGGTGGAGTGCGTGATAAGCCGCCCATCATCGATGACGATGAGGATGAATTCTTTGCGCCCGTTTCACGTAAACGCAAGACGCCACAGACTCGTAAGCCGCCAGCAGAGCGCAAGGAGCGTATTGAGCGACCGCGCAAGGAGCCTGTGGAAAAGGCGCATCACGAGCGCATCGACAATGAGCGCGAAATCACCACAGATGAAAATAGTTTATACTACATAGTTCGGCACTCCAAAAATCCCATTGCGGTAAGCTAACTCGTTCTCTCTATATGACAGAGGTTTAATAAAATGTTGAATATGTAGAGCATTGTGGACCAATGGATTGAGCAGTACAAAGCAAATCGGGAGACGGCGCTGGTCGCCTTGATGCAGTTCTTTATCAATGCCAGTGGTTGCAAAGGCAAAATCTCCGAGGATATACAATATCCAGTGGATCACACGGCAATCATTCGTCGCATGACGGAGGAATTCGATGAGGTAACCACCCACAATCTTGAAATCAAATCAAAACCACCAGCTAAAGCGGTGTTCTCTTATTTGTACAGGAAAGCGGCGAGTATCCTTTGATTATGACGGGCACACAGTGGAAGAAATTCAAGAATAATTTTTGTGACTTCGTGCAAACGCTTGTCAAGCAATGCCAGTACTCTATTATCTACGATCAGTTCTTGATGGACAATGTTATTTCGCTCTTAACTGGTTTATCCGATTCTCAAGTGCGCGCTTTTCGTCACACAGCCACATTGGCAGCCATGAAGCTAATGACTGCTTTGGTGGATGTCGCTCTACTTGTCTCAAATAATTTCGAAAATGCCGCCAAACAATTTGAAGCCGAGCGCGTCAAGGTAAAAGAGACACATTTTTACAGCTTTCTTTTTAAGTTGCGTTTAATGCTATTTAATTTTTCAGTCTCGTGATAGACGTGCATCGGATCGCTTGGACTCGCTAATGACAAAGCGATCGGAGCTGGAGGAGAATATGGATGAGATCAAGAGCATGTTGACGTACATGTTCAAATCGGTGTTTGTGCATCGCTATCGCGACACGCTGCCTGATATTCGTGCCATTTGTATGGCTGAGATTGGCATCTGGATGGAGAACTATCCGCAAAACTTTCTTGATGACTCCTATCTCAAGTACATTGGCTGGACGTTGCACGATAAAATTGGCGAAGTGCGTCTGCGTTGTTTGCAATCCTTGCTGCCGCTCTACGACAAAGAGGAGCTCAAAGGCAAATTGGAGCTGTTCACTTCCAAGTTCAAGGATCGCATTGTGGCCATGACGCTGGACAAGGAGTTCGAGGTGTCTGTTCATGCCGTTAAGCTGGTTATTAGCATCTTAAAGTGAGTCCAAGTCTTATATCCATTAATAATAGATACTAATGTAATTGCAATTGTTTTGTAGAATACATCCAGAAATATTGGCCGACAAGGATTGTGAAATCGTTTACGAGCTGGTCTACTCATCACATCGCGGCGTTGCCCAGGCAGCTGCCGAGTTTCTCAACGTGCGATTATTCCATTTAACCGCCGACATGGAAGAAACGAAAACCAAACGCGGCAAACTGCGATTGCCCAATACACCATTGATACGCGATCTTGTGCAATTCTTTATTGAATCGGAACTGCACGAGCATGGCGCTTATTTGGTGGATTCTTTTATCGACAGCAATGAGATGGTGCGCGATTGGGAGTGTATGACAGATCTGTTGCTCGAAGAGCCCGGTCCCAATGAGGAAGTGCTGGACAATAAACAGGAATCGACGCTCATCGAGATTATGGTGAGCAGCGTTAAACAATCGGCCTCGGGTGAAGTGCCAGTGGGACGTGCAAGCAATCGCAAGTTCACACTTAGCTCCAAGGAACTCAAAGCCATACAGGATGAAAAGGTCAAGCTGACGGAGCATTTCATTGTGACATTGCCAGCGCTGCTCGAAAAGTATCAGGCGGATAGCGAGAAACTGGCCAATCTGTTGGCAGTGCCGCAATACTTTGATCTCAACCTGTATACGACAAATCGACAGGAGGGCAATCTACAGGCGTTGCTCGACAAGATCAGTCAGGTGATGTGTATGCACACCGGCCGCGAAGTGCTCGAGACTTGTGCCAAGACGCTGGAGTGTCTTTGTGCCGAGGGCAGCGCTACCTACACACGCTGTAACATTGCGCGTTCCAACATCATCGAGAGTGCGGTCAACAAGTACAAAGACACTATCGTCGAGTGGCGCAATCTGATCTTAGGTGAGTCCTTTTAAGTCACATGATTTCTGTGTCAGTTGAGCTAACTTTTTTTTATTTCTTTGGCAGGCGAAGAGACACCAAATGAGGATGACATCTACAACATAACCATAACTCTGAAAGTACTCTCAATTTTGTATTCATCGCACAACTTGAATCCGTGGGATCTGTTCAAGTCGCTGTTCCGCGATGTTGAAGAAGCACAGTGCAAGGACAACGTTGAGCGTTGTCTGCCCAATGAGGCGTTGGCCTATTGCATTGAGGCCTGTTACTTCTCGATCAGTTGGGGTCTTTACTATGTGGAGAACGATTGTGAGGCTCTGAATGTGGCCGAAGTTGTTGCCGAGCTGCGCAGTAATTTGGATAGCTTTATGGCCGCCTGTTTTGAGTTAACTCGGGACGGACCCACAGTGCAAATCCAAGAGGCTGTATGTAATGAACTCATCAAGCAGTTGTATCCATATTTATAAACTTTTCTTCATAGGCCTATCAATCCATTTGCGACCTGTTGATCATCTACTCGGATCAATTGGCACGCAGCGAAAGCGAGCACATACGCAGCTTGGAATACAAGTCACGCATGGACGAGCATCTTATTCTTGACAATTTTGTGCAGCACTATGTGTTCTCATTAAAGCAGGTCGTGGCCCAGGACGAGACACGCATCGAGGAGCTGCACAAGAAGCGCAACTTTCTCGCCTGCTACTCCAAGCTGGTGGTTTACAACATTATACCCACGATGCGAGCGGCCAGCATATTTAAGTACTATGTCAAGGTCTGCAAATAGTTGTTAATAATTGTTGAATTTATTTAACTAATTCATTTCGTTTTGCAGTGCTATAATGAGTATGGTGACATTATCAAAGCAACGTTGGGCAAGGCGCGTGAGATCAATAAGGTTAACTTTGCAATGACGCTACTCTTGAGTCTCATTACCGTGTTCAAGAGTCTCCAGGAACAGAGTGACGATGGCCCCGTATCGAAGAGCTCACAGGAGTTTATCGATCTTAAGGAATTGGCGAAACGTTTTGCACTCACTTTTGGCTTCGATGCACTCAAAAATCGGGAATCTGTTGCGGCCATTCATCGTGGCGGCATTTATTTTGCAGCCAAAAAGCAACCCGACGATCCAGTTCGTGCTCCCACACGTCTGCTATTCCTCGAGGTGCTCAACGAGTTCAACTACAAGCTGTTGAAACAAGATAAAAAGGTGATTATGGCATTTCTCGACAAGGTCATACCACCGGGAATGCCCTCGAGCCGTGCCGAGGAGTGGCAACCACTAGTGCTCTATCGCAATTCGCTGCTCCACGGGGAAACCGATCAGGCGCCGGTGGCCACACGACGCGCATACACACGCAAGCGAAGAGATCACGGTAAGCAACTAAACAACCTAACTTATAAGAGGCAATTTAAAAAATTTGTTATTTTTGTAGATGAGGATGATGAGGAGGAGGACGACGATGAAGAACATAATGATCCCGACTATAGAGGCTAAGCTCCTCGAATGGGAAACAATCACACACACTTGTACAGTATACACAGAGATTTAAGAATAAAATGTAGTAATTAAACTGATTTAAATCAATGATGTTTTATATTAGAAATCATTACCATGTAAGTATTGAAAATAATCCTTATGCACGGCAACCTTTATGTTTCATTATTATTAAGCATTTTTTTTAGTTTTTCTTAAGCTGCGTGCCTAACTTTGCTTTCGCCTGGCTTAAATTATAAACAATATTGAAGTTGAGTATCTATAGCCTTTAATACTTTGCCTTTGACTATTGTGACTAATGATAATTTATGAAAATAACGCGAACTAAAAGTATTAAAGCTTTTTAAAAGAATAATTATAATTGCAAGGTTCTGAAAAAGAATGTACAAACATAAAGTGAGAGAATATTATTGCAAAAGATTTATTACAAACGTTTTCATGAATCCCATAAAATATTATTTTTCGTTTAAAGCATAGGAAAAAAACAAAGATAAAATATACATTATTTTATCATTTATATCTTATAGATATATAATTATATTAATTAGTAAGTTGTTTGGCCATGCGCGCTACAACATGTACATGCTAAAAAATAATCAGTAATAGATCGCACAATATCAATTATATTGTATAATCTCCAATTTATCTGTATAAATATCGAAAACATTTCCATAGTGAAATCAGTCATGGAAAATACCAAGTGTAAAAAGTGTCAATTATCTTTCGAAGTACTGATCCTACTTCTAGGAACCGCCAGTGCGCTGAACTATCGTCTAACTCCTGAAAATGAAGAGATATATACGGAATGCCCAAATCAACCATCAACCGTGAGGCATATTACAGAATTTTTTGATCTTTCGGAACTAACGACCAAAGATGCTGGGGATAAGATATTAGTGTCTGGAAATCTTACATCTATCTGGAACTTCAACCCAACTGATATTGTTACAGTAATTTTATTTTATTATAGAGAAAACTTGTTAGTTTGAATAATAATTTAATTACATCTGATTATCACACAGGGTTCAGTAAAGATGTATCGTTATGATCGTAGAGAGTGGGATAATTCCTTCTTAAGTATCTCAGTCATCGACATGTGCACTGACATGTTTGATGAACGAAAGCACTGGTACAAGTTTTGGATACAGTATGTAGTCAACGTTGAGGAAGTAAAGGAAAAATGCTTTTTGAATGGTGTAAGATATCTTAACTTAACGGAGAATATATATAAATAATTGTTTTTCATTTTTATAGGCAAAATTTATTCATGAACCGTTTGCGCTAGATATGAAAACAAATATAAATGCAATTGTTCCTACAGGACGACATAAGTTGGTAATAACACTTAAAGCGATTGACAAAGAGGGGCATACACGAGAGCCTACTATGTGCTTTGAAATTATAGGCGAGGTAAACAAAGGTTGAAAAATTAAAAAAAAAAAAAACTGGTGTTCCTCCAATTAAATTCATTGCATAAATAAATCTACATATCTTGGCAACAATATTAATTTAAACTTGGATTCTTTTACTTTGGAGTCCATTTGGTACCACAACAGTTTATAAGTATTTCATTTGTCATTTGAAAGTTAATTTTGTTTGTTATGAACTTTAATAAAAATTCCTCGGACCTAATATCCGAACCTGATCGTGATATAGAGAGTTTGAAATTCGCTCCGTTTTATCGCAGCCCTGCTTAGCACTCGTTCGATACATATCGATAGCGATGCCATTGAGCTGCCTCTATGCATATCGATGTACTACCATCAATTGCGTGGAAGATTTGGCGCGCACGCGATAGAAGTACGAGTACGAATTCATTTTGTTTATTTGAGCGTTGCTTTGTCACAAATATGGAACTACCGAAGACGCCCGATGAATTGTCAGCACAAGATCTCGCGCGGTGCAAGCAATTATTAGAGGATCCCGCAAAATGGCACACGATACCAATGCTGAATCACACGCCGCTGCACAAACTTAAAGACCTTGGTCTGGTGCGTTTCCGTGGAATGGTACAGGACATGATGGATCCAGAAATCTATTTGGAGCGCTACGAGATCAAGTCAGCGAACGGAACCACGCGTTTGCAGGAGGGCAAGTATCGGGATTGTCTGCGCCTAGCCAAGGAGGAGCAACTCGACTACAATGCCGAAAGCAATGTGCATGGCGAGAGGCGTACGTTGTTTGTGGTTTCGCTGCCGGGCCAAAACGCATGGGCCAAAGAACACGAAAAAGAATGTGGTCCAGAGATGACGCCTACACCTGAAATTGGAGTTGGAGTCGGAGTTGGCATTAAGCGTGCTTTTGAGGAGAAGGAAGACATGGACGTTGACAGCACTGATGATGTTTCTAGCCAGAAAAGGCAATGCAAGGATTCACCTGGCACAGCGAGTGGTGTTGAAAAACCCACCGCAGTGCTAGGTGCAGAATATCTGCTCAACTCGCCACTGCCTGATCGCCCGAGCATGGCGTGTATGATTAAAGTTTATGAGGATTTTGATAAATACACTTTGAACTCGCTGATGGATTTTGTGGGCTTCTTGTCTGTGGATCCAGCACTAGACGCAGCCACACTGGATGTGGAAGCCATGCAGCAAATGGATTGCTTGAGTGAATTGCAGGCACAGAATCCATCACCATTTCTCATACCACGTTTGCATGCCTTTGGTGTGAAGTCGCTGGCGCATGCAAATCCTCTGCTGGATCGTAGTTTGCTGCAGCCAAGTGTGACGGATGTCCAAGCGGACACAGTGCACAAGGATCTGCGCATGCTGCTCAAGCTCTGTCTGTTTGAGGACGATCTGGCCGCCGAGTATTTGCTGTCGCATCTCATTTCCACCGTTTACAGTCGCTCCGAGATGCAGAGCATTGGCAAATTCGCATTAAACCTGTGTAATCTACCCAAGGATTGTCTGCCTAAGGATTACACGAGAAAGCTCTACGAAGTGCTGGAGCTGCTGCTACCCGCCAGTCACTATCTGCCCATGTCGTTGGACACCATGAACTCGGCCGCCTTTGCTCCCAAGTAAGTGCCAAATCAATTTGAAATATCAATAAATTTTAACTTTTAATCAAAACAGAAAGGATTATGAGACGAATAAACTGGTGTCGGGGCTGTTGCAGCTGGCGCCACACACACATCTGGTGCTTGACGAGACGCATATGCAGCAGGGCAAGCTGGAAGCCAACGGTGTCCAGGCCATACAACATTTGGCGCATTTGATCAACAATCAGCAGCTCAAATGCGATTTTCAGTATTACCAAATCGATTACAATGTTGACATTCCAGTTCTGGTGCTCAGCGAGGGTCGCAGCATGTTGCCGGTGAGTGGAGGAGCCTTATATTTAAACATATATCTTTGTATGGCTTGTGCTGAAGAGAAAAACATTCAATTTTACAATATGTATATTGTTTATCTGTCTAAGCTAAGGCTAACAATAGGCATCTTAAGTTAGTACTTCTACATCAAGCACCTTTTTTTGTCTATAGTAATATACAATCGCTTTGCTTCCAGAGTGATTTTGTGCTGCCCATCAATGCGGATGCCAAGGCCGTGGATATGAGCGAGGAATCAATGAAGGCGGCTCTACACTATTTGCAACCACAACGATTGCAGCAGTTCCGTTCCTATCTGACCTTGGCACGCACCAGTGAGTTCAGTGTCAGCGAGGAGCTCACGGAAACGATCCAACAATATTTTGTGGACATGCGCAAAGCGAATGTAAAGAGCAATGCCGATGATCTGCATGGTCTGTTGGTGCTATCGCGTCTGCTGGGCATTTCGCGTGGCAAAGTGGCACTGGATAAAGAAACCTGGCACCTGGCCACCGAATACGAGTCCAAGCGACGACAGCGCCTGCAATCGCTGCCCAAATCAAGTGCACAGTTGCGCAACTAATCGAGTTTTCTATTTATTTATATTTTAGATTAAAAATAAACTCATCTATTTAATGTTTCGCTTTGCCTTCAATTGCTGAAAGTCTAGAAACCTGTTGCGTCCATTGATGTACCACAAAGTCTCCTGGTATGAGGATGGCAGCACCTCTTTCACATTCTGCTCCGACCGAAATGTTATGTTAAATGTGTTGGTGGTGACCTCCTCGAAGGTGTTCGCATTCATCACCTGGACCACAGTTAGAATCTGCATGAATTGCTCAAAAGTGTAGACGACATAAGCTGTCATTTTGAGAAACGAATGCACCTTGATGGGACTTAAAAACGCAATATCCATCATGCATTCAATAAACGGGCGCGACTGCGTATAAATGCTGGCGGTCATGAAGCTAATTTCGAAAGCGTTGCGCATGACGTAGCCACCAAAGATGTTGCTTTGGGAGTTGCGATTGTCGGGAAACGGATGTATCAAGGTTGTCTGAAATGATTGCGACATCCAGGCTGAATTCTCAGGCAACTTAATGCGTTCATCGCAAACTAGATCCGGGCCATTAATACGACGAAATATGTCAAACATCAGCTTCTCATTGGCCGGTGAGGGTCGAAAGATTGGTTTCTTGCGGCGACGACGTTCTTGCCGTTTAACAGCGGCATCAAAGCAGAGCTGTTCCGCTTCGTTGCATGGTTGCAACTCATTCACGGGTGCCCGTCCAGTGTTTGTGGCATTTCTGGCCACCATCATGAGAATGGTTTTGGTAATGTTCCGCTGCTGTTGTCGCATATAGATGGTAATTTCCATTGAGCTGAAACCCACCCAGGAGACATGACCGCAAAACTCAATGTCCACGGTAGCATCAACGTTATGGAAGTTGTAGAAATCCACCTTGTCCACCAGCAGTGTCACAAACACATAGGGCAGCGGCACTCCTTGTGGCAACTTTGGCACCTTCACATACCGATGACATATCCACACTGACAGATTTGCCTTCAAATATATAGAAAGTGGTTCTCTCTTTTTGCACACCATCTGCAAACTTACCAGCAAACAAATCGAGATCCTCCATCAAGCGTCCGACACGCACACGAGACAAGTGATTTATGTAGCGATCGCGTTTTGACAAGCAACTTATGGGTACAACGGCGGTGGTGAAGGAATCCTTAATGCAACGATATGGCAACTCCTCACGCTTCGGCTGAAACTTCAGCAATCCTGAGCGACACACTGGAATCGTATGATAGCCCGGCTTTACACCGATTTTTTCCTTAAGTTTTTTTGCAACTATAAAAGATACAGCATGAGGAAGAGTTTGAATTGCCATTAATTGGGTTATTACTCTCTTCAATAGTGCCCGAACAATGTCCTGATTGAAATTCCTCAAAGTCGCATTTATCTTGCCCCATTATAGTGGATCGATGAATGATCCGCAAGCAGAAAGCCAAATTTCTTTGCAACGGACATAGTGTTATTTGACGAACTGAGCGCATCGATGGCAAAAGGCCTTGCTTTTAGGTATTTTAAAACATAGAAAATTAATAATTTTGAAAGAAAATTCCAAATGACACTTTAAAATATCATATAGTTTAAAAATGCATATCCTTGTAAAATTATCGCATACCTAGTTTTCGAATGTTAATCCCAAACATATTAATTATTACAACCAACGAATTAATACTTTCATCATCTTAGTTTATTCTGATTCCTATAACAAATTCTTCCAGAAGTTTTATTAGTGGTGCACAAAATTCGAATTTCCTATATCTGTGCGCACCTCATTTCAATTTGCTGGGGGGGCATTTACTCATGATGAAATGAATTGAAAAAGTGCAAGCTCATCATTATTATGATCTCCTAATGTTTGCTTACAGTAGAGCACTCATGAATGAATTGAGCTCTAATAAACTGCATAGTCATCGTTAGCAAGCTTGATGTTCGCTCAATAGCTCTCCGTAAGTTGTTAACGCTTCCACTCAAATAGTGCTTATCTCTCGCTCTCTCGCCGTATAAAAGCTATGCAAAATTGAGCAGAAGCTTCAGTTTATATTAAACCGCTAACAACAACCGTTCGTTTACAAAGCAAAAATCAAAACAAAACAAAAAACATGTCGAAAATTGTTCTCTATGGAATTGACATGAGCCCGCCCGTTCGTGCTGTCCTGCTCACACTCAAGGCACTGGAATTGCCGTTTGAGTACAAGGAAGTGCAGCTGGGAGTTCAAAATCGCACACCGGAATTTCTAAAGATGAATCCACAGGGCACAGTGCCAGTACTGGATGATAATGGAACCTACATTCACGATTCACATGCCATATGCATATATTTGTGCGAGAAATATGCCAAAACAGATGCCATATATCCAAAGGATTTAGTTAAACGGACGGTGGTTAATCAACGTTTGTTCTTCGATGCCGCCGTCTTATACAAAGCTCTGTGGAATGTGAGCAGCTCGTTTTGGCAAAGCGGCATTACTGTGGTCGTCAAGGAGAAGACACGTAATGTGCACGCTGCCCTCCAATTAACTGAGGATCTACTGGCGAATAATCCCTATATTGCTGGCGATGCATTGAGCATTGCTGATTTGTGTTGTGTTGCCACAGTCTCATCGGTGCCCGCTGTTTTGGACATTGATCCAGTCAAGTATCCCAAGGTTACCGCTTGGCTGGAACTGTTGAAAAAGCTGCCATACTACGAGGAAGCCAACAATGTGGGCGCCACTAAGTATAATACTTTTATGCGCAGCACTTGGACAAGTATTGAGCTGTAAGGGGAGAAAACAAAAAAATTAGCCAAAGCAAATAAATGTAATCACTACTGAAATATATTATATCTAAGCTTTTATTGTAGCAATCATCATCAGTCAAAATACAAAATGGTTGTTATATGAGATCACAAGCCAAAAAGCTTTAGTTCGTACTTGTCTGTGAGCTTGGAGAGGGTGTTGTTTGCCGGCAAACAGTTAGGCGGCAGGCAGTGTGACCATTAGGATATTTCAAATCTAAGCGGGAACTTTTTAGTATTTTTGCATTTAAGGCTACGGTCACGTTGTAGTAGCAGCGAATGAAAGCGAAAAGGAAATGAACAAAAGTAACAAAGTTGTTTGGACAGATGAGATTTTATTTTTTATCATCAAACATGTGAAAGCCGCACCATTTGTTTGGGATCATGCCCATCCGCAGTTTACGTTTAAGTCCAGGAAGGCGAAGTTCTGGTCCTTGCTAGCCGAAAAAGTTAATAATTATGGCGGACTCTTTGCCACCACGCCAGTTACAAAGGGTTTGTTAAAAACAAGTAAATTTATTTATTCTCTATTAAAGTACGCATAATATTATTGTAGAAGCACTCCAAAAGAAATGGACAAATATGAAGACATACTATCTGTTTGAGGAGAGCAAATCACGGCGAATTGGAGGGGAGGCAGATAGTTTCAGCACCACCTGGAAATTTCGATCCACATTATCCTTTCTCAGCTCATCCTTGGCACCAGCAGCCCGACCACAAGCCTTGGGACAGGTCGAAGGCAGCAGTGCTCCAGCCACAAATCCCAGCGAAGGCAGTTGTGACTTTTCCGAAGATGATCCACTGGCTACTCAAGAGGGAATTCCCGCAAATATTACCATTAAAACGGAAGAACCTTGCCTGGAAGAATTATCCACGGAAGATCCATCAATATTGCATGAAGATGACAACGACAATGACAATGTTGAAGAGGAACAGACATTGCCATCTCCGCCTGTCAGAAAAAGAGCAAAAGAAGCTTTAATGGTGGAGGGTCAATCATCTTCTAGGTATACACACAGAGCTAATTATTATTATTATGGTATGACGGTTGCACAAGACCTGGATCAGCTCGATGAAGACTTTAAAATCGATGCTAAACTTGAAATAATGCAAATTATTGCCAAATATAAAAGGGAACAGTACTTGAATCAAACCGAAAGCTAAAATAAATAATTAACATAATACACAAAATCCACGATTTGTTTTGCTTTCATCCCTGTTGTTGAGAATGGGCAGCACAAAGCGCAATAGCTGAAACTTGGAAATCAAAACAAAAGCAAAAACATCCAATTATTATCGATAAACGATATAAAAACAGCTGTCGCCGCCTCAAAGCTGTCATAGCAGACCACATCTTGGTATATTTTTTGAGGAAAAAAGCTTATAAAGAAATACGGCTGCGGTAACACTGCTTTTGCATTTCGTGGTAGGAGTAGAATGAAACGGCACAACGTACGGACGCGAGCGTAAATTTAAAAGTTTTTTATTTTTATGTGATTATTTCACAAGGAATTTTAATCGAGGAGTGAAAAATTTATGTAATCAAAAGTGCAGCGAATAAACACAAACGTCAAACACTGAGTGCGCCGCGTGAGGCAGCAAAAGTTTGTGCGCGCACAACAAACGACACAAACGTAACGTGAAAATCGATTTCAGACAGAAAGCAGCTGTCCACACAATTCAATTTGATGTGCAAGTGCACAAATTAGGTTTGTGGTGATCCCCAGCTGGCAAAATGAGCGGCGGGCAACGTATAGCGCCGCAGTGCCTGGAACGCTGGAAGGGCACAACAATATGCCTTGTCACGCTTTGTGCATTGCTGATGATAAATGGCTGCAGTGCAGCCGACACGGACATAACGCTCGATGCGAAGGCAGCCTATAATCATCGTATGCAGAGTCTGGACCTGCTTATATTCGTTGGCTTGCTGTCGTTAACGGTGCTAACCATTTGGCTGTTCAAACATCATCGCGTCTCTTGGCTTCATGAGACCGGATTGGCCGTTATTTATGGTAAGAGATTTAATTGAAACTATTTACTACTCTTGGTATATTTGCTTGTTTGTGTTACCAATTAGTTACCTACGTTTATCACCCGCTTGTCATTTCTTTAGCTAGTCGCCACTTATTTACTTTGGTCATTAAATCGTCCATGTTTATTGCAACGTCAATCCAACCAACGTCGACATTTCGACGCTTTCATTGCCACCTGAAGCTTTGTCAGTGTCACGTACAAACACATGCATAGATATCTAATACACATAGACATCTTTATGTATATATTTAGATATACATTTATATGTAATTAGGTATTTGTTCAGTTAGCGTGCCTGAATTTTCCCCTCCCTTCTACACGCTTTAGAACTAAAAACGCCTGTGTCATCAAATGTAAAGTCGACAAAAGCTTTAAAGCCCGCATGTTGTACAAAATAAAAAGTAACAAAAACAGAACGGATATATGAACCTGTCGTTAGGGGCCTCACAGCGCAAAAGTTGTATGCACACTTTGTCTATCGTGCCATCCTTTGAGTTTGTTTGATTTTTAAGTAAATGCAAATTCAGCAACAATCAAAACACGAGCTGTAATAAAAGTCGCATCTGTTTGTATTACGAAGCATCTCTATTATGCAGCTCCTCGCTATGCTGTGTATAGATGTGTGTGTGTGTGCGTGAATTGTTGCAGTGAACAATCGATAACGATGACAATAGTCCAAATGTAATCACAGGATGCTAGCTGCATAACGATAACGATAATTTCGTTAGTTTTTTAAATTTAATTTAATAATATGTGTTTCTTATATCGAGATTGTACTGTAGTACAGTTATTTACATATGTATACATTTTAATGTGATTTTTCCACGAATTGGCTTTTATTGCGTATCGAAATAGCGGTTTGCATACATTAATGAATTGTCTTGGTCAATTTGCTTAACTGATAAATTCAATAGACGTATCGAGTATACGAATTAATTAAACAATATTAGAAACGCGTGATTTCGCGACATGACAACATCTGGGTGCAAAATACTGTAATTCATATTCGCAGTCAAAAATCTGTTTATTAGGCTGTCATATCAGACAATTTGGCTTAACCCATCATAAAGTACTGATTATATTATATTACTGTATACAGCACGAATTCTGAACAAATAAACAACAGCATTGATAAGCATCAAGAGTCTTTTTTGGCAACTCGTTTTGATAAGCATGGTGGAATGAGTCAACAACTCGGACACTTGTTCAACACAACCTTATCAATAGAGAAGAGAATGGCAGAAAGAGAGGGAAAAGTTTGTTTATTAGTCATTTCTGTTCAGCACGCTTTGTGATAGGTCAGGCAAAAAATGAGCTAAATTTGCAGGCGAAAGCGATGCAAACCCAACGAAACCGATTCGATTTAGCTTTAGTCTCTGCACTCTAATCAAATTAAGGCTAGAATTTAGCTACAATTCAGAATTTAGGCGTATAAGTATAGTATAATATACCAAACTATAAATTTTTTTAAATTCTTTAATTTATTTTGAATACATAAATTTTAGAATGAATATTCCTTAGATTATATGTAATATAACTATTTAATGAAAATAAAATAATTCTTTAATGTCGACATATATATTTTTTAGAACTTGAGCTTAGAACTAATCTTTTTCCAAAACATCTCCTAAAATCATAATTATTTTTATTTGTTTGCTAATATCAAACTCAACATTTTGATAATATAAAAATTAAATATACTTATTATATCCGGTCCCTTGATCTTGATAACAACTAATTCTTCTTCTAATTCAATTGCAGGGCTAATTGTGGGTGCCATTCTACGTTATGCGGGCACCAATAAGCCCCTCGTTCACATGCAGGTTATGCCTCAGGGAGTGCCAACGTACAGCAACAAATTGCCACCGGACACACTTTGGTTCCAGGTGCGTAATCAGCATTGTAATTATTGTACATAGTATACAGTATTTGTTAATCTATTGTTTTTATTTGTAGTATCCCGTTGTTGGCAATCAGACGAACAGCACAAAGCTGCCTGAGGGAGTTAAGACATATGCGTATGTGTTTCGCAGCCAGGTCTATGACATTGAGGAGAATGAGATCGATTTGAAGGCCACCTTCGATCCGGAGGTCTTCTTCAACATTATTTTGCCGCCCATCATCTTTTATGCTGGCTACAGCTTAAAGAAGGTAACAATTATTGCTCAACATAAGTTTTCTATTTACTAATTAATTTCCCTTGCTGTTGCAGAAATATTTCTTTCGAAATTTGGGTGCCATTCTGACATTTGCCATTGTGGGCACGACGTTATCGGCGTTCCTAATCGGTGGTTTGATGTACGGTTGCGTGAAACTGATGCCAAAATACTTGAGCAGCAGTTTCACATTCCTGGACACACTGTATTTTGGTGCGTTGATATCGCCCACAGATCCGCTCACCATACTCGCCATATTCAACGATCTGCATGTCGATGTCAATCTCTATGCGCTTGTGTTGGGCGAATCTGTGCTGAACGATGCCGTTGCCATTGTGCTAAGCGGGTAAGAAAAGTTTTCTGTAGTTACTTCACTGTATTATATACGAATTTTATTTGCAGTGCTATACAAAACTACGGCGAGCATTATTCAAACTCAGGAGAGTTTGAAACATCGGCGTTTCTGCGTTCGCTCAGCGACTTTTTCTCCATATTCTTCTTGTCGACACTGATTGGCGCTGTTATGGGCTGCTTTACGGCATTGATATCCTTTTTAAAACACTATATTATTCTGAATTTATTATTTATTTTTACTACTATTGGTTCCTTAACTCTTGCCACACTTGACCAAGTTTACACGCGTGCGTGACTTTCCCCTGCTGGAGTCGGCGCTCTTTGTGCTGATGAGTTATAGCACCTTTCTGCTGGCCGAGGCCACAGAGCTCACTGGCGTCGTGGCTGTTTTGTTTTGTGGCATTTGCCAGGCTCATTATACGTACAACAATTTGTCGGAGTGCTCGCGACAGCGCACCAAGCAGATCTTTGAGCTGCTCAACTTTTTGGCCGAGAACTTTATATTCTCGTACATTGGCGTCTCCATGTTCACCTTTCCCAAGCATCACTTTGATGCGGGCTTCATCATCACGGCATTCGTAAGTAAAGCAGACCAATGGAATTATTTATTATTGATTAATTTGTTTTGTCTTTTATAGATTTGCGCTGCTTTGGGACGTGCGGTCAATGTGTATCCTTTGTCCTGGCTCCTAAACATTAAGCGCAAACCAAAAATCTCATCCAATTTCCAGCACATGCTCTTCTTCGCTGGTGAGTACTTCCGTTTGCCTTGCAGATTGTGTGAATTAATCGATATGCTGTTTAGGTTTACGTGGTGCTATGTCCTTTGCCTTGGCCATCAGGAATACGGTGTCGGATGCCCGTCAGACAATGTTAACGGCCACCTCGTTGATTGTCATCTTTACGGTCATTATTCAGGGTGGCGCAGCGAACTTTTTGCTTAACTGGTTGAAAATACCGTGAGTGTTTTGCTTTGTTTTGTTGTTTACATTGATTGATAATAAATTACTCTTCATATCTGCAGCGTTGGCGTCGATGATGAGACTGAGCAATTAAATAATTATCAGGTGCATAGTGTGAGTATCAAGAATTCAAGAACGACGACGCATATAGAGTACATATATGTTTGGATAGTTGTCCGATTATTCATCACCTACAAAATATGTAGATAAACCGTTGGGCTTAATAGTTTCTTTAATGATTCGCGTCATATTCTCTTATTGTTGTCTGTGTAACTTATGCATTTATTTTCGTGTACATTTTCTGCGCAATTCACAACATTTTTGCATCAATCAAAAGGTTTACAATTCCATGGACAATTCACATTCGGCGCCGGTACGTTTATTGTTATAATCAATTTATCAATTCCCATTTGATTCCCCATACGTTCCCCAAAAACATTTTGTGTGCTTCTGTTGCGTTCCGCTTCCCGCATTCAACATACACATCGATGACTTGTTTTTCTTTTTTTGAGTGTTATTATTGTTTGTTTTTTATTAGGAACTCTTTAGAATTTCCAAAAACCCACATCTATATATACATTTCATCATTTAATTGTTTCTCGTTGAAATCTGTGTTCAGTCTGATGGCTATTTGCAGGACGTGGAGGGCGGAGGTCGGGGCAAGACACGACTTCCCAGTGGCGCTGATTCTAATCTAGATACGCCCATGGACGGAACTGCAACGATGGCTGTGAATGGCGGCACTGGACGCCGACGCAATAGCCACGAGAAGGCGATCCTGGCCCGCATTTGGGGCAATTTTGATACCAAGTGAGTGAATGCGAATCTTAACTATAGAAGCACAATACTAATTGATAACTATTCAACAGATATATGAAGCCTCTGTTAACACACTCGAGGCCAACGCTGCTGGAGACGTTGCCAGTTTGCTGCAATCCAATTGCTCGGCTACTCACAACCACACAACAGCTGACCCAGGTGAGTAATCTCTTATTTAATATCATTTAAGAAGCGTATTAATCGTATACTTCTTCAGGATGGCAGCGAGTTTCGTAGAGTTGACTCCGACTCGGACATTTGCATTGATAACGACACTGGCAATGGTCTGAGCCAGGATGGATCCCTCGGCGCTGGCGGCGGCGGCATTGGAGGCGGAGGTGGCAGCGGGCGTCGCAACTCGATAAATCGCGTAAGTATTCGGTACATGGGCGATTCTCAGAACCTACTTGCTAGCTACAGAAATCTTGAATGAAGCACCAAAGACTAATACCAAAAACCATGTAGAAAGAGCAACTAACTAACCATAAAATCAAAACCAAAAACCAAATCGAAACTAAACTGATAACAATATACATATAACGAAATAGTTATTTTTTGGCCAAGTAGACGCATTGTTATAAGCGAGATTTATAATCTATATAAATCAGTTTCAAACTTAACTATAACTTATGTATATGTATATATTGTATATGTACCATATATATATCTCTCTGAAATTGTGATTTGCGTTTTAATAATTATATATCGTTATCTTGTTTTCATCATGATTTCATTTTTTTTTTATTATTGTTATTATGAAATGGAATCTTTTAATTTTGTACAATACTTAACGTTACCATTATTATTATTATTATTAATCTGATTATTGTGCTGTTAATTAATGAAATTCAATAATATAATTAAACCAAAAAATAACGCCAAGCGCATTCTAGTCTATTAAAACAAGCATATTTATGGTATTATTATTATTGTATTTGTTTAATGATTAATTAATTTCTACTTATAATTACAATACTGTTTAATTGCATGGCTAACCAAATATACTTATACGAAACAAAACAACAAATTCTAATACTACTCTACTCTATCTCTCTCTCTCAGTGAAAATATTAATTTATTTATTTGCTGCGGCATCTTTTTCTTTCTGTCTTTCCTCAATATCTCATCTAACAAACAATTCTAATCAAATATATACAACTCATGCGGACTATTTGACTGTTTCGATTGTTCGGTTGCATTACCTATAATTGCCACACACACACAAACACACACACACACACATACACTCCTCTTTGCATATTTATAAACAATTCATAGTCGAATATTTTAAATGAATCCAATCACATTGCAAACGAACTCAGCCTGGTTACTAATAATTTCATGTAATCATTTGGAAAACGAAACAAAACGAATAAAAAAAAAACAAAAGCTTGAATCGAATTTAACACTTAACAAATTAAACTTACTCCAATTATATATTTAAATTATTATTTGCAACATTTTCGTATCATTATTAAATAAAACTATCGCAAAGAAAAATATTAAGACTTGTTAACGCACAGAAGTCGAGCTCAGTAGAGTTTTTATGCGCTCCCGTGATAAAAAGAAATATAACGATCGCTATATATTGTCCAAATCGGTCAGTCCGAACGCTGAAGTATACATATATATAAATCTAAACTGTAGTATTTATATCTGGTGAATGGCTTGAGAATTTGCTAGTAGGCTTTTTATGGCACAAGTGCAAGCACAATACATTTTATGTAATTATTATTATTTATTGTTTTTGATGTATGTATATCTCACAATCTAATTTCTTAGAACCTAACATGCGACTAACCATGTAAGTATACTCGGTATGTTTATAAGTTCATTTTGGGTTATTTCCATATATAATATATTCCTTTGTAGCATACGAGCATTGCAATTTGTGTTTGCTTATCAATATTATTTATCTATGTATTTTATTTTCCTTTTTATAGGTTGCAAGCGAACACGGGAATGTTCATATCTAAGTTGATTTGTTATTACATTTTTAATTGCAATTGGTCTCATTTGAAATGAACAAACAGTTGATGCGTACAAATTAGAGTTTTATTTTCGGAACTTCTTTTTTTAGTTGATAAGATATTGTGATTGAATTCTAGTTTTGAAATATGAGTTTTGTTTAACGATTATTTCTTTTGTTAATTGTTATGAAGATTTAAACTGAAACTGAAACTGATTCGTGCGAGCAAGGAATATAAACTTATTTTTAAATTATTATCATTGTTTTAACTATTATTTTTCTGTAAGAAACAACAATATACATACATACATACCTAGTTATTATCCTTATCTGTAATCTCAACACGCAAGTCTAAAATCAGACATATTTTAAAATGTTAATAAAAAAAAACATATACTCATAGCTATATATATTATATATTCCCTTTCTTTTTATTTGAAATCGCTGCAACATTTTATTGAAAATGAATATCAAATATGTATGCATTTTAAAATATATACAATTATTCTTCAAAATCGTACCACAATCACACAAATGTTTAGATGGAAATCCTGGAGCATGTTCAAAGTCCGGTATCAACGAGAATCAAGCTATTAGGATTCTATGGCAAGAAGTTATAGAAACAATAGAAATAAATAAGTTTTGTTTATTTGTTTTGTTTTATTTATTCAGTTTTTTGCATTAGATCATAGCTTTCAAAATTGCCGTACAATAATTAGTGTAAATACAATATATATTTTCAACTAATTACTAATTTGAAGTATGCTTGTGTTTTAAAATTATACAAAATTGGAAACTTCTACATTTTGTTCACATATGAAATTGGAAGTAATAATAATATAAAAAATAAACGCTAATCTGCACGGTGAAATATACAAATGTTAAAATATTCGGTTTTAATTCATGTCAGTGTACTGTCCAATAATATTGTCTATTTATTACAAAAATTAAAACGTTCTTATTACATATTTATAATTTATATTAAAGCAAAGCTCATATAGACACTTATTGAAGATATTAATTGTTGTGCTATTTATTCGTAAGTTTAAAATCAATAAAAACTCAAGACCATTAGCGTTTGACTTTTATTACAATACCAAGGCAGATATTTTTAAACTAATGCGGGCTTTCGATAGCACATTAACAAGTATTTCGATAATCGATTAAAATTATGTAGCCCTCTGGGTGTGACCATTTTGTAGGAAATGCTGAAAATGTACAAAGCTAGATTATTTTCAAATCGAATTGCAAACTTACAAGTCGACGCTGTCGCCCGGGTTTTTATTCCGTGATTTTTCATTTGTTTGTTTGATTAACTTAAAGTAAAGCTTGCTTTCAAATTATTATGGACTTAGTGAAGCGCGGCTTCCTGCGCGCCTGCATCAATCGTAGCAGCCTCGATCATGATTTAATTGACAATATATTGTCACCGCTTTGTGCGCATCATGAAGTCACAAAGCCGGTCAACGACGAACTTAAACAATTTGTTGCTGAAATAAATGACAGCATTATCAAGTTGAGCCAGTCGCTAACATTTGTGAAGCATCCGATAAGTGGCAAGGAGTATTTGGTGTTTGCGATTACCGACGCCACACCAGATACGCAAAATTATCCTGGCATGACAGCGGCCGAGTGTCAATACTTTGCAATGATATTGGACAAATTGGGGAACCAGGAGGATGGCCACATAGCATGGAATGAGGCATATTCTGAACTGGATTTCAAAGCTGTAGCTCGTCCACCATCCAAAATGCGCATGCAGGCTCTAATTCAGCAATGGACCGAGATGGGCTATCTACTGGAGGCCAACGATAGACTCTACTTCGGTCCGCGCAGTCTCGTTGAGTTCGAGTTCTATTTGCGCTTCAATTTCCCGGAAACAATAAAGCCGTGCCATCTCTGCAAGCAACTGGTGCTGTGGGACATCAAATGCTCGGATTGCGGCCGCAAAATACATCGAGAGTGCATCAGAAAATATCTGCGCACGCGCTCCAACTGTCCAACCTGCGGCAAGAAGTGGACAACACGGCTCAGTCAATAAATTAAGCAAAATAAAACACAAAAGAGTTCAAAATGAATTGTGATAAAAAATCCACTTTTTATTTTATTTAAGAGACATGAATTAGCGTAATATATAATTATAGTAATATTAAGAAGCATACAAAAATATATATGTTACAAAATGAATGTTATTTAAATAAATAGAACAAAAGTACTTTTTTTAACACATTTTCGTTAATTAGTTTTTATTAAATAAATAATTATGAAATTACTTAATAATTTTTAAATTTAAAAATATATACACTTTTGTTGCAAAAATAAATAAAAAATTATAGTTGAGCTTCCCAAGTACTAATTCATATGGGCAAATTACCAGGCCAACAGAATCGAAGGAAAGTTGCTTGCACAAGAATCACTTGCATGAGAGCGGCCATTGCTCAGCTGCTTCACTCTGTATGAGATTCCACTCAAGCAATCGTTTTAAGCTCACAGCATCCACAAGCGCTCTCTAACTGTTAGGCACACTCCCACACATATTGTGGATTGAGTGGGTGGCCCTCGACTTGCTATGACTTATGTTCGCCTGGTATGTTAACCGACCGTCCAGCCGGTCTTGCACAGCCTATTCAAGTTCAAGCAGATCACAAATGATTGCTGACTCATGTCGGCAAGCTGGCAAGTTCCGCGGCACATGAGCGAAATACCAGGCCAACAGAATTTAAAGCACGTTGCTAGCACAAAAGTCAAGAGCATGCATTTAACACCCAGAGAGCGCAGGCTCGCTCTGCTTTGCACTGCTCAGCTTCCACATTGGCTCTCAGCACTGCTGAGTCAGCAGTTGAGCGCTCGCTCAGAGAGAGAGAGAGAGAGTGAACGGGAGCAAGCCCTGTAGGGTGAGGGTGCAAGGCGCCAAATTCAAATGAAAGTCATCAGGTGAACAGGTCGACACCCCTTCCCTATAGAGGTTTTGTGGCACGTTTTCTGCAATGTGTACATTGTTTCTATGTGAGCATATGAATTGCTACATACAATTTCCTATTGGGTATTTTTTAACACCAATGCTAATAGGCATAATAACAGTTAGATTAAAAAGAGCTTTTGCAAGCTCGGACTGCAAATGGAAAGCGCAAATAGAAAGCCAAAGGGAATAGACAAATTGGAGTTAGCAATGGCGATTAGTTGAAAATTGTCGCCGAGATGGATATGTGTGCGAGTCCCAGGAAAAACTCGTTGATGGACCAAAATGCTGTGCCGTCTTTCAATAAAGGGCGTCGAGATGATTGGAATCATGAAGTGAACAAAGTGAGGACAGTTGTAAATGTTTTTACTAGGAATTGAATTAAATAATTATTTTTAGAGTCAGTGTAACGTGAATCTAAAGTTTAGCTACGGAGATCGCTTTATACCCAAGCGTTTCAATGCAGAAAATATCAACTATACGCTCAAGTATCTGGAAACAAATAAAGAGAAGGATATATTGATGACGGACCAGATGCTCGTCTGCAGCTATTGGCGCCAAAACAGCTTTGTGCGGGCCATAAATGAAACGTTTGGCGTGCGCAATTCTCGTCTGCTGCACTTCAGCAACCTGCAGAGCCATCTGTCGGAGCATTCACGAAGAGCAAATCAAGATTGCGACTGGCCCTGCACACCGCGTCCCCGTCCCATGGCCTATCCCAATACCACACACGAGATGCCGGAGCTGTGCTCCTTGATTGGTAATAATTCCAAATAAACTTTATACGAGTTCTTACAATTCTAATTACACACATAGATCATAATTTAATGGACTGGTCTATCAATGGTCATATGGCCGTCTCCTTTGGCCAGGATGTCATTATTTGGCATAATCAGGGCGAGACGACAATGGTGTTTAGCGTAAAGCGGCCACGTTCTCTCAAATATTCACCCAATGGCCGTTACCTTGCTATGGGCTGCACGGATTCCCAACATCCTGGTAAGTTGAATCTCTATCCCTCCCTCTCATATTCAGCATATTAATTCTTTCCATTGCAGTCCTTGAGCTGTGGAAGTTGAAAACAGTGAAGGAATTTCTGGTTGCCGATGGCAAATACTTTCAGAAATCGGACGGTTCCATTTGTGCCATTGAGTGGAGTCAGGACAGCCAGAAGATAGTCTGCGGCACCGGTTCCGGCCTCCTGGAAGTCCTACAGATGCCTACGTTGCGCACGCTGTACAAACTCCGCAAGCACACCGATAAAATAAGCTGCATTCGCTATTCACCGAATGGACAATATTTGGCCACAGCTGATGTTCAGGGACATATTTATATATTCCATAGCAGGCAATACAAAGTGCTGATACGCTTGCGTTCCAAGTCGTCTTCGATAATCTTTGACTGGCATCCCTGGTCGGGTGTAGAGCTAGCTATTTGTAAGTAGAAAAAAAAAGGATTAGCAATTACGTTCTTTATAACTAATAACTATGTTTTCAGCTGAGAAATCACCTCCATCCATTTACATTTTCAATGTGCCGCGTCGGGAGATAGTCGCCTTCTATCAGCGTGCGGATAAAAAGATCATGATCAACTCCATAAACTTTAGCAAAATTACAGGCGAGTTGCTGGTTAACGTCTATCGCTATGGTAAGCTGAATGTACTCACTGCTTAAGCAAACCTCATGTATAAATCATTTTATATTCAGATGATCAAGGCTGCCTTAGCTGCGAAATCTTGGTGCTCTCCTCGTTCAATCGTGTGGTGGACATCATGGGCTACAAGGAGGGCGGAATGGTCTTCATGATGTGGAGTCCAGATGGCACCAAAATTGCTACGGCTGGCCTCGATGAATCCCTTTCCATTTGGAATTTTCTGCACAGCAATAAAGCCCTTGGCATCAAATCCAAGAATCGTGTGCAGGCAACGGAGCGACGCAATTCTCTAGAGCTTTATAGATTATTTAAGTGATTCCATGTGATGATTTCCAAATTTTTTCATTATTTATTATGTAATCAGTATATTTTAAGTCTATTTATGTAAATGTTGTGATTAATTATATATTTATTGTGTTTTTTCAAAATGTAAACATTATGCGTTATTTATTAGCTAATCTTTCATTTTTCCAAATTCATTTCATAATTCTTCAATTAAAATTCCATATCATTGATTAAAGCTTATTTATACTATACTCTTTTACATCATCATATCATCTCTTCCCAAAAACATATAAAAAAAGTAAACAAGATCTTGCTGGTAAAAGAATTACATTTGATTGAACAATTTGCAAATGAATTAATTATGAAAAGGCCCTAATACACTTTTACTAGCTTCCGGCGATTGAAATCAATTTACTACGCTAAATATTTGTATGTGTTGTACGTACTCTATAATAATATTGTTGTATTGATCTTGTAAAATTGGCAGTACCCCGATGTTTCAACCCCGTCTCTGTGACTCCTGTTGAAATATGTATTCCGCACAGGCTTCGGCATCGAGACGACGATTTTTATCCTGATATGGCTTAATTAAAAAACGATGGGTAGCAAAGATGATTGCCGTAGAGCCGACGCCAATGGCCATCAAACCGACTGTTGTCGATGCAAATTTTTTAATGAAGCTCATCTGGAAAATAAAATGTATTTATTATTAGTATGCTAGTTTAATACAAAATATTAGGTTGTCACACTTTGTAGCTGTTGTTGTTTCTGGTGTTGTTGCTGCTGCCTGTGCTGGTGCCTCGATGGACTTATCAGCTTTTTGTTCGTTTCTGTATTTGACCAACAATGGCTGCCAGATATAAACACCACCAAGGAAACCAATTGCAGTTACAACCATTAACTGAGGTACTGTGACACCGCGAGGACGACGTATTTGCATTGCAAAATATTGTCAAAAGTAAATTTTCTAGCCGGCAACTGTTACATCAACAGTGGAACACACTAGTGACAAAACAGCTGATTGGATAAAGCTTTACAGCACTATTATTTAAGAGTTGCCAGCTTGTCACTATGAAATGACATCGATTTGGCGTTGCCAGACAATTTACACGACTTTTGCCGTTATATATGTACAAAACAAGATGGTTATTTAAATATTTGCATTTAAAGCCAGAAACAAAATAATTTATGCAGTAACAAATTTGATTTATGATTTGGGGTTTTCCTTTTTGAACATTGACGTGTAAATAGGAATTGTCACGGATTTCATGAAACAAAGTGTCTTGCACACTTTGGATTTTTATATAATAATTCATGTAGATATTTACATTTTAGCTTTGAAGTTGACTGAGAGAATGAGAGGAGAGAGAATAAGACGATGACGTTTTCTGCTGTCATCTTTGGGACTCCCTGAAGCAACTGAGCGAGCGAGCATGAAAGCAACAACAAGAAGACAGCAGCCGAAGCGACGTCAAGCTGGTTTTTAAAAATGGCCTGCTCGCAGCGAGCTTTAAGTCAGTCTCAATTGGAATCGTGTGTTCAACGGTTCTCAGTTCGACGCAACTGTAAAAGTTGCGCTTTAAGCTCTCCTGCTCTTTTACTCTATTGCTACTTACTAAGGAGTGTGAAAACGAGACAAATACACATACATATAAATCTAAAGTCATAGAACTGTAAAAACAAAAAGTGCCCCGCGCTTATAATTAAACGTAACGCGAGAAAAAAAAAACAAAAATGATGTACACAAAAGCGAAAATGATAATAGTGCTACTGGCAATGATGATTGCAGCGACGACAGCAACGAATACGAATGGCAACAACATACCCACATTAACAACACCGACGGGCGTCTTCGAAACGCGCACTGAAAGAATACCGAATGGACCTGCTGTGTTGCCCACTGCACCATCAGCCGCAGCCGCAGCAGCATTGCCGGCTGCCTCATCCTACGATGATCTGGACACCTTTGTCCCATTCCGCAGCGATTCCCATGACAATTTCTCGTGGCAGTTGCTTAAATCCGTGCTGCTGAGCGAGTCAACAAAGCAGAACAATGTGATCATTTCGCCATTTTCCATTAAATTGGTGCTCGCATTGCTGTCGGAGGCAGCTGGCACAAATACAGCAACACAAACGGAACTGATAAGCACACAGACGGACATTAGATCGGCAAACAATGTGCGTGAATTCTATCGCAAGACGCTCAACTCTTTCAAGAAGGAGAATCAATTGCACAACATGCTGAGTGTGCGCACCAAGCTCTACACCGATAACTTCATTGAACCGCAACAAAAGTTTAGTGCAACCCTGAAGCACTTTTACGATAGCGAAATCGAATCCCTGGACTTTAGCAATGCTCCAAGCGCCGCCTACGCCATCAATGCTTGGGCCGCTAATGTTACCAACGGTCGTTTGTCTAATCTGGTCACACCTGACAATGTGCAAAACAAGGTGATGCTGCTCACGAATCTGATTTACTTCAAGGGCCTCTGGCGACGACAATTCTACAACAGTTTCGAGGGCGTCTTTTTCCGTACCAGAGACTCGCAATCTCGCGTTCAGTTTATGGAACAGACGGACTTTTTCTACTACCACAACTCGGAAAAGATGAAGGCCCAAATCCTGCGATTGCCCTATAAGGGAAAGAACTCGCTGTTCGTCATTTTGCCACACACTGTGGATGGCCTTAATGACCTGGTGCAGACGCTGGAGAACGATGATGTCAAGAGTGCCCAATGGGCCATGGAGGAGGTGAAAGTGAAGGTGACGCTGCCCAAATTCCATTTCGACTACAATCGCAGTTTCCGCGAAACCCTTCAGGAGCTGGGAGTACGTGAAATCTTCGAGGATACCGCTTCGTTGCCAGGATTATCGCGTGGCGCCGATGTTGCCGGCAAGGTGAAGGTATCGAACATCCTGCAGAAGGCTGGCATCGATGTCAATGAGCAGGGCACTGAGGCGTATGCCGCGACCGTGGTGGAGATTGAGAACAAATTTGGAGGCACTCTGACCATCGAGGAGTTCAATGTGAATAGGCCATTTGTGTTCTTTATCGAAGAGGAGGCCACCGGCAACATTCTGTTTGCCGGCAAGGTGCATCTACCCATCAGCTAAACTCTGTTCTTCACCAGACGAGATCCGTGATTGATAATATTATTATTATACCATATAGAGAAGTTACACTCCCGAAATAAACAAACAAAAGTTACAACTATGTGAAGATAAAAGGTGGAAATATTATTGGCATTCGATTGTTTTCTATTACCATATTTACACAGTTTAAGGTCGTGGGAATTTCCAACCCGAACTATAATTGCGCCTCATTCTTAATGAGCTAATACTTGAGTCAAATATTGGGTACAAACCCCTCATTTAGCCCCACACATGATTCACGTGTTTTGTAGGATCCAATTATCACCGCAACTACTTAACAATTAGTCGATTCAGCGTCACGTACGAAGCCATAAAATAATTTCTAATTTGTAAACTTTAATAAGATTTTCTTGGAAACTACTAAAGACATACATTTTAAACTCTACTCTTTATAATTAAGCCATAAGTATGGGTTTCTCAGCATACAAATATAGCCTGTTCAATATCCAGAACAACAAAAAGGAATGCCATTTAACGATTCCTTCAAGTGGGTTATTCCCAAACTGATTCATAAGATCAATAATAGTGTCGATCCCAACATGGGTAATTCTATTATCAGTAACATCACAAAACTTAGTCATATATTAAAAATCTGAGCGGATCAAAAAGCTAAGCTTTACGTTTTAAAACAAGTTGTGCTCCAATACTAACAAAAACAAAAAAAATATACACAACACATTTTTATGCATGTGTTTGTATATATTTTAATTCTTTTTGTATCAGGCTTTGTTATCAAGTCGTGTTTCTATTTGTGCCCGAAGTGAAATCTACCCAGTATATATATATATTATATGTATATATTGTGACTTGCACAATGATCGAAGAAACAGGTTCCGCCACCCCATAAATAAAGAATTTTGTATTTGTGTTCTACGATTATGTTGGGTCACTGATCTGACCTTAGTACTGCATTATAAATCCGAGATAAAGCTCGACGTTCTTTAGCTCCCTCAACTGCATCTGTTTCATGCTAGATAAATAAACTTTGCACAATCAATTATCATATTGTTGTTCATAATTAAGTTGTTTATATATATTTTGGAAGCTTTCCAAACAAGTTTATGAAGTAGGAAGTTGATAAACAAGAATTGTTTTTATTACCGAAATACGGTTGCTTCATTTATAAAGTTACGTTATATATTTTTAGGGGAATACTTGCGACTTGTTGTACAGTCAAAAATTGAGAAACTTGACTTTGAAGTGTTTTAACACGTTTACGCTATGAAATTTTTGAATGTTTAAATATAGCGGCGAAAGCACAAAAATGGATATACCCAAACAAAACAAATATATAGTATATATTACATGATTCAACAACAAATGCAGTTTATTAATATTTGCAATGCTTTCGAGTTCACATATTTGATGTGACTCAAGCAAATAAAGAAGAAAGAGACAAAGGCGCAACTGATAATTTTTGTCATGACATTTCCGAGACAATCAACAATTTCCTTGGAGCTTAACTCGAAATCTACTTCATGAGAAAGTCCAAGACCGCGCACAAGTAAAATAAAGAAGTAAATATTTCAGAGCAGAGTGTGCATCACAAATATTTGCACTGCTTTCGAGCGCAACGAGTAAACTTTAAAATTAATATTGGACTTGGAATAAAATAAAAGAAAACATATACCCCAAGCTCTTGATATCGTTAATGCTTTAAAAATCTATAGTCTAAACGATTTCTGGCAAGACTGTTTAAATTGAAAATACATAAAGACAGCTATAAACTGAAGTATAAACGTATTTTTACAAAGTAAATAGTTGAGCATAATAATATAATAGGATAGAATGATTTGATGACTTACCGCCGCCACTTCCGCTGGACAACATTGCCATTGGCTGAATGTGCGATTTATTAAAGTTGTTGCCGTTGAGTTGAGCCTGTTGTTGATGCTGTTGTGCATATGGATGATAAAGTGCAGCTGACTGCGACATTTCAGTCATTTGAAAATTGCCATTTTCGGTAAAACGTCGTGCAGCATTTGGCGCTGGCAATTGTGTTGGCTGTTGTTGGTGTGATAATGGCTGGGTTGCTTGATGGTTTTTACCAGCGATAAGCGCATTCAGCAAAGCATTTGATGAAGTTTGCTGGCCTGCAGCTCTTTGGCCCAACATGGCTGGTAATGAAGCGCGTGGTTGTGACTGCTGCTGTTGTTGCTGATGTTTGTTAAGCAACTTGGATGTTTGTTCCTCCATTTTACGCTTAATAACCGCATTGCGCATTATGTTATTGGCATGGGCACGCAAATCCTCCTGCGTCAATTGCGCAGGCTGCGTTTGTTGGGTTTGATGTTGTTGCTGCTGCTGCTGCTGATGTTGCTGCTGTTGCTGCTGTTGTTGCTGTTGTCGTGCAGCAAGCGTTTGCTGCACAATGGCCAAATTGTGTAAATTCTGCAATTGGCTGGCAATCACAGTGCTCGAGAGCATCTCCAGCTGCTGCTGATGCTGTTGCTGCTGCTGTTGGGTGTTGGTAAACTGCAGCACAGCCGTAATGGCCTCACGATCCATGTTGGTCAGCCGTGGATTAGCCAGCTGCACCAGCAAACCATGCTTCGATATTTCACCTACAAGCAAATAATATTACTAAGTATTATATGAGAGATACAGATGACAGTTAATACCTTTGGTTAGACGCAATAGCAGCAGCTGGGTATCGGCTCGTCCTAAGATGACCTTTAGCTGTAGGTTGGCCAGAAGAGCGGTGCGCTGCTGTTGCTCCTGGATGAGAACATGTTGCTTCTGCTGTTGCTGTTGATATTGTTGCTGCTGCATGATGAAATTAGAGATGGCATCGTTACCAACTTGCGGAGCCTGTTGCGAAGGCTGCTGACCCATCAATGGCTTTGCTCCATTCAATGCACCAATTAACTTTTGGAAATTATCAGCTTGCTTGTTGTTGTTGTTGTTGCTAGTGGTTGTTGCTCCCACTGGTGTTGGTCCTCCGGTTGCATCGTTAGTGTTGCCCAACGAGTTGCGACGCCACTTGGCTTCTAGTTGATCCACCGATGGCATTTGATTGATATAACCCAAGCTCTTTGGTTGCTCGAGATTCTGGCAACTGTTGTTGTTATTATTATTGGTACATATGGCCTGCTTGAAGAACTCATTAAGAGATGACGAAGAATTATTCTTTTCCAAGCGTTCGCGAGCGAAGAAAGACATGAACTTTGAATTGTTATTGATGGCCGCATTCGACGATTGGTGCATCTGCTGTTGCTGCTGCTGCTGTTGTTGTTGCTGATAGTTGCCCTCAACACGTCCATAGTTGTAATGATTGAATCTATCAAACTGCCCAGTCGACCGACGCTTCTCATCCTTTACATGATGTTGCTCCATAGTGTGCACTTTATTCATGTTTTCCAAGCCGTTGCAATTGTTGTTGCTGTCGTTCTTCGGCATTGCTTTGTTAATGCTAGTGTTGCTGCTGTTATGCTGCCATTTGTATTTGCCCTTTTCCATCTAACAACAATAGCAGCGTTATTTATTAACATTAACATAATATAATTCTATTTACCTTTTGCTTGATACTGCTGTCATTTTGCTTTCCCTCCTTGAGCAACTTCTCCTCTTCCTCATCAAAGCCACACAATTCGATGGTATCAAGTCGCGAGGTTGGACCACAACTAAACCACTCGGGCTCCTCATTATTGTTTTGCCTGTAGCGACGATGGTGTCGCTCCTCCGTTTCCTTCGATTTGGGCTTAGAAACCACTAAGAAACCCGACATTACACGCTTCACATAGTTCTCATTCGCTCGATTAAAATCATCTATTGATTCATTTGATTTTAAGCTCTCATTCTCCGAACGATTGTGATTGCTGGACATGCCCATGATGGGTGTATTTGGACGTCCATTCGGTTGCTGTTGAGTTCCATTCATTGGGGTGGTGCTGCTAATCTCGCCATTATCAAAGAATTTCATAACAGTCATGTTGTTATTGTCCATGTGAGATTTTCCCATGGCTGTGGTTTGATGACCATTATATTGTGGTTTGTATTCGGGCTTGTAATCATTGTTATTATTATTATACGTCCACTTGGTGTGTGATAATCGTCCGCTTCCAATGCGTCGTTGATTAACAATTGCAGGATCCTATAGATGTAAAAGAAATTTGGTTTTAAGGTACAAAATAATAAACGTATTTTACGTATATAACGTAAATAAAGCAAAGCTAAACCCTTATGCTATTCCCAATTTTTCAAAGTGCATGTGTTATCTATTCTATTTACAGGAGCCACCCGACAGAGACAGAAAGTGAGAGCACTGCACTTATTGGCACAGTAGATTATAATCAAAAATTCGATATTTCTATATAATTAATTTATATTAATTATGTATTATTTGTTAGTATTTAAGTCGACTACAATTCATTATATAAAAAAATAATCACAGAAGGCCACGCATATTTTAACCCAATGAAGTAACTGTTAAGCAATATTCATCGCCAAGCAAACACAACGATTGCACATCGCTAACAGCTGGCGCCAAAGGCAAACTCACACAAACATTAACATAGTTTACAGCTCCAGCTGTGAAGAGTGCACAATATGTGAGAGCTGATAAAGCGCGCTAAGCAAAACTTGCGAATGTGCGTGTAAAACGGAACAGGGCAAAAAACAGAAAGCACAAAAAGGGAGAGTGAGTAAAATGAGAATATGGAGCAGACGGCACAAAAACAAATTGCAACTAAAATTGCTAGCGACAGTTCACAGTTGACATTGCGTTGTTCCGCGACTGCTACTAACTGTAAACAGCTGCCATTTAAAATACGCTCTCAATACACACACACGCACGCATTAGGTAAATGCACTGATAGCAAATCAACAGTTCGTCGAGACTCAGTTCAATCAGTGACAAGATGCAGTTTGTGGCCACAGGTAAGTAAAACATTTAACGGCATTTTAATCTGAGATTGCTATAGAATTATAATCTACAATTGTAGAACATCAACATCGACGGTTGAACCCGTTGACAGGCCATTGGGTACTCGTAAGTCCGCATCGCATGCAACGTCCTTGGTCAGGACAGGAGGAGAAACCGCAGCTCAACGAACAACCCGAATTTGATCCAACCAATCCCCTCTGTCCCGGCGTCAAGCGACCCAATGGCCTAGTGACGGAACGCTACGAAAGCACCTACGTGTTTGATAACGATTTTCCCGCACTGTTGGAACAGGTGCCGTCGCCACCGTCTAGTGATGATCCACTATTCCAGGCGGCGGCGGCACGCGGCAATTGTCGTGTCATGTGCTTTCATCCCAAATCGAATTTGACCTTGCCGACGATGAGCACAACAGAGATTACCGCTGTCATCGATGAGTGAGTTATCGCGCCCGCCAATGTTATCGATTTTTAATTTGTGCCTTCACTCCCCCCACCGCGCAGATGGATCAAGCAGTTTAATGAGCTGAGCAGCAAATACGCCTGGGTGCAAATCTTTGAGAACAAAGGTGCTAGCATGGGCTGCTCAAATCCGCATCCACATTGCCAGATCTGGTCGTGTTCCTTTCTGCCCACCGAACCACAACTGAAACAGGAGCGTCTGCGTGCCTATTATGCCACCCATGAACGTCCGATGCTAAGTGATTATGTGGATCGTGAACTGCAGCGCAAGGAACGCATTGTGATCGAGAATCCCGACTGGCTCGTTGTGGTGCCCTACTGGGCTGTCTGGCCATTCGAGACGATGCTCATCTCGCGCAACAACAACAAACGCATCAATGACTTGACCGAGCAACAGCGTCAGAATTTAGCCAAGACCATCAAGGAGCTGACTATTAAATACGATAATCTCTTTAAATGTTCGTGTCCCTATTCCATGGGTTGGCACGGTGCACCCACAGGACCAGAGCATGCGCATGCCTCGAGTGCTCATTGGACACTGCACGCTCTTTACTATCCCCCCTTGCTGCGCTCGGCGACGGTTCGCAAATTCATGGTGGGCTTCGAACTTTTGTCGATGGCACAGCGCGATTTGACACCGGAGCAGGCGGCACAACGACTGAGGGATGTGAGTGGCACAGTTCACTATCTGGCCAAATAATGCACGGAGGAAAGAGCAAGTGATGCACTAGCTAGACTAGTTACATGAATTTATATTAAACTATAGTTGTTGTCAATATAAAATGAAACGCGTTTCATTCAACGAGTTTTTGTGCAGTGATTAATGCTAAGTCAACAATTTTTGTAGGGAATTATTAGTAAGAAAAGATTTATAACTACTCAACCCAGCTCAGTTTAAGTCAAAAAACAATGCGTCGAAATATTACTACTGTTGGGATTGATGAAATTGCTCTTTTTAAAAGAATACTAGAATTTCTATAAAGCCAGTCAGCGCGCAAAAATTTCTAATTGCAACGTAAACAGAGAAATGTATATTTAAATACAAAAAGTAGACTACATTCAACAGTAAAACTGGCTTAACTGCCTCAATACAATACACATTAACGATGACGGCCCCAAACATTCTTATTTAAGCTAAATGAATTCTGAATTTATGTGTCAAAGAAAGGTGAGTCAGCTAAGCCTATTATACTTGTTTATAGCAATAAAAATCGCCACAAATGATTTGTGCATTTGTGCAACTCCAATTGCGAATTAGATTACTTTATATATAGCTATCGAAATCATGTTCCTACTTGTCGCCGCAAATGATGAGCTTGCGTCGCAAAAGCTCTTATCGCAACACAATCAGATTAATCGTCTAGATTATGTGCTTTATATGATAGATAGATAGAGAGACAAAGCAACAACATACCTGGAATTCTTGCTGTGGTTGCGGCGGTTGGCTCTGTATGATGGATTCATCGGCCAGCAGCTGTTGCTGTTGCTTGCTCTTGTTCTTGTAGAAAGCGGGCATGCACTCATTGCTGCCACTTGTGCGAGGCTTAAAGCTGCTGTGCTGTTGTTGAGTGCTGCGTGGTGCAGCAGCATCGACGATGCGCCAGAGATTCATGCGACGCAGACGCGCCTCCAGCTCAATGTCATCACAGGTGGCAATGCGCGGCATACTAAAGCTTAACGATTCCTTGGAGCGATGCATCAAGGCGTGCATCATGCGATGACGTATGTCCAGCAGATGTTGACGCGTATACTGATGTAGTGGTTTGTTGTTGTTACTGCTACTAGACAGCGGCATGGCCGATTGCGTTGAACGCAATTTGGGCAGGCGCAGACTTCCAACCGTCATCGATGACGCTGTGGTGCTTGAAAGGCTGCGCTTTTGACCGCTGGAAACTGTTGACATCATGGCTTTCTTGCCAATGACTGCGTCTCCTTTGTCAACCGTCGGCGTCGGACTTAGCTGCAGATCACAGCCGACTGCCATTTGACTGTTTGGTTGGGTGTAGGGTGTTGAGGCGCGTGCCGAGAGCACCTGGAGTGTCATGAGGCCCTGCGCCTCGTCCTCGAGGAATGGCAATGGTATGGCTTGCTGTGATATGATCATAGTTTGATGCTGCTTGGCCAGCAGATTATTAATTTTTAGTTCACGCTCCAGTTTGAGGATAACGTCGGGCTTGTTGCACTTGGGATGCAAGATCATCTCCTGAGACGTGTTGATTGATGGTGTACGCGTATTATTCAAACAAGTAGGCGACATTTGGAGGACATTGACATCGCTTCTCAAACCATCCAAGACGGGCACAGACTATTATTATGATTGAGTCGAAATTTGGACAATTAAAAAGCGTAATTAGAATAAACAATCACAAAATGTATGATGTGTATAGAAAAATATCAGCAAAATATCTTTAGAAGAATCTGACCACGGTATTTTTTAAAGCCAAAATAAAAAAAATCAAAAACACGAAAATTTCAGTGTCATAGCCGAAACATCAAAAATTTGTAAATATGTTACAGTCTGTGTTTGATTTTATATCTGAACGATGAACAATATTAAAAACAACTAAAACTTCTGGAATTTTTGAACACTATTTCAAGAAATGATTTAAAATTGTGTTTGTTGTGGCTCAACAACTTCAAAATATCGACAACAAATCAAAATCGACAATAAGTACTGTTATCGACTTCAAAAGCCTAGCAACTAATCAAAAAGGCAGCTAGATTCTAACCTATCGTCAAACGAAAATTCAATCGTTAACAATTTGTATATTACCTTAATTTTCGATCTTCGTTGTTCCCTCTTGTTGCTCTCCATTTTGGTAATCGCCTCCTCAAGCGCATCCTTTAGCTTAATGGCCGTCAATTTGACATAACCTTGACTATTATTAATCGGCAAGGGGGGCGGTGGCGGTGGGGCACAAGGATCTTCCCATTTCTCTGAATTTGCTTCGTCATCTTCGGTATCAATTGTCGCCATCGCTGCCGATGCCGACGGTGCAGGGGCCTGAACAGGTGTAGGGGGCGGTGGTGGTGGTGGCATTGCAAATTTAGTCTTTTCAACAGGTGTTCGAGCCTGTTGCGCATCTGCATCTGCATCCGCATCGCCTTGGCCATCATCATCGTCGTGGTCCACAACCAGTAAATGCTTGCGTTTTAATTTACGTTGCTCCTTGGGCGATTGATTTAATTCGAAATCAGCGCCAGCGCCATTTTCTTCTACGATCAATTCGTCTTCAACCATTTGCTTTGCACTAGTCGACATTTTTTCTACGCAGTTTAAAGTATTTTAATTTGAAATTAAACGCGATAATCACAATATTAGAATACTTACAATAATTTCTTTCACTTTGTACTTATTGAACAATAACTTAATAATTCCAATAGGAATATGAAAAATCCTACTCTTCTATAAATTGTAAAATGAAATCACGTTTATGGCGAGTTCACAAGTGCCGTTATTTAGACTTTCAATCGTCCGCCAGAATACGTGGGTGTGTATGTAACTACAGTGTGGCCGTAGTTGCATTTTAATTATATACTATAAAGAATGCAGAAATACAGTACAACATACTGAATTACTGAGCTTTCAGAGAAAATGACTGCAACTTTTGAAATTTACTCTTTCGTCAATAACCGAAATACTTTTTATAAATATAAGATAAAGCAAATGTAACTTAAAACCTTTATACCAATACTATTTAACTAAACAACTATTCGTATCAACAAACTAAAAACAGGAAAATACATTGAATATCTCCGGTATTTTATAGTATTTTATATGATGTTTATTTTCGCAATGATCAATGTTTGTTATATTATTTAACAGTGAATTGTTATTTAAAGCAGGTTTAAGAATTTAAAAAAAAATTTATTTTCTTTAAAATATTAATTAATTATAACTTTACTTAAGTTATCGATGCCTATCGTATGAATCGATATTTAAAAATTAAAAATATATCGAGCCATCGATAGTGCCATCGATATTCCTCCACCTCTAGCATTTGAGGAAAAGATTTTCTTCAATCTATAAAAAAATTGTATTTTGTTGCTGTGTTAAATCAATGTAGCAGGCAAGTGCATGCTGAGCTTGATTTAAGTGCACGTACTGCAATCAAGTCCACCACTGGATGGATTAATAATGTAAGTTCATCAACGAAAATGAATTTCTGTCGTAAACAAATCGCAACATAACCTCATTTTTCTATTGTCTAGTACGACGCAGGCAAAAGGTAATAAGAATTAAATTAAACTAAAATGACCCAATATCTGCCGCCAAACCTATTGGCGTTATTCGCTGCACGCGATCCCATACCGTTTATGCCGCCGGTAGACAAGTTGCCACATGAAAAGAAATCACGCGGCTACTTAGGCGTTGCCAAATTTATGAGCGACTTCGAAGACCCCAAAGACACACCGCTGCCTAAAACGGTAGAGACGCGTCAGGAGCGATTGGAACGGCGGCGACGTGAGAAAGCCGAACAGGTAGCCTACAAACTGGAACGCGAAATTGCTCTGTGGGATCCAACGGAAATAAAGAACGCCACAGTGGATCCATTTCGTACGCTGTTCATAGCGCGCATTAATTACGACACCTCCGAGTCGAAGCTGCGACGTGAATTCGAGTTCTACGGCCCCATCAAGAAGATCGTGCTCATCCATGACCAGGACTCAGGTAACCATATAACCAATGCCTATTTTTAATCTTAACATTTAAAATGATTTAAATTCATATTTTTTTTAATAATATTTTACTTTAGACAACCTCTAAAGAATTAAATTTAAATTTAATTAACTACTTAAAATTAAACATGCTCTTTAAATACAACTAACTGTCACATCTCTCACCATTGGTCTCGTAGGTAAACCCAAGGGATATGCTTTCATTGAGTACGAGCACGAGCGTGACATGCATGCGGCGTATAAACACGCTGATGGTAAGAAGATTGACAGCAAGCGTGTCCTGGTAGACGTGGAACGTGCTCGCACCGTCAAGGGTTGGCTGCCGCGACGCCTAGGAGGCGGCCTTGGTGGCACAAGACGTGGTGGCAACGATGTCAATATTAAGCACTCTGGTCGCGAGGATAATGAACGTGAGCGTGAACGCTATCGCTTGGAGCGTGAACGCGAGGATCGCGAAGGCGGTGCACGCAGTGGAGGCGGTGGCAGCAATGGCCTCGATTCGCGCAGCGGACGCTCCGCCTATGGAGCATCATCGGGTGGAGCGTTGGGCGGCGGTGAAAGGCGTCGCTCGCGCTCTCGTGATCGCCGGGATCGTGATCGTGAGCGTGGCGGTCGTGGGGGCGTTGGACGCTCACGTAGTCGTTCGCGAGAGCGGCGAAAACGTCGTGCCGGCAGCCGAGAGCGTGACTATGACGATTTCGATGGACGACGCGATCGGCGCGATCGAGATCGTGATCGTGAGCGCGAGCGTGAAAAGAAAAAGAAGCGTTCCAAGTCACGGGAACGCGAATCATCGCGTGAGCGTCGCGATCGCAAGCGTGAACGCCGTGATCGTGAGCGCAGCGGTGCTGAACGCAGCGGCGGCGGCGATCGTGATGTTAAGGAGCGCAAACCCGATTTCCGTGACATGGATATGATTAAGATCAAAGAAGAGCCCATTGATGATGGTTATCCCACATATTCCATGAGCGACTATCAAAACACGGCCATTAAGCGTGAGTTGGACGATGAGAACGAGGAGAAGTATCGACCGCCGCCACAGTCGGCTGCACATCACAACATGTTCAGTGTGCCCCCACCCCCGATACTTGCACGCAGCAATAGCAACAGCAATAACAACAACTCAGATAATGGCAATTCTCAAAATGCCGGCGGCGATCAGACATGGTGGCGTCAATAAATGAATGAATTTGTCGGCGATGCATATTTGGCTGGTAATCGATAACGATAACAATTTTTCAGAGCATAACAAAACTGCATAGGTAATAATTAACTATTAGAGCTGCGTAACAATCGTACCCGGGGCAACCAACGATTGTTTTTAAAAATATTTATTCAAATTGTAATTCATAGCGAATCAGACGACGGCATTTTCGGAAACTCAAAACACACACGTAAGGCAATGCGTAAGCTATAAAATGCTGTAAGTTCGATTTCCAAAAACTAAAACTGAGGAGCGCTTTTTTCAAATTTTTTCTTAACTTGTATAATGCAATATACAAACAAAAAAAAAAAAAGTAAAACACAAGAACATAACAAGACACAAACAACAACAACAAGAAAATAATTGTGCATAGCTTAAAATACGTTTAAAGAACATATGTAAGTAAAAAAATTCTTTACAATTGAAAAAATGAAGAGTAAGTAAAAATAAATCCAGATCAACATGTGTGTTTGTTTCCCCACCTTTGGTAAGGGGGTAAAAGGGAATATCCCGGATCCACAGGGCTGCAGCAACGAAAAACAATGTAATAATAATTTTACACACAAAAAACAAAAAACTACTTTAAAGCCTTGCACTAACTCGTGCCATTTTCTTTTCTTTATCTTTTTGCAGTTTGCAATAATGAAACTCTTAATAACTCTCGAGCATAAGTATACACAAACAGTAATCTGTAATTATTAGTTCCTCCGCCAAGCGAGAAAAGCCAAATTCCTAAAGTACTCAAATTCTCCTTGACCCAATTTAGAACAAACAACTCAGGTAATTTCTTCGTTACACAAATCTCACTAACCTTTTATGCCTGTTTACCGTTCTAGGCCAACACTAGTAACGTGGTGATGGCTCCCTGGTACGCCCAGAGCTCAGCTTATTTGAAATTGGTAAATCATACATGTCACATATAGCTCTATCTGAGTGTAAGTTTCTAATCTCGAGCTATTCCAAAAATTTCTGAAAACTGTTAACTGAAGAGATTGTAAGTTGTTGTCGTGGGTTTGGTTTGGTAAGATATTGTTGACCAACAAATGCGAGTTGTTCCAGTACCGATAAATCGAAGGAATATCTATATATATTCTTTAGTATTCTTTGATGGTATAATGGTGAGGAAATGGTTATAATCCAGGTTTATAATGTTGTGTGTAATCAATTACTCGAATTCGATCTTTTTAAATGCGTTTGGTGACCACACTATGAAATACAAAATTCCCCAAATGAATAAAAAAAGAAACATGGTTAAGGCTTGTTCTTGGTTCTTTTTGTCATTTGGCGCCTATAAGTCTGGTAAGGGTTCCGATTTAGGGTTATTTTAAAGTGTGTGTGTTGCAATGGCTCTTGGATAATTGTGGATTCGTTCGATTTGTTATAAAATAACTGGCATTTGTGTTTTAATCACTGCACAGAAATCAAAAAAGTAAAGCAAAAAGCACGCAAATAGCTTATTTAAAAATTTCCCTACAGCATTGCTAAGGACAAATGTATGTATATAGATTGGTCGTCAGAAATAAAGTTCCAAAATGTGCAATTTACTTTTTTTAATAAAAGCAAAATAAAACACTGCTAATAAAATTGAATGTTTTTTAAACTAAGAGGTTGCGGTATTGGGACTATGCGAGCAAATGGCAAATTTTAAGCAATTCAAAATACTTTGAATTTGGCGCCGAAAGTAACTGCTAGTTCTCAGCATCATTGAAAAATTAATCGGTTTCGATAACGATTGCAAGCTTACAGATTTGTATAAGCATTTACTTTAAGTGCCTATAAGTCTGGTAAGGGTTCCGATTTAGGGTTATTTTAAAGTGTGTGTGTTGCAATGGCTCTTGGATAATTGTGGATTCGTTCGATTTGTTACAAAATAACTGGCATTTGTGTTTTAATCACTGCACAGAAAACAAAAAAGTAAAGCAAAAAGCACGCAAATAGCTTATTTAAAAATTTCCCTACAGCATTGCTAAGGACAAATGCATGTATATAGATTGGTCGTCAGATATAAAGTTCCAAAATGTGCAATTTACTTTTTTTAATAAAAGCAAAATAAAACACTGCTAATAAAATTGAATGTTTTTTAAACTAAGAGGTTGCGGTATTGGGACTATGCGAGCAAATGGCAAATTTTAAGCAATTCAAAATACTTTGAATTTGGCGCCGAAAGTAACTGCTAGTTCTCAGCATCATTGAAAAATTAATCGGTTTCGATAACGATTGCAAGCTTACAGATTTGTATAAGCATTTACTTTAAGTAAGCAGTGTAACAGCATTACGCAAACCGAAAACTTGTCAGAAATAATATTATTGACAAATAAATTTATTAATTTCAGAAATCGTTAAAATATTTTAAGCCCACCCGTTTTGAAAAATAAACAAATATACAGTATTGTATGTGCAACCCTGGTAACTGTGGGAATTATTAGTACATTCCGGAGTGCGTAATTTTTTGCCTTGCCGATAGGGAGACACTGCAAATACAACCATTTTTTGGCGTGTGTGTAGCAGCGAGCAAGCAAGCCGCTTGGTTAATCTTGGTTACAACAAAAAAAACGCAAGCGAGTCGTGAAACGTATTAAAAAAGTAAGAAAAATTGAAATTTTCCAATGCAAACGTGAACAAATATCAATAGTTAAGTGCATTTGTATTAATTTCAATTGCTTTACATAGGCAGCACATAAACGGCCGGCATTTCTACAAGAATTCAACAATTTTGTGTGTGTAAATTATCGCTCAGCAAGCAAGCAGCGCATTAGCAAAAAAAGAAAAAAACATGTCTGACGAAAAGAAGGGCGGCGAAACTGAGCACATCAATCTGAAGGTTCTGGGCCAGGATAATGCGGTCGTGCAGTTTAAGATTAAGAAACACACACCTTTGCGCAAACTGATGAATGCGTACTGCGACCGTGCCGGACTCTCGATGCAAGTGGTGCGCTTCCGTTTCGACGGACAGCCCATCAATGAGAACGATACTCCGACCTCGCTGGAGATGGAGGAAGGCGACACCATTGAGGTCTATCAACAGCAAACTGGCGGCGTTGATGTTTATTAAATATCTATTTCTAGTAGTTAAGATAGTTACGCTTCATTTTTACAAACAAAACAGCAAACAAACAACAACCGCAACAGCAAAACAACATATTCTGCAGAAAAATAAACAGCAAAGACCACAAAAAAATGTATCAATTCTGTTTTGTACACACTGAAAAAGAAACAACAACAAAGACCTAACTGTATTTGCTAACAAAAAGAAAACAACTGGAAAATAAAGCATTTTGTAAACAATGATTTAAGTAATAATTGACATTCGATGTAAAATGTGTGTATTTCTTGGCGGCTAAAACACAAAAGGCAAAAAAATATTGCCGGTTGCGCGCATTTCCCGCTTTATATCCCTAAACACACGCATACAACAACACGAAGCGCATGGGAAGCACATCTGTGTGTGTGTGTTTGAGGGTTTCAGCTTGCTCGCTGCACGCACACACATGCAGAGCAGCGCAAATTGTGTACAGTACTGCAACTGTGTGAGTGTGTTTATATGCGGGGGAAACAAGTATACATACACAATTTGAGGGCAGACAACATGATGTACATCACATTATTATGAGTATGTATACAGCGTATACTACCCTAAGCTACATACATGGAGATGCTACATGGTAGCCAGTTTGATCTACACACATAACCTTAAAATGCATATGTCTCGATGATGACGTCAGGGGGAATGTACTAGAGACATTTGTCACTTAACCTAAAAATTAATAACTGCTACTCAAGTATTTACCGTAAAATGTGAAATATGTACATAATATTTGCCAATAGTCTTTACCTCTATTTATTGGACACCTCTCTTGGCGGACATTTTCTTTATGAATTTTCGAAAAGTTTTCTGAGAATTATCTCTTCTTGAATGGACAAGTGTCCGGCCAAGAGAGTTAATTTTAAGAAGTTTTTGTTTTGTTAGTTTTCCATAACAAATTGAAGTACAGTATAACGCCGATAATTATATCAAAATTGTGCAATTATCTATAATATATTACATTTTAAATTATTTCTATTTATTTTGATTTTAATTTATGCAATTATTGTCAATTTGTAATTTAAAGCAGATGCAATTATCGGCACTATACGGATTTTATAATTTTTTAGATTTTCTATAATTAAAAAAACTATTGAATAAAGCAATATAAATATGAGCAAACGGATTGGCATTCACTTAATTGTATTTAAAAGCAAACATTTAATATGATAAAAAAAAAAAAAAAAATGGGAATCCATTTACGATTATTAAAATTATAAAATATATAAAAAAAAGCCAGCACAATTATGTAAAATAAAAGCATTTAATTATTGTTTTGAAAACAAAAGAGTTATGTACAGATTTAAGTATTTGATGAAAAGGCACCGTATTCCCCACTATTAAAAATAAATACAAAATAGTAAACCATTCAATTGTCATGGTTGGCATTGTTTAGACCCACTCCTTGGGATTTTGGAGCACTTGCAGCAAGGCGTTCTCCTTGGACTTGGCCTGCGGTTCGTGCATATATTCCCACCTGGCATGCAGGGGCAATGACATGAGGATGCTCTCGTAGCGTGCTCCAGGCGTATAAAGTCCAAACTTTGTGCCGCGATCATAGATCAAGTTGAACTCCACATAGCGACCACGTCGCAATAGTTGCCATTGCCTCTCCTTGTCGCCATAGGCTGCATTCTTGTGCTTCTGGACTAGAGGCAAATACGAAGGCGTCACCGCTTTCGCACAGCTCTTCACAAAGTTAAAGGCTTCCTGTTGGCTGGGTTCGTCGATGTCATCGAAGAAGATGCCACCAATGCCGCGACTTTCATTGCGATGCTTAATGTGAAAGTAATCATCGCACCATTTCTTGAACTTGGGATAATAGCTGACATCGTGTTCATCGCAGGCCGCCTTCAGAGTCTTGTGAAAGTGTCGTGCATCCGCTTCGTCTAGATAATAGGGTGTTAGATCGGTGCCACCGCCAAACCACCATTGTTTGCTGCCATCGGGCAACAGCACTTCAAAGTAGCGATAGTTAAAGTGTATCGTGGGCACATGAGGATTACGTGGATGGATCACAGCGCTGACGCCGCTGGCAAAGAACGGCAGCTTCACATTCTCCGTCAAGGCCTTGCCTCGGGCACGCATCTGCTGCACTGCAGCAGGTGGCAGGCTGCCCGTGACCACAGAGACATTGACGCCCGCTTTCTCGAAGACATCGCCATCCTGAAGCACACAGGTGACACCACCGCCACCCTCCTTGCGCAGCCAGCGATCCACTTTGAATTTCTGGCCGCTAAACTCTTCGGATTCAAGGGCACGACAGAATTCCGCTTGAATCTCCATTATCATAAGTTCCATGCGATGACGCATATTCTCATCCGCATCCTCCAGCAGCGCGTTGGCATCTGTGATGGGCTCGGCCATGAATTTGGACGTGTTTAACTTGCGATTGACCTTTGCGGCCTCGGCTTGTGCGTACGTGACCGTTGCAAAGGTCGAGAGGCCGAGTCCGGTGCCAAGCAAAAAGCCCCGAAAATGCTGACTTCTCATGCGCCTGCCCAGCTGGAAGCTGCTCAGCGAGAGCAGCGATATTGTGTGTCGCAAAGCGTTCATATTTAATTTAATTGTGTTTGCGTTGACCACGAATTTTTGTCACCTCTTACAACATAGAGGAGACCGGACCTTTCTTTTTTCAATATTTGTTATCTTGCTGCTTCTTATACCGGCAAAGCCAGCTGATAACGTCGATATCGATAACTAGGTCTGTTTATTTTCGATTTACAACAGTTTTCAATTGTTTGTGTGCATTTTCGATTAACAACATTTTTAATTTTATTGCATCAGCTTGAATTTTGTCGTCCAAACTTAATCATATTATTGAAACGACCATATTTATGATTGATTACTTAATTTGTTTGCAGTCTGCTTCTTATAGCAGCAAAATCAGCTAATGACATTGATATCGATAACAATGTGTAAGCAAAATAATATGTGCCTTCAATTAACCACTGATTGGATTTTATTTCATCAGGCGAACATAATTGTATAATATTAAATTGCATATCAAAAAGAATAAACACTTGATTATTTCTGATATGGCGTTCCCACTTTAATTTTGCACCATTAATTGTGCAGCTGTGGCAAGTCCATCTAAAACTTTACAGTTTAGGGATTGCAGTTTTGGTTTTCACTCTGCTTTTAGTACTGTTAAAAGAGCTTACTTAATATTAGATGTTTTATTTTATAAAATTATAAAAGTTTAAAATTAAATTTTTGAGAAGAATTGATTAATCACTTTACCAATCTTTGTTTCACCTTAAGGGAAATCTGGATAATCCTTTTAAGACACTGCTTAATTAAAATTTTTAAAATGAGACACTTCAAATATTTTGTGCATTTTAAGGTTCTGTAAAAACGGTCACATCCCGACAAATAAAACAACTTTAAGAAAACTTTTCTTTACAAGTCTATCCGAAACAAGAGAATACTTATTTACTTACTTACTAACTTTAAAAACTAAACGTTTTTAAAAAATGAATTTCGACGACGATTTTTTAAAAATGGTTCGCCGGCTTGAGAATTCAATATTACATTCAACTCCATACGTCTTTTGTACACTTTCAAATGGAGAAGACACTACGCTGACCATAGAAGAGGCTTTAAAGGATTCGAGAACTGAGGCTGGCCTTCATGAAAGTATTCAAAGTCCCATTACGCCAAGGAATGGAGTGCAACCACAGTACAGCCGAAATTCTCGTTTGGGCCATCATAAATTCCGCCGTATTTAAAATGTTTATTATCTATTATTAAATTTTGCAAAAGAAAATAAATTTTCATCTTTGTTTTGGTTTTACCGTACGTTGTTTCATTGGGCAACTCTGAGCGCGCTCGAACTTGTGATAGCAAAAATATTAACGCTACGGCAACTTGATTGTTGTAATCGCAGCATTGCCAGACAGCCAAATCTCGTTTGTTTAATTAACCATTTCAGCGCATTTGATATTCTATTAAATTTAATTTTCGGAAATTAAAAAACTATATACATTTGAAGTTTGTTTTTATTTTACCATACATTGTTTCAACTGGCAGCGCTCGCGATCTTGAGCATAGTGGCAACGCTATGCATGCAATTCAAAATTACCAGACATTTCCAGGCTGTGCGCGTCGATAAGAGAAAAACACGATCGCCTCGTTTGAAGGCACAACTTCTTGGAGTTTGTTTTAATATTATTTGTGATATTTAAAGTAAGTAAAAACGTCGCAATAATTTGTTAAAACGAAAACAATTGGGACATGTATAAAAAACTAACTTTACTCTATTATTAAGTATATAATAAAAAGAAGCAAGAAAACGCCGTCAGGACGAAAAAGAAATGTCTGGCTTAGAGAAATTTCAAGACAACCCGGCATGGCGTAAGAAATTGCTCAACCATCTGCTAATGGATCGGTAAATACGTTTGCACTACTTGCACACACAAACATTTAAAGTATTGATGATATTACTGATGAAAATGTAGTTTGATGTAACAAACTTTATTTTGGATCATCTGCATGTTGAAAAACAACATCAAGTATTCATTTAGTGTAGCGTCAAGTGAACATAGCTAAAAGTATATGTATAGTAGAATTACATTTGTTATTAGTTTTGCGAGTATAAAATATTATTTATTATTCATCTTTTTAGTCCGCGACCTGCAGCAACGCCACCTTTATTCGATACCATGGAGCGTCGTCATAGTTTAGATATTGTTCTCGACTTTCCCGCTTTGATCGCAGCCCGCAAAGCGGAATTAGAGGAGATTCGCCAGCGTGAGGAGGCCCGACTGGCAGCAACGGCAAGTGAAGTGATCCGCAAGAGCGCCGATGAACTGCAGCAGGAACTTGAGGCAGATGCCGATGATAGTTTCGATGCCTTCGAACGAATGTGCGATAAAACTGCTTCTGATCCCGATAACACGCTCTTTCAATATTTGCACAGCGATGATAGGGATGAGGTGCTGGCTCAGGCCAAGGAGCGCAGCGCACGCGCTGATAAATGTGAGTAAAGTAGACTACTGGAAGAAACTGGTTATTGAAATTTGTGTGCCTTGTAGCTGGTGACTTGGATATGGAGGCACTGCGTCGCATGCTAGAGGATGTAAGTTGTCACAAGCAGCTGGACAGCGAAAGTCCTTTAAAAGGTGTCGAGTGCACACAGCTGGAGGATATCGAGGCGCCTTCGCGTTTATGGGACAACGATTATACCATCAGTGGCAACGATTCGGGGTTGTTGCCACAAACTGCGGCAAAGACTTCGCCCGTCAAAATGGTTGGATTACTGCGTCCCTCGACCATATTGGAAGCATCCAGCGAGGCGGATCTGTCGGATTATCAAACGGAAAGCAGCTTTCAAACTGCCGCTGCTAGCATCAAAACAGCTCAGAGCCTAGAGACAATTACCTCAGGCTCGAGTTGTTATGAAACTGCGGCGGACAATTCATTGGCAAGCAGCTGCTCGAAGGAAACAGGAGCTGCAACATCGTTAAACGTTGATGATTTGTTCTATGCGGCCATTGCCAAAGGACGTCCTCTAGGCATATCCAAAGGCGAAGAGGAGGAGTTACTCATTGACTTGCAAGAGACGCTGCTTGATTTGGTTGGCAAGCAGCAGAATGAGACTATTGCAAGTGAGGCTGCCGAAGATACGATCATAGAATTGTCTTCAGGCAGCGAAGATGAAGAAGAAGATTGTAATATAGAAATCAAAGAGGAGCAGCAAGAAAAGGAATCGGAAGAGCAGGCAGATGAATCTTTGTTAAGTGAGGAAGAAAACAAAGAGAACAATTCATTGCAATTCAACGATACTATGGAGGAAATGGAGTACATGATGCGAAAGGGCATGGAATATATGGCCAAGACGCAGGCAGCAAATATGAACACAACACCAAGCAAGCCAACGACTCCAATCAAGCCCACAACACCAATCAAATCATCAACTTCAAGCGAGGCTTCAACACCCAAACTATTATCCAAGCAAAGCACATTTGTGCTGACGCCCAAAGAGTCGCCACTGAAATCCGTCACAAATAGTGCCAACAAGAAGCAACCATTATCTGCCAGTGCTTCTTCGCGCTATGCCCTCACTATGGATAAGCCAATGAGCAAGTTCTTTAAGCAACCGTCAGCGATACCAATGCGTCGCAATCTCAAGCCACTCAAGGATCAGTTTGCACACATTGTTAGTCCCATACGCACCTATACACAAAAGTCCACTACGGCGCCCTTGATGAGCATGTTCCGGCAGACGCAGAATGTGAATGATGCCTTCGATAAACTGAGCTGCCACGAGTTCCAGGAGGAGTCACGTCTCTGTCAATTGAAGCGTCCGCCGGGCACAATCAAGCTACATGCAACGAAGCTAAGCAACTGCATTGAGCCTCGAGCCAAATTGTTGCCCAAGAAGGCATACATTTCATCCGAACTAAAGCAGGTGAGAATATATTGATAATCGAAAGTATTTTCATATTAAACCATTAATGACCGATCATTTTCCTTGACAGGTTGTTGATGAGCGCACTCCATTGCCCATGCCCCATGTGCCGAAGATACAAAAGTATCTCAACTCGGCTGTGGAGCCAATGGTGCTGCGTCACGATGGCAAATTGAAGATGAACGAGTACGATGCAGGCTCCCACATTCCATCGCGTCCCAATCAAAGTTTGGCCGATCTGTCGCTGGCGTCGGGCGACATTTCGCTTTACACCATCAAGGATGCGCAGAAGTTTTAAAGATTTACAATAACATTAGTTTTTGGGCTTTGTATTTTAACGTATATAACAAGAAATTAAACACAACATGCAAGAATTAGTAACTAGTAAATGCCATCGTTTGCTTTGTGTATCACTCAAAATGCTACTCTCTTTAAATCTTCTGCGACTGCGGTCCCTTCCAAGTACGATTCACCTTGGACTCTGACGGTCTTCCCAACTCGGTGCATATAAAGCGTCCCACTTCAATTAGTTTATCCAAATTGACGCCAGTTTGCAAACCCATGCCGTGCAACATGTAAACCACATCTTCGGTGGCTGCATTGCCAGAGGCGCCACGTGCATATGGACAGCCGCCCAGTCCCGAGACAGAGGCATCCACCACCCTGATGCCGTAATCAAGTGAAGTCAAGATGTTGGACAACGCTTGGCCATAAGTGTCATGACAATGCACGGCCAGTTGCTCTGCCGGCACTGCGCGCGAAACTTCGTCCAGCATGCGGCGCATGCTGCCCGGCGTACCGACGCCAATGGTGTCTCCCAAGGAGATCTCATAGCAGCCCATTTGATGCAGTGCCTCCACCACTTTGACGACGGCTTTGGGTGACACGGCGCCTTCGTAAGGACAACCCACCTGTCGAAAAGAAGAAGAAATTACTTATTTAAAAACGAGGTAATCACAAAAGAAAAAAGACTGAAGGCCAATTTTGAATTTTTTAGTTAAACACATAAGCTACGCGATAAAAACCAAGTAAACACAAAATATCTGCATAAATTATTATTATTATATAAAGGTTAGCTATAATTAAAATTAATACTAACGCTATTATTAAAGCAATGGCAGCGAAGGCCTTCAGCTTAGTATTTACATATTTACATAATTACATATTTACATAATTACATTTGTTTAATTGTTATTATTAATGTTATTGTTAGAGAAGCTGATATGTATTAGATTTTTTAAGGAATTCAACCATTTTAATTATATTTTCTGGGGTTGGGTTTTGGAGGATGGATATAGGTTGTAGGTTTTGAAAGATGTTGTTTTTGAGATGTGAGGTTGCTGTGCAGTTTGTAAGGATGTGTGGGATGGTAAGATCATTTGTTGAGTGGCAGTTAGGGCAAGGCAGTATGTTATCAGGGTTATAGTAGTGTTGCAATGAGAATCTTGTGTGTCCAAGTCTAAGACGAAGGATTTTAATTTGGTCTCTGCGAGTGATATTGATTTGATTTACATTTTTTAAGTAGGTGTTTGTGTGTATTTGGTTGGTGTTGAGTTGTTGGTACCATGTGTTGCAGAGTAATATGTTATGTTTTATTTTGTTGTTTAGCTCTGTAGAAAGGAATCTGTTAATGTCTGTTGTGTTAAGGTTGGGAGTGTAGTGTAGGGGCATTTTTAATGTGTTTTTAGCCGTATTGTCGGCTAGTTCGTTGCCTACAATTCCACAATGACTTGGTATCCATAGTATTTTTAGTTTGGGGGCGGATTTGGTCAATAGGGTTCTGATAGTTGAGGGATATAGATTGTTGTTGTTGATGTTGCGGATGGAGTTTATGGATGAAAGGGAGTCGGAGCAGATAAAGAATTTTCCTCTTCTTTTTTGGACTATTTTTAAAGCTTCGAGTATGGCTATGGTTTCAGCAGATAAGATGGATGAATAAGGTGGAAGAATGGATCTTTTTAATATCATTTTTTCGGTGGTAACCGCGAAAGCGGCTACGTTGTTCTGGAGAGAGCCGTCTACGTATATAAAAGTGTGGTTATTATGTTTCTCCTTGAATTCATGAAATTGTTGTTGGAATATGATTGGTGGGGTGTTAGATTTAATAGTTTTGTGAAGGGAAGTATGGATAAGTGAAGAGGGAAACATCCATTGGGGGGACGTTCTTTTGATTGGGATTGGAAGGTAGGGAATAGTGTGGTCTCTGCAAGATATGATTATTTTTTCGAGTGTTGAAGTTAATTTTTTGGGTTTAGTGATCGCTGGTTTTTTGGTGTATTTAAATAGTGGTGAGTTGGAGCTGAGAAGTAGTGTTTTGTATGCTTTGGTTGTGATTATGTCTCTTTTTTGCTCTATCGTTGGGATATTAGCTTCAAAAAGTAAGTTGAATATGGGAGTAGAGCGAAGAGCTCCAAGAGATGTGCGGATTGCTGCGTTGAATAAGGTTTTAAGTTTGTTAAGGGTGGATTTAGGGGCGTGGCCGTAGATAAAAAGGGCGTAATTGTATTTAATTATAATATTGCTAAGAAACTACAACTGTGATATTCGTGCAACTAACTTCACAGACTAACATATTTGCGCGCTCAATCAAATTAGTGACTTGCAGCGTGGGTTTAATTAACAGATCTTTTAATGTTAACATCGCAATCATCTGTTAAGACTTCTCTGTTAATATTGTGATGTTAAGCGATTAATAACAGAGCTGTTAAGTCGACTTGAGTTTCTTGCTTGACTGACAAAGGTTCTATTTGTATCAATATTAATTGTTTCAACTTACAACGGTGGACACGTAGCCACGAACTCGGATTCCATGTTGCTTGGCAGCTGCCAATACAGGTTTAAAGCGCTCAATGGCTGCCGCTGCATCACAATTAACATTCTTCAGTGAAAAGGCATCGGAAGCGGCACCAAACACTGCCACTTCTTCGGCACCCGCAGCCAAGGCGCTTTCAAAGCCCTTTAGATTAGGCGTGAGCACTGGATAACTGATTCCAGGCACCCGGCGAATGCCGCGCAGTACTTCCGCATTGTCGCCCATTTGTGGCACCCATTTGGCGCTCACAAAGCTGGTGGCTTCTATTGTTTGCAATCCAGTTTCAGACAAGCGATCGATCAAATCGATTTTAATGGCTGCTGGCAAAAGTTTAGGCTCGTTTTGCAATCCATCCCTGGGCCCCACTTCAACTATACGCACTTGATCCTGCGACACCTTGCTAGACAACAGTCTCTGCAAGCATTTGCATTGATTAATTAATAGTCCAAGTGCACGTATAAAGACTTACAGTCGCGGAGTAGCGAAGCAGTGGTTGACATTTAAGGGCCAAGCAACTGGGAATCAACATTGTGGGTTGGGTTTAGTTTTTGTTACGTGAAGTGCTTCTTCTTCTTCGCCATCAACAGCAACAGGTGATTTTTATCGATCCCGATATTTTTTGGCAAGTTAATGTTAAGCTACATAACATACTGTTATTAGCATACGTTAATAAAACGATTAATTAACAAACGTTAATCGATTAATTAACACACATCTCTAATTGCGCACACAATGGAGCAAAATCACAACAAACCAGACGAAACTGCAGAACCCGACAGTTTACAGGATGATTGTGAGGATGACGACGACATCGAGGATGAAGATGATGTGTTCCACTTCGAGTCGGAGCACTTGGCACTACGCGGCAATCAAAGCTACACCAGTTTGCTGCGCACCATTGCCTTGCTGCAGGCGCAGCGCATTCGAGTACATCAACAAATCGACGAGCTGGAAAAGGCGCGCGATTTGTATTTGGCACAACCACAGCTGCTAATGCAGAAGCTGCGCAACAATGAACCCATAATAGCACCCAACTATATAACCACGGTCAGTCTGCCGGAGTTGCCTAGTTTATCAATAGACGAAGACGTCAAGAAGGCTACAACGTCCAAAGCGTCGCAAGAATCCGATAAGAATGCCCTGAACAAGGCACCGACACGCCTGTGGACCAACGAGGAGCAGCGACGGCTGGAACAGCTGCTCATCGACTATCCGCCCGAAGAGGTGGAAATGCGTCGCTTCGGCAAAATCGCCAAAGAGCTGGGAAATCGAACGGCGCAACAGGTTTTCAGTCGTGTACAAAAGTATTTCCAGAAACTGCATGATGCTGGCTTGCCTGTGCCTGGTCGTCTGCCCAAATATCGACGCGCTGGCGGTGGACTTTCTACGCGCAAGTTTAATATACGTCGTTCCACATTCTTTCCGGCGCAAAATATTGAAATTCACATGCCCGAAGATGATTATGCGTTCGATGAACTGAGGCCAGTTACTGCATCGCCTACGCTTAAGGTGGAGCCAAAACAGGAGTTGGGAGTGCAAGGCAAGAAGCAGCTACAGCTTAAGATGCTGACGGCCATACGTGAGGAGAAGCTGCTGTCAGAGGATGGGTACAGTCCCGATCCTTTAGCGCCGCGTTGTGCCGAATGCGAGGAATCGGCGGTGACGCGGGATCGCTGGCATTGCAACAGTTGTTATTGTTTCATTAATTTGTGCGGCGATTGTCTGGCCGATCAGTTGATCAACGAAACCTTCGAGCACATCACACACGACGTCGCTGTGGAGCAGGAGACCTGATAGTTGTATAATCCCCGTAGTTGTATCATAGATTAGACATTTCTACATTGTATACCTTAGGCTAAGAACAACATGCGCCATTTCTACCTCCAGTTGCACAATTTTGTTTATTTGATTTAATGAAAACATATTTACATAAACATTTGATGATTATTTTTATAGACTCGCACTTGTATTTAAAACTAAATCGCATTTCCGTCTTCGACTAAAGGACGATTGAACTAGTGGAAAAAAGAATTTGCCAAGCTCTCTAGCTTATGTACATGGTATATCATATATATATGTATGAATAATAGAATTATCAATTCATGTTTTATATTGGAATTTTCTCGAGTAAAACGCCTGATTCTTTGGTGATGCAGCAGCAGCATCCATATCCGGCCCCCTTGGCCACTCAACTCTTCTCGCGCGCTGCGCTGCGTTTGCTCTCGATCCACTGATCGATCTGTAGCTTCAGCGCCTCATTCGACTTCACCTTGTCCATGGTGAGTGGTTCCCGATTGAATGGATCCGTTTGATCGCTCAGCAAATGGCGTGCAATCGTCGAACGATCCACAGTTACCTTTGAGCTGGGCAACACCACGGGATCCGTCATCAATGTACTGATAATTGGATCCAAATACTCTTCGGGTGCATCGGCGAGCAGCTCTTGTTCCTCCTTGTAGTCAGCGCCCATTTTCTGCACCTTGGCTGCAAATTCAGCCATGTCGCCAATCAATTGACCGCCACCAATGCGTATCAAGATGTTCTCCGCATAGCCGAACAATTGATCGCTATAGGAGCGTCCGTCCTGTGAGACAGCCAAGCAGAAGCTATTGTCGCTGCTCAGATTAATGTAGATGTGTGCAATCTCCAGCACCGTTTGTGCCGGATCAAACTCAAATTCCTTCTTGTCCTTGACCTTGAAGCGTTCGCGTTGTGGCCCCACCAGGTGGAGTAGGAAATAGTTCAACATGGCCGCAATGCGATCCACCATGCTGTTGTGACAGAAGATGCTCTTGATTTCGGTGGTCAGCAGCTTCAGTATGTTGATGGTATCGCGACCCAAAATGTTGTCGAAGCGCGCCAACATGCCCAAATGTTGTAGATTCGTTGTCTGCTGCTGTCGCTCGCTGTGCGACAAATTATTCCACTCGCCATTGTCCTGGGCACGTTGCAGCTGCTTGATCTGCTCCAGATTCGAAAGTGATTCGTCGAGCAGAAAGATGGCATCGTTGATCAACAGATTGATGAAACGCAAAAAGATGGGCGGCTCAATGGCCTCCATATTCGCCTCAGCTTCGCTGGCCAGCAGTCGAAAGCATTCGATGTGCTCCTGCTTGGTCCACAGGAACTCCATGATGGCATACATGGGACGACGATAGTTGAACTTTTGCTCAAACTGCACCGATTGTCCCGTCATCTCAATGCTCACAAAGACATTCAATAGACTGCGCACAACCTGCAGTCGATCTGGATGATTATCAAAGACGTGTGTGATGAATGCTTTGCGATTGCTGCCCGAGATTTGTGTGGGCAACAGAAATTCTAAGGCATCCGCGAGCTTAGCACGCAAATGTGGATTCTTGACAAGCTCCGAGCTGCCCATAAAGAGCAGTATCATCTTGAAGAAGGCATCGTGTGATGTGGTGTACATCTGTATGAATTGATCGCCGGAGAAATTGCGACAGAAATTCAAATAGGCGGCAATGTTATCAATGATATTCTCCGGCACTGATTTCATGTACGGTGCCACAAACGGTGGCGTCTCCGACAACAGTTCCAGGTTGCGCAGCAGCTGCGGAGCAAAATCCTGTTTGTCCAGAGCTGCTTCGTAACTCTCGCGTGGCATCATTGCAATCTCCGTTAGCCAAATGGCCGAGGCCTCAAAGAAACGCAAGATGGCAGCATCATTCTCGGGCTCCGCCAAACCGTTGCGTATGCAGAGCACCTGCTGCATCTGCTCTTGGAGCATGCGCAACAGATTCTTGGTTAGATCGTTGTTGGGATCACGCGTAGCCACCTCCTGGTAAGCGGTCTGTGTGTTTTGCAGCTCACGCATCATGCGTGTCATGCGCTCGATGCACGCCCGATTGCCCAGCTCGAAGGCTTTGTGCGCCAAGTAGAAGATCTCGGTGATGAAATTGTATTTGGCTGCCGTGAGACGTTGTTCGCCCTCCTCGGCGGGCAGCAGACAAGTCTCCTCGTAGGCCTTGAGCATGCTAACGCCCTTAGCGCGGCGTTCCTCGATGGTGGAGACGGCACAATAAGTGGGATCCACCAGCAGTACCTGAAATGGCAAACGAACTTCTTTTAATAATGTCTTGGCGAAGCAACAACGTTTACCTTCATGCCGGGCACACAGAGCGGCGCACAGAGACGCATCAGCACCGCACTTAGGCTGGTCATGAACGCATCACTTGCTGTGCTGTGCACCGTCTGCTGCATGTTCAGGTTGATGGTGCTCCATAGATGGCCACGCGCCACATTCGCATCCAAACAATTGGCGATCCACTGCAGCGTTTTCCTCTTGGTTTCCGGTGTCTGGACGAGCAGCTGTCTGATCAGCAGGAATATTTGCTGTTGATGATGCGCCAACAGTTGCCATAAAGATGGATCCGTCTGTTGGGAGACCAGCGAGATGTCGCGAAAGAATTCATAAGGCGCCGACTGTGTCTTGGGCATTATGGAGACACACAGCAGCTGGCCAAACAAAGTGGTCATATAATCGCCACCTAAAATCAAGCATATATATAATTAATACTGTCATAATGTGTAAAGGATTATAGCCAACCCTTTGCCTGGGGATTGGGCGTTGTATAGTCGATGAGCAGTTCACCCAACATCCCGGCGCGTTTCTCGCGCACAAAATAACCCAATATCCAGAAGAGGTTCTTGCGTATGGTGATCAAATTGTCCTTGACCAGCTGTTTCTGCAAAAAGCGCAGCATGGGATAAAAGATGGCCTTTAAAGCGCCCAGCGCTTCCAATTCCTGTTCATCCTCCTCGAGCACCGTGTCACAGACGCGTATAAGAAACTCCTGCACAGTCGTATCATGCTCATCCGCCTGATCGAAAAGATCGAGCCACTGCAGATGAAATATTTGCGGCAAAAACAAATCCGGCTGTCGCATGCAAGTGCTGGCATTGTTAAAGATCAGCTTCAATATCTTCTCGCAATCCTTTTTGTCCCACTCGCTGATGTTCGGCATCTTCAGCTTGCTTTCACAACGATTGAAGGCGCCATGTAAATACTTCATCGAGTGCCGTTGCAAAGCTTCGTCCTGACCCTTTGTACTTTGAAACGGTGTGACCAGATATTGTGCTAGATCGTTGAGCATGAGTCGCTCGAAGAGTGCATGGGCAACGAGATCTTCGTTCAGTGTTCCCATGTTATCAGTGTTGTCAGCAACAACGACATCGGCGAGACACAGCACCGAATGCTTGCGACTGTGATCCACATCTTTGTTGAGGGTAAAGAGCAATATGAATTCAATCAGCTGCTTGGAAATGCCGTTTGCTGGAGCGTTTGCTGCTTGTTGAAGCAGCGCTGCAAATGGATTATCGGTATCTCCAACGCTCGCCATCTGCATTATCGTGGTTGTGTTCAATAATTATTTTGATTGTTTAACAAAAAATTAGAATGTTTCAATTGGAAATTTTTGCTACCTGTCACTTTGTCACTCTGCAAATTAGAGTTTCAGTGTGACGGCAATTGGATTCACAAAATATACCAAACACAAAAAATACCAACGTTATCCGTTGTGGCGAGCTTTCAATGAGCCCAATTGGATTTTTGAAATTAGAATAAAACAATATATTTACCTTTAATTAGATATATGTATTGTAGATCTGTCATATCTTATCGTTCTATTCATTCACTGAATTGTAACTTTTGACATAAAAGTGTTTAAAAACAAAATATACACAATCTTCAGCGAAATTAAAGCTAAAAAATAGACGCTAATACATAATAAGCAAAATTACCAATATATAAAACTAAACTTAAAATAATCAACATACGAAATCACATTACCTATTATAAAGTTATTGGCATAATGGTATTCCACCGAAGCTTGTTTCAAGTTTAAGTTATCGATAATTTTAAAAGAGGGCGCCAATGCATTTCACATTGGCATAACCAAAATGCGTTAGCTTTATCGTCCGATAAAATTGCAACTGCAAGTTAAACCTAAAAAATGTGTTGCTAGGACAATCCTACAATGCAATAAATCATTTGTGTGTGAGATTGCAATTGATTTCCTCAATTAAATTTAATATGCTGTAATGAACTCAAGTAACCTCGTGAATCTATCAGTATTTATTTGATTAATTGTATTCCATTGTGGATGCAAATTGCTCCAGTAAGCAAAGCCCCTTAAATCAGCTTGTTGCACTTAGTTGATTAAGCGCCGGTCCAAAATACACGTACGTAAAATTAGAACATGTCGGCATTGAAAATGTCGTCAGCATTTCGCGCAGCCGCATGCACCCAAAAAAATACGTCATAACAATAGCTATTTATGTGTGGTTTTGGCTGTATTTGTATTTGTGTCTCACATAAATCCAAAGCCAATTAAGACAATCAATCGAACATACAAAGAAAAAGCAAAAACCACCCACTGCCTGGTACACCACAAGCATAAATAAATAATAATAAGTGTAGCATTTCTTCTTCCTCCCCTGATTAAGACAGAGATAGACGATAGCATTCGGCATTTCGCTTTTCGCATTACGATCTCCAACATCAAGTTCGTTGATTTTGCACCATTTTCGAATCAGTCGGTGCTGCATTTTCAAACGGTAAACACGGCTGCAGTTGCTAAAAATACCAATTTAACCAAGCGTTCGCTGTATGTGTGTGCATGTTTGTGCGTGCATGTGTGTGTGTGCGTGCGTGAGAGTGTGTGCACATCTAATTATCGGTTTTCAATAATCACCAAAACAGAAGCCGACCGCTTGGAACCGTAACGATATCGATAAGCGTGGAAAAAGTCAATAATAATAGTACTACAGTGAATAACAGTTACAGTAACTGCAATTGCATTAAATTAAATAAATATTTAATGACTTAAAATTGAGGATATTAGAAAGGATTTATTATCGATTTAAATGCTTATAGCCATTGATTGCTAGCAATCGATTTTAAGCTTTGATTAAGATAATATCAAAATTCGATTTAAATGCAATTATTTGCAGAAAATAAATACATAAATTATATGTAGCCAATGTACGCTGTGGTCTATGCATTTACTTATCTACTGATTAATTGCTAGATAAACAAATCGTTCCATTAACTTAATACATGTTGTGTTGAATGGGTCGTATACTTAATATGATATCTTCGCAGCAATGAGCACAATGCAAATACGTCCACTGAAGCCAGCCCTGCAGGCGATTGCAATCGCAGAGCTCAATGAGGTGCCCCATCGGGTGGCAGAGGACATTGCTGCTCTGCGGGATTGGGTGCTGAAGCAGCCGCATCTGCGCGCCTGCACCGAGGATCAGTTTCTTTTGGCCTTTCTGCGCGGCACCAAATTCAGCTTGGAGCGAGCCAAGCAAAAGTTTGATCGATTCTATACGCTCCAGGCCTCCATTCCCGAGGTGTTTAATGAACGGCGCCTGGCCACGGATCCTTTGGTGCTGGAGATTATACGATCCGGGTGAGTCTTTTGTCTCCTTCTTGAAGTGTAAATTATAAATAAAGATAAATCATATGTAAAACCAATAATAGAATAACTTGAGATCTTGAAAAATAATACTAACTTTGAAATTATTTTTGATTACCTAAAGTTTTTATTTAATAAAAATCAAACCGACTTTTATTTTTATGGAAAATTATATGGCTAAACTTTACAATTAAAATAAGTAGTCTATATAAAGTCGCACAATAAATATATAAACGGTTTTCCCCATTTAAATATTTTCAGCATCTTGTTGCGCATGCCACAGGACGAAGATGATGCGGGTCCTTGTGTGACTATAATACGCGCTGGCAGCTACGACACCTCAAGATTTAAATTCCAGGATATCATTAGAGTTGGCTCCATGTTTGGCGAGATTATGATGTTCGAGGATGAGAATGCCACAGTTTCCGGCTATGTGGAAGTGATGGACATGAAGGGCATCACCGGAACACATTTGTTTGCCCTGCAGCCGGAATTGTTGCGCAAGTTCTCCGCGTATGCGGATGAAGCGATGCCCACCAGACAGAAGGGCATACATTTTATCAATGTGCCGCCCGCTTTTGAGGCTGGCTTCAATACGTTGCGCTCCTTCTTTCCTGCCAAGATCAAGAGTCGCGTAAGCTGTAGCCTGACTTTTCTTTATCCACATCTAATTTGGAATCTTGCAGATCTCGGTGAGCTCCGATCCTGATGCCATTTTCAACATTGTGCCACGGGATTGTCTGCCGCTGGAATATGGTGGAACTTTTGGCCTCATGGAGGACATTAGTCGCGACATGGAAGTGAAGTTGTTCAGCTATGAATCCTACTTTCTGGCATCGCAGCAATTTGGCACCGATGAAAAGCTGCGCGACTTTAGCAATCCTCTAGAGGATAAACGCTCCTCCTTTGGCGCTGTGGGCTCGTTTCGTAAGCTGGAAATCGATTGATAAGCGTGGATTATTTCCATTCGCATTGATAGACGGATTAGCTTTATTAGCACACACCACAGTTAGGTTTAAGTTGTGTTTTTTTTTATCTTATCGCATTACCCGAAATGGGTTTCTTATGCTCTATAATAAGCAGTTAACATTCTATTGTCTTGCCTAATCTATTGTTTATTTTGAATATCTGTCAATTAAAATTGCAGTTTGATTGTGTCTATAAAAAGTTTTATTACTTTTCAATAAGCTCTTTTGATTCCGGAAAATTGTATTAGAAATTGTATTTTAAATGCTTTTAAAATGCAGAAAAACTTAGTTATAAGACTTATTCTTCATCTCTAGACAATGCTAATTATAATTAAGAGTTGTTAACGTTGCGAAAATAAAGGAAAAAAGTAAGAAAGCTACATTCGATTACAATAGAAAATATGTTTAAGAAAACCAATTTAAATAAAATATCACGTATACGTCATGATATGTGTATGGGCAGTTGGAGTAGGCGTGGTCAAACTTACTTGAAAGTTTGCTTAAATGTTTAGAGTGGTCTATTATTGAAGTATGCCAAGTTTCAGCTCGATAGGTGCAATATTCGATTAAATGCCACCAAATCGGAAATCCGGCTAATAGTGGATTGTAAGATAAAAGCCAAACAGTGCGGTATTCTTTTTAAAATATACCAAATTCACATACCACCAAAATGCTACAAATATAGCAAAGGCTCTTTATAGTACTAAATTCAAAATATACCAGATTGTCAGCCAAAGAAGGGATAGACAGATAAGACAGCTGTGAACGCCGATTAAGAATATATATATGTAGTTTATCAGATCGGAGATGACTCCACTCTTATATATACTCTTCCACCCTATGGTATAAACAACATCGAAGACAATGAAAAAGTCAGCTTTAAATTTTGGTGTTTTGTTTGTTTGTGTTTATTTTGTTGAATGTTTTGTTTTGGTTTATTTTAGTTTATCCATTTTTTGATATCATGTTTACCATTGAGCCATTAAATTGCTGGATCTTTTACACTAATAATGATGCCTCAACTAGGTGTGGTTGCTGTGGAGTTGTTTGGAGTTCGCTGTGGAGTTTTCTTTTCTCATTTCACTTTCAGTTACAGTTTCCGTTTCCGTTTTGTGAGCGCTATGTGAACCCGATGATGATCATTAATAAATATACACGTACATAGATTTGAACTAGTTTTTTGTTTGAGTTGTTTGCTGCACACACACTCTCGACTACTACTAAGAGTACAAAGTACATTTTGGTGGCCGCAACTTTGCATACTTCACACCTCGTTGAGGGGTCGCGAACTCTTGCGCGGCGCTGGCGGCAACGGACTCGGCGGTGGACTAAAGTCCGTTTCCGTATCGTTGTAGTTGTAGCGACTATCGGATGGCGACAACGAGCGATACGTGCGCGGTGAATGCATATAATCATCACGATGTCCTCCACCGCCGCCGCCGCCGCCGCCTCGTCCCCAGCTGCCGCTGTGCCGCCTGCGATGATCCATCAAACGCTCGTCCTCCTCCTCCTCCTCATCGTCGTAATCATCGTAGTCGCTGTAATCGTCGTCGCGATCATTACGATCGTCGTAGCCGCGTGACGACGACGCTGGCGGTGGCGAACGCATTCGTCCCAGGGGTGGCAATCGGGCGCCTCCAGCGCCGCCGCCGCCGACGGGTGGCATAAACGGTGGCGGCGGCAGACCCATGAGCGAGAAGGGTGGCGGCAGGAATGGCAGTGGATTGGGCATGTTCAACAGGCCCGGCGACACCGAAACCGGCAGCGGCAACGGCAACGGCGACGGATTGCTGTTCAGCTCCGTGGCCAACATGCTGCCATTCGCACTCGCCGGCAGCTGTTCCAGCGACGACATATCGCCGCCACCGGCAGCGCCACCGCTGGCCATCGTGGTCAGCTTGCGTCGCAGACCGGCGGCCTCGGCTTGCGCCTCCTCGCAACGGCGCTCGAATTGTCGGGCAGCCAGCCAAGATTCATGGGCGCGATTCTCCAGCGTGCCCATCTGCGCCTTGTGGGAGGCAATCTGCGCCTCGATCTCGGCGCGCAGCTCATCATTTTGAGATCTACAAAAGGGTTGGCAATTAATACAACTGAATTGCAATACATTTGATGCTTACTTTAGCGTCTGAATTTCGTTCTTCATCAGCGTTTGCGTCTCCACAGTGCTCGCGTTTTCGCCTTGATGCTGCAGCCACTTGGCCTCCTGCAGACTCAGCTCCCTGATGTGGAAAACAGACGAGGTATTAGCAATGTAATAAATCGATAGTAAATTACTCACTTTTGCAGCTCTGTTTCCTTCTCCCTAAAGTAGCCAGAGAGCACTTCTAGGCGCGTCTGCGCCTCGAGCTTATCTCGCTCCGACTGATTAAAGTCCTGCTTCAGCTGCTCCACATCGGCACTTGAGGCCTGCAGCTGACTCTCCAGCCGCGTCTTGGCTGCCTGCTCCTGTTCCAGCTTCGACTGGAGCGCCACAAACTTTTGCTGTGTCGCATGCAGCTCGCCACGCGTTTTGGCCGACTTGATCAGCTCCTTGACATTGAGGTTGCCATCCTGCTGCTTGAGCAGCTTCAGGCACTCCTCGAGCGACTCGATCTTGGCCAGACTTGTTTGCAATTCACTGTGCTCCTTGTCCAGCTTGGCATTGGACTCCATAATCTGATGCTGCAGCCGTTGCATCTCATAGTTGCGCGCCTCAAGCGCCTTGGCCAATTCCTGTTCGGTTTCCGCTTGCATTTCCTCGAGGCGTGTTTGCAATTTCGCCTTCTCCATTTCCAGTTCATAGTTGTCTTGTTGCAGTGATTTCATTTCGCTTGTTAAACGTGTCGTGGATTCGGTATACGTGTATTGCAGTTCGCTATTCTCGCGACTCTTATCCGCCAGACTGCCGTTGATCTCGAGTATTATTTCTGTGTGTGTGAAAATAATTGTTAATGGTATTGCCTAGGGTATATAGTAGCTTTAATACTTACTTTCCTGATCGTTGAGCTGTCGCTGCAGCTCTTCCACAGTGTTCATAAAGGCCTCATCACCATTTTGTCCGTTCAACACCTCAGACAGCATTTTATTCAGTTCCAAGCCCGCCTCAGCAGCATTATCCAAATCCTTTGGAAAGAAAATACAACAAAAATGTAAAAATAAGTGTTAAAATTAAAAATTACTACTACTACTTCTTCGCTTAGTTAAGTCAAGAAATAAACCTCAGTTTGCATTTAAATCTGTGCTTAACAAAGACACAAACCAATTGCAGCTTTCAAACTACTTTTAACATTATTTGAATGGTCAGCTTTACCTTCTCTAGCGATGTCACTTGCTCCTGCAGCTTGGCCTTCTCGTAGAGCTCCGTTTCCAGTTGCTTTTTCAATGCCGCCACCATGTCATTGGAACCAAACGAATTGTCCTCGATGCTCGACAGTTTGGTGCGCGTTGTCATCAGATCGTGCTTCAGTATCAAGTTCTCCTTGTGTGAGGCCAACAGACTGCGCTCCAAATGATTCAGTTTGGCGAGCAAAGCGCCCTCTTGGCTGCCATTACAGCAGCAATAATAGAAGCTAATGAAGCACAACGAGGACGCGGCTGCAATGCCAACACAGAGCAACAACACACTGTGTTCCACAACCTTGGCGGCGAAGACTTCAGGAAAGTTGTCCAAGCTAATCGAGGCATGACAATTGCCCGGCAAAGGACGCTTACAATAGCCCTCCTCCTGGGGTGGACTTTCAATTGCTGCAAAAGTCAAAATTAATTTAGAGAGGAGAGCGTAAAAATTACTTTACTAACTTACCGCCTGCCAATGGACGATCTGGATAGAGCAGACGATGCAGCTCATCATTGTCTGTTAGTGGCGCAGTTTCTGGTTCCTTTTGGCCTTGATTGCTTATGAATGAGTTCACCGTATCCATGATGGTGGTAAATAGTCCGGGACCAGCTTCATCCTTGCTCACAACTGGTGGCAAGCCAATGGGCTCCACGCTGCCCGTTGCCAGCACCTCTTCAACGACAACAACTGGAGCTGGCGTTGCTTCCTGCTCATACACTGCTTCATAGGCATCGTGTGAAGCGGGCGTTGGTGTTGTCTGCTGCTGCTGCTCCTCCAGACGTTTATAGGCCTGCTCCAGATGCTGCTCCTGCAGCTGTTTGTAGTACTCGTTGGGATCGTTGAAGTTTTGTTTGTTGAACAGCGGCGGCAAGCTTGAAGGAGGCTGCTCAACAGCTGACTGCGATTCAACGGGCTGTGGTTCAACTGGAACTGGAATGGGAACAACTTCTGGTTGAGTTTCGACAGGTTGTGGAAGCACTGGCTGCTGCTCGACAGGAATAGGTTGCTCTTCGATGGGTTGTACTGGGATAGGTTGCTGCTCTTCGACTGGTTGTACAATTACGGGCTGCTCTTCGATGGGTTTTACAAGCGCAGGATGCTGTTCGATAGGCTGAACAGGAACAGGAACAGGTTTTTCCTCCACGGGCTGCACTTGAACTGTTTCAGCTATCACTGGCTGTACTTCAACTGGCAGATCTTCTATAACTTTCGTTTCCACGGGCAAAGCTGTTGCAGGCTGCTCCTCCTTAAGTGTCTCTGTTGTTGTCTCCACCTTCAACTGTTCCTCTGTTTGAGCTGCAATATCCAACTGTGCTTGTTTAGCTGCAGCTTCCACTGAGGCATTGTTCTCTACTTGGAGCGCTTCAGGAACAGGCGTAGCTTCAATCTGTGGCTTCTCATCAGCAACTTGCTCCGGCTCTTTGCTTGCCACTTCATTCACTTGAGCTTCTGATGCAATATCCTGCAGGTGCAGCGCAGCAATTGCCTCGAAACTATTAACTTCATCCGTTGACGGTTTGACTGCGTTTTGGGCAGCTTCCTTTTGAGCAGCAACTTCAATGGCAGGTTGAGCAGCAACTTCAATGGCAGGTTGAGCAGCAGCTTCAACAGCAGGTTGAGTAGGGATTTCGATGGCAGGTTGAGCAGGAGTTGCAGACTGAGCTGCTGTATCAACTGCAGGTTGAGCAGGAGTTTCAATTGCAGGCTGAGCTGCAGGTTGAGCAGCAACTGCCTCTTTCAGCTGCTGATCTGCAGGCACATCTTGAGCTGGCGCTTTGGGCTGCTCATCTTTGATTGCATTTACAGCAGGCTGTTCCTCAATTTGCAGCTTAGGATCCTTAACTTCTGATTTAACTATTGGCAGCTCCTTTGCTAGTTCTGCTGCAGATTGAACAATCGTTTGCTCGTCTTTCTTCAATTCTGGCACAGACGGTGCTACAGCTGCTGCTGCTTCTGGTGCAGCTGCAGTTGGTGTTGGGGTCTCCACAGAGGCTGCATGCTTTGCCTCTGCTTCAATCGACAAATTTTGCTGTTTCTCCGCTGCCTGACTAGATAAGATGCTGGCCTCGATTTTCGCAGCTGCTGCTGCTGCTGCTTTGCTATCTGCTTGTCGATGGTTTGGTATGTCGTTATCTTTGCTATCGAGTGTCGCATCCGCGTTGTCGTCTTCGTTTTTATCGGCTTCGTCGTAGACATCACTGTCATCTTCTTCGTAATCAAACTCTTCATCGCTGCTCATTGTGGTCGTTGGCAAATCATCGATTTTCACCGCATGCTTTGCTGGCTCGGTGAGATTCGCACTCGCTTCTGTGGTAGCCGGCAATACTTCCAGCGGCAGTTCGGTGCCATCAACCAGCTGAAGATTGGGTTGAACTGGCGTTATTGGTGTTGAGGCTGTTGCCTCATTGCTGCCCGATTGATCCGTTTGTTCGGTGAGCAGTGACAGCTTCAATGCGTCCAGCGGTGATGTTGTTGTCGTGGCCAGATCATCTAGGCCTTCGGAAGCATTCAGTACTGGTGGCTGCACTTGCTCTACCACCTCCAATTTCTTTTGCTCAGCCTGCTCGGGATTATTCACTGTGGCCGCTGGCAACGCACCCGCCACAGGCAATTCGTACTTGAGATCCTTGTCGCTAACGAAGATCTTCTTTTCCATAATGAATTCCTTATTGGCATAGCCACGCCTTCCATTGATCTCCACGCCCCACAATTTGAGATTGGTACCCGCACTTTTGGAAAGGACGCGTACCGGTGCATGGATTTTAAATGATATCATGCCCGCCTCACCGGATGTATAACTGAGCTTGGCGGTACCCATTGAGATGATCCCTGCGAAGCAAAAGCAAACACAACAAATGTTTAAAAAGCTCAACAAGAAAATCATAGCTTAAGCTTTTCTTATCGGCTAATTGAGGTCATTCAATTCAATCTAATTGATGGGTGGCCGAAATAACACTTTTAATGCACTTTTTGTTGTGAGTAATACTTACGTTCACATTTTTCGTCAGCGCACAGTCTTTTGTCGGACAAAGCAGCCCACGTCGTTGTTGGAAGACATGATAAAAGGGAAAGTACTAAAAGTGTTATGGTCAAGCATGATGATAATGATGATGAAATGGCACTATCACTCCGCAGCGTTTTGGTTTGGGCGTTCGCTTTTGTTAGCCGCATTTTGCATTGTTTTTCGCGCACTATTTAACAATTAAATTTCAATAAATCGCAGCTGTAGTTTTATGTGTGCGAAATTTTTTGTGTATAAAAAAATTTCTTCACATTAGCTGAGTTGGCTTTTCGTTCACAACAGCTGCTGTCGGCGTTGCCACATCTTCGGGATAACAGCCAGTGGTATTTCCAAAATGTGCCTATTTAATGTCGTAAAATATACCAGGCGTATTATTAGGAGACTTAATTTTGAAAGGCTCAATATGTTATTGTTATTCTTAATTTTATACACTTCTTAAATGTTGCAACTGTCACACATTTCACATTTCTATTTTAGCATACCTCAGCGTTTAAAAGTATATTATAGAAGTTTTTATGCGGTCACACTCCAACACAGGTGTTAAATAAAAACAGCTTTGAGAAAAGCTCTTTTTAAGGCAAAAAGTCTGAATTCATTCATTTCAAATGCTTTTAGTCTGTGTTTTGTTAACGCGAGAGCAAAAATGTAAAGTGCGTGTGCAATCGACATTCAAGAAAAATAATATATAAAACCCCCGAACAACAAAAAAAGGTTACAGTTTCTTCTAAAATAATAAATTCATTGTCGAGTGGTTAAAATAAAATAATTTAATAGCTCTTTGATTGTCGATTCCGTTTAAAATACCTCGCTTAAAAACGTAAGAATTTGCAAAACTAGTCGTGATAGACATTCGTATATAGGATTGCAACAATTAAAGCGGCCGCATTTAGTCAAATTCGTTGTTTTCATGTGATTAGGCGTAAAATAAAAATTCAATTGTTGGGATGGGAGAGCTGCGTAAAAAAGAGCGCGACATTTGCTGCGCTGCCAATTTTGCGATATTTAAGTCGGCGCATCACATCGCAAATAATTTATTAAGCTGCAAATAAGTTTATGCTATAGCAAAGTTACAAGTCTTCCGTGGTAATAAAAATTATACATTTTTAACCAACAGGATTCAGACATTGAATTTCAGAGTGCTGTGATAACAAATGAAAGAACTAATTAAGTCTGGCAACTCTAGACTAGAGTTGAGTGCGTGTCGTGCTATTGTCGTATGATTTAATGAAACAATTTCTTTTACTACAATTAGTATATTAATAATAATGAATACTTTATGAATTCCAAAGAAAGGAATTTCTTCGGGAAGCATTATGTGTATGGTAGTAAAATGTTATTGGTTTTTATTTGCAATTCATTTTTAAAATTCTAATTGCCAACGGGTTATGCTGCTCAAATGCGCATCTCTAGTCAAGAGAGACTGACAGCGTGTGTGTGTGAGAGAGCGAGAAAGAGCGCAGTGCGTGTTTCTGGTGCTGCTACTGCTCGCTCATTATTTGTCGATTTCTACCTTTTGCATTTTCAACGTCTTTGTGATCGGTTGTTGTTGGTTGTTGCTCGGATGCGATTTTTAGTTACTTTGTATGTTTTTATTTCGCTCTAACAAATCCACCCTGCGGATTAAATGTGTATAATTGTGTAACAAATAAAAATATGCGCCAATAAATTGTACATAGACGCACACACGCATACGTAAAACAACTACTACATAAATGCCAAAGTGTAATAAAAACAAAAACATAGGCCCACCAACAAAGCAAGTGTAAAGCAAAAGCAAATGCAAAAACAAAGTAAAAGTCACTTATAATGCAAAAATAAAAATTACAAATAACAAATTCGTCCAGAAATTGATGCCTTACAAATTGTAATAAAAATCCTTTGTTCGCGTACTCCAACAATAATAATAAGTGTGTGTGTTGTTTTTTTTTTTTCGAAAATTTACTCTCCAGAGTTGAGAGAGAGTGTGTGAGAGCAGGAGAGAGTGCTAGAATGTGACGTAATTTATATTTATTCTAAACAAATATGCAATGTGGTGAAGAGGGAAAAAAAAATTGTTCAAACGCGAGCGTGTTGCAATTGTATGTTGTGTTCCTTTTGGCAGATTGCAATTACCAATTGCAATTGGCTTTTAATTTGAATTTTGCATGCAACAGGGCGCGTGTTTTTCGCACACAGACACATGCACACATGGCATGAGAGAAAGGCAGACTGTGTGTGTGTGTGTGGTAAACAAAAATACAAAATGTGCATGGGGATAACAGAAACAATAACAGCAACAACAACAATGGCGTGGAATTAATGAAAAACAAAAACAAACGCTCACTGCCCCTGTTCCCCACCCTGCCTTCTATTGGGCAAAACGTTTTGCTCGCAAATATCAAACACACACAAAAACAATAACAACAACAATTAGGTAATGTTTTTGACGCGAGCGAGAGTGAGAGAGCGAATGCGCGCTCATTTCAATGCCGCCGACGATGCTTCTTCTTTGCTTTGCTTTGCGTTTCATTTTGCTGTGTTGTTGTTTTGAAACACAGTTTTTACATGGAAATTTTTCGAGTGTGTTTTCGGGTCGAGAGGAAAATTTTGTGTTTGTAATGTGTACGGCTGGCTGATTAGAAGTAAATAAAGTTTCGAAATGCAATTAATAAATACGTATGTGTGTTGCGTGTGATTGCTAATCAATTTTTATTCGCAGTGCTGACCAAAAAAGAAAATTAATTCCAAATTCGATTTGTTGCGCTCGATTGGTTGCATTTGTAAAATCGCCGAAAATGTGAATGCCACACGCAACAAAGAGGCGCGAACCAATATCGTATGCAAAAGCAAAATAACGTGTAAATAAATTCATGTGTATGTACAAATTAAATTAAATCAAAAAAGCAAAAACGTAAAATTTACATTTCTAATAAAATTAAAACAAAGAAAAACAAAAAAAAATCGCTTAGTTACCATGTTACACAACATCGATGACAATGCCGCGCCAACTGCAACATTAACATCAACATCAGCAACACTAACAGCAGCAACAGCAACAACAATGGCCCCGACTGAAACAACTGGCAATGGAACGGAGCCAACAATTTCAACGCACCTTGCAAATGCGACGGCGACAATAGAACCAACAGCGGCAGCAACAACAACGGCACCAAGTGCAACGGAAGAAGAAACAAACAGAGCAGCAGCAAATGTTGTTGTTGCTGCCTCTGTCGCCCCCACTGTTGAGGGTCAAGCAGCAGCAACAATAATGACAGTGACAGCTAACAACACAAATACTAATACAAATGCAGCTACGCAGCCGCAGTCGCCGTCGACGTCAGCGCTGTCAGCTGTGGCTGAGGAGCAGCAGTTGCCAGAATTAGCTAAAACAGCCATCGCTTTGTATGCGTCGAGCGCTGATGATGTTCAGATGCGTACACAGCAACAACAGAAAATCAAAATTTATCACGGCGCCAAACAGAGCGCAGTATGGCGAACCGATTCGTTGGCATCCAATCCAAGCCCAAACTTAAGCCAACCCAGCAGTGTGACCAGCTGCAGTGAAACGAAAACAGTTGCTGCCAGCGGCAGCAGAAGCAGCGGCGGTTATTCGACTGCGCCAAGTCTGCTGCAGCGTAAATTCTCCGACAGCTCGTTTGCTGCAACAGCAACAGCGATGCCGCGTCGCGTGTCATTCCCGGAGAGTGATAAGGAGCTTGTCACCGGATATCTTGAGCCGGCAAATCCATGGGAACAAGGTGAGCAATGCACAAATTTTTAAAAATTCGATATCGATTTACGCAAATTGTCGCTAAATGTTTCACATTGCTGGTATGCTATTAGAATAGCAATAGCTTTATGTTTTTTTTTTTTGTGTATACTACGTGATGTGTTAGATAATTTTCACTGTTTTGTAAACTGGATACTGTGTGATATCGATATCGAGCTGTTTGTTTGTATTTTGAAAATCTTATCGGTACGGGTACATGTGCAATCGCGGAAGTTTAAACTTGAGACACATGTCGTAAATTTGTACTTCCTGTGATTTATTTCAATTAAATAAATTGAATTGCTTACGAATTCTCGCAACGAAATGCCGCAAAACTCAGCAGCTAAAGAAAGGACTCCGATAACTAATCGAGAGCAACAAGAAATGACCGAGTAGAAGAACGAGAGAGAGAGAAAGAGATAGTGTGGGCGGCTGCCAGAATGAAATTAGCCAATGCAATTGAAGTGCGCAAAAATATTCATGCATTCGATGGCACGACATGCGGTGAGTGTCGAATGCCGACAATTCTGAGAAGTTCACTCGGGGGTGTCCAAATTTCATTTTGTTCCGCAGATCAAATACAATGCAAATGCATTGCTTTTGCTTTTGTTTTTACACTCTTTCTTCCTTGTCCAGCGTGTGACACAAATCAATCAGTGTGTTTGTCTGAATTGTTGACAGTTTACAATAGCCTGAACGATGTTGTCATATCTGTTTTGCAAATTCAAAGAAAATCCTTTGTTTGCTTGGACTCGAAACACATACGTAGTTTTCTAACGTAGTATTTCTAGTTCAGTTATAATGCTATACAGCTGTTTCTTTAATCTACACTGCTGTATTCCCATTTTAATACTCTATACTCTGCCATATTTTGAATTTTGTCGTCGTTTTCGACCAGCATTGTTATTGCCATGAGTGATTGGTTATTTTTATTTTTATTATTTGTTTGCCTTTGATTTTGTTATTCGTTGTTGCGAGTACTCGCTGTCGTAGTACTATTCGAATATGTTGAATTTTTTCTTTTTTTGTGGCCAGCGATAAAGACAACAACAGAATTACTGATAAGATACGACAAATTCAACGTTTCGGTTACGTTTTAATTTTGCTTGTATGCTGCTCTCTTTCCATCTTACGTACGTAAGAAAAGAGAGTGTTCATTGCTCAGTGTTCACTTCTCGCGCAAATCTTATTCTCTATCCCTCTCTCGCTCTTTCTGTCCATTTTACCGGCTCGCTCCATTTGTAGGCTCGCTTCATGTCTGCCATTTGTCTGCTATCTGTTTTCTCACCGTACAAATGCTATAAATTGTGTTGAAACGATTACGATTTGTTCAACGTGTTTGTTTCCATACACACACACACATACACACTTACAAAATAGTTGTGTATGTATATGTGTATTTTACTTAGGTGTATGTGACTCTTGTATTTGTTTGTTTGCTTAAATTCGTTGCTTGCCTTTGTTTATATCTTGTTTGCTAGTTTTGCTGCCGTTTTGTTTTTCTTTGCGTTTTTTGCCTTTAGCTTTTTCTTCGCCTTTTGCTTGTTGTAGTAGGTGTAACAGCTCGTGCTGTGTGTGATGTCATCGTTGTCACTTTACACTCCGAAACTGGAGGCTAAGACGCTACAAAATGAACATTTATAATCTCTTGACGCATACAAAAAACTTCATTTCATTTCGCAAAGGTTACATTGTCGATTAATGGGGAAAGCACATGAAATTTCAAGGATCCGGTTACTTTTTTATACGGCTATAAATGTGGGGGGGTGTTGGTGGGGTTAAGCACTTCAAATGGGTTAAGTGCCTTCAAGGTCAAAGGGCGTATCGATAACCATAGAATCATTTGGCAAAACTTTAAGAAACGCTTATTCAGAACGTAGTTGAAATCATTTCGAAACAAAATTTAGTTACTCATTGCTTTTGTAAGTTTTGCATATTCAGCAATTTGCTGAAGAGGCTTAAAGTAAATGAGCGAATACGTATATATAATAATAAAGTATGTACATTTGTATGTGTAGCACTTAAAGTACTAATGAAAGATGATAAAAATGTCACGAGCTCGATTAATGCACATTTCGATGTAATTAATTAATGCAATTCCAGCAAAGCAAAACACAACAAAACAAAACAAGGAAAAACGAGCACAAAGCGAGCGAATCAACAAAGAAAACACACACACACACACACTCACACATACACAATATAACGGAGCAGAGAATATAAAATATATAAATGCTAATCTTTGCATTTAGCTAAAATGTCAAGTACGAAAACAATTTCCCCTTAGCAAAGCAAACAAAATATGATGTTTATATCTGTGACCACATAATACATTATTCCTCATTAGTTCCTTTTTTGTTTCTCTCTCTCTCTCTCTCTCTCTCTCTGTGTTTGATATGCGGGGGTTCTTCAACATTAGAGCCATCATAATCTGGTCGTATATCATGGGATAATTGTGTCTCAGCATGTGAAGTTCAACAATGATGAACGACTTGTGGCATTTAATTTGTCGCCGCCTTCTCAAGAGCAGGGGCAACAGTAGAGGGGCTGATTACCTACGTATTACGTATCAATAATTGCGATAAGAAAGTATTTGTTCAAGTGCCTTTCTGAAATGCGAAATCCCTAATAATACTACTCGGCGAAATGTTGGGAAAACCTTTCAAAATAGATTTCTTGATCAGCATCAATAATTCATATTGATCGCTGTTATCTATAAGATTAAAAATACTAAACCAACATCATTTCTTTAACCAAATTAAATTTGCTTTTTTGCGTAGAACTTGATTGATAAGCAAACAACAAAATGGAGTGCAAATCTCTTGCATCACTTTATTTATTTAGTTGTATATAGTGTGCTGGTAATCAAAACCGATTTATTCACGTTTTAATAAAACATTTTCATTGACGTGCTCGTCTGCTTTTCGCGTTTGTATTTTTGGCTAAATAAATTATCGACTTGCTGCCAATTTGTTGAGTGTTCTTTCTATCTACATTTTGTACGAGTTTTGACTCTCATTTTATCGCTGTTGTTGCTTTTGTTGTTGTTGTTGTTGTTGGCGAAGGTTGTTGCCAACACAAAATCAACACAAAACTGAATTCAATAAATGGCGAAAAAAAAAAACAAAACGTTGAGAACAAGTTTCGAGACACATTCGCTCAAATTGCCGACATTGTAAATGTTTAGCAGCAAATTAACAGCAATTTAATTGAACAATTTTTGCGCTCACTCTTAGCTCTTTTTTTTTTTTATTTTGTCGCGTTGGCTTTCTGTGTGTCTTTTTTTATTTGTTGTACTTTTGCGCCTTTCTCATCGATGTCGATGTTGATGTCTTTGACTCCACAAAACCCTCTGGAAATGACGCGTCGATAACGCATAAAAATCAATAGAATCATAAAAAATTGAAGAGCGTTTAATACACCAATTGCTATAGGCACACAACACAATAGAACAACAACAAACTAAAGGCGGCATATTAATACCCTGTAATTGTAGCAGAGGAAAGGGAAAATTGATGAGGGTTTAGCGTGTGTAATTTACTTACTTCTGTTTAAATATACGCTTTGAAAATGAAGAACTCTTTCTAGATGCACGATTTTAGACCACCAAAAGGGTCTCTGAAAGTCTTATAGACTTCTTTAACGAAGGACCTTTGGAATGTGTGTAATTTTATCCCTTTAGTTACTCGGCTTTAAAGAAAAAAGAATATTAAAGAGAACTTTTTCGAAACGCACTGTTTTATAGCAGCAAAAGGGTCTTTAAAAGTGTTATAGACTTCTTTAGCGGATGACTTTTAGCATATGCTTAGTGTGTATAGTTTTTCTCTTTAGTTATTTATTTTAAACGAAAAAAAGTTTATTTAAACCCCTCAAGATACATATTTTTATAACATAAGAAGGGTCTTTGAAAGTCTTATAGACTTCTTTAACTTTTAGCATATACGTTGTGTGTATTGTTTGCTTTCTTCAGTTGATTACTTTGAAAGAAAAAAGTTTATTTAGGAGGAACTCCTCAGCATGCGCAATTTTATACTATTGAAAGGGTCTCTGAAAGTCTTGTAGACTTCTTTAACGGAGGACGTTTGGAGTGTATTAAGCAATAATTAAATATTTGCTTTGGAAATAAAGTATATTCAAAAGCACTTGCTTAAAATACTTCATATTATAATATTCAAAAAGGTCTCTGGCAGTCTTGTAGACTTCTTCTAATTGCGGTGGCTGTTTTCTTTTTATTTCCACCAACGGATGAACCAATTCGCTATTGATCGATAATTGAATCAACGTCATCGTCGTCTGTGTTAGCTTCCTCATACACTTATACATGCCAATTATACTGTACTCTATATATATAGAGACGTATGAACATATATGTATATCCTCCATATAGAATGAGAACCGCCTGATGTAGCATATGATTAAACGTTTTAATTTATTTCGTGTGATTTGCCGCCAGATCCTCCCATTTATGATACACACTCGAAATAAACAACAAATATTTTATATACAATATATTATAAGTCAACGACAATTGCAATTGAAATTTATAAAAATGTGTGTATAAAAATAGCGTGCAATATTTAAATAGAAATGAGGCAGTTAAGTGTACTAAAATATTTCGAGTTGAGCGCACAATTATTTATTTGGCATTTCAAAAGTCCAAATGCTGACTAATAAACAAATAAAACGCGACAACAACAAACCAATTTTTTTGATTAAGAAGTTGTATTAAGTATTTATCTTTCGCATATGCTTTAGCCGAAATTTTGTTTTATTTCTTTTGTTGTTATTTTCTTTTTTTCTTTTATATATTTTTTGTTTTTTGTATATTTTATCGGGTTGTGAATGAGATAAGAGCAGCAGAGCAAGCATAAGCTCTACGTATTTGCCGAAACTTTGCTGAAATTCTTGCACTTTGCTTAGTTTATTTACACTCTCGAATTGTTTATGATTCCTTCGCCTTCATGATCTTCAAATTGTTTCATCTCGTTTTCATTTCTTGTTTTTGCTGTGTTTTTGCGTAAAATTCTGGTTCACATAGGCCTAGTTTTTTTCTTTAGAGGGAATACGCTGCATTAGTTTTTTGGGGTATATAGATTTTTAGAAGCATTAGAGGATAGATTTAGATTTGGTATAATGACATAAATAGTATTGGTATATTGGTAGAAGAAATGACTTCTTCTAGCAGTTGGATACAGCACATAAGAGAGAAACAGTGAGGTGTTATTCTTAAAATATACCAAATTAATATACTAAGAAATACTGAAATATACCGAATGCTATTTTTGGTATTTGGTATATTTCCAGCAGGCACAAATATACTTCTACTCTATGGATAACGAATATAAAAAGGGCATATTATGTATACTTTAAATACTTAAAATTTGATTTGTATAAAAGTTAAACAACAGTATAATATAGATAAGGTTTGGTTAAGTTTACGTAGAGAATGTTATGCAGTAGAAAGTCAGAGCATTAAAAGTTTTCTATCATGAATGTTAAAGGGTCGCAAATTTCTTAGGAAAATATATATTTTCCGTTTTATTGCCAACACAGAGACAGTGAGAGAAAGAAAGAAAGAGAAAGAGAGAGAGAGAGCGCGGAAGTGTTGCTTAACGAATTAATTAATTAATCAAGCAGATTATTATCTGATGGCATCATGTGTTGGCATAGAATGATAGCAAAAAAAAAAACACACACTTATTATCGATGGCAACCATAATTTTCAATTTGATATTATTAATTTTCATTTACAGTCAGTAATTATAAAAACACTTTGCTTATCGCAGAAGGGGGGAAACAAAAAAAAAAAAAACAACACTCTAGACAGCGATAGAAATAGCAGAAAAATAATAATAGCCATATAAGCTATTGTCAGTGCTGTCAGTGGAAAATATTTTATCAGTTGAGAAATTATTTACAATTAAGTGAACGAAACGAAAACGAAAAGTAGAAGTCAAAAGCAAAGCCGGTCGTCGCATTGTCTGGCGAAAAAAGCGAACATAAATATAAATAGGTATATATATATCTATCTATAATAGTAAATGGATATATAATAACAATACCTGGGCAAAAGGGGGGGCAGAAATTGTTGGTTTTTGACTGAGCATGCGAACACTAATGATTCATTTAACAGATGTCCATCCGTCTGTCTGTCCGTCTGTCTGTCCGTCTGTCTGTCTGTCCGTCTGTCTTTCCGTCTGACTGTCACGAATAGAACTATGAAAACTGAGAGCTGTATGATAGGACACTTTTGAATGATTGCCAAGTGGCAAAAAGGTAGAAATAAATAGAGGAATACTAGACAACGACGACGACGACGACTTTCAAGTTTGTCGTGCTATACGTTGAATTAAAATGGATCGTTTAATTGCTTGCTCAATGATAGATTAATCTGTTTACGTTTCTCACGAAAAGAACGCTGCAAACTATTTATAAGTTATTCGTATGTGTCGCTATGTCTTTCAATGCACTTGGCATTTGGCACAATTCCTTCTTTCTTTCTTTCTTTGTCAAGACAACAAATAGAGAAATAATACTACAAAAACAACAAAAAAAAAATTCAATTCGATTCGGCAAAAATCATAAGCAGAAAAGTATATATATGCGACTCGACTCGTACTTGTAGTTAACCCATATCAAAAGAAAATATTTACATTTTTCGTTTGGCTTGCTTGGCTTCGACTTGTCTTGTCAAATTATAGCAAACCAAGTGAGAATTCTAAATTTAGTTCAAAAATTACTCGGCAAGTGCCGTCGCGCATTTGTCATGCCAACAAATGATAGACAACATGGGACAAAAGCTACAACTATTCTCCAACCCAGACTGAAAGACGGACAGAAAGTCGGAGAAACAGACGGAGAAACAGGCAGACGGACAGGCAGACGGACAGACAGACGGACAGATAGCGACTGAGTCGCAAATTACAAGTTCACGATTTTGCCAGGCCGCAGAATGGTTTGGAAATATGCCGCAATTTCATTTTGACATTTGCGAACAATTTGTCTATGTTGTGCCGGCCACCACACAACATCATCATCATCATCATCATCTTTATTATCATCGTCATCAGTCACTCCAGTGGGGGGGATAATAATATTGATAATAATGATCGTGATAATGATCCAAAGAGTGCACGCGCCAACTGCTCGTCTTATTTGTCATATTTGAGCAATATATTTTTATTTATTTATGTGTGTAAGCTCGCATTTGCGACAAATATTTGAAGCGCTTTATAAAAAGGCAGCTGATTGTTGTACCCCGCACTAATTACTTCAATGGGGTATACCTGCTTAGCAAACAAACCAAAATTTATAAAGTTCTTTAATATTCTCTAAGTTTAACACATTTTAAAATTCATTTAGTTATTTCCAACACTTCTATCATTGTCTCACACTCTTTTGATTTTATGCTTATACCTTAACTTATTTACAGGGTCTTATATAGCTTATATAACCATATTTATTTCGTACTTTTCGACGTAGTTGCTGTCAAATTGTCACATCGCATGACAAAACGGAAGACTCACAGACAGTTTATTGACTCAACAATGTTCTTTTTTGTGTATTTATGTATTTTTGATCACAATTTGTGGAATTTTGATCAACCGTCGCCGCCGCCTCAGCGTTACGTCTATTATTTGTTGAAGTTGCCATTCCGTCACAGCATTGTACAAATAATATACATATATACACTATATGGTATTTTCCCAAGCCGTTGCAAAAAAAATTTCGCTTGGCTTCTCAACTCAACGATAATTATACAACTATGTGGCATTATCTTGTTGAAAATCTCATAGTTAGGATCGGTTTCGCGTTAAACTAGAATTGAAATAGGGGAAAACAATGTGCAATTTCTAAAGAAATGCAACTATGAATAATGTTGAATTTGTAGAAATTTGTATAGTGTCGAACTTTTTGATTGTCATAAATTGGAAATTGCTATTTTTACAACAAATTCTGGGAGTTTCAAAAGTATTTCATAGAATTGATTGAGGTTTATTTTAAACTTTTAGAAAGTTTTATATATTATTTATGGATTGTTTCGTTGACCCTCAAAATATGTGTTTTTTCCCTAAAATTTTTGTTTGGAAATTTGTTTTTTTTATTAAATAAATAGTTTTAAGAAATCCAGATATTTTGAAGACCAACAAAACCGTTCAATCTCTTAGATAAAATAAGTATGGATCATATTTAATATTAATAATAATTTATAATTCTTGAAATCCTTTAACTTTCTAAAAAATTATTATATATTTTGGTAAAGTATATTAAACAACTTTTACATTCAAACTTTTTCATAGCACTTAATAAGAATTATATTATAGATAGATATTTGTGGGTTATATTAATTTTTTGTAAAGATTTCTTAAGAATTAAAGGTTTTTTTTAGGATTGTAATAATCTTTTATAAAAATTTCTTAAGGATTTAAAGTTTCTTGAGGATTGTAATAATCTTTTATAAAGGTTTCTTAAGGATTTAAGATTTCATAAGTATTGTAAGGATTGTATTAATCTTTTAAAACGATTTCTTGAGGATTTAAAGTTTCTTAAGAATTGTAATAATCTTTTAGAACGGGTTCTTAAGGATTTAAGATTTCCTAAATATTATATAAATCTTTTATAAATATTTCTTAAGTAATGATTAAAGATTTCTTCAGTATTATATTAATCTTGTATAATAGTTTTAGGATTTAAGATGTAATACATTAATCTTTTTCTTATGAATTTCTTCAAATCTTTCAAGTTCTCACATATACATAATACTTTCCTTTAACTTTTAATATATTTAATTAATCAATTGAATCATCTTCGTTTTTATTTTTGCAGCCTGCCAGGTGTCGAGCATTGCCGAGATCTCTGAACTATACAAACAATCCTGTGTTAAGCACCACACGACGCCAATGCCAAACATTCTGGACCATCTCAAGTCACTCGACTTGAACCTAACGCGGCAGCCAGTGTTGACCCTAAAAGGCATCCATCTGTCGCCCAATGATTGTGAACCCCTCGAGGAGATCTTCAAGCGGGTAAGTCTTGAAATAAATACAAAAATAAAGGAGTGTAGCTAAAAGATTGTTTAATTCACAGATACAATACAAGGTGATTGATTTGTCCGAGTGCCTGTTGGATGAGAGCTGCTTGAGTGCGCTGTGCCAGATGATTGAGTACTATGAGGCGGCCAATGAACTGGACATCTCATACAATCGCGATCCGATGACCGTTCGAGGCTGGAACCTCTGCACATATATGGTGGGACGCAGCCAGGAGCTGCAGCTGCTCAATGCCGAGGGCAATCAGATCTCCAAAGTGGGTGCCGAGAATCTGGGTCATGCGCTGAGCACCTCCAATCTGCACACACTTAAGCTGGAGCACTGTGGCTTGAAGGGACCGCCTCTAACTAGTTTCTGTATGTAAAAGTGCTTTTAAAAGATGTAAATCTTAAATTAATCGAGTTCTCCTTTCGGTCGCTTAGGCTATCAACTGTACCACAACAAGATACTGAAAGAGCTGTGGCTGGGCTACAACGATTTGGATTGCACGGATGCGGAGCATATTGCGGGCATGCTGCGCTTCAACTACATCATTGAGCTGATCGACATTAGCAACAATAATATACGCGACGATGGCGTCAAGTATCTCGTCCAGGCGCTCATCATGCAGGCCACCGATTTGGAGCGACGCAGCGCTTTGCCGCTGCAGCGAGCCCGTGCCATCGAAGATGATGAGCCCATCTCGCCGGTGATGGAGTTGGCAGCGTCAGCGTCAGTTAGCAGCGAGCAGAGCTTGGAAACCAGCTCAGCCAAGCAGAAAGACGAAACGGAGGCTGTTCAGCAAGTGAAAGATATTGAGCAGCAGCAGCAGCCAACAGCAGCTGTAGCAGAAGAGCCGAGTGCTTGTGATCCACCTGTGGCCGTGTTGGTGGAGCTGGAGAACGATGCCGAGGATGACAATACCGAGGACACGGTGCGCACGCTGAGAAGCGGCAATCAGAGTGCCACCGGCCAGTCGATGCTCGACAAGTTGCTGTCGATGAACAGCGATAGCTCCAGCGAGGAGGCGCCCTCGAATATCTCCACCGACACATTGGCCGCCTGTTGCTCCGAAGACATTAGCGAGCTGAGCAATGATAACTACGATGCAAGCAGCAAATCGCTGGCGACTTCGGCAACAGCAGCAACCACCTCCATCGATGAGTCTTTGGCAACGCCGGCGACGCTGGAGGCGACCGCTTTGGACAGTTCCCTGGAGCAGTTGACTCCAGCACAACAACAACAACAGCAACTACAACAGCAGCAGCAACAAAGTTCCCAAAATGAACGCAACTTATGTGGTAAATATATTTGCTTAGGCAAGGAATTGGAATTTGGAAATTTGGGAGGAAAATATTGGGGAAACTTAATGATATATTTTGTAGATCTGTTTAGGTAAACTTAATGTATATGAAAAAAGCACATTAATGAACTTAACCTCCTTAAATGTTAGCCTCCTAGCTCTTACCTTTTGGTCTTTTATAAGTTAATCTGATAAATTTAAATTCGCAAATGTAGTTGGAAAGTAAGAGTAATAATTTTAAATGATCCTGCTTTATTGCACCATCAAATTTTGTAAATTATAACGTGCACAAAGTGCAGCCTTCTAGCTCTTACTTTGTGAGCTATGTAATGCTGGTTTAAGGTAGGAATTAGTTACATAGGAACTTAACTTTATATTTGCAATGTAGTGGAACAGTTAGAGCAATAATTTTCAAATTTATTGTAATTTATTGCACCATGAAATCTTGTAAACTATAACGTGTAAACTTCAGCCTTCTAGCTCTTACCTTATGAGCTATGTATTGATAGTTTAAAGAAGGAATCAGTTACTTAGTATTTTAAATTTAAATTTGCGATGTAGTAGAATAGTTAATGATATTATTTTAAAAGATTCTCTCTTATTGTACTATGAAATGTTGTAGATATTGAAATGTAGCCTTCTAGCTCTTACACTTTTAAGTTATACATTGATAGCTTAAGAAAGGAATCAGTTAGGCAGTACTTTATAAAAAAAAGAGAATCCGAGTTAGGAAAATGATTCATGGAAACAATCTTTTATAATCCTAATTTATCTACGTTTCTAATAAAATTATATTATATATTTTCGTTGCAGATATTACTCCCTCAACAGAGGCTAAAACCGTTGAACCCAATGAAACCTGTGTACAGAACAACAACAATGCAAATTCCTCCCACAACAACAACACCAACAACAACATCAACTCCAACTCAAATTCCAACTGCAACCTACCCAACAACAACAACAATAACAATCAGGCAGCAGCAGGAGCAGCAGCATCAGCTGTAGCTGTAGCTGTATTAGCCGTAGTTCCCGTTCCCGTTGCCGTCGATGTCAGCTCGAGCGGATCGGGAGCGGGAGCGGGAGCTGGCGCCATTTACGAGGTGACAGCCGAGGAGAGCGACTGCATCAATGGGGGCGTGGCGAGCGGTTCACGGCCCTTGGACATGAACAAGAATGCGGGTAAGGCGATGAATGGCGATGACTTTGAGGATACGCACAGCACGGATTCGGCATTCGAGAGCGCATCCGAGGGCGACATCAGCCGGCATCTGCCCGACGAGTTCAGCCGGCTGTCGGTGTCGCTGGAGAGCACGCGACTCGATGATATGGCCAAGGAGATGGCCATCGAGACGGCGACCATAGCGAGCGAGTCGACCGAATGTCTGCTGGTGGCCGCCGAGGAGGCGGTGGCCTCAACGTCCATGGCCGTAGAAACGGCCACAACGACGTCGCTGACGACGACGCCGAAGGTGACCATCGCCGCCGAGTGTTTGACTGGGGTCAAGGAAAAGGAGGCGAGTGCCAGTCCTTGCCCGAGTCCAACGCCAACGCCGCCGCCGCCTTCGACATCGCCGGGCGGCGTCAGCAGCAGATTGCGACGCACCGAATCCAGTTGCGCCTACCTCAATCAGTCGACCCGTAATCGCTCCCAGAGCTCCGACAGTTTGTGCAGCGAGAATTCGCTGGATGGCAGCACAAGTGCCGCTGATCCGCAGCTCGCCGAGAAGCTGACCAAGAACGATACCTTGTCGCGTCGGCAGTTGAATGATGCCAGCGCCGAGTCGACGATCCGGGCGCCAAGTGGCTTGAAAGCCTTGGCGCTGTGGAGCAACAATCTGACCAAGAACTGTGGACCGAGCATTGCGGAGCTTTTGTCGCGCAGCTCATCGCTGGAGCTGCTCAACATTGGCAAGAACTGTTTGTCCAATGACTTTGTGTCCACAATCAAGGAGAGTTTGACCAGGAACACAACGTTGACCACGCTGGGACTGCAGAGTGCGCATCTCAGTGCCAAGGGCATTGAGACGCTCGCCTCGATTCTCACATTTGGGGGGAATAGCAAATTGCAGCGCATCGACATTCGAGACAATAAACTAGAGGTCGAAAGTCTGAACATTATTGCCGAGGTGCTCAAGTCCAACAAGACCATCACTCAGATCGATATCAATGATGAGCCCAAGCGTCTAACGGTAAGTCATAATTGGTCTCCAAAGATCAGTTGATCATATTCAATTTTATACTTATGACCCAACTATTTCCCAGTGAGCAGCTGCTGAATGTTGCGTTTCAACTTGTTTGACAAAGCTAAAAAAAAGTGTCAATAACACGAGGCATAAATGGGGAAAATTTGAAATTTTAAAATAGATTAAAGATTGATTCTACAAAATTAAAGTAGGGAAGCTCCGATAAGTAAAACCCTTGAATTAAAATAAGAACTGCGAAATGAATGCGAAGTATCTAAATCACTTTCTGTAATCAAAAGAATCGGACTCTACATTTTCTACCCTTTAATTCTAAACCATATTTTTGGTAGCCGTGTTATTGACATTTCCCAACTCTTGGCTTAAAGTCAAAGAGTTGTTTATTTCCAAAAAAAAAATGGAATGTTTATAAAGTTATAATCGAAGTAGATTTGCGTACAGAGTTTTGTGCCATGTCTGAGTTGAGTTTATTGTTAATTTGTTGACATTCATTTTTTCTCAATTTGATCAATCATTTATTTATCGTTTATTCGTTTCGTTATATTGTTATATTGTTGTCGCTGTTGTTGTTGTTGTTGTTGTTTTATACTTCAACTCCTTCATCGCAAAAGTTGCCCATTGTGCCGATAGTAAATGTTATACCGCCAACGCCTTTGCCCCAGGAGAGCGTAAGTAAATCCCTCATCATCCCTCTCTCTCTCTCTCTCTTGTTCTTACTCTTTTAACTATCTTTCTCTATCTCTCGATAACGCCCTGAATCATTATCAGCTGACGAGATACTACAACGAGCTTAGCTTGCTAACAATAACACCAATAACAAACATAATTAATAATATCCATGCCTAACAATGCCATAATTCAAATGCTGCAGCGTTTTCTCCTATTTTTAAGCACACCAATTAATCAAAATAATATGCAAACTAAGCACACAACAACATAATGTGTGCATAACTGAAGGATACAGCTTTGTAGTTAGGGTATTTCTCAGTAGAGCATGCTTTTTGCTTAATTAAGAGTAGCAGCTTGTAGAGAAATTTATGCAAGCTTGGCTGACAATTATCTACATATAAAAATGTGGAGTACAGGGTGCCTGCCAGTCGAGCATACTCGTTGATACTGCCATAGTAGCTTTAATTTTAATTCGTATGATATATTAGAGAAGTTTCTTTAAATTAAATTCAGCATTGCGCATATATTACTTCTTCCTAATGCTTGATAAGTCCAAACTAATTAGAACAATAGTGTGCAACATATTTTATAGTCGAGCACACTTTGTTTGCTTTGTAGACCGCGAAACGTAGAATCCGACATTATTCTTTACAAAAGTTTCATTCAATCATAAACAAATGACTGCATACTTCAAAGTCGATCACACTCAGCTCTTTTGACTGTAGAATTCAATATAGTAAATGCTTTATAAAGTGTATGAGCGCTATGCCACTTTAATTACGCAAACAGGATGCCTGGCAGTTGAGCATACTATTCAATTTTTTTTTTAGCTAAGTATTTTAAATGAAATTGATGAATACTTCGTAATATATATATGGTATAGAATACTCTTGAGAATTCATAATTAATAGCGTGCCAGCATAGTTACTAGTTGAGCACACTTTGTTCTATGGATTCTGAACGTCATATTAGTAAATGATCTTTTATATTAGTAAATTGTTAAGCGAACTTTTTTATAATCTTAACGAGTAAGTGTGCTCGACTTTGAGGTACCCACTACCCATTTTCAATAAAAGCAATACAGTACGGTATTATTCTTACAATATATCAAAAATGATGTATCGAAAAAATACTAAAGTAAAAACTGTATGGTATTATTTTTAAAATATACCAAACTAATATGCCGAAAAATATTAAAGTAAAAAGCGGTATGGTATTCTTAAATTATACTTCTTTAAATATACCAACAATGATATACTAAAAATACTAAAGTATGAACAGTATAGTATTTGTCTTAAAATATATGTCGGAGAGGGAGTAATGCAGCATTCTCGTGACGGCACAGTGGCACTGCGTAGTTGTAGGTGCGTTTCGGCACATTGTCACTGCGTAATTAGGAGTGTGCATGTTAGATTGCATCATCCCTTATTTGCGCTGTGATTGGTTTTCTGCATTTTGTAGTTTTGAGAAGTACCGTTGTTGCGGGGCGACAGCGTTGCGTCGCTGTCGCTGAGTGTGGTTCGATGGCTATGGCGTGGGTAGTAAAAGGATCGAGCGGGCAGTGTGCTCTAGAGATCGCCAGAGAAAGCATCGAAACTCGCTTCGCGATAATGTACGAACAGACTTCGGTAGAACAGACTCCGACATCAGAAGTGGGATTCGGCCCTGACCAAACAACTTCAAGAGATGTCTGTGCGTTGATAGAACAAAATCTGAATTTTTTGGCACTGAGTTAGAGGCTACAGATGCCGGCGGGCGAGTTACAACAGAATATCGAGATCTGTTTACCAAAATATAAGCGAGACATTGCTGGTGTGGATGCCACGCAGTGGTCCGCTACGATCGATAAAATCTTGCGAGAAAAAAAATCATTAAGTGACAGTGCTAGTGTTGAGTAAAGCTTTGTAAAGCTAAGCGGCCCAGTGGTTATTTCAAATTTGTTACAATGGAATAACCTGGTCACAGTTCCGGCAAATGTATGAGCAGCGTTACTTTTGAATCCACTTAGCAGCCGCCCAAGCAATGGTGAAAGCTTGCCTGTTTTTGCGAGTCGCTGCGTGACATCACAATGCACAAAACTACAAAATTTGAATTCGAAACAAATTGCCATCGCGTTGGTTCTGGGACACATGGCTAATTTCGACCGGCGCTTGCAGAGAAGGGTATACACAATGCTAATAACTACAAGCGGAGTTGCAAGCGTTCTCAGCGCTGAGAGAATGCCCTGTTCATGTCAAGCGGAAAACCAGAGGCCAAGCGTGCAAAAAAAAAAAAAAAAAAAAACTATGGAAATGTTATCAGTGTGGCAAACTTGGTTATAAGAAGACAGACTGTAGATCTGGAAAGGAGTGGCGATCAGAGCGGTCTCGTCATGGAAGGGCGAATGTAACTTGCTACAGATGTCGGGAGCCAGGACACATTGCCACTAATTGTCAAAGAGAAGTGCAGAATTCTAGATTGGGAGTATGAGTGAAAAAAAAGAGTGGACCTGTGAGCTATGGTGGAGGCTCAATCCAGTATTCGGGTGAGAGATTTCCAATTACATTTGATTTGGAGCTGAGTGCTCATTATTTGAAGAAAGCGTTTATAATAAGCTAGTTGGTAAGAGATACATAATGTTATCTCTTTAAAGGGAATTGGTAACGCCAATATTTGTAATGGTAATTTTTTAGTTGTTTTGTTCCATGTAGTCCCAGACGAATGCATGAAGAATAATATTGTAATTGGCAGAGAGATATTGGCTCAAGGGTTCTTAGTGGAACGTTTGTGAAACCGTTCTACATACTAAGTCTGCTAAGATTGAAACTGATATGCTCGGAAAAGAAAAAAGAAGTTTTAATGCCATTATTGGGGCAATACTCAAAATCTTTTATTGAAGTCACTCTGCAAACGCGGGTGAGTACCGGGGAATTGCATATTCGTTTGATTGAGCCGGCTAGGATCGTGCAAGGGTGATCATACAGATTTGGTCCAAGCGAAGGGGAGTTAGTACGTGCTAAAATTCAAGAATTGTTCGAGTATAAAGTTATCAGACTAAGTAGTTCACCATTTGCTAGATCTGCATTATTTGTAAAGAAGAAAAACGGATCAGCAAGACTTTGTGTTGATTATAGAGAATTAAACTTGCCATTTTTGGCGTACCAACACGTCTAATTGCCGATCAGGGGCGCAGTTTCACGGGCACAAAGTTTGCGCAATTTTGTTCTAACCAAAAGATACAATTACATTTAATTGGAACAGGTGCAAGTAGAGCCAACAGTCAAGTTGAAAGGGTTATGAGTACACTAAAGAATCGGTTGACGGCTGTTGAGACGAGTTTCAGATTGTGGCAAGATGCACTGGGGGATATACAGTTAGCCCATAACTGTAGAGTTAATCGTAGCACTAAGTGTAGCCCTTTAGAGCTGATAATTGGTAAAGTGGCGCGTCCACTCGGATTGATTCCTATTAGTGATACTGAAACTGAGATTGACAAAGTTAACTTAAGGGAGTTGGCCGCTAAGAACATGGAAAAGGCCGCAGGTTATGAGAAAACAAAATTTGATAAAAGTATGGCTAAAGTAATTAGGTTCTGTGTAGGTGACTTTGTGTTGCTTAAAAACAGTGAGAGACAGCAAACAAAATTAGACCCAAAGTTCAGAGGACCTTTTTTTGGTGGTCAAGGTATTGGACGGAGACCGATACATTTTAACAAAAGTTTGCGAAAGCTACCGGATGTGCAAATTCTAGAAGAGTTAGATGTAAATCATAAAGAGAAAAGTCTGTTGAAACAGAAGAGAATTCGTGAAGTCATGTGATTGGCGATGGACGAGAGTTGCTTTAAAAATGTGGTTGTTGATGAATTCGTGAAGCCAAGTATTGGGCGATGTACGAGCTATGTTGTTGTTTTCGTGAAGCCAAGTTTTGGGCGATGGACGAGCTATATTGTGGATTTCGTGAAGCCAAGTATTGGGCGATGGACGAGCTATGTTGTTGATTTCGTGAAGCCAAGTTTTGGGCGATAGACGAGCTATATTGTGGATTTCGTGAAGCCAAGCTTTGGGCGATGGACGAGCTATGTTGTTGTTTTCGTGAAGCTAAGTTTTGGGCGATGGACGAACATAATAAAATGAGCGAAGTCAATGTTTGTGACTATGGGCAATATAATTTGTTTGGCGTTAGATTGAAATGTGGGCTAATAAAAGTTTAGTGATATATCTTGGATAAAGAATTGATGATTTGAACTGAATATTGTATAATATAACTGCTTGAATATGCAAATGAAAGAAATGGACTATAAGTGAATATAACCTGAGATATAGACGTAAACTTATGTTATGAAAGGTTATTTGAATTTGATTTTTTTTTTGGCTGAGTTTTAATGAAGTATTAAATAAAAAGGAAAGTTGGAATAAATTGAGATGGTCATTATAGACACGAGGACGTGTATATGTCAGAATGGCCGTGTCGGAGAGGGAGTAATGCAGCATTCTCGTGACGGCACAGTGGCACTGCGTAGTTGTAGGTGCGTTTCGGCACATTGTCACTGCGTAATTAGGAGTGTGCATGTTAGATTGCATCATCCCTTATTTGCGCTGTGATTGGTTTTCTGCATTTTGTAGTTTTGAGAAGTACCGTTGTTGCGGGGCGACAGCGTTGCGTCGCTGTCGCTGAGTGTGGTTCGATGGCTATGGCGTGGGTAGTAAAAGGATCGAGCGGGCAGTGTGCTCTAGAGATCGCCAGAGAAAGCATCGAAACTCGCTTCGCGATAATGTACGAACAGACTTCGGTAGAACAGACTCCGACATATACACACTTAATATACCAAAACATACTAAAGTAATACAGTACAGTAGTATTCTTAAAATACACCGAATTAATACACCGGAAAAATGTTTCAAAGTACCCAAGACATATTCTGCTTGCTACCAGAATACTTTATAAATTTGCTACAAATCAGATCACTTGCTTCTTAGCTTCACACTCCTTCTGCTCCTTCAGTTGTGCATACCCCACAAAAACACACGCAATAGTTACACGCTAAGAGCTCGGATAGTTTCAAGCGAAATAAATGCTAATGCTCTGACTTTGTTGTTACAGATTGGCAGCGATGCGCACCTGGACTACACTCGAGTGCTGGGCACAGTTCGTTCGATGTGCTCGCGCAATGAGAAGATGCAGGCCGAGGAGCTGGAGCTGGCGGAGATGGCGGCGAACGTGGGCGGCAGCGGCAGCAGCCAAAGCGGCAACCAAAGCAACATTCAAAGCAACAACTCAAACAAAATCGGTGCCATCCACAATCGGTGTCGCAGCGGTTACTACTTGGGCTCGCGGAAGATCTCGCTGACGTGCCACAGTCGACCGCTGGTGGATGCAGCGACCGGAACGGTGATCGCATCGCCAGCGGCAGCAGTAACCACTGCGATGCCAACGCCGGCTGCCAAACTGGAGGTGAAGCGCAGAGCAAACTCGACGTCGTCGTCGTCGTCATCGTCGCGTCTGCGTTCGCCGGGTCCCAGTCCGCCCACGATATCGCCGTCCTCCTCGCCCAATCGCAGTCGGTTTCATGTGTCGCGCGTGGCCGAGCTGAGCAGTCCGGCGGCCACCTCGCCTCTGGCTCAGATGCCGCCACAGCATCCACCACCGCCAGTACCGACTACGACGCCACGCTCCGCGAGCAGCTGCATGAGCATCCCAGCGGTGGGCAGTCAGAGCAGCCTGAATGCCATTGCTGCTGCACTGCCATTGCCATTGCCCACATCCAGTTCGTTGCCCTCGATGGCATCGGTCACCTCATCCACGCAAACGATCAAGCGACTCTCGGTCTCGCCGCGTTCCCGTTTCCATGTGTCCCGCATCTACGAGGATCCCCAGACGCCGCCCATTCACTTGCCACCGACGCCGATGCTGAAGTCGGCACGCAAAGCCGCCGCCGCCGCACAGCTGGCGGAGATCACAAGCACTCTGACGACGCCTGTCACAGTCACGGCCACAACGACGGCAGCGTTGCCCATCAGCAGTGTCATCATTGTGGAGCCGGAGCCAGCGAGTACAAATATGCAGGAGAAGGAGGAGGAGCTTCAGCCGCTGGATACGGAGCAGAAATTGTCGCCGCAGTGCAGCGTCAATTCACCGAGCACATCGTCCAGTTCGTGCAGCAGTTCGCCCATCTCCTCCAGCACCACCAACAGCAGCAGCAGCTGCAGCAGCAGCGATGTCACCGACAGCTCGGAGCAGGCTGCAGCGGTCACTACTGTGCCCGGCAAGAGTTGCCCCATTGCTGTCTTTGGCGACAATGACATCACGCTCACCAAGGATTCGGCAGCGAGTGTTGCGCTCTCGGCTGCTGCCTCCAGTCAGGATGTCACAACCACAACGACGACGACGACGACAGCAGCTGCTGTTGCTCCAGTGCAGCCAGCTCAGCGGGCAAGGAAATCTTCGTGGATCGCCAATCCCACAACGGTGGACAAACTGCTGACGCTCTTCAATCCGAGCAGCATGTTCCAGCGCAGCTCGTCGCCTGAATCGAAGGCGGTGCCGGTGTCAACGGCCACTGGAACTGGGGCGCCACTCACAAACAACGCACAGAGTTAGTCGAAAGTCCATTCATACATCAATCATTGTCAATCAATCAGTCCTACAACTGTAGTTAGGTTTAGTATATTATGTTTTATTATTAAGGTGGATTAGCAGTAGCTTGAATTAGTGTAGTGAATCAATCAATCAGTTTCATCAATCATTGTCATTCAATCAGTTAATCAACTGTAGTTAGGCTTAATATATTATATTTTATTATGAAGGTGGTTTAACAGTATCTTGAACTAGCAGTAGCTTGAACTAGTGTAATGATTAAGTTAATCAGCTTGTCGAGAGTCATCAATCATTGTCATTCAATCAACTGAAGTTTAGTACAATTTAGTGTTTAGGTAGATTCGTAGTAGCTTGATTTAGTGTAGAGAATGCTTCAATCAATCAATCATTTTGTCAATCAACTACTAATTGAAATGCACTTATTAACTTTTGCCATTCAATCAGCTCTATATTCAATCAATCAATCTGTTTGTCATTCAAACAGTCAATCAGCTGTAGCTAGGTTTTATATGCTATATTATTTAGGTGGATTCGTAGTACTTATAATGTATTGAATGTTTCAATCAATACTTTAAGTTCAATTATCAAGCATTGCCATTCAATCAGTCAATCAATTATGCAAAAGATTTGTTTATTAAGATTTTAGTTAGATTGACAATAGATTACCTTAGTTTAGTGAGTGTATTAATCAATCAGACAGTCAATCAACTTATGTTAAAGTATGCAATTACAATTCGATTATATGTTCCATAGAATAAATAAGGCATCAATCAATTTATTGTCGTAAGAAGATGGAAAGTAGTTATTTGAAGAAACGAAGATTTTATTAGTTCCATCAATCAGTCAATCGAGTGTAGCGTAAGAAAATATTTTTTGTAAATGAGTTGATAAGTGTGTACTTAGTATTAGACTTTAAAGTTGTATCAAATGTTGATTGAGATTGTTCATTGATCAATAGGTTAGTCGTAGTTCATAGTTAGTGGTTAGATAGAAGGTATATTTCCCCCTTAATTGAGCTCACTTTTCAGTCACACTAAACCAGAAAATGTTTGCTTGAACTGCTTCATAAGTTCTCCCTTCTCTCTTCCCTAGATACAACCACCACAACAACAACAACAGTGCTGGGCGCCAGCGGAGATGTGAATGTAACGTTGTTGCCCACGCGGAAGACGACGCCGCCAGCGAGGAGCAACAGCTATGCAATCGGCAGCGGAGGAGGAGGAGCATCAGGTGCAGCGGCGGCGGCAGCAGCAAGTGGAGAAAATGCAGCTGGAGGCAGCTCGTTTCTGGACACCGCATCGCGGCAATTGCGCGACTTTGGCAAGCAAGTGTTCCGTCAGAATTTGTCGTTCAACAATAGCGGCGATGGCATGATGTCCCTGATGACTGGATCCTCGCAGCTGGAGGCGAATAACGCGAGTGGAGCAACTGCGATGTCGCCGGTGGCGGAGTCGGCGACGCCGCCCGAATGCAATGCGATGCACATGCCGTTGAGCCTGAAGCGTGAGCTCAAGGAGAACATATCGCCGGAGCATACGATCAATGAGGAGACGTTGCATACGCTGCAGAAACTATCGCGAGCCGCCGAGGATGTGACGCTGAAGGCGGAGGCAGCTGCCGAGTTGGGTGACATTGAGATTGTGATGCACAGCGAGGTGTCCGAATGTCTGCCAGAGGCGGAGCCAGTGCAGCAGCAGGAGGACAAGTTGGGGCAAGTTTAGGATGAGAGGAGAAAATGTGAATAGAAATGTAATGTGAAAATGACGCGAGTGCAATTTGACAATGTTGAGTAGGAAAACAAAACAAAACAAAAAACAAAACCAAACAAAACAATACAAAAATAAGCAAAAAATGAATGAAAATGTTTGTAACCAAGACCCACCTCAGCATTTCCCCTAACCCACCCAGCTCCCCTCCTCACTCTCTCACCCAAACACTCTCTCTCTCTCTCTTTAGCGTCCTTGTCAATGTTGTAGCAGACACCTTCAAGTTAGGGGATTCCCCTTCACACACACACACACACACACAAAACTGTAAGCATAAGAGAAACAACCACAACAACAACAGAGAAAAAAGTACACAAAAGTTTTAAACATTAATTTTGTTTTATTTTTACACAAAAGCTATATGTTTTTATTTTTTTGGTTAAATTCGTTTTTAAGCAATTTATACATACATATATATATTTTAACAAATCATTGCAAAACACACACAACTACTTATACTATATGTAAATTAGGCCAGCAAATTAGGCTATAAAACACACAAATTTGAAATCGATGATATGATTGAAATTGACAATTTGAAAAGTTGTGTTTAGTTTACAAGTTTTTGTTCAACGCGTCTATATTTTTTTTTTTGTACTTATTTATACCTCAAAAGAAACTAAAGTGCAACGTATACTTAAAGTTTTTTAGTTTAATCTCTGCGCTTGGCCAATTTCAAAGAGAGAAGATTGTGTGCGAAGAATTAAAGATGAAAGATAAAATTTGCTATTATATACTATATATATATATTATATATACTATGCCCACCAGTCGTCGAACAGAGTACACATTCAAACAACAACAACAAACACACAAAAAAGAAAAGCCCAAAATATATAAAAAAAAATCCAATTGATCTCATTATGTGATATTTGTCGTAGTGCCCAAAAGCGTTCACTGTATCCATGTTTAAACCAAGCATACGCATTAAGTACGCTCAAAGCGAAAACACAAACAACAAACAAACAACTCAATCCAATCCCCACAACAAACAAGCAAACAATTTAAATATACACTGAAAGAAATGAACTTTGTATATTTAGCATAGCATAATTATATGTGCATCTTAAAATTGAACTTGAACTTGAGCTGAGCGCAGTCGATGCAACTTTTCAAATTGTCAAACAAATCGAAGAAAATGCTAAACAACTTAATTATACAAATCATATACTATTAGCAAACAACAACAACAACACACACAGATCTTGTAAATACTGCGTTTGTATCTATTGTAAACCTAAAGTTTATCTTCTTAATTTTTTACCATACATAATTTTAAATCTGATATTTTTTTTTTGTTTGTTAATGTTGCCTAGTGTAATTACTGCAGAGTTTATTGTTTTTGTTTATCGGTTTATTGTTTAACTCGATTGCATTATTTATGCAACATTCGAAAAACATTTCATCGTACTTAATTTTTTTTACCAAAATTATTATCATCGTTTTCTGGGTGCTCATTGAGAATATTCTTTTTGCCACTGTTTTTTTATTTCTTGTTACGTTCGTAACAAAATGAGACAACACTTAAACTACTTTTTAATTAAATTGGAAATTTAAAAACAAAACGTACATAAATATTTTTTATAATTTAAGCTCATATTTAGTAAAACCAAGAGAAACTACTAAACATTTACTGAATAAACTTTTCAAAGTTATAATGAAGTGTAAACCAAGTGCTGTTTTATTACATCAAATGAAATGCGAATTTAATAATAGGTACTCCAATGAAATCAAATCAAATCACATGACAACTGTTGATATGCGCGACACATCAAAGCAAGAGGCGCACACGGAGCGTGAGTGCAAGTGAGAGCGCAAATGGCGCGTACTACGACATAGCCAACAGCAACAACAACAACAACAACAAACCGTTCATTCATAAAATGTGCTCACACACACACACATACGCATATGCAGTGCAAAACGTTTCGTTGCCGGTGTGTGAGTACCTTGGCCCACATGGGGTTGCTTTTGCACAGCAGCTAACAGTGCGCTGTTAATGTTAAATCCTGGCGCTGTTAAAGTGGCGAGCATCATCAGGCTGAGCTTTGCCGCGTTCAGTTTTTCAGTTGCATTTGGCGCTTCACTCCGTGTGGATCGCAACGGTTAATAAATTTATCAGACGCGCGTGTTTGTGTTCTGTGACTGTCAAATTTAACTGTAAAAGGAAAAAATGGCTGCTGATGTGGAGTCTAGCGACTTGTCGACCATTTGCCAGGCGCCCAAGCGCAGCAATATGAACAACAATAATAGTGCGCGTTCCAGTCGCGTTGGCAGCGCCACCAGCACCACTGGGACCACCACGGATCTGGATCTGGAGACTGTGCCGGCAGAGCAACGCTTTGGCTGGCGACGCTGCCAGCCGCAGTGGCTGCAACGTTTCTGCAGCGCGAAGTGGGCGCTCTTCTGGCTCTGCTGGGGCGGTGCATTGCAAGGTAAGCGAAGCGAAAGCGGGGAAGGGGAAGGAGAATGCGAAATTCCTACTGTGGGCCGAACTTAATTCGATTTAATGTGGCAGCGTCTCGCTGATCCGCCCACGCTTAATTCAAACTCAGCATTTAACTGCAATCTCTGCGCAATTTTCGACAACAAAATGAGAGCAATTTTTTATTGAAATGATTCAAATGAAGGTGTTGTGTTTGCTTAGCACTTGTGCGAAAAATTAGTTCATCTTTGTAATGCAAATATTTGCATGACAATATTTCTGTTTTATCTAACCAACTGTTAAGTCATCTTTTATCTAATCTTCGTGTGTCAATAGTGCCGATTAAATTTAAATGGAAAACTTGGCGCGAATTTAATCATTGACAAAAACAACAAATTCGTCGTTTGCTTATTACGCAGATCTAGTTCCAGTTCCAGTTCCATTTGCAGTTTCAGTTTTAGTTCATTGAGTCACGATCAATTTACCGTTGCACTGTTCCCAGTATTTTTCAGTGCTTTTACTGCTGTTCTTTAAAGCTTTGCAAGTTAGTTAATCTTTTCATTTATATTCAAATTTTAAAATATGTATAATTTTATTAGTTTTTTTAGCATTTATTTTCATTCTCATGTAAGAAGTCAAATGTATCATTTCATTAGATTTTTTTAACTACCATAATATTACATACTTAATTTATTCATTTATTTTCATCCTCGTGTTACAAGTCCCTAAAAGATTTTCAATTGAAAGTACAAAATATATAGGTAAATTTGTGTTGACTAATTTTATATATCCTAATTGCTATATTCTGAACATTTTAGTATTATTTTACCAATTATTTCATGGCTGTTGTTATTTCCATATTAGATCTTTCAAAAGAATTGCAGTTCAAGTAATGCTACAGAATTTAATGCGACATCTTTGCAGAAAAACTTTCGTAATTAATTTATTATCGGGATAATTATTATTCAATATTTCCATCATAATTAATAAGGATCAATTTAGTCAAAAATCTAATTAATAACAAATTTTCTTAAGCATGTAATCATCTAATTCACATTATACGAAAATAGAGGGAGCGTGAGTGAAGCCGTAAATTATTTCTTGAGGAGTTGCTGATTAGCCAAAAATTTAATCCCAGCTGCAATTCAATTACTGTCCGCTTGCAGGTCTCGTTGAAATCTTTAACAAAACTTATTTGCAAGCGTTTTTTTTTTTTTTTTTGTAAGAACTGTTAAATACTTTAAGGTGGTAATGGGCCCAGCTATTGGCAACGGCTTGAGCATGAGCTGTAGGATGAGGAGAGTGGGGAAGGGGGAATGGGAATGGGACTGGGCTTGTGCTGGAGCTTATTCTTCTGCTTGGCAAAGGGGGGTTGAGGCAAGTGGAACGCTTCATTAGCATCGCTGAGCACTGTGTGCTGGCTGTGTTGGCTTGGCGAGTTGGCGACTTGGGCTGCAGCAAAGGCTGTGTGCAACAGATAAGCATTTGGGGGCAAGGGTTGGGCCACGATTTTGTTGAATGGGAAGCGAGTTAATAATTAATATCAGCCCCGGGCAGTCAACGGAGCTTTCTTCTCGGTGGCTTTTTTAGCCCGAGGATGCATTAACCTCAAAAACACGCTGACTGACTGACTGACGACGCTCTCTCTCTGAATAGTTTCAAAAGGGAAACAGTTTCAAGATGTTTTTTGAGGTGCAAACGGGAAGTGCAAGTGGCCAAAGATATAAATCTGTATAAAAGGCGAAATGAGGTGGATTCAGCATGTGGTTAATTAAAATTCACCAATTGCAAAAGTGTTTTTTTTTAGAAGACTGAACGAGATGCGGGATTAGGCTATGTAGCAGGGATTAGCTGATGGCAATGGCATTGGTGTCAGCCTGCCTGCCTGGCAGTTGTATTTATGTCTTCTGGTCGTGCCGCAAACAAACCATGCCATGATTATATGCTCCGCTTAGCATCTGTTGCACATTGTCCATACGTGAGCGCATTTCCGCCTTGGACTCCATCCAAAGCCAGAGCCAAAACAGTTCTGGCTGGTGTCAAAGTGATGACAAGGCTCAACGCTCTCTCTCTCTCTCTCTCTCTCTGTCTCTCTCTTCGGTCTCCGTTTGGAAATGTTTGCCAGGTCGCGTGCTGCGATAAATCTCCCTGCTGTCGCCCTCATCCACGCCCCCGCTCCGCCTTATTCTCTCTGCCTTCTCTCCGCAGTGTGGGGAGGGGGAGGGGGGCTTGGTTATGGGTTATGAATGGCGGCACGTGACCGAAAATATTAATCAGTTGACATGGCATTAACATAAATCATCCGCAACAATTTTTGGGATTGCAGCATCGCATCGCATCGTGTCGCATCGTGTTGTGTCATGTCGAGCTTTTTCCCTCCTCATTTCATCACTTTTTAACGGTTTATTGCGGCTACGCTTCAAATTGGGGTTATCTTCTATTCGCAAATACATTTAGAATTAGGCACTTAAAAGAGACAATAAATATTCAAATCGCCTTTAAATGGAACTGTTTTCGGATTTTTCTATATTATCATTTTAAATTGCCTGTCATTTCCCCAGTTTTCATCATTAAAAGCTGACAGCGTTAAGTTGGCAACACTTTTTTGTTAAGTTTGCAGTTCTTAATATTCAAATCGACATTAAATGCAACTGTATTTGGGATTTTTCTAAATTATCATTTGAAATTTGGTGTCATTTCCTTATTTTTCATAATATAATGGATTGAGAAGATAAAGTTATTAAGTTGGCAGAATCTTTTTGTTAAGTTTGCAGTTCCTAACTGTGAAAAACTGATAATTTTAATATAAAAATGACATTCACTGTGGAGATTGTTCTTCGTTTTCCCTTTCTTTCTTCCCATAATTTAGAAAGTAAGAGCCGTGAAGCTGACAAGATTTTTCTGTTAAGTTTGCAGCTCCTAATTAAGTTTATCTTTTTAAAAAAAATCATATTAAAATTATTATTAAAAATTAACTTTAGTTAGAAGAGTTGATAGATATTTTCATGTTGATCTCTTTTTTGTCACTATTGACAAAAGTAAAACACATTATTTTGTTAAGTTGGCAGCACCTTTCCGTTAAGTTTACGGCTCTTAATTCGATTTATCTTTTAAGCAAATACATTGGAAAACAGATACTCAATATTCAAATTTACTCTTGATGGATTGTTTATTTAGATTGTTGTTTACTTTCCTTTTTTCCCTCGTTATTTAAAAAAGCGTTGCTAAGTTGGCAGCACCTGCCTGTTAAGTTTGCATTTCTCTTTAATTTAATATGCAGCTCTACGCTTATTGAGACTTCTTGTATTTAGCTGAAGTGCATTGGCTAATTAAAGGCACAACAACCTTGAGTTGCACTCGATTAAATCGCCAGATTGTCACGTATGCAACCACACTTCAGTTCACCAGACTTCCCTTCCAGCTCCCTCCCCCGAAAGCATTGTAAGACGGGGAAGTCCCAACCCCTGAACATTTGCTTCGTCTTGTACATAAGGAAATTGATCCATATTCCATATGATTGCTGTTTTCCACGCGGGGTAAATGACTTATGAGGTGCTTGAGACTCTCAATGGGGGGGCGGCGGAACAGGATGAAGGGCGGGGCGGAGCGGTGCGGGGTGGAGATGAATGTCCAGCGTGTGACTAAAAGGACATTTTTGAAGCAGGTCGATTATTGGGAAATAAATTGAATTTTCTAGCCATTGCAAAGTCCATATTCTAAGCAAACACAATGAATGCCACTCGCCACCTCGCAAAATTTATATTTATGTGCAAAATCAATTTGTCCTACAGATATTTAATTTATAATCCCCTCCTCTCTCAATCTTGCTATGGATTGTATTGCAATCTGTTGAGCTCCTTTTACGTTCTTCTTTTTTTTCTTCAGATTTTTATTGGTATTGAGGGATGTTGCCGGTAATAGCTTCTAATATGTGTGTAGTGTAGCCCGAGGGGGATTTATTTGGAGCGGGGGGTGTTCGGTATCCGGTGTATTCGATTTCAGTCAAAACACTGCTGGTTGCTGGCATCAAGTGAAAGATGCAACTCGATTCATGAAAAGAAAACTTTTCCACTTTTAATGCTTTGATTAGCAATTAAAATCAAAATATTGTAGCATACTTATTGGCATCTCGATGAAATTTGATGTGGATTTTATAATGTGAGTTTCATTGTAGTGATTTCTTTTCAAATAATTTTATCATAAATATTGAAGCTTATTAGGATATATATTTTCGATTTTTGACATCTTGTTAAAAGTGATTTCGTAAAATAATATTTTAAGTAAAATAATAATCTAAATTTATGAATTCTTTCAAACAATACATTTGGTTTTGATGATGATAAAAGACAAAATAAAAATATATATTAAAAATCTGCGTTTTTATTAAAGACTGAAGATAAGAACAACGAAGTTGTTGCAATCTTAGATTTAATTAATATGATAATAACAATAATATATTAATGCTATGATATTATATTTAACAGCAGTTACATCAATATGGTAATAATAATATACTTTATAATAATTCCTATGACAGATAAATCAGACAAGTTTTAGCTTTTCAACATTTTCTTATAATTTAAGTGTTCTGTGAGTTGTGAAAGATAAATGAATAATTTAAAATATCTTAAATCATTCTGTTAACATATTCCTCTAAAAATATTAATTTTTCGTTCGTTATCTCTTAAGAATATGTTGACACCATCAATTTAGTTTTAATGTGCTGAAGCAATAACTATATAAATATATATACAAAGTAATAATTATATTCATTAATACTTTGTTTGTATGTTAAAAGGTAATTATTATGTCTAATATAATCGAGTCTGAAGTTGCACTGGCAATAAGGAATTGAGTTCGGTATTTAAATAAAATAATAATAATAATAATGATATTCGAAGCTGACCTCTTTTAAATTATCTTTTAACACAATTTATTAAATTTCGTATTATTATATTTCGGTATTTGGATTAATAAATATTCCTTCTTTGCAGGTCTGATTGTGAATGGATTTGTGAATGTGAACATCTCGACAATCGAGCGACGCTTTGGACTGCGATCTCGGCAGACGGGACTCGTGGCCAGTGGCTACGATTTGGCCTCCTTTGTGTGTTTGGTGCCCGTGACGTACTACGGCGGAAGGAAGGGAGCTTCGAAGCCGTGCTTCATTGCGATTGGGCTGCTGTTGATGGGACTCGGTTCGCTGATCTTTGCGCTGCCGCATTTTCTAGTCGGCAGCTATCGGGCGACGATTGCCGAGGCGAATAACTGCGATGTGGAAGCGGGACAATTGACAAATCAAACGATGGTATTAGAGATTTGATGATGCTGCCACAATTTGTAATGCAACAACTCTTTGCAGGCATCTTGCCATGACGAGTTGGAGTTGGAACTAGATAGAAATGGAAATGGAGATGTGGGCGAGAGTCTAACTTGGACTGTTTGGCTCTTCTTTGCGGCTCAACTTTTGCATGGAGCGGGCGCATCGCCGCTGTTTACACTGGGCGTGACCTATCTGGATGAGAATGTATCCACAAAGATGTCATCTGTTTACTTGGGTAACTATTCGAGTCTGTCTCCCCCTCGTTTTGTCAGAGTCTGTATTGATAAGGCGAAAAGTTTTCGTCTCCGTCTGCGAGGCAAATGAAGTGCGCTCAACTAAGCAAAAGGCTGCTGGGTATCTGAGTATCTGAGTATCTTGTAGTTGTGCCTCACACATTGCACATATTTATTTCCATTTCCATTTCTATTTCTATTTTTATTTGCCATATTGCCAAAACTGCCAGACGATGCGCCCAGGCAACAAAGGGAAGTAAATACTGTGACTGTGTTTGGCTCCCGCCCTTTTTGTTTTTTTTTTTGTTTGTCGGGGAATTCCCCCCGTTGTTGACCCAATTTTAAAGCTGACTCAGGCTGCAAGCAACCAAAAAAGGGAGACAGCGAGACAGCTCAGCTCAGCTCAGCTTGGTGAAATTTATTGCCTCATAGTTAAGTTTATCGTATGCCTCGCTTTCAACTCGCTTATCAACTCCGTTCAGCTTCTCTAACCTTACTCTCACATTTGCTCGGTTCAAATTCAAACAATTGAAATTCGTTTTTGGGGATTTTCGTTTGTCTTTTTGTTTTATATATTTTATTTGCCAGCGGCATTTGCTTTCCCTTCTCTTATGAGCTTATTAAATGCGTCGTCGCTATGCGTGTCCTTTGCTCCCACTCCGACTCCTTTTCCTCCTCCTCCTCCTCCTCCTCCTGTTGTGTCCTTTTGCGCATTGTGATGCAAATTAAGATGCAGTCAAATGATAAACGCAGCGCATTGACTTATTGCCATTTGCCATTTTGCCACCACACACTCTCGATTCCCGATTCCCGACTCTCGATTGTTGCAGCATTCTGTGGCAACACATTCGGAGAGCTGTGCGAGTAATTAATTTGACAAGGACCAAGTTCAAGTGGAAAATTGAGCTTAGAAGTGCACAGCAGTTGCCTCATAACTTCTTTATCAACTCTTCAATTAGCCTCAAGGAGAAAACAAACAATATCAATAGAGAGTTGTAGAAACTAGAAAATTTAAAACGAATTTTTAAGGAATTCCTATGGATAACTACATATTTTATTGCACTTCCGCATAAAATAATCACACTACACAGATAACAGAGGTATTCCAATTATTTTAATATGTAATAGATTCAAAATATGTTTTGCTTCTTTAATAATTTGTATTTCATATGCTAATTATTTACATCCAGCTATAATTTGCTGTTATTTTTGTGGATACTTGTTGATTCTGGACTTTAATTGTTTACAATTTATTCAAAATAGTCGACATATTTAAGGCATCCTTGTATTTTGGACATTCGAATTATCGCTCTCTCATATTGCTTCAAGAAATTTACTTGCAAAAGGTTGCCAAAGTAAATAGATTTGAAGATTTATGCAGTTGGGTATTCTGTAATTGCAGGGAATTCTGTAATTCAACGTAAAACTGATTATATTTTTATGGTTACTATTAGGTGTAGCTATTATTTGACTCTTTAGCAAAATGTGTACTTTTCCTTTAGAGTTATGTAAAGGGTCTTTACCAGTTGAATGTTGGCAATATCTTTCAATATTCATTCGGCATCATTCGTTTGATTTTGAGTTCTTCTGCAACGCATTATGCATTTGATTGTTAAATTCAATTTAATTGTAGAAAATATTATTTATTACTCTTTATTTGCAATGTTTGAAGTTATTTCTGAGGCTACTTAAAGGGTCTCAACAAGTCAAGTGTCGAATGCATTTCTGCATATTTATTCGGCATTTTTCGTGACCTCTTATGCCCAAGCAGAACAGAGCATTATGCAGTTGAATGCTTAATTGATTTAATTGTGTTTTACATTCTTGCAGGTATTTACTACACGATGGCCATAATTGGACCAGCTGTTGGCTATGTGCTCGGCGGTCAATTGCTGCTCATTTACACGGACTTTGTAACCGTGGATGCCGCTGAGTAAGTATTAAGTATATATAGTATTGTTCATATATGTATATTGTATGTGCAAGCCAGGATGATTGTTATTAATCGCGTGGGTCACAGATATTTGGAGGAGGAGCGAGTAAGAGGGGCAGTCAAATGGCTTTAATGATGGCCCACAGGGAGCGGGAGAAAGCGGAGGCAGCGGGGGCATCGTTGAGCTTATTTTGTGCGCGACATTTGTAACCAAGGGCAACGTGGTCCGGACAAAGCACGCCGTAGCGTAAATATCTCCGGAGACTAATAAAACAACATTTCGTGCTGACAACGAGGAAATAAGGTGCGAATGAGATTCCAGGATGAGCATGTGGATGTGAATGTGCCACTGGATGTGGTTGCGATTGCGATTGTGGTCGGGGCAGTTGTTTGATTCACATTTGTATACAGCTTATGGTGGAGGAAGAGGAGGGGGTGGAGAAGGAGGTGAAAACACTGCATTGTACGGATAAGCCGCAGCACAGCTTATTGTCAAGGTGATGCCATAAGTCATAGTCCCGCGGAGTTGGAGTTGGAGTTGGCATCGGATTCGGAGTTGGAGTTGGAGGCGTTGCGGCTAAAATCTGGTTGCCACTTTTACGGTCGTCGCGCTTTCTAAATTATGTGAAAAGAACATGAAACATTTGGTTTATGCGCGCGGCAAAAGCAATTGGCTTATCCAAATGTAAATTAACTGAATTTGCAATTTATTTGCCGCATAAAAAATAGATAATGGCTATTCGAGAAGGTCGACTGCGAAATGGAAAATGTGGTAGACTGGAGTGAAGATAGAGGAGATGTAGGTAGAGTTGGAGATAACAAAGACATGAGTAAACTTCATGGGCAATGAATGAATAATTGATTGATTGCTTAAGGAGTTTATAAATTGCATATTTGATTGACTAACCTGTTGATTTTCGAAATGGTTGATAAAGAGATCTAAGAATAATTAAGGTAGAGAAGAGTTAAAGTAAGGAGTTGTTGAAAATGAATGAATAATTGCTTAATAAGTTTTTAAACTACATATTTGATTTAATTGCAACCTGTTGACTGACTGAATATTGTAACTGATTGACAAAGAGATCTAAGAATAATTAAGGTAGAAAGGATTTAGAGTAAGTAGTGATTAAAAATGAATGAATAATTGATTGACTGCTTAAACTGCAAATATGATTAGCTAACCTGTTGATTGACTAAGTATTGTAAACGATTGTTAAATAAACCTTAGAATAATTAGGTCAGAGAAGAGCAAAAGTAAGGAAGAATTTTAAATTACTCAATATTTGATTGACTGCTTAAACTGCATATTTGATTGACTAACCGATTAAGACAATATATTTAATTGAGTAACCTGTTGACTGACTCAGAATTGTAACTAATTGTTTAAGAGATCTAAGAATATTAAGGTAGAGAAGAGTAAAAGTATATTATATGAATAATTAACTGACTGAATATTTAAACTGGTTTATTGAGAAATGTGTTTAAAATCCAATCAGTGAGTTGCTTCGAACAATACAAAGCGAATGAATAACTTATTGATTGACAAACAAGTACATTGAAAGCGACATTAGATCTTTTATTTATTGACTAACCTGTTGACTGAGTAAATGCAGCTTTAAGATAGTTTTAAGAATAAGTAAAACATAAATGAAGTCAAACAGATTAGTAAATGATGTTTATAGAGATATAAGATTGATGAATAATTTAATGATTGACCGAGGTTAACTACAAAAATGATTGATTAAGATAAACATCTTTATAATCGAAACTATTGATTGCCGCAGTCATTTTTTTAGTGACTGACATCTTTATTAATTATTTGAAACTAAAATTAATTGCTCTGTTAGTTTTCAATATTTGATTGATTGCCCAGCAGATTAGTTGATTTTCTAGTTAGTTGATTGACTGATTTCACTGAGGCAGCTTTAATAATCTAACATTAAAATCTCCAACTAATCAATTTCTCTACTCTCTCTCCGCAGCTTAAGCTTGACGAGCGACAGCAAAGTGTGGATCGGCGCTTGGTGGATTGGCTTTGTGTTCGCTGCTTTGGTCTGTGCACTGATTGCCATTCCCATCTTTGGTTATCCCAAATCGCTACCCGGCGCTGAGAAGTTGCAGCTGGCAAAAGTATCCGAGGCACATGCTGCCAGCAACGCAAAGAAACAAGAAGACAATCAAACGAAGTCGCAGCCACGTCGCCGCCTTGGAGAACTGCCTCATGCTGTGCTGACGCTCTTCAAGAATCCCACGTTCTTCTTTCTGAACTTGGCTGGTGCCACAGAGGGATTGGTCATAGCGGGATTCGCAGCCTTTCTGCCCAAACAGATCGAGAATCAATTTAGCATTTCACCTGTGATTTCAGCGCTGCTGATGGGCTTGATTACGGTGCCAGCAGGTGGAGGCGGCACCTTCCTCGGTGGCTATTTGGTTAAGAAGCTGAATCTCGCTTGTGCCGGCATCATCAAGATGTGTTTGTTGGCCACGGTGGTGGCTACGTTCTTCACCAGTTGCTTCTTGGTTTCCTGCCCCAATGCAGCCTTTGCTGGAGTAACCACATCATATACACCAACGCTCCAAGCCAATCCGCTGCCCATTTCATTGGAGGCACCATGCAATGCCAAATGTGGCTGCAGCCGCAGCAACTATGATCCCATTTGCGGTGCCGATGGCGTCATGTACTACAGTCCCTGCTTTGCGGGTTGCAGCGAGGAACAGCAGCTGGACACACAGAAGATCTATCGCAACTGCAGCTGCATTGAGAATCCTTTCGAGCAGCTGCCTGAAGCAACGAATGTCATGTGCGAATCCAAGTGCCAAAATCTTTCCTATTTCGTTGGTCTCTGCTTTGTGCTGATGCTCTTCACTTTTCTGGCCACAATGCCAGCGCTCTCTGCCACTTTAAGGTAAAGAAAGAACTTAATATCTAACTCTTACTAAACAGTTTCTCCTTTGCAGATGTGTGCAGGATGAGCAGCGTTCGTTTGCTTTGGGTCTGCAGTGGATCAAGGTGCGTTTGATGGGCACAATTCCAGCTCCTTTGATCTTTGGCGCCCTCATCGACGAATCTTGCATGTTGTGGCACGAGTCCTGCGATGAGCAGGCAGGCGGCGCTTGTCTAGTCTACGATAATTACTATATTAGCCGGTAAATTTAATTCTCTCCATCGTAGTAATAATATTAACCCCCAGTCTCCCTCAGCTACATGTGGCTGTTGGCTCTGATTGGCAAACTCTGCTCTGTGGTGTTCTTCTTGGGCGCCTGGTGGTTCTACAAGCCGCCCAGTGAACCATCGAATGCTAAAAAGGATGCGGAAACTTGAAGCTAAGCCAACATAAACGATGAAGCGACTGAACATAAACTAAGAAGTGCACTGCCGAAGAGAAAAGGCCAAAACAAGCAATTAAGGCTTCACGCTACGTATTAGAAATGGTCTCATTAATATTTGTCTATTGTATTTTTATGTCTATTTTAATCATTAAGTAATTAAGCATACATATTAAACTTAATAATATTTCAAGTGTTTTTCTGCGCTATGTGCGATTTTGAAATTAGCGCCAGCTGTAACAGCGAACATTCTGTTAACAGTGCGCGTAAATTTGCGTTACATGAAGTGCGCTGCGCATGTTAACAGACTGGTTTGCAAGGCTGCCACCCGGGTATATTTTAAAAGGAAAATAGAGTGGCAACACTGGCATGATTGTTTTTTAATTTGTTGTTGGATTTCGTACGGTACGGTCGTGCTGCGCTTGGTTGGTTCGCGGCGGGTAAAATGCCAACTTGACGCTCTTTATTTAGTTAAAACATTACACACGCGTAGCGCCAAAAACATAAAAAAAAACACATACAAGTTACAACAGATAAAGTGTTCGAGGAGCATGTAATTCGTGTAATTTTTATTGTAAGCAAAGAGCAGCAAAATTTTGAATTGATTTTATGCACTGCGTTCCGTTCGTTTGCGAATGCGTGTGCGTGCGTGTTTAAGTGTGTGTGTGCGTGCATTTGTGTGTCAGAGTGTGACGGTGTGATAAAAGTAAACGTAAATCATGTGCAATTAAAAGGTCAATCACCCAGCCAACCAACATCATAATAACAACAGTGATATTATTATTAATAAATACTCTAAACTAAAGCCAATTACTATTGTCATGTGGCAGTGAGAGAGCTGCAGTTGAAAGCGAAAGAGAGAGAGAGGTAAAAAGACATGGGGCAAAAAGTGCAGCGAATTTGGTTTAAAAAATCCACCAAGTGATGCAACTGCAAATCAAACAAAATACACACAAACATGCATTGATGTATGCGTGTGTTGTGGATATGTGTTATACACGTGTACATATTGAGAAAGCAACCTTAAAAGAGAGCTGCAAAACAATAACAAAAACAAAAAAGTCTTTGCAAAATGAGCAGAGCGCAGCAACAGCAAAGGCGAAAACAAAACAGATATAAATATAAAAATGAAAAATATCAATGCAAGGTGATTTCAAGCATTTAATCTACTTACCACTACAAATGTGTCTCCTGCACACACACTCACACAGACACCTTTAATGCTGTGTGGCTCTTGTCGCGTCTTCTTTATGTCTTGTGTCTTGTCTGGCAAAAGCAATGAGGGTTCCCCCCTCCCCCATCCTGGCGCCCCTACAGCTGTAGTGGAGCAAGACTTGTTTTGCCTTACAGCTGTACATATGTTTATTTGCATGTGTATGTGCGCGTATGTGTGTTTGCTCACATAAGAGCATGTTTGTTAGTGTGTGCACATTTGCAGGCGCACTTGTTACAGATTCATTTTTAGTTCTTTGCTTCTTGCTTGCTCCCCCACATGGGCAAAGGTTTTCCTTTGTTGTCGCTGCTTGCTGTCGCCTTTTTATGAGTTGCCTTTTGAATACCCTAGAAGTAGACTATTCTCGATAGGGGGTATAAAGGATACCAATTGGAATAAGTTTGTTTTCAACTAATGAATTCCAATTGTCATATTTTTGAGTAGTGCTGCCTGATGAACAATTTTATCTCAAGCGTTGCCAGACTTGCTTTGTTTACCAATTAGATATAATTAGTTCTCTAGGGCATTTGTTAACACCTTTGTATGTACATAGCACACAGGGTAGCCGTTAGTCAAGCATTTATTCATGCGATTTGTGGCCGCCTGTCAATTGATTTATATTTGCATAATCGTTCTTTGGCCGACCAAATTCATAAGTTACTATACGCTAAGTGCTTTGGCCATGGCAATTCATGCTACAAAGTTTAGTATATGAGAAATACATACATACTGAGGTATATTTTATGTACTTATCGACTTAAGTGCCCATTTATCGATATATAGCTGCGCGAATATTTTCCAAGCCAGTGCTAAAAGTGCCACATAATAGGCAGAAATCGCATATAATAACTGAAAGCAACTTATTTCTATTGTAAACTATTTGGAAAATGTATTAACTGTGATAATTTTGTCATCAAAAAGTTAATATTATCAAGATATATTTGATAGTCGATTAGGTTCTGTTTTTTTTTGCTTTATATCATAGCTTTTACTTTCCTTTACAATGAAGAGGAGAAACAACAGCTTAAATTTATTTTTGGCAGCTTTGGAATGCCATTTTGGGCTCGTTATTGATTTTTATATGGCCAAGCCGCTTTAATATTCCCCAGCTCTACCAAAAAATATTATTTTCACTTTATTATCATAATCGACGAAGAAAAAGTTTTACACAATTGGACTTTGTCATTTTTGAAGTTCAGCTATAATCCTAACATATGTATGTATATTTTTCCCTTTCTAATCTCGAATTCTAATGGGTTTGCTTTAGGTTCTTAAAAGCATTTTATCACTAGTCAAATATTTGGTTTTGTGATTCGTCTTTGTTTTAACATTGTACATGCTCTGTGGCTGGCTATTGACTCATGGAACATCAGATTCTGTCCACTTTCGTTTCATAACGAGTTCCCAGCGACTGAGTTTTGAGTTTGGTCATGGCAAAAGTTAGCGGTTTCTTGTTTGTCGTCTGGATTTGTTGCCGAAGTCGTTGAACAAACTGCAATCAGTTGAGCGACAAAAAAAAAAACAAAAACTTAAACTGGTTTCACACACACACAAATACTTCCAATACACGCACACACACACACATGTTACTACCTGTTCTCTAAAACAGTAAACTACTTAGTCATCATTTAACGTTCAGTAGGTTTGTCTCATGGCATCATAAAATTGCGAAAATGAATATTAAATAATTTAATGAAATTAACATTATCGCAAAAACGTGATCTATGCATAGAATATTAATAGATCATACAAGTTTTTGGGACAATATTGAATATTTCAATAAAACTAAGCTCTAATTGAAAGTGACATTCTACTTAGTAGCTAGAAATTGCGTTTTATATTGAAATATGTATTTTTCGAATTAAAATGCACAATAGAGCTTCGAAATGACATCCATTTATCTTCTCCGAAATTAGCATTATTAAAATCCGGGACAAGTAGTCAATACTTGGAAATTATGCAAGTTAAAAAAAGAAAAACAATAAAAATTTTGTTTTTTCGGAGAACAAATTAAAAAAATACATTTTTGTACAAATGAGTGTGAATATTTAAACAATAATATGCAAAGTTTATCGTATTTCTAAAAGGAGTTTTTATTGGGTATTGTTAATTTTTTCGTATTTTAAATATGAACATATGCGGAACATTTATAATTTCTTTGTCTAATTGCTAAGCAAAACGTCAGAGTTGCTAACAAATTGAACTGAGTGTGAAACTTTAAGCTAAAAGCGGGCCTCTGTTTAACAATATTTCAGGCGTAAAGAAAACAGTTGCACCTTATTTATAAATAAAAAACAATAGCTATGATTTCATTTGGTAACTTCTTGCACACACACTGACGCAAAGAAATCTGTGAGTGTATGTATGTGTGTGTGTAGTTGGGTTTTATATTGAATTGTGGCCCAATATTCGTGCAGCTGTTGCCATTTCTTGCGGTTGGCTGCCTCTCACTCTATCTCTCTCACTCACTCTCTTTCTGTCTTGCTGTCTGCTAAGTAGTTCCCTGGCTGTGTTCCAGTTCCCCACGTGTTTGGAGCTCGCAATTAGCTGACGGCGCAGCGTTGTTGTTGCTTTCTGTTGTTGGTGGTGGGCTCGGTTGCCGAAACTTCAATTTCGCACGTAACCGAAAATGCAAAAATCAACATAATCAAGTCGCAGATCTAACGGTGTTTGTGTATCTCATTTGGCAGCATTAAGAAAACCAAAAACCGGTTCGGCTTTGTTCGTTCGTTTGTTCGGCTTCGTTCGGTTCGCTTCGTTCGCTCTTTTGCTCGCTTCTTCGTTCGTTCGTTCGCTCGAGTTATTCATTGAACCGAGTCTCACACTCACACACACATACACGCGAAATAAAATGTGCAGTTGTGTGTGTTGAACACATTTAGTTTGCTTTGGCATGATCTAAACAATTATTTTTGAAATATCTTCTAAAGAATTGCAATAAATAAGCATCTACATATTTTTCCAGCAAAAACAACAACAAAAAACCACCACAAACAACAACCAAACTTTATTTTTATGAATGCCAAATACATGTGTAGTTTAACAACAACAACCAAAATAAAAAAAAAGAAACCACAAACTGTTTATACACAATAATTAGATAAGAAAAATGTGCAAGTAAAAAAGAAATTAAATAGACCTCAATGAAGACAAACAAATGTGCAATTATTCCAAGTGAAAAGTCTACAGCTGTCAGCGATCGTCCAAGGATACAACATTAGATATATCATAAACCATAAAATATGGTATGAAAGGTGAGTGCTTCTTCAGAACTATTTATTTATTTAAGCATTGTAGCATTTGTTGATAAAAAGATGCCAAAATTATGAAGGTCTTTCGTAGAATTGCCAAATGAGATGTTTTTGGGAAAGATAAAACTAATAGAACTGCCTGTAGTTTTCTAGTTAAAGATAAAGATCGTGATAAAGTTATGCTGAAATTTTTAATTTGGTACAGAAATAAACAAATCCGATTAGGGAACTTTGCAAAAAATTGTTCTCATTTGATATTTGAACTACTTGATAAATCTGCTGTTGTCCAAATTCTGCGAAAAGTCCATAAATGGTTTTTTTTCTCCTTTTTCGAAAAGTGTCAACAATAAATTTGCGCAAGCTGCGTCAACATTGATATGAAGACGTATGTGAAATGGTTTCATTAGCATTACAATGGATTGATTTCACGTTGTTGTTTGGTTTTTTATTTATTTTCTGTGGTATTACGTGATTTGTTTTCGATTTAAAAAACGCGTGGGGTTATGTCGCCCCCAAAAATTGTTGTAATAAAAGAGTGTGACACCAAATATCAATCAAACTCGGGGCTGACAAAAGTAACAAGAGCACTGTTGAAAGCCAAAGCCTAAGTCTAAGCACGTCAAAATGATTCGATGGCACACACGAAAAAAAAACACTCATACACACTCATGCGAACACTCACCTAGTGAAACGAATAACTTTACCAACTGCCAGAATGTTGAGCTTGTGAGTGTTTTTTTTTTTTTTTTGGTTTTGCTTCCCCGTGCCAACAATCATGGCATGGCAAATGTGTGGAAAATCGATTATAACAGCCGGGTCTAATGAAAAAACTTCAAGCTACCGAAAATTGTTTGTCAGCCCACAAAATATCCGTTATGAAAGAGAAAGAAATAGAAAGACAGAGAGAGAGAGAGAGAGAGAGTCGAAAAAGGTTTGCAGAACATTCGCTCAATCAAAAGTACTTCAGGTGGTATCAATAAACTCCCAATGGTAAAGCTCCCTAATCATTGAGTATTTTAGCTTTTTCCTACAATATTATATGGTCATTTAGTTGGTCGAGAGAGTCTTTCATCGCAATTAAGTTATACAACAAGCATAATTTTGCTGTAATCATCGAATGAGTTTTTCTATTGTTTAATTACGAGTAAAAGCGCAAGCTTTTCTTTTTTTTTTTTTGTATATTGAGAAATGTTGAGGAAATGTTTTTTCAAAACTGTTGAACATTTTACATTTCTTTCCCCCATGTGATGTAACAACAAGAGCTAAAAAAATTAAACTTTTATTACATGGAATGATGTTTGTTAGTTAGTTAGTAAAGTTAGTTTGTAATATTCTTTCATTTGTTTAGCCTGGACGCCTAAATTTTCCATTTGAGTGGTCATTAAAACCGCATAAAAATAGCTAAGCTAGGTAGTACTTAAAAATTTTTCAGTTTACAAACTGCTTACATTTTATATGAGCATCGGTCTGGTTTAATTTGGTTTGGTTTACTTTTCGTCTTCGGTCTTCTTAATTAGCTGGCAGACTTTATGGGTGGCCAACAACACTTCAAATAACAACAACAACAACAACAACAAAGAATCACGAATGCTCATCATTAAAATACCCCAAAAATACGCATGCGATATTTTATTCAAGATACACAGGGTATAGCTGAGACGCAGTGAGTAGCAAATTTCATTCATTTTCATAATCGGGTTTTGTTTTCGTTTCTCATTCTCAGCGAAACGCAGGTGAAAGCAGGTGACGCTGCCTAAATAACAATAATAATAATAAAAACAATGCGTGATTTTTGAGCGAAGCAAACTCAGGCAGAACACACAATGAATTGTGTGTTTGACTGCCGCATACCCAGTAATTAAAGCTCAAGCCTTAAAAATAAATACGCTTGTTTACTTTGCGTTCATTTGACAGTGGAGTGAACTAGACTCAGACATACCCTGTAAAACTTTGAAGATATTAATTAGAAAATATTAATTTTCTTTGTTAATTGCATTTCTTGTTTCACTTTCTCTTCGTAGTTTTAAACCAACCTATTTCATCAGCCAATTAAAGGGTATCTGTGCACACATGCCACTGTGACATATTCAGTAATTGAAGCACACGCTTTAAAAATAGCTACACTTATTTACTTTGCACTTATTTTACAGTGAAGTGAACTGAAAACAAGATTAGTCTCAGGTATACCCTGTAGAGTCTTTAAGATTTCAACTAGAAAATTAAAATTTCTACTCTTAACTACTTCACTTTCCTTTTAGAGTTTCAATCTTCCCCTATTTGGCTGTCAATTCCATGCTTTCATACTTGCTAGACTTGGCCATACCCTGTAAAGCCTTTTGGAGACTCTAAAATTCAGTTCCATCACTTTCCCCTTATAGTAGTAATCTACCTCTTTCATCTGCCTATCACAGGATATCTGTACATATGTACATGCTAGACTCAGTAATACCCTGTAAAGCCTTGAAGGTATAAATGAATTAATAACAAGGCTAGTCTTAGTTACACCCTGTAAAGACCTAAATAAGAAAATTATCGTTTTTCCCGTCAGCTGTTCCTCCCTGACACTTTGAAGTCAATCTACCTCTTTTGGCTGCTAATTACAGGGTATCTGTGCACACATACTAGCTTTGAAAGCTTTGAAGGTATATTCAAGTAAACAATAATATTCCCTCTGACTTGCTTCACTTTCTCTGCACTTTGTAGTTTCAATCTACCCTCTTCAACTACCTGTTACAGGGTATCTGTGCACACATGCCACTTGGGTGACAACACTAACAGAAAACATCGCACAAACAATAATAGCAATAAATTTCGTGTAAGTTCACAGCGAGTACAACAACAATTTAACTTCTGTGCGTATCTCTCTGTGAATCTATCTATGCACACAAAAAAAGTTATCTCTATCTGTATCTGCATCTGTATTTGTATCTCTGGCTGTGTGTCAACTGCGATTCGTCGAGATTTAGGGCGCAGCTATTCACCTATTTATTTAATTTTTTAATGGCCACGAATTTGTTGCTGTTACTTTTTGTCGCATGTTGTTTTTTAGGTCAACTCATGTTCGTTTTATCTATCAATTATTTAGGGAAAACAACAAAAAAACAAAAATTATAAACAACTGCATGAGAAACGCAACGCAATTAAAAGATTTTTCCGACTTTTCCACCTTTTGCATGCCGGAAATGAGATGATAATCAAAAAACAACATCGAAAAAAAAACCCTCATTGCACATTTTTTGTTGTTAATAACCGATTGAGAAATTTGCATTTTGTTTTCCCCTTCGGGAATTTCGTTGTTGTCATTATTCGGTGTGAAGTGCGCTTGAGGGAATCATTAATAAAATGGCAAATTATTATTATTATTTATGTGTGTACAGAGTGAATATTTTTGTTGTCTTTGCGGTCTAATGCCAACAGATGCTAATGTGCATGCTTAATAATATATTACACATTTGAGTTAATATACATTCAAAGCAAACATCGAAATGGGCACAGCATTTGAATAAGTAATCTAGCTAAAATTGAGTTGGTAAAAAAGAAAAAAGCTAAGTGTTTAGCGCATTTCTGTGCAATCTCTCTTTGGAAGTTTGTTTGTTGTTCTTCTGGAGGATCATTGTCTGTTTGGTTTAGGAAATGCATTTGTATCTTAGTTCTCATTTCTTAGATCTTGCTTCCAAGACGTTGGTATATATTTTTAGTGCTGCTGAGTAAACAAACTGTTGGTTAATTTCTCAAACACACACACTCACACACACATTTCACTAGCCGCAAAGCTCTTTAGCTTTTTGTGGCCATCGTGTCTAGATAAAACGCTTACGACTTAAATGGAAGATGTGCTCTGATGTTCACTGTGTTGTGTGTTGTTTGTAGTTTCTGTGTGTTGTGAGCTCTTGGGCACTTGCCATGGGCATCATTGGCTAGATAATCAGTTCACTCCCTGTTTGTTGTTCTTTGGCAAATAGCATTTATAAACACGTAACTCGGAGGAGTCATATAACTGCAATGACAGCAGCAGCTGTGAGTTCTCTTCCTCCTTTATCTCTACCCTGTTGCTGGGCACATCTTCAACATAGGGCATAATGGACTACAAAGCAGATGTTGAGCTTTCACTTTGTTAATGCTAAATGCTGGACGAACATTCTGATAAATGTCTTCTACTTTAAAGTCTGGAAAAATGTTGAGCCATATGCTAAAGTATAACTTAGGAGAACATTTTCTAATAGTTTCATAAATAAAGTTCAATAATTTGTAGAATGGATAACCTTTTGTTGAAGATAATGATGTTCTATGGCTGCTAGTCATAAATTTGCGATTTTAGTAATCTAAAATTTCTATATTAGCAACAAAATCCAATTTGTAAATTATACTTTCTTCAAATTGTTCTCCACATTGTCTGTATGCATTCTGTAGATTTCCATAATGGAAATATAGTATATTTTTTTAGAGTATGGTATATTCATTAGTCGATTTTGTTAGTTCCATATACCTTAATTTCATAATTTTCAAACAAAATACAATTTTGTAATTATACTTTCTTTAAATTGTTCTTTTACATTGTCTATTCATATTCTGTCGTTTTCCATAATATATTTATGGTATATTTTTTATTGTATGGCATATTTATTAGTCGTATTCTATTAGTGTCAGCGTGAAAATCCATATTTTCGAATAGAATAACATTTTATTTTGTTTATAAATTCTTTGCATGAATGCCAGCAATAAATTTACCGATAAAATCTGATTTCACAATTAATGGGCCGTATTATTTATGTTTGAAAATTGCAGAATGATATTTTATTATTTGCATAACAAATAATTTCTTACTTTGAAGCATGAAAATCAATTTCAAGATGTGCGAACTTTAGAATATTTTCCCAGCAAATTGAATTTAAAGAATATTATAAAAATAACCCCTTTCATTGTTTGTTTAAATCTCAGAAAATCAATATAATGCGTAAGATTTAAAAGTGCAGAAATAGCACAAAACTCTTTAGATGTCACTTTGAAAAACGCAAATTGAATTAGCATGTATTTATTTTGAGGTGTACCGAGTGGATAATTGCCATTGTGTTGATCCCTTTTCTGTTTTCCGTTCTGAAAAAATGACAGACTATGGAAGTTTCCGGGAATGTTTTCGGTGATAAAACGTCACTTGGTTATTGAATCCCGATGCTGGCCCACGCAGCCTTCTTTCAATTAATCAACTGTCGCGTAGAATTATTAAAATTATGAGTTCAGGGCAACTGTGTTCGCTTCTCTTCTCTCTCTTCATCTCTCTCTCTCTCTTTTGGTTTCGTTCTCTGGCTTTTGTTAGTCGCATTTGCTGCTGTTGTCTTTATGGTAAATGTATTTATAATCTCAATGCGGGTCGCGTCGCGTTGCCAGCCTCCTACAACGCTTTTGTTGTCGCTTGTTGCTGAGGCGAGAGTGTCGTTGTATGTGTGTGTGTGTGTGCAAGCTAAAAGTTATTTTTGTATTGGTGTCCACACACATTTGAACAAAACACGTGCCAAGATACACCCTGTCATCGCCGTTGTTGTGTCTTTTCACTGCTTTTGTTTTTTCAAATATTGTCTTTTTTTAGTGCTAATCTAATTATGTATATTATATGGATATAGATCGAGAAAAAAAGAGAGCAAGAGAGCATTGCATATTTTATAAACAAATGGCAAAAAGAAATGCAAACAATGGCTCGCTCACGTTTGTTTACGTTTTCAACAAAATAATTGACGCACATTTTTATTAATTTCGCCAGCTGACGATTGTAAAATTCTGCCGCAATATTGCTGGGCTTTAGATAAATCCAGCAAGCGAAGGAGACAATTTTTATGTTCAGTAAACAATATTATACAAAAAAACAAAGACAATGCATAATAACTCACAACTGCTACTTCTGTTTTATTGCTATTGTTATTAAAAAAAAAGAAAGACTAAGAAAAAGAGACTCGAACGTGACGTCAAACTGCAAGTGGCATTATTGCGAGACCTTGATACCGACCGAGTATCAATAGTAGGCATATGAATACAACAACTGCGAATACTGATTCAAATATGCACATAAAACGAATTCAACGAGCATGTCTATTTCTGATAGGGAAGCGAATGTTGTGCACATTCGGTTTACGACTTTGTTGTCCCCGCCACACAAATGCATTGATTTGAATTCTTGACGTCAACGAGAGAGCGTTGTTTACCCCTTCAAAAATATTGCAGCTTCGCATGCCAAGTGGTTGCTGGTGGGGCTTATCTAGGGATAAATACCTTAAAAGTATGCTATAATCGAATAATCGAAATGCAAATGTTTAAAAGGGGAAATGTTGTGCAGGATTTTTAGTAAAATACTAAATTGGAAACAGAAATATGGCTGACAAATGTATATTTACTTTAAAGTATATTAAATGTGGCATTACTCCACTTTTAAATACTAACAATGCTCATTACTAATTCAGCGCTGCCACCCTGTTAAGAAAAGCCCACTCGCTAAGCTCAAGTGCCGCCAATTTATCAACGCCTTTGTAAAATTTCCAACGCCTCGCGAAACAAAATATAATTTGACAATAATTGCTGTGAACTTTTGACATTCCGCGCATTAAGTTTACAATTACAATGTGCCAATTATGTTAGAGTCATGTATGCATTTTAATAGCAGCGCAGTTAACATGCTTTTTTTGTTGTTCAGAATGTGAAAGCCACAAGTTGTTTGCTGACCTTGAGCCAAGATTCGCTTTAGCTGACGATCGAGAATTAAGTGTGGCTTTTGAGAGATTCTTCACGTTGTGTGAGGAAAGTATCAGTTTTAAAGTTGACGTAAGTCGTTGTCAAAACTAATTGCCATGCAAAATGTGGCGCTCATTCTCAATGTTTCTACTGCATCCCAAGTACTCGGCGTATCGGTTGTTTTATCAGTAGATGGATGTCGATGTCACGTCCTTTGCGGGTAATTCCACTGTTTCTATATCTCTATCAGTTGTCGATGTCGATGCGGATCACGCACGCGGATCAAGCGCCCTATGTTTATGTCTCTCTCTCTCTCTCTCTCTCTCTCTTCGTCTGTCTGTCTGTTTGATTCTTTAGTCTTTGCCCGTTCAATGAACCTGAGGCAGCTGCCGGATGCAAGACTGATGAAACAATGATGTAAGGCACAAATTGTAATCTCGAAAGTTTTGATTTGCTCCACTTTGCACAACTTTTCTGCCAACAAACAGCAGCTACGATTCTCAAGTGCCGCTTGGCTAAAATGGTAAAGGTCATTAAAGCACAATAACCAAATAGACGAAAACAAAAAAAAACAAAAGTTTTCAAAGCCGCTTGAAAAGTACCAAATAAAGAAACTTGTTTGAGTCGACGTCGTTTGTCGGTTGTCAAGTGTCCAGCAGCAAAAGCAAAGCAGCAGCAGGTTGTGGGAGCATGTGTCATACTCAGAGTCTACGTCTGTGTTTCACTTTTATTCACTTTTTTTTTGTGTACACTTTTATTCGTAGCTGTTTAATTGTTTCGTTCCTTTATTGTTCTCACACTTTTAGAATTTTAATTTGTGTGCGATTGCAGTGACAGCTTCAATTTTTGATTCGCAATGCAATCACACTCACTTTGTTCCTCAATATGCGTATGAGTTGCTGAATTGCTTTTGTTGTTGTTGTTGTTATTTTTGTTGTTTGTTGTTGTTGGCATTCACTAGTGTGTCCATAAATAATCGTGTGCGTTTCGCATACAGGAAGCTAATTTGCAAAAACTTGTTTTTCTTCTGCGCTTTTGATGATACGTTTTTAGTGGCGCTTTTTTTTGTGTGTTACTAGTGAGAGACCAACTAGCGACTTTCACAAAGCCAAAAGTGACATCTCTGCCGTCTCAAAATACCCACTTAAGATGAAGCAATAAATGGGTATATACATAAAAGCATATTTATATAAGTATTTCAATTCTAACAAGTTAGAAAACTTGACTGTGGGATACCTGGTATCCAGTGCGGTATTATTCTTAAAATATACCAAATTGGTATACCTCATACATACTAAAATATGACAAAGATATATTTTTACTCTATTTAAAATATACCATAGATTGCAGAATATACTAGATACAAAATTAAAGAAAAAGTGTGGTATTATTATTAAAATATACCAAATTAATATACTGCATAAATGGTAAAATATGGCAAAGGCTATATAGCACTACATAAAAAATATACCATAGAGTACAAAAAGTACGGTATTATTCTTAAAGTTTACAAATTAATATACCGCATATACTATAATTTTTAAAAAGCTAAGAATACATTCAAAATATACCACAGAGCTCAAAATATACTATATTACCAGCCAAAGTAAACGTTTTTTCCATACAATAGAATTTCTTAAATAACTTTTACAATTGTAATCTAAATGCAATAAAATTTACATGTCCACCAGGCACAAAGTTATAATACCCTTCTAATAAAATGTGAATTTAAGTCTAGTTTTCTGTGCAGCAGGTCATCATCTCATAAATTGAATATACTCTGCCTTTTGTGCTTCCCAGAACTCAGAGATAAAGAGAGCGAGAGATACATTTGAGCTGATAATAGAAGGCGGAATGATAAATGATAATTGCCAGGCAGTGTTAGTGAAAAGTGTTCCATTTGTGAATTGATAAGAGCGTGCGGAACTCGTCTCGAGATAATTATTATGCACATGCTGCAGAAGGGCGACGACTGAAAGACTTCTTCTTCTCTGCGTACTACTGTTCGTATACTTGTTATTCTGTTGTTGTTGTGTGTGTTTTAAAGCCCATTTGCGCAAATAGAATACTAGTTCGTATTTCCCCCCAAAGGCAATTACGACAAAAAAATATAATGTATAATGTATAAACACGACGCTGATAACGCTGCGGACATTTCGAAAACTAAACAATTAGAATTATGCCCGACTTACGAACGTATACGTAATATATGTGCGAGTATGTGTGTCACATACTATTTAACTGCGTACCTAACCACAAAAATTATAATATTATGTTCGAGTCATGTAATGCTATGTTTTTTATTTATTTATTTCTTGCTGTTGTCGCTGACATTGATGATTTGATAATCTCTCTAGGGAGGGCACGCACAATGTTTCTTCTTCCCTCTTCAGCTCAGCTCAACTCAGCTCAGTGTCAACAAAGCAACGTCTTCGGGGACCGGAAAGTCACTCATGTTGTGTTGTGTTGTGTGTGTGTGGCACAATCTACACAACAACAGAGGAGCACAATTAGCGCTCACTTTGTACACATTTATGTTGGGGCAATTTACAATTTACTGGGCCAACTTTACTGTGTCTGTGTGCAAATATCAACAATGACTCGAAATATTTGAAAAACGTTGAAATTAAAAGTGAATTTCCAGCAAAGCTGCAAAAGGAAATGAGCACATTTTGTTAATGATTTTCATCTATCATTTTTTTTTCGATTTATGTCTTTATATCTTTCACCCAGTTGCCTTTAGTTAAACGGTTTCGATTTCAGTTACACAAAACAACAACAAAAAACAGTTGTTTAAACAAAAACAACGCTATCTGATCTGTGCTTAATCCAGTGTGACAAACTGATTCGATATGAATGATGTCCCAGATATTATTATACGCTCAATAAGTTTTCACTTTTCAAGACAGCTTTGCGTTGCATTTAGCTGCGCTTCAAGAAATTCACAGCAAAACAATTTAATTTTGTGATAAGTAAAGTCAAGCGATTAGAGATTGACTTTTCGACCCACATTTCAATAATCAAGCTCAGCAATTATATATTTTTGTATATATTTAATGTGCGTCTTTATGATGATGATGAGGCAATCAATGTGTGAAAATCAAATTGTATATTGCATAAATCAAAACAAATTCGTTTTGTTGCGTCTAAGCAATTTATTTTTAAGTGATTAATTACGGTTTTTGTATAGTGCAAATAGATTTGAATTCCTAAATTTAAATACCTAAATCTATTACACTATTAAAAACCGTAATAAATCACTTCTAAATAAGTTGTGAATTGATTGATCGTTGAGCAAACTTTTCAAGGTTGATAAAAGTCTTGTCTCTTGCTCTAAGCTTTCTCTGCAGAACTTTGCTCAACTAAAAACTAAAACAAGTTGCAGCTAAGCAAAATTCATTAAGAGTTTCGGCTGCATATTTAATGAAGTTTCTAATAAGCCAACTTGGCGGGGGGCGTTTTAAATATTTCCGGTGTGAGCAAAAGAAATGCCAAAGTCAAAAGTCAGATTGGTCAATGGAGGGTTTCTATTCGACTCGACTCGACTTTCGACTCATTTCAAAGTGAGCTGCAATCTCGAGTTTCTTCAGTTTCCTCCCCATTCGCCATTTGTTGCCCCTTTTCTTCTTGTATTTGTTGCAATTCAGACAATTCTCGTGCAATTACTTTGGACTTTTTGTGTGAATTCAACACAAACCCGTTGAAGGCTTTTGGGCTAGAGCTGGGGCTTCTATGCTGCCCCTCCTCCTTTCTCTCTCCTCCTCGAAGTGTTGACGTGTTGAGCAGCCACCCAAATGTCTCGTCGAGCCTAACGAGAGAGGAGAAGGAGGTGGAGGAGGAGGAGGCAAGAGCGGAGGAGTTAGATGGAGTGTATCGGATTACAAGTCGTTGGCTGTGCTTGGCAGCTAATCCTCTTAGGCAGAGTTGACTGCGTTTTCAACTGAATCACTGAAATATATATATTCGCTGACTTTTGTACTTTTCTTCTTCTCACTCGTTAGTCTTATTGTTTTTGTTTATTTTTAATTGTGCACACCAAAAAAAAGAGTCACAAGACACCCCCCAAAAAGTGAAAGATCGTTAACTTTGGCTGCTTTACAAGTATGAGAATGCGAATGTGAATGTTATTCATGACTGAGAATGAAACCCTCTCGAATCTTGAGACTTGTCTTGCAGCATCATCATCTGCTTTTCTTCGCAGCTTCTCAAGAGTTGAATGGACTACAAGTTGTTGTCTTTGTCTTTGTTCTGCAGCTGACCTCGATTATTTTTGGGGTTAAAAGTGTATAAATAAATGTGAGGTACAGTTGATCACCGTTAATCGTGCGGTTAACCAGTTACAGCATATATTGACAAACATTTAAGTGAATAATTGCCAACTGAACTGTGTCCAATTCCTCCACCTCCTCCTCCGCTCTTCTCTCTATCCAACACATAACTTTGTCATGTGGGAGTGTTTTTCTGCAACCGGTACAAGACTTTTAAGTCTCTGTCTCTCTCTCTCTCTCTCTCTCTCTCTGTTTGTGGTCATTGGTAATGAGACTCGTTTGGCCAGCTTTGAAGGCCAAGTTATAGTCAACTCTCCTTCCCCTTCCCCTTCACCTTCTCTCTGTGCCGTTGACAATGCGTCAATTTGGCTTATGATGTAGGTTGGTTGAGTCGAAAATAAAGTTATGCAAAAATCGCTGATGGCATCGAATGTGTCAAGACAATGACTTGCGCTTAATTAACAATACAAATACATTGACAAATACTAATGCCACAATACACAATTCAAATCACAGCTATGAGTCAATAACTGTAACAGTTTTCCATTCGTTTTCATATTGGTTTTCCCCCCTCCCGAAATGTATTCAACAAATAGATTCATTAATTGTTGCGTTAAGCGAAGCAGTTAAAGTCTCGATTGCAGTTGGATTAAATGCTGCTCAGCTGCCTTGAACTGATCAAATATTAATGCAGAGTTCTATGAACTTAATGCCAATTAAATGCAATTTGTGGACAACACTTTTGCTTGGCACTGAAGTAGTTTAATTTTACAGAATTTTTATGACTGTTGTTTGAACTTTTTGCAGATCGAGATCAAGAATTCAAAGCAGTTTTAAGCATTCGTTTAGTTTCAAATTTGCTCCTCAACTTTACCATAAAATTTTTCAAAAAGTTCTATGAACTTAATGCTAATTAAATGCAATTTGTTGACAACACTTTTGTTTGGCATTGAAGTAATTAAATTTTACAGAATTTGTATCGAGATCGAGCTGAAGAATTCAAAACAGTTTTAGGCATTCGTTTAGCCTCAAAAGTTTTCCTAAACTGCATCATAAAATGTTTTAAAGAGTTCCATTTTGTTGACAGCATTTTAGTTTGGCATTGAAGTAATCAAATATTACAGAATTTTTATAGAGATTGAAATCAAGAATTCAAAACAGTTTAGCTTCAAAAATTGTTCCTCAACTCAATCATAAAATGTTTGACAGAGTTCTATGAAGTTAATGCCAATTAAATTCAATTTGTGGACGAATATTACAGAATTTGTATCGAGATCAAGCTGAAGAATTCAAAACAGTTTTAAGCATTCGTTTAGCCTCAAAATTGTTCCTCAAATCCATCATAAAATGTTTTGCAGACTTAATGCCAATTAAATTGAATTTGATGACAAATATTACAGAATTTGTAACGAGATCAAGAATTTAAAACAGCTTAACCTCAAAAATTGTTCCTCAACTCCATCGTAAAATGTTTTACACACTTTAAGCTGATCGCTTTTAATTGCTTTAATATTTACAAACAGTTCTTCGGCTAATTCAATTACGACTGTAAAATACCTCTGACCTCTATATATATAAAGTCATTTAATTAAAGACGCTGAACAACAAAGTTTTCCGGGTTCGAAAACAATGGCGAGACAATGAATTGTGTTTGACATCTTTACAACTCTCTTAAAAGTACTTCAATTAACATATATATGGATATATGGTTCTGTCTGCAAAACGTGTTATAGACACGACTTGTTTGCAATATTTCCACTTTCTTTGCTCGCTACAAAAAAAACAAAAACTGCACCCAAGTTGCGTAATTTTTGCAATTTGCGTTTCATAATAAAAAAAAAGACGATGATGATGATGAAAACTCGCTTCATCTTTCATCTCAGTTGAGCCGATCAAGCCAAGTTACTCTGGCTTAATGCCTTACATTATCTTTAATGGTCCGATGAAAGTAAACTCTTTTTTTTTTTTTTGTTTGTTACTTTCCCCTTTGAGCAATTGCAGAAATTTCCGTTCCTGTTTCTGTTCCCGTTCCTTAATAATTAGCTGATGGTCTCTTTTGATTAATACACACGTATTATTCAATTTAATTTGGGACTGCAATTAATTGGGTTAATGCTATGTGCGATCGATTGCAATTGAACTTGTGTCGAGTTATTATCTTTTTAATTGGCCACAGCAAATAAATGAAACTGCACTCTGACTAAATTACACGAACGTGTTCTCCACTTTTTCACATATGTTTCAACCATCTAACATTACACGGCGCATTTCCTAACTGATTGCTTGAATTGTGTAAATGCAGTAGATACTTGAAGAAGATATTTCTGGTACATACATACATACATACATACATATTCCCTTTCCCATTGGGTAGATGGGTAGAAAGTATATATATTCTTGATCAACAGAAAATAAATTTAGAGATTTTTCAAATATCATATTTTTAACGCACTCAAATAGGTATTTGTTTCTCTGTTTGGTGATCTGGTATTTTTCCTAAAGTATATTTTGAATCTGGTATATTTTGAATGTAGTAGTATATGGACATACCAAATATAACTTTACAAATCTTAGAAATTATTCAAGAAATAATTGTATATCCAATAAAATTAGTCTTTATTGCTTTAGTTAGCAATCTGATATATTTTATATGGTATATTTTTAATGCAGTAGTATACAAATATACCAAATATTCTTATAAAAATCTTAGAAATTATATAAGTAACAATTTTATATGCAATAAAATGTGCCTTTATTTCTTTGTTTGGCCATCTGGTATATTTTGAATGTAGTGGTATATCGATATACCAAATGTTTAACTATAGAAATCTTTAAAATCAGCTTTGACTGGTAATCTGTTATATTGACTACGGTATTTTTTCAATGTAGTAGTATATCGACATATCAAATAAATTGCTTTCGGTATATTTTAGTATTTTTCGACTGTAGTTTTTACTTTACTTATTATTGAATAAGCAGTTGAAATTTCATTTAATTATTATTCCATCTTATTGAATTCATTATTCTTAATATATTGATAGTTTCAATATATAGTTACTTTTAAATTACTTTTTATATATTGATATATTTTTTTTTTATTTAAATTTGATCCATATTATTATTGCCACTTGTAAAGTGCAATTCCCTAAGTTCTTCATTGGCACTTTACGCTACAATAACAAAGTGAAATTTATCAATATATGGATGGTGATTGCATTTAATTAATTTCGTGATAATCCCATTTGGGGGTCACAACCTAAACCTAGGGACACGACATCATTGCATTGGCAACTTGCCAAAATAAAAAAAGTAAAAAGAAGAGCGACGAACAGCAGAAAGGCAAAAAGAGAGAGAGATTACAAAATGTTGTCATTGGATGTGAGAGATGCGACATAAGCTGAAAGTTTTTTCTGTTTTTTCAGTTTTTTTTGGTGTTTTGCAGTGACACCAAAAATTGGGTAACATGAAAGCAATAAGCTGAAGCATTTGTGGGTCAACAGCGACCAAATAGAATATATCAAAACTCCGAAACGTACAATATGTGAGCTGAAGTCCCAGTTTTGGGGCCACTGAAGTGCTACATATGCGATGCTAAGGCACACATAATTGCCTAACTGGTTCACTGAGCTGAAGTTGCAAACCAAACGGTGAAGATAGATTAGAGAGAAGGTGAAGGAGAGAGAAGAGGAGTAGGAAGAGAACAACATTAGCTGGGGCATTTGGCTAGTAAATGGGTCAGATTGGAAGCCGTAAATTACGGTTAAGCACCGGGCGGGAATAACTACAGCTTAGGCCAAGCCAAATCTCCAATTAGTCTCGACTCCCTCCCCTCCCTCGATGCAATGCAATTTATATAGGCTATCAAAAGGAAAGTGCAGCAGATTGAACAACCAAGAGAAGGGAGGAGGAGGAGGGAGAGGTGTGGGTGATTGCGATTGTGTGATTGTGAAGGAACAGCAGGTGCATCATATCTGAGCTGTGTTTGTATTTGTGTCTGTGTCGTTTGCCAATCGATAAGCGAAAATGCAATGAAAAGTGCCGGGGATATAGATATAATTACAGATTGATTGATATTCACTATAAAGAGCAATCAATTGAGGCGCAGATATACTAAATATAAATATGCAGGCAATTAAGTGGGGGCTTAGCAGATTTACGCTTTGTTGGTAGCTAATCAAAGTTGAAAATAAAAATAGTTGGAGATTGATAGCTTATTAAATTTGAGAAGAGATAGAAAAGAATTTCAAGTGCAGTCTTCAAGGTTTAAAGTCAAGTCATTATAGTAAACACTTTTTTATATTATACCATAAATACTAAAATACTATACTATACTATATATTTTAGTATATATAGTATTTTAGTATTTATGGTATAATATAAAAAAGTGTTTACCAAAAGATACTATCTCATATCTATTCATACTCAAATTCACCAAAAAAATATATGCAAAAAATACAAGAACATACCACATGTTACGAATATGCCAAAAATACTCAAAAGATACCAAAAGTAGTATTTTCGATACCGATATACTATTCGTGATTATACAAACCAATGTACCAAAAAATACTTAATTATACCAAGCGTAATATTTTCTATATCGATATACTACATTTGCATTCACAATAGAATAGAACAAACTAATATACCAAAAAATACTCCAAACATACTACGTGTGTACTTTCATTATAAATTCTACATATTCGTAAGTGTTCAAACTAATAACTTAAAAATACTAAATATACCCTCTGTGGTATTTTCTATATCTATAAACTGAATATGCATTTACTATAGTATAAAGCACACTTGTAGTTGTACAAACTAGCTAAAAAATACTAACATATACATGAAGTAGCATTTTCTTTATCAATATACTACATATACATTAGGAATACTATATTATTCGTGATTCTCTACCAAAAAATTCATTCGTAAGCTTAACTTTATAAGCTTTTAATGCAACCTTGAAACTACATCTTAGAAAATATTACAGAATAAATATTGTATATACACACATTTGTTTATACAATAAGTAAGAACCTGCCAGTGACCATGACGAACTTAAGAGCAAACAAAAATATATATGATGTATACCTTAAAGACAAACCTTCGCAAACAACTAAAAGCAGACTAGAGTTTGCTTTAGATTGTGTAAATTGCAACTGCTGCACAAAAGTGCAGAGATAATGAGACAAGTCATGAGATGCGTCTACGCAGCTCGTGTCAGAGTAATGTGATGTATGTTATACTAAGCCCAGACATTTCACTTCCTGGAGTGCGTGCCATGGTCCTTGGTCCTTGCTCCTATTGCGAGACTAATTGTGCCTTAAATCGTTGACGTTGTACTATGTATAGTATAATAACTAGAACAGTGACTGTCGACTGTCGACTGGCAACAGCAGAGAATAATTGCGAGAGGCGTTGAGCAGGCCAACACTTTACTAGCTGTGTTATATGTACCTCACATCCTTACCACACACACATCCCTCAAGTTGTCAACATTCTCGAGGCTGCCTGCTGACAAAGTATTTGTGTGTGTGTGTGTGTGTGTGTGGGCTGCATTTGGATGGAGGTTAAGCAGCAGGATGAGCATGACGCCGTTTCCTATTAAAAGTACACACGATGTGATGTGTGATGTGCTTCTTTTGTCGGCACGAAGGACTTGCTTGGACAGCCAGAACCACAGCCACGGCTACAGCTAGTGGATTGTATTGGATTGGCAACACAAAAGGCGTCAGCTGCTGATTTCCCTTTCATTAATATGCGGCTCAGCAAAAGAGAGAGAGCGAGAGAGCAGCCTGGCAAACACGCCCACAAGTTTCAGCAACCGCCCTAATGTACTCTACACATATAATACATATCGATTTCTGAATATATATACCACATATACCATTTGCAATATTTAGTATTTTAACTGACATTCTTATTTTATGGCTGCCAACTGCGCTCTTCGAATGCTAATCAGAATTTATTGTTTTCTAAAGGTCACTTGTTTCTCTCTTTAACTTGAAGTCATCTTTTGTATTTTATTTCGTATTGAGTAAAGTTGTTTTCACTTCTTTTTTTATCATTTTGTATTTAGTAAAGTTGTATAAACAACTTTAGGAGAGCTACATCTAATTGTATGAACAGTTTAGGAAAGTTGCTTAATTAAATGTTTTTATATTAAGATCTCTCAAAGATGATTTCTGTTTGGTCTTTAAACTTTAGAAATATTTCAGAATAAAAAGAAACGATTTTTTTCGCCTTTAAACTATAAAAATAAAATGATTTTTGGTTCATTTAGAATAAAAGAGTTGCCATTTTACTGAACATTTTAGGAAAGTTGCTTAATTAAATGTTTTTATATAAATATTTCTGAAAGGTGATTTCTGTAACGTCTTTGGTCTTCAGGAATCTTTAATCAGTAATAAATTAATAAAATAAAATGTTTTATGTTTCATCTTTAATCTTTAATAATAAACTAAAAGAATTTCTGTTTCGTTTTTAATCGTCTTTAAATCTTTAAGCTTTAAAATAAAATAAATTGATTTCTACTTCGTTTTTAATTTTGACAAATCTTGAATTATTAAGAATAAAGTAAAATGATTTCTGTTTTGTCTTTAATCTTTTCGAATCTTTAAGAATAACATAAAATGATTTCTATTTCATCTTTAATCTTTAAGAATAAAAGAGTTGTCACCTTGCAGAAAAAAACACAAAAAAAGCTATTCAAACTATTTTTATCCACTTTGATTTATGATTGCTTATTATATCTTTTTTAGCTTACAATATATTTAGCTTATATTATAATAATATAATATAATGATTACATTATTATAATACTAATCGATGTTGTTGTTCTTTTTCCTTTGCAGAACATGCCCCAAAGCCTTAGCCAGAGCTGCAACTAGAAGAGCAGGAGAGTCGAGAGAGAGAGAGAGAGAGAGAGAGGAAGAGCAGTCAATTGATTTGAATGGTCGTGAGTGTGGAACGTGATAGCTATAGCATAACATAAATGCAACAATATGTCGGCGAAATCGCGATCCGGAGCACAGCAGCAGCAGCAGCACACGTTGGAGCAGTATACAAATCCCTCCTTCGAGCAGGATTGCAATCCAACAGCAGCAGCCACAACGATAGGAGGAGGAGCGGGAGCTGGAGGAAGTGTGGTGACAGCTGCCGTGCCAGTTGGAGGAGGAGGATTAGGCACAGTTACAGTTGCAGCAGCTGCAGGCGATGCCGATGGAGCGACACATCGCAAAGGTCACAGGTGAGCAAAGTGAAGTGAAACGAAGTGAAGGATTAATGGATGATGGAGGGAGGGCAAATGTGCAATGGCACGGCATTAGTCAAGGTTCCAAATGTGCCATTTCCGTGATCCCAAAAAAGAGAAGAAAATAAAACGCGAGCACTTTGTGTGTTTGCATACATAACATGACACCTGGAAACAGCAAACTTGACATTTATTCACGAGTGTATTCGCTTCGATTATTTGTGCAATTAGGCGTGCAGATTGCGAGCGGAACGGGAGCGGAGACTTCGACAGGCCTTGGAGGCAACTTGGGGGCGCCTTTAATAATTTAGAAGACACAATCGATGGCAAGTCGATTACGACAACTCGACTCGGTCAAATATTGATATATAAATATATGTATATATTCCACTTAAAGTCGAGGACAGAAGAACGTCACTTCTTTATACTACAAATATTTTTGGCACGTGAGCCACATTCGCTTGACGCAGCAGCAGGCAACTCCGCGAAGTGGCTGCCACATTTCGTGGCATGAACTGGCAGAGAGAGAAAAAGGGGCAAAGATTTGGCCTCCGTTGGTTTGTTTGACATTGAATTTGGTGGGCATATTATTGGCAATTGGGATTGAGTCCTTGCATTTGCATTTATTTCAATGCAAAGTGCAAGTTCTAGGCCAAAAGGCAGCCAAAAAGGATTCAACACAAACTCCAACTCGATTCCTTTAAGCTGCTTAAAAGCTAAGTCAACGCTGGGTGAGCTCAATCTTTTATTAAAACTCGATTTACTCACTAAATTTTAGTCTTTTCGTTATTGATCAGATTTGCGTTGAATTTCAGTTCCTACATTAACAAAAAAAATAACAAAATCTTAAAAAAAAGGCAAATATTTAGCATTGCGCGTTGTTATCGATATATCGATAAATTATTAAGTGGAATTTAAGCACACAATTCTAGCATGTTTAGCGTTTACTAAAGTGTAAGATTGTTAACAGCGTTTTGAAAATCCAATTGTGAAATTTTTTATTGTAAATTTTAGTAATTTTCATTGATTGACTTGTAATTGTGTAATTTATCGATAGCTGCTTAACTAAAAACTTATAATTATCGATTTTTTTTAGTAATAAGTTGTCACTGCTTTGAAATGAGCAAAATTCTGGTATTACATGAAATAGTAAATAAAGTAAAATCGAGTACAAATTGGAATTAAAGAATTATAGCAAGTGAAAGTCATGAGTATTGAGTTGAAGAATGTTTACCTGAACAATAGCTGATTAATGTCTTGTGGTTGTTTCCTTTGCAGGCGACAGGAATCGATGTACCAGATGACAGGTCTCTATTCGGAGGCAAATAGTGGCGACGACAGCAGCATCGATGCCGCCCAAGATGGCCCCCAACACATGGGCATGGCCACCACAGCTGTGGGCGTCGAACTCGCAGCTGGGACGGACACGAATGCAGTGCTCAAGTGCCACAGTCGTCAGCCATCGGCTGGAGCTGGAGCTGGTGGAAAGTGCAGCAATGCCGATCACCAGCGAACGGACGACGATGATGAGGATGAGGAGCAGTTTCATTCGCGAGACTGCGGCATCTTGAATTGCCGTCCCTATGGCATCCAACGCTTTGCCCGCATCAAGATCTTTGTGCTGCTCCTTTCGCTGCTCGTGATGATGCAGCAAGCGTTAAGCTCGGGTTACATCAATTCGGTGATTACGACGATTGAGAAACGCTTCGAGATCCCCTCGAGTTATTCGGGCCTGATTGCGTCCAGCTATGAGATTGGCAACGTCATCACCGTCATCTTTGTCAGCTATCTCGGCAGTAGGCGGCACATTCCCGTCTGGATTGGCATTGGTGCCGTGATCATGGGCATTGGCTCGCTGGTGTTTATGGTGCCGCATTTCACAGGGGAACCCAATCCCGGCATTGCCATCAAGAACAAGACGAGCGACAACATTTGCCGCAGCGCTCTGGTGCGTGACCAGGACATGGATCTGGGACGCCTCTCGAGCGGACTCTCCAATCAACCCCTCGCACCTCATACGCTGCGTGAGGACAATTGCCTGGAGGGCAAGGCATCCACCACGGGTCCCGTGCTGCTCTTCGTCCTGGCCCAGTTGCTGCTGGGTTGCGGTGGCAGTCCACTCTTCACTCTGGGCACCACCTATGTGGACGATCATGTGCGCACCGAGAGCTCGTCCATGTACATTGGCTGCATGTACAGCATGGCTGCCTTTGGACCCGTTGTGGGCTTCCTGCTGGGCGCCTATCTGCTCAGCTTTCACATGGATTCGCTTTCGTCTACTATCATCTCGATAAGTAAGTGCAGCCTTCTAACTTTTACCGATGAATATCTTTATCAGTTGTATGAAATATTGCTCGACTTATTCTAATCTCGACAAATTTAATGTATTTAGAGAGATAAGATCGATCTGTCTTTATACATAGAATTTCAGCCTTACAGCTTTTACCGTTTAATATCTATATCAGTTGTATAATAGAATGCTTAAAGTATTCTATTATCGGCAAATTATATGTATGCAGAGATATAAGGGTAAAGGTTGAGCTGCCTTTACACACAGAATTTCAGCCTTCTAGCTCTTACCTCTTAAGGGCGGCTCGACGTTTACTTTTATCTCTCTGCAGATTATAAAACTCATAATACTGACTAAATTGACGAAGACAACTATTAATGCACATTCGAAACGGTAAGAGCTAGAAGGTTGTTATTTATATACAGTATTGCAGCCTTGTAGGTCTTACCGTTTCGAATGTTCATTGATAGTTTTTTAGTCAATTCAGTTAGTATTATAAGTTTTATAATCTGCAGAGCAATAGGATGTTCGCCTGGACTGAAATACTGTATATACATTACAGCCTTCTAGCTCTTACCGCTTAGACTGTGCATTGATAGTTCTCTCGGTTATTTTAAACGGAATTAAGAGTTTTAAAAACCCTCCGCAGGCGTAAGATTTGTTAGGATAAATACCAGCCCTCTAGGTCTTACCATTAAAAGCAATCATTGAATCTGGAGAATAGATACTATCGATATAAAATTATGGTTAGGTTTTTCATAAAATAAATTTAATTTTGAGCAGCTAATTGATAATATCTATTGCAGCAGATATGATGACCGTATTGAACAAATTTGTAGTATATAATGGCTACTTATAAAAAGCAGTTTTATAGCCAGTTTTCTAAGAAGTTTGTGAAGTAGAATTGAGACAAGCAAGGAGATAGACAATCAGATAAAGGGAACCAGCTAAAAACGATTCTTTTATTTATTGCTAAAAAGAAATGGAATATATTCTCATTACCTTTGGGCAACTTTAACTAGGTTTATCTTAAGGAAAGAAAGAAATAAAAGAAATAGATAATGAGCGGGAATCTTTTAAACTTAACTTTCGCTCTACTTCACCTCATCACTAATTGAATATTCTTTCCTCTCTTTCAGCTCCCGGTGATCGTCGCTGGGTGGGCATGTGGTGGGGTGGCTTCCTCCTCTGCGGCGTTATACTCCTCATAGTCGCAGTGCCCTTCTTCAGCTTCCCCAAGGTGTTGACGCGCGAGAAGAAGAAGATAAGGAAGAGCAGCGTCGTCCAATTGGCGCTGCCCAATAACTCGAGTGCCACAGCTGCCACCGATGAGCTGGGCAAGGTGAAGAAGGTGGAGATTGTGGCCGTGACCAGCAAAGAGGAGGAGGCACAACCGCCGCCCAAGGTGGACACCGGTTACGGGAAGGATATCAAGGATATACCGCAGTCAATGCTGCGCCTGGTGAAGAATCCCGTGTACATTGTGACCTGCCTCGGCGCCTGCATGGAGCTGATGATTGTCTCCGGCTTTGTGGTGTTTCTGCCCAAGTACCTGGAGACGCAGTTCAGTCTGGGCAAGAGTCAGGCGAACATCTTCACCGGCTCGATTGCGGTGCCCGGCGCCTGCATTGGCATCTTCATCGGTGGCTGTGTGCTCAAGCGATTCCAGCTGAAACCGAAGGGCGCTGTGCAATTTGTGCTGATCACGAATGTGATCTGCTTGGCCTGCTATGCCATGTTGTTCTTCTTGGGTTGTGATAATCTCAAAATGGCCGGCACAACGATCCCCTACTACACCAAACAGGGCTCGACACTGGAGCAACCGTTTCAGGTGAATCTCACAGCCGCCTGCAACTTTGGCTGCGAGTGCTTGACCAGCGAAGTGGAACCCGTTTGTGGCAACAATGGCTTGACCTACTTCAGTCCCTGTCACGCCGGCTGCACTGCCTTCTCCTCCAGCTCCAATTACACCAATTGTGCATGTAAGTAGCTCCACTTGGAGTGCTATCTATCTATCTATCTATCTATCTATCTATCTATCCATCTATCTATCTATCTATCTATCTATCTATCTATCTATCTACCTATCTATCTATCTATCTATCTATCTATCTATCTATCTATCTATCTATCTATCTATCTATCTATCTACCTATCTATCGATCTATCTATCTATCTATCTATCTATCTATCTATCTATCTATCTATCTATCTATCTATCTATCTATCTATCTATCTATCTATCTATCTATCTATCTATCTATCTATCTATCTATCTATCTATCTATCTATCTATCTATCTATCTATCTATCTATCTATCTATCTATCTATCTATCTATCTATCTATCTATCTATCTATCTATCTATCTATCTATCTATCTATCTATCTATCTATCTATCTATCTATCTATCTATCTATCTATCTATCTATCTATCTATCTATCTATCTATCTATCTATCTATCTATCTATCTATCTATCTATCTATCTATCTATCTATCTATCTATCTATCTATCTATCTATCTATCTATCTATCTATCTATCTATCTATCTATCTATCTATCTATCTATCTATCTATCTATCTATCTATCTATCTATCTATCTATCTATCTATCTATCTATCTATCTATCTATCTATCTATCTATCTATCTATCTATCTATCTATCTATCTATCTATCTATCTATCTATCTATCTATCTATCTATCTATCTATCTATCTATCTATCTATCTATCTATCTATCTATCTATCTATCTATCTATCTATCTATCTATCTATCTATCTATCTATCTATCTATCTATCTATCTATCTATCTATCTATCTATCTATCTATCTATCTATCTATCTATCTATCTATCTATCTATCTATCTATCTATCTATTCTATTTATCTATCTATCTATCTATCTATCTATCTATCTATCTATCTATCTATCTATCTATCTATCTATCTATCTATCTATCTATCTATCTATCTATCTATCTATCTATCTATCTATCTATTTATTTATCTATCTATCTATCTATCTATCTATTTATCTATCTATCTATCTATCTATCTATCTATCTATCTATCTATCTATCTATCTATCTATCTATCTATTTATCTATCTATCTATCTATCTATCTATCTATCTATCTATCTATCTATCTATCTATCTATCTATCTATCTATCTATCTATCTATCTATCTATCTATCTATCTATCTATCTATCTATCTATCTATCTATCTATCTATCTATCTATCTATCTATCTATCTATCTATCTATCTATCTATCTATCTATCTATCTATCTATCTATCTATCTATCTATCTATCTATCTATCTATCTATCTATCTATCTATCTATCTATCTATCTATCTATCTATCTATCTATCTATCTATCTATCTATCTATCTATCTATCTATCTATCTATCTATCTATCTATCTATCTATCTATCTATCTATCTATCTATCTATCTATCTATCTATCTATCTATCTATCTATCTATCTATCTATCTGTCTATCTATCTATCTATCTTTCTATCTATCTATCTATCTTATGTTTTAATCACTTTTCCAATTTGCAGGTGTTCACGCCAATATTTCGAGCAGCATTTATCGCGGCGCCGGGGGAAGTCAGGCTCAAGCTCTCAGTGCCAACGAGGACTTTGCCGAGGTGACTGTGGTGCCGGTGGCCACCGCTGGCCCCTGTGCCACGCCCTGTCGCACCATTTATCCCTTCCTCATACTGCTCTTCTTCATGACCTTCGTGGTGGCCTCCACGCAGATGCCGCTGCTCATGATTGTCCTACGCTCCGTGTCCGAGGAGGAGCGCTCCTTTGCTCTGGGCATGCAGTTTGTCATCTTCCGCTTGTTTGGCTATATTCCCGCTCCCATACTCTTTGGCAATCTCATCGACTCCACGTGCCTGCTCTGGAAATCCTCATGCGGCGAGAAGGGCGGTCGTTGCCTCATCTACGACATTGAAAAGTTTCGCTACAAGTGAGTCGATGACTTTTTCAAGTATTTCTCCTTTTACTTATAAATGTTGCTCTTTAGATATGTGGGTCTCTGTGCCACGGTTAAGCTGGTGGCTCTGTTCATCTTTATTGTGGATTGGTGGCTTGTACGCAGGCGCAAACAGCTCGAGAAGATGAAGCCGCTGAATGCCAGCGATCCCATTATTGGCTCCATTATCAGCTTGGACAAATGTGAGTGGAACTAAAAGTGATTAAAGTCCTTAAATTATATATTTGCTTTGCAGTGTTCGAGGAGAAGCTGACGGGCAGTGAGCCAAACACAGGATTCGTTGGCGGCAATGGAGAGTTGATTATACCCACAGATATAATGCGGCACTCTCGCAACGATTCACGCACCATGCAGCTGGAATACTGGTGAGTAAATCTCATAAAATTTTGAACATTGAAATATCAGTGCTTACGATCAATGTGTTTCAAATTGAGGAATACTTTTATAAATGTAACTTCGAGTGAAAATTTAGTTATAACAGCTTAATGTAGGTTTCTTTTTAATATGTCAACAATGTTTTCATTTTGGATAATCCATTATTTTAGCAAATATGTTTAATAACAAAAAAAATAGCAGTGCTTACGATCTACGCCTTTAAAATTGAAAAGAACTAGACACAACTTATTAATAACAGCTTATTTTTTTTATTTTGGCTAACCCAAAAATACGAACATTAGAATACAAAAGAAAAACGGAACAAATCTAGCGGGGTTGTTGCTTGTTTCTTAAATCTATGTTACATTTTCCAAAACAAAAATGATAAGGAATCAAGCAATATGCCTCAACTTTAATGTAGTTTAGTTTCTATTGCACTATTTTTAAATATTTCAATAATTATTTTAATTTTGAGTAACCTAAAGACACGAAAATTCAAATAGTAAAGAGCAACAGAAAAAATCTATTCCTATATTCCATTTTCCAAAACAAAAATATATAAAAAATCAAGGAATATGCAAATAAACTTTTAAATAGTTTAGTTACTATCCCACTGCTATTTCAATGTTCAGAGCACAAGTGAAGCCAAAACTAATTCAAATCCCCCTCTTTGCAGCTACGACAAGTGCGGTCAGGTGATACCAGTGCCGAGCACTTGCCACATGCCGCAAACGAAGTCCAAGAAGCATTTCCGCAGCGCCTCGTGCGATGTGAAAATGATACGCAGCTTTGCCAAGGATCACAATGTGACGACTGCTGCATCAGCGGCGGCGGCGGCAGCAGATGCAGCTGGCGACAAGTACAGGAATCTAAAGAAGCTGCAGTCGCATACACGGAATCATTCGACGGATCTGAATCCGCAGGATGCGCGACACAAGACACTGCGCGATGATCCAACGCTGCCCATACGCTACATACAGAATCAGTTGAGGCCGCAGGATTGCGCCGAGGAGGATGACGACGATGAGCTGACCACCGGCTGTGGCCACTTTGTGAAGAAGCATTCGCGGAATCACAGCTACGATCAGATCTATATGCCCAACAACATACGCTTCGATGCGGACTTCTTGCGGCATCCACATCATCCACATTCGCATTCGCATCCGCATCACAGCAGCAATCCCAAGAAGAATGTCAATCTGCTGAAGAATGTTGTGAGTGGCGATGGCAAGTTGAAGAACTCCAATGAGACGGAGGCAGCAGCAGCTGTTGCTGTAGCTGGTGGTTCACGTTGCCATTCGCGCAACAATTCCAAGGATCTGAATAGTCAGCTGGGAGTGAGTGAACCAGCAGCCAGTGGTCTCAGCATATTGCGACATCGACGCACCAACTCCAAGGATCTGAACTATAGCATATTGCCAGAGACATCTATTGCCACAACGGCTGCTGCAGCTGCATCCACGCAATCCTCACACAGCAATCACACGCGGAATGCGTCGCATCACAAGATACAGATCGATGATGATCGCAACGAGCTGATCAACGATCTGGACAACGAGGATGATGAGGAGTCCTCCTCAGTACGCTTGTAGTTCAATAATGTTCCTCTGTGCTTAGTGTGTAGGCAATAATCCTCCTCTTGCGTAGCTTTACGGTTTGTGGCAGCAACAACAGCAACAGCAACTGAAGCATCTACATTCCAGGCAATGAATGAATCCCCAAATGTGTCCCCAATCTAAATGCCTGCAAGTTGGAACTTGAGCTGCTTTATTTGTACTTACAACCAAGTGTTCAATTGTACTTTCCTCGTAGTGAAAACAAAAAAATGAAAACCAAGATACAAAAAACAAAAAGTTTAATAATCGTTTTTATACAAGAGAAAAAAATGTTCAAACCGATTCACTGAAAGCAACCAATATTTATGAATAGTTTAATTATTCGATAAGCATTAGTAGCAACAACAACAACAACCACAACAACAACAGTAACAATAACAAAATATTGTAGTTTTTTAGCTCGTTGTGATAGGCATATTTTATATATACTACATACAAAATATGTGTAAGCAGATACACTTTGGAAATTCGCAATGTTAAATGTCCTCTTAACTATTCCGAACCCCTCCTAAAAGTTTCGATTGAACCCTGCTGATGGCTTTTACTTATCTACTTTACATTGTGCAATCTCTCGGTTTCGATAAAAAACAAAAAAACATAGACAGAACAGAACAGAAATTTATTGACTGCGAATGATCCTAAAAAGAAAAAAAAAAGAAAAGGTTTTTGCGACTAAATTAACCAATAATAATACTATTTATAAATGAAATAAACAATTGTCAATGGAAATTGTGCTGTGAAACAATGTGTGAGTAAATAAACAAAACAAAAAAGAAAAGAATGTTTAGAAAATGCAATAAATGAATGTAAATTGTATTAGATAAGGAATCCATATCAGAGCTCGACTAAATGTGGCACGACGAATTCCTTAATACCCTCTAAAATAATGAATGATTAACAAAAAGCATAATGCAAACGTTTTAATACAGAACATCGTACTTTAAACGATAATGCCTTAAATATATCAATTAATTATACACTAAAGATAAATATATAATAACTAATATAATGTAATGTAATGTAATGCAAATGCATTTTAGTGAACCGCAACTGCGTAACTAGTTAGTTAGTGTGTATCTATTATTTTAAGTTTAGTGCGTGTCTTTCTGAAAGAATTTCGAGAATTCGCATTCTTTCTTTCATCCAATGTATTGTATCTTTAGAATTCTGTTTGTGTGATTTCTCATCTTGATTCGCTTAGTGCAATTCATGTATTCAATTAAATGTATTTAGATTCAACTGAAGCATAACACAACGTAAAATATGCCCTAACTTTATACACCATGAACGCCAGAATGGAAGAGCGTAAGAAATCCGTGCACCCCACAATAGATATATATAATTATACAAATGATATACATATACATACATTCTACAACTACATTTACACATATAACATATATATATTTGAAAACAAAATGGATTTTAAACACACACACAGTTAGCTGCGTAACAATTAGGTGCGAGTAAATTACACATACACACACACCCACACAAAATAACAACAATACCATGAGTAGAATTTTAAGAAATGCATATTTTTATTTAGAGAAAATATTGATATAACTACAACAAGAAATGAGTGTAATAATATTATATATGAAATGAAAACATGAGACTATTGACAAACAAAATAAATAATATATGTACTAGACAATTTCAAATGTGTATTTTTTCGTCAAACAGCAAAAAACATTTCAAATTCAAATTTGATGATCGCGCGCCTTTTTCACCTTGTATTCTTATCACACTGGCATCACACACACACACACATGCATTCTCCTCTCACGCGGTGCGCAATGTCAACAACAGCTGAGCTTTCAAGCTGTCTCGCTCTTTCGCTTGCACTCAGCATGCAATCAGCTTTGACGCCCGCTCATTCGCTCTCTTGCTGCTGATTTATGTTCGCCTGGTGCGAAGGGAGCTTGCAGACCTGCTTTTGCGGACTCGTCGCTCCGCTTTTAGTCACCCACGCATACTTATGTGCACTCACTCTCGCACATGTGATCACAGTTAATTGTGTTGTGCATTCGCTCTACTATAAATTCTGTTCGCCTGGTAGAAAGGGAAGCTTGCAGACCTGCTTGGCCGGCTTCGTTACTTTGCCCACACACACACTAACGCATACACACTCATATGGATGATCTCAAGTTAAGTTGTCGTCTATTGTAATCTTGCTGACAATTCTGTTTGCCTGGTATTATTTCTGTCGGGTGGACTTCCATTGCGCTCTTAGAACTTACCAAATATGGTTTGTTTGGTTTTATTCAATGGAATTGTTATAAACAAAATAATACCAGCCATTTTTTATTGTTATTAGGTTAATTTAGGTTTTTATTTTCATCCTCCAATTTATTTCGCGCTTCCAAATTTGAATTATGTAGCTGATAGGGTGTGACCACATGCATGCAATACGATAATACCAAATAGTGTGCAATCGATATTCCAGCCTGTGCAGTATTTTAAAATGACAGCATTAGCCAATACTTGAACCTTTGGAAGCTTTGAAAGCTCAAATGGTTGCTGCACCAGTGCATGTAAATGGCAGTGCAGGGCTGTAAGTCATTGTTTTAAGAAAATTTAAATTTTAATAAACATAATAACATATAATAAGTTTCAATTGTACTTTTTAATAAAGTACAATTAAAACGTTTATGTTAATTACACATTTAAAGCGCGAAGTGTCAAATACAAATACAAAAATGGCAATAAAATGATATCTTATCACATTCCACCCTAACTGATAAGCTTAACGGTGCCCTTCTGAGTAATAGCAACAGTGTGAAATTGTATACCAACATGGAGAGACCATCCACGTCCGCCATGCAGGTGCTCTATGCGGAGCTGGCAGCAGGTTATTAAGTATCCACCACATTACAAAGCATACAATAATGTAGACCTTGAATTGCAGTTAAATCTCAGAATAATCGCCTCGAGGAAGAGAATCTTCTGCTGAAACATAGATTGAATCGTGTGTCTACCGATCAACATACAAATTCCGCAGTGAATGTCGAGGCCAAGATCAAGGCCTTCCAATTGGAGGAAGAACGTGATCGCATATTGGAAACCTTGCAGCTGCACAAGAAGAAGTATAATAAGTTGCACGATGCCTATCTGGAAAAGGTGACGCGTTGCAAAGCGTTGGAGGAAATGTTTAAAAGGCAAAAAACACTTACGGGCTTGGTTATGAAATCCGCAGTTGACCAAAGAAATTCAGGTGAGTCCAAATGCTGCAATTGAAGTACACGGTAATTCACGATTGATTTTGTTAACAGAACAGCAATTGCTTTTGGAGAAGCGCCGATCCCAGCAGCAAAGTGAGCAAAACAATGCTGCAGAAGTGCAGCAGCTGCAAGCGAAGATTGCAAAGATGCAAACGGCTTTGGACGAGTCTTATGACATCATTGATGAGATGGACTTTGAGCTGGAAAGCGTAAGTTTACAGATTAGTATTGCTTTAACTAAAAATAATAGCAATTAATTTACTTACAGGTTGATTTGCTGGAGATGCAAAACAAAAACTTACGTGATGAGATTTCGGCTTTAAAGGCGCAATTAGCGACGGCTCCTCGAATGCCAGCAGATATCGACGATCCACCACCAAAATATGCGCCGGCAGATCCTGCTGGCCTCGACGCCCATCGTGACTACCGCCGAAAGGTTGTGTCGTCCCGCGACAGTGAATATTTTCTCAAAAACGACGACGCGGATGCTGAATCACTGGAACGTGCCGCCATGACTCAGAGCGTAAGTGTAAACAAAGGATTATCGATTGCTACGAAGATAAGTTAATCGATTTCGATTGCAGCTGGTTCAGACTGTTGAAGCGGAAAGCAATTGCCTGCGCCGTGAGCTTTTGCGTTCGCGTTATCGACTCTCCATACGTGCTAAATTGGAAAAAGAAGAGGAGGAGGAGGAAAATCAACAAGACGACTAAAGGTGCAGAATAATTATGCTGATTGCTGAATGACTTACATGTTTTAATAGTATTAAGATTATAGCATATAAGGATACATGACTAAATACAGGGTAAGCAAGACATATGCTTTTAAATTCCAAAAACAACAGCTGTTTTACCGCGACCGCAATTTGAAAAGCAGTGTCACAATTGGAACTGTGTTACACGCCATTTTTTTTTCTTTTTGTAACAGCTACAGTGTTGTCTTACAATGCAACTACAGCTTAAGCTGTTAAAATTATAACAGTGCCGTCTCACGATTATCAGTGTGGTGCAAATGTATTGCAAATGGAATGCGAGTTTGGTAAAATCGATCTTATTTCGCACTTAGACGCACTGTGTTTAACCCAGTTATGAGCAAGTTACGCCTTACAAGTGCACATACCATTTGCCTGCCACATGTGTTGCACACATTACAAGCCAGCAGCAGCAGCAGCATAGTATTTAAAACAAGAAAATAAAATAATTAATAAATATTGCAAAGTATGCACTATGTATGTGGCGAGAACGTGATAGCGCGTAACCTGAATTTGATTTTTAAAGCATCAACATCAAATAAACCAAACGCCGTCTAATGGCGATTAATTAAAATATTTGTTAATGACATCAAACAGGTTGTGGCCGCATCAATTAGCCACCACACAGTGGCACGCTCTGGAGGATCTATTTAGCCAACAGCACACGACACAATGTGCCAACATTTTAAGCGAAACAAGTATTTTTATGATCCTTTTGATCGCATGCGATAATTTATTGGTATTTCGCAATGTTTGCATGCGATAAATTAGTGCGACAACGTTGCTACCTTTAGGAATCGAATGTGTGTAGCTTAGAAAAGCACTTGATGATACCCTGTAGTAAATTGCAAGTGTTTAAAATATATTGTTTTGTGGTATTGCCTATTGGGGTAGTATTTATTAATATTAATATTAATTACATTAAATATATATATTTTGTATGAATACTACCCCCTTGCTTTCTTTCTAGGGTATATACGCATGCATAAACTTTGCAATTAGCTAACCAGATGGGCCCATGCACTTGTCTTTTCTTTTTGGCCAACTTCAATCAACGTTTGTCGATTTGGTTTTGACCAACACACTGTGCACTTAGCATATTTCATGTTTAATTATTTTTATTTCATGGCTCACTTAATGAGCGCGTTCCAAATTTCTTGTCGCTCGCATTTTGGGAGGCACTTGAAACTGTTGCCGATCATGTGGCAACCAAGAGATTGAGCCTCTGAGTGCAACTAGAGATTGAGATTGAGACGTTTAGCAGCAACGTTGTCGAGACTGAGACTGCGTGGAGCATATAAAAACAGCGAGGACTACACAGATTAATTATAACGATTTCGATCAGCATCGTGTTCAGTTCTCCACCACAAAAAAAATCAACAGCTCTCAGCCTTAGCAATGATGGGAAAAGTAAGAATTCCTTTTCAACCCAAAACACTACCTTAATTTGTATCCTCATTTACAGTTCAGCTATCTGTTCTGCATTTGCCTGGCGTTGACTGGCGCCGCTTGGGCCATTGAGCTGCAGCCGGAGCCGGATTATGGACCAGTTGCCTACGAGTTCCACTGGGCTGTCAATGATCCGCACACCGGCGACATCAAGAGCCAGAAGGAGACACGCAAGGACGACAAGGTCGAGGGTCAGTACACGCTGATCGATGCCGATGGCTATCAGCGCATTGTGGATTACACCTCCGATGCCCACAACGGTTTCAATGCTATTGTGCGCCGTGAGCCGACAAACATTAAGATTCCACTGCCGACCATCGAGAAGAAACTGATTGCCACCAAGATTGTGGCCCCAGTGCTTCCTCTCGTGCACTATGCTCCCAAGGCCATTCTCAAGACCCAGGAAGCACCTGAGGGCAACTACGTCTCGGTATCGGGACCCACGGCTCAATACAAGTACTAGAAAGCCATCTGATCATCTCACAACATCATGAACTGAGCACAAGAAGGAAGAAGAAGTGGAAGAGGAAGAGGAATATCTCACTCAACGGTGCCAACCATTCGCATTCCCAACTCGCAATCGCATACATCATAATATCATACCTTTAAGTTATATATACATACATTACTTGATATCACACACATATTTTGTAAAGATGCATCACATACTACATACTCTCAATTACATCATAAATATGCATACAATTACATTGAATCTGTTCTGCACAAGAACACAAAAAAAAAGAATGTTGTGGAGTTCTTATTTCGAAGAGTGTGAATGAAGAGATCTCAATTGATCTAAGAAGAGTGATAAAATCTATACAATGCTTAAGAAATACAATTATAATTGTACATCAGAAAGATTAATTTCCGGAATACTAATTTGTCGAACTTATAAAAGTTATAGGAACTTTAATTTGAAAGTTTTTTTTTAAATAGTTTATGTGAGAATAACTGTGAAATCTTTAGTATCATTTATCTGAACACTAAACCATAATCTTTTTCAGTGTAATTATCTGTAGTATCATTTATCTGTAAACTAAACTTTTCAGTGTATTTATCTTCTATCATAACTTTAATTTTTGCTTAATTTCTTTTTTCAGCAATCTCGAGAGATTTGATAAGTGAGAGCTTAAATTTGAGTACGGTTAATCAGAGATTTCCGTGACGCCAGCAAAGTGATCGTATCGCATAATAAAGTTGTAAGCAGTCATAACAAGAACCCATTGATATAATCATACATATGAGTGTTATAGTAATACGCGACTCATTTAGCACTCTCGATCGTAGTTCTTCGTATGTGATGTGTCATCGTTAGATAAGCTGTTCCAGAGATAAACTAATGCGCAATCTGCAGACTTGCCATAGAAGATCACTAATCTCACGTAGTGTTCGCTCTTCCATCTCTTTCTGCAGAAGTCTATCACACGTGCAGCGAAGTCGAGTCTTCTATTGATGGGGCAAACAATTTTGGAGGTTTTAGTTGTGGGCTGAAAATGCAACGATTGATGGCGTTGTCTTGGCCATGGATCAGTAACAAAATGATCAACGCGTTGGCGAGACGACAACGCCAACGATGCGCTGTAATCGTAACCCTAATGCTAATGGCATTAGGATCTATTGCAGCAGCGAGGGCAGCGGAGGCAGCCAACTGGCCTGAGCCTGAGCCACTGCAGCAATATGATGGCTGGGATACCAAGGAGCTGAAGAATAAGGTGCAGCATGGCGATGTCACCACCTTTGAGCTGGGCACACCCAACTATCAGATCCTCAATCCCGAAGATGAGCCGGAGTTCATCACCGAGGATCAGCCGCATTATAGCGAGATGCTGCGACGTCTGACGAGCTCTTCGAATGCCACCGATACCATCGACATGGCCATGCCGGGTGTCGTCTCCAGCGTCAGCGCCACTGCTGCAGCCGCAGCTGGCGAGGATTTGCCGCGTCGTCCCAAGTGGGAGAAACTAAGGAAACGCAGCAGCAATCCCGAAGCACCATCCAAGCACCACATCGAACAGCAGCAGCAGCAGACAGAACTGGAGATGGAAGCTGCGCCACTCGATAAGCGAAGCATTCAACCCAAGGTTCAGATCTACGCTGGCGCAAGACCATTTCAGACTCGCATCGCCAATCTAAGCTAAGCTAAGAGTTGGTGTTCAACTTAGTTATATATATTTGTTTGCTTAAACTAAGATCATTCTTGGTGGATGTTAATCTTCAAATCAATTAAACTCCAGCTTCAACTCATTTATAAATCCACAATTAGCAACAGATTAACATAAATGATATTATCTCTGATCATCGAAGCAACTTATAGCAAAATAACTGAAACTTTAATTGTTGCTAGCAATTTCAGCTTTTCAAAGTTTTATACTTATATTTATTTTTTCTGTTTTTATTTATTCTAAAAACATATAGAAAATATGATATTGTAGAAAATGTTAAAAATTAAAAAAAAAAATGACAAGAATATAATATGTTGGAGATCTATTTTTATGAATAACTCTAACTATTTATAAAAACAAAAAATAAATAATACTGGAAAATAATAACTTGAGTCTAAAGACTTGTAAAGCCTTTTGTTTTATACTTAAACCAAACAGGATTAATGTTTATTCAATAAATGACTCTATCTTGTACATTTTTTATTTGAAATTTTATATTTAAATTTATTATATTAAATTATATTTATATTCAGTATATTAAATTACAAAATTTTCAAAAATATTTCTCACTTCAAGTTAAACTTATTTTTATATTTTTATTTGCAATCAATGAACATGAACTTTTTCATTCTAAATTAAGTCTAGACTGCCTGCAGACAGCCATAATTTATTAATACTTGTTTTTTTTTTTTTATTTACTAGGAACGCAGCCGGGCAGGTCTTCTAAAGTGTCAGAGGGAGAGTCACCATGGAACGTGTGCAGACCCACGAAAATGTTTCCCAATTGATAAGTTAATCGACGCATTGATAAGTTGCATAAATAAATAAACAAAGTGAAAACTAAGAAGACAGCCGGCAGACAGATGCCGACTCAGAGACTCAGAGGTGAGAAGAACCAGAAATTATAAATCCAGCGGGCAGTCAACGCTGAAACTTCAGACTCAAAAAAATTGTCAATGCGTGCAGAGCTAGAAAATGGAACATGAATTTGAAACTAGAAGTGGAAGTGAAAACAAATGTGGAAATGGAACGCAAGCTGGAAGCTGGAATAAGTGAGATGAGCTTAAGCATATCGTCGTCTCGCTCTTGCCGCCCACAGTTCGCGTTATCAGCTGCTGTGAGAAATGCATGAAATTCTTTTCTTTTGCGGAAGTAGCACGACAATAATTGCGATTGTCTTGATGAGTTTATGTGTGCTCACAACTGATATTGGCGCAACAGTTGAGCGTTGGCGTCTCTCTCTCTGCCCTCCCTTTCTCTTCCCTAGCCCCCTTGGCAGCCCACAAAGCTAGTACAAGTATTTGGAACGTGATGAGGGCAACGCTTCCGCGACCCATTTGTAATATTTGTGCAAATAGCTCGCAGCTAGCAAAACGTATTTAAGAGCTATTCAGCAAATTGCATTAAAGAAGTTGCACGCGACCAACAAGACGACCAGACCCCACAGTCCAACAGCCCAAAAGCCAAATAGCAACAACAACCACAAGCAGCAGAGCAAAGCAAACCAACACACAATCCACACAACGAACGAAATACTGCTGAAAGGTAAAACAATACGATACACTTACAATACACAATCCAAATACCCTTTTACATATTGAACTATTTTAAATCAATCAGTGTTATTGAGAATTAATTGATATTTTGGGATTTTAAAATGTTCCCATTCAGTTTTGATTTCAGTCTATTATCAGACAATTAAGCAATTTAAATTTCTATACATTTTTATTAAAATTTATTAGACAAACGACTCAAAATTTAAAGAAATATATCAAAGTATTCGCTTTCAGTTATTCTACAAATATATAAAGAAGATTTCACAGTAAATTATTAATTGAAGGTTTACTATATATAAAGTCTTTAGCATGTTAATCGATTTCAATTCATTCTCTTTATATATGTAGTTTGTATATATTTTATCCTAAAAATGTGATTAGTTTTCCCTTATCAAATCCTATTTAACTGTAGAAACTTTAGAAATTTCCGATTTCCTCCATTTTAAGATCTTTCCCAAGCTGTCGCATAGCTAGGCAAAAAAGTAGTAGACCCTTTTTGCCAGGGTATAAGAGAATACATTCAAAGCAGAACCGACACTAATCGACGGATTGCTCGAATTGGGAATTGAGCACATTGACCCGTATTTCATAATTGCTTTCGTATTATTTCAGATGATTGTGCGGAGCACTTTGAGATTCGCGCTGTTGGCCTTATGCCTTTCCAGTCTGAGTCGCGCCCACTTCCCGGAGTATTGCGCCGAGTGCGAACAGGAGATCTGGGAGCAGGTGCCATGCAGTGAGATTAGCTCCACAACCAGTGCACCGCCACCCACAACAAATGTGCCACCCACGCGACCCAGCACCACAAGCAGCACCACCACCGAGTTGCCCATCATCACCACCCAGCGACCAACTCCACCCACAACAACCACAACGGAGGAGCCCGTTACCAGTACTCCTTACCTCAGCACACTGCCCTACTACAGCACACCTGCTCCGGCTTATCCCACGAATCCTTCGACCTACAAGAAGTGCTACTGCGAATGCAAACTGGGCTGCAAGGAGTTCTGTCGCAAGGTCTCGGTGGCCAGTCCCAAACAGCAGATCTCGCAGATTACAGCAACGGGTGACTATGCACCGGGTGGACAGGTGGAGTACACGCACTCGCATCACAGGAAATACTACCCCAAGTATGCGGCACCCTCCAGACCAAGGCCCTACAAACCCTACCCATTGGTCTACAATGAGGCAGCATCGGGAGCTGCTTCCGCGCCAGCTGTGAGCAACATCAATGCGCCCAACTATACGCTGGAGGAGCTGGCGCATCTGCTGAGCACCGCCTACGGCACCAAGAAGGGTTATCCGGCGAGCAATGCGCCATCGCAGGAGCAGGTCTACTACTCACCCTCGCCACCGAAGTACAAACCTCAATACAAACCAGAGTACAAGCCTGAGTATAAACCCGAATATAAACCCGAATACAAGCCTGAGTATAAGCCCGAATATAAACCTGAGTACAAACCCGAACCTGAGTACAAACCCGAACCCGAATACAAACCGGAGTACAAACCCTTGATCAACAAAGTCATCGCTGTGGCCGGTCCCAAAATTAGAACCGCCTCAGCCGTTGTCTCAGGGGCTCGTGCCATTGCCAAGGCCAAGACGCCCTACAACGAGGTGGTGGCCACCTCGGCGCCCGTCTATGACAGCACCACATCCTATCCCATTGCACCGCCAGAACCGGAGCCCAAGCCTTATGCGGCACCAGAACCCGAACCAGTTGCAGTGCCACAAACCGAAACGTATCCCGCACAGACAGAAGCCTATCCGGACAAATCCTCATACGAGGCACCCGAATCGAATGCCATCAAGTCGGGTTCACAGCCTTCCTCATCCTTCGATCTGGCCATCGACAACTATCTGAAGGACTTTGGCTATGGCAACCAGGTGCGAGATTTGGACTACTAGAGAGGGGACTACCAAGCACCAAGAAGAAGGGCCTTCAGTTGTTACTAGTTGTTATTAGGTTTAGAGCCAACTACTCTGACTTGAGGTTTAGCTAAGTTGGTGTACAATAAAATATATACGCAAATATATATATGTGTGTGTAGGATTTATGTTCTTAATTAAGACACAGTTTTGAGATCGTGTTAATCTTTCTTTATAATTGTAGTGGGTGGTCCAAGAATGGAACATGAAAGTAGTCCTTTAGTCTGAAGTGTGTCAATTTTTGCAGATATTACAACTTCTGTTTAAGAGTTATTTACAAATAATGTTTAAAATAATGTTTGGAAAAAGTTTTCTTTATATGATTGTGATTCGAATTAGAGAACTAGTTCATCTTGTCAACTGTGCCTTATAACAATCTGTGATTCCACATAGAGAACTAGTTCATCTTGTCAATTGTTCTTTGCTTCAAGTTCTGATTACTGAAAGAGAACAAGTTCATCTTGTCAACTTTTCTGCACATACTACTAATATCAATATTTATAATGAATAATTGTAGCTTCTTTTAAGAAAAGATAATGATCACATTGAAAAGATTAAAATTAAATATTGTTTAACAAAGGTTTTCTTAGTTATTCTTAAGTTTATGCAATTACTATAGGATCTGAATGGATGCCAAATAGAGAACTAGTTCACACAGTGAATTACTTCGTAGTTAACCCTTAATATTGCTCATACGACTAGTTGTCCACTTGTGCTGAACTGCTTTCGCACCCGGTTAATCAATTCATTCCAGAGTTTCCTCTGCTCGATCATCTGACCTCTAGTTAGTCTCTTTGACACACTGAGTGGAGTTGAGTTGAGTTGAGTTGAGTTACAGGTTACAAGTACTTTGCAACAAAGTAACAGCTTAATGCCAAATAACTGCCACAACAAAATACGGCGCATGCAAAGTGGACACTTCAATGTGTATAAGTGTGAGTGCTTGTGTGTGTGTGTCTACGAGTGTGTGTTTGTATTGGTATCGAGCAATCTACAAGAGTGTACATGTCGCTAAGTAGACACAACTTATTATTTATGGAGTCTGCCGAAATTTATATGCGAGTGCTCCAAAATTGAACTCAAAGTCGAGCTCTCAAATGCGAGTGCGAGTCTCTAGTCTCTAGTATTGTATGTTGTTGATTGGGTTGGGCGACAACCAACGACAGCGGGCGTGCCGCGGCTGCTTGCAACTGCCAACTTCATCGATGCAGTCGCTGCAAAGTGCGTGGACCACTCGACGAGACGACGTCGTCGCCAAATGCAATCGTAATCTTGTTCTAAATGAATGTGGCGCAAGATACGCAAACGCAACGGGGTCCGCTTATTACTTCATATCGAATTTACCTACGTGCCGCGATTTTGGGGAACTGCCTTTTCACTTGCCACACTGACAGAAAAAGTGACGCACAAAATACAATTTCAGAAGACTGTTTAGTTAAAAAATGCTGATAAGTGTATTGCATAATAAATATTTTAAATAATAGAAAAAACAAAATAAATAATTTAAGAAGACTGTTCAGTTAAAAAATGCTAATAAGTGTATTGCATAATAAATATTTTTATTAATAGAGAAAAAAAAACAAAATAAATAACATAGTGAATACATACAATAAATATTTATTTTTTATTGAAGTATATTGAATTTATATCCTAATAAAACAATTAACATTCTTACAACATTTTATCACAAGTAAGAAAGCTAGAATCGAGTGTGCTCAACTGTAAGATATATGATACCCGTTGAAAAAGACATAAAATTAAGCACAATAGTGCGGTACTATTCTTAAAATATAGAATTTGTTGCAAAATTTGAAGCAAACTTTATCTGCGTGCAAACATTGCAAGTACTGTCGAAAAAAAGATATATGTCTATCTCTTATATTGTCTGAGATCTTGTTGTTCATACAGACGGACGGACAGACAGACAGATGCACATAAAGGAGGCTGGGGTCTGAGATGCCTCCTTCTGGTAACATGGTAAAATAATTTAAGAAACTTTAGCACTTTTCTATTTATTGCTTAAATGAATTATTTTAAATAAAACTTCAAAGTGCATTTTATTGAGTTTAACGAAACATAAACTTAATTTTTTAAAATTAGTTTCTTTATTAAGTATCGAACCAGTACCTCATATTAATTTAAGGATTTTATGTGAAGATTACGATGGGGTGAACATTTTGGATAAAAGGTCTGAACAATAAGTCACAAAATATATCGAAGTAAAACAAACCAAATTTGTAGGTTAGGTTTTGTTATAGTTTATATTAAATGAAATCAAGCATTAGTCTTCGAATGCATTGTTTTCTCTCAGTGCACTTTGCCACTTGCCAACATTTTGTCTTAGCCGTTTGTCAGACTGCTCGGTTGTCGCATTGATTTGTGCGCCAAGTGCGAGCAGCGAAAGGTGCGTGTGGCATATAATGTGTGTGTGTGTGGTGTGTGTGTGTGGTGTTGTGTGTGGCATGTGGGCAGCACACGCACACAACACTCTCTACGCCCCTCTGGGGCCACGCCTGGTGCTTGATGCCAGGTGAACTGGTGAGCAATATGGAGCTGCGCCTTGTGGGGCACGCGGACGGATGTTGCAACTTGCAATGCGCCTAATTAATTAAGTGGAAAAACAGCCAAAGCTCGTCGAATCGTCGAAGGCTGTCTGAATGTCAATGTGCAATTTGTTTGCGATCTTGCCAAACTTCAAGAGATCGAGATCGAGAAAATCGAACCGAAACTTATATGCGCCACAATTGACAAATTCTCTCAAATTTAGCATCACATTATTTTAATTATTATTACTGCAGTGCGACAAATTGGAATAAAATGGTGTATAACGAATTGATGTGGGGATTTAGCTACTATGACCTAATTGTTAATAGTTGGAAAATAGTAAAAGTAAAATAAAAATAATATTTAAAAATTAGTTTAAAATGCCATTATACCAACAACATTTTATATTTAAATTTAATAGATTTTATTAGAAGAGTAAAAAGTTTTTTTTTAGAAAAAATACCAAAATAATTCCATATTTAAATTTAATATAACTTGTCTTAGATACTTCGCCTTTTAAATATGAAAATAATAATAAAAACCAAAATATTTTCATATCTAAAATAAATAAATTTTATCATAAATTGTTTATTTTTCAAATATGCAAATTTAGCTTAGTTCTAACTAAATGTTGTTATTTATTTCATACAATTTTTATAAGTTGTGCATGCCCTTTTAATTCGTTAATAGGGTTTTTTATTTTTATAATTTAAAATAATGTACATACTTCAACTAGTTTTCAGTTGACCAAATTCCTAAAAGTGTTTTGCAATTATTTGTCAAATAAACAAATTTTATAAATTCGAAAAATCAATTATGCGAATCAATCGACTTTATAAATGAGCAAATAATTTTGCAATTATTCATTGACATTTTTCTGTTAATTGCAGTAAATTAATAAAAATTAAACTGAGAATATTAAGAGGTGTAATCAATAAATAAAATACAATTGCACTTACTTTTATTCATGAATTAAATAATTGCAGTTACAATATGTCAAATTAGATAAATCAAAATTTGATTGCTGAACAGCAAATTTATTTATTTATTAGGCTAATCAATCATGTTAGTAAATAAGTAAATTGTTTTTTTCAGTAGCTAATTCTTAATGAAGTAAATTATTATTATTTGTCACTTTAATAAGTCTATTATTTATTTATTAAGCTAATCAATTAGTTTAATCCATCAGTTAACTTGTTTTTTTTTCAGTAGCTAATTCTTAATGAAGTAAATTATTAAAATTAATGTCGATGAATGATTAGCTGGAGTTATTTATTTATTTATTAGGTTAATCAATCAGTTTAATCCATCAGCAAATTGGTTTTTTCAGTAGCTAATTCTTAATGAAATAAATTACTAAAATTGCAGACGCTGAATGATTAGCTAGAGTTATTACTTGTCACTTCAATAAGTCTAATGAATATTTGGAATTAATGAATTCGACTGCAAAGTAAATTAAATTAATGACATTTTTGATATTCGTATTTTGTCACAACTTTCACTTGCTCGAACTTGATCAAGTTCAAAGCGTGAATGGAATGTGTGGAGGTGAAAGAGATAATACTTACCTGCTGTTTGAATACTTGAATCATTCATGAGTACTTGAATGAGTGTAATAAGCTTATCCCTTGACTGTGATTGATGCTTAGGACAAAAGTCCAGTAGTTAAGAGTTTGTGCAAAAAAAAAAAAAGTGGAGCAAAGTGAAATCAAGTTTGTTTTTTTTGTTTTTTGACTATTTATTTGGTGTTTTGTTGGGTGGTAATAAAATTATTGGCAATCAATGCCGACAAGACAAAAAGTAACTGTTTTACATTAGCTGCATTCCGGTTCGAGTTTGAGTTCGATTCGGTTTTTTGGCTTCGACGTCAGCTTTCGGGTTGAACTAATCCGCACACAAACTCAGAGATCGAGATGGAGATGGAGGTGGGGCATTCGCTTGGACACACTTTTGGCGACTATAAAAGTTGCGTGTTGCAGAATTGTCGACATAGTTCAATCGAGCCAAGCGATCAAGTCAAGTCCTCCACTTCATCCACTCCAAAACAAATTACAACACTCCAAAAATGTTCTCTGTAAGTTGATTCTGCAAATATTCCTTTCTTATCCTTTCAAGACTCTCTCTCTCTCTCTCTCAACGTTAGCTCGTGTCAATCTTTGTGCTGGGCGTTGCCGCTGCCGCTGCCATTGAACTGCCTTTGGGTTCCATCTATCATGCTCCCGCCGTGGCCATTGCGAAGCCTCTGCTGAAGACCGTCGAGGTGGAGGCGCCAGCTCACTACGATTTCAGCTACTCGGTGCACGATGATCACACTGGGGATATCAAGAGCCAGACGGAGTCCCGCAAGGGCGACCAGGTGCAGGGTCAGTACACGCTGATCGATGCCGATGGCTATCAGCGCATTGTGGATTACACCTCGGATGCCCACAACGGTTTCAATGCTGTTGTGCGCCGTGAACCTCTGGGCCACAAGGTGATCAAGGCTGCGCCCATTGCCAAGCTGGTTGCCCCCATTCCCATTGCCTATGCGCAGCCCAAGCTTCTCGCTGCTCCCGCCAAGCTGCCACTCAGCCTCTATCACTAAGGCAAACGAACCTCGAAGGGCGCGAGAAAGAGAGAGAATCCAAAACACTGATTTCATCCATTGCATTGACGACCCATCTCTGAACTGAACTGCTCACACTCAACTCAACTCAACGTAGTACTTTTTTTTTATTACATACATACTTTCCAAGGATCACTTTTCTGTACTCACTCCTCATGCTATCTTTTCTCCTACAACCAACAAAACACATCAATCCCTTTGCCAAGACTCTTTGCACCCGATCTTCATATACATACATGCATATATTAGTCGGCGTGTCTCCTATGTATTAAACTATATTACGATTATGTGTAAAAGGAAAGCAATAAATGCATTTTTATAAAACTGTCTTGTATTAATTATTTAAGAAATCGACAAATTTTAAAGCATTCGATTTAAATAAACCGAGATATAGGCTTGAATTAAATTAAATTATAAAGTTTGTACGACTGTCGCTCGATTTCTAATTCTTGTAGTCAAAAAATACCAAATATTAGTGGACGGGGCTAGTAAAATACCAAGTGAAGCGACTGAAATACCAGGCAAACATAATAGAGTAGCAAGTAGATTTCTCTAAAAATTCGGCCTTAAAAGGCCTTTCAAAAATACTCCCCCTGTTTAATTGCAGTCAAGAATGTCGCTAGTAAAATACCACATTAACCAACTCACATACCAGGCGAACAGAAATGAGCAGCAAGCAAAAGTGCAAAAAATCACTCAGATGCTTAAAGCACTCACTCAATGCTTAGCTACACAGAGAGCAGAATCCCGCTCTTAGGATCCACATACGATCCACACACGTCCTGAGCAACTGACCAATGGCAGTGCGGCATAGTTGAGTGCATGTCTAGAGAAATCCACTTGCTACTCTATTATGTTTGCCTGGTATTTTAGTTGTTCCACGTGGTATTTTTTCAGCTGTATATTTTGAATTGCAGTATACCAGCAGAGTATTAACAGATACCCTTAACAGAGGCTATTAACAGATGCCCTTAACGGAGGCTATTAACAGAGCGCTATTAACAGAGGGCCATTAACATAGGGCTATTAACAGACTTAAATTTTGTATGGCTGTCGCTTGATTTCTGATTCTGTTCGCCTGGTACTCAGCAAATTCGACAGAGGCTATTTTGGTTTTTCGGGAGGCGACAATTTTAACAGGGCCGCGTGGCAGCGTGGCATATTCGACTACATTTCTAGAGAAATCCACTTGCTAGTCTATTATGTTCGCCTGGTATTTCAGTTGCTTCAAGTAGTATTTTTATCAGTGGTACTTGCCGAACTTCAACAAAACAACGCAGTATTATTTGAACAGCCTTTTAATAATAATATGCAAATATAGCATTATTAATTCTCTTTTGTTTTTTCTTTGCTTTCTCAAAGTATTCTTCTTTTTAATGACGTGTGATGATCGAGATGGGTTCACGACGCACTTGAGCATTGAAGCCCAGCAGAGGATCGGCGCTGTAGTCGACGATGCGACGATGACCATCGGGTTCAACAAGGGAATAACGACCCGTTACGTATCCGCCGCGTCGGTGCTCGAATTGATCCTTCACATCGCCTGTGTGAGAGTCGTGGACAGCATAATGGAACTCGTACTGAGGAGGACTTGAAATTAGCTCATCAGAATGGCCCAGAATCAAACCACCCTCGACGAAAGCAGCGCAAAGGATCAGGCTCAGGGACAGGCAAATAGTCTGCAAAAAAAATATTAATTAATTAACAAATAATATAAGTAATGTTATTTGCAATGCACTTACCAAGGTATTCATGATGCTGGCAGTTGAGAGCTTTGCGATCACAGACGAGATCCAGTGAACTGATGACTAACTGACATGCGAAGCACTCTTTTATACATCGAGCTAGTTTAACTGCAATACTCGTACATACTGCCCTATTGTGGCACTGGGCCAAGTTATTACTTGTCTGCAAAAGCGCGAAACCGAATCTCCAAGATGTGCAATCACTTATGCAATCACTTGCGTCTCGTCTCTTCGCATGATGGGGGAAATGAAATCAAATACCCTCAGCCGTATGGTAAGAGTTACCGCTGAGTGATGCAAACAGGTTAACAAACAACGCCTAAGAGTGCCTCCCACTTTCGACTAATTGCAGACTTCCCTTATAATTTAAATTGCTGCACGTTCTAATCTAAATACAATATACATAACTATTCAAATTCAAATATACTACCTAAGGTTCACATTTTACAGTTTAGAATCTAGATTATTTAAATTCAAGTTAATAAGAAATATATACTACATAAAATATAGTTAAGTTAGTTAGTTTCGCAATCATACATAATTTTATTTGGGACTTATCATAACCATTAACATTATACAATTATTCTCTTTTTTTGTTTTTTGGTTTTCACTTTTACAAATTTCCTTTAAATATTTAGCTTATTTGTATCACAGCATTAAAATTAATGGATTTCATAAACACATCTAATTGAGCTTAGGCCTTACATACATTTTTCTTTACAATTACAAGTTGATGACTCTACTATGATACATTCAGTTCGCAGAAAACATAGAAATTGCGGGGAGTGCGCGCAACGTGGCGTATACGTAACGCGCAAAAGGTTTTCGAGGTTTTCAGGTACGACGACATTAACGATACAAGTAAGTACTTCTCTATTTGCATCCCGTTTTCAAAACTTGTTTTCCAACAACGATCCTGACGATGTACATATAATTGAAAGATGAGAGATTAGCAATGAAATGTTGTTGTTTTTGTTCTTGTTCATAAATCCGATTAGTGTGTCGTGTGTTAATAATCCTTGAGAATTCCGAATTCCGTAAAAAAGTGCACCCAATCAATGGTCAATCAATCGAATTGTGGTTGAACTTTGTTATGCTGTTGGGTGCTGTTATTACGTATGCGAATACGAATACGAATACTCTACTGTACGCTCTAAGAGGGAGTGCGGCCGACTTCTACGCTTACGCTTCTTGATTACCCAAATGCAAGTTACCATTCTCGGCGACCATCCACGCCGTCAATTTCTCGTCCTCCGTTTTGTTCGTTTCGTCCCAGGGAAACGCGGCAGCCGCCTTCTCCTTCTGCAGCTTTTGGACTCTGGAATGATTCGAAAAGATAATTAGAAAATAGTCTATAATAAGCTAGATAATTACGCTATTTACTTGTCATGCACTAAATATATTGCTATACATTTAATTAAACTACCCAACTTAGCATCTAAATTATTTATCTAACTAAATGCAGTTCTGCACTACACATGTTTTGTATACACATCTATTGCCAAGCCGATGAGCCACTAAAATCAGGCAGTGAGAAGAGGACCGCACAGCTTTCAAAATTGCCTGTCCATTGACAGCAGATAAGCTAGACAGAGACAGAAGCTCTCGTGAAAATGTGGTGCGCAAGGTCACCAATACATGCGCAAGTCGCTAAGCGGCCGTTTGCAGAGTCAAACTATTACCGTAGTTGATGCTGGGCAAATTAGAAAGGGAAAGAATGATGCTGAAGTAGCAGGCATTATGTTAAAATGGGAAAGAGTGCTGCAAATGTAGACTGTCCTCCATATTGAATCTGCAGAGCAGACCTGTGGTGCAAGTGCAATGGAATATTTGCATGACCACTTCAGCACAATTCAGTACATATTGTTATGTATTCTAAACTACTTAAATTAAAGTAAGTGTGCAAAGTATTAGAATAATGAATACAACAACTACTAATGCATATGATAACTACGTGAGGATACGATTTTTTACACTGTGATGACAGATGTTTACCTTATGGGCCAAAAGCGACAATCGTCTTCGATTGAGGAGTCGTTTTGGTTATCACTGGGGCACGCACAAAATGACAGTTTTTTTTTGTTGTAATGAGAAGCAAATAATAAGAGAGACAAAACCAAAAACCAAAAGAAAGAGAGACAAGGATAATAGGATACAGTAGACGAGCCAAAAACGTATACGACACACTCAAAGAAGCACAGTTATGAATGAATTATGAATGTGAAGGTGAGTGCACTCCTGGTTGCCAGATACTCACGTGGAAAGCGAATCGGTGCGGCTGCCATTGTTGACCTCAAGGCTGCTGGGACTGCGTTTCTTGGCCACTGCTCGTTTGAAGTGCTGCTCGTTGAAAAAGTCGCGTCCTCCGTTATGCGAAGAGGTTGTGGTTTGTCCACTCTTCGCCTGCTGCGTGGGCGGCACTGTATGCGGATACTTGCTGCCCTCGCTGCCATCCGAGTCCATGGACAGATGTCCAAACAAATCCTCCAGCAATATGTTTGCCTTGGCATTCCGCTGACGCTTCGCCGACGTTTTCAGCTTCGAACTGTGTGACAAATGATGAGGGGGACAACAACAAGGACAATGTGATAGTGTAAAGCACTAAACAAGTAAGCAAAAATATAGACGAGGGCTGTCGACTACGAAATACTCGCTATTCAAAAGCAATACTGCAAGATAAAGTTTAAAAATTGTTATTGTCAACTCAATTATTGGAAATCTAGGTTGTTATACAAGCGAACACACAGGCGCACGTTCTGATCTTGATACTCATAAAATACTAACTTTTCGTTTAGTATTTTTGTCAAGAAATTTGGTAACTCTAACTTTCAGAGTCTTTTACATGCAAGAATACATAATTACCGACAGACAGACACACTGACAGGATAACTTTGGAATGCTTGAATAATTTGTTGCTTCCCAACGAATAGCGAGTATACTTGTAATTGCTTTAAACTAATATCTAGTATTATTTACCCACCCCAGTATCAGATCCAGATCATCCACTTTACGCGTTTCCGCTGGAGCCGCCTGCGAACGCGCCGAAAGCCTTAAGGCAGCTCCATTCAGCAACGATGTGGAGTCGAATGGAGGCTGCAATTGCTGCTGTGGCTGCTGCTGTCGCACAATAATGCTGGGCGGTGCTTTAGAGAACATGTTGTACACCTTGGCATCGGGCGGCAGTTGGCTGGGACGCGTCTGCACATAGTATCCACCCAGAGGTAACGCAAGGCGTCCGTTGTTCTTGGCATTCTTATTGGCCGTCTCATAGCTCAGTTGGCTGCCATTCACATAGATAGCGCCGCCATTACGTGTTGAGGTGTTGCTAAAGGACACATTGGGATGAAGTCCTGGTGGTTGTTGTGTCTGCTGTTGAGCCAGAGAAGCGGCAACTGCTGCGGGCGCTGGAGCAGCAGCAGCTGGCAAACCAAACAGCTGCGAAATGTTGCGATTGAGATAAATATCGTTGATGGACTCCTTGCCCACGCTGGAATCTGTCGTCGGTGGCATGCCACTCAACTCGTTGCTGGCGAGGAAACTCAGCTTGGGCTGATACTTCATTGGCATGCTCACATTCTTGTTGACTTGGCCATTGAACAGCGCCTTGCCTTGATTCTTGCTTGCATTGTTGTTGTTGTTCACATTGTTATTGTTGTTATTATTATTATGGTTGTTGTTGTTGTTGTTGCTCTGGTGTATGAGCTCAGTCACGGCGTGGAGTTTCTCCTGCACCGGAAGCACATTATTTGACACAGTCGGAGGTAGGACGACTCCATTTGAGCTGCCGCCATACTTGGAGCTGAGCTTCACATTCGCCTTGGTGGCCGCCGTCGGCGAGATGCGTTTCAGCGCATGGAAATACGGATACTTGAGACTCTGCTGCGCTGTGGGTCGCTTCTCTGGATCATAGGCCAGCAGATCCTCGAGCAGATCCAATCCGGTTTGGCTGCAGCGACTGACGACGCTGCTCAGCGGCACCTTGATGCAATCCGGATAACGAAAATGTATCATGGCAGCAAGCCGATAACCATCTGGCCAATCACTCTAAAAAAAGTAGAGGAGATCAGCAAATTATGCTTATAGAACAGAAGAGTTTACTTACTTTGCCTGGCGTGCCCAGCACAGAGCAGATCTTGAACAGTTGATCCACCTCGCTGCTGCCGGGAAAGAGCGGTCGAAACGTGTACAACTCGGCCATGATGCAGCCCATGGCCCAAAGATCGATGGTGCTGCCGTAGTTGGTGGAATGCAACAATACCTCCGGTGCACGATACCAGCGTGTCGAGACATAGTCCGTAAAAGGCGGACGCGATCGAATTTCCCTTGCCAAGCCAAAGTCGGCAATCTTGATAAGCTCCGGACCGGAGCACAGCAAATTCTCCGGCTTGAGATCCCGATGAAAGAAGCCGTGGCGATGCATAAAAGCCAAACCCGTCAATACCTGAAAAGTTTGCATAGATTATTATATATTCCCAAAGATAAATTATGTATAATTCTTGTACTCACCTGAAAGAGAATGCTCTTGAGTTCCGGTTCTGGCAAGTGTGTATCCCGATCCTTGATCATTTGATATAGATTCTCCTTCATATACTCAAACACAAAATACAGCGTGTCGTTCTCCCTGATTACCTCCTTGAGTTTTACGATATTCGGATGCGACAATTTCTTTAGCGACTGTCAACGAAAATAATGATTTAAGTTATTATTTATTTTAGAGTAGAATTTCTTGACTTGCCTTCACTTCACGCAGGTTCATTGCCTCCTCCCAGGAATAATATTTGCGCTTCATACGCTTGATGGCCACCTTTTCGCCCGTGTCCTTACGCTGTCCCAAAACAACAGTGCCATAGGTTCCATCACCCAATTGGGTCAGTGTAATGTATCGATTCATGGTACAATCGGCATGCAAACGCTTTTCACATATTTTTCTAGTGGCAAATGGAACTGGCGAAAAAAAGGGAAAGGAAAATGATATGGCTTATGAATTTTAAAATGGAAGGTCGTCAAAAGAGTTCTTAAGGATCATTCAGAATAGGTAAAACAAATGAAGAATTAAATATAATTACAATAAAATTGATATTTCATTCATTATTATTAAGAAAATCAGGATGTTAAAATACAATAACATGTAATTAACTATCAATAATAATTTAGGAATCTTTCGAACATATAAAAGTAATATTCCAGGTACCCCATTAATTGAAAACATATAGTCTATTAGTGGATTGTTCGTGAGTTATGCCATAGGGACACGCTGTTAAAAGCGCCGTTTCAACAAATGTGAGCACTTAAAATCGAATCAAATCATTGGGCCCTGACCAAGTAACAGTTAATTAACTGAATTGGCTATAGGCGGGGGCGTTGTTTAGCTGTCGACACAGGGACAGCTGCGAGATAGAGTCCATATGTTTTTCGGATGTCGCATATTACTTATCAATCAATATATCGATTCTGAAACTCCTATGAATCGAAGCTTTAACTATTTAAGAACTTGCCCAAATTCTATTGTTCATTATTATCTTTGGGAGTCCGGCAATATTAGGCCAAGGTATCAAGGTCATTGTTCTGAATTACGGCGGGACGAGTAATTGTTTACTGACGGTTGGATAACATTGGGTGTCTAATAAATGGCATGTAAATAGAATTAGATATAGTAAACATTCATATTATGAGGTCACTCGGCTCTATTGTATTTCAAAACACGTATTGGGATACACCCTATATAATATGCGCACTTTTTCCACCTTTTCTTATTTTATAGGAGCGTCTAACTTGACCTTTCAAACGTCATATGTAAATTTGAGGATTGTGCAGGAAATTCAATAGTTGCAGTTGCACTTTGTATAGGGCCTTGGTTGTAGTTCAGAATAATGTATAGTATGTGAAGAAAATGGTTGCTAAAAATAAAACTTAAATTACTTTTTAGCTGAACTTTGTATAAAGAGATGGTAATCTTATCAAACTAGCTTATAAATGGAAACTTTTTCTGTACTAAGATTCAATATATCATTTTTTGATTGTTTTCCTTAAATGAGAATAAAGAAGTTTGAAAAGTATGAGCAAATTGAACAAAGAAGAAAATTTCTCTTTTTTTCTAATAATCCATAACTAAATGTAAAATTTTGTAAATACAAGAAAAAACACCGTCTAACAAGAAATTTAGCTAAAAAAAGCAAAAAGCATTAAACTATTAACAAAAGATTAAAAATAATCATTTATAAACTAAACATGTTTGCTTCTAACTAAATTCAAGAAAATTCATCCACTAGAAAAACACCCTGTGACTAGGAATTAAATTCGTTGTATAGAAGTGCGACCTCAATCGTAAAGACATCATTAAACACAACAACAATTAGAAGCTACAAACGTGGATTTATGACTGCTTCTATTATTATTATTATTTATTCATCGTCGCAGGTTGAATTAAAAGAAAGTCCCGTTGAAAGCGACGAGTCCAAACACACATGCGAGTATGTGAAGAAGAAGCTAAAGAGGAGGAGTAAGAAAAAATTGGGAATGGGGAGGTAAGAAAGGTAGAAGACTTGAGTCACGAGCTTTGTTTTGGCTTTTTTTCGAATGTTGTGCGATAGCCTTGAAACACATTTAACGTTTCATTTATTTTTGATTTTATTTCCACACACGCGAACTAATAAAATATATACTGTGTACATTTAATGGAATTGTTTTCCTGTAAATTGTTTTTCGATTTAAAGTGTAACTCAAAATCCGAAGTTGTAACTCCTTGAGTTAGCATTCATTTTTTTTTTTTTTTTTTGGTTCACTTTATCGATTGACTTTATAGTTAACACGGTCTCTGAATCATTTTTCTAAATTGGTTATTGAAAACATATTTTTCGGTTAAGTTTTGTTACCTTAGATGCACTTAAAACCGAAGCCGTGTTTTGCGATATTCAATTAATTTTATTATTATTATTTGTTTAAATTCAATTAATAAATGTATAAACGAGTTTTGTGTTCAATATCTACTGCGCGAGCTGAAGTCTATTTTAGAAGCAAACATTAACAACTACCAACTCTGCTGGGCCCCGATATCCACAACAACCGCAACCCTAACTAGACCAAGCGCACCCCCCTTCGCCTCTTTGGCCGTTGTCAACAAACACAACGAAGCGTAGGGCAAAGAGTAAGAGAGAGAGAGAGAGAGAGAGCGAGCGAGAGAGTGAGAATAACGCACGAAGCTTAGTTTTGCACCTGTTCAAGACGACGACAGGGTTCAAGTTCTAGCTCGGAGCACGCATTGTCAATTGGGAGAGACGCCTTCGGTTTTTTTGGTTACTAAGCATATTGTGTTGTGCTTACCACATGTATTCGTTGGTTACCGCGGCAACAACAATTACCCGGCCCGGCTTTTCCTTCGGCACCAACAACACTTCATTTCGCCATGGATGAAGAGACGAGCAGCACACAAGATGGAAGCCGGGAGCCGAGTCGAGATTTTCTGGAGGAGATCAATTTTCCGGAGCCAGGCATCATTAATCTGCAGATGATCAAGTCAGCGTATCTGGAGGAAGGACAACATGGCGAAACGCGTCGCTTGCATCAACTGCAACCTGTGGTGTTGGAACGAATTAAAACACTGCGCCTCGAGTTCAAAAGTGAGTTTAACGAATATATAGCACCATTTATGTTTTTCAATTGTTTTGTACGTTGATTAAGCACGATAAACAACAAATAATACATTTTTAATACATTCATTATTAAAAAAACTTGTAGAACTTTTTTCAGAAAAAGCTTTCTCCGCGCTGTTTTAATTGTCATGGTGTGACCACAAGCAGAACTTAAAAAAACACACGCACAAATAAAAAAAAGGGACAAACCTTTTCATATGGTTACACTTTCACAATAATTGCACAATAATATGCAAAATGCATTAGTAAAATGGCACGGTTTTTGAAACTGTAAAAAATCCAGTGTAGTCAATGCACTAGTAAGGCAGTGTTGCAAAGTAGTCAACAGTCCGCCAGTAGTCGATGCTAGTATCGATATCACTATCGATGCTTACTAACAAAGCTATTATCGGCGCAACAATTTTAAAGTGACAGCATTTGTTGCAGATATTTTGCGCATAGACCATCTCTGGGTGCTGCCAAATTTAACCAAGCTCTGTCTGAACTGCAACAAAATAGAAGTAATTGAACACATTGGAATGCTTACTGCGCTTAAAGAACTCAATCTGAGCTTTAATTATATAACAAAAATCGAGAACTTGGAAACGCTCGTTAATCTGGAAGTCCTATCGTTGTTCAGCAATCACATTAAGAAAATCGAAAATTTGGAGACACTTGACAAATTGGTAATTCTCAGCATTGGCAACAATATGATTGACAAATTTGATGGCGTAAGTTGTATTTGGCTTGTTTTTAACTATCACTAATTGTAAATCTTTTGCAGATTGAACGTTTGCGTTTTGTGAGCAGCTTAAAGGTGCTGAACCTCGAGGGGAATCCCATTGCCAAGCTGCCTGATTTCCCATTGTCGCAGTATGTAACAGCTATATTGCCGCAACTGAATTACTATGAATATGTTTTCATCAAGGAAGAGATGCGCGAAGAGGCACAAAAGCGTTTCTAGTAAGATTTTGGCTAAGTTAAGTATTTAGTATTCCTCTAAAGCAATCTCTTTTATAGTCGCGAGCTGCGCGAGATCGAAGGCAAACAGGAAAGGGAGATCCAGGCACGTGAAACGGAGGCACGTGAGCACGCCGAAGCCGAGCGCTTGGCATCGAGTTTTGTGGAGCACCTTGATGGCCATCAACTGTATGAATCCATGTGGCGTGGCGACGAGGATGGACGTGTGCTAATGCTGATTGGTCCACAGGCGCAGGAGCTTGCCGAAGAGTATACCAAGGATGTGCATGAGCTCACCCAGGCCATCTACAAACTGGGCTTGGCTCGCTTTAGTGAGCGCGACGAGGAGGTCAAGGACTTCTCGGGTAGTCTGCAGCAGGGACAACAGCAGCTTCAATCTCTTGGCCAGCAGCAGATTGACGAGTTTCTGCAGTACAGAGACAAATGCTTTGAGGAGGCTACGACGACGTTGCGTCGCTTGGAAACGTGCGAGGAAAACTCCGAAGAACATTTGCAACTATGCGAAGCCATGGATAAAATCAACGAACAGTTTGATGATATGCTGCATGACATGTGGCACAGTCTGATGGCTCAAGAACTGCATCTGCACGAAGCGGTGGAGGTGAAGTTTACATAAATGGAAACATGTACTTTAAACATTAGCTTACTCTCTAAATGTATGCTGCAGGAATCGACGCTGAACTTTGAACGTCGTATCTCGCGCTTAATGTCCCGGTTTGTGGAAGAGGCTCAGGTCTTTTTCCTGCAGCTACGCGATGTCTGTCAGCACTTCTCTCACAACATGACCGACACTGTCTCCCGCTATCTTTCCAACAAACTGGCGCAGCAAGATTTGGAGAGTGTGCCAAAAGAGCTGCGGCAGTGCATCGATGATCGAGAAGCTGTGCTCAAGCTGGTCGCTGATATGAAGGCAACGCATGTGGCGCGTGTGGAGGAGCGCGAGGATCGCATGGTCAGCAGAAGCAAGGAATTCATCGACAGCCTAATACGCAAGCGCAGCAAGTGAGTCCATAGAACTTTCCATTATATTTGCATGTAATCCCAACAATTTTCTTTGCAGGGAAGAAAATGAACGACATCGTGCCAAGATCTTGGAGATTAACTCGTTCATGGAGATGATGACCAAGGCGCTGAGCAATTTGCCAGAGGAAATTCATCAGGAGCTGCTGAATTCGGAAGCTTAATTGAAGTTTATTAATGAACTCAATTAATAAATGCACTGCTGGAAATAATATTTGCAAAAGAAACAAAGTCGAGATACCCTTTCAGTTGGCTGCCTTTTTGCTCAGACTCTGCAGGTAGACGCCAAGTTGTTCCTGCATCTGTGGATCATTGATGAACGTCATAAAAATGTCCAAGTCCTTTTGGCGCTCCTTTTCAAATTGCTGCAAATAGGCAGCTCTGAACTGCAGTTTAGTTAGCGAACGTGCCACAGGATTGACTTTGGCAAATGTGCCAATGAACTGGGCACACTTCTCTAGCGCCTCCTCCTTGCTCTGAGCCACATCATCCACCAAGCCTACTTGCGCAGCTTCCTCGGTGGTGAACATGTGTCCTTGATTGAGCGCACGCTCAGCAATACGACGAGGCAGGACGGTCAAGTAGTTGAATATGCAAAAGTTGGGCACAGTCATGCCCAGCTGGGTTTCATTTAAACCAATCCTGAAATTGGGCAGCATGACGCGATACTCAAGCGATGTAGATAGCAGGCATCCTCCAGCCGGTGCATGACCCTGTGAAACGATAAATCTTAGATGAAATCTCTTATTAATATCAAACTGTAGAGCTTACATTAATCGCAGCTGCAGTGGGAAGCTTACTGCCATAGAGGGCGACCCAAATGTCCTGCAGTGTAGTCCAGAACAGACGCACTCGCTCCTTGTCGGGCTTGTACATTTCGTTTATATCAACTCCTGCCGAGAATACTTTGGAATTTGCCTTAAAAATGCAACAGGTGATAAAACATTTATGTATGCTTTATATTTATACCTTACCGATGTTAGTATAAGTCCCGTGCTTTTGTTACTCTCAATTTCCTTTATGGATTGCTGCAGATCTTGCAGCAATTGCAGATTGAGTGCATTTATTGGCGGCCGGTTCAGGGATAATGTTGCAATGCCTGTCTTATCATTAACCTCCACAATGGTCAGCTTGGTGGCCGTGGACATTTGTCTGCTACACACTGCACGGGGCAGCAGACTTAAACATTTTGATCGCAGCATCCTATTTTGTTTCAAAAGTCCAAGCCTTTGAAGTGACCTTTGGAGTCATTCCTATATCAGCGAAAGTTCCAATTAATTTCATGAAATGATTATTGTTTATCAACTTTTGTACTCAACGCACTTTATATGCACACTTTTGATGTATTTCTATACACCCGGAAAGCGTTAAGTAAATTGCAAATACAAATCTTATTTGTTATGAGAATGGTAAACAATGCACACCTGTTGCGCAGTTATCGATCATAATATGCAATCGATTAATTTGAATGGCAAAGTTGCATCTCGAGTAATTTAACGTACTTTTGTTTCAAAACCAGTTGCCATGGTTACATAAAAACAAAACAAATCGCTGATAACACATTAACTACCCTTAAAAATGTAAATGCCATATTATGAAATACAAAACTATATATATATATTTAGAAACAAAACAAAACCATTTACATACTTATATGGTTACCTAAACACCTAATCAACTAATCCATCTATTGCCCACAACCCTGGTTAAATGCTGTGATTATTACCACAGTAAATGCAATATTTTTCAAATAAGAAAATGAGCTCACTTCTTATTCTTGTTCTTCAGTTTCGCAAGATATGCGTCCAAGCTATCCTGAAACAATGGTGAAGTAATGTACTCCAGAGACTCTTTTAGTTCAGCTTCTGGCTCATCTAGCAATGACTGCGCAAATTCCGCTCGCAGTTGTCGCTTGGTCAGTGCTCTGGCCACAGGATTCACTTCCGCAAAGCTGCCAATAAAGTTGGCACACTTGGCTAAAGCCTCTTCCTTGCTGTTGGCCACTTCGTCAATAAGATTTATTTCTTGGGCCTCCTCGGTGCTAAAGATCTTTCCCTGCAGCAGAGCGCGTTCAACGACAGGACGGGGCAAGACACTTAGATAGCTGTTGACTATAAACGGTGGCACCACATATCCAAATTTGGTGGCATGGATGCCAATTGTAAAGCCTGGCAACATGACCCGATATTCACAAGCAGAAGCCATCACACAACCAACAGCCAAAGCGTGACCCTGTGGAGTAGAGCATACCAATCAGTTACATTCATTAAAAGGGATATAAACTTACATTGATGGCCGCAGCAGTAGGTAGATTGCTTAAATACAGTGTTAACCACATTTCCTGCAGTTCCTTCCAAAAAGCCACTAAGCGTTCTTGTTCTGGGTGCAGTAGTTCATTTAGATCCAAGCCCGAGGAGAATACTTTATTGTTGGACTGCCAAAGACAATAACTCTAATAAAAAACTGCCAAATGTAAATAAACTCAAGCTTACCGATGTCAAGATAATTCCTCGGCTCTTATTGTCTTCAATCTGTTTCATGGAATCTTTTAAGGCACGCATCATTTCCAGGTTGCAACTGTTGACTGGCGGCTTGTTCATCGTAAGCGTTGCGATGCCAGTCTTGTCATCCACCTCAACCAGGGTCAAGTCGCAGGACTTGGACATCGATCTGCATAATTGGCGCCTGCCCAATGCGAAAAGTTTTGTTTGGCTGCGCAACATTATTGAGACTGTTGATCACATGATACACAAAATATAAGGTCAGCTCGTGTGTGCATTTCAAATAACTAATGAGTACGTCACAAAAACACTATACGGTTGACAGTCGTGACGTCAGAGTGGCGCTAATGTGTAAAAACAACTTCCATATCACTTGAAAATCATGCTTTGATCACGCATCAAAAGGTGTGCCCAACTCCTAGTTTTAACAAATAAACCCATGTAAATTTTCAGACTCAAGTTTATTGCAAAAGTGTATACAAAAATTTCAAAATTAAAAGCACTTTTTCACTTTGTGGCCTTCTTTTTCAGACTTTCCAAATAAATGCCCAGTCCCTTTTGAACGGCTGGTTGATTAACAAAGAAGATAAACTTCTCCAAATCCTGTACGCGTTCATCCTCCAATTGTTTCAGCTCTTCAGCCCTGAGCTGTTGCTTGGTAAGCGCGCGGGCCAACGGATTAACTTTGGCAAATGTGCCAATAAACTGGGCACACTTGGCTATCGCCTCTTCTTTGCTGCTGGCGACTTCATCGACCAAGCCAACTGCCAGCGCCTCCTCGGTGGTAAACATGTGTCCCTGGTTCAAGGCACGCTCAGCAAGACGACGCGGCAAGACGCTCTCAAACGTGGACATGAACCACTTGGGTGCGACAATGCCCAATTTGGTTTCGTTCAAGCCAATTGTGTATTTGGGCAGCATAACGCGATATTCGCAAGATGTGGCCAGCAAACAGCCACCAGCCGGCGAATGACCCTGTAAGGAAAACCATTTTTAATATATGAAATTGAAATATAAAATCTAGCTCAATTTACATTAATGGCTGCTGCAGTTGGAACACTGCTGCCGTAAAGCGCCAGCCAAACATCTTGCAGTGCGGTCCAGAAAGCGCGAATTCTTTCCTTGTCCGGTTTGTACATCTCGAAGATATCCAAGCCGGCTGAGAAGATTGTGGGATTTGACTGCAAGTTGAATAGTTGTAATACATAATTGCTAATAAACAATTTGAACACCTTACAGATGTCAATATGAGACCACGGCTCTTGTTGCCCTCAATTTCCTCAATGGACTGATGGATATCGCGCAGCAACTCCAAGTTAAGACCGTTCACCGGTGGCCGGTTCATTGTCAACGTTGCAATTCCTGTCTTATCATCAACTTGCACCGTTGTCAACTTAGTAGCTGTGGACATTTGCCTGCTAGTGGTAGCCACAGCACGGGGCACCAGGTTTAAGAGCTTGGAGCGCATCATCTTTATGCTTGAAAAGATACAATTTGAAAATCATGTTGAAGTGCAAGTGACCTTTGGACGCGATCTTATTGAAGACAAGTTGATGAGGTTAATTCGTTTTTTTCACAACCAATTTAACATATTAGTAAATGCGTGTATTTAAAGTAGATTTTTTTAATATATGATGCATGCCAATTATTATTTACTCTTAAAATTACCTTAATATTCAAAATGTTTAAGCAGAAACAGCTGTTACAGAACCTGTTGCGCTTCTGTTGACTTTGATATAATCGATTTTTGGTATCGATTGTGAGAGCAATTCACAAACGGAGCTGGTTCTTCGATTGTTCCTTTGATTGCAAATTTGCAATTTCAGTTTCAATTTTAAAAAAAATAGTTAATAATATTAATGATAAATTACAATAAATGTTTTTTAGCTTAGTTGTCTTCAATATTTAATTCAAATTTAAAAAACAATATGTAACAATATTATTTGCCCAATGAGGATATATATTTAATCACATTCGGTATTAAAGAAAGTGGTGTACATATAGTGATTTTTCTTTAACAATTAAAATTTCATTTAAAAAAAAAAAAAACAGAATTAAACATTGTGAAATGAAAGCTGTTCAAATATTTGCGCCATTTGTGAAAACACTGGTAAAAATCTTCGCATATTTTGGTGTGCATCGAACGGTCACTCTGGTTTTTGACGTTTTGACACGTCACAACAGCGGCTGTCACTTTGCCGATTCGATTGCCTTCGTGTACGCTTTACTCTTATTCTTCGTCGTAGTCGCTGAGGCTGAGGAGTTGTAGCTGTAACTTTCACTAGCCGTTTTCACATAATAAAACACACAAACTCACTAAAAATGGGCTCTGGCAAGCAACAAAAAGTGCAATCATCTGGTTTCACCAAGGAGGAGGAGCTGCTGCTGCAGGATTTCAGTCGCAATGTGACCACAAAATCAGCGACGATATTTTATGGCAACGCTTTCATCGTCTCCGCGCTGCCCATTTGTAAGTTACACCAAAATAGTGACACGTTGTCAAGTTAATGAATGAAATGTTTGTTGTCTAGGGCTCTTCTGGCGCATCCACAACATGGATCTGCTGCCCAGCTCCATTCTGTTTGTCCTGGTGACTGCAGCCAGCACCTATCTGATGGCCACAGCCTACAAGAACATCAAGTTCCAGCTGAAGCACAAGATTGCCGCACGCCGCGAAGAAGCTGTTACCCGTGAGGTCAACCGTCAGTTGGGAGATGACAAGAAGGTCACTCGCAAGGAGAAGGACGAACGCATCCTGTGGAAGAAGAATGAGGTTGCTGACTACGAGGCCACCACATACTCAATCTTCTACAACAATGCCATCTACTTGGCCATCATCATCTTCATTAGCTTTTTCCTGCTGAAGAACGCAACGCCTTTTGTGAACTACATCTTCTCCATTGGCATTGCCAGTGGTGTTCTGGCGCTATTCTCCACCAGCGCCCAAACGAACTGAACAACATCCCAACATACGTTTTTGTAATATTAGATGCATTAAGAGATTCTTTACAAATTCCATTCATTGCATGTCAACATTTTAGCAATTTTGAAAATAATATACGAGTATGTAAATTTTAGAGCGAATAGTTTTCGTCTTTCTTGTAGAAAGCGCATGAAAAACTTCCGATTTGCAAAATGTTTTCGAAAATAAATTTGTAAAACCCATAAACTGAAAAACTTCTCTAATCATCTTTCTACGCTAAACGTTTTAAGGAAAAGATCTTGCTTTCTTTTAAAAACCATATCAAAACTTCAATTTGTAAACACATGAATCCAAAATCATATCAGTCCATAATGCTATATATATTTTTCAATCAATGTCTAATCTAAACGTAAATGCAAAATCCAGATGGGAACTTAAACTGCCTCCAGCAGCAGAGCGATGCCCTGACCACCACCAATGCAAGCGGAACCGATGCCGTACTTCAACTTCTTGCGCCTGCAAAGATTTGAAAATTGAGTAAAGATTTAAAAAAAATTATCACTGGGTAAACTTACTGCAACTCGTGCACAAGGTGGCCTGTGATGCGGGAGCCGCTGGCACCGAGTGGATGACCCAAAGCAATAGCGCCACCGTTCACATTCAACTTGGAGGTATCCAATTTGAGGGCATCGGCACAGGCCAACGTTTGAGCGGCAAAGGCTTCGTTAATCTGGAATCATTAAAAGCATTAATCTGGAATCTATTTAAATTAAAATATATAGCTACCTCAATCAGATCAATGTCTTCCAGTTTCTTGCCAGAAACGCGGAGCACATTTTGAATAGCGGGCACGGGACCAATGCCCATAATCTCAGGCTTGACGCCCACAAAGGAGAAGGCTACCAGACGTGCCAGTGGCTTCAGATTGTACTCCTTGAGCGCCTCCTCAGAGGCAACGACCACAGCAGCAGCGCCATCGCAAATGCCAGAAGCTGTGCCCGCTGTGACGACGCCGTTCTTCTTGAACAGCGACGGCAGCTTGGCCAAACCTTCGATGGTGGTCTTGGGGCGTGGATGCTCATCGATCACAAAGTCCACTTCCTTGCCCTTGACCTTCAGTTTGATGGGCGCAATTTCGGCATTGAAAGCGCCCTCCTGTTGTCCCTTCTCCCAATTCTTTTGCGAGCGTAGCGAGAATTCATCCACACGCTCCCTGGTGATCTTGTACTGATCGGCCAGATTCTCAGCTGTCAGTGCCATGGGCAGCTTACAGTAGGTGTCAGTGAGTCCAGCCCACAAAGCATCCTCCAGATTGTAGTTGGCTCCCAGAGTGGTGCCAAAGCGAATGTTGCGTGCAATAAATGGTGTTTGGGACATGCTCTCGACACCGCCAGTGAGCGCCACTTTGGCACCTCCCACCAAAATATCCTGAGCTCCATTCACAATGGACTGGAAGCCGGAGCCGCACAAGCGATTGATGCCTAGAGCGGGCTTCTCAATGGGCACGCCACAATTGAGGCCCACATGGCGGGGCACATAAATACCATCCGTGGAGGAAGACTAAAGGTGGAAAGAAAAATAGTTGTTAATATTAAGCAAAATATATCACATCATAAAATACAAATTAATTACATAGAAGTCATTTAACGAACTAGAACTATTTATATCAATTCTGATTTCAAAGTCTATTTTGTTTAGTAATCTACATACTTTTAGCTAAAACTATATAAGTTATCTTCTTCAACCGTAATCATGTAGTAAAGACTATATATATTCTCTACGTTATCTACTTCGACATTACTCGTCAAAATCATAAAATATTCGAAATCAATATTAAATTTTTTAATCTATGTAGTGATTACAATCCCAAGACTTACCGCAATCACATTGCCTACGATGACGGTGTCCACCTGCTCTCCCTTGAGACCCGCTGCATCCAGCGCTGCTTTCGCTGCTGTTGTCTGGAGCTGCGTCTGGTTGACGTTCTTCAGAGCACCGCCGAAGGTGCCAAAGGCCGTTCGCTTTGCGGCCACAATGTAGATGCCTGAAGCCCACAAGAGATAAGCACATAGTACATAAGCATATAATATACACGATATGATTATTCAAATTAGGCAAATCTTGATTTTCATTCAACAGGTCCAAAGTACACAGTCGCTCCCCTCTTGCCCATAAAACATTCCCATTCGTTACAGTTAACAGCACCAGGGGGCAACAGGAGAGACAGAGAGGCAGATAAGACGTCAACAAGTCCAAAGTTCACTTTAGCTTGACGATGATGTATCGCAGAATTGGGACAAACACATAAAATACAATAACAAGCGGACAAACCTTTGGTAACTGCGGACATTTTGCACAAATTAAAATCTTAATTGTTTAACGTACAATATAAAAATAAAACTGATATCTATGTAAAATTAGCGGCAGTAACTCTTTCTGTATTGCTCTCTTTCTCGCGCGACAAGTGCAAGCGGTGAACGTTCGATGACAACTCAAAAATATTTTGCAGCTGGTCGGCATTTTGTAGAGTGAAGAGAGTGAAAGCTCCGCCTCCAACCGGCTGCGCTCAGCAAAAAGCTCTTTTGGCGGCACAAAGCTCTATAGCGACAGGCCCCAAAACAAACTACAACAGCTGTTTTGTGCACAGTGCGAAATACCAATTTTTATATTTATCGCAATACATTAATTAAATAAATACTTCGCGGCTGTATCTCATTGAAACATCAATGTACTTATCAACATTTTTATCGTAAGCCACGATCAATTGGTTTGTTGATCGATATCGATAGCTCAGCTGACCTAGTTCTATTTTAACGCTATCGAATTTAAATTTAGAGGGCAACGTTCTGTTAGCTTCACTTTTGGTCCCTTTTTGCATTTAAAACCCGGTTTTTATCAAAATTTTGTTTGAGTGTTTTTAATCTGCAAGGTAAGTCCTCAATTGAAACAGTCACAATGTTTTCGAACTTAGGCTAACAATTTTAGTATTGTATGTTGTTGTAATGCTTCTTAACTTAAATATACAATAGACAGAGAAGATTAATGCTGAATTTTGAATTATGAACTTTTTACTTGGAACTACAGATCAGCGAATACAAAATGCAATCGAAATTCATTTCGATTTGAGATAAGAAAAGCAAAAGTAAGATTAGTTTGGTTTTGAAGTGTATTTTATATCAAAATCTCTCTGAATAGTTGATCTCTCTATCTTTCTAGGGTGAATTGGATATATCCATGTTATCCGACTTTTCAACGCTCACAGATTTACGGGAACTCGCCTTCGACTCGTTGTTATCCTCGCTGATTGCCTTCAGCTTGCGTGACGATGATTCGGGAGTCCGGGAACGACGTCGCGACGAGGATGACGACGATGACTTGGTGCTGGATGATATTGGTGCAATATCTTTGCTGCGGCTTGACCGAGATTTGCTGCTGCTGCTCAATGGCGGCGGCGATGGCGAGCTGCGTTTGCTGCGCGAACGTGGCGAACGTGCACGATGCGATTTCTTGCTGCGCTCACGTGATCTAGACCGTTTGCCATTTCCACTGCTGCCGCCCCCTCTTCCTTCTCCGGCTCCGCTGCCACCTCCAACTCCATGCGAGCGCGAGCGTCTGGAGCGTGAGGTGCTGCGGCGGTGTCGTGATCTGGAACGCTTGCCGCGAGAGCGTGATGAGCGCGAATGTTTGCCGCCTCTGGAGCGGGAGCGTCTGGAGCGTGAGCTGCTACGACGATGGCGAGAACGCGAGCGTTTGCTACGCGATCTGGACGAGTGCTTGCCACGCGAACGCGAGCGTCGCGATCTGGAGACACTGCGTCGCTCCCGGGATCCGGAACGACGTCGTCGCCTAGAGCTGGAGCGATGCGATCGGCTGCGACTGCTGGTGCGACGCTCACGCGAACGAGAGCGTGAACGGGAACGTCGTCGCTTGTCCTTGGCCAGCATGCCAATAACGGGATCAATGGCCGCTGAAATCATGCTTTGTGCCTCCTTCACAATGGTCATGGCCTCCTCAATTTCTGCCTGTGCGGCTTCATTGGATTTCGCCTCGGGTTTGGTAATTGAGTATGTGGAATGGTATACACTGAGGTGACCACCCTTGAACTCCTGTCCCTGCAGCCGAAGAGCGTGAATGACGCTCGTCTGCTCACAGAACTCAATCATGCAAAAGGTCTTGTTATCCTTCTCGGCCCAGCGTGCGTACTTCACTTCGCCGGCACGTTGAAAGCACTCCATAAGGTCGTCGAGACGCCATTCGTTGCGCACATCGCACACAATAATGGTGCGCCTAATCTCCTCAATCTTGCGAGCATCGTAGAACGAAGGCAGCGCCGGATATTCGGGCAGATTAAATTCCACCAGCTTGGGATCATAGGTTTTGATCACTTGTTGCGGCAATTGGCCCTCGATCCGATTGATAACCTCGGGTGGCAATTTCGAATCGGGTTTCTGCAGGCCTGGCACAATGGTGCCATTCTTAAGCATCTCCAGTGCACGATACTCCTCAGGGATAGCGAGCACCGGGATAACGATGAGTGCACGATCGATGAAAACTGTATTCGTCAAGTGCTGAGCGACTGGCACACTACTCGTCTCGGTGTATTTGACGTAGCAAATGCGCGACTGGACGGGGCAGGAGACATCCCTGATGGTGGGGTACAGTCGGATTTCTTCGATTTTGCCAATATTGCCAAATAGCGTTTGCATTTGGTCCTTGGTGGCCTGCGGCGCAATATTAGTCACCTGTATCACACGCGGTGTATTGCCGCCAGCCATTGTTGCGCTTGCGTTTGATTTTGTAAACGTTTAGATTGAAATTTGTTGTTTGTTAGCAACCAGCGAAATAAATATTAACCTCACACACAAACTGGTGAAAAAATTCAACGAGGGCTGCTGTAAACGGCGTCGCGAAAACGTCGATTATGCCGACAGGGCTACCGCAAAGCAACCCGATAAAATTAGTGCATTTTATTGCCGGTATAATACTTTTATACTTTTTGGTATTAACCATATGCCGCTCAATAAGTGTAGTGGATCAGTTTTACCAAGCAAGTCATTTAGAATTTTTTAAATATTAATAAATGTTATATTTTAATTGTTAGCTTGAATTAGTCTCCAGTTAAAAAATAGAAACATGAAAGAAGTTTAGCCATTCAAAAATTCGCGCCCATTAAAACACATAATTTTTTCTCAATATAAAATTAGCCATTTTTAGGATATTTCATGCAATTTCCTAGTAAAATAGTATATTTTAGAAATATGACTTGCGGTCACGCTGGTTCGCGAATCCAAACTTGTAGAAAAATTTACGCTAGTTGAGAGATTCTATATTAAAACTATTAAGCTTATTTTGAAAACGTATTTTAAATTAATAGTTTATAACTGTAACAGCAAGCAACCTTGCCTAGAAATGTCGGAAAGTCAAGCGCCATCAGTCTCCAAGTCCAGTTTAAACGATTTGCGACAATTTCGCATAAATAAGAATGCAGCAGCTGCCTCACAAAGCCTGGGGAGAACTGGTAGGCATTGTGTCTTTTTCTTTCGAGTGTATGTGTGAGTGCCTTGGCTTGTGTTACTACTAATTGTGTTTTCTACAGAACGTGTGCCTGGCAAGAAGCGTATCCAGGTGATGGCTGACAGTGACAGTGACAGCGCTGACTGTCAAACCCCTAAAAAGATCAAAATGCAATTAACGGTGAAGGAAAAAGAAGAGCGTTACATGGCGGCAGCAAAAATAATGCCACATTATGATACAATGGTAAGTTACACACACAAACATACATTGTTGTTGGTGTTGGTTTTCTTAACCAATAGACCCGGGAAGGGGTGGGGAGAAGAGCGCGCGCTTCTTCGCATACATGTGTTCTCGGCATAAATGGCATTCGGGCCCGGCATCATTGAACAGCTGTTCCGGTACAGTGGCGTCCATACAAAATGTGTACGTCGCGCTTGCCGAATCCTAGGTCAAGAATTTATTATTAGTAAATTCAAATAGAAATTACTTGGTTTTTCTAACTGAATGCGTTTGAGACAACTTTTCAAATATGAAGAAAATTATTTCATTTTGTGATGTTACAAGTTCTGTTAGCTACAGTGGCGTTTACTACAATGAGAATACTAAAAAGAGGGACTCTAGGTCAAGAATTTGAGTATAGGTGTTAAACTGAAATGTTGCCTACTTTAAATACTATTATTTATTTTCGTAATATTAACATTTTAGGCCATACAGGATGCGTTGTCGCGCACAAATTGGGATGTGGCTGCCTCCATACGCTACCTCAAGGAGCACTGCAAGCCCAAGGCCAATGGACCCGTGGATAAGCCAAAGCTAAAGCACGGCACGTCGAATGGCAGCAGTAGCAAATCATCGCATGGCAGTAAATCCAATAGCAACAATTATTCGGACTACGAGAACTCGGATGATGATGATCTCAAACAGTCAAAGGATCAAGTATACGACAGCGATGACAGCGACACTGAAATGGCTACAAAAATGACCGGACAGCGGAAGAAAGTGTTTCAGTTTATGAACAGCGCCACAATTGTCGAGCTGCAATCGGTAAAAACGCTGTCCGAGAAGAAGGCCACAGCTCTGATTGAGCTGCGACCGTTTAAGGATTGGGCGGATTTGCGCCAGAAACTGGAGGCTAACAAACTGTCGGCGGATCTACTTAACAATGCGCAGGATTTGATAAACAAGCAGAACACAGTGGCGACCATTTTAAGCAAATGCAATGGCATGGTTACCCGATTGGAGGCGGCCATAGCAAGTGGTTCTAGCATTGTGGAGCAGCCAAAGATTCTCACTTCCAGGTAAGATATGCCTTAATTACACTTTTGCTTTCCTAGCTAATCTCTTTTTTAACCTTTTGCAGCATGCAGCTGGCTGATTATCAACTGATTGGCCTCAATTGGCTGACTGTGATGCACAAGCAGGAGATGAATGGCATTCTGGCCGATGAAATGGGTCTGGGCAAGACCATACAGATCATTGCATTTCTCGCCTATCTTAAGGAGAATGGCCTAAGCAAGGGTGCACACTTGGTTGTTGTCCCTTCGTCCACACTGGATAACTGGGAGGCTGAGATGGCCAAGTGGTGTCCCAGCCTAATTGTTGAAAAGTACCATGGATCACAGGATGAAAGGCGGAGAATGCGCGTGCGTTTCGCTAAGGATGGTTTCACTGGCTTCGATGTGCTGCTTACCACGTAAATAATTTGTTTTACCCACTATTTTTTCTAAGCTAATATCCGTCTGTTTTCTTCAGCTATCACATTGTTGGCTCCACGCCCGAGGAACGGAAAATGTTTCGCGTTTGCAAGCTGCACTATGTCATATTTGATGAGGCGCATATGCTGAAGAACATGACAACGCAGCGTTACATCAATCTGATCAACATCAATGCAGAGATGCGCATTCTTTTGACAGGCACGCCACTGCAGAACAATCTGCTCGAGTTGATCTCGTTGCTGTGCTTTGTGATGCCAAAGTTCTTTGCCAAGAGCATTGAAGACATTAAATCCTTGTTTGTTAAGGTGTGTACTATATTAATTACTTACTAAGCTGGCTATTTATGATGTGTTTCTCATGTAGAAAAACAAAACCGATGGTGATCAGGAGGAGTTGTCACAGTTCCAGGAGACGCAGGTTCAGCGTGCCAAGCGTATTATGAAACCATTTGTGTTGCGGCGACTGAAGAACGATGTGCTTAACAATTTGCCCAAGAAGACAAGCTATGTGGTAAGTAAAGTAATAAGTAATGATGTACAATTTTCTAATTAATCGCTTGATTTGTGCAGGAAAAAGTGCCAATGAGCGCGTCACAGAAACAACATTATAAGGACCTCGTTGAGTACTATTCGAATAACAAGGGCGAGGTGTGCAGCAGCAGCGAACGCGCTGGCGTCACCATCATGATGGAAATGCGTCGCATGGCCAATCATCCGCTGCTAATGCGTCACTATTTCACGGATGAGCAGCTGCGCGGATTCTCCAAGCGGCTGGCACGATCCACTTTGTACAAGAAGACAAATGAACAGTACATCTTCGAGGAGTTGGCTGTCATGTCTGATTTCCAAGTGTACCAGCTGTGCAACAAATACGTTAGTTACCTTATTTGCATTTAAAGGCAGTAGATTAACTTCCGTTTTATATATAGGAATTGTACGATGTTAAGATACCGGCGAATTTGATATGCGATTCGGGTAAATTTCAATATCTGGATACGTTGCTGCCCAAGCTGAAGGAAGAGGGACATCGTGTGCTGCTCTTCAGTCAGTTCACCATGATGCTGGACGTTGTGGAGGAGTATCTAAGGATACGAAATTGGGGCTTCTGTCGTTTGGATGGCGGCACAGCTGTGAAGGAACGTCAGGATTTGATCACCGATTTCAACGATGATGACGACATCTTTGTGTTTCTCTTGTCGACAAAAGCCGGCGGTGTTGGCATCAATTTGACAGCAGCCGACACCTGCGTGATACACGACATTGACTTTAATCCGTACAACGATAAACAGGCCGAGGATCGTTGTCATCGCATGGGACAGAAACGTCCTGTGACCATCTATCGCCTGATCTCGGAGAGCACCATCGAGGAGGGCATTCTGATGGCGGCCGAAGAGAAGCTAAAACTGGAAAAGGACATAACGTCAAATGAGAAGGGAGGCGAAGTCCACGAGCAGCGTTGTGTCGTCAAGCTGCTGACCATGGCATTGGGTCTGGACAAGGATGAGGAGGAGCGATTAAATCATTCGTTGAACAGCTCCATAGGCACGCCCACTAAGTAGTCGATTTATTATGCGAGCCGAATGCGGCGTCTCACTTTCCATTTTATTGGTATGTTAAGTAATGCTGTTTAATTCTTTGTATAACGTATCATTTAATTACAATTATTTAGCGAGCTCCGAGTTGTGGCTCGATATCATTTTTTATCTGTATATTTATAAGAATCAATATTGTATTTAAATTATATACTATCAAATTAAATTATACACAAGTAAGCACAATTTGAGATGTTAATCAAAGGAATTGAAAACTTTGAGGAAAGTAAAATCAACTATTTCATAATTTTAGATACTTGTTTAATGCGTCATCAACTCCCATCCTTATCTTTAAAGTTTTTTCGTGGAAACTTTAAAGTAAATTGAACAAAACACTTAAATAGGAGTTTTATATTAAGCCGATAAATCTACCTTTTATTAGTCATAGGATGAACTCTGTTCAAACAGATGATTATTTTCATACAAAATTATTTTACAACAATTTTATTTGTGCAATTTTAATTGACTTGCTTTAATAATGCTAATAGCTTAACAAAAGCCATTCTCTATGTCAATTAAATTCTTAATGCACTTTAACTGAAGTATTTTGAATCGTCAGCGACGACGACGAACTCGACAACCCTTGAATGAGTATTTTTACTCTCTTTGCATTGCATTGTATAAAATACTCTCTTTTTCTCTCTCGCTCTCTCGCATGTGAGATCATATGTTGGGGCTGGGCGACGCTCGCAAAACAAAAAAAAATTTGTTAGCTGAAGCTTTTCCCTGTGGCGGCGATTCATCAAGTTTTCAGTCTTTAACTGATCGCTCGCGCCGATGATTTAATTTTTAAGTTTAAACGCAGACACAAAAAAAGAAGCCACCGAGTGTAGCAGCAGCAGCAGCAGCAGCAACAACAAAACGATACTCACATTACCCACACCATAAAGAAATATATCGCGATACATAAATAAAATAAAATACTTGCAGATGTGCGAATGTCTGTTTGAAACTTTGCAACAAATTTGAATAACGAACACGACAATAATCAATCGAAGTGAATTTTTTGTATGATTAATTGCAACGAAAGTAAAATCGAAAGTGTGATTCTTAACTATATGTATGTGTGTTTATATACGTATATAGTATGTATTTATATTTATATATCTAGAGGAAAGAAATGCAGCATTGTTGGTAATTTTTTTTTTTTTTTGTATTTAGCTCAAACGACTCGTTTTTGCTATTATGTGATTCATATAGAGTACAATACATACACATAGTTTCTTTTTTTTGGGGGGGGGGAATTATATTTATAAATAGAAGCGCGCGATCGCCAAACGGAAATCATATTGGTCCAATACAAATACTAAGTAGACTCGATACGAATAAATAATACACAAAAATGCAAGAATCTATCGAAAAGACGACGTCATAGCAAAGCAAAGCAAAGCTAACGGAAACGGAAGAATAACGCAACAAACTGCATATATAGAAAATATAAGTATAGATACATACATACATTATATACGTATGGACACATGTGTAGAATTTGCAAATAAATATATACTTATACATATATATTCATGTGTCTTCTACATTCTACAACGCAGAATTTGTAGGAAAACAAAACAGCGCGTGCGGCAACGAAGCAAAAACATAAAAATAAATTAATATCTATGCTTATTATACTACATGTCTCTGCATGTGTGCGACTGTGTGTGTGTGTGTGTGTGCGTGAGTAATAACTGAGAGAACTAGCGAGCGATCTAACAACGAAAAAGCAAACGAAAAGAAAAAATTACGCGAACAAACCACAACTATAAAAATAACAAAAAAAAAAAAACAACGAGAGTGCGCAGCCGAATAATAAGCGCAAAGCAACAAACCAAAAATAGACAACGCCAAGCGGAAAAAGAAGCAGTAGCAGCAGCAGAAACAGCTAATGCAACTGCAGCCGACGTCAGCGTCAACGGTGCGTATACTTAACACAGCAGCCGCTGTCGACGTCGCTGACGCTAGCGTCGAAGTGGGCGTCGCAGCTGACACCCGCTCCATTGACTCACCCCGTGTAGGCTCGTAAACAGCTGCTCGCTACAAAAGAGAAAGAATAACAAGACACAATCATCAATTGTATCAGATCCAATCCAACTGTATGTGTGTGTGTGTGTGCGCGAGTGCATGTGTGCATGGTTGAATGTGTGCGTGAGTGCGACAGCTAATGCCAAAGACAGAAGTCACTTATTCATAGTTTTGTATAAGGCACACAACTGGCAACAGTGAAATAATAATTAAAATAAAACTTTTTTTTCGTTTTGCTTTTTGGAATTATTGTTAGCGTATGTGCCAAGCATAATTAAACGAGACGAGACAAGACACGACGCAGCGTATTCTAGTATAAAGTAAATGATTATACACACACATATGCAATCATATCTCTATACGAATCACAACAACACAAACAACTACAACGACCCAGAGGAAGACAATCAACGAAGACGACGACAACAACAACAACTACAACAATAACAACAAGAAAAAGCAAGCAAGCGAATATCCATAACGACGATTCTTTAATCTCTGCCGAACTAGACAGAGAGTGCGAAGGAGACAGAGCGCAATTAGCAGGCAAGCAAAGCAAGAGAGTGCGAATAGCAACGAAAACTCCCTGAAATAAAAATTATAAGAAAGATTAAACTATAACTGAATTGACATTTTATTTGCATTAAAAGGTGAGTAAAGCAAAGAGTTTAGTTAAACACACAGTTGACAAACAAAATTTGCCAGGAAAAATTGAGTTTAGTGTCAGGCAGTCCTATACAACAGTCTTATACTGTATAAGAAGTATAATTGTTAGAATTGAATTGTTGGGGAGTTGAACTCGAAATGACAAATTGCTATGCATATGATAGACTCTCTTATAAAAAAGTAGTATACTGTATAAGAAGCAGATTACATCCGTTAAATTTAAAGTTTTAATTGCTGTTCTTATACTTTTCTACTTTATGCGTTAAGAACTATAAAAATGATGAATTGCTACGCAGTTTTAAGTGCAGTTTGTTTATTTGTTTAAATTATCGACTAGTTATAACTAAATATTATTATTTCGACAAAAATAGCTAGCAAACACAAGCACAGAGACAAACACACACACTTTATGAGTACTCATAGCAAGCGTGCTGAAAAATTAGAAATAAATTGCTCAAAAGCTGATGTCATGCGATTGTCGATTGCCGAAGTCTCGATTGTGAAGTGCGCTCCCCAAAATGTCGGTCTTAAAACCAGATGCACTCCTACGCGCCGACGCAAAAGCAAAATCAAAAGCAGAGCCGGTTAAACAGACCTCTGACTAGATGTTATGTGAAGAGCTTATACACTCATTCATGAGTGTGAGTGCAAATAGTTTATGTTTGTCTTACTCTCTCTCTCTCTCTTTCTCGCTCTTTGGCTGCGAGTCATCAAGTACAATATTTACCTGATTGTTTGTACGTGTGTACGTTATGAAGCAAAAAGGGTATTATAACGCTTGACACTGACTTCCGTCCGTCTGTCTGTCCGTCCGTGCTTAAAAACAACTATAACTCAGTGACCACATGAGCTAGAGTTACAGTTTTTGTTGACAACACTCTCTGATTATAGGCGAATCTAAAGTTTCAATTTTAAAATCATCGCATTAAATAAAGTATTAAATTTTTACCATTGAAAAACTTAGAATGAATAACTGTTCATTGGAAATATAAATCCGATATACAACTAGAAAATTGTGTAGTATATAATATTAATAATTTACAATGTATTAAGTAATTGCTTATGATAATAGAGTATCTCTCAGTTGATCAAGCTAAGCTGTACCACTTTAATTTCTTGAGGTTTCTGCACTGCAGCAATCCCACACACAATTTATTGGGATTTCTGTGGAGGATGAACTGGTCTACTCATAACTCATGCCACATTCTTTTGCTTTGCTATCAATTTACAGACCACGCTAATACCGAATAAACGGAGGATTAAAATTTGTCTTGCAACAAAATAAAGAAAACGATATTACGAAAACAAAAAAGAACTAAACTTAGTTATTTGTATTAAAAAAAAGGAGAAGCAAAAACAAAACAAATGAAAAAACAAGAATTGTGATATGTACAACTTTACTCAAATATTGAAAAAACATATATAGAGCTTATATTCTGAACTAAGCGGAACATAAGTCGAAAAAGGAACATTTTTATAAACAAACAAAAAAAGAAGAAAACCAAAGATTAGGTTTTTCAATTAGTTGTAACTGATAAGAAGAAGAAGCAGAAGAAAAAGCAGCACAATGGCAGAGAAAGTGGAAATCTCAGCAGCTACATTTAATAATAATAATCAACAGAACGATGCTCGCAAGGTGCGCAAATCGCCCGATTTTCAACCCATAATGCCCGGTGTTATATCCAGAGAACGCAGCTTTGTGCGCACCTCAAATCAACAGGTAACATTTATAGCTCTTCATTAATTGAATACAATTAATTAATCGCATTGATTTTGTAGAATATTAATAAGAGACGCAGTCTGGCGTTCAATGTGCCTGGAAATCAGCCTGGACAGATGCGTGGCAAGCCGGCAATGGATATTTACAGACCGCCAAGTAAGTTAACATTTCTTAAATCGCACTGCTTGTGTACCTTTTTAAAAGCTTTATCCTCGCTTTATACTCCTTTTTTTAAGAAAATTCATTCATTCATTAAATACTGTTCATATTAGTCAAAGAACTGTAGCTTAACAGCAGCTTAACATTTGCTTATTATGTTACATTTCTCTCTGTTAAGAACTTTACTGTCGCTGTGACTGAGCTCACTATGTTCATTTCCTGTCAAAAACTTAACATTCGCTGTCACTGTTATTTCAACTATGTATAAATTATTATATTTATATTCGATTTATACTTTATTATTATTTATTTATTACTTTTTTGGCGCTATTCTTGCTTCAAAATCTGGCGCACTTAATGACATAAATTCTTTTTGAAATAACTCTCATTTTGAATAATAAAAACGCTCAAATTTGTTAACTTTTTCGTATTAAACTTTTCGAAATCTTATTAAAATACATATTCTTTTGATTTCTTTCTTCTTCTTATGTGTATAACTCATGTCAATCCAACTTCCCTGCAAAAAACTCCCCACAAAAAAAAAAAAACAAAAAAAAAAAACCAATCATATTATGCTCGTACTTATTTTGTATATTCCATTGTGTGTCTTTAATCCTCGTGCCATCCGATGTGATGATGATGATGATAATGATGTTAATGATGATGATGATGATGCACAACACTAAATGCAGATGTTCGTGGCTGTGAGCTGGCCACAAGTGTCTCAAATGGTGGCGGTGGCGGTGCAAGTGTTGGTGGTGGTATTGGGGGTGGTGGTGGTGGTGGTGGTGGCAATAAGCTGAATATTAATGCACAGGAGTTCACAATGACGCCACCGCCGAGCGCCGAGGCACTTGAGAATAATCGGTAACAATCAAACCATATTTAATACCCCAACTCTATTCCTCTTGCACCCGTTTTTCTTGCAGAGCTAAACCACAATCTACAACATTCTTCCAGTTCGTCCCTCATCTTCCCACAACAACAATATGTGGCAACAACGGGAGCAGCAGCAGCAGCAGCAACGGCACAGAATGCCGCCATCCTCAACAGACGTCAGGCGGGTCTCTCCCTGGGCAACATGTCATCGCTGAGCAGTCTGAGTGGACGTCATCGCTCCATTCTGGTCACGCATCCCATTAGCCCGCTGGGTGGACAGCTTCCGCTCATGAATTCACCTTCCAGCGGCAACATACTCCACGTAAGAGAAGCGAGATTCAATTGAGAAATCGCATTGCTAACCCATCTCTCTTTTTCGCAGTCGACAAATCGCGTCAAGTTCGCACCGGAGCCGAGGGCGCAGAAGCCGCAGACGCAGTACGTCAACGGACAACAGCACTACAATAGCAATGGACAGCAACACTATCAACTGAATGGCCTCGATCCCTACCTGAATGGCAACGCCTTGCAGCGCTCCAAGTCGCTTTCCTCCGCCGATGCCTTGACTCGCGGCATGGCCGGCTTGGGTCTGGGATTGGGCAATGAGGTGGCCGACATCGGGCAGTTTACGCCCGAGATTCAGGCGTTGATTGACACCGCTCTGGAGGATCCCAACAAGTTGAACTCACGCTGCCTCATGGAGTTGACGTCGCAGTTCATTAAGCGGGCCGTGGAGAGTCGTCGCTTTGCGTTGCCCATCTCCCGATTGTGCCTCAACATTATCGCCAAGGAGCAGAAGGAAACCTTCCTGGAGGCGTTGCTCAACACGTGCCGTCAGTGGTATCAAGAGCGTGAGAAGGTAAGAGTAGTTACAATTATCCAACAGTTTTGAGAAACGAAAAGTATCAGTATTAAGGGTCTTTCAAAGAATAATAGAAAAATGCTATATAAGTTTAGAGCAAAGTAAAAAATCAAGTGAAGAAATAGAAACTATCTATATAAGTTTAGAGCAAAGTTAAATATCAGATTAGGCAAGAAAAGATATAAAATTTAAGGTCTTAACATGAATAATAACAAGATCTATAAAAGTATTCTTATTTTCTGAATGAATGAAGTTGAATTTGTAATACTCTTTTTTTGGAAATAGTTCTTAATACTTTTTTTATCTTTGAGGTAATAAAACCTGAGAAATATCTTATAAAGTTTAAGAAAGATGGATTCTGGAAAAGACTTTATTTTGATTTTATACTTTTTGGAAATTATTTCTAATAGGTATTTTTTATTGAGGTAATGAAACGTGTGAGATATCTTATAAAGTTTAAGGCAGAAGGAATGAAAGAAGAAAAGGCTTTATTTTCATTTTAAATTCAAACCAATTATGAAATAATTATATAATTTCAATAAACATTTTTTTTGTTTATCCATTCACAGTTGCTGTTTGCCATACAGGGCATGAAGTCACCGTCGCGTGTCCGCTTCACGGCTTTCATGGCATTTCTAACGGAAATGTTTTGCCAGCTGAAACGACGCCAGCTGCAGCTGCGCACCCACAGCGAAGGAACGCCGCCGCCTCTGGTGCTGCTCAGTTTGCTGTCCAAATGCTGCGAGGATTGCGTTCGACCACCTGTGCGTTCTCTATCCGAGGTAATCTTTCAATTTTTAGATGGTCTGATCTGAAATTACACTATATTAGCTTGTATTTCAACCAACTGCTTATCGAAGACACAAACCATTTGCAGAATTCAATAATTTCCCCAAATATTTCCCTCTCTGACAGATCGAGTGCCTGTTCTATGTGCTGACCTGCATTGGCCAGGATATGGAGCAACAGCTGCCGCAGCAGCTGGAGCTGCTCATGTCTTTGGTGCGCGATGCGTTCCTCAATGCCGGCGATGCTGCTGCTGCGATACGTCGCACTCTGCTCCAGCTGATCGAACTGAAGGCCTCGCATTGGCAGCTACCGGGCAATACGGTGCTCTATTACACCCATACCAACAATTAAAAAACAAAAAGAAGAAGAGGCGATGGGAAATACATATCATCGGGATGCTATTTGTGGCAATCAAGGAAAAAAGCAGACATTATTATTGTGTGGTCGAATTGCATTTAGGCATTTGTCCTCATGCAAGAAAACGCAACTATTTATCGTACTCGCCGAGTACACAATATAGACAATAAGCAATATTTATTTTTTGGCAGCACTAGATACATAATACATAGCATGACTAACCCAAGGCAGAAATACACACGTATACACATATACATACAAAAAACCCCTTAAACTGACCCAAGTGAAAAAAGCTCATCTAACCTCTCATAGCGGAGTTCACTACTCTGCTACAATAAGGCTCAATTTGTACTATGTGAACCCATATTTACTATTTATGTGTAATAAAAACTACGCTAGTCACAAAAAAAACAAACATTTGCAATGTCATATTTTTGAAAATTGGCTGGAAAAGTGCACTAGTATGGGGATAGGTCAATAAAAAATTTTCTTTAAACTTTTTCCGTTACTTTCAACTTACCACTATTTTAAATAGTCACTTAAAATCAACAGGCCAACAGGCACACACCATTAAAAAATTGTTCAGTATATTGGTATATTTTTTCACCAGCTCGGCGTATGGTCACACCACGGTCACCCTGGCCGTTTCGCTTGGAATTTCTCGCTCATTTGGTTTTTGTCTTCACTCCATACAGTTTATACAACTACAAGTAAGCATATATTTTACAATTAATTCAATTCTTAATTCATTAAAAATGTTAATAATTAATGCGGGGGTGTTATACATTGTTGCCCTCTGATTTAAATTATAAATTACAACTTCGATTTTATTGGTAATTTATATTTTAAAGACGTGAAAATTTTTTCACCACGTGTTTCAAAATGGCGACGGCAGGCACATAAAACACGTATTCTATTGGTACAAAATGTGTAAAATGAATGCTTAAATGATGAATACCTTAAATTCCTTTTGCGGTTTCCACCAGAAAGCGTTAACGCGCTTAAAGATGGCCAAAGGCGTCTGATACAAAAGCATTGCAAACTCTTTAAATAATATTTATAGTTCGTGCTTAACCTCACATGTACTAATGCATTTTGTGTTTACTTAAATTACAGAATGGCGGACGCAGCTCCAGCCCGTAGTGGATTCCGAGGTGGTTTTGGCTCTCGCGGTGGTCGTGGTGGACGCGGTCGTGGCCGTGGACGCGGCGCACGCGGTCGTGGTGGCAAGGAGGACTCCAAGGAATGGGTTCCAGTCACCAAGCTAGGTCGTTTGGTTCGCGAAGGCAAGATCAAGTCCCTGGAGGAGATCTACCTGTACTCGTTGCCCATCAAAGAGTTCGAGATCATCGATTTCTTCTTGGGCTCCGCTCTGCGTGATGAGGTCCTCAAGATCATGCCCGTCCAGAAGCAGACGCGTGCTGGTCAGCGTACCCGTTTCAAGGCCTTCGTTGCCATTGGTGACAACAATGGTCACATCGGTCTGGGCGTTAAGTGCAGCAAGGAAGTGGCCACCGCCATTCGTGGTGCCATCATCTTGGCCAAGCTCTCCGTTGTCCCCGTTCGTCGTGGATACTGGGGTAACAAGATCGGTAAGCCCCACACCGTGCCCTGCAAGGTCACTGGCAAGTGCGGTTCCGTCTCCGTGCGTCTGATCCCAGCTCCCCGTGGTACTGGTATCGTGTCGGCTCCCGTCCCCAAGAAGCTGTTGACCATGGCTGGTATTGAGGATTGCTACACATCGGCTCGTGGCTCCACTGGCACTCTGGGTAACTTTGCCAAGGCTACCTATGCTGCCATTGCTAAGACCTACGCCTACTTGACACCCGATTTGTGGAAGGAGATGCCTCTGGGCTCCACACCCTACCAGGCATACTCTGACTTCTTGTCCAAGCCAACGGCTCGTCTGCACGCCGATGCTTAAGATGTCACCATCGTGATCATCATGAAGCAGCCAGCTTGATACAATAAAGAGCAAAAACGTCATTTAAAATATAATTCAACAAATTGTTAATTTTTTCGCCTTGTAATCGAAATATCTATGCAGTCAATTCAACATTTATTAGTTTGATCTGCATATTGATACGGATTGAGCAAGGGCCTGTAGAAGATTTTATACAAAAGTCAAGTTTGATTTCAGCGCTTAACGTATATTTAAAATTATATCGAGTTTGCAGTAAAATTAATCTTATATGGAACTAAGCTTTCACTCCGTAAGCTTCCGGCATACGCTCTATGGCGTATTTATGGGCAGCTACATACATAATGGGCACTCCGGGTATCTTGCGTATACGGTTCTTTAAATCCTTATCGTTGGTGGCCACAATATAGCACTTGTGCTGACGCACTCGCTCAACCAGGCAGTCATCGGCATATGTTCCCTTGTGTAAGCACGGAAGCCGCTCGAATCGTGGGTCGGAGATAATGCGCAAGGCTAGTTTGTATTTGTTGCCAAGTTTCTCCAACTCGGCACGCACACAGTCCGATATGTAAGGTATACACTTGGCATACAAGCAATCCATCATATTTTGCACAATATCCAGTTTGTTTTTGATGCTAAAATTTATGAAATTTGTATCGAGCACAATGTGATAAGGTGGTCCCAGTTGTGTGTTGTATTGGAAGAAGAGTGCTGAACTTTGTTGTGTGGCTTCGTGTACTTTCATTTCATGCGGATCCTTGGCCTTCTTGCGAGTCTTGCGTACTTGCTCCTTAATCCGGGAATCGGTTGGCTTCAGCAGACGTTTGAGTTGTCCATTGCGCTGCTTTTGTATCTTTTTGGTTTTCTTTTGCTTGCCCTAAGGTATAATCACATAATTTTGAGAATGTAATTTAAAAAGGAACATTTAGTTATTTACCATTTTCTGGAACGAAATTTAAATATAAACAAATGAAGTCCGAATTCAACAATTGCACGTGTTGTATTTTTGTTGCCTCCGCTAACAGCTGTTCACGCAGAGTTGCACAATTATATCGATTCGCACAATTTTAACATGTCCCTTAGCAACTCTGCAAAAGAACGAACGGCTGTTCACACAGAGTTGCAGAAATATATCGATTACTGCGGTTATCGAAAGGCGGGTTATCACATCTTTCTTGGTTAACCACGTGCGCCAAAATTCATTTTACTTCAACGTTTCGTGAAAGATGGTGAGTTCTCGCAACAAATATTGCTGATTGGTTAAATATTAAATGCCACAAATTGATGAAACTGATGACGAGACTGAATGAACATTTTCTCGCTTTTATATTGTATTTTTCAATATAATCGCGTACAACATTTGTTTAATTAAGATGAATCGGCAATCTGATGGCACAAATAGTAAATGCTTTGATCATTAAAATCTAAATTGGAACGCAATTAACATTTAATTTTCATTATTTTGCAGGCTTGAACTTCTAGCTATGGTCAATGTGCTCACGCATTAAATTGAAATATGAATTATAAGGTAAGAATCATTACAAAAAAAAAAAAAAATGCTTGAAAAATGCAGCATGATGAATTTTTACACAGACCTGTACTGAGTAGACCCATGCGGAAAATTGTAAACTGATGCTAACAATAAAAAATGCATTGCAAATAGCATATTTTCCAAAATTACTAATTAAATCTTTCATGCTATTTTAGGATTTGTCCTGAAAGTGCCTAAGATGGCTTTCCCGTAATGGAGCCTCTCTGCCTTTAAAATGAATTGAGGTTATGGCAATTACTTTGGATGCACTTTTGGGCATGGAAATGAAAAGGTACGATTTTTTCTAAAGCTACCACGTGTTTAAGTACATTGCCTCAAATGATGAATACCTTTAATTCCTTTTGCGGTTTCCACCAGAAAGCGTTAACGCGCTTAAAGATGGCCAAAGGCGTCTGATCAATATAATTTATAATATTGTACTTGCATTCTTATATTCCAATGTATTTAATAAAAGAATCTCTTTTGTTTTGCAGCATGATGCGTTTTGCTGAATCCCGAACTGCTGTACCATCAATTTAAACTGAATAAATTTGATTACATAAAAAGAAAACATTACTGCATTTATTATTTTGTATATATTTTCTATAAGATTAAAAAACAAACTGCCGCTGTTTATAGGCGTGTATAGGGTTAGGTCGAGCTGTGATTGTATGGAAACTCATGTATACGTTATTTCATTAATGTGTGAGATTGTACAAGACAGCCATAAGTATCGCCTAAATGAGGGGTGGTAATATTGCTTTGTTCATTTTTAAAAAGTACTCAGTATGAGCGCGTTGAGCATTGACATACGCCCTGTGTGCACATAAACGCTGTGCAGGAATCACCTTGTGTCATGAGACTCGCCGGTTTAATTAAACAATCGCTCTTGCGTGTGAATAAAACCCGATGCCGGCTGTATGCAACAAGTGTGGATAGCGAAGCATTAGTACTTGACACCAGAGAGTATCTCGACTTTAAAAAGCAATTGCGACAACACAATGTATTCAATAAAGACGGATACACGTGCCTGCAACTGGAATGTCGGCTGTGTGAGCGCTACAACAACAAAAACAATCAATTTCAGCCGGCTGCAGCATCAACGACGCGTGCACAGGGTCCACAAGCTTACATAAACAAACGAACGGGTAAAAGCAAATCGGTGATTGTTTGTGACGTCACAACTTAAACATTTTATTATTTACATACAAGGTGCCTTCATTTGTCCCCAATGTGATGTAAAAACAACATTATCGCAAGCGATCGCCGCATATCAAGCTCCAGCGCCTATTGGTTATCGAAGAGCACCAATTCAAAATATCGATTACACGTCGCGCTTTCCCAATCTTGTTGATGTGACACCTGAAGCATGTGAAGCTCTAGGAATTAAGGGCTTGAAGGAGGCACAGTTGAATGCCATTGGGGCCAAGTTTGATGCGGAGCAGCAACTGCTGCACTTTGAACTGCGCAATGCGGCGCTGCAGCTGGTGGGCGAAAAGGTGCTGCACCTAGAAGATCGCAGCGAGGAAACATTCCAAGGCAGCAGTTGCTCTGGTCTTTTGTTGCACACGGGTGCTGGCAACAAAAGTAAAGCCGTACTGGTGAGCAATCTGATCGATTACATTGTGCTGGCCACGCAAAACATCGAGACTCGTAAGTTATTTGCTCCTATTTCCATTAGCGTCCTCTTATGCTTTCACTTTTCGCTTACAGACTGCATCATTTGCTTGCCACGTGCGTTGCAACAGCTGCCACAGGAATGTTTGCCCGCGCTGGAGCGTTTCAAAGAGCTGGTCTTCTGGTTACACTACGACAACACACACAGTTGGGATGCAGCACTCGCCTTTGCGCAGAAAATGGATGAGAAGCGTTGTCTGCTCATACGACCCACAGAAACGGAGCCGGCGCCACATGTGGCACTGAGAAAACGCCTCAATGTGCGGCACATCTTGGCCAAAGCGACGCCGGTGCGTCACAAATCCATCACAACATTTAGCGCGCTGCGCAACGATATTCTGAGCGAGCTCCAAAATATAGAAAAAGTCAATGGAGTAAAATGGAAACGATTTCCCGTGCTCAACAAACTGTTGAAAGGACATCGCAAAGGTGAGCTCACCATACTCACTGGACCTACGGGCAGCGGTAAGACAACGTTCACCAGCGAGTATTCACTTGATCTGGCCATGCAGGGCGTGACCACATTGTGGGGTTCCTTTGAGATACGCAACACGCGTCTCGCAGCCACATTATTGCGTCAATTCGTTGGCTATCCACTCGACGATAAGCTGCAGGAATTTGATCATTGGGCCACTGAATTTGAGCGTCTGCCTATGTACTTTATGACCTTTCATGGGCAGCAGCCGCTGAAGCCTGTGCTGGAGGCTATAGAGCATGCTCAATATGTGCATGACATTGCTCATGTGATCATCGACAATCTGCAATTTATGATGGGCGTTTCTTCGTCACATCGCGGCGATAAGTTTTGGGAACAGGATGCGATTATTGCGGCGTTTCGTGGCTTTGCCACCAAGCACAATGTGCACGTTACCCTCGTCATGCATCCACGCAAGGAACGGCAGGAGGATGAGCTGACCACCAGCTCAGTGTTTGGCACAGCGAAAGCAACCCAAGAAGCGGACAATGTGTTGATCATACAGGACAAACGTTTGACAGCCGTGCGGGGCAAGAAGTACCTGCAAGTAGCCAAGAATCGGTATAGTGGAGACTTGGGCATTATGCCTTTGGAGTTCGACAAAGATGCACTAAGTTATGCGAAGCGGAAACGTGATAAGACGACGCCAAATGACACTTGATTGTAGTGAGAATCTATATTTAAATTATATAACTAATTTAAGCCTAAATTGTTGAACCAATTATAGTTTAGGTTGTTTATGTGGAACTTTGTTTGTAGTTCTTGGTGTTCAATATCTTTTTGCCGCACATGGCACAAATAGCCTTTTTGTAGGAGCAGGCTTGACAATAGTGTGCGCCCATTTGATGCACCTTCTGCCGACAAATGCTGCAAGCGAGCAAGGGATTAGATATGGAATCGCTCTAATGTGCTCAAAACTTACCGACAAGGAGCCAAAGTGTTGCCTATGGGGTTGAAGCGCTGTTTGGACGATGACAATGCCTTGTTCTCGTTGATTTTACGTCCGCCGGCAGCGGCATTGCTTGTCCGCCATGGATTTGGCGCCGACACCTTTGACAACTTCGACTCGCACTTTTCACAAACCATTTTGTAAGATATATCAAATATTTATATTTGGCTTTGTTTGGTTTCTGCAATTTATTTACATTTGCAGCTGACTGTTATCGGTTGGCAATGAGAACTGCGTGCGTTATCGATATACTATCGTATACCAACTCGTTGGTAATAAAATATAAAATATGAGGACATTCAACATTTTAGCAAACAGCAATAAATTATGCTCTTATTCTTTTCGATTTTAATTGTTTATTGCAACAAAAACTAATAGCCTACAGCCAGGCTCAACAGCGCGCTTCAGTATCTGCTATCGATTATCACGCCGAATTTTGGCGTAGTGCTATCAACATATCTAGCTAATAAACAAAACATGACGACTAATAAAAAGAATGCAGAATTAAGGTGGGTTCTCCAAATAATAACAAATGACTTTTATGCCAGCTTTCTTTTTTTCTGATTCCAGAGAACAACTAATAGCGGCAGTGATTAAAAAGCGCGCTGCGCTTGCCAGAGCGCATCAGATAGTTGTCACGCTTTTAGAGCCACAAATCGAGGAAGCTGCATTTATTGGCATGGTGAGGAAACCAATAAACAACAAAATACATAATATTAATGGAAAAATTTCTTAACACAGCTGTCTGAAATTGGCCCGGAAAACTATGCAGATGTTGTGGAAGAGCGACACATAAACAAGTTATGTGGTTATCCTCTGTGTGCAGTTGCAGTCGAAAAGTAAACAAAACATTTGTCGAGTTAATGTTGCATTATTAATTTTATATAAATTCTAGAGTACCCACAAAGAAGTACCAAATCTGCGGAATTAAGAATAAAGTGTACGATTTAACGGAGCGTAAAAAGTTCTGCAGTGGACAATGCTTCAAGGCATCGGAATATATCAAATCACAAATTCCCACATCTCCTTTGTGGCTTCGCGACAAAGAACAGAAACCAAACTTTAAATTATTTCCAATTACAAATGATCCTAAACCACTGTGATTTCATCTTTAAATGCTATATGCTAAGTGACTATTACAATCCATTTTAATGTTTTCATTTAGAAATTGGGCAGTTTTCAATGCAGCTAACTTGCCAGGTTTAAACAATGAATGGTTGTGTTAAGCAATTAAGTATTGTAAGGAATATCAGCATATAAGTGCTGGTTTAGTTTTAATTTTAAATCATGATTATATTGTCGCGCTCCAACGTTAAATCAGCTTCACGTTTCGCATCCTCCTCGGACCATTCGCCACACTGATCCAACACATCCGTCTCGCGCGGAGGATCCGTCTATAAAAAAAAGGGTTCGATATGATATTCGGAACACTGGCAAGTACGTTACACATACCTCTTTATCGTTGGCAGCCAGCTTGGCAAACATATTGGCATACAACTTCTTTTCTTTGTCCTTGTTCTGCTTGATCTTCTGCTTGCAAATAACGATATGATTGGCAGCAGCCTTGTTGGTTGGCTCCAGTTCAATGACCTTAACAATAAGAACTCGGTTAATAAATACATTACAAATATTGTCAGCTACTGACTTTCTGAAAATCATCCAAAGCCTCCTCCAGCTCATTAATAATGAGGTTGCATTGACCACGACGATACAAGGCCTTCACATTATTCGCATCTAGCTCGAGCACAGCATTGCACTACAAAAGTAAAGAGGATAATTTAGTAAATGAATTTGATAAAGTTGGATAGTTGAACACACCTCTTGCTTGGCTTCAAAGTGATTATTCGATTTCTGATGACTCAGCGCAATGTTGCTGTGTGTGGCCACCTTCAGAGTCTTGACCTCATCGCTAGTATTATCCTTCAGGCTGGGCAACAGATTCTTGCATTTCGTGTACATTTTAATGGCCAGTTCATAGTTCTCTTTCTTGAAATAGTTAGTGCCCTTTTCTTTATACACTTTAGCCTCGGCAACGCGCTCGTCATCACTCAGTTTCCACTCCTCCAGACCTTTGCCACAGTCCAGCAGCTTGACGGTATATTCAATGGTCGAGTTTGGTGGTATCTTGAAGGCTTCATTGCCCTTGCTACCAAATGCATATTTTGACTGAATTTTGATTCTGAAAAGTACAAATACATGTAGAACATATAGCTGAGTGTGTACAGTAAACATTACTTGGATGTTTCGCCTATGTTCATTTTCTCCAAAGCCAGTTCCAGACCCTCGACAATGCCGTTGGCGCTGCCTTCGCCGAAATCAAACTCTACGTCGCGTTCTTCAAACACTTTGCCATCGAAACTGCCAGAAATGTGTGCTACAAAAAGGCAGATAAATACCACGGTTAGCCACAACAATTTTAAAAATATGAAACCGCAAATGGGGCTTAATAGAGACACGAACCCTTGACAAAAGCACCATCGCTGGGTGAGCGTTTCTTATCGCTTTGTTCCAGAATGGTGCGCTCAATGCTACCATCTTGATTGGGACTCAGATCCTCGCCTTTCCACCCCAGCATTTCAAGCTGCAATTGAATGTTAATGTTAATGTCCACTTCAAGAATACCAATACGAAGACAAATTTACCTCAAAGATGAGCGTGGCATCGGGTGGAATACTTGGTGGGCTGCCAGCAGCGCCATAAGCGTAATTCGAAGCACATGTTAGAAAACAACGCTCGCCCACTTTCATGGTAGCGACACCCATATCAAAGGCCTTGATTACATGTCCTGCAAATATAGCAATTTATTAAAATACATGCAGTATATATTTTCAAAACTAATTTTCTCACCTTTGCCCAACTCAAATTCGAAGGGTTCATTGCGAGCCACGCTAGAATCGAATTCGGTGCCGTCCACAAGACGACCGGTATAATGAAGTGAGACTTTGCAGCCGTTGTTTGGCGTCTCTGCGCCAGTTCCCTCCTTCAGGATTTCTTTAAGCACGCCGCCATCTCCAGACAGATCGAGTTTCTTTGTTTCTTCCGACATTTTTTCAGTGATATTTGTTACAAAGTCGCTGCAAATTCAACACTAATCTGCCTACTTTCTGTCTTTCTTGTTTCGCACGAAAAACTATCGAAACAATTTCGCTTATCGATTATATTTATAATTAAGTTTCTTATCGATGTATGAAATTAGTGGAATGGTTTGATTGAATACGTTCCTATCGATTACACATCTTTGCTAACAGCCATATTATTTAAATTCAACTTATTTCACATCTCATAATACAAATAAATGATGAAGGGTTTTTCTATATTTTATGGTTTGTAAACTACGCAAGGGGTGCGATTAAAATTTGCGAAATATCGTTGGATAACGATTCTAAGGCTAGAGATGAGTTGCCGCCCGATAGCAGTTAGCTTCGAACTTGCTCAGTTTTTCGATCTTCGCTGTGCATATGTACATGTAAAAAACAAAATGTGCCGCGAAAATAAAATTTAATCTCAATTTGTGTTACAAAACACCCACACACAGAGCAATGCAGCCACAGGAGGAGATTTCGCCTACCGCCTCTCGATTGTCCAAGGTTTTTTATACATTTTATTTTACAAATTCTAAAGATTATAAAAATCCTGCATATGTATGTATGTATGTATGCAAGCCAAGCTTGACAAAATTTCCATGATGCTGTTTATTTTTTCTTCTTTAATTTTTGGTTGCTTTATTTAAATGCATTTGATTATTGTACAAAGGAATAGATTTATTATTTGAGAATATATATGAGAATGATTAGTAAAGTTGTATATTCTTGAATCTAATGAGTTTACCTTGTTAATAAAACAAATATATATTAGATTAGTTTGAATACTCTTTATGTTTTAAATTACACTTATTTCATTCTTTGTACTGAGTACGCCAATAAGTATTTACGTAGCTTTTACTGCAGCCGTTATGGAAGCATAGTTTTAAGAATCGCGCCGGAATGTGCGTTGACAACGATTTCTCGTGAACTTCCACTTTATTAAAAATTTCGCAAAATCTGTGAAGCTGTTCGCATCTATGTATAGAAGACTCCATTTCGATTTAGCCAATTTATATATATTTAATTTATGTTCATTTTCAACTACACTACCCGACTTGAAATAATGTCGAATATTTTTAAGGTCGATTTTTTTTAATTTTCGGTATTTTTCAGTTATAGGATTCTTATCGAGGTAAGGTGATCAAAAAGAAACTCACCTCACTACAATCAGACGAAAAGCAGGGCCAAGTATAAAATGTAAACTATTGCCTTTAATGTGTCATCATAAGTCAGAAAAAAGAATTTAATTTATTTATAGTAATTTTATAATTGTTATGATACGTTTTGCGTAAGTTTTGGCAGATTTATTTCTTGAGAATACTCAGGCACATAATTACAAAAGTTTCTTATCAATGAATTCAACATGCTTAAATGGTTGATCAAATTGAATACTAACTTATGATAAATTCGTTATACATATGAACAGAAATTTCACTAGAATTTAAATTAAAAACTATGTTCTTAAATTGTTGTTTAATAGTTTCAGTCAGCTGTTGCTGTAAACTAATTTGCAATTCGTCTCTATCTTGACTAGTTTGCTGTTCCTTGCTTTGAATTTTTCTCAGCAATTTCGACTGCACGCTTAAACAATTCATAGTCAATGACATCAGTTTTGAATAAATCGAAAATTGATTTTGGAAGGCTAGTGAAATCATTTTTACGGCCAACCGAAGAAGAAACTAAGACACGATCAGTCTTAATGTTTTGTGAGCAATTACTATTCTTTGCACTATCGGCTGCATTAGCTGCACTATCAATATTATCCTTATTTCTATTCCTATAGTAAACAGTCGATATTTTTAAAGGATAATAGTTTTGAGGTATCGTAATCTGCTTCATAGAATTATCGGACGGCCTTTTGAAAAGTTGAATCCAGTCCAAATTGTTCCAGAACTGTTCGTAAAGTAAGACTTCACAGGTGTTCAGAACATTGATACGATTTATGGCACTAAAAATCTCCGCTTGATTCTGAATTAACTGGAAACACAAAATTGTTGTAATATGAGATCTAAAAACAATTAAATTAGTATTTGCAAACTAACCTGAATGTCGTCCAATGCTTTCGCGACTAGTAGATTAAATAACGAAATTCCCACAATGATGACAAACACGAATAATAGAAGATATTGCCATAGACTTGTAATGGTAATATTGCCAGCATCGTACTCTCCAGTTGCCATTATCATTGACTTCATTAGTGCCGAAGCGAAGGTGTCAAAATCGAAGCTTATAGAGTCCGTTGAATTAGCTGACTTCACTTGCGTTCCATTTCCGATTTGAATGTAGAAGCATAATCCGAATAGAAACACCACCAATATGAGTATCCTCAATTCGAATACAGTGTTGATAACCATGAATAGCATACGAAAAGGTTTCGATATCCACGCGATAGGAAGCAAACTCATATATGAAAATAGCCTGAAACATGCAGCTAGCAGTGCGAATGTCTCAATATTTCGTGATGTTAATGCTGGAATGCATACAACTATTGAAAGAATGATAACTAAGATGTCCAGGGTATTGTCAAAAAGCTCGCGTAAGTAGTGCACAGGTGAAATTTTATACTGGACTACCTCATGAATAGCGAGATAAAGGATGAAGGGCGAACAGGCGAATGAGATTAAACGATTATGCGATAGAATCAGTGTGGTTAGAAGTATTATAAAAATCATGTATATGGCGAAATGAGTGTAAAAGAATTTGGAATACTTTTGCCATTTGTGAGTGAGAATAGTCGACACTATTGGATGATTAAGTAAGTGGTGTAGATTTCTCGATTTCTTAATATGAGCGATAGTCGACATGTCATTGTAACCCAGTTTGGGGTTTGTATTGGGTCCGTTTGGTGGATGGCAAATATTTGTAAAGTCCATGGTTATATGTCTATCATTACATTTGACAGCATCCATTTGAATGCAGTGGTCCAAATGTTCTTCAATGACCTCAGGTCTAATGTTCTTGATCGGCAGCGTCATGTAGTCGCTCCTCATGCCCATGTAAGCTCCATGACGTAGCAATAATCTGACTGCCACCTCATTGCGCCTCAAAGCAGCATAACCTAATAGAGGACATCCCTCTTCATCTGCAGCACTAGCGAGTCCATCTTTGCTCTTTAGCAGTATCTGCAATAGATCGACATGTTTTAGGTGTTCCTCTTTTTTGTCGAATTCTGAAGGCATCTTTTCAATAAAGTCCTTAGCAAGTTCCACTCGATCGATTTGCAGATTGGGTGCTTTTAGCAACTCTTGAAAGACTTCTTTGCCATACGACTTACACATAAGAGGGAAATCAATATCAATGTCTTTTCTTGGGAATGTACCCAATATTTGTTGCAGCATCTTCATTGCGTTTACGTCGCCTCGATTCGCGTATCTTTCCAATAGATTCTTTATATAGTTACCTTGTAGTGAATTGCTTTTTTTATAAGCGTCCGATAGTCGTCGCTTCAAATGGAGATATTCACATGTTTGTTGATTCATTCGCTTAGATATCATCTCTTCAAGATCAGGAGATCTTTTAAGTTCTGAATGCCTTTCCCAATGGTTTGATTTCAAATAGTTCCACGCATCTTTGGCGATTGAATCCGCTGTTGTATATCTTTGAAGCAGCATGTAGATTAGCTCATATTTATTATTTGGTTTCAAATTAGAGTTCTTCATCACGTAGCTTAACGGTACTTCCCCGGAATCATCCATTGCATTCACTGCGGCGCCATTTCGAAGCAAGAGTTCCATGCACTCGCGAACTTCGCCAGCATTTTCGAAAGTTAAATGGCTAGCTAAATAGTTGAGTGCCGTTTGGTTTTCGTATTTATGATCTATATCATTTATATGTTCAGAGATATCATTTTCTGCCTTGGGTATATCGGGTACAATTTGCAGAGGACATGATTCGTCAGCTGAAGATTCCTCTTCGTTACGATCTACATTTATAGTCACAGATTTGCCCTCGATCTTATCTGCAGTCTTTAAGATAGAGTAAGTAATCGTCTTGGAATCGTCATTTTTGTATATATTGGGGTTAAAATAAACTAACAGAAATAGATTAGCGAAATGCAATGATTCCGCAGCATAGTTTATGGCAGCTTTTCCAGTATCACAATTCACCTAAAAAAAAGAAAAATGTTTCAGATTAGTATAAAACATAAAATAACACTTAATTCAAAAAAAAAATAATAGATATACATACATAAAAGCTATTTATGGATTTAACAAACAAAATACGATTCAAACAAAACCATCAATGCATTGATTGTCATTGCAATGACTAATCTATATGATAAGACAGTTGTGGTTAAAAATAAGTAAAAGCAAAAGTATTCTTGATATTTATATTTTATAAAATGCTCCGAGAAATACTTACGTAGTTTTTATTACAACCCTTTTCTAAGCATAATTTTAGGAATCGTGAACGTTGCGGCATTAATAACAATTTTTCATAAACATTTGTTAATTCGCTGATTTCATCGACTTTCTTTACGGCTTCCTCAAAATCAGTGTAATTATCATTGTCTATATGCGCCTCCATTTTGAATGAGCCAATATTCTTGATTTTTATTTATAATCAAACAATTTATTTATAATCAAATTTAACAAACTACTGAACCGCAAAATACCTCTATACAACAGGCCGACGTGATTGACTCTGACTCTAGTGAAATATTTAGCAGGTGGATTTATCGATCTGCTAAGATCGATATATTTCAGTATATTTTCTAGTAACACGCTCATCGAGGTGAGATGAAACTGAAATCACCATACTACAATGTGATAAACAAGCGCGCCAAGTTCTGAATGCTGTTCAGCTGCTCTAATATATACAATACGGGATTTTAAGAAATGTGTAGGTGATATAAAAAGAATGAAAATAGTATATTTTAATATTTATTTTATGGTCACGCTGGTTTTGATGCTAGCAAAAGCACATTGTAATCTCGCGAGAGCGAAAGCTTCAGATAATGTTGTTGTCAACAACTTGTTGACGCTCTGCGTTCCAAAATGCTGCTCAAAGCCTAGAGAGAAATGCTAGCAACCAGGTGCGTACCCTAAATATGTGAACATAATAACTATTCAACTTATTCTGAATACCAATTTCTTCTCAATCCTCTAAAACTTTGTGTAAGTGAAAATGTTTAATACATGCTTTGTATACGTTTTTATTTGTGTTAGCTTTTAAAAAAAGCACACAATAGCAAAAGCCGAAAACTTTTGGTCAGCCTCTTATGCTCTTTACTCATCTCAGGAGCCCTGACTCCGGGCTCCCACACGTGTAGTTCAAACCGCTCGCGAGTCGCATCTCACAACGTTGTCGTCAGTTGAAAAGTGAAGCCCGCGCTGAGCCGACGGAACGCTGCGGGAGCGCGTTGTTGAAAACTATAAACAGTAAAAATACAGTGTTTGCGGTGCATAAAATTTTTAATTTAATTGACGCCTGTTGCTGCTTGTTCGTTGTCGTTGTTGGTTGTCGTTCGGTGTTGTAGTTATAGTGTTTGCTGGTGTGTTTCATTTCTATATCTTTTATGGTTAATAAACTATAATTAACGAATATTCAAAACAATATACAAAACAAAGAAAGATAAGAGTTGAGACGTTCAGTCGAAAATTCCTACAAAACAGCAATGATGGCAATAACACGAAACACGTTCAACAACAAATTGCATTAAATAACAAAAACAAAAAATATACGCACACAAACGCAAAGGGTAAAACATGTTGCAAATGGATTTCGAACATTAAAACTTGATTTCTTAGTACAAGACAAAATACAAAAGCAATGTATTCAAAATACTAAATGCAACTTGCATGAAATTCGGTGTAAATGATGTTTGTAACGAATCTCGGTGTGTGAGTGTGTTGTGTGTGTGCGTGTAAGCCTGCGTGCGTGCGTAAACATGGAAAGTTAATAATCGAAATCGTGTTTTGTATGTGTGCTTCGATTGCCGATTGTCGACAATGTCGTGGTTGTTACTTGGCCTTTTTATCGGTTGGCGTTTGCGATCGAGTTCAAGTATTTATTTAATTTGTGCACAGTTTCAATATTTATTGTCGGCGTGTTCCCTTTTATAATTGCAAAAAAAACCAAAACAAAACAACAATCACAAAGAGAAAGAAAAAAAAACTGAGCAAACAAGACTCAGGGCTTTTATTGCCGAAACGAAAGATAATGAAAATACACGTAAATTTTACTTACGTGCATCTTATAATTAAAAGTACTTTACACGCTGTTTCTTGTGTATGTGTGTGTGTGAATAATAGTAAATTGTGTCTCCATTCATAGCCAAAAGCTCAGCTCAGTTCGATGGCTCAACAAACTTTGAATAGCAACACATTTTAAGCGAAAGTCTCCGTTGCCTTGCAGACAACAACAACAACAAAAACGCAACAAGTGTGCCGACGCGACGTCGCACACTGTGACAAGTGTTATTTGTGTTGTGTACGAATATACAAATAATTTATTGCAGTTATTTATTCTCATTTTATCTGCTGCAAGATAATGAAAGCCAAAAGAATCTTACAATGTGCTTCTAAGATTGCAAAAGCAAATAAATTGTTGTAAAATTACACATTATCAGTGTGTAATTAAAGATGGGCGCATATCGGAGTTTTTTTTTTTTTTTGTAGAGAACAATAAAAAGTAATCTGTTCATTTATTTATTGGATATAACACAAGTGTGTGTGCATAAATAGTACCCAAAAATAAATAAAAATTTATAATTTATATTTAATTTTGTGTATTAAAATCTAGATAAGTCGCGACCAACTTTCAGCTCAAGTGCTGCAAACAAATTCGCATTTACCCACTGTGGCATTATTGAAGCTTTGGACGCCGTTATTTGCTGGCGTGGACGAAGCGCGCAATGAATATAAAAAGTTACACAAACGAAAGTTTGCAAGTGGATGACGATGAAAAGGAATCAAAACTAGCAACAACAACGACAGCGACAGCAACAGCAATAGCAAAAACAACAAGAACGACACAGAGTGAACACAAAGAAGTTGGCGCTAGGGCAGCTCACGTTGTTGTTGTGGTTGTCGATGAAGCAAAGGCTGAATTACTACACAACCAGCAACAGCAACAGCAGCAGCAACAACATCATCACAAAGACAAAGCTTATGTCGCAACAGAAGCAACAGCAACGACAGCGGCAACCGCGAATCATTTAAATATTGAAGCAATTGAAAAGGCAGCGTCGAGGGTAGCAATTAACAACAACGACGGCGACGGCGACAACGTCAAAGACAAAGACAACAACTGCAGCAACAATAACAACAACAACAACAACGGCAGCAGCAGCAACAGTGGCTGCAACAAAATTAAGAAGCCGATGAGGCAACGAAGAATATCGCTAAGCGAAAACCATAACCACAACAAATACTCGCACGACAGCAGCCACAGCAATAGCAAAAGCAACAGCAACAGCAACATTGATGTACAAACATTTACCAATACAAAAGAACTCAATCAAGTCAATTTAAATTCATCGTCAACAACGACAGCAGCGTCGCAATCGTTGCTGTCGACCTCACTGGAGGCTGCGCCAGCTACAACAACAACAACAACAAAATCATCTTTAGCCACAGCTACTGTTGCTGAGATATCGCAGCAGCAGCAGCAACAACAGCTGATTATGTCGCCAACTGTTGGTTCTGCGTCATCAACTTCCCCCGCCACAGCAACAACAACAACAACAAGAACAGCAACAGCAGCATCGAGTGCTGTTAATTTGCGAAAATCACACTCAACGCCGACTCTCAAATTCGCTGGCAACAGCAGCAGCCACAGTAGCAGCAACCACATTGTTGTAGAGTACGATCAATGTACGATCAACAACAACAAGAACGATTGCTGTAAATTCAAAACGCACGTTGAGTCTGCGATGGAGGCCAGCAACATTGCCATTAAGGATGTTGCTGTCGCTGCGCACTTGAAGCGACAACAGCAGCAACAGCAACAGCAACATCATCAACAGCCGCTGCAACACGAGCAATTGCAATGCCTCAATGGCAACAGCGATAGCAACAAGTGCAATACAACAATAAATGCCACAAAGCCAGCGACACCGGAATCATTGCGATTCGGTTGCACGCACTACAAACGACGCGCCATGTTTGTGGTAAGTCACGAAACCCGAGAGACCCCATATCAATATGATATATATATATATATCTATAGATTTGTTTACATTTCTTTAAATAGTCGCAAAACATTAACTTCAGATTAATACTTTAGTGATTGAGCATTAAGTTGAGATTAAGACTTTAGTGATTAAAGTGAAGATTAAAGATGAAAAGAATAATATAGATTAAAGATTAATCGCCAGTCTACAAAGGAATTTCTCAAGGTTCGCTTAATAGACAACTCACAATCTTTATTCTTTTATATTCCTTGTTGCCATGGATCTTTGGAAACTAATTAATATGGTTTTTATATCTATTTGATTATAATTTGACTATTTGACTATAAAAGTCTATACATATAATTATAGATTTGTTTACATTTCTTTAAATAATCGCTCAACATTAACTTTAGTGATTAAAGTAAAGATTAAAGATTAAAAGACTATTATAGATTAAGGAAGAATTTCTTAAGGTTCGCTTCATAGACAACTCACAATCTTAATTCTTTGTTGCAATGGATCTTTGAAAACTAATTTCATTGAAAATCGGTGGCGTTTGATTGTGATTTGAGTAGCAATCAGACTGGCTAATAAAATAATATGGCTTAATCGTGAAGCGATCAATTAGGATCATTTCCAAATGTGACGTTTCAGTTAACATCCTAATTTCATATATCAAAACTCGAATCGAACTAATTAAACAGATGCTGGGAATAGGCATCAACTTAATCATACTATTATTATAGTATTTAATTCATGCACTTTATGGATTACTCAAATCATTTTTGTGGATCGTTTATATCGCTTTGATAATGCCATAGCACGTGGCAAGCTAACGGAGGCGCCTCGCTTTGTCGGCTTCTGGTTATCGTCGTTGTCGTGGCGCTTTTCCTGAAGTCAGCGTTTTATTTTATTTTACTTTTTTTTTTGTTGCCCCCAAAACGAACATTTCAACTTATTTATACGTTTCTAAACAAACAAATGAACGTAGTCTTCCCGTATACAAACACACACACACACACATTCCGGACTGGGGGCTACATTTCTTTTGTGGCTGCATAATTTGAGTTCAATTGGGAGAATTAGTGTTTGCTTGTGAATTGTACAACAACAACAACAACAAGACTGAGAATTATAGTAGAGATAAAGCAACAACAATTTACACTAGATATCTCAACATTATCCCCCTCCTTCATTCCCCTTTTATCTGACTCAGTTGAAAGAATTCGACTGCATCATCCATGAAAAGCGAACGCCCATTTAACACCTCGCCATTGATCCCATTTAAATTACGACCCTTTATCTTTTATTGTTGCTTCCAATATTAACGTTTCTTCTTTGCGTAAATAATACGGAATGTGTTTCTTAACCGTTATTGTACAACTTATTTTAGATCTCTAGAGAATGAAAACATTTTTCACTTAAATGCTGGAAAACTTAATTGAAAATAACATGAAATTGGGCAATTAACGAATGAATATTTGTTTCGTAACGTTTTCCGAATTTAATGTTGATATTCGAATTAATTGAAAATTGTATTTCGTTTCGGGTTGATTCACAAATAGAGCATCATGAGGGTTTCCGATACTCCATTAATAGAGTCAGAGATGCATGCCAGCATAATTATTAAAGAATTTTGTAATAATCAAAACATAAACAAAGCGGGGGGAACATTACAATGATGATGACTTTACAAGAATAATTTATTTAAAAAAATAATAAAAATAATTGTAAAGTTTCTATTTTAGCATCGCATTTGTTATGCAAGTGAATTCGAGCACATTTTCAACAATTGTAATTGCTGTGAATACTTTTGCAATTTAGTCACAAATTGAGTGTCAAATAAATAGTTGTCGTATTTGGGTTTTACAATCGTTTAGAAGAATATTGAAAAATGTCACGCAAATCGGTCTTTGATAGATCCGAGTTCTACGAAAAAGGTCGTGTGTGTGTCTAAAAAAAACGTTCACTAACCCAATCACTAGACGTAGAAGTTGTTTCTCTCAGCACAAACATTCATTCATTTGTTATTGAATCAGGTGAACTGAATTTCGAATGCGTAAACGTGTGCTAAAGTCGCTATAAACCGAGCGAAACCTTGGTTTCCACTCCGTGACTATCGAATGTGGAGATGGAAGAACGATACGATTTAAATATCGTGTCACGATCGAAGCGCATCTCTAGGCAATTACTTGTATTCGACTCGCTGTCTCTGGGAATAGTTTATCTACAAAAACTTTGTTTGCTGTGTCACAATTCATCAGCCCAGTAATTATTGCCAACAATTTTACTAAATCTAAACAGATGTAAAACATCTGGAAACATGCTTAGAGGGTTAGGGTTTTTCTCTGTGTGGGTCTGGGTCTATTTCAAAATTATGATTGCGGGGGAAAATCAAAGAAACCGGATCTAAAAGGGACTTTACAACTCTATTTTTAATACTTTTACTTTGTTCGCAATCAGAGCAAAGATAATTTGTGCGAATTGCTGTTTTCGCTTTTATTTATTTTAAGCCGAAAAGATTTACATAAGTTTTTTCAAGTTTCGACGACTGCTCGACGAAATTAAGGCAGAAAGCGTCAAAAATCTAATGAATATTTATGCAGCAAGTATTTATAAGTATTAAATGAGTTACAAAATATTTGTTGTATATAGAAATGAGCGCAAAACTTTCCATCGAATGAGACATACTCTTACTTACTCTCGACATGTCGCGCATACAGAAAAATGTACACATTGAAATTCATTAATATTCATTTAGGGCTATTGAATATGACATTGCATAACTCTTTCGCTATGCTTACGGTATCTGAAAGGAAGTTGGGCTTTCATTTCTATGTAATGTAATGCTTAAGGAAAGCTTTAAATTTTTGTTTCTTTTACTAAATTAATTTATTAGTTAAACCAAATCGAAAAATAATGGAATTTTGTTGAAATATATTTAGTAAACAAGCTTAAAACATAACTTCCCTAAATTCTTCAAAACTTAAGTTATGTTTTTTTTTTAAAGTTGCCTTCTTTGAGTCCTTATTTAAATGGGAAATCAATTAAGGTTCTCACGGGTTTCGCATTATTATTGAAATGTGTTGAAATTGGACAATTGAAAGCGTTGCGGCCTATCAATTGAGTGAGAACTTAAGATTGACAAATAAATATAGTATTTATTTATATTCTTAATTAATATATACACTTATTTAGAATTGTACTATAGATATTTCATGGTCAGCCCGTTTGGCGTATGGGCGTGTTCATATTATAATATATATATATGTTTTTTTTTGCTGTCACATTTGTTGTTGGAGGTCGAGAAACCAGATTGAATGTCATCGCGGATTATTTCACTTAACGCTGACTGCGGTTTTGATATTTGAGGTTTTGTTTTTTTTTTGGTTTTTGGTGTATTTTGAATGCGATTGTAACAATTTGGCGAGAGATTTGAAACATTTTACAAGTTAAATATGTGCATTTAGCGAAACAATTAACACTCGTCTAATGAAGCGACGCGTCACTATTTTGTTGGCAAGTTGCCTGCCACAAATTGGCCAGCAGCAGTTTCGATTTCGGTTTCAGTTTGTGATTTAATTAAGTTTTATGGCTCGCTAAATTGAATTGTGTCTGCAGTGTTTATGGTTGCGCTAAGTGTCGTATACGCGATGGCTCGTATTTCCTCTTGCAAACACAAAAACGGGGAATTCTTTCGGTACATTTAGTCACATACAACGTGCCACATGTTGCTTATCTTATTATGCCCGATAAAAATTGAAGAACTTATTTAAGAAATCTTTTTGAATGTGCAAAAAGTCTACTTACTATGAGACAAAGTTGTTTTGGCTTACAATTTGGTATATTTTGCTTGCTATGGTATATTTTGAATGAATATACCACAAAAATACTACAAATATACTAAGTGGATAATGGAAATTTAGGTATTTTGATATAGTAGTTAATATACCAAAGTTTGCATTCGGTATATTATAAGTATATTTTTGGTATATTTTTAAATTAATACCGCACTGTCTTGCTTTCATTCACAGCGGATAGCTTACAGTCTAGCACACTCGATAGTATCTTTCTTACTTGTTTGAATATACTACTAAATTAATATACCAAAGATAGCATTTGGTGTATATTAATTTGGTATATTTGTAAATTAATACCACACAGTTTTAACTTGTGTTACTCTCTCTTCCTTTTCAGACGCCTTGCTGCAACAAGTTCTACAAATGCCGTTTCTGCCACGATGAGAACGAATCGCATCACTTTGATCGCAAAACACTCACCGAACTCATTTGCTCCGAGTGCAACACGCGGCAGAAGGTGCAGGAACAGTGTGAGAATTGCGGCGTGCGCTTTGGCAAAGTAAGTTTCTCTAGGTATTCTTAATAGTTTCTTCTGCTAATAATCGCACTTTACTTTGCTTTCAGTACACTTGCCTCATTTGCAACCTGTTCGATGATGCGGACAAGCAGCAGTATCATTGCCATGGCTGTGGCATCTGCCGCATTGGCGGCGCCCACAATTTCTTTCACTGCGAAGTGTGCAACATGTGTCTGCCGATACAGCTGAAGATCGATGGACATAGGGTGAGTAAACAGCTTCATATCAGCTTGGCAACTATTTTTACAGCTCTCTATCTTTTTCCGCTTTCTGAAGAAACAGCCTCAGACCATTTAAAATTGCCTGTTGAAGTCTTTAAACAAGTTTTACAAGAAATGTCGCCAATTTCAATATTTATTCGGCAGATTCTGCTATAAATCTAAAACACGTTTCGAAATAGTAAAAAGTAAAAGGCAAAGTTGGATCTTTGAGGCTGAATTCATGTTGAATTTGTTTGACTATATCGATGTAACAAATCAACGTGATACGTAATGAGAACAGAAAAACAAAACTAAATCATTCAGAAATATATATTTACTTTCATATTTATAAACGATTCAAACGAAGAGATCTTAAATGATCGTTAAGTTTGACGCCCTTGAATAATTTTATATAAATTCTTTATTCACAACTATTGCAACTTTAAATGCTCTTAGACCAAAGCCTTCGCTTTGTAGCCCTGACACTGACAGCAATTTAAAATGTATGCGAAATATAAATATAAATAGATTGTGCCAACTTCAAAATATTGAAATTAATGCAGACAGTGCAGAATCATTGTTGAAACCGGTTTACTAATTGAGTTTTGCACACAAAATCCAGTTTAAGTAGTTGAGCACCTCTAAGCTTGATAGCCGAATAATTGCAAATGGTACTCGATGTTCTTGGAGAGACAATCCCCTAAAATAAAAAAGAATAAATATAAAGCAATCATTAATCATTTGTGTTGGAAGTTGAAGTATTGAATAATCTTTATTTATAAACGAATGTATTTATCTCCCCAGTGTGTGGAGAATATATCGCGATCGCATTGTCCGGTTTGCTTGGGTGACATTCACACCTCGAGGATTCCATGCCACATTCCGGACTGCGGCCATTTGCTGCACAAGATGTGCTTCGATCAGCTGCTCGCCTCAGGTCATTACACCTGCCCCACCTGTCAGACATCGCTGATCGACATGACGGCGCTCTGGGATTATCTCGATGCTCAGGCTCTGCGCATGCCTGTGCCGCTCAAATATGAGAATCAACGTGTGCACATCTTCTGCAACGATTGTCACAAGGTAACAAGAGTAGAAAAACATTAAACTTAAAGAATTTTCAGATTAACTTATTCATCTTTCTTTCACAGACTTCTAAAACCAAATTCCATTTCATTGGACTCAAGTGCGTGCATTGCGGTGCCTACAACACCACTCAGGACGTGAAACGTCGCCTCTCCTTGGTCACCGATGAGCCGACGACGGCCTGACATTTAATTTATCCCCCTGCAGCAGCAGCAACAACACAAACAAATAGAACAACATCAACAACAGGAACAGGAAATCTCTTGCCATGCTCCACATTTGAAGAAACTAAATTTCTGAAACTGAAATCGAAACGCATTGAATTTAGACCAAATTCGAGCTGGTATCGAATATATATACAGCATTTTAAACCAATTCATACATACACACACATACAATATACATATATAGAAAACTACATTACATTACCCTATAGCTTATGGAGATCAATTGGTGCTCAATTGGTTTTATAGTATTTCTCGTTTACCTAGCAACAAATTCATCAACTCGAATTTTTATTAGATTTTTGCCTGTATTACAAACTCGAATTTTGAATTGCCTCTCAAAACTATTAGCTCAATCTCAAGTCTCAAAACATTAGAAATCTCTGTTCAATTTTTGTATTAATCTATACACATAAGTTTGTCAATAAATACCATAAACGAAAGATTGAAGATTGCTTTTGGGCTATGATTACAATAAAAATGTTTTATGGTATTAGATAATTACAAAATAGTTAGTAGATTTAATTAGAATCCATTTGAATGTTAAACACAATAGTAAATTATACGTATTGAAATTGAGTACAGTAAAAACGATTAGTATAACTTTAATTAATTGTTACTTTTCCCCTTACAACTACAGTTTACAATTTGATTAATATCGGCATAAGATAGTGGACTAAAAGACGTAAATATGAATTGCCATATTTTACTACTCCAATAGCTGATATTTTCCCCCTTCCAGCTATTGCGCCTTTTGCTTCACTTCGCTGTCATCGCCAGCAGCACGTTTTGGTCGGCGCTCGGATGCCTTGCCTAGTTGTTTAAAAGTTTCTGTGATCAAATGGAGACCAAGACCCACTAGCAGAGCCCCACCGATGACTTCAGCACGTTTTCTTCGGAGCTCAAGTGCCTTCTTTTCCTTGGTTAAATAGAGACCAAGAGCCACTAGCACAGCCCAACTGATGTAGCCAATGTGATAGACGGAGCTGTAGAAACGCCAAATACTGTCGAAGGAAGAGAGCAGAAAAGCGGTGCCCAGATAGCTGAAGGCCCACCATTTGCATATCCAGAAGATCACATCGAGGCGAGCGCGACGCGTGCCTGTGGCATCCTTGCGCACCAGCTTATCCCACATATCCTCGAGTGGCACATAGAAGGGTGCGCCCATGATGCAGAAATAGTGTCCCGGCCGGCAGCCATGCCAATAGGCGGAGCACAGAAATGTGGCCAGAGTTCTGAGCAACAGATAAGATAAACATTCAATTGAATTAGGAAGATAAGCCGGTTACTCACCTGTATTTCTTGATGGGGAACAACTTGTAGACATTGACAGCCAGCTAGTATTGAACGCAGACATTCCAATGCTTCATGCCCTCACGGAATGTCCAGCAACGTTCCACATCCCCGACGCGTGTATTAACAATCGTCGTAAAATTATACCTATGCTTGTGGGCATCGCTTTTCAAGTGCTTATAAGGTTTGCGCGGCCCTTCACCATTGGTGGCATCCGCCTGATCGGGATACGCACCAAAGCCAGCCATGGTGCAGACGCATTCGCTCAACGTGAGTCCGGTGTAGATGCGTACGCGGAAGATGAAGAATGTGGGCCACACGTACAGCAGGCGATAGAGCACCGAACGATCGTTGTAGAACTCATCACTCAACGCATACTGCAAAAGCAAGTTTTTATCAATTTATTAACATCTGGGTTTTAAGTTTTGACTTACATCCAGAGGCCAAATGTAATTGGCCAACAGATAGAGACTGCAGTAGAAGCCGGCCCATTTGAGCTGTTCGATGGTGGCCTGCACAGTGGGTGCATAATCCTTGAAGGGCATCTCGAAGTAGTCGCAATATGTGCGATATCTATAGTAGGGACCTGCAATTATTATACATGCTGATTACAGACACTTGAACTCTTGTTTTACGATTACTACTGCGTCTATAAATAAGTTGTCGCGCTATCGTTAAAAGCGCAGCCGAGCGAGACAGTGGACTTTAGACACCACATATCGAATATGTATAACTTATTTGAGTTTAATCAATCCCAGTCTGACCTGTAAGTATGCCCACATAGTTGGAGCTGTAGAGCAGAATATCAGTGGCTGACAGTTGCTGCAGCTCTAAATCGTAATCGGTAATCTTGATGCGCGGTTCGTTGTTCCGATCGCGCTTCCTACTCTTATAAATATTGTCATAGGCACTCAATCGCTTCCAGGCAGCGTTTCGCTCAAATGCAATGCCAGACACCTAAATTGAAAAGGTTTTAGTGTGCAACTGGCGAACGTTATGTAAGTCTAACCTTTAGTGTGAGCAACATCTGTATCATGTTTGTGTGGCCTGGCACGGCGGGCAGGCCAAAGAGATACACGAGCCGGAAGAAGATGAGATAGCCAAACATGAACCCAAATGTAACCAAGTGGCATTGGCTGCAAATCAATTTGGTTATTGTTCAATGTCAACTATCTATTTCTATGTATTACTTACCTGGGATCCACGAAGAGCACACATACTGTGCCCAGGGCCACGGAAATGGCGCAGTGCAGACTGTGGAAGCCCGAGACGACGACAACCACAAGAATGCCGAGGACGGAGCAGAGGGTTTTCCGCTGTGTCTCATCGCGAATTTTCTTCACGAAATGGCCGGCGCCTATACAGGCGAGAAGACAGATTACGTATATGACGTCGTCAAGGCTCATTCTATTGATTTTTTATAGTAGCCGCGACGTGCGGCTATCTGACTACGGAAGATTGTTGATATTTACTATTCGTGCTTCTTATTCTTCGTTGATAACAACAAAGGGAATGTATATCGATATATGTGTGGAGAAGAGGTGGGGAACTATCGATATGAGTTTGCAGCCAAGCAATTTGGTAAATCATTTTATTATTAAGCACTTATATTTTCGACTGAATTCAAACATTTTGCTAATTAAAATTAGAGCTGTTCAGCTGTTTTATATAACAGCTATATGGCGGTGTGTTCATACGTATTATTTTTAAGATACACTTTTCAACACTGATGGGGAATACGAAGCTTCTCAAAATAGTTAGTAGATTTAATTAGAATGCATTTGAATGTTAACACAATAGTAAATTATACGTATTGAAATTGAGTACAGTAAACACGATTAGTATAACTTTAATTAATTGTTACTTTTCTCCTTACAACTACAGTTTACAATTTGATTAATATCGACATAAGATAGTGGACTAAAAGACGTAAATATTAATTGCCATATTTTACTACTCCAATAGCTGATATTTTCCCCCTTCCAGCTATTGCGCCTTTTGCTTCACTTCGCTGTCATCGCCGGCTGCATCAGCAGCACGTTTTGCTCGGCGCTCGGATGCCTTCTTTAGCTTGGTTAAATAGAGACCAAGAGCCACTAGCACAGCCCAACTGATGTAGCCAATGTGATAGACGGAGCTGTAGAAACGCCAAATACTGTCGAAGGAAGAGAGCAGGAAAGCGGTGCCCAGATAGCTGAAGGCCCACCATTTGCATATCCAGAAGAGCACATCGATGACGGTGCGAAGCGTGCCTGTGGCATCCTTGCGCACCAGCTTATGCCACATATCCTCGAGTGGCACATAGATGGGTGCGCCCATGATGCAGAAATAGTGTCCCGGTCGGAAGCCATGCCAATAGGCGGAGCACAGAAATGTGGCCAGAGTTCTGAGCGAAAGTTAAGATAAACATTAAATTGAAGTATGAAGATAAGCTGCTTAGATACCTGTATTTCTTGATGGGGAACAGCTTGTAGACATTGACAGCCAGCCAGTATTGAACGCAGACATTCCAATGCTTCATGCCCTCGCGGAATGTCCAGCAACGTTCCACATCCCCGACGCGTGTATTAACAATCGTCGTAAAATTATAGCTATGCTTGTCGGCATCGCGTTTCAAGTGCTGATAACGTTTGCGCGGCCCTTCGCCATTGGTGGCATCCGCTTCATCGGGATACGCACCAAAGCCAGCCATGGTGCAGACGCATTCGCTCAACGTGAGTCCAGTGTAGATGCGTGCGCGGAAGATGAAGAATGTGGGCCACACGTACAGCAGGCGATAGAGCACCGAACGATCGTTGTAGAACTCATCACTCATCGCATACTGCAAAAGTAAATAGTTATCAATGTATTAAAATTTGTGTTTTATGTTTTGACTTACATCCAGAGGCCAAATGTAATTGGCCAACAGATACAGACTGCAGTAGAATCCGGCCCATTTGAGCTGTTCGATGGTGGCCTGCACAGTGGGTGCATGATCCTTGAAGGGCATCTCGAAGTAGTCGCGATATGTGCGATATCTATAGTAGGGACCTGCAATAATTATACATGCTGATTACAGGCACTTGAACTCTTGTTTTACGATTACTACTGCGACTATAAATAAGATGTCGCGCTATCGTTAAAAGCGCAACCAAGCGAGACAGTGGACTTTAGACACCACATATCGAATATGTACAACTCATTTGAGCTTAATCAATCCCAGTCTGACCTGTAAGTATGCCCACATAGTTGAAGCTGTAGAGCAGAATCTCAGTGGCTGACAGTTGCTGCAGCTCCATATCGTAATCAGTGATCTCGATGCTCTGCTCGCTGTTCACATCGCGCTCCGTATTCTTCTCTTGCTCGTCACGGGCACGCAATCGCTTCCAGGCAGCGTTTCGCTCAAATGCAATGCCAGACACCTAAATTGAAAAGGTTTTAGTGTGCAACTGGCGAACGTTATGTAAGTCTAACCTTTAGTGTGAGCAACATCTGTATCATGTTTGTGTGTCCGGGCACGGCGGGCAGCCCAAAGAGGTACACAAGCCGGAAGAAGACGAGGTAGCCAAACATGACCCCAAATGTGACCAAGTGGCATTGGCTGCAATTCAATTTGGTTATTTTCCAATGTCAACTATCTATATCTATGAATTGCTTACCTGGGATGCACGAGGAGCACACATACTGTGCCCATGGCCACCGAAATGGCGCAGTGCAGACTGTGGAAGCCCGAGACGACGACAACCACAAGAATGCCGAGGACGGAGCAGAGGGTTTTCCGCTGTGTCTCATCGCGAATTTTCTTCACGAAATGGCCGGCGCCTATACAGGCGAGAAGACAGATTACGTATATGACGTCGTCAAGGCTCATTCTATTGATTTTTTATAGTAGCCGCGACGTGCGGCTATCTGACTACGGAAGATTATTGATATTTACTATTCGTGCTTCTTATTCTTCGTTGATAACAACAAAGGGAATGTATATCGATATATGTGTGGAGTAGAGGTGGGGAACTATCGATATGAGATTGCAGCCAAGCAATTTAGTAAATCATTTTATTATTAAGCACTTATATTTTCGACTGAATTCAAACATTTTGCTAATTAAAATTAGAGCTGTTCAGCTGTTTTATATAACAGCTATATGGCGGTGTGTTCATACGTATTATTTTTAAGATACACTTTTCAACACTGATGGGGAATACGAAGCTTCCCAAACCTGGTCACACTACTACAGTAATTGCGGTAAATTTGCAAAGTGCGTGTGAAAAGTCGTGTCATTGTAAGCAATTTCTTTTATTTAGTGATATTCAGATAATTCTGACATTATCTGAAGCATGTTTTACCCGACTACATGTTGGCGTCGTTTGACTTGTCATATTTGGTTCAATAAGGAGTATTTATCATCAAAATGCAAAGTGGAAAATGGAATAACGGAACTTCTATACGAAAGGAGGTGGAGCAAAGATTAGTAAGTGACAGCAGATTAAAGCTTGAAAAATACCGAAAAGCGCATCGGATTCTTCAGTATTTTCATGCCTTTAATTAATCGAATAGTTTTCGCGTTGCCAACCTTGTAAATATTGTCGCTCCGTAAACTGTGTTAACGCGTTAAAGCTGCCTGCTACAACACGCCAAACACAAATACGTTATTTTTCAGTCTAATCAATTAGAATTGGAAATTGCTATTGTTTTCTTCGTAATAGATAAATATTGAATTGAAATCAAATACATGTAAGCAGTATTTAAAATTCAGTAGTTAAGTTGACTAAGGCAAGAAATGACTAACTTCTTGTTAATTAATTATTAAAGCGGCACGCGATCTTTGCGTCATCTGACGCTGTTCGCATCAATAATTGCAAAATTAAGCGAACTTACGATAACTATACGTATTACAACTCTAACATTTATGATACAAAAAAATTAATTGATGCAAACTCGTTCTAAGAAATTCCCACACTACGTCATGAATCGAGCATGGAACCGGTATTGCATCATGAAAGCGACTTGCGCTTGGGAAACGCGTGCCAATCTGCTACTATACGCACACTAACGATGGGGTAATGCCTCGATGAGGTGTTACTAAATGATCTGGTATTGGAATTGATGGGAAAAAGTTCTACGCTCGCAGAATAATGTCATATAAAAAGCGTGCGAAGTGCGCTGAACTCAACAGAGTCTAATAGACACTTCACTTGTCAAGTACTGGGATCTATTAAAGCTGATTAGGATGTGGTTCGATATACTTACTATAGTGCTACTCCTTGGCACAACTCAAGGTAAAGATAAATCAAGATTCCTATTTGTAAAAGGCAATGTTTAATAATTTATTTACTCCGCAGCTCAAAACGATGCAAATCCAAACGTCAGCTATGAAACTGAGATGAAGGAATTCATGTCCCTGTTTCCCGATCCCAATGAGCCTATCGACATAAATTTTCGTAGCGCCTTCGAGGGCGAGGAGTCCGACGATATCGCGGCCACCTTGGAGGCGGATGAATACGAAGGCGCTGAGCGTTGCGAATGGAATAAGTGCGACAATGATTTGAGTGAACCGAGTGGCATTGGCCGCTTTTTCGATCTGGGATTCATCAAGAAGATTGCCCACAATTTAAATCCGTTTGCCAACGCCAATCATCGCATGCTCTTCTATTTGTTTCGACGCTCTTCCCCCGACTGCGGTCGCCAGCTGGATTTTAGCAACAAACGCCGTTGGCGTCGGGCTGGCTTCAATAGTTCGCTGCCCACCAGGATCATCATACATGGCTGGATGAGTCAGTCGCGTGGTTCCTTCAACCGCGACGTGAAGAATGCGTATTTGAAGCGTGGTGACTTCAATGTAATTGTCGTCGATTGGAGCGCCAGCTCGGCCAACATTAACTACTTCTCAGTGGTGAAGCTAATCGAGGAGTTTGGTGCCCAGCTGGCTCAGTTTACTCGCGAGCTTAATCGTCGCTTTGGCGCCAGCTACGATGACATGTATCTGATTGGACATTCACTGGGTGCCCAGATTGCCGGAGCAGCTGGCAAACGTCTGAAGCCGGAGCAGTATAACACGATTTTCGCCTTGGATCCTGCGGGTCCCAAGTTTCGGCATCGCAGTGCCGAGTTTCGCATCGATCCCACCGATGCCAAGTATGTGGAGTCTATGCACACCAGCGGCAACTTTGGTTTCCTGCGACCCACAGGAGCGGCCACCTTCTATCCCAACTATGGTCTCTATCAGAGCAAATGCTTCTACTTGGGCTGCTCGCACATTCGCGCCTATCAAATGTTTGCCGAGTCCATCAATTCACCCGAAGGTTTCTGGGGCACACCTTGCACCCGGGACAATGGCGATTGGCAGTGCGATCAGAGCCAACGACAGGCTTACCAAATGGGCGGAGAGCCGTCCGTGCAGAAGGCGGGCATCTACTACGTGAAGACCTCTTCCAGCGATCCTTTTGCTCTGGGAAGACGCTAGCGACTGTAAGTGATCCTCAGCTGGGAGCACAACGTCAGTAATTTTTATTTATGTACACTTTTTTACTTTTATTATTATATCTGATTTAAATTGCATACCTATTTTTGTCATACTTTTAAGCTATATTATATATTAAGCCTAAAACTGTGATAAATATTTGAAAACAACGTACTGTATTTAAAAAGTTAAAAATTTGTTATAATTCATATAAAATATTTTTGTTATTTAATGGCCAAAATTTGTAACAATAGAAATAATAGTAATATGCCAAATTGTATAGTTTCTTTATATTTTATTTTAACAAGAATTATTCAAATAATTGTAATAAAAAATATTGTTTATTTTGAAATTCTTATAATTTATATTTTAAATGTAATTAAAACACATAAAATGTGGCTTCTATGTTTGTATTTGATCAATTAAAATCGAATGTCAAAAATTACCATCACGAAAGGCTAAAACTGCCATATTAGCTGGTGAAATACCAGGCGAACAGAAATCAGCAGCAAGCAGAAAGTCACTCAAATGTTTAGAGCTTTCTCTCTCTTTGAGTAGAGCAGACTGCCGCTCTTAGGATCCACATAGGAGAGCACACGTCCCCAGAAACTGACCAATGGCAGCGCGGCATTTTTGAGTGCACTTCTAGTGAAATCCACTTGCTATTCTATTATGTTCGCCTGGTAATTTCAGTTGCCCTGCGTGGTATTTTTATCAGTGTTGCTTGATGAACTGCAATACAACGACAAATCTATTAGTAATTGAATTTATAGAGAAATCTTCATGCTTATATGTTATGATCGCTTGGTGTTTTGGGACTTGTTGAATTGCAATAAAACATCGGAATATTAACAGATGCCTTTAATAGAGACAGTTAACACTGTTAACTTAACAGCGTGCCTTAACAGTTTGATTTAACATAAGCTGCGCAGGCGCGCAATTTGAATTTTTAATATTGTACTTCTGTGGCTTGTTTTCTGAATCTGTTCGCCTGGTGCTCAACAAATGTAACCGCGGTCAAATTGGCTTTTCGTTCAGTTTAACAGCGGACCCTGACATATTGAGTACTAATAAAAAATAAGGTAAGTATCTTATTTGTTTTTCAAGGATCTAACTGATCTTTCTATTACTTCCTTTTTTGAAAATATTTTTATTATATAAAATCCACTTGCTACTTTATTATGTTCACCTGGTAATTTCAGTAGTTGCACGTGATTTGTACTTGAAAGTGAAATTAAAATTGGATTCTATTTCCAATTGAATTGATCTGATTAATAAAGCACACTTTGGCTATACTAGTATTTTGCAATTCACCTTGGATATTCTTGCTGCTTGCGAATTGAATGTGAATTTTAATTAAAGACATAAACTTAAGGTACTCTCGCAAGTAGAAGACGAAGGACTACGACGAACAAGGACTTGGGCTAAGGAAGGTTCTAAGCGCAAATGCAAATGTTGTCTGGGCAATTCAATCTTTGGATCTGTGAAAAATGCGAGTTGTGCAGGGCGCTAATTGCAGCAGATAAATACGCCGCAGAGCCATAATTACGACAGACAGATTACGGGCCGCACTTAATTGTCGACCGTAAAGTGTGTGTGTGTGTGTGGCCCGTATCTTTGAAGCGACGCCGTTCGCGCCGTAATCCAAGGCAAGGCAAGATTCCGGCTCCTTCTCGATTTTAATTATTCGGCGATGCCGTTGCCTCTGCATATTCATTGGCTGCAAGCAACGTTTTGATTTCCATTATAGCCATTTTACTAACACTTTTCTTCCATTTTTTTTGTTATGCTCTACTGGGGAAAGTTTGCTTGCAATGTGGCTGCTGCGATAAGCTGTCCGAATGGGTTAAGAAATTGCCAAGGTATTGGAAAGCAGCGCCAAAGATGCACTCATAAATCCCAAAATGCACCAAAAACTATTTTCAGCACGATAACAGCGGGTGAAAAAAACCTGAAAATAGTCCATGCAAATAAATGAACGTTTAACAAATAATTCGCTTTTAATATTCGTTATGCTAGAGCTAAAGAAAAGTTGCTATCAAAGAAAGCAGAAGAAGTTGCTAAGAGTTGTAATAACTGCTAGTGATCGCTAAACGAAAACGGCAATTACTTTTATATCTAAATATTTTTTGATTTGAAAAGTCAAAGCAAAGTGAAGACCACTTTTAAAGATAACTTCCTTATAAGGACCCCTTTAAGTTTATTTACTTTGTTATAGTACATATGGTATTTTTTATTGTTACTTATTAAATGTAATAATAAAAAAGCCTGTTTACTATCTGTTTAGCGTGTAAGTGGAAAAAGTTGCTACTTCTCATCAAATTTATAGCAGAAGTGAAATGGAAGAGATTGCTATTATTGTACTTACATAGGCTGAAGAAGTAAAGCATCACATAAACAAAATTCTATTTCCGTTTTACATTATCGTGTTCTTATACATATGCGTTCAAGCAACTTCTTCCGCTATACAGTTGTTGATCAGCAGCAACAGCCTCTGAATTAGCGTTTGACAGAAGAGGATGCCACTACTTTTCTAAATATTACATTTAACAACTTCTTCTGTTTCACTCTTTCCTTTGCCGTTCTTACATATTCTCCTCCTTATGTGTAAAACTAAGTAGCAACCTCTTCCGTTATGTCGAAGAGAAAGCAGAAAAGTATAAAGGAAGACGCTGCTCCAATACAACTCTAACAGACGACGTTGCTACTTTTGAACTTAAGCAGAAGAAGATGTGAAGTACGCTAAGTAGCAACTCTTTCCGTTATACTTTAAGCGACAACTAGCATCGTCTTCCTTTTTACTTATTTGTATACGTTAAGTGGAAGAGGTTGCTACTTAGTTTTGTACTTAAGCTGTAGAATATGTAAGAATGCCTAGGGTGAAACAGAAGAAGCTGCTGCATTTGATATTTAGCAGCGTTGTAGCATCCTCTTCAGTTTAATGATGAAACGGAAGAAGTTGCTACTGATCGCGAAATGTATAACAGAAGAAGTTGCTTTAATATAAGGACACGAAAACTCAAGTAGAAGTTGATATAATTAATATGTAGCAGCTTCTTCTGTTTTACTTAACTCTAGCAATTCTTTTACTTAATATAAAAGGAAGCAGTTGCTTGTAACCTTATATGCATACATACATCTAAGTAAAGCAGGAAACGTTGCTAGAATATAAGTCGGGGAAAAGTTAAGCATAAATGAATGTGATATTAGATTCAAGTAAAAACAGGCGAATTTGCTAAGTTGAAGCAATTATTTGCGATCACCAAACGAAATCGTGAAAACTACTTTTAATTGAAACTGAAAATGATAAAATATAATGGAAGAATTCAAAAGCTTAAGACATTATTTTGTGTATTATTATATTTTAAAAATGAATACCATTAATTTAATTATATCAATATTCACTGCACTTTTATTTTATGTAAGTAAAAGTCGTATGCCTATTATTATGGCAATATTTACTGCATTACTAATTTACTCAGTTAAGTTAATCGCATCATCTAATGTACAAACAAGTTTAATTTACTTACATGTTTAAAGTTGCTTCATCAAGTTGGCATTGAGATCGATTCGAAGCTAAAATGCTCTAGCACAAAGCATAAATCATCACTTTTAGTTCATATTTCGGTCAGGAAAGAGCCTAAAATACAAAAAACAAAAAAAAATCTTTTAATTTTGGATATTTTCAAAATTTTAAATTATTTTCTGCGTGCAAAACAAATTTTGAGTCATGGAATACGGCAACGGAAACGGTCAATATCAATCGATGGAAGGCTATGGCATGTCCGTTCCCGATGGACAATGCCCAGAGTTGGGTCAGAATTACGATCAGTCTCGCTGCTATGGCGGTGGCTCACAGTATGACGACTCCAGGGGATATCAAAACAGTGCCGCATCCTTTGGTGGTCCTGGCTATCGCAGTCCACTGCGCTACAACAAAGTGATGCGCGAGATGAATTCTCGCAATGGTCTTTAGTAAGTTTGCATAGAATAATTGTTGATTAATCTGATAATAATAATAATAAACTCTTCTAAATAGCGCACCTTCGGATCGCTCTGGTTCTGGCAGAGGCAATGGCGATTATTACAACTCGCTGCCCGGCATTGGAGGATATGAAAGTCAAGCCTATCAGCCTCGTAATTCTGGCAATAATCCTTACTATTAGACGTCGTCGTCATCGTAGTTGTGTGCTTGTAATGCTTGAAAGAATTTGTACAATTCGACATGTTCACACAATATTAAATTTACGAATAAAATTAATTTTAGATGTCTAAGATCATTTATATTTAAGTTCGATTCGGCAGCATTTTTTTTGAAAGTGTGAAAGAGAAATTAAATGTTTTGCTTTGTTAAATACAAAAATTAAGCCAAGAGGTTTTTCCATCAAGGGTCGAAATTTCGATAAACCAAGGCAAGAAAAATAAAATAAATTGTGGAAATTAGATTTTAGTTTTAATGAAAGGGAATTCCAACAATTTCAGAAACGAGAAAAATTGAATAAAGATCCGCAAATCTACTTATAAATCTGGAATAAAACATTCATGAATGAAGATTTTAATCCTAAAATGAGATGTTTTTAATCTTAAATGCAAATTTATCATCATCTTGATATTAGTTTGTTTAAAGATTGTTTTCTTTATATAGAAAAACACCCGAAATGAGGTTCTAATTTTAATGGCAGGAAATTTCAACAATTTAAGAAACAAGAAAGATCGAAGATTTTTTTGTAATCTTTTCTTACAATCTAGATCTTTTTCTCCCTGCGGAATGGCATCCGCAATCAGTTCATCAGGACATTATATAATCTGATCAAATCACGTTCAAACTGAATGCTTTAGCTGACATTAAAAGCTAGACAGTAAAGCAAATTAATTTGCTATTTGCTATTATAGACAATGAAGATTAGTTTAGTGTTTCATTACAATAAATATTACTTGTTTTTGATAATTGCATGTTTTTTTGTTTTAATCATTCTTAAGATTATGTTCAATCTAGTTAGCTTTTCATCGAGCTCATCGCCTTTGAATAAATTTAACAAAAAATACTTTTAGTATTCGATCAGAAATTGTAGTTCCGAGACCTTCCCCACAATATTTTCCAATTTCTTTTTTTTTTTTTTGGTTACAAAATTACAAGTAAATAAGTGTTGTTGTTGCCTGCCTACCAGTAAAATTAATCGTCATTATGGATTATGTTAATAATTGTGCGCAAGTCGGAGGCTGTAACATGCGCATGCCGCCAACGCAGATTTATTATCCCGAGGTATAGTTATTGATTTTATTCGATGAAGTATTCGATTTAAGTTGATTTTGATTGCTTAGATGAACGGCGGCAAAGGTTATGAGCAGGGATCGCCAATGGATGTGATGAATCCGCGTTACGAGAGCAGCTACTATAAGGATGAAGGAAAGCGTCATTACGATGGCGGAGATTATAATCACGGCGCACACAAAGCTGAACCCATTGATCTAAATCACTTTTATGATGGCGGTGATTTTAAGCATCCCAGCGATAGAGAAAATCGAAACGATGTGAACTATGGATCACAGCATTATTATGCAAATAGCGCTTCTGCTTATCGCTGCTATGCGCGAGAGAATCGTCGTGCCAAAGAGTTGAATGCTCGTAATGGTCTTTAGTGAGTTCTTTTTATAAAATATTACATTTCTTTTATAACTCTTTCATATTTATAGCTCGCCCAGGGATAGCTCTTACAGGCATAATACTTATCCCAACTATAGCGGTGAGTTTTTGTCAAATTATTTCCTCAAATATTATTATTAATGTTCTCTTTGCAGATGACATTCCCCAAGGGAGCTCTAGGCACTCTTATTGGCAGTGATCACATTACAATTACAATAATAATCTTATTGAATTGACGTGTAGCATATATTTATAGTATACAAAGTCATGCTCGATGTTGTACTTGCTAATGTTGGGTTTAACTATCCGTTTTATGTTTTGCCGCTGACGTTATCTCAAGGTGCTGATTTAACAGATTATAATATATATTTCCTTTCGATTGACAAGAATGAATTTAACTGCAGACAGAAGCGCACTTTTAGAATATTATGAACAGATGACTTAATTGTTGAATTATTTGGTTTTATCGAATAAAAATAAAGTTCAGAAAGAGAATTGATTTAGATTTTATTTTTTATATTGTATTTTATTACAGTTTGTTGAATAACTGTTTAAATGCAGATGGTTGATTGCTTGATTATATGATTGTATCGAATACAAATAACATTTAGAAGACTAATTTTTTAAGGAAAGAGAATTGGCTTCGATTTTTTTTATTTTATTACAGTTTAGTGAATAAATTTTTATGCATTTACGTATTGCTTGATTAGTTGGATTAACCGCATAACAAATGAGAGCATCGAATACTGATTCGATTTTTATAAGATTGAATTTGAAATGAATTCTTTGTATTTGATTGAATTGCCTTCGGTTTTTAGTTGAACTTAACTTTAGCTTAAGTAATCTAGTGTAGCGCACATTAAAAAAGAAGTTCGTCATACTGATTGATTTTTATTAGAATTGCTTTCATATTCCAGACCAGTTTAGTTTAGTTTGTAGCGCACTTTTTACGCATTTAAATTTTGCGAGTGTAGAAGGCAAAGCGCTTGGAATGGGGAGCGGTAATTAACGTGTGTTTTATGGCCATTTGCCACAGGATAGAAACACTCGCAGCAGTCGCAGTTGGAATTGGAGGAAGAGGAGGTGGAAGAACCCATTGGTTGGTTTTGCTTTGTTTGTTGCTTGCATTGAGAGGGAGAGAGCAAGGCGTCCCAAACCAAAGCGAATGCAATGAAGGATTAAAATAAGAAAGATGTGCAAATAAAATATATTTTACAAACGGACAACGAGGACAACTTTTGCAGCGTCGGAGTGTGTGTGTGTGTGTGTGAGACAGGCTTTTGTGCGCCATTTGAGGGGCGGGGAAGGGTGCAAGGTGACGGTCCGAAATGCGAACGGAACATGTCGATGGGGGTGAGCGACGACGACGAAGCCTGGACAAAACAACAATGGCAACCGGACTCCAATCTCTCTCTCTCTCTCTTTCGGATTCTCTCTCTCTGTCGCTGCATGGGAGCATTGTCAAAATAAATCAATCGGTTTTATGTTGTTTCTGGAATTTTTGTTTGCTGTTTTGCGACTTTGTTGCCTCCGTCGACGTCAGGAAGCGGCAGCCGGTGTGTGTGGCAAGAGAGAGGAAAGAGGCGGAGGATTTGCCTTGCAACACAGCGCCAGCTTGTGGTGGCATAAATCAGTTGGACGTTGGACGCATTTATGAAAGGATAAACCACTCATACACACACAGCTCATAAAAATGCACAAGTTGGAATGCGACGGTGTAAATAAAAATACAAATTTTGAAGCAAAGCATTCGCTGCTGATCTTGTCCACTCTTCTGCCTCCCCCTCCGCCACCGTTTTTGATTTATCTCGATGGGAATTAAGATGTCTCAAAAGTTGCCACGAGGCAACATTAAAGGAGTCGCAGCATAATCGCTGCAACTTCCTGCGGCAAGGAACGAAATGGAATGGAACAGCGTTTGGAACTGAGGGGGGTAGGGGGGGGGGGGGGGAAAGGACCGAACGCAAACTTTCGACGATGTCATTTTCTTTGGCTCGCTTCTGCAGGACGTCTAAAGTGATTTCCTTTTAGTATTTTCAAAAACTTTCACCAAAAGGTGTTTACTTACTCCCACACACATACACACACACTCACACACTCATTCGCTGTCTCTTTCTAACTCACGTGTCTAATGAAGCACAATTCTGAAGCGCATTTGTGTCCTCTAGCCGCAAGTCTTTTAATCCCTAATAACTTTTAAGCAAGTGACTTTGCTCATGTCCAAATTCATCATCCTTTCACGCAGTTTTGTAGTTGTTTTAGATGTGTGTGTTCTTTGGGTTGGACACTCGAGAGATTTTAGCCTTTCATCCTCGAAAACTTGCCCCGCTTAACACATCATTAGCAAATTGCAAAACTCTTCTAGGCTGATGCGATTTTAATTCTGAGACTGAGACTAAAAACTATCAACAATCATAAAAAGTACATAATCCAAAAGCATTCTCAATGCGACATTCAACAATTGCTAACGTTCAACGATGCAGCTTCAGTCTAGAATAGAATTACATCTTAGTTGATGATTACATCTCTTCAGCTCGGCGAGTTCTGAATACTGTTTTCAATCGAAACTTGTTCACCTGTTTAGAAATAACAACGATTGCCCATTGGATGCTGTAATTGAGAACCTTCGTAATTGCCTAAGCCTAAAAAAGGAAATATTAAATGATTCCATTCCGAGCATTTAAATATCTATAACTAGCTGAAGCCCATCGATGTCGACTACTGCGAGCTGTGGCACGTTGTTGAGGAGCGACTGCGCCAAAGGATTGCGAAGCATTTGAGTACGTGGATATATGGGCTTCATTCTCTGGCTACTACTTTGAATTATGATTAAATGATTTAAAATAAAGAAAAACTTTTAATACTTTCAATGTTCTAAATTATGATTAAAAAGAATGCAAAGTTCTTAAGACCTTTAATGCTTTTAAGTTATGATTAAATGTTTAAAAATAAACTTCTCTTACTTATTTAAATAAAATTTGACTTAAATCAATTTCGTGACACTTCTATTCTTTAAAGTTATGATTAAATTATTTAATGATTATTTAAATCATATTTGATTTAAATTATTTCGTGATGCTTCTATTCTATGGATTAAAAAGAATGAAAAATTCTTAGTAAATTCATGCTTTTAAAAATAAAGATATGTAGGCTTTCATTTTTTCAACTTGTATTAAAAAGCAAAGATTCTTTCATACTATTATTAATTTAAGCTATGATCATGCATGCAAAAGTAGAAATACTTTTATTCATTTAAACTATATTTTAAGCTCACGTCAATTTCGTGATGATGATAAACGAGTCTATACTAAATTTTGAATTTGATTTGTCGAAGAAATTTAAAATTTTTCGATAAAACGAAAAAAAAGATTGTTGCTGGCCGAAACTATGAACTAAACTAAAGTTACAGGCAACACAATAAATGTGTATTGTAGTAAATTTTTGTCTAATTTTCATGAATTACTTTATTATTAAAATCAAGTTTAAAATATTTCTAAATTTTAACCATTTAAAAATGTAAAGAAGGCATCGAAAAGCGTATTGTAAAGATGAGCTGGACAAGTGACTCGAGACTCAAAGGCTGAACGACAATTGTTGGATATCCTGCTTAAGGACACCCCCAGCAAGCAACTCCTTCCCCCCATCAGCATCCGCTCCCCCTTTCCCCTTCATTGCTGATTCGCTCATATTTAGCTTGTCGCTTCGTATAGAATGTGGCGGTGTCATAAATTAAAACTTAAACTTTTGGAAATGTCAAGTATAAAACGGTAAATCTCCGCACACACACACACACACATAGAGAGCAAAGCACACACCCACCACACACACACACACACACACATACACACACACATTCGCAGCCGTCTGTTGGAAATGAATTGCAGCAAAAGAGCTGGGCAGAAAAGGGAGAGATGAGGGGCGGGGGGCGGGGGGTAGAAACTATAGCCGGATGGAATGGACGCCCATTGAATGCGCATGTTTTAGTTTTCGGGGCGCTTGGCACCAGATACGACGACGAGCTGAGGAGCTGAGCGCTCTAGCTCTGAAAAACTATACAGGCAAACCAAGAAAAAGCACAACAACAAGGCACAGAAATGGAGGGGGGTAGTGGAGGAAGGGGAGGGGGGAGGGAAAACTCCACCCGTTTCACATAAATTTTGGGGGGAAAAGCAAACTTACAGATTATCCGCATTTAGTTGTAAAGGTTCCACAAAATGTGTTGTATATCATTTTGGCTGGACTTTTGAAAGATGAAACTTGCTCCAAAGTTGTTCTTGTTGTTGTTGTTGCTGTTGTTGTTTCTGTCGATGATTTACATTTGATTTACTTTCACTGGGCGAAAACTTTGTGCTCTGCTCTGCTCATTTGCAATAAATTCCAATACAATAACACTCCTCTCTCTCCGGTCAGTATCTAAATTTTCTAATCATCATAAAATCTTGTTATCATTTTCATAACTCGAGAAGCCCAGAAACAAAAAAAAACAGCAATCTAAAAAACTTGACACATTAAGCGGCGAAATTTACTATTTGTAAAATTGGCGGAAAAAAACATTTAAGTAAAATTTATGAAAATTAAAAACCAAAACCAAAACCTAAACAACTTTTTGGTCATTTGAGAAAATTTAATTGATCGCATAAATTCCTTGAGTGGATGTTGCTGCAACAACAACGACAACAACAAGCGGAACAACAACAACGACAACAACAATAACCACAGCAATAACCACAGCAATTTATGTCAATTTTCCATGGAGAGTTTCATCCCCCCCCCTCCGAAAATAGAACTCGCCCTGAGACGAATGAAGTGTAACCGCGAACATAATCAAATTTTACTTTTCGGCCATCGTCTTGAGCTCAAGCATAAGTTCTTGCACCCTCCTCTTACCTCTCCTCCCCTCCCCCTCTCTCTCTCTCCTAACACCTGTTCGGGTCTTTTGCTTTTGTTTTTTTGGGGGGTGTCTTGTAGCAACTTCTCGCTGCAAATTGCCATCTTAATTTGAAAACAATTTCGTGGCTTGCTCATTTTCCTTTTCATTTTTTTTTTGCGCCACATAAACATTCATTTCTCTTGGGGTAGACCAACAAAAAAAAAAAGAAAATCACGAAAGTTTCTTTACAACGGCATATTTATAATAAAATATAAAACTACGAGTTGAAGTAGCTTGAAAGCAAATTGTATTACAAATAATGAAAGCATTTTTAAGTATTATATAGTTGAAAAAACTATAAAATCCAAGCATTATAAGAAATGTGATTTATAATAACAGAAACCATATATTTTATAAATAATTTAATATCTAAATTTTCTAAGAAATTCGTTTTATAATAACATGCCATATATTTCAAATCTATAATTTTTTTGAGAAATGCGATTTATAATAATATATTTATATCATATATTTTAAAAACACATTTTTGGTTTAGTTTTCTATGCCTTCTTTGTTACTTTTGTTTTTGGAAATTAATAAATTTCTTAGATGGGCTTTTCTGTGAATTCTCGGCGTGAATATTAAGTTAAAACGTTGAGCATATTTACGGCTAGAAGTGAATTTAGTTGCGGCGAGCCGACAAATTTTGTTGTCTCACGGAATTAAGTGAAGTTTGGCTTTTTATGAAACGATAAATTTGTGTATTTAAAGATCGCGCTGGACAACAGCAAAAGGAAGAACTGAGTGGTAGAGAGAGAGAGAGAGAGACGCTCCCCCCTTTAGCTGAAGGCAAGCATCCCGTGCAGGAAATAGATTAAACTGAGCAACACTTGCGCCATTTGGTTTCCTCTTCCGACGCAGCCGCTGGTTAAATATTCAGTGTCCCCGCACGGAATTCACAAGCACAACACACACACCGAGAGCTTCCCCCCTCTTGCTCCCTTTGCAGCTTCAGCTTCAGCTTCGACTTCAGCTTCAGCTTCAGCTTCCCATTTGCCAAGTCTTGACAGCCAACGGCATAAACTTTTTGAATCTTATTTGTAAAAAAAGAAACTTGTTGTTGTTGGGGTTGCCCATGTTCTATGTTCTATGTTCTGGGCAAGCGAGTCGCGTAACAATTTCCGTAACCTCATAGGCCGCGACCCCTCTGCCACCTTCCCCTCACTCACCCCTTCGCCTGACTGCATTAAATAACTTTCAATTTGAGCCAAGAACTCGCGACTAGGCAGCTTCAGCCTATTAGCCCCCAGTGCCAACGGACACTGACACCGTGGACCTCTTTTCTTTCTTTCGCCACTCGGGGTCATTTCACAGCCTGGAGATAGAAGAGAGAGAGAGAGAGGGGGGAAAAGGGAACGCTTGCTAACACGATTTGCGGCTGGCAGAACATCGACAATTTGTGGACTCGGGTTCCGGTGTGTTTATTAGTTCATTTTGAACTTGCGAATGCAAATTACACCGCTTGCCATCCAGCCTGACCACCATCGAAGTTGCCTTTGGGGCTGCTTCCGCGACCTCGCTTGGCTTGAGATCCTCTGGCTGTGTTTATGGCAGTTGTCCATGCCATATTGTTGATGATTTTAGCAGAAGAAGAAATGCTGAGGTAAGATTACCTTATAGTTCTTTTTTAGATTTAAACTAGTTCTATTGCAAGCATTAAAATAGAAAGCAGACTTCTTTATGTTAAGTTAGGTTGAAACTTTTTCAATCTGTGTGATATATTTTTAATATTCTTCTCTTTATATTCTTCAAAGTAAAGCAGTCTTCATAGTTGCTAGAAGACAATCATTACAATTTACTATTTATAATCACGTATGGAAAATGTTTCGAAAGCTACGTATACTTAATATATTTGGCTTCTTTTTCAGTGTATCTATGAGCGAATTGTTTTCTACTACATTTACTTGACCAAGTGCTATAATTGTGTAGGGAAAGAATGCATCGAGAGCTTAGAAAACATGCCTACAATTTCTCTTGAAAATAGTGCAGAGTTTCTAGAAGTAAATTCTAATTATAAATTTATTTGGAAGCGTTCAATGGCAGCGAAAGCCTTCAGCTTATAAGCAAGAATAAATGAACAGGGCTTACATTAGTTTAAAATCTTATGCGCTATTTGAAAAATTCTTCTGCTTATAATTCTTAAAAATAAGGCAGCCTACAAAGTAACTAGAAGACAGGCATCATTGAATACCTTATCTATAATAATTGCACACAAATTAGCTGCAGAACTAATTAAGAATTGCCACATAAAAGTGTAAGAAAGAAATGATTTTGGAAAGCTTAGATTTAAATATTCTATATAGTCTCTAAAATATCTTCATTCAAAGTAACGTAGTATCTAGAGTCAGAGTATCTAAAAGTTAATCGTCAAATACAATTTGTAGACAGTTCAAAAGGGATTTTTCTATTGCAGCTTTTACTTGAGCAATCAATAATTGTACAAGCAAGGAATAATTCTCGAGAGCTTAGATTAACTTTACAGTCCTATAAGATATTTGAGATATACTTCCAGCTATAAGTTTTTATCATTCAATACAATTCAACTTGAGTAAATTTGCTTCATTGATTAACCTAAATACTTTTAATAATGTCACGCCGATTAACTGAAATTCTAATAGTACACTTTAGTGGACATTCTTCTACTTCCTTCACAGAATCTGCTCTGTCTCTTCGCTGTCATGACTGCAACAATCAGATTGGGAATATGTTAGAAGGAGGCACCATGACCATAATCGACTCCATTCCCAGCCTTGTGTCTGTCTCTTGTCTGTGATCCTCAGGGCAAGGGAAGCTGGCATTTGGCAGCTAAAAAAGTAGTTTATTTGTTTTGGGAATTTTGCGAATGAATGCGCATTTCAAGTGGCACGAACTGAAGATGAAGTTTATTTTATGGAGGCAAAGTCTGGAGTCTCTTCTCTTCTTTTTTTTGCGCTGCCATCTAACGTTCCACACGTGTGTGTAATCAAATAATTTAAGCCAAAAATCGAGAAATTATTACGAGTGCATTTTTACAAATTCATTTTGCAGTTTTCCACACAAATCCGCCGAGGATTCTACACTCTCTCCTCTCTCCCCCACACAACAAACTTGGGTAAGGACAACATTTTGGGATGGAAAAAGTTGTTCGAATTCAGCATGCAAAGTGGCCAAAAGCAGCATCGAAGGATGTGTGGATTTTCCGGCATTTTGGCGGCGCGCCCTCTTTTGTTTATTTCTTTGAGATGTGGCAGCAAACGAACAAATGTTCCCCCCCCCCCCCCACATGCCCCTTCCGCTCATCCCCCCTGCTTATGTTTGATTGTAGAAAGTAGTGAGAGACTCTCTCTCGATTCCGAGAGTTTGTTTGCGCCTGGAGTTGCATTCCAGGCCATTGGCGGAGATGCTTGCAGGACACACGTGTGAGGAAGTGCCACACACACAGTTCCTCCCCCTCCCTTACCTCACCCTCCGCTCGTATCAATTGTGTGTGATGGTCAAAAGTCATTTCAACAGCACTAAATTATTATTATCTTCAAGAAGTTTCACATGCTCGACAATCATCCAAAAATACTCTCCTCTTGCTCCTCCTCTTCACCTGCCGCCTGTGCCTCTGCCACGCCCCCCTTTCGCCTCCCACTTCTCCCTCAGCACTCATAAAGGATGCGTTTGCATTGCATTTGTGTAGTCGCATGGAATGTTTTGATGTTTGCCCAAAACTTTCCTCTCCTGCCAAAAGCCAACATAAATATACGAAATAAAAACAAAAAAAACACTATCAAGCAAATCCTGATAAATCCCATTTAGTAACTTGTGAAATAAATATTAAAATATATCAATTTAATGAATGAAATAAAATAAAAGTAAATGTAACAGATATTTGAGGCAGATTTCAAAATTAATATAAAGGTGAATACAAATATGTGAAATAAATCTTGAAGTTATATTTGCCAATTCAAACATATAAAGTTTTAAGATATGAAATGTATTGTATGTTACTTAAAAATAGTTGCAAAATTCATGAAAATTTAAAACAAATTTTTATGTTATATATTTTCTAACTCTAGAAATGAAATTTTACGAAATGTTTTATTGATGAAAGAAACTGCAATATCTACATTAAGAGCAGACTCTAAAATTAATATAAAGGAAGTGAATGAAAGAAAAATATAGAAAGGAAATCTATTTTAAAGTATTTACCTTCATTTATGTACAATTTTGATTGCAAAAAATATTTATGTGTAAAGGAACTGAAAAATTTATATATTTCGCAAAATCTTAAAATAAAATAAAACAATCATAAATTACTCTAATTAGATCCAGCAAAAATTTAACAGATAAAACTTTCAACCTTATTATATCTTTAAATCTATTAATACATTAAATTACATTAAACGAGTTTTCCATTAAACTTTTTATATTCCAAAATTGAAAAAAGAAATGAAGCAAAGAAAAAACGAATTGATTGGTCTCTACTTATTAAACTAAGCTTAGGCTACAAATTAATTGAAGCAAATCAATTTGTGATAATTGTTTGCTAGTTGCATCAACTGAATTAACTGAGTTTTGATTAGCAGTCGGTGCACTTTGGAATGTAATTGTGCGTAAAATGGTTTTAGTTTTGTACAAATTTTGATTGCGAGGTCGTAAATTGCAATTAGAGCTTAGCTAACCGAGCAATTTGCATAGAGTTTCAATTTGCTGGAATGCAGTAAAAACCTCAAGAGCGAGATAGAGAAAGAGGAGTACTTAGAACTTAGCACTTGGGCCAATTACATAAGGAAATTACTGGGAAATCGCGTTGTGCAATTGGCTGGCCGCAGAAAAAGATTTTCCCAATTTGCTGGATGCGAATGCAACACAACAATTTGCAAAATGAAAACGGTTTTTGTGCAACCAAATGTGGCAGCAAACAAAACCAAAATCCCAAGTGTCGCCGCCTTTTGATGATGACTTTTCTTTTGCCCTTTTTTTTGCTGCCATTCAATTCCAGAGATTTCACCCAGCTAATTTGTTCTCTAATATCGTTAAGTTGTTATTAGACATTTCCGTTTTATTTTTGTTTAATTTTTGTGCTGTTTTTAGCTTCGCTTCCTATTTTTTGGCAGCTGGCGCTAAGTGCCGCTAATTGAAATTTCGTTTTGTTGCCACTTTTAATTGCGGCTTGCGACTTCTAATTCGACTGTCTCCTCTTTCTTTCAGCTATTACCCAGCTACATTTGTGCTTATTATTTTTTAGCTACATGCAATTAAAAGCAACTGTGTGCACGCTTTGCAAAGCTAATGCAAATCTTAGAAACAAATGCAGAGAAAATAACAATAAGTGAGCAGTTGAGGAGAGACTCGTAAGGAGTAGTAAATATAAAAAAGGGAATTGAAATTAATTGGATTTTACTGTTTTCTCTCTTCCTATTTCATTTTTTATTCAAAAATCCATAATAAATGGTTTCATTTGCTAGCTTAACTACTTCTTATTAATTTAAATTAAAAAATTTAAAATGTAAGTTGAAATTGTGAAGAGAAGTTTCAGATATGAGACAACACTTCTAGCAGAAGACAAATTGTTTGAATCATTTGCAGAAGAAACAACAAAATTCTACATGAAACTAGAAAACTAAATTTAAAATAATTTATTGATATTCTAATTTGGTTCTTTATAATTATTGTTATTATAGTTATTTATAATTAAGAATGAAGTTAAACATTAAAACATTATAACCATAAAACAATTGTTGCCAATTCATTTGCTGGAAACTTAAGTCTAAGCTTAGGAAACAACAAATTAAAGAATACCATAATAAATAAGATAAGGAAGAAAGTCGCATAAGAATTCAAGTGTAAATTATCTTTGAATCCAGTGTCTAAAAACAGACAAATATACTAAGAATTCAATGAAGTAAAATAAGGATTTTAATTTTAGAATATAAAACAAAAAACAATTGTAATAATGTTTTAATTTTGATGTTATTGTAGCTAAGAAGTAGCCAGAAGAAGCAAAAAAGTAAGTAAAGTACAAGAAGGAATTAAATATTTTACTTTTGGTTAACGAGAGCATAATATTCACACATATTTAAAATAATAAATGAATTTAATGTAATCTCTTTTTCTTTTTGTGTTGAAGTATGTGATGCACATGTTTCATTTAAAAATCTTAATAGATTTTGGCTGAAATTTAATTATTCAAATAAGCTATGAAAGCTTAAGCTTTGAATGAACCTAAATATAATAAGGAATTAAATATGTAACTTTCGGTTAACGAGGGAATAAGTTTGGAATATAAAAAGCAACATTTTGTATTTGTAATATAGAAGACATAAAAGTAATACAACAGTTTACATTAACTAAATGTAAATGTAGTTAATTTAGTTAACTAAAGTTGCTGTAAAATTTTTATGTGCTTCTATATTACGAATAAAAAATTCCTAAAAAGATATATAAAGAGAGTTCTCTAAGCAGAATTTGTGCTGTAGCTAATTAGAGTAATTTGTGATGAGCAAGAAACTGCTAAGCTAGAAGGAAGAGAAGAACTAGAGTAAAGTAAACCAACTTAACATATGCTAAACACATGCAACTACTTTGCTAGTCAGATGGGCGAAGCAGAAGTAGTTACCTCTATCTACACCTGGGAGAGTGTGTGTGTGTTTGTGTGTTTGTGTGTGTGTGTGTATCCTTTGTCAATATTCATTATAAGAGTGCATACTTTTGGGGCGGCCAGTCATAAAGTTGGGCAAACGTCTCATAAAACGTGACGATAATCATAATTGATGCTCGAGCCCAAGCCAAATTGGCATGGTCAGGCTTGACGAGGGGAGGAGAGAGCGGGTGGACAGGTAAGTATTATGCGGGGGGGGGAGGGGATTTCAAATTGTAATTTAGTTTGCCTCAGCATCAGCTTTAGCATCAGCTCAGCAGCTGCTTTGGCGTGTTAGCCTCGTTCTTTGTTGTTTTTGCCAAATTAAGGGTAAAATTGTTAATTGAAATTTGTGTGTGCTGACAAGCAAAGAGACAGCGAAGGGAGAAGCAGTCAAAAGGGGGGGAGAAGGGGAGGAGGCAAAGAGAAGCCCCTTTTCCCTGGTCAATTTATTTGGTGTCCTGTTATTGTTGTCGCTGCTTCAGCTGCTGCTGCATTTCCAACATTTTGTGGCCATGTGTTGTTGCCTCCTCTTCTAATGATAAATCAATGCAACATATGGCAATGTTGCTCCAACCTTTGCCTCGCTGTTGTAAATTTGAAATCAATGTTGGCCGCCAGCACAAACAACAACAACAACAACACAGGACACAGGATACGCAAGGACACACTACAGCTGCATCTTTTTTCCCCAGTTTGTTTGTTTTTTATTTTTACGCCTAAACGCATTTCTTTGGGGCTCGTAAATTGTTTTGCTGGGGCAGGATTGGACTGCTGTTTGTTTGTGCCACACGTCGTCGTCTTGGACTCCAGAGAGAGAGAGCGAGACTCGGACTGGGACTCGAGTCTAAGGCCGAGTCTCGGTCTCCACGCAATCCATTATTGTATTAATTAACAGGAACAGGATCACCAATCAGACGCTTGATTAATGATGTCACTCGGCGTCGTAAATCTCGATTTGAACATGTGCAAATTTCGGATGCAAATAAATGGAGATGCGCCTCGTTGCCTCCGCCGCACACACACACAGAAACAACACAACACACACACACAATGCAGACCAATCCCAGGCAACGCCTTGGCCTCTGCTTTTGAACATAATCATGCATTAGGCCAACACACAAACACACACATTCCTCCCTGGACTCTCTGACTTCCTTCCGCATGCTGAGGACAGCAGTCTGAAACAGCAACAGAGATCAGAGAGAGGGAGAGACTTTGGGGCAACTTCAGCAACTGCAACTCGACGGATGCATTAGCTGGCGATTGTGTTGCACTCAGTACAGAGGCGAGTCGCCTGTTGCTTCCACACTAAATGTTGCAGCCTAATTAAAGGGTTTGTTTGAATGCCTAATACTACTGCAATTACAACTTCATTATGCTTATTTGCTTACTACTTTGCAGTGCATAGATTTTAAATACAAGTTCTTTACTTTTCGTTTACTGCCTAAAATATGAAATATTGAAAAACATTACACAATATAACATAAAGATGGAGAAGAATTTATATGTAAAATGTTAAGATTTAAAACAAATAAGAACTCAAAAGAACTTAGGTATAACATGTTGAGTATTAAAAACAAATAACAACTCAAAGCAAGTGAATGAGAAGAAAATTAAGTTAAGTATACAAGGGAAAGAAAAATAAACTATAGAAGAAAAATTAAGTTGTGTATATTGAAGTAAATAGAAACAAGTAAGTAAGCTAATAAGAGCAAAACAGTGCAGTATTATTCTAAAAATATATCAAATTAATATACCACAAAAATGCTAAAATATAACGAAGGCTATATTTGGAGTGTAGAGTAAATTATACCAAATTCATATCGCCACAAAAGTAATAGAATATACTGAAGAGTATATTTGGCATATTAAAATAGTACTACATTTCAAATGTAACTAAAATATATCAAAGGCTCTATGTGGTTATAAAAACATATCGAAGAAAATATTAAATTATGTTCATATATAAAAGAAAGAAAATCATATATAAATTCATCTATAGAAATTTAAAAGTTTCTACATTTTTAAAAGATTATTGATTTGAGTAAATTTGTAAATAATAATGAATTTAAGAATTTCGTTTTCCTTTTTTCTCTAAATTAAATTTTGTATTTAAAGCTAGATTTAATATAATAAACAAATAAAATAAAAGTATACTAAAGCTCTAAAATTGTCTGAAATATAATTCCACAGCTCAGTTTGACAAACAAACTAAAAATCAAAACGCGAAAACTCTTTTTAAGCCTTCAAAAAAAAGTTGAGTATAGAATAATAATTTGCTAATCTACTTTGCATAAAGATAAAATAAATATAAGCTAATGTGCCTCTTCGTATGTTATGTCGACTGCATGCAGAATAACATTTTGAGTTATTTTGAAATTGGTTGATCATAAATTTACGTTAATTGCCAGCAGAGAACACAGCGCCGAATATTGTGGAATTCTGATTTGGCGCATTTTGACTAATAAAGCAAAATGACTGCAGCGACCACATTGAAGAGGGGAGAGAGAGGGAAGAGGAGAGTAGTGATTGCACTGGGGTAGATTTGAAATGGGATACCGCAGGTACTTCTAATCTTGTTTGGCCGCGATTATAAATTGTTGCGTACTTCATTTCGGCCAGAATAATAACATGAGTAATTAATTTAATGTGCCACCGACAGCGATACTGCAACAGAGAGGGGAGAGGAGAGGTGGGGGGGGGGGAATTGGCAATACGAATGAACTAATGTTTATTGCAATTGTCGCGTAAATAACAATGGGGCACAAAATGCATGCAGCAGTCGCAACTTGGCTTGGACAACAGCTGCAACAAGCAGCGGCAGCCAAAATCTGGCCCCAAAATGCAAATGGCAAATGGTTGAAATTATTTTGCGACCGCGGCTCCAATTTGCAATGTGCAAAGCATGGGAACACATTCATATGTGTGTATATATTTAATTCAGGCACCAACCACAGTTGTTGTTGTTGTTGTTGTTGTTGTTGCTGATGTACCTGGTTGGTACATCAAATGAGCAACCAGCAACCACCTCTCACTTGTGTGTGTTTGGCCATTAATTTTATTATTTTTATTGTAACGTTCGAACGCATGTCCCTTGAAATAAATTCGTCCTCAGTTTATGGCGCGTGAATAAATGGATGAGTGCAGCAAAACATTCATTTAACCATTTGATTGCTGCTACTATTGCACCAAAACAAAATATTCTCTAGCTCTAGATATTTACATAGATGTAGATATAAATATTCGTAGAGCTCCACTTTGCTATCATTTATTTAATTTTTCGCATACCATTTGGTTGGTAAATAATTGTCGCCAATTCGGTTACCACGACTAGACAAAATGGCAGCCATTGAAATGAGTTAATTATACAAATGTTGCTCCTATTCATTTCATCAGCAAATACACACACACGAGTATTCTGCAAATGTGCAATTGATAAATTACCTCATTTTAATTGAAATAAGTAGGCTCTGCAAATTCGAGATTTTCCACTCTTAAATAATTCACTTAAATTTGTCAATTGTATTTGGGATTTGCTAGACTAATTTGTTAATTTTGTTATACAACTTTCATTGAGTTTAAAATCGATCAACAACAAGCTGAATAATTATTAAACTAGGCATACATATTGTTCAATCAAAAATGATTTGAAATATGCGTATACTTAATTTAGTGTTGACACAGAAAGAATGAAAAGTTTTTGTTAAATTGAAATTCATTTTGCCAAAAATAGAAACTACAATACAACTATGAATTATAGAAATTCCACGCAAAGTTTAGTTCTGAATTAATTCTTTCAGCTTTAATCATAAATGATTAAAAATGTTTGTCTCTCATGTGTAACTTCATTTATTCTTAACTCATAATCAAACGTTCTCGTCTCTTGGATATTATTTTTATATTATAGCCAACAAACACAAAATATAGAAATCTAATCAGCACAGCTTAGTTACCAATTAATCAAGTGATTAATTTCTATATAAGTATATAGTTATGTATTCACAGAAATCTGCGTAGTTTAGCTGTGAACTTATGCTTAGAACTTCAATCATAAATGATCACATTTATCACTTAAAATGCGTGTACTTAATTTATTGTTGTAGCAGAAATTATTGAAAGTTCTTCTCAATTCGAAATATGCATAAAAAATTTTAACTTTGAATATCAAAATCTTTTTCGTTTTACGCTCAGTTTAGCTGTGAATTAATGCTTAATCACAATAATTAAAACTCAATCATGAATGACTAAAAATTGTTGAATACAAAATTCTTCTCAAATCGGAACTCAATTCTTCTACTATGAATTATAGAGAAACCTTTTTAGTTCTACGCACAGTTTAGTTATCAATTAATGCTTAGAACTTCGCTTCGATTGACTCAAGTTTAGGGGGGAAGCGGAGGAGGAGGAACTGAAGTCATTGTCAGTTTTATGCGACAAATAAGTTAAAGTAAGTGTCGTCCTTTTGGCTTAATTTACCGAGCAAATGTTGGGGCCAGCTGTGAATACACTCAAACAACACACACACACAGACACACACAACTATGGTGAGTGTGTTGAATGGTTGGGGCAAGTATTTGAGGGTCCGTCTGGAGTTTTGTTTATGTTAGTGTATAATGTCTTCTCTTGGCCCTTTTTTGGTGTAACAAATTGCGTCTGCAAATGTGACTCACTCACTAGAGAAGGAGCAAGGACATGGCAGGACGAAATCGCTTCGAATCGAGAGACGAGACGAAACGAAATGAGACGAAGCGAAGCGAGGCCATTCTCCAGTTTATGGCGCACTTGCCGCTGTCTCTCGTTTACCGCATCGTAATGTCACTTCAACAAATCACACCAACTTGCCCCATAAATTCTTCTGTTAATTCCAATTAGGCAGCCCGGCCACATGCCGGAGCAGCATAGCAAGCAAGCACAAAACAACAAAAAGAAAAAAGCGCACAACGAATGCCAATAATTGATTTTCCATGAAGTAATCCTAACGTCTGTTTAGTTATGTTTAAATTTATGCGAGTCAAAGGCAAACTATTTTATGTACACAGGCAAAGTCGTCAAAGAAGTGAAACCTAAAAGCCAACTAAGGATTGAAGAGTGTATTCAAAATACTTGACAGAAAGTAAACTATTTCTAAAAAATCAAATAAAAGAAAGAATTCTATTTTAAAAATTTTCTATAACTTTCATTACGAATTTTTTCGAAAGATAAAGTGGGCTAAAAATTATGAGTCAGTCACTCATTTAAGACCTGAAGCATTTTCCTTTAATTTCATTAAAAAGTTTAATCACAAAAGTGTTAAATTGATAAAAATAGAATATATGGAATTATTTCTTATGAAATTCTTCTAAATTGATTGCTTACATTAATTTAAATTACTAGTTCAAAACGAAAGATTGAAAAAGAAAGATTCTTAATGAAATGGTTAATTTAAAAATCTGAAATATTGAGGGGATGTTTTCTTAATTTTCTTATAGCCCACAGTTATTTAAATATTGCGCCTTCAGTAGGCTACTGCATTGAATTTAAATGATTTGTGTGTGGCATAAAAGAAGAAGGGCGCGCATATAAAGTGGCAACAGCTATTTAAGCGCCTGGCCAATGCAGCTGCGGGCCACCAAGGTGACCAGATTGAGAAACTGAACCACAGATGTGGAAGAGCAAGCGTAAGAAGAGAAGGAGAGCGTAAGGGGGAGGGCAAGAAATGGACGACGCATTTGCCACTTTAGGGCGACAATTTATGGGTGCTTTTTTCAGGTGCAGGTATGCGCTTTTCCGGCCAAGCACTTAATTGATGTTGTGTCGCGTAAATTATAAACAAAACAAAAATTAAAGTGGACTCCACGTTGGGCCGCAGCGTGACTTCGAAGGGGAGAAGAGGGAGAGGAGAGTTGGGCTCGGAAATGCTGGCGGATACGGAAATGCTTTCATCGCAAGTGGTGTCGTCGCTCATAAAAAGCGCACACACAGTCACTGGGCCACCTAAGAGTCCTATCCACACACACACACACACATATATATATACATCCGCCACACACACACATACACATACACACGAGTGAGGATACGACTGTGGTCAAGGGGCTAAGCAGGCCGCGCTTCTCGCTGTGAGTGAGGTCAAGCGTGAAAGTGGCGCTTCTTGCAGGCGGATGTGCTTCTGACCTGCCTCCCGCTCCCGCTCCTTGCCACAACATTTTGCGCATAAATTGTACTTTTTGCATTCCAAAGTGTCCTCCAAATGGTCATCTACTGGTGGACCATGTTTCTGCACCTGACTCCTAATCCAATGGCCACCCTAAAGCGAACACCTTTCCTATTGACATTTTACGTAATTGTATACTTTATATTGTTTATCAAAGTTGTTGACTTTGCTGCTAATTTGATTAAATTTGCTATGAAGCATATGAACAAGCATTAGGTTCATATTTCAAGTGCAGGGTCAATAATGTATCTACCAAAGTTTGCTCAACGTTTTAATCACAATCACTTGCAATGTTTTTCGCAATTTATTTATAGATGATTGCAACAAAGCACTCAGCAGTAATAAACTATTCTTTTTAGAAATATATAAAATAAATTACTTTAAACTTACTCAGTCAATTAATAATTGGTGTATTTTCTCAGCAAGCGAAGCATTTTACATTTTCGTTTTGTGTTTTTCATATAAGAGGTTAACACTTTGAGAATCGCATAGGAGAGCTTTCTACAACCGAGTCAGACTTGAGCTTGACCAGCGACACTTTTTCATTTCATTTCACAAGTTAACAATTTAGGAATCTACCAATCACATCACACTTGAACTTGAACCGAAAACTTTGAGCACATTTCACAAGTCAACCATTTGAGAATCGCGTAGAAGGGAGTTTTCAAGTTTACCAATCAGATCACATTTGCAATTGAACAGCTTAACTTTAAAATTTGAGAATCGCATAGAGGGGAGTCACGAATCTACCAATCAGATCACTTTTGAACTTGAGTAGCCAAAATCTTGGCGCACATTTCGCAAGTAAACAGTTTGAGAATCGCATAGAAGAGTCGCGGAACTACCAATCAGATCATCTTTGAAAATAATCAAGTTCACTTCACACTGAGCACTAATTCACGCACCAAATCTCACTTGAATTTGCACTTGCGAAGTTAACTATTTGAGAATCGCGTGGAAGAGCGTTCTCACTTACTATTGCACTACTTGAAAATCTATCACTTTATGTTACACTTGCTAAGTAAACAATTTGAGAATCGCGGGGAAGAGCGTTGTGAACTTAGTTGAGCAGTTCAATTGCAAATTTAACATGCACTTTTACTACGACTTTTAGCATATCCGTACGCATAGAATTACAAATCAACTCCAAATTATAAATTAGATATAAAGTTTTATATTTAAAACAAAGCACTTTTCTCTGACTAGTATTGGTCATTTACAGCCAAATTGACGTGACATCAAAAACGCTTAACGAAAGGTGATTAAATTTAAGAGGCGACGAGTTAAAGTGCAAATCAGAAATTATATGCGATACGTAGGACAATTGCCAGTGTGTGTGTTTTGGGTGTGGGGGTTGGAACATAAAACAAAACAGTGACAAAGGAGATGGTGTGGGAGTGTAATCCGCAGGACAACTGGCGATGGCAATGGCGATGGCAATGTGGCAGAGCAAGTGCTACTCAAATCTGTGCGTCTGCACGCATTACAAACGAATTACGAGACTCGCTGGGCAATTGCAGTTCATTGTTATTTAATATGTCGTCGTTGTCGTTCTCATTCTCGTGTACTCGTTGTCCTTGTCGTTGAGGTCGACAACGAGCACGGCTGGAAATTATACTTTATGGCAACTGGCAACTGGCGACTGGAGTTGAGCTGAGTTGAGTCAAGGCGCAGCAGAGAGAAACAGGATGCAGGAGGCGGCAGCAGCAGCAGCAGACGGCATGACACTGATTGCGATATAAACGATTGTCAACGTAAACGTATCCAAGTGGATTATTGCCTCATGCCAATTATCATATCAACGATACACAGTCGAGTCAGGACATGCACGGGAAATGGCCGCAACACACACACACACACGGAGAGAACGACAAGTGGCAAAGTGGCAGCTGTTGTTGCTGCACTTCCAATTGCCAATGGTCAAGTTCAGTGCTCAGCCCAACTCTCCGCCCACGCACTTGACGAGGCGTTGATGCTGTCGGTGCCTGCGCATCAGCATCAGCATCCGCATTCCACATCCGACCCGTTGTCAGGTGTGGGGCCAAATTGCATGTACAATTTTAAATGGATTTTGATTGTTTATGACAATTCGACGAGCTCTGACTGGCCAGCCCGCTGCTGACCACTGATAATACGCCATTTAAATAATAACACGAAAGCCTCTCGTCCATCTCTTGTCTGTCTTTCTGTCTCTCAGTCTGTCTGTCTGCCCTCTTCAACTGCTTTCAATTTGGTGGCTTCACTTTGGTCGGTTGCATCACTGCAATTTGTGTTTTTAAGCCTACGACACTTTGCATAATGCAGAGTGTCAACATTTTTGGTATTCTTAAGCCATATTTATGGCTATTTTTCAGTCGATTAAACAGACTTTCAAGTTTTGTCAATGTGCGCTGCATTTTTAGTGGTATTTTTAAGTTAATATAATAACTTGTTACTTTTTGAAAATTCTTGGCTTTAAAATCTGAATTATTGGGTATGTGCATAAAATTGGAATTTTGTATTTTTTTATAAATTTTAATTTGGAAAATACAGCTACATTTTAAAGCTGATATTAAATGATGTAGGTTCTCCTTGTATAATAAGACTCTTAAATTACTTTACTATTTCAATGTATAGCAGTCAATAATAAAAAACCTTGGATGATAAGAAGCATGCTTGATAAAAAACGATAGATAAAGAATCTGATTTGTTTCCATGCTCGTTTTGTATACACATGAATGTTTCACAATATTTCAGCATATTATTTAAGCATCAAAGATATTTGAATAACCTTTTTTTTAATAACTTTTATCTTTGAGCATATTTTTGTGAATTTTTTGGACTATACGCAATTTAAGATAGATACAATCAAAAAGATGCAAGACTAAGAAAGGTAAAAATCAAAATATAAAATGTTATCTAAGCTTCAACGACTTTTAGCTTTCACTACGATGTCGGCCTTTTCCTTCAGCTCAAGCATTTTGCGCTGATTCTCCTTGAACTGCTCGATGGGATCCTCAAACTGACTGTAATAATGCAGCACTTCTCTGACATCCTCCATCTAAAAAAGAAATACGTTAAAACAAATTTAATAATGCTTTAGTTTCAACTATACCTCATATTCCGCAATGAGGCTAAGAAACGCTACCAGATCGAAGAGCTGCACATCGTCGTCGTCGCCCATCCAACGGGAGATGGCGAAAATGTTATCCGGATGCAGCGGCACCGCTCGACGATCCCAGTCGACGACGATGAGTCGCTGCAGATTGCGATTGAGCCGATTCAGATTCTTGATGTGCTGACCATCGATCACTTGAGTCGCTCCACGCACTAGACGATATCGGATATAACCATTGGGATCGAGGGCATCGAGTATGGGAAACGCTGTCATGCCCTGCTCCGAGGTGTAGACAACGATCTCAAAGTGCTTGCTGCACTGCTTGAGGAAGTAATCGACACCGGGACGCTTCTTGAAGCGCCACCCAGTCTGATAAGTCCAATCGGGATGCACGAGGACATCCCTCATCTCCAGCACGAGCGTGTAACGTGGCTGCACATAAGGCGGCTGGAGAATGTCGGGCAGCAGGCGAATGGGCAGCGGCTCCTCGAGCATCCTTTGATAGTACTGCAGCGAATGCCACATGCGTTGCAAGTACTGCTGTGGCAGCGACAATCCGCTCAGCTCGTCCTCAATGCTCCGCCCCATCTGATCCTGCTCCGGTTTGCCCATCTCATAGATGGCCCACATCACGGAGCCACAAAGACCGCCCACAACCAGACTGTAGCCGTAGCCCCATCGCGATGGCTTCGGCTTCGAGTTCTTGTAGATGCCGAGGATGGGAGTTGGGTTTGACTGTTTGGCTGTTGGCTTTTGCTTCGCCTTTGTACTTTCCTCTGTGTGCAGTTGTTGAAGCGTCTGTTCGCTGATCTTGGCCTCACACTTGTTGAAGCTGCGCAGCTTGCTGGCCACGCTGCTCCAAGTTTGGCTGCTTGGCAAAGGGAATTTGGTGGCAGCCTTTTGCTGCATGGCACGCAGCCAGGCTGTCCAGTTCAACATGCCCGAGATGCCCGATCAAAAAAATATGTGTTACCTACTGGGTTTGTTTCTCTGAGTGTTTTCCCATGACGACTTTAGTTTGGGAATGAATATGTTCAAAATACTGGTAATGGATGATGTCAAAAATATGGTGATGAGGAAGCTGAACACGAGCAGATTCAAGAACAACTGAAGCAACTGATTGTGTTTATTAATGAAGTAACTTATTAGGATTAATGTGCCAATATTTCCAATGGTGTCATGCAATTATTGAATGGTAATATAAAAACAATATTGAAGAGAAACATCTATATAAAGAATCACCAATATTCAGTTGCCGACAATTCAAATTTAAAATATTTGAAAACATTGTTGGAAAAATTATTGAGATTGCGTTATTTGAATAAATTTGGTTTGTAAACATATAATACAAAGAGTTATTAGAAAAATACTAGTCAAGAATTGAAACATTGTCAGAAATTATTAATTATAATATAATAAATATAATATAATAAAATATAATAAATAATACAATTAATAAAGAAATATTACAAATATAACAAGTAAGAAAAATAAAGTTGAATATGTTTGAGTGTGAACTATGATTAGTATTGTATTTATGTGATTTATTGGAAGACTTGATAGATAAGATGTTAAAAACAATTTAAAGTGTGTCTTAAAGAATCACTAAAATCGCATTTTAATTCATATTATTTTAAAAATACTTTGCAAATTATTTACAAATTGACTTATAATACCTGTTCATTATTTTCGTGAACTAAACATTGTTCAGAAAGCATTCTTTGGCAGTCTCATGCATGTTTAGCCTGTTCTGAGTGATGCTGCCTCAATTGTATTATCTACACTTCACACCCAAAAACTGCTCAGCTTCTTGTTTTGAAGAGTTCTAAACAACTCGTGTTGGTCTCAGGGGCGTCGCATGTAAATCTACTTTATGGCCGCTGACTTTGGCGGGGAGAAAAGTCAAAAGTTATGCAAGCAGCGAGAGAATTGCGTGTGGCCTGTTGGTAAATCGTCGTAAATGGCAGGGAATGGGCGAAAAAGGGGATGAGCTTGGGGTCCATATGGGAGCTGCGTGCCAATGAGATGGAAGCGTATTTGCGGTTTTATTTTTTAACGAAGCTCAGCCGTCAGCTGGCAACTTGGGATCATCTTCGGAAGCTGTTTAACATTTTGGGCCGTGACATTCTCGGCCTGAGCTTGATGAAAGAACCGAGAAAAAACGGCGAAAAAACAATACGCTTTTCATTACCCAATCCCAAACCGAATGCCCCAAAAGCCCAGGTGTGCTTATTTGCGTGAAAATTTGTGCGTTGCGGAAAAACTAATTTTGATTTTAATTAAATATTTATGAATGACGACGACGAAGGCGAAGGCTCGAACTAATCCTAAGCGAAAGAGTGAGAGATGTAGTAATAAAATAAAATAAAATAAGCAAATAGCTGGCAAATAACTTCTACTTATCACTCACAGCGCATCAGTGAGAAAATTAAGGAATTATCCCTGGAGAGACACGCTGAGCGCATTGCGTGTGCCTCGTGTATCGAACCCCTTGACCAACTGCTCCCAACCACTTTATATATATACTATAGAGAGTGTATATGGCTTGGCTTTTACCTTCACGTTGAGAGGGTGAGAGAAGGTTGCCTCGTTTATTCGATCAAAAGTTACGAGCTCATCTTAGATTGGACATTAAATGGACACTAAAATATTTTCCATCTGCACGCAGCATCCCCCAGACTCTGACCCAAAACCTGAACTGAACTGAACTGAACTGAGCGAGGAACAAGCGCAAATAAATGTCATGAAACAACTCATTGACAGGCACATAAGGACACTGGTTTTATGGTCCACAGATATGACCAAAATATATGATTACCATGTGTCCAGCAACATGCGAGCTCGTAAATAGGCATTTTCTGTGCTTTAGTTCCTCCTGCTGCTGATGCTGATGCTCCTTCTGGACACAACACAACACAACCACCCAAAAGATTCTCAGACCTCCTCCTTTTCCCCTGCGCTCACACACCCTTGCCTTTAGTTTCGTGCTTCGAACTGCGTTTGGTGACTACTTTTTCTTGATTTTTGTTGCCCTTACACATTTTGGTTATTTAGCAAGTGATCCAGGTGGGACACATGTCCGACTCGGACTCGGACTCGAATTCAGAGTCGGAGTCGCCGCTTCTTTTTTTTTTTTTTTGTCTTTTGCCACTGTCACAGCCTCCGACAGAGTCGTAAAAATCAAAATAAAATGAAACTTATGCGTGATGTTTGCCTTTTTTCCTCCTCCTCCTCCTCCTCTGTGCTCTGTGTCCCTTTTTATGTGCTCTCCCTCTGCGGTTGGGAGTAAGGTCACTTTCTCGCATTACAAATGACACAAATTAGAGTTCAATTGATGCACAAATATTGCCATATACGGAGTCGAGTTTTATGACTTAACTTTACTATCAATTTAGAGCCTAAGAGTGTGCTTTACATTTTGAAGGAAAGTTATTAAATGAATAATAAATTAAACTTCATATATATTATGTGCACAAAGTCAATACTTGATAAAGAAAAAGACAAAATAATGATGAAATTGAAATTTAAAATACTCACATTATTTTCAAGTTTTAATTTTTTGAGTAATATATTTTGAAGTTTTAATTTTTTGAGTAATATATTCAGAATATTTTGAAGTTTTCATTTATTTTTGTATTTTTTTTTTGTAAATTAATATTATAATTTTTTCTTCATTCGATTTAAATACTTCGCAACAATTTTGTACAATATATTCGAGTAAATAGAAATATATTTAAGTCTTCTTCAAACAACTTTCAACTTTTAATCGATACGCTCATCTGCCTTCCTTAATTCAGCCTTAAGGTTAGCATTTGTTAATAGTTGATATTAGTGTAAAATTAAAACCATTTTATTATATTAATATTAAAGATTCATTTAGTAGATTAAAATCATAATGAAATGAAATTATAAAAAGCTGAAAATTCGTTCAATAGACACCAATATACCTAAGTAAGCTTCTCTTAATCGCCATTATCGATAACATAGTAAGCATAAAGTACAGTCAGCAGCCAGCATATCGATAAATTTGTATCAAAGAGAAGAGAAGAGAGTGAATGGCAATGATGCTATCGCGTGTTGCAGATCTACAAAGAATTGCTTCAACTTTGCTTCCATCTAAGTAACGATGAGAGGTAGAGATGGAGGAGGGCAGCTGAGCATCATGGCTGCTGTTGTTGGGTGCTTTTGGTCTTTGGGTATTTGGTATAAATTTGCTATTTATGCAGTCTGAGTGTATGCTGATTTCATCTCATCTCATTCAGTGTTACGTGAGCTGATTACGTTAGTCACGCGCGATTGCCGGAGTTTGCCATCGAGATGCTTCTGTTTGGTGCTCTTCGGGTTCCGTGACCAAAACACACACACACATAGACACACAAATACATTTAGAGTACGCACACCGGGTCATTTTGGCCATATTCAGTTGCTTAGCGCCAAATGAAATTGTGCCAACTGGCGACTTGATGAGAATTTCATTCTGTGCGGATTTTTATGAGCTTTGCCCCGAGAAGAGAGCAGCTAAGCAGGACTCCGCCAAGCTGCTCCACTAAATGATTTTGCATTATTTGTTGAGTTGGCTCCGTCTCCTCTCCCCTCCATCTCTCTCTCTCTCTCTCTTCCACTCTCTGTCTCTATTTTGGCATCCATAAAAAGTCAATGCATGCGAAATGTTTGCGTGACAAGCTCAAACTAGTTCGAAGCCTTTTGGAAATGGAGAGTCCGAGGTTAGTTCTGTCCGGTTTATTTGTTTATTCATTGAATGGGTCGAATCGTAAAAATTATGTTGATGAGTCATCAGTAAATGGCATTTATTTTATTGTCACCTTTGCTACGCTCCCCTTCTTGCTTCTTTTCCTTCCTTCAATTATGACGGGGGAGCAGACAATGCTCTTGGAATACTTATGAATGCTTTGCGATTTGATGCACGGACTACGAATGAGTTTTCTTATTTGTATTATTAATGATGATCCGAGAGAGAGAGCTGCATGAATGATGATTCATTAGAGCACTCAAACCCACTCGAAACAGCCACTCAATGGTGCACTTTTAATACACTATTATTTCGTTTGGCATTCACACTCACACAATCGATGGCATCTCCTGCCATAAACCACAATTCGTTGTCACGATAAATGCTCTCGGCCAGCAGCACACAGCAAAGTTGTTAATCGAGCCAAAGCCAACAACGCACAGTGGGGAAATTATACAAAATTATGGCTCATTTCATACACAGAGAGAAAAAAAACAAGATTAAAAAGTAGATTGAAAATCTTGATTTAAGACATTTTTGATCCTGTAAAAAATATCTTCAAGTCAGACTATGTTTAAGCAATTTTAAATCCGAATTTTTATGCGAGATTAGCATTTTAAGATTAAAATATTGTTTCAGAATGTTTTGTTCCAGATTGAAAAGAAGATAGCAAATCTTGATTTAAAACTTTTTTGACATTAAGAAAAAACATCTTGAAAATGAATCATGATTAAAAAAATGTATGCCTTAGTTTGCATTTTAAGATTAAAAACAACTTCTTTTAAGATTAAAACTTCGCAGGAAATCTTGATTTAACAACAATTCGATTTAAAAAACAAACAATCTTGAAATAAGACTTTTAGGTTGAACAAATCTTAAACCTAAACAAACGATTTTGTTCTTCTTAGTTGCATTTTGAGATCTTTTCATTCTTGAAACAACCTTCTAATCTTGAACTTTAAGATTGGGCAGCCTAAATTTTGTTATAGAATTTCAATCTTGATTTAGGAATAAACCTTCTCGATTCAATTATGACATCATACATTTAAGATTTTATTTTTGATCATAGCATGCTCTCCTTTCAATGTCAAAGTATGAATTCAAACTGAATTATACATGTATTTCATTGAAACTACAGAGAAAAAAGAAAAATCCTAGTACCAAAGAAATTAAAATAATATTCCATTTTCTATAAAAAAAATCGTTTAATCTAAAAATATAAGATTGTGCAGAAAAAAGCGTGCTTTCGTCACCACTGTCACAATTTGCCAGTCGCATTGGGGAGCAACCACATTTGAGATTTGATTGGATTAGAACAAGCTTTTGGCGGCACACGAATTGTTGATGTGTCCGCTGTGGTTGATTGGAATTGAACTGCTCTCTCTGCTCGCTGATGCTGCTCTTTTCCCACTTTCATTCCCACTCCAGCCAGGAGCAGCTAGTGACCTGACCACACACCGAGTCCCCACATGAGAAGGGAACGCAGAACGCAGTGTTGACAAGCCGCGGTGTCGCTGTTGTGTCTGTTCCTCCTCCAATTGGATCCACAGCACAACATCCGACTGTTGTGGCATTCATATTTTTTGGCTATCGATGTGATGCTGCTGCTGCTGCTGCTTTGCTGCCTGTGCCGATGTTTGCTCAACCTTTGGGGCAATTAGATGCGTCCAATTTCTGTGATTGCCTCGTGTCTGCTCTCTGTCTGTCGCTGTCGCTGCTGGTATTCATTCCAGCTTTAGCTGAATTGTTTCTGGTCACAGTGATTATTGCTTCATTGCAACTGCTAACTGGACAATGGACAATGGACGATGGGCAGTGTTGTTGCTCTAGAGGTAACACGATGCTGTCTCCTCCTTCGGAAACAATGCATCGAATTTCACTGCAAATGGAAAGAGTTTAATTTGGCTATAATTGAGTTAAGGATTAGCCACAAATTGCTAGTTACTCACTTAACTTGCTTGTGTCCAGCTGGATCTTAAAGTTGTGCAGCTGATGGAGATCGATGGTTTCTACATCCATCGACGACTTATTAGCTAAAGAATTAAAGCTGATATTTGAAGCTTGCTCTGTCTTATTTAGTTCCTCAATTGTTTTTCTCGGTACATCTTTTATTCCACTTTGCATGTCCACGCCGTTGTCCTCAAGTATGTCAAGTTCCGATAGTGATTGACTATCCTTTGGAAAGCTTTTCACCAAGTAGTAGGAAAACTCATCGCTTGACAGCTGAAAGCCGTTGCCATTTTTATTAAGCTCCAATTGATATTCCTGCTGCATCTTCTCAGAGATAAAGTAATGCTCAGATATCGAATTATTATAACCAATTGCAAGCTTATCAAAATCGGGATCATCTATTAAGTCTATTTGTTGTGGCTTGCCGAACTCGGATAAGTTTTCCGCATCGGTACAGGAATTATAATTACATTTTTGAGCTGTCTTCAATTTCTTAAGAGACTGAAACTCTTTTCCTTCCATACTGAGACTTTTGCCTTTATTACTAAGAGTAGAATTATTGATGGACGCTTGATGTTTATATAATTCCTGGTTTTCTAAGCCCTCAGTTAAAGAATTAAAACTGCTTTCGTCGGCTGGATTCTCAAAAGTTTTCTTCATCATTTTCTGTAGTTTCTTATTTGTTTTCAAATGCTTTTTACCACTAAAATTGTGCGGATTATCCAGCATAATGATCTGCAATAAAAATGTTGAAAGTCATTTATTAAGAGAAGTTTTATAGTTTATTTTGGGACAATATTAAAGCGTTTAATAAAATATTTGTGAAATTTTTGCATACCTAATTTATTTTTGCACGAATTTCAGACTTTATTTTCAACCCCTTGAATTGTTATTTTAGTATATTATACTCATTGATCTATAATTCTACTGTATTATATATCAACTGAATATGTCCTATTCTTTAATCCTTCTAGAGATTAATTTGACAGTTAACGCTTTTATGCAAATATTATTTTGCACATAGTTTGCTTTATTTATGAATATTGAGTCTAGTTTACTGTGACTTTTCGCTTTCTGTAGTTTAGTTATTGGCGTTTTTTGCCAATCTTTTAGTAAAAACTCCGACACTATTTTGGCAAATGCGAAAAAATCCGTCAGCGAGGACTCAGCTTCAACAAAAATTCTACTCCTAAATGAGTTGGTTTCTCGTCGTTGTCGCAACAAAAATGAGTTTCGTTTTTACGTTAGAGACTTGTAACGAGTTCAAGCTAGACTATGATTGGAGATTATGAGGCGACATCAGGCTAAATTTGATTGATTTTGTAGTTCTAAATGAAATAAAGTAGGCCTTGAAACGTATACTTCATAGGTTACTAATAAATCGAAGTTTTCATTGAGTAATCGTACTGGAACTTTTACTCTAATGGCTACTTCTTGGTTTTTAACGTTGCGATTTACAAGATTTTTTTAATTTACATTTTATTGACGGTAATGGAAGAAGTCCCTCATCAAGTAAAGCTGCGCTTAACATGCATTTATAATTATAATTTTGCCAAAATAAATATTGAATTCAAATGCCTTTGGTCTAAGATCTCATTTGGTTTGCCTGCGATAGTTATCAGATTGCGAATGAGCAAAGCCAAAAGCCCGCACAATGATCATTGGAGAGGAGAGAGACAAAGTCTGTGTGTTGTAGCCACAATTTCAGGTTTGCCTCAGCCGTGAACACGTTCAACATGAACGGCGATTAGTTGCATTTGTTTACGAGTATGGATTTCGGATTTGTCTCCACGGCTGTCCACAGACTCCAAGAGAGCCGGAGGCCAGCAGCATTTTGCCCCGGGAACGTAGTAATGGCCGCCGCCAGCCGTAACTTATTGCAACGTGGCGTGTGCACCCAAAAAAAAAACAATAATGGGGGAAGATTGGAGTCCACAGACTGACCAGCGACAGAGTCCATCGATGTGTGGTGTCAGGTGTGGGCTTGGGAATGCTTGCCCTCGGATATGAATGTGATTTCGTTTGCTTTCTCAGCTCAGTTTATCCACATTGTAAAGTAGACATTATGTTGATGTGAATCTCGTTTCCTCTTCCCATCTTCTTCTCTCTCTCTCTCTCAACTGAACTGAATCGAGTTCATATCGCGCTTGGGACATCAGCAGAGCAGCAGCCCCGACACTGTGATAATATCCCAGAAATTATTTTCAGTTACCCGTGTACATTGTCCATTGGCAAACGGGCCTTTGTTTTATTGTTATTGTTGTCCTGATGTCCTTAAGGCTTCAGCTTGAGCTTCAGCTTCGTGACTTTGTCGCTGTCGCTCACTCACTCCCATTTCCCATTTCTCCATTCCCCATTTTCCCTTTCCCTTTGCCGGACTTCTCGTGCAACTGCGGCCACATTAGTGGAAGATGGACATTTTGTTGTCCGTTTGTCCCGTTTGGGTTATTTTATGTTATATCTCGGAGTTTTTCGTAAAGCTCTGCACTTGCAATTATACAAAGAGCGACAACACATTCCATATATCCCCCTCCCCCCTGACTTGGGGTTGGAGCTGGTCAACTGAGTGGAGTGTGTGTTACGGTCTCTGTCTCTGTCTCTGATTTTTGCGCATATTGGCGCTGCACAAAACTAATGGCTTCACTAACGATTGTAACCGTTGTCCTTAATGGCATCCTTTCGGGCATCACGCGCATCCCGTTTAGACGATGTGTTGTAGATTCTCCTCCTCCTACTCCTTTCTTGCTCTCTATGTCTCTCATTGGCTGCTAGTTTTGTGCTGAAATTAGCAGCCAAGTTGTTCTCAACTCAAAATAAAATCAAACATTGCCTAGTTTTGATATTCGCTTTTCATTTCCTTTGAATAAAATATATAATAATCATAAAGTAGCGCGGCTTATCTTCAAACATTGTCATCAATGAACCACATCGTGTGTGTGTGGTCAAATAAAAATCGTACAAATTTATTGTTAATAGAAAAAAGGATCCAGCCAGGATGCAGCAACAGCCACAGCCACAGGAAGAGGCCAAAACGCTGAACCCGTGATGCCCATCTTCGGCAAACGCATCTCCGGTTGTCCGGTCCCTGGACACTGGACACTCGTAAACATCTCGAATGATACGAGTTCGTTCGGTTTTCGTTTTCGTTCTCGTTTTCGTTTTTTTTGGCGATATCGAAAAATAATCTTACAGCGGAAATGGCATATTTAAAAGGCGAAAGGATTGCTGCGATTTAACTTATAAAAAAGACAATGTTCTTCCCCCCTTTTTTCCTCCAATAGTGGCTGGCAATCCTTTTTCCCCCGGGAACATTAGATGGCCAAAACACTTTGGGGGATTTTTAGTGTTTATTGCCGTAGATTAGTTTGTTTATTGTAATCCTCGTTATAAATTAAGCGAAAAACTTGCGCCAAAACCAAACCGAATTCATTCGACTGCACGGCACAAGACAAAGGGGGCCAAAAGGGTTGCCAACTCGCTGTTAGAGTTGCCACCCACTCCCACTCTAACTCTTTGTCATCCACCTGCTATAAAGTTGTATTAATTCGCCGCATATTTCCCCAAAGGCATCGAATGAACTTAGCCAGATAATTGCTGCAAATAGTTTACGACCGCACTCGATAATGCGATAGTCCAAAGCAAAATTATTATAAAAGACAATAAAAGCAAAAGCTCGCTATGAAAAGGCATTTTCTTTCTTTACGAATTTGATTAAAGGGTGAAATATTAATTTTATATATTCGCAATAACGTTATAATTATATTGAATTAAATAAACTTGAACTTCTTAAATAAATACAAAAGTTATAGTTAGAATGTATGTACATATGTATAGTATTTATAGTATGTATAGTATTTATAGTATGTATAGTATGTATAGTATTTATGGTATTTATAGTATTTATAGTATGTATAGTATGTATAGTATTTATGGTATTTATAGTATTTATAGTATGTATAGTATTTATGGTATTTATAGTATTTATATCATTTGTAGTATTTATAGTATTTATAGAATTTGTAGTATTTATAGTACATATAGTATTTTTAGTATTTATAGTATTTTCAATACTTACAGTATTTACAATATCTATAGAATCTAGTATCTAGTATAATAAAAAATACATAAATTTATAGTGCATTCGACTAAATTAAAAAGAATTGATTAATAAAATTAATATTTTCTAAATAAATTCCCATCCATTCATTTCAAGTATTTATTTAATAAACTTGCAATTCCATTGCCACATATTGCCAGTATTAAAATCAAGTCCACTCTGCACACATATTGCATTTTCTACATAGCTCGTATTTTCCATATGTGAGTCAAAAGTTTTATGCAAATTTATTTAGCGGAAAGTTTTCATTATGCGAGCAACGTTGCCTCGCTTGTTGCATAAGTGGCAGTCACTAAATAAGAAGATGCCCCAAAAAATATGCTATGAGTATATGTTTTGTAATATCAAAATATGACAGCAGCTGTTTCCACAACTCGATTTCCCGATTCGCAACGCCTCAAGCTTCAGCGAGAAAATTCATATTGCAAAGCGCCAGATTTTCAATAAATGCGCAAAGCAAAAACAAAAAAAAAGAGAAAAGCTAATAAGCCAGGTGAGTTGGGAGAAAGGGGGAAAGAAGAAGATAGAGAGAGAGAGAGAGAGAGAGCATGAAAAGATATGATAGCATAACCAATTCCGTTGATGTTTGCATAGCATTTTGGGCACGACACTGAAATGACAAAACCCCATTAAGAATTACAGTTGTCTGTCCGTGTAACGACTCTAGTCTCTTCCCTTTTTTTGTATGTAATGCCAAAGCATTGTAATACCCTGTAATGGAGTGAAGTATGGGGTAGTTTTGTAGTTAGTTTTGGAGAGTGCTGAGTAGAGGTGATGATATGCATGGAATGAGAATGATTAAAGTAAAATACGAAATTAAAATGGAAAGTGTTTTAAAAGAAGAAGAATAATGTTAAATTTGGTATAATAAGATTAGATTTCATATTATTAGGTGTGATATTTTATTTATTTACTTGTTTTACAATGTAACTAAATGTAATGTATACAAATAAAATTAAATAAATAAAATAAAAATAAAGAAACTTTTTACTTGAAATATAATATATTATACTTTATTTATTTGTTGGGCACTTTTAATCAGTTTGAACTGGATTATGAATTATTTTTGATATCCGTTTTGTACTTCAAAATATATTCAGTATTTTTACAGGGTATAATCCAGTCTATAAATCTCCACTTCAAGCGTCTGCTTTAGTTGTGTTGCTGCTGCTTTTGTTGAGCTTCATAGAGTTGCGCGTCTAATTGCATTTTAAAATTGCGACACCATAAAATGTGCTTACGGTATAAATAATTATAACGGCATTTGTCGCAACAAACAGCAGAGTCGAACTCGAACTCCCCAGAGCTGTAGCCGGAGTCGGAGCCGGAGTCAGAGCTGTGCCCGTAGCATTAGCCGTAGTCGTTGTCGTAGCGAGTGTCGCAATGATTTTCGAGTGTCACCCAAAGGTGGAGTGAGGGGGAAATGCGGCAGCGTGAATAGAAAATGCTGAGAGTTGTGGCAGCAAAGGGGAAAAAGAGAGAGAACTGACTGCAACAACGGCAGTCAGTTGGCTTTCAGTTTGTTGTCGCATCTCCTGGATATTGCATGAGCTTTTGTGTTGCCCGACAACAAACATTTCGTTCTCGCCTCCTCTTCTCAGTCGCGAAACCGAATCCGATTCGCGAGGCAGCCACATTTTGCCATGCGATTAACGTGCGCTGCATATTTCCAGCTAATTTTCTAATTAAAATGCTATTTATGCATTTTTCAGTTTCGAGTCGAATTAAACATTCAGCGACAGGAGGCAAAGGACATCTCATTACCTATCAAAAGTGATTTCATATTCAGCACACAGAACTGCACTCGTTAAGTGCAAAGTTAAGATGACGATGGCGATCAGTGCGTATACTTAATAAAGGTAAAAGTAAAAGTTGCAGACTATATTTATTTATCACACTTAGTATTTCGTTGGTATTTCTGGCAATTTTAGTTTCTCCATTGTTGTTGGCTGTTTCATTGCATTCCATTTCAATGCAGCTTTATCGTAGAGTTCTTTGAGTTCCCTTAAACTATTCGTCTTGAAAGAAACTAAAAAAAAAATGCCTCCACTCAGAAGTGTGAGCGAAATAGCCAGATATATGCGTACAGCAGATTCACTTTTGCAAACACTCTTCAGCAGATCTTCTGTGAATAGTTCCACATTACCCCAAATCAGAACCATTCCAATTTCAGTGAGCAGCACAATCAGACAGAACTCGATGAGTAGCCTCAGGAATGCTGGCATATGAATCCAGTGTTGCGGTATCCATTGAATGTCATAGAATATACTCATTAGCGAGAGGTAAACCATGAGACTGGCCAGCAAAGGCGCTTCTGTGCAAATCTCCCCCGTCTGATGTACAAATATCGAAGTGCCCCAGATCAAGTGCAACACAATAGTCAGCAAAATGCTTAAAACGCTCGCCATTGTCAGCTATTCAAATATGAAATTGTTAAATGCACTTTTGAGTGTTACCTAATGCACTTACTTAGAGGTAAAACATTAGTTAATAATTTGGAAAATATTGTGTAAATAGATATAAATATTTCTATATAAATATTTATGAATAAATATTACGAATACTAAAAATGGTGTGTGAAGGTTGGGAAGTATTAAATAAAAGTGAGCTGATGTAAAATAAAAAGCTGTGAAGATGAAAATCTTTCAGGTAATCATTTTAGTTCAATTAGTTCGAATTGTATTATATTATTATATATAAATTAAATTGGAATCTGTTCTTGAGCTTGTCCATACGTAAAATTTATAGCTTCACTTAAATATCTTTCAAATTTTTAAGGTAATTATCAAATTATAATGCACTTATAATCACTTATCCTCTCCTCTATACTTAAATCTTTAATCTTTCCTTAGATATCTTTTACATTTTTTAAGTAGTTATTTTTTTAGCATAAAATTATTATATTACTGGTATTTTATTATATTATAAAGAATTTCAATTGGAATGAAATACATTTAATCTTCTCTAAACACAAATCTTGTATCTTTACTAAGATATCTTTGAAATTTCGAAGTATATTGTACAAAATTTCAATGGGAATCTGTTTTTCATCTTCTCTAAACTTTAATCTTATATCTTTACTTAGATATATTTAAAATTTTTAATTTAATTATTATATTATTATATAGAACTTAAATTGGAATCAATTCTTTATGTTCTCTAAACTTAAATCTTACAACTTCATTTAGATATCCTTAAAATTTGTTAAGCAGTTGTTTTATTGGTATATTATCTTAGCAAATTATTTTATTATTATTAAACAACTATATTGTAAAGAATTTCAAATTGAATGAAATACATTAAATCTTCTCTAAACTTAAATCTTATATTTTTACTTTGGATATCCGTATAATTTCAAAGTAATTTTTATATAAGCATACTATTATCTTAATATATTACTATATTATTGTATTATTACTATATTATTATATCATAAAGAATTTCAATAGTAATCTGTTTTTCAACTTTTCCAAACTTTAATCTCATGATACCCTTTAGTAATACCAACTAAAGCAGCTCGGTTAGAAAACGAAAGTACACACTTATTTGTCTTGTTTATATGGCACTTTTCATTCTTTCTCAGTTGGCTATTTATGAGCCATCATTTCAGTTAGAGCAACTTGGTTACGCCCCCTTGAGGTTGTCGCTGTGTTTAGTTATAGTTTGTGTGCTGCTTCTTTCTTTCTATTTCTGCGCTGTCAGTTGACAAGGATAACGTGTAGAGCAGAGGAGAAGCGGCGTTAAACGCACGGCAGCAATCCACTTCCACTTGATGTCGCATAAATTTGTGGCATGCAACAGCAGCAGAGCGTAATGCAGACTGAAGCAATGGCTTATGTCCTGTCTCGGGGCATCCTTCGCCTTGACTTTGCCTGTCCAAGTGCAAGTCTGGCGCACGCTCCGAAATTTATTTACATTCTTATTTATTTTGCCACTTTGCAATGATTTGAAGTTTTTACAGTCGCCAGTCATCGGTTGCTGCTGCTTTGCTTTCTCTAGGGGATTTTGAGTTGCTTCTTGAACAGCAACTGGATATGACAATCGCAATCGCAATCGCAATTGCAATGGAAGCTCCAGCTGCCAGACTGCGATTGGTTCGCTCGACGACTTGGGGCGGCTTTGAAAATGGACAGCAAACTGCAAAAGAGATGCTGATTTAGTAATGTTTTTGATAGCATAATAAGTGAGTTGATTTAGAGATGTACTTTTGTATTCTAATGCATTATGCATAATTGTTGAAAATTCTATTTATAAGTGAAAGACACTTTTTGGAATTTTTCTATGCTTTGGTTCACCATCTGGTAACATTTTAATTCATTTTATATCGCTACAGTAAATTAAACATATGGTATATTTAAGTATTTTTTATGGCAGAGATTGAATTGACTTGTAATCAACTATATTTTAAGAAGAGAAATACAAATATCGAAATTTTCATTATACATTTTTAATATGATATTTAAAGTTGTTATAAAAATATAATCTGAATATAATAGAATATCTATATACCAAACATAGTATATTCTTGTATAAAGTAGTAGTTGAATATACTATATTCAAGAAATTAACTCGATATATCTTAGGAATAATAACGCATTGTTGTTCTTTTATGGGTATCGGGTACAGCAGATTCAAGCTGACTTACTTTTAGATATTTAATAAAACCAGTCGAACAATCGAATTAGAATATCCAACACTGTAGTAAGAAATAAGTTAACTGCCTAATTTAAGTTACAAGTTAACTGTAACTTACTGAAAGTTAAACAACATTAGCCTAATCTATTTTAGCAATTCAACTAGTTACAGAACTTCTTTTAGTTATTACTCTGGTAAATGAAGAACGTAAGTTTAAACTTCCTAGGCTAATTTCTTAGACTAATATACACTTTTTTAATTGTATCTTCCCACATTAACAGCCGAGTGTGTAAAATTGTATTTAACAAAAACGCTGTCACAAATTGAATGTTGGAACATTTGAGCAAGTTGTTGCCAAATAAATAAATTGTGCTGCTCTCCCAAGAGGCAATACTGTGTGTCATATTCAATAAACTAGCAGAGCACGATCCTTTGGCAATTGCACACATGTTTATGGAATCACCTCCTCCAGTTACCATTCCCCCACTCTCTTTACCCCATCTTTATCCTCACTCTCTCCCATTTCCAAAGCTATTGCTGCAGCTTCATTTAATGGCAGATTCTCATGCGAGTGAAACTCGTATTTTAACGACTTTTGGTGCCAGCCAGCGACGTGTGTCCTGTTTGGCGGCGACAGATTTTTCTAATGTCTCCATTCGAATCCTTTGGCCAGGCAATTAAATGTGTGTGTGTGTGCTCCTTCCCTCCCAGCCGAGGATAATTGTTTTTTGCGTGCGTAAATGGAAATGCGAATGAAACGAGTCGAGGAAGCGACATAAATTCAGCTGCAAACACGATCTGAAATGAATTATGCCTTATGATTATTAGACAAAAGTACAATAGATAAAGAGAGGGGGGGTGGAGAGGGGGTGAAGAGAGGGGGAAGGTTACACACATCAAGGATGCTTCGGTGCAATTATTAACATTTGTGTCTGTCTGGCCAAACAATTAAAAGCAAAGACGCTGCATCACTCGGAGCTCGACCTGACACACATAACACACCTTGAGTGGGTGCAGAACCGTAGAGGGGAGGGAGTGAGCAAGGGGCAGGGGGAGGGCAGTGTGAAGAACACATGTGCAATTGCCGCTTGCCTTAATGGGCCATAAATAACCAGGACAACAATGAGGCGGCTGCAGCGCTTTTTCTCTCTCCTTCATTTTCGTTTGCCCTTTTTATTTCTTTGCTCTTCTCTTTTTTTTTGGTTTGGTTTGGTTCGGTGTGTGTGTCCACAGGACACATGAAATTATTGCACGTCGACGTGCAGCCAATCGCTATGCGTGTGAGTGTTGCATGTGTATGCGAGTGTGTGTGTGTGTGTGTGTGTGTGTGACTGCATGTCCTTCGTCATTCATCAACGCGACATGCGCTGTGGCTTAAGGGTGGCAGCGTCCTTGCACGCCATGCAGCAACAACAGCAACAGCAACTGAAAACCTCACCACAATAGTTTGGCCAGAACATGTGAAAATTGTGAAAATTTGTGAAAATGTTGAATTGCCGGCCGCCTTTTTTGATTTATTAGCAACATTGAAAATCACATAAAATGCTGCCAATATAATGTCGAGCTCGACGCTCGACGCGCATTTCGTTTGTTTTTAATTGAAAATAAATCTTGTCAATTTGCAACACAAACCAGACACATCCCGAATCCGTTTCCAATCCCTGATCCCTTTCAGTTTATTTGCTTTTCCCTCTTTTCTTCTTCGTTATTATGTATTTTTGGTCAAATTGTAAATTACTTCCGCGACCTTTTGTCGAGTATCCTTTTTTTCTCGGGTAAAAGGTGTTGCGTTCTCTTTGCTTCTGTTTTGTTGTTGCACTTTTCAGCATTATGTGGATTCCACTCGTGCCTTTTTTATGACAGGAGACGTTGCGAAAAAACCTACGAAAAAAAAAACGTATTTGGAGTTACTTTTGGCCATGGTCAAACGGCGACGAACATCCGCCGAGTGCGAGTCCTTTTTGGCCATTTGGCCTTTTACAATAACCAAACAAAATCTACATATAAATAAACATTAAAATATTTCTGCGAACAAAACATGAAAACACGACGCGACAACGCAAATGGAATGAGAGAAAATGTGCACAATAAAATATGATGATGTCGACTCGTCTCGACTAAAAAAGGTGCTCGAAAATCGTCGAAAAGTTGTATCCTTAATATCAAATTGCAAATACCCAGACAAATAAAGTAAATAGCCAAACTTTGCAAGCAATTTAATGTTTTTACACTTTTTTACTGCTCGATAAGTGTATAAGAAATTCGTTGTGGCTCTGAAATTGCAGCACTCATAGTTTATTATTATGCTGTTGGCTTTTAGCATTTTTACATTCAATAAAAATGCGGAAACTCGAGAACAAAAATTATGTGTATTTCTTTCCGTGCGTCTTCACACAGTCTTTGTGAAAGAAGTTTGCTTCACTAGATACTATAAAGCCCATTGTAGTGCTTTGTGTATCTATTAGAATGCATGATTAATAGCTGTTGTCGAGGAAGATATACATTAATATAAATTTAAGCTACACAAAGTACGCAATTCATCCATCGAAACTAATGATTTTGTTATAAATTCATTTAACTTGTAATAAAATATATAATCTTATAATATTAATATGAGAAATAAAACTATTTATAAGATTGTAATAAAAAAATGTTTACATAAAATTTAAAAATAGTTAGAGAAGTATGTAAATATAGTAAATATTTATACTAATTACTAAATGCGAAGAATATTTTCTTATTATTAAATTTTTACATGAGAATAATTAAAATAATCTTAGAATAAATATCTGATAATACTATTTATTATGTAAATATACTGAATGTTAATAGCAAATACTATATTTTTGTATGTAGATTAAAAATAGTTAGTTAATAATATACATATTTTGTAAATTTTATTTTGAATATAGATAAATAATATATTTCTCAAGATATCAAATAGTATCTAAATATACTGTATTCAGAATATGCTGAATGATGAATATACTGAATACCAAATGACAATACAATTTTCCTTTCTACTTTTCTTATTATCAACTCAACTTCTCATATTTATCTTTTTGAATTTATCTCTGAGAATACTAAATAGTATATAAATATTCTGAATACTGAATACAGAACATACTGAATACTAAACTCTCAATAAGAATACTATTTTTCTTTCTAATTTTCTTATTTTCAAACTGTTCACATTTATTTCTTTACATTTATCAAGCGCAAAACTCTGATTAAATTGTCGATTTGCTGACTAACTCTTCTGTTGCTCTCTCTCTTTCTCTCCCTTTTTCTTTCTACCTCTCCATTTTTCTTTAGCTATCTCTGTCTTTCCATGTCTATGTATGCGCAACAAATCAAAGTTAAAAATCATTTAAACGATTTCCAAAATTGTCACATTTGATTTGTTTGTCCTTGATAGGGGAAGAAACTTTGAATTTATACTCGCATCGACTGCAGACGAAAGAAGGAAAATCAAGAAAGAAGAAAGAAGGAAGAGGAGAGAAGTGAGTAGCAAAGAGAGTAGCAAGAAGTTGTGCTGTCTTTGCCGGTCTGGCGGGCGCGAGATCCTTGCGTATCCTTTTTCGGTTTTGCCATCGTTTTTGGCGTCGCTTGCATTTCGCAGTTGGCATTTTGTGGCGCAAAATGATTTCATGTGAAGCGGTGATTATTTTCACCTAAATGCCTGCCCACCCCGCTTGTCCCCCCCTCTCTCTCTCCCTCCACACTCGTTACGTTGCATTGGCATGGCCGGAACAGTTGCAACTACAAGCAGACGGATATTTATGGCATTGAGCGTGTTCCGCCTCCTTGCTTGGGCTCTGCTCGCACTTTTCACTGTTTTTGCTGCCGTTGTTGCTGCCGCTGCTTCTTGGTGTCTTTGCCCGGTTTTTCGGTCGTTTCTTCGACTTCGATGGCTCCGTTTGTATTTATGTCTTCGTCTATAAATCCATGTCTTCACAGGCACACACATCTCCCCCTTTCCTCCCCCTCCTTCACAGCCAGCACTCTCGCATCTGCCATGTCAAAGCGTAGATTTATAATTTTCGAACAGCGTCGCCCAATGCAACGCAGGGCCAACAAAAAAAGAAATAAAGAAAGCACACACACTGAGAGTGAGTGCAAGAGAGAGAACGACAGTAAGAGAGAGAGAGAGAGAGAGAAGAGGCCACCGCCTGCAGTTTGAGCCTGGCCAAAAACGGGGTTCGGCGGTTCTGCCTGTCGAATTGCATGAATTATGATTTTTGATTGAAGTTGAGTTATTGCAATTCAATTTATTATAAATGCGGTTGCTGCTACGAACCTTGCCACTCCCCTCCCTACCCCCTCTCTCTCTCTTTCTGTCTCTGTCTCCTTCTCTCTGCCTGCTCAGGACATTGAACTATGAGTTCCTGGCGTGGCCAAATTTCCGTGTATATCTCGCTTCTCTCTCCCTTCCTCTGTGTGTTTGAACCGTTTTCGACACTTTTGCTAAATTTATTGCCGATTATTTTTACATTTCTTTTTCAATTTGTGTGCCCGCATTCCTCACCCCTTTCACCCCTCTTCGCTGGCAGGCAAAGTTTTTGTGTGCCGCCGCAATTATTTTTTCACATTTTTGTTGATTTTCCATTGATTATTTTGTGTTTCGCTTGCCAGCCAGCGAATGTTTTAACGTTCTGCTCATAACTACTTGTGTCTCACTTGTCATCCTCGGTTGGCATATTTATGGATCTCACAGGACGACAGATGTGCTTAAGAGCGGAATAAATCTTGTCAACTTTTGAAGGTTGCAACTATAAATATTGAGAGATTGTCCAGATAAGAAATTATTTTAATTGTGTAAGTAGCCTGAAGACCTTAGTTGCTCATCCCATTGCAATAATCAGTTGCATTCGTTATTTCAATAAAATAAAAATAATAATATTTGTATAAGTGTCTCAGATTCTCGTTTTTTTAATAACTTATTAATGTAATACAATTTTGTATTCAATCATTAATTGGAATTAATAACTAGCCATTAAAATTCATTCTATTCTTTCCTAGGTGATTGTCCTTAAGTGTATAACAAATTAAAAAGATCATTTTAATTAATTTATAGTCATAATAAGTATAATACTAAAAAAAAAGTGCTAATCAATATTATGGTCTTAGTACTAAGAATTTGGGTTTGGAAAACAAGAATATCTTACAGTTCGAAAGCTCATCTTGAATTCAAGCACATTTGATATAAGACTCAAGTTCTTTTTTATAAGAGGACATTTTATTTGAACCTAGGAACACATCTCTCTCCTGCTCAATACTGATGAAAAAGTTTTCATTATTTCCACGAATAAAATAAGTTTTTGTATTATTAAAAAAAGCCCTTCAAAAGAACTTTCCAATACCCAAATTATATTCATTCCTCTAGCTTATATTGTAATTAAGTATTCATGCCAAAGATTCCTTTAATCTGTAATCAAATCTCGAGCACAAACAGTTGCAAGTCATAATTCGAGGGGCATTTATAATGGCGACATCTGCAGCTGGATCTGGAAACTGAATCAGAAACCGAAACCGAAACAGAAATAGCAGCAGAAACTCGTAGAGAGTCCTGCATATGGATGCCGTCAGCTATTGTCGGCTATTGGTGGCACATAAATCAGAAATGGTTCATGGAAATATGGCCAAAAAGGATATTTTTCAAAAGTCGAGTGGGGGAAGGGGACGAGGCGGCTTCAAAGGGGGGACTTTGCTTGCAATTAAGAGAAATATATTAGTCTCGCAGCTGATTTAATTATTTAACAATGAAGTCCAAGAGCAAATGTTTTATGCGGCCACCAAAATGCCATTTGCCCTGGGACAACGACCAGCGAAGAGAAGCTGCCGCGAGGAGGGAGCTAGAGGAGGTAAAAGAAGGAGGGGCTAGAGGGCGTGGCGGTAAACAAACCCGTTGCCCGTTAACCCCGGTCGGTGGCTCTTCTAAGCGCTTCAGACAACCGCATCACAGTCAGACAAAGGCATCAACCGAATGGCAATTGGCAAAGCACGATAAAGTGAGAGGGAGAGAGGTAAACAGAGAGAGAGAGGGGGAGAGAGAGAGATAGAGCAGTTTGCTGTGGTGTGGGATCTGTAATTGCAGCAACGCGCATAATTCATATCAAATGACCATTTTAAAATCCTTTTATTTCTGTTGCGTCGTCCTCCAGCGGGGATTCACTTCAGCCCGCTCCTCCTCCTGCTTCTCTTGCCTCTCCCCAAAAATATTTGAAATAATAATTCTTCGAGATAAATTACCCAAAAAACAGGTGTGTGTGCGCTGCTCTAAATTGCCCTGGTCCATGTCCTTTCTCCCTAACTCTCAGCTTCTAGCGCGAGACAATGACACAGAGCCCCAACTACAACAACAGAGCACTCTCTCTCTCTGTCTCTTTCTGTTCATCTCTCAGTCTGTCTCTCTTTACTGGCAGTCGGTCAGCGTACGGCGGATGGGCTTAAGTGCTCGGCTCATCTCCGTTTCTCATTCCCTCCCCTACCCAACAACAGCAACTCGTTCTCGTTCTCTGCGTTTGGCATTTAGCATCAGGAAATTATGCTGACGCTGCCAACTGGCCCAATGCTGGCCTGTTCCCATTGCCCATTGCCGGGGCAATCAGCGGCGTCTGCAGATGTGCATGCATGTCCATGTTCTCATCTCCAGTCTCATCCACATTCACAGTCACACTCACGCTCATGTCCATGTCCATGTCCTTCGTATCTGTCTCGCATCTGCGCTGCAGCGCCTGCGCCAGCGTCAGCTCCCTGTCTTGCTGTTGTCCTCATTAAACACACACATACACACACTATCACACATGCAACACACACACGCAACACACATACCATTACACATACCATCACACAGAGAGATAGCGACTGCGACGCCCGCTCTAATGAGTTCGCAAGGACCCCACAAGAGGGCATATGTTTGTTGGCCATGGATCCTTCTGCACTCTTCATGTGTGTGTGTGTGTGTGTGACTCTATGTGTGGCTGCCACGATGCATCCTCGCTTGATTGCCAGCCCGCTGCTGGCCCGTCTGCTGTGTCACACATCTGGGTGCAAATTATGGCACATTTCAAATACATAGCACCAAAATGCACTACAAGAAATGCTTCAGGAAGTTAACTTTATGAGAATCGAATAGAGAGGTGTATAAGAATTGATTGGCTATTGACTACATTCAGAGCAGGCAGCGGAACATACTGAAACAACTTAACTTTATGAGCAGCAAGCTCAACTGTGCAGCTGAATAAGAATATTAAATGGTTGATTATTTACTACAATAGGATTAGAGAGTGAAAATTGATGAAGCAAATTAAATATGTGGCAATTTAGTAAAGAAAAGAAAAATTATCGTGGCGAAATGCTACAGTAACAAATGTCAAGGCAAGCTAGAAAAGTTTCAAAGCATATGCCACATTAGGTTAACTTTTTGAGAATCCAGTAGAAAGGTTCAAAATTGTGCAGCTAAATAACTGCTTGATTGCAGACTACTAAACATATAAAAAGAACACTGCTTGAATTGAACTGCTTGCCTGCACTAACACCAAGCAGATCAGAACATGCTCCAGCAAGTCAGCCAAATAAGAATCGAGTAGAGCGGAGCAAATTGCCTCCAATCGACTGCATTGTTAGCAAATGTAAGAACAGGCAAGAGACCAAGCGAAACAACTGCTTACGAAGTTAACTTTTTGAGAATCGAGTAGAACGGTGCCAAATTACGACAATGCATACAAGTATATGCAAAAGCGGGACAAAATATGAACAGAGTTGGAATATACTGCAGCAAGCTAACTGCATTGGAGTAAAGTAGAGTTTCACTATTGTGTGAGCAGTTCAAAATATCAAGCAGGTGTCGAGAGTGTGCAACGCGAAGTTAACTAAATGTGAATCGAGTAGAGAGGCGCAAATATGGAATGATCAATATTCGCAAATTTAAGAGCAGGCAGAATAATTTGGCAGGAGTATGAAAATATTCATAATGAGGTTACACATGCACTGAAATTAACTTTTCATCTCACTATTCACTTCCTTATTAATTTCAGTGTATGGCTACATTGCAAAATGTGCTTCGCTTGTTGGCGAGAAAGAGAGCGTGATAATCGCATAAAAGTTTACATTTATGATGCTCCCGCTAGGTTCGGATAGGTGCAGAGCTCTATGCTCCACACACACACACAAACACACAATCATTTCCCCATGTGTGTTAGTGTGTGTGGCAGTCACAAACACCTCGGCCGTAAAACATTCGGCTGACGGCAGCACACAAAGTCTGACGGACAGACAGACGGACGGACGGACAGCTGTTTGCGGATAGAGGAAAGAAGAGAATGGAGAGAGCGGAGATCGTAAACGCGTCGCTGGGACTAGGCTCAAATGCAATGTGCAGCAGCAGCAGCAGCAACAGGGGGAGGAGGGAGAAAGTTGCCTGCTGCTTGGAATGAAAACAAAAAGGCGCGAAAATCCATTCGCACATAAAATGCGCCACAGTGTGCATTATTTTAATGTCACTGATAAATCATTTTTATGTCGGTGCTAAATCAAAAGATGGACGAGCAAATGCCGTATTTCAAGCGTGGCAAACCGGGCAGCCAAAAGACAGAGGTGGAGAAAGTGGAGCCAGGGCACTTGGTGTCACACATGCAGCTGCAGCTGAAGCTGGAGTCGGAGTTGTGGCTGCTGTTTTGCTGCTGCTGAAGCGGCACAAGGTGTGTCCCAGGTAGCGTTGCATTCGTCCATTAAAATGCGCTCCGGTGTGTCCAAAACACAAGCACAAGCACTTCTCTACCTTCCCTGCCTCTCTCCCTCTTCATACTATGCTCCCCTAGGCATCCTTTGAGTCGAGCCACGTTTATTTATTATTAACACAAAAAAGACCCCGAGGACGAATTGCAGTCGTGTTGCGAACCAAGCTCACACAGCCTCCTAGCCTAGGACCCCCCTTCCCTCATCCCTTTCCGCCACCCACTTGCATGGGAACGCGGCGCAAGTGCGCTGAGTGGCTCATAATTCGTCGTCTCCAGCATCGTCTCCAACATCGTCGGCGTCGTCGCTTCTCCACTGCAGAAATTCATCTGTTTGTGGTTCAAACACGTGCCGTGCCAGAAATAATGTGCGCCAGAATCAGCAACGACTAATGGGGCTATAGGGCCACTCAAAACGGGGCTAGAGCACTAGAGGTTACGGCCAGGCGCCAACTGCGCCAAAAAATTCTTCTACAGCATTGCACATTGCGTATACGTAATGCGACTAGAACTAGCGTTGCCTGCTTTATCTAACTGACTGTGGCAAATGCTCATATGCAGCGTGATAGTTGCATAAATACAACTAACTATGCAATGATAAACTATAAATTCTTAGAAATTATTTGGAAATAATATTTAGAGTAGAAATTTAAATGTTTAGTTTATGGATGTACTTAAGAAAAGTAATATTTGAATTGATAAATGAAAATTTGAAAAAGATGTTAAATTTTTTTTTATTTTTAAGATAGGAAATGATTTTATTACATTAAAAACATAAAAACTGAATGGAAAAATGTAAAATGAAATATAATACTAATTTTTTTCTGCCAAATGCAAAACATCATTTAATAAAAGTTCTATTCAAATTATCCGTAATGAATGTTAAAAGAAAATGTTAATTTTTTTTGTACCAACATTTGTCCACTATTTCATGTAAAATACAATAAATATAATATTTATATTAATGCCATATTATTAAATCATTTATTCAGTAATACATTCCGCTCTTTAGATGTTTTATATATTTTAAAGACTTTTATTATCTCTGAAATGAACTAACATTGTCACTGCTAATTCGCATATGCTTAGTACGTAATTTGATAAAAATTGAAATGCAATTTGTTGACTTTTTGCCTCATCTAAGCGAAGACCTTGCGTATCAAAATGGGAGCCAGTCGAATAGTGGCGCAGAGTGCAGTGAAAATGATCAAACTGGCACGAACTTCGTCCTTAGCACGCTCCTCAATTTGATCCGAAACGATTTGCTTAAGGCGCATCATCTTGACTGCAAAGAGAACTTTGATTAAAATTGAAAAGAGATAAAAAAAAGAAGTCTTACCTTATATTGATTATAAACGGCGAGAGAGAAATTTACTCGATTGTGCGACTCTTCCAAATAAAATGAACACGAATTTGTTTCGATACTCAAAAGATTTGACAGTAAAGTCAAGGAGTTGCCGCTTAAGCTGTGAAGCAAGCGATTAACTCGCCAGTTGACTGTGATTTGACTAAGCCACAACGACCACAACGACTGACAAGGGGAATATAAATCAAATAAACAAACCTCATTAACATATTATCATATTATGAGCATCAGAAATTCTGACACGACGCCGTCAGCTGAAGCAGCCAAGAGGCGAAATCTGTCATGAGGCATTAAAGGAACAAGAAGTGGAGGCCACAGCCAGAGGCTGATGCCACTTCTTATGACTGTTGTTGACTTGACGTTGCGGTGTCGCCGCCTTCTTCCTGTAGGTGGAATTCCCGGAATCCCCGGCACACATAATTATGCGTGTAAACAAGCGTGATGATAGTGCGCTGACGTGTGAGACGCCAAAGTCACAAGCTGAAGCTAAAGCAGGAAACTAAGACTGACATCCTCAAGGTGCGAAAGGGTTGATGGAAACGTTCACGACGTCTAAACAAATTGCCGAAATTGCTCACGGTTCCGAGCCACGAATCAAGTCTTATTCCTAGAGATGTTCACGCACCCTTTTTCCCCCTGTCTCAATCTCCACTCCACGAGGCAAGGCAATGTGTCAGCCTGTTTTCCGGCTGATTTATTCGTGTTGTGTTGGCAACAATTAGAAAAGTTACCGCAGGATATACACAACAACAACAACAACAACAACAATTCTCCCTCTCATTCTCTCTCTCGCTTTCTGTGCGCTTTAATTTGACGAAAGACTGATGACATCTCATTAATATTCATTGCCGCTGCAAGACGCTGGGATTTGCGGCCATATATCCTGTTTATGCCTGACTTTATTCATGGCGCCGCCAAATAGTTGTACTTGTAGTTGCTGTTGTTGCGTTGTGTGTCCTGGCTGCTGGATGTTTGTTGGCTGGCTGGCATGTAGATGAGCTGCGTCCTGTGTCTCGTCCTGCGTTCTGATTCTAATGAGGTGTTAAATGTTTTTGGCATGACATGGCTGAAGCATTGCTCCCTTCCCTTCTCCCTGGGGGTGACTTTCTACCCCTTTTTGAATGTGTAGGTAGATCATAAAGCAAATGCTTTAAGTGATTGAGTTGTTGACTGTGCTAATGAACTGTGAGTTTAGACAATTGGCTTTAGCTGAACACGGAGCAATAGGTAGTAAATAAAGTGGTTGTAAAGAATAGGTAATAAATAGAATATTTTGGTTATTAATAGTGTATTTTGTAATAAATACTAAATTTGGCAATAAAGAGTATATAGTACAGTAAAGTATTTATATAGTATATATAGTATAGTATCCAATTCAATATTCTAAGTTATTGCTCTCACTAGAAAAACATTTAAGAAAATTTAATGTTAGATATCGGAAATTAAAATTCTAAGTCACTTTTAGAAAATAAGTTAATTGCAATTAATTATCGTTTATCAAATTACTCACATCATCACAATCAATTTCGCATTAACTGTTGTTTCAAGATATATATTTACATACTTTTTATATAATTAACATTTCTTCACTTATGTTGTTTGTGATATTAAATTCACAGAAGAATGTTTTTATTTAAAATAAATTTAACAATATAAAAATGTTAAAGAGTGCTCAAATTTTCGAGTACCAAATAAATTATAAATAAAGTCAAAAGAAATTTTAGAATATTCATTTAGAAAAATAAATATATTAAATTACAATTTAGAATACTGTTTTTAATAAATTAAAATAACTAAGCCTGCTTTTAAATTAAATAAAAAACAAAATGAATATATAGGTATTGAAAAACTTTGTTTTAGAAAGCGAAAAATGATCTCAAATATTGATTTAAGTTAAAGAACAAAGACTATTCCAAAAAGTGAATTTCTTGCGGCCCAAATACCTCTTCACTTGTTCCCAAAGTAATTGTGTTTTCGGGAGTCACTTTTTAAATAACTAATATCAATGCGAGAGCCTCGTATTACATTTTGTGCTCACACTTAAGAACACTAATGTGGCAAAGCGTTGTCAAAGCTTGTAATACGCATTGGATGCGCCTTCATGCATGCAATTCAAGACAAGATGCGATGAGATGAGCGGAGATGAGATGAGACGAGGCGCGACGATATATTTAGCATATTTAAAATGTAACCGTAATCCAGTTTTGTGCAGCAGTTTATGGTCCGGCCCATGCTTGGCCCATAAGTATTTCAAATTAACGAGAACACTTCAAAATAATTATGAAGCACATGCCGCCGCCGCTAAGAACAACAAAACCCGAAGAAGACACAATGCGAAAAGATGCCCCTTTGTCGTGCTTAGGATGCCTGGCTGGCATTTATCTCTGGGAGCAAACGGTGTGTGTACTTACCGTTGGCACTTTTAAGATGCTGTCCTGACATATTTATGAAGTTCAATTATCATAAAATGCAAATGAAATCGTCATGCCCGAAAACGTCAACCTCAACTGCGGAAGGACTCGGCATCCTCAGCAAGCAGCAACCCCAAGGCTCAATAAAACAAAACAAGGGCCAAACATGGAGAGAGAGTAGGGGAGCAGGAGGATGAGGAGGAGGAGGAGGTCCTGGGGCTGAGACATGGCCAAAATTAAGCAATTTACTTGCGATATCCGCCAGCGACACGCCCGCTCACTCCTTGACCTCCGAAACTGGGCGCGAGAGATGCAGACATCAGTGTCAGAGACAGGAGACAAGAGACAAGAGTTGAAGCTGTGTGTGTGTGTGTGGTGAATTTTATCTGTCGACTGGCGCTATTAAAAGAAATTACGCTCAAAACTAAATTGCGGGGCCAGCTACAAAAGGTGAGTCGCAAGGAAAGTCAGGGGGGAAAGTATCTCCTCACCCAACCCAAGCCAACCAACCAAGCAACCATTTGAAATGAGAAACGATTATGTTGGGCCCGAGCCAGGCGAAGCATAAAGAAACGCCGAAGAACAACAGCAGCAACAGCAGTGGAGAACTTTTTAACTTGTTTGCGTGTTGCTATTTACAAGTCCTGTGGGACAAGTGTTCCTCCCTTCCTTCCTTCAGGACCTCTGCCAGGTAACTTCAATGCCAATGCCGCATTGCTGATGTTTGCGTTTTTCGCGCCGTTTCTTTGTTTTTTTGGGGGGGCTTCTACCAGTTTTTGCATTTCATTTGAGTTTGGCATTTGTCTCCTTGCTTTCGGTTTCCTTAAGTTGGTGTAATATGTTTCCGTTTTCGTTAGTTTCCAGCGCACCCGTTATGGTAATTTAGTGGCGTCATTTTGTGTGGAAATTGATGCTGTTGAGTAGATCTAACTATGACCCAAAGTTTGCCTCTAGCTTCTAATATGCATTTAAAAGTACTGGCTTCAGATTAGTTTCGATATATTAATAACACATTTTAAAGTTACATAGTTACTTCATTCTCCTCTTTATACACACACATATTGGCAGGGCAATGAGATGATAAAATAGTCCAAGAAGTAGACAAACAATTGAATGACGCAGTTCCAATAATATTTCAATAGTTCAACTGCTTCTTCGAGTATTTCTTCCGTATTCATGTAAAAAGAAATTAGCAAGTCGAACAGTTTTTCCACTATCTTTAGCAGGATTACGGTTGCAACCAGCACAAAGGTGTCTAAGGGCAGAAATAACAAGTCTTTCATATAAGCCAATAACCAAAAGATGACGCCTCTCAATGCTCGAATAAACTGCAATTTAGACATTTGTATAATTTTGAATTGAAAACAATACAACAATTTCAATAGCTTACTAAGACAGCTTAAAAAAATACAGAATAAAGATAAAACAAATTATATTTTAATTTTGTACAACTTTTTCTTATGCAAAACGATAAATAATTTAAAATGGCTCAGCAGTCAGCACTCTAGCTCGAATATAAAGAATGAATAAAAATGTAAATTAATTGCTTGACATTCTGCAAACTATCTGGCAACGCTGACAAAGCAAGAAATGCAACTCTGTGTTTCTGTACAATCGAAAAAGCCAATCGAGGCTTTCGCTAATAGCGAAGCAATCAAAGAAAAAGGTATATAAAACATATCTCAAACAAGAATTAATAATAATAGTAATTAATCATAATGGCAACCATAAAAAAAGAGAAAATGGAAAAGGAAAAAAAGCCTAAAATGAAGCCAAAGGTGAAGATGGAAAAGGAAGATGGCGAAGTGTCGTCAAGTGACGATTTCAATGAAAATGCTCCAGCTCAGAGCAGCACCAAGTTGGGCAACTACGACATGTTCGAGTCACAGCAGCGGCCACGTGTTGTGGCACATGCAACACAACCGATTGCAGTTGCAACTTGGCCATCGAATTACATAGACAGAAATCATGTTGAGCCCAGCGGCGATTCCTTTGATCGCAGTCTACAAGAACTGAAGCGGGCCATGAAATCGGCGCGCTATAATCTGGGTCATCAGAGGAACATCGAGTTTGTAAAGGCCAAGACTTCGTTGGATTTCAATGACCTGGACACAGATCCTTACTACACGAATCCGATTTTGTCAGCTCCAGTTGCGAAGTCACCTGAAGTGCGTTGCACGCCTTTTATGCTGAATCCCAATCGAAGAGTCCGCTTCAAATTCATCTATCCGAAGAGAAGAGAGAGCAGCAGTTCGGATGACTATTCATCCACCACAACCTCTTCCAATTCATCCACTTCATCATCATCGCCGAAAGCGAAGCGTTGCTTTTGCCAACGCTCAAGATTTGAACTCAACAATCGAAGTCGCAAGAGACGTTTGCTCAGCAGCAGCTCCTCGAATAGCGTTAACAGCTGGCACTCAAGCACTCACTCCTCTGAGCAGCTCAGCTCATCTTCAGATTATGCCAGGCATGCTGCAAGAAACCGAATTCCAGAAAAGCGTCGCCGAACAAACATCAAGCGACAGCGCGTCTCAAAGGAGAAACGTTTTGCGAGAGTCGAAAAACGGTATTAAACATATGTAATATGGAAATTAAATTCTTGATCGATTATCTATACACCACTTTTATTTTAAGATCCGACATTGCTAAATGTTTCTTGATTTCAGACACACAGTGTTTTGTATTTTAAATACCATTTAAAAAAAAAAGATTATTTATATTTTGAAGATTATTCTTCTATTCAAAAACAAAATATATGTAATGGAGAAATGAAATATAATTTGTAAATATTGAAGATTAATTGTATATTTCTTTATTCGCTAATAAATGAATTAAAGTTTCACAATATTTTGTATTTGAAAATTGTGCTCATTATCTATTCTTTGTATGTTTTATGCCTTTGTATTTTTATTTTATGTTACATAATATGATTTATTTTATTGAATGAGAAGTAATTTATTTAAATTCAATAAGAATTGTTATGAATTTTTGTATTTGATTGAATAAGCTTGTTATTATTATTCTTTATTTGATTGAATAAGCTTATTTAAAAAAGTTTAGATCGATTCACTTTTATTGTTTCAAGAATAAATAAAAAGAATGCAAAAATTATTTGCTGAAGTGATAAATGAATTAATATTATTATTTTGTATTTGAAATTGAAATTTGAAAATAATATTTACATTAGTTTCAAAGCCAAGCGAGAGTCAATCAAAATTTTTTGTAGAAATTGACAATTTGAAGTATTTAACTTGTTCTATTGAAACATTTTCTTACTTTGGCTTTATATTTAAAGTCTACATTATTGACTTAGTTATAAATAAATAAATGAATTTACACAGTGGCACAAAAATAAAAGGATTATTCTGAATAGAAGCTCCACTCAATGAATTCCTTCTTAAAACAGTTTCCTACTTGGGATTTGTATATATATTACATAAATATAAAAATTATAGAAAATTCATTAACAAAGTGGCACATAAAAATGATATGCTTACTTTCAATGAAAATTCCACTGAATGAATTTCATTAAGTCTTCTTCTCCTGGTCAATAAATTAACAGAATTCATCAAAGCAACGATTTTTCAAACAAATTTCAATAGCAATACAATGAATAATACAAAAAACAATGAAGTGGCTAACCAAATATCGCTTCAATAATTAATTTACTTTCACCTGAGCAAAATCTTGTACTTGGAAGCTGGCAAATCAAGAGCTGATGGATATGAGGTTGAGATTGAGGTTGGACAAATCCCGGCTCATGTAAGCAGGCGTGTTAGCATCTAAGAGACAAAGAGAGAGTTGCAGCTATCGTAAAGCTTGCCACAAAATGTTGCAGTCACACTGATTGCAATAAGTGTGTGCCCAAGCCCAAGAACGAGGCTCTTGCTCACACCCACTCTCCCAATCCTTTGCTCTAGATGTGTGTGTGGTTTCTGCTAATATCCTTGTTAATATTATTAAACATTATTTATGGATTTGTTTAATTTGTATTTAGTAACGCTTCCTTAGCTGCGTGCTACGTGCCTTTCGAAGTGGCGCCGCAAACTTAAGATCTGCCTGCGGTCGACTGTCTGCTGTTTGCCTCATGTTGCACCATCGCCACCAACCAACAGCTGCTGTTGCTTCTGCCCGCATATCCTTGGCGTTGTTTGTTGCTGTTGTTGTTGTTGTTGTTACTTCAACGCCCTCGAGTTCCCCTTTGCTTGGCTTACTGTCGCGTCGCCCTGGTGGAACAATTACATGGTTTCGCCTAATGAATTTATCTGCTCATCAGCATCTCCACTCTCTCATTGTTGTTGTTGTTGTGTGTTGCATGGGTCCGTGTGGCGCGTGTTGTTCATGTGTATCCTTTCGCTTCCCAGCCAGCTCCAGAGAAGCAGGAGCAAGATGCGCTGCAGAGTCCATAGTAATTTTTATGTAGATTTCCTAACACGAATTATGTTCATTTGCCGCCGTTGCATGTTGTTATCCTCCTCCTCCTCTGCTTTGGCTTCAGCTTGAGTGAGAACTTTATGAAAAACCCGTTGTAACATTGTATGCTGGCTGTTATATGCTAGTTGGGTTAGTTCCCTTCCCCCTCAAGACTCCCGCTTTCCAAAGCGAGGCTTCTTCCGGTGAGCCTGAGTAGCCATAACTTTCAGGGCATAAATAAGAGATGGCAAAACAGTTCAACCCGAAATCCTTAAGATCTATTTATGTTTATCGCAAATTAATTTAGTGCTGTGCAGCGTCTCAAATAATTTAGACCAGATTTAGATTGTTATCGAATTGCAGCTAAAGCGATAGCGCGAAAATTAAATTGAAATAAAGAGTAAAATATTAGAAGAAGTAAAATAATATATAATTGGGAAGTAAAATAATAAATGCTTCTTTTCATTTATTTTGTTTATTTTCATTGTATATTGGAAGAACACTTTTTCGATCAAGCATTAAAAATAGAAGTTCGCTGTATCGATAGTAGTTCTTTTCATATCGATAACACAAACTTCACAAACGACACTAACAATCGAAGCTCGCTGTATCGATAGTTGTTTTTTCCCATATCGATAACACAATATTTTCGGTTCAATCACTAACAATCAAAGCTTACACTTCAAATATCGAATAGTTGCTTTGCTTTATTTTTGCTTGTATGATTTATAATATAAATATAAATTTTATATTAAAAGCTATCAATTTTAAATTTTTGTGCCATCTCTAACAAGTTTCACCACAACTAGTTTTACATTTTGTTTAGTCCCAACTTCCATCTCTAAGAAGACAAACTGCAACTTTGATTTGGGAACAATTTTATTAGCAATTTAATCGTGATTTGTGGTTCATTCGCTTTGTAAGTGTTTTGCCTGGTCAACGCATAAATTAATAGATTAAGTTTGCCAGCCTTAAAACTAATAATATTTGAAACTATGCATAACTGATGTAAGAGTTACATCAATGCTAATCATCGCTGTCGTTGCTGCTGTCCAAGTTGTCGTTGATCAGTTGAATGGCATCGTTCAGATAATGATAAATCACAATCAAGGCGATGATCAGCAATTGTAAAGCTTGCAGCTGCAAGTAAGTAAAATTTAGTTGAAATAATTTTTAATTATTTAAAGTACTTTACCAGTGAAAAGTTTGGCAGATCAAAGCGCCAGAGCGAGAGAAATTTGAAGTGAAAATTGTGCCACAAAGTGGAGCGCATGTCCTTGACAACGCTGCGTATGCGCTTCGTAAATGCGTTCCTTTGTTGCAGCACAGTGTTGAGGGAGCTGACAAAACGCTGGCGCTGAAGTAAAAGAGAAATTATATATTTATATAACATGTAAGAAAATTACAGTCCAAAATATACAATTTTAAATAAAGGATAAAGAGTATTACCGTACTTCTTGAAATATACCAAATAATATACCGCATTAATACTAAAATATACCAAAGACTATGTTTGTAATAAAAGCAAAACGGTGTGGTATTATTTATACAACATACCAAGATAATATACCACAAAAATAAATTAATATACCGCGTAAATACTAAAATATACCAAAGGCTACGGTTTTAATAAGAGCAAAATAGTATAGTATTATTTCTAAAAATATATCAAATACTACAAACATACTAAAATGTACCAATTTAAGATATCGCAAAAATATTAAAATATACCAGCGGCTATGCTTTTAATAAGAGGAAAAAATCCAGCATTATTTTTAAATTATACTAAAATTATAAACCACAAAATACTAAAATGTACCAAATATATCGCAAAAATACTAATATATTCCAATGGCTAAGATTTTAATAAATTGATATACCACAAAAATACAAATATATATATCAAATACAATGTTTTCAAATAAAACTGTATGGCATTACTCATAAAATATACCAAAATAATATACGGTAACAATACTAAAATATATTGAAGTATTGCTATACATTTTGCTGTTGACGCTGGTCAAGAATAAATATACTTTATAGGTTTGGAGATGTTTTTTTCAGCCTGTTACATACGTTTCAAGGAGCCACAAACTTATAGTACACTTCTACCCTTAAGGTAGAGGGTATACTAATACCCTTCTAACCTAGAAGAATATTCCGTAATACTCTTCTACTTTATGAGTACAAAAATATAAATAATTTGATCTTCAACTCACCTGTTCATCGAGGCAAGTTTGTGCGAAGAGGAGGCAAAAGTAATCGCAAGCGATGCACGCATAGATGCAAGCGTTGCCGGCATAGAAGATGCGCTGTTTGCGCGTGGCGAACAACACGTGCCAGGTACTACTGTAGTAGGTGTACGAATAGATGCCAAAGAGCAGACAATTCGCATTGACGATGAACAAGAGCAGCAACGAATGCTGCAGGCAGCTGAAGACGCGGCCAAAGCGTGTTGCCAACTGTTGCAGCTGCTGGCAGAGATTCATCAGGTTATCCAGCATAAAAGAAGACGCCGGAGGAGCAGAAGAAGTGGCTTCAAGTGTGACACTCACACTTGTGATGGCCTCCAGTTCGGTGCGTTGCTTGAGCAACTCCTGCAACTCCGCTTCGAGTTGCGTGAGGCGACTCCGCGTCAACCAGGCGAGTGTGCAGTAGAATCTCAAGGCGCCAGCGATGACGAGATGCGGCAGAAAGAGCGCAAATCCAATCATGGCATCTTGGAGTGGCGGCAATTTGAATTCCATTTCGTAGCCAATGTAGAGACCAAAGCCAAAGAGCACCAAGTGCGTGGAGTACAGCAAAGCATGCGCTATTAGCTCCTCCACAATGCACTTTCTACTGCTGCTGCTGGAGCTCGTCTTCATGGGCAGCGATTCGGTCAGCGCATTGGCCACGCCCACAGCACGCACAGAGGCGTAGATGGCATAGCCAAAGACCTTGACACTAAGCAAAAGCTGCAGACGAGTTAAGCGATGCAGAAAAGGCGACACATCCAGCAGTGTTTTCAACATCGCCGATGGCTGAAAATGCTGGGCAAAGCAGCCGGCATAGAAGCAACCAAGGATGAAGACATTCAGAGCTCCAGCTAACGAGATGCGATAGTTTTGTGATCGAGCATCGAACCAATGCAATTGATATCCGCAGAGCAGCAGAAAAATATTCGAACTGCGCAACACTCGCAGCTTATTCATCTTTGAACTCGCAACTCAAACTGATGTGATTTGATTTTTTTTGGGACTTTAGTTGAACCGATTTTGAGGATTTTATCTGCTTAGCGAATCGTGAAGTAAATAAAAATACAACAACTGAAGCGTGACTCCAATTTAATGTTAAACATCTCTATCTCTCTCTCTCTCTATCAACTAGAAAACTTTATACACTTTTTGGCCTTTTTTGGTAACTGTAAAACTAATAAGTCTGCTTAATTAGTTTGTAGGGAAAGAGTCTAATTGTAACAGACCTTTGAGCAAATTAACTACAATTATTAGCTATTTAAAATTAATGTTTTGTGACCCTGAAAAAGAGCATCAATTGTAAATTTTGATCACTGATGTCTGCAGAAATGCAAGATAATATTGTTTAAAAACAGTTTAAATAAATAACAAAATATTTGCGATACATAAGGCGTGACTTAAAAATAAAAATGCAAACAAAATATAAACAAATATTATCGAGAAAAGTATAAAATAATAATATTTATCACTTTCTGCACAAATGCTAGACTATATTGTTTGAATATAGTTTAATAAATGTGAAAATTGATTGCAGCTACAAAATACAGATTTCGCATGCAAATTGTACTGAAACGAATGTGTTTTATATTGATGATCGAAACCTTCATTAACTAACTTCGAAGCTGGAAAAATATCGAAATTATTGATCGCTGGTGTGATGAATTGCTACTCTACTTAATACTGTTTAAATAAAGGTTTAATATATATCAGATTAAAATTGTTGAATTTATTTAAGAAAGCGTAATAAAAAGCTTTGGCTGATAATCTGCTATATTTTGTACTCTTTGGTATATTTTGAATGAGTAACAGGTATCTCACAGTCGAGCACTTGACTGAAACTTTCTTTATTGTTTTTTTTTTAGTAAAATATTTAAATGTCTTAATATTATTTAAAGTTTCTTTATTCTAATTTGAATATTAATGACACTAAATAAAATAAACTAACCATTTTGCAATATTAAATATTAAAAAAAAAATTACAAGTATTTTTATTCAATTTTAATTTTTTTTTACGTACAATTACCAAGTTCTTTAATATAACATAAAGAGTTCTTTTTATAGTGTACTATATTATATACTAAATACTATACTTATATACTAAATCATAATAATAATAAAAATTAACTAACAATTCACATAAAAATTCATAAAACTTATCTTATTGTTATTACCTTCAATAGTTTTGTTGGATTTTCTATAATAAAAATGTTTCACTATGAATTATAAATTGTGCTTCAATATTTGCCTAGCAGATATTCATAATTTTTATAGAGCTCAAGAAAGTGTGGTATATATTCAACTGACAATATAAACTGATATAACAACTACTTGTATATTAACTGAGCTTGGCTAATCTTGAGCAAACAGCAGATGATTGTTTAGCTAGAAAGATCTAAGACAGCCGACGTGCTCCAATTACTCGGATATAGTAAATGTGAATGTAGATGTGGAATGTGAATGTTTAACCAAGCTAACTCGCATGCTTAATGAAAAGTCATAAAGATTCGGCGAAACTCCAAAGGAGGCGAAATTTCACATATTCCTAATTAGAATGTGGATGCATGACTCGAGTGTGTGTGTGTGTGTGTTTGGGTGTGTGTGTGTGTGTGTGTGTGTGTGTGTGTGTGTGCGGCATTTCTTGACTTCAAACGCAGCGCAGTAAGTAGAATCAACAAGCGAGGTGGCTAATGAAAAGTATGTGGAACAAACGCGATGCTGCCACACTTGGGTCTGTCAACACTAGAAATAGAAATAGAGCTAGAGATAGAGATTGAGATAGAGATAGCTTCAGATAGGTAGCACCCGCTACCACTAAATTCAAGTGACAAGAATAAAGAGGAGGGAGGAAGTGTCAACATGGAAATTAGAAACCATTAAAAGGCGATGCCGACAAGACAAGTCTGCATATTCAAATATTTGCCAAGTTACGGGGGAAAATCTTAGAAAAGCGACGCGACGCCTCACAGATTCCCTTTGTCTTTGTGGGCAAACAAAATGAAAACTCAAGACAAAGGCATAATTATACAATTCGGATTGAGCGAAAAGATAACAATGAACGAACAGATGAAGAGTTGACAAACTAAACTAGCATTATGATAGATTTAATGATAGTCACAGACTAAACAAAAGAAATCAAGTTGCTACAATTATTGAAGATGCTTTCTGCGTGTCCTTATTATTAAATGTAGATTACGAGTTTTTCTTTAAATCCTTTGGCAAAATATAGTACTTTTTGTAATATTAAGGAATGAAATTTAATTACTATATTAGTTATTATTATTTTTTTGGGCAGTCTTAGATGGAACATTTTTAGTATTTCTTTTAAATTCAACAACATTTTATATTTATTTTATAATAGAACATCACTTACTTTGAATTATATATATTTTAGAAATTATATTTAAGTAATAATAATTTAATTTTTTAAGAGTATTTCTTTTAAATTCAAGAGCATTTTTACATTACCAATTGGATTTAAGTTTATTTAGTCTTTTATAAAAGAATTTTACTTTCTTTGACTTATATGTATATTAAGAATTATATATTTGAGTAATAAAGATGCCCGCTTAATGAAAGCATTTATATTTATTAATTCTACTTTTTCTGCATTTTAAGTGCTTAAGAATTGTTGTAAATGACAGTTTTCTATTGTAGATCACCAGAAGATCTGTTGATTGATCATTTTCTTTCTCATAGTAAATTGTACATTTTTATTTTAACTGAAGTATTTAAAAGATTATTCTATAGTTAATGTTAATGCTTATTTTCTTTTACATTTTAAGTATTTTATAAGAAGTCTTTTTATAACCGCTACCCATAGGCATATTTTAAATGCAGTACTATATCAATATACGATATGGAGCCTGTGGTATATTTATACATATTATTTTTGAACTGCTTTGCTTTAATTCACAATGGGTAGCGAGTATCTCATAGTTGAGCTCACTTGACTTTAGAGCTAGTATTCTATTCTGACAACCTACTTTTATAATAACAAAACACATTTATTTAAAAATACTTACTTGCATCTCCTCTATCATATTTTATAAGTAAATTGTTCTACAATATTTGAAAATTACTTAAATGTATTCTTCTATAATATCTACTTATGCTCTACATCTTATTCTATATAATCTTATCCATTTTCTAGTGAATTTCACCAGTGTTATAGTCTTCTATAATATCTAGTATTTTTACATTATTTTTGAAAATAATTTAATCATAATCTTTAACAATTCCTAGTGAATTTCATCACCGATTTCTCCTGCTCACTCTGCAAAGCTCTTTTTCGCAGTGATCAATCAGCATTAAAGCATTGAGAAGTATCTCTCAGACTCTGTTGGATTCGCTTACAAGCCATTACGCCTCTTTTTTGCAGCATTCATTCAGGTAGAGAAATCCAGAGAGAGAGAGAGAGAGAAAGAGAGAGAGGGAGAGAGAGCGATGCAGAGTCATAATTCAATAAATAAATGCAAGGATGACATGTGGACAGCGGTGAACATATCGCATCGAATGCACTCGAAGTCCGCACACCGGCAAAAAGTGCGGGGGGCGTGGGCGTGGCAGGGGAGGGGGTGGGGGGCGGAAGACTAGCTGGATATGTCCGCCGGTATGAATGAAGTAAAATTTACGGTCCTCGCCATTCGTTAAGTAAAACAAAAAGCGGCCCCATTTCCACGTTCACGTTGAGGGCGTCCTGCATCCTGTGATTATATGCAGACGCGTGGAAAAGATGCCACAACAACAGCAACAACAACAACAACGAGTGGCGTATCGAATACGTTATTCGCTTGCAACTGCAACAGGATGAGGTCCTTTTGCTGTTGGTCCTCCTCACCGTGCAAATCTATTAGCATGCGTGTCCGTTGGCAGAGCCAACGCCAAGGACATGCGTCAATTGGCCAAACTCCCGCTGCAGGCTGCGCATGCACTCAACAATGCCTCAGCCTCATCCTCATCCTCAACCTCAACAGCAGTCGCAGCCCTCGTTGCACACTCGCTGATGCCCATCAGTTGACTGTGGATGTGCAAAAGGTGACCATCAGCAGCAGCAGCAGCTAGTTGAGGAGGCACAGGTGCAGATGCAGGTGCTTGCAGTAGGGGTAGTCAAGAGTTAAAAGTGCAAAACATATATAATATACATAAGAATTATGGAGAATTGTTAAACTCGATTATGAAATTATTTTCAAATGAAATACAAATGTAGTTCAATATAAATGAAAATTTTTATTGTCTAGGTACTTAAGAAACTTTATGAAAAAAAATTTTATATAAAAAAAAATGTATTCTTCAATGTTAACACCATATAGCAATACTAGAAATAGAGTATTACAAAGATATTTTAAATGTAAATGGTGTGCAATCGAATGTACTTCGAATGTTAAACATGTTAAATGACCATCAAGTATTAACAAATATTAAAAACATATTTACTAACAAAATGTTCTTTCATTATTATTCATTCTACATAATTGTATTTAAAATGTTTGGAAATAAAGTTTATTTTGTATGAAGTTTTTATTATTCTCAAATTATAAAAAGGGATTGCATTTCTGAAAATTTAATTTACTGTTTATTTTGTAATTTTAAAGTTAGAATGAAATTCTTGATTTTAAAGTTAGAATGAAATTCTTGATTTTAAAGTTAGAATGAAATTCTTGAAATATAATTGTCTAAAATTCTTAATGAAAGGTTTGTATTTTATAGAAACTCATAAGACTTAAAAAATGATATTAGTTAAGGGACTTGTGTTTAATATTCTAACAAAATGTATTCGAAAAATGTTTGAAATGTTAATATACATATATAAAGTGCATATTCAGTTACATATTTTATAGTTATAATTAATTGATTGAATCTTTGATAGATATGAATATTTTATTTTATGTAATAAAGTTAGATATAGAATAAAATAACCTTTGATGTTATTATATGTGATACATTATTACAATAAAAAAATCAAGCAAAAGATTGAAAAATTTATAATATTACACTTCTTCAATTGGACATCAAAAAAAATCTTCAATATTGTATTTGTATTATATAGTTTATTACAAATCTTTTCACACCTCTCAACGTTCTACTGAATTGTATTACGAAGTTTTTTAAATATATTGAAAATAGGAATTGTACAATAGATGTGAATATTATTAATTGAAATTAGTTGTTTACTTGTATGGATGTTATGTTTTAAGCTATGCCGTAAAAAATCAAAGCTCACACAGTGAGTGCCCCTCACGTTGCACACAATTTGTTGGCCTACGCAAAAAGGAAAGAATAAAGGTAGAGGAGGAAGGAGGAGGAGGAGAGGGAGGAGCAAGGCTTGTGGCTGATGATGATGACGATGATCCAGTTGGAGCTGCGAGTTCCAGTTCCAGTTGCTTGCCGCGAAATGATGATGCATTTTTATGGATTTTCAGTGTTTTTGCCCGAGTGCTGCACTTTTTCAGCCGGATTATGTTTCGTCAATGTATGTACGAGGATGTAACTGAGCTCCAGAAAGGGAAGCAGCGGAGAAAGGAAGAGAGAGAGAGAGGGAGAGGGCAAGAGCTGTTGCGTTTTTTGTCAAATGTGAAGCATCCTGTGTGAGCATTGTAGGTGGAATTTCTTTTTTTTTAATGTTTTGTGTGTTGTGCTGCAGAGCAAACTGATTTATGCTTCTTGATGGACGGTTTCAGTTTTCCCAAAAAAGGGTAGAGAGGGGGGGAAAGGGATTGGACTGCGGCCAATGCAAGCCGTTGAGTGCAGCAGCAGCGGTGGAAAAAAAAATCAACGGCAGGCCAGGCGAAAAAAATTTATGCATTTTCATTGATATGCAAAGCGCAGCAGCAGAAGAAGAAGACGAAGAGAAGAGAAGTGAAGCGAAGAGGTTGAGAGGCTGAGAGGCTGAGAGAGCGCGTTTTCGTTTCCGCTTGCAGTTGACTCTACGTATGTGTGTGTGTGTGTGTGCGTGTGTTGTTGGGTGCGTACGGTAGGTCGACATGTTTGGCGTATTGTCGAATTGTCGAATTGCATAATATGCACTTTTTCATCGGGGCATCGGACAACAATTTACAGCCCTACACACATCGATTTATTGCCGCCTGACAATTGTGCCGAATCCTGCTGCTGCAACAATGCATCCCCCTTCACCCCCCTCCTTCGATTCTTCAATGGATTTGTGTCCAGTTCTCCACATCGAAATGGCGCCAGCTCAGCCTGAGTTATGAGTTGGCGATTGAATGGATTCTCCACTCGTTGCGTTTTTGCCTTGTTCTGGTGTAGTTGTTGTTGCTCCCGAATTCCATCAACGAATTTCAATAACAAACACGATATCCTTGTCCCATATCCATATCCATATCCATCGATGTCCTGCCGCCCATTTGACGACAATTCGCGTGCAAAAATAATGTTTTTAATATTGACAACATGAGAAATGTGAAAACAATAATCATAAATTTTTATTAACAACAACACAACAACAAACTGCATTTGCCAAAAAAAAAAGTGTTGCTGACAATTCGATGCAAAAAACTTGTATAAAACATAACACTTTCTCTCTTTACTCTAGACACTTTTAAGGGTGTGGTCTTCGAATATCCAAATTATAATCCGCCAAGAAATTAAACATGGTATTATGGAGTATTATTTTTATTTTAAATAAAAAACTGCAGATTAAATCTAATAAAACAAATATGAACACCAAAAATACAAATTTGAATTAAAAATAAATTACTATCCTTATAAAAACCTAAAAAGAACCTAACTACCATAAAATATTGGACCTTATTTGGAGTAGGCTTAAAAAAGTGTTTGAAAACCACAATTTCATTAATTTTGTATAATCACTTGAGTATTATATTTAGAGATCAATACTTTTCTTATAAAAAATTAAAAAACTTAAGTGCGCCTATTCTAATTACCAATAAAAATTAACCTTATTTGGAGTAGGCTTAAGAAGATGTTTAAGAAACAGAATTCTGTTAAATTTGTATAATCTTTTGAATATTATATTTAAAGTATCATTTAATACCATATGTTTTTGCATATCAACTTCATTTCAATTCTCATAAAACCATAAATTAAAGTAAGCCTGTCTCTAACCTAAGACCAGCTATGTATGTAAATATAAACAAACAACATGCACGCTCATGTAAAGCTCAAAAGTTTGCAATGCGAAATGCAGGCTTACGAATAATTGCTCTTGTGTGTTTGTTGTTGTTGTCCATCATGAAATTGTCGCAAATGTGCAGTAACAGCGGATCACAGGTAGAAAGCTCACGTGAGAGCTTTTGAATCTAAGTTCACTCAGAGCAGCGCTTTGTACTAAGAAAGCATTTGACATTATTAGCGTAACAACAGAAAAGAAGACAAATTTGTATGGAAATTACGAAATTGAAAGAGCGAGATAGAGCGCGTACGGGGAGCGAGCGAGCGATATGCTAAGAGCTTGCACAGTTAGCGAAAATGGCGAACATGTCTCCAATTTTGGTCGTTTTGCGTGCAAATCGGGCTTGGCACCAAAGTGCAGTACTGCCATTTGAGTGCCAGTGCTGCCATTTAGTTTAGCTGACGCCGCTTTTAACTGAGGTTAATCAGAACATTTTCTCATTGTTGTTGGTTTTGATGCGCGTGCGTGGCTTCGTAGTAAGCTTCATACATACGATGACTCACGCATTTACGCAAAGGTATTGTCGGTATATTTGTGGCTGTGCAAAATGCCGCATATGAATAGAAATAAGTAATATTAATCTTTTCAATTCAAATATATTAATAATTTAAGCAAATATTTTCAATCACCCAATGATCTTACACAACAATTTTGGATTACGCTACTGCCAAAGAAAAAAAATGGAATGAAAAGTATTCCATACCTTTTCCACTCTCAATTCTTTAGCCCTTAGAGTGCTTCGTTGGCTGTTAGAGACGCGTTCCAGTGGCACATCATCATCGTAAATCATGGTTGGGGCTTTTGGCCACGTCGCTTCGGACAATTCTGTAGCTGTCGGACATTTCTAGCCGTTGCTGTTGCTGCTGCTGCTAGCTGGACTCTAAACATAAAAATAAATAAACATTGTCCTGACAGCGGCTTCAAGAAGCAGAGAGAAGAAGAGAGGGGGAAAAAGGGGTGGGGGGAGACAGCGCAAAGCTTTCGGCGAGAAATGCAGCACACAAAAATTTCATTGGGTCGCATTTTTCGCTGCAAGAGTCGCAGTCAAGAGTCGCGGCAGACGGCCGAGAGATGGCGCTACTGTAGTAGTCTGTGCTCTGTAGTCTGCTATATGGCATAGTATATGGGCACAAGGATGTGCTGGAAACAGAAGGACGACGACAACAACACACTCTCGAAACGGGAGTCGCCCCGAAACAGCCAAAAGGATTTCATAAAAATTGCGCAATTTAAAATGTCACAACATAAATTCTGTTTGCGTTTCTTTATGCAACAGCAGCAGCAACAACAACAACAACAAGAGTGAGGAAGGTGGCTGTGGCAGGCGCAAAAGGGGCACAATAAGTATTAAATTTTGTTAGAAGCAGCACACAGCAAACAGCGCCAGGGCGCAAAATGTCCTTCGACGCAAGAAAATAGCGCAGCAGCTGCAAGGTGACAAGGGAGGGGGGGGGAGACGTAGAAGAGGAGTAAGAGGGAAGGGGGAGGGGCGAGGGGGGAACTGTCGCTGACGCCGCTGACTGGCTGTCGAGGCAAAACTCAACTGAGCCAAAGGGAAACAAAAGAAATCCAAAATGCACACAAAACCGCGCGCAGGACACGAGACAAAACTCCACACGGGACACTCACACACACACACACACACACACATACATAGATAGATAGCTACGACCCTCTGGCTGACACAGGACAACGCGACGAATGCGCACAGCTTCTCTTCTCCTCTCCTCTTCCTCTTCTGCTTCTGCTTCTTCTGTCTGTCCAGTTGGCTCTTGGTGGAGGCTACGCTTAGACGAGTCACCTCCACTTCCATCTCCACCTCCCTCTCTTGCTCTTACTTCTCTTTCTTCCTCTTCTGCTGGTCACCGTTGTTCGTCAGCCGCATCAGCGACATCGCCATCGTCGTCGTCGTCTTTGTTGTTGTTGTTGTCTTTCTCCTCTGCCGGAAGCGAGCCGACATCCTCTCGACATCGTCGCTTCTGTCGTCATCGTAAGTTTTGTCGCTTGCCTTCATCTTGTTCGCTTTTTACACTTGTTTCGCTATTTTCTTGTTTTTGCCTTTCTTCATACTTGCTTTCTATTTACACTTTTTTGCTCAAACTCTACACTGAGCGAAAAGCTTTCACAACACTTTCATAATACTTCTTAAGTTTTACAAATATTTTGTATTATATTATTCATGACATGTAAATAAATTCCAAATTAGTTATAGTTTAAACACATTGATATAAGAGTTAAGAATACTCTGTATTATATTTCTTAATTTTTACAAATATAATTTAGTAAACTATACGAAATTTAGCATAAAATAATATGTAAACAAGTACCAAATGAGTAGTTTAAACACTTCGATATGAGTTTAGTCTTGTCTGTGTGTTATATATTTATTCCAAATTTAAATAAATAGGTAAATACATTCAAGCTAAAAATATTCTGAGTTGAAGTTTCGTAATTTAATATAATATTAATATTCATTATAAATGGAATTTCTACTTAATTAGATTAGTCTATACAAATTTCAGCAAATAAATAGAAAAATTTTATCTGATCTATTCGATTTATTGACTCCACTTTGTGTGGTTTGTGCAGAGTTTTAATAGTGAGTGACTTTAACATAACATGAGGAATTACATTAACAATGTTAATCTCTCTATTAATCACAACTATATAGATCGTATTTTATGTAAAAATAATGTGGTATAAAGTAGATGCTATGGTATATTTTATGGTATATAGTATATATTATGGTGTAGAGTATATTATATGGTATATAGTAAATGGTGTGGAATAATGTATATGGTATGGTATACAATAGTATATATGTATATGGTATATTGTATGGTATATGTTATGGTATATAGTATATTATATGTTAAATGGTGTGGTATATGATATGGGAATTAAAAAATATTGTTTATTCCATCGAGGTATATTTATATTTATATTAATTACTGCTCGTTTCGCTCAGTGTAAGCGTTGCTCGTCAGTGACATAAATCAGGACACAGCTTCGTCTCCGAATGTCTCCCTGAGTGTGTGTTCTTCTCTCTCTCTGCCTCTGTCTGTGTGTTTATGTGTGTGTGTGTGTGTGTGTGTGTGTGTGTGTGTGTGTGTGTGAGCTGGACTTGAAGCAACGCCCATTGTGCAACACTTTCAATTTTGTTGTTGTTGTTGTTCTAGAATCTAGAATTTCGCTCCTCTTGGGAGGTGTTTTGCCTCTTTGCTGTTGTTTTCTCATTTTTTTTTCTATTTTTCGTTGTTTTTTTTTGGTGAGGTGCCATTTGTCGTTTTCATCGTGTTTTGTTTGCTTTTAATTTTTGCAGTTTCTTTTGCGCCAGCGATTTGTGTGTGCAGCAAGGAGTCGCCACATGCCCCATGCCACTTGCCACCGGCTGTGTGGCATCAACTTCACATTCGGAGTGAGTGCGAAAGCAAACTGGACATAATCGCGTCTGCATTATTGGTTGATGTTTGTTGTCCTCGTTCTGCATTTTTTCAAAACATGCAACAACGAAACATTTAGAAAAAAAAAAAGAGGCAAGGATAGAGTCCGAGTGTTGCACGTTTATCGCTTCTCTCGCTTGCTGCTGCAAGCATAAATATTTTGTTTGCTTCCATGAAATGGGCACTACCCACTTCAGTCACCCCTTTGTGGCACCTTGTTGTGTTCTCTCTGTGTTTGTGTTTTGTGTTGGCGCTTCTATCATCGTCGTGTTGTTTTCCTTTTTGAAGATTATGTGTGTTTTGTTGCCTGACAGGGATCAGCATAAAATGCTGCAAGCTGAGCTTTTTCTCCCCCCTCTCTCTTGCTCTCTTCCCCCTCGCTGGATTTCTTGGACCTTGGCCTGCTCCTCTCCTCTTTCCTCCTCCTCAACCATTGGCCTGTTTGCACTGTTGTCCAAAAGGTGTGTGAGAGAGATGTGTGTGTGTGTGTGTGTGTGCTGCCCCAAATGGAAATTATACACGTATGTCCTGTCCACATCCTCATCCTTCTCCTCCTCCTCTCCCCCCCCCCCCCCCCCTCCCCTCTACTCTTTCACATGCTGCGCAAGGCAAACAGCAAAAAACGGGTTAAATGCTGTGGCGAATTTGTAATTAGAAATTGTCGCTTGGCGCATTTCATTCTGTTTGTTTGACGCTCTGCTTTATCCTCCACCCCTCCCCTCCTCCTGATCCCCCTCCCCCACTCCTTTCCCCCTTTCAGCTGTAGTTTCTGATTTTTCTTGCCTTAAATATTTTATTCAAGTTTTAGTGCAAACAACTCTAATTAGAGCGAACAACAAACGTTGAGAATATTTCACAACGATTTGTCAGCATTTTTTTTTTTTTGTTTGTTTCTAAATAAATAAATATGTGTAAAAATATTGCAATTTAAGCGTATGAATAAAATTATCAATGAAATAAGATGTGTGATAGAATTAAAAAGAATGCTTCGTTTTATTATACAGAATACAATTTTAGATAATTTTATTGTTATACAATATAATGTTTAGATTTTAAATACTAAACAAGTATGAAAGGTAGAGTCGAGTGTGCTCGACTTAGAGCTACCCGCAATTCATTTTCACTATACCAAATTAATATACCGCAAAATACTAAAATATACTAGAGCCTGTAACTGGTATATAAATATAGTACTACAATCAAAATATACAATATAATACACAATATACCTTAGACTATATCAATTTAAACATACCAAATTAAAATACCACAAAAATACCAAAATATACAAAAGGTTATATTTTTTGTATATACAGTTATACATTCAATATTCAATCCAAATATACCAAATTAAAAATACTACAAATATACTAAAATATACTTAAGCCCATAATTGGTATATTAATGTAGTACATTCAAAATATACCATAGAGTACATCGATTTAAATATACCAAATTAAAAATACTGCAAATATACCAAAGGCTATAATTGTTATATTAATATGGCACTGCATTCAAAATATACCATAGAGTACAAAATATACTAGATTGTCAGCTAAAGCAAGAAGATTGAAGAAGGCACAAAATTGTAATACCCTATGGGAAGCGGTTATAAACATGTTTTTATGCAATTAACCATACAAAAAAAAAAACATAAGCTGAAACAATTTTAAAAATAATTATTGGTTATTCTTACAGCAGTGGATTAGCACTATATTTAACACTAAGATTTATTTTAGATACTTTTTTTTACGTTAAAATATACAAATTTGCTAATTTTTTTTTACAAATTTATTGCTATCTTTGTAATTAACTTAAAATAGAAAAATAATTCCAAGTTTTAACTTAAATGCTAATTAATAGCAATAAGATTCATTATTTTAAAAAATTAAAAATCTTTTCATATATGTTTTTCATTGTAAAGAAAGAAATTACCCATATATAAAATTATATATTCAACAATGAAGTAAATTTGTAGTTTTATTTTGTATTATTTTAAATTGTTTACATGTGTATTATATTAGTATTAGTATTATTATTATTTTTATTAAATTTGAACATTATTTGTAATATTTTTGTTAATTAATATGAAAACTGTTTTTCTTGTGTGGCAAAAATATTCATAAATAGTGAATAAAGCAATAACAATGTGTAAGATGCAAGCTGTGGTTACCTTAATGCGTTGTTGCCTTTTGGCAGCCACTGTAGCCACTGAAGTGATGCAGAGCTGAGAGGATTGTGCATTAACTCACTCGCAATCATCGGGCAATAAATCCACTTGACATTCGCCTTCCCCTTCCCCTCTCTTTCTCAGTTGAGTGGATTACTTGCGAGTATATTTTCATTATTTTCATTATTTTCAATATTTTCATTTAACTAGTTGCGAGAAAGAGAAAATTATGTCTTCATATGGTCAGCAGACAAACGAAAAAAAAAACAACCAACACAAAATGATTACAGCAAACCGACAGCGACTGCAAATGTTGTTCTTTTGGGACAAGGACGCCAAAAGGACACTTCAAGCGAGAGAGATATATATATATATATATATATACAAGAAGAGAGAGTAAGAGAGAGCGATATTCATATCTGGCCATTCATTCGTCTGGGGTTTTCATTATTCACACGATGCGAGTGAATTTATTGCCGGGTCACATTTAATGCTGATTTTTATGCCTCGCATATTATGTTTTTCTCCTTGTTTTTTTTTTATTTCTTTCATTTGCCACTCTCTCTTGGCATTTTTGTGCATTTTCAACTTTACGATCGTAAATGTACAAAAAGGTTTTGATTTATCTCAAAGAATTTTGAAAATCATGTCGCAGAAATGTGCAGAACTCGAAGGCGCTTGAATTGAGTTCGTTGAGCACGTTGACAACTGCGCAACAAAGTCAAAGAAATCCATATATTCTACCTCTTAACGTTCTTCACTTTCCTCTAGATGCATTCGTTCTCATTGACTACTTAGTCGATTACTTCATTGCACTTCAACTTTAAAGAAGAATCTGATCACTTCATATATGGACTAAGATTATTTAAACCACTTGCGAATCATAAGGACAACGACTTTAAATATTCTACTGGGCTTATAAAAAACTTTGAATAATTTACAATGAAATTGAATTGGAAATTCGCAATTTTTTTATGGAGCACTCTCTCTCACTCTCCATCCCTCTTTCTGCCTTTGCTTATTTCCTCTCTTTCTCTTTTAAATAGAAAAGCTTCATAGAATTATTCAGATACTATACAAACTATTTCAGCTGCAGTGTTGCAACGATCAAATTCCACGAAAATATTTGCTCCAAGTCTAATAAAGCAACACATTCGAAAAGAACTGCATTTAGACTAAATCTGCCTTAAAAGTGGCAAGAATTCAGAATCTTTTCTGATGTTTATTTTATTTATTCTTTTTTTCCATTATCCTCTTCTTCTTTGACTTTTCATCTTTTCTTCTTCTACTTTTATGTAACAGCTTTTTCTTCTGTCTCTCTGATCGCTCTTCCTTCTTTTTTTTCTCAATGTTATGCATTTAAATCTTTTAATCTGTTTTAGTTTTAAATTGTTGTGATTATTTATTCATTAATCCATTTATTAGTTATCCTGCTATTCTTTGTTGCCTTTCTCTTCCACCTTTTCTCTTTCCTTTATTTCCTTACTAACATTCTTCTCTATTACATTAATGTGTTCTTTTTTAATTTTTCTGCTCTTCTTTTTGGGGTTCTCTTCCATTCTATTTCTTAACTCGAATGTTTCTGTTTTATATTTTTTTTGATATTTTTTTTTGGTCTTTTTCACCATTCCCACTTCTTTTCTATTAGTTTTCTTCTTTTTAATTATACCCGCTACCCATAGGGTAGAAGGGTATTATAACTTTGTGCCGGCAGGAAATGTATGTAACAGGTAGAAGAAGGCATCTCCGACCCTATAAAGTATATATATTCTTGATCAGCGTCAACAGCCGAGACGATCTAACCATGTCCGTCTGTCCGTCTGTCTGTCTGTCCGTCTGTCCGTCTGTCCGTATGAAACACTGGATCTCAGAGACTATAAGAGATAGAGCTATAATTTTTTTTCGACAGCATTTGTTATGTTTGCACGCAGATCAAGTTTGTTTCAAATTTTTGCCACGCCCACTTCCGCCCCCGCAAATCAAAAAAATCGAATAACAAGCGTAAAGTTAAAGCTGCGAATTTTGGTATATATAATAATAACAATAGTATTTATGATTCCTGAAAATTTGCTTGCGATCAGATAAAAATTGTGGAAGTTATTAAAGAAACACTTTTGTATGGGCCAAAACGCCCACTTACGGGGGGTCTCAAATGCTTTGGCCGACAATCTGGTGTATTGTGCCGTCAATGGTATATTTTAAATGTTAGTATCACATCGTTATACCAAATATACCATTTGGTATATTTTTAGTATTTTGCAGTATTTTTTTGGTATATTTTGAAAATAATACCGCAATATTTTGCTTTCATTCAAAAGGGGTAGCGGGTATCTCACAGTCGAGCACACTCGACTATAGTTTTCTTACTTGTTTTGTTTTGCTATTCTTCTTAACTTTCTTTTTTATTTTATTAATCTGTTTTTTAAGTTTTCTGCTATTCTTTTCGGTCTTTCTTTTCCACCTTTTCTCTTCACTTTATCTCTTAACTCTCATTCTTTTATATAATAGAACAATTCATTTGTTTTTTTTTTAAATTTTTTTTTTTATTTTTTTACTTTTTTTTCTCCAAATTATTTTTTAAACTCTAATTCTATTCTATTCTATTCTATTCTTTTCGCTCTTTCTTTTTCACCTTTTCTTTTCTAGTTTCTTTAACCAGTTTCTTAAGTTTTTCTGCTATTCTTAGTCTCTTTCTTCATAATTTTCTGCTTCCTTTTACTTCCCCCATTCGCTTTGTTTTGTGTTCCTCCGTTTCTCTCGCATTTGAGGTGCCTCTACCTCAAGTGCTTGGCATTGAGCAGTTGTGCATTGGCTCTGCCAGGTGCCATATATCACCCTCAACTGCCACCCACACCCCTTCAACCCCCGCTGCTTTCCCCTTTCCCTTCCCCCCACCCTTCGCATACATTGAGGCTGCATCTTGACGACGCTGAGGACATTCTCATCATGTTCTTTGCTCCGCCAAAAAAGGAAAGCTCTGATCTATGCACTCTTCGACAGACAGAGAGAGAGAAAGAGAGGGAGAGATAGTGAGGGAGTAAGAAAGAGAGAGAGAGAGAGAAGTGAAGAGTAGACAGCGGGTGTTTTTTTTTAGCTTGCAATTTATGTGCAGAAGCTGAAGCAGGCGAAGCTCTGGCTCTTGTCCTTCTCAGTTCTCAGTTCTCCGTTTGTAAGTTCTCAGTTCTCGTCTCCTCGGTTTTGCTGCTCTGTTGGCAATGGCAGACGACGTTTTTGCTTTGTTTTCTCTCGTATTTATGGATTTTCATTGGTGCTGCAGCGTTGCAACAAGCACTGAGAAAGGGGGAGAGGGGGAGAAGGGGAAGAAGCGACGTCGTCGTGTCAAAACGCAAATGATTTATTGAACTGACAGCGAAAAGAGAAAAGAGAGAGCGAGCAGTGAATTTTGTCGAGTCAAGTCGCAGGACACAGCAGCAGCAGCATCCTCGCTGAATGCGACACCGTTGAAGGCTTCCTCTCTCCACCCCCCCCCCCCCTTGCGCCTTCTCCTAGCTCTCTTCCTCTTTGCTCCTTTGGCTACACTTTCTAGTTTTGCCGCCATTTCTTGTTGCGATGTGTTGTGCACTTTTCTCGCTACGCTTTTTTGCGCTATTCCTGTTGCTGTTTGCAACCCGAGATTGGTGGGCGTGGCACACTCAATAGTGGACAGAGGGGGTGGATGGGGGGCGGAGGGGGCTGGCAGCTCAACTCAACTGAAAACTGTGAACTAAACTGGCGCAAGAAATGGCACCGATGTGAAATGAAGTTTTGATTTAGTTCAAAATTTTTATCAAAAGAAACGCGTTCCTGCTGCTGCTGCTGCTGTTTTCCCTCCCCCTGCCCCTTCCCTCTCTTCGTCTTCGTCTCAGTTATTTCTAGTTGTTTTTTTTTTGCGTCTTGTTCTAATAAATCACAGCATGGGTTGTCTCTGATACTGGGCGGGAACCTTTCGGGCGTAATGGAATTTTGATTTATGCCTCACCAGCCATAATGCAAAAGTTCTCGTCGCAAACACGACGAACATTTTAAAATAATGCTCCAACCGATACTGCGATACGATACGATATTACGTATACGTAACGTTTTACGCTGCGTATACGTAATGTTTTGCACAACATTGATTGCAACATGACGATCGATGTTTAAGCGTTTCCTAATTGCATCGAAACTGAGACGAAATAATTACCAAGTACTACTGAAATATATTTTGAGGAGAGCTGCTTACAGTCGAACCTCGCTATAATGCAACTTAGTTGAGTAGCGAGAAATTAAGCACGAAAAGATTTTAAGAAAAGTCAAATAAAGACAAATATTCGATTTAAAAAAACAGGTAATTAGGAATCTAAAGTTGTGATTGTATAAATAATATCTGTAGTAAGGATATAAAAATATATAAAATATACCAAAAAGGAGAATGTTGAGAGATTAATAAGTTTTGTTTATTACAACTTTGTGACGCTAGCAGCAATCGGATTTTAGCTGCTTTGATTGAGAACATGGTATATTTAATTTCCGTAGTATATTTCCAAGTACTCAGTATATTTTAGACTTAACTCTCAGTATATCTTAAAAGTATTGTGATATATTCTATGAATTATAGTATTTTATAGTATAATTTTAATTTATGGAATGTTTATTATTAACTTATGTAACATGGCCTAATAGATTCTTATGAAATAATACAACTTTTCCATAATTAATTAGAAATAAGTAGCTTCCAAGAATGGACATATAATAGTTAAATAATATGTTCAGGTCAACAAAATTCACTGAAATTTTTCATGTGTGAATTTTTAAATGCATCACTTCTATTTATCTATTTAAATATAGTTAAGAAACGATACAAGATACTGACTTAACTTTAGGCTGGAGTAAATAGATAAGATCAAAGGAACCAATGCAATTGTATTAAGGAATTGAAATAAAGACGACTCTTCAAATTTATTATATCTATTATTTTTATTATAAGTAAGAAATTTCCAAAAATACCTATAACTATCAAAACTTTTCTTATAGAGTTGACAGTATAATACAACGACTATATAATAATATAAAATTAGTTCGAAGTATACAATAATAAATTTGTTATTGATTGTTTATATTTATAGCACTTTTCATATAATATATACTATACAATAGTATTGCTATTAAAAGTCTTTCTTTTGAAGATCAATGCATAATATTTAGAGAATCTCAAATACTTAAACTCACCTTGTGACTTTACCTCTATAAATTAATAAGAATGAATACAGAAATGAATGTCAAATAATACATTTATTATAGATAGTTATTTTTATGCAGCTCTTTATATTATTATACTACTAATACTAGATTTAAATATAGCATAAGGTAACATTAAGAATTAATCGATTAAATATCTATCGATAGTTAGAAGCCCGATCGATAGGTGACAATTACAATAGTAATAGAAGTATAAAATATTCAGCAATAAAGTTGCTTTTGATAGTGTTTCTTTTATAGATTTCTGTATAATTTTTATGTGGCATCGAATAAACTCAACTGCATAATAATAATAATAATAATAATAATAATAACTGCATATAATAATAATAATTATTATTATATAGTCAAAGTGTTGAATATCCTAAACAAATAAATTCATATAAACTTTATAGCTAAAATAAGTCAAACTCACATTTTGAGTTGTCATTTGAATACTGCTCATCATCTGATGACGCTGCCAATGCGCAAAAGGAAGGCGAGATAAATACATGCATAAGTGTGGGTGCATGTGTGTGTGTGCATAAGTGTATGTGTGTGTGTGTTATGTCTGTGTGTATTTGTGTAATGCCGCCCACTCAGCGTCATGCTTTTGGCTTTGGCTTTCGCTTCACTAAATGAGCGAATGTGAAAATCTCAGCAGCAGTTTGTCTATGTGTGTGTGTGTGTGTGTGTGTGTGTGTAGGTGTCTCTGTCTCTCTGTGTATGTGTGTGTGTGCTCATCATCAGTGCTTTTGCCATACGCTTGCCATATCCTGTGGCATGCATAAAGAAAAGTGTAATAAAATTTGATTTATTGTAGACAAGATTCGAGTTGGATATGTTGTGTGTAGGTGTATGTGTGTTAGTGTGTGTGTGTGTGCATTTCGCATGCTCATTCGCTGCTCTGCTCTGCTTACACGCCTGCGTCCTTCCTCTCTGCAGGCAATGGCAGCCATGTCTTCTTCTTCTTCCTCCTCTTTTTCCTCTGCTTCTTGTTCGTCTATCCGGCGAATGAAGCGTCGGAATTTACGTACTCTCTATGTATGTGTGTGGGGTGGCAACTCTGGCAACACATGACAACGTTATGGCAATGGCGTCGCTTCACCCCCCTCACCCCTCTTCCCACCCCTCCCCCTTTCAACCAGCCTCATCCCAATGCGACTCATGCATCATTCGTCTAGATATCATCCATCTCGTTTGCTGTGGCGTTTACCTCGGCACATTACCCATGCCGGGGATTCAAACACACACACACAAACACACACACACAGAGTCAACCCTACACACATTCCTTCCCTCTCCATTCCACCCACAATCGCATTCACATTTTCTGACACTTTTGCAAAACTTTTGCTGTTCGCACTGCAGGCGCTGCTCTTTACTCCTCTTCCATTCTCCCTCTTCTTCGACTCCCCCTTCTTCTCCCCCTCTCCTCTCTTCTTGCTTTCACTCTGCTAGTGCTCATTAGTCCTCTCTTGGGTGGCGGCTAATGGAAGGCGTTGCTTTCAGCTGTCTGCGTATGCGTTTCTCTTCTTCTCTTCTCTTCTCTTTTCTTTTTTTTTGCTGTTTTAGGAATTACGAAAATATACTTATGTACAATTTATCTCAAGCATCCTTTGCCTCTTCTGCTTCTTCTTCTTTTTTTATTATTCTGCTGCATGACTTCAACGACAGATCTCAGTCATTATGCAAGGAAGAAGAAGAAGAGGGAGGGGGAGAGGGGAGGGGGGAATTAAACTGTTTATGCGTGGCTTAGTTCAAGATGCAGGCAAATAATTTGTTAAGGGATTTAAGATTGAGTAATCGAGATGCTTTAGCACTTTATTAGGATATGTAAAATTCCATTTCACTAAAAGTATAAATTAAAAATGTTAAATAATGTAGAAGAGAGGCATAAAATTATGGAAAGCATTAAAATGATTTAATAAAAAGGCAAGAATACAAATGTTAATCAAATGTTGAATTTAAAAATGCAACTGATTTTTAATATATTTAATTTATTTCACAAAAAGTACAAAACAAAATTCAAAATGTTGGATAACGTTAAAAAAAAAATACATTGATTAAATAAATAAATTAATTATATTATGCAAAGTTCGAAGTTATTTTAATAAAATGTTAGTCATTTAAAAATGTAACTGATTTTTGTATATTTGATTTATTGAATGCATTATATAATATATATAGTCCTATTCAATTTTTAGACTATGTCAATAAATTGAACAAATATTATTTGTATATGTAAAATATTTATACTTCCAAGTATATTTTATTAGGTATATATGAATTATATGCACAATTGAAAGTAATTCACACAAATCGTATTTAAACAAGTGAGAAAGCTACAGTGGAGTATGCTCGACTGTGAAATACCCGCTACCCATGATGATATACTTAAAAATATACCAAATACCGCAAAAAATACAACCGTATATACCCATATTTGGTATATAATACAAGGCAAATGAATATAAGAATATATCATATGTTATATAAGAATATAACACCTAGATCTCAGGGACTAGAAGAGATAGAGCCACAATTCTTAAAGAAATATACTTTTGTAAAATTCTTAGTTGCTTTCGATGATAATCTGGTATATTTCCACACTCTAGTATATTGTATATTGAGTGTGATTTCCATATCAATTGTTTTAGTAATTTTGGTGGTATGTTTTGGTATATTTTGAGCAAAATACCGCAAAGTTTTGCGTATATTCAAAATGGGTAGCGGGTATCTCACAGTCGAGCATACTCCACTGTAGTTTTTCTACTTGTTTTTTCAATTCAAAGCGAGGTGGGCACTTAATTTTTGCCATCACTGTGTTACACATTCACATTTGTTTCAATGTTTCTCAAAATTTGATATTTCCGTCAGCGCTTCGGGCGTTTTTTTGTTGGTTGTCAGTTCACACACACACACACACACACACAGACATGTGTCCCGCCCACTTGTGAGAGAAAGGCGGTTCTCGCTTGTTTTGCTGGGCTTATCAAAGAGGCCAAAAAAGTGAAGTGACACTTTTCAGAATTTATGTGTTTGTATCTCATTAAGCGAAACAGTAGAACACTCAAAAAGGGAAGAGTGGAGAGGGGGAGGGGAAGGGGGAGGAGCGGCCCAAAGGTGTTGCTGCAACTTTTGGTGGCAAGCAAAGACTTGAGCAGAAGAAGAAGAAGCAGCAACAAGGAAGAAAGCCGTCGATGGTAAGCGAAAACTTTTGTGGCGCAAAATTATCTCGCTTAACACACAAATGTGACACCAAAATGCCTCATAGCTGCCACGCCCCCCCCCCCCTCTGCCACTCCCCCTCCTCTATGTGTGTGTGGCACACACATCATAAATTTTAAGTGAAAATGAATCCTTTGGCAATTGAAGTTTTTCGGAGCAGATTTCGCTGGCGTTTTGCGGATCGTCATCAAAGTCAGATATGAGACACAAACACACAAGTATATGTGTGTGTGTGTGTGTGTGTGTGTGTGTGTGAGGGGGAAGTATTTATGTGTATGTGTGTGTGTGGCAGCTCATGAAGTTCGCATCTTAATCCTTTGTTGCCCATAAATCAGCGAATCTCGCTCACATTTTGCGCATGTTCCTCCCCCCCCAAATGTGTTGTCCCCCTCTTTCTCCCCTCTCTCTGTCTCTTTCTCTGCTTGCCACACATGTGCTGCCCCATAATTCAGGTTTAATTAACTTGGCGTGTTTATTAGCAAATATTAGTTAACAATTTGATTTGCTGCTCGCTTTCAGCTTCACAATTGATGCACATTGAGAATCCTTGAGCAGGATGCTAAACAAAGGCAAAGGATTTCAATTTTGGTTAGGGAGAGTCGAACAAAAAGAGTTTTGAAATAAAAGTAGACCACTCTTTATATTTTTTTTTTGAAATTAGAAAACTCAATAACAACTACAATTCTGAAGAGTTAAAAAGTAAGTTCATCAAAGTGTGTCTCAAAATATAATTTGCTACAGATTAATAAATCCTAATACTATAATAATATAATATATTAAAACTAAATCTCTTTAATGAAAAACAGTTAATTTTAATATACAAAGAACAATGTTGTCTAAGAAGAAACAAATTTAAATTTGTTTTAATTAAATTTACAAATTTTCTTATGGAAAAAGCGACTACTAAAAAAAGACAAGGTTCTATTTGTATCATTTGATTTATTTTAAATTTTTAAAATACTTTAAAAAGAACAACAGATAAAAACACACTTAAAAATATACCAGTTAGAAATCTGTTAAAGTAAAGAAACTCTTTTTACTACATTTTAACAAACATTTAAACTATTTCATATGAAGAAAATTTCAACAAAGTTCCCAAATTATTTAATTATTTTTGTAATCTATTTCAAATGTCATTAAAATTTCTGGATATTAAATGATAGTTGAAATTCCTAAATGGAAATTTTCTATATTTTATACTATAATTATTATGATACTTTTGAAAGCGTCAAAATTTTCGAAACTAATAAAAGAAGTATAAATAGTTTTTCATTTAAAGATTACAAAAAAATTCCAGTTTTTTTTTTCAGTTTAGTCGGAATTGAAATTCTAGTGAAAATCACTCAAATCACACAAAGAAAAAACTGAGGAATCTAAAACTAAATAGCGATTGCTAAAAGTTCATATTTTTTTTAGTTTGTCGCTAAAGTTTTCTAAAATTTTAAGAAGTGTTGGAAAATAATTTAAATAATTTGTCCGCCAACTTTGATGATGAGTAAAGGATTTAAAAGCTTTTATCGAAATCAAATTTTTAGAATTGTTGGAAAATAATCTAAAGAATCGATCTGTCAATTTTTGTGTTAATTAGAACGACTATTGGGATTTTTTCTTCATGGGATAAATAAATAAATTTAATGGAAAAAAAATTCAAAATTTATAAAAATTTTCTAAAACTTGTAGAATTTTTTGAAACACAATTAAAAGAATTTGACACCCAACTTTGATGTTGAAGAAACAAAGGATTTAAAAGCTTTTATCTTCATAAAATAAATAAATAAATTGAAAATACCAAAATCGTTAGAAAATAATCTTAGGAATTATTCTGCCAATTTTGATGATGGTCCAAAGGATTAATCTTAATGGGATAAATAAATAAATGTAATACAAAAATAAAACGAATTTTTAAAAATATTTTGAAATGCTCTGAATTGTTGGAAAATAATCTAAAGAATTAATCGGTCAATTCTTGTGTTGATTTGATTGATTAATATGCTTTTATCTTCATGGAATAAATTAATAAATTTATAGCAAAAAATTTGAATATATGAAAATTTTCTGAAATTTTGTGAATTAGTTTTTTATGATTTAATAGTCATAAAGTAATTGAATACATTTAATATAAGATAACATTTAATTTTAAATCTAATTAAAGATTAATAAAAACAATTGTTGCGTTTTGTTTTGTTGCATTGAAATGTTTATTGCATTTTTCGTTAAACTTACTTAAGAACTAGGCGAAAAGGAAGCGAAAGGAGTTTTAAAAATAATATCACAAAAACTCAAATACAAGTCGTATACAGATACAGATACAGACATATCTTCTATATATATAATATTATCATAAGTTAATCATTTTTCTTTTTTAAATAAGTTCAAATTTGTTGCTGATGATATATATTTTTTTGTTCTCTTGTTAATGACAATGAAATGTTTGACATTTTTTTGTTGCGTTAAGTATTTTTATAATAGGATTTTTCTCCTTTTTTATAGTTGGAAGTCTTAGGTTTAATCTTAGGTTAAATACATATATTTTATATATATAATAGGTATACATTTCTTCTTCTTTATCTAGTTTATATTTTTGAGATTTGAGTGTTGTTGGTATACATTGTATTTAATGCTCATATAATAATTAATATAGTTAAGTATATAATTTGTATATTTAATGCGTATACATGAGTTGCCGTGATTACATTTTGATTCTTGACTTTATTAATAATAGTTGTAATTCTTTAATAATTCTTAATATTGGAAGGAAATTGCTAAATCTCTATTCAATTATTTACACTCCCAAAAAACTTGCCTCTTTGCTTACTAAAAACAACTTAAACAAAATTGTATTAACTTTTTGTCACTCGTAAAATTGAGTTAAAATTTTTTATGTTGTTTTAAGTTTTTTTTTTTACGTATACTGCGTTGCATTTTTGTAATTACTTAATATTAATAAATTTATTAATTTTACGTTTTTTCTTAATTTTTTTTGGCACGCTTTTTTGACCAGGAACCGCAATTTATTCATACAAAATCCACTCAATTGGTTTCGCTCGCTCTCTCTCTCTGTCTCGCCCGCTCACTCGATTTGCGCTCAAACCGGTTGCGTTTTGCTGCTCAATATAATAACCCCCACCCATTTTGAGCATTGTTGTTGCTTTGCTGCTCCATCCAATCGCATGGGTCAGCATGTTTTGCTTTTGTATTTTGTTTTTGCTTGCCCGTTTTGCTTTTCGTTTCGTGTGTTTGTTGTTTTTCACTTTGACGAACTGTTGTCGTCGCCTTTCGTCAAACTGTGCTGTGCACACTACAACCGTCTCGCTCTTCCGCACGCCTGCAATTGCACCGTAAGAGAGTGTGCGCGTCTGTATGTGTGTGCGTGCGTTGTTTTTGATGGACAGCAGTTCGTCAAAGTGGTGGTAATTGAATTTCGCACGAGTGGCGTGCGTGTGAATGCGATGGCATGCTATTGCTGTTTGCTGCTGCTGCTTGTGTGTGTGTTTTGCCAAACAATAAAACTGAGAGACGTCAGCGCTGTGACGTCACTACCCCAGGCACCACCGCCGTGAGAGGGGAAATGTGGCTGCTTATTCAGCAAAGTAGGGGAAATGCGGCTGCAGAGAGCACGTCTTCTTGCGAGAGCACGAGTTGAGAGAGCTTAAGTTGTGCGCTCTGCTTGCGCTGTGCTCTTTGCGTTTTTGATCGGAAATCAATGCAGCGGCGAGCAGCGATGCACTTAACCTCACTTTAGGCATTCTTCGAGGACAACTGCTTGGCCAGCTCCGTGTACTTTAAGAACTTGGACTGCGGACTCTCGTCGTACAGCGACGTCGACGGCGACGTCTGTGGCAGCTGTTGGACTGCCGGCGTTGCCGGACTGCGCGATGCCGAACGCTTTGGCGATGCCATCGGCAGCGATTTCGGTGACTGCGCCGCCGCCGGCGACTTGAGCTGCGACGCTGCTGTGGTTGTTGTTGTTGTGGTGGGCGAATCTTCGGCCGCATCTTTGACAAAGTGCACCTTGGACAGATGGTGACGATAGGCGCCCTTCGATCCAAATGGCGTATCACAAAACGAGCATTTGATGATCAGCTCACCGCCTCCCGCTCCCCCGCCTCCTCCTCCTCCTCCACCTGCAGCACCCGCTGTGCTCGCACTCAACACCGCCTCATTGCAGGCCCAACTGAAGGCAACCAGATCATTGCCTCCCACTCCGCCTAGACCCAAGATCGGTGTGGTTGAGGAGGCGGAGGAGGCACTGCGTGTATTCGACGCTGGAGGATCGGTTGTCTCGCAGAGCTTTTGCAGTGCTGCCAGCGGATGCGCTTTCGGTTTCTTTGAGTTGCTATTTCCAGTGCTGTTGTTGTTGTTGTTATTGTTGTTGTTGAAGCAAAGTCCTAAGGGAAAAGAGAAGACAGGAAGAGTGAGGTTAGGCTTGGTGTAGGGTTTATCTAACATGAAAGGCTTTCAATGAATGTTCTTAGTTGTAGAAATGTATGTAAGAATTTTAAATTTGCTAACTTAAAGTGACTGATAGACTAAAAGAACAGTTGCTTTACCTTACTACTTTGTTCAATCCTTTATTTCTCAACTATCTTTTCCTTTTTTAACCTCGCAACTTTGTTCAATCCTAAGTTTATCCCTGACTCTCTTCTACTTTCCTAACTTGGTTCAATCCTTTGCTTATTCCCTAACTCTCTTTTCCTTTCCTTACATAGCTCAATCCTTAGTTTATCCCTAACTCTCTTCTTCTCTACTTTGTTCAATCCTTAGTTTATTTCCTTCCCCCTTTCCTTACCTCACTTCTTTGTTCAATCCTTATTTTATTTCGAGACCCTCTTCTTCCTTTTTACCTTACTACTTTGTTCATTCCTTAGTTTATTCCCTAACTCTCTGTTCCTTTCCTTAACTTATTTCCTAACTTTCTTCTAACACATTCTAAGAGCAATAACCAAAAAGTTTAAACTAGAGTATGCCACTTACCAGTATTGTTATTATTCGTCTCCACGCTGCTCAGCTGATCAAACATGGAGTTTAGGGCCAGCAAGCTGCCACTCTCCGCCAGGTTTGATGTCTGTGTAGCTGGCACAGAGGGTGGCGAGTTGTTGGAACGTTCGCTGCTGGCGCTGGGACTTCCCCGAGCTGTAGTGCCCGTTACCGAGTCCATGCTGAACTCCTTCTTGACGTTGATGAGATGTCGACTATTGTTGTTGTTGCTAGTTGCCTCCAGTTCCTGCTCCGCCTCGATTGGCTCCGATTTGATGCTGCTCGCTGGCGGTGGCAGCGAAGGTGTTGCTACTACCGAGGAGGCTGGCGTATCCGGAGTACGTCGTGGCGTCGCCTGCTGTCGGTCCGGCGTGTAAGCGGACTCCACCCGACTAGCGGAACTCGATTCACTGGCACTGCGATCCCTCGATGGATACGAAGAACGCAACAACTGCATCTGCATAACCTGAGCATCCATCAACGGTTTAGTGTAATCACTGCTGTCATCGATGCCCAGACGCTTCAATATGCTCGCTCCCAGCGGTGTGCCCGTCTCCGGATAACCGGTAGCCAAGCGTCCCACACGCGATTCGAAGCTCTTCTCGATCAGTTGCTCGAGAGCATTCAGGACCGAGGGACCTCCGCCTTGGGAGGAACTATTGCTGGGCTTCTCCGACTGCATGCTGGGACTGGCGAGACGCTGTTGTTGCTCCCGCCTCGGGGGAATGGGAATGCTGTCGCCCAGGCACTTCCTTATGTGCTCCACGAACAGCGCCGTCTCAATCTTGCTGCCGCATTTCTCGCACGTTATTTTCGTAGCAGCCGCAAAGTCCCGCAACGGTTTTAGGGCCGAGTCTAAGCCACCGCCGCTCCCGGAGCGTTCCAGCTCAAGGAGTTTTCGCACCGGCAGCGATTTCTTGCGCTTCTCGTTGCGTGCTTGACGTCCACGCTTTCCAGCGCCACCTGCGGGCGGAGCTGGCGGCGAAGCGGAGGAAGAAGCGCAACTGGAGGCGGCATTCGCATCCTTGTAATGCGACTGCTGAGCCATGTGCGTGCTGAGCTCCTTGAGCGTAGCGAATGCCTGATCGCACACCTTACAGGTGAGCACAGCACTTACACTTGGCGCTGTGGGCGTGCCACCGGAGGAGGAGGAGTTATTCCCTCCGACTGCCGCCGAGGAACGCTCCCCGTTCGAGGGTCGTTCGTCACCGGACTTCCAGGAGATGATCTGCTCCTGCGATATGATGTTCGTGTAGTGCTGAGTCTCCTGCATGTGGCTCGTCATCTCGGCCAGCGAACGGAAGCTCTGACCACACCACATGCACTTGAGTATCTGTCGGGTTTGCTCCGCTCCCTTGCCCAGCCAAACGTCCTGACCCCGGACGAGTTTCCGGGGCAGCGGCATCGTCTCCTTGATGAGCATATTCAGCTCGGACTTGGAGGAACTCGAGGATGTCGACGAGCTGTTGCTGGAGCAATTCGAACTGTTGGTCGAGGTGGCATTGTTGTTGTGCCGCGCTGCCGACGAAGGTTGTGTTGCTCCCGGTGCGGAATTGGAGTTGGAGGAGGGCGAAGGAACCTGCACGCCGCAATGCTGTGTCTCCTTCATGTGGGTGGTGAGCAGAGCGAGTGTGGCAAAGCTCTGTTTGCACCAGACGCACTTGAACACATCCTTGGCCGCATCGGCGCCTTTGTTCAGCCAATGCGACTGCCAAGCGCTGTGACGTCCGCCTCCCGAAGCTGCTCCCACTGAGCTGTTGTTGGCAGCGGAGGCGGGAGTTCGATTGCTCGGCGGCGGTGTCTCCAGGCGACTCATTTCACTCATCTTCTCCAGCGCTTTGCTCGCCTCACTTGGCGCGAGTTTGCCGCTTAAACCGGCCGCTGATTTGGCTGCCACAGCTGCCAAATAGGGATTCAAGGGAGGCACCCAGCTGCCGGGTGGCAAGGGCGATTTGTAGTCGCTCCTGGGCAACTTCCTAGCTGGGGAATCCTGTTCCAGGTTCGGCGTCTGTCGCTTGCGTGTGCTCACCGACAAATCCAAGGGTGCGGATTCCTGATCCCCCAACTCTTCCTGCTCCTCATCGCTAGCGGCTGCTTCGCATTCCGATGCGGCACGCTTTCGACTGAAATCGAGAGCGGGTGGCTCTTCCTCCTCGTGGGGATTACTGGCAGCTGGCGAGGCAGCCTGTTGCGTTGCCTGTTGCACCAGGGAAGCGGCAGCTGCCAGCGGATTGGTCAGCAGCAGATGATTCTGTTGTGCCGCGGCCAGATAAGCGGCCATCGCTGCGGATTGCGGGGGCAACAGCGCTGCAGCTGCCGAGGGAGCCAAGGTGGCGGTGAGGGGCAGTCCCACGGGGGAGGCGGCTGTGGTGGGCGTGGGCGTTGGTGCGGGGGTCAGACAATCGTTGGCCGAGCAATGCGATTCATTCGATGGACAACGCGCATCGCCAGCGCCAGCTGCCGAGGCATTCGATTCCCGCGATTGACAACGCGGACTTGCCAACTCGCTGCAAAAAGGAAATATAGAATAAGGAAAGGATTTTGTTGGGTTAGAGGAGTTGCTTTATTTAAATCAAAAGGTTACATAAAAGATGAGTTAACTTGATCGTGGAACTATTCTACTTGAAAATATATATAATAGTGAAATAAAAATTATTAAAAAAATCCATAATTAAAGAATTCCCTTTTAAAGGAAGTCAAAAGAAAGCTAAAATCATAAATTAAACATGCTGAAGAACAATCATATGAATATTATTCATTAAAACTTTAGGATCAATCTCTATAGTATAAAACTTTCACCTTAAAAACAATATATACTAATGAGTGAAGTTAAAAAAATCATTACTAAACAAATTTCCTAAACCATTTTGTTTGTTTTCAAATAAAAATCAACAAAATCATTTCAAGAAATCTCTTTCAATAGAATATATAGAATATTAAGTTATTAGAAAAGATGGTATAAATCAGATAGCATCTTTTTCACCATCTTTCCTAATAACTTATTATTCTAAATTTTATCAAAAGAAATTTCCTAATATGATTTTGTTAATTCTTCTACCAGAAGAGATTTCTGAATTAGGAAAAAAGGTTTAATTTAATTTAATTCATTCTTATTGCAAACCATATTGAAACTAATTCTTTCAATATATTTTACTACACAATGTTAAGTTCTTAAAAAAAGTACTAAATATATTTATTATATAATATATAGAAATTTTCTATTAAAGTACAAAACTATTGTCGCTCACTGTTTAAAGTTTTTAAAAATGTAGAAATGCTGTTGCTAATTAAAATATATTATCAAGAACAAAATGTCAAGAAACCCGAAAATTAATCAAACATTTGCGCCAGCTGGGATTCGAAAAATTTCAAACATTATTTTTGATTGTTGTGGAAGCTGATTAGAAAAGTATGTCAAATGTTTTAAGATTTATAAACATCAGATGACGTCAAAATATATTTAGGTTCTAATCACTAAACAAACTTGCTGCCTTTAATTTGAACTTGAAAATAACAAATTATTAATTAAGTTTATAAAAATTATTAGTAATATACATATAATATAATACTTAAAATGTTTTTTAATGACACAATTTCAATTATTCAATTTATTTCAAATGGACTTTTTTTTACATTTAAATATTATCTTTTAACTATCAGATTTATATAAATATTTAATTAAAGACTGAGTTTTAAATTTGTTCTTAATATCTTAAGAATTTTAAACTTTGTATCTTTATTTAATTCCTTTAATATCAAAAATGCTTCTAATAAGTTGTAAATAAATTTATTTATCTTTTTCCGAAACTTGACTAATAAGTTCGTATTAAATCTCTTTCAAATAAATGTAAATTCTTTTATTCACAACTCTCCACTTAATAAAAAACTCTCCACCAAAAATATCAACACTAAATATTGCAATATTCTAATTTAATAAACGATTAAATGTAAAGTAATAAAAACTTGTTAAAATAGAAACTTCTATCACCAACTTTAATTAATAATTTCATAATTGTATTCAAATGAAAATAGATTAAATAATTGAGTTGCCCTCTTAAATGTCGCACTCTTAATTGTAACGGTTAATTCACCTTGCACTCAACGCCTGGCGATAAATCTCCAGCATGACAGCCTCGTGTAGCATCATTTTGACGTTTTTGTGTTTGTATTTTCACTTCAATTTTTTGTTGTTGTCTTTGACTCAAAGTTTGCAAGCACTCATTCACTCACTCACTCACTCTAACTCTCTCTGTCTCTCTTTTGCAGCTCACACTAATTAAATGTTCGCATCGATTCGCTTTAGTTGTAGTTTCTGTTGTTGTTTTGATTGTTCTTGTTGTAGTTGGTGTTGTTGTTGTTGTTGCCGTCTTGGTCACACTTTCGCTATATACGCGAAACGCACTTAACTAAGCCAAACACACGCATACAAATAGCAATACCAATACAAATACAAATACACAAGTTCAAATACAAATACAAATTAAATGTATTTCATTTTATTTTCGTTTCACGTTTGAAATTCTTAAGAGCGGCGCCGTCGACTCAATGTCTGCTTGCCTTGTCTTCGTGTGAGTGTGTGTGTGTGTGAACGTGTCAGTTTCGTGTTGAGCTTCTATCAAAAACACACACGTCAAATAAATCAAATGTCACAATGGGGCGGCCGGGACGAAAACGCGCGACGTCCCTTCTCACTCTTCTTCTCTTGCTTGCTCAATATGTTTTACTGCCAGCACGTGTGTATTAGTGTGTGTGTGTGTGCTTGTGGTTGTGTAGTGCAATCGACGTCGTCGTCGTCGCTGCTGCTGCTGCGGTCAACTGCCGCCAATTTCCAAGGCAGAGCAGCTTTGCCTCTACTTCTTCCTTCTCCTTTGCTCCTCCTTGGCAAATGCCAACAACACACGCACTCCCCACAACAGCTGTACGTCTCTCTGTATGTGTGTGTGTGTGAGGCTATTAATTTAATGATTTACTGACGCTTGCCACAAAATTTATTATTATTCTTTTGCTGCTGTTGTTGCGTATTTGTGTTTTTTTTTTTGTGATGGGGCGACTAGAAAAACGCGCGCGACTCGCGAAACGGTTATTTGAAGTTAGCACGGAATTTAAAGTGAATCGGTTAACCGGACCAAGCAACTCATTAGCGTCGACTGATTGACACGCGCACGTTGCAATTTTGTGATGGGTCAACAACGCTGCTGACAGCACGACGTCACGACGTTACTGCGCTGCTTCGACTGCTGCTGCTGCTACTGCTGTTGAATTCCTTGCGAAAAATTCAACAATGAAAATATGCGACATGATTTCGTTCAGCGCTGCCGTTGTCGACTAAAACATCTTTTTGACACTGACAACGTTGAGAGCTGACAGCAATAGCAACAGCAGCAGCAGCAGCAGAAGCAGCAGCAGAGGCAGCGCCAGCAGCAACAGCAACGACAACGTAGCGAGAGCGAAACAAATGAGCGCGCGCCAAGGCAATCAAAATGAATTGTGGCGTGCACAAAAGTGAGAGAGAACCGACGACGTTTTCCCCATTAATTTGATATATGCCGGCAGCAGACAGAAAGAGAGCGTTACGTGTGTGCCTCTGTGTGCGTGCTCTGAGAGAGCAACCTCTGCTGCTGCTGCTGCTGTGAACGTAGCGCATGCGTCGACGTTGCCAGCTGCAGTTTTGTTTTGATTTATAGCCCTTTGCCGTTTGACGTTGCAAACGAGAGGAGAAAGCTTTTTGGCAAAGAAACACTTGAAATTGAAACTGAGACAAATGGGGAGCGGAACAACTGCAATGGCCGTGAGAGCAACACACACAACTCTTTCTCTGTTTGTGTGTGTGTGCGTATGAAGCAGAGAGCGCGCTTCACACTCGCGTGAGTGAGAGAGCGCCAAGCTGTGCAGTGCGACAATGTGCAGCAGTGTGACAGGTGTTTGTGTGTGGGGGCCGGTCTGGCTCACCAACTACTGTCTCGCTCTCACGCTCGCCGCTCTCTTTGTAGTCGTTGTAGTTGTGGCTGTGCATTGTGTGCAGCTGGTCAAACGACTGTGGGGGTGAGAATGTCGCCAGTGCGTTGGTGTTAGCGACGCTGTTGACGTCGCTGCCGTTTAAATCAAGGTTATTTATTGAAATTGAAAATGAAGCGCAACCCCAAAGCCAAGGCAGCGCAAAAGTTTTGTTCGTTGTTCTTGCTGTTGTTTTGCAAAATCGCCGTTGCATCGAAATACGCAAATTTACAAACGCATTTTTACAATTCTTTTACTTTTGCCGCGTCGCGTCGGGTTGTGAAAAAAACGACGAAGAAGAAGAACATGCTTAAGCCCAATTGTTGAATGCGCTGCGCTGCGGCGTCGCTGCGCTGCTTTTTCAACTGGAATGGGAGTTAGCGGTTCATCGTTTCGTTTAGCACGTGACAAAGTCGTTTGTGTATGCGTGTGTGTGCGCGTTTCGCGAGTGCGTGTGTGTGTGTATTAGTGTGTGACTCAAACGTTTGACAATTATGAGCGTCTTTGGTAAGTGTTGATTTGCATAAATTAAGTGTACTTTTAAGCTTAGATTATTACGCACAACTTTTTCGCCCCTTCCTTTGTCGTCTTCTTTTGTCGCTCTTTTTGCACTTTGCCTGTAATTATTTTCCAATACTTGTGCGCAGGCAACCATTACGCATCTTTATTAGTTTCGTCAAAACTTAACGAAAGCTACGCAAAACACACACAAAAAAAAAGTAAACGACAGCGACGCGTTTGATTTTCTCGACACTTTCCAGTTGTCTTAAGGGAACTACAACTGCTTCCAGGAAGCATGAAAAAGTGAGGTTGCGTCTCAGTTAATTTGTGACGTCACTCTAATTATATTTTTATATATTTCTGAAGTAAATTATGATTTTTGTTAAATTTTTATATATTTAACTACTTCCAGTTATAAGATTGCAAACATTCTGATTTGTGACGTCACTTTTATTATATTTAGAATTTTGTTTTAAAAATAATTTATTTGATTTAAGCAAATCTCTTTAAAGTCTAGTCTACAGCTGTACTGTGCATTTGTTAACCTCCCTCTCCCCTTTTTTTTGGTGCCCCTCCCCCTTCGTTGCAGTCGCGTATATATCTCAAATATCTGTAATCGGATTGACAGGTCCTCGAATATCGCGGCACCTGACAATTGCGGCCAAAATGCAACGCCAACTGCTGTCACACGTCAAAAGTTGGATTCGCTACATATTCATTTTTTTTTCTTTACTTTTCTTTTTTTTTTGTATATTTTTGTGGGCTAGAAATGTGACATACCGGAATGTTACCAATCCCCCTTCTCTTTCTCCCCCTTTTGTAGCTACGCTCATCTCGCGGCAACATTGTAACTTGATTTCAATTGCACAATGCAATTTTTTTTTTTGTGTGTTTGCATTGATGAAATGATTTGGGGGCGGAGGAACAACTTTGTATGGGGCGGGGGAGGAGGAGGGGACTAGGGGTTGACATGCAAATGTTAAGCAAATATTATCCAAGCATTAAGCAAATATTTTCAATCTTACAAACAAATATATATTTTTTAGACAATTAATTTTAAATTGAAAGGAAATTTCATATTTATGATAAAGTTAGATTTAGTTCAAAACCCAATTTTAATGATAACAATATCAGATGAGATAAATTCTTAAATAAGTATTGGGTAACATAAATAAATAATAGATTTTTTAGACATTTAATTTTAAATTGAACGCAACTTTAGTTTCAAAAAGAGTTTTAATTCGAATTTAGTTTATACAGCTTTACAGAAATATTTAATGATCTTATATTAATCTTAGATGAGATAAATTTAAAACTAAGTATAGGCTAACATAACCTCGAAATTAATTCACAAAGTAATATCTTAGTGATTAAAGGTAGAACAATTGGAATGAAACACTCGTGTTAATGACGATCCTTGATAGAAACTTTTTTTTTAATGAAAGAAATGATAGCTTTGTTTAGAAATACTAACTTAATCTCTCATTAATACAGATAATTCTTTGAATTTATTTAAATAATCTTCATTTTATGTTAAATTTGGGGTAGGTTGAAAAATGGAATAGAACACTTGATAATTCTTCATCTAATTTGAACTTTAAGGCAAAGTTATAAACGAATGCTTTCTTCTACTCTTTCGTATACTGCATTTGTGTTTACAATATTAGATTTCTTCCCTCTTCTTATCGAATATATAAAGTCAGAGTCGGATTATTTGAAGTCTGAACCGAACCCGATTCGAATCGAATTGGAATCGAATTAAAAATGAATGCGAACCGGTTAAACATTGATTTAACTCGCCCACTTGGAACTCTTTGGTTGCAAGTTGCAGCAGGTTGCAGGTTGCAGCTGCAAGCTGCCAATTCACTGCCACAAATGTCATGTAGCGCGTCCGCTTCTATTGCAACAAACTGTGGCAGCAACAACGGTCACCCAATTCCAATTCCAAGGTAATAAAAAAAAAACAACTTTGTTGCTTCGATTCTCGTTGTTGTTGTTTAGGCGTCGGTTAACGTCAAAAATCGAATTGACACACGATTTTATCACACGCTGTTCCATTCCATTCCATTCCCCGTCCGCATTCCCGTCTCTCTTTCGCGTTCCATCTGTCAAACGGATCTGAAAATTGCCGCATGCAATTTTCTGACACCTTTGCGGTGACGGACGTTGACGTTGCCTCTCTTTCGTTATTGTTGTTGTTGTTGTTGCTGTCGCCGACGCGGCGACGCAGCGTCATAAAAGCTGTAAATGCCTGGCGCCAGCCACGCCCCTCCCTCCCCCGCCTGTTCATGCACTACGAAAAATGCGTCAAAAACATTTGTTTTGCGTGCAACTTTTTTTTTTTTGGATTTTTTATTTTTACTGTTAAATTTAGACGCCATCCGTTGCAGCATTGTTGTTGCAACAGGGTTGCAGTTACATTCTGCCAGCAATAACTTCATATTTGAATGGCAATCCCCCTTCCCCTTCCCCATCTCCCCAATTGCCCAATTGAAATTACGAGTGAAAAGTTTAAATCAAATTCATGCAACATTTTCTATAAATTTTTCCAGAATCAAACTGAACCGAATTTTTGTGTTGCAATTGTTTATGAGTTGTGGCAAAGCGTCTGTCAGCAATTTTTGGGCAACATTTTTCGACTGCCGCGGGTTGTTTTTGTTTTTCTGGTTTTGTAGCTGGCAATTAATTTGCCATAAGACAAGGCAAGGCAAAGGGGTTTATATTCTAAGAGAGGGAGGGGCAACGATTGTTCAATCCTCAACTTTGAGTACAGCTTTGACTTCGACAGCTCGATTTTGTTGGATATTTGCAATTGAAGATAGGGGAAGAGTCTCCTTAACTAACATAGAGATAAACTACTCTGTTGGCGTTCCTCAAATTTTTAATCTTTTTATTAAAAGCTTCAAATATAATTTCTCCTAATATCTTTAAACTTTGGAGTCTAAATATTGATTATTTTTTAATCCTTCGAACTTTGTCATTAAATATTTTTTATTTGAATTCAATCCCTTTTTTATAATTTATTAATTAAAAAAACACGTTTTGATGATAATCTTAGTTACAATGTCTTTTGAATTTATTTAATTTAATATTTCCAATTTTAGAATATCTAATAATATTTATTATCTTAAACTTCTTTATATCCTGAACTAGCTCTTTTTGCCTTTGCTTCATGTTCTGTGTTTTTTTACCTTGTATGTTATATTATATAGCTCCAAAAATGCTTGAACATTATTATTTAAAATGTCTATACTATAGCATAAACAATCTTTATCATATCTTAAGATAGTTCTTCTTGTCTCTTCTTCCATTTCCGCGCATTTCTGTGATAAATATAGCAACCATATCTTTAATCACCTTTCAATTGTCTGTGAAATTTCCATTTGTTCCGTCCGTTTCATCGAAATCCCGAACATATTGTGGGGGCCAGAGCTTAGAGTCACATTATGGAAAGCTTAGCAAACATTTGCCGCATTCATCAAATTGGCAAAAGGACCCAAAACTACTTTCCCCTTTCCCCTGCCCCCCTTAACCCATGACTTGGGGCAGAGCCAGACAAAAACACAACTCAAAATACAATTCATCTGCATAAACATTTGCGGAGCAATTGAAAAACAAACACGGAACTCAGAAAACAGAGAGACAACAACAATAGCAGAAATTACAACAACAACAACAACAACAGCAACGAGAATGGGAATAACATAGAGACAAATATGGGTGAAAAAGAAGTGTGAATGAAGTAGTAGCCACCCTGTGACACCCTGTGCGCTGTTCACACAAATTAACAGGCAGTCAGCACAACGAAGAAGAAGCAGTAGAAGAAGATGAAGCTGGAGCAGCATTGGAATGATGGAAACCTCTGCCTGTCTCAAAAGTGATGAAATTCAAATGAGCGAAACACACACAGCGAAAGAGGAAGAGGAAGAGAGAGGGAGAGAGTGTATCACAGGGTGCTGTGGGAAGAGAGAGGGAAGCGTAACAAGGCCAAAAACACTAAACTCTAAAACTGAATGAATGAGTGTCAAGTGTGATATATCACCGCAAAAACAAGACCATAAGCATGAGTGATAAACGCTCTCTCTCTGTGTGTGTGTGTGTGTTGTCTGTTCTCCTCTTCTCTTCGCTGAGCGTTGCTTAGCTCACAACAACAACAAAAACAACAACAATGAGAGTCACACACTAACACACTCACAGATATGCAGTCATAGACATGTCAACATGTTGATGATGGTAACTAACTGAAGCAGCGCGATAAACCAACGGAGCGTCGGAAGACGGAAGAGACAGAGAGACGAGGACAACGCACACGACTGTGCATGTGTGTGTGTCTGTGTGTTGGATACCACACAGCGAAAGGGGCAAGGGCAGCTGTATGTTTCGGCAGGAGGAGGGGGACAGGCAGGCAGTGAGGCAGGCAATGGACTCGGTCGGTGGCAACAGACCGAGGCAGCAACAACAGCAAACACTAAATGCTGCACAGTGATGCGAAATAGTAGCGAAAACTAGTTGAAATAGTTGAATAGCAAAATTAAAGTGCACATTGATTGGAAATGGTTTTAAAAAGTTTAATCTTTTTGTAGAAAACATTTCTCATGAAATATACATAAAAAAACGAAAGAGTAAATGAATCAGATTATTTATTAATAAGATTATTATTTAAAAAGATTAGTTATAATTAAAATTAATACTAACACTATTATTATCTATTTATGAATTTTAGAAGTTATTTCTTGAAATATGAAATTTCTCCTTTGTTTTCTTTAGAATTCATTTTAAAAATTCTTAAATCTTTTGATATACGAAAACTTAGGCGAAATCATTTTTCTAGCCTAAAATATGAAAATTTAAGATTTAAAATGAGAGAATATTATTTAATTGAATCTAACTTAACTTAACAATTTTAGAATATCGTCTAATTAAGTTTTAAATTTAATAGAAATTCAGTTCTTTAGCTGATCATGCAAATATTTCCTCTTAATTTGCACAAATGAATATTCGCGAATGTTTGTACCCACTGTGCGCATCGCGTTTCAAATGCTTGCAACATACTGCGGCAATCACGTGTGATGAACTGTAGCGCAGCTCATTCCTAGGGGCAACTCCATGTAGTTGCTGTTGTTGTCGTTGTCGCAGTTGTTGTTGTTGTTGCTGTTGTTTGTTGGCAAAAAGGCGTCAAGGCGTTTAAGCCGAAAAACAAAAACTGGCAACTAGGAATTCATTGGCCAAAAACAATGCAATTAATTTCACTTAGCCGTCGCCGTTGCCGCCGTGAATGATGATGCTGCTGTTGTTGCTGTTGTGTTGCTGTTGCTGGAACAGCAACGACAACTGGCAGTTGGTGATGCTGATCCAGTGACTCCAGTTTGCAGCATGCGGCATGTGGCATGTGGCGGAAGTGTCAACGAGCGGCTTTCACTGAGCGCCTGTTGCCGGTGATGAATTTCATAGTTGTTGATTTTATGATTGCCGTTAGATGTTGCTGTTGCTGCTGTTGTTGTTGTCTGTTCCTCTTGCTTTCGGTTGGGGAGGAGCTGAAGCAGGGGGCAAGGGGCAACAACGGGTCTGTGTGTGTTCATATGTGCCTCGCTTTTTACAATTGTCAACTTCAAGTTTATTGCTGCTGTTGCTGTTGATGTTGCTGCTGTTGTCCTTGTTGCTGCTGTCGACTGTCAACAACAGTTTGAGCTCTCTTTGTAAGGCATGTCTATGTCTCTCACCCTCCACTCCCCTCTCAGTCTCCCTCCCTTTCAGTCAGTTGCTGGTTGCTTGTTGCCTCCATCAGCAACATTCACATTATGCCGCATGTCAAAGGACGGACACTGTCACATCGTGAATCCTTCAACACCAGTCGCCGTCTGATGACTCTGCTGACTGAATGCTCCTCCTTTTCACTTCCTCACTTCCCCCTCTCTGCTCCTCTCCCCACCCAGGGGCTGGTCAGGTGCCCGACCATGTCGGGACGCTTTGTGGTCCAACGCAAATCTAAGCAATTTGCATTGTTGCTGCTGTTGCTGTTGACGATTTGGCCACCGCTGGCAATTTGTGTGACCACAAAGCGCCACCTCCTCCCCCCTCGCTTTCCCCCCCTCGATTCGTTGTGGAGGCCAAGGCCAACAGCAACATCAAAACCAACACCTCATCTCATCTCATCTCATCTGCTTTACGTCTCATCTCAATTCGGTTGCTGCGATTTCTGCTGGCAAATCGACAATGTGTGGCTGATGTGTTGGCCAGATTTGATTTGCCATATTTGTTCAGCGTTAAAAGTTCATTTCACTTTGATTATTCAATGTAGTTGGATTGCGAAAATAACGAGCGTTTAAAAGGCGAATGCAATTTCAATTGATTTAAGGACTCGACTTTTGTTTGGTTGCTCACTTGAATAATGAGACTTATATCATTGGCTTAACTTAGTAAAGTCTTCGAAGTATATTTGAGATAAATGCAATTAAAGATATTGTTAATGCATGTTTAAACTAAATTTTTGTTTATAAAGATGGTTATTAAGTCGAATTGATTTGGGTCCAATTTGGTTTCGAATGTCAAGCTTCAAATTTCCCTAACACTAAGTATTTTAATTTGATTGAGTAATTTCTGACTTTTAAAAACTTTCATTTTGTTAATAGCAATAAAAGCACTTTGTATAGGACTAAATTGCAATTCTTTCTTTCTTTTCTGGCTAGGATTAGCGTCCTTGAAACGGCTTAAGAAGAATCTTCATTTTAAAAGATCTGCTTTTTGTTGATCTTCCATTACATATTAATATAATTCTAATGTCAATCTAGTTAACTAGTAAGAAATGAAGTAATGAAAGCAAAATAGTGTGGTATTATTCTTAAAATATACCAAGTTAATATACCCCAAAAATACTAAAATATACCAAAGCCTATAATTGGTATATTAATATTTTCATACAGTACGAAAATATACCATCAAGTACTAAAAAAAGCTAATATTTGGTATAATGGTATACTAAAATATACCAGATTTTTTTATCATACCTGCTATCAATACGATAGAATGGTATTATAACTTTGTGTAACTCCGACCCTAGAAAGTATGACAATTTAGTATATTTTAGTACTCAATGGTATATTTTCAATGTTAAACTATATTTCGTATACCATATTTCATTGCATTTCTTTTTAATGATAGCTACAGCTTAGTTTAAATGTTTTTAAACAGCTTTTCGGTTGGAATCCCACACCAACAAAAACTGAGATCTTAACAGAAAAATCCTCCTAGAGCAATCGCTCACAATTCTAAAGCCTTTAAAGCCTTCTCAATTGGCCGCACTTTTCACACCGAAACTGATCTCGCTGGGGCATTCATAAACTTGGCTCAAATGAAATGCCGTTTGTCAAAACAGATTCTGCTTTTGCTTTTGCTGTTCTGGCCATCTTCTTATGGCTTATGGTTATGGCTTTAGGCTTTAGGCTTATCTGTTGGCCGCCATCGTGATGGCCCCATCATATTTTTGCAAGATTTTTCAACACCAGAATGCGAGGATCGTTTATCAAGTGGACACCGCACTGAGGGATCAGTTGAAAAGAAAGAAAGAGAGAGAGATAGAGACGGAGAGGGAGACAGATAGTTGGTAAAAGAGAAACGCGAATAAATTACGCACATCTGTCAACTCTTGAATTAGCCATTAAGGCACAAAATGTGCAACATTAATAACTGACACGACGCTCGATTTGATTCGAGAGAGACAGCAACAAGAGACTGACTGAGTGAGAGAGAGAGAGAGAGAGAGAGAGAGGGAAAGAGAAGCGTGTTGCACATGCGCGCTATGTCAATGTCAACGCGCAAACAAAAAAAAAAAAAAAAAAAGTGGATGCAACAGCAACGTGGAGAGAAACGCTTGCGCAGAGTCCTAATTGAAAGAAATTACTTTGAGTCGACCATGTCATTTGTCAACTTTTTGTTGTGTGGACTTAGCCAACAGCAGTCAGCAGTCAGCAGTCAAGACTCCTCTTGTCGGATCAGCAGCAGCTGTGGGAGAGATGCAGCAAGAGAGGCAAAAGTATGGAGTAGGTGATATTATGATTGAAATTAATACCACGACTCCAAATTGTGCTGCTGAATTGTCAGACCCTTGACTTGATTGTTAGAACGCGACTCTGGTCATAAATGATTCTGCATCCTTTCTGCATTGTTGACTGTTGACAATGCAAAGCGAAGTGTAAGCCAAATGAAAACCCTGAGTTATTGGAATTACAGATAAGTTTAAGTTACATAGCTAAGGAATTATGGAGAAGCTAAAGGGAAATATAAAAAGAATTAATTGAATGAGTTAATGAAATATTTGCCATAATTATAGAATTGTATTGTAGGAAATAATTTATAAATGTATATTAAATATTCGTAGAAAAGATAAGTAAAAATATTATATATTTTAATATGGAATTACTTAGTCGTAGAATAGTTCAGATATTTAAGAATCCAATTATTTTTTAAATTGTAAACGGGAATTAAGAATTGAGTCCTCATAATTTATTATTCTTTCTTTTAAATCTGAATAGCAGATTTTTAAATATTATTTTACTACAATAATTATATAAAAATTAATCTTAATTCCTTAAATTGCATTTCCCAAGATAAAGTTCTTTTAATATTTCTGAAATTTCACATTGTGGTATATACTAAAAAAAATACTACATGAAGTTTTGCACTAATTTAGAATTTCCAGTTGATTTGAAAATGCAATTGTCCCGTCTCAATAATTCATTTATATATTTTTGAATTGGAAAGAAATAGTTAAGAAAATTATTATCCTTCATAATAACAGTCCCTTTCTAATTATTTGGAAATCCATCTTAATTCCTTTATTTTATCCAATACTAAGTTCTTTTATTAGTACTGAATTTTCACATCTCAAATATTTCAATTAGGTACTCACTATTGCTGGTATAGACTAAAACAAAATAATACAAGTAGTTTGCACTCATTTTGAATTTTCATGAATTTCAAGTTGATTTGCAAATTAAATTTTCACGTCTCTATTTTTTTTTTGTGTTTTGTTGCCTGCAATTTTGGACGAGGCGAGAAAATTGTGAAAATGCTAATGATACTATCAGGAACAATTTGAGGGGTTGGGGGGTCAGCTGCACACACACACACACACAGAGGAAAGCAGATCAGACACAGACGAAGCGGACACACTCGAAATTAAAAGCAGAGTATACAAGTTAAATTAAGACACTCAAAAATGATTAAGAAATGCGAAAAACAAAAGGCAAATGAAAAGAAATTGCTGTGGAAAGAGGGAATAACGAAAAGTGGGAGGGAGGGAAAGCACAAAAGGAATGAACATAAAACCAAAAATGGGCAAATCTCCTGTCTCACTCTCTCTGCTCTTCTCTGCTCTTTTGCTCCCCTGGCTGATGATGGAGCAAGATGATATGCCCGCGGGAACCGTTGCTTGAGATGAAGCTCAAGCTCAAGTAAAAGGCAAAAGGAAAACGCAAAAGAAATGTGAATGTGAATGTGAATGTGAATGCGAATGGTATAAAGAGCCAAAAACTGTAAAGTGAAGCTAAGAAACAGAGAGAGAGAGAGAGAGAGAGAGAGAAAACTAAGAAGCGAGAGAAAGAAACACATTTTGTAATAATTTCATTTTGCAAATGACGTGCGAGTAACGAAACAAAAGAAATTAAATTTAACATAATACAAAAGGCGAGGCTCCCTCTGGCGGCCAGTAGCAGTAGAAATGTTTGTGCCTTATGCATTATGAAAGTGATGTCTAAGTTTGAAGTTCCGCACAACAAACTATTCCACACCAAAACGCGAATTGCGTTCTGTTCTCTGCTCTCTTTTTTTTTTCGTTTTTTAATGTCAACGGGAGAATTATATTATACATAGAGCTCGGGCAACAGAGGTGCAATAAAATTTTGCCTCACTAATGTGAGAAGGAGAGAGGGGCAAAGTCTGCCCCAGACAGACGTTGATAAAAACTCATTTCAACTGATGGCCAACTGGACGGACTCTCTCCCCTCTCCCCCCTCTCCTCATCCCAGTTGCCAAATGGCAATGGCAAATGGCAACCAATGGAGCGTTATGGCGCCCACCCAGCATCCAATTCTGCCAACTCTCTCTTCGACTCCTTTTGCTGCGCATTTGACGACTTCTGACATGACGAGTGCAAATGCCTGGCGAGAGTCTCGACTCCGCTGCTGACGTTGCCAAGCTTTCAGCTTCGTCCTGCTGCTGCTGCTGCTTGCGTTATATTTTAATATATTTGATACAGACCATTACTTTTAACGATTATTTTCTAAAGTAATTACGTTTCAAGTACGAAATATGAAGAAGGCAAAACCGGGAGCAGCGTCCGAACACTCGTCTCACATGGCTAGTGGCGGCACTCTCTCCTCCTCTTTCCTCTCCCCTCTCCCCTCTCGGCAAAACATTAAAATGAAATGTTCACACAGCGAACTAACGACAACGTTGCCGGGGTCATCGTCTAGGCCCAAGTTCTTCTTCTCCCCCCCCGCCAAACCCTTTCTTTGGCATAGCCATGAATTTCACTTTGGAAAGGGTTGCAAAGAGAGATAGCGAGAAAAGAGAGAAACGAGTGGAAGAGGCAGAAAAAAACACGTAACAAGTTGGCCACTTTTTATCGCCGTTTTAATGAATATTACTTTTGGCTTTTAATATTTGTTGGCATGCTAAGAAGCTTCCCCATGCAAATCTCAAATCTCAATTCTCACTCTCTCATTAGTTCTCTTAGGTAAACTGAAACGACGACGTCGGTGGGATTATCGGACTATAGACATTGCTTTCAACTACATATGATTGAGTTTTATTAGAAAACGAGCTTAGTTATTTAATATGGGTTGGGTTTTTCAAGTGTGTGTTTGGAATTAAGCTCAGGTGTAAAATAAAGCTTATAATGATTAGGGGTGAAAGTGTTGAAGGTGACTTAAGATTGGCAAAGAAACAACTATTTATATAGCAGATAAAGGTTCGTTTTATATTACAAGTGTAATGATTTCAAAATAATATTTGTTTCATATTACAAGTGTAATGATTTTAGACTAAGATTTTTTTTACAAGAAAGAATTCAGAGTTTCCAATTTAATCATAGTTATAATAGAGGAAATAGGAATTAATCAAATTTCCAATTTTCTAAGCAATAAAAGATATTGGGAATTGAGAATTTTAAAGCTCCTTAAAAAATTCTATAAATACAATTGATATTTTAAAAAGGAATTTCGTAATTCTTAAGTTCTACATTTTGCTAAAGTTAAAATCTTGCACATATTATTTTCGCCTAAGATTTTGATGCAGTACAAAATATTTATAAAAGCTGAGTTATTGTTGGGAATTGATATAATATATACTGTTTAGTCAGGTCGCTAAGAGTAAACCCTAAATTTTCATATTTGAAAAATATCTAAGGATAAAGTAACCAAAATTTGTAGAGAATGAATATGTTACTGCTAAGGATAGAGTTTCAGTTACGTACAAGCTTCAGATGATCAGGCTAACAAATGAGTTCTAGACAGGCAGGATTCAGGATTGTTTACCAAACAATCAGTCAGAGCTGACTTTGCAAACAGAGAGTGAGAGAAATAGCAACAGTTCTACGTTAAGGTCAAAGTACAGTCTGCTGTGCCAAAGCAAATGTTGGAATGGAAATAATGGTGTTGCATGTCACAAGAGTTTGATGCAAAGGGATATCAAAAGCTGAGCCACAGCCACAGCAACAGCAACAGCAACAACAATAGCAAGTGAGCAACTAAATTATACCTTTGAGAGTAATTTACGTGCTTTCCTTCTTTATTAGATGCACAGGATAGCACAGGGCATAGGATAAAACGAAAACTGACAATACACAAAAAAAACGGAAAAGAGGTGAGACAGCCTTACCTCTGTTGTTTCCCCCTCTCCCTTTATCAGAGTCGTGATGTATTTGTTGTTGTGTTGTGTTGTGTCCAGTGGCAGACTCACCTCAAGCCTCAACCTCTGACCTCAAACTCGAATATCCATTGTCAGGGTTTGGTTTTGTTTTACGTTTTCTCGTTTTCGTTTTCGTTTTTTTTGGGTGGCTTTTGTTGTTGTTGTGGGTGATTTACAGACACTTTGACGTCCGTCCGAAGTGACGGTTGACCCATTAGTAGAATGCCCAAAAGCAGCAGCAGCAGCAGCAGTTTCTCCCTCGGGTCGCGGACTCTCTTCTCTCTTCTCTCTTGCCTCTTGACCAGCGTCCGAATAGTAGAACAAAAGCAGCAGAAACAACAACAACAACAACGAAATCATGAAATCATTGTTCATGATGATGTGCAATACATTATCCATTCCCATTCACAGGACACGCTGCCTCAAAGGACGAATCCTTTCTCTATCTATTTTTTTGTGTGTTGGGTAGTTTTCAAGCTCATGAGTGATTTCAGCTGGACTCAATCCTGTTGGGATGTATTCATCAATAATTCAAGCACACACTCACCGCCTAGCTGTGTGAATGTCCTGGCGCTCTAATTCTGCATAAAAGTTGCATCGCAATGCGGTCAAGAGTCTGCTGGCCTGGCCTTAAAGAGTCTTCGTAGTTATGATAGCTTCAGAGACCCTTCAAAGCACAACAGAAAAATCGGATTCCAAGGATTTTTCGCTTACAATCACCTCAATTGTGTTGTGTTGTGTGTTGCTCCTGTCGATGGCACACGTTCCTACGTGTCCTGTGTCGCAACCCTCGGTTCAAAGCACCAGACTGACTAGCACATAACAATTGCTCAGACGGACAGACAGACAGACGGACAGAGAGCAGGCAGGATAACGTAAGGACAACGAACACTAACCGCCAAGGCTTGTGTCAAACTCAAACTCAAAGTCAAAGTCAAAGGCGATGGGCATCTTTCGAGTGCAATTGGCTAATTGATTTCGATTCTTGCTTCACACGAATTTGTGGGGAGGTATTTATCATTAGAGGCAAAAGCAAACGTTAGCAGGACCCCTGCACACTATTATTATTATTGTTGTCCTTGTGTGATTTCTATTTGCCATTGCTAATTTCGTGGCCAAAAAGACGCCGACACAGCACAAAAATCCAATGCGATGCGACGGGTCAAAAGTTATTCGTCTTCTTTTGAGCTTCCTTTTTCCCTTGGTTTCTTATTTTTTATACTCTGGTCAAGAATACACACACATTGATTAAAATGTTTTCGCTCTCTCTCTCCCCTTTTCGCTGTTGCATTGCGTTTCTAGTTTTTCTTTTAACTGAAATTGTCATCAAGTGTCTGCGCAATTTCGATGTGTGCAAACAAGTGCAGGCATCTCCCCTTTCTCTATTCTCCTCCTCTTCTCTATCTCTCTCTAATACGCTCCACACATGTTTAGTGCATTGCTTTTAATTACAGTCGACAAGAACTTAAATCGCGCTCAACACAGAATCAAGTCAGAGTCAGAGTCAGAACTAAGCTAAGCTGGAGGCGAGGCAAAAGCAAAAGGCGAGCCATCAGCGTCATCCTTGCATCATCAGCAACAGCAGCTGAAATAGCGATAAAAGTTCTTATTCTATTTGCCCACTTTGAGTGGAGCGTAGTCAAAGGGGGGAAAGTTGCGAAATTGACAAATAATTCAAAAATAGTGATAGATATTGAAAACACTTCGCAATTTATTGAATTGAAATAAAAAGCTTTCTAGTTATTTCATAAATTTTACTACAATCGCAATTCAATTCAATTTTGAAGCTTTGTATCTTTGAATTTCATAATTTAACAACTTCAATTAAAAACAAATACATTTCGATATTTGATTAAAATAAATTTGTAGTATATATTAAGACTCTTCACGTATATTTGGTACTCTATGGTATTTTAAATATACATATATCAGGATAAAGGCTTCGGCATATATTAGTATTTTTTCGGCTTATTAATTTGGCATATTTTAAAAATAATATCGCAATAATATTAATTTTTTATTTAGTATTTTTCTATTTATTAATATGGTATTTTTTATGATAATACCGCAATGTAAAATTAGTAGCGGATGTTTATTGTTTTGAGCAATACATATAAATATATTAGGATACATAGAATACTATAATACGTAGTTTATAATAATAATTTTGATTATTTTTTAATATTATATGACTATACGATATTATTTTATTACATTAATAATTATATTTTATTATTTATTGTTCTTATTACCTTTATTTTTTAATCTCTATTTATTTTGAATTAAAATTTATCTGAAAGAGAAAATATCTTAAAATTTTATTTTATTTATAATAAACAAAATAGAAACATTCAATTCACTATTTCATTAAAATAAATTATACTAATTCTTGATACTTTTTTTTTTTTTTTTTGGTATATTTCATACCCTATGGTATATTTTAAATGTAGGAGCATATCAATGTCTCAAATGTGGCATGTAAAATTATGGTATTTTTTTCGGTATTTTAACTTGATATATTTTGTAAATAATACTGCAATGTTTTGCTTTTATAGAGTCACTAAAAAGTTTTTATCTTTGAAATCAGTTTAATCCCCTTTCTTGACTACGTCTCTGCGTTGACATTTTCAATTTTATTTTGGAGACTTTTGATACGTTGAGCTCTGCGGTTAGTTTTAAATGCTATCCTCGTAACTGGACTGCTTCGAACATGTCCAACTCAATGTCCTTGGCTGGACTTGGAGTTGTGCTCTCAAGTTGGGAAGTTGAAGTTGTCATTTCATTTCACACAATGCCCACGAATTGATGCGAAAATTGATTCGGTTGCATGTGACATGTTTACAGATTTATCGAATTGTTTTACAACTGACAACTGAGCAGCCAAAGAATGCCAAAATCGAAAGAGATCTCGGCGAATGCAAGCGAAACTGTTGTAATTATTGAAAGAAATGCAATGCCAGCAAAATTCAACTCTGAAACGGTAGCTGAATTCTTTTTTTAAGAAGGAGGATTGCACAAATCTTTTACAAATCAAAAGCATACCAAATAAATGTTGCTGGCTTTGAGGCTAATTAGTGCGGTCATTCGGCTTCTCCTGGCACTTTTAACTTTATTCCCTTTTTTTTTAGTTTTTTTAATTAGAGACGATGTGAAAGGACAAAGATGCGTTAGGACAGCGTCGGCAGTGACAACAAACAAAAGATATCAAGAATTTCATTTCTTGGCACACTCCCCCCCCAAAAAAAAAAAAAAACACAAACTCAGGCGGCAATTGAGGAACAAAAAGAGAGACAGAAGGAAAATGCCAGCGAATTAGCCAAGACAGCCTCCAGTTCTCAGTTCTCACTTCTCAGACTTGGACAGACCGCAGACTTCAGCGATGAATTGCCCATGTCCATGTTCCCTTTTTTTTCCCTCGAGATGCGCTTTAAAATTCCGCTGATAACAGCTTACGCATCCCATTCTCATTCTCATTCGCATTCGCATTCGGAATCCCAATCTCCAGTTTAGCCAGTGGCCACTAAGAAGGCGTCAGTGTCAGCGACAGGCATAAGAAATGTGTCCCAAGCAATTATCATTGCGTTGTCCTTTCTCCTCCTGGTCAAGGGTGTCGCTCTGTCGCCGTCTGTTTGCATTTCGAGTGACTTTACTTTTTTTTTGGGTAGGAAGAAGTGCAACTTCCAAAATGGAGCAGACACAGTATGCAACATTTAAAAGGGTTTTCACTTCTGACTTTGATCTGGCCATAATTGGACAACTAACTAATAATGCCATTAGCAACTAGATGAAATAAAGTACAGAGATGAATTGGGATTTTAGTTAGTGTTGACAAATGGTGTAAGGCATATTTCATATATTACAAATTATTTGTTTAATTTTGAATAATTTTAACTTAAAACTAGAGGTTATATTGTCATCATCAAATTATCATAGAAAACTCTTTACAAAAATCGATTAACAAGTGCAATTTAGAAGCTAGAATCGTGTACAGATCATAACAATTAAAGTTTTTATGATTCCTGACAATTTAATTACGATCAGATAAAAATTGCAGAAGTTGTATGGCAAATACTGTCTACAAGCTGATTTGGCCGAGAGTCTGGTATATTTTTACCTCAATGGTATATTTTGAAAGCATCGGTATAGTTTAGTTTAATAATATGGTATATTTAAACAATAATACCTCACTGTTTTGCTTTTATTTTGGCCTTTGGTATATGGTAGTATTTTGTGGTATATTAATATGGTATATTTTAATAGTAATAACACACTGTTTTGCTTTTACTTCACATGGCCTGCGAGAAAACTCGATTGTAGCTTTCTTACTCGTTTCTTTTGACTTGATCTTGATGATAGTTATCAAGTGAAGAAACTTTAAATTGTTGTTTACTGAATACTTGTTTTATTATTTAAGAATGTGACGGGCAATAAGAGTTAAAGAATTTCAAAAATACTTCAATAATCTTCTTTAGACTATTCAAACAAATGTTTATTTGATAACATTTTATATATACATTATAAACAGTTATAATCAAAATGATATTATGCTTTATTTTTTGTTGCTTGACAATGTGCTAAATTTGATAGAAAAAAAGAACTGCAGACTATCAAGATGAAACAATCTGAGAGCTACTTTGAATCTTTCAAAAATCTTCAACTTAAGGTGATACAATTTGGGAGATTTGTTAAATCTTTAATGAGACTTACTTCATCCTATGATTCGATCATCGATCATTTGATAAGATATTCCCTGCAGAATTGCAAATAAATTACTGCCCCGATATTTCTTATTGTGATTCAACAGCTGTGGCAAACATGTGATGCGTGTCCATCAACAGTTTCATGGCAAAATCCACAAAATGATTGATAAACTGAGAAGCAAAATTTTGTGAATCAAATTTGTATTATCTGCAACATTCCGTTGGCAACACACACACACAGGCAGACAGACAGACAGAAAAAGAAATGATCAATTTAATTGCTGTTATATATCAAAATCGATGTGGAAATCTTTGCTGCATGCTGCTCAAAATGTAAAATGTGGCCTCATATTTCAGCGAGGCGAAATGCTGAGCTACAAAAAAATAAATTATAATTCATAAATTAAAAACAATGCTGTTCGCACTTTCGCACTGGGGTGGCTACAATTTGGAGGCTACATTCTAAATAACAGAGAGAGAGAAACAAGAAAATGAAGAACAACTCGTACTCCCATTGGCAAAAAAAAAAAACGAAAAAGAAAACGAATTCAATTCAATTTTCAGCTTTTTCCCTCTCTTCTTCTTACACGGCGAGTGCGAAGAGATTTCTCATATCAAAATAAACAAATCATCAATCAAGCGATCTGCACGCAAACACACAAAATAAGCAGCGATCGACCCCAGTTGGGGCCAAAGATCATGAGTGTGAATCGGGGCGGCAAGCTGGGATATCTTTGACAGTTTGCCCCAACTTAAACAACGTCGATAGCGACGGCGACGGCGACTGCGACGTCAACTGCGACGTCGACTGCGTGTCGATTGTGGCGGCAGCTGCGATACTCATATGCACTCAAGCAATCAACAGGCGCGAGAATTGGAGCCAAGCATGCTCAGCAAATGTTGTTGTTGTTGTTGCTGTTGTTACTTTTGCTCTGTGGTTGTGGGAGCTGAGATCCCTCGACGACGACGACGACGATGAAACACTGCTGTGTTCTGCACAGCAGTTGGCATTCCTGGCAGCTTGATAGACATTGCCAAGCATTGCCAAAGCGAGCACAGTGCACTGCATAATTTTAGAAGCGTTTGAGCTGTATTCGCTTATTGACATGTTATAACATAACATGCTCAAGGATTTAGTTTGGATTATAAATGTTAATAGTAATTTGAATTTTGTAAGCAAATAAAAAAATTAGTTATCGAACAGAAAACATTATATGTATATGAAATACTTGAGCATATTAGCAAAAAATATTAAAGGTAATACTTTTTACAATGGGGAAAATGAAACATTAAATTGAAAAGTATTTTTACGAACTTAAAATAATTATATTCAAGCTTTGGGTAACTTAAATACATTATAAATATTTTATTAAAAATTTTTTGGATGCATTATCTCCCAAACTTAATTTTATTGTAACATTATTTATTTTTTTATATTATACCCTAAGATTTTATTATGTTTTTATTGACAATAGTTTTTTCAGTTTAATTTTTCAGTTAAATATGTATTCAAGATGCCTTCTTTAAGCTTTTAATTTATATTAAAATTGATCTTCTGCCGCTAAGCTTACATAAATTGTTAATCAAATGAAATCTTTAATTAGAGCAGGCAAAGGTGGATTTTTCTATATTATTTTGTAAATTTAATTATGTATTTCATTCAACTAAATTGAAAATAATGTTTTTTTTGTTTAAAGCAACTTTTTCTAAGAATAGTTTCTGATTATAAGATTTTTTAAATTTATTTATTTATTTTATTTGAAATGTATATCATAAAATAAGGTTTAAAAATCAATTTTACTTGAATTTGATTATTTATTTTTACTTTTTAAAAATTTCATATATAATTTATTAACTTATTGATTATTAATAGCATAGAATTAATTTTACAATACAATATGTAGCCAGAGCAATTGAGGCCTTCAGCCTTTCATATATTATTATTATTTATTTTTCAAAATTTTAATATATTTTTTTAAATATAATCTTGTTAAAATTTAAGAAAAATATGAAGAAATTCAGCTAGGAAACGCCTCTATCATCTACCAATTATTATATTACTTTGGATATCATACCGCACCTAATTGAATACCCAGCGCTGTAGTGAAAAGAGAAAGATCGTTGCATTTTTGGTTAGCCGAAAAGAGATAGATATTGGCATCTCTTTCTCTCTATTTGTACGGTGTATGTGCAATTTTTCGTGGCGAGACATGCAATTATGAAAACTCAAATCAAGTGGCTCGACAGCTCGCGCTGTTGGGATTGGAATTGAGATTGGGGACTTGGGGAATGATGGGGGAGTGTGAGGGGAATTTGGCAAGCTAGCTCGTTGTATGGTTTGACAGGCTCGCGATCGAATCAATATCGGCATCGTGTGCGGGTGGCCAGCAGCCGGAATGTGTGTGTGTGCTGTCTATGGATCGGATGTTGATCGGGGCTGAGATGTCAGAGTGTTGTCTGTGCAAATGTTTGTCTAGGAATCAACGCCTCAACGCAATGATTTGTTTATTATTTCTTATGGAGTGTTTTTGTTTGGCATGCGATTACATTCTGACAGCGACAACAACAACGACAGCAACGATCAGGCGAGTCTATATAGAGAGAGGGAGGGAGTATAAAAAGAGAGAGAGAAAAGTTTTATGCGATCGATTGCTTTCGATAGGCATAAACAATGGCAGTCGAAGCTCAACCAATGAGCAGCTACCGGACTCGTGTCTTCTCAAGAGCTTGACATCTGGGCCGTGGCCTCTCGCTGGCTTCATTGCATTCATTGCTGCTGCTGCTGCTGCACTGATCTCGCCCCCGTTGGATGCACAGACAATGGCCACTTTGCTAGGCTGCCGCATTGTTGCTGCCACAGTTGCCACAGTTGCACCAATGGAGCCAGAGAGCTGCTTAACCGTTTCCCGTTGGCCACACGCTTGACATTGATACATGGCCAGGCTGTAAGTTTGATAGCTGCTACCATTGTTACGATTTTTTTTTTTTGTTGTGTTTGCTGTGGCGAGTCGCCAAGCAGGTTTCTTCGCTCAATTGGCTTCCTTTTATGTTGTGGCCAGGCAGGCAGTTTATGCTCATTGGTTGACCGATCCATGAGGACATCAATTACGAAAGCCAAAAGCCACAACCAGCTGCCAGTTGCCAGTTGCCAGCAGTCAGCAGCCTACAAAATAATGCTACAAGCCAGTAGCTGCTTTGCGAAGAGAGAGCAGACAAAGTATCACGATTCTTCGACCTAACTTATTCCCAAAATTCTGAAAGTATTTTGCAGGGAGTTGACAGAACAGTAGCTAAAAAAAAATTGATTCCATATTCTAAAAGATATTTCAAAAGTGTGCCTACTAAACACTGCAGAAATAATAAGCTATATATCACTAATCCGCAAGTATTTTGAAAGTAGATGAAGTATTTGTAGCTTGGTGTGAGTTGGTTAAAAATAGTGTCTTCAGCATTTCATGAATAATATTGCAGAAATAATCAACTGAATTCTAAATGAAAGCAAGCTGACAAAGTTCTTTTTACCCAGGTCAATCATTGCCACCAAATATTGCTTCCATATTTCATAGATAAACTAAATATTGCTTGTTTGCTTAATAAAACTCATTAACGACTACAAACTTAAGGCTGCGGTCCTTCAAAATTTTTCTTTTAATTATTATATTTTCTTAAAATAATGAAAACAATTCCTTATTGCAATTCGATGAGTTAGGCTATCGAAGTTAATGAGTCAAAAGTAATGAGCTGAACTTTTAATCGATTGACCAATTCAATTTTAAAGCTTAAATACAAAATCGATTTAATATTAATAATATATATCTTCTAGTCAATGACTATTTAGTTCAATTTATTTGGCATTACTTCAAAGCGTAATGAATACATTCACTTCATACATCATTCATTCATACATCATTCATTGAATGATTGACTTAAAGTGTTCTCAAAGTTCTTCTCAAAAGTTTTACTGCAATGATATTTTCATCGATCAACTTCGTTAAACAGCTCGCACAGTTAAGTTTCCCTACCAAACTTGCCTTCTTATAAAGCAACCACATATAGTTTAACGCTTCCCTAGATCGTATAACATAGCAAACTGATGACTAGTCCCCAATTGCATTGCATTTTGCTTGATTACTTCGCGCATCAGATGCCAACAGATTTGAAACGGATGCAACTGCAGAGATGCGATACAGATACAGATACAGATGCAGATGCAGATACAAAGATACTCTGAGTTCCAGAGATACACAATCCTTGTGCTATGCATGTCTGTCAAAATAAATTTGAGAGAGCGAGACGGAGAGAGGGAAAGAGAGGGTAGAAGAGGGAGGCACGTGAATAAATCAGTTTGTAAACATAAATAAAACAACAGAAATAATTTTTTCGCACAATTCGTGCGGTGGCGAAGTTGTCGGTGGCGTTGTTCTTGCTATTGTTGTTGTTGTTGCTGTTGTTGTTGCTGTTGCCGTGCATGGAAAATCTCAGCCACAACAACAGGCCGAACAATTGTATCTCATGGATTCCATCAGGCATCAAGACAAGCGAGCGGCCAAGAGAAGGGGAAGAGAGGAGAGGGGTGAGCTGGCCATGGGCATGACTGGGCCAATTTATGAGTCCAACTGCTTTATGGCCATGGCGAAGCACCAAAATTAACGCATTATAAATAATAATTTTTATGATTTGCAAAATAGATGCAATTTATTGTCGAAACTACAGCGAATACAAAAGATACACTCGAAGACAACCGACAAATGTTGTAGAAAAATATTCGAATTATGCGTTGAATTCTTTTTGCATTTAATTACAAAAATTTATTTTAATATTTAAATCGAAATGTGGGAATTTTATGAAAAAAAACATATGAATTACAAGATGAATTATTTTGCATTAAGGTACAAAACATATATGAGTAAAAAATTAAAGTTGGAACAAATTTAAGGAAAATTTTCAAAAGCAAAGATTAAATAACTTTGCATTTAATCACAACATTAATTTGAATATTTAATTGAAATTGGGGGAATTTAAGAATTGAGAAATGTATTAACATATTTTGAGTTTTCATATTTAATTCAATTGGGGCTAGATTTGAGGGAAAACATATGAATTAAAAGATAAATAATTTTTACATTTAAGTTCAAAATATATTTTAATATTTAACTTAAATTGGCAAAATTTAAGGAAAAACATAAAAATTAAAATGATTGAATTTAATATTTAATTTAAGTTGAGGAAATTTGAGTAGAAACAATTGAATTAAAAGATAAATTATTGTACCTTAAAAAAATAAAATATATTTGAAGATTTAAGTGCAATTCAATCATTTTTTTCTTAAATTTTATTGCTCATATTTCTGACTAATTTGTCGGTTGTGTTTCATACTCGAAATTAGTCAACAACAAATAAACAAGACACTGCAGTTGCATTTGTATCTGTATCTGTATCTGTAGCTCTAGCTAATAGCTGTGTATCTGTATCTGTATCTTTTGAGTGCGTGGCATTCGCATTTGTTTGTCGATATTTGAATTATTTCCATCGCCACTTGTGACGCCTGCCTTTTGGCCACAACTGTGGCCACCGCAGCATGTCCCCAACTCTGTTACTCCTCCCTCTTTGTCCCGCCTCCTCCTCCCCTTCAACTCTCTCTCTGTTTGGGTCGACCACGACTCCAAAATCAATTGTCCGCCTGCGTATGCTGAGTGCCTAATGTGCTGTCGATGGGTTTACAATCCGTCAAAACAGTTATCGCGCCGAGTGCATCATCATTGGCACTTGGCACCCATTAAGCGAGTGCTACAAATAAACAGTTCGCCACTCTCGACAAACACTCTCCCCTCCCTTCTCTCTCTCCATCAGCATTCGAATACTTAGTACGAATTAACATACATAATTAGTTGTTGTTATTATAGCTTAGCAGCGACACGCTGCTATTGAGAGCAGAATGCTTTACACTTGGAGAAATGAATGCTACATATAAGAGTATTTTATTTGAACAACAATGATAACTTAAATAACAAAATGATTTCCTTTGAATATAAAAGTCTAATAAGAAACTAATCTCAGAAACATTTGGTAAAGAAAATAATTTTATTGAAGAAATATATATAATATTGAAAGACCATTAAATTATATTTTCAAATTCTAGATAGAACATAATGTTGATATCTATTTAATAATAATTTAAAAAGATACTTTTTTAAAAACAAATGTTTTATACTGTAGACAATTAAAAACAAGTAAGAAAGTGGTATTACCCTTAAGATATACCAAATTGATATACCGCAAAAATACTAAAATATACCGATGGCTTTATTTGGTATATATATAACAATAACATTGACTGCAAAATATGAATATACAATAGATATATCCTCTCGGCTGTTGACGCTGAACGAGAATATATAAACTTTTTTCATACTTACATAAAGTTATAATACCCTTCTACCCTATGGGTACCGGGTACAAAAAAAATCAGATTGAATATACATAAAATTTAAAATTATATTAAACCGTAATAGAATTAAATGTTGGCATATAAAATAGTATAAGAAATGTATGTTAAAATCATTTTAGACTATTTCATAATATCAATTTCCTTTCAAACTCTTCATTTACAATAATTTCAACGCACATTTTTAAATATATCAAATATTTAAATGCAGATTTTGAAGACTTACTTATATTTGTATATATTTTACGTATTCAAATAGATTTACTAATTATTGTGTTTTTCTCTATTTCATTGCAGTTAAAGGCGCTCAAAGCTGTGGGTGAGTAACTCCTTATTTATCAAAGTATCTACCTTCGAGTAACGGATGCAAGTATTGTAATCAAGTCAAGTCGAAAGACGACGATAACAATGGTCAGATGGCTAGAGGCACAAATATTGCCGAATTTCTTTTCTTTTTTCTTTTGTCCGATGCAACGATCCATTAAAATCCGAGCAGGAGGGAGTAGGCTGAAAAGGTGGCAAGGAAGAGGGGCAGAGAGAGAGAGAGAGAGGAAGAGAGATCGAGGGGGAGTAGGAGTAGGTTGACTGTTCAGTGAGTGGCCAGCAACAATGGACAATGAGCACATAAATCAGTGTAATTAATAGAAAACTAGCCAAAGTCAAAGTAGCCACGCATGTGCAACGGCAGCAGCAGCATGCAGCATGCAACAACCAACATGCAACAACAGGCAGCAGCAACAACAATAACAACAACAACAACAGGTTTTAGGACACGTGCAACGGAATCCGAAAACGATATCGGAATTCGTCGACGATCCCAGTCAGAGAGAGAGAGAGAGAGAGAAAAATTGGAGAACGGGGCAGATTCCCATTTTTGGGGGCAACGTTGGCGGAATGCCACACAGCAGCCAAATCTAGCGCCTAATTAGAAATTGAATGCGGCAACTGTTCAGAAAATACTTAATTGCCAAGAGGGAAAAGTCCAAAAACTGAGCTGAACTGAACTGAAAAAAAGTATTTATCAATATTTATGGCGTGTTTACACTTCAGCTGTATTTTTTGTTGCCTCAATTGGGTGGCAATTAATCTCACAGTTTGATGCAAACGCATAAATCTCTCAACGCGCTCGCAACGCGATATTTCAATTTCAAATTAAACTAAATATTTAAATACGCATCCCTTTTCTGCTTCTGCTTCTGCTTCTGCTGTCGTTGTTGTTATTGCTGGCAATTAAATTTATTATCAATAAAGCAAATTGATCAGCCGGAAGACACGTTGCCAATGGGTTTTGTCCAGTTCTTTGCTTTGCTCATCCATCAGCGTTGCAAATCTCGGAAATTCTCCAAGGAACTTCCCATCAAATCACTCTCCATTTATTCATTTATTCGCCACACCCCCAAAATGTCCGGCTAGCGGACAAATGACCATATCCTTAAAAAGCGAAAGGGCTGACTCATCCAGCAACCAGCAACCACAAAACCCAAAAAAAAAATATAAGTCACCTGCAATAAGTCACAAGCAGAGTTGGTGAAGCATCTCTGATGCTTAGCTATCACTCGCTGTGCCCCCTTCAAATTACCAACTGATTAGACTCCCGGGACGAAAAACACAAAAATGTTGCTGCTGCCCTTCTACGACCAAAGTCATCTGTTGTGGCTGCTGACACGACACAGCAGCAACATCTGACAGCAGCAACATCTGAATTGATGTCTTCTGCTGCTCGCTCGACTCTCAAAGGTTTTTTTTTGGGCCATCATTTGCCAGAAGGTAAATCAAAGCATTACCTTATGCTATTAATAAATTGGTATAAATAGAGCTGACCAGAAAAGTGTTTAAGCGGCAGAGGAAGCTATGAATTTGTTCTTGGGCATACAACATTTAATGGGTTAAGAATGTGAACTATTTCCAATGGTTAGAATCTGTGATTTTTAATAATTAGTTTTCAATTTCATGAATAGAAAACTTAAGAAAGTAGCATTTATTTTCCTTCCTCTTAAATAAGTTTTAAAAATTTTTAAATTTATTTGGTTTCTCATGCAAACTATTTCTAATTACTTCTCATTAATATGAATGGAAAACTAAATATAATACCTTAAAGAGGCCGCATATAATGTATACTTTATTTTCCTTCCTATTAAGCTAATGTTTATTATCATTAGGGAGTGGAAATAGTATAATTAAAGCATAATTTGTGGTATTTATTTGTGGTACTTACATTTATTATTACACAATACAGCAAAATAGCAGAAGTTATAAAAAATAAGCATAATTTAGGAACTAACATAATTCCGGAAAAGAAAACTATTAAATCATAAGTTTAGAATTTTTATACTCGATACCCAAAGAGTAAAAAGGTATTATAACTTGGTGTCTGCAGGAAATGTAAGTAATAGTCAGAAGGACGTTTCTTTGACCCCAAATTTTATATTCCTAATCAGCTGCAACAGCCGATATAGCTATCTTCATCTGTCCGTCTGTCTGTCTGTCCGTATATGAATATGTTACCTAGATCTCAGAGACTATTAGAGATAATGTTGAAGATTAGTCTCCAAAGGTTTTCGTTTAAAGTAAATCATATTTCTGGGCTCATAGACATTATCAACTCACTTCATAATAATTTTATTCATTCCGATCCCTTCCTTATTTATCATTATACAAAAATTCAAAAATGTGTAATCAATTTGAAAGTCAGTTAAAGTCAACTCTTTTTTTCACTTCTTCCTGCATTTAGCAAATAGTTTAACATCATTTATCACTGCCTAAATAATGTTAAAATGTTGATCGCAGATTATTTCGAGTATCGCACAATTTTTCAACTAAGTTTTCCATGCCGTTTTTTTCTCACTTCATTAATCCCTGTGACTTAACTGATCTTGCACTGATCTATAAATAATGATCAAACACAAAGTTCTAGCCAAGTTAGGCAACAGAAAAAAAAGGGAATGTTGTTCCAAGCTGTGGGATTGGTCTTAAGATACAGATATAGAAGCTGGGCATTTGGCTAGTCAAAGTTCAAGTGTTGGGCATAATTTAGAGTTTGTTGTGTGTACCGAGGCGATCGTGTGACACGAGGAATGGGTGACAACCCTAAAACTTATTGACAACGGGCTGAGCATAAATTATTTCGATGGCAGCAAGCGTTAATCGCACATTTTACTCGCAGCAACAGCAGCAATTGGGGGAATGGTAGCCTAAACGATTGGCAAATCGGCAACAGAGTAACAACTTTGTTGTTGTTGTTGTTGTTGCGATAACAATCACGAATGCAGCAGCAGCAACCAAAGCAACCAAATCGACTGAGAGCAAACCCAATGGCATTGCCTGCTCCTGAATCTGAGATCTGTTTTGCTGGAGAATCTGTTGCTCTTATTGGTATTTGTATTGGTATTGCTGCTGTTCAAGTAGTGGCTGCTGCTGCTGGGAGAGCGAGTGAGAGATGCAACAGGCTGGAACATAAGCAGCAACACAAATAATTCGCTTTAATGAGATCGCAATCTCGCGATTTGCGACAAAAACACACGCGGTTTGTGTGTGTCTCAGTGCGTGCGATCAGCTCCAGCGATGAAGATGAGCAACCAGAACAGCAACAGCCAGAGCAATAGCAACCAGCAATACTCCAACTGCTGCTGATTCCGATCCCAATGCCGAGATGCCGATCTCAATCCCAATCATCGACGATCGTTCAGCGCTTCGTCTCGTTGTTGTTGCTGCTTTGACTGTGGCTGCTGCTGTTGCTGATGTTGCTGTTGCGCTCATGTTGCTGTCAGCGCGCGTTGACTTGTTGCTGGGTCCATTGGCAGTTGCAGGCTTTGAACAGGCTTCGACTTGCTTGTTGACATGCCCAGCATGCTTAGGCATACAACAGCAACAACAACTGCAGCAGCAACAACAATCACAGTAACAACAACAACCACAATAACAGCAACAACAACTAAAACAACTCTCCACTTGGACTCAGACGTCAACGTGTCGTGTTTGTCATTGTCGCTGCTTCCCTTTTTCCCTGTTCCTCTCTCTCTCTCTCTTGGGAGTGGAATTTTTGTGATTTGATGCTAAAATTTTTATAGATTGTTTGCCCCCAAAACCAAGTGCCACGCCCATTTTCATCAATTCAAGTCCAGAAAATCATCATGCCTCGAATTAATTGAGGCTATTAGTGCGACATGACGCGAACGGAATGATTAAAAGTCCTCTTTCTGACCCCCTGAAAATGAGAAGTTTGTGCAACTTTCAGTTCGTCATTTGTCAACACAAGTGATGTGTGATGATGACGAGGACGAAGTTTAAGTTAAAGCTGAAGTTTTGTTTTGCAAGCTTAAGAATTGAAGTTCGTACAGCTTGAGATATAAATAAATTTCTTATTTATACTTTTAACCCAAAATAAGTTGTAGAAATGATAAATTGTGTGAAAGACTAAATTATTTCTTATTTATACTTTTAACTCAAGAAATTTTGTTAGTTACTTCAATTTTAATAACTTATGATATTAGCAAAGAAGTCTAAATAATTTCTTAATTATACTTTTAACTCAAAAAATGTAGTTTGTTCCCTAAATTTTAATAATTTATGGTATTAGCAGAAAAGTCTAAATATTTTCTTTATAACACTTTAACTCAAACAATTTTATATAAATGTAAAACAAATTTTGCTAATATCTGCTATTTTTATAATTCATAGTCTTAGCAAAAAAGTAACTAGAATTCTTAAAATAATGTTTAATTCAAAAGCAGTTTTAGAAATGTAATAGAAATTCTGCATTTTATATATTTTAAAGTTTTAGCAAAATAAATCTGCGTCTAATCTTGAAAAGTATAAAGTGGTTTTTAAAGACCATTCATGGCCTTATGCGCATGCACTGCAATCTAAAGATTAATGAAAAGTTTTTTAGGATTACTTTATTACTATTGCTGTCAATTCTTATTTATCAATAAGATTTCAAAGCTAAGTTGACATTGATAAAAATATAGAGACTGTATTGTACTTCTTTCAAATCTTATTCAGCACATAAATTTATCAAAATATACATAAAATTTTAGCTATCTTCTTTGCCAAAGTTGTCAAAGCTGCTTAGCGATAATATTCAATCGATTACTGTAAAGTTAAATACACTTTTTAACACAGTAAACAAGTGTTGAATAATACAAGTTGTTCATACTTCAGTTGACATCTGAAACTGTTGAAGAGAATTCTCAGAAATTTAGTCAAAAGGAAATATTCTTTAAATTTTCTTCATTTCAACAATCTGAAGATGTTGTCCTTGGCTAAGTTCTATCGTGTAGCAGGCAAAGCTGCAACTTCCACCAAGCTCCAACCTTTGATCAACTCCCAATTTATAAGAGAACAAAAAACCATGCACGATGTGGACAAATGCGGAGTGCCACCCACGAAGGGTTATTCGCCCTTTGGTCGCAATCAAATCGGTTGGACTGAATGGTCTCTGTGTCGTCTCGATGATCTCTTGAACTGGGGTCGCAAGGGATCGGTGTGGCCCATGACCTTTGGCCTGGCCTGTTGCGCTGTGGAGATGATGCACATTGCAGCGCCTCGCTACGATATGGATCGCTTTGGCGTTGTGTTTCGTGCATCGCCCAGGCAAACCGATCTCCTGATTGTCGCCGGCACCTTGACCAACAAAATGGCGCCAGCCTTGCGCAAGATCTACGATCAGATGCCGGAACCACGCTGGGTCATCTCCATGGGCAGCTGCGCCAATGGCGGTGGCTACTATCACTACTCCTATTCGGTTGTGCGTGGCTGTGATCGCATCATCCCAGTCGATGTCTATGTGCCTGGGTGTCCACCCACAGCTGAGGCTCTGATGTACGCTATTCTGCAGATACAGAAGAAGATCAAGCGCATGAGAACTTTGCAGATGTGGTACAGAAAGTAAAGCAAGGAGTTTTACCTATTCTCTGTGCTATGTGTAAATTAAGTAATAATATGATCTTTTAATATCACTTTATGGGTTTTACTCTGGTCTATTGTTAGTGAAAATAATTCATTGTTTGACTAACTTGAATGTGCACAGTATTGATTAAAAAAAAGGTTAGATATAATTAAAATTACCACTAACCTATATCTTAAGCATTGGTTGCAAAGGTTTTGGGCTGTTTTATCTATATTTATTTCACTTTTAGTAGAGCAATCTCACATTCTAGATTTCTTTGTTAGCTAGTTTACAAATTGTTAGGAAAATAGCTTTGTTGTGGGTAATAGTAATATACCAAATACTTTGAACTCGATTGTATATTTTGAATGTGGTATATTAATATATCAATATATCTTGAATGCAGTATATTAATATACCAAATACTTTGCACTCGCTGGTATTAATGTATCAACTACTTTTCACTCAATGGTATATTTTGAATACGGTATATTAATATACCAAATATTAATATACCAAATACTAATGGACTTGCTGGTATATTTTGAATGTGATATATTTAATTAACCAAAAACAGCATCCGGTATATTTTTTAGTATTTCCGCAGTAGTTTTCGATTTGGTATATTTTAAAATGAATACCGCACTCTTTTGCTTTTATTTATATTGAGTATCCTATAGATGAACACACTCGACTGTAGATTTCTTACTTGTATTTTCTTGGCGGTTTTATTGTACGGTATTTTATAGGTTCGGTTTTCTATATATTTTTCTTAGATGCAGAAAGAAACTTTAAGAGCTTTGCTTTTTTTGGATATCTTCTACTGAACTAATGTACAGGCTTGTCTTAAACATTTTTAAATCAAAACAGAAGCTTAAGCTCTTGAGTTTTGTTCTTATTTCTCTTGCAATGATCTCAAGAATCCAAAACAAATCTACCTATAAGTCGAAAGTTGCAGCTTCTGTTCAATTACTTTCCAAGACTTCTTCTTAGCTGAATCTTAGCTAAGCTCTTCCAACTATTTGTTGTACTCCGTTTTAGTTGAATTTACGAACCGAAATCGTCTAGAGAATCTCTTGTTGGATTAATGACGAGCGGAGTCGTGTGTGTAAGTGTGTGTGTGTGTGTAAGTGTGTGTGTGTGCAGCAGTAAATCAAATGTTTAATCGATTCAATTTAATTAGAAAACAGCAGCCATCAAATGTGGCATGCAGCAGCAGCAGCTGCTGTTGCTGCTGCTGTTGCAGTTGCAGCTTCCCGTTTAGCTGTTTTGTTGTCTGCTTGAGGTTGTCCAATCTGTGTGATCGTGTCCGATGCTTGTCCACTCCGTCTGCACATTGCATGATATAGCCTTGGTCTTGGTCTTGGTCCTAAGACCAGCGATTAAAGCTCAATACGATCGCGTTGCATGCAATTTGCGGGATGGGGAGGGGGGGTTGGTAAATGCACTTGGTAGCAGAAGAGTGTTGTTGTTGCTGTTGCTGCCTGCTGTCTGTTCTGTGCCACAGCATGCGCCCAGTTAAGAATTCAGATGTGCTGCTGCCTTGTAAGAGCTGCAAACAAACAGTGTGGTATCGCAGCAGTGCGATCGAAAATGGATTTGTATCAATATCGACTCACTAACATGATTCCAATAAATTAATATGCATACAAGTCGAAGTCGAGGAAGAGCTCTGGCTGTCTGCGATCTGCGATCGACATCGCACACACAACACACACACACACACACAACACAACACACGATGATGCATGTGCAGTGTCTCTGAGTTGTGATCGTGTTAATGTAAATAATTGCCAGCTCCAACTACAAACCCAATCCGAATCCCAATCCGAGTCCCAAATCCCAGACCATTGCAGATGTAATTAAAATCTCTCTGCGGCTTCTCACTTTCTGTCTCTGTCTCTGTCTCAGTCTCAGTTTGGTGTTTGTCTGCCTGTGTTCTCTGTGCCCCAAAGAAGAGATTCCTCTTGACTGATATGAGCCAAGCGACATACACGCAAACCCAACTCCAACTCCAACTTCGAAGTCGACTTCGAGTCCAACTCCAACTTTAGCGCTTCATGTTGACAGTTCACGAGTTTTGTTTGGCATTTTGCGATATTTCTCTCTCTCTGTGCCAAATTGTCAGACACACTGGATTTTGCCGCCGATACGATTTGGGATTTGGATTTGGGGTTTTTCGGGTATTCAACTACGATTTTCGGATTTGAATTTCGTTGTCGTTGTCGTTGGCAAATCTGTTAACGACTCGTCTAATTGGTACTCGTAGAACTGAACTCTTGTCTTTGATTTTGTCACTGACTATTTCGACAACATTTCGCACGAAGTGAAAGCTCAAGTACCAAAATAACTTCAACTAAATTGAGTGGATATTGTAAGAGAAAAAGTATACAAATTTAGAATATAACTTATGCATAAGTTAATCCAAAAAGTGGGCATTATTGGTCTACAAAAGTATTCAAATCTTTGTCATTTAAATGTAATATGTGTTTTTTGGAAAATAAGTTTTTAGCTACAACAAGTATTTTAATTGAATTATATTGAAAAATTCAAATTATGAGAATAATTGGACTACATATTGAGTGAGCAAAGTATTGAAAAGTAACTTAAAAAATGTTATTATATTTTTTAGTTTATGTTTCTCAGCATATAATTTGTTAGGTAATCTACAAAGTATTTTAATACGAATGATAGAAAATATTTTAAGCATTTAAAAGATCATTCTTCGCGTAAGATAAATGCATTAAATCAACTTAAATTTAGGTATTTTAAAATAATTGTCTTTGGCTTTTTTACTTATTTTACTACAATATAAATTTAGATAGTTTTTTGAACGATTTTACATCAATTACATGACATTCTCCACTACCATACAAAAATACAAATTGCATAATACAAAATGTAAATTATTATCTACCCAAAATTAACCCAAAAGTAACACAATAGTTACACTATACACTATAAAGTGTAGCTGACTAGCTAAACAAAGGCAACTTTTGTCAGTCCCAATTCACACATTTGAAACTGTGAAAGGTTCCTTGCTCTGGATACAATTTTTTGGGTGTGCTACAAAGTAGTTTGCATGCTCCCAAAAGACTCGAGACTTCAGAAGCTTTGCCAATCTGCCATCGACAGTGCGAAATGCTTCGCCTTCGTCTTCGACTTGCACGTGACTTGAAAAGAGGGGGAAGGGAGGAGGTAAGAGAAGAGAGAGAAGAGTTGATGTCTACTTGGTTACTCCTCGTACTCGTATGTCAGACCAAAAACGAAGTCGAAGTCGAAGTCAGAGTCTAAAGCTGAGGCCCTTGTGCGAGATACATTCTACTGTCTGCGCTTATTTATGGCCAGAGATGCTAAAGATATAGCGCCAGACGACGAGACAAGGCTAAAGTCGCATCGAAGTCTGAGTTGCTGTGGATTCAGATTCCATGCGAGAGAGAGTGGAGTATTACATATACAAAACAGATATATATATACTGGCAGATATCTGCAGCATCAGCTGACGGCGTTTCACAGAAACTTTAGGCTTCACTTTTAAATCGATGCATTGTTGATTAGTCTGGCCAGGATTCCGATTCCTTTCGCGTTTTATTTTTGGGTTAAGTCACGCACCAAAGATCGCCAGCGATCCATTCCTCTCTCCCATCTCTCTCTTTCGATCTTGCCACATCTCGTTCGCTCAGTGAGTTGTCAATCAGGTTGCAAGACAACTGTGAGACGTGGCAACATTGCGCTGTTGTCAATTTTTATGCGTGCGCTGCTGCTGGGCAAAATATCGCAATGTCATTATTTGTGGGAACCAATCGAGAAATTTGTATATCACGCTCAATCTCCCTCCCCTTCTCCCCTCTTTCTTGATTCTCAGTTGCTGTCGCAAAAATCGAAATATCATTACTTCAAATATGAAACAAGCAACGCGTCAAGCAATCAATCAATCAAAACTACAAATCAAACACACGTCCCATGTCGATCTCGAGTCTATAAACTGAAACTGAAAAACAAGTTCGGGACTTTTCAAAACCCCAACAACCAAATCACACACACACACACACACACAATGGGCCACATATGACAGATCATCGACTATCGATCCCGATCCCCAGTCTGTGTTTTATTTATTTTTTTGTGGCACTTGAGTTTGCTTCATTGGTTACTCTCTTTTTGTTTTTTTTTTGCCTTCGTCGTGATTCAAGTGCACAAATAGTTGTTATGAGAGCACACAAATAAAGGTTAATGAGCTTTTTCTCACTTCTCTTTTCTATTTATATTTTATATTTCTTCTATTCATCTACTCTACATTTTATTCAATGTTTTTTTGTGTTGTCTGTGATTCTGTCTGAAGTGAAATGTAATGAGCTGTTTATGTAAATACTTTTGCACCCAACTTCGGTTTGGTTTTACATTGAAATCGTTTTATGTGGGTTAGCAGTTCTTATTATATATAGAGTATGAAATGCATTACTTTTGTGAGTATTATGCAAACCGATCTTGGTTTTGAGAAGTTTCAACTGAAAAGAAGAAATATTCTTTAAAACCAAGTTGAATTTAGATTAAGTTTCAATTAAGTTTCAATTCCCATAGAATCCCATTCTATAAATATACCACAAAAATACTAAAATATATCAAGGGCTACATTTGGTGTATCGATATAATACATTATACTACATTCGATATATAACAAATGTTCAAAATATACCAAATTGTCAGCCAAAGCAGCTAGAACCTGATTGTAGCAGGCGTTTGTGCCAAACAAAAGTATTTTTTAAGTAGCTTCTACAATTCTTATCTGATCCGAGCCAAATTTTTACCTGTTGACGCTGATGAAAGAGATTTCTTCTTTTGCTGCTACATATATTTAATGCAGACATAAAGTTATAATACCGTTCAACTTTATGAATAGCGGGTATAAAAACAAAAAAAAAAACAAAATAAAAACAATCGTTTACAATGAAGTTTTGCTATGGAACAGAAACGAATTTTACATTTCTTTTATTTTTTTAGAGAATGCAATGCAATACAACCACTTTTATATGCTAACATATGATGCTCGACTAAAAATACAAGATACTTTCATGTAAGTAAAGCCAATCACTAAGATCACATATGAAATTATGAAATTTTATATTATTATTTTATTTTAAAAATATCTTATCATTATGTATTATCTTACTCTGATTATAAAAGTATTTATGTGAATCGATTTTACCTTTTCTAATTATATTGTCATCTTGATAATTGCGCAAAAATTTAAATGTAAATCGGAGAAATTTCATAAGTTAAAAAATACTAAACGCAAACAAGTTTTCTGAATTTATAATTTAATTGCACTTAACATTTAGTTTTGTCGGTTTTTATGCTTTGGTATGTTTTTAGTATTTTTGTGATATGTTAATTCGGTATATTTTAAAATGAATACCGCACTGATTTGCTTCTACTTGTAATAGGTAGCTGGTATTTGACAGTCGAGCTCACTTGGCTATAGCTTTCTCACTTGATTAGTAGAAGATTATTAATATAAATTCCGACATTATATTGACACATATCTAGAGAAGAATCGATTAGAATTTTCAGCTGATTTCTTTTAATTTCTTTTATTTTGTTTGCTAATTTGGAATGCAGTTCACTTAGTTAAGGCAAAAGATGCGCCGCAATTAATCGTTTAGTTGCCGTTTAGCGTAACCATTGAGTTGACTGAATTTATGCATAATCCAATTATAATCAAGTCGCATAAACGGCAAACGGCACACTAAAATATTTTCTTTCCGCTGAAACCTCTTTGCCACGCTGCCCCACCCATATGTGCAACCATATGGGGGCAAGTTCACGCCGCTGCTGCTGTGTTGTAAGTTTTGTGGTGCGTTCTCTGCGTTCGTAATGTTTGTGTTCTGCAATTAAATTCGTATTCTCTTACAATTGAGGCGCTCAAGTGGAACTTCCACGAATATCATGGATATGGATACTGCGCTGACAAGCGGATTGAGATGCAGCTGCAGCTGCAGCAAGACCCGAAGAGAAGATGCACACAGAGAGTGGGAGAGGGAGAGGGAGAAGAGGAGAGAGGGAAGATCAGTGTGTGGTTTAGGTCTAGGCATCGATGTTATTATAGGCTCTGCTGGGTCTTGGGTCTCGGGTCCCGAGTAAATACTCATCCCGTTGCTTGTGTGTGTGTGTTTATGTTCGCTTTGGTTGCTCTCTGTGTTGTGTGTGTGTGCGTGTAGCTTTATCAATGGGCAAGCGGCTGAGTCTGAAGCACCTACCATATCAAAATAATCAAAATTTTGATTGAGTGCAGTTAGTGCGTCTGTGTTTACACGATGACGATGCCAGGCGAGGAGTTGAGAGCCAGATCAATTCATTGCCTAAGCATTTGCCTCTTTTTTTTTTTTTTTTATTTTGTGTCCAATCACGTTGTTGATATTGATAATGACATTGATGGCATCGAGTTGCGACTGAGTGACTATGTGACTTGGTTCGATCTCGACTCGAGTGCGAATGCAGTCGATTGTTTGCGCGGATTTTGATTTTGATTTCGATTAACACAGAGCAAGAGAGACAGAGAGAAAGAGGGGGAGACTGCGGCCTGTCAATCGAGTGAAATCCGGCACAGTTCGATGGAATTGGAACTCGCTTCTCCCTGTTGCTGTTGCTGTTGCTCAAGTTGAATGATGATATTGACATTATCGAGAGACACTTTAAATTGTACATTTGATGTAAATGATAATGCGACCAAGCACGAAGCACACAACGATTTCAATTGTAATGCTGTGTGTATCTTTCAGATACATTTTTCGACTCGAGTTCAGCTTTTGGCCACTTCTCAATTCGCTTTTTGATTGATTCGCTGCACTTGACAGAGTGTCTCGATCTCTGGAGTGGTGAAAGCAAGTGGAATTTTATTAGTATTCACTTGTCAAGTGCAGCTCATTCGATTTTTTCACATGAAATCGATCAGGCGACCTCCCCCCAAAAAAAAAAACACAAATATCTTTTCTCTAACAGTTATTTACACAACATTAGCAGCGCTGCTTTCTAATCATTATTCATCTGTGGCAGCTGTTTGCAACTCAATTCATCCCTTGACCTTGACACATCCGCAACTGCAGTTTCATTAAAATCAAATCAAATTGTTGATGAAAATGTGTATTTGCAACAATCGGGGGCAATTAAGTGTGTGGCCCACAAAACAATTTGCCGCCTGACACGGACACAATTGTCAATGCACAATTCACCGTGTAATTCATCAGAAAAGCATTTTCTTTGTTTGATGTCCAAGTTTCGATTTTAGTTGTCAACTGCAACGCTGCTGCTGCGGTTTCTTTGATTGGCAATTTTTCAAAATCGTCACCGAGGGTTGAGTTTGTTGAAGTGAAGTGAAGAAACTGGTGCTCTCTTGGTACTTGGGATCAGGTCAGCGTCGTTTGAGTTTTTGGTTATTTATAATTCGACGGCGATTGATTGATGGAATCGCCGCAAAGTCGGTGACACTTGGCAGCCAGCGTGCAAAAATAAATAGCCACACGAAGCATTGACAGCTGATTGCGAAAGTCCATTAGTAGCCCCGAAAACCGAAGGGGAGAGTCCAGAGCAATGGCAACAAAAGTGAGGCACACACTCATTTCGTCATTTCGCACTCAGGCATTTCGTTGAGGTGCCACACAGCACTCTCTTCCTTCTCCTTTCTTCTCCTTCACTCAAAGGAAGCAACAGTCATGGCGCTGATTCAGGGGCTGGGTCAGCCGCATGGTCAGCTGCCAGTTGCCAATTGCCAGTTGCATCTGCCCCCCATCGCAAGTGCAGTCAATCAACTGTGGTAAATTTGATCATTTTCACCAAATTCACTTTTGTTTTTCATCATCAATCGGGGCGAAGGGAGAGTAAGAGAGAACTTTGAGTACTCATATTTTCAGACTTATGCGAAAGAGAGCGAAAAGGAAGGGTTTGGATTAACTGCGTCCAGTTCTGTGTTGGACAGGCAGCTCTGGGAGCAGATGAACTGTAGACATGTTTGATGCCTTCTGAACAATTAAGTGAACTACACTCGACTGCTAAAGACCCTGTAAAATGTTTGAAAAATTGTTTAGAATTCGTTAAGAAATACTGCAAAGCATTTTGAATAGATCAACGATCAAAGAGTTCTTTAGAATTGAGAGAAGTACATTCGACTGCAAAAGGCCCTGTCTAAATGTTTGAAAAATAATTTAGAATATATTAGAAAATATTGCAAAGAATTATGTTTCCACCATTTAAACATTTTGAATAGATCAACGATCAAGGAATTCTTCTTTAGAATTGAGAGAATTACATTTAACCGCAAAAGATCATGTAAATTTTATTGGCATTATTTTACATACGATTTAGAATATACTACAAATAATTATGTTACCACTTTTCAAAAAATTAACAAATGTAGAGTAATCTTTGCACTGTGAATAGTTCAAGGCATAAAGAATTTGTCTATATAAATGAGCGAAGAACATTTGACTGTAAATTTTATTGAAATTGCTTTAAAAATAATTTTGAATATACTAGAAAATACTGCAAATGTAAGAAACAAATAAAATGCATTATTTTTTAAATTTAGTATTTGCAAAAGAAACTTAGAATAAGAAAAATGTTAATTGATTTTAAGCAAATAAAATACTATATTATGTTAAAATACTATAGTACGTTATCTTTTGAAAAAGTTAACAAATTTCTTTCACATTCATTCTTTGCATTGTGAATAGATCAAAGAGACTCGTAACAATAATCAGCGTAGTCATAACTTGCAAAATGGTTCATGATCATCATGTGAATGTGAATGTAAATGTATAAATGTAAATGTTAGAATGGTAAATCCAAACAAAATGACGTCAATTTGTTCAGTCATTCGACTCGCACATTTCAGTTGCAGTTTGCAGTTTGCTTTCATCCTCAACGGAACTTTATATTCGCCTTTTTGTCTAGTCCAAATAGCAAGAAGGAGCAGGAGCAGAAGCTGGAGGAGATGGAGATGGAGGAAATCCTGCTGTTAGTAGCTCTTTTGGGCAATTTATGCAACATGAAATATTCAACAGATCAAAGTTTCGCTTCACAGCAGAGAGGGAAAAGTGCAAGGCTTGAATTATGTTTTTGCTTAGCATATTTTTATTTGAGTTGTTGTTGTTGTTGCTGTTCTTGTTGTTGTTATGAATATGAAGGCAAAAGATGCAACAGGCAGCTTTGATTACAGGTTTACGATGGCATCGCAAAAAATGTGTAATGCGAATCTTAAGCGAGAAACGTATTTTTAGCACTCGTATCTGAGGAACCGTCAATATTGTGACAGGACATGATTTGTTTGATGCCCAACCCAAATCGAAAGCGCGATGCGATTCACATTGCATGATGATCGGCAATAAATTGATGGCCTGGCCAACAGACACTCCACGAGAGCACAGTTCACTGAGTCAGCTAAAAGCAGCTCTTGACGGATTTGTGCGAACTGCGAGTTAAGAACTTGCGAACACAACTTGTTTCATTTCGTCAGTTATTTAATTGTGCTGCGATGACTGATATTCAGCTAGAAAATAGCTACAGCAACCAGTTGACAGCTGAATTTGTGCACTGCAAGAAAAAGTAGCTAAAAAGAATAATGTATACAGAGAGAGAAACGATGGAATGTCAAGAAAAACTCTGTATCAAAATTGAATCTGCAGTATTCTGAAATAATTCTATATAGACCACATATCAAAAAAGATTTGAATATAAAAAAATATTCTCTAATCCAGAAGAAATAATCTCAAATAAAGAAGAAGAACAAAAAATGTACAGAAAAAATAATGTTCTATTTTGTTATGTTTGATTGCCATTTAACATGCTTACATTTTTCTAAATACTATTTACTAGTTTATAATTAATTTTTTTTATAGACTTAATGCAATATTAAAGCTTTAAACATTTTTGGAACACAGTATAATAACTAAAGTCTTTAAAATTCTACCAAATTTGGTGGCAATCGACAAACTCAAATTTTATTTGTTTGACAATCTGTTATATTTTTTGTTACTCTAAAGTATATCTGAAATGTATTGGTATATCGGCATACCAAGTACACCTTTTAATATATTTTCGTGTATATTCAGCAGTATTTAGGTATATTTGTAATCTCAAAATATATTTTTTGTTATATTTTAGTATATATTCAGTATATTATTTTGGTATACTTTAGTGTGATGTCATACACATATACCAAAAATATCATGTAGTATATTTTTAGTATATTATTTTGGTAGTTCTTGAAGAAAAGCCGCCTTTCGATATACCTATTGGTATATTTTAGTATACATTGAGTATATAATTTTGGTATATTTTAAGAAAAAGGCCGCATTCGACTGTTTTGCTTCCATTAAAGTTGATCAGCGAGTATCTTCGAGTCGAGTAAACTCCACAGTAGTTTTCTCACATGCTGCATTTCGCGCAGTGTACTCTACGCTGTAATTGCCAGTGAAGACATTTAGTGTCGAGGCGAAAACACGCGCAGCTGACATTTACGAGCATCAACAGCAGTGCCATCAGTGGCATGGAATGCTGCTCTCCGCTCTCCGCTGCTCTCCCGCTCTCCGTCTCATTCCATCTCTGGTTGTCGTCTGTGTGACATGAACACACTCGGACAATGGCAGTTAATGGTCATGCTGTTGAGCAGTGGCCCACCAAAAAATAAACCAACTCACGAGCGCTACATAAATTTCAAAACTAGCCTGGACAATGCTCAATGGCAGGCAGGCAGGCAGTCAGGAATGGAGACTGTTCTCTGCTGTTCCCGTTTCATTTGCTCTACACACACACACAAACATAGTGAAACACACATTTCACGCAGTGACGACATGAATCCGCCAACATAAACACTCGTCCAGGACGCACTAGAAAAACCGACAGACAGACAGAGACAAGAGAGAGAGAGAGAGAGAGATACAAAATATTAGAACTGTTGAAAAAACATGGCCAAAAGGGCAACAGCAGGCGAGGCGAGAGGACCAAGGCAGGACTCGTTGTGTGTCCTTCAGCAGCAGCAACAAGAACAACAGCAGAAAAATTACGAGCCAGGCGAAAAATGTTTAGTGGGTGCGTGGACAAATGCAACAGCAGCAGCAGCAGCACCTAACATCCTAGTCAACTAACAGCAGCAACATCCTCGTCATGCTGAACCTCGCCATGATATGGCATTCAGTAGCACTCACATGTCACCCAGTGCACTAGGCTCTGCACTCGAAGTGGGCAACGAGGAGACAGGACAACAGGACATTCAGGACATTGGGACATTTGGGTCCGGCGTGCAGCCGTGGCCAAATTGGTTGATAGCTTGAAAAACTGTTTTTGCACAGCTCCGTCAAATTGCATTTTGTGTGACAGACCGCAAAATGCATCATCACCAACATGAGCGATGAGTGTTAGTGTTGTTGTTGTTGTTGTTGTTAGGTTGATGTTTATATTTGCCAGCAGCCTTCAACCCATGCCCCTTTACAGCATTGTCCAGTAATTTACGAGCTTTTTTCGGTTAACGCATGTGTTGGTTGCATCGTGTGTCGCAATATTACAGTGCGTTTATGTGTGGACACATGGTTGGTTGCTGCCCGGGGTTTTTTCCCGGAGTTGGAGTTCGGGTTAGACGTCCCTGGTCCTTGGAAAAGTGTTTTGAGGTTAAAAGTTTTGCGATGCCCCTTTTGCCCCATTCGAGTGGTTTGGCAGCACAGTGGAAAGTGGCAAAAATTAAGATCTACCTATTAGGAATATAATCATATAATATCAGCGACAGTTTAAAGATCTCAGCAGCTGTGACTTGATTTGACTTAAATAATAATGAAAATAATATTAACTTTTAGACTTTATATCTAATTAGTTCTTGGCTTAATGTTTTAAACTATAATAGTGACAATGACATTAATAATTCTTAGTCTGAAACATGTCACACCTTCAAAATACCAAAGCTAACTGAGATAGGGGAAACATTTGGAAAGTTGATATTCATGAAATAGAATTGAGATAAAGTAAACATTTGGATAGTTGATATTCCAGATCATTTAAATTGCCAAAAAGGCAAAAAGGCAGCTGTTGCATGATTATAAGACAACTTTATTTAACCTAATTCATTATTGTTGTTGATTGTAGGGTTGAAAACTTAAGAGAGTAAAGGTTCAACAAAATAAAGAAAGAATAGTTCGAATTTTTATATATTTTATATATCAAAAATAGGTAATCGAAACTAATTAATGCAGTGCAACACAGCTTGCACTCTACTTCAATAAAGAATTTCTACAATTACTATAGAAACTTTTATATTAATTTCTAAAGAAATTAAATGTCAAAAAATTTTAATCTGCTTTCTATTTCAAACTGTTGTATACTGTAGAAGCAGTAATATTGATAAAAAGCAATGTAGCTAATACTTCAACTACTTTTTTAATAATAAATTTATTAATAACAGTCAATGCTTCGCAAAATGTATTATAATAAATTGATGGCATTCTTGATGCATTTCGTGCCACTGTGCGCGAGACAACAACTTCATTCAGTTCGCATTAATGCAGCGTGAATTAAGTGTCAAGGACATTTTTTGGTTGCAGCCAGTTGCTGGTGACGACGCAACATGTTTCAGTCAGCCAGCAGGCCGGGGAGGAGGCAGAGAGAGGTAAAGAGGCAGGCAGGAGTTTGCCTCCCTTGGCCACACCTCTGCAAAATGTCCTTGCGTGTGCGGCCAAGTGAGGTTATGTTGTCATGCGTGTGTGTGTGTGCGTGTGTGTGTGAGTGTGTGGCAGAAAATGCGTTGCAACATTCAAGTAAATGACGTAAATGCATCACAGCCGGACAAAAGGGAGCAAAGGAGAACGGACAGTCAGCCGCAGGGCGAGAGTAAGGTGAAAGTAAATCATCATGAGCAGAGAGTCCTGAAGGCGGGCATCAAAGAGGCAGGCATCAGGCGGCAGTTATGCCTGTCAAGATGAATGCCATATCATCGCACCGAAAATGGTGTCAAAACGTCAGCAGAGCAATCGTCGGGCCCGGGCAAATGCAAACGGCAAACAGAAGCCTCTCACTTTGACTCCTTCGACTCCGACTCCTTCTCCTCCTGCTTCGAGGCAACTTCGTGTGTTGTTATCCGGGTGAATTATGAGTTGTGCAGCGCCATCAGCAACAGGAGCAAACGCCGCAACGCTTCACGCCAACACATGCCGCACATGCCACACGATGGACGATGGACGCCTCCTCGTTTGCCTCTTTGGTAATCCGTCACATGGCAAATGTGGAACGTGCAACCAGCACGGAGACAACTCACACGGTCAACACAAACAAACAAACAAACAAACAAACAAACAAGCATTGGCCTCATTCTGTGTTCTGTGCTGTGCGAAAAACTCGCAATTTATCCCTGAATGACCGCAGTTAAATTAAATGCTAAACGAAGACATTAACAATGCAGGACAGCTCTCGGACAGCAGGCAAGGCTTGTGTGGCATGTGTGGCATGTGGCATGCAATGCATGCATCAGGCTGCATCAAGCTGACTTCATTTTTGATGCACTGCCTCAAAGTGCCGCTCGCATTGAGGTTAATTTGAATGCGAAATGTGACAATGCAATTGACAGTTGATTGAGTAAGCATAAAGTTCAGATTTATGAGAGCATTTCCTTTAGTTGACTCTTCACTTTAAATTGTGCGCACTTCAAAATGCATAAAACATTTGCAGTTATAGCAAATAAAATTCTTATTTGTTATTCTACATGTTTGCTGGAGATTATGCAGAGAATTCTTGAGAAATATTTATATAAATTTATGCTAAATTTTGTAGACAAATTTGTTGATTTAATATCAGCTTTTAAGAGTTGGGAACTTCTTAAAGAAGTCTTGAAAATATTAGAACATTTCAGACCAATTTCTTTTTTTTTAAGTTTATTGCGATATTTATTTACAATTTTGTTAAATTTCAAATCAAATGGCGGAGAACATTTTACTAAGTCTAATATAAAATTATCTCCGTTTATCTTCGCAACAAAAACAATTAGTTCTGTTTAGGACTATGACAAGCTGGTATATTTTGCACACAATAGTACAATAATGTACTAATGCACTAATGTACAGTCTTCGGTATATTTTCAGTATATTTTAGGGATAATAACGCATAGTTTTGTTATTATTCATAATAATCTTCTTATTAATAAGAATCTGTTCGGTTGGAATTTATTCAATCTGGTATATTTTGCACTCTATGGTGTATTATGAATGTAGTACTTTATCAATATAGTATACCAATTATAACCGCTGGCATATTTGGTATATTTTAAAAAAAATTTCAGCTCTGTTTTGCTATTATTCAAAATGGGTACCGGGTATCTCACAGTCGAGCACACTCGTCTTCTGGTTCAAACAAAACTTGTCAAAATAATTGAAAAATAAATGATTTATAGTATTAACTATGATAATGAATCATGTTAATACTGTATTTATTTCCTCGGAATTCTTTAGAGAATTCGTTAAATACAATTATTTAAATTGGTGCTAAATCTTAAATCTAAACAGTACAATAGAAATCCACGTAATTGTCTGTTGTCCTTTTCAAGGATGATTCATGTAGCGTTTGCTGTTTGCCTGCGACTTCCTTTTGCAGCGCGCTGTTGAAATTCGATACGGCATCGAAAGCAGCCACAGCCACATGCCATAAATTTACTGCTCGTTCATCAAGTGTGACATCGGCTCAAGTAATTGCCTCGGACATTTCTCGCCAAACTGAACGCAGACGACACCCAATCAAAGTGCAAAAAACGAACCCAAAATGAAGATGCAACAAAATAGTTGGGCACCAAAAAAACAAAAGAGAAACCGATAACTGAATTTTGGGGACCCTCAACACAAAAAAAAGTGAAGCGCGGAAGCTGCTCAGAGTGAGAGAGAGAGAGAGAGAGAGAGTGAAAAAAGAGAGAGAAGAGGAAGCTCTTCAATTTTTGCTGACATTTATGAAGTTCCGATTAGCGAAATGGAATTTATGCGCTACTGAAATTTTGGTTAAACTCCGATGAGATCTCAAATTACCTCAGACAGTGTGTATACAGTGTAGACATCTTCTAATGCCCCCTGACACTTGCTGCCAAGTGTAAAAGACTAAACTCACTTTACGGCACATTTGGCGCCCCCGAAAAAAATTCGTTGCGATCGCAACTTGATTTATTGCCAATGCGATCGTAAATCACACAAAAGCCTTTTCCGCAGCTTTTGATCTAAATACGCGTTTAATCTGTCCATCAGCTGTAAAGGAAGAAAGGGAAAGGGGAAGGGGAGGGGAAGGGTGATCGCTTAATCGGCACAAACTCTGGCAATCGAGCCGGAGATACAATTAACCCCAGGGGGCCTTCAATAAACGTGATATCGTTGGTGGTAATCAACGAGGCAGCAACCAGCAAACAGCAACAGAGGCAGACAACCAACGTATTGGAAATCGATTCAACCTACGCGTTGCAATCGCTTTTGTTAGTTCAACTTGTTGCTGTGGCTTTTTGTTACACAGTTACCATTTACCATTAGCTACGATTGTTATTGTCGGGTAATTGGGTAATTGGAATGTCAAGAGTGGCCAAAAGCACGACTCTATCTACGACTCTATTGCGATCGCGAATTGCCAACAACATGTGCCAACAACAGTAGCCAAAACAAACTTTAAACTGTTGTAAGTCGACTGTTGGCTGTGCCTGCAGGATAACCACAGCATGATCTTAGCTTTATAAATAGCGACTTGAAGAGGGGGAAATTTAAGTGAAAAGAAATACTACATTAAATGCTAACCATTACTTAATTAAATTCTGAAGAGACACCAGGAGAAGTGATAGTGAAAAAAAAAGCAAAGGGAATAGTTCTTAATATATTAGGATGATAGAAGAGTTCTTAAACAGAAATGTCATTTATAAATATTTCAAAAGTTGCTCTTAAAAAGTTAGAAAGAAAATGTGAATATTATTTTGCAAAACAGTGCTATATTTTGTTATTTTAGTATTTTAAAAATAACATTACATATTAATATATCGCAAAAATACTAAAAATATGCAGAATACAGCATAGTTTTGCTTTTATTCACAATGAATAGAGGCATTCACTATCAATATAGCAAAGAAAGCATTTAAATTTTCAGTATTTTTGCGGTATATTAGTTTAAGTACTAGAATATATTAATGTAAATACTAAGAATAAAACGAATGCTATATTTGGTATATTGATTAGTACATAATTTCATCATATTTCAATACTTTATTTTTATGGTATTAGAAACTACTTTAAATTCCACTTAAAATTCTTCTATAGTTATTCTGTACACCAATACTATATGTATCAACAACCATTTACTAAATATAAATTCTCACTTTTAAATCAGTCTCTAAACTGACCTTTCCCAAAAAATCCCTTGCTATAGCCAGTGAAATAGTCGGCCTTCTAATTGGCAATTGGCCGGCACTTGAAATGTCTAGGCAATAAATATGCTATGCGGAGCAAATTGCAACATTATAAAATTACCGAGTTTAACGTGTGATTCATGATAAAAATTGACAAAGATAAACACGTTCAATCATGCCAGCTGATTGACGAGCAAACACCACACAGAGCACAAGCCGAAACACACCCAAGTTCAAACCTAAACTCAAAGCTGAATCGAATCCAAACTCAGGCGCAGCTCCAAAAAGCACAGATCAATTGAACAAGCCTCTGTGTGAAATGTGTTTGAGATGGAAGGCAGAGAACAACACGACAGCAGAGCAAACGCAACGATAGCAAAGAGAGAGATGAGTGTGAAGGCGGGCCCACAGGGCGTATACGTACTCGCAATGTATGCGTGGCCCTTTTGCGTTTGATTGATTGATGACGCATCGTCGGGCGTCGTAATTCATGTTGAGAGCCGAACAATTTGCCTCCGTCCGTCTGTCTTTCTGTCCGTCTGTCTGTCCGCCAGGTGAGGGCCTGCGAAAGGTGAGACAATAAAATGCCAAAACGGTTTTTCATCTCCTCAGCTTGTTGCATGTGTGTGGCAAGCAAGCTCTTAGCTTCGGCTTCGGCCTACGCCTACAGCCAGACAGCCTTTGCCTCCCACACACACACCGGAGAAGAGACAGAGAGGGGGAGAGTCAGGCAGACAGATTCAAGTGGGACTAGGGCAAGGCCGCAGCAAAATCGAGGAATTAAATTCGCATGCCTCGCCGTGTGGCAGCAGCAGCAGCAGCAGAGGCAAGGCAAAGGCCACGCAAACGTGCCGAGTTGAGGGTCAGAGGACAGAGGGTGGCTAAAGAGGCAGCAGCAAGCATTGTGGGGCACGGTGTCGCAAAAAACAAAAAAGACAAAAGCAACAACAACAAGAACAACGGCAAAAAGTTGAGGAAAAATTGTTTTTCTAGCAGTTCGGTTTCAGTTTCCTTTTGGCGAAAAACCCCAAATAGCTAGCGATTTTTTTCACGTTTTAATGTTGCCTGTCGCCCAGTTCCCTCCCCCTTCTTCCCAGAGACATGCTCAACATTCACACACACATACACTTACACCCTCTCGACTCTGGGATTCGTGTGCGTGAGAAAAGGAGACTGAGAATGGGAAGTTGCCAGTTGCGTCGTCGTCGTCTGCCTGCCGTCTGCTTTGCTGGCTTCCACCGAGCTTCGAGCACCGAGCACCGAGTGCGACTCTCCCTACACACTCCCTACACACCCCTTACTCCCCTCCCTCGCACTGTTCCCGCTTTGTTCGCATTCATCGAACCGATGGCAACTTGTTGATTTTGTGTGAAATTCACATGCAAAAACCAAACCAATTTCGCCCTTCATTTGCGGGCGCCAGTTGCCGGTTTCCTTTTTTTTTTTTGCCCCTCCTGCCTCAGTTTATTTTCCTTTCGCTGTGTTTGTTTTGTGTCCTTTTTTTTCGCTTTTCGCTTTGCGTTTTTTTTTTCCTGCTTTTCCTTTTCGCCGCCAAACTAGGCTGCCAGCTGCGAGTTTTGCCAGCCAGAGAAATCAATAATCGATTTCGCAGTGTAATGTCTGCCTTTTAAAGTATGTCGAAATGTTTTACTTTTTTCTCCCTGTGTGTGTGCGTATTAAAGAGTTGAACTCGAGGTTAAAGGTTACGCGACTGACGCTTGCCATAAATGCAGACGCTGCTCATTAATATTTAATATGCGTTATGCTTGGGCGAAAGTACTGACAATTTGTGGCCATTAAACATATATATAGCTCGAAAGTTTCTTTAGCAATTGTGAGACGGAGTATCATTAAAAAAAAATATCAAATTTTTATATACTATTTATGTTATGTTAAGTACTATTTATGGCCAATCAAAAGCTATTAACAAAACGTTGATACTACCTAAAACAAATCAGAAAAAGTTGGCATTTAATTGACAGAAAAGAGAGTTTAGGCTTTTAAAATTAAGATAAATTAGGTAAGAATTAAATCAATTATTTATCAATTATTTTTCTTCATTTTAGGCATTTTAGATTTGACTTCTAATTAAACATCTTTCTCGCCTTAGCTGAGAAACTATTCTGCTTAGTTATAAATGTAGTCAACTATTTATAACTCGCATTGCTGGCTAATAAAGTTAAATTTGAGATACTCGCTGCGCATTTCTCAGTTTAGCTATCTTGGCTATCAATCTGCTGTAAATTTCTTCTTTAAGATTCCCAAGTGCTTTGAAGAGAGAGAGAGAGAGAGAGAGAGAGAGTGAGAGAGAGGGAGAGTGAGAAGAGACTTGAGCAGTGGGAACACTGAGAACACTGAGAACTGGCTACAAAAGCCGCTTATGAATTATGACACTTCAATCATATTAATTGCCAATAAATCAGGGCATGGGCGAGAATAAAGAGCGAAGAATTTGCGCCTTGTACTTGCAAACGAAAGAAGACAGAGAGAGAGAGAGAGAGGGGTAGCAAAAGAGAGAGAGAACAAAAGCCGCCGCCAATCATTCAGATTCAGCAAATTGGCCAACATTGAAACAGACAGCGTAAAGCTGCAAGCGAATTGGAACAAGCTCAATGCCTGCTCCGACCTGACAGATCTTCCATCAAACGTGCGCTCACGTCAAACGTCAAAACGGCGTCGTGGCCAAGAACAGAGAAAGAGAGAGAGGGAGAGGAATGGACAGTCAGATAGATGGGGACAGACGGAAAGTGTTGTGAGTTATGACGAGGACGTGAGCAAGTTGATCCATCAAACTGTTCGAATCCGATGCCAGTGCACTCGATGACGATGACGATGACGATGACGATGACGGAGGAGAAGAGACGAGACGAGACGAGTACCGGGCCATGTCTTCAACGTCACCAGACATGACGGATGGTTGTGACTGTGGCCGACACCGAGGCCAACACGAACATGCTTCACTGATGACCACAGCATCGTAGAGTAGGAATGAGAAGGGGGTAGGAGGGGAGTGAGGGGAAAGTGAACTCGCCTTTCAATGGCACCCATGACGAATGCCTCACGCCACACAGATAATTTGATTTGTCGCTTCAAATGCAAATACTCGTAGACTAGTGTGCGACCTAATCCATAAATAACTAGACTAAATATGGCATATGAATTGTATTAGCGACTAAGATTGATCTAAGCAGGCTTATATAATATTTATACGCAATACTTGTATATGTGAATGTGTTTGCTTGAGTTGAGTCAGCGGAATTGCATAATGTTCTATGATGAACTTAGTTGAAATATAAATATCAATATTCTATGATAAACTTTGTTAAATATTATATGATACACTTACTTAAAAGAGTATATTAAAATTCTATAATAAACTTAGTTAAAATAGTATAACAATATTCTATGATAAACTTAGTTAAAAGAGTATATAAAAAACACTATATTAAAGTTAGTTAAAATAATATATCAGTATTCTATGATAAACTTAGTTAAAAGAGTATAACAATATTTTATAATAAACTTAGTTAAAATAAACTTAATTAATATTCTATGATAAACTTAGTTAAAATAATATATACCCAAAATAGTTGGATTTTAATGTATAGAAAAGAGGCGTTTACTCGGGATTTAGACTCAAATTAACAAAATTATTTGGAATTGAAAGCTTGTTGTTTTGAATCGAAAACCAATTTCAAGACTTATTTTAATATTTGTTATGAGTAATTTTTTATCTTTTGCACTTGGTATTCAAAATGGGTATCTTACAGTCGAGCACACTCGGCTGTAGCTTTCCTACTCGTTATCTTTCAATTATTTCCTCATTTTATATATTTTTATTATTTATGATTTTTATTTACTTCCTCTCTTATTCCTTTTACTTCCTCTATTTTTCATTAGTATTATACATTTCTACACACTCACTTGAACTTGTTGTTAAACTTGTTTTTTATTTAACTGATTTATATACCATTTTATACCAATAAAATTCTCTAAGCTTGGCCTTGATTAGCTTAATAAATAAAAACAGCTAAGATTAGTTTCAACAAATCATTCAAAGATTATTCATCCATAACAGAGATGATTTAGGTCGGCATATGAAACATTTCTCAGCAGATCTTTGAGCAAAACCAGTTAATAAGTTTTTTGGGTTTGGCCAGATGAAGTGTCAAAACTTTTGTATTTCACTTAAGATTTGTGCACTCATTTCTGTCCCTCAACAAGTATTTTCGGTACTTCCGCATTTATTGCTCTATATATAGCCGCATATTTGCTGCCTGCAGTTAAACCCCAGAAACACAACACCAAAGTCGCCACAAAACACGAGTGGGTAAATGGTGGAAGGGTCTAGACCCTTTTTGGGAAGGAGAGAACAAAACAGGAGAAAGAAAGTGCTTGAAGTGCTGATGAGGAGGAGGAGGTTGAAAGGAAGTAAGGCAGCTTTCAGCGTGACGCTTTCTTTAATTTTGACAAGACGTAAAGTCTATTAAGAAAGTCAATCAATGTCTCTCAAGCGAGTTGGCTTCGACTTTGGCTCCGGGGTCCTTCAACTGTTCCCCCCCCTCTCTGTGTGTGTGTGTGAGTGTGTGAAGGATGAGCTGTAGCTGCGAATAAAGTTCTGAAGTGACAGACAGAGAGAGAGAGAGAGAGAGAGAGAGAGAGAGAGAGAGAGAGAGAGTAGCCCGAGACAGGCAGACAGTTAGTCAGTGGGAGTGACGTGTGAAGAGAAAGGAAGGGAGAGGAAAAGAGGGAAGAGGGAAGAGGTCTTCGTTTGAGTGTCGGCTACTTGACTGACAGTTGGACGCGGACGTGGACACAGATAGAGAGACAGACATAGCTACGGACACGGACACGGAGGATTGTTGTGTGGAGAGTGTCGTGACTCGACTCGAGTTGATTGAAAGGACGTATTCAATGTGTGCACACGGTAAAAATTATGAAGAAAAATTGAATTCGCTGTGAAAAGTTGACAAAATGGACTTCGAATAACTCGACAAGAGAGAACGGAAGCGAACGGCGGGTCATCAACGGACAAGGACGATAGCAAGGAGCTGAACAGGTAAAACTTTTGCCCGGCGACATTAATTTGTAAAAGTGTTTTTCATCAAACAGGAATTAATTAAGATGCGAGAGCCAAAAACTTTGCACTGCAAAAGGAAAATCCAGTTGAGAGAAGTCGTGGGGCGAGAGGGAAGAGGGAGAAGAGGGAAAGCAAAGTCAGATTGGCGCCAATAATAATTGAAAATCATCACTCGAGATTTGCTAATTATGTGGAATTATCATCTCAATTATTTATTTTTCGATTTCCATTCGCATTTTTCCTCCTCTCACTCTCTCGTTTCTCTTCGTGTCATTCGTCTAATTACTTTTATACATATATCTCTCGCTTCTTTCTTTTTCTAGTTGCTGCTCAGGTGCGATTATAATCAAAGCTTCAAGGATTTGGCGTCAAAGTCTCGAACTTCTCAATTAAACGAATGCATAAATCATTGGCCCATTGGCACGTCTGCAGATAATTCCCAAAAGTCCCCAAACGATGCGCATTAGAGTGCGAAAATACACACACAGAGAGAGTGAAAGAGATGAAGAAGAGCAGGCAAATCAAAGACGTCCAGCCAAGGACTAAGGACGAACACACACACACTCATAAATCTGTGGGAAATGTTGCTAATTAAAAAAATACGCATATTCCATCATCATTTCGAAGAAAACTTCTGGGTGAGTGTTTCAGCTGATAAAACTCGGCGCAGATTTATTCCCCTTCATAATCCATAAATATGCTTTTACCACACACACACATACGAGGTGTGTGTGTGTAAATACATCTTCATAAATTTGCTTGGGCTTTGGGTATGTCATTCCATGACGCATTAATTAATAGCCACATCAACAACTTACAACAACACACACACACACACATATGGACAACAACAACTACAATTATAATACATAATAAGGTTGCATGTTCAATATAAGGATTCTTGACTCTCTCTCTCTCTCTCTGTCTCTCTCTCTCGCTCTGTGACGTGTCCTTTGGGGCATCTTTGAGGCCTTCGCTCACGTCTCGCGGTCTGTCAATTGCCTTCGAAGCAGCAGCTCAATATTAATGATTGGCTTAAACAACAACTACGAGCACTTGCTTTAGTTAAACTATGTGTCTCAACTAAATGCACTTAATTCGCAATTGAAGCGACATTTAATTTTGACATTTAAACTGCAAAATTTAGCAGGTTATTATGCTTATTGTGTTCTCCCTTAAAGTTGGTATTTTAGTTGAAAATATCTGAAACATCTTAGCTATCAATAACTCACTAAATTCTAATCAATTGACATCGTTTAGCTTGAAATCAAAACTTTAAATTTCTTACTTTTGATATCTTGATATACATATGTAGTATATATGAAGTGGTTATCTACGAAAGAGATAACGTAAATACTTTTATCTCTTTATTCTGTTTCTTGTTTGTCTTTAAATTCATGTTCTTAAGTAGAAAAGTCCAAAGTGGCTCCAACTCATATCTTTTTGTATTATAAAATCAGGTTTACTTGTAAAATCACATTTTCTATTGTTCCCTTGAAGTGATTTACTTCTTATTAAAACCATATTAGCTTTGTATCAAAAAGCTTTCAAATTTTATTGAAAATGCGTTGCTCAGTTGAAAATCTTAAGAAAATTCTTATTTGTATTTGATGTGCAATAAACAGGACTTATTTAGTAATGATCTAAAAAGTATGCTACAGTTTTTGTATAATTTGATAGACAGCTCTTCTAAATGGGTAGCAAAAATCAAAAATGGTTGATGACTGAAAGGCAACATAAAACTTATAAAGAGTTATCTACTCATATTGTTTCAATTCATAAAAGCTTTTATACCAAATCAAGCTTAAATAATTATATTTCAAAAGCATTTAAATTGAAAGGTGCATAGTTATAGAAGTTATACAAGTAAAGTTATTTCATTAAATTGAATTTCTTTTATAGATTTTTTTTTTATAAGCAGAAGTATCTTTTAGTATAAACCTTATGCTAAACTCAGCTTGAGATCTCGGGCATTAGAAATATATTCAATATTTTATTAGAAAACTGCAACTATTCTTACCTCAACTAAAGCGAAAAGTTGTAAATATTAGTAAAGACATCTCATCTTAGCATATGCTAGCAAAAAGCTGTTTTATTATCCTTTTACATTTAACTGCAGACATCCGTGTTTGATGCGAAACGATTATCCATATGGTCAGACAAGAAAGATTTAACAGATTGAAGCTGGACAAGCGAGAAAATGTTGCCTGAAAGAAGCTAAGTGAGGGAAGGGAAAGTGAACTGGGACGAATTATGCCGGAGATAAATAACAAATAAGCAAATGATAAATAATAATTTCGGTGAATTCATCAGAGAGAGAGAGAGTGAGAGAGAGAGAGAGCCGAGGCGAGCTAATTGGAATTGATTAGACTCGCAAAACTCGCCCACGACACAACGAACTTGCCACAGTCTCTGCCCCTTCCCCAAAATGTGGCCCACTCTCGAATCTCCGCCCATTCGGTTGCACGTTTCACATATATTTATCTGCATCTAAGGGGCAAGCACACATATCATATGTGTGTGTGTGTGGCAAGTCCAGAGAAGTTGAGAAGTTTTATTTCGGAGAGAAAAACAAATGTGCTTAATATTTGTGATCGATGGCACAGTGCTTCGTTTTATTTTGGCGTTGATCAGAGAGGCAAAAGGACTGACTATTTATTAGCCAACTAACAACTAATGAGCAAATGTTGCATGGAGAGGCGTTGCACTAATCACTTCATTAGCTGAAGCTGGCCAATGTCAGAGCCACAATCCCAAAGGCCAGGCCCCAGAGCAGACATATTTATTTAACCTGCAAATCACAAATTCATCCATCATCCTTTATGCCAGGACAACGTCGCCGTGTGACTGACATCCTTCAAGCCGCTTGGGGGCAACAAATGTGCTTCGTTTACTTCTTCGTTCTCGACGTTGTCGCCGTCGTCGTCGCCTTTGACTGACATTTGACTTCAATGCTGACGAGCTTGGCGACGTTGAAAGCGACAAGTTCATTGTCCTTGCCACCTCCAGGAAGGACGAGGTCCGCTTCGTAATAAACACGCCCTCTGCTCGAAAGGACTACGTACACAGTTCAGTAAGTGAGGGAGGGCGAGGGGGAGGGGGAGGGGGAGGGGGAGTAAAGGGAGCTGCACAGCTATGAAGGACGCACTTTGTTCGCAATTTGTTTTGTTTGCCTTATTCACAAAAACCGCACCTCGCACTCCGCTCTTCGCTCTTTTGCTTCGCCTCCAACTTCGAGCTGCGTCTGCTGCAACTGTTTGTGCTTGGCCAGCCTCAAGTTGGGGTAGTTCCTCCTCCTCCTCCTCCTCCTTCTCCTCCTCCTGCTTCTTCTTCTTCTTGTGTCTGCTCGCTGTCTTGCTTTGCGTAAATCTCTATAGATGCCTTCGCTTGGCCTCAGTCTGCAAAAGTGTTGTGTGGGTGTGTGTGAAGGAGTGTGTGTGTGAAGGAGTGTGCGAGTGTGTGTGTGTGTGTGTGTGTGTCTTGACTGGGAAATGTGTGTCGTCGTGCTGAAATATGCTCGCAATTTGGGTTAAAACTTAAAGCGCAACAGCCATTCACATACGTCTATTAAATACTTCAAATCAAATTTATTTATGTGCAGTGGATGTGCACGTTAAATAACAAGCATATATATAGAAAGAAAGCTAGAAAGTGGACGAAAATCAATCTAAAATATAAATGTAAGTAATAAGCAGAAGAAGAATTTCTAATATTCTAGACGCTAAAAATATAAAAAATAATAGATGAAAATAATAGAAATGGAAATGTAAAACAATGTAGAAAAGTAGAAAGCGAACTATAGATTTTTTAATTATTAAAAAAAATATATATATATAAAAGCAATCCCTTTTCAATAAAACCTTTTTCTAAAAATATACCTAATTTGTATATCGCCATATTTGGTATATCGACATAGTGATATATTCAAATTATACCATACAGTATAAAACAATGTTCTAAAATAAACAGAATTAATAGACCGAAATATATCGAAGGCCATATGAAGATATAGTACTACATTAAAAATCGACTATAAAGTATAAAACCAATATTCTAAAAGTATACCAAATTAATATTCGGAAATATACATAAGGCCATATTTGGGATATCAATATAGTACTATATTCAAAATATACATTACAGTATAAAACTATATTCCAAAAATATACCAAATTATATATACCGAAGGCCATATTGGGTATATCAATATAATGCTATATTCAAAATTTACCATAAGTCAAAGTATTTCGAATGAAGTACTTCATCGATATACCAACTATGACGTTCGGCATATTCATATTATCATTTTAGTATAATATTTGATATATTTAAAAAATAATATCGCATTTGAATGTAATACTTCATCGATATACCAAATATGACCTTTGGTATATTTTAAGTATCCATTCAGTATAATATTTGGTATACTTTAAAAATAATATCGCAATGCTTTTACCACTCGACTGTAGCTTTTTTCTTGTTCCACTTGAATTTCTTCTATAAAGTGTTTCACAGAATATTCTTAAAATAACATAAATAGTGCGTAGTATGAGCAACTTAGTTGAACTTCAGTAAACTTGAATTCAAAGGTCTGTTGCGATTTAATCTTCTGCCTTCAGACAGCGGGGAAGTAATGCAGCTCAAGTGGCGAAATCAAATTCGATTCGAGAAGCTGTTAGAGAATCGCAAATGCACTTTAAGTTATTGCTGCCGTTTTGCGAGCAATGAATCAGTTGTTGCTGGTTAAGCGAAGCCAAAAGGCAGCCCGAAATTATTCACACACACACAAACAGACAGTAGTAGTAATGCAATCGGAGAGAGACATTGTGATAGGAAATGCAATAATGAGCGTTAGCTCATAATTAGCTGTTCATGTGTCACGCAGCAGCAGCCAACTGCCAGTAAGTAGTAAGTGGAGAATGGAAATGAGAATGTGAGATTTGGCGTCAACAGCCAATTTGGTGCATTAGCGCAAAACCGTTGGCCAATTAATGTCAAGCGAGACTCTCTCTCTGAAGGCGGCGAATCCGTTTTGTTCCGCCTTTGGGGACATTTCTAGTTGCATGGATTACTCCAAAGTCCGACGACGAGTTGCTAATCAAACGCATCTCGCAGGCGGGTGAGAGGGTTGGGTTGAAAAAGCCCCCAATTGTTAGACAGACAAAGTCGAAGCCGAAGCAGACTCCAAGACATCTTTAATCATAGAAGGACGAAGGACGAAGAAGGAATTCGTGCAGTTGCAAGTTTGTCCCAACTCAATAAATGTCAACGCGGTCCCCAAAATGTTAATTAGGCAGCGTGTGCCACCTGTGTGAAGGCCGGCGACATGCACAAACATGCACGAGCATGCACGGACTTGCAGTAATTACGATGGAAGACGGCGGCGGCGGCGATTGTCAACTGCGATTGCGGCTATCGGAAAAGTCCTTTTGTTTTGCCAGCTTGATGCGAATTAATCAGCGGCAAGCATTCGACATTGTTATCGGACGTCATCAACAGCAAAAGCCACCGCAAGACGAAGAAGAAGAAGAAGAGGTGGAGGCGGAGGCAACAACAATGGGGCAAGAAGCACAACAATGACAGGCAGCAACCATCAGCAGCTAAACAGCAACAGACATGCAGCCGCAACAACAATGCGAGTGCTCTCTCTGAGAAGGAACTCACACCCACCAAACAAACACACACACACACACACACTTCTGCACACACACACACACACCCGCTAAACAACAAACGGGATCCTTCTATCCATATCTGTCGTCTGCCTTTGATGTGCGCCTTTGACAAGTGAGTTGACAATGTCAACGTCAACAGTTGACAGCCTTATTATGGCATTATGTCAGCTGCTGCCGCTGCCGCTGCTTCCTCTTCCACCTTCCACCTTCCTCCTCCTCTGCCTCCACTCTCTGTGCTTGCAGTCCTTTGAGCTGCCCTTGGCTATGTTTGTGCCACACAGCACCGATCGAATGAATAAATGTGAATGCGAATGTGCTGCAAGCGCCTGTTGACTGTTGACTCTCGACTGCTGACAACACTCGTGTGGTTATTAACCAACACTGCAATGTGACAGCTTTGTTTTACAACACTAAAAAACAAGTATTAAGGCTATCAATTTTCAATTTCACCATATTCTACCGAATTATTATACCAAAATATACTGAAAGTTAAATTTGGTATGTCGATACAGTGCTGCATTCAAAATTATACCAAATTTTAAAAATTTTGCCGAAATATAAATACAGAAATTCTCCTTTAGTAGTAGAAACTTGAGAAAGTTGCAGCAATTTGCATTATTAATTTAATGCAATTTATTTTAAGAACACAATTTTTAAGACGGATATTCTTGACTTTAAAAATTGTTCTTCTTTTTAGTGTATATGGTACATAGTATTTTCTGACATTTATAAAGCACAGTTTTATTTCAAATATTTTCTGTTCATTCTATTGAACTTAACAGCTTCATCTTCTTCAATACTATATCAACTTTTCCAGTATACGAAAATTAGACAAATTTTTTGCTTATAGAAATAAATAATTTAAAGATTGTGATAAGAACTATCTCTATTTATCAGTTTACATAGACTTTGAAATTTAAGCATTTTTTACATTTTATTTCATCACATTTATAGAACAGAATTCTTTCGATATCGTTAAATTATTTTGAATTTAGAAACAATTACTCTTAAACGTAAGCTTTCATAACAAAAGTAATTCCACAATTTCTGTCAGACTCTATTTCGAATATCATGAAGATGGTCTTCCAGCATTATAGCTAAAATATTCCTTATTTTTGAAGTTTTTATTGTTTTTCAAATGAAGTAAGCTTTAGCTATTTGTTTCTCAAATGAAGTTAGCGTTTGGATACTAAAGTAATACTCAAGTAATGCCAATTCAGTCCTGACCTATTGCAACCCCAACTGTCCCCACCAAATACTCGTACTTTGGTCAGCCTGCTGCGTCAGACAACTTGATTGACAGCTGAATCAATTATTTTGGACAATATTCAGAGCAGTCAAAGTCCGAGAACGAATACGAATACGACACCATCGAATATACGATGAGTGTGAGTTTGAGTGTGAGTTTGAGTTCGAATTTGAGTGCGTCAGATGCCAAACTAATTACATAAACCGAATATTTTTGTGCAAGACATAAATGATTTGCTGGCCATAGAGAGATTGTCATTCAAATGCGTCATTTCATACATGTTTTTTTTTTTTTTTGACATGGCCATCGATGATGATGATGACAATGAAAATTCAGCACAAAACACATTACGAAGCTCACCTGGAGGCGGAGTAAAATACTAATTCAACTCGGAATCGGAATCGAAATCGGTGTGTGTGTGTGTTGTGTGTGTGTGTTGTGTGTGTATCCTCATCAACACCCAGGTCTGTCAGCGACCATTCAGACTTCAAGTGTAAGACATGTCAGCTCCACTCAATTCCAATTCTCCTCTCCCGCTCCCTCTTCCGTCCTCCTCCTCCTCCTCCCCTTTGGTCAATTCCACTTGCACGAGTGCGTAACACTTGTCCGTCACATCAAAAGCATCAAAAGTTTTCTCATGTGAATGTGTTCAGCTCTGCTCTGGCATTGAAAGTTTTCCACCTTTCCAGCGGCGCGTTGACATATTAATCCTAAATAGAAATTTCATCAGCAGGCAACAACAACAACAATGACAGCCACTGGACACGACTCTCTGGACCCTCCTATGACAATGCGAATATATATATATATGAGCATATGATTCGACTGACAGACTGTCAACAGAACACAAGTTGAGGGGGAGAATCCTCGAAATCTCCACAGCATAAAAATGTATTCGTTTATATTTCGCATTATGCTTAGACAATGGATTTTATGATTAGAGTGCCAAAATATATTGACGGATAGTGTTTTCTAAACATATTTCAAATATTAACGAAAAGAGGGCCTAAAATATATAAATATTAATTTTAGTCGCTTACAAAATGTAACTTATCAATACTTTATTTTTATTCTTTTTTCCTTAATATTTTGTCATTTATTCATATTTATTCTATAATTTCTTTGTCAATGCATAGTTTCCATTAGTTTGATTGTTTTCAATTATTGATTACAATTTTTTATTTCTAATTCAATATTCTTTGATTAGTTGCATTTCTAAAATTCAGAACTAACATAATTTTTTTTGTACAAAGTCTTTATTTATCTTTTTCTTTAAATTTATTGATACATATTGAAAATTTCGATAAACTTTACTGTTTGTATTTTTAATTTTTTATATTCTGCACTCAAATCAATTACAATCAATAAATCGAAATATACCAGATTGTACTATTATATCAATCTTTAGTATATTTTGCGGTAATTCGGTATATTTTTCTTAAAATCGATTAACGGTATCTCTACACTCGAGTGTAGATTTCTTACTTCTTTAATTTCATTTTTTTTTTTTTTATATTTATGCTTATTTCAGTTTTGTTTATCTTCAATATTCACATTTTTCAAGGCATAATCTTAATATTTCTTATATACTAAAACTTAATTTAATTTTAATAATATTTATTTTTTACATTTATCTATAATTTTTTTTTTCTTATCTTTATTTCGTTGTATTTATATTTATAATATTTTGTTTTTGCTTTCATTTGCATATTTTTGCAATCTCTCAAAGTGAGAAATCGCGATAGCAATGCATTAATGTGCCCATTAATTAATTTGTCATCTAAAAAAAAGTAGATGAATTTATTTGAAACACAATGCTAAATAAAAACATGCGCAAAAAAGAAAGGCAAAAAGGAAGTTAACTGGACATTTAATGAACTCGACGGCGGCTTTGTAGGAATGAGAACATTTTAAGTCTCCCCTTTGGAAGGCATGAAGACTGGACAGAGAGGGGAGAAGAAAGAGAAGAGGGAAGGGAGAGGGGGGAATGTGTGTGGTGGCAAACTCATTTGTCGCAGCAAAGTGCGATTGACAAACTGTCAGGCGATGCATTTTGTTGTTTTCATTTTCATTTCATTTTCACTTTGGGCTGCTTCGCTGATGCAACATGCGGCATGCACAGTGCACTGCTGAGAGAGAAAGAGAGGGGGGAGGGGAAAAAAACTCGAAATTAATTGAACAATTTAAAGCAATTTTTTCGCCTTTTTTTTGGGGACATCGACGGCGGCCATTCGGGCTGTCGGTGTCAAAAAGGACATGACCGAACATTTGGCTGAGCTCAACTGAATGAGTGAGTGAGTGAGTGAGAGATTGTTTTATTGATTTTGCATAATAAAAATGTCACACACACACACACAGACAGAGGCAGAAACAGAGAGGGAGAGAGACAGACTGAGAGTCGACAATACAGCAACAATAAATTAATTAAGCCGATAGAGACAGTTTAATGTCATTTAATAAAATATTGACGTGTCACTGACACACACACGCACACTCACACACACACAGCATCACACAGACACACTGAAGTGGAGTGAAGTGACGCCATTTTGTTTTTGGCTTTGACATCTGATGGGTGTTAAAATCAATTGACGAAATCAATTGGAATTGGCGGTCAGCGTCTCTCTTGATTGATTGACAGGGGACATATTGCGATAGTCCCAAGATTGATGACCACATCAAGTAAAAAGAGACAGCATGAGTGTGAGGGAATTAGGAAAGACAGACAAAGAGAGAGAGAGAAGTGAAATGCATTTGCTCACTCTTTAAATGCGCACACATAAATTCGCATAATGAAATGTTAATTTTGACACGTCATTAATATATTTTGTCTATCCACCAAATAACGCCCCTCCACTTCCCTTCCCCTTCCCTTTCCCTTTGCTTGCCCCACGTGGCAGCAACCGCAGTCCGGCGACTGCTCGTTCAATTGACAGCAGCAACAGCGACTGCGACTGCGATGTTGTAATTAGTTTTGACGTTTCTCGTTGCACAAATTAATTTATTTGACATGTCAGACGACCATCGGATCGGCCATTGACAATTGGCCACTTGCCACAGCCATTTGCCACACAGTCTCATGGTTTTTCAAATCTGACATTTATTGGATGAGCGACAAAACATTTACGTATCCTATATACACTACCTGTCATACCCAAAAATATATCGCTACATACTCATATATACCTGCGATGCAAGAGTATCTCTGCAATTATATTCATCAATATATTTTCTATATATGTATGCAACATATTGCCGACAGCAATTGATTTAATTGTTAAAGCGAAGTTTAATATGTTTGCACTTTTGAGAGAATTCCTAAAGAAGCCTTGAATATTGACTGGATTTTGAAAGACAATCTATTGTTCGTTTTAATATGCAGCAATGTCTTTATAATTGACTTGAACTAGTAAAGAATATCAGGCGAATATGATACTATTCAAATCCCTATTAAATATTTCGTCAGTTTTCAAAAAAAATGTACTAAAAATAAATCGAATTAAAACCTATTAAAACTAAAATAAATAAGAAAAAAAGCTACATTGTGAATGAAAGCAAAACAGTGCAGTATTAATTCTAAAATATACCAAATTAATATAACGCATACATTTGGTATTTTGATAAAGCAGTCAAAAAATACCATAAAGTACAAATATACCAGCTTTTCATGCTTTACTTTGCTTTATTTTCAATTAAAATTCTTATTCTTATACTAAAACACTCAACATTTGAAGTATTGCTATTCCATTCCTATAATGCATGTTCAATATAATTAAACACAGTGCAAATTTGTAGCAGCCAGAATTTGAGACAATCTTTTAATTCATCTCCATTTTATCGGGCATTTCTTTGCCAATAATAGTCAAAGTGTGTGAGAAAGAGTAATTAAGTGTTTCACACTCTTTTTCTTCTCCATCTACTTTCTTTTGTACAACATTGTATTCTTTTTAATCAATGGTCACACTCTTTTGGCACTCTTTTCTTTTCTCTTTTTCGCTCTGAGTTTCGCTCCGTTTGTGTGGAGCAGCAGTTGACACTTTGCATCTTGCGCAATCACCAAATATTGTCACAGAATGTCAGCATCGAGAGCTGCAGTCGCAGTCGCCGTCGCCGTCGCAGTCGCTGACGCTGTCAGCAGCGGCGTCGCAGTCAACGTCAACTTCAGTTTGGGGAGCTTCAACATTGTATCGAAGTTTGCACACAATCAGTAAAATATTTTGGCCATCCTTCGGGGACGACCTCATTTCGTCTTTGTCGTTGTCAGTTCAACGGGCAGCAAGAGAAGTAGAGAAGTAGGGGGATACAGGGGAGAGAGGGGAAAGGACGAACTCGACGCTTCGTCGCCTACTTTTGGTCTCTTGGTCGTTACAATGTTTTTCTTTAGCCATGCACATTTTTCCGTTTTTTAATCTTTTGCTTTTGCTTGCTCTCTCGCTTGCTTTCTTAGCCATGTTCACTTCCATTCTCCACTCCCCTCTCCCCTCTCACTTCCTGTCTCTCTGTAGTAGCTGAGGGCAAACTTTTTGGCGTTTCATCTGCAGCACATCAATTTTTGTTGCTGACGAGCAAAAGTTGCAATGGTCTAGGTTCAGTTGCAGGTCCAAGTCCATCCAATGCCAAAGATGCCAATGCCGCCCACACACTCCCCACCCCCCCCCCCCCTGCTTACCCCTTTCCAGCACTGTCGCAATGTTATTCTATTGGGTCGCCAACTGTCTGTCCGTCTGTCTGTCCGTCTGTCCCGTCTGCTGTCTCCTGATTGACGGCAACTGACAAGTTTCTCTTCGACTGCGCATTGACTTTTCTTTTCTTTTCTTTTGCTTTTCTTTTGCCTTTTGCCATTTTCTACTTCCATTGCAGTCGTTGCATTTTACGAGTATGTTCCAAGTTCTGGCTCCAGCTTCCTCTCTCTCTCTCTCTCTTTCTCTCTTTCTGAAACATTTCAGTAAATTTCTAATCCTTAAGTATATGGCAGGAAGCATCAGCCGCCTGATGTGCATGTGTCCTGTCTTCTCTCTCTCTCTCTCTCTTTCTCGACTTCTTCTTGTATCTCTTTCTCTATAGTCTGTAATCCTCCCTGGACAAGAGTCTTTTGCCTGGTCACTTTGTCAGTCTTTCAGTCAGCTCTGTTGCCTTATTGCATCTTGGCGACAAACTCCTTGGCCGCATTTTCCAATTTCTTTTCTTTCTCCCCCTTTTTTGCATGTTTCCCTAACAAGTTGCAAGCAAATTTCTGTCGTTTATTGACTGACCATGTTCATTCCTAATATGAAATTATGTCTTTCGAATTAAGCTCGCATAATCGCATTGAAATCAGGTCGCCAAATAATGCATTTCTTTTTGGGAAACTTTAATAAAAATCAAATATATTTTGCCATTTTCTTATTTCTTGCATAGTCTCAGAACTGTTCGACGTTTATCTACACTGGCAAAAGTCTGCATCAATCAATACGTATACGCAATGAAATATACATGGATGAATGCATTAGATGGATAAGAGGACTGAGATGAACACGGAAGTTGCGGGGGTTGGGGTCAGAGTTCAAACTTCAAGCTCGTTGCTTAAACTTTTCAAACTCAAACTGAAACTCGGACATGAACGTGGATGTGGATGTGGACGTGGACATAGATGAGAATGTTGTAGAAGGATGAAGGACGATGGGACGACGTACAACATATAGCGCATCAGTCAAAAATTGTTCTTGCTTGTCATCAGAGACGTGCCACGTCCGCGCGGAGGAAGCTGGAAAAAGCAGTTGGAAAACGGCATGAGGAAATGTTGCCAAGCACGAAAGAAACTTTGATGCTGACCACAAGATAGGCAAATCAATCTGCCGGCAATGTGACTACTGAATGCTCTACGGAAAGCAAAGTTGGAATTATAAAACGGGGTAAGTCAAGTTTTTAATTTTTCATAAAGTAACTTCGGTTTCGACCTAGGGAAAATAATGCTGATATTTGTAGGACCAATTAGCTTCAGCTTCACTTTAGGGAAGAGTTTGCTTTAAAAATGTCCCATTTTTGATTATTTTAATATTTATTTAAATAAATATATTTCTCAATGATTCGGAAAACATCATTAATTTGACAACCTTAACTTCTTATAAAAGACGCTCTTTCTTGTGTCTCAATTCTAGTATTCTAGTTCTTTGAATGATCAACAAATTTACTTGCTCCTGTCTTCCTTCCCTGAATAAACAGAATAATATCTCTAAATTTTCTTTTGTATATATTACTCTTACTACTTTTAAAGGCAATTCATTCGACCTTCAATTAGAGGTTAGTTCTCTGTAATATCGGGAAAGTATCGACAAATTTACCCCTTAATTTTCTCTCTTTTAGTTGCAATTCAAGTCTTTCTAAATTCTTAGAATGTTCCTTAAGTTTTTCCTATTGCTCTCAGAGTCTCCGAGGCAACTCGGGGATTATCTTAGTGAGGTTAGAGTATTCACGGACGATAACAAAGTGCCAGGCTTCAGCTTGCAGCTGTAAGCAGCGAAAGACAAGTCCATATGTGAAGCTCAATGTGGCTGTTGCTGTTGCTCAGTGGACGGCGCATTGATGAGGGCCAGTGAGGAGGAGGCAAAGGGAGGAAGGGAGTGTGGGGGCAACGACGACGACATGAAACAAAATGTCTAACTAAGAAGTATAAAAGAAATGCGCCACGTCAGACTAATCCTTGCGCCATCATATTACAGCATCGTCGTCGCTAGCAAAACTACCTTCTCCTCAACGGCTTCGACTTTGCCATCGCCTTCGTCTTCGTCTTCCGAGCCATAACCATAAGAAAACTTGTGAATATTGTTGCGCCATCTCGCTCCATCTTCGTCTCGTTTCTCTCCCTCTCTCTCTCTCTCTCGTCTTCGTCTTGCACTTGCTGTGTGTGTGTCATGGAAGCCATCAATCGTTTTGTTGAAATGTGCAATAAAAGAAAAGTCATGAAAACTTTCTGCGCTGCTCGCAGATTTCTTGCCTTGCGAGGGTCTTTGGGTGAGGTCTGGGTTTGCTGTTAGTAGTTGCCTAATGCCTGCGACAACATGGCATGGCTCCGGCTTCGTCTCCCATCTCCCCTATCCCATCTCCGTCGCAGGCTTCGACTTCGCATCCGCATCCGGATCCGTTGCTGCCTGTCCAAATGTCCTTCTGCCCGTCATTTTGCTGCATTTGACAGCGCCTTGGCGACATTTGACGATTGACGAGGACGTCGAAGGCGTCTTGACTGCCTCTTCCCCTCTCTCCTCGCTCTCTCGCTCCCTCTCTTTCTCTCTCTCTTGTTATTGTGCTCGTAATGGCCAAGACGCTGAGACGCTAGCTGGGCGGCAGCTGGGCTCTTGTTCCTGTGCATCATCAACATCGTCAGCATCATCATCATCATCATCATCATCGTGTTGTTGTGCCACCCAAAAATGTCTCGGGTCAAACTGTCGTTGGCACGTTGAATTGCGGTTCAGTGGGGAAAAAGCTTGTGTATTGGATTTGCCAGAGGGGGAGGAAGAGCAGGAGGAGGCTGGACTGTGGACCTAGACCTGGTCCTTGCTTTGGCTGGCGTCTTAGTGTCAGCGTCCGAGCAGCAGATTGAAGCTCATTCTCCCTACCACCCCCTCTCTCTCTCTCTCTTTCTCTTTCCCGTTCTCTTCTGGTCTGTTGCAGTCCCTCGCCGCCTTCAGGACATGTCTTTGGTTGCGAGTCCTCGACTGCGACTGCGACTGTGACTGCGAGTCGGGTCGCTCTATCAATCCGCAGAGCACATTGAACGACAGCGTCAGGATTTTTGCAATTTGAGAAGTTGCTACGTGACATTTCAATAATTTTTGAAAAGTTTCTTACTTGCTGCTGCTGCCCTCTCCCCTCACCTTCCCTCACCCCCCCCCCCCCTCCCCTGACCCTTTTTCCGCACTTATTTTCACTTGTATTTTGCGCCATCGTCTTCTTTATTTTATTTTATATATTTTTATAGTGTATATTTTGCGCTGTGTCCTTGGACAAAAATCGAAGCGACGCAGGCGGAAGTTGCATGTGGTTTAGGCGGCATTTGCGGGGAGTTGACGAAGTGGGGGAAAGAGAGCGGCGGGGAGAGATTGTGGGCTTTGGACTGGCGCCGGAACTAGGAATTTTATATTCTGCAATTTTCGTGACAACGTCATTTTGTCCACGACATTCTGCCTGATGCGTCGTCTCCGTCTCTGTCTTCGTCTTCGTCTCTGTCAGTGGACAGCCAGCACCTCGAGCCTGCTTTTTCCCTACTCTGCTTGTATAAGAAATTTGTTGTGTGCATTTGGAACTTTGACGCTTGACTGGATAGCTGTCAGTGGGGCTGCTGCTTGGCAGAACGTCAGGAGTCTGAGACTTTGCCTCCTTTTGACGTTTGAATTTTGATGCTCCGACAGTTTATTCGATTGTTTTTCTCGCTTTTCGCCTCGGCGCAAAATTACGGAAGTGCAGCAGTCGCCCCCAAACTACATGTTCTCTCTCCTTCACTCTCTCTACTGTTTGATCCTTTTCATAGTTTGCCTCATGCCTCATCTGGCTCTCTGCTTATGTAAGAACAGAAAATTGCTGGCACAAATGGCGCCTGGATCCTGGTTGCTTTCCTAGAGATGCTTTTGCTTTTGCGCCATGCTGTCCGGCCATCTTCATTAGAATTTATTTTTATTGTTTTGCGCAACTTTCCACTTTTACAACTTTATCAATATATGAATATAGATGCGCATAGCCGACTTTTCCTCCTGCCCCCTCCAACCAACATTGAATCCTTTAATTATGAAAATGCCGCTGACGATGACGAGAGCATGAACAAGGACAAGGACGACTATTCTGACTATTTCCGGTGAGGTGACTTTTAATGCCATTTTGCCCATTGCCATTAAATGGGGCCTCACTTGGGACAGTTAAGCTCTGGTTAACCCAAACACATCTTAAAGGTGACTTTAATCTCCGCTAAGATTATTATTAAATGGCACTTCTTAACATATTATAAAGTTGCCACTCAAGGGAGTTATTAGTTGGTTATGGCTAAGATAATGTCTTAAACATTAATGTCTTGAAAATTATTATTAAAGAGAGAACTGTACTGAATACTGTTGATTCGGCTTAGGTTAATTATAACAGTTTTGGGAATATATTGAATTTGGATGAATATTAATGAAAATGCATTTAATGAAAGCGTTTAGGAAATACTTAAATTAATTAATTCATTTAACAAAAATAAAATATATAAAACATTTGTTGTAAATAAGAGTTCCATGTGTAGCGACATAATATTTCGATCAAATAATAATATTTACATCTTATACTACACTATAATAACAATATTTGTGCGCTTGGTAGAAATGTATAAAAAAAATACTTTAATTTAAAAGTAAACAATTAAAAAGTGGATACAAACTGTCAACGCTAATTGGCAACCTCAATTTTTACGCAATTTACCAACACTACGACTGAATTGCAACACTGCCAACTAAAGCTGCTTGCTAGACTGTTTTCCAACACTGGTCATAACCTAGCTGTCAACAAAAGTCAAACCATTAGTTCTTTTTCAATTAAGACAAGCTCGCAATCGGACTGAAAGTTTCTTCAATCAAATCGAATAATTTCTAAAAAAAATCCTGTGCACAATGTTTATGCAAAAGTCGGATCGCAATGCCATCTACTCGGTGCTCTTTTGCTCGGCTGTGATGTTTGCTGAGCGTGCAGTGCAAAAACGTCATCCGGAGAAATTGCTAAATCATTTGACCAACTTGCAAGTGATTAAAACAATGAAATCCCTGAAGTCACGTGGCTATGTGAAGGAGCAGGTCGCTTGGCGTTATTACTACTGGTGTCTGAACAACGAAGGCATCGAGTACCTGCGTTGCTATCTTCACATGCCCCCCGAAGTTGTGCCCTCGACGTTGCAAAGTCGCAGGGAACCGGTGCGCATGTCTCGCAATAACCGAGACAACGATGGATCACGGGGACTGCAACGCGAGTTCAAGGAGCGTGAGGATCGTTCCACCTATCGACGCAACGATGAGGACAAGACTGGTGAGGTGGGAGCGGGAGCTGCTTCCCTGGAGTTCCGAGGGGGTGTCGGACGTGGCAAGCGTTAAACCGCAAGAGAGTGGAAAAGAAGTGTAAGGCAGAGAAGTCTTCAACAAATAAATGTGACGACCTTTCTTTGTAGGTTTCAGACGTGGCAGGAAGCAGAGACACTGAAGTGTAAACTAAAGAAGTCTTTAACGAATAAATGTGACGACCTTCCATTGTACGAGTAGTTGCTTAATCCCAATAGGAGGCTGTGTTGCATTTGCATTTTACAGATCGTTTGCCACACGCTGTTGTGGCAGCGGGTCAACAAAAGACGCGGCGGCGTCTTCTTTACATACATTTGCAACATGGGTCGTGAGTTGCAGTTGCAGTTGAAGTTGGAGTCGCTGCTGCTGTGAGGCGACAAATAGACTTGTTTGCCCAATTCCCAGCTGCTAATGATGCATTTTCGATGACGTTTCGTGCTTCATGCAAATTCGTTGCTTCACTTCAGTTCTACGTTCCACAACACACACACACACACACACACACGATAATCAGTTGCATCAGTAACGTGGCGTGCGACATTTATGACACGCTGCAGAGAGAGAGACGGAGAGAGTGAGAGAGAGAAGTGTAAGACAACGTAACATAATACGGCTCATCATCTCCAGCATCGTTGTTAACCTCATCAGTTTCGTCGCTGAGATTGTCACCATCAGGCCGTCTCCTTGTTGCTGCTTTGCCTCGCCTCGTAATCATGCTCATCAAGCTCATCCTCAACAATGAGACAACAGCAACAACAACAACAAGGAGAGAACATCGTCAACATGCAAGAGGAGAGACATCAGCATCACCATCAGCTTCAGCGACGGCACAACATATCACATCATCACTGGGAATGCATTTTGCATCGCTTCATGTCACTTTGCCTCGCATTTGGCTGCATTCCTTGCCATCAGCCTCAGCACATCTCCCTTCTCCTCTTCTCTCCTTTCCAACTCTTGCTCCTGCTGCCAGTGGCAGCTGCAAAGTCAAGGATTTCGGCATTGCCGCGAACAGCAGCCAAAATGCGAGTTGCTGCGAGTCATGTGAATCATTTTCTGCATAAATATTTGCCATACGCATAATTCGCTTTTACAGAGTCTTTTATATCTGGACAGCAGCTTTTATACTTAACTATTTTAATTAGTAGTTGAATTGAGTTCGACTTGGAATTGTATTTGGCAACATTTAGCTTTAGCTTCGTCAGCTGATATATTGGTAGTTTTCTTTTATCCACTTTAATTTAACTTCCTTGACCTAGTGACTTAACCACAAAGAGTTCTACAACTTAAATACTTTTATGAGTAATCGCTACTAGCTCAATTTTTGAGTTTTTGATTTAATTTGTAAACAGACAGGTTTTAATTTTTATTGACAGAATTTGCACTTTTATGTTTCTACTTAATTTGGCATTATATATTGGCATAGTTCTTTAAATTTGATGATATCCTCTTTCAATATGTCTTTTAAACAATGCTCTATGCTATGAAAATATTCAAAATATATTTTCATTTGAATTAATTTTCTTGCAAAATACTTTTTATTGAATCTGTAAGCAGACAGGTTTTAATATTTATTGAAAGAATTTGCACTTTTACATTTCTACTTAATTTTTCTTTTTATATTGGCATAGTTCTTTAAATTTCATAAAATCCTCTTCAAATAGGTCTCAATAATAATGTTTTGCTTAAATATCTGTTTTATGATAATATTCTTGTTGAATACTTTGCTTATTTTATTGCCAATATTTTAATGTATAGTATTTCTCAATTGTGTTCATTTTCTCTTCATATCTTTTATGAATATAATTTTGATATTTAATAGTTTAACCTATGAAGTCACTTGAAATTTGCAACTTTTCTAGTATATATTCTAGTCAGTTTAATTTGAGTATTGTAATCAACTTACAATAGTAATTCTTCTGCATTAACATTTAGTTTATCTTAGTGCCCCATAATTTCGCCTTAATCTACTTCATTAGCATCATATTTAAGAACTTTTTCCTCTTGTCTGTTCCAACATCTTTCAACTCAACTTATGCTCATTCACTTCTTGTTGTTCTTGCTGGCATTCATATGCATATCCATAATTGTGGCATTTGGCAGCTGGAAACAAAAGGCGGCCACAAGAATCTAAAATAGGCGAAAAACAGTTCCCCCCCACCCCTCTTCCACAGCTGTTTCCCCCCTCTTAGTGAGGGGCATTTAAGAAGCGCGAGACGACGACGGATTTTGGCCTGAATCTTTGTGAAAATTTGCGAGGCCAATTTGTCAGGCGTTGACAAAGACGCTTTGTTGGCTTTTCTTGGACTTGTTGAACTGAGAAGGCAGAGTAGAGAAGAAGGAGGTGGAGGAGGAGGACGGGGAGGGGGAGTTTTGGGCCTGCTTTGTGGTGGCTGCCTTGGGGCGACGCAAGTGGCAAGTGAAAAACATTTCCGGATGAGTAACTCATCAGTCAGCGAGCGTTGAGAGCTGTTGACACCACTTTGGGGGCCAGCAGCGTCACGATGATGATGATGATGAGAAGATGCAAAAGTTGCAAAGTGATTTTCAGCTGCAACATTGCTGTGGCGTTGGTGCAACAAGTGCGTAGTAAATCATGAGGCAAGAGAGAAGAGGGGGCGTCGCAATTCAGTTGGCTGATTGAAAACTGATGGCGTGTTGTTGGCGTCGCATTCGAAATGCATTGGCATTAAATAAACAGAAATTGCGCATTTCTCACGCGGAAATGTCTCGACGCTGCGACGACGACGACGACGAGATACAAATGCAGATGCAGTTCAAGATGCAGATACAACTGATGGACTCCCGACTGACTGGCTGACTGAAGCATCAACGTCGCCAGTCGCTGTTCAAGTCTTTCCACATTTTGTGTCGCCTCCCAAATTGCAACATCGGCACCCACTTAATTTGCCAGCTCTCTTTCTCCCTCTCTCTCCCTCTCTTCTCTTTCTCTCCGCCGGATGCTCTTCTCAGTTCCCAGTTGCCAGTTGCATCTATTCACGTCACTTGCGTCCTGACAAAATGTATCTGTTTGCAATTAAATGTCACCCATCGTGCATAACGGCACTCGACTCGCTCTCTTCCTCTTCTTCTTCGTCTTCTTCTTCTTCTTGACTTGCTGCTGACAGCCAACAAGAGTCTGCCAAATGCCAAATGTCAGAGCATCGTGCAAATTATTATATCTAGCCACAGATCTAACTTCAACGCTGCCAACTAACAAATTACTGTCAGATACTCTAAATGACTATCACTGTTAGAGGTCCAGATTCTACAAGAATTTGTTAAATTATTCATTTTGATATTCATTGTCATATCTTATACTCTTGATTCTATAGTGTAGTAAATCAGAAGAATTAGTTAAATTATTCATTTTCATATTTTTATACTCTTGCTTTTATAGTGAATGAAAATCATTAATAATATAACTAGCTAACGTTGAGGGAAAAATAATTCTAGTTTCAATATGAATTAGTTAAAACATTCATTTTGATGATCATTTTCAAATTTTATTATTTTATTGAAATAACGAATACATTTTTAATCAGATGATCCAGAGCTCTTGCTGTTGTAATGGATTGAAATCTCCTTAATAACTTAAGGGTATACTCAATTAGAGGTAGTAACATATACTAGGACATTTCTACAAGTTCAGTTAGGAAATTATTATTACAATATTAGAATATATTTTATAGAAATTAGAGTAATTTTCTGGAGGTTTTGCATATTCACTTAATTCTTACATCATTTGCAACACTTCCATTTAATGTTTCAAAATTGAATTTCAATTATTATAAAATTGTTTTACTTGCCTTTTGGGTTTATTAAAGTCAGCTTTTTATAATGAAATGACAGTTTAGAATATCGTTTTTATAGCTGGGAGTTGTTATGATTTACAGTAGAATATAGAAAGTACAGTAAATTAATATATAATAAAAGAGTTTAAGTAAGAATGTTTTTTTATGGATCTATTGTTTTGTGTAAAGTATTCGCAATGTTTAGGAGTAGTATTTTCGATATTTAAAGCTTAAGATCTCTAGAGAAACTCAGATTTTTAGTTTTAGGGAAGGGATTACATTAGAAACAAGATTTAACAGCCAAATTGATATTCGTAGCGTGTGTCTAATTGGACTTTAAGCATAGCATTGATTAATAAGAACAATTCTTTCCTTCTTGATTAAATATTCAGAATGTATTGCTTATGAGATTGCCAAATATGAACAGAGTTTCTTTTGCAATACTTTTTTAATGGGTTTTTCATGAGCAGTTGCGTTAAAGGAAAGCAATTGAATTTATGCAAAAGATATGCGTAAGAGAAGCAATCGAAGTCGAAAGAGTTCTGTCTGCATTTCGATTCGAATTCGATTGGCTTCCTAATTGGTTGACCTGCTAAGCTGCTCAGATGGATCGAGCAGCGACTGAGTTGCCACTTATTGCAATTCAAACAATTACCATAAATGACGATAAATGGCTGGAGTTTAATCAGAGCTGAGCTGAGTCGGAGACTGAAATGGAAACCGAGTTCGAGTTGGAGATGGAGACACAACCAGGCGATTGGCCAGTAGCCAAAGCAAAGCAAAGGATTGTTAAGTTGGCGACGCAGACGCAGAGGCAAGTTCGAGTTGTGGCAGCAACAACAACTGCGGCTGCTGCTGCTTTACGATGGTAGTTGGCGGATTTAGTTGGTCGCTCTTGGCGGGGCAACTTTTGTGTCAAACGTCAAGAAACTGCGACTGCGACTTGGACTGAGAGTTAACATGCGCTTGTGCAGCAACAGTTTCTTAGTGAGACTTTCCCAAGCCAGAGGCAACAACAGCAACAGCAACGTGGCACCCATTTGCCATGAAATATAACCTCAATCAACATTCGCTCATTACCCAGGCTGGGATTGGATGGAGGAGTCTCTCTCTCTCTCTGTCTCTCTCACTCTCTGCGGTGGATGACATTTTATTTATGAATACCAAATTGTAAATTATTAACATGTTTCACGCAAGTTATGGCCAACGCCGACTTCGACTTCGACTGCGAGTGCGAGCTCTCTGACAGCGAACGTTCATGTCCATGTCCATGTCCCAACTGGCAACGGGTCTCAGTCACTAGAAAGAGACAGACAGACAGAAAGAGAGAGAGAGAGAGAGGACAATCGCCATCTGCCTGCATTTGCTCAGTGTTCACTTTGCTTGGTTTTTTAAGTTTTTTTTTCTTATTCGCTTTTTCGCGTGGCAAATGAAAAGTTAATGGCCCGCTTGGACATACAAATGAGGTTATTAGCGCTTGATTATGGTCTCCATTTAGAAATGCCATTGGACTAGGGAACTACACTGAACTGCTGCTTTTGTTGTTGTTGCCCAGGAAATGACATCCATCCACACAGCTAACTCGAAATGTTTATTCTCCTTCTCAGCTGTTGCAAAAGGTTAAATGCTGCTGCAACATTTCCCTTCTAACTCAATGTCAGCATTTATCTTGCATATTATTATAACTGCAATTCTCTCTGAATCATTTGCTTATTAATTGAGCTCTTTCTTCGAGAATTATTGCATTTAATTCATTAAGATTGCTTATTAAATTAGTTATATCTGTGCATAGAGAGAAAAGTGCAATTTGATCTATGATTAGAAGTGAAAAGCATTAACAATTATTTATTAGATTTTTAAGTATATTTTTTTGGTAGGTTGTTAACCTATTAATGCATTCAGTTAATGGGTTGTTATTTAAACAGTTTTTGACAGACGGATTGTATTTACTTAACATTATATTTATTGCTTATTAGAGTTAGTTTCATCTTCGATTAGAAATGTGAAAATTCCTATGATTATTTACCATTCTCTTTTGGTTTTTCAATAATTAATTTAATAATCATATATAGTTCATATAGATTAATACATTAAAGTAACATTCAGTGTTAAATACTTCTCTTAGTTTGGCCAGTAAAGTAATTTATAGTTATCGGCTTGTGTTGATTGACAAATGTTATCTAATTTTAATCAATTGTATCGCATTCATATATCTAAATATTGTCTTCCCTTAGGTTTTCATTTAATTCTTGCATATTACTGCAGTTTAGTTCAATTTACAATAATTCAAATCACTATCTTTATATCTACAAATTAGTTACAAACTTTCTTACAAAATCAGTTAAATTTAAATGCGCTAAATTCACTTGACAACTTAATAAGCGCATGAGTTATTTTCTCAATCTTTTCTTTATTTGTGAGATGCACACATATCATTTGTTTGTGTTAAGGACTCGGTCAGTTAACTCAACGATTTCTTTCCCACATACATATATATATATATATATAAATAAGGCTAGTTATCTGCGTCGACCCCAAAAAGGCAGTGTTCATAAATTAGCACCCAACTAAGAGAGGCAAAAAGATGCGAATCTCATTGCAATGAGTGTTGCGAGTGTATTCATACGCGTATTCACACTCGTATATATACATATATATAGTATATATATCATTGGCTTGGCACACAAATCAAAGTGCAGCAGAGTCTTGGACACACTTCCTGATGCATCCAACGGATTGCAATGGATTCGAGGCGAGGCGAGTCGAGTCGAGTTGAGACTTCGAGACTGTGGCCGCATCGTTAGGGACGTTTCAATAATTTACCTGAAAAATTACATGCGACCAGGTGACGAATGAAAGCAGCCGACGCTGCGGACAGCGCAGTAAAAGTTGCCGAGTGAAAATCGCCAACTGATTGCGATTGGACGGACAACGGATAGAGACAGACAGATGGACAAGTTGGATGCCAAGTCAACGACGACCAGCGTCAATTTATCTTTCTCATATTTTTGCAGATAAACACGAAAAGTAGACGGACTGCAAACAAATCATGCGACTGACTGCATAAATCACACAACACATTTGACACTTTTGGGATGCCATCACCGTCACCCCCGATCTCTCGATTCTCTTCTCCTACTTCTCTCCTTGCTCCTCCTCTCGCGTCAGCCGTGTGGACAAAGTTTTTCTTTTCCTTTTTGTCGCTTGTAGTTAAAACATTTCGTGTCATTGATGAGTATTGAAGGCAACGAAAGGAAGTCGACGTTGTCTGAGGTCAACGTTGATTGTCAACTGAATTTGCCGCCAGTTGCTTTATTTGCATGCTCTGCCTTGCATTAAAGAGTCGCTCAGCTTATGTGGTTGTTTGGTTTAATATACAATACAAAATAAATTAGAAATTATAAATATTGTATTAGCTGCACATCTAAGCTGCGATTTATGGCAACGCAGGCAAAGTTTTGCACTATCGATAGAGTTAAGCACGCGTGACTCACGCACTCGCTGCCTTTTGGTCATTCGATATGCGATTATTTTCATTAGTTGGCAATCGATGAATCACATGTTTCAATTTGTTCGTTAATAAGCTGGAAAGTTGGAATTGATTTGAGAATTAGAGCTAATGTTGAAATTGAATTCTTTTTTTTCCTTATATTTTTCTGCTTTCTTTGTGATACATTGTTATGCTAATCTATTGCAGAGTCTTTTGACTTCGACTTGTCGATATTTGTGAAATTTGTGCGCTTAATGAGGGGCTAAAGAGTTAGGGATTGTTTCGGCATTCAGCTGAATCAGCGCAACAGCAACAGCAGCAGCAGCAGGGAAAACAGCGGCAAACGTTTCACATGCCACCCATAAAGTGCTGTCTTCCCACCAACTGGTCAGTCTCCTCCTATCTGCTCTTTCTCTCTTTGGGTGCTGCAACTCGACTCCAACTCCAATTCCTCGGCTGGACTGGAGCTGGTCGACACCAAGTTGATTACACTGATGGCGTTGCCGTGTTGCTGTCAGCATCGCTGCCTGATGATGACGATGATGAGCTCGAAGGACGGCTGCAGTTGCTCCTGCTTCTCCTCCTCCTCCTCCTGCTCCAGCTTCCACACACTGTGGCTGTGGCTGTTGTTGCCGTATCTGTTTGTTGTCAAAGCTAAAGCGTCTGCTGCCGTTGTAGCTGTTGCCCGGTTGAATCGCGTCGAGTCGAGTTGGAGTCGCTTCTTCGCTGTGTAATAAATCTGTCAGTAGGTGATTTTTATGGCCCCGCTCGACACTCGCCGCCTCGCTGATGCTGCTGCTGCTGCGCTGGGCTGCTGTTTATAATCAAATAATAAATGCGCTTCAAGCTCCAAGTTTCCTTCTCCTGCAAGCATCCTCATCTCATCTCCTTCGCCTTGCTTCCATCCATATCGCAGCCTGAGCTTAAGCTTCAGTTGCCTTGCCTTGCCTTGCGTTGCGTTGGCGTGCCACAATGTCAGCTCATGGATTTATTGTCGTTATCCCGCAGTTGTGCGGCGAATTGTTTATCATAATGTAGACACACATATTTTAGTGAGTATTTAAGTAAACAATAAACATTCAACTTGATTGAGCAGCGAGGCCCAAAAGCAGCTTCCTCCACACCAAATGATTGACCCTGGAATGCTTCACATAAAATCACATACAGAGGGATTTCTTAAAGTGTGCAAGTTGTTTTAGTGGGAAAAAGAAGTGCGCGTCCAAATAACACCTGTTAAGGTAGAAAATGCATTGATGTATGTATGTGTGTGTAATAGTATATGTGTATGTATGTAAGCAACCAAAACAGCTGATAGTATTGTCACAAAATTTAACGCTTACTTGAATTCATCAATGTTACGAGTTTCTTTATGTAAACCTTAAATTGCTTAGCTCCGCAAATTTCCAACATTCCTCTAATTAATTCCAATTTGCCAGCTTATTAACGACCAGATTTTAATGAGTGTGAGCAGTGCTCGCTGAGCACGCATTGCAAAAAACTAAAATTAATCGCATATCGAATGATCGACAAGGCAACTAGTGCGTACATCGATTGCTTGAAAAGTCACGCGTGCTTAACGCTATCGATATTGCAAAACTTTGCCTGCGTTGTCATAATTCGTAGCTTAGAACGTAAGAAAATTTTCGCGAAAAAACGTTGTTGTGCAAGTGAGTAGCGTAATTAAGTGAAATGCAAAATGTTAAGTGTTTAAAATGTGGTGCAAGACTATACATTAGGACTTGTGCACTAGTTTGCAATAGTGCGTAAACAAATTGGCCGAAAATATGTGTCAATTCAAGTAAAACAATCTCTCTCGGCAAAGATGTGTCAGCTGTCTGCTGTGTGTGTGTGAAGAGTCCGCGGCCACCATATCTTGACAATGTTGTCGCTTGCAACGCGTTGCTGCAAATTGTCACCGTGACTGTCACAACAAGAAATGTCGGAATTGAAAATGCGAAAGAAAAACGCCTCATATCGTACGGCACACTAGTTGTTGCTTTTGGTGTGATGTGCTGTGCTGTGGCTGCTGCTGTGCAAAGTGCCAATGTTGTTATTGTTATGGCTGCTAATGTTGATGTTAATGTTGTTGCTTGGTGCCAGCATCGCATCGCTGTCGTCGTCTCGTTGGCTTGATTGAGTGATGCTTGCCAAGTGGACGGCCAACCTCATGCATTAGATCACTTGCTTGCTATCTGCACTTTGGTTCAACTTGATTGAAGCTACAGTGGCAACACACTGAAGTGAACGACGATGTGCTCTCAGTAAGTAGCGAATTTTTTTATGTTCTTATGAGATAAATTTTGGTATCAAGTTTTAAATGTACCAAAAGTGTCCCTTTTCGAGTAAAGCAAAACATTAATAATAGAATGTCCCATCCAACATAAAATAATTACCTATTTCGTTGCAATTGTATATAATGTGCCTTATTAGCAAAATTTTAAACTAAATTCTGTAGAAATTTGACAAGTAATAATTTCGGTACAAATGTACCAAAAATGAATCCTATTTCCACCACAGTGTACTAAATATAATGTACCTTTTGTACATACAAAACATGTAACTAAAGATGTTCAAATTTAGCTACAATTGTTAAGAATATAATTAGCAATAGGAAAGACTATACGAAATTTCCCCTCAAATGTACCAAATTGAACAACTCTTCCTAAAAAGTACTCGCAGAATAGCTGCGTGCAAATTAGTTCTGCGAATTTGACGCCAATATATCCAGCAAAAGTTCTTGGAACCAATTTCTTGGCCATCTCGTTTTGTAGCCACTAGAATGTATGTCGCATTTGTGGGCCACAAGTTGATGTCATAAATATGTAATGTGTCATGGTCCAAAAACGAAAATAAAGCATAAATTCATAAATCCGCGCAACATTTGGCCGCAGCAGCGTTTTATGGCCGTCGCGTCTGACGCTTCACTCTTTATTTCTATGTGTGTGTGTGTGTGTGTGTGTGTGTGCGTCTGTCTCTTTCTTGTGTCAGTTTTTGGTGGGAAGCGAGTGAACTGAAAGAAAGAACGAACGAAGGAACGAACGCAATATAAATCGTCAGCTGAGTCGTTTCGTCTACTTCGTCATTGTGGCGTATGAATGAATGTCATATTCTCGTATGGAGATGACGAACTGCTGACAGGTGGCAACGTCTAATTGGGCTTCTTAATATTTTGACACTCGCTCGGATTGCCGAGGGCATCAAGTGATTTACATCTCGTCTCGCCACACGGCTTTACTCGGCTTCAGCCGCCAGCTAGCTAGCTCCTCCACTCCCCGAAAAACAAAATAAAAATTGAGGCAGACGCAACAGACAATTGCCTGCCTGCGTGGCAAAAAGGAAATTCCTCAGAATTGCCACATTTCTTTAACGTTTGCTGCTGCTGCTGATGCTGTCATGTTGACAATCCGCGAGAGGGATTTGGATGAGATGGACAGACACACAGACAGATAGACAGACGGACGGACGAAGAGAAGAGGGACAGTTGCAATTGGCAAGAGGCGACCAAGCAAATCGGACAACCACACGTTCATCATCATAATCATCATAATTCGCTGCCAAAACACACAGAATAAAAAAGCAAAAGTGTCGCCATGAGACACATAAGTTTTGCTGCATTCGCACAGTGGAAACCAGATTGATTTAAGATTGAGTGTGATTGAGATCAAGCATAAGAAAGAAGTTAGATAGTCGAAGGTGAATCTTTATAAAAGATAATTTATAGTGATAACAAATTTAATAATTTTCATTTTAAACTAAATTGAGGATTGTGTGATTGAGATCAAGCTCAAGAAAGAAAAACTAACTAGTCAAAGGCGAATCTTCTTAATAGACAAATTGTAGTGATTACAAAATTAATAATTTTGAACATTATTCAACAGCTCGTAAAGTATTTATAGCTTTTTATTGATATTCCTAATTTGACACTTTGTTCACATGTTTATTTATATATTATACTATATATAAAGTATAATTCGATAGAACATCTAACATTGAACAGCACAAAATGAGATTGTTTTTCCAAGTAGTTATCTTTAATGTGCGTTTAAGCATTAAGAAGTCAGTCGTAAGCACATTAGACTTTATAAACAATATTTTAATTCGGTTAAATGCTACCTGCTACAATGCTTATTGATACATATTCATGACTATTTTAATATCCACCAGCTTGATAGTTAGTAAACATGTTGTGCTCTTTTGCTTGCAGATTCAATTTGAGCTGAGTCGAGTGCTCTGTGGCCATTCAGCTGTGTGGGCAACTAAATGAATAAAATGTCGTGGCTGTGGCCCCAGCTTTAATTGAGTTCCACTGTGCGGGGCAACACAACAGTTCAGGTTGTGTGTGCACAGCTACTAAAATCAGGCAGAGAGATGCAGGCAGGCAGAGAGAACCCGGCAGCAGCACCAGCAGCAACAACAACAACAACAACAGCAACTACAACAGCAACAGCATCGTTCACAGGCGAAAGACTGGCGACGTTGACGGTGACGGTGACGCTGAAGCTTGTCACTTGTCAGTTGTTTGTCATCTGACATACATGTGAGTGATATATAAACACACACGGTCGGCTATGCGACTTGACTTGACTTGGCCATGTCGACACACACACACACAGAGATGTATATATAGAGAGAAAAGCAGAGTCCACGTCCGCATCGAAGCGCTGGGGGTATTATCCATCCATCCATCCACATTCATGTTCACATGCAGGCACTTAGTCTAAATTCCCGCGTACTTAGCGGCATGTACTTGCTGCCAGACGGACAGACGGACAGACAGACGGACGGACAGACAGAGAGACAAACTCATATACAATTACCAACACATATGCACTTGTGTGGATACGCTGCTTGTTTTTTGTCAGCAAAATTTATTGCTTCATTTGTTTCGCAAAATCCGCATCCAAAACTCACACGAATCGCGCCTAAACTGAAGGCTGCATGGCAGGGAAGGGAATGGGAAGGGGAAGAAGGCGAGCTGTGTATTCACAACACTCACACTGTTTAGTTTTTCATATTTTTCAGATGTCAGTGATATATCATCGAGCAAATGGCCAAGCCAAGAGAACGAAACGAGGCACGAGAGGCAGAAGGCATCATGGATCATGGATCAAGTGCCACTTCCGCTCGAGTTGTGTCGCCAAGTGAGTAAAATCTATCAATCAACTTGTCGGATGTGCTCTCGCTGGCATTCCAGTTTCGGTTTGTCAAATTATCATGCATCGAAGTGCATTATTAATGTGCATTAACTTTTGGCTGGGCTAAAAATATGTATAATTTCTACAAATTATTTACAGCACTCGGAATCGATGCGATGGCGAAGCTTCTTCAATCGATACAGTTTGTGGAATTAGATGTAAACACGTGCCAAGCACACGCTGTCTATCTGTTCGTTTGGCACTTATGACGTCCATTGAATGACGACGAATGCAAAAAAAACGTCACGTAATTTTGATTGACGAAACACACACACACACAAGCGAAGAAACAAAAGCAAAACTCCAAAACTAAGTTTTCCTGCCACTGACAAATCGCCGTGGCGAGCGCAAAAACTTTTGCCACACAGGACGATGAAGGATTCGCATTCATTTGGTACGTGCGCAGGACGCGCATTTGTGTGTGATATATGTGTAAGTAAGTGTACATGGTACACACAAGTACGTATATATATATAATATAAACCTCTACAAGTTATTTAATCTCATCTGTCTATCAAGCTGTCTGTCAATTTGCCAGTCCGTCACTCACTCAGTCAGTCAGTCCGTCAGTCAGTTGGCGAGTTGCAGTTCCGTTCCATCCAAAGTTGTGCTCTAACAATGTAAGTCCACCTTACCCAAAGCTCACCTTGCACAAAGCAACAGACAGACAGACCGAAAGAGAGAGAGAGAGAGCTTGAGTGATTGAGAAGGAGGAGAGTGAGAGAGAGGAGAGCGACACACACATGCACACACCGAGGGCTGTCCATCATTTTGTCTGCTCTATAAATTTTCTATTTTAAATTGACAGCGCCTCGTCCAAAACTGAAACTAAACGGAACCGAGGCGCACTCAACCTCAGCAGCTCTGAAATGGAACATGGAATTGAATGGATTGAGCGAGTGAGTGACTGATTGACTGATGGACTGACTGCCGGCTTGAATGACTGACTGACTGACTGACATCCTGTCTGGGCAAATGAGCGAACGGGTTGACAGATTGACGTCCTTCTGCTTCTTTCTGCTATTTAGCGCTGAACTTGAGTTGCAAATCGCTTTTCGCAATTGGCATGTTGCATTCTATATACATATAATTTACACTGCCAAGGACGATTGCAAATCGAAGTCTGATTATTGTTATTATTAAGAGACCAGCTTGAACCTTTCAATCGCTGCTTGTGTGTGTGTCCTTAAACTTGGTCAACTGCACACTTGGCCTGGGCATACATAAGTAGTTGCCGGGACAGTTTCATAAGAGCCGCAATTATTTGGTCAACTTGAAGTTTTCCCTCCCTTTTTGATTGCCCACACTTTGCTGCTGAGGCGCGTCCTGTTGGAAATTTATGCAAGCAACAAGACAGTAGAGGAGAGGAGAGGAGAGGACAGCAAAAGGAGCTGAAATTGTCTGTTTACTTTAAAAATTATTTTCACTTGACTGAAAAATCATTATCCCTAAGGTAACAGCAGGTTGAGGGGGTGGGGGGGAAGGCAACTGCTGTGCTGTGCACTCGTTGCTGTAGAAGGATAGGAAAGTTCAGGCCTGTCCTGTCCTGCTGATGTCCGTCAACTGGCAGGACATGCGTTCGCCTCAGTCTTGCTTCGCTTTCTCCTACTCTCGCCTCTCTCTTCTCTCCCCTCCCTTCTTGTCTGCTCTATACCTCTGTTGATTGTCTGGACGTTGGACACTTTGGGTAGGGAAAAAGAAAAGAGTGCGAAGCGGGGCACATTATGTGTGTATGAAAGGATAGAAACCTGTCTCTGACAAGTCATCGTCAGCTGTCAACTTATTCTTTTGAAGTGTATTTAGTTGTATTCTTGCTGTTGTTGTTGTTGTTGAGAGTGGAGTAGGCAATGTTGTTGGTGTTGAGTTGTTGCCTGCTCTCTGGCCCCCTTCTTCTTCTTCTTCCGCTTGGTCATTCATTTCATCGAGCCACCTCGACGCCCTCTTGTCCTCCTTTGAAAGATTGAATGAAGCGTGCGCCGCCGCCGAGTTCGTCAGTTTGTCAACTTTGGTTCATTTTCCTTTTCGTCCTGAGCTTCTTCTCGCTCCTTTCCTTCTCCTCTTCACCTCTTCTCAGCTGCTCTGCTGATGCTGCTGCTGCTGTGTTGACACTGCCACATAATATAATGTAACGGTACAGTTAATGTCCAGCACTGGACAAAATGTCAAGCGTGTCCAATAAACGCAGACAAAGCTAGTGTGTGTTAGTGTGTGCGTGTGTGTGTGTTGAATGGCTGTTTGTACCATGTGCAATAAAAAATATTACAAGTTTTTAAGAATTTATAAAACCACACAAAACAGAAGAGCGAAAGTTGCTTACATATTTATTTTTTGTTGTTTGTTTAACACAATTTCAGTAAAGAATATTTTGATTGCAATATTTTCTGATGGAATTTATTGCTGAATTCCATTGGAAAAGTCAGCGATTGGTTGAGAGAACTTTTTTAAGTCAATCCTTATTTTTTGTTATTTGTTTAAGACACTTTCGGTTTAGTAAATATTTTGTTTGCAACATATCCGGGTGAATTCATGGCTGATTTCGATAGGAAAAGTCAGCGATTGGTTGATAATACATCTGTAATCAAAGTGAAGATATTCGAAATCAATAGTTTCACTTGAAATTTGTTGATTATTTACTATTTATTTAACATACTTTCAATTTAGTACATTTGATTTTCATTTTAACATATCCTTGGTGAATTCATGGTTGAATAACTTAGGAAAAGTCAGCAATTGGGTGATAGAAATCTACAATCAAAGAAATGATATTAAAAGTGAATAGTTTCATGGGAAATTAGTTGATTACTTATTATTTATTTAACACACTTTCAGTTTAGTACATTTTATTTACTTTATAACATATCCTTGGTGAATTCATGGCTGATGTCCATAGGAAAAGTCAGCGATTGGTAGATAGAAATCTAGAATTAACTGCATAGGAAATATTTTGATCACCAAGTGTTCATTTTTCTTATTCTCATCAAAAGAATTATCTATTGAACTACTTTCACTGCACACTTAAGTCACGTTATAGTTGTTAACTAGTAAAGGACTTTCGTTAGCTTTGCCTGCTGGCGTCTTTAATCCTTGACAAGTGCAAAACAAATGGAGTCATCACTCTAATGGTTTCTCTATTAAAAAGCTGCAACTTGTGATTATGAGTTGAACTTGCAACTTGTTCATTGTATATTCATTTATTTATTTACATCCATTGTGTGCTGCAGTTCACTTTAAGCTTAAATTTATTAAGTCCTTTTGCTCTTCGTTTCCTGTTTAACCTTTGCTGTATTGCAGTTCATGAAGGATGCCTCACAAAATCCTTAATATCCAACTATCTGTAATTGCACATATTCATTTTTAAAGGCAGCCGAGATACCTTTTGTGCCTTGCACTTTTAAATTGATAGATGTGTCTGTTTGTCTATGTGTGTGTGTCCTTTTGTGTCGTTGCAATTTGTTAGCCTCGCAACTAAAATCAACATTTCAATTAACAGGAATTTGATAAAGTTTTTTTTTGTGTGGGCTTTTTTGGTTTTTGGGTTTTTTTTTTTTTTGTGGGCAAACCTGGGAAACCTGCAGCATCATCAGAAAAGCAGCAGCTAGTCAAATTTCTATTTAATTTTTCGAAGCGAGGATAACGAGAGGACGAAGTTCGTCAAACCAAAACTCAAAAGTGACGAACTCTGTCCTGGATGAGACGACAGACAGACAGACGGACAGACGACCCTTCATCAGAGACGGCAGAGTAGAGCACAAAAACAACAAAAATTATTTGAAAAGGAGGCAAGGCAAAGGCATGGATACAAGCCAAGAGGCCAAAAGGATGCGACGACGCCTGAGCGAAGTGGAGGAGAGAGCGGGGGCTGAAGGAGCGAAAAGAAATGAAAGTTGAGCGTAGAGAAAAATAGAAGCAGAGAGAAGTACAAGCAGAAGATGGACAAATGAAAAGCATAAGGAAAAGGGACAATATTGGACAAGTTGGCACACATCAGACGAAGGACACGGGGAGTGGGGGATGGCAGAAGGGGGGAAGGACAGAGGACAGGCTGCAGAAACATCCTGACGAGATGTAAAGCGACAGCAGAGCAGCAAAGGCAACAGCCGTTTGGTTTGACTTGAGATTGAGTTGAGTTGAGTTGATGACGAAAAAGATGACAAGTTGAAAATTTTTCTAATGAAGGACCTTTTGCCGCACAAAGGATATTCACACACACACCTACGCAGGCATGTTAACCGATGGGCAGACACATCATATTTCTATATATATACATGACTAAAGATATATATATATATATATGCGTTCTTATATGTGCTATATATAGCAGCGAGAAGTTGTGAGAGCGAATAGTGAACATACTCTGATTGCATGGGAAAAGTAAAGTGAAAAGTTGTTGAAGAGTAAAAATAGATTTGGTTGGGGAAAGAATAGCTTAAAGAGCTGACCTTATGATAGAATGGATTCTACAACTATTATAAAAAGCATAATCGGAGTGTTACGCTTTTAAATTATCCTTTTCCTCAATGTATATGTATAATATATCTATCTTCAACTAATTTTATATTTATCTTTATCTCTAAGTATCCATTTTGTGCATTCCTTTTTTATTCTTTCATGACAACAATGTTTACTTTATGATGGCACCTTTTTTTAGAAGAAAGTTGGTAGTTATTATTACTTCTGTTATATTGAATTGGAGGAAAAGGATAATTTTAGAAGTTAACTTTGTGATAATACTTTTTATATATGAATGGAGGAATTCTCTTTTTCTTTTTATTTTGCACTATAAATGTTATATTTTTTACTTTTTCCAAATCTTCATTTATTTACATATTTCGAGACCTTTTTTTCTGCATACCTTCTCATTGTCATCTTCAATCTCGCGATGCTCGCAAATTAAATGACATTTTCTATATACCCCAACACTATTGTCTGAAGCAAAAATAGAAAGAGTGAGAGAAGAGTATATCGAAACGGATCTAAAAAGTGGAAGAAAAAGTGAAGAGTGCTTGTTGGTGGCGTTGGCGTCAGCGTCGTCTCGACTTTGAAGCATGAGAAATTACAAAGTTACTCGCCTCCAGTTGTCAATCCGTTGAAGGATCTTTGTTATCTGCTCCAATGCACATGCGGGTGGTTGGCTCAACCAACAAGAGGTCAGAAGACCGATAGTGAAGGATGGAGAGGAGAGGAAAGAGGAGAGGGAATGCTGGCCAAGATGAAGACGATGGCGAAGTTGTTGTGCAAGATGATGTCCCTGAGTGGATAGATAAAGGATTTGTGATAAATGAAAAGCAAGTGGCGTATGAAAGCAAAAACCTAAAGAAAAGAAAAATATGTGTGTCGCTCTCGGACGGAGAGGACGAAAGGACAGACAGACAGACAGATAGACAGCTGGAAGATGGTTCAGCGTTATCCTGTCGTCGACTTGTGCTTGACATCTTCGTCAACGACAGCAGCAGCAGCAGCAGCTCTTAACTTTGATGTCTGCTGGATTCAGGTTCACCTTCGTTCAGCTGACCAGCGTTGATGTGCCATCAAGATTGTCTAATTAGAATTGTGAACGAAGTGGGGGGAGTGAAGGGCTAAGGGGTCAAAGGGTCAGCTGCAGCTTGATCTCTCGCTCGCTCGCTTCTTTCTTTTCGATTTTCTGCTAGTTGCAGCCATAAATTGTTTCACAATGTGTTGGAATAAATTGCGAAAATAAATTGAAAATATGAAATATATATATCGAAAGAAGGACGCGTCGTTGGCTATAAAACCGGTAGCCGACAATGATTTATCCTTCCGCCTTGCGAATGTGTGTGTGTGTGTAAGTGTGTGTGTGTGTGTGGCGATTTGTATGCTGCTTGTCAGGGTTGTCAGCGTTGTCCATTGTCAATTCGTTTGTTGTCACATGCGTCTCCTGTCCTGTTCTCTTCATAGCTGTCCTGCGGGGTTGTTTCATCATCATCTTCGGGGCGAAAGCAGAACAAGCAGAAAGAAAAATGAGCTGCTGCAGAGCTTTTTCGGGTTTTTGTGATTGAAGGTTGTGATATTTGACAGATTCGATTGAAAATCGAACTCGTTACTCGAGTTCGAGTCCGAGTCCAAGTTCGAGACTCGATTGAGTGACAGACTGACCGTTCAACTGACAGCCAATCCGCCCATGCACACACACACATCTACACACACATCTACACACACATACACAAGGACAGGTCCATCGACTGGGCATCAAAGCAGATGGGTGTTGCAGATTGTGACAGCGGCAAAAGGGTAAATAACTCAAGTGGGAGGCAGAGGCAGAGACTGCAAAATAAATTGAAAGTGCTCTGAACGAAAATTGACGAGCTGCCATGCCACATCCCCCCCTCTCTCTCTCTGCTTCACTTCGATTCCATTTGCAGGCAGCATCTATTGAGAGGAATCCTTCCGCTACAGTTTGTCTGATTGACTGAAAGGTGATTGAACTTATTTGCATAAAATAGCCAAAATGCAGACAGCTTCTTTTTTTTTTTGTCTCTCCTTCAAATGTTTTGGACTTTAATTTTTGGCATTGCAGATGGAAATGGGGAAAGGGATTCGATTGCCAGACAATTGCGTCTTGCGGTTTGACAAAAATACAGAAAAAGACAATTGCAGTGCAGCAAGTGGGGGAGGAGAGAAATAACACATCTGTTTCGTACAAATTCATTCACTCGATTGTTTTCACCCAGACAGACAGAGAGAGGGGGGATGACACTCAATTCCGTCAACAGAAAAGTTCAATCAGAAATTAAGAAAACAGCCGCCGCGAAAAATTGTCGAGAGAAAACTTTTGCACCCCAACACAGCCCAAGGAAGGAGACCTTGAATGCCAAATGAAAAGAAAATGGCATTAGACAATGCCATGGAAAAATGTCGCAAGAGTTCGAGGCGGGAAACCAAAGTGAAGTAAAGTGAAGTGAAGTGAGGGGGAAACGGACGGAACATTTCATCGCGTGTCGAAAACGCATTTGAAGGCTCGACGACACTTCAGACGACATTTCCTGCAGCCAAAAGCATGAGCTGCGTTTTTTCTTCTCTTGTTTTTTGTTTTTGCCTTCAAAAGCGAGATGCTAGATTAATATCTTTAAATTGTCAACTCTTAGGCGTGTTTTATGTCTTAATAAGCGAAGAAATATTACGAGGGGATTTTCTTATTAACATATTTCAGTTGCTGCTACTTTGAGCTTTATTGTACCCGCAAGAAAGGTTTTTGGTACATACAATAATAACTACAGTATTTATGATTTCTACAAATTTGGTTGCGATCTCGTGAAAATTGTAAAAGTTATTAAAGGAATACTTTGTATGGGTTAAAAAGGATCATAATTGCTTTGGCTGATAATCTGATATATTTTGTATACTATGGTATATTTTGATATAATACTGTATCAATTTACCAATAAAGCTTTTAGTATGTTTGTGGTATATTTTAAATTTGTTACCGCACTGTTTTGAATTTATTAACACATTTAAGCAAACTCGAATTTAGTTTTCTTACATGTTTAATTCTGCACGTTGTTTTAGAAAAGATTTTAACATTCAGATTTGCAGCAAAGTAAAATTTTATTCCATTTGGTAGACTATTTCATCAAATCATTTTAGTTCACTTTAAGATGTAATTTTCTTTTCTTATTCTTTATTTTATTTTGCATTTTATTTTAGAGAAGATCAGAAATAATTTCAGCTATAACAAAGTTGAACTTAATATTATTTTGTAGACTGGTTCATCAAATTATTATTTATTTATTACATGTTAATTATTATACAAAATAATATAATAACTAATAGGGAATGCTAGCTAGCTTCATCGACTAAGGTTCATCAAATCATTTCAGCTCATTTTAAGACATAATTATAGTTCCTTATTCTTTATTTCAATTGCAACTAAGCTTCCACTTGGAACTAGTTTATCAAATGATTTCATTTAGTTTGTAGACATAATTATCTTTATGATATTTCATTTAATTATCATCTCTTTTAATGCTAGTGTCTTTTTCATAACCCCCTACAACTTTAATTAACAACTTTATCGTTTGATATTTCAATAATTTCACGCTCTTTGTGCTTTCGCTTTCCACGAACTCGTTTCGTCTAACCTGATCCAATTCCACAATATCCAGAGATTGTTGTGATTGTTGTTGTTGTTGTTAACCAACAAATTCCTTTTGGCCATCCGCCGTTCTGCAATCGTTTGCCTCGATTGGTTGTGGATGTGTGTTTGAGTTTTGAGGTTGATTGAAAAAAGAGAGAGAGAAAGAGAGGAGGGGGAGGGGGAGAGAGAATTATTGGAAACGCACATAAATTTCGCGACTGGCAAATGCCACAAATTCAATTTACGACGAACAATCAATTTTGTATCGAACGATCGCAGGTTGACTCTTGGCCCCCATTCGTTAGGCTCTCTGGGGCAGTTGTTGTTGGGATCCCACTAACACACACACACACACGCACACCTTCACACAACTGCAACACATTCACTTACATATTTCATTTTGTTTATTTGCATTCCGCCAGAGTTCGGGAACACACATCGCTGCTGACGTTACTGGGAGAGTTTTGATTCGAGTTCCCAGCGACTAGTTTTTTTTTTTTTGCTTTTTCTACATCTTCTGCGGAAATTGAAATTGGCTGGCACAAAGTGAAGGCGGATCGATTGCACTGAGGCGCTGAGCTGATCAAAGTCAACGGCTTCAAACTCGAAAAACACACACAGAGGAAAGATACAAAGATACAGATACTCAGCGAGGTGAGTACAACTACCTATCTATCTATCTATCCTTCTCTCTCTCTCTCTGGCTTTGTTGGCTTTAAGCCACATTGTGGCAAGAGTGCAATTTTTATTGTTGGCATTATTATCGTCACATGTCGCTCACTAATTGATTTTTCTTGTCGCCTGCCTCGTCGTTCGTTCACTCTGACTTTTTCTCTCTCCTTCTCTCTCTTTCTTGCGATCAACTCGATCTGAATGATTGGCTGCACTGTTGTTGTTGCTGCTGTTGTTGTTGTTGTTGTTAATTTGGTTGCTGTTGTCGCAGTTGCTTGCAAATTTTGTGCGCACATGACACTTGCCGGGGACAGGCAACATCAGCGCTGCCCGTGCTGCCAAATGTGTCAAGTTGCTTACATTAATAAATTTCACGTGCATCACAAGCACACTCTGCGAGGCCTCTTTTCTTATACCCGCTACCCGTAGGCTAAAAAGGGTATTATAAGTTTGTGTATATATATTACTAATTAGAGTTTAAAGCCGCTCAGATATAGTCATGTCTGTTTGTCCGTCTGTCTGGATTAACACCTATATCGCAGAGACTATATTTTTGGTATATTTTTAGTATACTTATTATTTCTATGGTATATTTTGAATGTAATGCTATATCAATAATCCCAAAGGTGTTTTTTGTATATTTTTAGTATTTTGCGGTATATTTTAAAATTAAATCCGCCTTGTAATTGTATACTCTGCTGTATATTTTTAATGTAGTACTATACGAATATACTAAATGTAACTTTGATTTATTTTTAGTATATTTATGGTATATTTAAAACGTAATACCACAGTATATTTGTTACACTCTGGTATATTTTGAATACAGTACTATATCGATATACTTATTATATGATTTGGTATATTTCATTTCTTTTTCGGTATATTTGAAGAACATTGTCTTGCTCTTATCTATATGTATAGCTGGGATTTCACAGTCGAGCCCATTCGACTGTAACTTTCTTACTTGTTTTGCTTGGCAGTGTAAACAGAGCTTCTTCTGCTTTTGCCGTGCTTTATCTGTGCGGCATAAAGTGGATGGATATCTGCAGATGTCAATGTGAAAAGCAAACGTATCAAGGGTTTTACTTTAATATTTTAAGTTTTTTTATTTTTAATTTTCAACTTGCATTTCAAAGCCAAAGTTTAACTGTGAACTTTAGTTTAATTATTTTTGTAATTATGATTATTTCTTCTTGTTGCGTTTTATGTATTTATCAATATTAGCTAAGTTAGATAGAGTATTCCACAGGTCGTATAATTTAAATGCTGCTAGCAATGATCGTTGATTTGGCCATTGGTCCGTTTGGGGTCTCCTTAGTGGACGACTGACTGTTTGTTGTGTTTGCTTGTTTCGCATTGACATTTTGTCACTTAATTTGTTGTTGCCGCTGCAGGTTGGTTAGTTGCTTGCTTAGACTTGGACCTGGACAGCCAACTGGTTTGGTTTCAAACTGCGACTGGCAGCTGGCTGTTTGGCTGTTGGCTGTTTGGCTGCTGGTCGGCAATTGCCTCAGCTGCAATTTGTTGGCCGATCGCAGATAGGGCAATTTTAATTGGACTTAACGGAAACTAGCAAAGAAATGCATGCAAATAAAGACAAATAAATACGTTTCTCCGCAAAGCAGAGTTCAAGAGGGAGGGAAGCAGCAGCAGCAGTTGATGTGAGAAGAAGGGAGACATGTCAAAGTCTTTTGGTTCGAACGAACAGAACGTGGCAACAAACTTGCTGTGTGTGTGTGTATTGGCTGTGAATTGAGCTATCTGAGAGTGATCATAGCAGCAAATGATTGCGATTGCACGCCACATCCTGAGACGCAATCTCAATCAGACTTGTGACAGCAGGATCTGCACGCTGGGATCGTGAGAAATGTGTTTTGTGTGCCAGTTCCCAACATTCCAAAAGGTTGCCTTAAAAAACTAGTGAATCGAATCTTGACACTTCAATTTAGTTGCTCTCTCTGCTCTGCAGTTAAGACAAATGTGAGCACATTTTGAATGCCTTCAATTTCAATTGAAGCTCGTTATGATTGATTTGATAGCATAAGGTAATCTAAACTCTTTCGTCGTCTTGTGAAACACCTGCGACATTATTTTACCTTATTGTCGCACATTGCCGGCGCCCATATATCATTGATAGCCGATGTCGATGCTGACGACAACGACACACATATGCCACCTCTCGACTGATGCAAGTATAGAGTGCTTTCAGTGTGTGTGTGTAGTGGATGCTTCAAGTGCGCCACGTCGTGGATGTTGCACATTTCTCAGACGTCACAAAAGACTCCTTGCTCCCTGCTTTACTCTGCGCTTGCCTTGCGACCAGCTCGCTTCTTTTGACCGTGCCGGGGAATTGGGCAGCCAAGGACAGGAAGAGAGAGAGAGAGCTGTGAGTGCTACTGTGACTGTGGCTGGGTCTCGGTCTGGTTGGATGACTTATGTTGGCTGCCGCTGCAGCCGGCACATCCATCATCTATCAAAGATGAATTCATCTCCGTCAAATCGTCGAGAGCTTGTGCGAGCTTTGAATGTGGGCTAAAACATTTATGAATAAATTGCACGTACGACAAACTGCACCTCTTGGCTGCAGTCCCCTCCCCCCTTTTTGACTAGGCGATGCACTGCAGCAGCAGCAATCACGTCATCGTCGTCGACGTCATGTCAGCCCACTTGGCCGGCCTAGCCGCGCACTTTGAGTTTGCCAATGCCAAATGGGGGACCATTGGAGAACGAGAGAGATAGAGATGGAGACGAGAAACTGTCGTGGCCACACGGACACGGAGACGAAGACGATCATTTGCTGCTGCTGCTGCTGCCGCCAGGAAATTTCAAATTTATTATCGCATTTGCCGTTATTTATGATTTGTGCAAAATCTCGTCGTATATCAAAGTCAATGGTGTGACATAAACTATCGATGGCTATCGATAATTTACGTCAACTCTTTCCAACTAATAACCAAACCAATAACAACAACAGCAACATCATCAACAGCAGCAGCAAATAAAATAATGATGATGGCAATGACGTTGTTGACACAGAGTGTGTGCTCTATGAAAAAAGACTTGCTCCTCAGTCCAGGGGCAACACACATTTCGCGTCTCGCATCCGGTTCAGTGACATCGTCCATTCAAAGCGAACGTGCCCAGCGTTAGATTGTTGTGGCATAGACGCGATCCTAAAGTAATAATTCCTTCATTAATCTCCGTCGCAAAAATTCAAGTAAACAGCAATTTTTCTCTATTTGTTTTAACAATATTTATTATTTCCTGCATTAAAGATCTATTTATATACACTTTTAAAGTTAGAAATTCTTATTTACATTCATTATTATTATTATATTAATATGTATGTATTTCTTTTTCCATTTCATTTCAGCTGGCGAGTTCTTTCTGTCAAGGAAACAATTAAGTTCGTTCATCAGAAACTATGAGATCTGAGGACCCAAAAGGACATCTGTACAAAGCAAGAAAAGGATTATAAATTAGTTTATATTATAAACATATATATTACTTCATAGCTCTAAATATTTAAAAATGTTAAATGAAATCTTTATTTAAAATGAAATGAAATCTGCACCATTCCTAAAATCCATAAAATTTGGAGATATGGTAAAAAAAAAATAAAAAATGAGAACCAAATATTTTTGAATTTTAACGGATTTGCATTTTTGGAGGATACGTTTAAATTTCAAATTTGAAATTAGCGCCGAGCAACATTTAATTTTTATAGCATCCTTTAATGAGTTGCCGTGGGTCCTTTTTCGAAAACAAGCTATATCTCCGCCATATCCTGTCGGATTTTCAAAGGACACACATTGCTACGATCGCAAGGACTTTCTCTACCGATCTGCATCAAAAAAACATGGGGTCATCTAAGAATCCTACACTTGAAATTTTTTGGTCTACGGCACGTGAGAAAACGCTAAAATTTACAAATTGCAGGATAACTCGAGATCCACAAGGACGATTTGAATGTCCTTTGGCAGGATGATAGGCCTCAGCAACATCTATCGTTTGGCACAGGATTCGTAAGGATCCGACAGGATGCGGCCGAGATATAAGCTATTTTTTGTTTACAAAAAAGTCCTTGTAACTTGGATCCTTGAAGGATATTTGTCCTTTTAAGAATGCCAATCGGTTTGTATTGACTAAAGCTATCCTTGTGCCAAAGGACATCCCGATCGTCCTTCAAATGGCCGAGATACGTCGAATTTTTCAATTTTTGCTTAATTTTCCATGCATATCCCTTAAAAAAATTAGAGGCGAAATTTTGGAGTATATCCTTCAAATCTATGAATGATAATCGATAGTCCTGGCTTCCTGAATCACAAAAATATGTGTCCTTCCCAGATATTTAAGGATTTTCTCGAGCTATGCCTAAAAACGAATGAACTAATTCGAAAGTAAGCTATATTGCGGCTATATCCTGCTGCATTTTGAAAGGACATGTCTTGCTAGAATAGGATATTACAAATAAAACTCAATTATGTTGTTTACAATTTTGTTCATTTAATATATTTATATGTCAATAGCTATTCGAGCAATAACAGCGAATCGTTGCTGTTGCACTTTGCAATAATCGCAATTCACCGAGAGAAAATAAACATTAAAATCGATTTTAATAATTATTGGAACATTCAAGTCAAAAGAAGCATCAAAGTGGCTTCAAATGCAATGCTGAAACGACTTGAGCACAGCGAATTTACAGTTGCATTATACAGTCACTCACACACACACACATACACTGTTGGCACACCCACACACACACACACACTCGCAGATGGCTTGCAAGTTGTGCCGGAAAAATCTCTCACATAATCATAAAATGACTTGGAAAAGGAAATTCTAGCGACAGATTTATGCACTCGAGAAAGCTTTTGCGCCGTTACATTTGCCACTCTTCGAACTGCAGCAGCATCGGCAGCAGCAGCAGCTCCTTCTGTTGCTCAAAAGGATGCGAGTCCTGCACTTGGGGAGTGAGTCCTGGGAGCAGCGCCATTTGTACGCTAAAATGTGATGGCGGCGCAATCGCATTGGATTTAGTTGCAATTATTTTTAATGTTGTTTACTTACTCTTCAATTGATGATGCCAATAACTGTTTCAAAACTTTTGCTTCAAATCGATTGTACATGCATAAGTATATATATGTATATAGTTCTCCAGTGTTGGTAATGTGCAAAATATCGTAAATGCGAACGGTCGCATTGCATAAAACTTGTTCATAAGAAAGAGAAAATAAAAAGTTTTGTATTTAAGATCTACTAGAATTGAAGCGGCAGTGTGTAAATAAATAGAATAGAATACTCATATATGTTAATGTATAGAAATCATGGAAAACTGCATTAGTCTGAAATTACAATAAATTTGTGACTCGGGTATACTTGCATATTCGGAAAGTATTCATAAATAATTCGCATCAAACATTCTCAGTTTTTTTTTGTGGTATGCAAACCTATTTTAGGCATTGTCAATTTCCATTTCGCATGCCAAATATGTCGTCTGACTCAAGTCGATCAAGAGGCAAGACAAAAAACTAATCAAACGTTGGCTCCCACTCTGATGGCAAAAAAAAAGAATAACCAGATGAGTCTACTCGCCACAAGTGGCACGTGGAATGTGCCGAGTATGAAACATTCATTTGACGCATGCGACATGACACGTCAGTGTGTGTGTGTGTGTGTGTGTGTGTGGCAAGTTGGGAGCAGGCTGCGAGTGATGCGCGAATTGGATATTATTGTATATGGTTGTGCGTGACGTTGCATCCTATGGCTGAAAATCGTGATGGAAGCGCGTCGAGCATAACAAGAAAGAACTGAGCACAGAGTGAGAGAGAGAAAGAGGGAGTGAGAGAGAGAGAGAGAGAGAGAGAGAGAGAGAGAGTGAGCATCAACATCAGAATTGGCATCGGAATCACATCGCATCAATGCCAACGCTGTCTAAGCTCACTCTGCTAGCCACTCAGTCTGGAGGCTTTTTGCCATCTGCTGCTGTTTTTTTTTCCTTCTTTTTTTTTTGTGGCAAATGCCATTCACACGTAGCGCGCATTCATGTCCTACTCACAGGACAACAGACTCTCCTCACAAGGAATAGAAACAAAGAAACAAAGAAAGAAAGAGAAAGAGAGATCCAAGCAAAGTAATGCACAGCATAAAATTCACATTCACTAACTATCAGACTCGTTTACTATATGCCTATAAGACAAAGAGCAGCTCATCAAAAGCAGCTGATTAGCGAGAGAGCTAAAGATAGAGTTAAAGAGAAGCAAAAGCAGCTGATAAGCTCATATACTTATTGCATTCAAAGTATTTTGTTTAAAGAAATTACTCAACACACTCAGCGCGTTGTTTACAGTATTTGGCTAGACTAGAAAATACTCTATATATGTGTGTAACACTATTTACTGTGAAAATACCTACTTAAAAATAGCTCGAATATTCTTATATGCATACGAATTCGTTCATTTTTGCCATTATCTCAAAACAGAAACATAATTCAGAAATCTTTCCTAGCTCTCATTAAAGTGGTGATCGAAAACTAAAAAATTTATCTATACTCAAAATAAATCAAGTGATAGTTTGCTAATATAAAATAGTGCGGTATTCATTTTGAAATATACCAAATTAATTTACCGAAAAATTACTAAAAATATACCAAACGTTATATTTGATACATTTATTAAGGACTTCATTCAAAATATAACATAAATGCTGTATTGAAATATATTTAAAAATATACCGCAAAAATACTAAAATATACCGAACGCCATATTTGAAATTAATATTTTTGAAATATATTAAATGAATAAACCGTAAAAATACTAAAATATATCAAACGCCATATTTGGAATGTATACATAAATTTCATAATATCACATATAATGCAACTAAAATATACCAACCCAAATATTTGGTATAATAGGCAGATTAAACCCTCGTAAGCCCCAGAGTTTTATTGACACGCTCATTATATATTTTTTAAATCATCTAAATAACAAAAGGCTTTTCCATTGAATTATATTTGTCAGTTGGCCATAAACATATGAGATTTGATATTCGATTATGCTCAACTGACAACTACACTGAATAATAATAAACTATGAGTATTAGAGGTTTAAGCATATTATAAAGATTCCCATCATTGATTGACTGCCAAACATGCTTAATTAGATGATTTCAATGCCCAATCAATCGCATCTATTAGTTGACTTTTCTACTAACAAATACACCGCAATTGTGTTAAGAGTTATTTCAGATGTATTAACTGGAATTTAGAATTAAACAGAGTATTATTTGGAATGTACCTGGATCGTTTTAAGCAATAATGTTAAGAGGTGTTAAAGATTTATTGATTCATAAGAATATTCTTTTTAATGTTCCCTTATCGTTTTTAGTGTTCTAACACTTGTTTCCTTTCTTTACTTGACTGTGAGATACCCTGTTGCTTTGCCTCGCAGTTGTTGACTCGATTAGCATACTATATACCCTAGTTGGCAGACGATTGAAGCAGGAGTCTAGCAACTATTTGGGCAGAGTGTGAGCTGCAGGAGGCATGAAGCGTGCTTGTTGCATACGCAGTTGGGGCAACGTACCGCAAAGCGAAGGCAAAGGCAAAGGCAACGCATTGGTCGCATCACATCCCACAAACATAAACAAGGCAAAGTTATGAATGGAGCTTATGTCGTGGGCAAGCCAAGCAGCAGCAGGCGAGACAAACTTTCGTGCAATTCGGAAATGATTTGTGCAGTTCGTGCAACAGCGGCAGCAACAGCGGCAGCGGCAGCAGCGAGTGCCAGGACTGCTGATAAACGTTGTCCTGGCTCATAGACGTGTGGCAGCATCGTCGTGGCTTGTTTCGCACCTGTCTGGGCCAGGCCAAAAACAGAAGCAGCAACAGCAACGCAATCATCCCGCCAGCCGAGCCATAAATAGAAAGCGAGTCAAGAGACCCTGCGGCATCATTGCCAATGGAAAATATGGCAATGCCGGTTTGCTGTCGGTAATTTGCGCAAATTATGTGCAGCCGCCTCAGTCGCAGTCGCTGTCGCAGTCGCCGCTGGCGTCGCAGTTGACGTCGCTGTTGCCATCGGTTCAATCTTCGAAATGTTTGCACGTGCTAATGGCCAACCGGGAGCTGAGGTCGAAGCTGAAGCTGAAGCTGAAACTGAAGCTGCTGGCAACCAAAATCGCCAACATCAACACAACGTGCAACGGTCTCTGCTTTTTCCTTCCCCTCCTCCCCCTGCTCCACTCTGCTCTAGCATTGAAATGGAAACTCCTCAAACCAAACTGAACTGAAATCTCGGCGTGCCAGTTTCTTTTTTTGCCGGCTGCTAACCATTAGCATTGCGATGGAATTTACGCTTCACACACGTGCCACGGCGCCAATGGATATTGACACGATTCCGTCATCATCAAGTGCCAGCTGCTGGACTCAAAGTCAAGTGGCAAGCAGAGTGGCGACAGAGGAGGAGGGGAAGAGTGGAGTTCACGAAGTATGTTTCAAGTCAATGTTCGTGGAGTGCTTTCTATGGGCTTATTTGCCAAAAATGTTGCGCCTAAAATCAAATTGTAATTTGCCCTCTTGGCATTTTACACCTTCTAAGTGCGAGTTGTACTTTTGCTTACTAAATGAAATGCTCAACGGAAAAGCAGCTTTCAAAATGATAATTTAGATTGTTGATTCTTTTCAATATAGAAATGATAAGGCAAGCAATAATAACCAATTGCATGACTCATGTGCGAAACGTTTTAAATTAGAGAAAACAATTTGGATTAGTTTGATTTAATGATACTAAGCATCAAAGTGTAATATAATGATTGTATATTCACTTTACGCTCTCTCAGCTATTCTAAAAACCCTCTCGTGATGTAAGTTATTAGCATGTTGTTGTTCTTTCATCTCTGAACAAATGAAATGAACTTTCGAATTATGAAAAGACAATTCACAACACGTGTTATCTATTCAATCATTTGTCTCCCAATCAAATCAAATAACAAGCTCAAAATTCTCATGGATGATTATATATAACACTCATCATCAGCTGATAATATATAACACTTTAGTGATAACGAAATCAACATTATGTATTAGAAGAATTCCAAAGGAAGTTGCTTCATTCATATTCAAAACTATAGAGATTATACACAGAGATTATTTTAACTTGATGTCACTGAACAACAAAGTATCACATCACATGCAAGTTCATCTTTAATGACATATTGCTGATTATATATAACATTTTAATGATAACGACATCAACATTGCTTAAAGGAATTCCCTAAGAATTTGCTGAAGATTGTAGAAAGAGATACGAGTGCCTTCATCATTCAAAAAGTCAAAGTATAAAATAGAACGCAAATCTCAAATCATTTGCTTATCACAAGCTCAATTATCAACGAAATATTTTAGAGCAATTATTAAGAAAACTAAATGATTCACATGTGATCGTCTTGAGATTATAGAAAGAGATTAGATTCGACTTGATGACACTAGACAAGAAAGCATCAAATGAATCGCAAGTTCATCTTAAATGATTTGCTTATCGCAAGCTCAATATATATTATATAATATAATATTATTGTGTGCTGTTGCATTGAAGCGATGAACAACAAATTATGAGGAGAATTTCTATAGAAACGAAATTACACATATGTGAATGACTTAAGAATATATAAAAAGATTAAATTGATTTGAACACGCTAAACAACAAAGAATTGTATTAAATGAGCTAGAGATTATTTTCTAAGAGTTAAGTTTCGTATAAAGTTTGTCGAAAAGTGTTTGAAAAAGGAGAATTTTTCTTATGGCAAAGATTTAAATGTTTACTCTAAATTGAATTCGCATTTTATGTACTTTTGTTCGACAATATTATGATATATGTATATATATAACTATAATACAGAAAACATTAAAGCAAGGTACCACCAAGACTAAAGGCGCTATTGGTTTAGAGAATATATTAGAAATGAAATTTGATTTTATTTAAAATGATAATTTCAATGTTGAGTCTAGAAGCAAATGCAGTACCTAAGCTATGTTTATCAATTATATTAAAATATTAAGAACAATTATAGCAAGTTTTTACTCTCTTCAGTTTAGTAACACCTTCAATAACAATAGGTAAACAACATTACATTATCCATAAAATAAACCCGATTGGTTCATAAAGAACTTGTTTGATTTATACGTACAAACATTCTATGAATTTTAGCCACTGAAGCAGGAATAGCTTAGGACTAAAATTTGGTCAGCTGCTATTACTAAAATTATGAATTTAAGAATTTATAATCACAATTGAAATACGTTATTTATTATCACTTATTGCTTGAGGCTTGCAGGCACCTGCTTCATATAACTTATATGATAAAATCCAACTTCAAAAAGCTATTCGCTTCTTTTCATTCCTTTTTGCTAAGTCTCAAACTGCAATTTGAAGCGAAAGCAGACAAACAACTAAATCAACACGATGGAGAGTGAAGAGAGTGAAGAGGTTGAGGTGCGGCTTAGTTTTATTGCCACAAGCGGCGCTATTTATGACACGTTTCCGTCAAAATATTCGCGATTTGTGAGCGACGTTTGCCAGCCATGGAAAAGCCAACTTGACTTGCAACTGGCAACTTGCAACTTGAAAGGGAGGTTAAATCACACCTAGAGCTAGAGTGAGAAAGTTAGGCAGTCAGACAATTGGCGTGGAGTTGTTGCAACTTGCAACCTGGAGCTGGAGCTGGACTTGCCACCCCACGACTTCAAAGGAAATGCCTATATCGCTGTCAAGGACATAAATTGCGCTGACAGCGCAAAAATGTAGCTTTCTCTCTCTCTCGCCTCTCTCTCTGCCGTAATGTATGCAACGAAATGCGATATTTTTGTTAGCAATTGCTGAGAGACATCAATAAAATAAATAACAATAATTCTGCAAAATGCCCATAAATCCAAGGGGCGACGTCATAACTTTCGTTTTTATGACTGCAACTAGACAGACTGACGACTGAATGTTGCAAACTGGGGTTGCACCTGCCCCACACACACAAGAGTGAGAGTGAGAAAGAGGAAGTAGAAACTCATGCCACAAACGCGAGCCACGTCAGTCAGCAATAAATAAATGCAAGCTGGCAGTCAGTTGGTCGTCACACATACACAGGACACAGGACGCAGGACCCCACGGCAAAAATTGCAGTTGAAATTATTGCATTTAAACAGGACATTATCACAGGACGAACGTGAGAGCGAGAGCGAGAGAGAGAGAGAGATAGCTATAGGAGGTAGATGGACATGTTGGAAAAATTGCAGCAGTTGCAGCTTTTTCGCAATTGTCCTGCGAGTCCTGCGAGCCCTCGGTTGTCATTGTTGTTGCGACTCATAAATTAAGTCCTCATAACGGCAAAGTTATTGAAGTAATAAAATTTTACACTGACATTTGACAATCGATGCGTCGCCATCGCCCATCGCCATCGTCAGGATATCGCGAGGACATCGTGTCCGTGTCCGTGTCCCTGTCGCGCCTCAGAGTTGACGACAAAAAAAAATAACAAGCATACGCAAAAAAAAAAAAAAACAGAGAGAAGCGAAACAACCGCACGATAATCAAATGGAAGTTGCACTCGATCGAAAAGTCGCTTTGGCAATTGACATTGAATACGAAAAAAAAAAAACAACTTGACAATTATTGAAATAAATTTTGGAGCATAAATGAAGTTCCAACTAGTTTATGCTAATTTACAAATTTCATTTATATTCACTTAATGGGAATCAAGTAAGTGAAAAGGATTAACTAATTTCTTTAAATAATTTGAGTTTCACTTTGAATTCATTTAAAGTTAGTAAATACAAAACGACTTGACAATTATTCAAATCAATTTTTGGCATTCCAAACGTAATTTATGTTTACTTAATGGGAATCTAAAAGATGAAAGGGTTTAACTAATTTTGTAAAATATTCCGAAGCTTAATATTTATTAGTTTAAATCAAGTAAATATAAGTTCTCCAATAAAAATTATTGAAATTAATTTTGAACATAAATGAAGTTCGATCTTTTTTCTGCAAATGTTCAAATTTATTTTGGGAATAAAGAATAATGTTAAAGGTATTTATAACTTTAAAGTTCTTCCATAAATAAATTTGGGGCACAAATTAAGTTCGATCTTTTTTATGCAAATTTTTAAATTTCATTTATCTTCACTTAATGGGAATCAAGTAGGTAAAAAGGTTTAACTAATTTTGTATATTAAACTCTAGAAGTAAGTAAATATAACTTCTTCCATAAAATATGCTCTATTTGAATTCTTTTTGGGAACTTTACAAAATTATCATATTAATGCCATACTTTTTGTATATAGAGATCATTACAGACTGGTAAAAACTCCACTATTTATTTCAGTTTCAACATCTGTCAACTTAATTCGTAGAATTACAAATTGTCTTGTCTTCGACCTTCAACCAAATGATGGCATTAAAAATAACTCGAGTGAAACAAATTTTAAGTATTAAGGGAGTAAAAAATCACAATTCATGCAACGACTATATCGACTCTAAAAGAACAGCTGGCTTTATGTGCAAGAGTAATGACTTTATTTATGCTTAGAGTATAGAAGATGAAGTACTTGAAATATTTAGTTTACTTTTAGCTTTACTTTTATTTTAGATTTTACTCTATAGAACATAATAATATTATATAATCACATTCTACACTTAACTATTTTATTCAATTTTCAATCTTTTCCAGCTTTTAATGTTTTTCTAGCTTTGCACCAAATCTTTCTTGAGAATCTGTGACTAGAGTGTAGCTATATTAACAGTATTTTCTGGCTTGAACTGTGATAAAGCAGAGAAGAGGAAGCACTGCAGATGAGTCAATTTGTAATGTGAACGAGTCGAGTTTCTTTTTCTGTGGCACTTACTTTATTTACCTTTCGGAATGGATTAAAAGTGGAGAACGAAAGGAAGTGAGAGAGAGAGAAAGATAGAGAGGGGTAGAAGAAGAAGCAGTAGAAGAGAGCACCCATTATGGACATTTATTTACCGTAATTTACCCACACCGATGTCTAATTAAATTTACCGGCGATTAACCAACTTGCCGGCTAAACTCAAAACAGAAGCACACACACACACCAATACAGTAACACACACACACACACACACACACACACACAGAGAGAAGCGTGGAGAGCAACGAACCGGGGAGACGACAGTAATTCGTTTATAATGCGTAGGACATGTTGACAATACCACAGGACATACGTAATGAGGAGGCAAATGGGGCAATGCCGACGCACAAGCGTACACTCAAGGGGTAGGAAGAGAGAAGGGGAGAGGTAGAGGGAATGATGCGTGCATCAAAAGCGAAGAAACTTGCCCGGGTTTTGGCACACAAAACTTGAAAGCAGCCCACAGCTCACGACTTTGACTGACGCAACAGCAACAGAAGCAGCAGCAAGATGAGCTGCAGCTGCTAAGCGAGGTGGAGAGGGGTAGAGGGGGGTTGGCTGGTCAGACGGGGGTTGGCCGCTGACAGTTTGGTGCTTTGACATCCGGGACGCTTCAAAGGTTCGCCGGGGTTTGACACATGTAAATGTGGTTGAAGTAATGACGAAATGGGCACTAGACAGACATAGAGAGAGAAGGGGAGAGAGAGAAGGAGAGAGAGGGAGAGAGAGATCGTTTCGTCCCTCGCCCCCAAGCCTTTGACATTCAATCGTCACCCCGTCGCCTGTTGTTGATGTTTGCCCTCATTATTGTTGTTGCTGTTGCTGTTGCTGTTGCTGTTATTGCGGTTGACATCGTTTTGTTTGCCAAAAGGACGAACGCATAATATTGTTGTGGCTGGACTGAGGTAGTCAGTGCGGTGGCTAGGGGGAAGGGGGAGGAAGGAGGAAGGGGGGGTTGCGGCAGGTGCTCTACGCGCATAAACCCTTAAATCCGGCTTCCGGCTCCGTCTCCTTGTCCTCCTTGCGCTAATCCCTGATGTGTCTGTGACATTCGCACTGACAGTGACAACACTTTGATGGGCGATCCACACACACACACACACACACACAGTCACATCATAGACAGCGACATTGAGCATAGCCTGAAGTGAAAGAGGAAGAGGAAGCCAGCAGCCAGCAGCAATGATGACAATGACAATCTGAATGACGCGACATTTTCATGACCCCTCAGGCTCAGTCCTAGACTGAGTTCTCTGACTCAGCCTCAGTCTCAGGTTGTGCTTAGGCACAAAACAGATAACTCTCTGCCTAATACAATGAATGCCTTCTAAGTGGCATTGCTAAGGCTTAATCATCAGGGTTAATTTCGCGTCAACTCAATTAAAAATTTGTATTCCTACAGTTTTAAGTACTCGCAAATGAATGAGAAAATATTTGATGGGTGTTTTTTTTTTAGAAAATATTAAAAAGAAGCATATAGAAAGTATTCTAAGTGGGTATCAATTGGGAATGACTTTAAAAAAGTTTAACTAAGATATCACAATAATTAGTCACAACTAAATTAAGTCCAGCTTTGAGGAATTATTTGACGGGAGTTTTATATTTAAACAAAAAACTAATAATGGGTTCAGGTTGCATATAGAAAGTGTCAACTGAGAAAGAATTTAAATTAGTCACAACTAAAATTAGACCAGCTTTGAGTACTCTCAAATAATTGAGGAAATATTTGAAGTACTAAAAAGGGGTTTATGTTGCATATAGAAAGCATTCAAAGTGGGTGTCAATTGCAAAAGAATTAAGAAAGGTAAAACATCATAACAAAAATTAGTCAAGCTTTAAGTATTGGCAAATGAATAAGGAAATATTTGACGGCAGTTTTATTTTCTCGCAAAGTACAAAAAATGGGTAAAATTTGCATAAAGCAATTATTCTAAATATTGGGAAAGAATACAAAATTAGAAAGGTTTAACTAAAAAATCGCAAAATTTTTAAAGATTTTTCCCAGGCCCTTATTGAAGTACTCGGAAATGAATGAAGAAATATTTTATGGAAGTTTTGTTTTACAAAATGTTTAGAATGGGTTCAAGGTGCATGAAGAAATCTCTCAAACGAAGTGTCAACTGTGAAAGAATTTAAGCTAAGGGTGTATTCTAAAAATGATAGTCTCATAATCCATACAAATGATTGATTTAAACAAATCAATTAAAGTCGACAGAGTATTCAAATTTAAAATACTCAAAATATTATTAAAGTAGTTTTAGGAAAACCTCAAATAAATCTAAATTTAATATAAAAATGAAATTATATTTAAATAAAGTTTTGGCTCATCAGCTAGTTTCTGAAGAACAGAACAGAGAATAGAATTCAAACTATAATTTTCTGTTTACTTTTATAGTTTCTTAATCCATTCCGTTCAAAACAAATCAATCATAATACGGCAAGTTCATATCTCCCCTTTTTCAGTCTCTTCATTATGTTGCACATTGAGCTTGACTTCATTAGAAACTCTTGCAACTGCAACTTGAAGACTCTCCCACGCTTGAGTTGAGTTTTTGTGTCTTGGCGACAAGTGAAAAGCCAAAGAGAGATTGTGAGCTTGGTAAATGTTTTCTAATCGCATTTGAGGGATCTTCAAAGTGAGTCGCGAGTTGGACGTTTTGTTGTTGCTTTCTGCTGTCTGCAGGCTGTTGACTGCTTGCAACGTTTTGTTGCAGCGTGCAACTCGTGTGTTGCATCTTGTGTACAACAAAACAGCAAACGTTTTGTCACCCGCATTTCTTGTGGCGCAACAAATTGCAAGATCTGCTTCAGCTTCAATGCGACGTAGGCGTTGCATTACACCGACAACAACACGTTGCCACCGTTGCAGCTTGCAACAAAACGCAACTTGCCACAGTTGAGTGAGAGAGAGAGGGAGGGAGAGAAGGAGAGGGAGAGAAGGAGAGGGAGAGAAAGAGACAGAGACAAAGACAAAGGCAGCTAAATCGTCGCTTGTTTTCTCAAATTGTTAACAAATTTGGAAGGCTGTCATTGTTGCCACTGCTGTTGTTGCCACTGCTGTTGTTTTGTGTCCTACAACAGCAAAACAGCCGAGTGGGAGATGAATATCTTTATTAAAAGACGACAGGCGGAATAAAGTAGGCTCGCCAAAAGCAAATGCAACTTAATGGAATCAACAAGCAAAAAATTAACTCAAAGAAAGCAATTGCTTTAAATATAAAACAAATGTGATACTAAGAAAAAAAAAAAAAAATGATGGACAATTCAATTGAGCTTCTAAAAATATTTATGAAAATGACTGGAAGTATTTAATAACCATACCTGGATTTCAAAACTATGTTGCATTTTATCTAATATATTGATGTTCTAAATGATAAGAGAATAATATTAAGAGGAGACCTAAAAATGTAAATAGATAAAAGTTTTCTGATCACAATTTCTCATTGTCTGCATATTCTAACTTCATTTGGGACCTTTTCTGTTTCGGTATTTCTGTTGACATTTGTTTAAAAGTTGCTACTTGTATCTGGTGATGTTTTTCTTTTATAATCCATTTGTTTATTGAATAGCTGGGGTATTTAATATAATATTTATCTATTTTGAATCTTTTATTGAACAATTTTGTTTTTCAGGTATATTTATACTAACTTGTTTATGCTGATAATTATATCATTTCTTTAATAAATAATCATCTCTGTTTTGATTCTGAATATAATTAACAATGTCTATAATTTGCCAACAACTTTATTTTGTTCCATTAGTAAATTCATGATTCACAACGAAGAATTTAAGAATAGTTTATTGATTTCCTTGTTTCTACTTTCGTTACGATGCTTGATTATTCCTTCGAGTTAAAATATGAGTTAAATTTCATATAAGTTATCCCTTTGTTTTTATAATCATTATATTATTATATTTGTTTCTTCTTCTTACTTCTTACCACACTTATAATCTTGAAGTGGGTGTCACCTTTTAATTTTTTTCCCACCTTAATTGCTGCGACCTCTTTTGGAATATTGTATTCTAGCTTCACTAATCCTTATACCAGAAATCGAGTTAAATACCGAGCAAAAGAGTTAGAACTTTGTGGAGCAATGTTAGATATGAAGAAAGGAATCGAAAGAAGAGAGAGAGAGAGAGAGAGAAAACTAATCGCTTTGCCATCCGTTTGCCATCTTTCAACAGCTTTTGTTTTTCCTACATCATCTAGAATTGCTTCAGTTTTTTGTGTCTTCTTGATTTTACTTTGTTGTGCGAGTGTATGCGAGTGTGTGTATGTGTGTGTGTGTGTGTGTGTGTGTGGAAAATGGAAGTGTGACAGGCGAGCCAATAAAATTCAAATGTGTGTGGCGATTGTCGCAACGCGCGGACTGTCGCTTCATCTTCTTACGACTGTCAAACGGCGAAGCGAGAGCAAAAAGCCAACACACAAACACACACACACACAAAAAAGCGCCAAACAATAAGACAATGCAGAAAGAGAGGAGAATGGGAGGAGAGAGAAGGAGAGGACAGCGGTCGCGCTGTCAAAGCGAGGACGTCAGCAGCGAGGATGAAAACGAAACTAACACGACAACATGCAAAATATTGGATGGACTTCAATGCGAATACTCAACAAGAAGAAGAAGCAGAAGCAGAAGAAGAAGGGGTTAAAAAGGGGGGAGAAAAAGAAGAGGAAAGGAGTGTGGGGGGGGGGGGGAGTACAAACATTAGGGAACATGAGCCCACATATCGCTGGCAATTCGACTCGCAGCTGCCTGCCTTCCTCCTTCCTCCTTCTTTCCTCCTTCTTCCGAGTGACATCTTGGCCACATATTTTGCTTGTCGAGGCGACGTCGAATGAGGACACAATACTGTCAACCGATGGAATGCCCGCACATTCATTTCATCCCCCTCCCCTCCCCAACTCTTCCTTCTCAGTAGTCACATCACACATCAGAGAGCTCGATTGACCGAAATAGAGAAATTCTATAGCTGACTTCGCGCCATCGACCCAACATCATTTATCAGTCGCCAAGTTCCAAGTTATTGCCAACTCGTCCAGATTTCTGCATACCATCGACATACACAGAGATACAGACAGTTGGATAAAGAAAGAGAGAGAGAGAGAGAGAGCGAATGGATAACATTGCAAATGTGTCAATGCTTGTTTTAGAATTTCGAATCCTTAGCATGTCCTACACCCAGACAATGTCCTGTCCTCTTCCCTTTTCCCCTATCCCACTGCTCTCTTCTGACATGTGTGCTTAGCCAGGCTGCAATTTGTTATCCATCAGTTGAGTTTTTTAAGCTCTTCAAATCAAGTCCAAAAAGAAAGGTTCATTTCAACTCTTTTCTTCATATATTCACTGCCTTGTTTTAAACTTATGCTATTTATTTGGAAAGTCTGCTAATTTATTAGCATCAAAGTGGGGAAATATATGCAGAGTAAACAAAGTTAATATATGATTATTTTCTATTTTATTATAACTTTATGCCTGCCTTAAACTGTGATTGTCTATTAATACTTTCTGCCTAGAAAATATCCTGCTTGTTGGCATTAGAATGTAATAAAGAAATACAAAAGACCAAACACAGCTAAACTTACACTATTTAATAGAAGAAACTCTATTTGTTGGTATTGAAATATACCGAAAACTGTAATTAAAATCTAGTACTATTTTATACCAAAGCCTCTGCTTAAACCACACTCTGATTATTTGCACAAAAATGTATTCTTATGCAATCCACTACTACTTTCTATTTCATCTTGTTGTCTAAGAAAACTGTGCACAAAAATGTAAAAAAGAAATACAAAAAAACCAAACACATTTAAATTACCACTTAATATAAGAAACTCTATTTGTTGGTATAAAATTTAGTACTTTTTTATACTAAAACTTCTGCTTGAACCCCATTCTGATTATTTGCAGAAAAATTTTAAATAAATTCACAAATTCTCATAGAATCCACTATTACTTTGGATTACATCTTGTAACCTAAGAAAACTGTGCTTGCCTACTATTATTTTATGATTGTTGGCATTAAAAAATCAAAGAAAAAATACTGATAATCATATAAAATCTATTATTTTTGTATACAAAACTTTCTGCCTAAGTCACACTTTGATTTTTTGCAGTAAAATTTAACATAATTCACAAATTCTTCACTATTATTTTCTATTACATTTTATTAACTAAGAAAACTAGTAACTGTCTACTCCTATTTTCTGCCTAGAAAAAACTCTACAAAATGTAAAAAATACCAACCATGATTGCTACTCCAACACTATTTAATATCAAGCTTTGGTTTTGTTTTTTAAATAAATATGCAATTAATACTAGTATTTTCTATTTCACCTACAAAATTTGATTTTATAATACTATTTTTCATTAAACTTAGACAAAATTATATATTTGAATCTATACTAATACTATTTTTCTCTAAACTTCTTAGACAAAACCTTAAATTTTCGCATAAAAATGATTGTCGCAAAATTTGCCAGCTATAACTCTGATAGTACCCCAGATAATACCAATGCAAGACGCAAAAGTTCGACTAAATATGTTCTTTGAAAAGGCAAAACAAATGCACATTTGTTGTACATCCGAATTTATGAACTTGCCCCCACTTGCCAGTCAGTTAGTTAGTTGTCTCTCACCTTGAATGGATTTTTGTTATTCGATCTCATCATCATCATTATCATAATAAACGCCACAATGCCGACGTTAGCCTTGGCGCACTACTAGTAAATATTGAAAAAGGCGAGAAATGCATTTTCCTTTCAACTGTTGGCAATAATTTTGGCAAATGTTCCCCATTACAATGGCCAATTTATGATATGGCAGTTGTCTGAGCTCTGAGCAAAAGTGCAACTGAGATGTGCAGCACATGGAATAACATTTTGGTCATAAGTTTTATCAACTTTTGGTCTTTGAACACAGCGGCGAGCGCATGAATATTTCTTTCGATATTATTTTGGCAATAATTTTCGCAGGCAGTTTTCCCAAGAATCAAGAGAGCAAAGAGAGAGAGAGAGAAGGCATGTAATCAGTCGAAATAAACACTTGTGCCTGTAAAATAGATAAAAATATCTACACTTCAATAAACATGAAAATCATCGACGGCGGTCCGACAGTTGAACGTTCGAAGAGCGGGGGAGTCAAGAGAGGGGGGCGGGGGAGGGAGGAAGGGAAATATGGAAAACGAGCGCAAAATGTGTTGAAAATTGCGCAGCAATGTGATCATAAAGCATTCGCCATTAATGACACAACCCGACAGATACATCCCATTGTCAATAACTTTTACGCGCCGCAGATTGCCACAGTGCCTGCCCCTTCCCCTCCTCCCCCTCTTCCACGCTCCCCCCTTCTTCCACCACCTTCTCTGCAGTCACAACTCGTTCCAAAATCAAATTCAAATTTCCCAAAGAGCGCATGCATGCAATTGCAGATACAGATATATATATATATGACGTTGCCACTCAGACTGCTGTGGCAAGAGCGGGCGGGCGCACAAAGGGGGGAGGAAGGGGGGAGGGGGCAGGGGCAGACTGGGCAATTGCGAGTGATGGCATCCGCCAAAACGCGCTAGCGACGCGCACAAGACACTCGCACATCCGTAAATTTATCGACAAACATTTGGACAGCGTCGGGACAGGCGACTGGCGGCAACAAGGCAGCAGACTTGCCACACAGACCGAGGCAGGGGGCACAGGAGGCGCCACGCGATGCAAAACTGGCGCTGGGATCGTTTGCTTCCTTTTCAATTATTAAGTGTTGCCAACTATGCGCGAATGGGCGATAAACGAGCCGCTCCATGTGTGTGTGTGTGTCTGAGTTTGTGCCTCTTCTACTTCTACTACTGCACTAGAGAGTGAGTGAGACAGAGAGAGAGAGCGACACTCATAATTTGTGGCACGTTACCGCAACAACTCGCAGTCGCTCTTCAATCTTGTGCAATGGATCTGTTAACTGCATTCATGTAGCCATTTATTTCGTATTTGCCTGCCAGATAACTGCCAATAGGCACTGTGCTAGTGCTTTTGCTGTGATGTGGCGCCTCGCATCTGAATAGCCAACAAGTTGACCGAACATCTGTTTGATGCCTAAGCACTGCAACGTTGGGCACTTCTCTGAGACACACTCGCCATTTGATTGTCAGTCAATGTTTTGCATGGCAAACATGTTAAAAGTGCATTAACATTCTGTTAACTGAGAGCTGTTGAATGTTAAATTCATTGCAAACATTCCTGCTTTAACATTCTGTTAACTGAGAGCTGTTGAATGTTAAACTCATTGCAAACATTCCTGCTTTAACATTCTGTTAACTAAGCACAGTTCAATGTTAACTTCATTGCACAGCTGTTAAGCTACATTAAGGATTGACTGATGACATTTTGGAAATTAATAAAGAATTAAGGAAATGTAATGAACAATTACTATTATCATGACAGCAAAATCTCTCATCAAACTAAAGATTTGTATAATGACATATGTAAAGAGCTGAGATGTTCTAACTATAAAACTTTAACATATTATTTCAATACAAACTTTCTGAAAATAAAGTATACTATTGAAAGTGTTTTTTACCACCAAGTTGTCAGAATAAATTTCATTAATATAAAAATAAATAAGTGGATTTAACATTGTGAAAGCCCTAAAGAAATATGGTGAAATGGTAATTGAACTATTTTATTGTGGAACCTATGAATATAATCTCTGTATGCTAAAACAACAATATTTTAATGCAATTCTAATATTGTGAAAAATTTTTCAACTTTTTTTACAACATAATTGCAGCTAGATTTTATAATAAATGATGGACATATTTTCGGTGAAATATGGTTAAAGGACATTTCAAGTATTATATACAATCTCTACTATATTGTAGAAGCTCCAACTCTGAGTTGAAGCTGTATATAAAAATGAATTTATTTGTATGTTAATAAAATATAAGATTGAAACTTATTAATTAGTTTATGTACTATGTTATATATTATGTTATGGAATCATTGAGATAATAAATAAAGACAAATTTCTCTAAATTCTATATTATATAGTAGAATCCTAATTCAAATAACATTATATAATGTTCTACCAACTTTTCAAAAACATTCCTTTATATAACCTCTGAAGTCCAGTTATTCAAAGCACTTTTCTAATAAGGATTGTTCCACCAAGTTATGCTAATTAAGTTAAATGTAATGCGGCAATCCTAAAAATCTTCCCTTCTAGCAGGATTACAAGTGGTTTTGAAGAGGTTCATTTGGGTTCGCGTTGGTCGAGTGATTGGGCAATGTAAATGAATGTAATGGATAATGGATAATGGATAGAAGTTGGAATCGTGGAGTTATGTACATTGCATTAGAAAAGGGCTCAAGTTGCAGCTGAAATGTCTGCTCATAAAAATCCACAAAGACGGCACAAATATTGAAATAAAAGAGGATTTGTGCGGCAAAAACAGAGAGAAAGAATGAAAGAAAGAGAGAGAACTGAGGATGAGGCAAAGGATTAACCTAAATAAATACAAAACAGTTGTAAAAATTGTGCCAACATTGCGAGCCAAACGCCAAAAAGAAAAGCCCCCAGAGAAAAATGCCATTTTGAATGAGCTGAAGTTGAAGTCGGGAGTCGGAGGAAGTTTTCAACGGGGTTATAGCAGAGTCTCGACTCTCTTCAGATGGAGATAGAGGAGATGGGCCAACAGAGTTGGCCGACCGCAATGATCTATCTATGGCCGAGGCAAAAAGCAAAACGCCAAGTGAAATAATAAAAGTCGACAAAGAGCGAGCGCAAAAAAAGCGAGCAAAAGAAGGAAAAAATGATGAGAAAAACAAATGCGCGTAAAGGGATATTGTGGCTAAATGCAGACTGAGGCTGAAGCTGAAGCTGAGGCTGACACAGCTGTCAGGCGGAAGGACGCAGGACGAAGGATGCGAATGGCGGCCACTTCATTATGTCGGCAATGCATGAAGTGTTGAAAAATGATTCCCTCAGCATCATCAAAAGCCGAGGGAGGCAAGAGCATTTGACTTTTATGCTTACTGAGGAGAGGAGAGAAGAGAGGGGAAGAGCTGCGAAGCGAGGGCGTTGAAACGAATCCGCTTTGGCCCAAAGCGCCGCAAGGATTTCAAATATAGTTTGCCAATGCAACACAGAGAAAGAGAGACAAAAGAGCGAGTGAGCGTTGAAAGTGTTGCGAGTGTTGAGCGTTAAGTGCAGCGGACACTGAACGCACAGCTGCGTCTCTGTCCTCTGCTCCTCCTTCCCCTCCTCCCACTCCTCCTCCCCCTCCAGCTCCTTTGGCTGGGCATCAACAGCGGGACAACGACGTCGACGACGTCATCATCAGCGTTGTCGTAAATTGTTTACTTGATGCCAGCAAAAGTTACTTCAAACAAAGTCATGTGGACACTGAGCAACAGCAACAGCAACTGAGCTGCAATCCTGGACACTCTCAACTCAAGTGAGAAAGAGAGAGAGAGCAACAGTGTGTGAGAGGGAGAGAGATAGTGAGAGACACATCAGGCAACGAACGGTGCGGCCATCAAGTGCAAAATGTTTTCGTATCGGGGCACATAATGTGAGTTCTTTAAAAGTTTTATATGCACATGCCCACATAGACAGACACGCCTCTCCCCTCTACCCCCTTTTGTTGCCACCCCCTTTCATCTACTGCTAGTGCATATTGCATATTAAAGTAATAATGAGATGAGCCAAAGTGCCAGCTGATAGCACATTCTGGCCACATCTGGACATTGCCAAGTTAAGGTAGATACAAAATTTATGCAATCATCAGCTCTGGCAGCTGCTCAACTCTCTTATTTCCCTCTCTCTCTCTCTCTCTCTCTGCCTCTCTCTGTCTCTGTCTCTACAAACTAACTAAACTGCGTTAAGTGGGTCACATTCATGATATCTAAATGCTCTTTTTTAGCATACTATTCTTTGAGAAGAACACGTTAATGATAAAATGAGTGATAATATCACAAACTATTTATAAATTCAACTTTGCATTTCAAACGGTTTTTTAATATAGAAAAATTGTACTATAGACTTACCGGATATACACATATTGATCTAATCCTTGTTGTAAGTAATAATAATAATAATATCTCGTGTTACTGTGATTTATTCCTTTTCCATCGAACGTCTTTAAAACTGTAAAATAATTAAATTTCATAATTAGATTTTTTATTATGAAAAGTATAAATGATTTGAAGTGAAATTTTGAATGTAGTAATTCATCGATATCTCGCTCATGACCTTTGGTATATTGTTCATATTTGTACGGTATATTTCGGTATATTTTAAGAACAATACCACACCCTTTTATTTTATTAACAATGGGTATCGAGTATCAAGCACACTGGACTTTATCATAGTTTTCTTACTTGTTTGACTTTCTTTTTATGACAATACTTTATATGACAACCATATAGAAAATATATATTTCATAAAAGAAGCTCACAAATAGAATTACCAATTTTATTATAGCTAACTTTAAGACAGCTTAAATTAAAATACTAAATAGAATTTTTGCCAAATTATTGAACAAATTTTAGTTTAATTTTCATTAAATTATAAAATAAACGAATTCGAAAGCAAATTAGAAATATCGTAAATCGGAACAAAATCAATCTTAGCTATAAATAGGGTTAATTTATAGCTAAGATTGATTTTGTTCCGATTTACGATATTTCTAGATAATAACTTTTACTTATTATCTTTACTTATTTTATTATATATTATAATTATATATCTTTTTCTTCTAGAGTCCTAGAAATTTTTGCTCATATACAAGTATTAAATAATTTCCACTATTACGGTTCTTAAATAATTTTCTATTATTTAAAATTCTCACCTATTAAAAACATTTTGTTTTAAATTATGATTATTATTTTAAGGTTTCTCATTATTATACCCGCTACCCATAGGGTAGAAGGGTATTATAACTTTGTGCCGGCAGGAAATGTATGTAACAGGTAGAAGGAGGCATCTCCGACCCTATAAAGTATATATATTCTTGATCAGCGTCAACAGCCGAGACGATCTAGCCATGTCCGTCTGTCCGTCTGTCTGTCTGTCCGTCTGTCCGTCTGTCCGTCTGTCCGTATGAAACACTGGATCTCAGAGACTATAAGAGATAGAGCTATAATTTTTTTTCGACAGCATTTGTTATGTTTGCACGCAGATCAAGTTTGTTTCAAATTTTTGCCACGCCCACTTCCGCCCCCGCAAATCAAAAAAATCGAATAACAAGCGTAATTTTAAAGTTAAAGCTGTGAATTTTGGTATATATAATAATAACAATAGTATTTATGATTCCTGAAAATTTGCTTGCGATCAGATAAAAATTGTGGAAGTTATTAAAGAAACACTTTTGTATGGGACAAAACGGCCACTTACGGGGGGTCTCAAATGCTTTGGCCGACAATCTGGTGTATTGTGCCGTCTATGGTATATTTTAAATGTTAGTATCACATCGTTATACCAAATATACCATTTGGTATATTTTTAGTATTTTGCAGTATTTTTTTTTGGTATATTTTGAAAATAATACCGCAATATTTTGCTTTTATTCAAAAGGGGTAGCGGGTATCTCACAGTCGAGCACACTCGACTGTAGTTTTCTTACTTGTTTTTATTTGAAATATTTCCTATTGCCTATAATTCATGCTCATAAAGTTGTTTCGTGTTATAACTGAATAACTAAAATTCTCGATTTTGATGATTAAATGCTCGGCTTTTATGTCGCTTCGAACTGTCGAAGAAATCACTTAATCAAGTTGAGCAACTGTTCATAGCAGGCACTTGATTAGCTGGCACAATTCAAAACTAATCGATATAATATTAATTTCTAAATACTTTTGTGCACTCGCAACAAACAAACAGGAAAACAAAAATAGAAGCGAAACTTAGGGAGAAATAAACGTAAAGTACGGAATTACTTCACGTCAAGTTGCCGTAAAATGATAAAATAAATAAAAAAAAGCAGAAGAGGCGAATGTATGAAAAAAGGAGAGAAAAAGGATATGTAGTAGGAGATGAGGAGAGGCCACTCTGACAGTGACATGGACGTCACTTACAATGTGAAAGTCCATTCGCTCGACATCCTCCTCCCTCCCTCCCTCCCTCCCTCTCTCCCCTCTCACCCCTTTTCTCCATCAGTGTTCACCGCATCGGCTGCATTGCTTTCAAAGTGTGTCCTGCAGAAACCCCTAGTGCAACCTTTTGCGTGTGTGTGTGTGTAGCTGGACACTCTATTTGTATTTCCTCTGAAAATTTATTGTAAAACTTAAAAGTTTTGATGGAAAAATAAAATAAATAGTGACATCACTAAAAGTAAAGAAATTATAAAGTGTCACCGGGGATGATAAGTGGGCTACAACAGCAGCAACAACAACAACAACAACAACAACAACGACGACGAGTACGTCGGCAACAGCATCAACAGCAGGAGTGACATTGCCAGCAACAACAACAACAACGAAGCAGAAACAACAACTCCAATGGCAACGACGAGCACAAGTTGAGGCAGGACCGTCAGGACTTTAATAAGGACATTGGACAAGCAGCAGCTGAAGCAGCGACGTCGTTGCAACTGGACAGCAGCACAATGCGATGGCAAGTGGCACGTGGCAGAGGCCAAGCAGCTAGGAGCAAAAAGATTGATTTAATACTAAACATAGAAATCACCGCCTAGAGATGCTCTCAATTGGTGCATTAAGAAAACAGCTCAACGAATGGATAAAATTAACAATGTGACCATGGAGAACATTTTTGGCACAACTAAATAATAAATTAAACCACAATTTTTCGATTTGTAAAACAAACATGATGCATGATGGAAATTTGAGAAGATTGTAAAGGAGAACAAAAGCAGCAAATGCAGCTCAAACTATACTAAAGAAAGGCTAATCAAAGAAAATAAAGCATTATTCTACATTACAACAATGTAGAAAACTATCAAATAAAATATCAAGCAAATTTTGCTGTTATTTATTCAATCTTTCATTTTATACTTAAAAATCAAGTATTACAGGTACTTTGGTGTTCGATTGTAGGACATCATTTTTAATCTAATCTGAATTAAAGCAAAGCATTACGGGACTTTGAATAAAATATGTCAAATTAATATACCGAAAAAAAAAATACAAAAATATTCTGAACAATCAATCACCAATTTAAAAAAAGGAAAAAATTACGGTATTATTTTTGTAATACACCAAATTAATATACCCAAAAATTACGAAAACATTCGAAAGACAATATTTTCCACACAATTTCAATAAAAGCAAAACAATACGGTATCAGTCTTACAATATACTAAATAAACATACCAAAAATATGCTAAAATATTTTGAAGACATAAGCATAATATTATGGTATTATTTCTGCAATTTACCAAAATTATATACCATCAAAATACTTAAATATTTTGAAGGCTATAGCGATATCTTGAAAATATACAATAGAGTATAAAATATACCAGATTGACAAACAAAGCAACAAAGTTTTAATACCATTCTACCCTATTGATAGCTGGGTTTAGAAAGATAATTAAAATTTTATGGATTATTGTGGTAAAATAAAAATATATTTGTATACATTAAATAAGTCTTACTTTTGAAGTTTAAAATATAATAATAGTAACTTTCTAGAGCTAATATCCGAGAATTTGCCAAAATTTACCACCTTATTATTAACTTGATCGCGTATAGAGACAAACTTCTCAATCTAAGATTATTTGTTTTTATCGTCACGTTTTTTGCGAGCATTCTTCTGTGGGTCAGCAGCAGATAATACACACATACACACACACACACACACACACACATACACACATACTAGTTACAGTCACTCACTTGGGGCAACTCTTTGAGAGGCAGCAAATTGACAAGACTCTGAGAACGTCAAAAAAACTAAACTTGAGAACTATTAAAGTTGCCATCTATTTTTGCCGCATCGTGGTGGCAAGGTTTTTTTCTCTCGCTCTCTCTCTCTCTGTCTCTCTCTCTCTCTATACTTATTGTAGTTGTAGTATTTCTCAAACAAGTTAAATTCTAGCAACATTTCACAACTAACACATATTCTCCGAGGACAATAAAAAATAGAATGCAGGACATTCGCTTAAAGTTTTAGCTGTCAGTTTGTTGCTGGCTGTGCTTTTGCTTTTGCTTTTTGCCCTCACACTTCATTCATGTGCAACGCCGTTTAAGTTTCCATCATTATTTAGCACAAAAGACGAGGCGACTAACCACAAGGGGACTGCGGCAAAAGCAACAAACGAGAGGCAACTCGCAACGCCAACTGACCACGGCCCGAGATGATGCCCCAAGGCCCCCAAACGCCTGAACTCTGCTCCAACTCCAACTCCAACTCCATCTCTAAATCCAACTCCAACTACAACTGCTGCGAGTCTGGAATATTTGAATGCAATCCCGCTCTCTTAACACTTTGATGTTAAATCATTCTTATTTACTTCGCAAAGACAATCAAATGATGTCAAAAATGATGTCGTAAATCGACGCAAGCATTCAAAGAATGCATTTACTTGACGCTACAACACACCAAACGCTTTTTTAAGTATTTTGTATGAAAAGGATGTTGTTTGAATTAAGTCGAAGTGAAAGGTTGAGTTTGAGATTGTAAATGTTAAATAAAAAGACAAAAAATTCCTTCTAAAATAAAGTTACGTCTTTACATGTGCACCAAAAAATATGATTGAACGATTGCTTAAACAATTATTTTTAAGAACAATGTGTCAGAAAATGTTATTCAATTTTAAATCTATCTAAAATATTCATAATACTTTTATCCCAATTTTGATATGTTTGAAACTATAACTTTTATGCATGGAATAAATCTTTTTCAGAGCAATCCAATTTTTTGTAAGTTTATTTCAAATCCTTTATTAGTATTAGTATTAGTTGTTATTTCTACTGAGATTTTTCCATCGTAAAGAGATATGCTAGTTATATCCTCTTAACTCTAATGCTCGAAAATTATCGATGAATAATGAAGGTGTAATTCCAAAAACAAGTTCAAATATTATCGCTAAGATTCTTCTTAAAATAATGTGAAAGCAATGAAAATGAAACTTGACTCCAAACTTGGTTAAGTCGTTATCCAAACTATGGAATTTTAAGTTTCATACTCCATATTTATTTTCTTTAATTTACATACTCTATATATCTTTTTTGCTCTTCTACATAGAAACATTCCTTTAATGTAAACATAACTATTATTCAACCAACAATTATTTTTCAATTTTATAACACATAAAGGAAAACAAAAAAATTATTCAAAAATAAAAATATCTTTTCAATATTTTCGAAAAACTAAAACAAAGCCTACATAAAATATGTAATTGTTTAAATTATTATGGCTTTTCAATAGACAATTAATGTTGTCTATTTTAAACTTGTTATTATATTTCAATATAAATTAGAAACAATTCACTTTCGATTAAAAGGTTGTAATACTAGTCGTATACTTGTTGTGCTATTGCTCTGCACTTGTGCTTATTTATCCAAGTCTTTGCTTCCTGCATGCCAAAGTTTATGAGTTTATTCAGTCCGTAGCAATTTGAGGCATGTCGCACTTGGTCAGTTTGGTTGCTGGCTTCGTTTTTGGGTTGGGTTTGGTTTGGGGCAAGTGGGTGGTGGGTGGTGGGTGGTGGGTGGTTGGGTGAATGGTAGGTGGACAGCTTTCAGGCAGGTTGACATATCAAAAGTATAAAATATTTTAAAAGAAATGTTTTCGGTGGACAAAAGTTTTCAATTACAACATTATAAAGATCGACAAGCTGTCTGCGGCAATATGCAGGGACACAAGCTTCCTCTCTCTCCCTCTCTCTTCCTCACGCTCTCTCGCTTTCTCTTAGTATGTGGCATGTGCCAGAAATTATTATTTATATGCGCTGCGAACGAAATTCATGTTCGACACACGTCTCTAAGGATTAACAGGAGTGACCACAAAATCATCATCAGCAGCAGCAGCAGCAGCACAAAAAGGCCAAAAGTGTTGCGGCCAATGGCCAAAGCATAGATGTTGATGGTCAGCAGAGCCAGAGAGGCAAAGAGAGGAAGAGAGGGGGGGGGGAGTAAAGGGCAGGTGCAACGAAGTTTGACGTGTGTCTGAACGGAAGCTGTTCGCTGTGAAGTTTTTGGCTCTAAACTACAAACATTTTTGTATAAAAATGCCCGATGGCTCAATTGACGAAGCTGCTTCCCCCCCCCTCCCATCCCCCCGCTCGATAGAAAAGGGAAGTGGCATAAACTGAAATATGTAGAAAAATGTTCCCAAGAGTCGCTAGCTCAAAAACAGTGACTAGATCTGTGGAAAATGTCCCAAAACAGAGCTAAAAAGTCAGCGTCAAGTAGCGAAAATGACGCATAGCAAAAACGAGAGAACTTTTTTCTTATATACATATATACTATATTATGGTATAGTATATAGTATGGAAGTGTGTCCGAGCTGTCAAAAGCCACTATAAACTTGTGACGTGTCAAGCGTCACAACATTCCCCAAATGTCCTTTGGCTGTTTTGTGTGGCACACATCTTGACTGCATGTGAAAACTTTTGAATTTATTTTTCTTCCGCTTTCTGTTTGCCATGTGCTTCTCGTTGTTGTCCGGCATATAATTTTTTAATAACGGTAAACGACGGCATGCCATGAATGACAGCTGAGCGAGTGCTATGCTGACCCAGCCAACTCCTCCATTGTACATAACTGTCAGCTTAAGTGAAAAATGTCATACGCGCGTCTGTTAAAAACTGTCGCCCTCTCTCTCTCTCTTTTCTGTCTGTGTTGTCTGGCCTCAAGAACTCAACCAGCGCCCCCTGGCGGTCAGTAGCGTGCGCGCACAAAACTTTGCACATCAAAATCACACGCCATGTCAACGTCACCTGCAAAAACTGACCATTCAACGATTCGGTGCGGAAGAGGGGGGAACAACAGCATAAAAGGGGGCCACAGGCCAAATACGTTCGTTGTGGGTCTCTTCGCGTCTCGTCTCGTCTCGTCTCGGTCACGTCAACGTCACAAACCATTTCGGTGGTTTGTCCGCCAACTGTCTTCATCTCACTTGACCGTTTGGGAATGTCACGAATCCTTCCCGAATTTCAATCACTCTTCCTCTCCTACTCTCTCTCTCTGTCTTTCGCTTAATGAGTGCATTCACAATGCAATTACGACGCGCTGTTAAAGCAATTGAAATGTTTACGTCAAGCAGATCGTTCAATGTAGTTTTGACGCTGTTAAGCATTTCAAAGAAGAAGGGGTTGAAAGTCTTGCAAATTTCATTTTTAGTAAAAGTATTTTGGAAATTAATATTTTCAATATTTCTAAGAAATGTTTTTCGATATGCATAAGAAAACTTATTAAAGCATTTAAAGAAGTTTGTATTCTGCAAAAACATGATAATAAAATACAGTTATCAAAGCCAGCATTTCGTGTACAAAAATATAAAAATCATTTTGATGATTGCATTTGATTATTTAAAAATTATCTTTTTTTTGTCTATTTCTTTAAAGATTTCTTTTTGACGGCTCCTATATATCGTCTAACATCTATTGTAGTTTCTTCCCCTATGCCTTGCCATTATTTTTCTGGCATTCACTTCACTTTATTCTTAACCTTCACTTATATTTGCGTCTTCTTTCCTGTTGTGTTCGTAAATGTTTTTTTTCCATGCTCACCTTCTTTCTATCCTTAACCTCTTCTGTATTTTCTATCAAACTTCATTCCTCACAGCCTTGCTTTGCTCTTCGAAGTATAATGGAAATTAGTTATTCTTTGCTGTTATTTTCCTTACTCTCTCATTCACTTCCTTAAGGTTAACTTCACATCTTTTTTGTTCTTCTTCTTTGCTGTTGCTTTCGAAAATGTTTTGTCTTCTCACCTTCTTCTTTGTTGTTGTGTTCTTCGCCGTTTCACTGGCATAACATTAAGCCACGCATTCATTCTCTCTGCTCACCTTCTTGCTATTCTTAACCTCTACTCAATTTTATAACATTCTTCTTGTTCTATTCTCAAAATATAATGGGAATCAGTTATTCTGAGTGACATTGCTGTTTTGGTTTTTAACACACAAAAATCAAGAACAATCCATTTAATGGATCTGCTGGCCTCACACGCAACCCACACCATATACGTACATACATATTTTTGTCTGTCGTTTTTTTTTTTTTGGGGAGACACGAGTATGTTTTATATTACTCGATAAACATTTATTTGGCAATGTTGAGATGTGAAAATGTGAAAAGTGTGTGAGTGTGTGTGTGTGTGTGTGTGTGTGTGTGTTGTAAAAGGCCACTGACATTTTACAATCGGACTTGTGACTGAGCCAGAGAGACACTTGCACAAATGAACATTTGCAGAAAGAGTTTCGACTGAGTGACAGTCGGCAAGACAGCCGACAATGTTCAGTTTTCAAATACACTCAAACACTAAGATGGCAATACTTACTACTATCTCCACTCCACTCCTCTCCACTTCACTACACTCCACTCCACTTCACTCCACATGCACAGCTAACTAAACAAACACGTACATACTTGTATGTCAAAAGTATTTCGAGATTTTTAGCTACAAAACTGCCAATAACAAAACTGGAAGCAACACACACACACAGCTCGACAACGAAGAAGAATTGAAGGAGGAAGAGGAGAATGCGCATTCAACTCAAACCAATGCAGTGACGGATGCAGTTTGGACAAATGACAGCAGACACAATCCCGTTGAATCGACTTGATGAACCCCGAGATATTCATTTTGCAGCTTTGCCTGCAAGTTCATTTTCATTTTCACTTCTCCAAGTCAAAGTCGAAGCCGAGAAGAAGAAGAAGAAGATGCTCATCAATTTTGGGAGAGCGAGTGAAATGAGCAAAAAGCCTGGCGGTTGACAACTACAAAACTTTTTAGTTCTACACATTGTTTTTTTTTTTCTTGTGTTGTGTGCTATTCGTTTTTCGTTTTTGTCATGTACAATACATAAAATATTTTATTTCATTTGTGATTCTCAAGTGAACACAGCAGCAGCGAAGGAGCGAGTGAGAGTACTTGGATGCAAAAATGTTTAGCAAAAATCTTTAACTTGGCAAAATAGTTGACATTTTAAGTTTTATTTTAGTGTGTTTTGTGTATTGAGTGTGTTGTGTGTGTGTGTTCTACTGATGACACTGACAGGCATGCAAATGCATTTAATTGGAAGGGTTTTATGTGCTATGCCGTGCTGCTGTCCTTGGGTTATCCTGTGCCTTTCGGCTTAGGCCATTCAGTTTGGCTTTCAGCAATAAAATAATTGTTCGCCATGTATTTTTCATTTCCTATCAAAATAGCTTTCGTTCACTGCCATTTTGCCTGCTTGCTTGTGCTTCTGTTGTGTGTGTGTGTTGTTGTCAATTGTCAATTAAATAAAAATAATGGAACTCCGTATCAATTTAGAGATTGCCTTTAGACTACTCAACACAATTAACTTGCTTCACTTCATACTCCCCAAACTTCAATTGCTTAAACATCTGTTTCTTCTTCTCTTCTCCATTCCTTTTCCAAACTGTTTGTCAATCAAAGTTCTCCGAATGCTGGCTGGCAAATTCAAACAGTTCTCGTACGTTGCAATTACTTGTCTACCTATTTAACCCAACTTCTCAACCATCCATCTATCTATAGCCATTCCGTCTATCCATCCATCCATCCGTTCATCTATCCATCTAGCACAAACGTTTAGCTGTCCAAAATGTCTATTCAACTGGCCATCTAATTGCAGCAGTCAGACCATCTTCTTCATCTTCCTCTTTTGCACTGTTGGAATGTCCTTTGGCTTCCCTTGAGTTTCGGCTTCTCTCTCTCTCTCTTTCTTTCTGTCTATCTATCGTGCATCTGCCTTAAGTTGTAAATTTTAGTGTTTAGTCCATTATTATTTTCACATTTTGCAGTCATTTACACTGCTCAGCGGAATAATACAGCTGCACTTGTGTGTCCGTGTCTAGTCCTTTATCCTCTTCTATTTTATTCTCTACCCTGCTCTGCTATGCTGTCCATCTCGATGTTCATCCGTCAGAAGTCCGGTTCATGTTGTCCTTCAGAGCTGTCCTTCTGCTCTCCGTCGCAGCGTCGCCATCTAAACACATTCCCCAAACACAAGTTGCACAAGTTGTACGAGTAGTCTGTTTGTTTTGACTCAAAAGCACGCAATGAATAAGGGAGTAACGAGTAGCTAGTTACGCAAGCAGACAGACAGTAACGAGTCGAAGAACTTGTACCTATCAAACATGCATTTGCAACGAGTTCGATGCATGTTGTAAGCAATCAAATTGTTGTAGACGATTGTAATGGAAAATGGGAATGAATGTATGTAATGACATACAACGAACGAAAGGGAAACTGACGAGTAGATGTGACGAGTACAATTTAACAATGAGTTAAACTCAAACTATATACAGATATGGACTGTCAACTATAGGGAGGAAATTTAATAGATATAACAACGAGTTAAACTAGAACACACTCAAACTTCCCAACTAATCCAACGAGTATATCATCAAAAAGGATTTTAATAGATGTAGCGAGCTCAGTTATACGACGAGTAAAACTAAAACACGTAGTGACGGTTAACCACAAAACAAGCATCTTTAAATGTTTGTAAGTAATGAATGGGGACATAGTTTAGAGAGTCAAGGGAAAGCAAGGAAGAGCAATAAAAATAAGAGTAAAAAATCAACTAATTAATATAACGAGTAAAATATATTTAACAATTTATGATAATTATTAAGTAACGAGTTGGAAAGCATTCATTCAATTCAACAATCTATCAACACAAGCAATATGCAACGAGTTGATGTAACGAGTAACGAGTAAATATAAAATTAATAAGAATTGCTCAAAGAACTTGCGTATTTAATGCGTTAAGCAACTAAAGTCCATTTGGTTATTATTGCACAAAGTACTCGTAGCTGGGGACGTGGTGTGGTCATTAAATGAGCGACAAGTCCGACGTCGCAGCATCATTATGCTGGCATTAATATATCACATGGCCAAAAGTCAGCGAAAACTCGACTCGTGGATTGGGATACCGTAATTGCGGTCTGTGTGTGTGTTTTTTTTTCTCGTGCTGCCCAACAACATTATTGGCAAAAATTAATTAAATATTTTCCAAATGAATGATTCAACATACATACATAACAAACAGACGGAGGCGGAGACACGTCTGCAGGTCACTCTGGATTTCGAATCGGAATCAAAACCATAACGAACGCGTTTGGGGGGGAAAGAGAGGGGGGAGTGGGGGGGGAAGCAGGAAGGTTGGCGGCGGCTCGTCAATGGAGGGCAACACTTATGCACTTCTGCATTTGAATTATGTCAAATCCATTTTGTTTTAATGAAACGTTGATTGTTTCGCAATTAATTTTCTATTGTTTGACAGTAATTATTATTATATTATAATTTATATTTGCATTGTTCGAAGCACACACACACACAACATAATACAAGAGCCCCACAAATTTGCCGATATGCAAAAACACAATCTCTCGTTGTCGCCGCTTTCCGCATTTGCATGTTGCATGCAACCTCACTCTCTCTCTCTCCCTCTCTCTCTACTCTTTGCTTAATGTACAAGAGTTTTGGTTGCGATTGTTAGCTGATAATTTCTGACAATATGAACTCAAGTCAAAAGTGAGAAGAGAAACGAATAAATTTCGAAAAACTTTTAAAGATTTTGAAGACACTAAAATGACAATTTATAATACAAATTTTTGAAACCTCTAAGATTATAATATAATACTCTATAGTTCGGATGGAATATAAATAAATTGCTAGAAGAGCATAGCTAAAAAATGTTTAAGATTTACTCGTTCTATATGCTTTTTTGACTGTAATAAATCTAAAGTCTAAAATCAATAATTGAGTTTAAATATAATTAATTTGTTTTGAAGGAAACCTTAAAAACTTTAAAGGTAAGTCTGTTCTATATGATATATTTAACTATATCTGAGTTAAAATATAATTACAACGAACGAAAGGACAAGCGACGAGTAAATGTAACGAGTAAAACGAATAATATTATGACATGTAATGACGAGTGTTGCTATGAGAAAATTGTAGTAGGGTTGAGTGGAGTCAATGGAAACCAAAGAGTACAAAACTTAAAAAAAGTGTGAAAAATCAAAAGATTTTTACAACGAGTAAACATAATGAAAGTAATGTTTTGATAGAGCCCTAAAAACTTTAAACTTAATTTGATTTTTCCGCGCAATTCGAATTTCAAAACATATTCAAATTATTATATTACACTCTTTGTATATACAAATATATTATATTTTTTGTATATTAAGATGCATTAATACATTTTTCTTGACTCACCAAATTCACTCGCTTCTTCTGCTTAAATGCCAACTGTTGCTGGAATCCTTGAACTTTGCATCAATCGATTAGTTTGCTTTGCTTTGCGTTGAGTTGCCTGCAACATAAACAGGAAACCGCATGATAAACACTTTGATTAATGATTAATTAGCATTATCAATATTAAACCATATTTAAATCAAAATTTATGTTATGCATCTCTGCACGAAGTTCGCTACCGATTGAGCAATTGAGCAAAAGGCATATTTATCTAGTCTTCAGCGTTCTGCGTTCTGCGTTGCATTAACAAATGTACCACGTAATCCATGTTTAGCCAGTGCAGGCCAAAAACTCGTACGACAACAATTTATATATATATATGCTATATATACATATAGTATATCAAGTGATGTGGCCATTTTCATGGCGATTGCTTCTGCTGCTGGACGATGTTCGTTGTCCGTCTGTTGTCTCTTTGTGTGTGTGTTTGTTGCAAGTTGTGTCTTGACACACGTATGTTTTTAGCTGTATTTCTGGATTTTGGCCAGTCGAAAAGTTGGCAGGGGACGGGAGGCGAGAGGGGGATACGCCATCTTGAGTATGGGGCCATAAATCGTGTGTGCTTTTGTATGTGAGTGTGTGTGTGTGTGTGTGTGTGTGTGTGTGTGTGTGTGTGTGTGTTGGGTTCGTCTTCGTCAGTTAATTTAAAACATGTCAGACAACTCCGACAACTTTGGACAATTGATTGACGTTTTAAAAGTTTAGCAGAGGAGGCGTTGCTTGCAACATCGACAACAACAGCAACAACAACTGTAGAGAAGAAGGCCACAAGAAAATCAACTGCAAGTGGACAAACACGACACACAACCAACTGTTGTTGTTGTTCAAGTTGTTGTTGGCCTGGCCTAGTCGGACTTGCTTGTCCAGAGAATATGCAGTGACGTTTTTGGAATTGCAAAAAGGCCAGAAAGTAATTTATTTATTCTCCATTTGTCTTGACGATGAGCAAACGAGCCAAGTGATGGCCCCGGCCACGCTTCGATGAATGCCATCACCATCACCATCAGCATCGACTTTGGCATTGGCCATGGTTTCAGCTTTTGGTTTTTCGGTTTTTCGGTTTTGACCATCATCGTTGTCAAGTTGTTGGCGTTGGCGTTTGGCATTACTTAGGTGTAATACACCACTCTTTGTAGAATTTTGAGCCGCATGTCTCTCGAGTGACCCATAAATGAATTTTAGTTTGCAACTCACATCAACTAACTAACTCAACAAGTATTTTGCGCCACTTCATCAAACTAGTTATGCGAATCGATAACTCAATTAATGGGTCAAGTTTGAGCTGGGAAATGATAAAATGGCTGTTGACTTTTAAGAAGAATTTCTCTTTATACTTTGACAAATTTTATTAAATATAGGTAGAACTTTTTCTGTCTGTATACTTTGATTAATTTAGTTTGACTTGCATAAAAGAATTATTGAATTTTCATAACCAAAAGAATTATACATTGTTGCCTAAGATGCTGCCTGAAAATTGGCCAAAGCTTTTGCATTAAATTATATGAATTCTTAATATATTTTAAAAAAGTTATTTAAGAAATACTTTTGTATGGGCAAAGTTGGTTGCCTGACAATCTGGTATATTTTGGTATTTTTACTATATAGATATACCCTTGGCATGTTTTTAATATTTTTGTGGTATATTAAATTTAATACTATACTGTATCAACTTAATGCTGCACTGTTTTGCTTTTATTGTAGCTTTATTACTTGTTTTGAAATAATTTTAAGAGATGCGATAGCTGTTTTTTGCAAAATGAGGATTCTTCATAAGAATTTCTTATTTCTCTAGTGATCAAAGTGGATTCTTAATAAGAATTTCTTATTTCACTAGTGATTAAGTTGCTATTTAAAAATTGACACATAAAATTCTGTTTAATATTTTCCCAATTATTTCTAAGATATTCCCTAGTTCCTTAATTAGATTTTGGTTTAACATATAATTTTAATATCCCACAAAAAAGTCCTTAATTTGCATTTCCTACAGTAAGCAAATTTGTCGAAGATACAAAAATATCTCAAGAAGTAAAAAAAAACTGCATTGAAAACGCAATAAGCAGAAAAAACTTGTATGTCTTTGGCAAATTTGAAATTTAGCCAGCAGCAAACAAGGACCAACTATCTATCCGTCCGTCCGTCCGTCTGTCCGTCTGTCTGTTCGTCCGTCTGTCGATCTGTTCAGTTGTCTATCTGAAGGCTGAAGGCTAGCAGGTTGCTTGCGCCTGCCTTTCAGCATTCCTCTTAACTAACCATCAAAAGAAATGGTCAGCAACTTTTTATAAAAGAACAAACAAGAAAAGCTATCAGCTGTTGAAGAGTGTGTTAGTGTGTGTTTGTGTGTGTGTGTGTGTGTGTGTGTGTGTGTGTGTGTGTGTGTGTGTGTGGGGGCAAAGAAGCATTTCCAATGCAAGATGACAGCTCATTCGTCAAATCACACAAAGAAAAATGTGAACTCTTCATCAGCTTTTTGGGTCGTCGTCGTCGTCGTTGTACTCAACGTTGAATGCCTTGTCCTTGCCTTTGCCTTGTTGTTGTCCTCGTCTTCGTCTTCGTCCTCGTCCTCATCCTCGTCTCTGTCTCCAGCTTCGTTCCGTGTCCCCAAGCTTGCTTTGTCTATGCAGCGAGCGCCATTTCGCCGCTGGCGAGTTGATGTTGACGTTTCAATATTGATGCAATGTGCTCCCGACTGCGTCTCTTCCTCTCCCTCTCTCTCTCTCTCTCTTCATCTCTTTCGTTTGGTTTACAGCATAACATATTTCATCGAGCATGTCCTGTTTTGCTCGCGCTGCTTGCCAATTCTTGACTGACATGAAAAATAACAAAACAACAAAAGCGGTCAGTGCCAAAAGGATAACGCGAGTAAACAGCGCCCTGACAACGTCAGTCTGACAAGACGAGAGAGAGCAAGAGTGCAAGAGTTTTGGGATGCACAACGAATGAGGCAGCGTCATCAAGCTGTATTGGCCCAATCCCAACTCCCAGTAAACTCCCTGGTTGATGCTTCGGTCAACGGAAGCAGCGTAATCCATCGTCGAACGCCTTTGCAGCATGTCCTTGGCAAGTCCTGCCACTGCTTTAGTTGCTACTGATGCTGCTGCATATGCCGCGCATTGCATTCACATTCAGTCGCTTTATGCTGCTTGCCACTTGCCACTTGCCTCTTGCTTGGCCAATTTTGTGCAGCTGTCGCTTGAACGATGGATGGATGATTGCAAGCATCTCTCTCTCTCTCAGCTCCATTGCCGCAAATCTTATGGAGCACAAACTTTCACGTCAAACTTGATGGAGTAGGCAGCACATATAGATTTTTAGTCTGGCTATAATATAATATTAAGCTGGACAGACATCGGAGTGCGGCGTTGCAACTTGCATCTTTATACTTCAATAGCATCATAAATTCCCTCGCTTTGCATGGGAGCAAAGATTTCTTTTTATAATAGTTGGCCTCAAATTCTTTCGGCTGTGATGCAATTTGATTCAGCAGCAATTATTAAATATGTTTAAGACTAAGAACTATCTCTTACTTAAGGTATTTCTCAAACTATTAATCAGTCTCAAAAAGTTGCCCTAATATATTTTAATCATATCTTACTTTTATCTTTTTATTTCCGCTATCCATAGGAAAAAACGCCTAATTGCTACCGGTCTCATTTGATTTGGCTGGCGATCTGGTATATTGTGGTATATTTAGCATGTAGTACTATATTGATATACCAAATATACCCCAAAATCTCAAATAATATTTAATATGCTAGAATTATGTTTAACCAATGCAATAATAATCTTAAATTTTTATCGCTTTTAAGAAATTTTATAATCGATTTAAGTTTTTATCACTTTGAATACTTTTCGAATATTATTTAATATTTTAAAAATCTTTTACAAATATGCCTTAATAGTTTTAATCATTTATCGCTTTGACTATCATTCATTTAATATATTATAAATGTATTTAACTTATTCTTTAACAGTTTTAATTACTTATTACAACTATTCCATTAATTACTACTCATTCTTCCTTTTCAGCTTGTTTCCTGCTCCTCTTTCAACCTTATGGCTAAGCTGCAACTTTTATTGATGCTCTATCATCACTGCCTGCTGTCCTGTAAAACTCTGGCTGTCAGTCAAGCCACGAGTTTGACCCAACAGCTGCCCTCCCCCCCCTCTCCACAATCTCCCGATGCCATCAAAGCGAACCCAAACTATAAATGATGCAATAATTCTTTAAACTTGCGACAGCCAAGACGTTGGGAAATCAAGAAAAATTTGCCTCGGGGAGTTTAGTTTAGCTGCTGGGACAAAGGATTACGCCAAAGAGATAGATTGAGAGAGCAAAAGAGATAGAGAGAGAGAGAGCGAGTGAGAGAGATAGACTGAGAGTGAGGTTGTGATAACTTGGCATAGGTTACGTGTATATGTGAAAAATGCAGAGGACATTAAAGCAGCTGCTTTTGACCCCTTGATGTATGACTGGATGATGGGTTAAGACTATCGCCCAGTTGCTTCTGGCGTCAGCTGTTCGTCCTTGCTGTTGTCCTGTGCTGTCTTTTCTTTTGCCTTCGTCGTCGTCGTCGTCAACAACAACAACAAACTTCTTCTCTCGTCATCTTTGGCGCGGTCGCTGACTGACTGACTGACTGACTGAAGGTCCTTTCCATTCCGTTCTGGGCACTGTTAATGGCTTCGGTCCATTATCTCGTCATGTTTGTTACAAAATTTAATTACTCTTATTTATTTTTCAGTGCCTTGCTGCGCATCCATCCCGGTCAACTGTCCACCCATCTCCCATCTCCACTCGTCGTTGTTGTGTTTTATGATTTTCAACTTCATCACAAAAATTGTGAACGCAAAAATTAAATGTGAAAAAAATTCAATTAAAAACACTTTTTCCTGCTGGATGCCTCCTTGCTTCTTACTGCTGCTGCTTCTTCTTCTACATCATTGTGTGCTTCTTCTTCTTCTTCATTTTCCTGTCTCATATTCTCGCCTCTGTGCTGCTAATGTTTCGTCAAAAGGACAAATCAGCGACAGGACAACACTGCACTTGACCCTCTATTATCTGCACCCCAAAACACCAAAACCCCGCTAAAATCTGAGACTTTTTTGGGGGATGCGGTAATGAGTGTCCTTAATTTGTTTTTACCCTAGAAAAATGTGATCACAATTTTGTGCTTGCGATTAATTTTTTTGAATGTTTACACTTTTGAATTTCAACGCGAGTTTTTGATGAAGTCTTTAAATGTTTTGCTTGATTATTATTTGAGCTAGCAAAGCTTTTGATTAAGGCTATACTGCTATAATAGATATATATGTTCGATTGAAAGCTTTCAAAGCTGCTGAATTAAGCTTAAAACAGCGCAAAGTTTCACAAGTTGTTAAAAAAGCTTTCGAATATCTCTTCTAGATTAAAGTTATATTTTACTTATATTTGAAACCCATATAAGGGTAAATAATGATGGTAACAGCACATATGAAGTATTTGAATCTAGTCGATATAATTATCTAGACTTGATTTGGAAAGTTCTTTCAAATATTTCTTAAAGTTGTTTATATAAAGCTAGAGTATTTTTTTATAGTAATGGTATTTTTTGAAGATTCAAAGGAAGCTTCTTATTAAGACTTAGAAAGTTTCTTTTGTGAATAACAAGAAAATAATAAGCTAAACTATAATTTTAGAATACCAAATTTAATCGTTTCAAATGAAGCTCGAGAGTATTGAAGTTGTTGTAAGAAAAGTATATCTTATTTGTTTAAAAGGCAACTATAAACTGCGCTTTGATTCAAAAGCTTCTAAAAGTTGCACAATGCAATCTTCTTCTTTACTTGAAGCTTTTATTTGCTGCCGAAAGAACATAAATTGGCCACTGCTTACTTTCCAAATCGTACCATAATTTATAGCCAAAGCTCTGATTGTTAGTCTACATATAGCCAGTGTCATTGGTTCATAATGTGCAATTCATTAACTGCCTTAAAATGCAAGCAGCAAAGTTGGAGTGAAGCGTCTTATAGAAATCGCCACTGCTTTGGCACACTCAATATTCATCTAAGTGCTTTCTAGCTCACAGTGTCTCACAGTGCTTTACCTCCCCTCCTCTTCCCCCCCACCCCCTCGTTTCACCCTCTCTCTCACTCTTTTGGTTCGGTGGCTTTGTCAGTCGCTCAGCATTACGAACAAAACGTTCGTCATTTGCTTTTGTCTTTGGGTTTGTTTGCACACGCCGTTTTCTTGCACAATCCTTGCACTCGTCACTGCCACGCCCATAGCCCAAGATACCACCACCGCCCCCGTCCCCCGTTCACCCAGTCAGCATTCAGCTCAGCATCAGCTTCAGCTTCAGTTCAACTCAAGTCGAGAGACGACGACGACGACGACGAGAACTCGGCCCTGCAGCTGTCAGTCAATGTGTCGTGTCACAGTGTCTCTCCATCTGTCTGTCAGTTGCATGTCTGTGTCTATCTACGTGACATCAGCTTCAGCTTCAGCTACAGCTACAGCTTCTTCTTCTTCTTCAGCTACAGCGAATTTTGTTCCTCCTTCGCCTTGAAGACGAAGAAGGAAGATGCTATTGCTGCTGCTGCTGCAGCCGATGGATGGATTTTTGGATTCGCAACTTGCACTTGGATTACAAGTCTGATTTTGATGCGTACATGCTTTGCACTCTCTCTCTCTCTTAGTCTCTCTTTCTCTCATTCTGTGTGTGTGTGTGTGGGTGGTTCACAAAAATATTGCAGTTGCTCAGCTGAGCTTACCCAACCTCCAATATGGGTCAACATACACACACACACACAACGAGACGGGCGTGAGCTCGCTCTAGTTTTCTTATGCTTTTGTCTTTTGTCCTTTTATTATTTTATTCCTGGCCTTGTTTTAATTCACAGCGTCTGCTGGCGCGTCATTCTCTTCCCCCTCCATCTTACCAGAGACGACTTTGTCGTCCTTTGGCAACGTCTCCAGCAACATTGTCTCAGTCGCATCCTTGGCTAGAATGTTTACACATAGCCATAGATACACACATGCTTCAACTTTGTGTGTGTGTGTGTGTGTGTGCGAGTTGCGTTGTAAGTGACATTTGCAATTTTCAAACTATTGAATGAGTGACAAGTTCTGCAGACACGATTGAAACTGACAGCTGCCCTCCTCTCTTTCACTCCTCCCTTCACTTCTCACTCACTCTTTTAGCCTCTACAATGTCCGTCTATTGCATTTCTTGTATTCCTTCAGCTTCAGCCACAACTACAACTAAAGGGACAGTCACAATTGCACTTGCTTCTTCTTCTTCTTCTTCTTGACTTGGCCTTGTCCTTAGCTTAGACTGCAACTACACTCTTTTTCTTTGCTGCACAGCATGCAGAGCGGACTGAATGGGTTAACTGTGCTTTAAGACACAGCCAGACTTTGACTCCAACTCTCACTCTAACTTAGACTCAGACTCAGTTTCAGTTTCTCACTTTGATGAGGTAAGTGAAGAATTTTAAAAACTTAAAGAATTGAAAACAAGTGCAGTTTTTTTTCGTTACTCCTGCATGTGATACGATTTAATTATTTAGATGACTTTATGAAGTATGAAATTGTTCGATTATAAATCTAAAGCTTTGATACAACATTTTAATACAATAAAAAGTTTGTTTTTTTTTAAAGATGAGACTAAAATGCAGTGAATAATCAATTAACTATACGTTCAAATAGTTGTGAACATCAACTTTAAAAGTCATAGGGAATTCAATAACAAAATTGCTAGTATAACGTTTTAATGACAAAGGTGGACTGTATATATTAAATATACCAAAAAATACTAAACAATTAAGAATTATTCAGTCGAGTGTGCTCGACTGCGTGATACCCGCTTAGCATATTGAATAAAATCATGTGCGATATTAATTTTAAAATATACCCAAAAAATACTAGAAAACGTAGCAAACGATATATTTGGTATATTTATATAGTGCTGATATTAATTTCAAAATATATCACATTAATATATCTATGCTATATTTGGTATATTGAGTCAAAATATACCGTAAAATACTAAAATATACCAAATTGACAGCCATGTCAGCTAAGAGCCGTAATAAGTATGCTTTTTTTCCATACAAAAGTATTTCCTAAACAACTTTTTATTATTGATTTGTTAATATCAATTAGCAGTTTAAAAATGAATGAATTTTGAATTCCTAAAGTAGTTTTATCCTTCAGCTACTTTGTTCAGAAGTATATGTATATTCATTTGCTTGCCCTCTTAATTTATTTACTAAACAACAAATATGATTTGGCGCATAAGCAACAAATCTTTAAGCCGAGTCAATGACATTACAGCTCTGCTGTTAAAAGCTTCTACAATGTGTTTATGTTTTATGCAAGAGCAAAAGTTTTGAAGATGCACATTTAGAATGTAAAGCAGTGCTAAGGTGCATTTGGGAGTAGGAAAATGATGCCAGGTAATTGGCATTGTAGACAGCATTAACGATGCGGCAATGCAGCAATTACTCAGGATAATGCCCAATTTGCATAATGCTGACGAAATGGCAAAAGTCTGACGAACTGTTGAACTGAACCAACTGATGGAATATAACAATAAAATAACATATTAAATGAGGAGCGAAAAGGGACAAGTTGACTGACTAAATGACTGACTAACTGACTGACTGTCGGACTGACTGACTCTCTGGTCATTAACAATTTCATTTATTTTGTCGCATCGAATTGGTGTTTGGCTGCACAATTCTCTGGCTCCACATTCCTGGCTGTCCATCAATGTCAACATCAATGTCACAGCCATTGGGGGCAACTCAAAGATAGACAGAGAGACAGAGAGACAGACAGACGTATAACGGGCATTTTGACAAATAATTCAAACCGCATTTTATAATGAATTCAACGCAGCTAGAGACCGATGTGAAGCCCCCTCTCTCTCCCATTTCCCTCTTTCCACACACAAAACACTCTGCAACTGCAGTCAGAACTTTAGCTATTCCAACTGCTGCAACATTTGTCGCCTCGCCTGACATTGATGGTCGCATTTGTGTCGGGGTGGTGCATGTTCTCTCTGTCACTTTGCCAAGATTTATGCTGTGTAAATTCAATACAAACTGAGATAATCGCAATGATGAGCCTGGCCTGGCCTGGCTTATTTTTGGATGCCTTTTAAGTGCTCGCTCGGAGGTGCGTCGCCAATGACGATCACAACGATGATGACGATGACGATCACCAAATAACGATCAAGTCACTCACGCATCATCCTGCTGCAGCCAGAAAGCTGGCAACTGGCAGCTGGCAGCTGAGCGGAGTCATCATCAAGCACTCGTAAACTGATGGTTTTATTGACCAGCTGAGTCGCTGTGTCTCCGGCTTGGCGCTCTTAAATGACAATCATAAATTGCAAAAATACTATATCGTGAGCATCGCGAATGTATCGCCCCGAAAACACAATAACAACAACAACAACAGATACATGCAAAGCAAGTGGGATTCAAAGGTAACGCAAAGTAGTCGACTTGCAAATGCCCTGCAAACATTATTTATATTGTTTGTCTTCAAACTCTTTATATATTATGCCATCTATTTCAATTACGAATGATTTGCTAATTATATAGTATATTGAATATACTAAGTATATCTATTATATATTAAAATATATTATGTCACTTATTTCATTTGAAATTTGAAATGTCTAAGTATACTTAGTATTTTAAATATACTATATAATTTGAAGTCTGTAAGTAAGTAAGTAAGTCTGTAAGTCTGTCTCCTCACTATATACTAAGTATATTTAATATACTGTATAAATTAGTCAGTATATATATACACATATAGTATATTTGATTTAATTACAAAAAAATACTATTTGTGCTCAGAAGTGATTTTTAAATGCTATCTTATCAATTGCAACTTTTATGAATATGTTCAAAATATACTGCAAAATTCTACCATTATTTCTATTATTATTTCAAACATTTGGGGAATATTCAAATATAATATTAATTATATTATTAATTTAGAGCTGCAACTAGTATTTCAATAAATTAGTTTATAATTCACGCCTATAATTGTATTTCTCTTCTAATAAAATAAGTTTAAAATCGAAATTAAATACCCTATAAAAAAAACCAACAAGCTGCTTTCTTAGTCATGAAGCGTAACCCGTTCGATAACCACTCATATTTACATAACACACACACAGTCATTAAGTGTTCCCCATAGCAGGGGAATGAGAAAGACAAAAGAATATAAATTATATACATATTACTCGCATTACCGCCGCTGACAGGTGCCATCATATTCGATCTCCACACTTCGATCGCACATTCGATCGCATCATCATCAAAGTCAATTAGCATTAAAGAGGGCCTTATCACATTTGTTTGTTTTGCGTGTTGTTCAAAAATAAACCGCGAAATTTTTGATTGAAATTTATATTTTTGGCAACGCCACAAAGATCAATTAAACGCTAAAAATGTGACATGTTACAGCGATCGAGACGATCGACGAGGAAGCAGCTTTGCGCTTCTCATTCATTCAAGTAGGAAACGGGAGCAATCGTGACGCTTTTCTCCTGCTGCGATTGATACAGATGAGCACCAATGGGAAAGATGATACTCTTCATTTCATTCGCAATCAAAAGAGTTTCGTAATGGAAACCATCGCTAATGCAAACAGAATTCTTCTTAGCAGCCAAGGATTCGTGTATGGGCTGCAAACTGACATCGCTGCAGTTGAAAAAGAACGTGGGACAATTGATAGCGACAACCAGTTGATAGAGCTGCTCAATAGATTCATTCCACATCGAGCTGGTGGCAAAGAGCAGACTCTCCTTCATGCAGATGTCAGCGATCTCGTCGATCGACGTGAAAGTTCTTACACAAATCACACCCGTTGTACCCTCACCTAACTCTCGGTGATGGCAATCAAAGACCAGCATCGGACTCAACTCGGGATATCGACACTTGCAATGTATCGTCTCGATGTTGAGCTGATCGAGTGCATTGAGAGTATTGCGAAATATCGATTCGTTCGGTTCGTCAAGTATCATGGGTCGCATTCCTAGCTTCACTCGCGACACAAACTCATCGAGCAGCGATTTCTCGACGAGCACCGTTGCCACCGCGTTGCATTTGAAGGGATTCTCCATCGATTTGATCAGAAAGTAGAGCGCACAATTGATGTCGCCTCCCTCGAATATGATCATCACTTGATGCTTGCAATTGGGCAACGAGTCCTCAGTCCGTTCCAAATTCACAGTCTCATCGGACAATATCTCAACGTCGCCAGCCTCTGAAACTGGCGGAGTTGGTGCATTCAACAGTGGGGCAATTATCGAATGCGTACTCGCATCTTTCTTCGGCTTCCAACAGTGCAGATCGTGCACCATGCTGCGGGTTATTTGAATGCTTGATTCATCCAAATCAATGCTAACCGTCTTCTCAGAGACTGTCTCAATTGACTGTATCGAAATGGCTTCGTAGCTGCCATAGTATCTGTCCACCATCTTTCGAGAATTCAAACTGCTAATTTCACAACCCAAGTTTATTAAATTTGTAGTGTGTGATACACTTGAAGAGAACTTTGGAAATATTTGACAACTATTCAAAAAGCACCTCGATAGTTGCTTTCATATACGATATTCATCGAGTTAACTTCAAAATTCGAGTAGAAATTGTGCAATGGGACTTAATTGAGGAAAACTTTACTGTCGAAGGCATCTACTTAAAGAAATTGTTATACGATATTTGCCTTAAATTCAATAAGCTATTCCTCATGAATTTCCTATAGTCCTGGAACTTTTTCTATTATTTCCTGCAGGGAAATTCTGTTACTTAAGTTACAATGTCTTCAGAAAATGATTTCAAAAGCAAAACGTTAGAAAAAATTCTAAGACATTCCATGATTTTCTACAAATAATCAATACCTTTACGATACTCAATTCGATATACGTTATTAAATTAATGCACAACTTACATTTACGATATTAATATTTACGATATTCGATACGGTGTTCATAATTTAATTACTGTATTAATATAATACGATTTTGACATCTTTTCTTCCGTGTGATAAGTGTAATATTCCCTACCATTTTCAGCAAAAAAACCTGAATAAGATTTCTAAATATATTCTGCATATATTCCACAACTGAATTTTCACAATTAAGCTCGTTCTTTGCTAACAATCGTATTCATTAAACTGCTACAAAATATATGCCAAGTTATTGTTAAGCAGCGGTGCTCTTATCGAGTAACCACTGTGCACTTATAAGTGATTAAATTAGAATATGCGATTAGAGAGCATTCTCAATTGGCTGCTGGCATTTGTGAATGTGTTTTTTCGGCAACATAAATATATAAATAGCAGCTAAATTGTATTACTTATTTTTATTGTCGGCTATTGTTGTTGTTGTTGTTGTTGTTGTTGTGATAGTCGCAACATTGGAACGTAGAACATTCCAATCGCACACGCCTACTCTCATAAGCCAATTAAAATTAAATTATATTCCGCAACTAATCGGCCGGCAGGCTTACAAAGCTCTCTCTTCGCCAAGAGTGCACCACACACTTCACTCTCCACCGACGCACCACTTTGTGGGTAGTGGTGGACAGCAGCAACATTTATCCAAATCGGAATTGGAATTGGAATTGGAATCCGCGCATAAAACTCAAACCCAGAGCGCGCAAATTATTTATTAATCGGCAAATTTATGATCAAATGTGACAGTAAAATTAAAATATCAAAAGCAGATACACAAAAATGCATTGCGATTGTTGTAAATGTTGTGTGCTGTGCTTAGGGACAGAGCCAGCGACAGCCAGTGGCAGCAAATGTGTTTGGATTTGTTGAAAATTAGCATTAAAATATTATAAATATTTGGCCAAAATATTATAATATTTCTGTAAGCTGAAAGGAGGAGGAGAAATGGCCTCAATTCGCAGCAGTGCTTACAACAAAGAGCATAGAATGTTAATTTTTAGTAATAACAACCATTAAAACAACAACAAGAATTGCAACAGCAATTACTAATACAATTAAAAACATTCAAAACCGCGAAAATATTTTTGGTATTCTGTTGCGAGGTAATAGAAATAAAATGCCAGCAGCAAAAAACGAGAAAATAAATTCCCCTAACGAGATATTCGAGAGTCTGAGATGGAGTTGAAATCAGAGTCGGAGTCGGAGGTAGGCGTTAAATAAACCAACATCAAGTGCAGTAGCAACAACAACAACAACAACAAACAAACAAACAAACAACAAACAATGCTCTCTGCTAACGATGACTATTTACATTTATCAAGAGTAATTATAATAAAATGCCAAAAATAAAATTTAAATTAATATAGAAAGCCGATTATAGAATAGCACCCACTCCAATTCGATAGATATTGGTAGTGGTACCCGCAGCTAACATACCATTTGAGTATAATAAAATTGCAACAACAACAGCAACAACAAACAGCTAACAGCTAACAACAATGGCGCAATGGCGCTGCAACAACTGTCAAATATAACAAATCCCATAAATCAACAATGGAAATTTGTTCACAGCAAAGCACACAACAAAAAATATCACAGAAGACAGCAAAAAAAAACACCTAAATAAAATAAAACAAATGCAGGCCTACATTCGCAATACAATAAATAAATAATTGAGCACAAACAAATTCGCGATAAAAAACTGTTTACATGTATTTAATGCTAACTTATTTCAGTTAGGTGAGCAGACGATTTGATGCCCTAACAAAAAGCGCGAATTGGATTTAAGCTTAAACAAAAAAAATTGAATTTAAAATAAGAAATTTTCTCATATACAAAAAATACTATCTGAGGAAATAGTCTCTAATAAAATTAGCAAAAGTCTAAATCAAAATTATATTAAAAAAAGAATAATTATATTGTTATTTAAAATACTATCTAAGAAAAAAGTCACTAAAAGAATTAGCAAAAGTCTAAAGCAAAACTATATTTGTATTTCGAAAATATTGTTTTTGGTAATTTGATATTTTTTTAAGATTACGAATACGATGATTTTGTATTCAATATTTCCTATATTATGTATAGTATATGCATCATTCCTTAAAGTATGTATTATACGATGATTTTTATTGAAAATTTTCTATGTTACGTATACGCAACATTCTCTAAAGAATATATTCCATAAAACGATGATATTTGATTCGATATAAGTAGCATTCTGTGTCTAGAATGAATTCAATTATATTTCTAATTTATTACATTATGAGCGTAATAAAGATTATTCCAACATATGATAATATTTCTATTTAAGATCATTTCACGAGCTTAAATCTTTGTGGTCCTTCGTTGTTAGGTTCTAATAATATTCAAGTTAATCTTCAAGTTGTACAAAAGAAGAGTATCAACAAATTAGGCTTTTCTAGATACACAAATCAATTGCACCTTGTTCTAGCTGTCAAAAGTAAAGTCTAAGCAAATATGCCTAAAATGTTGCCCAAGGTTGTAAAATGTTCTTTGATATTGGTATTTGCAGTAAGTAACAGCTTTCAAAATCCTCTCTACATTCTAACTCATCTCTTCACAGATGATAATTGTAATAACCATGCGGATAACGCTGCCCACAATCTTTAGCTTGAATCAACATTCGTACTTCAGGACAATGAAAGTGATTGTGATCAAAGTTTATATATCGCTGACTGCGGCAATATTGCTTGAAATGTTGGTCATATATCTGAGCATTAGTTTGATGTACATAACAAGCGAATGGATTATTGTAGTGGTAAATAACTAAGAATTATGATTATTGAATATGCTTATTAATCCCTTTCTTTCTTAGTATATACCTCTATTAGTTTATTCCACTTTTCGCACTTTTAAAACATTTGTTTTGCAACTCGCCTATCGCATAAGCGATAAGGAAGCCAAGCAATTTCTAACAGATCATTGGCATAATTTTATGGAGCATGGCGATGAGTTTTGGATTGAGATTCAACGCAGGGTGAGAGAGAGTTATAAACTATAAATTTAAATATAACATTTCCATAACTCAGTTGAAATGTTGTGGCCTGGATGGACCAAGAACTTATATGGACTATTTGCGTAGAGTGCACAAATCGTGCTACGATAATCAAACAGAAGATGGAAAACTGATAACAATTGGTTGCAATGATGTTGTCCAGGATCAATTTCAAGCCGTTAGAATATTAGCAATAGCACTTTGTTGGTTTGTGGTTTTAGTGCAATTTATTATGCTTATCATTTTGACAGCTTTTCTTCTAAAGAAAACTCGCAAGCTTCGATTTTTGAAAACACGTAAACGTAAATCTCGCAACAACTTTATGCAACGCTCTTTCAAATGAATCGAAGCCAATAAAGTCATCTTCTTTTACTATTAATCTCTCATCAAATTTGTTTTCGCCGCAATTACAAACAATTAAAGTGCAATTTGGTTTTTAAATTGAGTATTTGTTTTAGCTAGTTGCTGAATGAAAAAGATAATTTATTCCGGAATATTGAAAGGGCTAATATTGGGTTAATACTTGTGATTTATATTAATTCAGATAACACAATGGTTGAATTTATGTTTGTTTTCTTTTTTTCTTTATTTATTTGCAATGCATTTTTTTTTTTTTGTGTCTTTTTCGAAATGCGAATGTGAATTGTGTTTTAGAAATGTCAATTTTATCTAAAGGGTTTTGTGTGTGTGCGTTGCATGACAAACGTGAGAGAGACAAATAAAATAAATTGAAATTAGCTTCCTTTGTTGCCGTTGACAATTTGAATAAAATTAATATAAATTTTCACCCATTTTGCCCATTTTTAATTAATAAATGTCAAATGCTCTCGCTCTGTGTGCAAATTTATTTGTCTGATTTGTAATACATAAATACACACACAGTCTATATGTATCTTTGATTTTTCACTTTTTTTTTGCTGTTTCACGGAAAATTGATTTATTTTTTTTTGTATTTTGGTTGTTTGTAAATGTGGCGATAACAAATTTCACGGCTCGTTTGGAGAGGGGGGAAAGCAGAGAAATGTTGGCGCCACACACACACATAAAAATTACAAAATATGTATGAGACGAACAGAAAGAGAGAGAGAGAGAGAACGTGGAGACGGAAATATACTTTGGTCTTTCAAGCGGAAACGGAAGTCAATATTAGTAGGCAAAAATGAGAATTTCACAATTGCACAAAACAAATTCACAATTACAATTTTTGACAACAGTGCAGCACGGCAATTATTAATGGTCCAACTTGGATGCACCCAAAAAATAATGTTTATTTATATAGATGATATCAGGAAATCATTTTCAAAATTTATTACCCAACGGAGCTTAGATAGATGCATAAATAAGAATTCAAATTCCCGCCCACCTCACTAAAATTTAACAAGAAAGCTATAGTGGAGTGTGCTCGACTGCGAGATACCCAAAACAGAGCAGTATTATTCTTAAAATATACCAAATAATATACAACAAAAAATACTAGAATATACCAAATATATTCGTTACACATTTTTAATAAAAGAAAAACAGTGTGGTATTATTATTGAAAAATATACTACTGAAATACTAAAAATATACCAAATAATATACCACAAAATACTAAAATATATCAACTGTCAATTTCAAATACCTGTAAAATAGTACGATAGTATTCTTAAAATATACCGAATATACAGCAAAAATACTAAAATATACCGAAGATCGCATTTGGTATATCGATGAAGTACTACATTCAAAACATGGTATATTTTGATTGCTGCCAAAAAACCAATTAGCTCTAACTCTTACAGTCACTAAATGTGTGCATGGCTAGATCATCTCGGCTGTTGACGCTGATCAAGAATATATATACTTTCTTAGATCGGATGCACCTCCTACTGCTCTAATACATTTTCTGCCAGTTTAAAGCTATAATCTACCCTAGTAGCGGGTATAATTATTAACTTGAAACCAAGTTGTCTCATTCATAAAAACTCAACACACAATTAGCAATTTGAATAATAAATTCAACGACTGTGATTGATTGTCAGACTAATGCAGTAGATAAGGTCACTCGCTTGATTGATTGCTGCGCAAGTGTGCCGTAGATTCGGTGACACTCTGTCAGCGTTAAATTTAAAATACTGCACAGAAATAGCAACAAAAAAGAGTAGAAAGACAAACGCCACAGCACAAAGAACGACATGAGATAATCAGTCCAGTGCCAATTTGAAGTCATAAATTTGAAGGCAAATAATAAAATGTGACTTCAACTCGCATGCGAATGTGCGAATATATTTTTTATTTTGCTGGCTGGCTGGCAAGTGTCAAACATTGGCCATCAGACAAGAAGCACCCATTTCGAAGTGAGAGAGAGACTTATCATTTGCTCATAAAAATGTCAAAACTATCTCACTGACATTGACTGATGACAACGACGACGATGTCGAGTATATAACAAGAGAGAAAGAGAGTGGAGAATGACGATGGAGATGTCGACGAGTTGACACTCGCATGCGAGGATCTCATGTGGCAGGATGCCAATGCTAAATGCTTTTTTTTTTTTCTTTGCCAGCCAACCACTCGACAAGTGCCTACAACTGCTTTTCTGTTCCTTCTTTTTCTTTTTTTTTGTGGCGACAACATTCAACACGCATTCACTACGAAGCTGCTGCTATTCAGCCATCCATCAAACTCATCCGTCTCGATGCGCTCTTGAAACCATTCTTGGCTGTCATGAATCATGGCTTCGATTGAATTTTGATTGACAATATCGCAAGCATTTAAAGTGTCTGTTTCCTCCTCCCCCCCCCCCCTTTACAACCATCTATGATTATTTTCACTCGCACTTTGCAGAGTGATTTTCAAATCATTTGTCAACTGACAGATGAGCCATCGATTGACAATGAATACATCACATGAATTTCTGCCAAGTACTCTCAACTTGATGCCACTTTTCACAGAACACTTTTGCTTATCATTGTAATGAGAATGTGAATTTATGACTCCAACTAATCGTTTGTTACTAAAAGTGTGTCATCCCCAATGGAGTCGAACTAAAGCTGAACCAACTTCCAACTTCCAATTCGAACGCTTTTGACGTACACATCAATTAGCGATAAGATCGATTCGGTGAGATTTATGCCCATTGCTGATGTGAAATAACAATTTCTTTTGACATTGATTGAATTAATTTATGAGCCACAGTCACGATCGATACGACAAATAAAAAAAAAAACAACAGAAACTCAGAGCCAGAGAGACGTGACAATCGCATATTTATGGCGTTAACAATCTGAACCAAAATCAGAGCGATTTGAGTGATTACCTCTTTGCCCAATTTGAGATTTATACTTGGACGTCGAGTGAACCGAACAACGTTGTTGCCCAGAGACCACGAAATTTACAATCATGCCCGGAACGCGACGAACTCGGATGATAAGCGGCGAATGTGTTAAAATGTTCTCTCTTCGATTTTATTATGGAACTTAATATTGACTTATGTGAAAAACCCATTTGTAATAATGATATGACAAATGGCACTCTAGCTGGCAAATTCAAAGTTGTACAAACGAATTTGATTTTCAAATTAGATATTGTAAAGAAGACATGTAAGTGTGATTGGAATTATGTTAAACGATTTGATGGTATGACAAGTGAAATTATTATAAATCATATATAACAAAGAAACATTCAAAGCATAGCAGTGAACGTTGAAATAGCAATGCTAATAATCTACACGTTTAAAAATGTAATGTTGTAAAAAAGAATTTGACTTTGAATTCAGATAAGAATATGGAAAAAATGTTGTTTGAATATGAAATGCTAGAGGAAAAACTATATGAGAAATAATCTATCACTTTAGTTCAAGTCACTGAACGGCTTTTGATTTAGAAATTAGGTAAAATGTTTTCATTGTATACAAAAAGAGTTCACTAATAATGATACAAGAAATAATGGGCCTGTAAGGTATTGAATTGTGAAATTGCATAACAATAAGAAAAATGTTATGATCGTATATGAATTCTGGAAAATGTATAGCACTCTAGTCAAGATATTCAACGGGATTGCATTCTAAAATTACATTAAAATTTTCATACATAAATGGGTAAATTTAGAAATACATATATAGAAAGAACTGTATGGAAATATAGAGTTATATATGGCAAACTTAAAACTATTCAAAATCTCTTGATTTTAAATTTTGCGATACCCGCTTTCCATTTTCTATAAAAACCATATTGTAAAAAACACCAAAATAATCTACCAAAAATACTAAAATATTTCATAGGCCATATATGGTAGAAATATCGATATATGTGGCTCTACACTCACGTGCTGTATGGCAGAATTGAATTCTAACCCACAAATAATAATAATATGTATATTAGGTTAAATGAAAATCAATATTAAATATAAAGTGTCAAACTGCTTTCTAACTTTAAGTGATTTTTATGACTTTTTTTTAATAAAAATCAATATTAAATAAAACTTTGTACTCACATAAAAGTAAGCCACAACTTGCCATTCAAATTTGTTTCACCTGAAATGATAAAATTATGTTGCAGTTAAGAAACATTAAAGTTAATCAATCAAATTAGCAACTGCTTGCTGAGCATTTCAATTAATCTGTAGAAGAAAAAAAATGTCATGTGATAACTGGAAGACTTCAAAAAATTGACTGGCGAATGGCGAATGTCATTGCTTAATTTATATATGGTATACTTTTATCCCATTATTTAACGCACTGAAAGGAATAAAAGCAGCTGAAGCAGCAGCAGACGAGTGATTGAAGAGAGGGAAGTGGTGGAGGAAAGGGGGGGGAGTCAGGAGGGTGGGGGGATCACGTTCGGGGCGCATTTCAATTTGTTGGCCGCTGTCAACGAAGGCCGCTTGACAATCGCCAACAATCAGTGAGAAATGCGTTCATTTTAGGACATTTTGCATTAATTGAAAGCGAGTTGTGCGAAGCGAAACCAAACTGAATATCCATACACACACGCATATTGGCATCCAGCGTGCAGCCAAATGGTTTTTAATTATTTTTTTAAATTTATAATTTTTGTATCCCCCTCACCTTTCACCCCTCTTTTTCCACTCTCACGAGTACTCGTAAATAAATTGCAAATTATAACGAATACAATTCTTTTTGGCCTTTGCGCGATATATATTTTAATTTTAATTCAATTGCACGTCGCTCATCACAGTCAGCACAGAAGGCAACAGGCAGTCAGGGGAATTGTGATGCAAAGAGCGTGAGCCAACTGCGATGCTCTTCAAATTAACTGACATTTTGACGCAAATTATCCGCTGCGGGCAATCAGCCCGACAGCCCGACAGCCAATGGTCAGCTGTCTTTAGGCAACTACAATTTAAATGCTCAAAATATGTATTGCCATCAACTAATTATACCTGCTACATACATAGGCTAGAAGGGTATAATAACATTGTGCATAAAATCCGGTAGATTTTGCATTCTATGGTATATTTGGAATGTAGCGCTATATTTATAAACCAAATAGTCTTCAGAATATTTGGAATGTAGTACTATAGCTTTCAGTATATTTTGAATGTAGTATATACCAAATGTGGCCTTCTGTAAATTTTGATGTTTTGTGATATATCATTATATATATATAAGTGGCATCCAGTATATTTTGAATGTTGTTGTATATCAATATACCATATATATCCTTCAGTATATTTTAACTGTTGTACTATATTAATATACCAAATATAACTTTCTGTATATTTGAAATGTAGTAGTATATCAAGATACCAAATAAAGCCTTCAGTATATTATGAATGTAGTACTACATCAATATACCAATTATAGCCTTCAGTATATATTGAATGTCATAATGTATCAATATACCAAATATGGCAATCAGTATATTTTTAATATAGTAGTATATCAATATACCAAATATAGCCATCAGTATATTTTTAATATAGTAGTATATCAATATACCAAATATTGCGTTCAGTATATTTTGAATGTAACAGTATATTAGCAAAGCAAAAAAGCCTTCAGCATATTTTTAATGTAGTATTACATCTAAATATCAAATATAGCATAATCATATTTTCAATATAGTAGTATATCAATACAAAGTCATTGGTATAATTTGAATGAATATATAAATATACCAAATATAGACTTCGGTATATTATTGTATTTTGAGGTATATTAGTTTGGCATACTTTAAAGATAATATCAATATACATAATTTAGCTTTCGGTATATTTTAGTAATTTTTTGGGTATATTTTATGAATAATACCACAGTGTATTGCTTAGCTTTTATACTTGTTTTAATACACAACCTTTTGTCGATACGCAATTCACTTTCTCAATTAGACCGCCCGCTGCTTAGCTCTCGATTGATGACTTCAATTTGTGATCCGTTGCGATCGTTTCTATTGGCATCTAATTTACATAAATTACTTAAGAGATCTGTAAATGTTGAAAACCACTTTTAGTGCAACGCGTTCCGCATTCCGTGGGGGTCGTAAAAAAATCGAAACCTAACACAAACACAAAATATTTATAGTTCACAATCGAAAATTATAACCTAAATAAAATTTGGATTTTGTTTTTTTGGGAGACGACAGCTAAAATCATAAATTCAAATCTATACAAAAAGCTTCAACATCAAATACATTTGATGACAATAAATATAAAAAAGAGAAAAACGATCATAAAGCGCGACACCCAAATCAGTAATAACAACAACAATAGAAACCTCAAAAGCACTCACAGCATAAATCGCATATTACGACTACAACAAAAAGTACCATAAAAAAAAAAACAAGATAGAATTGTCAAAGTTTCAATGTGACGAAGCCAGAATACTCTAGGCAACTAAACAAAAAATAAATGAATTACTCAAAAAATATTACAATAAAAGGATCTTTTTACCTGACACATATATACCAAAACTTAAGTATAAATATATTAAAATTAAGATTAAATAATAAACCCTAACAGTCTTAAGAAACTATGATATCAACAAAATATATCTTAGATAATAAAAAAATACTTTAATAGTTTCTGCAAAAGCTACCAAAATATTGTCTTTATATACATATAGCATATTGCATATTATATCTAAAAAATGTATTAAAAAAAGAGATAAAATAAAAATATTTAATGCAATAATGGAAAGATCTTTTGTAAAAAGAATAAAAAATTTACAATAATAAATAAGGTCATTACAATGATAATGCTTTTTGCTATATAAGCTCTTTAACTAAAGATATACATAGCAAATATAATAACAAATTTAAAAAAAAATAAACTTCACAATTGAAATGAAATAAGATTATACTTTGAAATATATTAAATAATACAAAAATTTCGAACTCATTTCTTCACTATTTTAACTTCAAATCTTAATAAAAATTAAATGAACTAAAAATTTAAACTAATGTTTTTCCTTTTATATATAGAAAGCTGTTAAAAACCTGACTAAAATTATTTAAGTTTGGGAATTACCATAAAAAAATTAATAAACTCAAATACTAACTACATTTTTTCTAATACATACATACATATATTAACTTTATACACATTTTGTAAGCTCTCTATCCGCATTTCATAGTGAAAATACCCTCGGTTAGTGTATAAAACTAACACGACGGTGTCATAAACCATTTGACATTTATCAGTTCGTCAAATTGAAATGACGCGGAGCTCGGCTCAGTGAGTGACCAAAGTGACAAAAGCAGCGACAACGGCAACGGCAACTGAAACTCAAACTGGAAATGGGAATGAAAATGAAAATGTGACTAACGCGTGTTCAAAGCAGAGGTCGAACTTTATACTTTAAAGTGGCTATAACTTTGGCGCTATTGAGATGCATTTAGTCGCTTTATTGCAATGCTGAAATTTACAATTATATCGCAAGTTAATTCGCATTACAAACAATAGCAATACATCTCGACATGGAAATCGTGAATGCAATGCGATTGATTGCCATATTTATTTGTACGCAACACGGGACCATTTAAAACAAGGACATCACTCATAAAACGAACAATTCCTTCGAAGAGTCCTTCACCCGGAGATGTTTGCACTCGTATCTTGACCTCAAAGTCCGTTTGCAAGTGGTTTGAATTGTGCAACAGATACGCCTCATGCACCTTCGATAAATGCAACACTTGACACTTTGTGTATCCGCTGATCCAAGTGTTGATGCTCTCCACTATGAAGCGAGCTGCACGCTCCGATTTTTCATTCTTAGTTGGCATTTTCTTGAAGCTCTGGCACAAACAAAAAGCTGAAGGAATTCCCGCCATTTCGCAGTCTCGACTCTTGGGAATGGGCAGAAATAAACTAATACCTCGAGGCATTTTAAATGCCCTCATTTTCAGCAGCTCCGAGCGACTCTCAATCCAGACATCGCGAATTTGTTGCAAGTTCGTTAGATCCTTGAGTGTGGCATGCATATCGAATGTGGTCACAAGTCTATGAGCATTTCTCCTCAGATTGAGGGCAGCCAAGGGAAAATTCTCAGCAAACCATTTGGGATAAATGGCGATTAAAAGTGGCTGAGATTCCTCCAACATTCCCTGATAAGTCGAACGAAATGATCCATAACGCAATCCATGATCGGACATAAGAAACACAAAGGTATTCTCTAAAATATGTTTCGATTTCAAGAGATAAATCAAATGATGATATTTCTTATCCAAAAACTGTGCATATTCATAATAATCATGCACACCTTGAGATTGCCAGAAGAATGAAAAATGTAATCCAGCTTTCAAATGTGGCAACAATTTGTGTATAAATTCATGAAGAATATCCGCATACTTTCGATTGCCAGTGCAGTGTATATCCTCCTGTTTATCGATGCTATATCTGCAGTATTTATCGATTTCCAGCATTGCAGGGCGCAAATAGAAATCAGTTGGTTGCTTTTTAAATCCCCATTTGCCGTAGTTGAATGTGCCGCCAATAAAAGTATCTTCAGCGTAACTTGTATTGAATCCGGCAGCCTTGAAATGCTTCCAAATGAAATCGCATTCATCGTAATCGTGTTTGCCTATATAACACTTCTCCTCCAGCTCAATATCGTTGAGTCCACTGAACAAAGGCACCAAATTGGGATAAGTATTCCTTCCGACACGATTATAACCCCAGAACTCGACGTGTGGCATTGTTTCTATAATCGCATCCAACAATGGCATCGATCTCAAGTAATGCAAATGGGAAAGTGAATCGATACCAATGATCATCACAGATAAACGATTCTTTTGAAAAGTTGTTGGAGGTTCTTCACTAGGCGGTGGTATAAAGAAATGCACATCGTGGTAAACGGTTTTATTTCCTAGGCCAAAGCATTCAATCCTTAAAATTGTCACTCCACTTTTCACCTCAATCAATTCGTCAGTTAATTCAAATTCTATTCGATGCGAATGTTTATTCGAGTTGTCATCAAATCTTTTTACCCTCAGATACTCGCAATGCACATCAGCGATTCGATTTACTTCGCAAGCTTCGAGAATTTCCTTTGTTGACATGGCCAAAGCTAAATAGTTTTTACCATTGATTGTCTTGGCATCAAATAGTTTGATTTTCGTGCATTTCAAAGGCTTCATTTGTCCAAAATACGATAGAGCAGTCTTCGAAAAAGGATTCATCGCGAGCATGTGACATCCGGAGGTGTTGAGGAAATATCCTTCCATGAAATGATCCCGTTTTGTGGCATCGAATAACACCGAGTTTATTTTGAAGTAGAGCAGAATGCAAATTGCAATCGACAGCAAACATATTAAGCGCCATTTATTTGTGCCGATTGTGTAATTCTTGTTTGGTTTTTTCATTTTTTTCTTTTTTTTTTGAGCTTTTTCTTTAGGCAGTATAAACTAAGCCTACTATGGAAAAAATTTACAATTTCTATAAAACTTGACTTCAAATTCAAATAAAAAGTAAATAATGTTAAAAAGTGTTTTTCATAACTAAAAAAAGCTTTTTAAAAAATTATTTGTTCTATTTCAAAATTTGTTTTTTTTTTAATGGAAATCTTAAATCATGATTTGCAATCTACAATATTAGAATTAAAATAAGATGCTTTTAACCTTTAAAAGCGAATTCATTATAAAAATTATCTGCTAAAAATCTTATTCCAAGATTGCTTCATTTAAGATCGAAAATATCTTAAACCAACATTTTTACAATCTACTTTTCAATGTAGAAAATTTTCATCTTAAACTGCAAATTCCGCGTAAAAAACTTGATTTATGATTTATGAAAACCTAAATATGTTACTCCAAGACTTTTTTTTAAGTTGCATAATATCTCAAATCAAAATGGTTCAATCTAGATTTTTAGATATTTTTGTAGATTTCATAGATATACGAAATGAATTCCTGTAGATATAATAAGCAATGTTGAATTTGAAAGCAACAATTATTAAATAGTTTGCCACAACTTTAAGATAACAAACTTCAAACAATACTTTTATCGGTATTATTCAAGAGCTGCTTTAGGATTTTTCGTTTAAGATCGAAATGATATGTTTTTCAATTCTCGGCACATTATTTTTCTCTCTTTAATTTAAACAAAAACCCAAAAATTAATTTATTGTAGTTTTCATGTTTAAGCAATAACAATACATTTCAATTTGATAATTATGCTGCACACAATGCGATTGATTGCCATATTTGTTGATGCGTATTATGGGTCCATTTAGCGCCAAAGAATCTCTAGCAAATGTTGTCGTCCCTTCAAAGGATCCACCTCCTGGCAAAGTGCTCAATCGCACCTTAACGCCAAAGACTTCTTTATCATTGATACGCTCTAGTAGATAAGCATCTTGCAGCTCCTTTAACTTCAAACGTTGGCACTGCGGAAAAGTCCTCAACAGGTCATTAATGTTGTCCACAACGAATTGCGCCGCTCGCTGAGATCTCTCATCAGTTACGGGTATTTGATGCAGTTTATGACAGAGACAAAACTGAGCTGGAATGTTGGCCAAATGACAGTCGCGAGTTTCCGGTATTGGCAGAAATAAACTAATTCCTCGAGGCATATTTTGACCCAATTGCTGCAGCTGCAAAGTTCGATCTTCAATTTGCTCATTCTCTAAAAGTTCCACATTTGTTAGATCCAGAAGAGTTTCATACAAATCGAAAGTTGTGACAAGACTGTGAGCATTCTTCTTTAAATTCGCCATAGCCATGGGATACAATGCCTCAAGCCATTTGGGATAAATGGCAGTCAAAAAAGGCTGCGATTCCTCCAACATGCCTTGATAAGTGGCTCGAAAAGCGCCAAAACGAATGCCATGATCGGACATCAGGAAAACCAAAGTGTTGCTTAAAATGTGCTTCGATCGCAGACGTTTCAAGAGCTTTAAATAGTTGCTGTCCAAGAACTTGGGATACTGAAAATAATCGTGCACTCCTTGAGTTTCCCAAAACACCGAAAAGTGTGGCCCTGATTTCAAATGCGGCATCATTTTGTAAATGAATTCGTGGAGAACATCCGCATATTTGCGACTTCCAGAGCAGTGAACATATTCATCCCGATCGATGCTATAGCGAGTATGCGAATCGATCTCCAACATCACGGAACGCAGATAATAATCGGTTGGTGCCGCATTGAATCCTCTTTTACCGTAATTAAAAGTGCCTATGACACTATTATCCTCCGCATAGCAAGTATTATAGCCAGCTGCCTTGAACTTTTGCCAAATGAAATTGCAACGATCGTAACCGTCTTTGCTGCTATAACAATCTTGTTCCAACTCCGTTTCATTCAGTCCACTAAAGAGGGGAATCAAATTCGGATAAGTATTGCGTCCAATGCGATTATAACCCCAGAACTCAATGTGCGGTAGTCCTTCTATATAAGACCGTAGTAAAGGCATCACTCGGATATATTGCATATGAGAAACTGAATCGATGCCCAAGATCATAACAGATAAATGTGCCTTGGGCAAAGGATTTGCTTTCGGTGCTGGCAGCAAGAAATGAACATCGTGATAAACAGTTTGATTTCCTGGGGCAAAACACTCAATTCGTATTACAATTGATCCACTTTTGAGCTTCAATTGTCTCCTCTGATTGCTTAATTGAAACGTTCCACTTTCCGTGTATTCATTGACATCATCATTGATCCGTTTGATAATCTTATAGTTGCAGCTAATATCGGAAATCCTTTTCACATCCCAAGCTTTGAGTATCTTCTTTTCAGGCATAGATAAAACCAAAAAGTTCTCATCGTTTATTGTTTTGGCATCGAGCAGTTTAATTTTCCAGCATTTCATGGGCTGAAAAGGTTTCAAATGTTCAATCGCCGACTTGGCAAATGCATTGAGAGCGAGCACATGACATCCCGAAGTGTTTACGAAATATCCTTCCATAAAATGATCCCGATCGCAAGCTGCATCGAATAATATCGTATTCAACTTGAAGTAGAGCAGAATGCAAATCACAATCGCCAGCAGACATATTAAACGCGCCTTGTTCTTGCCAATTATTGGGGAAATCTTTTTTTCTTTTCTCATTTTAGTTATCATTATTATTATCAACAAATAACGAAGCTTACTGAGTTGTGTTTAACAATATAAAATTCAAGTATCGAGTAATGAAAAAAGTGCTAAACAGTAGAAACTGACAAATTAGATATCTTTGAATTCAAATCTTTTGGAAATTGCAATTGAAGTTCTTCGATTAATTGGAGTGAAAATTTAAGCGTTGAAACAAAAATATACCAGAGACTATATTTAGTATATTAATATAATACTAGTATGCAAAATATACCATAAAGTGCAAAATATACCGGATTGTGCACCAAAATTCGAGATTCAATCTTGAAGGAATTATAACAAGGAGATTTTTTTAATGAAAGCAAAACAGTGCGTTACTGCAAAAGCACTAAAACTATACCAAAGACTATATTTGGTATCTTAATATAGTAATACTACGCAAAATATACCATTAAGTGCAAAATATACCAGATTATGCACCAAAATTCAAGATTCAACCTTCCAGGAATTATAAAAGGGAGATTTTACTTTGCAATATATTTTTTAGGATTGCTATATTCTAGGATAAAATAGAAATAGTACATATATAATTTTAAATAATTTGCAATATATGATTTCAGTTTACTTTATAATCCGTATCTATAAGGATAGTATTTATTATCGACAATAACTATTCACAGAGATCTAAATTGAGAAAGACTAAATAAAGTTCATAAATAATATATATAGAATTGTTTGATTGAAGAAAGCGTATAAATTCTTAAAAGTTATGGAACGATTAATTTCCTTCATAAATATTGTAATACCATTCATTTTTCTGTACTAAACTTTTATATTTTTTAATGCAGCGAGCAATGACAATACATTTCAATTTTATAGTTCTGCACACATTTGGATTGATTGCCATATTTGTTGATGCGAAGCACAGGACCATTGAGTGTCAAGGAATTCCCAGAGAATACAGCTGTGCCCTCGAATAAACCTTTGCCTGGCATTGTTTTCAAACGCACTTTGAGGCCAAAACTCTGCTGATTGTTATCCTGCCTGATAAGATAAGTATCCTGCACTTCTTCGAGCTTCAATTGCGGACAAAGCGAATAATTACTTAATAAAGTATTTACGTGATCAACCATAAAGCGAGCAGCTTGCTCGGATCTTTTATCATTGGAGGAGATCTGATGCAACTTGTGACAGAGACAAAACTGCGCTGGAATGCTGGCCAAGTGACAATCCCTGATCTCTGGTATCGGAAGAAATAAACTAATACCTCGAGGCATTTTCGTACCAAGTGCTTGCAAGAAAGTTGTTCGGTTTTTCACATTTTCATCTCTTAGTAATTTCAAGTTAGTTAAATCCTTGAGTGTGGCATGCAAATCATAAGTTGTGACGAGACTGTGAGAATTCTTTTTTAGATTAGACAAAGCTAAAGGATTATTAGTTGCTAACCATTCGGGATAAATGGCGATTAAAAGTGGTTGAGATTCTTCGAGCATTCCTTGATAAGTTGTACGAAAATCTCCGTATCTTAAGCCATGATCTGACATAAGCAACACAAGCGTAGAGCTTAAAATGTTCTTCGCTTCAAAGAGTCTCAATAGGCGAAAGTAATCCTTCTCAATCAGCGGGGAATAATTGAAATAATCATGCACTCCCTGAGTTTGCCAAAAGAATGAAAAATGCGGCGCTTGTTGCAAGTGTGGCACAAGTTTCCTAATGAATTCATACAACACATCAGCATACTTGCGATTTCCACTACATTTGATGTTCTCTTTTCTGTCAAGTTCATAGGTTGTGTGACGATGAATTTCCACCATCACAGGTCGCAAATAAAAGTCTGTGGGTATCTTTTTAAAACCTCCCTTTTGATAATTAAACGTTCCACCGATATAAGTATCTTCACCGAAGCTCGTGTTGTATCCGAAAGATTTAAAGTGCTGAAAGAGCAGTTGACACTTGTCGAAATTCTTTGCATTATTGTAACAATTCTTTTCCAATTCTGTCGTGTTCAAGCCACTAAAGAAAGGCATCAGATTTGGATAGGAATTGGAACCCACTCGATTATAACCCCAGAACTCAACGTGTGGCAACGTTTTGATATAATTGCGTAATAAAGGCATCGATCTTATGAAATGCAGATGTGAAATGGAATCGATGCCAAGTATCATCACAGAAAGTCGCTGTTCCCGCTTCGATACCTTCGTTTTTTTGCCCAAAGGAGGCAAAAAGAAATGCACATCGTGGTAAAGTGTTTCATTCTGAAGCCCAAAGCATTTAATTCTTATGATTCCCACTCGACTTTTAACTTCGATCTGCCTTCTACTCTTGCTTAGCGAGAAACTTTTCTCTTTGCTACACTTATTTTGTCTATCGGAAACTCTTTGTATAACCCAGTATTCACACTTTATATCGGAAATCTTCTTTACTCGGTAAATTCGTATTATTCTTTTTCTACTCATTGATAGCACCAAGTAATTTCTACCATTTATTGTCTGAGCTGTAAACAGTTTCTTCTGGGTACATTTATAGGGTTTCAGTGTACTTGTGTGTGCCAGGACTTTTCTCGAAAATGGATTGAAAGCGGGTACTTGACAACCCTTAGTATTCACAAAATTATCCTTCTTGAAAAATCTTTCGCTCTGTCTATCGTTGACAACATAAACATATATTTTGTAATAAATCACAAGAAAGCATAGTAGAGCAATTAAATATAGCCAGGGAACTTTGTTGATTTGAAATACTCTTTTTGGATAATTTATCATATTTAAACATACTTAATTTGATAGAAAAAGAACAGAAATTTTATTATTTAATATTTCTTCTGCTTATTAAGATATCGCAATATTAGGAGTTGGGAATATTACTAATAAAAAAATAATCAAAACAAGTAAGCTATTTTATGCCCTACGCAAAGTTTTTGCAAAAAGCCTCAAAAGTTGTATTGGGTACATTTCTAGCGAAGCTGGGACATTTTTTGTACTCTTGTGTTGATTGATCCCACAATTGGCATGCCTACATTTTTTTCCTATGTCGCCTGTTGCTGCGCCGCTGCTAAACGTTTTCTAAGCAACACAATTACATACATACACACATATAAAAGATCAAGAGAGCGCGCTTAACTATGTATGTCCACCCCTAACAGAACTCTTGCCCTTTCCTACTGCTTACTTATTTGCATTTGCCTGCATTAAATATGCAAGCTTACAAGCATATATAAAAGGGAACAAATGCTCTACAAGCGTCAATACATATGTTTGTATGTGCATACAAATAAAAAAAACTGTACTCACATTGTTTTTGCAAAAGCAAGTGCTAGCAGCTGCAATTATTTACGCTGCGACTAATTCGATTGATGCGTAGCTCTTCACATTACACTTTAGATGAACACACAATAATTAACTATGTATTTGTATTAAACGAGCACAAAATTACACATTTTTAACACAATTTAACACTTTCACTTTTCACATCTTTTCCACGGTCACAATAGAAATCAACTGATCGAAAGCTTTTTTTGCACGTACAAAATTTAAGCAATGTCAAAGCAAGAGACGAGCTTTCTAGCTGTGCTCTTCTTCTTGCACACATGCTTAAGTACGTACATATGTATGTAAATAGGTAAAAGGAAGACAAAAGTGCACATGCACTTGTTGTTGGAGCTTCGAGTATGGGGTTTTATTATTATATGTATGTTTGTTAGTTGGAGTTTAGAGCTTGGTGTATGTATGTATGTACGTATGTTTGTTGGTATGTTTATGGACTTTTGAGTGGCTCAACAGAGCGCTGTTAGAAGTATGTAGTCGACTTCTGTTAGGTTCTTTGATCTTAAGGAAATGTACCAACAACAAGTGAAGGGAAATGGCAAGGGAAATTGTAATTAGTGTACAGTGGCGTATTAAGCCCAGCAAAAATTGCTCGCTTTTTGAGGCGAAATAATATCGATGGAGAGATTAAATAGAAAATTAATTAAAATTATGCTGGTATTAAATAATTGAATAACATAATTCTTTTTGTGAGTGTGGGAATATTAGATAATGCGACGACCCCGCGTATTATTGCTCTACACTGTAGTTAGACCTTTATGGGGAAATTAATTAAAATTGACAATTATAAAGAACTAAGGGAAAAATTGCCGAAAAATAAATGAATTAAATTTGTAGGCCAACAACAACAACAAAAATGGAAACAATTGAAATAGTTGATCCCACGCAACGATATGACAACAAATAAAATGCATTATATTTTTTGGGTTTGGCTAACAACTAATAAATAAGGGAACAACTAAATGCGATACGAAAAATACTTTGTGCAATTGTTCTAAATAAATAATAAGCACAACTGTACAGCAAATATACGAGTGTATGTGTGTGTGTGTGTGTGTGTGTGTTCATTTGAATTATAAAATCTAATCACCTTTGTTTAAAATTTAATGAACGCAATAATTTCAGAGGATTTGCAGACACCCTCCTGCGGAAATCAGCGATGCTTTCCAACGGACAAGGGAAGTAGGGGGTCTTAGTAATTGGTGACAGCCGCGTTATGTTGAAGCCAGTAACCAAATAGTGTGTGTGTGTGTGCTAACCATAAAAATTAAACGAGAAACAAAACAAAACAAAACAGCGAACAAAAACTAAATGCAAAAAACAAATAAAACGGATTTGTATCTGTTAACGAAAATCTCACCTCTAACCATCTAATAAAGGCAACAAAAAAATGATAAATAAATTAAATAGAAGAAGTTTTAATACACTATCAACTAATTAAAACTTTAATTTAGCTACTAAATAAAATTTAATTACATTAACAATAATAAAACATTATAAGATACATTTTAAACTTTTAAACTTTCTTAAATTTTCATGTTACTCGTCATATTTTAGTGTATCAAAACTATGTAATGCAAACAAAAGAAATATATAATTTTATGTTATTTATCGAATGCAAATAACGAGTTTACAACAAATGCAAAAACAACAACAACAAGAACAACAAATATTTAATGCATTTTTAAAAATCGCACAATTTATTTAACAAATTATCCATTTGAATGCTATTCGCTTTGTTTTGTCAAATGAGGTTAATTTGTGTTCAACCTGTCATCCTGGCTTCTCTCTTTATGTTTGCACCCTTCTATTTCTCTTTCCTCCCACTCTTCTTTCCACTCAATCGCACTTCTCACTTCTCAGTTTTCCCTCTTTTTCCGGTGAATATACTACATATATTGTTATCTAACTGTTTAAGTACTTGTATATCCCATTTTATGATTACTACGACATCAGCTTTTAGTATTTTTGGTATTAAAAATATAAATAAGATATGAGAATTAAGTGTTCAAAATAAATATATACAGCATATGTTATATATAAGGTATTGATCTTAAATATTTTTACTGTTTATCTCTCTCTTCAAATCAAATTCATTCAATCATTAGTACTTAAAATGCTGCAAATCATATTTCTAAAATATTTTACGCTTACATATTTTTTGGCTTTTGACTTCCATTTTAAACGCTATTAAAGACCTTAAAATATAGTGAGTAATAAGATACATAATAATTGTATGATTTGAATTAAAAAGTTTCAGTTAAAGTGGCGGAAATTCTTTTTTTCGAAATATTCAATACTTTTCTTATTCATATTGTAATATAGTTTGAGAAGCCATAATAATCTTATAAATAGTCATTTAATTTCTTACAAATATTTTTCTTTTTCAAAGGTCTTAAAAAGTTCTTCATCATTTTAAAGTAATTAAGTAAGTTATTAAGAATTGTTTGCTACTTTTCTTTTAAACATTTATTCCTAAATTTTTCTTTTAGTCTTTTAAATTTTTTTTAAAGAGCTTAAAAAGTTCTTTATTATGCATAGGAATTAATCTTTTATGTATATGTATTATTTTTATATGTCTTATTTTTTTTAAATTTCCTTTTCAACGCTATTAAAGGGCCTTAAAAGTTAATCACTCAATTGTTAAGAATTATTTGCTACTTTTCCTTTAAGTTTTAAGCTGTAAACTTCAAAAATGTATATAACATATGGTTAACAGACCTTTCTATATAGTTCTATATAGTATTTGGTTGATTCGTACAACATATTGATGGCTTTCTCTTCTTCTTGCTGTCGAGTCAAATGCAGACGAGAGTTGTGCAATCTAAAATAATTGTGGTGCATTCAAAAGGTGACTGAATGTGAGTGTGTGAGTGTTTGTGAGTGTCGTGTATGAATGTGTGTGTGAGTGCTGTGTATGAATGTGTGTGAGTGTGTGTGTGCGTGTGTGTGTGTGTGTGTGTGTGCGTGTGTGCCGTTGACGTTGTCATCAAAATAAAAATTAATTATGCATTCTATGGGCTGCATTTGAATTGCTTTTGTTGTTTGTTACTGTCATTTCTATTTTATTCATTGTTAGTGCAATTGTTGTTGTTGTTAGTGTTGTTGTTGTTGTTGTCTGATGCATTTTGTGCGGGATTAATGCGGCATTAAAGCCGACTCTCAACTCCCTCTTCCCGATTCCAACTTCCACCCGAAAAATTGTAAATTCGCAATTGCGTTTGGCGACTCTTTTTAGCATTTTGGATCCGATAAGCGTTCGGCGCAAATAAATTACAAATATAATAATTAAGCAGCATTATTTTTGACAAAACAAATGTCCGATTAGTTGCCACGCCCACTCAAGCCCACGCCTCCTCCCTCTCACTTCGTTTGCTATCGTAAAACGCATTTGTGCATAGGAATTAATTACGCATAATGACAATTTGATAAAATTGAAAAATTACATTTTATTCAAATTGATTTATTGTAATTAAAAATTCTATAGAACAATGCGATTTTGTTGCCACGCACGTTGTGCGTTCTGAATTTTCATTTAATTCGATAACTAATCGATAGCTACTCTACTCTATAAATTAAACCGAAAAAATTAAATACAAAATGTAAGTAAACTTAATAAAAGTAAAATATGTAAGACTCTTTTTGCTTGAGCACTGCATGCTTTACGAGTAGTTATCGATGTTATCGGTACTATCGACGCACTTTATCGATAGTATGAATATGAAAAATTACTTTTTCCACATTGATTTATTGTAATTACAAATTCTATAGAACAATGCGATTTTGTTTTTGCTTCGTGCGATCTGAATTTTCTTTTAATTCGATAACTAATCGATAGCTTTACACTACTCTACAAATTAAACTGCCACCGAAAAAAAATATAAACAAAAATTAAGTTAACTTAATGAAAGTAAAATATGTAAGAGACTTTTTGCTTGAGCCACTGTAGAAAACCAGTTTTGCGAGCTTTACGCGCAGTTATCGATGTTATCGGTACTATCGAACCTGCTGTATCGATAGTAAGCATTTGTTGCACTTGCTGCGGCTTCGCTTCCACTTCGATTACACAAATCGAGACCGATTGATCAATCACTTGAGCCACTTCTTCAGCTTTCGCTTGCTCTTCCTTCTCCTCCTCATCTTCGTCTTCTTCTTCGATAACTGTGTGCAACTTGTAATCGTTCATGGGATTCTCTGGACGCACACGCACCAAAATATCGGCAGCATAGCCAATCTTCTGGTGATCGTAGCTTAAAGCTATTTCGCAATCCGTGATATTTGCATACTTCAGATACATGAAATTTGTTTCAGTGAATATTCTATCGATCACTTGTCCGATATCCACAAAGAAACTATAGACGAGTCCCATTTGCTCAATGCGATATCCGCTCACCGAAATCCAGAACATATTCTCTTTCATTTCCATTTTCTTGCTCTTATTCACCACGTTCTTCTTCTTCTTGCTCAATTTATCGGTTTCTGTGGATATATCCGACATTGATACTCTCTGTTGTTGTTGTCGATGAAAGGATTCTTCGTTGTAGCCGCCTAAGAATTGTTGATGATATTGTTCACGCGACTGCATCTCAAAGTCTTTTAAATATGAAGTCATTCTTTGACTTGGACTATTGCTATATAATTTCTAATTTTACGTAATTATTCGGAATGCGAAAAGTGAAAAAAAATTCGACAACATAAATGTGCTGAGTATATTGAAAGTGTTTCGTAAATACTTGACAACTATTTCAAGGATTAGAAAATTAGAAATAAATGAGAAAGAATCGAAAAAAGTTAAAAATATTTAATATAAATATATAAGTTTTGATTTATATCACTTTCACTTTCACACTTTCCTTTTTGTATTCCTTTAATTAATTATCATTATTTAAGAAAAAGAAAAAAGAAAGTGATATCTTTAAAGATATATACTACTATTAAGAAATTTAAACTACACTGAAAGAAAATACCAGTTTCTAAAATCAAAAACATTCTTCTTTAAAATAAGACCACTTTAAGAACAAATTTCTAAACTAGGAAAAAAAATTACAAACAGACTAGGAACAAATTACAAATTCTTAAAAAATACCAAAAATACTAGATTAGGGTTACAGCCATAATACAAAATTATATACTATATGGTATATTTCTAGTTTAAAAAATAAAGATACATAATTCTACTATGAAATTTGAATTAAAATTTGAGTTACACATGGAATATAAAATAATATACTAGTAGTTGGTATATTTTAAGTGGTATTTTCTTCTTTAGTAGTTATTGTCATAGGAATACAGTTTATTATACTTTAAACAAAAGAAAAAACAAAAGTTAAGAATTATAAGTAAATTACTATTTATAACATTTCTTTAATTTGTTTTCAAATATTTCTTCAAAAATTGCTCAACTAAAAAGAAAACTTGAGGAAATTGCACACTCAGTTAATAGCTTATTTCTTTTCCGACAAAGAAAGAAAAATGATGGAAAACTGCCTGCTAAATATTGACTGAATAATATTGAAAACATTTTCAAATTATCGGCGAGATCAAAAGTGGACTTTATTTACGCATAATTTTATGGAATTTACGATCCGATTATTTTTTGAAGAGGAAGAAGCAACAAGTTCAAAGGGGACTCGACAACAATGAAAAAATGAAAGAGAGAATGAGAAGAGAGCGGGCGAAGAGAGTCAATAAAATATTAAAAATTAGCGTGATAAATATGTGTGTGGCAATCAGCCGGTAGAGGGCGCCACTGAGTGCGGCTGAGTGGGAATTTTTTGTTGGGTGGTTGTTGCCACCCACAAAGTGGAAAAGAAAGCATCAAAGGCGCCGACTGCGGAAGTATCTTTCAATTGGACCAATTCGATAAATCGAAGATTAAAGGCGGCTTCCTCTGTGTGTGGACTTCAAACGGAGTCGCTGACGAACCTGTTGCTTATGAACTCAATTGTATTCAGTATTTAATATATCTTTGCTTCAATTTGTTTATTTGTTTGCTTTGTGCGGCGGCGGCGGCGGCGCCCTTTGAACTCGCAACTCTATTGAACTCAGGGGCGAAGTGATGAATCCAACTATTTCCAATAGGATACTACGTAATGCTGCCAATCAGAAGGTGTTAATCATGCGCGAATCATAATTCTTTAGATCAAAGTGCATAACATATCGACAGCTGCTTAAATAATATGAGCGATTCGATAATTAGCTGTGATCTATCGATAAAAACGCTTGAGATCCAATGAGAATCTTATTAAGCGTCAAGAGATCAAGCAGATGCTTGTGCGAAAGCGAGACAGCTGTTTAGCAGCAATGCCAACTAGAAAGCAATGCTATAGATCTGCTTATTGGAATTGTGCAAACTTAACACTTGCCAATTAGCTTTGTAATACCCACGCTCTTTAATACTCTTTTTTATTCGCCGCTTTACACAAACAAATGCCCACTCACACTCCCACTGGGTTGTGGACTGGGCAGCGGGGTGAAGCGCTTGGAGGTCGCCGGCGCTGCTGCAGTCGCTGTTGGCGTCGCTGCCAGCGTTTGCCGGCAAAGTTTGCACATGCAGCGCGTCTGTATTGTGTTTGTGCCGAGAGCGCCAACAATAACAACATGTTGTCTGACGCTCTCGCTGCGCTGCACACTGCTCTCTCAGCGTGAGCGTATGCCAATTGGCACTCTCTCGCTCTCACTGTCTCTCGCATTCCCCTTTTGCAGACGCTGCGCGCTGTTTCATTGCCAGCACGTTCCAGCCACTTCCCCAGCGCATTGCCCCTGCTAGCATATTTACGCTCTCCCGCTCGCGTTCGCTCTTTCTCTCTCTCTTGTTGTGCTCTGTGTGTGTGTGCGTGTTTTATATTTGTGTTCCCCTTTTGCTTGACTGCTGTCAAACTATGCTGCTCGCACTTGCCTGCGCAGCGCCTCGTGCCATCTCGTTTGCTCGCCCAATGAGCTCTGCTAGTTGTACGGCTTGTTACGTTTTTTTTTTTGTGTTGTCGTTTTGTTTTTGCTTTGCTGCCTGCGCTGCTTTGTCTTGTTGTGTGCGTTAATTGTTTTTGTTGTAGCTACTGCAAACACACACACATACACATACTGATAGACAATGCTCACCCCACCCCCACACTCACACGATGAGTCTCATCTTTTGACGTGTTTTATTATTGCACTCTTCACTTGTCGTTTTGTTATGTGTGTGTGTGTGTGTGTGTCTGTGTTTTTTTCTGCAGTTGTCGCTTTACCGTTTTTATTTGCATAATTGACAATTGTCAATCGAAGAGCGTCGATAATTATCGATTTAAGTGGAAGTTATTTACTAGGAATTTGAAGAAGTCTGAATTTGCTTATCGATTAGCTATTTTTGTTGAAATTGAATCTTAATGATGTGAATTTAAATTGCTAACACGCAATAATGAACATTTAGATAAATACATAATAAAAATAATTAATAAATATTGAAAAACTCAACAATTCAAAACTAACATATGAAGTAAAATATATTTTTTTTGGAGCTGTCAAAGCGATCAGGGGAAAAAAACTGGTTTCATTTTAGCAGAATTTGGAAAATGTGTTTCATCAGCAAAGGCCTGGGTGACAATCTCTGTCAATGCTTTCAGCGGTTGACAGGTGTCAAAGGTGACAGTGGCAACCCTGAGAGCAGTACCGACAGAGGTTGCAACCCTGGCAAAGTGCAAAGCTTAGCAAACATCTCCGAGCGAACCAAATGGATGTGGCGCAATCAAATTCCAACGAAACTAAAATCAAAATTCAGCGGAAAATCTCACAAGGATTTTTGGTATGCAACGAATCGTAACATTATCCTGGCACTGGGTAGAGTTCTAGGACTCCACGCGGACGTTGTGCTTGAGTTTCTCTTCACGCTGACTCTCCAGAATTTCGCGAGGATCCTGAATCCTGGAGGAAATGCATGGAACTTGGGCCGCGTTCCGTTCTCCGAGGGCAACGTCTGCGATTACTATGCGGGAATCTTCGATAGCAAAGGCAATGTACGGAATCCCTTTCACCCGGACGTGTTGCAGAAGCTGCTCGGATTGATGCAGCAGCTGCTGCGACAGGACAAGCAAAGGGAGGAAGTTCCTAACCCCTTGCCAAGGGCAAGGAAAGCGAAACCCAAGCGTTCCGAAAAGATCTCCCAACGCGCCGGCATCGGACCCGATTCCCTGGCCCGAGCCAATGGCATTCGAAGGCGTTTTCAGCTCAGTGAGCGGTATCAACTCGCTGGATGGGGATCGCAAACGGTGAGCGACAGCTGGAACAGTTATGAGAAGCACCTGAGTCAGATGTGGCGCCACAAAGCACCGCAAGAGGTGGTCGAGGATATTATCAAGGCGGATGTAACCGCTCTCGATTGGGCGACGTTGCAGGCACGCGAATGGAATGAAGACGAGCTGAAGATTAGCAACAATCTTTATCGCTTGCTCTATGAGAATCTGGGCACTGCCCGAAGTCGGGAGCTGAAGCGTCTGGTGCTATTGGTGAAGGAGGGAACGGGAGTGAAAAACCATCTTGGGGAAATGCTCGATGCATTGCGTGAACTGAATCTCAATAGAGCTGCGGAAGGTGAAAAGCAACACATGAAGCGGTTGTCGCAACATTTGTCCCGGGACTATAACAAATTGAACGACAAGTCGCATCACCATCCGATGTCAGCGAGGAGAAAACACACAACTCACCGCAAGGCGGAGACATCGCAAACTAATATCGAAGAACCTGGGATCCATCCTCGTTATTATTATGGCGTTCAGGTGCCGATTTTGGCCCATGAACCTTTTGATCGGACAAAGCCGCGCACCTGGATTCGACGTCATCCGGATTCCATGCGGTTCAACGCCGAAGGACGTGTCGTCCGCTCGGGAACTGTGCGTCGCTATAGGGGAAAATCGGCGGCGGATCGTTTGACCGAGGCACGCAAAAAGTTTTCCATTCACTCGGTCTACAGCGGCAAAGATGTTCGTCGTTCTAGCATCAGATTCAGTACAAACAGCGATGGGAACATCGGGAGTAATCAGTGAGAAAAGTGGGAAAAAGTGTGAGCAATGTGCGTATCGGGAATATCTGAAACATAGGGAGTATGAGGAACACCTAAAACAACAGGACAAGTCCACTGAACAGGAACAGTTTCTCGTCTCCCGATGAGTCTCTATCACAGCGAGGAACTGTGACAAATCTATGGCGTGATGTAGTGTAGAATTTCTTATTATAATCTGTAATCGTTTTGTAATTTTGTTAATGAAACCAAGACAAAATTTGTAATACTAATTACAGCTGATTAAAGTGCGAGTGTGTATAGAATTTGAAGGTGTCTTTTATAATGGAGAGGGTGGGAAAAATTATGTCAAAGAGGTAACTTTAGTAATAAACATATCAAAGTTGGGAAGCATTTAAAATGACTTCTTATGGCTCTGAAAAATTTGCACAAATTTAAAGCAACTCCCTCTCTATCTATCTTTTTCTCACCCTATCTCCCTCTCTATCTATCTTTCTCTCTCACCCTATCTCCTTCTTGCTCTCTCCCTCTCTCTTTCTCCATCCCTCCCTCTTTCCCTCTCGCCTCTCTCTTTGAAAACCTTGAACTACTTTTTTGAATTCCAAAATCCTAAATTCCAAAATTTTTTCTGTTTATTCTAGACTGCTTTAAAGTCTATTGAAATATTCTTATTCAATCAATGTTAATGTTTGGCCAGTTTTTCTATATTTGAATTAGAGTTTTACCTGGACTATATTAAGCACAAACTCCTTAAGATGTATACTAAAAATAATACTTTTGCTTTTTGTTTTCATCGCCACTTTCATCGCTTGAGTTAACCACAAAAAAACAAAAGTTGTTGTTGCTGTCCAATTTTGATGGCAGACATAAATTGGCATATGAAAATCCAGGTAAAGCCGCTAACACAGCTGTGCTACTAAATCATTATGATTATGCTTGGGCATTCATGAGTGCACTCACTCACACACACACTCATTTACAAAAGTATTCACTCCGTTTCGAATTCGAATTTATTTTTAGCAATTCATTTTTGTTGTTGGTTTGTGATTTGCTTTTATGATGTGTAGTAATTTGTTGGCTCGTTAAGTTGCTTTAATAGACCCCAAAAGCCCTTCACCCCCAACACGTAGAGGCAACCCTACATCTATGGTAACCCTAGCCACTCCTCCTCCTCCTCTTCATTCTCCTCCTCCACTTTTTATTTCCACTGCAACTGAAAATTCACAATCCGTTCGCTGCATTTGTTGCGTTCCGATGCAACCTCAAGCTTTGGATAAAAAACACAAATAAGTTGGGATAGAGAAGAGTGTGCTAGGTGTGTAGATACCCTGTACTTTTAAGGAAACTTTACTCGCTTAAATTGGGAAGCTGTTAGCTGATAGAATTTGGTATACAAGTTGAAATTTTAGTGGAATTCTTATATAAATAGAAGCGACATTTAAATTCTTTCTATTTATAAAATCGAAATTAGAATGTGCGAAGATAATCTGTGTTATTTTATATACCTGAATTCGAAATATTCCTAAACATTAATGTAATGTTATTTGTTTAATAAACTAAGCGAGAAAGACTTTTATTCAGATTAAAGTAATAAATATATTTAACAAAATTAAAAAAAAATAAAATCGAATAATAAATGCAATGAAATATAAATATAACAAGTTTTTAAAACATAAGAAATTAAATAATAAATGAAACTATTTCGTATAAAATAAGGACTAAAATTTGGTATAAAAAGTTTGTAAAACATAAAGTAAGGATAATAGATAATCAAAAAAATAAAACGTATTATAAATAGACTAAAAAGAAAATAGAAAGTTTAATAAAATATAAAAAAAATTAAAATAATTCTAATAATAAATAGAATAAAAAGAACTTCATAACTTTTGTCAAAGATAAAATATAAAATAAATAACATAATCAAATTTATTTGTATAATAAATAGAATGTATTAAATTTTGCAAAAAATAATAAAGTACTAATATATTAAAAAGAAGTAAATAATAAAAAATATAATTAATATGAAAATAATGTATTAATAAGATACGTAATAAAAAAAAACATATTTGTAATAATTGAATAGCTAAAATCGACATCAAATAATAAATTCACTATTGTGTGAACTTATTTTGTAATGTAAATTCTTAAAATATATGAAGAATATTTAAACTTAATATGGAATAAATTTAATTGTAATAATAAAACTAGAATACTTAAACTAAAAAGATGCTCTCATATTATTATTTTATTGTAATATAAAACAATTCAATTTTTAAGCCTTCCTAGATATAATTAATTAATACTCGATCATACCCCTTCACACACTTATTTCCCAGGGTATTCACCGAAAATATTTTACGACCAGCCAAAGAGAAATCCGAACAGAAACAGAAATATTTTTTATTGCACCAGAAACACTCAATAAAAGCGAATTATTAGTGTTGAATTGTTGTTGCCTTCTCTGTTTTTTTTTATCCCTTTCTCCCTCTCCTCCACCTCGTAAAAATGTCCCAATGAATGGGAAATTCCCCGGCACTTTTTGGGATTTTGTTGTTTAGCTTTTTTATACTATTTTTTTTTGGAATTGCAAATGCATTTTTATGATAAATTTAAAAAGCAAAACGCATCGTTTTCGTTTTCTTTTGCTTCATTTTGTTGTTATCACATTTTTGTTAATTTTAGTTCATTTTGTATTCGCGCATTTTGTTTTTGCCTTGTTGTAATTTGTTTGATTTATCGATTTGCAAAAATATATGAATACGAACATACAATATAACAATATATATTCATTCATTCATTCATTCATATGTTTTTATGGCTTTTCCATTTCCATTTCGCGAATTTTTCTCGTTTAGCGCTTTGATTAATTGCCACTTACTTTGCTGAAATGGCATTTGGTTTTGTGGCTCGGCACCCGAATATTTATAGAGCACAAAACTCAAGAGCACAATATGAAAGTGTATCCAATTGTACTCTAGATAAGTTCTATATACAGTGAAATATGGCAAAACTATTCTTTTCATAATTTGTGTTTTCAAAATTGCTGATTTGTGATTTCAGTATTGAATAATGTCGTTTTATGTGTATATATTAATTAATGAAATTATTAACTATAAATGCACTTACCTTTCTCTTAGTTTTTGTGTTAATGATGGAACGCTTTCCCTTTAAATTTTCATTGAATTATTTCTTTGGATTTCATTCTTTATCACTTTTAACATAAGCACGCATTTAATTTAAGACGCCGCTGTACCACAACTTAGTGCTTCTTCCCACACTGACTTAATTCTTTATCTTTCTTTCTTATAACGCAACAAAGCACTCAATTTAATTTGGTTTAATTCTTTATCACTTATAACACCACCGTTCACTCAATTTAAGAGGCTACTGTAGCGCCATCTTGAACTCAACTCACTAAGCGCATTTTACAACACTGACAACTGCAAGGAAAAGAGAAGAATTCATAAGTTACAGTCGTGCCTCAAATTATGGGTACATCAATTATAAGTTATTGAAATAGGTTGAAAATCTTAAAATTAATGAATATATTGTTAGTAATCAATTAAATTTTAATTATATATATAATATATGCGTGTATATAGTAAATAATAATATTCCAATTGCTTATATAATATAATTTTTTATTAGAAATATATTCATTTAAACTTTAATAACTTGTCTTTTGATTAGTGGCATCAAGAAAAACAACACAAATTATTTACTCTAATAGTGAACTTGAATATTTTCTTTAATATATGTACCTAGTTATGTATCTGTCTGTCTGTCCGTCCGTCTGTATGAACTTCTGAGTCTTAGAAACTATAAGAGATAAAGCTTACTGCTTAGTTGCATTGGCTGACAATCTGGTATATTTTGTACTCAATGGTATATTTTGAATATTCTACTATGTCTATATACTAAATATGACTCTTGGTATATTTTAGGACAATATTTTGCATTATAATAATTTGGTATAACTTTGGTGCAACTTTCTTTTCAATATAAATATAAATATAATAATATAAAATAGATATTCTATTAAAAAGACACGCCATTCTAAAATAAATATAAAAAAATAATATAGATATATCACGCTAAGTATTTAAAATTCAAATATTATCTAAAATAATATAGATTAATTCTAAATATTAAAAATTCCAATATTTCTATTCTCAGCTTGTCAATAATTACTGTTAAGTGTAGAACATATCCTAACAAAGCACTTTTAAAAACTTATGCATATGTTCAACTGCAAGTTGAATCATCAATCAAAAAGCGCTGCAGGAAGTTGCAATATGCGAGTGTGGCAAGTGTGGAAAGCGTGGCAAGTGAGGCATGGAAACGAGTGTGTTGCCTGTCAGTGTCTGACATCATAATAGTGTCATTGTCAGCAAAGCAATTGCAGTTAGAGGAGTGAAGAGAGAGCATCGAGAATAGAGTGAAGTGAGAGCTGCCAAAAAAGCGAGCGAATCGTAAATCAAAAAAGGGGCAGCGGGGCAAAAAGTTAAACAAAAACAATTAGAAATAAGCGCCAAAAACTAAAATGCAGACGAACGAGAGAGAGAGAGAGGAAGAGGAAGAGAGAGAGAGGATGCTGCTCCATATGTGCTCGAGGCATAAATAAACAATGCAACAAGGACAACAGCAGCAAGGACAACGACAAGAGCAACGACAACATTTCATCAACGCAAACGAGCGAAACGTTTATCAACTGCTCAAATGGCCATTAAATGTGTACCGTGTGTGTGTGTGTGAGTGTGCAAGTGTGTGTGTGTGTGCAAGTGTGTGTGTCAGTGTGTGTGCGATGGCATCAGCATCAACACCCAGGACATGCGAGGACATTGTGTGCATGGACACGGCTATCTGCCAGGACATTCATCAAACGATAAATTGAGTGAATGACTTCATGAGCGCACTTCCCTCCTCCTCCTCCCCCTCTCTCCCTATCTCTCTGTCTCTTCCCTCTCTTTCACTCCTTTCGTGCGAACAATTGGTGCGCGTCCGCTGTGGCTGTAGGCGTTTGCCACGCCCCCCCTTAGCTCCACTCTTTGCTGCAGATGTGAGTGACTGCGTCTGACTTAAATTGCCATCACATCCTGTCAGACAGGACACACTCCGCACAGGACACAGCGCTCCAGCGCTTCAGCTGGCTCCATTTTGCAATTGTTTCTCTGATTGGTATTCAGCTCAGCTCAGCTCAGCCATCCATCCATCCTTCGCACTGCACTTTGCACAACTCAACTCTCAACTTCGTTTATCGGTGCTTCAGTGTTTTGGCCATCCGTCAGGCGTCTCTCTCTGTTTTATCCTTTATCCTGTAACTTTTTGGCTGCCTTTTTGCACACACAAAACTCTCGCCTGCATTTCGCCTTAGGCACATCCATCATTTGCTCTCTCTCTCACACTCTCTCTCTCTCTCTCTTTTGGTAGTGTTTTAATGGACTCCACTTGTCCGCTTTGATCACTTTGACCAGTCAACAAGGACAAACAACAGCTTCTACGTACAGTTTGTCCTGCCTGTCACGAGTCTTCCTCTTCTTCTCTCTTCTTCTCTCTCTTTTCTGAACTGTTTCTTTTGCTGCTTCATTGCGGCATTTGCATGTTTATTTGCCACTCAAACGATTTATCCTGTCTGCGTTTTTGGGGCAACTCCTTTTGGGAGTCCTTTGGACAGTAATCCATCAATGCAACTCAATTGCCATTTGAATGCTGCAAATGAGTTGTAAACTTAGATGCGTGATGCACTTGAAGTTGTCACTTAATTGAAGACAATTTGACATTTACAATTTTGTTATCTAATATTATCTGTCTATTCATTTTTACTTAATTATTCAAAATCAATTTCTTTACAACTATTGATATGTTTATCTAAAAGTATAACAATTTGTGGCTCACTTTGTCTAAAAACAAATTAGATATTAAGTGCATTTAAATGTATATTGAAAAAGACAATATTAACATATGAACAAAACAAGTAAGAAGGCTAAAGTCGAGTGTGCCTGACTATGAGATACCCGTAATTCATTTTGAATAATATCAGGACAGTACATAATAATTTTAAATTATACCAAATTAATATACCACTAAAATACTAAAAATATACTGAATTCATACACCACAAAAAATACTAAGAATATACTGAATTCATACACCGAATAAGTAATAAAAATATATACCATATGCTATGTTCGGTATATTTGTTTGGTACAAAATTCAAAATATACTGTAGAGTGCCTAAGAAGGCGCTTCCCCCACACAAAAATGAGAAAGTCTATAGTTATTATTATATTTACCAAATATCGAGACTCAATCTTATATCCTTCAACCCAAAAAGTAGAAGATTAATAAGAAAATCAGTTTGAAGTGCTTTTAGTAGAAATTATATACAACAGATAAATTCGAAATATAAAATAATTGTTAAATTTCTTAAATATTTAAGTTTTACTTTAAGCCAAGCAATGAGTAAAGAGATATACACATTTTAATAGCAAGTGCAGGAGCTAAAGAATATATATTGAAACATTATTTGCAATTCGGTTAATGCATTTTAAATTCTTTTCTTTGAAAATGTTTGTATCCTGGGATATAACAAGAAGAAACATTTTGATTACATTAAGTACTTGAGTGTAATAAAAAATACTTAGTATTTTACTTATTGTTTTACTTTAGTATTTTACTTAGTATTTGACTTAGATTTCCTCTCTCAATAATAATTTATTATAATAATTTCCTATTTACTGTCAATTACTTTAACCCATCACTAAAATTTCCTAACTTATTTCCCCCTCATTCGCATAAATTTCCCAGTGTTCGAGTATAATGAACAAATAACAAAACAATATATATATTCGCACTCTTATCTTAGTGTCAATAAATTATAAAATAACTAAATATATATTAAATTCCTTGAGTTCAATAATAACTTGTAATAATTTTCTATTAACTGTCAATTACTCTTAACTCATCACTATTCATTCCTAGCTAATTTCCCCCACATCGATCGCATAGATTTCCCAGGTGTGTCAGATTGCATATCGATCAAGCGATATAAAACGGATATGAAGCATCAACAATAATATCAAAACTAGCTGTATTTCTCTCTCTCATTTCATTTTTGTCGTGTAGCTGTCAGCTGTTTAATGAGCTTACAATGAGATCTCCATTGAAGATCGTCGTCCGATGATGGCGACTTCCTGACATAAGGCGCCGATGCGACTCAACGGCAAATTTTATGCCACAAAGCTGAGAGAGAGAGGAGATTGTGGCGCTAATACAAACTAATTGGCATACTAAGTTGGCGATAAGTTGCAACTTACGAGTTGATGTTGTTGTGCGGTTGCGCGCCTCACAGAGCGATTCATTGAAAATGATCTAATGAATTTTCACTTAATCCAAATCAAGTGACGATCAGACGGCAATCAACAGCAGAAACGAAAAAAAAGCAAACACAGAGAGCGAAACATGTTCAGTCATGCCCCAAGTCGTGGCACGTTGCACGTTGCATCTGTTGCCGTCGTCAACAGTGTCTGCAAATGCGCCGCAAGTTTGCAAACGCCGCAAGTCTGTCTCTCTGTCTGTCGTTGCTTGTCATAATCCGATCAGCGAAAAGCAAATCAACAGAAGGTCGCCAATGAGGCAGAGAGTGGGGGGAAGAAGAGGGGAGGAAAGAGGGGGAAAGAGGTAGGTAGCATCATGATCTGTGAGGTCGTCAGCACGATCTCAAGTTGTATTTTTTTTCTCCTTCTTCTTCTTCTTCGGCTGCTGCTGCTGTTGATTTCCATTTCAGTTCAGCTCATTTCATTTCATTTTTCGCTAATAATTCGCTTGACAGATGTTCAGCCATAATTAGAGATTAATTGTTCTATTCATAATTGGTGCAGGGCCCTCTATATATATATTTTTGGACATTTGCATGGCAAGCTAGAAGAAGGGTTGCAAGTTTCATGATGTGTCGCCAACTCCAAATCAAGAGTGACGGCAACAGTTGCCAATGCGGAATTATCACAATTATGATGAGTTACCAATCTCAACGCGAAGTCAACTCATTCACAACTATTAATTTTAGTGTCTGCAAGTGCTTACTTCATGAAACTGATTTGATTCCGTTTTAAGATTCTTTTATGAATAAGAAAAAAGTAAATAAAAATGTAAAGTGCTTAAAATTCAATACTGATTATCTTAAGAATTTGTTTCCTTTATAAGATTCTTTTAGAAATAAGTAAATTAAAATAAGCATTTCAAATTCAATTATCTTAAGTACATGTTTCTTTTATAAGATTCTTTTATAAACGAAAATAACTGCGCCTAAAATTCTAATGTAATGTATAAAAACTTTGTAACTTTGACTTTTAATCTTTACTAGCAATAGCAGAAATTCAAATAATGCAACATTTCATAGTTCATAGTTTCAGAAATAACTAAGTGAACTCAGCTTTCAATAAGTAAAATGTAACGAAACTAAGCAGACGAGCTTCTTACATTACTAGAAGCAACATATATGAAAACTAGTTAGATATTCCTATAACTCTCTCAGTTAACTATCTGAACTGGGGACTCTATAAAGCAATCCTTATAAAATTTCTATAAATTGCTTATTATTGTCTAAGGAAATTATTTATATAAACAACAGAGCGTTATTGAAATGAATATAATGAAAATTTCTGAATTAAAACTTGGAATTAATGAAGCGCTCTAAGCTAACTATCTGAATTGGGGTGTCTATGAAGCAATCTTGACGAAATTTGTATTAGTTGCTTATTATATTCTAACAAATTAACTATAACAACAAGAGATTATTATCTCATATACTTCTTACAACTTTACAAATTGAAAATTCATTATTTTAATAATATCTTTCCTAGAACCAAGTCAATTCTCTTCCTTCAAAAGTCTGGTTTTCTTCTTTAAAGTAACAGTAACAGTTAACAGTAAGTAAAGTAAAGTACTTTGAATGTTAACTAAACTAATCTATTAATTACTATTTCCTAAACAATAATCTATTATATTATTGTACACAACTTGTTTATCTTTTTCTAAGCTGTAACTACACTCTACTAATAATTAATAGAAAAACAATCAATTTTCATTACTTTAATAATTTCACATATCTTTCTTAAATCCAAGTCAATTTTCTTCTTTTAAAAATCTTGTTTTCTTCTTTAGAGAAACACATAACTTAAATTTCAGTTCTTTAAATTTTAACTACACTAATCTATTAATTACTATTTCCTTAACAATAATTTGCTGTACACAACTTGTTTTTCTTTTTCCAAGCTGAAACTACACTCTACTTAATAATTAATAGAAAAACAATCAATTTTCGCAGCTTTTAACAAATTTCGAAGCTACATTGATTTGAAGTTTTCTGGGTTTGAGTGGCGATTGAAAGTACTTGGCGCACTTCTTTACGATCGTAATTCATGCTCAGCATATTTATGCATGTACATACATACATATATATGCAGGACGATAAACCATGCTCACATCGGGGCCATATACATAAATATTTATGTATTTCCGATATCGTTTTCTGTGTGTGTGTTTGTGTGTTGAGCAAATCGTCGCAAATCGACGCAAATCGACGCAAAGTGCTCTAATTTACGTCAATTTCCACACAGAGAGAGAGAAAGAGACGAGCGCAAAATGTCGCACAATTAGGAAAGAAATATGAAACTGTTCGGGGGAAAATTGGTCGCCAAGCCCGCAGTCCCCCTCCAGTTACTCCTCCTTCTGTCTACAATCCATAGAACAACAACGAAGGGCAAAGCATAGAAACAAAAAAAAAACATGGCGGCAACATGATGGCTCCACAAGCGAAATAAAATTAATTTATGAAAACTATTTACACAGGACGCCGCCGGACACACAACGATAAGGACAAGAAGCCAGTGTTCAACCCCCTCAGCCACCCCCTCTAGAAAGTCCATTGTCCTGCTCGATGGATAGACACGCGCTCGTCATAATTCTGTATAATCTATGTACGATTTGAGTAAAAACAAAGGAAAGCCAAACATAAATTTCACATTTTATGTGCGCTTTTCTCCTTCTTGCCATTTTCTCTCTCTCTCCGTCTCTCTCTCTCTTTTGTGGCCCTTGGAGACATTTTGTGCGCTATCATTAGGAAAAATAAAATATGTTGTTGCTTTCCATTTATAGAAGAAGAAGAAGAAGAAGCAGAAGTTGAGGAAAATTCGAGCCATGTCCGGCGGAATGTCAAACAAACGAGCCAACCATCAACTTTATGGCACAAATAACACAAATTACACAGGCCAAAAATGAAAACACAAACACAACACAATTGACTGCAGTCAATACCAGAAAACAAGAACAAGAAGAAGAAAAAAAACTGTATAAAAAGTGTAGCAAGTGAAACATAAAATGAAAGTGGACATCTCGTCAATATTCCGCACATTACATAAACAAACCCGAAAAAAGAACACAACTTCTATTTTATATAAGCCCAGATACAAGCCGAGTTAAGCCAGCAGGAAAACTGATTTTGAAGGCAAGAAGAGGCAGAATTATGATTAGTTGTGGATTTGTGTTTGAAGCTAGTTTTATAATAATTTTAAGAGATTCTTTTTGGGGAGGAATTGTAAATTCTATTAGTAGAAAATGCGTTGGAACTATTTCTGAATTTTAGAATTAAGTTAAATTTTAAAAAACCATTTTGAAAACTCATCAATATGATTAAATTCAGATTCAGCAGCAAATCACAAAGAAACAAGTAGGTAAGAGCTAAGCAGTTCGGTATTATTCTTAAAATATACCGAAATTAATATACTACAAAATACTAAAATATACCAAAGGATCTTATTTGTTTGTTAAAATAATACTACATTCATAATATACCGTAGAGTTCGAAATATACCAGATTGTCAGTCAAAGCTACCAAAACCCGTAGGGAGTGGGCATTTTTCCCCATAAAAATTTGTACGTTGATTAAGAATAAAAATATACTTTAGAGGGTCGGAGATACTTTCTGCTGCTTGTTATATACACACTATTACAAAGTTTTCTGTCCGGGTATAATAAGTATGTAAGCTGAATAAGTATGAGAGCAAAACAGTGCGATATCATTCTTCAAATATACCATATAAGGGCACCACAAAAATACTAAAATTTATCAAAGGCTTTAAATGGTATGCTAATATAGTACAATATTCAATATCAAAGGCTATAAATGGTATTCTGATATAGTACTATATTAAAAAAAAACTAGATTGTCAGCCAAAGCAGCAAGTTAAATACCTTATAAAAGTTTTTATAAGCATCTAACTTTTTTAATTATACTGAGGTTATATATATATATGTATACTTACTAATATTTAGTAAAGTCGGAGGTGATTACCTTACCTTATAAAAATACCATTATGTTAACAATCATTTTTGAATCATGAAAAACCAATGCAAAGTTTTTCAAACTTATTAGAGCTATCAATCACAGAAATATTATATGTGACATCATTACCCAAAGAATTATTTAAATTGTGACTAGAAATTTTCCCAGCTGAATTGTTTTGTTTAAAACTCATCTCTAAATATGGCATGTGAGAGATCTGCATTTAGTTGAGTTGATGCCAAAAATGCAGACAACCCAAAATGTGTTTTGCGATAATTTGTTTTATATCTCGATATATAGTAAGTGTATATATATACTATATATATTTGTAGCCTGCTCTCTCTCTCTTGCTTTGACAGTTGTACATTTAATGCGAGAAGTTGCAGCTTCAGTTCCGAGATTTGACTCCGACTCTGGTCACACCCCTTTACCCCTCTCCTTGTGTACCCCTCTTTGCCACAACTTGCTCTTATCTCTAGCTCGACAAACATTCCGACACACACCAGCAACAAAAAAAAGGAGTACAGGAATAAGAGGATATCATTTGGTCTGCTCTCTCTCTCTTTCTCTCTTCTGTCTCTTTCTGTCTCTCTGCTTCACTCGCTCGTCAACTGTTGTCTCCGTTGTTTGTTTTGATGGAAACCAGCTCAGCTTCCACCCCCCGTTTGCTCCCCCCCTCTGTTGCTAGTTGTGCAAAAGTTTTGTGTGCGGACAACACCCACAAAAATGTCCTGAACTGAGCTCTTGTGTCCTGTGCTTCGTTTGTTCCCTTCTGTCCTGCTTGTCCATTATCCTTGTGGCGCATGTTTGTCTTTCATCATTCTTTCCCTCTCTCTCTCTCTTTTGCTGCTGCTGCTGCTGCTATTTGTTTTTGTTTCGTTTCTCTTTTTTTTTTGCTCTTGAATTTATGTTTTTTATGCTCTGCTTTTCATCTATGTATTTTTCCTCAGCATTTTTGCTGACCACGAACCAGCGAATGGAACCTACACAAAAACACTCCACACACACACACACACACACACACTCGCCACATTCCACAGTCCTTGTGTCTTTATCCTTCTTGCTCCCAGTCGCCGTGTCCTTTGCTGCTCGACCAATGTCCTGTCTTCTCTACACTCTGAGCTCTGTCTGTCTCTGCATCGTGTGGCGTACATTTTTCTTATTTGCAATAAATTTGGTTATGAATGTTCGCTCTGGCCTCCTCCTCCTCCTCATCTCTGTTGCGAATTGTACATAATTTTCACAATTTTGATGTTAACTTGAAAATTTACGATACGATATTTTGAAATGATGGTTGTTCGCCTGCTCTTCGACTGCCCCAACTCGCTTCAAATCCCTCAGCAACTCCATCTTCTATTTGCTCTTCTCTCTCGATTTCATCTATCGTTCACAACTTGCAACTTGCCTCTCCCCGGAACGGCATTAAAAATTCAGTTTTACGACTTTCACTCGGATCGCAAAATAAAAAAATACATATTAGACTGCACTCCACAACTTTTTTTGATTCGTGTGTGGCGAGTGTAAATTTCAAGAAGACTCTCGCAATTTGTCACCTGATTTATTTGGCCATAAACCCAAAACATCTTCTAATTTGAGAATTCATCTCACAAATTTGAGAAGATCTCCAAGAATATGTGCGCAAATGAGACATAAAGTTGGGCATGAAGAGCAGCATTTTAATTGGTCTAAAGATGGTTTTTTATATTTTTGAGATTACATTTTAATTATTCATTATTTTTTGCAAGTAGTTATATTATTTTATTTTGTGCTTCTAATTAAAAAACTGCTTGATTAGATGCTGAAAGGTGATTTCCGCACTTGTTTATTATTTTAATATTGATAACTATGCTGACAATCTGGTATATTTGTACATATATTAGGCCATATTTGGTATATCGACATATTAACCCCAAATGTAGTATACGGTATTTTATTTGGTACAATAATTTGGTATTTTTAATACTTAAACCACATATAGCCTACAGTATATTTCAGTATTTATTTGATATACAGATTTGGTATATTTTATACTACTAGAATATGCAGTATATGGTATATCTTAGTATTTATTCGGTATATTGAATTAATACTCATACCAAATATAACCTACGGTATATTTTATACTACTACCAAATGTAGTATTTAGTATATCTTAGTATTTATTCGGTGTATTGCATTTACACCAATATCAAATACAGACTACGATATATTTTGGTATTAATTTGGATTACTTTACGAATAATACTAAACTTTATTGGTGTTATTGGGTAGCTGGTATTTCACAGTCGAGCACACTCAACTTTAGCTTTCTTACTTATCAAAATTATTGACTTTGACCTGATAGTGATAACCCATAGAACTGAAGATCAAACAGAAGCTTATTGATAATCAGTTTGGTAGAGAGGCCGCAATCTACATTTGTATATACAATTGAAATTGAGAATGAAACCTTTAGTCACTGGCAACTTGTAGAATGAGTAACAACCACAACTAGCCAGCAAATGATTTATATATTTTGCGGATTGTCATTGTCACACTTTCTTAGTACATGCATAAAATTGTATCTATTTACTTTTGATACCAATAAAAAACTTGTGCCAAAATGATTGAAATTCAATCCACAAAGAGCTTATATTATTAACGTTCATACTAATTACTAATTACTTTCAAAATATGTGTGAAAGCTTCTATTGCTTATGTTGTGTGTACAAAAATGTTGAAAATTTTTGAATTGAAATAACTCCAGTTGTATTGATTAATTTTCAAGTGACACAAGAAGAACTTCAACAAAAAAAGTTTGAACATATTAATTTAATGCTGTCTAGTGAAATATTGACACTTGGGTTGAATAAGTTTCTCCCTTCAAGCGTAATTTGAGTGGCAGAGCAAACACACTTTATTAAAACCCAAAAATTTTGCCGTTTATGATTGCCGACGAAATGTCAGAAAGTTTGTCAAACAAAAGAATGGCTCTGAATGCTGCTTTGTTTTCTTCTTTTTTGGTGGCATTGTCAAGCAGTGTGAAGCATGTGAAAAGGGGAAGGCGACAATGTAAGTAGCCTTGGACATGTGGCATGAAGTGTCTGGCATAATTATGTATCAAAAAATGCCACGCCCACTCACACGTCAGTGAAAAGCCTGAAGCTCACTCCCCGCACGAAAAAAAAGAGAAGCAAACAAGAGTTGACAAACCCGAATTGCGATTTTCGCAAAAACAAAACAATAGACGAAATAAATATTTTTGTGTGTGCGAGATTTTTCAGCTGTGTCAAAAAATTGTCAGCACGATGTGTGTCCTCTGCTTCAGCTGCTGCTTCTTCTTCTTCTTCTTCATTTGCTCTCCGGCAAAATGGCAATCTAAAATGTTAACCAGGCCCAGACATACACTCACACAAACACTCACATTCATTCACATGAGGCAACTGTCAGTGGGAAAGTGTGAGTTACATTTGCTGCGAACAATTTGACAGTTGATATTTTTGAAAATTGTTGAACGCAAAAATGCGCCGAAACTGAAACTGAAAGCTCAAAACACACGAAATGGGGAAAATTGCGAATGAACATTTTGTGAATGTGAATGAGAATCGGAATATGAATGTGAATGCGAATGGCAAGTGGGCAATGGAAATGGGTATGAGAATGGAAATGGCTGCTGAATTTTGAGCATTGACATCAAAAATATAAAATGGGCAGCAAACATTTTCGATTTATTTCTAATTAGAGACAACTTTTTGTTCAACTTTGTTGCTGTTGTTGTTATTGCTGTTGCTGTTCGGTTGTCATTTGCTTGTGTTTTGGCCGTTTTGTTTAATGAGTTTGAACATTTGCTCGCAGCTGAAATTATTTGACAGTTGTCATTTTGACAGTTTTGCGCAAAATTCTGCTAAAAACGATTTGAGGTCTATGGGCTTGGTCATAAAGTTAAGCAACAACGACTAGAGATTACCCTATAAGCTAGCTTTAAAATGCTGCCACGCATATTGGAAAAAACTATAAAAATGTCTATAGAAAATATTTAACATCATAATTAAAGCATCGTTGCTAGACCTTGAAATACTCTTGCTTATCCATTTTAGTTTGCTATAAATCAATATTTTTAAAAACATTCTATTTTGAGCTTCAAAGAAAATATAAAGCTATAAATAGGCAGTTAAGTATTTTCAAATTTGATAATAAAATAGTTTCAAAGAAAACTTTTTTAATGGAAATTAAAATGGAATTCAATATATAAAAATATTAATATAATTTCTTAGTAGTTCTGAGCGAAAAACTATTTTATTTGCCATTCAAAATATTTACACTAAATTTTCACAGATTCTGTTTTTGTTGCAGCCAACTTAACAAGGTAAACAAAGCTAACTGCAGCCTACTTAACAAGCCTTTTAAATCGATTCATAAGCTTTATTAAAAGAAAGCAGTTTTTAAAGGAAATAAAAATATAGTTGAATATATCAACATTTAAAAAAAAATCTCTGAAATAATCAGCGAATTCAATAAACCGTTTCCACTAATAATATTTATAATCTATTCTATTGCAGCCAACTTAACAAGGCAAACTAAGCTAACCGCAGCCAACTTAACAAGCCTATTAACACATTTCATTAGCTTTATCTCGTTTCTCATAGTTAGTCACTTATTGAGTGTGCGTGTGTGTGCTTGGCTGCTCAGCATTTGTGACAAAAGCGCCGAAAATGCCATTAAACATGTTGTACCCATTAAGAGAAATCATTTAGGCAAATTAATTAACTTGTTGTTCTTGGCGACAACAATTATCGAGAGTGAAAAGAACGCTTCCATCATCGTAAAATATTTGCCGATGATGCGTGAAAATTAATAAAAATTAAATACATATATCGCCGAGTGTATTCATATATTTGAATATCGTGAAAGGCAAAAATATATATAATATATATGGAGAATACTTACCAAATAAATGGAAAGCATTTCACTTCAGGTTGGAAACCATTAAATCATAATAAAAAATGATAATTGCGATTTTCACCCGACGAATCGTAAATAATCTCGAGTCGCCTCGTCGCAGGCAGACAAGTGTAAGTCGTGATTCAAATTGACGTTTCAACAATTAACATAACTCTCGGCTGAATGTTACTCGTCGTTCTCGCCAAGAAGTCCCACGCATTTGAATTTCCGCATTTTGGAACATTTCGCTAAAAGAAATGCACTTTACCACTCTCTCTCTCTCTCAGCACAGAAAGATCTCGTCAATATCTCTGTCCGCAGACTCGTAAATTGAACCAATGTGCAGTGCAGTGGCTTCGCGACCCGCGTTCAAACAGTTCGGAGACACTTCTATCCCCTCTTTATCACTCTCTCTCTGTATCTGTGTCCCACTTCCTTCTTTGCTGTGTTGACACAACGGATTTGTTTCGTCGCGTGGGTGGTTTCACTGTGAATGAGAGATGAGAGATGATGATGATGATGATGATGGTTGGTATTCTTCATGGGTTGTGAAAGAACTTTTTGTTGGCTGGCAAATGAAAATATTTGAGAAATAAATAAACTAATAAATCATTATGTTAAATTGGCACAATACGAGTATTTATTTAACGCCTGCCTTGAGGTTCTGTATTTTAAATGAAAATAGAAATGGAAACATGTGTATGTTTGCGGCCAAAATGCTTGGCATGTTCGCTGTCATTCAGCCTCAAGTTTACATCTGCTTAGCAGCCAGCTATATCCACACAATCATATAGTCGGATAGTCCGATGGACAGATGCCATTAAGGCGCACACTCGCGGATCACTTTGCGGATCTATTGCGAAAATAAAAACACTGATCCGCAGGATTAACCGACGCAAGCACACTTTGTTTTGAAAAATGTCTCCACTTGCCTTCCACTTAAAAATAGACGCACATTTAATTTGAAAATAGCATATTTAGGGTACATTTTTGTATAAATAAATTTCAAATATTTGAGATAACTATGTGCTAAATCAATAAAGCATTAAACTTTTGGATATACGAGTATGCCAGGAATTTTATGCTAATTATAATCATTGAATGTCTGTCTAATAAGAACATGCTCAATGAGGAGCGTTTAATATTTCGTGTGGCTTAGCTTGTTACTAGAAATGTCTGCATTTTTTTATAATCACTAATAATTTGGATAGATAATTGTATGAAACTGCATTGCTAATACATTTCAATTACAATTAAGGGGTTTTCATTTATAAAATAAATATTTGATAAAACACTTCAATTTTTTTCTCTTCATTAACAATCTTTTAAATTTCTACGACTGTACTTTTTTCAATAAAATAATCATCCGAAATTTTGAAGCTAGAGCTTAGATACAAATTGTGGAATTATTTAAGACATTATTTATTTGGTAAACGTGACGGCTTGTATTTGCTTTATTTAATATTCTGGTATATTTCATGTATCGTTGCAAATGAATCTTAAAATTTTCAATGTAATAGTGAATTTTTTTTATATTCTGAAATATACCAAATATACTGCGGTATATTTTACTACTTTTGAGTATATAAATATACTGTTACATATATTGTATATAGGAAAAATTGACATATACCAAAAACATCATTCAGTACATTTTAGTATTTTTTGAGTATATTAAATATACTAGTGCATTTATTATTTTACTTGGTCTATCAATATGTACTAAAATATGACCAATGCTGTATTCGGTATAAGTATATTGATATACATAATGCAGTATTTGGTATATTTTCGTATTTTCAATGTATAAAATATACAATATAATATAAAGTGCTTTTTCAGTATAATAATTCAATATTTTTTAAGAATAATATCGCAAAATTCAGCTTTTATTAAGAATGGCTAGCTGAGGTCTTAGTTTCCCACTTGTTTTCAATATTGTAAAAATTTCCTTATAAAATAAATAACTGATTACATTAAGTTCTCTTCCACCTTTTAATAAATAATTAAATCTCTAAGACAATTCTCTTTTCCTCAATTATCACACGTTTTTCCTTCAGCACTTCTCAATGGCAATTTAATCCGCATGTGTTTCTTCGGCTTGTCCATATATGAACTTTACTACATGTTTCTTTAGCCATTTGTGTGCTTTCTTCCCCCACCATTCGCATCATTATTATTTGCTAACTGACTGCCTGTATTGTTATGTATTCTTTATGATACCATTAGAATGGTCAATCTGCGTGTAGTACACTCGAGTTTACACTCGTTGTGTGTGTGTGTGTGTGTGTGTGTGTGTGTGTGTGAGCATGTAAATTCCAAGCGAGCGAGATGATGTAAGAAGCCAGTCTCTTGTCGTAAAAGTGTCTGCACATTTTGCTCTGGGTCCGTGTAATTGGCTCTGATTTGTGCAAATCGCTGCTGACGCGTTGCCCATTGGAGAAGACAAAAGTGAACAGACGCCGTCGCGGCGCAGCCAAAAAGAACAAAAAACAAAAAAAAGCAGTGGCAAAAAACAGAGCAGAAAAGGAAAATCAAGCAAATAAAATATGGTTATTTTATGTGCAAAGAAGAAGGCGCAAGTGAAAATGCCAAATTTAATGTTATACTTCAATAAAAACTGTTGGCCCTGCCACCGCTTAGACGGCGGCAATATGATGATGCAGCATCATGCTGTGTGTGTGTGTGTGTGTGTTGCACGTCCGCATTCTTGCATCGAACATTAATTTACAAAATATTAACAACATGAGCAAGCGACAGCAGCAAAGGAAACAGGAGTAAAGGAGCGAGAGAAACTGCGCCAACTTTTTATTAATTGCAACGAAGCGACAAATTTTTTGCGGTGCAACAAAAATTTTGCATTCACAGCAAATAAAGTTGCAGGCGGAGCCATCAGCATGATCATTATCATCATCATCGTCATCGTCATCGTTTGCAACACACATGCAAATTGCCTTCGTTGTTTGCCACACTCAATGACAAGTGGATGTCAACTTGAGAGAGAGAGAGAGAGAGAGCGTTGCAACTGCAACAGCGACTGTGGCAACAAACTGAGGCAGCTCCCATCGATGTCGCCACATCGAGTTGACAGTTTTTGGCTGGCGCAAAAGGCGGCCAATAAATAACAAGTGAAAAACAAATGGAAAATATTAAAAACTGACGGATGGTTGCGTTTATCGTGCCCCCCTCTCTCGCCCTCTCTTTCTTTCCCTCTCCCTCCTACTTCCAATTCATCTTCACGCTCTTTTTGGAGGGAAACAAAGCGCCCCCAGAGCAGCCAAGACAAATGAGTGCAAGCTGACGCCCTGCAGCAGCGTCGCATTCACCAAGTTCAATGTTTGCCACAGATCACAGTGGCACAAGACATGTAGAAAAGTGAAATATTAGTTAATCAAACAACAATTTTATAGCAATCAAATTATAAAATGAGTTGTTAAAGCAAAATTATCAATTCATTACATAAAATTTTCTTTTCCATTCCAAAAATTGTTTTTTGTTAATCGTAGAAAAGCTGTTTTGCAATTTGAATCAATTTTGAACTATAATTCACAAGTTTAGTTGAGTTTTTAAAGCAAAATTATCAATTTATTTTATAGAAATTTATATTCTATTCCAAATTTTTTTTTCTTTGCCTTTGTCTTGCACTTTAAATGATTTTTGAATTGTAACTTACTAGATTTGTTGAGTTTTTAAAGCAAAATTATTATATCATTTTAAAATGTTCTAATCCATTTAAATTTAAATCAAAATTATTAATATATTATATTAAATTGTCTATTCCATTTAAAACTTTTTTGTTTATCTTATAAAATACAGTATCCAAAATTTTGAGAAAAATTGTCAAACAAAGTTATTTAATACTTTTTGGAAGACCAAATTATGGAAACTAATGTGGGTAGTCTTTAAGCTATTACCATTTAGACTATCTGCTTATAAATTCTCTAAGTCAGTCATTAAGTTAAACAATTTCATGTAAACATATTGAATATTTGAAGACCGTTTTGTTTAATACTTGTTGTTATTGTAGCTTGCTAAAATTGCTGATATACAATTTTAATTTTTAAATAAAATAATACAATTATTATAAAATTTTAAGCACAAAAATATTCGAAAAGAAATTCACCACAGTATATCAAACTTCATCCCACTGTGCCTGCAACTTTTCCTTCACTACTTTTGGCCTTGCTATTTGCTATGCAATGCAAAATGCGCACAAATGTCTCTATTAGTGTAATTTAGAGCAGGACACAAAGGAAACGAGGGAAAGCTAAAGAATATACTCGTATGTACGTATATATATAAAATCAAAGAGATAAAAACACAAATACATAAAAGAAGTAACGCTTTCAATTCGATTTCAATTTCAATGTGAAATTTGTATTTGAATGTTTTCGAGTTGATCTCGATGTTTGATTGCCGCATAATTTAATGCTGATGAGCCGCGTTGATGGGTCGTGAAAGGCATTTTACATAATAAAACGAATATAAACACATCTGCCCCCAAAATGCTGAGCACTCCGGGGAGACAACACACACAGATAGAGTGAAAGAAATTTGAATAAATATATAAATTGCTGTAAATCACAATCAAGCCAATCGAAGAGAGAAAGATACACATACGAGATACACCCACTATTTATAATTTCTTGTATCTTTCGGCTGCCATTCAGTCGCGACGCTTTGTCGCCCAGCGACAATTTCATCATTGAATCAGCTCTCTTTTTGGACTGACTGAAAATGCCGAGGCATATATATGACTAACGTCTGTCATATATTTGTTTTATAGGACGCAACACTCTATCAAATTGACCGAAGACAAACATTTCTTTATGCGACAATCTTCATAGTTTTCGGAACAAAAAAACACGAAGGAAATCCATTCTAGCCATCGATTGAAAAGTGCTCAAGACAATTAGTTAAATCAACGGCAAATGCAGCAAAAAGATACAAATGTATCTCGTCAGAGAGGAAGAGGAGAAAGACAGAGATGGAGGCGCGTCATTGTTGCTACTGGCAATAAATAATCGCCAAAAATAAATGCGACGACACCATTTGTGTTAATATTAAAACAACTCATAAATTGTTATAAAATAGCAACGCAAAGAATTCATCAAAAAATAAAAAATCTATATGCCGAGCATTTTCTAAAACAAATTTGAACACTTTGCGCTATTTTTGTGCAGATGATTGAGCTAATGGTAGATAATAAATTAAAGATCACAATTTTTGAATTAATATTATGTAAGAAACATAAAAATGTATGGAATAAAAAGCTAAAATTATACCAAATAATATACAGAAAAAATACTAAAAAAATACCGAAAAGTATATTTAGTATATTAATATACTTAGAGTACAAAATAAACCACATTGTCTACCAATGCACTTAGGACACGCATTTTCCCTATAACTTAACGCCTTGAAATATACCATAAAAGTCGAAAAATATACCAGATTGTCAGCCAATGCAGCTAAGACTTGATTGCAGTAGATTAATTATAACAAATAATATACTAAAATTTTCCGAAGGCCATATTTGGCATATTGATTAAGAACTACTTTCGAATATACGTACCATAGAATGAGTATTTAAAAAAAAAATTATTACAATTTTTAAATACTTCAAAACAATTTAAAAAGTATTAAACGCAAGCAATATATTAATCATTGGAAATCAATTATTTCAAAATAAATACAGCTGCGATCTTTAAATTAGTATTGGTTTTCTTTATTATTAGCAGCTCATAATTTGTCATGCTAAAATATAAATTTGTATAAACATATGATCTCAATTTGTAATTCTATTTTTATTCACGCATTTCCATTGAAATATCTATGGTTTATTTATTTGATCATCCATATTTCTTCAAGTGAAATTCTAACCGCCCTCACATTGAACTCTTCCATTCCGATCATCTGCTAAAACAAAACGATCCTCGGCCTCTGTGTGTGCCACCATTTGACCCTCAACAAAAGAGGGGCAAAAGAAGCACAATCGAATATCGTTGCAGAGATCGTATTCGCTTTGGCTTTTGGGTGATACTCGTATTTATTTAAAGTTTTATTGAGTGCAAAAGTCCGAAATGTGGTGCAAATCTATGCATAGAAAACACAAAAAAAAAAAAAATAAACGACAGCGTTTTGCAATAATTTAGTTTATTGTGTGGCGTGTGGCGAGAGGTTTGCAACAGTTGCAAACTTCGAGTGTTGAGTGTGGGTATTTGAACATGCTGCATGAGATTTGAAATTCAAGCAGCAATTGCTGCTGCTGCTGCTGCTGCTGCTGGCCAAACTAAACTCGTAAGGCTGACCAATGGCTGCCAGAGCCATAAACAAAACGTTGAGGCCAAAAACAGGCAAACGCCAACGACAGCAGAAAACAGACGACAGACGAGGCCAACAGCAACAACTGTGCTGTGCAACAAAAAGTGGCAGACGCAACAAGGCAGCAAACATTCTCAACATGAGCAGCTGATATTTCACATAAACGACATAAACACTACGTCGAAAGCTTGGCGAGGATTGGCATCGCGGCATCGGCAATGGGGATCGCTCCACTGCGAAGGTGTAGCTGCAGCAACAACAACAACAACCAATTGCAACTGCAACGGCAGCAACTGTTGCTGGTAGCTGCTGCTTTGGCTGCTGCTGACGACGCGGATGGACAACAAAGCAACTGCAAAAGTGCACGGCTGAGGCTGAAGCTGAAGGCCTGAGGTACCTGAGAGACACAAAATCTTGCGGCCTGACGACGCCATCGCCATTGCCACAGCCACAGCAACTTCAACAGCAACTCCAACAGCAACTGCAACTGCAACTGCCACAGCTCGAGGAGCAAATATATCAAATGCGATCGATCGCCAATGTCGGGAGCTCTTGTTGTGTTTTCATTTTTGTAGCGCGACGTAACACAAACTTTTGCTACATTACGCACCGACCACAAAATACTCTTCAAAATTACATTACAATGTTGTGGCTGTTATCTGCTTTAAATGTATTTCTTTTAATATTTCTGCAGAAAGTTGAAAATTTCTATTGTTAATCAAAATATTCATTCTTCAATATTAATCTACATTGTTCTCTCTGTAATCATCTTTAAAAATAATTCATTGTGAAGATCATTTATTTCAATATTTCGGCAGAAAGTTGGAAAATTCTTTAGCAAATCAAAAAATTTATTTTTAAATTAAAATTGAGCCAATAAATGACAATTATTTGAAACGAATTAAAATTGCTTAAATATGTATATACAAAAAAATAGAAAAAAATCTTAAAAATATATTTGAAATTTAAAATACTAAAAGTAACTTTTAAAAGTCGATTTTATTAAAACAAATTTTTAAAGTAGATAATTTCAAAAGTAATTTTAGAAGTTGATTATCTAAAAAGTCATTTTTAAAGTAGATTATTTTAAAAATAGATTAGTTTTAAAGTAATTTTAAAAGTAGATTATATTTAAAATAATTTTAAAAGTAGATTATTTTAAAATTGGATTATTTTATTTTGAAATATTTTCTTTGGTAAGAGAAAAAGGTACTTTAAGAAAAATAATATTTACCCAATTAAAATTGTAAACTAAATATTTTATTTTAACATATTCTGTAACTTAAAATATGTATAAATATAATCTAATCTAAATATGTGTATAACTTTAAAAGATTTAAGTATATTTTTATATTCTAAATTTTGAAATATTTAAACATACTTTTATAATAAATAAGTATCAATATTAATATTTAAGCATGAAAACCAAAATGTTTTCCGATCTCTTACTGGTATTGTCCCCATTTTGAGATCGATAAATCTTGGGGATTTCAACATGCTCTAAGTCGTAAAACTAGAGGCGTTACGTAGTGCCCATGTAAGTCATAGCAGCCACCTGAGGCAATTGGGGGGAATGTAAATCCAATTTGATCTGTGCCGAATGCTTTTGTTCGATGTGGCAGCAACTGCTGCAAAACTGGCAACTTTTTTTTGCCAGCGAGTGAGATCAGAGATCTCTTTGCTGTTTGCTGTTTGGATGCTCCGTCTGTTGCAAGCTTTGAGTTGGCTACCTTATAGGAGGAGTACGCCTGGCAATCGGATTGGCATTGGCAGCGGACCCTCAAAACTTTGAACTGTTGCGCAGACGACTGCGGACTTGTGCCGGCTTTCAGTTTGTTGTGGTCATCAAAGGACGGACATGGACACAGACACAGACACAGACATTGCCAACGACAGCGACAGCAGCAGCAACAGCAGAGAAGCAGATACAAAATGTATATAAGCATTCGTTGTTGCAACGCGTTGTTGCATGCAACCTTCGATCGAGCGACTTTTAGCATGGCGACACTTTTTTTTCTTTTGCGCGCCTCCTCGCATTGTGTGCGCAGCGTTTTTGGGCAAATGCCAAGATTTGCCAACATGATAGCCACATTGAAGATATGCCACTTACCTCATTGTATCCCCCGCAGTAGAAATTACACTCATCTTTATCCTTTGCAAGAATTTGCATACGCCACTCTTCGTTTTCGATTAATAAACTTTAGTATAACACTAAGAAGCAATAGCGAAGTTTCTATTTAATGCGAATCAAATTCATTTGCTTTGGCAAAGCAACTCAATCTGAATAAAATGCATTTGTTCTGGTAAACTTTACTAAAAATTAGCATATTTATAATCGCTAATTTATATAAAATGCTTTAGTCGTGTTTCAGTTTAAGCGAATTACGGTTTATCGAGATAGGCACAATGAATATATTATTGGGACTACTTGTTGTTCTCTTTGTTATATCTGGCAATGCACAAGTAAGTGATATGTTTAATCATTTAGTATATATTTATACCAAAAAAATATATTTGCACAAGAAAGTGATATGTTTAAATCTTAACCATCCTTTCTCAATAATAATATAAAACAGCCTTTAAATACTACTAGTATATATTCTTGATTAACAAAAAGACAGAAGCTTGATTCTACGATTTTAGTATACACGAAAAAGGATGTAGTCTTAAAGAGTTAGTATATATTAATACCAAATATACATTGCATTGGTGTTTCTTACATTTATATTCAGTACTTGTTTCGGATCAGATAGAAAATTTAAAAGTTATTCAAAAAATAACTGCATACAGCAAAAACCTACCGCAACTATCGACTATTAATGGTTTTGGGTGTTCGGTATATTTTACACTCTATGGTATATTTAATATATTTCATTTTTCTTTCATTTTCAGTTACAGAACTGGCAACAACCACAACAAGTACAACCAGCCACATGCGAACGTTATTGCTTTAATCGAATAATTCCGCTGTTAGATCAAACGAAAAATTTGCAGGATGAATTGCGACTTTTGAAGCACGAAGCGGATAACAAATGCGATTCTACAATTGAGACTTTGTTCAATTCACAGGATGAGAAAAGCAAATTGCATTATTGGAACATACGGCTTTCAACAGCTGCAATGCGGCAACAATTGAGTTGGCTAAATGAGACGGTAGAAAAGAACCTTCCAATGCAAATCGATGTAGTTATTGGGTTTGATACGAAAATCGGTTCGAAATATTATTATTTTGAGCAATTTGAAAAAGTCAACTGGTTTGGGGCAGTTAACAAATGTGCTGAAAAGAGCGGACATTTGGTTAGTATCAAAAATCAGGAAGAATTCAATGGAATCAAGGAGAAATTGCAGGCGAAGCAAAACTATTGGATTGATATTAACGACTTAGCCAAAGAGGGAGAATTCATTTCGATAGCAACGGGTCGAAAGCCGTCATTCGTCAAATGGCATCCAAATGAGCCAAACAATCAAAATAACCAAGAGCATTGCGGTGAATTGTGGTACAAAAAAACTCACCTAATGAATGATGACAAATGTGACGAGAAAAAGTTCTTTATTTGCGAGCCTAGAGACCAAGTGAAATAGGTGAAACATTTAAGGAATATCGTCGAAATAAATAAAACACTTTTACATTGTGCAGATTATAAAATCGTGTTCAAAAAATCAATGAGAAAATATTAAAATCATATATTAACATGTTAAAACTCAAGTTTTATGTAAAAATTTAAATTTAATATGTATTGGATTGACATTAATGATTAAGAAAATGTGGGAGAATTATCTTCGATTACTACGGATAGCAAAGTATCGTATTTTAATTCGAATCGATCGCGCGATTTAAGCTTGATGAGACTTCTCCTCCTTATCTCCTTCTCTCTCCTCGCTACCGATTAATAATCGTTAATATAGGAAATCTATAATGCGAATCAAATTCATTTGCTCTGGCAAAGTAACTGGTGTTCACTTATTCCGCATAAAATGCATTTGCTCTGGTAAACTTTACTAAAAATTAGCGTATTTATAATCGCTAATTTATATGAAATGCTTTAGTCGTGTTTCAGTCAAAGCGAATTACGGTTTATCGAGATAAGCACAATGAATAAAATCTTTGGACTATTCGTTGTTCTCTTTGTTCTAAATGGCAATGCACAAGTAAGTGATATAATCATTTTAAGCTTCATTCATTATGATTTAGTATATATTTATACCAAAAAAGTATATTTTCATAAACAAGTGATATGTTTAATCTTTACACCCGCTACACAAAGTCTAGTAGGATATTATATACTATGGAATACTAAACAAGGCAGCAAAATTGTAAAGTTTGGTTCTTAAATTTGTCGATTTAGTATACCAAATATATAAATTTTTGGTATTTTTTAGTGATTTTTATTTTCTCACACGTTGTTGCGGTGATTTTTTGATTTTCATTTCCAGAACGTTAACCAATTAAACCAACTTCAATCGATATGTGAACCATACTGCCTTAAGCCTGTCCATGATCTCGTAGATTATGCAAAAAGCTTGCAGAGTGAAGTGCAACAATTGAAGCAGAATGCTGATTTACCGTGCGCTTCTAAAACTGTGAAAAAGTTGGAATTACAAGGGGAGAACAGCGATCTGAATTTAAATAACTTGCGACTTGTGGCTTCATCATTGCAGCAACAATTGGCATCGTTAAGTCAAAAGATGGTGGAAAGACTTGCAAAGCTAAGTGATTACTTTGTTGTGCCTTATAAGAAAATTGGTTCAAAATTATACTATATTGAAGACACTGAAAAGGTCAATTGGTATAAGGCGGTTAACAAATGTTTGGCCATGGGTGGACATTTGGTTACTTTCATCGATGAGGACGAGTTCAATGCAATCAGGGAGAAATTACAGGCGAAGCAAAACTATTGGATTGATATTAACGATTTGGCTGAAGAGGGAAAATTCATTTCGATAGCAACGGGTGTAAAGCCGCCATACGTCAAATGGCATCCAAATGAGCCAAACAATCAAGATAATAACGAGCATTGCGGTGAATTGTGGCACAATGGAACTCACCTAATGAATGATGACAGATGTACTGAGAAAAAGTTCTTTATTTGCGAACCTTATTCACAACTGAATATGACCCAAATTTTGGAAATAAATTTAATAGCTTCTTATTTCCAATAGAATTTAAAATCAATATAAAATAATAAAAAGGAATTATGATAAATGTTTTGAAGAATATTTGGTTGATTCAATACATAAATAAATATGTAATAACATCTTCAAATCTTTTACTAACATATTGAACATTTTCAAACATTTTTTTAGCCACTTAACAAAGTGAAATATAATAAACAATTATAAAACTTTTATAAAACCAAATCCAGCTTAGCAATCAAACATTTTAACTAGAGTTGGCTTTGAAATTTACTGTTTGATTGTTTTCAAATACAATTTTCAAACATGTCGATGACTGAAAAAACTTCAACTGCAATTGAGTCAAAGTTTCAGCCTATTGTGTTGACCAATCAACTGGATGCGGAGGCGGATGCCAAGTTATCCCGGGGTCGAAAGAATCTGAAGCAATGGCTTGGTTGCTTGGTGCATGTGACGCTGAAGAACAAAGTAATACTGATAGGGAAATTCAGTTGCACGGATCATGATGAGAATGTGATTGTAACCAAATGTAAAGCATTTCTGCCTGATGCGACAAAACTATTTTCCAAGGGCTATGTATTGGTGCCGGGCAAAGAGATCCATAACTTCATGGTGCGACATCGCAGAGGAGCAAACTAGAGATGGGATTTAAATGCAGGATGACCCCACACAATGTGCTGCTGCCAATGTTTCATCTGCAAGTCATAAGACAGATTTATCTGGATAACTTGGCCATTGTATTGTTTTCGTCATCGAACCCTTTTCGTTTTTTTGTCAACCCATAATATAGAATCTCGTTCTCGTTTTCGTTCTCGTTCTCAAAATGTGTGTGGAGGTGCCTTTATTTATGTTTATGGCTTATGAGACACGACGACACTGCATTGCATTAGCAGCAGCAGAGGGCCAACAACTGCTCCAGATGCCTTCTGGGGGCCAAATAATGGCGCACAATGTGATTTTGCGTTGACATCTTGGAATTTGGTAAGCGCGCGCGTTCATGTCTCATCAGCTTGTTAGCCAAAGAGTTGAGACTGGAATTGAGTTTCGAGCCAGACAGACAGAGAGAGAGAGAGAGAGAGAGATGTCCATCGCAATTGTCTCTGCTGTTAACTGAGTTAGTAGCTGCTGCAGCTTCTTCTTCTGGTCTCCAAATCGCGATCCTCTTGGACTTCTCCTCTTCGGTTTGTTCGTCGCACGCGTGCGCATTTAATGAAATTTATTGGAGCCTCTGCTCTGGAATTTTGGGCTTGTGTTTTGTATCTGTCTATCACTCGACATTTTGCCTTAGCTTGTTGCTCCATTGTGTGTGTTGTGTGTTGTGTCGATGCGATCGATTTTTTAAATAAACGCGAGTCGAGTCAACTTTTTTCTGCTGCTTCCTTTTCGAGTGTCTTTTTGCTGTGGCTTCTTTAAATATTTTATCAGCGTCGCAGTTTGGTGGAAGAAGCATCTGATAAGCATCGCGCCACTTTTCTGTTCTTCTTTGGGGCTTCTCGGTTTCGCGTAATGAGTTTGTTTCACAGCCAGTTGCGATGGCAGACTTTGCCAACTGACAATGTGATTAGCCGCAAAGAGGCAACTCTTTAACTGTTAACCAACTTGAGCATCAGTTAAGCTTGCTCTGTACTTTCAGTTGTTTAGTGTCTCAGGTTATTGAGATGACTTTTAGTTAGAAAAAGCTTTGAAGTGAACTTTTAATTTAAAGTTGCCTTTTAGTTAAAGCAGATTTCTTAATTTTCGATCTATAATTGCACTTTCAATGAAATATTAAAATATATTATATATATATATAATATTGGTACACAGTACAAAACATCGAGCATTAATAATGCAATTATGAAATTGAAAATGCAACACATTTGCAATTTCACAAATTTAAAATTTAAACCAATTATTTGAAGATTTATCAAGAGAATATTGCTATCAGAAATAATGCTATCGTTCTTATCACATTTTTTTCAACTAAATTATTAATATTGCTTTTTTCCTAAAAATTCGCTTTAACTAGACTTTTAACTAGGAATACTAAGAAACCTATAGTCAAGTGTGCTCGACTGTAAGATACCCGTACAAGAAAAAGACAGTCAGGTATTAATTTTAAAATATGCCAAATTAATATACCACAAAAATACTAAAATTATAGCATGTGTTACATTTAGTATATTGATAAAAACACTTGGTATATATAAAATATACCAAATTAATATACCACAAAAATACTAAACGTTTACCTTATGCCATATATAGTTTATTGATATACCACTATATTGAAAATATACCATAAAGTGCAAAATATACCAGATTTTCAGCTAAAGCATCTATGCAGTAGGCGTTTTTTTGCAATACAGTAGTATTTCTCAAATAGCATATACAATTTTGATCTCATCGCATTCAATTCTTAATAAAATAGTTATGATTGAATGTATTGAAAATCGCGAGAGGCAGACGGACTATATCACCTCGGCTGCTTATGCTGATCAAAAATATATATAAATTATATTTGCAAAGAATAAGCCAATTTTGCAAGATATTAAAAGCATGCAAGTAACATTTAAATTCAATTTCCAAATAAAAGTTCCACATAAAACATGTTCGAAACATGTTCCATGAAATTCTACATAAATTACTATAAGTATTTATTCCTTTTTGAAGTTTTTCTACCTCATCATCACCTTGAATTAATGTTGTCATCTTTTGTCAATGACTTTCTAAATTCCTTGAATTGTTTGCTTCTCGAAATTGCGACAAACTCTAAGCTCTTGGATAGAATTGCCTTGACAACATTGTGCATTGTGGCTACCGAAATTGAATTAAAAATCACAACGAATCGAATCACAAAGCATCGCTTCGAGTGTGGATGAGATGAGATGCCAAACAAACTACTGTGCTGCAAGGATTCATTGATACAATCAATATGAGGGAGAAAGAAAGGGAGAGTTGTGTCCAATAATATCATATTTCAGATCAGACAATTTAGTTCTTGGACGATTTTGTATTTAGCTTCTGTTGACTGCTCGATTGTTATTTTGTTTTTGTTTTTTAAAAGGGGCCATATCAAATGGTTAGAGACAGAGAAGACAGCAAAAAAAACAAAAAATAAATTACGCCAAAAATGCAGTGAACCAAATTAAGTCGAACATATGTCTGGCAGACTATAGAGAGGGAAAAGGGGGAAGGAGAAGGAGGGAGAAGAATTTGTGGATCTGGGAATCTGCGCGAGATTTGCCGACAAATTCGAAACGCCGCAACACAAAAAAATAGTCGAAAGAGTGAAAGGCAAATCAGAAGTTCTTAATTCCATGTGGAGAGGAGAGATCCAGGAACAGATCTCCTCCGACTGTTGCTTGTTATTAGTTCGTGTTGTTGTTGCTGTTGCTCTTGTCTTCCAGACGAACTGACATTCAAATTAAATTGGATTAGCAGCCGTTCCCTTGTCAATCTGGCCACGAAAAACACAACGCACCCAAAAAAAAGCAGAGAAGAACTCTCGCAGAACTCGACACAAACTCTTTTCGCGTAAATCTCATGCGTCTGACAGTGACATATTTTGTGACAGCTGATGGAATATGCTCCGCGAAGTTGGATTCAAAACTTTACCCAGTAAAGTTGGAGTTGGGTCTCTTTCGAGTTGATTTCTTTTCGCATGGAGCGAGAGCAATTCAGTCTGATCCATCATCAGGCTGCTGCTGCTGCCCCTGATGCTGCTGCAACAAAGTCGGAGCAGTGTCAACTTTATTATAATGTGGAAGCTCTGTTGGATGTGGCTCTGGCGGCACCATTTGATCGGCCAAGCTAATCCTTTTCGCAATGACTTGACAGCTTGGCTGGCATCCTTCTTAAATTTCGCGGTGCCATCAATCAGAGAGAGAGAGGCCCCGATACCGCCGCTCGTCGCGCTAATTAGTCACTCAGCCAAGTCACTCAAGCAGCCAACTTCAGTCGGTTCAGTCAGTCCAACAGTTAATCAGTCAGTCAGTCATTCAGTCAGTTAGTCAGTCATTTAGTCAGTCAGTCATTGCTATCAAATTCTTTCGTTTGACTGAAGCTGCTGCCACATTCAGCTACCGCCCTGTCGATCTCTGGAGCGATCTCTCTCTCTCGATCTCTGTATGTACTTAGTGACTGCAGAGTGATCAATCAATGATGATTAATGCAAATGCAAGGTCAGCAAATTGCCAGTCTCTTTGCTCTCTCTCTCTTTCTCTCTGTCTTTGGTATGCACTTTGCGCATTGCCACACACATCAATCATTCATTAGCAGCTCAAGTTGTCAGCTTGTTGCCTCGTTTTCTGTTGCAGAAGATGCACTTGATTTTTCTCTATCCCACGATGCTGTGCACAGCATATCGCGCAAAATTTCGCAATTAGCCACAGCACCTTTGATAGGCTTAGCTAATTAATTTGATAATTGACTGCGCCATTGCGTTTGATAGACACATCTTATGATAGACACAAGACGAACACAAGCCGCACTCTTACATCAGCTCAAAGTCACTCTCTGGCATTTTCCACCTGAACGTGCCCCAAGCATAAGCAGCAAATGCAACGTGATCGTTAATGCAACTATCTGCTAAAGATCTTGACAAGATCCTGTTTAGAGTTTGCACACAGTTAGACAAGGAGAGAAAAAGAGTTTCGTATAGAGAAAGCAGCGTTTATCTTTTAGTATTGGTATACTATTAAATCAAGTGAATTGTAGTAATTTTATTGACAGAAACTTCAATAATATATTAAATATACATTAATTTTATAAACTTTCTAAAATTGGTTTTATTATTCTTCAACAAAATGCTATATTCATTTGCAATTCTTTGTTTTCTTTAAATAAAGCAACAATTTAAATCAAATATCTCACTTTTAATATGTTTTATAGCATTTTAATGAATTATTTTGTAATATTCCTTCAGGCAAAAGTCTATAAGATATACTTCGTATTCCTATAGCTTTGTGCTTGCATTAAATGTATGTAAAATTGAGAGAACCGTAGTATTTTGATATACCAAATATAGCATTCGGTATATTTTAGTATTTTTCAGTATATTTGGTATCTTTATAACTGTATGCCTGCATTGGATGCACATATGTAAGAGGCAGAAGTACAGTATTCCAATATACCAAACACAGAACTCAGTATATTATAGTATTTTACTGTAAATTTGGTATCTTTAAAGAATAATACCGTAATTGATTTTATTCAAAGTAGTCAGCAATTTTTTTCTAATTCTTTTCGCTTATTTCGTGTTTTATTTTATTATTCATTTTCTTTTTTAAAAAGTATTTTCTTGACTTTTTCTGATTGTTTTCTAGAATATTTATATTTCTATCACATTATTGTTTGCTAGCTCTTAATGCCTTTATTATATTTTAATGCTTTAAATGGCTTTTAAATACCCATTTACTTGCAGACCTTCAACCTTGACCTTTTCTGCTGGTTTCTCACTTTCACTTTCGCCTTAATGAGCCTAAATCCTGGTCAACATCTTAGCCAAACAAAACGCCTACTGGGCCAACACATTTGTTGGGCCTGAGCAGCAAATCGGTTCCGTCTCGCTGCGTGCGTCACGGCACAAGAATCTTACAGAACAAAAACAGAAAAAAGATTTGCTCAACTACCTGACACAACAACTTTCACTAGAGAGACAGACGCGTTCTCTAGGTTTTCGACTGCGCTTCGGTTGCAAAGTAATCCGCACTAATCCGTCAGCCGACGACGACGCAATGTTGGCAAATGCGATTTTCCCGGCAACTGCATCAGTGTCACAACAAAACAACAACGTTTTTGTCTCCACGGGGCGACGTGTGTGTGTGTGTGTGTGTTGGCACAACACTCGCTGACACAGTTGCAAATTTGCATTTGCATTCTTAACTGCCCAAAGACAATGTAACCCGACCCAAAAACAATTGTCCGGTGTCGTCTATTGATTTATGACCTCAATTTCACTTTCCCTTCTTCGAGATCAGAGGATAAAGGATAAACTGTTGCAGTTATGCGTCTACCGATCTCAACTGTCATCCTTATGAATAGCGGCGAGCTCTCTTCTCCTTTCGACCCTCTCACGACTTTCCCCTCGTAAATCACTCAAACCAAAAAAAATCTCTAGTCAAACAATGATCCCGGATTGTCACGATTGACCTTTTGCGCTCGGCTACCGTAGTAAAAGTGTTTTCTTTGTGCGCCTAACCTTGACGAATTTTTCATTTTCTACAATTTTTGTGCAATTCTAAGCAGACCAAACAGCGGAAAGTGTAAATATTTAGGGCTTATATCTAAACTGCATACTTAGGTGATCTATAACAACCGCTACCTATAGGATAGAAGAGTATAGTAGGCAAAAGAAAGCAACTTCGATGCCACAAAATCATCAAGTCGAATAGCAATCTAGTATATTTTGTATGTAGTACTTTATCGATATACCAAATATAGCCTTTGGTATGTTTTTAGTATTTTTGCGATATATTTTGAGAATAATATCGCACTACTCATATAAAATAAGAGCAAAGCAGTGGGGTATTGTTCTTACAATATGCCACAAAAATACTAAAATATACCAAAGACTCTATTTGGTATATCATTAAAGTTCGAAATATACCAGATTCTTATTTAATATGCAGAAGAACATCTTTAGGCTTAAAATAAATATACCTATGTATTTAGTTTACTTAGAAATTTCCTCAGTTTTGCCAAATCCTTATATGATTTGTATTATATGACTTAGAAAAAGATTCACGAGCATAAAAATAATATAGCTTAGTATTTAGCTTTGCCATAAATTTCAGTTTAAACATAAATATATCTCATTCCAAGCTCCTGCTAACAAAAGCTATTATTGTGAAAGAAACAAATATATGTCAAAATCATATTCTTAAGTATTTAGTTCAGTCAATATTCAAATTCGAATAAAATGTTCATTTAAATATTCAAAACTATGTATTGATTTAATAAAAATGCAATGCAGTTCAGTTTCGCAAAATTGTATTACTAATAGTAATAATAATAATAATAATAGAAATTTTCTGTTTGAAGAGTATGAATATAAAGTATTTAGATTTTTCACTTGCTCTATAAATTCAATAATAGGAAAATTATCACAAATTTCAGCCAAGTCAAAAGAAAATCGTAATGGCACAAGTCGCATTTTTGTAAAGTATTTTTTAGGCGATGCGCACCTGTTGTTGTTTTATTTCTGTGTAGGATGTTTGTAGACGCTTTCGATATTGTTTTTGCTGCTGAGGTTGTTGTTGTAGGCCGTGTGGGATATCTTGAATTATTTTTGACAAACAGTGCCGGCGGTTAATTTTAATTGGATTCTGGCAACAACAACAAAAAATCCTTTAATAAAATTAAACATCAAACATAGCGTGCAATTTTTTGTCGTATTATGCTGACAACAGCAGCAGCAGCAGCAACAGCAGCAGCAAATGGCGAAGCCATTTTTAAGAGCACAACAAGAGAGTGGGAAGAGGAGAAGGGGCAGGGGAGAAAGCGAATGTACAGGATTTAATTTAAAAACACGCCAAGTCCAAACACAAGATCAAAAGGCATCAAAAATTGTTGTTGTGCAGCAGCAGCGGGAAAAAGCAAGCGAGCAAAAAGCGACCAAAAAAGCGCGGCGGAAACGGAAATCGACGCGCAAAAAGGTTGCAGGTGTCATGTGACAAGGTCGCAGGGTGAGAGAGAAAGTTGAAGTTGGAAGCTGGAAAGCCGAAGCAATTGATTAAGCAAAAGAGAGAGAGAGAGGGTGGGAAAGAGTTAGAGCGAAGCAGCGAAAACTGAAACTGAAATCAAATCAAAGTGTTGAAGCGGCTAAGCACTTGACTCAAGTCAACGAAAGAAAGCGAGAAAGAATGAACGAAAGAGTGAGAGAGAGATGAGCCAAGGGGTTAAGGGTTAAGGGTTGCTGGGACTTTTGGGGGCTGGCAGGTGAACGGGTTTAATTTGTTGCGTCTCGAGGCATATGCGCGTCGCTTGCCATGAATTAGTCCCCAAAGGCTTCTGTAGAAATCATTAAAAATAAAAGTTAAAGACGCCAGCCAGCCCGCCTTGAGAAATTCAACGAAGGCAGCAACCAAAAAGAAAGTATGTAAAGACAGCAACAAAAAAAAACACAATTGGCCCTGAGGCAGCAGGTGGAGCTTCGTTTGGTTTTACGTTGTTTTTTGTTTGTGTTCTCCATTGAAGTGACAGCGTTGCCATAATTTTAAAACGCGCCGAAAAACGCGAAGCCCGCCAGCCAAAAGTCGAAAAGAAAATATCGAAGAAGAACGTCAGTCAGACTTCTGAGGGTTGCAAGTGGGGTATAAAGAACTATTAAAGTGTTTTATGGTGCTCGAGACAAGGCGGCAGCTAGAGAGAATAATGGCAACACGGCTGGACGAGCTACCATTCACTTCCCCCCCACTCCCCACTCCCCTCTCTTGGTATAAGATTTAGAGCTTTTCGGGGCTCAGGTTTTTGTGGTGTTTTCCTTCAACGGGACTTTATCTTGCTGCGACGTGTGCCACACACCGTGTCTGCAATGTGATGGGCTTTGGGTGCCACAATCAACCCACCCACCCGACAACAAACCTGCAACTATTTCTGTGCTGCACCCAAAAAAATAAAGCAGAAAAGAAAAGTACAGAACAAAAAACTGAAGCAAAGAAAGCTAAACAACATTTTTCTCGGCAAATGAAATTCGGATAATTTTAAACATGTTTTTTGCATTGTGGAATTTTATTCCAGGTTAATGATGGTTTGCTTAGGCAGAAATCTATGTTTAATATGTTTTAAGAAATTGTTTGGAACAAATTTTTGTTGATAATTATAAGGTTTTCGCAAGATTTTCCTAATTTTAGGGAGTACAAGTTAATAATAAAAGATTTAAATGAATGAGATAAGCTTCGGAATAGAGACTTTATCATTTCTACCATTAAAAAGTGTTGAAACATAGTTAATAATCTTTAGTCTGAATAATTATTAATTCAGTTATAGAATTTGCAGCTATATAAACAATACTGTCTTTAAAGATATTCTGAAGATTTTTGAAGACCTTTGTTTTTAAACTTTACTTTTTATTTTTTATATTTAAGCATATTTTAGAAAAGTTGAATAAAGAGTTGAAGATTTTGTTATAATCAGAAATGCTGTACTAGCTTTTCACTTTAAAAATCCTAACTTTGTATTCTATGAATGTTATTTTCTATATCTATGATATTCTATAAATCTCTGAACAATTTTTGTTGTTAAGTCTTAGATTCGCTTTGTATATTTCAATAGACTTGAAAATTTTGAAATTTTCAGAATTTTAATCCAAGTTTTTTTACTTTGAAGTATCGTAAATTCAATAATATTCTAAAAATCTTAAAAAAATATTTTTGGTAAATTTTAGAATAATTTAGAATGTTTTAATTATGACTTGAATCGAATTATTTTTATTCTCTGTAAAATTTTAGGAAAATTTATAATGAACATTGAACACATGATATATATTTAGAATTGTTTTCCTAAATTGTCGACGGATTAAAAATTATTAGATTAGTCATATGCAACATTAGACTATATAATATATCGTAATGAATTTCTGATCTTCCTGATCAATATATTGTTCACTTAATGATCTCATTATATTTAAATTATTATTGACTACTGTAATTTGAAGACTTTACGTTAATAACTGATTTTTTAAAATACCATTTCTACAAAAAGATGCCAAGACTGAGCTCAAGCTATAGCTCTAAAGCTCTCTTAAAAGCTCTCACACTCGTCTCTGTCTCGCTTCTCTTCTTGGTCGCCTCTCCTTCTCTTTTGCACTTTGTCAACTCAACAACTAATTCATTCGCGAAGCCTTTCGCGTTCATTCATTTCGCCTTTCCGAAACATTTAACAGAACCTGAGCAACGACTCGAAATTGTGCTGCCAACAAATAAAGAATACCAAACACAACAAAAAAAAAAAAAGAACTCGAGAGCTGCAACTGGAGAAGCAAAGCAAAGCAAACCTAAAACAACAACAACAACAACAATGAGAATAAAGTGTCGCTGCTCATTTAACCCCAACCCCGAAAAAGGAGGTGAAGGAGATGGAAGGAGATGTGGGAAACGAAAGCGACCGAAAGCGAACTGAGGCTGAAGCCGAAGCCGAAGCCAAGCGAACCGCATTGAAAAGTACCTTCAGCTCAATAATTTAACGGATTTGGCCCCAAGGCGTTCACGGGTAGGGGAAGGGGGAGGGAAAGAGAGAGAAGTGTGCTGGCACAATGAGAAAATTTTTGGGAAAACATTAACATTAGCCTAAAATATTGTCCCATAATTTGCCGCGAGCGCTGGCTGACAACGCTCCCTTTTGCTTCCCTGTGTGTGCCTGAAATATTTCAGCGACAGCAAATGAAGCCACTTGCCAGCCAAGAAGAGTAGGAGGCAGAGGCAGAGAAGGGGAGGGGGATGATTTCTGTTTGGCGACGAATTTTAAAATGCCAAAACGGGCGCGCGCGTTTATCACGCTGAACGACGACAACAACGACAACGACATTTGAAGGAAGCAAAAGCAACCCTCGGAGCAGGCATTGCCCATCACTCAAGTCGCAAAATTAGGCAATTAAAAATATGCCGAAGGCGCTCTCTCTCTCAGCCAAATGAATGGGACCCAAGCCATTGAGAGCTCAGAGCCAGGAACACATCATCAGAGCTAGACCTTGCACACTTGCCAGACGACAGTGGCAGGAAAGTGGGGGGAGGTAGGCAAAGCTTAGACATTTTGCGGTAGAGGCATATGAATCAACTGACGGCACAGTGCAAGGGAGTGCAGAGCGGGAAGGGGAAGGGAGTGCAGGGGAGGGGTGAAATTGCCCTTAGCTTGCGGTAGTCACATTAGCCAACTGGCACAGCGCAGCTTCTCCAGCAGTTTACTAAGCTGCCCTTCCTTCCTTCCTTTCCCCTCTCTCCAACTCCTCCTTCCTCGTCTCAACTACAGCACCCACATATCACACAAATTGCATTGAAACTACGTCGAGTGTTATTTATTTATTGTTTTAGAGCATCTCCTTGGGTGTGGGTCTTTGGCGATAGATAGGCGAAAGAGCTGCTCATGTGCCAAAAAACTTAACTGCACTAAATAATGCTAGTCTTTAAGGAAAAGAATGCACACGATTAAAATGCAATGCACTTGGCTTGAATACTACTTTTAAATGGGAATAAACTCAATGGAGCACACTTTGGATAGAACACCTTTATCAAATTTGGGCTAAATAAGCATTCAATTCATTTTATTTTATCATCAAAATCTAAAAAATATTTAAGTTGTTTTTTATGTTATTTAAATCATTATACAAAATAAGCATAATAAAAAAATCTCTCTCTGAATAAAATGGATAAGATATAATATAAAATGTATAGCTTTTATTAACAAACACTGATCTAAAGATGTCTGGCCTTATACAATTTTAAATTCAATCATTCTACCTTAAAACCCCTATTTTACTGTAGGCACGAAAGTCATTTTCTAAAATGGCTGACTGTCGAGCATTTCAGAAATGATTTCAGCAACATCTAGAAAAAATACAATTTAAAAACTATTATCTAACAATAAATATATTATTAAGAAAAGTAGTTAGAAATATTAACAAACAACTTGATAAAAAAGAATTACTACTCTGAGAGAAGAAATCTAGATTTAAATGTAGTTTGCAAATCTTGATTTAAGATTTTATAAAATTTAATAATAGAAATATCTGTCCACTTTATTCTTTTAATTTATAAGTTGTTTTCTTTCAATCCGAAGTACAATATTAATAATTACAGAAATTAAAAAAAAATTTCTTCAAAATAAGTAAACGCAAACTCGGATATAGGTACAATTATTAAATCAAATCAGATGGCATATAATAGCAACTTTTGTTGTGCTTAAGATGTTTGTGCAACTCTAATCATTATTGCATAGTTTCTTCCATTAAATATTAAACTGGCATAGTAAACTGACTAGTAACAAATAAACTTCTACTACATACGCTACCGTAAAATTCACAAAATATTTGTGTGGACTTTAGTTTGATGTGGCAGATCAAATAAATGCTGACGCATTCCTCAGTCGAGAATCTGAGAGAGGAGGAGAAACGTCATTTGGTGCCCTTCAAGTGGTAAACGAAAAGCGTCAACGAAATGGCCCATAGAAACAAATGGGATTCAACTCGGAGGTGAAGTTGAAGACAAAGACGAAGGCGAAGGCGTAAAGCATTTGGCCACACCCACACAGTGTGGGAGAGATGTGGGCAAAGCAAAAGAGGGAGGGGGAGGGGAAGCAATCCTTTTTGGCAGGCCAAGACGTTTCGGACGTTAGACGATTCTAAATTTCGGTTGATTCTACTAGTCTCGGTGCTTCGGTTTTTGTCAATAAATCGTGTGGACTGCCAGTAATGATGCCAGGCTAACATCGTTGTTCTCCTTCTCCATTCGCTTGAGCGTCGGGGCGATAGCAGCCGTTAATGTCAGACGAGCGAAAATATATGGGCCACCATGCTCCTCATGCCCAAGTTCCTCTTTCCCAGCTCCCGACCCCCCCCAAAAAGTAAATTCAACTTGAGGGTTTCATAAAACTTAACGTCGTCTTCGTCTTCGTTTTCGTCTCTGGCTTCGACTACGACTACAGCTACTACTATAATGATGATGATGATGATGATGATGATGGGAATGATGATGATGACGATTTCGCTTGGCTCATCAAACGAGGTTCGTCAAGTTTCTCTGTGGGGCACAACCCTTGGTCAGGTCTCTCAAGAGCCTTGGATTTGTTTTATGCGTCATTCGGCCAAATATTTCCTGATTCTATTTCCCACTCTCTCTTCCACTATCTCTCTCTCTCTCTCTCTCTTTCTCTGTTTTAGTCTGTGCCCCGCCCAGGCCTAGGTCATTATGCGCCTTTGCTTTCGACTTGAACTCATCATTTATAAGCACTGTGCGCCATTCCCGTTGTCAGAGTTTTGTGTGTGGAAGGATTTACGCTAGTCCTGTCTGTATGTGTGTCTGTGTGTGTTTGAGTGAGTTATGGCCATTGCTGATTTCTTTTTCGTCCTTTTTTCATAGTACGACGCCCTTTTTGCTGTGGCGCACAGTGGCAAATTTATTGACAGATATAATTTCTTATGCGTATAATTAGAAATTCGGCAATCATTAGGCGACCAGCTCACACATATATCAAGTTAATGGCCCATTGCCTTTCTGCACGGCTCAAGATTGAATGGCCCCAAAAAGCGTTAGACAAACAAACGAAAAGACTGAAAAGACAGACAAAATCAAAGAGGGACGAACTCGCTTTGATTGTGAGATTTATTTAACGGAAGTCGTATTGATTTCTGGCTACAAAATTAAAAGTTCTTCGCTAGCTAAGCTAATTAACTAAAAGCACATTCTACAGTTTTCAATTTTCAATGTTGCTACATTTCAGTTTCGTTTCATAAAAAAAAAAAACTAAAGCAAAAGTCGTTAGGGAAAGTGTTCATTATTCACTCGCATAACTCACTTTGCGATTTAAGCCCAATTTACCATAAAATAAATTCTTTTCGCTCAAATAAATAAATAAAGCAAGTAAGAGAGGGAAAGCAAAGACAATTACCAAATTTGCATTCGCGCGAAATGGCAAACAAACAAATAAATTCAAATGGCAAAAATGACACATAAACAAAACAGAACGAATCCACAATACATTTTTTTGATTTAACAAATGTCAAAAATATGAAATGAAGATGAGACTTTATGTACAACTTTTCACTGAAGCTGCACAGCGAGAAATTTAAGAGTCACTCTGAGGGTTTATTATTAAAGTATATAAAAATGTAAATAAAATAGTTACTCACTTTAAATTTTCAATAATAAACTTAGCACCGGCAAAGGAAACAGAGTGAAATTTCCTGCAATGAAATTAATTTTTTTTTTAATAAAATCTTCTTCAAATTTGAAATAATTAATTAACTTAATTTATATTTTCGTAATTATTTAAGTTTTAAATTTAAGAAATTAAATAAATTAAATTTTGAGAATAAGTTAAATAAACATGTTTATGAGAAAAATGTATAAAAAATAAAAAAAAATTGATTTGAATCATAAAAAATCAAAAACAAAAAAAAACGAAATATTTGTATATATAACAACTGGTAAAAATATATATCGTCTATGAGATATCAATTACTTAACTCCAATAAAACCATTCTCTACAAATACACTACAAATGTACCGTAAAAATATTAAAATATACCGAACGCTTAATTTGGTATTTTGATATATTATTGCCAGCCAATGCAACTAAGGTATGCGTTTTTGCCCATATAAAATAGTTTATTGAACAACTTCTCCAATTTTTATCTGATCGCAACTAAATTTACAGGTATCCGAAATACTATAGTTGTAGTTATTTATTTCTCATTTCGATATTCCATGTCTTTGGTATATTTTGGTATTATTATAATACTAGATAGGTAGCTAAAAAGTGTTATTTTGATTAGCCAAAAACTAAGTTTCATTTTAGCTTATAAATTCCTTTTCCCCTACACACCATTTTACTTTTGTGTCAACTTTTCACACTCTGGCTTTCGCTCAGTGTATTAAACAACTCATCAGTTACTGGATAAGAAGAAGCAGCAACAGCAGCAGAGAGTCATCTACTGTCGCGTTACGAGAGTATGTACGAGTATTCTGAATACGGAATATACATAAATAATATTTATTAATGTATTTTTATGTGCGCTAAGAGTACACAATGTAATAATTTATACAGTTGCCGTCGACATCTCTCTGCTCTTTTCATATTTTTGTTGTTATTCTGATTGTTGTTGTTGCCGATGTTGTTGTAGTTGTTGTTGTTGTCCCGCTCTCGCTACATTATGACGCTTACAATTTACTGTCCATGTTTTGTTGTTTACTCTGACGATGATGATGATGATGATGGTGATGGCTGCCAGGCTCGCTTCTTGTGGGTGGCTGGGCTATATAGTGGTTAAATGCTGGAGTGGTTGATGGAGTGATGCTTGGCTGCTTTTTGCCAGCCGCTGCTGCTGTTGCTGTTGCTGGTCAGGCATGTGACAAACTTGCTGGAATTTTCGGCTTGCCGTTGACAAGGGTGGCTCACAAGCGCCACCAGCCAGCAGGCCAGCAGGCCAACCGCCCAACGCCCACCCGTCAAGCCAGTAAAACGCCCAACCACCCAACGACCCTCCACCCCCTCCTCCTACTCTGCCTCCTCCTGGGCTGACAGGGCGCATTTCAAACAGAAAATGCCAACAAATGCGGCGGCGTGCAAATAAAAATGATTAATGATGATGCGCGTTGGCAGCAACAGCAACAAGAGCAACAGCAACAACAGCAACAGCAATATTAACAGCAGCAACAACATCTACAACAACAACAACAACAACTGTTGTAATGGCCGCCACGCAGGCGTCAACGTCGACTTCGCTGCTGACGCTGACGTCGACATCAACGTACAGTAAAACATTCGTAAATTACAAACGAAATATTGCAAATAAATTCAAGTTGCAGCAACTATAAAACAATATCAAAATTACCCCCAACATAAAACCCATTTAATACTCAAGATTTCTTAACTCATATTATACACAAAAGTAAGTGATTTATTAATTCAATTAATTCATTAAATAATCCCAAACTAATCAATAATCAATGTCAAAGATTATCGCTATAGCATTAGGAATTTCACGATTGATAAACGCTCTTTGACTTATCAAAAGCGAAAAGTTCATTGATAATGACAGGGATTTGCCCATTTTTGAAAATTTCCCATTTTTCACTTGAGTTTATTAAAAACGGCTTAATGTGAGATTTTTATTATGCAAAAATCCGTGCAAACATGATTAATTTACGACACGTATTTACTATTTGATTGATCAAAAAACCCAAACCCCTCAAAAACTGTGAAAGTCCTAGAAAAATTAACTGCTGATTTGTTGGGAATTCTAAAAGCATTTATTGATTCCGGTAAATCGTGAAATGATTATTTCAATTAAATTCTTATCTAAAATGCTAACATATAGTTGGTTTAAGAGCAGTTTAATACATTCTGAACATGTGCCCAAATTTAAGAAGCTTTAGTATTTCTCTAATACAACAGTTTCCATACAAAAACAAGTAGGAAAACTCAAGTCGAATGTGCTAGATAGCCGCTAGCTATTTTGAATAGAAGCAAAATAGTGTTGTTTCATTCTTAAAATATGTCAAATTAATATACCACAAATATACTAGATATACCAAAAGTTGTATTTGGTATAATACTACATTCAGAAGCAAAAAAGTGTGGTATTATCGTTAAAACATATCAAATTAATCTACCACAAATATACTAAAAATATACCAAGTGTTATATTTGATATATTGATAAAATACTACATTCAGAAGCAAAGAAATGTTGTTTTATTCTTCAAACTTAACAAATGAATATACCACAAATATACTAAAAATATACCGAATGTTACATTTGGTATTTTGATAATGTACTACATTCATAATATACCATAGAGTATAAAATAACAGATTTTAAGCCAAAGAAACTAAAATTCGGAGTAATGCGGTGTTTTTAAACATATCAAACAATTTATTAAGGAATTTCAGGAATCGTAAATACTATAGCTGCATTTCTCCGTACAAAAATTGTTGATATTTGTTTGGCCAGAAGTGGGTGAGAGAATATAAATACAACTAGCTTTCTCTATAATCTCTCTTAGTCATTGAGATTAAGGTATTCGCAATTGTATTCATAACATTAATTCAAAGAGTGACTATTCACATTTCTATAGTTTGAAAGGTAAATATGTTAATTGTAGATCGTATTCATAGTTATTATATATTTTTAGCTAATTCATTCATTTGTATTCTATTTATATCCTGATTCATTTATATCCTATGTTACAATAGTCATTATACATTTTAAGCTTATTCAATAATTTCTTTCCTATTTATATCCTGTTACATTTATTCATTTATATCCTATGTTATTGATTCATTTATAAAACTGACCACTTTTGTTGCTCACTCTATACTCAAGGAGTTTTGTTTAATTTCAGTGAATGCCATGGCTACTAAATCAGCAGCAAGTGCCGCGTTTCCTGCAAACAAAATGTACACGTACCTTATATAGGAAACGTAAAAGAGATATAGGTATAGAAAGAGACAGAGAGAGAGAGAGAGAGGGAGAGGTAGAGGTAGAGGCAGGCAAAGGTTAATAACTGCCAGAAGATGATGCATAGCATGACACAGGCACGGCGCAGTTGACAGTTGACTGGCAGGCAAGACCAGGCGGAGCTCTCTTCTAGTGTGTTACTACATCATGGCTTGGCAGACCGGATGGATGGAGGGACCGGCCAAGAGCCAGCTGGCTGGCTGGCTATGTGGGGACGCCATCGTAGTCCCAATCTTGGCGCAGCTGGCAGCCATTTTTATGCCCGTTGGCGGCCAAGGTGGAATTTGGCCAAGTTTTTGCAACGGCGTTGTGTTTGTGTCAGATATGCGCGATAATCGCAACTTCTGCACCTTCTCAACTCCAACTCAGTCTCAGGTGTGTGTGCCAGAGTCAGACAGTCAGCAGTTGGCCAACCAACCAACCAGGAAAGCGAGCGAGCGAACAACTCTTTGCCAGCGGGGTGCATTTTCATTAAGAATGAAAAATGATGAGCAATCAATCATTTTGGCCTCATGGTGGAGGGTGTTGCCCAAAAAAACGAACGAAAAGACTTGCTTGCATTCTACTTCTCAGCTACTTGGCAACTCCCCTCAATATATCTTGCTCTCTCTCTCTCTCTCTCTCTCTCTAGCAATTGCATGTATCTGCTTGTAGATTGATAGCATTAGCTGTGCCTCTGGTATTCACAAATGGCAGCCAGACTCCTCTAGACTCTAGACTTCCCTCTGTTGTTTTGACCGGTCAATGCTTCACATTTGCTATAATTTACATCTTCATTTTCGTATTTTTAGCACTTGCTTAGCTCTTTTTCTTTTATTACTTTTTTTTTTATTATCGCTCCTGGTGCGATTTGAATATATTTCACAGTTGATTTGTGGTCGAAGCGAAGCGAAACGGCAACCGAAGTCGAAGTCGATGGCGTTCTTAGAGAAAGAACATGGTTTATGCTAAAGAGCGTAAGAGAGCGTTTTACTGGAGGCAGGAAAAACTACGTTTAAGTAGACTGATGATCTTGAAAATGCACTCACATTAACACTGCATTCGAAATGCTGCCCAAAAAAAACAAGTAAGAAAACTACAGTCGAGTGTGCTCGACTGTGAGATACCCGCTACCCCTTTTGAATAAAAGCAAAATATTGCGGTATTATTTTCAAAATATACCAAAAAATACTGCAAAATACTAAAAATATACCAAATGGTATATTTGGTATAACGATGTGATACTAACATTTAAAATATACCATAGACGGCACAATACACCAGATTGTCGGCCAAAGCATTTGAGACCCCCCCGTAAGTGGGCGTTTTGGCCCATACAAAAGTGTTTCTTTAATAACTTCCACAATTTTTATCTGATCGCAAGCAAATTTTCAGGAATCATAAATACTATTGTTATTATTATATATACCAAAATTCGCAGCTTTAACTTTAAAATTACGCTTGTTATTCGATTTTTTTGATTTGCGGGGGCGGAAGTGGGCGTGGCAAAAATTTGAAACAAACTTGATCTGCGTGCAAACATAACAAATGCTGTCGAAAAAAAATTATAGCTCTATCTCTTATAGTCTCTGAGATCCAGTGTTTCATACGGACAGACGGACAGACGGACAGACGGACAGACGGACAGACAGACAGACGGACAGACGGACATGGCTAGATCGTCTCGGCTGTTGACGCTGATCAAGAATATATATACTTTATAGGGTCGGAGATGCCTCCTTCTACCTGTTACATACATTTCCTGCCGGCACAAAGTTATAATACCCTTCTACCCTATGGGTAGCGGGTATAAAAATGGGAAGCTGCAGCCATGAAACTTGGTAGTAATAATGATGTTTAGAAGCGTGAATAAACTGATGTGAAAATTATGTGGACTTAGGCATTAAGCTGATGAAATATGTTCAAGTATTAGGCAGAATTATTTGATGTGAAAATTAGGCTGAATAAATGTATTCAAATATAAAGCATTAGTTTGATTTAAGAAGCATTTAATGCAACAAAGTTGTAGACTAAAGAATTCAACTGTTTAATATATTCAAGTATTAAACTTTAGTTTTATTTAAGCATAATAATGAAATGTGTAAAATGACTTAAGAATTGAACTGATGAATACATTCAGGTATTACGCATTCTTCTACACAAGCGCAATAATTTGTACAAAATTTATTAAGAACATAAATTGTATATCGCCAAAAAGTTAGTAGCTTCGTTAAAGTGATTCCAGCTGCTTTCATATCAAATGCAACAAGAGTACGATTGTCAAAAAATCAAGAATCAGTTATAAAATTCAACTCTATAAAACACGTGAAACTTTGAGCTGCAGTAAAATATTCAGTATTTAAGATTCGACATTTTCAGTATGTAAGTATATATAGTATTTATGTATTTTTCTACAGTATCTAGGTATATTCAGTATGTAAGTATATTCAGTATGTAAGTATATTTTGTATGTAAGTATATTCACTATGTAAGTATATTTAGTATGTAAGTATATTCAGTATGTAAGTATATTTAGTATGTAAGTATATTCAGTATGTAAGTATATTCAGTATGTAAGTATGTTTATTATCTAAGTATATTCAGTATCTAAGTTTTTTCAGTATGTAAGTTTGTAAGTTATTTAATAGAAAAGTATATATCAATAAAAAAAAAGACCAGTGATAAAAAGTTTGGAAATTTTATGCTTTTGTATAGTTTCTCAATCATTGAAAGTGTATTTAATTAAAAAGAAATACATCAGTGTTAAAGAGAATACAACTCTTCGTAACTCTCAAAAGTATTCTGAACTCAAGTTTATGCTTGAGCTGCAGTAAATTAAGTGACTGAAACTTTGACGTTTAAGATTCCCAATCAAAGAAAGTATAATCAATAAAGAGAATAAATGAAAGATACCAAGTATTTGATAGATTCTCAACGCTTGTTTACAATTTTGAGCTGCAGTAAATAATGTGCCAGAAACTTTGATGCATCTTAAAAAGATCACAAATCATTCAGATGCAAATTGGAATTTAAATTCGAACTCAAATTTCCTGTTACAGTTTCTTAGCTAAGCGCACCTGCAAAGATCAACACGAAAAATGTTTGTGGGTAAACATTTCAAAGTCAAAGTCAACGCGACATTTCCTAAAGCATTTTTCAAACATTTTCAATTCCCCCGCCTAAAAAATCCCAAATCCAATTCCAAACTCCCAAAATGAGAGTAGATGGAAGAAGTGATGGAGAATTGAGAACAGAGAAACATTCTCAGTCCGATTGTCGACATTTTTTGTTGTTCTTTTCTGTTTTTTTTTTTTTTGAAGTTGTTTTATTTTTTCGTTTTCGTTTTTGTCTTTGCGTTAATTTATAGTCACTGATTGGGGCGTTATTCTTATTGATCCAGGCCATAAATAAGCGAAGCCTCTGACATGCCACATACATTACCGACATTTTAGCGTTTGATTTGTTATTTATCATACGAACGAAAGACTGAGAACGACAGACAGAGAGAGAGAGAGAGAGAGAGAGAGAGAGCGAAAGACAGAGACAAGGCAATTACGTTGACGATGACGGCGAATCTGTTCGCATCTCATCGGATTCGGATTGAGATTCGGATTCAGACTCTTGGAGACTCGATCGTTGTTCGTTCGCTTTACCTGTAAAACTAGTTTCCATTTTCAACAACATTTTGTTTGATTTCGTTTTATTTTTTTCGTTGTGTTCGTTCTCTGCCGTTTTTTTCGGTTTTTTTTTTGCCCGCTGTTTTTAATGATGAAATATACATTTTGAGTTTAATATATCAAATCGAATGGCGGCAAGAGCGGGCGAATGTTAATTTGGCGAAGCGTTTTTCGGGTTTTCTTAATTTTGATTTATTTCATTTTGAAATTAAAAACCCCAATTGAGCAACGCAAAACTGTCGATCTCAGCCGGGGCTCCACGCATTTTTAATTCGTTTTTAAGATTTAACATTTTGTGTTCATTTTCATTTTTTAGGTAGCTCGCGATTCGTTTATTCGTTTAGTATGCAAAAGGCCAATATATGTATGTTGATAATTCCAATCAAATTCGGAGGAGAAGGTTCCGACGATTTTGAGTGATTAATTAAAATTATGCTACGAAAGCAAACTAATGAGTTTAATACGACAAAATCCATTAATTAAAAGACGAATCGTGTGGAAAGCAGCAGCAGCAAAACAACTTTGACATTAAGGCATCATCAGTCTAGAGTTCGAAACGTGAAAGGCGGGGGCGGCAGCGGGAGTGGAGTGAAGGGGAAACCGACCTCTATAATTAAAGCGCTGAACCCAAAAAACAACAGAAAGAAAAAAAAAAATAACAAAAAGCCGACGAACAGAGACAAAAGGCAAGCGACAACAGAGCTTCATCATCGTCGTCGCCTGTCCAAAGCTGAAAAGATGGAGATGCGAGACGAAGATCGAGAGATGGAAGATGCGAGATCGAGAGATGGAAGATGGAAACGGAGACCCAAATGAGCGTTGATGAGTTCCATTTAAATAAAATCTTGATCGGCAACAGCCAACAGCGGCTACTCCGTTGGCTACTCTCACACACAGAGACAAACACACGTCGCATCGCATAGATATATCCGATAATTTATGAAACATAAATAACCAAAACAAAAATACAAATCATTTATGCGATGACAGTTTGCTGCTGCGTCTGCTGACCCAAGTCATTTCATTTCATTCCATTCCATCGATCGATCGCTCGATCGCTTCAACGTTCGAATGTTCGTTCGTTGGCTTCGATGAGATGATGGCGGCAAATAAAAATATATTTAAAAATTGATTTCGTTCGGTCGCTCGTGTTGTTCAAGTCGCGTCCAGCTGACGGACGCTTCTCAGATCTTTGGCCCCGCCAACTCCATCGAACTCCGTCGAACTCTTAACTGCGGCTTTCTCGGGGCGGCCCGTCTTCATCTTCACCATTTTCAATTTATGTAAATTACCAAACTGAACAAGGAAGTCACTCAAAGCGATCGTACGATCGATCGATCGATCGATCCAGCAGCGTTCTATCCCCAGAAACAGAATTATGAATTTACGACTAACCATAAAATTCTTCTCTGTTTTTTTTTTTGTTTTATTCGTTATTTATTCACCTAGAATAGCATTTAGTTGAGCGGGTGATTCAACTTGATGAAATGTGAATGTAGAGTGGAATTTCATTAAAAATGAACTCGAAAGGAGAAGGTCAGCACATAAAAGGGGAAAATATTTCAACAAATACTAGAGAAATAAATAACTAAATAATAAATTATGTTTACAGCAATTTGTTGGCTTCAAAATGTTTCTTAAAGAATAGTTAATAATGTACATATGTAAAAAACAAAAAATAATACATAAAAAATATTGTCTAAGATATAAAAATACCGTAATATATGAAAACACTATTATATATATAAAAAAAATACTGCTAAAATACCGTAATACTTGAAAAACACTGTAATATATACCAATATACAACAGTAAATAAAGTTGTAATAATCAAAAGTACTATAAATACAAAAATACCAAAATAAAAAAACTATCAAAATTACCAAAATACCATGGCAAATAAAAATACTAAGATACATAAATATACTGAAATAAAAAAGTCTGTTTTATACTCTAAAAATACCACACTCATAAATAATACTGTAATAAGCAAACATACTGAAAACCTAAAAAAAAATACTTAGATTAAAAATATTAACACTATTATTCATAAATATACCACAATAAATACCGAAATACTATAAAGATAAAAAATACCAATACACATCAAAATACCATAATACATCAAATACATTGCTTGCATTAAAAATACCAAAATAAAAAAATTAATAATTTACATTTTTTATTTCAGTATTTAATTTAAAAAGAGAAAGTCATCAACTATCATATTTAAGAATTATTTTGCATTTAGACCCCAACTAACCTATGCCAAATGCTGCTCGCTTGCGGCAAGTCGAACAACTCAATTGAACCGCAGCTCAATACGAACATTTTTTGAACAGTGGGGCAAGTGAATGAAATTATCAAAAGCGCAGCTGACAACTGCCAAAGGAATAGACACGGAATACCGTTGTGGCCAACACACACACACAGACACACATACAGACAGGAGTCTCTGTTGCAGCTGCAAATGTCAAGCATGCCACGCACGCACTTTGACACACGCACCTTTTCAAACAGGTGCCCCAGCGCAGAAAGAGAGAGAGAGAGAGAGGGTGAGAAAAGGGGTTTGTTGCCACAGCAGGTGATGTATGAATTGCTTTGAATTTAGTTGTCAAAGTTGCGCTGGCAACGTGAAAACGTTGGGTGCGGTGGGTGTTTGGCTCATAAATTGTTAAAATGTGTCACAATTGAACAAAATGCATGAAAAGCAAAAAAGCAAAAGGAAAACAGCGAGTTGACAGCAGAGTGGCCAACAAAGCGGACAGTGAACACTGTACAGACAAAAACTCGACAACTCGACAACTGGACAACTGGCAACAGGAAAGGGCAGTGCAAAATCAAAACAATTGCCATGCAAAAGCGAAACGTGTTTTTGCAAAATGGTGCCGTCTAAAGTCTCGACTCCCAATACTTGGCCCAATGCGCTGCTTCGCCTCTGCCCCACCTTCCCTCTCCCTCTCTCTCTCTGCCCTCACAGAAGGTGCATTCAAGGGGAAGACGAGAGAGCGACATGTGCGTTTAATTTGCAAGACACATGTTCGCCAGGACCGAAGCAGAGCTCTATGGTCTGCATGGTAGAATGCGTACTCGAGCACACAGGTAACCCAGTAACAAGAGGCCTACAATCCACGTTTCCCACCAACGCACAGTGGTGCCAACTGATTTGCTAGGGTAAGAAATTGCCACTGCTTGAAATTTTGAATTTAATATAAAAATTTCTATATAGCTAGCTGAGAATTCAGAGCTCAAATGTTACTGAAGAAAGCATAGAATTCAGAATTCAATTACCTCATTTAAAAACTTGGAAATTTTGTTTATAAATGATTCTGTACATAACGTACATAGATAGAGAAAAAAAAACTATATAGAAAAAAAGATCGCAAATCTTGATTAAAGACTTTTTCGATTTTAGATTGTATTCTATATAATGCAGAATTTAATTTAATAAGTAAAATTATATTATAAGATGTGCGCAATTTAGAAAAAATTAAGTTCATTTTGGTCTATGATATTACAATTCTTTTCTCTTATGTAAAAAACTCAAACTGCTGATAAAGTCTGCCATTATTAATAAACAAATATTGATTTTAAATTAGAATTTTGTATTTTATTCCGGTACACTAAAGAGCTTAAAGCGCTAAGATTTGGCCTGAAAGCGTTTTCTTTTAAATGTAATATTTTGGGTTTTTATTGCTGTACTTTATCAGCTACTTAATAAATCTAAAATCTGGAAAAAAAAAAGTATATTAAATGCATTTTATGAAGTGCATATTATTTTTTCAACTATTTTTATATTTTCTTAATCTCATGTTTACTTTATATTTGTATTCTTAACTCCTCTTTCGATATTCCACTTTATTTATTTACTTTATATTTCTTAAGAACTACTTTTTGTATTTTGCCTCAAGTTTTTGCATAAAAATTAAAGTAGAAAGTATTTATTTTTCTATATTCGTTTATTCAAATTTCCCTTAAATTACTAAAAATATCTTCTATATAATATATTTCTGTTTCTCTTATTTCTTTTTCTGCCTTCGAAATACCTCTCTTCAAATACTTTTATTTTCAATTTCTGCTCTATTTTCACCCATACCTTGACCCACTGTGCAGTGTTATTAGATAGGCTGTGGACAGTCTCAGGCGCAATCTCGCAGTCGTCGTTGTTGCAGTCGCAGTTGCAGTTGCATGTTGCTGTTGCCGTCGCTGTCGCCGCGATTTGTAGCCAAGTCGGAAAATGCATGTTACCAACAAATGACACCTTCATGTGCGCTGCACTCCCCCTCAACTCCCCCTCAACATACCCCCCTCATAGCACCCGCTTGTCTCATAACTGGTCAGCAGTCGAATAGTCGAGTTGCAGCCTCAACATGTTGCCAATTTGGTCGCTTGGCAACGGCCGCTCATTGTTTCAATGGACATTTCAATGCTTCCTCCCTCCCATTTCTCCCCCTCCCCTTCCCTCCTCTCCTCAGCAAAGTTGCATGTTTTGTCAGAGAGCAAAACACAAAAAAAAACAAGTAAGAAAGCTACAGTCGAGTGTGCTCGACTGTGAGATACCCGCTACCTATTTTGAATAAAAGCAAAATATTTCGGTATTATTTCCTAAATATACCAAAAAATACTACAAAATACTAAAAATATACCAAATGATATATTTGGTATATTTTTGGTATTAAGTATAGTACAACTTTCAAAATATACCATAGACGGCATAATATACCAGATTGTCGGCCAAAGCAAATGAGACCCCTAATAAGTAGGCGTTTTAGCCCATACAAAAGTATTTCTTTAATAACTTCCACAATTTTGATCCGATCGCAACCAAATTTTCAGAAGTCACAAGGACTATAGTTTCTAATGTATATCCCAAAATTCGGGACTCCAGCTTTATTATTACTCTTGTTATTCGATTTTTTCTGATTTGCGAGGGCGGAAGTGGGCGTGGCAAAAATTTAAAACAAACTTGATCTGCGTGCAATCATAACAAATGCTGTCGAAAAAAAATTATAGCTCTATCTCTTATAGTCTCTGAGATCTAGGTGTTCATACAGACGGACGGACAGACGGACAGACGGACATGGCTATATCGTCTCGGCTGTTGACGCTGATCAAGAATATATATACTTTATAGGGTCGGAGATGCCTCCTTCTACCTGTTACATACATTTCCTGCCGGCACAAAGTTATAATACCCTTCTACCCTATGGGTAGCGGGTATAAAAAAACAAAAAAGCAGAAAAAACGTTTTTCATTGCTGCCTTTTAAGGCCGACACTTTTGCTCATTTCGCCCACCGTTGGAACGTAGCCTGCTACTTGCTGCATGCCACATGCCACATGCCACACGCCACCGCCTGCCACCCACTTGGTTTGGCCCCTTGCTATTGTCCAAGCACGGCATTTACCCCCCCCCAAACGCACTTGGCCAAAAACGCGCGCGAATTAACCTGTTGAATTTGCCACACAGCTTCGCCCCGTCTCCTTCTCTTCGACTCTTTTTAGTTGCCACCTCTCAGTCTCAGTCTCGGTCTCGGTCTCAGCCTGTGGCATTTACAGCCGCATTGCCTTATGGCCATTATAATTGCCACCACGCTTCACTGACTATATGTGAGTGTGTGTGTGAGTGTGTGTGAATGTGTGAACTCACACACTCGTTAAAGGAAGCAGCTCTAGTTCAAACAGCAACCGAGAATCGAAGCGGCCGCAAACATTTGCTTTAAGCATTAAATTATACATATATATTTAATGCATATAAATTACAGCTGACATTCACAACTTAAATAGTGTTAAAATGCGCATTATTATTATTATTAAACATTAAATACTTTGTGGGCAGTTAAGTAATCAGAAATTCATTTTCAATCATTAATAAATCCACAAAATATTGCTCAAGTGTTTTGAAATATGCATTTCCAGCAATGAGCTTTAAGTGAAATTTAATGCTATTTATAATTTGAAGAAATGTTTATATGATTAGAATATACATTTTTAATAGTTTTCTTGTTTAGTAAAGGAATGAAGAGAAACAATTTATAAGTTCAAGCAGCAAAGCTTATATGAAAATTATATAAATTTCTAATAGTTTTCTTATTTAGTAAAGGAATGATATTCCATTTACATATTTATTTATTTTTAAGCAGAGCATCAATTTATAATTTCAAGCAGCAAAACATATTTGATAATAATATGTTATTAGAATATATTTGTTTCTTTAGTAAATTGTTTAGATTTTTGTATTATTCACTTATTTGTTAAGCACGAGAAATTTGAGTTATTAATTTTTTTTTTTTTTGTATTATTTACCTATTTGTTAAACTATTCACATCTATAACAAATAAGTAAATAACATGTTACAAAAATCGCAACAACTTAAAAATGCATAAATAGATAGAATTTCATTTCCTCTGCTAAAGAAACAAAAGTATTCTAGCAAAAGAAGTTGCAAATTTCTATGAATACTAAATATAAACACCTAAAAATAATCTAAGATATACACTGCCTTATTAAAAATTACTATTGAACTCAATTTTCCATTTCTACAAACTTGATCATCATCATCATCCCTTAAACTAACTATTATTAAACAAATTTACATCTTTTGATGCTCTTTCCCAATGCTCTTAATCAATTTTAAATGCCTCACAATTAATGTTAACACATCAACTGAGAGCTAAGTTGCTTATTAATTTTGTAAGCATACAATTAAATATGAATAAGAGGAAAATTTTTAGGAATAGTCTATAAAACAATTTAGGTTATAAATAAATCATGAATAAGTACATAACATTATAACTATAAATTTAAGGTAAGCAAACATCTTATAATAATAAATCAAAATTAAAAAGGGCCAAACGATTTCTATTTAATCTCTTTAATTCAATAGCTCATATCTTACAATAGTATTACAAAAATTAATGTAAAGCAAACGATTTATATAAAATCTTTATAATTCAATAGATCTTTTATTACAATAAAATATACAGTGAAATATCACTAAGTTAACTCTTAACTTTACCCATTAAAAAAAGTATTCAACTCAGTTAAAACTAAAAACTTTCATAATGCGTTTGCCATTAATAAACAAATGTTATATAACAATTAGTAAAACAAAATAGAATAGCTCAAATATTTCATGTTCTCGTGACAAGAAAAAACTTTTCAATATGTTAACTTAACAAATCGACAAACAAGTAAGGGAGCTGCTGTAATGAAATTCAATAAATTTTCATAATATTTGCTTTGCTTGCGAAAAATATTAATGCAATCGAATATTTCAAAGGTGTCATCTTGGCTAATTCCAGAAGCAATCAGTTCACACGAGACGCAAAGCCGTTTAAAGATATTCCACGAGCACAAGTTTTGTTAAATAATTAAAATATTTGTGCAAGCTAATGAATTTGTTTACATGATTGAACTGTGCAATTTTTCAAACTCTCTATGGCGGAAAATCCAGTCAAGACAGAGGAGGGAATAGATGAATAGAGGGGGGGGGGAGCGGGGGACGGACGCGTCCATTTGAATGTGAAAAAATCGTTTAAATCACACGGCAAAAAATGTGGCCAAGAAAACCGGTTAGTGCAAGTGCAAGCGAGATGGCGCGATATTCGAAGCGAGCGCAAGCGCGAAACAAATGTCAGAGGCAGCGAACATCAATCTCCAGCAACGGCAACAACAACAACAATCGCAACAACAACAAGTCGAGTGGTGCCACAGCTGGCCACATGGCAACCGGCAACCATTTGGTTTTGGGTGTGCAACGAGTTCTTTGGTGGCCACAAAAGGAAAAGCAACCGAGGACGTTGCAATGATGGAAAACCGGCTAAGAGTTGGCCAAATGTATTGCTGTTTTTTTTTTGTTCGCTTCGCTGTGCATTAAGCAACTACAGTTGGGTTCATAACCTCATTTCACAAAATTGGCCCAAACAGGTGCGACACAATTCACCGGTCTGCGTAATCCGATACATTTTTTTTCTTATAAACTGCCTGAACACTTTTAATGCATCTCACACGGATGTAAAGAGTTGAGTTCTCAACTAACTAACTAACCAGCTAACTATCTCTTATGCATCACGTTTTAATTCATCACGGTCGAAAGTTGTTCGCATTAAAATGGCAGCCAATCAACAATCAAAAACTTCAATCGGCGACTGTTTTGTGTTTTTTTTTTATGCTCTAGACCTCGACTAAATTGCACCTGTCATGCAATCGCTATCGGTTCACTATATTCTATGATACACTGAAAGAAAAACAGATCAGTTTCTAAAATCATGTTCTTAAAATAAGACAACTTTAAGAAGAAATTGTTAAAACTAAAAAGAAAGAAATGTTAAAGTCTCAAAATAAGACTAAAACATAGGAGAAAGCTCGACTTTGAAAATATACCGAAATATACTAAATGTATACCGAAGTCTATATTGGGTATTAAAATATACCGCGGTGTACAATATATACCAGATTGTCAGTCAAATTTACTAAGTATGGTATCAAAATATACCACAGAGTATAAAATATACCAGACTTTCAGTCAAATATACTAAGATCCGTAGTAAGTAGGCGCTTTTGCCGATGATAAGTAAGTAGTACAATAAAAAATTAAATGGTCTTAGCTTAACTTTAAGATTTCATCCTCTTATTAATAAAAACTAAATAAAGTGTAAAAAAAAACAATATTTAAAATTTTTTGATGTTATATATAAATGTTGATGTTGATGTTGATGTTGCAATCTATAAAGCTAAAAAGTTTAAGTTTTGTCCCCTTGTTAGTAAGAACTTGGGTCAAATGTTTTTCAAATCAATCTTAAATAGTAAAATGGTAAATAAAAGATAATAAAAATAAAACAATATATAATATTTTCTGATGTTATAATACGATTTTTGGTCTATAAAACTACAAACTTTAAGATATTTTCCTCTTCTATCAAGAAAACTCTTGAAATCCAAATATGTTTTATAACTTTAAGATTTTCATTAACTTGATGCAATTTTTTGACAAAATTTTGTAGTCCAAAACATTTATTTTAAAAATTGTTTTTTTCAGTGCATATATGCTATATGTGTATGTTGGTTTCTACTTCCCCCGCCTTGCATTTGAGTTCTAGCTGCAAATCATGACATGAGTTCAATTTGTGACAATTATTGTTGCAACATTTCAAATCGTTCGCATTTGCATTCGGCCTCCGGCGGCCTCCGACAGTTGTGCGATTTTTATCGTTTTTCATTCGATTTGATTTTTGCTTTTATTTTTTTTGTATTAATTTTATTCTACTTTTTTTTGTATGTTTGTTTGTTGTTGCCGTTGTTTGTATTCCTTCTGTTCTTGTCGTTGTTGTCATTCGACATATATCGAGTGCAAATAAAGCACACGTCACATATGCAAATCGTCGAGTTCGAGTAACGTTTTTTCTTTTTTTTTATATTTCACCCATTTTTTTTCGATTGAAAATTAATTGTTGTGCATTTTTCAAACAAAGCGCATTAAAATTGGGCGTTGACTTATAATTGCATTTTTATTTGATTTCATTTTATTGCCGCATAAACATTTAATTGATTATCCAACTGATTTCAAAGTGCCTGCTAATTTATTATTACTATTATTATTATTTCTGCATTAGATTTCCCGTATTTAATCAATTACAAAACTATGGCATATTGAGATTTGATTAGCTCAACGCCACATTTTCAATGTCGTTTAAAGGGTGTTGAATAAAATTATTCCCCTAACGATTAGCACACAATAATAATAATGCCTTTCATTGCGAGCTTTGTAGTTACAAGTCAATCAATTAGTATTTATATAAGCAGATAAAACTAACATTATATTTGTAAAAGAAATTAATTATTAAATTAGAACTTGTCTTTCTTTTAATCATTAATCATTAAAATAATATAAAGTCCGCAAAGTTTTTATTGCTCATTTCTTCAGTTGCATCTTTGTAAAAATGTTTTTTGATTTAAATTATTTTCCAATTAGTTTACCTTTTAAATATAAATTTATCGTAATTTTTAAGTTTCTCGAAATCTACCCAAAACTCTTGTTAAAAAGACTTAATAATACTAAATCTATTTCGCCTTTTTTAAATACTAAAGACATACCTACCTTTTTTAAATAGAAAAGACAATTTCTCTTATTTAAAGCAAAAATACTGAAGAAATATCAACTTTTCTTATTTAAAAAAATGCTGAAAATGCTCTTAAGTAAAAATATACTGAAAAATACCAATGCTCATTACATTTATTACGTTTTTTTTTTTAATTGGTAAATTTTGGTATTTTTCTACTACTACTTTTTCCCTTCTATCAACCGAAATTATATCTATCAATAATATGCTGCCTTTCGCTTAAGATCTTCTTACATTCTTAATTAATATTTAGCAATCTGTGTGGATTAAATGTGCAAATATTCTGATGCCTTTAAGTGGAGCAGAATGAGGAAAGGATGGGGTGAGGGGTGGCACCAATAAATGTGGGTAATTATGGAAGCTTTATGATTTGGTAAACTCGAGTGTAAATATTGCGATCGCCGGATGGCGATCATAAAACGTAATCACCTGCAATATAAACACAATTGCGTACAAAAATTGTTGAGTTAATTAAATGTCCAAAATGAAAATCAAACCGACAAAGAAGCAAGGCAAAAAATTGCGAAATTCTCTCGCTCCCTCATCTCCAGTTTCACATCAGAGATCTTGGGCAAATATCAGAGATATGAGTGCTCTTAACGTATAGAGTATAGAGTAAGTATGAGTATGCTTTTTGCCTAATTGGGGGGAGCCAGCGATCTCAATGGATCGGATCGGAGTGAACCACCTGGTCCACAAAAGCTATAGCTGTGTGTACCTTTAGCCGTTGTGGTTGCTGTTGCCGTCGCCATTGTGGCGATAGTTCATTTCTTAATTGTTCTGCCGCCGCCGCCGCCGCCACAGACAAACAATAATTGCGTTCGTGCTGGAGATAAAAATGTATCCGGTAGATAAATGCCAGGCCAGGCAAATTGTTTGCTCTTTTAACACACAAATCGAAATGCAAGAGGGGGAGAGAGCTCGGGAGCTCAGGGGCTCGAAACAATTTCACAAACAAATAACGAAATTTATTAACTCTTCGAGTTCAAAAGAATTGCTGCGCATTTCCTCAATTCCTTTGACAATTAATATGTATTACACTTGTTTCACATCATCAACTAAGTAATCATCGCCACTCCAATGTTCTGCTTTCTTTCCAAACCCAAAAAATCCCTGTCCTCATAACTCTCGCAACCAAGATCAAAGGCTGCCGACGGCGACAAAATATATTTCTCTCTCACTCTCTGGCTGCACTTGAGAAGCACTTGAGAATCGAGAATCGGTTAGAAATTTGTATGAGATTTGTCACTGTTTAGTCTGGGAATCGTAGCCTAGACTTTGCGCCACTTTTCCGGTTGCTAATCGACTGCTGATTACGTTCCCACAGCTCACAGTTGTTGCCACATCAAGTGGCAGGCCACAAAAAACAAAAACTCTGGGGGCTTGGTCTCTCAACGGATTTGCATAAAATCGATTTAAAAAAACTTAAACACAATTACTAATAACATTTACTCACAATTTTCGATAACATATTAACAATATCTAAAACTGTGGCTGCCACTCCTCACAGCCTAGCAAAGTTGCAACACACATTGCAACGCGTCACAAATCTGTTCTCTCTCCCTCTCTCTCTCTCTCTTTCCTCGATTTTTTTTATGACTTTGGGGAATTATGTAGCACGTCCAAATGCTAAATATGTTCGGTAAAAAAAAAAAAAAAAGAAAAATCTCGTGGCACGACAAGTTACATGCATCAAACTGCCTCCAACGACAAACGAATGCCATAAAATCAAAGCGTCCGAGAAGGCGGCGGCCCCAGAGACACATAGAGAGAGAGAGAGAGGGATAGAGAGAGAGAGGAGGTCGACCATAAACTCTGCATGTGGAGACTGTGGAGTCTCTTGTGTGGAGCGGCGGGCAGCTGAGGTAGCACATTTAAAATGCACACACAACAACAACAACAACGGGCACAGCCTCAAAGGCAACCTGTTGCATAAAACGCACACACACACATACACACACACATACATATACACACGCATACACACACATACATATACACACGCACACTGACACACAAATCTTATAAATGCATTTCATTATGAAGACTAAAAAGTCAGCCGACAAATTTGTCAACAATAAAATTGCAAGTGAGTAGATTCTCTTCTTTTTTCCTTCTTCTTCATCCTTCTCTTCTTCTACCCATTTCACTTCTTCTTCTTCTTATTTTTCTTCTTCTTCTTCTTCACATTTTTTTCCATCTTTTTCTTCTTCTTGTTCATTCATCTTCTTCTTCATCATCTTCTTCTTTACATTCTTTCCTTTCTTCTTCTTTTCCTTCTACTTTATCTCCTTCTTCTTCATATTTGTCTCCTTCTTCTTCTTCTCCTTCTTCTTCTGGTTCTCCATCTTTTTCTTCTCTTTCTCCTCCACTTTCTTCTCCTTCTCCCCTTTTTCTCTGTTTTCCTTTTTTTTTACTTATTATCAGCATTAATTAATATCCTGATACTACATGATTTTATCTATTTCGATCTAAGACATCTATTATTTCAAGTTTTAAATCTTTTAATAAGCTCACATTTCATATATTTGAAATTTTTATTTTTAAATTTTTTATTATCATTATTTTTATTAAAATTAACTTATTGCTATAAGTTGAACCAGAGCGATTAAGGCCTTCAAGCTATTTATACAAGTTTTATTTTGTAGACAGTAGAGTGTCTTACTTTATAGACTCTTTTCGAACTAAAAGTCACTCCTATTATTTATATTTTATGTATATTAAAATAATTTAATGATTATTTCCTGTCTGTTTCTAACTTCTTCTTTATCACATTAGTATTATTTTTATATTTTTTATTTATTTATATTTAGCTTCTTTAGATTTAGAATTCCCTTATCGTCATCTTGTATCAATCATTAAACTTTTAATATTAGTTTTCAATTTCTGTCAACCATTTAATTTCCAATTTTCATTATCAATTTCTATCGTTAGCTTGTCTCAACTATTTCATTTTCAATTTGTCAAATTCTCGTATTCATTCTTAATGCAAAAAAGCTTCTCTTAAATAGCTTCGACATTGACATTTTTGTTGGTGGTCTACTCCAAAGGAAAGTCACACGCAGCTCACATTAAGCAGGCAAAGAACCATTTGCACTTTAGCCTTGCCAATGCCTGCAACAGATTCAAACCGAGTCTAAAGCCGAGACTCTGGCGGAGGCCTTCTTCACATCGACACCGTTTGCGGTGTCCAGAGAGAACTCAAACCCAAAGCAGAAGAGAGAGAGAGTGAGTGAGAGAGAGAGAGAAGTGAAAACCAAAATCGTAGTCAGAGTTGCAGTTGCATTCCCTGAGCTGAAGCTGTGGTCGCATTGTCCGAATCAATTTTGTGGGAAACGCACAGAAATAATCTCGAGATTGTGTGAGTGAGTGTGCGACTGTGTGTGTGTGTGTGTGTGTGTGTAGGTGGGTGGCATTGCCCCCGCGCGATGTTTGTTGCTGTCAATTAAAGCGCAGCGACGACGACGGCGGCAGGAACTGGAACTGGAACTTGTTGCACATTGCACAAGTTGCACACTGAACGCTGCACGTTGCACGTTGCACGTTGCACAGTTGCCCCTTTGGCTGTGCCACATTTCGTCGTCGTCGTGGCGTTTTTGACACTCGCCGCTGCCTTTTTAGCCACAGTCACAGTCTCATTCTCAGTATCTGTATCTGTTCCTGTCCCTGTCATTGTCAAGCTGCCAATCCTTGCCCCCCAACTCCCTCTACCTCCCTCTTTCTTGCCACATGTGCACCTTCCTCTTGGATCAGGGGTTCAGCTCGAAAGCGAAGCGATAGTCATTGTCTGATTTCTGGCCTTCTGCTGCTAACTAACTATTCGCTTTTGCCACTCGCATAATAAATTGACAGTTTGCAGTGCGCGTTGAGTGCTTAAATGAATGAATGAATGAATGAATACTTCACTCGCAACTCACTTGCCAAGATGCAAATGCAAATGTGCTGCGCACTTGCCGATACATAAACTGATTGAGATACATTTCGTATCTATCTACTACCTTGTGCAGCGGGTCTCTTTCACTTTTAGCCAAGATTAATTAGGCTTTAATACCACTGACCAACTGCTTAACTACGGCTACAACTGCGACTGCGGCTCAAACATTATTCAATCATATTAATTAACTACTGAAAAACAAATCAAACGACTCAAATGCAAAGTGCATAATTAGATAGAGCGATAATGAATATGGTTGCAAGTCACATATCAAGACGGATTTTATTGTAGCGAAATTATCATTATTTATTATTAGTAATATTTTTCTACTATTAGTTATATATTCAATCTAGTAGACCATAATTTAATTTTATAATTTGTTTTATTTATCTTTTTCATTTAGAGTTCCATCTCCTTACATATAAATTCACAAGTATAAAATCACACTAAGTGATCATCGTTGAAAATATTTGGAGATAAGTTTTAAAATTGTTTTGGACTTAAAAGTGAACGAAGATGAAGAATTAAAAATTAATTAGACATAAGGAGGGCAATTTTAAGATTGATTGTGCTTAAAAGTAACAAAAGCGTATACAAATATGTTTGTTTCAGTATATTGAAGTTCTTGAATAACAAGAACAATTTTAAGATCGAGATCGAGTAACAATCGATATTAAAATTGTTCTTGTTGAAAAAATGCAAAATAAGACTTTACTAAACTAAAACATACATATTGTACACGCTTCTATTAAATAAACATATCTCAATTCAAACTTAAGTCAAGACAGAAATTAAGTTGAATTTGAGAGGATTGAAAATGCAAAAGACTTTTCAGCATTAGCACAACTTCAATTGACATTCAATTTTAAATTGAAAGTCACAACACTCTTAGTAATAGATAGATAGAAAATTAGAATAATTATTTAAATTTCAAAAAGATTTTTGATAATTTTTTATACTAGAAGTCTATTATAAAGTACTTGTGTATGGTAAAAAACAACTGCTTACTACGAGTCTTAGTTGCTTTGTCTAGCAATTTGGTATTTTATTTACTCTTGGGTATATTTTCAAGTACCATATCAATATATCCTTTGTCAAATTTGAATATTTTTGTGGTGTTTTCGGTATACTTATTAAAATGGATTCAAAATGGATAGCGACTGTCGCTTTCATACTTGTTTCTAAATCAATTCAAAGGAAAATACAAAATTAGCTGTAGAAATGACTGATGTTGAAATCCTTGTAAGTTGTTTTTTACATTTTCTTTTTCCATAGTTTCTTTTTTTCAATAAAAAGGAACACATAAACGAGTTAGCAAATATTTTGTTCGCCTTCGCATGAAGACAACTTCTTTTTACTCTATATGTAACTTAAACTGCTTACACATATGTTAATAAGTTTTGATTTGTTGCTACAGATCTTCATGGTTCAATGTCTCTTTTGGCTTTTAAAGTGAAAACCTAGATTTAAGAACTTTTCGATCTTGAAAAAGAAACAAGAATTTAGTTCGTTTTTCTTAAAATGTTGGAATTTCCTTTCTTTAAAATATGAAACTAATTTCTTGAGTTTTTTGCCATATAACTCAAACTGAATATATTTAATTTGACAATTAAAAGAGATATATATAATTTTGTTGCTATAGAACTTCGTGTTTCAATGTTCCGTTTGGCTTTTACGGTGCACTCAATTGATGCCCGTGGAATGCAACTGATTGGATTGTATCTGTCAAGTGGCACACCAAGCTGGAGTGCAACATCATTGAAGTGGGCAATAAGAGAGAAGAGAGAGAGAAATAGAGTTTTGGTAAATTTATGTGCAACTTGCAAGTGGAACTGAAATCGCCGCATGGGAGCCATGAACGAGTCCAGGGCTAAGAGATGTAGACGATGATGATTGAGATGATGATGATGATGTACTGTACTCCCCACTGTGCACCTTTGGCGCTTCTTGTGCAAGCAGCGAAGGTGGCAATGATGGCAGCAGTTGCTCAACTGTCAAATTGTTGCAGTTGCAGTTGGAGTTGTTGTTGCTGCTGCTGCTGCGCGTTGATTCGTCGTAATTCATGCGAGGCAAACCACGTCACGTAGCATGCAGCACAACAAGTGGTGCAGCTGCCTTCTCTTTCTCCTTCTCTCCCTCTCCCTCTCTCTTTCGTGCTGTGTGTGTGCGTGCAGCTTCCATGTTTATGGCTGCCACTGACGTTGACGACGACGACGATGGAAAAGAAACAAAAAACAAGTCAAAGACGCAGTTGATAATGATGTGTTGCCTTGGCTTCGGCTGCTGCTGCATGCCACCATTCGCTGCCACATTTTGATTGCGTGTCCAGCAGAGTTTCGAAACTGCAGTCGGATTCTGATTCTGATTCTTTCGACTACCTGCGCATCAATCGGCCATAAATTAGCATTTGAGTAAATTGGTTAAATTCGTTATTCGGAATTAGGATCCAATGAGTTGAGTTGAGTTGAGTTGAGTTGCTGCTGCCAATCCCCGCTGTTTTCTCTGCCTCATCATTCTCTCTCTCTCTCTTTCTTTTCCCTCTTTTTCTCTCTCTCTCTCTCTCGCTCTTTCTCGATTTCGACCAATAAGTTGCCACAACATGTGGCCAGCGGCTTCAACAGCGAACTTGTTTATTTCCCGCGTTCAATGTTCCTCTCCTTCTTCTTCTTCTTCTTCTTCTTCTTCTTCTTCAGCTACGTCTTCTTCTTACACATATATGATACTATATATTTCTCGTTTTTTTTTTTTATGTTTAATTTCATGTTATTGATGGATTTATTTTTATTGTGCGCTTCTTAATGGAGAAAATGTTTGGTTTTTCGCTTTACGCTTTTTATTTATTTTTTTTTTTTTGCTCTCTCACTTTTTTTGCGTTGAAAAATTACAGCAATTAATAAAGTCGCGAAATTTGTATTTCTTATTTCTTTGACTCAGCAACTCAATTGGCTAAATGAAAGATGGCAAAAAAAAAATGCAGCAGAGAATTTTTTTCGAGCTACAAAACTCTAAATATTGTCTATTTTTGTGTATTATAATAATGAAAAATCTTTACACAATATTGTTAACATTTTTAACTTAATGAAAATGTTATTAAAATAGTCAAAGAAGCGAAATCTACGTTTCTTTTTTTTAGTTTTGCGGAAGCAAATCAATGGGCTAAATGACAAATAGCAAATTCGGCAGAGAATTTCTTTCTAAATTTCTTTTCTATATATTGTTAAAGTGAAAATCTTTACACAATGTAGAAACTCAACTAAAAAGAACTAAAGTGAAGTTTTTAACTTTATTAAATTCTTATTATAATAGAATAAATACCAAATTTTTAGGTGAAATTCTTCTTTTTAAATATTATTTCTATACAAAATGTTGTAGCTCAACTATGTGCAAAACTCTATGGAAAAGTATTTCGTAATCATGCAATATTATTGAAATAAGTGCAGCAATAAATGAAGTCACAAAATATGTATTTTGTTTCCTTAAGGCCAAAAAAAAGATAGAAGAATATTTTGACGGAGATATTATTTATGTGGAGAATCATTAAGTTCTAATATTAATTAAACAATTACAGCAAAAATTAATATTGAACTTCTTAAAGTTTAATATATTTAGACATTTATATTATTAAGTGTAAAAATATTAAAGTACTATAAACTGAGACATTTGGCTCAATGATTTTGAAATTGAGGTTGAATAAGTTGGGATTATAAAACATCTATACTTTTATATAATTTTGATTATTAAATGTTAATTTAACTTGATAATTCCTACCACTCAACAACATTATTTTAACAAAAGTATTTTGCAGCAACAATGCTTCAACTTTTGGCGATGGAGTACTTAATTAAATTTATGCAAGGCACTTGCAGCATTTGTTGTTTGAAATAATAATAAGCGAGTTGAGTGGAAAGTTGCTACAAATGAAAAACAAGTCCATAAACATGGAAAATGCGTTTCCCATAAAGACGTTGAACTCTTGAACTTGCGACGTCCAGCCGTGAACTGAACCACAAGAACAACAACAACACAAAAAAAAGATGAGAAGTAAATGAATGGAACAACAACAAGAACAACTCGAAGAGGAATCAGACATCAACTCAACTCAGTTTCGAGCATTTCAAGTTTCAATACGAATAAATAACAACAAACAAAAAAAAATGTAGGAATTCAATTTCAGTTAAGAACTGAAGAGCAAAGAAGGCAGCTGGGATTGAAATTGCCGCTGACTGCATAAATCAATCGAATTTATTGACCAATGACAAATGCCCCCAAAGATGATGATGATGATGAAGAAGAAGAAGAAGAAACCGGGCACTAGGCGAAAATCAAAAGCAAACAATGCCAAAGAGATTTCAACTCAGAAATTCAAATTAAATGACTACAACAACAACAAGAGAAGAAGAAGAAGAAGAATAATCCCAAATCCGAGTAGAGTGAAGCTGTGACTGAAAATCAATTAAAAAATAATGCCGAGGCGGCGGCGAAGCTGCGATTGGCGCGTCGGAATGTCAAATGAGCGAGACAGCAAAGTGAGTGAGTGAGAGAGAGCGATATGCTGAGGTGAGTTGAGCTAAGCCCAAGGCAATAAAAATGATAAAAACCAAAACAGAATCAAATAATTCTCGAAAAGTTCTGTCTATGCCACAAATCAAACGCCAGCAAGATGCCGACTGCAGACGGCGACTGTCTCTGCTTGCTGCTGCTGCTGCCACACCCCCTGCCCCTTGCCCCCTTTGGGCACTGTCCCTTTACCTCTTGCATTCGGTTGAGCTGCAAATGAAACATGGAGAGACGACTGCGACTTCAAGTTGCGACGACTTCAGTCAGCTCCGCTGCAGGGCGTCCAACAGCAGCGTCATAATCACACGCTGCACACACACACACACACACAGAGAGAGACTTACACACACACACACATACAATCGCACACTCGCACACACCTACAGCGAGAGCTCGATAATTATGACGGGAAATAAATTGTGTATGATTGCTTGATTGGCGATTTATTGACTCACATTATTGGAGCTGCCGATGTTGGCTGCCACTGCCACAGTTGACTGTGCTGCATGCAACTGCCAAGTGAGTGTACGAGTGTGTGTGTGAGTGTGAGTATGAGTGCATCCGTGAGTGTCCATAATCGATGCGGGCTTGACAGCGTATTTATTACAAACAGCAACAACAACAACAACAAAATGCGAATATTTTTTTTCTCTTCATTCTTTTTGCTTTAAACATTTTACTGGCAAACGAACCACAACGAACTCTGAAGCAAGCTCGATGATTGAAATTGCGAATGTCTCAAAACCGGAAGCTATTAAATGCTATAATTTAATGGCTGCTGGTTCGCTACAAACAAAAAAAGGGTTATTGAGTAAGGTAAAGTAGCAGACGTATTAAAGGGCAGTATTAAAAAGAAAATGCTTAAAATTTTAATAAAATTTGAGTAAAATTACCTATAAAATGTTAAACGAATATTGCACATAATTATTTTTCAAGCGATTAACATGTGAAGCTTAACAGACTTTCAAATTATATATTAACAGAGGAAAGCAGTTATTAAAAGCAGCATCTAACACTGCCTTTATTTAACAGACAAATTTTGCTTTTGCAAAAGCACTGCTGTTAAAATGAAGTATGCCTTTGCAGAACTATAACAGCGCAGCGATCAAGTGGAACGCTTATTGGGAGCTCCTTTTAACAGAAACTAATTGCATATTTTGCATATGGAAAAGCGCCGCTGTTAAGTTGCCTAAATAGCAGAGCACAAAAGCAAGGCGAACTAAGTGAAGCCTTTACATTTGCTTTTGCTTTTAGCATTGCATTTGCAAAAGCGCTGTCGCTAACTGCATCATTAAAAGCACACATATCGATATACATACATATGTATGTAAAAGCGCTTTCAAAGTTCTTGCACAGCAACAACTGCCTGCCTTGCAAACCTACAACAACTATAACTACATGCAAAAACAACCCCAAAAAATGCTATACATGCAAATATACTTTTAAATACGAATGTATTGGCACTCACCTAATATTTTCTTATTCTTCGATACTGCATTTGTATTTTTTTGCGCTCCTTTGCACCTCTTACTCACATGCACAACACACACACTTACATACACAAACGATTTTTTTACAACAGGCCTGCAGGCATCACTTTTTTGCAGCATTTTCTTTTCTTTTATACACTTTGCACTGCTTTAAAATAATAAGCCACGGACACTTGCACTCTTTGTTAAATAATTGCAGCACTTGAAGCTGCAATATAACTATTTAACAATCACAGAAAAAACAAAAGAAAAAACACTAGGCACACCTCCAAATTTTCAACTCCGCGCAGCGTCACAAACGAAAAATAACTGATCGAAAGAGCTTTGAATGTGAGTGAGTAGAGAGCAAGCAATGTAAAAAGCATTAGGCGCGCTTTGTGCAGTACAGTCTGCGTAGGCGAAAAGAAAACAGGACTACAAAGGCAAATGCAAGTAATTACTCTCCTGCTGGATTTTGGAGAGTGTGAAATGAGAGCGCGGGAGCATCATGGCGGTCGTTGGGTACAGTAATAAGTGCAGCTTATTAGTATGCGTGTGTGCCTTAAGCGGAGTTTTGGTAATTTTGCGCTCCTCAACTGTTGAGTTACAATCGGAGTTGAACCGAAGAGAAAAGGTAATGCAAATAGGAACGTAAGAAAAAAAGCGCCTTCTTTATGTCTTTGCCATAGGGGATTTGCCTATAATAACAAATCATTTACAAATTTATGCAACCCTTTGCAGCAAGGCAGTAAAGAATCTTGTGTTGTGTTCTTTCACCACAAACAAAAAAGAAATAAAGAACAATTCCATCAAAATTGCCATGGAAGTCATAACTCTTCTAGATGAGACGCGGTCGCCATTTAAAAATTTGTAAGGCAATAATAAAAAAGTTGTGTGGAAAAACTGGTCGGAAAAAAAAGACATTCACACGCACATAATTCAATTGGCTCAAACAAAAGCGCATTTAATTTTATTTATTATCAAGAGAGAGAGAGACGGTAATAAAAGGACGCTGATGAGCAGTTGTTGCAAGAGAAACGAGAAACGTATCCGTCAGATACTTTCACTCAAACGGGGCTTGGACAATGATTTGACGTGTTGTGTTATCTGCGGGCCTCTAAAAGCAGGACCAAAGAGACGAGCATAAATAAAACGAATTTGAAGAAAGCGAAGAGCAAAAAGAAGAAAAGAAAAGAGGGAGAAAATAGAGAGAAATGTCAACAAATAAAGTGCGTGTTGTTGGCCTGGCCAAATGACGACACATGCTGGCATACAAAAGATACAAAGATACATTTAGACTGTATCTCAAAGTGTGTGTGTGTGTGTGTGTGTGGAACGCAATTTCATTGCTGTGTCGCTTTCAACTTTCGAATGATGCGGCGATAAATCAAGGATAATCTACTTTTCAGGATCATAATTTTTGTGTGAATTGACAGGGCGCAGTGACAAAAAGAAAGCAAACTGACAGATTTATGTACGCACACGCACATGCACACGCATACCAAAAGATACACACACATGTTAGCTAGGACTCCCTTTTCATGATGTCTGCCTTTCGAACGGATATCAATTTCACATAAAACTCTCTCTCTCTCTCTATCTTTCTCTGCCTGCTTGCCTGCTCAGCCGAGAAAGTGGATGATGATGACAGCCAAAGTCGAGTCTCAGACTCTTCTTCTTCTTTGAGGGGTGGGAGTAACCCTTATTTGACACATTAAATGTCATTTGAGCATGCGATGAACGAGCCAAAATGTGGGCGGCCATCTTGGGCCCATATCTGTATCTGTAGCTTCAGCAAATGTATCTGTATCTCTGTATCTGTTTCTGTTTCTGTGTGTTCAATGTCCATGCGGGTTTTTCGTGTGCATTTCGAATGAGTCGCACGTTTCGTTTAGTCGTCCATTTATATTGGCGACATTAAATCATTCTATCAATCCCAGTCACGAGCTTTGTCCACTTTCACTTTCACTTTTTCCATCCCCCTCACTATATATATATATATATATATATTTGTACATATAAACCACCTCCATTAGTCATTAATCGCCGCAGTGACTTTAATGGCATTAAATAGTCGCAATTATATTTTAATGCCGAGACCAGTATAAAGCCCCATTTTCAGGGTGGATTTTCTTTTCCCTCCCCTCGACTTTCTTCATCGCTTTCATTTCCTTCTTGGATTTAGTTAATTGCCTTTGCTTCTTCTTTTATTTGTATTTTTTTGCTCCTTCTGATTAGCGTTTCTCGATAAAAATGTATACAACTTTATGAGCTTCGTTCATTTGAAACTATCTATAGAAATCGAAGCCGACCAAATTTGCATATCAATTGGCTTTGAGAACAGAAGCAACTCTTCTCTTTGTTACGCTCTATTATCATAGTTTCTCTATGCATATCAACTAATAACGTGAATTTCAACAAATTGTCTAAACTAAATATTCAAAAATTCAATCTGCAGTTAATGTAGATAAACTTTTTTATGGATATACTTACAAGGAATTGTTCTTAGCCTGATCATCTGCAAAGAGATAAGAAAGTTATCTGTAAGATTACAATTTTTTTAAGTTTTAAGTAATAGTAAGAAAATGTTATCAAATCTATAGCAGTTCCAGTTTAATAATGAAAAATATTCGCAAGTTACTCGTAATGACAGTCATTTAAAGTTAACACTCTTAATTTGATTTTACGATTATTTTTTAGAGCAAAAATCTCTCTCTTGAGAGAGCAACAGAGAGCCGAAACGTTTCACAGCCTGCACTGTAAATTGCTTGGCATTTAAAATAATATTCCTATATTTCAAATTTTATATTGACACCTTATAAAAACGTCTGTTTAACAGTGTTAACTTTAAAGTAAAGTGATTCAAATTCCTACATTTGCAATACAACAGATTTCTCTCTTAAGAGAGTAAAATAAATGCTTTTATAATGTACGTTATGTTAAATTTCAACAAATCCTATAATGAAAAACAAAGATCTCTTACGAGAGCAAGAGCAAGACAGATCTTTGTTTATATCGATATCATTTTTGTTTGTTCTTCTGCATTTAGCAAAAGTTTGAAACAAATGTTTCATATAGAGTGTTAGGTATTAAATTTTGATAATCTTTCAAGTGCTGTTATCTTATTCTTTTATATATATATTTTCTTTAGACAAATGCAGCAAATTCTTTACACCTAACAATATTGAAAGACAGAAAAGAAGTGTTAAATCTCGAAATGTATGCAAATAAATAAAATGTTTAATAATTTATGAAATTCACTCGGCGTTATCCTTGAGCTTTTTGTTAAGTCAACTCAAAGCAAGTTCTGGGAGTGCTCTGAAGTGACAACGGATATGAAATATGTATAGAATGTTATGTTATGTGTGGAGATGTCAGAGAATGCAGCATAGGGGCATACTTTTGACGTCAGAGAACAAAAGCAACCCCTTTTTTTTGTTTTTTTTTTTGGTGTGTGTGTGTGCGTTAGATTTATGATGGGCGGAAAAGGAATGAAACGAAACCTAACAAAAACAAAATCAAAAAAGCAACTAATCAACTTTTGACAGTACAGAAATCCACCTCAAAAATCGAGAGAGAGAGAAGCAAATTGGGAATTGAGCATTGAGAGAAAAGGCGATGATATGCTCTTGATGATGATGAAGAAGAAGAATGCGTAAATATGGCGCTGATGAAATGGCTTCCATAACAAAATACAAGCGTTCCCATCTCTCTCACACTCTTTCTCCCTCTCCCTCGCTCTGTAGGCAATAAAACAATGTCACGTAATTTAGAGAAAGAACAAATGTCAAAAATTGAGTGATTTACAAGCGAACAAACAGACAGACGGACAGACAGACAAACGGACAGACGAATTGAAGTTCCAATGAAAAAAGGAGTTCATAATTTTTATTTTCGTACGGTGCGTGAGGCAACAGATAAGAAAGAAAGTCGTGGAAGAAGAAAAGATGCTGTCTCCGGGTGGTTTTCGATGCCCCGCAGCTCAGCACAGAGAGAATGAAAATTAGGCAAATTTAGGTAAAAGGACACGCCACGCAAGGACACACACACACACATAAACATAAATCAGAGGCAAAAACACTCGTCGATGTCGTCGTCGTTGTCTAATTTGGCAGAACGAAAACGATCCGCGCAACATTTACGCACGCGCAGCTGCCACAGCATGTAGCATGCAACAAATGCTGGAAAAAATATGAAAAACTACAAAAATATGATGATGATGAGCTAGAGAGTGTGAGTCTCAGATTTATGGCCTATTGAAATGCCATCGAGCTCTAATGCACTGGAACGATTTTTGTATTTTTTTTTTTTGTTTTTTTGGACAGCGGTCCGAGCTCTTTTATCTGGTTTCGAAACCACTCTAGAAAACCCATTTTGATCTTCTAAAATTTTTAATATTTTTTTGACGCACATTTCCGTCCACGCTCTCTCTCTCTCTCTCTCTCTCTCTCTCACTCTAGCTCGCTCTCTTTCTGTTGAGTGACTGCGTTTTTCATGTCTCCCCCCCGGGTGAGATTTATGTGTTTCTTCGATTATGTAAGCCTTGGTTTTTCCCTCAGTCCCTTTCCATTCGCTTTTCTCTTTGGTTCTCTTCTCTTCTTTATTGGTGGAAAGTCAATTATCAAATTTATGGTTTTCCTTGCCTTGGCGGCATTTTTTTTAATGGCTCTCATTCCCACATTGTGAATTCAATATTATAAGAGCATTTCTCTACTCCATCCTCCATACTCCATTCTTCCATCTGCTCTTTAATTTGTTTCAATTTTATAACTTATTAGTCATAATTTTTGGTCTTTCGGCCACAAAAAGCCGCTGACAGTTCGAACACAGGTCACCTTAATTATAGTTTGTAGTTGGTCTTTAATCAGTCCAGTCCAAATTTAAGCACTAAAATTCTAGACGATTCTGTTTTTCGGCTATCGAAATTGAGAAGGTCGTAAAGATAAAGATTATCGGCATTAATGTTGCGTTAACTTATTGCACGCTGTGTGTTTTTTAAGAACAGTTTTTGAGAGAGATAAAAAAAAGAGAAATTGTTTATCGCGGTTTAAATATTTTATACATTTATTCAATTAATGTTAAATTAGTTTAGGCTTAAGTTGATAAGATAAATAGTGCAGTATTATCTGTAAAATATACCGAATAAAAATACATAAAAATACCAAATTATATATTTGGTATATTAACATAGTATAACTATGAAAATATACCACAGAGTGTAAAATATACCGGATGTTCAGTATATAAAGTATATACGTGAATTTAGTATTACGTTAAATATATACCATAGAGAGCAAAATATACCAGATGGTCAGTATATAAAGGGATAACGGGTATAAATATAGTTCATTACCGTTTGTTGAATGTAATAAATATAATATATTTATACTATATTATAAGCAATCAGTAATGTTAAGATATTCTTTTGCAAATTGACGAAAACATCTCAGAAAGTATTTCAAAAGCAATGCAGAATATTTTATCATTACTTAAAATAAGTACATTCTTTATTTATATTTATAATATATAATACAAAAAGACTTTATTTTAAAATTTTTAAATATTTATCACATATTAACTTCTCTTTTTTAGAAGATTATCTAAAACAATATCAAATCATGTCAAATTTTTGCGACAGACGCAATAAGTTAAAGTTGGAAAATGGCGAAAAATATATGCAAAAACTTTGCAAATTTGTGTTAACTATACACCATAGAAAAAAAACATAAGAAAGACTCTTTGGCAATTCCCATCAAGCAGATAATCGAAAGAGAAACAGAGAGAGAGAGACAGACGCCCATCGTTGACCAGTTTTCACAAGAATCGTTTTGCTTTCGTCAAAATTAACGCTGAAACTTTTTAATGAAAAACCAGCATCAAGTTGTGTTGGAAAATTATCCCCACACACACACAACACAGCAAACATAGCTTAAGAGTTTTCCTTCTTTCGAAGCGCAAGTGGGAAAGAGAAGTTGCTGTTTGGGAAAATGGGAAATGGAAACTGTGAGTTTGACTGGAACAACCCCAGAGCAGAGCAGGGCAGAGCACAAATTTCATTCCATCATGGCCGACAAACAAGAGAGTGAACACAAGCTGTCACTCTGTCAGTCAGTCAGTCAGGCAGTCAGTTTGTCAGTTTGTCAGTCAAGATACGAACCCTCAACTCTCAAATTGGGGGCAGGGCAATGGCCGAATCGAAGTCACCGAGAGAGTAAAAGAGAGAGAGAGGATGTGCGGGCTGCGGACAAAAAAGAAAAGCGAACTGCAAAAAAAAAAAACGCGTCATTTTCCAACCACCATCAGTGAAGCATTTTCTTGACAGCCAAGCGACCCTTATTTCTGAGCTGAACTGCGACTCATAATTCTTTTTTATTTTGTGACACGAATAAATCACTCAATTGTATAAAATTAAATGGCAACAGCAACTGGGCACAAAAAAAAAAATAAAAGGACATTTGAGAGAGAGAAAAACAAAATGGCAGCCGAATAAAATAATTCGTATTTGGTGGATTTGGATTTGTATGCGAGAGAAGGAATCGTGAGGCCGAATAAATCAAGAGATTGGACACAGATATCATAAAAATAATATCCTTTGACTCGGCGTCTCTGCTTTTGTATCCTTCGCATCGCTTTTGGCAGACGACACAACGCTCACTACTTGACGGGTCTTTGGCCCCCAGTCTCACTCTCTCTCTTTCTATCTCTGTCTGTGCTTCCCTCTTCCCACTCTCTTTCTCTGTCGTGTTTTTGCTACTTTTCTAGCGCTTAAATGAGCATACGGCATTTTGACACACGCACACACACACACAAACAAACACTCACACACACAGACACGCACATGCCAAGCATCAAAAAGTGAAGGGTATTTAAGCAGTTGTCAAGTTTGCTTTGTCAAATAGATTCTCGACTATGGGTAAAGGAATAAAATAAAGGAATAAAATATGATTAAATATACAAACATTCAACGATTTTCTTATTTTAAAAATAAATTAATCAGTTGCTTACTTTAACTTAATAGAAAAGTACTATACTATATATAATATATATTACAGAAATTAAAAGTAAGTGTATTAGGTTTATTCAATAGCATACATTTATTTGGAAGTTAAACGAAAAGAAGTCTACTTAAAATATAATACTAAATATACTGAAAGATATATTTATTTAAAATAGAAAACTAAATATACTGAATACTACTACTACGCTATGTATTCACACTAGAATACTAAATATGCCAGAATATTAGAGCTTTAAATAGAATAAAACTAAACAATTTACAATTTTAATTGATATATGAAATTTAGAGAAAATAATAGCGCAGCTCAATATAACTAATAACAAATAAAGATAAGCTTCGTTTTGTAAACGTTGCCTTAAAATAATTAAATTATTTTAATAATTGTTTTTGCGATTCATTCATATTTATACTCATTACCCATAGTACATATTAGTATTTTTTCAGTATATTTTTAAAATCTAGTTCTATTTCAAATGGGTAGCGGGTGTCTTATGAAACAACCTGATCAAAAAAATCGATCAATCAAATATACAAATATAATATAAAATTTAATTTGTATAGATATATTAAGGTACTGTTTCTTAATATATATATCAATAGTTGATATTTTCTTTTTCTTTCATTTTCTTTTCTGTGCTTAACTTTTTTTTGCTTTCCTTTTTCTCATTTCTTTTCTTAACTTTTTTTCGTACTTTCCTTCTTTCTTTCTTGACCCTCTATTTAAGCAAATATTTTCATATTAAGCAATGTTTTCGTAATGTAATTTCATTCATTAATATCACATTTATTAGAGCATCTACAAATTCGAGGCCATTATATTAATTTTTCTATGTGAGCAGCACTTTTTTTTTGTGGTGGTTGTTGCGCCTCAAATGTGTCTCTTGGCTGTCGCCGTTGCCATTAAGCTGACTCCTCTGTGAGTGTGTGAGTGAATGTGAATGTGAGTGTAAAAGTGAATGTATTTGTGAGTGTGTGCGGCCATCACATGGCATAATAATTTGATTTGTGATCTTTGATAGCGAATATGAATTATAGAATGTGCATATGTATTGCTAGGAAGAAGAGGAAGAGAGAGAGAGATGGTTGCTGCCACTGCCACCAACCACGTTCGTTGCTCGCTGTTCGTTGCTGCCACAGTCCGCTGTCAACGTCATTCAGCATAAACGAGCTGCCACTCGCTTCGTCCGTCTGTCTGTCCGTCTGTCTGTTCGTCTGCCTGTTTGTCCCGTTCGTCCTGGCATTTACAACCCTTAGCGCGCATAAATTACTTTTATTACCTGTCAGGGGTATTTGCGCACTTACCGCCCCCCGCAAACCCCCTCCCTTCCCCTCCCCCATCTCCCTTCGCTGCCATCTTTCCTCGTGCTTTTTTTCTCATTGGGTTTTTAGCTATATTTTAATTGCATATCGCGCAATAACTATTTTGCACTCTCTGACAGCAGATTGAAGATATTTATTAATATTAGATGCGACAGACACACACACACACACACACACATAGTATGATATCTAGTCAGGATCTGTTTCCCTTCTCCTCCTCCCCTCTCCTCGCTGCACATCAGTCGCATAATTCCGGTTCCATTAATTCTATTTTATTGCGTCACAGGTTTTTAGATGATGTTGCACGTTCATGTTCACTCCCTCTCTGTCTGTGTGTGTGTGTGTGTGTTTATGTCTGTGGGACTTTGCAACACTCATTCTACTTCTACTTCTTCCACATTTGTATAAATATTCATATTTCACGTCATTCAAATTGTGTAAATAAATTTAAGGCTTTTTCGTTTTTTTTTTGCATTTTACGCCTGAGCTCAATTTTGGAGTTAGGGTTAGAATTATGATGAACTGAGTTATATCCTGAATACCAAAGGGTTACAGGAATGTAATTAAAAAAAAAAAACTGTTGATTTATTTCGGATAATAAAGTATTTAAATTGGTTTCACCACTATAGTAAATGTACTAAGAGAACATAATTATATAACGGAAAAAAATAGTTATTTTTCCAATAATAATCAAAATACTAAAAAAAATTCGAATACTACTAACACTAATTATAGTCGAATAGATATTTATTTGAAATATAATACTAGATATACTAAAATACCATTAATAAAATACCAAAGCTTAGGTACTAAAAGAGATTTCAGCCCTATGAAGATAGATAGATAGAAAGATACTTATTTAGAAAATAATACGAAATATACTATTAATAAAATTCCAAAGCTAAGGTAACACAAGAGACTTTAGCTCTATGAAGAATTAAACCTTAGGCTAATCGCAATTTAAATTAAACTTTTGAAGACAATCTTTCAATATTTAAATCAATGGTAGAAGTGTAAATATGGAGAACAATATGGTATATTTTCTAATATAAGGTATATTTTAAATACAGTACTATATCAATATACCAAGTATAACCGTTGGTATATTTTAGTATATTGTGGTATATTTATTTGGTAGATTTTGTACTGCACTATATATTTTGAATGTAATACTATATCAAAATACATTGGTATATTTTAGTAGTTTTGTGGTATATTCATTTGTTATATCTTTATCTTCAAAATGGGTAGCGAGTATCTCACAGTCGAGCACACTCAACTGTAGCTTTCGTACTTGTTTTATTAGAATAGAAAACTTATTTTGTAAAATGAAGAAAAATATAGAAATTATGTTGCAAAACTGATGACACTCTTTAAACAGAAAATGAACAATATCTATTTCTGTTTTCTAAATCAAAAAACAACTTTAAATTCTGCCAAAGATCTTCGGCAAGCAATCGAAACATTATCATAATCATCTTCTTCAACTTTTTCCGTTTAATAAATTGCCCGCTTGGCCCGTCGCGGAGCGATCCTTTATGCTCTTTGCCTGTACAGACAACTGAATTAAAGCTGAAAAAGATGTTGGTCTTATCGGTGAATTAATAGAGCTATTAATAAGTCTTTTGTGCGCGTTGATATCAAAAGTTAGCTGGCCGCCCGAAGCAACCTTGAAGATGCCAGAGTTGGAGGCAAGTTGTGGAAGAAGATCGAAATAAAGTTGTGGGGATACGTTAAACGTAAATCCTTCAGCCATAAAAGAACAACTGATTTACCTGCGATGAAAGTGACATGTTAATTTTTTATTTCTACCCAACGCCGAGCGAAGAAGACATTGCCACATTGCAACAGATGGAGCGAAGATGCAGCACATGGCACAGGAAGGAGCCTCGCTTCGGATCGAATCGGATCCGATGGGATCGGTGGAGGCGACTTTGATAAATACCATGACAAATTCAAAACTGTCAGACATCATTTTTCAAATAGTAATTGCATTATTATCGCTGCTCGCTCTCAAGTAAAAATGGAGATGGAAATGGAAAATGGGAAATGATGAAGGCAACAATTGGCGCATTAATCTCTTGTTTCTCTCTCCTACAACATGTGTGTGTGTGTTGTTCTTTTTCCCAAAAACATAATTGAAATGTCAGTGCGAATGAGAGAGAAGTGTATTAAAAGTACTAGAGTGAAAGAGAGAGTCTGACAGTTTGGTTGAGTGGCACACTCAATGAAGCCAGAAAACAGGTACCCGTATAATGTCAAGGGTAACCATCAGCCATCAAAGCGGCGTAGGCGTCGCAACTGCCAAGTGGAGGCAGCTCAAAAAGACAGCGATGTTTATGCGCAGCAATTACGTGATCAACTAAACAAGTGTACTCTGAAATTTCTTTACTTTTACAAAGACAGAAGGGGGAATTGAATATTCTTTAAGTGTTAAACACAATAAAAAATGCTACTAAGTTCAAAAATATATATTTTTTTTATCATTATTCCTTAGTTCTTTATTCATTCCTCTGTAGTTCAATTTTCGATTTCAATCAACTGTCTATTAGAATGTTGAGAAATATTTTTCTTCTTAACAGTGAAGTCTTTAAAGCTGATCTATAAGCGAGTTTCAGCTTTTTATCTCAATCAGTTATCAGTCATTTGGTAATTTGTGTTATATTTCAATAAATGAAAGGAATTTAAAAAGATATAATAATATTTAGTTTGAGGTATTTTCTTAAAAAAAAAAAAATAGGATTATCAGGATAAACAATTAAAACATGTTCATGGTTATGTTCAACCAGAGATACTATATTTTATTATTATTATTAAAGGAATTTAATAGATATCATGATGTTTACTTTGAGTTTCTTCCTTAAATAAACAATGAATTTATCATGATTAACAATTATGTTATCATGATTATGTTCAACATATGATATTATATTTTATTATATGATTTGAAACCATTATAACCAAAATATTATATAATATGATTTGAAAACATTATAAATAAATATTTAGCAATTTTCATTTGTTATTTCCAAAACTTTAAATTAAAGATGAGAATAGATTTATGGAACTGATAAAAGCATGAGAGGTTCAATGTTATTAGCTTAATATGTAATTTTAAATTTGAAATAACGTAAAATAAACGAAAGGTTCAATGCTATTAGCTTAAAATCTAATTTAAAATTTGAAGTAACAAAAAATAATCTCTAAAATCTCCCTTATAAAATTAGCTTCCAATCCTCAAAGATGGTATGTAAAACACATAAAAACAGGAATAAGTATTTTCATAGTTCGATACGTAATGATTTTCCTCAACATTGTTGCCTCGTGTGCACACACGTTGCACGTTGCATGCCGCAAGATGTTGTTCAAGTGCCGCGCACCGATTGCCTGAAGATTAATTGCGCGTGGAAACTCCTAATTAAATCATATCAAGAGTTGTCTTGGCTTGGGTTCGGTTCGGTTTGGTTCAAAGTAGGGCGCTGCAACCCTCGTTATAGAGTTGCCATGGCTGCTGCTGCTGCTCCTAACGATGTTGTGATGTGCTCGATTTTTCATTAGCAGCCTGGTGGCAAAGTGCATATTCGGAAAAGTTGCATATTCAAGTGACTCAATTAAGCGGCGCGATATGAGTGCGCGAGTGTGTGTGTGTGTGTGTGTGTGTGTGTGTGTGTGAGACAGCTATACAGGTTGCTTATACAGCACGAGCACTTGAGCAAGACGTCTGCCATTTTGTATGTGCATGTGTGTGTGAAGTGCACGTGAAATCCTTTGGCAAAGGGGCAGCATCAAAGCAGCAAGCAGCAAGAGCAACCGACCTGATTGGTAGTTGACTGCCAGCCCAGCATCAGCATTCGCTCTTTCGTGTTGCCAGATTCCATCAGCAACAACAAAGCCAAGCAGCTACAGCAGCAGCAACAACAACAACAACAAAACAAACGAAAACGAAATGTTGCTGAGACATGAAGTTGACAGCTCAATGCGCTCGAACAAAACTCACACACACATACACATACACACAGACTCGCAGTTGGTGAGAGAGACAAGCACACATACACAGCAAGCGTGCACAAAGTAAAACTGCAAAAGCAAAAGAAACAGCAGCAAACAAAACGGGCAAAAGTTTTTGCACATACAATTCAAGGCAATGCAATAGAAGCACTTGTCAAAGAAAAGAAATATACTATCACTAAATACCAAATAGTTCAAAAAGTATTTCTAATTTGCCCAGTTATTATAGAATAATATAATAAATAAATATAACTATCAATGTAAATAGTCAAATAGTTAATTCCCGTGCAAGTGTTTCTATTTTCGTGCGCCTCACTGTGCAAGCAGCCAAGCGTATTGCAAAATTTGCCCAGTTATTATAGAATAATATAATAAATAAATATAACTATCAATGTAAATAGTCAAATAGTTAATTCCCGTGCAAGTGTTTCTATTTTCGTGCGCCTCACTGTGCAAGCAGCCAAGCGTATTGCAAAAGCAACAAAAAAAAGCTGCACTTTACCTCTCTCGTTGGTGCTTTTGTGGCCCATCCTTATTTTGCTTGCGCTGCCTTGCTGTCGCTATATAGTTGTAGTTGTAGTTGTGTGTGTGTGGTTGTTGTAGTTGTTATTGTGGTGGACGCGTTGAAGAAGAATCCATCAATTTTTATGTTTGCCCCACGGTCGACATTTTCGTCGATTCTGTTTTGCCGTTTTGCCTCGTAAAATGCAAATCGAAATTCATATCATCACACATACCCACACACACACATAGACAACGAATGCAGTAGTATGAGTTGTTGTGCCGATTCCACCCCTTTTCTCATTGTTCTGTCCATCAAAAAATGTGCACAACAGAGCAATGAGAATGAACAAAGCAGCAGCAGCAACAGCACAAGAACAAGAAGAAGAAGCAGCAGCAAACGCAGCAAAAAAAAATAATCCATACACATGAAGTTGTTGTCGTTCTCTCGTTTCGTTGACTTTTTCGTCTTGTGCTGCTGCTGCTCCTCCTGCTGCGCTGCTGCTGTGGCTGCTGCTCAACGTCATCGTCGCTTGTTGTCTCTCATTGTTCCTGCGCTGCCGTTGCTGTTGATTCGTCGTCGTCGTCGTTGGCTGCTGCTGCTGCTTCTTCTTCTTCTTTTGCACTTGAGCTTTTGCTGGTCGCTGCCTTCTTTTCAATTGCTGTTGTTGTTGCCGCTGTCGCTCGTTGTTATCGTTTGCTGTTTCGATATTTTCTCGTCGTCGCCGTCGTTTGCCATTGTTGCTGCCTCTCCAAATGTCTGCCAAAATGTTACCACCCCGCCCCTTTTTGCTTTTTTGCTATTGTTGTTGTTGACTTGCAACTTCAAACTTCATTTCAGCGTTTTGTTCAATCTCCCAAAATCCCGCAACGCTTCATTCAAACACCGTTTGCATTCTCCCCCCTTTTCTCTTCAACTTCTTCTACCACCACTTCCCTTTTTTGCTTTCACTGACTTCCCTTTGCCATTTAACGTCGCTAGATAAAGAAATTGCAGTTGCGAAAAACTTAACTAAAACGAAATTTGCATTTATTAAAGCGCATAATTCATTTGAAGAGCGCTGTCTCATTGCTCTTTTCATTAGAAGTGCTCTTACAATGATCGATAGCTAACTAAACGCCATTGATGTTGCTTTAACTCTCTTTGCTTTATTAATTTGCTGCCTATATAAAGCTCTCTTAAAATGTTCTCATTTGTAGTTGATGGCACTGCACTTGCTGCAAAATATAACTAAAAGCCATTAAAATAACAGCACTAAATGGCGTTAGAAGTTGATTTAGTCATTTATTTAGCCATGTCAGCTGCATTATAGCCATATTAAGCCAATTTGAGAGCGCATTACAACTTTGTCATAATCTCCAAAAAAGCATACGCTGCTCTCTCTATCTGCTCCCCTGCTTCCCCCATGCTCTCTTTGGCTGACAACTCGAAATTGATGCCGCCAATTAAGAGGCGTTGCAAAAACATTTCGTAAAATTTTTGCTAAAATTGTCAAAGCACTGTACGAGGAGAGAGTGTAGGGAAGTGGGAGGTGGAAGAGTGCAAACCACACGCATCACCACTCAAAACACATGCGACACAATCCAATGTTGATTACCACATAAAAATCCATTGCCAAAGCGCTGTCCAGCAACCGCCACTCTACACTCACACACACACTCGCTCACTCTTCATCCACAATCTCTTCTTACTCACTCTCCACACACACACAGAGCCAGTCTCCACTGCTGCCCGCATAACTGTTTTGATTGCCTCGACGCGCGAAAATTATTCCTAAAAACAAACACTGCAAGCTTATACATTGCACATACAAATACACAAATTCATTTGAGTGGATTTCAGTTGCGCTTTGCTCTCGCTCTTTCTCCTCCTCCTTCTCTCTGATTTTATGCGCTGCATTTAGTGCTGCTTTTAGTCCCTTTTTGCAGTGCATTTTATGACAGTGGGTGGATGGAGCTCTGTAAACTTGTAGACACCGCTGCCCCCGTCGAATGCTGACGGCGACGGCGACGGCGACGTCGATGTCGACGTCGGCTACTGATGATTGTCCTGCAATTTGTGTCGTGGACGTGTGCGTGCGTGTTGGAAATTGTCGTTCTTATTGCCTTTTCGAAAAATTATTTCGCGTTAATGGCAATTACCACTTGTGTATGTCCTGGCTCCCTCTCTCTCTCTCTCCCTTTCTCACTTTCGTAATGCAATGCGAAATTATTTTTAAAGAAATTTAATGATTTCCAGTTAATTTATGTTAAGTGTACTTAACTGAAAATTTGTGCGTTTGCGAAAATTAGCCAAAAGCTGTGGGCGGAGAGGAGGCGTGGTTTATTATTACACTACACAATTAGTTGCACTTTGATGGCCCGTTGCATTTGCGCTTAACGCAAAATGGCGCCATCAATTTTGGCCAAATTAGCAGCAAAAGGATGTGCCAACTAAATGAGGCAAAAGTTTTTCACTCGACAAATGTTCCTAAAGTTTGTTAGATTGTAAGTTGAATAATTTCAATAGCAATTTTAAGGGAAGCTTACAAGATATTAGTTGGCATAAAATTGATTACGGAAAGAAAAGAAATTTTTAATTCCTGAAAATTTCAGATAATAATGAAAACTGTAAGAACTCAATAAAAAAATATTTTTTATAATTTAATTTACATAAAAAAAATAAATAAAAAACTGAAAAATCTTTCGTCTTCTAGAATATCATTTAAGATTGTAACGTAAAGAAATTCATATTGCGAATATCATACAAAAAATACAAAGATTATTGAGAATAGGTTTACTTTTCCAATATTTTGAACAAAATATTTCATATTCCTCAAATAATTTCTCTCAAAAATCTTATCATTATATAATACAAGTTTTTTTACTCTTTTTCAATAGTTTAGGAAAACATCAAGTAAAGAATAAGAAGAATTTTCCATATAGATCTATAATATCAATCAGAGTAATAAGCAATAAGGGAAAAGAGCCCACTAAGAATATCATGAAATCATGAGAGATATAGAACTATTTATTAAACCAAAGACACATTTATGGTATGCACAGAGAGAAATCTTTGTATAAAAGTTTTATGTTGGGAAAAAAAAAACAATTTAATCAAAATTTAAATGCTTAATTTATATATTAAGATTAAAAAATAACATTTTAAGATTAAAATCTCGATTCAAGAATGTTTCATTGTAGATTATTATATCATCGATCTTAAAAAACAAAAACAACTTGAAATTAGATTTTTAGGATGATTTAAGATTTGACATCAAAAATTTTTGATTCAACATTTTTTTCATGATTTTAGCATGTTTTCTCTATCCGGGAAAATATAGTTAATTAACGAATCTTTAAACATGTAATATAGTAAACTTAACGACCATTTAATTTTCTCGTCTTTTCAACACTATTTGTTTAATATCATGTTGTTATTATATTATAACAAATACTAATGCCATGCTTGAGGCAAGTTGATTAGATGATTCAAAATTTGTTAACGATGCCACGCAGATGAACACACTCAAATACACACTCAAACACACACACAGAGAGAGATGCTTATGTATGGCTATTTACAAAACTGGAAAAAGAAGAAAATTGTTTAATTTTCTGGAACTCGTCATAAGCGAAACCATAAATTATGAGATATAGAAAAAAGAGAAGAGGCAAGCGATTGGGGACTGTAAAATGTGTGTGTGAGTGGGGTAGAAGAAAAAAGGCTGAAAAATGAGTCACAGAAAGAGAGAGAGCGAGAGCAAGAGAAAGAGAGAGAGAGAGAAAGGCAGCTAAATAACTCCGAAGAATGAATTATGACAGTTCTAATTGACTGAAATATGGTGCGATGGCTGCTTTCCATCAACTCTATAGATACATATATGTACATATATATATTTTTGACTTTTGTGCGGGTTGCATGAGCGAGGGTGGCTGCCACAAAGAGAGAGAAAGAGAGAGCATGCTGAAGTATCTTGCAGATACTTTTGCTTCACTTTCGTTTCAGCTACGCTGCCTGCATTGAATGGGCATTGAGAACTAAAACGCTCAACAACAACAATGAGAATGTGATTGTCCCCGGGTTTTTCTTCTTCTTCAGACTTCTGAGTGTTGCATCTCTCTTGAGCAGTGCCACAAACAGTGAACACTGAACACAACTGAACAACTGAACAGCAGCAAACCCAAAAGCCAGTGAAATGTGTCTAAAGACGGCAAAACGAAAATGGGCGATGCCTGCCTCAAAACGCGGCGCAGTGACTCCTGAAACAGTATTTCATATTATCACCGCTTAGCTAGGAGGGCAACAAAGTATGCCAAGATAGTGGTAGCGTTTGTAACAGAGAGAAGAAATATCTTAAGACTTTTAATTGCTAAGCAAATTAATACATAAATCAATAAAACAATTTTATATACATATTCTAATTCTAATTCGTTCAGATTCAATGAAATAAATACAATTACGGGTTTAAATAAATAATAAAAATTGAAATTGAAATAATAAAAATAAGAAATTATAGTTTAATAAGATACACATACATAAAGATAAAACATACATAAATCTAACAAAATAAATAAGTTGATATCATCAACTTATAATTTCTTTAAATTGCATATTTCTAATTTTGATTCTATTGGCTGACAAGTAAATTTTCATTTCATTTCAGTTATTTATACTTTTGATCATCTCTTTCTAAATTTGTATCTGTTATTTCTACGTCTGATTTTTTGTATTAACAATTGAAATTTCGTTAAAGGAAAGAATAAAAACAATGTAGAAAATAATACATAAAATAAAAGTAAAAAAAGTACTTATCAAATAAATGTAATACATATCAAAATAAAATGTATATAAGTAACATATATAAAATGTATGTATCTATAAATATAAAATGTATTCTATAAACTATCCTGATTTACTTAACCATTTATTTTAAAGTCTGTGGCGCTTTCAATAGCTTTTATTTAGTCATTATACAAAAAGGGTTCATCAAGTATTTAGATTATATTCCCAATTGATTCTAAAATCTTGCCACGCCTCTTTTCCACCCACAAAGATTATAGAAATTATTTCTAAAACATTCTTTTCCCTTCAACGAGTGTTTTAAAGTCGAGCAGATTCTCGAGTCTCGAGGTTCTTACTTGGTTTCTGAAGTGCCAGTTTATGTATCTGAAAGATACGCTTAGCAAGCACACACACACACACATTGCCACACACAGTTACACTCACACACATATATAGAGAAAGAGAGCATGCTGTGTGTGTGTGTGAAGAAAGGAAACGCCATGGCAAGCTGTTTGGGTAAATGGAAGAAATGGATTTTTGACAGATTTATGACTATCGAGCCGTCTTCATTTTTTGAATTATTGCCATCGAAATAGACGAAAATTGTTGTTGTTGTTGCTGTTGTTTCAGTTTCAGCTGCAGTTGAGTTGAGTTCTTTGCTTCTCGGTTCCGTTTCTAAATCGCCTCCCGCCGTTTCAGTTTCAGTTTCAGTTTTTTTTTCTCTACTTCGTCTTTTCATCACAACCCGCAACACATGGATTTCGATTGGATTTTGGATTTTCGACTTGGCATTGGCAGCCTCAATGATTTCGTTTCGTTTCGTTTTTTCCATTTTTTTCCACAGGAAAAGGAAGTCTTGTGGCTTTCTTTTCAATTTGTCCTCATTCCTTCATCGGCACAACCCTCGATTTCACCTCAAGTAAGTTCTCCATGAGCATACGTTCTATCGGAAGCACAGACGGATAAGTTTCTTCTTGCTTTACTTTTCCTGTTCTCTTCTTTTCTTTTTTTTTGCTTTTTTTTATATGGTCAAAAGTCGCGGTGGGGTTCACTTTAGCTACTCTCAATCATTTAAGGGGAAAACTAACTGATTTATTTATGATTTATTGCATTTTTATCAAGTAGGATTTTTTTTAGGAAATACGCATTCACTTGAAGCGGTTGAAAATGTTTTACAAAATTAGCTGCAATGTTAGCAAGCTCTCAAAGCTCTACATTTTAATGCTACTAATATGTTTTATTCATAATCTAAAATGAAATGTAACACTTTCTAATAATTGCTATTCAAGAAAGATCATACAAAAAGGGGTATATTTTTAATAGCGGTACATTACACACAATTTATGTTAGGTATTTAGTAATTTATATTGACACAATACTTCACTCAAAATATACTATATAATACAAAATATACCTATTAATATACCACAAAAATATACCAAACATAACGTTTGGTATATTGACACAATACTTAACTCAAGGCATGCCTATAAGTTCAAAATATACCAATTGTCAGCTAAATGAATATACCACTTAATACTAAAATATACCAAGTGCTAAGTATAATTCTTTATTTAAAGTATGCCATAGCAAAAGAGTGCAATATTTTTATAATATACCAAATTAATGTACCGCAAAACTACTAAAATATACCAAAGCCTACATTTGGTATATTTATATATTTCATTCAATATATACCATAGCAAGACAATGCGATTTTATTCTTATAACAACCGAAACATACTTAAATATACCAATTCCCATATTCGGTATATTGATAAAATACTTCATTCAAAATATACCACAGAGTATACCAAAATTGGATATTTTTCATTAAATATTATTTTGAAAAATCATTTAAAATCAGACATTGGACTTTTCTTAAAAATTTCTGTAACCTTGCTTCACTTCTTCAGTCTTTTTAAAACAGTTTTAAGCACAAGTTTTGCTTTCAATAAAATAATTAACTGAAAGAAAAGTAATAATGTAATGCCAAAGAAAAGTAATAATAGTCATTTAATAATACATTTCAAAATCATTTAAAATCTGCGCTGCCTTTCGTGGGTTTTTCTCTACCATTTTGCTCGCTGAGCTGAGCGCAGATTTGAAATGTTTGTTGCCTTGCGGCGACTTTCCTTTCAAATGTTTCGCATTTCGCCACCAACAAATGCAACTTCAACTGCAACTGCAGCTGAAAGCAGCTGCGCGGAAAGCAAACAAAAGGCCATAGAAAAAAAACAGAAAACCAAAGAAAACTACTAACAAAAAAACGAAAAGGAAAATGTGGAAAAGGAGATGGGGCAGGAAAAGAGGAAAAGGCAAAAAGTTTGGCCGAAAGCGCAGCAAAATCGATGGGATTGTAAGCATGCAATTTACGATCGATCGATTTCAAGTTAAGCATATGCGACTTGCCACTGCAACTGCAACTGTGCAACTTCAACTGCAACTGCAACTGTTTGGTAGCTAAGAAAAGATGCCACAAGCAGTTGTAAGTATGTGTTTGTGTGTTGCATATGTCAGCTGTGGCAGCCAAGGCACCGTTATGATGTGCGCTTGATGCCCAACGGCGGCGGCGGCGGCGCTGCAACATTTTGCACTTAATTTAATTTGTATGGCAAACATAACAAAAAAAAACGACGAAATAAGTAAGAAAGCTACAGTAGAGTGTGCTCGACTGCGAGTTACTAGCTAGCCCTTTTGAATAAAAGCAAAAGAGTGCAGTTTTAACTTTAAAATATACCACAAAAATACTAAAAATATACCAAAGATATATAGATATAATACTACATTCAAAATATAACATATTATACGGTATTATATTTAAAATATACTAAATTAATAATTAAATTAATATCGCAAAAATATTAAAAATATGCCAAATGTTATATTTGGTATGTTGATATAGTATATATCATAGACTCCGAAAATATACCGCATTGCATTTAAAATATACCGCAAAATACTACAAAACAAACCAAATGTTATATTTTGGTATATTGATATGGTAATATATTCAAAATATACCATTCAAACAGTGTAAAAAAATACAGTCTTCATATTAATATATACCGAAAAAATATAACGCGCTAGTATTAATAATATAGCAAAGGCTATATTTAGTATATTGATAAATTATATACAAATAGTGCAAAATATACAGTATTCATTTTTAAATATGCCAAATAAATATACCTCAAAAATACCAAAGGCTATATTTTCTATGTTGATGCAGTGCTATATTCAAAATATACCATTTAAAGTGCAAAATATACCAATTTGTCAGCCAAAGTTTTTAAGACCCGTAGCAAGAAGAAGTTGTTCGGATGCTGACTTTGATCTAGGAAAATATATACTTTATAGGATGCCTCCTTCTGCTTGTTTCACACATTTCTTGCAGGCATTAACTTATAATACCCTTTCTACCCGTATGGGTAGCGGGTATAAATATGAGCGGGAGCAGCAGGCAGCGCCACATCAAGCGAATTTGGCCGCAGGGAGGCGTGGCACAAAAGAGGGGGCGGGGGGAGGCAAACGGGGGGAGAGAGCCGGAGCCGAAGAGACGGAGGACAACTGGTGTTCCATATCAGTTTCATGGAACTATGGTCACGATTTGGCAATAATGTTGCTTAAATACGCGGCAAGATGGAGCTGCAGATGCAACAGCACTCGACTTGTGGCACAGCCAAGCGAAAGGGGAGAGGGGAGGGGGGAGGGGGAGGCAGACTGAACCTGCACTGGCAGCGCGACTCGATGGCCTCGATGGCCAATTGTAAAACATTTCTGTTTGGCAAGATTTGTTTGCGGGATAAAAATAAAATTGTTCATTTAAAGTAGCTGCTTCTGTGCTGTGTGTGTTGTGTGTGTGTGTGTGTTGTGTGTGTGGTGCATGCCGCATGCCGCATGCCCCATGCTACCCAAATTGCCTTTGTTTATGAGATCGCTTTTATCGCTGAGCCAGCCAAAAGGACCTGCGGGTTAATTTCTTTAGCGCTACTTAAACTTTTTTCTCGTACTCTTTTTTCTCTCTCCCATTTCCCACTCGCTAATTTCCCGCAAATTCCTGTCGTCTTATCAATCCCATTTCGATTAGATTTGTTGCCGCAGTTGTTGTTGTTAAAAACTATTCACTGATCTCGTCTCGTTGCGGCCGATTGAATATCGTGTTAAAGCCATTCACAACTTGTTCCAACCTCACGAACTAACTAAAAACAAATGTTTTACCAATTTTTTTTGTTTTTGTTTTTTTTTGGGAGCGGATAACACAACAATTGCCATTGCGGAAACATTTACAAATTGGTCGCAACAATGTCGCCGATCTATAAAATTGAGCTGAAAGTTGTCGCCAGACTTTCAACAAAGAAATTAAAATTCTAATCTCCTGAGAATAAAAAATGGATAGAATGCAATTGTAATTGTTGACAACTTTTGGGTTGATTTAAAAATTATAAAACATTGCGGAATAGTAAAGAAAAATAAATATTTATAACAATTTCTAATATCACTATAGAAAATATAAAAAATAACTTTGCTAAGTATAAAAAAATACATATTTCTTTAAACTACATATTTAAAATTTTAGGCAAATTTTAACTTTTGAAAAAAATTTCTGATATTCTGATATTTTGAATATAGAAAAGATATTTCCTACACAATAACTTATGTAAAGCACTCGACTGATCTTCAAGTATATTAGATTTTGGGAAACTTTTCATTTAGTATCAAAAATAGAATAATTCAATTACAAGACCATCTATAAAAGAATAAAAATGATATACAAATGCAAATACAAATATACTTTTGAAGAACAAAATAAGAAGAATTTTGAAAAGCCGACAATTTATATTTTATATCAATTAATACCTGCAAAAGCTTTGAGATATTGGTAAACAAATTTCTTGTAAAATTAACACGTAATTTATACTCAAAAACTCAACTCAACTAACTCAAAAACTAATGCTACTATATTAATCTCTGTATTCCCATAAATGTTAACTTCATTTATATTTCAAAGCAAATCAGCCAAATCTTTTAAACTGTTTTGAAAAGTTGCTCAAATTGAAAATTAATTTGTAATAACGCATTTATTGATAGTAATTATAAATGAAAGCAAAATAAACCATTATGTTTGTCTAGAAATCAACCGATTGAAATAAACCTGAAAGCAAAATAAGCATTAAGGTTAGTCCTTAAATTCACAGATTCATGCTAAACTTATAAATTGAAATAACAAAATTGATATTTGTTTTTAATTTAATATTGCAAAACAAAGCTTACTTTTTAAACCTTCATAATCGTCGTGACAAATTTTATATTTTCCAAAATACATAATTCATAAAAAGAAACTTTGTTAACATTCATTTTATATCCACAACAAAGCTTTAAATATATTTAAGTTGATATTAGAATTTCATTTTTTAATTTCATGTTGAATATAATTTTATTTGAATATACATTAAGCTTTTAACAAGTTTTTAGGTTTATTAAAGTTGGCTGTAAACTTGGCCTAAAGCCACACTCTCAAAGTTGAGATAGGTCACCTCCCCAAAAAAAAAGAGGAAAATTTGAATTGCTCGCCACAAATATAACATGCAAATAGTTCAAATTAAAGTCAAATGCAATGCGATATGCGTCTCTTGTTGTTGTTGTTGTTTGTCAAGGATGAGGTGAAGTTGTGCTCTTGTTAGTGCTGTTGTGGATGCTGTGGTTGTGTATTTGTCACGGCCGATTGGCCTTTGCCAATAGCTATCTTTTTGGTCTCTTCTTGTTGTTCGACCTGCAGCCTGCTCCCGTTGTAAATGTTGTCGCCATCGTCACAGACGACATCACACATTGACCATTGCCCGTGTAGAATTTGGTGCAATTGTCGTGGCAACTTTGCTCTCTCTCCCCCTCTCCCCTCTTCTATGAGCTGCTGCTCCACCCGCTTTTTCTGCTAACCACAGCAGCAAATTTAGCTAGCTCCTCCTCAACTCCTTTTGCTCTCTGCTGCATGTCTGATTTACGATGCAAGCGATTCCGAATCCGATTGCTCGATTCGCGACTTTGACTTCGACTTCTAAAAACACTCGATTCTCCTCTTGATTCCTCTCGAGACTCTGATGCCGTGGCCAAGATCGTCGACGGTCGCTACGGTTATGCCAGGTCAGTTCCATTATTTTTGCTCGCCAATTCGCCATTGTTACAAATGCTAATTTTGATATTTTGTATTTAAATGCAACGGCAACGACAACAGCAACAGCAGCAGCAGCAACAGTAGAAGCAAAAGGCAGCCAATGCACAAGGCGCATAGAACTTTATGGTGCACTTACCCTTTATGCATGTGCTGGGTAACCACAGAAAAATTGGGTATATTAGCTACTTAATGGCAGTTGGTAAGAGCTTAGTGAAAGAGTCTGAAGGTTGAAATAATGAAAAGTAAATATTCGAAAGCAAGTTATTCTGGTATTCAGATCAATTTTCTAATTTTTGAAAATGGTAGTAGGATTTTCAAACAGAAGGATGCATCTCCGTCCCTAAAAAGTATATATATTCTTGATCAGAGTCAACAGCCCAGACAATATAGCCATGCCCATCTGTTTGTCTGCCTTGAAAAACGTCTACTGACTTCGGGTCTTAAAAGCCTTGGCATACAATCTGGTATATTTTGTATGCAGTACTGTACCAATATACCAAGCATAGCCTTTAGTATATTTTGAAAGTATTTTTGTGGTTTCTTAATTTGGTATATTTTTAAATTAATATAGTATATTTTGCATTCTGTGGTATGTGTTATATGTATTATTTATCCATATAACGTTTATAACTTTTAGGTATATTTTTAAAAATTTTGTGGTTTATTATATTGGTATATTTTTGTATTAATGTGCTACATTTTGCAATCTGTGGTAAATATTATATGTTCTATTTATCAATATACCATTTGTAATATTCGGTATATTTTTAGTATTTTTGCGGTATATCCGTTTAGTATATTTTTATATTAATGCTGAAAATTTTGCATTCTGTGGTATATTTTAAACGTCGTACTGCATAAATATATCATATGTAGCATTTGGTATATTTTTAGTATTTTTCGGTACATCTATTTGGTATATTTTTAAATTAGATATTTCGAAATTTACTTTGTTTTTATTTATATACATTTTTTTTACATTCTGTTACTTTTTTGCTTTAAATTGATTTATTTGATTTTATTTACTAATCTTTTTCCTTGTTTTCTCTTTTTTTAGTACTTACATTAAAAATAATTTCAATGACTACTCCAATTTTGTTAAGTTAAATTTTTAATTTTAATGTCACTTTTCTTAATATTGTTCTAAAAAACCTAACAATTAAATGAATAACTCATACTAAACGTTCACTTAGCTTGCATATTAATCTATAAATCCAATAGATTAAGACTCATTATATAAATTAAATCAAATCTTGACAACTTAATAAGGTTGAGTGGGCATAAATTAAATGATAAATCGAAATTTGGTGCCTACAATTGCTAATTTGTTGCTTAAATGAAAGTGATTTAGGTTAATCTTTAAAGATCTTTTTTAGATTAACGTTTAATCTTGACACTTTAATAAGGTCACGTTGTTATAAATTTAATGGCGCTAACGACATTATTTTCTTTCTTGTTCGCATGAAAGTTCTTTTTCATTTTGTCAAATTGTCAGCATGAATTTAGAATACAAAGTGGGGACTTTTCCATTAACAATATGAACTGTTTTGGATTTCACTGAACAAAAGTACAAGTCCAACAAAGGTATAGTTTATATGAATAATTATTCCTCTGTAATAATTATCTGTTAATATTTTTTTTAATATTTTGAAGCAAAGTTTAAACATTTCATGCATAACACTTATATATTCATTTTGCGTTTTCTATTCTTAATTATATCAAATCTTTATCAAGGATTTTTTCGCTTTCGCTAGATGTTCGCATATTATAAATATCATAATTAGCAATCCTTCACTTTGGTGTAACATATGGTCACACTTGATCTTAACTAACTTTATCTGTAATTTCAAATCACTTTTAAATATCTTACAATCTTTAATTCTATCTTTCACATTATGATAATGATAGTACGCTCATGTCATCCTTAAGTTCGGTTTTGGATACCTCTAACTCCCTAGATTTTATGTCATTTATTTTATTTTAATATTAATTCTTTATCTACTTTTATTCTATAACATATTTTAAAAGAACTTTCAGCTTTCGTTAACTTTCAGATATCATTCTATACTTTATAGAGCATTCACTTCGTTGCCTTTTTTTTGCGTTTTGTGACTCAATTCGATTTTGCTTATTTTCTAGTTCATGCCGCAAATGTGGCATTGAATTTCATATTGCGCAGCTCTGCAGCTAAGAATCCCTGCAATCCCCCCTTCTCTGCCTCCCCGCTGATTCCCTCGCCAACATTTGCAATGCCAAAAAGCCAATCGCATTCACAATCGTAAGCGTCGCATCGAAGTCGCATCGCATCGCATCGCACTTGGGGCAACTCGTCTCAAGCTGCTGCTGTTGCTGTTGCAACGTCGCCAACGTTTCGATCGTCGTCGTTGCTGTAATGGATGTTATGTTCTGGCGGCGATCGCATGACAGGCGCATGTTGCAGCCGCTGGCATCCGCACCATTATGGCAACTTGGCAAGACAGAGAGAGAGAGAGAGACTCCTTCAGCATCCAATGCATCGCGCATTCCCCAAAAAGCGTGTAATCAATAAACAACAAGAGCCATCGAAGCTACGATCCGATGGCCTCTTCAACACAGAGAGACTCTTGCCTCTTGCCCTTGCCCCTTTTTGTGAAGTGAAGTCTCTGGACAGGCAGCTCGTGTAACCTATGGGAATGCCTGAGTCGGAGCTGAAGCTGAAGCTAAAGCTGGCGATTGCGCTCGATTGTATCTGTGTTCTTCTTCTGCCTCTTTGTATCTTGGATAATGATCCATTGTTTGCATCTTGAACTTGTTTTAAATGCGCGCGCACTCACACACATCTCTCCCTCTCCCTCTCTCCCTCTCTCTCTCTGTCTCTTGACTCCTTTCCCTTACTCCATCTTGTTGCACAGCCTCCTCCTCCTCATCGTCATCATCATCATCATCATCGTCGTTCGCCTCGTGTCGTGGTCGTCAATGCTGCAGCCATATCTGGACTCTTGGCTGATTCATTGGATGCAACAGCGAAGAAAAAAATAAACAGCAGACAACATCGAGAACGAAGCTGCAAAATTGTTGAGCTGAACTGAGCTGAGCTATCCGGCAGACATGTTCAACAATTTCTTTTAATTAGAAGATATTTTTGCGCCTATTAGAATATGTTCCGTCATTTGCGAAGTCGCTTCAACTGCATTCCGGAGCAGGACAGGGCCACCTTGCAACCAGCTGAAATGTCTTGAGTACCTCAAGAATCTCTACGACAAGCTTATATTGAGCGACTGCTAGATACCCTGTACAATAGCGGACAAAGAAAGTTGCTTTCAAAATCGTTTTAATTAACTTCAGAATTCACTAAAGTGATTAATATTAATGAATTTAATTTAACATAAATTTAAGAATCTTAAGCATTTTCTTATTACATTTTAAAAATAAATTCAATTCATATAAAGAATTTTTACAACCTTTCCTTCCATTGTGTATTGGCTTAGAAAATTTCTAAAATACACATATAATATATTATTTTAATTTGATTAAATTCAATAAAATATTACTTGACTACTTTCTTAAAAGCATTATTGATTAGCATCATTATTTTCTACTTCCCAACTCCACTTAAAATGCTGATGAATATTAAAAAAATTTAAAATAAACCTATAAAAATGTTGAAAATACAATTCCTAGTATGTTTTATTCTTCTTGAGTGACTATAAAATACTTAAATATATACATAAATAATAATTTCGCTTTAATGAACTTTTGAAGCTTTAAAGCTCCGTAAGCTGACATTTCCCATTATCTTAATAGATTAATGAAGCTACTTTCAAAATGTTAAACATCAAAATGTACATATTTTTTAATAAAATTAATGAAAAATTTATTTTTAAACTAAGCACAACGTTTCAATTAGCTACAATGTGCTTAGAAAGCTACATATAATTACTGACCTGAAAAGCTTAGTACTGTTGTAAAGCTTTTCTTTGGTACAGTAAAAGTAATATATATTTTCCAATTAAATACATAAGCTTTAATGTGTTTTTAAAGCTTAAAAGCTTCAAGTTTACTACAATTTATCCAATAACTTTAATGCGCTTTAAAAGCTTTCAAGCTTCATCAATGTCTTTCCCGATTTCCCGAATTTAAATAACAATCTAAAGCACAATTTTCTGTAAAGCAAAGGGTATTCCCCTAACGAGTATGATTATTTCGCAATTGTCAATCAGCGAAAAATAAACGCGGCGCATTAATCTGAAGATTAAGCCGTAAATCAACAGCACGTGAGAGGGAACTAACCTGTTCCAATATGCTTGCTATATATAATAATACTACTACTACAGTATAGCACGATATCAGCAGAATACAATTCGAATTGTAATAAACAACAGTTGGTTTCTTTTTGTAATCTAATCGAAATGCAATGAATAATCAATAATTCCCGCTGGCCCGCAAAGAAATATGATCAGCGACGATTAAAAGCTTCTAAATCAATCAAAATGTATTGATAGCCCCATGACGGATTTACAATTTCGTTGGGGCTTTAACATTTCTATGTATTTCTGATCGTACGATTGTAAATCGAGCAGTTGACGTGACTCAATTCGATTGAGTTAATACCCAAGACAATCATAAATATATATTCAACTTGAGCTTGTGCGAACTAAGCACGAAAATCGTTTAATAGCAAATGCTTAAGATAAGACACAATCCCTTTCGGATTTATAATATCACGATGCTTTGCTTATCACTCGCACTCTCATATATCACGAAAAAAAAAAACCTAATGAATATTCGCTTCAAACAGCGAGTCATACTTTTGCATGATTTGCATGGGCGATTCCAATGAAAACAAAAACAAAAAACGCGACTGCAATAAATATAAGGAAGGGTTGAGGGTTTACTTTTAAATATTCATGGACGATATTTGTCGAAGCGACAGATCTGGCGAGTTGTCGCATGTCGCATGTCGATGTCGATGTCGCATTTGTGCGACGATCGATTGTCCCCATGACTTGTAGGCGCAGATCCTTTGTTTTACCCAAAATCAATGCCAATGTCGATTGTTTAGACCCAAATACCAATAACAATGGGTCATTTGGGGACTGCAAAAACAAGCCTAAAAAAACGTTACCCATTCTGACAGCCAACAAGTATGGCACGACTTCAGTCTCCAGTCTCAAAAAAAAAAAAAAACAAAAAATTGTCTTCTTCCAGGCTTCTTGTCCTTGTTTCGTTTGGTTTCTTATTCCTTCCTTTGGCTTCCCTGAGTGATTTATTTAGTTTGTGTCAATTCCTGAAATTATTGGCCCCGAAAATGACAAAAAAAAAAAAAACAAAAAACGAGAACCAAGTTCGATCTCAGGCAATTCCATTTTGGTTGCCATCAAGTTTTTTGTCGTCGTGCTGACGTCTCCTGCATAACTTAACACATTTCGGTATTCCCCAGAATACTCGGTTCATAGAACGCCTTCGACATAACTTCCACCTAAATTTTAGACCCAACAAAAATATGTATGTCGGAAATGCTAAAACTGATTTAGTTCTTTTGAGTTGAGTCAAGTTGAGTTTTTGATGAAATGCAAATAAAGGAAGTGAAAGATGCTTTATTGGTATTTCGATATAGATTGAGGATATTTAAAGAAATATGTAAAGTGGTAAATCTGAAGAGCATAATATATATTCGTTATTAATTGTAAAAAATACCGAATTACTGCAAAAATACTAAGCATATAGCATAGGCTATATTTTGAATATTGATATAGTACAACAACCAAAAAAGCATACCATAAAAAATACCGAATTAATATACTGCAAAAATACTAAGCATATAGCATAGGCGATATGTTGAATATTGATATAGAACTACAACCAAAAAATATACCATACAATATAAAATATACCATATTTTTTATATTTTTGTATTGCCACCTCCGCAAATCGATAAAAAAGAAAAAAAACAAGCGTAATTTTGCCACAGACAATAATTACTATAGTTTATATGATTCCTTTGCACTTTATGGTGTGTATTTATCTATGTAATACTACATCAATAAACCAAATACAGCTTATGGTATATACAAAATTGTGTAAGATTTTTAAGAAATACTTTTTGTATGGGCAACAACGCCTACTTACTACGAATATAAATTGTTTTTCCACTACCAACAGTCTTCATATTTTTGCCAATCTACGCTTCTTTCATTATAGTTAGTGCCAACTGTAAGATTCATAGACAAACGCTTTGGTAAATGGCAAATCACGTCGCGAACATTGCGAGCCATCGGCAGCTGATGATTTGTGCTGAAATCGCAGCAACATAATCGACAACCAAAAAGGCCAAAAAGACGCCTCAGCGCATCTTGAGGCACTACAAAGTTGCATTTGAAAAGAGAGAGAGCGAGAGAGAGAGAAAAAAGTTGGTAGCACATTCGAAATGAAGAAGAAGGCAGCCAAAAGAAGCAACCATAATTTAAATTTTCATGCGCCTCGGCTGTCAATTGAGTGCAGCCAACAACTCAGTTTAATGGCAATAGCAGCCAAGAGACCAAGAGTAGCAGCCACCACAGCAACAGCAACAACAACAGCAACAACAACAGCAACCAAAGCAACAACAACAACAACAAGCAGAGTCAAAAATTTAAATACAAACAACAAGCAAATGGCGCTAAATCAAACGCTGGCCACGAAATTGCCATAATGACGATAATGTTAATCATAATGATCAAAATGATGATGATGATGCTGTGGCATGCAGCAAAGTGGTGCACTGCTGAAATTATTATGGAAAAATGTTCGTTGGGCACTTGTTGAAATCTTTCGGAGCTACTTGAAGAAGCTACGAAAAATTATTGCACATGCTTCAGCGTCGAAGTGAAAATTATCGCATAATCGTGTTTGCCGCATTTTGTGGCAATTTCCAACAGCACAGAAGCGACAACGTGTTGCATGCACCCAGAACGTTGCCACACTAAGTGCAAATTTGTGGCAGCTACTTTTCTGCTTCACATGTGCCAACGATCGCGACTGTAAGGAAAATAAAAAAAAAAAAACAAAAAAGACAGTCACAACGATCACGATCAACGAACGAACGAAAGAGAAACGAATCGTGGGGCAAAGGACGCCAAATTGTGGCAGCTGTGGGTGTGGCACGTGGGTGGCATCTTCATGCCACTCAAATTAGCATTTATTATGCGGCTAATTGCGCCAAAAAGGAGCAGTCGGAATTATGCCTAATTTATTACTAAGTACTTTAATAAAAAAAGGATAGATTAGATAGATCGTAAAGTATTTTCTTTTAATGGTAATCATCATCAAATGAGAAATCATTTCGTTTAAAATCAAGTTAATAAATCGCAAAATACTTAGATATACCAAAAGTCATATTTGGTATATTGATATAGTACTACATTGCAAAGCTTTATGGTATTAGTATAATAATATACCAAATTAAAATACCTCCAAAATACTCAAATGTATCAAAAACTCTATTTGGTATATTGATATAGACCTACTTTCAATAAATATACCTGAAAGGAAAAAATGTACCAGATTTTTAGCCGAAGAAATCGATTAAAGTATCGATCAGATTGATAGAAACTTACAATTAAACATATTAAAAACATAATGTTTAACATCCGTTCAAACGAATTTTATTAAATTTTGTTCTTATTCATTAAATAAAACTGTTAACAGCGTGAAAATTAATAAGGAAAATAAGAAAACGTTAGTTTTCGAATGAATACCTTATTATATCAGAAAGTTAACCTTGCTTCAACACTCTTAAAAATTGTAGTACACATTACACACATAAACAAAAACAGTCGAGAAAAAACAATTTTCCTTTACTTGGCAAAATGTTGAAAAATTTCCTAATTATATTGATGCTTAGCTCGCTGACTGTGGGGAAGAACTCACACTTCAACCCATTTTCTAAAGGGTCCAAAAAAGATATCTACCCAGAGCAGAAAGCAAACTGTAACAAAGACGATCTGCTGACTGCAGATGAGAAAATCGCCAACGAACTCTTCCCGGAGTTTCCAGGGAAAGCAGCTAAAGAACTATTCAACATCGAAGGAATTGTTTTGCCAGCTGCTGCCGAGTTGCAAGTGGATGAAAAGTGGCCGACAGATGTAAAGATTGCTGTGAATGGCGACAATTATTTTGGATTTGTGCGACAAAATGGCAGCTTTGTTGTGAGTGGAGTTCCTCCAGGATCTTACATAGTGGAGGCCTATCATCCCGATATTTATATTCCGCCATTGCGTTTGGATATCTCAAGCAGAGGCAAATTCCGAGCACGCAAATTGAGTCACATTCAACCAAAGCAAGTTATTAAATTGCCTTATCCACTACATCTGAAGGCTTTAAAGCGTCGCAAGTACTTTCGATTGAGGGAGTCATGGAATATAATGGATTATGTGCTTAACCCGATGGTTCTACTTATGGTTGTTCCTTTGCTATTGATGTTGATACTGCCACGTTTGATTAGCGATCCCGAAACGAAGCGCGAAATTGAGAATATTCAAATTCCAAAGATACCAAGTGGAGTTCCCGATTTCAGTGATATGCTGACATCTTTTCTCTCAGGAAATAAGCAACCTGAGCTGCAGCAAAAAACAACCCCAAGACTCGGAAACAAAAAGCGCAACTAGTTTCATTTGTTGATGGACAGTAAATAATAGTAATAAAGTTGATCGCAGCTTAAATTCTAAAGTTATTATTTTTATTATAATATATTCATTACTAGAATAAACTAGAATAAAGTCACCAAAGACTTTAAGGAAGTTAAAAATATCAAGTAATATTTCTCAAACTCAAATTCCCTATTTTTGTTCCCTTATAAATTTTCCGACCTTGTCTTTGTTCTTTCCATAGAAAGCTACCATCTTGTTTTTCTTTTTGATGGCGTCTTTCTCAGCTGATGATTTGTAGCTATTTTTGTCGGCTGGTTATCGAGGGTTGAAATAGTTTCTGAATTTGAGTGATTTATTACCCGCTTATGTAGGAGGTTCTTCAGAGATCTGCGAGCTATTTTAGAAATTCAATTTTAAGGGTTGTACCTAAATGACAAGAAAAATTCTTCCCATAGTTCGTCCCACGTTCTTAAATTGACATAACATTTTCTGTAGCTTAACAGAATTAAAATGGCATTGACATTTTCTGTAAGACTATAGACCGAATAGCCGACACAATAGCAAGAGAGCACGTAAATAAAGCAAAGAGAGTTTTCTATTACTCATTAGACAAAATATCCTCGCATATTAAGTGCGAGTGAGAGAAAAAATTTGGCACACTGCAAAGCGAACGTCAAACGAAGCGTACGACAAACGAAGCGAACGTCAAACGAAATGTAAAGGAAGCAAACGTAAAATTACGCACACACTCACATGTATTACGGTGCTGTGCAAGAAAAAGGAGCGAGATAGGAACATCGATGTGTTGCTGTGGCGCATGCAAAAGAAATTGCGCACTAAACGTATGCGCAAATGCTAGTAAAGAAAGAAAATAACTTACCCATGATCAGACTTGGTTATTAGTCTACTTATTGCCCTCAGTAATTCAATTTTCATCAGCTATGTAGGCAGTTGTTGTTTTACCGCCAAATTTGCGCTTTTTTCTAACACACACAAACAAAATTTCACACTTGCACTTTGCAGCAACAAAACAAACTTTAACTTTAATTTGCACCCTTTGCACACTTCACTTATACACTTCACTAAACAAAAAATAAAAAAAAAACTGCTTGCTTTTATTTAAACATATTTAATCACACAAAAACTAAAAACTAAATGCACACTCAATTTTGTCGGCGGTCTAAAAAGGCGACGCGTTGCTTGATGACTAAATGAAGCGCCGTTGAGTTCTGAGCGCAAGTAAAAAAAAGCTCTCTTTGTAGCTTGGAAATGTAGCGTAGCTTCAAAGAGTAATTACTCTCTTTGCAATTGGGCGAAGGATAGAAAAGAGAGCAAGTATTTTACATGCATAGGCGAACGTTTCATCATCATGAGACTTTCATGTGTGTTGACTTCTTGTAAATTGTTGTTGTGTGCTGCATCTGAAATAAATCCCTTCTGAAACCTGCAATAAAATTCCCCTGCTGTAATAAGAAATTCCCCTTCCACCCAAAGCCGAAAAGTAGAAATCGCATTTTATAAATTCAATAAAAGTCGGTTTATTTTGATCACAATGATTCATTATTTTTTTTTTTTTTTCTTCCAAATTTCATTCTATTTGCCCAGGCATTTGGCAGCCCTGAGAAGGGCTTTTGCTTCCAATTGTATTTTTTTCATACTTTGTTTTAATTTTTTTTTTGTTTTTTTCTTTTTAGCTATTTTCAATTTGTCTTTAGTTTACAATGTTTTTTTTTTTTTTTTAATATGTTCATTTTGGTTACTTGGGCAAAGGACCCCAAAAAGAAAACGTTACAGATTGCAAAGCCAAATATTCAGCACAGCGTAGCCAAAGTCTTTCAAGGATGTCTATTGCGGCGCAGCTGAGAATCCTGCAAAGAAGATAGAAAATTTTATATAGTTAGCTAAGTTGTTTTCAAAAAAATTTAGTAAATGTTGGTACGTGATGCAAAAGGTCATCCTACATATTAAACAAAAATCAAAAAATTCTAATAATTGCAAAGAAAAAAATAGATTAATTTAAAGCTAAGGATCTAAAACTTTGTAAGATTTTCGTTTTTTCTTCTTAAAATTTTTGTACACGTATCTATCATATTCGTTATTTTCTTTCTTGAGATGTATAACTATTTTGTAAAATTCCCATCATATAAGAAAATTTCCTTTTACTTTTTAAAGATCTATTCTTATTCAAGAATTCCTAAAGAAACTCTCGAGTTCTCGATATTTATCAATTTCTATTTAAATTTATAAATAATTATTTAAATTTCTTTTCGATATTTACCTTGAAAAAGTCGGCCCATTTGCTCTGGCTGAAGGTGGGCGTGGCGCACAATATTGCCGAACGGATGGCGACTATCAATCCAAAACTGAGCCGAAGATGGAGCTGCAGCGGATCTGTCCGTCTGTCTATCTGTCTGTCTGTCTCAGAATCTCAGCATTATAAAAACATTATCATAATGATGAGCTGAGCTGAGCTGGCGACGGCGGCGTGTGTGGCAAACAAAAAGGTTGACAAAAAAATCGTATTTTTTGTTGTGTGAACGAAAAATTAGATTCGGTGGCAAATTCTGTGGCATTTGCGCCCCACATTTTGCACATTTGAAGCGCAGCGGCCAGCGTCTGTCTATCTTTGTCTCTGTTTAGGCCGTCTTCTCTTTCTTGACGCAAAACTGACGCAACGCCGCCAACGAATTGCTGCTGGCACTCAGATTCTCCGGCGCCGCAACGTCCGCTCCGCCCGTTGAGGCGCCACCAACTGCGGCAGCCGCAGCCGCTGCTGCAAGCTTTGCTCTTGTGTTGGCGCCTGAGTTGCCGCTGCTGCTGCCCAGCGAATCAAACATGGAAGACAATGCGTTCAACGAGTCGCTGGGATAAGCCGTAGAAGCTCCCGAACCCGATCCCGATCCGGATTTCTTCAGCTGCAACTCTTGACTGCTGCCGTGACTGGAAGCTGGACTTTTGGGCGTGGCCGAACGTTGACTGTCCGCTGGACTTCGCGGCGCTGGCGATGACTTTGCCGAAGCATTGTTGTTGTTATTCGTGTTGTTGTTGTTGTTATTGTTGTAGCTGCCATTGAGCAGGGGCAGTTGCTCGGGTTCCGTTTTCGCCGGCGTTGCATCCATGTTATTATCCTGCGGTTCATCACTCAACTCCGATTTGATATCCGCTTCGTTTAACTCCTGTTTTATGGGTGTTTCAGTTGTGGTTGCTGCCGCCGCCGTTGCTGTTGAACTGGTGGTTGCTGCTGCCACAGCTGGTTGCTGCTTCTCGGGCGTGGGCGCCTCTAAGCGGGGACGCGCCTCGGCGCTGCATTCGCTGCCGCTGCGCTCGCTGCTCGTGTACCGATAATGCTGATAATACGGATCATTTGTGTCAATTAGGGGTTTATTGTAGTCCACGGTCTCATCGATGCCGAGACGCTTCAGTATGCTGCTGGCCACCGGGGAAGTGTTCTTAGTGCTGGAATTCGAGGGGCTGCTAGCGGGGAGACTCGCATGACGCGGCGGGGTGTCAAAGCTGGTGGTAAACATTTGCTCAATGGCGCTCAACACCGAGCTGCTGCCGCCTGCTGCATTCGTTTTGCCCGCTGCCACCGGAGCTCCGCCGTTCTTCTCCAGTTCGGGACTTTTATTCTTGGCCAACAGCTGTGCTGCTTTGGCAATTTCCTCCGGGGATTTCACACCCGTAATGTATTGCCTCATGCGCTCGGCAAACAAGGCGGCCTCGGACTTTTCGGATTTACCCACAGCGGCTGCTTTCTCGAGCATAGGTTCTTCGGGGTTGGCTTTCAGCTCCAACAACTTCCGAACCGGCAGCGATTTCTCTCGCTTCTTGGGCGCTGGTCGCTTTCGAGCGCCGGCTGATTGCAACAACGGCTCGGCGTAATGATTATTTTTGGCCATATGATTGCTGAGATCACCCAAAGAGCTGAACGCTTTGTCGCACACCTTGCACGTGAGCACCGCGGACAAAGTGCGACTCTCCTCGGAGCTCAGACTATTCTGTGTGCTATCCTTGCCATGCTCGTTGGCACTCGAAGCTCCCCCAGACTTGATGTTGATGCTCTGCTCCTGGGACAGAATGTTCGTGTAATGCTGCGTCTCCTGCATGTGTTTGGTCATCTCGCCCAGCGAACGGAAACTTTCGCCACAACGCATGCACTTGAGGATCTGCATCGCTTGCTCCACGCCCTTGCCCAGCCAAACGTTTTGGCCGCGCACCAATTTGCGGGGCAACGGCGTCGGAGGATCGCCGCGATATTGAAAAGCATTCTTTACATTCGCCGAGGGCGAATTTCCTTGCGACTTGCGTTGCTGCTGTTGATGATGATGCGGTGGCTGCTGTTGCTGATGATGTTGCTGCTGTTGCTGATGATGTTGCTGCTGATGATGTTGCTGCTGCTGCTGTTGTTGTTGGTTGCTCGGCAAGTTGCCAAAGGGCGGCACATTGACGCCACAGTGTTTGCTGTCCTTCATGTGCGTGGTGAGGGCTTCGAGGGTGGGGAAGCTCTGCTTGCACCACACGCAACGAAACACGGAGCTGGCCACACCTTTGTTCTGCCAATGCGATTGCCAAATGTTGTGACGTGCTTTGGTCACACTGCCACCCGAAGTTGGCGTCGTTGCTGTCGCTCCTCCACTTTCGTTATTATTATTACTACTGTTGTTGTTATTATTACTATTACTATTATTTTGACTTTGGCTCGCTGCTGGACTTTTGGCTGGTGGCGCTGCAGCTGCTTGTGGCATTGTGACCTTCGGACCTCCCGACTTCTCCTTCCCCTTGACTATATCCGACATCTTCTCCAACGGATCAACGACCAAATCATTCTTGCCATTCCAATCGGGAAATTGCCCAGCACGGAAAATATTTGCCGCTGCCACTGCGGCTAAATAGGGATTCACACCAGGCAGCAAGGGATTTGTGGCCGCAGGATTTGCCGGCGGACTGTCGGATTTGAACATCTTCTTCACCTGTATTTGGCCAATGTTCGAATTCGAGTTGGAGTCGCTGCTGTCGTGACTGCGCTTCCGTGTGCCCACCGACAAATCAAGCGGATTGTTGGCCCCATCATCGAACTCTTCCTCCTCCTCGGAGGCCACCGGCTCCGCGGATTCGGCGCGCGCATAGAGATTGGTGCGAAAATCGAGTGCCTCCGAGTGGCTGCTCGACGAGGCGGTGGGCGATGCTTGTGGCGGCAGTTTGAACGGCGCCGCCGCTTCGCTGGGCAACGGCAACGGTAGGCGGGGTCCGGCAGCAGCGGCTGCCGCAAGAGGGAAGCCATATTGTTGTGCCGCAGCGGCGACCATGTGCAGGTATGCCTCCATGGAGGAGGGTTGGGCGGGCAGCGTTTGCGGCACAGCCGGGAATGTGCTCGAGTGTTGATGCAGGGCTGAGGTGGAGGGCAGCGTAACGCCACCGCCGACGCCGACGACGCTTGCACCCGTCAGATTGGCTGCCTCACGTTGGGCGCCATTGTCGGAGGAATTGGAATCGTGGGAGGGGCAGCGCTCGCTCGAGTTTGCCGATTCCGTGGACCGAGGACGTGCTGTGGGCAGGGCGCTAAAGACAATGATGAGAGAAAGGGGAAGAGAAACGGGTTAGTTTAGTTATAAAATTACTTAACTAATATACCTAATTAATACCTAATTTGGTATATTGAATACCGAAATTTATATATTGAAATATATATTTGATATATTGAATATACTCAAATGTACATTTGTTATATTAAATATACTTAAATTTACTTTAATGTGTAGTTGGTAAATTGAATATACTAAAATGAATGTTTGAATATACTAAAATGAATGTTTGAATATACTGAAATGTATATTTGGTGTATATAAATTTATATTTGGTATATTAAGTATACTGAAATATATATTTGGTATATTCTTAAACTAATACATTCAAAATAGATCCTTTTTTGCCAAATCAAATTAATATTATTAGCATTATCATTATTTAACGGACTAAGTAAAGTAGACCAATAAAGCTGACGATGCTATATAAATTTGTCATACAATATATAGGATTAATCCAAAGCTAACTAAACTTGATTCATAAAATAGTTTCTTTATATAAAGAAGAATTAATCATTATTTGTAATCGTAATCTTTTTAATAATTCATTAGTTTTTGAAAATAGTTTTTTGATGAATTAAACAATTTTTATAAAATTTCTAATTAATCATTACTTTTAATGGTAATATTTTGATTAATTTAGAAGTATCGGAAAATAGTTTTTAATAAATTCAAACATTTTCATTTATTTCTGATCAAATTTTGTGATAACTTCCACTACTGAAATTTGATTAGTACTTCTACGATTTCCTGCGAATTCTTCCTTCCATGAATAACATTTATTTTTAAGAAATTATTAAAGCATTAATGAGTTCTACACATGGTTACTTTATCTGCAGATTAATCAAATTTCGTGACCGTTTATAACGCCCCGTCGAGAATCATAAATAGCGCTAATTGAACGTGCAGCCAAATATAGAATTAATCATGTGATTAAGCGCTTAATCAAAAGGAATGCAAATGAAAAGCAGTTAGAGCGAGATGGCAGCATGTACAAATAGATTTTGCATAGCTTGTTGTCTCGCTTGCACGCTGTGATAAAAAAAAAAACAGAAAACAAAAATGTCGTAGATCATTAGTGAAAGCTTATGAAGAGACTTTCACGCAGATAAGCTGATAGTTAATCGTGAAATCTGAAGACTCTATTTATATATAGTATATATAATCTGTGTGTGTGTGTGTGTGTGTGCAACAAGAGCACAAGTGGCACAACAATGGCAACAATATGAAACATATGTCAACATTTCATTTGTTATTCAAATCGAACAAACGACGGCGCCATAAACCAAAAACCCAAAACCAAAACTGTGCCCAGCTGTTTGAAATACCGCCCCGCCCCCGTCTCCTCTATATATATACGCTCCCCTCTCTCTCTCACTCGACTCTTTCATTATTAAGGCTGACAAGTTTTGCTCGTAAAAATCGTTAAAATCGGACTAGAGTATGCATATTTTTGGAACAATGGCGTTTAATTCGAAAAAACTGCGAGCGTGAATTATGATCGAAGCTCATCATCATCATCATCTTAAAAGATCTCTCTCATCTCATCTATCTATCTATACATCTTTGTGTCTGTATCTTTGTATCACTATGCGACATCAAATTTTGCATAAATTACGTATTCTTTCCATTCCAACATTATTATTATTATTATTGCAGCGTCTCTCATAATTTATAAACTTAGTTCATAGTTTTTATTTCCTTAAGTTTTTTGCTCTTTTATCACTTTTTTTTTTGCTGCTGACTTTCGAAATGTTACATTTTCAATTTTTTGCTTATATTTAATCACTGTTTTTTTTTTTGTGGTGGGTGTTATTTTGGGTTTTTTTTTCAAATACTGATGACAAGCTGTTGACTTTTGCCCGGAAATGGCAACGAAAAACAGAAAAAAATACATATCAAAGCTCAATCAATAATAAACTGACGGATTATGACTTGATTCATTGGAAATCAACAGCATCAAAGTTGACAAGAATTATGGCTGCTTTGCTATATAAGCATTTTTAATGATATGTGAGTAATGCAATTAGTCAGCGGAATAAACTGGCAAAATAGTTTCCACTAAGGGGAAAACTGTAAACTGTTTATAAGGTAGCAAATTTCAAGCTGAAGATGAATACAACAAAAATATAAATATACTATATTAAAAAAGAAGATTCTGAGTAATATTCATTTAAGTTATATTACAAACTAGTCAGCAGAGTAAACTATCAATCATTTTTGACTAATGGAAAACTTTAAACTGTTTATAAGTATATAGTTAAATGTTCGTACTATTGTAATTATTATGAATATAGATTTTAATTAAATGAATATATTGTTCTTGTTAAGATCGAAGAAACTTAAATCATAATTTACAATCAACTTTTCAATCTAGACTAAAACATTCTTGCATCAAGACTTTAAGCTTAAAATAAGATGTTTATAATCTTCAAATGCAAATTGAACATAAATATATTGATTTAAAATTGTTTTAACCTTAAAATGTTATTTCAAGATTATTCTTTTTAAGATCGCAAAAATCTTAAATCAACATTTTTTAATCTAAATTTTTTCTCTCTGTGTAAAAATGTCTAAAAATGTAATGTAAATTTAAGTTTAGCATATAAAACTTGATTTAATTTTGTTAAAAAAAGTCTTATTTCAAGATTTTTTCTCTCTGTGTAGTCTACGAATTCATATAAATTATAAGCTAAAAGCTATATTAAATTTCAAAAAGCATATTTGAGTAAATATCAATTTAGGCAAACCTAAATATAACATTCTAAGACTTCTTGTTTATAAAAATAATTTGGAATATTTTTAAAACAAAACTGGATTAGAAATGCTTTTGATTCTGGGCTTCAAAATTAAAAAAATTTAATAAAAACGTGAAACAAGTTAATAAGATTGAAGTAAAAAAGAATAATTAAAGGCAGATTTTTATTAAAAGTTTTAATGATGAAAAGATTTCATTGCAATAATAAATGAAAGCAACAAATAGCAAATTTTTCCCTTTAAAATAAATTTTGAATTATAAAACGAATGAAATTAGATTCCTGGCTTTTTAAATTTACATTTTCATTTACATTTTTATCTGAATTTAATAAAAGCGTTGAACAAGTTAAAGATACGAAATTGAAGTTAAATAATAAATGAAAGGAAATTTTGTATTTAAAATACATTAAAAAGAAGTTAATGATAAAAATAATTCAAGTTAAATAATAAATGTTTAAAACTAATGAAATTAAATCTTTAACTACACATAGTTTATGATAGAAGATATAAAGAAAGTAAAATAATAAATGAATTCATTCTAATTTTATATGAATTTAATAACAGAGAGAATAAATAAATGATAAGAAGATTAAAGTGAAATATTAAATGAAAGATTTGAACTTCAAAGCGATCAACTCTAATAATTTTATATGAATTTAATAGAACAGAGAACAAGTTAATGATAGAAAGATTTAAGTAAAATAATAAATGAAGGCTGAGCTTTGATTAACAATGATATATTTAAAATACATTAAAATGTAGTAATGAAAGCAGTTTTTAATAAAAATGTTAAATTTTAAATTAAGAAATAAAATTCCCGGTTTTTTTCATGAATTTCAAAGCGATCAGTCAATCTTTTAGTTGCCTCGGCATTAACTTGTTTCAAGCTAAAACCATTTGATGGATAGCCAAGCAAATATTGATGACTTTTGTTGATATGGGGGCGAAGAAAATGTGAATCATATTTAATCTAAACACCTTTCGCTCACAGTTTAAACTGTGCGCAGTTGGGGCTAATTGGATTTACAGATTGCAAATTGCAAATTGCGATTAAGACTCCGCATATAAATATTGTTTTTTTTTTTGCTTTACGAGCAACGAGTTTTGAGCTAGGCGACAATCATAATATGCAATCTTGTTATTTGATGAAGCTTAAATCGAAATGAATGATTTATGCGCAGGTTAATTACACGTTTTGCAAATGTCTCATTATATGTAGATATATAGATAAGTATATATCTACCAGATAAATGCATTGCATGACTAATCCCAAAGAGGCATAAAACTAAATGTTACTACACCACCCCAAAAAAAAAAGAAAAAAAAGATTTTCGACCTTCCCTCGACTGCAAATTGCGCGCATAAATCTTTAAGTAATAGGCACAACACACACACACACACACTAAAAGATACACAGATACTCGAGCAAAAGATACAAAGATACTCGCCCACGAAAATTTTTGATTTTTGGCTGCTTGAAGAAATCTTTTTTCTCTTCTTTGCGCTCACTGATGATTTATTCATCATTGGAAAATCGATGCAAAATTGAGATTTAAGAAACTACAAATTTTTGTCACGTTAAAACACGTTTTTTTTTTTGTGTTGTGTTGCAACGAGTTTTAATCGCTAAGCGATAATTATGAACTCGTTTTGCTTAACTTAATAGAACGCAACTTTATGATAAGACGTCAAATAAATCAATGTCAATTTTACTGTGGGTGTCTCTCTCTCTCTCCCTCTCTCTCTTCCTCTCTCTTTTCCTCTCTCGATCTCACTATATATATATTTCGAAAATTTATAACGACAGGTGCTCAAAATTTCGTCAGATTTATTTTGATATCGATTATGCAAAAATCAAGAGCAATAATTTTATGGATTACCAAAAAAATACGTTCACTGATTAACCAGTTTGATTTGACGGATATCTATATAGTATATATACAGTATATATATCTGCCCCCAAAAACCAGTTTTACATTCTTAAAGCAAGTACAATTGCCACAATTTAGTCGCAACAAGTATTAGATTAAAATCTTCTATGTTTGCATTCGTTTTTTGTTGTCTCTGCTGTCATTAATTGATAATATTGCAATATTTATTTATTGATTACTTTGTGTATATCACAATTAAATTCGTATACAAAAAAAAAATATGTGTGTGTCTAGACTGTAAACTGAAATCAACAAGTCGCAAATCAAATGATAACTAAAGGCCACAATCGATTCAATTATGCCAACATATCTTTGAAAAGGGAAAGAAAAAGAATATATATATATAGCAATCGATTAAATTGAGTTCTAACAGCTTCATTATAGCTTTAAGTGGCAGCCAAGCGAGTCCAGTGATATAATTAAATTATTAACGAGAACATTTTACGTGCTAGATTATTTAACAGATTATTATTTAGCTTTTATATTTACATTTTTTCTCAATTCTACAATATGTTAAATGTATAATTTGGGATATTACTTTTTTGTTAAAGTTTTTCCTTCAATTGCTTAGCACTTCTTCTTTATATTTATAAATTGACTCATAATTTAATCTGACAAATATAAAAATTGAGATGTATTTCTAGTAAACGATTTTTTTTCTTTTTATATTTTTCATATCTTTAATCTGTTAAATACTAATAATACTATTTTCTACTATGTATTATATACAAAAAATACTTTATGGTATATCTTTAATATTTTAACGACTTTATTTCTATTATCATTTTTGATATCTTTTATCTCTCTTTTTAATATGGTATTTTTGGCTTATTAAATAGCATATAAAATACTAATAAAACTATTTGCTACTGTTTATGCCAAACAAAAATACTTTATGGTATATCTTTGAAATATTAAAGACTCTTTTTAATATTTCCATATCACAGTTTGTGTTTTTTACTTAAATCTTCAATCTGATATTTATATTAGTCTGCTGAAAATATGTTTTGGGACTGTCTTTGGACTATAAAATAATACTATTCTTTACTGTGTAAGCCAAAAAAATACAGTATGGTATCGCTTTAATATATTAAAGACATTTCTTTGTTTATATTTTTTAAAACTGTTTAAATACTATTAAAAATATATTTTCAGATTGTATCTTTGGCCTATTACAGAATATATTATATAATACTACTATTGTCTACTATGTATACCAAAAAAAATACTGTATGGTAAATCTTTAATATGTTAAAAAGATATTTTTGTATTTCTTGCTGTATTATTTCCTTTATATAAAAGTAAAACCTTTAACTTTCTATCTATCTATCTTTTATTTGATTATACTTATTTACTTTGGTGGCTATAATATTTTTTTACCTTTTGCTCACTTATCATAAACTGTATCAAAATTTATTAAATAAACACTAGAACTATTACTTTTTGTCCACTTTTTATAAACCGTAAATATTCTTTTACTTTGTTATGCTGTATGTTATTCTATTATTATAAAACTTTATAAGGTGTTAGAAAGCAAGTTAAAGCAGCTTAAGTCATTGTTGAAGTATTTAAAGACTTCCACAAAATTTTAATATAGCTCTTTGTTATACCATACATTTATTTTGTTAATATCTGAAGTATATTCTTTCTTTTTGAAATATCATAATGATTAAAAAAGTATGAATATAACTTTTTGTTATCTAATAAATTTCTTAGCTATAGTTTTTCTTTTTAAAATATCGTAATAAAAATATGGAACTAATCTTTTTGTTATCCCACAAATTTCTTTCTAAGATTCTTTAACTATTCTTTATTTATAAAATATGATAATTATTAAAAACTTACCCGGCATTTAGCGCCTGTCTGTAGATCTCGAGCATCAGCGCCTCGTGCAACATTTTCAGATTTTGCTGAATTTTGTCGGGTTTTCTTTATGTTTAAAGATGAAAACTGGATTTTTGTTGTGTAAATTGTGGGTGGAGTTTTTCACACTGTGTAAATTGAACTTAATTTTAATTTGACACAATTTTTAATAGAATTTTGTAATAATGAATTTATTTTTTTCTTGTTTTTTTTTTTTTGCACTTGGTACGTTGAATTTTTAGCGTTTGAGCTGCGTATAACTTGTGTGTTAAATAGTGTAATTATATTATTTAATATTTATAGTTTCGTATATATTTTGTATAATATGGTTTTTGTTTTTTTCATATGGCAGACAGAAAATTTGTTTATGTTTAAATATTTTGTAGGTAATTTAAGTGTAATTTGTATTTATGTTTAATTTAATAATTGCATTTGAATCGTATACTTCGTTTGAATTTTGTTTTGTTTTAAGTAACTTTAATTTGTTATTTAAGTTTTTTGTTTTTCTTGTATTTGGTGAGCAAAATATTGTTAAATATAAATATTTGTATTTTCGTATTTTTAATAAATATATTTATTTGTTGTTTGTTTTACGTATACTTTTGTTGAACCATTTGTTGTTGTTGTTTGTTGTTTTGTAGTTTCAAGTTTTGCTTGTTGTTTATTTTGTTGTTGTTGTTGTTTTCAGTCTTAATTAAACATTTCACGTGCAATTTTCATTGTTAATTTCTCAGCTTCTTATTGTGTTTGTTTTTCTTTTGACTAGATATGCTGCATAAAACATAATAAATTAATTTCTTAATTTTTGCATAATTTTATGCATTTTTTTTTATATTTTTGTATCACACTTAATTGAATTACTTTGCCGCTGTTGTTTTTCTTTTTGTATATTCAGAACACGCGTCGCTTTGTATGTATGTGTGTGTGCGTGTTGCTGCTTCTCTTTTTTTTTCTTTCTTTTTGTTTTGTTGTTGTGTGTGTGTGTTTTGGTTGCGGTTCATCCGGATTCCGTCGTTACTCGTTTGAGAGTCGAACAGCGAATGAATGTGTCGGCGTTGCCGTGTCGTCACTGGCTGCGTCGCTGCTGCTGCTTCTTCCTCTTCAACAGTGTGAGTGTGTGCGGCGCTTCTTCTTCTACTGCTTCTGTCTCTGCTGCGTCGCGTCGCGTCGGCTGTCAAACTGATTCAGTCAAGAATCAGACACAAACAACAACAATGCGCGTTGCGTTCTGCGTTGCGTTTGTTCTGCTGCTGCTGCTGCTGCGCTGCTTTTGCTTTGCTGATTGATACCAAAAAAATGAAGTTCAAAGCGCGGTGGCAGCGACGCGCACGTTTCGTTTCGTTACGTTTCGTTTTGGGGAGCCTGGAAGCTGCGTTGGCGGCTGCTGTTCTTCTTCTTGTTGTTGTTCTCGTTGTTGTTGTTGTCGCTTTGCTGTTGCTTTTTGACGAGAGTTGGACTTGAAACACGACGCTGACAACGACGATGTGACGAACACGATGACGACAACGACAACGACAACAACGACGACGACGACGACGTTCGTTAACACGAAGCGCGCGTTTGGCGACGGCAATTTCTGATTCGATTGCGTTAAGCGACGGCGCAACGCAATGCGCAGTTGTTGTTGTTGTTGTAGTGTTTGTGTTTGGCGCCCCCCCACCACAAAATAACGCGACGTCGACAGCGCAGCGTGTTGATTACTTTGCTGCTTGCTTTCTTTCTTTCCTTGTTGTTTTTTTTTTTGTGTATTGTTGTACTGTGCGTATGTTTTGTTTCTCCTCCTCCCCCAAAACTGTGTGTGACGACTGTGATTAAATGTGCTGCTGTCTCGCTCACGCACGCTGACAGCGCAGTTGGCGTCTGTGCTAATTAATTACAAACGGCGACGACGACGACGGCGAAACCCGCGATTCTGTCCACGCGCTTTTTCGTGTTACCCTTTTCTTATTGTTACTTTTTTGTTTTACGTACTACGTGTGTATTTTGCTGCAGAGCTTTTCGAACATGATCGTTCGCTGCAAAGGTCTGTTGTTGACTGAAAATGTGGCGCGCTGCTGCCGGCCGACGAGAGCTGACAGTGCGAGAGAGTGAGAGAGAGCGTGTCGGTGAGGGAGAGAGCGCGAGGCAGAGAGAGAGAGAGAGCGTGCGCATGGCTGTTATTTCCCCTTAGCACACACCAATTGGGAATGCAATAAATCTTGTTTATGTTTTTGCTGCCAGCGAACAATATGGAAACGAAACACCAGAGAGCGCAGGGGAAAATTACGCTCTCTCGCGCGCTACTCTCTCTATCTCTCAGCACAGTGCGTGTGTGTGTGCGGTGCTCTCCAAATTAGCTGCAGCGTTTCGTCAGCGCGCGTCACCCTTTGGTAGGTCGGCTTTGGGCGCATTCCGATTCCATCACTCCGCTACAATTAAGATTTATGACAGTTCAAAACAAATTTTCTCACTCGCATGCGCTGGTTCGCTCACTCTCACTCACTCTCAAGCTGTGCGTTTGTGTTTGTGTGTGTGTGTGTGTATGTTTGAAGGTGGCTCGTTCTAATTTGTTGCTGTTGTTGCTGTTGCTTTGGCTGACGCTGCTGCTTGCTGCTGCTGCAGCTGTCGCGCTTTCGACATTTTGTCTCTCTGTCTGACATTTTTTGCACTCTGTGTGTGTGTGCGGGTGTGAGTACGCGTGTGTGTGTGCGTCAATGTAAATGTAGTTGTAGTTGTAGTTGTGCTGTTGGCTTCGTCTGCTGTTCGCTGTTCGTCAATTTGATGCCTGGGCCAACCATCAGCACTTGACGAAAGGACTTCGTTCAGTTTTCGTAAAACACACACACACTCAAATATACATATGCATGAGTTCTTATTTGCATTTCAGCGACATTCATTTGTTAATTCTTTTTTAATTTTAAATTTTTTTTTTTACATTCTCTGTGTAGGGAAACTGGAATTTTGTTTTGATCTCTACGCGCGCATTCCAATTGGCATACTGGAATAGCAGAAAAAGCGAAAAAATTCCAAATAATAATTTATCAAACGAATTTTACGATCGACGCGCATAAAAATATTAATGTGCGGCCGAAAGAGACAGCAATACAACAGGAAGCATAGCAGTGTTGTCAACATTTGAATGTGAAAAATGGCTAAGTGAGTTATGAAAGAAGCTAAATATTAATAAAGCTAGGATTTAATGCCGCAAGTATATGAAACTTAAAACTATCTTCATTTTTAAGAAGACAGTGCTTTATTTATTTATTTATTAATACTTTGTTTTGAAAATCTTGCAAATTTTCATACTATCATTTGAATATTATCATTGCCAATAAGAATATTCAAATTTCATAAAAAAATAAATTATAATAATAATAAGAAGTAAATTTTCGATATGCTTAAAACTTTAGCTTGAGAGATTAATAAAATATTTATAGAAAGTAAAAAAAAAGTTTTAAATTTAAGCTTTATGTGACAAAGGAACGCAAATATTTTTTAATGAGTTCGGTATAGATCATTACATTTTAGTGTTTATAGTTTATTTTTGTTAAACTTAAATAACTATAATAAAAATCAAATTTAAAACTGAACTGTTTAAAGACAATTTTTTTTTAGGTTTTTTATTTTTTTTGTCATTCTTGTTAAAACCAAATTTAATAAAGCTAGACTTATTTATAGAACTTTAATATCAAAAATCTAGTATAAAATATTTATAATTAAAAATAAATAATATAAAAGAAAATTAAAATACAATAACAATAACAAAAACATTCAAAAGTAAAAATGAGCTGCTCTCTTTTTTGCCAATTTCTTCTGGCTGATTTGGCATCACTGAAGCATAGGTCAATTTATAGACGATGCTGATGAAGAAGAAGAATCAGCAGCGACCGCAGCGGCCACAGAAGAAATATTAAATAAAAATGCCCAAATCAAATTATAGAATCGTAAAAGTATTTATTACCCTCCAAGAGAGAGAGGGAGAGGGAGAGAAAACATTCAATCGCAGCCCCAAAGAATTATGCGGTGACAAGGAGCAAAGGGGAAAGCGGGGGGCGTGAAGAGGGGGCAAGTGTACTCAAGTGATTTGATTATCATCAGTTAATTGGTGACTCGTAAAAAGTTTTACGATCCACGGGCCGCGACTTTGGGGCATTTTAAGTGCGGAGCAACAAGTGCAACAACTAACCAAAAGGTGTGGAAGATGCGAAGAGGGGGGAGGGGAAGAAGCTCAGCGATTGGCCATCAATTAAGGCGCGTCCACCATTTTTTTTCGTTCTCTTCTTCACTCAACTGTCGTCGCAATTTTATGGCCGGCATTCGTCAACAATTAACGGCTTAAAACTCTGATAATGCGCTCTTAATGCAGCCCCCAAAGACTGACTGACTGACTGACACTGCGCTACGAAATTACGGAATTAGCCACAACTCTTAATGGACAATAACCACAAGCACAAGCAGCAGCAGCAGAAGAAGAAGATGAAGAAGGAGAAGAGCGAAGCGTAGCGACAACAACAACAGTTGCTTGTGAGTGAAGGCAAAGACATAAAAATAATAATGTCAGGTGACAATTGAGCACTGAGAGAAGAAGGAGGAGGAGCTTGAAAAGGGGAAGAAGGGAAGAACGAAGAAGCGACGTAGGAAGCAGCGAAGAAGGAGGAGGGGAAGAATGAAGAAGGAGGAAGGGAGCAGCGCGAAGCAGAAAAGAGAGGCAGCGAAGAAACAACAGAAATAAAAATGGCAGGCAAAAGTTCACAAAATACACTGAAGAAGGAAAAAATGTAAAGACGGTTCGATTTATACACTAAAAATCTATAAAAATCGAATTGAAATTGATTTATCTTAAATAAGCATTTAATTTTAAAATTTATTTGTATGTATTATAATGCAGGTGACAAAAGTAAAATAAAGCTAGAAATAACAAATACAAGTGAAATTGAAGTGAAATGATACTGATAGAGTTGAATTTAAAAAATGATATATGATTAGTCTAAAAAATAATAATCGCTAAATAATAAAATTCATTTTTAAAAATATCAATTTGAATATTATTATATTATATTATATTATATTATATTATATTATATTATATTATATTATATTATATTATATTATATTATATTATATTATATTATATTATATTATATTATATTATATTATATTATATTATATTATATTATATTATATTATATTATATTATATTATATTATATTATATTATATTATATTATATTATATTTTATTATTATTATACATTATTATTTTTCTGAAATAACAAATCAAAGGTATAACAAAAAATTAAAAAAAAATGGAGGAAATTTAAAAAAAAAACAAATAAGAAAGCTACAGGCGAGTGTGCTTAACTCTAAGAGACTGTAATAAAATATACCAAATTCATATACCACAATATTCTTAAAAAGTACCAAGTGCTATATTTGGTATACTGATATAGTAGTACATTCAAAATATACCATGGAGTACTGAAATATACTGAATTGTCAGCAAAAACAACTAAGAACCTTAGTAAGTATACCTAGGTCTATAGGTTACTAAATAACTAGGCGACTCTAGCTTCAAGTTTTTCAATTTGTGGACGCAAAAGTGGGCGTGGCAACAATTTTGAAATAAAAAAAACTTGATCTGCGTGCATACATAAGAAATACTGTAGAAAAATTATATCTCTATCTAGTATAGTCCTTGAGATTTAGCTGTTCAAACGGACAGACGGACAGACAGACGGACATGGCTATCTCCTCTGTTGACGCTGATCGAGAATACATAGCAGGTACAAGTATGGGTATTTAAATTTCATAATTTTGCAAATAAAACAAAAAAAATCTGCATTTTTTAAACAGAATAATGAAACCAAAAGAAATGCATTTATTATTGAAGTTATTACAAATAAAATTGATATATATTTTGTAAGGCATTTTAGTGTATTCTTGTGGATATTTAATTTGTTTAGAAATAACTATACAGTAAAAAGCAAAGTAAATTTTCAATACTCTCCAAATTTTATACTCTTCCCTTTTGAGCATTTTAAAATATATGTTAATCGCCAATTAATGCGTAAGCTTAGCACACAAAAGTTAATTGAATAATATTAGAACTTAAATGGAATCGTCTTTCGGCTTTCTTATGCAAATTTTCACTAGGCCCAAAGGCCCGTTTACATTGTAATATATAATTTAATTTTTGAGTATATCTTTCTGGTAGCTGAATGCATAAATTTGGAGGTGAATGGCGCATCTTTGGCGAGTGGCGATAAATGGAATTAAAAACTCATTTTAATACAAATGAAATTATGAAAAGAATAAAGATTAAAAACAAATTTAAATGTTGTCAACGACATTCGTCATTGTCTCAACACGAAAAAGAAAAGAAATGCTGAACAGTTGAGGTGGATATATATGCCAATTTATGGTATGATCTGAAATCTGGGGATCGGGAACCGAAAAAAAACAAAACACCCACGGGATTTGAATGCGAGATGTACGAGTTATTTTGATGGCCGCATTGCCTTGGGTTTATTTTTAATGGGAATTTCATGTGGCCCCGGGATTAACACGCATCCATTTTTGAATTACGAGCACTGCGTAAATCTTCTGGCACAAAAAATTCCGCCAAAAACTGAGAAGAAGAGCTGTCAACTAAAGCTGAAATATGACTTTGACGTAAAATCATCTTTTTTTTCTGTATAAATAAATACACATAAAATAATCATCATAATCCACGTGTGTTGAGAAATATATTTTGGAAGATGGAGGCTGATTGCAAAACTCGTCTGATAAATATTTATTTGTTCGATAAATCAATCAAATAAATTACAATTAACAAAAGCAATAAACACCGACCAAACCAAAAGCGAAGAAAAAAAAAAAAAATCAAACTTGATAATTATAAATTAGAAATTTATGGCGCCAAAAAGTTGTTGACAAAAAAAAAACACACACACAAAAAAGATACAAATGTATCTACGCAAATACGTCCAATTGATCATCAGAGCAAAAAGCAGCTGAATTCTTAAAAAAATCAAATATCAAAAATCTGGTTTCGTTTCTGTTTTGCTGTCCAAGTTCGTCTTAATCAAATTTTTTTAATGGCAATACCAAATAATCAGGCAGCAAAACAGTTCAGATCGTAAAACATTTATTCAACAATCAAGATGATGATGAAGTTAACGATGATGATGATCATATTCGCATTCATTAAAGAGACAACAACAACAATAATAATAACAATGGTAGACAAGTTACTAAGCCCATTTGATGATAGAATGTGTTTCGGTTTAAATGGTCAGACATTAATTTAAATGAAGTCTCTCTCTCTTTGCCTCGTTTCTTGTTTCTCGTTTTCGCTGACAGTTAAAAATTTTAAGTTTCCTAAATAGGCATAATTAAATAGTAATTAGTACAGGCAAACCATTTCGATATGGCCCAGATCCATATCGCAATTTATTTAAATCGAAAACTAAAGCGGAACGTGAGTGAAATTTTTGGCTTAAGAGAGAAATAAACTTAGGCTTAAATCTGTGATTTTCAACGTAGTAACTCAACAATCTAACGATTGTTTATCGTCTTTATAGACGAGGTTCGAGATATCAGCTATGAAAGACAATAAAACAGACAAAAGCTATAAATGTATTCAGATTTTGTTTAGTAGCTGATAAGATCAAGATTTTTAACTTTTAAAGTTTTTTATAGTCTATAAAATATCAAAATAGATTTGAGGTTTATAAACGAAAGATGAAATATCTTTATAGATTCTAGATTCAGCATTATACTTAGTTTATAAAATGCATTCTTCAATTACTACTTTAAACTAGAATTTCAATTTAAATTCAACATTGCGTATACTTAATTATTTGCATAAAAGCAGCAATAAAATAGTTCAACATTCTAACCGAAAAACGTTTTAAACGCTTGCTTCTATAAATAGCAATAAAGTTAAGCATAGTAGACTAAATTTATGGAACTGCATTTCCAGCTAAATTTTTGTTGGATTCTTCTAAACGTTTCTAGTTTTTAGTTCTTGTTTTAGTTTCATTTTAGTATGAGAAATTTGTTGCTAATGAAAATGGTTTCGTAAACTTGTTTTTATAGATCATTAACTATAAACTATTTAAGAGATAGTTTTAATGTTTAATACAGACAATTGGCATTTAATGACTCGACTTCGATCAAGCATAAAATGTTAATTATTTAAAGCATATTTAAGCTTTATACTCTTCTTTAGAATATATGAATGATTGTTTTTCAAAAATAATATTCTGAGTTCATGAAGTGTTTATGGTCAAGTGAATGTTAGTTATTTTACTTTCTAATTAAAAATATTGGCTTACTTGGAGCTGAATATTTAAGTGGACTGCATTATGCAAACAATGTTTTTAATTTACTGAAAAATCTTCCATTAAAATATCTTTAATTACTGAAATATCCTTAAGTTTCATAAACAATTAATATAATCAAATAAAATATATATATGTGCCATAGAAAATTAAATGATTTTGATGATAGATTGCAATTCCAAAGAAATAAGAGAACTTCAGTCGAGTGTGCTCGACTGTGACTGACACCAAAGACAATATTTGGTATATTGATATAGTACTACATTGAAAATGTACCTTAGAATAAAATAATGCGGTTTTAAAATATATACCAAATGAGTATACAACAAAAATACTAAAACAGTATACTAAATGTTATATTTGGTATATTGATATAGAACTACTTTAAAAATAAATCATTTATATATAAAATAGTGTGGTATTAATTTAAAAAAATATACTAAATCAATATACAGCAAAAATTTCTAAAATATATTGAATGCTGTATTTGGCATATTCATATAGTAAGACATTGAAGAATTTCAAATTATTATACCACAAGAATACTTGAAAATATACCAAGTGCTATATTTGGTATAGTAAAACATTCCAAATATACCAATAGAGTACAAAATATACCAGATAAGGAGCGATTTTAGTAAGAGTTTCCTGAAAGCACAAAGCTAAAACACCCTTCTACCATACAGTGTACCGGGTATAAAAATAGCCTTACCGTAGCTTCTTTAAGTTATGAAATTGTCATAAGAAATGTTCTATATTAAATCAGGTTAAAATTAAATTAACTTCAATTAATTGTAAAATATCTTTACTCAATTTACGCGGCAATTAAGAGAGAACAAATCTGTGTATTTAAATAAATTTAATATGTAACTAATTTTAAAAATCTTTTTCGCTGCAGCTTCATCAAGTTTCATAAGCAAATCAGCTGTCATTATCATAAGAATATAAATTTATTTTTTCATCTTATCCTTACCAGCTGCCAAAAAATTGAGTCACTTCCCTTTTTGCTGTCTGTCTTCATTATTGAGATCTTTCATTTTGTTGACGAACGAAGAAATAATGAAACTGTATTTGTATCTGTATCTGTATCTTTATATGGAACCGGCTTTACATTCGGCTGCGAAATCGTTTGCATTAAATTAAAATTGTTTATTGTATTTTGTGTGTTCGCTTTCAGCTGAGTTCGATTCGCGTTTTCGCTTTTGGTTCATTATCAAGAAATGCAATGCTCATAAATAAATTTGCGGTCCATGTGTTTTAAGCCAAAACTATAAAAATCGAAATATCCTAAATCCCTTTAGTGTCCAGTCTCCAGTCTCTTCTCTGTTATTTACCGTTGTTGGGCACTTCAATTGATCCCGCAGAGCTTAACAGTGTCGCTCATAATTTTACGACAAGCTTCACAATGAACCACTTTTATTTTTTTTTTTGCTATTTTTCGCGAGTCGAATTCACGCTTCGTCCATTTTACAAGCTGTAACACGATTAAGCTCAGCCAAAGTTATAAACTACTAACCATTAATTTGTTATTGTTATTTGCAACAACAAACAAAACAAACAACGAAGAGTAGCGACAAAAAAACTCGCGATATTCATGGAGAGCAACGCGTCATAAATTCGAGTTTTTGCATAAATTTATAAATTGTTTGCGTTTATTTTTCACGCTTTTCTCTCTTTTAGTTGTTATCAGAGTTTTGGCCTCCCAACCACATGGCTTAACATCGTAATTAGTGATAGCTATATGGCCCGATAATTTCTGCCCCTCGTCAGTTGGCCATAACATTTAGCACACACTGTAAATTTATCACCAAATAATTGCTGTCGTTATTCTCGGCGCGTATCAATAAGAATTTTATATGTTAGATGAATTTACCTTTTTTTAATGCTAAAATATTGAAAATAAATCAATATTTTGAAGTGAAATATACCATATTTTTTATGGATTTATGTACTTGCTAATATTTGATAAATATATTTTTGTAAATATTCTTTTTTAGCTTTAGCTGGACAATAATTTATCATTCTAATTTATAGGTAGATACATTTATCATATGGATATCACATCAGTTTTTACTTAAACTACAAATTGAAAGCTTTTGATATTATATTTAGACTACATTTGTATAGATAAAGTATCAATAATAATTAATCCAAATACAATACCTTTAATACCATTTTTCTATAAATAAATATAAATATAATTTAAAAAAAAAAAAAAAATAAAAAATACCATTTTTCGATTTCAAAAACAACGCCAAAATAAAAGAAATTGAGATAATACCTTAAAAATTTCTTTATATTTCTTTATATATTTCATTTCTTTCAAAAATTCTTATTTATTTTATTTGAAAATTCTTACATATTTTTTTCATTATTTCTATGTACCTTTAGTTGCATTGTATTTTGAGTATTTGTGTATTTTAGTGCAATTATAAAATATAAAAACAAGTAAAGAAACTACTGGCAAGTGTGTTCGACTTTGAGATACCCGGTATTCATTTTGAGTAAAAGCAAAACAATGCAGCATGACTTTTGAAATATACCCTAAAAACAATAAAATATATTTGGTATGTATATTGATATATTCGAAATATACCACAGAGTTCACAATATACCAAATTGTCAGCCAAAGCAGCTAAGACCCCATTGCGTATTTTGCCATAACAAAAGTTTTTCTTTAATAACTTTTAATAACTTTAATAACAATTTTAATGCGATCTGTGCCAAATTCTCAGGAATCATAAATACTATAGTTATTATTGTTTTCTTCAAATTTTAGCCACTTTAAGCTACACTACATCAATCACTACATCATCAATACAGTCTTTATGATTTTTGATAATAATCGGTAGAAGTTATTAAACAAATTATTTGATATATCAAAAATGGGTCACGGGATTTGGATTTTAGTTTAGTTACTCCTTTATATTCCAGTATTTTATATTGGGTTGCAGTCGGGATTTAGTTTAGTATTTTAAATGTTATGGTATATCCATATACCAAATATAGCCATCGGTATATTTTGGTCTTATTTCCAGTATTTTAATTTGGTTGCAGTCGGTATGTTATGGTATATCGATATACCAAATATGCGTGTCGCTATACTTTTAGTATTTTTAGTATATTAATTTGGTATATTTTATGAATTATTTGTTTTTGATTAGCACAATTTGTTTCATTTGATTAACCAGACATTTCAATGGCTTAGCTAAGCTGTGAGTAATCCCTTTTCCTTTGATTTCCGGGACTCGCTTCGCTTGAAGAAGAAAGACATCCGCTTCGTTTTGATTCGTTTCGTTTTTTGTTACTCATCGCCTGTCTTGAGTCTCGATCACTTGAGCTCTCGATGTTGTTGTTTGTGTATTTTGATTTGGCTGGCAACAAATCAAAGTCGTTGAAAGAGAGTGAGAGAGAGAGTGAGAGAGAGCGATCCTCAATGCCATTCGACGTTGACATTTTGTCGTCTTCGTCTTTGACTTTGTTGCTGCTTCTTCTCTCCCTCTCTCTCTGTCTCTCTTTCTTTCTGATCCGTTTGCGCCTGCGCTTTTGTTTGCCTGTTGCGCCTGGGATCGTTGTTATTTATGTGCATCATTATAAAGTTGCCCATTTTATTGGTTCGCCCTCGAATAAATAAGGCTCAATAAAGTTGTTACTTTATATTGACACTTGCAGGCGGCAATCGCTCGTCACTTCTTCTCCTCTTCCCCTTCTTCTTCATCTTCTTCTCTCCTTTCCTTTCGAACAATGATCGGCTCCCTAGCTCGACATTATTTATGTGAAAGTCTTGAGAAAGTATTTCCCTTGATGTCGCAAAGTCGTGTTTAATGCCGCTCATAAAATCGTAAAATCTTTTCAATATGTTTTCTCGACTTGTTAGCCAATCGAATCGCCATCGGATTCTCATCTTTATGATCTTGTTTATTTGAATTGGGATTAACAACAACCAACCAACCAACCAAAGAAATTCTTAATGATTTTATTAACAATATTATCAACGTGTTAGATTACCATCTGTCTCCCCCTCAATTAGACTTTGATCTGCGATTATCATCTCTACTTTATTTCCCTGTCGCTCTTTTTCTTCACATTTCACATTCGACATGTTTTTTCCCCCCACATAAAATCGAGGAATATAACAATTTTTATTTTCGAAATTTCTTTTAGAATTCTTCTTCTACAAGTATCTTAAATTTTCTTACATTTCTTTCTCCAATAAAAAATATATAAAAAAAACTATGAATTCAAATTAATTTTATGGTTATTTTAACAAGATTTATAGATCAACAATTTTAATAAATGTATTTAATGTACTTAAGTAATGGTAAAAATACGTTTTCAAACATGTTTTGTCTATTTTTTAATTGAAATTTCTATTGTGTATGCTATACTTGATATTTTAAAGGTATAATTTAGTATTATTATTTAATTATTAAATATCAAATTTATAAATAAATACTTATCTACTTATCTGGTATATTTTGCACAAATAGTATATTTTCAATACCGAATATGGTCTTTGGTATATTTTTATTATTTCTGCGGTATACAAAATTGGTATATTTTAAAATTATTACAGCACTGTTTAGCTTTTATCAAAAATGGCTGCCGGGTATCTCATAGTCGAGCACCCTTGGCTGTAGTTTTCTTTAAGATAAATGTAATATTATTATATAATAACATATCTAAAAATATATAATCAATAAGAGATAAAAAATCATTTAAATATTCTAAATCTTTTCTATAAATTGTAATATTCAAGGAACTTCTTAATGAAATATTTAAATTGAATTTTTATTTTGAAATTGTATAGAAAAATAAGAATAAAATGTAAGTAAGTTACTATAATTTTAAACTCAATAAATATTTAAAATTTAAGCAAAATTCTCAATTTTTAAATAAATTAAATTGAATTCCCAATTGTCAAAAGTTGAATGTTCTCTGTTGTTTTTCCAGCGTAATTTGGTTGGCCATAAAAATAGTTAAATTTATTAAACAATTACTTTATTGCCGGGTTTTTGTTGTTGTTTTTGGCTGAAAGGCAAACGCAAATACATATTTTGCAGTAATAATAACTCAGATTTTGTGGTTGTTAATTTTTGACAGCGACGTGAGTCCCGCCAACAGCCGCAGTCAACATCAACAACAGCAACAACAACAACAACAACAACTACAACAATATTAACAATAACAACAACAATAGTTGAAGAGAATGTTGCGGGCTTTTGATTTGGGTTGGGTGGGGATTTTGTGCCATGGGTTGTGGGTCATTGTTTATTTTGAATCAACGCGTAGCGCCGCCAATTATCGGTAGCCGATAAAAAAATATGAAGTAGTGCACGACGCACGGCAACAACAACAACAACGAAAACAATAACAACAACAATGAGAACAATAGGTTGAAATGCTTTGCTTGGATTTACTCGACTTGGAAATACTCACTAAAGATTATTGTGAATATTGACATAGATATATAGAAATAACAAATATGTGCAATTGGTAAGACAAGAAAATACAAATATATATATTTGAATGCTTATTTAAAACTTTTGTATTTCAATGAAAGAAAAATTTTAACGCTATAAATGATAAAATAGGTATTAATTAACTGAATTACTTTTGATTTTATACCTTTATTCAGTTAAAGTGTGGCTACCAAGTTTGAAAGCTATATCTTATCAGGTTGGTGAGCTATGAGTGTTTGAAGTGGCAGACGGACAGACAGACGGATGAGCAGAATTAGCATTAATTATATAAATTGCAACGATCTACGAAACATTAAGAAATGAGAGTCTGGTTAACTAGTTTGAAAGCTCCAGCTCGTTAGGTTGTTGAGTTATGAGTGTTTGAAGTGGCAGACGGACAGATCAAGCAATAATTACTTATATTGTACATTTCTATATATTAGACATTAATTACGTATATTTATATAGCAATAATTACAAGTATTATACATTTCAATTAATCATTATAAGAGCTAAGCAAAACTTGTTTCTATTAAATGTTACACAAATTGATCAAACTCTTCTTCACTTTACAAAATTACAGGGTATTTACAGCATAATTATGACGTCAACAAACAGTTTGGTTGCTGCTGTTGTGGTTTTTTTTTTGGTAGCTGCTGCAAATTTGCCAGATGCAAAACTGGCGAAACGGATTAAATGCGTCTAATAAGTAGGATGGAAAGGTGTCTAAATGGGTAGAGAAAGAGTGAGGAAGAGAGAGAGAGTGGGGGGAGAAAGAGGTGGAGGAGGGCGCCAAATGTCGGTGGATCACAAAACAGAGGGCGACAAAGTTTGTGTTTGATGTGATGCCGCCTCCGTTTTGAGTGCGCTGACTAGCTAATTGGCCCAGGCGCTGCCTTTTGTAATTGATAACATGGCCACATTCCGCATTTGGCCTAAAAAAAAAACAGAAATAACTGTTTAGCTCGCTTTGGTCGCACATCCATCAAAGGCCTTAGCGTTAAATCACTTAATTTTGCTTGACCAAAGCAAAACAGTTGCAGAGAGAAAAAGAAAACGAACTAAACTTCAGTTTTTTTTTTATTTCTTTTCTTTGATCGATTGTGAATTTGGCAATCTGTATTGTTTTTTTTTTTTGGTCGTTGTCGTTTGACGGATTAATTCTCGATTCGGGCCTAAAAACGGCATTATGATAGATGATAGATGGATCACCTGCGATCGCTCTTCCATCATGCAAGAGATTTTCTTTCCTACTCTACTTCCATTCAAGGGCTCAAGTTTTCGCCCCGACAACAAAAAAAAATTAATTGAGCAACTTGTGTCTTAAGCAGTTCATACTACTTTTTTGATTAATAATTTTTGGTGTGGAGCCGCCAATAATTCATAATTTTTGTTTTGTTTTTCTGTTACTTTATAAATCTGCCTGACTTTTCAATACATTTTCACACTTGATTGATGTCAAATATAGCACAAAGCTAAAGACAAACAAACATAGAAAAGTGCCAAGTGCGAATGATATTTGGATTCCGATACGAAAAATGAAAACAAAAATTAAACAAATAAACTGTCTCAATGTCTCTGACGCTGATGTATGGAGAATGAATGAAGTGCGTATTCTTCCAATTTATAAACTTCCTCAACTTCTGTCGACTGTAAAAACTTGGGTCGGGGGCGAACCTTTTTGATCAATTGAACGATCAATTTTGATTTCATACTCAAAGACTGCTAACTGGGTCTACTACAAATTGTTGGACACATTTTGATGTATCAAAACAAGGCCACAACAAAAGCTTGTGTAAACTTGAAGATTTTTAATTGATTGGTAAGAATTGTAGTTGACTAATTTTCTTCTTGAAAACTTATTCATAAATATTACATTATCCATTTAAAGTGCTCAAAGAAAAGAGACAAATAAAAATATATTTTTAATTTTACCTCATCTTTTCCTCTATGCAGTTATAGGTTGTACGAATACTATATGATATAGTAAGCCGATTGAGCTGAAATTTATATATGCTTTCTCTAGAGCTAAAATCAGCATGTGTGCCAAATTTCATCAAGATAGCTGCAAAACTGAGCGAATAGTTTCGATATAAACAGCCAGACGGACAGACGGACAGACAGACGGATTGATTTCTCGACATTAATTATAAATTCATTGAATTTCGGTGAATTTGGCCTCGGTCGAGGTCGCGAACGTTTTCGTCGATCGATTTGTTTTGTTGGGGGGAGGCATGCATCGTCTAATACCTGATAAATCTGTCAGTTGAATGTTTAAATTGAAATCTCTCAGCGCAGCGTCGACAAGCGTGAAGCACTTTAGAGCGAGAGTGAAAGAGAGAGAGAAAGGGAGAGAGAGTGAAAGAGAACAAGAAATGAAAACAAACAAAAAGAGAAGATGCATTTGTGCTTAGATAATTTGTATCTCAACATTGTTGTCAGGATTCGAACGTTGACTGACAGATGTTTTGACTTGTGGGGGGTGTAAATTGTATCTGCAAGATACTTTCTCTATCTTTCTCAGCCTTAAGTGGCACATCTCAAATCAAAACAAATATTGCTCGGCATACAAAACGCTTAACGCAGCCAATTGAAGCGCAACCAGTGAAAGATTTATGAATGTTGCTTCGGTATTTTACGGCTCGCTCTTAAATTATTTTGCAGCCACGCTCATCGCTCAGCAATGCGCCCATTAAAAGTGCATAAAAAAAACACCAGAAGAAGGGGCAAAAAAAAAAATCAAGCCAAGCGATCATCTTTAGCTTTTTTTTTGTTTTTTGTTTATTTTTTTTCGCAATTGCTGCGCAGCAGAGTTTGTAAGTAAATAAATACACTAAAATACCTAGACAAACACCTGCCAAAGTTTAAGTGTGTGCGGGTGTGTGTTAGTGTGTGTGTGCACACTCCTATATATAATTTTTGAACCAATTAACGCCACTCAAATGGGGAACCACCCATCGAGAGATCGAAAGAGAGAGAGAGAGAGAGAGAGAGAACTTTACTTCGACACCTCGCTGATTGAATTAACAGTGCCTGAAGAGCTGAATAATTTATGTTTGTATGATCCACCATATAACGAGTGCTATAGTTCTCAATTGCTTCACTACTCGATACGACTATGAAGAGAATATCATTTATGGAGTCATAATAGAAGAATCAAATATTCCAAATACTACATTGAAGTTAGTTCTAAGTATTAATTTATATCAATAAATAAATTAGTTGATATCTACATGTAAAATTAAAAAAATAGCACGAATACTTATTTTAATCTTTTTTCTGCTGATCATAAACCTAATGGTACTTGTAATAAACATTCCATAAACTAATTTTGTATACCTAATTTACGTATTTCATAATATATTTAATATTATGTTGGGACGTTATGTTAAGTCGCTTTATTAAGCTGTATACAGGAATATTATAACAGCTTAGCACATAAATAAAAAAAAAGACTGCTGAGACTTTAATTCGAAGTCCAAGTAATTATAATAATAAGGCCTCTTTTATACCCGCTAGTTATATGATAGAAAGGTATTCAAACTTTGCGCCTCCAGGCAGAAGAAGGCGTCTCCGAATCTATAAAGTATACAAATTCTTGATCAGCATCAACAGCTAAGACGATTTAGTTATGTCTGTCTGTCCGTCTGTCTGTCTGTCTGTATGAAACATTGGATCGCAGAGACTATAAAAGATAGAGCATTCATTTTTTTGACAGCATTTGTTATGTTTGCACGCAGATCAAGTTTGTTTCAAATTTTTGCCAGAAGAGCTAATGGCTATATGATTGCTGAAAGTTTTTTTAGATTCCCACTAAACATTTAATGTTTGAGCAAAAAATTGATGAATGAGTAGCTCTCCAACTTAAATACGTATGTATTGATAAAAAAGAAAATATAAACAAAGATCTATTTAGTTCTCAAATTGTTGTTCAAATAGATACTATCAATATATTAATTAATATATTCAGATATATTTAGGTATTACCTTTTTGTTTTGAGAATTTTTGTTGTTTGAATGGAACTCTACATTTCTTTTTGTTAATCAATATTTATTATTATAATGGATTAAAAGGTATAAATATTATGAGAGCATTTCGACATACTAAAAATGTAATATTCAAAAAGATTTGTTGATGCTGAAATCTAACTACAATTCATAGAGTACAATAGATAAATACACATAAATTGTTAGAAGTAAATATGAATATGTGTAATAAATACTATTACTGGATCTAATCAAGGGACTTTTTTAAGGCAGAGAACATTATTTATATTCTCATGTTTATAAATATATTATTTATACCACTTTAAGTGCTGTCTGAAAATAGTTTTGTAGCGCAGAAATCACGTGTATTTCTTAGATTGTATTGTATGCTATATTCACTTTCGATTAAAATGTAATCTCTTGTTAATGAAACTATCTTTTGTAGTTGCCTTGGAGTCTGAACTGAATTGCACAACACGAAGCTCCAATCTGTTGCTGTTGCCAGTTGTTGTTGGGTTAAGCGACCCACTTAGAGTGGCACTTTCGTATCATAATCTGTGCGCCTGCCACACTGACTGAATGACTGAATGACCGACTGGCTGAGTGGCTGAGTGGCTCAGACTGTGCCTCAGTCATCCATCAATCAAAAAAAATGAAACTGGCGGATGTCCAAAGTGACTAACTGGCTGGCCTGACTTTTGGAACTTGAAACATTTGTGAATGTTGCGTGTGGAATGACGCAGCGAGCACTTGTTGCCACATTTCCCCTCCCTCCCCCTTTTTACCTTGCCTGCAAACCCTTTTTTATTATTATGTGGAAGTTAATCAGTTTTGTAGATGAAACTATGCTCAGCTCTCTGACATTTGGCCAACGTCAAAAGTGGCGATCGATCGATCAATCAGCCAAAACAGCCAGCCATCCATCAGAATACACACAAACACACACACACACACACTTATACACACACACATGCAACAGTTGGTAGCTGTTTGATTGATAGCTGAATGCTAAACAATAACAAAACACAATAACAATCATAATCATAACAAAAGCAGAAGCTAACGCAAAATTTACTTAACCGCATTTTCGATTTTCTCTTTTTTCGTTTTGTTTGTGGCGCTTCAATTATTTTGATAACGAAGCTCGGAAGTCGAACGTCATCAATTCAATTGATAGTATTAATCTAACTGATTAAGTGTGCACTTAATCGCAAAGGTTTGAAAAAAAAACTAACAATATTAATCGGAAATTAAGCAAGACATATGAACAGACTTTAAAAATTATATTTAAAATTAAAATTATAGAGCAATAGTTTGTATAGTTAGACAGAGAGAAAAATTCTAAATGAAAAAGTTGAATTTGATTAAAAAATATCTTTTAATAGTATTTTTGAAGAGAACAAAATCTAGATTAAAAAGTTAATTGCAAATCTTTATTTTTCGATCTTAATCAGGGTTTTGTTCTTTAATTATCGTTTTGAGATTAAGAAATCAAGTTCAAGAGTTCTGTTTTTCTTTCATATACTTCATTTATATATTTTTTTTTTTTTTTGTAATGATTTATTTATTTTTCCCTTCTGTTCTTCAACCATCGATCTCAAGCTCAAGAAGTTTGTTAGTATTTCTTATACATAATGTATATTTAAAAATTAAAAAAAAATTAAATAGTCAATATGAACTTATATTTTTAATTATTTTTTTTTTGAGTTTTTTCTTTTTTGATTCTTTAATCATCGTTTTGAAATTAAGTAATTTTCTTTTCAGATCGAAAAGATCTTAAGTTTAAAAATTTTTTTCTCTTTTTTAAAACTTAATTTATATTTATAGATTTTATAATATGATTTTTAAGAATCTTTATGTATTTATATATCATTTTTTTTAATTTTCCCTTTTTTTTGCTTATCGCATTTTAATTGTCTTTTCTATCATTTGATAATAATGATCAATTTGAATTCAGAAAAGTCATTAGCTTGAGGTCTTCAAATTTTATTCAATGAATAAACTTTTCCAATCAATTACGAATTAAAAAAGGTTTTTTTTTTACCTTAAAAATTTAAATTTCTTATAAGAAATATAACAAACAATTGATCAGCTTTATTTTGATTGCTTCTTGGCCATAAATGAAGATTGATAAATTATATTAAAGCTAAGTACTTAATTCAATTATATTCATTCATTAAAACCTCAGTCTTCCAAGTGAAATAAAATTCTATAAATGTTTCTGCAATATTTCTATGCATGTTGCCTGCAATCTAAGCCTTAGCAACATGCACGCACTTCCTTAGCAACATGCTGCTGACCTCAGCAAAAACGAAAGTTCATGCTTAGAAATGCAACAGCGACATCTGCTGATCGCAAGCTGCTTTGCTTTTTTTTGTTCCTTTGGCTATCCTGCAAAAGCTGCGCCTCACCAGCTTTTGCTCCTCACAAGAGCAGAAGCTGTGCTTTTCTTTCACCTACGCTCAGTCTCTAAGTGACACGCGTCCTCATTAAATCGTTGCAATTAGCTCCGCGCGTTCTTTTTGTTTTGTGTTTTTTTTTTAAGTGAAAAATGCTGTAATAACAGCCAAAAGTGAATATTAGTGCTAATTTTTTTGTTTTTTTTGTTAAGTGAGGTGTTTAAAGTGTGAAAAGTGAGTGTTTAATAAGTAAAAAGTAAAAAAGTAGTGAAATTGTGTTTGTGTATGTGTGTGTGAATAGTGAAAAAAATGATTTATACTAATTATACATGAAAATAAGTGTCGGTAAGTGCTGCACAACTTTAATTACATGCTTTATATCGTTTTCAAACTATTGTTGATATGCAAGATAAATAGTTTTAAGTAATATGGGCATTTTTCTTCCACAAAAATTGATTTTCTTATGCCGATTCCCACGCATTTTATGTAAGTGTGTGCGTGTGTGCGCGCGCTTTGTTGCATTTTCGGCGCAATTTTGTCTTTATGCTTTATGCTTGCCTTCGCTTTGCCTTTTGCATTTGCGCACTCGTTCTTGCTTGCAAGGAAGTTTGCGTCAGTGCGCAATGCGCTTGTAGACAAAATTGCTTGCTTAATATCTTGTCTCGCTCTCTCTTGCTTGTGCGCCGTGAAAATGACGTCAAGGCGTAGGCAGGGTAATTCTCTTTGCCCAATTTCTTTCTCACTTGCATACAACGATTTGTTTTTATCCGTGCGTAATGCGCTTGTAGGCAAACTCTCTTTGCCTATTAAATATTTGTCTAGGAGGACGAACTTTCTCTTTGCTTAAAGTTCGCACTGTTCAATTGCGCTCTCGTTTGCATGCAAGGAAGTTTTTGTCTGTGCGTAATGCGCTTCTAGGCGAACACTTTTCATATTAGTGCGTCTCCTTCTAAAAGAGAAATATTTGTCTAGGCGTTTTGCTTGTTGTATGAACATTCTCTTTGCCTAATATTGGCACTGCTTAATTGCTTAAAAATTATGCGGCCCTTTATAGATTCAGCTGTTAGCCTTAACAGTGTACTGCACACTGTGTACAGCTCATAACATACACTTCGTCTGTTATTGCAATGCCCTTTAACAGTGAACGTTGAGTTTTTGTATGCTAAGGTAACAGATGATTTGCTTGCTCCCACAATTAACAGTATGATAAGTTAACAGACAATTAGCTCCCACACTAAGTTGTTTTCAACAGTGCTGTTGCTTTAACAGCACTCTGTTAGTAATATACAAGTGGCAATTAATTTTATCAGCTGCCGACACATATTTCACTCCCACATTGATTTGCATCTAATTGTTTTCGTTTTTTGTTGGAAAAAATCTTTTGCCGCAAAAGACGTGACAAAATGATAATGGCAGCTGCTGCGATTAAGTATAATTAAATGGCTGGCAAATCAACAGACAAGCTTTGAACTGCCAAAACCATATATAAAATACAGTATAAGTATGAATCGTAAAATTTAATGATACAGAAATGAACGAAATACTCCCAAGTTAGAAAAAAAATTTCACATGTTGCACGCATAAAATAAAATTTTATTTTATTCATTTCTCATTTTCATGAAATGCAAAACACACACACACGCAAACAATTTATGAAAAGCCAAAAGAAAAGCAGCAGCAAGAAAAACGTTTTTCTGACGGACGAGATGAATAAATGAGAGAATGTTTTGTGCGGGCGCCAAACATAACTTTAAATTTGTATTACTACCCAGAGCCCAATGAGGCAAACTCACACACATACACAAACAAGAATATGTATCGCTAAGGCATTGTTAACAGAACGAAAGAAAGAAATGAAAAACGTAGAAGGCAAAAAAAAAAAACAACGAAAACCTGAATTCCATTTTGTGCCAACTCCCAGAGACCCATTCGACTGCGCCACCTTTCCCCCCCTTCCCCCAACTCCACAAACTCAACACTTTGCCATGCAGTTTAGACTCTAAATGAAATGCTCAAGTGTGCACAGAATTTTGATTTTCGCCGCCAATCTAGCAAGAGAAGAAATCCTCCCTGGGAGGGTAAAAATGGTTTCGCTCTCTTCCTTTACCTCTGTCTCTTTTGATTCCGTTCGTCATGTCGCTCGCTTGCAAATCAATTTAATGTCAGTCATTTTGCCGCTAAGTGGGAAATTTTTGAAATTTCATCAAAAATCCGTTGCGTACACAGACGGAAAAGCAACAAAAAAAAAAAGAACAAACCGAAGCATCTGAACCTCCCCCTCAACAAAGAACTGAACCCAACTTGGAACATATGCTGCTCGGGGGAATTGGCTGCACTGAGGTGCTTTTCTTAGAGGGGGAAGACGGGGAGGGGGCGGGTATTCGCATCTAAGCGAAACACATTTGAATGTAAATTTCTTCGACGCGTTGCATGTCCATGAATTCTCAGCCAATGTGGAGAGAGAGAAATAGAAGTAGTAGAAGAAGAAGAACTTTATTTGCCCTTTGTTGTTGTGCGTTCTTTGCACTTTTTTTCCCTTGGCTGCTGCTGCTGTGGCACGGAAAAAACAAATATTGTATTAAAATGCTGGAAAGCAGCTAAAACGCATAATAGTAAAATTTTATGTTATCACCAGTGTGAGGAAAACACGTCAGGCAGTTAGTCAAATAACACAGCCAAATGGCCAAAAACGAACACACATACGCACCAACACACACACACACACACACATACGTAGAGCAGAGCACAACACACAGAACGCCAATGAAAATTTAGATGACGATGAACGAGAAAATGCGAACAGAGCAGCTTCAAATGAACAATGTGAACATATGTGTGTGTGTGTGTGTGTAGGTGAATCACATGTGTGTTTGTGTACTATATTTAGTGAGACGCACTAAACTAGCATCTGCTGACTAGGCAAAATAATTATGCAGCACAAATAAAGTATACGCCGTGTAGTGTCTTGAATTATTCTTGAATCTACTAAATCTCTGCTATAGCTATTCACTATTTGATACAAATCTAAATTTAATAAGTAAAATTTGTTAGAACATTCTCAGGTTATCTATTGCAATATTTACTTATAATTATACACAAATTAACTTGCTATGTTTTACATCAATTGATCTCTCGTTCCCTAGATTAATTTTTCTGTATCAATATCTTGCAACTTGTAATTGTTTAATCAAATTTATATCTCCTTATAAAGAATATATATTCCATGAACGTTTGTCCGCTTACTAACTACAGGTGTTAGTAGCTTTGGCAAAGAATCTGGTATATTTTGCACTCTATAATATAATTTGAATGCAGTACTATATTAATATACCAAATATAATTTTTGGTATGTTTTTATTATTTTGTGGTACATAATTTGGTATATTTTTAAATATACCTCTTTTGCACTCTATGATATATTTTGAAAGCAGTACTATATCAATATACCAAGTATAACTCGTAGTATATTTTTGGTATTTTCGGTATATTAATTTGGTATATATAAAAAAATACCGCATTGTTTGGCTTTTATACACACTCTTACTTATTTGAATCATAATTTTATGTGATTTATCAATAATAAAGATTCCTACATACATTGCAATCGTCATAAATACCTCTATAAAGACTCTTATGTAAACATCGAATTATGGGTTATTTCACAGTGTGAAATTGTTTGCGTTTCAATGCGCAGAGTTCGCTTTTGGCATTTGAAGGGAAACATTTCAAGCGCAAATGCAATTGGAAAAGTGAAAAGCGGAGGGCGGGGAAGAAAGAAGGTAAAGGGTCAACACAAAAAATCAAAATGGGGGAGCAAGCGAATGAAAAGAATGCCAAGAAAATAAAACGAAACACATCAAATAAAATCAAACGCAAAACAAGCGAGAAAACATTGTTTCAAATTGACCAGCGGTAAAAATCGCTTTAGGATTTGCCCCGTTTTGCAAATGGGTTCAGAACCGTGGAGCGGGCTGAAGAGGTGTTGATGAGGCGTACTATTGGGGGCGTGGCAAATGTTGGACAATTCAGGCGCAACTAATTCCACAAGCCATCGCCTGTGAAACTATTTCGAACCCATTTTTTTTTTGGGGGGTGTTCCATGTGCAATGTCGATGAGGATTCCTTGGAACGGGTTTTTGGTTTCATTGCGAATATTTTATTGTGCGAAAAATGATTTTTTATTTTCAATTTGCTGGGCTGCTATGCTTTTTTTGGGGGTTAGAGGAAAGTAAAAGTTTTTGCACAGCCGACCGAACGAACGAACGAATGGCAAACCAATTTGATTTTGAATACGTTATGAGGCGCAAAAAGAGAGTGTGAAAAAATCCGGAAAGCCGTAAAAAAATACAAGCGAACAGCCCACAAAAGCCGCCCTCTCAACCCCATCGAACATCGACATCGAGCATCGACATCAATTGTTTGCAAGGGTTTTCAAGTGCCAATTTTCTGATTGTTTGCCCGCCGCACTAAAAACTAATGATTTTTCATATGTTTGCTCAATGGATCGTACGGAAGTTTCAAATACACAGCTTCATATAAATTGAACGAAAAGCAGCAAAAAAAAAAAACTAAAAGGGGAAACTACACACACAAAAAGAATCACATGAATGTTGTGCAAAACCTTTTTACTTAGTACTCGGATTATTGTTGGGAGCCAAATGCGTTTTGCAAAAATGTCCGAAAATGTTCGATTTGGTTTCTTTATGTGCAATGTGTTTGACTAACCCCAGCTGAAAATGTTGAATTCATTGGTTTAGCTTCGTTTATTTTAATTATCAGCTATTATTATAATGGGAGCAGATGTTCGTTTTCTTCAGGAAAAAAGAATACTTTGCAATTTAGTGTAGGATCAAAAATTAACTATGCTCTAAACTGAAACTTTTACTAATAGATAGATAGTTTTGGTTTTTTTCAAAAGTAATGTCTCTTCACACAAATATGTTCAAATAAAATCGTTTATTCGTTTAATATCTATTTAAAATTTACCAAATTAGTATACCAAAGACTATAATTAGTATATTGATTTAGTACTACATTCAAAGTTTACTATAAAAGCAAAACTGTGCGGTATTAACTTCAAAATATACCAAAAGAATATACTGCAATAATACCAAAATTAGACCAAATATGATATTTGGTATATTGAAAGAGAACAACATTCAAAATGTGCAAAATATGCCAAGGGCTACATTTACAAAATATACCATATAATACAAAATATACCATATTTGTCATTTAAAGTATACCATAGAGTACAAAATATATCAAATTCTACATTTAAAGTATACCATATAGTACAAAATATACCATATCGTGAGCCAAAGCACCAAAGAAAAGTATTTGTTAAATAACTTCTGCAATTTTGAACATTTGACAATCAAATTTTAAGTATAAAATTCAAAGTATACAAACAAAAATTGATTCACATATTCACACATTCTATTTCTCCTTTCTTTAAAGTAGGAATTTCTTTATATAAAATATGTGATAAGAATAAACATAATATAGCTGGGATCTACAGTTGTACAGTTGCATAATAATCGAACAAAATGGCGCTCATCAATAACGGCGAAAGCGCACAAATGGCGGCTACTGGGATATAGGAAAAGAGCGGGGAACGGGGAAAAAAATGTTGTTTTTGGAATGGCGTCATAATGCAACAGGAGCATAGACAAAGGGAGGGGAAGGGGGGGGGGGGACAGACGATGGGCGACAGTTGAGAGCTGAGAGAGACGTCCACTGACGACTCGGCTCGATATTTTAATGGGCCAGACGTCATTTTCGTGCCGCCATTCGAAGCCGCCGCCGCCGCCACCAAAGCGCAAAATTTATGACAACATAACGAGCCAGACAAGGGAAAGGGAGCGGGGAGAATGGAAATGGGTTGTGGATGTGCTGCGCATTAAATGCGCCATTCCGAGTCGCAAAATAACAATAATCATAATTAAGGATATGCATATGCATTGGCCATGGCCTGATCCTCTCACTCGCAAAGAAAAAACAAAAAGCAGAGCACAAAAACCGTGCAGAGTGGTTGTTGAGTGGGTGGTGCGTGGGTGGTTACCGGGTAACCAGAGGCTGGCACAAAACGAAATCGATCCATTTACAGAGCCCCAATATTCCGCACGAATGATGATGTCCCTGTCCTGCAATGTCCGCAGCAGCAGATATCATTGAATAATGACTGTTAATACCCTTCAATGTGCTACACACACACACACACACACGCACACTCATATCGATATCCACATCGACATCGGCCTCCCTTTTTTCGGGTGGAAAATGAAGTGGATTTCAATGCACTCTCGCAGCAGCCACGTCAGCGCAGCGCAGCGAATCCAACTGAATGAGATAGCGTCTGTCCACTGCCAAACAACGCACAACAACTGCCGGACTCAACTGGCAAATGGAAAGCTCGGAAAACGCGCGTGAAAATATTATGCGAATTGTGCGAAAATAGTATACGATAAGAGAGGCCTCATACACACACACACACACACACATAACCAACCTTGATTAACCCATTCGCATTCGCATTTGCATGCCACACACAAAAGTTGCAACTAAGTTGAGTAGGCGACAGATTGATAGCTAATAAATCAGCATAAGAATTTGCTTAGAGATATGCATGTTTTAGAGATTTTACTAAAGGAGTTATTAATATAGAAAAATTAAGTATACGTATTTAGATTAAAAATTTAGAAATGTTTTTTTGTCCCACAAAATATTCAACTTTAATCTCATTATTTTTATAAAAGCTTTCTTTATAATTTTTTTATATTTCATAGAATATTAAGTCTACTTTAACAGTCTTCTTTACTTGGTGGTTATTATTATTTAAGTATATAAATCAAAAGAGTTAAAACTTAAAAGAATTTCTTTAAAATATTTGGGGACAACACTACATTGAGTCTTGGGAGTGGAAAATAAATAAATAAATATTCTTTTCTGTTTATACTGATAGGCTAAAAGGTTATTATATCTTTGTGCATTCATGAAATGTAATAACTATGTAATAACTATAGTCTTTTTGATTCCTAATAATGGTATCATATAAATGATCTGATAAAAATTCTAGAACTTAGACCAAAAATCCTTTTGTTTGAGTGTTAACTTGTTGCATTAGTTGTCAATTTGGTATATTTTGAAAGTAGTACTGTAACAATATACCAAATATAGTCGTTGGTATATTTTAGTACATTTTGAAAATAATACCGCACTGCTTTGCTTTTATTCAAAATGGGTAGCGAGTATCTAATAGTCGAGCACACTCAATATAGATTTCTTACTTGTTTGCATATGTTACTATATCTAATCAATTTGGATTCTTTGTCTATAATATTTATCAAAATGTTCTAAATAATCTTTCATATGTATCTTCTAGCTATCTTTTTTGTTCACTTTGATTAACTTTGAATATTTGCATTTGAAATTGCAGAAAAACTCTTAATAGACATTGCAAAGCAAATGTTTCCATTTATTAAACTTCCAAACACGTTTCATCGACTTAATCAGCTTGATACGATTCGAATTTTTTTTCTTCATTTTATTTTTTGGGTTAGTCAGTGGAAAAATGTTGAACAACATTCGAATAAACGGGAAAAAATCAACTGCACGTCGAAATTTTTATTTGTGGTGCCAAAAGGAAACTTTGCATAAAAATGTAAATGCGGCAAGTTGCAACTTGCAACAGACGCTGGCAGCATTGCAACTGAGTTGCGCCCTCAATGCCAAACAAATATCTTCCACCCTTTATAGCGAGAATTCTCGCTATAGAAATCCATTCTATAACATTGCTATTATTGTTTTTCCTGCTCTTTGTTAGTTTATCGAACTTGCCAGAGCGAATATTTGAATGCACTTTGAAAAAAGGGGAAAAGTATAGAAAAATCTAATATAATTTACAATTCTTTATTGATTTAAAAAATACAATTTTAAGTAATAAGAAAATAGACAATAATTTAAATTTAAATTTAAATCAAATTATAAAGAAATGAAATTGTATTATTTGAATGCACTTTGAAAAAGGGGACAAGTAAATCATTTGATTTAAGGTATGCAAATTTAAGTAAAATTTAAATTTAAATTTGAATCAAATTATAAAGAAATGAAATTGTATTCTATGTTCTCATTATTTAAAATTATATGCTTTAAATCAAAATAATAATGTGCAATCTTTACTTAAAAGTAAAATGAACAAACTGCTTAAGTGAATATTTAATCGCTTGCTCTTGAATTTTTATAGGGTATTCTGTCATTCACATAAAAAAAAGACTCAAAGCTCGAAAATTGGTTTTAATTAAATCGAATTGAGTTTTCCATTTTGTATTTTTTTTGTTTTCTGCAACATCTCATCGCTTGTTTTTCCTTCTTTTCCGTCATTTCCCTGCCTCGTTGCTACTGTTTCACTTTTTTTTTTGCACGTCGCCTTTGCATGCGAATGAGGCAAAGTGAATAACTGAGTGAGTGAGTGAATGAGCGGGTGTGAGTGTGAGTGTGACTGAGTGAATGAATCGCAACTCATGGCATGCCATGGACATGGACACGAACGCATTTAACGCTGACGTTGGGAGTTTATATGCGTCATTGAGCTGCTGCTGCCCCCCATCTGCCTCGTGCCCCAAATTGTGCTTGCCCCATTGTGCTGCTGCCATGCAGCTGGCGCTGCTTTCAACGTCCGTTTGCAACGTCCTGTGCGTCCTTTCGCTTGGCTCTTTTTACAGCCCCGTTTGATTGAAATGTTTGCTGGCGTTGCAACTGCCCCGACAAGCCTGGACACGAGAAGAGTGGAGAGGGGGAGAAGAGGCAGAAGGGGGAATGAGGTTGCTCGTTGGCCACATCAAAGCATTTGAAATGTGTGTGTCGGCTCGTTTTGTTTTTACGGCTGCCACACTGCACACACACATTGCAACAATGCTGCTGCAGCGTCTCTTTCCTTCAGCCTTTTGCCCCCTCTCCCCCCTCCTCTCCCCTTGACCAACGTGTCAGTGTGTGTGATGTATGGTCGGTCAGTTTGCGGACATGCAGTGGACACTCGGATTAACATGACGTAATTGATGCGGAAAGTGTTGAGTGTGTGGCAGCTGCCACCACAGCTCCCCCTCCTCCTCCTCCCCTCCTCCTTTCGCTCTGCTGCTGCTGCCGCATCAAATTGTCGCCCGTTGAGCACTGAGAACTTTTATCAAAATTGATTTTGCGGCTTGAAGTTTTAATAAATTAAATTAAATTCAAAATTGATTATGAATTTTCAGAATATATTGCAAACTTAGAAATTTTTTTTTAAATTAAGTTGAAATTTAGAATATATTTAAAAAAAAAACTTGGAATTATTATAAAATAAAACTAAATTCAGAATGCAATTATGAAATTTCTAATATATTTTAAAGTTTGCAAAATTAAATTGAACTAAAATTTAAAATATATTAAAAAAAAAATAATTTTAAAAAATGTACTTAAACTAAGAAAAGTTAATACATTTTTAGACTAAATCATTGAGATTTATAATCAGTTTAGCTTAACATCAAATTAATTTCAATTTAATGCGACGTATACGTAATATTTCTAATGGTGAACGTGTCGAATGCCTTGCTTAATGGTAGAGTTGAGATATAAAATGAAAAATATGCCAAATTTTGTATCTCCGTGTGTCGAAAACAAAGCCAAAACAATCATTGGTAGAAAAAAATATGAAAACATTCGAAATAGAAATAAAATAATTTCTTGTTCACTGAGCTATCGCATAAGAATTGATTCAATTGAGCTAGGCATTTGGTTCAAGCTCGGCCAAAAAGATTGTGCCACAGACATTTTGTGGGGTGGAAGAAGAGGAGGAGTAAAAAGCCGAGTGTGCCACATTAGGTCAAATGTCTGATAAAAATTGAAATGTTTCGCATGTGTGTGTGTGGAAAGAAAATTAATTTTTCTGAACTTATCAAGTGCGCTTTCAATTGTGCAACACTGTGTGGCATGGTGGTGGCAAGGTAACATTTCGTGCTGTCGAGTGCACTCATCATACTTTTGCTCTCGCATAGTCAGATATGAGAGAAGCATGTGAATATGGACATGGTTGTTGTTGGTTGCATTGCAAATTTGCAGCTGAACATGCAACGTGCATTTGGCAGTCCGCACAATAATCCAGATGGAGAGATGGAGAACGCTCGTTGCTGCCGAGTTAAAAGCCACAGACGCTGCCAATATTGACTGAGCCAACGAACAACGAGCTGCTTTTTCCTTTCTCTGCTTTTTTTATGTATCCTTGCAATGCAATGCGAGAGTATTTTTAATAAAATAAACCCAGAAATGTAATCAACATAAAGGATTTCACAGCACAGACATCACCGACACACACACACAAGCAAACATACCGTATATGAAATTTTTGTGCTGCGCATTGGAACGCTTAACGAGATACGTAGAGATACACGTAGATATCATTGACGTTGCAACACCGCACCACCCACCACCCACAGTGCAAGAGCAGAAGAAGGCAGAAGAAATGAAAAAAAGCAAAAACCAAAGTACGAAACCCTTTATGAAATGCTGCTGCTGCTGCTGCTGATGTTGCTCTTGCTCTTGTAGAACGTGTGTGTGTGTGTATCTTTGAGATACATTTGCAATTATCGTGACTTGAGCTTGCAGTAGCTACGAGCTGTGTGGTTCACAGTCGTCTGGGCAGCAGCCCTGAGTTTGGCCACATGTCGGTGACAGTTTATTAAATCGATTACTTTCGGTTTTGATATTCTAAATAAACATATTTTACAAGCCAGCACAGAGAACGAGACACAGTCCAGAGTCTGAGACTGAGTCTGAGATGGAGGCAAAGTCAGACCACCCATCGTTTGATGGTCAATGCTTTAGTTGTTGTACACACTGATGAGCTTGCCACAACAGCAACAGCAGCAGCAGTTGCCTGAAAAATGTATAAGCTCGTGATGGGCAGCAACAATAGAACTCGTTGAACTCGTGCAGCAGCATTTGAGAGATTAGTTTATTGTTAATCAAACACAACAACACAACAAAAAAAATAGAGTAAAGAGAGATGCTAAAAATATATCGTTATTGCATTAAATTGACTTTGAAATTGACAGCGTTTGAAATTACGAGCTTGTCCAACTGGCAAAATGCTTTCAAAAACTCTCATCCTTGCTCTCGATGTCTGCTTTTCGTTTCGCTTTTCCTCTGTATTGTGTCCTGTCCAAACATTTATTTGCCTTATGCATAATTCTAATCAATGTTGTCGTTGGCTGATTTTGACATTTGCTTTTTGCCCAAAATTGGCTAAAATTGCCAAATGCCAATTTCGTTTGTCATTAAGGCCATTCGAAGTGCGTTCGAATTGATTTCTTTGATGCTTCTGCCAAACTGCCGACTAACTAACTAAATATATCTGATTTGATTTGATTTGATTTGATTTGCATTGCAAATCTCAGTTAAAAAACTCAAATATTTTATTATAATCATCTGCCAAATTGGATCCATTGTTTCGTTTACCCCTCGCGCTCAGTAATTATGAATATTAATCGACAGTTTTGAGGTTTAAATCTTTTGCGGGCAAATGCCTAAACATAGTTTATCTTGTGACGTAGTCGAAACATTTTGCTGACCTTAAACAGTTTGAGTTATTCAGGTGTATCAAATTGGTAGAAGAGATTTTTTAAGAATTTTTCGTAAAATTAGAATTGTAAAAATCGAATGCTGAAAAAGCTTAGAAATTTTATGAGGGTGATTAAAAAGATATTAAATAAAAGTTGTCGATTTTATGCGTAGAAAATTTGTAAATGGAAAGATATAGGATTGAGGTTATTTTCAAAGATTTGTAGATTATTAATGTCAAAGTTCAAATATTGTGAAGTATTTTTAATAAATGTTTAAAAATATGTTAAATTAAGTAAGAAAGAAATAGTGAGGAATACAATTTGAAAAATACAAAATGAATATACCGAAAAATACCAAAAACATAGAAAATACTATATATGGTATGTTGATATAGAAATGTTATTAATTTAGAAATATACCAAAAATAATATACCAGACAAATACCAAAACATATCAAAGACTATATTTGGTATGTTGATATAGTAATGGTATTCGTTTAAAAATATACCAGAAAAATAGCAAAACATATCAAATACTATATTTGGTATATTGATATAGTACTAAATTTAAAATACACCAATAGTAAAATTATACCAAAGACTATATTTGGTATATTGATATAGTATACCATATATTGCAAAATCTACCAACCAAACAAGTAGGCGTTTTTCTCATACAAATGTATTACTTTAATAAAATTTTTGTATATACATTTTAAAATAAGTTGTACTTAAAATTCTCCTTTACGGAAATTTCCTTATATGCACAATATTTGCCTTCGTTACTGCTTATGTAAGCAGCCGCAAATTGTTGCCGTGTGGCAGCCACAATAAGTATCGCCATCAGCGAGTGGCGAGTTGCGAGTTGTTTGTTTGGCATTTGTCTGGCTAGTGTTGCGAATGATTCGCTTGATTTTTATGATGAACATGCAACACGCTGCAGTTGTTTTGTTTTGCTCCGTTTGAGACTGCATTAAACTTGACAATTTATGGCGATTGGCTTTGGCTTTTACTTTCATTGTACCTCCCGAAATGTTGCATGTTCGTGCACCGCATGTAAGTCTCTGTCTGTGTGTGTGTGTTGCTGATTAGCCGCCAGCCACAAAAGTCAAAAGCGCTGCATGTTGCAGTTGCAGCCCGGCAATTATTCAAAAAGCGCTTAAATTATTGCATCGCATCGTTTTAGTATGTTGAACGCGTTGTTTTCTAGTTTGTCTGCTTGTAAATTTACTTCGAGTCTGGCAGTTGTTGTTGCAGTTGTTGCAGCCTCAACCCAGAAGCGTTTTAGCAACCACGCGCAGCCCAACAAAACTAGCATCATCAAACTGCACATCAGCAACTGTTGCAGCTTGAAGATGGTTGCAACAGCAGCAGCAGCAGCAACAACTGCCCACATCATGTGCACGCAATCGATGCCGCCGCCATCAGCATCCACATGCAATGATCGAGCTTGCTCTTCACTCTATCTCCCTCTCTCTCTCTCGCTCTTCATGCCATCTTGCAACTCGCGTTTGTGGCAACTGCGCCACATGTGGCCATTTGGTGGAAGGGCATTGCGATAATCACAGCGGCCACCGATCACCGATCAACGATCACCGATCACTGCTCAGCGATCCAGCTTTTTCTGCTGTTGTTGTTGTTGTACTTCTTCTTTTGCTGGTGTTAATATAGAAGTATCTAAAGTATCTAAAATGTAGAAGCTCTGACGTCCCGAGAATTTCGCCATGGGAGTCTGATAATCTAGCGAAACTTGTGTTTGTTGCATGGCAACTGGTTTTTTTTTTCTTTTCTGTTTTTCAGTCGGCTTTGCTCGTGTCTTCAAGTCATAAAAATTTGTGTTGAGCTCATCTAATCAGACAGCAGAGTTTTAACAGCTAATTGCGGCTTTTAATTTGACTTGTGGGCAGTTTGGTTAAATATTGTTCAACTTAACTTTTACAAAAATAATTTAATATTTTGCGTTTTGAAGAGTAAAGAAAAATCATTTCATGACTATGACTATGTATTGTGAAATTACTTTTAATTATTGCTCAATCTTGACAATATATTTATATTAAACAATTAAGAAAGCAACAGACCAGTGAATAATAGTAAGAGTGCGGTATTCTTCTTAAAATATACAAAAGTAATATATCACAAAAATACTAAAACATATCAAAGACTAAATTTGGTATATTGAGTACTATAGCATTTAAAATGTACCATAGAGTAAAAATATACCAGCTTGTCAGATATAGTACTACATTTTAAATATACCAGAGAGTGCAAAATATACCAGATTGTCAGCCAAACTAAATAAGACCCGTAGTAAGTGGGCAGTTTTTCTTATACAAAATAAATTTCCAGAAATTTACAGAGGAAATTTATCTTCAATGTACAAAAAATGAGTATTTTTCTCAAACATAATAGATGAAATGCATCAATAAGGAAAATAATAAAAAAAACACTAATATTTTTTCAGAGATACTACAACATATTTAATATTTCATAGGTTGCATATATTCTAAAGTCATATAAAGCTCCTATAATGTTTCATTTCGTACCATAAATGGTTAAATGTTTAAGCATTGTAGTGTAAAGCTATTCCTTAATCTATTTAAGTATATCTTAAATGATTCTTTATACACATATCTTTGAATAATGTTTCAACTTTTTCTGAAGAGTTTACAGAACATTTGACTATTAAATAGTTGGCAATTCCTTTTAATATTCATTCCTTATGTACATGAATTAGTCTTCAGTATTAGATTAAATATATTAAACATATAAATACACATTTTTTAGAGCCTCTTTCTTATATAGAGCTGCTACATCATTTCGATATTAAATAGTTTGTATTTCTTGCATTTAAACTGATTCACTTATGGCTACTATTCGGAACGATTTCAATGTATTTCTACACTTGATTCTAAAGATTCTTAAATTCGTTTTTTGTTTTTAGTTTTTTGAACTTGTTCTTCAACTTTTTACACCATTTTGATATTTAATAGTTTGTAATCATTGCATTTAATCAGCTTGAAATTAACATTATCATCAAATGTCTCGACTCGCAATGAATGAGAGACAATCACATGAGTACTCGTTGAACTCGTGCCTGCCTTTGTCTACAAGTGTTGTGCATCAATTTGGCTTGCACAAATACGAAATAATTGCATATTCATGTGGGTGGCAATGGCAACACATCAAACTCTCCCCCTCCCTGTGTGTGTGTATCAATTCAACGCCTAATTGATTGTGCTTGCAACAATTGTCTGGGGCACCGACTGGGAGGAATGTCAATGCTAATAATCGCCATGTAAATTGCCTATGAATATCAAATAGTCTGCGAAAAGTGCTTTTGGCTCGTGTCTCGAGAACTAACTTGATTGATGCACTTACGTGATACCTCGCATTTATAATCCATCATTAAATTGGCAGCATCTAAGCGACATTTATCGATTGTTTAAATAACTGGCCTTGACCACAGTTGAAATTCATCTGGAGCTAGCAACTGACTTGAATTGTGAGTTGCCAATCAATTTCTTGCGTGGGTCCTCAGCTTCCTCCTCCTCCTCCTCAGTTCCCCTCCCATCTTTGACTTGTCAACCAGCCATTGACTTGACTTGGCCAGAGAGACAGGCTTGCATTTTTTTCTCATGGTGCCAAAGTCCTAAATTATTTTCAGACTGGTTTTTCAGCTAAATAATGATGCCTGTCAATGCCAACTGACAGCTGAGCTAATAATTGCTTGATTACTTGATCTCTCTCTCTCTCTCTCTCTCTCTCTCTGTCTCAGCGAGGTGCATTCAATTGGCAAATACATACAAATCGCATGCCTCAAATTTACGTCTTATTTAGAGTCTTGGCTGTAAAAGATGTAGGCTTTTGATTGGATCTTATTGCAAAGAGATTGAACTCATATTTTTAAAGAATCTAAAGTTAAGATGGTTTGATTTTGATTTAAAATGTTGCATTCTTATTAAGATTTTTCCATTTTCCTATTTGAGACATAATCAATTTTATATCAAATATATCCAATCTGGTACGTTTGCTTTGATATTATGCCTTCTTAGTTCAATTTTAACACTCTTCCATTCTTGAAACAATTATATAATGTTGATTAAAGATTGTTTCAGCTTTCTAGAATTTATCTTTGACTTTGTATTAAAATTTTGGCTTCTTGGCACAATTTTAAGATTTTTCCATTCTTAAAACAAGATTATAATCTAGAATTAAGATTGTTTCATCTTTCTATTCGAGTCTTAATCAATTTTATATACAATCTAGAAATAATATTTGATCTTCATTTGACATTTTGCCTTTTTGGTGCAATTTTAAGATTTTTCCATAGATTTACAGAGTAATATGAAAATATATTTCAAAATTTAAAGAAATTTTGCAATTCATTCATCAATTTGATGTGAAAGTTGAGGCAAATCTTTTGTCTGAATCATTTTGAAAAAGTGATATATAAATATGTATTAATATCGACTTAGATTGAAGAGCTACAACTGCAATAACATGGTCTCTGATCGAATTATAAATGCTGCGAAATTAATCTTTGATTCGCTGTTAATAATGGCCACCTTAGTATCCATTCAAAAATCTCGCTTAAGTAATAGCTATTGATTTTGTTCGTTGTTGTGGGGTTTTTGCTTAGCTTGTAGAGGGCACATAAATTGAATAAAAAAAAAGTAGTTTAATTTCAAGTCCGGACATTTAATATTGATTAATTTTTTGGCTCGCTTTGTGGCAAGCGGTCTTAATAGCATCGCATCTACACTCGCTCAATGATACAACCGATAGAGATAGAGATACACAGCTACAGATACAAAGATACAAAGATACATGTGCTTAAAAGACAAGACAGCAGAGACTAAGACCCCAAAGCGAATCGAGTCGACTCGTCCCGTAAATAAATATAAACATAAATCTGTGACAAGGCGGCAGCGAGGAGACGAGAGACGAAATGAGAGAGCAGCAAAAAAAAAGCTAAAACTCATTGAAGACAACATCCCCAATTGACGGTAAATCACTCAAGATGACATCTATCGATGGGGCCCGACAGATAAGAGAGCGTTTCGTCTCGTTTTCGCACTTTTACACAATCAACTCGGGCACGTCGAAGACACCGCGCAGAAGTTGCAAACACAACACCACAGTGTCACTGTTCTGACTGCCACATTTTGTTTTTTTTTTTTTTGTTCTCTCTTCTTCTGCTTCTTCTCTGCTTTTGCCTGCCACACACAGCGAGAAAGAGAGAGAGAGCGCGTCTCCTCGGCGGGGGACATTGGGATTGGATTCTCAACTCGGGTTTGAGTTTGGGTTTTGGGACAAGCGACATAATCATGAAGCATGCCAACTTGACGTCATTGCAATTTAAAGCTAGGCCACATTCGATACACAGACAGCAAACATAGCTTCAGTCCCCATCGCATTGCCATAGCCCCCACAGTGACAAATCAAAGGAGGCAAAGCCAAAGCCAAGTATCAGCTTCAAGCTCCAAGCAAGTGTCTGCTTATGCCACGGCCAGACAAACTTCAGCAGAAGAGACCAATGACATACTGACGTCGTCAGAGCGTGCTCTGACTTTGACAAGGCACAGTGGAACAACAGTGATGGTTGGGCAGCTGAAATTAATATACTACTTGGCATGTTTCGAGGATTTCAAAAAACCTTGTCATACCTGTATTTTATCGGGAAGGCATTTTTAATGCAGGTGTACTGTGTTAAGGTGATAGCAGCTTCAATATTTTAGTACTTCAGATTATATTTATTTAAAATTTCATATGTTCCTCTATACACTGTATTAAGCTGATTCAGTTTGACAAAAAAGTTCATACCAAGTTAAAAACATAACTTTTTACATAGAATAGATTTAAAATTGCATTGTTTTGATACAAAACTAGTTCCTAAGTTGTTTTATAATGCCCTCTTATTGTGAACTTGATTTTTCTTATAAGATCTGAGTTGTCTAATAATTTATTTTCAATATCAAACCTTACCAGATTTATATACTATATACTATATACCATATACGATACTACCTTACCATATATTTTTATCAGATATTTACTATATACTATACTATTCTATGTTATACTTTACTCTTTACCACTTTCAAATCCTTTGATACTTTACAACTTGAAGCTCTTGCCCCACTGTGCCTGAGACAGTAGCCTGTTTTCGGTCAATGAGCGTAGGAGAGTACAAAACTACTGCGAAATGAGTGATTTATAGTTAGGGAATCGAATTGAAGTTGATGGCAAGCAGCACAGAAAGAGAGAGCGAGAATAAGGAAGAGTGAGAAAGTGAGAAAGAGAGAGAGAGCAATAGCTTGGCAACAAATGAAGAAGACATGCTGAGAAAGACGACTGAATAAGATGTGCAAGCGCTGACAGACTTTGCGAACTGACGTGACGACGCCATTGCGTCCCCTTCCCCTCCCCCCAATCAACCAACCAAGCAGCCATTGACAGAGTGTAGAACGTTCCAAAAATTAAATGTAGCAAAGTGGTTGGCAGTTGCCACAGAGTGGGGGAAACGAAGCAGGCTGAGGGTTGAGAAACTGAAAAAGAGAGGAAGAAGAGTTCGATAAGCGTAAAATAAAGGGACATTGCCTGGTGGTTGTTGTTGTTGTTGTTGTTGTTGTCTGGACTGTGATATATCACACGCAACATTAAATCAAACCCAAGGAATTGCCAGGCCCAAGATGCGGAAGGTGTGGAAACTGAGACGCAGAGGGGGAGGTGAGCAGCAAGTAAATGATGGCCGGGATTCGGTTTTTTTTTTTTTTTTTTGGTTCTGCTTCCTTTTTTTGCTTTTGCTGGCAACTGCGCGACTCACATGAGCTGTCACTTTGACAATTTACTGGCAAAAACGCTGAAAGCCAAGCGCGAAATGCGAGAGCGAGAGAGAGAGTGAGAGCGAGAGAGACAGAGACAACGATAGACATTGTTGGCTCGCACTTATCTGATGGATTCCTTGCTATTTTTCTTCACATGCTTGTCGTCGTCCTCCTTCATCGTCTCTCGCAAAGCGTTCTTCGGGGCCACAGTAACGAACTTTTCGTGTTGTGCAATTTGAAAGCTCAGCAGAATGGCAAAGCAGAGAGAGTGGGGGAAGGGGCTGCACTTGGGAGCCGGGGTAGCACTAAAGAGTGAACGAGAGCATGAATAATATTTATGAGGATGAAATGTTCCCAAAAGCGACATAAATATGTCCACAGCACCCGCACATGAAACGCGCCTCAGCATAAAATGCGTTGAAATGCTGCGCGTTGAAGGCAACGACGAAGTCGACGAAAGAGCAACGATGGAAAGGGGAAGGGTGTAGCTCTCTCTCTCTTGATAGGGGTTGTATATCGTATGGGTAGAAAACACACACATATAGCTCGTGTTGGTCGTGTAAATGTGACACTGCGCTCTCCTAGAAGCAGAGGGCAAAGCATTGTCCTGTTACTGTGAGGGACATGTTAATGCCACAACGAGACAGCTAATAATTACGGCCATATATATGGCAGATAGAAGGACATGCCCGGATATGTGGGGGCAGATAAGTATGCGAGTAGTAGAGTAGAGAAGAGTAGAGTAGAGTAGCTGCAATAATTAAGTAAATCAGCTTGATGGAAAACCTAGCCAAGGGTGATTTTGAAGAACTACTAAATACTAAGATCATGCTGGTGATAATAATTACACGAAATGCCATGTGGTAGAAGGCGTAAATAAGTTATAAACTTGTATAGAAATGAGAATGAATTCACGTTGGAAATTACTTTAATACTATTAAAGCAAATTTGAAATGAAATTATGTGGCTTAGAAATAGGAAAAAATAACTAAATATCTTTATTGTTAATTTTGCTCATAGTACTTTTAAAAAATACGCCAGACACTATAAGAAATAGAGCTATATAATAAAAAGAAATAAATAGAGTCGTGATTTTTGATTCATACAATAATAACTCTACTCTTAATGATTCCTGAAGATTTGGTTTTGATTGTATACGAAAAACGCCTTTTCCCTACGCTTCTTAGTGGCTTTGGCTATCAATTTGGTATATTTTGCGCTCTATAGTATATTTTGAATGGTACTACATTTAATATATCAATAAACAATAAACATTTTATTTAAAATGGGTAGAGGATGCACTCGATTGAAGCTTTCTTATTTGTTGTATTAAATAAAAACAAAAATCTATTGAGCTTCAAAATAGATAAAGGTGCCAATAGAAACCATTTATTAAAAGTGACAAAATATATCTCAGTATAAACTATTGAAAATATTCTTCAGGGTAAACTTTATACGCAGTATATACTTCTATATTCTTTATTCTCAGTATATACTACTATATACTATATACTCATTAAATACTTCTATACTCAGTATATACTATATTTTGAGCAATTTTTTCTGTGCAACCATAATGATATGATGTCAGCAATGTTAATAATATATTTACATGAATATTATGCCTTATACTCTATATACTAATTACTGAGGGATTTTTCCTATGTCATGTTGTCTCTTTTCTTATGGGATTTCATGCAGTCAGGCAGCAAATGGTGTTAATCAGAGCGTCGACATTTTTCTGACACCATGAGACAAATCAATCAAATTTAAGGGTTGATTTCACACCCCGACAGAACGATGTAAGCAGTGTCTGCTCTAACATAGCTGTAAAGTAAAGCAACCCCAGTCGAGTTGATGGATAGCTGTCATTAGCAGCAGGACAGATGCTAGGCATATGGAAATAAAAGAGTAGAAGAGACTGGCCAATGATGAAACAGCACAGAGAAGCAGGCAAAAATGAAAACAAACGGGAGAAGAGAAATAAGATGGCAGCGCAAAGAGGACAGGAAGTATTAAATCAATAAAACTTAAAGCGACCGCATGCAAATGACTAATTCGTTAATTGAAATGCCAATCAACTAATGAAAAAAGCAACAGCAATAAATAAATGAATAAAATGAGAGGAAGAGAGGGAGACAGACAGCAAAACAGCAAAAGGGAAGCTGCTGCATCATGTCAGAGATTGATAGCCAGTGAGTCAAAAAAAAAAAAAAAACACAAGCAAAAACTGAACTGAAAGCCGCCGCAAGAGTTTGCGTGAAAGGAAAATTTCAGAGACATCAATGTCTGTCTCTGTTTGCTGTTTGTGTTTGTGTTTGTGTATGCGAACTCATTAGGCAGCAAACGTAAATCATTTCGATATCGATTAAGAAATATCCACCGCACGCAATGCCACATCGGACATTGGCGCCTGCGCAGCTGCCACTGCAATGCGGCAACCTCATCGACTTGCTGTTTGTTGCAAGCAGCTCGTGCGGCGACAGTGTGCACATCAATTAATGAACCTGTCGCACCAAGCGTAAATTTGTCGCCAGCGGAGGAGAAGGAAACCCAAAGCAGCTGCCCTGCAGCTGGCCAGATCGTGTTCGAAGTTGAAACTTGCAACTTGCAACTGGCAACTGGCAACCATCGACTGCCTGACTGACTGACTGACCTGCTTGTCAATCAAGCAAATCATTTTGGCGGCATTGGAATTCGCTTGGCTTTCCGCATGACTGCGCACACCTGTCATAATCAATCACATCTCGATGCGATTATAATGCATCAATTATCGGGACCCAACCTCACCGCGTGTGAACACAACTGCCAGCTACTGACCATTCCTCCCCCCCTTTCCCCCCTTTTGAATGCACCCAGAAGACTGGGACTTGACTGATCTCTCGCATTGACTTCAGTCTTCAGTCTGAGACCGGATTGATATCGATACTGCATATCCGGCTAAAGCTAAAGCTAAAGCTGCGGCCTTGCTTGCATTTAAAAGTCGCCATAAAATAGTTTCAACTTGCAATCGAATGCTGGAAATAATTGTCGAAACTTGTTGCGCTGTTTAATTATGATTAAAAGCAGAAGATTGATAAGCTCGGGACAAATCCCAAGTTGTTGTATATTAAGTAAAGTATTTCAATGAGATCGTTTAGCTAAAGAAATGAATATTTAACTAACTGCAATTTAAGTTGATACTTTAATCAATTACAAATGATTGCATTCTATTTTGAACTTAGTTTTCTTCAATTTCTTTAAGTGGTTTAAGCAGACAAGTTGAATTGGGATTGCCATATTTTTTAATGTTTAAATTTACGACCAATTGACAACTATAAATTTATTTGTATATATAAAGTATAGTAAGATAAATAGTTATATCTAAGTAAAGAAGTTATATCTACCATATAAACTGATTAATTGCCAAACATTAATTATATTCTCTTTCTTTTTCTTCTTTTTTAGCGAGTATTGTCTCAATGGAAAGCTCTAAGACTTGCACAAGGTAATTTTTATAAAATATTTGTAATAAACAGTTAAATTCTAAGACTGAGATTTAAATTTGTATTGGCATGAAAGCATTTCCAACACTTTAACCATATTTGTGCTAATCTTAAATCGAATATATTTTATGAATATTTAAAAGATACAAATATATACGGGTTAAAAATTTGAAACTCTTTCAAAAAACACTATATTTCAAAAATCGTTAGAAGAAAGAAGATATATAATGTAGTTTTAAAAAGCGTGACAAGCTTCTTTATCAAATCATTAGCTACAAAACTTGCAACTTCTTCTATAACTACAATATTTCATTCTCGTTAAAAGAGAACTCTAGTAAAGAACTTAGCGAAATTTACTGAAATTCATTTCACAATTATATTTTATATAAACAATTTTACTTGGTATGTTTAAAATATATTTACTTTCTAGCCTTTTTAAAAGAGATAATATTTATTACAATATTGTATGAATAATAATGAATTGAAATATGAATGTTTGCAACTCTTTCTATAACTTTAAGTGACCTTCTTGCAATTCAAGCAATAAATAGAGAAATGAAAATAGTAGAATATAACTGAAATTAATTTGTCAATTAAAAAGTATGTGGATCGTCTAGTACTTCAATTACGAGTTGTATTCATGAATGGAATGAATGCATGAAGCGACCTCTGAAACTTCGCGCTTTAATGAATGAAAGCAGGCAAAGAGAATACAAATAAAAGATGCGCACAGCTTGTTGCAAGCTGCTCATATGTCAACCGCATCGAGAGAGGGGGAGAGGGGCGGGAGGATGTATAGTGAGGGAGAAGAAGAGTCTCGTTTGGCAACTGGGTCACTGTCTAGCTGTGGCGCTACAAAATGCGTAAATATGCGAAATGAAGTCGTGAAAACAGAAGGGGTGCAATTGGAAGGGGGAAAGTGGAAGGGAGGGAAAGGGGGATGATGAGCCAAACCCGAAAAGGCTGGAAAAAGAGTGAAGCGAGAGTCTGGCAAACTGAAACGAAACGCAGCGAATGAATGAATGAGCGAATGAACTGAGCGAGTGAACGAGCGAACAAGCGATTGAATGATTTATTTTTGACAGGTTTTTAACTTAAAATTAAAACGGTAAATCAACTTTTGACAGCGGAGGCTGCGACAAGGCTGCCAACAGCAGCATCAACGTCGCCGCAGCTCTTTGCTAATGATGCTGCTGCCAATGTGTGTGTCTCTCTATATACATATATGTATATGTGTGTGTGAAAGTGGCACCCAAATCAAAAGAGGCGAATCGAGCCATGTCGCAACTGAGAGGAGTCGAGGCGAGGCGAGGCGAGGCAACACTCCAAAAACAGTTGGCGACAGTTGCTGCCGCTGCCGAAATGTTGCTGTCGCGACAAAAATTGTTGCTGTCGCTAACTGTCGCTGCCGCTTGTCGCTTCTGCTCCGGCTGCGGCTGCTTGTCGCTTGTCGCCAACTGGCAGCTGAATGATGAGAGCTGCGCACAGAGGATTCCGCTGGGAATATGGGTTGCGAGCAATATGTCATTGGCCCCCGAATTTCTGCTGGCAAAACTATCGATAAGAATATCGAAAAATAAGACAGCGGTTCCAAGGGGTACATAAATCAATGATTGTTATAGATTGGCAGATACGAAGTGGTCAGCGTAAGCTAAGCTTTGTATGTGATGTATCAATAATATGAGAAAAGTTGTAAATCCGATCTAAAGAAACTATCGATTTGGTTATAAAAAGATGCGATTGTTATATATCGACTGATAAAAAGTAGTCAGCGTAAGCTAAGCTTTATTTGTGATTTATCGATAGTATGAGAAAACTTTGAAATTCGAGCTGGCAAAACTATCGATAAAGTTGTCAAAAAATAAGACAACAGTTCCAACTCAGAGATTGCCATAGATTGGCAGATACCAAGTGGTTAGTGTAAGCTTTGTGATTTATCGATAGTATGCGAAAAGTGAAAAATCTGAACCAAGAACACTATCGAAAAGAGTATCGAAAAAGCAAAGCGGTTCCAAGGGGAACATAACTTAGAGATTGTTATATCTTGACAGATACTAAGTTAAACTTTAATTGTGACTTATCGATAGTATGATAAAAGTAAGAAGTATCGATATGTCGAATATCGATAGCAGTAAAGAGTAGTAGACAAACAATAAGTGCTTAAATTGTTATGAGTAACGTTTTCTTTGTCTTACCAAGACTAGGTTAATATAAAGCCGATAGTGTTACGATAGTAACATCGATTGTTTTTTACACAAAACTTATATCCCTTATCTATTTAAATAAATGTACTGTTTTATTCATTACTGCACTTTCGCATTCGAATTTTTTCTTAAGTCTGCAATATTATCTCTACAAATATATAGAGTTTTATGCTTGAACTTATCTCACATATACCCTGCAAAATTGTCACTTAAATTCAGAACCCAAACGAGCTGGCAAAGTGAGTGTGCGCACATTTGGTCGCGTGCTCAGCTGAGAGATGCGATTGATGAGCTCGTGACCCTCAAAAGTTGTCTTTGGAGCTCGCGACAAACTGCTCACATTTACATAAATGATTTCTTTCCTCTGTTTAATGCGCTGAAAACAAAGCCATAAATTGTCTGTCGCTTAATTCTCTGTCAGTTGAACTGTAATAAATTAATATAAATTTCTTGTCAAACCCAAATGCGAGAACGTTACACAAGTGCCCCAGAAAGAAAGAGAGAGACAGAGAGAAAAGGCATTCACATGAGGCAAGAGACGCGTCACAATGAACGACATCTCTTTCAGATTGAATCCATTGTTCAGTCAAGAATTGGAAGATTGTCCGAGATTTTTGCATAATCGTTCAATAGATGAACCCTTTGATTTACTTAGTTATTTATGCTGATTAATTTGTAATTAGAATGGTCAAAGTTCTGCACGAACTGGAGAGTTCAAACTGCCAGACAAATTATCGATAAATTTGCATAAAATGCAACAATGAGCACCCTGTGGCCCCCAGTTGTTGTGAGAAACTATACGGAATGGCAAATAATCTTAATATGAAATCAAATGTCACGATATGGATATTTGTTGTTGTCGCATGCGAAATTGGATTAGACATTCGCTGAGCCTCAGGTGATCTTTTGTTGCAAGACTAGCCATAGAAGAGACTTGCATCTGCAAGATGCAAGCACGCGCGTGAAGAGACAACAACAACAGCAACAACAACAGCAACAACTGAATGCGACAACAGCGAGCGACAACAACGACAACAATCGAAAAACCAAAAACCAAACGAAGCTGAATAAATCAAACTGATTTATTGGCGTCGACGACAATGACGACGAGCCATAGGAAGCAGCCAAGACAATGATGCTGTTGGTGTAAAGGAGAGGAGGCAGAGGCAACGGCAAAGGAGACACATCTGACACATGCAGCAAACAGCTGCAAGGCATGCCCACTTGCTGCGTCTGCTCAAGTCTGGCTAAAGCGATTGGCTAACGATGATGATGATGACAACAACAATAATAATAAGCCAACAGCATTTGCAGCTTTTGAGGTGTTCGCTTCACCACACCACACCACACAAAAGTTTCAAAGTCGAACTGATCGTGCAGCAGTCTGAAGATCAATTAGCGATATACAGACTGCAGTCTAAACATTCAATTGGCGGCGCTGGCTATGAGATCAGCTTCAAGGCGGATCTAAAGAGCTTATACATAAATACTGCACAGTCGAAGAACAATTAATCGCTTTCTACTATGTTAAATGATGGCGCGAATAGCGTTAAAGATGTTTTTAGGTGTTTGCTTTACTCATTCATTATGTGTTTATCGCAAAGCGAACTTCTAAAAAACTTTCTTCGATTGAACGATGACATAAATATATTAAACATATGTTGAAAGTATTGAAATATGTAGCATTTTCAATTCAAATTAATAATTACTTATGTATTTTTTGGTATCTGGTATATTTTACGCTATGTGGTATATTCGGAATGTTATATACTACTATATCGATGTACCAAAAGGACTTTTTGGTATGTTTTAGTATTTTCGGTATATTAATTCGGTATATTTTTAAAATACGGTATATTTTGGTATCTGGTATATTTTGCGCTATATGGTATATTTTAAATGTAGTAGACATACTACTATATCGATGTACCAAATAAAGTGCTCGGTATATTTTAGTGTTTTTTTTCGGTAGCCGTCGGTATATTTAAGCATTTGTTTGGTATATTAATTTGATATACTTGATACACTTGATATGAATATGGTTTTCTCAGCACAGAAGCTTTCCTACTTATTTTTAAGACGTTTAAATCGATAGACCCAATAAAGACTGCTTTATATAAGTATATTATTGGTATATTATTAGGGTATATTTTTAGAATTTTTAATAAAACCCTATATTAAAAATTTGCAGCGGGAATCTCACTAGAATTTGAAACTTAATTATGAGAACTGCATTTAATTTATAAATAATTGTGATTAGAATTCATTTTCAGAATTAGGTATTAACATAAAATGAAAGTAGAGAAATCTTTTTAAATATAAATTTTTTATATAAATATAGAATTCTTTCAATAGTTTTGAAATAACTAAGTATTTAATAAATAATAATGAAAGTAGAGATATCTCTTTAAATATAAGTTTTGTATCTAACAATTTTGAATATTAAATTAAGAACTCGTTCAACAGTATGTAAATAACTAAATAGTAATTAAAGAAATACTTTAACAAGCCCTTACGTCACTTCACTTAGGTAAATGGTCCTCATCCAATTTGAATGAGAGTTGCAGTCTTTCATTGTCGTTGCCCTTCTGAATTTCATTTTCGTTCTCAACTTTGCATCAAATGTGTACGTTGTGCTTGTCTGGTGCACAAAAACATGTCATGGTCATATATATAGTTCTCCTCCTTCTCATTGCTAGAGTATTGTTGTTGAGAGTTGCACTGGCTGCTGCATTTATGGGCAAATCATGAGGTTCCCTGCTGCACTGGTGACCAGTCCCAGTCGCTCAGGCTAGTTTCTCGTCTAAACTCTACTCCATTTCTCTCTCTATGCTTTTGCTGGTTACTCTGTCTGCACTTTTGTGCCAAAAATCCGAGCACCGCAATCGAGGTGGGCGTGTCATGCTGTCCGTGATTTGCTGTTGGAGCATTTCGGTTTTGGCATTTATGTGTGCCACTAAATCTTGCTCACTCACTCAACAGACGACCGAGCAGCAGTAGGCAGCAGGCAGCAGGATGCTCGCCAAATTAGCTTAAAAACCGACAAACTTTGGGCCCAATGGCATACGCATAAATTGGCCCCAACCCTTGGTCGACTTTGTGGCAGCATTGCCTGCCCCCCCCCTTAGAGCAGAGCACAAACAGCAAAACAGAAAAAAAAAAAATCAAATCGAGTGCAACGTTTTGCCAACTCAATCACCGAGCAAAATGCGAGCGAGCGAGTGAAGCGAGACCCAGGCTCTGGTAATTATTTTGTGACGCCACAGAGATAGAGGGAGAAAGAGTGAGAGGCACATACACATGTGGCATGCAACAACCACATGAGGAGGCGCAGGCACAGGACGAGGCAATCGAGTTTTTGGTGCAGCTGATGCCGCCACAGCCGACTCGTAAATATGCACGCATGTCCTGCCCCATAGCTAGGACAATTGCTGATGGCCCTGCCACCCCTTGAAAGAGTTGCACAGTGGTGTGAAGTGGAGGGTGGAGGGGGGAGGGGGGTTTGACTGTGCAGCTATTTATGCGTTTTATGCATCGTGCGTGCCCATTTGGAGCAGCCTATGCCTGGGTGGGGGCTCTGTGTGTGTGGCATCTGTGAAATCTGTGTGGCAGATAAATTCCTGGCCAAAGGTTCATGAAAATGCAATTTTATTTTCTAAAAACACAGACGCACATTCCACCACACGCAGCAGCAGCAGCAGCAAGAGCAACAGCAGCAACAGAATAGAACAGATCCAATCCGCATTCAGTTGGGTTGACCAGCGAGACCGTTGTCCAATCGGCTATGAAATGATGCCTTCCAGTGCAGGACGACTAATCAGGCAATTTGATGGCACACTGGTTAGCAGGTGTTAAAAAATGTTTAAATTTTAATAGAAATGTAACTACACAATCATTTAAAGGTCAAAAGGGTTAATTTAATATTAAACAAACAAAAAACTTTTTAAAAATATTACAAGAAATAATCTTGAAATCAACATTATGGTAGTTTTATTTGAGAAAAAGTACACAGAAAACTTACTCAGAGAATTGGAAAAAATTTCATCAGTAAAATAATTCTAGAAAGTGTTTAATTTAATATAATAATTTTAAATAAACTTTAAATCAACTCCCAACATTGAATTTCTATATGATAAAAAGTAGTGTAAGAAACATACTCGGTGAATTGAGAAAAAATTTCATCACTAGAGTGAATTTAATCCTTTAACTTCTTCCAATTAGAAATACTTTAAATTTCCATATTGCTATCAAATTTCATTCTGTTCAAATAATAACTATTTTCATTGAAAGTCATTCTCTATACTTAACATATGTAAATGAAATTAACTTACCCGAAATTATTATTATTTTATTTGGATACAAAAAAAATAAAATTTAAATTATATTTTAAATTAATGTTAAATTCATTTTCACCAAATAATGTTAGGTTTTCTAAATATAAAATATTTTTATGGAAAATTCGTTGACTTATGTAAGATTGTATAGTTGAGCACCGAATTTCATTTATTATGAATACTGCTCCTCTCTTGTGTTAAAACTGTAAAATTGACTACAAAACAATCAGAGCTTAAACCACTGTGCAGCACAGATACCAATTGTGTGCAGGCCATACGAAAAATTTGTGCTGGCCACGCAACACGATTGACGATTGCAACAATCCTGTCGCTCAACCAGAGAGAGTGAGATAGGGAGCGCAGGCTAGAGAGGGAGATAGCTAGAGAACTGTAGAGAGGGAGTCAGAAAGAGAGAAAGGGGGAGAGGGAGATAGCAAGCTGTGCTGCAGAACTCTAAATATCGGCAATCAATGACAGTCACTTGTCCAGCGAAATTAGATTTACTCCACGTAGCATTTTACGGTTCAACCAGGCCGTAGTTCGTCCCTTCCCCTCCACTTCTCCCCTTTCTCTCTCTCTCTCTCTCTCTCTCTCTCTTATCTAGAAGGTAGGTAGGAGGTAGCAGCTGGAACAACTGCATTCAGCATTTGCCATAATTTCATCCTCGTGCTCAATGTGTAGTTGCAATATTTGCGAATTGAATCCTTGCCATTTGAGAGCAGAGTAAAGCAAAGAGGGTGGCAGAGCTTCAGCATGTAGATCCTTTTGCCATTTTTGCCATGGGAATTTGCCGAGCGCATCGAAATTGAATTTGAATTGAAAAACGCAGACAACGTCGCTGATTCGCCTCTCTCTCTCTGTTTCTCTCGTTTGCACTGTTTGCTGCTCAGTTTAATTTTGCCAGCCAAAACGACTTTGGTCTGATTTGTTCTTTGTTTTCCCACAAGCACACACACACACACACACACACACACACATACATATAGCATATCCTTTAAGGTAATTGTTCACAGTAAATTGCATTAGTTGGAATTATCCTTGGGCATCACTTTGATAGCATTGGCAATTTTCCACTTTTGGCGCAAACAAACGATTTGCCTCCGATAAACTTCCCTAGAGAGAGAGGGCGATTAATGCGACAATATGCTACAAAACATTTGTTTTGCAGTAATCAAAGAATGGTTTGTGAATTGCGAAATTATTTTCGAGTGGATGTTGGGCTGAAATTACAAATATATTTTATTATGGAGTTCAGTTCAGATAAAATGCCACAGCTCTGTGGGTATAAAATAGTAAATTATATAGTATTAGTATTCAATGTTTAGTATTTTGTGTTTAGTATTTAGTATTTGATATTTAGTATATAGTTTTTAGTGTTTAGTATTGAGTATTATGTCTTTAGTTCTTAGTATTTAGTATTAAGTATTCAGCATTTAGTATTTGGTATTGAATATCTAGTATTCAGTATTTTGTATTTAGTATATAGTATTTACTATTTAGTATTAAGCATTTAGTATTCAAGATTTTGTATGTAGTATTTAAATTGTAATACTTAATATTTAGTATATACTATTCAGTATTTAATATTTACTATTCAGTATTTTGTATTTACTATTCAGTGTTTAGTATGTTGTATTTGGTCGTTAGTATTTTGTGTTTGATTATTAGTATTCAGTATTTAGTTCTTAGTATTTGACATTTAGTTTGCAGTATTTTGTATATAGAATTTACTATTTAGTATTAATTATTTAGTATTTTAATATTTACTTCTGAGTATTTAGTATTCAGCCTTAAGTATTTTGAAATTAGTCTATAGTATAGATGTACTATTTAGTATAGTGTCTATAGTATATATATACTATATTTACTATTTAGTATTTATTATTAAGTATATAGAATTTACTATTATGTATTAAGAATTTAGTATTTAGTATAGTTTAGTATAGTATTTGGATAAGCAAATTATTTAGTATTCAGTATTTAGTATTAAATGTTTAGTATTTAGTATTTCGTTCTTAGTATTTAGTATTCAGTATAATGTATTTAATATTTAGTATTGTTTAGTATAGTATTTTAATCTTAAGAATAAACCCAATCATTTCACTATTAACTCCAAATTCAATTTAGTTAAGTAAAAAAGCATTTCGTCACCTTGCTTGTATCATATCAATTTGCTTGTCAAATAAATTAGCATATTTTTGCCGTGAAATGGCTTCTCAATGTCTCAATCTGCGGCGCTTAATGAGGTAATCTTCGCATGGCCGCTGGCAGTTTTTGCTAATGGCTGCGCTTCCACACACACACACTCTCAGAAAAACACATTCATCGTCATCGTGTGGCACATCCGTCATTATGGCACAGAACAGCGCTGAACAGGTGACGCCCACAAATTGTGTGTTGTGTTTATGCGCCATTATTAACACGTCATAACTTAGGGCCAACTGCCACGAAAAGTTGCCGAAACTTGCCATATTACATGCAACAGAATGAGAGAAGTCAGAAGTCAGTGGAGCAGGTCCAACGAGCGCCAAAAGTTGCCATCAATCACGTTGAGTGTGCAACAAAAAAAACACAAAAAAAAAGGATAAGCAAATGACGATGAAGCTGCCACAGCCAAAGGGAATAGGTGCTGCATTAAGCGGGGGCGAGGTCAGGCGTTTATTTATGCATAACACGACGTCGACGCTGACAGACAGAAGGAGAGTGAGTGAGAGAGACTGAGAATGAAGCCACAAAGTGATTTTAAATGGGGCCCAAACGAAGGAGGCCTTCAAATTTGACGATGTTGTTGTTGATGATGACGACGACGCTTGACGCTTAACGCCTGGCGCCGTCCACGGCCATGAAATGATGATCTGACCCGGCCGAGTGTTAACACCAAGGCTATTAAAATGGCCAGCCATAAAACGCAGAAAAAAATGCACTCAAAAGAGTCAAGAGTCAAAAGAGTTTATTAATTTTAGATGAAAGTTTACGACATATATAAAAATGTGGATATACGGACATATTAATTTATTAATTATATATTTGTTGAACATATCGAATTGGAAAATATTTAAGTAAAATATCCGCAACAAATTGTGGTCAACTTTATTGAGGTTGATTAGTAAAGCTGTCAAATCATTTGCAAATTTGAGAGGATTTATAAAAAAGCAGCTAATAGTTGGACAAATAATTACGATTTAAATGACACAATGTTTAGAACGCTCATAGAAAGCTCTTAAGAAATGTTAAGGGGAATATTTTTCATAGAAAGTAATTATTTTATTCAAACTTTTCGACAATTTTGATTATTATTTCAAGTGTTGAACCGATAGTATTTTCTTGATCGATACTAATCCGATAGTAGTTCTTAAAGTTTCCGCACTTAATCGATATTAATTCGATAGTATTCCTTAAAAGGTCTATACTTTGACGATAATGATAAGATACTATTTCTTAATGTTCCCGCACTCAATGTATATTCAATATCAAACAAGAATAATGTTCAATGCATACGTATTCTTTTACGTATTTCGATTTAAAGTGCTCAAAGCTTTACAATTTGTATTCAAACTTCTCGTGAAATGGCTTTTAATTTGAAGTATTATTTCGATAAAAGTTTTCAAAGTTTCCGCACCATTTCGATATTAATCCGATAGTTTTTCTTATAGTATTTCTATTTATTCGATAGTATTTCTCAAATTGTCCGTACCTAAGCGATATTAGTTCAATAGTACTTGTTAAAGTTTCCGCTTCTTTCTTTAAACTACTTTACATATTTTGATTTAAAATGCCCCGAAAGTTTACCGCATGCAAATTGTAATCCATTATTTATAAAGCAATCGCAGCATGTTAATAATAAACGTAAGCAAACTAGGAAGAAGAATGTAAAATCCAAAACTGAAGATAGACATCGATTTGGTCAGAGGTCAGACCACGCCCTCAACAAGCTATAGATCTTGTAGGCCAACTGATGTAGAATTTTTGATAAATTTTTTCATCTTTTTTCTGGTTGTGTGGTGGAATGAGAATGGAAATATTTGAATCGTGGATGTGTGGTGGCCATTGATGCGGCCTTCCAGTTGAGATTTATGAACATAATAATTACAAATTTGTTAATTGATTTATTGTCGAATGTATAAACACCTTTTGCTTAATTTATGCCGCCGCAGCAAGCGATGTGGTTGATGTTGTTGTTGGTTTAAATACCGGTTAGAGAGGAGTAGGCCTGGCCAAAAGAATTTATGCATTAAGCTAAGGAGGAGCTTCAACAGCAACAGCAACCTGTGAGCCAAAGCAATCAGAGATGGACACGATGGCCACAGAGAGAGATGAAGAAGTTGAGTGGTGTAGAGGGAAAAGGCAGAGGCAGTCTATTTCGATGATGTACGACGAATGTCCTGGCACACACACAAACCGTTCATTATAAAGGAGTCAGGTCGTCAGGTGAGCAACGGCAACGGCAACGAAGACGCAAAGACCGCGGGCCAGAAGACGCAAATTAATTATTAATCAACGAAACGCAGCCAGAAGAACTTGACTAAAGCTGCACTCGAGTTGGGAGAGTGTAAGAGAGAGAGAAGGCAGTAACAGCAGGGGGAGGAGGAGAAGGAGGAGGATCGGGCAGCGATCAAGCCGGGGCGAGGAGTGATTTATGCCCCAGCGACCGCCAAAGCTAACGAATCGCACATTCTGACGTTGTGCCAAGATGGACGACGATGCTGCCGATGACGAAGGCCTCATGCAACGCAATCAAGCTTGCTCAACACTCAGCAGCGCAGCAGCCGCAAACCAGCTACACTGCACGAAAAAATGTAGAGATATAGCTAGACTTGTCATCACTTATAGAATACCCATTCTTTCTTAATAATGTGAAGTTTATTTTAACAATTTTATCGTTTTAAAAATTTTTCTATTAATTATTATTCTAACATAGAGAAAACAAAATTATTAAGAATCTTATTTAAGAATTTAAAATTTTTCTCATTTGAAAAGTGAAAATGAATTAATATTACCAAAGAAGAGTAAAAGATTTTGTTCTCAAAAGAGCGCCGAGAAAATCACAATGTTAGAAAACACATCTTATTATAATTTTTTATTTATTTAATGACCAAAAAACTGAAAATTTTGGTTTTATTTTGAAAATTTGGCATTTTTTAGACTAATGTTCTTAGTATTGAAAATTTCTTTTGGTCTTATTTCTAGAATTTCTCGATATTAGAACTTGGTTTTTTTTCAGTGTGGTCCATACTATTAGAAATTTTTTGGGGAATCAAGTTTCCGGTGCATAGCTTTTAATAATTGAAATTCTATATCAACTTTATATTTTCTAATCATTATTTTTCATTATTTTTAGGTTGAAAGAGCTGATTATAAAATGCTGGTATGTATTTTTTTCCCTTTAATTCTTTTGAAATATATACTGAACATTGTTATTTAATATAGAATATTTATAACGATAGATTTCTTTCCACTTTGTAAAAGGAATTTATAAGGATGATAAAATACTTTGCAAATGATTTATATCATAGATTTATCTCAAAGATATTTCGCATATCAATCTTCACTTTTTCCTTAATTTTGTTCATACTCACCACTTAATTTCTCACAGTGTTTTCGGCTGTAGCTTAAGATTGTCCATGGTAAACTGTTGTCGTTGCTGTTGTTGTTGTAGCTGCTTGCAGATCTTGGGGGCACAGCTAGAGGTTCCCTCCCATATCAGTCAGGCCCCAGTACGTCACTCAGTCAGTCTCGAAATGCGAATGAATGTGTGTCCGTCCGTCCGTCTGTCTGTCTGTCTGTCTTTTGCACATGCAATGGCTTGGTCTCGCCTCCTGGCTGTGTCCAGGATCAGCATGCGATGCTCAGCAGATACCTGTGCAAAGTCGCTTCACCTGTGCCGCACTTTTCCCTTGCTCCCTCCTCTCGCCTCGCCTCGCCTCGCATCGAACGAATTGCGAATCAGAAATGCCAGAATTGAAATCGCATTTTAAATCATCTGCGCGTTGGTTTCCTTTTTTATTCGGTTTTTCTGTCTGCCCGGGCGCACATGATTCACAGTCACAATCGCCTCAAATCTCGAATAACAAATCGCATAATTACGGGGCAGCGGCTGTCCAGCTCCAACTTCAGCTCCAGCTTCAGCTTCGAGTCTCCGACTCTGAGCAAAGTGCAAGTCCAACATCAACATCCAAGTCGAGGTCCAACTACGATAGCTGTGTTGTCCCTGGGCGAATGTTGCGCGATGGCGCAGATATGAAATATTTTAGCTAAATGGCAGCCAAAGAAATAAAAATGTGGGATTGAAGCGTATAAATCAACGCTCCGTATAGCTGCTGGAACACAGAGCAACAGCAACAGCAGCAGAAGTAGAAGATGAAGTCCAATCCTCGCATTCACTCATGGGGCATTCATTAATATGTATGTATATGGTGAATGTGAAGCATAAAATCAACCCGAGGCGATAAATTGAAACGATTTCGCAGTGAACACGCAATTAGTTCTAGTCTCCATATGAAACATGTTAACAACAACAACAACAAGTTGCAGAAAATTGAACATAAAATTGCAGCTTGAACATTTTGAGAAATCGCTTTGATTTCGAGCCTCAACAAATGTATGCAAAGTGGCCAGATTGGATGGCATGTGGCAAGCTTGTACCTCATAAGTGTTGCTAATGACACAGGAAATGTTTGTGGCAATCTATATAACTATACATCCTCTATGATTACGACGATGGCAGGCTAAAAATCGATAAGCGAAGAGTTAATTGATAAAAAGAAAAGAATTCATTTACTTGCTAGCTAAGAAAAGTTTGCTAGTTATTAAAAGTAACATTATAAAGAAATACAATAACCTATTTAAATTCAAATTTAACGGATCAATTGATTTCGAAGCGCTGCACTCAATTTGCTTACAAGCAGCTCAATTCACTCAACTCAAATTCGAATTCGACAATCTAAAACAAACTCAATGGCGCTCTCAGCGCTGCTCGCTCGTTCGCTCTCTCTCTCTTTTGTGCTCATTCTCCCCTTCTGCTTTTCGAATTTCGAAGTGTGCAGTAAACGCACAGCTGTTGAACGAAATAACGCGCGTTGACGAAAAGTGTGCTGTGCGTGGGAAATTAAAATAAGAATAATTCAAGTAAACACAAAGTATAACAACTAAATTAGTGCGCCAACTAAACTCAAGTGATAAGTAAATGAAATGCGCTAATTGCATTAAAACGAACTTTGTTTTGTATAGCACAAACTGAGCACAAATTGTGGTAAGTTGCCAGTACACAAATTTTTCCTATTGCAAAAGCAAACTGTTATAAACATTGCCTACAAATGAATTTAACTCGCTCAACTTATTTACTTTGCGCAACTTTATGGTCTAAAATTTTAATTTAAATTAAACTTATTAAATAAATAAGTAAATTAATAAGTCGTCAAACGTTTTGCTGCATTTGTGGCGGCGTCTTGTCGAAAAGATGCCACTGCAAACAGCTGTTTTCCGTGTTTCGATGTGAGAGCGCATTTTTGCTCTGTGAGAGCGCAACCAGTTTTTCGAACTCGAGTGTGAGCGCATTTGTTGTTATGCGAAATTCGAACATCGAAACGTTTTTGTTTGCTTTGCATCGCGTGTTGAGTGGAATTTTAATGAAATGTCGTTGAGTTTAAAATGTGCTATAAGAATCAAATTGTATAACTGCCTTAAATAATTTAATTCAAAGAAATTTATGAAATAATATAACTGGCAATTTATCATTTATTATATATTTAATTTTATTTCGAATTAAACTTTTTATTAGTATTCCCAAATGTTTCTCTATATAAATATAAATCATTCAATTTAATTATCAAATGTGTCTTCTCAAACATGACATTGCTTTTAAATATTCCCCATTTCCGAACACACACAATAAGAAATATAAAAAACAAAAACCCGTTCTGCTGTCGCTGTTTTATATCAGCTTCCCCTGCTGCTGTTGCTGCTGCCAAAGGGCGGAGCAGTATTTTGTGTGCTTAGAAGAAACGTTTGACTCTTCCAACGCTTGCTCAGTGTGAAACACTCGCCACTCGCCTATTTCCGTCTCGCTTGCACAGCTGTGGCGAACATCCATTCATCCGCCTGTCAATCAATCACCTGTCAACTTAACCACGCTCACTGGTCCAATACAAAGACGCTGCGCACTCATACACACACACACACACAGACGCAACAGTTTCACACACACACACTAGCAATGTTGAGCAGAATTCGAACAGAGAACAGAACAGAGCAATGGCAGTTCGAATCTGTTGGCAACCATCGCTGATTATCTCATTCGAATTGGATTTGCTGTTCGCCTTGTTCTTTTCGTAATTGGACCAATTGAGTGTGTTTTTCTATAGATTGCAAAGAGTTGGCTTCAAAATGTTGAAACTTTTATTTATATTGTTGAATGAATACATAATAATATTTGACATTGGCTCATATAATTTACTAGTTGAACACTTCATTCGGAAAAAGAACCATTTTGTTTAAACGTAACGATAAGAACTTGTATTGCTCTTAAAAATGAACGGTTATATTTTTATTTAAGGCTGTTTATCTATGTATATATAAACAGATCATTTTGGTTTAAAAAGTTCATAATTGGGTCAATTTGAATGTTATTCTAGTATACCTATAGAAAATAAAGCTATCATTACTATCGATATCACCATTTGCTCAATGACTTTTGCTATCAAAACATATAAAATATTAACTAATTTGACGAGCGCTTAAATAATAAATAAATAAAAAATAATTTAATGAATGGTCCACTAAATCCACTAATGATTTTTGCTTTCGAAACTCATCATAAAATATTAACTAATTTTTTGATTATCTTATTATATTTTAAATGATAAGCAAAAAGATAATAATTTAATGAATGGTTTAATATATCGATAGTAAATACGGCTCCCGTTACTATCGATATCACCATGTTTAGTATTTGCTTAATGATGTTTGCTGTTTAGAGCGTTAAAATGAAAAATAAATAACTAACGCTTTAAATAATATCCCAAAAGATCGATAGTAAATAAAGCTATCATTACTATCGATAACACAATTTCAGTGGTCTTGCTTAATGACTATCGCTGTCAAAACGCCGCATAAAATGTTGACTAATTTAACGAGCCTTGATAGCAAACCAAAAGCAAAAAAAAAAAGAAATCATAATGTTTATTTACTGTTATCGTATTGACACGCAACAAACGATAATAAAAAGTGTGTAAATGGAAACGCACTTGTTGTATGCACAAGTAAATACACAATATATACGTATATATTGAGGACATTTGCTGTTTTCCCCAAATCTCATTTGAACAATTTTGCAATTTTAATCAGCTTTATCTTTATGTGATGGCCCCACAGTTGAGCTCGATGGTATGAGAGACCTGCTGCTGTGCACTGCTGTTGTTGTTGTTGTTGGACTGTTGATGCCACAGCCGTTTTGCTGGGCTGTCATAAATCTATCAAGTTTAATGGCCGCCTCAGCGCTGCACATAATTTTATGTATTTTATGCTGCAAATGGTAGCCAAAACGCACACAAACACAAATCAGCAGCAGCGGCAGCAGCAACCCTCGATGTGGCAGCAGCAGCAACAGAGCCATCTCCCCCCCCTCCCCTCTACTACCGTCCACCCTCATTGCCACCCCCCAGGCAGAGAGACTGCGATTGCGACTGAGACGTAGCGCACGAATTTCACGCACATCTCAGAAGACTCACAAATTTCATAAAGTGGCAATTCAATCAATCAATTCTGACAGCCAACCACCGGGTTTTGGTTTCTCTCTTTTGTGTGGTGGGTTTTTCTTCTTTCCCAAGTCTAGTTTTTGCCCATTTGAGCGTTATGCTCACGTACACAATCACACAATTCAACTGATTTCGCAGACGGGGGGCTGACGACGAGGTCTGAAACAAAAGACGCAAGTATGCATAAATTTTGTTGACCCAAACCCAACCCAACCACCCACCTGATAGCCCATTTCATTCATTCAGTCAGTCAGTCAGCCAGTCAGGCTAGTCGAGAAGCTCCAGGATACGGATCCTGCCATTTGGCAGTTTAAATATTTTTTAATTGCCTTTCGTGGCATTTCGCCCTCAAGACGAGAAAGCAGCAAAGCAGCAAAACTCGGCCATTAGCCCAGTGAATCAACCCGCTTTCCCCTCTTCTTGTTTAAGCACCCCTTTTGTGAGTAGAGTTTTCTGTTTTTGTTTTCTGTTATTATCCTTATTTATTTGTGTTTCGCTTCTGTTTCATTGCCTTTTTTTTGGTTGTTTTGTTTTTGTTTGGTCTTCAGGCCTAAAACGACGCCTCGCTGAGGGTTTTCAATAAATTTTGCGAAAAGACGCCCAAGGAACAGTTAGACAAAAGCGTTGAAATAGAAACAAAAGCAAATAGAACAAAGAGAACATGAGATTGGTGAAGAAGAAGAAATAGAATACAAGTGGAAAGTGAAAAGCTAAAAAATGTAATATGAAGTGGTTAGAGGGGGGTGTTGAAATCAAATGAGTTGGAATTGCAGACCTACAATTTAATCGATTGGTTAGGGAAATACTTAAAAATTGTATGATTCTTACTCAATAAAGTATAAATATATCTTAGAAACTGGTATATTTTGTACTCTATGGTATATTTTGAATGTTGTAATATAGCAAAACACTAAATATACCATTTGGTATATTTTAGTATTTTAGCGCTATATACATTGGGTATATAAATAATACCGCTCTGCTTCTGACAGTCGATCACAATCGATTGGAGCTTTCTTACATGTCATTATTATGTACTCTATGATATATTTTGTACTATACAGTATATTTTGAATGTAGTATTATATCAATATACCAATTATAATCTCAAGTATATTTTTAGTATTATAGCGGTATATTAATTCGGTATATTTTAAGTATAATACCGCACTGTCTTGGTGCTATACGAGTTGGGTAGCAGGTATCTGACAGTCGATTACACTCGACTCTAGCTTAATAATTATATTTTATAACCACATTAAAATGAAGTATTGGGCAACAAATAAAATTTTGTAAATAATAATATCATATCAAACTAAATTTTATATGTTGTGGCTGACAATCTGGTACATTTTGTGGTGTAGTATATTTTAAATCTATTACTATATAAATATACCAAATATAGCCTTTGGCATATTTGTAATTAATACTGCAATGTTTTGCTTTTATACTCGCACTGGATTTTTATTCTCCCGTCAGAACTATCGAAATCTCTTTTGATCTTTTTGGCATTTATAGATTGATAAAGTCGATGTGACGCCTTAATAAGTATATTGCGGCATCAAGAATGTCTGTTTAATCTACCAGACATCGTTAAAAGCTGTACCATACACAATACCTTTTTAAAATTTATAGCTTTCTGCTTTAAATGATTTTGCGCCCAAGTTATCTGCGAATAAAGACAAGTGCTGTCTATAACGGGCAATCTTCTTGCTCTTTCGTTTGATTGAAAGATTTTCATATTTGGCAAATGGCTGAAAAAGGTTGTCTAAAACTTTATGACAGACATAAAATTCGGTAAAGGCCAACTTGAGCAGAAAATCAATAGTTTTGAGGCCTCAAGCCGAAAGGCTCAGCTGAAAGCAGGTGATGTCCCTAGCAGAAAATGGAGGAGAACAGCGCCAAGGACATTGGACAAGGCATCGCAGGCAATTTGTAATCCAAATAGAATGAAGGCTTATTAAAATAGATTGTGGAAATTAAGCGAGCGCAAAGTAAATGAACAAGCGAAATGAGGTAAGCAAGTGGTTGAGTGAGAGGGAGGAGGGAGAAGAAGAGAGGAATAGAAGTTGAGGCAATTACTAAATGATTGAATGGTAATTTCAGCAGAAAAGTTGCTGCCGCCTTTTGTTTTGCTTCTGTGCTGTTTTTTTTTTTTGTGTTTTTGTTTGGGGTGGTGAACCAGTTTATGCCAGGCATAAATTCCCATTATTTATGGGGCAGTAACTGTTTGTGATATTTTATTTTGCGCAAGGATAGCGAGGATAATTTGCGCCCAGGCGCACCCAACTTAACAAAGAAAAAGCGTCGTGAATGTTTGGAATTAATTGCAGATGGAGGGAGGGTGGGAGGAATTGGAAATGGAAATCACAAACAGGAAAAAAATGTTTTAATTAATAAATTGAATGTGTGCGAAAATTGAAAGGATTTTAGCTGGATGCTGAATGGCGACCTCACCTCGCCATGATCCGCAGTTGTTGTTGTTGTTGTGTGGTTGCTGTTGTTGTTGTTGTTGTTGTTGGAGCATTCATCTTGGGCTCTCATTTGCAGGCCATGCTCATTTTGTATGCAAATGATTTATGCCAAAAAGTGCTTGGCAGCCAACAAAACTGGATTAGATTGTGCCAGCGCCGAGTCATTCCCTAAAAACCCCAACGCCAACGCCAATCCCAATCCCGAATGAACCACAAACCACCATCTTCTCCCACCCTCCACACCTCCCCCCTTCTGCAGTGCCAACAACATCAACATCAAGCGACGTTTTTCCCGCCCTGCCAAATGAGCGGCCATTGCCTGCAAAGTTTTCGGGACTTTCGCCTACGACCTCAGCTCGCCAAAGTGGACGAAGCTTACAGCGGGGGGAGCGGGGAGGAGGGGGGCTTTGTGAGGAGAGGAGCTTTTTAAAATATTTACTTAACATCCTATTATCCCTGCAACGCAATGTGACGCGGACGAGCGACCCTCGCTTGTTGTATCAACATTAAAACGATAAACTTGCCACACACAGAGCGACAGCAAGACAGCGACGAGAGATGGAGAGAGAGAGAGGGAAATACACTGAGCGAGCCAGAGTAGCGCAAAAAATGCAAAAGGACGAAGGACACGTCTTGTCTGTCACACCAAAATGTCACCGCGGGGTGAAATACTGGCAAGACAAAAATGCAAACAGCAACAACAACAACTACAAAAACAACAAGAGCCCACAAAACACAAACACACACTTCAAACGGTTGGCACGACTATAAAATATATCCTGTAATTTGGAAAAAATAAGTCTCAATTCTTTAATTTGTTTTAGACTTCAACTGAGTTTAAATAGTCAGATTCCATTTAAAACTCTATGAAATTTAAGCTCAAATTCAAGCTTAAAATATAAATAGGGTTGGCAAGTGAAATATATTTGAAGTATTATACTGAACTCAGTTTTTTATAAAAAATATAAAATTGTCAATAAATTCCTTTTATAGTAAGGAACTACAGTTCTTTATCAAAAGCTTTTGATATTCAATGAAATATTAGGAATTGATTTATTTGGTTTTTTCAACTGTCAGTTGATGTAAACCTTTAAAACTTGAACATTTTAATAATTATTTCTGATAAGGGAAAACAAAAAAAAAATCAAAAAGAATATACGAAATTAAGATTTTTGTGAGAAAATATATACACTAGTAATATTGGAAAAATAGGTGATAATTTGTTTTTATATTTTTTATATACATATTTACGAAATTTAGATTTTCGTTACCTCAGCTAGTAATATCGGAAAAATATGAAATAATTTGTTTATATAATACTATTATATATTATTTTGTTTTTGCTTTTTATCGTTTGCAAAACTATTTGGTCTTAAGATTAAATATAATACATTTTGTTATAAAGGTCTAAAATTAAGGGCATATTTTCAATAGGTTTGTTAGAATCAAACTAAGTCAGTTCCTACAAATTTCGTTAAGAGATAGAAAAAGTTTCGAAATCTGACCTAATTTACAGAATTCCAGGGTATATGCCAGCAACCACACAAAGCCGAGCACAAATGCAAAAACAAAAAGAAGCGACAAAGAAACAAAGCAAACAAAAAAACGAAAAAGAAAAATAAAAACAATCCCTAAACAAAACGTGAAACAAAAGCGCGTGCGAGGGACGCTGACGACACTAACACACGATGCGCAGTGTGAGTGAGAGCAGGACAACGACATGCCAGCGCATAGATGAGCGTGAGAGAGCGGGAGAAGAAGAGTAGGCTGGCTGGGAGAACAGTTACACGCATTACAAACAAGAGAGAGTGAGCGCGAGAGAGGAAACATGCCAAGCGTGTGAGTGATTTATGGCTCGGCGAGTGACGAGGACGAACCAGAATTCTTCAGGATAATGCCGACATAACGAGATTGTTTTATGTACACATTTTCGCTCGTTGTTTCGCCACGCTCCACGACTTCGTTCTCATTGTGTGTATGTGTGTATGTGTGTTGTCGGTGCCGAGGCGACTCGACTGCGATGCGCTGTGTGTACAATATAATGACACTTTTCGCTGCCAGCAAATGGGGGCGAGATATGCGGGCTCACACACACACACACACACACACACACACACTCCCTGTTTGTTATCTGCTTATGTATGTATTTGTAATGCGTGTATGTGTGTGTGTGGGTGAGTGTCTGCGCTTATGCCCAGAGGACCTTCAATCAAACCCTGTAATCCTTATTCAGTGCGTTAATGAGCTTCACATTAATTTGTCACCTAAAATGGCAACGCACCTGGCATCCTCCCAGTTTTGCTTGTTGTCGTTGTGCTTCGTCCTGACATTCGTTGAAGGTCCTTGAAATGATTTGCCAAAACCAAGCTTAACTTAAGCTTTACTCGACTTCTTTTGAAACATCATTGTGAAATCTGGATTAATTTTTTTCTGCCAGAAATCGAAGGAAAAGTTTTTACTCTATTTGCTTTTTTTTGTCTTTTAGAATTTCAATGCAATTTTCAGAGTTAAGTTTGTTTATAGTAGGAGAGATTTCCCCCTAAGTTCTTTATAACAGTTCTTCAGCATCTGGCAATAATTCAAATACTATTTACACTGGTTAACTTTAATGAATTTTAATATGAATCTTTCTTAGTGAAGTAAAGGGTATTAATAATATTACAATAATTTTAGGTTATATTTTATTATTGATGAGATGTAGGTGTACAAAACTATATATAAAAACTACCCTGGGGGAATTTGTCAGTGAAAAAAAACCATAAACTGAAACAATTTAAAAAAAAGTAAATGATATTCTTATGGGTCTAAATTAGCATAATACTTAGAGCTAACATTGAGTTTAGAAACTTTTCCTCTTTCGTTAACTTTTTGCATACGAATTCTTTAAATTTTGCAATAATCTTAAAACAGAAAAATAACTCTAAAATCATTCTTAGCTCTAATATATGTACGTGTAAATCAGTAGCTATGATATTCATCTTAATTTAAAATAAAAGAAATTTTAGTATATAGTTTTTTTTAGTTTAAATAGAATTTCCCATCTATAAGTTCTTCTAACATTTTGATTTGTGTTTCATTAGCAAGGAAAATATGCAAAACAAGTTTTTGCAGAAATATTTCAAGTTTCAATAAAAACAAGTTTCTTGGTTACATTCGAAGGAAAAGCAGCAGCAAATAATATCGTACACAATTTCATTTGTTAAGTGCACAATTTACGAGTTCTTCTTGCCAATTATAAGCTCAAAGAGAGAGAGAGAGAGAGAGAGAGAGAGTAAGAAAGTGCACAAGAGAGCTAGAGAGAGAGGGAAAGTGAGAAATGATTCATGCTGTTGAGTTCTGTGTGTTTTGTGGAGCCTTGCCCCAGGGTCCTGCGTGTGTGATATATTCTTAATAATTTCTAATTCCAGCTAAAAATAATTCTAAACATTAAGTAGAAATTATATGGAAAAGTTTTACCGACAAATTTACAACTAACAGGCAAAACCAGGCTGAACCACTTGAGGGGGTGGAGCAAATTCACCCCCCCCAGAAATACGCCAGTGCAGACTGACGTCGATACAAACAAATTCTCATTAATGGGCCACACACACACACACAGAGAGAAAAGTCGGAAATGGGAGTTACACAAAATGGTACCCAAAGCGATGCTTCCCCCCCTCAAATAAAAAAGGCAAGCGCCAAGCTCGCTTTTCCATGAGCATGTAAATGAGTCGGCGGCGTTTTGGGTTATGACTCCAATTCGGTTCGGAGAGGAGAGAGAGAGAGCGTGGAGGGCGGCAGAAAATATGATTTTGACAGAAAACAACAAAACAAAATCCATAATTCAGGATAAAACATAATTCCACAGCAGCAGCAGCAACAGCAGCAGTAGCAGCAGCAGGACGAAGGACGAAGGACGAGAAAGGAGCACAGAGGACACACAGATGCACACAGAAGAAAAGAAAAAATGAGCGAAGCTAGAGGCTGGAGGTTGGGGCAAAAGCAGTTACAGTTATTTATTAAATCCCTTTACGCATTTTCATAATAATTTCACAAAATATTTTAAATGCGAGCTGCAAAAGAAGCTGCCAGCGAGGTGGCGAGGCAAGGACGAGAATGAGGACGAGGACGAAGAAGAGAAATAACGCCAACGACGCCTGCCATCGGGTGATTCATGTCAGTTTCCCCTTAACCGTCTGTCTGTCTCCCTGTGTGTGTGTATTTTGTGTATGATTAAACATTTATGCAGAAGCAAGAACAACAAACAACGCACAACACAGCGCAGCACTCATCATAAACAGGACAAACGAGCGTGAATTGAATCCCTTTTGGCACAACAACAACAACAAAAAAATCATAATTTTCTCGCCGAGAACAAAAAAAAAACACCAAGCAAGAAAAAGTCGCAACAAAAACAAGCTGAAACAAAAACAATAACAAAATAGTACACGAAATTGAGAAACAAATTGAAATCAGCTTTTGTGGCGAATTTGAAGACTAGTGAATGTCCTGTAAATAGGGCGAGAAATCGAATGGGAAATCGAATTAAATGGGATTGCAGAAATTATATTATATACTTATTAGTAATATTAGAATATAACATAATGGAATTTATAAAAATTTGCTTAAAAGCAAATATATTAAATTATGTAAGCTAAACAATTATTGTAAAATATAAATAGATGAATTACTTATAGAATGTTATATATTTAAAGATCAATTGGGAGTTTAAACAACTTCCAAGGAAAAAACAAGTAAATATACCAAATAAATATATCCCACAAATATAAAAAAATATACTAAAGGCTATTTTGGTATATAGATATAGTACTACATTCAAGATATACCAAATTGATATGCCACAAACACACTAAAAATGTACCAAAAGGCCCTTTAGTACATTGATACAGTACTACATTTAAAATATACCTAGATAACATACCGAAAAAATACTACAAATATACCAAAGGCTATTTGAGAATATTTATACAGTACTAAATTCTTGACATACCAAATTCATATATCACAAACATACTAAAAATGTACCAAGAAGACATTTAGTATAATGATGAAGAACTACATTTAAGATATACCAAGTTAACATACCAAAAACATACTTTAAAAATATGCCGGAGTTTCTATTTGGTATAATGACATAGTACTGTATTCAAAATATACCACAAAGTGTTAAATATACTAGATTGTCAGCTAAAACAACTAAGACTCGGAGTAAGTAGGCGTTTTTGTCAGATATAATTATTTGCATTGAATTTCGATCTCAAACTGATCTTTATACTCCCAAGTATCACCAAAAGGGATTTAAATGCCACTAGGACTCTTCCTGCGATATCGAAAGTAGCGCAGTGCGAAGAGACGAAAAGCTACGAGAGCAGAAGGTGGAGTGAAAATGAAAATGACAGCACGAAAAATAATTCTAATCTCCTCATGAATATTCCTTTTACATTTTCATTTTGCAAAGAGCGCCAGGCCAGCGTAAAGCATCAACAAAAAGGACAACACAGAGACTGAGCTGAGAAAAGACAGAGAGAGAGAGAGAGTGAGAGTGAGAGCTGGGAATGCTAAAACGTAAGCTAAAGAAATACGACGGCGTCATGGAGGCAGGCAGAGCTCTAGTCCTCGATGTCATCGTCGTATGGCTAAGTACTACAATGGAACTTTGGCAAATGGCTAAAGCGCAGAGCAGAGCAGAGTAAAGAGAAAGAGAGAGAGAGAGGGGTAAAAGGAATAGCAGAGCCGTTAGTTATTTCATTTTATTTGTAAGCTGCGCGACACTCGCTCGTCCTTGCGCTTGTCCTGGTCACTGCTGATGGGCACAAGTCGTTCAGCCATCGTCCTCTCTTGCCACTCCATCAACCTTGTTGTTGTTGTTGTTGTTAGCTTGCCATTTGCCATTCCCCATTCGAAATTATAAACTTGGCTGCTAAAGAAGGTTAAGTGATAAATTAACGCCGCTGCCCACTTTTTGGCCCCGAATTCGAATTGGGCCTCAGCTCGGACTTTGAGTCTGCGCTTGGAGTCTTTGCTGTTTTTTTCTGGGAGGCAACAAAATGTGAATGCTTTATGCACGAGTGGACCTTTTAGTTTATTGTTATTTTAAAGCAGCACAGCGACAGCATCAGAATAATTAAGAAAAGTGAACAGCTTTTGCCAATAGCATTTGATGGGTTCTACTGCCAACGTGGCCAATGGTGTTGAACCTTTCTCTTTTGAGCGAACTTTACAAAAGTTCAGACGGCTATTTCTATGACAAGAAAACAGTATAATCTTGTAGAGTTTCAGTTACAAGATATTGATAGAAATTTCTGATGATTAATTAATGAGTATAATACTACAATGTTAGACAAAACAAGTAAGAAAGCTATATTTTGAATAAAAGCAAAACAGTGCGGTATTATTCTTAGAATATACCAAATTATAATATCACAAAAATATTAAAATATACCAAATGAATATACAACAAAATATTAAAATATACCGAATTAATATACCACAAAAATTAAAGTATACCGAGTTACCACAAAATATATAAATATACCAAATGAATATACCACAAAAATATTAAAATATACCGAATTAATATACCACAAAAGTATTAAATTGTACCGAATTAATATACCACAAAAAATATTAAAATATACCGAATATTCTGGTATATTTTAATTTCGAATTTAAATGTTGTACTTCATCGATATACAAAGTTTGGCCACAAAAATACTAAAAATATACCGAATATTTCAGTATTTGCTGCCATATTTTGTATATCATGAAGTACTTCCTTCGAAATCTACCAAAGACAGCCAATTAGTAGACGTACTTTGTAGTATTTATTCTTATTCTTTTTCTTTTCTTTATTTATAGGTTCCGTACAAAAAAAAAGGATCTATTTATACCATATTTTAAGGGTAAGTGATTGAAACTCATTGAACAACAAAAACATATATTTGAAATCTCAATTTTAAGTAGCAAATTATAAGTGAAAATGAATCACATTCACTGCAAACATGAATGTTGATAATTTTGCAAAAAATACTGCACAAATTTGGGTTATTCTTAGTGCATTTGGCCTTGAGGTCTATAGTATTGATGATATTTATGGATGTGTTTCCTTAACGGCAGCCTAAATGCGCTCGTAACGAGGCTCAGCTTCTTGAGCTTAATCATCTTGGTAACCATTAAGTATTTCCTGTGGCATTATTAGACAATCTTCAGTCATGTTGCCAATAGACTAAGCTCACAATTTCTGCACTGAATGTGTGTGTGTGTGTGTGTGTGTGTGTCTCGACATCATCATATGCTACAGCGAGTAAGAGAACGAGAACGTGGATGAGTTGGTTGTGAGTTTTGCAGCCAGAGTTTGCCTAATCTGATGATTTATAGAAATTTTGGGTCGCCATATAGTCGCATTAATTACGCCTCATAATAAGTGATTTATGTGAGCTGAGCTCTGGTTCTGGTTTTCGGTTCTAGACAGTTACGGGGTTCAGCTCAACTCAGCTCAGCTCAGTTCAGTTGAGTTCTCTGTGTCCCATTGCAGGAGACACACACACACACACACATACACAATCACATCCTACATCCTGCGACTTGATAACAAACTGATTGTTCCGCCTGCGGCTACAAAATCACATTAACACAAATGCCATAATTATGTTTTTTACGATGGCAGCCAGTCAGTGTCAGATTGAGTTTCTCTTTCAGTTCCAGTTTCTGAGTGTCTCTGGAGCTGAACTAATTTTATAGCAAGCGAAGAGACACAGTTGCAATTCTAATTTAACTCATTTTAATAAAGTAAAGCTTAGGTTTGAATAAACATATTTTAGTTATTGAATACTACATTCATTTTTACAGCGCTATCTTTACACTGAAAAAAGTTTGTTATTTAATTAGCACATTCAGTCGTACATAGAAAAATAAAATCTAGATTGAAAAACAGATTGATTGCAAATCTTGTCTTTATTTTTTTTCGATCTTAGAAAAAGCATGAGTCGGAGAACCTTTCAGATTTATTAGAGGCGAAATTCGATTTTCAAGAAGTAATTGAAGTAATCCTTTTTACTATGGAACCAATAAATAGTTGTACTAGCCTCTACGATAATGTTTCATTTTCTTTTCTGCTCATTTCTGCTTAGAACGGAATACATATAGTCGGTATTTGACGCTTTGATATTTAATTTTCATCTTCAGTTATTCGAAGTTCTTGTTTATAAAAGTACAAATACACTATGAATTAATATGACTTTAAGTTTATACTAAAAATTTCGAAGAAAAGGAAAAACTTACAAACTCATTGAATATTATTGGGGTTCGTAGATAACAAACACATAATGTGAGATTGTTTATAAAATGTTCTGCCTTGGCAGACAATCTGGTATATTTTGGTATATGTGGTATATCTTGAATGTAGTACAACATAAATATACCGAATATAGTGCTTTGCAAAATATACTATATTTTAAATGTAGTACTTTATGTATATACCAAATATATATGGTATATTTGGTATAGTTTTAAAATATGGTTTTAGAGGGTATCTCTCAATCGAGCACACCCGACTGTAGCTTTCTTGTTTTTATAGAATCATGAAGAAAAAAAAACGTGATTAAACTAAAAAACAAACAACAATCCGAATTCTAAGATTAATAGAGGTCAATGCCAAAGTTGGGGATGTTGATAACCTATTTAATCTCTGAAGTGTGACGTATAATATTCTGTGGGTTATCAATGATTGATATGTCTGAGGAAATTCCGAAATATATTTACTTATCTCTATGCAAATTATAGTATAGTCTGGCTTTATAAGCACTCGCTACTCCCAGAAGCGACACAGTTCTTTAAAAGTCACACATTGTGTAATACGTTTAAATTAAAATGTATTTAGTATACGGATTTCTTCTCTCAGTCTTTGTACTGTGCGGCAACGCAGAAGTAAGTGCAACTGTTTAATTATTATTAAGGATAATAGTTAGCTAGAGTTTCTTTTTATAGAACTGCAGAGAGCAAAGCGAACTTCATGCCATATGCGGTGGATATTGCTTTAGAGCCCTAAAGCCTATCTTAGATCACTCGAAGAGCTTACAAAGCGAAGTCGATCACTTGAAGCACGAGCCGGAGAATCTCTCTGAATTCAAGAAATCAATCGAGCACTTTGAAGCAAAGCTGGATTCTCAGCAAGAAAGGATTGAAGAGCAATTTAAACTAATATTGCAAAACATTAAATCGCAAAATGAGAAGGTCGAAGAAAAGTTACAGCATCTGATGAAAGTAAAAAATGTAGAAGTTGGGCCACCTTATCAGAAAATCGGTTCCAAATACTATTATATTGAAAAATATGAAAAAGTCAATTGGTTTGAGGCTGCAAACAGATGCAATGCCATTGGTGGGCATTTGATTAGTTTCAAGAATCAACATGAAATCGATGCCATCAAAAATCTATTGCCACTGTGGACGGATTATTGGATTGACATTAACGATTTGGCTAAGGAGAACGATTATGTTTCGGTAGCCACAGGCAACAGGGCAACCTTTACAAATTGGAAAACAGGTGAACCCAACAATCAGGGTAATGAAGATTGCGGCGAATTGAATTCACGCAGCGGTTATCGAATGAATGATTTTATATGTAGTGAAAGGCAATTATTTATTTGCGAATTTCGAAACCAACACTGAAAAACTTCATTGAAAGAATATTCGAATGTGGTTTATATTTGTTAATAATTATGCATTGAAAACGAAAAACACTTTCTACGCTTGCAAAATAATCTATCTCATTATATATATTTGTTGAATAAGCAAAATGATGCATTGCATTACTTTTACTGATAACACAAAGGCATTGAATGTTTTAGGTTGGAAGCTTGATTTTTTTTTAAATATATTAATGAACATCTAAACAAATTTTATTTAATAATCAAAGCAACCGAGATGTGGAAATTTAGTCTTTCGGTTCTCTAAGTTCTTCCAGGTTAAAAGTCAGCAAACTCAGTAACCTCTGAACAGCTGCATCAGACCTTATCACACACATTCATTCACATTGTGTTCCACAAATGTGGCAAGTTTTACGCATTTTTAATTCCCGTTTTTATGTGCGGCGTCAATCAGAAAAATATTTATGGCGGCCTCAAAATGCGCTCTTGACTGATTTATTGGTCATGATGTTGCAGCCCTTACAATGCCCCGCCTGTGGTCCACACAGATGTGAGGCGAGATTGACAACTGTTGGTCAGGATACAATAGAGAAACAGCCAGCGGGAAGTAAAAATATTTCAGATGGCTATTTAATGAGATTTCCGATGTGGGATGAAAAGAATAGCGTAGAGTAAAATAAACGCTGATGAATAAAAAAGCAAAATTGTATGAAAAATGTTTAAGTGAACTTAATGTTAAACAAGTTAGAACTTTGCGGTATTAATCTTAAAATATACTGCATTTTTATATCTAAAAATATACCAAAGGCTACATTTGACATGGATATTTAATAAGATTACTGATTAGGTTAGAGTCAGATAAAGAAAACTGTAGTTATTTTAGAAATTTTGTTGGGTTGAAAAAAGTCTAACGATCTAAGTTGCTTTGGCCGACAATCTGGTATATTTTGGTATATTTTCAGTGGTACTATATCAGTATACCAATTACAGCTTTTGGTATATTTTCGTATTTGTGCAGGTATATTAATTTTGTATATTTTTATTCAAAATGAGTAGCGGGTATTTCAAAGTGGAGCATACTTCCTTCCATATTTATTAATTATTATTATTAATTATACTTGTAAATTAATTCTAACAAAGTTGAATGCATTTATTTTTATTGTTTGTTAATAATAATTGAATGCACTCCCTATTTTATTTACTTATTTTGCTCATATCTCGGATGCAATGAAGGAAAAATCAAATGGTCTTAAATCATTTTAACGGCACTACTTATATAGCATCAGATCGTAAAACGGAAACGATTCTACGGTCATAGAGTCGTTAGAGTCGTAAATTCAGTAAACGCGCTTAAGTGATTTTCTCACTAAAAACAGCGGGTCGCTTGGACAGACTCTCTCTCTCTCTCTCTCTTTCTCTGTAATTCTCTCTCGCTCGGTTTATGCTCTCACATAAAATTAAGTTTTATGTGCGCGGACGAAGGAACACAGTTCAACAATTAAAGAACAATAAAAGCCACTTGGAGTTGTTGTCGTTGAGCCAAAAGCAACTTCTAGCAACTTTTTGTCTTTTGTCGCCTCCCCTATTTGACTTTTTATGACCATCAACAGTTTTGACATGTGACATGTTTTCTTTTTTTTTTGTTTCGATTCAAAGTCTTGGGCCAAAAGGTGCAACTGCAATCTGTCACGCCTCGGTCACCTTGGACTTGGTTTCTTCTGATTGCGCTGTTTACTGTCAAATAATGGACGTGGCAAACTCGTTAAATTCATGTCATTTTATGAGCCCTAAAAGAGCATCGTAAAAACGAACGACAAACCCCCCGAAAAAAAGTAGACAATGTGATGTTTATTTAATTAGAACATTTTGATATTGTGACCCCTGGGCAACAAACAAAACGCATCTAGTTCAAGGCGTGAAATGATAACGCTTTATCACACAAATCGGAACTGCATTTGCAAAGTAATTTCGCCCACTCTTCTATACTCTCTTATACAGTTCTCTCCCTCACTCTCTCTCTCTCTCTCGCTTGTGAGACTAATAAAAATTTATGAGACTTGGCAATTTACGTTTATGTGTGCTTCACTTCACTTCACTTGACTTGAAACAAAGCGCAACTTCCAACAAATTGTGAAATTTACGATCAGCGATCGTTTGACGATCCCACGCGATACGGAAGCGCCTTCTTCTCACTAACCGGAGAGAGAGAGAGGAACATCAAGAGAGTGTGTGTCATTAAGTGTGCACTTAACGCGGATTTATCACCTCCACCCACATGAAGATGGCTGCCATAAAGATCACAGATCAGTCTGTGGGCTGTGTCTGCTTTTAAATTGATTATTTAGACATAAAAATAATGAACTAAGTGGAGTTTAGTATCAACTTTATGTATTGGTAATTGAGCATAAAAGTAGGTAATTATACACAGAAGAATCGAATGTGGAAGTTCGCTAATTAATCAAAGGCTTTAGCGATATTTAAAAAATTTATGAAATAGTTTAATAGACTTGCCTTAGTAATTTATATTATATTTTGCTATGTACTTTTTGTATTAGTAATAAAATTAGGTAATTATACACAGAAGAGTCGAGTCAACTAATAAATCAACGGTTATAAAGACATTTAATAAATTTAGCTGAAAGTATCGTTGTAAACAAATTTATTAAATAGATCAACAGACTTGCCTTTGAAATTTATATTTTCTTGCGGACTTTTTGTATTGGTAATTGGGTATAAAATTAGAAGAGAAAGACTGGAGATATTGTTGTAAACAAATCGAAGTATTTTCTCTCTACTCTTAGTAATATATACTTCAACTTACTTTCGACAACTTCATTAGCTTCAATTACGTTGCTTTTCAGTTGAGAAATATTTGAGAAAACTTGCTTAAGCTTAGAGTTCTTGATCAGTTCTTTCGACTTTTCTGAAAGCAATCAACTTGTATTTATGCACAAACATTTCTCGTTTATGCGATTGCCGACACAAATTTTGCATTTATGGCGAAATTAAATAGATTTCCGCTTGTCTACTAAATATGTTTTTTAGTGGATGGGAAGTCAGCGATTGGCTTTTGGGAGTGAACGGAAAACAACAACAACAACAACCGGACAACTCATATCATATTTATGGCCAGTAGAGAGAGAGGAAGAGAGAACAAATGCAATCAGAACACTAAATCTGATGTACGCAGCTAATTGCGCATAGATTACAAGATGCATGAGCGATATTAAACGCCGCCCAATGCCAAGCAAAAGGTTTTTTTTTTGCGATCCCTGTGCCAGGAAACGTTCCTTCCATCCGAGCAAGCGACAGCTCAATGAGAAATTGCGACAGAGACAACTCTATTTGGCGATGGTACGCAGAATGGGAATGGGAATGGCAATGAGAATTGGGTATGGCTATGGCCAATGGAACTGGAACTTGCTTATTTATTTCGAATTGACCCATTTGGTAATATTCATAATTTAAGTGCGCACGAAAGCCGCCGCAGCAACTTGCAACAGCGGCAACAACGACAACGACGTCGTCGCGTCGCGTCGAAAGAGCTGCATAAATTCTCGCGCCCCACACTCTCAATACAACTTGGCGATCAGGATCAGTTCTCTTCAGTCGCAGTCGCAGTCGCAGTCGCTGTTGCCGCGCCATTTGACTTTATTTGCGATCGTTGTGCTGTCATAAGTTGCCGCCAAATTGTTGCATTGTACCTGCTGCGTGTGCCCAACCTTACTCGATAGTAGTTGTAGTTTGGCCATAGCCAAAGCCAACTCGGCTAGCTTGTAACTCAGAAATCATTAAAAGTGCGAGATACTTTATGAATTCGTCGTGGGCCGCACAACAGCAACAGCAACAACAGCAACAACAACAACAAACGTCAGCGGAGATGGCGCACTTGGCGTGAAATATGCCCATAAAATCGCATCTTCGCCTCGTTTCTTCGACTCGCACTATGCAAACTAGATTCGCCTCAAACTCCGCTCCTCCTTCTCCTCCTCCTCTCTCTTCTACGCTCCTTTTGAATTATTGTTAACGATTTGCAGTTAATTTCAGTCCATAACTTTTCAGTTCGATTTCATGGTTCGCCTCTTATTGACTTTATTTTGAATGCTAATGGCTCGATCAGTTCGTCATTGGCAGCTTGGAAAATGGATCTGTTTAGAATTTTTTCTGTGAGGAACTTTTCTAAGGAAATGTGTGGTTAACATATGTTTGTTTGAGGAACTTTTCCAAGGAAAAGCGTGTTTAAAAGATATAAATATACTTACAAAATACTATTAAATGAAGGCAATGGATAGCTTAAACCCTCATTAAAGCGTAGAAGAAATAACATATATAATTATCAACTTGTTTTAAAGAAATCAAATGAATATCGTTCATTAAATGAAGCTATGAAGCTATGAAGATATAGACAGCCTATTATAAGATCGTGAAATCTTTGAAAAAATAGTAAGCTAAATATCATTAGCAAGTAAAGCGCGATTTAACAATAAAACATTTTTTTATTTAATTAACTTCCCTGAGAAAATGTGTAGTCAAAGAATTCATCAAATTACATTAATTTTACTTACAACAATCCATTAAATGAACGCAATAAAAGCCCATTAAAGCTTTGAAGAACTAGTAAAGTAATTATCGTCATCCATTGTTTTACGGAATATTCGAATTAAAAGCTCGTGAAAGCTTTGAAAAAATAGTAAACTAAATATCATTAGCAATTTCTCTAAGAAATGCGAAATTGAAGAGCACAACAACAATTTTTTTTCTTTAATACTTTTTTCTAAGAAAATGTGGGGTTAAAGGAATCATAAAATTATATTCGTTTTACTTACAACAATCTATTAAATGAAAGCAATGTATGCCTTGGAAGCTCATTAAAACTTTGAAGAAATAGTAAACTAATTATCAGCATAAATTCATTTACGGAATGCGCGATTTAAAAGTACATTCAAGCTTTGAAGAAATAGTTCAAAAAAAGTATTATCATTACTATATTTTTATTTTTGTATATACTGAAAGCTTTCATTGCACACCAAAGCTCATTAAAGCTCAGTAACACAATATCTTTGCAATCGCATGCAAATTATGCAAAGCTTCTTGAAGCGCTGTAATCAGCTTCCGAAATGCATAAAATGTTTATTTCTTTTTGAGTTTGAAGTAAACATTACTTAAAATGCAGAATACTCGAGTATAAAGCTGCATTCTCGTATTTTTTTTCTTTTACTGACCCAAAGGTTGTTTTAACAACTCTTTTTTACGAACAGGATTTAAGCAGCTGTGATCATCGGTTATGAAAGTCCCTCTTCGATCGTTTTGCGAAAACAAAAATTATTCACATCATTATTAAATTAATGCAATCGATTTGCATATTTTCTTTTACGACTCGCCGTAATTTACCGTGCAGAATTTATTATTATTTCATTTCTTGATTTCTCTCCATCAGCTTTGTAGTCGCAGTCTGCATTCGCAGTTGGCTTTTGTGTCTGTTTTATTGTCGCAACTTCTGTCTCTGGACCTGCAATGCCATTGCCATCATCATCATCATCATCATCACCATCATCATCTTTTCATTTACATACACCAAAGGGGGAACTCAAGTTGTGGCGATAATGACTTCTGCTTGACTTTTGCTTACCTGTTCGACTGTCGACTGTATCTGTGCCGGGATCAGTCATCAGCTTTATGTGGCATATAATTTTTATTTGGTTCGTTCATAAGAGCATCGTAAAATTTTTGATGACGTTCGTCAAATTGCAGTTGTCGTTGTCGTTGCTTGTTGTCGTTGCTTGTTGCTTGTTGCTTGTTGTGGATGGCTTGTTGCATCTTTTGCAGTTCCCGCAGCGCCACAAACTGTATTTCATTTGCGTACGACTCATAAGACTACATATTTATGATATCCATTTCGATAAGCGATATTTTAAGGAATTGCCCTCGTTCAACATTTATATTTAGCACACACTTTCAAAATAATTATGTCTTAATGTGATTAAAATTGAATTTTCGTCAATTAACATATAACAAACGAAAACGATCCAAATTCGATTTCCAGGCGCAGAAAAAGAAATATATTTTGAGAAAATTAAACTTCTTACTGAATTAGAATGTTTTATAATTTTTCAAGTTACAAATGTTGAATAAATACATAGGAAATATTCACATTGAACTTAATAAATAAATCTTATTTATAAGAACGAGGAAAAGGAAATACAATTTATACATATTTAATAAACATCAAAGTGCTTTCTTGTTTTATGCAAATAACAATTAAAATATGCATTTCATATAAAAACGAGTAAAAAAGATTCAGTTGAGTGTGTTCGATTGTAAGATAACTGAAACTTATTTTTAATGAAGGCATTCTATACCGAATTAATATACCACAAAATATACCAAAGGTTATATTTGGTATATTTGTATAGCAACATTCAAACTATACCAAATTAATATCCGACAAAACTACCATAATATACCTAAGGCTATATTGGATATTATATAGATATACTGTCATTCAAAATATACCATTAGAAAACAGTTTGATATTATTCTTACAATACCACAAAAATACTATAAATATACAAAAGATTGCATTTGGTATATTTTTTTAGCGCCATTCAAAATATACCATTGCAAAACAAAAAATATACCAAAGGCTATATTTGGTATATTGATATAGGGCCATTTAAAATATACCATTGCAAAATAGTTCGATAATATTTTTTTCAATATACCAAATTAATATCTCGTAACAATACACTAAATATGCCTAAGACTATATTTGGTATATTAAGATATTACAACCTTTAAAATATACCAGATTGTCAATCAAAATGATTAAAAATAAAGAATTTCTTAAATAACTTTAACTTTAATTTTTATATAATCGCAACCAATTCAAAATAGAAACAAATCAAATCAAACAAATCACATATGCAATGAAATTAAAGGAGGCCTTGCAAATTTCGGAATTTGGAAATCATCAAGAAATTTATATGTTCCTTGACAGACAATAGTCAAAAGTCATTCTGTCAACTGTGTGGCTAGAGTAAAAAAATTGCTTAACTGCAAAAAATATAATTATTTAACTCGGTTTTTATTGTGAGATTGTGTGTAAAGTGCAAAGTGCAAAATGAGTCGCACACGTCAGAGGGAAATGGACAGCGATGTGGAAATGTCAGAACGTCCTGCCAAGAGGCATCGTCGCGGATGTGATACACTCGAGTTGAGGCTGAGAGTTGAGAGGCTGCTGGAGATGTTGAGTGATCAACGGGGCGAAATGACGCACAATTACATCGAGGATCTCAGCAGTCTTGTGTGCGAGTCGAGAGAGTTGCGACAGACGCAATTACTGCGCATTGTGTGCAACTGTGTGGCCACACACACGATGCAGACCGGTGTCTATGCCACATTCCTGGGCCTGGTCAATGTGCGTGACTATGATTTTGGTGGCGAGACTGTCAAATATTTGCAGCGCCAGTTTGTCAAGCACTTGAAACTCGGCAAGTGGAGCGAGGCACGCAGCTTGTTGCTGCTACTCGCCGATTTGGTCAATGCCAATCTGGTGACAGTGGGCTCCATGCTGCAGTTGCTCTTCAAGCTGTTGGATGTCTGCGACGAAGAGGAGTCGCCGCAAGCGCGTCGCGACTTTTTTGCCTACTTGGTGATGAGCACTTTGCCGCTTGTGGGTCGCGAGCTCTACGAGAAGAGGGAGATGGTGTTGCAGGTGCTGATCAAGCGGCTGCAGCACTACATGAGCAAGGAGCGTTGCGCCCCAAAGTGTAGCGTAACGATGTTGCACATCTGGAGCCATGGCGAGATGCCGCAACAGGAGTGTCTGGAGCTGTTGTGGCAGCAACTGTTGCGTCTCGAGCGCAACAATTGGATCGAACAGCAGCTGCTGCGTCCCTATTTGGGTTTCGATGATCGTCTGAGCTCTGCTTTGCAACACGTGTTGCCCATTCAAGAGTTGCCACCCCGGCTGGGACCTGCGGCAACATCTAGTCAACGCTATCCAAAGACTCGAATTGGCTTTCGTCTCTTCGAGCCGAGTGATGTGCCAGCGGGTTTGCGTCTGCCCGAGGAGCTGGACATTGAGCGTTACGTCTTGGAGTCGCAAATTCTTGAGCTGTTGCAGTTGCATCATCTGGAGCGCAAGTTGTGCGCCAATCACATGCTTGCCTATGCCGCCTCCAAGACGCAGCTTGCCGTCCAATACTGCATCGTTGAGGTGCTGATCGGTCAAATGCTGCAGCTGCCACAGTCTCCGTACTTGATCATCAACTTGGGCTCGATCATCATTGAGCTGTGCAAGCAGCAGCCAAGTCAATTCTCGCAGATTGTTGCCCAGGCTGTCGATGTGCTGTTCACCCAGCTGGAGTTTATGAGCGTCTCCAGCTTTGATCGGTTTGTCATGTGGTTTTCACATCATTTGAGCAACTTTCGCTACCAATGGAACTGGGAGGATTGGGTGTGGTGCACCAAATTGCCGCCGCTGCATCCGAGTTCAATGTTTGTGCGCGAGCTGTTCAAGCGCTGCATGCGGTAAGTAAATACACTGAGCAAAATAGTCATGCTCTAGAACTAGGAAACTTCTTGAATGAGCCGTAAGAAAACAATTCTATATATGTCATTTGGATATATAAGAAAAGCAATTGCGACAAGAAATACTTAAAAAAGTTGCAATTTTTACAGGCTTGCACTCGGTTCTTTTATATTTACAGCTTTTTTTAAATCCATATAGCATTTTTGACAACTTTGTCCTTAACAATATTCTAAACTCTTAATTTAAAGAACGGAATCTTTCCTTCAAGTTTTTTATAGTAGCGAAAATTCAGATTCGCAAATTTAATTCTCGATATCTTTAAATTCACGCATCTTTTTACCGATATTTTTTTTAAGACCTTGTAGTTTTTAGTGAAGTTTATGAAAGTCAATTTTTTTTTGTAAAGTCTTCATTCTAGTTGAAACAATATACTTACGTATTTTTATTCATGAAAATTCGTTAAATTCATATTTCCTATTTAAAAACGCGAAATTTGTATCTTTAATTTCATATTTAAATAATTCTACATAGACTTTATTTTGAAGCGTTTGTTTTATTAGTAAAAATAGTTGAAATTAATTAAATTGGGTGGTGATTTTTTAAGTTTTTGTATAGTTGATATAAAATTATATTTTATAAATTCTAATTTTAAGTAATTAATGTTTTTTGTTTTTTTGATTATTATTATATTAGTATTCATGAGTTTTCTCATAAATTCCCTATTTATATTAAGTCGTTTTTCGAATTGCATTATATTGGTATTTATGAGTTTCCCGATTTTAGAACATGATAGTTTTCTCTCAGTGTATAGTGCAAATGTTTGTTAAACTTTCACTGCTGTTCCACAGTCTGAGCTATCGCGAGTACATTGTGCAGCTGGTGCCCGATTCCTATGCCGCATTGCTGCCACCGCCGCCGGAGCACATCTTCAAGTACATTGATCAGCTGCTGCCCGGGGCAAGTTTGGCAAATCACTTGCTGCAAGCGATACGCGACAAGAGCAGCGTTCTAGCTATTGGCGGTCTGGTCGAGGCAGCCGATTTGGAAGTCAATCTCAAGACTAACGTATTCATGCAGTGTTGCCTGCATCTTGGCTGCAAATCTTTCACACACGTCTTTGCAATACTGGCCAAATTTCAGCCTGTGCTGCAGGTGAGTTTCGCCTTTGAAGAGTTTGCTCCATTTCTTTTCTCACTCATATTGTGTTTAGATCTTGGTGCACAATGCCGCAGATAATCAGCTGGCCATATTGTCGGCCATCGCGGAAGTTTGGGCCAACAATGATCATTTGAAATTTGTGCTCTTCGATAAAATGCTGAAAACTCAACTGGTCAAAGCAAGTGTTATAGTCGATTGGATCTTTGGACAGCCGGAACAGCTGTGTCACATGTATTTGTGGGAATTGATTGAATCGATCATTAAATTCACCAAAAATCAAACCACTCAAGACACCACCAATGAACAAGGATTCAATGAACTTTTCATCCATGTTGTGCAGTGTTGCGCCAAAGTTTTGTCAGAGCACGAAATGTCGTATGAACAGAAGGAGACGGATTATTGGACACATTGGGTTCTGGGACGCCTGCAGGGTCTGCTCTTCAATCACATTGAAGATGTGCGTGGGATTAGCCAGCAACTGGCACAAGTTGCAACTGAATGGGAGCACTGCAAGCGACTCCCGAAGCTCATCGAGAGCTATTTGGCCTACATTCAATAATTACACGATGCATGGGAAATATAAATAAATAAAATATATACAAAAATTTGAAGCTTGTTAATTTGGGGAATTTATTAAATATATCTATATACGATTCCTGAAACTGCTGCAATCGAATCTTAGTTAAGAATCTGGTATATACTTGGTATACTTTAAATTGAGTAGTATTTATATATTTATTAAATATAGATTTTTTTGTAACCACTAATCGCCAATTTATTGTTACATACAATAACTGCTATCTGTATGATTGCTTTGGTTAACAATTTGTTGTATGCTTGGTATATTTTGAATTTAATAGTATATTAAATATGGCTTTTTGTATCCGCTACCCGTCAATTTAGTAGTATATACAATCTTTATAATTCGTGAAATTTTTGCAATCGGATTTTAGTTGATTTTGTTGACAATTTGGTTTATACTGTACACTTGGTATATTTTGAATGTAATAGTATTTCAAATAATAGTATATAATATAGAATAAAAGCCGTTGGCATATTTTAGAGTTTTTATATATTTTAAGATTAGCTATGATTTCAAAATAATCAATTGTTCTTTGAACATGTTTTAAATATTATTAAGAAATCGATATCATTAATCCATCTATTTTGCCATTAATTAGCACATATTTTATATTCTTTTTGTAATCAAAAAAGGGGCAACAAAGACAGAAACACCTTTTAAGTTATATTTGCTACCTTTTTGGCTATTTTACAACTATTTTTATACTTATTTAGACAATTGAAATCAAAAATTAAATACCTGAAAATACGTAGCCCTAAAAAGTATGCTATACTTATTTTTCGTATTCCATATTCTTTGCAATACTTTCTGTTTGATTATTGGTTGACTCTATGAATTTATCAGTATCGTAACTCCATATTAGAAGCTTTGACTCTGTCTCTGTCCACAGCCAAACCCAAAACAGTGTCCCCCAGGTTCCCTTGCCTTGCCCTGTCGCCCCCCCCTTCTGAAAAGCCATTCATATGGGACCGTTTGGGTTTGACATAAATGCCATGTTGTACAGTATGTCTATTTGGTGTTCAACTGACGCTGACGACGATGGCGATGACGATGGCTATGCACAAGCATGTCGAGGCAAAACCCCAAGCCTCTTCTCCTTCCCCCACCACCCCCCTTTGTTTACCCCTACTTTGTATATGGATGTATATTGTATGGGTTGTATGCTCATCCAAGTGTTTGTGTGCGTTATTTCGCGCTTGTGGTGCTAAATTGGGTGATAACTCCTTTTTAATGGTTCAGCACTGGCTGCTGTTGCCTCTGCTTGTTGTTGTTTCTAAGTTTTATTTTTATTTGCGCCGCTAAAACTCAATTTTCGAATCAAACAACCACGAGGATTTCTCTCTCTCGTCCTGGTTTTCTGTCGGTTTGTTCTGTTCTGTTCTGTTCTGTTTGCTGATGATGTCCTCAACAATGTCGTCGTGTTTTGTTAGTTGTTGCTCTCATTGCTATTCGTTGTTGTTGTTGTTGTTGGTATTGCCATTTTGCTTTTATTGTTGTTGATGGGCGGCTGTTGCCATTGCCATTGCCATTGCTGTTGCTGCTGCCGTTGTCACAAATGCAAATAATGGCACAATTGTGTTTGTGCAGCTTTTAACTGCTTTTATTATTTAATTCCTCAATATTAGTGGCGCTGCATGAGTACGTACCACAAACGGTGGCACATACCAATCTAATCACTGCCACATCCGCATTTACAACACATCGACTATTCCAATATAAAAACACATGTGGGCAAATATTCGTTAAAGCATTTAAAATACAATGCAAATACAATGAAATCTAAAAAATAATAAATTCAATTTTTCAATTGTCTATAACAATATATATATATTAATTTAATCATTTATAGATATGCACTGATGATTGTTTATATTTATTTCTATGATGATTGTTTATATTTATTTCTATTCATTTTTGGAAATACATTTAAAAGTTTAATAACATAAACAATAAATGTATTCAATAAATAAATAATGTAAATAAGTTGCTCAACAACCAAATTATTCAAAAATATTATAAACGTTTTCAATAAATTCTTTGATTTGATGTTTAATTTTATCTGCCTCTCAATTTCATTGCACAAAAAGTATAGCATACTTTTCAGAGTCGATATGAAATTTGGTTTTCCCTCTTGCAAGAAACACATTATGAACATTTGGGTATCATAATGTTGCCAAAAAAGTATTTTAATAAAATAGAGATATTACATAACAAGTATGAAAGCTATCCGTTTAATATTGACCAAATTAATATACCGCAAAAATACTACAACTTCAAGGTTTGTTTAGGTATATTGATATTCAAAATATGCCATCGAATACAGAAACCAGATTGTTAGACAAAGCAAGAAAGCTACCTGTTGGCCATTTTGAATAAGAGCAAAACAGTTCAGTATTATTCTGAAATGATTCCAAAGTATACCGCAAAAATATACTATATTGATTTAGTTCTGAATTGAAATATATCATAAAGCAAAATAGTCTGGTATTATTCTTAAAATATACCGAATTTATATACCGCAAAAGCACAAAAATTATACCGAACGCTCTGCTAGGTATATTAATACAGTGCTGCATTCTAAATATACTAAAGAGTACTGAAATATACCAGATTATTAGACGAAAAGCGTATCAAAATAAATTCAAATATAAAATTTATAAATGATCTATTGTGTATTTTGGCAAACATTTAGTATGGTATTATTTTTAAAATATACCGAATTAGTATACCCCAAAAGTTGTAAAAATACACTAAACTCTATGTTAAGTGTATTATCATAGTACTACATACGAAATATATGTAGAATACAGAAATATACCAGAATATCTTTTTGTCTGTTAGGAATAAATTCAAATATAAAATTCATAAATGGTCTAATATGTATTCTGGCAAACATATCAAATATCTGAAGTTATCAAAAAAAAAAAATAAATATTTATTATTACATTTAATGTTAGAAAGTTTTCAGTACGTTGAAAGTTTACAATGAATTATTTTTTCCACTTAGTCGTGATTTATGTGTAATGAATTTGGTGTTGCTTTGAATGGCGTTTGCTCATTCGCTTCGCTTCGCCTCGCTTAACTTCACTTCCAGCACAGGTGTCATTAATTTCGAGTCGAGTCGAGCTTGTCTTGTCTTGACTTTGACTCTGGATCTCAGCACATAAATTCGAGGATATGTGCAATTAGATGGCAATTAGATGTTTAAACGCCTCTTACGCACAATCATGTACATATTTGTGTATGTGTAATAAGCAATTAACATGAATCACACACACACACACACGCAGTCAAGTTTGAAAATCAGGCAGCCTACTAATTAGCCATATAAAAATTGGTAACAGCTCAGCCAAATAGTTGAAGGAGAGCAACAGAGAGAGAGCTGAGAGACTGGGCTGAGTAGTTGTATAAATAATTGTGCATGTGTTGCATGGCACGTTAATTGTTAAACAAACGCGCGTTTATCACTCAGAGCAACAACAACAGCAAGAACAATGGTCGCATCCCTGCCACCGTTAGCACAGTCTGGGCCAATATTGTCCTTGTCGTTTAGACGGATGAACGCAGCAACAGCAGCAGCAACAGCAACTGCTGTTTGGTTGTGCTTCTCCTTCCAGCGAGAGCAAAGCATATCATCAACAGCAAAACAGCGCCAAATGCTTTGACATCCGCCTCCATGCGAGGCAGTGAGGCAGTGAGTATTGTTATGTTTTTCGTATTTAACCTCAGACATGGGCCTCGTTTGTATAAATTCCAGCAGCCACTGCCAACTGCTGCTGCAATTGTACTGTGGAAATTATTAACAACAGCAGCAGCAGTAACAACAACAACAAGAGACGCTCGCGTTGGCGTCGACGCATCGTTCATCGCGCTCACATATGGCGGAAATGACACTTTTACATTTAGCCATCGCGCGCAAAAGAGTGAGAGAGAGAGAGAGTGCGAGTGCGAGTGAGACAGCTAGAGAGCGCGACACGTATGCAACACAGACGCAATAAACTTCATTTGTGACAGGCCGCAATGCCAACAGGCGGACACGGACATAAACAGGAACACAAAACAGGCGCAAGGGATAAACGACAGAGTCGAGAGTAGAGAGAGAGAGACACACACTCAGCATACAGCACACATATCGCGTATACGCACAGTCAACCCGATGGCATGTCAACGCTGTGGTGAGCACTGGGAATGAGAGCTGGATACAGCGACATTGGCCGCTGTTCACGCAGTTGCCAACATGCTTAATGAATAAACTGCGCTTCAAATATATGACCCACCACATTTCCCTGCAATTCTCTCTCAATGAAGAGCCTCAAAGCGCCGATAAATCATGCAAGCGCTGCTCTTCGTCTGGAGAATATAGACTCGCATAAAATGTGCAGCAGTTGAAGGGTGTAATAGCTTAATGGTTATGTAACTGGGTAGAAAATGGGATTTTCGGCATCCGTCTGCCTGTCTGTCTGTTCATACAAACTGGCAATTCTCAAAGACTAGAAGAGATAGCGATGTGAAAATTGCTCATAGTTTATTTTAGATCAAGATCTAGCTCATGTGACACCTTTCAAAATCAAAATTCGCAGAAGATAGGATTTTCGTTATCCGTCTGTCCATCCTTACTAACTCGCAGATCTCAGAAATTAAAAGATATAGCGATGCGAAACTTACTGACGATGTTCTTCTTATCTATATGGAACAACATCAATACTAATTTCATGTGACATCTTTTAAAATGGAATTAAATTAAGAAGACTGGATTTTCGGTATCCGTCTGCTCGCCTTAAAGATCTCAGAAATTAAAAGAGAACTTTCTGATGATGCATTTTTAATGTTTATGCAGTAAAACTCATGATGACTTAATGTGACATCCCTCAAAATCTAAATAAATCGTAACTTTAAACGTTTGAAAACTTCGCTTACTATATAATGCACATCTGTTCAGAATGGACTGCAAAAAAATGTAATCCAATAAAAAGCGTAAACTACATCATTCCTCTGCACTTTGTTCTTTCGGTATTTAAGCTACTTTTAGCATTTTTTAAATTACTGAAGAAAGTACATTGGTTTGGAATGAAAGTTTAATAATGAAAAACTTTCTTTTATAAAAGAAAACAAGTATTTGCCTTTCTGATTTTAATTTCAAATTAAATTGAATCTATAAATAAATGGCATTAGCAACTCGATAGACATTAAGCTATCGCTATCATCAGTCGTCAGTAGTTGATCATCAGTTGATGGAAGTAGTAGATCATCAATCGTAGGCAGTTGCACATCAGTCGTCAGCAGGAAGCGGTATTATTTAAGTTAGTCAAACCGTATCTTTACAATAATGCTATATTCTATATAACCAACATTACACAAGTGTCAATTATTCACCAAGTTGAGCTGAAACAAGCAATTGATAATCTTTTTCTAACTCCAATTTGATGCCCTCTTACTTACAGTCAACCATTATGCACCGCCAGCAGGAATCAGATGAGCTGGAGGACACGCATCTGTGCATCAAGTGCAATGCAACGATTGTTGGTCTCAGCAAGTACATCGAGCATCGCAAAAGCAACTGCCAAAGCAACAATGCCAGAGATGCAAATACAAAGCAAAGGGTAGCGAGAACAACAACAACAGCGGAGACGTCGACGACGACGACGACGACTCCAACAACCGATCACAGCTACGATCACAGCTTTTCGCATTTCGCCGAACCCGAAGCACCGAGCAGTTATATGCGCAAAGCAAAGACATCGAAGTCGCTGACAGAAGCCTACGATGCCAGCTACGAGCCGATGGGTGCCGATGTGTTCTTCTCATCGCTGCAGCTGCAAAGCGTCTCGAGTGCCACACGATCGATGAACAACGAACGTGGAGGCAAAGAGGAGCAGGGCTGGCATGGCGATCCGCTGTTGAAGGCGATGCGCGATCAGGAGGAAAGCGATTTCAAGCCACTGAAATTTGTGCATACGCCTGAGGCGAGCGACGAAGAGGATGACGACGATGAACCAGATGACTTTGAGGCCGATGACGATGATCCAGATCCAGATCACGATCACGATGCTGACGAGGATTACGATGTGACGCCGTCACGTCGTCACTCGCCACCGGCTGTGCCTGCCACACACACGGGTGGCAAATGGAAACCCGAACATCGTCCACCGCAACTGCAGCACACACATCTCGAACGCATCTCGCCCAGTTGGGATGAACCAGCCGAGGAGCAGCAGCATCACGATCATCCGCCAGCGGAGCATACGCATGGCAAATGGGTGCCGGGCAGCAAGCAGCTGGAGTATCGCGAGAATATCGATCTAACGAAGTTGCAGCAACCGAATGCGAGCTATTGGTGCAACATCTGCTGTCGCCGCCTCAAGACGCGTCTCAACTATGAGCAGCATCTGCGCAGCGGCTATCATCAGCGACGCGCCGATGCCGAACGTCAGCTGGAGCAGGCGAATCTCGAGGGCGGCAATCTGACGCTCACCAAATCGTTTCAACCCATCGAGCAACTTGAGCAGCCTCAACGCCAGCGACGTTGTCAACGTCGTCAGCGTCAGCGTCAGCGTCGCACGCAGCTGCTGCGCTGTGAACTGTGTCGCCACAGCATGGCCCGGCATCTGATGGGCAAGCATCTCATCTCGCACTATCACTATCGACGCCTGCAGCAGCAGCAGACGCAGCCACAGCGACAGAGCTCGTTGCACGCCATACTCGAGCACATGGGCAGCATTGTGCGGCATGCGCCCTTCCAGTGTTTGCCCTGTCAATTCTATGCCAACACCGAGCAGGCTTTTCAGGTACGCAAATTTCAAATTAGCACCACCACTTTGACAAAATCTTTCGCTAAAATAATAATACCAAAAGCTGTGTAACAAAATATATACAAATTTAGCTTTTAATACATTTGGGGAACATTTATAACATATCAGTCTGTATAAGAGACTGCAAGGGATAGTTCTGTAATCGACAATCTAGTATATTTTGCATTTTGTAGTATACTTTGAACTTTAAAGTATATCGATATACCAAATGGATAAAGCTGCAATCGACAATCTAGTATATATTGTATTTTATAGTATATTTTGAACAATATAGTATATAGATATACCAAATATATGGATACAAGTGATTAAGCTGCAATCGAGTCCAAGTTGCTTCCATTGCTAATCAGATAACGCCGTTAAATATATAACGCTATAAGGTCATCTTGATTTTTCTTGTGTAGTCAAAAGCGATTAAGAGATTGAGAAATAACAACTACAAAATTACAAGACTCATTATATACGTTGATGGAAATATTTATAATGTTTGCCTTCCAAAAGCAAAACACAATCGGTATTCTCCATAAACGGAGAATCTTGACAATAAGTTACTCTTACTGCATAATTATTATAAACTTATTATCAGTATTGAAACCCTCATTTTTGCTCAAATACACAGTATCTCTCAGTCTTCAATATAATAATATTTTGAACCAATCTGCTGATAAGGCGGACAAAATATTGAATTCTCCACTTCCTCCGTTTTATGAAGATGTTTCAACTTTTGCTCGACTTGTTTATCCTGCAATTTGAATTGTAGCAGACTTTGCTTTCGAGTTTTTATAATCAGAATTTCTAATAATAGAATTTATTGAATCAAATTATTTATTACATTTTAATGTTTTTATGAAGTGGCCTCACATTGGCAGTGCCATAAGAAGCGAAAATAAAATAAAATAAAATATAATAAATTTTAGCAAAGAAAATTGGTCTGAAAAATCGAATAAGCAATTCTTTAATGCCCTATTCAATCATATTAGTTGCGAAATTCGCAAATAAACAATTGTTTTTTGGTACATATATCATCATTCATTTTGTATTCATGAATCGAATTCAATTCACCGCAATGTTCATCACCACGGCTATTATTTGGTTCCCCTGATTTCCAATTCCAATATGTCGGCTTTTTGCCAGTTGCTACTGAAATAAATTCTCCCTCCTTACCTAAATCGGAAATGTCAATCCAATAATCTTTCCAAGCTTGCAATTTCTGCTTGACTGCATCGAATTCATCCTGATTTTCGAAACTAACTAAATGTCCATCCATTGCCAGACATTTGTTAACTGCTTCAAACCAATTGACTTCTTCAGATTTTTCAATATAATAATATTTTGAACCAATCTTATGATAAAGCGGTCCAGGTATTAATTTTTTGACTACCTTCATTTGTTGCTCGACTTGTTTACCCTGTAATTTTATTTGTTGCATAATTTGTTCACTTGCAGTGCTCAAGTTTCTCAATTTCTTTTGGATCGTATTATCCTGCGAATCGAATTTGTCTTCCGCCAAGCATTTCTTTTCATGTTTACAATCAGTCAATTGTCTCTCCAACGCCTTTGTATGATCTAATACAGGCTTCAGAACGTTGATTTGTTGCAATATTGTTTCAATTGCAATGTCCAAGTCTCTAAATTTCTGTTCGGTCTTTTTATTTTGCGCATCGAATTCGTTTTCCGACAAGCATTTATCTTCATGTGTAGAATCAATCAATTTTCGCTCCAACGCCCTCGTATGATCTAACACAGTCTTCAGAATTTTGTGGCAATATGTTCCACAAGTTGACTCCAGTTGCCTCGATTCCTGGCAGCTCTATTGAATGAAAACCGAACTTAGGATCCTCTAAAGGGGGATTTATTAGGAGTACTTACTTCCTCACTGCCATACACAACAAAGACTGAGAGAAGGAGTCCCAATATTATTATATTCATTTTGATTCACACAATATTAAGCAGAGATGATTTCTTCGAACTAAATCTCTGTTGCCCAAATCAGACTTTATATAGCCAAAATATACTATATGTACATAACTGAAAGCATAAAGCGAAATTTGATAATTGCGATGTATTTAATCTTGAGGTCATTAAAATTGGGACAAGGACAGAGATAAGTCATTGACCTTTGCTTTCATTAATCTAAGCATAACATATAATATTTTAAATTATATATGCGTTATCAGAGAAGCGTCTGGCAGACTTTGCATTTGGGCTTTTACTATCAGAATTTCTAATAATAGAGAACTAAATTCAATTTTGAAATTTTTCCTAAAAGTATCAGTTTATTACAATTTCATTAGCACAAAGTCACTGAAATAAGATGCGAAAAGAAACAAAAATAAATTTGAGTAAACAAAATTTGTCTAAAATAAAACTGTTGCTACAATCGAATAATCAATTCTTAAATGACCCACTGAATTATACAGATGTGTAATAGAATACAATATTTAATAATATTAATTTCCAAATTCGCAAATAAACAATTGTGTTTCGCTACATTTATCATCATTCATTTTATGCCCAACAGCGGAATACAATTCACCGCAATTTTCATTATTACCGGCATTGTTTGGTTCCCCTGATTGCCAATTCTCATACGTCAGCTTTTTGCCAGTTGCTACTGAAATAAATTCTCCCTCCTTAGCTAAATCGGAAATGCCAATCCAATAATCTTTTCCAGCTTGCAATTTTTGCTTGATTGCATCGAATTCATCCTTATTTTCGAAACTAACTAAATGTCCATCCATTGCCTGACATTTGTTAACTGCTTCAAACCAATTGACTTCTTCAGATTTTTCAATATAATAATATTTTGAGCCAATCTGCTGATAAAGCGGTCCAGGTATTAACTTTTTGATTTGTTGCTCGACTTGTTTACCCTGTAATTTTATTTGTTGCAAAATTTGTTCATTTGCAGTGCTCAAGTCTCTAAATTTTTGTTGGATCGTATTATCCTGCGTATTGAATTTGGCCTCAAATAGTTTCTTCGTATTCTCCAGCTCCGACAAGAATTGTTTTTCATGAGCAAAATCAGTCAATTTTTGCTCTAAAGCCTTCGAATGGTCTAACATAGGCTTTAGGGCTCTAAAGCAATAATTTCCACAGATTGACTCCAGTTGCCTCGATTCCTGGCAGCTCTATAAATGAAAACCGAACTTAAGATCATCTAAAGGGGGGATTTATTAGGAGTACTTACTTCCTCACTGCCATACACAACCAGGACTGAGAGAAGGAGTCCAAATATTATTATATTCATTTTGATTCACACAATATTAAGGAGAGATGTTTTCGTCGAACTGAACTCTTCAGGCAAAAACAGAACTTATATACCCAAAATATGTTAAAGCTTACGTAATTGATGGCCTTGAAAGTACATTGTATATAGCGAAGCGGATTTGACGTATGTATTTGACCTCGAGGTTATCATCAAGTGATTGTTTATAATAATAATATTTTCTTATAGTACGTATATTGCTTAAGGTATATATATGTTAATAGAGCAGCGACAGATTGTAGACAGATTTGAGACAATGTAATCTCGACTAGACGGACACGCGTAGAATATTTGGTCGATCAAAAGACTTAAACTTTATAAATACTGTGGATAACACTGTAATTCCCAAAATTCGAAGCTTTAACTTCCAAATTAAGGCTTTTTATTCGATTTTTAACGACCATCTGGTATATTTTGCACTCTTTGGTATATTTTGAATGTGGTAGTATTTTAGTGTTAGTATTTTTGTTGTATATTAGATTTTTATCGCCAATCTGGTATATTTTGCACTCTTTGGTATATTTTGAATGTGGTACTATATTAATATACCAATGCATTCGGTATAATTTTAGTATTTTTGTGGTATATTCTATTTTTATCATCAATCTGGTATATTTTACACTCTTTGAATGCGTTACTATATTAATATACCAATGCATTCGGTATAATTTTAGTATTTTTGTGGTATATTAGTTTCGTATATTTTAAAATTAATACCACACTGTTTTTCTTTTATTTAAAATAGGTAGCAGGTAACTCATAGTCGATCACACTCGATTTCTTCATGTTTTTAGTTCACTCTGGAATAAATACTCTTCTCTTTCGTTTGCAGTCTCATTGGCGCTCCGCTTCGCACGTGGAGCTGACCGAGCGGCTGGGCGGCGACTTCTGGTGCAGCTACTGCCAATTCGAGTGTGGCAGCAACGAGGAGATGTGGCAGCATCTGCTCGATGCCACACACAAGGAGGTGCTCTTGGCCCTCAATCGATCCGTGCCGGTGTGCATTGCCCAGCGTCGACTGCTGAGCTGCGGAGTGTGCAGCGAACGATTTCTCTACAATGCGCAACTGCGTCAGCATCTGGCCAGCGAGCACGTTGAGGTGTTGGCCACACAGCAGGGCAGCGCATCGGATGAGTATCAGTGTCGCTTTCGCTGCGACATCTGCGGCGTGGCACAGAGATCGCGTGTGGCGCTGCAACGCCATGAGAAGCACAAGCATCGCCTAGCGCGCTACTATTGTGCGCTGTGTCAGCTGCAGTTCGAGACGCCGCTGGAGGCGCGACGTCATCGCAATCTGATGCAGCACAAGCGTCATGCCAAGCGACTGCTGCCCAAGCGGCCAAAGATGCAGCGGGCAGTCAGGCAGCCAGAGCGTGAGCTGGAGCAAATGTTGTGCGAAGTGCTCGAGGAACAGCAGCCGGAAACGGAAAAAAAAGACAACCACGAAGCCATGCAGAAGCAATGCGACTGCGGCAGCTGTGCGCTCAGCTTTGAGACGCCTCAGGCGCTGGTCGAGCATCGACGCCAGTGCCATCCAATGGACAATCACGCCTGCCTCAGCTGTGGCAGCAGCTTTCAGTCCGCCCAGGCGTTGGGTCGTCACACACGCAGCTGCCAACCGCCTGTGGCGTCCACTTCCAGCCACTGCAATCCACCATCGAACTCGTATCACTGCGATGAATGCGGCTTTAGTGCGCACTACAAATCCGATCTGCTCTATCATCGTTTCTTTCACACTCGCGACTCGGCGATTGGCAAGAACGAGCTGCTGCCATGTCCCCTGTGTCCGAAGCAGTTTCGCAAGCACTCGTTGCGTGCCCATCTTCGGAATCACACCGATGAACGCATCTTTGAGTGCGCCGAGTGCTCGACCAAGTTTGCCAGGCGCAGCAATCTCAAGAATCACATGGCCACCATGCACGGTCAGGGTCGCCAGGAGCAGGCGACAGGAAAAGCAATACAGTCTAAGCCTGATCCCAAGCAGTTGACCAAGACAAATGCGGAGAAGCCACGCAAAACATTTCAGTGCGGCACTTGTGGCAAAATATTGAACAAAAAGTAAGTACGATTTCTAATTCGAGATTTTATTCTCAGTGTTGAATGCAAAAAAGTTATTTGAACTGCATCTCAAGTACGATTAATCATTCATTCTCAGTTTTGAATGCAATAAAGTTATTTGAACTGCATCTTCTGGCACAATATTGAATGATTTCTCAATAGAACTTTTATTCTCAGTATTGAAAGCAATAACTTTAATCAAGTTGCATTTAAGATCACATCTTATGGTAGTCCCTAATCAAATTCTTGGATAATAATTTATTTACTGAGCTTGAAAATTATTTGCTGAAATTTCACTAAAGTTCTCTAATAACGATCTTGAGCTGTTATTTCTTAATAATCATTTTCCAAGCTAGATCATACTTTCTTAGAAAAAAGTTATATTGATGTACCAACACATTTAATTGTCAAATCTATTAGGTTATTGTCTTTGAGTTTGAATACTGATTTAACTTTCTTTACTGTTCTCATTTCTTGCACTGACATTAAATTGTAATTTAAAAAAAAGCTGTATTAAAATGAAAACACCAACTTACTTTAAGAATCTGTATTTAAAGGTTTTTTAACTACATATTCTGGAATTTTTTTTTAGTCTTTTAAAAGTCTTCGTAGTAATGAAATGAAAAGAAGATATTACTTTAATACTTATGAGTTACAATTTTAAAGGTCTTGATTTGAAAGTCTTTTAAAAGCCTTTGTTTGCTTAATTATAGGAAAGACTATTGCGAATAAAATAAATTCTGTATTAGTTTTGTATTAAAATTAAAAGGTAAATTCACTTTTAAACTAGTGAAACTCTGATCGAAATTGTTTGGAGTATTTTGTAGTTGAGTTTCTATATACTATACTATACTGAGCTATCTCCATTTTGTTTTTTTTAGTAATTACAAAATTATTGCATTACTTTAGACGGCAGAAAACTGCAATATACAGTCCTACAAATGTTTCTTTCACCCCGAACCCACGCAAAAATGTGCGCTAATTAGAAATGCAGAAAATAATACGAGCAGTCGTAAATAGGAAAACAGCCTCAGGAGATGCAATGTGAAATGTTTTGCGCACATATGAGAAAATGTCATGCAATTTATTGTGTGTAGTCGCCTTTCAGGCAAATAGTTGACCATTATGCAACAACAACACAACAACAGCAAAGAACACAACACAGCACAGCATGAGATGCAGCAAATGAAAAAGGCGCTGCAAATGAAATCCGTGCAATTTTGCATTTTGTATTTTGCATTAATTAAAAATTCCGGGGCCAAAAGCGTTTGCCAAATAAGTAACCAAAAAATAACTCATTAAGTGCTGGACATTCCGGCTAAATTACGCAAAGCAAAAAAAAAAAAAGAAGAAGTGAGAGAGTGAGGGGGAGTTTAGGAAAACACACACATGTAGCAAGTGGCATGCGGCGTGTGGCATGTGGCAGGACTGCAACTTGCCACAAAGTATGCAATGCACTCGCAAATCAAGACTGCCTGCGGCTCTGCCACCAAAAAGTGCACCAAAGAATATAAACCAAGTGAGCACAGAACAAATGCTGACTTTATGCCAAGCCAAATAGAAAATACACTTTTTGTGTAGTATGAAAATATAAGTTGTTAAATTGGTATTCGAATTTTTCTTGAATTTAAATTAAATATATTCAATAAAACAATATTTGGTCGCGATCTGATGCAGAAAACATTTTAAAAATAGTTTCTACGGTCTTATGGTGCTTTGGCTGACAATCTGGTATATTTTGCACTCAATGGTATATTTTGAATCTAGCACTGTATTAATATACCAAATATTCGGTATATTTTCAGTAATATTGTAGTACATCTTAGCAATAATTCCGCACTGTTTTGCTTTTATTCAAAATGGGAAGCAGGTATTTTATAGTCGAGCACACTCGACTGTAGCTTTCATAAACAGATTTTTACTCTAATCTGATCTAAAGGAATATTTAATGTGAAATATCACAAGAGTTGATCAACATTATTAATATGCAACAAATAACAGCATTTTACACTGTATTAATTAATCTTTATTTCAACCTATTTTATAATAGAATTAACTTAACTCTTGGCAGATGACATTATTCAATGCTGAACAACTCGAATTTCTGTTTATTCGATAATTTCCGTTATCATCAATTCGCTCAATTACTGGACATCCAAGTCCGATCCGTCGATAGCTATTGCGACTTCCGAGCCAATATCTCGGTTGACTTAAGTGATGCTGAATGGCATTCAGGTCTTCGTTATCTCGCAATCTTAATAGCAATCCATTATTTAGTTCACAAAGGAAGTGTGCTTCCGATCTGGTTGCCAATCTAGGATATTCGATAAGCCGATAGTCTTCAGAGTCTATGTAATTGTTGGCTTCCAAGCTTTGAAATGCGCACAACGAAATAATACTCCAAATAATTCCGATTTGCATTATTATATTGCTAAGTATGATTGCTGCTATTGAAATGTAGATCACGACTAAAGCATCCCATTGAATGGGAGAGTCTTAAATACATTATTTTCGGATTAGTCAGCACATTGAGTTTTGTTGACTATGCGAAAATTTCGTAGTGAATGTTTTTGTTTACTATTACTATATTTGATTGCGTTGCAAAATAATTTCCTTATGCAATTCAATACTCAACACAGATGGCCTGTCAATTTAGTAATTCGATTTGCATCGATTTACAGATACTCTAACATTAAAAAGCACAAAATAGCTGCATTATTTTCACAATATTCCTCATTAATATATCTCAAAAATACTAAAAATATACCGATTTAGTATTGAGTAGAATATCAATGTACCGGATATTTTCTTTGGTAGAATTATAGTATTTTTGAGTAGCAGGTAAACATGAGAAATATAGACTTTGGCATTTGTTAGTATAACAATATACCAAATATAACCATCTGCATATTTTTAGTATTTTCGGTATATTTTGAGAATAATAATGCAATGTTTTGCTTCTTTATTTTTTATTTATTAAGTAGTATATACCAAATAAACTCATCGGTATATTTTTAGTATTTTCGAGGTATATTAGTATGAAATATACCAGATTGACAACCAAATCAATCACGATCCGACATCAGCAGATAATAAATTTCGTAGAGAGCATTCTTATCTGCGTTCAAAAAAAAAAAAGAACAAATTCGATGTCAAATGTTGACACAAATCATCCAATTAGTATACTTATTATTAATTATGGTCATGCTGTAATTTCAAAAGGTCGCAATAAATTAATCACGACAGTTCAAGAGAAATTCCCCGATTTGTTTTTGTTTACGTCGATTACTTAATATATAATATATTGTACGAGTACTATTATTTTAATCTCGTATTTATATTAAATAATCCCAAAGTCTCGCTGCTTTTATTCTGACTCAAGTAAGATTCGAGAGGATTAGGGGATTGAGAATGCTACTCTGGTCTTCCAATTACGTCTCAGTCGTAACTAATCATAAGTTTTCTTTTAATCTGTGCTATGTGATGACGTCTGCTGCTTCTCGTTCACGTCCTGCATTCACATTCACATTCATATCTATATCCTATAGTTGATGCTCGCTGCCAAGTTGCAACTAATTCCTTAAGCAAACATTAAGTTGAATTGCAGCTAGTCGACGGCTGAGACTCAGACTCTGAATCTGAGTCTGAGTCTGAAGTTTGACTGGGAATAACTGAATGCATAAAGCAAAGGGGCCTTGTGAGGAGAAAATGCAGAGAAAGATAGAGAGAGAGAGAGAGAGCATTTTCCACTTTTCAAGTGATTATTTGAAAAATTTATTAAAATGCTCATTTGAAGTTATTGTCGTGCGCGCTTTGATGTAGATACTTTGCTTTTACGACTAACGAGACCAAGTGGCCAGCCATGGAGCCCGAGACTCGCAGATCAACTGGCTGCAAGATTACACTGAACTGGGAAAGAGGGAAAAGGGGATGGGGATGGGGTAGAGAAGTGGGTTGCCAGTGCCAGCAAAAGTTTCCAGTATGCCGCAGTCGAAGTCGCAGTTGAGAAAAGGACGACGCGACGTCGTCAGTCATGTCAACAACGCAACGCAGCGCAGAGCAGCTCACTTCCGGAATTCCAGACTTGAACTAACTCAACTTTTACGGCTGCTGACGGCGGGCTGCTGCTACCAGCGACGCAAGTGATGACAGCGTGACACGAGTAGAATAATAGCAAAATATTTAAATATATAAATTTGGTAGATTTTATAGATTGAGTTCATACCAAAATATTGAACTATATAAATTTGCTATATATTGATTGAGTTTTCATGCCCCATATTGAATTATATAAATTTGGTATATATTTTATAGATTGAGTTTACATTTTTTGTCTGAGAAAACTTATGAATGTTTTTTTTTTCGAATAGCTAACAATTTTATGCTTTTCTATAATGGAATTTTTATATATATATTTTTTTTTTGTTTTCTATTTTGCTAATATGTTAAATATTGTATGTATTATATATCAACTGCCACTCAGTTCTCTGACGTTTCGGGCGAACATAGCATACGACCTGAACGTATAAGAACCGGAAAAATCGAGGTTTTCTTGGTGTAATGGAAATAGGCTTTAAAACTAACATTACCAAGTACAGGTTGATATGAACATTTTGGTGAAAAGTAATAATACTACATATAATTATAGTTAAAAAGGTTAAAAAATTTACAGATACGATACAATCTCTAATAACTTTTGACCTCCTATATAATAGAATTTACAGTTTAATCACATGATTACAAATTATGTCAAACGACTACAAAAATTTGTATATACTAAAATTAAAGCTTAATAGTTTAAAATGGTACACAAGGCATTTATTAAATACGATTTCTAGTTTGTCAGATTATCATATTCGTATATACATATTTACTCGTATATATCGTATAGCTAATTCGTTGCTCATTAATTCGTGTCACGAGTGCATCACTAGCTTATCTAGAGCCTGCTCGCTGGCTGTTTAGATGGGTCCTGTGCGGATACTTTGCCAGCATCAGCATCAGTCTAAAGTTTGAGGCGCTCACGTCCTCATTCTCGTCCCCATCCTCAACCTCTTTTACTCTTGCTCATTTTCATCCATCGTCGTCGTCGTCGTCGTCGTCGTCGTCGTTGGGCAATTCACTTTTATTGAAATGGCGTGCAATGTTCTGTTTTGTTCTGTGCTGTTTCAGAATAGGAATCGGATTCTTTTGGTATTTCGCATTTCCAATTCGTAGTTGTTGCTGCCGCTGCTACTACAGCTTTTCTCTCTACTCTAGGTTTTTTTCTCTGTAGCTTTCTATGTCTGCGTTTTTAGTTTATTTTATTTTGTATTTTAAGTCATTTCTATGCTGCATCATTCGTTCTCCCAGAGTTGATTCTGTTGATGGCACAAAGTGCAGTGCAATTCATTTTAATGGTCTCTCTCCATCACACCACGCCTCCGCCCCTCGTCTAAGCATTTTCCCCAGTCCTAGGTCCAGTCGTCACTTGAGAGTCAATTTCACAAAACTTGATTTCCCATTTCCAATGCCAACACACTCGCTCCGACATCCAATCGATTTAAGGGATTGGCATGCTCAACTCTCCGCCAGCCAGCGCATTCATTCACTTTTATGAATCTGCGAAATTGAGTCGGACATTGTTCGGTTTCTGTGGTCCGGCCCCCGTCAGCAAAACGTGTGTGTGTGTGTGTTTGTGTTCTGCTCTTGTTTTGTATTTGAGTACTGAGTTTCAATCGCTGTTGTTGTTGATGCTCATTGGCAAGTCGCAGCCAAGCCATTTCGTATCTTTTCCTCCTGCTGTCTGTGGCATCAACTCGTAAGCATCACGTCAGCATGCATAAATGTTTATCAAGTGGAGACCTTTTCGATTGAGCTTAAACAGCTCTCCACAAAAGAGAATTAGGAAAAAGAAAAGTAGTTGTAGTTTAATTTGAGGCAAGATAATCACATTTTAAAATTTCTAATATCTATCTATACATTTATTCAACTGTCAATTTCACCATTTAAGCACCTTTTTTAACTTATTTTATACTACATTTCTATATACATACACTTGATTGTGTTTCATTTTATTTATATATGGAATGTATGTATATGCTGTGTAATCTAGAACACTACATTTTATATTCCCTTTTTCATTTCCATGACAGCAACTCAATAATTTCTAGCTTTCAATTCAAATAGTCTAATGTTAGCTAAAGAAAACATTGAAAATATATTTTAGATAGTCAAAAGGAAATCAATGAAAATTTTACGCTAGAAAATGCGTCAGTCGAACATTTTCTTTAAGATTGTCTAACTCAAATCCCCTTCAACGCTTCACAAATGTCTAGGGTACAAGTCAAATGTCGCAAACTTGAACTAGAACTGATTGTTTCACATGTAATAAGCGCTGATAGCAGAGAGTACCCAGTGATAACATATATATTAAATTTAGTTTATAATCGTGTGGGAATACTAAAGTATTTCTTAGTCGACTATGCGATACGGGCTATGATTTTAAATTAACCAAAATTCAATATAAACTATTTTAAATCATCAATATTTTAAAACAATGTTTTACACCCACAGTAAAAATGGTATTAATCTTAAAATTTACCACATTAAATACCGAATAAATACAAAAATATACCAAAAGCTGTATTTGATATATTGATTTAGTATGCTGAACAAGCTATATTTGGTATATCGATATAGAATACAGTATAAGCTATATTTGGTGTATCGATATAGTATATAGTATATTATTAGATAAATTTGGTATATAAGCTGAGCTATGTTATGTATACCGATATAGTATATTAAAGTATATATTTAGTATACAAGCTATTTGGTATATCGATGTAGTATACAGTATATAGTATAGTATACAGTATATATTTGGTATATAAGCTATTTGGTATATCGATAAAGTATATATTGTTCGAAACTTAGTACACACTCGCTTGTAATGTATACCGGGTATAAAAAGGAGCGTATTATTGAAATCTATTAAATAGCTTGAAAATTCATTCGGATGCTTTAGTTCTCTGCTGCCGTTTGACAATAGTGAGTCACAATGAAAGTCATTGCGCTGGTGCTTTTAATCGCAGTACTCGCAGTTCAAGGAAATGTTCCGGTGAGATTACGCAACCAAACACTTTGCGAATAAATATAAATGGTTTTTTTTTAAATAAATACTACAGAGTTGTGAGGAATCCAAAGCGCTTGAGTCGACTTGCGGTAGTTATTGCTTCAATGTTGTCAAATCGCTTTTAGATCACTCAAAAGCAATGCAAAATCAACTCAGATATTGCAATCCAAACTCTGAATCAAACATCGATGCCTTGATTGAACAAAGGTTTAACACACTGCAGGCGAAGGTGGAGAAAAGGCTTAACGATTTGCCCATCAGATTGCCAGCTGATATATATCCCTATGAGCAAATCGGTTCAAAGTTCTACATGATTGAAGAGGCTCTCTATCTCAACTGGTCTCAAGCGAATCGTCTGTGTCTCCTAACGGGCGGACATTTGGTGCACCTTCGGGATCGAAACGAGCTGAACGCTATTATACCCCGGCTGACCAACAACGATTATTGGTTGGATATCAACAACATTCTGAAGGAAGACGATTATGTATCCAAAACCACGGGCAAAGCACCGCCATTCTTCGCTTGGTTTCCAAATGAGCCAAACAAGGGTCAAGAGCGCTGTGTTGAGCTGCACAATAAGTTCTCAGTGTATGCAATGAAAGATGCCAAGTGCGATACTAGTTATTTCAATATTATATGTGAGAAGGAATTTGATTAGTTCAGTGATGAAAATGTAATACTCTTTCCTTAACATTATCAATAAACATGCACACGCAAGTAGAGTATTGAATATTGAGTAAGATTTAACTCTGGTAACATTCCGATGCTCTTTACAGGGCAACAGTTTGATTCGTTAATCAGTCAAATTATTGCATAAAGAGTTCATTTAAATAAGGGTCATTTAAGCTCTATTAAAACAGACAAAACCAAAACCATTGCAACCAATACAATTTCTATAATAATCTGATTTGTACTTTCTGTCTTTCCTTGACTCTTGACATAGCTAAATACACAACAAGTAAAAAATCTACAGTCTGGTGTGCTCTTCTGTGAGATACCCTTTACTCATTTTAAATAAAAGCAAAACAAATACTCATATACTAGTATATCGATATACCAAATATAGTCTTCGGTATATTTCAGTATATTTATATATATTTGCTTGGTATATTTTAAGAAGTTGCGGTATAGGAATATAAAATATACTAAATTATATATAAAATAACGAAAATATATATGTTGATTCCTAAAATTAAGGCTCTGTTTCTTAAATCTTCTGACTGCTGATGCCTCCTTCTGCCTGCGACATATATAGTTTCTCTTGGCAATTTATAATACCCTTTAATAAAGTATAATAATAAAAACCTGAGATGTGAGATTGAGTAGACTCGCATTCACTGAGCAGTGCTCAACAAAAACTGCGGAGATAAGAAGAGTAATAAGTAATCTATTCATTTTAATCAGCAGTATTTAAATACACTATCAACATGTAATCAATAACAAATGCAAAATAATAGATGTTCTTCTTATCAATCAGTTTGATTTTTTATATATTATAAATTACTATTATGCATATTTAGTATTCAGTTAATTTTGTAAATACGTCAAAGGGAAACTAGTAAGAATGTCGCGTGTGCTCGACTGTGAGATACCCGCTTTACATTTTTAAGTATAGCAATACATAAAATATACCGAATTGAATACAAAATATACCAGATTGCAGACCGTAACAATATACCAAATAATATTTAAATATACTTAAGACAATATTTGGTATATAATTGAACTACTACATTAAATAAATTCCATATATGATACTCAAAAAATATACTCAATCATAACCAAGGCAATAAGCCGAAATATACTTAAATATTCCGAACCCTATATTTAGTATATGGTTGTACTCTTGCATTAAAAATATACCATTGAGAATTAAATATACCAGATTGTCAACTAAAGCAACTAAAATCTGACTATAGCTTTCCTTGCTATATAAAATTTTTACCTAAACAACTTCAACTATTTTTGATCAATTTAACAACTTTATGCTGAATGAATACCTGAAATATCCCCGCTCAAATCTAGTTTAAAAGGCTTTATTTGGTCAATCATTTTTTCTCTCTTATAATTTCTATACATTCTTATTAATAATCTGTAAGTGAAGAAGTTTATTTAGAGTTGGGAAATATGCATAGAAGTGATTTGGATATCAAATGCGTTTGTAATGAAATAAAGAATATTGCAAGGGGTTAGAGGTAAGGCGTAAGACATTTAACGATAATTTCCGGCGACGCTTCAAGTTGTGCTGCCGCCTCGCAGATAAGCCAACGAAAATGAAGAAAAGGTGTTTGGGTGGCACTTCCCTAATTACACATGGGGGCATAAATGTGTGTGTGTGTGTGTGAGTGTGTGCAGCCACGCCCACTTGAGCTTGATAAAAACTAATTTCACATGCAGCACAGGACGAACCATCAAAATCCAGCTAATGTCGCACAAGCGAACAACAACTTGGAGAACTGCAAAAGACGATGTGGCACAAGACTTACGTACCAATTACATGAAAGTTGGACAAGGATTGGATGCCGCTATACGTAAAGAGAAAGGGGGAAAGGAGGAGAGGGGGAGTGGCAGCTTGACTGGCGAAAACTTGAGCACATCCTTGTGAGTGACACCGGAAGCTGTCGCTGCACTGGTGACTAAAACCCGCGGCACAAAACTTGTGCCAAGCCAACACACACAGACAAGGAAGACAAGCAAAAGGCTGTCATAAATATTTATGCGAGTTTTGGGAACAACAATGCCAAAGACAGAGCACAACACCATTGACTGCGACGACGACGACTACACATGCGATTGTCTAAGAAGCAGTTCAGATGCGAGATGGAGTTGGGAGTTGGGAGCTGGGAGTTCAAAAGGAGGCAAGACACAAGGAATTGCAGCTGACAATGAGCAGGCAGCAGCAGCAGGATACATTTGCACCTGCAGCTGCCGCACCCGCGACATGTTTGCTCAGCGTCTTGGGCTTCCGCCAACCATCCAGCCAGCCAGCCATGTCCTTTGCTCCTTCTGCTCCTGCTCCTCCTGCTAATGGATGGCGTGCAAAAGTTGACACAACACCGCCAGCCCAAAGCCAAACAGCTTCTTTGCCGCATGCAGCTGCTGCTGCTTCTCGTGTTGCTCTCGGCTGATTTCTGTAGACTTCAGTTCGACTTTGAAGGCAGCTCCCCCCCTCCTTCTTCTTCAGCTCCCCTTCCTGACTTCCACCCAGCCATTGGCTGCAGAACAAAAGGGCAAAGTTTTCGTCGCCAGGCGTGAAACGTTTCGTCAACTAATCGCAACGAAGTTGCCTCGCTGCCAGCTCATCCTCATCCTCATCCCCATCCCCATCCCCATCCTTAGTCGCATTCTCTTTCTTATCCTTATGCATATTCACATTGAAAGGCGGCGCTTGCCGCAGGGCGTGTTTCGATTTTAAATGTTTTATGCAATGAATGACATTTTAAATATTGGTATTTCGTCAAATTTTAGAAATATTACAAAAAGAGATTAAACTTGATTTTATTTTCTTATCTCTCAATAAGTCGCGTGACTTAGTAAGAAAAACAGATTCAATTTCACACATTACTATATTTTATATTATTTAAAGAGACAAAATCGGGTCTTAGTTACTTTGGTCGACAATCTGGTATATTTTGCCAATCATTGTATATCAATGTACTAGATCTAGATATACCAAATATAGTCTTTGGTATATATTTTGTATATTGCGGTATATTAATTCGGTATACTTTAAAGTTAATGGTGTGTTTTGAATGTACTATGATATCAATATACCAAATATAAGGTTTGGTATTTTTTTAGTATTTTTGCGATATATTTATTTGGTATAGTTGAAAGTTAATGGTGTTTTTTGAATGTGCTATTATGTCAATTTACCATATTTAGTGTCTGGTATATTTGTGGTATTTTTGCGGTATATTAATTTGGATACTTTAAAGTTAATACCGCTATGTTTCACAATGGGTAGCAAGTGTCTTACAGTCGAGCACACTCAACTTTAGCTTTAAACTAAAGATAGCATCCAAAACTTACTTTGAATTCTGTTGACCATAAAAATGTTAGGTTTTACTTTAATGTAAATAATTTATGCATTTATACTAAAATCAATCTGGAAGCGTTTTGCTGTACTATGAATAGTTATGATTTTCCATTTTCCCGAAAATGTTGGAAGCATTCAATTTACGTTAATGACAGTTGGAATTTGTGAATGGAAATAAGTATCTAAGAGATGCGAATTAGTGAGACAGACAGTTAAAGCTGTAGAAGTTTGAGAAAGAACTGAACTGAAAAGCGAAAAGCAAGAAGAAGAATATAAAGCAGAAGAAGAGGAAGCGTAAAATGCAGTTGAGGAAATAAAAGTTAATGTTATAACTGAAAATACAGGGAACGAACGAAAGAGCGAAGCGAAAGATAATTTTGTTGTTGTCGTTGTTGCATCTAATTCGCTTTGCTTTCATTTGTTGTTGCCGTCGGCGCCATTATCCCAGTGTGCACGCCAGCAACATCAACAGCAGCAGCAGCAACATCAACAACAACAACGACAACAACAACAACAATTTACGGGAAAACTCCTGCAGGTGAAATGGCATCCTTTTGTCAAGTCTCAAACGCCAGCATCGACTTGCTGTTGTCCACCGCCCACCTCCCCCCCCCCCCAACCTGCCACGCCCATCATCATCCTGTTGTCGTTGTCGTTGTCATTGTCGTTGCTATTCAAACTCCATACAAAGTGACATTTCACATATCAACGCCAACGTTGTCGTTGTTGTTATTGTTGTTGCTGTTGCTGCCGCCCACGCGACGGCATCATTAGAAATGCATGACAATGTCTCCAACACCAGCCTGGCCACGCCTCCAAGCACACTGTTTCCCCCTCCCACCCAGCAACAACAACAAGAACAACAACTACCTGATATCGTTGCTAGCATTGTTGCCGTTAAGAGGAATTTAGATTAAAGATTGAAACTTTGTTAATGTCGCGCATTATTAAGAAGAATCTTTTTCTATATGCCCAACCAACGTCACATAAATTCCAAATGAGCTACGGAAATTAACACTTTCAATATTTATGCGCACAAATGTGAGCAGAAAACTAAGCACAACATTGCAGTCTGTATTAAATTAAAGTCAAGTTTTTTGACTTTCTAGTTAATAATCATTTACTTTATTACGCAAAAGTATTTCGAACAAAATGATAAGTCTAAGTGTTTTACTTACGTTGATGTGTTGTACAAATAAATATCGATTTTTCTTAAAGTTATTAAGCAAATTAAAAACATTAAAATGTAGTTAAACGCATTGCAACAGAATTTAAGTTTTCAAGTTAAGATAAAAGCAATGCATTTCTCATAGCTTTCTACAGCTCTAACCAAAAATGTATAGACTTTAACTTTCAGAATACAATTTAACTGTAAACTCAGTAAAAAAAAACACTATTTTTCTAACAGTAAACCAAAAAAAAAACTAACATAAATCATAAGTACTATTTGGAAAATCGATATAAAACTACATTCCAAATAAATCAGGTATTGTGCTGACAATATACCAAACAAAAATACCAAAATATATCATAAGCTGTATTTGGTATATTGATTTAATACTGCATTCCAAATATATCAGGTACCATAAGCTATATTTGGTATATACTACATTCCATGTGAATCATTATAGTATTATGCTCACAATATACCAAACTAATATACAAAAAAAAACTAAAACATATGCAATAAGTTATAGCTGGTATATTGATATACTACGACATACCAAAGATACCAAATACCTTACTTTAAGTGCAAGCATCTATGGCATTTGTTATTTTAAATCATTTTGAAGCAATATGTGTTTGAAACCCTTAATGTCCGACTAATTTAAAGTGAGCATTGGCCTTAGACAATAACGACAACAACAACAAAAACAACAATGACGATGAGAACGACGAAGACTCTCAGCTGTTTCGATTAATTAGCATCTGTAATTGATGTGCAGAAAAGTTTTGCCTACGAGTTTGCATTTGGATTGTGGGCCGACAACTCGAACGGACCTTTTTTGAGTGGACACGGACATGGACATGGACATGGACACAGACTGGGACATGGACATGGTCGGTAGGTCGGTTCAGGTTCGTGTCTCTGTGCCCATTGAACGTGCCTTTGCATGCGACGTGACTTTGGTGCGAATTACTTTTGCTTTGATTTAATGTAATTAAAAAATGTTCACATAAAATGCGAAATACAACAAAACAAATAGAATAAATAAATGTGATGTAACATCCGTCTCTCTCTCTCTCTCTCTAACCATCTCTACAACTTTTCTCTTACAGATCCTCTTTGAAGGACCACGAAATGCTTCACACTGACCTCAAGCGCAGCCTTCGCTGTCATTTTGAGGGCTGCCACTATTCAACGTTTCGCAGTGCAGCCCTGAAAACTCACCTGCTCTCCCATGCCGAGGGCAGTCACAAGTGTTCCCACAGCAATTGCAGCTATGTGGGCAAAAGTGCTCAGCACTTAAAGAGGTGAGTTGCCATAGGCTTTAAAACTGTTTCAGCTACAATTTATTTGCAGTCATTTTTAGTACTTACTTTCTTTAATAATAATAACAGTATTTATTTGGTTAGTTGCTATTAGAAAAAAATTGTTTAAATTTGTAGAAATTAGTTGAAAAATAATTATATATTTTTAGTTAATGATGTGGTTTTATAGTATATCGATATACCAAATATATACTTCGGTATATTTTTTGATATTTTTTCGGAATATAAATTTGGTATCGATTTAAGCGCTAAAGACTTAATGAGGTGAGTCGCCATTGGCTTTAAAACTGTTTCAGCACTGATTTGCACAGATTTTCAGTACTTTCAATCTAATAACAGTATTTATTTGATTAGTTGCTATTCGAAAAGAATTGTTGAAAATAGTTGAGAAATAATTTTACATTTTGAGTTGATAATGTAGTATATTTTGTGGTATATTTTACGTTCTTTTGAACGTTATAGTATATTAACATACCAAAAAATATGCTTTGGTATATTTGTGTATTTTTTGGCATCATTAATTTGGTCTCTTTTTGGATCAATATAAAGTCTTTAGTATATTTTGAAGATAATAGTATATTTTCGGTATATTTTAGTATTTTATAGGATTTTAAGTTTAATACCGCACTCTTAATGTTTCAATGAAAATGGAAACTCCTTTAAATTAAAATCTCTATTTAAAATTCTTTGGCATGGCAAATAAAAAGTCAATTATTTTAATCAAATTTCAATTCAGATACTTAAATTGTGTATAACAAAGAAGTATGTTTCGGTTGTAGAGTTTACGGCCTGTTCTTTTCGCATATGAAGTAACACTTATCGTAGCAAGAAACATCATTCATCGTATAGATTTTATCCACCTCACGCAACTGCACGCAATCTTCGTTGGAGTTTGCATCGTTCGGTTCACCGGGCGAATACCATTTTAAGAACGGCGCCTTTAGTCCAGATGTCAGCGATATATATTCACCCTCGTTGGCCAAATCATTGATATCGATCCAGTAATATTTGTCTTTTAACTTCCCAACCAATACCTCAAGATCATGCTCATTTTGTAGATGCGCCAAGTGTCCACCCAATTCGCTGCATTTGTGAGCAGCCTTGAACCAATTCTCCTCGTGCTCATGCTCAATATAGTAATACTTTGAACCGATTCTCTCAAATGGCAATGCTTGAATTGGATCGATAGTTTTATGCAGTAGACGCTCAATATTATCCAATTTCTCTTGAGTCTCGGAATCCTCAATAGCTTGCAAGTAATTGATTCTGCTCTGCAATACACGAGTGTGCTCCAAAATTGGGTGCAACGACTTAAAACAATAGTTGCCACAAATAGATTCAAGCTCTTGCCATTCTTGGCAGTTCTACAAAAGTGAAACAAGACTTGTCAATATCAATTTATTGATAATGCACTATACTAAAAAAACTCACTGCTTTGCACTTTTGCACGGCAAGCACTGCGATTAAAATCGAAAATAAAACTATTTTCATTGCAGCCCAATTTGTTTTCAAAAACTTTTATAACAATAAACAAAATATTCCGCGCTTGTATTTTATAAATGAAAGCTGGCAAACGAATGAAGCACATGCAAAAAGTTGTCATGAAATTGAACAATTTGAGATCTTAGAGTACAGTGACAACTCGCTAAGTGAGCCACCACTTTTGATGAACACTTTCTATATAGCTCAATTTAAATAATATCTTAATCTTTTTTAGGAACATTTTTTCCATGAACTGAAAAAGTTGTTTCATTGTCAGTGTTCTGCCAAGAGAGTTTTTACTGTAATGTGTTATACAAATATTCCTTATCAAATGACCTGTGACGTGACAAGAACTTGTAATCTTTTTATATATAATAATTCGTATTGTATTGTACATATATATTCCTTATCAGCAATTTGAAAACAAGTGTTGAAAAATTGTTTGTTCTGATGCAAAAACGATTTATTCAAGAATCAAATTTTAGTATACAATTACGTACATGTTTAATAGATTTATTAAGACTGAATATACAAATATTCTAAAGTCTTTATTGCCTTTCGCAAATAAAGTTACATTCAGTGACACAATGACCATCGTTCATCAGATAATTTGAATTTGACTTACGAATAAGTAGAATGCAATCTTCATCATGTAGATTATTCGGTTCGCCTGAATTCCATTTGGGGAGTGGCGCCTGCTTACCAGTTTTAAGGGATATATATTCACCTTCACTCTCAATGTCGTTCATATCAATCCAATACAATTTTGCACTTAATTTCGAAATAATTGCATTGCGTTCGCCTTCACTTTGTAGACTCACTAAGTGCGCATTCATTTTCAGGCATTCGCGCCAAGCAGCGAACCAATTTAATCTCTTCGAATTTTCAATATAGTAATATTTAGCACCGATTTTCTGAAATTGTTGTTTGATCGGTGCCTGTGACTTTTTTTCCAATAGTAAAAGCTTCTCTGGAATAGTTTCAACGTGTCGCGAACTCAACTCTCGATTAATAGATTTGAATTCTTCCTTGACTTTGCGTAGTTCATTAATGCTGTCGGTGAGATTTTCCAGGGTATTCGATTGTCGCATATCTTCGATGTGATCAGCTCTGCTTTGGATCATCTTTGTATGGTCCAAGAAAGGTTTAACGACTTTGAAACAATATTTGCCACAAGTTGACTCAAGTTCTCTCGATTCTTCACAGTTCTAAAAAGAGAGAGAATCGAATTTTGTTATCACTACGACGATGATGATGATGAGTTGAATGACTCACCGCGTTGCTCTTTTGAACGGCAAGCAATACGATTAAAATCGAAATTAAGTTGTTTTTCATTGCGACACACTTGGGTTTGAGTTTTAGAAATGAGAGCTGGCTGTTGACTAAAAATTCCGAATGAATTGCGGACATTAAATAAGCAAATTTCATATTGTTGCATATATTTATTTCTTATCGAAAGTACCGAAAGCACAATTGATAATCGCAAATTCGACTCGAGAACATTGTCTAGCTTTTTTCTTGATTATTCGCAGTATTTATTCTCAGATTACGCGCTCAAAGCCAAACAACAGGCTTGCCACATTTCTTTTTCTAGGGTATAAAAGTTGTACAAGCAAAATGGAAATGGAAATGGAAAAATACAAATAAAAAAAAAGTAGCAACAAGAGCAAAAATGTCATCCATAATTGCAGACTTTGAACGGCAATTGCATAAATTGATGAAAGCAACAACAGCAACAACAACAAGAAGCTGCTTGCCACATCAAAGTGTGGAGCCAAGTGGGGGGAAAAAAGGAGAAATAAGCAAGTTACCCGAGAGTCGAACCACAAAATCGTGACTTATCGATCGCCTTTGATATGCGCATTGAATTCTTGTAATATTTCCAATGCGCTGCCCGTCTCAATGCTGCTGCAGCTGCCTCTTGTTGCAAGTTGCAAGTTACCAGTTACCAGTTGCAAGTTGCAGCTCCTCCTCCGCATGCAGCGGCAGCAGCTTCAGCGACAGCGTTCGATCTGTGCGACGACATTTCGGCTTTCGTTCAGGGCCAATTGCTGGCAATGGCAGTGCCACCGTTGTCTGCCACTGCCACCGCCACTGCCACCGCCATCGCCACTGCCACTGTGCAGCTGTCCGCCCCAAGTCCAATCTGCGACACACACACACACACACAATGGAAAGTTGCGAGTGGTCTTTTGCTTATACTCGCTAGCCATAGGGTAAAAGGGTATTTATAAGTTTGTGCCGGCAGGAAATGTATATAACAGGCAAAGGAAGGCATCTCCGACCTTACAAAGTATATATATTCTTGATCAGCGTCAACAACCGAGACGATATAGCCATGTCCGTCTGTCCGTCTGCCTGTCTGTCCGTCTGTATGAACACCTATATCTCAGAGACTATAAGAGTTAGAGCTATCATTCTTTTTCGACAGCACTTGTTATATTTGCACGCAGATCCATTTATTTTCAATTTTTGCTACGCCCACTTTCGCCCCGCAAAACAGAAAATATCGAATAACAAATATAATTTTAAGGCCAAAGGTGCTAATTTTGGTTTAGACAATAATAACTATAGTATTTGTAACTTCTGTGAATTTGATCGCCTAAATATTGTACCAATTATTAAGAATATACTTATAAATATACCAAATATGTATATTTCTAATCGAGTACTTCAACAATATACCAAATAGTAACCCTTCAGTGCATTTTAGTATTTTTGCGGTGTATTAATTGGTATATTTTAAAATGAATATTTCTAATCGAGTACTTCAACAATATACCAAGTATGACCTTCAGTACATTTTAGTATTCTTGTGGTATATTAATTGGTATATTTTAAAATGTATATTTCTAATCGAGTACTTCAACAATATACCAAGTATGATCTTCAGTACATTTTAGTATTCTTGTGGTATATTAATTGGTATATTTTAAAATGTATATTTCTAATCGAGTACTTCAACAATATACCAAGTATGATCTTCAGTACATTTTAGTATTCTTGTGGTATATTAATTGGTATATTTTAAAATGTATATTTCTAATCGAGTACTTCAACAATATACCAAGTATGATCTTCAGTACATTTTAGTATTCTTGTGGTATATTAATTGGTATATTTTAAAATGTATATTTCTAATCTAGTACTTCAACAATATACCAAGTATGACCTTCAGAGCATTTTAGTATTTTTGTGGTATATTAATTGGTATATTTTAAAATGAGTACCGCACAGATTTATACGAAATTGGTACGTATTTATAATCGAGTATTTCAACAATATACCGGGTATCTCACAGTCGAGCACAGCAGCTTCTTACTTGCTCTTGTTCTGTAGTTGTGAACGTGCAGCGTCGCCTCGTTGCGATCGCTTTGATGGGGACAACATTTGGCGTTGTCTTTTGTACTCTTTTTTCCTTTTGCAGTTGTTTGCACAGAATTTGAATATTGCAACGTTGCATGTGGCAAGCAATTCAATGCTGCACTATTTATTGTATTGCCGCAACTAATATATATGTAGAGCTCTATGCCCAATTGCCATAATACTTACAATCAATTTAAAGGGCGAACCAAAGTCTTTCAGCTAATGTTAATGCGATCTACTTAAGCAGTTGAAAACATTGCATTGTTATGATTAGATTTGTTTGTAGATCATTCTAAAAAAACTCAAAAATTTTTAATGAACTTTTAAGGGAAAATGTCGAAAGTATGCAAAAATGAATCAATCTTCAATCAAACGCTCTTATTACGCTCAACAATTTGAAATAAGTGCGAGACTCTCATTAAAATGGGCATGCATCATGTAGTAAATGCCGCACAGAAGTGGCCAGAAGCGCGAACTGTGATATGCTTAACTCGCAGTCAAGATCTTCAATTAGCTATCAAAATACAACAAAGAAGCGGAAAAAGTGCGGCCTGTTGTGGAATTCAAAGTCGGGGTCTCTGAAATGCGTTCAGTATTTGGTACGATCGACGAGTTGTCGGCCGCTCAAAGGAGACGCAAGTTCTACAACTCCTACAACTTGCAGCGTGGCACGAATATGCAACTGCAACTGCCACAGCAACTGCAATAGCAACAGCAACAGCAATGAGCGGCTCCATTACTTGCCGCTAATTAAGCCTACCGAGTGCGCATGAACCGCACGACAAACGTCTCTGTCTCCACCTCTCAGTTTCAGTCTCGATCTTCGTCTCGGTTTCCATCTCTGAGTCTGTTTTTCCGCTCTCTCTCTCTCTCTCTCTATCGAGGCTGCAACTTAAGCTCTGCTTGAGATTTCACACAGATTCCAATTCGGCGCGGCCACGCAGAACATTGGCAATTAATTGTGAGTCCTCGGTTTGGACAGTAGCTGATAACTGGAGTGGACACAACAGCCACAGCAACAGCAACAAATGAGCGTCAGCCTCAGGCCCCGAATTTGCTTCTGGGTATTTTTTTGTTTTTGTTTTTTTTTTTTTTTGTGAGACTCTACCAGAAGCGTCTCCAAAGGCCGTGCATTGGCATTGGGTCGTCGTCGTAATTGAAGCCGCGTAACTGTGTGCACCCTACAGTCGTGTATGGCATCATCGAAAGTTCGGCATATGGGCAGAGATGCATGACTCTTCAAACTATACTCAATCGATTCAATGAGGAACAGCTCATCTTAAAATATGTGTCGCGAATAGAAAAGCTAAAATTTAGATGAATACATTTTGAATAAAAATAATCTATTTCTAGACATAAAAGATCAGCTAAGGCTTTTGAACTGAAGGAAATTTTTTCAAATGAATATCAGAGAGAATTGAGAATATAAATATTGTTTATTTTTGCTCTGAATAGAAATAAATTTTGTTTTAGATATTGAAGATCAGCTTAAGATTTTGAAATGTTGAACTTATGTAAATTTTTTCAAACAAAGATCAGAGATTCCAAAATTAAGAATATGCAAATCGAGAATATAAATATTGTTTGTTTTTTCTTTGAATATAAACCAATTTTTTTTCTAGACATTAAAGATCAGCTCAAAATTTTACAATGTTGAACTGAAGTAAATTTTTGCAAATGAAGATCAGCGCTTGTTTAATATTGTTTTGAATAGAAATCTAGTGAAGTAAAGTATATTTTTTTAAAATAAAGATCAGAGTTTCGAAAATTAAGAATATTAAAATTTAGAGTAAATCAATTTTTTTCTAGATATTGAAGATCAGCTTCAGATTTTGAAATGTTAAACTGTAAGTAGCTTTTTTCAAATGAAGATCAGCGCTTGGTAATTTTTGCTTTGAAGAGCTTATATATTTTTTTTTTTAAATATTTTATTTCTCTTTAAAATACATTACTTTGTGTACCAATTGTCTATAAATCAAAGCATTATATTTATAGTCTTGCAAGTAGCGTATGTGTTAGTCTGAAATACCCAAGCAAAGCGAGTGCTTTGATGCAGTTTGCCAAAACAGATCTACATCTGAGTAGACGGTTTGCAGTCCTGCCTCTCTTTCCCTTGTCCCTTGTCCACACCCGCACACCGTTGTCGATTGCCTGTTGTCCTTTTGAAGCGGCGCGAGAGTTGCCAACTTATTCGTATTTTGATTTCGGGCGCGCGATTCGAATGCGAAATTAGCAATTAGTTGTTGCTCGCTGCGTTGCTCTGCGACAGCCGCCGCCGCCACTGGAATTTACCGCCTAATCAAGTTTAAGATTTTAAATATGGCTTCGACGACTGGCAGTGCGAATATTTACACAGTTGTTGTTTTCTCTTCTTCTTTCACAGGCACCTCAATTCGCATGAGAGCGAACGCTTTGGCTGCGATCAGTGTGATTTCAAGGCGCGTCTCAAGGGTCAACTGAAGCGACACATGCTTCGTCACACGGGCAGCAAATCGCACAAATGTCCGCACTGTGATTACCAATGCAGCACCTTGGATAACCTGCGGAATCACATCATCAAGACGGGCAAACATCCCGGCAAATTCATCTACGAGTGTGCCTCCTGCATGGCTGCGAATCCGCACTCAACCAGCATCTTCAAGAGCAACAGTTTCAAGGAGTATCAACTGCATTTACGCTCGCACAATTCGCCATTGGCATAAATCATTTGAAATGCGCCTAAAAGTAGAAACCACTCACACACAATTTTAAATAATTTCAAGGTAAGTGAAACAGAAAATGTTTATGGTACACAAAATAGAAAAAAGTTGATGTTGCATCGGCCGGGAATCGAACCCGGGCCGCCCGCGTGGCAGGCGAGCATTCTACCACTGAACCACCGATGCTTCTATAAATCGATTGACCAAATATGAAAATTTTAAGTTACTTCGCATATATAAAGTAATTTCGCTTATATCAGCATATATAAACTGATTTCGCTTATAAATTTGCGTATCTCATTTAAATTTATAGTATTTCTGTTCTCTTATCAATATTATTTAAGATTCAAAACAGATTTAAAACTCTTTAATTTATGTGTATACATGTATATAATACAATATATAGTAGAACAAGGTTATAACGACTCCGCTTATAGTGTCCGTTCGGTTATTGTTATTAAATTTATTAAAAAATTAATTTTTATTTTAAAAACCTATTACGAATATGGCAACCATAAAATAAAGAACTTTTTTTTTTTTTTGCTCTTTTTGATTATTACAATGATGATTACAATAGTCGGTCCCTAGAAAGTTTTTTATAATCGGATTCTATTGTATCTGCTTTTAGTGATAAAAAAAAAATAAAAAAGTTAATTCTGCATCGGCCGGGAATCGAACCCGGGCCGCCCGCGTGGCAGGCGAGCATTCTACCACTGAACCACCGATGCTTATATAGGTGGACTGGCCAAATATGAAAATTTTAAGTTACTTCGAATATATAAAGTAATTTCGCTTATATCAGCATATATAAACTGATTTCGCTTATAAATTTGCGTATCTCTTTTAAATTGATAGCATTTCTGTTCACTTATCATTATTATTTAAGATTCAAAACAGAAATAAAACTCTTTAATTTATACGTATATATATAATACAATTTACAGTAGAACTCGGTTATAACGACTCCGCTTATAGTGTCCGTGCGGTTATTGTTATTAAATTGACTAAGAAATTAATTTGTGTTATTTTAAAAACCTAATACGAACATTACAACCATAAAATAAACAAAATTTGTTTTGCTACTTTTGGTTTGAGCATCTTCCTGGTATAACGACATAAAAGAGTCAGTCCCTTGAAAGTTTTATAACAGGATTCTACTGTACCTGCTTTTAGTAAAAAAAAAAAAATAAAAAAAAAGTTAATTCTGCATCGGCCGGGAATCGAACCCGGGCCGCCCGCGTGGCAGGCGAGCATTCTACCACTGAACCACCGATGCTTCTGTGATTCAGTATTAAAATATACCAAACTTAATGTGTCAAATCGTTGTCGTAGCTCAATTAGGTTCATCGCTCGTATAATTTGAGACATTTTTATAGATTGCTGTCATGAGAAGAGATTGAAATGTGATTCACGCGAATGTGACACTGATAACCCCAATACAAATAAATCACTCATTTAATGATGATTATATTTATTATTTTTTAAATGCGTGTAATTCCCCACATAAATTTCCATTCATGACACTTTATACGATTATAAAGAAAACGCCTTGAATGTGAAGAGTGTCAATTGATAACCTCTATAAAAAGAATATAAATTATATGAAGCAAATTCCGCAAAATCTAGTATATTTTTGGTATTTAAGCTCGGCTTGTAGGCAAAAATATTTACTGTTTACTTTTGTGCGAATCGAAATGAATACAATAATACTGTTCGTGTCCCTTATCTCGGCGGTTGCTGTGAATAGCGGTGAAATAGTGAGTTCAACTATTAAACTATATTCAAGATTGCCACAAGATTCGCTTTCTATTTATAGAGCTGCCAAGAATCTAAAGAACTGGAGTCAACCTGCGGAAATTATTGCTTTAAAGCCATCAAACCTGTGTTAGATTATACAAAGCATTTGCAAAATCAAAGCCAGCACTTGGCTGACCCAGAGAATTTAAAGAAACTTTTTGATACTTGGATCGAACAGAAATTAAACAATTTGAGGGCAGCTGTTGAAGCAGAAGTACTTAAACAATTCAAGTTGCAAGATGAAAAGGTCGATCAAAAGCTGCAAAATCTACACAAACTGATAGAAGGAAGAAAAGAAAAAGTTGGACCGTCTTTTCAGAAAATTGGTTCTAAATATTACTATATTGAAGAATCTGAAGAGATCAATTGGATGGGGGCAGTTAACAAATGTCTAACTTTAGGTGGTCATTTGATTAGTATCGAAAATCAAGATGAGTTCAATGCAATCAAAAAGAAATTGCGAACTGATAAAGATTATTGGATTGACATTAACGATATATCTAAAGAGGGAGAATATACTTCGATTTCAACAGGTCGCAAAGCAAACTATTTTATATGGAAGTCTGGTGAACCAAACAATGTCGGTAATAATGAACATTGCGGTGAATTGCATTGCGCTGTTGGGCACCAAATGAATGATGATACATGTAGTAAAAAACAATTGTTTATTTGCGAATATGGAACTGGGCATAAATAAATATATTATTGTATAATAAATATTACTACTCATCTGAAAAATTGAATGGGTTAAGTGAGAATTGCTTATCCGATTGTAGCAACACTTTTTCAGTCCAATTTTGTTTACTAAATATCTGTATAATCTTTTCTTTTCTTTCGCTAAATAAAAACATTAAATTTGAATAAAGTTATTATTTCAACAACAAATCTTTATAAAGTTCTATTCGTATAGTCAATCAAGAAGCAAAGTCTATCGAACAGATTCAACCTTTAATACCTTATGCTGAGTGATAGATAGACAACGACTCATCTCTTTCTTTGTCGTAATTTTGATAACCTTAAGTTCAATTGCAATTCACATATTGTGCATTATGTGTATTCCAATCAGATTCATATATGAACTACATATAGTATTCTTTGGGTATATAAGTTCTGTATTTGCCAGAAGAGCTTCAGTTCAAAGAAAACATCACTGTTTAACATCGTGTGAATCAAAATGAATATAATAATATTTGGACTCCTTTTCTCAGTCCTTGTTGTGTTTGGCAGTGGGGAAGTAAGTACTCCTTATAAATCCCCCCTTAAGATAATCCTAATTTTCGGTTTCCATTCAATAGAGCTGCCAGGAATCGAGGCAACTTGAGTCAACTTGTGGAACATATTGCCATAAAGCTCTGAAGCCTGTATTAGACCATATGAAGGCGTTAGAGAGACAATTGACTGATTGTAAACCTAAAGAGAAATGCTTGTCGGAAAACAAATTCGATTCACATGATAAGAAGACCGAACTGAAATTGAGAGACTTGCACATTGCAAGTGAAGCAATTTTGCAACAAATAAAATTACAGGGTAAACAAGTCGAGCAACAAATGGAGGTAGTCAAAAAGATAATACCTGGAGCCCCTTATCAGCAGATTGGTTCCAAATTTTATTATATTGAAGAATCTGAAAAACTCAATTGGTATGAAGCACTTAACAAATGTCTGTCAATAGATGGACATTTAGTTAGTTTTAACAATCAGGATGAATTCGATGCAATCGAGAAGAAACTGCAAGCTGGAAAACATTATTGGATTGACATCAACGATTTAGCTAAAGAGGGAGATTTTATTTCAGTAGCAACTGGCAAAAAGCCGACATATTGGAATTGGCATAACGGTGAACCAGATAACGGTTCCGCTGGTGAAAAAGAGCATTGCGGTGATTTATGGTACAACAAAGGAAAACACCTAATGAATGATGATAAATGCTACTCCAAGATGTTCTTTATTTGCGAGCATATAACTAAGCTGAATTAGGTATATAAACAATTATATATTATTAATCAAATATTAGTTGAACTCTTGTCGTATTGTTGGAATATGAGATACCAATTAATTTGTGTTGTATGATATTCGATATATATTAAACACACTTGCTTTTTATGAACATAAAAATATAAATATATGCTGACAAAAGATTGGAGAATCTGATCGATCATTGCTTTGGACGTTGACTCTACGTTTTTGTTCTGTTAGAAAAAAAATATATGCGATATTTATATAGAGCAAAAGAAAGCAGATGAACAATGAAAGTTGTTCGTTTAGGAAACTTTGCAAAATTCAATACACTATTATTAGAAATTTTGATGGTAAAATCCCGAAAGCAAAGTACGTCAGACGCTGCTCTGATAACGCATTCAGAATTCAATATATTATATGTTATGCTTAGATTAATGAAAGCAAAGGTCAATGACTTATCTCTGTCCTTGTCCCAATTTTAATGACCTCAGGATCAAATACATCGCAATTATCAAATTTCGCTTTATGCTTTCAGTTATGTACATATAGTATATTTTGGCTATATAAAGTCTGATTTGGGCAGCAGAGATTTAATTTGAAGCACATCTCTGCTTAATATTGTGTGAATCAAAATGAATATAATAATATTGGGACTCCTTGTCTCAGTCCTTGTTGTGAATGGCAGTGAGGAAGTAAGTACTCCTAATAGATCTCTCTCTAGATGATCCTAAGTTCGGTTTTCATTCATAGACCTGCCAGGAATCGAGGCAACTGGAGTCAACTTGTGGAACATATTGCCACAAAATTCTGAAGACTGTGTTAGATCATACGAGAGCGTTGGAGCGACAATTGACTGATTGTAAACATGAAAAGAAATGCTTGTCGGAAGACAAATTCGATTTGCAGGATAATATGATCCAACAGAAATTGAGAAACTTGAGCACTGCAAATGAACAAATTATGCAACAAATAAAATTGCAAGGCAAACAAGTCGAGCAAAAGTTGGAACATCTTCATAAAGCGGACGAAGTGAAGAAGTCAATACCTGGACCGCCTTATCAGCAGATTGGTTCAAAATATTATTATATTGAAAAATCTGAAGAAGTCAATTGGTTTGAAGCAGTTAACAAATGTCAGGCAATGGATGGACATTTAGTTAGTTTCGAAAATCAGGATGAATTCAATGCAATCGAGAAGAAACTGCAAGCTGGAAAACATTATTGGATTGGCATCAACGATTTAGCTAAGGAGGGAGAATTTATTTCAGTAGCCACTGCACTATGGGCAAAAAGTCGCGAAGTGCGGCATTTTTACATTTTTTTTTGTGTTCCGAATTATTAAATTGACTTTATTTTCTGAATTAGAATACTTCAAGAACACTCAAACATATTTTTAAAAAATTTTAGACTTCGCTGATATTTTGTTATTCGACCATAAATAAAGACTTTGATCTGGCAACTCCAAATGAAAAAAATTCACCCGAAAGTTTGTGATTTCTTATGTAAGTTTTATATTCAAATATTAAATCAAACAAAAAAACTTAAATATGAATTTTAATCGTCAAGGTGTGTAATATTAATTATAAGCTCTAAATTTTTAGCACATGTGATATATTGTCCAAACGAACAATGTGTTGTTGGTATGTTTTTAGGTCCCTGCTAAAAAAATGTATCTGTGTTTCCGTGGAATGTAACTTGTGAGTCTAGGCCAGTCGAGGCAATTTTAAAGCTGCATGTTATTAACTCAACTATTGACAATCAAATAGCGGTTAACATTTTTGCCCGTTTTTGCCCGATTTTCGTAAAAACTCAATGTTGTAGATGTATTTACGGTTTGTTATTCAACGTTGCTTGATTTTTGGAGCAACAACAACCGCCAACAAGGTGCTGTTAAACCGTTTGTTTTGCAAAATATCGATAAAAATGAATTAAGTGATGTTCAGCAAATCTTAATTAAAGATAAGCTTAAGCAGTTTTTCGGATTGATTAACACTAATTTGCCAAAATGCACCAGAAAAGCATGCGCAATGGCTTGCGTCGTCGTTCAAAATTAAGTTTCCTAAGAAGATGTCCCACGCGAAAAGCCTGGTGGTAAACGCTTGACGTTACACTAAGGCAGGACCAAGGTTAAAGTAAAAATTAGCTTTGGAATCAAAAAATTCAATGCCACTGTTGTTGCATGCCATTTTGAAAAGTGTTTATAAAATTTTATTTGCTACATAATGTGAGTTTGAGGTATGCTCATCAAGACTTAAAGAAGGTACTTGATGTACTTATAGGTTAATACTTATGAGTGGTATTCAATGTCTCAAACTTTGCATAAAGTACTGGTACATTGGCACCAAATTCTGGAAACCTCCGCACTTCGTCTAGGAGCTCTCGGTGAAAAGGCATCAGAAGCGCGCAAAAAATTGTACAAACGCGATATGCATTCTCATGCAACAAAACAGTCGTCTGAATACTAATTCAGATGTGTTTAATAAAGCATTGGATTCCTCTAATTCACTATTTTTAACTATAAATCTAAATGAACGCTAAAGATTAAATTACAAAAAAGCTACCAGAGATGTTATTGCTCTTTTAGAAACTCTTGATATTGAGCTTTCAATAACAGGGGAATATGTAGACAATAATGTATAAATCAGGTACAAAAGGCGAAGATAATGAATTCGACATTTTTGAGCTGGATTCTCTGAATTTGGAAGAAGAGCTTTGAGATGAATAAATTATTAGCTGGGCATCAGGGTATGAAGTCACAAAACTTAATATTGGACTCTAACTAATTTTTAATTTGATTTTTCAAGTATACAAATTAACTTTATAACGCAAATTTGCAAAAAATATATTAATTAAATACATTAAGTTCACATTTATTAAATATATTACGTTACAATATTTCAAAACTAATTTAAAAAAAAAAATCGAAAATTGCATCTTTATGGTAAGGTGGGCGGGAAGGAAGGCGTGGTCCAATTACAAAAAAAAAAAAATCCGAAATTCTATCTTATTGTTTTAGGTATATGTGCAAAGTTTCGTGTTTCTATCTTCAAAAATGGTAAAAATGCCGCAATTTGGGACTTTTTGCCCATAGTGCACTGGCAAAAAGCTGACGTATAATAATTGGCATAACGGTGAACCAAACAACGGTTCCTATTCTTCAGAGCATTGCGGTGAACTGTGGTTCTATAATGGAAAACACCTAATGAATGATGAGAAGTGTGGCACCAAGGAATTCTTTATTTGCGAGCATAGAACTAAAATGAATTAGGTACATAAACAATTATATACCGAATTAATATTTCAACATAATATAAAAATATCAGATTTGCACATACAAAAGTTTTTTTTTTAATTTCCTAAAATATATGGCTCCTATCTCTTATAGTCTTGAGATCCAGTTGGACAGAGGGACTGAGGGCTGATTAAGAATATATATACTTTATAGTATAAACGATTACTTACTAGAGTTCTTAGTTGCATTGGCTGAAAATCTGGTATTTTTTACACCCTATAGTATGTATTCAGTGCAGTACCATATCAATATACCAAATATACAATTTTTTATTATTATTTTTAATATTTTTAAAAAATACTGCAATATTTTGCTATTATTTAAAATGGATAGCGGTATCTTACAGTCGAGCACACTCGACTTTAGCTTTCTTACTTGTTTCAATTATTAATTACAAAGACAACTAGCCAGTGACTTGCGAGAAAAACTAATCACGAATGAAAAAAAAAAATGATTTGCCCAGAAGACATTTAAATTTGCCGCATTCTTTGCTCTCATTCTTTGACTTTAACCATTATCGCTAAAAATCGTTCAGTGCTAAAAATCTTACAGAGAAACCGTTGGCTAACAAAATAGAATATTCTAAAAGTTTATACTAACACAAAACTTGTAGTTTTACCATAAATAAACATAACTTTCATAAAGATATTATTAACTAACAAATTTTCATCATCGCACCATATAAAGCCGAGGGCGATGAAGATTCTTTTCCCACTAGGCAAAAAAAAGCATTGCCTACTTTTAGGCCCAACAAAGAAATTCGTGCGGCTCAAGCAATACTGATATTACATTGAAAATTTTTCTGTCCTTGTCTAAATGTTGATGACTTACAAATCAATACACTTATAACATATACTTAATTATGTACTTATACACTGGAAAAAAAAGTTTGTAAATCAAGATTTTAATACTGTGAACTTTGATCTTTGACTTCCAGAACATTTGATACAACCCACAGAAAATAGTTTTTAGACTAATGTTCTTAGTGTTACGAATTTCTTCTTAAAGTGGTCTTATTTTAAGAACAAAGATTTAACTTTTGGGTATACAAGTATTGTGCTTGCTTGAAGAGCTTTAGTTCGTTACAAACATCACTTCTTGAATTTTGTGAATAAAAATAATATTTGGTCCCCTGTTCTTCGTCGATGTGTGTGGCAGTGAGGAAGCAAGTATTCATAATGAATCCCCTTTTAGATGATCCTAAGTTTCGGTTGCCATTCATAGAGCTTTTGACTGATTTTGAGCCTGTATAGAAATGCTTGTCGGAAATAGAAATGCTTGCTGGACATTGCAATTGAAACAATTTAGCAACAAATAAAATTGCATTGTAAACAAGTCGAGAAAAAGTTGTAACTTCTTCATAAAACGGAGGAAGTTAGGAAGTCAATAACTGGATTGGTTCAAAATATTATTTTATTGAAGAATCTGAAGAACTCAATTAATTTTGTGCAGTCAGCAAATGTTTGGCAAATAGATGGACATTTGATTAGTATCGAAAATCTAAATGAATTGAACGCAATCAAGAGGAAAACTGCAAGCATACAAAGTTTATTGGATTATTGGAATCTATTTTAATTGGTTACAAAATAAATCAAGCAATTCAAATAATGAGGATTGCATCGAAATACATGCAGCATTTAAAGAGATGAATGATGATAACTATGATAAAAATCAATTATGTAATGTTACTAAGAAGAATTACTGTGGCTTTAAATAATTGAAAATGAATAAAACCCAAAGATTGCAAAGTCTATTTTACACAATAATATTCAATGCAATATTAGTTTATACTTAAGAGGGCGTAGACTTTGAGTATTCTGGTTGCAGATTATTGAAATCTATATACGCAATGATCTGGTTTCTTCTAATGACAACTCCAAGAAATATATAATATTATATATAAGAAGAGCAAAGTACATTAATAATAATGCGAACACGTGATTATTTTTAGCTATTTAAGCTGCACTTATTAAGCTAAGAGCTTTAGTGTTTCACAAAGAGTGTCTCAGAAAGTATCAAAATGAAAATAATATTATTCGCGCTCCTCGTTGCAGTTCTTTTTACGGTCTACGGTAATGCGAAAGTGAGTGTCATTCACGAATCAAATTCATAATGAAATTAACGAGTGTGATTCCATTCATAGGGCCAGTGGAAACCATACGATTTACAGGAGACAATCAAAGCCCAACAACTTAAAAAGTTGGAGGCAGATATTGCACGGAATGGGAAGGTTTATGATGAGAAAGCAGTGAAGGAAGCAATGCAAATAATATGAGGTGAAAAATATGCAATAGAGTAAAAGAAGCTTAAAACTTAAAAGCTTCAGAGCGAAAACCTATAGAAAAAAACGTTTTACAATTTTTTTTTTTTGTGCAATACTCGTAAATAAATTTGAGAAAAGTCTAAAAATTAAAACAATCTTAAAATATACCACAAAAATACTAAATAAAATATGAGATTGCCGGAAGGCGTTTTCGAACATACAAATGTGTTTTTTAAATATCGAAAAATATTGCTCTATCTTTTATAGTCTTTGAGATCCAGTTGGATTGAGAATATATGTACTTTATAAGATCGATGATGTCTCCTTCTACATTTCTTTCAGCCATTAACTTATAATACCATACTATCCAAGAGGATAGCGGGTATGAATATTATCTGAATCACATTTAAAGTCTATATTAAAGAGCTGACTGTTTTAACGATCTGTATCTAAATCCAATTAACAGTTGTAAGTATGATTATTGGGATATTGAATTAGCTAAACGAGAGAAGCATTTCGATTTCGCATTTATTTCGCCACTTAGAATGGTTGCTTTATATATGTGTGTTTGTTTGTTTGTACGTTTTGCTGTTGTCGTACAATGAATTTATCAACATTACATATATGTATGTGTGTATGCGTTATGTATGTACTTTAATACCATTATCATAATGAAATTATGTTAACAGAGTGCACAGAGTGCACAGCTGGACAGAAATTATAGCTAGAGATTGTTGTTCTTATTATGGTTGATGATGCACAATCAAGTTGCAGCCGCTATTCATTTAATGGAATCCAAAATCGAATCCGAGTCTGTCTCCGGTGTCCGAGTGATAAGCAAAGCCAACCAGCGAAGCTAGTTTAGTGTAGTATCTGTGTCTATATGTGTGTGTGTGTCCAATTTAACCGAATGAGGGAGGGAGACGGAAAGATGGGTGCTCCTTATAAGCCGCCGGAAATGGAGCTGCCAAAGCCAAAGGTCTGCTTAATGCTGTGCCAATAGTATCGATGCCAGTTTGTCCTCATCGCATCGTACTCTGAGGCGGGAATGCCGGTCTGCTTCAGCGTCATCATTGTGCTCGAAGACTGCAACAGAGAACGATACATTAATATAGTAAAATATATAGAAATGTTTAGAAACTTTCTATAAGCAAGTTACATCGAAAAAGTCTTGATATAGATTGAACTATTAATTTGCTAAAACAATTCTATCATAGTAATATTTTAAATGCTGTAATTATGTTGACTAATTGTTTTGGGAGATAGAAGGTTACATGTTTATTATTGCTTTAGTGAATTTCTCAATTCACTTTCATATATTTCTCTTTCCACTCCCAAATTTGATTAAGACTTCATTGCAAAGCCGAATTTAATAGATTCTTTACCATACCTTCTTTACCTTTGAAATGCTTTAGCAACTTTAAGTTTATTTACAAATCTCTAAGAAGAACGAATAGTCAATAATATTTTGATAATAGAAAATAAATTCTAGATGCATTTCAAACAAATTCGAAAAGGTATTTTTAGTTGATATATGATAGTGATAAGGGAAAATTAATATTATTAGACAAATATTGAAATGTTTTCGCAGCTCAAACTTTAAGCTTAAATTCAAAATTCTAAATGTATTTTGATGTTTGATAGTTAGTCTTCTAGAAAAAGTAGTTTGAGCTGAAATATTAACATTAGCATATAAATTGAAGTAAATCTTATGTTGAACTATACTCATTATTTATCTAGTTTTATTTCAAGCGTTGATTTAATGAGCTAAACTTAATGTGTGTTGATTTCTTTTAAAGATTAAAGTGAGAAAAGCGTTCGAAAAGAGTTGCTCAATATGTAAAGGAAAGCAGCATTCAATAAAAGTTGCATTCTTTTCTAAATTAAAGTGAGAAACGCTGATTATTCGCAGCTCAAATAAAAAAACCAAAGTCAAGAGTCTAAATAGATTACAAAGAACTGAGTAGTATATTAGAGAACTGTTCTATAAGCTTTAAATGAACAAACTTGGTTATAAATTGGAAGTAAATTTGATTGATTAAAAGAGATTCTTTTATTAAGAAGTGAACTAATAATAGAAGATCAGGCAAGAGTATCCTAAGGTATCGAAAAAATTGCTGTATAAACATTCAAAATATTAAGCAACCTTTGAGAATAAGCAAGATAAAGAAAATAAGTCATTTACAAGGAAATTAACTATTAGTATAATTAATTTGAAGATTAGACATGATAATTCTTAAAGAAAATTGTTCTAAAAACATTAAAAATTTAAAGCAACCTTCGCTAATAATAAAGATTAGAGTCGATGCATTAAAAATGAAAGTTAAACAAGTCTTTTACAAAGCAGTAAACTATTTAACTTATCAAAGATCAGACATGATAATCCTTGAAGACTACTATGAGAGAATTGTTTTATGTACTTGCGACCAAGACTAACAACTAAACTAAGCTGAGACAAGTTGATCACTTGATCGCCAACACTTACAGTTTCCTCGAGCTCGATGGTGACATGGGAGTAGTGACCAGATGACCAGTTTTTCAGACGCCAGCTTTGCTGGATCTTCTTCTCGGGCACCAGTTCCTCAAACTTGCCCAGCACGTTGCCGCCATAGAGGGCGAATCTAAAATCGAAAATAGAAATTCAATTTAGGGATTCTTGGGTTAAAGTGCAATAAAAGATTTCGATGCTCACTCGCCACCACGCACAGCATCGACTTTGGCCGGGGCACGTGTGAATGCGGTGACCATGTCGGGCTTTGTCAGTGCGTTGTACAGATCGTTGGCATTACAGTGGAACTCCTCGCACATGGACAACGTGCGCACGTCCAACTTGCAGCCAACGCTGCCGCTATTGCTGCTGCTGCTGCTGTTGATCGATGAGGATGATGTTGTGACACCAGACGCTGCCTTCTGTTGGGTGGCATTCTTCGCATTGTTGGCATCCTTCAGGGCGCCGCCGCCGGTGGCATCGTCACTTTTCTTTGGTAGTATCAAGTTCTTGGAATACTCCTCCTTCAGCTCCTTGATGTAAATGCTCAGCTGTTGACGCACACGCTCACGTCCCACTTTGCACATGAATTCTTTAAGGGTCTCCGACTCATCGTTGCTCTCATCGATGGTCACCGTTAGTTCCACATCCTCCAGACTATGCTCATCGGATAGATTGGGGATTGTCAGTTTGCCCTTGTGGCTTAGTTTGCTATTTTTGAGCAGACGGCCGGACCACTTCAAGACCAATTCCCATTCGTAGAAGAATATCAGTTTGCCCTTGCGATTATTCACAGTTGCCTCCCCGCTGCACTTGTCCACCGCATCCACAACGCACTCGATATCACTTTGCACTTTGCGTTACAAGGTTGAAGAGAGTTTGGGAGAGGTTGAAACAAAGATTAAGGTTAGGAATTGTACAACAAACAGAATCTTTGCTATCTTATGGAATATGTACCGATTTTCAAGTCATCGAACAACTGTTGCAATCTCTCCTTGGACCAGGGTGTCGCATTCTTTTCCGTCCAATGCCAATTGTTCACATTCGTCGCATCGGGTCGCTCCTCGACAATCCAGCGTGGATCTCCTTCTCCCCACTTGGCCATGGCTTTTGCTTTTGTCGGCTCTCTGCTGTATTAAACTCGCTGTGATAATCGTATGTGTGTGTCCTCCGCCGATGTTTGTGTTGCCTGGCAGTTGGCGTTTGGTGCTGTTTATTGTTAAATATTTGGAATTTTCTAGAAATTCAAGTTACTCGCTCGCTGCCTTGGCAGTCAATCTTGGAACTAGGGATGTTGTTATCGATATATCGATATCGTAATTGCACATAAGACGATACTTTAATTTGATATTGCGAGCTTTGGCATATCGCATATGTAAATGTCGAAATATCGTTTAAGCATGAGCAACGATGAAAACAGCGTGACTAGCAGAAACACTGTTAATTGTCAGCTGATTGAAGATAGTGTATTTTTGAACAGCTTAAAAAATTAAAAATGGATATATTATAGTAGCATTAGTAAAAAAAAAATACATTTATCAATGCTTTCCCATTCTTTTACTTTTACAATTCCAATTCATTCATTCACTTGTCACGAGTCGCAGTTACTGCGCTTCGTTTGCCTGCGAGGAGCAATTCTGTTAACCAAATAAGCAGATACTATTAATCGACTCTTGTTACACTACTGCTCTTAATACGATGCCAAAGATTAGTCAAAACACATATACATAGATATTATTATACATTACAAACATCAATAGTAGATTTCATTTTAATTTCAAAATTAGTCAGTCGTGCGCACTGTAGACTACCGTTCTGTTATTAACAGCGCTTGACATCGTACGCTTATCGATATATGTTTGCGATATTTCTATGGGCACATCTCATTCGCCAGCTCAAATAGTCCATCCCTAGTGGGAAAAAAAGGCGAAAGAATTTTGTGTTGTTGATTTTGTTTTTTTCGAAATAAATTTGTAATAATAAATGAAAAAACGCCAACAAATCGTGAAAAGTTGTGAATTATGTTAAACTAACGGATCGTGTGTGCGTGCGTGTGTGTGTGATAGCTGTGCCGCGCCACAATGATTAGCGCTATGGACAATTTCGACAACAGATCGTACGGTGCGATTTCCAAGGGGCGCAGTGAATTCTCGATGCCAGGTAAACACACAACACGACTACAAATACAACTACAACTGCAAACGCAGCAAAGCACTGAAATGAGTAAACAAGAAAACAAAGAAGGCTCAATAAAGATTAGTTTAAGCTGCAATTGAAGTGCAATTGTGCGAATGTCGAAATGCAAATCGATGAAAGCAAATTCAAATAATTCCAGACGCAAGTCGAGAACTGGAAGCAACAAGCGACGCGACGCTGCTGCTTTTTGTGGGCGTGTGTGTGTGCGTATGTGAATATGTGTATGTGTACTATGTCTATTAAACTGGCCTTCAATTAAATTAATGCGTAATCCGGCGAGGCGGCATTAAACTAATAAACCAATTAATGCCAAATTCAATGATGACCCGTTGTGAAACAATAACATAAAAACAGTGAGAGCAAATGTTAAATTGTGTTTGTATTGATTTGGCAGCACTGCAATGCAGCTAGCGCGTGTGTGTGTGTAAGTGTGGGTGTGTGCACTCCACTGTTTACGTGCGTGCGTCGCATGTGTTTGTGTGTGTGAGTGGAATGTCGCTGTTCCAATTAACCAAATAAAAAAAAGAAGACAACAAAAAAAAAAAAACAAAGGCAAAGCAAAAGAATTATGAGTGTGTGTTCTTGTGTTTCTTGCAGAATTGACGCCAGAGCAGCAGAAGATGCTCATTGAGCTGCGCAGAAAGAGACAGGAGCTTCTGCTCGAGATTCAGGTAAGTTTGCAAAACTTTATCTTTTCATCTTATTTTACTTTGTTATTGCCTTCACCTTTGTGCCCAACACCAACAAAAACTTCTACTCTGCAAATGTCAAAGCTCCCATATTTGTCTGTCTCTTTTTCTCCCTTTCAAACACCTTGCGCATTGTCACTTCCTCCTCTTCTTTCGCCTCGCACGTTTTCGTTCTTATTTTGCTTGTTCGTTCGTTATGGCTAATTAGTTTGTTCACATTTTGCCACGTTCAGTTTTGAATTTGTTGTCAAATCGATTTGATTGTTTTTAATGACCACTTCGCTTCTGCTTCTTTTTGGGGCTATTCGCCGTGAATATGCCCTGTCTCGCTCTGGCACAACAATGCGCCCCTAATGAGCAGTAATAAAGAGCGAAGTGTGCCCAGTTTTTGAACTTTTGCTTTGTGACATTTCTGTGTGTTGATCTTTCTTGTTGCCGTCGTTGTTGTTGTTGCTTTTTCTTGGCTTAACAACGTGGGAGCAAGTGAAGTGGCGGCATCGCAAAAGCAACGGTAAACAACGCTTGAGGACAGTAGCGCATTCAAGGGTATGCGTAGAGGGCCCAATGTGGGGCGATTTTATTGAGATTAGTAAAAATGAAATAATTTTTTAAAAAATTCATAATCTATCGATTAAGGATTTGCTTCTTGTACTTTGCATATTAAAATATGCTAAATATAAGATGTTTTTTAATTTAGAGACGAATATAAATTTATTATTTTCAATTTATGCAATCGAATGGCCTCGAAAGTGATTTAAATTGATTCTAATCTGATTATTGTTACAACTCATTGATAAATATGCCCTAGTTCAACTCGACATGGTTCTGGAATCATGAATTAAGTACGCTTTTGTCTTTTTTGTTTTTAAAGCAGCAATATTTGCATAGTCTAGACAACAGCTGTGACAACATGTGGGCCCAAATATTGTGATCTACCTGCGATGCGCTTCTGTGCGGTCGCATGCAAAAATTTGCCCTCGTCTCTCACAAGTCGCTGATATCGTCGCTTAGTCATCGATGACGTCTCGTGCCGCAGACATTAAAATTTATACCGACAGACAGATCGACCGATAGACTGACGGACGGACAGACAGACAGACAATCAAACTATCAGACTATCGAATCGCAGTGCGTTCGAATCGCAGGCGATAAACATAAATAATATTGTAAACTTTTTGTGTCGTGCGTGTCAAATTTTGGAGAAATAGATTCGCAAGCAAAGAAACGTGATTTCTTGAATGTTATTGTGCTGCCGTTGTTATCGTTGTTGTGCTATGTACAAGTTTCTATATCGCAAGATTATAAACAAAACCAAATCCAAGGTGAGTGACTCACAAACAAACTAAAAAAAGACCGCAGTTGTAAATTGTTGTTATCTATAATTGAATGAATGAATTGAAATTATTTACTATGCGTTTGTTGTGCGGGTTAAGAAATGCTGTATTTAATCAATGTTCGATAAGCGAAAGAATGAGGAATTTTAATCTATACAGCACTTAATCTAAACAGTTATTTCAATGCCTCGATCAATTGATAATATAGCAAAAGTATTCGTTTAGCATTCTTGTTTTCAAATATATCTCGTTTAATCTTCAAAACTTCGTCAACCTAAAGCAGGTAGAGTATCAGCCTAGTCCGCTAATCCTCTTCATATGCTCAGCATATTATAAATATTTCGTGAGTTTTCCTTTCTTTCGCATAATTTCGGTTTCCATATCGTGTCAGTAATTCCTTGACTACCTGGCAATCGAGCAATCGACACCTCAATTGCGCTCTCTGATCCTCTCCTGTGTTCTTTGAGTGTTCCCCTCGCTTACCTGACTTCCTCTCTCTCTCTCTCCTCCAGCTCCCTCCCCTTGCTATTGTGCGAAGGGTTTCTTTGGGTTTTCATTTCAATTTTTCGGCAATTAGTCGAGTTCAGATTTCGGGTTAAGTTAGGTTAAGTTTTTGGCTTGTGCTCGTCTCAACCCCTTCTTTTTTTTGTTATTGTATATCTTATTTACTTATGCATCACATTCATATTCACACTCCAATCATCATTTTGGTTTAGAAGAGCATTTAAAGTTTTATTATCCGCTCAACTTTCTTTGCTAATGGTTATTATTATGACAGACAGCATAAAACTGTTGCAAACTTTGCCAAAAACTTGTGCTAATAAACATTTATCATTAGCAGACGTTCTACATTTAAATCTTAAATGTAAGACGCTATATTTTTATCGCATTGAAAATATCGCATGCTTGAAATTTAAGTGTGCATCCTAAAAGTATGCTTTAAAAATTTTTCAACACGCGCAACTCGAATTGCGATTAAGATGTTCAAATTGTTGAAGCTCTAGCTTTGAACTTGAAATTCGATTTGATTTAATATGCAAAACTTTTTGCCAAGCAATATTGTTTCTTAGTAAATTTATTTGCGTTTATTTGTAAATTGTTCAGCTAGTTTTTTGCTTTATTGACCCCCGAGCGACTGCATCATAATTTCCAGGAATTTCCTCGGAATTAATTCATTATTTGCCTTTCGATTTGCGCAGATGCTTGGCTATGAATCATTCTCAAGTGCCCCCGCTTATCAAAATAAACAAATTGTCAGACAACTGCACGTGTGTATGAGTTTTGCTTAAGGAATCGCAACTGCATTTGTATGTGTGTGTGTGTGTTTGACGTCGCTGCTTTGCATTCATTTCAACTAAATTGTTTTCTTTTACAATTTTTTTTTGCCGCAGCTGATAAGATAAAGAGAGTAACGTTTCTTCTTTTTTGCCCTCTCTCTTTCTTCCGCCATTTTTCTTATCTCTTTTCGCTGATGTTGATGGACTCAGTTGACGTTGACGTCGCTAACAGCGTTTGCAGATAAATACATATGCATGTAAATGTTATATTTAAACTTGCGCCATTGTTGTAGTTGTTAGTCATTATTACTCTTCGTCTGATTGGGATCTTGGCTTCTCTTAATTTACCATCTCCTCCCGCTCTCTCTGTTACAAATGCAAATTGCAAAGTTTTTACTTTGTTTTGTTTGCTTTGCTTCATTAAGTTGTTATATATATTTTACAACGCTGCATTTGCAAAGCTTTTAAATTATGATTTATGTGAACAGCAAGAACAAACAAAACTTTGAGCAGCAGCAGCAACGACAAAAACAACAACAATGAAGTCGAGAGCTAAACTTATTGAAAGCGCACTTAAAGTGCAAATTTGTGCTTTGATTTATGGCGTCTGCTTTGAGGTTATAAACGACAACGTCGACGAGTGGCAACAATGACCGTTTCAACTACAACATCCATTTCCCCCCTCTCTCTCTTCTGGTGCTCCACACAATGGCAGAGTAATCGAAGTGGCCAAGCAGCACAAATGTGGCCAGAGCGCATTGCAGTTTATGACGTCTGCATGCAAATGGCTTCACTTCACTTCATTTCGCTTGTGTGTTGTGTTGTGTGTTTCGATTCCGCACGTTCCGGCAAGTTGTAAAATGTAGCCTAGTCTTTAAAAACACATTGTATCCTTAGCCATTTGCCTACAACTACAAATCAGCGCTCTCTTCAATTCTAAAGACACTTGTTGTGAGTTTGCCATGCAAGAGCGCAATGTTGTGCTCTTAGCAACTGTTGTGCTCAACAGACTATGTTAACATGCTGCTCACAAGTGATTAACAGCAAGTTAGCAGTGCAGTTTTGAGTCGCACAGCACCAGTTGAGCATAACAGCCAGAGAGCATTAACAGCAACAGACGCTGTTAAGCGTTTTTTTCGCTCTGAGACACTTGTTGTTGTTGGCCTCGCACCATTAACAGTCGAGAATCCAAACAAAATGTCAACGTAACGGACGAAACTCGTCGGCGTCGTGCGGCACTCGAAAACGGAAAGCGGAAAACCACCAAAAAAAAATAAAAAGCAAAACAAAAATATTCTAATTTTCGTGTTATTTTCGTACGCAAGAGAAAATCCCGTATTTTGTCGAAGTGCCAAAACAAAAAATATTTCAGTGAGCCCGGCGCATGGATCTATTTATTTATAGCCACAACAGCAACAACAACAAAGCTCAGCCAATAAAATCTCGAAGGAATTAGTGCAAAAAAAAAAGAAAGAAAAGAATTAAAGTGGATTTAGAAATAAATAAACATCGCGTTGTGCCTAACAAAGTGTTGTGATAAGAAGAGACGTCTTATCACATTTAATCGCAATCCAAAATATAAAAAGAAAATCAAATTATCAACAAGTTTGAAAGCGAAAAAAGTGAGAAATTTGTGCGAATTGAAAATAAAACAATTCGAAAAAGTGTTGTGTGTTTGTCAAGTGAATCAAACACGAAAATATTACAAACAACTTTGGAGCCGTTTTCCCTGAATCTTCCATGTAAATATTGCAAAAATAATTATTGTATTTTTTTATTGTCAGCAATTTACAAGTACAAAACAAAAAATCAGCGAATCGCGTCAGCTAATAAATAATTGACAAGGCCGTCAGACGCGACGTTTCTCTTTGCTCCATTTGCCTAGGTTTGCCCCTCCCCCCTCTTCCCCTCTCCCCCTCTCCCTCAAGCGTTTAGCCGGCCTCACATTTTGGTTAATCATACTTTGAGACATGATAAACAAATAGAAATCGTTGTGACGTCAGTTTCGTCTTTCCGCTTACTGTTCATATATCGATAGCAAACATAGTATAGTATAGTTATTTTTGTTGTTTTTTATCAACTATGGAATTTTATTCTCCCCCATTCTCTCATTTTATTTGTTTAACTTTGGCCACACACATGAGTAATAAACATTGTTTTTCGACACGCTTTGCGATTTTTGCGCTGGCTGCCGAAAAACGAATCATTTTTGATCAAGCGAATATATATTTCGTTGCTTAACTAAATCATTAACACCTCAAATAGGTGTGTGTGGGTGTGTCTTTGTGTGTGTGTGTGTGAGCACGTGATTTTATTTATTGATGAACTGCAGAATTTTCCACTGCAAGGAGCACGACATTGGAATGTGTGGAATGAAAAGCTATCGATAACAATTGTTGGGCAAGACTGGAAATGGAATGCTTTCGATCATTTGCTAAGCTTAGAGATGGTTTATCGATAACAACAGATAGAGATAACAATGCTAATATGAAGCAAGAGACAAGAGGAGTAGTAAATAGAAATAGAAAAATAGAACAATAGAAAAACAAAAATAGAAATACAACAACTTTTTTAGTAATTTCATTTTGAAGCGACTTTAATTTGCATGGTAAATAAGATTAAACGTATAAGATGGGAACGAAATGGAATGAAACACACGTCAAAGCAACTTTGGCAAAGATACGGGGAGCATTTCCTGTTTAATCTTGAGCTATTTCAACTGAAACAATTGATGACTCATGGCAAGTTAAGTCAAATCCACTTTATCGTATGGAAAACAATCAGCTTTTCCTTTATTTAGTCTCTCTTTTCTTATATATATGTATATATTGTACAAGATGATGTACTTAAATAAACACAAGATAATAATGCAGTAGAGCATCGCCCCATGATGAAAATTATTTGGCAAAATGAAATGGAAAGACATGAAGATGAAAAAAAAAGGACACAACAAATCATTATGGGAAAAGGTCAGGCTAACTGTGGATACAGTTCAGCGAGCAGCCAAAGCAGACGAAGGTTAGTTTTTTTGGGAGACCGCATGACGCCCCTTGCACAAGTTACGCACACTCACACACACACTTTCACACACACACACACACTTTTCGTAGTAACCCGTTTTGCTGTTGCGAGTCTCATTTTCCCAATAGGCCAAAACTTTTGGCTCCCTCCCCCCCCCACCAAATAAATTCACAACAAATTTACTGCGCCAAATAGAAGAAGAAGAAGAGACGAAGCGAAGCGAAAATGACGCTGCAGCAATTGTAGAACTTGCTAACCAGACTTATGTAGATAAATAAATATTCCCCCACATTCAGTTGGTGTAGTTGTAGTTTTGTCTGAAGTGGGTGGCAACCCTCTTTTTTTGGGATGTCGAAGTGTCGATGGCGCTGCCAACTTAACACTTCCTGTTCCAATAAACCCAAACGCGTTTTTTTGTTTGTTGCAATTCGCAAGAATTTTGCGAGGGCAACGTGAATAAGAAAAACACACTTGTGTTGTATTTATCGCTGTCATTTGCATTCGCTTCCCGCTTCATTAATCTTGCAATGAGGAACTCAGGTGTTTAGAAAGATTTCCGATTCACACTTTCTTCGCTATATAAATTCAATATTTAATTTCGCACTCAATTTGGAACTAATGTTTTCGCAAAGATTTACGATGTCTGCTTTCTTCTAGCACATAAATTGGGCATTTAAGTTTAAACTCAATTCGACACATTTTCGGTGTTTTCAATGCCAAAAGGCTTGGGATACCATAAAGCGAAACGCATGAAATTGAAACCAAAGAGCAGTTGCTTTGGCGTTTTTGCAATTCAGAACATCGGACTTCATTTTAGTCTCAATTTCAACTCCAAATATTCGCTTTTTCCATGAGAAACGTATGGAATTGGAACATCATTGCAGCTGTCACTTTTATTGTTGGCGTTTTTGCATTTGGGAACATGGTATGCTATAGTTTTATCTCTCTTCATAAATAAACTATTTACATGCGTTCTCAATTTGAATTCCAAATATTCGCTTCTCTCATGAGAACCGCATGGAATTGAAACATTGCAGCTGCTTTTTTATTGTTGGCGTTTTTACATTTGAGAACAGGGTTAGCCATAGTTTTGTTTATCTACATAAATAAACTATTTAATTTCGTTCTCAATTTCAATTTCAAATATTCGCTTCACCTATGTCACTTTTATTGTTGGCGTTTTTGCATTTGGGAACATCATAGTTGTCATAGTTTTGTGTCCGTCTGTCTGTCTGCCGCAATGGGAACAAGCCACAACAATTGCCACTCGGGTGGCGACCTCTAGCGGTGGCATTTTTTATCAAGCGTCGCGTAATAAACACCGCGCCACAACAAAACACGCTGCGCAAGCAATTGTAAACTGTAAACTGCGAACTGGGTGTGGAGCACACTCCTATTGCACTACCCTCCTCCCCCTCTGCTCAGCGTCCTGGTTCCTCATTGGCTTCATCCACCTGCTGCGCGTCTTTGCCGTCGACTTTTTCTGCATATTTTAAGCGCGCCTGCCAATGAAACATGCCAAAAACACAGCAAACTACAAGTGGAAAGCAGAATTAGGGGGGAATTGAAGTGTTGCCAACGTTTTTTTTTTTTTTTTGTGTAGTGCCAAGAATGCAAATGGCGCGCGCTGAGTTTGTCGACATTCCGCCGGCTTCTCTCTGGGCCACTTTGTCGCAAGTGGCAAGTGGCAAGTATCTTTTCAGTCACCGAAAAGTTCACAAAAAAAACACAAGTAGAAGAAAATCAATAGCCAACACTGGAATTATGCGTTGTTCCTTTGTCTGTGAATTGCAATCGAAAATGTCGATTGCACTTTTCTCGTTTTTTGTGTCCTCCTTTCACCTTTCATTTGATTAAAAGTGCCTCCCAATTGTATGCTATAAACTCGTACTTACTTTTTATGATGCCGACAACAACAAAAAAAAAAACTGAATATGTTTCGTATCTAATCTCTTAGCTTCAAGCATAAAATATGCGCATAACAATTTCACAAACAGTAAACAAAGTTACTTTGATTATGACACAATGGTTGGTTTAGTTTAGTAAACATTTTCGGAGAGTGATTGTTGGAATAATTTGGAATAGAATATGCTAAATGGTATTTTGGGAATGGCACATGTTTTCCGCAAGTAATTCTAAATGGAATACTCGAAATGAAACAACAAATTTTCTATAGTTCTCTACTTTAATCCGATTGAAATTGAACTTTTAAATTTCCTTGCTTTCTTTCATGCCATTCTGTCGCTTTTCTTCCACTTGGAATGGAACACAAAATGAAAAAGCGTGTTAATGACATATTGGTTGGTATAATTGGGAATGGAACATGCATACACAAAGTAACGACAAGTGGAACAATTGAAATGAAACATTGAATTCGGTATAGTTTTCTAGAAATGCTTAAATGGAATACTTGAAATGAAGCATCTAGTCTTGTATAATTCCCTACTTAAATCCAATTGGAATGTAACTCTTTTGCTTTCTTTCCTCCTTCCTTTGTTACATTCCGTTGTGCAAAACGAAAAAAAGCGTCTTAAGCGCAGTTTTGCGACAATGAAACGATTTGGAATGAAATGTAAAGCATTAATTAGGCGATCGCCACTTTTTGTTTCTTTTCCAATTCGTTTTGCAACTGAGTTAATGATGATTAGCCAATATATCCACATACTTGTATAAGAGAACTCAATGCGTGACACAAAGATGCGACATTAATGCGGGGTGTTTTTTTATAAAAAGTCAAAGGGCGTCGACAATTGCAAGAAGATGAAGAAGAAGCAGCAGAAAAAGAAGCCACAATTTGCGGTTTATCAGGGTATATTAACCTCTCCTCTGGGCGTTGACAGCAGCAGAAAAGCCACTAAAACAACATCAAAGTGCGATGCGATGCGTCCAGTTTCATCATAATCAAGTTGAGTTTGAGCGACTGCAAGACTGAATGAATGAGCGAATGATGATGATGATGATAAAGAGGGGGGATTATTGTGGCATGCTCGATTGACTGGCTGCACATTGTGTCACCCAAGAGTGCCATCGAGAGTGACCCTGCAGCGGATGCGTTCATTAAATTTACAGTTTGCCGTGCAAGAATTTTGTGCAATTGGTCAGTCTATTAATGCATTCTACTGTTGTTGTTGCTAGTTGTGGTTGACAGCGCTTTTATCTGCACAAAATGCACAAACACTGAATCGCTCCGAATGTGTCCAAATTATGCGGAAATTAATGCATAAAGTGCAATTGCAGTTGCTAACTTGCATTTTGGGTGCGCCCAACAAACAGCAACCAGCAACCAACAACCAGCGACCAACAACCAGCAAGCAACAACAATCGAAACGAGACATTAATTGTCAACAAACATGCGCAACGCGTGTGCCACAAAAAGCAGCAGCAGCTTCGTGTGCCGTGCAACGTCGCGTTGCATGCGCTAAAAATAATTGCATTTTGCCATTTACAATTTTTTTGCATTTTTACATTTGGCCCCTTCGCATTATGTCTGTTCGTTCAAATTGTGCATTAGCTAAGCGACCCCAGAGCAGTGCAAATATTACTTTTGCTTGTTGTTGTTTGGGCCACGTGTGGTCAACTCTATTTAAAGTTGGTCGAGAGGGGCGCGTTGATTTTAATCGGTTGCAGGTGCGAAAAGTAGACACTGTCGCCAGGTAACCGCAGACAACAGTTGCAACAGCAACAGCACCAACAAAAGGGGTAAACACAGTGCTGTCTAAAGTATCCGCACACTTGCAATTAAAGCATATTTTTCTTCAGCATTTTTCCCCCACTGCTATCTATCTATATATTGAGTTGCATATCTTTTTATAACTTTTTGCAACTGTTTGCAATTTGTTTGTTGTTAACAACATTTGTATTTTCTATTTTATAGAAGGTTTACCTGTTTTCCCTTTTTGCTTTTCCTTTGGAAATTAGTTGGAAAACTTTATTTATCTACAACTTAATTTGTTGGACATTGTTTGCACTTTAAGTGGGTGCAGACAGTGTTCCATTCCAGCTGTTTCACGTTTATTTAAGGCAGTTTAAAAGTATTGCAGGCTCAACTACTAAATATTTATCTACATTTCTAGTAGCAAATGTATTACAGACTTTAGTAGTGTTCCATTCCATGCGTTCCACATGTGTTATTGCACTTTTAACTTTATACTGTATAGAAGTTACACGCTAGACAATCAATAATCCATTTAACACTGCAGTGGATGCAGTTCGTGTTCCATTCCAGCTGTTCCAAGTTTATTTAAGACTCGATCAGACTACATTTTTAGTGCCAACTGTATTTAATGCTTTAGTAGCGTTCCATTCCATTCATTCCAAAGTGTAATTTCACTTTTACATTATCGAACTTCGTCTCTATACATCCTCAATAATATTTTATATCTTCCATTCCATTCGTTTCAATGTGTATTTGCACAATTAACTTTGATTACTTCATATACATGTTTTTTCATGTTCCATTCCATATGTTCCACATGTGTTTCACTGCATACGAATTAGTTTATGCCCCACTGCGATTTACCATCGCACATTTTGGCCAATTTGCTGTGGGGCAAACACACAAAGTTTTCGCACGGACAGGCAAAGTTTTTTTTCGTTTTTTCTTCGTTTTGTTTGCATTTGATGAAATTCAATATTTTGTTGAATTACTTAACAAACTGTTGCCGAGAGCCCAAAAACAATGCTTGGACAAGGCGCGTGCAAGTGCAAATTGTTTATTGTCGTATCTGGTGTGGATCGTTGTAATGTGAGGATTTCATGAATTGAGATTTCAGATTTCGAATTTCGAGCACGAACGAAAAAAACTTCTTTAGGCCAAAGTCAACAGCAAAAGTCTACTGTGTTGTAATGCAATACTGAACTTGGCTTGGTTTGTTTTTGTTTTCGGTTTTCGGCTTTTGTATATGCTCTCTCATTAGAGCTCTGCTAAAACTGACAGCAAAACAACAAACAATTTGCAGACAGCCGAGAGCAAAAGGCGTGAAATAGCTGCGATTATATAGTATATACTATAAGCGTATTTATTTAGACAGGAACATACAGACAACAAAAGAAATTCAATGTCAATCTCAGAGCCAAACTTCAATCACGTGCTCAGAGCAGACGCTGTGCACGCTGTCAGCAATTAGATCGCAATTTGATTTGTTGCCGATTAAATGCATAGAACAAAAAAGTATACAGTCTCGATTAAAAAATTGCACAACAAAACAGTTAATTAATAACTGTGTGTATGTGGGTTGATCTCTAATGAATGATTTCATAATGTTTTCTCAGAAAAGTCGCACTTCAATTGCTGTATGTAATATATATCCAATTATTACCGAGTATCTAGAAGTCAGGCACATTCTAACACTGATTTGTTTATGTGGCTAGTAAAACATTTTCAACTGAATTTATCACATAATAATCATAATAGTAAAAAGATATTTCCAGGGTTTATTATCTTTATTAATGTTTAACCAAAACAAAACTCATAAGAACCTCAACAACTATTAAAATTGCAAAGTTTTTCATGCGAAAAAGCAAAAAAAAAAGCATTTAAAGATAACGAGAAGAAAAAAAACAATGTGTGGCATAAATAAATAGAGAAGTCAGTGTGTGTGTGTTCTAAATTGTTGGGTCGCCTTTTTTTCATAAATCTATAAAATAAAAGCGAGTCAGCGCCATTAAAGCGGGGCATAATTAATTTAATAGTTCTCCGACACGGCACGTAGGTAAACAAGACTCGCTTCGTAATAGAAGCCACAGCAGCAGCAGCAAAAGCGACTCACCCCTTTCTGTCTACTTACGGACTAGTTACAATAGAAATGCATATAGTATCTAAGTGTGTTGCTTACGGCCCTAATGTGCCTTGGCTAGTTGACTGCCAGACTTTGGCTATAAAGACAATAAAAACTATCCGCACTCATAATAATATTTTCCAAGGGCAAGGCAACCCGAGACTCGAGACCCAAGACTCGAGGCCCCGAGACACCCTCATGCCTTATGCCTCATGCCTCATGCCTCATGCCTTATGCCTCACAGTCTACAGCTAATTGCATGTGCCATGTCGATGGAGATAGAGAGAGAGAGAGAGAGAGAGGGGGGGGAGGGAAAACGGGGAGTAGCCCTTGGCAACTCACAAAATAATGGCTTATGCGGCACTTATTGAATGCACAGAGCGAATGGAGGGGAGAAAGAATCATAGAGAGGGTGCACTATGGAAAATGCAACTGACAATAGGGGGAGAAAACTTTCGGAAAATTATTAAGTTATGAAAATGCAACGAAAATATTTAAAGCAGCCAGCAGATCGAACACTAAATGCACTTTTTAGTTGAGGCAAAGTTGGAATATCATTTATCGAAATTATTATTGGTTTGGTCTTATTTACTTGCTGAAATATGCAATATATTATCTAAATAATGTATTCCCTTTTCTTTATTTTCGTATGATCGCAAATTATTTATTTTCAAACTTTTTACTTAGGATAAATATTTGAGAAAAAATCCGCATTCTTTTACAGCTTCTAATCGTTTTGTTGTTGTTTAGAAATAATAATTTAATCATTATTTGTGGTTACTTAATCTACAATCAAACCTGAGCTTGTTCTTTGTTATACTTCTTTGCTTTTTATGAACTATTGATTGAAGTTAATTGAAATGAATTTTGATTAGAAATGTTTAAGAGGAAGTCAGACAAAAAATTCAACTACTAAATGCATTTTAGGCTAATAAATTGGTGATTCATATTGCTGCAATTTTCAAAGTTTGTAGATTGTGAACTGAACTAATTCTTCGCTTACTGCTTTTTATGAAATAGTGATTAAAGTAATCATGAATTATCCGCTATATTTTAATGAAAATAATAAAGACGAAAATCGAATGAAAAGTGCACTTCAGCTGGAATTTCACTTCAACTGGTTCTTTACTTATTGTTCATTGCTATTTATGAACTATTAATTAAATCAAACATGAATAATATATAAAGAGAGGAAAAACGAATGAGATATGCACTTGAACACAGGTTCTTTGCTCACTTCTCTCTACCATTAAAGTAAACAAGAATAATTCTATGTTGTTTCAAATAATAAGCAACTCGACGTCTTCTTCATTGTGAAGTCTGCTTCATTAATTTCACGTTTCGGTGGCAATAAACATGAAGAACTTGTTGCGCTGACTCTTCGCCTTAAGTTGCGTGTACCCAAAGCAGGGGCAGAAGATCTTCTTCTTCATCATCTTTGGCAGTCAATAGCAAAATGCATTAAGAAGAAGAAGTCGCGACCACCAAATGGCGTCTAACCTGCACTTTTTATGACTTTGAACTAGCAAACGGAACTACTTTCTGTCCGTCTGTCCGTCTGGTCGTCTGTGTGTCTGGTTTGTTGCCACACCAGCTGCTGCCACATGCGGCAAATGCTAATTATAACAAAACGACGATAGAGTCAGAGTCAGTATTTTTTTTTTATTACATTTTCAACTTCCTCTCGCGTGCCAAACCCAAGTCCAAAAGACCCAAAACCCTGAGCCCTATGCAAAAGTTGTTGCCCCTTTTTTGTTGTTTTGTTTAGAACCGGTTGTGTGTGTGTGTGAAATTTGCATACAGATGGCGCCAAGTTTTTGAAGTGTGCGTTGCGTGTATGGGAAATTGTGAGCTCTAAACTATTAAATCGAACACTCAAATGTTGTTTGCACTTTAGCCAACTAAACGGAGCAGGGCAAAAAAAAGGGCTTTGGGCGACCTTAACCCTCGGGGCAGCAGCAGCAACATGAAGAGGAAATGCTCGACCTTTTTTGTCTGACTTTGACGTTGATGTTAAGGGCGACATTGATGTCTCTCTTTCGCTCTCTTTCAGTCTCTGTCTCTGTTGGAAATTGATGCTAATATTGTTGTTGTTGCTGTTGCTTTTGCGACTCTGTTGCTGCTGTCGTCTGGGGCGTGTCGCATTTTTGCTGTTGGCTTTTGTCAGAGCCAAACGAAGATCAATGACTTGAAATGGACGCGCATTCTCTTCTTCCGTCTCCCTTTTCCCCCTCTCCCTTCTCTATTTTGCTGTCAGTCTAGGCTGCGAATACAAATTCCAGTAGCAGGTCGCAAAGCCAGGCAAAAAAAAAAAAAAAAGTCAGTTCTCCCATTGTGCGCAATTAAAATACATTCTCACTTCTCACTTTGTTATTTCTTGCATTTCTTGCTGCTGCGGGCTGTGCGAATTGTTATTGTTGCCATTAAATTAATTTATTGTAATTGTTTTCATTTGATCAACACGACAAAGTGCTATTGTTTTGTTTATTTCTACACCAGTTTGTCAGTTAGTCTATCGTTGTGTTCAAAGTCTTGTGCGTCGCATTCGCCACAGATTTTGCCCAAAGTGAATAAAGCAATTAAATGGCAATAAGTGATTGAATTTGTGCATGTAGATACCAAATAGTTGGATAAATTTGAGTGGAAATTGTATAGCAGAAAACGTTAAATTAATTGTAATTTTGAAGCTAGCAGATTTTTGGTACATATAATAATAACTATAGTGTTTAAAATTTCTAAACATTTGGTTGTGATCTGATAAAAATTGTAGAAGTTATTTAGGAAATACTTTAGAATGGAAAAAAATTAGTAGACGTTTTCCCCATACTCTAAAGTATTTCCTAAGTAACTTTCTTTCGTTTCTTAGTTGCTTTGCTTGACAATATGGTATATTTTGGTATTTTTCTACTGTCTGGTATATTTTGATTGAAGTTTTATACGAATATACCAAATATAGCCTATGATTTACTTTAAATACTTTGCGGTATATTAATTTACTATATATTTTAATATTATATATATTTTTAATATCTCTCGATTGTAGCTTTCTTAAGAAGTTAATATATTTCTCACTCAACTCTAAAGAGTTCCATTTTCGATATTCTCGCTTTACAACCTTTTTAAAGTCACTGATAAATGCTTGTTATCATTGCTATCCGAAGATTAAAAAGTTGAATGAATTTCAATAGAAATTGCACAGCAAAAACTTTCAATTAATTTAGTAGTTTTCAATTAATAGTATCATCTGTCAAAATGTTTCTTCACTTAAATGTATTTTTTTAACAGTTTGTATACAAATTTTGATAGTTAATATATCAACTCAATCTTTGTAGTCTCAATATTTAATTTAATTTTAAATTTTTGTGTTTTTCAGTATTACTTCTTATTAAATCTTTACTATATATCTCATTCAATTTTTAGTTTTAGTGTTTTTTAATAGTACTTTTTATTAGGCACTTAATACATTTCTCACTCAACTCATGTTTTAAATCTAGTTATTTTTAAGTAAACACTCGCTATACTTCTCACTCAACTGAAGAATTCCATTTTACAACCTTGTCTTACAACGATAAGTTATCGATAACTTGGCTTGTTATCGTTGTGTAAGCTAGCTTTAATTGTTTGCACACTTAGCTTTTAGCTGCTGTCTGCTGTTTGCTGTTTGTCGTGTCTTGTTATTGACTTCGATCACAACAAGCACTGTTCACTGTTCACCTTTTTCCCCCTCTACCTCTTTGACAACTCACCTTCTCGTGTTGTGCATCATTGTGTGTCAACATCCGTTGTTGCTCGTGGCAATTGTCGCCCAGTTTGTGGCACTTAACAACAAGAGCGCTAATACAAGTCGTTTGCTTATTTTTTCCTTTTTATCTTTATGTGCTTGTCAGTTATCTAACATAATGTTTCATTGCGATTTTCTTTATCTACTGCTGATTTATGCTACTTTTGCCTTTTGGCTTGACACAGCAGCAGCAGCAGCTACTGTTGTTGTTTTTGCTTTGGCGTTGCATGTGTGCAAATATATATCGAGAATGAGTCACAGCGACTGCAATTTGATGGGTGCGTCCCATGGGACTTCAAACTGAGGCCTATCTTGGGCCAGTTGATCTAAGCTGCAATGCGACGAGTTGTTGCCCCTTTCTATGCAAATACAATGGCTGTGCACTTGGTGCAACAAGTTGTTGAACTAACTGTTTATAGTTTTCGCATGCGTATGCTAATTATGCAAAAATGTATCTTTCAGATACTTGATACGCGTAATTAAACTATCTCTCTCTCTCTCTCTTGACCTCGCCTTTTCCTTCTATTTGTGAATTTGCATTTTGCATTTGAAACGTTTTTCGTTTTGTGACTGTGACTCATTTTACATTTGAGTCATTCTAGATTATATTCGTAGTTGTAGTTGTGTGTGTGAATATTTTCTCGCTCACTCACAATCACTTTCACAATGCCATTACTTTGGCAGGCTTTTAGCTGTCGCATTTTTCTGTGTCAAGTGGGCTGTGGCAAGGAGCTGCTGCTGCAGGATTTCCTCACTCACTCACTCGCTTGCTGGCTCCTTTCATGTGCAAGTGCTGCAGCAAATGGGCTTTTGCCATTAGACCAAAGTCTAAAGAAGCTAGCGATAGTATCGCTTGTTTCGATAGTGTAAAAGATACTTTCGGCGCACAACAAATTCAAATTCAAAGTGCTAAACAAAGATTTAGTGCTGCGGTTTCCCTTTAGCGGGCATTAATTCTTGTTTTTGGAATTTGTGGCGAGCTGCAACTTGTGGCGCTTTTTCTACTTCGGTATTTTTATATTAAAGCTGTGACGCTTTTTATAATCCACAAACACACACATACACACAGCTGTAGATACAGATACGAGATACTTTTATAGCGAGTTACACCGGTGCGATTTAGTCATGTAAAGGTCATAAATTAACCTGAGCATCTGATGTTTATAGCCTGTCCAAATAACTGAGGGGCTGAAGCGCTTTTTCTAGGGTTGGGTTTCTCTTCTGTGTGTGGGGGGAAAATTGAAATTCTGTGCTTCGGTTTGCGGTTGGGGTTGCTCCTCTTACTCACTCTCTCTCTCTCTCTGTCTCTCTCTTTTGATCAATGCAAAAACGTAATTAGGTGAAACTGTTTAAATGCACGTGGGAAACAATTTGTGTGCCACTTTTATTTGTTTTACTCACACGAGTTCAATTTCCCACACGCTGCGGTCTGACTGCTCTGATCTGTTCATATAGATATACATATATATCATGTATCTTTTTGCAACCACTTTATCGATATACTTAGCACTTAACTAAATCGACATCGTCTCATTCAAGCTGCGAATAAATAGCGCAAATTGTGCTCAATTCAATTGATAATATGTACTCACAAATAAAACAGACATTCAGCAATGATTAAGGCAATAATTATTCTCAGCCACAATGCATCTTTTGTTGCGCAGTTTGTTTCCTAGATTTATTCTTGAAAATTGCACAAGAGTTCTCATTGAAATGTGAGGGATGAGAAATATATTTACATTACTTAAATATAAAATATTAGAAGCATAGAAAATACTCTTCAAATACAATTTAAGTATATCTTTTCTATATATTCAACAATCATAAAAAACTGCTAAACTTTTCCTTATATCATTTTAGTTAATGTTTAAAATTGTAGCATGTTTTTCACTGAAATGCGATGGCAGAACTTTTTTTTTAGAAGAAATATATTTACTTTACTTTAATTTAAAATGTAAGAAGTTAAAAAACTACTCTTGAAATACGTTTTAAGTAAATATTTGCTATATATTCAAAAATCATAAAACATTTTCGTTATTCAATACTCTTAGAATACAATTCAAGTAAAACATATCTTTGACAATCCTAAAAATCTATCAGTTGTAACATTTTCGTTATTCAATGAGTATCTTTTAAAATGCAATTCAAGCAAAACTTCACACACTCTTAAAATACAATCTTAGTACATTTATGCCATATCTTTGACAATCTTATAAAATTTTTAACTATTCGCTTTAACATTTTCGTTATTCAATGAGTATCTCAGTGTCGTCGTTTTATTTGCCGACTTAATTATACATTTTTGGCACATTGTATTACGAAAGTGTTTTTATTTTTATTTATTTTTTGGTTGCCGGCAGTTTGTTACATATTTTGTTTATTTCTTTTTATATTTCTTTTAATTTTGTTGGCTCGCTGAATTTCTCCGCCGTTTAGCCGTTTCTCTTTTTTTGGCTGCCTTTTTGGCTGTCAATAAAATAAAAATAAATAATTAAATGCGCCAAAAGCAAAATACAAAAAGCACAAACATTGTGTGGAAAAATCAAAAGAAAAAAAAAATAGGCAAAGATTTATGTTTATTAATTAACTCAAAAGAGTGAAATTTTGGTTTGTTTGAACTTGTCGTGTTCTTGAGACAATTTCTAAATGCTATTCAAGTTGAGTTCTTCTGGTATTTGTTTTCGTCTATGTCTGTGGTTAATAACGTGATTATTATTATTAATTGAGTTAGCGTCGACATTGGAATGTATTCTGACTCATCCCAAGTGAATACACAGAGAAAGAGAAGAGAAAGATTTGTCGTTCAATGGCCTTGAGTATTTTGGCAACAACATTGAATACACTCGGGGGGGAAAAAGAATGAAGGCGAGAATTGCATTCAAATAGCTTTTAATTATGTATAGAATCGATTAGAGGTAGTCATTGAACGTTTTTGGATTTTCCACAATAGAAAATTGTTGTTGTTATCTTTCACATTTACGTCAGCATTATCAATCAATATCAGTCGACTGATGATAAGATACACACATATTTATAGATATGGTCGCAGACAATTCGAAGCCAAATCGAGAGAGAAAAATACCCAACATGATGTATAAATATGGAAATAATTCGTAGAAAATGGTGGAAAATTGGAAAATGTGTCGCTTGACACACTAAATGAGTTTTTCTTTTTTCAATCCGAAACACATGTCGGAAGCGTGTAACCAAAAATAAAAACCAGGCAAAGCAATTCACACGTCGTGCAGCAGGAAAAATAGAGAGAGATAGAGACAAAGGCAAAGCATAGATACAAAATGTTTGTATCTGCGACGCAATTGGAAACAACTTAAAAGTGCATTGCAGTTATTAACACCGCGCCCAAGAAGTTGAGATTGCTGACAGCTATTTTCAAGGACTGCACACAATTCACTTTCCATATGCGACCAGAAAATAGAGACACAAGACAAAGACAGCGAAACATTTTGGGTTCAGTTTTTGTGTGTGTGTTTTGCCAAAGCAACCATAAAATGCTCAAATTTATAAACAAGAAGACGACGATGAGAAAAAAAACGTAAGCAAAAGATGCGCGTGTCTGAAGAGCCAGCCAAAAAACACATTTAGGAAGCAACAGACAACAGACAACGACGACAGACAATCAGTCGGACAAAAGAACGCCAAAAAAAAAGTCGTACAGAGATAGAGAAAGAGAACTCAACTGAAAGAAAAAGTGCAAAATAGTCAGAGAGTCAGGGAGCAACAAAAAAAAAAACCAAAAAAAAGAAGCCTGTGCGGATATCTTTTGCGTGTACAAATCACGTCGCAGACAAGGCACGTCTGGCAACCCGGACAACCCGGGCAACTTGCAACCAGGCGGGGCAAGTGGCAAGCATACCAAATTCACATCCAGACTCTGGAGACATTTAAATGCACTCGCCACATATTCATTTATTGTTTGTTGTATGTGCTGTAGACGCATTTCACATTTGTCCTTTGCCATTGCTCTCTTTTTATTTTTCTTTTCTTTGTCTTTCAAATTCAAAATGGAAAGTGTTCTACTAGCTATGTGGCATAGAGATAAACGAGGTGTGTGTAGCTTGCATTCCTCACGAGTTTAAGTATTTATTGCTTAAGCTATGTTAAAAATGTGTGGAGAGTAATGTTAATGAATATCTATTGAGTGCAGTCTAGAAACTTTTACAATCACTATTTGCAAGGTTATTTTTAAACGAATGTTGCAGTATATACTATAAATAACCATATATACTATATAGTTGTTTGCTGTATGAAAAATACTTTAAAGCTTGTCATGAATTTGGTATTTTTTAGTATTAATTTATTGTAGTAATGAATCTTTGGCGACTATTTTACTTATTTTTAAAATTATTTTTAACTTTTGTCGTTGCAAAATCGTTAATATGAATTTGTGCTTGCTCTGCTAAAAATTCTTTAAGGCGGTATAAATTTAATATTTGTAGTATATATTTTTAAATGAAACTTTTTAGTATTTATTTTTAAATAAAATTTTGGAAGTTATTTTTAACTAAAACCAAGAAAAAGTGGGCACAATGATTTATAGCAACCTCTACTGATACATTTTTTTTAAATACTAAAAAAATACTAAACATATGTCTTGGTACATTTGCTTAGTAATGAACCTTGGATGAATCTTTTAACTCAAGTTGTAATTTGAATATAATTTTAAACTTGGCACTAAATTCAACCTTTTATTTCTAACTCAAGTTGTAAAATATCGCCGTCTAATGCAGCTTAACTTATATTGTAAGCTGCCCTCGCTGCCGTTTGCTTTAAACCTCAGAGCTGACTTTATGTGCCGGATTCTGAGTGTGTTTATCTTATGGATTTTGGTATTCATTATACTTCTGTGCGAGTGTCAACGACTTGTTAATGTTGCACACTTGCTTTGCTGCCAGCTGCGTCCTCTCTAAAGCGACTGGCGACATATATACTAAATAAATAATATATATGTACTTATATCTGGGAAAAACATCCGCTTGCCTTTGTCGCGTTCGTCCGTTCGTCGCAATTTTATCAGCGAAACCAAAATTCAAAGCAACTCCGGCTTTTGAGCTAATCAGCTCAAATTCTGAAAAGAAGGGAAACTACGACGACCGAAAAGAATTAAAAATACCCGCAGCTTCTTAGAAGCAATCATAATACAACGTGCTTTTGGCTGTTTCGCTTTTTTTTAGAAACTGGTTTCACAACCTTTTTGCATTGTTTTGGTTATATTTTGATTATGCTAAACATTATTCGTCACCCTTTTTGGCCGCAACCTGTTTGCGCTGAGCTTTTATTGATATTATAATACACTAATTTGTTCATTTTTGTGACGCTCCAATTGCAGAGGCCACAAAAACCACGATGACAAAGGTCAAGAGCTCGTTTTACAAATTAGTTTTTCAATTTCTTAATTAGTTTTCCCCCCCACCCCCTGAACAGTTTTCCATTCAAAAGTTTTTTCATTTCGAATTGCCAATTTGATGTGACAACAAAAATCGAAGAAAGCACTTTTTGCCAAAGTTCATCTTTTGCTACAAATTTTGCACTCCGTTTGACTAGTTGCTAATTAAAATGTCAGCAAAGTTTCGAATGCTGGTTGAAAATTACATATGTAATTAATTTCAGTTCCAACTGAAAAGCATTGATTGTGAAATGTAAACTATGCAGCAAAAAAAAAAAACGCCTCGATTCGTATCCAGTCAATCAATCAGTCAATTTCAGTCGTATCAATTTAGCAAATTGAATTCGAAATGCGTTTCCCCCAGCTGATGTGTGTGTGTGTGTTACCTTGACCCAACAAACACATCAAGACAGACAGCATCAAAGTCAAATGCTCAAAATATAAAGAAATGGCATTGATCTCCTCAAAGGCACTCAGTTAGTTACAATTGATGGCAGAAGCTACAAAAGTATCTAGATACATTTATAGCTCGAAAAGTCCAGTGCACCTGTTGCTCCCCTCAATGACGAACAGCGGCGCCATAAAAACTCACGCATTCGAGTATCTGATAGATAGTTTTGTGTTTGTGTTTCTGTTTTTTTTGCTGCTTAATATGCAAAACGCGTCAAACTAGCATTTTATTAGTATACAATAGGAAATTCCACAGCAAAATGTGTATACAATTTATACTCAATAGCCGCTTTTTGTTCTAAGCTACAGAAAAAAGTGTGTGTACTTCTTTATACCCGCAACCAGTAGAGTAGAAGGGTATTATAGCTTTGCGTCTTTGGGAGATTTACCTTAATAATAATACCTTAAATTTCTTGAACAATTTTGTTTGCGATTTGATAAAAATTGCAGAACTTGTTTAAGAAATACTTTTGCAATAGCCCGCTAAGACTGACTATTTGGTATATTTTGTAGTTTGGTACTTGGTATATTTTTCAGTATATGGTATATTTTGAATGTACTATATGATATATTAATTAGGTATATTATTAATTAGGTATATCAATATACCGAACATATCAGTTGGTATATTTTTAGTATTTTTACGGTATATCAATTCGATATTTGTTTAAATTAATACTGCTACAATATTAGTATACCGAATATAGCATTCAAGATATTTTTAGTATTTTGCGGTATTTCAATTCGGTATATTTTGAAATTAATACATACATATCAATGTGCCGAATATATCATTTGGTATATTTTTAGTATTTTATGGTATATTTTGATATTAATTCCACCACTATATAAATATACGAAATTTATCCGTTGATATATTTTTACGCTATATTTTGAAATTGATTGTTGATTGTGTTGCTTTAATTCAAAATGTGTAACAGGTATCTCGTAGTCGAGTTCTACTGTAGCTTTCTTCCTTGTTCTGTGTGTATTTCTCTTTCACTCGCTCGCTCAGTGTAATTGCATTGGGAAAATATTCGTGCTGGAGCAACTAAATTGTTTGCTAAGCGGCATTTCTAATGAGCTGTGGGAAATGCCCGCCAAAAAGACAAAGTCGAGTAGAGCAGCAAAGATATTCACAATTATTTCGACTGAAATTGGTCAGCCGAAGAATCACTAAAAGATACACACAGAGAGAGAAATAGAGGCGACAGGTACTCGTCGCTTTTGTCTTTCTTGAGCCCCAGAACAAAAGGCATTTAATTAAAAACACATTTAAATAGACATTCTGGCGGCGACTCTCTGCTTTTCTCGTTGTTAATGTTGCCATTGTTTTGTTTGTTGTCGCCTATTTTTTGTTGCTACCAAAGTGGGCCAACGAACTTGTGTATTTTAATGGTTTAGTAAGCAAAACGCGTAGTCAACATAGAGAACAGAACAACACATGTTCTATCCCATAATTAATGCAATTTGCACAGTTTTCGGTGCTATTTTTATACCCAGCAAAATTCTATTAAAACTTTCATTGAACACGAGTTTGACAAATTTTGTATATTAATGCAGAAATTCCAATTTGGAACTAGAATCGAATTTCTAACGAAAGTAGCTAACGAAATGATTGACAGCTTTTGACATAAATATTAAAGAGAAAGTTTTCTACTAAGAAAACATGAATTTTGCTTTTGGGCATTTCATGTGTTTAGTTTTTTTTTTGTTTTTGGCAATGCCAATTTCAAATCGAACATTAAAATAGCTTTTAACTATTTACTTAATATAGCAATGATGAATGTATTTGTGTTTTAATGTTGTTTTTTTTTGCTAATGGCCGAAACTTGTTTGAGTTTATTTACGTTTTTGCCCTGCAACAAATTGAAAGCAAAACAAAATAAGCATGTGACGCTGCTTTAAGTATAAACTTCGGCCATATGTGGAATTTGTTGCCACTTTTTAAGTTGCGTCATTTTGCTAAAAACAAGCAAGATGCAAATTTATCGTGTCTTTTGTTTTAGTTTCGAAAATGTAAATTTTTGTTGGGCATTTTATGGAAAATAGCAAATACAAACAAAATTATAATACAACGGATAAAAAAAGAATGCTGAGGAAGAAAATGGCATGCGGTCAGTTGGGGCTGGAAATTAGCTGACTGTCTGGCAAAGTTGGATAAATAAATAAATAGCAGCACAGTTTGTGTTGTTGTTGGGGATGCTGGCGTCTAATGAGCAATATCCATAAGCGTGCGAGTATATATGTTATAGTAGAGATACAACGGCAGCCAGAGAGCTATAGATACAGATACAAATATGTTTTGTAGCTGACGCAATGTGTGGCGACCTCCCTGACTGACAGCAGCTGGTCCTTCGCTAAGCCATTTGTTTACCATGTAAAAATATGATATTTGGTCAACGTTTTTTTTTTCTTTCGTTATTATGCATTAGAGCAGAAATTGCGAAAGCCGTTTTCTAGCTTGATTTATGACATGAGCGTAGAAAATGATGATGACTAGAAGGGAAATAATGGGAGGGAGATGTTTTAAAGGCAAAGTAAAAACAAGTGAGAAAGTTGCATTTCAAAATATACCAAATTAATATACTGCAAAAATACTAAAAATATACCAAATGCTTTATTTTGCATTACGATTTAGTCTAGTATTCATTTCAAAATATGCCAAATCAATATACTAAAAAATACCAAAGACTATATTTGGTATTTATTTGATATGTCGATTTAGAACTGGTATTTATTTAAAAATATACCAAAACAATATACTAAAAAATACCAAAGACTATATTTGGTATATTGATATACTGATGGCACTAATTTCAAATGATATCGAACTAATACACCGTAATAAAAATAAACCGAATCTATATTTGATATTTTACTAGACCAGAGTGCAAAATATACCAGATTGTCAGATAAAGCAACTGGCCCCCTTAGTAAAGTATTTCTTAAATAACTTTTACAATTTGTAACTGCTCGATACAATGTTATAAAGCTATAAACACATTCTCTTCTCCTCAATGAGACTGTAATTGAATCACTTTGCAAGTGTAATGAATCTAATTGCATTGTGTGCATCAATGAGCTGATGCTATTTCCGCTTGAATCACTCTCAGTGCGACCTCTTGAAAGTGCTTAAAAGCGAAGAAGAAGAAGAAGAGACTGCGAGTTCTTTTTAAGGCGCTTACAATTTATGTTGAGAAATAAAAAGTGAAAAGTACGCGCTTAGCTCAGTTAAAGTGTGTTTGGCATATTTCCACGCAATCAATAGACAAGAAAAAGCATTTTTCACACTTTCCCGCAGCGACGACTTCTAGCAGCAAGCATTGACCGAGCTCGCATTGAGATACTTTTGTTGTTAGTTGGCAGCAAAAAAAAAAAGATGGAAGGGAAAACAAAGCTGGCGTTTAATTGCATTCCTTGCTGACGAAAGTGAAAGTCGCCTTCTTCTTTACAAGGATACAAAATCCCAGAACTTGTAAGCTTCCAGACAGTATCTTTGTTTATGTGTCTGATTGCGCCTAATTGGATTCCTAGCGAGGGGCACTGAGGGGTTAAACAGCAGTAGAGTGTTAACCCATGGGCGTTGGTCGAGAGACGAGTTGTTGCCACACTTGCAGTTTACAGATTAAAATGTCAAGATAAATTGCACCTAACAAGTGCCACGCCTCGCCTGTCTCCCCGCCTTTCTCTCTCTCTCTCTTAGCTACTGTCTGACAGACGAAATGCTTTTCTTTCTCTGCTCTTTTTTTTTGGCCATTCATCATGGTTGGAACAAAAGTTTGAACACACAGAAACCAAAGCGAGCAGCGTTTTACATGCCGCATTAGTTTGGCATAGTCAAAGCGCATTTCCTGCCCACACTCACACACACACATTCACTTATACTCATGTTTTGTTTAGCAGCACTTGAGGCTGTCGTTGTTGTATCTTGTCTCTCGTATCTTGTATCTGAAGCTTCTCTATGCGACCATCTCATAGCATATATAAAATTCTATTATACCTGCTTCTACTTATATCGCTTCGTCTTGTGTCTCTGTTTATTCTACACATTTGTTTGATTGATAGTTTGTTTACAAATTTCATTTGACTCTCTTGTTAATGTCTTTGCGGCATTCACCTGAATGCTGTCTTCTTTTCTTTCTTCTACTCTTGGTCGCGCCTTTTTGAATGCATATACATTGTGTGTATGTATGTATAAAGATTCTTGACGCTGCGGTTTGATTATTCTTACTTAAGCAATCGAATCACGTTCTGCAACCAAAAGGATCTCGCTTCGTCTCGCTCCCTCTCATTACTCGTAATTTAAAGTTGCTAATGTTATGCGTGTGGGTGTGGCACCAACTCAATTGCCCTTCGCCTTCACTCTCCCTTGGGACTTGCTCTTAGAATGGCGCGCCAGAGAATTGAAAGAGTTTTTGTCCTCTTTAAAAAAGGTAAATAGTTTAAGTAAATGGCTAAAGTCAAGAGACTTTCGATTGTTTTTGGCAACTTCAGCAGTTCATTCAAGTTGTCTTTAATAAAAACAACTCTGTATTTTGCTCATTTCTCTAACGTAATTATTATTTGGCTTATTTAATAGTCACATTTCAATCATTTCTGTTTCGCGTTTGCTGCACATTTTGTCACATTTATTTTGTTGTCACATTTCACGCTCATTTGCCGCAAATTATGATTTGAAATACGTGCAAACGCCGCACGCATAAACATAATTGAGATGGGGCGACAACTCTGCTGCGCAATGTTGCCGAACATGTCATAAATAACAATAAGTTGTGCGAAACAAAGAATGTCTGCAACATTTTTCACTCGCTACTCTTAGGTTAGAAGGGTATTATAACTTTGTGCTTGCATTAAAAATAGAAGTTTTTCAAAGGCAAAGAACTACAATCGGGGTTGACAATCTAGTATATTTTGATTGTAGTACTATGCCGATATACTAAGTATAGACTTTGGTATATACTAGTATTTTTGCAGTATATTTTTAAAATCGTGTTGATTTTGAATATAGTACAGTACGATATACCATTTATAGGCTTCGGTATATTTTAGTATTTTTGTGGTATATTTTTGTGTATTTTTAGAATCTGGTATTTCACAGTTGAACATTTTGAATGTGGTACTACATCGACATACCAAGTAAAGGCTTCAATATATTTTTAGTATTTTTGGTATATTTTTAGAATCTGGTATTTCATAGCCGAGCATTTGGTATGTAGTACTATATAAATATACCAAGTATGGGTTACGGTATATTCTAGTATATGTGGTATATATTTAAAATGTGGTATATTATCAATATAGTACACTACGATATATTCGTATTTTTATACCCGCTACCCATAGGGTAGAAGGGTATTATAACTTTGTGCCGGCAGGAAATGTATGTAACAGGTAGAAGGAGGCATCTCCGACCCTATAAAGTATATATATTCTTGATCAGCGTCAACAGCCGAGACGATCTAGCCATGTCCGTCTGTCCGTCTGTCTGTCTGTCCGTCTGTCCGTATGAAACACTGGATCTCAGAGACTATAAGAGATAGAGCTATAATTTTTTTTCGACAGCATTTGTTATGTCTGCACGCAGATCAAGTTTGTTTCAAATTTTTGCCACGCCCACTTCCGCCCCCGCAAATCAAAAAAATCGAATAACAAGCGTAATTTTAAAGTTAAAGCTGCGAATTTTGGTATATATAATAATAACAATAGTATTTATGATTCCTGAAAATTTGCTTGCGATCAGATAAAAATTGTGGAAGTTATTAAAGAAATACTTTTGTATGGGCCATAACGCCCACTTACGGGGGGTCTCAAATGCTTTGGCCGACAATCTGGTGTATTGTGCCGTCTATGGTATATTTTAAATGTTAGTATCACATCGTTATACCAAATATACCATTTGGTATATTTTTAGTATTTTGCAGTATTTTTTGGTATATTTTGAAAATAATACCGCAATATTTTGCTTTTATTATTTATAAAAGGGGTAGCGGGTATCTCACAGTCGAGCACACTCGACTGTAGTTTTCTTACTTGTTTAGGTATATTTTTAGAATTCAGAGTCGATCATACTCGATTGTTGTTTTCTTACTTCTTTTTGCATATGGATCACTGAGTTTTTTTTTAAGGGGGGACATTCATTATTTTGTTTTGTGCCACATGGCCAACAAACATCGTGGCTGCAATTAGAGTTAGCCAGAGTTGTCACAGCCAGAGGCAGAGTTGCTTTATCGTGCTGACTTCCTTCCGCTTGAAACAAGCAAAACCCAAAATGCAAAGAGCAAACAGAGTGAAAGGAAAGCAGCGCAATAAATCAACGCCAGGCCACAAGTTGAATGTGCGTTTCAATTTGTAGCTGTTGCCCTTAAATCCTCTCCCTCTATTTCCCTCTCTTTGTCTTTGTCACACACTTGTGTGTGTGTTGATGTCCTGTCGTCCTGTTTGTCGGGGATTAAAGTGAGGCAACTTTCTTAACCTGTACGCCATTAGCGTAATTTGTTTTGTGTCTCACCAAAAAAATTCGAAAAATTTGTGAGGTCGCCTGACGCTGTTTCCTGTTGAGTTCAGCCTGTTTGTCATCGGCAGCATAATTAGCTAATGAATTTATGCTTTTCTTGCCGCTGCGTCGCACCTTTTGTACTTGTAAATTGCTGGCTCTCAACCCTTTGTTGTTGCTGCTGGTTGCTACAATCGCGTTCTACACTTTTCAGCGCCATGAAGAAGCCAAAATAATTAGCCACAAATCCAAGTCGTAAACGTGCAAAGAGTGAGAGAGAAAGAGAACTCGTTCAACAAGAGTTAAACTGAGAAAAGGAAGTGAGCAATTGGATAAAGTAAAAATGACGACAACAACAGAGACAACAACACAAACGACGCTGCATCAGAAGCGTCCCAGCATCAGCAACTGGTTCAGTTCGCTGCGTCGCCAGCCAAAGGCGAAGAAGAGTGCGGCAGGCTCTCTTGGGGCACGCAGCGGTGGCAGCTTTGGCAGCAAGCAGCAGTTGCAACGCAGCTGCTTCGATCTCAGCTCCACGGCGGTGGCAACAACACAGCCTCAAAGCGGAGTTGTGGCAGGGAGTCGCAGCAGCAGCACCTTCTACATAAGTGCACCGCCACAGACTGAGGAGGATCGACGTCGACTGCTGGGCAGTGGAAGTGGCAGTGGCAGCAACAGTGGCAGTGGCAGCAGCAGCAGCACTTTGAGCAGCGGCGTTTGTGCGCGTTGCTTTTGCAATTTAGGCGGCGGCGGGGGCAGCAGTTGCAAGAAGGAGAAGCCGCTGCCCGAGAAGTTGCCGCCACTCATAACAACGCCCTTGACTGCCACGCCCCGTTCGCCACGCTCGCCCTCGCTGTCACCCTTCACCAGTGTGGCCACCTACAAAATAACCGAACTGCGAGCGGAGTCGCCTCCGCCAGCGAGTCCCACTCTGAGCTCGACCACCGTCAACTGCAGCGATGTCAGCCACAAGACGCAGCTGCAGCGCATGCAAAGTGAAGACGCTCGAACGCTGCTCTACAACATGCGCTCAGAGTTGACGCACACACGCAAAACAACAACGACGAGCACTTTGATTGTGTCGCGACCCGTTGAACTTCTGCTCAATGAGCGAGGTGAAATTGTGGCCAAGAGACCGCCGCAGGCGCCGCGCAAGACGCGCTCCAATTCGCTGGGTTGCATGCTCGATGTCCAGGATGAACTTGAGGGGGGCATTGACAATGAGGCGCTGCAGCTGGACACGGAGAGGGAGCGGGAGGCGGGCAGCTCGGTGTTGAGCTCACCGTTGACACCTGAGGCGGGTGAATTGCGGTTCATTGATGACAGCTCGAATTCGCAGAGCGAATCGGAGCGCAATTCAATCAGTCAACAGCAGCAGCAGAATAACAACAGCCAAAGCATGGCGGACAACAACAACAGCAGCAAGCAACTCAATAACAACAACGCCAACAACAACAACAATAACAACAGCTGCAGCAGTGACTACAACAATCAACAGCAGGCGAATCTCTGCGAGAGTTGTCGAACGCTCATCGAGCGAAATCGCAACAATGCCGAGCAGAGCAATGTCGTCATACTGCGGCGACCACAGGTATGAGATTGAGTCGCCACACGGGGAGAGAAGTTGCAGGAGGGGTGAAGGGGAAGGTCTCTGATCGAGTGTGTGTTATCTGATATGGGCTTTGGGAATTACTTTGTGATCTTTCTGTGAATTAAGCTAATCTCTCGCCGTCTGCAATTCCCTCGCCGATTGTGAAATACCACAACAACAACTACAACTTAAGCGAAAAAAGATATTGTTGGGGTTTTGTCATTGCAAAAGGCGTCCTCAATTGTCTCGGATTATGTGCTCAGTTCCCAAGGCGACATCAAGTTATTATCTTGCTATAGAAATGGATAACAACTATTCTTTTGATTTGGTTACTTTTAAAGTTGATCGAGTTATTTCATTATAATTTTTGCTGTCTTGATTTCTGTAACTTAATGAGTAGTTGATCTACTTATAGCATCTTTGTTATCTTCATTATAATATTGCTTTCCTATTCTCTGTAACGAAGTGAGTACTTCTCTGTTTGAAGCACTGATTGAACAATCTACTGATCTACTTATCGCATCATTACCAAATTTTAAATTTAATATTCCTTCTTCTTGCTTGAACCCTTTTATATTTCATTATAATGTTGATGTCTTATTTTCTTTGACTTATTGGGTACTTCTCTGAAATTTCACAATATTTTACTCTCTACATTATTTTTAGTGATTGCAATTAAGATAAATTATATTTGTCTTAGTTGAAACTTTCATATTTGGTATTTTCTCAGAACACTTCCCTAATGATAAAGTTCTATATATAAATCAACTGAAGAATTCTTCTTGTGAATTTTTCTTTTAGTTTTCTGTATAGTTTTTATTTTGTCTAAACTATTTTGCGACTGTTTTATCACGCACATCGAATGTACTTTTTTATCGGAAATTTTTTTTTTCTTGATAAGTACTTTCTTTCTTATTGAGCAAAAGACACCACAGAATATAAATTAAAGCTTGATTACCAAAATATTGCCAAACATTACCTCAATTTGAATTCCAATTAAATTGTATTACCATAATAATTCATATTTCAACTTTTCACATTAGTTTTATGACTTCCTTAATGACAAAAGCCTATCACAGTTGACTTTTCTGCGTTGGTTTATTTTATTTTTACATACTTCTTTATTCATACCACCAAACAGAAAGTTTTTTATGTGTGTGTATCATAAGTTTGCATTTCAAAATTAAATTTCCCTCTTCTAAGGCATTTTATCTAACTAATTGAAAAGAACAACAAATTTACTCATATTTATTTTAATTTTCTAATTGGTTTTACTCTATAATGCAATTTTATCATAACTACTTTTCTCATTAGTTTTATAACATACTGAATGACAAATGTCTCATTGACTTTTATTGGCTTTTTTTATGTTCTACATTCTTTACTCATTCCAACAAACAAAGCTATTCTTGGTTTGTATTTTCATTTTGTATTTCTAAATTCAATTTCGTTCTTATACATCTTATCTAACTAATTGATTATGCAACAAGTTACCTACATTTATTGTTATTTCTTAATTGATTTTGCTCTATAATTCAAATGTTTTCCCATTAGTTTTATAACTTCCTCTAAGTCAACTACATCGTATAGAATTCTCAGTCTAATTGTTCATAATGTTCACTTGGCAGCGTCAAACAATTCATAACTGTCGATTGCGTAGAATCTGCAATCGGTTTTCTATAAGTTGCTTAATGGCATTATCTAATTGTTGGGTTGTCATTTGAGTGAAACAAATGCTATTTAAATGCGATAACAAAACTGTGCAACTCTCGATTGTGTTGTGAAGTGTGATTGAATTTGCATTGCATTGAAACAGGTTTCTTGATTGATTCTCTGTTTCTCTCGCTCTCTCTCTGTCTCTTTCTCATTCCCACACCTTCGACGTCGTCGTTGTCGTTGTCGTTTACCTTTCGTTCTCAGCGTCATCGTTCACATTGTTGTCGAGTTATTTTTAAAGCTTGACGTTCATTAGCTTTGCCGGCTCGCCTTTTGCTTTGCTTCGCTTTGCTCTATCAATAACCCCTTGGAAGTTGTCCACCTGTTGCTCTTTGATCAGCCTTCGCCGTCGTTGCTTTCAGAACTCAGTTTGCCCCTTTTGGTTTAGGGTTTTATGTAATTTTCAATCATTTGGTAAATGTTTTTTCTCATAGCCAAGGGCTTCGCTTTGGCTTCTGTGTGATCAAAGTCATTTACATAATTCAAACTCCTCACTAATTGAAAGGTTTCGTTGTTGTGTTTTTTTTTTATGGCTTATTAATGCCCAGCGGAAGCGCATCGTTCCATATGCATAAAACATTTCAGAGATTCAATTCCCAAACTGTGTCTAATCAAGTTGTTTTTTATATCGATGACTACTACGGAATTCGAGTTTGCTGATCGGAATTATTGATCAGCTTTTCAGACATTTCGGAATTTCGAAATGGAGCAAAACAGCAAAAAACAAAAAAAAACAGAAGAAAAAGCATTCGTCACGTCAACGACCCAACGAATTGAGATTCTGTTTCGAGAATCTCTAAAATTAGCAAATTCTCTGGGGTCAACGCAAGAGGAATGAGCTCATCGCATAACTTCCAAACTTGCCAAGACGACGCTGACGACAAATCACAAATAAAAAAAGAAACAGAAAAAACTTTAGCTGTTGTCAATTGTTTTTCCACAACAGTTTTAATTGGCATACCGCACTCGATTTGCATATAGAGGCTGAGCAAATGAGTCAGAAGGTCATGCAGTAGACATCAGAATATAAAGATAGAGGGAAGGGGAAGAGGAGGAGGGGTGTCTTGGGGGGGGGGGGCAATTGATATGTTCCGGTCTCGTGGCCATTCGCCAAGTCAAGCGTCAACTGTTTGACAAATAACTGAGCGACACTTGAGTGCACTAAACTGTATCTCGAATGTGCTGCTACAGATACTCAGATACTTGTAGACTTCACAGATACATTTACAGCCTTGCTGCTGCTGCTGCTTCTCAATTAGATGTTTGACAAATTTGTCACGCCTCTTTGCTCATACTTGTATTGTGAGCATAATATGTGATGAATACTCACAAGACACAAGCGATGTGAGCGTGACACGCTTCAAGTATCTCATGGATACTGTTAAATGTATCTGTATCTGTATGTGCCTCTAAGACGCAATTGACCCCCAATGAATGGACGCGAACCGCACCGTGACAGGTACTTGTTGTTGCCGCATAATTCAATTAAATCAAATTCGCCATGAATCTCTCATTGTTCTCTCTCTATCTCTGTGTGTGTCTCTCTATTTTTAGCACTTGCAACGAATCACGAAAATTGTTTCAAGTGAAACAAATTTGTTTGCTCGTCCCGTTTGGCGCCAGTCGCCACCAATGTAAATGATTCGCACATTACACTCACTTACTTTGAATGTACTCAACGCAACTCTGACAACTGACAACAACGTCGACTTCTTGTTGAACTTTTCGTCAACAGTTTTTCGATATTTTTAGCAACAATTGTTGTCGCCACATTTCCGCAAAAATTATACGACTCTATTCCAGCTGCATTCGCTCATTTGCTCAATGCCACTCAATTCGAATATGTGTGAATAGCATACTCGACACTCGAGTGCGAATTGAGTTCCTGCAGCTGTGCATGCAAATACATTTTGTGAAAGTTGTAAACGCTTTTAAATTTTCAATTTCCTTACCGCTTTCGTTTTCGTTCACTTGCAGCAAATCAAAGATGAACTGTGCGAAGTCGTCTCCGAAATGGAGGCGCTCGATGTGCCCGAGGACAAGCATTCCAACAAGGATAAACAAATGTCGATTGGACGCAAAAAGTTCAACATGGATCCCAAGAAAGGTGAGTGCCGAAATTTTGATGTGTTAAATATAATCTATAGTGAGGACTGACAAAAAAGATTCAACAATGTAATTCCAATGTTCTTATGAAACACCTGATCTTAGAGACTATAAGATAGACATATAATTGATTTTAGGCAGCACTTGTTATGTCTTAGTTGCTTTCGCTTACAATTTTGTATATGACTTTATGGTATATTTTGCACTTTATAGTATATTTAGAATGTAGTCCTGTATAAATATGCCAACCCTATGTATTTTTAGTATTTTTGTGGATTATTAATATGGTATATTTTAAAATTACTACCGCACTGTTTGCTTTTATTCTTACTTGTTACTAGTAAGAATGCAACCATTGAGTTTTTGGTAAATATTATATTATCTCAAAGCAGGCATTATATCAATTAGATATTATATTAAAAGTCAGATGTTCTTAAAAATAATTTATAGGCAAATAGTTATTCAAATTTCATACTTTTTATTACTGATTTCTAAAAATTGTATGGTAGATTTTTTAAAATTATATTAAATTAGCCAGATATTCTTTTAGAGGTTAGGTGTTCTTTTCTTCGAAATGAATACTGAAAATACATTTCTTTCCAAGTTTAGACGTCGGTGAACTATGTTTACTAAATGCCATCTAACATTTAGTAATATTTAATTTTTGAGTTGTTTATTGCCTGAAAAACATTCATATATCAAAGCAAAGATTCAAATAGCTGCTCTTCAAATGCTGAAAGACATAGAAAAAATCAATGCAGAGATTCTATTGGTTAGACTTCAATTAAGAGAGGGATTTTATTTGACTGCCCGAACAACTTGTTCACAAGTTTATTTGACTGTAAATAAGCTTTCATATTTAGTGCTATTTTATTAGCTGTAAAGCTGAAGATCAGATTCCATTAAGCAGGTTATGGGAAAGTACAGAATCTCAACTTTATTCATAAATTAAATGGGTTATTCCCAAATAAACCTCAAATATCTTTAAATGTTTTGTTTTATGTGAATCCCGCTTCTGATTTATATTTCAAGAAATGAGCTAAAAGTAGCTGCAGTTCTTATGAGAACAAAACCCAATCACATTGAGTCATTGTGGAAGTATTAAATATGAATCAATTTGTGACGGATTTTAATCAGAGCAAAGTGTGTCCTTTATAGGTGAGGAAATGCGCATGAAATGTAATTTAAATGAAATTTCAATGACGACAAATTGAAATGTTGGAGACAAGGAAGTTAAAATGCCAACAAGAAAAGAGAAAGAGAAAAGTGCAAGCGTGACGTGGCGCCAGAGAGTGAAAATTGTCATGCAAATTTCCACTCATCACATTCATAATTGGGTGGCTTCAATGTGATGCAATGCTGCTTTGCTGTCGAGGGGGTTCAAGATAATTTCGACGTTAATTTAATAACGTAATGAGCCTGAAATGAGATGCAGTCAGTGAATGAGAAAAAGAGAGAGTGCGAGAGTGGGATTCACTAGATTAAAACGCTGACAAATTTGACAGTTCGTTGACATTTTGTAGTACGTGCTGCAGGAATCACCGCAGAAGCGTGTGCCCCAAGAGACTTGAGGCAGAGTGAAGTGCGCCGCAGCTCGTTTCTGTTTTAATGGAAATGTCAATGTCGCAATATAGATACAACTGCGTGAAGGGCAGACAGACAAATGAAGAGACAGAAGACGGACAGACAGACAGATCGAACAAGGCCAAGATCTATGAAGAGTCGTTGATGGATATCATGCGAAAGAACTACAGCGAAAAGTGCTTGGTATAGTTAAGAGAACCAATTCATTTCTTCTAAGCGGGTATAAAAAGTGAGTCTTCAGTTCAAGAAGTGCACAAAAGAGCAAACATTCGTCACATGAACCACTTCCCGATTAAGATCTCGACCTGGTTTCCTTCACAACTCGAGTGACACTTTCGAGAGCCAATCAAATATTTTCATCGTCCTCTCTAGGCCATAAATTCACGTTGACAAGTTGAAATTAGGCCAGAGCACGCATTGAACAAGGCATGAAAATATATCCTGCATAAAATACCAATTGTCAGAGGGGGCGGCAATAAAAATGCTAATCCACATTGAAGTCAGCGACCGAAGCGACGCGACACGAGTGATAACAAAGTGGGAATCGGGTTCGAATTCTAAAACGAAGGAGACGACGCCATTAAAAACTTGCACATGAGCAAAAGTCCCTAGAGGGGGGGTGGAGAGTGTGGGTAGGTGACAGTCGGGTCGTCATTTGTCGCTTTATCGGCCGATTATCCACATCAGCCCCCCACACCACACCACATCACACACCACAAACGAAAAAAGAAAACAGAACACACACCACACGCACACACACTTAAATTAATAGCTCACAAATGTGCCATCCATAACGCACAGCAGCGATACATTGTCTGTTGGGGGAGGGAAGAGGGAGGTGCTGCCGCTTGCTAGTGTGGAGCTGCCAACTTGCTGATGCTAATCGCGTGTGACGAGCCCCCTTCTCGGTTCTTCACTTCCTCTCCCTCTTCCGCTCGCTCAGTGGCACGCAAAAACTTTTGCGACTCCTCGAGGCGGCGACTCCTTTGTCATTATCGTTGCCATTTCTCCATTATTATTGTTGTCATTGTCATCCACGTTCTTGCTGTTGCTGTTGTTGTCATTATTATTATTGTTGTCATTGTGGTGTATATGGATTCCCATTGACAGCAACAAAACTACAAAAGCCTCAATCTGAAAAGCCAATCTGTCTGGCTATCGAGAAAAACAGCGACAAAAAGAGAATGAAAAGCGCTCAACTTGTTGTTGCCCGATGCGAGGGTTGCTTTCAAAGTGTTTTTTGTGTGTTGTTTTAGGAATAATGTAATTTCTATACATCAATTAAAAGCTCATTATTTTCAATAGTAATGATTCAAACTTTCTTAGGAAAGAAACATTCAAATTAATCGCTGACAGTCAAAGTTTTTCTTATTACTTTATTATAGTGTTTAAAATTTTATTATAATTTTGATTAGTTTTTTAATTTGTATAATTCTATTAAAATTTATAATATTTATAATTAAAACTTTCGGTGTATTTCAAATAAGTTTAAAATGCACGATGAGTCATATTAGTCTTGCCCCTATATAACAATAATAATGAAATTATTAAATTCAAATATAACAGTTCAAAGAAACGTCACTCTATAAAAAAATAACGATTGAATTATTAAATTCTATGATATGATAATTGAAAAATTCAATCCTAAAATGACAATTTTTGTTTCTTTCTTAAAAACTGATTTCCTCAATTATAACTTTTTATCTCAAATTGCATGATTTGCAATTGTTAGTTATAATTGTAAACGGAAATAACTTTATTATTGTCATAATTATGTGACTATGATTACAAGCAATTAAAGTGCTATATTACAATTTATAACTTTATTAGCTTAAAATGGCAACCAACAATTTTTTATGAGCAATTTAATAGCTGAATTATTTAGAGGAAATTTGTTAGCTTAATATGACAACTTCCCATTTCTTTAATATTTATTTAAATAGCTTAATTATTGAGAGCATAAAGTTCAGTACATAAAAACACTGCATTACATAGTGATTAGCTGAATTATTGACAATGTAATTTAGATGATATTTATTAACTTAAGATGACAACTTCCCATTTCTTTAATATTTATTTAAATAACTAAATTGTTGACAGCATTAAGTTCAGTATATTAAAGTACTGCATTACATTTTGAAAAGCTCAATATGCTGACCCCTCTTTGTATGTTTTAGTATATAAATGTAATTTGCTTGAATATGGCAACCCTTTTATTACTCCATTTTGTTTGTCGCTTCCTCATTTCATCTATGATGATATCTTCTCAACGAACGTCCCTGGGGCGCATTGTTTTTTACGGCGCCACCTAGCGTCTGGTGTGTGTACCAACACACGCGATTGCCAAATTTGGCTGTCGATTGTCGCATTTTCTGTTGCTGTCGTTTTTGTTGCTGTTGTTGTTGTTGCTGTTGTTGTTGGGTGTTGATTTGCTCTAAATGTGTTTACTTTATATGTTGCCTCGAGCTCTGTTGCTTTCCGGCTTTTATCGCAAATTGCTGCAGTCGGTTTCGAGACTCGAGTCTCTGGAACCCTCCGCGTTTTGATTGGCAAATAATGACATCGACTTCGACAGCGACGGCCGCTCCTTAGTGTTTTGCTTTATTTATTATTATATTGAGATTACTGTGTGGTTTATGTTGCGGCTCACTGACGACGATACGAACGCAGTCTTCATATATAGTACATATATAAATATTTACATATATGGGTAGATTGTGCTCGCTGTGGCCTGCATTTCGCCTCTGCCTTGGTTGGTAGCTGTTTCCGGGTGTTTTCTTATCTTTTCGAAAGTACAATAGAACCACAACTAATTGCAATTCTATATTCTTTGCAGGCATCGAGTATCTTGTGGAGAATCGACTGCTGCGCCATGATCCACAGGATGTAGCGCATTTCCTCTACAAGGGCGAAGGACTCAACAAAACGGCAATAGGTAAGTCAGAGTTCAACGACTTTACTTTGGGTTAGGGTAGTTGGGTGAATAAATTCAATTAAAAGTTCATAACGCATAACATAAATTTCATTCTTCCAGGCGATTACCTCGGCGAGAAAAACGATTTCAACGAGGATGTGCTAAAGGCATTCGTTGCCCTGCACGATTTCACCAATCTGATACTGGTCCAAGCACTGAGGTATGTCTTTAATCTCTCTCTCTCTCTCTTTTCAGCTAATTGAATTGATAATAATGTTAATTATATTTCGTACCCATTTTAGGCAATTTCTGTGGTCATTTCGATTGCCGGGCGAGGCGCAAAAGATCGATCGCATGATGGAATGCTTTGCCCAGCGATATTGTCAACTCAATCTGGATATTTTTACCAACACAGATACCTGCTATGTGCTCAGCTTTGCCATCATTATGCTCAATACATCTCTACACAATCCATCGGTGAGTCAACGTTTACGATATATTTTTCAAAATACTGGATAGCATTATCCAAAAACAAATGGCACCTAAAAAGATAAATACGATCGAGTAGTTGACACTAAGGAAGGAAAACAAATTAGGTCGCAAAAAGTTACAAATTTATTTTGTATCTATTCTGATAAGAAGAAACTTTCAGTTAAAAATATGAATATGATGTAGAGCAACAAGTTCTCGAAATGCAAGCAAATTAGTAAGAAGAAATCACAATTTCAAAGCTTCATAAGTATGATGCCGAAAAGGGAAACAAATTGTATTGAGAAGCTCTTTAAAAAAATGTTCCAATTTAATAGTTACAAATATATTTTGTATCTATGCTGCTAACAAGAAAAAGCCAGGCGAAAGTATAAAATTAGGACAAAAAAGTTCTATAAAACCATATTCCCATTTAATAGTTACAATTTAATTTTGTATCTATGCTGCTGTCAAACAAATTCTAGAATATTAATTCCAAAAATATAATGTAGGGGCAGCAAGATTTCTAAATATGACTCTGAAAAGGATAACAAATTATGGCGAAAAAGTTCTATAAACAATTTCCATTTAAGAGAGAACAAAAAATTCCCTAAACGAAAGCAAATTAAAAAGAAAAAATCAGAAAATCACCATTCAAAAGTTACAAATTTATTTTGTATCTAAAAAGAAACTATCAAAACGAAGCTTAAGTTTTTAATCGGCGTACTTCAATTTAACGTTTGTTAAATTTGTTCGGTGTGTGTGTTTTTTTTATTGCCAACAAATTGCAATTCACTGTCATGGTATTCGCCAACCGGAAGGAAGTTCAGTGTGTGTTTGTTTTCTTTTTGTTTTATTTGTTGTTGGCAAAGAAGAAATCGCGAAACGCGTGGCCCAAAAATGTTGTGCGGAACTGAAAAAGACATTCTCTTTCTCTCTAACTTGTGTCGCCTGTCAGCCGACAATTATCGAGAGCCCACACGACGCCACTTCCGCATGCCCCATGCCACATGCCACACGGCACTTGCCAGCCTCCCTCAGCAGCAGCAACAGAAGCAGCAGCAATTATAAAATTGTGCTATAAATAGGTCAAGTCTAAAGCATTTCACACGAGTGCCAACTAATTGGCTAGCCCCAAAGCATCATCATCATCATCATCAGCTTCTAACCCCAATTAGTGTCAATATCGTAAAGTGTATTTATCTCTCTCTGTGCAAAGTGCGTTTGAAAATGGTGTTGAAAGTTTCACTAATATTCACTGTTCTGGATTCCAATAACCCAAAAAACATAAAGGTCAAAGACAAACCCACCGTTGAGCAATTCATTTCGATGAATCGTGGCATCAACAACGGCGGCGACTTGCCACGCGGTCTGCTTGAATCGCTGTACGAATCGATACGAACGGAACCCTTTAAGATACCCCAGGATGATGGCAACGATCTGATGCACACCTTCTTCAATCCCGACAAGGAGGGCTGGCTATGGAAACAAGGCGGCAGGTAGGAGTCTGAGAATTGGGTTTAAACTTCATGTTGGCAAATGCTAAATATTTAAATACTGTGTATGTGCAGATACAAATCGTGGAAGCGACGCTGGTTCATACTGAACGACAATTGCCTGTATTATTTCGAGTATACCACGGATAAGGAGCCGCGTGGCATTATACCGCTGGAGAATATATCGGTGCGCGAGATTCAGGATCGCAGTAAGCCGCATTGCTTTGAGCTCTTTGCCACCGGCGGCGCTGATATTATCAAGGCATGCAAGACTGACTCCGAGGGCAAGGTAAAAGACGAGAAAGGAATTAAATTACTTGATGATGAACTCACATTTCAATTTCGATTTATCTATCAGGTGGTGGAGGGCAAGCACACGGTGTATCGCATGTCGGCCGCAACGGAGGAGGATCAACAGGAATGGATCAAGCGACTGACGCAGTCCATCAGCCACAATCCGTTCTACGATATTCTGGTACAAAGGAAAAAGAAGGCGCTCAGCAAGAGTTAGTATTAAGTGAGCGCTGGACGGGACACGCCTCCCACGCCTCGTTGAGGTGGAGGAGGGGGGCGTTACTCTTGTGTATCTTGGATCTCAGTGGAACCTTTTGCTGTGCGCAAACGCGCACGCTTCTCTGTGTCTGTGTGGTGTGTGCCCGTGTGTGTAGTGTGTAGTGTGTATATATATGGATTTATGTATAACGTGTGTGTGTGTGTGTGTTTGAGTGCTTCAAATTCATTGTTGTAATAAGCCCAACGTTTTGTATATAAGTATATCTCGTATGTATTTTGTAGTCTGCGTGCAGCCCTCGTTCGTTTCGTTTTCCTGACTCGAAAGCAACACTACACACACACACACACACACCTGAAACACACACACACCAACCAACACTCACACTGACCACAAACTTTGTCTCTATTGTTGTGATATAATTTATTTACATTAAGCATACCAGAAAATTCGAAACAAAACCCGGAGAGAGAACAAAGAAGGTGGCAAAAGCAAAAGCAACAGCAAAAATATATATATATTATACTATTATGTTAAACCGAAAGAAATACAATTTTCAATTAGTGCAAATTATATATGTTATGATTAGTCCTCCTAAATATGTCTTCAAAACCATTTAGCATTAGTTATCTATCCTCCTTTTCTCCCACCCACTCTCTCTCTTACTTGTGTTTAGTGCTTTGAAACATATCCCAGCCGCCTGCTGAAGAATATTTGTTACGAGTAGAAGAGAAATTCAGAAAATTAAACACAAAAGGCCTTTTTCGCACAACAACAACGAAACTAAGAAGTTAGCCAGGACAATACGAAGAAGATTCATCTGCAGATTGAAACATTTCCCTAGATTACGCATATGTACCAAATATCTGAATAGTAAAACAGGTGCCAAGAGAGGCCAACGACTGACTGACTGACTACACTAGAAATATATGAATAAGAAGATATTTCGGAAATGTTTCTTCGACTGATGCAACTTTTTGTATTGTGCAACTAGAAGACCGCAAAGTGTTCCTACAAAAGCGTAGACAAATGTTTATTAAATAATCGATTTGTAGCACAGGCGACTTTGGATACTTTGTGTATCTGTGATACGCATTCCCAAAGCCCAAATGTTTTCTCACCTTTTCTGTTCATCCCAACACTTTAATTCTTTCCACTATTATTAAACAATTGTAATCGAAAATGATTGAAAGAAGAGTCCCAAAAACTTATTGCAATACTATTATAAACTACACAATTCTACATATGTACTATATCAACAGAGTGTGGGAAAGTAATTGGATTTATACATTCATTCAACTGAAAGGATAAATGAATGCCATACTCTCATACTATCTATATATATATATTGTATTTCTCTAGACTTATAGATTTGTACGCAATAAATAAATTACATTACGATTAGATAAGCAGCAGATCGAATTGTCTATATGAAGAAATGTGCGTTTTAGCATTATTATATAGAGTATTTTGCGTGCGTGTGCGAGTGTGGAAATTAATTAAGAATATTGTATGCATACATTTACATTTTGTACATACATATTTAGTGCGAATATATACATATATATATTTAGAAATACATTACACAATTACAATTACAATTCTATAAGTGCGCCAGTAGCTGTTATATACATATAACTCGTAGCTTAAACAACAATTTTGTATTGCTTTAGCAGTAAACTAAAAACTAAACAACAAAAAACAAAAAAAGAAACTATAAAATATATAAACTATCAAAATATATACGTATTCAAGGGCAGCACGTTTTTCTCATTCTCTGAGCAAATGAAATCGAAAACCTCAGTGTCGTTGTTTTTCCTTTGTGTGATTGTAAATACTTAAATCAACTGGAAAAGTTCTACATTTTAATTCTTGATCATACGGAGAGGTCAAAGAGACTCTGTAACAGTAAAGAGCTTATTTTTTAGTACAACATATTGCGCATCTGTGTGGAATTAAGGCAACTGGAGATTAATACTGCTTCTGCCTCCAATGGAGCCTTCAAAATCAAATGAAAAACTGCGATCAATCTACAGTCCATGGAAAGATTGCTCTTAGAACAACAGGGGATGCTTTAGGAATTGAAAAAGGGATCAAAAATCGCTTGTGACCAAACTGATTAGGATTTCATTATCAACTACATTTTCAAATACATTTACTTACCAGAAACCAAACAAAGTTCGAAAAAAATGCGGTCGGTTATTAAGTCATTTACTGACTGTTAGTCCAATTAAAATTAGGTTTTTATTATAATTAACCGTAATCATGAAAACTGTATTTTTAAACGTACTTCAGAATATTTGTAGCGCAGAATGTTCTTCCGTTTCCCGGTCTGAAGGGGTTATATCTCCAATTACCTTATAAGTGATTGTATAATTTATTGCGGACGCAATGCAAACTCTTATCGTATTTGCAAAATCTCTGATAATTTCACTAATCGAGTATACATTTTAGTATAAATGCTAAAGCCTTTCCCAAAGAATCGTCAGTTCTGCTTCAACATTCAAAATGAGTCCAAAACTAGTTTTCCTTTTCTTCTGCCTTCAATTGTGGCATTTCTCAATGTCGATGGAAATACGTGAGTAATCGAAAGAAGATTTAAAGTCCTGTCGATTAATCTAGAAATGCTTACAGCTCAAACTTTTACTCAATTGAGCGATTCTTCGAAATGTGTTGCCTCATGTGGCAAGTTCAATCTCCAAATTGGCAAGAAACTCTATTACGTTGAGTCCAAGGAGAAGGTCAATTGGTATAAAGCAGTCAACAACTGCCGTAAGATGGGCGGATACTTGTTGAACATTGAGAGCAGTACGGAAATGGATTTGTTTGCTGCTTTATATCCATCGGATAGCCTCTGGACATCCTCAAACAGCCTGACAAATTCTTTTCTATCCATCACGACTGGAAAGTCGATGCCTTACAATAGATGGAATGAGGGACCTTTGGAAGTTAACAAGTGTGTGGCAATGGCCAAGGGACTCCTGAATGGGGAAAATTGCGAAAATTTGAAGTACTATGTGTGCCAAGCACATATACTTTATTGATATACCACAATTAGTTAATTCACAAAGTTTTATGACAAATAAATCCAACGAAAAACAATATACAATTCAATTTATTATCAATATTTCTAAGAGTCATATCTACCGAATAAAATGAATTCTTGAGTACATAACCCAATTAAACCTTCTTCAACTTCAACGACGAGGTCGATTTGAAAATAAAAGCATAAAATCTATCACAAATGGATTGATAAAGTTTTTTAAGAGATTTGTGTGATGGATACTTGGATAAAGCAATAGCTACCATTTTTCTTTGAAGTTCTTAACATCTAATACCTATTTAACACAACGATATCTTTCAAACGAAATTATGAATACATTTTTGACATGTTGAATATTCAATTCATCAATTGGTTTTAAAATTTTGTATACTGAAGTCCGTTTAACTTAATCGAGTTAAATGTGAAACAATGTTGATTGAAATGCAATCGATTTTATATTTGCATTAGTTAACCTACATTCGATCGTTATCGGATCTTCAAAAAGACGGAAATGAAACAGGAATTGCTCATTATGCCGACCGTAAAGATTGCAAGAATATAATTTCTTCTGATCAAACACTCAAAAGTTGTGCACTCATAAACTGATCAATAAACAATGATCATAAATCTATATGCGGATCGAGTACAATATTGTTAATTATCGCCACTTCAGGTACGATAAGTGCACAGTCTGGGATTAGTATAAATTCGGAAAGCATTTGGGCAGAATCATAAGTTCATCGAAAGTCAGCAACATGATCGGAAAACTGGGTCTTCTATTACTTTTTCTTCAAATTTGCCACTTTGTAATGTCAAATAAGACGAGTAAGAAAATACAAAGGGTTCAAAAGCCTTGAGCTAACTTTTTAATTAAATTTCAGTTCCTTCTGAAAAATTTACCCAAGCATCTTCAGTTGATGAATTGGAAAGCAATTTCCCGCTTCAAATTGGCAAGAAATTTTACCGAATTGAAGATCAGTATGTAAACTGGTACAAAGCGGCGCACATTTGTCGACAGTTGGGAGGAAACTTACTCAATATTGAAAGTAGCGACGAAATGGATGATCTCCTTTCAATTATACCCATTGATCGTTATTGGATATCCGCATACTGTCTGGCAAAGGACCGCGAGTTCATTTCTATCGCCACAGGAGAGATCATGCCATATTTTAGATGGGACACTGGAGAGCCCAATAATCTTACTGGTGATGAGTTTTGTGGTGAATTTGATCGAACAGCGTTAAATGACAATTCGTGTATCAGGCTGCGCAAGTTTATATGCGAAGCTAAAATAATGTATTAATCAAACAAATCAATATAAATAAAATCAATATTACATTAGAGAACATCTAATTTTCCGAACTGCTTCTTTATAATGTTAACTATAAATGATTTTTGTTGGATCGCCCAGGATAGTTTTAAATAGTCTGCCAAGAAATATTCTATTTATCAAAACTAAGTAGCCGATGCCCTATAATAGATGGAAAGGACAATAAAACGGACACTTGTGTGGAAGTGTCGAAGGGAATCCTAAGTACGGAACAATTACCCTATAGATGGAATAATTACTAAGATACCTATATTATGAATAACTTTTATTTGAATGCATTTGTCTCAGAACATCCTGATATCTAACTCTTTTTTAACGTTGTCACACAGACAAGGAATTATTAAATTCATTTTACATACACGAAAATTTAGGATATTTCGACATTCCAAATATTCAATTCTTCTACTGGTTTTGTGCTTTACATTCTGAAGACGGTTTAACTTAACCATTTTAGTTGTTCAAACTATGTTAGTTGAAATGCACAACAATCATGAAAAGAAAGTTTGACAGAATTATTCCATTTGTTATCTTTATTAACTTGCATCATAAGCACAATTAGTTAACCTACATTCGATTGTTATCGGATCTTTAAAAAGACGGAAATGAAACAGGAATTGCTCATTATGCCGACCGTAAAGATTGCAAGATTATAATTTCTCCTGATCAAATACTCAAAAGTTTTACAATAAACTCATAAACTGATCAATAAACAATGATCATAAATCTATATGCGGATCGAGTACAATATTGTTAATTATCGCCACTTCACGTACGATAAGTGCACAGTCTGGGATTAGTATAAATTCGGAAGGCATTTCGACAGAAGCATAAGTTAAACGAAAGTCAGCAACATGATCGGAAAACTGGGTCTTCTATTATTTTTCCTGCAACTTTTGCACTCTTCCATCGCAAATAAGACGAGTAAGTGAAGAATACAAACGATTAAGAAGCCTCGATCTAATTTATAAATTGAAGTTTTAGCTCCGTCTGAAATAATTACCTCAGCATCCTCAATTGATGAATTGCAAGCTAATTTCCCACTTCAAATTGGCAACAAATTGTACCGAATCAGTGAGGAGAATGCAACCTGGTATAAAGCGAGTCACACTTGTCGACAGCTAGGAGGAAATTTGCTGAACATCGAAAGCAGCGAAGAATTGGATGCGCTCTTAAAAGTTATGACAGAAACCTTTTACTGGATGTCTGGATACTGTTTGGCGGGAAATCGGGAGTTTATTTCAATTACCACAGGAGAACCTCTACCTTATGAAAGATGGCACGCAGGAGAGCCCAATAATTTAGCTGGACTTGAATATTGCCTTGAACTCAAAACATCCAAATTTAACGATGCGTTTTGTTTGAATAAACAGAAATTCGCATGTGAAGCTAAACTAATGTATTGATTGTCAAAGGGTTAATAAAGTTCTCAGAATAATATGGAATTCTTGTGATGATTTTACTTCCACCTTTGAGATGTTCATGTTTCAGTTTCTCGATATTTTCTCTTCTCATTTGATTAGAAGTCACTTAGCAATCCTGATGTTTTTTTTTTTTGTTCTGCAAAATTGCATTGCCAGATACTCTGGAGTAACTTCTTTTTCATAAAAAAAAAGATTTTTATAATAAAACTCCAAAGAGAAGGTCAATTGGTATAAAGCAGTCAACAACTGCCGTAAGATGGGCGGATACTTGTTGAACATTGAGAGCAGTACGGAAATGGATTTGTTTGCTGCTTTATATCCATCGGATAGCCTCTGGACATCCTCAAACAGTCTGTCAAAATCTTTCCTATCCATCACGACTGGAGAGCCGATGCCCTACAATAGATGAAATGAATATCATTCGGACAAATGTGTGAGAATGTCCAAGGGATACTTAAATACGGAAAACTGCGAGACCCTAATGTATTATGTGTGCCAAGCACACATACTCTATTGATGTCCTACAATTAGCTAACAAATTGAATATTTAACAAAGTACAATTAGTTTTATTTATCAATATTGTTAATCCCCGTCTTCTCGACCTGCGACAGCAGCTCCTGCAGCTTATTATCGAACAGTTCGCAACGAATGGGCATCTCGAGAGAATAGAAGGGATTCTTGAGTACGTAATCCGAGTACAACTCGTAGACTTTCCTCAGCAAGAGATCCATGCCGTTGAGTCCCGTCTCGGAGATCACAATAAACTTGACGCCCGTCAGCGTTTGAAAGCAATGCAGTGTGAAGGTGTCCGCCTCAAGTATCTCGATGCCTGAACTCTTGGGCTCCGGGCTGAGTTGGCTGGCAATGGCGAAGAGCGGATAGAACATACTGGCGAGAAAGATTTTCTCATTTGTCGTCATTTTGGGTCGACTGAACTTGAGGTTTATGGGGAAATTCTCGGCGGACTCAAGCGTTGTTTTCACATCCCGACCGTCCTCCAATGTGCCACCGTTAACGGGCATGCCGTTGACAGCGACCAGCACATGACCAACTGGAAATACAAAATTGGTATAAATCCAAATTGGAAGAGGATTCAATAATAAAAGGAAACGCCTACCATTGATGCCGTCTTTGCGATTGAATACCACAGAAACTTTCTTTGGATCGTAGTCGAGGACCAAGTCGAGTGGGTATGTGAAGGTCTTTTCGTGCTCTATGCGAGGTACATTATTGTCTAGATTGAATATCAGGCCACCCGATTTACTGACTATATAAACGCCAAAAATAATCATTTTTGGAATGTTTTCGTGACAAAATCAAACAGCTGAACAGCTGATTTAGACAGGTTAACATCGCTACACATCTGTTATTAACAGAACTTGTGTGTGCTTTCCAACACTGTTATTGTACAGCTGTTGCGGGCATAACCAATAAAAGTGACCATTTACGTAAATACCAAAACGTGCACACTCATTCTACACACGGTCACGCTGGCTGGCACAGCTGCTTGGCTGACACAGTTCACATACATATTTTTGTATTAAAAATAAACATTGATTTATTTCCAAAAATATAATCTGGAGCTGTCGAAAAGCAAAGTGCAAGGCGAAAGAACTAAATACGCAGAGGAGACGCATCTCCCTTTGGTTGTGACACAATTAGTGGCTTAGTTAATATGGGCTCCGATGACCTCAGCGCCGGCGAGAAAATCCAAAAGGGTTTCCAAATCAACTACATGATATTGCGCGATGCGGACACCGGCAAAGTGATCTGGCAGGAGGACAAGGACTTCTCCGCCCCCGATGTAGAGCACGAGGCCCGAGTGCCAGTCAAAATTCTCGATATGCGAGCCGTGTCACGAGAAATCAATTTCAGCACCATTGAGGCCATGGACAACTTTCGACTGGATCAGAAAGTTCTTTTCAAGGGCCGCATCATGGAGGAATGGTTCTTCGAGATGGGCTTCGTGGGCCCGAATACGACAAACACCTGGCAGAGCACCATTGAGGCGGCGCCCGAATCGCAAATGATGCCAGCAAAAGTCTTAAATGGCAATGTGACAATTCAAACCAGTTTCTATGACAACGAAACACTCATCACAAAATCGGTTGTGCGCTTGTATTACATATAAATGCGAGAGATGGAGCGAGGGAGATGGAGATGGCGAGAAGGGGTCGCGACGCCCACACACGCATAAGCACGCTCGCATCACCACACACACATACACAGACACACACTCTTCTGCACGCACACACAGTGTCAGGTGTTCATATACAAAATATCGCATACATATTGATCTTCTGCCTCTGCCTCTGCCGCTGCCGACGCCGCTGCTGCTGCTGCTCATCTGCATTGCCAACAACAAATGACTAGAAAAAAGAATTCAGTGAAATGTTCTCAAATTAACTTGGCAATGAGACTCGAATTGTTGTTGTTGGACTCAGCTCAAGCAACAGAAATAATTCTGCGCATTTCTATGCAATTGTTAATTGTGCGTTTTATAAGCTAGTGAAAATCATCGTAAACACACTCACAAATACATATATGGATCTAGACTAATGCATTTTAATGAATACTTATAATTTAATTGATTGTTTAACTTATGATTAAAGTATTAACGAACGTAATACAACTTCAAATTGTGAACTTATTTTATATTATTAGACCTTTATTGTCAATTTTCCTATATTGTGCGGTATACAATGAGATAACTTCGTCTTCGAGTGAGCCATTATATTATTAACCTATCTTAATGTTCTCCGACTCAAAAGAACTCAACTAATGTCAGTGTTAAGACTTCTTTTCCATCTTTCTTCAAACCCAACTTAAAACACATATTTACAGAGACTGTAAGAGTATTCCACAGTCTTTAAGAGTGCCCAATTTTATATTCTGCTTGATTAATAGCAGTTTAAACACCGATTCGATTCATTAAAAGATAGATATCTCTTTTATAGTAGTCTATAAATCCAATAGACCTAAGTCGCTTGATTAATCAGCGATATTAGTCGCCTATTAGCCGATAGTAGATATGTAGATTTAGCATATATTGACATATTATCCAGAAAGGGGTCAAGAAGTAGGTTGGCGACTGTGTTTTACTTTCGAAATCAAGCATAATTCATGCAAGCAGTCTCTCTCACGTTACGCCCCTTAGGGGGAGATCTTTTGATGCTGTTGCTATTAATATTCATAATCAAAATATTGACTGGCGAATTGGATTGTGTTCGATTGAGACGAAGAACTTGAGGCATCTTGACCCCATTTCCTAGGAGGAGAAGAGCACTCGTCTAAAGTAGAACCGTCGGCAGTTGTTGCCATTGATCGAGAGACACTTAATTATGCCAAAAGATATCGAGAAGAAAGTCTTCGAGGTGACCAGATACCAATGTTGATGAACAGTTGAGCTTGGACAGGCGTCTGGAACGGGCGGAAAACACACACACACATCGAAATGGCGAAACTACGCAGTGTCCTGCTGCTGCTCTTGCTAGCTTTTCTAACACTTGCTTTCATTAGCAGTGCATCTGCCCAGAACAATAACAACAACAAGAATAAAAACAATAAACCACAGAGACCCAAGCCGGGTTTCAATCCCAACAGACGTCCCATTCAACAGCAGGGAAATCGACCACAGAAGCAGCAGAGACCCAAACCTCAGGCGCAGCAGAATAAACCCAATGCGAATGCTAATGCCAACAACAACAACAAGGTGTTTACAACTACGTTGCCAACTTTGGGCAAGATTCGTGGACGCACTGCGCTCACAGACTGGACTGGCAAAAGCATCATGCAGTTCTTCGATATCCCATACGGCAAAGCCGAGCGTTTCAAGGTGAGTTGAGAAGAGTAATTGATTGATTTAAACTGTAGCTAATTCAATTCTCTTCAGGCAGCTGAGGCTACTGCTCCTTGGAAGGGCATTCTGCAGGCGCACAAACATCACATTGGCTGCCCCTCCATACAGAACCTGGTGAAGTTCGCCAGCCTCGAGGAGAATGGCGTCGATATCGAAGATTGTCTGCGTCTCACAGTCAACACCAAGTCGGTAAGTGCTTTGCTCTTATTTTCCTTTAAACTTGCTTCAACTAATTATTCATTGCTTAGCTGGAGGGCAATACGCCTGTCATGGTCTATGTGCACGGTGACTTCTTCTATGACGGCGACAGTGTGGAGGCTGCTCCTGGCTATCTGCTGGAGCACGATGTGGTCCTGGTCTCGGTTCGTTATCGCCTGGGTCCCTTTGGCTTCCTCTCCACGCTGAGCGAGGAAATGCCCGGAAATGCCGCAGTAACCGATCTGATACTCGCTCTGAAGTGGATACAGGAACACATTGCTGCCTTTGGTGGTGATCCAGAGCGTGTGACACTCTTCGGCCAAGTGGGTGGTGCTGCTCTTATTAATGTGCTCACCTTGAGTCCGGCTGTGCAAAAGGATCTCTTCCATCGTGTCATCTATCAGTCGGGCACAGCGCTGTCGCCCGCTTTTATTACGGACTCGCCTTTGGCATCCACCAAGGAAATTGCTCGCATCGCTGGCTGCAAGAGTTTGACCAAAACGGATTCGCTGCACAGATGCTTCAATCGCATGAACGCCACCATGTTGCTGGCTGCCTTCAGTGTGCACGGCGAGAATAAGCCATCGCTCAGTGCTGGCGCCTACGGTGGCATCCAGCTGGTCATTGGCGGACCCTCAGGAATTCTCCCCGAGCATCCGGGACGTTTGCTTGCTGCGGAGAACTTCAAGGCGTATCCCACATTGGGCGGCAGCGTCAAACACGGCGGCACCTTCATGATGAGAGGTAAGACTGGGAGTGGGGTAGAGAGAAATGACAAGGAGAGAGGGACTAGAGTAGAACAAACCAGTTGGGAATGCGAAATAGAATGGAAGAAAGAAACAACAAGGGAACGATTATAGTAGGAATAGTAGAATTGCAAATTTTAAATATATCTTCGAATATATAATTATAGTCTCTGAATAGGAAAAAGAAAAGAAGGAAGAATTAAGCTAGCAAAAATACAAAAAGAAACGGAAGAAAATAGACAACAGAGATTAGAAGCCGAAGTCAAAAGAAATATTTCGGAATTAACCACTTTAACCTTCTAGGAACGTTGCAAAGAAAGACTGAAAAGAAAAAAAAAATAATGCGATGCCAAAATGAACCAAAATATCTACGAATTTATAATCATATACTCCATCTATGAACGTTGCAAAATAAGCTGGAAAAGAATTATTGAAACTGGTTTCCAATGTATACAGAACAAAGCTTAAACCAGTTTTAAATCAATTAAGTCTTCGGCGGGTCAAAAGTGGGTCAAACTAATATGCATGTCATGCGCTGATAGTTTTGAGAATTAAACTTATTATTATTATAATTATTGAGATGTTAAAGCTCACTTAAGCTAATCTTAGGAAACAGTGTTTAATTATTTAATATCTAGGTTTCTATTTTTGAGAGCAGCAGTTAAATTTCATACAAAAGATTTGCGAGATTAACAGAATTATTTCCTATTATTACTCATCATCATCATATTCACAAACTTTTCATTGCAGATATATTTGTGGAAAACTTGAACGAGAGCACCTCGAATGCCAAAATGACGGGCGCCAAGTACATTGATACGATCATCGAGCAGATCAACGGAGACGATCCCACCGGCTCCTGGCGGGAGTTTGCCGAGGAATATATCTTCAGCGAGGCGGACATCAAGAATGGCAGCTTCAAGCGCCTAACACCTGGACTCATCGATGTGAGTGTGCTTTGAAATTGTTTTAGGGATATCGATAACAATAAGTTCTTCATTGTTTTCCAGCTCTGCAGCACGATTGCGCTGAAGAATCCCGTGTTGCTTGTGCTGCAAGCGAATGCCAAGAAGCTCCCCAACAACACCTTCCTCTACACCTTCGACTATGAGGGAGAGTTGAATCGCTATGCCACCAGCGATGATGAGGCTGTCGATGTGCCCTTCGACATGGGCGTCAGTCTCACCGACGAGAATCTCTATCTCTTCCCCTGGCCACGCGTTCACATGATCAATGCCAATCGCGATGTGAAGATCGCCAAGCGATTGGTCGCCCTCTGGACCTCCTTTGCAGCCGATGGCATCCCCAGGGCCGAGGGAGTGCCCGCTTGGCCATCGATGAGTGACGAGACTGGACCTTACATGCACATCGGACGCACCGTCACCTTTGGGGAGAACTATCTCGATGAGTACAGCATTGCGGTGCAGGAGGTGAAGCAGGGCTACAGCCTCATCAACGATGATTACTACGAGCTGGAGGCTGTGCTGCGCGATGCCTTCGATAGGCGTGATAAGAATCCCTCGAAACTGAACGTCGAGGAGGAAGAGGAGGATGACGAGCAGGAAGAGGAGGAAGAGGAGGAGGCAGCTGATAACGAGGCGCGTGGTCAGAATTTGGTGTTCATTGCCAAGCGACGCAACTACAAACCTGCCAAGGTATTAAGTGTCCAACAGTGAAGTGAGAAATGAGAACGTATTTTTTTGTTGTGGATTCCCAATTAAAATCTGGACTGTTCGCCCAGCCACATCACTCGTAATAAATGTAGCATTTTTTATCAGCGCCAGAGAACGGAAGTAAGTACGAGTTTCTTTTAATATGTGTGCTGTGCAGTTTTATTTCTGATAAATACTAAATTATTTTAGATCATGGGTACTTTTATTTTACAAAGAGATTTGTAACGACTAAAATATTTCAATTAATGCAGAACTTTGCTACAAAGTTCGCAACTCAGGGGATTCATTTATGCTAAAAGTATATGTGACATTTATTTATTTTTATACACAAATACATTGCACTAAATGTATAATAGGTGTATATTCGTATATTCCCCAATTTGCTTAGAGTATGCAAAAGTATGCAGTCTAAATATTATTGTATTACACTGTGCTCTGCTCTTAGCTTACTATCGTCTTAAATTACAAACGGTTTGAGTTTTCGCTGTAGTGAATTAATCATGTTTCGATTTGAATTCGCTCAGAGTTGAGCTCAGTTATTGAGAAGCTTCGACGTGAGTCGGTTCAAAAATGTTATTCCTTTTGAGAGCCATCGTTGTGCTGCTCGCTCTATTGCACTCCTTTGGACACACGGTGCGTATACGTAATTTGTAATTCGTGCAGCTGCTTAAACGTACACTTCACTCGTTCAGCAAAATGCAGACGATCAGCTGCTGATCAAGGCCAACCCATGCGATAGCTACTGCTTCAATGTTTTGAAGCCCATGCTGGAGCACATATCCATAATGCAAAATCGTTGGGAAGTATGCGGAGCAATGAAATCGGTCAATGCCAGTGAGAGACTGGATAAAATTGAGCAACAGTTGCTGGCACAGCAATCAATTCAAGCGGCAAATGCAGCCGCTATTCAGGAGAATAAACAGAATTTGACGGATCAAATGAAGTCAATTGAAAAGCATAAGCGGATATTGCGAAAACCCTTTGTTCAGATCGGATCCGGATATTATTACATCGAGGATACGATGAGACTCAGTTGGTTTTCAGCTGTCCACACATGTCTTCGACACGGTGGCCATTTGATCACGCTGAATAATCGAGAGGAATTGGATGCAATCATTCCGAAACTGAATAAAGATCACTCTTATTGGATTGACATCAATGATCTCAGCCTGGAGAATGAATTCCTTTCGATGACAACAGGTCTGAGGGCAGAATTTGTCAACTGGAGAACTGGGGAGCCAAATAATGCAGAGCGATTGGAGCATTGCGTGAATATGTTTGGCGCCGATTTCCAAATGAACGATTTTAAATGCAGCGCAGAAACGTATTTCATATGTGAGTCATTTGAGGAATAAAACTAAAATATGCTAGTGTACAAACTAAAAATACGAAATAAATGTCTTTGAAATTGTTACAATATTGAAATGTAGAAAACAATAGTAATGAATTGATTTCTAATCATGACTTGACACTTTCTTGCAGGCTCTTGAATAATTCATTGGAAGTGGAGTTTTTAAAAATTTCCCAAGTTTTTATATCGTTGTTTATTATATTATCATTGAAGAGCTTAATTTGTATGTGATGATACAAACTGAGTGTCAAAAGTGGGCCAAAAGAATGTGTATGAACTATTTCAATTGGTGTGCGATTATATGGTATTTAGAGCACTCATATTACAATTTAATATGAATCATAACAAAACTTAAAGAAGGAACAACTTAGAAAAAGTTATTCAATACTTTAAATTAATATATTGTATATATTCATTTATTTATATTTAACATTTGTTATAGAGTAAACTAAATTTGTTACACTCCGTTCTTTTCCCGTGTGAAATTATAATGAAATGCAGAATTCTTAATTTAGTTGTGCTTAGCGAACGGAGCTAACTTATTAGATTTCGATTGAGATCTGTCTGCAGTTGAGATCAACTATTGACAAGCTTCGTTATACGCGAGAACTCCGCAAGAGTCGTTACACGATGATATTCCTTTTCCTTATGCCTGTTCTGTTCCATTCCTTTGGTTATGCGGTGCGTATACGTAATAAAAAATTAATGCAGCTGTTTAAACCTATTTTCCTCCTTCGTCAGCAAGGAATTGTGGTCGGAGGACCTGCCCCTTGCGATGGCTACTGCTTCAAAGAGTTGAAATACCTGCATGACACTATTGCGATACTGAAAATTGAATTGTTTGAGCGAGTGCAATCGGTCAATGCGAGTGCCAGATTGGATAAAATTGATAAAGAGTTAGAGACACAGAAATTTCGGGTGTCGGCTAATACGGAACGCATTTCGAGCATTGAACAGAATTCGAGCGATCAAGGGAAATCAATTGAAAAGTATAAGAGGGAATGGCGAAAACCCTTTGTTCAGATCGGATCCGGATATTATTACATTGAGGATACGTTGAAAATTAGTTGGTTTCAAGCCGTCCACACATGTATTCGATACGGTGGCCATTTGATCAAGCTAAATAATCAAGAGGAATTGGATGCAATCATTCCGAAACTGTATGCAAAGGCCACCTACTGGACTGATGTCAATGACCTGACAGTTGATGAATTTGTATCGATCACCACTGGATCGAGGGCTGAATTTCTTAATTGGGAAAACGGACAACCAAACGGAGGAGTAAAAGAGGACTGCGTGAGCATCTCTGGACCAAAGTTTGAAATGCACGATTATGATTGCTGGACTAAGCTCTATTTCATATGTGAGGCATATGAATAAATATTAAATGTGTTTCAACTTGTTGCAATTTGTAAATGTAGATAATGATTGTGTCTCATGATTCTTGAACAATTCCTTAATGCTGACGATCTTAAGAATTTTATGTATGTGATATTACAATTATATCGGTTACATCTAAATATTAAAAGTGTTGCGTTTGAAATACTTTCTTTAATGTTTGATTATACATAGCTCCAAAGTTCAACATGAATCTGTGAGATTTATACAAATTTCCATTATACATTCAATCATAAATTGTAAAAAAAGTTTGAATGAAAATAATGATTGAATGTTACTAATTCAGGATGTTATGTAAATCTATTGTGTAATTATTATTTTAAAGCGGATAATGCACAGTTAGTTAAATAGTGGAAAAAATTAATTGTCTACAGTTTGTGTTCTGAAGTTAGCGAGCGTAGCTGTCTTTTGACAACACGATTGAGATTCGATTGCAGTTGACCGAGAACCGCGATCAAGTCGATACAAAATGATATTCCCTTCCATAGGCATCCTTATTCTTGCTCTGTGGCATTCCTTTGGTTATTCGGTGCGTATACGTAATAAGAAATTAACGCAGCTGCTTAAACTTACTTTACTCCTTCGGCAGCAAGGAGTCCTGATCGGAGCACCTGCCTCTTGCGATGGCTACTGCTTCAAAGGGCTGAAACCCCTGCATAACACTATTGCGATACTGAATAATCGTTTGAGCGAATGCGAGACAATGCAATCGGTCAATGCGAGTGCCAGATTGGATAAAATTGATAAAGAGTTAGAGTCACAGAAATCCTTGGTGTCGGCTAATAAGGAACGTATTTCGAGCATTACAGATAATTTGAGCGATCAAAAATTATCAAATGAAAAGAATAAGAGCGAATTGCGACAACCTTTTGTAAAGATCGGATCCGGATTATACTACATTTAGGATGCATTGAAACTCAGTTGGTTTCAAGCCGTCCACACATGTATTCGACACGGTGGCCATTTGATCACGCTGAATAATCGAGAGGAATTGGATGCAATCATTCCGAAACTGTATGCAAAGGGCACCTACTGGACTGATGTCAATAAACTGACAGTTGATAGATTGGTATCGATCACCACTGGATCGAAAGTTGAATTTATTCTTTGGAGAAAAGGAGAACCCAACGGAGGATCAAACGAGGAATGCGTGAGCATCGAAGGACCAAAGTTTGAAATGAATGATCTCAATTGCCGGAACCAGAACTATTTCATATGTGAGGCATTTGAGCAGTAAAACACAATATGAGTATATTAATGATATGATTTGTAAATGTGATTTAACACTTTCTTGTTTGAATAATTCATTTGAATGTGGCATTCTTAAGAATTCGCCAAGTATTATGTTATCATCAACGGGTTAAATTTATGTTAAATTATTGATAATACAATCACATGTATATATCACGAGGAGTTAAGAGTTCAGCTCGAAAGGTTGTTGACCTGTCAAAGTTTATAGCGGCTGCCTATTTTAAGGTTTGCTGTATTTAATGGTAAATGCTTTCACCCGCTGCTCGGAGTGATTAATTTTGATGTGCACAAATTGAGACTAAGTCCGAAAACCAGTAGCAGCAAATCTTCGTCTGCCGATGCCGCCGCCGCCATCGAGATGAATATTAATTAAAAATTTAAATCCATTTGGCCCGCAGCTTTAAACGCATAATTGAAGCTTGGACTTTCGTCGTGAGAAAGACAAACGTCAGAAGACCGGCAAAAACTATTTACGACTATTAATGCTGTGTGTGTTACCAAATGTGACGATCATCAGATCAGCTGAGCTGACCAAATTGGTTCAGCTCGTGATTGGCTCAGCTGGAATTTTGACCTCTTGCCATACAATTAGCAAATTGCTGTGGCACTTTGTGATGCTTTTACTTTTAAGAAGACCGCAACAACTAAAACAACAACCGAAACGACGTTAACAAAAACAAAACCGGAGCAAACGAATTCCATAATTAATTATTTGCACACCATTAAAGCAATGGGACACCGTTTTTCACATCTCATATGCATGCATCACTAAATTTGTAGTCTTCTGTGATGCCATTCCATTTTCGGCATTCTTTTTTTTTCGGCGTTCTTCTTAGCATATATGTAGTATGTATGCTAAAGGCCCGGCTCCAAGTCTCTGTCCATGATCTATGCGCACCGGGGTGAAACTTTTTCTATTCACTATTTACTATTTTTCTTTCTTTTTCTTTTTCGCGGACAAGTTCGACCTGGGCAAAAAGCTCAACCGGATCATCTGCCAAGGTTCAGTTGAGTTTCGTGCGTATTCGAGTGCTGTCGTCTTCATTCTCCTGCTCTTCAATGCCATCTGGATCTCTAGTCATCGTCATCATCATCGCTGTTCTCGTTGACGTTGAGGCACGAGTGCGTGGCAAGCAATACGATGAGGAGAAGGACACAATTGTCGAGCTGCCCAAACTGGGCGCCATCCAAGGCAAAATCATCGAGACAGCGTGGACTAATCGCGAAGTTCTACAGTTTGTGGATATGAGATACGCCGAACCGCCAACGGGACAATATCGCTTCAAGGTGAGCTTAAAGTTATTATTATTTTATTGAAATAGCGAATGCAATTCTTTATGGAAATTATGTGAGCTTAAAGTCTTAAATATTTCATAAGAAGAACATAGAGAACACATTATAAAATCAAGAAATTTGAAACTAGAGCAAAATTCAAAATAATCTCATATTATGTTAAACAGCTTTCTGAGTTTTTTTTTTTCTTTATTTAATCAGTGACTAGCTTCAAAAACTAAAACAAGAGTACAAATTGATAAATAAGAACCCAATAAACATAGTTCTAAGCAATGTTAATTTATAAGCTTCAATAAGTTTAAAATGTTAATAAAAATAATTATTCAATCTGCAGATTGATTTATTATTTGTATTTCCATTTTGTGTATATTCACATTATTTAGAACTCTGTTTATTAGGTTAATTGCCAAAAAAAAAAAACACTTTAAGGAATTCATATTTCAAGAAGTTCATTAAATTAACTTTTAGTTTCGCTCTTTTTCTTAAGTTTCTCTTTCCCATTTTGGCCAATGTTTATAGTTGAGTTAACACATTTTAAACACAAGTCTTTAAAAGGTGAAAAATCATTAAAAATCACTTTGTAGTCTTTTGATTTATGACGCATCGTTAATTCAATTTCCCCCTCAATCTGTGCAGCCACCGCGTCCCATAGAGCCCTGGGAGGATGTGATGGATGCGACAGCCGAGAAGATTGGCTGCCCCTCGGTGGTGTCGATGGATTCGCTGACCAAGCTGGACGATGTGCTCGATGTGGAGGATTGCCTCACCATGACAATCACGACTCCAAATGTAACTGGCGCCTTGCCGGTGCTCGTCTACATCCACGGGGAATATCTCTACGAGGGCAGCAACTCTGAGGCACCGCCAGACTATCTGCTGGAGAAGGATATAGTGCTGGTGACGCCGCAGTATCGCCTTGGCCCCTTTGGATTTCTGTCCACCAAAACCGATGAGATTCCCGGCAATGCGGGATTCCTTGACATCTTTCTGGCGCTGCAGTTCGTCAAGCACTTCATCACATACTTTGGCGGCGATCCAAGTCGAGTAACCGTAGCAGGTCAGGTGGGTGGAGCAGCCATAGCGCATCTGCTAACACTTTCGCCGATGGTGCAACGTGGTCTGTTCAGTCAGGTGATCTATCACTCGGGCTCCGCCATCATGCCCATCTTTCTGGAGGACAATCCTCGCAAGCATGCCCAGGAGATTGCCCAAAAGGCCGACTGCCAAATGGTCACGGTGCGTGATCTCAACAATTGTCTGATGGAGCTCAGCGCCATGGAGCTGCTGAATGCCTTTATGGACCATGCGGTAAGTGAAGTCTTCACTCACGCCTCAAACACTCAATAAAGTACTCTTTTTTTGTTGACAGCTGGAGAAATCTGATCTGGGCATTGGACACACTGGAGGCATACAGTTTACCATCGGCGGACCGAGTGGCGTGTTGCCCAAGCATCCCTACGATCTGATGCTGGAGTCCAACTTCTCGTATCCTGCCATGGGCGGTTGTCCCAAGAACGCAGGCACGCGGGTGCTTAATGAGATTGTGGAGAACGATTTCGAGGGAAAGATACCGGATGATGAGTACAACACCTACAACTACATCGATCACATCATACGCCAGGTTGTGGGCACCGACAAGACCATGCTCCTCACCAGCTTCATCACGCATGACTTCTTCAATCGCCAGCTGCTCGAGAATGGCACTTTTGATATGCTCATACCCAGGTTAATCGATGTGAGTACAGAGATTGCCTATAGTCGGACAGAGTATTAATTCTTTTGTAATCTCACAGGTTGCGGGCACTCTGAACCACAAGCTGCCCGTGTTGCTGGCACTGAACATGAACAACAAGCACAATCCGGACAACACATTCCTGTACTCCTTCGACTATGCGGGCGAGTTCAATCGCTATCGCGACATGGACGAGGAAACGAATATGCAAAGTCCTTTCAAGGCGGGCGTTTCGCTCACAGACGAGGCGCTCTATCTATTCCCCTACCCGGAGCATGTACAGCGTCTCAGTCCGCCCGATGAGGCGATGGCCCGTCGCATGGTGGATCTATGGACCAACTTTGTCATCACTGGCAATCCTCTGGGCTCCTACAAAGCAGGCTACTGGCCACCCATGACTACACTCTATGGCCCCTACATGAAGATCGACGAGACTCTCACCATCGCTGGCAACTACTTCAATGAGTTCTCCGCCACTCTGCGGGATGAGGATCAGGGTCACAGTCTCATCCGCGAGATTTACTATCTGCGCAAACGTGCCCATCAGAAATCACAAGCTCAGCGCAAGAAGCAGGCGACTGCTGTCGTTAGTAAACTCAAAAAAGTGCACGTCAGGAAAAGTCTAGTGAAGCGTCCCAATCGCAACAAGATACGCTTCTGAACCAAGAGACAATCTCTGTAATTAGCATAATTTAAATGATGAAAATTTGTATTAATTTTAATTACAATATTGTATTTATATCAAAGAGATTTTATATATAACTTAAAATAGAGTAAATTATTGTCAACAAAATTGTACTTAATTTAAAATGTCAATTACAAAAATGTAGAAAGTTGTCAGATCCTTATAGATTTGGCGGAAATATAGTCAAAACAACGAATTTGAAATTGGCGCTAAATATTTAATTTTTGTTGCATACTTTGGGGGTGCGATAATGGTTTTCTTTTCGAAAAAAGCTATATCTCGGCCATATCCTGCCGCCCAGTCAAAGGACTCATATTGCTAGGATCGCAAGGACCAACTCTAACGATTGGCATCAAAAAAATATGGGGTCATCTAAGGATCCAACACTTGTCATTTTTCAGTCTGGGAGCCATAGAAATCATGCGAAAATCATAAATTGCAGGATAACTTTTGAACTACAAGGACGATTGGAATGTCCTTTGGCACCACGATAGCTCTCATCAAAAAACTTTGTTTGACACAGGACTCGTAAGGATCAGACAGGATATGGCCAAGATATACGCTATTTTCTATTCACAACATGATCACATTATCTCAGGTCCTGTAAGGATATTCGTCCTTTTGAGTACATAAATCAGTTGGTTTTTGTAAGAGCAATCCTTGTGCCAAAGGACATCACGATCGTCCTTCAAATGCCCGAGATACAGTGTATTTTTGAAATTTTTGGCAATTTTTCTATGGTTACCCCTTGAAAAAATTGAAGGTTATTTTTTTTAAAGATTCTTAAAGTCCTTGAATGCCAATCAATAGTCCTGGTTACCCTGATTACAAAAAGGTAAGCCCCAGTAGGATCCTTAACTATTTGGCAGAGATATAGCAAAAAACAAATCAATAAAAACAAGAAACTTTGAATTTTAACTGATTTGTTTCAAATTAAAATTTAAGTTTGGCGGTAAACAAAATTCCGTATTTTGTAGCATACTTTGAGGGTGCGGTATTGGTATTTTTTAATAAAGCATGCTATATCTCGGTTGTATCCTGCCATATATTTTAAGGACACATATTGTCAGGATCACGAGGACTAAAACTATCGCTTGGCATACAACACTTATCATTTTTCAGTTCCGTTCAAAAAATGATATATACGAAAATCATTAATTACAGGATAACTCTTGAATTACAAGGACGATTCGAATGTTCTTTGTCGCCAAGATAGCTCATCGAGGATCAGATAGGATGTGATAAAAAATGTCATTTTATCTCGGGTTCCGTAATCCTTTAAATGACCGAGATCCAGTGGATTTTTTAAATTTCTAGCCTTGACACAAATTTTAGTTGCGCGATTGTCCGATAGATGGCGGTACCTCAAATTTTAGGTCCGCCATCAAACAATAGATGGCGCAACAAAAAGTCAGTGGATGCTAGCTACACAATACGATGATAGATGGCGGCAGTTGAAATTTTAATTCCGCCGTCGACCAATAGATGGCGCTACAAATTAAGTTAGTGGTTGCTAGCTGCTGATTTCTGTTCGCCTGGTATTTCACTTGTTAAGGTATCAAATTTTGGCCGTTCACGGCACCTGCAAGTGGACAACAACAACAATCTTTATTCTCGATAATTAATCACTTTTTGTAGCATACTTTGGGGGTGCAAAAGAGGTAATTTTTCGAAAACATGCTATATCTCGGTTGTATCCTGCCATATTTTTTAAGGACATATATTGCCAGGATCACGAGGACAAAAACTATCGCTTGGCATACAACACTTGTCATTTTTCAGTTCCGTTCAAAAAATGATATATACGAAAATCATTAATTACAGGATAACTCTTGAATTACAAGGACGATTCGAATGTTCTTTGTCGCCAAGATAGCTCATCGAGGATCAGATAGGATGTGATAAAAAATGTCATTTTATCTCGGGTTCCGTAATCCTTTAAATGACCGAGATCCAGTGGATTTTTTAAATTTCTAGCCTTGACACAAATTTTAGTTGCGCGATTGTCCGATAGATGGCGGTACCTCAAATTTTAGGTTCGCCATCAAACAATAGATGGCGCAACAAAAAGTCAGTGGATGCTAGCTACACAATACGATGATAGATGGCGGCAGTTGAAATTTTAATTCCGCCGTCGACCAATAGATGGCGCTACAAATTAAGTTAGTGGTTGCTAGCTGCTGATTTCTGTTCGCCTGGTATTTCACTTGTTAAGTTATGAAATTTTGGCCGTTCACGGCACCTGCAAGTGGACAACAACAACAATCTTTATTCCCGAGAATTGTGATAAAAAATGTCATTTTATCTCGGGTTCCGTAATCCTTTAAATGACAGAGATTCAGTGGATTTTTGAAATTTCTAGCCTTGACACAAATTTTAGTTGCACGATTGTCCGATAGATGGCGGTACCTCAAATTTTAGGTCCGCCATCAAACAATAGATGGCGCAACAAAAAGTCACTGGATGCTACACAATACGATGATAGATGGCGGCAGTTGAAATTTTAATTCCGCCGTCGACCAATAGATGGCGCTACAAATTAAGTTAGTGGTTGCTAGCTGCTGATTTCTGTTCGCCTGGTATTTCACTTGTTAAGTTATCAAATTTTGGCCTTTCACGGCACCTGCAAGTGGACAACAGCAACAATCTTTATTCTCGATAATTAAGTTAGAGGTTGTAAGCTGCGGATTTCTGTTCATTCGCTAAGTTGGTAATTTTTAGCCGTTCAAAATACCTGACGTATATTGGTAGGATCGGAACGACCAACTCAATCGAATTTGATGATAATTTTAATGATATCCTGAAAACCTGTAAGTCAATTAATAATTCCAAATTGGCTTTGATAAATTGAGCAATGCTGATTTATATTTATTAACCAATTTTTTATACATTGTATATATTGGAATTTACATTATTTTAGTGAAATATAAAAACGGTTTGGATATTTAAAACAAACGAAGATGATATCTGCGCATTTGCTTAGCACGACGTGGAGCCAAGTCATATGACTCATATTGTCCTTCATTGGGATTGTTTACTGGCGATTCTTCGGCTTCCTGTTCTGCGCTGACATTCGGCTGTGGGAGGGAGCGGCTCATCTGCTCTGCTATCCATTGTTCGTAAGCTTTAACATATTCCTCATACGAGGAGAAATCATCAAGACTAGGACCCTCGGGCTGCGCAGGTTGTGACTCACGCTCTTGTTGCTCTCGTGCCACCTGCTCGCGTTGCTGCTGCTCTCGTTCTTCCTGTTCTCGTTCTTGCTGCTGTCTTGCCTCTTGATCCCGTTCTTCTTGTGACCGCTGCTCTTGCTCCCAGTGGCGTTGATATTGTCGCTCTTGCTGCTGTTGCTCGGTTTCGCTTGGTGCTGGGTATTGTCGCTGCTGTTGCTCTCGCGCTTGCTGCTCGCGTTGTCGCTGCTCGTGCTCTTGCTGTTGTCTCGCTTCCTTCTCTCGCTGCTCTTGGTCTTGCTCAGTTTGCTCGCGTTCCTCTTGCTGACGTCTTGCCAATTGATCGCGCTCTTGCTGTTCGCGTTGACGTAGCTCACGCTCCAATTGCTCTAGCTTCAGCTGTTCCCGTTGGATTTGCTCCTCGCGCTGCCTTTGCTCAAGTCTGCGCTCCTCCTCTTGACGCTGCAATTCTTCGCGTTGCTGTTCCTCAACCTCCTGTTGCTCGCGTTGCTTCAGTGCCAATTCTCGCAGCACTTGCTGTCTTCTCGCCTCCTGCGAATCATAATAGTATGGGGTATAGTACGTTGGTTGTTGTGGCGCGGTAGACTCTTGGGGCTCAGCGGGCTGTGGCTGTTGTTCGTAAGTTGGTTGCTGAGGTTGATAGGTTGGTTGCTGAGGCTGTTGCTGATAAGTTGGCTGTTGAGGTTGATAAGTTGGTTGTTGAGGCTGTGGCTGGTAAGCTGGTTGCTGTGGCTGTTGCTGATAGGTTGGTTGCTGAGGTTGGTAAGTTGGCTGCTGTGGCGGCTGTTGTTGGTAAGTTGGTTGCTGCGGCTGATAACTTGGTTGCTGTGGTTGATAACTTGGTTGCTGTGGCTGTTGCTGATAAGTTGGCTGCTGTTGCTCGTAAGTTGGCTGTTGTGGTGGCTGTGGTTGATAGGTTGGTGGCTGCTGCGGCCTGTAATAAGGACGCCTTGTAGTTGTTGTTGTGGGCGCAGCGACTGCACTCAGCTGTGGGTATAGACTGGGCACATTGATGCCCTCGCCAAAGTGCTGATCCTGTTCCAAAATGTTTTGCCGCGAGTTGGTGAACCGCAAGAACGGACCGTACTCTGAGGCTGCCTTGGGCCAAACGTTCGCATTGGGATTGGGAATACCGCTCTGGGCAAAGCTCACCCACATGGCAACCAAAGCGCGGGCCAGCGACTTGTCCTCGGGATTTAGGTTGCTCACCTCCTCTGGATAGGGGAACAGATAGACAGAGTCGTCACTCAGCGAGGCATCCACGCCGAAGGGCAACGGATTTTCCAGGTGTCCAAAGCGATGGTGTTCGCCGCGGTAGTCAAAGGTGTACAGATAGGTGGGGTTCTTCTTGTGCGACAACCTGATGGAGTCAATCACCGGTCCGCGATACAAAATCAGATTGGTCAGCTCGAGCAAACCCTGCGACACACTGCGCGCGTTGACGTAGCGCGTCTGCTCCGGCGTGAAGATCTCGCGGATCGCCCAATCGTGCCAGATCTTGTGCTGCTGTGGAGGAGCCGTATGGCGGAGCACAACGTTGATGTAGTCGCTGATGTTCGACGATTGCAAGCTTCGAATCTGATCGTAGAAACCTGCCAAACACAAAAACGTCATTAGGGTTTAACACTAGGGACAATAAGAAGGCGAAACTTACTTGAGAGTATGAAGGCGCTGGCATCCTTGGCAGCACCCACAATGAGGGGCTTCGTCTTGTTCAGCTTGTTGCTGTTGGCAATCAGCGAAGCAGGATGTTCGGGCAGCAGGCCAAGGGAATCGCCGACGACCAGCTTGAAACCACCCAGCGCACTGAGGCCACGTGGCTCGTTCTGTTTATACAGCTGCTCGAAGGCGCTCACCAGCTGCGAGGTGCGCAGATTGCCCAGGCACAAGTAAACAGGACCTAGATTGCGGGCATCAACGGGAGGACAGTTGGCAAGACGGGCGAATGTGGTCAAGGTCTCCAGGGGCTGCTCATCGAGCAGATAGGGATTCAGTGCTGTACCCGACTGCAGAATCAACTGCTGGAAGAGATCCTGAGTGCGTGGACTGATGCTAAGTGCATGGGCCAAGGTGGCGCCACCAGCCTGTCCAATCAGTGTGACCTTCTCAGCATCACCGCCGAAGTAACGAATGTTGGCTTTAACCCACTCCAAGGCCAACTGCAGATCGGACAGCGCAACGTTGCCGGGCAAAGCGTTCGTCAGTGCGCTGAGGAATCCAAATGGCGCCAGGCGATAGTTGATCGAGACGAGGACGACATCGTGTTCCAGGACATAGTCAGGCTGTGCCTCTTCGGCGCCGCCATCGAACAACATCTCACCGTGCACAAAGACGAGCACAGGCAGCTGCTTGGCTCCGGCCGGAGCATAGATGTTCAATGTGAGGCAATCATCGACATTCTCGCCACGTGCCTCGGCCTCCTGCAGACGCTGCACCTCCGGGAATTGGGCGCAATTCGGTGACGAACGCGTGGCATCGATGCGACCCTGATACGGCAAACGTTTCGCTTCCTGGAATCGCGCTAGACGAGCGCCCACTTGGGCATAACGCACCCCCAAAAAGGCATCGATGGGTCGGTTCTTGATGGTCTTGAAACCACGCAATCCATTCACCTCTCCCACACCGGGAATCAACACACCACCACTCGATGGTGGCTGAGTTGTGACCTCCACCTGCCAAGGCGCAGGTCGCAGAGGTTGTGGGGTGAAGACGGCCCACTCTGTGCCATCCTGCACATCGTCGAAGCCGTTGGTGGGTTGGGCGTGGCAGACGCCTACAAGTGGCAGAAGCAGCAGCAGAATCCTTGGATCCAGCTGCATGTTGTGCTCTCGAAAGTGGTCAAAGTAAAACTGATTTTCGATTCGAAAATGTGGCAAGCACAACTAAAAGGAAATCAAAAGTTCAAACTTAATCGCTCGAGACAGGAACGGAGACAGAGACGGAGACGGAGACAGAGACGGAGACGGAGACAGAGACAACGACAGAGAGATAAAGATTGAGATGAACAAATCAAGACTTGGGAGTAGCTTCTAAGTAGTTCTAGTTCTCGTGCTCGCTCTAGTTTTAATCTCAACTCGTCGGCAGTTTTGTTGTTGTTGTTTTTTTTTTTTGTCGCAATTGTCTCTATCGGTCTATCAATGAAATGAGATGGTGCAAGTGCCACATTAGCACTCTGGGTTATCGCCACTATTCTGTTCTGTTTTCAGTCTATTTAAAAATGTACTTGATGAAATGAAATTTGAAAATCATCAACATAGAACTCAATTACACAACTTGCTAAGTAATAAAACACATCACAAAAATGAAGCAATTAAAATTAACTACAATTAAGTAATAAATAAATAACTTATATTACTAGCTATATAGACTTACTCTTCATTCAGACCTAGAAATGTTTAGTAAGAAGAAATCGGTTTCATAATATAATATTCTCTATATTTTGTCATTTATTAATCGTTTTTCGTTTTTCATGTTTTGCTTGTTGTTGTTGTTTTTCAGTATGTTTCTATAATAATATGTTATAATTAAGAATCTTCATTTCATCTAAATATTTCAGTTATAATAGTACAATATAATAATTGTTAATAATATATTGTTAAATTGTTCTCATTCATTCGGATGTTCTTGAATTTAACACTTGAATGCGCTTCTACACTTTTATTATTATTTTTTTTTTTATTTGCTGCTCTATTCGGGTTTTTTTCTTTTCGGTTTTTTTGTTATCTCTTTTCTTCGTCGTCGTCGTTGGACATCAATGATGATGTCAGTAAATGGTAATTATGAATTATGCTTATAAATCATTTCAATTCGTGACTCGTTCATAATTCTCATTTGATTAGGTTTTTTTTTGTTCAACAAATTGTTTTTGCTTTTATTATTATTTTACTTGCTTGCCATTTGTTTTGACTTTTTTTTAAGCCTGGGTCAGATTGTATTTTGTTTGAGATTATTATTTAAGACTCGCTCAGTTTCCTCTTCACTATCGTTATTCATTTTCATCATCGACCTCATATATATATGTATATGTTATGTATGTATGTTAATTATTGATGTATTTATGTGTTGTCCGTAAGTAAATAAATGAAAATAAAAAATTCTAGGAAAGCTAAAAGCAATTGTAAGGTGTTTATGTGTGTCTGAAGTATTCGCTTTATAAATCTTGATTATGTCTTAGCCCATGATCATCATCGTCGTTGTCGTCCAAACATAATCTCAGAAACAAAATTTTACGTATTTAAGGGTACAAAACTTATCTCGTAATATTCTCTTCACTTCCGTCACATGATGAAAAGCTTCTTAAATGCATTTTCTGTCTTTCATCTTTCAACTGACGAAACTTGTGCGTAAGTAGATTCATATATTCATAATATTCAAAATAAATAAAGAAATGCCGAAGTTCCATTTTTGTGTTGGGAATTTGGATTTGGGTTTGGATTGGACAAATCTACAAAGAGTGGATTCATATTCATTTTCGAATGCAACACTTAAATGCATTTTTCGTTTTTAGGAACTTCTTAACAAACAATTGCATTTCAACAAATTATTATTCAATTATTTAGCTTCTTACGAGTACAATAAATATACACAAGTTTTTTGTTGTAGAAAATCATTATAAAGTGAGCTCAACTAAATTGGAGACAAAAACTCATTTCGAAAAAAATGTAAATACCTCATATTTAATATAATTTCTCATTTTCATGTTTTATTTTATTTTATGTTTTATGTTTTGTTTTTTTTTTGTTTTTTTTGTAGCTCAGTCTTTTTACTAACATTTTTGTTTTGCTTTTGTTTAATTAAAGTGTGTGAAGAGTATATATGTATGTATAATTTGTAAGCGTTTGACGAACTAAAGAGTGTCTATCATCATTATATAGAGTGCGAGAACCGATTCATTCAAGTGGTTTTTCTTTGGGCTATGATATCGAACTGCGACCCGAGATCCACTAAATCGTATCATATCGTATATATACTATATATAATGGTAGTTAAATATCTTTATGTATTATACAAAGTACAACTCAAGAGAGGGATTCCGAGTAAGTTTCAGTGTGTGTGTGTGTGTGTGTGTGTGTGTGTGTTGTAGCTCTATAGTTGCTTGGAAGTACCGTTAATGTGTCATCTGTTTGTCTACTCGTAAATATCGTAACTTATATTTCCGGTTTGGTTTTGGTTAAATACAATATTTATATGCAGGTTATTCTATTACTCGTTTTCTTTTTCTTTTTTTGGTTTTTGCGCTACATATTCAACAATTTGAATTTAAATTCTCAATTTAATTTCAATCTCAATGTGACAAAATTTAAATGTATACCTTAAATAGTTCTTCGTGTTGTATATAATGCATAACTTGTCGCTTGTCTTCTACGTATTTTTCAGTTGTGTGTGTTTGTTTATGGCCAAAATATATATTGATTGATTGATAGAGAAAATGGATTTCGAATGAAAGGTTATTTATTTGATCATCGAGTATTTACAAAGTTAGTTGGTTATGTTTTGAGTATCGTTTTTTCTGGTTGTTGCGTTATAAAATCTTAACATAATTATAGAAATTGATTTCTCGCAAAGTGTTTGTTCGACGAAGTAAAATGCATTGATTACGATTGCAAGTTTTAATTAGCAGGCTACTTACAAATTAACAAATTAACCAAACGCTGTCGCATTCCACAATGTAATCGTAGTCTAATTTTAAAAAAACGATTCGATTAGGCATTTCACACAATCTCTCTTCTCAAATAGTTTCCGCTTGTCATGTTCAATAAATGATATATATAGTAAATGTAATGCTTAAACCCTAATTAGTAGGTATTTCTCTCTTTTCATTTTATAATTATGTTTTTATCCGTATGTAATGCCTGTTAATAATACTATATACTATATATATATATATATATTATGTATGTATATATATATATTTTTGTTTTGTTTTTATTTATTTTATGTAAGAAGCACTTGAATATATATCGTTTTTAATTATAAATGAAAACTTGAGTGTGATCATAATAATAATAATAATAATGTTCATTTTTGTTTGACATTTTCTTGTTGTAACTCTAATTTGTTGAATGCCTTTTATTTTGTTGTTGCTAAATTTGCAATATGCGCTCGCTACAATTGATTTCAATACATACATAATTAGTTAATAATCATTTTCATTTTCATTTTCGTTTTCGTTTTTTTTTTGTGTGTGTTTATCAGAGAGTTAAAAATCTTGTCCTTTAGCTTAGATTGTAATCTTTAAAGTATTTCATTCATCATCTTTATCATTTGCTGCTGCGCTTCTAAAAGTTGCTGAGTTGATTTTTTTATGATTTTCTTTAGTATTATTATTATTATTATTTTGTAGTTCTTTATGGCTGCTGTCTCAAGCTGCGTTTTTTCTCACTTTCGTTTTCATTTGTTGTTGTTGTTGTTGTTTAAAAAGCATTTGCGAGACTTTGTTTTGTTTGTTGACTACTAAAGTATCTAATTAGTTTAATTAATGTATGTACTTAGTATATGCATCATCTATGTAAGTATGTATATATTTGTTTGTTTGTATATATAGTTAATTACTCTTTTTCCATTTGCTTCTCTCGGCTGCAGGCATACTCTGTAAAACCTTTTTTTTTGTTGTTGTTTCCATTAATTGTAGCTTGAGTCTAAATTACACCACACAACAGTTTGTGTGTGTGTGAGTGCTTATGTGTGTGTGTGTGTATATATGGTATGAAAATGTAAAGTGTATAAAAGTTAATGATCTGATTCTTTAGTTCGTATATGTACTTAGTATGCCATTATATCGTAATCGTAATCGTAAATCGTAAATGTAAATGTTTTTTTTATATAAATGTAGTTCTAGAATTCAGTAGAGTCGCTAATTAATATGCTAAGTGTTCTTATTTTTTTGACTGTTGCTGTTTTTGCTTATTTCATATTAGATTTACGTGTTTGTATTGCTTTTGAAGTACTCGACACATGATTTGATTCACGAAAAAAATGTGAAATGAAAAGATGAAATCTGGAAAATCATAAGACGAAAAAAAAAACTCGAAATTTGTCGACGTCAATTTATATTTATTGCAATGTATAATTAAATAATATTCAACTTAAATGTAAATATTCACTATTTACAGTAATAATAAAGTAATGTATTCAACTTAAAATGTGTCTTTGGCTCTTGTAAATGCAAATCATTTTCAATTATATATATTTATTTTTTTTGTTTTTTGCCAGAAGAAATGTTTTTGGGAAATGTTTGTTTTTTTTTGTTTCGAGTTTACTGCATTTATTTTTTGTTGTTTATTCTAGTTTTAGTTGATTTTTTGTTTTCATTTCTTTATACATTTGCTTTGATTTAGATATTACTACGCTTTCGTTTTCGTTTTCATTTTGCCTTTAATATGTGCAATGCAAAATCTTGTCGCTTTAGCTTATTGCTGCTCTCTATTCTGTAATCTGTTTACCGGGTGTTCCTCTTTCCACTTTCTCCTCAAGCTTTATACAAAAGGTCTTTCCGTCACTTCCCCGTCTCACACTTCGAAAGAGAAACGTAATATTAACGCCCTAAATGCTAACGATTACTATATTTGTATATATATATATATATATCGATTACTTGTGTAAAGTCTCTATAGCTAATGTTACGTTATGATTTTCACTACGTTTTGATCGATCACTTTATAAGAAATTTCTCGCACTTCTTCAAACAACAAAATCGTGAACAAAACGTATTATTTTTTATTCTTTTCTCCCTCTCTTTATGTACACTCAAAATGTTTAAAAAAACCAATTGCTTTCATCTCAAATAAGAGTGAGGGAAACGAAGAAGAAGAGTTATATCGGATGCTATATATAGACGGGTTATATATAGTCTTGGGTTAACCTTCTCGTTTGTTTTCTTATGGCACATTTCGCACATACACTTTCATTCTGTACAGTAAACTGCTGCTATAAACACTCTGCTTCATCTGTACAAGTTTCATCTTTTTTTTTTTTACATGTTCTATACTTAGCTAGTTCAAATGTTTATCTATAGTAGAGTGATTAATATGGGGATAAGTGTTAAGCATTATCAAATCGAAGGCTGCAAATCAAATTGACAAATATTCCTACATATATATATATATATATATATTATATATTCTTGTTCCTTGAGAACTCCAAACAAAACAAAGCTTGGCCACTACCAACACAGTTAAAGAGATAGAGATAAAGATAGAGAGGGAGAGTGGGATTATTCCTATTCGGTCTGCTATATATATGCTATAGGTATCATGTGTGGATCATCTACTACTGATTCTCTTTTTTTTTTTTTGGGTTTTCGGTTTCTAATAAAGTCAAGCAATGTCTGTCTGTAGTTAATAATGATAATGATGATGAGTAAGCTGTTGGCAGTTCCATATAAGCTTAGGCATAATATCGTAAATCGTAAATCGGTTAATCGGTTAATCGTAAATCGTAAATCGATATCGAAAGTGAAATCGAAATCAAAGCAAAACAGGAGCAATATTTCTCTGTCTCTCAACTATAAATGGATTGTTATTATAATCTTCATATCTTATTCGTTTTACAGCTAATTTGTTTGCTTTTTCCATTTGTTTTTTTTTTTCGTTCTTACTATTTTGGTATTTTACTTATTTGTAAATCAGTAATAAGCGTTTCGTTTTTTTTTTGTTTTTTGTTTTTTGTTCTTTTTGTTTGTTTTTGTATTTTCTTAACTTTTGCTTTTTTGTATATTTTTACTATTTTTTTTTGTTTGTTTGTCGTCGTTTTTGTTAAATGCAAAAAATTGTATGTATGTCTTGTATAATATTTTGTATTACGAGTATGCTGTGTTTTCTCCTTACTTTCTTTACTTTCTTCAATATCTTTTTGTATTTACAAATTGCATTTTTCGAAATCCCTAATGTTTCTCGTTCAAAAACTGTACATAAGTGTGTTTGAGTGTGTGTGTGTTCTAGTTGTATGTATATAGAGTAATATCGTGTAAAATATGCATGCCATCTCCGATCAAATCATTCCTATAATGTCCTTTAACAATATAATGTCCTTTTGTTTTTGCGTTTCTACTTAGCTGTCTCGAGTTGTCTCTCAGTTTTCGCGTTTAATTAGCAGCTTTCTCTCTTGGTATATATATATATGGTATATGTTATGTATGCTGTTGTATAGGCTGTATATATATATATATACTATATATAATATAACTATTTTATAAATCCTGTGTATAATTCTCATTGTTATTAATTGTTTTTGCTGTTCTCTTATTGTTTTCTTCTTCTGCTGCTGCTGCTGCTGCTGGTTGTGTAGATATATATCATTATAAATCTGTAATAATAATTTCAAAAATTGCAAACTATTCCCTTTTCGATTGCGACTAAATGTTTAGTTTTGCCTGCCATATGGGGCGTATGCGCGATATATTATATTATCAAGTATTGTATAAGTATTGGGGTTAACAGCTACACACACAGCGATAAACAGCTACAAATGCATGTAAGTGTGCAAGTGTGTGTGTGTGTATATGTTTGTGTAAGTTGTCTATAAGCCATATCAAATGATTTGAAAACGAATCGCAATTTGTAACTGTAACTTGCACTTGTATACTATATGCACCTACATAGATCTCATGTTGTTGTCAGCGAGCCATTCCAGCAATTTGATTTTAGAAAAAAAAAGTGTGACCAGATTGTATAATAAACGGACAATTATTTAAGAAATTGATTTATACTTTCCAAATTCAAAAATCTAACCAAAAAGTGTGACCAGATTTTATGATTATCGAACAATTGTATACAAATTCCGTTTATTCCTTTCGTCCTGAAGTCTTTTTTTTCAAATCGAGCTAATAAGCTTGAGCAGATTGTATAATAAACGGACAATTATTTATGAAATTCATTCGCTTTCGCATTTTTCGATTTTCACACAGAGAATTGACAATAAAACGAACCAATAAGTGTGACCTGATTTCATGATTATCGGACAATTGTATAATTGTTCCTTTCCTTTTGAAGTTTCCTTCAAATCGAACCAAAAAATGTGACCAAACATCATGATTATCGGACAATTGTTTATGAATACAATTTATACTTATCTTTTTCGATTTTCCACTCAAAACTAACCAAAAAGTGTGACCAGATTTCAGTATTATCAGACAAGTATTAGTGAAATACGAAAATATTGCAAAATTATTGAAAAGATGTAAATTTTTCGAACGTATTTGAGACAACCCCCAGCTATAACTAAGAATGTAGTTATATAGTACTATATATAATATGTATGTTTGTTCCTGTACAAATCTAAATGTTGTTTGGCTTGCGTGCTAAGTTTGCTCCTGCCTAATAATTGCCGTATTTTGTAAAGTCGCATCTAAAATTGGCCAAAAAATGAACAATACGCTCGTATTAACTGCAAATTTGGATGGCTATCAAAAATCGTGTTTCAATTTGTGTTTGTGTGTGTGTGTAGAGGGGGGGGAGAGGGGGGGGGGGGACTAAGAGTGTGTTATCGCAGGCTAATGTTAATTTACAGAAAGTACAATCTTCACAGACGATTGATACTATCGATATATGCTATCGATACATTTGGTTGTTATGCATAGTTATTCTATAGGTTTTGCTGTTTGCTACGATTGGAGTTAGTTGCTGCACTATTAGTAGTAGTAGTATTAATAGTAGTAGTAATAGTAGTAGTTACTATTTGGAGTGAGTTTCAAATGAAATGCGCCTATTTACCGCGTTTGTTTTTAATACATCTCATTCTCATCCCAGTCGACGGATTGCAGGACGAGCTTATCGAGTTCCTTGGAGTCGCCGTTGCTGCTGTTCCTTCGCCGCCGCTTGCGTTGCAGATGCGCCCACTTGCGATTGAGCTGTGCCATTTGGGGCGTGGCAAACATGGCCGCAGCCGCAGCGCTGAGCTTTGTGGGCGTTATGGCATTGGACTTGGGTGTGCCCGGGCTCATGCTGAACAGCTCGCGATTGCCAAAGCGAAATTTACGTGGCGGCGGCAAAGGCGGCAAAGGAGGAGCCACCGAAGTGGAGGCGGCACCACCCAGAGGAGTGTCATACGGCGGCGGCGGTGTAATCATGGCCAACGATGAAGTGTCCTCGAGATCGTCCAAGTCACCTTCATGCTCATACTCATCACCATCCTCATGCTCATCCTCATCCTCTTCATCGTCGTAGTCATCGTAGTTGTGTTGCTGCAGGCGAAAGGCGGCGGCATCGGACTGCGAGTGAGCGTGACGAAAGAGCGAAGCATGAGGATGAGGAGGAGGAGGAGGACGCGATGTGGCAGCGTCGTACAATTCGTAGGAGGGCGAACGTGGCATGGCCATGAAATGATGCTGGCCAGCGGTTGTTGAATCTGTGGGCGACTGCGGCTGAATGGGCGTAACAGGCATCGACTTGGCTAGCTGTTTGCTGGTAGAAGAAGCCTTTGCTTGCTGTTGCTGGTGTTGCTGATGTTGGTGTTGGTGCTGGGAAGGATGTGGAGTTGGAGTTGGCGCCTGGATGAGTGGCATCGATTTGGTGTTACATATCAATCAATCACGGTAAATGTAGCTGCAATTCTTGGGGCTCTCCTGCGGACTGGGACTGCTCGATGGCGGCGCTGGACTGGAGCTGCTGTTTGACATTACGGGCGATGAGCCGGAGCTGGAATGCGGCTGCTGCTGCTGCTGTTGCTGTTGTTGTTGCTGTTGCTGCTGCTGCTGTGGGCTATTTGAACGGTGCTGAGTTACTGCAAAATATCGAGAAACGAGAGCGATAAAGAGAGACGTTCGAATTGAGTTCGCTTGCCACACAAACACACACACACACACACACACATAAACTCAGTCAGGCATGTTGCAACAAAGACACAAATACAATATGTTTTTTTTGTAGCATATGCAAATACACAAAGTCTATACAGATACAGATATACATAATGCTAAGACAGAGAGATACACACAGATATACATTTAATGTGAGCTTGTTGCAACATGCACATTACACACACACACACACACACATACACACGCACACACCGAAATATTTGATGGAAAAAATATAAAAATTTAAAGAAAAACGAACTTGAATTTAGAATTTTGACTTTGTATTCAAATTTCGTTACTTTCGTAGATCAAATACATATATAAAGCGCAGAATAGTCAAAGACAGAGACAGAGAGACAGAGAGAGAGAGAGAGAGAGAGGCAGAGATAAAGACAAAGAGAGAGTGAGAGTGAGAAAGAGATGCCAAAGGATTGCAATTGATCGCGTTCTTCATTTCTCAGTCGTGTGTCTTTTCATGTGTGTGTGTGTGTCACTTAGCAGTAACAGTAAATTTGAAAATACAAATAATAAATAAGGAAATAAGGAATAAATAAACTTACCGATACCATGACGGGGCGGCTGTCTTCTTGCACGACCAAGACTTCTGTTACGTGTGTTTGTGTTGTTTACAGCCTAGGAGTAATTTGTGATACAATCGTTTATACGCATTTAATATGTACTTAAAACGAGGCAAAGTTTATAAAGTATATATGTAAAAACAAAATATGTTTTCTTTTTTGATTTCTAATTTCGGTTGCACTCTAAGAAACCAGCTTTAAAGATCGGAATCGGAATCGAATTAGGAATTGGAATCGAATTTTGGTGTGTGTTAAGTCAGCCCAGTTTAACGGACGGACTAAAATTGTGTTCATCTGATATTCTGATCTTTAAATTGTGAATTTGATTTGATATCGAATTACAAATTGTGTGTGTGTGTGTGTGTGTGTGATTGGATTTCTTGTGTGTGTGTCTGTTTCGAAACGTTTCTCTCTTAAGGTGAGTAGCAAGCAATAAACTGATAACTGAATAGCATTACAAATGAATACGAGTATTACGAATAGTATTTAGTAGTAGTAGCAAGTAAGTAAGTAGGTAGTAAGTTTAGTAGTAGAGCTGTTGTGGGAATACAATTATCATCATATCATTATCTAAGTTCAAATGCACACACACACACACACACGCACAGGCATTCGCTAGTGGTGGAAGGAAGTTGGTTATGAGTTATCGCAACAATTATCGAATGTATCGAGTGGGCGCCCATGCAGAAGAAGAGACAACCTAAGAAAACGTTCCAGACACACACAGTGTGAGAGTGAAAGAGAGAGAGGAGAGTCAGAGAGTGAGAGAGAGAGAGATACATTCGCACACATCGGTTAAAGTAAGCAGCAACGCAGCGTCGAGTTGGGCGCGGGATGGCTGACGGACTGGGCTGACTTGACTGATCGATAACATTGCTCTTCGATAACAATTCAAATCGATAACGCGCTCGCTAAGTAAAACGCAAATCATAAGAAGGCATTCCAAAAAACGTAATTTACAATAAACTCGTGAGAGAGAGAGAAATCAAATCAATTCGTTAACTGTGCTGGGTGTCGATTAAAAGTAGAAGTTGTAGAAGTTGAGTTAAATTAGCTAAATTCGTGGGGTGTTCAAACTCAATTTGCAGTTTATCATAAGAGTTAAAAATTTTTGAAGCAAAATCGTTTTTGTTTCGCAAAATTACTTTTGAGTTTCGAATTTCAGTTGATCTCGAAATCGAGGATATCCACATTGCAGCTATCAAGCAAATTGTTTTTTTTTTAGCCGTATGTTCAAAATAAATAAAAACAAAATGGAATAAATAAAAAAAGTTGAATAAATCAAAATAGAATAGAATAAGGAGAAAAGGAAAAGAAAATTAACTAAATTTGCTTTAGTTATGCGTAAGTATTTACCATATTTTGGGTAATTAGTCCCTGACTGGTTTCAGCCGCCCCACTCCCGTCTCAAAGGTAAACCTAATGGAAAAAATGGGAAGAAGAAGAAAAGATAGATAGAGTTTTTACGGTTTACGGTTTGTTTTGTTTGTCCACGCCACGCGATTGTTTCTTTGTGTAATGAGAGTTTGCAGAAAATAGTTGAGAGGTTAGTAACAAAAGTTGAGTGAGTGAGCAAAAGTTGAGGTGTATCCTCTTTATACACAGCACAGATTTATTCGAAACTATACAAAAAAAAAATGCTTTGAGAGACGCCTGCAGAGATTTACAAATCAATCGCACGAATCGTATCGAAGAATTGGTGTATTTCTAGACCTTTCAGCCGAACAACGTACGAGATATTTACTATATATAAGGAGTACAAAAAGTAAATGGAACAAAACCCCAGACACAATTCAATTACGAGTTATCAATCCAGCGAATCAGTTATATATGGAATATGATTTTTCGTATATACAAAATGGTTGACGAATATATTTTAGGTTTCAGTTCATGGGCATGCGAATGGAGAATGTTTTAATGATTAATGGTGAAATACACACAGAGTTACATATAGACACAAATTTAACTATGTGAAGTTTTGCTTACGTTTACATGTTAACATTTGGGAATGGAGGTTGAAAAAATGAATAAGATTTTATTAAAGTTTAAGATAAATTTAAAAATGTTTGATAATTCCCACTCAAAATTCAATACAAATTCTTTAAAACGCCAAATAAGAAGTAAATAAATAGGATTGTAGAAAAAAACTAAGGATGAATATAACAAATTCTTTAAAATTCAATCAAGTTTATGAAAACTCCAAAATAAGAAAGAAAGAAATAAGATTGTAGAAAAAATTAAGGATGACTATTAAAAATTTTTGAAAATTCGCTCTTAATATTCAATAAAGTTTCTTTAAAAATCAAAATAATAAAACAAGAAAGAAATAAATAATATTGTTACAAAAATTGCAAATTATATTGCAAATTTTTAAAAATCAAAGTAGGAAAATAAGAAAGAAATAAATAACATAAGATAAGACAAATTTAAGATGGATTTAAAAGTTTTAAAAAATTCCCTCCCAAAGAGGGAAAATTTGCTCTCATAAGAAAGAAATAAATAAGATTCTAGAAAAAGGTTTGATGGCATTTCAAAGTCTTTAAAATCCCCTCTTCAAATTCAATAGTGTCTTTAAAAATTAAAATAAGAAAATAACAAAGAAATAAATAGATTGTAGATCAATTTAAAAATAATTTTAAAACTTTAAAACTCTCCATCAAAATAACAAAATCAGACAGAAATAAATAAAAAATAGATATATTTTTTATGAATTTGAAAATTTTAAAAACGATCTTTAAGAATCAAAGCAAGAAATAAAAGTGAGTTGCATTTTTTTTTAAATTTAGCAAGCTTGCATGATAATTTCTCTTTTCTAATATGTTTACGCTCATATAAAAAATACAATAAAAAAAGAAACTTAGCTTAGTTGGAAATGAAAGAGATGAAAAGTGAGAATTTTGTTAGAGAAGCATGCAACTAAAATACGAATGAACGACATGATTTTAGCGACTGGTGATGAGTGCGACTTAAGACTAAGACTAAGACAGTTAGTTAGATAGATAGACTAATAGATCAGATACTTTAGTAGACAGACACGCCAACACAGATAGAGAGACACACACACACACACACACACAGTTTGAAATGTGAGTCTAAGAAATACACCAATCGACGATTTAGTGAGAGATTTCAATCAAATACAAGCGCAGCACAAGGATTCGTATTTTATGTTTTTTGTTTTTTGTTTTATACTAAACAACATCGAAAAGAGCTCAATGGATACGTTAAGATTAGAGTTTAGATTTGATAGATTTGATTAGAGATTAGTAGTAGTAGTATACATAATAAGTAAGTAGTACGATAAACAAAGGAAATGATAAATGACAAGTTGAGAATTTCGAGAATTGAGAATTGAGAAACAGGCAAGAATGGAGAGTAAGCGACTCACCTTCTTGACGCTGCGAGTGGTCGAAAAGCCATCGCCGCGTCTATAGTTGTCGCCCTGCAAATGAAACTTGATTAATAAAACGATTCTCCGAAAGTGGAAATTTCATGGCAACTTCTGTTGCTGTTGTTGGACTCACCATCACCTGGTGGGAGCGCAAGGTGCCAAAGTTGTCGCGTCCGCGATATGTTTGCTGTGTGTTGTAGCCATCGGGCTGGAACTGGAAGAGCGTCTCGGAGTTGGGTCCCTGATGCATTTGGTGCATCGGTGGCTTCCTCAGCGTGTTCTTTGGCGAGTGCATCTTGTTCTGCGGCGGCGGCTGTGGCAGCAACACCGGCTCCGCATACGTCACCTCCTCCACCTGGGGCAGCAGCTTTGGCTCCTGTTGAATGCGACACGACGATGGGAAACTACAAGAGAGAGAAACATTAGTCACTAGTTCTCTCTCTCTGCGAAACAAAGTGTTTACCTGTTCACATTCTGACGCTGCTCAAAGTATTCGTATTCGGTGTCGGGATACGGCAGATTGTCATCCTCGTCCTTGTGGCAACGACGGCCACAGAAGTAACCCGTAAAGAAGCCCACAAGCAGCGAGAATATCGAGCCAGCCAGCACGGCCATGACGAGAGTTTCCACCGTGTACTGGGCATTGATAATATCTGCAGAGATTTGTGGACCTTCGATTAGTAAATGCCCCCAGAGACCAGAGAATTGATCAAACACAGCGAGATAAAGTTTGATTTTCAGGGATGTGAACAGCAAACCACAAAAGTTGAATCAGGTGTGTCCAGGTGTAGGTGTGTGGGTGTGTGTGTGTGTATGGGAGTGTGTGTGTGTGTGTGTACATATAAGTTCCGTTGTGTAACGACATCAATAAACATCCAAACATCGAAAATATTTATTGGTTTTTGTTTTTTTGTAAATGAAATGAAACAAGAAGAAAGAGAAACAACATCAACGAGTTAATACGAGGAACAACAACAATGTTTTCTTTTTAGTTTTTGTTTATATATTAAATATATATAGTTTAGTATGTACAGAAAGTTATTCAAGTGTGGAAGAGTGAGTATAAAAAAGTAATAAGAAATGTGCAGAATGAGTGTTTTGAAAATATTTAATGAATACTTTAAGGCATCAGTGGTAGAAATATAAGAGTGGAATTCAAATTGAAATTGCATAATAGAAAGCCACATTTAAAACACAATCAGCATAATAAAAACAGAGTTCAAGATAAATATATAGTTATGGTTGAAGTAACGAGAGTGGGTGCAATAAAAAAAATGCAAATATGTTTACTGTGTAGCTGCTGCATTCAAGATGATAACAGAGCAGATGGACTAAAGTGCAGGGTAAATGTTGATTGAAATTGCAAAGCATAAAGTGGCAATAAGCAAAGAGAAAGAGAGGGGGAAAGAAAGAGAGAGGGACACTCGAGGTAGCACCTGGTGTTGTGTTGCTGTCTGCAGCGAGAGTTAAATGAAAATGTGATTTGTGAAAATGACAACAGAGTTGGGTGAGCATGATAAAAAAAATACGAGGAGTAGTTACAACGAGGAGAAGTAAAAGTGAAGCTCATGCAAAAGAGACATGCAAATAAAATTGTGTCAAAAAACTCACCTTCAAAGTTCTTATCGATGTTGTCAATGATTTCCTGATCCTTGCTCTGACGCCTTGAATCGAGTAAGTCCATGTCATTGCGGAAACCCTTTTGTTCCCCCACATTAGCATCTTTCGAGTTGATTTTACCTGAGTGTGGGTAGAGTATGAGTTAGTGCTTTAATTTCGATTGGCCATTTAACTTACCTGAGGGGCATGCGGCATGCTGACCCGTTGCCACATTCTGATAGAAATAGTTCTCCTCGAGCCAACGTGGCGCGCCATGCGAGCGACACTTGCCAGCAATTTTATCCCAGGCACAATACGGATCCTGCAATGCGACGCATTCACTGTGGAGAGGGGGGAGAGTAGGAGGTGTAAACATATTGCAAATTGTGAAATGTAAAACGCCATAAATGCACATCAAGTGAGAAGAGAGTGAGGAAGGCAGACGGAAAGCTCTTGAATCGACGCATGAAAGTCACGCAAATTGTTACATGAAATAAAAATGGTATTGTCTGCTGCAATCTGTGCCTCTTCACTTCCATCTCTCTCTTTTAGTTACGTTACTTACCTGCAGCTGGTGATTTTGTCGTTGTGACATCGATGCAGTTGTATGGCTATCACTTGACTATCTGTCACAATGATTAATTTGCCATCGTCGTAGCTGCCATCTTTCGGTTGATCTGCAAAATTGCGAATTCATTTTTACAATGCCAGCTCGTTACACGTTTCTCTTTTTAATTGAGTTGCATTCACCAACAGCAACTGCAACTGCAACTGCCCCCACAATTCCCTTGTCTACTTACCGTATTGCATGGTGCGCACAATTTCCAAATTGCGAATCGGTTCGCTCTTGGGCAGCACATCGATCTCCTCGATGACCACTGAGGTCACCTTTTCCGCCGAGTCCGCTGACTCTGCATTCACTGACTTGATGATTTTGCCATGATCTGCAAATGTGAAATGCACAATTTCAATTATCAAGTATACGTAGAGTAAGTGCTAGCTAAACTCATTTGACTTTCGCTATAAAGATGGAATGGAAGCAAGTATACAAATATTAAGTATACGCAAGGTATCTTAGCTTGCATAGAATGGAAATTAATTGAAACTAACACTAAATTATCATGTATAAATTTCAAGTATAATAGAATTTAATATTCATACATAAATATTAAGTATACGGCAAGTCGCGCAGTTGAAACGCTTTGAACTTTCATTAATAGAATTTAACCTTCAATTATCAAGAAGACTGTAGTCTATTAAAAGTATACGCAAGGTAAACGTTTTCATTATAATATCGAGATGGAAATGAACAGAAATTTACATTGATTGATGTAGCATACTTAAGTCTATAAATATTGAGAATATTTAATTTCCACGTTTTTTGGAAATGACTAGAATTTTACAGCCAATACTCAAGTATACATCAGTATACAAAAATTAAGTATAATATTATAATTTAACTTTAAATTAAGAAGTTCACGTGAGTATACATATATTAAGTATACGCCAAATGGAAATGAATAGAACGTAACATTCAATTATTAATGCGAGTTTCAACTCTTTTAGCTTCCACTAGAAGGAATGAAGTAGATGCTAACAGAATTTAACATTCAGAAACAATTAATAAATACTAAATATTCGCTATGTAAATTCCATTTCAACGTTTTTTTAGGAAATGAAGTAGAAGCTAACAGAAACAATTAATAAATACTAAATATTCAACGTTTTTTTAGGAAATGAATAGAATTGAACATATAATAGTTTACATGGCGATAAGTGAATATACAAATATTAAGTATACGCCAGTTAAACGCAGCTTAAACTCTTTGTAGCATACACTGTTGAATGCACAGGGTATGCTTGATGTTTATGATGCCTGCCGGATAACAATTGATATCGCGCACTGACTGCGCTGTCAGAGCTGATTGCCTTGTGCAGCCCCCTTTGGGCCCATAAAGCTGTCTCTCTGTTTCTCTGTCTGTCTGTCTGGAGTTGATAGCATGCTATGAATGCAACTCACCTGTGCCAACGAAAATCACATCATACGTCTTGCCGCCGGGCGTTTTGATCTGGGCATCGACAGCGATTTGTGTGAAGCGATAGCTGCAAAAAGAGAATAAAACGTTTAAAAATGTTGCAGAGTTAAAGTCAGTAAAAAAGAAAGAAGAAGTGATTAGTAAAATAAATCATCTTGAGTGGAGGGATTGGCTTATAAGCGGCTGAAGCTGCGGATTAGCTATCAAAAGAACTCATCGCCAGCTGCAACTCGAAGTGGAATTGGATGTGGAAGTAGATGTGGAAGTGGAACCACAAACAACATGTCAATGCTGCTGCCAGCTGAACGACATAACAGGACATTTCTCGATGGGCGGCTGGTTTTTTGGTTAGACACCATTAATAATGGACAGATACCGAAAAAGCGAGGCGAGACGAGGCGAATGGCAGCAAACCACAACAGCGGTAGCAACAACTGCGACAGCAGCAACACACACCACATTGCCTCAGCAACAACCAGAGGGAGATGCAACAACAATCGCATTTATATGTAAAAACATATTTGAACGAACAGCAACAACAGCAAAAACATGTGAAATAAAAACGGAAATTTCTCTCTGATTTCACCACAAAAATGTTGGACGTTTGCCTCGTTGCTGTTGCTGTTGCTGTTGCTGCTGTTGCTGTTGCTGTTGTCCTTGTTGCAGGCAACATTTGTGGCTGTGCGCTTGGCTGCTCTGTCTATTGTTGCTTCCATGTTGGTTTTTGTGCAACTGTTTTGTGTCCGTCTCCGTCTTTCTCTCTCTCTATCTCTCTCTCTCTGTGTTTGTAAGTTGCTGCCTCGATTTAAATGCAAATGCCCGCAATGGACGCAGCAACTCCAACAGCAGCCAGCAGCCAGCAGTCAGCAACTCCCTCGTTCTCGTGCTCGTTGTTTTATTGTTAATTAACAAATCTCGTTTTTTGAGTTTTAGTTATGTTGCTCAATTTTCTAAATGGCAAAAGAATCGCATCGCTTTTTACTTTTGTCCTCCCCCCCCCCCCCCCGCCCTGGGTCGGAGTCTCAGTTTAAATGGCCTCCGCTTTGTGATGACTCTTTGCGGTTACCCTCGACAGCAGCAACAACAATATATATATATATGCACAATAACTATATGAACAATATGCGAAATGTAAAACAAAAGCAGATAATGGATTGAGCGCAGCACAAAAGTTGCATTTGTTTTAGCTAACAATGAGCTCACATCACAAACACTTTTGATTAGTTTTCACATTTACTTGCAGATTATACAATTTATAATCGTCGGTGGTGGCCCAAATAATTTCACACAAGTAAACGCTAGTTTAACGTTTTAAACACCATTTAAATATTAACCCGACACAGATATTACCAAAATCATATTTAGCAAAAAAGAAAGCTACAGCCGAGTGGGCTCAACTGTGAGATACCCTCTAGCCATGTTTAATAAAACCATATACTACAAATATACCAAATGTAAATATCGAAAAATTCTTAATACCGAAAAAATACTGCTATTCGCAATCCATTTTCAATGGATATATACAAATATACCAAATGTAAATACCGAAAAATACTTAATACCGAAATACTGCTATTCGCTATTCATTTTCAATGGAATCATTGTCTAAAAATACAGCCAATTAAAATACTGCAAGAATACTGAATACCGAAAATACTAAATACTGAAAAATACCAAATACCGAAAAATACTTATACTGATTGCAATAAAACCACATTCTAAGAATATACCAAATTACAGTGCCGAAGAATACTGAAATATACCAACACAGATTGTATTTGGTATATCGACGTACTAATATACCATATAGTAAATATACCATATAGTTCAAAACGTACTCGTCAGATAGATAAAGAAATCCTCAAAAAATGATGAAATATGTAAAATTCTATATTTGATATGTAGATGTATTACTACATTGAAGATATAATATGCATGTATGTATAAAAAATACCACGTTAAAAACTTTTAAAATGTATATACAATGGTTGTACCATATATAGATTTAGGGAAACACGGATAATACCACACCTGGACAATAGTTACACCCAAAAATCATATTTAAAAATCTTTCACCATCTTGCTGACTTGAAATAATGCAATGCGCTTGAATGAACAAACAAAATCTGGCAAAAACCATTTCCAAGTGCTAAGCTAAGTAAAAAGAAATATGCGACAGGTTTTATGAAAAGTGAAAATTTAGCTTGAGCAGCTTACTTTTTTAGGAATTTCATAGAAGTTTAATTTGATTTGCAATTATGTTCCAAGTTCATTTAAGCTTCAGTTGAATATATCATTTAAAACAATGCAATTGAGTGAAGAAAAAAGAAAGAAAGAAAAGAGAAGCTAAGCTGGCAACAAATAGACACTTTGCTAATTGCTTATGTCTTATGTGAATCGCTGATGTTGATGCGACAGAGACAGAGACAAAGACAGTGGCAGACAAATGCAGCAATTATGTCTGGCAATGACGATGATAAATAAAATATTTAATACAATGAAAGAGATAGAGAGAGAGAGAGAGAGATCTGTGAAAGCAAAGTTGAGGCGGCTTATAAATTAATTCTCTGGCAAAAAGTTTGCTGGCCGAAAATTACAAAATGCTAAAGGCCAGCACACAAAATGGAATTGGATGGAGTCGGCGACACATGAAAGATACAAAAAAAGTAAACAAAACTAAAGAAAAGGCAAATAAAAATAAGCATACAGAAAGGGACACTTTGAATGTGGAAAAGAGGAGAGAGAAAAGAAGTTGGCCAGTTGTCAGTTCGCAGTTCTCAGTTCTCGGTTCTCAGTTCTTGGGTTCAGCTTTCGAGCAGCTGGCAATTGAAACTTGCACAATTTTTGCCAAGTTTTGTGTGTCGCTCCGATGAGTTTGGCCAGCAACAACAATAAAATAGTCTAGGGACATGGGTCAGAAGTGGAAGTCAACTCTATTCGCTGTGGAATGAAATTAGTAAGGCAGTCAGAGAGAAAGAGCTGAAGCTAAAGTGGAAGTGGAAGTTGGAATTGGGAACTGAAGCTGAAGCTGTGTGGCTGCTGCTGCTGCTGCTGGAGGGCAAGGACATGCATGATAAAGGCCATGACAGTAAAAGTGGACAGAGAGAGAGAGAGAGGTATAAAAAGTTGAGCGATAAGATAAGCGCAGCGAATACAACACAATTGTGGCTGGCACCTTGGTCAACCAGCTGGCAGAAATCTGCTGAGTATGGATACTTCCGGGTCGACCAGGAAACAATTTGTTACAGAGCCGAAAAACCCGGAGTCGGAGTCTCGAGTCTCGAGTCTGGAAGTAGGAGCTTCTTGTGACCCCGGCGACTTGCAACTTGAAGCATTTAACTTTTGTCGAGATGCTGAAACTTTCAAGTTGCCAACTGAAAACTTTGTTAGCGGCGGGTGGCAACTCTAGGCGAGGCAACCCTAGCTTTAGTCTGCTCTGCCATATGCAAATGAGTATCCTGCGGTGTGTGTGTGTGTGTGTGTGTGTAAGAGTGTGTGTGCCAGCAGCTACTTCAGCTGTCCCTCTCTCTCTCTCTCTCTCTCTCTTACTTCGCAGCTCGTTTCTGTGATTTATTTATTCCCTCAAACACACACACACAAAATGGCTGCCGGAAGTGGCTGCTGATTCTTCTTCTTTCTGCTGTGTTACTGCAAAGCTTTTGCTCAAATAAAATTATAATAAATTTATGCTTCAGCAAAATGCCATAAATTTTGTGCATTTTTGATTTGATTTCGGCATTTGCGTTCAATAATGCCAGAAACAGGCGAATGCCAGAAACCCCAAGCCCCAAAGTCTGAACTGAAATTCGACTCCAAATCGAAGTCGAATTGGAAATACAAACTGAAACAGCAACAACAACAACAGCAACAACAGCAACAACAACAACAACAACAACAGCAACAGCAACAACAACAACAACTATGGCAACGACAGCTTCTCAGTCCCAAGTCCATTGCCAACAATGTTGGTCGCTTTGTGGTCTTCTTCTGTGCTTAACCTTGATTAATTTACGCACATTATTTAAATTGCAATATAATATTTGATAAATGAATTTGCAATTGTTCAATGACGAGCTTAAAGGCTTTCGGCTCGTCAAACTTCATTTGAAACATGAACAAAGCTTTGTTTAAAAGCATACTTTTGAATAGATTAGCGACAAAAGCGCAAATTGAGGTTGGACAAGTTAACAAGCGAAGAATTTAATGAATTGAATTATATAAAACCACTAATCAACATAATTATAAATTAATTTTTAAATGTGGGAAATGCAAGCCAAATTTTCTAATGCAGAAACAATGTCTAATAAATTTGAAATACACTTTCCTGCCCAATTTAGCTAAGAAACTATGAAGACTGTGAACTGATAATAAAAATCTATTAAAATGTTAATCAGTTGTGACATTCCCTCGTCATATTCCTTCTTAGAGCCGCTCAAACTCGTCTGTTATACAAATTAAACCTTACTTTATAAAAGTGAAGAACAGTTGTTAGGAATCGCACTAAATACTTTGACACTCTTTTCTGATATTCACTCTTTTAAGGCCACACAAATTTACTATCTATAAGAAGACTTTTTTATAAATGTGAAGAACAGTTATTAAGAATTGCATTCAAATCTTTTTCAACTCCCTTCACATATTCCCTCTTTCAAAGTCACACAATTTCGACAGAAATTTAATTTAAATTTAATAACTATTAAACAAAAACCTTCACAAATATAAAAATTAACAACAGTCGTTAAGAATTCAAATCTCTTTACATTTCCTTTATATATGTATGTCCCCTTTAAATTTACTATCTATTAAGTTAGAAACACTTTACCTTATAAAAATTAACAACATTTGTTAAGAATTGCATTCAAATCTCTTTACATTCCCCTCTCATATTCCCTCTTTTAAAGCCCCCAAACTTCGTCAAACTAAATATGAATTTAGTATCTTCTGAATGAAGAATACTTTATTTAATAAAAGTGAAGAACAGTTGTTATGAATTGCACTAAATACTTAAACACTCTCTTCTCATATATATTCTCCCCTTTCAAAGTCACACAAATTCGACAGAAATTAAATTTGAATTCACTATCGAAAGACTTTACCTTTAAAAAAATTAACAACAGTTGTTAAGAATTGCATTCAAATCTCTTTACATTCCCCTCTCATATTCCCCCCTTTAAAATCCCCTTAAAATTCGACTGTTGCTCAAATGCTTGGAACAACTGTTTTGCAGTTGTAGCTACAACTTGTGTTCGTAGCACAGTAACTGCTACTGTCACATCTAACAGTAAACAGTTAACAGTTAACAGTGCGCAGTCTGGTTGTAACTGTAGTCACAGTTTAGTTCTTCTTCTTCTTCTAGTTGTTGCTGTGCATGACCGACTTACGATTCTCGCTTGCCAAATGCAGCCAAAGTGGGTTGACACATAAATTTCAACAAAAAAAAAAAATGTAAATTCTGTTCTAACTTTTGTGCGCAATTTTTGTGCTCTTCAATTGAGTTTGGCATGATTAAATTCTGATGCGTGATGTACGTTGCTCGCTTACCGAAAAAAACCCAATGAGTCAGCTGCAGTATGAATAAGTGACCATATACGAGTACACAATGGAAAACCCCGAAGCTGTGAAACTTCCCTCTCTCTCTGTTTTTTTGTACCCCGCAAGCACTTCGCTAATGTTGCTTGCATTTTGTTGTGGCTGTGTGCTCATGTGGAGAGAGGGGAGAAAGGGGGAAGGGTAGAGGATGCTCTCCCTACGTGTTCCATATTTCATTCTAATTTATTCAGTTGTGCATACATATTTTCGTTACGGGTTGCCTCTCTCTCTTGCTCGCTTGGCGCATCCATGCGATTCCTTCTGGCTGGCTCGGTTCGTTTGGTTCAAACTATCGCTTGACTGCAGCAACTGTAGAGCAGGTGGCAACTCCCCTCGCCACTCGCCCCCATCTTCCCCTCTCCCTTACATCTCCACAACTATGATTTACTCTTTAAAGATGGCCTCTCAAGTCATCGCCCTCAGTCCGCACCGTAATTGTGGCTCAATTACATGGAAAAGTTGCCAAATTGAATTTTTAAATTTCCACATGTCTGCCTTGAAAATAATTTATGAGCATGCAGAGAGAGAAAAAGCCTCAGCTGGGCAATTTCTGGCATGTTTTGTTTTGGCTATCAGCTATCAGCAGGTTGCCCTTGCTTTAAGCTCTTCAGCATCAGACTCGATTGTCTGGCCAAGGCAATTTGATAGACTCGCAGACAGACAGACAAGGACCAAAGTCTGGCATTGCACAAAGAGAATTGTTGTTGAAAAATTAATGCAAATGCTTTTTCACTTTGCATATTGATAGCTAATTGATTTGTTAATGCCAAATGCGGTGAACCACACAAAAAGCACAAAGACTAAACAACATTTGATTGCATTATTATTTCCGCAGCAAACACGAAATTTCATAAAATATGCGCAGCCATTTATCACTTAATAAGAGAAATACTTTAACTGCAGAGATGATGTGGTTAGTTTGTTAATCTTAAAATGTTCTACTATAAAATACTGTCGATTGGAAAAGTTTTGATTAAGGCAATAGCTACGCTTCAAATGATTTTTAAATAAAACGTCTATATATTATATATTAGTCTATGTTCTCTTTTGTTAACTTAATCGTATATACCTATTACTTTAATAAAGTGTTCAAAAAAACACTGCTATTAATAGTTTAATTTGTTGTTCCAACTTCTTTTTTTAATTTCTAAAAACTTCCTATGTTTATGTTGATGTAAATACGTAACTTCTCTTCAAATTTTGATAATTCATATGATTTATAGTTGATTTAAGTAGCTATCAAAACTCTGCTATTTACTGCTTTAATTTCGTTGTTCTTACTTCTTTTGATACCCTAACAATATAACATTTTTTATAGGGTATCATAGAAAACGCTTAAGCTATCGCATAGCAACGAATTTGTTATTTAAATGAAATTAGTTGGATTGGTTCGTCACGTATTCACTTGCCAAAATGCTGTGCAACATGAGCCTCAGTTGCAGTCGCAACTTTTTGCACACACGGAATTTGTGCCCCACCCCCCTTTGGCCACGCCCACACTTGGGCACAACTATAGACTGCAGATAGACTACAGAGTGTAGACTGTGGCTTTGTGCAATAATATTTACATTGCCGCAACATTATTCGGGGCAACAGTTTTGGGCTACTTTGCGACGTGACCGTGCAGCAACCGAGAAGCAACAGAACAAGCCGCACCCAAGCAGCACAGAAAGTAGGGGAAGTAGATGGTGGGGGGAGTAGGGAGTAGAAAAGTAAGTACTTACATTGTGCTCGTCCGCACGAGAATCGGCTGACCGAAAAATGCCGGAACATTCTCGTCCATTAGTGAATGTGTTTTGATGAAATTTAATGTGGGATCCGGAAGTGTTCGTGAATCATTGTGACAGGCGCCGGGTCGCGGTTCAGGAACCTGCAAAAAGACAACAGCAACAAGAGAGAGAAAGAGAGACAGAGAAAAACAGAGAGAGAGAGAGAGAAGACATGTATTAGTGCTTTGGCTATACACAGAGATATCGTGACTGCAATGTGGTTATAGTTATGGTTATATGCTTGGTCAGTCCGCAGTGCCTCCGTTCCCATTCCTTCCGTTCCCTTTCCTTTCTTTCCTTTCCCTGACCTTCCTTTCCTTCCCTATCCTTTCCTATTCTTCCCTTTCCTTCCCTTCCTTTCCCTATACTTCCCTATCCTTCCCTACACTTCCCTATCCTTTCCTTTCCTTCCATATTATTCCCTTTCCTTCCCTTCCCTATCCTTCCCTTCCTTATCCTTTCCTTCACTATCCTTTCCTTCACTACCCTTCCCTTCCCTATCCTTCCCTTCCCTCCCCTATCCTTTCCTTCCCTTCCTTATCCTTCCCTTCTTTTCCCTTTAGTTCCCTTCCCTTACATAGTCTTTGTAATGTGAGCTGCAAAGAGTGTGTATAAATTGCATTTACTGCTTGCTCACTAGACCCGTAACAAATACCCGTACACAACGTTCCGGAAATTGCACAGCACGGCCAAGTGCAGCCGGACAAAAGCAGCGAGTGTCCTTTGTGTATGTTGGTGTGTCGGTCTCCGTCTCCGTCGCCGTCTGTGTTAGGTTGCTGTTTTGGCAATGATTTGGTTTATGAATCGCCAGCGGAAAGTGCGCGCTCAACTGTTGACTTGCCAGCTGTCTCTCTCTCTGTGTGTGTGTGTGTGTTGTGTGTGTGTGTAAAATATAAAGTCAGCATTCATACGTGCAACTCGCGCAAGGATATTCACGCTCCTTTTGCCCTTCTCGCCGAATGTCTCTGTGGCTTCAAATGGGCAGCAAAAAGGGCAAAAAGGTTCTGATTTCTGCGCTGTAATTTGACTCTACACATTTTGACAGTAATTGGACTCGACGCTTTTCGCTCTCATACACATAGCTGAGCTACCAAGAAGCGTCTGAAAAACTTTACAGACTTAAAGTATTCAGCGGAAAAATGCCATTTGAATATGTTTCTAATTTTGTTTGCTAGTCTGTTAAATTGTTGAATTTAACGTGTCAATTAGATTACTTCTAAATTACAAATTTAATAAACGAATTCGACTATTTGTTCTCCTTTTAGCTTTACCGTCCTTTAACTTTCTTGAACATTTTAATCTACCCATAATGATTCAATATTTGCCTAAGCATAATTGTTATTTATGTTGAAGTAGAACTGAAGATTATTAAGACTTTGTTCAGTACACAAAGAACTCAAATTAATAATGAACTTGTACATGGGGTAGAATACATTAAATTGTGAGCAAATAGTGGAAAATTAGTCTCGTAATACAAAACAAAGTATTAAAAGCTCAGCTTTATCTATATATTTTAAATCCCATGGAGTGTAAATATAATACGCATTAACCTAACAAGTTTTTTCTTATTAAATTGTATTCTATTCTATTCTATTCCCCTTTCTTACAACAAACACTTCTTTTAAATCATTCCCTCTTTAACTTTCAACTTGAATTGCATCTCTTTAAAACGCTCAAATGTATTTTTAAATGTACTCGCACTTTAAAATCTCTTTCCTTTCGAGTTGAAGTTATATTCAAATGGCATTCAAACAGCTTGGCTCGAGTGCAGTTTAAGTGTGATATTAAAAGTTTTATGCATTCATTTTTTGTTCTTGTTGTGTTGTGTGTATAAGAACAATTGTATTTTGTGTTTTTTGTTTTGGCCCAAATGATATTCAATTTCTAATTTGGCTTCTGCCCCCGTCAAGTAGTTGGCCACAAAGGAAAAAGAAGAAAGCAAATCGCTGGCAACATGTGCAACACTCATCCAGACATTCAGTGTTCGGTCTTCGGTGTTTGGCATTCGTAATTCAAATGCAAATTTTTGGCCAAAAGAAAAAGTTCTTTCATTCCGGCCAAGGCCGGAACAAATTCGTGTGGCCATAAATTGTGACACAGCTGCGTTCAAGTGTTGTTTACCCCCCCTCTTTCTTTTTCAGTTCAAGTGTTGAGCGCATTAAGCGTAACCACATATGAGTTTGAAACGTAGAAAGAACGTGGTCGTTACTCACCTTGGCGTTATTCACTGGCAGCCAGTTGGAATTGATGCCGCTTTGCTCCTTGAACTGTCCCTCGAATGTGTCGGCAATGTCCTGTAGATAACATAAATGGAAGACACAAAGTTGAGTTTAAGATGATGACCCGCTGAGTGGAAGCAGAAGAAGGAAGGAAGGTAAATCGTAATTGTGCACTCACCTGCAAGGCGAAAGCACAAACCGCTGAGCCGGGAATTGAATTTGTTGGCGTATTAAAAACGCCGTAAATCAATTTGGAGCTCATGGAGCCGTACTGTCCCTCGACGAGATTGCTCGCCGATTCTATAAGAGAGAGAAGTAGTATATATATAAGGTATATACAGCAAATCAAGGCCACTTACGTATCTCATTAAAGTAGAACGGATAGTCGCCCGGTATGGAGCAATTCAAGCGAGACTTGAGGAACGAGGTCCAGCGATTGCGGAAACGATGCGGGCCGCCTTTATCCCATTTGCAGACGCGTGCGACGCGCGAATAAATCGCCTGAAATAGCATAAAAGATAAATATTAATGCGCAGCTGGAAGGTGGGTGGAGGTGGAGGTGGAATATCCATTGATGTGGTCGTTGTTGTCGGGGTTTTCCCTTTTTGGGTGTGGGCCCCATAAACAAATAGCCGGGCAAAATCCAAAACCGATAACTGTATTTGGCGACGGACCAAAGCCAAAGCCAAAGCCAAAGCCGGAAGTGTGCGCACGAACGCAACGCAAACACAGGCACAAAATGGCTGCCCAATATGGCGGCATTAGAGCGGCTTTTCCCCCCTCTCTCTCACCCCTTTCGCTTGCTTTTGTCCAATTATAACCACATGCATTTGTTGTGTGTAGAAATTGGTTTTGGTTTCATATTTTACATATTCAAAAGAGCGAGAGAGAGAGAGAGTTCGATCTGATATCGATTGATTTTATCACTCACCTTGCCGCAGTTGATGAATTCCACAGCCGTTTCCCGAAAGAAGAAATACACGAAATCTCCCTGCGTAAATGAGCTCACAAAATTTGGCGCTAGACAAAAGAAAAGAAAAGTGAGAAAAACAATGAGACAAATGTGTAAATTGTTAAAAAAAAGTTGAGTCATAAATCGCATTTATAGTTCTCGTTGGTTGTAAACATTTTATAGACACGCTTCGGTATTTGTTTGTTTTTTGGATAGATTTATGAGCAACTCGTGCCGATGACAAGACAATCGATAACATGCGAAGCATATCGAATGCCAGTTTACGATTCAAACATGTGCCATAAAGTTGAGTTATAGATAGATTCCGCCATCGTAACTATAAAGTTTCAAACTTTCGGTAATCTAATCAGCGTATAGGATATGAGAAATGTGATAAACAAATTTCAACATGCATCACGCATTTGAAATTTAAATGAATTTCAATGAAAGTGTAAAGTTTAATCAACAAAGACTCCAGGGACATTTTCTTTGATTTCGCTGGCTTTAAAGTTCTTAATTTCCCGCTACACGCAACACGTCGCAAGGCTTCATAAAGTATTCAGGAAGCGCGTAACGAGAAGACAGACGGAGACGGGGGACGGGGGGGAATAGCAAAGGACTGGCATCGGATCGGACAAGCAGTCGAAGCTGTCATGTCTATTCAGTTAATGGACGTCTGCCATATGAAAATCGAGGCAACGCGGCGAGCGCACTTGAAATATGCAAAAGGCAACCGCACTTTGCCTCACCTCGCACCTTACACGCAACGATGTGGCATCATCGTCCACGTCCTGATTGCAGGACAGGAGAGAAACAGAGCAACACAATCAGACTTAATTCAATTCACAGTCAAGGCATTTCCAACTAATATATAGAAACCACACACACACACACACACATACTAAGAGAGAGAGAGCAGACAATATTCTCAACGAAGAGCACAACAATAATCATAACAGAGCTCTGACATTTTCAATTACCAGAAGTGCTTCACTCCAAAGCTGTAAAAGGAAGGAATAAAATGGATGGAGAGAACTTCTTCGGCGACTTACCATTGAGACTGAGGCTATCATATTGTTCCGTCTGGAGAGGCTCACGATAGATAATCGGATCACTGCCACTGAAATCGGCTACAGTGCCTGAGTATAGTTCGTTGTCTGTAAGCAGAAGAAGAAACGAAAAAAAAAACGAGTTTTTAATAAGTACTGTGTGAATAGTTAAACAACTTAAGCATCAAAGTAAACAAGCAACACCTTTAAATATATGTATTTTAAATATAGATTGTTACGTGCGTAACATTTTACTGTGAAAGGCAAGTAAGAAACCTACAGACGAGTGTGCTCGACTGTGAGATACCCGCTACCCGCTTCTAATTAAAGCAAAACAGTGTGGTATCATTATTCAAATATACTGTATATTATATTATAATATTATATAGTATTACATTCAAACATACCAAATTAATATACCACATAAATACTAAAGTCTATACTTGGTATATTTGTATAGTACGATATTCATAATATATATTATATATTGTAGAATATCTCTTAAAATATACTGAATTAATATACCACAAAAATACCAAGCTCGATACTTGGTATATTTATATAATACTAGATTCGAAATATAGCATAGATTGTAATATAAAGTAATATCACACTATATTTACTATATTTATATTGCACTACATTCAAAATATACCATAGATTGTGATATTATTCTTTAAATATGCCGAATCAATATACCGCAAAAATACAAAATACCAAAATATAGAAATATTTGGTATATTTATATAGTACTCCATTTAGAATATACCATAGAGTACAAAATATACCAGATTGCTAGCCATACAAAATCATGTTTTCAAATAAATTTAACATTTTTCAGACTATAGTTATTGTAATCAAAATCCAAATTCTGATTTCATCATTGGTTTGCCTTCATTCAATTGTTTTAAAGCAGAAATTGATTCCAAAATCATTGTTAGCTTACTACTTAAAGTCCTAATCAAGATTCATAAGATTTATCTTTACTCATCTCTACTTAATCTCATCTTAAGAGCAACATTGTTTCGCTTAATTGAAAACGCAATCGATAAAGCTACGTTTGTATTTCAATTTTATGGCACAAACAAATTGCTGCTTAAATTATTTATGCATAATCTAAACGCCATCGTTATATTGGCTAATAAATGTCAATTATGCATCGCATTTTATTAACTGTAAATGATGTTTTTTTTTATGCCCGCACATTTTTTGTATCACATTTGCAATGCAATAAACAATTTTCGTTTTTCGTTCGCTGCTTTTTTTCTGTGGTTTTTTGCGTGCCAAGAAACTTGCTTTTAAGGGCAATTTGTGTGTAACTAAAATATGCAAAAGACTGAAATTACTTATTGCTGGGCACATTTGTTGCTGCTTTTTACGTGTCGAGGCGAATAAAAACAATAAAATTTTAATCAATTTGTTGCACATACGCACCGAAAGATGAGAAAATGAGAATTTTGTGCGCAAATTTAATTAAGTTAAACGACAAACACAACAGCAACGGCAGCAGCAACAATAATAACAGCGAAACTTTTGACATGTCTCCGGCGACATTGAATTGCCCTGCGGCCAACAGGGAACAGTGAAGACTTCTTCTTCTTCGCCCCCGCCTACCGCCTTCTTCGTCCGCCTCTCGCCCAGACATAAGATAAATGAGTTTTTTGTGCCGCAACTTTTTACTTGGCTGTCTCAACTGCTGTTGGCTTTGGCTTTGGCTTTGGCATTGTCAAACTTCAATTCCACGAGCCAAAGAAATATCAAAAAAAAAAAGACAAAAAAAAAAAAGAAACACAGCAACAGCAACAGCAGGCAGCAAGTAGATCGCGAGGCCGGAAATGCCAAGCAAGCTGGCAACGTTGCCCGCTTATTGTCTGGCCGGAAATGGCTTTGCCTTTGGCCCGAAACAACAGCAGCCACGACCCTCCGCCTCCCTCACAGTCAGTGTCCAATGGAGCTCATTGCGAGCCCAGCGGCTCAATGACAGAATCGATTCCTGTTGTTGGCTTTGTGCGCTGTATGCTGTGTGCTGTGTGTGTGTGTGTGTGCCTGCAGGGCGTTTTTGGGCAAAAGTTCGAGAGCAGCAGGCCATCGAGTAGAGAGCCAAGTACTACACAGCATTATCGCTGCATCTAAAACTCGGTAGAGAGGGAGAGTGATGGCAAATGACAGAGACACCGACAGAGACACAGGCAGAGACAGATGTAAAGCAAGCAGCTGTACAATAAACAAATCTTGCAGCATTCTATACACACACACATACACACACACACATTTTTGCATATCGTTCGTTTTGGTTTTTCGTGCGCAGTCAGTCGTTAGACATTTGCTGTCATTGCTAACCATCAAAAGTAATTTCGAAATCCCCGCTGCCTATTCTATAAAATTTGTGTAATTACTCACACTCAGCGGCGCAAGCAACAGAGACAGAGAGAAAAATAAAGAAAACTTTGACAATAAATTATCTTTTTAATTTATCAACGTTGTTTTAAATACAAAACAAAACGTTGCTTATTATCATTATAGTACTAGAAACATTCTCTAATGTGAAAATCGTATTAGCAGCGAGTAGAAGTTTGGTATTTTGCACCCCGATGATCAACATCCTCGATAGTATAGTGGTTAGTATCCCCGCCTGTCACGCGGGAGACCGGGGTTCAATTCCCCGTCGGGGAGATGTTCAAATACTTTTTTTTTGTTCACCGTTTTTGATTTTTTAAATTTGCATTTAATGAATATTTTGTTTTTATGAATATTTATTAATTTAATATAATCTTGTATTCCAATTTGCTATGCTAATATTGGTTTTATAGTTTGGCAAAGCACAGTTGCCGGCATAATTAAGTGTAATTTGTGCTACAATGCACGCCAAGCATTTAAAATTTCAATAATTTATTCAAAATCCAATTAAAATTGTTAATATTAATTTAAAAAAGTAAAAAAAAAAAAAAAAAAAATAAAAAATTTGAGAACATCTCTCCCCGACGGGGAATTGAACCCCGGTCTCCCGCGTGACAGGCGGGGATACTAACCACTATACTATCGAGGATGTTGTACGCTGGGCGGCACAATAGATAATTTACGATAAGACAACGAACAAGTAGAATTCATAGTGCAAAAACCGAAAATAACAAATAATAGATTTGCATTATGAAATCTAAATTTAATCTTATCAAACTCGCAGTAGCGCAACAATAATAGTCATTAACTTTTCTTTTGTACCGACTATTATCGGATAATCAAACAATTTTCCATTAGGATAAACGTATCAGAAATTGTTAATAAGGCCCCACCCAAAAAGAGACAGGAGATTGAGGAGTAGAGCGCTAAGCCACATGGATCAGAGCGTGGATTTGGACACATACATAAATGCCGCAAACTGTCCGACAATTTATGCAAAACTGTGAAAATTGCATAATTATGAAAAGCTTACATGAATTTGAATTTGAATTTGATGCGTGCATTATAATTTCATGTTAATTTTCGCGTGTACACACACACATTCCTCATAGGTAGAAGAGAAGAGCAGGGCTGGATTGTGGTGATTGTGGGCGTGAAAAATCTGTGTGCGGCAATCGATAAAATTTACAACAGCGCAATTCTCACGCACGCAGCTTTGCCACGTGTACACAGCAGGGGGCGGGAGTGAAGAGAGAGAGGAATGAGGGGAAACAACACTCGAAAGTGAATATAAAATTTGAATTACGTGACAAGAACGAGCGGCATAACGCAAAAGAGGAAACTAAAAACGCCATCTTTCCAAATCCAAAATGCACAGCGACAGCGAAGCACATTAAAAATGTCGTCTGCTACAAATTAATTTTGCCACTACCGCTCCCTTGCTCACCGCCCCCGCCCCTCAAGGTGGCCATAACGCACCCGAGATCCGCCCCCTGCGTAATGCAACAGCGACTGTTTAAATTAAGAGGCTGTAAAAGTCACGCGGTGAGTGAAAAGTAAAAGTAAAAGCGGCGGCCCCAACTTTTGCCGCCCGCGGCATTTTCTATAGAATTTTCCCATTCGTGTGGTGGTGATAAATAACGAATGCTAATTTTCTATCATGGCGCAATCTGTGTGTGTGAGGGGGCGTCTAACATGGGCCAGGTGAAGCTAACGGCCAATAAAAACATTTGCTAAATATGCGCAAAGGGAAACGCCGCTCACAAAGCAGAAAGCAGAAAGAGCGAGAGAGGGGGAGAGAGGGGGGAGGGGGAGAGGGGGAGCAGACGTCACTGCTTTAAGCTATGCTTAGAACTTTAAGTTTAGTCATTAAACTTTTTTTCCCATTCTTGAAAATGGTCAGAATATGCTAATTTTCTCAAATGAAATTATGAAACGAGCCATAACAATGCCCCAACGCAAATCTCATGAATTCATTTCGAAATGGAAATCATCTTGAAAATGTTAGAATTTTTTTCTAGAGATTTGACTAATTACAAATGTGGGAATACATAGGAAAATTCAGGATTGAAATAGGTCGTATATATTTCTGTTGAAAATGTAATAATTTTTTCAAAATATTTTGCTAATTACTGAAGTGAAATTTTTGGATGTCAAGAAGAAAAAAATTTTGGTAATATCTCATAAACATCAGGTATTGTAAACATGTATGTTGAATATGGTAGAAGCATTTTAGAAATTTAACTATTATTTATTTATTAAATTTTCTTGAAAATTAGTATTCGTAAGAACTTTTCAAACATTTAGATAATAACAGAAGTGAAATATTGGAAAATCAAGAAGAAATAAAATAAAATTGAAGTTAATATCTAATATATTGTGATAGCATTTCGTAAACATCTAAAATGTGTTGTTGTAAGAACTTTTTCTAGGAATTAATTATTTTTAAAATCAGTATAGAAATATGTCGCAAATATTGTAATCAAATTTAATCAAAATCAAGGCTGAAATATGCAGCAATCACTTATGTGAACTGAATCAGAAATGTGATTTTAACATTGCCCAACTAGATTTATGCAATAATTGCAATGTTGTGCATGCTCAATTGCTGTCTTGCGGCAGGCGACAACCCTGACAGCCCTGGCTGACGTGCGTGTCAAAGGCCAATGGCAACCCTTGCCGCTGGGGGCCAACTCGTTGAGCTCGTTGAGGTCAAAGGGCAATGCAAAATTTATGAATCGCAGGTAATTAACAATGGAAATGCAATTTACATCGCGGCCCAAGTTGCCATTGTTGCTGTCGTTCTTGTTGTTGTTGCCAGCTAACGAGGCGCACAATAAACACAACTACCCTACTCCTCGCCTCTTCCTCTCGCTTACCCACTCTCTCCTTTGCTCTCTTTGCACTGTGCTGCCAAAGTTTCGCTGGCAATGTCATAGTTGGGGCGCTTGTCGCTGTCGCTTGTCACAACATCGACAGAACACGAAAAGTTGTGCAACTCTCTCCCTCTCTCTCTCTCTCACTGTCTTTGTCTCTGTCTGCTGCCCACGTGCAGCTTTTCAGTTTGGATCTAATTGGTTTTTCTTCTTGTTGTCGTTGGCGTGTCCTCGTTGCCGTTCTTCTCGTTGTTGTTCTTGTTGTTGTTGCTTTTTTCTTTTATTTGTCGCCATTGTTTCGTGCAGCGCCGTTTGCTTTTATTGTTTGCTCATTACCTGGGCGACCAGCAGCAGCAGCAGCAGAAGAAGAAGCAGTATGAGGAGGAGGAGCACGAGCAGGGAGGAGCACAAGCAAGGAGGAGCAAAAACTGGGAGGAGGAGCAGCTGCAGGCTGGCGGCGTTGCCACCTTGTCCGCATTGCAGCAATTGCAGCTCTTAACTCATTTTAAATGACAATCTAGCGTGCAAAAATTATGCACACTTCCCATCCGCCCCTTTCCCCTTCCCCCTTTTGTATACATGAAAGTCGCTTTGACTAGGTTTTGTGCAAATATTTGACCGACTTTGTGTCTGTGTGTTTCAGTCGGCTGCAAGTTCGATAAACCCTTAAAGCATGTTAATCGATAACGAGCATGGATAGCAAGAGCGGAAAAGGCTCTTTAAACTGTCGACTGGCATCGAAGAAGGCGCAACACGAAACGCAAGCTCATCGCGTTGACTGCGGCAATTTGCATATTTTTGCATGTTCTAACATGCACCACAGACACACACACACACACACATACATACAAGGCAAACTAATACATAAATTACACTCATTTTCAATGACAGTCAGGCGAGTGTTTAAGCACGCGTAACTTTATTACATGCCACATGCCGCAACGTTCGCGCCACCAACCAACCAACCAAAAAATAAGCGAGAAAGGTGCGCAGTGGAGTGTGCTCGACTGTCAGATACCCGAAACAAACATTTAGAGTGAGCTTTACGTTAAAATATACCGACTTTGTATAGAGAGAAAATACTAAAATGTACCAAGAGACATATTTGGTATTACTGTTTACCATTATCGTAAAAATATACTGAATAACTATGAAAAGAAATTACCAAAATATACAAATATGAATATTTAGTATTAAAATATACCAGCATATTCAAATTATACCAAATAGTACTCATTCTTCGATTAACAATATACCGCAACATTCAAATTATACCATAGAAATATACTACATATGTACATACTTCTGTTTTCTGCTTCTTATAAGCTTTTTCTGTTATCATAATATCCATTTACCTCTTTGGTTAACGGGTATGAAAAACTCTGAACCACGAACCAAAAACTAAAACCTGGAACATGGAACTGAGAATCGAAGCGAGAAGGTTAGGCCCAGGATATGCTTTGGCCGTGTTTTTTGGGGTCTTGTAACTCGCCGCGTTCGCGTTTTAAATATTTTATGTAAACATATTTTTCGGACAGGTTTTTGTCGTTGTGCAAGTCAGTGGAGGAGGAGAGGGGTTGCTTTATGCCACTTTAATTACGGGACCTGCGTGTGTGTCGAGTGTAAAGCCGTTAGTTAAATAGCTCGTTTAGGAATAATTATGTACACACACACATTCGTCTGGCACAAGTGCAACCTTAGTCCTGCCTTCCTTCCTCCCTCTCCCACTTCAGCACAATATCCATTTAAAATGGCAAAGCAGGTGACAGATACCAAGAGAGGAGAGAGGAGAGGCAGTGAAGGCAGCTCAATGTACTGCAAATTACTTCATTCGCAGTCGCACACTTAAGGGGCGGGGCAAGGGGCGGAGATGGAGGCAGTGACTAATTGATGGGCTGCTCAACGACAACATTAAGCTGAAGAGACACCAGCATATTATGGCTTTAAAATTACATCTAAATATACTCGCGAATATTTTATACACTTGAGTTGGGTAGTCGCCATATTAAGAAGATCCGACTTCCTTAAAACTCAACAGCAAAAAACACAAGCAAATTTATTGCCAAAGCAATTAAAGTTAATTTAAATCGACATTTTGCTGGCATTTGAAAACGGTTTGCGAATTAATAAGAAATTCAAAAGGTCAGACTGTAATTTAAATACAATTTACATTTCCCAAGAATAAAAAAAAAAAGTATCGAATACACTGCATTGATTTTCATTTCACAGTTCATCGTTGTTTTACTTAACAAACGTTCTTCAAATAATCAGCATTGATTTTCATTTGAATTCATATGCGTTTTACTGAAAGAGTTTCCTAAAATCTTTTTACTTTCTAGATTACTTTTTTCTCAAAAAGTATCTAATATTCTACCTAAATTTTCATTCAAGTTCGTCGCTGTTTTACTTATGTTCATCGTTGTTCTACTTAAGAACTTTTCTCAAAGAAAAAGTATCGAATATTTTGCATTGATTTTCATTCCAATTCATCTGCGTTTTACTGAAAGAGTTTCATAAAATCTTTGCACTTTTTACTCAACGAACTATTCCTATTTATCTAAGTCTAAATATTTACAAAGTCTACTTGCTATTGAACGAACTATCCAGCGTCGCTTTTCAATTTAACTTCCCAGACTGTTTTTGCATGTTTCTTTGAGCTTTATTTGCTTTTCTTTCCGACTCGATTTCAGTAGATGCAAGTTTTTGCTCTGCCAGAGTTTTATTGTCCTTGTGGCTATGAATCCTTGTCAAAATTTAGGCCTGCATCCTTCATCATATGTCAGAGTCTAAGCCGCAGTCAAAGACTCTTCTCTCTTCTACACAATCCTTTCTGTCTAGCCATAGAACATATTTAAGCACAATTTGTTTAAGGATTTGAGTCTAGCCTTGATCCAATTTGGTTTTCGGCTTCGCCAACGAAATTGAGGCTAAGGCCTTCTCTAATTAATCGCAAATAAACTTGTCGCAAAGTGTGTGTTTGCTTCGATATTAATTACGATGGCCTCAATTTTCTTTAAGCATGCTTTAAGTATACACAAATATATATTTGAAGAGTCGGAGATTGGCTTGCGTCCAGTTTCTGGGTCGCAAGGCCAATTTCGGTATTGGGTATTATCATTTCTTTTGGCTCTAATTACATTTCACTTTGGCAGCGATAAAAATGTGCAGCCAAGTTGGCTCGAAAATGGAATTATCAAAGCGCAGTAGCAGCAGCAGCTGGGCGGGAATTTTGTGGCATGGCATCGCAACTTTTGGCAACATGTCTTGGCTTGCCGCATAATTACCGACACAACTTTCTTTTGGCTTATTGTTCGTTCCACTTCTTCGTTCGTTCGTTTTTTTCGAGGGGGGGGGGAAGGATTTTGCAAATTTTGCAATTAGCTTAATTTGCTTTTTATTGGCGCACCACAATTATCAGCTGTTGACTTTTTGTGTGCGGAAAATCTGCTCTAGTTTTTGCGACAATTTCCCCAACAACCCAAAATTGTCTCTCAACTGCAGCTGTCTCTCTTGCTATCTCTCTCTCTCTTGGTATCTCTCTATCCCCCTCTAGAGTTACTTCTTCGACGTTCGCTGCTTAGAAATGATCAAATTAAAAGTTAATGTCTTTGGTTTGTCGAGCATAAAACAAATCGTTTCAGATTTTCAAGCTAATGGCCAATGTTTTCCAGCTTAAGCTATGAAAATGGATTCTGTGGATTCACTTTATTCTATTCGGATGCCATTTTGCTATAATAACTGCGTTGTTTTTATCGATTTGATAGATGGCAGAGAGTGACATCCAGAGTTAAGCCAGAGTCAAGCAATTAAGATATCGCATTTATTTATTGCCCCCATTGAATCTTTTTCTATTTGGCAAAACTTGCAGTTTTTCAGTTATTGCATAAATTTAAAGTTATGTGTGTTGCATTGAATAATTTTGTGCATTCGTTTTTTGCATTAATTTCTTTGCTACAGAGATAGAAATTAGTTCTGAAATCAAGATTTTGGTCTTGGTACTAAGAATTTTGGTCTCAAAAGTGCTTCAAGAACTTCTACATAAAAACTTTATGGGAATTTGAATGGGTAACAGAATTTTGAAACCTAAATTTAGAATTTTTGGTTTTATTTAAAAATTTAGGCATTTTTTAGTTTCTTCATAGTGTCAAGAATTTGTTCTCAAAATGATCTTATTCCTAGAGCACAATTTTTAAGACAAATGATCTTGATTTTATAACTTTCTGTATTTTTTCAGTAGGATTTGCACTGAAGACCACAAATTCTAGATTTGGGTTACAAAAATCTCTAACCCATCGAAATTCCTAAAAAGATTTTATCTAGAAGTTATAAATTCTTCAAAATATTTCAGTTTTGCTATCATAAATTAGAACACTTCATTGCTTGAAACTGCAGAATAGCTGCTATAATTTAGGGATACCTTTAGTCTACATTTTACTTTCGATTGATTTAAGACTTTGTTTAATTCAAGCACTATTTCATTTTGAATTTTCTTAACCAAAGTTTTAGTTTAAGCAATTCTTAGATACTTCATTCTGTATTTTCTTTAACAAAGTTTCAGTCTAAGTAATTCTTAATTATTTCTTTTGTATTTTTCTTAACAAAGTTTTAGTTTAACTAATTCCTATATATTTCAATTTGTATTTTCTTTAAAATACAACGTTGTACTCAAAAGTGTTTTATATACTTTATGCTTAAACTGTTTTAAAACACCGCCCAATGCTAACTATCTAAGCGCGTTTAAAGCGCTCGCCTAATACGCTAAGTAGCTAGAGTTATAGCGACAACGACCGCAAATCCCGCATAGACAAATGATATGGTGTGGCAACCCTGAAACACTGCCGTAACCCTGTCGGAGTAATGCATCCCTTCTTTTTCTTTTGGAAGCCTGTCTGCGGTCCCATAAACAAATGACTCCACTTACACAGAGAGAGAGAGAGCAGAGCAGAGCTTATGCTACTCATTTATTTTGAAATCATTGTGTTTGTTTATCATTAGGCTCGCTAAATTGTGGAGCTCAACCCCTGCACGGTCTTGCTGCTGCTTCTTCTTTTCACCCTTATACCCAAAATAAAAGAAGAAAAAAGGCAACACTTTTGCGCTGTTGTTCTTGTTGTTGTTGTACCTTTCTCTATGGGAGCATCAACTGGTTTATGGCGCACAGTTTGATGCTCATTAAGGTTAAGTCGCAGCGCAACAACCCTCAGCATCCACTTGACGCCCCTCTCTTTCGCTTCCTCCCCCTCTCTATGCTACCCACTCTTTTGGCTTGAGTCTTGAGAGGCAACGAATAATGTGCAACATTAAAAGTTGAGCAACTTGTTTACGCGACAGTTGCGGCTGTGTTTCATTTGCTCTGCTGTGTTCCCTTTTTAAAAGCCACCCTGCTCTAGCTCAATTTCGGCAATACACACACACACACGCATACACACATACTAATACATACAAGCGAGACCACACACGAAATTTTGTAGCATACATTGCGGCGCTGCAAAGCTGCGACTGCGACGTCGACTGCGACTGCGACTTTGACTGCGGCGCCTGTCTGACTCGTGTTTTTCAGCCATTTTGTTGCGCATTTCATAAATTATGAATTTGTTTCTTTCATAACATAGTTTCGTCTCCCCTTCTTTACTCCCATCGTCATTGATATCGAACCTTTTGTGCTTCGATATTAAGTTAACCTCTCTCGTTGTTGTTGTTTTCTTTGCCCTCAAGCTTGGGTTGAGTGACCCCAAAAAAACTTTCGTTTTTGCTGTCATCTCAATCAGTTGACATGCTGAAGGTTATTGTGTTAGCTGATTTCAAGGAGCAGCAGCAGCAGCAGCTTACAAAACGCTTAGATTAATGCGATAAGCAGCACAAGATGCCACAACAAAAGTTTGTCTATCCAACATATTTCATATATCGTTTCAATTTTGTAGATACTTTTAAGCTGTCGCATAATGAGGCAGCGAAACTTTTACGCTAAACTGACCTCATTCAATTGCAAAATTCTTGGCATTCACTTCGCTTTTCTTTCACTCTTCTCTCTTTAGACATTTGGGAAATTGACCCAAATTGATGCGTCAATCATCGGTTTGAGCAGAGTTCTTCTTTTAGAGACTGCTTTGTATTCTGTTTATCTGGCACTCATTGCCACTGCCAATTAGCTGAGCAAGCACATGAGAATCGTGAGACATTCGAAATCCTTTTAGCTCGAACATCAGTCCATTTATCCTTTGTTATTGCTATTTCAACTTCTGAGTTTCTCATGTGCTGTTTCTTTTTCGCTTTTTTTTTGGGGGGGGTGGGGAAGATATCTAACATAATTCATATGCCACAAACAGGATAACAAACGGAGGAAGAAGCAGGTGAAGCTCAGTTGGCTGAATTGCTTTCTGAGAGTTCTTGCCGCATTGTTGCTTGTTGTTCTAGAGTTTTGTGTTAGCAAGCGGACAATACAGGACTGAAGTGTGAAGCACTTAAAGATACCCTGTACTTAAATGAATGAATGCATGGGAGGAAGAAGCTCTGGGGTTCTAAACTGGGATTGCACTAATGCTTCAAGAGAAGAAGTATTATATAATTAGTGCTCTTAAAAGATGTGATTTATCAAATATGAAGAAGAATCTTAAATGAGGCTCTTAAAAGGAAGCTTTCAAATGTCTAGAATAACGCCATAGAAAGAAATATTCTATCGCATCGCAAAAGACAAGTGAAGACAAATTTCTTAAGATAAAAAAATGGTTAAAGGAGTGTTTAAAGAAAACTTTTAAGTGTCTCAAAGAGTACCAAAGAGAGATCGTTCAGAATAGAGGCCAAATTAGAAAGAACAAATGAGTAAATCAAGTCAAGGCACTTTGATTAAGATAAAGCATAAAAAGTGGTTGGTAAAAGTTGACTCCAAGAATTCGACAATATCGCAAGTTTAGCTTGAAATACTTCAAAGAAAATGCTTTATATTCCACCTCATATAACAGCTAATACCCCCTAACATGAGTTGTGCTTTAGCTATCGTGTTTGCAGGGTATAAAAATATGAGGCAAGACAAACATAAAGCAGAGTATAGCAGAGTTGCCTGCTGTGTCGCCTGCCTAAACATACTATAAATTACAAGCGGGTTGCCATAAACACACTCACACATACTTTGGCACAAACACACACACACACACACACACACACACACGACAGTACACACACTTTGACACACACTTGAACGCACATCCTGTTGAAACAATGCGGGGGAAAGAGCTGCCACGGCAACAGAAAGAGAGAGAGAGTGAGTGAGAGAGAGAGAAGACACGTTTCTTGAGCCTTGCTGCGTGTTGCTTCCTTCCGTGCGTCCTTCCTTCCTGTGAACGCACAGGACACAACACCCCACACACACAACCAGACAGAGAAGACAGAGAAGCAGAGGCGAGCTTGTTAATCCATCTCCTACTTCCCCACTCCCCTTACCACATTTCCCTTGGCTACTGTTTGCTTTACAGCTTACGCTTTTAATACCCATTTCTTCGACAAATGTAAAGCGACCAAGAAGAGCCTTTGCTCAAAGCGTTCCTTTCTCACAGACTTCACCCAACTTCACTCCTGAATGTCCTTTTTGAATGCTCATCTGTGCTGTGTGTGTGCTTCGTTTTGTGTTTGTGGAGAATGCGTCTATGAATCATGAAGACCCAAACTCCTCTCCTGAGTTGCCTCTGGTTACAGTAACAAATGTGTGTGTTTGCCAAGCCCATGAAAGTTTACCAACCGAATGTAATTAGCATCAAAGTTACAAAGGATACTCTTACAACTATAGATGGCATCGAAATAATAGTTAATATGCTCTAAATCATAATTAGAGCGAACCAAACACTTTACGACCTTGTTGACCTGCTTTCCCATCCATCGATTTGATTATTAACTGCAGCAATTATAAAATGCACAATTTCTAATGACAATTACTTTAGTTCCAACTGATCTTTTGTGTGTCTTCTTATAGTCAAGGTCCTGCTTGCTATTGTTTTATCTAGTAAGCTCTCTACCCAAGTTCAACTTGTCTAATGCAATTGTTGTGTGCTGTTCTTATTCTATTGTCGTTAGCTGTGCTCATTTCAAGAGCTAATTGTTCTTGTTAATGTTTTTGCTTCAAATTAAAAATACAACAAAAAAAATACATTAAAAAGGGACAGCAGAGAGAGGGAGGGAAAGAGAGGGAGGCACATTCGTGCATTGTCCGTAAAAAGGGTCACAAGCTGTGCTTATTTTTGTCCTTTGCACTTTGTGCCGTATTTTCGTTTCGTTTCGTTTCGATGCTTTTGTTTGTGTGTTGTTTTTCCGCCATTTTGTTTATTGTGTTTAGACTTTGTTTTCCAGTTGATATTTTACTACAGCAGCCGCATTTGGCTTTTTTCCTACCAGCAAACAGCAGTTACTCTCTCTTTATGTGTGTGTGTGTGTGTGTGTGTGTGTGTGTTTCTGTATTCTTTTTATGCTTTTACTCGGCGCAGTTAGCCGCTCGTTTAAACTCTTGGCTCTTAGCTGATTTCATTGTTTTTAATGAAACTGACAGTATTTTTCCCTCATCCACACCCTCACATACTGCTGTTTGTTGTTTTTACCACTCGCTTTGCATCGTATCTCTCTCTCTCTCTTTTTCTCTGGCTTTGCAGATAACGCGCCATTTGTTTTCCTCTGGTCATTCGCTTAAGCCAATTTAAGTTGGCTCAAATAAATTAGCTGTATTTTACTTTTAACGAGCTCAAAAACAACAACACCCTCAGTAAAGTCTACAGCACAAAAAAAACAGCTAAAAACTTTAAAGCAAATGTTGAGTAAAAATTACGCTTAATTGTTATCTAAACATGACTTTGGGACTCTTCTCTATGTCGGCTACTTATGCGCCTCATAATGATCTCAGTGCCCGGAAACAAATTGGCTATTTGGCTGGCAAGCGAACAACATCCTCGATAGTATAGTGGTTAGTATCCCCGCCTGTCACGCGGGAGACCGGGGTTCAATTCCCCGTCGGGGAGAGATGTTCAATCAATTGTTTTTATTTTTTGCTAACTTTTCTTCTTCTGATTTAAAAAATGCAATTTCTAATATTGAACTTTTCATTGCCATAAAAAAGCATCTAATACAATTGATGCATCTATAGAAGTGATGCTTCTATATGGCAGTCTAGTTGAATTATAATTGGTAAACTATTACATACAATATAAATACTAGACCAAATATTTTAAAAGTTTATTCAATAAATTATTAAATTTGTATAAAATATTTATGAATGCAAATTTAAAAATTCAAAACATTTCAATTTAAAAAAAAAAGATCTGAACATCTCTCCCCGACGGGGAATTGAACCCCGGTCTCCCGCGTGACAGGCGGGGATACTAACCACTATACTATCGAGGATGTTGAACTACGTTGGTCAAATTGCCTTCTTGTAACAAAGCAGTTCGGATTCTCACCCCACCCAAACAAAATTCAACGTTCAGCTAGCCTATTGTTTCACAAATATGACTCAGAGCAAAAGATTTCACAAGCATATGAAAATAGGCAAACATTCCGATTACTCTTATGAATTTACCCAAAATATGAAACAGATTAAAGAAAGTGGAATATAATATGATAAAGATGCCTCTCAAACGATCTAGTAGAAATTTAAAAAATTAGAAAAAACTGAATCTAACATTCTCCCCGACGGGGAATTGAACCCCGGTCTCCCGCGTGACAGGCGGGGATACTAACCACTATACTATCGAGGATGTTGAACACTGTGTGTCAAATTGCGTTGTCAAACTCATTCCGCTTTTGCTTCTAATGCTCATCATATCAGATTTAACAGCAAGCGGCAGCAGCAACAACATTGCAGCTTTTGTTCTTCCGGAGCTGTTGTTATTTCCGTGCTCATTTAGCAAAAGTTAATGAGTTTCTGCAGCAGCACAAATACAAGTACATAAACACACACACATACACATACACACTCACACACATGAAAACACAGATATGCAGATACGGATACACATGGTACAACAGACAAGCGCTGGGATATCATTTATTTAACTGCTGCGAGCGTTGTCCCAGTTTTCACAAATGCCTCTCTCTTTCTCTCTCCCTCCAACCCTCTTCGTGTATCGCGTCAGTGCATTTTCTTTGTATGTTGCTACGTCGTTTTTTCGTTTCGTTACGTTAAGGTTTTTTTTTTTTATTGTTTTCTTTCGCTCTTGCAGTTCATTGATATTCATTTTGTATGCCGTTTGTGCCACGCCCATATGTTATCTGTTGCAAAGCATTTGCATGCTACACTCGCTTTACTTTAAACTTGGGGCCTTGTTTGTTGTTTTTGTTTGTGCACTTGAACGCATTTGTAGTGCAATTAATTGCCAACAAAAATAACAGTTAATGCGATTTGCGTTTCAATGTTTGTTCAGCATTTAACAAAATAATAGAACGCAAATGTGCTGCATACTTTTGGGTGTCTACAGCGAGCAGAGCAAAGAGCAAGAGCGCTTTGTATAAAATGTGTTGCATACTTTTAAGCGGATGGCAAAATAATGAAGTGGGCACAATTTTTGGTGCTGAACCTAGCTTTTAAAATGAGTTCAGAAGTGAGAACAGTTGCCCGCAAAACTGATTTAATGTATTGCATACTTTTGGGGTAGCAAGTTAAATCGAACATAGTTATGGCAAATATGCAATATTTCAACTCTACAAGTATTTATATGTGAATTCGTTACATAATTCATGCTGCTTTTAATTTCAATTTCCTATTAAAATGTTGCCTGTGCTGGGGGATTTGCTGGGCATGTGTGTGTTCGGAATAAGTTTTGCCTCTAGGCACATGACGAAAAAGGTCAAGTTGCTGCCACAAATACACACACACACACACACACAGGCATACACACATAACCTTTCCGGTCATATGCAAATGCGATAATGCGGCATATTCCCTCACGGGCTTCAGCCTGCGAGTTGTCGGGCTTTAAAATGCCAAACAACGGCGACGCGTCCAAAATTGGACCAATTCTGCTTATTGTTGTTGTTGTTTTTGTCCCTGTCACTCTTATTGTTGTTCGTGTTGTAGTTGTTGTTGTTGTTTATGCAAATAGGCAAATGGCAAAATGGTTTGTTGGCCCAGCACATTTCTTTTTTTTTGGGAACTTGTCCTTGTTCAGACGTACGTTCAGTTTCAATGTCCTTCTGGCCCTTGACATTTTCGGACAGTCTTCCCCCTTCCCCTCCCCTTCATCGCCTACGACAACGTCGCCATTCGTCAGCGTTTTAATCGCGTCTGTGCATTTGCTTGGAAAAGTCTAAAATTGAACGCAAGTGATGGCAATTTGTACGCTTCGCCAGCGCCTCCCCAACCCGAAAAGGGGCGAGATGTGGGAAAGGGGGAGGAGGGGAGTATAACCTCCGGAGGCTTGTGCCGAAATTAATATGCGTCGCCTCTCGACCAGAGGAGGAGACCGGAGTGGGTGGCAAACTTTTTGCCAAGGGATTTTCCCCCGTTAGCTCTTTTCGCAGAGCTTTCGCTTTTCCAGGCGGCAGCGTCGGCTCGTGATTAATGTGGCAAATGCGCACTTATAAATTATTTATTACTATTGTTCGCATTGTTCTTTGGGGCGTGCACGAATCGGTAAGACATTTAAGCCAATATTTTGTGAAGTGAACTCCAGAAAAGAACTGAAAAGAAGATGCTTCATAAAAGCTGCGGCCAAGTGCTGTTTGATATTTTCATAAACGTGGCGTATACTTAATATGCAAGACACGTCAACTAGATTTGCATAGGAAACACAGCGATAACTGTGTCAGCGATTGACTTTGATAACTGTCATCACTAACCAAGTTCTTTCAGCTAATTGCTCCTCATTCATAATGCGATATAGAGCGAGTCAAATCCGTTGTCCCTCCGATAAATTTCGATAACAAGTGGTGTCATCACTAGCTTAACTAATTGTTTTATTGAAGTAACATTTAGTCAGCTCTTTCATAAACCAATATTAAGAGAATCGAGTTGAGTCCGTTGTCCCTCAATGAAAATTGTATAAGTGATAAGCTTCGATAACATCGATAACACCACAAGCTGTCATCACTAATTAAGTTTTAATTAATAATTTAGTCAGTTCATTCATAATGCAATATCAATAGAGAGAGAGAGAGAGAAAGATGAGTCAATGAAAACTGTATCAACAATAAACTCCGATAACTTCGATAACATCACAAACTGTCATCACTAGCTCAATAGCTACAGCTACAGTCTGCTCATTAGTAAAAAGAAAGAGAAGGAGAGAGTGAGTGAGGGTGAGATTCGATTTCGATTTCGATAACTTCGATATCAACAAAGACTGCCATAACAAGATGTGTTTCTTAAGCTAATTGTTAGTCAGCTCATTCATAATGCAATAGCGAGAAAGTAGAGTCGAGTCCGATGTCCCTTTAATAAAAACAGTGTCAGCGATAAACTTCAATACATTTCGATAACAACTATAACACTTGCTGTCATCACTAGCCGGTTTCTTTCAGCTAATTGTTGTAGCTGCAATTGAGTTCATTCATAATGCAATATCGAGCAAACGAGTCGTGCCCCTCAATGAAAACATTAAGCCAATTAGGCGACAAAAGCGAACAAATTGTCGTTTTACTCCCAAACATCAAATGGACAAACGACAATCGGTAATCGGCAATTTCAATCTCTATTTCTATTTTCGTTGCAGTTGACTGACAGCCCCAAAAAGGAAAAGACAGTTTAGCTTAATTCTTTATTGGCAAAGTTTTTCGTATTATTCTCGATTCCTTTCTACCCTTTTTTTTCTTCCCCAACTCTTTCTCTATCCATCTGTCGGGGCGCAATTGAAATTTATTTCGCATGCAGTTTTTAAATCGAACAAAAATAAGTGCCTTCCGCCAATATTGTAACGATGGCCGATTCAATGCGCCTCTGAATACAATTGTGTGAATGTGGACTGAGACTGAGAATAGAGAACAGAGAACAGAGACTGGGAATAGAGGCTGGACAGCGCTGTATTGCTAGGGGAAAAGCAATTGAAAACTTCATCATGGTTACAACAATATTTTCACAGCGAAATTGGCACAAAAATGTTGTCCACGAACTTTTGCGCTAGCGTTAGAAAAACTGTCTCCCTCTCCCTTTCAACTACAACCTGTGAACAGAGTTGAAAGAGAGAGAGAGAGAGGGAAAGAGAATGAATGATAGAAAGTACCCATCAAGTGCCACGCCCACAAATGTCACGAACGAAATGAAACGGCGAGGGCGAGGCAACAAAAACCGAATTGATAACATTTTCATTCAGTTTAGCTGCTGCTTTCTTTTCACTTTGTTTCGCTCGCTCGCTTTCTTTTTTTTTCTTTTTATGACTGCTCCGCTTGGGCCAATTTGTAATCTAAACAAGATGGCGGTTGCCACAATCTTTGCCCCCCCTCTGTCTTCCCCCTTCCCTCACTCATCCACGCTGCTAAATAACCAAATCCTGAGGACAGGCAACAAAAAGAGAGAAAAAAAATGTCGATTTAATATTAACGCCATAAAACGCAATCAAAGTGAAATCAAAACAAAAGAGAGGCTGCTTCAGCTTCAGCTTCAGGTTGCACAGGACGCCGGATGTGGCAGCTTGTTGATGATAAACTCTTATGACCCACATTGAACCCGAGCGAGCAGCAACAACAACAACGAGAGCAACTGCCTCAATGGACGTGGCACACATGTCGGTTGCATCCGCCGGAAGTTTGCCGCAACACTTGCCCCCACACACACACACACACACACACACACACTACCACACTCCCACACATACACACACACACACAGAGAGAGACTCGCTGCTGTAAACATATGACCACAAACACTTTGAAGTTAGTTATAAACGTTTATCGATATTATGGCACAAGAGGCGCCAGCTTGTATTTGGCCCTGGCGCAAAACTTTTCGCTGGCAGCTAGCTGCCCCCCCTCGCCTCCTCTCCCCCTCCCCCGCCACACAGACCGTAAGCTAAACTTGTGTGCAGACAATGAAATGCAAACAAATCACGTTGGCGAAACTTCAACAAGCCGCGAAGAGCGTCGATTTATGGGCGCCAAGTGGAAATATTATCACAACCAAAAGCAGCGTCAGCTGCAGCTAACGCAAGAGATAGCAAAGAGGGTTGGGTAGGGGGAAGAACTGAGTGGCAAGAAGCCAAGCACACACACAACACACACACAGAGATAGAAGAGTTAACCATGTTTGCCGTTAGTTGGCAGTTGCCAAAATTGCATGTTTACTGCTTGATTTCGCCAGCTTCAAAAACTTGCATAATTCTGCATAGAATTTTGCACAGCGAAAAAGAGAAGAGAGCGAAAAAGAGTAAGATATACATAGATAGAGAGAAAGAGAGAGAGAAAGAGAAAACACTCACATAGTTGCACTTATTTAGCGTTATTTTTGAGCAATAAATATTGAAAAAAACTGCCAAGCTAAAAGTGCATGAAACTAAACTAAACTAAACTTAGTTGCGGGCACAACTTGCGAAAAATATCGCGTGCGACACAATTTACACTGAGAGAAAAAAGCAAGTAAGAAAACGGCAGTCAAATATGCTTGAATAAAAGCAAGATAGTGCGCTATTAATTTTGTAAGATACTTAATTAATAAACCGCAAAAATACTAAATATATACTAAATTGTTTATTTGGTACATTGGTATAGTACTGACATTCATTTCTGAATATACCACATAAAATATACCAAATTGTATATTTGGAATTTATTACAAAATATACCGTTGTAATACACCCAAAAGATACTAAAAATAAATCAAAGCCTTTTTTAGCTATATTGATATAGTATAGTACTACATTTAAAATAGACCATATACTGCAAAATATAACAGACTGCCAACCAAAGCAACTTAGATCCGTAGTAAGTGGGGTATATAAAATATACCAAATTAATATACTACAAAAACCTATACCATAGGCTATCTTTTTAATACAGCACTACATTCAAAATATGTCATAGGGTGAAAAGTACTCTTAATTGTCAGTGGGTATAAGTTTCTGCTCATACAAAAGTATTTCTTAAAGAACTTCTCCGAATCTTATTTAATCGCAACTAAATTTCAGGTTTCACAAAGACTAATACTAAGCTAATATTGACTTTAGGAACTTTTCCTATATTACACTAATTGTTTACAAAAATTTATAACAAAAACTATATCAAAAATCATTCTTTTCTATATACACTTCTTTTCTTACAATTATTCTTATATATCTTGCCTACTCCTTATTCCTCTTCCCCCTCTATATATTGTCCCCTCTTCATCTCACTTTTTCACCTGCCCAATTTGCCCTCAATTTCATTTGTTGACTTATGCAAACAATTGAAAATTCAGTGGCGTTCAGCAAAAAAAAAAAAAAAAAAAGAAAAAATGTCGCGGTTTGTTTGGCTGTCATCTTTGCTAACAAATAATGCAAATGCCACGCCCACTTCTCACGCACCCTTCCCCGCACCCCAAATACTGTTATTGCTGGCAAATACTGTCATAAATTTCAATAAAGCGCTAAATAAACACAACAAAATCAACGTCAACAGCGACGCCCCGAACAGTATGCAAAACGAATTCAAAAGCCACAACGCTTTCCCTCTCCTCTCTCGATTTCCCCTCTCGATATAGTAAAGTCTGCTCCTTGTCCCAACCGAGTTTAAAGCGTTGCCAAGCAGCTTCTCAAACAAAATATTCCAAATTGTTACAATAGAAAAACAAGTGGAGAAAAGTAGAACCGAGTGTGCTCGACTGTAAAATACCAGATTCTAATAAAAATATTAAAATATACCGGATGAAATTGGAAATATACCATAGTGTAGAAAATATATAAGATTGTCTAGTACTACATTTCAAATAAATATACAAAAAAAAAAAAAGGATTGTCAAGTCTGCTAGACTTGTAGTTACTCTGCTTCTAGTAGAGAGAAAACAGAAGACAAGTAAAACTTTTGAAGAAGTGTTTATAGAAGCAGCAAAGTTGCAGTTAAAGTTTAGCTACAGAATTTAAGGGAAGTACTACAGAAGTACAGTATATTTAAAGTGCTTCATAATGTCTTAAATGAAAGACACAATAAATACTGAAGTACAATAGTGTAAAAGAGTTGCTTTAACTGATTCAAAACTCTGCCAAGATCAGGCAACAATGATCTCAAATTTAACTAAAAATCTATTGTATAATAAGCATAAATTGTTTGAATAAAGTTTGAGATAATAAAAACCCTATTTCGAGTTTCCAAAGCTCTTGATTTAAAAGCTGTTTTTCTAAGTTGCCTTCTCAATTTAAATACAAAATAAAATCCTTCAGCTCTAACTTTTAGATTTCTAAGTAACCTTCGGGTATACAAATAAATAAATTGATTATCACTCAATTCAAAGCAAACTTTTTGTGCTTCTAAAAACTGTTTCTCTAAATTAGCTTCTCAATTTCAAATCATTAAATGAATCCTTATTTATTCGGATCTAACATACCCTCTCTTCCCTCACTGCACCTACAGGGTATTCTGTCAGTGTGAAGTGAATATAAAATATGATTTTATTGTGGCGTATATATATTTTGCATTCAACACATTATTCAGCGCGTTGCTGTCAAACAATAGCACTACAAAATGTATTGCAACCCTTGAGCGTAAACAAAGGACGAAGGAGCAAGGACAACAGCTAACTAGAGTGGGGGGAAGAAGCGAAGGGTGCAACTTTCTCTCCCCCCCTTTTTAAAATAGGTTGACGCATGACAATTTATATATAGTATATGCGATTGGTATTCGAAAATAAAAGCAAATGAATGCAGAAAATATTCAACATATTCAGCACTTTGTGCGGTTGCTAATTGCATTTTTCGTATGGTAAACAATAGAAGGTAAAGAGAGAGAGAGGAGGAGAAATTATCACTCACCCGCCAGCACCGAGGTTGAATTGTGTCGGGGATCGTAGGGACACACGGCCTGACCGTTCTTGGTGGCCTCCAGCGTGTAGTTGCTGTCGTTGATCACATACGTGTTGCACATCGGCCGAAACGAGTTCGTGCCACACACAAACAGACGCCCAGGCGACGGCACCACCATGATGCGAATGTAGTTCTGACAGGCCTCCTGCAAAGGTACGAGAAAATACGAGAAAAGGCATTAGAATTAAAGCGTTAAGAATAGTTTGAAATGAATGAATAGAGAAAATACTAAAAAGATTTATAGATACCAAAGAACTTCTTATAAACTCTATTTCTATTTCATTCTAGTATGCTCCACTGTGAGTTAGCAAATACTCATATTCAATAAAAGCAACACAATGCTGTATTGTATTCCTAAAAATACCGAATAAATACTAAAATATACCAAATAAACATTCCAAACAAATACTGAAATATGTGAAAATTCAATAAAACTAATTATAGAATATACTAAATCAATATACCAAAACAAATACTAAAATATATCATATCAATATACCAAAAAACAATACTGAAATATAAAACAAATACTAAAATACACCAAATAAATATACCGAAAATACAGAAATATAACAAATTAATGTAGCAAACAAATTCTAAAATATACAAAATCAATACACTAATAAACAAATACTAAAACATCCTAAAAAATATTCCTACCAATACAAATTTATATTATATATTATATTTAATAATCTTTTACTCTTTGGGCAACTGGTATAATTAATAACTAAAGTATGTTACAACCAAGATGAACTGATGAGATTCAGTAAAATAAAATTGAAATAAATATTTAAAATATATGCCCATCTTTAAAATGTATAAAATCAATGAAAGAAATTGTTTCCAGCTAAGAATATTGTTATATTAATATAAATAAAATTTCGCTATTTCTTTATTTTAAAGCAAATCTCGATTTCAAAGATCACAAATCAAAGTTGCAGCAATTTGAAAGCTAATAAAGATGTGCAAAACTATTTGTTGCATTACAATAATATTTTGTGTTGTGGTTGGTGCAAAACGGCAATCTAATTTCACATGGAAATGGGAAATGTACAATGAAAAATGCTACTGCAAATGAGGAGAAAGTGAGAGAGAAGAGAGAGATAGAGATAGAGAGCTAGCATATGCATGTGTTCATCAAAAGAGGTGCACTTCCACTTCCGTTTGCCATTTGCTATTTGGCATTTGGCCTGAATATTGCAACTGCTAACGAGGCCGGAAAGCATTCGCCAGAACTAGCTGGCAACAATCACAGCAAGTGTGTGTGTGTGTGTGTGTTTAGCATAAATGTTTTGCAAATTGAAATATTTAATGCGTAACAAATACACTTAAAAAGCAGGAAACAGCAGAGTAGAGTCGAGAAGTAGAGGAAGGAGAAAGGAGAAAGGCTGCTAACCAACTTGCAACTCAATAAATATTAAAAGGCAATGCTCCCAGTTGCATTTCACCTTTTGCACTTTGCCATAAAATACGCATACGCAGCGTGCGCCTCTCTCTTGTTGGCAAAACTTTTGCCTCTCTCTCTCACTCTCACTCTTCCTCTCTATCTCTCTTTCACTCTTTTCGCACACAACGGAAGTGCAGTGCACTGTGTCATGACAAATGATTTGAAATATTCCCCGGCACAGAAGCATTTTCCATTTACCTTCTCTCTCTTTCCTACTCTCTCTTTCTCTTTCTCTATCTCTGTCTGTGCTAAAATATTTAAATATTTCGTTTGTTTGCCTACTAATTTTGCACAATTTACCCAAGGCACAACACAAAACTAAAACTGAAACTAAAGCGAAACAGAAATAGAAATGCGAAATAGAAATAGAAAACTGAATACTAAATTCATGTGCATATTTAGTGTCGTCATTTGGTTTTCAGTTCTTGTCATTTATTTGTTGTTGCACAAAGCCCCGCAACCATCACCCCAAGCCAAAGCCATGCCACATTCCCTTTTCACTATGTGCCACATTAGTCTTCAACTTGTTACAATTTCCAAATTTAACTCGAGTCTTTAACTTGCAAGTTTTTGACTTGAATTAAAAACACAAAAAACAATGTGTGAAACACATATTAATATATATTGAAATCCTTGATTCAGCTTTGATTTGTCAACTTTTTGTTCGCTTTTCTTATGGAATTGTGAATGGAGTATTTCATGAATAAATTTGGGTTATTCTTAAAATGATGCAACATTGAAATATGTCAGGTTTTTGTTAAAGTAATTGAATGATATATTATTGTTGCACATAACTTTACTTGACTTTTTTATGTGAAACTACGAGTAAATAAATAAATCAAAACAAAAGATACCCAATGATCAATATTAACGAATTATTCAATATGGAAACATTTTAAGACCATTTAAAACCTCATTTTCAGAGCAAGAACTGAGCTATTCAAGCAAGATATTTACTATATATTTATATATATTTTTTAGTATAAATCTCAACTTACTCCCAATCGTAAACTAAGCTATTTATGTGCATTTCATAATGAGTGGCAAACAGCAAATTGCAACTTAATAAAAACAAGTGTTGTACACAATTTGTAATTTCTCTCTCTCTCGCTTTTTTGCTGCTGCAACTTTCGCAGCACAAAATTGTATTAAAATTGTTACCTAGAAATAATATATTTATGCAGTTAGTTTAGAAAGTAGTTTCAGTCTCTTTATCTCTCTCTTATTCTGTTGTAAGCTTTTGCATTTTATTTGTTAATTTCGAAATTCACTCTCAAATGATTTCATAATTTCAGCTCTGGGCTGCTGCCTTTGGGAACTGAGTTGAGTTGAGTCGGAGTTGGACAGACAACATATTCCATTTCATTTTGTTTATTGTTTTAAATATTTAAACTGTTTGCGTTGCTGCTTTGTCGAGTTGTTGCTTAGTTTGCGGTTTGGCTGTTGCCAGGCTGTTAGTTATAGAGTTGTTGTCATTGTTCTGGTTGCTGTTGCTGTTGTTGTTGCCTTGGCTTGTGCAGCGTTTGCGCATAAATTTAAATAAATTAACAAAACACATTTTACAACAATTACACAGGCATGCGGCAATTTGGAATGGGGTCGATTGTCTCTCTGTGTGTGTGGATGGCAAACTAGGAACTGGGGAATGTCACTTGTGCTTTTGTTTGTTGTACTTTTCATTATTGCTGCTGTTGTAATTAACACAAAAGCGGCGAGAGGAGCAAAGAGAGAGAGAGAGAGAGGGGAGAAAGGAGGCTCGCTTTCAGCATTCCTGCGAGGGGAGTTTGCAATTAAGTGTACAATTTATTAATTCGCTCTCTTTTCGGCTGCTGCTGTTTATTGTTTTTGCAAGCTCTTTTTTGCTTTGCTTTATAAATCATTTTGCTGTTAGTTGCACCTTTTTTTGTATTAATGCATTGTTCTATGCAAATTTATGCGCATTTTATTTAATTTCATATACTGCAATAAACTGCAATTTATGTAAATATTATTTCATATAAATACTGTTGAGTACTTGAACTATTTGTATTAAAATTTGTATAAATACTGAAGCGCACTTGTTGTGAACTATTTAACATTTGTTGTATATAAATTCTGGATATATAAATACTAACTATTTTATACACAATTGTAACTTTTGAAGCTCGAATTTTTGGAACTGACAACAATACCTATAGCATATTTTTATTCCTATTTGTTCCTATCTTTATGCTCGTTACGAATGGATAAGAATTGTAGAAGTAATTTAACAAATACTTTTAAATGGAAAATACTGCAATTGTCTGACAATCTGGTATATTTTGAGCAGTATGGTATATACCAAATATAGGATTTTTATATACTTTGGGTATTTTATGGTATAGTGGTTGTTATTATTTGATATTTTTGGTAATATTTGGTATTATTTAATGCAAATAAAGCATTATTAATTGCTTTGTCTGATAATCTGGTATACTTCGAACTTATGGTATATACCAAATATAGGATTTTATATACTTTTGGTATCAGTTGACATTATTTGCTATTATTTAGTATTATTTGGTACTATTTAATACAAATAAAGCATCATGCTTGTGAAGTAAACTACTTTATTAAATGTTTAATAAACAGCATATAATATAAATATAGTGAACTCAGAAGTAATGAGAAAATTTGATAAACTGCAAAGATATATAGTTGCGAATTTTCAGTAAAATATTCTAGAATACTTTTGAAGTGAACATTTTTAAATAAATATTGTCCAGTGCTTGCAGTAAGCTATTTAAACAAAAAGCAGCTAAGCAGCAAAGAGAAAAGTATTCGACATGACATAATCTCAGTTGTAGCAAGCAAATAAAGTAAATTTGGCATTAATCACGTCGACAATGGAAATTTGTTTGTCAGCTTAAAGTGTGGCGCGAGTAGAGAGGCAAGTAGCAAGAGGCAAGAGGTAAGTGGCAAGAGGTAAGAGGCATAAGACTCGAGGCAAATGTGGCAAGCAGATATGGGAAGAAGAAGGTGGGCAAATGTTGTCCAATTTGGCAGGCAAACGTTTTGGAAAATGTTCTGGAAAATGTTTCGAGTGTGTTGTCAGAGAGCAGCAAGGAGAGAACAGGACAGAAGAGGACGAAGCAGGACATCAATTTGAAGGCATACGCCTACGGTTAGCCGACTTGAAATGCGACTTATGTAACTTTTGACAGCAGTCTATCTCTTTCTTTCTGCAGGTGGGCAACAAATTTTGTTAATGATACGCAAACACAGAGACACAAGCTTGGAGCAGAGAACTTTTGAGGCCCTTTCACTTTTGGCAAATGAGTTGCGCAAAATTGTAAAGCATTTGCATTTAATAATTTGACGAGCAACATGAATGAAGAATGAATGAATGACAGGCAAGTTTTTCATTGAAACTTGTGTCGAGTCTCCTCTTGAAGGTGGCTTTTTGGCATTGTTTAAGCTGTGCACACACATACAGAAATGAGCAAAAGCCGAGAGCACATTTTGTGGCTCATTTATTGAAACCAAGAATAATTTGAATGCCTTGGGTATTCTCTCGATTGTGCAGTCAGTCAATTCAGTGGTTGACCAAATGTTGAATTGTTCGTCTTCCTTTTTGGGCCGTCATCATTAAGCTGACCAGAAATACAATTTCTCGTTTCGAGGCATTGTTCATTTCATTTGCGAGTACGGAAGTGCTTTTAATTTATGCACAGGTGACCAGCCAACAACACTTTCGACTCGATCGACATCCGAGTCGGAGCATCGACCACAAAAGTGCTTCATCCATTCAGTCATTCAGTCATCCATCTAAGCATTCATTCAACTATCTAACAGTTAAAGGGGCCGCTATTCAAATCACTCATTTCGTTTTGACATTCTGCTCTGGCATTTGGAATTTCATTAATTCTGCTAAAGCCGTTTCTCTCCCTTCCCCATTTTCTCTCTCTTTTGGCTTGTGCGTAATCTGTTGACCTCGGCAACGATTCCATTTCTCCTATCCACACACTTTGTTTATTTACTCTTCTTTTTTTTTTTGCTTTTTCGTTTCTTTTGCCCGAAGGCTTGACCAAAAATTTCGCCTGCCATTCAAAATTAATCGTCTGTTTGTCTTTCATTTGTGCATCGAGGGAAAAATGCTTGGCCAAAACACAAAACACAACAACAACAACAGTAACGGGGAATATTGCTTGGCCTAAAAGGTATTTTATTTTTACTCTTCTCGCCCCGCCGTCGATTGACATTTTGAATGATTGATTTTAGTTTCCTGTGGGATTGCGATGCCCTCCCCGCAAGTAAATATCCTGACTGGCTGGCAAAAACTAGTTCAACTATATTAATTGAGCTCTTAATATGCAAAGAATGCCGAGTAAATAAAATACGAACAAGAGGCGGTAAATAAAGACAAATATGTTCAGAAAGAGAGAGTGTGAGTTACGCTTTCTATTTTGAATTAAACCATATTATACAAATATACCAAAAAAAAGAACTTAGAAATGAATTTGATATTATATAAATATACCAAAATAATATACCGACAACTACTAAAAAATGAATGTGTTTAAATGTGATATTCTAAAAATATACCACATAATATACCAAAAATACTAAAAGCAATAGTACTTTAAATTAAACCATTCTCTAAAAGCATATCAATATAATATACCGAAAAATATCAAAATATACCATTTATAGTTTGCAGTATATTTTAATATTTTTTAGGTATATTACTTTGGTATGCTTTTAGAGAATGGTTTAATTTAAACACACTATTTTATGTAGTATTTTTTTGGATATATTTCTTTTTTAAAAATATACCAGATTGTCAACCGAAGTCACTAAGGCTAATAATATACAAAAAAGTACTAGATTGTCAACCAAAGATACTATGTGTGATATTATACCAACAAAATACTAAAATCCACCGAAGGTTATATTTGGTATATCAATATAGTTCTTTCTACTTTCGAAATATACCAGATTTTCAGACAAAACATCAATTCTTATAATACCCTTCTACCTATGTGGCATACGCAACGTATACGCAATAATCGAATGAATGCAGCACATCAAGTATACGCCACATACACTTTAAAGTTGCCCACATACAAAATCAGTGATTATACAATATTTCACCAACCAGCAGCAGATAATTGTCATCAGTTCAGTTTTTTTTGATTTTTGTTCGTTTCGATTTTTGTCGAAACACAATTAAAACTTTGCATGCTGCAAAATATTTGCGTGCAAATATTTTGCTGGTCGTTCATCGTGTCGCCCTTAATATTTGGCTTAAATAATTTGATCAAATATTTTAACTTGGTTTCATTAATTAATTCGCACCATATGCACACACACACACACACACATACACCCACACACACAGTAGATTGTTCTGGATAAATGGCTGACCGCATTTAATGTTCATTTTATTTCAGCATTTCAGGATTTTTGGTCGTGGATGAGGAAGTTGAATGGTTTGACTCGACTCTCATCTCATCTCTTCCCTCCGCTCCCCTCATCGATTGCTCATTTCAGGGAGTGGAAGTTGGGGGCGTGGCCTGAGGCTGATGTGGATTGACGCCTGTGCGACAGAGAGAGAGAGAGAGAGAGAGAGAGAGAGCGGAGAGAGTGTCAAGCGGTCGCTTTTTACCGCTGTTTACGCAAGTTTAATAAAACATTGCGGCAAATAATAAATCAATTAAAAATTTACAACAAGCTTTCAGTGGCGACAGCGACAACGACAATGCAAATATGTATATGTGTGTGTATGTGTGTGTGTATGTGTGTGTGTGTGTGCTCAGTGGTGCAGCTATAATCACACCTACATATAATACACACATATATGGGATACTGTGAGTGAGGAAAATTCATAACCGTGATACGGCCAATGTATAAAGCGCTTTGATAGCACAACTTTGCAGCATCCGGTGCGCACTTTTTACTTTGACTGCCATAATGGTTTTAAAATAAATAAGGAAAGTCTACTTGATATTCTGAACTATGCGAAACCCTGTAAGCAGCTCTTAAGAAACTGAAACTAAGAAAAAAATTTAGTTTTAAGCTCACTTATTGTTAAAAAGCTAATTAAAAGATGCCTTTTTTTAATAAAATTATAAGTTGTTTGAACAAATAATTAAAAATATAACTATATATCGTGGTAGTGATATAAATTTGAGATCGAGTTTAATAAAAATTGTAACAGACTTACAATTAACTAAGAACTCACTGAGATTTATCTTTGAGTTCGATTGATCATCAGAAAACTATTTCCCAATAATAAAGAATTTGTTTAATGGCAAAGTTTAATGTCTTTAATAGTTACTTGATCTAAGAAATAATTTCTGATGAATACTTGAAGAGAATAATAACAAGAACAAATGTTGAATAAAAATAACTTTAGCAAGAACAAATTTAACCAGCTGAGTAACTCCTTTGTGCTCAAAACAAAGTTTGCAAGGTATTAAAGGGAAAAACAAAACGAGCTCTCGCTCATTTTGAAGTCGCGTTATAAAATGAACAGTTTCTTTTTCTTTTTGCTATGTGGATATATTTCCTTTTTTTTTGTGTTCATTCGCTTGCCACGCTCAACAAATTTTACAACCATGAATTTTGTTGTACCAACACCGGTCAAACAATTGGGCCTTAAAATATTCAGCGTAAATGAGAAAAGTTTTTTTTTTTTTTGCGGGGCGTTTTGTTTGTTTGCATGTTTTCGTGTTACGGTCGAAATTATTTGCAGTGTTGCGTAACGCGAAGCATTTAAATGAAATGGAATGAAAAGAAATGATGCCGGGCAACAGATTGTTTAATAAATTGCCACAAAAGAGTCTTAAATTAGATGCAACTTGCAACGCAGTCTGTAATTTGAAAGGGCATTTAGCCAAGCTGCAGTTGCAGGCATAAATCAAAGTTTTTGCCAGTGTTGGAAAACGCATCGCGTGAGTTGTTGTTCAAGTATTTATGGAGATTCGTAATTGCATTGCGGGCAGTCATAAAGAATGTGTGTGTGTGTGAAATGCTTTTAGGCATTCGCCCAAAAATCGCTTTGGCGATTAGCTTCGTATCTCTATTAGAGGCCAAGCTGGAATTAGCCAAATGCCAGCTAATTAAAATTGTAAATTTTGAACTTTGCATTAGAGACGCAAGGCGAGGCCAATGCCAAATGACCAGCGTGCACGTCATGCCACACACACACGCACAAGAAGGTGGCAAGGTGGCAAGGCTAATTCTTTCCCTTTTGAATGCTATAAATAACAAGGCAAAGGCGAGTCAAAAGAAAAGGGGAAAAGGAACCAAGTCAAGTGAAGCAAATTGAGTTCAACAAATTACACCTGCTACGAAAAGTGTTTGCAGCAAATGTTGCAGCGAGAGTGTGTGGCAACAACAAGTGTTGCGTTAATTACGTCAGCGGCAGCGGCAGCCAGAAGTGCACTTGAGCATGCAACGCGAGTAGAAGAAGGAGAAGAAGAAGCAGAGGGGGGCGGGGCACAAGAAATGCCAGCATGTCCTTCATTTCTCCTTGCCATTTTGTTTAGTTGACCGGAAACGGAAGGCGCAAGCCAACAACAACAACAATAGAAAAATGGAAGCAGCTGCTGCCAAATTAAACCCGAAAACGTTTGGCATTTCCATTAACCGAGATAGTCAACAAAACAGAAAAGAAAATACGAAAGAAAAAAAAACGACTTCTAAGCCAACTTCTTTCTGTGTGTCGCTTTTAGCACTTTTCTTAATGGCTCAAAAACTGGGCTAACAATGCAAACAATAAATTTATTTCGATTTCTCAGAAAAAGAACTTGCATAAATCAATTTCCCACAAAGAGAGAGAGAGAGGAAGAGAAGTGCAACGGAAAACATTTTATTGCTTTGTTTTTCTTTTAGTTTGCTTTCTTGGCTCGCAACGGAAGCATTTTACCCCCCCTCAAAAACAACTTTCAACAAGAAAAACAAAAGCAAAAACAACAACAACCACAACAAAACAAAAAAGAAGAAGAGACACGCAAAATACAAATTGCATTGGAAATGGAAATGAAAATTGAAATTACCATAAAGCCAAATGCCGAAGCTGAAAACTTTATCGATATTTGCAAATACACAACACTTTTTTTTTATTGCAGCTGCCAAATTGAATGATGAGCTCTGATTTATAACCACGTTTTAGTTTTGAAATATAGCAAATCGCAACGATTTCAGCTCTATTTTAATCTGTATTTTAATGCACATTTAAAACATACGAGTGATTGATGGCAAATATAATGGGAATTAGGTTAAATGAAATTGATTTTTGATAGATTTGATCAAAGAATAGAATTCAACATTAAAAGCATAGCAAAAAACAAAAAATTGATCTATCAATCACATACATAGTAAATCATTGAGAAATTTAACTGTTAATTTAGCATTGTATAGATAGTTTTTTGATTTACTTTACTAAAAAAGTAATTATAGATAACTTGTATCTTAAATCCTTAACCAAGTATATTGGTATCTTTTGGGTATTTAAAATACCAAAAACAAATCTTTACATAATTATACATAATCATTAGAAAAAATTCATTGAAAAGGTGAAAAAATCTGATTAGTATTTGAAAATAGAAAATAAAATCAACTCGAATTTGACTATAGTAAGCAATTTAAGAGAAATACTATTTCCATTTTGTTTTAATACCAAAAATATACCGAATAGAGAATTTAAGTACTATTCCCATATATTTTTAAAAATACCAAATATGCCAAATCACAAGTTTCACATTGTTGAACAATTCAATACATTTTACTTTACTAAAGAAATTTATTAAAATACTATTTCCATTCCATTTTTTCAATACCAAATATACCAAATTTCACTAATTTCACTTTACTTAACAAATTACTAGTATTTCCATCTTTTTTAATACCAAAAATACCAAATTGTGAATTTCACTTTACTAAACAAATCGTTCGAAAGACTATTTCCATATCTTTTCATGTACCAAATCGAGAATTTCACTTTACTTAACGAAATAATGGAGTTACTATTTGCATATTCTTTTTTTTAATGTCAAATAGTCAAATCATCTATATAGATTTTGATGACTTTCTAAACCATTCATTACGAAATATATCTATCTAATCCATCGCATTATATTCTATTTATAGATATGCTTTCAATTCACTTACCTCATCTTTGCCTTTGACGAGACACATTTTGGTATCATCCTCCGGCGACGTCCATATCAGACGCTGTTGTTCCGCGAGATCGTGTATGCTTAAATTAAATACGGTATTTCTGAAACACGAAGATAGAAAGAGATGGGTATAGATAAGTAATAGATATAGGTATTTATGCAGCATTATTGTGAAATTAATTTGAGCAAAAATGCACGTGAAACGTTTTGAGTGGTTGAGAGCGTCGCTTGGTTCAGAGCTTGCGGTTTTGTTAATTAAAATATTAATTAAAATTCGTTTGACCTTTGAGCCACAATCAAACACGCCTCATGCTGGGTCAGCTTGTGCTTTCTAGAAACTCAACCTCTCAACCCTGTGAACCAGTAATGCGAAAATGTATGCAAAAAATTTCAAAATTCTCGTTAATACAATTTTGCCCCACACACACACACACACAAGCAAGTGAGCTTAACGAGTGTACGCGTGTGAGTGTGTGTGTGTGTGTGAGTTTTAAACCAAAATATTGTGGCACAAGGGGCGGCAAGGCGAGACATGTGAGGTAAACAGAAATTTCATAAAATCAACTCATTGATTATTGAAACCACAACTACGTGAGTTTGTGTATGTGTGTGTGTGTGTGTGTGTGGACAGGAGAAACTCTGCATGTGTGAGTGCACTTTGGTCGAATATTTTATGGCTGCCGTGTCATGCGGCAAAATGAGACTGAGAGGCAATCGAAGTCAGGCCACCAACGAACTGGGTGACAGAGAGAGGGGAGTGGGAGGAGAGGCAACGACAGCAACCTTATCGAAACTTCCGGCGCTTTTTGGGTTGAATGCAGCAAAGAGTGCGGAAAATTTAAAATAAATATGTAGTTAACTTTGCATAGAAGCAAAGGCAAATTGGCACAAGCACAGAGTAGAAGAGAGGGGGGTGGGGGCAGGGAGCGTGGGGCCAAATGATGCGGTTAAATGTGAATCTCTCTCACTCTCTCTCTCTATATTCTGCTTCTATCGGTAACAAAGTTCCGTTATGCCAAGCAGTTGTGATAATATTAAGAGACCCTTTTCGCTCTTCAAGTTTCAATTTGAAAACAGCAAAGCGAAGTACAGCAAAAGATAGGGAAAAGAGGGAATGGATGATAGCGTGTGTGCTAGAGCGAGATGAAGTGAAAGTAATTAGAGTGGCTTGTGCTCGCCGCATTTAAAAGTCTCTCAAGCAGCTTCTGATTGCACTTTGCACTCTATCTCTCTGTCTCTCTCTCCATCTCGCTCTTTTCGTGCTTACCTTTGGCAATTTAATGCTGTGCACATGTTTATTGAAGCGCCCTCTATGTGTGTGACAAGCAGGGCAACAATGTTTAAGAGCTTTGTTGGCGCTCTGCCATTGCAATGTTATCCACTGACGTTCCCAAAATGTGACACTCCATGTGTGTGTGTGTGCGTGATTGCGTGAATGTGTGGTGGCCCGACCAATGCAAACAGCATGTGGAGAAAAAATTGCACATTGTCCACTTTGTTAGGCAGTCGAATAAATGCATGTGATTGCAATGCGTCCAATGTACACGCCCGGCCGCAGGGGAAAAAGCACATACTGCACATCACAGCACAGCACCGCGCAACACAAACTCTTCTCGCACTCACTCTTTTCACTTGCCATTGTTTGGCAATTATGCAGCGCGTTTTAATTATGACAACAACGAAACACGAGCAACAACTACGATGCAAACGACAGCAACGACTGGCGACAGCAAAAGCCAGCTTCAAACGACGCGAGCACCAATGCAACCCTGTGGTTTTACAGTTAAGTTTGTTCGCTGCAGTTTACACTTTTGTTGTTGTCAGCTGCGTATAAATATAAAATGTGCTGAGCGAAATTAGCATACAAGTGGAGTGGTAACGAAAGCACGCTGCAGGTGGCGCTTTAACGTGGAGTGCCAAAAAAGCATTAAACGAAAATAAAGTGGAAGCGAAATGGAAGGAACGACGCACACACTCACACAGCTTAAAACAATTTTAGAGCATTTCGACTTAAAGAGAATACTTGTAGAGAAAGACAAAACTACGCCAGCAAAATTAAGCAACATAATCAAGTTTAGAAGTAGTACTAGTATATTTAACTCTACTCATTTTTATAACAAAATAACTAAATAAACGATATTATTGTCATTACTCTTTAAAACGGACCAGCAGAACAAACACAACAAGAAGTGCACATTGTGTCCCAGTTGGGTAGACTGCTTAACGCACACATACTAATGCAATGATATTTACGCACTTGCGAGAGGAGCACAGCTAAACAGCAGCCCAAGGGCAGAGAAGTGCGGCGATAAAGATAAATGCCAGGCAGGCAAAGAGTGTGTGGAATAAACCCCACAGCGAATGAACGGGTGAGCGAGCGCCCGAGAGGTGAACAAAAGTGAGAGGGAGGTGTGGAGTGCATGCTATGTATATAGAACGCATTTGGCGTAAAAACCGCGCTCATAAATATTTTACACACGGCAGGCAGCGGTGCATTGTAGTGGCTGTAGTTACTGTTGTTGTTGTTGTTGTACCTGCAAGCAGTGCAACGAGGCAACGATTATGTAGGATTTTCACTGCTTTGCACATGTTGTGTTGTTGTTGTTGTTATTATTATTGTTGATGATGCTGTTAGTGATGCGCATTTAGCTGCATTGCAGTTGTTCAACTTTTGTAACTTAAACGCAATTCGCGTATAAGTAAAGAAGTTTTCGTTAGTGACTACACACGTAAGCCAACTAAAGCAGTGTTGTCGATAACTGAAATAGCATTAGAGTTTATAGACTGCATTTAATTTCATTTGATGCACTCTTTGCCATATTTTATTTGGCGATGCAATTAATCCGTTTAGCTGGCGAGTGTTATGCAAATGCTATTTATGCATTAGAATAAAATGTGCAAAATATCGCACAATTTCAGATATGCGATTTATTCATGGTCCAGAGAAAACCACGAATCATCGACAGACCGCAGATATTTGCAACATCAAATGCCTCGTTGCATTTCGATGGTCGAAGTGCTCACAGCTTTTGCCTGATTTGCCTAGTTAACATACACACACACACTCACACACACATACACATTTTTGCAATCATGTGAATTCAAGTATTTACGGATCTATTATGGGGAAATGCGCGCCATTCACATTTTAAAATATTTAAATTGGAATTTTTGCGTCAAGTGCTCTCCAATGGCATTTCAAAAGCCAACTTTAACAATTTTATATGAAAATGAAGAAGCGAAGAATATAAATATATATTTTATTCCGACACTTTGTGTGACCCATTCACATGATTTTGCCATAATTTTCGAATAATGTGAAGCAAGTCATCGTTTTCATTACTTTGTTTTCGCGTCTAGAAACATTTCTTGGACCCTTTTCATGTTTGAAATGTTTGCAAAGAGCAGCAAAACAAAAGCCACATGCACATAAATAACGGCATTGTGGTTGACGGGCTTTCAAAGACGTTAAAACAGCACGACAAAGAGGGACACAAGAGAGAGAGGACGAGAGAGCAAAGCGAAGTAATGGCAATGAAAGATGCCATAAAATAGATTGAGGCAACCTTGCGGCGGCCCAAAAACAAATAAAATACGCCGCCATTTTGTGGTTTGACCCACAAACAAAAAAAAAAACAAAATAAAAGTATCAAGTAGACAAAACAGCATCAAACACAAAAGAGAGTGAAGAGTAAAGAGAGTGAAGAGAGAAGCAACAGTCACAGCAAAACATGCAAATTGCTCTTACGACGCGTTGACGTCGCAAATCTAGTCAGCTCCCCCCTCAAGGCGAATGAAGTGAAATCGAAAGAAGCAGGAGAATTGTAAGAAGAAGCACCCTCGAATGTAGAATGACCTTGGGAACAGAGCTCGAAATGTGCTCAACGCGTTTTGCTCATCATTATCCCAACACGGAGTTATCTGCTTCTGCTTCGCGTGTGGCCAATAAAATGCGAAATTTATTATGCACTGCCATATTTATTACGCTCTGCGTCTGTGCATGGCATCCAAATACGATGAATATAAATTATGCATTTTTTTCTTGCGCCCTTCAAATCTGATTAATTTTCATATTTTTTCATTTTTTTTCTCTGCTTTTGCTTTCGCTTCTGCCATTGTCACATTTTGACGAGCACCAAAAAAAAAAAAAAAATGGCACATTATGTGTGTGTGTGTGTTTTTTTTTCTTTCTTGCGAGCGAAATTTAAGCATCATTAGCGCCATTTGAATAATGTTCATAATTTATTTGTTGTTATGCCACTTATAGATTATTTATTAGCCACAGGCCAACAAAATAAGCACTGCATTATGTCCTATATAAAATACACATTTTTTAAGAGCATGTTAAGCAATTTGTTTGTAACCTAAACTTGTAATTGCATATTCGAGTTACAGAAAAATGGCATTTCAATAAGGATTTTCTTTGCCACATTTTCTGTAATTCGAGGGAAAGCTTCATTGAGTAAATGTGTTTCAAATTTAATAAGGGAAAATCAGTTACAATCGATACTCGACGATAGTCAATTTGGAGACATTGATAGTATCAATAGTGCCATCGATAGTGACCAAACAACTATCGATGGATTTGTGGGGCTACTATCGTTTATAGCCGATAGTGCCATCGATTGTTCTCCACTTCTAGTCTTGATAAATAGGCGAAATAACACATTTCAGAAGACTTGTCATCTATTCAATCATATATATGCCTTCCACAATATATTTAAAATTTGTCAAGCAAATCTTTTTGCTTTTCATTTCATTAACTGTTCACATTGTTCTTAAAAAAATTTTTCCACATTTCGAGTTGACTTTTCTTTGGGCCAATTATAAAAGCCACACAGATTAGCTTCGCTACGCAAAGAAAAGTTTCGTTGACCAGAAAATTTAGAAGTTCAAATTTTGCTCGCAATTCGATTAGCAAAAGTTGCTTCTTTTTTTGCGAACAAAATAACTCCGAATGAAGTTGCCAAACTCAGTGACAAATCTCGCCGTTCTCAGAGTTGCTTGCCACTTGCCACAAAAGCCAAGTTGCAAGTTGCAAGTTGTGTTTGCCTGCCATGAATTTCTCACCTATTTTTTTCTTTATTTTTTTTCTGGTGCACGTGCTGCAATCGATTCGCTTGCAATTGAGATGGCAAATTGCGGCACTTTGCGAATGTGTGATTCATGGCGAGTGAGTGAGAAGCTGAAAGCTGAAAGCTGGCAGTCAATGCCAATCCCGAATCCGGCTCTGAAACTCAACTCCTCTGCCATTGCCAGTCAACTTTCAATGTCACACGTCATCAAACTTTGCGCTACTTTGGCAGCAGTTGCACACAGCCTGCAAACGCTTTCAGTCCCAGCATCCCACCCAAAAACACCTCACTTCTCTCCCTCTTCCCCCTTCGCTCTGCACTTGAGGCTTGAAAAGAAGTTGACTTTGGGTCCGGGCACATGCGATTTGACAGCCTTTGTTCGATTTGTTCCCTGCTCAATTGTTTGTTCCCTTTCCCACTGCTTCCCTTCGCCACTGCTTTCCTTCGCCACTGCTTCCTTTCTCTTTTCCTTCCCCACTGCTTGCTCTTTCTCGAGGCGCTTGCATTGGCTGACATAACGGTAAATGGCTTTTCTGCATTGCCAAAAGCTAAGCAAATCAAGCATAATTTTTGCCCCGATGTGGCAACGCCATGGCATGTGCTTTGCCTCATGTGTTGCTCGCCAGCTGGACAAAGTAAAATGTGACTTGGCACTGACTCCCTTTGTTTCCCTCATTCTTTCCTCTTTCCTCTCCTGTCTGCTTCCTTTTCGTGCCGTTGCAGTCAATGCACAAACATTATCAAGGCACAAAAGCAGTTTTCCTTTTGCCTGGCTGACATATCCCCATTTCCTGTTCTTATTAGCAGCGATTAGTCACAAGTGTTGCCACCTTTTTTGTTATCCCAAGGCTATTTTGCTTTATTTCTTTCATTTCATAATCGTGATCACTATCTAGTTGAACCTCTAAGAAAGTATTTTAATAAATTTAATTCTTTTAAAATTATTTTCGAGTGTTAGTTAGAAAGTGTATTCATACTATTAACCACCTTTTTTATTATTCCAACTTTATAACTCCTAATACATACATTTCCCGCTCTTATTAGGTGTTGCCACCTTTTCTATTTCACTTCATTTCATTCCTTTTTTATCTTAATACCTATCTAGAATCTAGTATGTCTAGGAATTCAATATTAATATACTTTAGTAAATGAACTTTTATTAGCGTTGCCACCTTTTCTATTATTTTAACTTTATAACTCTTCTGCTTTTCTATTTAAATTTTGATCTCTAGCATCTAATTTTTATCGCTAAAGCGCCACTAATGGGATCATCATATTTCTACTCAAACAATAAGTGAGTATTACATTCAGTCTGAAAACATTGGCCAAACTAATCTTAGATAAAGCGTTGCCACTTCATTCTAAAATATACTTCAACGGCTTTTGCATATTAATACACATTATTCCTTAACTAAAATTTTATGAACTTTACTTCTACCAAAAAATGGCAGGCAAGAAGAAAGTAAGAAAGTATTAATCTATACAGCGTTGCCACTTAATTTGCTCCTTTGTTATTCAAAATTACATTTCAGCTGCTTTTTATAGTAATGTAAATTATTCCTTAACTAAAAGTTTATGCAGTTCACTGCTATCAATAAATTTCAGGATATCTGCAAGTCTGTCTCATACTAGCGCAGCGTTGCCACTTAATCTCTGTTTTGCATATCTGTCCATTTCTAACTTAATTTACTGCTTTTTCATCCTAAACTACATTTTAAAATCGTACCTTAACTAGCACTTTACCCACTTCATATACCAACAAATAGCAGGGTATCTGGTATCATATCAAGCCTATTCTTCCGCAGCGTTGCCACTTGCTCCCAACAGATGCATTCATTCGCCTGGCTGTCAGTGCCATTGGCCACCCTCTGAACTCGTTGCTTCTGTTTTGGCATGCATCGAATTGACGGTTTGAATTTCATGTTATTGACCGACGTTTTTCTTTTCGAGCCTCCCTCTTCACTCTCCTCTCACGTATTTTGCCTTTGCTTTGCCATTCCATTTGTGTGATTCCCTCGTCAGCACTCAATGCAAGCAGAAAATGTCCAAACTGTCAAATGCCAAAAAGCAAAATGTGAATGCGAGGAGTTTTCAGCTTCAGTCCCCGAGACTGGAGAATGCAGCTCTGAGCTGGACGGTTGAGATGTGAGCATTTGGCATTCGGCAAACGGGCATCGGACATCGCCAGCATGCTCAGAGCTCACCTCTGGCCATATGTGTCACCATCTCTCTCTCGCTTTCACATTCGACTGACCCACGGCAACATGACAAAGCGAATTGCTTTTGCCTCGAGTCGAGTCCAGGACTGAAGTCCTATTCCTATTCCTATTTCTATTCCTATTCCGATTCATAAGCATGATTAAAGTCCAAGTACAGCGCACTCACTCAGTGAGTCAATTACCTACCCCAAACTCTTCTCTTTTGGCTACATAAAATATTAGCTACAGGTCACTCATTTCCAATTTGTCAGGCTTTGCTCGCATTTCCCAAATTTCCTCCCCCCCACAAAAAGAGCTTTTAGTCCCATTCAACGTTCCTTTCCATCTTCCTCTGCTGGATTTCTGATTTCTCGTATCATTTGCAAAACGTTTGCATATTTTAAGCATCAAAATTCGGCACCAGTTAAGAGAGAGAAACACTGAGTACTTTTCCCTTCTCCTCGTTGTCGCAAATTCAATTTGCCTAATGAATGCAATATTAATTACTTATAACAATGAAGCTCAATTCAGTCTCTCTGATGCTGATGATGCTGATGCTCATTTCTCCCCTTCGTAATGCCTCAAGCTGCTATTATTATTATTATTATTACCAAAAAGTTTTGCTGGCATTTGCATAAAATACGACAAAGGAAATTTTGGAGCCCAACATGCGAATAATTCATCATCATCTCATCGTCTCTGATGTTGACTGTAATTAGTTTAACATGTTCAATCGACTTTTTCATCGAGTATTCTTTGGGCAAACATTAATGTGCATTTCGCATATCGATTGACAAGCTGAAGAAAACTGCATTCCAGTTTTAAAGTGATTCAAGCAAAATTCTCTCTCACATTTTACGCTCACGAGAGAGTAATTTAGGAGGTAGAGCGTGAGCGAGAGCGAGACAGCTATTGCAGCAGTGAAAAAAGAAGACAACGATAGCTAAAGAAAATGAGAACTTCAATTGGGGAAAAAAGTAAACCATTAATAGAAATAATTTACCTCAATTTATAATAATAATAAAGTTTTCTGCATAAATCACAAGTCAACATTATCATTATAATATTTCCTTAATGCTTCAGTAGAGATATATCATGTAAAAAGTATGACTATCGTTAAGAATAAATGTGATTTGTTCGATTATGAACAGAAAGAAAGCATAAAGCAAATTTAATCAGTTCTTAAGAAAAATATAAAAACAGTTTAGCAACTTTGAACTATATTTGGCAACAAATTATCTAAAGTAAAACTTCGTTTAGTTAAGTTAACTTTAAAATATATAACTGGTAACAATTTATGTAAATCATTCAATATTAAAATTCTCCTATCATAACTTAGAAACATTTTTATAAACAAATTTCGATTCAACACAAATTTCTCAGCTACAATTTGCAATATTTTTCAAGGAGGCAAAGCAATCTATACAAATTTGCTGTTGTGGTAGTAAAAAGAAGACAGCTATATGTGCTGCTAGAGATGACAGTAATTGTTAGTTAGAGATGGCAAACTTATCGCATGACATCGAGTTGCCAAGGCAGCCATAGAAAATTGTGTGCTGCCTTTTCTATGTATACATGTATTTATTACTATTATATACATGAACTGACATTATCTGGGCTGCTTTAAGAGGCTCCACTGACATCATTGATGCTCCATTGTGCTGACACTTTCGTCTAAAAATTGCCATCGTTCTCTCTCTTTCTCACTCTCTGTCTTTCTGTCTTTCTCTTTCAGCAGTCGAGTGGCAAGGTATCAGAGAATGAATAAAGCTAAACAATGCCCAGTAGGCAATAGCGCATAGTGTGGCAACAATGGAAGCCTCTACTTGCAACGCCAGCTATTGTTAGTCGAGATAGAAGAAGAAGAAGGAGGAGGAGAAAGAGGGGAGCGAGAGGAGAAAGAGGAAGAGCAACGGTAGCGTGTGGAAGGACATTTGTTTCACAATTCAATCTACAATCTGCAATCAAGACGAGAGCAAGGCAAAAAAGCGAGAAAGAAGGCAGAGAGAGAGAGATAGAGAGTGAAAGAGAGAGAGAGAGAGAGAGAGAGAGAGAGAGAGAGAGAGAGAGAGAGAGAGAGAAGAGAGAGAGAGAGAGAGAGAGTGTGTGTGCATTGCATTGCAGATTAAAATCAGCCCAGGGCTCGAGGAGAAAACTGAGCGAGGCGCCTTCATAAAATTCCACTGAAAATTCATTTTGGCTAGCCGCGAGTTCCATGAGGTATGCAACACAGAGAAAGAGAGAGAAAGATAGCGAGAGAGAGAGAGAGTCACATAAAAGCGCGTATAAATCGCTGCAAATTAGCTGGCGATTGTTGTGCACACACACTAACACACACACACACACATAGAGAGAAGCAAACGGAAATGAATTTGTGGCGCAAAAATGATTGTTGCACAGTTGCACAAAGGCAAGCGAACGAATGAACGAATGAAATGAAATGAAAATGAAATAAAAGATGGACGCAACAAAATCGAGCATACGACGTGTGTGCCACTTTCTCTCTATCTCTATCTGTGTGTGTGTGTGTGTGTGTGTGTGTGTGTGTAAACGAATTTGCGCCACGCCAAAGGAAAATTGCATGCAGCAAATTGAATTGCCCAAAACACTGCACAGTGGATCGCGGAGAGGAAATTAAAAATATATTGCACACAAAGTGATATATTTCAAATTGAAGTTGATTTCAATCGTGTTGCTATAGACACGGAGAGAAAAAATCTAGAATGAAACAATCTTGATATATGATTTTTAGGCTAAAGAAATCTTGAATCAAAAAATTAGAATGAAATTTTTTGAAAATTCGATCTTAAAAAGAATAATCTTTATATATGATTTATTTAGGCAGAGAAAATCTTAAATAAATAATGTTATGCTAAATTTGCATTTGAACTTTTTATTGTAAATTTTCAATCAGGATTTTTATTTGCTAAATTAAAAACATCTTATTTTACCATAAAATTCTCGATTCAAGCAAGTTTTAGAAGTATTTAAGATTGAGAAGAGGATTTGCATCTTGATTTAATCTTGATCTTCAATCAAGATCCATAATTATTATTTAGATTTCAAGATTAAAAACATCTGATTTTAACATAAAAACCTTGATTTAAGAATGTCTAGATTGAAAAGAAGATAGCAAATATTGATTTACGTCTTTTTCGATCTTGAAAAACGAGCTATTTAGATTGGAAATATCTTAAATTAAGATTTTTATACTAAATTTGGATTTTAGGATTATTAAAATCCTATATAAAGAATGTAGTGTATTAAATTGAATGCTTTAAGAACTTTTTTATCTTAAAAAAAATAGATTTTTTTTGTTGTTTTTTTTTTCAAATCTCTTTCTGCCTTCTAAATGATAATCTATGTTTGTCTATAACATAAATTAAACATTTTTTGATCTTGATTTTAGATTTAACTTTGTTGGTTCAATATTGAGATTTTTCCAATCTATAATGGTATAATCGTATCGTAATCGTATAGTTTTTCAATTCTATAAAATTAAATTTCTAGGTAGTCTAGAATAAAATGTCTTGATTCAATTGTGACATAAAACAATTTTGATTCAAGATTTTATTCATGATTTGAGCACGTTTTTTTCTTTCTGTGTAAATGAGTTATCTATAGACTGTAAACGAATCAATATTGTGCAATTTGGTGCCACTGTGCAGCAGGCTCGTTGCACGCTGAAAAAGACGTTAAAAGCCAAAAAGATAGGCCGACATATGCCAGAGCGAAACGGAGAGAGGGAGAAGAGAAAGAAGAGAGAGAAGAGGGAGAGAGAGCGACTAACGTTAAAATGGTTTTTTCGTTTAGCCATTTTATTTCCGCCTTTGTCGCCATTCATTCGATTGCCAACTAAGAGGGGCAGAAGGGGGAAGGGAGAGCGACAACAGCTGGCGGCACATTGCGGCAGACAGACACACAACAAACACACATACACAACACACACATAGAATATGTCGACTTAATGTGTTAACCCAATTTCCATGTGGCAAAGCCCCTTGAAAATAGATCAGATAAAGACAAACGACAAAATCCGTGAATAACAAATTTAACGCTGAATTACGATTACGATTACTCGATAACGATTACTCGATAGCGATTATTTGCCAGCTAGTCAAGTCAAAGTCGACGAAGTCAAGTGGCAGGAAAATGAGAAAATCTTTCCTCTGATTTTATTTTGGACAGGAAAAAAGCCTTCTTCAAACTGATTTGCATAAGTGAGTGAGACGTAGGAAGCGAAGGATTAAAGCGACTAGTGAAATGCTGATGACAAGCACAAGGATGATACTTAGGCACTGAGACGTTGACGTCGACAATTAGATTGCATTTCCTTGCCACGAAAAACTTTTGCCCCATAATTAAAAAGTGCAGTTTCAGCTATAATATCAAAATGAGCTCGTTATGTTTGTCACTCAATTTATACATTTGATATTTCAACAGTTTTGCAACGACTCAATTACTTTGTGTGGTTTGTGAGAGAGAAAATATTGCTAAGGAATTCAAAGAAATATTCCAATTAGAATATATATTCACATAAAATGCTAGCTGACCATGGCCGCTAGATGGCGCGAATGAAAATGGTGTGACGATAAATGAATCAGGCATAAAAAGATGCAACAAAAATATAAAATTAAAAGTAACTCATTCGCAGAATTCCGTATTATAAGAAATTTAATTAAAAGCAATGCCTATACAAATTCATTTACATTTTAAATTAGCAATATTATGTGAACAACCGAAATATTCTAGTTAGAATTTATTTCACTTGCAATGCTAGCAATCATAAACACTAGATGGCGCTAGCTCAGCATCAATAGCTATAAAAGCAGTGAAAATAGTGGCAAATAATGCAATGTTTGTTCTATAGTGATGCACATTTTATAATTCATAAAAAGAGTCAACAAAAATGGAAAGTTAAGCGTAGCACATTCGAAGAATTCCGTACTATGACGAATTTCATTATTAGAAATACCAAGCAAAATCAATTTACATATTAAATTAGCAGCATAGTGTGATTCAATGAAAAAAGTTATAAATAAACAAATTTAATCTAATTTCAGTTTCAAAATATTCTTCGCTTGACATGCGAGCTATATTTAGAAGTTTGCTTTTAGCCGAGGCGTTGATCAACATCCTCGATAGTATAGTGGTTAGTATCCCCGCCTGTCACGCGGGAGACCGGGGTTCAATTCCCCGTCGGGGAGAGATGTTCAAATCTTTTTTTTACTTTTTTTTTTAATTTCTAGTTAATGCTAAATGCTATTTATTTATTTTTTAAATAGTTTTAATAAATATAAACTCAATTTAAAATGTGTAGTCGATAAAACATATTACTTTACTCTTAGCAATGCTTTCAAGATACTTTAAATTTCTTTATATTAGGTATTTTACTGAAAACAATATAAATTTGCCAAAGTTTCTCCTTTTAAATTTGCATTTTGAACTTCTAAAGATGTTCTTCAAATGTGCCGCACACTTAACTCTTTCCACTTGTGCTGCGAATTCAATCAATTCGGGCATGATTAAATTTGACTCAATGTACAAATAGAAATGCGAGAAAGATGGGGGAAAAACCTGATTACCTGCACAAATTTGTGGCCTGTTTTCTCAGCCATTCTGCTTTTGAGAGAACATTGCTCCCTATCGCGTTAGCTGCTGTTTTTGGCAACTTAACAAATTCACTTTGACTTTGCATAGCGAGAGCAGAAAGAGTGAATGCTGCTGCTGCCTGGTTACCTGACATTCTCGAGTGTGTGTGTGTGTGAATGTGAATATGTTAAAGGTAGGGCAACTTATTCGTTCGTTTGCTTATTTTGCTTTTCTTTTACTTTCCGTTTTCCCGTCATTTCATTTCTACTGTTGCTGTTGCTCTGTTTCTTTTTGTTGCTGTTGTTGTTTTTCTTTCCGTTGCTGTTGCTTTTGCCTCTACACTCTCTCTCTTTTCCCCTCTGTGCCCTTTACCAACATTGTTCATGACGTTTCACATGCAAAACGCGTGTCACATTCGCATTTCCGCCCTGTCATGCTAGTTTAGTAGGGTGCTGCCCTGCTCCCACCCATACGCATACATATGCGAGTAGGTGAGTGTGCTACCCTCGCTTTTTGGCTTTGCCTCGCTCTTGCGTTGCCATCCTCTTTGGTTACTTTGACGCTCTCTCTCTCTCTTTGAGTTCACATAAGTGGACCTCTGTGCGTGTGTGTGCGTGCACGTATGCGTACGTTTGTGTGTGTGTGTGTGTGTGTGTGTATAGTTGGGTCTCCTTTCGGAATGTGTAACTTGTTAAAAATCCATTAATCACGTAAGTGGCAACTCTGGCAAACGACAAAGCCAGCATACAAATGCGTTCATGCGTGCAAAAACTCAGCTCTAGCAAAAAGCCGACAAGCTCTACCCACGCTCTCCTCTCGTTCTCCCTCTCTCTTCACACACACACTGCCTGCTGCTGCTTTGCTCACCATTACTAATACAACACTAATTTGTATGCGTGTGTTTGGCGCTCACTTAATTTTTTCTGGTTTGCTTGCGTTTCTGTTGTGTTTGCATTTTGCTGGCTCATTATGCTCCTCTCTCACACTCCGTCCCCACTGCCCCCTCTCTAACACTCTTGCTCTCCCGCTCTTCTCTCTCTTTATGGCATCACTCACACATTACACTGCCTCGCAACACACTTCGTTCATTACGTTTTTCCAACGAAATAAGCAAGCCGGAAATTATGCATGTAATTAAATTTACAACAACAAGTAAATGTGGGGGAAATGGCACAAAAAGAAAATCATAAATGTTTTAGTTGGCTGTCGTAAATTGCATTCTCGTTGTTGCTGTTGCTCGACAAGCGTTTTTCCTGCGTCCAAGGAGTATAAACATTAAACATTCGAGAGACACACACAAAAAAATACAAAAAAAAAAGAGAAACTGCCAAGAATGTCATAAATGAATTATGTGTGAATAAAAAGCGAAGCAAACACTGCAAAAGCAAATCCCGTTAGACAGTGGCTGCATTTTTAATGCCAAATGCGCTTTTCACGCGCTTTTTCTTTTCTGACTAATTCATTAAACAGCAAAAAACAATCGAGTAGAGGAGAATAATAGATGAGGAAAGTGGCGAGAGAACGATTATTTCAAAGCGAATTGAATGTAAGGTGAAAGAAAGATAAAAAAAAGTTAATAAAGTAAAGATACATAAAATTGTTTAAAATTAATATTGATTGGATTAGAACTGTTTTTATATATATTTATCATAATCTATCAATTTAATGCATCAATTTCATTTAAATTCATTTATAATAGTTTAACATAATTGTATTAAATTTTAAATTTAAAGAATTGAATAAACGCAATCCATTTGTATTAAAATTGCTGCAATGCATTTCTAATAATCTATTTTAATCTATAATTTAATAATTTTATGATTTGTTCAAAGCAAACATTGCAATGCTCAAGTAAGTTTTTGAGCGAGCAAAATAATTTGGCAAATCATCAATGTGAATGCGAGAATTTAATTCCATTGGCAAGAAATCAAGTTGCATTTTAAAAATATGTATTTTTCACCCCGCAAATTATTAATTGTGTTTGCCGTTGGCTTTCAGTATTTTGTGCTCTTAATTTGCGAAAATGGAATTATTATTTGTATTAAGAGCAGCTCGCCAAAAGCTGTGGCTTAGTTGTGTTTGGTGTGATACTTTTTTAGTTTGTGAGGCGAGTCGACTAAAGAGGGAAAGAGGGAGGCATTGCAACGGCAAATATTAAATGCAACGATGGCACAAAACCGCACTAATTGCGAAAACCAAACCAAACATTTTCCCTCAGCGCCTTTGAAAATTCATTTTGTGCTATTTTCCCCCAAAAAGGCAACGAGTGAATGTGTGCGAGTGTGTGTGTGTGTGTGTGAGTGTGCGTGGCCTGTGCGAAAGCCGCAACAAACACAAAGCAAAGAGAGAGAGAGAGAGAACAAGCGAAAAAGAGAGCAAGAGAGTGTGAGAGCGAGTTGTACATAGTCGAAGTGGACTGCCAACTCGTGTTAATATTAAATTACCAAAAACTATTTGCAATATTTGAAAGTTTTGCACTGTCTGCTGCATCTTGGCGAGGAGTGAGAAGAGGAGGGGGGTGAAAAGAAGTGTGTGGCGACGTCTTGTCTTACAAGCTGCACGCATTCCTTTGGCACAAATTCCTACGGTTCTTTTGCCATGTACAGACACAACAATAAGAAGAAGGAGAAGAAAGAGAAGAGAAGCGAGACACACACAAGTTTATTATGTCTGGTGCTGGGCAAGCGAGCCGGAAAGTATGCAACATTTTAATATGTGTGTCAGCTGGCGCACATTTGCATGTGAGTGGTGAGTGGAGAGTGGTGAGAGTGAAGAGTGGGGAGACTGAAAAGTCTACTCTCCCAGTCAGCTAGCTTTTCCATTGTCTATGTCTGCATATAATAAACCTGGCAAGCAACAGCATTCGCAGCAAGCATCTTTTGCGGCTTTTTGTGTGCCCAACGACAGAATTTACAATACGCTCCTACACTTTGTCAGCTATCCCCACCCCTCCCCACTCTACCCTTTTAACCTCCCGCCCCGGTTCTTTACTTTTGTCTTGTTGTTGCTGCTGCTTCTTCTTGTGGCAGCAACCCTTTAAGTTTACCACTTGAGGCTCAGCTCGGCTTCAAAACTTTAGCAGCCCCCCCCTTCACTACCCACCCACTCAACTACCTCTCTCTCTCTCTCTCTCTCGCTCTCTCTCTGTCAACCTTTCATATCTTGGGGGCACCTGCTGCAAAGTTTTGCTCAACGTTTTTTTCTTTGTTTTTCTTTTGCCAGCACTGCAAAATCAAAGTTACCACACGGCACACGTTAGCTTCTGGCTCTGACTACCAGACCGACCCCTTACACCCCTCCTCCCTTACTCCAAGTTGAGTTGCTGTCTGGCCTTGCGAACTTTTCATATACTCAGTATTTTCTACTTAAATTAAATACAATGTGTGCGAAAAGTAAATTGAAGTTTGCTTTATATGGATTTTGCACTCTTCCACGCCTTCGTCTTCGCTGCATTTTCGGAGTTTCATTTAAAACATGTTAAACAAATGCTGACGACGAGGCTTACACACACACAAACACAAACACATAGACGCCCCAAAAAAGTTGACATTACGAAAGTCGCAGGTAGAAGGTAGAGAGAGAGAGAGAGACAGAGGGAGGTTAACTTGTTAAAGGCTTCAACTTTGAACTTTCAACTGTTGCCTGCCTGTCAAGACTTGCTGCTTTCTGATTTTCCACCCCACTCCACCCAACTCGATGTGATTGCAACGCGCAGCTTAATGCCAAATTCAGAAAATTCTTACGCATAAAATCCTTATATGGGAACGAAAAAGTTTTTCGGAACGGTGTTCGAGGTTTCCTTCTTACCTATTAAGTGTACGTAATGACTTCTTTCCCTCTCTCTCTATCTCTCTATCTATCTCTACAATGTTTCTCCAAAGTTAAAGCCGCCTTTTGCTTATGTGGTTGTCGCATAGAAAAATATGTTAAGCAGCCCTAAATTTCATTATATGTATAAACTAAGGCACCTGCTAAGCAAGCGTATCCATTTGTGGTTATCAAAGTGACTTTGTTGCTTAGACTTGTTTTTGAAGTGCGGCGAGGTTTGTTCCTCACTAAGTAAAATCCTTCTTTCAACTCCCTTTGAGAGATAAATTTGAGTTTGTGTATTCATATCAATTGCTTACTAAATATTCAAATGAATTGAAAGTGAAACTTCTTGTGCGAAAGGAAATACTTCCGCTTAGAGTGGGAAAGAGTTCAAGAGATCCCCTTACATTATTTCCTAAAGATTATTTGGAAGTTGGCTGACAAAAATCGTTTAATGAGTCTTCCATGAGGGGGATGGCTGAGTAGGATTCTTTACTATGCGCCAATGTTTCGGGTAATGTCGATCCTAGCGGACGGTTCTGTTCCTTGTTTTACGAGTTCTTGACAAGAAGTAAAGTCCATGGTATAAGATGTGAGGGATCTATAAACTTCTCTAATTCCTTTTTGAGGCAATTGCTTCGTCTATAAACTATTATAATATAATAATAATGTAAGCAAATGAGTTTACATCAAATGAAATTTGTATATTCTTAAAACATTTCGATTAATTCATCACTACAAATCCTAAAGTTGAATATTTTGTATCTCTCCAAATTCCCATAGTTCTTTACAATATCCTCAACCTTTTCAACTCGAATTTTAAGATTAAACAACAAGCTTGTTTTTCTCTACTTCTACAACTATAACTTTTACAATAATCAATAAGTATTTTTCTCTCTATGCAAATTACAAAAATTTCCAAAGCTTCATTCGATCTTCTTCCCATCGCCTCCATCGATTTTCTTCCTTCCAATTGAATACTAATTGTTCAACCACTAAACCTTAAACCATTTTAATTGTTCAACAATTTACAAACAAACTTCCCGTAGCGTAGAAAACAATTCAAGTTTTGGCACAGCCACCATGGCGTATGAGCAATGCAATTATAAAAAAAAACAAGCTTTAATCAGAGTCTAAACCACTTTCTATGACCGAGGCAGAGGCAGAGGCAGAGGCCGAGGCATGAAACTCATAAAGTGCAGCGCCAGAGCAAAACTTTGACTCATATTCTGAAGAATGAAAAAATGGGGCAGCGGAAAGCAGAGAACTTTCCTTTTGGGGTCCTTTGCCGACGCCCTCTCGACATGGAACATGGAACAAAGGCGTCGCAGGACGCACAACAAAGCGGAATTAAAAGTGATAAAGTAGGCGGCCAGTTTTGCAGTCCAAAAAGACCTCTTGAGAGAGTCCGCAGCAGCTCAGACGCAGCATGGGATTTGGGTTGAGTGGAGCAACAAAGGGGGAGACACACCCCTGGATGCAAGGATGCGTTTCCAGTTGCAGAGAAGAAGAAGACAAACAGAAAGTAAACTCACCTGGCACCGATGAGCAGGCTGTTGCCATCCTTGGTGACGAGCTTGAAGTGATCCACGACACTCTCGTTGCCCAGAAATTTCAGTATATCTTCGGGACCTGCAAAGAGAGACGACGAAAATGCAAATTATTAAAAGCTTGTAAAAACGTGGAGAGAGTCGGGGAAGGAACATTTTAAAGGGAGGTACGTCGACGACAAGTAAATGCCTAATTAGGCAATTAGGCGGCGTTAAAGGGGAGAACAACAAAAAATGAAGCAGCTGAAAAACGAAATACTAAAAGAGCTGAAAATGGCGCAGGGCAGGAAAACAATGCAGCTGCCTCACAGTTTCCTGACGAGCTCGAGTTGAAGTTGAGAGTCGGGAGTCGGGCGTCGGGAGTTGGGAGTTGGGAGTTGCCTCCCAGAGTCCTGTTCCTGATATGCAAATGCGGGCGAGCTGCACAAAGGATTGCCCCGTTTAGCAACGAGGAAAAACAGCAGCGAGAAGAAGAACTTGCAAAGTTTTTTATCATTTGTTTACTTTAGCCAAGAGTCGCAGCATTTTAGTTTTTTAGCGTCTGGGAAAACGCGAGCAACCGCTGATAGTTGTCAGGCTGTCACAAGCTGAGCCACTCTCTGATAAACTAACTAACACAAAGAGAGAAACCGAGGGGAGAAACGATGGGAAGGGAACGAGAGGGAAAAGCGACTTAACAACAAGTGCTGCTCTTAAATCTCCCTGGGAGTTGTCGGTAATTATACTTATGCCAAGGTGTTTGTTTGTTTGTTTGGCCAAGGGATACTCATTACTAAAATAATGGCATTTTACTCGGGCGACAAACAACAACGAATGCTTTTAGTCTAAACAAGTTTTTCGCTCTAAGGTTCTATTTGTGCTTTTCTTGCCACAACTTCTTGCGACATCTTTCTTACCTCCTGATACCTTTAACCTTTTTCCCCAAATTGAAACTGTTTTCCCTTTTTTTTTTGGTAAGTTAATCTTAATTAGTTCTGCCTTTCTTTCAGTTGACCAAGTAAATACTTTTAATTATTAAAATTTCGTAGGAAACCTTTGTTTAAGTAAATTCTTTTAATTATTAAAATTGCTAATGGAAGCCTTTCTTTGGGTTATACAAGTAAATTCTTTTAATTATTGAAATTTCTTGAGGAACCCTTTTCCCGCTTTTGTTCTGAGGATATCTTAATTAATTTTTGCATTTTAGAGAACGTTTTCTTAAAGGTAAACCAAATATAGAGCTTTTCCGTAAAGTTTTTAAAATTTCAAAGACTATATTGAAATGGAAATATATTTTTAATAAATAATAAAATAATAAACGAAAATATTATTCAATATATCACAATTGAATAATAAGAATACTACATCTATTTGTTTCTTTGGTAAATAACAATAATTTTGGTATTTACTATCCTTGGTAGAATACTACTCTTTGCTAAATAAGTTTATTTTTAGTATTTAATTTACTTGACTTGCTAAATACTAAAAATTAATGGGTTTCCTTGGTCTACACTACTTCGAATTATTATTTCTGCTTCTTTCCTTAAGTATTCTTCCCTTCGAAATATTATTTCTGCAACTTTCTTTTAATTTTCTTCTTCCCTCCTGTTTCTTCAACACATCCTTGATAACATCGCGAAAAGTTTTAGCATTAGTGCAAGTGAATTTCTGGAATATACCCAAAGATTTCTTCTTTAACCATTTGCTGCGTTTATTTTATCAACTCGAAAAGTCTTTAGCTTCTGCCTTTATCCTTTATTCTTTGCTTTCATCCCGTTTCTCAGACAATAAACCTTAGACAAAAAGCAAAAAGAGAGAGAGAGAGAGAGAGAGAAACCCGCATCGCAGTGTTGTGGAATCATTACGGATAAAGTAACACGCCCTTTGTCAGAGTGTCCCCTCATTTGATCAATGATGTCGCAGCGAACTTTTTTAACCCAGCTTTTAACTTTGACTGCAAGCGGTCAACCACAAAGAGCGAAAAAGTTTCAGCGCTCCTTTTTTGCAAGTGTGTGCGTGTGTGTGTGTGTGTGTTAATGCCAGAACCTTTCACAGCGATATATGCGCTTTTTTTGTTGGGTGGATTAAAGAGAGGGGGGAAAGGGTTACATGGTCAGCTAGATGCAACCTGAAGAGTGAAAGAGAGTGAGCTCGTTCCCTTTTCACACTTTTCATTTCAATGGATGTGCCGAAAAAAAAAAAAACGAAACGAAAACGAAAAAGAGCACAACAAACGAAAAACAGAAAAACAAACTTGAAATTAATGGGCGGAAAAAAAGCTTTTATTCAGCGAGCTTTTCAAATAGGACAGGCCTTTTGTTTGCATGACGTTTAACGTGACACGTGGGACGACGTGAGCACAACTGTCTGCCCGATAGCAGCGAGAGAAGGAGAGAGCGGGTGAGAGAGGGAGAGCGGGTCAGAGAGTTGCTCAAAAGTACAGCAAAAGTTTCAACACACTCGCATGCAGCGGAGATAAAGCGACATTTTTAATTTGGTGCTTTAATTAAAAGCAACAAAGCTTTGTAACAAAAAGCGAGCAACGGGAAGTTGCGACAACAACAACAACAACAACGACAAATGAGACAGCTGCAATCGTAATGAAACATGCACAAAAAACACTGACAAATGTCCGCACACACACACACACAGGTGGGAATACAAATTGGAAGATGGGAAGTAGGAAGAGGAAATCTAGATAATGCTGGAATTACTAGCAAAATCAGCTTGTATGGACTGGAAGCCACAAATATGAGCAGCACTCGAGTGTTTACACATGGAATTGATATTTTTTTGAAGAGCAAAAGCAGCAAGAAAAATTAATGAGGGGAATGGGAAAATAGGCAAGGAATTGAACTAGACTAAATGAAAGCTAAAGCTTGAAAGAGAAATCTAGGCAAGGAATTGCGAAAGAGAAGGAAGTGAAGAGAAAAAAGTTATGATGTTAAATGAAGAAAAGTGTAATAATGTTTTTGCAATTGTAATAATGATAATGATAATACGAGTAATAATAATATATTTACTTTCACTCTTAGTAAATAATTCAATTCATAAAATACTCAATTCTAATTCTTAAATTTAATTGTATGTGTAATACAGAATAGTTATTTTTATAAAAGAAAATATTACTACTACTAAATGGAAGAATTGCAATAATAATTTGTTAGGCAAATAGAATGCTGTGTTTTTCTAGAGCACTATTGCTGAACAAGTTTCGAGTTGGTTTGCTATTAAAATTCAATCATTTGATAACTATTTAAGTAAACACACACACACACTTTTTATGACCACTCGACGTACTCTCTGCTTCTCTCGCTATCTCTTTTACACCGACTATCCCTCTCTCTCTCTCTCTAAACTTTGTGTGTAGGCCACGCTGTAGCAGCTAACTTATGTTTAATGCCACCGCGGGCCTTTTATTTCCGACCCCGGCCAACTGTGTAAGCCCACAAATTGTAAGCTAATATTTGTTTTACCTACATCTACAACACGGCAACACACACACACACACTAATACACACACACACACACATATAGGGAAGTACTCTGCTGGGCAGTAGTAGCCAAAAATTTTGCACACAACCGAAAATCTAATATTTACCTTGACTTTCAAAATGTATGCGAGACGGCAAAGTAAACTGCAACTCGACACGTTCCCATCCCGAGGCAGCAGCAGCTCGCCCCATGTTGCATGCCCCCCCCAACATCGCTTTCATAAAGCAAGCACTATGTATATATATATATATTTGAACAAAGGCGCAGCAGACCGTACTGAATCCGCCAGACGATTCACAAAAGCAGCGGAGCGAATTCCGAAACGCAAAAAAAAGGAGCACAAAGAAAAAAAAACAAACGAACCCGTTGTAAAGCATATAACCCGACCCAACCCGACCAGAGAGTAAGTCTATCACTTTAATCAACTGACTGTCTGCCTCTCCAAATTATGCAAATTCAACGAGAAATGACGTAAATTCTGGCATTCGAAATCTACAAATGCCGTCGGACAGAGCTTCGCTCCTTCTCTCTCTTCTCTCCCTCAAGGATTTTACACTGTGGTGACAACGTGTTTGACTTTGTCCACAGTCCACAGTTTGTAGTTCAAGGAACGTGACAACGCAAGCATCGGGCGACTTATGATGGATGCTACACAGGAATTTCAACAAGCACAAATTACCAACTCTCTCTCTCGCTTTCTTTCTTTCTTTCTCTATATATATATAAAAGCTGATTATTAAATATTTCTTAATGAATTTCACAAATATTCCGGACATGTTGCATGCACGGAGAAAAAACCGCAACATTTGCAAGCGGAAGCGGAAATATTTACCCAAGACTGAGCACAACACAAAAGGAGGGGCATGAGTGACCATAAATACGAGTAAGGTGGACACTCGATGGGAGCTGCAACATGCCTTTCTACCCGCCACACAGATAAGTAAGAGAGGAGGTTGAGGAATGGAAGGGAAAAACAGACAGTGTTTATTAAAAATGCAAATACTTTATAAATGCAAGCAAAATGCTGCACGTCTCCGTTGAGACAGTGAAAGCGAAGCACAGCAAAGAAAAAAAAATGAATACTAAATAATGAAAGTCGCACTAATGGAAGCAAGAGGCAACTACAACAACAACTTGCTGCCAAAAGCCAAAACAGTGTGCGACAGCATTTCTTCTAAGGCAAAAACTCCTCAAGTTCCATGAGAGAGAGATTGTAATACTTCTTTTATTGCATACTCCAAGAGTAGCGCAGTTAATGCCATAATCCAAATATTACGTATACGACGAGTGACTAAAGAAATGCATTAACGTATAAATCATTCAACTTTGATTGAATTCACAGAAATATTATTAATTTTCAGCAGCTTTCACTAGTATAAATAAGGCAGCTTTTTGCTAACTAAGCAGCTTCATAATATCCAAAATAATAATAAGTTAAAAATATATTATTTTTAAAGCTATTTTGCATTTCTAATGATTACGTTCATCTTAATTGAAATATTTTGTAAAGTTTTGTGATTTCTAATAATCATTTTCGTTTTAAGAAAGAGTTCGTTTTACAATAAAACAAAATCTCAATATTTTTGTATTAAAATCATTTCAGTTGAAGCCTACATTTTGTTACTTATTAGTATTATTTTATTTTAGATGTAATTCCTCTTCAAAAGCCCAACTTTTCTTTATTATTTTGAGCTTCAATATTTTAGCTTTAAGTCTTTCAAAACTTAAGCTGCAGCTGTTCATATTTCTTGCTCAAAATCATAATAGCTGCCTTTAATTTTGTTTTTTTACTTGCTTATCCGATTAAAGATTTTTGCGCGTAAATCTATTTATTTGGACTTGAGCAAAAGCAATTTGGTAAGCCGCTCTTGAAGTGCGGTTATGCCCAACGAAAGAGAGAGAAAGAGAGAGAGAGAAATGCATGACATAAAAAAAAACACTGACACACACACGAAAAGAAAAGAAAGAAGAAGCGGACTTCGCATGCCGGAAAACAAAACGCAGCGATGCGTGAAAAACATTCCACGACTTTTGCAACGCCATCCAGCGAAAATCAGAGGAGCAACTTCCTCTCTCTCTCTCTCTCTCTCTGTGTGTTCACTGTCCGTGTTGTGTCCATGTCCATATACTTGGACACACCCTCATCCCTCTTCAGCCTCTTTCAATGGGAAAAATCCCCAGCCGAGATTTGCATTTAATTGAAATGAACGCTGAACGTTGGCGGCGGCTGCCATCAAAAGGCAAAACGAAAGCCAAATAGCAAAGTGGAGGAAGAAGACGAAGAAGAAGAAGGAAAAAACGGCATCATTTAGAGACGAAATGAAATCAGAAATCGACGCCGTTCCATTCCACTCATTCTTATCTCTGGAAGCGATATTGGCCGCAGGCTTATCGCAGCTCTCTCTCTCTCTCTCTCTGCTCTCTTATTTATCCTTCTCTTTTTCCCATTGCCAGTTAGTTGCACTGTTTGTTTGATTTGGTTTTGGTTTTTTGGCTTGAGCTTTTTTTCATTTGTTTTGTGTGCGTGTTCTGTTTTTTCTTTTCTTCTTCTTTTGCTGTTGTTGTTATTTCCTTTTGCAATTGCCAGACTCATTCTCATCTCATCTCTCTGGGAATCCTCCACTTTTGACTGCTTCCATTTGCATCTTGATAGCACACAACTTCAGGATTTACTTACAACACCTTTATGGCACTCGGTGGCTCTTCACTCTCCTCTTGGTAATTGTCTAACTGATGGAATGCTCAAGGATAAGCCGCAATTTGACAACGGCTAATGAAGAGAGTTATTGGAAGAGCTAATTGGGATCACAAAAGGAAGAGGAAGAGCTGGCTAGCAAGTTTGATATATATCAGTGAAATTAAAGTTGGGAAAAGGTAAAACGTTTAACTTGAATATAGAATTAACAAAAACTTCTCAATGAACACTAAACTCATAAATTCAGTATACAATAAGCAAGTAAGAAAGCTATAGCTATATAGCTAGATAAAAGTAAAACACTTCGGTATTATTTTTTAAAAATATACCAAATAATATACCACAAAAATACTAAAATGCGCCGAAGGCCATATTTGATATATTGATGAAATACTACATTCAATATTCAAAAAAATACTAAAATAAAATCGAAAGCTATATTTGGTATATACTACTATACTATATATTTCAAATATTTATATACCAAATCAAGAAATAGTACAATCGACTACAAGCAATATTTTGGTATATTTGATGTACTACTAAATATGTCATCAATTTTTATAATATACCAGATTAATATTACAAAAACTACTAAAACAAACCTCAAGCCACATTAAATTAAATACCATAGGGTACAATATTTGCTAATAAATCATCATTATATTAATGTTGTAATACATAAAGTCAACTTCCTTCTGCCCACTTCATATATAAACCTCTGAACCTTTTCACAAATCACAATTTCGCATAACAAGTGCCATAAATTTAGTGAAATTAGCCCCGTCAGTCACAGGAAATGCAGCACACAAGCATGAAAGTCAACTCAATCACAAATCATCAATATCAAAACGATATTTTATTTTACAAACAATTGGAGCAAATCGAATTTATGCCCAGAGCGATGAAATGTTTGCAAGATTCGTTAATATTTCAAATAGTTGCCAATTAAATGCACTTTTTGCATTACAATTGCAATGTAATTGAAAATGCAAAAAAAACGGGAATTTGATAAAAAAGAAATACTGTGAAAAATAAGCATAAAAAAGTGATAGAACTTAAATGAGAATCAAATCGAATTATTTATGTAATTGCATTGAATTTGCGGTTTCCGGTGCTTGTTGCACACACACACACAAAATACATGATTGCAATAATTAAGAATGCTCATTTATAAAAATTTTTCACAGAAGAGTGAATGTTTTAAGCTCTTATAGAGTGCAGGAAGTATATTGAATATACGTATTTATTTAGTATTTTTTTTAAAGATAAGTTTAATTAAAAATGTAAAGTGAAAAAAGGTCTTTTTTTTGTAAAAGTTAAATTAAAAATGTAAAGCAAAATATATAGCATACTTTTTCGGACAAATGTTTGTTGACTTAATGTAGTTAATAAAGTTTTCATTGACAAGTTAAACTAAAAATGAAAATTGACTCTTTTCAAAATTTTTATTATTAAAGTTAAATTAAAAGTGTAAACTAAACATATATATATTTTTATAGATAAATTAAATGCAAAATTTTGTGACAATATTAAAATATACTCCATAAAGTTTTCAGTTCAAAATGCAGACTCTATAAGGTAATTCCCTTTTATATGGTAAATTAAAATTGTATGACAATATAAGGTTTTCTGTTCAACTAAGAATGCAAAGTGAAAATATATGTAGCACGCTCTATAAGGTAATTCACGTTTAAAAATAAATAAAATTCAAATTTGTATATGAACATTTAAAATATATTCTTTAAGTTTTTCAGTTCAGAACGTAGGGTAGATATATGGCACACTCTCTATAAGGTAATTTGCAAACTTAACTCGACTCGTTGCGGATGCATTTTCATTCAGTTGGGTCGCAACACGCCATCTGGCGGTCATTTGCTGCAGCATAACCTTATTGCGAACGTGCCTTGTGTAAAATGAAATTAATCGACATACGTTAAGGCAAAGCCATAAAAGCCTTTAAATTCATTTAGGCTGAAAGTGATAAGGGAATGAACTGAAGAGAGAGAGAGAGAGAGAGAACGCGACAGCGATTATTCGGGTCTGCCGCATGTGCTGCGGTTGCTGCACACACGAAAATGTGACAGGATATGGACTACACGCCATTTATGCAGCAATTAACGCAACTTACGTCAAGTGGAAACGGGCCCAAGGAGCGTAACGAAGTCAGAGAGCGTCCTCTCGTTGCCTCTGATGTCCTTCGTATTCTTTATGCACTTTTAATTATTATTGTATTATTTTGCATTTATTTACGCTCAGCGCAATCATCTACAACCCTTTTGTAAAGGGAGATTCGCCTTCAGTTAATGATGAACAACTTCTGGCAGCAAACGTTAAAAAAAAGAAAAAAACAGTTCTCTCTTTCTCTCTCTGTCGTTTAATGACAATAAATTGTCGTAACCAATTGCCAGGTGTTTTATTTAAGAGCCAAGTTAAGTTGCTGGAATTTCTCAAGCGCAATGCGCAATGCGAAGCACGATTGCCAAAGGCCAAAGGCGCAAAAAACGATATTGATGTTAAAAAGTAAATTTAATTACATTTCGTTCGCGTTCGATCAAATGCGAGTAAGTTTCACAAGAGTGTCAATATTGCTGTTGAGTATGCTTCATTCTGTTTTCTTTGTGCTTATCCCTGTCAACTCTCTCTCTCTCTCTCTCTCTTTTTGTGCCCCAACATTATCCTCATCCGATTGCATGACGTTGCAAAGGTCAACCAGCAGAAGCTGGGCGAGCTACTTGTATTGTTGGATAATTGATTGTAATACTTAATTCGCATGCTGGGTGCTGCCAACTCGTTAATTGCTTTTGCATTGCGCAACACTGGCAACTAGAGAAAAGTTTCTGTTAATTCAAGGTTCTTTTTCTTGGGCTGCAAACTTGCTAAATTTAAGGGGCTGACAACTTGCTAAGTACTCACAATATAAAATAGAATATTTTTGGAGCTGCCAACTTGCTGGTTTTAAGGGGCTAACAACTTGCTAATTGCTGTTTTAAAATCGGTTTTAATACGTTTAAAATAATATAGAATTGCATTTTTTGGAGCTGTCAACTTGCTGCGAATGAGGAGCTGAGAATCTGATATTTAGGTTATATATTCATTAAAATTTTTATTTAATTTCATATTACAACACCAAATATATCAAGCAATGCAAAGCAATTAATTTGTTGGAGCTGGCAACTTGCTGCTTTTGAAGAGCTGACAACTTGTTAAATGCTCTTATTAAATTTCACAATAATTTTTCTCAAGTAAGCAAGGAATTATTAGGAATTGAATTGAATGTGTTGTGGGGCTGCCAACTTGCTACTTATGGAGGACTGACCATCTGATATCAAAGCTATAAAATCATAATAATTTTCTTTAATTTCACAACACCAAGTATACCAATTATTTAATTCTTTAGAGCTGCCAACTTACAGTTTGTGAAGAGCTGTCAACTTGCTAAGTGCTGAGTATAAACCTGATATAATTTACTTGTATGTTACTCAAATGTTATTCTACCTTTCATTATCGTTTCGTTGTTTCTCTTTTTACAAAAGATATTCACACAAAGTGTTTAAAACACTTTTTGCTAATGGCTGCCTTTAAATTTGAATAATTCCTCAGCACGTTTCTCACTTTTGACATTTTCGTTCTTAGCTTTACTCGGACTGACCTTCAGTTGTTGTTAGAAGTCTCTCTCTCTCTTTTGATAAGTGCTGTTACACAACACTTCTGCGCCTCACTAACAAAATGCATATATAATATACGTATTTCTTTTATTCAAGCTGTGTGTGCTTCATTAGGAACTCACGCCTCTATGACTTGCTCTTCAAACACAAGAGAGAAAGAGGGAGAGAGAGAGAGACAACAACTAAATGATATTTTCGGCATGAGCTGGCTGAAAAGTCTGCGCTGCCAAAAAATATCTATGCCGAAAGCAAGGGAGGGAGGGAGAAAGGGAGATGGAGAGCTGTGCCTGCTGTCTGTGCATAATCCAGAGCAGTAGCAACAGCATTTACACGACGCAGATAAGATGCTTTACATGTGCCTAAACAAACACACATCAGAGGAGAAGAAGAAGAAGAAGGTAGAGGAGCTGCTGCTGCTATCTGCTCTGTCAGGTGCAGCTGATGTGTCTATGTGTGTGTGTGTGTGTCTGTGTGTGTAGTCACAACTGGGCCAGAGAGGCATGCATGAATGAATCGCAAACAGGCAGACGAGATACGACTGAGAGACTGAGACCTGGAAGCGAGAATGTGCCAGAGAGGACGCAGGTGTGTGTGTGTGTGTGTGTGTGTGTGTGTGCATTAAGCACACGCGTCACTTATTACACTGACAATGATATGCGGCCCCCAGTCGAGGCAAATATGAGAGTAGCAAAAGACCCCGGGTTCGAGTCCCATCCCGGCTTCGGGTTAACAGTGTCAGTGGGTGTAATTGATCAAGCTCAGGCACTTGAGCTGTACCTCACACACACACACACACGCAGACACACGCAGACACACACGCAATCAGACAATGACTTGCATTGCCTTATAAATTGGCGCAACTTTAGAGAAGGGCACGGAAGAGTTTGAGGAGCAGCCAAAGGACCAGAAGGCATGTGTGCCGCTTTACGAGAGATGCACAGCACGATATACAACATATGCGCAAAATGAGTTGCACGGCACTGCGAGAAATTAAAAGCGAGGATTTTTAAAGCAAAACCTAAACATGAGATGAATTTTTGATACTAGTAAAGTAAGCATTCTCTACAGCAGTACTTGCTATAAATAGAAGCAACAATAACAGCTAAATAAATGTATCATTTTCCATAACTTTTAATTGATTTATTTATTGTATTGAAGAGTGTGCTAAGGTAATGTATATCAAGCAGTTCAACTGCTTCGATGCTGATCAACTCAAGTGAGAGCGTGGAATTTTTGAAAACTGTAAGCAACAAAGTAAAACAAGCAGAATATAATTTGGTACTAAACATTACCCACAATAATTTAAAAAGCAATAATATTAATCACTTCACTTATAAGAAAAGCATATGTACCACCAAAAGCATATGTACCAAAAGTGTCACTTATGAAAATTCTATCAGTCTATATTATAAACAAAACAAATGTACCACAACAATCAAGCAGTTCAACTGTTTCAACGCTGATCAACTCAAGTGAGAGCGTAGAGATTTTTAAGAAAAACGAACCTTGAAAACTGTTAGCAATAAAGTTGAACAAACATAGCAGGCAGAATATAATTTTCTACTAAAAATTTATCACAATAATTAAGAGCAATAATATTGAACACTTCACTTATAAGAAAAGCTTATGTACCACAGAAAAGTAACACTTATGAAAATTCTATCTGTCTATATTATAAACAAAACAAATGTACAATGTCCCGCATCTATCAAGCAGCTCACAACTGCTTCAGCGCTGATCAACGCAAGAGAGCGTAGAATTTTTGAAGAAAAACTAATCTTGTAAACTGTATAATAATAACATAATAATAAAGTGGAACATATATAGCAACCAGAGAATAATTTTCTATCAAAATTCACTAACAATAATTTAAAGCAATACGATTAATTACTACAAGAAAATTCTATATTATAAGCAAAACATATGTGCAATACTTATGAAAAGAATGCACCACATCTATGAAGCAGTTCAACTGCTTCAGTGCTGATCATCTAAAGTGAAAGCGCAAGCAGATCAAGCAAAACTGTCAAGCAGTTTGCACCACACTACAAAGCTGCCTGCTATGAGCGTATCTCGTTGTTTGCCACTTTTGCAACTAATCAATTAAAATGCAACTGCAACTGAGCATTATTAAAATAACGTGTGCACTTGATTCAACAATTATTGAAAGCAGCCATATATGCTGTTTTTACGAGTTTCTCTCAGTGCAGTCGTGGCTGTGGCACGTGCTAAAGTTTATGCTGCTACTGCTGCTGCAGATGATGAGTATGACGATGATACTTTGTTCGTGTTTAATGATGCCGTTTGCCTGTCAACCCGCAGCAACAGCATCGCCTTAACTCGTGTCGTCTTCCCACTGACATGAACATTATCATGTAGTAGGTTATGTCGCAGCACGCTCGCTGGCTTTTCATCAACCGAACTCGAACCCAATGATTGCCTCAACAGCAGCCCGAAGCACGTCACTTTGTTGTTGTCGTTGCTGTTGCAACTACAGTAGCAACTGCTGCTGCTGTTGATGCTGCTGCTCCAATGACCCATAAAACGAAGCTGCATTCCCATGCCGTATTTTGTGGTTCACGTGGCACGCGCTCGCAAAAAAATAAAGCGGGTCACATCAAATTCCTCAACCTGGTTGCAAGCTTAGTCGATTGAGTTGACCCTAATGAAATTGAGCGTGGCAGCGGGATTATAACCCAAAGGATTACATTCTCTCTCACAAATAGTTGCACTTTAAGTTGAAATCATGTTTAGTTTGCTTTTGTTGCCTCTTTTTTTCAACAAACACACAAATCCCCGATTTGTCTAAACAAGGCAAAGGAAAAAGGTTTCAACGCTTTGTGGCCACACAATTGTCAATCGTCAATGTCATCATTATTATCATTATTTTGGCGCAGCTACTTTTGACTTTGCCACACACACACACACACGCAAATCTGCAGATTCATAGTCAAACAAAACTTCGACTTCCACTCCTAAAAATCTGATGTGAACGACTTTGGTTTTGATGCTCGGCTTTTATTTATTTAAAGGCAGAAAGAAAGAAAACCCGATGAAGCCCAAAGTCTTAAGTGCTGAAAAAGCGTTCGCTTTGAGTTACCTCTCTTTCTCTCTTTCCCCCCTCTCTCTCTCTCTTGCTCTTTCTTTGAGTGTAACGCTATTCAGCGGAGCCTTTCATAATTTTCTGTGTGATGCCGCCGTCGACATTTTAATGCTGAACTGAGCAGAGGGGAAAAGGAGGGGCAAGGACTTGTGCCAGGTTTTCACAAGGTTGAAGGCCTTTCTTTACACACACACACACACATACACACACAAAAGACTTGACTTGGAGCAGGGAGAAAAGAAATAAAGTAAACTGAATGTAAAAAGATAAAAGCGCTCGCGGCAATGAAACGGAACAAAAAAAAAAAAGATGTTGTGAGTAACGTTGGTGGCAACATTTCCTACCAAATGAAAATGGAAAATCATACACAAGAAAGGAAGAAAAAAATTCACTGCTGCGGTTATTTATCATCGCTGACAAGCAACGGAAGTTCAAGTACATTCATTATTTGCATACCGAACTCTACTTTTCTTTCCTTTCAGCTACTAAATAAACTAACTACAAAAAGGTTGGGCACATTTTAAGTTATACTTATCGCCAGTCAAGCAAGAGGTAAAGGTATTTAAAGTAAATATCAAGTATACGCACCTGCAAAGATAGCAAAAAAGAAATTGCGAAATTAGTTTAAAATGTAAACATAAATTAATAATAAAATATATTCAAATATTGTTATTAATTAATATTTAAAAAGTTAATAATAACTTCATTAATTATTTATAAAATAAATTCAAATATTGCAAACTACACAGAGAGAAAATAAAATCAAAATTGAAAAAATCTTGTTTTAAGACTTATAATTTAGCTTACAAATCTTGTTTTACGGTTTGTTTCCACCTAAAAAACATATTTCAAGTTCTTTTTTTTTATAGATTGAAGAAACCTTAAATCATTTTTGCATTTGAAATTTAAAAACATTAGATTTTTAAATATCATGTTTCAAGAATGTTTTTTCTTCTAGTACAAGTTAATTGAATAACTTGATTTACGATTTATTCGATCTGAAAAAAAGAATTTTCTTCTTGTTTAAACTCCCTTCCTTTTAAATTAGAATCTATTTATGTTTGTTTTGCCTTAAATTAATTTAAATTTAATATTGTTTAATCTTGATTTTAGCTTCTTTGTTAAATTTTCAAATTTTTAATTGTTCAAACAAAATTCTAACCTAGAATTTTACTATCAACAATTTTATTTTATATTTTTTTTTTATATCTTTAATAAATTGTTAACATTGTCATAAATTGTTAAAAAAAAAAAATTCAACTACTGCTTTTAAGTAAAGTTTAATAAATTGTCAACAATTTCATAAAATATAAATGAAATAAATTCATATACTGTAATGAAGAAATGTTTAACGAATTGGTCATATTTTCATAAATAAGTAACAAAAATAAATGCGACTACAATTCTAAGCAAAATATAAAAAATTGCATAAAATATTGATAAAGAATTTTTCGTATGTTCCCATTAAGAATTGTTTAATAAAACTTTCATCGAATGCACAAATCAAAATCGTTTATCAATTTACTAGTTTTATTTATTTACTTGCCGCAAATTGAATTTGTATTCATTGCTTACACGCATAAATCATTCGTTGTTGTTTTATTGCACAGCTTAAAATAATCGAATTGTCAGCTTAAAAGAAAATGCGTCGTTCCTTCCTTTGATGCAGTTTCTCTCCCCTTTTTTTTTGTTTATCACTGTGGCAATTTATTTGCTAGTTGCAACAGCAAAGCAAACATGCAACAACAACTCGAATTGTTGCAACATTTTGAGAATGCCAACAACGAGGACAAACACAAAAAAAAATGGCAATAAAGAAGCCAAAATCAATGGAAATATTCGCGTTTGGCATAAATTCACTTTGCCTCCAACTCCGCCTCCTTCTCCCTGTGGACCACGCCCCCTCTACACCCACAAAAGCAACATTTGAAAATATAAAACTTTGGTAACCCAGATTCGGGATATTTTTCTTGCTTTCTTTCTTTCTTTCTCATTCCAAAAATGCTTCGCTTCAACACATTTTTGCAGCTCAGTTTTTCAGGTGTTCGATATTTTTTGGCGAGCGCCAGGTGTGTGTTAGTGTTAGTGTGTGTGTGTGTGTATGTGTGTGTGTGTGTGTGTGTGTGTCGTTTGCATTTCAACACAGCTGCAAATGGCGGAAAATGAGAAGCCAAAGGAAACGCAGAACAACAACCAAAAAGAAGAAGAAAAGGGCTCGAGAGAAGTTTCAATTGTGAAAAAGAAACATTTTTCGACGCACTTTTTGTGTTTTTTTTTTTGCAATTCTACGATTTCAAACGACCCCTCGGATACACATGTGTGTGTGTGTGTGTGTGTGTGTGTGTGCAGTTAAATATTTTATGAGCTTTTTGGCGAGTGTATGTGTGTGTTGTGTTCCGTTTGCTGGTCGTCATGTTGCACTAACCAAAAATGCAAGAAAAAAAGAAAAAAGAAAACAAAAACAAAAACAAGCAACAGAAAAACCTGCACAAAACTTTTCTGCTGCTGTTTCCTGTGTTTTTCTGTTATTGCCACCATCGCTGACTCTTTTCCACCTTTTGCTCATTTCTCGCAACTGTTCCAAAACATGACCCACGGCAAATTTATTGAATTCTCACAGAGCCACAGAGCAAAAGCAACTTAATTTTCAAGCGAAACTTTGTTAATGTTCGCCATGTGCTCCCACAGACATTTTCAAGTGCCAAAGGGCGCAGAAAAGCAGCCACAACAACAACATTTGCAATAAAGTTGCTTTATATTTCTCTCATTGTTATGCCTTGCCAAAAGTCAAGCAAACTTTATTGCCAAAAAAAACACGTAAAAGCTTATAATTAATTGGTGTGTAAATAATTAAAAAACCAAAAAAATTCTTGTCAGAAGTGGGATTCGAACCCACGCCTACAGAGTAGACTGCGACCTGAACGCAGCGCCTTAGACCACTCGGCCATCCTGACTATTGTCACTCGAGCGTCAAGTGCGCAAAAAGAGCACAGCGCTAACGTTTCGATTCTCAGCAGTGAGAACAACAAACATATCGCACGCTAAGCCAATTACGTATGCGCAAGCAGTGACGTCAGACGACATAAGCAACATAAGCGCGACATGGGCAAAGAAGCAGTGCTGAATGTTATTTTTAGACCGCGGGGCAATGTTAAGAATTTTTAATGAAAATAACAGCACCATATAAATTTGCTGCTGGCATTGCAATTAATAAGTGGGGTATTTGGTATATCAATTAATGCATGAGATGGGAAAAAGAAAAGTTATAAATATGAGTGAAATGTGTAGTTGAAAATTTCAAAGTAACTTTCCTTCCAAAGCTTTGCTGATCCTCAAAAATTACGGCAATATTTTAAAGATTTGAGCACTGTTGAGGCCTTTAAACCAACAAATGAAACTACAATATAAAGTTTGAAAGGAGGGAGGGAGGGAGGATGTGCAAGTGAGAGGACAAATCAAAGTCAGTTGCGCAGCCAAATGGGTTACATTGTTCTAAAACAATGAAATACACACATACATATAGACTCTTGTATATCCTGGAGACGCAATAGCGGAGGCTAAGCAACAAACAACATGCAATAAAAGGCAAAAGTGGGAATATGTGCCACACAGCGTTGAACAGATGCCAACGACCAACATACATATGAGAGAGAGTGCACACACACACACACACACACACACACTCATACACACACCCACAAGGGAGTCCACCACTTGAAACTTTTGCGCTATTGTGCCCCCAAGCGTCATGTACTGCGATTTTTTCTATATATACGATGTTTTTTACTGGCTTTTTGCTCTCTGCTCAGTGTGTAGACGTTTTTTGTGTTTCAGGCTCAGTGAATCTTGGCCAGAAACAGAGCAGAGAACAGGCAGCCAGAGTTCCAATGGCCACTCCACAATACAAAAGGCCTCAAAAAAAGCAAAAAAAAGCAAAAAAGTGTGTATATGAAAAATGAAAAGCCATAAAGAACTTTTTAAATATAATTGCTGTTGTTGATTCTCTGTTTTTTTTTTGTATTTCGTTCATTTTTGTTAACCCCCATTAAATTTATAAAGTGCTTAACAAAGTTCTTTTGTTCTTATTGTATTAATTTCAGTTCAGTCCGCAGTTTCCCAGTCTCAATTACTTGATTCACTTGATTAATAGTTTTATTGTGTGTGTTGTATAAAAAAGCAAACTTAATTAGTTGGATTTTATAAGTGGGTCATTGATTTGGGTGCGAAAAATTCATCAATTTCATATTGTCGCCGATGCCCTAAACAAAAGAAAATCGAAATCGATTTAAGCCGCTTTTTTTTTGGTTCTTGTTGTTGCTCAATTTGATTAGATTTGGAAATTTTTTTGAAATCAGCTTATGCGCTAAATGCAAATTAATTAGGCAAATATATATTTAATTGGTTTTAGTTCTTAATTTAAATTGGCAGCGCATGCAAAACAACAGAATGAATGCGACGCTGCTGACCTCATCGCATAAATCCATTTAGTATACGAGCATTTATATACATATATTCTCGATGATGATAAGTATCAACTGTCGCGACATATCTCGCATATAATGCATGACAATGCGGAATATCGCTATGAAAGCAATAAACTTCTGCATAGGTCTAATGACATTGACCAATCAATGCACTGCTTGCACACGCGTGTGCCCTGCTTGACAAGATCGACACATGCAGTGCACTGCTTACGAGCAGCACAAACGAACTGCTCAGTTTATCAGACCCTTAAAATGAAACTATTTCAATTGTGAAGAAAAAGGGCAAGAAAAAATATGTAGTCACATAAAATAATATACCTCATCATAGCCCACTTTTACAGGGTACACAACAATCATATTTAAACACTTTCTTTTGCGAATTTCTATGAGCGCTAAGTCATTGATGCTGCTGATTAATCAGCTGTTGAAAAATATGTATAAAAACTATATGAGTCAGCTATGGAAGAAACTCTGCAAGTTTTGTGAATTTTGGCAAACTATGCGACTGCTTATCATGCCCATGAATAATGTGTCGTCTTCACGACTAAACACGCTGTCTGCTTGGACCAACGAAGGTCAGCTGTCAGATTAGAACTTATTTATTTATAGAGGGCATGTTTGAACAGACCGTTTCTTTGTGTGTGTGTGTGTATGTGTTCGTTCTATGCTCGCAAAAATTTCCAATTGGCAATTTAATCAAATGGTGCCCCAACTTAGTGTGGCCCCCCCTAACAAAATACAGCACACACACACACATACACACACAAAGAAAACTTTGACCAGGCGTCAAAATTGCTCAAAGGGAAGAAGGAGAAAAATAGAAGAGACCGAAACCTGAATGGAATACTTAAAAACGCTGCTCCATTTTCCATTTTCATTTCATTTTTATAATTTTGCCATTTGGAAAATATCTCACGCATTTGCAATTATGTGCGGATTTTTCATTTCATTTCATTTCATTTGCTCATTTCTTCATTTCATTTCATTTCATTTACGTTGCGGCAGCCTCGCGGATTTCGACCCAACACTGCTTGTTACAACAACAACAACAACAACAACAACAACAACTACATCAGACATATTTTGTTTACTTCTTTTCTTATTTTTTTTTGGGTTTTGTTGTTGCACATTTATGCGCAACCGCATTTCAAAAGCAATAAATTCAACTGCTTTGCACCGAAAGTTGCACCCAGCAAAACTTTGCTCATTTGCGCGATTTTGATTTTTTCCCTTGCCCAAGCGGCGAGAGAAAGAGATGAAATAAATTAAGAATTGCACACACAAACACACACACACACACACACACAACAAAACAACAAATTAAAAGTATAGTAAACTTTTCATTGCTGCAGGGAACAGCAGACGAAGGCAGCATTGTGGTGGAGAGGGAGAGGGAGGGGGGCGGGACGAAGTAGTAACGCCCAAGTAAAAACATTCAATATTTTAATAAAAAACTTTTTAGCAAAACATCGCGCATACAATATAAAGTAACTAAGCTGCAGCAATTAATGATGCGAGACTAAGAAAATACCCTGTACAAATCATCTATGTCATTTATAATGTAAGCACTCTTTATAGAAATTATGTGATTAGATTTTGTTTTAGGTTTTCTTGGAAAATTATATATATTTTATCTTTTATCTATATTTCTGAATTATAATGTAAGGCACTTTATGTGATAAAAAATTCATATAAATGTATGTCTAATAGGTATTTTTAATTTAACCTATATTACTTTTATCTCACTCTCATTTATTTTGCATGCTCTTTTAAAAAAAATAATGTGATTAGAACTTTTGATTAATATACAGCTTAGTAGATATTTTTTCTATTATCCTATTATCTTTTCAAAAAAAGTGTTTTTTTTTTTTTTTTTTTTAAATTAGTATTCTTTATGTTTTCTATACTAGTGCTTCCTCTTTTTCTAATTTCAAAACATCTTTTAGAATCAATAAGTAAGAATAAGTTTTAAGAATATTTGTAGAGAATTTCTATTTCAATTGATAAATAAGAAAAATGATTAAAAAATACTCTAAATTATAGAAAAACATTAAAACTAGTTTACGTTTTCTCAACTTTTGCTCCCACATTTCTTAAATTCAATAAGACTTTTCATATCTGTTTTTTTTTACAGGGTATCTGGCATACATTTCTAGTATTTTCTTTGGTAAAAAATACATAAATATTTCACACGCTTGTTTCTATTGAAAAACAATCTAAAAAACTGTGTTGTTCCCATGGAGTTTTGCCCGTAGTTCTCGTATTTCTTTGGTTTTGTATTTGGTTTTTTCTAAGCTCTGTCTTTCTTTCTATCTCTATCTCTCTCTCTCTCTTTCTGACGACCCCTTGACAGCTTGCTTGTTGTCGTGTTTCAACTTGCTGTTTGCTGTTGATTTTTTTCGTATTGAATTGCAAGCTGTGCGAAAAGAGAGTTGTAGCTACAACAATTTTCATCGTTTTGCTTCCGAAAACGAAAATTCCTTTTCCGAGTTTTGCCATGAAAATTAATTGCGCATTTATTGTGCGAGTGCAAAGGCAAAGGCAAAAGCAAGCAGTCGAGTTCTTTACAACTCGCTGAGTTTTGTTTTACGCTTTGTTATGCGTTTGCCTTCCTTGTGCGCTATTCTTTTTTTTCTCTTAGTCTATTTTCGCCCCTCCCCTGCTGCTGCTGCTGTTGTTGTTGTTGTTGTTGTTGTTATTGCGTGCTCAATAGTTACGTGTAACTGTAAAACAAACGTGCCTTCAGCTGTCGTTGGACTTTGCTATTTTATGCGTATTGTGTACACGTGAAAAGCTGTTAACGATCATGAGAATTCCAGATCGTAAACTCTCTATAAAATTAGCTATTCTTGAGACAATAATTTCATATAAAACAAATGCTAAAGCAGCGCTTTTGCTTAAGAGCTTAGCAAATCAGCGAAACAATTTCGTATATATTATAAAATGAATTCTAATATTATTGTTTTGGCAGCCTGAAGGTCGAATTGTTTTGACTAAGCTGCGTACTATGGAATTTAAATACGAATATACGAGTTGACAATATAAAAAAAGCTACTATTAAATTGAATACTAAATAAGTATAAAATATATATATGACAACGCGACTTTGAAGTTAAGAAAAAATAATTCCAAATTTGTAGTTAACAAAACAAATATAAATGCTATTATAAACAAAAACTTTGAAGTTAAGACGACAGAATTCGAAATTTATAACAATAGAAAGGAATATAAATGATATAATGAAAAAAAAAACCTTTGAAGTTAAGAAAAAAGTCTTCGAAATTTATAATAATAAAAGTAAATATAAATGATACATTGAAACAAAAAAAAAAAAAAAAACATTTGAAAAAAAATATATAATATAATGCAAAAAAAAACTATGAACTCAAGAAAAAATAATTTTAAATTTATAATAATAGCAAAAAAAAAAAAATATATATAATATAATAAAAAAAAAACTTTGAAGTTAAGAAACAGAAATCGAAATTCATAACAATAGAAATAATTAAATTTGAAGTTAAGTAAAAAGACTTCGAAATTTAAACTAAAAGCAATAGTAATAAACATAGCTTATTCCTTTTTAGAATAGTGGAACTTAGCATACAGCCAAAGCACTTTTGCTCCTGATCACTCGATCAGTTTTTGTCAAGGGGAATGTACCTTTAAAAAGGTCGGAAAGAGCTCTGCAAACTTGTCTTCTAATAGTCTAAAAAACTTTCTAAAGTTTCATAGTCTTCTTCGTACCCATAAAGATACATAAAGCATTGAAAAGCATTGCAAATCTATAGCTAAAATTAACTTTATGAAATACACTGAGGCGCATCATGACCATGATGATGTTGATCATATCAGAAGCCGGCATCCGAAAGTCAACGACGTCGTCGTCGTCGTCAAACGCGCGATGTCATTGTCAGTTCAAAAACATTATAATACCTATACGTATACGTATTATCGTGGAAGCATAGAAACAGCAATGCCGAAGCTGCTGCAAGCGAGTATTACACAATATGTATTTTGGCTTCTGGACTGTTGCACTTATCACAAATGGCATTTTGAAGGCCAGGTGGAAGAAGAGAAAGAGAGTGCGAGGTAAGCAGCTGATAAGCTGTACGACAGTGTCAACTGCACATTGCGAAATTAGAAATTTTTTTCTGCTTTTTTTTGGGTGTTGGCTATTTTTGAACACCCGGCTGATATGAAGATTGCAGTGGAACAGCCGGGCGAGAATTTTGCGTATAAAAACCCGAGATGCAGCCTGATCAAATCAACAGTCTTTAGGTGTTTGGATCTTGAGCAGTAGCAGCAGAGCCAAGCGAAAACAAACCGGAGCAGTCAACGAAATTATCCCCAAAATGAAATTGACAATTGTCCTGCTAGCCCTCGTGGGCTGCGTGGCGGCCTTCAGTGTGCCGACCCCGTCGAAGGTGAAGGTGGCCGATGCTGCGTTCCTGGCCAAGCAGAAGTTCATCTTCGAGATCCTGTACCGCATCGAGGATCCCCTGATGTTCGAGGAGTACATCAAGCTGGGCGGCAATCTGATTGTCAACAAGTCTGCATACACTGTGAGTGCACACAAATAATACTTGCCTTCTTCCATTCCCTCTAAAGTGAGTGTGACTTGTCCACATTTCCCCTAGGAATTCGACTACTACATGGAGAAATTCTGGGAGTCCTACAAGGTGGGCGCCCTGCTGCCTAAGGGCGAGTTCTTCGGTGCTCTGGTCAAGACCCATCACAAGCAGGCCTGGGGTCTGTTCAACTTCTTCTACTTCGCCAAGGACTACGAGACCTTCCAGCACAACGTCGCCTGGGCCCGCATCAATGTCAACGAGGGCATGTTTGTCTACGCTTTGACTCTGGCCGTCATCCACAAGCCCGAATTCGAGGGCATCACTCTGCCCATGATCTACGAGATCTTCCCACAGTACTTCTTCAACAGCAAGTTCGTGTACGCTGCCGAGAAATTCGACTACGATGTGTGGAGCAAGTACATCATGTACGAGAAGGAATACAAGGATATCTTCTACAAGGACTTCACCCAATACCACAACTCGCCCTACTTCTACACCAAGGACTGGAAGACCTGGCAGTGGTGGAAGATGATGGGTCTGGATGAGGAGTTCTATGTCAACGACAAGTTCTTCCTGCGCGAAAACTACGCTCACTTCAACAAGGATCCCAAGTACACCGAAATCCTGAAGGGAGTGCAGGCCTTCTACATGCCCGTCGACTACACCCGTGACATTGACTTCTTCAACTCGGAGAGCAAACTGAGCTACTTCACCGAGGATTTGGGCTGGAACGCATACTGGTACTACCTGAACATGGACTACGCCTTCTTCCTCGATGGCAAACAGTTCGGTCTCGATAAGGATCGTCGCGGCGAATGGTGGATCTACAATGTGCAACAGATATTGGCCCGTTACTATCAGGAGCGTTTGGCCAACGGCTTTGGCGACATTCCCGAATACTTCTGGTACAAACAGGTCGAATACGGCTACGATCCTCAGCTGATCTACTACAACGGCATTGGCTACAGCTACCGCAAGAATTACTTCGAATACGAATCGTACGGCAAATTCGATATGCTCTACCAGATCCAGAACTTCTTCGATCGCATCTACAATGTGCTCGAGACCGGCTACTACAAGACCGCTGACGGTGTTGTCTTCGATCTGCACAAACCGGAGGCTGTCAAATTCATTGGCAACTACCTGCAGGGCAATGTTGATACCTACGACAAGTACTTCTTCAACTACTACTATGTGCTGTCGCACATGTACTTCGCCGATGTCGACTACTACGATTACGAGGTGTTCCCCAACGTGTTCCTCAACTTCGAGACCATGATGCGTGATCCCTTCTTCTACACGTTCTACCAGAAGTTCACCGATGTCTTCTACAAGTTCAAATACTACCTGGCTCCCTACACCCATCAGGAGCTCTTCTACGAGGGCATCAACATCAAGAACGTTGAGGTCAGCAAGCTGGTGACCTACTTCGATTTCGTGGACTTTGATGCCACCAATCTGCTGAACGACAAGATGACCTTCGTCGAGGGCAAATACGTGTGGGACAAGGCTCTGCTCGCTCGTCAGGCTCGCCTCAATCACAAGCCCTTCAACTTCGAGTTCAACATTGTGTCCGACAAGGTGCAGAAGGGTGTTGTCCGCATCTTCTTGGGTCCCAAATTCGACGAATTCGGCCGCACCATTCCACTGAAGTACAACAGCCAGAACTTTGTGCAAATCGACAGCTTTGTCTATCCCTTCGTTGCCGGCGAGAACAGCTTCAAGCGCAGCTCCAAGGAGTTCACCTGGACCGCCGAGGATCGCATCACCTACACCGAACTGTACAAGTACGTCATGCTCGCCAGCGAGGGTCACTACGAATTCCCCCTGGACATCAGCGAGCCCCACAACGCTTTCCCCGACCGTTTGGTCCTGCCCCGTGGTTGGGAGTCCGGCATGCCCATGCAGTTCTACTTCTTTGTCTCGCCCTATGCCGAGGACTACGAGCAGTTCTCGAACTTCGATTACACCTACTCCTCGGGTGTCGGATCTGGCACTCGCTTCGTGGACAGCAAACCATTCGGCTATCCCTTCGATCGCTCGGTGGATGAGTACAGCTTCTTTGTGCCCAACGGTTACTTCAAGGATGTCAAGATCTACTACCACGACACCTTTGCCAAGTACTTTGAGCAGAAGTACGCCAACTATGGCTACTTCGACTACTCGGTCGAGTACTGAATGTCGCCCCCGCCTGCGTCTTAGCTCCTAAGTTCTCTTTAAAATGTTTCAAAGCAAACTCAGAAAATCAAACCAAAAAAATCAAACGACCTAAAAACGAAACGATGAAGACCACAACTTAAAAATAAATAAAAAAAAACAAAAAAAGGTTTCAATGTTTTTAATTGGATACAACGAAATAATCGCAGAAACTTTTTCAGCTAAGGATTGAGACGCCTTCAGTAATTCAGAAATTTTCAATTGACGAATCAACAAAACTATCAAAGAATGATGTTCTGATTACTATAAAGGAATCTTATTCCGATTAAAGAGAAGAAGCTCAAAATTCCAATATATATTCTATAAGGATTAAAAAATATATATACTCGTATATAGAGAAAGCCAACAAAAAGGTTTGGGAAGGGAATGCTTCAAGAAAATGTTCCAAGGAAATAGAAGATGCTTAAGATTAAAGCTAAGCAAAAAATGTCATCACAAATACTTATTGCCAATCCAAATTAATATTAGGAAATAGAAAACAAGATTGTTATTAAAATGAAAATCTATAATATGAAAGTAAGAAGCTTCCCTCTTTATGATTGAATCGTGAAGATTATACTGAAATCAATATTATATAATATAATATACTCATTTTTTAACCTTTTACTTCAATTTATCAATCATAAATTGTAACCAATCAATAAAACAGACTATTCTTCTTTACTTCATCTTTAGTTTTAACAAATCGAAATGTCATTAAGTTTGTTAATATTTGGTAAACTATAAATATTCCTTCAAACTTGCGTTGCATTTAATAGAGCTGCAGTTGTTGCTGTGGAATCTGCGAGAACGTGCCACAAAAACCAATTGAGAAAGCTCTTGGTGGATTGACAAGTCGCATGGTGGCAGCCACTTGCTGCTGTCGTTGCACCCCCCCAACTCCCCCCTCTCCCACACTCTCTCTTTGCTAGCTGTCTCGCTGGTTGGGTGGATGTTGGTTAATGTGTCATTCGTACCGCAAACTGTGGCAACGTTGCTCTGATTGCATTCGAATTGAAATCAACCGCAAAAACTAATAATAAAGTTCAAATGTTAAATGCGGCCGCCGGAGGGAAGTGTGCGGGGAGGGGAGGGAAGAAACGCAGTTATTACGCAGCCAAAATGGATTGCAGCATCCCCCTGATGATGGCAGTCAACCCCGCAACCCTCTTGAAAATTGAAGCATCCCCCATTGGCAGTTCGATAACAATGCGGGCGCGATACTCGATACTCGGAAGAGAAACGAAGTGGGGGGGAAGGGAAAGGGGAGAGAAGGGAGAGAGCGATAGGCAGTCAGTCAGGGCAATTGCCCATTGCGATTGCCATGCAAATGAAGTTATGCTCTGTGGCTTTGATGTGGCACCCCCCCCTGCTCCCCTGCTCTCCTCTATTCACTCCCCCCCCCCAACGCAATTAAATCACACAAGACAGAGGCCGCCGCCAAAGCGTTATCTGAGTCGATGTGGCAACCTGATTTGGTAACGATAATTTACAGTTATGCCAGCGCTGCCAGCCCGTTTACTGATGCCTATCGCATCACTATCATTCCCCCTCTCCGCTCTCCGCTCTCCGCTCTCCCCGCTGTGCAATCGCATTTCGTATACACATTTGCATTTGCAGCTCTCGTTGCAGTTGGCAAAACCAGCAGCTGATTACAGAGATTGCACATTTGGTCGGTCGATGCCATGAGTTTGGGGTTTTAGAATCTCCCTTCTCTCCTCCTCTCCTTCACCCATTGCCTCTGCTCATGAGCCTAATGTTGTTTGCTGTGTGTGAAGCTTTGCTTATGTGATTTGGGTACTTCCCTCCCTCCCCATTCCCCCTTCGTTTCCCATCGTTAACGTCCTTTTGTAACTGACGCCCAATTAAAATGCAAGAAGGGCTGCATAAGTTTGCTTTATAAGTCTGAGCTGAGATACGGTTGCGGGGCATATTTCATTTGAAATGTGAAAACTTGCAACACAAATGTGCCACAAATGTGACAGCAACGCAAAAGCAAGCTAATAGAGGATCTAGCAGATAATCTTTAAAACACTATTTTATGAAAAATAATATAAGAATTAGAAAGAATAAGTTATGTTGAAAATAGTTCTGAACTTTATCGAGATATTTGGTAATGAAAATATCGAATTTGCTGAATTTTTGAATATTTAAATTACCTAAGTTGTCAACAATTTATATATAAACATTTGCAAACAAAGTGGAAATAATGAAACGATAGTTGACAAAGCAACGGAAATAATCCGACAACTTTTACTATACTAGAAGTGATTTCATATTCTTGAACAACACATTATGGTTATTAAAACGAGTGCTACAACTAATTCAAGAAGAGTGACATATTTCCAATTCAAAATATGAAAAGAAAAGTTTTTTGTCTATTTGTGTAGACTAAGAACAGTTTATCTTTACAAGAACTATTCTTGAAACTTTTAAAAACTCTGAGCTAAATCTTAATAGCAGCAACATAGTTTTAAAGCCTTTAGAAAGCCCGTATTCAAGATTGAAATTTAATATAAATTGAAGAAATGTGTTGCATTAAAATTATGCATCAATTCTGACTATCTGGTCATCCATACAAGCATTAATTACAAAACTATAAATAGAGATAATAGCAAGCAATTGTAACTCAAAACTTCTCTGCTCTGTTTAGCTCAATATTTGATTGCCACTGGAGTTGGCATTTAATGGAAACGTAATAATATCAATAGTAAATTAACTATGAAGATGGAAACATCAAGTTGTCGCACATTGTTAAAGTTAGAGAACGCATTGAATTTCCTTCAAATGGGAAATGTGGATGTGACCATACACACACAGTACTGAGCCAAGGCATATTTTATGGGGGCCCAGTTACATTTTCATTTCCCCAGGAGAAGGAAAACCCAAAGCAGCCGCCTGGCAACGACGCTAATCAGAAATAGTTCCCCGATGCACACGCTCTGCTGTTGGACATGTACTTTGTGTCTACAATTTATTTGCTTCATTTTAATTGATATCGTCGCAGCACAGACAGAATTCAAGAGAGAGAAAGAGAGAGAGAGACTCGAGTTGGCTGCCTAGTTGCAAGCTTGTTCTTCTTCTTCGCTTGTTATTTGTAACAATTAATATCCAATATCTGTGCGTTGCCATCATTAGTTTTTAGCAGCGCCCAGCGCCCAACTGTCTCGACTGCTGTGCTCCTCTGAATGTTTCACTTAAAGTGAAGGCAAAAAAGGAAAGAAAGAAAACTAAGAGTAGAGTGTGCTCGACTTGGAAACACCCGCTGCCCATTTTGAATGAAAGCAGAACGGTATTAATTTTGAAAATATACCAATCTAATATACCACAAAAATACTAAAAATATACCGAAAGTTATGTTTGGTATATTGGCATTGTACAACATGCTACACATTTTATATAAAATCAAAATAGTATGGTATTAATTTAAAAATATACCATGAAAATACTAAAAAAATACCAAAATCCATATTTGGTATATTGAAATTGTAGTGTCTTTAAGATATCTACTACTCATTTTGAATGCAAGCAAAATCGTATGGTTATAACTTTGAAAATATACCAAATATACCACAAAAATACTAAAGACATGTCAAATGGTATAATTGGTATATTGATATTCTACTACATTCAAGATGTACGCAATAGAATGTGGCATTAATTTAGAAAATACACCAGATGAATATACCAAAAAATATACTTAAAGCAATTTATATTCAAAATATACCAAATATACATATACTTTATAGGGTCGGAAATTTCGAATTCTGTCTGTTACATTTGCTGAAGACACAAAGTTATAATACCCTTTTACCCTATTCGTAACGGGTATAAAAAGAAAGCTAAACTACAACGATACGACAACAAAGTCAAGGGAGAGATAAAAATGTGTGTGTGTGTGTACTATAGAAAAATGGCAGTCTCTCCTTGTTGTGTCAGCCATTGATGCTGCATTTGACAGACCATTTATCATCGCACTAATTGTGTATCATTAAAAAAAAAGGCGCTGTTCTCGGTGTTCGTTGCACGCTGCTTTGCTCGCTGCTTGCTGCTTGCCGCTTGCTGATGTTAATCCATTGGAAAAACAGTCGGGAGACGACGCCCTATCGATGAGCCAAACCCAAACCCAAACTCAAACTCTGACTGCAGCAAAGTGAAAACCCAGACCTTAGCTGACAATGGCAGCGACAGCGACAGCGACAACAGCCAGTGACAGTGATAGAAATCTGTGGCAAGCAGATTAAACGTGTTCGCCAGTCAGCGAAAGGAGGCATTGCCGACTAATGGCACTCTACACACACACACAACAACTGAACAACAACAATACACAGCAGTGGGCGAAGTAGCTACTACAGAAGGAGGAAGGAGGAGGAGCAGCAGTAGTAGACTTGTATTTGTCGCTGGCAGGCGGGCATTGTAAAAGTCAGTCATGATTATCGCCACTTTGCCATCCGACACAAAAAGCGAACTCAGCGGTGTCCCCTTCCCCTCTTCTCCTCTTCCCCTTTCCCTTTTCCCTACAACTACAATGGACAACAAACTAATTCTGGTGAGTAAAGTTTATGGCGAAATACAAAAAAAAAGAAGGAAGCAAGAAAATATTTGCTTTGGTGACTTTAAAACTTGGCGGTTAAACAAACGCAGATTAATATGCACAATGGTCTCAATATATTAGAGATTGATTTCCTTAAAAGTTGAGCATTAGAATTACTAATTACTAATTAGATATATAATACTAACTGAGCCAAAAGTCTTTGCATCTAGTGCTTTAGAAACACGTTATTGCTAATTGCTAATATCTAACTTTTTTAAATAAATAAATAATACAAAACTGTTTTAAAGTCTTTGCTAAATACAATTTATTATTACATGTTTATTCAAATGTAATTCTGTAAAATTTATTTAGCAAATATATTTCAAATTTTAAAGGTTCAATAGAAGAAACTGCAATCACACTATTCATTTCTGAGTTTATGTCTTAAGAAACATAAACCTATAAGATTTGCATACAAAGTTAAAGATTTCTAAAAAAAATATGATCTAAACATTAATGTAAATGATATTTGCATTGTTAAGTTTGAATTAATCGTAAAGTTAATATGTTGGATATGCATCTGGCAACCCTTCTGGTGTTTATCTGGCCACACTGTCAATAAGTATCGATAGTTCGATATCAGAATTTTTGAAGTTAGAGTCTCTTCTAATGTATAACACACATAAACACCTCAAAATTGTTATATTTAGTTACGACAAGTTTACGACAAGTTCTTCCAAATCTTTTCTATTCTTTTCTTATTAATGAGTTATCATCATTTGCCTTTAGTCTAGAATTATAAAGGCGGTATCCCTTGATTTATTCTGCTTATTATTAACAAAATTATATTGTGATACCTACTTGCTCTAATCTTTTTTCGATGACCAATGCAATAACTTAAATTTCTTTCAACACTTGAAAGCAAATTTCTGCCACTTCCCTTTTCTACAATAAAAGTATTCAAGCTTCTTAACAGTTCTTCCCATCTCTTTATAAACTTCCCCGCAATCTAATTTCGTTGTTAAATCCCACAACTTCACTTCCTTTTAAACACTTTTATGCCTCGTTTTGCTGCCTTCTAAACTTGCAGTTAGTCATAACTATTTAAAGTGCTCCCCCGAGTGGAGTGTTGTTTGTTTTGTCACAGCTGACACAGAAATGTATCGATAATTTGTAAGCTGTCAGAGCATCTGTCATCTCTAGAGCGAGAGAATTGAAGGCGACAGACGCGATGAGAGCGAATGAGAATGAGAAGAACAGAGAGAGAGTGAGAGAGAGACACTAATGAGAAACGTGCGCGATGAGTTGGCGATAAATGGCCTAAGAGTACACAAGCGAAATCGCTGATAGTAGCACTCGTTTACAGTTATCCACTCTCCCCCTCTCCCTCCCCCCTCTCTACCCACCTCTTCATTTAGCTGGCATTGTTGCCGCCTCCACGCACAAATACAACAAAAGGGAAAGAAAAAGAGCGAATGAAAAAATGCACATAAACATAATAATAATAAAAATTCAAAGGCAATGATGATGGATTACAGCGCTGTCACCCTTTCCCCCCTCTCTTCCACTTCCCCACCCCCTGCTTGACTTTTCTCTTGCCCATCATTTCTCAAATGCTGTGACTCATTCATTGTGTGCGAGCCTGATGAAAATGTTAATGTCGTTGCCAATCACTTTGTTAATCCGTCCAGTGTGGCTTAGTTGATTTAGCCACCCGACAAAACTCTCTCTCTCCCACCTTCCTTTTTTCGGGTAGAAAATCGAAAACAATTAAGCACAGCTTTCCACTCTCTCCTCTGCTTTCTTTCTCTGCCCGTTGATGAATCGCCAAATTAGAGCAGCAAATCAAACTTGGTGAGTCTCAGTCTAACTAAAACGCAAGTTGTCACGTAATACATACTAATTAATATTGATATTTGGCTCCAGAGTTGCCGCGTAATGAGAGAAAACCCCGCCCCCGCCCACCGCCTCATTATATTCTAGTTTTGTGCTTAGTAATGACTTTTTGATAGCATTCGCAGCACAAAGTCTGCCGAGTTAACTTTTACTCTATGCTTTATGCCAGTTATGAAATTGGAGCGAATAAACTCGTCGCTGTTAATTGAAAGTTCGTTGGAGGCGGAGGCAAATTAAGATTTAATGAGCTGAATGACAGCAGTAGTAGTTGAAAGGATTAATTGATTGCAAATGTAGAGCACACAACACACAACATACAACACAATTATTATTGATTCCACATCGCATTACGGATTTGTATCACAATTTCACATTTATAATTTAGCATACGAAAATTGTCGACGAAATATGAAATTCATTTACACATTGTTATTCACGTTTTCGAGTTATTTCCTGCTGCTCAAATTTTGATCAATGATTAAAGAGCAACTAAAGATTTGTTATCACATCAACAGGCGATTAAAATCGAAGAAAGGCGAAGAAGTATTCGAGGGATTATATAATATTTTAAACGTTTTAAGTATATTGTCAAATTAACACTCTTATATTATAATATTAGTTTAGCACTTATATGATTTTCACTAAATTGTAATACACAATGTTGTAATAAAAACATATTACAAACAACTTTCTCTTCCTCAACTATATTACAAACAACTTCCTCCAACTTAATGTTGCTTACGAAGGAAACCAAATCTACATTTCAGCCGATAACTTTGTAAGCAAAGAAAAGAAAAGGAATGTATTTTTACACTTTCCATCACTCATACGCATAGTAACACAATACAAAGTTAATTTATAAATAAAGGGTTTACATTTTGATATATTTTTTCATGATGTGTTTTAGAAGTCTTTAATTTTAAAATTCATAATTTAAGGCAAGGCAACTGAAATATAAAATTTTTTTTAGAAGCAAAGTTAAGGCTATCTAAAGCTCTGCTAAATAATATTTTATTTTATTTAGAGATTGTTTTAAGTAGATGTTTAAAAACTCATTTGTTTTTCCCTTCAATGGCTTATTGATTTTCTAGCAAAAGAAATGTCTATTTGAAAGAGATTTGTATTGAAGAATTTGGCAACAAAAACTAACAACAATTTTTACTGTTTTCTAGACTATCAACTAATAACGTTAATGCTTTTATTAATGCCCATTATTAATTCTTGGCAAAAGAAAATATTTTATTGAACAACGTAAATTAATTCTAATTATTGATTCGTGGCAAAAGCAACTTTTATTGCACACAAAACTTTTGAAAGGGAAAAACTAGCAAAACATTTTCATTGATTTTCCTAGGCCATCAACTAAAGTATGGCAAACAATTTTTTGGCCTCGCAAATAAATTCGACTCTTCATTCAGCAGCAGAGTGCAGCATGAGTCATAAATAGCTGTGATTTATCACGCAAAATGTTTCGACAGCTCTCAGCAATTAGTTTGAGTTTCAGTTGTGTCTGTCTGTCGGTCTTCAGAGTCTCTGCTCCATTTTAATTAGTTATGTTTTGAGCATTTGACCATAAAGCGAATGACAGATCAAAAGGAAATTTCCCATGTCAGAGGAGGTCATAATTACATTATGTGAGTGTGTGTGTGTTTCTATGTTGCAAGTGTGTGTTGCAAATTAAAAAGCCAAACACGTTCCATGCTCACAACACACAAATGTTGCTTAAACAAACAAACGAGCGAGGCAAATAAAATCGAATCGTTCCGTCTGAAGTTGTGTGTGTGTAACACGCTCGTAAAATGTTGAAGCAAATGTGCCGCAGGATGCGTGGTGGCAGAATGCATTTGCTTGTGGCAACACAAGTCGATGACCATGTCTATGGCTATGGCTTCACTACGGCTCTGGGTCACAGACACAAACATATAAAAGCCAAAGAGGGACAAGGGCAATAAAACCATGAAATGTGCCGAGTATCCTTTTGTATACTGAGGCAAAACAACAACAATGAAAAAACTGATAACTGCTACAAATATTTAATGAAATCAGCAAGCGTAGAAGAGACAGAGAAACGAGCATAACAAAATGCAATTGTTGCATTATTAATTTATATTATGCGCAATTGTTCAGACTCGGTTGTGTGTAAAAGTCTGCTGCTGTTCATGCGGAAAAGCGGCAAGGAAATGAATGTTGTGAGAGTGTGTGTGTGTGTGTGTTGAGGTGGGCGTACACAACAACAACAACAACAAGAGAGAACAGAGAAGATAAGCAGCAAGAAGAACCAACCAATTTTCCAGTTGCCACACAAGGTGCAAGAAATGCGGTAATAAAAACAACAATTGAACACAGTTATGATTGAAGTGGAAGTAAAGGAAAGAGAAAGACAGAGAGAGAGGCAGAGAGAGAGGGATGGAGACAGAAAAAAGTGGGCACAAAGTGGCAGGCGTCGTCATCAATGCGGAACTATGCAGCAGCAACAGCAGCAGCATAAAGGGGATGAGTTCATGCCCCATGTGACTGAAATTGCGGGATAACCACTTCACCACTTTGCCACCACCAACAACAACAGCATCAACAGCATCGACAGGACCTTCTAAAAGGACACAAGGCAAGCAACCCTTGAAAAGAAATGCTGAAAGCTGCTGACGTTGCTTTTGTAATTTGTATCGATCGATTTTGATGTTTTGCTACTTCATTGAGACTGAGCAACGAAGACAAAAGAGACAACAGACAGCTGAAGCCGAAGCTAAATTGAAGCTGAATTGAACTGCGTTCAGTTAACAATTCGTACGTGTTTACACGCTGAGAAAAACTTGCTAACTACATGCTGAAATGTTCTTAGCACTTCATCTCGATTAGCATAACGAATTCGATGCTTAATTCGCAGTGTATTTCACTCTCTTTGACAAGCATCACTTGAGATATTCAACTTCGTCTGGCACTCGAGAATTGTGCAATCAATAACTAACATTACACAATATCGATTGCTTATTGGCTGTGAATATGTTACTTGCTTTTTATATATGCACAAGATTTGAGCTGATGTCTGTGTTGGAAAAATAGCAATTTGAAATCATTTGAATGATATTAGAAAGATTGAGATTATCTACAGATGTGTGAACAGTGTTTTTCAGAAGAACTAAAGAAGAGCTGCAAGAGTTTTAATTGAATGGACAATACATTGTTTTAAATGTAGATAATATATATTCGAAAGTATCTGTCCTCCACACATAAATATGTATGCTACCAACTTTTGACTACCATGCCAAGCTATAGCTTGAGGCTCTGCTGTAGCTCCAAAATGTTATAAACAGTAGAAAGACTGTCTTATAATAAATATGATAACTGCTATAACTTTTTATTCTAGAGTATTTCATTTAACATTTTACGAATTGCAGCAACTTCTACAAAAAGTTCTACTCTTCTATAATATGGTCTTCGACTGTAATGAACAATTCTCTACTTAAGCTAAGCTTCCTTGCTAAGCTATAGCTTTAAGTTCTGCTACAAATCTTTATTATACAAATCTAACTATATTTGAAAGTCTTTTTTCAGTTTTTTACAAATTATACAGTATAAACCCATCTTATGGTCTTCTTTTCTGTACTATTCTATACCTATACTATTACTGCATTATACTTATCTATATTAAAACTGCTATAACTTTCTGTTCTAGAGTACTTGATTTAACATTTTACAAGTTGCAGCAGCGTCTATAACAAGTTCTACTTTTCTATAATATGTTCCTCGACTTTGTACCTTACTCTACTTAAGCTAAGCTTCCTTGCTTAGCTATAGCTTAAAGTTCTGATGTTGCACCAAAATGTTATCAACAGCTTAAAGACTGTCATAAGCTTTTCTTTACTATAACTTCAAATATATATTATGCAAATCGAACTATTTTATGAATTGTACAGCTTAAAGACTCTCTTAAGCTTTGCTTTTCTGTACTGTATATTTTATTTACCAATATTGTAACTGCTAAAACTTTCTATTCTAGAGTAATTTCATTCATTCATTTACTTTTTACTTTACTATACTATACTTATCTATATTATACCTTCAATCACTTTCTATTTTTAAGTATTTCATTTAATTTTCTACAAATTGCCGCAGCTTAACAAAACTAAACTCAATCTTCTTTTTCTATTTCGTGCAGTGTATGCGATGTAACACACAGGAAATGTAACTTTCCGACAATTATGAGAATTCCTCTCTTACTCTCTCTCTCTCTCTATCTCTCTTTGTCTGTCTTTGTGTGCGTCACGTGTGTGTGTGTGCGTGTGTGTGTTTCAGATCAAACTAAGCGCGGCCTCCCCAAAACAACAGAGCGAACGAAAAAGTTTTGTGGCCTTTGGGGGAAAGGCTGTCCAAAATTTCGAGGGTTCGACTGAGACTTTGATTATGTTGCTCTACCATTTTGTTGTTGTTGTTGTTGTTGTTAGTTGCTGTGTGGCAACCATCATTGTTGTTGTTGTTGTTGTTATTGGTGCAGAGCTGCAGAGGCGGCTTACAGTGCGCATCAACATTATGCGTACGCATTGAACGAACGCATTTTGTCCGCCCCCCCCAAGCAGCACCTTTCCTTCCCTGAGTTTCTATTTCGATTTCTGTGTTTGCATTTGCAACTATAGCTCACCGAGGCAGGCAGCCAAATTGCGGTTTACTATTTCAATGGGACATCGTCATAATCATCATCATCGATGTCTGCATGTGTGTGTGTGTGTGTGTGTGTGGTCAAAATAATTGTTATTGTTACTTGAGCAGCGACGTCGTCGCATTTGAGAAGCGCTGCAAACTCTCGCTCTCTCAAACATTATAACGTTTTGCGGTAATGTGATTAACATGCAGCCAAAGCTCCCTAATGACCACCTTGTCGACTTAACAGCAATGCCAGACCCCCAAAAAGGGGGCGTGGCAGCTCTCCTCCATTGTGTGTGTGTGCCAGAGGCGGAGCAATAAGCAAAGTTATTAAACTTATATATGAATGAGCAGACAGGCTATGTATGTGTGTGTGTGTGTGTCTGTGTGTGTGTGTGTTGTGGCATCATTGATTGGCATTTGTGGCCGCTGCAATCGGCATTGGCAGCAACAGCAACAGCGACGACAACGCCTCGTATGCGTAATATGTTTGCATGCGCATTTTCATTAAAAATAATTTCACTGCACTGCTCGAGTAATTGCAAATTAAAAATTGCTTATTAAAGCAGAAACCTACCCGCCAATTGGCTACCTCCTCCCCTCTCTCTTTCTCTATCTATTTCTGCCGTATAATTTGCCCCTGGCTGCGGTTCAAGTTCCATGTTCGTTGTCCTTTCGCCTGGTCGCCTGGCTGTCTACAGCCGTATAAAATGGCATGGCATTTTCTGCTTAATGGCCATTAATTAAAGTTGTAACAATGGCATTTCTTATTAGCCCATTGTGCGATTGTGTTTCTAATTTAATTTCTTACTCAATTTCTGGGGGCCGATTGTGCATTTCGGATTTCATTTTGACATATTTACATTGTACTCGTATATATGATAGTACATACCTGCAACGATAAGAGCATAGTATAGTAAATTTGATTAGAATTACAATTGTTTAATAAATTTTGCAAATGCCATCGCCACATTTCGCCACAAGCGATTACGAATTAATGAAAAGCCTAAATTCATTTCATTTGAGCGGCTCTTTTCATACAATATTTACATACAATTTAATTGAAGCGCAATATGTTCTTTGTGCCTTTTGTGTAACATAATACACTTGTTTATGCTATATAATGGCTAATTCGCTCTGCTCTGCTCGGCTCTCAAATATGACACAAGTAATAAATTTGCAATTGGCATTTCAATGAGCGCACTTCGAATACGAATTGCTTTGATTACTCGCAATCATATTAAGCGGCTTTCACAAATGCTTCTTCTTGTTACTGGAGTGAGCAGCATTTATAATTTTTACTTTGCTTTTCTTAGTATTTTCCTTTTATGCCATTGACAGCCAACTCTGTCAATTGCACGATATATTTATAATTGAATTGAAATATATAAATAAAAATTAGAAATGCAATATTTATAAAATGAAACTTTGAATCGAATAAAAGCGATTTAACGTATTTACGCAAACTTTTACTAAGCTGTTCATTACATTGTTAGAACTGACACTTTAAATTATATTTAAATATGTATTGAAATTAAAGTAAACATCAAATTTTAAAGGTGAAAATGGTAATAGAATGAAATATGTTATTCTCAATTCTACAAAATATTAACATTTTCTTTCCTTTCTTTTGCTTTCTATGTTAGATTACAGTGTTTACAGCAAACTGTTATAGGAAAAAATGTATGTACATTGCCCATTATGTTAAGCTGCTGTTAATTACAATTTTAATACGAACATTTCTAATATAATTAAAATATATATTTAAATGAAATGAAATTAAATTGAATAAATCTGCGTCTGAATTGTATGTTAGGAAAAAATTATATAAGCGATGTTAACTACACGTTCAATTCTCATTATGTTTAGCTGCAGTTAGTGCTGCCCTCAACTATAACATCTCCGCGCTTTTTTAACAAATAGTTTTATTTGAAATGTTAAATTTATAGCTTCAAAATGTTCACAACTACATTCTTTTCTGTTCACATCTGTTGGTTTTCAGTGGCAAATTATTTACTTTATGTTACATACAATCATGTACATTATATTAAACTGCTGTTGGTTTAATTCTTAAGACATTAATTTATCAATAAGTTATAGTCTAAACAATTGTCTAAGAATGTTTACAGCTGCATTTCTGTTCTCCACTGGCTCTTAGCTTACAGTCGTAAAACAGTAACATACCCTAATCAACATTATGTTAAGCTGCTGTTTATTACAGTAACATCATGGTAAGCTGCATTTAGTTAACTGGCAGTTCTTGTACAACTTGTAAGCGCTACTTTATCGAAAAATTCTGGTTCATAATTTGAATTTATATTTTCAAATGTTTAGAAATTTTTTAAAACAACTTTATAACTAACTAACAACTACTGTCTGTTAGTTTACAGCTTATGTTAAATGTTATGTTAAAACTGTATAATTCTGTTAAGCTGCCGTAATTTGAACTTTATGTATTTGTACGACTTCTTGACGACTCTTTACTATATAGTTCTAGTTAAAACACTTCAATATTGTATTTTTTCAAAAATTTACTTAATTTTAAAATATAGCCAGCAAATTGTCGTCACTTGAGCATTTGCTGTGCGCTGTAAATCGCAATTAGTGCAGTTTCTGATGCAAATCCCTCAACACCAAAGCCTTTTAGACTTATGAGCATGTCACGAACTTGCCAACTGCCAACTGCCAACAGTCAACAGCCTGCTGACTTGGCCTCGTTTTTGGCCAAGTTTCGTTTTGGGGCGTGGTCGGTGCGCTTGTTGGCTTTGATTAGGCTGCTTAGCCTGATTTGGAAGCGCAAAAGAAGCCCAAGCTGAGTTCTACTGCTGCTGTTGCGATCCTGATGACTAACTGCTGTGGCCAGCAGCTTGCAACACACGCTGCACACAGCTGCTGCTGCCACAACACAGATGCGTGTGTGTGTGTGTGTGTGTGTGCACTTTGCAGTCAGGCAGTTAGCTTGGCCAGGCTAACGAGCAGTCGAGGGTCAACATTAATATTTGAACAACGTACGTTGGCTACGCTCGAGTCATTTTTTTTTTAGCCTCTTCTCTCTGTTTGGTTGTCTTGCTGCTGCTGCTGCTGTTGTTGATTATTCAAGGATCAGACAAACAAAGCACATGGCATGCCAGCTCTCTCTCTCTCTGCGCTTTGGCTTCGAGCATTTTTGGAAAGCTGCCAAATCAGCAAAGAAAAAATGTTGTACTCTAAAACAAAAAACATTGGCGCAGCTGTGCAGCAAGCAGAAGGCGAAGGCGTGGCAAAATATGCGGCGTACGTGTTAAGTGGCAAACGTTTTTCAGCATCGCAGCTTCAACTTCAACTTCAACTTCATCTCACCAACCATCCATCCATCCATCTGTCTGTCTGTCTGTTGGCTTCTTCTTCTGCTTCAGCAGTGAGTCGAAGTCAAGTCACGGGCTTTTTGCCACGCATTTGTAAACTTTATAAATCAGTTCGTGTCGAAGCGAGAAGCTGCAACAGCAACAAAAAGCCAAAAATATTTCGAGAGCATTCGCTTAAATTGCATACTTTGCGGCATGCCACGCTGATTTGATGGCCAGCGTGTGCCGTTGCATTAAATTTCCCTCGACTGATTGATATGAGACAATATGCGAAGCTAACAAACCAGATGTGCCACAAGTGTAAAGAGAGAGAGAGAGAGAGAGAGAGGGTGGCAAACAACACAACACAAACATGGCACTACATAAATATATTGTGCAAAGATGACAAGTCAAAATCGAATCATCATCAAGAAAGTCAAGAGGAAAGAAAGCTAACATAAACTAGTGGCAACGAAATGTATTTCCATGATTTATGCTTGAAGTTGGCTTGCTTTTAATTTAGATAAGAGTTTGAGATTCGAATAGTATTCCCAGACTTTACAGTTGCTGATATATTTGGCTTACTTTATTCATAGTGTTGGATATGCATATAATTTATATAATAGAATATAAATATAAATATATTCCTACTCTTAGATATGCTACTCCTAATTTACACAATATCATAGGAAAGCAAACTAATTCGTTCCAAATGTATTTCAAGTATTTCATAGATTGAAATGGTTTGCCATCTTCTCAATTTATATAATAGAGTAGTATAAGAAAGCAAATAAATTGGTTTAAAATACTTTTCCCTGCTTCAGTTGATAGAGTAGTCAATGAAGTAGTTAATAGCGTAGAGTATAAAAAGCAAGAATAAACTAGTGGAAAAGAAATGTATTTCCAACATTTATAGTTTATGTTAGCTTGCTCTTAATTTAGATAAAATAGTAAATTCCAAATGTATTTCCTGGCTTCACAGTATCAGTTATATTTGGCTTACTTCAGTTAATAAATTTATATTGTAAGAAATATTGCTCATAATGTTGAAATGAAATGTTGCTAGTGAATTTGTATAAAAGAATTGGACAACAATTGAATTGGCTTTAAATGGATATTCAACTTTACAGTTTTATGAATATTGTTCTTACTTTTGTTAATATATTCATATTCGAAGACAATTTATATTAAAGAGTAGTATAAAGAAAGAAAGGAAACAGTTGCTTCATAGCTTGGCTCTAAATATAACTAATAGAGTAGCACTTTTTGCTATCATTTTTATACCCGCTAAATACATTTATATGGGCATAATCGCCTTCAAAAATGCCAAAGTTTACCAAATATTATAAATATATGGTATATGAATTTTGTCCATCTTTTAAATACTATAGAGTGTAGAATATACCACATTAACTTTTGCACTCAATGGTATATTTGGAATGTAATACCATATCAATATATCCTTTGGTATATTTAAGTGTTTTTGTGGTATATTAATTCAGTATATTTTAAAATTAATACCATAATCGTTTGCTCTTATAAAAAATGGGTATCTCACAGTCGATTGCACTCAACTCCAGTTTTGCTACTTGTTTATTAAATGCTTGTTTACCTGAGTTCAAAGTTCAAGCAATTACTTCTGGCTCATTTTAAATGCTGTTACCTTTTTTTTATGTTTTGCTACAAGTATCTTTTACTTGACGGCCAGACAACTTTTTCGCAAACTGCTGTCAACTTATTCAATAACAAATGTATTGCTTTTGCAAAAAGAACAGAATACACAACAGAGAACAGAGAACAGAGCAACTGCCAATCGTGCAAATCTCAATAGCAAAGCAGCGAAAAAAAGAGCAAAAAAATGAGAAACTTTGCTGCAGGATGCGAGATGCGAGAGATGCCGCCACAAAACACAGAACAGAACGCGCAACTGTTGTGCAATCGTGTCAAATATTAAAACATGAAATAAATATTAAACGTGCTGCAGAGTCAGAAACAGAAACAGAAACTGAGAAACTGCCGAGCACAAGAACAAGAAATCAACAACAAGAAACTTGTGCACAATAAGTTGCAAAATATTTACAATATTTTTTCTATTTTCTATTTTTTTTTGTTTTTCTGTTGCAGCAGCAGCAGCAAAACATTGTGAATCAGAAAGGCAACAGCACAAAAAAACACAACTAGAAAAAAAAAACGAACTGAAAACGACTGTTAGAAAATATGGCAAGAGATGCAACGATGCGGCAGAGTGTGAGAAATGAGCATAGCAGCAAAACTGTAAACTTCTCTTCTCGTTTTTTTTTGCGTTTTGCGTTGGCCAAAACATAAAATGGCTAACGAACAAAGTGAGGTCCAAATGTTGGCAGTAAAATTGTAACAAATCATATACTCAATCGTGCACGTAGTCTGTCAAAAATGCTGCTTAAAAGGGAGTTTAAATTTTGAGAATGAATATGAAATCTATTCAATTTTTTGACAAAATTTAGTATTTATTTATACCATATTTTGTGTTAGTGATGAAAGCACAAATCTAATTCCAATTTTCGTTTAAAACACAGCTAGTTTTCTAAATTAAATGCTGCAAAAATTTGTGTTCAACATCTTACAAAAAAAAAAATACAAATGCAGACTTCATTTTAAGCTTGAATTCAGTATTTTTATATACCATATTTTATGTTGTTGATTAGACTGTTTATCTAAAGGCTGTTTTCTTTTAATATTCAAAGTTCTTTCCTAATTTCATATGCTGCACAAAATTCTGTATATACTTTTAAAAAAATATTTAAAAAGCCTCTACAAATGTAAACTAAAATTCAGTATTTTTTTAAACCTTTTTTTGTGTTTAAGGTTAAAACGCTTTTAAAATTTCAGTTTTCTTTTGAAACATTGCTAGATTTGTTTTTGAAATGTGCTGCTTAAAATTGGGTTTATATTCTTAACAAAAATTTATCAAATATAGACGACATTTTCAAATTCAATTCAGTATTTATTTATACCAAATTGTATGCTGTTGATTACAGCTAGTAATATGTAAGTTTTTCCTTACTTGAATTTGCTGTACAAACTTGTGTTTGAATTCTCGAAAATATATCAAAAGTAGAGAACATTTTAAATATCAATATGAACTTAAAGTCAGTATTTATTTATACCAAATATTGTGTTGCAGATTAGAGCGTTTTTGCTAATGCCAGTTTTCTTGCTTGAATTGAACATTTTTATTATAGCTCTGCTACAATTTCTACCGCCCATCACTGATTTGTAGTCGAGGTGGGAAACTCTTACATTCGAGTTTGAGTTTGAGTTGACTTCAGCTTAGATGTCGGATTTAAGTGTTATTGTGGGCAATTTGATACTTTCGATTGAGCAACAACATTTGCTTGTGCGTTCAACTGAAGCGTGCAACAAATACGCAAAAATGGCTGCCACAACACACACATATAAATTGTGTCTATCTATGTGTGTGTGTGTGTGTGTGTGTGCGGTCGCCGTCCTCAAAGTTTTGCAGACGCCTCGAAAACAAGTTGAATATAAATGATGTTGTGTGAACTAAACTCAGAGTGGAAAGAAGAAGAAGTCGGACCTGCTCTGATAAACACCAAAGCTAAAAGAGCTGTCTTGTCTTTCTTTGGCCATCTTCATCTGCTGCTGTATGGGGTTATTTATTTGTATGCGTGCCAGGCTAAACTGCTGCATATAAAATATCCAATATAAATGGGGCTAGGCAACTTGAGCCAATAAAAAATAATGCCCACCACAAAACGCTATAGCATTTATAAAAAAAACAGAGCAGGGAGTAAAATCTGAGCAAGAAACGGTTTCAACTATTTGTTGACAAATAAAAGTTAATGTGCGATTATTTGCTATAAGCGTATATTAAGCGCAAAAAAAAAAAACGAGTAAACACATAAATAAATGTGGCGCTTTAAAGTCAGCTTTTTTGTTCACCCACTGCGTATACGTAATATTAATGTATATTATGGATTATAGCGAGTATTATTCACAATTGACATAACCAAACCTGTCAAAGTTGATTAGTGAAATGTGTAATCCATGTTTGGAAAGTAGTGTAAAATTGTGTAAATTGACACAACAACAGCTGTTAACCATAATACGCACATATCACGTATACGCACCTTCATCCAAGAAAGCAACCCTTGTCTGGTGGCAATGATGTAGTGGCTAACCTTTTGTGAGCTACTCATGCAATATAAAGAAGTTGAGCCCCGTTGCTTTCGACCATTAAATAAATTAAAAGCCAAACAACATCGATTTCACAGGCAAATAAAAGTAAAATATTGAATTGCCTGCCCAGACGACTGCTGCTATTGATTAAAGTTTCGCCTAGACAAAGTGGCAAAGAGAGAGAGAGAAATCTCATTCGATAGCTATGCAAATACTGGAAAGGAAAGTTGTATGCTTCGTTTTAGAATTTCATTAGAGAACGCGAGTGACCAAGGTCCATGGTCATCCATCAAGCTGAGCTCCGGGTTCGGGTTCGGGGTTCGGGTCGCTGACCAAAAGTCAGCAAGGAGTCCCTGCTTGGGGCATGCATTAGCAATAACTCTCATTATGCCACACACTCTCTCGTGTTGTTGGCCAGTCTGGCGACCCATTCAATCACGCTATCGCGCCCCAGCATTTCTGCCACCGACAAATTGCAAATACGTATGGGGATTTTCAATGAAAGTCCTCGGCAACTTTTCCTTCCTTCCTTCCTTTCATACATTTCTGCGCTCTCTCTCTCGCTGACTGGGAATTGGATTTTGCAGGAGGCGCAACATTATTCGTTGGGCTGCAGCAAAATGGATAAGTGAACTGGGACTCTGGGACAAAACTTCGCTCTCTCTCTCTCTCTTGCTCTCTCTATCGCACTTTGGCCATTGCATTTCGTGATGAATGCGGAAAAGGCAACTCGCAACTAGAGCTTCAACTTCGCTGCAGCTTCTCTGGCGCCAGCTGTTGCCCAGGTGGCCTCGGTTCAGCAGAGCCCAGAGTCACACCCATCATGATGCTTTGCGAGTTAGAGCCAGATTAGCTTTGCTTTTGCCCCCCAAAAAAACCAAAAAACCAAGTGAGAACTTTTTGCGCTGCAGCTGTGTGTGCAAATTTGCCAGCTGCAACGTCATACTAAAGTTGAGTGGCATGTGGCAAACACACACACACAGAAACACACACAGTGAAATCGCTAATCAAGTTTTGCAATTTTTCAAAAATGCATTTTGACTCTGCTCCCTTTGCTCTTCACCCCAACCCCCCCAAAAGGCCATCCACAAAAACTGGGTTAGCGTGTAAAACTATTAAAGTTACTCAGCAGCGACTTAATTAAGTTTCCACAAATGCAATCACAGCGCAACAGAATCAGCATCGAAATCGGAATAAGTAACAAAATGTGCCACAAACTCATTTCAAGGACTGGCATTTATTAGGCACATCAAACAATAAGTCCTGATTAAGTATGAACTTCAAACTTAACAGAGAGAAAGAGAGGAAGACGAAGAGAAAGTTGAGAGAAATTTGCTGAGAAACTTGTAAAAATGAAGCAGCTGCTAAGCTATCAATCTGAGTAGCTGTCAAAGTGTGACAAAATTTTGGGAAATTAATAATTAAATCGAGTTTTCGACATTGCAATTGCTAATTATAATTGTTATATATTCTATAATGTATTCTGAAATGTGTTGGGCAAGATATTAACTACACTTGAGCTAATTCATAGCTCATTACTAGTAAATTAGTAAAGCAAAACCAATTTGTTATCTACACTTCAACCATAATCCACAGAGTAAGTAAATATAATATTTATAATCGAATTTAATAATCAATAAATTTGCAGTCTACTCAACTGTCTTTCAGATTCATCAATAATTTCAAAATAGAATTTAACTGGAATATAAATTGGAATTATTGTACGAAGAAAACAAATTTATTTAGTAAGAAACTAAAGTCTGGCAAACTGTATATTTTTAATTTCTGCTATAAGTTATGGATTTCCCTTTCATGAAAATTATTCTTTTATATTTAAATGTTGTCGATTTGCTCTTTAAATATTTAGTATATTATGTACACTTGACTGCCTCCTTATCTCTTAAACAAATATTAACTAAAGAAATCTTTAATTATTAAATACTATCGGTTTACTATTATTTTCATTTTTAAATATTAACTACTCGAAATCTTTAATTAATATCAATTTAATCTGTAGGCTTCCAGCTATTATTTCGTAGTTCTTTTATTATTAAATGCTATCAATCAACTCTTCAAACATTGAGCTTATTAGCAACAGCTGAAGGTCTCTTTTTCTCTTGTTTAAATATTAGCTAATAAAAATCTGAAATTAATATGTGGTAACGATTTACTACTAAATATTTGCTTGATTTGCTTTAATCCTTTGCTCAATTGTCTCTATTTTACTTGCTCAAATAAGTAAGTAATAGAAATGTATTATCTTTGTTTTATAATAAATATTAAGTAGAAGAAACCTTTAATCATTAAATAATATGGACGTTGCTCTTTACACGTTGAGTCTTCGTTTCTCTTTATTTAGTATGTACTAAAGAAATCTATAATTATTAAATACTATCGATTTAGTTTTTAAACTTATGTTTGAATAGATCTCTTTAATATTAAATATTATCGATTTGTTCTTCAAAACTTTCGGTTTATTAAAATTGCTCAGTTGTTTCTGCTCAACTCATCTAAGCTCACTTCACTTTCATGCTTTTCGCTTTTCTAAATTAAATTTTCATATTGAGCAAATCCAAGTGCTACTCGCTTCTCTTTGCCAGCTGAATTCAAATGAATGTGAATCTCGCTTTTCGTTCTCATTCCTCGTTCTGTGCTCAATATCTATGCTGTTGCTGCCACATGCGCCTAAAAGTCTGCAACATATTTGTGTATTGTGCTGCACATACCTCGTATAACGTTTACCTGATGCCTCGCATTCTGTTTTCTTGCCTTATCTGAGTTCGTTCTTCGTTTTCATTCTTTTTTTGTTTTGCCAGCACTTAAATGTGTTTGGTTTTTACTCAATGCAGCAACTGAAGCTGAAGTGTTGTGCTTGCCACGCCCCGTTTGCCCCTTGCTTTGTTTTCATAAAAAATTTTCCATCGAAATGAGCAGCATGTGTTGTGCATGGCATCTCTTTTTCTCTCTCTCTCTTTCTCTCTTTCTCTGTGTTTTTTATTTTAAAAACAATTTTATATTTATTTTGTTTTTTGTTGTTGCTGCTGCGGTGCTACTTGACTTTTGTGTTGCCGGTAAAGTTTGAACTTTTCTTGTTGCTGTCGGTCTTTGTTTTTATTTTTGCTGCTGCTGTTGCTGTTGGCTTTCGCTCTGTTGGCCTTTTACGAAATCAGCCAAAAGTCGTTGAACGCTCAGGCACCGAAAAATGGCGCAAGGCTCGTCGTCCGACATTTATGCGACGTTCCAAACAACAACAGCAATAACAACAAAAAAATACAGAACACAGTGCCAGTCAGAACACAGTAGGAGAGAAAGAGAGAGATGAGAGTGAGAGAGAGAAGGAGACGAGACCAGCAGAGGCAGCTGTCAAATATTAGTTCTTGTTAGTGGTTGTATGTGTGTGTGTGTGTGGGGCCACTTGCTGCCTCTCTCTGTGTGTGTGTGTGTGTGTGTTGTGACCAACATTGTTGGTCAACACACTGTGTGTGCGCCCCTCCCCCCCATCCACCCCCCCTTCGAGCTGTGCTTGTCCATTCATGCCGTTATATCCGCAGTCGGCTCTGTTGTAATTTTTTTCTGCTCCCTCTCTCTCTCTCTCTCTGCCTCTTTGCCCGCACTTGTTATAATTGTGTTTGCGTTTTTCAGTTTCTTGCTTGCCTCGTGTCGACTGCCCTTCCCCCTCCCTTTCCCCCTCTTGGCTGGACACACTCTGGGGCACTCATCACTTGTTCGCAATGTCATAAAATTTTTGCTTGTTCAGCAGCATTCTTCTGTCTACTCGACATTATGCTACGCTTCCTTCTATGCTGTAGAGTGGAGAGTGGAGAGAGGAGTGGAGAGAAGTGTGGAGAGGAGTGTAGAGTGTGCACTACACTACACTACACACTACACTACGCTACACTGTGCTACAGTGTTTGTGCTGTGTCGCTCTTTTGGCTCAACATCTTTGGCATTTGGCTTGCGGTACTTACAACACAGCTACCCCCCCGCCACGCCCCTCTTCTACTCCGCCCCTTCATCACCATTCACTTTACTAGATTGAACGTGGAATGTTTGCTGTAGTTAGCTGCTGCTGCTGCTACTTCTGCTGGACACATTGTGATAGCCTGTCTCGATTCTGGGGCTGTCGATGTCGAGATGTCGTTGTCAATGTCGCTGCTGGGGCAACGGAGGTGACATCAAGCTGCCAATCGACCAATCTGCCAATACACACTAACACACACACACACACACACATTTGAAACTCTCTGCGTTTATATCTGAATCTGCTGCATGGACAGCTTTAAGCTGCAAATATTCCACATTAAATCTAGAACTCAGTTGTGAACTAAGTCAACATTGCTGACCTTTAGATTGCACCACTTAATTAAGCTTATCAAACAAACAGTCGGAGTAAAGCGAGTCTTTTTTAATGGAAAAGTTGTTTTTATATATCCCACTCAACTTCAGTATATTTTTCTAAAGTATAACCTAAAAGAAATTGTGATTTTTACTAAACAAACTTCACTCCTTTTCCCATAAGTAAAATCCAATAAAGATTCTAAATAAATTATTATGCCCATGAAATAGATATTTTTGTATACTTTTATATGCCAAATAAAGAACTTGAAAATTGAGTTCATATCGCTCACTTGCAGTCTTTCAATTTCTTTTATACCTTAATAATTAGACCCGATATCCATATATCACATATTTCTTTGGCTGACTAAGCTGGTATATTTTGGTACTCTAAGGCGTGTGTCTAATGAAGTATTATATCAATATACCAAATATAGACTTCGGTATATTTTAGTGCTATATGGTATATTTTTAATGTAGTACTATATAAATGAATTAATATACCAAATGATGAGATTGGTATATTTTAGTATTTTGCGGTATTTGGTATATTTTAAGAATAATACCGCACTATTTCGTATTCATTAAAAATGAGTACTCGACTGTAGGTTTCTCACTTATAATAAGTCTGTGTAATTAATACAACACAAAATTCCCATCTCTTATTTCAATTAATTTGCAAATTATTATTTCCTCTGCCAACTAATAATAAATCTATGTAATAAAGCCCGGTTAAAATTTCATCAAATTTTAATTTCAAATTCCCTCATTTTTCTCTAATTTCTTCCGCTCCAATGTGTGAATATAAAATGTACATTAAATGTGTAAGCTAAATTCTTATTAGACATTGCCAAAATCTTTCCCAAACTGCTCGAGACAATCATAAAATCAATTTCTTGTAGAAAAGACACTTGACAAATTGAACTTTAGCATTTGCTATTAATTGAATGCTACATTTGCTATTTTCAAAGACTCATAAAAAATGTATTGTGACCTTACTTGATTGCGTCTCGAAAAACAAACTTTACAATTTGTATTATTCATGTGGGAAAGCGTTTTGACAGCATTCAGTTTAGCTAACATGTCGTTTTCGTGCTTTAATAAAGCATAAATGTGATATAAATATTTGACACAAGTGAGCTTAAAACTTTGCCACAAGCATTGCAAAAATGTCAATAATAACAACAGTAAAACAGCTTCGAAGGTTGAGAGAAGTAAGAGATATAGAAGGAATATATCTGTGAGGATTGGTCAGTGCATACTTAATACACATTTCATTAGTCATTTGTGTGCTCAAACAAATAACTTAATGAACCAAACACACACACACACACACACAGAGGCAAAGTGGCAGCCAAACTCCAGAGACAAGCCCACATCAAACAGTTAGTGTTATGTTAACCCTTTTATTTTTTTTGTTTTGTTTGACAGTGAACAGAGCAACGAAAAAATACATACAAAAAACACCCTTGTCATGGGCGCTTTAATCAGCAAATGGAAAAATATATATATGAAAAGGGGCACAAAAGTACAGAAATAAATGCTGCATAATTTCGGTACGGAAAATGTATGCAACCCAAGCCATCAAATTTGCTGAGTGAATGTCCTTCGCTTATCAGCGTCGCAGCAGCAGCAGCAGCAGCAGCAGTAGAAATATATTTTTGCGCCCTTGTCTGTTGTCGCTTAAAAATCTAATTTGAAATAAATGAACTAAATATGCTTAACACGCGCAGCGCACACCCACACACACCAGCACACACACACACACACACACATACGCAGTTCCCTTGTCTCTTGCAATTGTTAGAGCTTTCCTTTCTGCTACTCGCATATGAAATAACTTTTGGTTAGGTTTTCACTTTTTGCGCAATTCAGCCAACAGCGAAACAATTGTTGCCGCAAACTCAACCCCAACACACACACACACAGCTAAAGTGTTTTGCTGTATTGTATGGCCAGGCTGATGAGCATGTTGAGGATTTTTTTTAGGGCGTGCGCGTGTCTCGGCTCCAAGTGGCCAACATTAAGCGCAGCCAAGCGAAGGCAGAAGGAGGAGAGAGAGAGAGTGGAGAGTGTGTGTGTGTGGAGAGTGGAGAGTGGCGAGTGTAGAGACACAGTGCAGACATATAAGAACGCCCACTTTGGGTGCGCTGGGCCGCAGGGCCACATAAGCGCATTTGCATGGAATTTTAATAAGGCTACAAAAATATACTATATGAAATGTTCTTCTTCGTTTTTTTTTTATTTGGCAGCCATGTTTATTTCTTTCTTTCTTTCTGTGTGAGCGGCAACAATAAGTGATATATATATGAATACTGATGACAGACCATCAACATAGGCACACAGACAATCAAAGAAATGTAGCCATTCATGCTTAAAGATAAGTGCTTTAAAAATGCGCAACGCTGATTTGCGCCAACAGCGGAAAGAGCATTGAAAATAATGCCGTAGAAAAATCGATTTCCATTTCAATACTTCAATACTTAACAAGTAACTCGACTGTGATATAGCCGCTACTCATTGTTGTATTGAAAAACCATTCTCTACAAATATACCAAAAATATACCACACAAAAATACTAAAAAATACTGATACCGAAAACTGGTCTATTGTATATTGTACAGCATTCAAAATTATATTTTACAAATATACCACAAAAATACTAAATTTTGGCGATGACTATATTTGGCATATACTGAATTTAAAATCATATTCGACAAATATACCACAAAAGTACTAAAACATACCAATGACTATATTCGGTATATCGATATTGTATTACATTTAAAAAATATTTTTTGCAAGTATACCAAAAATACTAAAACAATACCAACGACTTTATTTGGTATATCGATATTGTATTACATTCAAATTATTTTACGAATATACTGAAAATATACCACAAAACTACTATAGCATACCGATTACTATATTTGGTATATATACTCTATTCCAAATATATATACTCTATACACAATATACTAAATTTGTCAGACAAAGCAACTAAGATACGATACAAAAGTATTTCTTAAATAACTTTCCCAATTTTCAGGAAATTTTTCTGAAGTTCATCTAGCTTTAAAATTATACTAGACATTCTATAATAAGATAAGTCCACAAACGCTGATTTACTCATCAGGAAAAAAACATTGCAAAATAATGCCTAAGAATATCGATACCCATTTTATAACTTAAAGTCTGCAATTCAAAAGAAGAGAGACAAAGCCATTAATTGGCCATAAATTAAAGTTAATGTGCTGCTGAGCAGCAGCTCCAATAAAAGCAAACTTAATGCCAATAATGTTCACAGAATGAAACTATATACAGCTTAGCTGAAACTAACTCCGATAAAGGCCATAAAAACCAAGAAGCGGCCATAGTAAATCAGCAATATTTAAAGCGATTCAAGCGCCATAACACTTGATGCTAATTTATTGCACACCCATGAATACACTCACACACACTCACTCACAGATTGTCACGCTCAAGGCAGCAACAGCACAAGCAAAAAGTATGCAAAGGCTTTAAAGAATTTCACATACAATTTTTTTTGTTTTTGGCAGAGCGTAAAAACAAAACAAAACTGAACCTGATTACCAAATGAAAGCACAACAACAACAACAACAACAGCAACAGAAGCGACAACAACAATAGCGTCAACTGAACAAATATTCAGGCATTGTACCAAGAGAGGAAGAAGAGAGGGGCGAAGAGGGAAGACCGGCAAAAAAACGTGTTGACAATGGCCAATGGCGAATGGTTTTTCAGCTGGCAAATATTTTCGGTAACAACGTCAGAGAGATGTCAATTGTTTTTTTGGCCAGCCATACCCTGGCTTTGTAAATATGCCCAAAGTACCGCAATGAAGTTGTCCTCTGACAGTCAGAAAGACAGCTACGACAGCTAAAGACTATTTACAATACTCAAAATACAAAACAAAAAAAAAAATGGGTTGAAGGGATTTCGATTGTAAGTAAACAGTAAGCTAAATATTTTTATATACAGGTTTATAGAAAATTTTAAAGTGAAAGAGTGAATGAATATCGATGACTTCAAAATTATTAAGAACTCTTTTAAAAGACTTCTTATAAGACAAAAATCTAAAAGAATATAGAACTGTTTTAATGAAGACAGATTTATAGAAAATGTAAAAAAATGAATGACTGAAGAATATTGTTTACTTAAAGATCCTTAAGAAATCATTGCATAGACTGTCTTAATGACTGAGCTCGAAAATGAACATTTCACATTTTAAAATGATCAAATTTATATGCAATTTTATATAAAGGTTCATTCTATAGCAGAGTCAAAGAGATTTGAATTAAGACAACTAAATTGAAGCTCTAAAACAAATTATAGACGTAATGATCATTAATAAATGGTCTCTCATTCTGTTTTAAGTTTTCCAATGGAAATATCAATAAGATTATATTTAAAGCTGTTAAATCTTCACTAGATTGAAGGCTCTTATTCTAATCAATCAGAGTATATTTGAAGCCTTTAATAGACTGACGACTCTTATTCATATTCACATTTAATTTTTAAGTAATTGTCTAATATCTATTGGGTTAAAAAGAGGTTGAAGCTGTTAAAAACTACTTTTTGTGTACCACAACTAATTGATGAATTTTCCATTTATATTACTTTAATCTATTTTCTTTTGATTTTACTGGCAAAATAGAGATTATATTGAATTTGGTTAAACTCTTAATTGACAAATATGTAGTATTTTTAAGTCTATCACACTCGTCTAATTCTAAGGGCGTTGCCTGTTGTTGTTTTGCAATTTGGTCAAAAACATGAAACGGAACGCGACAAGGGCACAAAACACAACGAAATGTTGCTGCAGGCGCCACCATATAGGTTCTTCCTCTTCCCCTCTCCCCTTTCTTCCTCTCTCGTTCTCTTTGCAGTTATTTTCACGTATTTAGGCTCAATACAAAAGGGCAGAGCTTGTTACATTTCCGTACTGTGGAGAGAGAGAGAGATAGAGAGCTGCTTCTGTGCTGTTTTGTTTTGTTCAACAGACACCACAAAAGCCACTCCACACACACACACACACACACAAAAGACTCGCATGAATATCTGTCATGAGCTTGGTTTGTCGTCTGTCTCTGTTTCTAACCTGTGAATCACCTTGCTTACTGACCACAGCTAAGTTCACTCCTTTCTCCTCTCTCTCTCTCACTCTTTCAGGCATTTTGCAAGTTGTCAGCAATGCTACTCAACAAAAAAAAAAAAAGAGGCCATAGATTAAGCGCCCAGTCCACATGCAACTAATAGTTTTTCATTCATATTTATACAAAGTTCTCTTTCTCTCTCTGGCATTTCTGGCATACACAGGGTCATCAGCTTTTGTCTGCAATATTTCAAAATAATTTCCAGCCAACTCTGTGTCTCCTTCTCTCTCTCTCTCTCTCTCTCTCTCTTTTTCTGTGCCATAAATTGCACAAAACGGAAATGCTAGCAGAACAAAGTCAGCCGCAATGACAACAGCAGCAACAGCAACAGAGAAGAAGAAGAACAGAACAGAACATTGAGTCAGTCAGTCAGTCAGTGGAGTGACTGAAGTGGACATAAAGCAGTTGGAACATCAGCCGTAATAACCCCGATCTCCCTCTTATTGTGGCTCTCTACTCATAATTCCCCAAAAACTTTATTGACGACCATTCACTGGAGGCTTTGGCTCTGCATTGTGGCCTCTGACTTGTTGAGGCTATCATTCTCTATTCTCATTCTTCGTTTTGAGTGTGTTTACTGTACCATATATATTCTCGAGTTGTTTTTCTGGCACTTTAATTGCGGAATGCAACTTGACATTGCTTAGCATAAGTTAATCTGCATACTGCAAGTGTAAATTTCATTTACTAGTAGAGGAAGTATGAATCTCTACACCATTTAGTATTAAAAAGTACTAAAAATACTTTTTGCTTTATACTATTTTATTGACTTTTCAATGTTTCACTTTAAAAACTATTGCCTGGAAAGTTTGAAATTCTTTTCATTGAAAAATTATCACACTTTGCTTTAACCCAAATAGTTTCTTTACACATTTTAGTATTAAAAAATACTAAAAATATAATATGCTACATACACACTTGTTTTGTATTTACCTACTTTATTAATTTGACGAACAATTAACAGACTTCTGCCTAGAAAGTGTGAAACTCTTTTCATTTAATAATTATCACACTTTGCTTCAATCCAAACGTTTTAGCTACTGAATTTAGTATTAAAAAATGCTAAAAATATAATTTACTTTATACAAAATCTATTTGCATTTCTTCATTTGATTAACTTTGCAATATTGTCGGCCCATTCACAGCTGACACTTTACCAAACCTTTGCCACATAATCGACATTTTTCACTTTTGTTATCGCAACGAAGTGTTGATGCATTTCAATGGGTTGTTTTTTTTTTTGTGTTGTTTGAGAATGCAAATATTTATTTAATATCAAAATGCACAAAAACACATTAAAGGCAGCTGTTGAAATGCAACTCAAAGATATTTTGCTATGCAAGTTATTTTGCGAGCTCAATTAAAAAATTGAAAATTGACTAGCTTTTGCATTCTTAAGCAAATTGAATAGTTCATCAATCATCGTGATGCTCAAGAGAGAAGAAACACACACACACACACACATACCTTTTACACTCTAGAATAAATACCAAGTGCAAATGCAGTAAAACATTTACAAGAGTTACGAATTTCCGATGCTGCAACATTTTTGTGGCTTGTGCCGTGTGCAGACAAAAGGCGAAAGGCATTTTCAATATCCAACACAGCCATCAATTATATGCAAGCAAATGAATCTTTTGCTTTTTATTTCTTGCAAGAATTTAAAGCACAGCTTGACAAATATTATGTTTTTTTTTCTTCTTTTAGTTTTCTAGTTGCAACAGCTGTGCAAACATTTGGCAAACATTTTGCAGAAACACTCGTGTACGAATATCTGACACAATAAAAATAAATTCTAGCTGCACAGTCATCGCAATTAAAAGTTAGTAGACCCTAGGTTTGCTGAATGGCTTGAATTTTCGGATTTGCATTTGCAATTCCCAAATAAAATCTGCATCAATTGCCATTGCATGCAAAAAAAAAGGGAATATCAAATGAAATGTTTGTTGCGAAACCAAACGGAAATTCAGATTTCATTCAAGGTATTATTACGGCACAATCTGATAATATTAGCTGTTAATTACAAGCAAAAATCAACATTCAACACAAAACAAAACAAAAGAAATGAATGCTCAACAACAAGATAAGAAAGTAATAAATTTTGTTGTTAAATTTCAAACAAATTTTACTGCATACTTTTAGGCAACGAGACTCAACGGTGTCATCTATTAGTCTGACATTTCACAGCTTAATCGATTTTAATGACAGCCCATAACTCTTTCAAATAGTTGTGGTATCTATAAAAATTAGGTATAGATTAAAGCGAGACGACTACCGTTAAGCTGAGAAATTAATTTTCGATCAAACAAGTAAAAAAGTCGAAAAGTCTAATGTGCTCGAGTCTGAGCTTCCCATTTTCAATAAAACCGTATTTTGAAAATATACCAACTTAGTATACTACAACGATACTAAAATATACTAAAGGTTTTATTTGGTATATCGATATAGTACCATATTAAAAATCGGGATAGGAGATGCGAACTATATACTAAAAATATACCAAATTAATATACCACTAAAATACTAAAATATACCTATATTTGGTATATCGATATAATACTACACTCGGAGATGTGAACTATATTCGACAAGTATATCAAAATTAATATACCACAAAAATACTAAAAATATACTGAAGTTTACATTTGGTATATTTGTTTTGCAGGCATAAAGTTTCTTACTAATTATAAGCATTTTAAATAGAATGCAACATTTGCTACCCAGTTTTATTAGTGTTAACTCTGCCATTTTAATGAATAACCATTTAACAAACAACTCAACTATTTCTGTTGAGCTTCTGCTTTGATTTTCAATTGCCACTTCAACTGCTGTTTTGCTGCCATTTTCTTTGGCAGCTTCCACTTTAATCGCTACCTTTTGCTACCACTATTATTCAACTGGTTTCAGTTGCTCACGTTACCAGTAATGTGGTCATTAATTATTAATGAAGCACATGCCACATCGAATGAGTGTGTGAGTGTGTGTGTGCACTTCAGGCACAATTAAAGCTGCTTCAGATTTCTTCTTTGCCACAATTGAAAGCCGAATTTCCTAATTGGCAGCGCGTTAAGTTAAGTCTCTCTCTCTCTCTCTCTCGATATCAAAGTGTGTAATTGAAGCAGACTTGTAGAGCGCCACTTAATGCCAACTAACATTAAGTAGCTTGCAATTAAGTGTAATATTTTTAAATAAAATTATAAAATAAGAAAAGATACAGCAGCCTTTTGACGTGTAATAGAATAAACAAAAAAAAAGAGGAGGCAGCGTTTGTTGCCCCCGAAAAAAGCAATTGGTTGGATTGTTGCAGCTGCTGTTGCCGATGTCATGCAAAAACTCAATAAATTTTGCGCAAACGATTTATCATGAGGTTGATTACGAAAATGCAGACACACACACACACACACACACACACACACATAGGACATAGGACTCGCTGTCGGTTGCATGCATAAAATAATATAGGGATATTATAATAGACATGGCATACAAAAGCGCCGCCATTGCCATTTTTCACATGTCAGCGCATTGATTTGCAGTTGTTACACAAAATGGCGTCACGGGGTACCGTTAGTAACCCACTAATGGATTGTTGCCAGTCATTGTACGTATATACTTAATGGATGCTTTTTGGGATCACTCGGGATGAAACGTAGGCACTCGCATCTCTTTATGAGTTAACCTCAAACCTCAACTCGAACTTGGCATCGGCATCGGCATCGAAAAGGTTACAACAGAATTAACATAAATTGTGGCGTGAAAATTGACAACAGCGCATTCGATATGAATTTCAAATGAGAGCGAGAGAGGGGTGAAATTTTGAAGTTTTGAGCTTCCTTCATCTTAAATGAAGCCATTAACAGCAAGAGCACGCAGAATGCCATTGTCGTTGTCGTGATAACAATTTGAATATAAATTAATTTATTAATATTTTATAATCAAGTTGTGTGATGCTACAATTTGAATTGAATCGCATTGCATCGACTTCGACTTCGACTTCGACTTGAGAGTCGTGATTTGCATATTTAGTTGAGCAGAAATTGATGGAAACATCTCCGGTCGTATTATAATGAACTGCATATTGTCAAGAGTCCGAAAGCGAATGAAACACGGCAATGTTCGTTGAAATTTAATTTACTGTGTACAGCAGCAGCAGACACAGATTTCCTTTCACCTCACTTTTGGGGCCCTGGCCAACAGACAGACGACATTCCGACAGCTGTCGGCCATGTTAAGTGTAAGCCATGGCAAGTAAATTAATTAACTTTATTGTCCGCATGCTTCAGAGACGCTTCACAGTTTTAATTTGATTAAAGAGCTAACAGCATTTTATACATTTCATTATCAATTTGATAAGAGCATTTATCATTTTTCGGCTGTCACAAGCTGCTTGAGGCGGAAGCTGAAAACAGCAAAAAAGAGAGACTTTCCTTGCATATGCTTTTGCAATTCATAATTCAATAGTCTTAAGCTAATGGACTGTTGCACAATGCTCGAGGAGCTGGCTTTAAAATCATAATAACTGATTGTCTGTCAATGTGTATAACTAAGTTCAATTAAGAAATGCACATTGCACATTGCGTATACGCAACGTCTGTCAATTTGCACTATTATTAAGCCGTTTTTAATGCACTTTAAATGTAAAAAAGAGCGAGAGACGGAGTATATATAAATTAATGAATGCATGATAATGTTTATCTGGTTTTCATTATCGCAGTTAATGCTGATTTCGCACCCACTTAATTGGATGTAAATACTTAGTATACACATACGACAAAATGAGTATATTGTATATATACTGAATATATAGACTGCATGGAAATGCATTTTTCGGATATGCAGCTATCTCATTTGTATGCACATAAATTGTATTACGAATTGACGCTTTTGCAAAACGCAAGAGAAAAACCTAAGGATAAAACGAAAATGTCGCACAAAATAAAATAAATTAAAAGCGAACACAAAAAACGAAATTCGCTGAGCAACGCGTGTCCTTGTCGCAGCAAATAATAACAAAAGGTACACGAACAAAAAAGAATGAAATAAAAAATGCACTACCTCAGGAGAAGCACCTGAAGCTAACTCGTCCTGATTTTGATGTTGGTAAATTTTTGTGCATTTATCATTTTGGCCATCTGCCCACTCTCATTCTCTCTGGCATCTCTACCATTTGATTTACTCTATCCGCCCACCTTTTTTTCCCTTAGTTTCTTTCTTTTCCATTCTGCTGTCGTACACTTCCCGCTTGATTTTCACGAATTATGTTTATTGCTGCATACACAGAGAGACTGAGAGCGAGAAGGCGTCTGGGATAAGAAATGAAAAAACGAATGCCGGAAAATTGAAAAATGCTCCAAGTTCACTTGGCATTCACTTGGCAAACAAACAGCAGCAGCAGCAAGAAGAATTGTCGATACGTTTGCGAAAACAGAACAGAACATCCAATTGATGATGAATTGATTTATGTTTGCGTATTCTCTTCGTCGCACTTTGCAACACCTTCTTCCTCTTCCTCTTCCCATTCTCATTTCCATTTTTGCATTGCAAACTTTCATTTCTTTTACCTTCGTTTTCTATTTCGCTTTTTTTCTCTCTTCTTTATTGAATTTTACCTGGAGCTCTCCCCTGATTGCGTGCTGCATTTGCAACGCGCTGAGAATTATTTGGAAATTGATTCGCCCCTTAAATAAGCCAAAAACTCGGGAGCGCTCAGCTTTCTGCTGAACTCCGCATAAAAGTTGCAAGGCTGCGAGTCGAGTTACTTTCCACTGGCTTAAGAATCAAATTTGATTAATCCCTAATTGGTTCTAAAGTTTCTTAACGTGCAAATTGCATCAACCAATTAGTCGACAACTGACCAGAGCGAAATAGAGAGAGAAAACCCTCACTTCTTTTTTGTTTTGTAATTCCATTCTGGGTAATGCTATTTACGTCTAAGCTCGAAATATTTTATTTCCCAAACTGCGCTGCTTGCAAATCAAAATCTAATACATAAAATTTCGAACTTCCAGTGTTGACAACTAAATACTCTTCAAGTTTGATTTCAGAAACTTTTGTGGTACTTCAAATTTTTAAATATTTGCTGACATAATAATATCTTCTGATTAAAATCTAGAAAATATTGAAATGTGAGAATTTCAATATATTAGATTGCATAAATATTGTCTGTAAATGTGCCCATATTGTATATATGGGAATTTGCATAACAAAAGTGACCGTATTTGGTTTTAAATATCCCTCATTTTGTGACATGGTCACACTTTAACTTAACCTTCTCATTGCCTGTAAAGTCTGTGTGGTGAGATGATAAGTTCATTATTTATATTTAAACCTTAAGCGACGTTGTGTATTTTATTTGAAATCAAATATTGACAATCAAATAATGTCAGATAGAAAATATTGAGTAAGAATAGTTAATATTGAAATATTATATTACATAAATAGGTTCAAAATTATGTCAAATAAACAATTTGAAGTATTAAAAGAATTATAAAATTAATCTTGAAGAGTATTCAGTATTCAACACTGGAAGTTTATGTATTTCATAATTATTAAAATTGGGCTAAACTTTTCCAATTGGTGTACAAACTCTGCTTATATTGAACAACCATAAAAATGGTCTACATATTAAAAGAGGGCAAAAAGTAATAGCAAACTTTCAAACATGATTGAACGGCATCATATACATCTATTTAATATAATTAGCCTTGTTTATTTCATTGAAATATGAAAATGCATTCGACATTACAATTAAAATAATAAAAATATAATTATATTTTAAAAATTTTAACAAATTTCTTTCAAACCAAAACTTATAAAAAATCTTAAACACCTTCCATAAAAAGTTCAGCAAGAAAGCAAATGTAAACAAAGCTCATAGGAAATCATTTAACTAATGAATTGCTGTCAATAATACTTAGTTAAGAGAGAATACTATGGACCGATGATGTAAAATGTATGTTTTAAATTCCAGCTTGAAGCCAGCAGCAGCACGTTGCATTGACAAGTGCAAAAGCCGTAGACGAAGCTAACGAAGAACTTATGCAAATTTATTTTACGCAGCGCAACGTGTGGCGAGTTGTTAATTAAAAAATGTTTATAGCGCAGAGAACAAGTTTCAAATTCTGAAGAAAACGTCGGCCAGACTAAGTTGATTGCCCCGGCTTGGCTTTCGATCGAAAGCCAGTTTTAATTCAGGTATTTTAGTTGTTTTATTATTAAATTGAATGCAAAACGTCATTAAACTGTAAAGCTTATCGTTAGCTGTGGTGTTTTCCCAACCTGCCGAAGTGCATGGGAAATTCTAGTTGTAATCTGTAATCCGTTCAGTGTTCATTCTGAGGGTAATTCCCTATGATAATAGTTGCACTTGATAGTTGATGCTTGTTAGTTGACGTTGTCTATCGTATAAAAGCATCGTGCACTCAACTCAAAGGCATCAGTTCAACTGCAACAGTTCTACAAATCAATCTACAAAACAAAAAACCAACAAACCAAACACCTAAGCAAAATGAAATTCCTATCGGTTGCTTTCCTGCTCGGTCTCTTGGCTCTGGCCAGTGGTGAGTCTCGAAATAAACACTCTCTGGACATCTAATTCAAGGAATAATTTACTAAACTACTTTTCTCTCTTCCACTCTCCAGCCACTCCTCTGAATCCTGGCAATGTGATCATCAACGGTGATTGCCGAGTGTGCAACGTGCACGGTGGCAAATGAGAGACGCAAATCGCATATTCAACTATACAACTAACTAGAAAGGAATATCTACCTACACCAATATGTTCAAGATCAACGATATATATATATAACATGTACATACTTTTTTGACTAACAATTTGATTGATTAAACAATAAACACATCATGTAATTTATACTGCAGCCCAAATTCGAATTCTTTTCCCACTTTAAGCTGTACCTGATCTTTATAAGTAAGAGTATTTTATTTAGTATTCATATAGGTAACTTATAGCGCATCTTCTCATCTATAAATAGCTACAAAGCTGTTGGGGAATGTGACTAACTGGCAGCTAATCAATCAATAGACAAACGATCAAGTTTTGAAACAACTACAAATAGTGCTTAGAGTGCAGCTGAGAGACTGCTGATAATGATAGCTGAGAAGAGAGCATTTAAATAAGAAGAGCGTAACTCAATAATAAGCATTGTTAACAAGTTGAAATTGAGAAGACTTTGTAGCTTATACGAACAATTCAGACGAATAGCTTGACAGACAAAGGCAACCTTGACATTTGATTAATAATCTATGATGCGGTAGCAGCAATAAAAGTGAGACGAATTGTATATGCTCTGTAAATTAATTGACCTAGGCAACTAATAGTAAAAATCTTTGATTTCATAGAAAATTGTGCCTATTTGTGATGGCTAGAAATAGTTTTTATGAATTGAGAAAAAATCACTTCTATAAAGTAAAATACATGCTATGCTTTGCTATCATGCATAATACTAAATAAAAATACTAAAAGTATGGCTCTGGTATATTGATATACTACTACATTCAAAATATACCAGATTTCCCCAAAAGTAAAAACAAATCACTCTATAGATAAGATTTTAACTGTTCTATAAACCGATATTCATACTCTGCTTCCCTTTTCTGCATTTCTCAATGATGTTTACTAAATGAATATTGACATTTCGAACTATATTCGGCATAAAAGTCGATATTCTCTTAATAAATGCATTAAGCTCTGCTCTCGCAGATATTATTAACAAGTTTAATTGAAAATATGCGCTGTCATTTTCGGCCATAACTGACAAGTCAAATACGTTTGCATTAATCGATGTGAAAATGCAATATGTATGCTACTTGATTTTGTCTGGCATTCAACATAGAATTCTACCCCGCCACGAGAATGCAATTTTATTGTCTGGATTATAATACATAATGTGTGCACTTATTATTTGCCACAGACAAAACTACGCAACATGCGAGAGTCATTTATGACAATTTTTACCATTCATTTCATTTGCGTTGATTTATTAGCCTTTTTTCGGCTGGCTTAATGTTGTCTCTCCTCTGAACTGTTTTCAAGCAGCGACACATTTTAAATATTCCGTTTTAACTATATACATATATAATATTAATTATATATGTTGGCTATATTGTGTGGCACAAAAAATTTAATTTCATTATGTGCGCAGCACACAGAATTCCAACTTATTTAAGTGCACATAAATCTTAATTTATTTTTGCGGTGGCGACAAATATAAATACAAATGCGTAATGAAATCAAAAAAGGCTGCCGCCAATACTTGTGAAATGAAATGAATGAAATAAATTATGTTTAAAATTCGAGTGCAAATTGGCAAATATTTAAATACCTTTTAGTTGTAATCAATATTAAATAGTAATTGAACAAGTGTATTTACCTGCAAAGAGAAAAAGAGAGTAGAATTTAAGTTAGTTTTATAATATTTCTAGTAAATCATTTATCATTGAACTTAAGTTCGCTTTTGCCTTTGTGCCAGCCACAGCGTGAAACCGCAAAAGGGTTTTGTGCCAAAAAAAAAAAGGAAAAGAGAAGCGAAGCAAGTTGGATGAGCAGCCATCCATTGCAAATGCCAAGTTGAAAATCCCGAAAATTTCAATACCAAAAGAAGCCCAATGCGCATAATTTTGCTGCGGCTGTCGTCGCAGTCGTTGCTGTTGCTGCAGCCCCCTCTAGCGGGCAGCAGCGGTAGCTACCTACCACTGCGATTGCATTTCATTTTTAGTTGTGCAAAAGAAAGCAGTGCAAAAAAAAAACGAATAGCAAAGCAAATGGCTGCAAACAAAATGGCGGCAGGCACAGCAGGCTGTCTGCCAAAATGTGCAAAGAACTCCAGAGAGAGAGGAAGAGAGAGAGAGATAGATAGATGAAAGAGAGCATGGCATAAATTTCATTTTAGCCACGTCGCTTGTCCATTTCTCTGCTGCATTTCACGTTGTGCTTTATCGCGTAATCTCGACAGCGCGTTGGCAACTCTGGCTTGCCCATTTTTTATGGCCCGATGATGATGTTAATGATGAACGTACAACGCAACGGCTGCTGCAAGAGATGTGCGAACTGCTGTTGCTGCTGCTGCTGCTGTTGCTGTGGCAGCTTTGATGGTGCATGCAATTTACGCTGCAATTGTTTATGTGACGATGACGATGGTGATGGCGATGGCGATGAGGATGAGGATAAGGTCGACGTCGGTCAAAGGACGCTGTAAAAAGGTCCCAAATGCAGTTTGTAAGCAAATTTTTGGTGCACTAATTACAGCGTATGCGAAAATGCTTTAACGCTGCTTCTCTCCAGCGCTCTTCCCTCTATAGTTTTTATACCCGCTGCACAGAGGGTAGAAGGATATTATAACTTGGTGCCTGAAGGAAATGTATTTAACAGGCATATCAAACACTATGAAGTCAATGTTTGGTATATGACATAAGTTATATTTTGAGTGTCGTACTGTATCAATATACCTAAAAATTGGTATAGTTTTTAGTATTTTGCGGTATATTAATTTAGTATATTTTAAAATAAATACCGGTCTATTTTGCTATATTCCTTATCAGCGTCAATAACCAAGACGATATAGAAGAAGCCTACAATTTGGTATATTATGTGCTTTGTGGTATATTTGGAATGAACTGCAATATCAATATACCAGATACAGACTTTGGTATATTTTATATGTAATTTTGATACAATTTAAGCATATAATTTGATTGAAAACAAGTAGCGGGTATTTCACAGTCGAGCCTACTCGACTGTTGCTTCCTTACTATACTTTTTTTTGTTGCACGCGCCGGAAATGCTGCCAAAGGCAGCTGCAGACAAAAGGCATTTATGCACTCTCTCTCTCTCTCATTCTCTCTGTTAGTGTCTCTGTCCATTATTGTTGTCTCTTTCAAATGGCGGCGCGTCGCCATTTTGTGTTTAGAATTACAATGGCGCACGGCGAAAGCGTCCCTGCGTTTTGCGGCAGCTTTGACGTTGACGCTCGAGAATCGCTTAGTGCCTGCATATGCTTGACTCTCTTACCCAACTCTGCTTTTGCTTTTTGTATTCCCCATTGCCTCGTTGTCTGTTTTGTGCACTTCCGCTTTTGCCTGTCGCACACACACACACACACACTTACACAGCGACAGACAAAGTTATTCACACACACAGCGCCATAAAGTATGCAATAACATTTTATTGTAACAACTCGTTAAACGTAACAAAACAAAGCAAAAAATAAAAGAAAGAAAGGACGAAAGAGAGAGAGAGAGGCATAAAGTTACTCACACTTTTTTGCCCACTGTTAAGCCTCAATCCTCAATCCTTCGGACCCTTTGCCTCGCATTTTCATTTCTTGTTTCCCTGTTTAGCATAAAATTTACTGCACCACGAACATTTGACGTTTACGTTTGCCGTCTGCCCGTAAATCCTACTAATCAAATTTATTACCCAGACACACACACACATATGAGAGAGAGAGAGAGGAAGGGAGAAAGGCAACCACAAGCTCATTTCACAGCAGGTAAGGCAACTGACAAGCTCTGGCCGCTTTTCCAGCCAGCGGGCAAACATGGACAGAGAGAGAAGGCAGACGGACAGCTGGCCACTTCAAATGCCTCAGCAATATGCATATTAAATTTAATTAGAGCGACGGTAAACATAAATTCAGCCACTGAAGTACAACAACAACAACAATAATAATATGAACAACGTTCGTTTCGTTCATTGCCTGGCAAAATGCAACAACAGCAGCAAGAAGAACAAGAGCGAACAAAAGGAGAGAACAAGCAGCAGCAACTACAGCAAAGAATAAGAAGAGCTACAGCAGCAAGAGCAGCAGAGTCTGGCACCTTTTCATTTCATACAACTAACAGATTGTGTCCTACTCCAGCTGCTGCTTTGGCTGCTCCTTCTATTCCTCTATTCCCTGCTCCTGTTTCACCTTTCTGCTGCCAGCAGCAATTTTTAGCCAAGCGCCAAAGCATTTGCCTTTTGGCTGCAAGAGGCGCCCTGAAGTGTTCAACTGGACTTGAGATGGGTTATTTTAGGTTGCGCGTTATGAGTTACTATTCAAAAATTTAAGGCATATATTCTTTATGCACCCTATGGATAGAAACTAGGGTCTATTAGCTATACATTGAGCCTAATAATAAAGATTGTTAATATAGAAAGTTTCACGAGAACGTAAGAAAATGTTCAACACATTTCTAAAAGTACCAAAGATTGATATTATATAAACAAAAAGAGTTTAGATTACGAAGTAGAGAAATGCTCAAAATATACCAAATTAATATACCGCAGAAATACTGGATATATACCAAAGACCGCATTTAAAATATACCATCAACAAAAGCAAAGCAGTACTGTATTAATTTTAAAATATACCGCAAAATACTGAAAATATACCGAATGTTATAATTGACATATTGTCAAAGTACCGCATAGAGATCAAAATATACCAGACTGTCAACTAAAGCAACTAAAAAGTATTAACTTGGTAGCAAAATTGCAACTTTATCTCATTTTCATAAAATATAAATTTAATGAGATTAAATCAGCACTTAGCTTATCAAGCTTTGCACCTAATAAAAATAATTCTCTGCCCTAGTTTATCTCATATTTTAATAGCTTACAGTATCGACTCTCTCTCGCTCTTTGGCTTATCCTATTAGAGCTCATTGCAGTGCACTTTCTCCATTCAGTGTTCAAGAGTGTGTACTTCAGTTGATTTGATTTAAGTAATTTGAATAACTTTTTAATTTAGTTGAAGTTTGCTTTTTCCTTGACCAGCTGCAGATTGTTATGACACCTCAGAAAGCTGTGCACAAATTTGCGCACAATCAACAATCAAATTAAATGTGCACGAGAAATGATGTTAATGAAATTAATGCCAAGTTTGAGTCAACTTGACTTACCTGCCGGATTATGTTTAACTTTTGTTGCAAAATCGAAACTTTTACAGCGGTCGAAGGGGAAGTTTTTCTTTTCGCTTTTATTATTTGAATGGAGTGACTAACCACTAAAAGGCATTTTATTTGCGTATAAAGTAATACTTTAATCCATAGTCGAGTCGAGTTGTTTATGACAAGGGTAAATAAGAGAAGAGTGGAAAAAAAGAATGAGAAATGACCTTTCATAACCTCCAAATGAGCAGGCAGTTTAGCATTCTGTCTAAATAACAATTTAATTATGAACATTCGCTCTCTCTCTCTATCTCTTGAGCTCAAGGACAATGCGCCAGTTAAATTCAAGGACAAATTATGGCATAAACTTTATGCTGCCCACTGTCGGCTGTGCCTGTGGGATAAGCTTAGAGCTCATTAATGTCACATTCATGGCAAAGCCCGTAAAAAGCATAAACCGACGACGACGACGACGACGACCCCCCAAAACAAATTCTATCAGAGCTCAGCCCAGGGACCCAAAAATGCTCACATGCCATTTTAATAGAGTGCATAAAACACACACAAGCTCACACTCTGTGTGTGTATCTGTGTGTATGTGTGTTTCGATGTTGTTGGTAATTAACAAAAATCCCCAAAAGCGGCAGTAAAATAATCAAAATTAGCCAAATTTTCCCCATTGCCGTTGGGATCATGTTTTGAGGGCCCCAAATATGGCTTTCTCTCTCTCTCTCTCTTTGGCACAACAATTTATTTTAGTGCTGATATGGATTATATATACAGCATGTGTACGTACTTATTCATATATATATTGTATGGAGATTTGATTGAAACGCTTTTTAATCTAGCAATATGCTGTGTGCATTATGATTATGCATTAACTGCGGGGAATTAGCTGTAGCTGCAAATAATTTTATTTCGTGTCGAAAACATTCTACAACAATTTTAAATAATGCATAAATTACAATGCTTGTGATTCAATGAAAGCAGTTTAGTTAGAATTTCAATTCATTGAAAATGTTGGAAAATAGATATGAGAATATGTTGCAATTGTAGATAGAAAAGTAGATTGCAAATCTTGGTTTAAGATTTGTACGATCTTTGAAAAAATCAAACTTGAAATAGGATTTTCAGGACGAAAAGTCTGAATTAAGATTCAAAGAATCTTATTTTAAAATTCAAAACTCTCTTTAAGTATGTTTAATTCTAGATTGAAAAGAACATTGCAAATCTTAACTTAAGAACTTTTCGATTTTAAGAAAGCAAAGATTTTGTCTTTTTGGTTCAAATTGGGGATTTTGTTATTTGAGAAAGGAGATTCTAATCTAGAATGTCAAGATTTCTTTTTATCAAATTTCGTTCTTGAATTAAGAAGAAACCTTGATTCATGATTTGTGTAAATTACTGTTAAAAGTTTCTTTTAAAACTTTCAATATTTACTCATAATAAACGATCAAAGAATTTGGCTGACAAAGCTACCAAAAGCACAAAAACTTTTCCAATCTGATCAACTGTTATGCCTTAATTAATTCTTTTCACACTTCTTGACATTTTCCCCGAAATCGCAGCTTCATTTTGAACGTCAAATAAATCTTTTTTCCCTTCCCCCCCTAATTTATCAGGCATTTAAAGGCATTCTCCATTTTCTATTCTCACACAGGTCGAAGTAGGCACAAATTGTGACCGTTTTGTCATAATTAAGTTGCATTCGAATGCTACAATGGACGGCATTTCGTTTGTAATTATTGTCAACAAAAACACGATTTTATCTAAATCAATTTAATGAACGCCAAAGCCTATGCTATGAGTATGCTATGAGTGTGTGTGTGTAGCATGCAACATGCTGCATCAGCATCATGCTGGTGACACAAACACATCCCGCATACAGCTCTAAAAATACCACCCAAAACAACAGAATACAAAATACGGAAAACTCTCCCTCTGAAAGCAAACAGAATACAAAACATTTCGAATCGACAATGCTGAGGGAAAGAGAATCAGACAGACGAAACGAGACGAGACGAGACGAGATAGACACAGAGAAAGAGATAGAGATACAGATGAAGATAAGAGAAACAGAAACTCAAATTAAATTAAAATCTTTCAGTTTCAATTACGAGTTTTTGTGCCACTTCAATTCCAACGTACAAAACACAAATTGCATTCAAAATGCATTAAAAGCAATTTGCACGAAAATTTGCATAAAAGTAAACGATAAACGAGAGGGGAACCAACGAACGAACAAACAACGAATGGAGAGCGTAAAAGCAAAGCGAGAGGAGAAGGAGAAGGAGGAGGAGTAGGGGGAAATGTTATTTTGGTGGAAAGCAACGAAATTATACGCTATCAATTATAATGGCAATGACAAACAGCAAAGGCAACACATTGCATCTACCACCAACCAAGGTGAAGATGAAGAGTTGCAAATGAAGCCCACCTGCTACCTTCCCCTCTCCCCTTTCTACTCTTTGGGGAGTTGTCTCTCTGCTGCTGCAACTCTGACAAATTGCATGTTGCATTGAAAATGCGCGCATGTGTTTACAAAAACAGCAAATCGCAACACGTGTGCAACGCATTGCGGCAAGCTCAACTGTAAATTACCCTTTAAAATTAGCAGTGATTATGCAAACTAAGCAGATGTTTACATATCTAAACATGAAAGGTTATTTAATTGGGTTTAAATTTAGGTAAATAATTGAAACTGATTTCCATAAATGAATGAATGCATATAAAACATTTTTGAATCACAGTCAAAATCAAAGCAAAACATTAAAACGGGTATAACATTATGTTAAGAGCATGTTTTAATGTTAGGCAAATGTTAACAGCTTTTTATTTTAAAGATAATGTAAAAGGAATGTTAATAACAGCTTTATATTCTCTGTCTAAATAGGCAGAGAGCAGAAAAATTATTTATTGTGATATAGAAAGCAGACAATAGACGACATTTCATTTTAAACAATATTGTGAATAAAAGCGAAATAATTTAACAATATTGAATGTTGAGAATGTTGAAAATATGTATTTCAACATTATGTTAATCGAATGTTGAAAATGTTTAATATAATGTTTAGAAAATGTGTTTTTAGGTTTATGGTAATAAAATGATTATAATATGTATTATAAACCTACAATGAATAGATGTTGAAAATTTGTATGTAAGAATGTATTGATTTATATTGGCTATTTAAAATATGCAGTTTCAAATTGAACATAATGTTAAGAGATTGTTATAGATAAGTATGTTAATAACATAACTATTTACTGACAATCTGAGTCTGCAGAATTCTTGATTATTTCAATTTATTTTTATATCAACAGTTATTTTCCATACTATAAACTTTTTGCTGCTTTACCGAAGTCTCAAGCTATTAACCCCAAGTCGAACCAACGAAAGTATTAAACCTTTCAGAACTTTACAAAAAATGTATTTCAAGTAGTTCAACACAGGCAAAGACAAAGCCTGTAGAGAAGGGGCGAGCTGATCTCTTGCCTTTCAGCTTATGCAATATAAATACAGAGGACACAGATATAGAAACAGATAGAGAGGAAATCAAAGAGAGAGAGAGAGGAAGATATTGCGGCTTCGACTTTGGGCCCATCATCCATATGCAATATGGGCCGGGTTGGCTGGCGAAGAACAAAAGGGACGCTGTTGGTGGTGCAACATCGACACGGACACGCTTCAAAGGTGCAAGCGATTGCACTCAAGGCGTCACCCAGGCGCAAATGCCTCCAACTCTAACCCTCAGACTGACAGACAGACAGAGAGACTGAAAGACAGACGGACAGACAGCAGAGCAGACAGATTGCAGTTGCAGTCAGCGGGCGCCTGGCATGCTGCTGTCGCACCACCACCATGCAACACCACCATGCCACACCACCATGCCACAACACAATGTGTGTGTGTGCTGCATTCAGTGGCAAGCTGACAACGACAACGACAACGTCGAAGGTGTTTGGATTTTCAGTAATGTGTTGCATAGACACAGACGCCATTTACGTCTCATCATCCCCTCCTCTCCTGGCTGACTGGCTGCGGCGACTCTTCATAGAGCATTGAATTATTGCCTGCTGCATGCTACAAATCAGCAACAACAGAGAGAAAGAGCTTTGCTATTGCAATTCGTCGCCGGTGACCAAAATCGGTTGCAATGCAGCAAATGTGCGAATCGCAGCTTAAACAAAATGCTGAATGCATTGACGAAATTCTTGACGAGTCTTTAAATGAATGAATGTACTCAGTACTTTAAATATACTGCAAATATTAAAACAATTAATTAGAAAATTAAATTTCGGTTAAATTACTATTTATAGTTTATAAAATCTAGTCGAGGCTTTAAATTAATTTACTCAGTATTTTTATTATACTCAAACTAATAAAAAAATACCTAATAGAAAATAAAATTCCACTATTAATAACAATTTATAACCTATAAACTCTGATTCAGCATTAAATGAATTTCTCAGTATTTTAATTATACTGACACTAATAAAATTGCACTCTTAATTATCATTAATAATTTATAAATTCTAGACGAACCCTAAAATAAATTTACTCAGTATTTTAAATATACTGTATAAAGAACATTTACATTTCGCTTTTAATTACCCAATTTCGTTCAATTAACGCAAAACGATTAAATGGAAAAATATTTTTTTTCAAATTGCGCACCTTTAAATAATAGATTTCATTTGAAACGAAAATACCATAATTTTGTTTAAAATTGCGTCCCCCAAAATGTCATTCACCTAATTGCCAATTAACCCAATTATCCAACTAGAAAATGTTCAATTTCGCATTCATGATTAACACTCACAATAAATGTCATTTAATGTGCACAAAATAAATATTATTTACTATTTCTGCAATCTACGTTTTCCACTCCCCTGATTTAATGCCGTCGTTCACCATGTTAGTTGCTCAAATGGAATAAAAGCAAAACACAACAATTGGATTTGCTCAAGACCTTCGCCTTTGTTCAAGTTTATTCTCTGCTTCTTTTTCGCCCCACGTTGGGGAGAGAGAGAGAGAGAGACAGAGAGAGAGAGAGAGAGAGGGAGAGTGAGAGAGAGAGAATAATCTGTTAATTGGAGCGTGAAATTAGCAATTTTATTGATTCGCTGCAGAAGATTTATTTGTTTCAGGCGGAAAAATACACGCAGTTGTTTTAACTTTCAGCAGTAGTAGAAAAGCAAATTGTAAAGTTTTTGCACGAGAAATAAAAAGAGAGAGAGAAGAGTTTGGAGAAGTTTTCGATTAGCCAAAAAAAAAAAAAGTTTATTTTGAATAGGTTGCAGAATGCGGAAGTGCACTTCAATTGATTATCTAATCAAAGCTGATGCATTCATGCATAATTTTTGCATACGAATAAAATATATAGAAAATAAAATAAGAAAAGAAAAGAAAAAGCTTTTTCAAATGAATCCACAAAAATGACCAACATATTTTTTTTTTTTTGTGGTATATTTCAGTATTCACCCACATAAATCAAACTGCAGTTGCTTTCCGTCTTTTTTTTTTCATTATTTTAAAAGCGGATTACAAAACAACTCACAGATATGTGTCCCTTTGGGCCTGTCGCTCCGAACAACATGAAAATGCCTCCCAGCGATATTGAATTAAAAAAGAAAAATACTACGAAAACCAACCCCCGAATAAAAAACAAAAATAAATCGTTCATATTACGTATACGCCATGAGTCTCCCATCTCCCATCTCTCGTCTCTCAAAAATGCAACTCAGCAACAAAATACTCGTACTACAACTTTTTTGTTGCTAAGTATTATGTATTTCATTTCGGCATTGCCGCAAACACTCCAAATGCATTTGCCATTCCTCCATGGAGCTGGAGAAGCTGCTTCAGCTAGCTATTGTGGGGGGGCTGCTTTCAAGCCGGAAGCGTGGATTTTTAATGTACGGTTGCTGCTGCTGCTGCTGCTTGAGAGTTTCGCTTCACCAATGCGAATTTAGACACATGTTTCTGCCACACCCAAGGAACAGAACTCTGAGCAGAGTGAGGGCGTGTTCCACATATCAAACGTCAACATTACAACGAAGCTCTCTCTCTGCCATGTTCTCTTCATGTAAACGAGTTTTATTGCAATTCTTCTTTCTGCACTACTTCTACTTGTTTTTTTTTCTTTTTTGTTGTTGTTTAGCCCTTGTCTTCTAAATTAAAACAAACTGCTACAAACAACGCAACAAGCAACATTCTAAAGTTGCAAGTAAACAAAATGCTCGAGTCAATATTGAAAAAGTAGTGGTGGAAATCGATATGGCAAATATTGAATCAAATGCTGAGAATCAACAAAATGTATTTCCAAGAAATTGGAAATGCGTACAAAATGAATATTTGTAAATTTCACAATATATGTTATATCAATTTTCAATTAGAGAATAAACACAAATAAATATACTTAAAATAAAACATGAAAATGAGAATTCTATAAAAGTTGTAGTTAGAAATTGATATCATGTATTAAATAAAATACAAGAATGTTTAAAAACAATATGTTACATCCATTTCAAATTAAAAAACTTTACAAATGCATTTTATTCTGTGAGTAAATTTGTGCTCAATTTATGTGCAATTTGAGTTAAATTTTGAATAATAGAAAACAAATGTAATTTTATTATGCTTACAAGCAAGATTGTCGCTGTTAAATCTGGTATACTTTCTTTATGGTGTATCATAATACATAAAATATCTTCTGGTATATTTTTAGTATTTTTGTAGTATTCATTTATCTTTTCACTACCATTTTAGTTAACATGATTTGCTAATCCAATGTGAAGTATATTATCAGCTATTGCAGTTTTGTAACTTAAATTCGTTTTTCGAACTTCAAATAAATTTCCGAAAATTATTTAACTAAATTCAAAAATAAAACGTTGAACTGTGAAATTCTTGTTGATTAAAATATGTAAATTACATTCCCGTATATCATTTCATATCTCTGGCTAAATAAGTCCCTAATTTATACACAGCTATCGCACATCTTGCATGCTTATTGGGAGCAACGAACTTCAGGGGGGGAGGCAAAGATGTGTTCTCCCCCCCTTTATTTTGTATCTGTGGCGCATTAAATTACGTGTACTTAACGTTGCTTAGTCAAAATGTCGTGCAAGTGAATTAACTTGGGGAAAAGTTTCGCCACTTGATTGGCTGCTTCAACTCTGATTTGCAACTGAGTGCGGTAATTGCAACCGAACACTCGCAGGTGAAACATGCAACTTCAGCTGCTGCTGCCGCATGCGGCAACTGCCACTCAATTGACACTATTACTCTTACTACGACCACGTTTCTTCCCCTTTTCTTTTGCTTATTTTTGTTTAAATTAAATTCTTTATTTTCCTTCAGCGCAGCAATGCTGAGTAAATCTGCGATGCAGAAGCATTTTGCGCAGGAGCGAGCGTGAACTTAATCCCAGCGATGAAGGAATGTCGTGACAAATAGTTTTCCTGCCACGTTGTATGCCTCGCTGGTTGTCAGGACGTTGCCACACACACACACACACACACACACACACACACAGACGAACTTCCCCCCACCGAACATATGTAGCAAAAATTGCAACAAAAGCTTTTGCGACACACGTAGCCAGGCAGCTGAGCTCAGAGCGCGATTTTGTCGCCGGCAACTCGAAACAAGATAGCAAAACAGCAGCAGACACGTCGTCGGATGCGTTTGCATCTTCAGTCGCTTTTGTATCTCTCTCTCTCTCTCTTTTAAATGTGCCAGAAGCGGCAAAAGATCTACCGGTAGGCAGGGCCACAATGCCATTTACATCAGACAGCGAGACAGACAGACAGACGAAGAGTCGGATAGCTGATGTAGCTGGCGGATACAAATGTATCTGTAACTGCTGTCGGTCTCTGTAGCTACGGGTAGATTCCTTTACCTCTACCTCAGACTCCGTGTGTGTGCGTGTGCGTGTGTGGCATGCAACAACGCCCCAAAACACTTTTGTGGCGCCACGTCACAGTCGCAGTGTGAGCGTGTTTACACTCAAAAAACTGTACGTTTTATAGCAATGCGGTTGCCTTCGGTCTTCAGTCTTCGGTTTTTGGTCTACGCCCCTCTACACAAAAAGATTGCTGGCACTCGTTTCTAGTAAAAGTGTAATTAGTCTTTTATACACCAAAACAAAACAACACGAGATTCAAAATTCAAATGGAAATGGAATTAAAAACAAATAAAACACACTTTTTGTAAAAGATATTTTAATGGACTGGCTGAGATAATTATCAACTGGAGACCTATCGAATTGCAGCTTACTTTAAACATACTTTTGTGCTTAAATCACATTCGAACAAGTAAGAAAACTACTGTTGAGTGTGCTCGACTGCGAAATACCTGCTACGCATTGTGAAAGAAGTAAAATTGTGCGGAATTAATTTAAAAATATACCAAATCAATATACCACAAAAATACTAACCATATACCGAAGACTATAATCGGTATATTGATATACCACTTCAATAAAAATATACCATAGAGTGCAAAATATACCATATTTTTAGTCAAAGCAACTCAAACCTGTAGTAAGCGCGGTATTAATTTAAAAATACACAAAATTAATACACCACAAAATTACTTAAAATATACCACGGGCTGTATTTAGTATATTTATGCAGTATTATATATTTAAAATAAACCGGATTGTCAGCCAAAGCTACCAAGACTTGTAGTACGTGCAGCATTATTCTTAAAATATACCAAAATGCTATACCGCACAACTACTAAAAATATACCAAAGGCTGTATTTTTGGTATATTGTCATAGTAATTATTCAAATTTTTATCTGATAGCAACTACATTATGAGGAATGTAGTTATAATACCCTACCAATCAATGGGTAGCAGGTATAACTATCTTGAGATATTTTTGTATCTTTTACAGCACAGCAAACAATTTGCTTTAACACTCTCCAAATGGCAATTGCAATTGAATTCAATTACTTAAACGCAACTTGTGTGTCAAATTTCGAACAAAACAAATATAGATATCAATTTTTTTCTTTCTTGTATTCTCTTGGTAAAGTTGAAACAAAGACAAAGGCGTAGAACAATGCAGCAACAGTAGAAGCGGCAGCGGTGGCAAAGTCAAAGGGCATTTTGCAGTTGAAAGCGTAGAAATGCGCTTAAGAAAACTGTCAATAAACTTTTCATATTCGCTTCATTGCACTTGCCAGCGAGAGCGAGAGCGGGAGCGTTATGTATGAATGTATCTGCAAGATAAAGCAGACGCAGAGACGAACCGACAGTTGCACATGGTGCCACAAATGGATACACAATGCAACACACACACATGCACACAGTTGCACACACAATGTGTATAACATAAAACTTTGCTGGTAATTATTTATACAGCACCAGAAGAGAGCATCATGCACCCGCATGCTATTCCCCACATGGGATGCGCCATAAATTGAAATACGCTGTGAAGCTGTGAGCGGGGTGGAGGAGGGGGAGGGGAGCCAAAAGTGGGGGGAGGGAAAAGTATGGTATCTGATGTGAAGTTGGTGTGAAAAATGGAAAGCATCCATAATCTAATTTAATCATTATCACAGTTGTCTGCGCTAAGTGACGTCACATGCACAGAAAGACAGGGAGAACACAAAAAAAAAGCAGAAAAGAAAACTGCAATCGAGTGAACTTGACTGTAAGATGCCTGTTAATAGTGTAAGCATATAACTTAGGAGCACTGTCTGTGAACTGGGTTAAGCTAGCTATGAGACCCTTTTTTGAGATTTGCGGGTGTGTTATGAAGAACCGACAAAGCGACAGTTGTAAAGAATAAAAGTTGCTTAGTTAAAAGCAAACTTATTATTTCACTTATCTTTAAGATATTTGTATGGTTCTTTAAAGCAGAAAAACCAAAAAGCATAACTACCTATACAAAATAGAAGTATACTTTTTTTATTATAATTTATCTATTAAGATTTGTTTACTTATCCATTAGTAGAAGCAATAGATAGTACCACACCAGCTCTTCCAAAATAAAAAGATACTTTCTTAAAAGCCCTTCCAGCATATAGTATATTAAGATCAAAACTGACGCTCAATATCATAAGGATTTTGGATTCAATTTTGACTCATAGTTTTGGCAATAGAAAGAAAGAAAATTTCTCTTACAAAATGTGGAAGGTGTTGCCCTTTCAGCTAAAGAGCCTACACAAATATGATAGAAACTATAAGAGTTGCTTGCTTGTTGAAGTAAAAAATACAAAATAAAAAGCTAAAAGCAAAAATGAAAGAATAATGTTAAAGGCAGAACGGCCAGAAAAACATGACTTTCAGAAGAACTAATCACACTGAGAGACAAATATAAACCATAGCTGCTATTTGCTGAATTAAGATGTGAAAAGTTTTGCTCTTTTAGTCAAAAAGTATTTATGCTTATAAAATAGCCAACTTATCAAACAGAGGCTTATTTTGAAATAAAGTATGCTTAAAATTGAAGATTTTTCTTACAGCATTTATAATGACAAGCCAAGAAATGCTTTACTGTTATAAAGCTGAAATGACTGAAACAAATTTTCAAATAGAGACACAGATGTGAACAATAAGAGTTGCTTATTTAGAAATGAAGTGTGCACAAAATAGAAAAATGTAGCCACAAAATATGTTATTAGTTTTGCTTTACTTTATTTAAAGCTGAACAGACGGCAACACAAACACGACTTGAATAACAATTTAGCATACCGCTTTCGCCACTTGCAAAAGCCGGGTATAAAAACCTGTCAGCGAAATAGGAAAAGTGTATTATTGTGTAAGAAAAATCGCCTGGTACTTGACTTTGCCAGCAACTACAGCTACAGCCGAAGTCAGGAGGAGGAGTAAGAGGAGAGGTAACTGCAGCTATTTCATGCTACTTTCATGCAACTTTTGTTTTTGTCAGCACCGAGCACACACACACACACACACATACAGAGAGAGAGAGAGACATACACCATTGCCATTGCTTAACTGTTGTCGTTGTCGTTGTTGTCATTGTCGTTGTCCTTGTGCTTATTGTGCCACCATGCACACACAGCTCACAACTCAGAGCTGAAAGTGTGGTGCTTGGTGCTCGGTGCAGCTCGGCTTTCCTGTGTCTGAAGTTAAGTGCAACTCTAACATTGTGCACCAGAGATAGCACAGCTTTTCATTGTTGCGCTGACTGCTTGAAAGACTTAATTCAGCGCTCGCTTACACAGGGGCCAATTGCCAACCAACCTCCCCAGCATCCATCCCCCCTCCCCATTGCCATGCTCAAATGTCCAACCCCTGGCCACAAAAAAAAACAGAAAGCGGAGAGCAATAGTAGAAAGGCGCCCTTAGTTCAACTAACCGACTCTATTACGCAGTATGCTTGCTATTTGTTGCTGCCGCATTCAACGCAAATGGCGACAACAACAACAGTGAGTACAAAAAGTGAGTGCACTTCTTCCCCTACGAAAAAAAAAGAAGAAATCCTGCCGCGTTGCGAGTCAACTTTTCATGACGTCCGAAAAAGGTTAAGCTGCCACAAAAAGCGTTCGCTACGTGCAGCAGTAGCAATGAAAGATCCCATCAAACTTTAACTTGATAAGCTCTTGAAATAAATTGCAGCATAAGGTGAAGTTTTCTTTATAAGGTCACACACAGGTCCACACACATACATCTGAAGCGGACGGCTTAACTTTTCACCCATGAAATGCGATACGACAGCTAAAACTCAACAGCTTACTAATCGTTGGCGCAAAATCAAACCGTTTACTTTCTCAATTGACCAGTTGAATGCGTTGAAAATTTCACAACATTAATTAAACTAATTCCTAATGAAGAAATTCAGAGTTCTGTAACGAATTGAATTTAGCATGGGAATAAAAGACTACATCTACTACTATACAATTCGTTTCAACTGCTCAATTCTTTCTTAAAAAAAAATATACAATTCATTTCAACTGCTCAATTCTTGCCTTAATTTAAAATAAAAAAAAATGTATCTACTTTACCAAAACTTAAGCTTCTCACTTCTCAAATCATTTGTACATACCTGTAAATGAAAGAAAAGGTAAATAAATAATTAGTTGAAGTCTTTTCACTCAATAAGCAATTAAAGTATTACAATTAAAGTAATTTAAGCTGTCTATAAAAAAAAGCCGTAGCTACTTCATTTGTTCAACTCGTTTTCAAAAAAATCACAGCCTTAGGCCAATTAAAAGATTCGTTGCCCAGGCAAACGCCCCATTTCCAGCTCGAACTAAACCCTATAATTTACCACACAATGGGGTGCACAATAAAAATACAACAAAAAAAAAAAGAAACAAAGAAAATAAGAGAAGAGAACCACCGGAGACCGCAGAGTCAAGGTAAAATGCTAACAACAATTGTGAGCTATAATTACGAGTAAGTATGCTTTCAGAAAGAGGTAAGGTAAGAAATCAATTATGCACATTGACTGTTTACGCACTGCGTTAGAAGAAGGAGGCGAAGAAGTGAACATCGTAAAGGGGCACACAACAACAACAAGAAAACAAGACAATGACCGAGCGAGAGGCGCGTCGTTGACCTCGACCCTTTTGTGGCTAGACCTTAGAATGACCCCAGACACAACGCTCGCATACGCCTCCGCCTCCGCATTAAATGCTAGCGTCAATAAAGTGCTGTCTCTAGTAATTTACGCATCATTAAGCATGAGAAATTAAAAGAGGAGCACAGAGGAGAGTACACACAAATGCCATGCACCATTACGACCAATAATAAAACAATAATAACAACAACAGCAGCAGCAACAGCAACAGCAGCAAAATGTTGTAATTAGGCTTATGAAAATTACAGAATGTTAGCAAAAATGTACAGCGTCAGCAGCAGACCAATAAAATAATGTTCTACACACAAAATGCGAGAAAGAGTGAAAGAGAGATGTCCAGACAATGCTGTGAAAGCAACACTTTGCCATGTCCGACACGTGTCCAATTAAACGCCATTGGCGTTTGGCTTCATTGTGTGAGCTCTATTTAACTATCGATAAGTTTTTATACCTTCTCTTTACGATTGGTTAGCTTTATTATTCGGCAACGTTGCACATTTGATTATTAATAATGATTTTTGGGGTGAGCAGATGAATATGTATTGTGTCTTTATTTTAGTATGTTCTTTGAACAATAGTTTCGTAGCGATGCTTTTCAACTATCGATAGTAAATATCGTAAATTGATTCAAACAGTTTTTAAACAAATTTCAGCAGAACTTCAAATTACTTTTTACATTACATTTTTTTTTATTTTAAAATCCAAGGCTTTCAAAGAATGCAATAGCTTTTAACTTAGTATTTCTTGCTTTTACTATCGATTAGCTATCGACTTACATTAGCTACTTATTTCCCTATATTCAAATACTATCGATAAATTATCGACTTGCATTAACTAGTCTATTTCAGGGTCACATTACATATATTCAAATCTTATAAATTCCCACACTACAACAAAATTAAAGTTTTCGTCTTGCATTAACTAGTCTATTTCAGGTTCGCATTACTTATTTCTATATATTCAAATCTTATAACTTTCAAGACTAACATAGTATGAAAGAGTTTTTACTTATCAACTTAGCAAACTTTTTTTATAGTATCGATATCTACTCCACAGTGTCTCTTTTCAGCTGACTCATCAAGAAGAGCGTTGTTCGTAGTGTAACTAGAGACAGCTCAATGGACGATTAATGTTATCGCCTTGTCTCACACATGCCACAATTATTCATCCACTCCCACTATGTTGGTACTTGTTTAATTTGTATGTATGTGTGTGATGTGTGTGTGCTTGTTGTGCGTAAGTCAAATGTTTACTTGGGTAATTATGATTTATTCGGAAAAACATTTCTTTCAAAAACCCGTCAGAGCAGCATCCCGCTTCGCTTCGCTTTCTGCACTCTCATTCATTCATTTGTTCATTCGTTCATTGAGAGTGTGGGTGTGGTTAATGAAGCGGCTTTCTTACGCAGTAGTCGTCGTAGTAGTAAACAAACGCATGTGGCTGCCACACACACAAACACACTCGAATGTCTTTTTGGGCCAACAGCAAGTGGGCTTGGCACGACAAAAGGCTAATGTCCCTTGGTCGGTTGCTCTCTCTCACTCTCTCTCTCTCGCTCTCGCTCTGTCAGCGGCTGCTTCGTGTTTATCTAAGTTAATTACAGCAAAACATTTTTAGGATCGTCGTTGCCCTCTCTTCTCACTCTCTCACTCTGTGTGCAGCTGCTGAATAACAGCCTTGTTTAAGGGTCCACTAGCTACCACTTTACGCATGTGTGTATACATATATGTATGTATGTATGTATTTTAAGGGTGTATATATCGGTTGATATATGCGTGCATGTGCGATGGTGTTTACGCATGTTCGAGCGCGGACAGTTCCGCTGATTAATTGCTGCTAAACACACACAAAGTGCTCCTCAGTCACCGTCCACAATGCAGAAACAAGTGCGAGTCAACTCGACAGCCAAAGACCCCGTAGGCAACAAGTTATGAGGAGTAAGAAGATTCATAAACTAACTCATAAGTGTGGTTATGAAATTTGCATATTTTTGTTGTCATTCTCATTGGTTTTCGAAAAGATCTTTTTACTAGAATTCCTCTCGTTTCTTTCTATCTTTCCAAATCTCATTATATTATAAGCTCGTAGCTCTTTTTATTGCTCAAATAAGAATAATTTCTAACCCTCTTACTATCAAATACTTTTTTAATTTACAGCCTGCAAATATCTCATATTTGTAGTCACAGTTTCCTTACAATTTTAATTCTCCAAATTCTAAACTAAATTCCATATTCTTTACTAGCTTTCTAACTTCTTTAAATTGCAGTTAAAACTTCATATTCTTCTAATTTTCAGTCTGCAAATTTCTTAAACCCAACTAAATTTTAACCCTCTAACTGACAAAATACTTCTTTATCTTATATTTTTCACATTTTTTAAATTTGTAGGCTTAGTTTGCTAATATTTTAGTTCTACAAATTCATATTCTTCACTTCTTAAATTTGTAGTCAAAATCTACCAATTTAATTCACTTCATAGTTTTTATATTATTCAAATTTTATAGTCTGCAAAGTTCTTAATTTTCCAGTCATAGTTTCAGCACTTGCTAAGACTCTTATTATCTCATATTTTCTTCTGCTCTAATTCACTTGCTCAGTCGATTTCCCAAGGCGTCTGCGTCAGTCATTTGCCAATTAATTTGCGTCTAGGGACTAATTGTATTCCCCAGTTGTTGTTTGGTGTTAGCTAATTAGTAAATTATAGAACTATAAATAGAACTAATGAAACCATAATTAAAGACACTTGTTAAACACACGCTGAAGAAATAACTATTAAAAAGAAACTGGGCAGAATAAATTAGGAAAAGTAACCAATAGTATAAGCAAACAACTTTTGCTTTTTTCCCCCTGTTGACACACGAATGTTGACTGTAATGGATTGGCCGTGAGTGCAAATCAAATTCGATCAATCATCAATCGATCCAAAAAGGTTACACAAATGAACCATTGAACTCTTAACACAAACATAACAAATGAGAATATCTAAAACCAAATCAAACAGCTGCAACTAGAATTTATTGGAGAGATGGGTACAAAAAAAAAAGAAATGTCAAATGGACAAATCAATTTCCCGAACGCAACTCATTGCTTGATTTAATCAAGAAGTAAATTAAATAGTTTGGCTTTAATTGAATGCCCAAGTGGCAGCTATTATTATGTGGTAACAATGTGTTGCAAGCAAGTGTGTATGTGTGTGGCACGCACCAAAGTCAGACAGCAACGACTACCTCATCTCATCAGCAAACGTCGACAAGTTGTCTGGCGGCGCCATTTTCGCTGTTTTGGCTTTGAACTGCAACTCGAAGACACAAAAAAGAAAAAAAACGGCTACATTCAAATGCAAGTTGGTGGCAAGGCAACGCCTGAATAATTTCCGCCTCTCACTCGATGCGAATCGATTGTCGAGTGACGATGTAGCAGAAGCAAAAGGCAGACGGCAGCCAAGACAGTAGTCAGACAGACAGACGGACAGACAGTTTCTCGCCCGGTTTGGCTTCAATTGTTTGCTAGTTTGTTAGTTGGCTGAACGATAAGTATCTTGCCATGGCAAAGGGAGAAGGGAGAGGAGAAGGAGAAGGAGGTCTGGACCTTGGGCATTGGGCATCGCGCAGTGGCATCCACAATCCGGCTGTGCTTCCTCACTCAATGAATAAAGAAACAAACAAACAAGAATTTTGTACGCTTGACTGCATGTTTGCATGAATGAATGAATGAATGAATGGCTGGGCTAGTGAGTGAGTGAGTGAATGACTGCTTGGTGGTGCAAATGGCTGAATGAATTGTCGGTGGGTTGTATAAATCAACTTGGCGTTTATCTCAAAGCAAATAAGTCAACAGTGAAGACGGATAGCGAATGCAACGCCATGTGAATATCGTCATCACATTCCGAATGTGCGGCATCTTGCCACAAACTCAACTCAACTCGAGACTCAACTCGACTGAACTCTGACTGGACTGGGCTACAATGTTGTTCGCTTTTGGCGCTGACATGTGCGATTTAGTTACGCTCACCAACTCCCACAATGTCTGATTGCATTGCAGACAGACTGGAGCCGAAATGGCTAACAATGACTAATTCCCTACACATGTTACTCGACGAACAAACCAACAACACAAAAAAAAAGAAGAGAAGGAAAAACACAGTGAGTGAATTAATTTTTCAGACGTTGCCCAAGTTAAGCAAACAATGCAAATGAGCGTGTTACGGTCTGCTGCTGCAGCAAACAAAAAAAAAAAACATTGCTGGGCTGCCAAAACACATTTAACGCTGCTAAGAAAAAGTGTGTAAGAAATTTACATGCTCAGCTGACAAGTTGCAGAGCTCAAGACATCTGTTAAATTGCAGCAAATTGTGGTCAAAGTCAAGGCATTAAATTATAGCACACATGAGAACATAATAGTATATCTATATACCAAATATAACCTTTGGTATATTACGTTGGTATATTGTTAGAATAGAATCAAAATTTGTAGAAAAGAACAGAATCGTGTGTCGATATACCAAATATAACTTTTGGTTTATTTTAGTATTGTTTTGGTATATTACGTTAGTATATTGTTAGAATAGAACCAAAATTTGTAGAAAAGAAATGAGTATGTCGATATACCAAACAAAACTTTTGGTATATTTTCGTATTTTTGGGATAATAATGTGTTACATTTACAAAAAAAAAATTTCCCAATTTATAAAATTGTTTTATTTCAGTTATTAAAAAAAATTGGAAAAGAGCAGATTAGTAAATCGTTATACAAAACATAATATTTGGAATATTTTTTAGTATTTTTGGTATTTTAATTTGGTAAAATTTTAGAATAATACTACAATCTTTTGTTTTTTCTATGTTTCGGATTTTTGATAATTAAATAAAGAATTTTTTCATTTAATTTATATTTATACATTTTTATAAATTCATTTTTCGTTCTTCTCCTAACGTCTCACAAAATCTCCATACATATTATCCAACTCAGGAAGCTTCGTTATGTGTGCTAGAGCTGCCAAGTGCATGCAATCGGTAATGCAAGTGCTTAATGTTATTTCAATATACAAATTACCGAAATTTTGCATTTGGGGCTTAACCGATATTTGCCTTTTGCAAAGGCTGTGTAAAATGAGGCGACAAGTGAAATGAGGGAGAAACCAGCAGCTTAAGCAGCAATCGACAGACGTCTGTGCAGCACACAAAACAACAACAACAACAACAAGTAAGAAGAAAGAGGAGGATAAGATTCAGATAAACAGAGACAGAGAGACGCAGCCAGGATATGGATGCAGAATGTAGCTACAATTATTTGCAACAATTTGACAGCTTATGTTGTATAATTGAAATGTGATGATTCAGGTGCACACGATTGAGTGCGTCGTCAGCTGCTGCTGCTGCTTCATCTACCTTAGATTGAATATAGCTAAAGACGAGTAGAGAGTAGGAGATTATTGTAGAGTGTAGGAAAGGAGAGGAGAGTCTGTTGAGTGTGTGTTTGGTTTCGGTTTTGTAGCAAGACCGCAAAACTCGCTCGCTGGCATGTCGATAGTAGATACAGTTGCCGAGTATCTTGCAGATACACACTCTGTATATTGGAGTGGCAAGCAAATGCAACAGTAATTCATCAATTAAACTCTGCCCTTATAAAATTACCGATATTGCACTCACACACACACACACACACACATAGATGAGTACACAAAATATGCAAATGCTGCCACGTTTTCGAGGTCAGGTAAGGCTTTTAGCTGTTGCTGATGTTGCGGCTGCTGTGCCTTCGACAGTTGTTGTTGCCTTCTCTCTGTGTTCTCATCTCATCGATGAACTGTAACTGCTGCCAAATGTGCGGCTTTGGCAATTTGGCAGCACAAACTAATCGATGGCTCAACATTTGACCAGACACAAAGCGAGCAAACTGCATCTCCTCCATCTAACATCCAACATACATAGAAACCTGCACGCATGTCATAAATGATGCACATTGTATCTCAGAGTATGCATTTCTCCAGCATTTTCTACTCTCTATCTCTCTCTCCACGACTTCAACCACTGTCCCTCTTTGCCACTTGCCACCTTCCACCTTCCACTTGCCACTGGCTGCTGCTGCTGCTTCGGTTGCACCATGTCCAACTATTGCACATGGCCAAACGGCTTACTTTGCGGCCGGTGTTCGTTTGTGCTGCTCTTAATGCGCTTTTGCATTTGCATTTGCATTAAAAGCAGAGCCACAAGCCGGGACCAGGCCTAAAATGATGCACAGTGGGGCAAGAGCAAGCAAAAAGTGAAAAAATCTAAGAAAGCTACACCACTAAAGTGCAATCAAAACTTGCAGAATATCAAATTATTAAAGTTGATCATAAAGTTAATAAATAACAAAGTTAATAAATGACATAATGAATAACATATTTCAGTATTTTAGGTTTCAGTTTGAAAAAATTGGTTTAATTAGTGTTGAAATCAAGTTTTATTGTAGGAATAAGAAATTCTTACTTTGAATGTAAATTTAAATGCATTTTGTTCTTGGTTTTAGTATATCGATATACCAAATATAATCTAATCATTGATACAATTTAGTATTTTTGGTATACTAATTTTGGTATATTAAAAGTCAAAAAGAAATGCGAACATATTTAATGAAGCAAATGTTGCACACATTTGTAGGATAATGTAATGATAAAGTATGAGAAATATACCAAACAAAAAAACTAGAGAAATTGTACGAAGCAAATTTTAGTTCCAAAATCAGCATAATTTGATATGTCCTAATGTAAAGAAAACTATACAAAATAGAATAATGTTTAGTAAATAAAATATAGCTAATATTATATTAAAATTGCTATTGTTTGTGATACGACTTTTGCATTAATTTTCATAAGAATTGTTAAGTAAAAAAGTCAAGTTTATGCTACAGCATTAATTATGAAAAGTAGAAAATATGTAACTCATTTAACTACCCAAAAACTACAGCAGCTGTATTGTATCAACGTTGTCAGAAGAACACATAATTTGTAGATTATGCCCACTGTAATTCAAAGAATCTGACAATTTAGCACAGACACGCACACACAGAGAGAGAGAGAGACACACACACACACACACATAGAGAGACACGCAGGGAAAAGGCGCCTCGGTCTGCACCACATTGCTTATTTAATGAGATTAACGTCGAAAGACAAACGTCATGTGCATGTTAACAGTAGCGCGCTAGGACGGTCCATAGCCACAGCAAAGTATCTTTCGGATACGGAACGTTGCGGTTCGCAATGTTCTCAACTCTGAAAATGTCCATGGACAGTTGGCAGCTGCCTCTGTTGCTGCTGTTGTTGTCAATTGTGCTGGCCATAAAAGGCAGAAGGCGGCACATTAAAATTCTAAAATGTTTTTGCCTGCCTACCGGAATGGAGACTGAGGAGTTTGGGGGGCTGAGGCAGAGCACCATAAACGGGTCGGGTCACTGCCAGTTGAATCAATGGCCAGAACACCGAACCACAGACAGAAATGTCAGCGCTTTTTATATTCCCTTCTTTTCTTTCGCTTCATCTTTGTATTTTTGGGAAGACCCATTGAAAGTTGACTTCAAAGCAAAAGACCATAACGACGATGCTCTCCAACGATAATGTCTTTCGAGGCTGTCGTGAAAATATCAGCAGCATTTGATGCACCGCAACAACAACAACTACACAAAAAAGGAAATAAACGACGCATCCTTGACCGAGGTGAAAAGTGAAAAGCTGTCAGCATCGCTGCAGGAAAAAAAACTGACTCGCTGTCAAATATATATATGTATATATAGATATTTCTATAGGCATTCATCCATAAAAGCTAACGAGCTGTGAATTATGAAAACGCTTCGAGTTCTGCTTTTGCCGTTGAAATTAAGCAATTTCTGAGCTCTACTACTTTTTTTTTAGTTCTCTCGTAATATAAGTGAACTAACGAGGTGATTTCTCGATTTTAGCGGTTAGAACGCGTAATAACTGCCATAAATATGAAATAGTTTGGATCGACAAAAAAAGTGCTGCTCTTAATGTCGAAGTAATTGAAGGAGCTAAAAGACAAAAAGTTGGAAACAAAAGCTGCAATTTGTGAGAGAAAAATGCGTTGTAATTTTTGATTATTATTGCAGATATTTTACTTTAAGAGTTATAAGAATTAAAGCTAAACAAATTGTGAATGAAACACTACAGTATATAATGTTAAATTCAGACTTGAAATAGGAAGATTTTTCATATACTTTAATGGTTGAAATTGCCTAGAAAATAGGATGAGGTTATTGATGTAAATATTTTAAGTATTTCAACTATAAAAATGATTTCCTCAACTTAAATTTGTAATTTATTTTAAGGAGTTCAACTATAAAAGTGATTTGCTTAACTTCAAAATTGTGAAAATTTCAAACTCTATTTCTTGCCGCACAAATTTCACCACATTTAATTTACATTACAAGATGCGATTAAAGCTTAAATCGAAATTGAATTAAGTTGGGCTTACACATCCAAAATCTCAGGCGCAGTTTGGTTTAGCACGCGTTGCGTGAAACGTGTTTTTCAAGTAAATTGAAATGAAATGAAATGAAATTGCAATACGGCAAATGAATTAGCCATGTTTCGCAGTTTCAATGGCTGCTGTGTTGTGTGTAGAGTTTATGTGGTGTTGCTGCTGCTGTTGCTGATGCTGTTGCTGCTGCTGTCGACCCAGTTCGTAGCCACAAACAAACAAACTCAATTACTGGAACAACTATTCTTTTTATAATGCCACCCACAACAAAAGCTTTTGCGCTTTAAGCAGTGCAAATGGCATCCTCTCATTTCCCCCAACGAACCGAGCAAATTGTAAAACGTTTTCATGAAGTGCTTTGGGTAAAAAGGCGAAGGCAAAGGATGAGGAGGTGGATGAAGAGGAGGAGCTAAGAGCTTTTCATTAACAGCGAAGCAGGACATAAGCCCGCAAATTAATGTAATGACACAAGCCACCCACTCACACACACCCACACACACACACACATGGACAAACACTTGAATGGTACTGTGGACATTTTAAGCGGCTTAGGTCAAAACTCGTAAATGACTTTTAAATCTAATCTACTTTAAAACGAATGCTGGGCTGAGATGCTTCTTCCTTTAGTAAGGTAGTTCCTCATGCCATATTCCTTTAGTTTGATGTCCTTTCAGGAATCATCAGTCACACACACACTCGCACACACACACACACACTGTCTCGAGGGGCAGCCATATTGAAAAGCTTTTGCTGATTTGCCGATTGTCAGTGCGACATGCGTACCAATAATTCATCAAAACAGAAGGCGCCTCCCGGACATGAGCACATCACATGGATAGAGAGTGGGAGTAAGAGTAAGATTTCGAGACGCGTTAGCTTTCAAGCATATTTTTTTTTTGAAGGCCTTCGACGTGGCGGCAAATTGCGTTGCGAAATGTTCTTGTTGCCACCCCTTCGCCCTTCGTTTGAGGCGCGGTTTCACGTCGTCGCCGCAAAAACAACGCCTGACTGACAATGATGAATAAAAGGCGATAAATCTGGGCCCAGAAGAATACCAACAACAACAACAACAGCAGCAATAGCAAGAAAAATATACCAACAGCAACAAGAAGAAACTGCGCGACGGATTTGCGCCAAGCCAAAACAGAAGGTACGAAAACGGGAACGGAAAGATACGAAGCAAGAGGCTGTGGCTGGGGGCAGAGGGGAAAAGGAAACGTGCCACTGTTCGTTGCACGACGGAAGTTGGCAAGACGGAAGACATTTGTTTCAAGCCGCGCTAGACTAGGCTTCACTTCGCTTCACTTCGAGATGCGATGCGATGAGCTGTGTTTGTTTTTGGGCCACATGCCACATGAGGGGGCAAGCTAAAAAGGGAAGAAAGGGGAAAATGGGGAGCCGCCTGATGACGTGCGCTGATTTGTACAAAGTGAACGCGGCATGCATGGGTTGCTGCTGTTCCTGCCTGCTGCTGTTGCTGCTGCTGCTGTTGCTGATGACAGCAATGACGACTTTGACAGCGAGGGTTGGCTAAACAATTCCTTTGTTGTGGCTTCTGCCACAACAATGATGAATGAATCGCGACCCCAAAAGATGTTTCAATTACGCACATGTCTCCATACAAAGCAACCCACTAATGATGTTATTTACTATAAAAGGATTTAAAGCTGGGCAACTACTTGGTAAATGTGACATTTCGGATTTTTATAAATAAAGAAAGTAAAAACTTGAAGACATTCAAATTTTGTTCGTTAAATAATGCAAACAGCAAACTGATCGAATACATTTCAATCAATAAAGATTTCTAAATTCATTCATTCGATATAACTTAAGAGAATAATAAAAAGTATAGAGTTAAATTGTGTTTAAATTTGCTTACAAGAAACTATCTACATTTCATTCTATACTTGACATTGTTGCCAATATCTTGTTAAAATTTAATAGTAATCTGATAATACGATTGAATAATTTTCTTAGTCAACTGTGACACTTAAAGCAAACGTAGCTTTCTTCCAAAGAATAGCTCTCGATCTTTTTTTTTAGTCATTCTCATTATAAGTGTTAAGACAATATAATCAAACTTCATTAAAGTTAAATAAAATATGGTACAATAAACCGTAAAAATGTAATGTACTTCCTAATTCCTTTTTATCAATATCTTGCTTATGAATTCACGAAGAAAATCAATTACTAAGAAACCCTAATTAGTGGAATATTGCTTATTATTGTTTTAGGATTATTATTTATTAAGTAAAAAGTTACATAATAGATAACTAAAAAATTTAAAAACCCACACAATTTCTCAGTCACACCCCGTTTGCAATCAGCACTTTGGTGCGCCACAATTGAAAATGCGAATCGCAAACGAGCTGCAGATCATCGACAACAAAAATGTAGAAGACAATCGCCTAATGTCCATCATTGGTATGCTGGCAATAAACCGAAGCTCAACAATCATAGAGAGTGGCAACACAATAGCATTGGATTAGGCCAACGTTGAATAGGCATCGACAACAATTGATGCCACAAGGAGACGCAACGACTGAGAGAGTCAGAGTCAGAGTCAGTGAAGGAAGTGGTTGACGATGTTTTTAACTTGGTGTGACGTGGGCGCCAATGGTGCAGATCATTAGCGTGGCTGCCACAACAGCGTGTGGCACAAGGCAAAACAGCAGCGCCTGGAGGCAAAGTAACCAAAAACAGCGACTAAGACAAAAGCCTGATTTATGTTTTATGGTCAGTCAACATTAAAAATGTTATTGCTGTCGCCAAGTGTTTATTATTTTAATGTGTCACACTGTGGGCGGTGAGGTGAGAGGAGCAGGAGTGAAGTGGCAGCAGAGTGAGGCAGCTACATCTAGCTGCCCCAAGCTAAACAAGTAAGAAAGTTACATTTGAGATACCAGCTATCCATTGTGAATAAAAGTAAAAAAGTGCGGTATTATTCTTAAAAATACTACAAAAAATACCAAAAATATATATATACAATATTACATTTTTTACAAATTAGAAAGCTACAGCCAAGGTTTCATTTAAATATATTCGAAACTAATAACCCACAAAAATACTGAAAATATACCGAATTAATATACCTAAAATATACCACAAAATACTGAAAATATACCGAATTGATGAACCGCAAATATACCATAAATAATACAAATGCTATTTTTGGTATATTTAAACAGTACAACATTCAAAATATACCATTGAGTACAAAAAATACCATATTGCGTAAGATTATTCCTCTATCAATTATAGATTCAAGTGTTCATACACACGGACAGATGGACGTTCATGGCTATATCGTCCTTCTGTTTTATGCATACATTTCCTGCAAGCACAAAGTTATAATACCCTTCTACCCTAACGGTTAGCGGGTATTACAAAAGTTTTCTCTACTTTACTTCCCCAAGAACTTTGCCTCACTGTGCGGCGCTGTTAACTGGGCCAACTTTGGGGCCAAAAGAGAGAAGAGTCGGTGTCAACGATACGCGGCAAGGCAATAAAAAGCAGCAGCAGCAGGCGTGGGCCTCAGTCCAGGGCAATTGAAAGCGTTGCCTGTTATTAACTTTAGTTTAAGCTGACCACAACACAAACACACACACACACACACACATAGACATATTAATGGGCTCAATTGAGCGACCAATAAAATAGATGACCAAATGTGTGTATAATGCTGTTCCTCTTCGTTGCTGTTTGTGTTGTTGCTGTTGTTGTTGTGCTATTTTACTCCATGGAATTTATATCGCTCAATTTGTTAGAGCGCATTACAAATGACGAAGGCATCGTTGCTATTTCAGCTCGGTATCAGATGCCACAATGTCGATACCACAAAATTTACGACACCAAAATGCAGCAGTCTAGTTTGCCATACATGCAACATATGCCACATATTGCTTTCAATCTTATCCCCTCAATTGTTTTATGAGTTCTCTAATAGAAAAAACTTTGATTTTTCGAATGAATTGGGTTGCAGTAGAAAGGCTGGCATTAAAATTTATAAGAAATTCTATGCCTGGAATCATTAACTGAATTAAAACATCAAAAGCAAATTAAATTAATTTCGAGAACTTTATTATAAATGAAAAGGTAAAGTTTTAGACCTTGTAGAAAGACTGGATTTAATAGTTATACAAATATGCAATTTTATACTTGAAACTATTAAATTGGAAGATAGAAATAACTATAAATTTTATTATAAACTTGTTATAGTATTTGAGATATTTTATCTAGAAATGTAGAAGATTTCTCAATGAAGTTTATCGATTAATAGAAAAGCTAGCCCAACAAATCGAACTCATTTTCTAAAAACAGATTGGTATCAGTAAAAAGGCATCAAAACTTTAATTGAAACAATGTTATAAAATGCAAATACCCAATTAAACTATAAGCCAACTTTTTAATCACATATTTAGAGACAAATTTGCTCCAAATTTACTCATATTTAATTTGGATTAGACTAAGCAAATTTAGGAGTAAAAGACTTAATTCTTTCATCAAATAATATACTCTATGCAACTCGAATTCTTTGCTTAAAATTCATTATGAATAAACAATTCAATCAATCAATTAGTTTTACCAAATATTGGTAAGCCTTTTTTTGTCAATTTGTTATTTAATGCGTTAGCTATGATATACTTTAAACGGATTGCACATGGCTTTGAGCTAATTGCTGGTGTTTATAAGACTGCAGCACTGCCAATTAATTGTGCATACACTCATCCTTATAGACAACATCAACAGAGACAGAGATGCAGAAGCTAGAGCAGAAGGAAGCTATGATAATGGAAGAAGGATTTGCCTGTTGGCAATACGAGCTTGTTGCATGTTGTGTGTCTGCAGCAGACACATGCAAATCTTTCACCTGCAGCAGCAGCAACATCAAACCAGCATTGATAACAACTGTTAAGCAACTCATTTTCCTGTTAATTAATTTAATTAGAACATTTGCCGCAACCTTTATATAAATATATGGTATATTGTGGAAAAAAAAGAGAGCAAACATGCCACGTTGCAAGTAACCACTTAACCCACTACTAAAAAGAGGGAGTTGCAACCCCTCAAAAAAGCAGCGTCGAGTTAAACTTTTTTAATTGCATTCAATGTAGCTGCCATCGCTGAATGAGAAGTGGAACTTTCAGAGAGTGAAGGAAAAGCGAAGCCCAACAGATGATGACATTGCCAAAGTTGAGAGGCTAAGGACAACTGCGGATTGTGTTGTACTTGTCGCCTTGAATTCCTTCCTGTCATTTAATGACATTTTCATCAACTGCACACACAAGAAGAAGTAGTAGAAGAAGAAGAAGAAGTAGAGATGCCACCCGAAAACATTCTTTTACCACTCCTCATTATCATTATAATTGTCATGCTGATTTTGCCCTCTTGAAAACTATTTGCCAACACATCTGTTTTTTTTTTGTGTTTTTGCACTTTTGTTTTGCAAAGTTTGAGCCAAAAGTTCTTCATTATTGTGATTTGTATGCGAGTTGTTCGCAGTGTTCGTCTTCTTCTCCTTCTCACATGCCACATCTCAAGTAAATATTCCTTAGGCGTGACTTCATTTTTAATGAGCAATGCCAGGCACAAGTGTAAGTAATAAAAAGAGTGCCAGTGTTAAGGAATGTCGAAGTTGATGTACGAATGACATGCATAATTACATTTCAATGCTTAATGGCACTCAAGTGCAGCTCCCTTAAACACACATCAGAAACATGGCAAAGACAATCACTTTAACACTTCAAAATTGTCTCTGTAGTCTGTTTAGAATTCAAAAGGCATTTCAATCGCACACACTGAGACATTAAACTATATTAAAGTGCTATCAATTAAGTAATCGATGGGAATAGAAGAATTCAGTTGTCAATGCAACTAACTAAGCAACAACTAAGCAAATTATGGATAGAAAGAAGTAAATGTCTACACTTTAATAATGAATATAGAATATAATATTGTTATTAAATAAAGTGACAACCAATTAGAAATGGAAATATATGAAGTAAATTATTTAAATAAACGCTAAAGTAAAAGGCAAATGGCTTAATAAGCAATGAAAAGTTTATAAGAGAAGCTATAGAATGGAGCTTCTAGCTAAGAATTTATTCTTAAAATAATGCGTGGAAATTATAAATTATTGAATCACGCTATATCTTAGACAAATGCAAGTAGCATACAAGATTGATATAATATAAACTTTTCAACAATGTTAATAAATTTCATATAAAATCGAAATATGAGAGCAAAACTTTAAATCAACTCTAAAGATAAAACTAAATGCTTTAAGAAGCAAAGAAATGAATGCAAGAAAAGGAAAATGATTGAACAGAATACAAATATTTAATAAATTTGTAAATTGATATTAAATTGAAAATCTGTGCAGACTTTAACAAATGCAAATTCAAGTTATTTATGAAGAATGTTGAATACATTACAAAATATATGAAGAGAATGTGAATGTTGAATACATTGTGCTCACTAAATGTTGTGATACATAAAGATATATTCGATATGCATTAAAAGCTGTAATTAAATGCTCTACATTTTTGAATTTGTTGTATCTTATTCAAACAATTGAATCGATTTCATTTAGACTCTACAATCTTTGAATATGTTATATGTATTTTACCAAGCAATAGCATATTTAATATTCCCCATCGATTCAATTTAAATACCTCTCTGCAAACTGTCACAAATTGTCAGCAGCAACTTCGTTTAGACTACACTCAAATGCAAACAACTTTGTTTAATTGCAGTCATCAATAACGCTGCTAACCAGCTGCACATATTGTCAATCGATCCATAGCAACAATTACAAAGTCAAAAAGTAATGGAGAGGAGGGAAGTAAGGAAAAAAACAGGCATGAGTTGCACACTGGCAATTAATTTTTAATTTGGCGAGCTAAAACAAACTTTTGCGTGGCGAGACAATAAGTTTGTTGATGATAGACTACTCCTCCTCTTGCTTTTCGAAGGGGAAACTAATCAGCAACAGAGCAGAGAGTATTGAGGCGCGCACGTGAAAGGCCAAAAACAAAATGTACAATTATTAAACTTTTAATCAATTTATCAATATTAACTTTTTACTTGTGAGCGCAACAAAAACTTTGCCACAGCAGCGCACAAAACGTATTTTTCTTTTTTTTCTATAAAGGTCTTTAACTTTTTCATTAGAGCCAGAGCAGAGACGTGAAAAGAGAGGGGAAAAAAGTGTAAAAATGGAAGGAAATTCGCTTCAATTTTTGTCGTTACGCCATTTCAATTACTGGCCAGGCGCCAAGCCAGGACGATCAGTGGCAAAATTTATAGAGACAAAAAGCTGGAGACGTCGTCGTCGTCGAACCAGAACAAAGAGAATAAGTAAAATGTGCGGAGTGTGTGTGGACGATGGCGACATGCAACTCATTTGTCGAAAAGGGTCCAGAGCAGGAGCAGAAGAGGCAGGCGAAACTCTGCTGCACTTGTCGTATTACTAATTTCCCTGGTGACCATGGGGCACGAGCCACGTTACCTCGTTGCCTTCTTGCCACGTTGCCCCCGTTGCTTGGCTGCTGGCAGAGCCATTGAACTCGACGTCAGTGTGCATCTTTTGGCGTCATCGTTAAACGTTCAATCTACCAGGCAATGCGGCAGGTTGCTGTTGCAACCGATGTTGCTGCTGCCACTGCTGCTGCTGCATCAGCAACATTGCAGTTGCAACTTTTTGATTAACGCTATTATGAGCTGATTGTTCAGTTGACCCAGGTTAATGCTCCAGCGCCTGCTGCCTGCCAGTGTCGTGTGCTTCTTTTTCTCCCTCACTCCCTCACACACACTCACACACACACTGCATGGAATGTCCTTTTGCTTGAGAGGATGGGAGTCTACCAAATTGCACTCATGTGTGTAATTTATTTTCTCGGCATAAAAACTTCCTAACCGGAAAATGAGCACTCAATTAAGAAAGCCGTTTAATCCATGAAATGCTCCAATTGCACCACGAGTGCGAAATCCCAAGCAAGCCCAAGCAATACCCTTCCATTCCCTTCCCTTCCCTTCCCTTGCCCATGTCCTTATCCCATACTCTGATGTCCTTCCCTGCTGTGCCCGACAACGACGACGACGACGACTGGTCTGTAAAATTGCTGTGTCTGGTAATTGATAGGGTGCGCCTTTGGATTTATTTAAAGCACATTGCAGCGATTTGGAATTCCCAGCTCAAATTACATGCCAAATGCTTCAAATTCTACAAGTATTTTAAATACAAAATACTCTACGAAAATGTGACTTCAAAGTGAATGCGAATTTATGAGCGTTTTAACACAATTGACTGCATGTTATGCATGTGGGAAAAATTGTATTAAATACAGTCATTATAGGTTTTGAATTTGGTTGCGATCATATACAAATTGTTAAAGTTATTGAAGATATAATTTGGGCTGACAATCTTGAATATTTTGTTTATCGACTCTGGTATATTTGAAATGCAATAGTATCTTAGTATACTAAATATAAAATCTGGTATATTTGAGCAATAGTATGTCGATATATCAAATATAGATTTTGGTATATTTTGTATATTAGTATACTAAATATAAAATCTGGTATATTTGAGCAATAGAATGTCGATATATCAAATATAGATTTCGGTATATTTAGTATATTAGTACACTAAATATAAAATCTGGTATATTTGAGCAATAGTATGTCGATATATCAAATAAAGATTTCGGTATATTTAAAATGCAATAGTATATATTGTAAATATACAAAATGTAGTATTCGGTATATTTGAAATGTTATAGTAAATGTATACTTAGGTATATTTCAAATGTAATAGTATACAAATTTATTAAATATAGTCTGTGGAATATTTAAAATGTAATAGTATATCGAAAACCAAATATATTCTTTGGTATATTTAAAATACAACAGTTTGTCGATATACCAAACATAGACTTTGGTATATTTGAAATGTAACACCTAATATAGACTTTTGTATATTTGAAATATGATAGTATATCGATATACCAAATATAAACTTTGGTATTTAATTTGGTATATATTAAGAACAATACAGTACTGTTTTAGTTGTTCTTAAACATGAGTAGCGAGCACACGCGACTGAAGCTTTTTAACTTGTGTTTCTTTTTCACAATTCTAATAAAATAGCTACTAACTCAACTGAACTGAAAGTTCTTCTTCTTTCTACCACTGCTCACAGCTCAGCTGTCTTTTCCGCCTCAGTACATCGTTCACCTTCTCCCACCTGCTTCACTCGAATCTAAGTATATCTGGAGAGAGAAAAAAAAAACTATCACGCATAATTCAACAGGCAATGACACTGACTAGACTATATAATATGGCCAGTGTGCGTGAGTTTTAGCCACGTCGCGACACGTAGACACGACTTCAAAGCGCCGCAAAGCAGTTGGCGACACTTGTTGGCGGTGGTAGTAATAGGAGAAGCTAACTGTATCGATGATCTTCCGCGCAATTTAACTTGAAATTGAGCAAGGTGGTGAAGGCGAGGAGGGGAGGAGAGAAGTCGACTTGAAATTACGTGAACTTCCGTTGCAGCCAATTAGGCGAGCAAAAAGCGTTGGTCAGACCCCACAAAGGGAGGCCACACTGTACTTTCGACTTTGACTGTCCCCGAGTTCATTGCGACAATCGCTTCCTGCCTGCCAGTTTAGTTGGCCATGGCCACAGAGAGAGAGAATATAGTTCCAATGATACTGAAGCTGTTTCAACTGAATGTTATTTGCTACTTATTTTTTTTTTTGTTGCGTTTCCATCGAAGAGTTGTCTAAAAATAGTTTTGCGACGCGGCGACGCCATCATTAAAACTGTCTGCAACGTGCAACGGAACAGCAAACATAACTGTTAATTGCCATTTTCTGTGGAGCTATTCCAAAGTTCCCATTTTCCTTCGCTGTGTGGCTGCTGCTACTCATTTTCATATGCGCCTCATTACAATTTAATTCACAATGTAATTGCAGCTCTGAACTGAAGAAGATTGTGGAACTTTTGTCGTCATCGTCTTCGTCTTCGTCGTTGTCGTTGTCGACGGCACTTGACACGCGCCTCACATAATTTCCCTTCACATGCGTCTTCGTATATGAATGTGTGGCATACAGTTTCAGATACTTGTACTTATATGTAACTTCCTTACCTCCCTCCCTCCCTAGTATATATCATGCCATCTTCCTTCCGTGAATTTGCATATGCATTTTTGGTAGTCGACGGAAATGCGACTCAACTAAAAATATTACGTCTGACATTGGATTTCTTGGCTCTGTTGTTTCCTCTTCTTCTCCCTCTCTCTCTCTCTCTCCCCATCTCTTTCTTTTGCTGTGCCCATTTGCATATTACTTTTATTCAAATTATATTAAGTAGGCACAGTTGAGACTGTTATGGTATGGCATCTTGAGAGAATTGTGAATTCATAATTCCTTTGGCGGCAGCGGAATTTCGTTGGACTTATGAAAATACAACTCAAGTGTGCGACGCACACACACTCAACTATAGTGTACTTGATATATTAATGTATATATATAGTGTTGACATTTCGTAAGTCGCTTTTGCTTGTCGAAAATAAAAAGTAAATTACAAGAGATCTCCAAAGTAAATTTCAACTTAAGCTCATCAAATTGACAGATCTTGTTTAGGAATAAGTTTAGGCAGGAAATACTAGTCAATTTTAGTAATAGAGTTTTGATTTGTATTAATTTTAAATATGAAAAGTAGCAGATCTATTTCAGAATTTAGCTTTCCAAAATTTTAAAAGGACGAATTTGTTTCTGAATTTATTATATTACAACATTCTGTATTACGCTCTAACAAAGTTTGACAATTCCGTACCAATAATAAAACTATCTCACCCATTCATTTTAGCTATCCAAACTTATAGATCTCGTTCAGCATGTGTCTTAAGAAAGCTGCTCGAATAATATAACTATTATATTTAATAGTCTTACATATAAAAATTGAAAGATCTTAAACTGTATTACACTAGGAAAAATATTAGAAGTCTCCTTAAACAATATTGGTATATTATTTTCGAATTTTATAAGCTAATAAGTTTAAAAAGTTTGCACAAATAATAAAACCATTTCTTTTCTTCATTTTAGGTATGCCAAACTACAGATCTAGTGCAGTATTTGGGCTTAAAGAGTATTTGAAGTCTGTTCGAATAATAGGCATGTAGAAAGAGGGATTGAGAGAGTAAGGAAGGGAAGGAAGTTACATATAAGTACAACAATTTTATTTCTTATTTTTCCAGTATTAAACTTAAAAAGTTTTCGAACTCTGTTCGAGTAATAGACTTATACGATTTCTTTTGAACTATCAAAATTAACAGATCTTTTCTAGCATTAGTCATCAAAGAAATACAATTCTATTCTTTTATACCTCCTCCAATTGCTTATTCAATTGAAACTGCTTTTCTTCTTGATGGCGGCAGCTGCATTAAGTTGGCATTACATTATGCCAAATTTCGAGTAATTTACTTGGCCAGCAATATTTTTTTTTTGGTGAAGCATGTCGCATCGTTAACTCAATCAAGCACTCTAATGCACAGCGGAGTTGGGAGTTTTCTTCTTCTGCTTAGCTTGGAAAACTTGGCATTACCCTAATCGAAACTGTCTGAATTTTCCGCACGTAGCGAAGAAAGGAGGAAAATCAGCATAAGCTGGGCGCAATGTCGCCCAAAAATGAAGTAGCCCCCTCCCCCAAAAAACAAGTTTGTGTGGCTGGTGGCAAAATGCAGCGCCAAAGTGCCACAAAACGATCAACGCTCAACCGCCGCCCACTTGATAGAAGTAATTTCAGAGTCTAGATGGAAGTGGAAGTGTATTTCTGTCTCTCTCTCTCCCCCTCTCGAGTGTTTTGGCCAAGTGCTGTGCATTTAAATGGTCGTTTTGTTGCTTCGCCTCCTAATGACAACCACTTGCGGCTGTCAAATGCAACTCTGGGGCGTGCCACGCAGCGTTGTAATATTTTATGCGTGTGCGGTTTAAAGTGCTGCAACGTTGCAAGCTGGGTTTTTGTTTTTGCGCGCTGGCCGCCAACAATGGCATATGAATGCATTATACCAGGACACACATTCCACATTCCTTCCACTCTCCTCCTTTCCTTGCTGCACTTTCATTGTATGTCCTTGTCGTCGTCGTCGTCGTCTTCACAGTTGCAGCAGCTCCTTCTGCTTTTCCCTCCTTCTTACTGCTTCTGCTCATTTGGCAGCATTTCTGTTGTTCGCTGCTGTTGCCACTCGGCGCATTCATAATTTGCACATTAACCTTATTTTCCTGTTATGCATGAGTGCGAAAAAATTGTCACCGCGCCCCGAAGGTTTTTACGACTCGCCTCTGATGGATTTTAAATGAACTTTAACACATGCCACGCGCTCAAGTCCTCGCCCTACTTCCTTTCTCTTTCCCCCTTCCCCCTTCCTCTTCCCCCAACATTCTTCTTTATTTTTTTCTCAACAAAATGGGCGTTGGCTAAGTAATTGGTTTTTCAGGGGGCAGTCCACACACACACACACACACAGAGATTACCTTGAGTTGGCTCTGATAAAGCAGCTCAAGGAAACCTTCACTCAACGAAATGCAACTAATCAACAAGCGCATTTTCCCTACTTAGAAGCGCCTTCAAATGAAATACTGAATGAGCACTAAACTCTAGTTATTTAGTGATTTAGGGAGTGCACAGTTTATGGCTCAACTTTAGTGCAGAAGACAAACATAATTTAGTTTTAATATAGAGAAACGTAAATCATGTTTATATGGAGAAATATTGCAAAGGGGAAAATGTTGAAATTTTTCTTTGAATATTAGAGTTTACATAAAAATAGCAAAGATAAAAATGTCAAATTTGTTGGGCTTATTCTTGAAATTTCTAGAAAGAAATTTCACAATCGAAAATAACCGACTAATATTACAAGAAAAGTAATCAAATATTATTAGAAAAACCTTTTTCGAATTCTTTTGAAATTTTAAAGTTTTTATATTGCATTAGAAATAAGCAAATATAAATATGATAAATTTGTAAAGTGTATATAGGGAAATAATCCTAAGAACAAGATTCTCTTTCAATATTATAGTCAGCAAGAAAGGTATAATCGAGTGCGGTATTATTCTTAAAATATACCAAATAATGTATGGCAAATATAATAATATACTATATACCGAAAGCCATATTTGCTTATAGTACATTCAAAAATGATATTTTCCATTTTTACATTCTCTGAAAAATATATAAAGAGTAATATTGCAATGGAAATAATCACATATTAAAATAACATATTTTAACATAACCATAAAATTTATGAATTATGAAAAACTTCTCTTAGAATATTTATATATAGAAATCTCAAAGATTGGTTGATATGAACAATAAATGAAATTCCAGGTATCACAGCTCAAACTCACAATAAACACATTATATAAATTGTAATAAAATAAAGAAGTCTTTCATTATAAGATCCTATCATTTTATACTCTTAGAATGAGACATAAGAATTCCAAAAATAATTTCATATTTTAAGCTGTAAAATTTGGGCATTAAGTTCCAAAAATAATATGCCTAATACAATCTTATAAGACTTTCCCGCATCACTTTTCACAAACCAAATAACAGAAAATTCTTCATCATCAAAGTACTACAAAAATCTATTCGACCATCCATTTGAATGCTGTCATTATTTTGTACAACATTAGAATGCACGTATTTATGTGGCAACATTATGAGAAGCCTAGTTTTCTTGGTTGAGTGCAGCATATTTGAGAGGCTGGTTTTAGTTTTGTGGCAATTTGAATGTACTGCGATTGCTTTCACCATAAAAGCTTTCTCCGCTTTGGCCATATCCTCAAAGTGTTTCCTTACTTTTGGCGCACGTTTTCTGCTTCGGCTTATCTATTGTTGCCAAAAAAGTGACTGGCCCACATTACCAATTGTGTCAGAGCCTGAAAGACACCAGCACGAAAGGCATTTGCAGTCTTCAGTCTTCAGTTTTGTTGTACGAATGTATGTGGAAGAATATCTTGTTATGCATTCATTGCTATCTCTTGCATTTTCTTTATGCATTTCTTTAGCAGTGACACATTCATTTGAATTACTTCCTGCCCGGGCAATGAGTGGGACCACCCAACAAAAAAACACACAGAGAAGAAAAGAGGAAAAGACGCTTGACTCCATTTCGTTGGCTCATTTATAAGCAGCACATGTGCGCCTGATGTGACTTCTCTCAAAAAAAGTCTCAGGCTGAGAGAATGCAGCGCCTGTTAGAAAGTAGGCGTGGCACACCAAGGCGTAGGTGGGTTGAATGTTGTGCACATTTTTAGTGTGTGCCAAATGCACATTTAATAACGTAATTTCTGAAGCGTGCAAAAGATATTTTTAGAATTTAGTTCTTTTCTTCTTCATCATCTACCGGCAACTTTTCTGCTTCATCTTTTCAACCCAAGCTGCAAACAAAGTCATATATATACATATATGTATATGACTCGACGTGAGGATGTCGCACAACTTTTTAGCCAAATTTGCATATGCAACTGGCGACGACGACGTAGCCTGAAGGCAGCAGGAATTACCGAGTGGATGGCACTAGAAATAGCTGCCAGCCAGTTCTCAACTGTCCCCCTCTTCCCTTGTTCCCTTTTCGCCCTCGCCCCCCTTTATGTATACATATAAAAAGCTTCGCCACTTTTATGCAAATAATGTCTTCCAGGAATTTTTGCTATTTATAGTTAAGATACCAAACGTGTGGATGCCAGATATCTGTGAAAGTGTGCATTAGTAGTAGTGTCATATGTGTGTGTGTGAGAGTGTAAGTGTGTGTGTGTGTGTGTGTGTATCTTCTTTACAAGTTATTGCTTCATTTACTCAGCAAGTTCTTCACCTTCGCCTCCTTGCCTGACTTTGGCAACTATCTATCTAGCTATCTATCTGTCTATACATATACTGCAAGGTTAGTCATCTATGTATGTATGTATCCTTGCGTATCCTTGCGCTTTCATTCACTCCCAGCCAAATTACATTCTGCAGCAAACTATTAAAGTTTTTGGCAGTTGATTTCGCTACTCTTTCCTTTTTTTTTTGTTTTTTTGGCTCTGCTTGATTAGTCATAATTTAGATTGACATTTCCATTAGTAGTCGAGCTTGGAATTTATTACTCCAACACACACACTATCAACTATCATAATTTTTGAAAGTAGTGAAAAGAATGAAAGAGAGAGAAACTTACCTAATTCCACATAGAGTTTTGGTCGTATATTCTCCTGCCAGGCACTTTGATTACCAATCACGAAGAGTGTCAGTAGTAGGAAGACTTGCATCCATCCGAAACTTTGGCTCAGTGTTTTTGCACTTTGCAGATGCATTTTGTGGCTTATATATTTGAAGTTGTTATTATTATTTTTGTTGTTACTATTGTGGTTACTGGTGTTATTTTGCTTGCTTTTATTTACCGAGTTGTGGAAATGAAACATTTCTAATTTTGCATAAATTTAAATTTACTTAATTTCCTTGTTATAAATATTTTGTTGTTGCGGTTTTGCTTTTGTTTGCTTTTGTGTTTCTGTGTGTATCGAAGGGATTATATTTAATTTATTTACTGCCTCTTATTTACTTACTATTTAAATGCTATTCATTTGTGTCAAATATAATTAAGTATTTATTTTAATTTTTATTTGCTTTTGCGTTTGTATTATTTTGTTGTTATCCGTTTCTTGTTTAACAATTTATTTCCTTTTAACAAAGTTGATAAAAACTGAGCGCCTTTTTTTTCTTTTGTATTTTTGTTTTTTTTTACTTAATTTTTGTGTATAACTTTTAAACAACTGATTGCGGGAGTTTTAAGTCATTTCTGTAAAAAGAGAAAAAGAGAGAAGGAAATTAATTTCATGATTTTATAATGCTTAATACTTAAATAAACGAATATCTATTAAATATTTTTACAACACTTTAACCTTAACACTTAACCCTAGCATAATTCGTAGAAAAACGTTAAAAGTAGAAAACCATACACTACTTTGGGTGGAAAGCTTAATCGAATTAAATTAAATTCAACTCTTTTTGTATATTAAATATATGGCAAATCATAAATTACTTTCTGTTTTCATTTTAAAACTGCCAAAAGTACTAAAAATATACTGAATCCCATATTTGGTATATTGATAGTACTATGCTATATTCAAAATATACCATAGAGTGCAAAAAAAATACTAAATTGTTAGCTAAAGAAACTAAGACCCGTAGGTATTTATGCACATACATTTGTTTAACATTTTAAGCAGGGACAAAGTTATAATATTAAAATGATGGTAGATAAAAGTTGTATGTCTTAAAAAAAGGTTAAAAGCTAAATAATTTAAATAGTTCGAATAATTGTGAATGGATTTTTTTTAAAGTGAATTAAATGAAATTCCTTCTTAAACATAATAATAATAAATAATTTAGATAGAATTGTAAATGGATTTTTTAAAATGCAATTCCTCCTCTTCTTCGTTCACATAAATAAATATTTGTATTAAATCGATTGTGTGCTAAGAGACAAGTACTTCACTTAAAAACCATTTAGAAATACGGTTGAATTAATAGTTTTTTGATTGTGCATTAAATTGAAGTCGCCACTCGAAGAGACTTTGGCTGATGTTGCATGTTAAATTCAGCGTGCCTACTTTCAGGCACTTTGCCCCTAAACTAACAATGCAACAAAAACAAGCCATGAAATGAATGCGGCAAACACACGGCAAGTGGTGAGCCAAGTGGACACTCTACTTTAACACTTGCCGTTCCACTTGGCTTTCTCCCCCGTCTCCACCTCCCTCCCTCCCTCTCTCTCTCTCTTCTTACGCCTACGCGCATTGTTGACATCATAATTAGAACGCACCTGCCTCAGACACACACACATAGACAAACACACACGCACACACTTGCAGTTGAGTTGAAAACAAATTGCGCTGCACTTTTGTGCCCTGCTGCACAGATTTATGACACCGCCACCGCCACAGCATAACCCCGTTTTCCTACGCCACAGACCCCAAACTTTTGCACCACCTTTCCCCTCTTCTCCCCTCCTACGCTTTCTTTTTGCAATGTATGTGCCACATTTCTTCAGTTCGTGCCACATTTTAATTCGCTTTGGGGTGGCAGAATGTTGAAAAACTCATTAACTGTGCACGCTACTTGGCACCTTTTTTTTATTTTTCTGCTTTTTTTTTTTAGCCAGTTGCTTTTTTTCCTCACAATTTGTTCTCACTTTGCCTCATTCGCTCGCTTTGTTCGCTTTGCTTGGCTTGCTTTCTTTGCTCTGCTTTCTGCTTCTCTATGCCTTGTTTTTTTTTTTTATACATTTTTTAAACAATTTTCTCTCTACTTCACAAACCTAACCCCCAATCTCTTTTTCCCCACCACACACAATTTGTGGGCTAAGGTCGACAACTTATCTGCATGGCAGACATTTGTGAGGCATTCTAAATGCCCCAACGAGTGTGTTTGTGTGTGTGTGTGTGCACACACATGATTGCACAATAAGCCGATTGGTTGCCACATTAAATCGAGCACAAAATTTATGCCAGACACATTGGCATAATGTGCAATGCAATAAAGTTAATTAAAAAAAAAAAGAATTTCAGGCACACCAAATCCCAATGCAGCGTATTTAAATCAATACAACAGAAAATAGTAAACAATCGAAATGCAAATTTATAACTTTACAATTAAAAAATGCACAAAAATAGAATTTTGAAGTTTTTACTTTTTAGAACGCATTTAATTCAATTCAATTATAAAGAATGTTGAATTTTTGGTATTTTACATTCCATTTAAATCAATACAAAAAAGAATTAAGCAAACTCTCGATTGAAATGTTGTAAATAAAATACTAAAATTGAGAACTAAAGAGTGTGCTCGGGCCAATTTCAATGAAATCAAAACAAAGCAGTATTATTCCTAATATATACCAAATGAATATACTACAAATATACTAAAATATATATTGAAGGCTATATTTGGTATATCGATATACTATTGCAAACACAGAAAATACCAGATTAGTATATTTATATTGATGCTTTAGAATATACCATAGAGTACAGAAAATACCAGATTGGTATATTGATATTGATAATTCACAGTAAAGTACAGAAAATACCAGATTGGTATATGGATATACTATTACATTTAGAGTATAACAGATTGGTAGATTGGTACTTTTTCAATCAGAATATACCATACCAAATTCTTAATAACTTACACAATTTCTATCATATCGCAACCGTTTACTCTAAAATTCAAATCGGAAAGCTTTTACTTTGCAATTAAGTTTTGCAAAAAAATTGTAAAAAGACTGTTGAATACAGAAAAAGAATTGAGCAAAACCTCAATTGAAAAGTTGAAGTTAAACAAGTGAGAAAGCTACAGTCAAGTTTGCTCAACTGTAAAAAGCCAATGCAAAATTTATTCTTAAAATATACCAAATTAATATACTACAATCGTTTTTAACTGATCGTAAAGAGTAGTGAATAAAAAAATTTTATAAAAAAAAAAAAAGTATAAAGCTCAAGCTTGCCTTTAAATAAATGCATAAAAATGTACAATCAAAAAAATGCACAAAATTAAACAGGAAATCTTAAAGTTTTTTGTGTGCAAAATTAAAATATATATGTATGTGCATATTTTTATTACATGCTCGTATTATAAGATTATGCATTGAGTGTTTCTCTCTGCACAGCATAACAAAAAAAAAAAAAAAAAAAACGAAAGAGAAATGCAGAAATGCAGTTGAAATTGCGAAAGCATAGCAAACATTTCAGAGATGGCATTAAAACGGCGAGCCAGGCATTTAAAATGCTGCCTGCAAATAAAGCAACAACAAACAAGCAGACAGCAGCAAAGGCTCTCCCCCCCCCTCCCCCCTCACCCCGTCTTCCCCTTACTCCGCTCTGTTAACAATTGCACTCGTTGCAGTCTGCGGTTCTTTTTGGTCAGCAGCATTTTCTATCTGTGTTTGTTTGTTTGTTGGTATGTGTGTGTGTGTTTGTGGACTTAGTCCTGGGTGCTGTGCAAATGGTAACCCAAAATAAATGCAGCAGGAATATGTCAAGTGTGGCAAGCACACACACACACACACACACACCTACACATAGCTGAGGCTCAGCTCATTGCGGCAACAACAATAACAATGGCTCGAGCCTTTTCTCTCTCTGTTGCAGTCTGAGCCTGATGCATTGCAGCATATTACTCAAAAATAATGAAAAACATCTGAAAAACGGGGGGAAAAACTTCAGTTCGGTTGATGGCAAATTTTGTGATTTCGCAGCCACTGTTAACACTCATCATCAGCGGCGCGCCATTTGTTTTGCGGCCGCCATTTTGCAGTTGCAGTTTACAAAATGGCCGCTGTGTGTTTCGGCTACTTTTCTCTCTCTCTCCCTGTCTCTTTCTCTGCCACTACGTGCAGAAATCAACTCTTAATACACAAATAAATGCCGCATTTCCATATATAAATACAAGCATGTTTATATCGTTTGCATTTTCCTCCGCTCCACACTTCTGCCTGTCTGTCTCTCAGACTGTCTACAAAAATATTTATGTTGCAAATCTTTGCGGCTTTAACTTGTTGTTGCTCCATCTCCATCCTCTATCTCCCTCTCTGTCCCGCAGTCTCTTGTTTTATTTTCTTTTTTTTGTTGGCGCTCGTCGTCGTTTCTCAGTGTTTCGTGACTTGTTTGTCTTGTCTGCATATCCTGCAGCGATTTTTTCGCCCCTCAAGTTTTAGGGGCTGCAGTCAAGCGACGACAACGAGCGCCTCTCTCTCTCTCTCTCTCTCTCTCTCTCTCTCTCTCGCTGTCTCTGTCTCGCTCTATCTTAGTATATCCTTGTAAATGGGATTTGTTGCCTGGGCCCGTCGCGTAAACTTCTCATTTATTAGCTTTATTTCTCTTTCTAACTGTGTGTGTGTGTGTAAAAATATTTTACAATTTTTGTAAGCTACATGTGTGTGTGTGTGTGTGTGTGTGTGCGAGATCCTGGCACCAGGACAAACAGATTTATTCGTTTAGAAAACGTTGTTTCCTTATCTTTCTTTGTGTTTGTGTTTTATGTCTCTCTCCACATTTATTTTCTTTTTTGACTAGGTAAGGCTGCGAAAAAGGGGCCGCTGGTACTTGAGTAAATAATCATAATGGAATTTTTAAGGCTTATGACAATTTAACATGTAACCTGTATACATATATTTCTTTCTCTATGTGTGTGTGTGTGTGTGGGTGGGCCTCCTCGATACGCTTGGCTGCCTAAGGGTTAACAATGAGTTATGTGGTTTTATCAAAACATCATTTCATATGAACTGCAGCCACTTAATTGGAATTTATGTCATAAATAAAGAGTAAACTCTCAACTCCTCGGCTTCTAAATGGAAATAAATGTCTTGCAGCCTGCACATTTCGTATCTAACACATATAACATACATTCATATATATTCATTCATTCATTCATTCACATCTTAAAAGTTTTCTGCACATTCAGAACGAGTTTATCTTTGAATGTTACTCACACAACTTGCGCTGATTGAAGCTCAAATGTGTTCACCACAATTAAAAATGAAAACAATAACTGATAAGTCTATATGTCTTCATTGCACTCGAAGATAAGCAAATTATTCACAATTTATGAGCAATTACGAAAAGTTATGGCTATCATCAATGATGCTTAAAGGCTTAAAGCTATTCGTAATACGAGGAACGCTAGTTTATAATAGTTATCTGAGGAGTAGTAAGGGAAGATTGGACTTCTATGATATTGTATTGTTTAGAAGCTAAAGTTCACAATGAAAATTTGAAGTGCACTGAAGATATCAATGGAAGCAAACATTTGCATTGCTTTTATAAGCATAAGAAATATTTAAATCGCATGTTCTTATTTATAATAGTTCCTATGATTTAAATCTGTCCTTTATTAAAGTAAACTACAAAACAAATAAATTGAAAAAATGTTTCATAATTAACAGTCCAATTTCAGACAATATTCTAAAAGAAAAATAAATGCACTATAAAAAATATATAAGATTAAACAGCAAATCTTTAATATTTGCGAAGAAAAACTAAAAAATATTCATATATTACATTTCTATATTATTTTATGGAATCTAGTTCATATTTATCGGAGAAACAAACTTAGATATTATTTCTCATTGATTTCTTTATTCTAAGGAAGCTTTTTATTGGCCCAAACATTTTAGGCCTTGATTTTATTAATCTTAACTCATTTTTATAAACATTTTTAGAGCAAACATTTATTTATTATTAGCTGCTATATAAAATACTATATCTGATACACCATCTAATTCACTATCTATCATCACTAATTCCTTAAAAGCAATATATAAATATGAAATAAATAATATTTTAATAAGTAAATATATTTTTCAAATTGTATTCCTTTACAGAGAGTCCTCTATTTTTGTACTTCCCAAACAAAACAACTTTCTAATCATGTTCATTTTACTTATTGCTGCAGTTTTTTCTTTTTTTTTGCGCATTCCCAGCTAAAAACTAAGAGCATCAATGTAGCAAAGAGTGGGAGTTCAAGTTGTGTAGGAGAGAAATAGAGAAAGAGGACGAAAAAAAAAGTGTAAGCAGTTTTCTATTGTGTTGGTAAACCAATTGCAAATGCTGCTGCTGTTGTTGTTGGCCATGGTAAGAGTGGTTATAGCCATTTGCTGCAGATTCTCGCCCACTTAACTGAAGTACTTCAATCCAATTTTGTTTATGCAGCTCGATTCGAGTTTGAATTTTGCTGCAACTGCAACTACTTGAAGAAGAACTTCTTCTTTTAGCAGCGAAGGGAAAATACGATATATAAAAAGTGTAGTTGGTGGCTTTGGTCTTCAATTTGCATGTTCATAAAGTGTAAATTGGAAATTTGAGCTCTGTTGCCAGTTGCGTTGTGGCGGAATTATTAATGAATTGAGAATCAGCAACAAACTTTGTCATAACATTGAGAGAGAGAGAGAGAGAGAGAGAGTTGAGAGAAAGTCTAACAAGCAAATGCATATTCTAGAGCGAAGAAAGAGCAGTTGGCTGTTGGCAGCAGTTGCAATGCGGAAGTTGAGAATTTATTTACATAACCACAAAAGAAAAGAAATACAAGTAGCTGGGAACAACATTAACTGAAAGCCAGCAACAGCGACCAGCAATGGCAATGACAACGAAAGCACAACAATAAATAGCATTATGCTAATCCAGGCCAAACAAAATGGCGAAAGCAAAGAAAAGACCAATCTCTCTCTCTCTCTCCTTTGTAGCCAGGCAGGAAGGCAGCAGCTGCCATTTGCCACCGCAGGAATAATAATTATGAAGGAAAACGGAGCTAGGCTAAAATAAAAATAAAAATAAATAAAACCTCAACTAACTAACTATTATTTACTAAAAATAAGTCACAACAACAGCAACGAGAGTGAGGCAAACTTTTTTGCTCTCAACTTGTGCGCAAAAGCAGTTGAAAGAAAGGATATCAAAGGGATAAGGGGGGGGGACGGCTCAAGGACTGCGCTGCGCTGCGGCGTGAACGTGACATGGCATAAGAAATATGTAAATCCCCGAACGTTAGTCAGGTTTAAATCTTAAGCCTTCGCTTGGCTGAAAGCAAGCAAATTGAGAGTTGAAAAGTATTCAAGATAAATTAGCCAAGTGGATAAATGCTCCTTCTTCTTATTATTCTTCATCATCTTGTTAGTCCGCTTTCTTTTGCCGCACAGTACAACAGTACATTCATTTTCTCATATCATAAAAAAGGCTCTAAGGAAAGCATGAAATTTGCCATCAAGCAGCAGTTTATTAATGCGGCCAATGAACCCACCACAACAAAATGACAACAACAACATCGAAATAAAGGAAAATTGCCTGCCTGCCTGTGTTTAGCAAAGAAAATATGCATATGTGTGAGCTCAGCCAAGAATAATATATTCGTAGTATTAATTTGAGGATGTGAGAATATTTAAATATTGAAAATAAAGAATAGATTGATTTTAAATCCTAATTGAATTTAATCTAGCATCAATTCAGCAGCAATTTCTGAACCAAATTAAATTAAATTCACCATCAATATTTTAAACTTTACCACAAATAAATATGATATGAATATAAATATTCAAAGTTTGCATCAAATTAAAATTATTTAAATATACTAAATATCGCAATCATATACCAATTATTTTATGCATATACTAAATATATCGTTCATATATCAAATATTTTATTCATATTCTAAATATTTCATTCATATACTAAACATTTTATTCCTTTCCTAAATATTTCATTCATATACTAAATATTTCATTCATATACTGAATATTTTATAACTTTTCCTAAGTATTTCATTCATATACTAAATATTTCATTCATATACTAAATATTTCATTCATATGCTAAATATTTCATTCCTTTCCTAAGTATTTTTTTCATATACCAAATATTTCATTCATATACCAAATATTTCATTGATATACTGAATATGTTGAGTTAAATCATACTGAATAATTCCCACAGTAATGTTTGCATCAAATAAAAATGATTTTAATATACTGAATATTGCAATCACATACTAAATATTGCATTCATATACTTAATATTTAATTTATATACTAAATAATTGATAAATACACAAAATATTTGATTCATATACCAAATAGTCAATTCATATATTAAATATTTCGTTAATATACTGAATATTTCATTCATTCACTAAATATTTCTTCCATATACTAAATATTGCATTCATATACTGAATATTTTCATTCAAATTATACTAAATAATTCCCTCAGTATATTAAAATCATTTTTTTTTTTAAATATTTGTTTTCTATTTAAATATAAAAATTGCAAATATTGACTTTGAGACTAAATTGAATTTAAATTTAAAATTCTTGCTCAGCTACAATAAAAGCATCTTTACATATGTTATATTTTCAATTTTAAAATAGAAAAGCACAAAATGTTCTAGCCCAATGTAAATATTGATTTCAAACTGAAATTGAATTGAATATTTTAATAACCAAATTCATCTACAGCTTTACCTTTGTGATAAAAGTATATTTTCTTTTTGAGCACAATATGAAATTGTTGAGCTGAAGCTTTTGCCAATTATAACTGTTTGTTTTCTTTGCAGCATTTTCCATATTAGAAATTTGTAATTCTAATGTCGCCTGGGCATATGTTTTCTCTGTCACGTCTGCGCATCATCATGAGATTTTTGTTGCCTCACTCCCCGCTGCCCGCATCCCCGCTCTGCATTACATTTTGTCGCCCTTTTCTGCATATTTAGTACGTGTTATGCCTCATCCAAAGAGCTTAACGCTTAGTCCGAAGTGGCATTTTGATTCCATGATTTATGGGATTCAAGAAACCCTCTCAGCGGCAAACGCGACGTCGAGGGCTCTTTTGCATTTGATAATCCTTTAAATTTGCGTATGGTCTTCGTCTCTTTTTCTCACTCACTCTTTCTCTAAGCGTGTCACAATGCTGACGGACATTTGACTTTGTTTGGCTTGCATTAAAAAACACATAAATTATGTGAATCTAAGGCCAGCGACAAAACCCCGAACAACTTGTAATTGTGTTTGAAGCCCAAATAGTTCTAAGAGACACTAGAGCAATTCATTCAAGCTTTTATCTGGCTGCTTTAATCGTATATTTATCAATACACATAAATGTTATGAGTATCATTAAACAAAGTTGACATTTACAAAGCGTCTGCTGGCCAACAAACGATCAATCAATGAAACCTTTCCGGGGAAAACGCGATATGAATTTACAGCAGCGAAGTTATTAATGAGAATCACAAGAAAAAAAAAAGAACGCTGAGTGAACAGGTTTAGGCAGCGACAAATCTTCAGTCAACAACGGTCAAACATATTCACAAATTAGTGAGCACTTAACCTACTCAAGAAGATGAAGCAACGTAGCATCTCTCTCAAGTGGCACTTAAAAATGCCACACGCGTACTAATTCCGTTTTGCGGCAATAAATCAGCGGGGAAATGGATACTTCAGATATAGTATAATGCATCAATCAAGCCATCAATTAAATCGAACCCAATCATATTTCAAAGCAGCTACAAAAATATGCGAACAAACAAAACTAAACGAGCCGCATAAAAGTAACCAAAGAGCAAACAATTTTCAGGAATGTGAAGAGAAGAAGAAGACGATATGTGACTTTCAGAAATTGAGAAACTAGAATATGCTTTGGGGTAGTTTTGAGTTTGAGTTAGAGTTTTGTTTGGGTCACATTGTCACATCATAAATGTCACGGACACACATTTCTCTGCGTTTTACTGCGACCATAAAAATTGTTTGTTTGCGTCTCGAGTGCAAACAACAAACAGCAAAATGTAGAGCAATATCAATGTTTTTTGTCGCTTCTGAGCTGGGTCAACAATCTCAAACTGAGATGAGGGAAAAGACTGAATCTCTTTCCTCACATTCGCTATGCTGACCATAAAATGTGTAGCGAGAAGAGTCGAAGGCAAGGTGTGCGCTCTCTCTCACTCTCTTGCTGTCTCGCTCTACGCTTGCCACCGGGTGGCGCGCAGTCAACAACACAAAAAGGTCATAAATCACTTAATCACATAATTAGAATGTATAAAAATTGATTTACGAGATTTTGAATGCGAATGTTGCCGTTGTTGTTGTTGCAACGTCGCGTGTTTACGATTATTTACTTACAGCCACAGCGCGATAACGAAGGGGTCGCAACAACAACCGAGGCAGGACATCACAGGACAGCAGGACAATCGGACAGAGGGCCCCAGCACATGTCCGTGATTGCATAATGACGCTTTATATAATCCATGCAAATTAAATTTTTGGTGGAGAGGCGACGCCCCCTCCTCAAAATTTATGCATCTTTCTCGAGTGTCTGCAACTTTTAGTGTCTGAGGGGTTTGAGGCGCACTATCGACATTATTATTAAAGTCACAAGTGCTGCCCCAAAGGCGACTTTAAGATAGACAAAAACAAACACAAATCACACACAATCTGTTGTTGTTCATTTTGCAGTAGCAAAGTTTACACAATAATTAAATTTAATGAAGCGGCGAGGTGAATTTAATCAGATTGTTTAACAGTACTACTTAAGATTAGGCAAACTATTTAATCTCATGTCCGAATTTTATGGTGTTATTAGTCTACAAATAGTTTGGCATTTTAACCTCTAAGTTTGATACTCTAATCTATAGATTTATTTCCTTGTGGTCAGTAGTCAATGAATCCATTTATTTCTTATTTTCTACTCTACTTTTGCATTATAAATCAAAATATTTATTTCTTCTCTAATTGTAATTTGACTCTACTTTCGCATTATAAATCCATATATTCATTTCTTCCCTTAACATTATATAGAATTCTGCTCTTCTGTTTGTATTTCAATATTGACAGATTCGGAACAATTCCTTTTATTCACTTCAATATTTAATTTCAATTAAAGAACCTTTCTTCCACTAAAGATTAGTCAAACTATTTTGTGTTATACGTTATTTATTTCTATATTATACTAAAAATACTTTGCCAATCTATTTGCTACTCACTTTGCGTTAAAGTTTGACACTCTAATCAAAAATAAACAATGTAGAATTCTTCTTGTCAATCAATCTATTTTATTCTATGCTATTCATTCAATTTGTAACTTTGCTCTACTTTCGCATTAAAATATTGATAGATTCAGCACAATCTGTAATATTCGCTACAATCTTTAATTTCATATTCGCAATTTCTATTGTATTTATGTCAGTTTTTCCCCTTTTGACTAAATGACAAGAACTAAACAAAACTGAATTGTTTTTCGCCCCGTTTTAGCTCACTGAATTTGATTATATGGTATTAGAGAAAATAATGAAAAATTTTTGCAAAACCAATCAAATTGATGACGCTCTTTGCAGTTGTGTCTGGCACGTGCTCTCATATCCATATATATGTGTATATATATAAATATAATACTGACTGAGACGGGATACAGAAGCAAATGGTGGAACATGAATTTGCACAACTTTTCGGGGCTGTCAAAAGTCAAAGTAAGCCGACGGCGTGTGACACTTTTTGCCTAAAAGCAGACACATCAGACAGACACACACACACACTCACATTCGAGTTGTACGTGAGAGAGAGAAACGCGTGTGTTTCAGTCTCTCGATGCAGAGAAAAACCCCTCTAGAAAACCCTTACTTATATACAAAAGTATAGTCAGCCATCCCCTTTTATTATCAGTGACGTGCCGGAGGCTTAGCTAAAAACATTTGACATCGATATTGTTATGAAAGAAAGATCGTTTACACGCAGGGTGTTGTTGAACCGGTCAGTCGAGATCATTCTTTATAAACATACTATATAGAGGGTCGTTTTTACCGTCTGATGTATGGTAATGTTTGCTCTTTTACTGCGGCACGCTTTCTGTGTGTCCAATTTTCATTATGCGCGTTTTCTTTAATTCGTTGCCACTTTTCCCAGCAGGCCCATAGCCAAAGCAGAAAGGAGAACACATCCCAAAACCAGCTCCCGGGAAACTCAAACTCAAACTCAAACCCAAACCTCGAACCCAAAACTCAAACCCAAGCTCAAGTCACGTACCCTTCCAACACGCATGCTGACAACGCTGCCCTCTCTCACTGTCTCTCTCTCTCAGTCTCTCTCCCTTTTAACACTCTTTTTTTATTGCATCATAAATTTAATATTTTTATGTAATGTTTGTATAACGGTACGCTTTTACTACCCTTCCTCTACACACAGCAGGAAAGCAGCAGCAAAAAAATGTCCATAACATGCACAAGATTCGTGCGTCTTGTGTCCTTGCCCCAAACCCCACTTCACCTCCCTTTCACCACCCTTTGAGCTTGTCCTGGCAAATTTTTGCTTCTTGGAAGTGTCGCCGCCGCGTGCCAAGGGGATTATTTTTTTTTTGGTTCCTACATTCGTTCGTTCTTCTTCTTGGCAAAAATCTGAGCGAGGGGAGAGAGAGAGAGACGTAGGGCAAATTTCTGTTGTCATTTCTTGAATGCTTGGGTTTTGGTTTTCGGTTTTTCGGTTTGCTGCTTATTTCATGCTGACTCTGAGTCTCTGAGTTTGAGTCTCTCCAATCACACACGAAATCATTGTGAATTTCATGAATTTCTTTAGAATGTGTTTTTACCTACTTACAGATTGTACGCATGTGTAATCAATCAGCAGTCTAGTTAAAAAAAAAAAACATATACATATACATATGATAATCAATGTGGGTAGAAAGGGATAACATCTGTCTGTCTGCAGACATTCAACCCTTATGTCTCTGATTCCAGGGGGGAGATTCTCTAGTAAGAGCTACACAAATTGAAAATCAAAAATATTGAATCTATTTTAAACTAGAAAATATTGAAAATCAAAACTGAAGCTGCATATGAAATATATAAATCTTGACTAAACACACTAAATAAATTTTGTCTATCATTTCATTTTGAAATTGATATTATAAACTCACTCAAAATGCACACCTCTTATTTCCATAATCAAAGCCAAAGCATATTTACCTGTAAAGAGAAAAGCGAAAAAAATAAGTGTCACATAAATGCGAAAACAATTTCATATGTTTGAAAATTAAAAATAAAATGTTATTTGGCAAGCGATTTAATTTGATTTAAGGCATTTGCAATTTAGCTAATGGCTCACGCAAAACCTTTAAAAAGAAATTACCCATCATATTTACTTAGGATACCGAATCGTATCGTATCTCAAAGAAAAAGAAGAAGAACACACCACCACCATCAGACAGACACAATGTGCATACGAAATTACAAATTCCCACGGCAAATCCATCAGCAGATAACTGAAAAGAAAGTCTCGAATCGAGTCGAGTCGAGGCCGTGTCAATGGTAAATGTTTCTAGCAGAGTCGCTAACACACTCATCAATGAAGGAAGAACGAGAAGCATCTTGGTCTGATCCATTTCCCCAATCGAACCTAACTCAACTCCGCTGCCATTAGCGATAAAAAATTGATTCTCTGGCAGCGGGCAACAAAAGTGCGAGCAAATCAATAAATCACGTGCCACTGCCAAAGAGTTCAATAAAAATAAAAAAAAAGAAGAGAGAGAGAGAAAAAACCCGCCCACTGGGCATAAAAAAAATACTAGGCAGCAAGCAAAATAAAAACCCAAAGTATAAAACACAAATAATTGCCGAGTTGTAATAGCTGCTGCAATGCAGCTAAAGAAATCAAATAAAATGCCAGAAAATAAAGCATATTGAAAAGAAAAAATCAAAAACTTTTAATGGCAAATAATTAAAGCTCTCCTTTCAGTTATTTATGATACCCTTATCGTGTATTTTACAGGGTAACAAAGCAAAGTATTATGTGTGTGTGTTTGTTAACTGGCAAAATGGAACTCGGTTTGAAGCTCAATCCCCAAAATCCAGTCGAGTCCAATGACAATGGGCAACCGACTGGTTTTCAACAAGGCGGTGGCAGCTTATCAGCAGAGTTGAGGGGGAGGGGGGACTGTAGCTGGTGCAGTGAGGCAACAACAAAAGCCTCTTAGTATGCAAATCGAGAGTCAGTCGTTAAGTGAATCAATGTGAATCATGCAGAGCGGCAAGCCGCCAACGCATCTCAAGACGTTGCTGCTGCTGCTGCTGCTGCTGAGTGAGCTCAGATAATTTATGCTGTAATAATTAAGCAGCAGCAGCAGCAGAGGAGCAGCAGACCAACCCAAGACCAAGACCAAAGCCAAGGCAAACCAAACCAAGGCAGGCAGCCAACAATGACAGGCAAATGTCGCTGGGGAACGGAAATTGTGGCCAGACTGACAGACAGCTGGAGGCACGCACACACACACACACATATCAGATGACGCACGCACACACATACACCCTCTAACACACACACATGATAATTTACTGGCTGGGAGACGCCATGCGGTGCAGCGCAGCATCAACTGGGGGCACATCACTTGACCACAGCTTGACAGTTTGCGACTGAAAATTGAAGTTGGTAAGCAGAGCGCTCAGCTCTAACTGTGGGGGAAGCTGCACTGGACATACGACGAGGGGGGGGGGGGGAGACAGTGAAAAATAGAGTGAGGGGAAGTGCAGGAAAATTAGAAGGAAAGAGTGATACATTCGAACCACATTCAAACTATCATGGAGGATTGATTTCTGGTTCAGTTTTCAAATTGGAAATCGATCCACGAAATGCAATTGCAAATTAAATAATTGCACAAGTCAAATATGCTTTGCATAATTTACAAAGAGAGGAAGTTGTTATAGAAGGAGTCTTTACTCTAGAAGCTCCTTCAAAAGCTAATCAAGATTTTGCTTCTACTGATTTATTTTAATACTCAAAACTCGGTATATTTTATTAATGATGTTTCTGTATTTGAAAGTCAAATATGATATGCATAATTTATTAGGCTGAAAAAGTAATTGTCTATAAGGTCCTTCAAAAGCTAATCAAGATTTTGCTTTTTAAAAATATTGTAGCTATGGCAAAACTCAGTATATTGTATAAATAATGGTATTCAAAATTGTATAATTTTAAAATTTAATATAGAAAATACTAAGCAATAATATTAAACAAATACGACAAAATACCAAAAACAAAATAATACAAACAAAAAGAAATGTACTCAAAATAAATATACTAAAATTAATAATAGATACATGAATAATACTGAAAAACAATGCTAAATAATAATGCTAGAAATAAATATACTAAAAATAAGTAATGATACACGATAAATATACTGAAAAAGAACTAATACTAAAAATAAATAGTACTAAAAGTAAATAATAGTAACAAATAAATAATAATATTAATTAATTCATTTAATATCTAAGTTTCTCTACATTACCATTTTTGTTTTTGTCCTAATTTTTTACATTTATTATTCTAGAACTTTTTTTTAAATAACATGAGTAACAAATTATACCAATTTAAAGTAGTAAAATAATAAATGCAATACAAAGTAAATTAATTCGAACTTTTCTATTAAAATAGATTCATTTTTCTTCAAAACAATATATTATGAATTATAAACATACAATAAAAGTTTGTTAGAATTAAAAGAGATTTACAGAAAGTGACAACTACATTTATTTGCTCAATCTACAAATCTCTTTCAGTACTTCATATGCTATACATTTTCCACTACAACTTTACAATATAGTATCTGAAACATTTATCTTCATATTGCAGCCTTGTCATTGTCTTCTTCGAAAATACTCAAACCCTTAAGCTGCTTTCATTTTGAAATCTCATTCCCAAAAGAACTTTTTCTACACATACTACATAGTATAACATATGGAGCGGCAATTAAGCAACAAAATGTGAATGTTGCGAAATTTGTAACTAAAGCTTAACAACAAAATATTTGGTCTGGCGCCGAAGTCAACTTGATGTTGATGGAGCAAAATGTTTGGGTTAAACTTTTGGCATGCAGTTCTCACTGACAGCACACAAAATGAATGAACCAGACGAAGAACTGAGAGCTGACTGAATGACTGACTGACTGACTGAGGACTGATGATGTACGAGAAATGCAGTGAATGTGACTTGAGACTGGGCAAAAGTTGACTTGATGTACTTAGTAGTTGCAGTTGTAATTGAAATTTAGCAACAAAACATTGGCGAAAAGGGGGAGAGGAAAAGGGGGAAAAGGGTCATCATCAAACGAGTGCTCTCTGGAATTGAATTGAGTTGAGTTCAGTTGAGTTGAGTGACTGCGTCAGTTGGCAGTGGGAGTTCTTCTAGTTGATTGATGAAGACATTTTCCGTTTTACAAATTTCACAGTGGACACTCTGCGGCCAGACTCTTCAGTCTCTCCCGATCTCTCTCTCTGATATCGCTGCCAGAGTTGTCAATGCAAGTAGCAAGTAGCAGTTGCAGTTGCAAGTTCAGTTTGCCACCACAAGAGTCACAACACAAAAGCAGCCAGCTCATTACGGGATACCAAACTCCGGCCACAGTTCAAATGAATTTAATTGAAATTTCAAAGTTGTCAAGTAGCCGCTGCCACTCGGAATCGGACCTTTTCTGCTGTCCGCACTGGAATAAGACAAAAAACGAAGACACATGCGTCCAAGAGTGGAAAATGCGAAAAAGACTAAATAAGTTTTCGCACAGTTGCTGTTGCCGTTGCCCCCTGTTGCAAGCATTGCACTTTTGACGTTGCAACATCTGCAAAAGCATCGAAGACGACCATCTTCATTCATGGCACACCAAACAAAAAAAGGAAAACTCAAAAAACTAAGAAAAGGGCCGCAAACAGAAGTGTCATCCAGTATACGTAACTTTTTAAAAGAAAAGTTTCCCTTAAGAAAAAAAATACTCCTTCCACTCACTCACTGCAAAAGCAAAAGCAAGTCCAAAAATTTCTCGGACTTTTGTATATATTTTGAGTTATTTAATGCGGGTGAAATGCACTTCGTGCCCCTCGTTCCCTCTTCTTTCTCTCTCCTTCTCTCTCCTTCTCTCTCTCCCTCTCCATCCGTTTCAAGTAAGAAAAAAAAAGTCAATGTCTCTTCTTAGCCAACTCTTTGCGTGGGAGTGTCAAGTGCCTGCAGTGGCTTTAAGCCTTGGCAGTTGACAAGAGCGAAAGCGACAGACTGACAAAGAAAGAGAGAGAGAGTGGAGGAGGGAAGGAGCTAGAGAGAGAGAGACAACTGCGAAACAGGAAGTTGCCTTGTGTTGCTGAAGTGAGTTCATACCATACGTTGCCACAAAGATTTCAGACAACATCTGCATAATTTTTGCTCAACTAGAAAGTTGCCTAAATAACACTTTACATTTATTATTATTTGATGCATTAAGTACAAGATTTTATTATAATAGTATGTCAAGGAATTCAAGAGCTGATATGAGACATTGAATTATAAATGAAAATTTTAATATGATAACATTATTCATTATTGTCTTACTCATTTGATTTATCATATAAATTATGTTCCTTTAGAAAACATGAAATATGAATTTTGTTCTTTATCAATATACCAAAAATCGTGTTCAGCATGTTTTAGTAATTATGTGGTATATTAATTTGGTATATTTTAATAATAGCGGGTATCTCATTGTCGCAAGGAACTCAAAAGCTAAACTGAATTATGGATTTTGAATGTATATTATTATACCACATATAACCTTTGGTATGTTTTACTAATTTTGTGGTATATTTTACAAATGGGTAGCGGGCAACAAAAAAATCTCTTCAGATTGTAAAAGAAAATATGAATTTTAAATGTAGTAGTACTATATACATACCGCTTCCAGTATATTTAAGTATTTTTCGTATATTAATTTGGTATATTTTAAGAATAATTCAAAATGTATTGTGGAATACACTTGACTGTCGCTTTCTTACTTGTTTTGTTCACAAACTGTCTTAATAACCATAAACAAATTTCCGTATTAGATTATATACAAGAAGCGTCAACTTTCAGTTAAACTATTAGGCAGAAGTATAGTATATCAAAGAAGAATGACAAATGAAACTTTGGATACCATACAAATAAAAGTATTGATAAATTAATCATTGCCAAGAATTTATGCAATCATATGTTAAAAAGAAAGAACAAAAAAATGAGCTAACATTCATATGCAAGTTGACTGACAAAGACTGAATTAATATACCCTCACAACATGTGCACTGAAATACAGGGTATACAGTACACAAGCATAAGCTGCTTAAGTAAACATAGCAAAATATTTTGTGCATCAATGCGTTTGCAAGCTGCAAAGAAAACAATGCACAGCTTAAACAATTTATTGAATGATATTTGTAACAAATACGCTACACACATTTATTTATTTGCAATAATCAAATAGCAATAGACAAATCGTTGAAATTATCACACACACACACACACACAAAATAAGTTGAAAAGTGTGTCTAAGAAATTGGGCAAGCAATTTATTTTTATTAGCAGCAGTTTGCAAAGGAAAATAAAGAAAAAGCTCTGCATAAAAGACAACATCTGTTAGCATTTAAGTTAAGCGTTAATGTGCAGCTCCATTAGCAAGGAGCAAAAGAACAACAGATCGAAGAAAAAGACGTGAAATTTGCATTTTCAATTAGAATTCGAATTGAAATTCGATTTGTGCTGCACAAGTTGACATTTGTGCTTAGCGCTCGAACTCAATTACGCTCCAATTACAACCTTTACTTTGGGTGCAAAATAATGCCTGGAGGGTTAAATGAGTTCGCCCTGAAGGCTTGACAAAATGCTACGCAATTCTTTTTCGCTGATCCATTTTGGCAGCTGTCGCTGTTCACTGTTCGCTGTGCTCAATTTCCATTCCTTGCCTCATCAACGATGACGAGTGCACTTTATTAATAATGTCGACGTTCCACATTTTCGGGGGTTGTTCAACAACAACAACAACAAAATGGGAACAAGAACAAGTACAACGAGCTGAACAACCAAAAAACCACTATGCAGATATTACAAAAAGTTTTTTGTTGGGTTTTTTTTTTTTGGGGTTGCACCCTTTAATGCTTTTTGTCGGTTCGTTAATGATGCTTCTTCTGCCAAAAATTCGTCTCGAGAGCACTCTACAAGCCATATCCATTCAACATTTTCCGTTGATCATTTCGAGAGGGATAAATTGCTAAAGTTTTTCCCTAACGACTGAACTTGAAACCCGTTTTGGGCAATGATCCATGTGAGCAATAAAACTATAAATTTTTACACATTAAATTTTTGCACAACTTTCACTAAGAAAATGTTTACACTTTTGTGTAATTATGCGTAAATGAATATGAATCAATGCTAGCTGAAAATGTTAATCATCCAGAAGAGAAAAAAAGAAGCAAAATATATGCCAACAAAAAAATTGGTTGCATATTGAAAATCCAATTAAAATTGCTGCACTTTAAAACTAAAATCGGATGGAATCATGAGCGCGCATGGCTGTGTAATTAAAATATTAATTAAATTATAATTAAAGTTTTTAAAACAGCTGCAGCAGGAAGTGCTGTGCATATTGTGTGCGACCCACAAAGCCGCGTGTGAAGTTAATTGCACAGCAAACAACACTTGAAAAAAGCGAATAAAACGCGGCTCATCATCGATTTTGAAAAGCAACAACTACAACTATAAAAAAATGCGAATTAATAAAAGAACTTGTGTAAAACCTATTTAACAAATTTATTTAATAATGTAGTGCTTACATGTGGAAGCAAAAAAAAAGCTATGGGAAATTTAAAGAAAAAGCGACTATTGGATGCTCTACTTTGTTCTTTTATACTAAATCATTTTTAAACATTAAATCGAGAGTGTATTAGAAGAGCTGCTTTAATTAAATATGTATTTAAATATGTAAAATCGAGAATGTATTAAAAGCGTCAATTTGTTCACTTTTAATAAGCAGCTATCAAAACACAAAATATATTTATAACACAAATATATCTAAAATCGAAATAGAGTATCAAGAGCAACACCATTAAATATTGATGCAATTCGAGTTGCTAATTAAACATGAACAACACAAACTAGGCGGTAAATTAAAATGACAAATTGCATAAAAGCGCCCTGAACATAATCAAGCCAGTTGGCCACGCCCCCCTCATGCCTGCAGTTACGCCCCAAGTGCTGTCCGAAAAAATCATTCCAATTCGCCACAGGCTACAGGTAATATAGTGAATGAGCGCCAGGAAAAAAAGGGATAACAAAATCTAAAAAGGAGGCGGCAACAAAATCAACCACGAAGCTGGTTTCAAATTACACAAAATTTCTGCCATCAATTTGTAATGTTGTTGTTTAATTTTATTTGAATGCTCTAATGGAATTTGATTTTGTTGTTAACAACGTTTGTTTTATTTATTTTCTGGTTCAAATGATTAACAATTCACCACCCAAAAAGGTTTTTCTTTTGCTGCATAAATTGTACAAATATTCAAGCTCAACAAATTAGCAATTTGTTGGCAAATATTATATATATATATTTTTGCTGATTGCGAAAAGTGTGCAAATTTTAAATGTAAATCAATTTCAATTATTTATCAAAATTCAAATGCAAGAAAATTTGTTGCTAAATCAGCCAAAAATGTTCGCGTTCACAATTCGCATATTTCTAATCGTTAAATGTTCCAAACGCAAAAATATCTTATCTATTAGAAAAATGCTGGGCGCATAAACCTCAAACCTCAGAATGTGTTCGTATTTATATTTAATGCAATTTTCATCGCTGCATTCACAGCAGCAAATTGGCCAACAAAAGCAAACTAACGCCATTCAAATGCAGCTTTCCATTGAGCCGCGAAAAAAATGCATATTTCCTAGAAAAAATATAATAATAAAATATATACATATATATGTATATATTTGTACAGTTATGCTGAATGATTTCAGCCACGAACAATTTAGATTTCATACAATATTTCGCGCACGTATAAATTGTGAATGCAGCAATTTCACGTAGAAAAATACAAGTGCAGCAAAAAACAAAAAAACAAAATGGAATATATATAGAAAAAATACTGAAGGATGAAAAACAAGGCCTGAGATGAAAAGCAGTTAATATTTTGAATGCAGGACGTGGACGAAAAAAAATCGTGTGCGATAAAAAGCTTGAAAATAAATAAACGCAAATGCACAAATACGCTTAACGCTAACCACACACAAGCATACAATAAATACGTGCCACAATTACATAGATATATATGCACATACTTTTCACATACATATGAACAATTATACATACTATATATGTATATATAGAAGAATGCGAAACCGTAAAAACCAAAGAACACAAATTTCCAGCAATTAAAAATTCAATGTTTGCAATTTCAACACCCTCAAATATATTCAATTGGGTATGATAAATTGCATTAACAGTCAGCGTTAGGTTAAATACGAAAAATACTAAAAAAAAAATACTACAAATTTGTACTAAATATCTAAGCATATTGTGTGCCAAACATCTTCTAAAATATCAAACTCTTAATCATAGATTCTCTAGCAATCTTCCAGAGTATCTTCAATTCCAACTTCGAACTCTCCACACATTTTGTTTTATTATGCTCTACACAAATTTTCATACCATTTATTTTATGCTGGTATTATTTTTATCCAGCGAATATTTCTACCATTTATTGATATTATAAATTATGGTTTTTACGAATTATGAACATATTCCTATTTTTTTTTTCCCCCCATTTTTGTTGCTGCATTTTCGCATATTAACAATAACATGTAGTTTGGATTTTCAAATGGTTTGGCATTTTTTTTTTTTTTTTTTGATTTAATTTAATTGCATCAAGCATGTAAAATGTGTTTTCAGTGCAAATAAAGCGATAAGAGCCATGCATTAGTATTTTATAAATACTGAATACAAATAAAAACAGTATTTTGCAATTGAATTGGGATTAAAGTGTGCGAGCTATGCGATAAAAGTGCACTTTATCATTTCGAGTCACTTTAATTTAGTTGAAAGTCATTTCAAGTGCTGGAAATTGAAGTATTAGTATTTTATAAATACTGAATACAAATAAAAACAGTATTTATTTTCAATTGCAATTAAAGTGCGGTAAAAGTGTCATTCGAGCATAGTTTAGTGGAAATTTGGTTTCAAGTGCAGAAAATTTAAAAACCAACCCTAAATATTTGTATTTTATAAATACTGAAAACCAATAAAAACAGTATTTTGCATTTCTATTGCAATTAAAGTGCGGTAAAAGTGTCATTTGAGCATAGTTCAGTAGAAATTCCGTTTCAAGAGCTGAAAATTTATAAATCAAACCTAATTATTAGTATTTTATAAATACTGAAAACAAAAAAACCTAATTTTGCACTTTAATTGAATTTAAAGTGCAGTAAAAGTGTCATTTAAGCATAGTTCCGTGGAAATTCCGTTTGAAGTGTTAAAAATTTAAAAATCAAACCCAAGTATTGGTATTTTATAAATACTGTATATAAATAAAAACAGTATTTTGCATTTCTATTGCAATTAAAGTGCGGTAAAAGTGTCATTTGAGCATAATTCAGTGAAAATTCCGTTTCAAGTGCTCAAAATTTGAAAAACCAATCCCTCAAACCGAAAGTTAGTGTAGTAATTAGTTTTCTACATGTCCGCATATATATTTTCCACCCGCACAACACATGACACCAAAGTGTTTATTGTCCAATTTCAATAGACATTCACAATTTGTATTTGCCGCATTGTTCGGGGCTCATTTTCGGGGTGTTTGTTGGCTGCCTAGTTTCGCTGCTGCTGGGGCCACGAAGCGGGTCACTTGCGTGTTATTTAATGGTTTCTGGCCACGCAAGGACATAGTCAACTTTTTCGCCTAATTGTTTATGGCATAATAAACTGGATCACCGAAAAAACAAGTAGGAAACAACAAACAGCACAGAGTATAGCAACAAAAAATTAGAGTTTCGTGTGCGTAAAGTTTGCCACATGCAATTCGAGAAATTGTTTTAAGGTCATTTTAGTACATTTTGATAAATAGTTAATGAAACTGTGCAACTGTAGTATTTAATCACATCACACATGTCGCTTTTTGGGTGCTATCGAACTCTTCAAGCTGCTGCGATTCCCGGCATAATGTCTCAAGGTCTCAAATCTGAGCTTTTGGGTGTGGCACGCTCCACGTGTGCAAAGTGTCAATGATAGCCTCATTAAATCAATCATTTTTGGGCAGTCAGCCACTTGCAACTTAATTTGGTCAAACACCGCATGAGGCGAATGGAATATTGGCATTTGGCCTATTGAATATTGTTCGCCTTCGCCTGTTCGCTGGCCATTTTCTTTTATTTTCTTTGGCTTTATTGCTTGTTCTCCTTTGTTGTTTACTTTTGCCATTTCTGCGCTGCGCTGACAAGTAAAAATGATTATAATTAAACTAATGAAGGTGCCGCCTGTCACTCTCACACACACTCACAACAACGACAGCAATAACATCATCGTGTTGGGTCTCGTAAGTTTAGCCAATAAATTGTGTCTGGATTTGGGTTTGGTGCCTATATAGGCAAATAAAAAAAAAAAAAAACCATTTAGTTGGCTGAAGTGTGGATTTATGTGTGTAGAAACATTTGGAAAAGAACTTTATAAATTAAGCAGAAACTTCAGGTGAACTTGAAAACTTACTACAGAAACATTTCTGTAAAAGAACGAATTCTATAAAGATTTATGCAAAAGAAAAATTCCTATCAGTAAAGAAGATTTGTGTTAGAGATATAAAATAAATATTTCTATAAAAGAACTCTAGTCTATTAGAAGAAAACTCTAATAGAACATTTAGTTGACTGAAGTGTAGATTTCAAATGGAAATGTGAACTTGCAAACTTACTTCAGAAAGATTTGTAAAAATGAAAGATTTCTATAAAAGAAAGAATTGTGTTAAACAAAAATTTACATATAAAAACTAGATTCTATAAAAAGAATTTATATATATGAAAGATTACTTTTAAAAAAAGATTTGTATAAAAGAAAGAATCTTTCCATGAGAAAATTTAGTTGATAGAAGTGAGATTGATGTCAATAAATTAAGTTGAACTTTATAAATTCAAGTAAATATATGAACATGATAACTTACTTCAGAAAGATTTCTACTAATGAAAGAGTTATATAAATGAAATATTTCTATGAGTAAAGGAATCCTATAAAAGAAAGATTTGTACAAAAGTAAGAGTTCTATAAAAGAAAGACTTATATAAATGAAAGATTACTTTAAGAGAACGACTTCTATTTTCAGAAAGATTTCATTACTCATAACTACACTTAAATAGCCTGCATTTTCAACATCTTTTGTTTTGTTTGGTACACTTTAACACTTATCTAATAATTTTTCCCATCAGCTTTTCTTCAACCAGCATATTATTCAATGCTCTTAGCTTTTCTCGCTCACTTGCATATAAATATCAAGGCAAGCAAAGACACTTTTCTATAGTAAAAATTGACAAATATATATCATATATCAGCAGGGAATCAAAGCAATAACTCGCACAGAAATCTGTGCAAAATAAAAATGATTGCCAAGCTTTAGAGATGGCACAATCTCTAGCTCAATTTGTGTGTTCGCAGTCGATGCAATAATGCTCTTGGACACACCCATTTGGGTAATTGAAATAAAAATGTTGCTAGGCACATAAATTGAATGCTACCTACGAGTGAAATAGAAATACAAAAAACGAAAAGATACACGTACTCAACCCGACTCTTTGGCTATCTGTTTTGGCCTTTTGCCTGTTGCTGCTGTTGTTGTTGTTGTTGTTGCTGACTGCAGGCAGTGCATAAACAAATAACAATAATATTTTAGAGCAGAACGGGGCAGAAGTCGTGTATCTTGATTAAAAACGCCCACGAGGCAACAGAGTCGGAAGAGCTAAAAAGCAATCGATTCCTTCTTCTGTTGTGACTATAAATTGTGGGATAGAAGTCCACACAAAATAGAAGAAGAAAAAATACTAACTGTGCTGCGTATTAGTGGGGATTAGAGCAACAACAACAATAACAACAACAACATTGAGTTGGGAAAGCGGGCCTAAAATGCTTTAGCTTCTAAATAGCATGCAAAATAATTCATGAATTTATTGAAATTTATAAGCATTGAGAATGTATCTCATGGCTGCAGCTTTTACTCTTTCTCTACATTTCTTTTCCAACTCTTTGTGTCGCTTTTTTGTGTGTGTGTGTGCTTTGCTTGCAAGTGGCTAACAAACGTTTGGCCAAAAGACTTTTTGCCAAGATGAAATCGTACAAAATTGAATTGAAGTGAATTGTGGGCTGGGGTCAGGGGCAGCAAGAAGGGGGCAAGAAGTAGCTTGGCAAATGGCAAACGATATGCGTATCAATAGAAAAACAGAGCATCAGCAGACAACTTATACAAATAGCACATAAAAACTAAGACTCGACTCGAGAGTTAAGAGTGAGAGAAGTCGGGGAGTCGCATGTACATACCAGCACACACACATACACAGATACACACACACACACACATATGTATACATATGTATATCTTGAGTAGTGATAACTTCTTTCACGACTTTTGCCTCCTACTGGGCACCCGCACACGAGGCGCAAGTTTAATGTAACTTTTCTTACATTTGTTGTAGCGCTTTTCCTTGCTTTTCCCTTCTCCCCTCTCTTCCGCTCTCTCTCTATTTGTATATCTTAAACGCGTTTCGCTGTATCTACTTAAGGCAGCTTAAATATTTGTGTAACATAATACAAAACATACGGGCTTCTTTGGTTATACTTAGATACATAGCTTAGATACTTGCACTTGGACTCAGACTTTTCTTCCACAGCTGGAGACGGAGACGGAGACGGAGACAACAATATTCGTTACTTTTACTGTTGCCATGTTGCCACTTAGACTGCGAAACACGCTGTCCCTGCCTCATGCCACACAATGATGCACATTCGGTTTCTGCCACCACATTCAACATTTATTGGCCAATTATCAAAAAACCGAAACGAAACGAAACGAATCGTATAAGAAGGCAACCACACATTTAACATAATGTAATATGCAGCAGTAAGAAAATGTAAATAAGGCTAAACAGGAAATTAAACTGGATATCTTTATTCTCAATCCATTTGGCAGTTGAGCAGATAAATAAATTTAATGAATCATTTGAAGTCAGATATAAATGCAAATTGAAATAAAGTACATATTTATTTTTACTTGAATTGCTCAAATTAATGACTCAGAATTAAGTGAACTAAATTCGAGGAATAGAACTTGAAATGAAATTATAAAAATAATGAAAACTAATGACTGAAAATAATGTGGAAAAAGCTCGAAAAATCTATAAATGTTTAAAATAAAAATGAAATATATTAAAAGCGGAGAAAATGAATACTTATAGACAACTCTCAAAAAATAAAAAAAATATAAAGATATCCTTAAAGTTGACGTTTTTGAATTGTTTCCATTTTTTATGGTCTGTCTACACTTGACTAAAAATAAACAAGCAAGAAAGCTACAAACGACAATGAGATACCCTATACCCATTTTGAATATATACCAAAAATATACTGCAAAATACTAAAAACATAACAAAGATCACGTTGGGTATTTAGTACCTTAAACAAAATATACCACAATATGTAAAATATACCGAAAACTACTTTTGGTATATTAATATACTACTACACTCAAAATATACCATTTAGTGTAAAATATACCAATTATATTGATATAGTGCTACACTCAAAATATACCACAGAGCTAAAAAAAAAAAAAAACCACAGATCTCAAAATATACCAAATTACCCATAGCAAGTAGGCGTCCATTTACGGGTATAAAGATACTTCTTTCTACATCATTTTATCATCCAAGCGAACGTGTGTATTTACAAAACAATATTCTCAGAAATTTCAAGCTGATTAAACACATCTTACAAGAGCAGTTCATATCACATTATGTAGAAGAAAATGAAGAACACACAAATGTTATATATATATATATATATATAAAAACCTAATGAGGCGACTGGCTTTGAAATTGAAAGCATCAACAAAAAATGTGAGATGGAAAAAAGTGAAAAAGAAATGCCTGTGTTCGAGGAATATATTTTTTTTAATCGTCTGCAAACATACTTAAATGCATTTGGAGCGAAGCCTCATTAATTTAACAACGTCGCCCATGTGTGGCCACTGTGCAGCAGACCGAGGATATTCAGGATATTGGAATTTCAAATGTGAATCGTTGGACGTGACGTGTTCTATGGCTCTCTCTCTCTCTGTCTCAGACGTCCTGCTGATTGTCTAGTGTGTTTCTTGTTTTTTGTTTGTGTCAAACGCTAATGCGTTCAACAGCAGAGAGATAAAGAGAGAGAGAGAGAGAGAGAGAGAGAGAGAGAGACAATCTTTATTTGCGGCACGTTATGTCCTTTTGCCGAAAAGAAAAAAAACACAGACACCGAGCTGGATAATGGCACTGAGAAGTCGTCTTCGATATTTGCCTACTGTCACACGATATGCACGATGGCATTTTGTCTCATTAGAGAGAGAGAGAGAGAAGGAAGATCGAAAGAGAATGAGCGAAATGCATTTCGCAGATACATCCTCAGAGGCGAACAGATAGATAGCAGAACAATTTCCATTTGAAATGTAAACAAACAACATGCTGCCCGCACATTTCGGGGCCAAGAACAACAACAACAAAAACAAAAGCAAAAGCAAATGCCGCCCGCAAAGCCATTTAGAAAAGATGCAGACAAAACTAGAAGGCAGCCATGTATCTGTATCTGTATCTCAAAGTGTGTGTGTTCAGGGCACAAGACACTTCAACAGCAACGACCCCAAGCAACGTGTATCTTTAGCTTTAGTTTCATTCAACATCGATTTAGTTGCTTTTTGATTGCATTTATGTCTAAATTAAGTTAACCGATTTCACAGTCCAATATGCAAATGCATCCCATTAGATACCAAAAATGTGTATCTTGTAGTTTGACAAACGCTTATTGTCATCATTTCTAATGTCCCTAATCTGTTAATGGACCTAAGCGGCTCGTGAGCATTAACCGAAAAGATGTAAATGATTAGCTTCTCTCTCGTTCTTTTCTTTGTCTTTTTTTTCCCGAAATTCCCTTTGTGTTGTTATGTTAATCCATTGTGGTTATTGATTATGCAGTTTGTGTAAGAAACAGATAAGATCTGGCAAGTGATGGACAGCCAATTTTCTTATCTATAATATCATGTCTATTTTGAAAGAACCCTTGTATATATCCCAAAGGAAAGCAATTGAATCTTTCAAAAACAAATAACATAATAAATGATGAAGTTTTAAGGAATATTTAGAAATCAGAAAATTTCGAATGAAATGTTGAATAAATTTGAGGAGACCTTCAGGAAAATTTGGATATCAAAAAACTTTATAAGTATAAATACTTAAAGAAAATGATAAATAAATAGGTCATTCTCAAAACTATCCATATTATATTTAGCACAACTTTTTAAATGTTATTCATTATACTTAGAACCTTTTAAAAACTTTATAAAAATCTTTAGTCTTTCACCAACAATAACAAAATGTAACTTTAAACATTATTTCAATAAAAACACTATTATTATTTAGGGATAAAAAAATAAAATATTATCTTATATGTACTGCACTATAAGTTCAAACTATCGTAAGGCCTCTTTAATTATTGTTAAACACTAAAGAAAGTAAAATGCTGTCGCCTATTTTATAAATAAATAAATTTCGATAAAGTTTTTAGCACTCACCTTTTAAAAAGTCCAACAAACGTTGATCGCCTTGTGTGTTGATCAATTCCCACTGGGTCTTTTTTTTTGTTGGTTTTTGTTTTGTTTGTTTTGGGGGAATCACACAATGTTTGCCACAAATTTCAGGCTGCTAGGCGTTTCCAGCTGCAACTTGTTTTTGTGTTGTTGATGCTTGAGATGCAAATCGATGAGCGCACAATTGTAAAATATTTGCCATAACTTTGGGAAAGTGTTGTAGTTGTTGTTGTTGTTGATGTTGTTGTTGATGTTGTTGTTGATGATGATGTTGGTTGTGGTTGCTTTTTTTTTGGTCTTCCGCTTGGGTTTAGCACTTGATCGCTTGTCGTATTTGAACAAATAATAGACACTGACACGAGACAACACCGAAGAACACAAATGATTTATATTTTTATATTTGATACGAAATGCCGAGCAAATAACAACAACAACAGCAGCAACAATAACGATGACGATGATGACGATGAAGACGATGACAATTAATATTGTACATATGTACAGCAGAGCAGCATAAAATATACACAAACACACAGAGACACACACACACGCACGGAGATTTATTATTATATATTACGATGGTTGGAGAGCGAATGATTAACGCGAATTATGTGGGAGACGGAATCGGAAACACACACAAAAATATATATAACTGAGACACACGCGAACGCGAACCCGAAAAGTATGCAACACTTTCTCAATGCAAATTGCGGCGATTCATGACGACGATTTTCATTAGCTCTCTTCAACTATTGTTGTTGTTGTTGTTGTTGGAGATGGTATTGTTTAAACAGCTTTGTGCATTAATTAGCCGTCTTGGCTCTGCTGCAGAACACTGTGGATGAAATATATAAAACATACATTTTTAGATAAAAGCAACAGCAGTGGCAAATTTATTTTTTCACAACACACACACGGCAAATTTCAGTTGGCAACGCGCAACGCACGGCCAAAGGACAACGACTGCAGCTCAGCGCAGTCACAGCGAGCAAAAGAGAGACCGAGAGCATCATACAGAGAGAGCGCAAGCAGCGGCGCCAGTATGAACAGCGGCGCCAGAGCTACGATGCGAATGGGCGAGCAAAGCAGAGCCCGAAATACACACACTGAGGGGGGTAACAAAAGAAAAAAAAACTCCAGCCAAGAGAGAACACAGAGCAGCGCAGCAGCGAGAGAGCGATTGAGAGCGCAAGAAATTTACATAGGGCAGCTGCCGACACAAACACACACACACACGCACACATTTGACTGTTCTATTGTGTTGAAACGCGGCGAGAATGAAATGCAGCGAAACGAATGGGCAGCACAAAATGGGCGCAACAAAATGGAAACAGGCACTTGAAAATAAACAAAATGCCATATAAAAAAGGATAAGCCACACAACACACACACATGTACAGTGTTCCATTGCCGAAATGTGCACAAAACACAAGGCGGCATGGCAACGCTCGCTCTCTCTGTCTCTCTTGTTTGCTCTGCCACCTCCTCCCCACTACTTGCTCTACTCTCTCTCGTTCACATGCTGGAGGGAGTTAGGTGAATGAATGTACGGGTGTTTGTGTGTGTGTGTGGCGCGCCAGTAGAAAAATCAATGAAAAATATCTGGAAAAATTGCCCAAAAAATGTTTGCATTATTTTTGTTGCCGTTTTATTGCCGCTGCAGTATTTTTATTTTTATGCTAATTTAACGCAATTTACGTGCCAATTGATTGCTTTATTATGATTATTATTGTTTAGCAGCACACCCGCACACACACACACTCACACATACACACAGCCGCACACACAAAAGCGACAGAAGATTTACAAGTTAAAGGCAAATTGATGACAACGATTTAAAGAACACAACACGCACTTTTCACACATTTAAGCGACGAGAAATTCTTGATTCTACTTCTTGTAGTCGTTGTTGTTGTAGTTGTTGTTTATCTCTGCTGTCAGTCAGTCAGTCAGTTGCTAAACTGCTGCATTGCGGCGACGGCGGCGAACCAGAGACAAAAGCCCGTGGCAACATCAGAAACGCGACACGCGACGACGACCAAAAAACATGAACACACGCGACTCTCTCGACGACGTAACAACAACTCAACTCTCAGGCTGGAGTTCAATTTGCTGAAGCACCAAACGGACGTCGTTCAATGCTTGCCTGCATGTTTAGACACAATGTTGCCAAACATTCAGATCAGAGAGCGAGAGAGAGCACATTTTTGCCTTGAAAAGTGCTATCAACCCCTCAACTGATAGCTCGCATGTTTAGACACATGTTGCTGCACTTTGCGCAGTCACATTTGTTATTGTTTCTCGCGCTCTCTCTCTAAAGGAAGTACCGTTTCATTGCCGCTCCGTTTCAACTGCTCTTTTGGGGCGGGCGAGTGTGCGCCAACGCCACTTGCAAAGAGCACGAATTTGTATTGATAATAATTTAAACAAATTGTTTTTACTATCCCAGAACGAAGAAATGAATTGAAAATTATTTCAATAAAAACAAATAACCTATTGCATTGGTTGCCCAATAAGGCGCTTTGCAAACACAGCTGACAACTCTAGCCCCATGAACTCGCGCTCTTTGCTCTTTTTTTGGCGCTCTTTTGACAAGTTCGCACTTGCTCAATTGACGCCGCTCTCTGTTTTTGCCGGCGGTGCATGTGTATTGGTTTATTTATAATTTACAATATTGTTTAATAACATGCAAAATTCACTGCAATTCGCTTTTGCATTTGTTAATTGTAACTTTCCACTGTTTTGCACACATTGGAAGACACAAAAAAGGGCGCAAAGCAGACAACAAAAAAAATGCAAGGCACAACTTTTTGCAAATTTTGCTAAAGAGTTATTTAAGTGTTTTCGCATATGTTTTAAAGAAATTCTTAGTACACTTTGCAACTTACACATCTTGGGCATTCCGTTTGCACATTTTTCGTTAATTAAAATCACTTTTTAATGCGAAATTTACGCGACCAAAAACCCGACGAACCGCACTTTTAAAAAAAAAACTCACTTCTTATTGGAAACACCTGAGCTGAAGTGTGACAGCGAGTCAAATTTGCAAAAAAGACCGCAATATACCAAAATACAACGCATTGCACCTGCAGCTGGTCACATCACATACTGTGCAGTGGCGCACTTATTTGAAAAGTTGTTGTTGATATATTGTTGAGACGTACTTTAATTTCAAAACAGCAGTTGCATTTTAAACAATAAAATCTTTAATTAATTAACAACAAGTAATTCAGTCTTTTAGCTGCACCACTACCTTTCCACGCAAGTGTCCTTGCTTCATGCGCTCGAATGCCTTTGGCAGCTCTGCAAAATTAAAGCTGCTGTCGATTTGTGGCCGTAACTAAAATGGAAATGTTTTCGGGTTACATCTGATTTTTCGAACTTATAGCAAAATTTACTTACCTTACGCCGCTCAACAAGACGTTGCAAGAACTCGATGCCATGGGCCGCCGGATAGAAGTAACCCCACTTGACCAATCCGCCTCGCTGCGTTGCCGCTCGCACATTTGTCTGCAGCAGATCGGAGATGTTTTGCAGAGCGCCCAAGCAGATGCCCTGCTTATCAATGTTGGCCAGCATGGGTGACGAGAAGGTGACATACTGCCTAAAGTCGAATTTAAGTTCCGCCGCCTGCTGACCACCTTGACCGGCACAATCCAGCACAATATCATACGGAGCATAGGTCGAGAGCTGTTCCATCTGGGCGGGATTTGTGTAATCCACCACAATGTCAGCGCCCAGGCAACGAACCATTTCAACGGCATTCTCACTGCATGTGGCCAGCACCTGAACGCCTTGAGCATGCAACATTTGAACGGCCAACGAACCGACGCCTCCTGAGCCGCCCAAGACGAGCACGCGTTTGTTTGTCCCACCGCCAGCTGCTGTTGTGGCGCCACAAGGTCCTCCAAGGAAGCCACTTATGTAGAGACCCGACCAGGCGGTTAAGCCGGCGTAAAGCACGCTAGCTGCCTCATTATCATCGAGTTCCTTGGGAGCGGGAGCAAGCTGGAGAGGAATAAGTAAGAAATTACTAATTCTATTTAATAATAAACAACCTCAACCCGTAACAAATGCAATTCTTACTCACACAGGATTGAGGCACTACAACGTATTGAGCATGAGCTCCCGCTGTGCTGGAGACGGGCACCACGCCCCAAACTCGACTGCCCAGCTGCAGTTGCTCATTGCCTGCCACGCCCATTCCCTTCTGCACCAGTTCACCGCAAAATTCGCGACCCAGCGTCAAAGGGAACTCGATGGAACCGCCGGACTTACAGCGCACCTGGTTCAACAAGGTGGCGCCGTAACCTCGCAACATGGCCAAATCAATTGGATTCACGGCTGTGGTGCGAACACGCACCAAGCACTCGTCGGAGCTGCGTATCTGGGGCAGCTTTAGTTTATCGGAATACTGGAGTTCATCAATGTCGCCATAGGCATGAAATTGCCATCCTCCCATTTTGTTAGCGTTACGTTTAGGTGGCGAGGGGGGTGCAGGCGGCGTCGCCTGTTGCGTTTCAGCTACGGCGGCGAAGCTGCGACTGAGCTGAGCTGCCAGACGCGTTGCCGCCATCCTCAGCGGAGTGCCAGACGACAGCATTATCACTTATTTTAATTAAATAACTTAAATTGCAACGCCGAAAATAAAAATCAGCTGTCGTGTTTACAAAAGTAACTTGCGCAACGTAAAGCTTCGATAACACTGTATGTTATCGATAAACAGGTTGTGCGCTACGTAAACAGCAACAACGTAATACAAAACGGTATTAAAAGGAATATATTTATCAGTACTAGTGTATACATCTTTTTGTTTACCTGTCTCACTTGCAAAAAAAACATTGTTTCGCTAACGAAGTGTAACCAGGCGAAGGTATATAACGTATTTACGGTATATTCGCCGATAACAAATGACAGTTGCACATATCGGTCACACTGCACACACACACACAGTCACAAACACTATTTCAATTTTCGCCGACGCCGGTGCAGAAAATTTTTTGTGCAAAGTCAGTGAGACAAGTAAATTGAAAATGGAGCCAACACTAGATAAATACAAATTAAGCTGCGAGCTGCTTGGACACAGTCTCGATGTACGTGCCGTGGCCGTGGGCGGCAAAACAAACGAGGGACAAATGTTGCTAAGCGGCTCGCGCGACAAAACCACCAAAATCTGGAAGCCAATTGGGTGCGTAGAAGAACAGCAACAATAACAACAACAACACCAAATAGTAACAAAGAAAGAAAAGCACAGCTGTTGACGGTTGATTTACGAACAAGTGACCAAGATATTCGTCCATTATATAGATTTCAGAAATTGATATTTACTCGATTTGCACTTGTAGCACTGATAAATACTCGCTCTTTACAGCAACGAATACATTGAGAGCGTTACGCTCAAGGATCACAAGAATTTCATAGCAAGCGTTTGCTACTTGCCACAGGAGCAATGGATTTGCACCTCGAGCAACGATGCCACCATTTGCATCTACCAACAGGATGCCTTTGTGCCTCTCCTCACGCTCAAAGGACACGAGTCGACGGTTTGCGCCTTGGCCGGTGGATTAAAGCCGCGCAGCCTCATCAGCGGCAGCTGGGATAAAACTGCACGCGTCTGGCTGATCAGTGAAACTGGCGATGTGACGCACATTGCGTTGCAAGGACACGAGGCAGCTGTTTGGGCCGTGGCCACGTTGCAGGAGCAACATAAATACGTCACTGGCGGCGCCGACAAATGCATCTACTACTGGAACGCACAGGGCGAGAAGTTGCGACTGCTCAAAGGACACACGGATTGTGTGCGTGGCCTGATACCGTTGCCATCGAATTCCCTGCTGTCCTGTGGCAACGATGCTGTGCTGCGCTACTGGAACGAGGATGGCGAATGTGTACGCGAGCTGAGCGGACACACCAACTATATTTATGCCATGGCACGCAACCAGCAGCTGGGCGAACAAATCGTTTTGTCCTGCGGCGAGGACAGCACCTTGCGCATGTGGAATGTGACAACGGGCAAGGAGCTCGGTGCTCCGCTGTTGCATCCAGCAATCTCGGTGTGGTCGGTGGCTTGTTTGGCCAATGGCGACATTGTCACCGGTTGCAGCGATGGCGTTGTGCGCGTGTTCACGCAGGATCCTGCGCGGCAGGGCAAGCAGCAGCTGCTGCAGTCCTTTGAGATGGCGGTGGCGACGCACAAGTCGCAGCTCAACGAGGAAATCGGTGGTATCAAGAAGACAGAGTAAGCTACACTTTGTAGACCCGCTTGAAATTTATGAAAAGGGAAATGAAATAGGCATAAGAGGCTGAAGAAGATATCTTCGAGTCCATAAATTGTGTATACTCTAAATCAGCACCAAGAAAAGGGTCTACTAGAGTCAATACTTGAATGTAGCTTTTTTTTTAAATGATGATTCATTCATTATCTTTTGATCTTTCTTTTAAATTCTACGAATCCTTAAATTGTTTATACTCCAAATCAGAAATCATTCCATAAGTTGTATATACTCTTATATCAGCATCAAGAAAAGGGTCTATTAGAGTCAATACTTGATTGTAGTTTTCTCAAAAATATTCAAATCATTCACTATTGGGCGTCTCCTTTAAATTGAACAAAAGAATATATATTAATCCTTCCTTCCTTGCAGTTTACCTGGTCCTGAAGCTTTGCTTACGAATGGCACACGCGAAGGTCAAACGAAAATGGTGCGTGAAGCGGATGGCAGTGTCAAGTGCTACAGCTGGGAACTGGGCAAATGGAATCTAGTGGGCGATGTCACTGGCGCCACGGGCGGCACTCAGAGTAGCTCCGGGAAGAAGCTGCACGATGGCAAGGAGTATGATTTTGTGTTCAATGTGGATATCTCCGACACGGAGCCGCCCATCAAGTTGCCATACAACCGGGGCGAGGATCCCTGGCAAGCAGCTCAGTCGTTCATACATCGCCACAATCTGCCGCAAGCCTATCTCGATCAGGTGGCCAACTTTATAGTGACGAACTCAAAGGGAGGCGCGACAATAACAAGTCAAGCCAATAGGTAAGCTTTTAAGAAAGTGAAAAGGACAGTCCGACTTTACCATATAAGATCTATATATCAAAGAGATATCAACTCAGTCAGACTTTACCATATGAGTTTTATATCTCAAAGAGTTTCTTCGCTTCTTAGACACATTCTTGGCGACTCTTTTTACTTTCCTCAAAAGTGAAAGGATGTGTCTAAGAAGGAACTCCTTGAGTTAGGGATTTCATATGGTAAACTCTTCAATCTAAGCAATTAATTTGATATTTGAGATCGTGCCTTAATTTATAGCAAAGAATGATGGGCTAAAAAATAACAAAATTATATCCTGGAGACTGTTATTAAATTACAATTTTTGTTTTCAAGAAGTTATTCCATAATTTTTCAATTATATCCGACAACATTAAATTATGATTTTCCTCTTTGCAGTGGCTACCAGGATCCCTTCACCGGCGGCGCACGCTATGTGCCCGGCTCCAGCCAGAGCAATGTGCAGGGCGGTGGCAACATGGATCCCTTCACTGGCGGCTCCAGCTACTCGACGGCCGCAAGCAAGCAATCCTCGAATGTGGACGTGAACTTTGTGCGTGGCAGCGATAAACATTTCCCTGTGAGCAGCTATCGCACTTTCGACACCTGTGATGCCGGCAAAGTGCTCGACAAGATGAAGTAAGTCCAACACTGGCATACATTCACAAAAGTATTTCTAAACTCCAATCCATACAGAGAATTCAATAACAAACTAACCAGCACCGAGGGCAAAGTGGGCGATGAGCTGCTCCAAGCTGTTATTCGTTTGACGGACAAATCTCTTGCGCTGGATCCAACCACTTTGGAAGCACTGATGCTGCTGCTCAAGTGGCCAGCGGGCATGCTCTTCCCGGTCCTCGATATACTCCGCCTGGCCGTGCGTCACGAGGCCGTCTTTAGTCTGCTGCAGAACAGTCACAACATTTTGAGTCACATTGTGCCGCAGTTGAATGGCGCTGCAGCCAATCAGTTGATGGTCTGTCGCTGTCTGGCAAATGCTTTGACTCATGCGGCGGGCAGAGAGCACATTCAAGCGCAGCTGCCACAGCTGGTGGAACTTGTGAGTGGGATACGCGCTGGCAGCCCAAATCTGCAGATTGCCATTGCAACGTTCTATTTGAATGCGACCATTGCGCAGACACAGAGCGTGGCCAGCTCGGAGGTGTGTTACTTGGTCACCAGCGGTGTGCTGGAGCTGCTCAAGTGGGCCAAGGATCTGGAGGCGTGGTACCGTGCCATGCAGGCCATTGGCAATCTCACCACAACCGCTTGTGGCCAGGAAACCATTGCCCAAGTGGTCTCCGTTGATAGTGTGATGGTTAAATTGCGTGAGCTGACAAATACGCCGCAGGACGAGAACTTTGCCAAGGTGAATGTGCTGGGACAGGCGCTGCTCGCTGCCTTTTGAGGTGTCCCCCCCCGTTTTGAACTTTTAGAACATACACGTTTATTTGGGAAAGTATTTTTTGTGGAGTGCACCGCGTTGTGGATCTTAAAAATAAATATATCCTTGCTTAGTCTATTGGCTTGTGTTTGCTTTATTCGATTCGCTTGTGGTGGTTTGCCCTGCTGCTGTCGTCTGCTGGCGCGTTTGTATGCGCTCCAGCAGCTCGTGCTTCCAGCGCTCCTCGGGCACACCTTTGGCCCAATCGGGCACTGTGATGTTGGGCAGCGTTATTTTCGACATGGCCTTCAGTATCTGCATGAAACCCACGTTAAGCACTCACTGCTACCTTCTCTTCAAACTACCTCACCTGCTCCGTGCGCGTCTTGTCTAGCTCCAGCTGCAGTTCCTGTGGTCTTGGCTCGTTCCACACCTGGCGTTCGATTTCCGCATCCGCACTTTCAATGGGCGGCATATTGGGATCGCCGTGTGTCACCTCCGCTGTCATTAGATCAATATCCTCATCAGCAACGTCTTCGGTGTCTCCCGCAACTGTTTCTAGTGCTGCGCCCGCATCTTCCAGATCCGTGGCCAGCGGCTGATAGCCATCGTAGGCATCGGAGCCATCGCTGTCTTCGCTCGCTTCGCCCACATGTGGATGCTCTATGGCGGGTGCCACAAACTGTTGTTCATCTCCTGGATCTGTCGGTAATTCCGGGCCACCCATTGTTTATTTTTCTTTTCAATTGGCAAATCTTCAGCAATAACAATAACAATTGCCCGATGATTAATCGCTGACACAGCCGTTAGTGTGCGATAGCACGATAAAAGCAGCTGCTACTGTAATCGATAATGACTTCAGTGCTGCAAATTATCGACCGTTTTTCGAATATTGAGCAGTTGCTTTTAAATAACTTATGTACTTAATAATACAAGAAGTCTGCATTAACTAAAATAGTACAATTATATTGACTAAATTATTTAATGCAATTCACAGACTTTAAAAAAAATTATGACTGCAACACGAACCGTTCGATATCGATAACTGCCGCTTTAGTGTTGCAAAACTGCAATTGTATTGCACCTTAGCCGTTAAATTTAAAACCAGTTGCAGTACTTTGAAAACTTATTTAATGCATTTTAAAAATATGTATGTATAATAGTTAATCAGTTGTAAAGATACCCTGCTGGAGCTGCTGTTGCTGGCGCCGCTGCCGTCGCCGTGCTGCCCTCCGCTGCCGCTGCTGTTGCTGCCTTCTGGAGCGGCACAATCGTTGACTTGATGTCACGATTCGATGTCTTGCGCAGCTCGGTGGCTGCATGTTGCAGCTGCAACGTGCACTCGCTGCTCACGCTGCCATTCAACGTCAACTGCGCACACTCCTTCTCCAGCAGCAGCGCCAACGCCTCCAGCAGCTCCACAAAACCCAAAGCCAGCGCCGCCCGTCTAATGCGATTCAATTCCTTGTAGAAATGTTGCGTCTTATCGGGCATCTTCTTGGCATGTCGCAGCACCTTCTGCACATCCGACTGCAGACTCGCCTGTCGTATCCACACCACACTGCTCTGCGAATACGAGCGACGCTCGGCGCGCACCGGAAAACTCGCCGTCTCGCCCGGCGCCAAATCCTCTGGGAATCCCAGCAGCTCTAGGTCTCCCAGCCAGGGTATAACATGCGAGCCAGGTGGCAGAATGTTTAGCACGAAGTTGGATTTCTTTTTGACATCGGTATACGCATACATGAAGCCAAACCACTTCTCGCCCAGCAGCACCAAAGCAGCCATGCTCTCCAGTTTCAAGGCACCATGCAACAGCACACACAGCGTATCCTTTTGCTGCTCCTGCTGCGCCGGCGTCGGCTGCGGCTTCACAACCACCACATCCGCATCGTCGCCGCTCTCCTCGGCCGCCTCCTTCGCCGGCTCCTTGGTGTAAAACTCGCGTATATCCTGCTCCAACTTCTCCAGCTCAAAGTTCGGATTATTGCCAGTATCTAAGTTGAGCTTTGGTGACTTGGCAGCTGCTGTTAAACTGCCCGAGCGCCTGCCTGGCGGCTTCTCGCGCTCCAGCTTCGCCAGCACCCAGTGTCGACTGAACGTGGCCGGTGAACCAATGTCACCCAATGCCAAGAAGCCACAGACATCGATGCGTTGTTCAATGTGCCGCATCGTCGATTCGCCACCATAAAGCGCTGGCTGCTCGTATGGCTTGGGCGGTGGCCAGAGCAGCACCTGGCTCTCCAGACGAAAGTAATGGCCACACTTCAGTGTCACCTCTGTGGCCTTGTAGCTGCTCTCGCAGAGCCTCTCGATTAGCTCAAACAACGCTGTGCGTCCCAATTCGCTTTTGTGGCTAACACCGCTGTTGGCGTCTCCATTCTCTGTGGTCGTCTTCAGGGGCTTGGGCATAAAGAGTTGTCCTTTGAGTCCGGTATTGTCAACCAGCTGCTGATGCAATGCTACGCCGCGTGTAAAATGCAAATCTCCATGCACGCCCAAGCAAATAAAGTTGAGTTGATAGTGCGCCAAAGTCTTGAGCCAAGCGTATTCCGTATCTGCTGCTGACTTGTTCGCATAACTCTCCAGGAAGCCAGCAATCGAGGTGCTACCAAAGCCGGCGCCACAATCGGTGAATACCACAAGCTGCAACAGATTCTGGGTGCCCCAAGTGGCCATCAAGCTGACGCTTGTCTTGAGCATTGTCAGCAAACACGCCTTGTCCATTGGCTCGATTTTCTTAATGGCCTGTCGTATCTGATCGTAATCCCTTGTAAAATCCACTTTTAGCTCGCAAACTGTGCTGTAGGCAACCAAAGCCAAGTGCTCCAATTTTCCGGCTGCCGTCAAGTTGTCCAGCAGATGTTGTATGCCCTTCAAGGCAAGGGATTGGTAAGTGTGCTCATTGCGTCCGGGCACAGGACGCAGCATCGATAGCGATGCATCCAATGCAATAATTGTCGGCATTTTAACGAGAAAAAACAATAACACAAACTAAGTGCGCTACTTTGCAACATAAACAAACGCCAGCAACAGCTGTTTGTTGAAAGTTTATCGATTGCATATAAATTAACGGTGTGTGTTATCGGTAGCCACCACACTCACTCGGTTTTTTCAAATTCGCGAGAATTGTGAAAAAAATTGGACACCACTTTTTGGTATATTTTTTCAGTCATGCGATATTTTATCGCAATAAGTTGACAGTTCTCTTTATTTGACGTGCTATATTTTTGTTTAGCGCAGCATTTTAAAAATTACTTAACAAGTTTCACATTTGTAGCAATTGCATCTTCTTTAACGTTTTGTGGTAGATTTTCTCAACAAAAAAAATGGACGATTTAAATGTGCAACTCAAAGCCGAGATGTCTGATGCTAATGACGACGACGATCAAGTAAATACTCCGCTGCGCAGAGAAAAAGCACCGATACCTGATCCACCAGCTGATTGCGTCGCCGGTGTAGGATGGAATAGCGACGATGACAATGAGGAAAATGCGATGCCTACTCAGAGAGTGGTGATCAAAAAGTTCAGTCCACGATTTGACCCTAATGAAGACGATGCCACACCACCAAGAACATCGAATGCAACTATGTACGAAAATGGTGGTGTAGAGGAAGCCGCTAATGAGGATGTGAAGGTCAAATATGAGCAGTCACTAGGAATGGAATTCGAGGGATTACTGAATGAGCTGGACGATTTGGATATGGAGAGCGTGGTTAATGCGGTGCGAAATCGCAGAGCCGAAATGGATAAGATGGACTTGAAACCGTTTAAAACTGAAGATGAAATTAATGAGACTGTTGCCGATGCGACTGTGGATACTGCAGCCAATGATGCTGCTCCTGCTGCTGATGATGATGAGGAAATGAGGTTGCTCACCGAAGAACATGATAGAATACTTGAAGTATTGCAGCGTAGAGAGGCTGAGAAACAACAGAGCCTATTGAAGCAGGAAACCTCTAAGAAAAGAAAGCACAAAAAGGAGAAGAAACACAAGAAACGTCGCAGTCGCAGTTCAAGTCCCGCTTCCAGTTCTCGTAAAAAACTGCGACAAACGCATAAAACTAGCAATGACAAAGAAGATGACATTGAACTGGATTATGTCCCAGTGCGGGATTGTGAAAGATCCCTTAAAATAATCAGCATTAAGAAGCTATTTCCAGCTGACTCAGCAACAACTGCTGCTGCGGATCCAAAACTGAGCATCAAAGAAAAGCGCCAACTGGCTGTGGAGCGTGTCAAAGCCGCACTTGAATTGCTAGCTATCGAAAGATCGGGAACACCGCCAACAGAGTATCTAGTAGTGGACACCATTAGGAAACTGCCTGGCCGCTCGTCTGTGTTGTGTGGAGCCAACTTTGAGAATCCCTCGCCATTGTGCAACAATTTCAATGTGTCATATCAATTCAATTCAACCACACCAAACATCAACATAGCCAAGTGGGGCTTGGAGGCATTGCCAAAGGCAACAGTTGCTCTGCTCCGCCTCATGGGCATTAGCGCCAACCGCTTCACACAATTGCTGCAGCATTCGAAGATGCCACTGCAAAAGCTGCGCCAGCAGGAGAATGCCATGAAGGCATCCAAGGTCGATGAAGATTACATGTGCACCGGCCTTTTTCGCAGTCTGGCAACCCAAACAGATCCAAATATTGGCAATCGAACACAAGATGTTGCCATTCAGGCGATGCCACCGACGTCGACATCGAGTCAGGGTATCTTTTGGCTGGAATCGGATTTCTGTGAGACAAACTTGTCGCAGCAACAAGCCAATGTTGTGTTTGCCTTAAAAGAGTTGTGTGCCACAATGCCTAGTTCCACATATTGGGCTGATTCTATATTTAAAGGACTGCAAATCGCTTTGAAAGCTAAGCGTGCAGAAGCTAAGGAGCTACACAGTCGCCAATTATATTCGCGTGTTTAGTAGTAACATATTACAAAAATACATTATTATTCATTTTGAATTGGAAAAGGAACTCAGGAAGTAGCTTTCTAATAATATTAATATTTTACCTAGAAATTTAATATTATCATAAACATAGTTTTGTATATTCATGTACGTGCCTTATAATAAAGTTGTTCAGTACCATATTGTAAATTTGAAATATCGATTACCGATTGCTTCCAAATGATCGTTTGTGCGTGTTATCGGTAGCCATCCCATGCACTGGCCGTTTACCATTCACAAGTTATTTAATTTAATTTGTAAATTGCGCCAACGCGTAAATTCTAATAATTGAGTGAATATACTGCAAAAGTACACTTAAAATAAAAGAGTAAAATGCATTTAAATGTAAATATATAAACTGTTTGGTATTTACACTGTCACCTACTGCTACTGCTTACAGCAATAATTCTTCCGTGATATTGCACTTGTTTTAAATTTGCCATTCACCACTAATTTGCCACTGGCGCCAAGCGTAATATTTGAATTAGCGTATGACGCAGGCCTTTCAATTAATATATTGGCAAACTGCAGTTCTATTAAAAGTGTGAAATGCATTTGAATTTCAATTTAATTGACTTCATATACGCCGCCAGCTGCCACTTCGATTGATTGCCCTCAGTATTAAATATGAATTGAATAGTTTTGTATTAAAACAAATTGGATTTTAATTCAATTGCGCAGACTTTTTCGAATGCGGGACTGCACACATCACAGTGTAGCCGGCGATCTTTTGAATGACACTTAATTAGAAACATCTGAGCATGATTTTTCTGCCTGATGCGCTCTCATCATCGACTCTCTGCAACCAGCATCAGCTTCAGAGCAGAGCAGAGCAAAGCAGAGCCAAAGGCGATTATCAGAATCAGAAAAGAATGCTTCGTAGCTGGCGCCAGCATCTTGTACTCATTCATCATTCGCTGCTCGTGCAGTGAGGACGTCTGCTCGCCTTTCAAATAGTTAAACCGTTGTCTAGTGCTTCGCATTTCCCTAAAGTGAGTTGTGATTCTCATTAATCTGAACGCGAGTGAAACTAGAAACTTTTAAGTCTGCGTATGTACGTATAGTATTTCTCATTATATTTTGCTTTTATTTTGTTTAAATTACACTTGAGTGATGTACATACATATATATGTATATAGTATTATTGAATGTTCTATCATAGGCGCAGTCACACAATTTATCAACCTTTAACCCAATTAAAATGTGCGATAAGGAGACATTGTTTCCATTAAGAAAAACACAAACAAATAATTAAAATAAAATGCTGTTTATACAATTTCCAGTTATTTTTGCCATTAAAACATTTCCCTTGCATATTTTTGACCCAATTAATGCAAAATGCATTTTACTACCATGCATAAAAGAAAGATTTGCGTCATTTTTGCGATCTTATTTAGCTTTGTTGCACAGCTCCATCTATATATCCGCATAAAGACAGATATTTTATATACAAAGTCGTTCCACACTTATAAACAATGGCATTTTGCAAACAAGGAACAAAATTGGCACATTGTTTGATAAATTCCAATCATTCTTCGAGTATAAATTGCCTTCACAGTTTATAACATCGTGTTGTAAACATTATTTCGCTGCAGTTTCTCAAAAAAACAAACAACCCAAATTATTCAATTATTTAACAATCTAATTTTCAAAACGTCGCCATTCCAATTTACATCTCAAATTGATTCAGTTTCCTTTCCCCAGATCTCACGTACTTCAATAATTAATTGCAATCTGCATAGAAGTCGCTAATTGAGGATCAGCGGAAACGTCGATCGGCACGCACCAAAATGGCAAACACAATCCAACGATCTATAGCTTTGCTATGCCTAACACTAATTGGTCTGGTTCTGCAAATTGAAGCTTCGCCAACCACGTAAGTACTTTACAATAAAAACTACAAAGAATTCCAACGTTGTTTTACAAGATTTTATTATATAAAGTGAAGTTTAAGAGACATTTTTACAAAACAAAAATAATTATGAAGTAGAGAAATTGTGGAAGAAATTTAGTTTAAATAAATCGTTTTAATTTTGGAAAATTTAAAAAAAATTTACTGGATTCATAAATGAATGATAGAGAATATATTAAAAATAAGAATTTGAATGAATTTATAAAAAGAGGAGCAAACAATGATCATCGTAATGATGATTATGAAGTGAAGAGAAGAAAATGTATTTTAAATAAATCGATTTTAATTTGGAAACAAAAAAACGAAAATGTACTATTCATAACAAATTAAAAAGTCTAATGCAATAATATAGAAAGAATAATAGAGAATATTATAAAAATAAGAAATTTAATGAATTTATATCGATCAGAAGAATATTGATCATCGCAATGATGATTAGTTAATATAAAAGGTAAACATAAAAGATTTACTTTTAATTAATCAATTTAAATTTGAAAAACGAGGATGATACGATTCATAAATAATGAGCTTTCAAAATAAATTAACAGAATAATGAATAATTCTTCAATTTAATTAGAAATTTTTTATATAATTTGTTAATGGGAACTAAAATGCGATATTTTAAGCAAAACGAAAGAAATAAATAGGTTTAGAGCTTGCTATTGAAATTATTAAAATCGTTTAGTTGAAGAATTTATAGAATTTCTTTTTTTTAATTTTCGTGATATTTTGCTTCAACAAAATATATTTAATTTAATAATTAATATATTTTATGAAACTAATTAATACATAAAATATATTGTTGAAGCAAAATATCACGGAAAATAAAAATAATCCTTTAAATTCATCTTCTAATTCCAACATTACTTTAAGCAACATTGAAGATTCTTTTTGATAAGTTTAAAGAGCAAAATAATAGTATAAAGTTTAATAAATTCCTTTGATTATTTACATTAAAAATTCTATAATACTTTTAAATGTTTGTTGATCGAATTTTTTTTTTTTTTTTTGTATTATTTTGATACTTATTTTTATGGTGCACTGTGAAAACACTCGGTACTCGAAGACCATTAAAAGATTCTAAAAACATTGCTGTAGAACCCAAAGATTTTTGTAACTTTTGAGACCTATTTGGATGCTTCTTTTTATGAGGCATCTATAAAAAAGAAAAACGAGACTCGTGAAACAAATGTAGCAAAGATAATTCCCCACTCTATTCATGGACTCGTCTCACATTTTGACACATGTCAAACAAGCGTTCACACTTTGCTTCGGATTTCTCTCTCTCTCTCTCTTGCCCCCCGTCTACTAAGATGCCATGTCGAATTTTGAAATATAATGCACTAGAAATAGTGCAAAATGTGGAAGACATCAGAGAAAGAGCGGCGCCAGGACGTCAGTGATCTCGACATGCAACACTCAACTACTCCCGCCCCGACTCCTAGACTCCCCTCCCCCTTTTCGACATATGCTCTGTTAAGCCCTCTGTCAGTTCCGATACCGAAACTCCCCAAGAGCTGCCAAAACTAATGACTGTTGCCTTCAAAAGAAAACAACACACAGACACCGAAAGAGAGTGAGAGATTTGTTCCGCCTGCGTTTGTTTGTTTATTTATTTTTGGCCCAGAGCTGCATGCAACACACTTCACTTCATGCCAAATGCTGATGGGAAAACGTAATGGAATGGGGGGGAAGAGGGAAGAGATCACACACACATATCTACATATGTTGCCTTGCTGTTTAGAGATCCCATCTGCATATCTATCAACATCAATGCATTTCCCACACACAGCACACAGCACAGAGAACAGAGAACAAAACACTCGCCCCATAAACTCAAAAGGGTTTCTGACCCTGAGAGGATGAGCGATGAAAATTATTAGCTGTCAGGGTGGGCCATGCAAAGTTTACGAGAATTGATCTCGATCTTAACAACAACTCATTTATAGTACTCCTCCTCCTCCTCTTCAATCCCCTTCTGTCGATCTCTACGATCCAAGCTGTCGATAGACTGAGCCATAAATGGCCAGTGGTGGTCTTTATCTTTCTCCCTTTCTCTCCCTCCCTTTCTCAGTGCCAGTTCCCTGCCCCCCGATGCTTAATGGAGATTAATCTAATTCTCTCAATTCATTCAGATGCTCTTGCACATTATACAGATGTCTTAAGTATTATACATTTTTAGCATTTCATTGAAAATTCAAATTAATTTCATATACCTAAGAAATAACTTAAGGAATTATTGAATCTTGCACTTACCCCAAGTTTTTTTTTCGAAGTTTTCATTTGAATTATTATTTTTGCTGCACTTTAAAATTGATTTTATTCTAAAAAATTTCACTTTATTGAAAAATTATAAACTGCGCTTTTAAGTGTATTTTATTTTAACATTTTTCACTTGGTTAAACAACTGCAGAGTAAATAGAATAATGGAAAATAGTTTAATCATTGAATATACAAATATTTTTATTAAAAAACCAAATTCTAAATTACGATGATAAAATAAAAAATTCAATTAAGTTTGAAACTAAAACTTGCGAAATTAAATATTCAAATTATTAAAATATTGACAGTTTAAAAACTGTAGGGTGAATAGAAATTTAACATTTAATTGGGTAAATAATATAAAATAAAAAATTAAAACAAAAAAAAAACCAGAACCCAAAAATACAATGAATAATATAAATAAACTATCGATTTTGTTTATTTTGAAATCAAAACTTGTAAAATTAAATTATTAAAATGAATATCGATAGTTTAAAATGTTTAGGGTGAATAGAAATTTAACATTTAATTGGGTAAATTATTTTAAATAAAATATTTTATAATAACATAAAACAAAAATGCAATAAAAAGTATAAATAAAATATAGTTTTCTTCATTATGAAATTAAAACTTGTAAAATTAAATATTAAAATTATTAAAATACATATTTTTGAAAGAAGATATTTAAAATGCAGCTCATATATTTTTTGTTAATTTATTTTAAATGAGGAGATTCTTAAAATGCAGCTCATATATATTTTTGTTAATAAGATTCTTTTCATTATAATTCAGATATTTAGATGTAATGCTTTTAGAAGATATGTATATAAATTACATTCTTTCAAAATTCAGTTCGGCTAAGTAGTAAATATTTCATGAATGCTGAGTGTAAATAATAATAAAATAAAAACAAATAACAAATAATATACTCAACATAAAAAAATAGGGAAAAATTATATTTAATTTAAATGGAAAATATGTTCATTTTGAAACTGCATTAAATATTTTATAATAGTTATGTACAAGAACAAAAGAAACATATTCCACATATATTTTTTTTCTTATTTTTTTAATTTAGTTTCATTATTAAGTATCGAACCAGATTCCACATTTATTTGAATTCATTTGAATCCGCTATGAATTAAATATTATAATGAACAACTCACCCGTTATTATTGTTCGTCATGTTTGCAGTAATGATCAGCTCGACGAGTCGATAAAGTATCTGATCCGAATGTACCACCAGCTGGACAACAAACTGGAGAGACACGAGCATCGCGAACGCGCCGCTGCGGAGATCATGAAGAAGGCGATGCAGGTGCTCCAAAAGGGTCAAAAGAACATGGAGCCGATCAACGGGATCTTTGGGCGACTGGACGAACGCGTCAGTCAAATCGAAACAATGTTGATCACAGTGAGTGCACACACACAGAAAAGTGAATTAGCTAAATACTTAAATAAAAACTTCCTCCATTCGTGGATAGCAAGAGGAGAAATCGAATGCGCAGACGGAGAAATTCAATCAGGCAATCGAGCATATGTTCAAATGGATGCGAGAGAACGATGAATGCTTCAAGCGTCCACCAGTTGCTCCAGTCGCAGCTGCTCCAGCTCCAGCGTTGCCCAACGCCTTTGTGAGCGAACAGCAGCAGATCAATAAACAGCTGCTGGAGGAGCTGAAGAAACTCTCGAGTTCGGTGACTGATTTGCTGAGCAGCAGCAAAGAGGCAGCCAGGCAGACGGCAAACAACTTTGAGCGCATGCCACGCACCGACGAATTGTTGCATCACATCGAAGCGAAGCTGCAGCAGCACACAGCTGCTGTGGCTGTCACAACGGTGTCGCCGCCGAAGAACGATGAGTTCGAGCAGCAATTGTTGGAGCGTCTCGGTGCCTTGAGCAGCGATGTGGCGCAGTTGCGCAGCTTGCCAGCGACGACGACGACGACGCCGGCGCCTCTGGTGGCCAAGGGACTCAATGAGCAGGACAAGGCGTACATCCAGGAGCTGAACAATGAGACACTCAATGCATTGGCAGCGTTGAAAACTGAAGCACAGTCCGCACAGCAAGCAGGTGGGCTTGGAATGCTGCCATTTTATATCTCAATCTTTCAAATGTGTCTCCTTTTTACAGCCTTGCGTCAGGCCACGGAGCAACTGCAGCAGACAGAGGCCAACATCCAGGGTGAACTCAAGCAGCTGACCACAGATGTTGCCCAGCTGCAGCAGTTCAACAAACAGATCAATGCCAGCCACAATAAACTCAACGATGGCTTCGATGCCCTGGGCAAATTCAACAGCATCATGATGACCAATTCCGAGGTGGTGCTCGATACACAGCGCAAAGTCGAGTTTGGCACACTGCAGATTGTGCAAAAGGTGAGTCTGCTCGTCGAGCAGCAGCTGGCGGAGCTGACAACGCTGATCAAGTCACGTTTCGCTGAGCTGGATGCCAGTGTGGTGAACACACAGCAGGAGGCGAATCGCAACATTAGCGGACAGCTGGACACGGCGCTCACTCAGGTCTGGCATCGCATTGAGATCATGAATGGGGAGCTGGGCAAGAGTCGGGATCTGTTGGTGCTGATGCAGTCGGGCCACGATGGCTATGTGAACAGCACGTTTGCCACAATGATGGGACTGAGTGCCAAGGTGGAGGAGACAAAGAAGCACATGATCGACATGGACGATAATCTCAACTATTTGCTGGGCAAACTGTCGCTGATGTCCAGTGAGTTTGCCAACATCAAGAAGGGTCTGGCCGACTCGCTGATGGATCTGCGCAACTCTTTCCAAATGATCCATGAGCGCATGCCCAGCAACTCGCTGGGTTCGCAGCACAAGAATCAGTATCTGACCGATGTGAATCTGCTCTCCAAGCGTCATGTGCAGCCAAGCGAGCGGCAATAAGAGAGCTGCACTTTATACACAAACTGATAAAGAAAATACATAAAATATATAAATACATAAATACAAATAGCTAACACTAGCGTCTAAGCGAATCGAACTTACCCTCAAATATTTATGCTTAACACAACTCCTTGGCAAAATACAGCAAATACTTCGTTTATGAACAAATTCTTTAATCTTGTTTCTTTTTCTTGACTTTCACTCTCAGCTTAAACGCCTTCGCTTTCGCTATAGCTTAACTTAAATTAAATTACATATGTATAAACCTAACCAACTACAAAAACATTACGTAGTTGGGAGAACATTGCGCTTTCAAGGATCTTTTGTTGTTGTTGTTACGGTTGTTGTATTAAGGATTATTTGCCCCAACGCTGCTCACAGCGCGCATATTTGTACAGCAGCTGGGCAAAGCATGTGGCATCAAAGTGCCGCCCACTCGGATGCGTGTGGAACTCGGTGAAGCGCGCATGCCACGGCAACAGGCCAAAGGTGCACGTCACCCCCGAGAATATAATTCCCAGCTCCGGTTCTGGCACCGGAATTCCCAACTCTTGGTTGAGACGCTCGTTCAGCTTATCGCTGAGCAGCTCTCGCTTCGTCAGCAGCTGCTGCACCTCGGTGGTGCCACGATTCACGTACAGTTCGCGGCACAGTTTGGCAATCAGCGCATGGCCATCCAACAACGCGTTGATTTGAAAGACCTGGAAACAAACGCACAGAAAACATACACACAAAATAATTAACTCGTAAGTAAGATAAGAGTTCAGCAAGTATATAGGTAGAGGTTGCTCGACTTTGCGACACCCTTAATCACATTTAAGGGCACTAAGAGAATTAATTGTTAAACAAGAAAGTACTTTTCAATATTTCATTTCAACAAATGTAGTTTTGTTTATCTTTCCCACTTTTTCAAAGTAAAGGGTCTACTACAGTCAACTTTACTTTACTTTACTCACTGTTTTACTATCACACTTAGCAGCACTGAAATAATGTGCTCTTTTTTATGTTTTCCATGCTTCTCTTATAAGCTTAGTAGACCACTTCTCTACTTGTTTTAAGTGAAGGGTCTATTACAGTCAACTTAACTCTTAGCGTTAAGCTACACTTTTTTATTAACTAAAGTGTGACAGTTTAGTGATACGTTACGTTTGCCCTATCACACTTAAGGGCACAGAAAGAATGTGTTGTCATTATGTGCTTTTGTGTTTTCCATGCTTCTCTTCTTATATTTGGATTTCAATAAACTTCTCTTTTTGTTTTAAGTTAATACTTTATTACAGTCAAAATTCTTAGCGTTAAACGTCACTTTATAATTAACTTAAATGTGACGGTTAAGTGATACCTGTTTGCCCTATCACACTTAAGGGCACTGCTGTCTTTATATGTTTTTATGTTTTCTATGTTTTTTTTTTATTTCCATTTCAACAAACTTATTTGTTCGTTTTTCACTTCTTTTTTTTTTAGTAAAGGGTCTTTTACAGTCTACATAACATTTAGCGAACTTTCTTATTAAATGAAATTATGTGAGATTAAACATCTGTACTCAAAGCTAATTAAAAACACTGCAACTGAAAGTGACCTTTAAAAATTATTGCTTGCCTTGTAACAATAATTTAATGAATGCAGTAATGAGCTTAATAAATTTCAATGTCTTCAATGGAATGTAATAAATTATAACATTAATTTAATGAACAGCATTGAGCTTAATAAATTTTAATGTTTTCCATACAATGTAATAAATTTAATAGCAACAAAATATATAATAATAATCTATATAATCATTAATAAATCATTTAATTATAATAATCTATATTCATTTTAAAGAATATTCTAATGATCTTCTAATCTAGAATTTCTTTTTAACGTAAAATGTTAAGAATAGTTATCTTTGTTATGAAATGCGGGTTTCAATTACATTTTATCAAATTATGGGAACGCAAAATATCGTAATAAAATTAATAAACAAAAAACAAGCGACAAAGTCTCTTGATCCCACAGAAAACATAAATACAAGTTACCGAATTTGGGCTCTGAACTTCTTTTAATCTGCTCTTAGATCTTGTTATTCAATTAATTAGAAAGACGGAAAGATGGATACGTTTGCATCGTTGTTTAATCTTTAAAGGTTTGTCTTTAAATTTAGATAGAAACGAATGATTTAACGATTAAAGAATGATTTAAACCTTAATAAATTTGAAATAGCGAAACTGTAGATCATTTTAAGTGCTCACAGAAAAAAATGTAAATATATAAATAGAAAGGTGCTAGAAAAAAATTTATTGTCACAATTACTAAAATAAACACGAAATTCTAAAACATTTTAAGTACACACAAAATTCTAAATTCTGACTTGCCGCAAACTGATCATAACCGTCTACCACATTATCTACCGCGTATTATGATGAATTGTAATAGTTTATAATTTGAACTTTGATAACACGATTCACGCTTTTGGGTTCGCTGCTTATCAAGACGAGACTGTTTCCGCTCAATGAACTCACCTGCAATTCACCGATAGTCCTTCCATTGGCATTAACACATTTATTATTGCCATTTTGTTCTAGTATTTGTTGTTTGTTTTGTTTTTGTGATGGCCAGTAATACAGTCTGTCCTTGGACCACTGACAGAATCGTCCAATGTCCACATAACCATTTTTAACACTACGCGCATCGTAGACACTCAGATAGGGTATGCCAACTAGTTGGGCATACCCGAAAATGCGTTGCAGCTGCGACGCATCAACGTAACGTTCGTCGGCACCAATCACAAGCACCAAATGTTTTGGCAACTTTTCCAGTTCGCGAATCGTGCGTTCAAACAACAAACGATTATTCTGCTGCCGTCGATCACATTGCCAGTAGTCATATGACCTGTGTGCGAGCGCTTGCAGTCGATGCCACAGTAGCTGCACCAGCTCGTATGTTGCAACGAGCAGCAAGAGTAGTTGGCCAATCCATAGGCACAATAACTGCATCATCATGTTGCTATTGTTGTTCTTGTTGTTTTCGTTCTGAATGGAATGTGGCTGCTGTTGTCTATTTCTAATTGGTATTTTAGCCGCAACGTCGTTGGGCCGCCGGCGAACGTCGCTGCTCCTGTTGCTTGTTTTGTTCTCGTGGTGCTGCTGCCGTTTCCAATCATAACCTGCAAACGATATTGATAAAGTGCATTGTTTATGTTGTGTTCTACTACTTACGTATGTTAAGCGGCAATTGTTTGATTTGTACAACGGCTGACAAGCAACATGTTTTCAACTTTTAATTTTTCATCATCTTTTTTGCCGCACACATTCGCACATTCTCACACGAACATACGTGTTCTACGTTGGGCGTGAATGGCAATTCTTACAATTGGCGCCGTTATCGACCGGCCGCCTCGCTGCTACGCTGTTAGCTAACATTGAGCGCTACAAGTTTAGATTTCAAAAGGCGAATGCAAGATTATCGTTTTTAATTATTTTTTGAGTGAATGAATTTGAAATATCCTTTTATTTTTGGAGATGGGAACATGACATTTGCATATTGATAAATAAATATTCTTCACGATATTTAACTCTTTTATAAACCACTGCACTAAACAGTTGTTTAAATCGCGCGCCTGTATGCTACTGCTTAGCTAATATACCAATCTACTCTCTTGCAGTGTAGCCGGCTCGTAATTGTTTTTGGTATATTTGCCAACTTAGCTTGATGGTCACACTCTCACTCAGGTGTTAACGAGAATAATCGTTCGCTCATTTTATTTTGATACGCGAGTCTGCTTCAAACGAATAAAACGGGTCTGCCGCACTCTCTCAATTGAAAGCATAATTATTCAATAATAATTGTAATTTCTAAATTACTAAATCCAATGACATTTGTAATCAAAAATTTATGGTGAAATAATTAAAAAAAACATCGTTGAGCTTGGTTTGACAACAAACATAATCAATTCAAAGAAAAATTGTAGTGGAAATATATTTTATAGTTTACATCAGTTTGTTAAACGCTTGTTCCTGAATCGCGGTCTTGTTTTACACAGCGGCAATTGCCGCTAAATTGCGTGTGTGTTCGTGTGTGAGATTGAGTGCGCTCGTGTGTGTGTGCGTTGATTTTATTTGGCAGTGACTGCCACGCCCCGTCCGCCCAACAGAAAATTCGTGAAACGCAACAAGAAGTTGCAACTGGCCACAAGGTTAAAGGGCGCATCATCAGTTGTTGTCGAGGTCAACCAAACGTCATCTACAGGTCCCCAAAGGAGAAGCTACTGCAGAGCGAAAGAGAAAGATGTCCACCGCGTTTTTAACACTTATTGCCGTCATTGTGTGCATTCTATTTCGCATTCTCAATGTGCACAGTCAGCCGCTTAAGCCCAGTGTTTGGTGTCTGGATGAACAGTTTCTAGATTGCTTGTATAAAATTGCGCCGGTGCTGCGAGAGCCGTAAGTAGAGCAAAAAAAAAGCCAAAGCTAAGGCATACATATTGTACGCACACATATACACAACACATACATACATACGTACCTAGTACATTAGTATGTAAGTATGTATATGGGAATTATCGATATCGATATGCAATCGCCATTTGTTGTGTTTTGGTTTTGCTGCCCACACGCGCATTACCCCTACACACACAAACATGCATACATATGTATTATCCAGCATCTGTATGTATGTGTATGGGTGTGTTGCGGCTCACGCCACACGCTCAGCTGTTTCATGGATGGCGTGTGGCATCCACATTACAGCCAAATCAAAATGTTAGCTAACAGTCAATGCATTAAACTAATGAACAATGCAAGGCAATGACACCAGCTGAAAATCGATTGAAAATGATAATTTTCTTAGCAACTTTCAATATTTGTAGTTAGTTAAAATATGAGGAGTTAATATTTTTTCTGCTATAAAGTATCACTTTCAACTTGTTGAACATTGACTACTTGCATTACATTGTTTACTTTAATATACCGCAAGTGGCCAGTGTCATTTTGCACGTTTACTTTGTTATGAAATGTTTGCAATTACCAACAAAAATTTTTCAATTGCCATAATTACAAATCGCTAATCAGTTTACAAGCAAAACGTAATCTCACTTACATTATTTAATTTCCATTCAACCATCGGCGTCACACTTATTTTTTCACATGCACAAAGTTCAAGTAATCGTCAAACACAGCTGTTTCAACCAGAAGCAGATGAATCATTAGCCGCAATTAGTTATAGCAACCAATTCAACGGCACTAGGCGCTATTTAAAATAATGAATATATAATTATAATTAGCGCTGATGGATTGACAGCTGATCCATTAAGCAATTTGATCAGCACCTGAGATTTGCATTGAATTGTCGAAATTGCGAGGCTTCAAAGACCATGACTTTTGTCATGGGAAACTTTTAATTTGCGCAATTCATATAATATTTACAATTCGTTATCTAATTGCTAAAGAACCCTATCAGTTGCCTAACCGCCAAAGCCGTCTGACTATTTTGTTTGCTATCTTCGGTTCGGAACTGGCTGACTTTATAGCTATGAGCATTATCAGCAGGAAGAAAAGTCAATACACTGCTAAATATAGTAAATAGTGGGTTATTGAGTCAAGCGTTCATTTCAGTGCAGATTAAGTGCAAACATGTGTGTACGGGATACTTTAATCTTTTCATTTAAACATGAATCCTATAGATTTAACATTTTTAAATGGGAAATTAAGTTGTTTTAAAACAAGCATTATATTCGGTCTCTTCAATTTTAATTTTAAATTAAATCGGCATGCCTTTAATGCTCAGAACATTTTTAAAAGCAAATGTCTAAGATTAGATTATGTTCATGTTAAAAAAAAAGCCTAATGTAAACTGAGCAGATAGACCCAACGGATATTGTTAATAAAAATCGGCACAATCTGAAAGTATTTTATATACTTTTTGAGAGTTCATAAAATTCCATCAATAATTGCGTGACCAAAAGGTTATCAAAAATGCTCTGTGACGTTGCCAAAAACTTTGCAAGCTCGCTGTACTAACATTTTCTCTAGGTCGTCTAAACGCGCCTGGAAAATTTTCACTCATTTTTATTACAAAATCCATAAAAAATACTTGTGTGTGTTTGTATAGATTTCATTTGGTTTCTTATTAGCAAAATTTTTGTGAAATGAATAATCTTTGAATTGTTGGTCGGGTGATTTTTGTGTTTATTTTATTGTCTCTCACTGCTGCTGCTATTTTGCTGTCTGCTGTTCGCTGGTCAGTCAAATGGTGATAAGCGACAACGGTGCAAAGTGCTAAACATAATTAATTACGCAGCAAGTAAAAGCAAAGCGACTAACGCCTAGCAACCAACCATTTTCAAACGGGAGGAGGCAGAAGAAGCACTGTAAAATTATATTCCATAAGCACATATGCAGTAATAAAATGGTATCGTATGTGTGTGATTGTCTTTGTGTTTGTGTAGAATGATAAAAGTAAGAAAGCCGGCAAAAACAAATTGCCACGTTCCTTTGCTTTTGTTATTCACCACCTCTCTTCTTATTCAAATGGCAAAGCAGCCAGCCGGCAGGCTGCCTACCTGTTTGTGTTTTGTTTTTGTTTTTGTTTTTGGCGTTTTGCCCACTCTCGTGCTTCGCTGCTTTTGTTTGACAACAAAGATTGCGTAAGCGCAAAGAGCGCGAACGCTGCTCAACAAAAACAGCAACAAAAACAATGCAGCAGCAGCTGCTGCTCTGCTCTCTTTCTCACACATTCTGCTGCGGGTACACAAAACGAGCTTAAGAAAGTTCTATCGCATTTGTTTTGCCTACGCAATGGGTTACACTGCATGAGTCAGCTGCACACACACTCATGTTCACGCATGCACACAGGCTTGCATATGTATGTGTGCATTTGCTCTGCTCTTGAAAATGTACAAAAAATTGTATTGTATTTTATCGCGACAAGGGAATTGTAGCAGCTGTTGAACTACTTAAATATTTAATGGCCATTGATCTATATAAGCGCATATTTTCACCCACACACTCTCGCATTAATTAATTATTAATATTCAGCGATTAACAATTGATATGCGTATCATTTGGCTTTTGTGTAAATTTGTCCCCAATCCTGCCTTTGATTGATACTAATTGAACTAGTGGGGAAAGTGAGAGCGAGGAGAATGGGAGGAATGCAGAGTAAAAGTGCTTTTGTGCACGTTTTTGCACGCCTGACAACAACAGCAACAACAACCAGAACATTTGTTAGTCGCGGCGCTGATTTTTTTTGCAGCTCAATTGATTTCAATTGAATTCTAAGAGTTGCTTATTCGTCATTCGTTTTGCGGGCATTGTGCAAAACTTTTGGCATTGCTTTCAGCTCTTTTGTCGCATACAATTAGTTAAATTTGTTAGAAAACTTGATTGCAGTATACATATGTATGTACATTATTTAGTATATCTTTGCTGCTTTAACGCTTTGCTAGTCAAGTTCAAGGTCGTGAAATTCATTACTTCTGAGAATTATTTTTTTTTGTGTGCATTAAGAAGCAACAAGTGTACATTATATTTAAAACAACCAAAAAAAAATTAATTTGCATTAAAAAAAAGTATAATGTTTCAGTACTATAAAAAAAAAAGCAAAAAGTTATTTTTGCATCGGCCGGGAATCGAACCCGGGCCGCCCGCGTGGCAGGCGAGCATTCTACCACTGAACCACCGATGCTTGTGTCTGTTGGACAGCGATATGCGTATTTCAATGCGACACTCGCTGGAAGCAACAGTTTGTGGTGCTTAGTTAATTTGCTAAACTGTTTGAATAATGCATAGAATTTTTTGTGACAGCTGTCTGGCTCTCAGACAAATTAACGGCACGCGATTGGAAATTACTAAACTATAACTTTTTTGTTTTTTCAAATTCTCTTTTCTAGCTATGTTCCGCCGAGACTGTGGGGTTTCAGTGGCCATGTGCAGACCGTCTTGCATAGCATTGTGGGTCGTGTCCGTTGCCCCTGGCCTTTGGGTGAACGTGTCTATCTCTCGTTGGGCGATGGCTCCACATTAACCTATGATTTGTATCAGCCGCTCAAGGAGCAGGAGGGTAAGTTGCGCCTTTAAGAACTAGTTTACCTACATTTAACTCACCCTCTTCTCTTTTTTAGATGACATTACTGTGGCCATTTGCCCGGGCATTGCGAATAGCTCGGAATCGGTTTATATTCGCACCTTTGTGCACCTGGCCCAGTGCAATGGTTATCGCTGTGCCGTCATGAATCACATTGGAGCACTGCGCACAGTTCAGGTGACCTCGACACGCATCTTTACCTATGGACATACTGATGATTTCGCTGCCATGGTCGAGCATTTGCATCAGAAGTATCAACAGAGTCGCATGGTGGCCGTTGGCTTCAGTTTGGGTGGCAATCTGGTTACCAAATACATGGGTGAAGAGCAGAAGACCAAACCGAATAGCGTCATTGGAGGCATATCCATATGCCAGGGCTACAATGCTGTCGAGTGAGTATAAGCAAACCCTAATCTCAGCTCTCTATGAATGCGCTCTTAATTGAATATGTTTTATGTTATATTTTTAGGGGCACTAAATGGCTGCTCAACTGGCAGAACTTCCGCCGATTCTATTTGTACATCATGACGGAGAATGTGAAGAGCATTATACTGCGACATCGTCATGTGTTGCTCTCCGACGAGGTGAAGGCACGTCACAACCTCAACGAACGTGAGATTATTGCCGCTGCCACATTGCCGGAACTCGATGAGGCTTATACCCGGCGTGTCTACAACTTTTCATCTACCCAAGAGCTGTACAAATGGAGTTCGTCGCTCTTTTATTTCGATACCATTGAGAAACCCATGATATTTATTAATGCCAAGGATGATCCATTGGTGCCCGTTGATTTACTGCATCCCATCAAGGAGTATGCAAGTAAGTAAAGCAAACAGCAGCCTAACATTTCTGTTGTCTGTATTTGCTGTTTAACATAACAGCGTCAATTGCTGCTTAACTAACAGCGTCAATTGCTGCTTAACATAACAGCGTCTATTGCTGCTTAACATAACAGCGCCAATTGCTATGCTGTTAATTTCATAGTTCTGTTAGGCTAACAGACGCTAACAAGCAGCATAAGTTGACTCATGGCGTAACTTAGCCAACAAGCAGCCGTGGCCGAGCGGTTAAGGCGTCTGACTAGAAATCAGATTCCCTCTGGGAGCGTAGGTTCGAATCCTACCGGCTGCGAAATGTCAAAGATTTTTTTTTTAAATTGAATTCAAATATTTTTTCACTTTTTTTAAATTTTAATATTTTTCTAATAATTCCCTTTTTAATGGTTTCAATTACAGCTACCCGCGATAAGTCCGCCTATGTGGAGGTGGCTCATGGCGGACATCTGGGCTTCTATGAGGGCGGATTTTTCTATCCGAATCCAGTTACCTGGTTGGATCGCACGCTTGTTGCCATGGTTGGATCGCTGGTGATGATGCATGCCGGCGGCAGCAAAGTGGCGACATAAGGAGGCTACTTTCGCACGCGCTCTCTCTCAACTATTAATGCCGCAGACCTAAACAAAATCGAAAGAAATGAAATTGCTTTTTTAATTTTTGCCAAAATTCCACGTTGCTGTCAAAACAAAAGAATCTTATACGAATTAGAACACAAAATACATACATATAAAACTCGATATATATCATTAAACAAAAAAGAAAAAACAAAGATAAATAATTGGTGTACGTATGACGCGAATAGTCCCCATATATATTCAAATTGATGTAAACTTTGAAAAGTGCATTTAAAACAGAGCATTGAATTGTGTGTATTTTGCATTATGTTATCAAGAACAACAACAACAACACTTCTTTTGGACCTCACGATACCATAGACCTTTAGTTTGTATTCTCTAGTTAGTAACGCACATACCATGTACTTATTTCTAAGAAGCCGATTATAATTTTAAACCAAATACAGCTTTATAATTACGATGATAAACACACACACACACACACTGTCCGACAACATTGCCGAATCACATTCATATATATAAATTATGGCCGCAAACAGAAAAAAAGATAAAAAAAAAAAAACAAAAATTGCCTTATTGTAGATTTTTTATATGTGTATATGATTTGAAACTCCCGAGATTTTTTTTATATAAATATTTATATTTATATATATGTAAATGTATACTAAAGAAATATATATGTATATGTATAGATGTGTGTATTTTATGATAAAGCATTTCCAAATATCAAATTGAGAGAAACGAAACAATATTGCCAGCAATGGCCAAATTTTTGTACGTATTAAACTTTTTCCGATGTGTTTTTTTGTATTAATCGTAATCGAATATCAAAATGAATATGAATGAGAAATTGTTGTACCAATGAAATGAAATGAAAACTGTTTTGTGTGTAGTCCACAGTCGTAACACAAATATATATACTATATATATGTATGTACATATATGCGTGTTTATATGTAAATTAAATAAAACTATTAACGAAAACTCAAGCACTTGTATAATCTAAACGTTTTCAAGTTTAACTAATGACATATTTCAATTATCAAGCTATTAACCAGCGATTATGTTCCTTACTCAAGTGGAAGACTATAAGTAATCCGTTAAGTACTAACGAAAATTAGTCGAGCTATTGATTTTGAGTGTTAAAGATGCATATTTTGTTTTGGATTATACCTATTTTGACTTGCCTGATCTTAACCCAAGCAGCAAGTTTGCCAAAGGATGAAAAAGTGCGCTATGATAATCATGTTGTCTATAAGATCAAGTATAACAATGCTCTACAAAGACAACTTATTCTGCAGCTGGCCAAAAGACACCAAAGTGTGAGTATTTTGATTAATATTAAATTACCATAAATACTTAATATTATCCTTTAATCTTTTAGTACAATGTTTGGAATGAATCCCCTTCGGAAGTTCATTTAATGGTCAGTCCAAATGCAGTTTCCGAATTCGAGAAAACTTTAAACAGAGCAAATGCCACAGCGGAAATATTTATTACCAATGTTCAAACGTAAGTTTAATTGCACTAATTTAATAGAATTTTAAATTGCGGCAATTCAATTATAGAATAATCAAGATAAGTAAATAGTTTATTACCAAAGTAATCTATATTTCGCAGTTTAATCGATAATGAGCATATGGAAAACTCAAGAGCAACTGCCGCATTTGGCTGGAAGCGTTATAATAACTTGGCTGAGATCGAAGCTTGGCTGGATGAAATACAAGAGAAGTACTCGGATGTTACTGAAGGATTTGTTGTGGGCACGTCGTATGAAGGACGCACAATACGAGGCATAAAGATCTCTTATAAAGAGGGAAATCCTGGCATCTTTATTGAGAGCAATATTCATGCTAGAGAATGGATTACTTCAGCTACAGCGACTTGGTTAATCAATGAGCTCTTGAGCTCAGAATATTACTCATTTAATAAACTCTTCTTTAGGATCGCCTTTGGCGCAAGACGCGTCAACCTGTCAGTCATTCCACTTGCATTGGCGCCGATGCCAATCGCAACTTTGATGTGCATTGGATGGAGAATGGCGGCGCCTCCGATGATCCTTGTCAATTTGATTATGCCGGCACACATCCTTTCTCAGAACCCGAAGTCAAAGGCTTGGCGGATTATCTGGGCACTGTTAAGGATAAAGTGAATGTTCTACTCGCTTTCCATTCCTACAGCCAAGTGCTGCTCTCGCCTTACGGCCACACAGATGAAGAGGTTCCCGATAACTTTAATGATCTTTTGCAAGTGGCCAAAGCTTATGCCGATGCAGTGGAAGCTTTGCCTTATGGCACCAACTATCGATATGGCTCAACAGCGAATTTACTTTGTGAGTAATTGGAAATTTGTAATATTTAACAATTATTTAACAAGTTATTTTTAGATATGTCTTCGGGTGCCACCAACGATTATGCTTATCAGGAGGGCATCAAGATAGCTTACACTGTGGAGATGCGTGATCGAGGAACCTTTGCTTTTGTCCTGCCTCCAGCTTTCATTATTCCCAATGCCGAGGAGACATTGGTGGGCATTATTGCTTTGCTGGCTGAGTGCAAAAAGCTGGGCTATTTGGCTCTCAAATAAATGTTTTTCTAACCAGTAACTTAAGATATGCTTTTTATGTTTTAAACTATAAACTACTTGATCAGTTACAACTAACCAAAATGTTGCAATTTTATTGTTTCGTTAATTGTTTAAGATTATATTAAAGAAGAAAACTTTGCTGTCGGTACTTTTAAAATTTAAAATTCAAATTGGGCGCTAAAAATCAATTTCTATAGCATACTTTCAGGATGCAGCAAGTTTAAAACTGACGCTGAGAATTAAAATTTGTATAGCATACTTTTAGGGCGCAACATTGATACTTTTTCGAAAACAAGCTATATCTCGGCCATATCCTGGCGCATTTTCAAAGGACACATATTGCGAGGATCGCAAGGACCAACTCTATCGATTGGCATAAAAAAAATATTGGGTTATCTAAGAATCCAACACTTGTAATTTTTTGGTCGCGGGCTCATGAGGAAATGGTAAAATTTGCAAATTGCAGGATAACTCGAGAACTGCCAGGACGATTTGAATGTCCTTTGGCAGGATGATAGGACTAACTAATATATCACGTTTGACACAGGACTCGCAAGGATCAGACAGGATACGGCCGAGATATACGCTATTTTCTGTATACAAAAAAGTCCTTGTAACTTATCTGTTTGAAGGACATTCGTCCTTTTTAGTATGCCAATCGATTTCTATTCATAACAGCTATCCCTGTGCCAAAGGACATCCCAATCGCCCTTCAAATGGCCGAGATACGGCGGATTTTCCAAGTTTTTGACAAATTTTCTTAGCCTACCCCTTGAAAAAATTTGAAGTTTTTTTTCTTAAGCGATTCTCAAAATCCTTGAATGCCAATCGATAGTACTGGTTACTCTGATTACAAAAAGGTATGTCCTTGCCAGATCCTTAAGAATTTGGTCGAGTTATGGCTAAAAAACAAAAATCGTATGAGCATTATTCGTTTTGTGTTGCATACTTTTAGGGGCAACTCTGCAAAGCATATTCAATAAATGAAATTTCGTCATAACTTGGCCATATCCTGCCGCATTTACGAAGGACACATATTGCGAGGATCGCAAGGACCAACTCTATCGATTGGCATCAAAAAAACATGGGGTTATCTAAGAATCCAACACTTGTAATTTTTTGGTCCGCGGCACATGAGAAAAATATCAAATTTGCCGATTGCAGGATATCTCGAGAACTACAAGGACGATTTGAATGTCCTTTGGCAGGATCATAGGTCTCACAAAGAGATTGCGTTTGACATATGGCCGGCAAGGATCGGACAGGATATGGCCGAGATATACGCTATTTTCTGTACACAAAAAAGTCCTTGTAACTTGGCTGTTTGCAGGACATTCGTCCTTCTTGATATGCCAATCGATTTCTATTAAAAGGAGTTATCCTTGTGCCAAAGGACATTCCAATCGTCCTTTAAATGGCCGAGATACGGCGGATTTTCCAAGTTTTTGCCAAATTTTCTTAGCCTACCCCTTGAAAAATTTTGAAGTTTTTTTTCTTAAGAGATCCCTAAAATCCTTGAATGCCAATCGATAGTCCTAGTTATTACAATTACAAAAAGTCTTGTGCTTGCCAGATCCTTAACGATCTCGCCGAGTTATGGCTAAAAAACGAATATTGTATCAGCATTATTCGCTTTGCATTGCATACTTTTAGGGGCATTATTGCATAGCATTTTCAACAAGTGAATTTTAGTCATAACTTGGCCATATCCGGCCTCATTTTCAAAGAACACATTTTGCTAGGATCACAAGGTTCGATTCTATCGATCAACCAGACAAACAAGTGCCAATTTTCGATAATTTATTTATTTAGATATAATTAAAATGAACATTAACTTATGTCTAAAGCTCTGGCTGCAAATGATTTCGGTTTTTCGATAATAGTTTATAATAATAGTTGTGAAGAACAACTTGGATTTGGCTTCGTAAGCAATGCCATGTTTTTTATTACAGAATTGAGTTATGAGTTATAATTTTGAAAACATATTAAACATAATGCATTTCTTAACTATTTAGCGGCTCTTATTAAAGCATAGATTACAAATTAATTTATAAACTAGCGCTGGCTGCTTTGTATTATGGCTTAGAACAAGTGTGCTTAAATTACTAAGAAAAGAATTTGTACTATAATATTTAAGAACTATTTACATATATGGATGTACAAGATTGAGTTACAATGTTAATGTTATATATATGATTATATTAGCTTCTTTAAAGAATTTTTCACATATGATAGTTGAGGTGATAATGAGTTTGTTAACACAATTTGTTAACCTAGTCATGGGGTAGTTTATCCGCAATGGAGATGAGCAGAGAGCTGCACCTTGTGCGACGTTTAAGTAGCTCTTAGTATCTCCCTGGTTGCCCCTCGAGTGGTCTTCCTTCAAAGTGTGCAACTGTGCCGCATTATAAATGTTTGTTGGCTGATTGAAGCGTTAATCATTTGCTTGAAGAATTCATGTTAAGTATACTTCTTCTGGTTGGCAAACAACGAACCTGAAATTACAGAAATTTTTAGAAATTTTAATGCTCTGAATGAAGTTAAGGGTTAGCGTTAGGTAAGATTATGGAGCGTGAATGTAAAACATACTGCAGAAAAGTGATTAAATAGAATCCAGCAGAAGTCTAAGCCAAGAGTAAAGTCAATCAGAACTTTTGGCTCATTGAGATTTAAAGATTAAAATAATTAGTACACTTTAGAGATGAAGGATCATTAATAATCATATAATTAATCAAATATGTTCTTATCATACAAAAGAAAGTTTTGTTCTTTTTATTTAAAAAGCTTAGCTATAATTCAAATTATTACTTACACTATAAGTAAAGTAATGGCTGCAAAGCTCTTCAGCTATAATTTATTACAATTATTTCAATTAACAACATTTTTTCATTTCAAATTCATTCATATTTCAATGATTTGACCAACTTTTGCTCAACGAAAAAAATGACGCCAAGGTATTAAGTTTATCAATGATTAAGTCAATGTTTGGCTGACAAGTAGTTTCATATCAATATGATTAGTTGGCCTTTATCTTTACAATCCAACAGTTTGCTTTAGGTAACTTGCTTACTTTATTAATTGGCCAACGACAATTAGTCGAGCTATTAATTTCAACGAGCATTCAACATGCGTCTCAACTTGTTAATTTTCTGTGTGGCTTGTTTGGTTTTTGCTCAAGCAGCAACTTTGCCAAAGGATGGAAAAGTGCGCTACGATAATCATGTTGTCTATAAGATCAAGTACAGCAATGCACTGCAAAGGCAATTGATTCTAAAGCTGGTTGAAAGGCATCAAAGTGTGAGTACTAAATGAATGAATGAAATGAATTAAAATTCAAATTAGAATATCTTATTTAACAGTTTAGTCTTTGGAGTGAAACTGCAACGGAACTCGATTTAATGGTTAGTCCACAAGCAATTCCTGATTTTGAAAGACAATTAAGTATTGCAAATGGAACAGCTGAAATCTTTATACCCAATGTGCAAGCGTAAGTCATAGTTTCATTACAATACACTTTTTAATCTCTCTAGAGAATGGAAATTCAGAAATGCTCAGATAAGCACGATTTATGCAATTAATCTACTACCATATCTACGATTATTTACGCAGTTTAATCGATAATGAAACTGTGGCAAACACAAGAGCTGCTGAATCATTTGGCTGGACACGTTACAACACTTTGGCTGAGATCGAAGCTTGGCTGGATGAAATTTTAATCATTTATCCAGCTGTTACTGAGGAAATTATCATTGGACAATCCTACGAAGGACGCACTATAAGGGGAATTAAGATCTCCTATAAGGAGGGCAATCCTGGCGTGTTTATTGAGAGCAATATTCATGCGAGAGAATGGATTACTTCAGCCACAGCGACTTGGTTCATTAATGAATTGCTCAGTTCAGATGATGAGTTGATTAGAGAAATAGCTGAGAATTATGATTGGTATATTGTGCCTGTGCTGAATGTCGATGGATTTGCGTACACTCATGAGAAGGTGAGAATCTTTTCTTTAAAAATACTTCCCATTTAATGAACTCCTTTATAGGATCGCCTGTGGCGCAAGACTCGCCAACCCATCAGCATTTCGAGTTGCATTGGCACCGATCCCAATCGCAACTATGATGTGCATTGGATGGAGAATGGAGGCGCCTCTGCGAATCCTTGTGCCGAAGACTATGCCGGACCGAATCCATACTCTGAACCCGAGATCAAAGCCATGTCGGATTATCTGAACAGTGTCAGCGATAAAGTGAATGTGCTGCTCGCTTTTCACTCTTACAGTCAACTCTTGCTCTCTCCCTATGGCCACACAGCTGAGGAATTTCCTGACAACTACAATGATCTCTTGCAAGTGGCCAAAGCTTATGCCGATGCAGTGGAAGCTTTGCCCTATGGCACAGTCTATCGCTATGGCTCTTCAGCGAGTGTGCTCTGTTAGTAACTTGTTAAACTCTCTTATTGAAAGTGCAATTCAATTCTTTATTCTCTTTTTGCAGATACTGCATCGGGAGCCACCAACGATTATGCTTATCAGCAGGGCATCGAGATTGCTTACACTGTGGAGATGCGGGATCGTGGAGCCTTTGGATTTGTGTTGCCGCCTGCTTTCATCATTCCCAATGCCGAGGAGACATTGGTGGGCATTATTGCTCTGCTGTCGGAGTGTGAAAAATTGGGCTATCTGGCTCGCAAATAAACTTGTCTAATAAATTAATTAAGATTATTTCACGATAAAAACGCGTTTTCCCCATTTCCCCAATTAACACATGTGAATTTGTAGCCAGTCGAATTTAGATATGCGTTGCTTTTGGTTGTTGGCTTGTTCTGTGCTCCTGGCAAGTGCCGGGACATCGCAGGACTCTGCGAAAATGCGCTTTGATTACTTTAGTGTTTATGAGTTGAATATCAGCAATAAAATGCAATTAACGTTAATAAATCGACTTTGTGAAGCGAGTGAAAGGGTGAGAAAGTGTAGAGTGAAGAGAAAAGTTAAAGTAATTAAACTAAACATTTTTTAAAGTACAACATTTGGAAGTATTACGATAATCAATCGAAAAAGATGCATGTTATGGTTGCTCCAACTGAAGTTAAGCGCTTCCTGCTATTTCTTAAACTTTATGGCATTAGTCACAAAGTGCTTATTGCTAATGTACAAAGGTAAGTTTTGAATTGATAATATTAAATATGAAGGCTTTCAAATTTAGTGTTCTCATTCTTTACATGCTTTCACAGCTGAGCGGAAATGAGAGAGATTTAACCAATAAAATGTTTTATGTTTTTATATAATAATATTCTACAATTCAGTAGACGATAAAAAAAAACCTGACAAACTTTGATAAGAGCGAACCTTCAGTTCACCTTAAACATTGTAATTAGAACTGTATGAAGCACTTGAAGTACAATTCAAGATTACGTAAATCATTTCAACAGAATTAATTTTAAGCAGTATCCAGTTTATATGGTAAGGGTTGCCACAAAAATCGTTTCTGCTCAATTTAAATTTTGATCAATCCGCTTTAATTCAAAATGGTTAGTAAAATTCATCTCCCTAAAAATTTTCCGGTTTCTCCACTGAAATTCCGATAGCGATTTCAGTGGCATCATTGTATAAAAATAAGTTTAATGTGCTATATTTTAACTTTCGAATTTTTCTACCTAGTTTTTAAATCTTCTATGAAATTTATTTGAAATTAACTTGTCATATTTTTCACTTACGAAATATTTCCTGACTAAAGTTTGCTCTTAAATTTCACAGCTTAATTGGCACCGAGACAGAAGCGAATGCTAAATATGCAAATACTTTTGATTGGAAGCGTTACAATAGCTTGGCTGAGATTGAAACATGGTTGGATGGCATTCTAGAGAAATACTCAAATGTGACTGAAGGATTTGTAGTAGGACAATCCTACGAAGGACGCACTATACGAGGCATAAAGATCTCTTACAAAGAAGGCAATCCAGGAGTCATTATTGAGTCTAATATTCATGCCAATGAATGGATTACTTCGGCCACAGCAACTTGGTTCATCAATGAGCTGTTAAGCTCGGAGAATCAAGTAGTCAGAGATCTGGCTCAGAATCACGATTGGTATATTGCGCCAGTGCTTAATGTGGACGGGTTTGTTTACAGTCACGAGAAGGTAAGTCAATGTAATAGCAGCAAATTCTTTAAGAATTCAATATATATTCTATATAGAATCGCATGTGGCGCAAGACGCGTCAACCTTCGAATTTCTCGAGCTGCATTGGCGTTGATCCCAATCGCAACTACGATTCGCATTGGATGCAGAACGATGGCGCCTCCGATGATCCTTGCTCTCAGGTTTATGGAGGTCCTCACGCCTATTCCGAACCGGAAATAAAAGCCATGTCCGAGTTTATACTTAGTGTCAAGGATAAAGTGAATGTTTTGCTCGCTTTTCATTCGTACGGTCAAGTGCTGCTCTCTCCTTATGGACACACTTCTCAGGAATTTCCCGAGAACTACGCGGATCTAATGCAGGTGGCCAAAGCTTATGCCGATGCAGTCGGAACTCTTTCCTATGGCAGCGTCTTTCAATATGGATCCGTTGCCAGTGTACTTTGTAAGTGTGCACTTTAAATACCATAAGTTATGTTTAGTATATTTCCCATTTTACAATCAGATCAAGCAACTGGCGCCACAAATGATTGGGCTTATGAGCAGGGTATTTTAATATCGTACACAATCGAGTTTCGGGATTCGGGCAATTTTGGTTTTGTGCTTCCGCCCGCTTTTATTTTGCCCAATTGTGAGGAAATTTTGATTGGCATTATTGCGTTGCTTGGCGAGTGTCAAAAATTGGGCTATCTAAGTGCTAAATAAATAAATTGCTCAATAAATCCATTAAGATTGTTGCACAATAAAACAAGTAAGAAAACTACAGTCGAGTGTGCTCGACTGTGAGATACCCGCTACCCCTTTTGAATAAAAGCAAAATATTGCGGTATTATTTTCAAAATATACCAAAAAATACTGCAAAATACTAAAAATATACCAAATGGTATATTTGGTATAACGATGTGATACTAACATTTAAAATATACCATAGACGGCACAATACACCAGATTGTCGGCCAAAGCATTTGAGACCCCCCGTAAGTGGCCGTTTTGTCCCATACAAAAGTGTTTCTTTAATAACTTCCACAATTTTTATCTGATCGCAAGCAAATTTTCAGGAATCATAAATACTATTGTTATTATTATATATACCAAAATTCACAGCTTTAACTTTAAAATTACGCTTGTTATTCGATTTTTTTGATTTGCGGGGGCGGAAGTGGGCGTGGCAAAAATTTGAAACAAACTTGATCTGCGTGCAAACATAACAAATGCTGTCGAAAAAAAATTATAGCTCTATCTCTTATAGTCTCTGAGATCCAGTGTTTCATACGGACAGACGGACAGACAGACAGACGGACAGACGGACATGGCTAGATCGTCTCGGCTGTTGACGCTGATCAAGAATATATATACTTTATAGGGTCGGAGATGCCTCCTTCTACCTGTTACATACATTTCCTGCCGGCACAAAGTTATAATACCCTTCTACCCTATGGGTAGCGGGTATAAAAACAAGAGTTTATTTCAACTTGATTTAGTTATCGAGTTGGCGTTTTGATTTGGATATAAATCAGTTGATTTTTGCTATGCATTTGATTTGGTTGCTTGCTTCTTTTGTGATCCTGGCGAGTGCCGGGACTTCACAGGACTCAACGCAGAAGCGTTACGATAATTACAAAGTATATGAGCTGAACATCAGCAATAGTATTCAACTGAAAATCATCAATAAACTCACTGAACTGAGTCAGAAGGTATTTAAAGAACGTTTTTATAGGCATTTTACATTAATAATATTTCTGTTTTAGTATGATATTTGGAAGGAATACAATGCACACACTAAACAAATGCATGTGATGGTGAATCCCAGTGAAGAGAAGCGTTTTCAGCTCTTTTTGAAATTGTACAATATCAACAATGAGCTGCTCATACCCAATTTGCAAAGGTAAGTTGAAGAGAAAGATTGGCTCTAAAGAATACTGCAAAAACTTTCAAGAAATTACATTTTTTTTAAGCAAAAAATACAGTTCTGTAAAACTTACTTTCAATAAATTGTCCCTAAAATCAAAATTCTTCTTCTTCTTCAACAACAAAGAGCTCTTTGAAATCTTAAAATATTCCTTTGCAAAGCGACATTAAATGATTCATAATAATCAATCGATAATCATAAACTATATATCCAAAAGTGATACAATCTTTATGATCTTTCTGTATCTTGAGCAACTTTAATATTTCGATAAATATTATAGAACTGTGTGTGATAAGAAAGCCTTCAAAGTTAAGGTTAATTGTGTGCAGTTTATAGCCATTGATTTCATGTTCATTAACAATCAATTTATTATATTCCCCCAGTTTGATCGATAATGAAAGTGTGGCAAACTCAAGATATAGCACAACTTTTGGCTGGACACGTTACAACAGTTTGGCAGAGATTTACACTTGGCTAGATGGCATCCTAGCTGCATATCCTGATGTTACTGAAGGATCTGTCATAGGACAATCCTACGAAGGACGCGATATACGCGCTATAAAGATCTCCTATAAAGAGGGAAATCCGGGAGTTGTAATTGAATCCAATATACACGGTTGCGAGTGGATTACTTCAGCTACGGTTACCTACTTCATCAATCAGCTGCTGAGCTCTGAGGATGAACAAGTTCGAGCGCTAGCTGAGAATCATGATTGGTATATTGTGCCAGTGTTGAATGTGGATGGTTTTGTCTACAGTCATGAGAAGGTAAGCACTTTAAACTCTCAGTTATAGAATACCTATTTAATATATGTGCTTTCTAGGATCGTTTGTGGCGTAAGAATCGCCAACCCTCGAATACTTCGAGCTGCATTGGCGCTGATCCCAATCGCAACTACGATTCCCACTGGATGGAACAAGGCGGCTCAAGTGATCCTTGTGCCTCGAATTATGCGGGCGCTTATGCTTTTTCCGAACCCGAAATCAAAGCCATGTCGGACTATATCATAAGCATCAAGGACAGGGTGAATATCTTCCTTGGGTTCCATTCCTACAGTCAGCTGGTGCTTTCACCCTATGGCCACACAGATTTGGAGTTTCCGGACAACTATGATGACATGATGCAGGTGGCCAAGGCGTATGCGGATGCCGTTGAAGCCATGCCCTATGGCAGTGTCTATCAAATCGGCTCCTCAGCCACTGTGCTTTGTGAGTTGGAACTCTCTTAATGCTTAGGCAGTTGAATTGAAAGTTATAATCTTGCAGACTTCACCTCGGGTGGTGCCAAGGAATGGGCCTACAATGAGATGGACATTCAGCTGTCGTATACCATCGAGTTTAGGGACACAGGACGTTACGGTTTCGTATTGCCTCCGGCGTTTATTCTACCCAACTGTGAGGAGGCAATGACGGGTCTGTTGGCCATGATGGCCGAGAGCGACAAGTTGGGCTATCTGAAACCCAAATACGTGCTGTAAATGCCTGGAAAGTTGTGTCGAGCAATAAAGCAATTAAGATTGCCTCAAGTACTAGTGTTTCTTCTGTTTTTATATCTAGCTTGACCAAATAATTTAGTCAGTTAGTTAGTCGTCGTTCGTCATGCGTTTCATTTGGTTGTTCGCTTCGCTTGTGGTCCTGGCCAGTGCCGCCACAATTAAGGATACCGGAAAATTGCGATTCGATAATCACAGTGTCTATAAATTGAAAATAAGCAATAAACTACAATTGGCCATTGTTAATAAACTGTGTTCACTTAGCGAAAAGGTGGGTGTTGAGTTCAAGTGTGTTTGCGCAGTTTTGGATACTCTTTAATCGTTGCCTTGCTTTAGTATGACATCTGGAAGGATTACGAGGAGTACTCTAAGGAAGTGCACGTTATGGTGAATCCTGCTGAGCTGAATCGCTTCCAAATATTAATGAAACTCGCCGGCATAAGCAATGAAGTGCTTATTCCCAATGTGCAAAAGTGAGTAAGAAACTCTTTGGTGTAAAATATGATTTGTTAACATTCCACGCTGTGAAAAACTGTATTAAATAAAGTTCAAAGCAAATATTTCGATTTGCACTAGCTAAGTCAAGTATACCACGAACGCTAGATGGCGCTAAAATTGGTAGCAAATATATCAAATCGCGTTAAGCCAAGTGTACAACGAGCGCTAGATGGCGCTAGCTCTTCGCTTACCTTATTCAATAAGTTTTATTGTAATTTCTGCAATTCTTATGAAATTTGCAAGATATACCAAGCAGGCAAAGTAAAGGTTATCTTAAATATAAAACAGAGGCAGCTGAATGACGGATTGAATGAGAATACTTATACAAATTAAAGGTTGGATAAGCAAAGGGGCGGCTGGACAAAAGGTTTGATGTGAGCACAAGCAGACAGAAAGACAGATTGATTGATTGCTAGATGAACTAAAAGGCAGACAGACTGACTGGGATGACTAGAGAATATTCATAATAACTTTAAGTATACCACATCAGATTTTAACACCAAAATAATTCTTTATACAAAAATGTATTAAAGGTCTTTCCATTCAGAAATGTACGTAAATTGTAACTGTTCTTTCAATTATCTCAAGATATTTGTAGTTTAAATATAGTATAAAAGTTAGACCTTACCTTAGAGCGTCTGCAAAATAGTTCCCCGGTTAAAGAACGACCTTTGAAGGATAATCTTTTGCTAAAATCGTAAGCTTTATCTGCAGTTGAGCAATGCTTCTTCTCCTATTCGTATGCCCGATAAGATTGTGGGAAATGCCAAATGGATATTGTAAATGTGATAATGATATTGCTGTGCTGTGTTGTATTAATTAGGCTTATCGACGACGAGCAAGTGCCAAGTGGCCGAGATAGCAGCACCTTTGGCTGGACACGCTACTACGAGCTGGACGAGATTGAGGCGTGGCTCGATAGCATCTTTGCCGCCTATCCAAGTGTCACCGAGGAGTTCACAGTGGGACAATCCTATGAAGGACGACGCATTCGTGGCATCAAGATCTCGCATGGCACCAACAAGCGAGGCGTCTTCATCGAATCGAATATTCATGCACGCGAATGGATCACTTCGGCGAGTGCCACGTACTTCATCAACGAGCTGTTGACCTCCCAGGATACAGAGGTGCGCAATCTGGCCGAGAGTTATGATTGGTACATTGTGCCCGTGTTCAATGTGGATGGCTTCGAGTACTCGCATACGAAGGTGAGTGTGATGTGTATGTGAATGAATGTGATTCGGGTTTTAATTTACAACTATTTTTGTGTGTGTGGCATAGAATCGCATGTGGCGCAAGACGCGTCAACCACATGCAACCAATGCGTGCATTGGCGTCGATGGCAATCGAAATTTCGATTCGCATTGGATGACGAACAACGGCGCCTCTTCAAATCCCTGCAGCGAAACTTTTGCCGGTGATGTTGCCTTCTCGGAACCCGAAGCGAAAGCGTTGTCTGAGTATTTGACCAGCATTCAGGATAGGTTCGATGTGTATCTATCGTTCCACTCTTATGGCCAGTGGCTGTTGTCGCCTTACGGTCATACGGCGGAAGAATTCCCAGAGAACTACGACGACCTGCAGGAGATTGGCACAGCCTTCACCGAGGCCATACAAAACATGGTCTACGGCACAACTTATGTGCGAGGCTCCACAGCAACGACGCTCTGTAAGACGAAGGCATCCATTGCACTACTTAAGTTATCAAATTTAATTGATGTTCTCCTTTCAGATGTTGCCTCGGGCAGCAGCGTCGACTGGGTCTTCAATGAGCTGAACAAGAAGGTGGCCTACACCATCGAGTACCGCGACACGGGACGCTATGGATTTGTGTTGCCCCCGGCACAGATTAAACCAAACTGCGAGGAGCTGATGACCGGCATGATTGCATTGATTAAGAAGACCAACGAGCTGGGTTACATAGTGTAGATGATGACATTGCTTTTGTATATTTTTCGGTTGTTGTTGCGTTAACGATTAAAGTACCTCATGTAGGAGGCCAGCAGATCGTCCATTTTGTAGCCTTGATTTGTGCTGCACAGCAGCTTCGAGGCGCCAATCATGTTGCCGAAACGTATATGAAAATGATTCTTGCCCGAACTCCAGATGCCAAGCTCAGCATAGCTGTAGCTATGAAGCAGTTGCTTGGTCTGTGCATCGAGCAGCTGCAAACCGTCGCAATTGATGGCAATCAACAGCTGCTCGGGCAGCGACGAATCATTCAGCTGCTTGACCGCAAAGAAAGTGGAGCCATAGCAAGGCTGCTTGGCCAGTTGCTGGAGCAGCAAAAGCTTCGCCTGATCCTCTTCGAGTTGCTCGCTTTGCTCCAGCAGCGGCAGCAACTGTTGCTGCCACTCGGCCAGCGTGCGTTGTGGCAACAAATCCTCCGGGATCAGTTCTTGCAGTTGCAGCGCCTCATCACGCTGCTGATCAGCGCTGTAGATGAGCTGCGCCAAGTGCAACGATTGCTCCAAATCCACAGCGTAGTAGCCTTTAAGATATTTGTGCAACTCTTGAGGATAGCTGAAGATAAGATCCGCATTAATATCGTTGCCCGGTTGCGAGTCCAGCCAGAGTTTGCGCATGAAATGCAGTTGATAATGCGCATCGCAACTGGCTCGAATGCTCTTCTGCTGCCGCACAAAGTGCAGCAGCTCCGTGATGTAGTCGAACACGAATTCCTCCTCGGGCATGGCATAAATCTTCTCGCCAATCTTCAGGAAAACGCTGTAGCCCAGCTGCGATTTCAATTCCAAGCGCTGCGCAATGTCCGAGATGAGCGCAGCGCCTCGCGTATGCGACTCGATCTCAAAGGCTTCCACGGTGTCGTCGGGGAAATAGATCTTGTGATAGATGTGCATGCAACGCTGTTGAATGCCTTCCACTTCAATCAAATGCGGCGGCTGCTTGCGTTGTCCGTGTTGCAAGCTGCGCTTTAGACGCTTCAAGCAAGCATCCGCCAAGGCATCCGAACGCAGACGGAGCAACAGAATCAGTTCACGCATAATCAACACCGAGGGCACCATTATTCCGGTGGCCAAATAGAGCAGATCCCAGCCACGTTGCTCGCTCTCGACATTTGTGTTGCCCGTGAGTTGCTTCATCAGCTGGCAAAAGAGTTCGTCACAGAGCAGCGGCTGATGCAAGGCTGCTTGGAAGATTAAATCTGTGTTTACAGCCAGCTGACCGCGTGGAATGTCGCCCATGTACTGGGGGAAGGAATGGAGAGATTAGGGAGGGAAGTGAGGAAAGTAAAAGTGTTTCTTACCTTTTGTATGTGATGGTAGATGACCAGCGCCTGTTGATAGAGCTGTGGTTGGGAGTGCAGGGATTTGAGTAGAGGCGCCTTTAGTGGCTCGGGGGAATAACGCCAAAGTGGAGCCAATTCAGAGCTGCAAAGAGAAAAGAATATGAATATGATTGAGAAAGAGTATGAAGTACGAAAACTTGGCTGTAGAACACCCTCTACTTTTTTGGTAGCCTGCTTAAAATGTAAGAATAATAATAATATAAGAAAACATAATGTGGGTTATGCAAGCGCTAAGAAGTAAGTATTGACTGCAATAGACCCTTCACTGTTTTGATGGTTCACTTGAAACCTAGGCAGCTACAAATTCATTTTTGATTAACAATTTTAGTAAAAAATTTATGAAATAGGGTAGAAAATATAAAGCGAGATAAGCAAGGAAGAAGTAAATAAACTACTGTCATGTATTGACTGTATTAGACCCTTCACTTGTTTAGTGTTTATGATCAACTAATTTAATACATTACTTTATGAAATTCAATACGTCCAATTCTGTCGGGCCAAATTCATTTTTGATTAATAAACTTTAATAAAAAACAACTTTTGAAGTCAAAGACGTTCCCTTCTATTGTTTAATAGACAGTTTTTTTAACTTTCGAAAGAGGCGAATCAAATGGATGTTGCAGTCAAGTTCGTTATGTTAAGATGTTGTTAATAAGCTCATCAGCTACGTTATAAGTCTTTTCTTTTCTATTTCAAGCTGGATATACAGACGAACAGACAGACCGACCATCAATAGTATCTTTATGTTGCTAAGGTTATTCGACTTCTATTCGGCTGTTCCTAAACGTAATTTGTATGCCTTATAACGAATATGAATACTACTTTTTCCTGCTACATAAAGTTGTCAAACCCTTCCTTAAGTCTATTGGCTATCAAGAGCGTCACTTACTCCAAGTTTTCTCTAAACTGTTGCTCCGCAAACTGCGCCAAACTATGCTGACGTCTCCTCGGCGCAACGGGTTGTTCCAACTCCTGCTTAATCGACGCCACTTTAGCGCCAGTTGTGTGCTCCTTGAACACCTGTTGCAAAGCCAAGCTGGGTCGTGTTAATGTGGCCAGCACACGTACATTGCCAGCGATAAATTCACCGGTCTGTCCATTGGCAGAACCGCGCCAAGGACGTCGCACATCATCCGCAAGCAGCTGACCACCTGTGACTCCTGCCTCAAGCTGCAACAAGTCACCGGGCGAGAGTAGCAACTGCTCCTCCAGCTGCTGTTCCGTCTGACAGCCTTCAATGGCCACAGCGTAACTCGAACGCTGCTGCAGATTGAGCAGCATGTAATTGATGAGCTCCGCTGCATCTAAAGCTTCGCTGCACTGCAGCACAAAGTTCTCATGTTGCACGGTGCGCACATGCAGCTGATCCTGCGCCTCGAAGTGCACTTTAACCAGCTCCGCATATGTGCAGGAGGCGAGCACCTGTTCCGTCTCATCGATGAGCGAGAGACCGGATGCATTCACGGCCAGCATGAGTTCATCGCTCTGCAGCTTCGGTCCGGAGAGACGTTGCACTTCATAGAGTCTCGAATGCCGCATGGGCCACGAGAGATGTGCAAAGAGGCAAATGTCTTCCTTGGCACGCTGTTGCGACACAGCATCCTGTCCCTTTTTGACGTAGGCACTGCGCTCGTAAGTTGCCGCAATGAGTCGACTCCAATTGTGCACTGCACGCTCACCGGGAGCCAACAGATCTCTGGGCACAAACTCGGTCAGCTGCTGTTCGTTTAAAGCATTCGCAACTCTTGCGCCATGTTCAATGTAACAAGCCAGAGCACAGACCATGGCAATATCCTTCTCGGAGCGACAGCGATATTCACCACACTTCAAGCCAAGCACAACTTGTTTGTAGATCAAATGCGTTGCCTTTGGATCCAGCGCAGGATCATACCAAGCATCGAAGAGCTCCTTTCGCAAATATAGTTTCCAGGGTGAATCCAAATCACGTTGCTCGCAGCTTGAAATGGCATCGAGCACATGCTCACGTCCTGCTCCAAGGGGCATGAGCTTCTCTTGGAAGGACAACACCAAACCGAAGCCAAAGCTGTCGCTTAAGCCGAGTCCATCGCACAGCTGCTGCACTGCCTCCCTTGCCGTGCTTGCGGCATCCACCTGCAACTTACGTGCCTCGCCATCCATCAGATAAATGGCCAACTTCAGCGGCTCCTTGTTGCGAATTGCTTGGAGTTCTAACAACGATGGAGGCTGTGATCTCGCCCCATTCGCTAAAGTGCGTTCCAAATGTTGTAGGGAGGCAGATGAATGCAACTTGGCGGTGCCCAGCTTCATGTAGCTGCGCAGATAGGGCTCAAAGTTGCTGCTGGGCGGAAAGCAGCTCAGGCAAATGGAGAGCAGCAACCAACCACGAGCGTAGGAGCCACGACTGGGATTCAGATAGAGCTGCTTGCAGATCTGAGCAAGGATTTCATCTCTGAAAGGAGAGAGATAAAAAATGTGTAAGTTTCAAAATGTGAATGGGAACTGGAGTGAGAATACATAAATGAAATAAATATTAGAAGTAAGAATGCGAGGAACAAATTATGTAGTATATAGTATACTATACCATTGAAAGATAAATTAAAAGAAAAATAAATAGTAATAGTAATATAAATACCAATATAATTATGCATTTAATTATAAATGATAATACGAATATAATTACGAATGCAAATAGAAGGATTATAAGGAATATAAATAAGAATGTCAGTACTAATCTAATTATGAATTAAACTATCCAAATATTAGGCATGTAAATAGAAAGAATTTGAGATACATATATAAGACTAACAATCAATCAATATAAATTAATCGATCAATAATAAGACTATTAATTTAATTTATACAATTTAAGTTAAATTTTGAACATAGGCATATGTGGAAAATTTAATACTACTTAAATTGGGAATATAATTATTATACTTTGAAATATGTCTAGACTCTAGAGCTATCATAGTAGGAATATAACATATATACAATATAAATATACATATCTAAACTTGGTAATATAATTGAAAATGTAAATGAAAATATCAAGTAGAGTATTCAAAGCAAAATGTTTAGCAATGAGATACTCAACTTCACATTCCAATTCCTAATCATAAATGGGAAATTAAATATTATTTCAATTAGGCATAAGCTAAGAACTGAATTTGTAGTAGGAATATAACATATATAGACTATCAACATAAAGAAAATATGAATGAAAATACCAAATAGAATATTCAAAGCATACATTCCTATACCTTTTCTTTTAATAATACAAAGTTATGAATATGTAAACTGCAACTTCGCGGCTTACCTCAAGCTCTCTTTCAATATTCCATGTCCAATAATAAAGTGCAGCTTGTCCAGATGACTGCTGCCCACACTCAGCCAGAGCTGATAGAAATCCTCAGCCTCGCGTTGGCCATTGCCAATTAGTTTAGGCTGCCTTCGCAGAGTCTGGCGAATAAAGCGACGTGGCCTGGAGCCAAGAATGCGAGCCATGTCCTGCATGAGTTGAGGATGGCGCAGCGAGCGATCTTTCGGCGTGGGAGCAGCCTCGGGAAGATCCTCCATAAAACGCAGTATCAACAACCAAATGGCCTAAAAGATATACGAGATGATTAGTAAAAAGTGTAAATAATTTAATAGTAAACTTTACCTTGGCTGCCATTTGCTCAATGGGCAGATCATGCTTCAGCAAAGGTTGCTTCAGGGGCTTCCTTTCATGCTGCGAAGTGTTGCCGCTGCAGAAGTAAGTGGATGCATATTTCTGGAAGCTAAAGTCCGAGGTGTCCACATTGTTGGGCACAGGTTTAGGTAATCGAATTGTGCCCACAGAAGTAATGCTGTTTGACTTCTTCAGCGTGATCTAAAAGCCAAAAGGAAAGAGTATACAATTATCAGTATTTAATTTCATTTAAACTTTAAAGTTCGTTTCTCTTATACGCTTCGATTAATACTATTTTTAGTATTTATTGTGCCTGCCCCGTTCTTAGTCAACTGTAATCTATGTGTAGCTGCCAGTTATCTGCATACATATATAGTAAGCTTTTTCTTTAAGATATGCCAAAGGCGATAAGACTTTGAAAATTCAGCCGATTATTTACGATCGCATTTTTATGTCATTTATCATTTTGGTAGGCATTTGTGTATTTACTCTTCCATCGCCTTCCGTTGCCGATAACTGAGCTGATTGAGCTCTTTGACTAACATCGTACTTATTTCAAACTTAGTCGCTGACAATCGACCGAACCGTGTGCATCTCTGGACTTCGCTTTGGACTTCGCTGCGGACTCTGATTCATTTGAAAATATTGTTTTTGAATAAAATTGAAAATTGCTGTGTTGTTCGTTGTTTCATTTCAAGGACAGTTTTGAGGTGGATTTTTGTGAAAAATTTAAAAAAGTTTACAATTATGAAGGGAATTTAGATTAAGAAAATTAAACTGAAATTCAAAATTGAACTTTGCCTCTAATGATTCAACACAATTAACTAAAGTTGCTCTAACAATTCGGAATATTTGTTGTGTTGTTTTGTGAAAATATTAAAATTCAAATTGAGTTAAAGAAGATTAATGAAATTTAAAGTTTAACTTTTTCTCTAGTGATTCAAAACAATTACCCAACAATTTAAGAGATTTTGTTCAGTCTTTGAAATTCAAAAGGAAATTGTTTCAAATTGAAACTGCGTTGAAATTTATATTTAAAGTTTAATTTTATCTATAATGATTCATCACAAATTACTAAAGTTGCCTTAACAACTCAGGGGATTTTGTTGTGGAAAAATAGCTAAACAAGAAATTAGAAAATTTAACTTTTGTCTTTGATGATTCATTACAAATAGTTAAAGTTGCCCTTTAAGAATGAAACATTTTAACGAATAAGAAAAAATGGTAGTTTTTAAAACTAAAAGCATTAAGCACTTAGTTAAAAGTTTTTTTTCTCAATAGGTGAGAATTTTTGAAAGTGCTTTTGTATTATTTGACTATTTAAGAATTAAGTTTTTTCCTATTACTCACAACATTTTGTCAATTTAGATTTTGTGACCTTTGACATATTGGCAACATTAATGATAATAAAATTTATTGAACTCTCAAATCTATATTTATATATAGATTTTGTAATATTTGTCGCTCTATTAAAAGGAGGTCGAATTGAAGGTAAGTGTAGGATAAGATAACCATACAACAAAATTTCAAAATATTTGTTTAAATAGAATATAAAAATAGCAAATAAATAGAAGCAATAACTTTATGGATTGCTGCCAATCAAATGTTGAAAGATTAAAGAGCTCTAATCAGTCTTTGTCAACCTGTTTATGTAAATATAACGCCAAAGTGTGGCGCAATTGAACTTTCGTTATCAATAACTTGAATAGAAGTATAAGAAAACAAAATTAAATATGGTCGAAATTTCCAAAGATAATAAAAAAAAAACAAGTTCAAATTAAATTGCAATTCAAAATCGTCACTCAACTAATTTTACCTATGGACTCACAAAGATAGCAATCGTAGATGATATTCAGCTGACATTGATTGGAAAAGCGCCTGCTTAGGATGACTATATAATTTACTACTTATATAAAGATATATACTATATATATAGAACAAATGTGAGATAAGCGCGATGAGAGCAAAGCAACGAGAACAAAGAACAAAACAAGAACAATCAATCCATAATCTACACCACAAACCACAACGAAAAGACAAATGAGATTTGCATATAGATATATCATATATGTGGGTATATCTCTAAATTCTTAAGATATCACCGAAGCGCGTTTTATTTACAAATACAAAATAAATTAAATTACATAACAATCACAAGGAACAAAGCTTTGTTTTTTTCTTTCGATTATTTTATATATATATGTATATACAAGCCGACATTTATATAACGACATTTTTGTACAAAGACAAGTCCCATATTTTTTGTTTTTCTTTTGTTTTCTTTTTTCCCAGTTGACAACACAAGTCGAGCAATTGAGGAAGCCGAAAAAGTTGGCTCCACTTTCAAGTGCTCTTTTGTAATATCAGCTACTAATATTCGTATAGACTTAAAATAGAACTAAGATAGAACTAAGTTTAATGGAATTTGAATGTTTTGTTCAGGGCTGTCCCAGCACACGCAACTGCTAGAGACGCGTCTGATTGACGATTTTGCGGGGCGCTGCCTCATAGTAGTTGACGGGTCGGGACAACAGCTTTGTGGGTATGTCTTTGCGCAATCGCAACTCGCGCTCGAAGAGCAATGACTTCTCCTTCACATTCGGCCCCAGTGGCCCACTCACATCGGGCTCATCGTTGAGGAAGCCAAACACATCGTCCACAATCTGCTTCGAGGCATCGTAACCGGGTGTCTCCACAGCCAAACCGTTTGTAGTCTTTGCCGCACTGCTATTTGGCCGCGCTGCCATCGGTGTGATGATGATGGGCGACATCGGCGGTGGCGGTGGCAGCGACATGCGTGCCTGCAACGTGGGGGCAGGCAACACCGGTTGCTCGTTACGCTTGATGGACTTTGTGCGCTTCGGCTGATGCACTGCAGCCATGGCTGCCGCATTTCTCGCTGCGATTTGTTCCTTGAGTCGCTGTTGTTGCTCTTGCTCCTGCTTCAGACGCTGTTGCTCCGCTTCAGCCTGCTGCTGTTGCTTGAGTCGTTGCTCCTGTTCAGCCTTCAGGCGCAGCAACTCCTGCTCCTGCTTGACACGTTTCCTTTCCTTGTGCTGCTGGCGTCGCGTTGTCAGCTCCAAGGCGAAACGCTTGCGAGCCAAATAACCGCGACACAGTGCCTGCAATTTGATTGTACGACTGCGCACCATCGTGAACTTCGTGGTCAGCTGCTGGGCAGCAATGCATGCGCCCAGTCTGTGGAAGCCCCGCCGCATGGTCAGATAGCGACGACGTTGCATGCGTCCGCGCCAATAGCGTTGCACCGTGATGATGGCCTGACGATGCCGCTTGAGGTAGCGACGGAAGAGCACACGGCGAAAGCCTCGCTGTATGGTCACAATGTACTTGAGCATCACACGAGAGCGTTCCGCCTCGAGCAGAGCATCGTCCTCATCGCGCAGAAACAGCTTCGTGCGTCCGAATTGACGATCCGAGTCAGCGGGCAACGCTGCTTCGCAAATCTGTCGCGCCAGCAGCCGGCAATCGCATTCGTCCAGCTTTCCAGTGCGTGGCACCAGCAATCGATAGCGTTCCACAAAGGCGCGGTAGGCGTGGCGTATCGGATAACCAGCGCGACGTATCCGCGCCGTCTCCATCATGCCCGAGTAGCGCAGTTGTCGCACGCACAGCTCCTTGTCAAAGTTCTGCAGAGGCACAGATAAACTGGATTAGTAATCAGGTTGTCAACGAAGAAATGATGGAGGAATGATGGAAGCATCCGAAGAGTGGTTTCTTGATAATGATGTAATGACGATTGAAGTGTGGTAGCTTCACGATGATGATGTGATGAAGATTGAGATGGGGTTTGCTTAATGAGTAGAGTTGGAGCTGATGAACTGCACTTTGATTTTTTTTTCACATGGATATCACGCAATTAAATGTGGAATGGTGATGAACTCATGCTCTTTTTATGAAACCATCTCAATAATAATATGCGTTGATTATGCACGTTAAAAGAAGATTATCATTTCAATAAAAATTTCACATTCTGATTCACATCGTCTGTGTTTTTCTCTATGATGATTGCACTTCTTTTTTGTTTAGTAAAAGGTACTAATTGTGAAATGATGTCCTCGAAAAATGATATCGCATCATCTTAGACTATCATTACCATATGATATTTTAAGAATATGCGATTATAATTGTGTTGATGCCTTAAAGCAGCGATTGCAATCAATTCAATTTTCGAGGTCATCTAATCGCATATACTTAAACTGTCATATGGAAATAATAGTTTAAGATGATGCAATTATAATTGCGTTGATGCCTTAAAGGATATCACGTTCATTTTTAAGCATATCCTCTGATTTAATGAAAAGTGATTTAAGTCCCTCTGAAGTTATCTCGAAGGTGTATCCATAGTTGTAATTTTAATAACGCTTGCTGATTAGATCTTTCACTTTCAGTACATTGCTTAAAAACTTGGCGCTTTCGTAGCGGAAACTGTAAAAGCTGTTTCTTAATTTGGTTGATAAGAACGAAGAAAATTTCTTAGGAAATCCGGCTGTAAAATCAACGACTTCCTAAGTACAACAACACTTTAATCAAACAACAAAGCGACAAAGCTAAGTTCTGGTGCTTTAAAAATATTTATAGTAGATTAAAAAACACTATAAGTAAACGATTGATTCTAGAACGAGGCTATTGCATTTATAAAACTAACTAACAAACATATGAATTGCGCCTATTAAATTAGAAAATTTATGTAGCATACTTTTAAGCGCCCACATGAATTTCAGAAGTTGTGAGCAGAAAAAATACCCCGAATGTCAAGTTAAATGAAGTGAAGTGAGAGAGAAAAAATCAAAAGTTGTCTACTCACATTTGGTTCTTTGAACTCGTTGGGCTTGATGCAGCGTATGAAGTAAGGATGAGCCTGCGACAAAGTGCGCATTAACATGTCCAGCGAGTTGCGGAACTTGACACTCAACGTTGGCTGCTTTTTGGTCGTGTCCATGGGCAGCTCATGCGGGAAAATATCCACCAGATACTTGTTGCTGGCACGCTGAACCAGATTGCGCAAATCACTGCTGAACGAATCGCGATTCTTCTCCAGGAATCCAAGTGGATTGTACATGACAATGCCAGCATAATGACGAATGCCAAAGAGCGAAGTCTGTGTCGTTTTTCCTTTGACATACATCGAACGATTGCCATGCTGCACATGAAGTTTCTCCAGCAGGGTTTGATCTGTGCCCTTTGGGAACTTGGATTCCTCATCGATCAGCGACATAATATTCACCGGTTTCATGCCAATCAAATCGAGTATGTCCTGATTGTCTTGAAACTCAATGTGCTGCCAGTTGATGTGCTCCAGCTGATATTCAGCTTGCTCCATCTATAAGGGGGGGAAAGAAGATGAGTTTTGTTATGGAATTAAAAGAATTTTTGTACTCCAGACTTACCTTGAATATGTGACCGACAAAGAACTGCTGCAGATTCTCGTTGGCATAGTTGATGCACAGCTGCTCGAAGCTGTTGTTGTCAAAGTTCTCAAAGCCAAAGATATCGAGCACTCCGATGCTGTTCACCGGCGCCTCGGGCTTCTTGTCGATGGTGTCGTTAATCCGCCGCACGATGCGCACAAAGATGCCATCGTAGAGCGATTTGACAAACGCATCGCGTCCCTCGATGGCTGCCTCCTTGGACAGACTGGTCACCACATGCTCGCCATGCACAAAGATTGTGCGCTGCGTGAGCGCAGTGTTCAAAGATGCCTCTGGCAAACCCAACAGCTGGGCGACGCGCTGCAAATTGAGGTTGTCGTCCACCTCGGCGGTGTCCAGGTTAGCCACTTCGATGGCCTTGAAACGCAAATTGCCCAGATGCAGAATGGCAGCCAACAAGCTGAGTATGCACCACAGTTCATCCGGCTTGAAGGAGAGCACTTTGAGTGCCGCCCGAATGTCCGCAAAATCCTTGGCATCCTGTTTGCCCGGCAGTGTAAAGCAGCCGCCTTGTGCCAAATAATGATATTGACTCGGCGATTGCTCCTCCAGCTGGAGGCGAGCACGTTCCGCGGCGCTTAAGCCCGCCAGCATTGCGTAGAAGATGTGATAGTTACGCTCGTCGCGACTCTGGAACACAATACGTGATTTCTCCAGCAAATATTGCTGAATGCGTGCACCTTGAATCGCACCGTCGGGTGTGAAGCGGATGTCAATGTATTTGCCAAAGCGCGACGAGTTGTCGTTGCGCACTGTTTTCGCATTGCCAAAGGCCTCCATAATGGGATTCGATTCAATTATTTGCTGCTCGATCCACGAGTGTTTCCCACTGATGGCAGCCAAATACTGCAGTATCAACTTCGTGCTCTCCGTTTTCCCAGCTCCCGACTCCCCGCTGATGACAACGCATTGATTCTCCTTGTGTCGCTGCAGTCGCTGGAAGGCATTGTCGCTGATGGCGAAGATGTGCGGAGGCAGCTCATTCAGTTTCTTGTTGCGATACAGCTGGATCTCGCGGTGTGTGTAGATGGGCAGTATCTGGTACGGGTTGATGGCCACCAGCATGGAGCCTGTGTAGGTCTGAAAGCATGTCAAAATGTGCCATTAGTTAGAGTAGTCGAAAAAGTAAGAACTTTCCAGTATTTAAAATATACTAACATTACTGAAAGCAGTAAAAATTATCTATTAGTTGGAGTAGATGAAAAAGAAAGAACTTTCTAGTATTTAAAATATACTAACATTACTGAAAGCAGTAAAAATGTTCCATTAGATGGAAAAGTTAAAAAAGCAAGAACTTTCTAGTACTTTAAATATATACTAACATTTACTTAACTGCAAATCACATAAGATATGTGCTCAATAAGCAACGTACAAGAAATACAAGAAATAGTTGTGCTTAATATGCTAACTACCATTAATACTTGTATTTAAGCTGGAATTTTGTAGATTTAAGATGAACCAGTACAGAAATAAAGATCCATGACAACACATTTCAGGGAAAGCTTGCTTTAAATAAACCTCATACTAATATCATAAGAAAGTTAGAATAAAATAAAAATTAAATTATATTTCCTTAGCAATTTAACTTCATACTTCAATATAGTTCAGTTTTTATTTCAAAAACGAGATTAATAAGACGTTTGCTGTACATACAAGTTAGTAAGCCAAACAGTGCGGTATTATCCTTAAAGTATACCAAATTTATATACCATAATAAACATACCAGATTGTCAGTCAAAGCAACTAAGATCATATTTCACTAACAGTATAAAACTCTTTATTTTACTCTTATATTAAACAAGTCGAATATTTCTTAAATGTCAAATATCTACTTTTGTTAAACTATAGATATAAAATATTAGTAACAGAGCTAGAATAATATATTGTATTGCAAGTAAACTATCTTAAATCTTAATATAATTTATAAATTCATTATTTGGGGTGCTCAAATTAAAATAATGTATGGTATATGTAGTCTTAGTATAAGTATAAGTATCATAAAAGAATTGCTTCATAAACACATATCAAATTGAAATATTCTAGAATCTAAATTTAAATTCATAGAGAGGCCAAACTTAAACTATATTACATATTTAAATGAATGGGGAATTTAAAGTTCGCATTTGTACTCACATAAATCAACTGTTTGGCATAGCGTGTCTGTAGATTGCGCAGTATCGTGTATTCCTGCAGATCGCCGAGTGTGATCATATCCTCGACATCCTCGTGCGATGTGAGATGCATCGACTTGAGCACATCGCCAGCTGGCACCCAAAACTGTTTGTTCGCATCATCGCAGACCAAAGTTTGTGTCTTCTCTGTGCGCACGATGCGTGCTCCAAATGGCACCGCAAACTCCGATGTTGTGTTCTGTGGCTTAACCCACACATATTCGCCCTGCAATTTTCGAAATAAATCGTTTGAGATCCTATCGATGTAATAATAGTAGTCATCGCGATGTACACGCGCCCTCACACTTCACACTTCAAATCGATAAGATATAGATATATATGACTTGAAGACAAGTAGTTTTGAAATACGCATTGAGTACTATATTTCTCAATGCGAGGAAAACTGATTATTTTTTCACTTCAGTTGTAATGAGTGTTGTAAATGGTATCGTTACTTCGATTGCTATGGCTACAAGCTACCTAAATTATAGACTCCCCCGAAAAGTTGTAAATAGATAAGAGTGCTGTATATAAGTGATCTCACTATAAATTTAGCAGTTTATTGATAGAAACAAGTAAGAAACGAGTGTGCTCGTCTTTGACATACTCGCTATTCATTTTAAATTAAAGCGAAGCAATGTGGAATTATACTTAAAATATACCAAATGAATATACCGAGAAAAATACTGAAATATATACTAAATTATAGTATTTTCTGGTATATTAATATGGTATATTGTAAGAATAATACCGCACTCTTTTGACTCTATTCAAAATGGGTATATACCTAATATAGCCTTTGGTATATTGATATATTACTACATGCAAAATATACTATAGAGTGCAAAATATACCAATAGTAGCCATACAAAAGTATTTCCTTAAAAGCTTTTGAAAAAGAACATTCCTATCTCTTACAGTTTATAGAACTACGGACATGACTATATATTCTTTATAGGGTCGGTGTTGCCTCCCTCTGCCTGTCACATACATTTACTGTCGGCACAAAGTGATAATACCCTTCTATAAAAAGTGGCAAGTTCCAAGTTAATCAGCTGCTGTTGTTGTCTGTTGTTAATGCCCTTAAAGCACAAAAGTAGAGACTTTTGCAGACATTGATAGTAAATAAATAATAATAGACAGAGATAAAGTGTGCTAACTTCTTAAATATAACATCCGTTCATTTGATAACCAAACAAAGCGATAGAGAGTTATACTATATGTAGAAATTGTCTCTACGTTTTTTGCCACTTCTTTAAAATTGAAACCATTTCATTATTTAGAGATTAATGCATAGAAAGAGATAATGAGTTATATACAAAAATTGTCAGTCTTTCTTTGAAATGAAAAAACCATTTCATTGAGCGATTATTTTCATATCTTTGCATATAACAACGAAGGTGAGTTGTAGATAAGAAATCAGCTGAGATGTTCGAAAACCATTCATAGATTAATCCACTTGTAGCAATAAACTAAAACCGCATTGTTTGATTATCGAAATTCCTGACCGCAAATTAAACGCGTGGCACGATTTTAAAAGAAAATATTCGCCACTTCCTCGGCAACTTATTTGAATAAGGGAAAGCAAAACAGTAGCTGCTAGGCAAACAGTTACTACTAGAGTATGTTTTGCAGCTTATCTTATCAGTGGAATGCCGATATACGAAAAGCTCTTATCACTATTTTACAATCAACGACGCCAAATCGAACACAGCAACAAACAGTCAATAATTGCACCCCACCACCCCCAAAAAAGAAGAAGATCAATACCGAAAACTATAATTAAAATAGTAGACTATGCTACCAAATTCAGGTAACAAGTTTAAGTGCATTTCCAATATACTATATATATTATATTTTTCGGCCTTTTTGAACGACCTTGTTTATCTATGATAAGAAGCAAAGACCCAACTGTGCCTAATTGATAAGATTATGACAAATGGCTACTGCTCAAAAACAACACCTAAAGTAAGTAATGCACATAATCCATTAAATGATTTGTTTAATTTAAATACAATTCCTCGAAATGCATTAGACTTGTTTTAATTTCTCATCGAATGACTCAGAGATGAAGTCATTGCTTTCGATTTGAACTTTAATCGCATATTGTTGAATTAACTTTTAATTGAAATTTAATTTTTACGATGATCTAATCATCAGATTGCAGATCGCAAAAGTCAAAGTCACAATCAAGTGGACAGCAAATTTGTGCTGGCTAGTCAAAAATTAAATCGAAATTACGATTTATGCCCTTGACATGACGTAATTATCAATTATCAATTTTAGTCAGTCGAAATGATATTTCAATTTGTTTGCCTTTTGATGTTGGCTTAATCGAATTGATTCAATGGAATTTTTCCCTGCAGCTTTTGAAGATTTTTTTGTTAGTCCATTTTGAATGACTTGACTGAATAAAGAAAGAAACATAGAACTAATCGAAAAGATTTTAGTTTCTTTACTGAATTAATAATATTTGTAAGAAATGCTTTAAAAGATATAGAGAAGCTAATGTTTTTACAACTTCTGAGAAATATTTATTTGCTTCAATTGCAGCAACATTATTGAAGACTAAAATCTTAAAATCTTTCTACAACTTCTAGAAACATTTTCAGTTACTGAATGACTCATTTTCTCTATTTACCCATGTAATGAAATAAAGCTTCCTGAGTCTCCTTTCCAGGGTATGTTTTAGTCTTATAAATTTGCAACTAAAGTCTGCTTACTGCTATTGATAAGAAATTGCCCAGCTTTATCACGTGCTATCACAGCTATCAATACAACTCTGCACAGCAGAAAATTGGCACGCTAAAAATTCGCCTCGAAAAAAAAGACACCTGACACAGAACTTCCATCAAAGTTCCTCAAGTTTTCAGGGTGAATTACGATCGGGATCGCTGACCCCCGTTGAGGTCTTAATAAATGCGGAAGTCTTTGGCTGATGTCAATTACGAATTTGCGGCACGCGTGGCAAATGATGAAAAGTTAATAAACTAACACGGCACACATCACAATTCTTCACACATTTGTAATTTAGTTTTTCGTGTTATCTTTGGGCAATGTTGTGATAAGCTCCGCTGAAATGAGATTCACTCATTTGATAACTTACATGTTCACGCAGAAATTCGGACATGTCTATGAAATTGCTTTGCTTAATTGCGTTTCGGGTTTTTTACTTTTACGTTTACGTTTTTTCAGTCGCGACACACGCGCGGTGAATTCTTATTGATTGTCTTAGCAAATATTTGCTGTACAATTGGGGTTTTATTTTCACAGCCGTTTTGCACAAATTCTTCGCTTCTTCTTCATCTATTATATATATTTTACTTGTAATTCGAACGACCGTTGAGTTCCGCTCGGCACGGCGACTCTTTCACTTATGAGCTGAATAATTGTGGTCTGGGGAGGCATAGTTGACATTTCATTTCTTATCTTGCGACGGCGCTGTTCGTTATATTGATAATGAATATTGAATGCTTTTTGGCAGCCGCTTTTCCACTTATCGCACACCTTCCCTTCCCCTCCTCCCATATGTTTTCGATCAGGTGTTGCAAACCGCATTCTCTTCCTCTCTCTCTCGCTCTCTCTCTGGCCGAGAACTTGACCCGTTGATTGACTTGTCTTTGGTGACAATACGTCATGTTTAATATGCCTGTCTTAGTTGTAAGCTTATCGATCGTTTTTCTTATCTCTCGATGAGCTGTTGCCGAATTATATAGTACACCTGAAATCGCATTATCGTCTCGTATAACTGACCACCCCACATGAGTCATCGGCGTTGTCATCTATTTGCTCGCAATAATCTACAACTACTGCTGACTATCGATAAGTCCCCCAGGCATTGTGTCTGCCAATCGCTGAACACTTTTTGCATAATAACAAATACATATCATGATGAACTGGCTCACAAGCTAATGGTATCTTATAACAGCTACTCATATGACAAAGTACGAGTACATATGTGAAATTATTTGTGCCCCTTTTGTTTTTTTGCTAATATATAATAGAACAAAGTCTATTGTTACTAATGTTGAATGGAAAAGTTCTATTCATTAAAATGATAGTACAAGAAATATTTAATTAGAACAACCTTCTTGTTTTTGCTAATGAATAAATGTGTTATTTAAAGGCTTTTAAGAGTTTGATAAACGAACGATAGTTTATATATAAATGTTGTACATGTATTATAATTTATATTTTATATAATTAATTACTTTGATAAATGAGGTAAAATAGAATGATAATAAATGTGCAATACAATTGTACAATCTATGCAGTTTGTATCTATACAAATTTCGAAGATTGATGTGAGTTTCTTAATGACTTAAGTTCTTAAAGCGATAAAACATTAATGCACTTTAAGTTGATAACAAATTGGCATAGATAAATTTCATAAAATGGAATAAATTAACTCCAAATACTTATATACTATAATTTATTGAAATAGCAAAAGAAATTTGTGAATTAAATATCAATTCAATGTATAATAAAATTATAAAATCAAAGCAATGTAAATTTCAAAGAGTGATGAGAGTTAGTAGAATCTTAATAAACATTAAATCAATAACAAATTAGCACAAAATAAATCCAAAGTCTATACTCTATGCCTCTTTGAAATATCTCAAAGAAACTGTGAAATAAACATCAATTACCCCCTAACAAAATAAATGAAATCGAAGAGGGCTGGGCATATGATTTATTGTCGAACTGACAACGCGACTAATCAGTGAAGCCAAAATTTGACAGGCGCTTAATTAATAAATTGTTTGTTAACTACGCAGTGAAATTTTGTGATTTGTCCGACACTCGATACACTCGAAGATAAGCGCTTTCTTTTTGTGTCATCATACTAATCAATGCCCATCGTAAATGAATGCACTAACATTTCGAACGAATTATATCTTTATAGTTATTGATCGATAGCATTAATTGCGAATTTCCTTAGCTCACACGCAATGTTTTTTGTTCGGCTCGAAATACGATAAAGTAATGTATTAAGTATACAAAGTTCAGTGCGCGGTGAGTTTCGGTTTCATTCGATTTGTCATACGAGCGGCTGCTACGATTTTGTTATCGAAACCCCAAATGACATTATCATAATGAGGTTGTAATCTATAAAAATCGCGCATTTAAACAGTTTACGTTGCTCTTTACACCTCCACTCTGCACTCTCTTTAAACACGACAGTAAGTAAACAAATATTCTGGTGCAACAATTATGTTTACTATTTGTTTATTATATCTTTTAAGACCGTAAAGTGCATGCAGAACAATAACTCAGCCAAATTGTTTGAAGTAGTAATTAGACAAGTGCAGATAAGCTGACATTTAATTGTAATTGCTTGGTTAACATTGCGTATACGTATTAAGTATGCTGCCTTGGTGGCAATAATAATGCAATATCAGCGCATTATCAATTGTTTCTTAGAAATAATGTTTACGAACGTCGGCTAATCGGTATTTTGCTTTAAAATTTACTGTTGAATTTATTGAACTGCTTTCTGCGAAATTACGTATACGCAAGGAAGTCTACTTCCCTTTTTTACTGACGATAATATATATATACTTCATTTAACCCATTGTCACAGGCTGCACTCATTTTATTTACCTTGCCCGAATTTATCGGCAAAAATTAAACGCGTAATTCGATTTTAATTTCGCTGGCTGAAAGCTTCGCTTTTGTCAGTGTTAAACAATGCTTTATTTTATTTTCTCATTGATTTATTATTACGTATTCATGCCTGGCAACGAGATAGCTACACGAAAGAGTGGAAGAAGACAGAAGCCGGAAGGAAGCGATGAAGAACGAAGAAGGAAGCTGACCGTAAGACCGAGGCAGCACTCATTTTGTTGGCTCCGTTTTTATGGCCATTGAGCTTGAGCTAAAGTGGCCGTTAGACAACAATTTCATTCATCGTTTCCACATAGATAATTTGGCTGAAAAGAGTGCTGCCATTGGCATTCGTGTTTGCCATTGGCCAAAAACACACACACAACAAATTGTTTAGCGATAAGCATAGGCGGCTAGGGGATTTTTCGATTTTCAAGTGGATGAAATAAAATTGTTCGTCGCATGGATTTGTATTACTTACTCGAGGGGGCGATTAAAATAGAAAAAGCGGGTTGGGTTGGCAGTTGGGTTTCTTTGCTGCCTGCCTGCGGGGCCATTGGAATGGATGCACGTGAGCAGCGCAAAAGTAAAGAGCTTGAGCTTGAGGCAGCCACAGTCAGAGCCACAGTCAGAGAACAGGGCAACGTGCTTTGAAATCCTTGAGGTCCTTTTGCGCTGCCTTCTTGCACATTCAGCGAGGCGTCAAACACGCCGACATGAACAAGCTTTTGCTTTATCCCTTAAGCAAGTCCTTGGCGTAATGCAACGAACTCTCGCTGCGGATTCCGGGGCGCAATGATGAAAGACGCACGAAGAATGAGAAGAAGAAGAAGAAGAAGGGAGCAGGAGGACGAAGTATTAAAAGCGCAATTAAGATTATCCTGAAAATGTGCTTAGCTAGAGCAACAATCGTTTTGGGGGCCAGTAGCAGATTCAACTTTTGACCCAATTTAGGGCGCAAAAATAGAAAAGTAAAACGAACGAAAGAGAGAGAGAGAGAGAGAGAGAGAGAGAGAGAGAGAATGAAGCAAAGCGCGTTGCGAAATAACAAAGCAAAAATGCAGCAGCAAACGCACACACAAAAGGCAAAATGTGTTGTCAGCTGTCGGCGCATAAAATTCAATTACTGCAACACAAAACTGTGACGGAGACGGAGACGTCGCAAGCAGCAGCGACGAGTCCATGACAAATGCACCAAATATTTGTGAATGCCGACATAAGGCCGGTCATAAATTCAGTCATTGATGATAACGGGGCGTATACGCGATGCGATGCGTCGCGATGTCGTGCAAATTGTTTTTGCAAACTCACTCTGCTTCGAATGGCGGCCGCAGCTGCGGTAATGTCAGCGGCATCGAACAACGACAATGGTAGCAACAACAATAACAACAACAACTGCGACAACGACAACGACAACTATGACCATCTAAGCAATCCACAATATTTGCACACACAAACATATAAAACACACACACACACACATGCCAGAGATGTAGAGTAGACATGTACACAAAGTGGCATCAGCATCGTTTCCATTGCACTGATAAACCCATAAACGACGTCTTTTTCGCTGCCTTCGTCTTCGACTGCGCTCCCCCTCTTCCCCTCTCTACCACTCCCTTTCTCTTTCTCGCTCACTCCACCGCGACTGCAGCGCAGCACGTTGTTGACCTATATTTGGGCATCAATGAAACGCGCTGCGCTGCCGAAGCGTTCGCTTGCCGAGTAAAAGCTTCATATTGCCGCCTGTTTCTTACTCGACTGGAGCAAAAGCTTCCACTGCTTTCTCTCTCTCTCTCTCAGTCTCTCACGCAACAAAGACAGTAAAAGCTCGTCAACTGGAAGTGCACAACATTGTCGAATGTCGTCAGAGTTTCACTCCCTCTCCCTCTAACTTATTCTTGATACGTAGGCATACCGTAAGAATGTCTGGAAATTTTATGATAAAGTAAACTTGCTGCTTACTTTAATAAAAATCAAATATATATTTAAATCATTTCAATTTGTGTTATATTATTAACCAAGCTCTAATATATTTTTAAAGTCTTTATATATCTTAATAAGCATAAACTGTTCTTCTCTTGATTACTGTGAAACTTGGGGAATTGCAATGTTCAAATTTGTGATAAGTTTCTAAGAAATTTCCACACAAGTTTTCTACTTAGGATGGAACATTTTTAATTATTAATAAAAATCTGTATAAGCTTAAAGTTTGGAATTCTTCATTATTTAATTTGATTACTCTAAAATCAAATATGATATCAAATATTTTGTGTAGAAAAGAATCTAAATTTCCTTTCAAATTTTCCATTCCAAAAATAAATAAAAAATAAAGCATTCTTTGATTTCTACTTTTATTACTATAAAATCAAATATTAAATGATATTTGTATCAGAAAGAATGGAATAGATTATATAAATTAATGTTTTATATATTCGCTCACTATATAATACAGAAAAAATTACAAAAATTTAATTTGTTTCTTAACTTTGCTTTAATAAATTTACTGCTGCATTTTTGGAATGATTGCCTCGTATTTTACTCACTCAAATGAATGTCAAGATCACATACAATTAAAATTACTTTTGATCTAGTCCATATCGACATGCTATAGCTTTTCAAAAGCTCCAGTTGAAGCATGGCATAGCTCAGCTGTAAAATGCCGAAGCGTAAACAGCTGAGTGCGTAAAGCAATGCAAAAGTTTAGCCACAATGTGGAGAAAGCTGCACATGTTGTTATTATTATTATTGTGCAATCTGGAAAGCGCAATGCAAACAGCTGAAACAGGTGAGCAAAGAGAGAGTGCGAGAGAGAGAGAGAAAAAGCTTTAGCAAGCTTCACAGGTTGAGACGAAATGGAAATGAAACTCGCACGTTGGGCCAAAAGCCACATGCAGAACACTTGGGGAAAGGGTGTCAATGGAAATATAAACTTTATAGATACGAAACGAAACATGAACAAACAAACACACACACACACACACACACACTTACACACACACAGACGCATGCATACGCACAGAGACACGAAGAGGACGTCGACGAAGCTGGCGGCACTTGAGAAAATTGTGAGAAGAATTTGTTCCATCAGTGAGAAAAACGCTCTGCAACTCGAGGTTGGCCAAAAAAGCGCTTTTCAATTCAGTTCGAGTCACGCAGCGAAGTGGACGTCTTTTTTTACTCGCTCTCTCACACGCTCTTCGCGCTCTCTCGCTCTCTCAGTCGCGCGGCCTCAACGTGTATCCTGCTGGCGCCTCAACGGTTAGTTTATAAATTAACAACAAATCAAAAGCAAAAACAAAAAGATATTAACTTTCTTTCATACAACTTAATTGAAGATAACAACAACGAAAAAAAAGACTTGTAGCTAAAGCTTTCTGGCGCTTTTCTCTGTACTTTTTTGTTGTTGATGAAAAATGCAATAAATTATTTAAGGCATTTTTGGTTTCGTTTCGTTTTCGCTTGTTGTTGTTACTGTGCTTTCGCTGCGCTCGCACTTGGCCCATTGGCCCAGTAGTCGCAGAGCCGAATTGAAATTGTTTGGCTGTGCCTCCAGCTGAAGCAAAAGCAAAAGCAAAACAACAATATTAACCTCTCACGCATACACTGAACATAGAACCGAATACCGAGAGTAATACGGAACACACGAGTGAGTGAACAGAAAGAAGACCGACCTCAACGAGCAGCGAACTCATTCATCAGTCAGTCGCGCGAGAGCAACTGACCGCATCTGTCGCATTGCATTGCGCTCCTTCTCAGCCGCAGGACCAACAAAAATAAACTTACAACAAAGAAATATACAATACATTAACTGTGTGTGCGTTTGTGTGTGTGTGTGAGATACTCGCGAGTTTCTGCAACTGCAATTTAATATCAATTCAATTAACTCGAGTGAGAGAAATCAATCAGCGCAGAGTAACGTAAAAGTAAAAGCAAAAGCAAAGAAAAACGCCGCCTTTCATCACTCCACTTGCCACTTGCCACACGCCACCTGTCACTTGCCGCACACGCCACACGCGCGCTGCCTGCAGCTGTAGTTTCATTTTCCTGTTTGGTTACAGGTGAGTTTTCTTTTTTTTGCTTTCTACTGTCATTGTGTTACCGAATTGCAACGCAATCGGGAGGGCTTGACTCTTGACTAACTCTGACCCAATTGCAATGCGCTTCAAGCCACAAAATCAATTTTCAGGTTGCCACTTTTGTTCTAAAGTCCTATTAAGCTCGAACTATGAATATTTAAAAGCGCACTTCTATAGCACAAAAACAAATAATACACATCCAAAATGAATCCATAAAACTGTATTAGTTTCGAGTGCGTAGCAGCTGCTCGCTTTACTATTTGACCTAAATATGGAATGCGTGTTATTGCTTTGCAGTTTAGGATTGAGGTTCCAGAAAAAAATACATAATACCATTTGGCCTGTGGATTTGTGAAAAGCTATTTTAAATTTTCTTAACCTGGGGTAATAGATAATCACAGAAGTCTCAATTATGGTTTAATGAACTCTCAACTTGGTTTGACCTAATGGGAAATATTTTTGTTTTAAGCATTCGATTGGAATAGTTTAGTAAACCTTAGCTAAAATTATTATTAAATTGCTTAGGCATGAAGAACAATAATTATTTTCAATAGTTTAAAGGAAAATATAAGGAATTTTGTACTTTATGGTATATTTTGAAAGCGATAATTATAAACCAGAAATAGTCTACGGTATATCTTAGTTTTTTTTGGTATACTTGAAGGTATGATTTGAATATAATACTATATTTATATACTGCAAATAGCTTTCGGCATGTTGTAGTATGATTTGGAATAATAATTTAATATATTTTAAAGTATTTTTTTGTGTAATATGGTATATTTTGATTGTAATAGTATATTGACATACCAAAAAAAAAGTTTTAGGTATATTTCAGTATTGCTTTGTATAACAATTTAGTATACTTTAAGGCATATTTTTATAAATTTTGTATTCTATGATGTATTTTTGATGTACTACTATATTTATATATAAAAAATAGATTTTTGATATACTTTAGGAATAATAAAACACTGTTTTGCTTTTATAAATAATTGGTAGCGGGTATCTCATAGTCAAGCGCACTCGACAAGTAACTTTCATATTTGTTATTTGATAATTATTATTTTTAATGAAACTTTTAATTATTTCGGTAAAAATTTGATTGCCTAAACTTATTCAGTATATTCATATTTTCTTTTCTAATCAATTATTTGTAAAGTCAAAAACTTCTCTTTTATTTTGTCTTCACCAGCTCTTCATTTCCCTTATGTTATATTTTGGGAAATCGGTCAAATCCCGGCGTATTTATTTCGAGCACAGCACAAAAATAAATACGCTTGTATATGGCATTCAATAAAGTCTCGTCTCATGACAAATTGAATTTCGCACAGTCAATCGCTCAATAGAAAGTGCTTTTGAAAGTGCTACAAAGAGAACTTTAATGACAATATTATCGAGAAGAATGCGTATTTAATATAATATTTATCAAATTCCCCAGATTATTGTTGTAGTAGCAGCAATTGCAGTAGCCCAGCTCAATTTCTTAGCAAACACACACACACTAAGAGAATTTTATGTGTAGCTCAAGTCTGCTTGCAAAAGTATTACGAGTGCACATTACGTATACGCCCCGCTGCACACAGGAAAAGCACAGCAGAGCAGAGCACACGCAGTTGGTAAATGTCATTTGTGTGCAAGAGTTCAATGTAGTTTAGAGAGCGAAGCACAACAGTAGTGAAACTGCTTGAATTACGTCTAATGAGACAGTCAAATCGTCATCGCAAAGCGTCCAAGGCGCCTGCCAGCTTCGACTCGTCTCGATTCGAGTTGAGTTCAGAGCCCTTGAGTTTTAGTTTGTGTGTGGTGCTTGAAATGCTTTGAATGCCATTTGCTGGCTGTTACTTTAATGGAAGCAATGCATGAGACGATGCCCAAGGACACTGAGCACGAAGGAAGACACGCCTCGGTTTTAGCCGCTGGCCAAAATGCCAACGGAGGCAAGCCCTTTAGCCAAATGTGCGCTTCGAAATACATTTTAGTTTTTACGCTACGCACTTTGCTACGGCGAATGGGAAAACGGCACGCGGCCAATGACGAAATACAAATTTGTTTTTATCGGGGCCTGGCCTCTTGTGTTTCCTGTTGTCCTTTGTCCTTGCTTAACTTTTTTTCTGCACAACGTTTGAGATTTGCTTTCGTTTGAGTTTCTCGCCTTTTTTGTTTGCGCAAACATTTTTATTTGATTTCACTTTGTTTCATTTGTTGATTTGATTTCCATGTTAATTTCGAATGGCAAAGTTTCGCCTTAAGTTAAGTTGGATCGATATTCTTCTTGTTCAAGAGGCGCAACAAAAAACGGAAAAAAAACGGGGGAAAAAATAAATGAAAAGATGCCGAAAACCAAACCCATTACGATTACACTCAAAGCGTCGTTTTGTTTGCGGGTTTTGCGGGAACGGAGCAAAGCGAAGAGCACCAGAGTATTTATGACATTTATGCTAATTATGCGAACGCCTAACAATCCCAAGTGGGCGGCACCCTCAACAAAAAACAAAAAAAAAACCCACCCAATGCCATAGAGCATTGTTTTAACAACATAAAAGTTGGGGGGTAGTATGAGACTTGCTCCTTGGCGACGCTGCGTATGCGTAATATTTGGTATTTCACTTTATTTTTAGACATAAAACAGCAAATGTTCTTGTTGTTGTTGTTGCTGTTGTCCTGCTGACAGATACATGCTGAATAGAGATTTCTTGTCAGCGCTGAGATTTCTTGGAGTGGCGTGAAAATCCAGCTGAGATATCTTGTAATTGATTTTCTTGCTATGCGAATTCAATACGCTTGCTTGCAAGAGATTACAGCGTAGTACACATAATTAATTATGAAATATGTGCGACACAATGAAGAGTTGTTATTCGCCGCTATTCAAAACTACATCGAGTTGAGAGCTTTTGATAACAAATTGCTTGACAGCATACTTCTTGTGTGATTTATTTCGACCAGAGACGAAAATTGTTCTAGTCTTGACTTTGGCTATCGAGAAGGAGGAAGAGCGAGAATTAGTTTGTGTTACAGACTCCGCCTTCATCTTGGTTTTCAGGGCACGCCCAAGCATTTAGGCGCCAAGACAAACAAAAACACACACACACACAAGCCTTTACCTCTTTCTCTCTGACGTCTGCTAACCAAAAAGACGACCCCGATCATTTTGTTTTGCTTTAGAGGCGGCTTTATTTTATGTTTGCTTTAATTTGTTTGTTTATTTCACTTTTTCGCCTAGTCGCAAAGGTCAAAGTTTTGCCAGCCACATTTTTGCTTTGGCATTCACTTTGGGCTTTTGTGTGTTCGTGTGTGGGCGAAACTCTTTGTGTGGCTTTAGTAACTCTCTCTAAATTTTGTTTATGAACTAAATGAAAATTGAAGGCTACACAACACAGTTTGTTGAGGACTCGAAGTGTTACAAAGCCAAAAACATTATTAATTAGAAATTAATAACGATGCGCATATATCTTTTAGTTTGGCAAACACAAACTTTCCCAAGTAGATTATCGCAAAAATATTTATGAGGCCAAGCAGAAAAGCTTTTAGCTTTTCAGCTCGTTGAAAAGGTCTCGCTGCAAGTTTCACCTGCTTGAAGTTGAACTCATAATTACGCTTTTGCGGCACATTAATCAAAGGACTTTGCCAATATTTTGTGCTGACATTGTACAAATGTTCGGCAATAAAATATGAACTTAAATAACGTTTATCGCGTATCGAGTTACGCAGCGACACGGCAAAATTGAAAACGAAAAGCGAAAAGAAAACCTCATTCAATTTGATACATGATTTATGTGTACGCTAAATTAATTGGCTTGTGATTCAAGTGCATATCAAGATCCCCATGACTTATCGCTGTGATATGTGACAGGATCTGAGTGCGTGGGCTTATTATGACCTTTCAAATCGAAATGCTGTCAACGTAAAAGCCTCGCACACGGAATATGCTAATACATGTGTCAACATATTGACGGGATATTTGTAGGAGTACATTTCTCCCCTCCCCACTCTTCACTTCTATTATAATTTATGCAAACTTTAAAACTAACTAACTAATTGTGCAACTATTCCTCGGACTAACTAAGCTTAGCTGCTGCTGCTGTCACATGTTGGAAAAGTTAATGAGAAAAATTTCCAATAAGTTGTGTGTTTGCTTTGACAGAAGTGCTTTACATACACGGTGCTCTGAATGTTACACGAACTCATCGACTGCTTTATTATGTTTGCCCTTCGGAATGAGCTAGAATGTGGCAAATAAAAGTTGCTAGACTTTGAGTTACGCTATGTCAAAGTTATTATACAATAAAATAAGTAATTATATATTAGTTTAGCCATCAAAAGTGTTCTAAATGCTGTAAGCAATTGAAAAAGATTTATTTAAAACATATTTCTCGAAAGAAAAAAACTATTTATTTCAGAGACAGCAGACAACAAGGGGCGAATATATTGCCAAATATTACAGACTTGCTGGAGTCGTAAGATATTTTTTGCGCCAAGTCATAGCAAGAAAATTTTAGCTTGCAGGGAAGCGTTAAAAAATGCACACAACACATTTTGTGCAGCGTTGATTAAATGACGCGCAGTGACAGTAACAAATGACAAAGAAGTTGACTTGGCAAGGCTCAAGTATCTTAGGGAAGTATTTAAACTACTTTGCTCACAAAGAATTTTAAGCTGCAATAAACAGTAGTGAAATCCACAATGCAAATATATTTTTATTGCAGTCTTAAATGCAAGCAACGATTATTCCACAATGCTCAACAATAATGTCAATCCAATCAACTGTGTGTGCTGTTTAGATATTACACCAGCCAATGGAAATTTAATTAATATTTGCTTGTATTTGCATAACAAATAAACAAACAAAATGGCAAAGCACTTAAATATTGATTGAATTATGTATAAGGGAGAGTTTTGAACTCATGTGTCAATACAATATTAATGAGAGAGAGACTTGCTTGCGTTGATCGACATGCAGGCAAGCAACTTCCGTTTCCGCTGCTCAAAACTGCAAAATACAAATTGCATTTCCGCTTCGCAATTTTGGCAGCCACTCGAACAGATTTGCCCAAAACGCACATCAATTACTCAGAGGAGGACTAAAAACTAATACACACTTGCTGTAGTTTTGATTATCCAAAATTAAACATGGCGTACATGCGAATTGAGCATTTCCGCTTCAAAGCACGCACCTGAGAAGGGGACAGGGGAAAGGGGCGTAAAACTTTCATTTATTTATTGGCTAGCAGAGAGCAAATCAGCATGACCAGCGAGTAATATTGTTTAGCAACCCGCTGGGAGAGAAACACAGAGTGAGAAACTTTGTTCGCACTCAACAGTTGTTGCCCGTTGAAATTGAGGATTGACACAGTAGTTGGAGTCCATTAAATGGCTCAGTTTGCAGGTGCACACACACACAGTGGACGACATTATTAGCTTGTGCGGTTTGTGCTGCTGTGGTGTCGTTTACTCTGCTTCTTGTTGTTGTTGTTGTTCTGGTTGTTGTTGTTGTTTTTTGGCCTGTCGTTTTGGCTTAACAGCTAATGGACTCAAATTGTCCTCGTTGCTTCCGCTTTGCATATTCGGCCCTCTTTGTTTTCCTTTCTTTCTTTTCTCTTCTCATTTTCATCACCTGCTGGTTTCTGTTTTCAGTCTCTCACTCGTTCTCTGCCTAGCGTGCTGGGTCAATCAACGTTTATCGTTTGTTTTGCGATTTTCTTGGGATTTTGTTTTGGCTTTCACAACAAAACATAATTAAAATGGCAGCACGGTTCCTGTCCAACAGGTCAACACATTGCTTGGTTGGAAATATTACCAGATTAGCTTTTAATAGGCATTTTGATGAATGCACTTGGATTTCTTTTCATATTTATATCAAAAGAAAAGACTCTTTAAAGCTATCCCAGCTTTGTTTAAGAGCTCAACACGTGGCGTATACTTTATTTCTTTGTTGGAAATGTTGTCAGTTTATGTTTGCTGTCAGCACATTGCGTATACTTAATATTAGATGCAATTTAATATGTTTGAACGATGAATTTGAACGTCAACACATTGCGTATACGTAATATCGGGAGAGATTAGCTTAGCAATTGAATTTTTCTAAAATAAGCCTAGCTACGTTAAAAGTGTAACACGCTACGTATGCGTAACGCCTAGTTGTTGTCTCTCAGGTCAACACATTGCGTATACTTAATATTTGCTGCAATTTTATATGTTTGAGTTGTCACTTTGGAGGTCAACACGCTGCGTATACTTAATATCAGGATTTTAAGGAAGGAAATCTTTCTTTTCAAATTAAGTGTATATGTTTTGGAAAATTGATCACGTTGCGTATACGCAACTTCTATTTGTACCTGTGAACACATTGCGTATACGTAATATTGGGGTTTGAAATATGGATAGATTAACTTATTTTATGTGTTGCTAAATGCAATTAAGTTTTAAAGCATCATTTATGAATTTAAGTTTAAGAATGTATCATATTGCGTATACGTAACTTCTACTTGCGCCTTCCACCAACACATTGCGTATACGTCATATGGGATTTGATATAAAGAAAGATTAGTTCAGATATTGACTTAATGCTTTCAAATTAAGTTCAGCAGTGCTTAAATTGTAATACATTGCGTATACGTAATTTTCGTATTGTCTAATGCATTTTAATATATTCGCAGCTTCTGCTCAGTTGATTCTCTCAGGTCAACACATTGCGTATACTTAATCTGGTCAGCTCATAAATGAGAAATTGCACCATTAGCTTGTTAGAGTTAGAAAGGAATTAGCGAAGAACTTTCTGCACTTGCTGCAGCGGCATTTATGAACTTTGCTTTTGCTTGCTTGCTGGCTTGCAACTGACAGACTCGTCATAAACTAAGCCTCAGGTGGAAATCAGATTTTGCACTGAAGCCGAGCGCTTCAAGGTTGCAGCGAGGCAAGCGAGGCAAGTGAACCGCAAACCGCAACTGTGCTCATCCTACTTGACTAAGTACGAGCGTAATCTGAGAGCACATTCGCCCCCAACAAAAGCATCAAACTGAGCTCCAATGCTGGCCACAAAGGCAAACTGGAAAGCCAAAGGCGACCGGATGCCAGGCGAAAAGCGCATTTAGGCCATATATGCACATAGATAAAAGATGCAAAAGGAGTAGGATGAGAGCAGGAAAATCATAACTGCCTGGCTGAATTGGTCAACGATGCATGGCCGAACTAAAAGCGACGGTTCAGCCATTGATATGTGTTTCTAGAGAGGTCAGTTTCAAAGCTAGAAACAGAGAGAGAGAGACAGAGAGTGAAAATGGCAAATGCTTGTGTGACATGCATATGCAAATGGCTTTAGGTTATTGTAATTTCTAGCATAATTACTTATACGCAAGATAATAGAAACTGGAGCACTGGCAAAAAGAGTAGAGTCAACGTCTCTCCTATTTGCATAATCCTCCAGTTCACAGCTTTGGGGCGCTCTCTGACTTTCTACTACTACAACACATCGAGGAAGATTAGCAGGTGCTTCTTCCCACTTCGTTTGTGCTGTTGCATTTTGCAATTGTGCATTTAATTTTGCATTTTTATTTCGCTTTTATAAGCGCCAACGACTTTCCACATGCCACTTGCCACTTTTATGGCCGGCCATTAAAACAGTTTAAGTCCTTAAGGCCATTCGCATAAACAATTTAAATGTATTTAATTGACTTGGCCAAATCGTAAAAGGCTTAAAAGTTCCGAGAGAGAGAGAGTTGCGCGCTTATTTGCCTATAAATTCAGCTTGAGTCTTGATGAAATCAAAACACAACCAGCCAGCCCGGCAAATTAAATGTCTTTGTGGCCAACTATAGTTAGTTTTTTTTGTTGGCTGTGCGTGTGTATTTTAATTATGCATACGCCATGTGGAACGGTCAGCTTAAACAATCCATTGCCCTTTGGCCAATAGACGGTCAATCATTAATCATTTACATATGCGACCTTATTAATTGGCTAACGTAGCTCACGTGTGTGGATTCAAATGTGTGTGTGTGTGTTGTGTTGTGTCTGCCGAGTGATTTACGTGCAACGCTTTGAGCGCTTATCCAGGCACAAATTGAATGCATACACAATCAGCTCTTTAATCATATGTAAATCGTTGTAATTTACGACGAGTGTGAAGCATTCTCAAGCATTCCTCTCTCTCTCTCTCTCTCTCAATGTATGCATGTGACGAAAGGAGTAATCTCTGCATATATAAAATAGTCTACACATATATAATATTTGTTGCCTTTGCTGTGCTCCCGAGCAAGTTAAATTACTTGCAGCACTCTTCATTTGCGACATTAATGAGAGGGAACTTTAATGAATTTCAAGCTTAAGTATAATAGATATAGAAACACAATTTTAGAGATGCAATCACTATACAATTTATGCAGCTTGTAGGTGAAAGATAGTTGAAGTAGCTAAATAAACTTTGTTGAAATTCTTAAGTCTTCATCTGTTATAGAAACGAAAATCTTCTTGATTGTGAATGCTGCTTGCTATTTGTTCATTTAAAAAAGCTTTCGATTTTATATTCTGATAATTTTCAATAGTTGTTTAGGGTTGCTAAAAGTTTACTTAATGTCATCATATTGTCAAGCAACTTGCTGTTATAGAAAGGAGAATCCAAGCAATAATGATAAAGGAAATATTATTGACTATCAAAGCAAATAAAAGTGAAAATTAAATGAAATTAATGTTAACATTTGACGCGAAATTTCAATAGTTTGTTTTGTGTTTTAAAAAGTTTGCTCAATTAAAACACATTCTTAAGCCAGTATAGAAACAGTCAACTAGACAAATATAATAAATCTTTTTGATTATGAAGGCAAAACCAAATTAGAAATATGCACCTCTAGCAAACCAGTGAAAACTTATACGTATTCATTTGACAAACATCGCTTGCATCATTCGCTTACGCGAAGGACACAGCTGTCAGCTAAACAGCAGCTGCAACCAATCACAAACCGAAAAAAAACAAACAAAAGGCGAAAGGAAATTCTCATTTTGCATTTTCGCGCAAGAGAAGAAGAAGAGAGAGAGCGAAAAAAACAAAACGAGTCTGTGGCAATTTTCGCCGTATGTTTGATGATTGATTCCTGCTAATCTTGAGCCTGAATTGTTGACATGTGAAACAAAAGCGCTGACAACTGTCGACGGCTTTTCATCTGACAGTTGCACATAAATAATCACAGTCGCATTCCCTTCCCCTCTGCATTTCCCCGCTCTGTGTGTGTTTGCGGTTGACCATAAGAGCGAAACGAACGCGAATGCGGCGCGTGTAATTGACCATTGTGCTCTCTTTCTCTATGTAGGCTCCAAGTGTCCTGCGGATGCTGTGTGTCGATTGACGTCAGCAGTTTTGTTTAGTTCACGTTTGTCACTCATACTCTCTCTCTCTCTTTCTCCCACACTCCTCTACTCCCCCCTTCTTGGGTCGCCGGCTCCCAGCTAATTAACTGTGCGCGGTTCTGACAGGAAATGTGCTAACTGTCAGCCGGATTCGGGTAATTAATCTCTTTACCGGCCATGCCCCAAGAAAATGGGAGAAATGGGAGCGAGTGAAGCGCGCGCGTTTTGATGCGAAAATTTCGCCGGGTTTCCTCAATTTTGTTGTCGGTCTTAAATGTGCGAAATGTGTGTCAGGGCCGGTTAGCGTTCTTCTTCTTCGTTGTCCTTGCAGTGCAACACTCGCAAATTAAATAAAAAATACAGTACATATACAGTATATATATCCAGTATTCAAATGCCGGTTGGACAATATATTTTACAGTGGAAATCAAAAGCCGTCGGGCACGAAAATATATAAAAATATATGTATACGAAATGCAAAGCAAAACTGGGGCACAACATTTCAAATGCGAAGCGAGAGGATAACAAACAGCAAGCACACAGAGCACAGGATGAGCGTAAACATGTGGGCAGCATCCCAAATACAAAATCAGCATATCATCTGCGAAAACTAAGTTTGCATATACCCTGTACACTTGCTTTAAGTGCACAACAAAAAGAAAAAAAAAACAACGTGGTAAAATACCGAATAAAATCTTTAATCAAGATTGTATGATGCCAAAAGTTAATTCTTGAATCAACAAAAACTTTAGATTGCTTAATCCTGGAATTAAAGATTATAATCTTGTTTCAATAATGAAGAAATCACAAATTTAAACCAAGAAAGCAAAATCTTCATACAAGATCAACACTATCATAAATTTAGTATGCTTAAAATAAAACTTAAAAAAAAAATCTTTTTTCACATTTCACAGCTAACGGCAAAAACATAGGGAATTAAATTTGAAAGGCACAAAATTCCAAAATTTTAGAAAACAAAAGTAACATCTTATTCTTTATGATCGCAGTATTCTTTGTAATGTACAATAAAACATTCTTCTAGCCAGATTACAATCTTAAAATGAAATGTTTTTAATCTTACAATTTAAGAATAAAAGATTAAAGAACTTGTCAACCCAAAAATCTTATTTGAAGATTGTCTTTTTTAAGATCGAAAATTTCTTTAATCTAGACTTGAAATCTAGATGTTTTCTCTCTGTGTAGAAAGAATTAAATGTCATATTTCATAGCCAAAAGTTTGTATACATCAATTGCCATTTCTTCGCACAAGTCTTTAGTTCTTGTTGGTCAGCCTTTTGCTGTAAGTTTTGAATTCTCTGAAGCAGACTTTTGGCTTCGTACTTGTTCTTATTGCTGCTCACATGCCACAAGCAACTTTTCAATTTTGACAATAACAAAATAACACTAAAGTTTGCCGAAGGCTTGCTGCCAGGAGATTTCCGTTTTTTTTTTTTTGCTTTCACCGTGGCTATAAAATAATAAAAATGTGTGAGAGGCAACTCAAAGAGATTTCTGCTGAATTCAATTTCGTGTGTCGACTACAACAACCACACCAAAAAAAAAGAAACTCACCCAAACACACACATGTGCCGTTGAAAACCGTCAACAAGGACATGAGGCGCCAAGGCCCAGGACACAAGACACAGAACAAGCAAAGGGAAAAGCGAGAGACCGAGCGTTGACGGCATGAAGCTGACATTTTAATAAAAATAAATTTGATCAACACTTTGTTTGCTCTGTTTGAATTCGCGCTGTTATCCGATATCTACTATACGCCCATTCGTATTTACTTATTTGTGGCATGAATTCCGTATGTGATATCGAATATAAATATGATTTATTCCACTCCCACACATACACACACACACACACACACACACACACACAAACATAGGATATACACTCAACTTCTGCATACTGCATGAGTGGGCAGCCCCGAAAATTCAATTGCATATTATACAAAAAGATTTTTCAATTAAAATGCGTATATTGAGCCCTAGAGAATGCAATATGTGAAACAAATTTGCGATAGAAACTAATATGATTTGTGCCTCATTTGTTTTTTTCAACTCTTTTAAAACTTTCTCTGTTATTGATTTATTAGTTGCTATTGTTCTATTGGTTAGTAAACAATGTAGCATAATTGAAATTTATTTACTATTTTTGTTCAACGATTTTCAATTTTATGAAGCTATAAAATTTTTGTGTTTTTAAAATTTAGTTCAACCCAATAAAATTAATTTTTCAATTACTGACACAACACCGAAATTAAGTTATTAAATTGTTTTATAAAGTGTTGCTTTATATGTTTGATAATTCAAAAATACTTTTCCCACTCATTTCATAAGTCAACAGTGTCAAGTGCTTGACAGCTAGTTAAATTTTGCTATAAAAACGGTGGCAGCGCCTGCTTGACAAGTGGGCAACACCTCAGCAAAGTGAGTTGGCAGCACTCGAAACTTGCTTAAAGTTCTTGCGAGTGAAGTTGGGCGCAGCTTTAACAATTTGGCCTTGGCTGCTTGTGTTTGCTTTGGCTCTGGGCAAATATGTTAAGCAACGACAAGCCGAAAAAGCGCACCACATCCCTCCCACACACAATGCAACCTTCCGCTGCTGCTCGCTGCTGGCAATTATATATGCCACCTGCTATATATAAACACATAGTTGTGCAATCAAACAGACCGTAAATAATCAACAAAAAAAAAAAAAAAAGAGAAAGAGCTGAAACATCGCGGACAGCTTGTCACGAGCGACAGCAACTGGAGCCAAAAAATTTACGAGTGCCACCATAAAGTATATCGACACAAAGGCAACGGCAACGACAACGAGGCAAACACAAACAATACTCAACAGCAACGCGAAGCGTAGTTCATTCCATGTTCATGACGGACAATGGTCAATGGCTCGTTGGTTGCCATAAGGTTTTCGTCCTGTTAGCTGATGTTGCCTGATGATGAGTCAGGGGACACGGTTACCGCCTGCACTTCCGCTGCATGCGATTCCCACTCCCTCTCTCTCTCTTCTCGTTTCGTGCTTTTATTACATCCGGCAGCTGTTGCGGTTTGCGGACACGAACATTGCGAATACAGCGAGTCCGTTGATGTCACGGCAAATGAAATCGAGTTCAGACACAAACGAATATGTGATTAGCACTTTGCCATTACACACGGCACACGGCAAAAGCGCGTTCGACAATAAAAATTGTATTTGAAAGCGAGCATTTTACGAGATGTACTCACAGCTCTTATCGAGTGAAGGAAGCAAGCCAAGTCATGCTTCATGCTTACTCAACGAGTGACCATCTTAGCTGACACGCCCCCCTCCCCCACAAAGAACGCCCAAACACACACACAGAGAGAGAGAAAAGAGCACTTGCCTTGGTCTCGATAACAACATTCTTGACCTGCCTCACACTCGAAGCGATTTCGTTTTTCAATTCCGTTCTCGCAGGAAGCTTTCTCATGGAGAAAGTCATTGGAGATGGTCTCGAGTTCGTGTTGTTGGGGGAACAAATAGAAGGAAAGTGAGAGTGAAATAGAGAGGAAAAACTGTAACAGATGGGGTCACGAAGGGCGAACACGACATGTGTGTGCAACTCTAGAAGTTATGGTAATTGAAGAAGTGCTTTTCGTAAACATGAACACATGGAAAATGGAAAGAGCGGAGAGCATGATAAAAATCTCAACTCACATCTTTAGATTTTATAAAGATTTTAAGCAAAGAAAGTAATAATTAAGCACATGTAATTAAAAGGAAGTAATAGCAATTGAAGAAATCATCAAGACCTCCCTAAGTTTCTTTTATATGACCCACTCACGACTCACGATATTCCAATTTATTTCGCTAGAACAAAACATAACAAAGTTGCTATCCCGAGAAGTAGAAGTAAAAGTTGAAGAGCTCTTAAACTCTTTACACGTTCTTTGTTATTTGACTAACTCACGACACACGCTCATCTCTAGCACTCACGGTGTATAAGCATTTTACTTTGGTGTATTATTATTTAGTTCTCTATAACAAAATAAAATAAACGCAGTTCCCATGCAAAGAAGTCGAAGCAATTAAAGAAGTCTTCAACTCTTCAAAAAGTTTGCTGTTATTTGACGTACTCACGACTCACGACACACGCTCATCTCTAGCACTCACTGCGTAGAAACATTTTGCTTTTTGTGCTCTAACTGCGTTTGTTTATTTCACTTTTATTGTTGCACCTGCCACACACTACTTTTTGAGTGGTGTTTTCTGTGTTTTTTTTTTTTTTTTGGTCTTTTGACTTCTAGCAGAGCAATCAATTTTATTGATTGCATTTTCATTTTCAATTTCAATTTCGATTGCAATTGCAAGTGCTGCGTTTAAGGAATGCCAGAAATGCATTTCATTAATCACAGCTTTTGCCATTTGCAATTTGCAATCACATTGACGAATCTGCCACAAGCTCACACACACACACACACACATACACTCTATTTAATTATGCTTTTTGTTGCGTGAATAACTCGATTGCATAAAAAAAAAGCGTACATACGTTTCTATGACAATTGCCGGCGTCCATTTTCAGCGCAGACTTGTGCGGAACTGAGCAACGACCAGCCGAGGTTTATTTATTTCATTTACATTTCACATTATTCTCTCTCTCTCTGTCTGTCTCTGCTCGTGCAAAGAATCCCAAAAGCAACCAAACGCTTCTGGCCATTTCTCTATTTTGCTTTTGCCATGGCCATTACCATTGCCATTTAGCAGCAGGCGGAAATGCGCTCGTAGTCTTCTTCGTTGTCGTAGAATATCTGCGGCAAACTAAACTCAATATTTGCACTCAATAAGACAAAGTGCACTAATTGTCTACAGCATAATATTATCATTTGCTTTGCAAACATTTGATTGGATGTGAAACTAATGCAGCAAAGCTCAAAGATATCAAACACAATGTTCAACAATACGATTGCATAATACAAATTTCATCAGCTTTGTACGCTGAGAATAGAGCAAATATTATCACAGTTTAATTCTATACAATTCGAATCTTTTGCGAACGGCGTATTTACTATTCTCCAATCCTAATAGTATTTGAACTAGATTAAATCCCTATATAGAGAAAAACATACAATACAATTTAAGACAAGTGAGGAAGTTAGAGTAGACTGAGCTCGAGAGAAACCCGCCACCCATATTCAATAAATACAAACACTGTGTGGTATTATTCCTAAAATATACCAAATTAATATACTGAAAAATACTAAAAATACCAAATTAATATTCTCAATAAAAGGACAAATGTAAGGTATTATTCTTAAAATATTTGTTTAATGAATATACCAGAAAATAACTAAAATATACTGAAAAATACTAAAATATACCAGATTAATATACTGAAAAAATAATAAAAGTATACCGAGTTAATATACTGATGATTTAAAACATATTAAATTCATATACGGGGAAAATACTAAAATATACCAAGTTAATATACTGAAAAGATACTACTATACCAAAGTTTTATTACCCTTCTAAGGACAACGAAGTTATAAAACACTTCCCATGGCTAGCGAATATAATCTGTCCTTTTACCGTCTTCTAATAAATCAATTCTTTTATCAATATGATTTTTGAGTGTTCTCCTTTATTTTGAGTATTTTTAATTGTTTAATTGTACAAAATTTAATGGCTTTTACTTTACTTTAAAAATCAAACTCACATCACTTAAAAGCAAATCAAATTAAACAGTTCAAACGGCAATCTAATATACGCAGCACTTTTAATACTTGATTAGGCACAATTATCATAAATGCTTGCTCAATATCTTGAGCACAATTCGAATTCGAATGCGTAATTGGCATCAAATTTCCACTCTTGGCTACAATTCACTTACACTAAGTGTCATGAAATTTGATGTGCGAAGTCAGAGTGAGAGTCGGAGAATTTTGATGGGCGTTTATCAGCAGTGCATTGGGGCAAGTTTGGAGGGAGCGCGTTAATTAATGTTATTAACTAATCACTCAAGTGTAATGTCCTTCTAATTTATGTCGTAAATGGCTGGCAGGAAAACCAACGGCAAACGGCAAATGCGAAATGGCAACGCCCCACAGCGTGAGCACACGAAATTGAGCGCTTTGTTGGGACAAAAAGTTTTTCGCCATCAAAATTATGACCTTACACGCAACGACAAGCTAGAAAGTATGCCACAAAAAAAAAACATCGAAAGAAAAAACTTTGAACGCTAGCTAGTGAAGCCATCAAAAGTAGTTGTTGTATATAGACTCGTGGAGGAAAGTTGAATCGACTTTGGGTGCTGGGACAAATCACGCTGACTGGCTCAACATGACAGGCAGCAAGTGATGATAAATGAACACACACACACACACATAGTTTGTCGGTCAGTTGCACTTGCTGCCAACAACAATCGAAAATTTCAAGCACATACGCTGCGTATGAGTAATTTACTCGCTTCGTGTGTGCGTTGAGTGTTTGTTATGTCGCATTATTGACATTTTTATTAGGCCACTTTTCGCCCATAAAGCAAACTTGTTAATTCGCGGCATATGCTTCACATTTTCTCCCCCCTCCCTCCTACTCAAGTCACACTCACACTCACACGCATATTCATTTACACTCATTTGTGGTGTGGTGTGAATAACGGCGCACATAACTTGATGCAAATGGCCAACTGGGGAATTATTGTTTTGTTCTTGCTCTCTCGTTATTGTTTTGAAGCCTGTTTTTGTTGTTAATATTGCTGTCGGTGTGGTTCACAATTTGATTACAATTTGGCGTTTGTAATTTTTCGTGTTATTCACGACAATTTGCAATTGCTTCGTCGCTGCTTTGCATTCCATTTCCATGTTATATTTGCTTAATTGCTTCGCGGCAAAACGCACAAAAGGGAAACGTTAATTACTTTATGCTAACTGAAAGTAATTGAAGTGCGATACAATCAGCTAGCTGTCAGGCAGCTGTCTAAACGAAACGAAATGCTTTCAAGATTGTATTATTTTATTTTTTTTTTATAGACTTTAATAAAACAAAAGTAATTAGGAAGAGTGAAAAACAATTATCAACTATCAGATAGTTCACGCTATATGAAGTTTTAAATATGCTTAGGAAATTATTAAACAGCTTTGGCAGTACACACAACTAATAGAATCATGTGGTATTATTTTTAATATATACAAAAATCATATACCGAAAAATACTGTAATACACATTACAGTAACAATAAGATACCCGCTATTGATTTTCATCAAAAACCATAAGAATGCGATATGAATTTTAAAATGTACAAAAACAATATACTGACAAAATACTAAAATATACTAAAGGTTATATTTGATATACCATGAAAATATACTAAAATTACGCTTTATATTCAATGAATTATTTGTATTATTTTAACAATATGCGAAATTAATATACTGACAAATACTAAAATATACCAAAAGTTATATTTGATATATTTCTATACTATCAAAATATACAAAAATTACGCTTTCTATCCAATTATTTTCGATAATAATAATATTCCGGCTTCTTAAGCCGCGCGCTTAGTCTGCTGGAAATTAAATTAATTCTGTGCTCAGATTCTGCACGAAAAGTTAAATGTTTATGCCCAAACTATATATAGAGTAGTAGTTCAGAGAGTGGAAAATTTCGCTGCGATGTCGTGCTTAGCGATAATACTCTTTTCTGGCCTGGGCTTAGTCTAGTGGAAATTAAATTAATGCCAAAAGCTTAACAGCCAATTGAGTGATACAATCTTTTGCTGAGTATTCCTGTTGGCCAACTTCAAAAAGGTAGACAATTGTATTTGATATGCGTGAAAAGTATAGACTGTACTTTTCTCTCTCTCTCGCTCTCTCTCTTGCTTTCTGTCGCTTAAATTATGCGTAAGCTGCCGTGAAATTAATCAAAATAAGTTAAGAAACTTGACAGAGAGTTTGGCATATCTGCATGCACCCTCAGTGAATGATTTGCGACTTGGGGTTGTGGGTTGACTAAAATCTACTCTCAAGACAGCAGCTCCGCTCCTTCAACGGATGGAACGTGTGTCCAACTGGCGAAAGTTCAAAGTTCAGGCGCGTGCCAAACGAGAGGCGACACGAAACCGAGAACATGACTGGCATTTCCGAGACTAAATCAACAGTTTGCCATTTGCTCATCTCATCTCATCTGGTCTCCTGCCCACGTTGTGTAAATGCCAAGAGCGTGCAAAAGCCAAAAAAAAAAAATCCCTTCCCTTCCCTTCTCGTTCCTACAGCATCTACGAGTATGCTGTCATATTTGCACTGCGTTGCTTTCATGGTCATAATGATAATTGCGCAGCGCAGGCAACGCACTGGAACATTTTTCGAAACACACGCACACACACACACTCCATTGAGCAAGTTCTCGTAAATCAAACGCAGTGATTCGCTCACTCTCTCCTCCCACCCTTCAACCTCAAACTCAAACTCCAAAACCCAGCCAGAACACACTAGAACACATCCAGTGGGGACGTCCAGCTGAGCAGAGACGAGAGACTTCTCTGCTATCGAAATTAAGTGCTCTTGAAATTCGATGAGGGAAGCTAATCTGTCGGCTCACTCAATCAGAGAGCAGAGCGGGAGAGGTAAAGAGAGAGAGAGCAGCGGGGTCAGCATCAAATGTTAACGCCATTGTTTGCATTCTGGCAATTATATTTAGTAAAACAAATCAATGAAATGTAATGAGCCGGATATTGATGTGCACATTACCTCATAACATATACACATATACATATATAAATAGTTAACGCAATAAGTAAGACATTATGTGTGCTGCACATTAAATCTCAATCACTTGGAAGGGGATTAAATGGACAAGCTGTCAGATAGGTGAAGTCTAAAGCGGTCAACTAAATTTAGTAACAAAAAAAGTCATTTCACTTACCAAATTTTAGAGAGAAAAAACGTGATATATATTTTAACTGAAATAAACAAAGAGATATAGATATTCATTTATAGAACTGTTAACAACATTATTTAGAAATTAATATAAAGATAAAGCACACAACGTAGTCAACATTTATAACCCAAACTTCGTCCACAAAATATAGGAAAATGATTGCTTGATTTCGTTAGCGTGCTTACAATAATTGCAGAAACTAAGTGGCCTCAACATTCAGCATTTAAATGTCAATCACGCTTTATTACAATTTAAATAACTAACCGAAATCTGATAGCTAAACAAGCAGGAAATTATTGTGGTCGATTTATGATAACTGAAATTACATAATAAATAATAAAAGTAACTAACAACATTTAACTAAAGGTCATCAACGCTTTATTATAATATAAATATTAAATTTGAAATTAGTGTTGTTTATTTATGATAATAACTAAGTAAGGCTAACTTACTGCTTCAACAGAGAAATATAAGTCAATTAAGTTTGATTAGAACTTAAATATCTAATAAAAATATAATACTTAAATACTAAAATTATAATATTTTCTGTTACTACCTGCTTCAACAAAGAAATATAAGTCAATTAAGTTTGAGTAGAACTTAAATATCAAATAGAAAAAAAAAACCCCAACTATTATTTATGATACTAAGTCTAACAAGTTGCTACCACAACACTTAGCTGAAAGCCAATTAAGTTTTATTATATCAAATTGAACTCTTAACACTAAAAACCACACAGAATTTATTGTGTTGATCTAGGTAAAGTTGCTGGAAACTTAAATTAAATAAAAAGCCATATGCGAGTATTAAATAAAAAGTTAATAAAGCATTTATTGGGCTTCAACTTTGGACTTTGTTGTTGATGTTTGGCATCAAAACTTTTCCATTAATCAAAGTTTGTATTTTCATTCGTTTTCTCGATTTTCTTCGACTTTTCCAGCAGACCCACTGTGACGTGCATAAATGAAAGGAACGTGCGATGCAACTGAATCCAAGCAAACATACTGAAACGCACTACTGGATTGTGAGTATATTGTTGAGCCTTGAACTTTTTATTTCCTTAGGTTGTTTTTTTTATTATAATATTCACGCGACAACGTCGCGACGAATCGTAAACTTTATTGCTGGGCCAACTTTAAGACTCGCTCCCTCAACATTCCCCGCAATTATGGTGCCATTAATATTTGAGAGAGAGAGAGAGAAAAAAAGGCAGGAAAGGAAAAATGAATCGTTGCCAAAAGTGCAGATGGCAAAATGGCAGGATGCAAGCCAGGATCATATAGTCGAAAAGGGCCAACGTTGCACATTGTTCAGATTGGCAGCCTGCCAGTTTCACTCAGAACTTCGCTTCTAACAGCAGCTGCCACGGAGGAGGAGGAGGAGAGGGGAAGGAATCAAAAGACAAAAGCCGACTAGCAAAATGTCTGCACACAAAACTGGCGATAGAATTTTATTGTGCTGAAATTGTTGGAAAATTACAAATTGCCGAGCACAAAAACTCCGTGTCCCCCCCTCCCCCCACCTCGATGACATGTGCCTTTTGATGGTTTCATTTAGCGGCTTTTCACAATGGCGAAAATCTGTGCTAAACACACACACACAGAGATGGAAACTTGTCTAATGGTTATTTCAGAGGCCAATGCACTTAATTAACTGCTTTAAGATTGTTCCGGTTTCCGTTTTCATATTGCTATTGCAATTTATTAGACGAACATCGCTTGATAGACATGTTTATCTTGCTCTGGACTCAATTTAATAAATCATCTGTGTGTGTTTGTTTTTCTCTCTTTGAGTTGGGGTCAGTGATGCGACAGATTCGTAAAACTGATTTCTATGGCCATGTCACACAGTTGGCCTGGCTTCGATCCAAAAATGCCAATGCAATTGACATTTGGGTTTGCAAAATTGATGATGTGCCCAGTTTATAATCCAAAAGGTTTTGCTCCAACACTCACAACCCTTTTAAATAGAAAGAATTGAACGAAACTTTGGCAAACTTAATGAAGCCCATAACTTTTAAGGCATAAAGCTGTTAAGTGATTCTTCATCCAATGACATTTCACTCGCTCGAAAGACAATCAATCAAGCGTATTCAATTAAATTGATGGCGCTAGTAAAGCGGATGACAATTAATGGAAAGTGAAAAAAGCGCAACTTATAAAAATATGTTTCTTTTCAGACCCTATTTTGGTGTGCCTTGGGAGGTTTAATATTGGGTGGAATCGTTGTCATTTCTTACTGGATACGACGATGCAGGTATGTAAAGCGTACTATAAAAAATCATCATCAGTTACATCATTTGGCAACAATGTTATCCAATTAGCGGCAGACATGTCTGCGAATTTTACGCATTTTTTTCAGGAAACTTTTCGTGAACTAAACTTAACTAAACATAATTTACTTTGTGTGTTATGAGTGTGATTTTTTTTGTAAATTGTCAACGGACTAAGTCTCGCAGCACGTGACTGTCAAGGCGCAGACAACGTGCAGCAAGACGAGACTGTGGTCGGGGGAGGGTTTAAAACTGGCCTATGACTATGACTAGTATGACAATGAGCCAGCCCCACGTGAAGCAACTGAGAGACTCAGTCTGAGGCATTCCAATGCATTCAAAGGCTGACAACAGACAGCTGGCGCCAGACAGAGACGGCATGAGAATGAGAGAGAGAGCGAGTAGCATTAGCTACAAAAGACAAAAGCTGCCACTCTCGGTGGACGGTCGACGGTCGACGGACAGAATGCCAACTGAATAATTCAAGTCGGCAATTGGACTTGGCTGCGAGCAATTAAGTTAATGATGCAAGGTCACTGGAAGTGGTAGCCACAGTTCTCTCCTCCTCCTCCTCCACCTCCTCCTTCCAATTCCAAACAAAATAAACAAAAAACAAAACGAACTGTTGAGAGAAAGGGGCGAAGCTAGTGTACTCGCTGCTTTTAATACCCGCTACCCATAGGGTAGAAGGGTATTATTGCTATATGCCGGCAGGACATGTTAAAGGCAGAAAGAGTATGTATGTATTAGTCAACGTCAACAGCTTAGATGATATCAGTCTGTCCATCTGTATGTCCTTATGAAATACAAGATCTCAGTCTAAAAATCTGGTATATTTTTAATGTAGGTATATTTTAGTATTCTTGTGGTATATTCTTGGTGTATTTGTTTATTGACATACTGGATCACAGGCTGGCAATTTGGTATATTTTTATACTATATGGTATATTTTGAATGTAGTCCAATATCAGTATACTACATACAGAATATTTGTTGGATGCTGGATGCTGACAATCTGTTATACTTTGAATGTAGTACAATATCGATATACCAAATATAGACTTATATATACTTTAGTATTTTTGTGGTATATTTTTGGAATATATGCAGGATAATAAACTAGATCGCATGTTAAGAATCTGGTATATTTTCAATGTATTACAATATCAATATACCAAATATTAGCTTCGGTATATTTTGGTGGTATATTTTCAGTATATTTGTAGAATATGCTTTTATCGAAAAATGGATAGCGGGTATCCCACAGTCAAGCACAATTGACTCTAGCTTTCTTACATCGTTTTTTTTTTTTGCCGCTGCTGCCACCCAAAGAATGACGCAGTTGACATTCCAAGGCGCCTGAGGCGCCGGGAGGAAGGGTGTGGTGACCACTAAGAGCACCGCCGAGGGGCCTATTACGATGGTTGGCGCCAGTTCGTCCCTACACTAACACTAACACTCACTTACACACTCACACACTAACACTCACTCACACACACCCATCAATTTATTAAAGGACAAACGCACAAAAGGACAACTGGCATGGCCCAGAGAAATGTAGTTTGTGCGTTTGTGTTTAGTTTCCCTTCGGCTGCGTTTTATTTCGTTTCGTGTCTTTCACGCGAAACCCAAAGGCCAACGCTTCGTATACGTAATATACATATAAACACAGTCTGAATGTGTGTGTGTGTGTGTGTGTATGAAAAACTTTTCCAATTTCCATATGGAACTCACAAATAGGAAACAGCAAACAGTAAGCGAACAAACAAACTGAAATATTTGCATACAAACGAATGTCCTGCGACCAAAATGTGTGCCCAGTGTGCACACACACAAACACACATATGTACACACATATATTTGTATGTGTGCAGCTCAGGTCGGTAGCATCAAGTGAAGGGAGAGCAGTAAAGGCAGCAGCAAAGGTAAACAGTCGTTGAGCGGGTCATGATTAATGTGTCACGAAGTGGACATCGCGATTCTTTGCGGCTGACATGGCACAGTGGTCCAAAAAGGTGCACAAAAATGAGCCTTAAACGATTATTAATTGCCTCGACCAATGGGTAAAGGAGTCGACTAGACTTTGGCAAATAAGAAAAGACTGCTTTAATGCGTTCAATGTTGCGGAAATGCGCAGCTGATGCCAAAGGCTGCTTGCCCAGCATAATATTATTTTAAAGAAAAAATAGTTTGCCCAAAATAAAATTGAAATAAATTCAGGTTTATGCAATATGCCTTGAGGCTTGCATAACATTTGTTTGAATGCAATGCAAATAAGTTGATGTTTGGTTAGCAAACAATAAATTGAATATATTTGACAATAGTTAAAATTTACGCCTAGATGAATTCTTTGGTTCATTGGAAAGGAAATAATATAAAAAAATAAATGTACGATTTAAATAAATTCACATTCTTTTAATAAAAATAACATTTGCATTACTAAAATATGGAATTTAGAATTCATACTTAAATTTCTATGATTAAAACATGCCTAGAAAAGGTTTAAAAATTAGGAATTTTTAAATTTACATTACTCACAAATAAATGACGTCTTTAGAATTTGCATTACCAAAAACATAAATAGAAATTACGCATATACAATAATTCCGCCTTAAATCAATTGCCAAATATTTACATAACAAAAATCAAAGTTTCCCCCCTAACAAAAGATAACCCAACTCTTTTAGTTAATCGATCAACTAGCTAAGCACCTCTTCCCTTGACATTGTCTGACTAATATTCATTTGCGCTTTAATCGCATCAACGAAACTAACATGCATCCATACAAACTATATGAAAACGATTATGAAATTCCCAGTGAGCACAATGAGGCAATATAATGCGATCGATCAAAACAATTAAATCTGATTAAGCAGCCAGTTACTTTTTATATCCCTTTCCCCAATGATGTGTGACCACGGTAAATTGTACATTGTTAACCCATTGTCAAGAGAAACAAGCTGACATGCCGAGTTCACCATGAAAGCCATGTGTTTGCTGTCGCCACAGAAAGAGAGAGAGAGGGGGGAGAGAGTGAGAGAGAGAGTGGGAGGAAGGGAAGAAGTGCTAGACGTTGGGGGTCAAATGAAGACGAGCAAATATAAAATGGAATGGCGACCGAGAGAGCAAAGAACAATATGAGTCAGTTGGAAATTGTCATAAAAATTAAAAATCAATTTTTATAATCCAGTTAGAAGGGGGCAACAACAACAACAAAGAGAGAGAGCGAGAGAGAGCTAGAGACTTGGCTGATATGAGGCACGCAAACATATCGTAGAAAACCACCCACAATAAACACGCACACACAAAGAGTGTGCTACACACACACACTCAAACACACACACCGAGAGACGACGTCGGGACGACTGGAATAAAGAAATTTCATAGTTTTCGCTTTAACCGAAACGATGTTCGAAATTTACCTTCATTAACAGACGACTCGACGAACCGCGTGGCCGCGTTTTTATTTTGTCGCTCTCTAGCTTCAAACTCAGCAAAAAAAAAAAACGGTGCTAAAATTCTCGTGCGTGTCGTGCGACAAAACACACACACACACACACACACATAAGAAAAGTTTCAAGTTGTGAACAAAAAGTTTTCGCAGCAAGTGTTAATCCGTTGAGACAGCCTTTGAAAACAAAAAAAAAACTGTGGCGTTAATTAAAAATTAATTTCGATTTTCGCGTAATTTTCATATGAAATGACTTCTATGCTAATGAAGCGATCGTTAACTGCGCCCATCATCAACATCAACATCATCATCGTCATTGTGTTAACAACCGCGCCTTGAAGATGATTACCACGAAATAAACTCTGTCCGCAGGTGCATTTCTCTCTCTCTCTCTCTTACCCAAGTGTCAAGCGTGTTTTTTTTTGGCTTTTTCCTCTTTCCCAAAACAGCAAACTTCATTATTTTTTATGTGCAATTGAATTTTTGGCCTTTTGGCATTTGCTGGCTTGATTAAGCATGGCGCGACTTGTGGCAGCAATGAAAGTTGTTCTTTAAGTGCCTGACGGGCGTTTCCGGTTAACGTAAAAAAAGCGTGCAATATAAAAAAGAAAGTACGAAAGTTTTATGGGACACAGCGAGCAGAAAAATGGCAAGAACTAAAGTTTAAAGTTCACTAATTTAGTGGCGCAGATAATAGAGAAACTCCACTTTGCAATGAGAAATCATATAATAAATATTTGGGAGTTACTAAGCAATCATATAAGATGTATTTACGGATAATTTAGGAAATAGTTGATCGAGCAGCAAACTAACTTAAAAGACCAATTAAATAAAGAAAAAATTTCAAAAAAAAAAATAAAATAAAATATCACTAAGTTTATAGTTAAAATAGAATTTTATTTGAAGATTCTTAACAAAATATTGAGCTGAAGAGTTTACCAAAAAATATAAACTTTAAACTGGCAAACAAAAGCAAAAGATGTAAACATATTAAAACAATAAATAAAAAATCATTTAATTCATATTATTATTGAGTCAGGTCTTATAAGAAAAACAAAATATTGGAAAGAGTTTAAAATAATGGAACCTTTTAGCTCGCAAACCAAACCATAAGAACAAAAAATATGCATGCAATGTAAAGAAATTAAATAAATGTCAATTCTATTATCTTAGATGATTTTAAGTTAGTTTTTAAACGAACGACAAAATAGTTTGAAGAGTTAAAAATAATAGACACCTTTTACTATAGAGACGGAGTCTAAAAATAAATCAATGCAATTCAAAGAAATCGAAGAATTTTAAGCCGATTGTCTTAGAAAATATTGAGCCAAGTCTTAAATGAACGACCAAATAGTGTGTGTGTTTAAGAGCTGAAAATATAATTGCGATTTAAGTAAATAAATACATCTTTCAATCTAAAAAATTTTCAAAGAAAATATTGAGTCAGGTCTAAGGCGAAAAAGTAAACTATAAACAGAACGGAAACGCATCAAAATATTTATCACAAAAGTAGGCGCGATTTTATCGCAAAACTATTGCTATTAATAAAATTGATGTATGACTAAGGTCGCTAATTTATCACAAAGCCAGACCAAAAAGTTAAACACCAAATAATCCCGATTGTGTTTGTGTGTGTTTGATGAGTTGACTAACACAATGGCAAAAGGGCAGCAAAGAATAGAAAAGACAGCCACAGACAATTGTGAATAATTTGCGATTGGCGATAGCAATCTACACACAAGTGGCAGAGTAATAAAAACACACATTCAGAGAGTTGATCAGAATACTATATATGTATATCCCAACGATATAACGAACACGTACGGATTATGAAATATGAAAAGCTCGTTAATTTCATAGCTCTTTGGTCGCCTATTCAGCTGTGTGTGTGTTGATGGTGGAGAGCGCAACGTTCGTGCCACAAACAAATTGACAATTTAATTTGCAATGGTACAATAAAAGTGACAGGATAATGCAATAATCGAAATGGCTATAAACTCGTATATATCACTGACACATTGCCTTTGACTTTTACCATTTCACATACTCGTCTGAGCAATTACAAAAGAAATGGCAGCCCAAATACAGAGAAGGCAGGGAAGCAATTCAAGGGTGCAGCAGTCGGCCTGCAAAAACGTAGAAATTGATTCGAAAATTTGCTTGCTTTTATGCCAGGCCAAGCCAAACATGACAACCAAACTTGGGCGACTCACAACGCACACCTGGCGCAAAAAGAAAGCAAAGCAAAGACAAGAAAAGACAACACACAACACTAGACAAGACAGCACAAAAGAAAAATCAATAAGCCTCAAAAGCGAAATGCCAAAATAAAAACATGTAAGAAAGCTACGGGCGAGTGTTTCCCGACTATAAGATACCCGCTACCCATAAAAAAAACAGTGCGGTATTCACTTTAAAAATATACCAAATCATTTAACCTCAAAAATACTAAAGAATATACTAAGTGTTATGTTTGGTATATTTATATGGTACTGCATTCAAAAAAATATGCCAGATTGTTAACCAAAGAAGCTAAGACTCGATTAATAGACCACAAGAAATACTAAAAAATATACCAAATGCCATATATACCATATATTTCGTATACTTTACCAGACTGTCAGCCAAATCTGCGAAGATCCAATTAAAGTAGGCATAATTTCACAAACAGAAGTATTTCTTAAATAAAGTCTACAATCAAATTCTCAGGAATTATAAATACTTATAAATCATAATTATAAATGATCGTAATTAAACTTGATCTGCGTGCAAACATAACAAAATTATATAGCTCTATCTCTTATAGTCTCTGAGATGCAGTGTTTTATACGGACGGACAGACAGATGGAATATATATACCATATATAAATATACTTAATGGAGTCGAAGATGACTTCTTCTGCCTGTTACATACACAAAGTTATAATACACTTTAACTCTATTAGTAGCGGGTATAAAAAATAAAAAGAATAATAGTAGCAAAGGCATTGCGAATGTCGAGCATTTTGCGCGCCTGATTAGATAAATGTTGTTGTTGTTGGGCGCAGGTGGCAAAGCATGAAACTAAAATGAAGAAAATCAAATACGATTAAATCCACAGACACAGCAACAGCAACAGCAACAACAACAACATTGCGAATATGCAAGTAAAAAGTGGGGGGAAGAACAAAAATAAAATGTAAAATTAGAATCAGAATTAGACAATTAGACAAATGGCGAAGACGCCTCGGGTCTGAGACACGTGCAACGCGGCACATGTTGAAGGGCCGTGCCACAGCTCGTGATGGGCCGAGAAGAGGGAGGGGGGGCATGGTATATGTGTGGCATATAGTGCTCAATGTCACAGCACACGCACACCACCAACAACAACAACAGCAGCAAGAAGAACAATTGGAGGCACGGTGCGGCAAACGGGGCGTATGATTTATTTAGGCGTCCATTAAAGTTCTTGTCATTGTGTGTTGTTGCCGCCATTTTGTAGTTGCTGTTGTTGTTGTTGTTGCTGTTGCTGTGGTTTCGTTTCGTGTGAAGGACATTCGTTGAACTGCACGCGTTGACTTTGTTGCCACAACATTGAAAGCAAGTTTAGCTTGTATAAAACTTTTGCCAGTATTTTGGTTTTGACTCGCGTACTTTTCAATTAACACGCAGTGCAACACACACACACACAAAGGCAAACATAATAATTCCCCACACACACAAATCGCATAGCAATTTTAATTACAAATATTGAATTTGAAGTCCCAATGCCGACTCTTTAATTGATAAAACAGCCAAGCGGCAGATGTTTCGCCCCAAACACACACAAATCCCTTTTGTAATTACAGATGCGTGCTTTTCGGTTCAATTTATCTATTTTCAAACTAATTGCGAAATCATTTGAAATATCAAATATTTTGGGGTCGGTCATTAAGCGATTATTAATTAAAAGATATTTGTTTAAACATGTGTTTAAGCCGGGCATATTCAATGGGATTATGGCGATTAACAATGCAGTAAATTCGAATAAAAACTGAAATTGCTAGCAACCAGTTTAATGGGATATTGATTATATTAAAATACAAAATAATTGTCATAGCGAGTTTAAAGTTTAAAGCTGTTCGTCCGTTTTATTATGCAAAACTAATTCAAATGAGTAAAAGCAAATGACTACTAAGCTTGCTCCTAATACATTTGTAAAATGGAATACATAAATATAGTTATTTGGAAAATTTATTACTTATTGCGTTTCTCATTTAATTTATTAATTTCTTAAATATGCTGAATTAACAAGTGAGAAAGCTGTGAGCCCATTTTACAAATATACTGAAAATATACATATAATACTGCAAAAAAAAAAGTAAAGTATGCCGAAAGCTTTATTTGGTATATTGATTAAGTTCTACATTTAAAATATACTAAGCGTATTAGGCATACAACAAAATTCTTAACCCATTTGGTATATTTCAACACTTTATGGTATATTTTAAATGTATTACTAAACGCAAATATATCAAATACATTCTTTGGTATGTTTTTAGTATTTCTGTGGTATGTTGATTTGGTATATTTTCAACTTAATACCACACCGTTTTGCTTTTATTCAAAATTTGCTAGCGGGTATCTCACAGTCGATCTTTCTTACTTGTTTATATAAATATGCAGCATTACAAATTTGTTAGACAATGTTTTTTTTAGCTGTCTGATAGTGTTAGGCCAATCTACATTTATAATAAAAGGGGAATGGGTATTATAGTTATGAAAAAACTGTTCTAAATTATACAAAATTTCATTGTTTTCATATATACTTTACATATGAATATCGAAAGTAATTAATATTGCAAACAACAGAATTCCATGCCATGAAAATCGTATTTAAGTGAAATGAACGCTCATCTTTCCCCCACTATATTTTATTCCTATTATTGAACTTCCCAACTATTATCAATACAATTCGATAACATTGTAATCGAACTTCAGATTTAGGTGTCGCGCATTGGACTGTTGCTTGAGCGATCGGTAGGTAAATTCGCAAATCAAAAACCAAAAACAATCTCTGCTTAAAGCCAAACAAAATGCCAAATGCCAATGCCAAAATGTCAATGAAGCAAATTATTCAGTTAATCACCAAAAAAAAAAAACCAAATAAAAGAAACAAATTATAAATGAAAAACAACAAAACAAAAGCAATTTTTCAGTTTTCTCAACACAATTTCAAAAGCAATTGGCTCATCACAAAAAAAAAACATACAAAAAAGACACACAGATGAAAGTCTGAATTATAATTTGCTTACACGCAATTTTGAATCTTAGCAAAATGCATCAATTTGAAACGCTTTTCTTATGAATATACAAGTATCAAATATATATATTGGCTGCAAATTAGTTTAGTTGAAGAAATTGAATCGCATGTTTTTATTTACATATCAATCGCTTAACATTTTGTTCACCAAATTTTAATCGAAACGAATTTCCCTTTTTTTTTGTGAATTTACTTTGATTTACGATTTTTCAATTTCATTTTTCGGTTTTCTGTTTTTTTTTTCTGTTATCAATGGCTGTCGATGCACAGCACGGCACAAGGCATAAATTGAACGAAAAAAGAGGAAAAGCTAAAGAAAAGCCTTCGCAAAATGCTTTTGTGATTGTCATTCTCTTGCCCTTTCCATATATCTAGTTGAACGCAAGCAAATGTTTCATTTACAGCAAATTAATTACACACACACACACACACACACACAGAGAGACACAATCGCACTCGTTATCGATTGCAATGCAATTGAACTGTGCATATTGTGACGTCAGCAACAAAACACAAATACAACAGAAGGCGTTGTCTTGAATTTAAATTGCAACTGCAACTGCTACTCGTAAACTTGCAACTTGCAACTTGCAACAGCAGCAAAATATTTGATTTTACTTTTCACGAATCGCTTTACTCTCAGTTCTCGTTTATTGTAATTCCCCTTTTGTTGCTGTGTTTCATACCGCGTGCAATGAACGAAAACAAAAAACTTTTATTAAAACTATTATTGCATATATTTCTTTCCATTTCAAATTCAACTTTTGTTACCAAAACTGACAAAAATAAAACAACCAATTTACACACGCTCACACACTTGATATCGTTTGATCGTTACTTCCGCGTGCGCCTTTTTCGCTGTTGTCGATATCCAGGACACTTGCAGCGAAGTCGCCCCGCCAGCGCTCCAAAACCCGGAGCCGGAGCTCATCATCAGCTGCCGTCGGCAACAACAGCAGCTTCAACAGCAACTCATCCAGCAGCAGCAGCAGCAGCAACAGCATCCGCAGCAGTCGAAGCCAATACAGCCCGCAGTACAGAAAGTCATCACCCGATCACAATCATCGACGTCGTCGTCGACGCATGCTGCAGTGCATCAACTGAAGCAACAGCAATCCCTGCCCACCCCACTGCCCCAACTACAACAACAACAACAGCAACAGCAACAACCAAGCGGCGAGTCGCATCTGCACTCGCATTCACACCATCATCACAACCACAATCCGCACGCCTCCAAATCCGTCTCGATACTCGTCTATAAAACGTTGAACACGGTCTTCAAGAGCAGCCGCAAGATCATCGTTCGGGTCTGTGAAGTGGCCAGCGCCAAAAAGTCATTCACCATGTTCAAGTTCAACAAAGCTGCCCAGCAGCAGCGACTCGATAATCGCGCCAGCGCCGTCACCGGACACGATCCCTTCGTCAGGCCGCCGGTGCCGGAAAAGTGAGTTCTCAACCACAACCAACGATCTCCCCTCCCTCCCCCTCTCTCCCCCAGAACCCAGAACAACAGCAGCAAATGCCAAACAAAGAAATTCCTATTAAGACTATAACTATTTGCAAGTGTCGAAAAGGCAGAAATTCTATTTTAAATTTAAATAAGGTTGTAGTTGAACTACAAAATATACGAAATATTTCTAGAAGTATACTTGAGGAGTAAACTTTTGAAAGTAACAATTTTAATTAGTACTTTTAAGTATATATTTAATATTCTTTCGTACTAAGCTTTTGAAAATAATCATCATATTTACTACGTTTTAGTATTAATATTATGTTAGTATTTATTTAGTATTCTTTCTGAGTAAAATTTTGAAATTTATAATTTTATTTGATATTTGTTAATATTAGTATTTTGTTAGAATTTCTTTTTATTATTCGTTAGTGTTAGTATCTTTCAGTATTTATTTAGGATTTTTAACTTTAATAAGTATTTCTCGTTTTAGTATTTTGAGTATTTATTTTAGTATTTTATTAGTATGTATTTAGTATTTAGTAAGTATTAAGTAGTATTTTATCAGTTTTTTATGTTATTACAAAATAAAGCATTTTTAAGGTGAGGCAGAAATTGAATTTTAATATAAATGCTTGCTCAAAAGGGTTCTAAATATTTACAGAATAATTATCATTCTGATTTAGCTTACTAGTAGTAATAAAATAAGCAAGAAATGAGTTCCATAAAATGTAGTATATAGTTGATAAAGTATTTCTTGAACTTCGAAATCAAAAATAGTATTCAATAGTGCCAGAAATTCACTGTAAATCTTAATATTTAAATACTAGTTTATAAAGTATTTTGCATATAACTCCATTTATAAGCACTAATATAAAAAGCTGACTTTAACTTCCATAAAATGGATTTTCAAGTATTTGTTGTTAATTGAAAACAAAAATTGTATTTAAAATGCACTTGGAGTAAAACTTACTGAAAGTTTTCACATGCTAGTTGAATGACTTTAAACTTTATTCAAAAAGCAGCTTAATAACTTTTAAACTTTGCAGTCAAAGTATAGTTTTAAGAACAGAACTTGGAATCGAAACTTTAATTTAAAGATTGAACACACTACACAACTTTTAGAAGAAAAAATCGAGCAGCATTAGAGACTGAATATTTGATGCGCCTTTTCGACACTTGAGAAATGGTTGAGCTGCAAAAAAAAAATGTTTTGTTGTTACTTGGCAAATCAATTCACACACATTCTCACATACAACTCACACTCGTTTATTCCCAACACTGCCTCAATCAACAAACGAAATCGAAAATCAAATCTATTACAAAATGCAAACACACATTAGGAAAGTGAAACACATTATGAAGAAGCTGCACAAGGCGAATGGACTGAAGCGCTCCAATTCGGCGATAGAATTTGATGTCTCAGCGCTGACAGCCGCCAATCGACGCCAAATCTACAGTAGGTGAGTACAACAACTGAGAACTGTCAGAGAAACACACACACATACACTCGCAAAAAAACAATGCAAAGTGCAAAAATGTAAAATGCAAAACTGCAAAATAGATCAGAGTCCAGAACAAAACACATAATCGATTGCGATGTGGGACGTGTGCACAAACTGTACGCCAAAAAAAGAAATAAGAAAAGAAAAGAAAAGAAATCTCATAATGCCAACCACACAATAAATGCACAGGTTTCTCATATGATATTATATTATGATTTGTTAGTTATGCTTTTTGTGTTCTTCTTACATTCCAAAATTTGTGCAAAAATCAACATTAACAAAAACGTGAAAATGTGAAATCACTGAATTATACTTTAACAATTGTTTTTTCCTTTTTTTTTCCCCCAACAAATTTGTTTAACTTCTACTCCAAAAAAAAACCAAAAAAAAACACTTCCACGTTACGTCCTTCTATTTGCAGCAACCGATCGGCCAGCTCGGACCAAGATAACTCAGATCAATCCGAGCACTCGGAGAAATCGCCATTGGTTAGCGCGAGGTTAGACAATCTTGCTAGGCTCTTTTTTAGCAAATCGATGCCAGCGGAAACCGGAAGTAGAGATACCATAGATTCAGTACTAACAACAAGGTTGCCAATTCAACTATTTATGTGTATCAACTTTGAACTTTACATACTCTATATAATCTCTCTCTCTCTCTCTCGCATATATTGTATTGTATTTTTTTTGTATCCTCCTAACCTGCTTTCCCTCTACTCTCGAAACTAATTTCCGTATTTTTGTTCACAACACACACGCACACACAAAAGAGATCTCAAGCATTTGTATATCTCATATACTTAGTATATATAAAATACCATATATATATATCCACACAATCAATTGGCATATTTATCACATTTATCTTTTTTCTTTTTGACTGCGTTTCAAGTGTTGCGTTTTCGATTGGATTTCTGTTGTTTCATTTAACATTTTGGTTTAGTTTTCCTTTTCGTTCTCTAGCCCAAAAAGCACTTTGCATGCTCAATAACTAGCGGCTAATGGCGTTCGCAATGCTTTTTCACGTAGATCTAGATCAAGCGCACAAACCACAAAATATACTAGAAATATACTATATATAATTATACACTGTACAATTTGAACTTGAAGAGCAAACACATTGTGAATGCTTCTGCTTTGAAACAGAAACCAAAACCAAAACAGATACAAACAACTTTTTTGCAGACTTGATAATCAACCAATAATAATAATAATATTATATATTTTGCTTTTACGTTGAATAATGAACAAAGAGCAAAACATAAATTTGGTTAAAAGAGAAGGGGCGTAAAAACCACATGGCGCGCAAATATAAAAACCAAAGCAAAGTCACTATAGAAATTAAAAATATGATGATAAAATGCATTTGCCGCGTGGCAAAGTGAAAAGTTGCCAAGGTGAAATTCCTCAAATTAGACGCAAAGCACAAAAAAATTGCAAATTAAATTATCAACTTGGAAAATTTCACTCGCTCGCTCTCTCGCGAAGAGGAAACGTTGCCGTGCATTGATGAAAGTCCCAGTTGCTGTGTTGAGTGTGTGCTGTGTTGAATACCTGTCTGTCTGTCTGTGTGTGTGTATGTGTGTGCGAGTGTGTGTGTGTGTGTGTGTGTGTTTGGCACTCGACTGCCGCGTGCTGAGCCGTGTGATGAATGTGCAAGCGAGCGTAAGTCTCTGTTCGCGTGCGTCTGCTGGAAGCGGCATCTATTTGTGTGTGTTGTGTTGTGTGTCGATGCGATGCGATGTGATGTGTGTGTGTGTGTGCGGGTGCCTAACGAGCATCGATACACACACTAACAAACACACGCGCATACAAAATACCCCTATACCCAAATGCGGCGCTGCTAAGTATGCAATAAAAAATTTCACACTCGAGCACGTTAATTATGGAGCAACAGCAGCAGCAAGAGAGCAAAGCAAAAGTGTGGCAGCATCTGTGCTGCATATTCAGCAATATATACACACACACACACACACACACACATATTTTTATAGATTCAGCTCTTTTTCCGTTACGTTTTAGAAGCGTCGCGCCACAAGGTCGCAAAGCAACCGAACTTTGACTGGCTTCAGTTGCAGTTTCGAAAAAGATATTTATGAGTTTCACATATCAAAAGATAATATTCGCTTGTGTGTGTGTGTGTGTGTGTATACCCTTGGCATAAATTTGCCACTTGTGACCGGCATAAATCGATTTCAATGCAAATTAATTGGCCACTTAATATAAATAAATTTCATTTTCTTTCAATTATTCTTTGCCATTTAATATGCTCTACGTTTTTTATCAATTACTTAACAAAAGCCTTGACTTTCTTTTGCACTTAATAAATTGCAAATATTTTTTGTAATTTTAATCGCACTTTTTGCCTTGTGGCGCAGCTCTATTTCATTGTTCTGCCAATATTTTGGCTTGTCTAACGAGCCAAGCCTTCTGCCACACACACACACACACAGCCAGAACATACACACACAAACACACACCTAACGTAAGTGTGTCGAGTGTTGTGCAAATATTTGTCGAGCAATGCGCCCTTCGCTTCCCTTTTCATACGGGATAAGCACAAAAAAGCAAGCAAAAAAAAACAAAAACTTTAATGGCTTTCGGCAGCTGCAGCAAAAAAGAGGTTTGCTAAAATTAGCTTAAATAAATACGAGTACAAACTGCATTTATGTACAAGTTTGTACATCGTACATATTGCATACATATATATACATATATTATATCCCGTTGTAGTCAAGGTTGAGGCACTTAACAGGCAACAGCAAAAACAAACAACAAATGCGGAGCACAATAAACTGTAGAGTGCAAAGAAAAAAAAAAGTGTTACTCATACGCACCGTTGGCCAAAGCGCAAGCGATGCATTTAAAAGGCGCACATGACCAAAAAAAAAAGTCGGTGAGAGTGCAGCGCTATGTTTTGTCAGGCCTTGCAATGGCTTTACACATTTTTGTGCTTCCCTCTCTCTCTTTTTGCTCCCTCTCTCTCTCTCTGTCTCTTTGACGCAATAAACTTTCGACCACATGCCGCATACGTGGCGTTGGCCGCAGCAATGAAAGCCATGTAGCTCTGTAACTTTTATGACACGCAGAGTAAAAGAGAGAGAAAGTGAAAGAGAGAGAGACAGACAAAGGCAACTTTCTGCTGCTGCTACTGCTGTTGTTGCCTTATTAAATTTTCAAACACATGCTAAACTTAACCCGAGGATGTGCTTAACCTTCGCTCTGTTTTGATTGAGTGGCCTGTAAGTGTTTGTTCATGAGCCTGCCTCCTCTCTATGTATGTGTGTGTGTGTGCCACTTGAGTTTGTCTGTGTCTGTGTGTGTGGGTGTATGTTTTTGTTAACGTTCCTTCTTACATTTGTCACTTCTTTTTAGCCTCTTTACTACACAATTAAGCCGCAGCAACTCGAGACACTGCAGTTGCTTTCGTTTTGACACGCTTTCCGTTTTCCTTTTCACTTTCAGTTTATCCACTTTGCATTTGCATTTGCAAAACAACAACAACAACAACAACAAAAAACCCCCTCCACAGACCCTAAAAACTAAACAAATAATAAATTGTGCACAACAAAAAAACACAACATGAACAGAAAACATGCTAAACTCTTGCTTCCGTTTCCGCTGCGCCATTGTGCAGGCAGGTTTTGTCTCTATCTTCGTCTCCAATTCCCTTCTCGCTGTCAACAGCTCAACTTAGTCTTTTTTTTTTTGGCAAGCTTCAGTCTTTCACTCTTTTTGGATTTTTGGCAACTCTATTGGGCCAACTTACTCTTTGCTCTTCGCCCACTCGACCTTCACTCGATTCTTGTTTGAAATTGTGGCTTTTCTCTCACCTGCTGCTGGCTGTGTGAAAATTATTTTTCAACAAGTTTTTATTATATTTCGGTGTTCAATTTGAATGCGGCTTGCATGTCAATGGCATGCCAGATGCTCGCTTGCTTGCTTTCCGAAAAGAACTTTGCAAATTGTGCAACAATTGTCGTGTGGCCTGTAACATTGTTCTATGTGGTCAAGTGAAAATGGTTTAGACATGTGTTGTTCATGCTGATAAAGCATCAGCTATTACCATATATTGTCCCTGACGAATCTACTACACATCCAAATGTATGTTTGTGTCCTATTGGAATTTCATGTTATTCTCGAATTTTCATCGAAAACAACTTGTAGTTGTTGACTGGGAGGCCACAATCAAGTTGAGAGAATGCAAAGCACAAGTTTGCGTTGTAAAATTTGGAAAATTGCTTTAGAAATTATTAACATTGTGGCGTAATTATAATCAGGCTATTCAACTATCTTTAATGTTATACTTTTACAGCCACAGTTGGAGATGAAAAGTTAAAGAATGGTTTAAAATATCTGTATGCAATACTTGATTTGAATATGAATAGATAAAGAATAGTTCAAAATTTCCTTATTCAATACTTTATTTGAAGTTGACAAGGTAAAGAGGAATAGAAATGTTCCAAATTCATGTTATTTTTGCTGTATATTTAAACCAAATTAAGATTCAATCTATACAAAAATTGGTTTTCTTTCACAGAAACCTTAGTTGATCAGCTCTTAGATACGAAAGTTATTATTATTGTGGCATTATCATTGGGCTTTCAAGCTTTATTTAATACAAATTGGGAATTAATCTATGCAAAAATTGGTTTTCTTTACCAAAAATCTTTGCTGATCAGCTTTTAAGAGGTATCTAAAATTATGTAGTGGTTAAAATAAAAAAAACCATTATTATTGAAATTTCAGTAATTAAAACATGATGTGTAAAAAGATAATTTTATATGATTATGATAAAAAGTTCAAATTAGAAGTGAACTTTATACAAAAATTGGGTTTCTTTCTCAAAACTCTTAGTTAATCATCTCTTTAGAATTATCTAGATATGAGTCTGTTTTATAATTTGATAAAATCAATCGCAAAGTCAGCCAAGCTCGTCTTGGTTCTCTCCACCTATGAACACAGTACAAGGCTAACCGCACTTTGTCAACCAAATGCTGTCAAAATCATATTTGAAACTTCCAAACAAGTGCAATTAAATTAAATTGGAAATTCAACCAAACACACGAGAGACTGGCTTTAAAGGCTTTTAACAATTATTTATGCAGGCATCAGATAATGCATTACTAAATAAATTAAACAAAAATGGGGAGCGAGAATTGTGCGTAAGCAAACCAAGCGAACGGGTCAAGTGGGGACATTACAAATTGAAATGCTTTATCTTCGCTTTATTTTGTTGAATTTTTAAGTGCGGTCGTTTTATGTAAATTAGTTGACCAATTCAAAAAAAACAAAAACACGATGCGCATTAAATACAACAAAAGAGATAAAAGGGGTAAAATTATGTGAAGCTTTCATCAAAAACTCATTGAATTTAATGAGCGCTTAAATAATGTACATAAATCATAATAATAACAACAACAACAACAATATCATGAATGTCGAAAATGATGATTAGTACAACTTAGTTCCTCTTTGAATTTTCATAGTTTGAATTCCTTTTCCAAAAAAACAAAACTTAAAATGAAATCAATTAGCAAAAGGGAAAAAACTAATTGAGCGTTCATAATATTACAGGCCCAACAACATCAAGTATCAATATTCGGCGCTGGACAGCGGCAATGGCATCGTGGAGCGCAGTCCCCGAGAGCGAGCACAACGGGAGAGAGCCCTGAATGCGACACAGGAATGGATACAGAGCGCCAATGGACGCTACGAGGTGATTGCACATCTGGATGAGATTGGCTCAAGGCACGGCAAGAACTGGTTTCTGGTCAACGATGCATCGGTAAGTTATAGTTTTTAAATACCTGCCCCACAATCATTACAAGCAATGCAAATTAATTAGGAAAATTACAGTCTAGCTTTGACTGCTGTAGACCCTTTTCTGCATTTTTTAAAAAGCTAAAGTTTAAAACAAATTGATGTTGTCTAAGAATTGATAGCTTTATGATCTACAATCATGACAAATTACCCCTTTATTGTAATCCATTCAGAAAGTTACTGTCTAGCTTTGACTGCAATAGACCCTTTACTACATTTGTAAAAAGTGAAGGCTTTAAAAAATCGACTGAAATAATAATTGATTACTAAGAATAGTTAGCTTTTGTCTGATTTTCTAAAGTTAATAGACCTCTTTAACTAACAAAGGGTCTAACACTCTTCCAAATTCAATCTTTCATTCAATTGCTAAAGGAAAACCTCCCTTTTTATACATCCAATATGTATTTGCAAGACAATTTTTAACTTTCTCAAAGTAAAGGATCTTCTGAATTCTCCTAAAGTTTAAAAGACCCTTTACAACATTCTAAAAGTAAAGGTCTAATATTCTTCTGAATTTAATCTTCTATTCCTTCTTTAATTCAAACAGAACTCTTTATAAAGCTACAGTTGCTCATCTTTATTTGACTTAATTTGTAGACCATTTATAACTTATTATTTATTTATTTGAAAATTTATACTAAATGCAAACTTTCATTACAATTGCTAGAAACCGGATTTTTATTTTACTTGTTTCACCTTTTTAAAAGTAAAGGGTCTAATGTTCTTTTAAATTCAATCTTCCATTCAATTCCTACAAAGCTGACTCTTTATAAAGCTACTTCACATCTTTATTTGACTAAGTCTAAATACCTTCTTTAACTTTTAACTAGTAAAGGGTATAATATTCTTTTAAATTTAATCTTTCATTCCATCTTCAATTCCTACAGAACTTTTTCTTTATAAAGCTACAGCTGCTCATCTTTATTTGACTAAATTTGTAGACCCTTTACAACTTTTTAAAGGTAAAGGGTGAAATATTCTTCTAAATTCAAACTTCCATTAAAATTGCTACAAAACTGCATCTTTTTAATGTTACTTCTTTCTGTTTTCAACTTTTTAAAAGTAAAGGGTCTAATGTTCTTTTAAATTCAATTCCTACAAAGCTTACTGTTTATAAAGCTACTTCTCGTCTTTATTTGACTAAGTCTGAATACCTTCTTTAACTTTCAACTAGTAAAGGGTCTAATATTATCCCAATTGCAATCTTTTATTCTCTACCTAAAATTCTCTCTCTTTATTTCAGGTACGCACGGATCGGCTGCTGACGCTGTTGCCGCTGCCCACAGATTGCGTGGCCTTTGAGGATCTGCCGCCCAATGAGAGTGCACGTGATATACTCATGGAGCTGCTCGGCTCGCTGCATCATCCGTACATCTATCCCGTGCTCGATTTGGGCTTCTTGCGCAACAGCTCGCATAACTATGCCTGCCTGGTCACGCCCTTCAATTCGCGCGGCAGTCTCAAGGATCTCATCTACAAGGTGCGAGTGTATTTATCAATAAAGTCTACTCTTTTAGTAAGCATTCTTTTACCCAAATACCAGGCTCAATGGAACGAACCTTGGGCGCGCAAGTATACTCGAAAGCCGAATGGTCTGCCCGTTAGCCAAGTGCAGCGATTGGGCCGCCAAATACTGGAGGCGTTGCTCTTCCTGAAGGAGCGCGGCTTTCCACTTCATGGCCATCTACACAGCGGCAATGTCATACTACAGAATGGTGCAGCCAGGTGAGTTCACAGCAATCACTAGACTGTAAATTAATTTGCCTAATGGCACCTGCTACGCAGCGAAATTCCCCGAAAAAAAAGTATAGAGAATAAAATCGATTTCTCCATCATTGAATTCTTCTTTTTTTTGTGTGTGCTCGGAAACAATGCATTGCAATCAAGGTATTGCTATCGCATATTCTTTGGCATAATCATTTCACTAACGGCTGCCTATCAAATACTATAAATGCCAAATTAAAAGCAATTCAAACGAAATCGCTGCCTATTTTCAAGGCATTATAAATGCATCTAAAATTACCTTTTTGTTGCTGTCCCTCGCACAGTTTTTACTATATATTCAGGGCGATTCAAAGCAGGCGACAAGCCGTGCACAACCCAAAACACCCACTCGATGAGCGAGTGTGTGTGTGTGGCAAAAAATAAATAATATATGTATATATGAACCCTCTCAGCATTTTGCCATTTTATTATATAAATGCTGCAAAATATTCGCCCCAACGATGTGGGCGTGTGTGTGTTTTTCTTTTTGGGGGCCGAACGCAGACACACACTCGAAACGAATAGAAAAAGGATATTTTATAGAAGTCGATTAAAGTTGAAAGTTCAGGCGACCCAATTTACATAGTTGGCATTTCGAAATGACATTTAAATAATCATTTGCCTATGAATTACAATGCCAGGCTAAGGCTATTATAGTTTCAGGATAATTGGGCTACGTCTAACGAAGGCAAAATACAAATTACAAACCGAGTGAGCAAAATGCTCATTTAATGCGAGTGTAATGTTCTCTAAGTAACATTTCGCATTTTGCTTTTATTTTTCGATGTCATTGTCGACAACGACGAAGGCTCTTAATCCGGCAACGGCGTGAGAATTGTAATACATATTAACATATTAAGTTTGAGCCATGTGACAAACACATTTTGCCGGCTCATAAAAGCTGGCACACATGTTAGCCAAAAAACAAAAAAAGAGGGGAGGAACCTGGGCGAATAGTAATGAGCGTTATCATTATGGGCGGGTTCAACATTTAATTATGCATTCTCTTCCCTATCGGACTAACTTAATATCTTTTTCTGTGTTCCATAAAGGTTATCGGGCCTTGAGAATGGCCTGCTGGGGCTCAGTTCGCGCAACAATGCCGTGACGTGGTCGCGTTCCGTAACGGAAATCGAGAATGTCGACATCATTTGCTTTGGCCATCTGCTCTACGAAATGTGCACCGGCCAGGAGCTGACCACACCGAAACCGTCCATGCGGGTGCTCGAAATGGAGCTGCAGCATTATCCACAAATTGGCCAGGTGAGCAGGCACATCAAAATATCAATTTAAGAGAACAGCTTGAACTAAGTACATCCCTTTTTTCTTTCAGGTTCTGGACATATTAGGTATTATCTTTGAGCCGCCTAGCGGCGTTTGCCCCTCCGTTGAGGACCTAGTCCTATGCGATCTATTTCGCAGCATCGATTTGCGCGAGCTGCGTGGTCCCTGTTTCAGTGTAAGTTAATGTAAAAGTCTCTTTCCCTTTATCAGTTAAATAAGTCGATTCTACGTTAGCAACTTTATTATTTGATTTAAAGGATAAATTTAGTAATTAGATCTATACTTTTTCAAACTTTAAATAGCTTAGCCGAAAATTTGTTTAAAAAAAAAATAATCATAGATCATTCCTAGACTTGGAATTCATTAAAGCAAAAACTCCATTAGCTCTATAATTTTACAGAGCTTGATTGAAAATTTATTGAAAAAACAATCCTAAATCATACTTTGACTGGTAATTCATTAAAACCCAACCTTTTTGCACTGTGAAATGTCTAAGTCTTAAAAGCAACTTTTGCTCTATAATTTAGCAAGCTGTCAATAGCTTGACTGAAAATGTATTTAATCATAAATCGAACTTAGACTGGAAATTCATTAAAAATCCATTCTTATTAAACTGTGTCTAGTATCAAAAACTACTGTAGCTCTATAATTTTGCAATCTTTACTGAAAATTTGTTTAAAAAACAATCATAAATCAAACATAGCATAAACTTTATAATTTTGCAAGCTGTCAATAGCTTGAGTGAAAATTTGATTAAAGCCCAATCATAAATCATACTTGGCCTCGAAATTCTTTAAAACCCATTTATTTTGCACTGTGTCTAGTATCAAAAACTACATTAGCTCTTTAATTTTGCAAGCTTGACTGAAAATGTATTTAAAAAACAATCATAAATCATACTTAGACTGGGAATTCATTAAAAAATCGGCCTTTTTAGACTGTGTCTAGTATTAAAAACTTCATTAGCTCTTTATTTTTGCAAGCTGTCAATAGCTTCAGTGAAAATTTGTTTACAAAGGAATCATAAATCAAACATAGACTGGGAATTCATTAAATGTCTAGGTTTATAAAACAACATTAGCTCTGAATATGTATTTAATCATAAATCGTACTAAGGCTGGGAATTCATTAAAAATTCATCCTTATTAAACTGTGTCTAGTATCAAAAACTACATTAGCTCTATAATTTTGCAATCTTTACTGAAAATATGTTTAAAAAACAATCATAAATCAAACATAGCATTAACTTTATAATTTTGCAAGCTGTCAATAGCTTGAGTGAAGATTTGTTTCAAAAATAATAATAAATCGTACTTAGAAATATCTTCACTATTTTCTCATCTCTCTCTCTCTCTCTCTCTTTGCTATGCAGACAATCAAGCCGAGCCTCAGCCGTTCAACATTGAATTTGCTGCACGCTGTTAAGAAGCGACAATGCGCCTCTCTGGGCAACTCGTTCAGTGAGGCAAGTTCACCCTGTACGCCACCCTCGACGCCGCATGATCGACGCACTGGGTAAGTGTCCACAAAACACACAGCAAAGACTTTTTCTTTTTTTGTTGTATTTTTTTGGTCGTCTCACTGCCATAGCAAAAATGCAGCTCACCAACAAAACGAGACACTTGACACACTCACACTCACACACACACACACACTCACACACACACAATAGCACACAAGCAATTACATACTCGTATTACACAAAATCTCTTCATCAACGCATTAAAACAGTTCTCAGCAAATGGTCATCGTCGTACTCTCGCTTAAATGTCTTTGCTCAGAATTGTAGTTTAGTTTGGTCTATAAAAAATAAAGAAGGAGTAATGTGTCTGTCCCATTTCCCGACACTTTAAAGACGGTTAATACCGTTGATATAGTCTAATGACATTTTGGCAATGACAGTTTTAGAAATGTGCATGCCAGAGTTAGAAATGTTTACAATTACTCAAATGTAGTTTTAGTTTTTAGTGTACATAAAAGAAGCCTGGATACCTGGACATATTTAAGAGTTTATTTAGGGCGATTCACACATTTATAAAAGATGACTTTTTTTGTATAGGAATAATATTTTCTCAAATTTTTATTATTCTAACTTATGGATTTCGAAAAAAGTAAAAATTTGAAGAAATATTATTCATATACAAATTTAAGCTTTTTAGTTTCGGGACAAATTTTTAAAAATAAGTTTAGAATGTTTTATAAATAAAAGTTTGTTAATTTTTGTTAAAATCAAGCGACAACTCTTCGAAAATTTTTTAAAATAAATATGATTCAATTTCATGCCCAAACTTCTCCGCTTAGAATATAAATACTGTAGTCATAATAGTGTAATTTTATTAATTTAGATGAGGCCTTGTTGAGGCTGCCCTTTTTTTAGAGTAGCTTAGCCGCAAAGGCGAGAATTTAACGGAAATTCCTGCTTTCAGAAAATGTTTAGAATTGCGTTTTTGCAGAGTTAAATTTGTATGCTGAATAATGCCTTTTTTTAGTTTGGTTGAAGAGGTCTACGTTGGAGGTCTTTGTTTAGCTAAGAGCGCGCCTGCAGGTTGCTTAGTGCATTTTCAGGTTAATAAAGAAGCACACTGTGACGCACACACACACACACACAAACACACACACCATGTGGCACACACAAATGCTGCCCAAATGAGTGTGTAACTTAGAATGATGTGTTGAATAAAATGAGAAAAAAAATGGAAAAAAGAAGACAACAGAAAGGTGAACACAAGCGGGCAACTAACACAAAATGAGAGCACAAAAAAATGGCGTCATAAACTACATAAATTTGAGAGTGTGTGTGTGTGTGTGTGTGTTGTGCATATATAAGTTTAAATGTGCGTCTGTGTGTCCGTTATGTCTGTGTACTTTGCTGTGCGTGCCTGCGGTAATTATGGTAATGCTCTGGCCAACAGAAAGAGAGAGAGAGAGACAGAGGCCAGAGAGAGGGACAGAGATAGAGACAGAAAGAGGGATGCCAGCTCTCGACTGAGACAATATGCGAGTGTCAGTGCTGTCAGTATTAAGTGCTTGAAAATTATGCATACAAGACAAGAATGTAATTAAGTAATAAGCAGGAGGAGCGAGGAGGAAAAGGCAACTACCATACAATATATATATAAATAATATAAATATATATAGAAGTGTATCTATCAAATGTCCAATTCACATCGTCGTTGCTCATGTATATTTTAAGCATCTTTCTCTCTATATCTCTATTCTCTCAGTGTAAATTTATCTTTTTTGCTGCCTAAATCAAAAAAATTACAATCGCATGTCTTTATATAAAATATCATATATATATTCATATATAAATAATAACTTCTTTGTAGTAGAGGAATTTTTCAACTAAAGTATATTTTGTATGCAATGTTTACTCTCTCTTTCTCTCTACAAAAAAAAACTCAACTCTACATACTACTACCTACTACTTATAAATATGTTTATATACTTTATATATGTCTTAGTGTTGCGAACCCAACAAATATGATAAATAAAATGAACCAGTTGCAGTTACACAAGCCTCATCTATACATCATCGATACATACAGATCAGCTCTTGAATGTCTATCAACGTTCATTTTTGTTTATCTTACATACGTGTGTGTTTTATTTATGATTTACAAATTGTTGCATTTCTGCATTTGTTTATTTACATAACCCGTTCGAACTAACTACTACAGTGTTCCGCCTGCGCCCTATGAAGTCTTTCGTATGTACTAAACTCTCTAACAACCTCAACAACCAAAACCAAACCAAAAAAAAAAAAACAACTCAAAAAAAAACAAACTAAAAACAACCCAACAAAAGATGCAAATAATATAGAGAAATGAAAAAAACAAAAACTCTCACAACAAATCACTCACAACTTACAAATTACAAAAGTGTAAAACTCTCTCGATCAACCAAAACAAAATGACAAAATGAAATGAATAAAACATTATATATATATACAAACAGCCGTATCAATCACAACAACTTTTTGTACTCAAAATGCAATTTTTGTACCCTCAAAAAAAAAAGAAACCCAAAAATGGAAAACAGTCCAGAAAAAAAGAAAGAGAAATGCAAATAACACATAAACAAAGCAAACTAATTTGTTGTTGTTGTGTTTTGCAATAAAAAATGAAAATGTGGTAAGTGGCAAATTTTTGTATGCTAAAAACCACAAGCGGCCTCCACACAACACCACCGCCCACCTCAGCAAAATGCACCACACTTAGCCAGCAAAGAAACCAAAAAAAAAAAAAATCCCACAAAATACATTTAAATCGAATAATCCCTGCTGACATTTCTGACCCCGATTCACACTCCAAGCAAGGCCACACTTTTTTCTCGAATTTAGTTTTTCGAATATAAATTTGTTACTTTTTTGCCGTAAGTTATGCTGCTTAAATGTTTTTAGTAAATATGCACGTTTGTCTAACGCATAAGTATATTATTTTACTTAGTCAATAAAAAAGCATGAAAGCGCTTTTTAAATGTTCTTTTTAATACGTTTTCTTTAAACTTTTTGGTCACACTTTTCTTAATTTAATTGTGTTTTTAATTGTTATAAAGCTTAACTCACCGCATTTCATTGTAAGATAAAAATCTAGGTGTAAAATCCATTTTAGAGTTGTAAAAAACAATACAGAATTCTCGTTGTCAACTAACTGAAATGAAAAATATAAAAAGTTTGTTAAAAATGCAGTTACTGGAACTTAAACTTAATAAACTCTTAGTATTTATTGCTAGCTTTTCCTTGAATTTGAAAATAAAGAAAAATGATAAAGAAACTTGAGCAAGTAATTTGATTGTGAAGTAGAGAATATAGTACACAAGCTAGTTGCATATTTAACCAGCTCTGCGTTGAAATGTCAGCACTACAAAACTCTCTGGTATTTCAATAAGAGTCTAAGGTTAATCAGATTTTAGGAACAAAGCAAATTGCACGTGCTACATGGTATTATAATTGATGCTTCAACTGCAGCACGCCCAACTTCATGCATTCATAAACACCCACATACACTCATACAAACACTCACACTCGCATTCACATGCATATTCACAGTGCATATTACTATTGAATGGCCCAAAAACACTCACACGCAGAGAGCAAGAGAGCGAACAATAGAATCTCAGGTGCCATAGGCATCCAATATCGATGCTGATCCACAACCACATCGAATCAACGGCATCGTGACCTGCATCGAAGCCAAGTCAAGTCATGCTGGAAGCTACACAGCGAGAAAAATGCGTTCTAAAAAAAAGTTTTGTATACCTAATTGAATGCAAAGTTTCAAAATCAAATTGATTTAAATTTTATCCTAAAAAGGGAAATAATTTATGATTTCTTAAGCTTATAAATTGGCATTATTATATTATAATTTTTTTTAAATTACTTTTAAGTTCTTTTTATTTTAACTAAGATTGTAACTTTTGGGTTGTAAGGACTGAAAATTGTTGTTTCGAACAAAAAATCTTCAAATTAAGAGCTTGTATTTTAAGAACTTAAAATTCAAAGTCTTAAATTATATTCAAGAATTGTGTTTTTTAATTTTGAAACCGTAAAATAAATAATTCGTACTCTTCTTAAAAACAATTTTTTGAAAAACATTAAATTCAAAATAGAAAGCATTAAAATTTTTAAAATTAAATTTAAGAATTGTATTCTTCCCTTTACAACGCGTAAATTTCTCTCTGTGTATAGTTCTCTAGCACTACTCTATAAGCTCTACTATTGTGTTTTTTGTTTTTGTTTTGGCTTTTTGATTGTTATTCTCGCCTTGCACACACAGCATCAGCCGAACAATGGACTCATTTGACATATCAAGCGACTCGGAGGAGGGATTGCTCGAAGAGATTGTCGTAGGTGGTGGTGGCGGCGTCGGCAGCAGCAGCAGTTGCCACATAAAGCGGCTGCAACGATACCAGCACTGGCATTCGGCCTCTGCCTCGTCATCGTTTACACGCACCCAGCACAGGCAACAGTATGAGGCAAGTGAATCACCGATACACTACTGTGACCACGCCACACTCTACTCGGATGACAACAGTGCCGCCCAAGAGCTGCCGCCCACCACACAGCCGACGATACGTTGCAGCACCAGCAGCCAAAGCAATTTGAATGTGCTGCTCGCCGAGGGTCGAGACACCGAAGAGGACGAGCTGGACGTTGAGGAAGTCGAGGTGGCTGTCGAGGAGGAGCTACACTTGTCAGCGATGCCAGATGATGTTTCGGCTGCTGCTGTTGCGGCTGCTGCTGCTGTCGTTGCCAGTGGCTCAAGTGGCAACGGGCAACGTTTGCAGGCAACATCAACGGCTGCGGCGGCGGCCTCCTTCAATCATCAGTTGACAGCCGACATGTGCAACTACAAGAACTCGAAGAGTCGACGTCTGGAATACTCGCTCAAGTGTTTGAAATACGGCCGTAGCAATCCATCGCAGGACTCGGCCTTTGGCTCGTTGACCGACAATGATTTGTCCATCGGTTCGTCGAGCATACGTCTCAGCAGCTTTCAGTCCATCTCCTCGCCCATCGACGAAGGCGTCGAGGACATCATCATTGCCACCACGTCCGGTAATGGCAATGAGACCTGCTTGGAGCTGGCCACCATACCACGGAGCATGGTCTCTCAAGACTCGGCGATTTCGTCGCCTTGTCGCGAAAGTTCCCCCAGCAATTTTCTGCATATTGATGATGCCATGTCCGGAACGGGTTCGACTTCATCCGGATCCGGTTGTGGTTCGCTTGGTAATATGCGACCACAGCATTTTCCTGTTTCCCTCTCGCCCAAAATACTTGTGACTGCGACGAGTAATTCTAGCAATTCCTCCATAGCTTCCACATCACAGCAACAGCCACAGCAACAACAGCTGCAGCAACAGCAACAGCAACAATTTGATCCGCCCAAAATACTTGTGAATGATCAGAATTCCATCTATACCACATCGCCTTCTAAGCGCTCCAGCATGATTGAGGTCTTCTCGCAAAAGTATCGCGTCAGCTCCTTCGAGGACATGTCACCCAAGCGCAGTTCCAACGCAGACAAACAGCATCTGAAGCATGTGAATCGTTTGGCCTTTCGCTCACTGGAAGAGGAGCGACGCATTGATAATGCCTTTCTACCGATGTCCGATCGCACGCATTCCGATAATCGCGTCAATATGCAGAGCGAAAAATATAAGAAATTGACGCACGCCTCGTTTCGCATTAGCAAAACTTCTTCAAGCGGCTGCTGTCAAGAGACTTCGCCTACAAATTATCCCAATTCCAGCGGCGGCGGCGGCAGCATGGAACTGCAGCGCACGGGCAGCGCAGCAGCGGCGGCAGTTGGCAGCGGTTCCAGTCAACGTCAGACACTGTGGCGTGATAGTAAATTCTATCGCAAGAATCGCATTGCCAAAAGCAACGATTCGCTGCTTGAGCATTCGCCCAATCATTCGCCACATTCGCCGCATTCAACGCACTCGGCACATTCGCCGCACTCTTCGCACTCGCCGCATTCGTCCGCTCGGCTTTCGCCGAGTTCGCTGCGTGACAATCACTATGAGAGTAGCGGCTGCTGTTCGACGCAGGGCAGTCGACGCTCGCTTAGCGGCAGCCAGCAAATGTTGAGTGTGACCACAAGTTTCTGCGGCTCGGGCGGCTCTGGTCACACTTCGCGGCGCTACTGCAGCTCCAAGAGCGAAGATCTGGGTGAATCATCCGACTATTTGCGTGTCATGGATGCGCGTAAATCGTATTCTGAGCGCCACTTGGTACGACTCAAGCAGACGGCTATTAATAATACGCATAGCGGCAGTGAAGATGAAATGAGCTTCAATGATGACAATAATCAATTGCAACAGCAACAACATCATCATCATCATCAGCAGCAGCTGCAGCAGCAACAACAACAACATCACCAGCAGCAGCAGCAGCTGCAGCCGCCAAAGCGCAGCAGCAAACTGAGCTGGAGCAGCTGTTCCATAAATCACCTGAAGACGACCAATATTAAGACCACAACATCCTTGGCCACGCTCACCTGCCAAACGAATTTAAGCTCCCACAATGCTCCAACAACTGCCAACAACAATAAGACGCCCAGCTATCGCACACCCTCCAAATCTCTCGATCAGGCGCTTAACATTAGCAGCAGCAACAGCAGCGCTGCCAACACGAGCAGCACCAGCAGCAGCAGCAGTAGCAGCAACAGCGGCAGCGCTGCCGCCGAGGATAACAGTTCTTTGGATGAGTCACCATCGCGACGCACTCTAAGCGGCGCTGAATTGTCACGCATCTTTGTCATGGACATGGACGATGCGCCGGGGGGCAGCAGCTGCTGCAGCGAGGAGAAAACACCGCTGCTCGACAGTGTTGAAATGTCGCCTATAAGTCCAACTGAACCACCAACGGAACTTGACAAGCTGTAAACCTAGCCTCACACACACACAACACTCACACACATACACACGTATTAAGCAGCCGGTAAAATGCAAAGCATGTGATACGAAATGTAAAAGTAATGCTTACCGATATTAGCAAATCGAAGAGAGATCGGGAACCATCCAATTATTCAATTTTAGGCTTTAAACAATTGCAAAACGGATTAAAAAGGCTTATTGCGCGCGGACACCAAAACACTTTCACTTTTTCACTTCACACACACTTAACAACACTGATCGCGCCATTTGCAAAAAGCTGCTAGAGTCGATTATTGCTTTTTGCAAATTGATGGTTATCGATAGATGCATATTTGCTGTTTAGCAACACACTTTCCAATTGAAATTCAATAATTTATAGCTATTCCAATTGAAATTCATATATTATATATTTTAATTGTTGGTGTCCCAGCTATATTTAAATTAGCTAAAAGGTCGTGGGGTCTGCTGTCGCCTTCTTCGCAAAACCACACTGAAAGCTTTCTTCTGGTAACAATAATAGTTTCTTTATATGTATGTATTGTATTTTACGCTTACAACCAAAAAAAAAGAAACCAAATAACGCTTTTACAGCAATTAAAAATCTCTACAGATGCTTTTCAACTCTTTAGACTGCTAAGCAAGAAACCAAAAAATTAATGAATAAATAAATAAATAACACAAAACTATACTTACGAGCATCTCTGAAAACACCAGCATTCTTCTGATGAGTTTTTTTTAGCAAATGCAAAAGAAAAACTTTGTGCAAAAAAGTTTTCGAATTCGAAATTATACACATTAATTGTAGCTAATTACACACAGTTAAGACTTAAGCTTCGCAGCGAGTATTGAAAATATTTTACTGTAGCCTAAAATCGTTTTATGGCCCAATAAATAAATATATATGAAAAAACAAAAAAAAAAACCAATAGAGTGCTAACTCATTAAAATAATAATAAAGTGGGTCATGTTTTAAATACAAACAAAATTATATGTATATTTAGGGAATAACAAGCCAAAAACAGAAAAAGAAGAAAACCAAAACAAATTTTAATTACATATTAATTAAAATCAAATACAACTAAATGCAATTTAGTATAAAAGTATACCGCAAAATCCAATTCTAATGTTTTAGCAGGGGCTTTATTTTCAGTTTCGATGGACAGCGGAAAGTTTGAATAAATCAAGGATCACATGCACATCTGAAAGAGAGTATACGAAAATAAGCTATATACCAAAATAGTAATCAAAACACAAATGTTCAAAAATAAAAATAAATGAATAAAGTTAATCTTTGTTTATGTTAATTTCTTTCGAATCGTACAACAGATAATTGCAACATTCTAGCATTAAATGTAAGGATGCACTCAAAAATCGAAAATCATTGAAAATGAGTCAATGAAATGCCGTTAAAAATATACAAATCGGGAAAATTACTCACTAACGATAACGAATAATACAATAAAAATGCAATCAAATTTACATATATCACAAAAACTCACAAAACAAAAAGAAAAATGATACAAATATATATATATATATATATATACAATATATACCAGATATAAAAAGAAAAAAATATAACTATACATTTAGATGCACGCACCTAGCGAAAAGCACTTTCATGGAAAGTTCCCCCCGTCAAACAATACAAATACAAAACATACCCAAAGTTCAAGACGTTGCAACAATTGTACACTGAAGTTGAACAGAGAGCACAGAGTTCCACATTCGTCAAGCATAAAATACATATAGCAAATACAGTCAGTCGCTTTTAGTTGTATTTTGATTAATACTCTAAGTATGTGTAGGAAATTGTTTTCGTCAACTCGTAAGAAAAATTGCATTACAGAGCTTATGTAAGTTAATTTAATAAGTATTACCAACAGAAACAAAGAAATAAATAAAAATGTTTCATTATTCTTGTGTGCCCCTATAAAACGTGTTGCCCATTTGCTGTTCACAAGTGAACGCGGCAAAAACAAATACAAAAAAAAAAATGAATACCAAAAAACAAACAATTTTAAAACTAACAATGTACATTTATTTATAGAATCAGTGATATTAAGTGAATATTTTTATTATTTTAAAGTTTTGAAATAAAGAACTTAAGTCTAGAAAAACTTGCCCTTTATTTAATTCAGTTTGCAGGCGCATTGAGATATGATACGACCCAGGATACTGGAAGCAGTGATATTCAATGAATTTAAATTAAATATCTTGGACAATCTAATAATATTTGAACTTATTATTTATTTTAGAATACAAGCCAACTCATATTTCATTTATTTATTTGAATATTACAACTGCGCGCCAATTCTATGTGTTCAACAACACTGCTCGTGCTGCGATATATCGTACATGCAGGAAAGGGCTTCTGTCGTACGATATATCGCCAAAACAATTGTGCTCTGCGATAGCAAACAGCTGACATGCTGAGACATCGATAGCAAATTAATCGCGTCGGCAAACGTATAAAAACGTCAAGCCGGCAAATAAATTAAACATTTACAAGTGAAAATGGCAACGTTTAAGCCAAAATTTATAAAACCAGACACCGACGACGCTATAAACGAAAGTGCAGGCATCGAGGAGCCTCAAAGTTCCGCGTTTGTGTTCAATGCGCATCATAATCTGGGCTTAAGCGAGCAACGCGAACGTTTACCCATACGAAAATATCGCGATCAAATTCTTTATTGCCTCGAGCAGCATCAAGTCGTCATATTGGTAGGTGAAACTGGCAGCGGTAAAAGCACCCAAGTACCGCAATATCTCTACGAATGGGGCTGGCACAGCAAGGGATGCATTGGCATCACGGAACCACGTCGCGTGGCCACCGTGACGCTGGCAAACCGCGTGGCCCAAGAACGTGGCGAGCTTGTGGGTGACACTGTGGGCTACGCTGTGCGTTTCCAGGAGCGCATCTCACCAGAGACGCGCATTAAGTATCTCACCGAGGGAATATTGCTGCGTGAGCTGCTCGCTGATCCGCTGCTCACACAATACAGCGTCATCATTGTGGACGAAGCGCATGAGCGGAACATGTTGACAGACATGTTGCTGGGGCTGCTCAAGAAGATCTTGCGCAAGCGCAGCCAACTGAAACTGATCATCTCCTCAGCCACCATTGATGCTAGCTTCTTCAGCGAGTTCTTTAGCTGGCCAGGAGCCGGAGAAGTGAGTGTGAAGCTCTCCATTGAGGGACGCATGCATGCTGTGCAGCATTTCTATCTGAACGAACCCTGCGCCGACTATGTGCGCGAAACGGTGGCTACCATATGGAAACTGCATAACAAGGAGCCACCTGGCGACATCTTGGCCTTTCTCACCGGCCAGGAGGAGGTGCTGGAGGCCTTGGACTTGATCAAAGAGTACATAGCTAGCGAGGAGTGCACCACGCTCAAAGCGCTGCCCATGTACGGCAGCATGAGCAGTCAGGATCAGCTCGCCGTGTTCTTTACACCAGCCAAAGGTGTGCGCAAAGTGGTGTTGGCCACCAACATTGCAGAGACCTCGATTACCATACCAGGCATTGTCTACGTCATTGATTGTGGCTACGTCAAAGTGAAGTGGTTTAATCCCGCCACCTGCAGCGACAGCTTGATGATTGTGCCCGTGAGCAAAGCTTCGGCCATACAGCGTGCCGGACGCGCTGGTCGAGTGCGTCCTGGTAAGGTCTATAGACTGTATACGAAGCAGGATTATGATGGATTAGCTCCCAGGCAGCCGCCAGAGTTGCGTCGCAGCGAGCTAAGTGGCGCCGTGTTGCAGCTGAAAGCTTTGGGCATTGGCAACATTCTACGCTTTGATTTTCCCTCACCGCCACCTGCAAAGAATCTTCTCTCCGCTCTCGAGACACTCTACGCTCTGGATGCGCTGGATGAGCAGGGACAACTGACGAAGCCGGTCGGATTTCTGCTCGCTGAGTTGCCCTTTACAGCCATGCTCTCGAAGATGTTGCATGTGTCGGGCAAGCTTGGTTGCGCCGAGGAAATCATCACCATCATTGCCATGCTACAGGTGCAATCGATTTTCTCGCGTCCCGTTTCCGCAGCCGCTCAGCAAAGTGGACGCATAGCACATCGACATTTCGAGGTAGCCGAAGGAGACTTGATAACACTGCTCAACATCTACACCGCCTTTGTGGAGGAGGGCATGACAAAGGAGTTTTGTGGACAATACTATTTGATCTATCGCAATCTGAAGCGTGCTTGCGAATTGCGAGAGCAGCTCATCAATCTGGCACGCAAAAAGTACGGCATACCCATCTTCTCCTGCAAGGGCGACGTGGAGTTGCTCTGCAAATGCATCACGGCGGGATTCTTCACACAAGTCGCGTATCTTCATCATTCCGGGGTGTATAGACAAATCAGCAGCGGCACAGAGTTGGCTATACATCCAAATTCAACGCTCTACACTTTGCCACAGGCGCAGTATGTTGTCTATGGCGAATTGCTGCAGACGACGAAGCTGTTCATGAACCATGTGACGGTCATCAAGAAGGAGTGGCTAACGGAGCTGGCGCCACATTATTATCACCAGACCACAGTGCGCGATTAGCACAGTAAATAAATATAACAACATTAGTATTTAACTTTAATTTTTAATGCCTCTTTTTTTTAACACTTAGAACTAAACACGTAAGGATTGTAAAGGAAAAGTCATGGGGGAATCTTAGCCATGGGCAACGCGTCCGCGTCCCTGGAACATCATCATGGACTCGGGACCGCGTATCACACGCGACATCAGCTCCCAGCACATCTTGGCAGGTAACAAGCTGCGTGAGAGATTAAGAAATTCAATTAAGTTAATGCATGAATTCAAGAGTGTTAATCAGTAATATGCAGCACTTAAAATGCAAAAAGAATCGAGCTTAGATAGAAAATTTGGTAATATTCTATTAAGTACTATTTATGTGCTTTGAATTTCAAATTGTATACAATTACTTTTAAATGAGTAGAGCAACTTTCATTGAGTTGTTGAACTACATTTTTAAACATTTTGCAAAAACCTTTTATATCATTACTTTAAAATAAGTAAATAGATTGTGCATTGAATTTTTCAACTACATTTTTAAACAAATTGCAAAAACTTTTATATCATTACTTTAAAATAAGTAGATAGATTGTGCATTGAACTTTTCAACTACTTTTTTAAACATTTTGCAACAGCTTAATATCTTTTGTAAGATGACTAAAAGATGTCGTTAACAACCTCAATGATTTGAATTTATAATAAAAGGTTTTTATGAATTTATAAACAATGCTTAAAGAGACCCTCTACGATAAGTCTATTTAAGATTTGTTCTTACTCTACGATGAGTCTATTTAAACATTGTTTTTTGACATTAAAAACTTTTAGACAATTTATAGTTTGAAATTAAGCAATGGTTGACTGCCTTTTTAAGCGTTTGTATTAGACAGTCTTTTTTCTGAAATGTTGCATAGATATTCAGTTGTCTTTTGGCAAATATTTGTAGAACAACACTGGAGCACATAATCGATATACACTCTACACAAATATTATTCAAACACTCTTTTAAGTAAAACAATTAAATAGTAATCAATTTCTTCTTACCACTTTAGCGGCGTGAGGAGGCGAATGGAATTGGGAAGCACACACCAGACCTCGTTGCGTCGCACGGCGCCTTCGATGCGATCGGCAACATATTGCGGCTCCAGCATGGGTTGCATGCGAGGCTTGACACCGGAGAACATGCCCGTATTAATGTAATACGGACAAATTAAACTCATGTGGATCTGATCATAACCATGCGCCTTGAGGTCGGTCAAGAGACTCTCGTGGAAGCCAATTGTGGCATACTTGGTGGCTGCATAATCGCTGCAGCCATAAGTGCCCAACATGCCAGTGATGGAGCTGACGGTGACAATGTGACCGCGATTGTGACGCATCATGTAGGGCAGAAAAGCCTTAACGGTCCAATAGTGCGAGATGATGTTGATGTTGTAGGTGTTTTGAATGACACGATCGTGCAGTTCCCAAAAGGGTTTGCAGCACACAATGCCCGCATTGTTGATCAAGATATCGACATGACCCACTTCATCGGTGACCTGTGCGGCACGTTGATAAACCTGTTCGCGATCGGAGATGTCCACCACATAGCCCTTGCAATTGTGATGGCCATGCTTGGCCAGCAGATCCACGGTTGTCTTGATGGCTGCAAAAGTGTTTACCAATGTGTTTGTTAACTCATCAAATTGTAAATGTAACAACGCCGCTTTCACCACACAGGGTTCCTTAACCCGACGATTGCTACTCTAGCATTTAGTTGCTAATTGAAAATGCTCACGCGCTTTTTTACTTCATGTGCTTAGCTGGTGGATGTTAATTGCCCGCAACGAATAGTAAACGAATGCAAACCTTACCTTCTTGATTGATGTCCCAGATGACAATGCGTGCCTCCAGCTTGGCAAAGTTGAGCGCTATCAAACGTCCAACGCCCCCGCCTCCGCCAGTTATGAGCACCACTTGTCCCGATACGTTCTGTGTGGCATAAACGAAAGTGAAACTCAATTAACAACTGTTTGCAAGACACAAAAGGTATTGTCCACCCCTTTTTCTATTACGAAATTAGTTTATCTCGTATATTAGGTCTGCGATATAGTCTCAGTATATTATTGAAAGTGAAGTGTAAGACTGTTTACATTATGCAAATAAGTTGAACGTGCAGTTGACACTGTCAACTTATTTACGAAATAAATCAAAAGACTGAAAAAAGCTGATTTAACTTATGAATAAGTTAAGTGAAAAGCTTGGTAACAAAAATACGTATATGTAATTATATTTGAATGCAGTTTTTAAAGAAATAAATTAAGTTATTCATTGACATATTTGAGCGTACTTAAGAAATTTTAATTATGTATAATTATAATCTAGCTCAACTAAAGTTTCGTAAGCCAAACTTTTATTGCAAGTCATTTTAAATTTTTGATTTAATTATTATCTTTCTGATGATAGTAAATAATAATTGTTATGAATATTTTAACTATGTAAATTAGTTAAGCTTTGACAAAATATTATTTTCTACGGTCCTCTTCACATATCTAAGACCACAAGAGATTATAATTAATGCGTTAATGTAATTATATTTTATTGAAGATAGGGCATTTAAGCATACTTTAGATACATATTTAAATTGTATGCAATATGGTTCAACTATGCTCAGCATAGACTAAATATTATTTACTATTATCTAAGCCAAATAAAAAGAATTAAAAATAATAATAAAATATTACTGGCGTCATTTGAAGCCTGTCTACCTAAGGTTTAATTTAAATTCTCTATTAGTATTTAAAACTATAAGTTGAGTTCAATAAAAATATCCAATAAGTTAAGCGATTTAGGTATACAAATTCCCAGAGTGTAGAAGGGTATTATAACTTTGTATTTCCTATGTGTAATAGATAGAAGGAGTTATCTTCGACCCTCGAAAGTATATATATTCTTCATTAGCGTCAACAACCGAGACGATAAATGGTCTATGGTCTATTTAAAGGTAGTTATACATTAATAATAATTAATACCAAAAATAAACCCTTCGTCATACTTTTATTAATTTTATTTTTTGTATATTTGTAGAATTTTGGTTTTATTGAAAATTGCTCTTTTTTAATGAATTTCTACCAATTCCATTACTTTGCATGAGTCAAGTGAGTCAATATAGCGTTTACAATAAATTACTTTTTTAGATGTAAACAAGCATTAGCTTAAGCTGCCAATAAATACAAACTCGATCACTTTTCAGCATTTTTAAAGCGTCACGCAAAATTCAACGCTGCTTGGCAATTCAATTAATATTTCATTAGTTTTGTTTCAACAAAAGGAAATGCATGTTTGCACATGGCCAGACTGCGTTTATTTATGCATATTTAAGCCAGAAAAAAAAGGTGCGACTCGAATATTTAATGTGCTTAACGTTTTGAATAAGTTATGAATGAATACGGAATCATTTCAGTTGATGTTTTGGGGAGTGCAAATTGCGAGATACGTTTATAATTTCGATAGTTTCGCTGTTGCAAGTTTGTTGCCATCTTTGACATAGTCAAAGTTTGTAACAGCTGCAGCCAAAAGTTCAATCAAGTTTAGAGACTGTCGCTACAGTGCGGCATATTAGTTAGTGCACAGCACTTGAATAGATGAAAAGCGGCTTTTGCTTGTTTGCTAAGCTATTGAGAGACGCTTGCAACATTTTGTATTATTTTACATGATTATACCGGGTATCTATAGAGTAGAAGGGTGTTATAACTTTGTGCAAAAAGAGACATTTCCGACCTCATAAAGTAGATATTTAGATATTAGCTACTTTGGCGAGTAAACTTTTATATTTTGAAGTCATAGTATATTTCAAACGCAGTGGAATATGAATATATAAATTTTTTGGTATATTTGTAGTATTTCTTGTAGTAAATTTAACAATCTAATTTACTACAAGAAATACTACAAATAAATATATATTTTAAAATAATACCACACTATTTTGCTTTTATTCAAAATGGGTAAATTTTTAGTATTTTTGTGGTATATTTTCAAATTAAGATCACACTGTTTGAAAATGGCTACCAATTATTGCTTTTGGTTTATTTATAGTATTTTACAGTATATTATTTGGTATATTTTAAGAATTATACCGTAATGTTTTGGTTTTATTCAAAATGGGTATAACAATATACCAAATATTGCAATTGATTTACTTTTTAGTATTTTTGTGGTATATTTTCAAAGTAATATCACAATTTAATTGAAAATGGGTAGCGGATATATCAATATACCAAATATGGCCTTTGGTATATTTTTAGTATTTTGGCAAAATGAGTAACGGGTATCGCACAGTCGAGCACACACGTTTCCTTTTGCGTTGTGTATAATGTCAGGTTTAGTGCTTTATGCTTTGCTGATTATGCAGCTGCAACAACAGAGCCAACAGAAATTCACGAAAAGTATCAACAATGACAATCACAATTGCAATTGCAAAAACCCGTTGGCTGGAAAAGTGTTTCCCTGCCATGTTTAGATTGGTAATAAACCAAGACAAACCAACTGCTGCGTAGCTTCTTCCTTTGTTTTTCTTTGACAAAAACAAATCGGAATTTCAATGTCAGAAACAAAAAACCCGAAAACAATCATAAATATTTGCTGTGGTAGCTGGATGAGTTGAATGAGCACTCACTCGTATTATAAGTGACGTCCACGAAAACGAGCAAATACCAAATCCAAAATCAAAGAAAGATGGACAGATAGATAACAACAAAAAAAAAAAGAGACGATTTCATTCATATGGACAAATAGCAAATGTTAAGTCCATTTAACAAATCGCATCGCCATGGGAAGCGTCGAGCGGAGATCGAAGCTTGATTACTTTTATTTTTACGGACATGCCAATGGCATCCATTGGGGCTTGTCTAAACAACGCCACCGTTTTGTTTGAGATCTTCAAGTGTTTGCTATGTTTTTTGCCGAATAAATTTTGATTTTTGTATTGTTTGAGAGATCTCTTCGAGTCTGTTGGCCAAAATAAAAAAAAAACAACACTTTACAACTGTAAATTAAATGGAAAGTTTCAAAGCCAACAAATTTGTGCTTGTTTAGACTTGAGAGGAGAAACATAAAAAAGCAATAGTGTTTGCAAAAAGTTTGTTAGATAAGTAATTACAAATCTTGATTGTTTGCTTAGGGGAAGCGAAGTTAGATAAATAGTTCATTAATTAAAAGAGATGCTGAAAAAATTTTAAAACTTTACAAAACAAAATAGTTTGATAAACATTTGGCAAGAGTTTTATTTATATATTCTAGGCAAACAGTTTATTAACTAAAAAATAGAGAAAGAAACTTTTATTTATTTATTCTCCCCAATATGTTCCAGATAAATACGTAGTTCATTTAATAAGAAAAGCAAAATAGATGAATACAAATATATTAACCAATTTACTTATTATTTTCAACATATTCTAAATAAATAGTTATTTAGTTAAAAGGGAAGTTTAAAAAGAAAAAGAAACTTTAAGAAGCAAATTAGTTCGATAAAGATTTAAAACCCAATTTAATTATTCTTCTTTACTTTACAATAGAACCAAACTGGTTTCAATCAAAAATTTTTGCTTGACAATAAAGTCAATGTTTTTTTCTTCAGAGTTAACCTGATTAACGTCATCAAGTAATTCATATGTTAATTAGCCCACAAAGAGAGTTTTGAGTTGAGTCATGGTACAACTTTAAATATTTTAATATATGTTGGTCAAGCATGTTTAGCCTTCGTCATGAAATTGGCACGTTTTCTATTTTGTTGCTTAATGAGTTTCAATGATGTTATTTTATTATGACAAAAAATAAAAATAATAGTAAACAAGTAAGAAAGCTCTAGTTGAGTGAGCTCGACTATTAGATACCCTATACCAATTTTAAGTAAAAATGTGTAATTTTAAAATATACCGAATTAATATATCACAAAATACTAAAAATATACAAAATGCTATAATCGGTATATTGATATAGTACAACATTAAAAATATACTATAGAGTGTAAAATATACCAAAGGGTATATTTGGTATATTACGTTTAAAATATACCACAATTTGCAAAATATACTGAATTCTTATTTTACACTGCAAAAACAATTACTTAAAATGAATAATTAATCTTCTTTCCTATCCAAACAAATTTCGTTAATAACTTTTACAGTCAAATTCTCAGGAATAATATACACTATAGTTATTATTTATATTGAGTTTAATTTTTTGCAGTGTATCTTAAGAAAACGCCTAATTAGTCAAATATTTATTAAGGTTTGCCAAAAAAAAAGAAATGTCGAGTGGCAATTTAATGAAGTCTTAAAACGAACGATCGTTGAGCTGAATTGATGATGCAATTTAAAAGGGGAAGATGTTCGAGTCAGTTTTATTCAAAGTAACTAATTTGAGTGACAAGATTCCAAAGCAGTTTACATAAAAACCCCCAAATTCAAGTTGATACTACGAAACTAACATTTAATTTGAGAGTTTTATGTCAAAAATGTGTTTGGTATGCAAATTGATTTTTCCTACCTTTAGCTTTCGAAAGCGGTCCGGTAATATTGTATAATAGAGCGATTCCAATATGAAATAAATTGATTTCATCGTGAATACAATTAAATCCAAGAAAAATTGATAGAAAGCACGCAATGGTTTATCCATATGCAGCAGGTCAGATTGTGTTGTTGTTGTTGTTGTTGTCGTCATTTTTTTCCTTTCTTTTATTTTGCACAAAACTTAATGATCTATTGCTTTGGTGAACCTTGTAATAATTATATGCCAAGAAAAAAACAAGCACTTGTGTGTAGCAAAATTGAATGCGAAACGCGTTCGATCGAAGTCGAATTTGTGGCTTTTATTGCTTTTATATATTTTTTTTTTTTTTTGAGACTTGAGCCTAGTGGCTTTGATCACTTTTGCATGCTAATGAAACGCGCAGTCGATTGTATCGAAATTCAAATTCACTTGAATTTCTCTGCTTATTATGTTCGGCGAAGTTTCGTTTTTTACTTTGTTTTTATTATTGTTATTAAAATTCGTTGGCGTATCAAAGATCTTTTTTATACGATTATTTGCCTACGATCCACGATCCGTGTCCCGTGTCCGTTTAAGCTGAAGTCACAATACAGACTGAACACAAACCTAAAGCCAACTTTTGGTGTGCCTCATCAGAGCAGAGCTCAGTTTACAGTTTTTTTCCCTCTTCTTTCTTTTCTTCTATTTCGTTGTATGTATGTTTTTCATTTGTGGGCTGCTGCTGCTGGCGGCTTTTGTAGCAAGATTCACAGAAATGTTTGTGTCGTGACCGCAGAAATATCAGCGAATAAACAACAACAACAGCGACAACACTTTCTTAAGTTGGCTGCTTGATTGGCCGGCCGTTAGTTTTTTTTAGTTAAAATTGTATGCTTGAGAAGTTAGACAGAACCTGTTTGCTAGTCTATTTTATTAGCTCACATGCGAGTTGTATCAAAAACTAAACTTGGACTCTTTTTAGACTTCCGCAGACATTTGAATTTAAATGAGTTATGCGACAAACAAAAGAAAGTGATGTGCTTAACAAATTCGGTTTTTTTCGGTTGGTTGATTATTTTGGTTTACTTGTGAGTTTGATATGCGCTCTTTAATTTAATTTAGTTAAAGTCATGGTATGCTTTTAGGCATAAGAAAAAACATATTTACTTGCAGAGAAAGACATTTTCAGTTTTAGTTAAAGTTTAAAATATGCAAGTTTTATTACGCATTTTATTTATATTCATTATGCATTTCATCTCATTGACATTCGCTCTCAAGTACAATACAAAATTTCCTTCGTCACTTTTTGCGTTCCCCATACAGCGAATGCAGTGTGGGTTCAAATCCCAGTTGGGACCAGTTGCTTACCAACTATTTAAAGTTATTATAATTAAGTATTTTTAAATTGAATATACTTTTTTAAAATTTTTTAAGATATTTTATGTATTATACTTTCATTTAAATATATTTATTTTTTATTTATACATGTAATTGATTGTTTACCTACAAATAGCGTGTCTATGGTATTGAATCCATTTATTTAATAAACTATTTTTTTAAATTTCACTTTATTTTAATGTTTTAAGATATTCCTTATAATTTATTTGAGTTTAATTCCCTATAAATTTTTTTTATTTATATTTGTATGCATTATTTAACTATAAATACTTTTCATTGCAGTGCGTTAACGAGTCTCAAAATAATAAATCAACAAATGCTTTGTATTCGCTGCCGCAGTTGCCCGGTTCAAATCCGGTTGCGTCTCGGGGTAAGTGATGATTCAATTTTCTTTAAATAATATATATTTTACTTTTTTTTAATTGTATTATTCATTTTGTATGCTTCACTAACACATTTTTATTATTGCACACTTTGCACATTTAATTTAAAACAACATATGCACCATTCAAGGTATGCGCAATGCCCACTATACAAAAAAAAAACCACCCCGTTTTGCTCGCTGCTTGTACAATGTACATCGCTTACTGCTTGTAATTCCCAAGCGCGAGTTCAGCATGTGGTGCGTATAAATAGGGAAAAATATGTAGCGTACGTTGGAAGTGTCTTCTGTGATTGTTCTCTGTGCATTGATCGATACATAGATGCCATCTGTTTATCAGATCTGCTCAGTGCCGACCCTCCGTCACACTTTGTTTCCCAGTAATTCTGCCTGGCATTGCTGTGGCAACAGGTTTCGATTGGCTTTCCGCTGCCTTTGCTACCGACGACGGGTCGATTAGCAACAGACGCACGGTCATGCATTCGCATACCCCGCCGCCCAATCCTTCGCCTCGCGTGCATTTCAATCATCTCGATTTGGTTGGAATGGACAAAAGGTAACGGCTTGGGCTGGAGGGCGCTAGTGTTGAAGCCAACAACAGTTGCCCAAGTCAGCCATTTTCAAAATTTCTTGGTTAAGTAACTTTGTAGCTTAGCTTCGGATTTTCGTAATAAATTTGCTGTTCAGAACACTTCCATGTACGTGGCATTGCCGAGCAATTTGCCCATTCTTTTGCAAAAATTTACCACACACAACAAAAAAACAGCTTCATGCAGTGCAAGTAGTGCTTGCCAAGTTAGCGCAAGCAGTGTTCGTGTGTGTGTAGTAAGCGCAAGCAGTGCAAAGTTTATTTTCAGTGTTGACTGCTTTACTCACAAATGACATTGAGACGTTTTTCCCGTCTTTTGATAATGATAAGATAACTTATTGGGTTTTTGACGATTGCTGTCAAATTTTTAGAATTAGTTCGCAATTTATTAATTTATGCAACTAACTTTCGTTATTTATTATGCGATTGTTGACGATTATCTGACACAAATTCAAAGTGCGCAACTAGTATAAAATTGTGTATAGATTGAATAAATATAAATTAAGATTACCAAGAATTCTAAAGATAGCACTTGAGTGAATAATTCTTGCACAACTACTTAGATTGCATTGGGGATTCTGTGTAATGTCTATCCGATCGTTGAGCTTTATCATTCTAAAAAGTGCTGAGGAAATTAAAATTTTCATGATGACTCGAAATTACACAATTATGATTGTAGTTTGCATATTTATTGTTCCGTTATGCGATGATGTTTGGGCTGAATGCAACTACTTCTCAATGACTGTGGCAGCATAGTCAACCACAGCAGGAAAGCGACATGTTTGGCATAAGAATGCGCTCTGGCAACGAAATGATCGATGCCATACAACTCGATAACGTGTAGAAAAGTGTTTCTGGACGTTAGAGCCCAGTTAGCTACATGCAGAGACTGAGACTGGCTTCGATAGTTGTGACTGCAATACGAAAAATGGTTTAACAATTTAATTATTTTCTGTGTTTGTTTTGTTCTGCTTACAAACTCGAATTGTTGAGCTGCCTCTCGAGTTGGTTCAGCATCGAGTTCATGGCTTCAAGCTGCTCTTGCTTTTGAGCCAAGTCCAGAGTTTGTGCTTCTTGCTTGCTAAGAGCATCAGCTTGCACTTGCTTCAGTTCATCCTCCAGTTGCAACTTTTCTCCTATTAATTGTTGCGTGTAACGCTTCTCGTTTTCCAGCTGATGTTGCAAATTGCGATGCTCCAAGAGAGCAGCAAGCAATTCTTCATTATTTTTACCAGCTTTCTGCTTCAATTGCTCGCACTAATTAAGGTCAAATGTTAATTTTTTAGTTAATTCTCTTTGCACCCTCAACTCACCTCTTTTTGGCACTCATTGAGCGCTTCTTCTAGTTGCTTTTTGTCTGCCGTTAAGCTCAACACAGATGTGTTCAACATGTCGCATGAGTTACGCACTTGATTGATGCTCAGATTTGATTTCTTCAGCTCCAGCTGCAGATCCTCACAGCGTTTTTGCTCCACACGCATCAGCGAATTGCAAACGTGCAACTTACTGCGAGTTTGCATGGACTAAAGGCAATACAAGAGTAAAGAATATAATGTCTACTTTTTGCACTTATCTGCAATGTGCATCTTGAATATGGTTTCTGGCTTTACTTTTCTATTAATGCGATGTGCACTCACAATTTGTGAGTCACAACAATTCTGGCATATTGTTTTATGATAAATGGTTTAACTTTTAAATACTGTTACAACGCATTACTGATTTATTTCATTAAAACCCGACTTTTTTAATATATTTTTAATAATAATAACATTTGTGTCATTAAACTACTAAATTTTCTTACAAAAGTTAGCATGTGATGCTAACAAAATAATGCAATATGCCTTAAAGTGCAGTTATATGCAATGCATTTAAGTTAAAAGTCCAATATTTCATAAAGTGCAGTTAAATGCAATAATATTTATGTTAAGTGACATCATTTTAAAGCAGTTGTCATGTAATAGCTGTTTTTTACAAGAGAAAATATGCGTTGCTAACAAAATGCACAAAAGTGCAACTATGTGCGTTGCACTTAAGTTAAAGGTCTGATATTTCATTATGTGCAGTTAAACGCAATGCATTTAAGCTAAAATTCTGATATTCCATAATGTACAAATGCATTAAAGTTAAAAGTCTCACATTCCATTTAGGTTTAAAATCTGCTAATCCATAATGTGCACTTAAATGCGTTGTATTTAAGCTAGATGTTGTGCTAAAAAGAGCGCAGTTACCTGCTTTGCGTTTAATGAAATGCTGTAGAGCATTTTGTGTAACTGCATTGCATTTAATGACATGCTTTGTAGCATTTTGTGCTTTACAAAGTGGTATGCAATTATCCGAAATATGCATTTATCCAAAAACATTATCATTTTCACTCCCTTTGCTACTTACTTTTGACTTGAGATTCTCCACAACGAGTTGCAAGCGTTGCACATCGGCGCGTCTTCTTCGCCAGGCTCGCAACATCATCGAAGTGAAAATCTTCACATTGCTATTCGCTTCCGAATCCTGACTGCGACTCCAATCCTGTGAGTCCAAGACATTGTTCGCACTGCGTATGATTTGTGTTCTAACCGTGCTCCATGATTCGGTTAAATTGATTTGTGAGGGACAAACTGTAGCTTTTCGGGGACTCGATGAAGACTCCGATTTGCGTTGCTTCTTCATCAGATCGAAATTCATTTTATAAGAAAAGAATCAAAAACTATTTTTGTAAAATTCTAAAATACAAGAAATTCTTTCACTATTTTTTAAACTGCAATTTATAAGAATATCACGGCCAAACGATAAAACAAAATGCACTATTCAACTTGGTAATTGTATCAAATGGTGTGTAACAAAGTTTTTGTTTTTAAAAAAGTTCCAAAAAAACTGTGAAAAATTTTCATATCGAACGAAATGTGGCGCAGTATTTGATTTCAAGTTAAAATATCAATGCATACTTTGTGCCTCTAAAAAGCCTCTTAAACATTGATTAAATCGTTTATTATGCCATATAATTGCCGCTAAGAAAATTTCTACGAATTGGCCAAGGTCCTGGCCAGGTTAACTAGCAAATTGCACGCACACTTCCGCAGTTGAGAGCCAAGAAAAGGAAGGGAAAATCACGGGGTAGACGATAAGTTTCTTTTCGGGGTTAGACCGAATACGAAATGCCCTACACTTATTAAGAAAGTATTTTTAAGGGGAGAAATATTTCTGAAATTTTAAGAAGAACTTGAAAAATACTACAAAAATGGATTTTTTCTTAGTTCGGTGTATAAACGAGTTTGGAATTGGGGAAAATATCTCTAAAACTTTAAATGGGGAAGAGCTTGAAAAATACTAAAAAAAATCCTTTGATTTTTTCTTTGTTTTGGGGTAGCATCGAATTGTTGATATACTACACAAATTAAATTGAGTATTTTTAAGGGGGATAATATCAGTAAAATTTTAAATGGGGAAAAACTTGAAAAATACTACAAAAAATCTTTTGATTTTTTAGTAGTTTGTCGAAAATATCGCTGAAATTTAAAATGCTGCGAAATTTGAAAAATACTACAAAAATTCTCTTGATTATTTTCTTAATTCGGGGCTCAAACGAATAGTTCATATACAAGTTAAGTAAATATTTGTAAATATGGAAATCTTACGAGAATATTAGAGATGAAAATTTCAAAAAATTACCAAAAAAGATCTCTAGAAAAAGTTCGTTTTACTTTTGCTAGACTTTTCCTTATATTGTAGCGCTTCTTTTACTCTCACTCCAGAAACTTCTAGACCATCAATTTATTTCAGCTTAGCGTCGTCCAGATATCGCGTCTGTAATCTGGGCAAGGTTGTGCGAACTTTTACAAGGTCCTTCACCGCACTTTCACCTTCACATTGAACGCCTCAAAGTCTTAGCCTTAACTTTGTTGTATGGTTTGTTAGCCGAGGCGCCTCAAGGCCGCGTGTCGCAGGAAGTTCAAAGAGTTTAAGCCCCCCGATGTCCGAGGAAGGAAAATCAATATGTCGTGTGTATATAAGCGACTTCTAGCACGTGTCAGCTTTATGACTGCTCCACCTTCTTCTCCTCCCCCTTCTTCGACGCCAATTGAATATTTAGTCATACCATGCTGTGAAAAACCTGGGGCATTAAGTAAACATTGGACGAGTATCGCGTGATTTTGCCGACAAACGTTTTCTGATTGGTCGCATTGTTGCAACCGGCTTGGGAGTTGGATGTTTTTTTGTTTTTTTTTTGTGTTTAGTGTGTTTGATCGATGTGAGGCTAGCACAGGATAATTGTTGTTCTCCTTATCATGTTGGGAGTATCAAAAGTATTTCACTTTCGCATTTGTTGTGAAATTTCAATACATAAAGAGAGCGAAGTAGCATTGACATAATTTCTATTTATTTGGCTTGAGCTCATAGGTTAGATTTTTTGTTTGTTTGGGAAATTTCGGCACTTTTGGCGACTGTTGCATGCAACTCGTGTGTTTATCAAGAAAATTATATAAACAAGGCTCGACTTTTTATGCCAATGAGTTAAGATAAGTAAGAACACCCACTCTCTCTGAGTCCATTTGTAAATATGAATGCTAGTTACTTGTTAAAGCACTTAATAATTCATATGTTGTAAGCAAACCAACCAGATATGAAAGTTCAGTACAGATTGTGTGGTTAAAACTAAGAAATACCAATTAAAAATTATTCCTTTTTTATATAAAGAGTGGAAAAGGTTTTTAATTCTGGATTTGAATTTCTATATTTGTATAAAGGATTGAAAAAGGTTTTATTTTAAATTCTGGATTGAAATTTCAAATGTTTTTCTAGAAAAGAATAAAAAAAATTTCCATATTATAATATATGAAATCTAAAGAGATTTAAGTTTTTATAAATATTCATTTTATTTTTGTATATTTGAATATTTTTTATTTATTCCAATTATAAATTAAACACTCAAAAATTGTCAGTTAGATCAATTTCTATAAAAAAAAATAATTTATTTTTGCATAATTTTTTAAAAAGCTATTATTAAACAATATTTAATTACTTTTGAATAAATTTAAAAAAAAGTTATATTTAATAAAATGGGTATTTCATGATCGGCGCCCAGAAAGTTTCCGTTTTTATTAGTTTAATATATCGGCCCTATATCGTGTTGTGTAGTCCCCAGAGAAAATAATTCTAGGAATTTAACCGCTTGATTTATGAATGGTTCCAAAGACTGCAGAAGTTTCTGCTTTACTACAGCTATCATAAAATACAATTAAAAGCATAAAAAACCCAAGTTATGATAATAATAATAATAAGAAGAAGAAGAGTCGTATCATGTTGCTGCTGAGTCAGCCAAATAAATTTCGAAACATTTTTTGCCTCAAATTCCATGGAAATTGGCATCCTGATATGTCAGAGTTCAAGCGGAAAAGCGAAAGTGTAATCCACACACTGTGAAGGCATGCTGCAAACGCAACTGAAATGAGTCACAATGAAAGGACACGAGTTGTAGATGTGCCACAACAAATGCCGGCGCATGATGATATCCTTTTCCAGGAATCGCAGGCTGATTCAGCTGCCGCTCAAAATCGTTGTGGCAGACAAACAAGCGGCAGAGGCCGAAACGCCCAACCCAGCCCGAAAAAAAAACTCACCCACAAGGTCGCCGCAACACATTCGTTTTCATTCATAAAAGTGAAAAAGCTTTTCCCCCTGCGGTGACTCACTCACTCTCAGACACTGTGAGAAATTTTCCAGAGTCTAGCCGAACGCACACAAAAGCCATCGATTGTTGTTTTGTTTCTTTTTTGCAACGTGACTCAGCTCAGCTCAGCTCAACGCTTGGTCTTAGCTTTGATCTCAGCTGTATCTAGGTAGTGACGTCGCCTCTTTTCGCTCTTTACCAACTCAACTCTCTTAAAGCGCTTCTTACGCTCTCGCTCTCGCTCTCTCTCTCTCTGTCTTGGTTTGAGCTACGCTTGCACTTGTCGCGTCATGTCTTGTTTTCAGTTTTCAGCAGCTCAACTTTGATCTTTGTTTTTGTTATCGACTCGAAACAAAAACAACAAAATGCGCAAAGCTCTCTTGCGAGGCGGCATTTTAAATGGCGTCGACAACGAAGTTACGTTTTTATTTCTTTGGCTTTCGGTTTAGTCTTCAATTCGCTGGCGTCGCGATCGGTTCGATTTCGATTCCCTCCTTGTTAGTTGTCTCTCTTCTTGTGTTAGCTTTTCGCTGTGTTGTTTAACTGTGTTTCTTTTTGTTTAACGTCTTTTGCGCGCGCGTGTGTGTGCTTTAAAAGCTCTTCACGCGCTCTCTGTCTCCCTCTCTCGCTCTATCTAACTCTGTTTTCGTTTGCGTGTCGTCTCTCTCTCGCTCGCTCGCTCGTTCGTTTGCGCGTTCGCTTCATCGTCGCGCACTTGTGGCGCAGTCAAGTTAAGAAAACCTGTGCATGACAAGTGTAGACAAATTGTAGATAAAAATAAAATGAAAACGTAAAAAAAAGGTGCATATAATACCAATTGTTGTTGTTTCGCCAAGTTTCACTTGCAAGCTTCACACATTTTTAAACAAATAAAAGTACGCAACAATAAAAGAAGAAATGACGAAAAAAAAAAAAAGCCACGCGCTAAACAAAAACAGAAAAGTATAACAACAACTTTACAACGAGCCACAGTGCACGTACAATTTGATAATTTGTATTAGAATTCGAATGATTAGATTACGCCACACACACTCTTCTTCGCTCGCACATTGCCAAATTTGTTTGGATCGCAAAGTTGCCAAAGCTCATTAGCTAAATATGTGTGTGTATGTGTGTATACATACAGTGAATTCAAATTAAATCCGCCGCCACCGCCAAAAAAAACAAAAACAACAACAACAAGCCCGCCCAGCCTGTGCTGCTCTGATGATGATCGCATAAGCATAAAGCCTGGAATTCCCCCCCAAAGAAAACGACGTCATTACAAAAGCTTAACCCTCTCCCTATTTTCGTGCGCTCTCTTTGCGATGTTCTCTCTTCATTTATCGTGTCGCCTGCTCTCTTCCTAGCTTCAATATCACGCTCTCGCTTTCGACGACACTTTTTGATTTCTTAGCTTTTCATTAGTTTTCAATTTCTGCCTATACAATTTGTATGATATATTTCTTTCTTTGCTCTAACTCTTGTTCTTATTGTTGTTATTATTCATTTTCTGCCTGCTTTCATCCACATATTATCGCATCGCACTGTTCTTTATTGTGTGTGTGTGTGTGGCTCGTCTTGTCTCAGTGTGCGACAAGTTCGTAAGTTTTTTTTTCACTCCGCGCAAAAAAATTAAAGAATTTAATAAGCATTGAAAATTATTTATATACCATATTGTATCGAGAAAGAAAAAGATAGATGGAGAGAAAAAAATAGTATCATTAAAATACCGAACCGGTTTCTGTAATAGTTTTTGTGAGTGTTTGTTTGTGCGCGGATAAAATGAAATTGTGGCGCGACTATAAATATATAATTAAATAAAAGTTGATTATTTTGCATACAGTCAGTTGAAATTTACATAACGTCGCCGTGAAAATTAGCCCCGATTGCAAGTGTTTTTCTTACGTGTTTTCTCCAATTTCAGAGCTGAACCTGCATTCAAATTTTTGTTTTTATTGGAGTACAACAACAACAACTATAGAAGCCAAAGAGCAACGCTCAATGCATTTTAAGTTTCCTCCATCCGGCAACACGCATCGATTAAGGTGAGCTTAAACTTTAAACATATTTCACTCAACCAATAAATGTATAAATGTTCCTTAAGCCTTAAAGCACATATCTATAACTGTCACTCTTCCTCATCTTCGTCTTCATCTGGGTTTGTGGGGGAATTACTTTGATATTAATGAATATGTATGTAGAATATACTCGTATGAATACAATGAATGTGTATCTTACATTCATTCGTTGAGTGAAATCAGTTTCATTTGTTGCTCAAGTATTAATTAGTTATTTATTGCCATTTCATGACTTGGAAATTATTTAATCTAACCAATATACGGTTTTATATAACGAGACGTGCGGCTCACTTATTTATAAGCTGCTCACAAATAGATACATATATGAATGGGAAATTTCAAATCTTATTAGCTTAATTTTAAGTCTTTTGTTTTGACAAAATTTATAACGGATTTTGACATTGCGAAACTGTCAATTTTGATGTCTAGTATATCCTGATGATTCACTAAAAAATAGTGATAAGACTTGCAACGGAAATGTTTGATTAGTAGAGATATTCTTGTTCAACTGTAGATTGGTTACTTTTGAAGAAGTTAGACCATTATTTCCTATTCAAATAGAATTGTTTTCAACAATTTCGTTCAACTCTGTATGAAATGGAAGAAGAATTTTCAATTTTCATTCGGGTCGATGTAGTTGACTACTGTTAAGGAATTTGAATATTTAATAGTCAGCTTACATTTGTTGTTGGCAAAGAGAACTAAGTAAACCGAGAATTTTTTTTTTTAGATTTTTTTTTTAGAATATGCTTTATAGCTTATCATTTTTGTGTATTTATGTGTCAATAAGCTCAAAAAATTTGTTGATAAATAGAACATTTGCTGTATGCATGATAATAATTTGGCTTTTCTCTACTCAAATATATTTCCAGTGTAGTTACAACCCTTCGCGAAAGCTTTTCACGCAAGCTTCTCGCTCTTTCTGCCTCATTCGCTTCGTCTCGCTTTGTCTCTGTCTCTCGCTCGTATTTTGGATTAAATAGTCTAGCATAAACGATAAATTGAAACAGCAAAAACTAAAACACCTGTGTACATGGCAGCGCAGCGTCGCAGTCGCCGACAGCGTCGCAGTTGACGTCGCTGTCGCTGTCGCAGTCGCTGCAAAGCTTTGACTTTGGCGTCGATTAACGTTAGCTGCATTTTCTGCTGTTTGGGACAACGTTGAAAACGTTGCGAGAATTTTCAATTGTATTTCATTCTAAGATCGACTCGATGCGTTTGCGGTTGTGTTGAACGGAATATTTTTGTAAAACGGAAGTAATAAAAATAATTAAAAAGAAACGCTTGATAAGACTTCAACACAAAATTGTGCGCGAACAAAATCAAGAAAATTAAAAACTGAAAGTGAATTACTGAGAAAACATAAACCCAGAAAAATATTGTAAAAAGTGTTACAAACATAAATAAAATAAAAAAAAAGAAGTAAATGTACGTCATGTCTTAAGTCGTCCTTGGTTAATACACAGACTGCAGGTAATTACGCGTGTTGTGATGCTTTTAACTAATTCGAGGTAATTTTATATTGCACAAAAACCGGCTGCTGACTCACACACAACTTCATTGCTCTGTGTGTGTGTCTGTGTGTGCGAGAGGTAAATAAGTGGAAACAGCTACTACACAAATATAGCAAGTCATCACGAGTAGAGTTATCTCAACTGTGCGATATTTGCAAGCCAAAGCCAAAGCTCAAGCTCAAGCAAAGTCAATAAGCAGCGACATTTCTCGGAACTTTCGCATATGCTAAACCAAGTTTTGATTGATGCCCACGCAGAGCGGGTAAGACCCGCCATCTAACACATATATATACTTTATATATAGGAACTATACTTTCAATGCTCTATCATCAATCATGGCTGATCAAGTGGGGTAAAGACAAAAGGTGTGACATGACTTTAGGCGGGCACTTTGATAAGAGAAATGCCAAATTATAGTTTCAAGTTGACAGTTGATGGACTAGCTGATACCCTAAATGGTAAATGCATTTCATTCTTAAATTTTCGGAACTAGTTTCAGAAGAAACCCTTTCAGTTATTGATTTGCAATTTTGATTTAAGCTGACAGTTGAATGACTAACTAATACCTCTAATTGCAATTTTTTAACAATTTATTCCTTTGCGGAACTAGTTCCTTAATTTCCCTTTCAGTTATATATTTGCAATTTTGATTTAAGCTGTTAATGACGACAGTAATCATTTAATGCGAAATTATAGTTTCAAATTGACAGTTGATGGACTCGCTGATACCCTAAAAAGAAGCATCTATAACAATTTATTCCTTAGCGGAACTAGTTCCGTAAGAAACCCTATCAGTTATGTATTTGCAAAAAAACAAAACTGAACAAAATCATTTAATGCCAAATAATAGTTTCAAGTTGACAGTTGATGGACTCGCTGATACCCTAAATAGAAGCATCTATAACAATTTATTCCTTAGCGGAACTAGTTCCGTAAGAAACCCTTTCAGTTATGTATTTGCAAAACTAACAAAATCATTTAATGCGCCAAATAATAGTTTCAAGTTGTCGTTTTAATAGACTAACTCATACCCTAAATAAAAGAATCTGTAACAATTATTCCTTAGCGGAACTAGTTCCATAAGAAACCCTTTCAGTTGTGTATTTGCATTTTCGTTTAAGCTGTAAATGACGCCAGCAATCATTAATAGTATTTGTTTGCTGTTCTAAAGTTCGACTTTAGCAGAATTCCCCCAACTGAAAACAAGTTCGTTTCATCCAGCGGAACTAGTTCCCTTAAGATTTGTCAACATTGAAAGCCTATCGGTTATTTATTTGTATTTGTATTTGTATTTTAGCTGTAAATCGCTTGACGCCAGCGATCATTAAATATATAGAGTCGCTGTTGTTGTGCTCCAGTGTTTAACTCGAAAAAAATTTTAAACGATTTGGCGACAAATTTCCAGCCAACTAGTTTTTGGTTCTAGTTTTGTTTTTATTTGTATTTTGTTGTGTGGTTTGTGGAACCCGATTGAAGAATTCGCTGCTGGCTGCTACTTTGATGTTGATCTTAATCTTAATTTGTTGTGCCTGGCGCCAAAAAGTTTTCAGCTGCTCTCTCGCATTGCATAAAATTTGAATATTAAATAATCAACAAATTTGTTTGATATTTACCATTGGCTGAGCAACAATTTTAACTGCCGCATTGGCGCCGTTTCAGAATTCAGCGAATTCTTTCGCTCGAAAGTCTCTTCTTCATTTCTTACTTTTGTGTTTTTGCCAATCATTAATCAATTTTATGGTTTTGCAAACTTTTTTATTTGTTATTGTTTTTTTTTTTCTTTTTTTGTGAATCAATTTGTGCTATTTTTGATCTCAGAGAGAGAGAGAGAGACGGGATCGGGAAGCCATTAATACCAGACTCGTTTTTATATCATCGATTATTTTATTTTTATACTACACACGTCGTATCAGCTCGCAACTGATACCCGGCCATATCTCAAAGTCGGCAATTCGGTAGCTTATCTAGAGCATATTCGAGCGTCGATGGCGATGGCGTTACAAATAAATTGCCATATAATCATCCGTCACATGTGCGTTACCCCAAAATAATAATAATATCGAATAGTGTTGCGCGTTAGTTACTTGATAACAACAACAACAACGAGAAAACAATACATTCCTACTATAGTCACTTCATTCATTGCATTGGGTTAATTAATTGGGAAAATTTGTGGCAACTATTGGAGAACTAAACTAAACGCTTATTCCATCATCATCATCATCATACTCAGGTAACTGACCTTACATCCGACATTCAAAATGATAGTGCCAAATATTGCCTGCCTTTCGTTTCCATTTGAATTGTCATTCACAAAACCGAAAAACAACACGCGTTTTCTGAATGATTCGCTTTTGCTTTTACTTTTGCCTTTGTGGCCACACGAGCCAAAAATTCCTAGCATTTTTTTGAAATCATATATGTATTGTAGATCTGCAATATCGAAAGGAACGTAATGATTATCTTTTGCTGCATGAATCATAACGTGTTTCTTGGAAATTCGCTGAATTTTCACTGTTAAGAACGAAACGAAACACACACGAAATTTGTGTAGCAATAAGTCGCATATTCTTTATAATTATCGCATACATCTTCACATGCACATGTGCCTGTAGAAATTATGGTACATAAAACATTTATATTATATTGGGCGGCGCTAAGTGACCCAAAAAAGAAAAGAGACAAGTGAGAAAATTGCAGTCGAGTATACTCGACTGTGAGATACCAAAATTGGAGGATATTCCTTTTTAAAATATACCAAATAAATATACTAAAAATGCTAAAGTATACCGATATATGTGTATTTGGTATATTAATATACTATTAGTTTTAAAGTACACTATATACCGAACCACATTTTTAATAAAAGCAAAACAGGGCTTAGTCTTAAAATATACCAAATAAATATACTAAAAATACTTAAGTTTACCGATATATGTGTGTTTGGTATATCTATCGATGGAACGTATTTTCAGTATTTTTTATCAATATACCAAATAGTAATTTTCAGTATATTAATTCGGTATATTTTATATGTGTTTGGTATATCTATCGATGGAACGTATTTTCAGTATTTTTATCAATATACCAAATAGTATTTTTCAGTATATTAATTCGGTATATTTGACCGTCTTATATAGTCTTGGCTGTCGGCGCTGAAAAAATACTTAAGTATACCGATTTACATGTTTAGTATATTGATACACTTTCTAAATACATCAAATATATATTATATATTATACTGATATATCTCCTTTAGCTTATTATATACATTATAATACCCCTTTTCACTAAAGATAGCGAGTATAAAAACAAAATCGAAAAAAGAGGCAAAGACGATTTGTTGACAAGTGTCTTTTGCTTTGGCTACTGAACGGAAATGCCAATAAACCCCATTGCCAGATGTTGTATCTCTTATACATAAATACCTGAATAGATTATTTGTTGTGAACATGAAAGATACAGCAAAAAATTCGAAGCATGCGATTTGCTAAAAAAGCTACAGCTGCATTTCTTTTTTTTTGCTTTTATTTGCGGAAAATGATTGACACAAATTAATGAGTAAAGCTGAAAATAATATTTGAAAAAGTCAATTAAATACAATTAAATTGAGTTACTAAAAAGTGGATTTTATGCAGTGTTGGAAAATGATTGACATAAATTAAAAAAAACAAAATAATATTTAAAATATATCAATTTAAATGTAATTCATTTGAGTTACTCAAAAGTTGCCAAAATTTAATAAGTAAAGCAGAAATTGAAATGTAAATCAAATATAATTAACTTGAGTTACTTAAAAGTTGCCTTTTCACAATTTATTAAGCATTAAATTTGACTGTTTGTTGCTACCATTAATGGTCAGCTGCTGCATTTTCCCGCATAAATAAACAGTGAAAAACTTGTTATTGTGATAAACAAAATTTCGAATGAATTTCATGCTTTATTTATTTGTATATGCACTACATTTATTTCTCTCTTTTTTTAATTTTCTCAATGAATTTGCCTGCTGGTTGGCATTGTGACTCAGTTTTATTGGAATTTAAATATACACAGCAAGCATACCTCGAAAAGTGAATATATAATATATGTTTTTGCTTATCGTTATTATGCTTATATTTTAATCACTTTAATGAAGAGAAAAGCTGAAAAATTCTTCGAAATTTGACAACAGATTTTTGCTCAACTCTTTTTTTGTTTAATCTAAGTAATCGAACAGCTGTAAAATCAAAATAAACTAACACATCTAATGCTTTATTTACACAAGTGCTGCAAGGTTTATTGAGCTCTCTTATATAGTATGTAGAATCAATAATGCTATTATATATACGTATATATTTTCGATGTCATCTCCTGGCTGAAAATGGAACAAAATTTACAAAATAAGCAAAAGCCCGCGGAAAACAACAAAAATAAATATTGCCAGAGAAGCAGAGCAACATTTAATTTTAACAAGTTAAGAATTTAAAAGACAAAAATAGCAGAAAAGCTTCGACAACAATTTAAATATACTTATATTTTCGAAAATATTTGCTCGCTTTTCCTCAGCGGTGCTCAGAGTTTAGTCTTTAGCCGATGGCCAACAACTCAAGACGTGTGTGTTTCGAAAAAAGAAAAAAACAATACTCGTGTGCATACAAACTACATATAGTTGAACATATATCGCATATATAGATTTCTACATATATAGCCAAATTTTGTGCTATAATTCTGTACAATTTTCCGGACCTGTGCAATCCGGTCGAAACCGGCTACAAAAGAAAAATTCAGTGTTCTGTGTTCTGTGTTCTGTGCTGTGGCCTTTCATAAATTATTGTCAATTTTTGTTGGCAACAAGATATCGCGGAGCATAGAAAACATTAATTTGCTATATCGCATAGTTATTGTATTGAACTCTCGGCGAACCAAGCGGAAACTTTGCATCGGGGTCAAGTGAAAGGTGATTGAAAAAATAATAATAAAAAAAAATAAAATAAAGTGTTTAAATAAAATTTGGGCTTTTGGCCAATTTTCATATTTATGACGTAATAGCTGTAATATTTGTGTGTGTGTGTGTGTGAAATTAATGTACTTTCTGACATCGTTTAATATACCACACATACTATAATATACTGTATTTAGTATTTATAGTTGTACATATGTTTTTGCTAAAAGCAAATTCAAAAATGACAGGCACATTTGGTATGACGTGCGAATTGGCTTCGCTTTTTTTTGTGTCTTGTGGCCGTGTTTGAGTTTATGTTTTTAAGGTTTATTTTGATTTCCTCCTCGATGCTCGATCCATAAATGCGATGCGTATGTTTTGGCTGCCTTCAATTAGATTTATGAGTCTAGAAATTCGATTTTCCAAAAATACATATCGCACAATATAAAACATCTGTCACATAGGCTGCGTTGCTTTGATAATTTCCATAATTGATGTTCTTGATCTACAAAGCTATATTTCTCTCAAGCATCTGATAATTTGTCTCTAGAGAAAATATTATGTGATACAATGTGAAGCATTAAGTTGTCATAAAAGGACCGAAGATTTGTTCTCTAATATTATTTTTATACTTTTGTGCTGAGACAAAGTTGTAATATTAAGAAATTTTCTAGATATGTAGAAAGTAATTAATCATCAAAGATATATAATATATATTTAATTATGATTACACTGCAAGGCACATTACAAACTCTTAATCTGTCATAAAAAGTCTAGAGATAATGTTCCCTATTATTATTTTGCTAGTTTTCCCTCTTCTAATATTTAGAAATTGTGTAAATAAAAGTTGAAGATTAGTCATCAAAGTTGAGGAATAGTATTTTAAATATATTTATAGTATTTAATTATGATTGCATTGCAAGGCACATTAGAAACTCATCAAGCTGTGATTATTAATTTCAGTTAAAAAACAGTTATTAATTTAGAAAATCCCATGCATTATAATCTATGCCAAAACTTACCCGCAATGTGTAGCAAATGGTCTTTGTATAGATTTAATTTGAATTAATTATTCAGCAGCCGATTACAAAATTGGCAACACGTTAACCAATTCATTTGTTTATATGTATATATCGTTTATCTCTCTCTCTCTCTCTGTCTTGCTTTATTTCTGTTTCGTTTTTATCGAATTTACCCCATGCGCGGTTGCAGACCAATGGATGGCATTAATTTTTCAAATCTATTGACGTATTCTTTTAATGGCAGACCGATGTCTAGACGCCCCAAGTCTGAGGTCATAGAGCCAGCTAGTCATTAGTATATACTGCCAGACACACAGGTATATACTAAATATATACAACAAATATACCGCTGCCACTGACGAGGATCTGTCTCAGTTTGTATTGTATTGATACAAACCGCAACATTGTCTGCTTTGGAGATTGTTCAGCAGCAACAGCAGCAGCATCTTTGAGGTGGCCAGTCGAATATATTGTATCTATAGTTTGCTATATAGAAGAGATACTTTCTATATACTTCTCTGGCACATGCTCAGTATATAGATCAGCAGCTAGTGGAGCATTTCTCTGTCGCGTACGCATTACGCAAAATGTTATTTTTAAATGTTAGTCCGATGCTAACTTTTGCCCAGCACAACGGTTCCACGTTTAGAAAAGTATATAGTAGTATATATATACTCATACTCGCTGATCTGTGGTCAGCTGCATTTTCCGCTGCAGTTTGTTGAAAGTGATCTTTCAGACGGGGCGCACTCATAACATTCCAATCTACACAAACGCCCACATTTCGCATTTTATAAGGTCTACACTAAACTTTTGCAAATTGCAAAGCGTCAACAAGACTTTGATCGTTATTATGACTCAAACGAAATCACCAACTGTCCCTTTGAATTCTTCTTTATGGAACATGTGTATAAACATTTATTAGTCAGACCATATGATGCATTAAATTTAAATTTGAACATGCTAAAGATTGAACGAAAATCTCACAGTTTATGACGTCAAATATTTACTTTATAGATTAGCCCAAATGAGTCAAACTTACAGGCGGTAGATACATTTTGATATTAATATTTATAACATTCAATAGTGTATCAACACTTTAAGAAAAAGTATATCAATTTTGTAAAACTAGTAATTATAAATTACTCATTTTATTATTTTATTTATTATTATTTTATTTAGTTTCACCCATAAGAGAGCTTTCTTAATTTTTAAATATATCAGATTTGGTTGCGATGAGATAAAAATGGTAGAAGTTATTTAACAATAACTTTTGTATTGACAAAAATGCCTGCTTACTACGGGTCTTTGTTGCTTTTACTGATCTGATTTGGTATACTTTGAAAATATACTATTTTCACTTATGGTATATTTTGCAATGTACCAAATATAGTCTTTGGTATATTTTTTTTTAGCAATTTTGCGGTATACTATTTTGGTATATTTTAATAATGTGGTATTCGTACCAAAAACAGTCTTCGGCATTTTTTAGTATTTTTGTGGTATATTAATTTTTTAGGAATAATACCGCACTGATTTGCTTTTGTTCAAAAATGTGTAGTTTTTTAATTCAAATTTACCAAAAGGAATTACTCAGATATTTATGCTATATTAATTCTTATCTTTAGATGGCTTTTATTTGTCTAATACCCTTAAGAATTCTGGCTTAATTGACAAAGATATCGGTGCGTAAAGTATTGTTTTTAGTCCACTCAAATTTGATTGAGCAAGAGTCTTGTTTTCATTTTAAAGATATCAGATTGTTAAAAGTCCATTTTTCAGCTTTTAATTGAATATGTTTTTGCTAAATTTGGTAAGAAGAATTACTCAAATATTTATTCTCAAATCATTTTCTTTCTTAACTGACTTTTATTTATTTTATACCAGTAAAAATGTTGCTTAATTCTTGAATATTTTTAACACATTGTTTTAGCCCACTCGAAATTTATTGAGCATGAGTCTTGTTTGCAGTTGAACGTATTTTATTTGTAAATTTACCACAAAAGTGTTTGCGGAAATTGAGCCCAACAGCGAATTTGTCTCGGCGTATTATTTTTGGCTCTTGACGTCGTCATTGTCTCTCGCCTTGGTCAAAGATAGAAAAAAAAAACTAGTAGCTGCGTCGTCATGCCTTTTGCCAAGAAATTTAGCTGTCTATTGTCTCTTGATCTTTGCTCAACTGTCGAATAACTCTGATTTTGATCTTTGCAGTTAATATTTTGGCCTTGAAATGTTTCCAAATCAAAATAATTTGGTCGCTGCGGGTGCAGCAAACGATGCCCAACAACAGCAGCAACAGAACCTCAACTACAATGGACTGCAGCAGCAACAACAACAACAGCAGCAACAACAGCAGCAGCAGCAACAAAACCAACAATTGTCACAGTCTGCGAAGAATGTGAGAAAGAAACCGTGTGTGAAAATCACGGAGCAACCGGCTGGAAAAGCGTTGCGTTTTCGCTATGAGTGCGAGGGTCGCTCGGCGGGTTCGATACCCGGCGTCAATTCGACGGCCGAGAACAAAACCTATCCGACCATCGAGATTCTTGGCTACAAGGGACGCGCCGTTGTCGTCGTCTCCTGTGTGACCAAGGATATGCCATATCGGTAAGGTCTTGAAATATCTCTCTTGCACATAGAATCTATATTGATCTCTCTCTCTCGTCATGCAGTCCACATCCGCACAATTTGGTGGGCAAGGAGGGCTGCAAGAAGGGCGTCTGCACGCTGGAGATTAGCAGCGAAACGATGCGTGCGGTGTTCAGCAATCTGGGCATTCAGTGTGTTAAGAAGAAGGACATCGAAGCAGCGCTCAAGGCGCGCGAGGAAATACGCGTGGATCCCTTTAAGAGTGAGTGATGAAGACATATATATTGATTTAGAGCTAGATTTTTGCATTTGGATAATTCTCTGACGGTGAACAAAACATAAACTGCATCAATTTTAAAAGTTTAAAAGTAAACGTTTTTCTTATTACTCTTAATTAGCACTATATTTAAAAGCTTAGATTGAGTCTCTTAATCTCTTCTATTTTAGAACAAAATATGTGAATTTGTACACTTTTTGGTTTGTGGACGAATTCGTTTATTGCATTTATGTTAAAACAAGAAAATTCTTTTTAAAAATCAAAACTATAAGGTAATGTTTTGGTGTATGCTTTTTCGACAGAGAATTACCCGTATATTAAATATTATTATATTATACATTAGTAGTTAAAGTGCTTACCTTTTTTTTGTAAAGCAAAAAAGTTATTGCCAATCCATTTGTCCGTTTCATTAGCATCTACAAAACTAGTTTTGAATCTAAGCTGCATTCACATGCTGCATTCGTCTAACTATCTGTAGCGTATCTATTAGATATCCTTAGCTATTGTCGATCAACTTAGAGATTTAAAATATGATGAAAATATGTCTGAAATTTTGTATGTAGTGGGTTTCATTTTACAATTTCAATTAATTACAGAGACCGCTATTGACAATAAGAAATTAGAAAGAGGCTCTTTAACCACTGATTAAGCTAAGTTCCTTAGGGTCATCAAAAACTGATAATTACACGTTGATTATTGATTAATAGGTTCACTTAATAAATCTTAAACTAAAGTAGAAAACGTTATCGGTAACTTGTTGCAATCCTTACTAAATTCGTGCACTAAATATAAATAAGCAAGAAATTGTTTAATATTTAACGATCTTATTTATTTCACATTCTTCTGTAATGGCTAAAAATAATAGTTTAATTTGTTATCAATAGCCAAAGTTAAACATGACTCTAAACCCTTTTTTTTCCCTACTTTTCACTTAACAAATCATGAAGTAAAGTAGAAAAATTATTGGTAACTTTTTTCCTCCTCAATTTCGCTACTTATCTTATTGAAATGAAATTGTTTATTGTTAGATTGTTAACAATGTTTTTATTTATTACACATTGTTAGAAATAGTTGAACAGATAAGTTTAATTAAACATTAATAGCTGTAAAGCCAAAGTTTTTTTTGTATTAAGTTTCTATTAGTATGATATTAAAGCCAAAGTTCAAACATCATTCTAATCTCATTTTTCCCCCCGTACTCTTTTCACAGCGGGTTTCTCGCATCGTTTCCAGCCATCGAGCATTGATTTGAATTCGGTGCGTTTGTGCTTTCAAGTGTTTATGGAGAGCGAGCAAAAGGGACGCTTCACCTCCCCGCTGCCGCCGGTGGTGTCGGAGCCGATCTTCGATAAGAAAGCGATGTCCGATTTGGTCATTTGTCGTCTGTGCAGCTGCTCGGCGAGTGTGCTGGGCAACACACAGATCATATTGCTGTGCGAGAAGGTGGCCAAAGAGGATATCACGGTGCGATTCTATGAGGAGAAGAACGGTCAGATGGTGTGGGAGGCTTTGGGTGATTTTCAGCACACCGATGTGCACAAGCAAACTGCCATAACATTTAAAACGCCGCGTTATCGTTCGCTCGAGATCACGGAGCCCGCCAAGGTAAGATTTCTGACTTTCCCTTTCTTTAATTTCAATCACAAATTTCGACTTTTTTTCGTCAGGTTTTCATACAGTTGCGTCGACCCTCGGACGGCGTCACCAGCGAGCCATTACCCTTCGAATATGTGCCATTGGATTCAGGTAGGCATACGTTCTGGAATCTTCATCGGCATCTCAAGCGGAAGCCCGATGAAGACATCTTTCAGCAAATACTCGCTATCGATACAACAGCAACAACAACAACAACAACAAGTGTGCAAGCCAAGCGTGAGCCACCGCCCACCATTGAGGTGATTGATTTGAATACGCCGCAGTTGGAGTGCGAGCAACCCGAGTTACCGCTGCCTCCCCTCCCCGATTTGGCGGATCAAGTGCCGCAGGATATGGAAGCAGCTGCCGCAGCAGCCGAGGCAGAGGCGAAAGCGGAGGAGGAGGCGGAGGCGGCAGAACGTTTGCGCACCGAGCAGGAAATCGATACGATCATCGATGAGAAGGTGCGTGAACTAGAACAGCTCGAGTTGGAGCAGCAGCTGGCTGGACCAGCGCAAGTGCCGCCACCGCAAGCGGAGCCAGAGCCCGAACTCGAAGAGGAAGTAAAGCCATCAGTAGTGGAGTCAAAGGACTCTGAACTGTTGCCCGAGTCGCGTCCGTTGACGGCCAGCGATAAGATCAACGAGTGGATGAAGTCGAATGAGTTGCGTGCCACAATTTCGTTGGATGACGATGGCAGCGATGCCACAGGCGAAACTCAAGTCGCAACTGCCATTGCAACGGATGAAGACAAGACGCTCAACGAGCTGCTCGAGCAGGTGGCCGAGCTGGATGAGATCTACACGGATTTCGTGATGCAACGCGACACGTATAACAACACCATACAGAATGAGTTGCAGAGCATGGAGCGACCACCGATGCAGGTGGAGGAGAGCTTCGATGATGCGGCCACCTATACGAGTCTGCAGATTGCCTTCAAGAATCCCGTGCTCATACCCATGGAGGATTTGATGCCACCGACGCCGCCGATGTCGCAGTGTGCGCCCGAAGATGCGCCGCATTACGATGCTGTCGAGGTGAATTCCCAGCAGCAACAGTTGCAGCTGCAACAGCAATTGGCACAGCACGAACACGAGCAACAGCAACTGCAACAGCAGCTGCAGCACGAGCAGGAGTTGGAGCAAGCACAAATCGATCTCGATGCGGCAGCCATGATGCTAGCTGCTGCTGCTGCCGAAGAGGAAAAGTTGCCGCCGCTGCCGCCGAAGCGTTTGCGCAAACAGGACAGCAATGCCGAGAATCGTTCCATCGAGGCAAACAACGGCGACAACAATAACGGTGGAGCATCTCGGGAGAAGGCGCGTTTGCCGCCACCCATTATACATCCTCGCATGTCCGATCTGGCAGCGGCGCCCACCAAACGTTTGCCTGAGCCACCGCAGCAGGCGAACAAAGCGAAGACACCGACGCCAACGAATCCGAACTTTAACACGTTGCCGCGGCAAAAGAAACCCGGTTTCTTCTCCAAACTCTTTGCGCGTCGCAAGAGCAAACCCGAGTTGATGCACAGCAACGAGAACTGCGCACGTCTCGAGACGAAGAACAGCGCAGCGGCCAGCAGTGAACCCGCCTTGGATCGTTTTGCGGTACGTGATCCGCTGCGTGCCTCGCAACGTTCCACCAAGCTGCCGCTGAAGCAACCCGCCAGCAACGGTGGCTCTGCGGTGGCTCGCAAAGCGGGCAAAACGGGGGGCAAGCCGGTGGGACGCAGTGTGAGCAGCGTGTCGGGGAAGCGTCCCTCGTATTTGAATGCGGATGTGGTGCACATTCCGCTCAAGGGCGACAGCTCGAGCAGTCTGCAGCAGGCGCCGCATGAGGCGTACTCGAATGCCAGCACAATCACGGTGGGCGGACAGCTGGACAGACGCACTGCATCGGCGCTGCAGCTGGCCGAGATTCCCATCAGCGAGGGCGGCATGGAGCTAGTGGCGATCGCGGATCGTCAGAGTTTACACAATTTGGTCAGCTCGATTGAGGCGCATTTCAATGTGCAAATGGATCCCAATATGGATCTCACAGAAGTCGAGCATTTCGCTCTGTACACAAGTGTTCCGCCCACAGCGACTGCGAGTGAATTCGATGAGACATCCGCCTACTATGCTCCAGTTGATGCTGGCGAGATACTCACACCCGATCAGGTGGCCAAACGTTTGGCGCTAGCAAACAGCAACAATTGAAAATGCAGTAGCTGATTTTGCAGCTTTGTTAACGCTTCTTTTTTTCTAGCCCTACGAAATAATCGAAACGACTTGACTATAACACAAATTGTACACTTGGCAGTGGACGCCAAGTCCGCATCTCTTTGGACTTGGGTCGTCTCCACAAAAAAAATTTGTATTTGTTTTAGAGAAAGAAAGAAACATACCTCCAACTTTTGTTGGTATGCCATTTTGTAATCGATAGTTTTTGTGGTTGAATGAAAACTATCGAATCGAATCGAATTGAATAATTGTTTTGTGTGCCGCATAGTTGATTTTCCCAAGGAAAAATCTCGCTGGCTAAATTTGTTTTTATCTCTTTTATAATGCGCGTATGCAACGCGATCCGAATTTGTATTTAATAGAACTGTCTAAGTAATCTAAGCAAAACAAAGTTCAGACTTTTGTACCCACAGATTGACGCATTGGTGGCAATCGAAATGAATATGAAATTGAATTTGTCCCCCGTATACATCTTTATTGTAGATCCAGCACATTTGAGGCGAAAACGTCAAAAGACTGGCGGTGATCCAATGCACCTGTTGCTCCAGCAACAACAGAAACAACAGCAACAACAACAGCAGCAACAGCATCAGAATGATCATCAGGATGGCAGTAAGTTGCCTTCTCCCCATTTTTATATAGTTTATTGGTGTTGGTTTTATTCTTGACGCGTATGTGTTGCTCAAACTTTTTATCTTTTATGGTGTTGGTGTCTCTGTCCAGTCCATTGTCCTTTTCCATTTGGATCAAAGTCTCTTGACTGCATTCGATCAACGACATTTTGTGGTCGCAATGCGAAATTGTTTTTGAAGAAATTTTTTGGTGTAAACTCTGCTTTGATTTTCGGCAGCAGTTTAGCAGCAGTTGACAAAGAAACTATAGTCAAATGTAGAAAATCGTCAAATCATACTGATCCTACCTATTAAAAGTACTATATTTAGTATATAGTAAGTATAATGCTCGTACCAAAACATAAAACAATTATTTTTTTTATTCTCTCGTATACCAAAGACTTGACAAGTTCTCTGATGTATTAATCGAATAGACTCTTAGAAAATATTAAAGTTATATGGCAACAATCGAAACAGAACAACTAAAGAAATTATTTCAAAACGATGCGCAACATTAAAAACTATGCAAAAAACATAAAAACTACAAAAGAAAACATAAGTTATTAAATACGTAGTAGAAATTATATATATATATAAATAAATATAGCAATATTGTTGTTGAATATTTTGAAATTGTCGCTTCGCTAATCCAAAAATCATTTGATATTTTTATACACAAAAAACACAAACAAAAAGAAAAACTAAATCGAAAGAAAGAGAAATTACCTAAATTTAAAAAAGTAATGTTTCAAACTATTTTATAAAATATGTAGATTAATAAAAAAAACAAAAACGAAATGAAAAAAAAAAACAAGTTTTTTAAATTGCTTAAAAATATCGAAGAAATTAAATGAAAACTGAGTAAGTTTTTTTTTTTCAAAGCACAACAATTTTTGCCTTATTAATATTTTATTAAAACTTGAGCATTCTTTGCGCATATATAATTTTTGTTGTTTTTTTTTTTGCTTTTGCGTTCTTTGATATATATATTTTATATAAGATTTTAAGATAGGAATGAACATATTGGTTTCGTGAATGTTTGTTTAACTCTTTTTTTGTTTGCTTTCTCTGATATTCACAAATATCCCAAACATTCAAAACTTTTTTATTTTTAAGATTGGAATGAATATATATAATATATGTTTAACTAAGTTTATTCTTTTAAATTACGCCTCTTTTTTGTTTGCTTTCTATGATATTGACAAATTCCCCGAGGTTCAAAACTCTTTAAAATCTAAGATAAGAATTAATATATTGTTTTTTTTTTTTTAATGTTTGTGTACCTACGCTATTTTTATTTATTATTTCTTTATTTTTGTAGTAGATTTTAGAAGCTTTTTTGTGCTATTAACTTATTTATTTAGTTGCGAGTTTAAAAAAATCCTTCTGCTATAGTTTTGTTCGTTTGATGTGCTGTTTGCTTTTTAAAATGTTATAATTTATGTTTGTTTGATTTGCTGTTTGCTTACTAAGCTATTTATTATTTGCTAATGTTTTGCTAACATATTTCTGCACCGCTTCGTTTGTAGGACAAAACAATTTGAACTGTTGGAATGCCCAGAATATACCGCCCATCAAAACAGAACCGAGAGGTAAGTCTTAAAAGAGAACTTCCCAATTTTAGAATTGTTATTCATTTGTTTACTGATTGCAGATACCTCACCGCAGCCATTTGGCATGTATCGTGCGCCGCCAGAGTTGACACCATCGCCGCAGCCATTGTCGCCGTCGAGCAATTACAATCAGAACAGCACTCCCTCGCCCTACAACATGGCAGCGGCGGGAGCAACTGTGCCCGCCAATGGCCAACAACAGCAGCAGCAGCAGCAGCTGATGTCGCCCAATCATCACCAGCAACAGCAACAGCAGCAGCAACAACAACAGCAGCAACAGCAATATGCTGAGTTGGGCAACAATTACAATCCTTTTGCGCAGCAATTGCTGGCACAGCAACAGCAGCAACATCAACAACAGCAGCAGCAACAACATCAAATGCAATACAATCCCAATGCCAATTCAAATCCTTTTGTCACGGGTGGCAACGCGTCGCATTGGGACAACAAATTCTCAGTCGCTGCTGTGGCAGCTGCTGCGGTATCGGCAGCGCCAACTGTTGGCAACAACAACAGCAACAATCTAAGCAATCTCAACAATCCCTTCACCATGCACAATCTGCTGACATCTGGCGCAGGCGCACCCAGCAATCTGCAATGGAATTTGACCACAAATCATTTGGTAAATGAATTTGATTAACTAATAAATTGGAAAATAATTCAAACTTTAAATTCTTACAGCAAAATCAGCATACCCTGCAGCAACATCAGCAGCAGCAGCAGCAACAGTTGCAGCAGCAGCATGGCGTACAAATGCATCAGCAATACGACAACAATGTCAACAACACCAACAACGATAACAGCAACAACAACAACAACAATAACAATGAGAACGGTCCAACGATCAGCAATCTGTTGAACTTTGACAGCGAGCAATTGGTGCGCATTAATTCCGAGGAGCAGCAAATGCTGCGTCTCAATTCAGAAGATCTGCAAATATCAAATCTATCAATATCTACGTAATAGCTTACACAAATTCTGCAGTTGTTAGTCATAAATTGCGTGTGTTTGATACAAAATGTAAAATGTGTTTTTAGCCTAATGTTCTTTTTAAATACGAATAAATTAATCGTTTTAGCAATAAGTTAAGAAATCTTGTTCCCAACCATGTAAAAACTTTTCAAGTTGTCTTGCGATTAATTGAATTGTAATGTGTTCTTTTATTCTGAATGATTTAAATTGTAAACTATTCTTTGCTTTTCTGAACTATGTTTGCAAAGTTCTTTAACAAATGTTTCTCACAACTATGTTTAAACTTTTGTAGTTGTCTAGCGATTAATTCCATTGTAAAGTATTCTTTTTATTCTAAACTATGTTTGCCAAAATTGTTTCCCTTTTTTTCCCCATATCTATTAATTTATGTTTTCTTGTTCATGAAAAGCAATACTATTGTAAATACGTTGTAGGAAAAGTTTGTATTTCTCACTTAACGTTACAATAAGCGGATGTCTACGACTCATAGATGGCGCTATTGTACTCAGTGGCCATAGTAGAACAAGTCTTGTATGAATTCAATTGTACCAAGCTTAACATTGCTACAATTATCTTTCAAAATTATTCGCAAACATAGAACATTTATTTCGTTAAACACAACTATTCAAATTTAAACCTATTCTCAAACATTGTAAAAGAAATCGCAAACAATTAACAGACAACTAAGTAATATTGTAACATTGTAAGAACGTAACTATTTAAATTTAGAGTTTGCAGCAGAATTCTCGCTGCCATGTATAATGTCCTTGAGTTCGTCATCGCTGCTGTTGAAGATGCCTCGCAGACTTTTCACCCCAGGCGGAAGCAGAGGCAAAGAAGGCGGCGGCGTGCCTGGGAACATGTAATAGGCAAAGAAGTGCATCAGTCGAAAGGTGGCATGCTGATAAGCCTGACCCTGGGCGAGGCACGTGCGAATGCGCTGCCCCACTGTGGCAGCCAGACAGTTTTGCAACGTGACCACACGCTCCTCCTTCACTTTGAGATCCTCCTCCAGTTGTTCGGCGTGTTTCATCAATTTACTGCAGAGCAAAGGCTTTAAATCAGCTGCATATAATGTAAGTATTCTCAATTTACCCAATATGTATCTCCATCTCACATTTGTATTCCACCAGATTCGTGCCCGATTGCTGTAGTTGGTCCACAACGAGAGCAATGTTCTCCTGCAACTTATCCACATACTTTTGCTTTTCGGATAGCTCGGATTTAAGCGCCAACAGCTGCCCAGTTAGTTCCTCGATATCGAACTTGGCATTCTGACACTCCAGTTGAACGCGCGTCAGCTGCTCCAGTTGCTCACGTTGCATTGTGTGGGCATTGAACAACTCCTTCTTGGTGGAAGAGAGCAGCTCTTGCAGATTAGCAATTTCCTGCTGCTTGCTGACGTTCTCTTGGATTAAGTTGACCTTTTCCTTGTTGACTTGATCCAATACCAAGCTGAGCTCATTGTAGGATAACTTCGTCTTGGCGCTGTCAATGTACGATTGCTTGAGCTGATCGTTGAGTGTATCATTGTGACGCTTCTCCACGGCAAAGAGCGTGTTGTACACATGCAGCTGATTGCGATTTTTAACAAACTACAAGGAAAAAGAGTTGATTAAGCTGTTATAGAAAAGATTCGCAGCTTACATTTCGCTTGTAATCCTCCACCTGCTCAGTGAGATTCCTTACTTCCTCGCGTCGTCGTCGCCAGGAGCGCAGCATGATGGTGTTGAAGATGCGCAAGCTAGCGAGGCGCACTTCCTGATCCTCGTTGACCACAAAACGCACTTTGGCCTGCGGTGAATGGCACAGCTGCGACGCTTCCTGGTACAACAATTGAGCCAGGTTATCATCCTTGATGGTTAGCTGACTCTCCTGTTTGGACTTGGACACCAGCGCACTGGAGTTGGAGGGCACATGAGCCACCAGTTGGTAGCTGCCAGTACGACGCGCCTCCTTCAAGTCCATTTGAGACACCGATTTGCGTGCTCGAAAGTTCAGAATGGCTGCCGTCGTCTGACGCTTTAGTGTCAAGTATGGAGAAGGAGCTGAAGCAGCTGCCTTTGGCTTTCCTTTGGACTGCTGAACGGTGCGCACCGAATCGCTGGAGCTGGAGAGGCTGTTGCTCAGCGAGTGATCCGAAGATGATGGTGTCAGAAACATTGGTCTCGGCAGCCTTGTTAGCTGCTGCTTATTCTCAAAGCTGAAAGGAATGGAGTAAAGATTGAGAGCTCAAACTGTTGTCCTTGTAACTCACATCTGTTGCTTCTTCGTCAAGCGCTCGCCGGGATAGTTTTTGCCTCTGGCCTGGGAGCCCATAGAAGCTCTTTTATACGGTGTCCGTGGCAGCTTTTTTTTAGAACGCGGCGAATCTTCGCTTTCTGCATAGCTGCGAATACGCGGACTCTTTGCCCACATTATGTCTCAGACTTTAAAGAGCGATCGAATTATTAGGGGAAAAATTATTTATTATTCTCAATTGTTTATTATTTTTGTTACTCTGTTATTGCAACACGTTCAGACTGTTCATGAAATTTAAAAAGTTTCAATATCTATAACATCTAGAGCTCTGGCAATGCCTGCTTTGATTTCTTTATAATTTTCCATTTGTAAAATGGGTAAGTTATATAGGTAATTAATTATTTATATACAACACTAAAAATAAAAAATAAAATAAATAATAAAAGCAAAATATTTTGAATTTTAACGGATTTGTTTAAATTTGTCGGTTACTTTGAAATTTGAATTTGGCGCTTTTAAAATTAAATTTTTGTAGCATACTTTTAGGTTGCAACATTGATACTTTTTCGAAAACAAGCTATATCTCGGCCATATCCTGCCGCATTCACAAAGGACACATATTGCTAGGATCGCAAGGACCAACTCTATCGATTGGCATCAAAAAAATATGGGGTCATCTAAGAATCCAACACTTGCAATTTTTTGGTCCGCGGCACACGAGAAAAAGATCAAATTTGCCGATTGCAGGATATCTCGAGAACTACAAGGACGATTTGAATGTCCTTTGGCAGGATGATAGGACTAACTAATATATCATGTTTGACACAGGACTCGTAAGGATCAGACAGGATACGGCCGAGATAATCGCTATTTTCTGTATACAAAAAAGTCCTTGTAACTCGGCTGTTTGAAGGACATTCGTCCTTTTTAGTATGGCAATCGATTTATACTAATAAGAGCTATCCTTGTGCCAAAGGACATCCCGATCGTCCTTCAAATGGCCGAGATACGGTGCTTTTCCCAAGTTTTTGCCAAATTTTCTTAGCCTACCCCTTGAAAAAATTTGAAGGTTTTTTTCTTAAGCGATCCTCAAAATCCTTGAATGCCAATCGATAGTCCTGGTTACTACGATTACAAAAAAGTATGTCCTTGCCAGATCCTTAAGTATTTGGTCGAGTTATGGCTAAAAAACGAAAATCGTATGAGCATTATTCGTTTTGTGTTGCATACTTTTAGGGGCAACATTGCAAAGCATATTTAACAAATGAAATTTCGTCATAACTTGGCCATATCCTGCCGCATTCACAAAGGACACATATTGCTAGGATCGCAAGGACCAACTCTATCGATTGGCATCAAAAAAATATGGGGTTATCTAAGAATCCAACACTTGTAATTTTTTGGTCTGCGGCACATGAGAAAACGATCAAATTTTCCGATTGCAGGATATCTCGAGAACTGCCAGGACGATTTGAATGTCCTTTGGCAGGATGATAGGACTAACTAATATATCACGTTTGGCACAGGACTCGCAAGGATCAGACAGGATATGGCCGAGATATAGGCTATTTTCTGTATACAAAAAGGTCCTTGTAATTTAGTTGTTTGAAGGACATTCGTCCTTTTTAGTATGCCAATCGATTTCTATTAATAAGAGCTATCCTTGTGCCAAAGGACATCCCAATCGCCCTTCAAATGGCCGAGATACGGTGGCTTTTCCAAGTTTTTGCCAAATTTTCTTAGCCTACCCCTTGAAAAAATTTGAAGTTTTTTTTCTTAAGCGATCCTTGAAATCCTTGAATGCCAATCGATAGTCCTGGTTACTATGATTACAAAAAGGTATGTCCTTGCCAGATCCTTAAGAATTTCACCGAGTTATGGCTAAAAAACGAAAATCGTACGAGCATTATTCGTTTTGTGTTGCATACTTTTAGGGGCAACATTGCAAAGCATATTCAATAAATGAAATTTCGTCATAACTTGGCTATATTCTGTCGCATTTTCAAAGGACACAGCTCTATCGATTTGCATCAAAATATGCGGGCAATAAGTAAACTATTAAAATATTGATTACTTCTATTCTATACGAAAAATCACCGTATTGAAGAAAGTGTGTCACAAGACCTCTTTAGGTGTCCAGACCCACTGTTAAAAGCCACGTCGAGCTGCCAAAAATACCAGGCGAACATATTAAGGTAGCAGGTTGATCTACCACGCAGCAGTTCGGGAGGGGACAGTGAGATCCTCTCAGAACTGGAGCACATGGTGCAATTTACTTTTTTTATTATTACTTGTTGCTGATTTAACATATGTTCTCCTTATGATATGACATTTAACATGCCGCGCTTTAAGTATCAAAACTCTCTGTAATTCAAAAATACTTACTTTACTTACCTCTTCGGCTAGCCATTATATGATTTTAAGTGACTTTTACGTTAATCATTCATATGATCAGATAATTAATTTTTAATAAAATTAAAAATTCAGTTTAAATAAATACAATAATATTGCATATTTTATTGGCTGTATTTAGTAAAATTTATTAAGATTAAAACAGTATAAGCTGACAAACATAAGGAAAAATAAATAAAAATGTATTAACAAAGTTTAAATTAAATGTAAAATTTTTGCAAAGATTCTAATTTTAAAATCTATTTCTTCTTCGAGACGTAATTTAAAAATAATCTGCAAACATTGTGTAAATAAAAGACTGTAATCTAAATTGTATGAAAAGCTTCGATTCAATAAATTTCCAAGTATTTTTGCTTACTTGGAATATGAATAGTAAATTCGCTTGAGGCTTAAAACGAGAAACATTTATCGCAGTTTCTATTAACTATGAGTTTTTTCTTTCAACAATAATAATTCTCAAATGTTGTTTCATTTAATATCACTGTCTGAAAGACATCAAATGTGACATCCTGCGCTGTCCGTTTAGCCAGCTTTGTATTTTCTTTGTATCAATTCGCACATCCGACAAATTCCCACAGACACCTCCTCTATTCCTCCCACTAACACACTCCCACACACTTGTCCATTAGTAACTCAATTTCACATGGTATCCGTTCATTGATTGTGGGTCATTTGCCAATTGCGGGCAGCGTTGGTCGTTGTCCTTTAGCCTTTTTTCCCTTGTGCCCTTAAGTCTACTCCGGTTGCCGCTTACATTTCCACAACATTGAATGCCAAATGTGCGAGTGTGTGTTTAACGGTTAAACTCGCTTCAAAAACGTATTTAACCCCAAAACAAAGAATACCTAAAAAGAGCTTTTCCACACAACAAAATTTCACCACACACCACATTTGAAATTCGCGTTTGCGCCCTGTGTAAAAGCTTTCGGTTTGAATTCGGTATCGGTAAAAATGGATAAAAAAAATAAATGTTTTTGGGCCGCTTTTGTGTGGTGGCCAGCAAAAGTTGGCCAACCGAAGTTGGCGGTTTCATTAACGTCGCGACGCTGCTGGTAAACGGTTCATTGGTCGGCGCAATTCGGCAAAGAAAAAAAACAAAAAACAAATCGACAGGTGCGACAAACGAAACGAATTCAAAATTTCAAAATTTTTAAAACGAAAAATGCAGTTAAAATTTAAGTAAATCGATCGCATTCTATTTATTTGTGTATCGATTGTGCGTGTGTGTGTGTGTGTATTGTGTGTGTGTGAGCATTACGAAAATCGAAACGAACATATTTGAAAAACGCACCTTAAATAAATATTGAACACCACGCGAGAAATTCTTTTGGGTGAGTTCTGGAGCTATAAATAATGTCTTGTGATTTCTTGATATTGTTTTCGTATTACACCCAGCAACAATTCGCCCCCTCCATTTCTTTCTCCCCCACTCCCTCTCTCCACGCAATCAAAACATAGCGATTGTTTATAAATAAATGAGCGCCAAGTTATGCAAAAAGTAGCTGGCGTATCTCAATGAAATGGGTTTTTCCTAAACTCAATTCTAACCTGTCTTAGTCAGCGACGTCTTCCCTCCTCTATTGTCTTCGCATCTCTCTTTGCTATCATATCTTAAGTGTTGGGGAAAAAGTAATTAAATGAAACGTTTGATTGGGACGTCATCTCTCTATAGATTGTTTAACCCAGTTGAGATCAGGCGGCACACGTCATCGACTGCGACCAGTTTTTCAGCGATTGACCATTTGAATTTAGTTTACGTTTTACGTTTGCGATCGCGTTCACGCTTACGATACGATTTGATTTATACAATATATAACACGATAAACGGCGTGCGCGAGCTCACAGTTCTTAGAAGTTTATCAAGAGAGTAGCCAACTTCTTGGAATCTCGTAACGAGACTTATCAAACACACAAGTTTAAAGTGCCTGAAAGGATTCCAAAATAGAAAACCCGAAAAGTGCAATTTCAATAATTCGAAAGTGTTTTTATCTTGAAGATATTGGAGTAAGTTACTTTAAAGTTTTGTCTAAATTCCTAAAGACTGATTCACTGCGTTTTCCAATACCGGTTAATAATTGTAATTACAATAGTCTTGGAATTAAGTATTACATTGAAGTTCGTTTGTCACAGTTTATACGTCTGATTAATCAATTTGTCTAGCTGATTTACTTGATAGTGTAAGAAGTTAGCTGACGCAGATTAGATCGTTATTCAGAGCATTTTAATAGTGAATTTGTGTAAATATTCAAATCTTATTAACAGATAAGAACAAGCCAACTGAGTGTTGATAGCATCGCGTAAACATTGTCAGGTAACAATAGCTGCATTTTTATGGCTATTTAATTGGCTGTCAAGAATTCGCAGCAATTAGTTGTGAAATTGGTTTACACAAGTTTCATACATTTAAAATAAACATTTATGTGCTGTAGAAGAATCAAATTTTGCTTAAGATCAATATCAGCACAAAAATAGTTTGCTATTAATAAAGTAGTCAAATATATGTATAGTAAAAAGGCTATGCATATTTGATTGGTTACAGCTAAGCTATGCATAAAACATAAACTAAATACGTAAGACTTGAATAGTTGCGAATTTCAAGAGAAGTTGAAGCAAGTTTGCAAGTTAATAAGCTAATGCAATCGCAATTGCTGTGCAGTTATCCAGTGCAACATCTAAATCCAGTTCTCGGATTATTGCTGACCCGCCCACATTCCCTCTTTCAAGTGAGTTGCTGTTGACGCTGTTTTGATGGCACTCACAAATCGCTGTCGCATTAATTAATTAATAGTCAGAGTGTGAGTACACTCATACGTATACGAATACATTTGCGGTTTGTTTGTGTTTCTGTGTGTGTGTGTGGCGCGAAAATAAAATAAAAGTTTACTTTGATGTGTATTTGTCTATAAGACGGTGTCTGCTGTTGCTATTGGATTATGCATGTATTGTTTCTAACCAAATACGCAGCATGAAAAATGTGAAATTGTATATTAAACACATTGATCCAGATCCAGACAACCTTGAGTCCAACTACGAACGAACAGCGAATGCTTCGCAGTCAAAGCAAAGTTGCAAGCGGAATCCAAACAAGTTGCTCCCTCTGAAGAAGTGACTTGCAGATTGCAGTTAACGCAAATGTGACGTAACTGAAAAAAGTAACTGGCATTGGAAAGTTATGTATACGCTGCGCTGCCTGGCTGGAAACTCAACTGGAAAGCCGAAGCAGCGATCATCGACTGTCTGGTTTCCGCATCGACGCTTCACTCTCCCACTCTCTCTCTCAGCTTCACTCTCACTCTCAGTTGTATCTCTGAGATACAATTGAGCACAAGTAGCGCAATTGGCTCTCGGATGATTCATACGCGATTCGGGGAATCCGAAACCATAACCGAATCCACTAAAGTGCTGCAAGCGGAGGCAAACATCAACAACATCAGGTTGTCGACAGGTTTTTTTCATCTTTTTGTTTTCAGACAGAAAGAAACCAAAAGTTGGTCTTTGTGTTGTACCAACAAATGCTGCGCTGTAGAAAACAAAGTCGCTCGATGTTGAGATATGCTTTGCATTATATATAGAGTTCTTTACTTAAGTAAGTGTCTAAAAATAAATTAATGACGTTGTAATATTTTAATGCAGCGTCTTGGGAACAGAGCTGAGAAAACAACCCTAGAGAGCAGTTAATAACAAATAAATTGTATATTTCATTATAGAACTTTTACTATAAAGCTATTTTTAGCCACTATATCGTATCGGATAAGTAAATCCGGTTGCAAATCGCCGCTTTATGGGGGCAAGGCTAAAAGCCAATAATTGATAATATTTAAACATATTAGAAACATATTTAAACATATTCAAGTCGAATATTTTTATAAAAGTTTGCTTAAGGAGCAAAAAATTTGCTTAAATTGGGAATTATTATTATTCTTATTTTATTAAATTAACAAAAACAATTCCAAAGCTAAAGCTTAATAACTTGATTTCAAGTCTAAAAGCTTGTTGCAGATATGTAAAAATTGTTGTACAGAAATTCTACCTAAATTTCAGAAAATAGTTGCAAGTCAAGAGATGTTTTTTAAGTCACTTTACCCTAAGTTAGAGCATTAGTTAGTCGTTTAGTACACATTTGAATTCACAATTCCAATAGCTGGCCAATATTTGAGTTCATTTTCATTTGTAATTTGCTCGTCTGGCATGTTTTATCGTCAGCTGCTTCTTTTTTTCCGTTTTTTTTTTTTTTGGTTATCGATATGCTCTTTGGGGTCTCAGACTCTGTGGCTCTTTGGGGCTCTATAGTGAGTGTCTTGAATTTTAATGCCATGCCCAACAACAAAGAGAAAGAGCAAGAGTGAGAGAGAAGAAGAGAGAGAGGGAGAGGGAGAGTTGAAGTCTTTGTCTTGAGGGCGTCGACAACGACCTTTTGCTTGACTCTTTTTCCACTGCATATGGAGTGAAGAAGTCTTGTGTGTGTATTTGTTAGCCTTTGCACATGCTTTAAAAGCCAATGGCGACAACAAACACAAACAACAGCAACAACAAGTGGTTGCCCAACTAGCCAGCCGCTCAATTGCTACCACTTTTTTACGCTCGTCTTGACTCGACTTCGGCTTTGTTTGCGACTCTTAAGCGTGCGACCTTGGACAAACACATGTGCCACACAGAATTGCAGATATTTTTTTGAGCTATTATTGCTGTTGCGTTTCGTGATTGGTTTTGTTTTGTTTTCGGTTTTCTGTTTTCTGGTTTTTGTATTTCATGCGATAAGATACCTAGAGTAAAAAATGCTACAAGACTTTTGTGACGTAGCTTTTGTTTCATTTGTTTGCTGACGTCACAAACGAAATTAATTGATTTAACTTCGGACACCGTCGAAAATTGATTTGTGGCTATTTTTGGCGTGAGATTTTCTGTGCATTTCTGTGTGGTGCAAACATTTTGGCTGACATGCATTCTGCTTGCCAAATGCATTGCAAACGCGTTGCCCACGCGGCGTATACTTGATTGTTGTTTAAACATTGTTTTTAGTTACAACACACACAAGCATGCAGTAAATAAATAAGAAAATGCATGCACATACATCCAAGTATATCTATCTGCTACATGTATACATGCAAAATATTTCTGCATCATTTGTGCACAACAATTTTGTTCTCCAGCCAAATTATTTAGTTTAGTACAGTTCAGTTGCGTTCGGCTTTTGATATTTTGCACGGTGTTTGTTTAAATGACTTCAAATCAGCGTTGTTGATGGAATGGCAGGCGAGAAATTAAGTCAATAACTGATCAGACGCCTGACCTTAGATGTAGATGTCCGCTTCTCGCTGCCCAAATACATTTCGAATGTATTTACAGACATACTATACTACATACAGAAGACCAAACTATATATGCAGATACATAAATATGGAATTTTTGTGTTTAAATTAGCGTCAGTTTATAGATTTTCTAATTTACGTTTTTACCGAGGGTCACAGTCGCAGTCACACAAAGCATTTGGATGAATTCACTTAGTGAATGTGTCCTAGGTTGAGTATGGCTAACATTTAGGGATGAAAATATGTTTTTTTAAGGTTTTCTTTTTAAGTGAACTCTCAACTTTTGGTCAATATTTAGTTCACAAGGGAACACATTGAATTTAGATTGCTGATAGAGAAGAAACTAAATAGTCTGGTAATCGTCGCCGCTAAATGTCTTATCTTCTTAAGCTTATCAAATTCTTAGAAAATTACTGAATTGCTGATCATCTTATTTCTGGAGATAATCACAATCTTATGATGTAGTCGTCGATGCATACTATATATAGAAAAAGCAACGAAATTGCAACATGCGTCTTTTGTTCGCTTTTTAAGAGGAATATCGAAAGTGTTTTGTGTAATTCTTAGATTACCTTTTAAATTATTGAAATGCTCTAAATATAGAATGCGAGCTCCATTATTTGTTGACATTTTTAAAGCATTAGTAAGCAAAAACTTAACTATAAATACGGGCTCAAAACATATCACCTTCTGTTCCTTTTCCCAACAGAACGGGATTTGCACAATGTTCCTGTGTCTTGGTCATAGAAAACTTTTAAGATTTGCATATTCTTTGCGGAATTTCCTGCAGCATTTCCCAATTGAATTTGGGGTAAAATTCCTCGAACCATATTTACGCTAAGGATTTGCCAAACCAGAAACCAGAACAACATTTCAATGCTGCACTTGTGTCGTCATAAATTACAAACAAGAAATAAACAAAGCAAAACACACGCCGCATATATCAATAAACAAATAACCCAACAAAAATTATATCTTGATCAACAACAGAAGAAAAGCAAAAAAAAAAACTATTAATGAAAACAAAAGTATGCTTGTAAATGAGAGAATGTGTAATTCAATGGCTGCCAAACGATCGGCGATAACGTTGTCATTACATTACACTATATCAAGTATACGCAGCGTACACTAATGTAAGCGAACATTTGTGCTCTCTCTCTGCTCCAAGTGAGCTGCTTATCTTCAAATTGTTTGTGCAAATAGCGCTGTCTCAATTTATTTACATTACAAACAAACCGGGCACGGCGTTGATGTAAAGACAGACGTTTTTAAAAAGATTGAACTCATTTGTTGGGGTTAAAAGTTCTCAATGCACTTTTTTGTTGTTATAAATTCACAAAAAAAATAAGAATAAAAGTTGTTCAGGTCAAACTTTTATGCAGTAATCAAGGGGTTTCTCCGCAAAATTCAAACTATTTTCAAAGCTGTTAATCGCTACTAATAATTCTTAAAGTTGTCTTTCGGGTAATTGTACATAAATCAGTCAAGCATCTCTTTAGCGTGTACTCAAATAAAAATTTGAGCTGCAGCGGCACAATTCGCATATGAAAATCAAACACACAAAAGGCAACGTCTATCGCAAAGACGCTGATAGCTTGGCTGATGAAGAAGAGAAGTTCACTATCAGTTGAAAACCCCAATGACAACAACAAATATACATAACGAAAACGAAGCCAGACTATGCGATGCCCTGTAAGAGAAATAACTGATATAAAAGCTTCGATTCGCTATGCGAATAATTACTTGTATATCAAGAAAACTGTTTGACTAACAAAATATTTCAGTATTATTCTACAAATATAGCTAATTAATATATCCCGATAATACTGAAATATACCCAAGAATATGTTGATAGCCCAATTTTTTTAAGTCTCTGAGATCCAATACATTTGGGGTATTATTCCAAAAGTATACCAAATTAATATACCGAAAATAAATACTAAAATATGTGGAAGACTAACTTTTTAGCTCAATCTCTTAAAGTCTCTGAAATCCAACACATTGGAAAATATACCAAATATACTAAAATCTATCAAAAGTTATAACTATACCTTTAACTTTTCAAGTCTCTCATTGCAGTCTTATTCTAAAATTTTACATACCGAAAAAACACTGAAACATGTCGATACAAATATAGCTGAATCTTTCTCTGCGATTCAACACATTGGGGCTTTATTCCAAAAAATATACTAAATAAAATTTGTTATTCCGAAAAATACTAAAATATACTAAAGACTAAGACTATAGATGTATTTGACAGACACCCAAATTCGCATTTATAAGATTCATTTGAACTTCAAATACATAAATACACTTTGCAACAACAATCGATAACACCCGCTGGCGACGCTTTAATGGGTACAACGGAGCAACAACAACGAAAAGTGCTCAAATAGTGGGTAACTCGGTGCTCCAGCGCTCAGTTTGCAACGAATCGTTGTCGGTGACGGACGTGATTGGTATGGTATACATTTTGTTAACGGTTGAATTGTTTAGCTAAGATCGCACTAAAAGCGTCGATTAAGTGTGTCTGTGTGTGTGTTTGTGTGTCAAAGTGTGTTTGTGTATATTTGTTAATTATACTCGACACGACAACGACGAGACAGCCAGTTAAACTTTTGATACAACAAAAAAAAAAACAAAACAAAGTTACTCTTATAAATAATAATAACTGCAGTGCCTGAGCATCAACAAGTTGAGCTTGTCTCATAACTTGTCGTGGAATTTAACGTTTTTAATTTTTTGGCGGTTAGTTTTGTGTTGCTGTTTTGTTTTTTTTTGTGTTGTGGGCATGATTCAGTGTGTCCCAGTCCCAGTCCCCAGCCATGCGATAAGCCGCGCAATCTATGAAAACTTTCAACAGAAAGCAATGCGTGTAAATACAATATATAAATTAAAAAACAGAAACTTCAACAATGTCAGAATAAACACACGTGTCATCGTCGCAGAAAGAAAGAAAATGCAATCGGAACGGAAAATTGAAATCAAATCCAATCGAAATCGAACAACAAATACAAATGTATATTGAAAGCATTGTCTCGCGCCTGGTTATAATCAAGTTTTAAAGCATATACAATAATAATAACAACTACAACTACAACTACAACGCCATAAAGGTTAACAGTAATAAATTAAATAAACAAATTCAACAAATCTATCGCGCAGTTTGTCCCACACGCTGCGCAACTATCTAAAAGCCGGCTTTATTAACTACTCCACCACTACTATATATAGTATATATACATATATATCAGCATCAACTGGTATCTCGCGACTCGCTTGTTAATCTCGCTCGCTTGGTTGTAAATAATGCGAATTTGTGAAAACAACTATTACAAAATGCAAATTCATATTTATGTCAATCGCATACTAAATTTATAGCTACTTGTATTCGATTGTCGGAAGTATTCTGACTTTAACTTTAAGTTGATTCTGATAAGGTCGTTGTTGTTTCTTTTTAAAGAAACATTTGCAATAATCGAAAGATTAGGTTATGATTACAACCGTTGGTATTTTTGAGGTATTTTTCAGAGAGACCATAAGAGATAGATCTATAGATATAACCTTTGGCATATTTTTGTATATTTTTAGTAAGTTAATCGATCTTTACTAAAGAGATTTGTAATCGCGAAATTTCTCAATGGAATACATTTGGATTTTAGTTGAGCTCGGTATTTTTCAGTATATTAATTTGGTATATTTTTAGAATAATGCCGATTCAGACACTTTAAGAAATAAATACATAAATACCACTCTCAGTATATTTTAGTATATTTTTGGTATTTTATCGTTTATTAACAGCAAGATTTGCATTCGCAATTTGAGCTATAATTATAGCCTTTGGAATATTTAGGTATTTTTGCAGTATATTAATATGGTATATTTTTAGAATAATAACGACTCAGAGACTATATCTATACCTCGGTATATTAATCGTTTTGCAATCGCGAATTTAGTTAAAGGAACGCATTTAACTTTTAGTTGAGCGTCTTCATTATCTACTTTGTATTCTCTCATCGTTTCTAAGCCAGCTACAGTTGCTCCTCAATTAATTACAGAAAAGATTAGCTGCATTTTGATTGCAGTTGCCTAGACAAGTTATACAAAGCAGCGACTGAATTCCATGCTATGGTTGTTAGAATAGAATTCATGAAACATTTAAACGCCTTTATTATTGGCGATTTAATGAGAGTGTGCTCTGTACTTCGTATATAATTATGGCATAAATTGCCAACAAATTGCATGCCAATTTATTTCTCACTACATTTCACTGGAAAGGGTGTGCAAGTTTCGTTTATCGATCGGTTAATTTTGTGACAAAAGTGATTTACATTTTCCAATTCCAATTTTTGCAGGCAACTTCTCTGATAAGCAAAAGCAACAAAGCAACCCTAATTGCTGATAACCAACAAGAAGAAATATAATAATAATATTTGAAAGAAAAATAGCACAATCGTCGTGTGTGTGTGCGTTGTGTGTGTGTTTGTGCGGTTGAATGTGCAAATCGAGTGTGCGAGAAGAGTGAATTTCACAAGGAAGTAGCAGCTAATCAAATCAAAAAGAGGCAAAAGGAATGGCGGAAAATACTGGCAATGATGGTAAGTTCAACCAAAATCATAGCAAATATTAAATTTTACTTATTTTTTTGAGGTGGGTTTTTTTTGATTACTGCAAACAATTGTGTTTCAAGGCTTCATCGAAAGCAAATATTTAGATAATCAGTTTGTAAATATTTTTACAAATGCAAAAAAAAAAAAAACGAAACGAAACGAAAAAATCAAAAAAGTTTATAAAAATTGGTTGTGGCATCTGGAACATTTCGTTTATTTCATTTGCAATCAAAGCAATTCACGTAATACTTGTGCACGCACAAACTGTGTTCGAGCCAATTGAAATTGAAATTCGAAAAAAATGAAATGAAATAAAATAAGAGAACTAGGGAACAAACAAAGCCAATAAAAGACTTTAAGGCGCTGCTTCGTTGGCCATTGCTAATACACAAAAATAGTGTGCACGTTTCGTGTGTTCTGGCGGACAGTCATGGTCAAAAGCAACTTGAATATCGATTTATCTGGCCAGTATGCCAGATCTAACTTGTACCTTCCCATACTTTTACCCCTCCCATAGTACAATGGAAGCATGAACTCTTCTGCATGGAATTGTTTTCAGCAATTGACGAAAGCAAACAAACAAAAACAACACAAAATTTCACACCTTTCGCACGCACAACGTGCTCTGCTTGAATACATCTAGTCAGATCAATGGCATATACATACATTATACTATATACGATATGTGTATAACAGATGTAGATGTAGAGATGTAGGAATGTTGGAGGTGCACGTGTAGAAGAACGCGCGTAGATTTAAATTTCACGCATTAAACGCACAAAGTTTCCTTTTGGTAATTAAGTAAATGCTGAGGCAAAAGAACAACAGCCTCTACAAAAATAAACAACGACAAGAAAAAAGCAGTTAAATCCAGTAGCAAAGTGCCCACAAGACTTGGCTATTAAATACCCTGTTATACGTCTTCATTAATGAGCTATTGAAAGTGAAATTTTCAGAATTTTAAATAGGTAATTTAATTCTTCTGAAACCAATAAATGAATAGCTTATGTTTTGCAGATTATGAAGTAAAAGGAAACACACATTTTATTCTTATGAAACGAAGAAATGAAAAGTTTAAGTTTTGCAGATGCTAAACTAAAATAAAGCAGTCCTTCAAGTTCAAGTTTAACACTTTGATGGCTACTCAAAATTGAAAAAATTAGGAAACAATTTCTAGCGATGAAATAAAACTTTTCATATCTATTAAAAGTATTCTTAATTTCTAAGCAATCAAACAGATATTTTCATAGAAAACAGTTAACTAATTCAATTACTTTTTCGAAATCCGAAACTGTCCCTTTTTCTAATCCCAAATTGAAGTTTATCATATTGTTGATTTGGGGCTAACAAAACAAAGTTTCCGAAAGCGGCTTTTCCTATTTAATAATTGAGCCGCACTTGCCACAGGCAAACATTTTACTTGAGTTTTATATACTAGATCAATTAGGAGCCACCACAAAAAAAGGAAGAAGATGAGGAACATTTACCGGTATAAACGGATTTCCAAATTGACTTCTGTGCCCCCGAAAATGACCCTTGTTGTGGGTGCAAACTGTTTTCGGTTCCGCCCGAAGCTTGCAACTTTTTTCCTTCTTTTTTTTGTTGTATTGCGAGGCATAGTCCTTTTTGCCTTAAGTATGAGTGGAGAGCCTTGGGAACGATCGACCCAAAGGCCGGACGTCATTATGGCCAAGTTGAGGGCGAACACGAAGCGAATAGAATAGCACGCATACGCCACGTTGTGCGGCAAGACGAAAAATATATCGCCACAGAGGGCGCTGTCAAGTTGAATTGATTGAATTGTGAAAAGTTTTATCGCAATACAATCAGAAATGCTGCGGCTTTTGCTAGCATCGCGTGTGAATTTTCCACAGCTATCTCCACCGCGCTTCTGCCATTTCGAATAATGAACATTTTTCTAGCTGAACAAATTTTGGTTTGCTGCCGTCTGGCATATTGAAAATGCTTTGCTGGTTTTCTCGGTTTTCGGTTTTTCGTTAATTTTTGATGTTCGAAAACTTGTAAGGTGTTCGCGTTTTGTATTTTCTGCTTGGGCACAATTTTCTTTCTTTTTTTTTTTTTTTTTTTTGGATTGCCTGGCAGCGACATGAAAATCGATTTTGCGTTAATTGTATTTGATGTGGAACTCGTACACTTTAATGTTATTTCTTCTTTTCTGGCACCTTTCCTTCTCGGTCTCGGTCTCGGTCTCGTTCGCTTTTGTAATACATCGGAAAAAGCAAAGTTTAATGCTTCCGAAAATTCACTCCATATTGTATACTCGATTCGATGAATTAATTGCTTTTTAATTAGTTGCCCACACACACACACAAGCTGAATAACACAATGTTCTTACACGAGAGGGAAAATGTTCTAAATAATTGAGCAAAAACTTTTCACGATGTTTGGCATTCGATAATGCACAAACACATTCGAGAGTTTTATGCAGTTTATTTTTATAAATTTCAACACCTCTATAGCAACTGACTCACTCAAAAAAAAAATTAGCACATTTTGAATTGGGCTATTCCAAAAAAAAAAAACCTTTAACGGGCCAGTAAAGCCCGTTTTATTTATGTGGGAGATTCCAACACATGAAATTTTTTTTCTTTTTGGTAGTCAATCTCATTAGAAAAACTCGCAGAATTTATGATATCTACTTAGGCGGGTACTTTTACAGCATTCTCGACGTAATCATGTCCCGAGGCACGATTTTGGTAATGCGTTTATGGGAATTTTGAGGCAAACAAGTGGCACATAAATTGGTTTGGACTGCTGCCTTTCTGTGCTAATTAAATGTCAATTTGCGACATGCAAAATGCTAATGAAATCAATGTGCGACCTTAAGCTCAGCTTCAGCTTCAGCTTTTAATATGAATTTAAACAGAATGTGATTTATATGAGAAGGATGAATTTTGAAAGAAAACTTTTACATTAATTTTGCCATAATTTGCAACACAAACTATGCAAAGTGACTTTGTGTAAACTAATAACTGATAAGTCTTTTTTTTTGTGGGGGGGGGTAGTGGAAAGTTGTGTCATAACAATATTAGTTGAAAAAAGTGGCTTTCAATTTGTCTTCTAATGGATTTGCTGTAAGCGACAGGCTAAAAGCAAACACAAACACCGCAAAGAAAGAAACTAACCAACTATCAACTGGGGCCGACGTCATCGATAGTCAGACAAACAATATCATCAATTCTACAACTATTGATTTTCATACACACATACACATATATATATATAGGATATATCTGTATATTAGATGGGCACTTAAAAAACGTCGGCGAAATTTGAGCAATTTTTTTGTGACAGTCTGTTGGAACTTTTCACGCACAGATTTTTGAGTGCTTCAATTTAATTTTTGATCCACATAGAAAAATGTATATGTATAAATATGGATGAAAAGTGGCCCACACACACACATGCTGACACGCTCGCATGCACACACACACACACACACGCATACACGCACACACATGTGAGCTTAGGACAAACTTTCGTTTAAGTACTTGAGGTGCAAATGGGAATGGCAAGTGTTCAACTCCAGCTCCAGCTCCTGCTCCTTCTCATGCTTCCGTTCATGCTCTAGCTCATGCTCATGTTGTGTGTCTGTGTTTGATGTAAAGCGCAACCGGTGTGTGCGTGTGTGTGTGTGTGTGTGGGGTGTGATTAGACCATCATCATAGAGTGAAGCTAAGAACTGAGAGTTGGCAGCTGCCAGCTCGGGTGTGACGTGTGGAGTTCGCATTCTGTTTTTTGATACCCGCTGCCCATATAGGGTAGAAGGGTATTCTAACTTTGTGCAGAGGAAAATGTTTGCAACAGGTAGAAGGAGGCAACTCTGGTGTATTTTGGCATATATTGAATGTATTATTATATCTATATACTAAATATAGTATTCGGTATATTTTAGTATTTTTATCTAAGATACCCTGGCTAATAGTCTGGTATATTTTAGTACTCTATGGTATATTTTAAATCCATTATTATATCAATATACCATATATTGTCCTTGGCATATTTTAGTATTTTTGCGGTATATTAATCTTAGTTTATTCGGCCGACAATCTGATATATCTTAGTATTATATGGTGTATTTTGAATGTAGTATTATATCTATATACCAAATATAGTATTCGGTATATTTTTGTATTTTTGCGGTAGTTACTTTGGATAAAAATCTGGCATATTTTAGAATTCTGTGGTATATTTTGAATGTAGTACTATATCGTCTTCGGTATATTTTTAGTATTTTTGTGGAATATTATTTTGGTATATTTTAAAATGTATACCGCACTGTTTTGCTTTTACTCAAAATGCATATCGGGTATCTCACAGTCGAGCACACTCGACTCTAGCTTTCTGACTTGATTTTTTTCGGGTGCTCGAGTCCATTTGCCAAGAGGTGAGGAGAAGAGTCTGGTGCCTCGGGTGGTGTCCACACTGCTTTCATTTTCATTTTCTCTATTTAGCTGTGTTTATTTTCGCTTCAGAACGCGATTTTCCAATCGATTGAACACATGACAACCTACACACACTCGCACACTCGAACACACGCTCGCATACCTTTGTGTATTTGTCCTCTGGCACACACATATGGCACCGGCTGTGTGTGCTGTGTGTTGTTGTTGTTGTTGTTGTTTGTAGCCTTCGACCGACCGAATGACATTTTCGCCAAGTAATTCAAAACTCTGCGGTAAATGGAAACCGTCTTGAACGTGCTCCACACACACACACCGTTGCCATTAGAAATGTCCTCCGTCTGTTCATATCTTTCTATTTTTGATCATATTTAATTAACATTTTATTTTCCTTTTATTCTCGTTTTATATTTTTTTGTGTGTGCTTGCTTGCTCGCTTTTCTTTTTGTTGTCGGCTTTGCTCGACATCCTTTTTGTTGTTGCCTGCTCCATTTATTTACGCATCAATTTGTAGCGCTGATTTATGTCGCCGGCGCCCAAAAAAAAAAAAAAAAACAACGAGAAACGATAGACAAAAACCCCAAGAACAAAAAACACACGCACAAAAACAACTAACTAACCGAGTCGAGCATTGTATACTCTAACTAAGATTTGCAGAAAGTGATTGATAAGCGCCTGCTTTGTTTTCTTGGGTTAGTCTTTTTGTTTTAGAGTGCAGATATCAAAATGATTCTCAGCCACAGAACTTGTGCCATTTCACTGACCTGCTCAGAGAGTATATCGAAAACTCAGAAAGGAATTAAACTCAAGAAAAACAAGAAAGTGTGCTCGGCTGTGAAATACCCCTTACCTTACCTTATTTTTAATTTAATGAAGACAGTTCGGGCTTAATTTGAAAATATACCTAATTAATATACCGCAAAATACTAAAAATATACCAAAGACTATATTTTGTATTTACCTTTAAAATATACCATAGAGTACAAAATATACCAGTTTGTCAATGAATGATACTAAGATCCGTTGCAAGTAGGTGTTTTACCTATACAAAAAAGTATTCAATAAATAACTTCTACTTTCTTTATCTACTTGCAACCAAATTTTCAGAAAGCACAGAAACTGTAGTTATTATTATAAGTACCAAAAATCTCTCGGCTCTAGAGCAGAACTCGTGTCATTTCACTGACCTTCTGAGAGAGAGTATTTCAAAAACCCAAAAAGGAATAAAAACCGAGCAAAAAAGTGAAAGTTGTTGTTTTGCCTAAATGCGAATTAAATTTGTGTCTCTCCCTCACTCTGTGCTCTGCTCTGCTCTGCTGAGTGCCATGCCGAGGCTGTCTTAAAGTATTAGTAGCTCAGTCAATGCTCACAGGCGTCTGTTTTTTTTTTGTTTTTTCTCCCTCCAGTTGGGGGATGTTTTGTAAGGGGGCATTGGCCGGCATATTGCGAGGCTGCTGCCTGGATGAGCCGAAGAAGCAATTGCGCAATTTTAAAGCGCTTTTCCGTTGGGCGTTTAATTAAATATAAAATTTACACTCACTAACACGACACATTTTTAATTGAAATTTAAAAATCGGACAGCTTCAATAGCAATTAGCTCACCGATGAGCAACTAATCATGCAGCACAAAGTACACAACAAAATCCCTTGCGATTTATGCGCTTAAATTATGCATAGGCCAATTGAAAGAGCTCTATTTATAACCAAAATGGGAATTAAAGTGAAATCAAAGCGTTTACCTAAGACTTCGCCGAAGTAATTGATATTGTTGTGGCGCTTTGGTTGTGTGTGCTTCTATTTATAGTTGAAAGAAATATGTAGCATAATAATTACGTGGAAGTTTGAAGACGTAAGCGGGATGGACTTGTCAATAAATGACACAAATATGATAAGCTTATTGCTTGATTGAGAAATGTTACACGTGAAACTTGTGTCAAACTATTCGACGTATATCTGACAGCTGAAAGCACATTTAATGAAGCGGGGCAACTGAGGTGGAACAAATGGATTTTGACTGTCTAATAATGAAGAAGTTCTTTATAAGAAAACCTACTACTTCAACTAGTTCAAAGTGAAGAAGAATAATCGATTATTGCATTAATATTCTTGAAGAGGCCATAAGAATTTAAAGAAAAGTATTAATTAGTTCAAAGTGAGGTAGATTCTTCATAAGAATAATTGATTGTTATACAAAAAATGATACAAATAAAAGTATTTGAAAGGAACAAAGTGTCGGTGGAACAAATGCTTTATAAGGAAGTTCTTAATAAGAGAAGCGACTTCTCTAACTATCTTAAAGATAGAGAGAATAATCGATTATCACCCCAACATTTTTGCGCCTAAAGAAGCTACAAAGAAAGAAAAGTATTCCGTAGTATAAAGTAACTCCATGCAATATATATAAAGAAAACAATCCAGAAATATATCCATTAAGATTTGTAGAGATTAAAACAGTTCAAAGTTAGGTGAAATTTAAAAAGTTGTCTCACTTATTGATTTTAGAAAAATAGCAAGCACATTCTTTAATAAACTATCGATAACACTTGTAGCGGCTACAAGAATTTAAAGAAGAGTATATTAAATCACTAGAAGCAATGCTTGATACAATATATAAGGAAAACCCAGAAAACAAGCCATTAAGACTTGAAAGACTCGGGGTCAAAAATAAATAGTTGTCTCACTTATTGATTGAAGTATACAATGAAGTTAACTTATCTATAGCACTGAATTCCCTTTAAACAATTGCGAGCTGAATAATTCAATGTCTCTGTCTGAATTGTGTGTGCACCTTTAGTATCGATCTAACAAAAGGTGAATGCTTTCCTTGACTGACATGCGTGGCAATTTAGCTGCCTGCACCTGCCACAATAAAGTACGTTGCCGCACAGCTGAATAACGTTACATAAGCGAACTGCTATGCAGATAATCAGTTGATATAACCAAAAATGGAGTTAACCCTTTTTTTTTTTTGGTTGTGTTGTGTTGTGCAGTGTCATTAGCTGTGAGTGAACAAAGGGCCGACGGGCGAATGCCAAGGATGATCTACTTAAAAGTTCCTCTGATGTGTTGTCGTCGACCCACATTTCACTTATTACACTGTTCAGATGTTTGCCACAATGCGGCAATACCAAAGCCGAAGCCGAAACCCGGCAGCTGGCTGCCCCAAAAAAAAAGCAAAGCCGTAAAACGTGTTGTCCGTAAACACACGCCTCTTACTATATATGTAGATGGTGTGAATTGCAAACAGAAATGAAAAGAAAAACGAGTAGAAGACAGCAAAGACTTGTGTACAAATTGTTTTTGCAATGTTATAAATGTAAACAAAATTAACATATGCAAATTTTTCATGTGCCCACGTGTGTCCATGTGAATCTGACTCAGTTTCAACAGCCAAGCAAACACACACTCACACTCACACTCACAATCGCATTCACTACTCAGACTCGCACTCACACTCACACTCACTCATTCTATAGACAAATAGCCTGTCTGAGAGTTGCGTCGCGTGCTGACTGCAAAGCAGAGTGAAGAGAGGAGAGAGAGGAGGTCAGGCTGCTTTTGTTCATTTGATTTGCTGCTGAAAATATTCAAGTATGCAGCGGAAAATGCAAATTGCGCGAGTGCCATATGCTAGCTGCACTTTTCCACGCGTTTTCCCATCATTCTCTCTCTCCTTCTCCCGACTGTCTTTTAATGCTATTAAATATGCATTATTATACGACAACGAAACAAAAAAAAAAACAAAAAGAGTAATGATAACCTTGATAAGTAACCGGTTACACTAGTCTACTCAGCGATATTACGTATACGGCATGTAACACATGTGCAGAGCACTTCTAGCGAAAATGCAAAAAGAAATGAAAAGAAAACGGAAGTTGTTATTGCCATTTGCATAATATTTGCATATTTCTTCAGGTGCCAAGGACTACAGCTAATAAACTAATGCAAGCGTTTTATGAGCTTGTTGTCCGCAGTTTATGAAAAATAAGTGCGATTATCTCAAAGACAGCAAAAGAGAATTTTGATGAGTTTCTGCGTTTGACTTTAGCATTATTAGATGAGAGAATTTACGGCACAAAGTTCTTTAATTGATTAAAATTGTACAACAGAGCGTATGCGTAATCAGTTTAATGTGAAAACTGATTTGTTTCATTAGAATATAGAATTTAATCAATATTTAAATACATGTATTGGAAAACAAAAACAAATGCTCTACCCCCAAACGATTATCAATTGTGAAATTGAACTACATTTTCAAGTTCAATAATCTAATCAGAAGAACCAGACATTGTGGGGTTTCCTATTGTAATTTTCTATGATTTATAATAGTTATTTCAGGTAGTTAATCTGCCTAAGAGCTCGAGTGTCTTTAATTGTTGTCAAATGTGTTGTGAAAAACCCGAAAAAACGAGCCCCAAAACTGGGTTCACTATTGTGGGAATTCTCCGAGGAAACCCCGAAAAATCAGTTAATAAATATTGTTTGTTGCTAATGGGGCCGGAATTGACCATTCAAAATGTTTATCAGCGAATATCGCCACTTAAATTTGCTATTTGACGTAGGCGAATTGATAAGAGAATTGCAAGAAAGTTTACTATTAAATTTTCCCATGGTGAAATGCGATGCTTTAATCCCCCCAAATGCTGTGATAAAATATTCAAATGATATGTGTTAACGCTGTGTAATCTATCATTATTTTAATTTGCAGGCAATCGATCTCCTTCAATGGACGAGGACGAGTCGACGCTGGATGACTTGCGTATGTATAATAATCATGAAATGAGGCAACTGTTAACAAATACGACTAATTAATAACCGAGCAGAAGCAAACGCTGTGATTATGCCACCAACACATAGACTATAGACTATAGACAGCAATTAACAAGTGAAAAACATGTGGTTCCCAAGTGTAGTTGGTTGGTTGGTTGGTTTCTGCTGATGAATAATTAGCCAGCAATAAGTCAATCGTCAGTGAGGTTCATTAGATGTGCAATTTGTTTGGTCAGTTTAGTGTCTGGAATTTTTAGTGGCCACATTAAATATATGTCGGCTAAAAGCCAATTGTAGTTGTACCAAGCAATATTCTGTTCGGCAGCAATGAAAGAAAATATATGTGCTTGTTTTTGTGTTCGCTTGTATCTCGCTGCTTTTGACGTCAGACGTTAACATCTGGCCAACTCAGCGGCCTACAATTGACTTCCCCCCCCCCCCTCGAACCTCATCCTTCCATCAAGTTCGTGCTACTTCTAGAGCATAACAATAGCTTTGATAGATGGCACACCGTGCAATTTAATGCCACACAGATGCATAATTCATAAATACGTAGACATGTTCCTTACACGCCATGCCACGTACTCTCTCGAAGAGTTCGTGCCGTCGCCTTTTTGCCAAATTGTTTTTGCCATTCAACTCAAATTGTGCTGCCCACCCATAACATATTGATTTTCTCGCATATTGACAAACAATTTCTCTCCTCTTCTTTTGGTAGAGAAAATATTCAATCCTGTGCGATCGTCCGCCTCAGAGCCGGCCATGTCTTCGATGATGCCGCTGCCGATGCAGATGCCAACTTCGGCTGCCTTTACACGCATCGTTGTCGAGCCCACGAATCACATTATAAGATTCCGGTATAAATGCGAGGGTCGCACAGCGGGCTCGATACCCGGCAACAATTCAAAGCCCGAGGCCAAGACGTATCCCACCATCGAGATTGTCAACTACAATGGACCCGCTCATGTCTTTGTCTCTTGCGTCACCGCCGATCCGCCATATCGCCAGCATCCCCACGAGCTGGTCAGCAAGGATGAGGCCGATAAGTGCAAAGCGGGTGCGTACATCAAGCGCTTGAAGCCTGGCGAGCAGCGGCTGGAGCTGCAGAAAGTTGGCATTCAGTGCACCAAAAAGACGGAAGTCGCCGAGGCGCTGAAGAAACGCAAAGAGAAGAACATTGATCCATTTCGTGGTAAGTTGAATTCCCGCTTCATCTTAAAGTATAATCTAAAATGGATATTTCGTGTTTTTGGCAGCTGGCTTTGAGCATGCCAAGGATGTGTCCAGCATTAATTTGAGCCAATTGCGTCTTTGCTATCACGTTGTGATCATGGATGAGAAAACCAAATCCAATATTGCCCTCGAGCCAGTTGTTTCATCGCCTATCTATGGCAAGAGCAACGATTTGACCATCACCAAGATGTGCAAATGCTCCTCAAAGTCCAGCGGTGGCGATGAAATCATTCTGCTCTGCGAGAAGGTCAACAGGAATGACATCAAGATCCGTTTCTTTGAGACAAATGCCGATGATGTTGTCGTGTGGGAGGCCTACGGCATCTTTGGCAATCACAATGTGTACAAACAGACGGCGATTGCGTTCAAGACGCCGAGTTACCACAACAAAAACATTCAGAACTGCGTCGATGTAAGTCGATTAAACATTATCATTGTTGCAACTAAGTTTAAATTCAATTTGAATCCATAACGAATTCTAGTTCCTATTAGAAAGGTCGTTACGCTCTACAAAAAATTCCCCTTAAATTTACGCCTTTTGGTTGTAAATAAAAATTATTGCAAATTTCCACAAATAGCGCACAAAGGTTGCGTCACATAATTTGCACTTAGTGGCCACATTTTGTTTAATTCCCTTTTTACTTAAAGTAATATTATGCATTACAAAAAAAAAACGATAGCAAACAAAGTTGATGCTTCACTTAACAGCAAAACTTGGCATTTCTAATTAAGACCCTTAAGTGAGATTTGCGTATTTGCACTTAGCAGCATATTTTAACGCTCAAGTCACCAAAACGTACAATAAAATAAAGCACAGAAAGCAGAACAATTCTGATTCCTTACTAACGCCTTATTTGATGCAATTTAATGAAAAAGATGTCAAAGAAAAACAAAGCCTACAATCTGAGGCCGTTATGCGAGCTATTTGTGCACTTATCGGCATATTTCCTATTTCATTACTTGTTAATAAGAAAATGGCATGCAAAGCATTAAAAATTCTTTTACTAATTCGTTTCACATCTCGACTGTAGGTGGAAGTGCAGCTGGTGCGTCCCTCGGATGGTGCGACGAGTGCTCCGCGTGTCTTCACCTACAAACCGAATCCAGGTATGCTAACATTTGCGCGTCTGCAGCACAAGCTGAAGCGTAAGCAGGAGCTGGACGTGTTCCAGCAGATACTTTCGATAGATAGCGAAACGACGGCCACGAAATATTCGTGTTCGCCGCTCGACATCAACGAGGACGAGAATACGGTTTCATCGGACGAACAGCAAAGTTCGGGAACGTTAAATGATTTCGAGATCGCTGTGAAGAAATTGCAAATGCGACATCGCATCGAATCGGAAGCGAACGAGGCGGATGCCACGGTGACCGATTATACCGACGGACTGGACAATGACAATGATGCCGAACAGGATGGGGAAGAGGAGGACATGGGCATTGAGTTGGAGGTGCCGCAGTTGTTGCCCCAACTGGCTGACGATTGCACACAGACCTCGACACCGATGGAGGAGATACTGCAGCAGCCGCAGCTGCAATCGCGACCGCTGAGCAATGTGGACAAGATCAATGAGTGGATGAAGAGCAGCGAATTTGAGCGCACCGACAGCCTCACAGTGGAGAATGGGGATACGCCAACGCTGTCGCACAGCACAGCGCAGACGGCATTCACCAATGTGAGCAGCCTGACTGCGAATACAACCATCACAAATCAGCTGGACGACGAAGCCAATGGCGGCTCACGACGTGACACTTTAGAGAATGCTGCACTCAAGGAGTTGCCTGCGGGAGAGGAACCTGAACCCGAACCCGAACCCGAACCGGAGCCAGAGCCCGAGCCAGAGCTGGTGAGCGCAAGTGCTCAGGCTTCGGTGGATATCGATGAGAACTTTGATGAGACCGCCACCTATACGAGTCTGCAGATTGCCTACAATCACCCGGTGGAAATGCCACAAAAGTCGAAAGCCGAAACTCAAGCATCGTACCATGCCACGAATCCTTTCAGTCAGCTGGACGAAGCTGAGTTGGTGGTGCTCACAAATCCTCCTGCGCCGCGCATCAAAGTGAATGCCGCACAGACGCCAGCAACACCGCCATCGCCACCGCTTCCCTTGCCACCGCGCTCTCCCTCGCCCGTCGATGGCGAGCATCGTTTGCCCCCGCTGCCGCCGAAGCCGCGTCACTCGCAGGATCTGAGTGTCAGCGAGCACAGCGTCTCGAATTCGGTGTCATTGAGTCGCTCACGCAATGGCAGCGTTAGCTCCACACGCACCACGCCCTCGCCCATCATCATTATGCGCACTCCCGATCAGAGTCCCACCAAGCGTTTACCCCAAATGCTGCCGCCCAGCTCCACCGCCGGCTCCAATTCGGCGGCTGCCTCGCCGAAGAAGCGTCAGGGCTTCTTTTCGCGCCTCTTCTCGCGTCGTCGCAGTCGTGCCGAGGATACCGATGAGACGCATTCGGTGAACTCACGCGCCACCACGCCCACCGGCAGCCGGGAGCCTAGCGTTAATCATTTCGCAGTCGGTGATCCCAATCGCAGTTCGGTGCGTTCGTTGCAACCGCCGGGCTTGAGTCCGCAGAACAGCGTCTCTCGGGGCGGACGTCCGGTGGGTCGCAGTTCCAGCAGCGTCTCAGGCAAACGGCCGGCGCATCTGGATGCCGATGTCATTCACATACCGCTCAAGGGCGGCGACAGCGAGAACAGTTTGCTGCGTCCCGAGAGCTACTCCACGGCCAGCACCTTGTCCTATGGCCGCCCCTTGGATCGCAAGACGTTGAGCACTCTGCAGCTGGCCGATATACCGATAAGTGATGGCAACATGGAGCTGGTGGCCATTGCCGACCGGCAGAGCATCAAGAATTTGTGCGAGGGCGCCTACGGAGTGATGCTCGATCCCAGCGTCGATCTCTCCGAGGCCGAGCACTTTGCGCTCTACACGAGCAAATCTCCCGAACCGGAGCGTGAACTCGAGGGCGGGGGCGAGGCGGTGGATGCGGGTGATTTCTTGAGCGCCGATGAGATTGCCAGACGCCTGGCCGAGGCAAATGGACTGCAATAGAAGGCAGCCAGCCAGCCAGGCACATAGTGGAACAAAAAATGGGGCTGCAAAGTGGCATCAACTATTTTTTTTTTGTTTTCAGCATTCAAAATGAATTTGCAGCCCTGCTTTTAATAGTTAGACACAAAGTTTTTTCTAGTCGTCTTTTCTTTCAGTATTATCTATATGGCATACTATAAATCTAGTCAACATACGCACACACACACACACACACCAGACACACACACATACAGCTTGCTAACCTAAATACCAAATTGTCTTTGTAGAAACCATGAGCGAACAGTTCCATCAAAATGCGATCGAATCCACCGAATTAGTTAAGCGCAAATTAGCTGGTCTTGCTTCGAATAGCAAACAGCGGCGATTGCAATGTAAGTGCCCAATTCAATTTGATATTTCTCTCTGGTGTTGGGTCACTCTCTCTCTCTCTCTCTCTATTCTCATAACCTCACTTTCATAACCTACAAAATATGCGTTGCCTACTTTTAGGCGACAATTCCTTACACATTCACACAGTCACAAACAAATTTGTCTCTCAGTGTCCTAGTTGAAGAAACTTATTCGTATTGCTAGCATATTATAGTGTAAAACATGAACCCCTTGTGGACCAAAATAGGTCAGTTCAATTTTGGCCAGTATTGTTATTTGAAATTCATAGAATTACACACACACACACACACACACAATCGATCGATCGGTATATTCTCTTAGTCTTTTTTGCTGTTGCCTCGTATTATACACAAAACAAATGGAAACAAATTCAAACAGAAACCAAACAAAACAAATCTGTGTAATTCTAATCGATGAATAAAAGTTTTTGGTAACAAAGCAAACACAATTGCTTTCTTATATTTCAAACTACCAAAATGGTTATTCTAAAGTGTGAAACAAACATTAATTTTTATAAGGCAATTACAAGAGTAAAATGTCCGTTTGTCTAGTCAAAATTTAGTGAAATTCGAAAAGTTCTTCCTTGTTCTCATTCAAAACAAAGAGAATATTCAGCTCAAAGTTTATTACAATTTTTTGTAAAGCGAAAGCTATTTTTTAAATAGTTTTTCCTTGCTCAAATATTCAATATTATTATAAACAAATAATTTGATATCTTTTATAACAACTATTTATAAAAAGATTTACAGTCTATTGGAACAATGTAATGTACCCATTTTTTTTATAAAGATAAAGTGTGGAGCTAAATCATTAACGATTCAAATTTGTTATCAATATTTCTAAAAAATATCTAATATATCTTTGTCAAAAAATAGAAAAGAAATTTAAGATATTTATCCAATCTTGCTTCAATAACTTGTACTGTTCAATACACAAATGGAATACTTTATTTAGATGTAAGCTCTTCGCTAACCTAATCCCTTTAGAAATGCCATTGAGCTTCGGTGCGCCGAGGATATTTGTTGTTATCTCCATTCCCCCCAAAATTAAGTTTTTCTTCGAGTTTAGCTAAGTCAAAGTGACCGCAGCAGCAGCCCAAGTATGCTAACTAATTGTGTGACCAGTAAGTTATTAAGTATATATGATAATGATGTTGTAACCATTGTTGTTGTGCCTTTTCTTTTTTCTTGTTGTTTTGTGACCTTTTCTGTTGCTGTTGAGTTGATTAGCAAGCTTTATTTCTACTATATACTCATGCTTCGTTTCCATAGCGCTCATTAACTTAGCTTGTAAGCGACGAAAAGTTTCATGGCATCGACAGTTTTGCTAATCAACTTTTGCCCAATACTTTTGCAGCAACAACAACAAACGCACCAGAGATGTCGAATTATTTTGGCCAGGCGACACCATTTTTGCACTCGTACCAAACGAAACCGAGTCCGACGGGCAGCACATTTGAGACGGACGTCAAGTTTGAAATGCAATTTGATGTGGACAACATTCCATCGACGAGCAACCAGGAATTCCTCACGAATTTCCCGCTGTCGCCCGTCTCAAGTTACAGCACTGCCGATAGCATTTCACCGGTGCAACAGCAACAGCAGCAACCACAAATGCAACAGCAACAGCAACTGCCACAGCAACAGCAACAACAATTGTATCTGGGGAGCAGTCCAAGTCCATCGTTTGGCTCTGAGATGAAGTATGAAGTGCCACAAATGCAAATCGATAATATTCCCACGACGTGCGTCCAAAATATTTGCACGGATTTTTCAATATCGCCTGGATCAAGTTACAGCACAACCGATGGCATTGCACCCATGATGACGGTGCAACAACAGCAGATACAACAGCAGCAGCAACAACAACAGCAATTCCAACAGCTTAACTGTCCCAACGAGCTGGAAATGACGAATGCTCTCAATCACATGACCATGCAGGACAATTCGTATCCAACCAAGATGATGCAGTTGTCCAATCCAGTTGTTCAGGTGCATTCCAAGACCAGCTTCAATGGTGGCAGCTTCATAGCCACGAATTCACACGATGTGCAAATGAATAACAACAATAATTTATTCAGTCCCAACATGAATACCACGAATTTGTCCTTTTCGCCACAGAATTGCATGCCATATGAATTGAATCAACAGCAATCGCAGTCTCCCTCACAGTTTCAGCAAGTTCAATATCAGCAACAACAACAGCAGCAGCAGCAACTGTTGCAGCAATCCCAGCAACAGCAGCAATTACAGCAACAACAGCTGCAGCAACATCAACAACAACTTGCACAGCAACAGCAGCAGCATCAACAACAACAACAACAACAGCATCAGCAACAGCAACAATTGGTGCAGCAGGAAGCTTTGGATTTCCTTGGTGACTTGGGCTTTGATAATAGCAACATTACAGAGAGTGCAGAGATACGTTATATTAATGATTTGCAGACAACAATTGCTACTCTCGACAGCCAATCGCCAACATAATGTGATTACTTTAACCCATCGAAGCCAACAAAAGGCTGAAGGAATTGAAGAAGCCCATAAAGTGTGTATATGAGCATATGATCAGCGTTCACGGCAGAGACGATATAGACTGTCGATCTACTTATAATGAACAACTTGATCTCAGAGATTATGAAAGCTAGCTGCTTAATATTTAAGCTACAGCTTAGTTGTTGAACAGAACAATATAAAGGCATTGAAACATTAACTACAATCGAACAATAAACATGAAAGTTAACATGGAGAAACATTTACGAACCCAAAAATATCAGAAGATTACAGACTATACAAATTATTTTCACGTTTAATTCTCGATGTACGAACAGAGTAACTTGTTTTTTAATTTAGATCATAGACGAGCATGTATATAAAGTATGTTTTGTATGTAATTTAAGAGGCGATCATTTTCTTCATTTGGCTAATTAGTGGATAGTGGCAAATAGCTTGAATCCCATTAAATAATGTGCAATTTGCTAATCTTCTTCTTTGAAATGTAATAAAAACAAAAAACTTAATCAAAAAAGAACATTGCTATAAATATTGTTGAATGGTGTTTATGTACTTTCTGCGATAACAAAGAAGCGAAGAGAAACTTGCCTTCTAAATTTTGATGATACGTTGAATGTATATAAATATGTTTTATATGTAATTAATGGGGCCTTTGCTTCATTTGGCTAATTAGTTTTTAGGTTTGTAGCAAGTAACTCGGAATCTCATCTAATATTATTGTACACTTCAACTGTATTTGATTTTTTGTTAACATTCAATAAATGAAATCCAATTCTGCATCTCGTGGTAAATTTTGGGAATGTGTGCAAAACATAAGAATACGAATAATAATAATAATACTGTGCTTAACGACAAAAATAGGGCTGCTGGGCTGTTGAGCTATTATTGGCATTGTTCTCATCACGCAAGCCGGCAAAGAATCGATTAATATCGTCCTCGGTGACAACCTTCTTGCTGGTTGCGAACGACTGCAAATAATCCTTGAGCTTATCCTTCATGCGATTGTATTCGGTGATGGCATCGATCTGCTGCGAATGTCCCATGGAGGCCAAGGCACTTATGCCCTGCTCATAGCTGGAGTTCTCCTTGGCACGCTTCATGCCGCGCTCCTCATATGATTTGGCCGAATCCTCGGCATCCAGCAGAAACTGCACCGACTGCTCCTTGTAGAGTTCCATGCACTTGGCGCACTGACAAAGCGATTTACGCCAATCGTTGGTCCAGAAAGCGGCGCCTGTTAATATATATATATATGTATATGATATTTAGTATGCTGAGTAATCCATTTAAAAGTTTAAGTTTTACGATGTTGTGTGTGTGATGAGGTGTGAGTGTTGATAGATGAATAGATGATAGAATCTCACGTCAGCAGCTTGACACATTTTGTAGTTACAATTCTCGGAAATTCCAATAGTATACATATATATTATATTTTGTGTGCCGGCAAAAACATGAATGTGGAATACTTTTCGGAAGGGCTGGAATGTCTGATGTATTCGGGTCGCAAGTTGTCCCCGGAGCAGCGCATTCTCATCGAGAACTCATTGATTGTGCTGATGCAGGAGAATCGCTTTTCGGGCATTTATTTTTGGGGTCGCATTACAGCGACTAAAAATGATTATTATATTGCCTTTGGCTATACAAATGATTGTCTCAAGGATCGCAAGTATTTCTACAGTCTGGATCAATATCAATGGCAACTGCTGCCGTTTGTCCAGAGTCCCAAAATTTTTCAGGCCACTGTTCTGGCAGCCGAACCTTTTGTGGGTGATCCCAGTTTGTTGACCTATGTCAAGCTGGTAAGTTGTAGTGATGGGTTTTGTGTTTGGAGTGTTATATTTTATGATTATGATAGGATCCAACATTCACTATTGTGGCCAATCAAGTGGTGAACATCAGTCGACCTGAGGTGGTTAAGTTGAAGGAAGAGGAACGCTTGGCAGCCATTGTGTTTATCATAAGCGAAGAGTGCGCAATTTGTCCTCGCGGTGCTCTTTATAAGATGGTAGATGGTCGTGTTATACCAAATCAAATGTTTCGCGGCCTCAACGATTTGCAGATCGATAATCTATCCTACTATCAATTGTATCGTCTACCTCGTAACGACCTCAAAACGAATCTATCTAAGCGTAGCGACTACAACTATGCCATTGATTTCCTGGATACCATCGATGGCGTTATACCGCTGAATCAGGCGTTTGCCTTGAATATGCAGAGCAACGAGCGCATTGCGGTGATCAAGTCATGTGTCTGGCTAGGCATGACTTTCTTCCACAAGCTCAACTCACGCAAGCATGGCTTTCTCTATCTGGGCGATGGCCGCAAGAACTTTGATTTGCTCTTTATGTATTAAGATTGAAATTATCACCAATGTGAGTTTGCAATGGAATGAATAATACAACCTGAGCCCATAATCATTATTATTTCACAACAAAATGCAATCGCTCAAAATTTCTGCTCAAACTATTTCTTCGCTAAGTTAGGACACAAACCTATTAGCGAACTTATTGCGAAACGCTGGCTGGCAAAATCTCATTCTTCTCGTTTTCGATTTACGACATACTATTAAAATAACTTTAAGCTTCACTTACCCTTGTACTCATGTTTCGCTTTGGGACGCTTGCAGTCGCCATCCTCTAGTTTACTACGTTTCTGAAGTGGCTCCTCGTTTGCTTCCTCCACTTTGGCATCATTCTCCTGCTCCTCCTTTGCCGCAACTGGTTGCATAGCAAGTCCAGTATAATCCTTGAGAAACTCATGACGTTTCATGCAGCTGTCGCAGATCATTTCACTGCAAGCATCGAGCCACTTTTCGTTGGCAGCTATTGGTGTTTCCATGTGTGCCAAATGGAACCAATCTTCGCAGATGGCGCACTGCAGCATTATCTCCTCTGTGGTGCGCTCTGGATCGGGATACGGACGCTTACAATTGCAATACAAGCCCTGGAAATTCTGATTGTATTGATTGTCCGCATTCGCCGGCTGTACTTCATCCAGCTGAGCGTTGAGAGCACAACGCTTCTCACTGCTCATTTTCAATGTTGGACAATCGCAACGAAAGTTGCGCTTTGTGTAGAGTTCAATCAATTCGTGGTGCTCATGACAGCGATAGGAGCAAGCAAGGCAGATGCCAGCACTCTTTGAGACATCGTTGCGTGCCTCGGGGCAGCAGGTTAAGCAGGAATATAGCGCCTGTCGTTTAATTGCGCCCTTACCATATGTGCAAGCTTTTTCATCTGAGGCTCCAAGTACGGCCGCATATTCGTCCTCCATTTCTTTTTCCTCTTCCAGCACATCGAGCATTGTAATTGTAGATTGTTCCAATGGATTCACTTCGCCAGTTTCGGCAGCATTTGCAGCGTTACTTGTGTCGCTCATTGTGTATGCAAAATTTTGTATTTACTAATTACGTCGAAATAGAAGACGCCAGTGTTTGGCGCAAAAAAAATTGCAATGCTGCGTTTGCTTATTTGACTCCAGCTGGTTCGTGCTAAGGAACTAAGCTTGTTCGCGAACGCCGATTGTTACGATGAGTACTATTGAATACGCACTGGTTCGTGCTATCGCCATAGCTCAGCTGTTTTGTTGGTTCACTTTACAGCACTCAATCGTCGGAGGCTCCGAGCTCAGCGGCACATGCACGGTTTTTCCAACTTCGAGCAAATCCAGCAATGTAATTGTGGATTACTCTTATGCACTCATTTTGCCATTTAGTACAGCACTGTATCATACACTCTATACAATTATAAACTATAAAAATTCACTTTTTCAAAGAACTTTGGCGCACTACTAGTGTTGAGTTAGCAAATTTGCTAATGAACTGAACTTGCTCACGCACGCCGTACAATGCGATGATTGCTATCGATTGCAGAGTATGCTATCGATACAGTGTTTAGTGCTGTGAAGTGTGCAAGCGACGCAGCTGTTTTACGATCAATTTTACAACACGCATTTTTGTATGTGCGGCATTTTTCACAATATTGTGTTTTTGTACAAATAAATAATAAAACTTTAAAATGAATGCGCCACCAACATTCGAATCGTTTTTGCTGTACGAAGGCGAGAAGAAGTAAGTGCCATTATGGGAATAAATGTTGCTTAATGAAAATAACGCTGCCGCTTGTTTGCACACAGAATCATCAAAGAGCTGGACACAAAAGTGACAAATGCGGCGATATTCACCATCAACAAGGAAGATCACACGCTGGGCAACATGATTCGCAAGTAAGTTAATTAGCTTTGATTACTAACAAAATACAAATTTAATGTCCTTGTGGTTATAGCCAACTGTTGAAGGATCCCAATGTGCTGTTTGCCGGCTACAAAGTTCCACATCCACTGGAGCATAAGTTCGTCATCCGCATTCAGACGACGGCGGATTATTCACCACAGGAGGCATTCATGAATGCCATCACCGATCTGCTGGCCGAACTATCGCTTTTTGAGGAACGCTTTAAAGTGAGTTTTGGCTTATGCGCGTTTAATACATTTGATTAATTTACTATTTTTGTTTTGCAGGATGCCATTAAGGAGAAAAAGGAGGGTGGTGATTAAATTTTAGTTACTGATATTTCTTTTTACATGAAATTTACGAAAACAATAGCATTATTTTACTACTCATATAAATAAATAATAAAAAAACAATTTAAAAAAAGGCCAATCCGCAAGATTAGTTAAGACTTCCTTGGTCACCGCTGAGGTATTTGGCATGATGCATGATGCACATAAAATTATCCAACTGGCAATTAAAATATCGTTATAAATTTGTGTCTAAACAACCAAGCAATTATTGTGTATTAAATCTAGTAGGTCTCATCGTCGGCGCATTCGCTGGTATCGTGTCCAAAGACTGCAAAAGAATGTTATTATTTGGCATATCATATAATTATATATATGGATAGTTATACCTTCACAGGAATCGCAGTATTTGCGAGGTGCTGGCAGCTTGCGCTCCTTTTTCTCATTGTTGTTGGCCTCGGCTGGTGGCGGAGGAGAATAATCACGATCCTCGCTAGCTTGCAGTGGACAATCTTCCGTCTCGTGTTTGTCAAACTCATCGCAAATGTCGCAGAACAAACGTGGCGCCGGTTTCCGTTTGCTGAGCAGATCAAAAGCTTGCGGCCTGGCAGGTAATATAATTAAGTTAACTATAAATTTGTATAATCATTAGCTACTCACTTGGTAAAGTCCATGGGCAACGTTTCCAGCGTCTGCACCTTGGCCTTGAGTGCATCGTTCTTTTGCTGCATGTCCGCAATGATGGAATTGAGGAAGTTGATCTTGGCCAGACTAGTCTCCGTATCGAGTTGCTGCAAGAGTAGCAAAGTATTTAGCTGGGTTAACAAATAATTTAAGCTGTCACCTCACCTCTTGTGTCTGCGGTTTATTGGGTGAAGAGCCATTCGAACGCAGCGCCATAATCTCACGTGCTTCTTCTAGCTCCAGAGCCTGCAACTGGCGAGTCAATTGCTTGCACTCCATCTGCATCATTTGCTCCGATTGCTGTGCCTGATGCACCGCCAACTCCAGCTCAGAGATGCGTGTTTGTAGTTGCAACAGTTGCGCTGACTTGGCGCTGGAAGCTTCATCCATTTCATCGATGACCTTTTGGTACTCGGCAAGTTGAGCATCAAACTCGTTGCCCTTCTCCAGCTGCTGTTGCTGCTGCTGCAGCGTTTGTTGCAGCTGCCCTTGGTCAGCTGTCAGCTTTTGCAGTTGCTCCTCCAATTGCTGCTTGTTATCCTTCAATTGCTGCACGCTTTGCTGCAGTAGCTGCAATTGTTGTTGCAACTCCGAGCTGCTGCTTTCTTGCGCTTTCAATTGGCTTTGCTGCTGCTGCAACTGTTGCTCGACTTCGTCAAGCTTTGATTGCTTCTGCTGCACCGTTTCCTGCAGTTCACCATTCGCCTGTTGCAGCTGACGCAGTTGTTCAGTTGCCTCGACAGCTGTGCCCTGCAAACTCTGTTCAGTTTGCTTCAACTGCTGCAGTTGCTCCTCCAATTGCTGCTTGTTATCCTTCAATTGCTGCACACTCTGCTGTAGTAGCTGCAATTGTTGCTGCAACTCTGAGCTGCTGTTTTCTTGCGCTTTCAATTGGCTTTGCTGCTGCTGCAACTGTTGCTCGACTTCGTCAAGCTTTGATTGCTTCTGCTGCACCGTTTCCTACAGTTCACCATTTGCCTGCTGCAGCTGACGCAGTTGCTCAGCTGCCTCGACGGCTGTGCCCTGCAGAGTCTGCTCGGTTTGTTGGAGCTGTTGCAGTTGTTCCTGCAACTGTTTGTTGCTGCTCTGCTGCAAGTCGAGTGCGCTGTGAGTTTGCTGCAGCTCCTGCTTCATGCCCTGCAGCTTCTCGATCAGTCTTTCGGCATTCATGTCCGCCTCCATCTCGAACAACTCAAAGATGTGCGCCGTTTCGCTCTTCTCTGCCTGCAACACATCCAGCACCGTCGAGAGCTCCGCATTTGTGGCCGATATATTGGCATTGGCCACCTGAATGGCCTCGACTAGCGTCTTCAAGTCGGCAATCTTTTGTGCATCTTCACGTGCCAACTGCTCCTTGTGCTGCAACTCTGTGTTGGTGATCTCTAGACGCTCTTGCAGCTCCTTCATGGCCACCTCATTGCCGCTGCTCTGCTGCTGCTGCTCCAGCTGCAACTTGGCCAAGTCCTGTTGCAACTTTTGCTCACGCTGCTGCGCCTCCGCTTGCAGCTTCTCGCGCTGAGCCGCTTCACTTAGCTGCGCCTCACTCATTGTTGCCTGACTCGCCTGCAGCTGTTGATGCAACTCCTGCAGCTCATGTTCCAGCTGCAAGCGTTCCTTGCTGCTCGCATCCTGCTGCACACTTTGCTCCTTTTGAGCGTGACTCAATTGCTCAGCGAGCTGAGTTAACTTGGCAGTCAGTTCGCTGTGCTCGCCACGCACGCTGCTCAGCTCCTGCTGCAGCTTCTCCTGCTGCTGCTCCAGCTGAGAACTCTTGCTGCCAGCTGCCTCCAACTTTCTGTTGGCATCGCTCAACTCCAACGTTTGCTTCTCTGCCAGTTCTTGCTCTGCTTTGAGTTTGCTCTGCAACTGCTGACTTTGCGTTGTGCTGCTTGCCAACTCCTGGGTTAGTAGCTCCACTTGTGCACACAGCGCATCCAGACGCTGTTGTCCCGACTGCAGTTGACGCTCCAGAGCCGCACGCTCCTCGTTGCCTTTGCTCGACAGCTGCTCGTTGGCCTGTTGCTGTTCGACAAGTTGCTGCGAGAGTTTCACCAGCTCCGCATTGGAGTCGGTGGAGCTGCTCTGCAGATTGGTGAGTTGCTGTTGCAACGTTTCGTTTTGTTGCTGCAACGCTTGACTGCGCGCTTGCAGCTGCTCCTGCTGACGACTTGCATCGCCCAAAGCCAACTCACGCTCAGTGGCCAGCTGCTCCTGTTCGCTTAGTTGTGTTTGCTTCAGTGTCGCCTCCGCTTGCAGTTTCTCCTGTTGCTGCTGCAACTCTTGCAGCTCACGTTGCAAGCGTGCGTTAGTTTGTTGCAACAACTCATTGTCGCTGGCTAGCTCCAGTTGTTGACCGCTGCTCTTGCTCTCCAGCGTTGCATAGCTCTGTTGCTTGGCCAGTAGCTCCTCGTTCAGCTGCTTCAACGTTGCCTGCAGCTGTGTGACGTTGCCACGTGTGGCAAGCAGCTCCGCTTGCAGCGTTTCCTCATGCTGCTGCTGTGACTCGCTTTTGTGCTGCAGCGCCTCAAACTGACGTCGCACATCGCCCAGCTGCAGCTCGTCTTGAGCGCGCTGTTCCAAACTGCTTTTAAGCTGGGTTTCTAATTGTAGCTGCTGCTGCTTTGTGGCTTCCAATTCAAGCGCTTGTTGCTCTAATTTGGACTGAGTTTCTTGGCTCAACTGCTTGGCTTCGTTGAGTGCCTTGTTGCTTGTTTCCAATGCACTTTGCGTGAGCTTCTCTTGTGACTGCAATGCGCTTAACTCCGCTTGCAACTTTGACAACTGTTGTGTGCTCTGCTCGCCGCTTAAGTTCGCCTGCTGCTGCAGTTGCTCCAGCTGCTGTTGAGCTGCCTTTAAAGCTTTGTCCAGCTCTGCTGATTTTGCCTGCTCTTTGGTGAGTTGTTCTGCTTGCTGCAAACGCTGCTTTTCCTCAGTTTGCTGCAACTCCACTTGCTTGGCTTCCAACTCTGCTTTAGCTTTGTTCGCAGTCTCCAACTCTTGTTGCACTTGCAGCAGCTGCTCGCGCTCCGCTTTGAGCAGCGTCAACTTCTCGCTGCTCTCTGCTTTGCTTTCCTCTAGTTGCTTCTGTTGAGTTTGCTGCAGCGATTCGTGTTCTTTGCGCAACTTTTCCAACTCCGCTTGTTGCGCTTCCTTTTCCAATTGGAGCTGCTCGTTTGCTTCCCTCTGCTGCTCCAGCTGCGTCTTGTGATCACCACTGGCCAGCAGCTGCTCCTGCGCCGTCTGCTGCAACCCGCTGAATTGTTGCTCCAACGCTAACTTTGCCAGCGCCAAACTTTCGTGTGCTGCTCGCACTTCTTTCAGCTCCTTTTCCAGCTGCTCCAATTGCGACTTGCTCTCCACATTGTTTGACTGCTGCGCCTTGAGCATCTCGTCCAGCGCTGAGCTGTCTGCCTTTTGCACATTCAGCTGCGTTGTCAGCTCATCCAGCTGCTGACTTAGCTCCTTGATTTGCTCATCGCGCATTCGTATCTCCGTCTGCAATATTTCACATTCATCGGTCACATTTGCGCGTTCACTTTCCAATGTATCTGAGCTCGATTTCAGCTGCTGCAACTCGTTGTTCACTAGCTTTAGTTGCTCCTCCTTAGCTGCCAGTTTCTGTTCGAAATCTGTCTGCGTTTGCTGTGCCTGCTTCTCGTTCTCCTCCTTGAGCAGTGCAAGTTCACGTCGCAGATTCTCAATGCCGCACTGCGACAGCGAGAACTTCTCGAGGCTCTCGTCCTTGGCCACCAGCTCCGTTTGCAGCGTTGCATTCTGACTCTGCAGATACGCAATGTTCTCGCGCAAACGTTTCTCCTCCTCCAGGGAATCGGCCAGACGCGCCTCGCTCAGCTTCTCCTGCTCACCCAACTTCTCCTGCAGTTGAGTGATCTCCAATTGAGCCGCTGTCAACGTTGCGTTATCCTCCGCAGGCGGCACGCTTTGCAAACTGGGCGTGGCTATCGAAAGAGGCGTAATTTAGTTCACTTGCTGGGGAATTTATTTGAAAGCGAGTGCTTACCTGAAACTAGCTGCGTTATCTTCTTCTCCAGATCGTGTATCTTTTCCTTATAGACCTGGGATTGAGCCTGTTGATTTGTGCCGTGGGATAAACACAGGAATTAGTAGGAAGTTGACAAGTGGATTTGGGTTGATCTTAGAGACTGTGCATTGACTTGTTTGCTCTGGCAGTAATTTTTAATCAAATACCCCTTTAAGGAAAGCCCTTTTCATATTAAATTGGAATATTTTCAATATTAAGGAAAGTTAACAATTAAAACATTGAAGAACGTGTACAAATCGCTGCTTGCCAATTTGCGTTAAAATAGTCAAGCTACATATTGGATTAATAGCGAATTATATTCAACCCTTTACTAGGTTTTTCAAATTATTGTGGAATGTTAAAGAAAGTTAGATATTCAAATATTGAAAGACTAACATAAGAAATAGTGAAAGTGGTAAGATTATAATTAAAATTTAATCAAGCTTTTCATCAAAACTTTATCAATAAAGTATTTTAATTCAAACAGAACTACAAATTCTTTGGCTTTGTTATTATTTGCATTTAAAATTTCTTGTTTTAACTCAATAAATAATTCCATTGCTATGTGATGATGCTAAACTATGTTTATTTATCAAAAAACATTTCAATATGTATGGAAAACAAATAAATTAAGGCACGACTTATTTAATTTTTTCACATTTTAGGCTTAATTTATTGCTTTATATTTATTATTATATTATATATATACTCCTCTTAAGCACCTTTAAAATAGTTATTACCTTAAAGATCACACGACAGACACAAAAGAATTTTTTAGATTGCTTTCACACTTATTATTTTCAAAGTAGAATTGTGAAAACGCAACAATTAAATGTAATTTACCGCATTACAAAATATATAGAAAAGCCACTAAAATATGTCGAATTTTAAAGATTTGCAACAAAGTTGTATTTAAATTATTGCCTATGGGATCATATATATAAATATATATGAGTATGAAAAATGATAAAATGCAGTGAGGTTTATTTAATAGTTGTCTTTCTACAATTTTAACTAGAAAATAATAAGTATGAAATATATATTCGATCATGATACTAAAAGCTATTTATTATATAGAACTTCGTTGCAAATCTCTAGAAAAATTTACATATTTTAGTAGCATTTTTCTAATGCAATAAATACATATTTATATTTATATATTTTATATATATATTCTGTGTGCTGTCGTAAAATCTATTTTTACAATGTAGCTGAAGATAAGAGATCGTAAATTTTGATTACTGCCTTGAATAGAAACATAAAACATATATGCAAAGCTAGATCTACAAAAATAATATGTATATATATATTAGAATAATGGAATAAAACGTATAAGAATCTAGCTTTTCTTCAAGATTTCTATATCAATAAAGTCAATCAAATTTTCATTCAAATCCCTAAACTCTATTTCTGACATTCTTCAAGTCAATGCACATCTCTTTTCGTATTCAAAAATCTATCTTACACTCATCTCATCGCCACAGAATTGAGCCTCATCGATAGAGAATTGCAATTCTTCGGATTTCTTGCGCTCATCACCCAATTGCGCTTCCAAATGCAAAACGCGTGCCTTCAGCTGAGATTCAGAATTGTTTGGTGGTGGAGGGGGGGAAAATAACAGAGAGCAGGTTAAAGGTAAAGATTAGATACAGATATTCCAGTTGTGAAGAAATAAAACAAAACTTGTAGTGCAAATTGCTTTGCAAATAATATTTTTATATCGTATATTTTTGATATATTGTTAATGTATGTATTTTGGTTTTTTGTTATATCGTAAATAGTTAAGTATTTTTATTTGTTGTTTTTGTTTTTTATATCGTAGGATCGTACAACTAAACCAACAGCAAGAAAATTCGCTTTCATACAAAATAAATTTATACAGGTTTTCCAATTTCCATATTAAGTATATATTATATATGTATGTATATTCATCAATATGTATATTCATTCATTCATTCAATCCAAATTCTTTCGTGTCAATTTGAAATTCAATTTGAATTTTGTGGCTCTTTTTTTTCATTCTTTTAATTTTTTTGTGATAGAAGATATGGTAAATATTTTTTGGTTGTTTCAGCATAAAACGCTGTGCAGACTTCCGCTTCAAACATCATCAAATTCATCTTCAACTTCGACTTCATCGCGATCTTCGTCATCTTGTTTGCCAATCAATCAAAGTTTTTTTTTTTTTTTTGTTCTTTCTTTTGTAAACAACTTTGAGCACGTGTGGAGAGAGAGAGAGAGGGAAAGAGAGAGGGGCATCCACATCGAATACATCTACTTGATGCGCAACGGTGTCAGGACACTGTGCAGTATACAGTGCCTCTCATGTTTGCCCGACCAGCCACGGAACTCGCGTCGCAGATCGCTCAGACGAATGCTATGGCGGGCTATCAGCTGCCTCCAGCGATCGGCCTCGATCAGCAGTTGCTATAAGAATGACAGGTAACAGTGGTACAAATGGTACAGTGGTGCGTAAAAGTCGTTGCTCGCTAACTAAACTAATCATTTTTTGGTTTTCTTTTTCTTTTTCTTTTTTTCGTTTGATTTTGCGTTAAAAAGTTGAGCCAGGGATTAGAGAACTGTGAGTGAGTGAGTGAGGTGAATGGAGAGGGTTTCTTTTTGGTTGGTTTTCTGGATGGGTTTTGTGATTAAATGTTGCCAATTAAGAAAAAAAATGTGTGTTTAAACGAACAAAACTTACAACTCAAAGTGCGCACGACATTCACAAAAAAAAATAAAATAATAAAGATAAGATAAAATGGAATAGCACAACTTGAAATTTATTTAAAAACAACAACAAAAACTAAACAAAAAGCAGTAGAGCAGAAGAAATAAAGACAATTCAGTTTCAGAACCCCTTTCGAAAAAAAAATAATCAAGCTGTGCAGTTGTGCTAAAAATATGCTGCAAATATTTGTAGATTTTTGGCACCCAGTGTATAATTTGTATGTCAATAGAAGAAGAGTGTGTGTATTAGATGATATCATAGCTAGAGAGAGACAGAGAAATATCTTTGACCATGAGCTTGAAAATTTTAAGGTTATCCTAAATAGATGATAATACTTTTTTTTCTCTTCTTATTTTGGTTGTCAATCAGATCATATCGTTAATAAGATGAAGAATTTCTGGTGCTAGTTTCTTTACTTTTTTTTGTTAGCCAATTATCGCTTTTGGGTTAAGATGCTAAACCCACATGAACCTTGGCCGACTAAGCAAAGGTAATAGATGAGTTAGTTAGAGTATTTATTTATGCCTAGTTAAACTTATGAAATTTGTACTTGTTTCTCGGTGTAGCCAATTGAGTAAATTGGTGTGAATCACTTGCAAAGAGTGACTCGAGTCCCAAAAATATTATATAAAAAAAAAACAAAAAAATGAACGTGCGCAAATTAAGTGTGTAAACAACAACAACAAAAAAGGGGCGGAGACAGTGAGTGAGGCAACAGCAAAAAAAACATAAAATGGTTAAAAAACAACAACAACAAAAACCAACCAAGTGTGGAGCTGTGTGTGTGTGTGTGTGTGTGAGTGGGTGTTTTGCATTATTTGCAGTTGCAACATAAACATACAACAAAAAGAAACAAAAACAAAACCCAAAACTAAAGCAGCATGTAACATTTTGGCAGCCAACTATGTCGAATTTTGTTTTGTTTAGTTTAGTTTTTTTAGCCAACTGGAAATAATTTCTTTTTATCGCAAAACCAAACTTTCTTTGGCTGCTGATGTCTTGCTGTTGATGTCGCTGTCGTTGTTATAGATTTCTTCAATGCTGCTGCTGCTGCTGTTGTCGTTGCTGTGATGGGTTTACTGCTGTTGCTGTTGGTCGTGATGCGGCTGCTGCTGTGATTTGTGGCACGCAATCGATATGGGCGACTGCGATCTGCATAGGGCAGCGGCATGTACATTGTGTCGGTGAAGATAATTACCTCATTGATGTTCTTTTGCAGCTGCAGCGCCTGATTTTGGGCATCCTCGCGATCCAGATCACGCTCCACCATCAGCTGCTCCACATGATTCTGCTTCTCGCGCAGCAAGTCCTGAGTATGGCACAAAAAAAAAGAACATTGATGTGTGGCACAACATTCGCATGAGTGAAGAGTTGCACAAAAATAAACATAGAGAGAGAGCGATAAAGATAGCGTGTGTGTGTGTGTGTTGTATATGTACAGTGTATGGTTGTGTTTGTGTAGGGAGGAATAATAACATTAAAAACAAAAAAAAAACCCAGATACAAAAACAATTTCGGGTGCGCATGCGTAACTAGAAACAATCATAAAAACAATAAAACACAAAAAATCAACGAAGAAGCGTGCGATACAAACAAAATCAGTAATAAAAAGGAAATTTGCAACAACTTTTTTATTATTATGCACAAGCACACATAAAGTAAAAACAACAAAAAAATACCATTCAAAAAAAGAAGAGGAAGAGATATGTACACATAAAAAGATATATATAGAGATAATATACACAGAGAGTTAACCAAAAAAGACAGTGCAAAAAAAAAATAATAATAAACTGTATTGTCGTATATTTGCATATATAGATATAGATATTGTATATATAGATTATTTGTACATCAGTTAGGTGTGTGTGTGTGTGTGCAATGTGGCATATGTGTGTTAGTGTAAGCCTAAGATTAGCTCTTGTTGTGTTTGTTTTTTTTTTGGGGGGGTGTTAGTCAAAAATTACACAGAGGGTAGAAAAAGACACGCTCAAGCGACTTTTAACAGCGTGCTGTTAATTAACAGCGCGCTAAAATTGCAATGTTGATTTTCGCATACCTGCATGGAAAATTGATTTTTTGGCGTCGTTACAATTGGCCTTAGGGGCGTGCTCGATTTGCGCTGCAATTTTTGGTTGATTTTGGTTGGTTGGGAGTGTAGGCGGGCAGATTAAAATATATAGATTAAAACGCGTTAGTACAATTAACAATAAACAGAGCACGACTAAAAACGATTAACGATTAACGCTGAACGATAACAGCTAACAGTTAACAGTTAAGAGCAGCTTGTAATAAGTAAGTTAAGTAAGTAGTTTTGTTGTGTGTGTAACAGTTAAAAGATAACTCGTAACTCGTAACTAGGTGTAAATACAGTACAGTGTACGTTTTGTTTGCTGCAGATATTCTGTTGTTGTCTCGTTTTGTCGTTGTCACTTTAAGGCGTCTTCTTATACCTGAGCATTCATGCGCATGCGCGACGTGTTTGTTGTGGCAATGCTGTTCATGGTGCCAATCGAGGTTAGAGATTCGCGCGAACCGGTGCGCGACAGACGCGTCTTCTTCGTCGATGGCGATAGCGACACCTTCGCAATCGGCACAAAAACCCCAAACTTCGGTTTGCACTCAAAATATCTGCAAAAAACACGCACAGTTGATAAAAAAAGATATTTACACGAATGTTGCATTACGCTAATCACAATTAGAATGAGGGTTATGCTCAAATGTTTGTTTGCTCAATTGCCATATAATCTCTTGACTTCTGACATTTTGTACTATTCAAAATAAAGCAAACTGTATGAAACACTTTTTAGTAAACTATATGAATAACTGTTGACATGTTTTCTACAAATCATTATTCATTGCAAGGAATGATCAATTAACTTATAAAAAGTTGAATAAAATTTAAATCGAATACAAGAGAGAAATGCTTTGTACTAATTCAAATATAGCCAATTCTACAAATAGACTTTTTACAGGATTCCTTTTTAGTAATTTTGCTTTCGTGAACAGATCAACTTTTTGGCTCTAGCTGAATGAATTTAAATAGAATATAAGATTTAAACGTTTTACAAAATATATGTCAATACAATATGTCAAAAATGGTTGAACACTTTTTTGTGATATACACTTAAGTAATGAATCAGTTAAGTATTTGTAAATCAAAGACTTAGGCGATTGGAATATATCAAATGTAAGAAACTTTTAGGATATACATTTAAATATTGAATCACTCAAGCACATTAAACATTTGTAAATCAATTGACTTTAAAGCAATTGTAATATATCAAGAGTAAGAAACTTTTAAGAAAGTTGTAAAAATATTATCTATAAGAGGGGAAATATTATTAAATTGCAATGAATTTCAATTTAAGTTAATTTGAATGTAGTAATCTTAAATATTCCTTAAACTGTTTTTAAAACTAAACACAAACAAGAATCTTGTTCCTTAAATTATTTTTAAAGCTAAACAGAAATAAGAATCTTCGACTGAGGTATTCTCTAGAATTCATCAAATTTTTTTAAAAACTAAACACAAATAGGAATCTTTGTATGTATTACTCTCAAGTCTTTCTTAAGTAGTTTTAGAATCAAAAAAAGAAATAAGGATCTTCGATATATATCAGAGAGAATTCATGACTAGCTAAACATATAATACAATTAAGAATCATGGATGTATATGGCCTTTAATATATTAAAGAGTTTTTATGACTAGCAAAACTTTGAATAGAAATAAGAATCTTCAATATATATAAAACTTTCAATGACTAGCAAAACTTCGAATAGAAATAAGGATCTTTAATATATTAAAGAGATTCAATGGACATCAAACTATAGAGATAAAAATCTTTGATATATTAGAGAGATTCAATGACTGGCAAAACTTCAAATAGAAAGAAGAATCTTCAATATATATAAGACTTTCAATGACTAGCAAAACAATAGAGATAATATATATAAGACAAACAACATCTGAGCAATTCCAAAAGAGAAACCGTATCGCACCTAATGCCATCAACGGCACCATCATTCTTGCCGCTGCCTTCGTCCAATTCGACGCCGCACCAATTGCCAGGTGCGAACTGTGTTTCGCCCAGATAACGCAAGATGCCAGGTCGACTGCCAAAGCCCGAGGAGACAATGACGCGATCACCGACTGTCAAGCCGTTTTCTGAAAGGAAAAGAGTGAGACAAGCTTTAATACGGAGAACGGAGTTCTCGAGCACCACTCGATGCACTTACTGCCAATGCCAGGGCTGCGCAACATGGAGCTGCGCACACTCGCTGTGGGTGAGACGGTGCGTGAACGTTCCGGGGAGTTCTTGGCCAGGGGCGAGGTGGGTGTGATGGCGCCCGATAGCGGATATGTGGTGAGACGTGTGAGGCGCGAGAAGATGCCGCGCTTCGGCTCACACTGAAAGTAACGTTTGCCCGAAACGCAGCCATCGTTTTTGCCTGCCAAAACATGAAGAAAAAAAAAACAACAGTTATTGAAGGTCAAGTGTTGAGAGTTGATCGACAGCTGTCACTTACCATTTGGTTCATCGAGCACAATGCCCGCCCAGTCGCCGGGGGCAAAGTGTGTTTCGCCAATGTAGGCTATTTGGCCAGAACGAAGTCCGCCCACCCACACACGTTGGCCAATTATGAACTGCTCTGTGTTGGCTGTCAGCACGGCGCTGTTGTGATCTGAACGAGAAACAAAAGTTACACAAATGAACATCTTTGGCTGATCACTACTCTATATACTATATGTATGATATACTCTATATGATGTCATATGCAATAGACTCGGTAATTGTTCTAGTGCAATTTGCATATGTCTCTCTCTATCTCTCAGTCAATGAAACCCATTTGAAGCTGTCATATATAAAAATGACTACAAACACGAACGGATATTGACTATTAAATACAATATGAACACAGCAGATTATCTTGAAAGATCGTCTGGTTTTTGATTCTGGCAACGCCTTAAAATAATACGAGAGAGAGAGAGATTTGATTAAACAAATTACTTGTTGATGTTTGATAAATTGTTTTCTTCAAAACATGCGAGAAATCATTCAATGGAAAATTGCACTGTGACTTCATAGTTTTTTTTTTTTTTTAATTCTTGCTCAATTTTACGCCCACGTATTATATGCTAATATTGGCTATGCAACACAAAAATAACATTTTCATTTTTGCACAAGTATTAATGGATTCTGCCGCCGAGCTACGCAAGACGTGTTTCACTCGGCCTCTTGCATCAAAAAAAAAAACAAAACAAAACAAAAGGTGTCAAGTTTGTGTTGCCCAAAATAACAATCTTATGCATATGCATTAGCCGATTACGAGCAGCATTAGCTTGTCTCTATCTTTCTATTTATGTGGGATGCGGGATGAGCTATTATATACATGTATTTCTAAAATACATTTGCATTAATTAAATTTAACTGCTGACAAGTTTGCTGGCAGCGATAAATGTTAAGTGTCGTCCCAACTGATTGCTAACTAGAATATATTTTGTCTTTATTCCAATTTATTGTAATTTTTTACGGAAGGAATCCTTAAAGCGTTACGAACATAGCAGAGAGAGTGACATTGAGAATTAATACGCTCTCGCGAGAGAGTAAATGCAGCTGCAAGGGTTGTTTACGAATAGAGCGCAAAGAGGAATTGGCAAGAGTTGTTGTTCTAGCGAACGTTTGCGAATGTTGCATGAAAAAGAAATGCATGAACATAAAAGCGCTATTGAGATAAAATTTTGTAATTTTACGTGATGTAAAAGATAATTTTCGGGAACTAAAAATTATTGATACTAAATAAAATAACTATTAAAAAGAATATTATATATTTCGTATAGAATCGGAGTGCCAATATCTTACATCCATTTCTCTTTTCTATAATTAATTTACTTTTTGTAATATTGATTATTATTTGTTCGCGAAGGCTGAAATTTATTCTAGACAGAACTGTAACTGCTCATTTATTTTGTATATTTCTGAACATGTATATTATAAGTTAAGGAAATTCACACAGAGAGTCTGTAAATTACTTTTCTCATTTTCGTATTTCCTAATTATTAGTCTAGTCTGTATAATTTTATATAAATTGCACTAATATCTAAACAAGTTTTCTCAGTTCCCAATTTATATTATTTTTCTGATTTATTACATATAGAAAACCATCACAAAGTTCAAATAATATCAGTTATTATAATTTAATTCCTTTTTTTTAAATTTTTTTTTAACCCTCTTTCCTTTCCTAAATTCACTTTTTAAATCGCTTTATTTAGTGCACAAAAAAGTTTCAATAAATATTGCTAAACATTTTATCAATTTTTTTTTGTAAAACCTGAACTGAACTGGAGTGTATTTCTCAATTGCCTACTCGCTTTTTAAATGTCTTAATTACTATGTTGCTCTACTCGCTTTACAAATTGAATAATTTGCAGCAGCTTGAGGGTCATTAAAGTGTATAAATAGCTCCACTATTTACACGATGGTTGCCCCTTTAATAATACACTTCACACCTCAGAAAAAAACATGTCAAATTGCAGCAGCTTTTATATAAGCGAGACAATAATTGAACAAACAGATCCACAGATTAGCTGCCTCATTATGCGATCAGCAGCACCCACATAAAGCACACACAATATTATAGATGACGGCTCATTAGGTTTTGTTAATTTGACAAATATTTTTTGGGGCTGCTTGTGTTACAGGTAATAACAACAACATCAAACAGAAAGATCTTTTTTCTCAGAGTACTCTGACAACTAACAAAATCTACATACGAGTAATCATAAATCGTGTCCGTTTAAGGTGCGAGCAACTGACATAGATACGAAAAAAAAACCACCTGCGCAAATACTTAACTGACAGCTAGTGCAAATGTGTGTATGTGTGTGTGTGTTAATAGTGTGTGTGTGTGTGTGTTTTGGCATCCATTTGAGTTAGAAATAACACACACTCAAAGTTCGAGTTCGAGTTCGAGTCTTGGCTCTTTTTGACGCTTACCTGAGCTACGACGTCGACCTGTGGCCTCTAGATAATAATCGTCTATAGGAACGAAACAAACAACGAAACAAAAACAAAAACAAAAACACATTTTTTACAGTTACATGCACGCAGAACGAAAGGGAAGAAGAGAGAGAGAGATGGGAGACACTTACAAGATGTGCGACGTCCATTGTCGGACAGCGTTGTCGGCGTTGTTCGAGATTTAAGCGATCCGCGGCCGGACGAGAAGCGTTCCCAATCGGATGTGGGGGAGAGCGAGGAGCGCGTAAAGCGCTTTACAGTCTCTTGATAGAGATCTACGAGTAGAGACATGTATGGACACGTTTCGTTTCGTTTCGTTTTTTGCAGTTGCATGCAATTTACATAAATGTTATGTTCATTGATTTTTATTGTGGGTGTGTTAACCAAGCGCTGTGGCAAGTAGTTTTTTGCTTTCAGCTTTTTTTTTTTGGATTTCGGTTTTAGTCTTTTGATTTTAGGGTGGAGCTCTGTTTACACTCGAGCTAGTTATTAGTTAATCATTAATAATTAGCGAATTTGTGTTAATCAGATACAACGGCATTATTATTATGTGAAAGTTTCCTCTCTCTCTCTCTCTCTCTCTCTGCTTGATTATTATTGTTTAATCAGTTTGTTAGCCCGCAAGCAAAAAGCAAAAGAATCTGAAAGAGTCTGCTAATAATGCCAGAAAAGAAAGAAAAGAACAGGTGTCTAGCTCAAAAGCTGAACAAATCAGCTCGAAGAGTAGACAACAAAATGAAACTAAAGAACTCGAAGTTACGGTTAAACATTTCTTTGGCAGAAGATGAAAATCTTTGATTGTTTACAGCAATTTCATTGCTAATTAAAAATTTCGTATCAATCAAGAACCACAAGGAAATCATTAAGCTAAAAAAAATCTTCATTTTTTCAATTAAATTTCATAGCTTAAGTCATAAACTTTACTCCGTTAGACGACATTCTCTCTCTCTCCCTCTTTCTCTGTCTTGCTCTGCTGTTAACTTTCAAAAATCAATTGTCGTAAATTTTGCAGAGTGCAAAATTTGAAAAGCATAAATCAATTAAACTGTCGACAACAGTTTTGGTAACGCTTGTCAGCAATGAAGAGCTACAGCTGCAGCAAATAAAACATTCAAAAAGCGAATTTCTTTCGTTTCAATTTCAATTTCAATTTGAAATTGCACGATTTTGACGTCTTCCGCTTAATTTACAGCAGTGGCCACATAACGTATACGCCACCGTGTAGTTAATTGTGTGTATTTTTGTCAGCTCCAAATTGCCGCTTTTTATTCAATTAAGTTTTCTTTTATAAGAAGAGAGAAAGATGCATGCCTCAGGCCTATGCTTGAGACTGACGTTTGCTAATCAAGCCGGGCTCAAAACGGTAGCCAAGCATGACTTGGCCGAACAGCAAACAGCAAACAGCAAACAGCAAACTTCAAGGTTCAATTGTTGCTTAAAAGATACATACATTGATCTCCCTCTCCTTTCTGAGTAACTGTCTGTCTGTCTGCTGTCTTAAACTTAATACTTTGCGTGTACGGTCAAGACAATTTGTTATTATTTGCTATTATATTTCGTGACGCTGGCAATTTTTTAATTATCGCAACAGTCTGTTTGCTGTCTTCTCTGTATCTGTATCTAGCTCTATTTGGCTCCCTTCAATTTTACTTTTTTGTGCTTGCGCCAAAAAACTTTCACTGTATGCCCAAGCAGGCGAAACTCTCGAGTGCTTCAATTGGCTTTTAGCCAACGTACAAATAATTGAACGTCTGTTTATTATTATATTTACTGTTGTAGTAAATACGATAAAAAGCAGACACCTTCAATGTCAAACAAAAAACGAATGCGTGCTAATAGATCGCATAGAACCTTCGCATCGAATACTATCTGAATTGTTAAATTCAGTTTTGTGAACTGTGAAACGTCATGCGAGTGGCTAAAAATACACATTTGTTGTTCTGTTGACAACAATTTCCTTGCAGTTGACATTCAGTGTGTCTACACTAATGAACTCATGTATCTGACAGATACGCAATGAATCATCAAAGCGCTTGCGCCGCTGCGTTTGCAGCGTTGCAGCCACAGTTGTGTGTGTGGCGCCCCAAGTCTAAGCAGCCTAATCTTGTTTTGGCCAAAAGCAAAAACAATACAAAGCCGACCCACTTTGCGCACGATTCTGTTTCTGGCCAATTGGATGGACGACGCGTCCATTTATGGATTCCCGTCTCAGCTCAGAAATCGAATTGCATCGCCCGATAGATAAATCATTGCGTCACGTCACTGGCTCATTATCTATTGAAATGATTAAACAACATTTAATTAAACTAAACACTGTGTTGGTTGCCAGCAGCAGCAGCAGCACTTGCAGATACAGATACAGATACAAATGTATCTGCGCGCTTTGGCCAAGTCAACGTTCAACGACTTTCGTCCCACAGTTTTTTTTGCTGGACACCACTGTGCATGACTCTTACATGACTTTTTCGCATGTAAATGCAAATCTCGGTTTTTGCTGCTTGTTGCTTTGCTTTTGCCGACAACAGCTTTTGTTGCCGAATGTGGGCAGAAATTTATGAAGCACAGTGAAGCTGCGCTAAGTGAAGATAAGTGCCTCAAATCTTTAGATATTAATACTATACTAACTTTGAGTATAAGCTAAGCTTTAATTAGAATAAGTAATTTGAAGTATTTTCAATATAAGTATTTCAAATCTTTAGATATCAATAATAAGCTAACTTTGTGTTCAGGCTAAACTTTAACTATAATATACAGTTTGTTGAATTTTTCATATTCTTGAGTATAAAATTCTAATATTCGGTCTATAAAATCTTTAAACAAGAGCTTATTTTCAACCTGACTTTTTATTCTAAACATTTTGAAGTATGCAAGACATTTTTAAACATTTTCTCTAGAAAGTATGAGCTAAACTTTAGCAATAATTTTAAACCACAAATAAGGAAGAATTTATTATTTCTTAATATTTGTCCTGCACAATACTTTGAGTATAAGCTAAACTTAAACTAGAATTTTAAGCAAAACATTTTAAAATATTTTGTTGTTTTTTTTTTCCACAACAAAACTATAAATTTTTATAAATTTCTCTATAAAGTTTGAGCTTTGAACTTTAGCTAGAATTTTCATCCGCAGAATTAGCAAATTAGAATACAATAAACTATTATTTACAAAAAGTTTGAGTATAAGCTAAACTTTAACTAAAATGTAATCTCTCTTTAACATTTCTATCATTTTTTCTTTTGAGTATAAAATAAACCATTGATTTCACATATTTGTCTTATAAAAACTTTCGAGTATGAGCTAAACTTCATCTAAAACTTTTATGCACATCTAGTACTTTACTTATTTTCCACAGTTCAAAATAAAATTTTAATTTCTTAACATTTTCTCTGCACAATTCGAGCTAAGCTTAAACTACAACTTTAATCTTCACTCTTTATTATTTTGCTCATTTTTCACAAGACTTTGAGTCTGAGCTTAACTTCAACAAGAGTTTTAATCTACACAGTTTTAATTCCTCGACATTTTCTCTTTTAGTCAATCTTCACGCTGCTCTCATCTGAAATGCCAATTGCTTTTTTTTTGTATTTAGCAATTGATTTAATTATCTTTATTGGGCACACAATTATAATTGCACTTGATGTGCTGCATTGATAAACTTTTGATATTTTCAACACCCGCCCAAGCGCTCAAGTGTTTTGAGAATTTCGCCAAATGGAAAACTGGTTTCCAATATTTATAGTTACCGATATATTTGTTTTGTTTTGTTTTGTTTGTGGTGGGATACTTGATGTGGAATTTGGCTGCTTACGTGACACGCGGGTGCTGCGTAGTTGTTGGACAAAAAACCCGCTTAGAAGGCGTTTTACTTATGAATAATATCTAGTATAAGTTTGAGAGCTTCGCAACAGCTTCACAACAATAAAGCCCAAAAAATATTGTCTATACCGGTATAGAAAAGTTCCCGCCTTTACCTCCCTCCCTCTTTCCGCTACCCTCTTCAAGTCTGTCAAGCTGTCGCGTATTTTACATTACAATTTAAATTGTATAATTTTGCGTATGCTTAGAACGTGTTTAGCATTTAAAAACACAGCACACACAACTGGAAAGACCTCAGAGCTGAGAAGGGCAAACCAGGTTGCATAGTTTTTGAATATTTCAAATTGATTGAAAAATCAATTCAAAAACGCTCACTTTTCAGGGCGATAAGCGATTAAAATTATAGCTAAACGCATAGCTATTTTTATGGTTAATGTCGTAAACCAAACTAGGCAACTATTAAAGACATTTGTAGCTTGATTTTACGTTTGCTAGCTGCATACTTAAGTGAAAAAGTCGATGAACTATATTGCACACAAAGTAGCTCAAATTACTGTAGCCATGTCCGTCTGCCTGTTCGTCTGTCGATATAAGCATCTAGATCTCAGATACTATTAGAGATAGCGATAAAATTTCTTTTCGACAGCACTTGTTATATTTGTACGCCGAACAAGTTTGATTCAAATTTTTGCCACGCCCACTTCCGCCCCCACAAATCGATAAAAATCGAGTAACTAGCGTAATTTTGAAGGTACAGACTGTAATAACTATAGTCTTTATGATTCCTGAAAGTTTGATTGCAGGTAAAAATTTAAGAGTTATTTAAAAAATTCTTTTGGAAGGGGAAAAAAGTCTTTTAGTAGTATTCTTAGTTGCTTTGACTGACAATCTGGTATATTTTTAGTACTCTATGGTATATTTTGAATGTGGTACAATATCAATATACCAAACCTAGTCTTTGTTACATTTTCAGTATTTTTTTTGGTATATTAATTCGGTATATTTTAAGTACTATACCACTCTATTTTGCTTCTATTCTAAATGGATAGCGGGTATCTCACAGTCGAGCACACTCGACTGTAGCTTCCTTAGTTTTTGATGGTCGTAAACCAAACTAAACAACTATTTAAGGCATTTAAGACACAGATTAAAGTTAACTTTGCTAGCTGCATACATAAGTTAAAAAGTGTGTAAGATAGATCAATGAACTATATTAAATGACTGCAGATATCGATCAAATGATGCGCTGGTTAAACTTGTATTAATTTGCCCGAGTTAAGAGTTGTTTTGTTTTATTCGTTGTAAATGTGACAAATAAATAAAAAAAAAACTGCGTTTTACGACAGTACCCCAGTTTAAGTTGTTTTCAGTAGAGAGTTGTTAATTGACCCATCATAAGCAGTTAATTGATGGCGTGTCATGAATTAAACAAAATCGAGCATTTTCAACAATTGTTTGTGTGTGATAATGATAAAAATGCAAATGCAATTTTAAATGGATTACACTTACCTGTATACGCTGAATTGATCGAACTCAAATTGTCATCGCTTTCACGACTCATGCTGTTTGTGTCTAAATATAAAAACCACGCGTATAACGGAAGCAAAGAAAAACGAAAGAAAAAAAAAACAATATATAAAAATATATATATGAGTGAGTAAAGAAAAATATACAAGTCAGACAAAAATAACAAATAACATAAATAACACAAATAACGAGCATGCAAAAGGCTGAAATTAAATTAAAATTAAAGCTACTTACGCACAACAAAAGGGCGATACAAATAGTATTCGAAAGATGTCGAAGAGAAGAAGAGGCAAAGAGGGGAGGGGGAGTATGAGGGGGGAAGAACACACTCAAAGGTTCATTCATTCATTGAGGCCAAAACGGGGGCAGACAACGGGGCAGTTAATTGGCCAAGAAAGCGGCAGCAACAAATGTGCAAATAGCAATTAGTTGCCCCGGCAAAAAAAAAGTTACCGACTCGACTTCAACTCAATATATATGTATATATAGTATAGATATATATCTATAGTGTGTCTGTCGGTGTGTGTGTGTGTGGGCTGGAACAAGCGCAGTTAACAAATTGCACAGTTAAGCAAAAGTTATATAAACAACGCGCTGAGATAACAAGAGCCAAGTCAAACACAGTTTAACAGGTGAATGTTACTTACTCACTCTTCAAAAGATACTTTCCGAAGATACTAAACAGATACATTCGACACGCGCAGCATCTTCATCCTCAAGCGTTATAATCCATCAACCGATGAGACCTTTAACTATCCGAAAGAGTTTTGAAAAACCCGTTTGCAAACACCGCCCAAACGAAACTAGACACCATTTTAATGACCTATAAAACTACCAACGACGACGACGTCAATGTGCGATTTTTTCCTTTTTTTTTTTTGTAAAATTAACTCAAATCTCAGGCATCAGTTTGTTTTGTGACTTCTGACTTTTTGCCGGCAATCTTAGCGAGATTTCGTCTGGAATACGAGTTTATATATATGCTCGTGATGGCACTCAAAAAATGCTCCGCCCGATTGCAAATTGTCTACGTCCACACACAATTCAAATATAATCAAACACAATTACGCCCCGGCTTAATGAGCAAATAACTGACTGAGGGGAATTCACTGATCTGCTGTAATAAGTTGTTTCTCAGAAACGTAACTCAAAGATTTTGTATTTCACTTTTATTGCGCGAAAAGTTTATAACGCTTTAGTCTTAGTTTTTGCAGAATTCTTTTTAATAAGAATTTCCATTAATTTTGTCCATGCTTTTCTTCTTTATTAATAGTCATAAAACTTTAAACCAAATCTTTAAAATGTTTTCTACGCTTATTATATTTATGGGAATTCTTTTTTGTATATTATACAAATGAAATTTAATCTGAATTGATCAACATATTTATATCAGAATTTACTTAAATATTTCCTACGCTTTTTCTAATACCTTTGAGAAATTTTTTCCCTTGGTTCTTAATTGAAAATATGCCCAGAATTCATTAAAATATTTTCAACGCCTTTCACATTTTTGGGAGAATTCTTTTTCATTGCATTTCAACTTTAATAACAATCAGAATTTATCAAAATATTTTATGCGTTTCCTATTTAATTTTGGTATAAGATGATATACAATTAAAATTTTAGTGAAATATTCAATAAAGTTTTCTACTTTTCAGAAGAATGCCTTTTCATGCATTGTACAAATGAAATTATATGAATTAATTGAATTTATTGTAGAATTATTTTTCGTTTGCTGTTAAAAGTATAGTATTGATAGAATTATAAACAGAATTTATTAAAATATTTTCTAAACTTTTGGCAGAATGTTTTCTTGCTATGTATTTTAAAGTTTAATGCAAAGTTTAAATGGAAACCAGAATTTATTCGTATATTTCTTGCTAATCACATTTTGAAAGGTTAATAGTTAAATTATATTTTTCTGGTGACGCATTTTGATGCGCTAATTTAAGCAGCGTCAAAAGTTTGATAACATTTCCTACTAAGAGAAAAAGTATATACTTTTTTTTTGTATTGTTGTTAATTAATATCACAAATATTTGTATCCCAATCAATCATCTCCAAAACTTAAAGCATTCAATTATATGCTTTTAGATAACAAAGAAATAAAAATTCAAAGAGTTCATTCCTCTTTTATCACCTAACTTGACAGCAGTTATTTAAAAGTGCAATAAATTATAGTATCCCTTAGTCGATCAGTGCATTGTTTTATCTGAACAATTAACAACAAAATGAGGCACGACAACAAAGTTCGCTGAGTAAACAAACGTGCAAAGCAACAGCTGAATTTAGAATTTAGCATTCTCATTTTTTCGTTGTGTTTTGTTGTCAATGTTGTCTGCTTAACTGATTGAACATTAATAATATATTTATGTACAACTCAATAAGATAGCCAAGCAAACACTTGCCGCGTGTCTCTCGAAGACGAAAAAACCGCAGAAAAAAACAACTTAATTACTTTTTGCGCTTTATGCCAAAAAAAATATGAAAAGAGCCTTCATATTTGGCCAAATACAATTAAGAGCTGAAGTAATTTGTTGCTTGTGGCCGCCGCCGCCGGTAGCCATAAATAATGCCGCAAATATATTATTATTATTTTTGATACGTGTTGTTGTTGTTTTCATTTATCTATCTGAAAATATTACTGTAACACAAAATTATGCAACCCACACGCTGTTTGAAAGTTTGCTATTTTTGGGGGGGGGGCTGGGCTGGGGAGCATTCAATCAATAAACTGTGGGCGATCGTCAGCCAAATTGTTTAACTGTTTTCGGCGTAAAATGCAGACAAAACGGGTCAATAATTAGTTGGCAAATACTAATTGAGATTAGAAGCGAGATTATTCAAAACGATTTTTGCTGTACTTTTTTTTTACTGCGAAAGCAAATAGAGTTTGAGAACAATCTTTGTTTGCCTCGAGGGGGGAGAGAAGAGAGAACACTTAACAACTTGGCAACATGTTAAATATAACTTTGAAGTGCCACGTTTAATGATTACAAAAGCAATGCGAGTCATCAGTATTTTGTCTGTTTTGTGTTTAGTACCGGTAAGTGACACGTTAATTTATTTGCCTTTAGCTTTAGAACAATATCGCATGCAAAATAATTAAAAGCACTCAAGCGCACATGAAAAAACAAAAACAAAAACAAACAAAAAGCATTTGCTAGTGATTAAAATTGTTGCTTAATTGTTGACGCTTCGTAGGCAGTTTTGCCAAAAAGTTTATTTTTGAACTTGAGCAGCAGGCGAAGCATGAAGAAGTAAAGAAGTGAAATGTCTGGAGTTCTCAGTTAATGGTTGGGTGGCCCACATCCTCTGGGAAGCCCATAAACATAATGAACTCTGTCATTAGGCGCACATTACACCAGCTCAAAAGGTTAATAATTCATTGAGAGAACCACAAAAAACTGGTCAGACAACCAACCAGCACAAGAAGGCACAATATAATGGGTTTGTTTACGTTCAAATTGAAAGACGGGAAAAAGCGGCTTAGAACAATTTATTTGTGTTGGCCAGCGAAGCGCGAAAGATGACCGAAGATGTCAGTTCAAAGTTGTGAAATGAATTGACATAAAACAAAAATGGTAGTTTATAAAAATTAATTAACCAAAATGGTGGCAACACCTTAAAAGAAATTGCAAGTAAATTACAGCTGGCAAAAAAACAAAACAAAACAAAACAAAAGTAAAAGATAAAAAGGTGTGTGTGGAAATGCAATTAGCAAGCGATTTGCCATATTGTGTGTTGTCGAAGCAATTAAAGAGTCGTAATAATTCAGATGCATGCCGGCTAATGGTGCGTATGCGTAACACATCAGCACACAGTAGATTACTCATACGCCACCTACACGGATGCGCGTTCTCGTGTTCTAGAACAAATAGCAACTTTGTTGTGAAGCTGAGCTGAGCTGAGCTCATTGCCCATTGCCACAAAATGGCTACTAAATAAATACAAAATAATAATAAACAAATGTGTAAACAAACCGTTCAAAAAATGACGCCAGAATCTATTGTTAATACTTTTGGAGAAACAGTCCAAAAAAACAAAAAAAAAAGTGTCTCATTGCCCAGCAGATGGACCCAAAAGCACGCGCTGCGAATGAGTTTAATGGGCTCGCTTTGAGGTGGCTCACAGCACACAAATATGGCTTGGCGTCGTAATATTTTATGGCGCCCACAAAACTACTAAGCGAAGCAGCTGCCATCACGATAGAACAATATATGTGTGTGGTTGATAGAAATTTATATATTTCAAATTGTTTCGTTTCAGTTGTAAGTAAGCGCGGGAGGCGTTGGCGACGTTTCCATAAGGGAATCCCAATCTGTATTCTCTGTTTATTCTGTAAGTGCCAAGACAGCATTTGCGTCTTATATGTTTTTATTACTTCAAAACTGAGAACGGTGATCAAGCCACAAAACTTGACATTAAAGTTCTTTACATTGCCATGTGAAATACTCGAAACTTTAATGCACTTCAAATTTGTCTTTGAACTGACAAAAGTTGAACCAATTGCTTCATTCGATGCTCTAGATAATGGAGTAAAACAAAGCTTTCATTTCTAATAAAAGATTTCTAATAATTCACTTTTGGATTGCAAGATCTTGATGACACGAATCACGCACAAAATAGTCTAAATTCTAATTCGCATGCAAACAAGATAAAAAAAACTTCTCTGATAACAACCTTCACAAGCCAAACAAGTTTAACCAAAAGCTATTTGATGTTGATCATTCATTGTTTGGCTTAAGAATTAACTCTGCTCATTTACACATTTTACATCTTCCGACAGTTGTAATTGAAGCTAAAATGTCTGTGCTAAAGACTTTATAAAGGTAAACATCTAAGGTACAACTAGTAAACTTTTTTGTGTCTAAATTTTGAAGCTGGCAATGCTCTCGTCTGATTCTCAGCCTGTTTATGCGGGTCTCGTTATCGCAGCCGGTGCGATAGTAAAAAAACCAAAAAAAAAAAAAAAAAGCGTTGCTGATAAAATACCATTGGCAATAACAACAAAATGCCAAAAGCAATTGTCTCCGTTCCAATGTTTATACTTGTACACGAACCAAACAAAAATTGTTCACAAATTGCGCTGTGTTGTAGTTTTGTGTTTTGTATTTTGTGCTATGCGATCTTCCCTCTATCTCTGTTTTATTTTTTTTGACGTCCGGCCGAAAAGAAAGCCACACACACACACACACTGAGTGTGTGTAGAAAGTTGTCGATTGTCGACGGCCGGCTAATTTGCATTAAGTATTAGCAAGTAAAACGATTTGGCTATAAGACGTCACACTCACACACACACACATGGCCAAAAAGTTAACAATTTACGGCTTTTTGGTTGACAACAAATGCAAAACATTTGCGCAATATGTTAATAACTTTGCAAAAAAAAAGAGTGCAAAGTTTTGCAAGTTGAAAGTTTGCACAAAAATATATATGCATACCCTATAATACCCTGTAATTGGACAGAACACAGTATGACGCATCATTTTTTTCATGCCATTTGAACCGCCCGCATTTGCCCTCATTGTGCAATTGTGACCTTCAATATGTGTGTGTGTGCGTTTGCCATTTTCCCAGATATTATATTTTGTGCAGAGATTGCGCAAAAAAACAACTGATTCTTTTGTTAAAAACCTTATATGCATATCAGCTGTCTTCATGCTGATTTCTTGGCAATTAATAACTTGAGTTTCCTTCAATTATTGAGATCTTTTTGCAGTTAAAAAACTATATATGGTTGTCAGTTGCCTGGGGGAATAGTTTCATGCTGATTCTTTCATTAATTTTCTTGGTAATTAATAATATGAGTTTTCTACAACTTTTTTGCGATTTTTTGTTTAACCTAGTTTTGTGCAATTACACAGCGAATTTGCAACAATATAAACTTATCAGCTGTCTAACAAATATTTGCGTGCTGTTTCTTGGTCATTAATAAAGTGATTTTGTTGTACAATTATTTTGATTCTTTTAAAGCTATTTCTTGCATTAAATGTGAACAGCAAATTTGCTGATTTCAAATCAATTCGATAATTATTAACTTGTTTCTTCATAATACTAATTCTATGCCATATTTTTTGTATTGAAATTGCTTATTAACGTTCCATAAATTAACTAATTCTAATAAGTAATAAATGACTTCTTTTTCCACAATTATTTAAACTACTTGCCCAAAATTATTAGCCAGTAAATCTGTTAAATTTCAAATCAATTTATGCGCAATACATAAACGAATTTCAGTCGATAATTAATAACTTGTTTATTCCACATTTATTTAGACTTTTTCTAAGCAAAGAATTATTGCATTGAATTTGACAAATTATGATTTATAAATTCTTTAAGCTAGCTTTGGCTGACAATCTAGTATATTTTGCTTTCTATGGTATATTTTGAATGTGATACTATAACAATATACCAAATATAGCCTTTGGTATCTTTTTTAAATAATACCACATTGATTTGCTTTTATTTTTTCTTTCTTTCTTACTTATTTTTGATTAAATTTGCCGGTAATAATTACCAAGCAAATTTGCTAAATTCAAAACCAATTAAAAGTCAATAAATTAATAAATTCCCATACGAAATTTATCAATATTGATTGCACTCCAAAATTTGATATAGGGTATCTGTCATTGTAAGCAGATTTTCACTACTGTTTTGCGCGTTCAACCTTTTGCATTTCGTGTCTATTTTGATGCAGTCAAAAGATAAATAAACAATAATACATTTTTATACCTAATTAGCGGTAAACCGCAAATTTCAATACAGCGAGAGGCAAAAAAAATCCGGCTCGTGTTGACGTTATTGTTATTATTGTTGTTATTATTGTTGTTGTTGTTGAGCTTTTACTTGAGATGCGGCGACAACTTTGTTGTAGTTTTGAATTTTATTCGCTTTACTAACTAAGGTTAGACAGATATTGTGGCCAAAATCATTGCATTATTATTAACTCGGATGAATGTCAATGCTCGAGACAAATTGGAGACAGCTGCATATTCATTTAGTTGGCCTATTTAGCAAATATCTTAAGACATATAAGAACCAACTAATTGTAATCACTGCGATTAGCAAAAGCAATTCTGAAGTGGTCATAAAAGTCAGAGAAACGTGTTGGCAATCTAACAAGTCACAATTAGCGATAAAAGTAGTTAAAGTCAGGGTTAAAATTAATCAACACAGAATGCCAGCTCATACTTTAGAAGCGGGAAAAACAAACTATCGATAGCTGCAGGGAATAACCTTCAATTTAAAATAAATAAATAAATAATTAAAATGGAAACTTTTGTTCCCTTGAGAACTGTGCCAAGCCCAAATCTGTGCTTTGCCAACAGATAACATAAATAATGCTTACAAAAAATTGATTATAGATAACGGAAACAGTAACTAAGTGTTGCCCATTCACAATTATCTTATCACTAATGCAATAAAAAGAAGAACAAAAATTGAAAACGTTGAGTACTATTTTAGAACTTTGTGAAATACGAAAAATATTTAAACATATTGTTTAAAACTGGAGTATGAAGACAGCTGCAGTTAAAGAATCAACACGTCAAGGTCAGAAGGCTATGGAAAATCAACCGAAACAGATGCAAGATACAAGATACAGTTGAGCAATCGATTTTCGAAGTTGTAAAGTATCTTTAGTGTAAACCGGCAACAAAGCAAATTCACAGCACAAGTTAGAGAGCACAGAGTTTCGCATATCGACCATTTAGGGCAACATTGAGGGACAACAACAAATATTCGAAAAACAAAAAAGGGCCACAACTTTTACTTTCAGAGTCTATGTTATTTATTGTCTTGTAATTCGTTTGTCTTTTCTTTCACGCTTATCAAGAAATTCACCTTTTGAAATTGTTGCGATTGAAATTGTTAAATTTGCAGTTGCGTTGCGTATTCACTATATGGAAGTATATAGCCGTATCGTTCAGTTGGAGCTAGTGCTCGCCAGATCTGTTGCCCGCATCTATCGAGCTGATGCCAAATGAAACGCGTCCGTCTCGCGAAAAGTCGTTGAAGTTACTGAAAAGCCAAAGTTTTGCAAAACTTGCCAAGAGCAACAACTGCTCGACGAGCTTTACGCGAGAGAGCAAATGAGAGAGCGAACAGTCTGAGAGAGCGCAAACGAATAAAGAGAGCGTAAAAGCGAGAGCACGCTTTCGAACCAAGCTTTGTAGCGCAGTGTAGTCTGCTCTCTCTCTCTCTCTTTCTAGCTGTGTGTGTGGAGCAACGTTGTTTTTATTGAATAAACGTCGACACGAAAAACCGTAAACTTATATATGTTTTTTTTTTATTTTGCTCGTAACACGGACGCGTACTTTAATAATTTTCGCAAACAAAAGCGGAGCACTGATCGTCTCTTTATGGCAGGGCAAAGCTCTGCTAGGGTTGCCACATAATACGTTTTTTTTTTTCTATACCCAGCAAAAAGGCAGCAAAGATCGGTATACTAAATTGTATATGGTAGAAATTTATATTATTACTGAATAAAGAATTTGCTCATCTATTATTGGAAATACTTTTTATGTCCGATATAAACACCTAGATCTCAGAGACTATAAGAAATATGAGTATACTATATACTATACCATATACTATACTAAATATGACTTTCAGTATAAATCAGTATTTTTGTGGTATATTATTTGGTATATTTTAGGAATAAAACCGCACTGATATCCACATTGATATCCACATTTTCAAAAATATATCCCAGAGTATGGACAAAGTTTAGTATAAGCACTTTCACTTATTCTTTCGAATAAAGCAATTATTGCTTTTTAATTAACTTTCGTTTTTCAGCTACAACATCGGCAAAAAAGCTAGTACTATTTTGCTCTATGTTCATTTTGACTTTGTCTATGTTTTAATAGAAAAACTAATTGGCGAAAGAAAAAAGTATATTATACTTTATAGACACTGATTAAAAGTGATGATAATAGTAATTGAAGCTCATTTAAAAACGTTGCTGGCCAGAAAAAATAACTTAAAGCGAAAGAAAGATTTAAACGGTGCAAGGTAAATTAAAAATTGTAAAAATATAAATATTAATAAAGATAAATGTAATGTACATATTTTCCTAAGCAAAATATTAAAAAAAAATATACTTTACGTATCTCTAAGTTATCACAGAATATAGAAAAGTTGATTTATATTCAAAATAATACTCAATTGCCAAACACAATTAATATTTGGAGCTTAATATAATGAACTTTAAATTGCAAATGAAAAGTACAAGGGAAACCCTTTAACTTTGCAAAAATATGAAAGTGGCTATATTACATTTCCTATTAAAAATACGATATATAGAAATAATGAGTATATCTTAGTCTATCACACCCTCACACAACTCTTTGACCATTCCAATTGGGTGCGTGCACTGATTGATGATCATGGCGCCTATATAATGCCATCGTCAGAGTCTGAAGTTGAGAAACTGAATTGCGTTTGGCTTTTTAGCACTTTAGCACGGCCAGCAAGGCAAAAAGTGAATACCAGATTCTAAAGAAAGGGATCTACGCAACGAGCAAGGGAAATATGCAACATATAGTCCGCAATTTATACGCTATAAACAATTACTGCTATAAATAAATGCTGCAATGAGTAATGCGAATCATGAAAGGTCAACATCAGCTGAAGTTGTAAGCGAATCACGGATGTATCCACCCATTAGAGGCTTACAGAGATCTCATCTTAAGCCCAAGACAAATGAGCTTTTGTGGCACACACATTTTGCACATTTATAATGTTCGAGAGCACGCTCGTTTCCGATCAAGATCAATAAAATGACATAAGCTCATCCACGAGCGGCTCAGGCTAGAAAGTAACAGAGAGAGAGAGAGAGAAGTCATGAACATGTCACCTCGCTCTCTCTCTCTCTCTCTCTCTATCTGTCTCTATCTCTATCTGTGTTGTCAAATGCGCAGTGCAAAAACTTGACAAAAATAAAAGCAACAACAACAACAACTTGTGTGTCATCATCGCCTCGCCTGACAGCCACAATATAGAATACAGAATACAGAACACAAATTCAATTATGAGTGCTACATTTTATAAGCAGCTTCCCCATCTCGATTTCCCATCCTCCTCCGCTATAGCAAAAGCGGGTAAATGATGTGCGCCACTGTGCGGTGATTGAAGATCGGTGATCGTATAGTCTGGCTCGGGCTGTTTGACATTGAGTGCGATGAGAGATAAATGACAGGTACACGCAAGTGTTTCACTTCAAAGTGCCATTTATATGCCCTTTTTTGTGTGTTGAACACTGCGCGGCGACGATCACTTCATTAGAAATAGAAAGTCTACGATTTATTGCGACTAGATGCGATGAGAATGTGTGTCAAAATATATATTTCCAGGTGAATTCCCCCCCAAAAAAGATACTTCACACATTTCAATGTAGATCACGAATCTTTCAAGAATCTTTAGAATTTTAACACAACTATTTATCAAACTTGCGTTTAGAACTTTCTTTACACCTGACATAAAATTCTATACTGCCCATTGAAAGAGTATTTTTAGCTAGCTCACTTGAATATTCTACTACTTTTTCCTCAATTACAATCGCTATAATTGTCTAATGAATTCATTAATCAATTCTCAGAAATAAACATAAATCATGATCGTTGTAGTAACGCAGAATAAACAAAGCTTACGAGCATCTTAAATAAATAAAAATTGCAACTCCTTAAAAGTAAAATAATTAATTTTAAAAATGAAATATGTCAATTAATTATAAAAATACAAAACGATTCCTAAGTAACTTTTTAGTTCTATACAATGTTGTATTATTATGTTATTCTATATCTGCATTCGACTTTAAAGAGTATTTGAAATTCATTCTCAAAAATCTCGGTTGCATTTTTGGGATTAGAGAGGGAGAGCTTTCGGAATTGGAAACGCGACACTGTCGCGGGGCTTTTGCGCTTTGCGGTTGCAATGAAATATCAATTGAATGGGACAAGGTGTAATGGAAGACGATGCGAGAGAGGATTGATCGGGGCTCGATCGAGTAACATAAATAAAACTACGCGTGAATATACATATATATGGGCTATTAGGTCGATCGTATATGGAGCTGCGGTTTGGCACAATTACGTGAATGAAATGTGTCTGTAGACGCCTTCATGTGGAGCATGGCTTAATTAAATGTTGGTAGCCGCATTATTTAATTGGCCGCAATGAATTCGAACTCTACTCTCTGCAATCATGATGATAAGTTAAACAAGCTGCGTGGGCGGCGATAATTGCTCTCAACTGTCAGACAAACAAGCAAAGAGACAGACAGACAAGCCGTCTGGCAAGAGAGGTAAACAATTCAAATTTGTGTGTATTTGTTTGCTTATCATCATCATCTGCTGTCTGCTGTGAGATTTAATGGCTAAATGAGCGATTCATTTGTTTACAAATAAAACAGTTGAAGTGCCAATTAATGTTGGTCAACTTTTCAATTGAAATGAAGTTGATGTGCCTCCTGATTTCATTTTGCATATTTCTTTATAATTGCAATTTGCATTACAGTCTCTTTTTGTTTGCACAGTTTTTTATTAGCTGCAAGTTCATTGAAGTCCAATTTACTTGGCATTTGAAAGGGGAGAAAACAATTGCCGCGAAAAAAGTGTGGGTGCGTCATAGTTCGGATTAGATCGTTGCATTTATTTGCAGCTGTCGTCTAGTGGGTGTTATAGCTAAAACCAGACTAACAGCACTTGGGTTAGCTGAAACCGGAATTATGGGCAACTAGTGACTGAGCTTGAGTTTTTAGAGATGGGCAAACTATGCACCCCTAATAAAATAGATAAAAGTAAAAGGTTTAACTTCGAAAGAAATTAGATATTGTAATCCAATTGTAACTCTAAGAAGTTGACAATAAGATATAACAATATTCAATACCAAATTTAATAATACAATAGTTAATAAGAAATAAAATTTAGCACGAAAGGGCAGAAAGTTTCGAACATAAGATTTACAAAGTATTATGATCGTACTTTGTTAATCAGGTATTAATAGCAGACAAAAACAGATAGTCTAAAATAGTTATGAGAGTACTAAATAGTTCGACAATAAGAAAAATAATCCAGTATAGTATTCCAATTGTAAAAAAGCTGATTGTCAATAAGATTTACAAGTCTAATGAAAGGTAATAAGAATCTAGTATTAATAGTCTTAGAGAGAAGATTGTCTAAAATAGATATGAGAGAAATAAATAGTTCGGCTATAAGAAAAAGCAATACAATTGTAAAAAAAAAGACAGACAATAAGATTTACAAGACTAATAATAATCTAGTATTAATAGAATAAAAGATCTAAATATTAGTATAACATGAGAGACAGAAATACGGTCTGCTCTACAGTGAGAAACGCGTTCACCCCCTTTTTTTCCATTCCTCACGCCACATTATTATACACTTCAACCCCCTAACCTAAAAATATTATCCTTCACCATCTGCGTTTATCACGTGTTTAAATAAGTTGAAATAATTGAAAGTGTAAACTCACCTCTGGGTGGAGGGCCTGACTTGGGTGTTGTGTGTGTACAACAAGGTCGCCCGATTTTCGATATTGAATTGCTGGATCCGAAATTCGAAGGCGGTTTTAGCTTGACGGGTATACCCGTCACAGACGCTGCCGGTGTAGGAATATTGGAGCGGATGGTTCCTTTGGGTATTTTCGATGCTGTTCCATGTTCCGTATCCGTTTCCGTTGCAGCCTTCCCAGCTGCAACTCGAGTTGCCGGAACTGTGGCAGCATCGCCACCCGCTTCACAAGCTGCTGTTTCACTCATTTTTGCACTTTTATTTTACTTTCTATTTTGTATAACACTTTTTATAACACACGCGTAATAAAAAATTTAAAGCGATAGAAAAATTTTGGAACTTTCTTGTTTGCAACTGGCAAAATTAATGTAAAGAAAAATATAAGTAATTTGAATGCTGATCACTTACCTTTTAAAACGTCTCCTACACAAATAAAGTAATTATATTTTTTGATAATTTTTCGTTGGATTTTCGCTGCACATAGACACACTGTGCAGCCAATTGACGTTTTGGCGCGTACACAGGCTATCTCATTCGCACTCGCGACGGCTTGCGCACACACAACGAACAGCTGATTGCGAACTCTTTTTCTTCTCTCTTATTTTCTGCAGCTTGAAAAAAAAAAACAAACAATAACCGCTGCTTGGCCACCGCTGTTGGTGTTGTTGTTGTTGTCGAATTGGTTTTGATTGGTTTTCGGTGTGACCGCGCTTTTAAAGATATAATTTGAAAAATGCGGAACTGATGCTGGCAGCCTTGTGACGCCTTGAATTAATTATTTATGCATATTTTACACAGCCACAAAACTCGCACACACACACACAAGCGCGCACTAAATGACCACTTATCGAATAAAATGCTTGTTGTTGTAAGATCACACGAATGCACACCGAGCGTATTGGGAGCAGAACGTTTCTCGCGTTTTTTTTATTGGTGGTTGTTGTTGCTTGCAGCCCGTTTACTTGACACAGTTTCGAACGCGTCGACAACGCTTTTGCTGCTGTCGTTGTTTGGGCGACGTGAGTGAGCGAAACACTGCACTACTCCGTACCGAGAGTGTAACGAAAACGAATTGAAAATCTCGATTAAATAAATTTAAACAATTTTCGATTTACTATGAAATTTTTTGATTGCTGCCTGCGTTGGAATTTTTTGTTGTTGTTGCACTGGTTAGGGTGAAGACCGCAAACGCGATTCTCTAAAAATGCCTAAGGTCGAAAAATATACCAAATATACCACTGCCGTTCAGTACAAGGGCTGGTTACACCCTATTAGGGATGGGTACATTTTCGAAAAAAACATGGGGGAAGCGCGACCTTTGAAATAGCCGAGTTTTTGTTAACAATAATAACAAATATCTTTTTAAACCAAAACTATTAGAATATTTGACAATTTTCATTAAAATCTACCTAAATATATTTAGAAAAAAGCAGAATACTAGCTTTTAATACCAGAACGATTTCTTGGCAACGTAGTTGAGTAAACTATAAGTATTCGTCACTCAATGAATTACTTTTTCTATTTATCGATTTCATAATTAATAGCCAATCAAAACTTACCTTTTTATGCTAAAAAAAACAAGTGAAAATTAATTAGTAATTTTTTAAATTTAAAATTTAGTAAACAAATTTTATAATAAAAAAACAGCTGTTATTAAAAAATACCAAAAATAAGACTAAAAACAAACTTGACGTTTTAAAACAAAGTCTAACTGGTCACTCAGCTGCTTCAAGCTGTTAGTATTTTTTTGATTTCGTGCCGTGCGTTTGCGTTTTAGGTGCTACACTCCGCTCGCTTTTTGGTGTTTTGTGTTTGTGTATGAGCGCGCTCGCGTGTGTGTGTGTGAGCAGCGAAGAAAGAAGCCGCACAGGAAAATCCAATTCTTGGAAATCAATCTATCGTTATCAATGAGTTTTTAGAGCTCTGTTCAGTTGGAAAAATGCCAACAACTTTAACGCGTCTCGCACGTCTGTGAGAGCTCGAAAAAGCCGTTGGCTTGTTGTTTTGTTGTCGTCTGTTTGTTTGTTTGCTTGTGTGCGTGACGCGCTACCGCCAGCGTCGCTGCTACCACGCCCACACCTACACACACATACACACTTAAGCAGACACACGGACATACACCAGCATGGCAGCCATGGTGTATAAACGCCTACAGATAGCCAGCATTGGTGGCGGTGGCGCCGGCAGCGGCCTGACGGCGTCCACCAACTCACCCGGCACGATGGCCGGCTCCTCACCCATGCTGGGGCATTCGCAGCTGACGCGCTCGCTGGAGCGCATCCTCGAGGAAGCGCACTTTAGCGGCGAACTCATACTGACCAATCGCAAGCTGAAGGACTTTCCCAAAATGGGCAGCAAATTCAGTTTAACGGATACCGTCATTGCAGGTGCGTGTGTGCTAATTAATATACACATCTCTCTTCTTCTGGCCCCCACTTTGGTCACACTTGGGACAGCTGTGGGCGCGGCTGTCGTCCAGCATAATTTGAATTTCTCCTTTTGTCTTTCTTTGCATCCAACAAAAAAATAATCAATAATTTGCAGCAGCCCAGCCGCATGTGCATGCTCACTGTCGGTCTCTCTCTCTCACTCACTCACTCACTCTCACTGAGCATCAGGCAGGCGGCTCTCCCTTTTTGGCCGGCTGCGTGTGAGTCGAGTTATTACCGTTTATTGCGTTCGCACGCACTTGTGTGTGGCTAGCTGCATCTCGCTCGCTCTACGCTTGACTCCCTTTGCCATATGCCAAGGACAGCAATAATTATTGCAGCTGTTTTCCGTTTCGCTTTTGCCATTTTTGCAGTTTGCACTGTTTCGACTGCTGTTGTTGTGGTTGTTGTTTTTTTCTTCGCTCCTTTTTTTTGGGTGGGTTTTCGGTCTGCGTTTTCACTGTGTGGCGTGTTTCAAGTTCAGCCAACTTTCGTTTTTGTTGTGCCCGAAAAATGCATTCTACACACACACACACAGGGAGAGAGACACACACAGACAGACTCGCACGTATAATTTATCACCCACACACATACACAACCCACAGTTAACCACCCTGCTGACTGAAGCATCTGTTTTAATAGACGTGCCGCATCGATTTTCAGCTGTGTGTTCAGCCTACCTTTTTTGCTCCCATTTCCTTTTTAAGCTGTTATTCTTATTTTTAGTAAGGATTATGAAAATGTATTATTATCGGACATTATGGTTTTGTAAATATTTAAAACTTTAGGAAAATGAAGAAAATTTATGTGTAAGAGTTACTCTTCAATCAAACAAAAGAAATCAGAAAATTTATATAATTCCTTAGTTTCTTGCCTACAATCTTTACATTCCTAAGCTATTAATTGTTGAAAGAAATGTAATAAAAACTTGAACTTGAAATTGCTTATATTACAATTTAAGAATTTATCGTATTAATGAAGAACCGCAATGGTTTTTCTGTATAAACAATTAACTTGTGGTGAATAATAAAAACTGATAAAGCCTATTTAGCTAAGGAATGCAAATTACTTGTGTTTTATCGCTACTTTTTCTAGTTCTTTTTATGCTTTGTTTCTTTGCTAGTTTTCTTTTATAGAATTATTGCTTTTTGTTGGTCCTGTTTCACAAACAGTTCGTGAGAAAGTTGAGCCACAGTGGCTCTCGAAATCAATTTGCTATGCGAAGCTGAAATCGTGACTTATTTTCTCGAGATTCTTTTTAGCGCCTCCCCAGTATTTTTTTTTTGTTGTTCTTTGCTGTTTGCTTCCGGCATTTTCCCAATTAAGTTTTTGTTTGTGGTTCAATGCGTTTTAGCAGCACTTCAATTGAGTCATCAACGTTGGAAGAATAAAGCTCAAAGAGCTGTTTGCGTAGGCGTGACTAATTAGCAATTAAACGAGTTGCCCCCTTTTTGATTTTGTTGTTGTTGTTGGTGTGAAGAGCAGAGCACATCATTAAGATGCCATATTTGGATATGACTAAAATATTTGTATGAATTTATTGCAAACAAGGCAAAGTCAAAGGATGCAACCCCAAAACAAAATGGGAGAAAATGGCCAAGAGACCAAAATACCGGGCGGGTTTTATGGAAGTTGCTGCGAAAAGAAATCAATGAGAGCGCTCTATAAGGAAGGTAATTTTTCTTTCCTTTTTTCTTTCGCTTTCGCAACCCCCAAGGCGGCTGTTGTTGGGTGTTGAATGAAGGTTTTTACTTTTTTGGGGGGGGAGCCATTACTTATTTGGCAGACTGTCAACGTTTCCTAAAACCATTTGTTGTTGTGGTCTCGGTCTCTCCCACTTCTTTTCTCTTCACCCTCTCTCTCCTATTTCTGCTGCTGTGCTGTCGCGCGTGATTGAGACGCACGTCACGTAAATCAAACAAAGCCATGAGAAATGAGAAGACTGCATCAACTTGGCGACGTGCAGGAAATTGTTTAAAATAATTGCAAGTTACAAACTGGAAGTCAAATGCAGCTGCCAATGCAACAATGCAACCTGCAGCAGCAGCAGCTTAAAGTAATGGTAGTAACTATCAGTGTTGCTGTGCTGCAACAATGTCATTGACAGCTGCGCAGTTGAAGCTGCTAACTATGCAAATAGTAGCATCATAAAAGAGTAGCAGCAGCTTTTGGCGTTGACAGCTGCGCAGAGATGCTGCTGCCAGTGTTGCTGCGCTGCCAAAACTAGGAATTTACAACTACTAAGAGAGTTTGGCAAACAAAGCAGCTGAGTGTGTGTTGTGAAGAAGGAGAAGAAGATGGGGACAGCAAATAAGACAACTGTCGTTTATTTGTTTGTTTGTGTGTGTGTATCTGTCATAGTTGTTGTTCCCCTTTTCTTGCCGTTGTAATGTGTAAATCTCAAACGACAGCTTTGTTGCTGTTTTTATTATTATTTGTTGCTACACCATAAACGCAGGCAGAACGACGCCATGCCACATAGACAGAGACAGAGATAGAGAAAACGAGAGCGAGATGGAGTTAGAGAGGAAGCGACGCCGTCACGTAGTCTGTCTGTCCAGACAGTGAATGTCAAACTGTGACGGCATGTTTTGCATGCGCAATGAATGAGAATGAAAAACTAGAGATGACACAATGTGAGCACTGATCGCAGCTCGTGCGTGACTTTTTGAATTTTAATTATGTTTTCGCTTTTCAAGTGAAACGATCCTTGTTTGTTGATCGTTTTGTTCATTTCAAGTTAATTGTGTATTATGCGCGAAATGATTGATATAAATTTAGATAATTCGCGCACTCTCTGACTGACGGCATTTCTATCTATAGCGCATTTCTCAGAGATTGAGGGCATTGCATGGTTACGGCTACGAATGCAAACTTGACACACAAAAAGAGCATTCATCGAGTCAATTTCATTAATTCATAGCAATGTAAGTGTAAGCAATATTTAATGCCACAGCCAAAGTGTGGCAACCAAAAAGCAGCAACAGCAATGCCGAGGCATAAACAATTTATGTAGTTTAATTGCTGAGCATAGCACGCGCACACCAATACACACATACACACGCACACATACACTCGCCTCTTTGCCACAAAACAATTACGTTTATGCGATGAAATTGATGAATTTCGCAATCAATAAAAGCTGAAAATAAAATGGGGCGCTGTCGACAATAATTTATATTCCTCGTTAAACATTTATGAGCGAATGGGTTAAGAAAACTACTTGGAAATGTAGTAAAAAATCGAGATTTAGTTTAATTGTTTGTAAATCCAATTGAAAATTTATTGAATTCAACTTTTCAGTCTGAATTATAATCAATTAAGCTTCATACGAATAATACTGATAAGCAAAAGACAATACTATATAGTTTTTTGTAGTTAATGTTTCATTTTAATTACCACAAATAATCGTCTAAATACACTTAATAGGTAACTCAATGAATTAAGTAATTCATCTGCCATTTAAATTCATTGAGTAAACGTATAATACTGATAATAAAAATATTTAGCCTGCTAATTACAAAATATTTATAGCCTCAGAGATTTATTAATCATGATTCTTATCATGTAAAGTCACTAATGTAAGCAGTAAAATGAATAGTTGAATTTATTATTCAAAAGATTGCTGATAATAAAATTGTTCTGCTTGTTAATATGATCATTTGAAGAGACTAAAGTCTGAATTTTGACGTTTGCTCACCATCATGACAAATAATAGTGTTCGCAATTATTGATAGTCAGATAACATTCGTGATTAATCTTGAACTTTTAACATTTTGTGTTCATCGCATAAACATTAGAATTGTTCAACGACTTGAGACTTGAGCTACAGCAGCTGGTATCAGCTTACAGCGACTGCAAATAAATTAAGGGCAATAGCCACAATAACAAGAATAATAATAGCAACAACAAAACTAACAACAACAACGAATTAAAAGCGCGCCAGACATTTGCCAGCCGCTGTGTGTGTTTGTGTGTTTGCCTATGGAAAATTGTAAACTTGGCACAGCTGTTCCAGTTTGTTTGGCTGCTGGAAAATGCTGCTGGCTAAGCGGAAAAGCCACTCGGACCGAAACTGGGGAAAATTCATCATCATCCACAACAGCAAAAGCAACGCAACGCAACGATTGCTATCGGATATGCCTCAATTGTTTAAATATTTACTTTGTTAGTTGTTTAATGTAGGCAAACAACAAAGTTGTTCTTGCTGTTGTTGTAGTTGCTTTTTAAGTTTACATTTTGATTAAATGGGAAATATGCGAGAAATTGCAGAGCACTAAATAAACAGAGAGCGAAAGCGTGTTGAGTGGCAGCTAAGTGTGGAAACAGCGGGGGAGAAAAGAGTGAGAGAGAATAAAGTAAAAAGGGGCTGGGCCTTCAATTTCATACGAAATCGAAGCGGGAATTATTGATGATATAGTTGTTGTTGTTGTTGCTGCGATTGAAGAGCATATGGAACTCTGTTTTGTGTATTCCCAGCTGCGTATTTGCAAGTCAATTTAACGCTGAGATAAGCAATGAGTCCAAAGCTCTCTCTCGCATAGAACATTGACAAGAGCCTCAGTGAAAACTGTTGTCAGTTGATTTCTTTGTCGAAAGTTGAAATGTTGCAAATACAAATTGATAATCTTGACTATAAAACATTAATTTATAAATAGTTGTAGTAAATTGCAGCTAGAATTCGAATTATTTATGCTAAACCGGTTCAAGGATGAATTACACTGAACCGTTTTCATATTTTTGCTAAACCGGTTCAAGGATAGTTGAGCATAATAGACATCAGCGGATGTTGTGCTTAATATGCTGCTAAACCGATTTGCAACCTACAGTGGAAATTTCTTCAGAAAGCTAATCGGATTATACACGAACCGCGGCTGAATAGCTCCCGAACCGGTTCGGAATGCATAAGCAACATGCTCTTTACGCTTCGTTGGAACAAGTTAACCTAATTATCATTGTGTTTATATTATAAATAGACAGCTGACACTTTTTTAATTAAATTTCATAGAAATGCAAATGAATATGTAACAAAGCGTGCACCAATGAGCAAAGAAAGGTTCAGAAATATATGGTGTTTATACACTGAGAAAAAATCTTGTAAACTCAAGATAACAAACTTGAATCAAACCCAAAACAAGTGTAAAACTGATAACAAAAAATTAATTCTTAAGTAAAGACTATTCTATATTTTACCGACTTGAAATTATAAGCTTTTTAGGATCTGTGGAAATTATGAATTCAAAAATATATGCTTAATTAAACAATGGAAAACTGTCATAGCTGAACACAGAGCACTATATTAACATATTTTATATTATATTTCCTTTAAGATCGAAAAGTTTCCATTCTAGTTCTTAGCACGTTATTTTTCTCGCTGTGTAGTTAAAAGAAATTTCAAAAAATGAATTCCTAAATAAAGCCGAAAGTTTAAGAACAATTCTCTATTTATGGAATTCTAGATTTAGAATGGAATTATGTCTAAATTCTTTTTGTGGAATGAAAAGTTTTCAATCTAGTGATTTCTATTCTAGTTATTATCACTTAATTTTCTCTCAGTGTACTTGGCAGACAGCTGGCTTGAAGAAGTTTCCTGCAGTTAAGCCACAAAGTAAGTTAAATGAACTAGCTGGAATTTCTGTCACTTTGTTAGGTTAGCTCAACTGCATTCATCATCGGTTCAATAGCTCTGATAGCTCGCCTTATTTAGACTAATTGCTGGATGTGACCATATGCAATTCTTGGCCTTATCTATGAGGCAACTCACTTGGCGAATGCGCCATAAAAGGTTGCGACTGAGCAACGGGAAACTTGGCATGCGGCCCTTCTTTCTCTCATTTTTTATATTTTTTGGTGTAGCATTATGAATCATAATGCGAAGCGTGCGACGCGTCAACAGCGAAAGCAATAACATTGAGTAAATTAATTTCAATAAATCCATCAATAAGCAACTGCCGGAATTGCCTAATGGTCTTCTTCAGTGGCAAGGGCAAATTTGGGTGAGGGGGTGACAGACAGGGAGTAGTGACGGAGTAGTTCCAAATTGAGAGACCCCTTGTGTGTGTATTGAGTGGAGTGCGGAATGTGGCGCCATCAATTTAATTTTTTGTTGCTTCCGTTGACGCCCCTTAAAAGAGTCTCCCCTTCCCCTCTCCCTCTCCCCTCTCCCTTCCTTTCTCTAGCCTGTCCTTTGCGTGTTGCTTTATCCTGGGCTGCACCCTTGTGTCTTGTGTATATGAGTAATTCGGGGTAATTGCCGTTTGCCTCGACTATATGCAATATTTATGAGCTCTGTGGCTGCGCAGGTGTGGCAACTATATTATGCTCTCTCGCTCTCTCTCTGTCTCTCTCTCTCAACAATCCAATTTCCAATTTTGTTTGTCGCGTCAGACACTCAACGAGAAAAAAGTGTGTGCATAAAATTGTGATTTATTTTACACGTTTCATTTTTTTGTGCGAATTGTTTCTGTGGCGCATTGCGTTGTTGGCCAGCAGCCAAATCAAAGCCCCAGAGACAGAGAAAGAGAGAGAGAGAGAGAGAGAAGCGCCCTGCCCGGGGCATAAAACAAAGTCTGTGGCCCAGTTAGTTGGATGCTGCGCTGCGAGAATCCAATTTCCGCAATAAAAAAAAAGTTTGCCTGCATTGAAACTGATAACCAGGCAGCAGGCCTGGAGGGTTGATAATCAAGTCCTTGACACATCCTGTTGCCAGGCAAAAGTTTATTCAACCTGTGGGTGCAGCACACACACATTCAAATGCAACTGCAGCAACGCGGCAGCAAACAAAAAGCAACAAGCAGTCAGGCAAATGCAGCCATTGCCATCTTAAGCGTTGCCTTTGTCTGACTTTGTTCCTTTTGTGTATGTCGAAGGAGGCAGATTTAGAAGGGGGAAGTGGAGACGGAAACTAATGCGAAGCCATAGCGAGAATCTACACAAGCCGCACCCCATATGCGACAACTTTTTTTTGTTGCACCGAGAAAACATAAAGCAATCTTCACTTCACGTAGGTTGAGGAGTCACTGAATGTGTGCGTAAATCCCAACAACAACAACAACAAACAACGGCTGTCGTCAGCCAGTTTTAATGTTCCGAGTGGTTGTTGTTGTTGCTGTTGTTGTTGCGAGTGCTTTGTGAGTGAAGTCTTCAAGTGGCGACTCGCTGATGGATTGCGATTGGGGCTTTTTTGAAATACACGCTTTTACTTCTGGTTTTCAGCGTGTGTTGCATAAGACTCAAGTCGAGTGTCTAATGAATATTTGCAATTTGCAACCGAGTGGTTCCAAAGTAGTTCCAAACGCGAACTAGTTCAATTGAACACTCTTAACTCAGCTACTCTATCGAAATTCAAATTCCATTTAGATGGCATCGCAAGCAGAACTTTTTATGTGCGGCTGTTTTATAGGCTCTGAACTAGTTTGAAAAGGTCGCTAAACAGACACCAAACACTTTTAATTACTCAACAAAACTAAAAACATTTGTAAGGTTGATATAATAAACATCAACAAGGTTTCTTTCCGAAAGAGTTTATAAAGAAGATAGCTTTTAATCGCGGAGCTTTTATTGAAAAAATAGAATAGAATAAAATAGAATAGAAACTAAAGTGTAGCTTCAACTGTTTTACTATTAACATATATTCCAATAATTTCAGAATCACTTGCTATATTCTGTGATAAATATTTGAGGTTGATATAATAAACTTCAACAAGGTTTCTTTCCGAAAGAGTTTGTAAAGAAAATAGCTTTTGATAGCGGAGAATAGAAAGCCTAGAAGAAGGTTTAACTTTTTTATTGTTTACAAATATTCCAATAGTTTTGGAATATTTTAATATATTTTAAATTTTTTTAAATGTGTATGTGTTAACAGTAAGAAAGTTCTTTTCTTCAAAAACGGTTTTTTCTGTGATAAATTTCATGTGGTTTGGTCACACTAATTATAAATTTGTACTATTACTGTGTATAGAAATGAAAATTTAGTAGTAAACAACATCGATTAAAATAGTATTTAGTAAAATTCATTTGTTTTCATTATTACTTTATTTCATATTGTCTATTTTGATCTAGTTTATTTCTGCAAAACTTTAAATTTTAACCAAAATCATACACTTTGTATTTTACCATTCAAATAGTTACCTTTAAATTCTCACATTATTCATTATTTCAATTCTATTCCAAACTATTCCCTTGAGTCAAAGTGTCTAGGTTGAGGTTTAAATACATGCTTTATTTGTTTAAGCAAATTCGGACAATTGCTCCCAAAGGTGGGAGCTATAATTAATTTCACATAGTAATTGTATTATTATGTTGTCTTAATTTAGTTTACTGTTGCTACCTTGATCATTTGCAACGACCTTTAAAGATTTGTTTGGTGGGTTCAGCTATGTTTCTACTCTTACCTTAACTTTAGCCAAGTTTCTTGGCATTCTATAAATATGTATCCTAGTAAACTATTTTTTTTTATGCTTCATTGTTTGCTTGCACATTCCGCCACTTGCTCAAATTAGAGTGGCTTGTAGTCCCACTCGACTGTTTGTTTTATGGCACTTGAATTACATAATTTTATGATGCTGCACCTAAACACGTAGTTGCCCATTTTCCTCTTGTTTTTCTCCATTGCCCATTCGCATTCACATTCGCATTCCCACTCTCAGTTTACTCCAATTGTTTGCACTATTGTAGCAGCAAACTTTACGCACAATTTCGTGTATACAATAAATTTTGGTTGAGTCTAATTTCAATACCCGTTGTACATATGGGCAGAAGGGTATTATAGGTTTGTGCCAGGAAGCAGTCAGAAGAAAAAAAATAACTACAGCCTTATAAATTGGTAGCATACAAAACTTATAAATTATTTAAGTAATCTGGTATGTTTGCTACTGTATGGTATATTTTGAACGTTGTGGTATATTCTTATACAAAATATACCATATTGTATATGTTGTATGTTTTATTTTTCATGGTATAGTTTTAATATTTTGGTATATTATTATACTCAATATTCCTTGACATATATGTGGTATATTTCGTTCTTTATGGTATATTTTTAATGTTGCAGTATATTTTCATACTAAATATTCCACATCATATACTTTATACTTTATGGTAAATTTTAAGTGCTGTGGTATATTCATATACCAAATATTTTTATGCTTTATGATATATTTTGAATGTTGTGGTATATTGTTATACCAAATATTCCATATCGTATATTTTCTGCTCTATGGTATATTTCCAATTTTGTGGTATATTGTTATACCAAATATATTTTTTACTCTATGGTATATTTCGAACTATTTTATAACACATCGCATATTTCAGTATAAATGCTGTATATTAACTGAGTATAATTCTATTATAAAACCGATTTCGCAGTTTTTCTTTCAATGAAAGTAAACAACGGGTAGCACAAAGTCGATCACACTTCACTGAAGCTTCCTCCCTCGGTTCTTTTTTCGCGTTGCCGCTTAACCGCTTGCCACTGGCCACATTGTCTGCTTTTGGGGCACACTCTTTAGTGCCTTCCTCGTCGTTGTTGTTTGCGCTCATTTTGCATGCAAATTCATTTAGTAAATTAATTGCCCATTCCACGGCGCCTGTTCCCACTTGCTCCACCGGGGCGATTTTCAAGCAGATTGAGGTCATACGCTCCAGTGTGCGTGGCAAATGAAACGCCCCAAGGCGGGAGTAAACCTCTCCACACATACACTAATGTATTTACTCTCTCCCCAAAAAGAATAAAATAAATACAAAGCAGTGGTGCGTTTTGGTGCTTGTCGTGTTCCCCAATTAATGTCACTACTCTGTTTTTTTACAGATCTGTCCCGAAATAGATTCTGTGAGCTGCCCGAGGAGATCACAACGTTTGCGTTTCTGGAAACATTGCTGCTCTATCACAATGCCATACGCAGCATACCGGAGTCGGTGAAGCAACTGTCCTCGTTGACGTATTTGGATCTGCGCAGCAATCAGCTGAGCTCATTGCCACGCGAAATCTGTTTCCTGCCACTCCAAGTGCTGCTCGTCTCCAACAATCGCTTGGCCACACTGCCCGACGAACTGGGACGCTTGGATCAAACCCTAACCGATCTCGATGCATCGTACAATCAATTGTCCGCTTTACCTGTGCGTCTCGGGGAACTTCGCACACTTCGCTCGCTGTCGCTGCGAAGCAATCAGCTGCTGTATCTACCTCGGGAGATAACCTGCTTGAGTCTAGTGTCGCTGGATGTGAGCAACAATCGCATCGCCAGCCTGCCGCTGGAGATCAGACACATGAGCACTTTGGTCGAACTGCAGCTGGAGAACAATCCATTAACTGCGCCCCCCGCTAGCGTAAGTACAAAAAGACCAGACAATAGTTGTGATAAAACAAACAAACAAGAAAAAACGTTGACCAGGCTAACCAGACTAGATAAGATAAGCTATCAACTTGAAGAGTGCAGCAAAAATAGCTCAACTCATGTCGTCATATTTCACCGTTGCTTTTGTACAATTACATTGTGATATATTGTTATTACTGACGCTCAGTTTACCAAACAAGCATCTTGTTTGTTTAAATGTAATGTGATCTTTTTAGAAGAGAATGCATTGACTTGTGAAGAAATCAATCTAGTTTGTCAAGCAGCTCAAATGTCGCTTGGCTATGACAAGAAGTTTTCTATTACGTTCAGTTTATTTGTGGAAAAAAAAATTGTTACGACTGAAAGAGTAGTTTTGGGTTTATTTAGATTGATTTGATTCTGATAGCGACTACAAAAGAAGAATGGCATAAATAAGTCTAAAAAACAAACTAAATTGTTAAGACTCCAAGAATATTTTTAGGTTTATTTTAGAATATTTCCCAGTTGCATGATCATGAATTTAGTTTAATTACTTCTACCCAAATTGTGTCAAAATTGATTATAATAAAGCTACTGTCGAGTGTGCTCGACTTGAGAGACCAGCTATCCATGTTGAATAAAAGCAAAACCGTGCATTAAAATATACAAAATCAACATACCATACAATAATACACATAAACCAAAGGCTACATTTTGTATATTGATATATTACTACATTCAAAATATACCATAGTGTGCAAAATATACCAGATTGTCAGCCAAAGCAACTAAGACCCCCAGTAAACAGCCATTTTAATGTTAAAATATACCAAATCGACATACCAAAAATACTACAAATGTACCTTAGGATACATTTGGTATATTGATAATACTACTGCATTCTGGATATACCATAAAGTGCAAAATATACCAAATGGTTATACTAAGCAGCCGTTTTGGCTTATTTTCTGAACGTTTTCTTATTTCTTAACAGAATTCAATAAACGATTGTAACCAAACTCAAAAAGAAATTCATATTAATATCAAAATTGATTTTGGTAACGAATTTTCATAGAAGCCTACTCAAAGAAGAACTATATTAAAAGTTTACTATAAACTTTAGTAAACTATGGCATAGAAGAATGCTATTAAAAGTGTACTATAAACTTCAGTTAACTATAACAAATATTAGTTCAAATCATTAGAAATCTTTAGCTATAGTAAGCAGCTCTTAGCCAGAGACAAACAGACAGCAGTAAAATAGAGATTGATAAACCCGAAAAATTTGATAAATGCATTTCGGAAACTGCAGTTTTGTCTTTTAAAAATAGATCCGGACAATCGACTATAAACAATAATTCATTAGTGCTTACCTTGGATGCACAATTCGAAGCTGTCACTAATCCTCAATGAATGCTTTCTTTCTGTAGCTCTGCATGCGTGGCTTGGTGCACGTGTTCAAGTTTCTGGAGACGCAGGCAACGCGGGAGGAGAAGGGCGCACGTGCTGGTGGCAATTACGATGGCTACACGACGCTGCGACGTGCACCACGTCACAATTCCAGTGGCAACATGTTGGAGACGACGTCATCATCGAGTCAACGTCACGCGGCACGACATCAAATCGATTCGGGTTACAGCACAAGCGATGGATTGGACAAACGTTGGTCGCACGATGCGCCTGGGAAATCGAAAACGGATTCACCGTTGCACTGTGCCACATTGCCACGAGCATTAACTACCAGTGGGAGCAGCCACACTCAACAGCAGCAGCAGCAACAGTTGCCGCTGAGCGCGGATTTGATGGATGCATCGTTGACATCGAGCACCAGCACAATTGTGGATGAGAGTCTGACGCTGAGTGCGGGAATTTCACCAATGGCATCGCCTTGCAAGCGAGCATCGTCGGAGCATTTGAGTTATGCGCATTCGAATAGCTCGAGCAACAGCTCGTCGCCGGATCAGGATGAGGATCTGATGCTGGATCATCAGGAGCGCAGCGTGCACGGCAGCAATGGCAAGCTCAACAAGAGTCTCAACAACATACAGACCTACAAGTACAATTTGTTAATTTCATTTCAGTTAAAGTAAAACACTTTTAATTTACCATCTTTCTTATCTTTCAGGGAGTACAAGGAAGCGTTGAAACAGCAGCGAAATCAAGAGATTAACAGCGTCTACAAACAGAAGCATGCCAATGCCAATGATGAGGAGCAGCTGCCACGTTTGACCAACGGCTCAACGGTGGTCACCACGCTGCCCAAGTCCATTATGAAACAGCCAAGCAATGGCCACAATGGAAATAGCAATGGCAACGGCCAAAGCATCGGCAATGGCATCGATGATGTTGTCATACCAAAGAAACCCATACAAAAAGTGATACCGTCACGCAACACCGAACTGATGAAATCATCCTCAGCTTCCTCGCCCACATCCTCGCCAGAAGCCAACAACGCTGCCAATTGTCTTGGCTATGTTAAGCCGCATAGTCCCATGAAGAATGGCCTCGGTGCCATTGTGGTGAGCACCAACAATAATAGTAATGGTAAATTTAATACGTCCAATGGCTCGTCGACTGCCTCGAGCAGCCTCGTCATCAAGTCACCGGTGAGTGCCACCAGTAAAATGGGCACGGTGAAAACACATCGCACTGTCACCTGGAATCACGATATACCCGCTGAGAAGTTGAGTTTCACTATGCGCCGGGAATTCGATCGACAGCGCGAAGAAACCGAACTCATGTCACAGTTGCGCAGCGTAAATATTTTAGTATAACTTCTATAAATCAATTTGTTCACATCTCCCATTGCTTGCACAGATCATTGAGACGCGTCTGAAGATGACGCTGCCGGAGGACATTGCATCGGCCTTGACGGATGGCGTCATTTTGTGCCATTTGGCCAACTATGTGCGTCCGCGCTCTGTGGCCAGCATCCATGTGCCATCGCCGGGTGTGGTGAGTTCTTAGGCCAGGCAAAGCAACTCAGCTGTGGTGCAAGGCATTCTATAAAAGAAAGATGACTAAGAATTAGAAATGTGGCAATTTTAGAATATGTGTCAAATAGATTTGTAGTTATTAAGAGCACTTTAATTGTAGTAAACTAATCAATTAATGATTATACATTGCACTTTCTTCGTTTATACGAAAGACAGCTTTATTAATTTTAACTTTTTATATACATTTTCAATAATTATACTTTTGTACTTCTCCATCTACTTTGTAAACTCCTAGCCACTTAGGCTTTCTTCATTTAGTATCAACTTGCATTATATTTTCTGCTCTAAATTCAGGCTATTCTAATAACTCTCTTGTGATGTTAGTTATATTCTCTTTTTCTTACTTTTTCATCTCTGTACATAATATTGATCGATGCGCTCAGTCTTAATTGTTGAGCTGAATACGCTCAAAAAAGAAAACGACATTTCACAATGCGAGTTGTTTATTTTATAATTTGCCTTTCACAATTTGGAATTGCGGATCATTTATCAAAGTATGATTGTTAGGAATTTAACTGACACTACTGTTATTGTTTTTAGGAAATCAATAAGAGTTTCATATAAATTCCTGTTCATTAATGCTTTTTAAATGTAGTCAATATATTAATCAATCTGTTAGCATTCTTCTATTAAAATTCTCTCAAAGTAAAAATCAGTAGATGTTGTTCTTGTAGCTCTAGATCAGCTCTATATTCAAAAACTAAGATTGATTTTTACTGTAAAATATGTAAATCCGTTCATTCTTTGGCTCGTTCATTTTTGCAATAATGTTAAAACAAAAAAGTAATTCCATAATTTTTTAAAGCTCTATTTAATGCGCTAATTAAGAGTTATAAGATTCATCTCTACTTAACATACAAAATTTTATGATATACGTTTTTAACTTTATATAGTTTCGCAAGCAACATTTTCGTCAGAGAATTATCCAAACGTAAAGTTAGGATTTATGTAGAGTCTCATTCTTTGCAATAAAGAACAATTTTTGTTTTTAACTTAATAAATTAGTTCTAATGACAGGTGTAAATTCAGCTTTTGTATATTATCTTAAGATAATCTTAGGAAATTAACTAATTTGTCAGTTTGGTAAATGCATTTATTTGCAACAAGAACTATATTCAATGTCTGGCACCACAAATGTTTTCTTTGCTGCGTTCTAATTTCTTAATATTTAAAATGTAATTTAATGAATTCGCTTTCTGCTTTTAGAACAAACTTTCGATGGCGCGCTGTCGACGCAATGTGGACAACTTCTTGGAGGCGTGTCGTCGCATTGGCGTGGATGAGGTGCGTATACTTGATATAACCCTAAGTTTTAGTTGATCCTAGTTAAATACGAATCGAGTCGAGAATTACTTTGAAGAATGATTAAAACGGTTGTGGAGCAATTTGGAAAATGCTTAAGCTTATCGTAGACTGCTTTTTCGTAGTATTTAGTTTTGTAAGTGACCCATTTATCCCCTTTCCCCCATACATACCCAATACATACACTACATTGATGAATGATGCATAAAAATCTGTTATTGGTGTTGGTTGCAGGAGTTGATTTGCTCCTGTGCAGATGTTGTGCCACAACAATGCGGCAACAATGGCAGCAGCGAGCAGCAACGCGCTGACGATGACTATGATGCTGATGTGTATGTCAACGGCAGCGAAAGTAGCAACAGCAACAGCAACACTAGTAGCAACAGCAACAACAACAACGTTGATAACAATGCCAATGGCCAAGTGCCAAATGCGGTGGCTTTGCTGCGCACAGTTGCCGCACTGATTGCCCTCGATGCGAATCCACATCATCAGCATATGCGCTACCTGCAGCAGCAGGAAGAGTTGCAGCTGAAGTTGCAACAATTGCAACAGCAGCAACTCGAGCAACCAAATTTGCGTGTGGCGCAACATTTTGAGCCAGAGCAAATACACAAAGTGAATGCACAAAACTGCTCCTCCTCCTCCTCCTGCACCAAACAGCCAGAACAGATGCAGATGCAACAGCAACAGCAAGTAGAAAATGTATTGTATGAGAATTGTGAGTTTATCAATGGCAAGGAAGCGCATATGTCTGATGATGCAACAGCAACAACTATCAAGAGTTGGCTGTATGAGCCACAGCAATACCATCAACAGCAACGACAACAGCAACAGCAACAACAACTGGGCACAGTGGGGCAATTGTTGCGCACAGCGAAGCAAAAGACATTCGAGAAGATCAAACAGAATTTGATCAGTCCGCATGGCCAGCATAGTTTTCAATTGAACAACAACACGCATCGCACGCTGCAGACAATCATTGAGCATGAGCACGATGTGGCCGCCGCTGGACCGGCAGGACACTATCAGCTAATAGACGAAAAGCAGCAGCAACAACAACAACAGCAGCAGCAACAACAACAGCAGCAACAACAACAACAGGAGACAACTTTGAATGTGGTTAAACCGCTGGCGAAGCGCATTGAATTCTTTGAACAGAAACCCAAGCTGGAGGTGTTTAGCATTTGTCGCCTGGACGAACAGTCGCAACATCATCAGCAACATCAACAGCAGCAGCCAAAACTGGAGAAACTAAAGCAACATGAAGCTGGCACTTTGTTGCTCAAACACGATTCACATACGCTGACAATTATATTATCCTGCGTCTTCATTGCCACATTCTTGTGGCTCGTCTTCTTTCCATTGCCCGGCTAGCAATGGCAACAACAACAACAACATAGTTCCCATTAGCTTTTACTGCCTTTATGTATTGCCAATAGTTTATTTGATGTATTCGCAGCAGCTTATACTAATCGATTTGATACACACACACATTATTTAACTCTAGTAGTGAGTTCTCTTGAGGCTACTATCAACAATTGTATTATATCCTAGGCTTTAGCTGTAGTTTTTTCGCATACACACATTTTTGGAGGCATTTATACAAAAAAACAAAAAACAAAAAAAGGACCCAAAGACTAAGAAACGTATACCCCTATAATATATTCATAAAAATCATTCATTATTCACTATTAAGTTACAACGAACTATATAACGATACTATATACATATATATATATTGACTTGATTTGAGTTCCAATTTTGTGCTAGTGAAAGGAAGAGAAACGGTTGAGAGAGAGAGAGAAAGTTAACCAGTTACCAGTGAAAGAGTTTAGTTGTTAAGCAAGAGCGTTGTACGGTTTTAACTGAGGCAGGGACATAAACAAAATAGTTGATAGCTATAAACAATTCTAGATAACAAAACACACACACACACACACAAACATTCTCTTCAATAGCGCACAACAAACAATTTTAAACAAAGTTCTTCTCAAATGCACAAACACAAAAAAACACAAAAATAGTGCCTTTGACTTGCGACGATAGTTGGCAGTCCTAATCAGCTATATAATATATATATATATACACACACATTCACCCATTCATCTCTAAAGCAATATTTCATGACTAAAAGAAAAAGGTTATATATAATTTATACTAATTGAAAGAAAAAAAACTGAGTGTGAAACCGAGTGCTTCTTTTTTGCAATAACTATAAAAATACATGTATTATGAAATTAACTGAGAAATTACATTCCTAACATACAATATAACCTATATATTTATATAATTTAACTAAGTCTATATTCAAATATATATTCATATGCTGCATAAGTACTTAATGAATTCTCGACGACAACAAAGCTAATCAAATTTCTACAAGAAACATTGCATTTATATATTGTACTTAAAACGAGAAATGAGTCAAAAAATGATAAAATGAATAATCATATATACACATATTTATATTTTGTCTAACAAAATTGAGAAAACAACATTCAGGCAGACCTATAAGAAATGCATATAAAAACATATACAAAATACCTACACTTAGTTTCGCATAGATCATTAATTTTTATAAACAACATTTAAAGATGAAAGACCAGATATATTAATGCTAACAAACACTTTTCGACACTGTAAACAATCAAAATATTAAATCTACATACATACATATTTATTATGAGCCAAACAACAAGTAAAAGTTGCATTTATTGTAAGAAGAGAAGAGCACAAAATGCATAAATGCGGCCCAGTCATTGAAACCAAAACGAAAAAAAAACTGTTGCATTTATTGTAAGCACAAAGAACAAACAAACACTATATATATATACATATATGAGAATCAAAGAAATATATATGCGTAAAATACTATGTATCAAACAATCGTAATTTCCTTTGCTGTGCAGTTTGAGAGTCACTGTGCTACACTAAGTCAAGACACGTATCGAACTCAATTGCGACAGTGGCTCTCAAACTGTTAACAGTTTGTAAACTAGTTGAAATTTTCTGCACTTTGCATTATTAATAAGTGTCTCTCATCTATTCTATTTGATACACACAGAATCTAATTTGCTGCGCTGCCGATGTGCTGGAGGGCAAAGGCGCCGTTCAGGTCTCCATCACGGTGGGCGAACTCTTTCGATTGCATGGCAGTGGCTTGGTAGCAAGCAGCAACAATGGCAGCGGCAGTGGCAGTGGCAACAGCAGCGGCGCAGCCACACCAACCAAATCACCGACCAGAACAACACGTGCCACACTCTCACCCACACCTCTAGTCTAGACTTAAGAGAAAGGAATGCAGCAAGGATGAAGCAAACGTGAACCAAATGGATAATACTTGCTAAACTACTTAGAAGGAGAAGAAAAAAAAAACAAAACAAACACATGGGTTTCCTGCACAGAATGTTGTGAACACGTTGAACAAGTTGGCCCACATTTATTTTTGTTGTATTTGTAGACAAGTTACTTTTAGCTATGTCATTTGCTTTGTTAAAACTTCATTTAGGCATGTAGTTTATTTATTTATGTAAATACACACACACAAACACATACACAATGAAACCAAAACAACACACACACACACACATACAATACCAACGAATTTGAGTTACGAGTCACAAGGAAAAAGTATTTATTAAATTTGTCATGCTATGAATTTTGTATTATGTATTAGTTAATTACATAGACTGGGTTGTGCGAGCACTGCATCTCAAACTGTATGTTACCATCCAGCCATTTGTTTCTGTTATAATTGTACTTTTTAGCTATCCCACTCACACACACATACATACACTCATACAATTTGGCCAAAATTCGATAGACATGAATATGAAAATACTGTTTTAAGTATGAAGCGATCAATCTACAAACACATATTTAGTACGTACAACACACACACACACATTATATACCATTTTTGTCATATAATAATACCATATACGAATATTTATACCATAATTGATTATGTAGCTTAGTCCCTAAAACTAGTATTTAGCCTGTGGGAAATAAACTTTAAATTTTCTACGCGCCAAACATTTATATACGAATACGAATACGAAGCGAAATATACATATATGCATTAAATATTGTAAGTCTTCGATTATATCAAATAAAAAAAAAAACAAAATGAAATTGTCAAACGTACGATGCGACTTTTGTTTCCTTTCAAAGTTTGTCACCCCCCCCACCACAAAAAAAAAAAAATGTTGCACATGTGCTAAGAAAAACAAAACTAACAGCCGCTTGCAATTTGTCTCTCATTTTTCCACAATGTTTTTTAGACGACTTTGCCAAGGATTTTCATTTGCTGCCTACGACTTTTAACTTCGACTTTGGTAGTAGCAGCTGTGCCAAAAAAATGTGTAAGAAAAGCCACAGGAAAAGAAAAAGTTTTTTGCCTTCACATAGTTTCGAAATTTGCATAATGCGCTACGCAAGCAATTGATGAAATTTATTGTTGCCGCTGGCAAGGACTCGAAAATTCATAACTAACCGACACAAAAATATATTAAGTAAGGATGGCAACAAATTTTTTGTAAGAGTTATCCTTCAAATGAAACTAGTTCTTTTACTGATTTCTATTTTCGAAAGTAAGTTTCTTTTTACTTATTTATATTCAAAACCGAGATATAGACTTTATGCTATATCTCTCTTTTAACTCAGAATTATAACCTAGGTATAGCATACTTAATAAGTAAAAAGAAACTTACTAATACACAAGAATTTATTTTTAAATAATTTTTGAAGGTCTAATCTATTAAAAATGCGGTTGCTAAAAACAATTCAAGCAGCTTTTGCTTTGTCATGGAGATCATAACAAATAAGCTAAACAATTATCTTTAAAACTAATGAATATGCATTCATTTTGTGGTTTGCATTTAATTCAAATTGAATTCATTTGCAGTGAATCATTTCTGTTTACAACTATTGACAGACGTTACTATTAAACGTAACTATTATAGAGTAGTAACCTTGTGATGAAGTAATTAATAAATGATCTCATATGAGTAGATTATATGTACATATATTTAGTTCAAAGTCTGAGGTCAACTCACCTTTTCTTTTGCATCTTATTCCATTTTTTGTAATGCCTATTCAATAAACTAATACAAATAACAAAGCGTATAAATATTAAATGAGACAATTTTAAGCTGGCGCCAGTGAATTCTATTAAAGCAAATGAGTAAGCTACGGTCGAGTGTGCTCGACTGTGAAATACCCGCTACCCATTTGGAATAAAAGTAAAACTGTGCGGAAATATTCTATAAATATACCACAATATACCACAAAAATACAAATGTATAACGAAGGTCATATTCAGTATATCAGTGAAGTACTGCATTCGAAATATACCAAATAGATCGAAATATTGTCAACCAAAATTTGTTAACCAAAGCAGCTTAGACCCGTAAAAATACTTGAATACTAATACTTAAAAAATATACCAGATTGTCAGCTATGAACTTTGTACCATAAATACTATAGATTAGCAACAGCTAAAGAATACTCTGAGAGAAAAAGTGACAATCTCAAAAGAAGAATATGTTCGAGAACTTTCTTCTGACTCAGTAATCATATTGATTGTATTTTTAATATTTTTATGGCTTTGCTCTCGCTCTCCGAAATTATGCTTTGATAAGAACTGAATCACAGAGGCTCTCGCTCGTTGACATTATATAAGATATAGTTACTATAAGAAATATGCACCATAAATACTGTAGATATTATTGTACTTCTCATCTGAAAAATAATTAATGGCAGCGATTAAAATACGATATCCTTTAATGTTTCAAAATGTACATTTTATTGCTCAAAGAAATGCCAATTTTTAGTCTGATTTAAACCAATCGAAGACATAGGAAAACCATTTTTTGTCTTCGAACTTCAATTTTTGTGGAACACCATTTATCATGATACCGGAAGCCGAAAGTTCATCCGACACTGATGTGATGATGCGATCCTCGATCTCCTTCAAATGCGACTGATCGGCGAATGTAATGCTTACAATCGCCAAGGACAATATTATGAGTGCCAAATAAAATGTTCTCATCTTGATGAATGTTGTCACACGACTGAATTATTCGAATTTGCGATTTTAAAAGTGAGCTGTTTGGTGAGCTTATCGCACATTTGAATTTCATTTCGTGACGAATCAAATTTGAGACTTTTGTATTTGCAAATGAAGAGCATAATTGCATAATTCTTTATAGCGGGTACAACTATCTATTAAGCTAGTTAAGTTTTCGACTTACTCATAATGCAATTAAAAACAAGAACAATAGAGAAGAATACTTTGCGAGCTATCAACTTTTATAAATGACAGAACTTTCTCAATAAAAACCACAGAAACACGAATGAATAAATCTCAATTAACGTCTTAGTGGCCACATTTCAGATGCAAAAACAAACAAAAAAAAGAAATCAGAACGAGCAGCAAAAGAAACCTTAAAGTAATTTCACTTATAGCAAACTTTCAATTGAAAGTGATGCCGTAATAATCGAAATCAAACACTCGCAAAAGTCATTCAAATAAAAGTCGTTGAATGTCCAAGCGAAACTGATCCGTCTGTCGACTGGCAGATTTGATTGCATTCAGGTGGCCGAATTTGGGCGTCGCCTTTAAGGAAAACCCATTGAGTGAAAGAGAAGCAAATCAAATGAAAAAAAGAGACAGGGAGAGTGAGAGAGAGAGAAATGGTAATAAAATAGTTGCGAAAAATATTTTCAAATGAAAACAATGCATTCAATTTTTGGGCTAACAAAAAGAACAGCAGCAGCATTCAGCAAAACGAGAAAAAAAGCAAAATTGAAACCAATCTGGCATTCGCATTGAAATTGAATTAATAGGATTAGAGCTCGATGGCTTTGGCAACACTAAATTAAAGTGCTTTTTACCATAAAATTAAACGCAAATGTTGATTTACCAGGAGAGCACTCGCTTTCCAGGTGGACGAGATTCAAGGACATGTTTAAAGAAAGGTTGGACTTGGTTTCCTTTTTGTTTTTTTTTGGTGGGTGTTTTGCCTGTATTTGAAATAGGAGCAATCTGATTAGTTGAGAGATGTGGCAGCTAAAAAATATTGCCGCATACAGCAGCATTTTAATTATCACAATTCCCCAGGGCGCTGTTGAACTAATTGCCCTACTCTTAATCCCGCCTTCTGGCCTCCACTCCATTCCTCTCATAAGTTAAACAGGTCCGACACGCGCTACAATTAAACTATGCCCCAGCAAGGAGGACACAAAGGACGAAAAACCACACACACACACACACACATACACAGCAGCCTTATCAGCAGGAATTGCCAAAAGCTGTTGTCTTTCCTAAGGCGCTGGAGGCAAGAGGCAAGTGACAGCAGCCTCTAATAAGTAACCAAGTGCAATTTGTGGCAAGCCAAAAAAGATAGAAAAAGAGAATGAGAGAGAGAGAGAGAGAAGGAGAGAGAAGGAAGACTCCCATCAAGTGACAGAAATTACGCATTCCGTGCGAAATGTACATCGAGATACGAGATAATCATTTTAATAAATTTCAGCGTGACAAATGAGTCGGTTACGCTGCCTTTGTTGCTTGCCACTGTTTGCGGCAACTTCATGACCTGCATTATTAATAAGCGATACTATTACCTTTAGGCCAAAACTTCTTTCCTAATTGATGACTGACTTACTATGTACCATAATAGTAAGTAAGTAAGTACTAATTGTGCTTAGTTTATTTGTTGTGGCATGTTGCCATCGTTTTGTTTATGACGCGCAAATTGTCCAAACAAGACACTTTTGGCTTTCGTGACTAATGCTAATGTACCGGCGATTAAAGTATCACACAGGTCAAGGGGTAAATTATATAATCTAATGTACAACGATGCTTGAATATTCGAGCAACACACGCTTATCAATGTAGCTTTTTTTCGAAAAAAACAGTCTGCCAATATTTTTCATAATAAATTTGTTTGTTTTTCGACTTTCTCAGGCATTTTGTTTATTTATATTGTGATTATGTTTTGACAAAAACAAAGACAATACATATTCACAGGTTCTAGAAACATAATCTGTTGATGAATATGACCATTGTATACAGTAAAACGTTGATAATTGCGCACTCAACTATGATAGAAAGCAAGTTCCCATTTTAACCCTAAAATATACCAAAAAATATACTAAAATACCGAATTATACTGAATTATTCTTAAAAGATACCAATAAATGGGGGAAAATACTGAAATACGTCAAATTATTCTTAAAATATATAAAAGTTAATATACTGCAAATATACTAAATTGTTGTTAAAAGACCATATTAATATACTGAACAATACTAAAATATACCAAATGTTATGTTTGATATATCGATATACTATTACATTAAACATATAACATATACCATATTAGAAATATACCATAATATGCCTGATATTTATGCATACATAAAAATTCTAAAGTGTACTAAACTATTTTTCAAAGATTACATAACACTAAAGTATAAAAATTGATATATTTGGTATGTCAATATACTATTACATACAAAATGTTGCATAAAGTAAAAAATATGCCTTCTACCTTACAGTATTTGAAAACATTTTTAATACAAAAACTTGAATATAATAATAAAACGATTTATCTGCAATGCATTTAAGTTATAAATAATCTCATTTTAGGCATTGATCGCAATTATCGACATTTCACTGTAGTCATTGAGTTAATGTTGCTGGGGAATAAACAATAAGAAGAGCATTTCTAAATCTTTTGCCGAAATACACCGATTTAGTTACAAATACAGATGCAAAGCCTCTCAGGAATGTAGACAATATACTTAAGATAGAGGAGAGCCTTTTAGACGATGCTGTACAAATATTATTTTATTCAAAAAATATGAAAATTTTATTTAATTTAGCCAAGCAAATCCAAAGAGCCCAGAGAGACGTTGTGCAAAATTTCACAGCAAATTCTTTTCCATTGGCTTCATTTTGTTGTTATGCCACCCACCGCCCGCTTACTCTTTTCTCCCATTTCCCTTCGTCGTGCATTTTGCGAGTACGCAGCGAAAAACCCCCTTTTGAAAAGTTTCTTCCGCTTTGCTGAAACTCATTTGAATGCATTTTCGTAATGAAGATGAATTTGGAGATTGTGTATTTTTCCAGTTCGCGGCACATTTTTTGGAAAATTGTTTGGCCAAAGTTTCAGTTTGGTGTTTTAACTTGGCTCGCAAACTCGCTCTCTCTCTCTCTCCTACTCTCTCTCTGTATATATCTATAGCCTAAAGCGATGTATGTCGAGTCAGTTAGTCATCTTTAAAGCACAGATATTTAATATGCAGCAGACATTCTAAAACACGTATCAGATTTCAGATATCCGACCAGAGACGCAAAGCACTTTCATTGCGCTAAATGAGTTTCAGCTGCAAAATTAAAAACTTTATCAGTGTGAAGGCACAAAATATACTTGTAGAAAAAAAAACAGGGGGCGTTCGCACGTGTGTTCAGGGGTGTGACCGCGCATGTGTGTGTGTGTGTGTGTGTGTGAAAAAAACTTGAAACTTTTTCATGAAGTTAAAGCAAAGTAAAATCAAATTATTGTGGTTGGGTTTGGTTCGGGGCGCTGGCTGGCTGGCAAAAGGATTACGCGGCGACGTTCTCTGTTCTCTGTTTACTGCTCTACCTGTAACTTGTCGTCGTTGCTGCCACTGTTGGGGGCACAAAAACCGTGCCACAGAGGCGACTGACTGCCGTTTGCCGTCGGGTAACAGAGCCAGACAGTTAGAGCCGCCTCGGCTGCCAGTCGAGCTTGTTCTCATGAAGTTGGCGCATTCTAATTGAATTTTCACTCTTTTTTTTTTTTTTTGCTACCTCTCGCACAACCCTTTTGCTCCCCGCCCCCATCCACCGACTTGCTGTTGCAGAGAGCTTACACGGCGGCTACGTGATGGCGCGACGCGGCACAAAAATTGCAATAATTATTTTTAATCTTAAGTACGACTTTCGCGTAATGAGATTTGGATTATCTTCACAGTCGTCCCCCAACCAACACACACACACACACCACAATCGCAGACACACACACACACACACATGTAAAGTCGTCGAAATTTACATGCATTAAAAAAGTTTTGGGCTACCAAATTATGCGACTACTGCAAAAATGGGGCTAAAGCTTTAATGAACAACATTCCAAACTTTAATACGCAACAATTTCACCTAGCAACTGCAATTAAAAACAGAAGCTTGCCGTTTGCTTTTGCTTTTTCGACTAGAACTGAAACCGAGTCTCAAAAAATATATATTTTAAATACAATGTGATTTTGTAGTACTCTTCAGCTGAAAAACAATTGTTGGCAGCAATAAAAATGTGTAAAGTTTTCTCTTTTCAAAATGCACACTTTATTAATAGTACTTGAACACCACCCGAAACAATTTGTACTAAAGATCTTCACTCATCGCAATCTCTTTACATGCCATTGGAGGACTCAATGTTTCCGATAAGCGTCTGTGTCTCCCAGGGTATTTCAGCGAAGTAAACTCGTCAAAGATTTGCTCCCAAACAATGGTCACAGTAAACAGGCACAAGACGACAAGCAATAAGTGCATAAGTCCATAAATGGCAACCAACATCATATCAAAATCCATTGTTGACTGAAGTATTCACTTCTTATATTTTTACTTTCAATGACAACTGCGAGTCAATTGGTTTGTTTCAAAATCGAGATGATACTGACGTCAAACAGAGTGCTAGCATCTCAATCTAAATCCATTGTTAGGTCTATGCTAAAAATGAAATATTGGACTGCTACATTTAAGTGAGTTGTCTTGATTTCTTAGCTACGTTCTATGCTCATTATTAGGAGCTCACTCAGAGAGAAATAAACTAATCTCAAAATAAGAGTACATTTTGTATACCCGCTATCTATAAAGTAGAATGTGCGAATACGAAATATAAATCAAGAGCTGAGTAGATATAGCTATGTCCATTTGTCTGTCTGTCCTTATGAATGAGCTTATCGTAATGGAGACTACAGATATTAACTATGTTTATATGCAGTGCAAGCCCAGCTACAGTTGAAATACTAATATGTCATGCTACTTGTTTTTATTGATGATATGTAGCGGGTATTTCACAGTCGAGCACACTAAACTTTAGTTTACTTTCATGCTAGAATTCTTATTGTTTTCGATCTAATTTTAATCACAATTTTGAGATTTAATTCAAAATCATTTTGCGCTTCTCGCTCTCAGTGATTATGCTCCTTTTAAAACTAAAAGAGTCTCTCTTCTGTTTAACTAATAGTAATAAGTCACATAACAATGAGAATTGATAGCTTCAAATATTTCATAGAAATGACGTTTGTTTTCGTTTACTTTTATGTATTTGCTCTCTCTCTCTCTCTGTGTTTATGTTTCGATTAGAATTAAACTAAAATCCCTTGCTTGTCGAGTCGATGCACTGAGAGAAAAGAATCTAAAAAGAAAAATCTTAAATCAAGACATTTATGCCTATATTAAAAGAAGAAAAGTTTGAGAACTTTGTTCTCTCTCAGTAATCATATTGATTATACTTTTAATTTGTTTATGGCCTTGCCTCCGCTCTATGAAATGATGTTTCGATTATAACTGAATCAAAGACGCTCTCGCTCGTTATGTTTATAGAAGATATAGTTATTATAAGAAGTATTATCTATGCACTATAAATACTATAGATATTATTGTACTTCTCATCTGAAAAATAATTGATTAAATATACGATATCCTTTAATGTTTCAAAATGTACATTTTATTGCTCAAAGAACTGTCAATTTTTAGTCTGATTTAAACCAATCCATAACATAGGTAAACCAATGTTTCTCTTTATCATACTTCAATTCTTGTGCAACACCATTTAACGTGGAACCGGAAGCCGTAAGAACCTGTCTTACTTGACGCCGATGTTGAGACATTAGCTTGCAGAAAGCATAGTTGTCGTTAGAGCCAGGTTCCTCTTTAGAGCATGCCAGAGCTAGTTCATCCATGTTCTTATACCAATAACGAATGCGATCCTTGAATTCATCCAAACGCCACTGTTCAGCATACCAACATTGGTCCTGCGATGCAATGCTTACAATCGCCAAGGACAATATTATGAGTCCCAAATAAAATGTTCTCATCTTGATGAATGTTGTCACACGACTGAATTATTCGAATTTGCGATTTTAAAAGTGAGCTGTTTGGTGAGCTTATCGCACATTTGAATTTCATTTCGTGTCGAATTAAATTTGAGACTTTTATATTTGCAAATGAAGAGCATAATTGCTTAGTACTAGAAACTTGTTCGACTGCGAGATAGAATTATTACTTTAAATATTCGCCAACTAAATGGTGTTATGAAGCAAGTAAGAAGTCGAGTGTGCTCGACTGTGAGATACCCGCTAGCCATTTTAAACAAAATTAAAATATGCCAAACTAATATAAATCAAATATACTACAAATATACCAAAGGCTATATTTGGTATATTGATAAAGTATTAGAATTAAAGAATATCAAAGTTTTTATTTGATTGCCAACAAAATTTCAGGTATCATAAAGATAAGTGGTATTATTATGTTATCTATCTTTAATAGTCTCTGAGATATATGCAGGTGTTTATACAGACGGACGGACAGACATACAAACGCATATAGCTAAATCGTCTCGGCTATTTACGCTGATCATGAATATATATACAATATGGTGTCGGAGTTATCTCCGCCTGCCTGTTACATATATTTCCTGAGGCACAAAGTCATAAAACCTCTATGCGTCATACGCTGATAATAAGAGCTGAAAACAAACTGGGCCTTCTAATAATTCAACAAATGTCGTCATGATTTAAAAATATATTAATACCCGGTACTCGCGGCGTAGCAGGATATTATAATTGTGTGCTTTTAGGAAATGTATGTCAACAGTCGAGACGATATAGCCGTGTCAGTCTGTCTGTCAGTCTGTCCATATTACTTATAGCTCTGAGAGACTTAATATATAGAAGAATAATTTTTTATTTTTGCACGAAGCTCAAGTTTTCCAGCATATACAAACATAACAACAGTTTTTAATATTCTGAAAATTTGCTAGGCTATTTAAGAAATAATTTTAGAGGTAAAAAAAAATGACTGAATCTAATATATATTTTGTTCTCTATAAGATATATTTAAGTATTTCACAGTCGAGCACACCCGACTGCAGTTTTCAAAATTGTCAGTCTTTTTATATAGCGCAAAAACAAATTTTCGCAAATCAAAAATAAAATACAAAACAATTAATTGTTTTCTAGTGCCCATTTCTTCTTTTTATTTGAATTCAAATTGAGATCTTGATGCTGAATTTGAAATGAAATGATGTGCTTTGATTTTAGCTGAGCTACGTTTCAATTACAGAATCAACACGCTTCGGTTTATGCACAATGCATAAATTTGCGTCAGGCTGGCGAAAAGTTTTGTTAAAGCAAATATTGCATTTTCATTAAGTTAAAGTTTGATTTTTAGTTTTGCGGTCTGCGATCTGCGAGCGGGATTTAAGCCTCTGAGCGCTCCTTTTGCCCCTCCGCCTCCGCCTTCGCCTTGTCATCAGCCTCGTCCTGATGTTGCGCGTTTACTTAAAAACTTTTTGGCGTTTTCCTGCCAACTTTTTCGTGGCAAACTTTGATGTCTGTCTATCTGTCTATCAGCTCGACTGTCTACCTATTTATTTCTATATGTAGATGTGTGGGTAATAATCATGTGGAGCACAGATTGAGAAGACGATAGCATTGACGATGCCGAGACCGAAAACTTTTGACTGGCAGCTGCTTATGGAACAACAGTTGTCAGTTTCAGTCAAAAACAAATTCGCGAAAACTCAAGACACTTTAATTATAAGCGAACGACCTTTGACATCATATGTACAGTTTATTAAAATTATTCATTCACTATTATTTTTTGTTATTGAACTTTTTTTAAACTAACTGAGTGATTCTACTAAAAATTGCAATAGAAAATCTTTCTCGTTTTTATGAATCATTTTTTGGTTGCGATAAAATGATAAAAGCCAATGGCATAACTTTGAGCCATTTTCACACTTCAACAATTTCATACAATTGCAAAAATTGCTGTATTTTGATTGCGTTTTTGGGCAATGGCGATTTTATTGCATTGCGTGCAAACGAAAATGAATAAAATATTAGCTGGCGCTGACATCACCACGACTTTTTAATAAAGTTCGCCATCACAAAGGCAACTGCATCAAAATCTTTCGTTAACAATGCGTTTGCATTTCCTTTACACTTTTTTTTCTTTTATATTTAATACTTGTAGTTGGGAAACACAAGCAAAGCAATTGAAAGTTTTTTTGAGGTTCATCATATTCTTTTATGCGTTTTAGCTCGAGCATTTTTATTGAACAATAAATGAATTGCAATCAATTTCAATGCCACTTCCTTTTTGGGCATATTGAATGCACTTTGCGGTCGAATGTGCTGCAAAGGCAATTGATAGCAACTTTTCCATTGACAAGTATCCATGAATGAATAAACGATTTCGATTCTTAATCGACGGAAGTTTTGCACAAATTCAAAGCTATTTTATATGTTTTTTTCTTTCGATATTTGCTGTCCAATTATTTGCTCTCTATTAATTTGTTTTTGTTTTGTGCTATATATATTTTTAATTTGTTAATTATGATGACTAGACTAGAGCGATATTTTCTGGCAGCGACTAAAAGAGATTACTGGAAGACAGTGGCGAATTTGAGCTGAGAGTATTTCTCGAATATTCTCTTTCTCTCTAAAGTCTAATGTTTCGTTCTCCTGAGATGTATTCGTGAGATAAGAACTCAAGTAAGCCAACATTTCATATTCAATTTGAAAAGAGATCATTCGTTCAAAAATATTCATCGAGATGGGAACTTCTAACTTGCGACTTATTGTTGTGTGCCTGCTGATTGTGAGCTTTGTATCCCCGTCCTTTGAGGTTTCTCGCTCGAGTCGCAATTCGAATTACGCTGCTATTAGGAATCGTTATCTGAATCGCTATTCGGTTAATACGAATCATTATGCGAAACGCAATTTGGATCCCTATTACTTGGATGAATTCAAGAATCACCTTCGCTACTTGCATAGCAATTTGGACAACCTATCTCTGAGCTGTTGTAAACAAGATTCGGACAACAAATGGATTATAACCTGTGATCCAAAAATCAATCCACCCGCAGCTAATATACAACAGCCAAGTTGTAAATATGTGCGTTTGTTTTTGGATTTTTTAACGGCTCTCGAAATGGCTTTGAGTAAGGCTGAAGGAAATAAAGTTTAAGTTTTGAAAAGTGAAATTGTTTGCCTTTTTTGATTGTATCTAAAAGTTCACTTTCAACAAATAATATCGAAATATGCAATAAATAAAATTTATAAACAGAGACAATAAATTCTAGACTCACAACAAAATTCTTTCAAATCTTTGCTGATAACCCAGCCTTTTTAATACAAAATAAAAAATTGTATGTATGTATTAGTTAATATTATTTTGTTATTCTCATATGTGCTCATGAGCTCATGAGCTCATGAAACTTAAGCAATCTTAAACTGAACGAGTAAGAACTCGACTCAGTCGAGTGTGCATGACGTTGAGATACCCGGTACGCATTTTGAATAAAAGCAAAACAGTGGTGTAGTTTTATTAAAACTCTGCCAAATATTACACCGCAAAAATTCTACAAAAATACCAAAGGCCATATTGGGTATATCGATAAAGTAGAGGCATGACAGTCTATGGTATATTTAAAATGCAGTACCATACTAATATACCAAATATAGACTTTGGTATTTTTATGAGGTATATTAATTTTGTATATTTTAAAACTAATATTGCACAGTCTTGCTTTTATTCACAATGGGAGATACCCGCTATCTCACAGTCGAGCATACCCAACTTTAGTTTTCTTATGTGTTTTAAAAAGTTTCAGCCTTGATTGTCTACATGATGTTGTGCTCTTTATATAACGCATAAACAAATTTACGCAAATCAAAAATAAAATACAAACAATCAAAGCTGATAGAGAAAAGAGAAATTTCTTTCTAGTGCTCATTTCTTTTTATTTATTTGATTTCAAATTGAGAGTTGATGCTGAATTTCAATAGATTTGCTTTGATTTTAGTTCAGCTACTTTTCAATTCGAAATGATATAAAAATTGACGAGGTATTAAAACAATTAATCTAACGATTTGTAAGAATAAGGAACCCATAATTAAATAATATAAAATAATAAGTTAGGGCAGTTCATTTACTTCTAAAAATGCAAAAATGAACGCATGTTATGTGGTTGTAATAATATATGTATGTATATACTTTTCTGAGAATACAATTATTTCTTAAATATAATTCTTTAGATATATATACACTTATATATAAAGGCTAAGGTCTGTTCTCTTTTGTTATCGCACACATAAAGTGCACCCTTATATTATGTATAATTTATTAAAAGAGCGAATACCTTTTTCGTGTATAAATATTAGTGAACATCGATATTATGGCTTTAGTTTTGCCTTCACATTACAATGAAGATATACACGATTTTATGTGTTCTATTATCGCTGAGGCTTTTAAAAGCGGAGCCAAGTTGCAATGAGATCACTGATCCAGAGGAATATAAGGAATGTAGTAAACTTTTAAGGAAATGGTTCATCATCAAGGATGAAAACTTTGTGCAATGCTGCGAAGCTTTGATCTCCATTGGCCTCCAAGATCTTTGTGAGCATTGCGAATCACAGGCTCGAGGAAAAGCAACGAAATTTCTAAAATTTGGCGAAATAGACGTAGACGATAGACAGGGTGCGCTGAGTAATACCTGCAACATGGTTAATAATGAATGTGAAAGGCTGAAATTTAAAAAGAAAAGTCGCGGCTTCCTTGGTTGGTTGACAGGTTTATTTGGATAGTGTGAGAAAAGAAAAGCTTAATCAAGAACGTAACAATATTTGCAATGTGAAAGTGTAATTCGATTTTATTGTGTACTGTTTTATAATCACAGTTTGGAGCGAAAAACTTTAAGAGAACGAAATCGATAACAAAATTTCTATATGTTAATTTCATATACAACAAATCAACTAAAGGAACCTCTTAGGAACTAAGCCAACATAATTTAGGAAAAATAAAATGTATATATATAAAAAATACTCATACAGAGTGAGAATAAAATTACGCGTAAATTTCATTTACTTTTTTAATCGCATAAATGCGGTTTGATTTCTCTCAATGTTAATAATAGTTTAAATAGGCCCAAGGGTGTGTATAGTATACAGCCTTATTTATAAAGTGAATACATTCGAAGTGTATATATATCAACGTAGGTTGTTCATATTTGTTTAGTTTCTGTTGAGAACTACAATGAAGATATACACGGTTTTATGTGTTCTGTTTTCACTGACGCTGTTAAAAGCGGAGCCAAGTTGCAATGAGATCACTGATCCTGAGGAGTATAAGGAATGCAGTAAACTTCTGCGGAAATGGTTCATAATCAAGGATGAAAACTTTGTGCAATGCTGCGAAGCTTTGATCTCCATTGGCCTCCAAGATCTTTGTGAGCATTGCGAATCACAAGCTCGAGGAAAAGCAACGAAATTTCTAAAATTTGGCGAAATAGAGGTCGACGATAGAAATGCGTTGTCTAATCCTTGCAACACAAAAGATGGCAAATGTGTTGAGCTACCATTTGACAAGAAAAAACACGGAATTATAGATACAGTCAAGAATGTAATCAGTGCATTAAGCGGTTGGTTTAGATGGTGACATATGTAAACTTGTGTAATAAAGTGGCATATTTTTAACCTAAAAGTAATTTGATATTATACATTTTAATAAGAAGAATGAGTGTTTCAAAACACATACAGAGAGCATTGCAGCAACAATAATAAGTAGCAATTTCACCAAAACGTTAATTTCAAAATTCGATGTGTATTTTAAATGTCGAAAAGTTGGTGCACTAGTAATAATAATGTTAAATAAAAAGTAAAAAAGTATGACGATTCTATGGCAGCAGCAAAGCTATTATTGTAGAGAAAAGCTTTAAGAGAATGAGTAAGAAAGTTTGCTAATCAACTCGACAAGCTGGAGAGCTCAAATTAGCTCTTATCGAAGCATAAGCTCAGAGAGCTAGAGAGCGAAACATAAGAGAAATCTCTGCACTGTGAACTATGAGAGAATATTTAAAAATAAAATAAAATGAGCAAATATAATCACAACTTGGCAAAAATCATTACACATATAGTACATTTATACTGCATACTGCAAGGCAATGAAAAATCAAACTGTCGACAATCTCAAATAACATAATCACTTAGGTAATTGTTAGTATTTTAGGTGAGTAAGTTGTATTAGGATGATCACCAAAAATGTGCAATATGAAAATGTGTTTTTAGCATTATTTTATAGTTTCAAATAGATATCAAATAGATATTTTATATGCTTTAAGCACTTTGACGCGACTGTGAGATACCCATTACCGATTTTTCGGTAATATTCATAATATATAAATAATATACCACAAAAATACCAAAATCTATATATGATACTTTTATATGGTACTATATTCATAATATACCATAGAGTACAAAATATACTAGATTGTCAGCCAAAGTAACAGGCGTAATTTGCAATCCAATTCCGTATTAATGTCAAATGAGATGTTAGAGTCCATGCTCGAGCTAATTGATAAGTCATCTAAATGGGCAATAAGCTGCTGTTAAGTGACTTATAATCATCGTTTTCAACAAGTTGTCAGTTATGCTTTTGTCCGAGCGAACACGCTTCTCTGCATTGCTAAGGACATTTGGCATGCTGAGCTGCCGCAATATGTCCGTCTCGCCTCATCCCCAACAGCCACGGCATATTGTGCGCATCGTTGTTGCTGTTGTTGCGCTTTAATTTATGCCATGCAAGTGCCAGGACACAAGGAGCTGCTACTGCTACTGCTACTGACACGGGCAGTCTTTACATGCTCGTTGACTGGGTTGGCTGGCTGGTAACTTGCAACTTGCAACTGGTAGCTTGTGTGGCAGGTGAAGCAAAACCCATTTTCTTTGCAGCTGATTGCATTTTATAGCATTTGCGCTCTGCCAACTGCCACGCTAACAGCATCAGCTGTACAGTGTGCACTCCAATCCCTTATCCTCCCCTTTCTACTTCCCTCGTTTTGTGTGTTTGCTTTGTGCTTTGAATGAATTTTTTAAAATGGCCAACACAGTTGCTTTCTTTTTATTTTGGCTAAATGCGAGAAATAAAAATAAATGGAAATTTATTTAGCTCACTCTCTCTCTGTCTATTTGTCTCCTTTCAATTTATTGGCACAAATCATAAAAGCAAATGGTGTTGAAAGTGGGCGTGGCACTTGCAATTCATAGCCATAAATTAGTCGCGAGTTTTATTTGCATTTCGCTTTCGTTTTTGGCACTGTGTCCGCGGGCGCTGCCCTGACACAATTTTTTGTGCACCGAGCACATTTTACTACGTTTTATTTGTTTCGAATTTGTTGCATGCCACATGCCGCATGCTCGCTTGCGCTCTCGCGCTTCGCTGCTGTAACGATGCCCATTATGCAATATAAGTTGCGTTTAATAGTTAATGCAAAGCTTTTAAGCAGCAGCCGCCGGCAGGCGGCAGCCGGCAACGCGTCGTATGCGCAATGCAATGCAACGCCTGAAACTGGCTGGCAACAAGCTGTTGAATTTAATTTTTAGTTGGCGTAACAAGCACTGGCCGTAATTACATTAGCTTTATTTCTATTATGCGCTCATAACATATTTTTTATTAATGCGCTGTTCTCTGCTTCTCTCTCTCTCTTTCGCTCTCTTCCATTAAAGCAATTAATGACAGAGAAAAGCGTGAAAAAAGTACAAAAAAAAAAAACAACTAGCAACTTTCCAGTGAGGTACAAGTAATTAAACCAGACTTTTAGTACACCAAATTCTGAATACCCTTTTACAGCATTGCGTCAACAGCAGGCTAACAAAATGTTTATACCTAGCGGAAGAGTATAATTATTGAAAAGTTGCGGCAACATAATGATGTGCCTGCTGCTGTGTCGTGCATTTAAGCTGAGCTGAGCTGAGTTGAGGCAGCCAACCAGGAGCTGAGTGCCGGACAAGTGTGGCGTGTGGCAACACTCTGGTTTATTGGGTCTAGAAGTGGGAGACAGTGATGAATGTTGGTTGCCCAGCAACTGGGTCAATCACTTCGCTCAACATTTTTGTAATTTGTTTATGCAAATGCTGATTAGATGGCCACAACTCTTTAACCACAGGTATTAAACGTATTCCATGGATTGAAGCACAAGCTACAAAATACGAGTAATACTAAAGAGTATGAGTGGAAAATATTAGAATTCTTAACTATAATATTACACTTCTTGAAATACATTTTGCGATTGTTGAGTCAATGATTTTTTTGATCACTCCATTCATTTTCTTTAAATTATTTATGGTATTAAAGAAGAAAGTTTAAGAATTTGGTATATAGTATATTTAGAATATCAAGGGCACACTCAATCACTTGAATTATATATTTGAACATTGATATCGATCCAAAAGTGCTTTTTAAAAACAACCTAAACAACCTTCTCTATGGTGTATTTTATATGTTGTAATATACCAATTAGAATATTTGGTATAGTATAGAATTTTTGGTATATTTTTAGAATAATACCGGGTATTTCATTGTCGATCACACTGGAATGTAGTTTCCTTATGCATATTTACATATTCTTTGATTCGAGAACGAACATTGGTGTCGGTCCCAAATTGTTTATGTCAACAATCTGGTATATTTTATTTCCTATTTTGTACGCAGTAGTATTTAAATATACCAAATATATCATTTGGTATATTTTTGTATTTTCTGTATAATACTTTGGTATATTTGGGTATTTATTGAAAATGAGTAGCCGGTAACTTAAAGTCGATCACACTCGATTTCCTTCATGACTTGCATGCACAAACGCACATTGTAAACTAAAGTTTAAATTAAACTATTTGAGCTTTACTAAAAAATATGCACAATAGATTTCAATAAATGATAAAATGTTTGCAAACGTCAATTGCATTTGGAGAAAGTAAATATTTTATCTGTTTTTTTGAAATCAGCAATTGAAATGAAATTCAAATTCAAATTCGAAATTGAAAGTGACTGACAATTAAATAAAATGCTGAAGAAGTTATCTGCAAACGTTCAATGTGCAAATGAAAATGTAGCCGAGCATGACGTCGCAAAGCGAGGGAAATAGTTGAGAGAGATAATCAACAAAAAAACAAAAAAAACTCAAATGCCATTGGCAATAGAAATTGCAACTAGTTCGATTTAATTGCATTTTCGGCGCAAGTCAACAAAAAAATGAACCAACAAATTTAAAGTGAACAAAATGTGCAATTACGCTTAATTTTTAGGAAAAAAACAACGCTAAATCAGCTGAGAGCTGCTGCTATTTGTTTGCATTTAGTATTTAGTACTTGGTACTTAGTCACCAACAGCTGCTAAGAGCACGCTGAGAACATTCATCTATCAATCGAACGTAGTAGAGAGCACCCCCTGAGAAGCGAGAGCAATGTAAATAATTTGCGTAGAAGAAATCACATCAACACGTTGATAGCCTGAGAGACGCGGACACAAAAGGGGCCGGAGCCATTTATCAGCTCGCAAGTCCCATAAATAAAACAAATAATACAAAAATATGCAAAATAAAAAGTATAAAAAGCATTGAAATATAACCGGCACAACAATATCCACAACAACAACAACAGTAACAACGATGAGACAGGCAAAAAAGGGTCCAGGGCCAGAATACATTTGGCCTAATAGATGTGCTGAATGAAATGGGCCTCAGACCCTCAGGCCTATCATTTCTTAGTATGTGTGTGTATGTGTGTGCGTGTGTGTTGCGTTAAACAAATGGCCGATGACCCATAATAAAAATTATTATGAATGAACAAGAACAAGAAAAACCCATTGGCCCCCATTGCCTAAGCCCTTGAGCGTATGAATTGGGCAGCTTTTCTTTTTTTTTCCCCGTTTTTTGAGGGGGGGGGGAGGAAATGAAAGTGTAAGCAAGACAACTAACGACTCCTGGCTGCTTGCCCCTTGGTCGAGTGGCCTGCACCCCTTTGGGAACTGTGCTTTGGCGATTCAACAATGGAATGGTGCATGCCACACACACAATTCTATTGGGCTTTGTGCCTGAGCATGGCACGTGCATCAAGATTCAATTGAGAGCTACCAAAAGGGAAAATGAAAAATATTTCCACTTACGCTGTGTAAGTGTAACGAGACGACAATGTAAGTTGAAGTAAGAGTTTAATAGAAATACAGCTATGCATGTCTAATATTAAGCAGCAACACTTTCAAGTTGGGTCAAGTAAAGAACTTTGAAACTAATTATCATTATAAAAGAGTTACTTAAAATAAACTATCCATATAAACTTTATTTACTTAAAAAAGTGATAGACAAAAGATAAAGAATACTTTGACCCTATTAGTATAATAGTAATGAAAATTCAGATTTCTTTACTCGTCTTAAATTATATAAAGAGAATCTATTTAAATAAAAAACAATCCATGAACCAAAAAAATCTCATGTTTATCTTTCTTTAAAGATTATTATTTTTTTAATAAAAACATTCCAAATTCAAGAATGATTTTATGATTTATGTCAAAATGGTTTTTTCCACGAAAACGTTAATCTTTAAGGAAATGGATTTTAAGAATTGATAATAATATTTGTATGGGTATAAAAATGAGTGCCAGCCGACATTATATGCTTAGTTTATACTCGACTCTACAATGAAGCTATTCAGTATTTTATGCGTTCTGATATCGCAGACGTTGCTAAAAGCGGAGCCAAGTTGCAATGGGATCACCGATCCAGAGGAAAATAAGGAATGCAGTAAACTTCTGCGAAAGTTTTTCAAAATCAAGGATGAAAACTTTGTGCAATGCTGCGAAGCTTTGATCGCCATGGGCCAAAAAGACCGTTGTGGAAATTGCGAATCCGAAGCTAAACGGAAAGCAATAAAAGAACTGCGATTAGAAGTCGAAGACGTGGACGATAGAAAGGCGCTGGGTAATAACTGCAACACGATAGATAATATTTGTGAAGAGCTGAAATTTGATACGAAAAGTGCCGGAATTGTTAATATTGTTATAAGTTGGTGGAATGCCATTTTTGGTTAGTGCGGAACGAAAAACGATGCTCCCAAAATAAATAAGACGTTCAAAGATCGAAGAAAAATTAAAGCGAAACCAAAATTCTAATAAAAAAATTATAAATTTATGGACATTTAGAATACACAGAAGCAAAAGATTGTAATATATTTTTACATGTTAATGTGTTTTCAATTATAAAATGAAAAAGTTTTCAGTTCACTAATTAAATTAATGATTTTGAATGCAACAAAACAAAACAATGCAAAACAAAAATGTACAAAAATGACAATTCAATGCTAGAAATAAGTCAAAATTTAATCGCAAATTCTAATTTAAATGAAGGTCAATCAACAAGTCTTGAAACTCAGCTTCTGCAAGCGATTTAGAGCAGCAGTTGATAGCGCAGCAAAACATATGTATATCAGTTTCCTTTAATGAATCAGCGCTTAAGACAAACGCTAGCATATTTGTTTGGTCAGCGCTGACCATTATCATTGTTTTAGTTTCTTCTCGACGCTACAATGAAGACATACACGGTTTTTTGCGTTCTATTATCGCTGACGCAGCTCAAAGCGAAGCCAATTTGCGAGGAATTTACTGATCCAGAGGAGTCCGAGCTATGCAATCAACGACTACGCGAATGGTTCATCCTCAAGGATGAATACTTTAAGCAATGCTGTGAAGATGTGAATGGCCAAGAAGACCTTTGCGACAAATGCGAAATTGAGGCACAACACAATGCAACACAAACACAAATGGAAATGGTGGCAGATGATGGGTTAGCGCTGGCTAATGACTGCCAGATGAAAAATGGCATATGTGTAAAGCTAACATTTAATAATAAATGTGGATTATTCGATAAATTTATCAGTTTTTTTAAAAAAAATAAATGCAACAGCTCGTAAAAAATTAAAGTTTTTTTTCAAGTGAAAGTAAATTGTGTTAAAAATTATTTTCTAGTTTCAATTCTGATTCCCAACAAAAGCGATCAGTGAGAGAAAGAAAGCTTCCGCTAATTTTAGCTCTTATCAACGACAAATAAAGTAATCAAAATTAAAAACAATTTAGAAAGCTATTCGAGCGTGAGCTACCCGCTACCCATTTTTAATGAAAGCAAAGCAGTGTAGTATTACTTTTAAAATATACCAAATTAATATACTAAAAAAATACTAAAAATATACCAATCGAGTGTGCTTGAGTGTGGAATATGCGTAACCCATTTTGAATAAAAGAGAAACAGTGTGGGGCTGATTTTAAAATATACCAAATTAATATACTGAAATATACTAAAAATATACCAATGGACCGCAACCCATTTTTAATAAAAGAAAAACAGTGTGGTATCAAATTTGAAGTATACCAAATTAATATACCACAAGTATACCAAAAAATATACCAAAGACAATATTTGGTATATTGCAAAATATACCAGATCTGATATCTTAGTGTACATACGGACAGAATATATATATTTCACATGGTCGGAGTTGCTTCCTTTCATCTGTTACATACATTTCGCAAAACTATCAAACCCTTCTTTCCCTTTGGCTGGCGGGTATAAAACTTCAAGTTGGAATTCGTGCATCATTCTGTGTCTATGCAATGCACACACTCAATGCTTTAAAGCTCACGCCTCATATGCATTCCATTTCGGCACAAGCAAACGTAGACTGACCCTGGCACAGTCACACACACACACACACACATCCCTTTTGGTCCTTTTTGTCCAGCCTCTAGTGGTGGTATGTAGTACATGGATAAAATATGAAAAATATACAATACCAAAATATTCTCTAAGCACATTCCATTCGCATCATTGAGTTCTACATGCGAGCACAAAGAAGTGCGACTAAATAAATAATAGAAATATTTTTTTCACAGCTACTATTTTGCATATTTTTGCCATACACTCGTTGTGTGTGGATGTGTGTGTGTGTTTTTTTTTGCCGTGTTGTTAAACAACAGTGTTTGTGCATGGACAACATTTTAAAGTACTTGGGCGCTAAGTAAAAATAAATAAAAAATAAATAAATATATAAATAAAAATATGCGGCGTGGCGAGTGCATTGAGTGAGAGTAGGCGAATGGATCGAAATCCATTAGTTACTGCTGCTGCTACTCGAGAGCTTCTGCCGGGTCCCAGGAGCAATGATAGCTGGCGAACCTAATAGCCTCGCCTCGACGTGTTGTCCCTTTCAATTATGCCCAACCAGAGCAGAGCAGAGCAGAGCAGCGTAAAGCGTAGCATAGACCATGGCAAAAGGCGTCTTAGTGCTGCGGTATTTGGGCTACTCAAGCATTTTTCAATTTTACACGTTTTCCACAAAAGCAACGAAGGAAAAACCATCGACGAGTGGCTGTTCATTGTTATTTTGTGTATGTGTGTGTGTGTGTTTGTGTGTGTGTGTGTGTGTTTGTGTGTGTGTGCGATCCCGCGGGCAGTCGAGTGGGCCAAAAGCAAAAGCTTCGTCTATTTGGCGCGTGGAATTTATTGGCAATGGAATAATGCCAGGCACGTTCATTTGATTACATTAAAACGAAAGTGGCTAAAAAGGTTGGCTCCCCTCCCCTTCCCCTTCCTTCCCTCCTCAGCAAGAACAACAATCCCCATTCCTGGTTGCAGCATAATTGAGCTGCGGCCAGGCGGCGTTTTTAAATAAATAAATAATGCACGTGGCAATGGAACGCTGCTTATTATGCGCCTGATAATGCGTATACGCCTAGTAGTACGTCGTTTCATATGTATGGCCAGCAAAAACAATAGAACCACACACACACAACACATCGTGATGGGAGGGCACATTCTATTGTGCTTGGATTTTCAATTGTTCTGCGTGTGTGTGGCTAGAGATTTTATAGTTCTGTACGCAGTCAGATTTTCCAAGAATATTTCTGCCATTTTCAGCTTATTGAATTACGAGTCCGAAAGTCCATTCTAACTGGGCTACTTTACGATTGAGCGTTGAGCTCACAAAATTGGGAATGCTTCATATTTCGGCCACACATTTCGTTCAGCTAATTGAATCATGTGAAACTCACATTAGGTTTAAATGCATAATTACTGTGTTTTGTTTGTAGTTTGACTAACAAAAAAAAAACCTAAACGTTTAGTTGTAAATAATAGGCATGAAAAAAATTAAACATATTATGCGACTAATCGTTGCTCTTTTAAGTATTTGCTAAATGCGAAAACTGTAGCGTATTTTCCGGTTTTTCTACCATAAATAGAACTGCATCTAATTACGCACAAATCAAGCACTCGACTCAATTGCATTTAAATGAAATTAGCATTAAATGTTTACACATTTTGTGGGCACATTCGCATTTTGTGTGTGTGCGAGAGTCCATTTATTATTGAACTAATTTGTGAATTTTGTGTGTGCCTCGTTTTATGCACAAATAATATTATATGATTTTTAAATTGCGGTCTAGCTGGTGCTCTTAATGCTGATATATTAACGCCACACTTCGTCCTCTTCGGTTTTTTGTTTTTGTTTATTACTCATTTGTAACAAGAGCATTAAAGTAATTCAACAAAGTGCATAAATTAACAATAATATAAAAAATACAACAACACGCCTGCGTAAATAATAAATTATGTCACGGGCCCAAACCAATCGATGCAGAAGCCCATTTTACCCATTTACCCATTGCCATTGCCAACATTTGCACATTCCGCTTATTACAATATTATTATTACATGGCCGGTTAATTTATCTATGTGCAGTTTGTCGAGTCTCACATACAAAAAAAAGTAAACGATGAGTAAAGAATGCAACGCGTAGTAAATTTAATAAATTCATTATCAGCTCATTAACAGCGGACTCATGGGGCGTATGCGCAATATTGTGCTGCAGCGCAATTAAAGACCAAACAGAAAAAAAAAAACAAAAACGAAAATACAAAAATTGCTGACATGACAGCAAAGAGCAAATTAATAATGCGCGTAAGCGAAAAACTTCAACGGGCAATGTGAAAAGGCCTTAAAGCCAAACAATTTTGTGCATAGCAAAATTGAATAGGCGTGGCTGGCAGCCCACAAGCACGGCCGGCAGTCTAATTGCAAAATAATACACATAGCCAAGGGAGAGTTAGGAAGAGAGAGAGAGAGAATAGTAGCACAGCATTTGGGTCTTTCATCAATGCCACACACACTGAACACAGAAACACACAGAAACAGGAAGCAACAACAAAGAAAGTGGCAAAGGAAGGCGTAACTACAAGGAGCGCGTGTTTCGGTTAATTAGTAACAACAACAACGAAACCAACAAAAACAAAAAAGTCAAGGAAAGCTACTGGCGAGTGTGCTCGACTGGGATATACCCGGTATCCATTTTTAATAAGACCATATTCTACAAACATACCAAATTAATATACCAAAAAAAATACTAAAATATACCGATATTGTGCAAATATACAAAAAAAAAAACTACAACATACAAATTATTTTTTGTAAATCTTCATCTACTAAAAATTTTCTACTAATATACCGAAAAATACTGAAACATTCCTAGGGTTTCATTTGGTATATTTCTACACGCTACCCATTTTCAATAAAATTATATTCTACAAATAGACCAAATAAATATACCAAAAAAATAATAAAATATTTCTAGAGCTATATATTGTATAAGTATACCGGGTATCTAAAAATATACCGAATAGATATACCGAAAAATACTAAAATATACTGAGGTCTAAAAATATACCGAATAAATATACCGAAAAATACTAAAATATACTGAGGTCTACATATGGTTTATCTATAAGTAGCGGGTATACAAAGACCATTTTCAAAAAATGCATATTTCACAAATATAAAAAATTATAAAAATACTATAAAATATATTTGGAATACATTTTCGGTACTACACTCAAAATATACCAGTTATAATACCCTTCTTTCCTACTCTTAACTGGTATAAGAGTAAAAGCAAGAAGCGAAACGAAAGTAAAAGAAATGAACAAGCTACCAAATAGTAAAAGGAGTAACAAACAGCAAATGTGTGTGTTGCTGGCTTAACGTTACACTCAAATACTCTGCCAGCGAGAAAAGAAAACTATTCTACTCAATATACTATATATAGAGTGTTTAAAGGTAGAAACATCGAGTGAGTGGAGCTTCAACTGCCACTTAAAGTACCATTGTATTTGTCTCTCTGCCTTTGGCCATGTTCAGCAGCAAGCAGTCAATGCTTAATTTGTTGGCATAGTTGCTTGCCAAAAACCTTTCATGACCACTCCTTTGTCTCCGCCTTTGAATAACACATGTCCAATGAGTCTGTGTGTGTGCAGCAGTTTTATTAAAGCATTAAGCATTGTATTTTATGCTAGCTTCCGGCTCATTTGCCATTAGGAGGCAGCCTTTAAGCTGTTTAACTTTTCGTTCGCAGTTGCAAACGCAAATTTCGTTATTTAACCTAGCAGCAAAGTGTGGCAAACTAAACATTTGCAGCATTTAATTAAGTATCTAACTGAAACTCAGATTTTGCGACTCTTCATTATGAGTATTTCATAGCAATTAAAAAAGAATAAGAATAAGAAATTTAATAAATACTTTTTTAAAACTCAAAGACTTTAGGACTCTTCTATAATACTCGTAGATTCTTACTAATTATGGTTGTTGTTAATAATACATCTATACTCCTGCTTCAGCAATTAGCTTAGCGTAATTGTTAATTTTCCTCTAAAAATAATTAAATTAAACTTCCCATTCTGTTTTTCCTTAAAAGATTTAGAAAAGCTTAAATTAGGCTAAACTCTTTTATTATATTGTAAATACTTTTTGTTTTGAAATTCTTTTTTTTAAATTATATTGAAAATGTTTTTGTTTTGAATTTAATCTTTTGAAATCAACTAAGTCAAACAAGTTTGTGCTCCTCTTTTATACCTTAAAGCAACGTTCACTTGTAAAAATTTCCTAATTTATTTTCAAATTGTTATTATAATTTCTTGTAATAAAACATACAAAAAATCATAAATTCAAACTCTCTTTTGCTTTTACTTCGGCAAACTTAACTAGCACTATTTAGGGAAATATTAACTTATAACTAAATGATAATATAGTTTAACACATTTGTTCTATCTAATAGCATTCAGTTTCCCTGCAATTTCCGTATTAATGCTCAACAATTTATAAACGTTATGGAATTACGGAATGCAACTTGTAGCATTGCCACTTCATTGGCCATTCAATCAAGCAACACACTCAGCTCAGCTCAGCTGCCGTGGCATGAAGATGAGACAGCAATCTGTCTGCAGGATGAACGGCCAATGCACTCATGTCCAACTAGTTTTTTTTCATTCTTCTTTTTTTTCTGTTTTTGTTTTTGCCCATTTTGTGTGTTTCCTGCCATCATACACGTATCTCTTAATACGCGGCAGCCACAGCGAAGCGAAAAAAAAAACAAAGTGGAAAGTGTGTGTACGTAACAAATAGGAAAGGAGGCGAATGTGAATGTGAATGAGCATACGTAGCGGACATATATGCATAAATTGCGGCCAACGTGGCGTATACACAACGTGAAACGTGAAACGAAGAACGACGCACACAACTTGCAACAACACCGCATAACGCTGGCGCATATTTTTCGCCTTATGAATTCGTAGTTTATATGAATTTTGCTTGTTCAGCGACGCAACTGCGTCTGTTAGTGTGTGTGTGTGTGTGTGTGTGTGTGTGGCGTGAAGTTGCCGCGCTGCTTGTGGCATGGGTAATTTCAGCAGCGTTGCAACACAGCAATGCATAAAAATGCCATATTTCAAAATGCAAATATATTCTTTTAGCTTTTTTGATAAATGACACCGCGGTGGTCTGATGAAAATGCTTCTATGCTATGTAAGCAATATGAAGCGTGCCACCAGCCAAGTGCAAGTGCAAGTTGAAGCCTTGCAACAGCAGCAGCTGCTTGTGTTGCGTGTTGGCATTTTAATTTAATTCGCCCACACATCGGCATTGATAAGGCGCCACAATCTGTTTTGCTCTCTTTCTACTCTGCCGATTATCAACACAAAAACGAGGCAACGAGTGTCACGTGCATGCCCTTAAATAAATAATACAATCCTTTCAGTTTTTTTACGGAAATAAATTTGCGCTTTTTTCGTGCCTTTTTTAAATTTAAACCGTGTGCATGTGTGTGCAACGTACATAATAATATTAAACGCATTTCTGTGACGTATGCGCAATTTATTAATTAACCATACGCTCCGTATGTCGCGTTAATTTCGCATTTTTTTTTCCTCTGCGTTGAGCTGCCTTTTGTTGGCTTCATTAAGCTTGGTGGCAGCAAAGCCCGAGTCTTTGGCAACCTGCATAGCATTTATTTAATGATTCCCCGATGCCGACAGACAGACAGCCAGACGAACAGACGGACAGCAAAGCACCGAAAGCCTTGTTGGAGTTTGACATTTTTGACGTGGCTGCAATTGCAGCACGTAACGGCACGGGAAATTGCGTAGCTCAGCGGAAAAACGGAAAACAGCAGCCAAAAGCGAATAACTAAAAAATGAGAAAATACACAATCACACACACACACACACACACACACACGCACACAAAATATGACAGCAACAATAACCGAGCGGATGTAAGAAACTGTGAAATGCTGCGTTCAACTAACAAATACTCTACTTTAAATATTCGTTGTTGCTTTCGTTAACTTTGCTATTTAATATTTAAGCATATGTTTTACATATTCCGCTTTATCGCCTACTTAAATGTGTGCCGACTTCCTGTTTATGATTCAGTGTTTCAGTGTTTATGATTCGATAGGCACTTGAAACTCTGTCGCTTGTTGATTAGCAGGTCTTTGCAGTCTGCTAATAAAACAACTACTATATCGAGGCAATTTAAATAATAACAATAATAATAACACAATTTTATTGGAGTGGGTTGACTTTTTTCGACTACCAAAGAAACTTTAATAGTATACATTTTGATTGTAGAAAAGCAAAAAAGATTTGAATATATCATAACACAGAACACATAATAAACTTTGTAATTTCTGGCAAACTTTATAAATTTCTTGCACCCATTTAATTACTAAGGAATAGAAAGAGTTATTCCATAGTAATTAAATTACGATCAAAGGTTCTCCGATTAGAAGATACAGCAGTTCTACTTGTGTTTTCTTCTCTTTCATCAGACTCTTGACTAGTCTGACTTTACTAACAATTCGCTCTGAGAAAAGATATCTGTATCCAACATTCATGAAGTAAGTTGCCATAGCTTTCGATATTCGCTACAACTAAACTATCGATTTAAATTTGAAAAGCGTCGTTTGATTTTATTATCTTGAATTAAATACGCTTTACTTTGTGAGAAAACTGAGGATAACAGCAATTATTTTATGTAAAGCGCACTTTTTATGCGATTAATACATATATTTTATTCCAATGCATATTTGTTATATGTTCTTTTAATGATTGCTTCTAGTTCTTGTCAAAAATATTTCAAAATCTTAGTATTCATATATAGTTTAATATATAAAGTTAAATTGTGTGTTGTGTATTTTTTAACGGAAGAATAAACGAAAGTCATGCAAATTTTAAGTTCGCTGTTGATGCTTTAAAAGTCGTTACATTATTTTCCAACTTAATTTAGTACATTTTTGTTAATATTTAAATTCGGTTAAATACGCTCAGCACGTTTTAAAGAGTAAAATGCAAACATTCTGCGATTTTAAAGTCGCTAAGCGAATGTTGTCGTTTTTACCAGCAATAGCAACAGAAACAACAACAGCTACAAAATGTCATATTTTTGTAGTCGAATAAACTTTCGCCTGTCCATCCCTTCCAAAAGCTGGCAGATGATGCACGAGCTGAGATTTCTTAGCCAAGAACAAGAGTAAGAACAAGAAGCAGAACAAGAAGAAGAAGAAGGAGAACAAGACTAAGACCCGACTAAGACGAAGCCACAAAAGCAGCCGCATCGCAAATAAAAGCACAAATACAAATTCATGCGAAATGACATAAGTCACCGCAAAAGTAATTTTTCACTAATGAGCTTGCCGCAGTCAACCTAGCTAGGTAAACTCCAGCACAGTGGGACGAAGTTGCTGATTTGGTGGTTAAATAAATATTGCGTAGAAATTGAATACTCATTTTCAATAAAAACAAAAGAGATTGGTATTATTTGGTATATTGTTATACTACTACATTCAAGAGATACCATAAATAACACAATATACTAGATTGTCAAAATATTGAGGGGATATAATAACTTATATACATATACATATATATGTCAACTTAACTAAACTTTTATTACATTAAACAATGAAATTACAATGTGAATTAAACATAGTATTTATCGATATGCAGCTCTAATAGTCCTCGGCATCTGTTATCCCAAGATATTGATATTTCTACACAATAACTTTAATCGCACTGCTCTCTTATTAGTTGTCCAACATTCTTATCCGTTTTTTTTCTTATTTCTTTGGCCATCTTAAGCGTATGGGTATAGAGCCAATGGTTCGCACTGAAGCCTCTAACACTCTATTGTTGACATCATCATCATCCAGTCGAATTGCAGTCTGCCTACTTTCAATTTCCTCACGATCCTGAAATTCTTGAGTGGCCTGCATTTCAGCCCTTAGTTCACAATTTGCGCTGTTGCCTCGTTTCTGGTCACAACATTCCTTGAATAAGTTGTCCTTGCGTTCGTACCAAGAGCGAAGTAATTTGAAGCAGGCAGCCAAATATTCACGATCGCCTGACCCACAGCTGGGAGCCAAGTCAACGTCTCCAATCAGCAGGCACAACACAATGCTCCACAAGTAGCAAGTTCTCATCTCGATGAACGTCGTCGTATCACTAAACGCTTTGCCTATTTGGCATAGAAAATATTCCACTGCCTCGCTTTCTTATCTCTACCGAAACAAATTTGCTCAGAGAGCAAAAAACAAGAGCTAATTTAATCTTAAACTAAGAACGTGATTCATTAACACAAAACGAATTTAATTTTACTTGGTCGAAGCGATAATTTATTACAAGATCAACTAAAAATATTACACAAAGTATAATTTTTATACTCTTTCCAATTCAATCTACACCAGTTTCAAGTCCACTTCAATCGTATAACATTGTTACCCAGAGTTCTGGGTCCCGGACCTAAACTGATTCTATAATTTACACTCTCATCATCATCATCATCATCCTGTCGCTTTTCAGCATTTCTTCTTTCAATTTCTTCACGTTTCTGAAACTCTTGAGTAGCTCGCCTTCTGGCATGTAAATCACAGTTTGCAGCGCTTTCTTCATTGCGATCCAAACACTTCTGAAACAGAATATCCTTGCGTTCGTACCAAGTGCGTAGTAATTTATTGCAGGCAGCCAAATATCCGCGATCGCCTTTCTCACAGCTGGGATGCGATGCTAAACTCCCAATCACCAGGCCCAATAAAATGCTCCACAAGTACCAAGTTCTCATCTCGATGAACGTTGTCGTAACACTGATCTCTTAACTTTCCCGATTTTTATATAAATTTCTTCGTGCTGTTTTCTTATCATCTACCAGAGAAACAAGAATTCTTTTTATCTTCAGTTCAGTATGTAAAAATAAACGGCTACATATAACTTTTCAATTAAACTTTTATTACACTAAGGGATAATTAAGCAGCAACTGATCAATAAATTACAAATTGCTTATTGCAAAAAACAGGATTGCTTTTAAGAACTTTTACATTCATTTGGCTAAATATAAAATTCAATTAAACTTTTATTACACTTAGTGATATGAAGATAAGAGTCGAGTGTGCTTGAGAGAGGTACCCGTTACCCATTTGCAATAAATGCTAAACCAGGCAGTATTATTTTAAAAATATACCAAATAAATATACCAAAAAATACCAAAATGTATTTTTATTATGTTCAAATAACGTACAAAATATACTGGATTGTCAGTCAAAGCAACTTAGTCTCGACTGTATTTGGTTTATCAATATACTAAGTTCAAAATATACCAAAAAGTTAAAAAAAAAATGTTTTTTCAACCAAAGCATCCAAGTCTCGACTGTATTTGTTATATTGATATACTATTACGTTCCAAAGATACCATAGGATACAAAATATACCAGATTATCAACCAAAGCATCTAAGACTTGACTATAATTGGTATATGAATATACAATTTCGTTCAAAATATACCAAATTCTCAACTACAAAATTATTTCTTAAATAACTTCAACAATTTCAGTATTAAATGGTGTAAGCACTTAGTGTGCTAATTGTTTAAAATTCTGATATCAGTTAATTAACTCATTTGCCTAATTACAGCTTATAAAACTTTCATTTTTTAACCACTGTGCAATAAACTGCCGCGGCACACGTTGCTTTACAGACTTTGTCTTTGGAGCTCGCGTTGTATCATTCTATTTAATCTAATGATGTATCTCAGGTGTTTGTTTGTGAAATTTATCGTGAAAATTTTATGAGTATTCTTTGGCTTAAGGCGTTTCACATTGGCCCCACTTCCTCCCATTCCGAGACAATTTCCTTCCGCTTCCTTGTCTGCGATTTATATGCAGCTATTAGTTTGGATAAGAAAAAAGAAAATCGGCCAAATTGTTGTAGCATCTATTTGTTTTATTTACTGTGAGAGTGAGAGAGAGAGGAAAGTGGATGAGTGGGAGTGTATTTTTGGGGATTTTTGGGGGCTATAATTAGCTGGCTTGTTGGCGCATGCAATTACCAAAATATCCGCAACAAGCGTTCGCTACACTAATTACTGCAGCTGTAGCCATACAACGAGAGCGAGAGAGAAAGAGAGTGAGAGAGAGAGAGAGAGAGAGAGCCGCACACCTAATGCAGAAATTACAAAATGAATATTCATATTTGTGCTGGAGTGGCATCAACATCAGAGCCTGATGCCGCAATCGTCGCCACAGCTTATTGCAAATGAAAGCCGGATAGTTTTTCATTATTTCGCAGCATTTGCAGCACAATTTGTTTGTAGCTCCTCGCCAAATACAAATCTGCATGCAGTTGGAATTTTCTTTTTCCCTCACATTGTGCTGTCTGTTGTCTCTTTGTTTATTTGTTTTTAGGGTGCCTGGACCTACTGGACCAGAGACGACCTCTCTGTGCTCCGGCTCCGAGGAATGGACTGTTGTTCGGCTCTTTTGCATAGCTTTACAGTGCGCTTAACAATGAAATTTGCGCATAACCACATGCAAATTGCCAACCCACAACATCACACACACACACACACAGAGACACACGGGGCAGATTGGAAAATTTACAAATAATAATCTACGCGCCAGGCAAAAGAGAGGTTTGCCTGGGATTGGAATGTCAAAACGAAATTTGCAGCAAGCCACAGAAACATGCAAAAAAATAATGCATATAAATAAAATAATAAGTGCACGGCTCTATACGAACAGTAAATGCTCTTTTTTTTATCGCCAAAAAGAAAAGAGAACAGCGGAAATCAGCAAACAATGCAAACAGTTTCGAAAAGGAAATTAAATAGCAAAGCGTGTTTTTTATACGAGTTTGTTGACCATTTGTAACTTTGGCTGTACACGCCTGAGGCACATTTAGTTGAGGTAGAACACAACACACATACATATAGTATATATATACATCGCAACATATTGAAACATATTACATGTCGTGGCTGGTTTGGCTGGTTGCTCACCCCCTTTTTTTTGGCCAAGCGATTAATCGATAAATGGTATTATAATTGGCGTTGTGCTGCTGCATTACGCATACGCCATGTTGTTCGGCATCATATTTCATTTTCGACAACGCAGAAGTTTTTTTTTTTGTTGTATTTATCAGTTAATTAGAATTTGTGCCTAGTTACAAAAGTCTGTCTGCCCGGAAATGGCCCAAAAATTGTTAGCAACATTTTGCACATCCGTTTCAATTTAACTTTCGCTTGATGTGATGCAGCAGAAAGAAAATGAAAGAGCGCAAAAAAAAAACAACTGCAAACAATTCGTAAATGCAAACCGAACTACAGCTTGTTACTTTTTTGTTAAAAACTGCACACACACACACACAGACAGTGAGAGTCGCATACATGCTCATAAATTTAAAAAATGTAATATCCCTCTTACGGAAATGACAATTTATTGGTGGTTTTTACTATTCGCAATTTATTTCAACTCCGCAAGGAAATGCATTGCGGATGTAACGCCCCGACGTTCCACAAACGTACTACCGCCCATCCCTGTTTCCCCCCTTTCCCACTCTTTCTACAGTTTACAGTTTGCCGTGACCATTGCCATTTGCTCGGGCTGGCAGAAAGTTGACGCTGCAAACAAACAGAGCGACAGAGCGAAAGACAGACAGACAGACAGACAGACAGACGGATGGACGATGCACGGGACAAGCAAACATGTACGACAGTGTAAATATAAAAATAAAATAAAAATAAATATAAATATCGGCTGCAAAGTGGCCAAGGCAGCCACAGGAAGGGAGGAGAGGGGCGTGGCAGCAACCACAGCAGCCCACAGCTGCTGCTGCTGCTGCTGCTGCTGCTGCTGCCGGACACCAAACGTTGCCCGGAACGCGGCTGAGATTGAAAATCCGTTAAGTCATCGCCACTGCTAACCGCTGTGGCCGTTGCTCCTCGTTTTTTATCCCACACATTTCCCTCCTCCTTTCGTTTTTTTGTTTTGTTCTTTTACTGGCTGTCAATGTACGTTGTATTTTTGTTTGTACTGTTGCTTTGCTGCTGCTCTTGCTGCTGCTGTGGCCAAATCCTATGACAAATAAACGCTTCTCCAGCAATTTGTCGTTGCTGCCGCTGTTGCAACTTTGCTTTTAATTTAAGCGCCTCTCGCATGCCCAAGGGATTTGACATGGCGGTCATTGAGATTCGCAAAATCCTGCTGCCAATACAAGATTGAGCCAACCAATGTCATACACTGGAAGACACATCACAAAACTGCACGAAAAACTGCAGCAAAATGCTGAATGATAATCCAACGAAATTTAAATTGTGTTTAAAAAGTAACAAGAACTAAGAACTCAAAATACTAAAACACGACAATTAAACTTAACATGCGAATATGCGAAAGAGTAAAAATTAGGATTATTAACGAGAAAATAAATGTGTATTAATTTTAGTCTGAGTGCTTGAAGAAAACTTTTATTTATATAACAATTTCGCATGTTCAGAATAGGAATAAAAGTTTTGACTTTCTGAGTCCCAAAAATAATGTCTAGTGTCTTGCCTAAGCTAATCCAAAAACTTAATAGTATAATGCGCTTTCAAAAGCATACAATGCAATCCACTAGCTAGTGTAGAAACTTATAAATAAAAGTGGAAGTTAAAAAGCCAATTATTTCTACAGAGAATATAGAGAAAGTATACAACTTCAACTATCTAGATATTTGATTCATTCTGTTCTGGGATTTTTATTATGCATAATATGATAAAGTACACAGAGAAAAGTCTTGAATTTTTGTGGAAATATTCCTTTAAACTTCAGAAGCCAACTTGAAGTTAAAATTCCGAAAATATACAACGTGATTGATAAGTTTGAGGAAAAGTGTACACAAAGCATTTGAGTCATTAAATGTTTAAGAAAAAACTGTTTGCAAACACAGAGAATACAGAGAAAAAGTATAAAACTCTAACTGTATGCGCTTTCTAGAGATTTAATTCTTTTAACATGTCCTGTGATTTTTAGACTACGCAAAAGAAAGACTTTAAACTTCAAAAAGCTAAATCTACTTAAAACTACAATTTAATATTCAAAATAGAAAACTCATTAGATGAGATGGGATTCCAGAAGACTTTGTGCAAGAACACACAACATATTATAAAACTACTGTTAATCGCAATCTAATAAATTTTCTAATTTCTCTAATACTTTATCTCAAATAGCTGAGGAAAATTGTTAATTGAAATAGATCTTCTACAACATTTGTTCGTATTTCAATAAATTACAATCACAAGGCAAACAAATTCAACTCATTTATATGCTGGTCAAGCAAACAGTTATACTCGTATATAATTGAACGATGTATATATGCTTTACACTTCAAACAGTTCATTTATCAGTTGGGTATTCCACAACATTACGATTAATCTCATGCAACGTTTTTACCCAAACAAATTTGCATATGTAAAACTGCCAGATAACTAGAATATTTTCTTACTTGAGATCAAGTCAAGAACCTACGCAAAAGCTCGGCTCATTGCGAGCCTGAATGTAGATCGGGAAAAGCTTTTTGTTGTAAGCTTTGGGCTGCGTGCTTCGATGCTGATGTTATGGACTTGATTGATAATAACAAACTCAGTTTCACTTTAGTCGCAAAGTAACGCAACGCCTGTCAAGATGAATACAAGCACTTTGCTCTGCCTAACAATCTGTGGCTTTATGCTGATCAACTATAGCGAATCGTTGCCGGCCTGCGATCGTGTACAACCGGAGCGGGCAAAGGAATGCCAGAGTTTAGTGCGTCGGTGGTATGAGCTCAAAGATCAATACTTTCAAAAGTGCTGTGAGGAGAGTAAAGTGACCGGCTGTCCGGACTGTGAAGCAAAGGCCAAACGTGATGCAAGCGCAAAAATTAAGGCCGAAAAGAAGAAATTGAAGAGCGAAAAAGTTGATGAAATTTTGCCAGTTTCCATTGACGATCGCATTGCCTTAGGCTTTGGAGATCGCCGTACTAAAGTCTTCAGAAATAAGAGACATTAAGAGAATTTAATGCACGATTAACCAACTATAACTATAACTATATATTAACCATAAGAATTTCTATGTGATGTACACTGAAAATGTTTGTGACGGAACAGAGAAAATATTGTATTGAGAAACAGGTTTATATTCATCATATCAATAAAACACATTATTATTATTAACTGTATAATCTTGTTTTACTGGCTGGCTATGCGAGAGGTGTGAAGCGCTAGTTCAAGAGACTAGATTACTGGTTTTTGTTTTGACGTCGCACGCTTTGTAATTTTAATGATTAGCGTTTAAAATGTGCGTCACACGCTTTGAATTCTTGTGGTTTCTTCGATGTCGTGTGCCAATGATTCATTCAAATTATAACGAAAACACATTTGAGACGCGCTTAAGATAAGCGTTGTCTGAGCTTAATCTAAGCATTTACTTTTTATTCAAGCGCTCACTTATCAGCGTGTTGTTTTTTCCGTTCATTGTGAAATCGACAGCGAAGCGATGAAGTTTCACTTGTTTTCAATTGTCTTAGTTTTTCTACTGGAAGCTTGCTTCACGGTGACAGAGCCTGATTGCGATCGCAATCTTGAAACATGTCGAAAGGAAGTGCGTCGCTTTTACGAGTTGAAAGATGAATATTTTGTGGCATGTTATGAAGCGCATCACAACGATGCAGAGTGCAATCAATTTGCCGTTCAAAGGGCAATGGATAAACTAAAGGAATCGGCAAATCAAACGCAACAAGAAAAGAGCCCAATTTCTGTTAGTCTTAACTATAAAACTGCTTTAACCGGGTGTAACAAAAGGTGTAAAGGAAATGCTATATACCAAAACCTGCAATGAATACAGCCAAATAAATATGTGAATTATTTGATAAATTAGTGACGTGGATTTCGACGTAAACATTTCGGTTTAACTCTTAAGCAGTTGAGTCAGTGAGAATTTCGTTTAAAATTTCAAGCAATTAGTTTAATGGACTCTAAACGGGTTTATCTGGATCTAAATTTTATGCGACTGTCTTGCGAGTCTTCCCTAACTTTTTAAGAATGTGTTATTGAGTTAACGTGTTATATATTTGACCTAATCGGAGAAACAAATGTAATCTAAAAATGTAAAGTTACATCATTAAGAAAGTGAAATTATTATACAATTCAATGTCAGGTCTAGAGAAGAATTTTCTCACGGTATAATCAATGATTTTTTCCCAGTAATACTCGTGTTTCTCCCGGCGAGTTCAAAACGTTTTTTCATCGTTGTTTTTTCTTTTTATAGTCTTGCTGACCCAATGCAAGGCGGCTCATTTAATTTACACATTCTCACTCACAAAACTTCGCAAAACAAATGGCATATTAAACGAATTCGCGTCGATAGCAACAACAAGTTTAATACAAGACTAATTTGAGTGTGTGTTGAATATTTAGATACATATTTATACAAAATAATGTTCGTATCGAACGCCAGTATCAAAACATCTACGAAACGATGCGAACATATCTTAAGCTCTGTATTTGGCTTCTCTGTTTTATAATATTCATCACATTTGGCGATCACAGAAGCAAAAAATGGATTAAAATATTCGGCTCAACGCGGTAAGCGCAAATGTCACACGAAATCTAATTCAAATATTTCATTCTCATGGTCGTTTTTTATACACTTAAAAAGTGTTTCAATATAAATATGTTTTATACAAAAATATATTTCTTACCTTACAGACCACCAAACACAGATCATTGAGTTGCTGTTGCCAAAATGCATTACTGCAAATAATTAAAAATAATAAAACATTTGTTATTATATATAATAAGAAGTGAAAATTAAGTTTAAAATGTTATACAAATATTATGGAATAAATTAAAACATTTGCATAGTGAAAAGCTTGATAACAATGTTTATAAATAGTATTAAAATATACTAGGTCAGTGCTATTTTTTGGTATTTTAATCTCTTGTGATTCAAGCTAGAAACTCTTGAGGCTACAATTGATAATACAATGTTTACATTTGTTTTATTCATATTCATTGTGTGACCTTGGAGCGCAATCACAATTATTCTATTAATAATTATTCTAATTAGGCATGGATTTATAGCGATTCCCTGGAATATTGTTATCAGCAGCGGTAGACAAGAATTTGAATAAAATGTAATGATCAATTAGCCATTGATTAATTGCTACGGCGATTACCTAGAATTTTGTTATTAGTCTATTTGCATTTAGTTGAATTTAATGATTAGAATTTTGCTATCAGCAAAGGCGAATAGGTTAATTAATTAGAAACTGATTTACTTCAAAGTATTTTTAAGCTGATAAGAAAGGTTATCAAGACAAAACTTATTAAGACAATTCTATAGAAATCTCTGTTGATAATTCAAGTTTATATTCTTTATAGATTGCCATATTAAGACTCCGTCTGATAATCAGCTCTATGCTATTTACATACAGCTAGTAGATGCAAAAAGTTGTGCCAACAAGTGCAGCAAGTAACAAAATTTGATATTTGCCCAGCGAAATTGCATTTTCCAATTGACTTGTGATTGGGGCTGCAGTTGCAGCCAAAGCAAACTCGATTAATTATACGCTGAACTAATTGAATTAGAATAACTTAAATTAGGTAAACACAGCGCAACGAATTGAAGATGTCGACAAGGATATAGAAGGGCGAAGGGCGAAGGCCTCATGCTAATGTTATTTTAAATAAAAAAAGAAGATAAAATGAAAATGCAAATAAAACAAACATATTTTCAAAATCGAATCTGAAATGGCAAATGCCTTTTTCCCTCGAGAATTAATTAAGTGCATTAAAACTTATTGAACTGTATGAAAAGCGGAAAGTGGTGGAATATGGGATGAGGCAACACAGCAGACGACAGACAGAGAGAAGTTTGTAGAGTTGGAGATGGATGGGAAATGGCAGGGTGCAAAGGGGGCAAAGGGGACCAGCAGCACTTTCCAGTTGCATGGGAAAATTATTTAACTAGCACACGGGCTTTGCGTCTGTGCCCGTCGGAGCATTTGTGTCGTTCGCCTGGTTGACTGCAGTCAAATGCTAAATGCCGCCACAGAGGCGATGCCAACACACACACACTCGCACACACACACATGCATACACTCTAACACATGTATATAGTATGCTGGCACACACATAAAATCCACACTCACGTACGCGGCAGCACAGGAAAAGGAACGTGCCCCAGCACCAGGGACATCCAACAGATACAGCTACAAATACACTAACGGACCCATATAAAAACGAGGGTCGCCACGGCAGTTGTATCAATTGGCTAGGCAATTGAGCAACTGACGGAGGAACACTTTAAGCAAAGATTTGGCAGTTTACTATCTATTTAAACACTAAATCTTTCTATCTATCTAGTCTATCTAGCCAAATACTCTGATTATGCAGTTATTTAATTTAACTTCCTTTTTTAATAGGAAGCGAGTGCATCTTTTCATTTGTACATTCTAAAATAAGAGACTACAAGTTATTTACTTTTTGCTTTTGCATAATTTACTACTTCAAATACTTTATTGGGGTGTCATTAAGGCTAAAGTGCAGACAAAATAAAAGCTATGTATACTTAATAAAAATATAAATAAATAGCAAAAAGTTGGTTGCGATCAGATACAAATTGTATAAGTTTTTAAAGAAATTCTTCTTCTTTTTCTACTTTCTACGGGCCTTAGTAGTTTTAGCTGATAATCTGGTATATTTGGTTCTCTATGGTATATTCTAAAGTTAGTACTATATTATTATACCAAATATAGATTTTGGTTTAACTTCGGCATTTTTTGAGGTATACCTATTTTGATATATTTTGTAGCTTTCTTACTTATTTATTTTGTCTTTAAGTTTTTGTACAACTAAAAAATGGGGAGTTTATTTAAACCTATCAACTAAAAATTCATTTTTATTTGAAAGTAGGTTTTTAAAGTAAAGATTCCTGCATTAGAATTTATTATCATATTTGATTTATTGTACTCCTTTTTCATAACCACTTTTGTGTTTTTAACATACCTTCCAATCATTTCAATATTTGATATATGTATGAAGCAAATTATATCACAATTAAATAAAATGTTATTTTTAATAATGCCAAAAGATACAGAGAGGCATATCATTATAAAGTAATGATATGCAAAGAATCTAAATTCCAGTTCATCTAGTGGAATTGTAGCTAAGACATAAATTAAATTAAATTACTGTAATCAGTTTTCATATAAAAATAAATTAAACGATAATGTTGGTCTGCCTCTGTTAACATATACTCAATTATTGAAAAAATATTTAATAGTGAAACAACTTTAGTGTCAGCCCTCGCCCTCGGTTCGCATTGCCACTGTGGATGTGTAATGCGTGATGGAAAAGTTGCTGCTGGCGCGTGATTCCAATCGAGTTATTACAGAAATTAATCATGTTGAACATGCATGGGAATTGCATATATATATTTCGTACAGAAAGTGAGCGAGATGGCTGCACTGAGTGAGCGAGTGAGACAGAAAGAGTGGGAATGTACATACGTATATGCATACTTGTATGTATGTGTATATACATATACATATGCAATCTGCTGCATTTGCATAGCACAGCGAGGACATTTGTCCGTGTGTGTGTGCGAGTGTGTGTGTGTGTATAAAAAATGGCAACCTGGCAGCTGAATGTGGAAGCAAAACGACCAAAGATTATCATTGTAAGCATTCTTTGAGTGAGTGATTAAAATGCGTGCATGAAAAATGTAAAATTGCGGTACAGCGAACGCTTGAAATACGACTATTGTCATAGCCATGCACTCACAACACACACACACACACAGCAGTCACACACAGCACTCACAACACTTGCAGTTGCACTCTGCGAGTGGCCATGTGTTAAGTTTAAAGCATTGTCAGAGCTGCGTAATTTGCATTGATTTATGTAAGGTGACCTGCAGCCTGTGCAACTGGCAACTTGCAACCTGCAACCTGCAGTGGCAACTGTAAATGCAACTGCAACTGCAACTGCAGCAATGAAACGATGTCAAGGTGCCACACACATGTAGCAGACGGCGATGCACTGTTAATGTGTCTACGGCTACGTTCCGGGGCACGTACATTCAATTAAACGCCCTTGAGTGCCAGCCACGCCTCCAGGCGTACGCCTTTGTTCCCTCCCCCCCCCTCTGTGTGTGTGTGTGTAAGGGAGTTTATTGGCATGTCAGTGGCATTGGCAAGCGACAGTGGCCGAGAGCAATGAGCTAAAGATAAATAACAAGCCATATAACGCATACGCACTGTATGCCCAAAGTGCAGGCGTGCGTTGCTTATGCAAAAAGGAAGCGCATGTGTTTGGCCATTGCCATTGCCCTACAAGTCTCCGTCTCTCTCTCTCTCTCTCTATCTGTCTCTGTCTCTTGCCTGACACAATCGCTTGGCAAAGCCCGGACAACAGTAAACAAGCACGCAGCGAGATAGAGACTACCACATGGACTTCCCTCTCTCCTCGCCTCTTCTCTGTCCGTGGGTATAACTTTGGCGCTTGTCAACGCTGCCCACTGACAGTCCAGCGCTTTTGTGCTTTTCCCTCTCCCCTCTCTCCGCCCCCTTCCTCTTCTCTTGTTTGTCTCTCGCTCGTTTTTCGGTGGAGCAGCTTGTGTGCGTGTTGCATGCTTTCAGGCGTTGATTTCCACAACTGCCAAACGCTTGTCTTTTGATCTTACCGTGACCTCGTTGCATGCTGTCCCCCTCGGGTCTGCGTTTCTCTCTCTCTCTTAACCCTCACCCATCACGACTTGTAGCAAATGCAATTTCAATTAAATTTTAAATATTTATGCAGTTGCAACAAAACTAGCAAAAATGCAAAAAAAAAAAATAGTTAGAAATACTTGCAACAATTGCAAAACCAAATGACTTTCATTTCTCTCGCATTTTCTGTTCTGTAGTCCAATCTATAAGGATTAGCATATGGTCTGCATTTCACACTCTGATCGGTCATACAGATACAAAAAGAGTTGAACTGCCTAAAAACTGACATTGCGTGAAATGTGCCAAGTTCAAATTTAATTCTTTAGCAAGACTGCTAAGATCTAAGCAATGTAAATGTTAAAGGAAGGTTTGAAACAATTAAAGCAAGTAACAAAGCTTAATTTGAAAGCTTTCCAATGAAAGCAAAACAGTTCGGTATTCATTTTGAAATATATCATTTTAATATACCGCAAAAATATCAAATATATCGTTTGATATATACCAAATATACTAAATAATATACCAGATTGGCAGCCAAAGCAACTAGGACCCATAGTAAGTTGGCGTTTTTGTCCACACAAAAGCATTTTTGAAATAGCTGTTTATGACTATCTGATCGCAATCAGGAATCATTATTATATATACTGAAATTCGAGATTTAGCTTCAAAATTACGCTTATTATTTGATTGTTATCGATTTGATTGGGCCGAAGTTTCAAAAATATTTAAATCAAACTTGATCTGAGTGCAAAAACAAATTTGATTAATAAAGGTGTTAAATAAATGAAGGCAAAGAAGAGGAGAGAGAGACTATAATCTGTATATTTGAATAGTTCAAAGTTGTTGTTTGCTTTAATATAAAAAAGTGAAAGTATTTGAGTTTGAACTTAAATAGTTGATGACCCAAAATTAGTCTGTCTATAGTTGACAGTTTAGAAAGAATATAAACTCTTTACTTTCAAAAAGAATGCAAATGATGCACGACAAAGTTACTCAATGTGTAGTGAATAGTTTAGACCGAGTATTAACTCTCAGCTTGCCATTTTAGCAGTGAAGTTGCTAAAGAATTTCGCATGGTTTATCCTTCGAAAAGTTCGCCAGGTAACTCTAGTATGTGCTATGTGCTGCAATGTTAGCACAAATCAAGACAAATTGATTTCAATTACCTCCAACTGTCTTTTACATTCACTTGCTCTCTTGTTGTTCTTGTTCTTCGTGTACTTTCTTATCAGTCGCACAGTTATGCGCTGGCTGGCTATGACTTTGAGTTTCCTGGCAAATGTCACAGTGCCCATAATTCACTGTCTCATAAGAGAGTGTATTTTCTGTGTGTGTGTGTGTGTGTGTGCGAGTGTGTGTGGCGGAGGTAAAGCGTGTAAATCATGCCAGACGCGTGAGTTGCCTTCTGCGAGTTACTTAAAACGAGCAATTGTACTGCCACGCCCACCCCGCCTCACATATCGTAGCTACTTGACGGCCAAATAATGCCACAAATAAATCTAATAACGCGCCGCATAATTTGCATAATTCTCGTATTTAATAGACATGGAAGGTAGGCGAAGGTAGCCAAAGCAATTGAAGCTGCCGCAGTCTCGCGGCAGGTAATCGTCAGGATCTGGCTACAGTTGCCTGCTTCCCCCATAAAACACTCAAAGGATATGCTGACAATGAGGCTTAACTCGCACACACACACACATATACACATAAAGCGACTGCAATGTGGCACGAGGCAAAGAGCTGTAGCTGAAGCTTATGCCCCGAGTGTAGCTTGTGCCTCGGCATGCGCCTAAAAGCGCGCTTAAATAAATTCAATTTAACGTGACTAATACCATTTTATCGCATTGTTTAAAGCATGAAACGCTGCACAGGATACGAACGAACAGTGAGCTGCTCCCATTCGCCCCCCTTTCCACTCCAATTACCGCCGCTGTCTGTGTGTGCCAGGCAGTCAACCAGGCAGACGGACAGACAGACAGATTACCTGCCTCACGTTGTCTTTTTGCCCGTGTGTGTTTGTGTGCTCCAACAATATTGTCAAATTTCATACACAATTCTGTTTCTGTTTCTGTTTATGTGTCTGTCTGTCTGTCTGTTTGTTGTTTGTGTTGTTGCTCCTTTTGTCTGTGTACTCGGTGTATTACTATCTGTATTTATGTTTGTCAGTCTGTGTATGTGTGTGTGTTTAACTGTTGCGATTTACGGACTAAACGGCAACCAGGACGTCGACTTCAACAACGAACGAACGTCGACGACGACGACGATGCAATGAGGAAATAATAAATACAACATTTGAGGAAATTGAATTGTATGTGCTTATATGTGTATCTTCCAAGTATACACACATATTTTGCACACACACACACACACACACACACACACATATATGGAATACATACATGAGCCTACATGCTGAGTGTTGGCTTGTATAAATATGACTGAGGCTTGTGCAGGCGACAAAAGTGAACGATATTGAATGCGTTGTAATTAATATGTTGATAATTCCCAAAAGCACAAAAAAAATTACGCTTCAGCTTATCAATTTCTGCGCTTAATTTAAGCATTTACTTTTTATTCAAGCGCTCACTTATCAGCACATTGTTTTGAACGGAAGTTCATTGTGAAATCGACAGCGAAGCGATGAAGTTTCACTTGTCTTCAATTGTCTCTTTTCTACTGGAAACTAGCTTCACGGTGACAGAGCCTGATTGTGATCGCAATCTTGAAGCATGTCGAAAGGAAGTGCGTCGCTTTTACGAGTTGAAAGATGAATATTTTGTGGCATGTTATGAAGCGCATCACAACGATGCAGAGTGCAATCAATTTGCCATTCAAAGGGCAATGGATAAACTAAAGGAATCGGCAAATCAAACGCAACAACAAGAAAGCCTAGCTCCTGTTGTTCCAAACTTTAGAACTACCCTCGGCCCATGTGGCCAAATTTGTAAAAACAATACTAAATATAGAAACAAGAATTAAAATTATTGAATAAAACAAAAAATGTTATCAACATCTAAGGAAATTTGTGAATTGTTATATAATTTGTATCAATTAGTGACGTTAAATTTGACGTAAACATTTCGGTTTAACTTTTTAGTTGTCGAGTCAGTGAGAATTTTGATTTAAATTTAACTGACGCATAAAATATAATAACAAGCAATTAGTTTAATACCCAAATTCCTATTAACGTCATTGTATTAATAGTGCAACTTCTAAATTTCTGCTGCATAATTTCGATTGTGACATTTTTGTCGGTTCGCTGAGAGTTCTTCGCGTTGCGTCGCCTCGATTGTTCTGTTTGTGTATGTGCTTATAGGCCACTTTGTTGTTGCTCTTGTAGTTGTTGTTGTTGCTCTGCTGTGGCTGTAGCTGCAGCCAGTAAATACTACAACAACAACATACAGCCAACGTTATTTGTATTGAAGTTAATAAAACTGCCTTTTATGGGGCGCTGCTCAATATGTTTTCATGGCCATTTGAGCGCCTGAACGTATGCAGCAATCAAATTAAATGTTATGTACGCTTTTAAAAGTGAGCACGGGAAGTGAAGTGGAGATAGGAAGAGAGAGAGAGAGAGAGAGGGGAAGCTGATACATATTGGCGGCGCATCGATGCGTTGATGGCCGACTCCCGGGGCCGATCATCGACAATGCCAATTTGGCAATTTGGCAATGCTTACTTATGCCAATCAAGTGCTCAATGAAATCAAAAATTTTTGTGTCCGCCGGGCAACTCGTTTCCTTTTTTTGTTGTCCCTTCTTGTATGCATGTTGATGCCAGAGGCTTGCTGTGATTATGATTATGGAATCATTATGGCGAAATCTTTGCTTTTATGCGAAATTTGCATTTTTCGTATGCTCTTTCGCTGCTGCTTCTTAATTGAGTTAACAGCTTTGCTTTAGGCTGATACTCTGATGGAGCCCAGAACTGAATATTAGTTCAATTTTTGGGAGTATACAACATATTTTTATATGTTTTTTTTTTTTATATCTATCACGCACAGTTTTGCATAACAAATTTGCTCAGCTTCCAAATCCGCAAACTCAATTTGTGCTCGGTTTTTTTCTTTTTCTTTCTTTTTTTTCGTGTGGCCATGAAAAGCAAAAGCAAAAGCAAAGACATGGAAAGTCTGTGTGAAAAATCCATGGAACATTTGTCAATTTTATTTATGGTCACGTAGCGTTTATATTTTGCTTTAGATTCCTTTCTTAATGGCTGCAGCAACAAGAACAATGCAGATGCCACAACAGCAGCGGGTGTTAAAGGCCACTTAAGTGCTGAAAAATATTAGCTAGCAGGTGAAGCTTTAGCTAAGTACGCGCCTTGCAACCAGCAGCCTCACCTAGCATAATTACCTTTCGCCATTGCAACACACTCCGTTGCCACACTCTGGGGCACGATCGCGGGTAACCAAAAGTGTGCAGAAGGTGTCTGGGTTAATGCACAAACAAGTGGCAAGCAGCAACCAGAAGTTGAGTGGAGTAGAGTGGAAGGCAGCAACATTCTGCTGCACGCCATTAAATTGCAAAATATTTTCAAGGTTCATTATTAAATGCCCAAAGTCAGCGAACTGCGCTTAATGTGAAGCTAACCAAGTTAAATTGATTAGCTGCAGCAACGGAAACAGCACTGTAAATTATGTAGTCTAATACAATAAAAGATTTATGGCAACAGCTCTAACATAAACAATGCAAATTCCTTGTGCAACAATTCACACTGCATAGCTACAAATGCTGTTGAATTTAACTTAAATATTTTATCAGCTTACATCATTAGGATTCAACTAAAAATTTTATATAATAATGTATTGTGGGAGAGACGTAAATAAATGAATCATACTTTTGTAGATCTGCAAGAAATACTTTTGTAGGGCTTAAGTTGCTTCGGCTGCGATTCGGTATATTTAAGACTGTATGGTATATTTTTAATGTATGGTATAATGGGAGGTAATTTGGTATATTTTCGACTGTATGGTATATTTTGAATGTATGGCAATTTGGTATATTTGGAACTGTATGGTATATTTTGAATGTATTGCTCCGCACAGGCTGGAAAATTGGTATATTTTGAATGTAGTGGTATATTGTTGATTTGATTGCCAATTTGGTATATTGTTAACTGTATGGTATGTATATTTCGAATGTATATATATATACTAGAAATTTGGTATATTTTGAATGTATGTCACACTGGCTGGCAATTTGGTATATTTGGTATATTTTGTGCCGGTATTTTTTTTAGTATGTTTCCGGTATTTTAATTTGCTATATTTTTAGATTATTATTAAAGATTAGTATATTTTCTTTTTTGGAAAATTGAATACTTAAATTAGATTTCAAATAATTTAAAAATGATCAATTATATATTACTTTCGAACAAGCTTAGCTTTAAATATTTCTTTGTATTTCTGCCTTCTCTTTCAACACGTGCATTGTTTTTTTTTGAGGTCAATTTGACATTCAATTTTGCAACGCTGGCTAAGGCGCAAACAATGTCAGCAATTTTAAGCCGCAACACTTAAAGTGTGAACTTGCACCGAGGCACTGAGTGTGTGTGTGTGGTTGTGTGTGTGTGAGTGCACAAGGAGATGCCACATTATGCCTTGTTAAAAATGCCCAAAGAGTGAAAGCGCCACAAAAACTGAAGCGAAATGTTATAAACTTGTGCGCAGGTAAGTCGCACATACACCTATACATATATATGTTTGTCTGAGTGTGAGTATGTGTGTGTGTGTGTGTTGCAAAGTCTCATCATCATCGTGTTAACAAAAGAGCATACTCAAGTTTCATACGAAATGCAATTCCACTTTTGCGCACTTTATGTCAACATGTTGTACGTAAATCTTTGTGTAAGACTATGCCAAACGCTTTGGCTCTTTTCGAGTTCAGAGGGCAGTAGTTCAGCACAGAGAGAGTGAGAAGGGGGGGGAGGGGGTGGGGGGAGGGGAAAGAACGGTTACGACATGAGGGACACTGTCCTGCGTGTGTGTGCTTTTCTCTTTTTTTTTGTTCTGTTTTTTTGGTGGGTGGTATTGGTTACACATATGGACTTCGTAGCGCTGCTTGTAAAAGTGTCAAAAGTGCTTGAAATTTCAGCAGGCTTTACAGCCAGACAGAGACAACTGGAGAGTGAGAGCCACAGAGAGAGAGAAAGAGAGAGAGAGAGAGGGACAATAAAGTCGAGCCAACTGGACAGACCAAACTTTCATTTCTGGGCTCAAATGCAGAAATCACGCTCATATGCTCACTTGCACGCAAAGTCAAAAGTCTCTTTGAATGTGCCCCCTTCACCCCTCCCCACCCCACCGCATATAACTCTCTCGCCCCCTCAACTAGTTTTTCTTGCTAGCGCAAAATTTGATATGCGTATTTGTGTTGCGCTTTTCTTTTTTGGCTGCCATCCAGAACAGAACAGCAACACAGTGGAAGAAAAATCTTTTGCACCACGCCAAGCGCTGTTTAGGCGTCGTAAATAAACAAACATGCCGCTAGACATACACTGCCACGCCTACCGCCCCGCCCCCGCCACAGCGTGTGTGTGTTTGTTGATGTTCAGTTGCCATGAAATATTTGACGCTTGTAGCGCTTTTCACTTTGCGGCGGGAAAAGCGAGCAAAAGTGTTCGTTTGCTTGCCATCACAACCGGAAGTCGTAGAAGGAAGTTCTCAAGGAAACCAAGCATCTGGCTTTGGGATGTTGCCCGCCTGCCGCCTGCCGCCTGCTGCCTGATGTCGCCTGCAACGTTCTCTCTACTGCATTGAATATGCTCTGCCAGCTGCAGTTGATGTGCTGATTAATGTGCTGAGCAACTTGCTGCATGTCACTTTAATTAAATTGCCAACAACGTTGATAAGATGACAAATAGAATTCGAGTTAGTTTAAACATTCAATAAAAATCAATTTATACACAACTAATAATGTTTTGAGCAGAAAAATTAAGCCTCAGCTAATCATAAATTAATCCTTAATGAAGCATATTCTCACTGCTTTATTTAAGTAAGCTATGAACAAAATGGACATTGTTTACGATACATTTTTTTTGGCTTACTACAAACTTCATTCTTGGTCTCATATTCATTTATTGATTTAACTTTACACAACAATTCCAACACTTCAAGTAATATTTTTTAGTATTTCGTCAGTTAGTTTGTTAGCTTATAATTTTTTAAAATTTTCAACATTTACATAGTATTTTGTTAGACAGATTTGTTAGCTTACAATTTTATATGATCATGAACTTTATCATAAAATCACACCCTCTAACTGCAGCTATAATTTTATGATCATTTGATGATTTTATGATCATATATGTATATTCCCTTTTTTAAGCATGACGATTCTTCTAAAAAAAGGAAGAAGTTTTAGTTTTAAAAGGATTGAAACTTCTCCTTAAATTGTTTAGTTATCTTTAAAAGAGCAAGCGTTGTTTTGTCTTAACTTCTGTTTAAATGTTTCCTTGCAAAATTATATTATATCTTAAAGGTTAACTATACTAGGGAAGAAACTTAAAGGCCTTATCTGATTGCAATAAGGAATCGTATTCGTTGTATCAATAAAATAATAATGATAATAAAAAAGTTGAATTCAATGCATTGAAATGCAAAAAAACATTAGTATTTTCTAAATATAATGCAGTTAATATGAAACTACATTTCAACAATATTTTCCGTTTAATAACTTAATATTTGGCTTAATATTTCCTAGTCAATTTTAATCGCAATCAATTACCGCTTTACGCATAGTTTTCTATCTAACTTCTATTCATATTCTATGCTTTAAAATATAAAAAACCTTCTTTGAAGAAAATGCTAATTGCATGGCAAATTTGTGGAGCTAAACGTTAGCTGCAAAATGGCCATAATATTTACCATACTATATGCATAAATCCTTAGCGATAAAGTGCATGTTCTCTACGTGTGAAATGGCAGCGCATTGTGACACTTCCGTACAAAGAGAGAGATGGAAAGAGAGAGAGAGAGAGAGAGAGAGAGAGAGAGAGAGAGAGAGAGAGAGAGAGAGAGAACCCAATCCATATTTACCACAGCCCCCGCAGCAACCTCAGCGAACAACACAACAGGAAAGCAGCTCATGTGCATGAAGCACGAAGTAGGAGACGGAAGGCGGGAAGCGGGAGGAAGAGACGGGCAATATAACTGTTATTGACACGGCATCATATTGAAAATATGCAGTTTTCTCATGTTTTTTTCGATGTCGATGCTCTGCGCTTTTCACAGTGCAACTGAGCTGACGTGGGAAATGGGAAAAAGTCCAAAAGAGAGAGGGTGGGGTGAGGTGAGGAGTGGGGGCGGGACTCATGAAGTGGCTCCAATGGTTGGGTAAATAAATGCGACAACATGGCGGCGCATACATGCTATACTATACTATATATCAAAGTGCAGTATCGTGCATATTTTATGTGCCTCATCCCCCACTGCAAACAGGACACTGTCAAGTGACGGGAGTGTGAGAGAAAGAGAGAGAGAGAGGGAGGGGGAGGGGGAGGAGAGCTACACACAGGAGACATCATCATCATATTACACAGATAAACGCCTTAGGCAGACGCCTGTCAAATGCAGAGATAGAGATAGCACTAGCTAGAGAAAGAGCAACCAAGAGAGAGGACGAGAGAGAGAGTTTGCTGACAGCTTATGATTTTGTAATTAAATGCTGTTATAAGCAAACACATTCCGCCCCTCTCCTCTCTGAGCAATCACGCCCATATTCCCCAAAGGTTTTGACATATATAGTATATAATTCACAGTCACAGTTGCGATCAATCAATCTCCATTGACTCGAAGGCCAATGCACTTGTCTATTTATTCGCTCTCTAATTAAAATCTATTAATCTTCAAAATACGCACATTATTATACAGCATATTTCACTTGTGTGTGTGTTTGGCATTTATCTAGCATACTTCCTGGCGCTCTGTCAAATTCCATTCAATATTGCATTGATTAGGTGTAAATTTATGCACAAAACTATATTGTTATTGTTGCTACTCTACTCTCTGTTCTCTGCTGTTTGTTGTTTGCATTTTGTCGTAAGTATCTACGCATAATTTATGCATGTGCCTTAAGCCAAAACTCGGAATTGCGGTTAAGTATTTGATTTGCGATTTTGGTTGCTTTTCTTGCCACTTAAAATGTCTCTCAACTTGTGGTTAAATCTGCTAAATTGCTAAATATGCTTGCCACATTGTTGAGCAGCTTTCTTGCTCTGACTCTCTGTACAAAATGTATTGCAAATATTTCTATTACATATTTTTTGACGCATTAAAAACAATTTTGCTGCTTAATGATTTACAATAATAAGTGCTAAATATCTTAAGCACTTCAAGTGTTAACAATTTGTTGCATTAAAATTGTAAATGAAATTAGTTATTGTGCGGCAAAATACTCTGTAAAAAGTTCACAATTTCAACTTAGACAAATACTCTGTAGATTGCCCAAACTTATTGTTGAAATGTACAAAATAAAATAGCAAATTAAAGTAGTCATAGCATTGCGAAATACACTGTAACAAGTTCATTACTTTCTTGGTATATTGATGCTCAAAGTATTGTCATATTTTAGAAAATAGAATATAACACTCATAAACAAATGCTCATAAATTCCCTAATATTAGAAAGTAACTTATAGATTATATATTCATTTTATGAAACCATCAATTCATAATTTTATATCAATATCTAAAGCAACATTTTGAAGTTTTAATATTTAAATTTTTCAACTTCTTAGTCTGTCTGAAATACCCAATTGTGTTTAATGTTTAAAAATGCCCAGCTGCATGTCAAATGTAATTGGGCAAAAAGTTGTTGGATTTCGGCGAGGTTTTAAGCACAGCACCAGCCACGCTCAATTGCACAGCAAACAGCAACAGTTACTCATAGAGCATGTTTCGACCAACCGCAAGAAGGCTTTCCCTCTATATATCTATCTGTATATATGTATAGTGACCCAAAAAATATGAACCCCTTCGCTGTGCGGCGCTAGGGACGTGACTGCATAATTTGCCGTTGTCCTTTTCCGCAACTCAACTGAACTCAACTCAACTCAACTCAACTCGACACTGGCAATTTTTGCGTTTTAATTTTCATGTCGCTCTCTGCTCTCCTTTGCTCTCTGTACTCTTTTGTACTCAACTGACAGTCAAATAAATTATTACGCTGTCGTGTAAAAGCCGCAGAGATTAAGCAATTATGTGGCACTTAATGCTGGACCAGGCTCAACAGCAGCAGCCAGCGGCTATAACTGGTTATTTTAAGGCAGCAGGCCGCCACACACTTTTCGCCTTAACATAAATTTTTGATTGCCCAAACTATTGCGCCGGATGCCGGACGTTTAGCATCCGGTAAAGCTTCCCCCACTTTATATGAAGTACTCGGTTACGCACGCTTAACCACAATTTGATTGGCTGCTGTGCGCTGCAAAAGTTTTGCGCTGCATCAGCTAAATGCAAAACACAAGAAAACCAGGTGCAGCAACATCCGCGCAACTTCCAAGGGAAAATGAAAACGAAAACAACTATGGAAACTATAGACGAGAGTGCTCGACTGCGAGATACCTGCAAGGCGAGCCAAAACCAAATAGTGCGGTATAGTTCTTGAAATATTCCTAATTAATATACAAAACAAAAAACTAAAATATATGCGGTATTAATGGTAACATATACCAAGCTAATATACCACAAAAATACTAAAAATATATACTGCAACATACCTGCTAAGCATTTTGAGTACGAGCAACACATTTTGGTATTATTATTAAAATATACCATCTAATATACCAATAAAATACTAAAATATATCAAAGGCTTTAAGTGGAAGCCATCGTGAATAAAAGCAAAACAGTGCGGCATTAATGGTAAAATATACCAAACTAATATACCACAAATATACCAATGCATATATTTGGTATATTGAAATCGACTATGAAATACCCGCTATCCATTGTAAGTAAAAGCAAAAAAAAAACAGTATTATTATTAAAATATAAGAAATTAAAATACCGAAAAATACTAATAATATACCAAAGGCTATAATTGGTATATTGATATCGACTATGGGATGTTAACTACCTTTTGTGAATATATGCGTGCGGTATCAATGTTAAAATATACCATATTTATATACCGTAAAAATACTAAAGATATACCATAGGCTACAGTTGGTAAAATGATATAGTTCATTCAAAAGTTACCATCGAGTACAAAATATACCAAATTGTCAGCCATTATATCTTTATATCTTAAAGTCTCGAAGATCCAGGTGTTCATACAGATGAACAAGATCTAACATAGAATATACATTATAGCGTCGGAGATAGCTCTTTTCTTCTTCATTTCGTGGAGTCACAAAATTATAAAACTCTTTTAACTTTCAGATAGCGGGTATAATGAACATTTTCGGCGCTATAAACTCCTAAGACAGAGCAGAAGTTGGCTTTTGTTGTAGTTGATTCTGTTGCTGTTTTTCGGCTAAAGTTTTTGGTGCGTGCGCGAAACCATAAAACCCAACGATGTGGCAAAAGCCTTTCGTTGACGTTGCCCACAAAATCGTTTTTCAATATTTCGGCTTGAAGCGAATTTAATGCAAAAACAAAGCAAAAAAAAAAAAAGAAAGGAAAACAAAACATTTGTGTTGTCACATTTAAATTGCTTTTGAATGCAATTTCTGTGATAAATATTACTTGACCCGAAAGCATTTTACAGCTGCAAGTGCATCTTGTGTATATGTTTTAATTTAAATTTTCTAATTTACGTTATTGTTATTACTAGACGAAGATGTTGCTGCAACAGCAACAGCAGCATCAGCAGTCAAAAAACAAAAACATTTACAAAAACTGTCGCATGCAAATCAATCTCAGCTGTCGCCCAGCCGAGAGAGAGAGAGAGCAAGAGAGAGAGCGAGACAATTTATGCATGCTGGCAAAGCATTTCGGGTCGCAATTGTCCTTTGGCTGCCAGCCAGGCAATGTTGTCAGTCCTTTTGACTGACTGTCTCTTTGTCTCTCTGTCTATCTGTTGTTATCCACCATGTTTCATTACATTTTTGCAGCTCCTCACCGGTCACTTGTGAGCCGAGCAGAATTGTTACTACACAATGGCTATAGTAATCGGTGGCATTGCACAGATATAGAATGGGAATGTGCAAAATATAGAGCGACAGTGCAGTGGCCCATGTCATTTGTCATTAAACACTTTGGAGCAGCCAAGCAGAGCTGAGCTGAGCAGAGCAGAGCAAGTGGCAGAAACAGCTGTTGACAACGAGGCAAGCTTATGGTTAACATGGCGTATGCGCAATATGTTTGCTTATGCACATCTGTATGTACCGGCTATGCATTGTAAGCTTTTGGTCATTGTTCCTGCCTTCTCATGCTGCCAGTGTGTGTGTGCATGTGTTTGTGTCTGCTTTGTTTGTCCTGTCTTGTGGTGGCACACTGAGATTCAGTTTCTCTTCTCCTCTCCTCTCTTCTCTTCGCTCGTCGACAAAAACCATAAGCAAAGATTTTAAGCGCATTTTCGAAAAATTTCAATAGCAACCAAGCAACAACAACAACAACAACCAAAAAGCAAATCTAGCAATCACATAAAAGCTGCATACATAGACAGAGAAAATGAAACCCCACAAAAAAAAAAAAAAAAGAAAAATAAAAGCTACGAAATCGAAATGAAGAGCAGAGATATCATCATAAATTTTCATCAGTTCTTAAATTCTTTCATTTTGCATTCGATGCATGACAAATTCCCAACACACCCACACACACACACACATAAACACACACAGACAATTCACTTGGAACATTTTCTATTACCGTACGCAGGGATTTTGCACTCAATTCACTTACTGCTCTAGAAAATTATTTGGCCACTCAGAGAAAGCCAAAAATGTGCTCAAGCAATTTTACAAATGAAAGGGCCGCAAGGCAACAAACCAAATGCCAAACAGCAACAACTAATAAACTCGGTAAAGTAGCTTTAACCTCAAACCCAAACACAGAGCCAGACTGAGGCAAATACAATTTTTTTATTTATTTTTTTGCTCTCCACAATTAAAATGCACTTTCATCTTTGGGCAGATCATGTGTTTGCCCCTTGGTCTATTTACAACTGCAAAATGTTCGCAGTTTTCAACCACAATTTAAAAGAGCTATTTGACTATTTGGGTTTAATTTTAATTTTATATTACAAGCACATTGCCTAAAGCAGTACCCAAGAAAAGAGCGTAGTATTAAAATTATACCGCCTTTAATTTATACTAACCTCAAAAGTGAAAAATTTATCAATAAAATGAAAGCTGCAGGCAAATTTGTTTCAATATGATAAATAAATGCTCGAATCTGTTTTGCTAAAATACACAAAAATCAGTAAAAAAAAAAAGAGCGTAGTATTAAATTTATACTGCATTTCATACTAAGCTCAAAATTGAGAAATTTGTCAATAAAAGTTGCATCTAAAAAATTGAAGCATAAAGTAAAAGTTTAATAAAATTTTAGTTTACTTTGCCTAAAGCAGTATAAAAAAAGAGCACAGTATTAAATTAATACCTCAATAGCAAGAAATTTGTCAATAAAATTGAAGAAGTAATTATGCTGCTGGCAAATATCTTTCATTCAAAACCGTTTTGCTAAATTGCACAAAGAAAATATAAAAATAGATATGAATTATCTTTTTACTTTGAATTGCCTCAAACGCAGTATTAAATTTATACTGCATTTTATGATAACCTCAAAAATGAGAAATTTGTCAATAAAACTGAAGAAGTAATTATGCTGCTGGCAAATATCTTTCATTCTGCTTAAGTAAGTCTCTAAATTGCACAAAGAAAGTATAAAAATATGTATTAATTAAATATTTTCCACTCGGCCGGCACAAAACAATTCGAAATGGTATTTTACGGTAAGCGAAAGTATTTCATTTAAATATTCGTTGCATAAGAAAGGCCAAACACAAAGTGTGTGTGTGTGTGTGTGTGTGTGTGCTGGGCATTTAAAATGCAGCAAGCAATTTACCTTTTCGACCCATCTACAACAATTTGCAGCCGCCATTCTCTACGAAATGTTGGCATTAAGTTCATGTTAACAACAAAAGAAGCTGTCTCAAGAAAGTTCAAGTGCACACCAAAAAAAGTGAAAAAAAGTGCGGCTGAAAATGCAATTTATTCGAAAAGTACACACTTTGGCATATTGAATTTGTGATTAGGCAAATAAACTGAATGGAATTACAAGTGGCATATAGAAGCAAACAGTTTATTGTGGCCCATATGTTTTGGGGCACCTGACAAAAAATTATCGTGTGTGTGTGTGTGTCGCTTAAAGTAAATATTCATTCGCATTACTTAAGCCTAACAACAACACATTAAGAGCCGAAGCATTCACATGCTGAATTTCACTTTTGTCAAGTGTGGCAAGTGGCAAATGGCGTGTGGCAAGTGGCAAGTGTCAAGGTTGCTTGGTTCGGGGGGGCAAATAAGTAGAAATTGTTGTTCCATCAGCTTGCCAGGCGGGTGGGCGGTGTTTTTTTTAGGGGAGATTTCCAAAACTCAAGTTGCAGAAGTTGGGATTGAAGCGTGGATGTCTGGAGTTGGGTGAGAGTTCGACACACTGTCACTGGCATTGTTCGTTGGGCGCTTATGTTTTCATAATAAATTCATAGATTCGATTTATTTTTCAATCAAAATAAATATTCGCTTGTGCTGGGTTGGTGGAATCAAATTTTGTTGATTTCGTTTTGTAAATCCATATTATTGATTGTTTATAGAGATAACAACACGCAACGTGGATCAGCGGATAGACAGCATAATGTCATTTATTAGATGTTCTATGCTAATTCCAGTTACAACATATGTGCTGCATAGAGTGTTCAACTAATTAAAATAATATTCAAACGCATCAAGAATTTAATGTTGGCTGCTGGCAGGTGAATAACTGTGTGCTCCATGGTAATCAAATGAGAGCAGACGATGTGGGGAGGCAACAAATCTGCATAGCAACAACATAAATTATGCGCAAAAATACCAGCGCCAGTGTTTTATCTTGTCTATCAAGAGTGTTTAGCAAGTTTTTGAAACACTGGAACCATTATGCAAATATGCATACGGTTGCTGTGAGTTTGCTCTCTCTCTGTGTGGCAAGTTGTTGCGGGTGGCACACAGCGGGTGGCAGCTTCTGGCTCGTAAGCAATCTCAGAGTAAGTACATATACGTATACATATACAGTATAGAGTATAAGTGAATATAGCACTCACTCACCCACACACACTCACTCCCTTACGCATGTATTCATTTTGAGCGCCGACTTTTCACATAATTTTTAAATGCATTTCCGCAAGCGTCAAGTGACGCCCACAACTGAAATTGGCTTAAAAAGTTGACTCTATTAGCTAGTGTGTACAAGTGTGTGTGCGTGTGTTTGAAAGAGATAACAGACAGCTGATTGTGTCAAGAGTGATAGTAGCAGTTAACATAACAGCAGTGGCAGCTAACAGCGTGGTCTTAGCAGCAGTTAACAGCAACAGTCAACAGCAAGCGAAGGCAGTTAACAACAACGAAGGCAGTTAACAGAGCGTTCCATCGCCACTTAACAGCAGCGCTGTAACGCCGCAGCTCTGTTAATGTTAAGTTACCCTACGCAGTTTCCAGAAATGAACGCTGTTAAGGGTTGCGTTGCTTCCAGACTGGGGCAATAACAGTTCGCTGTTACAGCTGCGCTTGCTATGGATTTGACATTCCTCTGTTACAGCTGCCTTAGTTCGGTTTTAACAGTTCTCTGTTACAGCTGCACTTACTGCTGATAAAGCTACGACTTAACAGCGCACTTTGTCATAAGTAAATTGCAAAAGAGAGAAATAAAATGAGGCAAAATGGACAATAATAAAAAAAAGGGGAAAAACTGCCGCACATAATGCAAAATAAAATCAACAATTTTGCTTCACTTTGCGCACGGTAATTATGGCAAATGTCAACAAGCCAGCGTTGTTATTGTAGGTTAAGCGTGGCTCGAGCCTTGGCCACTGTTGGTTTTTAATTTCAAACGCGGAAACTGGCAAAAAAAAAAAAAACAAAAAGAATACGAATACAGAGAATACAAAAAAAGCCAGTTGGCTTGGCTTATGCCATCAGTGGGCGGCAGGAGTTTCACTGCTCAAAGGATATACGAGTGCGCACTCAAAGTTGCGTTTTCTGCATTTCATGCCGCGGCGGCAGCGAAGTTGACACCAGTAATTAACATAAGACAAAAGGCAGCACGAGTCCAGTTTTAAGTGTTTTTCCCCCGCTTTGCACTTTGCAGTGATTAAAGTAAATTTACCGGCAAAACACTCACACACACACACACAATCACAATCACAAGTGTGTTTGTAAGACTCAGGTTAGCCAAACAAAGCAAGCAAGCAAAGCAAGAGAGCTGCGGTCATTGGGGGTCGGGGTCGGGGTCGCTCTCTCTCTCTCTCACGCTTTTGAACTTTGCACTAAATTACATTGCTGTCCTTGTGTGCATGAGTTTGTTGTAAGTGTTGCTGTTTGTCATTTCCGCCTGTCGCGCCCCAAAAGTATGCAACAGTTAAATGTCTGCCTTCGACACTTGCCTCTCGCCCACTTTGGCAATGCATCAGCGTCAATATTGGCACTGAACTGTCTGTCACTCGATTATGCCAAGAGGCTCCCAAAACCCCGATATGAGCTTGACTATAAATAAATGTATATTGCTTCGCTCTTGTATATATATAAGTGTGTGTGTGTGTGTGTGTCTGCTGTAAACAGCTGCCAAGTATGTTTGTTAATATCGGTTACTTAGCGGTGGCATAAATTGACATTTTGCTTGGGCTGCCAAGAGTTGGCCGCAATATGGAAGCTTTGCCGATGGCTTGAAGGTGCATTTGAACCAACGTAAACTTGCTGATTGAAACTCACACAAACTAGAGCAGCTGCCGAAGCTATTGAAAGTGTTTAAGGAATGGGAATATTCCATTCTCAGGCATTTGACTTCAAAAGATCTCAGTCTATTTTTTTAGTCTATTTCCTGCGCATTAACTACTTTAAAATAATCAGCTTAGTGATTTTAAAATACTGAAATAAATAAATATATCAAATCCGTATTAATTTCATACTATATTTACTTTCTTACTTCTCTTAACTACTCCCAAAAATATGAGTTCAAAAAACTCTTCAACTCCAAAGCGAAACGAAGCTGGCGCCATCTACCGCTCATTCCTTTGCAAGGTGTTTCTCACAACTTTTGCCAAACAAATGAGAATATATAGCAAAAATGTTAATAAATTGTGCCGTTAGCTTGTTTTACACTTGCGTGAAATACAATACAAGTTGGCAAACTAAATTCTCTTGCCATTTTTAGACAACAAATTGGGGGAATAATATCAAAATTAACTGGAAAAAGCAAAGTTGAAATGAATCTTTGAACCTTTGACCGAAAGTTTTCGTCGGTATGTCCTTTTCAATAAAGTGTAGTTTATGATTGCGCATTTTTTGTTGTTGATCTCAAGAGTTATTTTCGGGTAGCCATCAAGAATGGACAATTTCATATTTCAAAGGCGAGCGGAAAACAAATGCAGTTGACATCTTAACGTCTTTAAACTTTTATTGGTTTTATGTGCGAGTGTGTTTTCGATTTGTTTGACTCCCCTCCCCTACCCCCCCACACACACATATGTCAAGCTCCAAGAACTCCAATCTTCAACCAAAACAAAACAAAACAATACAAAACAAAGCAAGGAAAAAAGGTTGCCCGTTGAACATTTCATAATGGGCAGTGAAAAGGACACTTTAGGCGTTCGAGCAGCTTCAAAGTGACAACAACAATTTCGTTTCGCCTTTTGTTTTATATTTGATCCTACCTGGAAACAAAACGTGTAAGTATGTGTATAGCCACTGGCTGTGGCATGAAGGGGACGGGGGTCAAAGGCCTCTCTCTGTAATTTAATGCCGCTTCAAGCCAAAGTCTAAAACATCGAAATGGTGCGTAAAACTGGGCTCCAAATATTTTATTGCAGCTGCAAACAACAACAAATTTTGTTCTATCGCATAAATTATGCAAATTTCTGGCATATTACTTTAAGCCATTTTCTCAAATTAACAAAGAAATAAACCACAAAAAAATTTAGAGTTTATATTCAAAATTTGTGCAAAATAATGCATAAACTAAGCGAAATGCCCGCGAGCGAAACGAAAAAAATTTGTGCGTCTTAAGCGAAGCAGAAGCACATTACGCATACGACAGGTTGCACACACGCGTCCAAAAGCTGTTTTAAGCTGTTTGGCGAAACGCGCAGCAACATTGTTGTAGTTTTTAATGGATTTTCATTAAGTAAAATGATACGAGATGCAAAAAAAGAAAGAAAGAAGTTGAAGAAAACAATGCGAGTTGGAGAGAGAGAATGGAAAGCTCTTAAGAAGTTCATTACAGCGATAGCCGAAGCATAGAGAGACAGAGAACTGACTGGGCAAAAGTTTATTTGGCCATTTAGTGGCAGCTGAAGATGTTTTACTTAAGAACCCGTTGTGTGTGTATTTGTGTGTGTGTATTTTGGCTGTGGCCGAGCAGCATTTATCTATCATGTTTGTAATCACTTTTCATTAGGTTTTTGTGGCTTTAGAGTCTTCTCTCGGTTCTTGAAGTCTGATTCCCAGATTCAGATACTTTTCTTCTCTTACTGCTGCTGTTGCTGCTGCTGATGCTGACTGGTTGGTTGGCATTCGCATAAAAGATTTTCGCACATGCTCGAAAATTTTCAAGTGTAGAAAACTTTTTTAATTGGAAAACACATTTAAGTGGATTTTGTTCTGCCAGACTCTCACGCACACACACGCACACCCTTTTTAGTGTGGGGAAACTTTTAATGCTGTTTATTTTACGGACCCTCCTCTTTCCTTGAAAAGTATCGCATTTAAAGTGCAAGCGCAAAACAACAAAAACTTTCAATATGGTTGTTGTTGCTGCTGTTGCATTTGACTTGTGCAATGTGCAATTGCAATTATGAGCCAGATAGTTTTCAAGCATTTCCCAGTGCATTACTAACTCATAGTTTATGCATACTGTCGACTCATTTCATTAGTTTCTCCGCTTTTTACGTTCTGCAACTGCAGCGCATAAATAAATGTTTTCGTTTTGCGTTGCGCCTTCCTCCTCCTTTGCTGCTACTGCCAAAGTAGTAAACAACATTTTAATGTTTTTAATATTTCATAACTCCCCCATGTTGCACAGGTTCAACTTCCTCCTCCTCACCCATTCCCCTCTCTGTAGCATATTAGCCAAGTTCGAAGGCAGCTTCTGCTTCTGCTGCAGCCTATTACGAGCCAGCGACTCTCCAGTCAACGTAGCTCATTAAAACTTCGTTGCCTCGTCGTGTTCGCTCGCCTTCTGCCCAACGGACACTTTCACCAAGCCAAGCCAAGCTAACTACATCTTTCACACACACATCCTGCTTCACTACGTTCTGCTTCTCCTTCTGCTCATATGTTTTTTTATTCTGACCTGGCGTTGGCACATGCCACATGCCACATGGCCACATTGCCACAAGACCCAGACTGACAACACACACCCAGTTTATGCACAATTTGTTGTGCAACATGTATTTCATGCATAGCCAAAACATAATGGACGCCATATTCCCGCATATGAAGGAGAGCATATTCATTGAAGATTGCAAATAACTTTATAAACATAGGGAATAGTTTGAAAATTCTAACAGATTGAACTTAAGATATAATATTTATATGATTTATTCATCTAACAGTTAGGAATTTTAACGGATTGAACTTAAGAAATCTACTTTTATTATTTTTTAGCCAATTGCTTGGAATTTTAATCTATAATATTTATAAGATTTTTAAGTTAATACTTTGGAATTTTAACAGGTTGAACTAATAAAGAGAATTGCAGTATAGTTTTATTTTAAGATTTTTTCAGCTAATAGTTAGAAAATTTAATAGGTTCAACTTAAGAAAACGAATTGCATTAGGATAGGATTTTTTTCAGTTAACTAACAGACTTTTAAAGACTTTGAAAAAGTTGTATTAATTGCAGGCAGAGTCCATACATTTTCCAAAGAGTGCTGTGAGTGATACCTATTTTTTTTATTTAAGTAAAATGAAATTCTTATAAACCAAAGTTCACTATAAATGAATATAAAAGTTAAATATGTTTGTTTAAGGTTTATAAAGTTTAACAAATAAAAAATGTAAAAAATTTTCAGAAAATTAAATTTTAAACCTTTATGAAAAGAACTTTTCTCAGTTTTATTTATTTTTTTTTTTTTGAGTTGAAAGTTATCTGTGAAAAAATAAAATGATATGCCCAAAAGTCAAACAGAAATAGTAGAAGAAGAATAAGCTTGCTTATTTCTCTTGCTTATTGACACATTCTAACAATATTTCTTATTTTCAATATGCATAACCTCGAGCTTTATTTACACACATGTTGCCATTGAAATTTGTTTAAATTTGTGCAACCTCTAAAGGTAAATAAAATACAAAAGCGAATTTCACATATGCTTCGAAGGTGAGGCGAGACTTTTAACAGCATGCTCAACTACATTTTATCTCTCTATTTTTTTTTTTTTTGTTTTTTTTTTGTGTTGTGTGCAGTGAAAAATATTTTACAAACTTTATGGCCTGCAGCCATATGGCAGTAAAACGCTCATACGTCATGTTGGCCAAGCGATGAAGCTGCTGCTGTTGTGGGAGCCGCAGCATAATTGCAGCAAAGCAGTCAAAATAGAGCAGACAAGGTATGTTAATGATAGCAGGCAAAAGACGAGAGTTTATTTAATTAATTTGCCAAGGCAACAAGGAGCACAAAAAAAAATGAAAACGAAGGAAATGCAGAGACAGACAAAAGCAATGACATTGCTTTAAGAAAAGGCAAGCAAGGTAAAAAATTATCGCACTGCGTGACTGAGAAGCAGCGAAGCAGACAAAACAAACTGCGCAGACAACGAGTAACTCAACATACTGCAGCTCAGCTGGATAAACAGACGGAAGAAGAGAGAGAGAGTGGAAAAGACTGCCACACATTGTGGCAAGTATATCCTTTTTACAGAGCAGCACTGTAGTCAAGTCATTTGTCTGCCTGAATGCGAAGCCGTCTTCTCATCAGTGAGCCAACATAAAGAACGTAAAAGAAGATGTGTAACAAACAAACCCAAACCCAAACCCAGACAGAAAAAAAAGGGTAAGAACGCATAGTTATTTATCATGTTATAAGTTATGATGTCAGCATGCCGGCATTATGTGACTGATAAGCGCCAGAAAATGAGCACAAACACATACACACACAAACACACACATGCTTAAATAACATAAATGGAATGAAAAATCGAGGTGTGAAAAAGTTGTGCAGTGTTTTTTCTCATGTGCCCTGTCATTTGTTCACTGAAGTCTAGGCCGTGTTTTCCTTTTTTGAATAATGGACGGCTTCTTGTTGAGCAACAAATAAAGTCAAATTCACTCACATACACACACACTTATACACACACACACACACAGTCATACACACAAAACATACATACGCATTTGCATAATAAATGAAATCAACAAACAGGCAGCTGGCTGGCTTGCTTGCAACTTGCCGCAGTTGTAAATTAAAAGTTCATGCCAAGGACATGCAGCGACATGCACACACTTGTCTCTGCATGCACACTGAAGGACAGCAACAGCTCAGCATGCTTGAGCCGCTAAGTGTCGTCGTCCCCAGAGCTGCTGCAAGTCAAGACATCAAGGCCAAGACCTCAGCTATCAGTTTGGACTTTAAGGATAATGACAAACTGCTGCTGTTGCTGCTGCTGCTAATTGCATGGCATACTTTAGCCAAAGCTGCTGTTTGACAACTGTCCGATTGCTTGGACTTTGTGCTAAACTTTCAAGCACAAAACTGTCTATTAGAGGCTTTGACTTCAGTCAATTAGCCAAAACACTTTTTGCCACTGCGCTGCATAATTCATGAAGCGCTTGCCACAGAGTGCTGACTACAAATTAAAAGCATAAATAAATATTTGAGCTACACACACATTTTGTTTTTTTTTTTTTTGGTGTTTGCAAGCGCTCTGTAATCTGCCGCAATTTTTGGCCACTAATTTCGCCTTGAGACAAATCCGCCTACTTCTGAGTACGAAGCAAAACTTGACTTGACTTGACTTGACTTTACTTCGGCCTAGGCCCGCTTCACTTGACTTGGCCCTGACTTGACTTCACTTCACTTGACTTGCGTTGAGTTCAGTTCAGTTTGGTGGCTCTCGGCTGGAGGGCAACAACAACAACAACCAAACAAGGAGCGAGCCACGCGCGCAATTGAAGTCGGGGGCACAAAAATGGCGAGCGTAATTGAAATATTGGCAGCTGGAAGCGAGTTGAATTCGTAAATTATTCAAGCAAAAACAACTGCGAAAGCAGCAGTCAAGCTGAAGATACCATGGAAAGTTTAAGAGAAGATAAAGCAGATTAAATAATAATGCTGATTACATAAAATGAAATACATTAAATTTAATTAAATTAAATACTTTTAATAATAAAGGGATTACTATGTAACTTAAATAAAATAACTTTTGTTAATCTCAAAACAAGAAAAACGAAATAAAATGGAAAATAGCTTTATTTAATAAATATTAAAATGTAATTTATATTGATAAATATAAAAGTCTCATTTAGAATTAATATTGATTAACCGAAAGTTTTTACTTGGGTAGTATATAATTTATTTCATATATAATTATTAAGACGTAGGCTAATTTAAAAGAAAAATATATAAATAAAAATAAATTCAAATGTTCGTATTATTATAAAAAATAAAGTAAATACAAATTTTTAGGAATTATGATATTTTAAAAGACTAAGTTATTTTCATTTTTTTTTCAACACAAAATAAATATGGAACTCTTTCCATCTTCGCCTTTTGCCACCGCACACCCCATTTATCAATTACCATTTTTACAGGGTATATTTTAAAAGAAAACTGGCCGCACTAACTGCTTTGGCAAAGCCGCGCTGCACTTTCAAAAATTCACTTTAATTTATAATTTATCAGTTGAGAGCTGCGAATTGCGCTTTGAAGTCGAAGGCGCATTGTTTAGGGAATATGCGTCCAAACTTTGATTGTGTTAATTAGCAAATTGGCCGCAGAATTTTTAAGGGCACGAAGTCGACCACGCCCCCCTATTTTGTTGAGAGAGAGAGAGAGAGAGAGAGAGAGAGAGAGAGAGTCTCAGCTGGTTGGGAAAAGCATCTCGATTGTCAACAACAATTTGTTGGCCACATAAAATGAAGTGAAAAGGGTAACCAATTTGCTTTTCGCTTTTGGTCGAAAATACGTTTTTGGGGCCATATAAAATGCACAATGAAATTGCCTATGTTGGCAATAGTTTCCTCTTCTTCCTCTTCTTCTTTTTCAGCATAACTGTTGTTGTCGTATTCAGCTTTTATTGTTGTTACCTTGTGTATGTGTTATGCTTTTCTTTCGTTTCTGTTCGTTCGTTTTATTTGCTGGCTTTTTTCCCCGCTGCTTTCCCCTTTTCCTCCTTTTGTTCGTCAGGTATAACGTAAGCTAAGCAAACATGCAAAAAAGTGTTAGTATGCTCCACGCGGCACTCGGCTATCAAAAAATGTCCTTTTACCACACACACATACGCACACACGCACACGCATATGTAAAAACTCAGACGTGATGTAAATTTCTATTGAATGCTGAATGGGCAGAAAAAATATTTTTAATGGTCTTTGGGCAGCCCGAAACCAGCAGAGCCGTTGACAGTTGCCTGACAGAGAGAGAGAGAGAGAGAGAGAGAGAGACAGAGAAAGGAAGAGAAAGAGAGAGAGAGAGAGAGAGACAGAGAAAGGAAGAGAAAGAGAGAGAGGAAAAGCTCTACATATGTAAAGTAATGTCATGCGTTTGGTTTAGTAAGCCAACAAATCGTGTGGCTATTTAAAGTCTAGCTGCAACCGGAAAGTATGCTATCGTCTTCTTCTTTCTTTTTTTTGTCAAGTTCGTTTATGACCAACAAAATGTTCAATATCAAATTGACTGAAGTCGCATAAAAAAAGGGCAACTTTTCTCCTAATACTGTTAACGAAATGCTTTTCAAGCTGAGCGCATTAAAATGCAAAAGAATTTTCCAGCTCAAAGTAGATGCAAAAGTAGCAACTGAATGTGAAGCGAAGGGTAACAGAAATTGGCTGAAATTGAAACGATGGAATTCTAGATTCTAGACAACATTACAGAATACAGAAATATACATTCTTAATATTCATTTATATGAATTTGCTTAGCGAAACAAATGGAGTATTATATAATAACATATTACACTCACTTTAAAAAATATTCATACATTGAATTCATCGAAGTGAAGGCTACAAAAATTGGCTGAAATTGAAAAGATGGAATTCTAGATTCTAGACAACATTACAGAACACAGAAATATACATTCTTAATATTCATTTATATGAATTTGTTTGGCTCTTTCAAAAAAGAAGGCAACTAAACGAATGGAGTATTATAAAATAATATATACACTCACTATAGAAAGCATTCTATTAAAAGAAATCATCTTATTCAGAATTCTAGAACTTCATCAATGTGTTGATGAAGTGTGTGTGTGTTCAATTCCTTGCATCAGCTAGCAATAAAATGAAAATAAGTAAAACGTCCGTCAATTCGAGGTCGATCTATTTGCACACACACGCTGCTGATGCTCAGCCATCAAAAACGATTTGTCAATGTCATAATTACACATTCAAACATCAGTGTAACAATATACAAAACACACACACAAACACATTGAGTTGGCAGACAGAGACAGACGTAAACCTTTCAAATCAACAGAATTCATAACGGCAACAATGACCTTGCGGAAAATGCCAAAAAATAACAAAATACATGCATAAATTTGTTCTATAAAATGTACATCAAAACATGCACATATATGTAGTGCAAAAATAGAAATAAATAACTATGTGTGTGTAGTTAGATGTCATTATATTGTTATGACAGGCGAATGCGAAATGCAGCATCGATTGCCTCGAAATGGCCGCAGGACGCGGCAGCAACACGAATAAACATGTCGCCTGCAATCAGAGATGTTACTTTGGCCATTTTTTGGCTAGATCTAACTACTTTGCAAAGATTTGTCTTTAAATTTATCTTCTTAAAAGTTTTGTGTAACTATCTATTTCAAAAAATGATATGCGAGAATATATAAAGAAAAGGATTAAGATGCCTTACAAAACATGTATAGATTTTTTAAAGAAACGACAAATGCCTTTCAGAAATGTATTTTAGAGAAATTGTTATTTTTATCATGTTAAAAAAAATATATATTGTACTATAAAGTGTAAGAAGTATTTTAGCTTAAAAATATTTTAGTTTAGCTATATTTTTCAGCAAAATCTAGCCCATTTTACAACCATTTTCGCTTTCAGAAATCTGGCAACACTGCAACCAACTATCTTCATGCATATTGAAAGGACATCTGTGTGTGTCTGTGTGCAAATATTTGAATATGTATTGTGTATTTGGAATTTTTTGCATAATTTGGCATGTAAAACATTTACAACAATGCAGCGATTGCATGTAAATATTCCATTCGATGTGCTTGGCAAAAGTTGTGCGGCTTTTCATTTTGATTGCAGCTGTTGCAGCTCGTTACCATTGTTGTTGCACGTGCTTAGGCACATACATAAGTATATGCAGTAAAATCTGTTGAATAAAATTTCTATAAATGCGCGCGTGTGTGTGTGTGAATTTTTCACGCCCACTTTACACGCCCCACGCTTGCATTGTTTATGGCCCCGCTGCTGTTGACAATATTTATATAGACATTTTTTGCTGCTTACCTGTGTTTATGCTTCGGTGTCAGAGTGGAACATTTTTTCTTGCTTATGCAAATATGCCAAGTTTACTTTGCTGCAGTCTTGTCTCATTTTCACACTTGTGTATTTCACATTTTTTGTCTCACTCGCGCGCGCGTGTTTTTCTTTATCGAACGAACGATGCGACAAAACTTCTTTGGCGTCGCACAAATTTCAAGCATTATTTTGCTTTACTGTGTTTTTGCCTGCATTGGTATTATTATTTATGTGGGATTTGATTTCGTTGTTCACTTGCTCTCTTTATTCAGAGTTTTTGTATATTCACCTTAAATGGCACTTTACTTTGCATTAGACATTAGACAAAGAGATAAAGTTCGTGACTCTTCATGTTAAAATTCTCTTTGATTCATAATTATAAATCGCTCTCTTTGATACTGCAATGCACTTCGCTTACGTATTGAGCGCTCTCTTTTGCTTTGCAGCTTCGATCTTGTCGCCTTTTTGTCCGAGCTTGGTAACAGGGACACGCTGGCTTAGGCTGCTTCTGGCAGGCCGCTTCTGGCAGGCCGCTTCTGGCAGGGCTACAGGAAAAAGGGCTCCGCCGACTGAGCCTTTGCTTGCATTTATTGAATTGCACTTTATACTTCGCGATTACATTTAGATTTACGATTCACTTAATATTTTACATTATTTTATTATTATCACTTCACATCACTTTTTAATTGCACAAAAAAAAAAGAGCAAAAAAAAAACCAAAGATAAACTAAGGCCGCTTCTGGCAATGCTACACGAAATAAAGCTCCATTGACTCAATCTTCGTTGGCATATTAGATTTATACATTTTGATTTATGATTCACTTATACTTTTCATTATATTATTATTATTATTATTAATTCACTTCACTTCACTTCACTTCAAAAAAAAAAAAAAAAAAAAAACAACGGGTAACTGGCGCCATGCTGTCTAAGGCTGCTTCTGGCAGGCCGCGTCTGGCAGGCGGCGTCTGGCAGGGCTACACGAAACGGGGCTCCACCGACTGAGCCTTCGCTGGCATTTATTGAACTGCACTTTGCATTTCGCGATTACACTTAGATTTATGATTCACTTAATACTTTAACTCATTATTATTATTGTTACTTCACTTCACTAAGCACTGCACTTTTCAATTTCATCAAAAAAAAGGAACATAAAAAAAAACAAGCATTCGATTTGCATCTTTTATTTGCTTGCTCCTTCACTCGCACTTCACGTCGCGCACTTCCTTTTTTATCCCGTTCGCACTTTAACACTGCGTTGCGCTGAAAAAAAAAATTGCGCCAATTTGCGCATTTACTTGGCGCACTTTTTTTACTCACTTCACATTACACATTTTATTTCATTTATCCCGCACGCATTTTTACGCTGACGATTATTTTAGAATGCACACTTTGTATTTAGTGTAATATTTATTTATAACTTTATTGGCATTTGAACTCACTTAATAATGAACACTGCGCAAGAACTCTTCTTCTTTCTAATTGTGGCTTACTTAATGTTAGATGTGGCTGTTCCATGTAACTGGCAAAATTACACACTGCCAAAAAGTACTATTACTTTGTTGCGCATTATGTAACTACTGCAGAGGCAACGAGTGTCCAGCTCACATTTGTCACTGAAAGAGAATTTGCTCTTCGCTGAGTTCGTTTACAAATCGTCTAAGCTGCGCGCGCTTTGCTATTGCATTCTCTCTTTGCTCTTTTTGCGCAGCGCAATTCTAACTCTGACGTCCTCGCTTTGGTTTGCGTAAGAAAGAAGAGTGCAGCAACTGTTTAAATCTGTTCTTTTTTTTTGCAGCTCGTCAGTTTTCAGTTGCTTAAGCGGCGTGCGCATCGTGCTAGTGAAATTATTTTTTTTTGTGGTAAAAATAAATGCAATTAATTGTTTTTTGTTTGTTTAGTGCATAAAGTGAGTGAATATTGTTGGTGCGCAGTCAAAAAAGCTGTAGATGTGTTAAATAAATGTGCATTGTTGGTTCTTTGCTGTAGTTTTGTGCGCGCCGAAAATTTTTCAGCGCGCGTTTTTCAGTGCAAGTGTTCGAAGCCGCGCTTTTTTTTGTACGTCGTCAGTTGTTTAAGCTGCGTGCGCGCCGTGTATGTACATTTTTTTTTCTAGTGGTGAAAATAAGTGCAATTAATTGTTTTTTTTTGTTTTTTGTTTAGTGCATAAAGTGAGTGAATATAGTTAAAATGAAAGCAAGCTGCAAAAGTGTCGTGCGTTTTCGATATTTATTCGTCGTTTTGTGTTCGTATTTTGGCGCGAGTGAAAAATTTTGAGCGCGTCGGTTTTAAGTGCATTTGTGTGTGTGTGAAAGTGTTGGTTCTTTTGTCTGGCCGTCATCTGATTTATTTAAGGTATTTGCATACATTTATATACGTTTATACATTTTATTGTTTATTTTAATAAGCAATTTCTAAGCATAACTCTGACTGCGAGATAAAGCAGCACCCTTGACTGCCTATTAAGTAAGAGTGAAGCGTCTCCTTCTCACTCACACTCTGTCTGCCTATCTATGACCACCTGCTGTAAGTGTATGAGTGTGTGTATTTTATGCATGCATGTATTTTATGTGTGTTGGTTGTGTGCATGCCAAGTACATTTGGGCATCGCATGCGGGAAAGAGACAGTGCAACAGCGAGTGAGAGCTCTAGAGAGCAGAGTTGCCCATAAAAGTGCTTTTATTGCTCATTTGACAATATGGTCGCTGCACCCCTTGCGTTTTGGGCCCCCCTCGGGGAGTTGTTGTTGTTGCGATGTTGCCGGTAAATCTAAATAATTTGGCAATTTTGTGCTGATTTTATTACACGCCACAAAGGTACATTAAAAACGCAACTTTTGCATGGCAACAACGCCGATAAGGCTAAATTACAATTTGGCCCACAAAAAAAAAAAAAAAAAAAAACACACGTGGCTTAAACAAGAGTAAATACATAATGCTGTGTACTATATAAAGTAAGCTGTGCACTTTTCCTTGGGTGTGCGGAAAAAATTGCTAATTAAGTGACGGGCTGAACCACAAGAAAAATCTCAAGTGTTTCCACTAAACTTTACTTTTAATTTTCCACACTTTTTCTCTACGCTTTTCTCATCTCTCTCTTTCTCTCTCTCTCTCGGTGTGTTGGCCTGCAAAAGTTATGCATTTTATGGCAAGCGTCTGATTAAACTTTGCCAGCTGCACTTTCGACAACATAAATGTGCTTAACTTCATGTGAATTGCTGCGGGGGCAACAAAGAAGTTTTTAGCTTTAATTTCTTTCATGCCACGTGGCACACACACACAAAACTGAGCAACTGTCAAATTACCTGGCAACTCCTCAGAGAGACCCAGAGCGAGTTGAACATTTCTTAGCTTTGCTTCCTGGAAATGCAATGCTAGGAAATTCATAAACATTTTTGCTTTCATTTTATGCCATGCTGGTCAAGTGGACACTCACGTTTTGGGAATACGATGACAGATTTACATAGCTTTATGGCATTCAACTCTTCTTTCCTTCTGTGCTTATGATAAGTGGCTTTATTTTCAAAGGTATTTTGCAAGCTTTTGTAAAATGGAAAAGTTTCGAGTAATGGCAAGTGAATACATTAAAAATATTCACTTGGCAGTTAGTTAACTAGAAAATTAAGGTGACTTTTGGTAAATAAATATTTTCTGAAATAAATGCAAGATTAGTAAATGATGTAGAGCATTTAGGTTTAGAAACTTTATTATTTTTAATTCTATAAAATAAATATACAAATTAATTTAACTCATTTCTGATGCATGAGTAATAAAGTTATTAAGGATTTAATAACTTGTAGGTCTAATATTATAATACAATATTTTTGCTTATCCAAAACTTCAATTTATCTCATTTATTTTTTGTATCAATAATGAATTCAAGACTCTCTGGTCACTAAAAATGATCAAGATTTCGTTTTAGTAGCGCCATCTATGCGTCATGCCGAGAACTTCTTAAATAGCCTGTTATACTTGACATATGAGTTTGCTAATAATGTTATACTGCAATTTTTTGTAATACATTTTGTTTGGATTACTTTTAGATAGTTTTAGATTTCTCTGTTAGATCTATAAAACAACTTTCTATAAAAAATTTATTTAATGAAGTGTTTTACAGGATCTTTTTAATCGTTTTCTAAGAAGAATAACTGATATAGTGTATTACATGATATCATATTATATTCTTATGTTCTCTACTTGCATTTGTGCTTTAAGTTGTCCCTTTATTTACTCCTTTAAATAGTCGCAGTTAAATGTAAAATACGAAGAGAAGCGAAAACTGTACTCAGCAGCCGTTGGTCAACAAGTTTTTAATTATAAAATAACTTTCGACCAGTTTCACATGGCAACAGCGCGAGTGTGTGTGTGTGTGTGTGTGTAGAAGGCTAAAGCACATATGCGAGGGCAAAAGAATTACGTATGCCTCCCCAAAATGGGCAACAACAAGATGAACATAACACTAGGCTTGGTGGTGGCTTCAATTGATGGCAATGCTGTGTAATTAGCCACAAATTGTTTAGGCCTAGTTGCACACGCTGCCTGCCAGATGTTCGGCTGACCAGCCCAAATTCAAATATGCGCACATCCAAAACCAAAGATGACACAATTTGGGGCATTCGCCTAGTCTCTGTGGCTGAGTGGGTGACTCTCTCTCTATGTGTGTGTGTTTGTGTGTGTGTGGTGTGTGTGTTTAACTGTATTTGGCCAATTAAGTAAGCTGCTCTCGTACACAACACGAGCTCATGTCGACGCAAATTAAAATTAAATTTTTTTTCCTTTTAGCTGCTCGCACACAAAACTTGTCGCAATTGAACTTTTAGATGCGTAGAGTGCGTTGCACGTGTCGTATACGCAATTTTGCTAGGCGTGGCAACAGCAACAGTGATACAACAAACCCATTACACTTACAACGCAGAGAGTGCATCAAATTTGCTGGTGTAGCTTAAATTTAATTGAATTTGCTGCCAAATATTTTTATTTACACTTTTGTAGCTTTCCTTTTTTTTTTTTGGCCCTTGCATAAATATGAAAATAAAACGTAGCGAAAATATGTGTATAATTAATTTGCGTGCATATATATTTTTTTTAGCGTTAGTTGGCAAAATATTAGCTTTTCATTTTTGGGCTAATAAATTGCATTGCAAATGTTGTTGCGCATACGCAACGTTAGCCCCAACAGCAACAGAGCAACAGACAACACACAGCATAGTGTAAAAGCATTTGGCAAAAGCATTTTTGGCCATTTCAATGCATTTCAAGCAGTTGTTGCCTGCTTGTCGACAACAGATGCATTGCCTTTTGCTTGAAGTTCAACTTGCTTTCTCTCTCACTCTCACTGTCTCTGTCTCTCTCTCTTTCTATGTGTCTATCTCTCTTGGTCTTTATCTGTGAACTGTTTCCTTTGGCTGTGTAACAGGTGCAGTTTTTTTGTTGTTGTTTCGCTTGTTGTTGCTGCCACAACTCAATTTATTTCAACATGTACTTTTGAAACAATGAATTTCACTTTAGTTGCTAATGGATTTTGTACGAAGCTAGTGTGCATGCGTGTGTGTGTGTGTTGTGTGTGTGTTGTTTTGTCTGTCTGGCAGGTTTACTTGCTTTGTTGTGTGTGTGTATGTGGGGTCAGCTGCCAAGAAAACTGCGTGAGACAAGCTTGAGGACTCGTCGACTCGTCGAGTTCTTTGCTTTAATGCATTTTGTTTGCTTTTTCGGGGCAACATTTTTTGTGCTTGCCACACACACACAATGACAAATGAAAGTTGACGTGCAACGCGCGCATTATTGAGACAAATGGTGCTGCTGATGCAAGGACATTAAAGGGCAGATAATTATGCAAATGCCAAATGATTGCAGCCAGCACAATGCGAATTTAAAATGCAACCAAATTGCTGCTGCAGCAGCTCAGCTTTCTCAACTCTCTGGCAGGACACTTAATTAATTTTCTTTTTGCATTACCATTTGCCCATTGCCAGTTGGCCAGTTGTATCAACAATTTTGTGGCAACCGGCAACGCAATTCAATTCATTGTTGACACTAAAAAGTAAATTTTTGCAGGCACTTGCTTGCTTGGTTCTCCGAGCTTTTTCCACTTCTTGTCTACGCAAATACTCTAAGCCATTTTGAGACTCTGCTCCTGCTCCTGTTCATGCTGTCCTGTTGCTGTCCTCTCCTGGCTGTCCTTGCGGCCATTGTCATTGCTGCTGCCTGTTGTTGTTGTTGTTGCTGCTTTTATGCTGTGTTTATAGTTTTCATGTTATTTTGTGCCTACGGCCAGACACTGTGCCACATAATAAAAGTTGCCTCGTTGCAGCAACCTGTCTCCGCCCTCCCCACCCCACCCCTTCGTTGTCTCTCTGCCACCTTTTGCGCTTTCGTTCCCTGTAGGCTTTACATTTACATTACATCTACATGTGTCTGTGATTTAGTTAACAACTCGTATTACACGCCGTGAACTTGTAAGCCTCAATTGCTTTCCAGCAAACAGATACTTGTGTTATTTTTCTCCCAACAACGCCAGAAAAGTTGACACAGGTTGAGTGTCTCTATGTGTGTGTGTGTTTTGGGGGCAAGTAATTGCCTTCTGGCCTGCAGCTTTATGGTCATAAGTGTAAAGCCAAAATTATAATTGGGTCAGTTTGACAGTTAATTGAATAATTTATGTTTTGTTACAAATACAAATAGTCAATTTTACTACTTTGTTAGTTTGGTATACAAATTGAGCAATTCTCTTTATTTTGTTATTTTACATTTAACATTTTTATTGAAACAAAAAAGTTAGTTTAACTTTTTGAAGTTGAGGATTTTGCCTCACTGCTCTGTATTTGAAGTGCCTTCTGCTTAAAATGCATGATTCCGATTTTCGGTATATTAAATAATGACTACAGTATTTATGGTAACTGAAAATTTGGTAGATATATTGTAAAGAAGTAATTTAATGTGCTGTCGGGTCTTAGCTGCTTTGGGTGACAATCTGGTATATTTTGTACTTTCTAGTATATCGATATACCAAATACAGCATATGTGCAGTCGGGTCTTAGCAGCGTTGTTTAACAATCTGATATATTTTTTACTCTATGGTATATTTTAGGATGTTATATTATATTAATATACTAAGCTCAGCATATGTGCAGTGAGATCTGAATGCTTTGGTTGACAATCTGGTATATTTTGTACTCGATGGTATATTTTAAATGTAATAGTATATTAATATACAAAGTTCAACTGCGTAGTCCGGTGTTAGCTTCTTTTGCTGGCAATCTGGTATATTTTGTACCCATTGATGTATTTTAAATGAAATAGTATATCGATATACCAAATACAGTATTTGGTTTATATTTTCTAGTTAATTTCCTGTATATTAATTCGGTATATTTTATAAATAATACTACGTCTCTCAATCGAACACTCTCGATTGTAACTTTTTTCTTTTTTGTTAGTTTTCGTGCTTATAACTCCCAAATTCTATCTTAATTTTAAGATTCTGCCATTCAACGTTGGTTTTTATGTTCATTTGGTTAAACGAAACTTGTGTTATTCAGTTGTTCAACTAGTATTTAAAATGTTAACATATTGATGTGAGGATATTCAATCAATGTGCCTGTGTTGCTCTGAATTTCGTGTTCGTATGTGTTTTATTAGATACAAACACTTTGGAGTTTGTGCTGAGGCTTAGTTACCGATGACATGTGTCAGGTGCAATCAAATACGCTTTCAAAGCTTAAACGCTTTTGCGGCACATCGTGCAAATTTCAGAGCAAGAGAGAGAGGTAGTGAAAAGAGAAGAGTTGTTGCCACAGCAACTGGCAGCAAGGCAAGTGGCAAGAGGCAACTAGGATGAGAAATGGGTTTTTGGTAGAGAGAAGCCATCACGTTACGTGGCCCCCAAAAATTTAGGCTGGCAAGCGAGTGTGTGAGTGTGTATGTGTGTGTGTGTGTGTGTGTGTGTGTTGGTTATGCTTTTACTTTTGTGGCATTGCTTACTAATTGAATTAATGTACACAATTTGGAAACAAAGTTTCTTACCAGGAAAGCCCTCAGAATACCAAAAAGACGGCAAGAATGTTTTTAGGTATTCGTTTTTTGTTGCCACGGCACATGTGCGCGCGATTGAAATCAGTTTTGGCAGCGCCATGCGAATTGAATTTGCAGCCGCTTCTCTTACACACACACTCTTGCTATCTCTATCTATCTGTTGCTCTCACTGTTGTGTCTGTGTGTGCAGCAATTTTAAAACAATTTGCTCGTTTAATGCCAAAACATGTAAAGTTTTTTAATTGTCTACAAATTGGCAACATTTGTCGCTGGCAAAACACTCGAGGGAAACGAACAGTGGAGAAGGGGAAACTTTGGGGAGCGGGGAGTCAAAGCTGGAAATTCAAAGCCAAAGACATTGAAAAGTCGTCGCCAAAAAGTTGTCGCCGCCTTCTGCCCCAGAAATTGTTTTTGGCGTCACATGTTGCACTTGGCGCCTGCTTTGCAGCCTTTTAATTATATTTAATTGAAATTCGAAACCACAAAACCGGGGCTCGCATCCATCTTGTGTTTAAATGGCTTTCGTTCAACACTTGCAACAGTTTGTGCCCCGGCGCATAAATCTAGTTTATTACCCAGATTTTTGCATTTAAAGCAGAAAAAGAGTTTTGTCATTTATTTAAGGTTTTCTGGGTTAAAAAGTCGGAATCAAATTTAAACCGAAACTGACTTGAATTTAATCTATATTTTTTTTTTTTTGTGGCTACTTTTTGGTCTTCCAATAGAAAATCGATTGATAAATGTTGGCTACAATTTAAGTGTAGCTAAAGTGAGCAAATTCATTCAAACTACATTTTGGCACTTAACTTGGTGAAACAATCTTGACATTGATTCAAGTTGCTTATCAATTTAATTTAACACAATTATTTTGGTTAGTAAATTGACTAAATTGTGGCACTTTTTTTTGGTCTTATTTTAATTAGAAGTCGGTAGTAAAATGATTAATAAATATAAATAAATAAATTCTTACTAAGAGTTTGTATTGAGTATTGCACTAAATTAAATCAAGTTTAAAATTGAATTTGATTTAGATTTTCTAGTGCTTAAATCTGTTTTTGTTGCCAAAATTATTTCTCAGATAAAGAAGTTAAAAATCAAGGCAATATTGACTTGAAATAAGCGAATCAATTGTGGCAATAAAACTAGGTTTGTACATTTGAAAGTGCATAACAAATGCAAGCTGTAACTTGATTTAATTTAATGTTATTATTTTGTAAGCAAATTGATAATATTTTGACATATTTTCTTGTTCTAAATAATAAAATTCAACAGAGCTTAGAAATCATTAAATTTTATTCCAAGTAAGCAAAATCAAAGTCAAACTTCTAAGTCACAATCAGCAAATCCTTTATCTTTACTTCAGTTACTCGATTCATCTATCCATAAATATTTATGAGCTAATTTTGCTTAAATTGCTGAACAACTTGAAGAGCTCAATGTGAAATGATTTTTGCGTTATTATTTGCAATTTTTCTTGTGCATATTTACACAATATTTATATTTTATATACAATTTTACTCATATTACATGCAGACTAATTAGTTCTATTTAATTATTCATAATATCCAAGCAAATGTCAGCTTTTCTTTTGTCCATGACCTTAAGGCGAGGTGTTGTCATTAGAGCAAACACACACACAACACACACAAACACACACACACACACAAACACACAGTAAATGCAAATTTATGTGCCATTTTTATTGTGCAATGAAATTTCACACGTTCTCTTTCGCTCTCTCTCACTCGCACTCTGCCACATGCAAGTGGAGAGCGACAGTTTTGTAGCGTGCACAAAACTAATTTGCACTTGAAACCACAACAGCTAAAGTCACTGAAAGATAGTGATAAAAAAAAGAGTGTGTGAGAGCGAAGGGAAGGCAAGGGGAAGCGAGGGGAGACAACCGCAAAGAGTGTGGCATATGCCGCATGCCTCGGCAGTTTTTGAGCTGCTGCCGCCGGCTTGGCTCATGTGTCCTTGGCTCTTGGCTCGTTGGCTCTTTGGCTGTTGTCCTCCTGCCGAATGAAGTGTAAATGAGATTTTTATGCAACACCAGAACCGACCACAAGATGCAACCAAGTGCTGTTGCTTTTTGTTGCACTCTCAACAGCAGACAGAGTTTTGTCCCCCATTCTTTCTTTGTGGTTGTTGCTGTTTTGTTTGCGTGTTATTTTATTGCTTAAGTTGCGAGTCATAAAGCTCATTATGGCTAGGAAATTGCATATAACATTACACAACATCATAACATGATGTGAAGGGAAGCAAACGCTTGGCAGCTAAGCAACCCGAAGAGGCAAACTGAAACAGAGCTTAATTAATGTGCAACTTACACACACACATAAGCATAACAAGTAGTTTTGCGGCATGTGGCAGCAGCTCGTCTTGCAACACTTTTACCGCTGCCTCGGCTGCTGTTGTTGACGTTGGTAAACGAAATAGAAAATGAAAACATGTCAGGCTTCAAAAACATAATTGTGTTAAATTTGCAGCAAATATGTTTTTCTTAGACCCATCATCCAATTGTTGTTGTTGTTGCCGCAGCCGCCTGTGCGAAAATATTGCTTTTTGCCATGTTGCCATTCATTCTATGTGTGTGTGTGTGTATTTACACACATTTTCCTGCCTTGGCATTTACTCTAGTTTCCTTCAACTTTTGTGGCTTTTGACGTATGCGCAACGTGTGTGCATAAGATTAAGCATACGCACGGTTGGCTGCCTGACTGCTTGACTGGCTAGCCCCAACTATGAATGTTACACGAATGTCATGCCATGACATTCAATGTCGCTTCCGTCCACTCACTTAGGATACACGTTGCTGCATTATGCATTCCAAATACGACAAAATGCATTTACATTCACAGAACGCATTTATAAATTGCCCCGACTCTAAGCTCTCAATTTACTGCCAAGGGATGCAAAAAGATAACTCACAATTAAAACAAGCATCAGACGAGTTGTGGGTCAACTAAATTTTATAATTTAAACGGCATCAATCACAGCAAAAAAAAAATGTGTAAAGTTTGCAAACAGTTTTCTAAATTAAATTTGAGTAATCTTATTTGTGATTTTCTTTTCAATGTTGTAAGTTGTTGACGAGCTTATTGATATAGAAATCAACGCTTAATTACAGCCGGCTTCAACAGCAGAAGACTCGCTGTGGGCACTTTTGTCTGACAAACTGACAGCAAATTGCTCAATCAACTCAATCTCAGCAAGTGGGGAATTAAGTTGTTCAGCTGCTTGAGTAATGTGCGATTCGAGTCTTAGACAAAAGGGCAGAGATTAGCTCGGTTTAGCTTTTGTTTTATACATGAAAACTATTCGATTTATAAAAGTCACTCTTTTAAGCTGTGGCATTTAATACTTGTGAGTTCGTAGTTTAGCTTTGAATTATATATCACTACAATAATGTCATTTCTTTTATATTATGAGGGTATTTGGTGTATTAACTTGTATATTTGTATTATTAAAAAAGGATGCTTTGATTGATATTTCAATTTGATTTAAATTTTTTATTTTATTTTATATATCTTCAAGTCATTCTATTTGTATAAATTCTGAATTTTGAAGCATGTTTTAAAACATTTAATTGTTGATTGACATTTCTCTTTATTTTGTCTAAACTTTTTAGTACTTGTCAATTTATTTAATTTTAAATATATATTAAGTATTTTTTGATATAAATGATCATTTTTGACCAAATTAATTTATACATAATAACACACACAAAGTTTAAAATTATTCAACGATGTTTTTACACGCTACCCATAGGGTAAAAGGGTATTAGAAAGGTAGCTAGAAAATATGAAGAAGGGTTTTGCTTCCCTCTGTTAATACTATCTAAAGTCTTAATTATCTTGGTATATTTTCAATGTAGTACGAAATCAAGGCTATATTTGGTATTGCCTTTGTTATGTTTTTGATACTATTATGGTATATTAATTCGGTGTATTTTAAGAATAATACCGAACTTTTTTGTTTTTATTTACAATGGATAGCGGGTATCTCACAGTCGAGCACACTATTTTAATTTAATATTAAGCATACCTTGATCACAGTGTTTTTATGCACATTCAAACTATTTTTTTTAAGTTATTATTTTATTATATTTGGCTTATATTCTACTTTTGAGTCTAATTGTTATCAATAACTATTTAAAGTAGAAAATACTTCTCTATACAATTGAAAACACATATCGATATAATAAAGTTTATTCAATGTTATTTATAATTGGCACGTTGTTCTATTTTGTCAATGTTATTTTCTATTATTTTCTTTTATAAATTTGTAAAATTGGTTGTGTAGTCTCTATAAATAAACCGTATCAACAACATCTCCTACTCGCTTTATGATGCCGATACCAATTAATTGATATCCGTTGAAACCGCCAAACTCATCTCCACTCAACAACTTGTGTTCGTTTCGTGTGTGTGTGTGTGTTCGATTAATTAGGCCTGTCATCGTATAAATTTAGCTAAATTATTATCAAAACTGTTTTGCCAGCGACAACTGTTGAGGATTTGTACAGTTTGTCACGAGGATAGACATGAACATGAGCATAGATAGACAAATATATGTATATAGAAATCGGAGAGTGGGGGAGGAGCCTAGAGACACATGTTGATGGCACCAAATTGCAATTGCGATATGACAATAATGCAATCAAACAATCAATCAATTAATGTCTGCTTGAATTAATGTTGAATATTATGTATTATCATCAATGTCATCATTAGCACCAAATTCAATTATCTCTCGCTTCGCTCGTAGGCAGCCAAACGCGACAAAGTCGCTGAACAGCAAAGGGGGGAGGAAAAGTCAAGCAACTGCTGCTGCCAACTGATGATTCATCATTGTTAGGCATATTCCGTTGACGAAAGCGGGGGATTCGAAATACAGAATACACAGACAGTAGACATTGTTTTCAAATTCAAGCAAAATGAAATTTATTTTGGGAAATTTTTGTGTGAAAATTTAAATTCCAGTATTCCAGCATGGCGGGCAATAGACATTGTTGTGCTCTGCTCAATACTGAACCGAGGCTGCACATCAATCGCGATGATTATGTCGAAGTCTATCGCGATGTCTATAGCACGGGATATTTTTCGATTTGGTGCACGATACTCGCCTTTGCAGCTTTTGTGCTTTTTCACACCTTACGTTGAAGAATATATCGCTGATGTTGCTGATGTTTCCGGTTTTGAGAACAATTGTTAACTTATTATGCGATTAACAAGCGTCGATTGAATTTATAGATTTATCTCTCATGCTGCAAATAAAGGAATATAATTTTAATAGACATCTTTAAGCTGAATATTTGAATGTAAGCTGAATATCATGGAATGGAATTTTAAAAAGTTTAGTTGATTCAATTAAAAAATATCATAAAAATCAATGAAAAATATTGTAATGTTATTATAGTAAAAAAATATGTATATATACTATATATACCGTCTGTCCACATGAACCCCAAGATCTCAGAGATTATAAGAGATACATATAAAATGGCTGTCAGTCTGGTATATTTTGTACTCTATGGTATATTTCAAAAGTTCATATACCAAATACAGTCTTCGGTATATGTTACAATGCTTGTGGTATATTATTTGGTACCTTTTTGATAAAAATACTCTATTTTAATTATATACTAAATATAGCCTTCGGTATATTTTTGTGCATTTTGCGGTGTATTAATATAGCATATTTTATAATTAACATTGCACTTTTTTGATTTTATTCAAATGGGTATCTCACAGTCGAGCACACTCGGCTGTAGCTTTCTTACTTGTTGGTTTTTCAATTTCGCAATCGAATAAAACTTCCAATTTGTTCAATAAACTTAATCTGAGCAGTCGATAGACTAACACAACACACACACACACACACACACACACTCAATTTTGCTACTATTTGTTCAACAAATAAATCGAGAATGAATAAATTCAATATTCAATGCTTTTATTGCAAATCTATCATAGTTTTAACTACTAAATTGAATTTTTTCTCTGCTCTTCTCTGCTCTTTGTGTGTGCATTCAAAAACACCTTGTCAATTTGTCAAATGATTCTTCATTTTGCGCAGAGCAATCGGTCAATTTGTCTGGTCGCTGTCGATTGTCAATTTTTTTCAGGGTTATCAATTGAGTTTTGTTTATCAATCATTTGCATTTGGCATTAAGTCAATATTATAATACGCATTACAATCGCATAATCGACAGTTTTCCATATCTTAATGTTGAGGTTTTGGTTCCCACCCTCAACCCAAAAAAAAAAAAGAGAAAAGAGCGAAGCGTTAAAAGAGGCGTTGCTGATATCACTCATACGCCGCGTATGGCCGATGTCTCACTCATGCCCTGTTTTTTTTTTTTCGCTCGCTTTGTGCGTGTGACATATGCAAATATTTATGCTCCGATGTTCTCTGTTTATATGTGTGTGTGTACAGTTGTGCATAACATTATGCAAATGCGCTGTCTGTGTGAGAAAACAAATACACACACACACACACACACACAGAGACACTTACATGGAAACAAAGAGGCAATGCCATAAAAGTTAAGTAAATATATAAACACGCAGCGGCTTACGCATGCCTGACTGTCAGTTGTTGTTGTTGTCGTTATAGCTGCATGTTGATGTTGTTATTGATACAAACACACACACACACACACACACACACACATACAGACGCACACACGCACAGCATAAATCAAAATGCTTGTAAGTCGAGTAAACATTGAAAATCAGTTATGTTTGCTGCATTATGTATCAAAAAGTCAAACGAATATATTCCCCCAGCATTCATTCGATTATATGAATATGAATATGAATATGAAGCCTTCAACTTACATCACTCCCACCTCTATCTCCCCCCTCCCTCTCCTTCTCTCAGCCGCTTTTCGATAAATTGCGCGTGAATGATGCATAAATCAAATAAAGTTAAAAAATTATATATATGGCAGCGAGGCATGATCCTTTGTCGAGGCATTCGACTGTGCGTGTAAAAAATTTGTGTAACGCACTTTTTCTTCTTCTCTTTTTTTGGACTCTGATTGTGTGATTGTGTGTGTGATGCTGTCAGAACTCTCATATGTATATATGCATACGCATTTAAAGTGTAAAGCAAATTGCATTAAGGTGAATCGTTTGTTGATAAATAAATACACATAACTTTATTGCATCGCCACGATATATTTGTGTACAGGAAAAGGGGTATATTGAATTTGGATAGAAGAGAAATATTAAAACGTTGAGCACATCTTTAAACAAGCTAAATAAAATAATATTATTGAAAAACATTATTAATTTTCTAATCATGCCAATTTAAGCAAGAAAACCGATCTCAATATCAGTTAAAATATTTACGAAATATGCAGACGACCTTGAAAAATGCCAAATTAAGAATATACCAAACGTTTCGTTTGATATATATTTGATTTATATTGTACTACACTCAAAATATACCACAGAGTGCCAAATATACTAAATAGTCAAACGATGCATAAAAGATTCGTTGAAAGTTGACCTTTTTTCCCCATACAAAAGAATTTCTTAAATGACTTATACAATTTTTATCTGATCACAATAAAATTTTCAGGCGATATAAAAACTTTAGTTATCTTTTTATTATGTAAATCGTTATTTAGAGTTGCTTTTAAAAATACAATTTCTTTTATTTAATAATTGTCCTCAAAAGCAATAAGAATAGATCTTAACTATTTTTAATAATTAAATGAGATCAACGAGGAGATCATATACAAATTGTAAGTTTCTTTCTTATTTTAGTTTATATCATGCTAAAGAGAATCATCATAATATTCGTCAATCGTTTTCCAACTTGTTTTATATTTCTATTTTGCACTTTAAAGAGTATCTATTAGGCCTACACAATTATTTCGCATTGCTTTTTCTTTGTCGTATCGGGCAATACAAAGTGTATGGCAAGTTTTTTGTGTGGCTTACAAATAGCTGGATATTTCATATGATGACGCTTTACATATTTTTTTGCACACTGACTGCAAAATAAACACAATTTAATTAAAAAGTTTTTGCGTTTTTGGATATTTTACTATCATTTTGGGTTAAAATTGAGATGAAAATTGTTCAAGCGTTGCTTAAATTGAAATGCGAATGATGAATTCTAAAAATTGCATTAAGTAATGGCGGAAATGATTTTCAAGTGATTTGGAAATTAAATAAAGGAAATATAAAATGCATGTAATAATAATGGAATTATTATTTATAATGATATATGTATAATTGTTGCATACTTTAGCGTTAGATTTTTAAATTGAAAAATTGTGGTAGTATTAAAATTACCAACCAAAATGAGAAGAATACTCTATTAACAAAAGAATACTTGAACAATGAACATTCGTTTGAAAAATGATAAAAATACTCTATTAGCATAAAACATATTTTAATAAAACTTTCTTTCTCTTGAAGACTTTTATAATACGGTATATATATCAAATAATTTTAAAAGTTTATTTTAAAGTATAGTTGTTTAATCTCCAGCATATCTTGCAGTCAATCACTCTGCTCATTTTTTGTGGGCTTTTTAATGCAATCCAATATTCACACGATGTTGCAAGCATTTGCCTAGCTGTTAGTTCGGTTTGGTTGAACGTCAATTGCAGGAGTTTCGCAGTAGCTGCAGATGCTCCAAGCACTTGGCTCATCTTGCTCTGCTTTGGTCTTGGCAATTTGCTAAAAGTGTTATCAACATTCATCGATTCGTATTTCGCTTTTTTGCATATGCAAAAGTCAATTTACAGCTGGTCTCTCAAGCGTTCTCATTTGCCCCCTCGAAGCTAACTTTATCTATATTTCTTTTCTCCTTCATTTTTTTTTTTTTGTGTTGTGCGTTTCTCCTTTTGTCTTTGGGAGGAACTACGAGAGCGAGCGACGCTCGGTGTGCCACAAAATTGAGGATGCTGCTGCTGCTGCGTCAGGGCGGTTGTCAGAGTGTCAAGTTTGCTGGGGAGTCACCAGAGTCGCAACCAACTTGAGACAGCAGCCGCAGGATGTTAGCTGCTTTTGCTTCTACTACAGCTGCTGTCCTCACTAATGAAACAAAAACAGACAAGTTAATGTACAGTTGATGTACATTCTAATGGGCTTGGTCACTGTCGTTGTCGTTGTTCTCATTCTCTCTCTCTATCTCTGTCTCGCTCTTTTGGCCACAACTGTCTGCAGATTTGCATAGAAAGTAGCGTTGGCCGTGCTAATTGAGTGACTAAGCATTTCGCTTGGCTAAAGTTTTCGACATTCTAATGCCATTGTCAAGCAGCTGAAGCCGAAGCTGCCTCAAAAACTAAGTAGTTAACATTTCCGCTGGCACTTACCTGCAGCAAAAAGCTTGCGGCCTGTTCTCAATTCGCCCATGAATATGGGGGGCTCTCGCTTTTATAAATAATTCAAGCGCATGCTGATAACTGCTGCTGCTTCTACTGCTATTGCTTTTAAGCCTTTTTCTAGAACAGCGCAAATTAACAGAGCGCATTGAATGGGGCAAGCTATACACACACAAACACACAAAAGACTAAAAGCCTGCCTGCACAAATGTCACAACGAAGCTGGAAAACTTGCGGAAGTTGCTCTTTTGAAATGCAAAACTTACAAGGCTTTTCGCCTTTTTGGCATTGGATGTTGTTCGACAATTTTCGGGCATTAAAATCAACTGTGCATGTTTTTTGGAATTATTCTAGCATAATTTCTCACTCTCTCTCTCTCTCTCTCTCTCTCTGTCAACTGGCAGCAGCTGTGTGCACTGTATTGACTTCCTTATATTTCTTTTTGGCACAATTTACTTAATGTGCGCACAAAAGTGTTGCCTACTTTTCAGAGCAGCACGCGCCATTGCAAATTAACAGCAACTGAGAGAGAGAGAGGGGGAGGTAGAGAGCGAGAGCGAAGCAAACAAAATAACACAATTTACAGTTAATCTAAATGTTGGTTTTTATTAGCCAGCCAGAAGTTTCTGCGGCTGCGACTGCAACGGAACTTGATAAAAGTTAAGCCACAGTCGAAGTAGAAACGAAAGAGAGAGAGGGCGAGAGAGAGAGGAGAGCGGCAGATGCTGAGCTGAAGTGCATGATATAGCTACAGCAAAAGTGACTTTATTATAATTTTCAACTTTTGATTTACTGCGCACTTTGAGCATCTCTCTTCCTCTCTATCTCTTTGTGTGTGTGCGGCTCAAGATGCCAACGAGGCCAACTCTGGACTCCAAACCCAAACACAAAAGCCAACCACACACACACACACAGACAAACACACACACACACAAAATGATGCTAATTTTTACATACACAACAACAACACAATGGCAGCCAGCGCCAAATTGTTGCGAGAGAGAGAGAGATAACAGCGAAAGAACGGCAAGAAAACACAATTGTAAAAGTTTTGCACAAAAAGATTTACAAAATTACAATAATAAAAACAACAATAAAATTAAGCATTGTAATATGGTGACACAAAAATGTTCTGTGTGGAACAATGGCACAAATCAAATCAAGCTGCCAGCAAAACGAATAACAAATACTCTGCACGAAACTGGAGGCCAGAGATTTATTTAATTGAGCGGAAAATTATGATGAAGAGCAGACAAAAATGAAAGAAGAGGGAAACAATTTTAGTTGAATATTTTCTATATTAAAATAGAATAAAAGAAATGCAAGTTTAGCATGGTATATACTTTTTATGGTTTTAAGATAGTGAGAAGTGAGAGGAGAGCAAGTATATTTTAAGATCTTAAATACAAATACAATATTCCATTTTGAAATTTCTTTTTCTTTGGACAGGATAAAGAGAAGCAAGTTTAGTTTAGATTATAAATTGAATACATTTGTATTTAATATTTCTTTTAATATTGTGATGTATTCTATTCTATTTGCCGTATTAAAATAATGGTTTATTATAAACCCAAAGAATTAGAAATTGAATTGAGTACATAAATATGAGTCGAATTCTCATTGAATATAATACGATATTTCTGCATTCAATATAAAATCGAAGGGAAAGAAGCTTATAATTTTATAAATAAAATAATATATTCTTCGATATTTAGTATAAAAATTATAGTATATTCTTTGATTGTTAGTATAAAAATTAAGGTATATTTTTTAATTTGCAGTTTTAAAATTATAGTATATTCTTCGATTTGTAGTATACAGATTACAGTATATTCCTTGATTTGTAGTATACCAATTATAGAATATTTTTTGATTTGTACTACAACAATTACAGTAAATACTTTGATTTGTAGTATATAAATTTCTGAATATTCCTTGACTTGCAGTATAAATATTATATTGTTGAAGAATAATAAATTTAAACATTATTTCCTGCACAAGCAAGCTTATAAATTATATTCATTCTTTCCTTATTTTTTTTGCAGATGCTCGACTGTTGCTTCACATTAAAAGCATTTCATAAGATTGGTAAGTTATTTCACATTCAAATTGCAATAAATTTTAGCATTTTCCCCCAAAACGAAGTATGCAATAAATATTTGACAATTTGAGTGGCGTTTGATTTAAATCAATTTGCACTTTTCGGCAAACTCGAAACAATTAACTAAATCAATAATTATTGAGCTATCACAAAAAGAGATGATTGAACTGCATCAAAGAGCTGAAAATGTCGCTCTTCAAATGCGAAATTAATTTGTGTGTGTAGTCAAACAGCTTGTCCAACGTCATATGCCACTTAAATACCTCAACATATATTTCAAGTTTTGTGTGGCAAGTTGAAGAGCTTGTTAAATGGATGCTTGAGCTGAGAAATCCCAAATCGCTTTTAATTTGATGGGGCGACACGGAGCGCAACATAAATTGCGTATTCTACAAACCGATTTTCGGTTTTATGTTGCCGCGACTTAAAGCGTGGCAAATCTCGTTCGATATATATATATATATGCTCTATATATATAAATGTAGGTGTTGATGTGTTGAGGTGAGTTTAAAGCGTTGTGCCTGGCACGTGTCATAATTGCAAATCAATGAGCTGCAATACAATGGACGCTCTGATTATGACGATGCCATAACGATGATTACGCCAATTGTGAATGTATGAGTGTGTATGTGTGTGTGTGTGTGTGTGTGTGCTGCAAATGTACGTGCATGTATGTGTGTGTAGCATTTTAATAAATTACGTGACAAACTGCAGTGCTCTAAGCCATCCCATGTGGCTTACACATTGGCCAACAGCCAGTAGAGCAGAGGTAGCAAGTTCTGCCGGCAAGCAAGGATGGGTGAGGAGGGGGAGAGGTGCCACAGCAGCAGCAGCAGGTGGCTCTCGCGGCGATGCGTGCCCGAATTCCCGTTAATGTAGGCTCATTAGTTGGGGGCATTAAAGCGGCATTATGGGCAACATTACGAGCTGGGATTTGACAACGCCTTTGAATCGGTCGTGTTGCATTTGCATTTGCAGCAGCGTCTGCCACAGCGTCTTGCACATTTGCATGCTCCGATTTGTATCTCTTGTATTCACAGTTGTTACCCCTTTTCCCTCCCTCTCTCTCCTTTCACTTTACAGTGTAATTTGCAAAATGAAATGACAAAGTTTTGCACACAGTTAACAATATTAAATCGGATTTCAAAGGCGCAGAGCAGAGCAAACCGGCTCCAAATGTAATTACATTTTCTGTTTTGTGTGTTAACAAACCGTATAATTGGCCCCGGCGCTTTGTCGCGCTCTCATCGCAGCCAGTCAGCATTCAACTTTGTTGTTGTTGTTCAGCATTCAGCATGCAACATTCAGTTAGCAGTTACCAGTTGCCTTTGCCTTGGCCGATAAGCAACAGTTAGTTTCGCATTAACACACGCACTGAGTTTACCTACATCTCATCTTACTTCCTTACTTCCTTACTTCCTCTCACACATGGTTAATGGCTTCGGCCAGTGACTTGCATGCAATTAATGTGAAAGCTATGCGCTGCGATTTACCTAATGGATTGCTAGAATTAAATAAATTAGTGCAAGTCCTTGTCTGACTCGTTTCAAGTTGATGCTGAGCTTGGGATATCTGAATGAGTGAGCTCGACTTTAGCACACTGCATTTGGTAGGTCTGTTATTAGTGTAGAAAGATGAGCGTATAAATAGATCTACATAAGTTTATGAGCAGTGCAATATATGCTATTTAAATTAGTAGAATATCAACTGATAAAAGGACGATGATTTCTATAAAATTGTGGAATGTATTTTTTGAGAGTCATTAAATTTTAGTTTGTAAAAAGTGCTTTGGACACCATACTATATATCATAATATTCGATTTTAGTTTTGATTATAAAAAGAAAAAATACCAACTTATTTATTTTGAAAAAAATGCATATAAATATGCAAAAAGAAAGTTCTGATTTTTGTTAGATTTGATTATATATAACTAAATTCTTATTCAACAACAAAAATAAGAAAGTTTGTAGGATTTAGTTTAAAAATTAATTCTTTTTCTAGGCATTACAAAAAAAATTCTTTTTTTTTGCATTTCTCATTTCTTTACCATGAATATCACATTCGGATTTAGTTTTGAACAGAAAAATATTCCTTTAATTACTTTCAATGCTGAAACTTTGCTTTTTTCGATGGAATAAATGAATTAATTTTATTGTCTTTTATTTCAATATGCATTGATACATCATTTATTTCATCTTTAATCTATAAAATTCCCATACCATTTACAACAATTTCCTTTATTTTCAATAAATGTTTTCAACTGTTATTAAACTTTAAATAAATAAATAATTTCTTTCTTCTTTAATGCATAAACTTCGTATAATATTTACGATAAAAATTTATTTTTGTTTGAAAATTTAATAAATAGAAACTTTTTTCGATTCATTCCTTTTTTTCTTTTGCTAAAATTTCTGTTTTTTATGAAGCTGTAAGGGAAATAAAAAATATAAGCTTTTATTAAAAATTCTTGGCATTTCAAATGTTTATTAATTAATAATTTCTCAGCCTCTAATCTATACAAAATACAAAACAAACACAATATAAATTCCCTTCAATGCGTTTGTTTTTTTTAAGAAATTGCAATAAGAATAAACATGTTTCTATTCCTATTAAAAATTCCTTTATTTACTGGGCGAAAACAGAAATTGTTTTGGTTGAAGAACAGAGAACCACAACTATTGCAGTTATTAGCTTGCAACTTGGTTAATTGCAGAATTTTATTATATTAAGCATTGCGAACGTACAAAAGGGGGAAGGAAAGAAATAAAAAAAAGAATTGCATTTGGTTCTTCAACAAGATGATGTTAAATTCTCGTCGAGGCAACAAACTGGAATAAAGCCTTGCGAATGTGGTTTGACGCTTTTCCAATTACCAACATTTTCGACTAGGTATGCAAGTGTGTGTATGTGTGTGTGTTTGGGCACCTGCGTCATACCAAAAACGAGAAATAGAGATGCAGAAAGAGAGATAGAGAGATGCGCTCGTGTGTAAATATGCAGCTGGCATATTACTTGGGTACAATTGCATAGTCCCTTTGTCATATTTTCGGCATGCCATCAAGTAAATTTAATGAAATTGTTGCGGCTTTCCCAGTTGCCAGGGAACAGAGCAAAGTCTGCGGTCTTTGGATGAGTCGCCGGTTGCCTCTTCTACTGCTTGTTGTTGTTGTTCTTGTTGTTGGCCAGTCGTCAACGTCATCGCCATCGTCATCGTCAACGACAGAGTCATCAGCGCCGTCAACGTCATCATCATCATCTTTGGCACTCGCTTGTTTGCTCAGGCGTTTGCTCGCCTTTTCCCCTTCTCCCTTTCTCTTGCCCCCCTTTCAGTGGAAAGTGGGTCAGTTGCACAGGCAATGCGGCATGAAATTTGAGTTGCTTGGCATGTTAAACAAATTTTGTGGTCAGTTGTCAGCAACAAAAAGCGAAGCAGCCAAATATTTGCACAACCAGCTCCAATATATACCCCCAGGGTCTAACTTCTGCCCCGCCTTTCGCCTCCTTGGTCAAGGCTCTGAGTAGTGTGTGTGTGTTCTTGATCTCATTATAAAGGCGAACTACACAAAAATTACCACAACAGAGACTATGTGCTCTGGCCACATCACAACTCTCCATCTTTAAGGGGAAGGATGAAGGATGAAGGATGGGGTCTCTGCTTGGCCAAAATTGATTTGCTCTCTCGGGTCACAGGTTTGTTTGAGTTGCACTTGACACATGCTGAAGCCATGCGTAAATCTTTTAAAACAACTTGAAAAGGAAACAGCACATTAATTGATTTCCAGCACGCTTCAATGAACATTCAAGTTCTCGCACAAACACACACACAAACACACAACTACACAACTAGCTGATGGAAATTAACTGATGAGCGACGACGAGATGCTCTTGAAAAGTTACATTTCTAATATTAAAAGTAATTCACTTTTTAGCCTAATATAAAGTTAGGAAAGATTTGTTAGATTTCGCGCTTAGTTTTGTAAGCTTATTCAACTCGTATCATAATTTTAATGATGAAATTTAATGGTTGCCAAAAGCGTACTTACTAAACGATACTTTATGTCACGAAAAGACAAATTTTTAATGGAAAATATAATGAAATTTGTAAAGCAAATAGTAGGGAAAGATTTAGTGGATTTTGTGCTTAGGTTTTCAAACTTTTAATTAATGAAGACAACAATTTTAGCTAGCTTATTCAGTCCATTGAATATTGATAACTGAATTTACTGTTTGCCAATATTTTATGATCTCTAATGGTCTCAAATAGTAAACAAAATTTCTATTGGATAACACTTGATCAAGACGATAAATGATGTTTAATGACACTTTTTTCACACTTTATTGTAAATAAAAATGGAGATAAATTTCATCGTTTTGTTTAGCTCTTTAAATATGAGTATCTTAATTACAATTACAATTACTTAAGGTACAATGTTTATTTCAATTCATTAGCTGTTGTTCACTAAATGACTTAGTAACCTTAACCATTATTCAAAGAAGTAAAAATCAGAATGTTATGGAAGTTAATTTTATTATTCATTAAACTTGTGTGTGGCTAAATAATTTAAATTTAAGTATTTATTAAAAGTCTGCAAAGTTAAGTATAGGAATAGATTTTTTTGCTTCTCTTCAGTCACTGGCTGAATTAGCACACAAGTAAGAAGCAGAGATCAGGATGATTTTGAAATGATTCTGATTATTCCTGCAATTTATTGTTAAAGGTATTCATTTTGAAATGAATCTTATTATTCCTGCAATATATTGTTGAAAGAGTACAAAGTATGGAAGTTGTTTCATTTTCAATACTACCGACAGTCGTTCAGTGCCATTTTTGACGCACAAATGTTGCAGGGTATTTGCAAAAATGAAGCTGATTTGCGGCGCGACGCATAAGCAAAGCCTAGAAGGACGAGAAATAGGAGTAGGGGAAGGAGAAGGGGGAGAAAACCAGGCCTGGGCCAGGGCCAGTGAAGCGTGACAGGCGCGTGGCCAACTGACAATGGCAGCAACAAAAGCAAAAGGCAGAAAAGCATAAAAAGCAAAGCAGACCGAAAAAAAAAAAACCGAAAAGAAAGAGATACGCGCAAAAAAGCAAAAAAAAAAAAACGAATACAAAAAAAATTATACGTACGAAATGTTAAAATGGTTGCTTTGCATGCCAAGCGGCGCAGTGTGCCAATTTTTCAGTTAAAAGGCCGGAGAATAAACCAAAAGCAGGACAAAAAAAAAGAAATTTGCGCAAAAGCAATGTAATAAATGCGTCTGCTTTGTGTGTGGCAGGCAAACTGATGAACAGCGTCGGGAAAAAAAAAAAATGAATGAAACAGCAGCCGATAGAAGCACGAATCCAAAAACTTGAACTGTAACTGAAGCCTCGCCTTTTTGCACCCATAAAATGTTGCTCAAATTTTCACATTTTTTTCCCCCCCCCGTTTGCGTTGTGTAGAGTCACATCAATGCAATTCGTCAGTGTGTGTGTGTGTTTTACCTGTCGCTCCAATTTTTATGTAGCACACTTTAAGGCGCATAAAAATGGCCATTGCCATTTTGGGGACGCGTTTATCTTTTAGCCGTTTTATGTCGCATTTGCGTAGCGCACAACTTTGGAGCCCGTTTTATTGTAATAAATTTAAAACATTTTGCACTCATACACATTTTATGAATCTTGAAGATGCCAGCCAGCGAATAAAGTGCAGCTGAGCTAAGCTCAGCTCGTCGTGTCGTCGTTTGCTTTTGCTTTTGCCATTTCCCGAGTACAGATATTTTATTTGGCCATTGAGACACACGGAGCACATGGCAAAGGCAAAGTGCACTGCAATTGGGATTTATGCAAATGGTGATATATACTATAAATATAGTATACATATATAACATATATATATTTTGTATGTGACCCTCACTCTCTGCAATTGCACTGCACAAAACTTTCAACATAGATTAAAAAATGTCAGCGGAATTTATGCGAAATTATGCAACAGCAACGCAGCAACAGCAACGCAGCAACTCGAAGTCTCTGGCATGCATATGCAAAGTTGATATTACGCATACGCCACATACGGCAAAAGTTGTGTGTTGTTGTCGAGTTGCTTTCAATGCCAAAATACGCGTTTGCTAACAATGCACCTACTCGTCACCGTTGTAGTTGTTGTTGTTGTTTTTTTTTGTTTTTAATAATGCTGCCAAATACATATTTTATGATAGCACAAATCGTTGCCAGCTGCGCGATAAATCAACATGCATTTTAATAACTTGAACTGTAACTGGAATTGCAGCAGCATCAACAGCAGCAGCAGCCACAGCACAATCGACAGCATCGACAACGGCAGTAAAATCAACAAGAAAATGAAGCTTCATTATGGCAAACCCAGCAAAAATTGTTATGAAAATTGACTTTTTAGCCGCAAGCAAAACTAATTTTGTGTAGCGCATTCTCTTCTCTCTCTCTCTCTCTCTCTCTCTCCTTCACTGCCTGGCATAAAAGTCAATTGGCAACGGCATTGACTTTGGCTTTGACTGTGCCTCTCTCTCTTTCCCATTTCTCTCCCAGTTATCGATACGGTAGTTATCGTTATCATTTGACTGGCCATTTGCTGCTTATCAAAGCTGATTGCAATGCCCCAAGCTCCTCTTCAGCTACGCTTTCACTTCGCTCTTACTCTGTTGTAAAAATCTCTCTCTTTGCATACTTATTGCACGATGTCTGTCTGACTTTTGCCTTTTTCGGATTGGATTCTGGGCTTTAGCTTCCTCTTCATTTTCTATCTCTCTCTTGTTATTGCATATAAACTTCATAAATCTTTTGCTCGCTTAAACTTTTGCAATTGAGTTGTGGATACAAATTAACTCGACTTGCTGCTCAAAAAACTTTTTCCTAAATAACAACAATAATAACAAACAGAACAACGCTGCATTCGACCTCTATTTTCCTCTCTTTCTCTCTCTGCGTGGCATCTGTGGCAGCAACAATAATATTTACAAATAGTATATCTTGAGCTTAACAACTTTTTCCAGTTCGCCGAGAACTGTATATTAACTTAAGCTGAAATTTATGAATGGTGCAAGGAAGTGGAGATATATTTCTACAAAAATAAGAATTGAGTCAAGGTAATTATGACAATATAAAAGTAGTCTATTAATTCCTTAAAACTACATTTAAAATGTATTAAAAACTTGGATAGAACTAAGGTATTTTTTTAGCTGCAAAATTGTGCAACGAATTGGAGCTGAATTTGTAAAAATGTCACTAATGAATCAGGTGAAATTTTGCAATGAAAATTGTCTATTAATTGTCTAAAATGATTCTTAAAATGTATTAAAAACTTAGGAAGTTTCGTAGCTACAAAATAGTGCAATGAATTAGAGATATGTTTGTACAAAAGTTTCCAATGAATGATGTTATTGCTCATACTAAAAATGGTCTATTAACCCCCTTAAATGGCATTTGAAATGTATCACAAACTAAACTTAAACTAAAGTAGTTTCTTAGCTACAAAATAGTGCAACAAAGTGAAGATATATTTTTAAAAAATTGTTTATGAATCAGGTTAATTATAACAATAAAAATAGTCTTTTATTTCGACATTTATTTCTGGAATATAATGCTTAATGAAGTTATTTATTAATTCCCTAAAATTACATTTCAAATGTATCAAAAACAAAACTTAAACTCAAGTAGTTTCTCATATAAAGTATTTCGTACTTTAACTCAATCATTTGCCGCAGCATTGCTTTAATACATATTTTTATATATTCCCTTCTCGGAATCGATTTAAATGTGAAAACAACCAACACCTTTTTTTTTCTTGCCACTTCAATGGCAAATTGGGTCAAATTGAAAAATAAATTTCATTTTGATTAGAATTTCAACTTGATTAAAACTAACTCAGCACACAAATGGCATGCAGTCCATTTAAATATGGGCCTAAAAATAACTTTTCTCTTTTCTCTTTTTTTTTGTTGGGAGTGAGGAGGAAGAGTCCTTAAAATGTAGGCAACCATTTAGAAATTGACTTTTGCTGCCATCACTTCTCACTCTCTCTTTCTCTTTCTTTTTTTTTTGCTTTGGCTTTGTCTGTCTTTGCACAAATATTTTTCATTATTCTGCCCCTTTCATTTTTTTTTTCGGCCAACTTTTAGCCGTTGTGGTTGTGCGGAAAGTTGTCGTTGGGTCGGAAATGGGCAGCGTATGCTTCTGCTCCAGGATCTGTGATGATGATGGTGGGGTCCGCATCCGTGTCCAAGTTGCCAAGTCCAAGTCCAAGTCGCGAGTGACTCGATTTCCACTTGAGTAAACATTAACGTGCCGGACGCCCCATTGAAATTCAAGCGTGCAATTCATTTCCACTTAATTTTCAACGCTACTGCTGAGTTTTTCTCCCATTTTCATTGCGTTTTCCTTTTATTTGGTTTTGTTTTGTCGTTGACACAAGTTTTGTGCACTGATTTTTTTGTGATTTTCGTCATTTCCTTTTTGGCCGAAGATACCCTGTAAAGTTTACTATAAGAAAGTATAGAATAACATTATTTCTAATTGTTACTATTATAGATAATAGTATTAATTATGATATTACTAAAAGTTTACTATGAGAAAAAGTAGGATAACATTATTTCTAATTATTACTTTTAGAGATAAGAGTTTCAATTATGATATTACTTTAATATCAGCAAATATTTTTATTATTTTATGACTTATAAATTATTTTAATTTTTTATATTTGTTTTATTTTATTACATAAAACGGATATATTCTAATTATATGTTATATATAAGCATTTTTATGTCGTTTACAGCTTTAGGGCTTTTTAGTTACTATATTGTTTTGTAAGGTAATTTTTTATCTGAAATAAATAACACTTTGGTTTTTTAATTATAATTCTTGAATTCCATAATTCTGATTCCCGGGTAAATATATTAAATCGACCTTTAATCTCTATGGTGAAATATTTTATATTACATATTATTATAATTTTCTTTAATTCTTTGCTATAAATTTGAATTTTGATTTCTCGACATTTAATTTAGTACATTTAGTATTTTATTTATATGGTAAATAGTATTATTTTAGTATCTGCAGTATTATTTAAATTTCTTTTTTAAATTGTGGGGTATTTTACATTATTTCTTTGTGGTATATATTTAAATTTCGATTCATTCACATTTAATTTATTACTTTTGGTATTTCATTTATATGGTAGATAATATTTTTAGTATTTGTAGTATTATTAAGAATTCTATATTAAATTTTAGGTTATTTTATTTATATTATTATGATATATATTTTATTTTGTTTATGTTTTTATTATTACCAATCAAAGGATTTTTATTAGGTATCACATTTTATATAGTATATTTTTTATATAGTATATTTAATGTTTTAAAAGGGTATTTTTTCAGTCGCATATATTGAATTTAGTCTATGAGCATATTTCTTGGTATTTAAATATACGTTTTTTTTGTGACAATTTTTTTTGTAAATGGAAATTAGTCGCAAGTGTCTCAATTCGTACTTGCAGCGCGTCACAAAGTCAATTTGAGGCAAATTTATGAAAATGATAAGCTAAGAAATAAAAAATAGCGAAGTAATGAAAGAAAGGGAAAGAGAAAGTATGTAAACAGTACTGCGGTTGCTGCAACACTTTGCGGTCACTCTCACTGACTTGCTGGCCGTGTAATTTGTGGCACTTTGAGTGTCTAAATTGAAAGCAATTAAGTGTGGCACGTGGCAGAAAGTGTGTGTGTGTGTGTTTGTGTGTGTTGGTGATTTGATTAGCCGCATGGGCCTTATTGAAATTGATGGAGCGTGTGTTAGTTTTGGGCAGCAAAAGTGTTTGTTTTCCACATTTCACAGCCAAGCATATTGCCTGCGAATATAACATTAATTTTGATTGCCTGCTGAAATTTATTGATTTGTTTGCTCGACCGTTTACAAAATTGTATCTCCGAAGCAACCACAGCCGAAGCATTTTGTTTATGTTGAGTGTTGAACATAATCATTAGCATTAGAGAGCATCTCTCTGGCAAAGTACTTTCACTTGTGTGTTTGAGTCTGTCTCCATTTAGCTGTCATCCGATTCTCTCACTCTCTCTCTGTTCATTTGCCTATAATTTGTTTTTGTTTTCCTGCCTATTTAGCGTTGATTTCATTTCCCGCCAGCCTAATTGTGAGGCGGCAAAAACTTAATTAGATTGCGGCATTTGCCACCTCAGGTAATGATGATGGGGAATGATTCGCTTGTTCATTCGTTCAGCTCTTTTGCCTTACAAACAACCATTGTCACCTTTACAGTCAGCCTCCCACGCTCAAAGAGAGAGAAAGAGAAACGAGTTGAGTGTTGTAAATTGATTAACTGAACTGACATTGTGAACAAGCGAGTGTAACTGACTCGCAGCCCCATTGGCGTTTTGCTGTTTGTTTTAATTAAATTTTCCATTTTCCATTAACATTATATAATTATCTTCCAAATTATATAACACTAATTGAATGTGTGTGTGTCTGCAATTCGATAAACACAGCTGCTCCATTTTCTAACTCCTATCAAAGTCAATCAATTGATTTATGTAAAAGTCACCACCAAAAGATAATAGTTTCTTGGCTGGAGTTTTAGGAGAGAGTCGTTTTAAATGTCGTTTTTTTAGTAATATTATTTTGATTTGAATATAAGTTTGTTTAAATTAATGCTTATTAAACGTAGATACTATTTTAATAGCTTAGAATCTAATTACAGTAAATAGTTTCGATTGAGCAACAAGTGTCTGAGATTTATTTTGAATATCTTCAACTACAGGCAAAACAGTTTAAGTCGTTTATAGAAGTTGGCTTACATTGTATTTTGTTGCAGATTCAATTTTGTTAACTTAGAATGCAACTATACACAATATTTAATGAGTTATAAGCAAGCCAGTTAAAATGGTGATTCACAGAAAGATTCCGATTCATCTCAATCATTTACCGAAATTTGTTTAAATTGTGTTTTGTTGTTGATTGCAGAATATTTAATAAGTTTATTGATATTTAATATACAACACAAACACTCTAAATCGACATAAGTCTTTTATTGGAGTTTATTGAAATTATATTTTGATATAAATATTTTTTATATTCATATTCAATACAAATCAAAAAATGTTTCCAATAAAAACTTTAAACCAACTTAGTCTCCTATTCGAATCTGTATTTTAAGCATATCTTAAATTTTGATAACTTAGAACGCTACTAAAAACAAAAATTTAAATAGATATAAATGCGTCATATTTGTTTTTGATACTTTATATTCAAAACAATTATGAAATTGGTTAAATGAAAGTAACTAAGCCAATTTTTGCTTTATTTACTATTAGACTTGAAATGTTGTAGTATGATAACTGAGAATACATTAAGAAATACAATTTAAAGAGTTGCAAATTTTTTGCATTATTTTTTGATCTTCAAAACAAGAAAGTGCCTAAACCATTTATGGTTTTAGATACTATTTAAGAGGGTTAGAATGTGATTTCAAATGATATTAAAGGAGTTATAAATGTTTTTCATGGGTTTTTGATGCTTTATATTAAAGTCAAATAAGTAGTTGCTTCGACCAAAAGTATCTAAGCCAATTGAGTCATTTATTATTGCTCCGATAGTAGAGAAAAGCGGAAACTTGAGTGCATTATCAACTGTGACACTTTAACTTTACTGCAACTCTATTATTAATTGAGTTGTTGTCAACTCTCTCTCGCTTTCTATCTTGCTCTGTTTCTCTCTTTAACTGCTTTTCTCTCTATCGCTCTCAGGGTGACAACAAATTAAAGTTGCGGTCAAACTTCAATATCACTTGAGTTCAAATGTTTACAAAACTGACAGACAATGTTGGTCTTTTTCCTTTTTTTTTTGGGTGGCAGGCTGCATTAAAACTGTTTGGGAACATATTTGCTGTCCGCCCCAACAACAACACGGAAAAACCTGTGTTAAAGTTAGTTTATTACTTAATTTTTACTGGCTGCCAATTTCCAGGCGACAATTTGTGTGTGTGTGTGCAGACGCCAGACGCCAATGAACTGCAGAACTCCAGAACTCGAACTTCGACTCCCTGTCTGCAGATCATCCTGCTTATGCGGGTTCTCTGTGAGCTGTAAGAGCAGAGAGATGTGAGCTGGGTGCACTTGTTACGCACCCGCAGCAGGAGCAGGACAACAACGAGTACATTTACGGGTTACATTATAGCCAACCGTTGCCCTAATCCTGTCCGAAGCTCTGCTCTTCTATTTCCAACTCCTCTCTTCCCAGTGACTTGTCCAGCTTTTATGGCACGTTGTAAACACTGCGCATAAACTTTGCACTAAAGTGTTGTCGTATAAATTGTATTATGGCAGCTCCCAGGCCGGCCATTTTATGTGTGTGTAAGGATTTCAAGGAGGAGGAAGCAGAGACTGTTTGGTAGATTGTGTGAAAAGTAACAAACAGCTCAGCGTCCAGTCCAGACAAAGCGCACAAAAAGTAAAAGTACAAGTTTTTTGTTTTACTTTCTGCCAAGATATTTATCATTTTGGTTAGCGTTGCTTTTAATTACAATTGTTGTGGCCGAAGCGAGCTTCTACTTTTTTCCACTTCTATATTTGTGTTGTTGTTTGCTGCACTTGCCCTTTAAACACACAAACTCCGTGCCAACCATCAAGCATCAAGTTCCCTGTTGATCCTTATCCTTGCCCCGGTCTGGGCAGCCGTGGCCAGTAAATTGCATTTTCACGCCCAGCTGCATGGCAGACGCAAAAACGCATCCCATTCCAAACACGAATTGTGCTTCGCATCTCTCTCTCTCTCTCTCTCTATCTCTCTCTCTTTATCAGCGCTTCTCATATCGCAAACGCATTCAACATTTACAGTTTCTGGCAACGGCTCGTCAGCATTCGCATCATCATCATCGTCATCGTTGTGCTGCATCATCATCATAATCTTTATCATTGGCACTGACTGGCCATTTTTTTTGTGTTTTTGTGTGTGTTGTTGTTTGCTTCTTTGACTCGCCGTCTGTTCGTCTGGTTTTGGTGGACAGTGAATTGCCCTGATTCGTTTTCATTTCATGACCATTATTTCGACTATACACCACAGACACAGAGGACCCGGAGAATTCAAACTGCCGCTGACATGGTCGATGCTCAATGCTCAATGCTTGATGCTTGGGAAGCCTTTTTCGGCATTTCTGTTGCTAAACTCATTTGCATGATTTTTGGCTGCGTTTACTCTATTTTTTTGGTTTCTTCATCTTCTTTATACACTCTATCATTACACAGGCCTACAAAATACCGTAGAGCAGAATGCAAAAACCAAATGGAAATCATAATTGAAACTGTTGTTGGTTTTAGTTGACAATTTTCTAAGCCTTAAATGATTTAGAAATCAGAAAATAAAAGAGTTATACTAACATGTTGATTGAGTTAGTTTATACTTGAACATTCTAATAGCGTGATTTAAGTAAACTACATTTTATCAAATTATAAATAAAATTATTTTGACAATTAACAAACGAATAAACATCAAAGTTGACTGGTGGGAATATTCTTGAAATTTTTCATATTTGTAATTTCAAGAGCTGTAATAATGACCTAATAACTTTGCCACTAGTCATCAGTTGATGCTTACTTTAAAAAATCTTCTGCAATCATATATTTTTTTACACATTTCTTACTTCTGATGGTCAAGTAGTAAACGAAATGATTCTTACAAAAATATAAACGTGAAACTTAAAAGCTAAAACTTCGAATGAAATGGGTTTTGTCTATTTTTCTGAATTGCGAAAGTTAATTGAATTCAAATTCTTGCTTATTATTTAAATGTGCGTTACAATAGATTTTTTTAATCTTTATTCTCTGGTCAAAATGATTCTTACAGAATTATAAACAAAAAACTTAATAACTTTAAATTTAGGCCTTTAACTTGTGAATCGAGCTTATAATATTTCAATATTAAATTTTTTTCATATTGTTTCTGAGCCACTAAAGCTCATTTCATTCATAATTAGTCCATTGTCATTTAAAAACATGGTCACACCTTTTCTATTCAATTCCTAATTATTGCATTATTATTTAAATACACGGTCACACATTTTCATCTATAACGACCAATTCACTGATAATGGTTTAATGCTCTTCTTCACTGTGATGCTTTGCTAGCTCAGTTCTTGTGTCGATTCGGTTATTTAATAATTTAATTGCCGCTCTTGCAGCACCTTGTGGCAACTTTCTATTGCCACTTCCTGTGCGGCGTCGGGTTGCCATAAATCATTGTTAACTTTACTACTATTGCCTGCACTATTTTCGTTTTTTTTTTTTGCGTTTATTTGTGAGCCTAGAGCGGCTGTCGCTTGGCTGTCAGTTTTGAAGGCCAACACGCGCATATCGACCACAGAGAGTTGGCCACAAACCGACCAAAAAAAAAAAACAAAAAAGGTAGAAGAGAACTCCCACGGCCGCACAGACAATTGATGGGCGCGGTGGGCGTGGCAGTCATATTGCAGCGATGACTACAAATTGGTCGCATTTTGCCGAGCAGAGAGAGCAAGCACCAGAAGCTTTGCAATGTGAATGTGTGTGTGATTGTGAACCTGGGGAAACTGAAGCCCGGGAAGCCAAACGATGAGTCAGCCGCCGTCGGCTGGCATAATTTTTCCTTGAAATACCATTTTTTTTATACATATTTTTTTGCTTTGGCGTTGTCTTCATTCGCTGCAATTGGAGTTTTAGTTTTTGTGTTTGCTGCATTTGACATTTTGTGACTTTTGCTGCCGAGCGCGTAATTTATGTGAGTTTTGCACTGTGAAGTTTGCTTTGGCTTCGAGGGCACTACACAAAGAGAAAGAGAGTGAGAGAGAGGAAGAAGAGGGGGAGCGAGAATAGAGAACTGAGGCGGCAACTTTAACAACGAGTGACATTATGTGAAAAGACTGTTGCAGAGTGCAGACAATAACAACAACAAATGGCCCAACTTGCCGCATAAGTTTGTTGCCATTCTCAGTCTCATTCTTTCTCCTCCTCTCCTCCTGCTGCTGCCCCACATAAGTGGGTAAGTACTCGTAAGTAAGTAAGTAGTTTGTCCGCATCCGGTTGCTCTCTCTTTCTCTCTCTAGCTCTTTCCTCTCGCTCTCTTTCTAGCTCTGTCTTAAGTTTTTGTTTATTTGTTTGTTTGTTGTCAACTTGCTGCTCAGTCGCGAATGTTCATCGTCTGTCTGTCTGTGTGTGTGTGTTGGCCTCATATGACTTGGCTTGTTATTCATATTCATTAGCACTCCATTGTGTGCCATGAATTTGCAATAGGACTCCAAATTATGCCACCAATTAAATGCATACAAAATGCACAAATACGTGCAGCTGTGCCCAAGTGAAAAACTTAAACGAATGTTGACCAATAAATCAAATTGTTGGTTATATATTTTGGTAGGGAATTGTGCGCAATCTTAAAGGGATTTTCAAATATATTTTGAAAGAATACTATAAAGTCTGCTTAGAACCTTCAAAACATAAGGGATTTTCAAATATGTGTTTAAAGATTATATTGAATAGTTATGCATCTAGAGTACAAACTTTCGATACTTTTAAAGATTATTATTGGTAAATAAAATATATAGTCCGACTAGAAAATGTGAATCTCAAAACCTAAACATATTTCTATTAAAATGTAAAACATCAACTCAGCCTAGAAAAACTCTTCAACACATGCCAGCTTGGCCTTTAGTCTCTCCCCAAACATTTCATTCTTACTCGTGTACCACATCAAGAAACATCTAAATTTATTTTTGTAGTCTCAAATTGTATTTGGGTTTCGGGTAAGAAAATAGCAAAATATCTCTACATCAAATATAAAATGTAGTTCCTTGTGTAGCACATTCTAAAGTATCAATCATGTGCTGTGGACCTTGCGGTGGCTGCTGTGGACCATGTGGACCATGTGGACCATGTGGACCTTGTGGACCATGTGGAAGTTGCTGTGGTGGCGGCTGCTGTGGTCCTAATGTCTGTGGACCTTGTGGTGCAAGGGGACCTTGCTGCGGCGCTCCTTGTTGTGGACCCTGCGGTGGCTGTTGCAGTAGCTGTGGCCCTTCCTGCTAGTGATGATGGTCTGTAAGACGCATGAATCTGCTTTAACATAGATATTTAATGCGTGCTGAGAATGTAGAACACAACAATTTGAGACGCAAATTTAACTCTAAATATTGAAGTATTTTTAACTATAGACAATACTTAAGTATATGGAATAAATTTGATTTTAGAAGATTAGAAGAAGAGATAATATTTCCTTTTAGGTATTGGATGACAATCTGGTATATTTGATATACCAAATATAGGCTTTGGTATTTTTTTTTAGTATTTTGCGGTTTTGGCATTGGCTGTCAATTCATTGCATTTATTTTATTTATATATACTAAACATAGACATAGGTATATTTTAGTATTTTTGAGGTGTGCATATTTTAGGAATAATACCGCAATGATTGCTTTTGTTTTTTTTTTTTGCATAGCTCACATTAACGACTTGATTTTGTATTAGGTTTTGCATGTTGTAGAGTAATCATATTTTAAATGTAGCGTTTAGTATTTGTGTTTGGTATATTTTAACAGTAATAAATTATACCGACTATTCGAATGGGAACTTGAATTGAAATTTTGGTGTTAATCGACCGATCGATTTATTATTAGTTCAATTCATAATAAAAAGTATTTTAATGTGAAAATTAATACCAAACAATTCAAACTTCTTTGTCAGCTTTAATAGTTTTTTGTCTGTTTGTTTATGCTGACGGATTTAAACTATTTTGTTGGCCTAATGACATTTTAATCATTAAACTAAACTGTTGTTTACACGCTATTAATTAGATTTCTATTTAGCCGCAAGTGATAACCACAAGAACCTTATTAAAACTGACAAAATTGAATTATTCTTTTTCGGCTTATTTATAGAGTCAAGCAGCGCTGCTTTCAAGCTTTTCACTCGCAAACAGATTTTCAAATACTCTTATTATCGTAGATCGTATAAGTGGGTAGATAGCGAGAAGATGAAGCAAGTCATGTTGCTGTTTTGTGCTGAGCGAGTGAAGTTGCTTGTTTTTGTCATCGAGTTGCAAACATTGCGATAAAGCTAAAATCCTCAACTTTGGCTATAAGTCGTGTGCGTGTGTGTGTGTGTTTGTGTGTGTGTGTGTGCATCAGGCTGTCATGAAGGGATAACAGTCACCCAACCACAAAGCGGGAGTGCTGCCAACTCTATTTAACTGTTTGCCAAGCTGTCAAGCGCTAGCTAACTGCCACAGTGCCACACACACACACACATGCACACAGGAAAGAGGGAGTTGGGTATGGGAATTTTTCGGGGTAGAGTTTTGTTGGGCTTGTAGTGGTTCTTGTCCCGGTTTGCAGGAGAGCGTACAGAGTGTAAAAGCCAAAAAGGAAACGCGCTACATTTGCGCTCAACGTGTGTGTGTGTGTGTATGTGTGTGTTTGCCTTTAGTCGAGGCAACGTTTTACGCTTCGATTGCACTGCGAAGCCAAAGCCGAGGACGAGAGCCACCTGAAAGACAGACGCGGAGGCGGAGGCGGAGCAGAGCAACTGCTCTGAGCTTGGCCACAACTCACACATGTGATACAGATGTTGCTGCTACTGTTGCAGAAATGCACATCCACAACACACACACAGTCACACATTTTAATCTAGCTGCAGAAAAATGTATACGAAACACCCGCACGAAGAGAGAGAGAGAGAGAGACGGCATCAAGTATACGCGCTGTGGTAGCGAAATTAAATTTTAAATATTTATAAAGCTGGCGCCCAATAAAAGGAATTTGCAATTGGCCTGATTGGCTTTTAATCGCAGCAGACAGTTTTTAATAAATATGCATAACGAGAGACAGCGAAGACTCAACAGTGAGCACACACAGAGAGAGAGTGCGATAGCGAGAGAAGATTGTTGGATAGTGGCAGTAGCAGGTTGATTGCAATGAAATTGCAACCGGGGCGCAACACACAAAAGCCGGACACGCCCTAAAGCCTCAACAGCTAATATCAATAACGTTGTGGGTGGTAGCGAGGAAAAGATAGCGAACATCTTGCGGATACTTGCAACGGATGCAGCATTGTGTTGCGTAAAAATTGCGGAAAAGCCAAAATCAAGTGAAATTTATGATTGCCATAAAGTTGCGTGTGTGTATGTGTGTGTGTGTGTGTGTGTGGCAAACAGTTCCTGAACGGATGCGCAACTACATCGAGCTTCGCTACGATGAAAAGCTGTTACTTATGCAGCACGTGGAGTGGTGGCACATTGTTGCGCCCCCTTTTTTTTCGACTAGGCTAGTCGATCGTCTAGTCTTCTGTACATAAGAAATGCAATCGGACAAACTGCAATTTCGTAAATCGAACAAAACTGTTAGCCTGCAGGCAAAAGCTGCATTTTGCTGCTGCATTTCTGTACTCTGCATAAAGCAAGCAATCAAAGTGCTACCCAGTGCTTCATCATTCCCATCTCGTCATCGTCATCGTTGTTGCTGTTGAGCTTGTCGCATTGGCTGAGCTGATAAGCAGAGCTCGTAATATGCAGAGAGAGAGAGAGAGCCCGAGTTCCGGCCTCGGCAACGCAGTCTTGTTTATTTGCTAGCAAAATTGTGAAATAATGTGCTGCAATCAATTCGCAATACACGAGCACAACTCTCAACTCAACTCAACTTGATTCCCTCAACTGTGCCAGACACAAAATATATATATGTGTTTTGAAAGCAGGCAGCTGCCGCATCGCTGTGGCATGTTGTGATGAATATGTTTACATCAATAACACAAAACTCGGGTCAATAATACAGCGTTGCGTTTGTGTTGCACCAACTGATGCCGCTGATGAACACGTCAAAATGAGTTTACTTTGTGGCTTGATGATAGCAGCAATTGCAGCAGCCATTGACTCGCTTCTCAACATTCGCTGTGCTTGACATCAACAGCACAGCACAGCACAAACAAGGATTAGTCTAGCTACCTATTTCTCATTCCTCATTCCTCACTCCTCCGTCTCGACTCACTCCTTTTCTCTCTGCTCACCAAATAGAGCGATAAAAGTCCTCGAAATTTGCTGAAGTAGTCTCCCGGAAGAGCACTTTGTGGCAGTGCTACAATTGTGCTACAAATCTGGTTTTGGCTTTTTATCTACACAGTCATAAAGTGGCATCTTAATTAGCTACTTGTCTTACTTCAACTGCTTTACTCCTCCACCTTCTCCTCCCCTCATCCTCCTCTACAAATGTTTCGCTTTCGCCACGGTCTTTGATTAGCTTCACAATGAGGCAGCTAATAAATTGATAAAGATTATTTAAATGGCACTCAAGTTGGAGTACTAAAATTACAATAAAACGGCGATTCAGTTTTGATGGATATATTTCTTTTTCAATTTTAAATTTGCTTAAACAAAATTTAATTTTTATGCTTTTAAGCTGCATAAACGGATTTTTTTGAGTATAAATTTAGAATTAAGAAAATAGTATTATTTTTAGTATATTAAATATGTAAAATCAATATACTAAATATAGCATTTGGTTTTTAGCATTTTTCGCTATATTAATTTAGTATATTTCCAGTACATTAAATCAATATACCAAAAATTGGTATTCAGTATTTTCCGGTATATTAATTTAGAATATTGCCAGTATATCAATCCAATATACTAAATGCAGCCTTAAGTATTTAGTATTTTTTCGGTATATTCTTTTGGTATAATTTAAATATATTAAATATATCAAATCAAATATATTATTTTGGTATTATTTAATTCTATTAAATATATCATATCAATATACTAATTTCAGCATTTGATATAATTTTAGTATTTTTCAGTATAATTTTATTTACAATGGGTTGTTGGTATTTCACAGTTGCTCACTCTTGATTGTAGCTTCCTTACTTTTGCAATTGTAATTTTTGATATTAAAGCTAAATGGCGACTATTTTTTGTCATATTTATTTCTTGATTCTTTTGATTAGATAAGAAAACAGTTTGTTTAAGCTTCAATATAAAAATATACTTTTAAATTTAAAAGTTTTGATAAACATTACAATTCGATCATAAATCTAAGTAGCCATTGATTCAACTATCGTTTGCTGACTATGAAAAGCAGGGCAATTGAAATAGACTCAATTCAAATGCTGATCGGAAAGTGTTTTAAAAATTGTAGCGCACAGAACAAAATAAAAAAGTCAAACAATTCATTAGACAACACTAAGATTAAAGAATGAACAACAACGAAGTAAAGGGCATAATAAAGGTTAAGGGAGTGCCTAGCAATATGCTGAAGACGGCCAAGTTTGATGAGCTGAACGTGCTGGCCACCTTTCATCCGGCCAACAAGGACTATGGCCACATGGTCATCGATGAGCCCAAGACACCGTTTGTGTTCGAAAGCGATTTGCCACACGATCTGGATACCGAAACATTGATGGACAAGTTGCGCTTTGCCGCTCAATCGGAGACGCCATCGTTTGGCATTGATAACGATTCGGATGATTCTTCCGATGATGAAGATTTTCCCGAGTCGCTCGATGAGAAGGTGCGACGTCTGGAGTTCGAGCGACGTCGCAAGTTGCACTACAAGGAATATTTGTCGGTGCCTTTGGCGCGTCGCCTGATTGCCGAAGAGTTTGGGGACAAGAGCAGCGTGGAGCCCACAATGAGCGATGAAACCTTAGAGATAAACGGCGAGAGCTGCTCGCTCGAAGAATGCTCGATGCCCAGTGAGGTAAGTGCTGGTGGCAGCTATCACACCGAGATGACTTCGCAGTCGGATGTCGAGCGCAAAACGAGTGTGGATTATATACCGCCACCGGTTGAGATTGAGCCCGGGTTTCAACCCGACCATCGTTGCTATCAGAAGTTGACGGCCCAGATCTTTGATCCACGTGATACGATGGCATCGATAACTCACTCGGCATCGGATGCCGAGTCAACCGAAATCGAGTCGACGCAGGGCAAACATGCCACACAGGACAAGGCAGTCTAAGCTTAAGAGAGAGAGAGAGAGAGAGAGAGAGAGCTGAAGATTTAATTAGCATTTGTACAGCACATTGTACAACTATACAAATCGGTACTTTATGTTGATATCTATTAAAATTTGTACGTTGCAAGTAAAAGCCAAGATCCGGAACTGTGCTTATGATTAACCATCTTTAGTGCTTTGGTCTGACATTTTCCTGTCCAAGCTCATTTTGGGCAATTGCATATTTAATTAAGTCTTCACTTTGGCCAGTTTCCTGTTGCTTAAGGAATTTGCTTGCTTGCTACTCAATCCTACACAAAACTTTTGTTTAATAACTAATTTGAACATTTTGTTTTGCTACAACGTAATTGAAAATTCCTTTTCGGTTTAACTTCCTCTCTCTCGTTGTCTGTGTTATTGTGGGCAGCCAAATGTGCAGTATAAATTAATTTTGATTTATTATTGCAGCCGCACCTCAGACTTTTGAGTTTGCCCAACTAATTTTGTAGCATCTCGTTAACGTGTTTGTTCAGTTTATCAATGGCTTAAACGGCAAACAGCAAAATGCCAAATGGTAAATGGCAAATGGCAAAATGCCTTTCGTTGGCCATTTAAAATCATTGCGCATAATTCGAGCAACAGCACGAATTGCATTAAGATAACACTAATCTGTGTGGCGAAAATTATTATTAAATTTCATTAGCTAAATAAATTAGCTCAAGCAGCGGCAATTAATATTAATGTTATGCAGTTGATTTAAGCTCAGAAAAACACTTAAAATGTTTTGTGTGTGTGTGTGTGTGTAGACAGTATGTCGCTTAAAATGATTCTGTTGTTTTTTCTGCCCACTTGTGCAATCGGCAGACAAAAGCATTTAATGTGCAACATGTGCGAAATGAAATTTAAGTTGGCCCAATTTATAGCCTGGCCAAGAGCCAGCGAAAAGTACAAACAGAACAAGTAAGAAAGTTATAGCTGAGTGTGCTCGACTATAATATACCCTTTTCTTATTCTTAAAATATACCAAATTATTATACTGAAAAATACATAAATATACCCAAGACCATATTTGGTATATTAATATTATTTTGCATTACAAAAATACTAAATTATGCCAAAACTTATAATTGGTATATCAATATACTGATACATTTAAAATATACAAGAATGCTAATCAATGCAACCAAGACTCGAAAGCAAAGCCGGTATTATACTAAAATATACCGTAGGATACATTTGGTACAGATTATACCAGATTTTCAATTAAAGCAACTAAAAACCGACAGCAACTACAAAAAATATCCAAAGTCTATATTTGGTATATCGATATACTATTACGATATACTAGATTGTTATCCAAAACAACAAAGACGCGAATGTGTTATTGGGTATATCAATATACTATTACATTTAAAATATACCAGATTGTTAATCAAAGCAACTAAGACCCGAAAGCAGCAACCGTTTTTGTACTAAGATATACCAATAACTATATTTGGTATACTATATACCATATATACTATAAACTGTAGAATATACCAGATTATCAATCAAATCAATTATGAGTCGACAGCAGCAATCGTATTTTATGCTACAAAAAATACCGAAGTATATCCATATACTATTACATTTTAAATATACCATAAGTAATAATATACCAGATTTTCAACCAAAGCAAAGTTGATTGCAATACAAAACCATTTCTTTAATAACTTCTACATTTGCTGAACGCACGAATTTATAATACCCTTCTACACCTATGGGTCAAGGGTATAAACAGTGGCAAGCAAAAGCCGCAGACACTGCCATCTTTATATCCGGCTCTAGCCATATCCTTCGCTCTCACTTTATCTTGGTCTGCCGACAATTGCCGTGTACATTTCATTAAGTGCATAAGCCGTCGCCTGTCAGCGTTGCGTGTGCTGCGTTTTAAGCTGGCAAATTATTTTTAATGCTATTTACAGGCACAAATGAAAATGCAAGCGTAAATAAAACAACGAACGACAGTCACGAACTTGCGCCCAGTTCAGATCTTGGTATGAAAACTTAAAGCACAAGAAGATGGCCAACTATAGTTTGGGGATTTGCAGCACACGCGTTCGCTTCGTTCCACGACAAGTGCAGCTAAATATTTGCTAAAGCATTTCTTTTTCGGTATTTACGACGGCATTTCGTGAGGCATGCGGCCACTTGGTCACAAGGGATTCTCAGCTGCTGCTCCAAGGTGCAGCAGCAGCAGCTTCGACTCTATTGCCCCTTGCTTCCACCCCTCCCCCCTCTCCGCCCTTTCTCTTGCCTTTGCTGCACGATTGGAGCGTGTGGAATGCGAAGCACATGGAAGACAGCGACAAATACTTGTATACTCTCTCTTGCTCTTCCTCTCTCTCTCTCGGGCACATCAATTTTCATTTTGATAAATTATAAAATGGCCAAGACTGCCAGTTGCAGCTTAATGGATTGCCTCGTTCGCTAACTTAACCCAAAGGTGACATTAAAATGCATCGCAAATATTCTGCAATAGATTTGAAAAATGCGAGCTGGGAATGAAATTAAATAGATGGAAGTTTAAAATATTTTACATTAAATTATTTGGTCAAATTCTTATGAGTTTTGAAATATTTATTTATTATTTAAATTTTATTATAATTTCGTTAAGCTAATCATTTGAAAATAGATCAAATGAGATGATTGAACTGTGAGAATAATGCATTTATTATAATGTCTATTAGATAATAATTTAAATAGTTTCCTCAAGGGTCTATTCAATAAATAAAACCAGAGTCACATATTTAAAATTGTGTTAAATTGCTTTGCTTAACTTATGTTTTTATAGTCTTCGTTTTAAAATACATTTTTTATGATTTCTGCATGACATTATTCAAGAAAATTTCTATAAGGCTTACATAAACTTTTATGAATTCTAGACATCGATATTTTCGTAATTTTATAAAATATGTTTTGAACTAAAAACGGATGAGCTTCTTTCAGAAAAAAAGTAGATTTGAGTCTAAAGTCAATTTGCCAATGTAAAAACATTATTTTGATAGAGTTAATTATTTTATTCATATAATTCTTCCCTGTGTTGTTATAGTACTATTTTCTTTCTACTGTTCTGGTTCAATACTTATTAAAGAATTAAATTAAAAAACAAATATATCTAGTATTCTTATAAAAGTTTATTTTTAATGGGATATTGTTACTATTACTATTATTATTATTTCTTTAAGATACAAAAATGATATTGGTATTTAAACTTTTGGCAATTAAGTACTTTTATAAATTTAAAGCTTCAGCTTTATATTTATATTTTCTTAACTTTTAATAGTAAACATTCAAAAGCTGATTTTCAGCTCTAAATGAGTTGAATTTGCAGGATATTTAATGGGTTAATTAAATGCGTCAATGATGCGTTCCTTTAAGTTTGACTTTTGCTCATGAGAAGCAGAACTAATGCTCTAGTTAGTTGATTTAATAGAGTAGAGGAGAGTGAACCAAAGCTAGATAAAATGATAGAGAAAGCGAGCAGCTTTTGCCGAGTCGTGAAAGAGAGAGAGAGAGTGGCATAGAAAGAGATGGAAGCGATTGTCGTCTGTAGCTTAAGCCTCATTAGAAAGCTGTGCACTTGTCTCAACTGCAACTCCTCTCAGTTGTTGTTGCTTTGGTTGAGTTCCTCTTGCTTGTTGAGTGCATTGCATTGCATTGCTTAGCAGCTTAGTGGAAGCTGAGAGCATCATGTAAATTGCAGAACAAGTGACATTGTCTAATTAATTGACGTTACGCCACAGTGAGTCACACACACACACACACACACAGACACACACAGACAGTGCACAGCACACAAATGAAGCTAATAAAGATTTTTGTACGGAACGTGAGTTTGTTGATTTTTTGAAGTGCACAACTACGAAACTATTGCACCTGGTCAAACAATGCATACAATTACTTGAATTTACTTAAGGTACATTTGGGGGTTGGCCAGGCTTAACTCTGAGCCTCGTGTCCAGGGGTCAGGGTCAAAGAGGTCACCCCTTTATGACTCGTGACACTTTCCCTTCTTTTTTTTTAGTATTCTATTGCCTAAGTAAATATGTGGCCAGCACGCTTGCTGTGTTTATTTGTAATCAATTATCAGCTAGGAAACACAGACAGCTGTCTCGGTCTCTGTGACAAGTTTTGGGTAACTTCACAGCTGCCTGCCAAAAAAAGAGAACGAGAGAGCATAAATTTGTGTATGATATTCACTACGAACAAATAATTATGACACAACACGCAATTGTTTGCATAATTTATGCAAATTGTTGGCAATTTTTAAATGTTTGCATTCACTAGAGTCATAAATCTAATATACGGCTAGACACTACATAATCGATGCAAAACAAATGTGCATAAAACAAAAACAATATTATTTAGAGCGTCTAGTTTTAATTATTCCGCAATTATGCAATAATTAACAAAGTATATTATTATTATTAGTGTGCAATATAAACACCAATTTTGATATTAATTGAATTGTTATATTTATGAAAATTAGATGACTACAAAATTATAATTTAATGATTATATTTATACCCACTAACGGTAGGTATTATAACTTTGTGCTTAGAAAAGTGGCAAAATGATACATCTCCGATCTCTTGAAGTACGCACATATATAACTTCTTAATCAGCTTCTACAGACGAGCCGACGTTGATAATGTTATAAATTTTCTTTTTCTAAGGTGTATTTATATTATAGAAGTATAGCAAAATACACACCGTTAGTATATTTTAGCACTTTTATATATATTCGGTATATTTTAGTATTTTAATATTCAAATGCAGTATATTTTAAGAATAATAGCGGTCTGTTTAACTCTTATAATAAGTATGTGTCGGAAAAAATAATAAAATTTTATTTAGATGGTATATTTTAGTATATAAATATACTAAATATAACATCTGGTATATTTTTAGTTTATTGCTTTAGAATTTGTTAATTTTTATTGCATGAACAAAGTAATCATTATTATTAGTATTCAAAATCTACTAGAATTTTGCTCTTTATTTAGTTGGCTACTAAATTATATTTCTATTTATTTTTGCACACAACTTCTGCCCTGGCTTAACGAATAGAGCAAACTTGAGATTGTTTTCAGCCAAAAAGCCTCTGAGTAGTCTGGCAAATCTGATTCTCTCGCGTTTGTAGCTGGGGCGTAAATTATTTCCGCAGAATGCAGTCACGATTTATAACAAATGAAACAAAGTTTTGGCCTTAAGTAAAGTTGCTTGTGTGGAAGCCTCGCTTGCTTTGCATCTTTATGCGCATATGTAAACACTTCCGGCTTGACTTGGACTTCCACACAAGCACAACAACAAGTGTAAAAAATCCATGACTAAACTTGGCTTCACACACACACACACACACACACATACAGCGCAAAGTTTTGCGGCAAACTTTTGTGGGGGAAGAAGCCAAAGTAACTAGTCGTACAATAGCGTTATAATTTTCAACTAAGGCACCGAAAAACTTTCGCTTGATGGACTGAAAATTAAATAAGAAAAAGGCGCCAAAGCGAAAATATTTGAGATTTTATATGCACAGTGCTGTGTGTTGTGGCTTTGACATCGAGAGCATTGATCAAAAATTGAATCTACTATGTGCATACTTATGTTATACAATTGTTTCCGTTTTATTTTGTTTCTATGTGAGTTTTATTTTCAATTTTGGTGTATCGTTTAAAAGGCAGACAAAGCTTTAAAACTCAACTGCTTTTGTTTTGATTGCGTGAATATTTCATAAAATGGCAAAAGTCCATGCAATGAAAGCCGATAGAACTAACGAAAAACCTTTAGCCAAAAGTGCAACAACAAATACTTTCGTTTTCCAATTTTCACATTATTTTATAGCACAGATAGTCTGTTGTTCAACCTATTTTTTATTTTTATTTTATTTTTTTTTTTTTGTTTTTTGCTTTGTTGTGCATCCGATTTCTCAACATTGGATTTGCCAAATGTTGTGAAAGCCAGCCAACAAACACACAACACACCGTATTTGTTTACACAGCTCTCTTTCTCCGTTTAGTTTAGGTTTTTAATGAAAATTCAAGGGAAAAAGCAAAATAAATATATTACACATGCATGTGTGCAATCTATACCATACTCCTCTATAAAGTATAATAATATTAAATGGCTCAATGACAAAGGCCTCAACTGACCTCACAACAAAAGCCAACTGGGCTTGTTGGCAAAATACAATTTTTTTCTTCTATTTTGTTTTTATTTTTGGGTGGCTTGACTTTAAAATTTATGCGCGAAATGCAAAATAAATATGCTGTTATTTGTTTTTAGCTGCACCATAAATATTTTCATTGATTTTATGGCAAACGAATTTTAATTTTTACCTGTGCCGCAAAAGGTTGACTACGATTTTCATATTTGCCCCCCGAAAGTTTGGTTCGGAGTGCCAAATATTTTTTTAAATTTATTGCGCTCAGCCCAAAAACAGTTGACACACTTTTGTTCCCTTAAAGCGCTTTAAGGGTAGATGAGAATTTAGGAAAAAACTGGTTGCGAAAAATGTGAATTCAACTAGACGATGACCTGTGAAGCAATTTAGATAAAATTTTGTTAATATAAAAGTTGGCAAAAAGAAATTGTATATTATATCGATATACAAAATGACTTTCGGTATCTTTTAGTATAGTTGTTATATATTAAATTGGAATATTTGAAGAATAATATTGCCTGTTTTGCTATTATTATAATGTTGTAGGTGGACGGTCTCAGTAAAAGTTAGTTAATATTTGATGAAAATATTAGTTGCTAGTAATATTAGCAACAATAACATAATTAAGCTCTTAGGTAATCTCTAACACTATGAGATCTACATGCTAGTGAATATTATTTCATGTATACACTATGTTATATATAGTATCTCGATATAGCATATATAATTCTCAGCATATTTTTGTAGATGAATTAAAAATAAGGCTTAGAATCTTTTCTGATAATATATCGCATTTAAAAATGAAATGTTTGTTATAGAGAGAGAGTTTGCAATAAGAGAAAATTAATTTATTATAATTTCATATCAATTTGTAGAACAAATTGTATTGTTTTATATATAGGTTTTTTAAATAAAATGATTTACCCTTAGCAGAATGATAAAGTCTTAAAAACAATTAGAAAATCTTGAATCAAAAAGGTTTATTCTTAAATCAAAATAAAAATTCAACAAAAATGCTAGATTGCAAAATCTTTAAATTCAATAAGGGAAAAATCTCAAAGCTAAACCAAGAAAACAATATCTTATATCAATATCAACAGTTTCTAAACTTGGATTGTTTATTAATACTACTTATAACTTATTCATTTCAATTTTGTTTTTCTATTTCAGCAATGAAATGCTTAAAGCCCATTCTCCCAGTCTCCAGCTGAACAGTCAACATATCACATAATGTAAGTACATATTTACATTTCTAAATGGTTTTATTAAATTGTAAAAATATTACAATTGTAATGCGAGCTTTGTTGATTATGCAAATAGTTGCATTAATGACTCTATTTTCTTTTTTGTATATAAATAAAACAATTATGAAATGAATATTTTACTAAATTGCGTCCGCATTTAATGAGCTACATAATAAATCTAGTCAAAAGCGTTGACAATATGTGCTTAGCATTAAAATGATGATGGGTCTATGTGGAAAATGTTATTGCTGCATGTCACGGGAGTAGCTCAAAAAAGGAAACACAAAAAAAAAGCCAAGCTAAGCGTCCACAAAATGGCCGTTTTGGCCACACGCATCAAGTGTGGAGAATGCGAATTGTGACTGCGCTGTTCAAGGGCGACTTAACAGCTCTACAGCTTGCCGTGTATAAGGACTACATATATACTGAATGTGTGTGTGTGTCGTTTAGATTTAGTGCCGCTTGTTACGTTTTGATGCGATGCCATTTATAAACGACGACGCCACGTTGCAACGTTGCGTGTTGTGTAGACGTGGACGTTGTCCATAACCCGCGTGCAACAAATGCAAACTGACATTTTTTGCATGGGGCCACAACTTTGAACCTTTGAACATGACAGACCACAGCATGAATAATGTGCAACTTTAAGTGTTTGCCACTTAAAGCACACACACACTGCGTATACGTGATGCGTATATGTCGCTGCTTTAGCTACTACATACAATTCGATGAAGATAAAGCAGAGTAGAGTCGAGTAGATGGAGGGGCCACACACAAATTGCCATACCAGCTAAGTAATTTACGCACAATAATGCGCTTCGTTGAACTCTGCTTCTGCTTCTCCAGTTCAACCCAGATGATTGATGTATGGACGTGTTAATTAGGTCTAACTCTCTGGCACATTTACGCAGAGCTAACAACACAAAAAAGTCTCGTTGAATCCAATAAAATTGTAGATATACATAGCGAAAAAAAACTTGAAGAATTGATTGATTTCTCGGGGCCACTAACACATTAATCAGCATTGCGCTTGTCTGATTGCCAACTTTAGCCAGCCAACAAAATTAGGCAGCAGCACTCAGTTTTGGCTGAAAGATAAAGTTTTGGCGAGGCTTTGATTATCGCCCAACTCGAGTTGTCAAGTGGCCAGTGTTGGACATGCACTTTTGCATAGGCCGACAAATTCAATTTATTTCAAGTTTACGCCCGCCGCCAGAAAAAAAAACTCAGCAAAAAAAAAACAGCAGCAAAAGTGCAAGCTGTTCACTAAATCAAAAACAGATTTTGGCAACAAATTCGTTATGCACGTGACATGTCCAAAAAGCAGCCAACACTCTGTCCCATACACATACACACACACACTCGCACACACACACTCGCACACACTTCAAAGGGTCTGCATTGTGTACTGTGTATGTGTGTGTGTGTGTGTGTGTGTGTGTGGGCACCTAAAAGAAATTTGAATAAGTGAATTTAAAAAGCGTTGGCGGCGACCAAAAGCTACACCAAAAAAAAAAAAGAGGGAAAAATTTGGGGGGAAAATCAGGAAAATAGCAGCTCATGCTAAAGCCAAGGACACTTTTCATGAAATGCAATTTCGCACTTGTAAACTTTTATGGCTGCATGTGCCAGCAGTGCTGCGTATTTGGCCATTTAATAGCTAATAATTATAGTCTGGTAATTGATTATTTATGTTGCTGTTTGAATTACTAAATTACTTCAGCAGGCTAATCAATAATGCATTTCTAATTCTATTTGCATAGTTTAATAAACAGTTTACGGTGTGCTAGCCAAGCTAAGTTATGCCATTATTTTAGTTGTAATTGTGTAAAATTTGAGTGGCTATAAATTACATTGAGTTGAATTTAGTATATATTTTATTCTTCATCATCTGAATTGATTACTCTTGGTTTTTTTTTTATTTGATTTGAAATGAAATAATGCTACCTTCAAGACTTATTTCCCAGCGGTTTTTAAAACCAATATCACAATATTAGTTTTACACTTTGCAGTGGTGTTTTAAAATTCTATTCAATTTAGTTTTATTGAAGTTTAAATGACCACAATAAACATTCCAAATAAAGTGTTATATTTTGTTTTAATTTACAGCCATTCATATAACAAATTTGTCAATTAACTTTAGTTTCATTTCATTTTTAATGACTTTATCTAAAATGCCTTAAAGAATCCAAAAAAAAGTGTATTTTTTGTAGCTTTCAAATAGTATGTTAATACATTTCGTAGTGATATTTACTATCAAAAATTGCATATTTTAATTTTAAACATTTTAGTTAACAACTTTGTTTATTTTATTCTCTTAATTGAAGTAAGCAGAAATTGAGTTAACTTTAACTTATTTTATCTTTTCTACTTAATTAAAGCTTATAAAATGAAAATATAAAGTAGAAAGTAATGTAAAGTGAAGTAATGTAAAAATTGAACACCATTCATCTCTAAGAACCCTTTTTTTGAGCACCCTTCGTGGTCAACACTGATTTGGCTGTTGGTGTTGAGCTGGGAACAACTCCAGTGGGCAGCTACAATATGTAAACAGCTGGAACCGGGCAGCAAACAGCAAGTGTTAGAGTTAGAGTTGGAGCAGGAGCAACAGCCACATGCACAAAACTCCACTTCACTTCACTGCACAGAGTTGAAGTACACGGAGTCGTATACGCTATATGCTCCATGCTTCGTGCTCAGCACTTACCACACTTACGTCCCCCTTCCCTCTGCCCGCTCCGACACCCGAATTTTGATCAGTAACATGCAAATCTGCTCGGTGTTTGACTGTTGATGGCACATTTGCTACAGCTGTTTTTTTTTTTTCTTTCTTTTTCTTGCTTCTCTTTATTTACTATACTTGCTATTTCTATTGCTATTTCAACATGTTTTTCTTTGCCTTCTGTGTGTGTGTGTGTGTTGGTGTGTGTGTGAATGTGTAAGTTGTTTATTTGCATGTTGTTGTCGTTGCTTTCATTTGCTTGGCCAGGCTCAAAAAGGCAGCTCCTTTCTTATTTGCACACTTTGGCTAATGGATTTTATTTTTTCTGTTGGTTTGCACTTTGCGGTTGCACACGGCGGCGTATGCTTAATATTTGAGTAGCCGCTTCGAAAAATTATGTTTTATGTGTGTTTCTTTTTTACCTCATTTGCTTTGCATTGCTTTCAGCCTTGGGTCTCAGTTGCTCTCATTTGCCATTTTCCGCGACTTAATTGAAAATTCAATTAGACCTGTGCAAATATTTTGGGCAAAAGGAGAGCGGCGCGCAAATTGAGTTACAGCTGTTTATCTAAATACAGAAAGGAAAAAACGTAAAGAGTGCAACTCGAGTTTGGATGTTGCTTTGGTTGCCACAGAGAGAGAGAGAGAGAGAGAAAGAGAGAGCGAGAACGTTGGCGTTGCATTTTAATTACAACTTAAATATCTCAGTGCGGTCGTCGCAACAGCAGCAGCAAATTACAACTTCAGTGAACCGACAAAATGAAAGTTGTTTATTTTAGTTTTTCGTTGCGCCCCAACTAAATCAATTTTGATGAAGCCCCCCCAAAAAGTTAATTGCATGCACTCCCAGTTTATTAAATAATTCATCCACTTTCGCTGCACAACATCTGAACAACATTTATACAGACATTGTTTTGCGCTTTAACTTCCAGCCACAATCCATCCCCAGCTGTTTTCCTCTATATATATTTTCCTTTCTTCTTCTGCTCTTGGCTGTGGGTGTCCTTTGCTTTCAGTTTCGCATTGTCCCCGCTGCAGCACGTGACTTGATTGTCAGTTGCAATTTAAGAATTTGATAGTTTGACAATGCATTTTGGCTCCCAATTCTCTCTCCAAGTCTCTGTCTCAGATCCCAGTTTGGGTCGTATATCGATGCTCGACATTCTATGCTGCTGCTGTTCAAACATTAAAATGCGGCATAAATAATCGTGCATTTTGGCTAAAAGTCGTCAAAGGAATTTCAAATAGCATCGAAATGCTTCGACTCGCCATTTTAAATGCATTAAATAACATAAAACAATAAAAAACTAAAAGCCACTAAGCAGACTATAAATATTTGCGCTTAGATGTAGATTTAATTATAGAAAGAGTTTCGATTATTATTCACAACATCTCTAAAATAAATAGGGTGAACTAAGATCTAAGGCTATAAATAAGATAAGCCAAATTAAGCTCTAAAGTTATTTCTTATAATGTTAACGTTATTCATATTGAAATACCCTATATCAAAACACATATATGCTGTACATTTTAAATTCTTGTTTTACAATGAAACTTCAAATATTTAGAAAGAATTTCCACAATACTTGTAGATATATCTTCATTATTGCTATATAATAAAGAGTTAGGTGAAATAAATGTTTAGTATTCTATTAAAAAATAAAAAGAATAATGCCAAAAAGAAGAGAACTTAAATTAGACCTGCAACTACATTTTAAATTTATATTTCACTTTGAATTGAAGTAAATTAAGATTTTTATTTCCCATAGAATACCATTTTTTTCATCCCCTTCTTAACCGTAAAATTCCCACAACTTTTGACACGTTGCTCACCACTCAATTAAAACAATTTGATTGCAACGGAATTATTAGCCTGTTTCGGGATCATTTACAGCAACGTTGATTGGTTTGTTGCGAAACAAGTAGTTAAGCTACTTATAGCACATATATGTGCACATATATCCAAGTACAGCAATGGATATAGAGAGAGAGAGTGGACGATTCACTCAACGCTCTTGCATATTGGCATTGCAGTCATGTGGCAAAGCATTTTCCGCCTTTTTAATACGCTTTTCCCCCCAGTTTTTTGTGTGTGTGTGTGTGCAATATATATGTGTTACTTTTTATTTATTTTGTTGCTGCTGCTGCTGCTGCTGTGTGTGGCGGAGTTTAAGCCATTCATGTGCAAAACTCTGTCAATGGCAACTCGAGCTAACCCCAATCCCCAACTGCAACAACAACGAGCAAGAAAATTAGAGTCGAGTGAGCTCGACTTTGAGATACGCGTTATCTATTTGCAATAGAAGCAAAACAGTGCGGTAGTATACTTAAAATATACTGATTTAATATGCCGAAAAATACTGAAATATACCAGAATATATCCATATATCATTCATTAAAAAAATTCATTGTACTAGAAAACAAGTAAGAAAACTACAGTCGAGTGTGCTCGACTGTGAGATACCCGCTACCCCTTTTGAATAAAAGCAAAATATTGCGGTATTATTTTCAAAATATACCAAAAAAATACTGAAAAATACTAAAAATATACCAAATGGTATATTTGGTATAACGATGTGATACTAACATTTAAAATATACCATAGACGGCACAATACACCAGATTGTCGGCCAAAGCATTTGAGACCCCCCGTAAGTGGGCGTTTTGTCCCATACAAAAGTGTTTCTTTAATAACTTCCACAATTTTTATCTAATCGCAAGCAAATTTTCAGGAATCATAAATACTATTGTTATTATTATATATACCAAAATTCACAGCTTTAACTTTAAAATTACGCTTGTTATTCGATTTTTTTGATTTGCGGGGGCGGAAGTGGGCGTGGCAAAAATTTGAAACAAACTTGATCTGCGTGCAAACATAACAAATGCTGTCGAAAAAAAATTATAGCTCTATCTCTTATAGTCTCTGAGATCCAGTGTTTCATACGGACAGACGGACAGACGGACAGACGGACAGACGGACAGACAGACAGACGGACAGACGGACATGGCTAGATCGTCTCGGCTGTTGACGCTGATCAAGAATATATATACTTTATAGGGTCGGAGATGCCTCCTTCTACCTGTTACATACATTTCCTGCCGGCACAAAGTTATAATACCCTTCTACCCTATGGGTAGCGGGTATAAATACTTAAACATACCACAGACTTTATTTGGCAAATCGACATACATACTGCTCATGTATTTTGAAAATATACGAAGTTATACTATATTTGGTCTAACGATATACTATTACTATTAATATACTAAAGAAATACTGAAATATATATACAATAACTGTACTTGTATTTTCAATATATACCGTGTTGGACTATATTTTGTATTACAATGTACTATCACTGTTGATATACTAGGCAAATACTAAAATATACCGCATACAATATTTGGTATATCATTATACTATTACTGTATTATTAATCTATAAATGTGCCAAGTTGATATACGTAATCGAGTTAGTTAGCACAAGGTTAATACTCCCAAAAATACTTAAAGGTATATCGATATACTATTATGTTTAAAATATACCATAGAGTACATACATTTCTTAACTAACTTATACGATTTTCGAAGATAACTCATTCTGTCTCTCAAATACCTTTTACAATTTTCGAAGATGACACCTTCTGTCGCATAAACTGATAATACCCTTTTACCCTAAGAGTCGCGGGTATCAGAAAATAGCAACAACAAGAAGCGAGTGGCAACAACCACAGTTCATTTAAGCGTGCAAAAACATAAATCAAAAAGCATGGCCTAATACCAAACCAGTCTGTCTGGTCACACAGCTCACTATCTCGCTCTCACTCTCTTTTCTATCTCTCTCTCTCTCGCTCTCTCTCGCTCTTTCTCTGTTGTTTGCTCTCCCTTTTAACTGTTGGCCAACAGGCGACAGCCATATAAAGGACATGAAGTGTATATAAATTGCCTACTTGCATTTTAATTAAACTGACTAAAAACCAAGCCAATGTCAAATACTTCTCCGCCTCCTCATCTCCCGTTCTCTGCACCCTTAGGACCACCCACCCCCCACCCTCTGCTGCTGCTGCTCTGTGGCTGGTGCTGCCAATGGCCGGCGGCTGTAATAACACACAATGGCAGTCATGTGGAAATTTGCTTTAAATTGACCAACTGACCGCAGCAACCTTTAAACAAATTAGAAAAACTTGTGTGTTCCATTGTTGTGGCTGCTGTTAGCTTTGCCTATTTGCTCTCTTTGTTGTTGTTGTTGCTGTAACATAGTTGGGGGGCACAGTTAGACATTGGCTTTTTCTTTTTATTGGACCAGTGATTAGCGTTGGCTTTCCGCCGCTTTCCCTTTTCTTTTTGCACCCTTAAGAAGCCGCAGCTGTGCCCGCCTTTGATGTGAATAATTTTGCTAAATATTTTTGTTACTTTACTTTTGTTGTTTTTGTTGTTTCGCGGCACCTTCATTAAATTTACATTTTGCAGTTAAAAAAGTCGCCAAGCTTTGGACAATTTGGACAACATGCAGCAGCGGCGGCCAGTTGACAACATATGGCACCTCAGCCAAAGGGAGAGAGAAGAACAGAGATATAGAGAGAGGAAGAGAGGGAAACGGAGTAGGGGGGTGCGCTATAGGGGCGCGTGACCAGGTAATGGACTGTAATTATGCTAAATAAGCCATGAGAAAATGTTGATGTGTGTGTCACGCTATATGTGGTAAGAGAGAAAGTGATAGAGAGAGCGAATGAGATAGATAGAGTGCGAGTGAGAGGAAAAGACAGTAGGCAGAACGGCTAAATAGGCAGTTGGTGGCCTAAGAGAGACAGGGGAATGTACTACACATGCTGCCGGCAGAACAAAGTGAGGGACGATGTAGTACAACATAATGTTTGATTCAAGGCACAAATGGATAATGGCAAATGAGAAAAACCATTCAACGTGAAGAGGACTTTACCGCTGGCGTATAGAAAAGGAAGATAAAATATGAATAGGCATATTAGAATTATACGCTATTTAAGACTAACTTTTGTGGGACATATTATGCCAACTTAGGCTGACAAGCTATTTTATTTCGATCTATAATTAACATACTAAAAATATATACTAGTATTTGGTATATCAATATACTATTACTGTACTAGTTTTATACAAATATGTCAAGTTGGTACCAAGTTCATATACCTAAAAATACTAAAGGTGTATATATATATACGAGTATATATACTATTCCGTTTAATTGTAACTCTATGGTATAATTCAAATGTAGCACTCCAACAATATAACAAATATAGCCTGAATACTTTTGCGGTATATTATTTAGTATATTTTAAGAATAATAATGCAATGAGCTTCACTCTCATATAATTAATAATATTTATTAGTATTTTATATCTCTGTGAAGTTCATTTGCTGAAAATGTCTTTAACCTTTCATGATTTGAACATGAACATGCTTTCTAATAACTTCTTGCCGCATTTCATTGACCATAATTAACATATTATTAGACTTACAATAATATGAAATTTAAATATTAAACATGCAACCCACTCAAACATGCTTTCTTGCATGCTTTTTTTTTGCTTTTTAATATATCGCTTAGCGCCTACAATTGTCGCCCACGATTTTCACATAGCTTTCTATAAGCAGCACCCTCTATGCAAAGTTAGCATCGAAATTGAATGAGAAAAAGCAAAAGAGTAGAGGAAAAGAAGTCATATAGAAACATGCAGTGAAAATCCGCGAATAGTGAGAGTTTTTTCCTCCACATTGTCAGGCTTAAACGCAATTCACTTCAATCTACCAAAAATGTGTCGCCTACGCAGTGACGCCTACAAAAAAAGCACATTAATGTGGATTAAAGTATTGCCGGATGACTTTTCGTAGAATTGTGATGAAACATTTCGTTGACTGAGCTGAGTTCAATATGAGTTGCCATATTCATTCTCTGAATGAAACATTCTATTTAAAGAACATTTGATTAAAGTTGTGATCAAGTTTCCCATTCTTTTACATCACAAATTTTATTTTAAGCACATTTGCAGTTTAAAGTTTCACCTATGTTGCTTCTTTTTAATTTCTTAACTCGCCCCGAAAATGATTGAATGAACTTGCTAAATATATATATATAGAAATATATATTGTTGCTACTCTATCCCTTTTCTATGGCTGTCAAATTGAAAACTTTGGATGAGTTTTGAATTGTAGATTGTGTGTATGGAGTAGAAATTGCCGAAGCAATTTACAGTTTTACGCCGCAGTCAACTTTATAAATAATTTGCGTGCCTTTTGCTTGCTCATCCATCTGTCCCTTTTTTTTCATTTCTTTTTGTTGTTATTGTTGTTCCATTCTTTTATTCTTCTCTGTGTGTGTGTGTGTGTGTCTATCGCAATCTTCTCTTCATTTCTTGCCACCCACGAGCCGCCTCACATTTATGATTAATGAGCCTTAACTTTTGCACTTTTGCCAGGCAATTTATGCGTGGCATGCGACATGGTTTTTTTTTGTCGTCTGGCCACCAAGTTTGCCATATCGCTTCTTTTGCTCCTTGCCACTGCCACTGCTGCTGCGTGTTGTAAGTTAAGACAGGCAACAATTGTAAATGTTTGTTGTGCAATTAAAAAGGCAACCAAATGTTGGCATTCGCCGCTCGTTCACCGCTCACCGTTCAACGTTCGTCGTTTGCCTTTTTGTCATTTTTGCGTAATTTGATTTACTTTGCCCCGCCCCCACACACGCAACGATACGGCAAACGAGCTTCCAGTCTTGCCACAAATTGTCAATAAACATATCAATATGCAACACGAAATTGGTTTAATGTCAATCAACAGACAGACGGACAGACAGACAGGCGAGCAAACCGAACCAGACCAACCAAACAAGACCAGACCAGACCAGAGTCAGTCGGCTTATCATGGCCACAGTCATCCATCAGGAATATTGAACAAAAATAAAATAAAAATGATACGAAAAACTGTAAAATATTTACACAAATTCAATAAAGCAGTGCGGGCATTGGAGGCAACTTGGTCAAGTGTTAAAGGGGAAGAGGGAGGGAGGGGAAAAGAGTTTGTCAAAGCGAAGGTGTTGTTGTTAAGCTGGTAATGTGAATAAATTGTGTAATAGCAACTTGTACATAAACACTTTGTTCAATTTACATTCGCATGTTTTTTGTGGCAGCATGGCAAACAAATGGGCTGTTTGAAAAGGATTTAAATGCGAGTATTCTTAACGACTTTATAGTAAAAGTCATTTTACACATGTAACTATAATATCAAAGAGTCAAATTAGTTAGATATAAAGTAAATTTCAAACGTTTAAATTCTTTTAACAAATATATTATCATAAAATCTAGAGCCAGCTACTTAACATCAAATTATTTAGATATACAGTGAATTTCAATCATTTAAATTATTTTAAGAAATATTTTTCTATAATTATTTCCTTCTGGAAAAGAAATGTTTACAAATAAATAAAAATTAATGGAATGCAAATTTAATAAATATTTTTTTGAACTTATTAAAGTATCACTTTTTGGACTTCTATTACTTGAAACACTTTTAAAGTACATAATAATTTGAATTTTAAATTTTTTAAAATAAGATCTTAACATTTTCTTTGAAGTAACATTTTAAAGTTTGAATTTAATAAATATTTCTTTAACAAATTCAATTAGAGTATCTCCTTTTGGGTTTCTATTACTTGAAAGATGTTCTGCCTTCTGAAAGATGTTTTAAAAATGAAATATTGCAATGAATAATTGAGTTATAACTTATAAATACAAATACATACCACATGTTCAATTCAATATACATAAAAATAAATTAGCAAAAAATCATTGAAGTATTATTTGAAATCATAAAGATTTTTAATGTAATTTGATTATAATGGGGTTTCATTGATGTACTAAAACTACTACTTTTATAAAAAGTAGTGATCAGAACTTAAAAGAGACTCTAACTCTAAAAAAGTAGTGAACAGAACTTAAAAAAGACTCTAACTCCAAAATGGATTATATCAAACTATCGATAATTATTGACAGTGTGACCAGTTGAACTATTTTAGCTGCCAGATGCATGTCCAATTATTAAACTAATACTTAATAATTGCATCCTACCTCGAGTAACTTGTTAACAATCTAAAACAATTCCAGCTTTTCTTTACTTAAGCAAATTTAGAATAATTAAAACACTTTCTGCTGCAATGAAATTGATAAGTATTGAAAACTTTAGAACTTTGCAAACGTACCTCGCTGTAGGCAACAATTTATTGCATTTTCATAGACAAAAACATTTAGTCGATTGGCTACTCAGTTGCTGGGATAATTGCGGGGGCGGATGAAGGGGCGTTGAAACAACGGACTGCTGACTGCTGACTGAGTGACGGGGGGCAAGGCTCGTAAAAGTGTCGCGTGAATCACGCTAACGTGCTAATTTCCTGCTCTAATTTACGCCCCACTGCCACGCCCATTTGGCAGCGGACAATACATATAAGTATGTATCGGTGGTCGCCTCGCATGATTTGCGAATTTTGATGCGATTTGTATGAATTTTTTTTTGTGGCTCCCTTTTGCGCTACTTTGGCTGCTGTTTGTGCGGATTTTTTTCTTTTTCTCTCTTTTTTTTTGGCCCGCGTCTAATTAGAGCCGCAGCAAACGTCGCGCAGACTCAGCTGCAAGTCACGAAATGGCTATTTAGCGCTTATAGCCGAGCCCTGAGTTGGCATTTTGTGCCCCAAAGCTCATAATTGCGAGCCAAATGTTAGATTTGCATGAAATGCGATACCGAAATAAGTAATGCAAAAAACGATGAAAACGAAGAAAACAATGAAAAACAAAGCAAACAATGGGGAAAACGTATATATAATAAAGTGATTCTGCAGTTGATTTGCGACTTGCGGCTTTCAGTTGAGGCAATTTGTTGAGCATGTTGTGGAAATGAAATGCGACTGCATTTCTATGAAGTCGCAAGTTGATATTGCATATTTATTAATTAATGCACTTAATGCACTTTTAATGCCTGCCAAATGTGAAATAATTCATGCGCTTATCAGCACTGATAATGATTAATTTTTTTTTTCCTCTTCATTTCTTTTATTTTTTTGTATTTTTTTGTATTTTTTTTGTCGCTATCGCCCTTTGTCGCTGCTTCCGCACAGTCAAACTCATCGCAGCCTTCAATTATTTTAAATTATGCGGCCATTGCAATTGCATATAGCGGCAAATAAGTCAATATACATAAGTAGAGTGGGCAAAAGATTTTCTGGGATTAACTACGAAATACTCTGCAAATATTTAATTCTGAAAAATGCCATAATTTTGATAAATGATTGTTATTTACTTTTTGTAAGCAATCCTAGTTGCTTAATATTATATTTTATGTAATCAAATTATTCTTTACTTTCACATAAAAAAAACTGGAGATAATCTAGAAAAGACTTGGAAAAATATTATAATTTTAATGGATTGTTACACATTTTTGTAAGGAATCGCATTAGGATAATATTATATATTATGTAATTAATTCATTATTTTCTGTCACATGAAAAAAGCAATGGAATATTTAGAAAAGATTTAAAAAAAGATCATAATTTCTATTTGCTTTATATTATATTTTGTATACTAAATTTCTTTCATTCTGTGGCATTAAAAGTATGCAAATGAATATATTGAATCTAGATATACATCTAAGAGTATAGGTTCTATATTTTGGAAGATTAGCTAAACTTAAATCAAAATTTTTTTTTTTAAATAATAAAAGATATTCATTTGACCAGGGATTTAAAATTTTTAAACTTTCTACAAGATATTTTTTTAAATTATATTTTGTCTTGTATTTGATGAGAAGATTTTGTTTTTTTACAATGTTCAATAAGATATGATAAGCATAATAATTCTATAATAATTAAATGGAGAAAGATAGTTCGGGAAAAGATAAATAATAACTACACTTTTTTTTAATTTGGTTAAGCCATATTATATAAATTTATTTCTATTTTATATCGTATTAAATTTAATAAGAAAGTTTGGGAGAGGTTAAATTTGATTTATAGATGTTGTTCTCTTATTTATAGTAAATAGTAAACTTTATTGTAATACATTATATACATTTTATTTATTTAGTTTAAATTGTAATTTATTGTAAAGTTTTTATCTAATTTATTGACTTCTTTTTACCTCTATTTTTAATTAATGTATTTTTTTAGCTCTTTCTGATAGCGAGCATACCCTTTTGAGCTCGTTTCGATTTCATCGCTTTCATGGGATATAAAAAGTAGTCGAACATGTGTGTATACATAAGATATATAAAATATTACATGAAAAATTATTGGCGCTTATTTATGAAAGTGACAAATGAAAGGATTCGCATATGCAAATATGATTTTGTAATTGCAATTGCCATGCATATTTAAAAAGCAGGTCATCGAATCAATGTAATTGTACAAAGGTGGCGAGGGGAGTGCGGAGGGGGGGATTAATGATTGATGGGCGAGGAATCGGTCTTAGTGAGGTAAATGATCCAAAATTTGTTATTATAATGTACAAATATTAATTAATATTAATACACGCGCACACGCAAATAACGATAATAATAGCTTATTGTCGTTTTATATTCAAATTGATATTTCATCATTTGAAATTAATCCACATAATTAGTTTGCTTTAATCATTGCGTAATTGTCAAATCATCAGGAATTAATGTTTGTTTGTTTCACTTTTGTGTGGGGAGATGAGCTAAGTAGATACACTTAGAGAAATTTAGATTTAATATAAGGAATAGCTTAGAATATATATTTAAAAATTAAATTCTTAATTCAAATATAGATGTATTAAGTCAAGAACCAAATTAAGGGATAATTATATTCCCTAAAAATATACACAGAAAGAAATAAAGTCCTAAAATGCGGAATAGTTGAGTATAAAAAATATATTCTTAATTCAGGAATTATAGAATTGAGTCTAAAACTATAAATCTGAAATCATGAAGAAAATTATATGATATACCTTTATTCTATTCTATTAAAATATTTACTTATATTTAAATAAGTGTATCATTCATCGATTTTTGAATGAGAAACATTTTTAATTTGACATACTTTGACAAATATGTCAAATTGAAAATGTTTCTCATTCAAATATCAGTTAAAAAATATGCCTATTTAAATTTTAGTAAATATAAAAGAATAGAATATAAGAAAGGAAAATTGAATCACAAATTGATTGCAGATAATAATATAAATTTATATTGTTATATCTTAAATTTACACATTCCACATTTTATACTTGTTTTTAGAACCAAATTTTTCTCTCAGTGTATAAATATTAGATACATTCTCTTATATACTCTTTTATACATTTCGAGTGCCACATTTTGAGTCTGAACATTTCACGGATTCAATTTACAGTGCCTGCTTAAAGTTGAGACACAAGCTGAGCTCATTTTGTAGCTGCCCGAAAAAAGCAAAGTAAAAATTAAATGACATTTCAGACGCCAGACGCTTTTCCTGCTCGCACATTAGTGTATAGTTGCATGAAGGGAGTGCAAGAGATGGATAGATAAAGTAAGAAAGAGACAGGGATAGTGTGGGTGGGGCGGGGGTGGGGGGAGGAGAATAAATACGCTCTGGACAGTGACTGGACAAGCACTCGAAAGCTTTACACTGAGTGCAATTAATTAAGCAAAGCTGAAAGTCATGCACACCAATGAGCATTCGCTTTCTCTCTCCCACACAAAGAGAGAGAGAGAGAGAGCGATAGAGTGAGCGAGATGCACAGACAAATTTAATTGCTTACAAGTTGGAAACATGGCAAAGAACAGCAGCAACAACAACAATTGAAGCAACAATTGTAATAAAGCGTCAAGAGCAAAGCAAGAAAAATTGCAACAAATGTTGAACTAAACCATAAAGTGTGATTAATTGAATATTTCTTATGCTGCACGTAGCAGCAAAGCGTAGTAGACTTGCCACCTCTTACTCCCCTTCCCCTCTGACTTCCCTCTGACTTCCCTTTGTGCTGTCATGCTGCTATTCACTTAGGAGTTTGCCCCTCAGAAGAGAGAGTACTTTGGCCAGTTGGCAAATTTTGTGTGTGCTGCTGCTGCTGTTGGAAAAGTCTTCCGCCACTTCAGCATACCCCTTTTGGGGGCCCCCATTTGGAATCCAGCACGGTAGCTGGGATGGCAATAAATTTAAATAAATATACGATTACGCGTGCGTATTAAGTTGCCCCAACCGAGACTGCGTTTTTCCCTGCTTCTGCTCTTTCAGCATCGCAGCAGAGTCAACAATGCCGCCTAGAACAATGCCTGGTGGCAGCTCTCCGGTTGCCGCTTTCCCGCTTGCCACTTGCCACACTCCCTGCGGTTGCCTTGTGGCTCGTTATCTGCTGACTTCTAATTCAGCCACAATAAATCAATGCAACGTGCTGCAACGCCAGTAGCAACATTTTCTCTCTCTCTGTGTGTGTGTGTAAGTGAACTTGATGAGTGTTTCGCTGCCCAGCCTCCATTCCCACTCTCTCTTCTCCTCCCCTCCCCCCCTTTCCATTTGCGGGTGCCGCATGACAAACACAAATTTTCTCGCCCGCTTGCCTAATCGAAATTTGTTGGCCATTTGTGCTCATTTCTTATATATACATATATATTCTATACATTTTTGTTGCCTGCCTTTTTTCTTTCCGTGTTATTGTTGTTGTAATTTTGTATGGAATTTATTTATGTATTTTTCGCAATGGGGCCGTGTCTTTGTTGTTATTTCTATTCGCTTTTAATTGGCCATAATACAAATTTATTGGCCCAACTTGTTAATGGCTCGTTAATGTTTTAAGTTTTCCTCTGATTTTTGTGCTTCGCTACGCCCTCAAAAATTTTCATCGCTCTTCATCGCTCTTTACCTTTTTGATGGCAAACTGACTCAATCAGGCCTACGGGCTTTAGTCCTGTAAAGTTGCTAAATTAATTAAAATGCGCATAGAAAAGCCGCAGTTGAATGATGTTTGAATCTCTAGTTGAATACTCTATAATGTGACTTATTCACATTTTTAGGGAAACTCTAGTGAACTGACTAATTAACGCAAATAATTATGTGACAGATTATCTAAGCTTTTTTTAATTTATTTGTTTTTATTAAGTGAAGAATCTGTACGGCAAATTTAAAGTACCTTAACAACACAGGGGTATCAAATATATAAAAATAATTCAAACCTCAAGTCAAATATGAGGATTACTATCTAAGCTTTAAAACAAATTCCATTCGATAGTCTAATTTGCCTAAATAATTACAAAACATAGACTCAAAGCTCTTAAAACTAATAGTTTAGCAAAGAAAATCATCTAAAACATATTTTTTGGCTACTTATAGATCAATTTTAGTAACTGAATTAATACTTATTTATAGAAGAATAATACTATGCAAAAGAAGAAATCAACACAGAGAGGTACAAATCTAGATTGATTGATTTTTACTTTTCTTAGTAACATTTTAAGATTTTTCCATTCTTTAAACATGATTATAATCCTTAATTTCATGTTTTCACACTCTATATTTTTTGGGGATTTTCGAACTTGATTTAAGAATAAACCTTGCGGGTTAAACTTTAGATAGAAACAATCTCGATTAAAGACTTAATTCTTGATTTCAGCAAATGTTTTTAGTTTTGTGTATATAAAATTCCAAAAAAAGAAATCTTCAAATAAAAATTTAATACTTTTAGAAGTTATTTATATTGAAAGACTCTAACTAATAAGCATATTATAAACAACAATGGAGTTGTCTGTATTTACAATAAATAAAAATTCTATACAATACATTCCATTGATGACAGGTGTCAATAATAAAAAGCAAAACTTTTGACATAAATTGATAAGAAACGAAAGAAACTTTCATATTGCGTTACATTTATCATAATGCAGTTAATGTTCCCATTTTTTTTTTTTGTGTGGCTCATGCATTTGACGCATTTTAATTAATTGAAAGCTGTTGCAACAATGCATAGAATTGCATAATTAGTTTGTGGATTAATATGTGTTATTTTTGCCATAATTTGTATTATTATTTTTTCAACAAACAAATCAAAAATGGAAACAACAAAAAAAACAGTCGAATGGTTGTACAAAAAAAAAACATTTGCATAATAATGCCTATCAAATGATATGTCAATCTCTGTAATATGATAAGCATATACAAAATAAAGTTTATATACACATTGTATATATATATACGAATTCATATTATTATTACGCTTAATAATCTGTTAACTCGCATTTGGGTGTTATGAATATAAATCACGAAAATTAAACGAAATGCATTCTGATTAATTTACTGACTTTTTATTCACGCCAATTGCATCGCATTTCCACAGGCTAATTTACTGTAAAATATATTATTATTTTTACAACTTTTTTTCATGCTGTAAAGAGACACACATTGAAATTGATTGCATAATATCGGTTTGTGTGAATTGCCATGATTTGTATTAAGGTTGCAAAAATATTTGTATTTTATTTGTAACATTATATGATTAATTTATGCATACGAAAAGGGAAAAAATTACTTTTTTTTGAGTAGTTTATTACCTTTGAATAGTGATGAAAATTATAGCATTAGAGTTTTTTATATTGTTTCAATTTAATTGGTTGTCGATTTTACAGAATTATACATTTATTTTTGTAATATATTTCTTAAAGTTGTATTTGAGTATTATTCATTATGCTTATAGTATTTTGCTTACAATCTGTCTTGCTTATATTTAGTAATATAAATATTGATGGAAGATTTTAATACCCGTTAACCACAGTGTAGAAGGGTATTATAACTTTCTGTTTCCAGGAAGTGTAGAAGTAATATAATAAATACTTTTGTTTGGTAAAAAAAAGTATACTTAGTTGCTTTGGCTGACTATCTGGTATATTTTGCTTGTAGTACTATGCCAATATACCAAATATAGCCTTTGGTATATTTTTAGTATTTTAATACCGCACTGTTTTGCTTTCATTGAATGTCTTACATCCGATTTTAGTTTTCTTACTTGTGGATTTAAATAATTATTACTTTAAGAAATCCTTTTCACAATATATCATGAGATATTAAGTAGATTTAATTGAGAAAGATATGTACCGAAGTTTTCTTGATTTTAAGCAAACTGACATACAACTTATCTTGTGGTAATAAGTACATTTTGTAAACGTAGATATTGATACTAGTTTTTTAAATTTTTAAGAGTACTTACCACTGTTTGTAAGATCTAAGAATAAATGTAAAAGAAGACTTCACATTTTTCAAGCTTTAAAAGTTTTAAGTTTAGAGATGAAATCATAACACGACGGTATGTAAATTCTTTATACTGTGCATTGTCAAAGCGCCGATTACAACAAGATCCCTTTCAAAAAAAAGACCAGAAGCCTTTGCGTTTCTAAATACTTCCTTCACTTTAACTTTCACCCCTTTGAACTTTAAAACTGCAGTAATCTTTATGAAAAAGTGTTGAAACTGAGCTGCTTATGTTGCACAACATGTGCAAAAATGAATGCACCAAAAAAAAAAGAGCAATTTAACATATTTAGTCAAAGGTCTCTGACAAAGTGCAAAGGTGTTTCGTTTAACTGGTCAGATGGTCAGCTGGTCAGCAGTGGCAGCAGCTGCCACTGAAATTAAATCCTCCAATCAATTTAAACTCACCGAAGGAGAACGCTTAAAAATCCACATTGCTGCAACCGGTTGCCAGTTGTCGGTTGTCGGTTGTCATGCAAAGCAGCTTGCAGCAGACAACAGCAGCAGACTTCGAAACTGAGACTGAGTCAAGAGTCTCTCTCTCTCTCTCTTGCAGTATCAATTTCGTCTCCCCTTCTCTCCATTATCTTTATTGTCTACCTGCATCGAGGACTGTCGGCATCTCTTTGGGCTTGAGCACGCTCTGCAGAAGGCGTTCGTGTTTAAATGCGACGACAACAACAACGATAACAATAAAAGCAATCAAGTATAACAATAACAACACGAAGACCTTGAAGCATGTGCGGCATGGAGACTTGCACCTGATGATCTGATGAAGTCGAAGACGCGTGCCAAATGTGACAATAAAGGATTTTCAATGGCTACAAAAAAATATCAGAATACCCCTTCTTTATCTGCTGCTGTTTGCCACATTTTGTTGCGTGTCTTTCGCTCATTGTTGCACAAAGTCAACGCGAGTTAAATATTTGATGCATTTCATTGCCATGAATCATTATTATTATTATTCGCTTATTTCTTTGCCTTTTTTTGCGTGTCGAAATTAATTAAGACTGCACCCAGTTGGTTGCCACCGACGCTGCCGCATGCCTCATGCCTCATGTCATATGCTGCAACTTTTTGTTCGTTGTGTTTTTTATGATGTGGAAACGCTTTTTAAATTTTTGAGTTATACTTCCTTATTTGCTTTCATACACTTTCGCTGCGAATCGCATGTTGAAGCGACCCTTGCAACAACAACTTGCCACAACCCGCACTGAAAAGGTACTGCTATAAAGTTCAATTTTTGAATGCATGTTTTTGAGCATTTGAATGCTTTGTTATACTTTATGATCGTATTTTATTTATTTGGTCTGTTGAACCCTCTGAAATGCAGACGCCACAACAACAGACTGACAGCGACTCTTGCAACTCACGTGTGTGTGTGTGTGTGTGTGTGTGTGCTGAGTCATTTGTGTCGCGTGCTGTCCATGTGGGCGTGTCTGTGGCATGGTTGCCTTTTCTCCATCTCCTATCCTTTTTTTTTTTTTTGGGCTAGTCGAGTCACCACACGTGTGTCCTTGATAGAGAAGAGCAAAAGTACTTATGCGACTAGCCATAATGCAATTCACAATGATTATGTGTGTGTGTGTGTGGGCAACTGTGCTGACCATGACTCTTCAGATTCTGCCAACAAAAATATATGACATAAGTATTTAGGTGGAGCTGGGACAACAAGAAAACTTTATTTGATTTCCGTTTTTCTCTCTGTGTGTGTGTGTAGGAAGTAGTTTTCCCATAAAGTGCTTATCAATGTGCGATTGAGCGCGGCGTCTAGAGTAATTGCTTGTCTGCTGTTCTGCTTTGTGCTGCATTCGCAAACGTTTTGTGTGTAATAGTGTTTAATCTTCGCTGATTGAGGTATCGATTGAGCATTCATGTCAGTTTCTCTTTGTGCTGCATTCGTAAACGTTTGAGTGACATAATTCTTTTATTTACTGATTGAACAATCGATTTATGTCTTACTTCTTCTTTTTGCTGCATTCGCAAACGTTTTGTGTGTAATAGTGCTTAATCTTCGCTGATTGTCAGTTTCTCTTTGTGCTGCATTCGTAAACGTTTGAATGACATAATTCTTCTATTTACAAGTCTTTTGATATTAACTGATTGAGGTATCGATTGAGCATTTATGTCAGTTTCTCTTTGTGCTGCATTCGTAATCGTTTGAATGACATCATTCTTGTATTTACGAGTCTCTTGTTAATCTATACTGATTGAGCTATCGATTGATGACTTACTTTTTCCTTGTGCTGCATTCGTAAACGTTTCTACAATTCATTTGTGATTGACAATCATGTTTAACATAATCATTGCTTATTACTGATTATCGATTGAATATTGTTATTCAGTTCCTTTTTGTGCTACCCTCGTAAACGTTTTGTGAAATAGCGCTTACTTTTTAAAGGAATTTTGTGTTCGACAATCTTGTTCTATTTATAAATTGCTCATAGGAGTATCAATTCAGTATTTTGTCAGTTCCTCTTTAATGTTTTAATTGAATTAGTCATTGCATTCTTTTTTATATGCATAGACATCTTCTGGGTCTTACAAGTTTCTATGACGTATTATTTGCTGATTGATTGAACACTTAATTCAGTTCCTTTTTGTGCTACATTCGTAAACGTTTTACAAAACAGCTCACACTTTTAAAAGTTTACTGTTCTTGGCAAGCTGGTATAACATAAATATTCCTTATTGGGATATTGACTCGATCTTATTACCAGTTCCACTTTCTGTTGCATTCGTTAACGTTTTAACGAAATCAATAGAAGGGCAATCGTAGCCCCTCTTTGTGCTATATTCGTATATGTGTTACCTATCTATGCTAGCTCTTTGACTAATATTTCATTTGCACCTTTTCCTCTCTTCGTTAAACTCTCTTCGTAAACTTTTACACTAAAGCGTTTTATTCTCTTTTTTAAACTCCCTTCGTAAACGATATTTATTTTAATAATACTTTTGTATGTTCTCCTCTCTTCTTGAAACTTCCTTCGTAAACGTTTTCACTAAAGCGTTTTATATATTATTATGCTATTAAATGTGCATTAAATACTAAAAAATAAGCTATTCAACTTAAATTCCTTGAAGTGAAACCGCTTAGATGGATTTAATTGCCGCAGCTGCTTGAGAAGCTTATAAATAATTAAACAAACTGAGCATAAGCATTCGGCATTCAGCATTTGGTATTTGAAGTACTTTTGCATAACAATGCCATCAATAGCTTTTAGTGATTGTTTAGCCAGCAAATACATTTGTTTGTTTGATGTCTTTATTTATTTTGCCACTTGGCCACATTAAATGCCATAAGAGTCTCAAAACACAACAAAACACAATAATCAAATAAATAATCCATATAAACAGCACAAACACACAAACGAATAAAATGAAAATGAAACTGAAATACAAAAATCCCCAAATCCAAAATATACGCATTTTTGCTACTTGAGGCACTCGAGCAAAAAAAAAAAAAAATAATATAAAAACACTCGTTGGATGAATGTCAACGAGTGTAGCTATGAGTGTGCTTAGTTTTGCATAAGCCTTTTAATCAACTTTATTAATATTAATAAGCATAACAACTGTCGGGACAACAACAACAACGTCGACATCGACAATAATAATTTTGCGGCCCCTTTTTTTTGGGAGGGGGCGGGAGGCAACAATTATACAATTACGACTGTTGGCAAAAGGCCCAAGGGGCAAATACAACAACAACAAACACACTCACTGCTGCTGAGGGGGATTTTGCGACAGTACTTAATGGTAATTCAGTTAAATAATCATTAGTCAACATTTTTTTTTCCGCCTCTACTCAACAAGAGAGAAAAAAACCCTTTTGAACCGCAGTCCTTTTGTCCTCTCATGGGACTGTTTTTCTACCTTGAGAACCGAGAACTGAGGAACTTAAGAACCCCGAAAGCAACCGGCAACCGACAACCGACAACCGACAACCGCAAAAAAAAAAACACACCGCCAAATCTACAACAACGGAAATAATGTATTTTTATTTATAGCTATTTCTGACTTGAATTTGACTCACAGCTCAGCTTGATTACAGTTCCGAGAGGAGAAAGGAGAAAGGGGGGGGTCAAAGTGTAGGCATTTCAATTGAAATTCAAGTGCGCACTTCATTTCCACTTAATTTCTGACGCTGTGACGCGTTGTTGCCTCGACAACAGCAACAACAACAACAACATCAACATCGAATACGTCTCTCCTCTGCACATTCTTGGCAACTCATTTGTGCCCCACAAGGGGGCAACCTTTGAGTGTATTTATTATTGCAACATTATTCGTTTTTTTTTTTTTTACATTTGACATTCGACAAAATCAGCATAAAACCGTCGACACTTGTTTATTTAAAAGTCGCGTTAATTTTGTAAGCATGATCAAATTCTGAAAAGGATAAAACGGCCTTGAAATGTTTAAAAGCCTAAAAATAATTACAATTAATGGTGAAATAAAATTATAATGCTCAAAAATGTTAATAAAAAATCAGTCAAATAGTTTCAATGAATCACTAAACGAAAATCGTAAAATCTTAATCATAAAACACGAAGAAAGAATTGAAATACAAATTGAATAGAACCAATATACTTAAAGTGAACAAAAGAATAAATGAGAAATTAACATTAAATATAAAATAATATATACAAATCTAAAAATTCTATTTATTTTTATAAGCCAATCGAAATGAATGTTAACATATAAATATAAATTTTTGTTTTACTAAAGTTCTTTAAATATTCCTTACATCGTTTTACTTATATTACATTAATAATTTTAAATTGAAAATGCGAACTTGGCTTGAAATCATTTTTATTTTTGAAAATCCTTTAACATACAACAATAATACAAGAATATATCATTCATGATGAAAAATATACATTAATATTTTCTAATGATGGAATGTTGGCTATAGAGCGTTATTATCTTAAATATTTTAAAACAGTTTCACTTTTATTGCATTAATATTTACTTTAGGAGAGGTGTTCTCTTACATATTTTATCTGCCATTATCTAAACTTTATTTAATTCACGATAAGTCTTAACTTTGGATAACTTTGTGCTCACAATTTCCCTTACGTTGAATGTCGTTTGTAGTTGGTTAGAGCCACAAAGTGATTCATCGAGTTATCGAGGTGGGCAGTTAGCTTGTTATACACGTATATTTATTACTCACAAGACCTTGAAGCCTAATTGTTTTCATGGGCGTGGCAGCTACTACGTGCAACGCCTCTCAATTGGGGGTGCAAAAAAAGGGATATCAGAGTGTTTTGTTGGCAATGCTGACAATGCCATTTGTTTTGGCAGCTCCAGTCAAGGATCTCGCTTATCACTCACAGCTGAAGTTAAGGATGGAAGCTGATGCTGATGCTGATGCTGAGGATGAGGATGGCAAGTGAAGCAACTGAGGCAACCGCAGAATAAAAATTAAAACACGAACACGAAACACGGGGCAGCCAAAAATGTATATATGCCACATATGTCGAGAGCTGTCAATGTTTATCTATTTTGAAGGTGAAGGAGTGTGTGTGTGTGTGTGTGTGTGTGTGTGTGTGTGAGTTGGGCTGCCAAGGATTACGGTGTGTTGTGTGTGTGTGTGTGTTGTGTGTGTTCCTCTTGATTTATGGGCACACAAATACCAATGTGTTTCAAATGTGATTGAAAACTGATAAGCAAAGGACTCGAGCCGCAGGATACCGAGACCCTGTTTGTTTAGGTTGTTGTTGTTGTTGTTGTTGCTCTTGGCATCTGCCAATGTTCCCTCTCCCTCTCTCCATCCCCTCTCCCTCTCTCTCACTCTGCTCGTTATTAGTGTAACTGTCAGCTGGGCGAAAGTGTTGAGTGCGCGTCTGTCAAATGCGGTTGAGGTTGCTACGCTTCAAAGAGGGGGGCGCAAATTGTGGGGGGGAAGTCAGGCTTTTGCTTTCGCTTTGACCCCGTTGACTGTACCACAAAATACACAAGCAGCTGCAGCGGCAATTGATGGCTTAATTTGCCACTAATTTGCGCTTATCGCCAGCAAAGCCCTTTGCTTCGCCTTCTCTTCTCTTTCCCCCGCTTCACTTAGAAACGCAGTTCGTCATTTGGTGTATGCAACTTGCAACTTGCAACTGTGACTCGCTCAGCGGCTCATAAAGTTGCAGTCTGCGAAGCCGACAAACGTGCCAAATTGATTTCGTAATGCCCGTTTATGGGAAATGGCAGCGCTTTGGGGCTACACCACGCAGCTACCTGTGGCATGCCACATGCGTGGCAAGCTGCAAGCTTCAAGCGTTCACTGCCGACAAAGCGTGGAGCTGCTTTAAACCTTGCACATATTTCACACAAAGGTTCCGAGTGAGCACTTTTAAAATAACAAAGTTATTTAAAGAGCTAAAGGGAAGTTCAAAGTCAACGGCTAATGAATATATATTCTATATGATTTATAAAGTAGGCAGGCTCGTTAATGAATGTATGAAAGGTAAACTGTGTAAAGAAACGTACAACGATTAGTTTTTTGTTTTATTTGTTATTTATTATATACATTTAGAGTTGTGATCAATGATTTGAAATATTTATGAATTGCAAGTTTATGGTTTTATATTTAAAGTATTTTTAAGAAAAAGTTGTCCTATCCAAATTGCCATTACAAGTTGTATATTTAAAATAGTTTAAGAAAAAGTTATCATATCCAAGTATAACTATATCTAATCAACCCATCTCTAAAAAAAACCGACTGCATTCTTGAAAGTGAAACTCATGTTTAACTATTTATTCTTTAATTTCCTTTCGAACTCAACCCTTTCAGGTTGAAGTATTAGTAGAAAACTATATTTGGCCCTGATGAGTAAAATAAAATTAGAATTACACTTATTACTTTTCGTCTTCCTTTAGACTACATTTCAATCCTATTCAGTTTGGTTTTAGCTAAGTTGAAGTTTTTGCTTTTTATGAAGCAACATTTCTTAGGAGAAAAGTGGAGAAAATAAGATGAGTTTGTTTTTCGTTATTGTGCAGAAAGATAAATAATGAATAAATATTCATTTTAACAATAATGTGTTTTTTTTTTAAATGATCAACTATTATTTGATTAGTTCTCTGATGTAACTAAAAACTTTTTAACATGAATATTTATTCATTATTGAAGCTTAACTAAATCCATTCTGACAAGGAATGAAATTTATTCTAAAGGAAGATGTTTTAGAATATGAAAATTAATAAAGAATTGATTTAATTTTAAAGCTTGATTACTACATAAGATGTATCAGCCGATGAAGATTTATTTCAGTTCAAAAAGTCTTTGGTTACATCAGAGTGATAATCATATAATATCTGATCATTGTAAAATAAGCAGTATTGAATTTTTTCAACTGCTTTGTAATTTGTAGAAATTCAATAAAATTAAGCTCGAAAATTGTGAATGTTGATTACTACATAATAATATTTCCCGATTAAGTTTTATTTATGTTTAATTAAGATTTAAACATGTTAAAAAGTCTTTAGTTACATCAGAGATCTAATTAAATAATCATAGTAAAGCAAAAACAGTCAGCAGAAGGCCTTCGCTGCCTTTGTTTTAATAATAGTGTTTGTATTCATTTTAGTTATAACTTACCTTTTTAAATAAATAAATAAAATGAATTGAATTAAATATTCCAACTGGTTCGTAATTTATAGAAATTCAATAAAATTAATTTTCGTATTTTTTGAAGAGAAAATTTTAATCAGATAAATAACCAAATATTGTTGTTAGCATGTGTTATTTTAAAAAGTTTTGTTTTACTTTCTAAAGTAGTTTAATCAAAATTGATTTTTCTACTAATTATTGAAACTAATTGTGTGATTATTTGTTTTCAGTTACAAATGAATTGCTAAGCAACTGTCGCCAGCTGCTTCAAAAATGAAAAAAGTAAAAAAAAAGAATAGAAAAACTAAAAGGCGCAGGAGCCAAAATGTGATGTGATGTGTTGACGCTGGAGCGTTGCCAATTGGCAACACAAAACAACAACAAAGGGAGGAGAGAAGAGTCATGTGTTGGCCATGCAACAACAATAACAGAGTGACCTGGGCCATTGAAGCAGCCAGCAGCTCGAGCTCATAATAAAGCAATAAAAAACGAGCCAGGTAAATGCCAAACTAAAGAGCCGCAAAGGCAGCCTACAAAAAGAGAGGGAGAGAGGGAGAGAGAGATAGAGCATGCTTGTGTGCTCTTTATAACGTTTTTTTCGAGTTGTGTCCTGTGTTCGGAGCTACGTTAGGTGCATTTGGCCAGGTCTAATTTATCATCAAACAGCAGACACAAAAGAAAGGAGCAGAAAGGACGAAAGTGTGTGGTCAGGGAACAGCTGGCTTCCTGGCTTCGCTTCAGCTTCGTTTTCCAAAAGCGTTTAACTGCGGGCTGTGTTAATAGTTTATGACTAAATTGAAACAGGTTGAAAAGGCAGGCATGAACAAACAGGCAGAGACAGGAAGTCTCTCGACTCTATCGCTATCTCTTTCTTTGCTTGCGTCTTCGGTTTTTTCTTTTTCTTCTTTTCCTGCGAATGTCCTGTCAATTTGTCAATCAATCGTGCTCTTCAGTCTCGGCTTCAAATATCTATTTACACTAAAGTTGAGCCCCCTGCTCTTAAAGCAGATCAAAGGCTGCCACTTGAGAGTGCTTATCCTTGTTTATCTCACTTACATATAATTGTAATATTATCCCTAATAAGCAAAAGATTGATAGCATTCCAGGGAAAACAATCAACGGGGCCCAAGTGTTCCAACAAAATTATTGAAATTGTTGCCTCTTCTTGACTCCTTCAAATCTCAGCCGCACTCGACACCAAGCAAAAAAAAAAACAAGTAAGAAAACTACAGTCGAGTGTGCTCGACTGTGAGATACCCGCTACCCATTTTGAATAAAAGCAAAATATTGCGGTATTATTTTCAAAATATACCGAAAAATCTGCACAATACTAAAAATATACCAAATGGTATATTTGGTATAGCGAAATATACCATAGACGGCATAATCTACCAGATTGTCGGCCAAAGCAAATGTGACACCAAGTAAGTAGGTGTTTTAGACCATACAAAAGTATTTCTTTAAAAACTTCCACAATGTTTATCTGATCGCAACCACAATTGCAGGAATCGTAAATACTATTGTTATTATTATATACACCAAAATTCGCGGCTTTAGCTTTATTATTACGCTTGTTATTCGATTTTTTCTGATTTGCGGGGGCGGAAGTGGGCGTGGCAAAAGTTTGAAACAAACTTGATCTGCGTGCAAGCATAACAAATGCTGTCTAAAAAAAAAAAATAGCTCTATATCTTATAGTCTCTGAGATCTAGTGTTTCATATGGACAGACGGACAGACAGACAGACGGACATGGCTATATCGTCTCGGCTGTTGACACTGATCAAGAATATATATACTTTATAGGGTCGGAGATGCCTCCTTCGACCTGTTACATACATTTCCTGCCGGCACAAAGTTATAATACCCTTCTACCCTATGTGTAGCGGGTAGAAAAAGGACACACGCATCTTCATCTCCTCTCTCTTTCTCGCTTGCTTGTTATCTTTGGCTAGTTTTGTGTGCTGTCCAAGCCGCTGGCTCTGCTCATCATCACTTGAGTAAACAATGTCATAAAATCATCAATCAAATGTGTGTGTGTGCGAGAGGACCTCGGACATCGACTCGCCTTTTGTCTCTCTCTCTCTCTCTCTCTTGCGTTATTTGTTTGTCCCCGTCTCCGTCTCCGTCGCTCTCTTAACCGTTAAAGCAAACACACAACGTTGTTCCTCCTCCTCCTCCTCCGCTTTGCGTCCTTCGGTAGCTCTCTTGACCTGAGATTGGGTTGTGCCTCAGACTTTGTTCTGTGCCTGCTAATACAATTAAGTGTTATATTTGTTGTCTTGGGTCTTTATGCGACTAGCAAATTGTTTTATGGGCGTGTGCCGCCTAACACAACAGCTAGAGAGTGAAAGCGTGTGAGAGAGAGCGAGAGAGGAAGTGCAGTGGGTGGAAGAAGAAGCTGCAGTCAGTAACACAAAAAAAAAACACGTTAGCTACTCTGATTGATGCCCGCTGTGCATATTATCGACAAGAGGCTGATAAGATTTCCTTTTCCCAGTTGTTGTTTTGTGTTTCAGGCGACATAATGTATGCTAAATGGTAGGGCATATTACATAAACAAAGTAGCAAAGTAGTTAAGCACAGCATATTACATAAGAAAAGTAGAAAGGCTTTCAAAACGAGCGAGAATACTTTGCCAAAAATAAACCTCGTATTTTTTCACTCTAAGTAGGTAAAATAAGCCAGAATATTTACCAAAAACGTGAGCATATCTCATAACAAAATTATGAAAGTAGTTAAAATGTTTCCGAATACTTTAAAACATAAAACTAGTAATTTCTTTTACTCTAAACTTTTCAAAACTTCCAAAGAATTAAACTAGTAATTTCTTTTAATCAGTGGTTTTCAAGGCTCAGATGTTCTATATTGTTCCTAACTTTAAAGAAAAACCTTTAGAATCCACAAAGTTGTTCAAAAATGTTCTCATGATGTTAATATTCTCTTGGACAATTTGGGGAAGATTTCGAGTTTTAGTAACTACGTTATGTTTAGGCTTTTTTACGTTTAATTCAAAACTGATCTTTCTTAAATATTCGCAATTTAAAAAAAAAAAAAAAAAAACAATATGAAAATGAATATATTCCAAAATTACAATTTTTATTATACCTAATTATTTTATTTACCAAGTATTTTTCGATTATTCTAAAATATGATTATTCTATCATAAAAGTATTGAAACAAAAAGATTTCACAAATGAAATTGTAGTTACATATATAGTTTTTGTGTTTCTATCTAGTTTCTTTGAGTCTTATATTTGGATGATCGTTCTAAAATTTTCAGAATTTAAAAAATACGAAAATAATATGAATGAATATGAATGAATGATAATGAAATATGAAATGGATTGTATCCAAAATAAAAATGTTTACTATACATTTGTTTTAATATTTGCTAAGTGTGTTCCGATTACCCTGAAATATGGAAATATCATAAAAGTATAGATAGAAATAGATTGCAGAAATGAAATTTTGCTTATACCTTTTTATTATGATTCTGACTAGCTTCTTTAAGTCTAATATGTGGCTGATCGTCCTGAAATTTTCAGAATATTAAGAAAATATGCAACAAATAGATTTCAGCATAGCAATTTTAACTATTATTGCTCTAATTAAACAAATATGAAATAATTTTGTTGATAGTTAGTTTGACTTATGTTAACTTCAATTCTCCACGCTAGTTTTCGCAATGTTTAGCAGCAATTTTTGTTAGACAGATTAAGAGGATAATACTGCTGATAACGCATTCTAGACTATAAGATGGATTAGCATCGACTTGAAACACACACACACACACACACACACACACACACTATGTAACACTCACACATAAGCACACTTATAACACTGTTCATTCAGATCCTTGTGAATTCCCCTGAGCCGTTGTTGGCTCAACTGTTTTTATGCCCTTTTTAAATAATTGCATCTCCACATTGGGCGAATGTTTGTCTTAGTGCAGTTGTTGCCTGGCTGTGCTCTACTTCTTGTTGTGGGCTGCATATCTAGACCAGAAATTAATTACAACGAACAAATCCAGCAGCAGGAAGTGTTGTTGTTATCCTCGTGCCAAGCCCTTTAACAGCTACCGGCTGCTGTGTTTCCCCTCTTCAAACCGGCGCGAGTTGCATGCACAACAGAGCTGTGCGCTGTTAAACTGTCGCTAACAGCGTATAAGAGTGTAGTACGCAGCGAAATGCAATAGATGGCGCCACAGTGCACGCAAGGCAGCCGCAACATTCGGCAATGCCACTTCCATGTTGTTGTTGGGCCCGCAGCATAAAAGCCGCTGCAATGCGTTCGTGTCTGCGCCTCGTTTCATCCAGCCGAACACTTCGTGTGTGCTGTGCCGAATGCACATCGGGTGCTTGCTGTGTCTGGCTTGCCTATGCTTATACTTGTATGATTCAGTCTGATTCAGTCTTTCACGACGCGTACATCGTAACGCAACGTCAGTCACGGACGCCGTACTCCCCAAAAACCAAAAGTAAAGCAAAGCACAACAACAACAAAAAAACGCACTGTGTTGTATTATCAGTCCCAGTATCAGTTCGCTATTACTTCGCTGTGTTTGCTACAATTCTCTGGTGCTGCGACAGCCCAAATTTACAGTTGGCTACTTCGGCTCAGCTTCGTGTGTTCGTTGTAATCGTGATGCTGAGCAGCAGCAGCAGCAGCAGTAGCCGCTGCAGCCGTTTTGTGTGTGTTGTGTGCGTGTTGTGTGCCGCCGTTTGACGGTTTTTTGTGATTTGAATTTCGAAAAATATAAAAAAAAAAATAAAAATATTAATCAAAGATGCTGCCGATCGGAAAAGCGCAACAAAAGGGCAAACGAATAACCGAATAAGCGTCTAACCGTAATAACCGAATGAAGCGCATTTGTTGATAAATGAACTGAGATTAAAACGGAGACAAAAATCGTTCACGAAATTTGTTTTGCATCGCATCACCCATCTCGCTCGCACTGCTTCTTGAGCTTCATTTCGTGCTTTGTGCGTGTGTGAGTTAGTGTCTCTCTCTGTGTGTGTGTGTGTATGAGCTTGTGTATTTTGTATATGATTGTGTGCCTAACAATTAATTAGCATTTAAATCGCTCATTTATCAGTTTCGGCCCAATCAAAAGCCAAACAGAAAAAAAAAAAAACCCGAAAACAGAACAAATTTTTTTCAATCCACTACAAGGAAAATTCAGCATAAAGAAAAAGAGTTTCCAGGTAAGAATTTGTCCACCTGCGAAATTAGCATAAGTAAATTATTAAGGCAAATTAAATTAAATACGAAAAATCTTGTCGTTAAATCTGCGAACAAAAAAAGCATGTTGGATAAAGCAAATTCTCTAGAAATTTACATTCTTGTGCAAGAAAATAAAAAAATATATAGAAGCCGTTGCCATTCAAAAATAAACAAATATTTGCATTAAAATAAACACTGTTCCCAGGCTCCAAAAAATAATAAAAAAAAATATCGTATCCCTGTATACCCAATGCGGCTGTTGTCCCTTTTGTTTCTCTATTTTCTTTTTTTCTGGGCTCTCTTTTTTTTGTTTTTGTATTTTTGCTCGGTCATTTGTCTTTTTGGGTCAGCAAATGCGTCCAATTTTTCCGCGCGAGATTTTCAACAGTTGTATATTTGTTTTTCAGCTTCTGCTGCTGCTATTTGCTGTTCTTCTTGTTGTTGTTGTTGTTTTGTGTGCTGCGTGGGCTTTCCACAAGTTTTTCTCGATTATTTACACATTTCGCAAGGATGAAATTTTCTAGCGAAAGATTCTGTAAACCCTTTTTCACTGCCCTTTGCTTTTGTCTGCATAGAAAGAAGAAAAAAAAAACTCTAGTCATCACAATGTTGGTAAAACAACAAGCATTAAAAAAAAACGGCATATAACAATAGATTGCCCATTAAAAGTTTGATCTGATTCCATTAAACATTTTCTTGTTTAGAAATGTCTCCATTAAATAAACGATCCTAAGCTGAGATTTCAATTAGATTAGCTCGGCATTAAAAAGGTGTTGAATGTGTGTGACGAACAGCTGGAAAATTAGCTCTAACAAAAAAAGAACACATTATCTATAGCTTTAATCCATAAACAAGATCTAATTTGAATAGCTCAGCGATAAGGTTGAGATTGAATGGAAATGTGAGCGAGAAAGGGTTAAAGAATTGGAGAAAAAAATAGATATTGTTCTCATTGACTTTATGGATGAATCAAGAATTAGTAAAAGTGAATATTATAATTAAAAAATTTAAAAGAAATTATGTTAATTAAGTTACAAAATAAAAAAGAACAATTAGAGAATCGTAATTTAATTGTTCAAAGTTCAGTTACATTTTGGACTTTACGGTATATTTGAAATGTAGTACTATATTAATATACCAAAAATAGCATTCGGTATATTTTGTATTTTTGTGGTATATTTTTGGTATATATTTAGAGTATGGTTTTATTATTATTAATTATATTAATATGCCAAGTATTGCCTTCGGTATATTTTTGGTATATTTTTAGAATATGGGTTTTTTGAGAACTAGAAGCGGATCCCAGAGTTTTGTTCACTGCTCTTTAGTCTTTTTTTGTAATATTGTTTTTCTGATAATTTTTTTGGTTTATCTATTTACTTAATAGATACTTAAAAACTCTTTTCTTTGTAGTTTATCAGCTGTCATACACATTTTTCAAAGAATTAAGAGCTTATCTGGTGCTCTTCTTAAATTCTTTATCAATAGAGAGTGTAGTGAAACAAAACTAATCTGCTGGTAGAAATGATCTTCAAAACATTTAAAAAAAAAAAAACAAAACTATAAATATATATTTCATTGTGAATATATTTTTAAACAAATCTCTTTACAAGCTGAAATATATTTAAAAATTAGAAACTTTTAAAAGTATTTCCCATTTCTTATTAATTTTCTAACGCTTTGATCTTTTACCTGCGTCACAAAGTGCAACGTTTTTTTTAAGTGGCTGCAACTCTTTTGTTCTCTATCTCCCTCTCTTTCTCTCTCTCTCTCTCTCTCTGACACGCTCTCTAATTGACTTGACCCAATATGTGGCATAATGTGTGAGCTTGACCTTCTCAAGACCCGCCCATATTAACCCATGTAATGCTAATGCTCATGAGTTGCGCATTAAACAAAGCCCTTGACTTATGCATGTGGCACACACTCATAAAAACCAAAGTGGAGACGATCTCCGTTTTTCCCCTTGGTTCGAGCCAAATTGATCCCAATTGTCAACGATTTAACACAACTCAAGCGATCGCTAGCGTCTCAAGGCTCACAACAAATTAACCTGATGGCCGAAAGGGACCGAAAGACGCAGAGAGCAGAGAGCGGAGAAAGCAGTTGTATCTTCTATCTACTGCGGGTGTTTGTGCCATAAATCTTTGGCAACAGCCAACAGCCGCTGTGCTGTGCAAATGAAAATAGCGCATTTCCAAAATATTTTCATTAAAATTGAGAGAAATATACTCTCGATATATAGTAGAAGAAGAGGGCTGCTGAAATAACAGGGAGACGACGACGGGTCGAAAAGGCAGCATAAACATTCATCAATCTGTCAGTGGGGCCTGTCAGCTGTTTTAAGCACCCACAAAGTGCTGTTGAGGCAACAACAACACCACTCGCAGTCACCGCATTTCAATAAAAATTGAAGCGCAGATGAGAAAAACCAAAAATGGGAAAACAGACCGACCAAAAAAAAAACTCGTAGCGAAAAATTGAAAATGTAAATGTTAAAAGGAAAATGTTTCATGCTCAGGCAAATGCATTCCTGTCTCTGCTTCGTCTATTAGGTTTTCGCCAACTCAGCCCCATACAAAAAAAAAAAACAAGTAAGAAAGCTACAGACGTGTGTGCTCGACTGTGAGATACCAGCTACAATAAAATGTACCAAATTAATATGCCACAAAAATTCTAGAATTTTTATCGAAAGTTATATTTGTTATATAAGTAATACAGTGCGATATTATTGTTGAGATATACCGAATATTATACCACAAAAATACTAAAATATACCAAAGACCATGTTTGGTATATACTTAAGACAGTGTGGTAATATTCTTGAATTATACCAAATATTATACCACAAAAATAAAAAAAATTTACAGAGGTATATTTGCTGACAGTGCAGTATTATTCTAAAAATATACTAAATTAATATTTCACAAATATAACAAATATATACTGAATGTCGTTTATGGAATATCATCTATCCATTGCGGTATTATTTTTAAAATATATAGTCAACACAAATACTAAAATATACCGAAACCGTGCAGTATTACTCTTAAAATATATCAAAATTATATTTCGAAAATATACCGTAAATATACCGAATGCCATTGATGGTATATACGCAAGTATTATTCTTAAAATATACTAAAATTGGAATATATACCACAAAATACAGAAAAAAATATACCGAAGTGAATAATTGGTATATCTACGAAAAAAAAATACCATAAAGGTCTACTTTATCAGCCAAAGTAGTATAAAACCCAATTGCAGTAGGCGTAATTTCTCATATTTATCGAAAGAAAAACAAAATCGTAAGATATCTACGCACAAACTTTGAATACCTTTCTACCCTTATTGGGTAGCAGGTATCAAAAAACAAAAGGAAAATAGCAAGTACATTTTTTATACGTGGTTTATAGATATATATTTTATCTTACATTTTTTTTTTTTTTGCTTTGGCTTGTCTCGCCACGCGCAAAACGTGCGCCAATCAATTGGTCCCAAAATCGAAGCCAGACGTGGTAACAAAAAAAAAATGCCGTGTGAAACTTTTCGACTCCCACGGCAAAGACAAATTAAAGTAAAGACAAAAGACGGCGCATCGTTGTCTTAAAATTAGAGCGAGACACAGGCAATTTGTCTTTGGCAATTGTTCAATACATCTGTCGAAGATGCGCTACACGAAAATGTATCTGCCAGATACATTTGATGAGCTGTCTTTCTCTCTCTCACTCTGCCTCTCTTCCCCCTTTTTAAGCGCGCGTGTTGATGGATTTTTATTTGACTTCATTTCGACTGAAGAAGAGTCCTAGTTGGAGTTGGTTTTGAGAGTTGAAGTTGCAGCTCAGCTGCTAAATCAATCGTCACTTGAGCTGCATTTTTTCGGCATGTTTATTAATTACACACACACACACACGCTTGAAGTGTGTCCCCCTAAGTAGCATAACTGATGGGGGCGTGTGAATATTTCTCTTTCTCTTTCTCTCTCTCTCTCTTGCCCGCTGACTTTCTCTGCAGCTCTTTGAACTTTTCTCAACACTCTGGTAAATAGATTTCAGTGTCGCTCTGCACTTAGTTTGTTGCTGCTGCTGCTGCTGCTGCTTTGCCATACAAATTGATTGATTTTATTTGCACTCCTCCCGCCACACATATGACTTCCACTCTCGCCCTTTGTTTACTCCCCCCGTTCAAGATTGCTGTGCGTGTCTGTGGCTTTTAGGCGAGGTGTGGTGGGGAGCGAGGGGAGCCTTGAGGTGCACTAGTTCAACACTGACATTTTGCGGTTAACTCATTTACACAGTTGAAGCAACGTCATCGACATCGTCTTTACCCTTTTCGCTCTCTCTTCCTCCCTCTACCACTTTATTTGTTGTTGATGGACATGACGGTTATGCTGCAATGACACTGGCTGACAGCAACCGCTCAATATTCGATTAGTTTCGCTACGCCAATGGGGAATTATGTCGAGCACACACGGTTCGAACTCTGATGACTTTCTTATCAAATTGCATTTAATCAAATTTCGTTTGCTTCTGCAAGCTTTAATGTGCTTACAAAGTTCTAAAGAGCTGTTAGCAAAATTTATTAGTATTATTTGAGTTTCTCTTCAATAATTTTATACTTATTTGTTATTAACTTTTTTCACTCTAAGATGTTAAGTTGTATTATATTAATCAACAGCTAGTTTAAAGCCTGAGAAACTCTCTTAGCAAATTAGCAAATTAGTCATGATCAAGAAAAGCTTTCTGCAAACTTTAAGAAGCTTGCTGAGAAAATTTCAAATTAGAATTGAGTGTGGCGCCTTGAAAGTGTTAAATTACAATAATTGTTATTTAAGGGATATAATTAAAATATTTGGACAAGTCTTTTCCTTTAATTTTAATTACTAATTCCAAACTTAGTGAATTCTAAAGGTTTCTTCATCTTATAGTAAGAAAGATAAATCAATGTTTTGCTTTTTATGGTAAACTAAACGCCAACATTTTTATTAGTTTTAATGGATACTTTCACCCATTGTATTGGCGGCATTTTTTTTATTACTCCACTTTTTATTAACTTGATATGCATTTAACTTTGAGGTCTAGTTATGAGAGAAAACAGTCTTTGCATTATGCATTGCTGCATTTGTCAGGTTTAAATTGTTTTCGCTTTCCAACAATTTGCGGCGTACACGAAAATTGTAATTGCATTATTGATGGCCTGGCATCGACGATGATATGTTCAAGTATAACATAAATATGTGTGTGTGTAGGAGTGTGTGTGTGTGTGTGTGTGTGTGTAGTTGACTCGTCGTCGTGTACTGCTCATAATAATAGAGGTAAAAACAAAGCACAGAGAGAGAGAGAGAGAAAAACCTAAAAGCACGTCGACAACAATGGTCTGTGCACTCCTGAGATGCCAGGGTTGTCATGCATAATTGATGCCCCGTTTCTATGACTAAAACACACACACAGACACACAACGATTGAGAGAGAAAAATCTCGACGAAATTTATGGCATATTCCCAATTGTCTAGGCCCTTTGCTTTTGGGCTCCGACTCTCTGCTTTGCTCTGCTCTGGCAATTCATTAAAAATACTTACTCGCATGCTGAAAATCATAAAATGAAAGACAAATATCGTGCAGGCAATTAAGTTGAACTTGCCCTATGCACACACAAATTTCCACACACATACACATATGAGCCATAAAAATGTGTGTGTGTGTGTGTGTGTGGCAAATGAGTATATTGAAAAATGCATATGCATTAAGGGCCTGCATTCAATCGAAATTCATTTGTTAGATACAAATTTTAGTCGAGATTTGTTTTTAGTTCGGCTTCACATTTTCCCATTTGCCCATTGATAAAATATTAACATAGTTTTAATTAAACAACATTTTCAATTTTCATTTGCCCGAGTTCAATTTTTAATACCATACCCCTCTCCTTTGCCTCAGTCTCTCAGTCGCAGTCAAGTGGCCCTTTGCCACACTCAAGGGCAACCTCTAGGTGCGTTCAATAAACACAGTAAACACAAAGTACTCACATCAAGTGCCACAAAAATTGTAAGAGCGAGCTCGTTTCCAAAAGTGCTCCAAAGAGCCCCAGCTCTATTTTACACAAACACACTCTGAATTATTTATAAACAGAATTATTATACACAGATTGTCGCAAGAAATACAAATTGTAAACTCTTTTGTAGTGGAAAAGTTAATTGTTATATTTATAATTGCTTTACATTTTGTTATTTACTTCTCGTACTTCTTTAATTGTGGAATACTTACAAAAATATAACATAGAAATTGGGACAAATAGCCAACGAATTTTTGAACAAAGTTTTTCATTACGTTTTTACTCATTTGCATTTTTAATTTTGGTAGAAAAGTAGTGTGAAGACTTGTTTCTTGAGCCTTCAAATAACTTTTTGTTTTATTCATTTTTATTTCTCAATTTCTCTGTAGAAATTAACAAAAATATTGAAGAAGATATTTAACAAAATACGGACTATAAATTATGTTTTTTTTTCATATTTCCAATTTTAATAGATTAAAGTAAAGATTTCTGTAATAAGAAATTTACAGTCGGGTGAGCTCGACTCTGAGATTTCAAAACAGTGCGGTATTATAATAAAAATATACCGAATTAAATACTAAAATATATACCAAAAGCTATGATTGGCTTATTAATAGCAAAACAATGTGGTATAATTATAAAAATATGCCAAATTATAATACTAAAAATATACCTAAATCTATAATATGTTTATTGATAGTAAAACAATGTGGTATAATGGCAAAAATATGCCAAATTAATGTACCGCAAAATATACCAAAGGCTATAATTGGTATATTGATATAACTTTTACTTAATGTTTTATTCGAATTCCTTATGATTCATTCTACTTAACAAATTCTACAAAATATAAAAGAAATTTGCAATGAAAATGAGAAAAAATAGTAATGAAGATATTTCAAAAAGTTGTTCTCTCAATTTTTTTGCGCATTTCTGTAATTTGAAGCTGGCATAGATGAAAAAGTAAAGTTGTTTAAAACCGCAATTCCTCTGGCAGTTGAATCAATCTATTTACATCGACTCGTTGTATATATTCATCTATTTATAAAGCTGACACAGTTAAACAATCAATGCATTTGTATATTTATACGAATGCAAAAGCTATTGTAACTAATCCGAGGAACTGTAACAAAAAAAAAAAAAAACAAAACAAAAAACCTGCATATGTTGGGCAAATATAAAAAGTCGGTTTTATGCATAAACAGAATTAAAATGCATGTTGCGAATTATCATGCATAACACATGAGAATTAAACACGCTACGGCAAACAGACTAAAATATATAAAATAATAGACAACTACACACAAAAAATAGAAAAAGAAAAAAGGAAAATATTGAAAGAGGGGCACAATAAACAAATGTTTCATGAAATGGGGACAAAATGATGAACGAAATGTGCAACGAAAACATTTTCCATTGATTGACAGTCAAATTAGCGGCAATCAAATGGAGGTCTCGCTGCCTCTTTTTTTGCCTCATATGCCAGATAATTTATAAAATTATTGTATGATAGGCCAAAGCCAAATGCGCGGCGCAGCTGAAAAGCCATATCAATCAAATAAATTATGAAGCGATGTGTGGGGAGGAGGAGAATCAATCGAATATAGATACGAATGCAAATCAATATGGGCAAAATGTGTGCAGCAAACATTCAGAGTCAGACAGTCAGTCATTCATTCATTCAGACAGTCAGTTGTCTATCATAGACACAGCCTCAAGTGCCTTTAATGTGCCTCTAAACAGGGCCAAGAGAGAGAAGTGTGACTAGTGACTAGCAATGTCTCTCTCTCTTTCTCGTTTGATTTGTTGACGTTTTGTGTGAGCTTTTGAGTGAGGCGCCACCGCGTTGGCAACTGGCAACTGCAACCTAATTTCGAATCCAGCAAGTGGCGCTACATCAAGCATGGCAATCATATGCTGTGAGTACTCACACACATTTGTGCTGGCAGCTAGGGAATGTTTACACAGTGCCCATAGGCGCAGGCATCATCACTCATACGTCACGTTGCCTGACTACATATCAATTTGGCACGCCAAAGTGTGAGCGAGTGTGTTAGTGTGTGTGGCATGTATGTGTTGCATGATTTGTAATAAAATACTATTGGCTGGCAACACCAAAAACTCAATTGCATTGACGTTTGCATAAATATTCAAGCTTCTCGCTTGCAACAGCTTTTCCCCCCAAGTTTATAAATTTTCTAAACGTTGCTGTTGGATTTTTTATGGCACTCACTGTACACTTGCTGTTGCTGTTGTTGTTGTTGCTGTTATTTCTTGCTGTGCATTTAGCACAAAATAAACAAATTAGAGAGAGTGTATATGAAAAAAAATGAAATGAAATGAAATGAAAAAAAAACGAATCGACAACGAGTTTGTTTATAAATTTTCGCCTTTTGCCTCTTGTTAGTTTATTAGCTGAGATTTTTTATGCGCCCCTTCTTTTTATGGCCTGCTCTTCCTCTTCCGCATCATCGTCATCATCGTCGTCATCATCGCCCTTTTTCTTTTATAGCCATTTGGTTTTGTTTATGTTGTGAGTATAGTTTTGAAATCGATTTGGCAACGCAGCAAGTTTTGTTTTTTTTTTTTGCTTAATTAAAACAAAAAACATTGCGCATTTGATTTATCAATTTGCTCAACAGCTGTAACTAAAATGATGAGCTACTAGTTAATAAAAGAAGTGTGAATTATGCATAAGTTGCAGTTGAGTTCATTAAATGCGTCAATGAGGTTTATTAGCCGCACAATTTATCGCCTCATTTGTCATGCTTCGAAGAAATATTAGCAACGCTTTATATGATTTTCTTCGACTATTGATTGTTATTAGAGTTGAACAGTGATTTCCAAAGTCATTCATTAAGTGATTCATACAATTAATATTCACAAAAGTACAATGAATGAACTTTACATTGGACTCTAATATAAATTTATATTAAATTTATTTCAACATCATCTGATAGCTGACTAATGCTGTTTTTAATGGCTAGCGGGTGTCTCATAGTCGAGCACACTCCACAGTAGTTTTCTTACTTGTCTCGTTAAGGAATTGTTATTAGAGTTGAACAGTGATTTTTAAAGTCATTCATTAAGTGATACATACAATTAACATTCACAAAAATGCAATGAAAAAACTTTACATTATACTTTAAGATACAAAAATTATATAAAATGTATTTCAACGTCAGCTAATAGCTGACTAATGCTTTTTTTAATGGCTAGCGGGTGTCTTATAGTCGAGCACACTCCACTGAAGTTTTCTGACTTTTCTTGTTAAATTTCTTAATAAAATTCTTTATAAAATTCACTTTAATTATTATATATTCATTTTTGTACAATTATATTCACAATTTTACATATTTTGTCTTATTCTTTAACACATTTTTAAACAATTTCTTGCATTTGCCTGTCAGTTTATCAATATCGCAAAATGGTCGCAAGCGATAAAGTGCAGGATGACAATCAATATAAGCTTGATTGTTTAGACTTTGCTCTGCATAGAATTCTTCACATATTTTACATTTTTTAGAAGAATTGAATCGTTTAAAAAATGAACAACACTCTCTATAGCGTTCAGCACGTTTGAGGAATTCCTCTTGAATCTTGTCAGAAAGGCAGTTAAAGTTCTTCGATGTTACTATTACATTATCGATATTATCTCTATTACTAAATGAGTTTCCGAGTTTTGTGATCCAAAGTAGCACAGCAATTAAAAGTAATGTCTTCATCTTGCTGGTTGTAAAGCAACTAAACATTGTATTAAATTTGCTTGCTATAAAGAGCTTGACTTAGTCAGCATCGTTAGTTTATTTATAAGCAATGAATAGTTTTTTCTTCTCATAATTATAAGAAGTAATCATTACTTTTCTCTTGTACTCAGCACATTTTGTGTGACAGCTGTGATTTATCTTTAATTTGAGAGCACATTTCGAAATGAAAAACCAAATTCAATTACAGCCACAAATGGTAATCTGAGCCAGAGCATCAGTAGAGCAAGCAGCTGCCGAAGCTTTCACAGCAAAGCGATACAAAAAAAATATATACAATATATTCTTTGTCTTTGGCAACATTTTCTATATTTTGTTTGCTTTACAATTGCCAAACGCATACTTTACACACATACATATACACTCTCAAGTAACTTGACATTGTTATGCTAGCACCATTTTGATATTAACACGGTCAAGAAAGGTTGACAACAAGTTTCCCCCTCTGGGCTGCTCACTCACTTGCTTGGCTTCTCGAATTGGACATGGTTTAAATTACATTTGAGACTCGTTACGTTTTCATTTTCATTTTCTATTTTTTGTTTTTTTTTTTTTTTTGTTTTCATTTTTGATGAGCAGTTAGTTGAACGTGGTAGAAAGAAGTCGAAAGTTGCGAGTGCCAAAATGTTTGTGTTACATTCTAATTACTGTTGAGGGGGTGCCCATAAAAATAGCTGGCACCTTAGGTGCCTATCTGGCTCTCATTCGATTACATTTTGCCGCCACTTAACGGCCGTATTATGCAAATTAGCCAAGACACGCGAACAGCGCGAGTTTTCCACTCGCACTTCCCCTCTTACTCTCTTCTATCTCTTATCAGTCAATTGCATGGCATTTGCTTTGAAATTAGTTTGAGAAAAAACGTAAAGAGAAACCAGACGTGTGTGTGCACCTGTCGACCCGAAAAGAACCCCCGAAAAAAAAAGATACAAACCATAAACTAGGGAAATTCGACACACCCTCGAGACAGAGAGTAACATGGTAACCATGGTAAATACCAAACTTAGGCCAACGGGGGTGGCTAACAACGACAACAACTATCAGCCAAGTATCTGTGTATCTGTCAGCTACACAACACGATGCACAACAGACCGATAGATAGATAGATAGATTTGTAGTTAGATTGCTCGATGTATGGATGGATGGTTGGATAGACAGCTACACTTGTATTGCAAGTCATTGGGGCATTTAGGGGCTAGTTAGGCTGCCCAAATATTGCATGCGATTCGTTTTTATTTCACTCTCGTTCTCTTTCTCTCTCTCTCGCTTTTCTTCGACAATCATTTGGGCATAATATTTGTCAGAGTTTCAAGGCATATTTGTCAATCAGCAGCAGAAGAACAGGGCAAACATGTCGCATATGTTCCAATTCGAATTCGAATTGCGCCATGATGATCTCAATTTCAAGCGTGTATAAAAATAATAATAACTCATGCAACTGGAATTGATCCACCTAAAATATTTAAATAAAATTTAAATAAGTTAAAATATAACTTAAAGACTTAAATCAAATTGAAATAAGTAAAAATATTACTTAAAGATTCTATATAGATGAATTTTGCGAGGCAAGAGTTAAAATGGATATATGTATAATTAATTCGGCAAAGCGTATTACGAGTAACTAATAAAAAAGTACAAATATCGTAGAAAACTTTTATCACAACTTTTTTTGTGGAAGTAAAAAAAAACTTCGTAAGGAATATAAGACTTATAATAGGGGAGAACGTATTTGAATATGTAATCATAATAATAAGTAGAAGTAGAGAAGAGAGTGAAGAAAAGGAAGACGAAGAATTTGATGTATTAGAAAGACGAAGACGACGAGGAAGAAAAGGAAGAATAGGAAGAAAAGGAAATGAAAGAGAAGAAGTATTCGAAAAAGTATCAGAAGAACAATTACAAAGAACAATACGACGAGGAAGAAGAAAAAGAAGACGAAGAAAGTGAAAATGAAGAGAAAATGTAATAACAATAATAACCATAGCAATGAAAATAGACTAATATAATTTCCGTAGAAGTAATTCTTAATCACTACGATTTTACAACTATAAATTAGAGATAATTATATATAAATTTGCAAATTTGTTGCTCATCTTCCGGTGGTGCGTAAGCCAAACAATTGGTCATCAATTAGTTGGAGTAGAGCAGGCAGAGAAAGAGAGAGAGAGAGAGAGAGACTGAATGTATCTAATTTAGACAAACAGTTCAATGGGCAGTTAAAGCAGCTCCAGCTCCAAGCCTCAGCTCCAGTGGCTCAAATTGGAACGGAAATAACTCATGGCTTCCAGGGAAACCAAAAGCAAAGACAGAGCAGAGTGAGGCAGAGGCAAAAAGGTAGTCGTATAAGTGTAAGCTGAAATCAAAAAGGGCAGAGAGGTAGACAAGAAGATAAATGACCAACAATTAGTCACACCTACGATGACAATCAATGGAATGATTTTCAAATGAAATGAAAAGCCTCTGGGCGTAGATTGTCGATACCCAATTTTCTCTCTAGGCTGTGTGTGTGTGTGTGTGTGTGTGATTGTGATTCACAATTCTTGGACAATGGGGCAACGAAACTAATGAAAATTCTTTTTTGTTTTTTTTTTTACGGTGGGGAAACGAGCTTCATTTGCAGCGCCTAATTGCACACGAGGATGAGAGGAGTGTAGTGTTTATATGTGTGTGTGTGTGTGTCTGTTTGGTGTTGATGTGCCACATGTGCCACATGTCGCAAGAGCACACAATGTTTGTATGTGTATGTGTGTGAGTGTGTTTTCCGTTTTGATTAGCGGCATGCCATGTCAAACAACAATTTGTAAGAGCGAATGACATTTGAATGATGACATCGACATCGACACAGGTGGCGCTTCCGCTTGACACTTGTTTTTCGGCAACGAAGAGAGAGAGGGGAAGAGAGAGAGGGAGGGGAAGAGAGAGAGGGGAGAAGAGTAAGAGTCACAGTTCCGTTGCGGAGGCTAAGCGTAATGTCTCTATTATGGCGTGCTAAACAAGCGACAAATTGCATGTGTCTGCCACAACAACAACGGCAACAGCGGGGGGCAGGAAGACATCAACTGTAGTCTTTGGGCGTGGCAGCGTCACAAAAAAACAATTATTCGACTATTCTCGCATTTCACAATTTTCGCTTCTCACTAATTTGTTGTTCTCCGTTTCTTTTGCAGATTTCAAGTGTTTTTGATGCCAGTGAACAAAATGTTTGCCTGCTTCCATTTCGTTGCCGCGCTGCTCATCGTTGGCACATTGAAAGGTAAGTGAAGGAGAGAGAAGCGAGTACATTCAAAATGCATTCATATTTTATGTGTGGGAGTCTCTTGTTGTTCAATTATGCATTGCGCGCTTTGGTCAGCTTCATTTGTCGCTGACGCCAAAACGGCGTCATTCAATATGAAATTTCACACTTTGGTTGACATTTCAAATGGCCAAAATGGCAAAATCCAAACGGGGAGCACCACTAAAATGTGTGTGTATAGAGAGGGAGTAGTGAAGTGAGTAGTGAAGTGGGGGATGACTACAACATGACCCTAGTCGCTAAAGTGTGCGGCGCCAAACGTTGACGCCGCATGCCTCATAAATTAATTTACACTTGAAACTCTGCGGCGCTGTGCAACCAGAAACAGCAACAACAACAGCAACAACAACAACAACAACAACAGCAGCGACATTCGCGTGTGCAGCAACCACAACAATAATGCTTAAAAGCTTAAAATCAAATGCAACTGAATCTGAATCTGGTTGCCACCCATGGCGAAAATGGCATTGCAAAAGTCTGCTGCGGTGTTTTTTGGGCCAAGTGCAGTTCGTTATGGCCACATTAAAGATTGAACTCCATTTACTGTTGCCGTTTTGAATGACATTCTCAGTGAGTGAAAAGTGAAAGCGTAATTGCAAAAAAAAAGAAAGAACAACAACAACAACAAAATAAATTCAATTTCGAACAACTTCATCAGCAGACAACACTTCATTGCGCTATTTAAGTCAACTGCTTTAAGCGGTTTATGGCATAATGAATTAATTATTATTCATTTAAGTTCGCAAGCATTTCGAAATGCTTATCTCGAAATGCCAATTATGCATTTCATTAAACAATTTCTTAAACGCTTGCAAGTTGTTCTTGGACCGATTGAACTTGATTAACAATTAATAGATTAAGAATTTCATTAAACAGTTTCTTAAACAGTTGCAAGGTTTCGAATTGTTCTTGGTCAGATTATATTGTTAAAATAGTTTAATAGTTATTAGCACATTAAAGTGTACAAAATTGTGGTCATTTTATTAAAAAAAATTTCCCAGTGAGTTGAAGTTGTTTTAAGTAGAATATTGTTGAAAAAGATGAATAAATTTTATGCATTTCATTACACAATTTCTTAAACAGTTGGACGTTGATTATATTGTTAAACTTAATTAACAATGAATGGAATCATAATTTCATTTAAGAATTTCTTACAATAGTTGAAAGGGTTTTAGTTATTTGGATAGATTATTTTGTTGATATAGATTGCCATTTCATTAAACAATTTCCTAAACAGTTTAAGTTGTTTTTGAACAGTTTATATTGTTGAATTCGATTACCAATGAATAGATTTATAATTTCATTGAAGAAGGGTTCGAGTTGCTTAAGTAGATTATTTTGTTGATATAGATTGTCATTTTTTTAGACAAAATCTTTAACAGTTGAAAGGGTTTTCAATAGATTTTGTCGTTGAAATGCTATATTACAAGTTTTTATACATTTCATGAAGCAATTTCTTAAACAGTTGAAAGGTTTTGAGTTGTTTTATTTTGTGGAAATAGATATATGATCATTTTCACAATAAGACCCATAACAGATAATCATAACTAAAAGTACATTTGATTATTATTTATTTCCTAAATTTTAAATTGTTTCACATGTTCATATCTTATGCGATTTCCCAATCTCTTTTGCCAATCTCTATACTAATTTTAATGTTGACACAAATTTATGAAATCAATTTAAGGCAACGACTTTTGTGCTTTGTTTAGTGCGTTGTTCTCATGCTTTCTCTCTTCCTCGTTCCTCGTTCCCTTTTTCGCATTTTGCTTAGCCATGAGCGCATAATGTGGCACCCTCAGCTGGGGAAATTGTGAAAATTTCGATTTTCCGCCATGTTAGTAAGCTACTGTTCCATGGCAAATCTCATACAACCTTTTCTGTGGACTACAGAGAGAGACTTTTCGGGGGGTAACCGCTGCCACCGAGTTTGAACCGCTTAGTTGCAAGTTGGGCGCGAGTTTTGACGCAGTGGCGACTGCGGCAAAGATAACAAAACATGCACAGAGGGAGGCTTAACATCATCATCATCATAAGCAATCATAATGATGATGATGATGATCATTGGCAGCGAGCCACGCGTCTGTTTAATTGAAATTGACGCTTACTGCGTTTGGTTTCTTCGCGCTGAGAATTTGTTTATGAAGCGTCGACCCGACGCAGAGATGTTGCATGCAACAAATAAAGTACAAACACACACACACAAATTGTTGTGGTGGTGGCACAGAATAACGGCACTTTGTCGCCGCTGTGGCCCCGTCGTAATAATTCCTGCTGCAATTGAAATAAATTAAATTGCATGCGGAGCTCATTGCAAACGGTGGCGCCTCCGCTACCAGTTTTACGCCAGTTTGTTGCTTTGTTGTCAACTGGCGAATGCCGAAAACCGAGTCGCATTGCCTGCCAACCTCCAAAGCTCTCTCCATCTCCATCTCCATTGTCATCTCGGTGCTGATGCAGATGCATAACCGCAAAACGGCGTTGCACTCAGCAATACGCCAAACGCCAGTCATCATCCTGATGTGAACATGTCACTGCGGCATTTGTTTAATTAACAAAAACCCTGACTGGGTGTGTGTGTGGATTGTGGATACTAAGTGGTGGCATAAAGTGTGTGAGGCTGACGTTGCAAGTTCGCTTGGTGTTGCTGCCTCTGCCGTTGGCCGTTGGCCGTTGGCAGTCATCGTTTGTCTTTGTAATTTGTGCGTTGATGAGTTATACTTTTGTTTGGATGCCCCGACTGATTAATGGCCTGTGGATCATATGCTGTGCATGCGGGTTGCGTTTGTTACACACAAGTCAACACAAATTGTTTGGCACACTCGGGGCGAAATGTGCTTTAAAATACAGCGCATTCTATTGCAACATTGTGATGCAAAAGTCAAAAGTCAACTAAATGATTTTAAATTTAGTTGGGCAAGGCATGTGGATTGCATGTGGAATGTATGTACTTTAGCAATGTGGTAGAAATGTCTATATGGCACTCGAATTTCAAGTAAGCCAAGTAGGTGAAGTATTAAGCAGACATCAAATTAAAATTAGTGTAAAATTGGTGTTGGACACTAAGTGGATTGCATGTGGATCGTGTTCAAAACTTAAGAAAAGTGCACAAATGAAACCGCATATGCACTTGGTTAATTATTTCGTTAAAATTTCAATGTGGAACATGTGGATATCAAGTTTTTATTTCAAAGAGGTATACAAAGTGAGTTAAAAATACGTTTTTTGGTCATGCTATCAAACCTCCCATGTGGAACATATGTTGATTCCTTGTGGAACTTGTGGATGTCAAGTTTACATCTAGAAGAGTGGCCGAAAATACGTTTCGTTTGTAATTTGCTTGAAATTTCAATGTGGAGCATATGTGGATGCCATGTGGAACTTGTTGATGCCAAGTTTACACCTTAAAGAGTTGTACAAATAGAGCTAAAATAACGTTTCCATATCCATGTCGTGAAACTTTTAATGTGGAACACATGTGGATTCTTTTTGGAACTTGTGATTGTCAAGTTTCATCCCAAAGAGTTGCTCAAGATCAGTTTCTTTAGTTAATTGCTTGAAATTTCAATGTGGCTCATATGTGGATTCCTTGTGGAACTTGTGGATGCAAAGTTTAAATCAAGAATAGTTGTTAAAAATACGTTTTAAAATGTGGACCATATGTGGATTCCTTGTCAAGTTGAAATTCTTCTTTGTATACAATATTATTACACTATTTTCGCTCAGGAACTTAATTTATTCCGCTGTCCCACACAGAAGTGGCATCTAATGCTCGGCTCGTGGCACTTGTTGGCTTCAGTATGGCCAAAATTGCCTCTGGCACAAACTGTCGTGGCGAATTTCATATACAAAATATGTAAAATATGATTTTGCCGCCTCCAATTGCCAGCACAGACAGCTATAGAAGAAGAAGCAACAGCAGCAACAGCAGCAGAAGCAAATCAGCAGAGCGTTAAGAGCCACAAAAGTCGCCCGCAAAACTTTCTCAATAAAATGCTCAACAATTTGATTCAAATACAAACAGCAAACGACAAAGAGGATGGGGAAAAATGAATAAAAATAACAAGCAGAAGAAGCAAAACATTTGAACTGTGAAAAACTGTTGCTGACATTTTCGTAGAGTCAGCAGAAACGAAGGAAGGAAGAAGGCGAAGGCAAAGTGAGAAGGAAGAAAAACCAGCCAAACATTAATCATTTAATTTGATAAGCAATAAACGAAGTTCTGATAATCTTTTTACGTGCAGAGAAGCTCAAATTTTTGTCGAAAAACGAGGCCAAACCACAAGCCAAAACTAATGGAGCCAGTGTGTAGGAGAGGGAAAGAGCAAGAGAGGGGGGGATTATTGTGACTGTGAAAGGAGTAGAAGGACTTTCCTCATCCATTTTGCTTTTGGTGTTGGCTTTGACTTTGGCGTGTTGATGACGCATTGCATGCAATTTCAATTGATTATGCTGCGCTCGAAAGGGTTTCACAGTGGGAGGGAGAGGGAAGCGAGAGAAGAAAAAAGAAAAAACGAAATGAAAGACAGCTCTAAAGAAAAACTACTTTTGGCTTTCACTTGCACAGCACAGCAGCAAGGTCCATGAGGGTTGGCCGAACGAAAACTTGTCGCATGAAAATGCAATTCAATTGATTTATGTGCTCAATGCAATTACCCGAAAAGCCAATGGGGAGAGGGGTGAAAGCGATGAAGAGGGGGGGGGGGGGGGGGAGCGAAGTGGATTTTGCCAGGGGCTGCGTGCTTGCTGCCAATAAAAATCAAGCAGGGTTGCATTTGACAGCCGCATAAATTGCTCCGCGCGCCCCCCCCCCCCCCTTCTCACACAGACACCTTGTCAGTAGGTGTGAAAATGGCTGCCAAAGAAACGGAGACGACAACGTTCTCAGTGCTCAGTTCGTAGCCGGAGATGAAGCTGGAAATGGGCATGAAGACAACAGAAGAGAGAAAGAGAAGAAAGGGGAGAGAAAAGTCGAAGGACAAAGCGTAACGTAAGCCAAACAAAAGTCAGCTAAAGGAGGCGTCACATTTTAGGGGGCGTAACTGCGGCCAATTAAATTTATTGCGCCGCTCTCTCTGGGTGCCTGCAAAATTGTTTTTAATTGTCCCGGCAATTAAAAACACGCCCAGCAGCTCTGTCTTTGACTCGGTCGTGTGCTCAGAACAACAACAACAACAACAGCAAATACAACAAAAGGAGAAATAATGCCCGGAACAACAATATTAAAGTGTGCAAAGTTTTTTCTTCTCTTTTTTTTTGGGGCACAAATTTATTAGCCAAAGGGCTGGCAAAATGATATACTCGCTGTTATTGGAGTTGAATAGAAAATAATATGCCAAAAGGTGTACTATAAAAGAAAAATGCCATCACTCTTTGACCCTTTGACAAATAATTACTCCAATGGGAGTACTTTGAGCAGCATCCAAAACAGACTGCGGGAAATATTGCGAAGATTAAAAGAGCTTCCTTTAGTTGATTTGAATACGAATAATGTAGAAAGGATCTTTCATCTGGTGAAAATACAAATTTGGAATCAATTTTAGTTTAAATATTATTTTCAAATTAAATAGATTTATATTAATAACATTTATAAAGCAGTTTGTGCTGTGGAATGTTTTCAATTTAAAATTTCACTTGCGAATATTATTGAGTTTTATTTAAGGAATTAGTAACATAAAATGTTTTTAATGTAATTTAAATGCTGTGAGGATTTTCTGACTATTTAAAAACAAAGAAAAACATAGAATTTTATTTGAACTAGATAGAAATCTATTTGAAATCGATTTCATTTGATTAAGGATCTTTGAGCTTTTAAAAATACGAATTTCATAAAGCAAATTAACACAAGTTAATTAAATTTCCTGAATTTCAAATGCGAATATTATTTACATTTTATTAGTAAACTTGATTGTTGTCGGTTTCATTTAAATATTGTGAGTTTGAACAGTTTAAAATAACAATTTTATTACAATATTTACAATAGTGATCGATTTTATTTGAATATTGTGAGGCACTTTTAATTGGTGAAATTTCGAATTTACTTTAAATCTGAACACAATTTATTTGTGATAATTAGTAAAGTAAATTTAAATATGTTAGTTCCATATACTGACTATCAATTTAAAATATTCTTTAGATGTTATTGACAAATTAGTAAAATTTTAATGTTGTCGATTAAATTTAGATGATTTTCTAACTGTTTAAAATACGAATTTTATAGAAAATCAAATAAAGGAAATTAATTTATATAAGGTTCTTTGAACTGCCAAAATAGGAATTTTATTAAAATTCTTGTAAAATTTTTTATTGATAATTAGTAAAGTAAATGTAAATTTGTTAATTTCTTATTCCTTAAATTAAAAGGATAGATCTTTTATCTATTATCTTTGTTAGACAAAAATTTCCCAGTCACATTATTTATGCAATTTATTTATTCAAGCAGAGTTTTTCCTGTGAAATTGTCGTAAAATTCCGGTAGCAACTCTTTGCTAATCCCTCTCGAAATATTGACAAGCCTAATTTGTGTTTAGCTGCACACAAATTCGAGTCTCTCATTTTTCGTTCAACACAATATTCATTGCGTTTGCAGTTGCACCTGTTTCTGCCATCTGCTGCCTGCAGCTTAAACCAATAAAAGTCTTTTAAATTCCTCTTGTTTGTTCTACCAAGCAGCTCAACAGCAACAACAACAATAACTTAGAGCTCATCTATGCTATGCAAAAAAAGGGGGGGGAAAAAAAACTAGCAAAGTTTTTATGGACTGTCGACCAATGTTGGCATTTCTTATAGCTTCAGGGGTACTAAGAAGCAGCAGTGGTGAGGTTTCTTAGCTTAAGCCACTTGCAGGCGAGCAGCTTCCACTATTTATTTGCAGTCTCCATTTCCCCCCCTCCCCCTCCCACCGCTATCTTTTTATCTAAGTATTCTTTTTCAGTCTGTTTTTGCATTAAGTTGCTGCAGCGATGAGATGATGAGAAATCCACAAAATCGACATAATGCAATTTTAGCTATGGAATTTTTTCATCATTTTCTTGCTTGGCTCCCTTTTATTTTTCATCGCTTTTTCCCGTTTCGTCGTTTGTCGCTTGTCTTTTTCCATTTCCAGGACTTCAAGACTTTTGCAGGCTGCGTTGTTGCCCCATTTTGTTGCCATTTTTCTTTCCTGTGCGTAAATATTTTCGCTTGATGCGCAGATTAAGTTGTGCCAGCCGTTGTCCGTTTGCTGCAGCTAAGCAAATTCTCAGCCAGGCATAAATCAAAACTCTTTTGCCACAAAATGTCGCAGTTTTCGTTTTCGTTCTTGTTGTTGCTGTTGCTGTTGAGTTGGGCACAAAAATCAACAGTGTGAAAAATGCAACGTGTTGCTTTTGCGTCTCATGGCGACAACACAGCAAAATGATGCCGTCATAACTTTTCACTCTTCGCTCGCTGTGAAAACTTTCGTTTGCCCAAAAAAACAAGCAAACAAATCGTCAAATCGCGTTTTGCTGCACACCCGGTAGTCAAATAGGTAAAAGAGGAGGGAAAAAGTTGGTAAATTCAGTCCGAAAACTTGTTCTGGAAAAAAGTGAAGTAATCTTATTAACATTTTACATGGCAATTATATGCAAAATAAATATGATAATTCATTTGAGTTAAAACTTAAAATTAGTTATTTATCGAATTGCTGAATTCTGAATATGATTTGCTAGGTTGCAGTTATTTTAAATACAAATTGAATTAATAAGAAAAACAATCTTTTTGCTTACAATACAAGAAAAATGTTGAGTTAACTTACTAAAATTCTAGTTTGTACAAAATAATTTGAAAGATTCTAAAATTTCGTACTTAATTTGAGATAGAAAAGATCTTAACATTGTTTCAAAGTTTCTATGTTCAAGACTAATAATTGTATAAAGTTTGCACTGATTAACAGTTTGCCCATTTTAAACAAAAGCAGAACCAAACGGTATTAATTTTAAAATATACCAAATTAATATACCAGAAGAATACTACAAATATACCTTAGAAAACAAAATATACCGATTTTAAAATATGCCACAGAGTACGAAATATATCAATTTGAAAAAATACCGAATTGATATACCAAAAAAATACTGAAAAAAAAATATTCCATAGAGTACACAAAATATACCGATTTTAAAATATACCACAAAAATACTCTTTTTTTTTTAATTCCAAACAGCTATTTTTGGTATATTTCAAATATACCATAGAGCGCAATATATACCAATCCATACAATTTCAAGTCACGTATATTCTAGTCGAGCACACTCTCTTTCCTTCCTTAATCGAAGGCACATCAATCATTTGTAGCTTTATATAATTCTTGGTTGAATGGGTAAATTATATTTATTTGATAACATATTTATTACATTAACTAGTATCTTTTAGTCGAGCACACTCCCTTTTCACTCCGACTAGGTCTATTTATTTTGATTTAAATTCCGCACAGTGCGCTTGTCTGTTTATTTGCTACCGACTATGATTATTATTTCATTTGTCAGACACAACCCGGATATTTTTTGGTGCGCCCAGCAATTGATTAACATTTAAATTGCTTGCAATGTGGCATAGAAATAAAGCCATATTGACCAAAAAAAAAGAGATATGGGCAAATGGAATGGAAAGAAAACTCACATGTGGCTGACTGCTGACTAAACAGATGCCGCCAGCGTGCTGCATGTTGCAGCTTGTTGTTGCTGCTGTTGTTGTTGCTGTTGCTGTTGTTGTGTCACAGTTGCAAACCCCATTTGCTGGCAGCAATGAATTGCAAATAACGCATTGACCGCACTGCACCTTTGGTGCCACCTTTTGCGGACAACTAAGGCGAAGCCTAACCTCACGCTTCCCCTTCCGCCTTCCGCCTTCCCCCTTCCTTCTCGCTGTTCAATAGCAACCATGCGCGATATCTGTCGGTCTATATGCATGTTGCTGCCGGGCGAGAGCAACATAAATGCCAGCGGCAACATGCAATGCGTTTGCCGCCAAAAACAGCAGCAAACTCTCAAACAAAAGCAACGAAAAAATAAAATACACACACACACACACACACACACTTTGGCAAAAACTGCAAAACACGAGCGTAAAATTTTTCATGAATTTGTAATTTATGTGCTAAAATGTTATCGTTGTTATCGTTCCTTTTGTGTGCAACCAGCAACAACAACAACGACAACAACAATCGCTCTTGTTGTTGCTGTCGTTGTAAAAGTGCTGAGCACTTTTGGCTTGCCATTAAGAGGAAAGTTAAGGTTGCAACTACATTCGAGTTGCTGTTGCTGTGGTTGCTGTTGTGTTGTTATTTATTCTGCAAAGCAAATACTCGTTGTGTATTTGCGCATATGAATAATAGTTTTATGAGAAGTTTATTTCATTCAAAATGTGAAAACAACAGCAACTCGATTCCCATACACATAAATTACACGCTCTCCAAATGAAGGGAAGAACTCGAATTAGATTTATTTGTACGACTCAAAGTACATAATAAATTTCTTGCTTTAAATTGAACAAGCAATAGATTTGTTCTCTGTTAATTTCAACTGATTCTTAGCAGATATTTTATTAATTCATCAACGTTTTAATTGATAATGTGAAACGATTCTTTGAATGTAGTAACATAAATTAGATATTAATTTGAAACAAGTGTGGAAAACATAACACAAATAACAAATTAGTGAAAAGTTAATGTCAAAAGATTTTGAGGTGTTAAATTAAATTGAATGAAGTTTTAGGCAGCAACATTGAAATGCCAATTAATTGTGAAAAGATGTTGAGAGCAAGCAAACTGAAATTCTTGTAGAACATTCTGATGTCAACACTAAAGTGAAATAAACAAGTTGATAAATGCAACAGAAGTGCAATTTTAGTTTAATGTTAAAGAGGTTAATAAGGTATTAATTCAAAAATGAATTTTAGAGATTTATATTTAAGTGCTATTAATTGATGATGTAAAACTTCTATATTCAATTAATTTGGCATTTAAATATGTCTTATTCATGTCTTATTCTTTAACATGTATTACTCATTATGAGTAGTGCCAAAAGAGTTATATAATAGATTTCCAAATAGCTTATATGATTTATGTGATGACTCATCAAAATTCGTCTTAATACAATTCGTATTCTTATTCATAATCAAGTTGACTTTTACCAGCTCTATTTCCATTTTCAAAGTAGTGCTACAAAGTAGTTCATGTTCAATTTCCATTTTAATTTCATCAATCATTTCTGCCTGCTGAAATTTGAATAAAAGACGCTGCTGTTGCTGCTGATGTGTCAACTGATGACATCATTTGCAATATTAATCCACATATTGAAATCAAAGAGCAATTAAACAGTCGAAGAGTGAAGCAACAACAAATACAACAATTCAATTTTACTGTTCTGTGTGAAGTTAAAGTTGCCTGCGATTCATTTGCCTCTACAACGCTTGCTTGTCGCTGTGGTTATGACAAAACCACGGACTCCGTTCGAATATGGAGGCGAAGCGTTGCCGGACTGGCCACAGGCCGGAGTTGCCACAAGAGAGAGACAGAGCTCGAAGTTGGACTCAGCTGACTTTGCCGTTGAGCCGCCAGTTGGTCAGCCGCAATATTCAATTAAATGCCTTCCAGCTGAAAAGGGGTTGGGGGACAGAGAAAAAGCACAAAGTAGAGATGCGGGCACACACACACACACACACATTCACACACACACACAGTGAAGTGGACAAAGTGGACAGCGAGTGTCTCACTTCAGTGGACAATCAGAATCAGTTCGAAGTCGTCGATGCTCAGACGAGTCGAGGCACAAAGGTCACCACAAAAGACCTTTTCTCTCTCTCTCTCGGTTTATATAGCGCGTCGTCTGCTTAAGTAAACCGATCTGCGGCGCATCGCATAAAACTTGATAATGAAATTGAAAAAATGCCATGCCAAAATAACCAAAAACAAAAGGGGGACTATAATGAAGTGAACTTAAACGAAACTTTCAATACGCTGCAAGCGGGAATTTCTTTGGGGAGTATTCAAAATTGAATTGAATGTTATGAAGAGAAATGCTGCAGTCGGGTATTAACTACATTGATTGCGACTTTAGCATTTTTTGTACTGTGTGGTATATTTTTAATGTAATGGTATATCGATATACCACATAGAGCATGTAATTTAGTATTTTTATACGGCATATTTTAAATTTTATAGTATATCGATATACCAACTATAGTCTTTGTTTGTTTTAGTATTTTTAATTGTATTAATTTGGTATATTTTAAGAATATTGCACAGTCGAGCACACTTAATTGAAGTTTGCTTGTTTATTCTTAACTGAGTTTATTTGAGAAAACATGTGACTAAAATTTAGTCACTTTTTCAATCAAATTAAAAGATTCTCATGATTTGTAGTACCTAAGCTTGGAATAGTTCAATATCTTATATAAAATCCAAGCTATTAGTTCTTCTACCAAAGCAAACTATAACTTATTTGTTGAAAGCTTTTAAAATGCTAAAAAAAACTGTCTTAGTAATTGATTGAAACTGATGAGCATAAAAAAACTCGCTATGCAAAGAGTAAATCTCATCAATCTTGACTGTTGCATACGCTTTCTCAAACTTAATATAACTCGGAAGCAGTGTATAACAAAGCAATATACATAATGTGGATATAGACGCTCCATTTGTGCGTGCCACGATGTTGTTGTTGTTGTAGTTGCTCTTGTTGTTATTTGTTATTTGTTGGTGTAGCATATCCATATCCATATCCATTAAGCTGCCGGCAGCTATTCATGTGTTCACGCTCATGTCCAGACGTCGCCGTCGTTTTGCTTAATGCAACGCCAGTTGACTCCATGCAAAGTGACCCCTCGCTATCGCCCTGTCTCTCTCTCTCTCTCTCTCTCTCTCTCTCTCGCTTGCTCACGACAACGTCGTAAAACTCGCTTTACTTCCAAGTAGTTCTCTGCTTTGCTGTGTTCTTCTTTGTTCGCTCTCTGTATTTTTATACCCGCTACACATAGGGCAGAAGGGTTATATAAATTTGTGCTTGCCGGAAATATGTGTAACAAGCAGAAGAAAGCATCTTCGACCTCGATTAGCGTCAAGACGGGAATCGATATAGCATTATACGGCTGTTCGATCAGTTAAAAATTGTGGAAGTTTTCTAAGAAATACTTTTGTATGGTGGAAAACGCCTACTTACGACGGGTCTTATTTGCTTTGGTTGACCATGTGGTATATTTTGCACTTTATGGTATATTTTGAGTGTAGTACTATATCCATTCGGTATATTTTTAGTATTTTTCGGTATTTCAATTAATATTTTAAGAATGGTATCGCACTGTTTTGCTTATATACCAAATATGGGTTTTGGTATATTTTTAGTATTTTTGCGGAATATTAATTTGTCATTTCTTCTTATTTACACTCTATGGCATATTGCCTGTGTAGTACTATAACAATATATATGGTATTTTTCAGTATTTTTGCACTTTATTAATTTGGTATATTTTATAACATATGGTATATTTGATACGTGTTAATATACCAATATACCAAATATGACCCTTTTCTATATTTGTGGTTTTTTTTGGTGTATATTATTTTTGGTATATTTTTAGTATGTTTGTGGTATATTAATTTGATATTTCTGCTTATTTTCTCTCTATGGCATATTTGGTACATCACTTGGTATATTTGTAGTATTTTAACAGTATATAATTTACATATATTTTAAGAAATGCGTTGCGGGTATCTCACAGTCGAGCAGGGTATCTTACATGTTTTTTTTATTATATTGCTTGGGTCGCAACGTTGTGTTTGGTGCCGGCAATCGTAAAACATTTTTATAATGCGCCAATGTCGCGTCTCCACATTGTAGCTGCCACATTTGCATCTGCATCTCTGCATTCTCGGTATCTGCATCTCTGCATCGGTATCTGCATCTGACAGTCTGTTGGGAGAATGGTTTGCATTTTGTCGTAGGTGGCTCAATCAAATATTGAGCGAGTTGAAGTGACACTTTACATGCGCATTTACACGTGGAAATTCACCTACATTTTCCCACACACACCCTCACACACCTTTATGAGTCAGCAAATGCTTTCAGCTTAGTAGCCACACAAAAGTTTTACTCGATCGTAAAATACATTTCCGATTTTATGTGCTCCCATTTTGTGTGCCTGTGTCCATTGATTTGTTGGCATCTCTTGATGAGAAACTGTTTCGAGTCGATTGACTAATTTTATGATCTGCTCGATCCGACTCACTTGCCACCTAGAATTATACTACACTCTATATATTCTTTGTGTGTTTTGTTTAGTTGCAGTTCTTAATGTTTATCTTAGATTGGCTGTTCTTTGATCTGAAAAACTCTGTGTGGCAAACTAATTAGGCTGTCGTCATTGTTTTTTTCTTTTTTTTGGCTATTGTACAATTTGTTCCGGTTTCAACAGTTTCAAACAAAATTCAAAGTTGTTTGCTGCGGCTGCCGAAAGCGGCTTTCGACAGCTTCCACACTTCCACACACAGCGGAAGCGGAAAAGGGCTTTGTGTTGTTGTTGTTGGTGATGACATCGGCATCGGCAGCGGCATCGACGTTTAAAAAAAAGTTGTGTGTGTGTTGCTGGCGCCTGTCAAGCTGCGTGAAATGCGATAAAAATCGCAAGCTGCTGCATTTGCCACACCTTCAGCACGGAAAGTATTCTCAACATTTCCGTGTTGACAATGCGGGTTCTCACTCTGCTCTTTCTCTCTCCTTTTTGCATACTTTGAGGCAAACAATAAAGCGCGCAAAAAGTAAATATGTATTTAGATAAGTGGCGCTTATCGCTGCCAAAAGTGTTGCCACGTCTCTTAACTCTCTCTTCCCTTTCTTTGCAAGTGCTTCAAACTGCCACGCAATTAATTCCTTTAATTGAAATTGCTGTCGCTACCCGCCTAATTGGTAGTTACTCTTCAGTAGTCTTTCTTCCCATTGTAAGCGTGCATTCAACATTGTTGTTGTCATTCTCCTTTTCTTGGGGGCTGCAACTGAATGCTGCAGGCTGCAGGCTGGAGACTCGGGCATATCAGTTGCATGCCCAAGTGGCATCCAAATGAATGCAACGCTCCGACTCCGGACTGAAAAAAAAAGTGAAAAAATATATGAATGAATTTCCAAAGGCATTCGCACACTGATACCAAACAGCTTTAGAATTTATTTTTAATGGCCTCCAAAAGTCATCAAAATTAAATTCCAGTTTATGATTTTGTTTGCTGCGCTTGACAATAAAAACGAGACAACATTTTACATAATTATAAAGCTTGTGTGCTTTATGAACTGTCTCTAGCTTTTTATTACACTTTAACCCATAAACTATTAACCGATGATATACGTATTTTAGTTTATTTCTATTTAATGTGAAAATATTTGAAATTCATAACAATAGAATTTTCGAAATTTAACAATTAATTTATAGTGGGAGCATATTAATATAGATTTTTGATTGCAACAAGGTTTTATAGAGAGAAAACTTATCAAATTTCCTGTATACATTAATTATATATTCATTTTTGTGGCAAAACTAAAAGAAGCTTATGGATTTTTAATTGCAACAAGGTTTTATAGAGAGCAAACTTATCAAAGTACTAAAAACATGATAGGATATGAAGCTTTTAATATAGATTTATCTGAAATCACAAGTAATCAGAAGTATTCTTATTGTTTTAGAAGGAATAAGTTATAAATATGTTAACAAAAGCTTGCATTAGACTTTGGCCATATAAAAATATTCAATTAAATCATAAAAATTGTCATTTTAAGGCATATAAAAATGTAAAAGTAAAAGCAAATTTATAAGTAAACATTTTTAAAAATCGAAGTAACATGTGGATTTGCCTTGAATTTCAAATTGGATTCAATCTTAGTTTAATCTTGAAAACAAAACTGTCAATATAGATTTATTATTCGTTTTGTTATTTTATTTTGAACAGAATTTAGTTATAAATATGCTTGCTTAAGACTTTGAGGAGGAGTAATACCATATTTAATTCAATCTTAAAAAAAATTTCATATGGATTTACCAAAATAAAAAGCTTTTAATATAGATTTAGCAGAAAAGTGATTCTATATAGTGAATCACCTCATTTTATTTAAGCCAAATTAAGTTTTAATATCTTTTTCTTTTTGAAAATAACTATACATATGTGGATTTATAAGTAGTGAAATGTTAATAGTTATAAAGTTGTGTGCTTTGGCCTCACTGTGCAGCCGGGTGGCAACTGAATGAATACATGAATTCCATGGCAATTGGGCAGCAGCAAAGCAAAGAGAGAGAGCGAGAAATGCAGTAACTGGAAAATTGCGCGACAATTAAAGATTTTGCTCGCCTTCGCCGTCGACGTTGACGTCAACCCAAATGTAAGTCAAGTGAGGCATGAAGTGCGTGGAGAGGCGGCAGCAATGTGTAGGCACTGTTGCAAGCGATGGAAGATGGCAACTTCTGTGAGCTGAGAGATGAGACTGTTGTGGGGCACTGTTCTGGCTGTCGCGTTGTGTCGCTTTGAGTTGAATTCTGTTGCGTTCCACGTTGTGTTGCGTTGTCTGTTGCCCTAGTCAACTTGTTGCGGCGACGGTAGCAGAAGCGAATGTGACAACTTGGCTGACAAAATGCTAACAAGATGATGTCTCTGTGACGTGGTCGTTGTCGCTGCGTTGGCGTCCCTTTCAGTGCTTTTGTTTCATTTCTTTTTTTTTTCTCCGTTCAGCACTGTTTGCAATTTGCTGCAACAAGCGGGTGGCAAAAACAAATGACCAAATGTCTGCCAAGTGTCAGAAATGGTGGACCACCCAGTTCGGTTCAGCAATCCTTTCTTCTTCAGTTATTTGCATCAAACGCTTTTCTCCATTCGCTGTGTGTGTGAAAATTTATGAGCAAACGCGGCGTATGCGCAATTTTCCATTTTCGGCCGTAAATCATGCGGCCAATGCTTGACTTTTGTTTTCGGCCTGCCAGTTGTCTGTGTGTGTGTGTGTGTGTGTGTGTGTGCGGGTGTCAACGCCCACTTTTTGCACGCTGTGGGCGTGACTGCTGTGTGTATTTGTGCGTTAATCTTCAGTGCAGTCGCCGCTGCTGTCTCCAGTTGCTGCCACTGACAGGCAGCGGCATTTAGTTTTAATTTATGGCGCATTTTGTTGGCATTCTTTTTATATATTTTTTTGGTTGTTGTTTGCGCCTTTAGCCAGCGGCCAAAAGGGCCGCTTGTCAGTGTCTCAAGTGGCGGTAACTGCACAACTCATTTGGCATTTGGCAGCTTCCATTCGCATCGCTTCGCCTCTTCCTTAGTCCGCCCATTGCGAATTGTTGTTGCCCCCATTATCGAGACTCGAGACAAGAGTTAAGCGCCAGTCGCATTGCTGTTGACAGTCGCCACCTTCACCCCAAACACAACAGCAATGACAACATGCTGGACATGCTGCCTTCATCACGATGATCGTGGTCAGCGTCGTTGCACGTCGCCTACATTGTGATAATTGCGCCTAATAACTTTTGATGGCTGTAATTAATTCCCATAAGCGCTGGCCAGCGACGCTTGATGCATGTGTGGCAATCGTTGTTGTTCCTCTTGTTGTTGTTGCTGTGGACAAGCCAAGAAGTGGCAGCAACAACAACAAGGCATAGCTATGGCTACGACAAGGGCATTTCAAACGGTTTGTCAGCCATGAAATTGACACGTCTTTGGTATTAAGTGGCACATTGAATTGTGCAAATTAATACTGATGCTACACGTCTCCATTGTTGCCACTGCTGCTGCTGCCTCAAGTGTGTCAGTCTCTCTCTCTCTCTCTGTGTGTGTGTGGGGAGCGTGACAGTTGCCCTAGCAGCAACTTTATTGTCGCAAAAGCAACAATTTTTTTTTTTTTTGACTTGCAAAGTCAAGCTAAAGTTCTCAGCCTCTTCCTTGAATTCCACGATTCAGAAGTTTTGTTAAATTTGCCCCAAACTTTTTTCACATTTTTGGAATGCCCCTTTTGTTAATTTTGCCGAGAAGAAATAATGTAAATGTTTTTCCCAGAATTTCAATTATCATATTTTTGATTTAATTGGTGGGAAAAATATATCGATTTGAAGCACAAGATAATTGAATTTTAAAAATGAGACTAATAAGGAAATATAATACATTGCCAAGTATATTAGAATTAAGAAGAAATAGGGAGAAATGGCATAAAATTTTGCTAGAATTTATTCGCTTTAAATCACTTCTACGTTGCTTACAAATATTGTATTTAATTCATATTTTCAACTACAGTTTTTTTATATTTAATTTCTTTACAAAATGTTGACAAATTATCAGCTTCAATATACACAATTTTACGTTGAATTTCTCTTAAAAAATATTGTCAAATTTGAAGCTTCAATATTCACAATTTTACATTGAATTTCTTTCAAAAATATTCACAATTTTGAAGCTTCAAAATTCACAACTTTAATATAGAATTTGACGTCAGAAACTCGTGCAATATTTGTGCAAATATTTGAAATGCAAAGGTCCAAAAATGTTGGCAAATGTTTACCATTTGTGGCATAGAGTGAGTCGGCGATTTCAAATTTCCAATCAATTTCAAGTGAATTGCGGCTGCCAGCAAATCTCGTATAACGCAACCCCAAATAGCAAATTACGTATACGCATACACGATTGAAACTGCGATTCGTTTTCATGTAACCCTAATGAGATTCATTTAACGAATAATCGAAATTCGTGTGCGTCGAACAAAAGCTGAGTGTGTTTAAATAAAGTTACAACCGCACACACACACACACACACACACACACACCGATACACAACAGGCCTCAAAGCCACAAAGCCCATTTGCACACACACCGTTCGGCAGGATTCGACAGGATTCGTAATAATTTCTGTCGCTGCAGTGGAAAATCTTTCAAATTGTCGCCGATTGCGTAATTACAGCCAAAAACTTTGAATGCTGACGCTGGCAATTGAAACGTCGCGCATCCCTTCAATCCTATTAACAACATACAAAAACAGGCAGCCAAACAAGTTAGAAAGCTTGGAGAGGAGTATTGACTTTGAGAGACCCTTTACTTACATTGTTGAAATGAATTTCTGTTTAAGAAATTACTTTATTTATACTTTCATTTATTTTAAGGAGTTCTAAAGTCAGGCAACCAAACAAGTAAGAAAGTTACAGTCGAGTATTGACTTTAAAAGACCCTTTACCTACATTCTTACACTTTGAATAGTAAATTGCTTTGCATGTCCCTTCAATCCTTTTAGCAACATACAAAAATAGGCAGTCAAACAAGTTAGAATGTTGTAGTTTTGTATTGACGCCAATAGACCCTTTATTTATATTGTTGAAATGAATTTCAGATTAAGAAATTGCTTTTTTTAACCCACACCATATGAAAACAAGCAGCCAAACAAGTAAGAAAGTAACAAACGGGTATAGACTTGATTAGACCTTTTACCTCTGTTTTTTAAGTTTCTAATTAATAAATTACTTTATTTATTCCTTCAATATTCAATATTCACAAGAAAGTTACAGTCGTGTATTGACTATAAACGACCCTTTAGGAAAGTTAGAAACAAGCCTTGAAGTGTGTATTTGCTTTCATTGCGTCGTAAATTCAATATTGACATCCAGTTCATAATAGAGATTGTATATTTAAGGACACATTTTAATACAATACATACAGCTTTCAGCTAATAGATTGTAAAATATGTGTTTTAATTGTTATTATTACAAAATTAAAGTACGAAACAAAGAAAAAGTAGTTCAGTATAACAATTAAAGAAATTGATTTAAAATTTTGACAAACTTAATAGATTAATTTTTCAAAATTAAAAAGGGTCTAACAATCACCGCTCATCTACTTCCATAGCGAAGTTTTCATACTCCTCTTCTGCAATCACTTCCCCCCCCCCCCGCTCTGATCGAAGAAGTGCTAAAACAATTAGAAACAGCCGCGTTTCGTTCCATACTTCGAACTGTGGCTGCTGTTGTTCATGGCGTGGTTGTCATTAACGCCAGAGCGTCCCCTCTTCACCCCTCCTTTACTCACTCTTTTTACTATATATACTTGGCCTCGCTGCTGCTGCTGCTGATGTTGTTGCCACAGCACATAATTTGTAATTTTGGTGCAATTTTCGTGGCAATTTTGCGAAAAGTTCACGAAAATGTTCGCTGCAATAAACGCAGACAGGCAAACTGGCCGTGAAGTGGGCGTGGCATATTGAAAACATTTGCTGTCTCCCCCATCTTCAAGAACATATCATATATATTTTTAAAACTTTTGGCTTCACTTGCTTTATAGCCTGTCTGTCTGTCGGTCCAGCTGTTAAAACCAACAAAAGCGGCGACAAAACTGCGGCGACGTGTTGATTGAAGCAATTAGCAGTTGTCGTAGTGTGTGTGTGTGAGTGTTGCAGCTTGCAGCTGGCCTCGACCACGGGCAAATGTTTGTCTAATTACTTTGCACAGCTTTCAGCAAGCAAGCATATGTCTTCATTCTGTCACATTACAACAACAGCAGCAACTTTGCTCACTGTTTTGTTTGTGCTTGTCAAACTACAGCAGCAGCAGCAGCAGCCAAAGCGAAGGCAGCAGCAGCAACATCTCGACACGCCAGCAACATCGACAGCTAGCCAAAGAAAAACTGAACTAGAAAATGCTGCGGAAATTAATGTGGCCCCTTTCCCAATTTCCACTTTACTTTCGCGCTTCCAACCAATCATCATTCAACTCTGGCGGCAACTTCCTTGTGTTGCTGCTGCTGCTGCTTTTGACATTTTGTCGCCGCTTTCGAGGTTGCAAGAAGGCGCCTGCCTCAAAGTTGTGCTTGCGGTACGTTTTTGTGTGTGTGCGTTTATGCCATAAACTTGCATTTTATAGCGTGTGCAGTGTTATAAATAAGTTTACGTTCCAAAATGTTTAATTATTTGCACACAAAAGGAGAAGGAAGCAGATGGGAGAGGAAAATCTTTCCACTCCATAATTGTCAATGTGCGCACAGCCGTCGATGGTTCGTTCGTTCTAGGAAGGCTGACAAATTGATTGATGATCTGCTATAAAATGTCTCGTTTGTTGTAAATGTAACGCATCATAAATTCGCAAAATTATGGCAAAGCGTGCAGCAAAATGTGGAGCAGCCTCTAAAAAAAAGAAGGGCTCCTCCAACCAGCTATAATTAAAAACATATGTGCCGGAACCAAAGCAAAAAAAGCAAGCCAATGAGCTCAGCTAACAATGGCAGCTGAGTCAGCAGCAGCAACAAAACTCAGGACGACAGGGACACCGAAAAACCAGTATGGGTTAATTAGACGGGTGTTGAAGGGTTAAACGCCAGCTGCTGCGGCTGCTGCCTCAAACGTTATTGGGGGCGTCTGTCCCGCCCCCCAGTTCCCTACTCTTCCTCTCCTCCACTTCATTGTGAAGTGTATAAAATACAAAAAGTTTGCAATTGCCAGCACATTGAGTGCATCAGCATGGCCAAGGTCGAATTCCCAGACAAGTTGAATGAAATAAACAAGAGTTTGCAAATTTATAATTGGCAAACACTTTTTTTTGGGGGAGCAACACAACATGTTTTATAATTTAGCGAATAATTAGAATATTTGCAATTAAAAATTCTATTATTATTCTCACTTATTTCAAATAGAATATTAGAATAACAAAAGTTGAGCATGGTCAAGGCTTAAATCCCAGACAAGCGCGAAAAGTTTTTGAACAAATTTGTGAGCTACAAAAGGATTTTAAAATTAATTTTAATAAAAAATTATCTTAGCGTTTGTCAGCATTTAATAAATACTTTATAGAAATACTATTTGTATTCGTGTTTTGGTTGAACAAAAGTTCATTGACATTTAAGACAATATTTAATTATGAAATTTGCCAAAATTTGGGAGCTCCAATATAATTTTAAATGTAATACTTATTACAAATTTGTTAGTATTTGATAAGTAGTATTTAAAAATACTATTTGCATTCAAGTTTGGAATGAACAATAGTTCATTGACATTCAAAATAGTATTTCAATATGAAATTCAGAATTTAAATTTATATTTTCTATAAGTCATATTCATACCAGAGTTTCGTATTAGAAAATTTGTGAAATATTTGAATATTATGATATAATATCTTAATATATTGTTACTTGTTTGTGTTATAGCATATTATTTATAAATCAATTTTAGTATATTTTGAATATACCAAATATAGCTTTCGGTATATTTTCGGTATTTTGCGGTATATTATTTTGTCACAATTTAAAATGTATACCATTGGTATATTTTTAGTATTTTTATATATATATATATATATTTATATATATATATATATATGCGTAGCGGATATCTCACAGTCAACCCCACACGATTTCTGGTTTTTTCAGGTGTTTAAAGTAATGTTTCTTATATTTATTTCATCAATTTAGTCAACAATATTAGCAATATATGCAGAAAGTAGTTGCTTTACAAAATATGAACAAATCTGTTATACTCCTTAGTATTAAATAGGCACACTTTGTATTAAACTGTCGGCTTTCTATCAAAGTTTCCTACAACGTTGTTTGATTACGAATTTCTCTTTGTATCCCCCTTCCATGGGGGGGGGGGGTTGATGTGAGCTGTTGGGTCGTAAAGCCTTACACATGTCTATCATGTTTTGGTTATTTCTCAACAGCAGCAGCAGCAGCAGCAAAAACAAGAGAAGAAAATCGATGTGCTGCTGCTCGCTCGTATGCTAAAAACTTATTCAGTTTTCCGGCTGTCTTATCAATGTGCTGCTTTCACAACGATATAAAACAAGCGCCATTGACAGACGACAGTCGACAGTCGACAGTCATGCAAGGCAGGAAGCCCTTTTTTCTCTACTTTGCTTCACAAGGGAAAGCGTGAAAGTTTCACATGAGGATGAGAATGAGAATGAGAAACGAGTACTCGTAATTCACATTTTTCACACGCCATTCGTTTTCAATAACTTGACGCGAAATTAGCACAGCGAAAGATGCCAAACCATATACCGTATTCTTTTATAAATGTGAATATATGTATATTGTATATGTATAACTGGGGCAACTGAATAGTCATGCTGACTCTGTGTCTTGCAACGTATCGTCATCAATGCCACCATTACCAGAGAGCCGAGTTGTCTCAGTCTCGAGTCTCAGACTCTGAATCACAGGGAATGAAATGGCAAAGTTTATGTAAGGCGACGCGTAAATTTTCAGTCAGTGTGAATATTGTCCTCCTCCTTCCTCCCCCGCACACACACACAGCTTGTTAACGAATTGAACAACAGCGCTCCACCTTTTTCGCGTTTGGATTTTCGGTCAGGACTCCAAAGGAAGCCAGCAGCAGCAGCAGCAGCCTCAACAGATTGGCATAGCTTGCCGTGACGCTGCCAAAAGGGATCAGGCAAATGTGCAAAAGCAAAGTAAAGGAAATCAGAGCGAAAGTATTCCCATATAAGCAAGCATGCGATGTATCCCCATCTCTACCCTCACTCTCTTGTGTATGTGGCAGTCGCTATAAAAATTACTTTGTTTGCCTCATGCAATTTTATTGAGCTTGAAGCGCACACGCGCTGCCAAAAGTTTTCACACAGCTCGCGAATCTCAGCAACTGTAATAGACACAGAGAGAGGGAGGGGTAGTGAAGGGGGTGAGTTGCAAGTCGGAAAAGATTTCTCAGTTGTATTGCGCTAGTTTTCAAGCAATGAGCCGCCAGCAGCAACAACAGCAATAACAACAACAACAACAAGGGCAACTATTGCAAATACGAGCAGATTCTTTTTTATTGCTATATAAACCAAAATCGTAAAAGTGATTTTGCGACGATTCAGCAAATTCCGCAAAGGTGCACAGGTACGAAAAAAACAAAAAAAATAAACATTTGTTCTTTCGCCTAAACTTTTTCATGGCACAAGAGAGGGGGAAAAGAGTGGGTTGGGACTTAAGCTATAATGAAAAGGATGCGCGAGAAGAGAAATTGTATTGGGACCACAATAAATGTGAATGTGTGTGTGTGTGCAAATAACTTGCGTCATTTACAGATGTACCTGGAAATTGGCTCAGCTCAGCTTTAATGCCTTGCCCCCAAAATCGAGTTGCCATATTGAAACTGTGGCGATAAAATGGATAAGATAAATACAAAATATATGTATGGATCTTTTCTTGTAGTTCCATTTAACTGTACATCAATAATGGGAACAAATTTTATTGTGTCTACATTAATATTCCTCAGTCTTGTCGTTAACATTTTCCTTCTTTTATATATTCTCTTCAAAATATTAAATTTACTAGAAATGTAAAGGCCTTGCAATTTTATAAATTACGTCGAATAAGTCGGGGGAATCAAATTGAATTGATATTATTACTTAAATTTCGCTTATTTCTTAAATATATAATTTAATAAAATTAAAAGTGTGACTAACTAAAGCCAATTAAATTTTCATTACATAAATATAAAAGTAAGAAAAATTAGATATAGATGTTAATTTTAAGTCGAATTTATCTTCTTATTAATATTACAATCAATTCTTCTACAACGATAGGGGAAATTTTATGAAATGTTTCTAACAGATGAGGGAAATTTTGTTCTGTTGATAGGAAATTCTGACAATGTTAGGAAATTTACTTCATAGTTAAAACTTGCACTTTAATATAAAATTAAATAAAAATATAGACATTTCTGCATAATAATATGGAAAACTATTAAAGCTTATATTAATGTTTGTCTTATTTGTCGTTAGTATGTTCTTTCTTATATAGCAATTTCCTTTCAGGCATTGCAATACAATTGAATGTTAGTAACTTCATGTTTCATATACGGAATTTAAAACAATTCTTTGGCAATCTACTTAGAGCTTCATCTATGTCTTCATAAACATGGCTTAGATGTCCTTTCAACCACAAATATATAAATATCTCTGACTTATCTTTGGCCCCAAACCTTCATTAAGATGTTGTCTCTATTTATATAATTAATACCAACATTTCTTTACCTTATCGTTAAACGTTTCAATCCTTAAAGTGTTCTCTTTAGATTTGCATTTAAAGTTACATTTATATTTATATTAATACAGCTCTCATTTGCTCTACATCCCTATTAATATTTCTCCGTCTTATCCGCTGTCTCGTCTTTCCTTAAAGTGTTCTATTAAAAGTCATTCCATAACTTTATCAATGGCTTTTTTGCCTGCTCCTTGTCCTCGTTGATATTAAATGTGGATTAAGTGCGGCATTGCCAAATGCCCCAAAAAAAAAAACATACTTTGCCCCACTTCGGTTGACACTTGCCGCAGCAAACTAATTATCCGTAGTCCAATTACTTATTGTATGTGACAATCGGCTGCTAACTGAGTCAACTTCAGTCGACTCAACTCAAGTTCGTAATCCCAATCCCAATACCGAAACTCTTGCCGCACGACTCTTGTTGCAGAGCAGACAAATGTACAACTGATAACTGGCAACTGACTCGCAACTCGCAGCTCGCAACTGGAAACTTTGCAACAGGATGACTCAAATTAGGTTGCCAAAATTAGCAAACTATTCTCATGTTATGCGCACGGCCGGAGTTGACTATAGGAACAGTAACAACAGCAACAACAAGGGCAACGGCTTGTGGCAACGATTGTGGCAGTGTGTCTGTGTGTGTGTGTGGCACAGGGACAGTTGCCGGAAATCTTTTAGCCGAAAATATTTAGGCAAATTCAAACTGTTGCGCCGGACGCCCCAGCAGGCTCACTTTAAGCCCAAGGCAGACCGGAAAGAGCGCAAAGCGATAGGGAAGAGGAGAGGGGAAGGAGGAGTGGCAAAGAGGGCGCCGCACAACTTGGCAGGCATATGCGAGCTGTGTGTGGCAAGTTGGTCCCGAATGTTGCCACTTTCAAGTGTGAATTTCGCAAGGAAGTGAGCAGCTGAGTGGCAGGACGCTGTTGCCAGTTGGCGGCTCTTTGCCACAGCTTGTTGCAAGAGTGAAAGAGATTGAGAGAGAGAGAGAGAAAGCAAGTGTGTCCACTTGTTGCACTTGGCAGCCGCTTGGCGGCTTTGTTGCCTTGTTGGCCCCGTCGACTTTGGCGGCTTTGTGCAAACGTTGCGCATTTTTGTGTGCAATTTTTTAGCAAATATTATTGGCAACAACGGGGCAAAAATTGCCAAGATACTCCACTGACAATGGCATCAACAGCAGCAGCAGCAGTCGAAGTTGCCTCGAGTGTGTGTCTGAGCTTAACATCCCATGGAGTGGATGTTAAGAGAGAGAAAGAGAGAGACATGGCCGGATGAGGCAGGCAAGCAGAAGCTGAAGTAGCTGCCACTGTTTGTGCCACACTTTAAATGCACTCCAAAGTGTTTGCTTATAGCACTTCACACACACACACAGAGACTGTGTGACATGCCTTTTAGTTGGCCCGCCTTTAACCGGTTTGCCGGTTTCTGTTCCTTTTTTCTTTTCTTTTTTTGTATACCATTTTTATTTCAGTTTATTTTATTCTCAGCGCCGCAGACTTGCCTTGCATTTTAAGTGCATTTCGGCGATGTTGCAACATCTGTGTGTGTGTGTGCACCTTTTGCTGAGCCATTTTTAAGTGACTTGCCGACGACATTTGCCACCGTCGTCGTCGCGACAGCCTTCCCTCGGTAGTACCCCTACTTCTGCCCCTCCTTCTCCTCCCTATTATTCCATTCTCTGGTCTGCAGTCTTTGCTCACTTCGCTTGTGCCACGTTTTTGTGTGTTGCATACTTTTCGAGCGCTCTCTCTCGCGTTGGCAGCCATAAATCATATGTGTGAGTGTGCCATAGTGTGTGGCAGTCTTAAAGTGTTAACTCAGCACAAAACGACAGACGGCAACAGACGGCAATAAAACTGCACAAATGTGCGAGCCCCCCTCCTCCTCCTCCTTTCCCCTAGCACCCAAATCACATTATATGCTAACGAGAATGAAATATATTTTATGCGAGGCGTGCTCAGTTTGGTTTCGCAGACTTATCAAGAGCTCATCATGACAAGCGAAATGGGCATGTCGCATAATTTCTCGATTATTAGTATTACCGAGCTAAAGCTGAGAAGCCTGCTTACATTTACTTACTTTATTTGGTTGGAATGTTCAATGTTCGTTGGTAGTTTTTTGAGGTATTGCAAAGTTGTCGAGTGGTTTGACAATTTAACGAATTAACAGCTTACTCGTTACTTATTTGCTCGTCAGATATTTTGTGATAATTAAATTCTATCAAGTTTTTTTTTGAGCTACTCGTTAGCCTACTCGTTAGCCTACTCTTTAGCCTACACATTAGCCTACTCGTTACTTATTTACTCTCTGGATTTCTTTTCACTCTTGTTAGTTTTAGTGAAGTCAAATTATCTAATAACTGAATTAATTAAATGATATTCTTAAACTTCTACTCGTCAACTTGCCATCTTAGTCGTTACTTTTTCTTGATCGCTAGATATATTTTATGGCTTGCTCTGTTGCAGATATTTCAAACCCTTACCTTAGCTAACATGCACTTGCTCGCTACTTATTTACTCGTTAGTTGGTGATAAACTCTTTAGAGATGCTTGTGAAATTATAAATAATTATTTCAAATTGCAACATTTTTCTAACAAATTTTATTTGATGCAATCTACAATGTGTAATATTTGTCATCATTTCACTCGTCGTTTGTTTTTAGACGAGACTTTGCAGTGTTATTATGCGGGGCACAATAAATTTCAGTTGCCACACCAAACGTCAAGTCTAAGCAATAGAAATTGTGGTCAGATTGATGTATGGCCACTTAGGCGGCAAATGGCGAGTAACTGCTTACGAGTATAATTAAATTCCGATATGTATAATATAATATATAGTACGCCCACTGAACTCACTTGCTCACAACGCTCCATTGGCAATCTGATAATGTTAATGCTAATGCTAATGCTCTTTCTTTATGTCGCCAGCTTATGGAAAAATGTCAACACACTCGTAAGCATGCGATTATGTTTAGCATTGTTGTTGTTCTTGCCACTTGTGTTGCTTTTGCTACTTGTGTTGCTGCTTTTGATGCCAGATGTTTTGTCGCAGCAGGCGAAAGGAGGGCGCCTAATAATCTGTACGTTTTGCTGCAAAGATTTATTATCGTTTTATGCGGATAAAAGATTTACGCATATCAAGAGAGGCGAGCGGGGTGAACTTCATCTTCATCTTCATTCTCATTTCTTCATCTGCAATCCTCGACTTGGTCTCAGTTGTTTTCTATGTTTATGGATACATATATGGAATATGTCGTGTTCTTTGGAGTGACATGGGGACAGAGAGAGAGAGAGGGAGACTGCAATGAAATGAAGTCATTTCGGTCGCTGATTTGGTTATTTATCATTATTCCCTTATGATGCCAGCATGTGATACAATATTTATTGCGCTTCTCTGAGTTATGGCAGCCATCTGACATTGACATAGTTGCATTAATCAGCCCAGTTGCTGCAAACCCTTTAACAATTACCCAACTAATGTGGCTAAAAATATATAAAATCCAAGTCTATTACAGCTGTCAATAAACGTCGACGATGGTCGGCAATCAAATGTAATTTGAGAGGGATTCAGTTAGCATTAACTTGGCAGGGTTATTGTCGAGCTAGAAACTTCTAATGCCAATTGATTTAAATGTGCGACAAATTTGCCCGGGAAACCCCAACAAAAGGGCATTAGACAGATTGACAAATCTGTCGACTCGACTTGAGTTTCCGACTAAACTATTAGCATATGTGAGGAAAGAGAAGGAAGACGGAGGAAGCTGCCAAGCCCAAGGCATGCAAAAACTTTCAGCCAAGTTAATCATTTGTGGGATATTATCAATCCATTTTTGGGTTTTACCCGCAGCGAGCACATGCATTATACATATCGAGTGTGTGTGTGTGCTGGTGTTGTGTGTGTGTGTGTGTTGGTGTGTGTGTGTGTGGGGGGGATTTAAGCACATCATTACATAAAATTCCCCAAAGTGAGGCGAAGCTTAGACGCAGGTCGTTGGGGTCGTTGAATCTACTGGTTACCATAATAAAGCTTATAAATAACACTTTGCATTACACTAATGCAAATACAATAGCAGTGTGTGTGTGTGTGTGTGTACATGTCTTGTTGTTGTTGTTGTTTGGGGTAGTTTCGTTACTTGCCTCGTTCTCTGCCTCTGCTTCAATTATGCCATATGTCTGGACGCTTGGGTTGACTTGGCCCCGAAACAAAATTTGTTTAAGCTCCAGCCTGGGATTAAAATTGCTCGGCTGAGCTTCAGCCGCAACCTGGGCACATCCCCCCCCACTCCTCTCCTCTGCTCCTCCCCCAAAGGGCTGACTCCTTGCTCGACCGTAGATAGGCAGCATTTGGCTAGTGTGGTCTCAAGTTTGCTGCTGTTGCTGTTGTGGTTCTTGCTCCTTATTGTTGTTGTTGCTGTCGTTGTGGCTGTGGTCGGTTCTCTGTTGCCATCACTCACACACACACAGATACTAGAAAACACACTCACACACACACATAGATATACACCAAGGGAGGAGTATACATTACCTGGGCCAAACAGCGTTTGCCTCATTATGCGTACATGCCAAAGGTATTTGCTGCATATGCATTCCCATATGCAACTTGCAATATTGGTTATTGGCTTATTGTTCCACTTGGCTAAGGCGTCTCAGCATTTCGCCCACAGCTTCACAACTCAGTGGCGAGTGGCTGCAGGAATTGGCTTTGGCGTTGGCTTGGACTCAAGTCGATCTGAATATTGGCCCAAAATTTACGTTATTCATTTAGGCATAAGTTGATTGTCAGCTCAGCTCAGCTCAACTCAGCAAATGCAAATAACAAAGACATATTCCGCAAATACTGCAATCAGATTGCGTTTCTTCAAGCTGATCAAACTGGAGAATGCATTTCGAAAAGGGAATTTCAAATTTATATTCATTTAGCTTAATTATAATTAGTAATGGAATGTAGCTTTAAAAGCTCATTAAAGCTTTGCATAAGTATTGTTTTCTTATCTTAAGGCATTATTAATTTTGAGACTTGAGGATTTTTTAGCTATACTTTGTGCTTTAATGAGTGCAAAACAACTTCCAATAATATAAACATGCATTTCTTAAAGCGCATTAAAGCAAAAAAGTAAAATTTAATTGACCTTCCATAAGTATTGCAATTTGAAATTTGTAAAGCTCATTAAAGCTAAAAAATATGACATTTAATTTGTCTTCAATAAATTGCACAGCTTAAAACTTGAAAAGCTGATTAAAGCTTTGTGAAAATGTAACATTAAATTTATCTTCAACAATTTTTGCAACGCGAAACTTTTAAAGCTTATTAAAGCTCTAAATAATTTCTACTCTTCACTTTGGTTAAGTATTTAAAAATATTGGCTTACAGAAATGCAAATCTTTAAAGCACTTTACTTTGATTGAAATGATATGCAAATTTCAATTTATTTCCACTGATAGTCAGCACTCTTCAGGGCATGTGCTGTGCTCTAAATTAATCAAAGCAGACAGCACTTTAGACGAGTCATGAGAGAGAAGTCATCCTTTTTGTTCTTTGCTAATTCCACGCTCGCAAATCTCATTAAACGTTGGGCAAGAGTGTCTCGCTATCCTCTCTCTTTAACACTTAATTACGTCCCATATGTCAGCTAACCGCGCTCCGGCAGCAATCAAAAAGTTAAGAGCCAAACGACAATTCGACCACAAACTAATTTATTAATCCCGTTGCCCATTTCTCATCTAACACACATACACAGAGAGTGAAATAGACAAACAGAGAGAGAGAGAGAGATAGTGACCCAAACTTTAAAAGTCAAGCCAAGTTGTAACCACGCTTGTCCTTCCGCCTTTCTCCTCTGGCGTGCTTTATCCTTTTCGGTTATCCTCATCTCGGTTGCCGGCTCACTATTCGTCTGTTGCCGCCAAACCGCTTTTTGGACATGGCTAAAATATGCAAAACTAACATAAATCTCAATTTAGAGATTTATGAAAAAACACACACACACACACAAATCGAAAAGCCAAAAACCAGAAACTGAAAAAAACCCGCAAAAGTAATAAAAAAAATTGTTGTAATTCCAATTCAGTAAACGCCAAAGCCAAAAATGAAAGGGGCAGAGAACGAACAAACAAAAAAAAAACAAAAAAATGGAAAGCGAAAACTGAACACAAAAGTTGCTCAACGCCAAATATCACCAAAATACCACAAACGGCGTAACAATATAACAAAAACCGAAAACGTATGAGTGCAAAAAAAAAATGGTGCAAACACAATGAGAACAGCCAGAAAAAAAGCATATAGTAAAAAATAGAAAAAGTTTAAAGTTCACACAGCAAATGCTGGCAAAAAATGCTTTAAAAATCAGTGCAAAATCGTTGCCCATAAATGCCCAAAATGCAAGAGATTGAAATGGCAATTGAAAGTGGAGTGCGAGGAATGCACGACTTGATAAAACCCTGTACTTGAAGTAAACAATTCTTGGTGATCTATCGTAATATTTAAAAAATCAAATAGAATTAATAACATAAAAGTCTTATTAGTATTTTTAATAGACTACAAAAAAAAAGGAAAACGTCTCAAATTACTAGTTCCTATGAACTTAAAAATGTTATTAGTATTTTTCATATACTAAGAAAATGTTGAAAAAGTAAAATGCCGCAAATTACAAGTTTTCATTAACATAAAAGTATTAACAGTATTTTTAATATACTATTTTTTAAAAATACTATAAATTAAAAATACCATTTAATACTATAAATAAAAAAAAATACCATAAAATAATAGTTTCCCTTAGCCATGTAAAAGAAAAAAACAAAAAACTATTCTTTTAAATGAAAATTCCCCAACATATTCTCTCAAACTGCCAAAAGCTAAATGCAGTTTGTCAACAGCAACCACTAGCAAAAAAAAATACCTTTAAAATTTGCAAGGCATTCATGAAATTCACAACGAATACCGCAGGATGAAAGGGATCTAATAACTGCAGCTAAATGGTTTTGCCGCTGCGAATGCAAATTTGTTTGGCAAATTGAAAATCGTGTATAGATTTCAACGTTGGCGCCTGCTGCGAATGTCAACGCAAAATGCACTGCAAAAATATTGAAAAAAATATGCAAAATAAAGAAATGAATTTAAAATGAATTAAAGTCGAGGCAGGCAGAAACACACAGAAACAAACAAGCAAAAAGCAAACCAAAAGTACAGTATCAAGATAAATGACTTAATGTAAGTTGGCGACGAAGCTGCCGGTGCACAACATGAAAAATGCAGTTCAAGAAAAAAATGGAATGAAATGGAATGATCTCGCAGACGAAGGGAATTCGAAGAGAGAGGGAAGGGAGAGAGTGAGAGACGCAAAACTGTACAAGGAGTGCCAAAAAATGTCGAGGCGCCATGACTAAACAGACAGCCAAAACTAAGAGTAAGAAATAAGAGAGCATGGAAAAGGGTTTCGCGATGACCACATTTTTTATGAGGGGGGGGGGGGGGGGGGGGGGGGAGAGAATCCCATTCTCTTGAATCCAGCAGCTGACAAACGTCTCGTGCGTAGGGAAAATCTGTCGCAGCCTCGGCTTCAATTATTTTTTACACAATTTTCTTGTCTCTTTCGAGGCGACACTCATTTTTTTTTCGTTGGTGTGTTCCGACGATCTTCCATCTCTCTTTTGTCGTCTGCATTTTGTTGTTTTTTTTTTTTGTGCTTTTTGGTTTCTTTCATTTTGTTCTCCTTACACATTTTTGGTGCTGCTCATAAATTTTGAGCCGTCGTCTCGTTTTTTTTTTTGTGTGTAGTGTGGAGGGGCTTCGTAAAGAATCACTGCTGTTATTCTAATTTTATGGAAATTCCTACACTTTTTCTTGCCTTTTCTTTTCAGCGCACGGATTTGCGTTTGAGAAAAATCTGTTTGTCATACGCTTCGTTGCGCCTCATTTTGCAAAAAACCAAAAGAATAAAAAGGGGACGCGGGCCGACACAAAAATATTGTTGGGCCTGTCTTACAGCTGGCCAACAAAACTCCGCCATTGAGTGGCTGGCCAGTAGCTGTTTTTTTTTTTCGTTTCTTTTTTTCTGCCACCCACCGAAAGGCCAAAGAAAGAATAAAAGAAACGAAAGAACTTTTCACAACGCATAAATTTACTGCATTAGTTTTGCGCCACATAATTCTTTGCTGTGAAACATATGGGAACAGGCAACAGCAGACACAAATTTGATTTTAAAGTGAATTTTGATTTGAGACAAACTGCGACGACTCCTTCAAGTGTTTGTTGGAGATTATGATTACAAACTTTGGTTTTACAAGTTTAATTTAACGCTTGAATAAAACGCTAGAGTGAAGCATAAAGAAAGCACCTACTTAGTTATAATCTCGAAGTGCGCTTGGGTTAGCATTTTCTTTTTTTATGGGTCGATCTGCATAGTTTATTGTCAGTTTTATGACCCGATTCGCCCCCGCTGCAGTTTTAAATGCTTGACGATCAGTGTTAATGCCATTCGAACGAAGCAGCATAGGAAAGTCGTCCCCCTCATTAAGTGGAGCACAACACTAACAATAATAAAAGCAAAAGACTAACAGCGCACACACTTTTCTCACCTATTCCCGTTTCCCATTTCTTTTTCTCTCTCTCTCTCCCTGTGTTCCTCTGATTTCTGATTGGGGTCAGGCCAGGGCCTATTAACTTTTTGTGGTCGGCGACATCCGTCGAGTGTTGACAAAATTAGAAGCGAGCGTTGGCGTTTACGAAAGAAAAATAAAAGAGTGAGAACAGTGTGGAGTGATGGCTAGCAATTTCTTTTTACACACTCGCTTCTCTGCTCCCCTCCCTAAATAGGAGAAGAAGAGCAGCAAAATTAATTAATATCATAAAAATGTCAAACCTTAATTATCATTAAATAGACAAATGACAACAAATATTACACGTTTCATTTGTTTCAAAGTGCGAAAAAAAATAAATATAGATCGAAAGCTTTTCCGTTTACGTTTTCTTTTTATAGTCGCCATCATTAGTTAAGGACAGAGAGCTGACACTAATTTGTTGGCATGTCAATTAATGTATTAAATTATCGTTGGCATGAATTCGAAATTAATTTTGTGCTCATTTTACAAATTCCATTTGGTATCTTAATGATGTGTGGAGAACATAAATTAGCAACGTTGTTAAAGTTTTTACATGTTTAATGGCTGCATTCGTTTATTTTAGAAAGTTAGAAATAATTGAAAGTAACATTAACTTATTTCTAAAGCAGACATGTCCAAGCCCATTGCTCTCACTGCCCCTTTGTTGTTGTTGCCTTTGCATATTGAGATTGGAAGAGCAGAGTCAAATAATTGTGTTGCTCTCATCATATGAAAGGGCAATTACAAGAACAATTTTGCGTGCTCTCCTTATTCTCTTCATTTGCTGCCTCTCTCGACGATCCAAGCAACAACACTTGCACAGGATTCACCGTTAACCGCACCAGACCGAAGTTGTTTTGAATCTCTCGGCGAGCTAAGCAACAACACTTGCATAGGATTCGCCGTTGGCCGAAATATTCCGAAGGCAATTCGTGGTTGAATTGCCGAACACTTCTCACTGCAAGAAATCACTTCTAGTTTTCGTGACTAGCTAAATGTTTGGCTTTGCAGTGCTGAATTTCTTCTTCGAAGAACATTTTCTTTGCGAGCAGCAATGCATTATTTATTTTGTTTCAGTGTAACGACAAACTCTCGCATGAGTGTTATTGCATTCGCATTGCAGTTTTCTTTGTCATAAGCATACCTTGAACACCTCTGTTCTAATGCAAAGCCATTCGGATTATTGTATGGATTTATTCGCTTAGGCTACTTGATCAATCAATTGAATGAATTGAGCCAAACAGTGGCTGGCAATGCCAATGTCAATTGCATTTGTCAACACACAACACACAAAAACTGTACGAGTTATTTTTGTATACATACATAAAATCGATTCACCCCAAAAACTCTGACACAAGCAAACGCACTTCTGACACATGTCAAAAATAAGTACGAGCAAAGAAATCCGTTTTGAAAACGGGAAACTGAAAAATAAAATAAAAGTGTCATAAGGCAAATGCAACTGCAACTTCGAGACAGACAGAGAAGCGACAAATAAAACTGTCAGTTTTAATAACTAAACACAGCAACAACAACAACAACAACAACAAGTGCACTTCACTTGCTGTTGGGAGCATTCATCAATGGGAAGCAAAGACCGCCCCGGCAAAGAGCACTTGCATTGTCTGTCTGTCTGCTTTCCCTTCATTCTATCTTCTCCCCTTGTCTCGTACTCGACTTCTTTGCCCCTAACTCTGTCCCGCTGACAGATTACAGCTGCGATAAAGCGCCAGGGTTGGAGTGGAGTGGCGTGGAGTCGAAAACTAAAATATAATAATATTCCAACTTTTGTCTTCTCTCTCTCTCGCTCTGTTCTCTCTCGCATATGAACTATTGTGTTTTGTTTTTAGTTTTTTTCGGGGGCATTTAACTTGAATTTGGTATTTTTTTTAATTAAAAGTAAAGCAAAGAGTTGAATGCATCGCAAGCGCTGATAACTTTTTGTGTGTTTTCATCTTTCGTATGCTTTAATCTCAACACACACACAAAGCGAGATGAAGACAGCTCTGCTGATGAGAGCTCATAAATATATCAAATTTTATTTTTATTTTGGTACATCATAGAAAGAGAATACGTTGCGCTCTCTGACTTGATTAGGGGTCGCTGTCGTCTTATTGATAATCTCTGGCAATTAGGTTTCAAGAAATTTATGTGACTGATAGTGTACACAACAACAAAACTAAAAAAAAGGGGGAAAATTGAAAATAAAATTCAAACTCGAAACTTAAACTGAAACTGAAACTTTAATGCAATTTTCTCTCTCTCTCTTTCTCTTTCTTTGCAGGTAAGTTTGCCAGCCATGGCCAAGAAGTAACAAGTAAGAAATAACAAAAAAACACACACACACACAAATATCTCAAGTTTGCACACGAGTCTGAGTCTGAGGTGGCTGCTTGCCACAATTGTGTCAACGCTGGCGTGAAAATCCATTAGAACTAAACTATGTCAATCGATTGAAACAAACGAAATGCGGAATGTGTGAAAAAAGGGGGAACGACGACGACGAACAAAAACAAAACACACAAAACCACACGAAAATTTCCAACGCATAAAGAAGAGCATAAAAATGCAAGCAAAGACCCAAATACACACCAACACATATACATATACATATGTATGTATATATGTAGATACATTATCGATGCTGCTTTTGAGGCCCGTGTGGCAGGCATGAATTATTTAGCTGCCTTCAGCTTCAGTTCAGCTTCGGCTCCACTCGCCCAAATGCATTTCTAATGTTTGTCCATCTCACTCTTACACTCTCTTGCTCTCTCTCTCTCTCTTTCGCCAAGTGCAAATGAAATTTGCTTTCGGTTTTTCAGCTCTAACTTAGTTAGAATTCACCCATGCCATGACAACCCCAATTTAATTAAGTGTCCGTTTGCCAATGGACTCCAAGTCTCCACTTCACTTCACTTCCCTCCTCTTTTCATCTTCAGGTGGCCAAAAAGTCATGTGACGCACGTGCAACTTTTTTTCGTTGTTGTTGTTGTTGTTACTGTTGTGATTTACCACTCTGCCCTTTTGTTTGGCCAACAAACCTTAAGTGCCTTTGCCTTTGCCTTAGCTACATCCACACTCTCAGTCTCTCAGCTCGAGTCGCACAATAACAACGTTAAATTAATTTCAATTGAATTTAATTGACATACATCGAGTAGTAGTAGACACAAACATGAATCGAACAAACCGACTCGACTCGACTGACCCACAAAATTGTTCAGTTTTTGGCTACTCCGAATTAAAGTGGAGCAAATAATAGATAACTTTGCTTTTTCAAATGTCAAACTTAATGGATTAATATATTAATGTGGGGCAAAGATTTCAAGCCACAAATAATAGTTAACCAAAGGTCAGCGAAATAAGGGCAACAAAGTTGTGGCTGTTTAATTGGATTAGGTTTTGGTGACTAGAAAATAAAAATCATTTAGAGTTGCATAAGTGAAAATATAGAAATACTTCAATAGAGAATTTAAAATATTAACAGCTTAGGTTTGGAATGTTGCAAAGCTTTTTGATTTTATATTAAGCCGAAACATGAACTTCTAAGAAATAAAGAAAACATTCGTTAAATCAATTTTTAAAAATTAAAAAATTCTTTGGTTAGTTTGTCCCCTTCTCCTAAGCAAGCTTCAAACTTTGACAAGAATGCAACAAAATTTCAACTTTTATCTTTTATTTGAAACATTAATTCATGTATCTTAAATTTGAATCCAATCCTTAAGCCTTCAAGCCCCGCTTAGATACTCTAAACAAACTGTGCTGCAAATAGGTAAACTCAGCAGCTGTTTAAGCAGCTTGCCTCAGTTGCTATTCTCTCTGTGTAGCAACCTAAGTAGTTATTGTTTGCGTTGAGCTAATGTATCTGTTAGATACTTAGTTGTAGTTGCATTGCCAATCAGTTGGCAAACAATCGAGTTGCCTCATCAGCAGCAACTATACGGCAAATGTGGCACTTTTGATTGATGCCATGGTGACAGAAGAAAACCCTTAGCTCTCTACCTCTCTTCACCCCCTCTCTACACTCTCTCTTCACCTTCTCTTTCGCTGGGTGTTGTCTGTCAGGCAGCTGTTATTATCAAATATAACCGCGCATATCAAATAACAGAACAGAATCGAGACTTTTGCGAGCGTTGCACAAAATGCAAGAGATACCCAAAGAGAGAGGGGAGGAGAGAGAGAGGAGAGAAGAGGGGGAGGAGAGATGAGTTCAGTAGCTGCTTCAACTGCTGCTGTCTGTGGCTTTGCTCTATGCACAAATAGACTTAAATGATGTTTACGAAGCCGCAGAGATGCTGACGTCGACTGCGACGTCGACTGCGACTGCGACTGCATTGGTTGCCAGTTTAGTTCAGTTGAGTTGCCAGTTGCCACTTCATTTCTCTTCCTTCCTCTCTCCCTCTCTCTTTCTCTGTCTGTCTGGCTTGTGCTCCTGCGACTTGTGTTTGCACATTTGTTTGTATTTGCCAGATATTTGTGTATCTTTTTCCACATGGCAATTGTCTGTCTGTAACTGAGCATGTGTGTGTGTGTAGAAAAGTGCAATTTGATATTATTGCCAAATAGCAAATACTGTTAGCGCCACATGAAACAGTTTTGTCTGTAACCGGTCGGGATTTCACAAATACTACAACCTGAGCATCTAGAGAGTATCTCTAGTATTATATTTGTGTGTGCTCTTGTGTGTGGAAAATATTGCCATTATGTCACATTTACTTAACTGCTTACTTGGCTACAGCAGCAGCAGAGGACACAGTTGAAACAGGAGTCAAGCAAGGCAGCTGTGATATCTGTGGCATGCGGCTGCTGAGGTTTTCACTTCTTGTATTGTTCAAATTGTGGCATGTGGTTTCAACTCCTTTCGCTCCTTTTGCTCTCCTTTCGCTCTCCTTGCCTCGTTTACGCTTTTCATTTGCCACGCTAAATATGATTAAATATTTCGTAATGAGGCTGCGGTTTCATGACGTTGACATTGTTTCTTAGTTTCGGGGCACAAACCCGAAACGCGTGTCAGCTTTCAGCGCCGAAAGAGGCAGCAACAGACAACAACAACAAAAGCAACCGTAGACGGTTTAAGCGTTGCAAGGAAAACTGTGGCAACAGACTGTTTTGTAGGCTGGCTAATTGACAGACAGCGCTCAGCTGCTGAAGCTGAAGCTCTTGTGGCTTTCGGCTCAGTGTTGGATAATGCCCAAAAATGGGGCTTATGCACAGGAAATTATTCTCGAACAAAGCCTGAAATAAGGTAAATTTGTGAGATAATTTCTTAGAATTTAGTGCAGTAGGATAATATACAGATAGCAGTGCCTACTTTCTACACTAATAATACTAAAATACTATAGTACTATAAATACTAAAAAACTATAAATACTTTAAATACTACAAATACTAAAAATATTATCAATACTATAAACACTGTGAATACTATGAATACTATAAATACTTTAAATAATATATATATAGTAAATGCTAAAAATTCCAAAATTACTACAAATGCTAAAAATACTATAAGTACTAAAAAACTATAAATACTATAAATACTGTAAATACTATAAATACTATAAATACTATAAATACTATAAATACTATAAATACTATAAATACTATAAATACTATAAATACTATAAATACTATAAATACTATAAATACTATAAATACTATAAATACTATAAATACTATAAATACTATAAATACTATAAATACTATAAATACTATAAATACTATAAATACTATAAATACTATAAATACTATAAATACTATAAATACTATAAATACTATAAATACTATAAATACTATAAATACTATAAATACTATAAATACTATAAATACTATAAATACTATAAATATTATAAATATTATAAATATTATAAATATTATAAATATTATAAATATTATAAATATTATAAATATTATAAATATTATAAATATTATAAATATTATAAATACTATAATACTATATAACAACTTTTCTTTTTAAATAGCTAAATAGTTTTCAGTTTGGTTAATTCAATATTTTAAGCGAATATGGTTAATAACAAAGGAAAACATTTCATGCTCAAATAGTAAATTCGTTTCTAGTTCACTAAGTCTTCATTTCCGTAGCTTAACTTCAGCGTTTCTCTAATATAGTTCTCTAAAAGTGTTGACAAAAAATGTAATAGATACGTAGAATTTCTTAGAAAATATTGCGCTTAACTCGAGGGAATTCTCAGGATTCAGAATGTTTTTCAAACCCACGGATTTTTCTCTGAATGTACTCTGAATTTATTTAAATGTATAAATTTAGCACACATGAGTTGGACCTACCTCAATGCGCAAAAGGGCAGGCTCCAAGGAGCTCGCATCCGTTGGCCTTGTCAAGGTCATAAATACACACACACACACGAACACACACAGGCACACACACACATAGACGACGCTTCTGTTTTTTTGGGGTTTCCATTTTCAGGGACAATGTTTCGGTTGAACCGATTAAATTGTTTTTCGTATAAATTTCAAATTAACAAGCACTCGGCTCTGAAAGTTTACTGATTTATTTTGGATTTATATTACTTGGTTGCGGGCACACACACGAGTGAGTTGACAACGGAGCGGAGAACGAGAAGAGCAACAATCAGGACATATGAAACCCTTTTCCCTTCTCTCTCTCTCACTCTCTCTCAATATGTTGCTTCCGCTCGCTCTCTATCTCAACCCAAAGCGAAAAACAGAAAAAAGAATTGGAGCGCCAAGCTTTTTATGAGCTCTGCCTTGATTTTCTCTCTACGTTACATTTTTTCGCCATTTTTTTGTTGTTGTTGTTGTTGCTACCGAGGCGACCCTTTTTCTGCATCGGATCAAAGGATTACGAAAAGTTTGGTGATGCGTAAAATGAGTTTGATGTTGATATAAACATGTTGATGATGTTTTAATGTAAATAAAACTGCAGAGCAGTCAGGCCAACGAATTGAGCCCGCACACACACACACACACACACACACACTCTCTGTGGAGTGTGAGCTTCATTTTTGGGTTGGCGAAACCGCAACCCTGTAATGATGTGTAATCGTCTGCGGCTAAATTTGTTGTACACTCTGCTTTATATACGTGCGAAACTACAAAATATGGCTTATCAATGTATACATGCATCTTGAAGACAAGTCTATTTAGCAGAGAGTTGAGGAAAGGCGACTCAAAGTTACCCTGTAAAGTTAGCTGAAGCGTAGCTCAACAAAATGTATGAAACACACTTGATTACAGCTATGAAAACTGATGAGTAGTCAAACAAAAGTAGAGCACACTATTGATCAGTTCTAGAAAAACTTTTTTAATCAAAATCAATTAGCTTTTCAATTAGCTATGTCAACCCTTATCAAAAGGCTCTCTATACTTACTTCTAACTCATGTTTGCTTTAACTAACATATACTTTGTTTTTTAATAAAACTAATTCCTAATTGTGTTTGACTTCAAGTTTATTATTAGACAAGAGGCGAAGCTTGACATCATTTTGTTATAAATTAAATCCAAAACAAGTTGTAGAATAGAAAAATTTCAAACAAGACAAGTAACTGTAGTAAATATCTTTCGCTCAATTTGAAGTCTTCAATAAGTTATCAACACATTTCTTAAAACTGAAACTGTACTATCGAAGATAAAACATTCCTTTCACTACATTTTATGTCTTCAATAAGTTATCAACACTTTTTTTAAATACTCAAAACTTTAAGAAGTGTCAAAGGTAGAACATACCTTTCATTCAGTTCTAAGTCTTCAATCAGTCGTCAATACAGTTTTTAATACTGAAACTTTAAGAACTGTGACAGACGATGTTGATTACAGATCAAATTTGCTTTGTAGTGTTTTTGCAAGTATTTAAATATCGAAACTCCAGACAAAATTGAAATGTCAAAGACGCTTAAGTGACAGCAGCAGCAGCAAACACTTTATTGAGTGTGCAAAAGAGAGAGAGAGTTGAAACGAGTTTATTCTTTCTCCTTTTCACGCACGTTTGGTCCTTGATCCTGGTTGGTGTTGTGTGGAGTATGGAGAGAGAGAGCATGGGTTACTCCAACTGGGCAGGCAACATGCGAAATTGATGCGTGACCGCAGCACGTACGAGTTTTTTTGGCTATAAATTCTCAGCACTCTGCCACAAAAAGTGTTTTAAAAATGTTTATAATTTTGAGTGGCAACGACAGCAGTCGCTTGTTGTTGTTCTTGTTGTTGTTGTTGTTGTCTGCGCCACGTCTGCACCTTTGCGCCATTGGGTCGTGGCTCCTTTTGGCCTCGGCACGCGCCAAGTCAAGGCTCCCCTCCCCTTCCCCCCTAACAAAAAGTAGGGTTCAATGTCCCCAAGGCGTCATCGTTGTTCTTCATCTCAATAACGTACTGTGCGTTTGCTTTTCCTAAGGAAACGTGCATAGTTTTCTGTATGAATTGGCACTCACACACACACACACAGACAGCCTCACATATTAGCTGCTGTCTCATAATGCGCTTATTACGATGGCACATAAAATAACAATTTATCTGAGCATTACAAATTTCGGCCCCCAAACGCGCGGCCCTTTTATATGTCAGCTCTTGACAGCAGCTCTTAGCTCGTAGCTCAGTCAGCTGCTTCGTCTTCTTCCTTCGTCTTTTGGCTGTCATTATGCTAATAGTTTTATTGCCACCGACTGCTGCACTTGCTGCTTCCTTATTTCTCCCCCCCCCCCCTCTCTCTCTCTCTCTTGAATGCTTAATGAATTTATTAGCACGTGCAGCTCTAGAGTCGGGATCCTTGAGCCATATTGATGTTTGTATTGATTAGGTTGAGCCTGCTCCTACCTGAAAATGTGTGTGTGTGTGTTTTTCTCTTACCTTTTGAGCAGCTGCACCTTGTCTTCTCTTTTCCTCCTCCCTCGCAGCTGCTTACTAAAAATAGAAGACTAATAAATGCGACTATTTTTATATCAAGCTGAGCTCAATTGGATGGCCCATTGTCAGGGCTAAAAATGTGCGTTTCTATGTATAGCATAGACGGTTTATTTATTTCCTAATTGATGTCAAATAAACCCAAATTAGGGCCAGCGACAGCGCTCATAAAAAAATGAGACATAAAAATATCGATATTAGTTTAAGAGCTCACGAAAGCTTAAAGTATAGACAGAGTGGTGTAATTTATTTAATTAGCAGGGCATCAAAATATGGAAGAATACTAGATTTAAAAGAAAATACTTTATTGAATATACAAAATACCGAAAAATACTAAATTAAAAAAAGTATATTCAATTTTATTAGTCGGATGCTTAGTATAAAAAGATTAATAGTATATTTAAAAGAAAATGCTACATTAAATATTAAAATACCGAAAAATACTAAATTAAGAAAATAGTATATTAAATTTCATTAGTTGGATGCTTAGTATAACAAGGAATTAATACTAAATTAATATAAAAATACTATATTTAATTAAAACAGTTGCGCATTTAATATTCAAAAATACTCAAATTTAATTTAATGAGTTGGGCATTTAGTATACACAATATGAAAAAATACTATATTAAACACAAAATACTAAATTTAATTAAATTAGTTGTGCATTTCATATAATATATGTCCGTTCAATAATGTCACTTTTAATTACAACGCCCCAGCTCTTTAATGAATATGTTTATTATAAACGACATTTACTTTCATAGATAATAAATTTTTTTTACATTTTTCCAGCTTAAATCGTATCTACTTAGTATTTAAATGTTATTTTGTGCTGTAATCAAAGTTGTGCGCTTTTTAAAAATAACTAAATTATTTCTACGAAATACTCATTGATCCTATTTCTATTTGGAGTATCGTTAATGCTATTATTAGAGTGCTGTATAAGTCAAAATACAGCTGAACAAAATTCATTTAGCCTTTTTTTTTTGTCGTTCTCTTTCGACTGCGAACATCCCTAAAACCTGCTGCCACAGAAACATCTGTTGTAAGCGCATTAAAGGCTCTCGTCACAAAACGGTCAATGTCCTGCTGGCGGAGAGGTTAAAGTGGAGGGTCAGAGGGTTATTTGCGCTGAAGATGACACAATTTAGAGCGTCAGAGATAGACAGAGAGCGGGCCATTGGTCAACAATCAGAATGCGAAGGGAGATTGAGGCGAATCTTATGGCTATTTATTAAGCCTTCAGCACATGCCACATTCATCAGCCTCGCCTCGCCCCCCGTCCGCTTTAATTGCTGACCTCAGTCAGCCTGACCTTTGGCCAGGAGTTCCGCTTGAGTGCGTTACGGCTTTTGGGTCTCAGACTGCGACTACTCTGAGTTAAATCGGGTGGGTGAATTTGACTGTGTATGTCTCTGTGTCTGGTCAGCTGGTCCAACCCCTTTTTTGTTGTTGTTGTATCTTTTGTTGACCACCCACTGCTGCTCTCGTAATTCAATTATAAAATTCTCTCATGGTCAATACGCTTTAATTGCAGTTTTTATTTGGGCGCGTGCGGATTAGGTTTTGTCACCAAAAAGAAATGAACAGAAGTGCCAGCGAAGCGTATAATGCGCTGAAACTAGTTTGCTTGCCTCTCTATAGCGATTGCGATTGCGATTGGGGTTGCCGCTGCTGACGTTGCTGCTGGGCTGTCAGTCGCATCGAAACTCATTTAAGGCCCCGAAAATGGTGTCCCCATGGAGCATTTTCAGGCAGTGTGTGTGTCTCTGTTTGGTTTGGGTGTGTGTTTGTGTGTGTGTCATGTCCTGGCACTTCCTGACACAGGCACGCACTCTTTATTTCTCTCCTGCAACGGACATTTCCATTTACCGCAATTTCCTCTCCGCCGCCACCGAACCCCCAATGAACCCCTTTTTGGGGGACGGGGGTTGAGGTCGGTCTATTAAATCGAAAAACGATTACAAACTATAATGCAGTGTATTTGTATTGTTTTTGCCCTGTTTTTGGTGATTGTGTTTGAGTTGGAGTTTGTGTTTGCCTTCCTCCCTCATGTGTCACGCAATTGCCGTCTAGCTGCAATTATTGACTTTGTCTGGTCAACGCATCTGGCCGAAAAGCGGCATCGCAGTTTACCCTCTCCCCCCTCTCTCTTGCTCTATAGTTTTAGCGTAAATGTCAATTCCACCTCTCGACTTCCCTGGGCATTAAACTTTTGTTAGTTTTTCGCTCTGTCTGTCGCTCTCTTTCCCCCTGACTTGTCCGTCCGTCTGTCCGTCTGTCTGTCCGTCTGTCTGGCATGGCTTTTGTGGTCATGTCATTGTTTCATTTTCACACGCAACTACCAACAACTACTGACTGCCGCCGAAGCTGTTGCCAGCAGCGTGGCCCACAGCCACTTCCCCTTCCCCTCCCCCCCCCCCATTTTGCTAGCCACCCCCTTCTGGTTGCCACAGCTGTTAAATTGCGTTCATTTTTATGTGCAATTTCTGTTTTATTTGTATTTGATTGTGATTTTATCAATATGTTTTGTTGCTGCGCCCCGCTCAGGTTTGTCCTTAATTGAAATGTTCAGCGAGCGTAATATTGCCAGAAAGTCGCCTCGCATGTTTGGCCACATAATTCCCCTTCCCCTCCCCTCCCCCCGCACTCTTAACCCTTATGCTGCAGCTACAATCAGCCCAGCAAACTCAAACCCAGTCAATTAATAATAAATTATGATTTTCATTGGAAATGAGAATATTATACAACAGTTGTGGGTGGCTTCAGTAGTTGTGGTTGTTGTTGTTGCTGCTGATGTTGTGTCTATGATTAGATTCTTTGCAACAAATTAGCTCAGCTCAACTCAAGTGTAGACCACACACACAAGTTAAGTTTATGTGTGAGTTAATTAAACTCAACTCACAAATAAACGAGAATCAAAGGAATTTCAAATTCACTTACTATTTTCAGCTGGTTATTCGCTTTCATCACTGAATTGAACTTTAGCTTAGTTATTGTGGCATTAAATGTTAAAGTTGAGTTCCATATTAAATGCAGCTTTATTTATTATAAAAATTGGTATAAGCTATTTGGTATATATTTTCAGGTATATGCTAGAGGTATATACTTTCTGGTGAATACTGTTTGGTTTGTAATAAAGGTATATTCTGTTTGGTATATACTGTTTGGTATACACTTTTTGTTGAATACTGTTTGGTATTTATTTTTTCGTGTTTACGGTTTGGTATATACTGTTTAGTATATACCTTTTGGTATACATATTTTTTGTTAATACTGTTTGGTATATACTGTTTGGTATATACTGTTTGGTATATACTGTTGGTATATACTATTGGTATATTCTGTTTTGTATACTCTTTTTGGTATATTCTGCTTGGTATACACTGTTTGGAATATACTGTTTGGTATATACTGTTTAGTATATGCTGTTGTTGTGTATATTCTGCTTGGTATACACTGTTTGGTATATACTGTTTGGTATATACTCTTTTGCATTTACCATAGGTATATATTTTTTGGTATATACTTCATCGTATATACTGTTTGGTATATACTATTTGGTATATGCTGTATGCATATACTTTTTGGTATATACTGTATGTAGATACTGTTTGGTATATTTCGTTGGTATATACTGTACTTATATACACTCTGTTTGATAGCTACTTCCTGCTACTTAAAGTACATCATTTAGTCATTACTTCCTCCATGTTCATCTCCATCGATTTTGCCAGCTGCAGCTGCATTTTATAAGCTTCCAAGTTGCTTTGTCTGCACAAAGTTATCGCATTCAATATAAAGAATAATTGCAAAGTCTTACACAAAAAAGAAGGAAACGAAAGAGCAACTGTAAGGGGAGCTAAAGTAAATATTTCAATGATTTAATTTGCAAGACTGTCGCTTAATTAGTAAATGATTTTTATCTGGCGCAAACATTTTGAACTCTCTCTCTCTCTCTCTCTCTTCCCCTCACTTGAGCGCTGGCAATGGGAAAAATGTGTGTTTAATAAGATAAAAATCATTTGCAGCGTTTCAGCGACTAATTCCAGAAATTGCCTGACAGCGAACAACGAGAGGGGGAAGAAAAGTGTCAACTATAGTTGACCTCACAAGCGCAGCAAGTAGCCAGAAGAGAAGCGCACAAAATGTCAGTGGAAGAGACATCAAAATGATGTTGCACGAACAAAAAAAATATAGAAGACAATGCACACAGCACGAAAAAAATAGGAAAACGGAAAGCGAGGCAGTGCAAATGAAGTTGTTGCTAAAGCTGCTCCCAGGCTCAGACAGTTGCACTTCTAGTTGTACAACGAGTTGTTGTTTGTCTTGTTGTTGTTCTCCTTGTTGTTGTTGTTGTTGTTGTGGGCAATTACAGTGCAAGCGTTTGGGTCGCTGGCTCGAATTGAAACTGTGCAAAGCGCGTTCTCTCTCTCCCTCTCTCTCTCTCAGTTGGTGCTCAGTGTGTGCAGTCACGAGATAAACAAGTTGGCAGCCCTGCACTGCAAGTGGCAAGTGGCAAGTCGCAAGTGACTCCCGACAACGACTACGACGTCTGAATCTCCGGGACAAGTCTCTTTCCCTCCCCCTCTCCTCGCTTGTCATTGCGAGCTTTACGCTCATTTTCGCTTTTCGCAATGGCGGCATTTCGTTTCCTCCTTCAGCCATTTTTTCGTGTATGTGTGTGTGTGTGTGTGTGTGCTACTCGAATTGCATTGTTACGGCTCATGGCAAATGCCCAGGGAATGACATTCAGCGTGGGTGTGTGTGTGTGTGTGTGCTAAGTATCTGTGTGTATATGTGACTTGCGGTTCGACAAGCGTAAGACATTTTCAATTACAGTTCCCCAATCTCGATGCCATGTCCAGCTCACAGTCACAGTCACAGTCACAGTCTCGATTCTCAGTCCCCGTTGCAGTTTCAGTTTCGGGCATTTTGCAGCTGCAGCTTTTGGCATTTTGAGCCATGTGGCACTCGTTAACATCAAGTTGGTCAGGTCAGCCACGAAATGCGTCAATTAGACAAAATTGCAATTGCCTCAAAGCCAAAAATGGTTTCGCCTCCAAAAAATGCATCTTTACTTTTTGATGAGTGTTAATTTTAGTAGTCAACAGAGAAGTTAAACTAACTTGGCCTAGACCTTTACAACAATCATTTGTTAATCCACTATTTATGGCTCTTAAAGTTCTTTACTTCCATACAATTTTCAAGTATTTAAAGTGACAAACAAATGCGTGCATCATTTATTTAAATTGCTTTGTTTTGTTTTGCTTTTTGTCTCTTGTGCAATTCATAAATCTTGTGCATATTTATTTATGCAAAAAGCGTGCATGAAATTTTAAATATTTTATTGATGCACTTTGGTATTAGCTTGATACATTTTTTTTGTTTGTTTGTTGTCGATTGTTTCACTCTGTCAACAATCGGATTGCACAATTATGCATTTTTTACATTTGCCCAAAGCTGTGCAATTTTTTATGCGCAAAATATTTAGCAGATTTATGCATTTTTTAGTTGGCAAACAAAGTAGATTGATTAAAATTAATTTGAAAAACCAGTTGAGGGAAGCTTTTTTTCTTTCTATTGTTTGATCAACGTAGAGTAAATTTAAAGCGGACTTTAAACTATACGTTTAAAGGGTAAACTTTTATATATTGAAAGTCAATAAAAATTTGAATTCAAGTTTGACTTTAATTCACTATTTCGTTGATTTTTAACTAATACAAATTTACACGTTGAATATGAAAATTTAAATTTGAAAATAGTTCAAAATAGTTTGAAATTTCCTTGAAATATTCTTCTTAGTTTGTTAGCCTAGTATTTTATATATTTAAAAAAGTGATATAAGGATGTTACAAATGTCTGACAACATATTTAAAGTATTAAGATAAACTATTTGTAATAATTTCGTACTTTCTTGTAAAATTTTTTTCTCAATTTCCATTAAAACTGTTATAATCCACTTTTTCTAATAAGCTGTCATGCTTTATCTAATTACATGCAGCTGTGAACAATGAAATAGCAGTATTATAAAATAGTTTTATAAACGCATCTTCAATAAATAATAATAATAAATTCTATTGGTATTAACTTACCTTAATCAATTACTTCCATTTATTGAAAAAATGGGTGTTCCATAGTCAAATAAGTTAATAGTCTTTAATTTTTTCTTAGATATCCGCCGCAGTTTGTTTTACAAATTTCATTTGGCATGAATGCTAAAAGTAGTTTGTTCCATTTTAACATTAACAGTTTCTCATGTTTCTTTGATATTTATCAATTAATTTCCTTCATAGTCAAATGTGGGTGAAGTAAATTACACCCGCTGAATGAGACATCAGTCAGTCGGTGAGTTCCATTTATTTGAGTTTAAACTCTTATCAGCGCATTGCACTCTTCGGTGTACCGTTAAGTTTGTTGAGCCGATCAGCCGCACACTTAAGGCAGAGGGTGCTATAACTGCTGGTGCATTAGTGGCCTCACCTCCAATCCACTCCACTTGTGGGCTGTTAAGTATCAACACCCCCGACTGCGTTTCAAGTGCAATTAGGAGTGCAACTTTATGAGTCACTATCTAGCACTCCAGCACAAAGCACAAAAGCAACAACTATACTCACTCTATATGACCGCGACCCTAAACCACAAAACGCAGCGATCGGGGTCGACAATGGAGAGAAGGGGGAAGAGAAGTGAGTGAGAGACGACGCCTGTCAATCAAGCGAAGCGGTGGCATTTGGGCACTTGGGGCATGCCACGCAAGTGGATTGATGCAGCCCGAAAAACAAAAAAAACACTTTAGTCATAAATCAATTAAAATTGATTTGCGGCTGTCCCTGCTTCTTCTTCTTCTTCTTCTTCTTTTCTCTTTCATACTTCTTTCTCCTTCTTTCCACTTGGAAGCTGACAAAACGCAGTGCGAATTACGAGTGTATTTTCTATACATAAAATACTTTTGCTTTTTATGTTGATTTTCCAGCTCTTTGCTCGTAATGAATCGCAGTGCTCGAAAATTATCTAGCATCTATGTGCTGTCTGTTGGGTCTCTGTCTGGTTTATGCCACACACTGTTTTGCCACTCTTTGAGCGATTTATATATGTAGTATATTCGAAAGAGTCAAAGTTGCCTTACCCCATTTGGCTATGCGGCATGCAGCAGCATGCTGCGTTCAACATTCAACATTTTGTGCTATCTGCAGCCGCATCTTGCAGCATCGCTGCTTCTTCTTCTTATCTGCCGGAGACAGCGTGCGTGGCAAACGAAGCATGGCAAGTCAGGGTCGTCGCAAGTTGCAAGCATGACTTGCCACAGTCTGTATCTCTCTCTCTCCTTCTCTTTCGCTGGCTGTCTCTGCTTAACATATATTTCAAAAATATTGACAGCTATTTGCCAATTGCCTCAACTACCTCAAAGGGTTTGCTGTCTTTGCCACTTGCTGCTAACTCTTTGCGTACCATAAATAAAATTGTTTTTTCACTGCCAGCTGAGAGAGTCCTGCCATTATTATCATATATGTATGTATGTAACATTTCCTTTTGCATATGCATATAAATCGAGATGCACAGTGTCTGATAGCAGTTTTCTCTCTCTTCTGCTTTCATAAATATTTCATTTAGCGCAACTTATACACTTACCGAGAACTTTTCTCTGGCATTTTTGCTTAGCTTATCTTTTGGTTTTGCATCTTTTACTTTGTTGCAAACGCTGCAACTGGCAGCAACAGCTTCCTTGCCATTGTGCAGCTTGTCATAAATTGGCAACAAAAGAGTTTTCTTCTCTGCAGTTTTGACATTTTTGTGTACGTATTTCCGTATAGCTGCTGCTTTAACTTTGCATTGATTAGAATGCCAAGCTATAATCACACTAATAACCTTTAGCTTCAACTCTCTCTCTCTCTTGTGAGCTGCAACAATCGTCTGTTAATTGGCAATCCGAGGACAATTAGAGAGCAATTGAGCAGACTTCAAGCACCTGCTAATTGAATCTTATTTACTATGTGACTTAATATGGCCAAGCGTTGTCTTTATTTCAACTGAATAGCGTATGGCATCTGTGCCTCGCTTTTGGGTGAGTTACGAGCTGAGCAGCTAAGGGACATGGCCGGGGATAATGGCTCGCTTAGCATACATTAAAATACTAATTTCCATGAAAGTAGCAAAAAGCGGTAAACGAATACCAACAGCAGTAGCAGTTGCTCTTTCTCTTTCTCTCTCCCTCTGTGCAGCAGTGTGGCAGGCGTTGCCTTTTAATAGAGCCACACTAATTACATGCCGTTAGACTGAACGCCTGAGAAGTCAGTCAGCTCTCTCTCTCTATCTTCATGTGGGTGGCTTAACTAGTATCTTCCTCTCTCTCTCTCTCTCTCTTTATATATCTTCTTTTGGGTTGGCAGCATAACGACATGGCATTTGCTGTGTTATTCCTGACGGGCTGTTGGCGCTTTGCCCAGTCAAATTTGTAATTAAAGCAACGGAATTTATGAAACGTAACATTTTCTAGACACACACACACACACACACACTAACACACAATATGTGCATTAAGTTTATGCGTTGCCAATACGTGATCTGCACTTGATTACACTTCACTTCATTCAAACTTTATTGATATGCGCTTTTTCAATATTTGCATTACGAAAGTGTGCTGAAATCTTTTAATATGCACTTTAAAAATGATTTTATAAATTCATTGTTTTACTTCAATTTCAAATATTCTTATTCTTGCACTAATCTCAATCTCAGATTTGAGCGACTTCATATTGAATGATTATGATTATGAATTATTCACAATATTTACATATATTACACGACTTAGACTGAATTTAGTATTATGAATTACTCACAACATATTTTTCAAAATATTTACATATATTAAACGACTAAGACTCAGACTTTTAGACATTTTAGCAATACAAAATGATTCAAAATGAATTCATTTATTGCACGATTTCAATAATCGAATTCTTCTTCTCAATGAACTTATATGTATTGAACTTATAAATTCGATTTCGACAACTTATAATTGTAAATTATTTCAACAAGTTAAATCCAAATCGTTCAACTTTATACTAAAACTTTAAATACTACATATTGTTATTATAAAATTTGGTAATTTGAAATTTCAATTGTTTCCAAAATGTGCCTTACCATAAAACATAGAAATTTTAAATTAATGTTCTTAATTTTTAGGGTTTTTCTTACTTTAAACTAATTTTAGATTATTTGAGTTACAAAATGGTTTTTTACCTCTCAAGTTCACCAATTTCAAAAATTTGGTTCTTAAGATGTTAAATTTACAATAATGACTTGCTGTGACTTAATACTAAACTAATACTAAACTTAGATAGATAATTAGAGAATACGTTTAAAATCTTTAAATTGTACTCTTCTTTGAATGTTTGCTTAACAGTTTCTGCAATCTTAAAAGTCTTTTGCTTTATCCCGAGCTGCAAGCTTATCGCAATTAAGACAACTGCATAAACCTAATTAGGTGCTCTGCGTCTGTAGCTGATGTTGTTGTCGTTTCTCTTTCCTGTTGTTGTTGCTGTTGCTGTATTGTGCTCATTTGGTTGCAAGTGCATTTCATGTTGCCTCCCCCTTTGTGTGTGTACGCAAGTTAATTTGGCGCACCGCTTTTTTGTTGTACTGCGCTCTGTTGTGCAGTGTAAAAGCTCAAAAGGGAAATTGTTGTTGCAGCAGCATCAACGTCTTTTTTGCACTGTCTATTTTCCTTTTGAATGGCTGGCTGACAGTGTATTTATATATGCGGCATGCTTGTGTGTCCTGGCATTTATCCTTCCATGCACATGCTGCTTGAGCTACCGAAAGAGAGCTCTTCAAATTTTATGGCCGCATTAGCAACGCCATCAGTAACTTAAATTCTAGCCGAAGGAAGCAAAAAAACAGTTGCCACAGTTGCTTCTCTATGGACAGCGGTCAGAGTGGGCAGCAATATATAAAATTTATTAGCAGAAATTATGATTATTTCGTTGCTCTTTGCCGCGTGTATTTTTAATATCCATTTCGCATTTTTCACCCCCGTTCTCTCTCTCTCTCTCTCTCTCTCTCTCTTTCTCCACTGTTTGCTCCTTGTGCTCCTTCTGTGCATTTTAATGGCCACTGCGTCTGTCTTTTGCCAGCTGCATCAATTCCGTTGGCTTCCTTTGTTGCTCCGCTTCTGGTTTTTTTTTTTTTTTGAGTTGCTCTGAGTGGCGCTCGTTAAGCTCGCTTTAATTTTTACTTGAGACCATAATTTCTTTTGCTGCTGACTGCAAAAGGCAAAGTGCCACATAATTTGTGTGAGTTTAATTGTGGCAAAAAAAAAAAATGCCTGACTGACGTCTCACTTTGGCCAACGAAATTGCTTCAGCTTCAATGTGTGCGATTGCACTCTGATAGCTTAACTCGATTTGTGTGTGTGGCAAATCAAATCTAAAGCTGCCAATACAAAATGCGTAAATTCAATCAAGCGCAAAAGGTGCATAAAATGCTTTAACATTGCACAAATTGCTTAATTAATTTTGCGCATTTGTTTAATTTTTCAATTTGCGCACTGACGCTTAATCAAAAGCACTCAGCATAAAAATAATATTATTAAACGATTAATAAACAAGTAAGAAAGTTGCAGTCGAGTGTGCTCGACTGTAAGTTACCCGCTATTTAAATGACTGTTATTATTCTTATAAATATGCCAACTGAATATACTAAAATATCAAGAAATATACCAAACGCTATGTTTGGTATATCTGTATACTATTATATAAAAAATATACTATACTCTACAAGTTATTCATTTTAAAATATATTAAATTAGTATACTGAATATACTAAAATATACCGAATGCTATATTTGGTATATCAATATACTTTTACATACAGAATTTACTTTAGAATCCAATGCCGTTATTCTAAAAATGTAGGAAATTAGTGTACTGAAAAATACTAAAATAAATACCGAATACTACATTTGGAATATTAATGTACTATTGCCCACTGTGGAGTACTGTGGAGTACAATTGTAATTATTTCTAAAATATAGCATATTAATATAGCACAAAAATACTAAAATATACCTGGCGTTAGGTTTGGCATATCAATAAACAAATAATATTTAAAATATACCAGATTCCCAGTCAAATTTAAAATACACCCTTTTACCCTACGGGTGGTGAGTATTAAAAAAAACGTTGAAGCTTGTAGGCTTTAAAATAGATTTTAACTTGATGCAATTAAGTTAACTAAGGTAGAGGAGGTAGAGAATAGGAATTTAAAGTGGGTTTAAAGTCAGCCAATTTCGCGTGATGTAAATCAGTGGCTAAAGCTTTAAGTGCGTCACATACTTGCGCATCGAGCACATTTGCCATAATCGTATTTAATTTTGCCTATATGCAGTCAAAGCTCGGTACTCAGTATTCCGTATTTGTATTTGTATTTGTGCGCCAAGCGCTGCCCTCGAGTGCTGGCGTCCCTATAAAAAAAAGACAAATGACCCATTAAACGCAAAACTTGTGCACTTTCATTGCAAAAGGCGCGCAAAAAAAGAAAGAAAAGCGAAGGAAGAGCGAGAGGCAAATGCAAAGCGGGCAAAGCAAAATATTGCCCCGCAGCAGAGACAACAAACTCTTGATTTTTATAGGAGCAGCAGCAAGAAATACCTGCTACAAATGCTGCAGCTCCTTGAGGGCAGGGTTGAAAAGGATAACGGGGGCATAAAACGCTAAGATATGCGCAAGGCTTCACGCAGCGTCTATTTCTCACTCTGTCTCGGACGAAGAGCTTGGCGAAGAGGGAGAAGGAGGAGAAGGGAGGTTTGTCTTAGGATTTGTTGTGCTTATGAAAGCATTAAACTTTCCTCATTTAAGGCAGCGCGCACTTGAGTTGCCTTTTTTACTGCAATTTCGTCCTTCAGCAGCGAACTCTACGCTGCTCCCCAAAGCGTCTTCCCTTCCCTTCCCTTCCCTACCCCACTCACAACTCTATCCTGACACGCCCTGCTCATTGTCGTTGTCGTTTGCCTTGTCGTCTGATTATGGCGTACAACTCAGAGGCACTGCCTTCTTTGATACCCTGTAAATAGGGGTAAACTATGGGTTGCTTGGAAGGAGTTGGTTGTTTATTGAGTTGCCAAAAAAACTAAAAGCAAAACTTAACAAATAAAGTATTGAATGAGAAAATCGGAAATTTTTTCTTTAAAATAATTAAAATAAAGAACTATTCAAATATTCAAATTGATGAATATTAATACAGAAAAACAGAGACTTTAATTAGGTTGAATTGCTTAATGAACAAATTAAACCAAAAAATTAGAATTTAAGATATATTCAAATTGATAAATATTGTTATAGAAAAACAGACATTTTATTAAGCTTGAGTTTTGTTAATGAAGAAATTAAATTGCATGGTTATTTTTTTGTTTAAAGATGAACCATCTATCTAACGTACAATACTTTCTTCTTAAAGTGAACTTTATTCAAATGTCAGATAAATTTATATGAACCTATAATAAACATTCCATCTTTCGTTGTAATAAAAATGAACGATTCATTTAAATCCGTTTCAAATAAGAATTGCTTTTCGCCACTATTAAAAAAGAATACACTGCAATACACTGTATGAAGTGTGCGTGTTAAGTATACGAAATGTGTGCCATAAATAAGGTCAGGTTGAACTAAAACTATTAGATTCTAAATTAGTTTAAAGTATGTATTCACAGCATAGACTTCAAATTTAAAACTAGAGACAACACGAATTGGCATTGGTTAATTTACAAATGAATTTGCAGCGCACTTAAATAAATTGACCTATTTAGTTGGCTTTTAAATACAATAAATTGCATTTGAAATTATGGCTATATTATGCTAACAAGATTGTACACACTTTATACAATTATCATATTAAGGATTAACAATAGCAAAGTGAACTATATGAACAACATTTTCCACAATCAAAGAGTATCTTTTAGTGCTGCCTTTCAACGCTGCTGTCCAACTATTGTCTTAGCTTGCTTAACCCGATATGCGACACTCAGATCTATGAGCTTGTGTGTGTGTGTGTGTGTTTGTTGAAAAATATTATGCAATTTCTACACTTAGACAATCTACACGCTGCTCCAGCATTTTTGATGGCGCCCCGCAGCGCTTTGGGAACGCTAAGGCTTTGCCATATCGCTTTTTTTTTTGGTTTTTGGGGAGCGCCATCAAAAGTGAGCTATAGAGGGTGAAAGCGAGGGAGTTGATGAGCTGACAGTGACTCCCACACACGCACACGCACGCACACACACGCACTCACACACATGTGCCTCGCAATTGTAATAAATGAATTTTGAAACATGGCGCGTTGTTTGTTGTCAGCATGTGGGCGTGGCAGCTATTGTTTTTTTTTTTTTTCTGTTTTGTGCATTCTCTTGAGTTCGTTTTTTTTTGCTTTTTGGTATTTTGCAGCATTATAATGCTTTTTGGTTTGCTGTTGTTGTTGTTGTTGTTGTTGTTGTTGTTGTTGTCGTTGTTTGTGTAGCCCTTTGTGCCAAGCGCGACTTCCTTGAGGGATTTTGAGTTGTGCTGCACGTCTGCTCTGTTCAGCTGTTTGTCTTTGCCTTTGCCCAAGCTTCTGCTTTGGCTCCCTCTTTGTTTGCATTCTGTAATGTAAGAGCAAAAATAGCGCTCAAGCAAACAAATAAAAGTCTAGCACTAAGAACTGTGACGACTGTTGAACTTTTGCCGAGGACTCTCTCTCTCTCTCTCCTTGGGGGCCGAGTGCGTGCAACTGCAACTGCAACGGCAAGCGGCAACGGCCATGGCAAGCGGCAGCTGCAACTGCAGTTGCCTGAGACAACTAAGCCGCTTTGGCTTACCTTTGGCAACAGGATCAACGTCTCGCAGTCGACAAGTCAGCAAGCGAGCGAGCGCGTGTCTTAAATACATTTGATGTGCAGCACAAATAACAAAAGACACAGCTGAGGCAGCAGCAGTGCCACTGCCAGGGCTTTTCCTTCAGCTAGACACTTTTTCCCCCCAAAAATGCGAAGAAAAACACAAAAAAATATATATGCTGTGTATGTAAAGAAAGTAGAAGAAGTAACAACATATTTAGCTCACGGCGCGACGCTCATATTTGCTTTGTAAAGGCAGCGGCAACAATAATAATAATAAAAAAACAAAAGGGAATAAAACAACAGACAGGCAGAAGCAGAAGCAGAGGAAAAGCAACAGCAACAGCAACAGTGACGATGACGTTGACGTTGAGTGCCTGCGAGGCGAAGCGAGGCGAGTCGAGCCGAAGAAATAATAATAACAAAAAGCAAACAGGCAACGAGGGGGAGTCCCTCCCCTTCCCCCTACCAAAGACAGCTCCACGTGTGGGAATTTTCATACGGCGCGTAGCAATTTTACACATTTACATAGTTAAACACACACACACACTGTGTATGTGTGTGTGTGTGGAGTAGCAAAAGTGTCGTCGCATAGCGGAAGTGAAAGAAGTTGTTGCTCCGAAACGTTGCCACCTCCTCCGCCTCCTCCTCTTCATCCTTCTCGTTGTCAGGGACGTAAAAAAGGCGCAAATTATATTCCGTTGTAAGGCGAAGGCAAAACACACAACAACAACGTCGAGGGTTGTGTATGTTTGTTGTTTTTATTACAAATAAACAAACAAACAAACAAAACGAACGAACGAACGCAACTCGTGCACAAATGAAATAATAAAACGGACACAAGCCAGAAATAGATTCACACATCGAATGATTAAAGCTCAGCAATTGCAATTTTAATATTTATGACCGATAAATATTGCAAGCAATTTCAAAAAGATACATCATTTTTTGATATTCAATTTATTGAGTGAAGAATTTGTGCAATTGTGAATTGTAGGTAAGGAAGAAAGCTAGAGAGAGAAACCGCTAACCATTGTGAATGAAATCGATAGTGCGGTATAAATTTTAAAGTATATGAAATATTAATATACTACAGAAATACTGAAAATGGATTCATTTAGCATAATAAAAAAGAAATACATTCAAAATATACCATATAAGTAATACTTAATTAATGTACTGCAAAAATACTAAACGCATAACGGAAGCCATATTTAGAATATTCGAATTATATAATAAAATTGAGAAGAAATGCCAAAATTAATATACCACAAAAATACTAAATTAATGCTGAAGTCAATATTTGGTATATTGATATAGTACTACATTGAAAATATACCATAGGAGAAATACTGAATTAATATACAGAAAAAAATACTACAATTATTCCGAAGGCAATATTTGGTATATCAATATAAAACTACACTCAAAATATACCATAGAGTGAAAATAAGAAGAAATATCAAATTAATATACCGCTAATCAACATCTGGTACATATTGTAGCTTGATATATTTTGATAGCAGCAATATAACAATATACCAAATATAGCGTTTCGTATATTGTTATATTTCTGCTTTCAAAATATGCCATAAGCTACAAAATGTACCAGATTGATAACTAACTTCTATCGGGTATATAAAATTAACCAAACGTCAATTCAAAATATGCCAAAACCTTGTCGTGTATAAAGCCTGAAGTAGTTTTCGGTCTCTCGCTGCATCGTCTTGTGCTTCTAGCAATCTGCTCTGCAACCGTTATGCACTTTAATATACATTCGCAGTAAATAAAGCGTAAACACTTGGAGCGCTCAAAAGTATGCTACACTTTTGCTAGCACGTCATATAGTCAACAGTCGACTGTCGACTGTCGAGACATGCGAGACGCATAAAACATAATTCACGCTGTGCGCAAATGCTATTAATGCTCCACTGTGTGTGGGGGCTGTGTGGGTTGTGTGCCCACATGACGTATGAGTGACTTTTATGTTTTAATTGCGCAGCCACAGTTTAAAGCGTGCCGCTTGGGCGCAGCTGTCCCACACACACACACACACACACACACAAGATGCTAGCTCTAATTGACAGTGGAAAAAGAAAAAAACAAGGCGCACGCAAAAACCGTATATATTACAATAAAACAGCAATTTCTATATTGTACATTGATGCCGCTTCCCCTGTGGACTGAGCTCATTAAAAAGCGTCCATAAAGATTTGCATAATTAATTGCATTTTGGAGTAATATTAGATAAATTATATATATTGGTGGCGGCGGAAACTACTTTTGCGTTGTGTGTTTGTATTGTGTGTCAAACAATGTGTGACAAATTGTTTTTATATTCTAATTAAAATTGCGTGCGCACAGTGAAATTGTGAAATTGAAGGAAGCTGCTCGGCAAGGTAAAGCTTTAAAATAAATGACCCGCAGCGGGCAATTTTTCTGACATAGGCAAAAGGCAAAGGGCTTCGGGCATACAGGCTACCCACACACAAACACAAGCAAAGAGAAAGAGAGAGAGAGAGAGACACACACAGATACTCACACGCAGACACAAATTAATTAAATAAGAAAAAAGGTAAACCAAGAAGTTAAATAAGAAACAGGAAAGACAAACCGTGCACAGTAAGTGAAACTTGAAATTGAATAAAGCCCAAAGCCCGGCGACGAAGAAGCGACGAAGAAGACGCCACGGAAGTGAAACCAAGACAAAGGCAAAAGACAAAAAAAAAAATAAAATGTAAAACAATGCCAAAGCAGAGGGATGACTACGCTTCTTTCCACTCACCTGCTGTCCATATTCCTCATATATAGTATATGCACTTGGGCAATTTCTTGCCCTTGGGGACTCAGACTGGGCATTGAGCGCTGCACTTTGCCCCAAAGTCGGGCTGGGCTCTTTATTAGACGGGCAACGACGACGACGACGACGCCCACATGATTAAGGTTTCACAATTTATCTAATACAATTAGTCAAGAGAGGTAAAAGAAGTCCCTTGCACGACTCGACTCGACTCGACTCGACTCGACTCGTCTCGACTGCCGCTCCTTTTGGATCTGGCTGGTTGGTTGGTAATCGTAGACGCTTTGCCTTGGTAATCGTACTTACCTTACATTAATGTCAGCCACTTCAAAATGTCGGAGGTGTTTTTCGACGTTGTCGACATTGTCAAAAGGTGCGACGACTTTTGACGCCCCGAATGCAAATCGAGGGCGGCTTCTCATCGTCTCTTTTTTTGTGTGGGGCGTGCAAAGCCACAAAGTTTAATGAATGCCAAAAAATAAGGGAAAAAACAAAGGTAGCTATTTGGTAATTTGGTTTTATATGTGCAGCTTGGCTTCGCCTTAGAACTCATATTGCTGCAACTTGGGTTTGGCGTGTATTTGTCGACTACTAATTGGGGCTGCACAAAACTCCACTCAGCCCAAGCATGAGTAATTCCATTAATGGTTTTCATCGACTGTTGCAAAAGGAATGCTCTTCTCTCTCTCTCTCTCTCTCTTTCTCTCTCTCTCTCGCTCTTTCGATTCCATTCAAAATGCACTCGAACACTTGCAACACACAAAAGTTGCAGCTGCAAAATGCAAATAGAAAAACATTTTCGAGCAACATTTGTGAAGCATTCTCGATTTTTGGAGTAGAAATTCGCTCTTTCTCTTTGTGCAGCAGCTGGAGCAGCTGTTGCTTTGCTTTCCTTCCTATAAACACAAATAGAAATTGGTTGTCGAGTGCACCACAGGTGCTTGGATCATTTAAAAAGTACTTGAATGTAGTTGAAAATACAAGTGGCGAATTAACTTGAAGAAAATCAACAAAAAGCACAAACAATCAATGAGTAATTGGTGAAGTTGAGCTTGCAAGAAATATACTGAATGATTTGGAGTAAGAAAAAAACAAGAAAAGAAAATACAGTCGAGTGTGATCCACTTTGAGATACCCTCTACCCATATTTAATGAAAGCAAAAAAGTGCGGTATAAAATATACCAAATTAATATACCACAAAAATAATATACTATATATTTGGTATATCAATATACCATGAAATGAAGAATATACTTTAGAGTGCAATATCAGTTTTTAAATATACCAAAGTGATATACTGAAAATACTGAAATATACCAAAAGCCATATTTGGTATATTTATATAGTAATACAATATAATACACTGAAAAATACTTAAATATACCGAATGTTGTATTTGGTAAATTTATATAGTAATATATTAAACATAGGGTAGCAAAATATTCCAGATTATCAGCACTTTTTATATTTTTTTAAACTGACAGAATTTTCTTTCTTATTTCTTTGGGTAAAAGAAAATAGTTTGATTATATGTTAACCAAGTAATATTAAAGTGAAAGAATTTCCGAATTTTATTTCTTTGGAAAAATGAGAACAATTTAAACTTTTTTCTGTTTATCCTAATATTTTATTTTAAAGAGAAAATCAAACTTTTTGGGAATATACGCTTGCAATATGAGTTTTGTGTTGCATCTCGTATTAAACGCTTAGTCTCTTAAGTGCCTTGCATCCAATTTTGATGAGAGTTTTAAAAATATTCTCTCGTCCCTGCAGACTATTGTTTAATAGTCACACCCACTTGTACACACACACACACATACACACTCGCATTCAGTCATTCACAATCTGAGCCATAAAAGTGACCCGCTCAACTTGTCCATTAAAAAGTGGCCAATGCATTCAGTTGTCAACTGTTTTTCTATTTGCTGCCCGCAAACCGCAAAAAGCCAGCAAACTTTGTTCTCCCAGCATGCGCGCTCTTGTTGTTTATGGATAGCTAACAGCTGTACAAGAGAGGGGGGGGGGGGTGGTGGGAGGGGGAGTTTGCAATGTTGGCAACAACTCGCCCACAACTCAATGCACTCAATCAATGCACACAAACCGCTGCAGCAAAAGCAGCAACAGCCGCCTTTTGTTCCAAACACTCAACACAAAAAGCTCTCATCAAAAAATAACAACAAACAAACAAACTCTGTGGATACTACAAAAAAAAAAAAACAGAAAAAAGCAGAAACAAAACAACAACAACAACGAACAACGAACAATTTATAGTGCTGCAGATAAGTTTGTGGCGCAAAGTGAAACGCCAAAATGGAAATGGTCAAATCAACAAACAATTTTTGCACAAACCAAAAGCAAAAAGCGAAAAGCAAGCAATCAAAATACAATAAAAACTGCAGTTGAAATTTTTGTTGTTGAATAAGTATCTGTAAGATACATTCACACTCACACTCAGACTAAACCAACAAGAAGAAGTACATGGTTGAGTATTTACTTAGTGTGTGTCCTCTGGCATGCCCCAAAGTGTTGTTAACAGATTGATTTCGAAAATGATAATGTGCTTTAGCTCTCCAGCTCTCCAGTTGCCAAAGCCGCAAAGCCCCCCAGAAACAAGTAGCAACAACAGCAACAACAACAACAACAACAACGTTGCTAACATTCACAGACCATTTGGCGGCTTAAGGTTCGCATTGGGGTTATCGCCTAATCGCATCGCTTGCTTTTTCACCAGCCTCAACTTGAACTTCCTCATCTCGGCATCTCGGTTTCGGTTTCTCTTGTCTTTCGCCTTGCTGTTTTTTATACATATATATATGTATTTTATGCTGTCTGTTTGGTCGACGCTTTGGCACAATCATTTTTCAATAAACAAACAATTTCATGGGCGGCTTGTCTTTGGCACAAATCGGATCTAAGCCTCAATAAGCAGGCAGCGACAAGACGCACTTCCTTCTCTTGTAGGTCACTGATGGCTATCAAGATTTCAACAGCAAAAAAAAACCGAAAGAATAGCAAGAAAAAGACTGTTGCTTTCGGCTGTTCAGCCTATCTGATTACAAATTAGAATTTGTATGCGTTTAAGGCGATTTGTATTTGACTTTAATTAAATCAATTTATTGTAGTTATACAATTGATTGATCTGCGAGAGGCGATTGATTAATAATTGCTTTGTGGCAGCTACGTGACTTGGTGCTTGGCCAATATATTGGCCAAATTTCAAGTCAAACAAATGAGAGCCAAGAAGTAATTACAGTCCCAAAAGAGCACACAGACATAAAGAATGAACTAAGACTTAAAATACAAAGACAGAGAGTGGAAGGCAAAAGATACACAGTGTCTGCTGACAAATGAAAAATTAAACAATTTCCTAGTTGCCGCTGGCTGCAAAGCAAACGAATTGCCAAATTTAACTGAAACATTTATTCCACACAGAGAGCACTAAATTATTCCAAACTGCACTTGGCTTGCCAACAGCGAGAAAATAAAAAAAATACTGAAAGATAAAGAGATACAAAATCCTAGTTCAACTGTGAATACTTTTCACCAATTGTGAACTGATGCTGCAGCTTAGTTCCCCCCTTTTTTTTTTTGTTTGCCTTGTTTGTATTCATGTGGCAAATCGGCGACATTATCGTCATGCTCATCGTCATCGTCATCAGCATCAACAGCTGCTGTTGCCATTGCGACTTCGACTCGTGCCAAAAGTCATAAAAAAAACAAACAGAAGCGGAAGCTGCCTTTATCCTCGCACTCGACTTGGCGCCTTTCATTAATATGCGCAAATTATAACGAGCAACGATACGATGCGAAAATCACAAAACTTGCAGACGAAATGAATACTCAGCGAATTCGTTTAGTTGTGATCGCTTGCAACTGCTGAGCAGACTCAATTTAAGCAGTAATTACAGGGTATAACAAACTGTCAACAGACTGTGTGTGTTTGTATTTTTGTGGCTCTGAAAGACAACTTCATTTACTTGACTTGGCTCTCTCTCCCTCTGCACTGATGGTGTGCATTCGTTTTATTCGTTATTCGTTTCATTCGTTACATTCGTTTTCATTGTCGTTTGCCGTTTTTCGTTTGCGTTTGCGTTTGCGTTTTCGCCAACGTAAGCGCTTTTAATTTTCAGCTTGCATGCACAAAAGTATGCAATATGTTTTTTCTTCTTCTCACCCACACACACACACACACACACACACACACACACACACACACACAGAGAGAGAGTAACAGACGATGCAATTGCACTTATGCATGCATGACATCCAGCTGTCTCCCTCTCTCTTGCACATTGTATGCCTGACAATGGCTTACATAAATTTTAAGCTCCATTAGCAAAATGTTACAGCCACCGCACCCGAGGCAACGTGTGTGTGCAAGTGTGTGTGTGTATATGTGTGTGTGTGTGTCCAAAGTTCAAGTGCAACAAAAGTTGGTTATTGTGCTCGGTCTGGTCTCTATTATAATATGAAATGCATATTACGGCCATGGCAAATTTTGGACATTGAAGAAAACTTTTTGCTTACCTAAGGCGAACCCTGGCTAATTTCTACATAAATTAGAAGACATGCTCTGTTCGCCTGCTCTCTATGTGTGTTTCTGTGTGTGTGTGTGTGTGTTACCTTAAGGTAATATATGCAATCAAGATTACCAAACTTGCACTAACTTAAATACATTTACAATTTATTCAAGGTTCTACACAAAAATAGTTTTGCTCTCTTTACTTTCATTATTAACAACAGAAATTTTCGAAAGTACACAAAACTTATTTTCGGAAAAAATATTTAAATTGGCAATTTGCTTTAGAGCGAAAACATATTTTAATAGTGTCGTAATTAGCTTTCAGTTCAGTCAACATTAGTTTGTAATACTTGTAATTTATTTAGATGTTGTCTTTGCCTCTTCCTTTGCTCTCAATCTGTGGAGCGCTCTAATGAAGCTGAGTACAGAGAGAAAAAAAGAAGAAAAGAAAGCAAAACACAAAAGCGAAAACAGAGCTCAACTAATTGCAAATAAATTAACTTGGCTTTTAATGGCTTAGGCTCGGCTACAACAGCAGCAATAGCAACAGCTATTGGCCTCGGTCAACGAAATAAAGAAAAGAAAATAATTATTTTGTGCTTAAATACGCAAAAGTTGAAGTCGTGTGGCCAACATGTGGCATGTGGCATGTGGCAGGCGGCGGTTTCTGTGGCATGTGGCGGCATCAAAATCAATTCGACAAACAAGCAAATGAGTTGCGGAAACTATAACTTACGACTCAGCGCTAGCTGCAGGATCAACCACACGCGTAGAAATTTGGCCAACTTGAAAGGGTAGGAAGAGGAGGGGACAGGAGGGGAGAAGAGGAAGCGGAGGTTGGTAACATGAGCCTGGGCGGCGCACAATGAATACAAATTGCTTGGTAAATAAACAACATCTCAATAAGGAGCAAATTACTGACGCCAACCAGCGAAAAAATAAACACACACACACACATACAACTATATACATGTGCATACATATAAATATAATCACACGCACACACACACACAAAGACAGCAACAGAGCGAAGCAGATAGGCAGAGGAGGAAAGCAAGAGAGAGAGAGAGAAGAGGAGGCAAAGGGCAAGTCGCGCACTGCATAACAATAGCAACAATTTGGTTTCGAACGTTCAATGTGTGGCTGTGTGTTTGTGTGTGTGTTGTGCATGCGTGTGTGTGTGTGTGTGTGAGTGTGGGCGCTAATGAATATAATGGCGTTACATAAATGGCGGCATTGGCCCCTGTTTTTGGAGAGCTCTAGCAACCATTCTAGTTTGCTGCTCCTTGCTGCCATTGATATGTGGGAAATTTTATATACACAAGCAATTGCAAATAGTCTGAAAAGAGAGAGAGAGAGAGAGAGAGAGAGAGAGAAAAGGTTGCTGTAATTGTGTATGTGGGAGAATAGCAAATAATGAGCGTAAATCATGGTTTAACGATAAACACAATACACACAATACACTTGCACATGGCGAAATACGATATATGGACAGCAAAAATGTTCAACAGCCACATTGAAATTCATGCACACAAAATTCAAGCTCAACTCCTTCCTCCTCTCTCCCTTCCCCACACCAAACAAAAAAAAAAAGGAGTGAGCGAAAATTAATTAAGGTGCTGCGAAAACTGTTTTGACAGCAACAAATATTAGATAGCAATAGCACACTTCATTTTCATTCTCATTTTCGTTTTCCTTTTTCGTTTTAAGAGGGGGCAACGAACCAGAACCAGAACCTGAACCACAAAACAATACAATTCGAAACTCTAATTAAATATTAAATGCCAGAGTTTATCAAATGCCAAATACCAAAATGCTGCTTACAAATTAAAGCAGCGCTACGATTTGCTTAATTAATAGATGAGTGCAAGTACTTTATTCTATTACGAAAAGTATTTGAGTATTTTCTACACACTTTAAATATAAAGAACAAGAATAAGAACAAGAACTTAAATATAGCATGCTTCTAAGAAAATGATTTACAAATTATATTGAAGTTGACATATAAAAATATTATTCGAAATGTGTGAGTTAGCTATCACTTAATATGATTACAGCTATAGTTCAATAACCTAATAATTACTTTCAAATAATTAATTATTAATTCGATTTTTCATTTCTCTCTCTAAAAACAATATAAAATTGCCAAATAGTTCATTAAATTATTGAATAATTTGAAATGAATTAATGCTGACAATCTGTCACATTTTGTACTCTGTGGTATATTTTCAATATAACAGTATATTAACATACCAAAAAATATTAAAAATGTTATACTCGGTATATTTGTATACATTTCGATTATAGCTTTATTACTTGTTTTATATTTAAACCATAATTCAATTTTGAACATTATATAGTTTATTTATATACCAAATGTAATACTAAGTGTATTTAAAATATTGAAAAGAATAATACCGCATTTTTTCATAGAGCACACTCGACTGTAGCTTTTTGACTTGCTTTAACGTTTAAAATACTGAACTCTCTTCAACCTTTAATGTGTAATGAAAACATTATCAAAGAATCTTCATAAACTGCAGCAAATATTCAAATTCAAAAGCAGTTAACAATAAGCTCTCACATGTCCCCGCTAAAATTTGAAACTATATGCGAAAAGCTCAAAGCTTTTCGAAAGCTATGCCCATGCAGTTTACCTCAAGCCTTTCTTGACTTTATGATTATATTAGTTGGAGTATATCAGCTAGTGTCATTTGGTAATTTGTAATGCACAACTGCCCGGGGCAGAAGTCAACAGCCTCTAGGACTCTAGGAATTCCCCTTTGTCTACTGACCCAATCACAATTATTTGATAGCTCCATCTAATTAGGCCAACAATTGTCTTATCTTTGGCCAACGAACGGCAACGAAGCAATTAAATATTAATGCAGTGCAGTTTTTCTTCTTCTTGAATGAGAGAGGGTGGGGGGAGAGACAACAGACAACAGGATATGAAAACTAAAGGACCGCGAGATGCCTAGCTTAACCTACAGTTGAACTCACAGTTGTGGCCCAGCGGCCACTACTTAAAGGCGCCATTCCCCTCTCTCTCTCACACTCTTTGGCATACTTCATACGCCATGTTGTCTGTTTTCTTTTCATTTTCTATACAGTCTTTTTTGCTGCTGTTGCTGTTGCTGTTGCTCTGTGCGCTTATTTTCCATTTCCCATCTTTTTGTGTGTGTGTGTGTCTGTTGTTTTTTTCGTTTTGATGTTACCCTGGGGAGCGCTGAAGTAATTGTTGCGCTTGCCACGCCCTGCGGCCAAGCGAAAGAAAGAGAGAGAGAAAGAGAGAGCTGGGCACAGCGCACATTAAAGTCATGCCTCGGTCCCAGTCACAGTTCCCAATCCGAATCCCAATCCCAGACCCATTCCGTTGGCCATTCGCATTCCCAATGCCATTTCGATGCGAGTGAAAAGCGTGAAAAACTCGGGCATATTTTCTCATTTTCGCATCGCGGCGCGCATTGCATTGGAAAGCGAGCAAAGAGAAGAGAAGAGAATTCTCGAGCACGCCACGCGGACTCGTAATACTAGTCAAATATTTTTTCATTTTCTCTGCATTGTTTTCTTTTTTCTGTTTGTGGCAATAAAAGTTGTGCAATTTTATTGGGGCTACTGATTTGAAGAAGGCAAAGCTCTGTGTTAGTTTAGGATAACGTGCTGAATCAATTTCATTTGGGGGGGCAGAAATATTTTCAATTTGCCATTGGTATGCATAGTTTGGCTTATTAAATTTCATCAATTCGATCGCACAAAGATGCACGCTGCAATAGTTTATGCCTGGGCCAAGGGAAGCCAGGACATCTTATGAACTTTTACGTCTCCATTATATGCAAATGATGAAAGCAAGAAAACAAATATTGCTACCTCGGGCGATGGCCACAACGGCGAACACACGCACAACAACATGAACACATGAAAGGCATTGTTTGGCTCGAAGCAGTAGGAGGGAGAAGGGAGAAGGGGGCGGGGCAACAGGATGCGGTGTGCGAGGCTCATGTGCAGACATTTACATAAGCAAACAGCTTCTGCTTTTATGTGGCAGCAGTCCCAGCAGACGACGACGTTGCTCCGGCATCCTCCTGACGTCCTGCTGTCCTCATGTCCTGTTCTACTGCTGTCCACACACACACACACACACACACACTCGCTGTGTGTGTCCTGTGCACGAACTACTAATAAACCAACAGCAACAGCAACAGCAGCAGCAACGGCAGCAGCAACAATGGCAACGGATATTAAGCTGAAACTGCCCCGAGGACAACAGCAGATTCCTCACCGAAAAAAGAAATGCAAAAAAATGGAAAAAAAAAACGAGAATTTGAGATGAAGTCAAGTCGAGAGAGGACGTCGACGACGATGCTAACTTGGCCCCAAAAAGAGCAAAAAGTGACCGACATTAAGGACGACGCCATGCCAATAGGCTCTTTGCATGCTTATCAACTGATAGCGACCCCAGGCTGTGCCCCCTCTTCCCCACCCCCTCTTCCTCCTCCCTCTACCCTTGACTAGTTCTAGCAACAGTTTGATGCGACAGCAAAGGCTGCGAGCTGTCGAAAAGGGTAAATTGCCATTCGCTAAAAGTTGCCAGGCAGCAAGAGGCAAATGATTTGTCGTCTGTCGACTGTCAGAACTTCTTCTTCATCTTCTTCTTCTTCTTTATGCTATCATCATAATCAGCATAATCAAATTGTGCGCGGAACCTTCGAAGAGGCAACGAACTTTTTTGGCAACAATTATGCGGCCCACGAAGATGTCGTGTGTGTGCGTCACATGTGTCTTCAACTTTTCCGGCTTTCTTTCTTTCTTTCGCTGTGTTGTGTTGTGCAAATTTAATCACTTAACCCCAATGAAGTATAAAAGCCGGGCGAATGGCGAAAAAAACTTTTGCCCAAGCAGCGAAAAGTTGTCACTATAAGAGAGGAGGAGGAAATTGATTTTTCACTTGGTCCGAAGGCATGAGCATATTAATACAGCCACGCCCAGAGTTTCCAGAGTTGTGCGTTGACATTCCACTCTCTTCTATGTGGCAAGTTTGTATGTGTGTTGGTGTTGCAAGTGTGTGGCATCCAAATGACACAAAGTTACTTAAATTACCAGGCAAAAACTTTATTTGCGCTTACTTTGGCTTCGGCTTCGACTTCGACTTCGACTCTTAAGCAGAATTAATGAGTGGAGAGTTTTTGGTTTTCCTTTTGCTTGCCACACACATTTTCTTTTGTTTTCTTTTTTTTTTGTTGGCGTTTTGTGCAAAAGTCAAAAGATGCGACGACTCCCAGCAGCATTCACTTTTGGAAAACCCAAAAACTCGAGTGAAAGTTTCTATATGTTTGCCAGATATATGCACATTGCACATGCTGCAAAACTTTTTTTATTATTCCTAGGCGAGTGTGTATGAATGAGTGAGCGAGTGTGTGTGTGTGTGTGTGTGTATCCTGACAGCAGTTTCCTGCACACACACACACACAGGCTCGGTTTCTTTTTAAAGTTGCATCGACTCATGAATGTCTTTCACTTGCACTTGATACGCCAGTTGTTCTAGTTGTTGCTGTTGCTGCTGGTTTTATTCTCCTCGTTGCTGTTGCTGTTGCTGATGTTGTTACTGTCATTGTTGATGTTACTGAAAAGCACTTTCCGGGTTCCAGCTTGTTGTTTTTGTTGTTTTTGTCTTGCACGCTTTTATGCACTCTGTCTCCACCCATCCATCTATCTATTTATATCTATATCTATCTTTCCACATCTGCTGCCAGATCAACGCCTTTGATAGCATCTCTCTTTCGAATTTACGCAAACATGCGTTTACAACATTCAACTTTCGATGGCAACAACAATATTTGTGCACAATTATTTTCATATTTATGCTGAGAACACATTTTAATGAAATTTCCTAAAATGCAATTTATGAATTGCCTGCCTGGCCAATCATTTCATAAATTGTATTCGCAATTAAATTCACTCACTCACTAAACACTAAACAACTTTTTCTAATAAGCTCGCAAATTGCATTCAAATTGTTTCCACTCCACGCCAAATAAAATTAAATGCTGCAAATACTATTTTGATATTTTGCTGCAATTGCTGCAAAAATTAATTTCATTTGTTTGAATGATTGTTATTAATTTTGTATTTTTATGCACTTTCTTCAAATTGCAATTTACTTAAAAGTTGATTTAATTGCTGAACAAATTTTGAAAAAGTTGGGCAAGTAGTTGATATATTTTTAACTGTAATCAAAGGAGAAGCTTTCTCTGACAATCTGGTATATTTTGGAATATGGTATATTATGAATGTAGTATTCCATTAATACACAAAAGTATAGTCTTAAGTATATATTGAGTGTTTTTGTGGTACATTTTTAGTATATTTTCAAATTAAAACCTCAATACTCTTACTCAAAATGGGTCGCATATATCTCAAATTCGTTCACACTCGGCTGCAGCTTTCTTAATTGTTCGTATTCCCAAATCTTAATTTGACTAAATATGTGGTAGATATTTTGTTACTAGTATCTTTCTTCATATCACTATTTGTTCTTAAGTCTAAGCAGGTTGTCAAAGGTTTTATTTTAATAAAAATGAATGCCTTTTTAAACAGTCCTTTAAAAATTTCCAATTCAATTCCTTCAATTACTGCTTTATACTTTCAATTTAACGTAGCACATTCATAAACACATTTTTTTTTTAGCTTTTACTCTTTGTCACAAATTTCCTTCAAGTTGATTTAATTACTCTTGTTTTTGTGGTGTGTGTTCTCATATATTTTACTTGACATTTGCTGGGCTCTTAAGCTGTCATCGAACCCCCAAAGGACATGACATTGCACTCCGCCTCTCACTTCACTCACATTTTGTTGTACAACAAGAAATGCAATGAATTACATCGGGCTGCTGTTGCACGAAAGCCCTTTTGCAGAGGCACCATTTGCTGAAGGCAGCTGAAGAGTCTCCTTCTAGCTGCTAGCACAATAATATCCTTTCACATTTTATTACACTTGTAATGTGCAACGATTGGTTGCTCTTATGAGTGGAAGAGGTCCTTTCGAATCCTGAGAGTGAGCAGTCGAGTTGAGTATGTTAAAGTTGTAGTTGTTGTGCTGTGTGTGTGTTTGCCTGCCCAAGGCTCTCTAATAATATAATACACGCACAATGACCTACATGTGCCACTAGGTGGCAGTTTTCTATCTGCAAATGTGTGTGTGTGTGTGTGAGTGTGTGTGTATCATTGTCAATATTGACAATAAACAAGTTTGCCATAAAACGTTACATGAGACGAGACGAGTGGAGTCAAGGGGATTCCAAGTGGCGCACAGAGCACAACAAGTTTAATGTGTCCCGCTAAAGAGGGGGAGAGAGGGAGGGAGAGGGAGGGAGAGAGGGATGCGGGCAGCACATAAATCAGGCACTCAATCAAGCTGAAGGCCAAAAACTGAACCCAATCCGAGCTCTCTCTCTTAGTCCACATGTCATCACGTTGACTTATTAATCGAGAGTTTGCGCTCTCTCTCTCTCTTTTTATAGATTATATATTTTATACTGTACACATTATATATCATCATCATCATCATCATCATGATATATTTTCGAGTAGTTTTGTGTCCTTTTATGCAGCTGTGCACTTTTGCAAATTAAAAAAAAAAAAAATGGAAAATCAAAAAAAAAGAAAACAGAAAACAAAATGCCAGCGAATATAAATAAAATGGCCTCGACTCGATGATAAAATGTTATTATAAATTATATTAAATATACATAAATTGTGTGTTGAATTACAAAAGCAGAAAAAGGGCCACACGCACACAATCAGTCATTTGGCCGATGGCCGATGGGTTGACATTTATGCACAACACACAACAAGGCAAACACAAACTTTTATAATTAATTAACATTAAAATAACAAGGCCCGGGTGGGTCTCTCGTCTCTCAATTTGTTTAAGCATAAATCAATCATGACTAACAGCATTAAAAATTTAAACAAACGCAACCGCCTCATACCCAACCCCAACTATTTTTCTCGTTTCGTTACTTTGCAGATTTCACAACCGACGGACTGCGTCTGGTCGAGGTGCGCATACCAAATTATGTGATTAAGGGCGCCTCGGCGCAGCTGGAATGCCTCTACGATCTCGATGGCGAGGCTCTCTATTCGGTCAAATGGTACAAGGATGGCAATGAGTTTTATCGCTATGTGCCCAGGGATAATCCGCCGGCGCAAACCTTTCGTCTGCCAGGTGTTGCCGTTGATGTGAGTATCCCTTATCCCTTTTTCCTCTCTTCTTTTTCCCTTTTTTTTTTGAATACTTTACGAAAAGCAAAAACAAGTAAGCAATTTACTGTGAAGGGTGCTCGACTGCGAGATACCCGTTAGCCATTTTGAATAAGAGGACAACAGTGCGGCATTATTCTGAAAATATACCAAATTCATATACGAAAAATACTAAAATATACCGAAGACTATGTTTGGTATATGCATGTAGTACTAGATTCATAATAGCAAATCAATTCGTTATTAAAATATACTAAATTAATATACCACCAAATACTAAAATATACCAAATTCGTATACTAAAAACACTAAAGGTATATTTGGTATATTTATATAGTATAACGAAACAGTGTGGTATTATTCTTTAAATACAAAAAAATAATATATCACAAAAATACTAAAATATATCGAAACCTATATTTGGTATATTTATTTAGTACTACATTTGGAAAATATACGCTGTTTGAATAAAATCAAACAGTGCGGTATTAAAGTTTAAAATATACCAAAATAATATACCGCTTAAAGATTAATAATATACCAACAGTCGTATTACTACATTCGAAATATGCCATGTATAAGTAACAAGTGCTGTTAAAAAAAGTATCCCTTAGATTCTCTGTGATCTAGTTGTTATCTCATAGATTTAGGTGATGACTTCTTCTGCATACATATATACATTTCCCCCAGGCACAAAGTTATCATAGCCTTCCTAACCCTGCCGGGTAGCGGGTATAAAAACAAAGGGCGATATAAAAGGTAACAGTGGGTTGAATGGTCTGTGTTTTCCTGTGTGTTTGCTCTACAACTAAACATTAAAACAACATTGCATACTTTGCGGCGCTGCCAGACAATGCCAAACTACAGCTAGATAGCTGTCTCGCTCGCTCGCTCGCACACTCGCTATGTGCTCTGTGCTGCGGTCTGTGGCTGTACTTAAAATGAACTGCAAGCAGAACAACAAATGTTTATCACTGCGTCGAATGTGCTTCAACCTGACAGACAATGCGCCACCTTGGCCAAACTCGCGACCTCTCTTTCTCTCCCTCTCTTTGCCCTTCTGCATGTGAATAGAGAGTGTGTGTGTAAGCATGTGTGTGCGTGTGTATGTGAGTGCGAGTAGTTAATGCCGTAACAAAGACTGTTGTGATACAGAACACAAGCACTTCAAGCTCTAGCTCTTGTTTTTAAGCAGATTGACTCTAAAAAGTTTTAAGGCAAGTTTCACTCAGATTTTAAGTTTTAGCAAAATGCGGATCAATGTCAATGCGCTTATCGCGCAAAAGCAGAGACTAAATTCAAAATGAAATTAAGCTAGGTGTGATAAAAAGAAGTTAGCATATTAACTTATGAGGTAGTTTTATAAAGACAGACAAATTAAACATTTTAAAGTTCAAATTCCTCTCTTTAAGCTATGTAAATGAAGTTAGAAGGGCAAAGGAAAAGTTGTGGTTATTTCAATATTATAAATAGATCTTCTTTGAATTCGATTTTTGTGAAAAATAAATAGTATAACTAAATTTAGAGGCAAAACCTATAGTCAGAGCCACTTTATTTAAAGACTGTTTGCCACTTATTGTTTTATTTAATTTAACACAACTAAACTAACTTGTTTGGCTATAAATGCCTTTTTAATGATGAAAAATGCATTCTATAAATTCAATTCAAATAAAGCTAGTTTAACAAGGAATCTTCATTTATTTGTAGTTTTTACATGAGCAAAAGATTTTAGCAGAAAGAAAGTCAAATAATAAATAAATCAAATATTCATTTTAACTACTATTATGTTGATTACTGAATTTGAATTTGTGAAATATATAAAATAATGGCAAATTTAAAGCAATATAATGTTTAGCATTGATTGATTAAGAATAAGAAACTTTGATTTGAAAATATAAAAACACAAAATTTGAAATATTTTCCATAATTTCTCATGCTTTTGAGTTGATATTTGTTGTGGTACATTTGATTGTTGTTGTAGTGATTGAACATCATTTGAAATGAAGAGGCAATTTATATACACAATATTTCTGTATTTTCAAATACACTTGAAGCAGCCAGCGTCTGCTCTCAGAGTTAAATGTGAAATAAAAGAAGCCATCAGTTGACGTTTAGTGTCGTGTTAGGAAGTACACAAAATCCACAAGCCAAATCGAACAATGATCATTGAGCAAACTGAATGGACTGACAAGACACCAGACTCCAATAGAGAGGAGTTGCAACAACAGCAATAGCAATTGGCAGGTGAAAAGGAGTCTTGCTGAATGGGGAAGTGGAAGTGGGAAGTGGCGCACTTAAATGGCATTGCTCCATTATTTTTGCCACTAAAACTTTTGCACGTAAAATGCGCTGCACGTTACCGTTTGGGTTACGGTTCTTCCCCTTCCTATGCCACCAGAAAATAAAGGAGGCGAACACGTTTAGAGTGCCAACGGCTGGTGGAAGTGTGGCACTTCCAGTGCTGGTAAACGCCTCGCTGAGTTCAAGATAAGCACGTGAGCAGAGAGTCGAAAGAGTGCGGAAAACGAATCAGACTCTCGTATATACATATATACAAACTAGCAGCTCAGACTAATCGTGTGCCGAAAAAGTGAAAACTGTTTGGCATGCATGTGCTACAAGCACCCGCCCCCCTCTTTACCCCCCTCCCTCCCTCGTTTGCTGCTCATACTGTTTAGTTCCTGTTCCTTAACTCTACACGTGTTTCTCCAGTGAGCGAGAGAGAGAGTTGGAGGAGTGCAATAAATTGTTCAAGTTGCGCTTTTCACTAGTGACTGGCTGGCGGCGTTTTGCTGGGCGTATCCCGAACGTGTCTATAATGCGCGTTAAAGCCGCACACACACACCTACACACACACCTACACACATGCTTACGCACTGCGGTGAATGGTCTTGGCAACTTTGATGTTCGGCCGCAGATAAGAGGGCGAAACATGTTGCAAGAGATACAATGAGCGCGATAGCTGAAGCTTTGGCTGGCAGCCAATGCTAATGGTTATATCCATTCAGCTCTGCATTGCATCGGATATTGTTTTAGCATAATCGATTCAAGTGACTGACGTCGTTGTCTTTATTGTTGTTGTTGTTGTTCGGGACCCAAACAACTTTTTCGGGTTCTGTGCTGTTTCTGTTTGGATTTCGTTTTGTTTTATTGCAGTTGGAAATTGTTGGTTGTTGGTTGCTTGCTTAGACGTGAGCTTTACCTAAGGGTCAGATGTGTGTTAGTGTGTGTGTGTGTGCTAGGTAAACTATAAATTAGGTTAAAACAACAACAGCAGCAGCTGAAGAAGCAGCAACACAATGAGCACAAACGGATAAAAAATGCGCAATAAAAGATAACAAAGTGCACTTTTCGTTGGCCAGATAAACAAAACCCATTCGACGCTGCCAAAACGGACAACCAACCGACAACCAAACAGCTCGCTGCCAGCTTAATGGCTTAAAGTTCAAGTGAAATATTTGCCTAACATTTACTTTTGAGCCCCAACAACAACAACAACAACGACTGTGACCCTTAAAGTGGTCAGCGAAACAGCACTTTAAGAGCTGCAAAAAAAACGAAAAACCGAAGAGGAAAACATTGAAAAAGCATTTTGAAAAACGTTGGCCGAAAAAACAATTACGTTACATTAACGTCCAAAGTGGCCTGCTGCCTGCTGTCATCGTCGAGGGGGCTATTGAAACTGCTGCCAACAGCCAACAGTCAACAGCAACCAGCAACCAGTAACAACAGCAACAGCAACCGACAGCCAACAACAACAAAGTATTGGGACGATCCTTCGACACGGACATCGACGACAACATTCTTCTGCACTCTTTTTATTTTGTTTTTTCCTTACAACTTTTGCCACTTTTGCTGCGTTTGTGTGTTGTTTTTGCTTTCGCGTTATTCGTGGAACTCAACTCATTCAACAATTTTTAATTGCAGTTACACAACTCGAGCGATGCGATTGTTAACCTCCACAACGTCAATCTCCAATCGGCTGGTCGCTTCCGTTGCGAAGTATCCGGTGAGGCGCCATCCTTTCAAACGGTCACCGAACATGGCGACATGGTTGTAGTATGTAAGTATCCTTTATGTTTGCCACTTTCTTAAATATATACTATATATACATACTTATGTACGTGTTGTGTGTGCCAAGTGAAGCGAAAACTTATAATTCTAATTAGAAATCGCAAATTGAAGCTGCCACAGAAAAGTTCACTTCACAAATTGGGAATTGCGTTTGACTGCATTAAAGTGTGAAGTTGCAAGCATATAATTCACAGTGAAAGTGTTTGTAATAACTTTTATTTCAAAGCAGTTTAAATCTAGGAATATGGATGATACTTTCACGCTATTATAAAGCTTTGCATTCAACATTTTAATTTATGAAATACTGTATTAAAAAAGTCAAATTTATAAAGTCACGAACCTAGAGGTGACAACATTAGTCCGAAAATGAATATTAGCTCTCAAAATAAGATCAAAAGTACTTGAGTAAGGTTTATAAAATTCTGAAATTCATTAAAATTCCTCTAAAGTGTTTGTTTTCCACCTTATTATACGAATTGGTTATGTTAAAAGTTTAAGATTTCTTCTTCTTTCTAACAAGAATTTGTTCATGACTTCTAGTTGCGCTTTTTAAAATTAAGATTTTCATGTGCTTCAAGATCTCTTCCGACAAAAAGTCTTGATTTTAAAATTTTAGTTTTTTTTCGTGCGTGCTTAATAGATGTGTCTGAATAATCAGACTAAGAAATGGAATAATTGTAAAGAGCGAAACACATATGCAAAATAATCGTATCAAGATTATAAGCAAATGTTTTGTGAGACATTTGTTTTATGGCGAGCATTCTCTGAGACTACTTCATGAATAAAATAATATGTACTCGCTGTTTTTTTAAATTAATCAGTGCTCAAATATTCGACTACACGCGGCTCTCCATTTGTCGCTTATCTGTCTTCATTTTCCAAATTTCATTTACTCAATTTTATGGCACTCAGAGCTGTTTGTGAAATATCGCACTCAGTAATAATTAGAAGCAATTTCGTCACCCAAGCGACAGTCTTAAAACAAACGCTCGACAATGAAGTTCCGCCAAGTTTCAATCATATTTATTCTGATACTGGAAATCTGCATTGCGCGCAATCTTAATCCCGATCAGAGTCTTGACAGAAATTGCACTGAAGATCGAAGCTTATTAAAACCGAACCACAACCGCAATCATTTAGAACTATGTCTATGCAACCAGGCAGATACACATATTGATGTCCGTCCAGATTACGCTAATATCGTGCTTGGAGCGTGTACAAGATTTTGTAGATTCAGAAGAGTAATGACGACTTATATAAATAATAATAGTACTATGTAAAATATGGAAATATGAAAAAGTAATAAACTTGTATCTTCATGCAAACGTCTCACAAAGTTTCGGAGCCATGTTTCTTTCAGTGATAATAAGTAAACTTATAAGTTTAACATTATCAAATACCAAGTCAGTCACATTAATAGGTTTCGCAAAGTAACTTTCCTATTTCAAAGTAAGGCAAATGTGCGAAATTTTATATACATCTGTGACACAAAAAACATAAACACATTTTTAAATATAGGCTTGCCTTGACCTTAGGTTGCCAGACATCCGTCTCATTATCATTTTGGTTTTTGCAATCAACATTTGTCTCTCTGCCTTCTGCAGATTCTATTTGTATTTCTCTGCGTAATTTGTTAGAGTCTCTTGCTGATAGTGTTCTCTCTCTTAAGTACATTTGTATAGTTACTCTCATACCATATCTCTTACGCTCTGATCTATCTATCGATTCCGTTTTGCTGAGACACTTTTGAAATTGTAAAAGCCCAATTATTAAATTCGAGCAATCTGCTGTCGAGTTCGCTTCAAAACTTGCTCAGATTAAAATTGAAAGATCAATATTCGAAAGCCAGTCTAAAGACTCATTCTAAGTTGTATAAGATATTGATATACTGCACTTTGAATAAACAAATTATGTGCGTCAGTTTCTTCGATTTCATGGCAACAGCTTGTAATAATTGAAACTAACTTTTTGGTTCTGTGATTTTTAACTAGCTTGTGTGACCTTTGTTCTGCATTTGGCCTTAATAGAACAACGTTTTGAGAGTGTCGTTTAGGTTAATTCAGTCCATTTGATCTGGGCAATTGAATCGCTCATTTGGCTGCTCAACTGTTTAACTGCATTTGACAGGCTTCATTTGATTTCATGTTTATAATAAGCTTAGGCAAACTCAACTGAACTCAACTCAACTCAACTCAACTCGAGTCAACTCAACTCTCAACTGTCCCCCTAAGCGTTCGTCCTGGCATCGTCTCGTTTTGTACTCAACTAAATGTTGTGTTGGGTGCTGCTTTCTGTGTGTATCCTTAACCTGCCAAAGCTTAGCATCTAACTCAATTTTGCAACTGTCTGTCTTGTTCAACAATTTCCTGAGGGCACAGCAACAGCAACAGCAGCAGCAACAATAACAACATTATTTTGAAGACGCTGCGACAAACTGGAAATGCAAACAAAACAAAATTTTGCAGCTGCTTTAAGTGGTCAGAGGAATGGAACTACTCAGCTAAGTGGTGGTGGTAGAGGGGTGCTAAAGGGAGGAGAAGGACTTATTCTTGTTCTATCCGGCACAGGATGCGATGCTTATTGCCACGGACAACGTCTCACACGTGGGCCAGGCAACCGGAATTCTTTGAGCTGGCGTTGACATTTCGTTTGTTCAATTATAAACTTTTGCGTGGGCGTAGCTCCATCTCCCTTCATCTACCTCACTTACAGCCATTTGCTGTTTCACTCACATGTTGTGTGTGCTTTGTGTCTTTGGCTTTGTTCTAACGCGCTTTTGTTGTGCTTTGTTTTTTGGTTTTTTGGCTTTTTTGCTGCTCATATTGTGTTTGGCTTTCAATCAAAGTTTTTAAAAGCTTCAACAACAAACTGCTCGTCGCATATGCCACACAACTCTCAGTGCTCTCTCTCTCTCTTTCTCTCTCTGAGTGCTCAGCACTCTGCGCCCACAGGCAGCTAACGTACAACAAAAATAACAACAACAACAACAGAGCAGAGAAAATCCCATTTCCGTTTCCGTTCGCATAGTTTTGCTGCTCAGCAAACAACGATTTATAGTCTTCGGGCGGGTATTAGAACTTTGTCATGAAACACACTCAACACGACAGATCAGCTCTGTCTCTCTCTTCCCTCTCTCTCTTTCTCTCTTCCTCTCTCTTTTTGATATGATCGATGGACAAACTTTGGCGCATTTCCACATTAGCAAATGTATGGGAATTGTTGTGAATTTATGACATTTTGGCACTTGCATTAAAATATTTGAACTTTTCGTTATGAGCATGAATTATATTAAGATTTATAAGAAAAGGCAAGATAAAACTAAATTGTAGTTTCTCCTTAAGGCACCAAAAACAGTCTAAGAAATACATGCAAAAATGTTTGATGGAAAAAAAGAATTAAAAGTATTCATCCAGTAAACCGTCTCATGAGACAACTTATGACTTTGGCTTCAACTATATACATTGGGTATATAAATAAAATTTATATTTATGACTTGGTCGGTCAGTCATAATGCATAGCTATAATAATAATTATAAAGAATACTTTATCGAAAAAACAGTAAACAAAATTTAAAGATTGAACGTGGGTTGTATAACAAAAAGTATGAATTAAAATAAAATCATATTTTAAAAATACACCGAGGTTATATATCGAAGTCTATATTAAGTATACTACGTTCAAAATATACCATACAATATACCGAATCAATATTCTGAAAAATACTATAATATACCGAAAGCTATAATTGGTATATCGATTTAGTACTACGTTCAAAATATACCATACATATACCATACTAAATTAATATACCGAAAAACATTTATAATATAGCGAATGCTATATTTGTATATACCAAAATATATACCGAAGCTTATAATTGGTATATTGATGCAGTATTACGTTTCAAATATACCATTTTGCCATTTTTTGCCTGGTATTGAACATTTCCAAAGTTCCACAAAGTTAGATGGGCATTATATAGGTAGCGGGTACTAAAATATTAGGGGCTAATTTGGCTTTATCTTCGTTTATTATTATGAATCCCATTAAAAACAAAGCAACTGGTAGAACTCAAAATATCGGCTTCAAATAAAAGAAACTTTAATACTTCTTTAATTCATCTACTTTCGACCCTTTTTCTTGTATCTTTTTCTCTCTGTGAGTGTATTAATATGCTCGTTGCTTTCTCAAGTGTCGATTTCCTCATCATTGCAATTTTATTTGTATTTTTTATGTTTTTTTGCATTATTTGTTTCCTTTCTTTGTATATTTTTTTTTGTGCAATTTTATCAGTAGACTGTCAGTGCATCAGCGGCTGGAACTTTTATTGAATTTCCGGCTGGGCGCCGGCAACTTTTTGTCGGGTTTGTGTTGATGTTGCTGTTGGTTTTTTGGTTTATTACGGCTAGTTTATACGCCAGCACTTGGCACTAGAATCCGTAGGTCAGAAAGCCAGAAAGTCAGATAGTCAGGCATCCATCCGTTTAGCTGTCCATGCCATGAGAACTGAGCTGAGCTGTCGGCTGTAAATTACATTTTGCGCACACAGCTTGAATTCGTTAGCCAAACACTAACCAACTGCATATGCTTGATGCATTTCTCCTTTTATCCTTTCCTGTGTTGTTTTTTTTGTGCAGCTCTACCGGATCAAGGACCACCGAAAATAAGCGGAGGACGTCCGCGTTACCAGATTGGCGATTGGGTGCGCATCAACTGCACCGCCGGACGCTCGAAGCCCGCTGTCAATCTGTCCTGGTTCATCAATAGCGAACCCGCGGAGCCGCAAAAGCTGCGCAAATACGACACCATCGTCTCGGGACGCGAGGGACTCGAGACCTCTGTGTTGGGGCTGCAATTTCGTGTGGAGCAACAGCATTTTCGCAACGGCGACATGAAGTTGAAGGTGAGAGAGACGACTGCATATACTTATATATATTTTTCATATGACTAATGGAATTTCTTTTTTTCGTTTGGTGACAGTGTGTGGCCTCGTTGTCGACGTTCTACTGGCGAAGCAACGAGGAGTCCGTTGAGGGCGATCGACCGCAAAAGGCGCCGGTCCTTGAGTCGCGTGAAAGTGACAGCGCCTTTGCGAGTAATTCGCGCGCCGATCCGGTGCAAGGTATGTCATACCGGGAATTATTTGTAACACAATTCTTATCGCTTTTCATTCAACCTTCAAATGCAGCCAGCAATACGGAAATGGGCCGTGCACCGCCGAGTGCGCTGCTGTTGCTAGCGCTGGCCACCGCTGCCACCTTGGCTGGCGTCACCACCTCAGCTTGTTGTTGCTGTTGCAGCACCTCAAGCAGCAGTTGGCCAGCAGCGACACGGCACAGCAGCAACAGCACAAAGGCCAGATCGATACGCGATCAAACGAATGATAAAAAAAATGTTCATAATAAGCTTGATAAGAAAGTGAAGCCCATTGTTGTGGTTGTTGATCTGCTCAGCGCAGCTCGGCAAAAGTTGAAGAGATTCGTGCGATACTCGTTGCTCAATTTGGCAGCAACGCAACAGCAACAGCAACCGCAACAGCAACAGGGGCAGCAACAAGTCGTGTTGTTGTCTGCACGGTAGCTGCATTAAGTCAGCCTCGACTCCTCTGCTCATGCCCGCCCATGCATTTCTCAGCCCCCCGCCCACTCACAAAATTTCCACTGAATTTTCCGTCTTCGCTTCGCAAACAAAAAAAAAAAACAGAAAAAACAAATAACTAAACAGACAAAAAAGATTGCAAAAAAAAAAGAAGAATTGGCAACCAAAAAAATCAAAATCACAAAAATATGAATTGAAGAGAAACCGATAATTTATTTATGTCGTTAACAAAAGCTTTCTTGAATTTAATTTGTATAAACAAAAAACGTAATGATATGCATATATTTAATTACATTTAAACAAAAGCGAATCGCAACCAAAAAAAGAAAACCGTTTTTAGCTGCCACACAAAAAAACACAACAAAAAACAACACAAAAAAAGAATGAAAAACAAAATTGTTAAGCGTATTAAAAGAAGAAAACTGTAAATAGTTAATACTTAATGTATGTATTGTATGTTATTAATTTATAAGTATTTAGCGGCGCTGCACTAACTAAAATGTAAAACAAAAACGAAAAACAATGAAAATATGAAATTAAATCTGAATAACTGAATAACAAAAGATGGAAGCTCAACACAAAAATCAAACAATTTCAATGTAGTGCATTGCAAATTAAACAAAACAAAAGAGTTTAAAGAAATACAAAAAAAAAAACACACACATAAAAATATATATATATTTATTAAAATCTAGAAAAGTAATTGTAAGCATTCTCTAGCTAAATAATAATATTTAATATTAAGCATAGACCTTTCAATGTAATTAATTAAATACGAGTAACGAGTGAATGCGCAAAACAAAAAAAAAGAAAAGAAAAAAGAGAAACACACATTTTATTATATAATGTAATATTCATTATTGATTCAAGCACATTTCGCATTAATTATTTAGACTATAAATTCGTTTTTCGAAAATGTCAAATGTAAAATCTCTCGATATTTGATTTATTTACCATAATATTAAGAGTAAAAATACTTAAAAAATAATCATGAAAATGGGAGAGAAGCAAGCACACGATTTATATTAAAAAAAAAAACAAAGAAAATGATGAAACTTAAATGAAATCTAATCAAATGTAGCATCTAAAAGCTGGTGACTGTTGACAAGTCTTAAAACTAACAAAAACATATCGTAAATTTATAAATTGCCAAAGTTTTTATGTACATGTATGTGTGAACTCAATTACGTATAATGAATTCGAATGCGAATACGAATACGAATACTAATCGATATACGATGCATTATAATGGAACTATTTACTAATTAAGTAATACCGATGTTCAATCCGTTCTCTGTCCGTATTTGTTTATTTGTTCTTATAGATTTAAAACAAATAACAAAAAAGGTTGCAAAAAGTGGTAAAGAGTTTAACTACTAATAACATTCCATGTTATTTTCGCTGTCATCCATTAACAAACAAAAAAAAACAAAAGAGAAAGATAAAAGAGCGCTATCAATTGACAAATTGTTGAAATGTTAACAGTTTAGTTAGCCAATTTTAGAGAAACAATAGCAAAAGTCAAACGAAAAAAGGAAATCGATAATGAAAAACCAAAACAATAGCGAAATGATTGTGATTAAGCCTTAATGAAGAGTTGAAATTAATTCAAACACACACACACTATGAAATTCTATATATATAACACATACTAATATGTAAATAGCCCGAGAGCAGCGCTACATAAAATGCTTTGTCCATTAACAATTACAAATACAATTACAATAACGATTATTAATGCAATTTCCATGCACGAATTATGCCTATAACAATTGTACATACAAAAAAACTACGATTCATTTTTTTCTCGATGCATGTTTCGATTTTGATTTCCGATTGCTGATTGAGCGCATTTTAATTATAAACATAAACATTTGTCATGCATGTGCATTTTATGTGTAAATATTTCGATTTAATGCTAAACTAAATTAGTATTAAGATGTCAAAACAACAAAAAAAAAAAACAAAATGCGCCAATTTTAATGATAAGCGAAATCGATTTAATACTTCGGCTAGCCGAACACAAAATACCCTTGCTTTTTTGATTTGATAAAATGCAACTTCCATTTAAGCTAAGTAAATGTAAATTCCACAAACTTTTCAAAGGGTATAATCGAGTGAATGAATGTGAATGATTTATATAATAAATATATACAAAAAAAAACAAAGAGTTTAATAACAAAACTAAGTGTGCATTGTTGTCAACTGTAAAACTGTTTTTAAGTCTCACTTAATGTCGAACGCTATAAACTACAATTAAAATTAAAATATATATTAACACACATAATAGAACCCAATTTAGGTCGAGCTAAACGATCGAGTAAAAAAACCAAAAAAAAAAAGAATTAAATTGTAAGTGTAAATTATTTGTGTATTTAAAAATCAATTTTTAGATGTATAAAAAGCGTAAGATAAAAATGCATTCGCATATACGATAATACAAGTATAAAAACAAAAAAGGAAAAACACATAATGAGCTGCATACTAAAAATACATAAAAAAAAGAACAGCAAAAAAGCAAAAAAAAAAGAATAAACAAATGCCATAAAGTAATTTAACTTGAATTTAACAACAGCTAAAGCCAACAACAACAAAACAAAACAAAACTCTGTAAATATCTTTAAGCATTAATTCTATGTACGATAAAAGTATCTGACACAGACACAAATCAAACAACAACAACAGAAATTATGAACGAAAACATCTTGAAGACGAATTAATAAAAAACAAAAATAATATTTGTTTCAAAATCAACTGGCGCCCTTTCGGCATTCATGTTCTTAATTCACGACCAATTTATGTAGCCAGTAAAATTGTTATTTCTTCAAGAGGCGGCCAACGCAGAAAATTGGGTAATTTTTGGAAAATATTTCAAATACGTGAAAATGTGCGGCAAGAACGTGACAACTGCATTCCAACGACTGTCCAGCGGCAATAATATGGCAAAAAGGACAACCCAAAACGTTTAGCAGTAAAAAAACGAGAGAAGAAAAGGAGGTAAGAGAAAGGAAGTTCGAGTCTTAGTTGATGTTGGGTAAGTAAATAGTTGAATCTCTTTTCACATTGCTTTGTATCTAGTACAAAAATGTTGCCTTATAATACATTGTATAAGTCGCATTTATGTTCGTCTTATCCGCATTTTCTTTTGGGGGCTAATAAGCTGCCAAAAATAAGCACATTTGATAAATAGATGACAAAGCCAAAAAAATTATTTTGGGGGGGGTGGGGGGAAGATGCCAGCACATTTATTAGCCAACAAAATCGCCGCAAATGAGCTGACTTCCAGCCAGGTGAGGATGACAAAAGGAAAAGCTCTCTCTCCCCCCAAAAAGAAAAGCCGTGTTGTTGGTCAAGCATCTTGGCCATTTTGGCTGGGGCTATCAAATGTCACATAAATCAGATTTGTCATTTAATTACAACAACAACAAAGTTAGTGTGTGTGTGTGTGTGTGTGTTCGTTAAGGGAAAAACGTTGTCTACAAATGTAGCTTAAGCCTGAGCCTAAGCTGATATTAGCCAGACATTCTGCTACTATCAACATTGTTTGCCACATTTCCGCTTTTGCCACTTAAGCTCCCAGTCGAAGTCAAACATATAAACGCGTTACACATGTAAGAAAAAAAGAAAGGAAGATATATATACGTAAGTTGGCCTTTTGCATATTAAGCTCAATTGTCTGCAGCTTAAAAGTTTCATGTTTGATTTCGCACAGGTAAAGTTTTGATTGCCTTAATGATAAGTTAAACTACGCATTAAGGCGGCAAGTGGCAATCAACTTGTCTCGACCCTTGTCAATTTTTGTGATATCCACTCGTTGTACAATTAAATCGAGTGATACTCACTGCACTTCACTTAAAGATATTCGCACATATTCTTCTTCTAGCACTTGGTTCATTTGGTTTTACGCTCTGGTTTCTCAATTCACAATTGTCACGCAGTTTTGTCCGCAACCAGTTGCCTTTTGTTTGCACTCTCAGACATTGTCATAAGCTCTACACTCTCTACACTTTCACCCCTTTCTTTGCCTTGCTCTCATTCAATTTCCATGCAACACAATGTCATGTCTGCTTGCTTGCTTGCAGGTCGTTTCAATTCTTTTGTTTTGTCTTGTTGTTGTTGTTCGTGTTATCATTTGCAGCATTTGAAATGATTTGCAATAAAAGTGTCTGTTGCTGTCCATTGGCCACACCCCATTGGCAAATTACGTGCTGCTCTTGCTTGTAAATATCTATGTTGGTTGCCATTGCCAACACCAAAGCCAAAGCCAACACCATTGCCAACACCATTGCCAACACCATTGTCATTGCCATTGTCATAGTCCTTGTCAGCGTCACGTAATTTCATTGTGTTTGTTTATTTATTTTTTGTCTATATCTATTTGCCTTAATTTCTCTGGCACACGGATTGCGGGCTAAAAGGCGCCCAAGAATGCACTCAATAATTAATCGAGCTGTGACTGAAAGTAAGTTAGTTTCTAGATTATTATTATACCCATAAGGTGGAAGGTCTTATAACTTTATGCCATAGACATGTTCGTCTGTCCGTCTGTCTGTCTGTCCGTCAGAGACTATAAGAGATAGAAATATTAGTTTTGACAGCACTTGCTATTTATATGTTATATTTTGTGCTCCATGGTATATTTGAATGTAGCACTCTATCAATGTATCAATTATAGCCTTTGGTATATTTATAGTATTTTTGGCATATTTTGAACGTAATGCTATATCAATATTCGAAATATAGCCTGTGGTATTAGTTAAGTATCTTGCGGTATATTGATTCGGTATATTTTCAAATTAATACCGCACGTTGAATGTACTGTCTTATCAATACCCGAAATATAGCATTTGGTATATTTTTTAGTATGTTGCGGTATAATAATTCGTTTTGTCCTATTCAAAATGTGCACATGGTATATTTTCAAGGATACCATATCAATATACCAAATATAGCATTTAGTATATTTTCAGTATTTTTTCGGTTTACAGATTTGGTATATTTTAATGTGAATTCTGTACTGTTTAGCTGTCATTCAAAATGAGTAGCAGGTATCTTAAGCTCCTCACTTGTTATTTATATACTTGCTTCGTCTTTAACACTTCATATTTGGCTCTGCGCCAAAAGCTCAACTTCACTAGCTACACTCCTGTGCAAATATTTTGAGCAAAGCATAAATAAACAGCGCACCAAAGTGGGTGGGAAAGCAATGCACGAAAATATATAGAGCACTCGCAGATACAATCATAATTTTTTTTTGTTTTTGTGTAATGCAATAAAAAATGCGTGGCCAAAATAAAAATGCTCATAAAATGCTGGCTGCCAATTTCTGTCTGGGGAGACAGAAACGTAGACAGATAGAAAGAGACAGAGACAGACAGATATATAGATAGAAAGACAGCTCGTCTGCAATTGCAGGCACATAATTTGGCATTGGCTGTTGCCATAAATTATATAGAATTTTGCACAACAACATTTTTTGGGCAGAATGTCATCTGCCGGGGCCTCAACTGCTTTGCTCTGGACTCTGCTCTCGATTGGATTGAATTGGAAGTGCTGTGGAGTTGTGGACGACTCTGTGGAGTTGTTGTCGCAGTGACAGTGCCAATGCCCAGCCAACTCGCATGTTTGGCCATTAAAAGGCATTTTAGGCCTGGTAATGGAAATGGAAATGATTTCATGTCATTGCAGTTACGTGATGTGAAGTGTCACGGCACATTCCTCCAAGCTTAAAGTCCAAGCTTAAAGCTGCAGCTCGTCTGCTCTTGAACGTATCTTCAGTATCTTCTTGCAGTGAAGTCGAGCGGAAAAGTCAATGAGCTGCAGTCCAGAAATTGCCAAAAAACAACACAGAAAAAAAAAACTAAACTACTCGACTTGCAGTTGTTGAAAATTGTTAAGCCCTTTTGCACTGACAGCTAATCGATGACAAACTTTGAAGAGGTAGCAACAGCAACGAGCTGAACTAAATTGTTTTCAAAGCGAAAGTAAACAACAAAAATGCAATAGCTAAACTCTTTTTTTTGTTTTGGGAGGGGAAACACTTTCATTTCACTATGAACATGCCATAAGTTCAGACCAAGTTTCAATAAGTTGAAGATACTTTACAGCATTTTGCCAATTAGTTGCACTCGTCTGTACTTGCCACTTGCCTGAGAAGATTTTCTTTTCCTTTTCTTTTTTTAAAGTAGTCGCTTCATTTTGATCTCCTTGAGATTTTAATTGCAATTTAGTATAAATATGATTAAAAGTGAACATCACTTAATCGTTCTGCTCTCGATTGTAGACTGTCGTTGAGTGCCAAAATTGATTGTCAAGTTGCGTAAATAAGAAGCTTATCCTACAAATTTGGTTTAAAGAAAAGGCCTTGACTTAAAGCCATCAACTGATAAGAGTCTAAAAAACAGACAGTCATGACTAGATTTCAATTGGATCTTGATGCTGATTCAGAGCATACAATTTATTGTTCCGATAATGTCTTCTTCTGTATGCTACTCACATTTCCGCCAAAATTCTTATCACAAATTTATAAGTAAAACACAATTTTCGTCAGCGAATAATACAATATTCAATATTTTAATTTATTCACAAACAAATTATACGATTTTTATTTAATTCAGTTGCTGCTCTGTAACATTTTCTTGCTCCTCAGAATTGCTAAAAATGTTTTTTAACTTCAAATACCGTTCGATTGGACGATACATGCCGCATAAAGCAGGCTTAAACATAAAGCAGGCTTGCAGCATTAGAATAATTATGACTGATATTAGGCGTAACTTCATCGTCGAGCTTACGTTTTCGGACTGACAGTTGAGGATTAAAATTATATTGCACTGACTACTGAGTTATTTTAAAACTAGCGAGAGAACAAATCTTTGAGAGAGGCCAACTTAGCTCAAATCTAAGAAAAGGGACGCTACAGAACACACTTTGAGAGAGGTCAAGAAAGCAAAGGTCTTGAAAGTGTGTTAACTGATAAGAGTTTAATAAAAAACAATTCTCAATTTTAATATTTGAGCACCGACTATTTTAATGAAGACAGAATAATAAGAAAACAATTTGCTGAAATTTTGGGAAATTTGCTTACTTTAAACTTGTCTGAAGTAGTTTTTAATTATTATTTTTTATTAATAAGTATTCGCAACGCATCTTACACAAAATTTGATTATTTTTGCATATAATATATTAAGTATAAGTTGTCATGCTTTGCATTTTAATGATTAACAAACTATTTGGCATTAAATGTAAACGTTTCAAAATTAAAACGTGTTTCACAAGTCAAATTTTTTATACAAATTGAAGCACAACTTTCATTGGATTATAATGGGAATATATTTTATTTTATTGATTATTCAAATTCTGCTTAGTTTTGCTTCTTTAAGTTTTGAAATACTTTGTTTTCACTCTCCCAAAAGCTGCAAGCAAAAAATCTGCAGTAATTCAGTTGAGATTGAATAATAATGCAACCTTCCAGCAGCAGAATATATATGATTACAAATAGATATGACTTCATTGTCGAGCTTTGACTTTATGGAATTTTTAGTAACTATAAAGCATGGAATATTTCTTGAGTTGAGTAAACACAATTCAAAATTTGAGTATGATTTTTGACAACTGATAAGCGGCTCATTGAGAGAAATGTGTAGAGAAATATTTAAGCATTGAAAATTTCAAAGTATTTCTGCTCAACTATATTAACAAAGTATTCGCAAAGATTTCTCTCCTTAGAACAAATGTATAACACACAATTTACATATTATCTCGATACTTTTTTGTTTGTTTTGTTTTTTTTTGTTTTTGCATATGTGAATCCTTTTTTACTGGCATCCCTTTTCATTGGCTGTCTGTCTGTCTGTCTGTTAGCGCGTGTGTCTCATTATTGTTTGCCAGTTTTATTAGCTTCTAAAGATTTTCAGGCTGTCCAGGCCACACATATCTTTTGCTGATTTCATCAGTAAACGGCAGTAAAACGCATTTCGTTACCTTGATTTTTTATGAGCCCACTTTTCGAACACACACACACACACACACACACTTATCAGAGGTGGAGTATTTGTGTGTGTTACAAGTCAAACACTCTCTGGCAAATCTTTTTTTTTTTCTTGCTTTTGCTGTTCTTATCTGAGGCAACAGAATGGTTCATTACATTTGATTTCGAACCCAAACCCAAACCCAAACACGAACTCGAACTGTGGCTGAACCCAGAGTAGGCCAAAGCCTGAGTGGCTGCTGTCCATTTGTTGTGCCTACGCAATGGAAACTCAACCGATATTTGATTTTTTATGACTCGGCTACTTTTCTTTATTTGGTCTTCGGTTTTTGCGCTTTCCTTTTGGCTACCTTAACCTTTTCCCCCTCCTCATCGGCTCATTGTTGGTTGCAGCGATTTCGCTTTTCGCTTAAAATAACAATTTCAAATGGATTTTATTGCCTTGGGGTTAGATTTGTGCTGGCTTGTCATGCTTTTATATGGATATGTCGCCTTCTCCTTGACTCAGCTCAACTCGACTCGAGTCGAGTCGAGTTTTATCGTTTTGCATAAGCGCCTTTTACCAATTTTCTTTGCTCTCTGTCTCGCTGGACACACACACACACAAACACACAGTCACACTCATGTGCCTTTAATCCTGCCCTTAAAGCCCGACAGTCAAGTGCATTACACACACTGCACTCAACAACGGGGCAAACACAAACACGGCTAAAAACATAATAAAAACGACGACAGCGCTCCAAACTTTTTCCCAACAGACAATAATTGAAAATGCTGTGCTGCTTTTGTTAGCCAAAAACTTTTGTGCTGCCATAAAATTTATGTTAATTGAAATTTATGTGCAACCAGCTCTCTCTCTCTGCCTCTCAGCAGCTGCCAAAAATACGAGAAAAAAGAAAACTTTGTGGCAGACGCATCAAAACTTATTTGGCTTACAAACATTTTTGTTTTTGTTTGTTGTTCCTTTGTCTATGGTTAGCTATAGTTAAATCTTGTACACAAACAAATATCGATGATTAACTTGAAAGAAAAGGTTGAATTCAAAGCTTAAGTCATACTTTAATACTCTTTTTTATGACAATGCAAATTTGCAGTAACATTGACACAGTTGGCGTTGGCCATAAAACGTTTTCCGCTGCTGCAGCCTTCGATTGCATTTCGGAAACGATTTTCCGCACATTATTGACACATGTGGGGAAGGCATTATGCAAAAATTTATGGCGGAAGCATTTAGGCAATGAACATTTATGGCTGCGGTACTTAAAAGTGCAGTAAACGCAACGGACGTGGCTTAAATTAGTTAATTTTATGCCGCCCTCTGTCTGCTCGCTCTCTTCCTCCTTCGCTTTCTCTCTTTTTCTTTCACTCTCTTGCTCTCTCTTTCTCTCTCTCTCCGACCAGAAAAAACATTTTAACATTAAGCACTTCGGCTCGTATGTGGAAAATGTGTTTGGAGTTTTTTAAACCTTCTGATAATTACGAGCGCTGTTTATGGGCTGTTGGCAAAATATATATATACAAGTACTTGTATATACAATAATGTGCATATGTGTATGTGTGTGTGTGTGTGACTGGGTGAGTGTATAGAGTGAATGTGGGTGCCTTAGCCTGTTTACCATAATTACCTGTTTATAATTAATTAAAATGCAATAAGCGTAAATTTGATAAAACCGGCACGCACATGCTTACTTCGCTTACCTCGCGTGTCAGCAATTTTTGCAGGCACTGTGTGCGAGTGTGTGTGTGTGGGTGTGTGGGTGGCCAAATTAAATGAAATTGATAAACTAAATTACAATCGAATGGATAAAGCGTAATAATGCGTTGCAGAAATTAATTCATAAATTATTCAGTGAGCAGCTGAAAAGTAGGCAACACTTTTTTTTTCATTTTGCACTTTTACATTTATTCCTGTTCAATTTTCTGCATTTGCTGGCACAATTTTCGGCCTCAATGGCATTATTCTAATTTGATCTGCAGACCATTGAGCCTCACAATCAGTTAAGTTCAGCTCTCGCTCCTTGCCTTCTGCAAATTGCAATATCAACACATTGCCAATGACTTCGACAAACAATAATACCTATGTATGTATGTTGTTGTTATTTAATTTCCATTGCATTTTGCTTTATGACCACATCGCATGCACATCGCAGGCCCACGCTTATTGACCATGAATAACCAACGGAAATGCAATACCCGCTGCGGTCCCGTTTCCTGTCTGCGCCATGCCAAAGCTCTCTTGATGAATCATATTGTGTGTGTTTATGATAGAGAATGAGTGCGGGTGTGTGTGAGTGTGTGTGTGTGTGTGTGTGAGTGTCTGATGGTGTGCACTTTAATTGTGGTGACGTTTTAATTTATGACTAAACGTTAATTAAATGACGTATCGTGCACGTGGGGAATTCTCCTCCTGTTGATATCATTTCACTTTTTTGTGTCTAAATACTTTCGGTTATTTAGTTTAGTTGCCTAAAACAGTTGTTGACTAACTGAAAATGTTTTTTTTGTATCCCAATAGCAACTCCAATTTAAATTTGTAATTCGAAATTATTATTTTGTTTATTTTTAAAGCGATCAAATTTCCAATCCTGGGATCAACAATGTAACAAGCTTTAAGTATTTATACATAAAAGGAACTGTCCAATGACAGCTAAGTCCAGCTGCTTCCCAGCTGCTGCCACAAGTTTCATCTTAACACAAATACGACATGAATTTTTCTTCTTATAAGAGCGCAACATTTATTAATACTGCTTTTATTTCAAAATAATCTTTGCGGCAGCAAATCATTATATTACATTGTCAGATACTATTTAGTACTTTTGCAAATAAAGTTTAAATTAAACTAAAATTCTTTTTATTATTGTGTATTTACTTGTCATGACATATAATTGTTCAACATGTAAACAAAATCTTACGGAAGTGGTAAGTGAAGTAAGTATTGTTAAAATAGCTGAAGACATTAATACCTTTTCCTCTTGAGCTGCGGACCAAAAACTTACAAGTGTTGGATTTTCAGATGACTCCAGATTTGATGCAAATCAATAGAGAAGGTCCTGACGATACTAGCTGTATGTGTCCCTCGAAAATCCGACACGATATAGCCGAGATATAGCTTCTTTTCTTTTTTTTTTTTTGTTATTAAAATAATAACGAAATGATAACAAAGATAGGTGCACTGTTACCTAACTGGGCAACGTAAACAAAGCTTCTTTTCGAAACAAGTTCCTTACCGCACCCTCAAAGTATGCTATAAAAAGTTGAATTGTTTGAGCGCCAATTTCAAATTTAAGATTTTAGAATCATTTTTTGTCATATCTCTGTCAAATCCTTAAGGATCTGCAAAGGACATACCTTTTTGTAATCAGGGTAACCAGGGCTATCATCTGGCATTCAAGGATTTGAAGGACCTTGCAAAAAAAAGGACGTCATTTTTTTTCAAGGGGTAGGCATAGAAAATTTGATAAAATCTCGGAGAATACGCCGTATCTCGGCCATTTAAAGGACGATCTGGATGTCCTTTGGCACAAGTATAGTCCTAATCAAAACAAAATAATTGGCACACCGAAAAGGACGAATGTCCTGCAAACAGACAAGTTACAAGGACTTTTTTGAATACAGAAAATAACGTATATCTCGGCCGTATCCTGTCTGATCCTTGCGAGTCCTGTGTCAAACGTAATATATTTCTTAGTCCTATCATCCTGCCAAAGGATATTCAAATCGTCCTTGTAGTTCTCGAGATATCCTGCAATTGGCAATTTTTCACATTTTTTCATGTGTCCCGGACGAAAAAATTACAAGTGTTGGATTCTTAGATAACCCCATATTTTTTTGATGCCAATCGATAGAGAAAGTCCTTGCGATCCTAGCAATATATGTCCCTTAAAAATGCAACAGGATATGGCCGAGATATCGCTTATTTTTTTAAAAAGATCCTTATTGCACCCTCAAAGTATGCTACAAAAATTGAATTTTCAGAGCGCCAATTTCAAATTTTAAATTTGAAAAAAACCCAACCCACAAAATTCAAAATGTATTGTGTTATTTTTTGTCATACCTCTGCCAAATTCTAAAGGATCTGCAAAGGACATACCTTTTTGTAATCAGGGTAACCAGGGCTATCATCTGGCATTCAAGGATTTGAAGGACCTTTCAAAAAAAAGGACCTCAAATTTTTTCAAGGGGTAGGCATAGAAAATTTGGTAAAAACTCGGAAAATCCGCCGTATCTCGGCCATTTGAAGGACGATTGGAATGTCCTTTGGCACACGGATAGCTATAATCAATACAAAATGATTGGCGCCAAAAAAAGGACGAATGTCCTGCAAACAGTCAAGTTACAAGGACTTTTTTGAATACAGAAAATAGCGTATATCTCGGCCGTATCCTGTCTGATCCTAGCGAGACCTATGTCAAACAAGTTCTTTTGCTGCTACCTATCATCCTGCCAAAGGACATCAAAATCGTCCTTGTAGTTCTCGAGTTATCCTTCTATTGGCAAATTTTACGCTTTCCTCATGAGCCGCGGGCGAAAAAATTACAAGTGTTGGATTCTTAGATGACCCCATATTTTTTTGATGCCAATCGATAGAGAAAGTCCTTGCGATCCTAGCAATATATGTCCTTTGAAAATGCGACAGGATATGGCCGAGATATTGAATAATTTCGAAAAATGTTCCTTATTACACCCTGAAAGTATGCTATAAAAATATTATTTTTTAGGCGCCAATTTCAAATTATTTAATTAACTGCCAAAACTTAAAATCCGTTAAAATAGAAGAAATAATATTGCCTCCTCAAAGTATGCTACAAAACTTGAATTTTTAGAGCGCTAATTTCAAATTTGAAATTTGAAAATAACCCACAAAAAACCCGTTAATTTAAGAAACCATTATTTTTGTATTACTTTTTGTCATATCTTTGCCAAATCCCTAAGGATCTGCAAAGGACATACCTTTTTGTAATCAGTGTAAGCAGGACTATCATATGGCATTCCAGGATTTAAAGGACCTTTCGAAAAAAAGGACCTCAAATTTTTTCAAGGGGTAGGCATAGGAAATTTGGTAAAATCTCGGAAAATCCTCCGTATCTCGGCCATTTGAAGAACGATCGGGATGTCCTTTGGCACAAGTATAGTCCTAATCAAAACAAAATGATTGGCACACCAAAAAGGACGAATGTCCTTGAAGGAGCCGAGTTACAAGGACTTTTTTGAATACAGAAAATAGCGTATATCTCGGCTGTATCCTGTCTGATCCTTGCGAGTCCTGTGTCAAACGTGATATATTAGTTAGTCCTATCATCCTGCCAAAGGACATCAAAATCGTCCTTGTAGTTCTCCAGATATCCTGCAATTGGCAAATTTTATGCTTTTCTCATGAGCCGCGGACGAAAAAATTTCAAGTGTTGGATTCTTAGATGACCCCATATTTTTTTGATGCCAATCTATAGAGAAAGTCCTTGCGATCCTAGCAATATATGTCCCTTGAAAATGCGATAGGATATGGCCGAGATATAGCTTTTTTTTGAAAAGAGTTCTCTAATGCACCCTTAAAGTATGCTATAAAAATTGAATTTTAGGCGCGCCAATTTCAAATTTTAAATTTGAAAATAACCCACAAAAAACCCGTTAATTTAAGAAACCATTATTTTTGTATTACTTTTTGTCATATCTTTGCCAAATCTTTAAGGATCTGCAAAGGACATATCTTTTTGTAATCAGGGAAACCAGGGCTATCATCTGGCATTCAAGGATTTGAAGGACCTTGCAAAAAAAAGGACGTCATTTTTTTTCAAGGGGTAGGCATAGGAAATTTGGTAAAATCTCGGAGAATACGCCGTATCTCGGCCATTTAAAGGACGATCTGGATGTCCTTTGGCACAAGTATAGTCCTAATCAAAACAAAATAATTGGCACACCGAAAAGGACGAATGTCCTGCAAACAGCCAAGTTACAAGGACTTTTTTGAATACAGAAAATAGCGTATATCTCGGCCGTATCCTGTCTGATCTTTGCGAGTCCGGTGTCAAACAAGTTATATTGATGCGACCTATCATCCTGCCAAAGGACATCAAAATCGTCCTTGTAGTTCTCGAGATATCCTGCAATTGGCAAATTTGACGCCTTCCTCATGAGCCGCGGACGAAAAAATTTCAAGTGATGGATTCTTAGATAACCCCATATTTTTTTGATGTTAATCAATAGAGTTGGTCCTTGTGATCCTAGCAATATATGTCCTTTGAAAATGCGACAGGATATGGACGAGATATAGCTTTTTTTCGAAAAGAGTTCCCTAATGCACCCTTAAAGTATGCTATAAAAATTTAAAAATGTTGGCGCCAATTTCAAATTTGAAAATATCACAATACTAAAAATTCGTTCTATTAAATAAATAATAACAAAGCAAACATATTTTACTATTACTCTTTAATGTTGTACTGCATAAAAAATCAAAATCTACAATAAGCATAACATACAACATTACAACATAATAAAGAAAATCATAACATAACATAACATATAACACCTTCTGTATTAATTTGCAGTATTCAATTTGCATAACAAGGCCTTCAACTTAATGAATATAAAATGGTTTAATTTCATTAAATAAATGTCTGCTTCTTTTGGTTTATTTGATTTATACTTTACAAAGTAATCTTAAACATTTTAATGTCTCTTATACAAAACCCATTAAACATAACAGTTAAAGATCGAACAGAACTTCTGATGAGCCCAAAAAGAATACGTGGAGGATGTGAATGAATGTCGCTTTTCTGCAAATCTCTTTTACAGTTTCATTTGTTAATTTACAACACGCACAACTTTTAGCTTAGCTTTAATGGAGAATATGTTGAGGAGCTGCTTCTGCCGCTGCTTACCCTTCATTACGCGTAGTTGCTTATTGACTATCATTGAAATGCTAAGCGCATTTCGTTTACATTTTGCATTTATTTACAAGAACAAGTTTTGGCTACCTTTCGTTCACCTCAATCTGCCAGTTAAGTTATCATTATCATTACCCAATATCAATGCCAAGCTGCATGTGTCTGCCCGGTGCTATTTGGACGGCTAATGCTAAAATACGAGTGTGATAAGACCATGAAGCGGGACAGGGGCGGGGCGGTGGTTAAGCTGTTTTGCGTGCTTTGCAACTGTTTCACTTGGCCACAATCGAACGCCTTTGTATGCAAATGAGCTGCAAATGCAACAACAACAACAAAGCAGAGAAGTAACAACTGCTGCATGCCACCTTTCTTCGATGCATTGCATTTCTCACGTGCCACACTCGCAGCTGTCAGGCTGCTTGCGGCTTGCGGGTCGAGCCTGTGTGGCATGCTAAGGCTTTAGCCTTATGAGTCATTTTGGCCCAAGCCACGTTGGCCTTATTTGTTTGTCTTGGCTCGAATGTATTATGCGGTTTGCTGCACACTTTCGTGTTTGCTGCTTTTGTTTCGCTTATTTCTTTTTTGTCAATGTCCATTTTTGGACTTTCGTTTCGTTTTCGGTTTCGGTTTCAGTTTCTGGTACAAATTGTTTCGCAGGCTCAAAGTGGGTGTGAGATGTTGTTGGTTTTGTCGGCCTTTGTGACTCAAGCTTACAAAATTAACATAAGCAAAATGATTGTTATCTTAGCTCAGGGGTAAAAGACTCAAACTGTCAAGTGATTTATAGTTTTTGCAAACAACAAAGCAAATGATTCACATACAATTATTGCTAACATTTGTAATTGAGGAAGTTTTTAAAAGGAACTAAGAATTGAACATGATTTTAGCTTATAATTTGGAATACTAAATGTTTGAATATAAATTTACATTTGCAGTTTTTAAAGTCAAGTTTGACTAACAAAAAATCGTCATAAACAAACTTAAAATATCATTTTGCTTTTACATGCTATTTCCATTGTGGATTGAACTGACTCTGGCAACTTGACATTGATTGGATTTAACACAAATGTACACATAAATAAACATGATAACTCTCCCATTCATTGGCTATTTACAGCTTTACTTTGAGGAGACATTGTTTTGCTTTTCCTATGCGATTTGCTGCCTTGATGTTTTCATTTGGGATTTACTAATTGGGCTGGCTTTACAATATTCTTATGGCTTAACTTATGGCCTCCTTAACATATATGACTATCTTTTTGGGGGTGCATTCTTAATCCTATTAGGTTGTAATTATATCTTTAAAGTTTAGTTTCAAATATGTAGATCATGTGTGCGTTTTATACAATTGAAATGTTTAAATTTGATATGCGCCAAATGCGGATAAATGTCTAGTGAGATGAGTTAGAAAATACAATTTAGTTGAAATAATACAAATACGAGCAAGAATTTACCTAGAGATATGGGAAAATGATAACAATTTACTAGAACTTTCTCATCTTTGTCCATATGTTGATTTGATTAAATTTGATTTAAACATTAAAAAAATATATTTTACAGCTTTTTGAACTAATCGATTATTTTTACACTAAATGAAAATTAAATTTTCATAATATTTCTTTGAATTTCTTTTGAGTTGTGTAACATGTTTATCATATTTCTTGTGGCTTATTGTTAACACTTAATATTTACAAGTTCTTATCATATACTTAAATGCTCAAATTGAGTAGTTCTGCGTCATGTAAATATTTAAATAGTTACATAGTTTTATAGTATTTTAATGTGATTTTTTTGTGTTTTGTCGTTTTTCATTTTGTTAGTTTTGTAATTTTGAAAGAGTTTTTGTTTTGCATTTGCCTGCATATATATATATTTAATATTCATACACACACACACACACACATCAAATGGAATTTAAATATATGGTATGTATATTTAATTTTAGCGCAACGTACTCAACGTTAAGTGTATGTAGATTTTTCTATGAAATTTGGCATAGGATATGTTTGCTTTTACACTTGAATTTTTCATTTCATTCTTTTGAGATATGACAGAGAGCTGCTCCCTTCTAGTTACTTTGTGCAACATTTTAATGCATTTGATTGCACATTCACTATCATTTCACTTGCTACACGAAAAGGGCGTTCAGCGTTTAGCTTAAGCACCAGCTGATGAAGTCAGTTAACTGCCAGCGCCTTCGGGTGGCCAACGCCAGACTCCAGCCAAGGTGCCAAGGAGCAGCAGCAATGCTGGCAGCAGCGAGATGAGATGCGACGGTTGTCTCGAGGCAGCAGCACCTGTAAGAATTTACGCTTTAGTAATTTGCTCAACACACAACAACAGTTACTTTATAGCATTCCCCCCTCTCCCAGTGTTTTACCAATTGTGCTGGATTTGGCAGCAACTGTTTCACGCGATTCCAAAGCCGGCGCACGCTGCTGACGATCGCTCTCGACGCTCTCCTCATTGCTCTGCCAGTAGAGCGAACTGATCTTTGCCACACACTAAACATTGAATAGAGTTAGTTTAGCTCTAAAGCTTGCTTACTTCAGCTACTCTCACCTTGAGCTTCATGTCGCCATGCTTAAAGTGATAGCCACGCACTCGGAACTCGAGACCTAAGCGCGACATCTCGAGGCCATCGCGATTGACCACAACTTTGTCGTACTGCTTGAGATGCTGCTTCTGCGCTGGCTCCCCATTGATCAGCCAGCTCAGGTGGCAAGCGGGCTTGGACGGTGACGAGGTGCAGTTGACGCGCACAGTGTCCCCGATCTGATAGCGCGGCTGTCCGCCTGTTATTCTCGGTCCATGATTGGGTGTCACTATAAGTAAAGATACGTTTCGTTAGATCAGAGTGAAATGGACTTAAATAATATATTAATACAACTTGTTGTCATTATTAAACAAGCTAGTGTGAGACACCCGCTCTGAAAAAAAGCAGAACAGCGCGATATTATTCTTCTAATATACTAAAAATATACCAAAGGCCATATTTGGAAAATGTGCTAAAACAATAAACGGTATTATTATAATAATATACCAGAAATATACTGCAACAACTAGAATATACCAATGGTTATATACGTAATTTTTATATACTATACCATTCAAAATATAAAGTATACCAAATTAATATACCAAAACATCTAAATCATGCCTAGGTCTATTTTCAATATATCAAAATACTTTTTGATCTTGATCTACTTGCTCTGCAATAGTAAGTGCTGTCGGAAATAAATTATAGCACTTTCTCTTATAGTCTACCGCAAAAATACTAAAATATACCAAATACCATATATGGTATATAAATCAAAATATACCAGATTGTCAGGGAAAGCTAAGACTTCATTGCACTTGGCGGAATTTGTCATATGAAATAACTTATTCTTTAATAACTTTTACAATTTTTAGTCGAGTACTTTAGTTATTATTGTTTATACCAATCTTACAGGATTTATTGAATACAAAAATTGTAAGTTTCTAACATTAATGCTTCACTTTTGCAATTATTCAAGTGGCTTTGATATAAGTAGTTGCCAAAGAATTTGTCTATATTATTTCTGTGATTTTAAAATGAAGTCAATGTAGAATATGAAATTGTATTAAAGTGTTCCTTAACATTTGAAAATATACAATTGATTTTTAACTCAACACTCTATTTTGGGTTATTTTTAAAGAAATATTCTAAAGAATTTATAATTAAAAAGTGTAGGAAAGATACAAAAGTATCTCAACGCGTATGCATTTCCTGGCAAAACAATTTACAAATAAATGATTTAGTATTTCAACTCTCAAAGGTCAATCATAAAAACCTAAACTATTCTTGCCTAAAACCCAAAAGTTGGTCACGAAACTTAGTAAACGTTTTTATAAATTATTAATGATATTTGCTATTCATTAAGGTTAAAAGTTCCAACAAGAAATAGTGCTAGAAATGTGCGTCTTTCAATTGGGTTGAGTTGCGTTTTACTTGAACTATTTTCAATCGCTTTATTTAATAAACCCTTGTAATTAGTTTATTTGTAATTTGCTCGCATATTTACACCCAGCAAACAGAAAAAAGTAATGTATTCTCTACTTTGCTGCTTTCCAAACGCAGTTATTTCATTTTAATGAGCCAAGAAGATTGAATATTTTGTTTGGCCCCTGCAATAGTGAGTGGTATAGTAAAGTTTCCTCATACAGTCTTGGCCAGATGGCAGTTTACTTGAGTTCCGTTTGTTTTATTATTTTATATGCAGCATACGAGTATTTGGCTTACTTTTGTGCCCATTTCGTTGCCATAATGAAAGCCATGTGTGGAGTGTAAGGTGGAGGTGGGAGGGGTTGAGACTTGGACTTTGGAGCTGGGGCATACTTAAGATTTATGTTGAGATTTGTGCCAGTAAAATACAAAACACGGCACACAGACCCACAGACCCACAGAGGGGCAGCAGCAACAGCAACAGCGCACATTTTATACGCATACGAAATGCTTATTCAAAGTTTATTTTAGCGTGTGTATCTCAGTCTCAGTCTCAGTCTCCTTCGCCTTCGCCTTCTCCTCCCCCTTCACTCCGTAGGCGTGTTGCTGTTGGTGTTAAGGCATCTGGATATGGCTAGGACTTACGCCCACGACCACTTGGCCACACGCTCGTTCGCTTCTTCGCTCATTGCTTGGCGCTTTTGGGCATACAACAACCAGAACGTTGAACGAGAGAAATGGAAAGAAAGGAATCAAGTCAAGTGTGGCGCCCCCTGGCGTCCAGTTAACGCCCACTGTGAGACGCAGTCGAGTGTTTGTATGCATTATAAATATATATACATACTATATATCTGTATATGGATGGTACTATGCCAAAACCAAAGACTCACACTGCAATAAAAACTGACGTTGGATTTCTTGTTTCATTTTCATAACATTTCCACAGCTGCCCCTGTGTGTGTGTATTTGTTGCTTGACTCTCTGCCATAAAATAAAATTAATTTTTAATGGTTTTGAAAAAAAAATTAATTTTCTTTAGAAGTTGCCGGAGTTTTTGTTGTGGCTTCTCGGCTCAGTTGAGCCAGCCACTGGCCGCATGACAGGCTCAGGCTCAGGCTCAGGCAGAGAGTAACCCAAAGCAGATATCCCCACATACACACATATATAACATATAGAGGTTATACTATATTGTATGTACAACATACAACAGTTCCAGCTCCAGCTCCAGCTCCAGTTGTAGGTCAAAGCAAGAGAGAGGTTCTCGTTGCTTATTTGTAATTTATAAAGTGAAGTTTACTTTACTTTGCTTGCTCACTTTTTTCCTCCTCTTTTTCTTTTTTTTTTCTGTCCAGAATTTCAATTTAGTGCAGCCGCCTCTCTCTCATGTGTGTGTGGAGGGGGCGTGGACGCATGGCCATATGGATAATATGAAGCTTTATAAAATATGAGTGTGTGTGTGTAGCATACAATAATATATATGGTATATAGTATAGTATAATACTGAATATGGCACTCACAGTGCGAAAGAGGCTGCGTACATATTAAATGCCAAATGCCAAATGGCAAAATGGCAATTGCATTTGGCTTGTAAATTGCATTTCTGTTTGACTACCGTTGAATTAGGCTTGCATTTGTAAAAATGTCGAAATTAAATTCACCGACAAATTGATTGTAGCCAGCCTCTCCGATACAAAAGTATTTCGCAAAAAGAAACTCTATTACGATAGATATTAAGCACAATCAGATTACAACAAAATGTTAAATGTTAAATGAAAAGCCAATTTTCTCAATATGTCTGCAAACTAAACAAAAGCTCACAACCAAATTGAGTTTTGCCAGTTTCGCAACAAATTGACTTGGATTAATATGCAAATCAGATTTTTCATGAGATTTTGTTTGACTTTGTTGTTAATTTAAATGTTATTATGTTGAAGCAATTGAATGTGTTTGATTTTTAATAAAATTACACGTTTGCTTTTAAGACAAAATGTGACACAGTAACTTCATGCAAACAAATACTTTGCACTTAAATATTTTTTGCAATTTATTAAAAAGTTCATTTGCCTGATATTCTTGTTGTTTAATTTGTAAAAGAATTATATAATTCGATTTCAAGTAGCATTAACTTAAATGCATTATGAATACAAAAATTCAATTAAAAGGGAAACATAACAAAAACACATTTCATTCAATTTTTAACAAATTCCTAAACCGTTGTTAGGAAAATCCTTTGAATGAATTGTTTAATTATAATTTAACTAAAAGATATTTTTCTAACATTATTTTATGAATTCGTTAAAATGTGATAGAATATAATGTAACAAAATTGAAAAGAGCATAAACTCAAGTAGCATAAAAGAAAATCTAGAACTAAAATATAAATTCAATATTAAAATGCAATTTAATAAATAAAACTTTTTTAAGCAAATACTAGATATTTAAAAAGAAGTCTCCAATTTAATTAAAAGTGATTTTCCTTACAATGCTTTAGTAGTTTTCAAAAAATCTTAATATTAATTAATTTCAAGTCGCATAAATGGAATTGGCATTTAAAATGCAAAGAATCTCAAGAAACTTTAAAAATGTCTTTCCCATCTAATTCATGATTAGTTTCATCGATATGTTTTAGAAACTATATGAAATTGAGTGCAATTTTATTTTAACAAACTTTTAATTTGCATTAATTGATTTTAATGTACTGAATAATCAAATCCTATATATTTTTTTGTTATTTAAAAGTTCTCCAATTTAATATAAAAGTTATGTCATCATTTTTCGGGCAAGTCTTTTGCGTTTCGGTAAAACTATTACTTAAAGTTATTGGCCAATTGTTGGGGGCACTTTAACTGTCAGACAGTTAAGATCAAAAGCCTTTTCACACACACACACACACACATATACACACACCTACCCCCCTCAGGCAGCTTCTGATAATTGTTTTCATATTATATGGCTGGTTTTTTAAGCCAACGCCATATTGTCGCACTTTAGTTTTATTTGTGGCATAAATCTAAAGGTGCCCCACACACACACACACACACACACATACACTGACACATATGTGAGTGTGTGTTGGTGCGTTGCGAGTGTGTTTACAATTTATTCTGGCAAAAACTTTGCACGCAACGACAACACCAACAAAATTATTCGGACCTGCGGCGACCGCAGACAGAGGAGTGTCAGAGAGAAGAGAGGGGAAGGAGAGGGGAAGTAGAGGGGGAAAGGGCAGCTGCAATAAGTCGAATGCTGTTTGCTGCTGCTGCTGCTGCCGCTGCTGCTGAAAGTGAGGTGAAGTGGGGCCGAGAACATGAGAACATGGGAACATGGCTCAAGCATTTTCCTATGACTAAGCAGTTTTCGGCATCGCATTTTAGGGCGGTTGCCTCGTTTGCTACCTTTTGTGCAGCCAAAAGGAAAACGTAAACGAAGAGCAGCAAAAAAACACACACACATCGAGTTGGAAAATCATGGCGAAAAGGTGAAAAAGCAGCCCAGCTGCCTGCAGGCGGCCAAATGCCAGCGACAAGCACAACAACTGGGAGCATTTTAAGTGGCAAAACGAGCTTGAGAGCTGATGGGAAGAAGGAGTATGGGAAGGGGAAGGGGAAGGGGCAGAGGATGGGGAACTGCTTTCAAGCTGCGCATCTAGTCAACACACAGCTGGGGGTGCCTTTTAATATGCTGCGGTATGTTTTCCCTTCCCATATTATTTCTATTTTTTTGTGCTTCCTTTTCGGTTCTTTTTTTTTTTTTGGGCAGGTAAGCGCACTTTGCAGCTGCTGTGGAGCTGGCGATAAGCTGGGGCCAGAGTGAGAAGAGAGAGGGGAGTGGAGAGGAGAGCTCCACCACTTGATCTATATGCAAAGCCTGTCTATGTGTGCGTTTGGATTATGCACATGTTGGGCGCCTTGAGTCGCAAATTCTCCGACTTGTTGTTAAGTGTTTCTCGACAAAGCAAAAAAAACACACAACCGAAATTTTAATAAACATTTGCAGCCATGAATTATGTGAGTGTGCCGCAAAATCCGAGTGCTCATCTGAATGGCCATTGAAGAAAACAAGTGAGAAAGCTGCAGTCGAGTCTGCTTGACTTTGAGATACTTTAAGAAACAGTGCGGTATTATTCCTAAAATATACCAAAAATACTAAATGCTATTTATTTCATTTTGCTATATTATTATATTCAAAATATATCAAAAAGATATACCAAAAACTACTAAAATGTACCGAAGATAGGGACAAGGACTTCTTTAGGAGAGGCATATACAAGTTACCATCAAAATGACAGAAAATCATCGAAGGCAACGGTGCATATAGCACTTAAATCGGACAATGCTAACTATGTTGAAATCGTCGTCAAAAATCAATAAAGAAACCGGTATGTCATTACCAAACAATCTAATACTATTAAACTCATAAATATACTATTAAATATATAAAAAATATATCAAATTATATACCTAATTTATATACCAAAAATTAGTAAAATATACCAAAAGCTAAATATGTTATTTGCATATACTTTTACATTCAAAAATATATCATAAAACATAAAATGTGCCGAATTAATATACCAGAAATACTAAAAGTTAATTTCTGGTATATCAATATACTAAGTGATCTTCATCTCTTTGATCTGCATTAACAAGTGCTGTCGGAAATAAAGTATATCTGTGTCTCTTAAGCTGTTTGAGATCTAGATGTTCACACAGACGGACGGACAGGCAGACATGTCTATAACGCCTCGGCTGTTGACGTTGATCAAGAATATTACTATATTCTTTATGAGGTTGAAGATGCCTCCTTCCGTCTGTTCTACCCTACGTTTAGCGGGTATTAAAAACACCAAAATCTGGCCATAAATTAGGCGAACAAAACACTCAACACTCAGTCTTAAAGTTAACGGGGCTTCGGCGCATAAAAACTCATTTAGTGGGCATTTAAACTATAAGTTGACCTTTTGCCTTGTAACATTTCCAAAGTTTACAGCTCATTAGCGAAAGGGGGAGAAGGCAGCAAGGGAAGAGAAGAGAAGAGAAGAGAAAACGAGAACAAGCAGAGACAACTACTATAAATATGAGGCTGTAAGTGCTGCTTGGCCACTCAAAGCTCATAAAAATCACATTTACTTTTCCTTTTCTCTTATATATGTTTTATTTCCTAGCTGATGGGAGGGTTGAGGGGGGGTGGGGGGGGAGGCAATTGCTTTTTATATTGTAAAATCGATAAGCGATCACATTATGTGTGCATGTGGAACGTGTGCGCGAAAGAAGAAACTCAGCAGGAAGCAGCCAAGTGAGTTATATGTATGTTTGTCCTTTAAAGTGCACTTAACCATAAATTCACACACACACACACACGCATGCACACATACATTGCGCTGCTTGGGGGACAGGACATATGCAGCTGTAGATGCCCTTCTACGGCTTCTTCGGCAGCCTTGCGTGCTCATTAATTATAAAACAACGCGTGTTACTTTTATTTCTGGCGCGGCGCAGCGTCAGATACAGATACGGCAAGGACCCGGATATGGAGACGAGAACGAGAAGGAGAAGCAGAAGCAGAAGCAGTAGGGCTATGGAATAACAGTAACTGTAACAGTAACTGGTTACAGTAATGTTTTCTTAACTCAAACATGCCCTCAACGACGACAACGCGACGCGTATCGCACATTAAAAATCGTTGCCATATGTAAAAGCAAAGATAACAAACGGACGAACAGCGCAACAAGGGATGGGAAGGGAAGGGGGAGGAGTAGAGGGGGGGAAGGCATAAGTGGATGCCAGCATTGAGCTGAAGAACAACTGTCGCGATTTTCGCTGTGCACTCTGCATCTGCTTCTGCTTCAGTGTTGCCTTTACTCGAAGTTGTCGCCAATGCTCCCGCAGCGACGCAGCAACTTCAGCCGGCCACCATGGCGTATGAGTAATGGATGCGCCACAGAGCGCAACAGAGAACAAAAAAGCTGAACGCAGCGCGACATATTTTGACCGCAGCAGCAGCAGCAGCAGCAGAAGATGAAGCGACCAGCATAATGTAAATTCCAATTGGCTGGTGCCTCTCTAAAGGAATTCCAAGAGGACTTGGTTAACCAGCAAGGGGCAAAATGCCAAAGAGCTGCCAGCATGCACACGGCAAGGAAAAAGCAATTAGACAAGAGGTGAAAATCAAAAGATGACTAAAGTATTTTCAAGTAAAAAGATGAAGGAGTATTGTACAATACCACAAAATAATAAGAGAAACTAGAAATTGAATTTAGTGGAAATAATAGAAACAATGAGAGAATACAGACCTAAAAGAGTTGTAGTCTAATTATAAAGTTACTGCAGAAAAGATTTAATATTACCATAAACAACAATGAAGAAATATATAAATCAAATGTTCAGAGTTTTACGAAAACAAAAAAAAAAAACAGGAAATCAATTTGAAAATGATGTATGAAGATACAGTTAATAAAAATTGTTATGATCATAACTTTCAGTCTGCATTGTGCAAATATTTGATGCATTTTCTAATAAAGAAATGCAAAATCTTGTTACAAGAAGTCAATATAAACAAAATAAATATTTTTGCTCACTTATATTATAGTTGTATTATTACTATCAAATTTATGTACTATTTTACTTCTGCGCATGGAAATCATTTCCAATTGACAACCAAGAACTAATATAATGCCAATACTTGGGTTACTTTTGACATAACTATAAAAAAAACGAGAACTCAGGTGTGAATTGTTACCAAAGAAATAAATAAACTAGATTTATAGAATTTCCTGCAAGAATTCTATAAATATCAAAATAGATATATAGAAACTGAATTTACATAAAAATTCAGTAAAATAAATGCGCTTCATAAGCGATAAAAATGTTAATAGCTCAGAACTAAAATAAAAGCGATGTCAAAAGAAGACTTTTGATTGGAATGAAGCGATTAATAAAAAAAGCGATGACGCTGAGCGAAGCTCGGCAAAACTATAACAATAAATTGCACTCTAATTCTTGATCACAATTTGGCTGTGGTTTTTCTCTGCCCGATATTAAGTTTTATGCCCACTGTAGCTGCTATAGCAGTAGCTATGGATATTGCTGTCATGGCAATGGGGCTGTGGGACACTCGAAGTAAACGCACTAAAGCATATTTTATGGCTCACTTGCAGCAGCAGCAGCAGCAGCAGAAGAGCTAAGAGCATGAGAAGGAGAAGGATAAGTAGAGGGAGAGAGTGGCAACGAGGACAAGAATGATGATGATGATGATGATGATGATGCTGGGACGCAGTTTTGTTGCGTTGATGATGAGTCAGTTGCCCCTTTTTTGGTTCGATTTGCAACGCCCACAGCTCTTCGGGGGCTGTGGGAATAGAAGCAGCCTTTTTTTTTGTGTGTTTGGTTTCAGCTTCTTTTTTTTTTTGCCATCTCTCGCTCTCTTGTTGTTTTCATGGCTTGAAGCCATGTCGCCCAATTGGCAGCCGGGCACATTGTTTAATATGCAAAACCATTTCCGCAGCAGCATAGCAATGCGTCTCAGACAGAGAGAGTCTTAGTTCTGAGACGGAGATGGAGTTGGAATTGGGAGTCGCTGTTGAAACTGTGTCAGTAGCATGAGGAATCGCCAAAGGCTGCCAAATCAGCATGAAATGTGCTTAGTGTGGGCGTACTATATCATCTCTGTGTGTGTGTGTTGATCATGGTCATAATGATGCTGCCAATACTGGGAACGATGATGAGACTCATAATCATGAGCTGTTTGCCTCGAGCACCCAAGGGAGCGAAGAGACTGGTACACATATTGATAACTGTTTGATTTTTTATGAGTTTATAAATTTGTGATTAACTCTCGCGCCACTTTTGATTGAGTTGCGTGCGCTGCCTGCCCCAAGCTGATGTGGTTTTCTTTTCTCCCCTCTTTTCGCAATTCAAATAAAATTCTAAGCTCGCTCTTTGCATACGGCTGCATATAAATGAAAGTGCGGCAAGTGCTCTTTGCCGCAGCACACAAAAGAAACACACACACACACACATCCCACTGGGAAAGAGTTGGAGGGGTGAGGAAGAGAAATTTATTTTTTTTTTTTGCCAGCTGGCGCCTTTGTCTTAACCCATTTTTTTACTCAACTAAATCGCACGACATGAAAACATAATTTTACTTCAAATTGCAATGACAGTTGCAGCAGCCACGCCCACACACTTGCTTTTATCCACACACACACACACACACATGGACACACACACACACAGCTGCATTTAAGGAGTCACATTCATATGTGAGTGCGCTGGTGCCTTTTGTTAGAGCGACGATGGCAAAAATTCCATTTCAATTGTTTGCCCAGATTATGCAGTTGTATTAAGCAAAAAGCAGAACAGACGCTACACTCGAATTGCCAACTACAAACAGTACAAAAAACGAGTACTGTGGAATGTGCTCAGCTATAAAATACCCGACTTACATTAAGAGATGGAATAAATCACGCTTTTAACTTGCTTTTGTTTATTAGTAAGTACCATATAAGAAAACAAAACAGTTAGGTGCCAAAATATTGGCAATGGAAAATACTGGGCTTCATATTTCAAAGAATTCTAACTTGAGAGCTTCTACTGTAAAATACCAGCACAAAGATTATTTACTGTCTACATTAATTACATTAAAATTGGCGTTAAAGTCAACTAAGTTTGAACTATTGTTATAGCAGAGATATTAGTTAGGTGCCAAATTATATGCATAAGAAAATATTGAGTTCTGATTTCAACTAGATTCATACTCAAAGACTTCTAAATTAAGAGCTAATTTACAGAAATTTCATTCAGATTTGTGTTAATGTCTATTAAATTACCAAACCAATCATGATCTTTAAAGGTTTCCACTATAGTTATATCAGAGATATTAGCTTTATAATAAAAGGACAGACAACTAGACATTCTTCTCGGTGATAACTCTAAAGCTGGCAACACATTTTCTCATTTTATTTTATACTTTTAAGGTTTCAACTATTGTTATATCAGAGATAATATCTTTAAAATAAACGGACAGACAGCTAGACATTCTTCTCTGTATCAACTCTTAAGCTGCCAACGCTAATTGTGAGTAAACAATGTTCCTTAATAGATCATAAATGAACATTTCTATCCTAACAACACATTTTCTCATTCCAATTTAAACTTTAAAGGTTTCAACTATTGTTATATCAGAGGTATTACCTTTATAATAGGACAACTCTTAAGTAGTCAATATTTATTATGAGCAAACTATGTTGCTTAATAGATCACATTTCTATTCTTCAAGTTGTCACAAACACGTTATGCCCCTTTGCTTTATGGTTAACAGGTATTAAAAATGCTGAAAAAAAAAACTATGTTTAAAGCCAGGCAGGCGACTATTTGGGTAGCTGGAGGCTGAGGCTCTGGCTGAAGCTGAAGCTAAAGCTGAGGCCAAGGCAGCAGGAGTAAAGAATGCATTCCATTGTGCGACACAAGGTCTCAACAGCATGGCCCAGAAATAATTAAGATATTTGCCTCAAGTTGCCACCTGCATATTTTGCTGCTCGCTGCCAGCTGTCAACTCTGTGTGTGTGTGTGTGTGTGTGTGTGTGTGTCTCTGGGGCAGTTAAAGTTGATCTCAAGGTACTTTTAAGCTGTGCATGTAATATCCTGTAAATCTTTTCTGTGCTTTCTGCCTTTCTCTTCGCTTGTCATTTTGTGTGCTTTCAACTTATGTCAGCTTTTTCTTTTTCGCCCCGCACAATTATGTTGCATCACTTTTTGCATCGTCCACATCAGCAGTCCACTTGACGCTGTCATTCAACAACAACATTGTCGACTGCTCTCTCGCTTCAAACTATTAGCATTTTAATTAAATTTCGTACACACATTTTTTCACTCTTGCTCTCTTTGTTTGTTTTTTTTTGTGTGCGAGTGTGAAAATTCCATTGCAAAGAAAGAAAAATCTTCGACTTACCCACAACGGTCATTGTCTCCGACTCGGCGACGGTGTTGAAGGCGGGCGCCTCTCCGGACACTTCGCATCGATAGAGACCCGAACTCTGGAGTGTTACGCGCTTCAGCACCACCTGAGTGTCCGACGAGTTGCGTAGCTATGAAGTGGGGAAAAGAATGAGAAATGTTTACTTCACAATATTTGCAAGTCGAAATTCAAATAAATTACAATGCCATGACTCGACAAGCACAATGAGGAGGGCAATTAGATTTACAGATTTTCACATTTTGGATTTGCAGATTTTGCGGTGAGTGTGTGTGAAGAATGAAGATTGATGATGATTTGAAACGTTTCCCTGTACTGTTTAGTTTATTTTTCTTCTTTTCATTTTTATTATTAGTTTAAGCTACGGCGCAAAATGGGCGTGGCGCAGAGAAATGTAATTTGGTCAAGAGCAAAAGCACAAGTCATATGGAAGAGTGTGGGAGCCATGAAATATCTAGAAACAATCGTACACCAAGTGGCAAAAATACGTACGCAACTCTGTAGCTGCCAAAGAACGCATGAGAATGTGTATGGAGGGGGAAGGAAGAAGGAGAGGAGGGAGGAAGGAGGTGGAGTAGGAGGCGTGGCTGTTGTAAAAGTCACTCAACATCTTTGCCAGAAACAATTGCAGTCAAGTTCTTTAAGTTGCAGTTTTATTATCACACACACACACACACAGACACACATACACACCCATACACTCGCACACACACAGTTGTAAGTGCTGGCGAAAAGTTTTCATTTCTTTCCATTCTACTTGACGGCGCTTCCCCCGAAAAACTTGTCGAGCAAATTTTTTATGAAAATTCTTTTGCTCCTCCTTCAGTTTTATCTTGCACTCTCCTTCTGCTCTTCTGTCTCCCATCATCAGCTCTTCTTTCACTGTTGCTCTGCGCAAACAATCACAAAAGTCACGTTCAACATTATTTTTGGTTTGTTGCTTGTTGCCCGCATCCCTCCAGCCCTTTCTTTCACTGCCTGGTTACTGCCATTACCCTGTTACAATGACTGCGAACTGGCTTTTGTTTGTGTCTTTCTAGTGCTTAAGCCGATTCTTTCTGCAACAAGCAACAGCAGCAACGATGGAGGTGGATGAGAAGCAGGAGGAGAAGGGGAAGTCTTCTCTTCGCTTTGCCAATTTCTATGAACGCTCAAGTTGTCAGCGTGTCCGCTATACAAACAGCAAGTTGAGAGGGAGAGAGAGAGAGAGAGAGCTAGGAGAAGCAACCAACAACTAAAACTCGCCTCTCACCACAATTCAAATTGTAGACGTCTTTTAGACAGCAGTGGAAGGTGGAGTGAGTGGGAAAGTTGAGCACTGCCTTTGGCCACTTTTATTGCATTCCCTTGTTACGTGCGAGCGCCATTTTGTTTATGATGGCTGCAACAAAATGCAATTCACACAATTTATTGTGATTCCCAATGCGTTCCGACAACCGACAACACGATGATGAGCTTCAAATTTAGTTCACTTTCCACACACAGACAAGGCTCAAGTTGAACGCAACACGGAGCAGTTATTGTTTTATAGACACATTTAGTCACCCAAATAGCCTGTTTTAACGAGTGCGCGGCTAAAAAGTCAAATGATTAGTTGCGAAACTTGTTTGCGGTTAGCAAAGAAATGAGCTGTCTAAGAATCACAATATTATGATTTGTATAATTAAGAAAATGGTGTCGGAATAGTTGAAAAGAGGCAATACAATTTGGAAAACACATTTGCGAGGATCCTTTTCTTTTAATTTGTTAGATTAAAATTGATTTTGAGTAAATATGTCATTTTAAAGAGGAATTCTATTACTGTTTCTTTTGATTAAGGAGCGGTAAAAATTATCATGCTTTTATGCTGCCGTCGGCACATTTCGTGCTCTATGGTATATTTTGAATGTTATATTATAATAAGCTACCAAATATGTATTTCGGAATATTTTAGTATTTTAAGGTATATTAATTTGGTATCAATGTTATGACTGTGTTACTAAATTAAAATCCCAAATAATGCATTTGGTATATTTGCAGTATTTTTGTAGTATATTCATTTAGTATCTATAATTTGAATGTACAACTCTATTGAAATAACAAATATACATTTTGGTATATTTCAGCATTTTTCGGTGTATGCATTAATACTATATTTTAGTATTTTTCAATATATTTGGTATTTTTATTTTAAAAGTAATACTACATTTAAATACTGAATACAGTATTTGGTATATTGTAGTATTTTTTTTTTTGGAATATTCATTTGATAACTATATTTTTAATGTAAAAATTATAATACCAAAAATGAGATTTGGTATATTTTAGTATTTATTTGGTATACTAAATTAGTATATTTTAAAACCGCACTCTTTTGAGTAAACTTAACTGTAGTTTTCCAACTTGTATTTATCTATCACTAAAGACACGCATTTTACTCGCTTAAAGTTCACTAATTTCGATTAGACTCCAGACATTGAAGCTAGTGCCATTAGTTTAATCAGCAGTTGGTTTGTCTTAAAGACAATAAAAATCACGCACATGTCGCTTTTTTTTTTCGTCTAGTCTGACTAATGGCTAGCTAGTCTAGTCACTTCGAAGCAGCAGTTTTTTATCGCAGCTAGATTGACTCGAGTTAAAGCCTCCTTGTCTGCCTCATCCAAAATGTTTTGCGGCTTGTTTGTTGTGTCCCAAAAAGCCAATAGATATATATATGTATGTGTGGCATGTAGTTTGCCATTGAAATGCATACTGTCGGAGCTTAAATATCCATAAAGTGCTAGCAATTATCTCGACAACAAAAGCACAATCAATGCCACTTGAGTGCGTTGGCACCCGAGTCTGCATTGTTTCGATCACGCATGGAGAACACAACTGAATGAGCCAAGTCTGTGTGTGAGTGTGTGTGTGTGTGTGTGTGTGTCCATAATTATCTGTGAGAAAATGGGGCCACAACTCTTTCATGTCTAAATGCAGACATTTACGCCTACGGGCAGCAACAAAGTGAAGAAGGAGAAAGATGCGGTATGGCACGCACAGCTCATAAAAGTCGCGTTGCGTTCGCTCATTGCTCATACGCCGCGTTGGCCGTACGTCAATTGCGGACTTTGCTTTATTTGCCTTCGTCTGGCGAAGTGTGTGTGTGTATGGGGATTGGCGAAGTGGCTATTGGCGACGCGCCTGTCAACAAAATGCCACACACAAAGTAGACGCACTTAAGTGCTTTAGCAAATTATTATTATTAGAGTTCGGCTTCATTTCTCGGACCCCAAACGTTGAGCTGCCCAGCTACAACTACAGAGTAAATAATACGGCGAGGGAAAGGAATGCTTTGAGTGGAGGATTGGCAGCTTTAAGTGATTTCGGTTGTAGGGGGCAACCTTTTCAATCGCAATTCAAACGGACTGACGTGAGCACACAAACACAGAGAGAGAGGAAGGAAGAGGGAAGCGGATGAGACCGCAACGTGACCTAAGCTAACCCCCTGGCACAAAACAGTTGGAGCATTTTTATGGCCAACAAAAAATTACATCAACATTAAATTAAAGTTAAATGGCAAAACTACGTGGCAGCAATTTCATTTTGCGACGACGTAATCAGCAAACACCAACAGCAACCAGCAACCAGCAACAACAGCAACAGCAACAACAATAATAACAATGCAACGCCATGTTTTGTAGTTGCTTTGGCAATTACATGCTTTAAAAATAATCATTATGATAAGGTCATAACACTAAATTTAAGCCCCTTTCTCCCTTCACCAACTCCAATTGTAAATTGCAATAAAATGCGAAATGAAACTTTGTGCCAAGTGCGAAACACCTGTTGCATACTCACATCGATGTTGACGCCGGGCAGCGGGAATGCCTGTCCAGGTGGCTTGTCTCGCGGCACATAACGGTAGATCTCGTGTCCATCCTTATACCATTTCACGGAGTACAGCGACTCGCCATCGAGGGCATAGCGACAGCCCAGCTGGGCGCTCTTCAGCCGCATTATGTGATTGGGTATCTTCACCTCGGTCATTGTCAGTGCGCTGGTAATGTCTGCAATTAGTGCGAAAAAGAAACAACACACACAGTGAGAAAAAAGTGTTAGCGATACTCGTAAGCTATTTTTAATGCAGCCACATTTAGTTCTCTCTTCGCTATCTTTAGTTCAGGTAACGTTTGCTTCACATTTATGCTCTATATTCTTTCCCATTTCTTTTTTTGGTCTGTGGCAAGCGTTAACTTTTAGTGCTGACCATGTTCGCTGCATGCATTAGATATGCCCCACATGCCACACACACATTGAACGTGGCACACATTTCGCTTTAGCGGGGGGTGGCTAAAATATCCATATATCATATGCCATAATCATAAGGATTTAGGAACATGTGTGATGGAATGTGAATATGCTAATGCCACAGACTAGAGTTAGCATTATAGCTGACGATCGATATTGAACGCTTTGTTCGTAAGCTTACATAAAAAATAGGCTAATGCTTAATGTTATACATTAACTTTGTGCTTACAAAATAAGTGTATGTTGTAATCATTAATAAGTGTATTTGATAGATAATTGAACTAAATTGCTTCATGTTTTTAAGATGTAAAATTGTTCAATAAAGGTTCAAGGAAGGTTTTTGATTTGATTTCCTGATAATGCACAGTTCAAAACGTTTAACAGTAGAACTCACTTTACAGTATGTTATTTGATCTAACTCCAATCATTTGAAATTGTATAAAATTCTTTAATATGGCAAATTGAGCTAAGACACAAACCGTAGCGTGTGTAACAACCTGTGCTTATCTATGACACGATGCATCTGGAGCTTTTACACATATTTAGAACTTGTTGGCTAGTAATTATTGAATGTCATCGATAATAAAGCGTTTCTATTAGACATCAAAGCAAATTTCAAATTTCAGGTTTAATATTTAAGTTTGAACAATGAATTACTTTAATACTAATATTAATCTTTGTGATGAAGAATAGTCAAAAGCGTCATTAGTCTGCAATAGATTTTACAATATTTAATCTTACTCCTACCATTTCACATTTAACTCAAGAAGCTTGCTTTGATGGTACGGTTATGTATGGTTAGTGCTTTGATATAGTTCAATTAGCTAAGACACAAACCATAGCAGCGTGCTTACCATCCAGTGCTTAACGAAGACACGACTCCACTAAAACTTTAACTAGTGAATAATAAATTTGATCCACAAAAAGGAAGCTCTACCTACTAGACATGAAAGTGCCTTTTAATAAGCTTTCAAATATACAACAAAATTGAATGATATTAAAGTCAACTGATCATTCCTTTAAGTATTTTAAAATATTGTTATGCAATGACATTCACTTTTAATAGAGCAAGGAATGCCATGAAATAAAGACAGATTTTGCTGCAGGAAGCAAAGCGCACTGATCGGATTAACTTACGACACATTCGATATACGAAGCTATAAGCTGACGCTTGGGGTGCAGAGAATATTCCCCCAGAAGTTATATCAATGGTTATTTGCAATCCGCGATGGAAACAAAAAAAAAACAGTGAATTTATCTACAATACGCTGCAGTTCTTTTGCTTTTCTATTCCTTTTTTTTTTGTGTTTTGGTGGTTTGAATTTATGCCGAGTGACCAGTGTGACCAGTTGACCATATTTTGCATGTAAAATAGAAAGTGCAGTGGAGCGCAGAGAGACAGACAGAGAGAGAGCAAAAAGCTCTGCCGGCTGTCACATGAATTATGCTTGCACCGCTGCATATTCCTATACCAATACTATATATATGAACATACATATATGCAATATGGATATGAAGTTCTAGTTGCAGTTTGCACTTGCCTGCGGCAGTTTGTTGCTGCTGTTGCTGCTGCTGTCGGCTTGAAGCAGCCATTATTACAAATCGGTTGATCCACCCAAAAACAAAAAAAAGTGGCCTAGAGACGAAGCCCGTTGACGATATCAGCGCCCCAGGCAATAGACGACAGTCAATTGCGACTGCAGTCTACAATTCACAGACAGAGTCACAGATAGGGGCACAAAGAGAGTGAGAGAAAAAAACCCGTCAATAGCAAAGCGTTTAAATCACACACAGCAAAAAAAACGAGGGAAGGTTTCTCATATTTGCTTTGACGACATTTTGGCGCGTTGACCGTTTTCATCGTTTTCACCGTTTTATGATTGCACGGCAATTGCAGCAGCAGCCAGTTTGTGGCATGTGGCATGCGGCATGCGGCTAGCATAGCACAATTGGCAGTTGCCCGTTTGCCAGTTGCTAGTTGGCATTGCCATGACATGGACACACCTACTTATTTAATATACTGTTACACTTTTCATTTTTCAAACTTCGCTCAAAGGTGAAAAAGCGAATGAAAAGGCGCACACAAAACAAACGTAGAGACTGTGTTTGTGTGTGTGTGTGTGTGTCGCAGTGGAGCAGCGCACACATTTGTTGCCTGATGACTGAACGGGGTAACGTTACGTTACGTTACGTATACGCCATGTGGCGCGTGTGGCACACATGAATTTATCACATTCACATGCAAATTGCGCCAAACGACCTTATTATGCAAATTGCCAACTGCAAATGGAGAACGAAATTGATTTTCCTGCATTTCTACAACAAACAACAGCCCAAGACGACGACGACGACGACGAACCGAAGGAGTTGTCGACTTGAAAGCGCCCACATGTGAATGCCAATGGCCTCCAAGTTGGTGTGTGTGTGTGTTGTCTGTTGGCAGCGCTCAACAGTTTTGCAAGATGGGGGCAAACCACAGAGCACAAAACACAGAGCTGAGCGTACACCTTGCCTGCCTGCTGTGGGCGCGAACGACGGCGACAAATGGCGAATATATTGAGCTGTCACACGCCCAACTTTCAACCCTACACACACACAAACACACACACACACGTGCCTTTAGTATTGAACAATGTGCACACAAATCGACTGAGCAGAACTCATCAGATAGCGCAGTAGAAGAAAGAGAGAGAAGCAAGGACGCACACACACACACAAACACACAAAAAAGGTGGCAACCACAAAATGAGTTAGTTGTTTGCCAGTTCACGTCTTTTTGCAGCCACTGTGTGTCTCGTGCATTTGCGTTTTTGGGCCACAAATTTATGGCAGGCATCAGCTGAGCAACCAACAAAAAAAAAAAAACAAAACGAAAAAAAAAGAGGATAAGACAGCGAATACATTATAAATTCATTTCCGTTTATGTATTTTGCACACAAAGAAGAAAGGTTTTGCATTTAGCTTTTTGATTTGGGCTTTTGTTCAGCTGTCAAACGGGTTAAAGTAGGCAATAAAATGTGCTAATAAGCACAAGATTTGTGTAGCTCATTTGCATATTTAATATAGTATATATGGCGACATTTAATGCATGAATTATTTATTTGTGTGCTTTCGTTATGTGGTCTACATTTTCAATCGCCTTCTCTAAACCTAAACTTTGCTCGTTCTACTAAATGCGCCTTAATTGCAGTTACTGACATTTGACTTTATAAATTGGCTGGGCTGTCAGCCCCTTCTTTGGATCTTTTTCAGCTTTTTTTCAGCTTTTTTTGCTGCCTTCTCGAGTGCAATGCGGGCTGCGTAAATGGCGCGTGTCCTTCTGCCGCTGTCTTCTGGCCTCGAGTGTGGCGAAGAGCAAAAAAAAAAAAGAAGTAGAGGACAAGAACAACTGACTGCACATTAAAAATTAAAAAAGCCAACGACGACGACGACGTTGAGTCGCCTTCGAAGAATCAGCAAAAGGCAAAAAGCTAAAGGCAGCGGAAAAGCAGAAAGGGCAAAGTGGCAAAGCTAAAGCTAACGAAAAAGTTGAAGCATCAGAAGTTTGCGAGCAGCAGCAGCAGCAAAAGCAGCAGCAACAGCAACATAAAAAAGAAGCAAAGTAATTTCATGCATCGTTTAATTTTCATTCGGGTTTAATTTGTGCAACGACACCGCCCCCTCCCCCGTTCTTCGTCCTTTGCCCACTGTCTGCTGCCTGCCACAATTGACAACCCCAGCAGAAAAGTGAAGAAAAAAAAAAGCAAAACAACAAGCAACACTCCATATCCATATGATGGCTGTGCTTATTGTTGTTCTTCGTTGTGTTATTCCTGTTGTTGTTGCTCTTCCTACAATGTTGTAATACCCCCATTTAGACTTAATACCCAACAGCCACTTCCAGCGGCAAACTCACAATTGAAACGGCAAATAAAATAAATGCCAACAGACGCCAACTAAACAAAACTCTCTCTCGCACACACTCTGAGTTGAAATTGACGCCGAAAATTTTGAGACAAATAAAATTAAATGAAGCGCACCCGAAAAATGCTCATCGCTTTCCCTTTCCCTTTCTCCCCTTTTTTTGACTTTGACTCTGACTTCAGGCAACCCTTTTGCAATGTTTCCACTTGCCAGCATCCGCATGCGGAAGCGGCATCAGCTGCGACTGATTTGAGGTGATTTGCCCATAGCCCAAAAAGAAAAACAAAGGTAGGCTGCATAACATTTATTTAAAATGCTCTTTTGAAAGGTATGAAAAGTGGAAAGGGAATTTGACACGTGTAGATTTAAGCCAACTATCTAGGATGAGTGAAATTCATGTGTAAATTTAATGCGATATAAACTCAAATATTCGTAATTTAAATAAGCATTTGTTATGAAATTTATTATTGATAATTGACAAAAAAAAAAAACAAAAATAAATGAATAAATAAAGTTTAATCAATTAAAAACTAATTTTAATACATTTTTCAATTCAATAGAATTCTATCATCTAAGTTTACCTAAGCTATGTAGTATGAGTTAATGATAGTGAATATGAATGATGGAAATATATTGAACACACTCAGCACAACTTAATAGAGCTACAAGCGACACCACATTCTAAAAATATACACAAAAAAAAAAACCTAGAAAAAATCCTAAAATGTACAGAATGTTATATTTAGTATATTGATATATTAAAAAAATACCATAAGCATAAAAAATACCAGATTGTCAACTAAAGCAACTAGTATATTGATTTAGTATATTGATATATTAAAAAAATACCATAAGCATAAAAAATACCAGATTGTCAACTAAAGCAACTAAAAAGCGTTTGTAAAAGTAAATTTTTGCTATACAAAAGTATTTATTAAATAATTTTTAAAATCTAACTTCTCAATAATAATAATCTTAGTATATCGACATCATAAAATAAATGCTTAATAAAAGCAAATATTTATATTAATATAAAGAATCATCTTATACAACAATTTTCAAAGTAAGAAATTTTGAATACTGTTATCAAACTTTAAAGTTTAAATTCAATATTTTCCTACTATGAAAATGAAATTGTTTATGACACTTTTGAAACTTGGAAGGTTAGTTATATAATTTTCAAATCTTATCATCTAACCTTTCACGAAATTCGAAAAACTTTCAAGTTTTATTTTATTAAAATTGAATATTGCTTAATTTCTATTTAACATATCTACGCATTAAACGCTCATGATTGTAATTAAAATATTGTGAAACTGAATTCTCCGTATAGTTTAGCAATGCAAATCAAATTTTGCGAAATGCTTTTAAATGCTGAAATTCGAAAACTTTTTGTGCTACGCTTATCACTTAAGATCTCGCTGGCAATTTGACATAATGAAAGCACTCAGTTTGCCGCTTCTCAGTGGAAACACTGCATTAGCGTTGGCGTTTTCTCACTTTGTTGTTGTTGTCGATGTTGTTGTTGTTGGCATTTTATACTTGTCATTCTCACACGTCTTCTGCTGCTTTTCTCTAAATTCTTTTGAAATTTAATGAAGTCAATTTGAGTGCGCCTTCCCCCCCCCCCCCCCCCCCCCCCTTTTCTCCTCCTCTTCTCATTGCTTCTTCTCCTGCTGCTTCAGCGTTGCCATGTAATTGAAATTTTTATAGTTGTCGCCGACTCGGGGGCGAAACTTTTATCAGCGCTTGGCGCACTCTTAAAAACAATTTTTAGTGTCGCCTTCTAGTGCTCTTCCCCCGCCTGAAACCCGTTGAATGTCTTTTACGCTGGCAACAAATTAATCCCTTTATTTGCATAATTGAAAAACATCAAGTGACGCTGGCAGACAAATATCAAAATGGCAACTTCGCTAGCCAAGCAAAATGGCCGCTGGCAAGTTTCGCCCACCCTTAACAATGGAGGGGGTGGAAAAGAAAAGGGAAAGAAGGGGAAGGGAGGGTAGCTGAACCAACTGTCGCCACATTTTAATGTCGCGCTGCCTCCAGGGAGCTATTTAACATTTTTCCAACACTTTGATAATCGCACTTTGCGGCCAGATTAATTATTTACGAGCCTGCGCTACCTGTGCGACGTCGCGTCGTTTAACCCGCAGACCGACACTCGACAGACGCCACAACAACACACACACTTAGTCATACAGCACACACACACAGAGACAAAGATAGAGAGGAAAAGCGTGGAAGTTGTTGTTAAATCTTGGTAATGCCCAAAGCCGAGTCGGGGCCACGGCGCTCAAGTATATTTGTCGCCGGTCTTAAGAGATTGCGGCGCACAATTTCCGCGCCTCACAGCCACGCCCCCTGCCTTCCCTCACTCCCCCTTCTGGCAACCCCAGCGCACTGCGACTGCTACATCAAAGCGCGCACAGAGTCACAAGCCAAAAGGCAAAGTAACAAATGCCATTGCGACACGGCTCGCTGACTGTCGTGCTGCAAAGCTGCGGGCAGCGTGTGGCAGGTGGCAGGTGGCAAGGTAGCAGGGGAACTGCTGAGGGGGGGGCCCAGGAGTTAACTTGGCTGCTACCTTGTCGTTTAAATGGGCGACAGTTATCAAACGTAATATTTCAATTGTGGCGCTTCAAGTGGCGCTAAATTGAAAAGAAACAAAACGCCAAGCACTGACTGTGTGTGTATGTGTGTGTGTGTGGCATCTTTAAGCCAATTTTGTGGGTGTGGCAGAAACAAAAAAAAAAGTGCAGTTCACAATTAAGAAGCCAGCGTCAAGGATTCGCGTTTAAAGCAAACTTAGAAGGCGAATCCAGTTAGTGGGCGAAATTAATACGCTTAATGCAATTTGTGGCTCAAAAGCGCGGCTCAAAGCAAAACCTCAGTCGCCCACTAAAAGAGCTGAGTTGCCTTTGACTTGGTCGCAAAAAGCAGTTAACAATTCCTAGCACTCAGTGCGCGGATTAAACTCGAGATGGAGCAAGACTTAGACGGACTTATACGTGTTTCTCATTTGCCAGTGAATAGTCATGTTAAAAGCAGCTTAAATTTTGCCTTCATTTTGAGTTACAGCATTTAAAACGAGAAAAAAATCCGAGTGCGTTAATATTTAATGAATAGGAAACGCAGCCAACGCAAAAAGCTAATGATAACTTAAACGAGACTTACTAAAGGCAAGGGAAGCACTTTCAAAACGGATTTTAATTATTAATAATAAAAGACGCACATTAATCCATTAGGAGATCAGGCAATAAATAAATGAATAATATAGAATAAAGATAAAAGAAATTATGAATTAAAACTATGAATATAACAAATTATAAGTAAATACTTTAAGAAGCCGAACAAAAAATTAATAAACAGTGAATAGTAAATAATTTGATAGTATTAATAAGCATATATTAAAATAAAAATGTAAAAAAAATAAACTTGTTTAATAAGTAAATAATTTTTAATAAAAACTACAGAGAGATAGGCGCTACCCATTTTGAATGATGCAAAACAGTGTAAGAAGAGAAATACTAAAGTATATCAAAAGCTACATACGGCATATGGTATACTTTAGTATTTTTGTGTATAATTAATAGGTATTTAATTTAGTATACTAATACTAAATTCGAAGATATATCAAAAGCCTTACAAAACTTTTGGGATGCCTTGTTAAATAAAAGTAAAGCAGTGCTTAAGGCAAAATATGCTGAATACTAAAGTATACCAAAAGATTAATATACCAAAGTTTACCAAAAGATATATAGGTCTCATGGCATACTTTGGCATATTTATTCGGTATAGTTTACCGCTTTCGTACTCATTTGCTTTTATAAAAAGTGGTAAGCGCGTTTAATGTCATACGACAGCATTCGAAATATACCATAGAATGAAAAATATACCATATAATTACTTAAATCAATTAAGACCCAAAAGCTGCGTCAGATTTTTCGATATAAACTTATATGAAATACATAATTTAATATATTTATTAATAATAAGTCATCGATGGAAGTAAATGAGTCAGTAAATAACTATTAACTGATAAATGTAATAAGCATATGAATATTAAATTAATATTAGATGATTTAAGATTAACTCGACTTTAACTTTAAATCTCAATAGTTTTTTTCTTTACTACAACAATTGCATATTTAACTACCTTTGCTTCGCCTGCATAGTTTACTCTATGGTCTAGTTGTTCACATTTCTAAACGCCCATAAAATCTGTATAATAGCTTCATTATAATCCACAATTGAACACCATTCCAAGAGCAGCTCTTGTGGTATGAACAACCCTTGTGGTAATTGTGAGAATCGAGCACACGTGCATGCCACGTTGGAATTTCAATTAAAATTTCATAGATGTATTAAAATTAAGCATTTTATTGCAAATCTGCTTAGCCTGGGCACTTGGTTGAGCCAACAACAACAACAAAAGCAAAAACACAACCAAAAGCAAATCCTTGTATTTCGAAATTCAAAAAGAACTCTCTCAATGCCCATAGCCCAAGTTGCCTAATTGAGGTGTAGCCTATTTTAAATATAAATAGATGTGTGTCAGTGTGATTAAGCTCGAGTGTGTGTGTGTGAGAGTTTTCGTAAATATACCAGTTAAAATAAAGGCCAAAGCGAGCTGACATGCTCGTTTTTTTGGCTGCTGCTGCTAACGAAAAGTGCTACCGGCATAATTTGCAGCACTTCCTTCTATTCAAGTTAGCTGGGAACCAAAAAAAAAAAAAAAAGGGAGGTGGACTGCACACATTACCATCCATGCCTATGTCCGTGGTGTCCCTGGCCAGTCGCTGTGCATGTCCATGTCCGAGTCAGATAGAGAGAGAGAGAGAGAGAGTAGGTATGTATATTACGTATACGTAACGTGTATCACACTTGTACATTTCTTTGGCACAGAGTTTGTGTGTGCTGTATATAAATAATTCAGTGGGCCAAGTCTGCTCGGGGCGCTTTAATGAGGCCAAAATGAATGAAGATTGGCAGCCCCGGCCATCTGAAGTTTAAACAATTTATGTAACTTTCATAAGTTGAACAATTTGAAATTTATGAAAATTTAACACACACACCCACACACAGAAAGCCAGACAAATGGACAGAAATTTCGAAGGAGGCAGACAAGATGGACACGAAAATCACTTCAAGTCCCAAAGCTTTCGTTTTCTTTATTTTTTTATTTTGCTTGCAAGAGTTGAAGTTTGAAGTCGTTAGCGCTGCGTCCTGAAAAGGTAAATACACAGAGCATGCAAATGTTCAGAGGCAGGCAGAGGAAAGAGAGCGTGAGAGAGAGAATGCAGGAGAGAAAATCAATTTCATATAAAAATTCAAGCAAATTTTATGCGAACCTTTTGCTGAAGCCAAAAGTTATTGCCAATATGTCTGCGACACGGTGTGAATGGATGTCTACAGAAGACTGTGTGTTTGTGTTTGTGTGTGTGTATGCAAAGTAGAGGTGTGTGTGTGTGTGTGAACTTAATGATTATGCAAATTGTTGTATAAATCGATTGGCAATCGCCACACAAATTGTTGTTACTTCGACCACCCAAAGAAGCTGCAACAGCAACTGCTGTGGCACAATATAATAACTCATGCCCCCCTCAAAAATCCTCTCCGAAATGTCGTGCCCCTAATGGCTGGTGGTAAGCTCGTCAACGCACTATAAAAATGTCATTATCAGTGCAAAAGTTTTGCTTATACTCAAGCATCAAGTGTAACAACACACAGAAAAAATTTGCATATTTCAAAAGACACAAAGAGGAAGACGAAGCTAGAATAAGGACCAAAAGGGACCAAGACATAACGCCGTCTGTTCGCTCTGAAGTTGAAGTTGAAAAATGAAAGACGAACACACACACACACACACAAAGAGCAAATTGAATTGGCAACGCAGTTCGGTCCAATGATAACAGTCGCCGCTTATCATTAAATTCAAATATCAATCAATTTATCATAAACCGAACGCAGCCAGCTTGGTTCGAAAGTGACAAGCAGCCAGCCAAAGGACGATAACTAGTCAGCAAAAGGAGAGTAGCCAATGTCTCTGTGGCAAGCTGACGAAGTCAACAGTTGCAGTCGAGGTTGACGTTGCAGCCGGAGTTGCAGCTAATGATAATGCTAATGCTAATGCAATTGACAGTTGAGCTGGCTAACGAGCTTATTAGCCTAATGCCAAATGCTCGACTGTTCAGCGGCGGCAAAGGTGACAAAGATAGATAGAGTATGCTGAGTCTGGAGGAAGTCAAAGCAAGTAACTTTAAATTTATGGTGAAATAGTAACGACAATTAATGGAAGTCGAAATGGGAAATACAAAGGATGAGCCAATGGAGCAGTTACTGTGAAACAATTTTAAAAATGCCAATAAATTACTTAAAATTTTAGAGTATAATAGAATGACAATTTCAATACTAATAAAATAGTTTTAGGTATAATTATAATAAAATAGTAACACTGAAATAAATCTAGTAACAAAAATTAACACATATTCTGTACCTAAAACAATACAAATCAGTAGAAGGAAAAATATTATAAGAGAAATTGTGAGTTAAAATGCAAAAGTTAAAAGCGGCATGTAAAGAGCAATTTTGGTTAAAAGATTTGGAATTCTAAATACGGACTCTTCATCTGATATAGAGTAAGGCCAAAAGGAAGACAAACTTGAAAACATACTTCAAATGTTCTCATACAAATATGTGTTATAAACGTATTACAAAATCAATACAGATTTCACACCAAATAACAAATTAATAAGAACAAAATGAATACAGATTTTACACCAAATAACAAATTAATAAAAACAATACAGATTTTTCTTCAAATATCTAATAATTCATATACAATACTTAGAACTAATTTCTTAGTGAAATTAAGAAACATTATTAAATATTCAGAGAAGACGATTGTTGTAAAATAATTAAAAACTCTTTACTTTAAATAAAAAGAAATTATATAATCTCTGCGCAAAAAAATGCAATGTTTTAATAAAGTGTCAGTTATATAGTTTTATCAGAAATTCTTAGATATAACAACACAAAAAAAAAAATCTAAAATTTATCCATCTATATTTTTGTATTCATTTCTATTGAAATCGTTAGATTTGAAAATCAATTCCAACACTTTGGCGCTGCAAAATGTAACCATAGACAATAATGGCAAGATATAAGCATTTTATTTATGTTTATCATCCATTTGGCGCATAATTAAAATATAAAGAAGCATAAAATCAACAAATATGCGAAAAGCATAAAAACAATAACAAAAGTAATCAAAAAACTGGCCCACTTTACGTTTTGCCAGTTGTTTGGTTTGCCCCTAGCTTCATATTTTTTCCCCCCGTCTTTTGATGATTTGCTGGAGATGCGAAGAGGGGAAGGGGAAGGGAAAGGGGAAGGGGAAGGGGAAGAGATGCTCAGCAGCTGTTTTTATAGCTCATAAATTCGTAAGATGCTGTTTGCGAATTGGCAAAAGGCACTGCCAGCCAGCCAGCCAGCGAGCGGAGTCAAGACATCAGAATTCATTGCCTTTTGCCAAGAAATTCTACGTATACGTAATATATATATAAATACGTATACGTATACGTATGTATGTATTTATCCTTTCACTGAGAATGGGAATGGGAGTCGAAGAGTCGAGAGCGTTGAATCAATACAAAATTGATGAATACAAATGATCATAAAAAACAATAAAAAGCAATGCCAAAAAGCATCTGGAGTTTGTTGGCAACAGAGAGAGAGAACTGGGAAAGAGTGAAAACAATGCGCCAAAAATTGGGGCCACAGCCACTCGGTTAGAGAGCTGAGAGTCCCAGAGTCCTGATTTGGTTATAAAAATCCCAACCACGTATTTTGTGTTGTTCCCCCCCCCCCCCCCCCCCCACTTGCTGTGTATGTTTTGTCTGCGAGGAATGCGATTTAGGATTGTGGGCAACTTAAAGACTAGACAAAACGAGCTAAAAAAAAATAGCAGCAGTGGAATGTCGTTTTGTTGCTTTTGAGTTTTCCACGCAAATGCATTTCATTTATTATTCATATGATTCTTTACTTTTTTGGCGTCGGCATCAGTCACTCATTTGAAATTAATTTCGCGGAATAAAGCAGCGGGACACAAGACTTCACTCCCTTACTCTCTTTCTATGTTGCTTGTCTCTGCTCTTGGCAGCTTTTGCTTTTGATGACACACACACACAGCTTAGGAAGAGGAAGAGGAGAACAAGACTCTAGCTTGATTTCAAGCGTATCGTCGTTTATCGGCACAATCTAAACCCACACACACAGAGAGAGAGAGAGAGAAAGCATGAATGAAATGAAGTTTAAGTAAATATGCATAGACAAACACACACATACGCACACATTGAATGCCTTTGACGGGAAATTGATTTCAATCAATCAAATGTTGTGATTACTTTACTGGAGTGCCACACATCTTGGCACCGTTCGATTTCTGTCTGCTGTCTCTGAGTATCTCGACTGTCGGAAGATCTTCCTGTGCTTCGCTCTCTGTTTGCAAGCCATTAGTCCATAATTTACTTAAAGGCTTAAGTGAAATTTAAGACCCAATGGCACTTAACAGCGCCGATTTACCGAGTTTTCTTCTCTTCTTCTTGTCTGTTTGATATACGAATAACTAACTAAACATTGACCTTACTGCCAAAACACTCACAAGCAATGTCAACTTTCGGCGTCTAATGAAAGCGCTTTATGTGTAAAACACTTTCTCAAGTGTTCGATTAAAAGTTGTGAACTGAAATCTAGTTGCTGCTTTAAGCACTTTACCGAGTTTTATTTTCAATGCGATTTAGACAAACTTTGTACTCAAATTATTTACTTTAAATTTGCCATAAGAGATGCCAACTTTTGTATAAAGATCTTCAATTATATTTTAAAAGTATTTATCTGCCATTTAAATGATATTTTTTACCCGCAAGTATTAAGCAGAAAGTATTTCGAATTTTCACTTAATTTTACTATAAAAAAAAAACATTCTTTCGCTTTGAAAAGACATTTTAATTACGAATTTTCACCGCTGTCAATTGCCAGCATTAAGCATACGCATATCTGATGGCTTTGCACTTAAAATGCGCATTTCTTTTAATGCAATAATTATAGTAAACATTTTCATTTTCACTTTCGACTTTCCCGACTTTTGACGTCATCAACATCATCATCGGGGGAAAAAGAAGTCAAAGGCAACTCTCGCAGTTAATGAAATTTACTTAATTTATTAAGTGATGCGCGCAAATATTATTGATAATGAACTTTTTGCAAACGATTCGGGGCAAAAGTCACTCGACGATGATAAATCAACAGACAGTCGAAAGAGAAAGAGAGAAAGTCTTTCAATCGCATGCAATGTTAAATATTTAATTAAGCTGCGCGCGCATATTAAAATTGCATTAAAAATGCCAACTCTCCCTCCTTTCGAAATAATCCATAAAATTAAAAATAAATACATAAAGCAACAAAAAAAAAAAAAAAAATGGCAAGCGCAGCCGCAGCACAGCATCAAAAATTGAATATGTTGTGCAGAGTGGGTGAATGTGAATGTGAATACGAATATATATGTGAATAACTGAATAAGTTGCAATGGGGTCGCCGCATATAATGTAAAGCCGAAAAGTAGTTGTCACTGGATGAGCTCGAACTCAGTGTGTGTGTGTTTGGCTCTTTGACAGGCGGCCAACGTGGCGTATGAGTGCTGCTGCATTGGCCTCATAAAGTGTGCGCTGAGGGTTTTGCATATTACAAGCGACGCTGTCAAAGCTATTGACAACTGTAAACTTTGTCTCTGCATCATTTGAGCTGTCTCCCTTGCTGTCTCTCTCCCTCTTTAGCTGTCTCTTTCTGGCAAATACGCATAATAAAATGCAAAAATTCAATTAAAATTTCACAAAGCGACTGTCTCCGTTCATCGTGGGCGAAGCTACAAACAAAACCAAAAATCATGCCACCACCACACACACACACACACACACACACACACAGCGACACACACACACATACAGAGAGCAAGTCATAAAAATGGCAGAAGGCAGCGCATAAATGTCGCGACAAATGCGCATAGTCCAAATGTTCGGCCTGAAATTGTCGACTGGCATTACTCCCATATAATGAAAGCAGCTAGCTGCATAGCAGGCCAAGGCACACACACACCACACACACCACACACACACACACAAGGCACTCTCCCCCCCTCTTGCCCATACACATGTAGTTTGCTGGCAATTGGCAGTTCTGCGGTGGCACCAACTGCACACAAGTGCTGCGCATTTGCCAGTAAAAATAATGCATACTCTGCAGTTGAAAGGGGTATACGGGTATGCGGATATGTCTTGCAATTTGTTAGCTATTGAGTGCGGTAATAAAATTATTGGATACTGACATAGCAGAGAGCAAACTAGCAAACTTGAATATACATATATTGAAGGTAACTAGAGCTTAATTTATTGGATTGGAAGTAATTTCTAAACTTAGTCCCAACTAATTGAAAAATTTGCAGAATACAAAATAATAGACATATTTCTAATGAAATGTAATGGACAATATCTAAAGAAATTTTGGAGAATTATGCTATTTTTATTTTTTTTTATTATTATATTAACACTTAACGTTATGGATAATATAGTACTAATGAGAGAATTTAGAAAATCTAAATACTACACGAATAACCAAGATTTCCATGATAAAATAAGTTGGATTTGCAATATACATATACATATATATAATTGTTCTTACAGTTTTATAAAAATATATTCATCTACTGTTTTTTTAAACAAGTTTCTTTAAGGCAGCTGGCAACATTTTATGCTATAATAAAATGTAGAACTATATCAATATACCAAGAATAACACGTGGTATATTTTTAGCATTTTGTGGTATCTTAGTTTGGTATATTTTAAAAATACCAAACTGTTTTGCTGTTATTCAAAATTATATTTTTATATGTGATGGCATATTGATATATCAAATATAATATTCGGTATATTTTAAGTATTTTTTCGGTGTATTTCAGTAATAATAATACCGAATAGTTATGTTGTTATTGAAATTTACATATATTTATCGAATAGTACATCGTTATAACAAATACAGCATTCGGTATATTTTTAGTGCTTTTTAGTCTATTAATTTGCTATATTTTAGGGAAAATACCCAACTTTTTTGCTGTTACTGAAAATTACATATTTATATCTAATCGTTATACCAAATATAACATTCAGTATTAGTAATATAAATGTGGTATATTTTAAGAATAATACCGAACTATTTTGCTGTTATTCAAACTACATACAACATTCGGTATATTTTACTTTTTAGTATATAAATATGATATATTTAAAGAATAATACCGATCTGTTTAAAGTTATTCAAAATGACATATAATTTGTAATAGTATACCAATATACCAAATCTAACATTTGGTATATTTAACATTTTAGAGCATCCGTTCGTCACATTTCCATTTGCTATAAAATTGTAGCTCGGCATTTTATTATAATAATTTCAGAGTTGTTCGCTTTTTGCATAATTTGCGCCACAATTTTAGTGCTGAGCTTTGCTTTTTGTCAGATCACAACAACAAAGAGCAAAGAGTGAAAAACGAGAAAGTGGCAAGCAAAAGTAGAGGGGGCGAATTAATGTAGACAAAAAAACAAAAAAAAAGAGAGCGAATATAACACTTTAAATGATGGTCATAATTTAGCTAAAAATTTGTTTTGTTATTATTGTGTGTTGGCGTTTGCTATTGTGCAGCAGCTGCTAATGCTGCTTTATTGTTATGGATACTTTTGGATGGCCGCAGGCTGTGGCACATTATCATCGCACATACATACATACATGTATGTACGTATGATGCAAGCACTCGAATGAATACAACTCTGAGTACTTCAATGTGGAGTGGCAGTCATACATAACACACATACATGTATGCATATGCAAATGCTGATGTTAACAGCATGTTTGGAATGCTAATGCTGAGCATGTTGTCATAAATCCACGCCACACACACACACACACACATACACACACAAATCGCCCATCTGCAGTGACCTTTCAACTGCCAGCCATAAAACTGCCTCTCCGGCTACTTTACAGCTTTAAGAGCACATCGTGGCTTTTTTTTCTTTTCATTTTCATTTCGGTGTCGCGATAAGAATTCGGTGGAAAGTTTTGTGGGCTTTACCCATATGTTCTCTATATATAATATATCACCATTCAACGCCGGACAGCGGCCCATTGATTACCACTTACCATATAAATTACTCGACAAAACGGACAGCAGCGAGTGTCTCTCACCTTTTCTCTTTCTGTCCGTTGCAACAAACTTTCTCTGGAACTTTCACTGGCCCAGTCCCAGTCCCAGTTACATTTACAGTTTTCAGTTTCAGTTTCCATCGCTGCTGCTGCTCTCATTTCATGGCCCAAAGCTAGCGACAGCCGGAGGCGCAATTTTTCTGCTCTATTTGCGCTCGTCTATTGCCAAATTCACTGCAAGCACCTAAAACTAACATCGAGATGCCATTTGCCATTTGCCAGCACTTGCCAGCCGCGCTTGACTGCGTCTCTCTTTTTTTTTTTTTGGGCGCGGCATTCCTTCGCCTTCTTCTACTTCTTCTACTGTCCATTGTCGACAGTCTTCTGACTTTTGTTCGCCTTTCGCCATTTCAAGCGATGCCATTATCACCCAGCGCTGCTCACGTGACAAAACTCAAATCGTGCACGAAATCGTCAGCTACCTAAAGTTACTCACTGAATTTAGAACAAATGACAATCTGTTGATGCTCTAGACATACCTAAGTATTATATTTTCATTGCTGAATTTGAAATCAAACTATATTTTGATATATTTTTCAATGTTCAATTCTAAATCAAACTATATTTTGATACATTTTCAAATGCTTCATTTCATTAATCAACTATATCTTTATTATTCTTTTAAATGTTGTTTGTCTGCCTCTAAACAAATATTTCACGGTTAAGTCATTAAAAGAAATTTCTTCTTAATGTATATGTTATTCAAACATTTTGTATTTGCTTAGTTAGTTTTACCACTAGAAAATTGTCTTTTTGGAAAATTAAAAGAAATGAAGGCATCTCCAAAATTATGCCACATATATGAAGTTCAATCGCCAGTCGAAATAAAGAAAGTATTTATATATTTAAAAAGACAATATACAATTAATTATCACTAAAGTCTTGCTAAGGCACTGTCTGCAAAGGCCTTCGGCTTAATGCTTAGATAAATTTCAAATATCTACCTATATAAGAGAAGACTAAAAGCCAATAAAATCCATATCATTCGGTCTAAGAATTTATTGAAAGTTATGCAAACAAATTTTTGCTTTCTGTGCAGAATTCTCCTCCAATACCTCATATATATTGTGGTCTTCATCTCGTAAAAATTTATAGAATTCTTTCTAGGATATATTCGAAATAATACTCTAAACTTTATGCATATAACTGAAATGTGGCTAAATGTATTTAAATATTAATGTTTTATTTATTTACGAAGCGAATTAGAAGAAATTATGTAGTAAATATGATTTTTAAAATATTGGTAACTATTTCTAACAACGAGTAGAACGTTTTTTAGAACAATTCTAACAAGTTTAACCCGCATAATTAAACTATATATAAACATATACATATTATATTATATATATTATATTTAGTAACAATTTAGAAGAAATTCTGTAGTAAATAGTATATTTTAAATTTTGGTCACTATTTCTAAAACCAAGTAGAAAATTTTCTGTAACAGTTAGATCAAGATTTATCATCATCTTTATAGACATATATAAATATATTATACGCTTTGTTCTGCCACACAACAAGTATATTTAGTAACAATTTATATAAAGAAATTTTGTATTAAATTTTGTATTAAATCTATAAATCAATCAAATTCTTCAGTTGAATACTGTGTTCCTAAAATACATATTACAAAAATTGTTGAATTATTTTATATTCCGATCTTTTCTAGCAAACTCTCCGTTAATTGCAAACTATGCTAAAGCTAAAGTGCTATACTATAATATGTGAATTTATGTGCTCTGCTCGCACACGAGTTTTGAAGCTTCACGCTGCCATCTCGCATAGCATAGCGCTTCAGAGTTTCAGTTCAGTTTGCAGTTGCCCGGAAAAGTATGCTTCATTTTCTTTGAGTTGTGTGTTAACATATTTGCGAGAGCGTCGGCGGCGGCTGTCGCTTTTTTGTTTGAATTTAAGGAATGTGTTCGAGCAAATGACAAAAGTGAAAATATTTCAAGCACTTGCGCACACACACACACACACACACACACATCGAAGCACAAAACTATGTGTAACACATACACAAACTTTCGATTGAATTGTCTTTTACGCTTTTGTGAGCTGCTAACATGGGTCTTAAGGGGTCTCAACGTCGCAGCTTGTGTGAAAACTATTTGCTTAGTTGCGATTGATTATGTCGGCAAACGATTGCTTAACAAAATATTTAAAATATTCAAGTGCAAATTTCAAAATCATTTGGCATTTGACATGAAAAGAAGAAGAGTGCGGGAATGGGAATCAAATCAATTTGACTGTTGGGTCGCATGACCTGAAAAGCCTTTTAGCCATAACATTTGGCCTTTCTCGGACCATTTCTGGTGGCGACTGGCTGATTATTTTATGCCTGCCACTTGCTGCCGGCTGCCGGCCCTTGTATTTCCATCTTTCCTTCTCCTTTTTTTTTTTTGTTTGATAAATTTACCATATCGTTAGCGACCCTTGGGCTGATGTTCAGTGCGCTTTTAAAGGTCTGCTTCCGACTCCGACTTCGCTCCCTGTCTGTGTGTTCATTTTCAGCACTTTTTCTACATGTTTGTTTGTTTTATTTTTTTGGGGTTTCGAGCTGCACAAATTGTTGTAATACAATATTTTTGCCATTAGGCAGCCAAATGGGCAAATGCGGCCAGTTACTTTGTTTGTGTTCGCTTTTAGGTCTAGGTGTTCTACGCTTTGCACACTTTTTGTGCTTACACTTTGAACCTTTTGAAATGCGCCCCCGACGTCGTCACAGGGTATTCAATGTCTGCTTATTTCTAGGGTATAGCCACAGTCGTTCAGTTCATTAATCACTGTGGCTAGTTGCATATCCGCGTGTGTCTCTCTCACTCTCTATTTCCCTGCCTCTCTCTCTTTGTGTTGGCACTCATATCATGATATACCAAAAAGTCCAAATGGAGAATGCCTTCACTTTTTGGCCTGTTGAAATATTCGTGCTTAATGGCACGGAAAGTCTGCATGATTAATAGGCGTCAGTTGCTCGTCGCTCGTTTGTTTGCTCGTCACAGACATTAATGCTTTACCTCTCTCTCTTTTCTGGATGTCTCCTACTTTGCGTTTTTCTGTTTTATTTTTCGGGGCTGTGCGCTCTAATGATTTCAATACAAATCGAAAAAAAAAAACATAGAAAGAAGTCAACACACACGTGTTTTAGTTTGTTTCAATTTGCTTAGCTTGCTTTTTGGGGCGTTGTCCGGTCAGACAAGCTGTCGGACCTTAACCCACTTTCCCCTCTTTGCACCTCTCCCCATCTGTCTTTCAACTGTTTGTCTTTCACTTTTTTACATATCTTTCTCTTTTTTGGCTTTTAGCTACAGCTATCATTTTTAATTGAAATGTTACAATTTCGGGAACGACGCATATCAATTTACCCCACCAAAAGAAAATTAAGTGTCTGTTTGGGGGGGTAAAATTTCATTTTTCTTCTGCTACTCTACTTTTTATATTTTCGATAGAAGGTAGAAAGGTGTTATAAACGACCCCATAAAGTCTATATATTCTTTATATGATCACGTCCGTCAGTCCCTTTGTCTAGTCTCAGCATATTCTGTACTCTATGGTATATTTTGAATGTAACAGTATATTTTATACCAAATGTAGCCTTCAGTATATGGTATGTATTGAATGTAATAGCATATTAGCATACCAAATAAAGTCTTTAGTATATTTTTAATATAATAGTATATTAAAAGTATATTTTGAATGTAAGAGTATATTAATAGCCTTTGGTATATTTTGGTATTTTTGAGTATATGGTATATTTGGAATGTAGTAGTTTATTTTTTTACCAAATATAGCCTCCGGTGTATTTTGAATGTAATTAAATTATGATATATCAAATATAGTTTATGGTATATTTCAGTAATTTTTAGTATATTAGTTTGGTATATTTTAAGAATAATACCGTGTATTTTGAACTGCATGATATATTTGGAATATACTAATATATGGATATACCAAGTATAGGCTTCGGTATATGGTATATTTTAGTATTTTTAGTATATTCAATAGTAATATTTTTATAATTATGCAGCACTGTTTTGCTGCTAGCCAAAAAGCGTAGCGGGTATCTCTTAGTCGAACATACTCGTTGCAGTTTTTCCTAACTTGTTTTCTTTTTTATTTTTTGAAAATAACACACAATCGTTTAAGTGCACAAATTGCGGTCAGCCGCGTCTCTAATGATAGTGTAAAAGTGTCTCTGGTGTATTGAAACTGTTTTCCCCACCGTTTTTTCCAAATAATTATCGAAGGCAAACTCTTATAAATTATGGTGCTCGACTACAATTCAAAAAAATATATATGTGCCAAGACCTTGGCTTCAAAGCGAACAATTGTTTTGTGAAGTTTCAATTTATGGTGCCTGCTAATTAGTTGAGAAATCGATAGAGAAATAAAAGCAGATGTTGAACTAAAAACAAAGTTTAGTAAATTATTTATGACACGTATAAATTGTGGGCAACTTTAAGCCACAATTGCGCTTATCTAATGACATTTATTTGCTGAAGCCTCAGCAATTTTGATAACATATTTGCAGCATCAAATACACTGTCACTTAAAGCAACATTAGATGAAGTTTGATGGATTCGCTTAGCGAGACAAGCGAAATTTATGAGTATTTAAGCTACCTGCTGCCAACATCAAAGTCAATTGCAAACCCAAAAGCAACAACAGCAATAACATCAACAACATGTGCAATAAAAAGCGAAAAGCGAAAAAAAAGCGGAATGGGAACAATGACAAGAGGCAAGTTAACATCATTTTGGCAAATGCAAAAGATAAACTTCAACAATAGCTTAGTTGGCTCAAATGTTTTTTATGTGTCACACAAGCAGCGAGCTGCGAGTGTGTGAGTGTGTGTGTGTGTGTGTGAGTGCGCACATATCTCGCAATCAGACAGCTATCATCATCTACTGTGTGTGTGTGTGGATAATCAAAACAAAAACACTTGCGTTGTGTCATTGAAGCGACACAGTTTTATTTAAACAAAAGCCCACTTGAGCTTTTTGCTCAGTTTGCAGCAACAATTTAATGCGATAGTGTGTGTGTGCTGCATAGAAAAGCGTAGCATACATTACAGCGCCAAAATACCCAGTATTATTAAGAGGGGAGCTAATGAGGTGGACTGTACTTTAATGTAAGTAAATACTACTAATATAAATAAATAAGATGAGCTAGAAGTTTATTAAAAGAAGTTTATATAAAATATATATATATATATATATAAAAGATATTTTTAACAAACTAGAAAATTCTTTATATTATATACAGCTATAGAAAATTTAATAAAAGGTTTTTTAGTTTTAAATGTTAATTAGAAATTATGAACTTGACATAAAATTTGCACATAGTTGTACCTTAAATTGAAGTCTGTAATTTTATATTACTATTAACTTAACATACAAATCAATGAAAAAATTGTGAACTGTTATTCTGCAACCTTCCTTACAAGCAATTGTATAATTCAAAAAATGTTTAGTTGGTTTTTAATCTATTCTGTTTCTGTGCTCCATTTCAGCCTATCTATCACCATAAACAAATTCACCATAAACTAATTAAAGGTTGTTTCTTTAAAAAGAAGTGCAGCATACCCTTTCTTCTTGCATAATTTCACAGCGAATGCAGAACACGTGTTTTTGCATTTGACGAGCTTAGACTAATCCGCTGCACTTGCAATCGAATAAAGCTTTTAGAGAGCTTGTGCTGTTTTCGCTCGTTACGGGGTATAAGTATGCTATTTGCGTCTAATTCGCAGAGAATGCAGGGTATGAAACAATGTCCTACTGTCCATCTGTCTAGTCGCATATTTTTATACTGTATGTATGTATATTTTCAATGTAATAGTATACGTTTATACCAAATATGGCGTTCGGTTCATGGTATATTGGTAATAACAATTATATTTTAAATTTTACATAAAAATTGCTTATTTTAAACGTAATGGTATATAGTATATTTTGAGTGTTATGGTATATTTTAATACCAAATATAGCTTTCGGATATGACATATTTTGAATATAATAGTATATTGATATACCAAACATGACATTCAGTATATGGTATATATTTTTTAATGTAACACTATATTTCTATGCCAAATTTGGTACACGGTATATTTTTAATATAATAGTATATTTTATACCAAATAATATATCCTTCGGTAGGTGGTATATTTTAAATGCAACATTATATTTTTATACCAAATGTGGTTTTCGGTATATTCATATTTTAAATTGTTTATAAAAATGGTATATTTTGAATGCAATAGTATATTTTTATACCACATATAGTCCTCGGTCTTGAGAATATCAATCGCATATTAAATTGTCTATAAAAACAGAATATTTTGAACGTAAAACACAGTATATTTTTATGCCAAATATAGCCTTGGGTATGTGGTATATTTTGAATACATAGTATATTGATATACCAAATATCACATTCGGTAAATGGTATAATTTGAATGAAATAATATATTTTCATACCAAATATAGACAAACTAGTTTATTGATTTGCAAAATTCCCTCTACACACACTCACAGGGTGTTTGCTTAGTCGCATCTGGGCGCTATGATTAACCTTTATGATGCATATTAAAGACTTGAGCTGTGCCTGCTGTGGCCTGTGGATGGATGGAAATTAGCCCACTGTGGATGGCAACACATAGATGAGCAGCTGCTCAGTTTGCTGTGCTGTTGCTGTTGTAAGGGGGCAAGTTCGAGAGTAAGTCAAGGGCAGAGGGTCTGATTAATGGGCCAGTCTAATGAGAATGGGCCACAATTTTATGAGTTGGCTTTTTTTTTGCATTGCGCTGAAATTCATATTTAAGTCAGTCAATCTGTGAATGTGCTGTTGCAAAGGGGAAAGAAGAGAAGGCGGCTGCTGCTGCTGCTGTTGTGTGCTTGTCAGAAGCAATCAGGCTGCAGGCGAAATGCGTGGCAATATCAAAGAGCGTATTTACATGCAAAGCAGGAATCGCCGAACCTGCTTCCCCCGCTCCCCGCTCCCCGCTCCAAATGCTAAGTTGACTTGCCACAGACACAGAGACGAGAGACGAACATAAAATAAAAAAAAAAGCAGCGCGCAAAAAAAAAGTTGAAAACCATTAGGATTAATGTTTAGTTGAAAGATTTGCGCGTTAAGCCATTTTTACATGGCCGCAATGCCGTCGAGACTCTGTTTTTGGTCCTACGTCCTTCGTCCTTCGTCCTTCGTCCTGCTGCTTTTCCTGACTGCCAGCAATTGCTAATGTAGTTTATGTGTAACAGTCTGAGAGAGCTGAGAGAATGGGAACGACTTCTTAACGTTAACTGACGGGCGGCTGCTTTGCTGCCTTTGGCTTAGGGCGAGAGACGCACAAACGGCATGTAAAATGTGACATTTTAATGTATGCAAATGAGACGTTGAATTAAGCTCACATACCCACACACACACACACACAAACACACTCTCACACACACACACTCCCTTAGAAAACATCAGTTGGTTTCATATCCGTTTCCGCTCAGAGCTTCGCTGCTGCTGCTGCTGTGTGATATGATTTAAAAATAATGAAAGCCAACGCTCTCCAATGGCTTTAATGTTTGTCCCCGTCTTCTTTACACCTCCCACACACAAAACGTGACTTGCGTTCTTCCCCCCCCCCTTCTCCTCCCTTCCTTTCTTTCCTATCTGTGTGCGGAAATGTCAACTTAACTTTTGTTGTTGTATTGTTTATTTTTTTGTTGTTGCTGCTGTTCGCTTGCGACACATCAACAACAGCAAAGTTAAGCTTGGAAAATGTCTGTTTTGTATCCCCTTTCCCTTTCTCCCCTCTTCTCTCTCTCTCTCACCATTTCTCCCGTCCAGCAACAGGCAATTTATTAATTTCTATGCAGCGTGCGTAGCGAAATTTGTTGCGTTGTTTGCTTTTTCTTAGCCAGAAAATTACTTAAGTACCAGTTGCCGTTGCTTCGATTGTTTGAACTTTGCTTTCCAATTTGTTGATTGTTTTTTTGTTTTTTAGTTTACGCATTAAAAGCCAATCAATTTTGCCATTTCCTTTTTTCGAAATCAAATTAAAACCAATAATTTCTAATGCAATATGAATTAATATTAAGTAGCATATCACGGCTTCCTTTTTACTCAATGATGAGGATTACACATTTCACGGAATTCATTTCAAAAAGAGAAGAAAAACACAGCACATAAAATGAGATAAGGAAATTTCAAATGGCCCTTAATTATCTGAAGAGTGCTTTGAAGTATCGTCAGGCAGAGCTTTCATTAGGCGCATTTGTTTAAACAGCAACTTGGCATTTCTTTTTTTTTTTAAGCGTATTTCATTCTTTTATTTTTCGTAAATATTTGCGTCGAAATATCTGCTTTAAGCGTGGCAATGAATTATGTTCATAAATGTGGGTGTTTGAACTATTTATTTTTGTACTTTGATTCTAAAGATTTTACTGCAAAATTCTACTTTAGTCAAGAAAATGAATTTTTTGTTTAAAAGTGCAGATTTGCTTATTTATTTTGCAATTATTTTATTGGAAAATCAACCTTTGTCAATGTAATGCCTTTTTCAACTATTTCCATAAATTCTTCAATATATTTTGTATATATTTTCAAGAAAAAAAAATCGAATTTAGTCGTTGCTTATTGATTTCCATTTATTTATTCTATTAATTTTGCAATTATTTTGCAGAAAAAATCGACCTTTGTCAATCAACGATTTTAAGTATTTATTTCCAGAAAATCATTCAATATATTTTGTATATATTTTCTAGAAAAAATCTACTTTAGTCGAAGAAATAAATTATTTATTTAAATGTGAAGATTTGTTTATTTCCCTTAATTTATGCTAAAAATAAATAAAATAATAAGATATTTGGTATATTTTGTACTCTACGGTATATTTTAAATGCAGTTCTTTATCAATATCCCAAATAAAGCTTTTGGTATATTTTAAGTATTTTTGTGGTATATTGTTGTGGTATATTTTTATGTATATTTTGTAGTTTCTAATCAATATATATCAAATGCTGCATATGGTATATTTAAGTATGTTTGCGGTAGATTATTTGATATATTTTGAGAATAATACCGCACTGTTTTTGCTTTTATTAAGTATCTCACAGTAGAGCACACTCAACCGTTACTTTCTTAATGGTTTTTAACTATCTTTATTCATCAAGTAGAAATAAATTTTATTCGGCATTTTTTAATTTAAATGTAAAATAATTTTCTTTAATTAAATAAATATTTATGTAAAGTTTTACTTTAATAAACATTACTTCTCTCTCTTCATTAAACTATTATTTAACTACATATTTATTTTAATGATTTTTAACTACATTTTCATTGGTCTCAAATACAATTTCAAAGTGCATTTTAAATGCTGGCTGACTGGCATTAAGTATCATTATCGCATTAGTCAAAAGCAACTTGCATTATTTTTTAATCCCACAACATAATCCGATTGATTGATTAACTCTTTGTTTCGCAAATAATAATTGTTGTAGGTGTGGAAAAAAACTAAAGTGAATGTGAATGAATAAAAATTCGAAATGAGACTTGCAAATTCTTGAATTTATTAATGATGCTGCCATATTACGTATACGCAATGTATGTGTGCCCTGTTCATATCAAGCGTAAAATGCAATTTCCCCTGGTTTGAATTTGAATTTGCTTAAATCAAAGCAGAGATCTTGTTGCCTGCTTTAGACATTTGCTATCCCAGCTTATCCTCTTCATTTGCAGCTCCCGCTGGCAATTCGAATTAATTATATATATTTCAAGTCACACACACACACACACACACACACACACACACACACACACACACACACACACACACACTTAAATGAGGTAACATTTTCATGTGAATTTGCAGCAAATATTTGGCAAAGTTTTGCGTAATTTAAGAAATTAATTGCGGAGCCATTTAAAATGATTATAAAAAGCAAGTTTTTTTCGGGGTTCCACTCACCGATTAGCACTAATATCACATGTAGAATATACCAAAGCTGCAAATGTGTTGTTGTTGTTGTCCTTTTGGCCAGGCTAACACATTGAGCTGCCTGTTGCTTTGGTTGCTGTTGCTGTTGGTGGCATTGAAGTCGTTGCTGCTGATAATGTCGGTGGTGCTCGCTTTGATTGTGTTGTCTGCCTCTTCTGTGTGTCTGTGTATGTGTGTGTGTCTGTGTGTGTGTGTGAGTGTGTGTGTAAGGTTCCAGCGCACACATTCTGCTGGCAGTTAAAACACTTTCACTTGTAGTACAATTTTGCTGTTTATTTATGCGTCCAACTCGCCCACGAGACTTTTTCCTTCTCTCTTCTCTCATACACCGATGTCTTTATTAATTTCTCTGTCTCTGTGTGTTTGTGTGTGTGTTAAAGAGAAAATTCACTTATTTAATTTAGACATTAAGTTGCTCTTGCTGTTGTTGTTGTTCTCCTTCGCTTTTACTGCGCTGGGCAATTAATCACTTTTAATCGCGCGAAATGCAACAAAAAAACAGAGAAAAGGAAAATTTGCGGAAGGGAAGCAAAGGAAAACTATTAAACGGTCCCAAAGCGCCGACACGAGCCAAGTTAAAGACATAAATTTTGCAGCATTTTGGGGCAAAGATTAATTACAACGACTGCGACTACGTCTATTGAGGCGCATGCAACATAAATTCAAACTTCTTGGTGTTGGGTCCCAGGCATTTGATTTACGGCCACGCGCTGGCAACAAGGCAATTGAGGCTGTTGTCGTCGTCCTCATCGTCGCCGGTCTCCATTCGCCATTCGCCATTGTCGTTGTCGTTGTCGCAGTCAATGCTTCGTTGGAATAATAATGCCACACGCTCTGTTGACCCACATGAGCCACAATGCAGCACTAACATCATTGCCCAAGTGCCCATCAAACTTGATTAGCGGCAACAGCCCCATCTGTCTATGTATTTTGGGTTCGGGTTTTGGGTGGAAAACAGCTGCAAATTCCCATTTACAAATTCGCACAAAACGCTACACAAAGTGTTGCTGCATTGTTTAGCTTTAATACTTCTAGCTAAAGAGTAGTTCATTTCATTTAAATAGCTCAAATTAAACCACAATCTATTGCACTAAATAGCAGTGGAAAAAGTGTAGCATGCTTTTGGGGGCAACTACAAAATAAGTAAGAAAATTCTGGTTCAATTATAATAAAATGACGATATAAAATAAATAAATTCTTCAAAACAAATAAATATTATATACTCTACAAAAAGCTATTTAATAATTACGCTCACATATTAATTTAATTAACTAATATTAAACTACAATTCATAGCAATTAAAACCCATATAAAAAGTGTAGCATACTTTTAAGCAGCTGCAAAATAATTATTCCCAAAAATATACTGGTTAAATTAAATCAAAGAAATCGTAGCATGCTTTCAGGCGCAACTACTAAATAAATATTCAGTAACAAAATACTGGTTTAATGTTTTTAAATCTCCTAGCAAGAAACTGATATTAACAATCAATGTCACATTGCATTCTTCATTGCAATTTGCATTTCCAACTCGATGTTTGCCTTAATTGATGGCAAGAAATTAACTAAATAGCAGCTGGCATAACAGTTTTTGGTAAATAATGAAATCAGTTCGCTGTTTGTTTTTGCAACTTTCGACGTGCGCGAGTGCAAATTATGATTTCCACATTAGGTGAGGTCAGGGCTCTTTGGCCATCTAGTTGGTTGTTCAAATATTTATGTTAGTCAATTGCCATTGTTGAATGTTGTTGTTGAACAACAATGACAGCACACACACACACACACAGACACACATAAAACAACAATTGAAAGCGACATAAACATAAATAAATGTAAATCTTGACAAATTTTTTACGCGCTATTTTGCGCACACACAAAAAAGCAATTTAAGCGATTTTTTTGTTGTTGCTGTTGTTGTCGATTTGTTTGCACAACAATGGGAAAAGGCAATGCCAGCTAACAAGTCGAGCAGAGATAATAAAGTAACAGCAGCAACAAGAACAGGCACAATAATAACAAACCATAACAACAACAACAACAACAGCGAAGGGGGGAGAAAAAAAGCAAAACACAACAAGAGCAGCAAGCAAAAAACGCGGCATCATTGTTTCCACAGCGCGCGCCTAAAATTATGCAGCAAAATATTTATGTACGCGAGCCAGGCAAGTGGACAGAACGATCGACCGAGCGAGCGAAGACTCAAACCACAGTCAACTTTAATAATGGGATTGAATGCGGAGCAGGAGTGTGAGGGGGAGAGAGAGAGAAAGCGAGAATCGACAGGACAGGACAGTAGGCAACTTAATTAGGTTAAATTAGACACACAGCCAAACAAAGTAGCCTAGCAGACAAAAAAATAAAGAAATATGGAAAAAATGCGCGGCAATTATGCGGCGGCGACATAAAAATAATTAAAATTATAATAAGCCCAAATGAACTAAATACAAAAAGAAGAAAGTAAAATGTGAATATAAAATACAATTATGCCGCCCGCTTTCAATTCTTTCTCTCTCTCTCTCTTTCTCGGATGCTGTTGACATTTTTCGGCATATTTTTTTTGTAAGGTTCTATTTTAATTAACCGCAACCGCAGCGCGTCTAAAGCTCTGAAGTTTCCTAGCTCAACATTGAGACGAGAATAACAACACAGCAATAATACAAAATGCTTGACAAATGTTTGAAGCACGCAAAGCGCTTCTATTTTTATATGCCTAAAACACATATTTTATTTTTACATTTTACAATTTATTCAAGCACTAAAAACTCTTGCACTTGGTTTATTTTTTACGTATGCTTCGTTTTCGTTTTTTTTTTCTCTCGCTCGCTCGCTCTCTTTCTTTGTTTTGTTGCTTTCTTTTGTTATGGAACGTACAAAACTAACACGAAATAACTTTTAGTGCCCGCACACGACACTTGTCCAGCCATAAGTATGTGTGTGTGTGTGTGAGCGACTGTCAGTCGTTGGTTTTTTCGGTTTCGGTTTCTCGGTTTTGGTTCTGGGTTTTGAGTTTGGACAGCGCGCGCGACAAAAACGACGTGCGTTCGTTTCGGAGTGCAAATCATAACTAAAAAAAATTTCCACTTCTTGTGCGAGTTCCTGGCGCGCCATCCAGTGGCCAAAGCTGGAACTACGCTTGCAGTGGGCAACCGCAAAGCGCAGGCTTGAGAATTGCACAAGCAAGCGAAAAAGAACTGCACTACGAAGTTCGGCGCTCGCTCTTTCTCTCTCTCTCTCTCTCTCTCTGCTTCGTTTGCGCTCTCGCTCTCTGAGAGCCACCCACTCGGGCTGCAGTCGTTTCGTTTGCAGCGTTCCGTGCTGTTAGTTAACAGCGCAGGCAAGAAAGCTTTTCTTCGCTGCTGTTAAAATACTGGGAATTTAGTTGGCGCTCAATTTGCAAGCAGCGAATGGGCTCAAGGCAAATCTTTTAATAAATTAATATAAATTTGTTTACTAATTTCGAGTTAACAGACTAATACTGCTAAATAAACCCCTTTAATTTATATTTATTGAGGTTTTTTTAGTCAATTACTAGTCTAAACTATTGTTTTCGTTGTCAAATTAATCATACGCCACGTCGCACAGCAGACATATAATTTCTATGCACACATTTGTTGATCTTTGTGCTTACTTATTAAGCGCACAATTAATTGCATTTAAGCTCGCATTGCATAAATGCATACAAAGCGGAAAAAAAGGATATGAAATGTATGTAAATTTTTACTGTCAATGGGAAAACCACTTGAAAATAAATACATATGAGAAATTATCACAATATTTAATGAACCAACAAACCGAAAAGCCAACTGTAACAGCAGCAATAAAAACAACAACAACAATAATAATAATGGGCAACTGCAACTGGAACCCGCATTAAATATAATGCATGATATATGACTTTATCTATTGAATGCACACGGCGGCAACTCGGCATAGGGAAAAATGTCAGTCAGAGTGAGAGTGTGAAAAGTTCAAAAACTGGTTAAAACTGGCCATAATTAAATTTTCTACAGCACGCAATTAATATATTTTTTTAAATTGAAAGCAAGAACGTGAAATTAAGTGGAATTATACCAAATGCAATACAAAAAAAATGCAAAATATTAATGTATTGGGCTTTAATTAAGAGTCCGCTTGACCATTTTATATGCAGTGAATTTATTGTCGGTTCAACTGAAGCATGCAACAACACTTCAACTGAAAAGTGTCGTCTCAACTCGCCATTCAATGCTGCAAAATCCACTTCGAGCCATGCATATGCATATTGTGTGTAGAAAAAGGGAATAAGGATAAAAAAAGAAAACTCCAAAAGCAAACAAAAGTTGTGGGTCAATGGCATTTAACTTCATTTTGTGTGCTTGCACTGCACACTTGGCTAATAGTTGTGTGTGTGCTCGAATAATAGATAGAGGAGGATAAAGCTAAGGATGGCTGCTGCACTCCAAACTCGCGCCACATCAAAAGCGAATCGAAATAAAATATTAGCTGGAATATTTCGGGAGAAAAAGGCTGAAGAATTTAGAAAGAAGCAGACGAGTGTGCTCGACTGTGGGATACTCACTACACATTCTTACTCAAACGAAGCAAAGCAGTGTAGTGTTATTGTTAATATTCAACCAAAGAAAAAAATACGAAAATACGAAAAATTAGAAATATGAAAATATACCAAATATATAACAACTTACTGTGCTAAAAATACTAAAATGTACCAAGAGCTGTTTTTTATGCATAAATATACAACTAGTTTTGAAATATGCTATATAGTATATAATATACCGAAAATATACTAAAATATACCAAAAGCTATAATATAAATATGTGTCAACATACTACAACATATTTTAGAATACCAAAGAATACAACATGAACAAAATTTAAAATATACTGAAAAAATACTAAAAGCTTTCCTTTGTATATTAATATGCTGGGAGATTCAATCAAGCATATTACTAAAGTAATAAAGAAAATCCATTCGACATATATAAAATAGTATATACCGAAAATACAAAAAATATACCAACGCTGAATTTCGTACAATCCGTTTGTTAGTATATTAATATACTGTCAGATTCAAAATATGTCCTAGCAAACAAAACGGTACCGATTGCTAAAGAAAGTAGTGAAGACAATTCGTTTGAAATACTTTACATAGTATTGTTAATATACCAAAAAATACTAAAATATACCAATAATTGAATTTCGTCTATCAATATACACTCAAAAATACTAGAGAATACAAAATAGACAAATTTGTTAATATACCCAATTAATACTAAAATCAATTCTTAGTATATTAATATACTGTAATTCTTAAAATTTGCCATAACGTGCAAAATGCACCAGATTATTAACGAATCAAGATTATCTACCTTGTGGGGTTGCATATTAACAGAACAACAATAATTAGAGTTGGATATTCAATACAAATCATTAGCATCCAGCTGGCTTAACTGTGCATTTAATTGGACTTCGGATCCTCTAAAGTCTGCGCTCAATAGATCACAAGCAAGTTGAACAGAATTTCGAATTTTCGGCATCTCAATCAGGTGAGTTGGCAAATGCCCAAAAGGCCCATAACATAAAGCATAAAGCAACTTTGACTTGTCGCAACTTTGCAGCTGTCATAAAAATGCGCCACGGTCTGTTGGGATGCCAGACAGTTTTCTCAGGGGGCGTGGCACAGCCTCTCCAAATGGCACATAAATTAATAGAAGCTGTTGCTTGGTTGGGTGCAAACTTTGTTCCATTTTTTTGTTGTTGTTGTTGTTGTTGTTGTTGTTTTTTGTGCCGCATACTTAAATCAAAATAAAAACACATTTCTCTCTCGCGAGCAGAAAGTTGTGCTTCTTGATTTTGTATTGATTTATAGCGTTAATATTTTTGCTTTAATGCGTCAAATAAATTAAATTGTCTTACGCACCTTTCAAAAGGCAGCCAAGCAGCGAAACAAACTTTGTGTGCTGCAGAGTGAAAAAGGGGCAACAACAAAATGCATAACTTCGATTTCAACAGCAAATAAATATTCATAAAAATATTATATATATATATTTGTGCACTCTCAAAAGCACTTTGCGGACGGATCTTTGCCCCGCCACAGCAGCAGCAAAGAGGAAGTGGAAGTGGAAGAGAGAGAAGTGCTCTGTGCCAAGACACTGAATTATAAATATTCATTTATGCTAAGCGCCGACGCGTGAGCATTTGCAGGTGTCTGTGTGGGTGTCGGTGCCACGCCCCCCACTCCTGAAGCTCTCCTTCAACTTGTCTCCATCTCAGGTTGCGTTTCTTCAGCTGCGTGTTGTGCGCTTTGCGCTGCCACTACAGGGCGTATGATTGATTTAATTACCGCACAGTGCCAGTTGTCAAACAAACCCCAAACCTCCCCGCCCAAAAAAGGCAGCCATTGAATTTACAGCGAATTTTCATACACAATTTTTTATATTATTTATTTCTCTTCTCTTCTCTTTTTGCATTTTGTTTGTCGCCCACGCAACCTTTTTGCTTCTGCCAGCTGAGCAGCGCATGTAAATAGTCTAGCGTTGAAAATTATTGAAATGTTTGCTGTCAAGCAAACGAACTGCGCACATTTCGTCGCATGTATTAATATTCAGCTGTCATTTTTCCACCGAGAAAATAGCGAAAAAATAACATCGGAGTGAACTTCAAGTCTATCAAAGTTGGCTAGCAAATTTGACCAATAAATTTTGATTTTGCTGCCAAATGCGAAGCTGAAACTTAAAGTGATCTCAAATTGCTGCAGAGCTTGGCTACTTTATTAGTATTATTATATTGCTTATTATTTCTATAGAAAACGAAGGAACTATAATATTGAAACCAAGTTTAAATCTATATATTTCATTCAATACGAAGCTCAAAAGACATGTTAAAGTAAACGGATTTAAAACATCCCTATTGACATGGTACTACATTCAAAATATAATATGGAGTGCGAAATATACCGCAAAATACTAAAAAAAATACAGAAGATCATATTTGGCATATCTTTTCAGTAGTACTTTCGAACAACACAGGTCTAAATATACCTGAATATACCGCAGAAATAATAAAATGTAATAAATATTTGGTATATCTTCGAAATACTTTACTCAAAATAGTCCATATAGGTCAAAATATACCATATAGATCAAAATATACCAAATTGTCAGCCAATGCAACTGAAACCCTCTTTATTCTAACAAAGTTAATTAACTGAATAAATACATTAGAAATGTGTGCATAGTAAATACCATAATCTAAATATGATGCCCATTAATTTGGAACCAGTTTGTATTCTCTTTTTATTTATAAGTCTGAATACAAATGACTGCATTTAAAAGTTCTCTTTTCTAAGAACTTTTCGATCTTAAATAAGTTTAAAATTCAAGTTGCATTTTAGTTTATTTTTAGATTGCACTTTTGCGATGCAGAATTGTGTGTTGAATGTGGTTCATTATAATTGTATTATTGACATATTTGAAATTGCAACTTGCAGCATACGAAATACAAAAATTGATTAAGCTTTCTACGACTATTTGCGTAATTTGAGTGCAGCAGCTCAGCTCAGATCAGCACAGCTCTTTGGTTATTTTGTCATTGAGAGTGAGGTTTTCTATGAAGCAAATTTGAAATACGCATCATAATGCTATTTAATAGCATTTGTGTTGTTCTACAAATTGTGCTTTGTTTGTTGGCTCAAACAAATTATCAGCTTGAGGTTTTTTCCCAGAAAATTGTTTATCGCATTTGTCTCGGTTAATTGTGAGCAAAGAGGTCCGGGAATGCAAAACGCAAACGCTTGCAAATCTTATCTTGTTTCGAAATTTATGCGGCAGCTATAGTTGCGATTGTTCCTGTTCCAGTTACAGTTTCAGTTGTCGTCGTGATTGTTCTTATTGTTGTTGCTGTTGTTGTTGTTGGCTGAGCTAAGCTAAGCGCTAACGCCCGCATACACATAATTTCCGTTTTCCTTTGTAGCGCCCACAGCGGCGGCGGCAAACAAACAAGCGGCAGTCGTACTTCATGTAATCAACATTTTAATTGCGGAAACGGAACTCACACACGCACACCCACAAGCACACACACACATGAGTGTGTAAGAGGAAGAGTGCAAGCATATCTGTTACACATTACGCATACGCAATGTGTGGCTGTTGCTTTTCTTGTTTTTTTTTGCAGGTGTTGCATCAATCGGTTGTCTGCATTAGTGGGAAAAACATTTCTCAGCGAATTCATTACACATTACGAAGAAAGTTTTAGGCAATTTGCCAGCACAGAAATCCACATAATATAATAAATACGAATACGAAAACGAGAGCAAAATATTCCCCAAGCATTTGCTGCAGCTTGTAACGAGCTCTCGACTGCATTGGGAAAAACAAACACACACACACACACACACAAACTGAACCTAAACGAATTTGCAGCATCGACATCGACAACCAGGTGAGGCCAACGAAAAACAAGTAAGAAAGCTACAGTCGAGTGTGCTCGACTGTGAGATACCCGCTACCCATTTTGAATAAAAGCAAATTATTGCGGTATTATTTTCAAAATATACCAAAAAATACTGCAAAATGCTAAAAATATACCAAATGGTATATTTGGTATAACGATGTGGTACTAACATTCAAAATATACCATAGACGGCAAAATATACCAGATTGTCAGCCAAAGCATGTGAGACCCCTAGTAAGTAGGCGTTTTAGCCCATACAAAAGTATTTCTTTAATAACTTCCACAATTTTTATCTGATCTTAACAAAATTTTTAGGAATCATAAATAGTATTGTTATTATTATACACACCAAAATTCGCAGCTTTAGCTTTTAAATTACGCTTGTAATTCGATTTTTTTGATTTACGGGGGCGGAAGTGGGCGTGGCAAAAATTTGAAACAAACTTGATCTGCGTGCAAACATAACAATGCTATCGAAAAAAAATTATAGCTCTATCTCTTATAGTCTCTGAGATCCAGTGTTTCATACAGACAGACGGACAGACGGACAGACAGACAGACGGACAGACGGACATGGCTAGATCGTCTCGGCTGTTGACGCTGATCAAGAATATATATACTTTATAGGGTCGGAGATGCCTCCTTCTACCTGTTACATACATTTCCTGCCGGCACAAAGTTATAATACCCTTCTACCCTATGGGTAGCGGGTATAAAAAAACAAGTAAGAAATCTACAGTCGAGTGTGCTCGACTGTTAAATACCCGCTACCCATTTTAAATAAAAGCAAAATATTGCGGTATTTTTTTTCAAAATATACCGAAAATACTGCAAAATACACAAAGTGGTATAGTACCACATTCAAAATATACCATAGACGGCATAATATACCAGATTGTCGGCCAAAGCAAATGAGATCCCTTCAGTAGGCGTTTTAGCCCATACAAAAGTATTTCTTTAACAACTTCCACAATTTTTATCTGATCGCAACCAAATTTTCAGGAATCGTAAATATTATTGTTATTATTATATACACCAAAACTTGCAGCTCTAGCTTTAAAATTACACTTGCAATTCGATTTTTTTGGGATTTTGGGGGCGGAAGTGGGCGTGGCAGAAATTTGAAACAAACTTGATCTGCGTGCAAACATAACAAATGCTGTCGAAAAAAAATGATAGCTCTATCTTTTATAGTCTCTGAGATACAGTGTTTCATACGGACAGACGGACAGACAGACAGACGGACAGACGGACATGGCTAGATCGTCTCGGCTGTTGACGCTGATCAAGAATATATATACTTTATAGGGTCGGGGATGCCTCCCTCTACCTGTTACATACATTTCCTGCCGGCACAAAGTTATAATACCCTTCTACCCTATGGGTAGCGGGTATAAAAAGAAGAAGGAAAATGTGCACACATGGCTAGAAGAAGAACGAAACACTTGAGCGACAATGGCAGCCCCGAAACTCGTTTTGAGCGCACATTCTTTTCCTTCTATTCAGCTCCTGCTTCCCGTTTTTATTATCCTTCTGCTGGCTGCCGCAGCAGACATGATAAATTCTCTTTAGTATGCGGCATACATGAGTGATGATATTAACCAACACAACACAGGCCAGAGCAATGAAGCAAACAGGGCGCAACTGGCTGCCAACAACGAGCAGGTATCGAAGACAGGACAAGTCAGTCAGCCAAGTTGGGCAACTAAAGCAAGAGTACATGAAGATATATACTAAAGCATACCCTAATTGTAAGTTGTATGTCTCTTTTCAATATTGTTGAAGATGTGGAAATCTACGTATCTTATTTTAAAATCACAGTCTAAACATTTAAACTGAATTCAACTGTTAAAGGGTGAATTAGGAATATTTTAGATACACGTATAAGAAAGTATATGGAAAAAACATTTTATTAAAATGTTGAGTTTCTAAAAAGGTGAAGAAAGCGATGCAAAGTCTCTTTATACTATTTATTTGTTGAGTAAATTTTGGTCAATCACCATGCCGAATATTCACATTTCAATATTAAGTTAGAAAACTACAGTCGAGTGTGCTCGACTGTGAAATACCCATTACACACATTTTTATTTTTTATTTATTGCGGTATTTATTTTAGAAAATAACAAATCAATATATTGCAAAAATACTAAAATATACCATATACAACAAATAAAATTTTAAAATATTTAGGAACATACAAATTATGGTTAAAGTGAACATTAAATACTGTTTTATTCCGTGTCATTTTTGCATTTGGCATTTAATTTGACAAGCGTGAATAATACAAATAGTATTTTTTAAATAATTTCCACAATTATGACATATTATAATACCTCTTACATTTTTTTTTATAAGCTGGTACCGTAAAGCAGAGAAAGAAAAAGATAGCGCGGTAAAAGAATTTTAAAAATGAACCCCATTTCTCGACTATTTGGTAATAAAATACAAAATACTGCAAGTGAATCTCAAAGATTCAAAATTAACAATCTTATCGTAGTAAACCTTTTGTTAGTTGTGGAGTTTTAACAGCAAGTAAAGAAAAAGTCACTTCTGTGATTAATTCATTACACTTTTTGTTTGATTGTTAACACCTTGATTTACTTCGATTGTATTGCGTTGCTTTTCTGAATTTAAACAACAGCTGAAACATGAGTTCCCAGAAGCATAGACGAACTAAAAAGAAGCAAACGATCAGCTCTGCTTCCTCAATGAAAGTCAAACCTCTTGCTCCAGACACCGACTATACAGAGCTGAAGTTGGAGGATTTTACCACTGCGAAGCCATCAAATGATCGTCAAATCTCAAAATCAAAGCAAAAAGTAGCGAATGTGCCAAAGGATAGCAAGAAAAAACCAGAGTCGCGAGCACCAACTACGAAAGAAAAAAAGAAAGCGAATAAAGAGGCTCCGACGAGTAAAATAAGTACAGTGAGTAGAGAGAGCGAAGAGAGCAAAGTGGAAAGTAAAGCGAGCACAAAAAGTAAAGCGAGTGACAACAGCAAAGAGAGCAAGGAAAGTAAGAAAAGTATATGGAGCAAAGAGAGCAAAGCTAGCAAGGAGAGTAAAACGAAAAGTAGCCGAGGGAGTAAAAGAGAGAGCGAGTGGAGTCTCGGCAGCCAGGCGAGTCACGGCACTCGAATGACGAGAACGAGTTTGGAGCGAATGCAAAGCAAAGGAAGTCGCACAAGTTTAATTAGTATATCGAGCAAAGAGAGCTACGCAACTTTGCAAAGCCGAAGCAGTCAGTTTCGTCGATCATCTGCCATATCGAGACAGATTAAAGCCTACGCAAGTGCACACACGATAAAGAGCCGAGCCACCACCGACAGCAGTCAACTCTCCACACCGAGGAAATCACATCGTCACATCTCGTCGGTAAGTCCGCGATCAATGACACTCGTTGATGTGATTTCGCCGCTGAGAAGAGCTAAACACAAAGAAAAAGTTGAGGTAGAAACAAAGCCAAAACCTGTCGTGGAAGAAGAAAAAGATATTTTGCATTCTGATGACGCGTCGGAGACGTCACAATTGGATACCAGAGAGATCGAAGTAGAAGACGATCATTTTGCTTTACGCAGATTTATGTTTGAGACGCTAACGATGCCCGATATCAACGAATTATCCGACACAAGTTTGCCGAGGACACCCAAAGAAGAAGTGCAACAAATAAAGGAAGTGAAGCAGCAGCAAATTGAGCCACAATTAGAAATCCAAGAAGATGTTGAGGAAGCTTTTAAAGATCGGCAATCTGATGGAGAGTCGAGCAGCTTAGTTCAAAGCAGTCATCACACGATGAGTTTGCTGAGTCTCTCAAGCTTGAGATCATCTGATAATATGCTCTTCGTAGGGCAAACTCCGGAGGATACTGAATCGATTTTTTCGTATATTGCACAAAAACTCAACGCAGTTAAAGTTCGGGGCAGTCAGGTGGATTTCCAGGATGCCACCGATGTGGAGTCTCACAATATAATCAAAAGTATTTGCCAGCAATTTATGGAGGAGACCATCAAACGCACTGTCGCCATGTGCGAGGCACCCGCCATGAAATTGCGGCATCGACTTGATAAGCTCAAATTGTGGAAAAAGTTGCGTAAACTTTTCATTCACTTCACCGATGAGAGCGCTATGCGAGAGAAGCTCTTGAAAAAGACAACCGAGTACTTTGCAAGGAAAAAACAATACCGGTTCATACGGACAACGAAAAATAAATTCGATGAGATCAATTATAAACGCTTTCGCAGTGCCCTCGCTGAGTTGGATAGACAACTGGAAATCGAACTGAAGACGAGTGAAAAGACTGAATTCCAAATAACCCAGTTGAAGCAACAACATATCGAAATACAAGAGAGCTGCGATCGACGATTGAACGACTTTGAGCGCATTGTGCGAGAAACTTTGCTGCAAAACGATAGTTTTGCGCATCTGAAGATCACGGTGGATAATCTCATGACGACAATGAGTAAGGTGCGCAACGAAGTCTCCGATCTTCGGCTGGAATTGCTTTTTGCGCAGCATCGGTTTGCAGATATGATAAGTGTAAGTTGAACTCGCTAGTTTTTGATATGCATATTAGACTCTTTACTATTGAAAACATGTAAAAGGATCTGTTGAGGACGAGATTTCTCAAAACAAAGTATAAAGTATATTATGGCGTCAGTCCGTCCAGTCGTATTAAGTACAAGATATAAAGAACTATAAAAGATCGAGTCATGGAATAGTTTTTATATGTTGCTTCAGATTATTTGAGAATTAAGTCTTTCCTCCTATACTTGTAGAAATAACTATTTTTCTTTTTTATAAAAATGTAAGCTTGTTACTTACCAGTGTGGTTTTTTATATTCGCGCTCCAAATTTTATTATGATCGCACCAAAACTGTAAAAAAACAAAAGAAATAAAAGTTATTACAAAATTTCAAAGGAAAACTTGTAATACATTTTGGTTTACTAATGCCAAATTAATTTCGAAAGAGCATATCGTATGTCCACAACAGTGAAGGGTCTATAGCAGCCAAAGCTTGACTGTAACTTTCTTAGTTGGTCTTGGCACGCAAAGGTTAAAAAAATAAGGGTCTTCTTCAGTCACAACTTGCTGTTAGCTTTACTAATTGTGATTGTGGGATTAGTTTAGTGTTAATAATATTAATAATTAAAATTAAGTAGGCAGTAAAGGGTCTATTGCAGCCAACACTTAGCTAAAGTTTTTCTTTTTAGTTGACATGCGAAGAATGAAAAATTAAAAAGTGAAATTTCGACTACTATCAAAACTTGATCAGAGTTTTATTACATATTGATTACCGTAAAGCTTAGTGTTTAATATGATACTAAATTCTTTAAAAGGGTGTATTACAGTCAACACACTTTTAGTTGACATGCAAAGTACGAAAAATTAAAAAGTGAATATTCCATTACTACCAAAACTTTTATTTAAAGGGATACAACAAAGCTAAGTTTTTAATATGATACAATCAAATAAAAATTGGAATTAAGCTCTATCAATCATGAATTTGAGTACACACCTAAAGAGAAAAGGTCTATCACAGTCAAATCATGGCTTTCATACTTATATTTTAGAAATCAGAAGAGTTGGAGGACTTGGGAAATGGTCTGAAAATGCGAGAGTTTCTCATAAGCCAAGCGGACACGCAAGTGCTTACCTTGAAAATTGAAGGTGAGTCTCTTGAAAATGCATTTATGAATTATTACTAATAATCATTTGTATATAGAGCGCAACAGTGATCTCAATCGCCTGCATACAAAGTGCAACTTTGACGTTCATGCCTTGGCCCATTTAAAGAACAAGGAGCACATGTATCGGAACACACATGAGCGCAATGTGAAGCATCTGGGGGAGTGCATCGATAGGAAAACGGAATTTCGCGAGCAGATTTATCGGGGCAAACTCAAGCATAATGCCATCAAACGAGAGATTACCAAACTGCGATTTGAAGGCGGTCTCGTTGAGTATCCTGCGCTGCTCGACGATTTCGATCAGACTGTCGACGATTTGAATGCCAAACGCAGAACGGTCGAAAAGCTGCGAAACACGCACAATTCTCTGCTTAATCGCATTCGTTTGGCCGAGCAGCTTGCAGATGCGACGACGCGACAAAAGGGCAACAAATCATCGGGGAATATTCGCAAGTCAATCCTATTAGAAGCTGCTGAGTTGGGCAAGCAACTACGTATCAGTTCAATAGCAAAATAATTACAAGTGTAGTTCTATTCATTATATTAATTATATAATTATTTATTCATTTTTTGTAAATATGGTCTATCTTTTTATTAATTACTGATATAGTACATTCAAAATACACCATAGAGTATAAAATATACCAAAGAGTGCAAAATATACCAAAGAGTGCAAAATACATCATAAGGTACAAAATATACCATAAGGTACAAAATATACCAAATATATAAATTTGTTGTAATAGTGATCTATAGATAGAGTGCAAAATATACTAAAGTGTACAAAATATACCAAATATATTCTTTTTTTTTCAATTATAGTCTATATTTTTATTAATTACTGATATAGTATAGTACATTCAAAATATACCATAGATTACAAAAATATACTATAGAGTGCAAAATATACCATAGAGTAAAAATACATCATAAGGTACAAAATATACCATAAGGTACAAAATATACCATAAGGTACAAAATATACCAAAAGGTACAAAATATACCAAATATATAAATTTGTTGTAATAACGATCTATAGATATAGTGCAAAATATACTAAAGTGTACAAAATATACCAAATATATTCACTTTTATGTCAATTATAGTCTATCTTTTTATTAATTACCATTAAAATAAACCATAGAGTGCAAAATATACCATATGGTGCAAAATATACCGTAAAGCGCAAAATATACCAAAGAGTGCAAAATATAACAGATTGTCAGCCAAAGCGTAAGCGTTGTTTTTAACACAAAGCTATCTCTTTAAAAACGTCTACAATTTTTATCTGATATCTACCAAATTTGTATATAAGACTATAATTACAATATTACAAATATAAAAAATCTCAACTCTAGCCTACACTCGACTGTAGCTTTCTTACTTATTTACTTCTGAGTTAATCCTTTACATATTTCCAATCAGTTTAATTCTGTTCTTTGTTCCCTTACTTCCTAAGATTTTTATTGTATTATTTTCTGAATTTTATTCTCCGATTTCTATTTGATTTTGCTTTATCCGTAATCCGTTGCAACTACCTTCTAACGTCTTTGGCTGTAATGTCGCTGTAGAGAACTGCAATTTCCTGCCCATTCTTGGCCCAATATCATAATAAGTGCCACTCTACTAAATACATAATAACAACGATAGCAAAAGCTGTCATGGCCATTGCTCGTACACTTCCTTCTCTTTTGTTTGCTATCTCTAACTCTCTCACTCTTTAACTCCCTTTCTCTCTCTCTCTGTTGCACTGGCAACCACACAGCGGGACATGTTCTGCCTGCTCGCATATAGAAAAGTCATGTTTTGCATCTTTTGGCAGCTGCCATATATCTTGGTAGGGTAACCCAAACAAGACTAACAAACATAGGATACATAGTCAACTGCACGCACACACACACACACACACACTCGCACACACACACATGGCTACACAGGTGGCAGCACACTGTCAGTGTATTAGTCTGTGGCCAGCACTAACGACAGCTACAAAAACAACAGAGTTAAGAGCACAAGGAGTAGTTGAAGAGGACAAAGAGGGGGTAGGATGAGGTAGGCTGGGTGCCACCTCAGTGGCAGTTGCATGCAGATGAGCAGCAGCCAGAGAGAGAGGAGAAAGAGAAGGAGTCGGAGTAAGAGAAGAGAGAGAGAGGAAGGAGGCAGACCAACGACGTGGACGTCTCCTTGGTATGCACAATTCATGTTGCACTTAAGCAGCAACAACAACGAAGAGAGGAGAACAAGCAACAACAACAACAACAACAACAACGATGAAGAGTAGCAACAACAGCAACAACAACAACAACAACAAAAGGTAAGTTTAGCTGCTGGAACAAGAAGTGGCGAAAACTAATAGCAAAGAAGCTGTGCCGCCAACGGTGGCATGCAACCAGCCAGTGTGGCAGCCACAGCAGGGTTAATGGCAAAGGTGCTGATGCTGCTTCTACTGCTGCCCCTTCTGACCCCCCCTTACCACACCTCGCCGTTGACCTAGCATAGTCTGCACTCTTTTCTTTCTTTTTTTCTTTTTTTTTGCTCAGCTCGCTTTTTTTTACGTGTGTTTGGCACGCATGTTGCAAGCGCTTATCGCCTTCGTCAGCAGTTGAAGTGGCATGGGGCAACCAACCACTCACCTTGCAGGTGGCAGAGAAAGGAGTGGCAAGAGATGTTTTTGGTTTTACTTCAGTTTGGCTGCTAAGACGAAATGCCGTTAGCTACGAGTAAATTCGATTTTGCACTTGAGCCGCTTGCAGCTGAAGCAGCAGAAGCAGAAGCAGCAGCAGAGGCAGCGGCAGCAGCTAATGCAGCCAACGACCTGCCACATCAGCCAAATGGCCACGACCACGCCCCAAAGGCAACACACTTCCTCCCCTCCACCCCTCAAGCTGACAGCACATTTTCATGTATGTGCTATGTGCTAGCTGGCCAAGTGGAAGAGGTTTGCTGCAAAAAATGCTTAAGCTAAAACTAAAACTAAAGGCTAAAGCTAATGTGCTCTGCACACCACAGCGAGGGCAGCCAGAAAAGTTGTCAAGCGGTTTAAAGTTGGTCAAAGAAAAGAACAAAATTGTAATTTGTTATTCAAGTTATTCAAATGATCATTAGAAAATCGTATTAATCTTATTATAATTCGTTATTTAAATAGACTATACTCATATTACTTATTTTAATGATATTGATTATACTTTTATTATTATATTATTGATGTAAATATGCTGCATTTATTCCTAAAGTTTACCTAATTAAATAATATATTAAACAATATACTAAAATATACCATAGTATCTATTTAGTATACTAAATATTTATATACTATTACACTCAAAATATGTGTTTTGGCTTTTATTGAATGTGAGTAGCAGATATTTTACAGTTGAGCATATAATTTCTTTAGAAATTTCCCAAAAAAATGAAAACAAATTTGTCATGGAAGAGAGAGCTAAAAAAGAACATAAAGAAGAAAAGGAAAAAGCTAACTTTATTATACAAGCAAAGAGGTTCTAAAGTTTTTTGTTAATTTTAAAATATTTTCATTGAAAATCAAAAATTTGAGACAATTTCTTAGGAAAGATTGAAAAGATGAAATACAACTTGAAGATAATCTAGAGAGAGAGAGAGAGCGTCAAGAGATGTGTGACCAGACCTAGTAAAACATCAAATGGTCACACCTAACATATTCCTCAATACACTTAAATTATTTTTATTTCAGACAATAATTCAAGACCGATTCTCAAGAGCAAATGCAGCTGCAACTCTGATTAAATTCTTGACGCTATCCCTTCAATGAATTTGTCTTTTCAGCTCAATAACTAAAACTGTTGATTGGACCCTCGTCCAGGCAGCCAGCTAGCGGGTATTTGGGCTTGGGGCGTCATTCGCAAGTAAAAGCAATTTCAGGTACTCAGGACGACAAACAATTTGCATATGCAATGCACACGTTCGTTTCATTTCGTACAATTCCGTTCTGTTCGCATCTTCAATTTACAATTTGGATGCGACTAAATACGTATCTATGCGATCTATCTATAAACCAATTTCCGTAGCTAAAGCAAAAACATATCCGATTCGTTGTTATGTTGTTGTTGTTGTTTCGTCGCGCTCAATTAACACAGTGGCATTTTGGCGCATTTCCTTTTCATGCGCCATTTTGATGACGTTGCATAAGTGTTTCCGCCATTTTGCAAATATCAAGCGGAGATTTACATGCAATTTGATTAAGCACTGCACACAATTTCGTCTATGTTTTAAATATTTATAAATAAATGCAACTATTTTGACTGCTGCTGCATGGCGTCAACAGGCACGCATTCCCCCCTTTGCACTTTTCACCCGTCACTTCAGTCACCCAAGTGTAACCAAACATCCAACTAGTCATCCAACCGACAAACCAACCAACCAACCAACGAAGCAGCAACCAAGCAAGCCAACCAACCAACCAACTAGGACGTCATCCGTTCCCGTTAGCGACGCTGCACGCCACTTAAAGCGAGTCGCAGTTTCCTCACACACACACACACACACACACACACACACATACAGAAGCATACTCCACATTTTGAGTAATAAACTCATTTCATATGCTGACTGCTTTTTCATTTCAAACTTTTTGTGTTGTGCCAGTGTTTGGCTGTGTTGTGCTTCTTGTTAGCCGAAGCCCGACTCAGGGAAATGGCCCCAAATGATATACGAGTTCAGCTCTCTCTCTCTCTCTCTTGTGTTGTATAGTGTAGTTTCTAGTTAACCCTTTTTTTTGTTCGTTGTTGTTGTGTATCATACTCTATGTATTATGTTTTGTTTCTCTGCCGGCCGGCTTGCGGGTTTTCATTCCAACAACAACAACGAATTATTAAATATGTATGCATGTTGTAGTTGTAGTTGTAGTTGCATTCGGAGCACATTTGTATGTTTGTAGCGTTAAATGTAGGTGAAACCAGCTGTCAAAATGGCTGACACAACGATAATGAAATTTGCACAGGCCACGTCGTCGCCCCTCTTCACCTGCTCCCCCCGCCACCCGCCTCTAAACTAAACACGTTGAGTGACATCTTAATAAAGTGCTCACTCGTTCAATTAAATGCCCTACAGCTGCATATTGCCTGCTGCCTTATAAAAATGCAAAATAGACACACATATTCAGACAGTAAGTCAGTCATTCAGTCAGTCGGTCGCTCAACTAGTTAGTTATTTAGTCAGTCATTCACTCAGTCAGTCAGTCATTCACTCATTCAGTTAGTTAGTTATTTTGTGTCTGACTGTCTGTGAGACATCTTTCCACCCCCCACTTCGTCATTTAAATGTTGTTCGCCATTCAACGATTGACAGTTGCCAAGAGCTCTACAAAGACGATGCATGTAATAAAGTATCACTTGATGTCGAGCGCTTTGAATTTGTCTAACTTTCATATATGTTGTGTATTAAATAAACTACTGTTTTATTTGCATATTTTTGTAGAAATTAGCTTTCAAGTTGCATATCTTTAAATTTGATATGTTTTCTGTATTTTTAAATTCGCATTTGGATTTCTTTAAGTTTTTGATGCTTTTTTTTCAAAAAAGTTTATTAAATATAAGAATAACTATTAAAGCAGAATCACTTCTTTAAATTTATTGAGTCATGCAAGAAATTTCTATTTAAATATTAATTGTCGACCTCTCTAGGTGTTTAAATGTTTCATGAATCTTGTGCAATCGAAAAATTTAGCAATAGTTCTGTTTGCATATTTAAATAGCCATTAAATATGATTTCTTTTCACTTTTTGTGTACTACAAACAAAGTTTCTGTACCTTTGATTTCTTATACATACAATAATAACTGCATTGCTAATGATTTCTGAAAATTTTGTAGAAGATTTTCAAGAAATTCTTTTTAATTTGAATACACGCTTACTAAAAAGTAGGTTTTGGCTGTTAATCTGGTATATTTTGTACTCTATAGTATATTTTAAATATGGTACTATTTCAATATACCAAATACAGCGTTTGGTATTTTCAGTTTTTTTGCGGCATGTTAATTTTGTATATTTTTTACAATATCAATATACCAAATATAAACTTTGGTATATATTTAAGTATTTTTGCGCATATACGGTATATATTTTCAAATTAATAATAATACAACATTTTAAACTTGCTAGATTTGATTGGATTGGAAATACAAAAAACTTGCCTGACTTCAAGCTTGTCTTAGTTATTATTGTATTAATTATTATTTAATTATTTATTGCAATTATTTATCGCTTTGCAAGTGAAATGAGTGACATTTAAATTATAGTATTCTTGTGATAATACGAATCAGCAATTGATAATAAGAGACAGCTCTTTCAGTATTTAAATATAAAAATATTGAAATGTTTACTAGATTTGAAGACTGATAAAAAAGATTGTAAAGCAATTATTGCAAGGGAATTTCGTCTCCCTCAACAGTCCAATGCAAACAATTCTTAAATGAAATTAAATAATTTATGGCGACGTTTTTGTTGTAAAATGCGCAGAACACAAGTTTTTGTTGGCCACATTCATGCACCTGCGGATGGTTACCTATAACAGATTATTTAATTTATTGCGTTTTATTGAATTATTTCGAGTTGGCTACTGAGTGTTTTGTGATGTCGTTGTGTTTGAGGCTTTTGCTTGCGGACGATGTTTGTGATGTTTATCGCTTGCGACACACACAGCGAATATAGAACTCAATTATCGCTAATTGAATTCGGCTTTGTTGTGTGGCAAATTGAATCATTTAAGGTAAATCTGCTTTATTATTTGCGCCGTTCCCGCTTCAGTTTTTCCTTTTTTTTATTTTTTTTTATTGTTGCGGAATTACTGGGAGAAAAGTTTTGGAGGCAGACGTCAGAGCTCTGCGAGCTGCGAGCTTCAACTGAGTAAAGTGCAAAAGTTGGCTTAACAAAACTTTGTCATGGCTGCAGCCAAATAATAAAAATGAGCAGCAGTCGCATAAAGTGCAGCAAATGCAAAAACTTCGGCCACTCGCTGGACAAACAGCAACAGCAACGGGAACTAACAACTGTCATTGCTACTTGAGCTTAAGTTGAGTATTGGACTCACTTGAAGCAATAAACAATAAAACACTAAATCAAGCGTATTGTCTACTATATAGTATTTGTGTCTGCCACAGACAGAGAGATAGAAAGAGAGAGAGTCAACTATGAAAATTGGCACATCAAGCGTTTTAAGCGCAACTCGTTTATCTTGGACGGGGTAAGCGATACGCCTGCATTATCCAAGCGACAAGCAATTGAATCGCATTACAAGCCAAATAAATTTCACGGCAACCTCACGAGCAGCTGCTTCGCCATCTCAGCATCACCATCTCAGCAACAGCTTCCCCCAATTGAGCTTCGCCTTAGCTTCAGCTCACAGCTCACAGCTACAGCTACGGTTAGATATATAGCAAATAAATTTTCCTATACTTGTACAAACAATGAGACATTCTTGGGGCTTTCCTCACTTTGTTTGTCTCCTTGTGCCGCTGGGTAACAAATAGTTTCGAGTTCAATTTCAAATCAATTGAGAGCTATACAATTTGCCAGCGTTTTGCGAGACATTTCAATAAGAATTATTTGCCGCAAATTCTACCAAATATATAATTATAATTGAAGAAATAGTTTTCACTTGTTCACAACTTGACGAATTTGTGGTGAAAGCGATGGCAATTACTTTTATTTTGATTTAAAGGCAGAAGAAAGTTGTAAACTTCATTTGGCGAAAGTGTGGTGAAAGTGATTTGAAATCAGAGTAGATTTGAAATAATAAATATTATAAATAAATATAATAAATAGTTTTTACTTTCACATAAAAGTTGCCTCAATTTGTTTGGCGAATTTGCGGAGAAAGAGATTTGTTATCAGAGCAAATGTAGTAAACTTTATTTGGCGAAAGTGTGGTGAAAGTGTTTTGAAATCGAAGTAGATTTGAAATAATATATATTATAAATAAATAGCGTTTACTTTCATATAAAAGTTGCCACAATTTGTTGGGTGAGTTTGCGATAAAAGTGAATCGTTATCTAAACAAATATTGAGAAATTTGGTTGACGAATTTGTTAAGAAAGCGATTTAAAAAAAATCTAACTAAAATTATAAAAAAAATCGAATTAATTTTCCTTTACTTGCATTTTGTTATATAATTGTAATACAGCAGAACATTTTCACAATTATAAAAAAGGCAGTCGCAATTTGTTCACAAATTGGCGAATTTGTGGCGAAAGCGATTTGTTATCAGCGCAGATGTTGAGAACAAAGCCAGTTGCATGAAAAGCCAGAGCCAGCTTAGGCGTGTGGCAAGTGGCAACTTTGTCGGTGTTGCCTACTTTGCGGCGCATATTCTAATCACTCGAGTCACGCAAATGTCAATGTTGCTGTCAAAGTGTCAATGAAATGTTCAATGAAAATAAAACGCGCAAGAAATAAGTGGCGAACGATAGATTGGGGTGCGGCCTGACTTTGCCTCTGTGTGTGGCAAGTAGAAAGCAGCAAGCAGCGGCAGCTGAAACAAACTTGTGGCAGAGCCAAAGACTTGCGGAAAGCAACAACTTTGCACAAGTTGCCGCTGGCGGCGTTTGTTATTGAAAATGCGGCTTATATGGAAATGCCGTGGCTAAATATTTTCCTTTCACTTTACTTCGCTTCGCTTTTCTTTTCTTTTCTTTGCTGTTCCAATGCGTTTTTTCTTTTTTCTTTTTTTTTGTGTTGTCTCATGCGCTTCACTTTGCCATTTTCTATTTCATTTTTCTTGTTTTCCTGTTTTCTCTTTTTTTTTCTCATTTTGTATTTGTTTTATTAATAAGGCGCAAAAGCGTCGTTGTACAATAAACTGTCTCTCGATCTATTTAAATGTCTGTCTTTCTTTCTTTCTTTCTATGCTGCTGCTCCTTCTTTCTCTTTCTCCTTCTCTTTCTCTTTCTATTGTGCGTGCGGAAGTTGTTTGGTATGTGGCAGTTTATTTCTATTTCCATTTCTATTTCTATTCAGTTTTTTGCTTCGCTTGACTCTCAATTAAATTTTATAGGCGACGCCGGAGTCTTTGTGCTCCTCTCCATACCAAGCAACTTCTGCCCCAAAACAATGGACAACAAAAATTAATAGAGCAAAAAAATGCAAACTCACTTTACTACCCAGCCATTGATAATGAGTTTGCCTTTTTTTCGTTTCTTTAAAAAAAAAAGAAAAACTATACTAGAGTGCGTAGTGTTTTAGAACTTTTATTCTTCAGCTGTTATTTACTATGATGACAACTTGTTTCTCCTATTTTTCCTTTTTTTTGTGAGTCATTTGTAATTACAGATTGATGTTTGGTATTTTATTGTGAACTATGAGTAGGGACTGAAAGCATTTTGTGACGTTGTTATTCCACTCAAATTTAATGTGATTATTTTGAGACGCTTTTGATAATGATTTGAACATTTCTATTTTATATATAACATACTTAAATGTTATTGAGCAATATAAAGTGTAATGAAGAGTAAATAAAAACTTTAGTATACCAATAAACTACCTTAGTGTTATATATTGGAACAACAGATTTTTGTTTAGAATATTTTTGTAAATTTTTGGTAAAATAAAAAGAAAGAAATTTTGATATACTAAATAATTATTTTAGTTAAATACTGCTTTTCTTTCTTTTTTGTAAGTATGATTGTGATTAATTTGTGTAGCTACCATTTGCATTATCGTTTTAGTATATTAAAATACTGTGATTGCTTCTTTTTTGTAAGTATATTGAAGAAATTGATTGACTTTTAGTATTTTATTATTAAATGTTTGTATTTGTGTGATTTTGACTTCTTAGGTAAATTGAACCAAACTAAATATTAAGTGAAGTATAATTAAATACTGATTTTTTTATTTTTTGTAAATAAGATTAAGTTGTCAATTTTTTTCGAATTAATAATATTGCTATAATATATTTCTGTTCGATATCTACCCAAGCAGTATAACCAAATTTTTAGTAGTTAAAAAGATCAGCTTTGCATAGTGTCTAATATGAACTAAATAATGATTTTAGTATTTTAAAATACTATTTTTCAATATATACATTTTAACTTAATGCTAGTTACCTTGTCTGCTATATAATCTGCTATTGATTCGACATTGTTGCTTGCTTCTTCACACTAGCTTATGTTAATTGCCGTAAAGACAGACAACGATTTTCGTCCTCCACACGTGCCTAGTTTTCTCCCTCTCTTTAGCTTCAGCTCATTGATATCCTGTGCATGTCTGAAGCGAACATTCAGACACACACATTTGATAATGCTTAGCAGGAAAACTGACGATGGAAATGTGCCACAATTTATACAGGTAGCGACGCTGCCAAAATTTGACGCCTGATCAATAATATTGGCTGAGCTGCTAGAAACAGTTTGTTCCCTCTCCCAGGAAGATGTCGAACAAAGAGGAAGAGGTGACAGACAGAGAGAGAGAGAGAGGGAAACAGAATTTGCATGCAGCTGAGCTGCGACAGGTAGAATGATGACGAAATTAAAGCAATACAACGTGTAGTCATAGATATAGATACAGATACAGATACAGATACGAAATAGCTGTATATACATATAGACAGAGAGAGGTAGACGGCACATTGGGCCAAAGGTAAACGCTTCATTGGCCCCAGGAGTGTGTGTATTGTGTGTGTGTGGTGTATTGGCTGGTTGACTGACTGCAGAATTTGGCAAATTTTGGCAAAATATATTCAGGCACACGTAGGAAATTACAAACGGATGTAAATACATCAATTCCAAATGAAGAGCATGTGCATTCAATAGTATCATCAAAAAGGGGGCGAGAAGAGAGACGTGGGTGTGGCACCAAATTGAGAGCGGGGGCGCTGAATGCATGACAAACTTGCAACCAAATTAAATAGTTCAATAAACCCAGGCAAACAATTTAATATGCGTGGACAAGCGTCGAACATTTAACATTCAAGTTGTTAGTTGTGTGAAATGATGCTGACAAGCATCGATTGCATTTAATTGCAAATGTCTGCCAGACCGACAAAATTAACACATTCACCTTCAATTGGCTATTTGAGACTGCAGATGGTAAAACAAATTGAAACCAATCGCCACTTACAACACACTACGACTTGGCAACTCTATCTGCCCAGCTTGGCAGCTCGACAACTCTGGCCAAAAACTGCAATCCAAGTGCCGGCAAATTTGCATGCCAAGTGCTCCTCTCAAGAACTTGCCAGAAATGCTCGAGGCTATTTGAAAAGGTCTTCCTTTTCTTCTTTTTTTTTGTGTTGCCTGCAAGAATTATGAATTTATTGACTAAACGCAAGTTCGACAGAAGTAAAAGCCAAACTGAAAGACCGTCAAAGATCAATCGAAGCGAAATGCTGCATTTGCCCAAGGACAAATTTCAATTGATTTAAAGCTTAAGATATTTTTCTAAACATATAACAACCAACTGAAGATTAAAATTTATATATAAATAAAGAAAAGATTTTAGAATACTTAGAGAAAAATGTATGATAATTGCTATGCCAAAATTTGATTTAAAATAATAGTGAAAGATTTTGTCTTATTGATAAAGAAACATTTTAGGCAATTCCAATTAAAGAATATACCATAAGAAAAATATAAATATAAGAAAAATAATTTGTGTGCATATAAAATATACTGAAAGAAATAAACAGAAACAATAATAAATGGAATAACGTAGCTTTATATTAGAAATAATTTACAAAATTGCACTAAAAGAATATTTTAAGCTACCAAACACAATTATACTGAAATTGTATTTTGATTGAAATGATTCAAAGCGGGCAATTGGCGTATATTTTTTTTTAAATTGATAACTTCAAATATACCATTTGGTGAAAAATATACTATTTGATGGAAAACTTGCGATTTGATAAAAGAAAAATATACTTATCGATGAAGAGTATTCTATTTGAAGAAAAATAAACTGATTAAGAAAAAATATACTATTTGATCAAAATATACTATTTAATGAAAAATATACTATTTGACGAAAAATACACTATTCGATGATTAATAATGAATGAAAAATATACGGATTACAAAAAACAAAATATACTGATTAATGAAAAATATACTACATGATGAGAAATATACTATTCGATGGTGAATTTATTTATATTTATGTGATGATGTCTAATATTTAAATATTGTTTTGAAAGGCAAAACTCTACATAGAAATTTGAGTTCACATATAAACCAAACACACACACACATTGAGGCAACTCAAATAGCAGCTGCAGCAGCTAAACGCGTATGCAAGTTGAAATTAAAAATAATATAAATAAATGGCTAGAAAAATAACGCGTAACGTTTTAATTAGTGCAAATTAATTATGCAAATCGCTGAAGCAACCGAAACGCGACGCGTTGCGTCTAAAAGTCTCTAGAGGAAGGTGCAAGGTAATCACTTCGATAAATAAACCAGACCGAGAGAGTGAAAGAGAGAGAAAGCGGGTAAGAGAGAGAGAGAGAGAGAGAGAGAGAGAGGGAAAGCGCTCTGCATAAGCTCACGAGCTCACTTATTTGCACTTATTTATTCATTTGGATGGCAATTAAAGCATACAAAATTAAATATAAAACCATTTGGCTTCATTTCAAGCAGAATAAAATAACACAAAAACTTTAATTTGTATGAACGCGCCGTAGAATTTTTCTTAGTTTCTTTCGCTTGTTTTATTTTCGCCTATTTGTATTTTAGTTTGGCGCGCTGCTTTTAAATCAAAGTGCGAGTCCCTGGGATGGCAGCCATAAGTGCATAGCACAGAGCGAAAATACAGAGGACGAGGAGGAGGCGGGAGAGGGGAAGAGAGGGTAAGAGAAATGGTTCATGGTGCAGTCCATTCCATTTCCAACTAAATAAATAAAAAGTGAATTTTTAATTAAAAGTTAAGTGGCAACTCATTTAAATTAATGTTGACTCAAGCGTCATAGCAAAACATTTGGCGAGCAAAGGCGAACCCAGAGCAGAAAAATTCAACACTCGCAACGAGGGAGCGAGGAGGGGGGAACTAAGTTCACAGCAGGGCTGCATCCACAGTGCCCCCTTTAGTTGCTTAGTGCTGCATGTGGCAGAGGGACAAGCCTTAATAAGCATAATGCACTGCAAGGCGCCCCATCCACGAGCCTCGTAATGGAGTCATGCTCATTGAAGTAGCTTGCTAGAAACGCTCGTCATGTAATTAGAACACAATATACTCGTAATACAACCAAGATGACAATGTCGTTGTCGTCGTCGTTGTCGTTGGCAATACTCGTTGAAGAATGCGATAACGCATAAGCGAGCAATAACATACTAAACAACGAGTGTAGGAAATGTAACGAGAGTGTGAGGAAAGGGTCAAGAGCGAGAAAAACGAGAGAGGAGAAGAAATAACAATTGCAATGAGTTTGTGGATTAAAATATTAAACAACATTAATGGGAACGAGATAGACAAACTCGGCAAATAAATGAAAGAAAGAGGGTTGAAAAAGTAGCGAGTGCAGTGGAAGAATGTAAAAAGCTTGAAGGACTTTACGGATTTAACAATTGAATACAAATCAATAGAGGAGATTACAATTATAATCGTAAGCAACGACAAATATGTGAAAACACACGAGTGTCGAAACGAAATTGTAAGATTGTGAAATATTTAAATACAGTTGAACGAGTGAACTTGTTCCTAACTGACAAGTAACAACTAAAAAGACTAACGAATGCCTAAAAACTACCGAGTATTGCAGGCGAGATAGATTAGTTATACTGAGAGAAACTAATTCGAAAAAAATCGGCAATTTTGTAAGTAACGAAATTAAACCAAAGTTATAAGCATACCATTTGCTATCACACCCAACAAATAAAAGATAGGGCGTCATAAAACATCATTCTTAGATCATTCAAAGCGACGAGTAACGAGTGGAGAAAATGTAGCGAGAATAATGCAATACTCAAGTCTGATGAATGAAAAAGATGTGGTGATGAGTTAAACAGATGAAATAGAAATAGAGTGAGAGAAAAAACATAAGAGAGAGAGAGAGAGAGAAAGGTAAAGAGCCAGATAGATGAACAAAATCTGTATTCAAGTTGACGAGCAAGACTTAAAAAGAGCAACTAGTAGAAAAATAGTAGTCTTTGCATTACAAGTCAAAAGTAAATTATGGCTTTCTCTTTTGAGAACTTGTTAACAATTCAAAGCTCTGAGGAGAATAATACAATCAGTACAACATTTAATTCTTAAACTAGAATTAAAGAAATAATAAAGAACAATACGCTTTGAGCCAATTGATGAGGTGAGTGAAAGGCAAACAGAATTGTTGCCTCTTCAATTTTATTAAGTAGGCGACCCCTTGTTCAACATTTACATTCACAGCGCAGTTCAAACAAAAACTAAAAGTATATTACAAAATTATTATACAATGGAGCCGGCAAGTGATTCCAGCTGCTCAGCAATGCAGGTCGATGGGACGGAAAGCGAGCAACAGTTGGATGAACGAATGGACATCGATGCGAATGTCGAGGAGCAACCGATGTGTAGTGCAAACAGAAATCAGGAAAAAGCCAAGAAACGCTTTAAAGTAGGGAAATGGCAGGCGGTGGCCATGTGGGCGTGGGGTGAGCATTCACAAGAAAAAAAAAAAGGCTTAAGTGTGTCAGAAAATCAGCTTATTTCCGTCCACTTAGATATCACCGTGGACACTTGCGCCATTTGCCGCAATTCGATTATGGAACAGTGCATCGAATGTCAGGCGGATCCGAATAAAAACCCCTTCGAGGAGTGCATCGTGGCCTGGGGCATTTGCAATCATGCCTATCACTTCCATTGCATATCGCGTTGGCTCAAAACTCGATCCGTTTGCCCGCTGGACAATCGCGAGTGGGAGTTTCAAAAGCTTGGTCGCTAGTTTGTGGTTTCTTGTTGGGGGGGTTGAAGGGAAATGGGAAAGTGAAGGCTGCTCTCAAGTAATAAGAAATCGTTGTGCTGACTCAGCGTCGTGAACTTTATCATTATTTTGTGTTAATTATGCATCTTTCGCCGGCTGACGGCAAGTCTCTAAAGTGCGGTGCGGTGTGCGGCTCAATGCCCAATTATCATTTGTGTGCTCGCAACTTTTGCGGGCACTTAATAAACGAGCTGGAGAAGAAGGACGCTGTGCAAAACTCTGAAACTTTATCCGTAGTTTTGAGTGGCACCGGCAACGGGGGGACGGATTATCAATTTTGCAGCTCGCGATGGCAACCTTTGAACTTGGCGCAATAACTTGGCCCCCAACTGGCCTGGCAACTGCATCTTGAGCTCTGCTCAGTTTTAACAATTAGCTCATCGATTTTATGAAGTGCGCTTTTCGCCGGTTTCAGCTCTCTCTCGCTCTCTCTTTCTCTCTCTCTCTCAGCTGTCAATTAACCGTTGTAGTGCTCCGCTCAATGGCACATAATTAAATAGAATTACTGTTTAATTGTTGCCCGAATCACATTAACACGCCAGGGCTTCTCTCTTTCTCTCTCTGCTGTTGTATGTAGTATCGCCTTGATTGTTTGCCCCGCCTGTCAGACGCTTCGCCAGACACACTGAAAAACACACGAAATTATTTTGCGCACAACAAATTGGCAGCCTTCCATTCAACTTGTCTAAAACTGTTCGCAGTCTCCCTTGCTTTGCTTGGTAAGTTTCTTTTAATTTTGTGCACGAAAATTAAGTTTGTTTTCCATTAAGTTAAATAATTACAAAATTATCCAGCACTCAAAGGCTTTCGCTGAATCTATGTGTGTGTGTTTTTCAGTGCGTGTTTATTTTTTGGTAGAGTGGCAACTCTGGTGAGACGACATTTAGCACAGTGCCGGAGCGAATTGAGTTGCGTTGAGCTGCGCTGAGCGGCAGCAGCAGCAGCTGCAGTTTTCCGTGTAACTGACAATGATAGCCGCCTGCTTGACTGATTCACTATCAGACCAGGGCTAAGCGAATGAGTAAAGACTAGTGAAATAAGTTAAAGGTGGCATTTCTGTCTATGATTATGCGCAACTTTGTTTCAAAGAATAATATTTTGTACTTTAATATATTCACAAACAACCTATAGCTTCTGAGATCGTCACAGCAAGCTTTGACTTAAAGACTTTATATGGTTTATTGATATAGTATACCGAATTAATATACCTAATATACTAAACTATACCGAAAGCTATAGTTGATATATTGATACAATATACCAAATTAATATATCGCAAAAATACTAAAATATACCGAAAGTTATAGTTGGTATATAGATATAATATATCAAATAAATATATAGCAAAAATACTAAAATATATACCGATATATTACTGAACTCAAAATATACCATACAACACAAAATATACCAGATCATATATAAGTATTTCTTAAATGACAATATTTTCAATGGATATCTGATCGCAATGTTAGAAATCATAAAAGCTTTTGTTATTGTACTTATTTCGTTAAGTTTATGTCAAAAATACTAAAAAATTGACTTATATTTTTGTTTAATTTTAATATTATTTTTTTTTTCTTAGTTTCCCATTAATTATCTTTGTTTTGCAGCCCTGGCTTCTGCACGCCTGTTGGCTCAGACAAAAGTTTTGCTTAAACGCTGCTTTTGGCCCGAACTAAGGCTCATTATCTTTTCATTCGGTTTTCTTATTTTCATTTACGTTTCTTTTTGTTTTTTTTTTTTGTATTTTTTGTGTTTTATTTGTTGGCAGTTGTCTGTGCGCTGCGCCTTTTCTTTTCTTTAACGCTTCGCTAATCAAATTCAACATTTTTCCGTTTTAATTTGACAATTGGAAAACAGGCTGGCCAAGGGGAAGGGGGAAGAGAGTAGAGTAGGTGCTGAAAAGGAGGAGAGGGGAGGAAAGATCTGACAACAGCTGTGTGCGTTGTCAATTGGAAAATGATAAAGTGACGCTCGTGTTCGTGTTCGCTTTCGCAACTCTCGAATGCTCGTAATGAAAATGGAAATTGGCATAGGAAGTGAAACAGATAACTGTAAATGGCGTTGACAACCCCAAGGGATGTGATGCTCTCTCTCTCCCTTTGCCTCCCTCTCCCTCAGCGAGTGTTAAGCTTGTTAGTTTCACATTTTTTCTCTCTCTTGATTTGGTTTTTTTACTGTTTGTTGTACTTGACACTTCTTTAAGCTCTTTCAAGGTGACCTGCAATGCGCTGGGCCACTAAATGCATTACAATTAGCGCAAATTATCCGTGTCCAGTTGCAACAATTGTCAGGGCGACTTGATTGAATTTACTTCCCGGACACGTGACTTGCGACGAACGCGACGTGCATTGTATGCCATATTACGTATACGCACTGTCAACTAAGCATTTAGCACTTGCCCAAAATTAGTTCATTACTTCGCCACACTTTAAATCTCAAACATAGTTTTTAGTTTGCTTTTTTTTTTTTTTTGTTTGAAGTGCAAACGAGTCTGCATTTAAAGTTGCGCTTCAAGCATATTTTGTTTTAATTATTAGGAGCCAGATTTGTATACCGAATAAGCATAAGGTAGAAGAGTCTTATAGTTTAATGCAAATGTATGTGATGGGGAGAAGGTAACATACGGCTGCTGCTGTCTAAGTTGCTTTGGTTGACAAGCTGGTATATTTCGAACTTAATAGTATATCAATATATGTTTGGTATTATTCGGTATATTGATTTGGTATGCAACATAACAGAACATGACAGAAGATAAAACACTGATTTATTTAGCAATCTGGTATATTGTAAAAGTAATAGTATATCGATATACCAAATATAGTATTCGTTATATTTTTAGCATATTTCGATATATTGTTTTGGTATGTAACAGACAGAAGATAAAACACGCCTGCTTCTACTTTACTTGACAATCTGGTATATATGTAAATAGTATATAGATATACTGTTTTGGTTCACAATCTGGTATATTTCGAAAGTAATAGTATTTAGATATACCAAATATAATATTCAGTATGTCTTCAGTATTTTTTCGGTATATAATGTAGGTGACATGCAGAAGATAAATTGTTTGTTTTGTTTCTAGTATATTTTGTACTTAATAGTATATCGATATACCAAATATTAGTATTTTTGGTATATTATTTTTGTATATTCATAAAATAACATCGCTATTATTGACAAGAGGGAGCGGGTATATCACAGTCGAGCAAACTTTCTAAATTGCTCAATTTTTTTTTTTGTTGCGTCTCTCACTTGGCTTTTATTATAATTTATGCATGACTCTGACGGCCTTTCATATGTGTCATTCTCCAGCTCTCCGTTGAGCTGTTGTCAAAGCTTAGCGCACTTATCAGCAGCATTGCAGGCGACTTGCAGCGCTGCTCTCTCTCTCTCTGAGATGTCAATATAATTTAGGCAAATTTATGCAACTTTATATACAAAATATATATCTACTCTATGTAGTATAGTATAGTGGTATGTGTGTGTGTGACTCATTTAACTTTGGCAATTTTTAATCACAAAAGTTTGCCGTAGTCAAAACTCAGACTCCGAGTCAGAGTCTCAATGCCTGTCTCGTCGCTTCGACGCCAACGCATTTGCATATTTCTAATTCCAAAGTTGTAATTAGTATAATTTTACAGCTCTAATTGGATGATGATTTGAGCAACTTCATTTAGGCCCGAAAACCGTATGAGTATCTCTCTCTCTCTCTCTCTCTCTCGCTCTTTATGTGCATGCATATGGATGAGAGAAGGCCAAGCCGTAACCTTCATTTAGAACGAGTCAAGAGTCGAGTGTGTCGAGAGAGTGCAGAGAGTGAAAGTCATTAACATAAGTTTGCAATTACAGAGACCACCGAAATGAACTAATATGTCATGTTTGTATCTCCATCTCTGCTCTAGTTGTATCTCTGCATTCGAGTTTCTGGCACAGCTTCAATTTTATCGCCACTCCAGACAGACAGACAGACAGACAGACTTGCTGAGAGAGATAGACAGATGTCTGACCTAGCTTATGGTGATAACACGAACCAAGTGTGCGGCTGGCTTTAGAGACAGAGACTCAAGTGCTGCACACCTTGAGCGACTTAGATGAAGAGTTGTTTAACCAAGAACACAGCTCAAAATTATGCAAATGAGAGCGGCAAGTTCTTCTAAATGTCATATATATAATTTAAGTTATACAAGAATTCATTTAAATGATTTCCTCTTCTCTTTTCTGTGTTGAAATAATATTAACGAATTTCTATTTACATAAAATTTACTATATTTTCATTTGAAAATTATTCATTTCAATGTTATGCAAAAGAAAAATTTAAAGATTTTTAAATTTAACTTTTAATTGAGGTAACAACTTGCTTTAAATTTATTATCCTTTTTTTGCGCAAACCACTTATACAAATGTTTTTTTGGGTCTTAGATGCTTTGGTTACCAATCTGGTATTTTTTGTACTCTACGGTATATTATGAATGTAATGGTTTAGCGATATCCCAATAATACCCTTTGGTATATTTTCATTTGGTATATTTTTAGAATAATATCAAACTGTTTTCCGTTGTTTCTTAAATTTATTTTTTTTGTGTTGGTTGATGATCTGGTAGGTTTTAAATGTGTTAGTATATGGATATACCAATTATAGCCTTCGGTATATTTTTGTTTAGTTTTTTGGTATATTAATTATATATATTTTTAGAATTATACTATTGCTGCAGCTAGCTTGTTTTTATTTGATTTGCATTACTTGAGAATTTGGTATATTTTGTACTCTATGGTATATTTTGAATGTAGTAGTATATCAATATACCATTCGGTAGAATTTAATATTTTTTATATATATTTATGGTGTATTTTGGTATATTCTTATGGTTCTTTTGTTTCTTTTTTACTAGTATTTTATTTGCATTACTAAGCTCAAAAGTTAAAGTTTAACCGGAAATAATGCAAGATAGAAAAGGAAATACATTAGATATTTTCAGTATTTTTAGAAATGCATCTCATTGAATTCCTCTTCACTTTATACTTTATTTGCTGCTTATTTGCTCTGTATTGTGTGTAGTTTTAAAGCGTTGAGGCAAATAAACATGTACTCAATCCTGCTGCAAGCATCTCCCGACCGAAAAAAAAAAATCATGCGAGAATCGACCAAATGCAAAACCTAAAAATAAATACAACAACAACTCAATGCACAATACACATTGCAAATGGGGAAGAGGAAAGGGGTAAGGGGGAAAGAAGGCAGACATGACAATGGGCATTGAGCTGAGTTTTCAAGTCATTTTGAATGTTTTTGATTTCACTGATTTGTTTATTTATGCATAAAGCATGCAATTTTTGCGCTTTATGCGAGCATCAGCAGAATGCCGACTGTCGACTGCTGCTCTGATAAGCGAGTGAAGAGGAGGAATGCAACCATTTTGATTCTCCTTCTTTTATTCGACTTTTTTGCATTTCATGTTGTGTGCAGAACTTTAGCTGGGCTAGAAAACTTAGATATTCCAAGCGAATGCACTCTCCGCACGCAATGTGCAGAGAGCAGCAGCAGCAGCTCAACGAGTGAGTTTCGCAAACAAATCAAAATCAAAATCGTGTGTGTGTGAATGTGACTCTTACACAGCAATAGCAAAAGCAACAGCAAACGGGAAACGGAAGTTGCACAAAACGATTTCATTTGCGCCGAATAACTTTTGATATAGTATGTTATATGCACTTGCCAGCGGCTTCTTTCAGCCCCTGTCTGACTGCTTGTCATTGTTTGCATTGACACGAATCCGCTTGCAACTTGTAGCGCTTTAAGGTGCGAGACGGTGGCGTATACGCAATATTACTTGGGGCATTTTCCAATTTTATTCTATCTCCGAGATATACGCTTTCAAGTGCGACTCCTTCGTCTCGTAAGAATTGCTAATAACCAATTTCGATTCAATTCAAGTGTCAGGCGCACAAGACGCAGATGGGCAAAGGACGAAGCGAGGAGCGAAGCTAGCTTCGACCACAATCCGCACGGGAAGCACAGCCAATTGAGTATTAATGGTCAGACTGCCGGCTGCTGATGCCAGCAAGTTTCCTGCTTAGAATTATGGCAGGACACCGACAGGACACACACACAAACACACACACACACAACTCCTGACCATATTTGAAAGTAAAATCATACATATTAGAAAGAAAGCAAGCAAAAAAAAACATACAACAGACGTTCCACGTTCTTGGCAGCACAACCTTCTCTCCCCTCGTCTTCTGCTTGGCTGCCAGATCAACGATGATATATGAGATTAGCTCAAGTGGAGCTGCTCTGGAGGTTTGCGTTGGCAGCACGCCAAGGCGACACTTCTCTCTCTCTCTCTATCTCTCTGTCTCTACATACAAACTGTCGGATTTTATATTAATGATAAATTAAATTGTTCATTGACTTGAATAATTTTGTGCGTTGTCGTTTTGGGGTCGCAACGCATAGTTTCCCTTTTATATTTTTGTGTGTGTGATGAATTGATGTATTTGCTGTCAACGATTAAATTATATAACTCTATTATCTGCGCATTATTTAATAATTGATAGCTAGGTGGAAGACACACTTGAAAGATAGTTCGAGGTGAAGCCGCTTATAAATTACTTATTTCCTTAAAAAAGTAGAAAAGTTGTAGCAGATAAAGTCAAAAAGCTGTGCACATTTTTACAGTTCAATTATTTAATTTCATAGTTTTGTGGCAATATTTTGCCTTGTGGCAAACTATGCGGCACAAGAAGACGGGGGGACAACAAAACAATTTACTGATTTTAACAAAAATTTTAATTAAACAAATTTTGCGTGAAAGGAAGTTGCTGTAATGTGCCTCTCCGAACAGAAACTTTTCGCACGGTCTGCGACTTCCTTTGCTGCTGCTGCTGCTGTTTCGTAGTAGGAAGTTGGCACGAACAACTCTCGACGCCCAATTCACTTTTTGTGCACCATAAGTTGTGCCCAAAATAGCAGAAAAGTTGCCCCCACTCCACCCCCGATAATTTAAAGCAACAAAATAATAAAGCAAAGCGATGTCCCCCCTCCAAACTCGCAAAAATATTTGTGCTGTAGGAAATGTGCAAAAGTTTTGTGCACAAATCGAAAAAAGAAAAGAAAAAGAAAAAACTATGCGACAAGCTTGACCCTGCTGCAAGATGAAACTAAAGCTGATTTTGGCCAGTTGGCATAAATCTCTGCTAGCGCAGCATTTGAATGTCACCATTTCAACTCAACTCAGACAGACACAGCGACTCTGTGTGTGTGTGTCTAGACTGCAAGGCTTGCGCTTAGCTTATAAAGTTGTCTTATGCGGCCCCTAAAACCAATGTCTGACTGCCACTTAAGCGAGCTAAACATATAAATCTTGCAATGGTTGGTATTTTACAGCAACACAGCAACGAAAGCAACGACAACAATGCGCAATTTTATTGCGAAACCTCAGACATTGCGTATACGTAACGTAAGCCAAGCTGCTGCTACTGCTGTTGCTGCCACAAAATGCTACAGCTGCCATGCATTGTGGCCTGAAGGGGCAGCAAAGCCGTAGCTGACGCCAAAGCTGGCTGCTTCCTCTGATTTGACTTTGAGTAACAATTTGGCCAAGCAATTTTGACTTTAAGTTCGGTCACATGCAACATAGAATAGCAACAGCAACAGCAACTTCGCCTTCGCTTCGCTTGGCGACATTCGCCTCAAATTCCATGCAAACTTTTTGGCCAACAATTTCAGTTATTCAGCTTTGCTGAGTATTGTCGTTGGGTTCAGTTCAATATGTAAACGATTCACTTTTATTTATCTTATAGAAAAAATAAAGCATTTTTCCGTATGCAATGATTATTTTTAAAAGTGACTTTGATACACCAAAAACAGAAATAAACTTTTTGTGCAATTTATTAAAGGCAAGCATATAAAATGGAACATAAATTACACAAGCTTTAAATTCCTGAAACATTAAAGAACGTCAACAATTTATTTATTGATATGGAATTAAATTAAATGTATGACCCAATTTTATATTACTTTATTTTATTCTGAGTTGCATTGCAAATAATATTTATAAGCCAAATTTATTTGAATTTTGTCAAACTGTTGAAATCATTTCAGACATTCGTATAAATATCCTTCGCTTATCCTGTGGATTTACTCACCAGAATACCAAAAAAATGCGCAATTTCGCATTTATATATTTGCATAGCCTCAGCTTAAAATACACAATAAAGGCTGTTTAGAGTCAACAATTTGTCGCACCTTTATAAATAGCAACGAATAGGTGAATTTTGCAGTCCCAGTGCAACAATTGTCTTTGTTATTTGGAGCATCTCGCTGGGGACACAATAACGAGTCGAAATGAAAAGTGAAAAATATATTTCCACTTGCCACAAAGTAACAAACAGAAGTGACAGTTAATACACAGCGAGAAAAAAAGGTGTGAAACGTTTAAAATATACAAATTTTGAAGGTTTGAAATAAATAATTTGACAAACTTTTAAAACTACAATCTATATATATACATATATATATACACTTAATTATTTTGGCAGAAATTTAGGATATATTTCTCACACTTTTTGCGATTACAAATCGAATCAAATAATATAAAATTGGAAAAAAGTCTACCAACAAACATAATTCTTAAATAATCTAAATCCAATTTAATAAACTTTGATTATTTTCAGCTGATATTAATTCAATTCAAGAATCTATATTTCTAATTCAAGAAGGCAAATGTTTCAAATTTAAACTAAAAACTTTAAATGAAAAAAGCTTTGTTTTACAAAGTAAAAGTATTTGATTTTTTTCAAAGTTTTAACTTCTTTTTTAAATTTATCTTTCGTTAAGAATTTTCTTCTTCTTTACCAACCCCAAATTTCTCTCTCAAAAATATATATATTTATCTAATTCAAGAATTCAAATGCTTAAAACTTCAAAAAAGCTCTCTAAATGAAAAATTCATAATTTAGAAAATTTAACAGGTCTGAAAATTTACAATTGAAATATTCAATTTTTTTTTACAAAATATAACCATTCAATATTCTTCAAATGTCAACTACTATTCAAGTACACTTAACATTTTTCATTCTCTACGAAATTTGTTCCTTCAAAACCAAATTTTTCTCACAGTGTAAACGCTACCTTTGTAAGCAAGAACCACTTGGCTATTATTTATGTTAATTGTTCAAGCTGAGCCTGAGACTGAGGCGACGTTCATCATGTTGACTGTTTGTCATTGTTGCTGCTGTTGTTGTTGTTGTTGTTGTGGCGCGACGCAGCTCAAAAACGCAACTCAGACGAGACAACAGTTGGTCTAGTGTGAGTGTGTGTGTGTGTGTGTATGACGTATGTGTGTGTGTGTTTCGTTGCGTGGCGTTATTAGGCTAATGGCTGCCCCGTGGGCATTCAATGCTTTTGTCTAGCACAAATGCTTTTGTCCCCAGTGCTGCCAGTGCCACAGCTGCCTCCGCTCTCTTCTCTCTCTCTCTCTCTCTTCACTCTCTCCCCTTCTATGGTCTACACTCTCTACACTCTCGCTGCTGCTGTTGCAAATATGCAATGGCAGGCTTGTGGGTTAACTGCCAAAGCCACGCACTAAACGCATTGAGACGCCATAATTGCAGCCAGTTGCCAGTTGTCTGTGTGTCATCTCGCTCTCCCGCTCTTCCTCTCTCTCGCTCTCTGACTCTCATATGTGTGTGTGGGCGCAAGTGCGTTAAGTGCAATAACAGCAATGACAGCAATTGCGTTGACAGGCGAAGAAGAGGCGAAAGCAAAATGGAACACACTCGCCCAGTGTGCCCAGACTCTGAAGAGCAGTTTATATTTAGATGCTGCTGCCACAATGACTGCCTGAATAACTGACTTCTCACCCCCCTCCCACTTCCAACTCTCTGTACTTCGCTGACTTGACCAACCCAACCGCATTTTATGTGCGGAAAACATAGATGATTGGCAGCGGAAATGGATTACGATTGCACAGAATAATGTGCATGGATATTTTTTAATACAAATAATAATGCAGTTATCTGCAAGGCCTAATTAAAATACAAATTGTAAAATTTAATTAATATTCTAAAATTTAAGAATTTGAAGTTCGCTTAAAGTAAATGTTATAATAAAATTATTCTTACCACGTTTCATTTAAACTTTTGCTTGTAAATATTAATATTAAAAGTTTCTTTTTATAAGGTTCGTGAATTCATTAGAAATATTTGTCTAAACTAAACTAATTTTAATGTATTTTATAAGAAAACTATTTTAACTGTGTTTCACTCCAACTTTTGTTTGCAAATATAGTATTATATTATTAAAAATTCTTTCTTTTAAACATGTCTCGTAGTAATTCATCAGTAATATTTTCCATGCTGTGGATACCTACAATCGACACTTTGACGGACATTTCCTACTTAAATTCCTTCCATCATGCCTTAAAATACAATTGTGTAGCTGAACTGAAGCTGAGCTTGCTTCGCCTCTGGCTGTTGCTGGCTGTTACAAATAAATTTCACTTGAGCTGACTTGACATGCTGCCAATTGGGTCCGCGCCTGTCTCGCATTGCATTGCCATTGTAAACAGGGTCAATTTGAGAGCGAGCCCTGAGTGCTTGCTCCCCTCTTAACCCTTCTTCTTCATATTCTTCTTCTTACCATTATCAACACAAGAACTGGGCAAGTGCTGCCACTTGCTGCTGACAAAACCTGAGGCTGCAGCACAGATAACTCGCTCAGCATAAGAATACAACTAATGATATTTGAATGGATACGAGTTTAAAGTTTACTAGAGAAATCTCCCCTTAAACTTGACTTGACTTGCATAGTTTAAAGCACACGTTAACTCGTTAAAAAATGGAATGAACTTACACACGTATTTGTATAAGAAGGAAAATATTTTTCACAGGATATTATTCAAAACTAATATAAAAATCCCCAGTACATTTCAATGTCGCTATGTAAACTAATATGCATCTGGTAAGCAATTATGTGTTTAACATACTGTAATTAACATGATGTGACGTCACAATACTCGCGGCTTGCAAAGAATATCATAAGCACAAGACAATTATGTCAACAGCTTAACGTTACTGTAAATCTTTACAGAGCAAAGCACTGAAATCACGCGAGTCGCGACTGAGAACCAAACACACAAAACGAATTGAAGAAGAGAGAAAAAAACAACAGAATCAAAGCCTATGAATTCGTCAGATGTCCAACTAAATTTTAAGGTCAACATAAAAAAGAAACATGAAAATAAAGTAAACAGACACAAATGAACATGTTTGTTCTACATATAGCCGTTAGTCAAAACTAATAAATAAAATAATTGGAATAATAATTACGATAACAAATTATTTTAAATTAGAAATTGCGGCAATGTGATGGTGCAATATTCGCAGCAAGAAATACAAGTGAAATATTATTTGACGTCACTGGATCTCAATGCAATTTATCATAAGGCCAATGTCATATTTGTTATTACATGCTTGACGTCACAATGCCTGCAGCTTGCAATACAATAAATGAAAAGAAGTCAATTCAAACAAGCAAAACGTAGTTTGTTATCGTCTCATCCCATTCATAACTGCAAACTCGAGAATGAAAAGCAAAATGCACCCAATAGCAATTGAAGGATAGAAAGATACAACAAAGAACACGCGAATCTATGTATGTATGTATGTGCATTTTGAGTATGAGCAAAGGCCGCAGCTGTACCGAGTTTCAAGGGCAACGCACTAACGAAAAAATAGCGACAACAACGAATATAGAGCAATGAACTCGCTAGCAGGGTTTAGGCGACTTGCAAGTTCATTATTTGTAAACATAATAATAATCTACTCACTTTGTTGTATTCACTTTGCAAATAGCATTAAAACTTATGCTTTTAATTACACTTTACACTTTTTTAACACTTAAACGCGGTAACCGAATCACTTACATTTTACACTATTTTTAACACTTCAACGCGATAACCGAATCACTTATTGTCTTAATACACTTTCCCATACCGAAATTTTTTACTTTGACGGCTTGCTGCTTATTATTATTTTTGCAAACTTGTTGCAATCACTTTTTTATCACTTAAAAAAAAAACAACTTGCGAAGAATATTTGCACTTTATTAACCGATTATTTAACACAAAAAATTAAGCAGCAATTATAATATGCGCTTGCAATCACGACGCGCGACGCTTTGCATGTTTCTTTTTGTCGCCTTCCTTTAACTTTCCAGCTTCTTGCTTATTGGAACTAATGGAAGGAATAGAGCGCCAAAATGCCAATTAGCTAGTATATTTCGGTCAAGTTTTTGAGTGGTGGACGGTCACACTGGAGAGAGATGTAGAGTCAGTGAAGATCGTTACAGAAAAAAAGGAGTTAAAATTTGTGCGTACGCGGTTTAATCGTTTATTGCGCTTTTGAATTGTCGAAAAACGAAACGCGGTTATGTTATACTGTTTGTATATAATTTGTAATTAATAATATCGCAATATCGGTTGGTTGGCAATGCAAATACTGCTTGCAAACGCAAGTCGGTTTTTTTCTATGGCGCGGTAAAGTGAAAATATTGAATTACGTGTGCAGTTAACAAATGCAAGTCAATTTTTTAAATATTTTTTTTAATGTGCAGTGTGTGCAACAAAAAAATAAAGCGAAAAGTGTGTGAAGTGTTTAATTTTCATGTCTCTGGAAGTCTCAAAATTTTGGGCAGTTGAAAAAATTCAATGTGAGTCATGAAGTGCGTGATGTGTAAGTGTGAGTGAAATAGTGCGTGGTTGTTCAGTTGGTAAAGTGAGGCAAGCAAAGAAAGAGTGCAGTGAGAGTGAAATGGCAATATGCATTTAATGTGTTTCCTTTGCTTAGGGTTTTTTTTTTCTATTTTTTTTCTCTGCAATTGAATAAGAATGCATAATTTGTGTGTTTGTGATATGTGTTTGTGCTTGCTTTTGTCTTTGCCAAAGCAAAGACAATACGTGCAATAATTTGTGTTTTCTTTTATTTGTTTTTTTTTTCTGTGCATATTGTGTTTGTGATATGTGTTTGTGTTTTTATTTGTCTTTGCCAAAGCAAAGTCAATATGTGCAATAAATGTGATGGATTTGGTGACGGCTTCTCAATGTGGCAAACAAAGTAAGTGCAAAGAAAATCTTTAATTAAATTATAAAAATATTAGTAGTTTCTTTTTATATATGGTAGCAAACTTTAAATTAGTTGCAACTTTTTGAACTCAAGTGCAAATGGATTAACAGCTGATTTTCCCACGAAGGGAAGGTGTAAAAATGTTTGTTACAATTATGAAAAATGCTTGGAAAACAGCTGCGGCAAAACAATTTCCTTGTGTAAGGTGCTCGAGGTTTTCTGCTGCTTCTTTTGTTTGGCTGTGATTTATGTGGCCTCAACTTAGCACCGCAAAAATCTGAGCTCTGCTTTCGCTGGGCTGTTGTGTCAATTTGTTTAGCGTGTTGTGCGAAGCTTGGGAGACTAAGAAAAAGGCAAAGCAGCTGACTGAAAAGTGGGCCAAGTGAATAATTAAGCGGTTTATAAACATTTGTCTCAGCCAGCCAGCCAGGAAGAAGACGGCTGGGCAAACAGAGTTTCTCAGGAGCTGTTACAATATCAGCTTGGAGCTTTGAGCTCGTGTTCGAGTTGAGGCTACGCATTATTTATGCCAGCTGCTGTTGGCCAAGTTAACTATGTTTGCTTGGCACAAACAGCAGGCCAACTTTAACGTTAACGCTAATTTGCGTGGCCGCCCTTCAAGTTGTTCTCGTTGTTGTTGTTGTTGTTGCTTTTGTTGCTTTTGTTGTTGTTGGGGTCTCAGAAACTGCAACTATTTATTTTTAATCGCATGCTCCAATTGCAAAAACAATTTAAAATCAACTCGCTCGTTAAGTGAAGCGGCAGCAGCCCAGGACATTGGCTGCAGTTGCTTCCGCCCCCCTTCCCCCCTCCCACCACTTCTCCCTTTGCTGCTGCTGCATTTTCGACAAGTGCTTTTAACATTAAATATTCATTTACAGCATTAAGGGCACTCGAAGTCACGCGTTAACGGGCCAAAAAATGCTGCATGTTGTGGGCCAAGCGGCTGAAAGGGGGGGCGGTGGTGAAAGAGTGGTAGGGGGAGGGGGGGGGGGGGTAGGATAAAATGCAGGCAACTGAGAACGTGGCGCATCAAGCAAAACGGACACGGGAGCGCATTAAGTGAATATATATACTCTATATATATATGTATATACAATTCCTGGCCCAAAACCGACATATAAAAGGTGAACATTGCAGTTGGCCAACAAATATTCGTACTTGTTGTTTTTGTGTTTTCGCTTCTTGGCTCTTTTTGGCATTGCTTTGGTGTTTTGTTTCACTGCCGTCGTTTCATTGCCAAAAAGCTTTGCGACCACAAAACGAGAGAGAGAAAAAGAGAGTCCAATATGCGAGAGCACAGAGAGTGAGAGAGAGAGAGAGAGCGAGATAAAGTGTGAGAGAGTCGCGTTTCTTAACTGGGCTAAGTCTCTCAATGTCTCTCAATGCTTTCCACCTTGAGTTCAGCTTTAGGCCGCGTTGACTTCTTGCCGCTTTTAGTGGCAAATTTCTGCTGACTTGATGCACACTTCGCTTCAAGTCTGCAAATCGTCTCAGCTTCACAAAAATGTCACTTAATCCTTTCAGCTTTTCGTTTTAGCTTTTTTTCAAGTACAGACAGAGTCTAATACTCTTTATAAAGAAGTTGTATATGGTGGGTAAAATATACCTCAAATTATTATACAATACTTTTAAAAATATAAAAGATAAATTATAATAAATTAGGTATCTATTTCATATTCATTATCATATTTTTTTAAGTGTATGTCCAAATTATTAAAGTTGTTTTTATTTCAATATTCTATCGGCAATTTAAGTACTATATTTTGAACTCCTATTTTGATTGATTAAACTATTCAAATTAGTTAAGATAAAAATTAAATTATCAAGTTGTTTCACAGAATATTTCTTTATCATTAAGATACCTTTAATATATTTTAAATTTATTATACTTTTTCCATATTATACACATATATAATTTAATATATTTCTTGGCTTAAATTTATTTAATTTGTTACTTAATCAAACTCTATTTCATTAATGAAATGCCATTTCTTTTAGCTAGTTACTTTTGTGATTGAAATCAAGCTTGACATTTGTTTTGGTCTATATTTGAGAATCACTTTACGGGTTCATCTAAATCAATTGCAGTGTCAATTAATGCGACTCGGCGTTCTATTAATGTGTAGTTAACTTTGTGAGAAACTTTCCATTTTCTATATTTGTTTGGGTTTCAGTTATTTAAGTACTAAAACTTTCATTTTCTTTATTTATCTCGACGTACTTATTTTAGTACTTAAACTAATTATAGCGCTCTCATTAGCGAGCCTTGATCTATTTTGGATGGTATTGAAAGGTCGTTGGCAACAACAATTAGATGCACTTATGCGCAATTAAACACACAAAGTGAATTATATTTATTCGTATTTTATGTACTTTCGGGTCGAACACTTCGTCGAGGACAATTATGCGAGTAAAAGCAGCGTCCAAAAAGCGTTTTGCCGCCTTTTGTGTAATGATTAATGAATGTGAGTGTGTGTGTGTGTGTGTGTGTGTGTGTGGGGAAAACACTCGCTTACAGTTGACTTCACAGTTGACATCATAATGCGGCGATTGCTGTCAGGACGACGCAATGACAGCTGAAGGCAGCTGCTGACCACAGGATTGACCTCTTCGCCTCATTCCAGAGGAAAAAGGTCAAAAAGGCTTGTGGCAATCAGAGAGCGTTCTCTCACATGCTCACATTAATTAAGCAAATTTAATTAAGCGCCATGTTACGAATTTGCAGCTGAAATCAATGTGGCAACTCTGCCAAATGTTCAACAAGAACAGCACCCAAAAAACAAAAAAAAAGAAAACAGCACAAAAAATTGGGTTGAGCTCTGAAGAAATCCAAGCAAAACTGCGAGTCACTTGGCAAATTTATATGCAGGCCGCATGTTGCCACCGCGTGGCACATGTTGCCAAACATTTGACTCGACAAGCAACTCGCATTCAGTAGCGAAGTGTGAGAGGAGGAGGAGAGACGAGGGAAGAGGGAAGAGGCAGTGGAAGAGGTCTTTTGGGTGTGCATTTATGGCCAAGAACCGACACATTGGCAAACATAAAATTTAAACATGCATAGGCCAAATATACAACACAGAATACAATACAAACACATAAAGTACAAGCAGCATAAAGAAAAACCTTGAAGTAAGTCAACGAATAGTGAATGCTCTTATATCGGAGAAAATTCAAAGATGAAGAATTGGAAAATAATTAACATTTTACTAGAAAAGTTTATTAGGTTATTACATAGATTAATGCTATTTAAATAAGTTCAAAGTAATTTTGATAAAATATAATAGAAAAGTGAAGCTAAATGTAAAAAGTTATTTCATTGCAAAAATTTACTTAATTGAAAGTTTGTCAAGTATTTGAAAGCTTAATTATTCGATTAATCTTACATAAAGAAATCAAAAGCAAACCAAAGGTCAAGCACTAATTTCAAAATGTTAGATGAATTTAAAATAAACACTAAAGTATTTCTAAACCACTGGCTGCAAAAGCTAAATCTATTCAAATGTTCAAAATAATATTGAAAGACATGAAAAACTAGTTTAGCTTAAAGTTTATGCCGTGCTAAATTCCTTTAAATTTATTTTAAAATATTTTCAAGAAAAAGAAAAGTATGGCAAAGCATTTTGAGCTAATGAATTGCTCAACTTAATTATTTATTGACAATTAAATAAGTAAATTCTAAGGCAACAAAAATTGCAAGTAATTTAAAGTTATTATTTATCGAAATTTTTGCCTACGAAGGTATCACACTTAAATAAGAAGTAAATTATTCAATCTATATTTAATATTCACTTGTTTCAAACAATAAAAATGTATAAAAGAGAGAGAGAGAGAGAGAGAGAGAGAGAGTCAAAAGAGAAGAGCAAAACACTTTTGGTGTGACCAGCTTGCGTTTGGGCCATAATCTTGTGCTCCTGGAAATATTGAATTGGTATTTCTTCTATTAAAACTAAAAATAATTCAAGTTTTCAAACAAGTAATTTGACAAAGTTGCATTACAATTCTAGTAATCCATATGATTTACTACATATATAAAAGAAAAATGAGCTTAAGAGTTTCATTTAAGTAGGTTAAATTCATAAAAAAAAAACATTCAAATTAGTTCAAATTTAAACAAAAGTCTTTGAGCAATTGGTTTCCGAAATTCTGTTTAAGTTGCTCTTGAATTCAAAGCTATTCCTTTGCATATTGTATTTTATTTAAATAAAGTTAAATTTTATACTTATACGAACGTATAAGAAGAGAAGTGTTTGAGCTTGGAAATACTCTTCTAAGTTTTATTAGCAAACTGAAATTAATATAATAAAAGCAGACGCTTCGCTATTTTAAGCCGCCTCATTGTGTTTACCCAGCCGCATTTATGAACGGATCGATTGGCAGGCGGCTGTTGTGACCTTAGGGTATTGCTGGCAGGCGCCGCAGTCTTGTTTGCTTAGCTGCTAAGCAGCTTAAGTAGCACCAACACACACACACACATGCTCATAGACATGGCTAACACACACATATGTCTTGGAGAAGTATTTGCATATTTGCGTGTCGCTTAAAATATTTGCGCTCTTGGTGCGCCTGATTATGGCGCTTAAAGAAACACTTAAAAAGGCAACCAGATACAACAACAACAACAACTAACCAACAACAACAACGACAAGAGGAACAGTCATAACAATAACAACGATGGCAACTGCAAAAACCAAAAAAACAAAAACCAACAGCCAAAATAAAGCAAAAACTCAAGTTTGTGCCTTAGCGCAATTGGGGTTAATATCCTTGCACGAAAATATCCTCAGAAATATCCAAAATACCGAAATAAACTCAAGGGGCGCAAGACAATGCTATGGGTCTGGGGGGGGCGTGGCAGGCATTTTTTGAATTATTTATGGTTAAGTTTATGGTAAAATTTTTGACTTGAATTTATACATTTTTATACCCGGTATCCAAAGGGTAGGTAAGGTATTATAAGTTTGTGGCTGCAGGCCTACTGAAATCGAGTCTTGTTTGCTTTGCCTAACAATTTCGTACGATTATACTCTACGGTATATTTTGTACTGTGTGGTAGATTTTACACTCTAAGGTATATTTTGTACTCTATGGTTATTACTTTCGTTAAACTGTAGTAATTTTTCGGTATATTATTTTGGATGCAATCGGTTCTTGGTTGCGTTGGCTACCAACCGGTATAATTTGTACATATTTTAGTATATTTTTATACTATGTGGTATATTTTGTATTTTTTTTGTATATTTTGTACTGTATGGTATAAATTGCACCCTATGGAATATTTTAAATGTAATACCAAATATAGCTTTTGGTATATTGTAGCATTTTTTGGGGTTTTTTTTTGGTACAATTGATTTTTAGGTGTTTTGTCCAACCTGGTATATTTTGTACTATATTGTATCTTTAACATACTATGTGGTATATTTTTCAATTAACTATTTTATTTAGAATGTAGAACTTTATCGATATACCAAATATAATATTTGGTATTTTTTGGGTATATTCATTTTGGTATTTGTATTGGTATTTTGCAGTCGCTTTTTCACTTATTTATTTTTGTTTTTCTGTGCGCACGCGGCTTAGAATTTTTGGGCGGCATTCGCGTTTGCTTTGCAGCGCTGTCATGAAAAATACGCAAAAATTAATAAAAACGCTGTTGCATAATAAGCACAGTTAGAGTAGGCGTTCATTGTGTCTCGACTCGACTCGACTCAACTCGACTCTCGACACTCAACTCTCGACGTTTGCGTGCCGGCCAAATTAAAAGCCAACAATGTCTGCCCGCCCCGAAAAACAGGGCAGCAAATGAAGCAAAACTACAACGACGACGTGCTGTTATTTGTGAGAAAGAGAGAGAGAGAGAGAGAGCGAAAGCGGCACATTCACATTCACATTCAGCGAGTATCCCAGAGATTTTTGTCGCCTTGCGCCAAGGGCCATAAATTCGCTCAGGTTGGCGCATTTTTTGCGTCCCAAGCACACCAGCATATAGATAGTCTCTCTGTGTGTGTGTGTGTGTGTGCACATTGACATTTACAAAGTGAGAATTTAATTAAACTTAATGAAAGTGCATGGCCTATGTTGCGAGAGCTGGCAGCGGGCCAAAAAGAGGAGAGGGAAGAAAAAACTTTACTCGGCACTCGACGAAACACTTTTCGGCCATGGCGAGTGAGTGAGTTGGCCATTAAGGCGCAGTGGCCATCAAAGCCCCCAATTGATGATGAGCGCAACACCCAGGCCCACCTCACTCAATGCGGCCCACACTGCGTATGCTTAACAAACAAAATCGAAATGCAAAACAGCCACGAAACTGAAAATCGAAGCACATCGCGCTGCTGCTACTGCTGACCCAAATTCACACACAGCAGCAGCAGCAGCTGCAGCTGCATTCGGCACTCAGTTAGGCCATTATGCTGTTGGGGTACACACTGCGTATGATTAATTTAAGCAGCAGCAGAAGAACCAAAGGTGTTACACGTTGCCTCCCATGCTTCAGCTGCTATTGCTGTGTGGCATTTTCTGGTCGATAAATTTAATTTACACAAATTAGTCGCGCGTAGTCGTAAAAACGCAATCGAAACGCCGGACACAAAGCACAGGACAAAAGTTCAGCATTAAAACAAAAAGCTAATTAATTAAAACACCTCGCTTTGCCAGCAGCGTTCTCTCTCTCTCTCTCGTTCTGTTCTGTGTGTGTCTATGGTTGTATATTGTTCTATGCTATTGTCAATGAGTGTCAGAACGACTTAAAGATACACTACAGTAATTGAAAGCGATCATAGAAATAGCAGTAAACTATTATTGATACATTAGTCATGGTAATAAATTTATCGAGCATAAAAATTGATCAAATGTAAATCTTTCGACAAATTGAACAATACAAAATTAAAGTATCTAATGTTTATATAATAAACTAATGAGAGTTTGAGAAAATAACATATTTAGGAATCAAGTATTTAAATAAAATTAATTTTATATCGTTTAAATAAATAATAAAACATTTTAAATGTACAAATAAATTGCAAATTGTATTTTTAGTATATTATTTTGGTAGATTTTTTGATAATGCGTATTACTTAAGGTATTATTTAAATGTATTAGTATACTAATATACTAAATACAGCCTTCCGTACACTTTAGTATTTGTCCAGAAAATTTGAAAAAGAATAAATGCGTTATTATTAAAATCAATAATATTAATTCAACTGATTTTAAAGCCTTAAAGGGCAATAACATATGTTAAATATATAATTAAACTAGAAAATAGCAAATAGAAATATTCACAAATTAAATAAGAAACGAGTGAAATTATATTTTATTTCAATTTTCACTTTTTCAATAATATTTACGAACTAATCAATTAAATGATTCAAAGCCATTGATAACGCTCGCCATTTTGTAGTGTATTAAAACAGGGCGTGGTTGCCGTCGGCATTGCTAATTATTTGACCATAAATCTTTTGCACTGACTGTAGTTTTTGTTGCTATTGCTGTTCTGTCCTGCTGCTGGTCCCATGTCAATGTCAACGACTCGACATTCCTGGGGTGTCTCTTAAGTTCTTTGAAGCTACATCTAAACTTACTTACACCAAACAGCAATTTGTTGTGCGCCCAATTTTAGGGCGAGTCCTCGGCGGCGGCTTTCATCAATCTTTCAATAATTTTATTGCTGGCAAAAGGCTTTCCGCTTTTACGTATTTTTGGTATTTTTTTTTGTAGGCTGATTGAAAGAGCAAATAAAATATGCGAGTCCACGATCGCCACGCCGGCGAAAATTCAAAGCGCAAATTTGCGAGCGTTTCCGCAGCACGCACGTATCGAATATATATATATATGAAGGGCCGAATCGAGTGGCCTCCTAAAGGACGAAAAGGAGCTGAATGAAACTAGCTGTCAAGCGTGCGCGTTTTCATTTCATTTCGATGACTCCGATTCCATTCTTAAGATGCGCTCGAGCAGTTTTTTTTTTCGTTTTCTACTTTTTCTTTGAGTGTGTAATTTATGGCTACGCATTTTGGTTTAGTAATAATAATGCTCGAGCTGCTGGCCAAGAGGGGATACTTCGATTCGATTCTTGGGTGGCGGCTCCTTTGTTTACCTAAGCAATAACAATAAATTAATCGTCGCTCCGTCGCTCGACTCGACTGACCAGACGGCCATTAGTCTTTGTATTACGCTTTATGCTTTGTATTTTTAATTATGTGTCTAATTTTTGTTTTTGCCCATACTTTTACACGCACAGCCAGCCAGCCAGCCATCGAGCACTGCATACGAAATATTGCGTATACGTATTGCGTATACGAAGGCATGTGGGAAATATGGCGTGTCGAGCTGTTAATTGCCTCTATCAATGCGGCTTCCTGTTCGCTTTACATGTGTTTATAGATATCTCGATGCCCATTATTGCTACTGTTGCTGTTGCTACTGCTGCTGCTTTCCTCGTTGCCTAATTGTGTGTAATAGTTCGTTGTGAGAGCGCTGCCCACGTCGAAATTAATATACAATTTTCGTGTTGTTTTTAGAAAGGGGTTATAATTGGTTAGATATACAATCGACACAGCAGCAAAGTTTACATTTGTTATTGCTAGTTGGTCTATTTAAATAGCCTTGTTGGCATAACAAATGACAGTGGGACAGAAAACAAAAACATTGCAATCAAGTCATATTATGTTTATACCTGGTGGTCATAGCGAAGAAGGGTATTATAAGTTTGTGTGAGGCCAGAAAATACCCATAGATAATTTCTTGATCAGGGTTATCAGCCGAGACAAAATCAACACATAAATGTATGAGTCTAGAAGAAGATAGAGATAGAGATTCAGTCAGGTCTTAATGGCTTTGGTAGACAATGTGGTATATTTCGTTCTTTATGCTATATTTAGTAGAAGTTATAGTATATCGATATACCAAATGGTGACTTCAGTACACTTTAGTATTTAGATATAGATATGCATGCAGTTGTGTTTTTGTAGCTTTGGTTTATTCTGTGCTCTATGGTATGTTTTAAATGTAATAGCGTATTGATATACCAAATATAGCCGTCGATAAACTTGAGTATACTTATATAGAGATATGGATGAAGCCGGATCTTAGTGGCTTAAGTAGTCAATCTAGTATAATCTCTACTGTACGGTATATTTAAAATGTGATGGTATATAATAACACCAAATATAGAATTTCATATTAGACTTTGTTTGGCAATCTGGTATATTCTGTAGTAAATGACATATTTTAAATGTAATAGTATATCGATATACCAATTATTGGCTTCGGTATATTTTAGTATAAAGACAGAGATGCAGTCGGTTCTTAGAGTCCAATTATGTTTGACAATCTGTTATTTCTGTGGTACATATTTTATATGTAATATTATATCGATATAGCAAATTTAGCATTTAGTATATTTCGGTATTTTTTCAGTATATAGATTTGGCATATTTTAAGTATAAAACTACATTGATATAGTTAGCGGGTGTCTCAAAGTCGAGCACACGCGCCTGCAGCTTGCGTACCTGGTTTTTTTTCTCCTATCGAGTTGATCTTAATCCGTATGCTTAGCATTTAATTCAAGCAGGCACGCAACTGATTGTGGCACGTGGTCCAAAGATGTCACGTGCCGTTGCAATCATAACTCAATGTCGCGCAAAGTGCCCCCCCCAAAAAATGTTGAGGGGCGTGGCAGCGCGAAGGAGAGAGACACTTGCAGCTGATGCGCTTTTCGCGAACGCGAGGCGACATTGCCACGCTGCTGTCTGCTGTCTGTCGGTGTTGCTGTTGCTGTTGCTGTTGCATTCGTGTTCATGCATAAACAAAATGCCTGCTGCAACAACCGGAAACTGACGGCAAACGACATTTGCGATATGCATCATATCTCGCTCCTTTGCTGCTGCTGTGGCATCTCCCACACTTCACTTCGATGTCACACAGTGCAACGTGAAGTCAGCTACTTGGCATATTTTTCTCGACTGTCATTGTGCGTTGTCTTTTTGTGCAGCTGCCACCGTAGTTGTTCTCCTGCATCTGTTAGCCTTGCAGGTGCAATTATGACGCTGCCTGAAAAAGAGTGGGAAAGGAGTGAGAGAGGGGGGGACAGACTGACAGTGTCAGCGACACATAAACATTACATCATCAGCAACTTTTTGTAGCTGTCATAAAATGCTGCAACAACAACAACGACAACGACAACAACGACGATGAAAATGGGCACAAGATGCATGGAGAAAAAGGACAACAACAAGGACAACAAATGAATGTTATCCTGCTGCATTTCCGGCTGCCGCTAAGCCGGCATGCTAAATCCCTTTTTTTTCTCTCTCTCTCTTTCTCTCTGCTGCTGCCACGCCCCCTTGTCACAGCTCTAATGAGCTGTATGTGTGTGTGTATGTGTGTGGCTGCATTGTTGTTGACATTTCTGCTGGCATATGATGCTTGTTAGTGACTTTTTTGTTTCTTACTGCCTGCTGTATGTTTTATGTGCTGCTCGCTTCGCTTCAGTCTTCTCTTCGCTGCTGCTCTTCTCGCTCTCTCTCTCTCTCTCTCGCTCACTCGACTGCCTCTTGCGGCATTCTTCCTGCAGCGGCAGTTTGCTTGTCGCTGTTGTGAAATATTTTCATGAGTTTTGACAGTAATGTGTCGCAATGTTTGCCCATGCTTTTTTGTCAGCCAGACAGCAGACAGACAGACTTACAACCATCCTCATCCTCACAACCATGGCACATCCATTCAGCCAGTCAGCCATTGTCTGCGGCTGGGCAAGAAGAGCGACATGTTTGTCTCGTTGTGTTGCGAGTGTTTAAGCGTTGATTACACTTTCGTGTTTGCTCCAGCTTGTCACTATCTGCTGTAGTTGTAGCTGTATAGTTGTTGCTATTGTTGTTGTTGTTTTAGTTGCTGTTGTCACTGGTATTGTTAATATGGAGCAGCTGCCTGTTTGCTTATAAGCTTCACAAACATAAGCACAAAAACACTCACACACACACTCCACGCCTCTTCCACTATTTGTGGCATGCGAGTTTTTTTCTTTTATTAAATATTCAGCTTCCTTTTGCATGTATCAAAAAGACATAAATAATATTTTATGCACTTTTTTCCAATTAAACAAAAGTATGTTTTTTGTAAGTGTGCGACTAAAGTTGACTTACACAATTATTTGCAATATTTGAATACATAAAAGTATTACATAGAAAAAAAGGGACATTTAAATATATTTCATAGAACAAAATAAATTGTTATTAACCTAGTTTTATATTTAAGTAGATCACAGATTTAACAGCAGCTATTCTTATAACAATTTTTAATTAAGAAAAAAAATATAAAAAAAAAACTCAATTTATATGATTTAAAATATTTAGCAACACATAAAATTAAACATAAAATATTTGAAAATTATATATGGTGATGGTATATTTTCTACTCTGTTGTATATTAAGAAAGTAGTACTTTTGAATATACCAAATATAGCATTTGGTATCTTTTAGTATACTTGTGGTACTTTTCAGAAATAAAATATGGATCTGTTTTGCTTTTATTCTAAATTGTCTCTCCAAAAAATTGTTTTAAATTCAACTAAAATCTGAAAATATTTTCTAACAACAGAATATTCCATTAATTATATCAAAGTCACTTTCTAAATATGAAATCATTTAAAATATATAAGTAAGTTGCATTCAATTCGGACAACACTTAAAAATCTGTCAAATGCTTGCAAGCATTAGAAAAATGGTTTGATTTAATTAAAATAAAACAGGCATTTTAATTAGCGTTGAGCTTGCGGCAGAAACATGAAATTGACTGGCAATTAATGCGGAATATTTGATAAGTATAATTAATTTTCATTGATGTGCTTTATTAATTGATGCATTTGTTTCTGTGGCTGATCTAAAGGATTGAAGCCAAACAGTGTCATTAATTGTATACTTTTTTTTCGCGAGCTGCGTGTAAATTAATAAATATATATATATATATATATATATATGTATGTATTTTTGATGCGAGTATAAATAATTACGTTTGGCAGCATGTGAAATGAAAACAAAATGCTGTCATAATTTTTAAGGCCATGTCAAATGTTTGGGCATTAAGTTTTTAACTGGCGGATGAACTGGGCGAATTGACGGAAGGACAGAATGGTCACATAACTTGCGTCAACTTCTGGTGTTGATTGCCACAATGAGAGAGAGAGAGAGAGAGTGTGCAATAGAGAAAGACAGAGAGAGAGAGAGAGAGAGAAATACAAACACTTGCTGGCTGTAGTCGTAACAAGCGATATTTCATGTACATGCCATATATCAATGTCACTTTACTTTGGCAAACAGTTTCAGTTAATACACAATCAATGTACCAATGTGTTATCAATAATAAATTGCTGGCGATTTATCAGCCACTGCGGCCAGCAACAACAATAGCAAACCACTCTGCAAAGTCTCTCTCGACGCTCTCCACAGTCTTAACTTACTTTCCAACAACAACAACAATAGTAAAAGCAATAGCTACAATTCTGACTCTGACTCTGACTCGTGAGTCTCTGAGTCTGAGTCTATGGCAATAGCAAGCAGCAGGCGACAGCATCAAAAGAGGAATTCTCCAGTTGAGACTTAGGCTGCCTCCGGCCTCCCTTTTTGCCTTCACTTCTCTTCGCTTCGCTTCGTTGTTGTTTGCTGCCTGCCCCCGCGCTTTGGGAGACTTTTAAATCCACCCCAAACCGCCAGCCACATGCGAAAGTCAAACATAAATCGCTCCCACAGTTGTTGTCTCTCTCTGTGTGTGTGTGTGTGTGTAAAAATTACGACCCAACATGTGTGTGTTTGTGTGTGAGTTGCAAGTTATGCGCAGCATGCAAAACTATGCACGTGCCCCGCTTGAAGTGTATAAATGTGCTGGTGGCGGCCCCTGGCGAGAGGTAGACGCAACTGTGCAGAGCAACCGTCGCAGAGCAACCGACAATGCGAGTCATGCGGTGGACTCATATCGGATGACAATTAGGCCCTGGTCATCAATTCCAAGTGCACAAGCGATAAATCTTTGGTAATTGTATATGTGTGTGTGTGTGTGAGTGTGTGTGTGTGTGAAAGAGAGAGCGAGAATGAGAAAGGGACAGTGGTAGAGCGACAACTGCTGTGAGCTGGCTGAGTTAAATGCTTCCTACGTTTTTGTGACCCAAAACCCCAAAAACCAAAATGGAAATATTCGCTCGTTGGCGGTCTAATTGAAAGCCACAGCACAGTGAATGCATTTTGAATAACTGCATCGATTGATCTCAGCTCAAGCAAATATTTTCATGTTTTATGAATCCTAGAAATTAACTTTATTTAACTTTTTATACCCGCTGGCCAAAAACGACTGCTTTAGTTGGCAATTTGGTATATTCTGTACTCCAATGTATGAAATGTAAGAGTATATGGTCATATCAAATATGGACTTTGGTATATTTTAGTAGTTTTTGAGTGAGCAACTGTACTGTATAGTATATTTTAAATATAGCAGCACATTGGTGTACCAAATATTGATTTGCACAATACAGTATATTTTCAATGGAATAGTATATCGATAGATCAAATATTGACTGGTATATTTAAGTATTTGTTTTATGAGAATCTGTACTGTATAGTATATTTTAAATATAACAGTATAACGAAATACCAAATATTGATTGGGAGTGTGTTAGTATCCTTTTAGTAGGCAACTGAACCATATAGTATATATTGAATGTAATATTATATTGATATAACAAATATTGACTTCGGCATATTTTAGTATTTTTACCAATCAACTGCAATCTATGGTATATTTCAAATATAGTAGTATATCGATATGCCAAATAATGACTTTGGTTTATTTTGGTATTTTTCAGAAACAATTTAATTATCCAATCTCTCGATTTTTAATGATACCTTTCATTTTAGCGACTTTTCTTATATTTTAGTTTTTTTCGTACGCTAATATGTGACTTGATTTATTAGCTAAAAGTTCATGGATTTCAATTTATCGACAAATTAATCAAGAGAACAATTAGCGTGTGACAAAACTATTTCATTTCATTTGGCATTTATTTTGTTTGCTGCTGTTAATTTATGCGATTGAAATAGATTTAATTAATTAAGCAGTTATTTAAAATGCGTGTAAATCGCATACAAATTGAAAATTCTTTTGACAAGGGTCATTCACAAAACATGGACACGGACATGGACACTCGAATCGTGTTACAAAATGGACTCAACCCTTGAATTTTGCCAAAAGACTACAATAGAATTCAGGCTGATGTTGCTGTTGCTGTTGCTTTTGAAAACTGAAACCCGCAAAGTGCAAAATGTTAAAACAAACAGCAGCAACGGCAGCAGAAGGCACTGTGAGTAGCTAATTAGTTTTTGGAAATGCCGCAGGATACTTCAATGTGGAAACGCAAAACATGTGTTAAATTACATGCGCAATACTCTGTGAGTGTGTGTGTTGCATATTATTTATGCTAAATAATTGAAAATATTATTTACCAAGTTAAATGTGTCACATTTCCTGTTGACTTTAATTGTTGTCAAGCCTGGCAGGCAAACAACTTGCAACCTGCAGCGGAAGGGGGGTGACTGGAGAGGGGAAAAGGGAAGATGGTGAAGACGCGCGCGTTGCATATTGCACTGAGTATACGGTGCGTATGCGTAACTTATCTTACCGTTGACATAAATGACATTTTAAGGGCAATAAGTTATTTCACATTATGTCTTTGTGGCTCTGCCATCTGAGAGGGGCAAAGGGGAGCGGTGAAGGGGGTTGTGTGCGTACAAGCCAAGCTACAAGCGGTCGGACAGACAGACAGACGGACAGACGGACGGACGGACAAGCTGACTCTGCCTGCCGCTCGAGTTGTTAACAACTATGAGACTATGGCACAAACTTTATGAATGCCCTGCGAGCAAGTGTGCGTGTGTGCGTGTGTGTGTGTGTGTGTGTGTACTGCAAGTGTTTGCACCGCATGCGGAAGTCACATGTTTGCATTATGTGTCCTTTGGCATGTCCTTGCTGAGCTGAGCTCCCCGACTCTGACTCTTACTCTGACTCTGCCTGACTGGCTTCTGTTTCTGCCTGCGCTTGTTTACACTACACTACTTGCTGCATGACCCCGCCCCCCCCGCTCCCCCTTTTGGCCCACTCTTTTGGCCAAGCAGTTTTCATGCATAAATTTTATATTTTGGCAAGAGTGTGTGTATGTGTGACTGTGGTGGGTGTTGGCAACATAAATTTTAACTGCTGTGAAAATATTTGTTTAATGAGAAACTTTTAGCTGCTGCTGCTGCTGTTGCCTGCATCCGTCTTCACTTCTCTCCCACTCTCTCTTCTCCTCTCTCTCCACTCTGCTGTGCTGTGTAATTTATTAATTATTTAAATTAAGCCTAGCACAATAATTATTGTGCAAGCCAGTGTGCAAATAGATACAATACACAATGCTCAGCTATTTGTCACAATTCTGTGCACAAAGCTCGCCAATATTCTGTCATGTTGACAATCCAGACACAGTCGCAGCAAAGACACAACTGTCAGTTGCAATTTAATCTATTATTTATGACCTTTTGCCTAAGTAGCAACAATTGGATTTAGCAAGAAACTTCAACGCAAACATGCGGCTAATCAACTTTAATGCCAGAAAAATAGACATCAGCCAGATTTTGCATTGCGTTTAATTTATGTTATGCAGCGGCTTGTAAATTTTATTAAAATGTAAATGAAAGTCAACTCAGCTATTTCAATTTCTTTCAATTTATTCGGAGAATAGACAAGTCTTATTTAATTTAATTGAATTATAAGCTAAGGATTATTAAACGATTGAGGTTAATGAATATTTTACAATGCAAGTGAGCAAAGTAAATTATGTGTAAATTTTAATTTCTTTTAATATGTGATTTGCATTGGATTGTAAAATTTCATTACCATAAATAACATTTGAATGCATTAAAATGTAATCGTGGGTCAATTAATAGCAGCTTAGTTGTCAGCAAATATATGATAATTTGCTTTAAATTTTGATATGCAGCTTATCAGAAGTCTGAGAATAGAAAATAAGTCTTTGATTCAATTAAAATGAAGGCAGATGATTCCTAAAATATTGCGCCTCAGATTGAGAACTTTTTACTATAAAAGAACTCAGTTTTGTGGAGGGAAACATATTTTAATTTCATTTAATTTATAATATACACCGACTCAAAGAAATGAAAATAATTTTAATGAAAGTGTAAGCAGCTGATTATTAAAAGATTGATCCTTTGAATAGGCACATTTTTCTTTTAATTAACTTAATTTTGAAGAGTTAAACTGCCAGCGAACATATGATAATTTTATTTGATTCATGATACAAATCGATTAATCAAACTTAGAGAAAAGAAAACATTTCAAATGAACCTTTTTTTTTAATAAAGATATCAACAGTTGCCTATTAAACAAAAGAGTGCATATTTTAAACTCAAACTTCTCTGCTAAAGTTAAATTGCCAGTCAAGAAAAAATTGTGTAAAAATAATATTTAATCGAATTTTTCGAGAACATTTTCGAAGTAAAATAAAGACTTACAGTGAAGCTTAGTGCGAGACACAGCTTCGGCAATTATGCAAAATGTGTAAAATAATATTTTTGAATCGTTTTTATACGGCCAAGTGAAGTGTGTGAGAGAAGCGAATATTATTATACGACAAACGAATTTATTTTATTTTACTTTCACTCTTTTTTTTTTGGTTTGTTTGTGTGTGTTATTCCTGCACTTTTCCCTCTCACTCTTTTCTTTGGTTTCGTTTTCATTTTGGATTTCTTTTTTTTATTGATTTATTTATTTGCGTGCAAGTGAAAAGCCGCTGGCTGCACTTGCTGTATAATTTTCCATTGAGTGCCCGGCTGCTGCTGTTGCTTCGATAGCAGAAAAAATTTAATTGGGTCGACTTTATGTTGCATTCCGCTTGCCGCTTGCCGCTTGCCTCTTGCCTCCGGCTGAGGCAACATTGATTGCGAATGCGATTGCAAATTGCAATTGCAATTAATTTGGCGACGTGGCATGGAAAGGCGCTTAAATGGCAGCGAAAAGAGCTCCTTCAGCTACCTGTCAACACTCAATGCTCAAAGGTCAGACAGCATGAGCTTAATTTCCATTCATGCCTCGCTCGGCTAATTCACCATGTGTGCAATATATAAATAAATCAGTTATATGATCTGTAAAGCAAAGCAAAGCGAATTGTCTAGACATTGTGGGTTGCACGAACCCATTTTGATTGCCACAGAAAAAACTGCACCCCAAAAAAAATAAATAAAACAGCACAAAAAACTGAAACTCGAAACTCGCTAGCGAAAATTCGTCTGCGTCGAACGCATAAAAATTGAAAGGGCGGCCACTTAAAGCCATTGTATGTCACATGGCAGGTAATTAATGTATACTGCGTTTGCCCTCAACTCGAACTCGACTTTAACTTCAACTCGAACTCGAACTCGAGCTCGAGCTCGATGGTTAACTGCTTTGCTTTGTGCATGGGAAGCTACACTCCAAAAAGGGGCCGAGTCATGCTTCCTAATCGTCGAGTGGCTTCCCAAGTGCTATGCAAGTCACGCTGATAATGTCGAACTGATTAAGTGTGTCCTTGTTTGTTGCCGCCAGAATGCAGCGACATTGCCACAAGGACTCAACTCAACTCAACTCAACTCTGTGGCCACTGCACTAAGCAAACTTTGACCAACAACAACAGCAGCAGTAGTAGAAGCATAATTCATTAATCCTAATTGATGATATGGCAGTAATGCTCTTATTTCGTTATGAATAGTTTGCTTGAGCTTTCAGCTAAAGTCCGACCATTGTGTTTGTCTCTCTCTCTCTCTCTCTCTCTCTCTATCTCGTACTTTCTCTTTATGGTCGCTGGTAAGACGAGAACAATGCGTATTCAACGTGGCCAATTGACAGTTGAACTTATGTAGCACTCGTGGCTATCGCTGATCATAAAGCTTTGATCCATTTTGCCCACTTGAAAGGATGCGCTATAAATCTGTGTGTTGTTTGAGATATAATTGCTAAGATTATTATTATTTTTGTAAACAAAACGTTTATAAAATTTTGCCGAAACTACATTATTTAAGAATGTTAAACTAAGATTACTTTGTGAAAAACGAACTTATTTATTACGTTATCGAGAAATTCATAAAATTTCTAATGTTACAAGAAATGAAAAATATAAAGATTGTTGTTTGTCTTCAAAAAGCTTCTTTTTCTATATAAATCATCAGCCTCTCGGTGTTTACTTGGGAAATTTATAAGACTTAACCGAATTGTGAAACGCCATATTCATCATTTCTTTTATATTTAAACACTTAAAAGCAGAACTTCTAATAAATTTTGTTTATTACATTGGGTAAAAATTACAGCTCCCAGCTCTTACCGCTTGATAAGTCCGTTGATAGTTTAGTCAGAAAGATAATCAGCATCAACAACTTTACAATTATGGATTAAAGTTGTTAAAGTTGTACGTTAACAACCTTCTAGCTAATACCAGTTAAAGCTGTGCATTAATAGCTCAGTGAGTCAGATGAGATAACTTTTTAAACTTAATTCACTTTCCCGTATGTTTTACCTTCACTTTAGCTTTAAAAACCCGAAATTTTCCATTCGATTTTTTGCCCTTAAGCAGTGACTTGCTGTTTGCAAATGTCCAGTTTGTTTGAACAAGTATTTGCTTTGCTATCAATCGGGCCATCAGTAGCCAGACAATGGTAGCTTGTATTTATAATTTCTCAAGCCATTAAACAAGCAAAAGCAAGTGCCGAACAATGTGAAGACAATGTTTAATAGATAAGTTGACGGCACAAAACTATCAAAATTCGTATTCAACAGCTGCAAATGGGCGCAAAAAACGCATAAAGAAACAATTTCACACACATGAGTGTGTGTCTAAGTGTGTGTGTGTGTGTGAATAGAGTCTTGTATTTATGTGTGTGCTAATGTGTGTGCTTGCTTTGCTTGTTGTTTTCACTTGAATGGACTTTAGCTATTGCTGTAGTTGTTGTTCCAGTTGCTGTTGTTGGCCAAAATCCACATCTGCATGGCCTACAAGTTGATTGTTATTAATATAGTTGCTTTGCCTACTCCCAGAAACACACACACACACACACACACACACACGTCTGCCAGTTGTGCTTGTTGTTGATGTTGTTGTCATTTCAACTGTTTGCTTAGTGCGAGAAAAACACGGCCAAATTGCTGCAATGAGCAAAATACACACAAACAAACACACACAGCAGCTGCTGTTGCTGCTAAAAGGCAGACAATACAGTTGATTAAGACACAGCAGGACGAATAGACTTCGAAACTAGGACTCTGACATGGGCGACAGAGTAACACGGTTGAGCAGACAAAGGCAACGCTTTGTGATTGCGATTGTGATCAAGATTAAGTTGCGAGTCAAGAATCACAAGAAGCAAGACAACAACGCAAAACAACTTATTCATCAATTTGTGCGCAATTCCGTAAATAGTCAACCGAAATAATGGCAACCAAGTCTATGTGTGTGTGTGTGTGTTTGAGGGCGTCTATCCGTGTTGTACTATTTCGTATTAGTCGTAGAAGTAGTTGAAGGTCAGCTGCTGAGCAAGCATAATAGAAAAAAAAACAAAACACAACATCATGATGGCGCAATAACAGCAGCAAACACAGTCTAGCACTTGTTCTAACCTTCCTTTTATTACACACCAAATATTTCTGAGTGTTTGTGTGTGAGTGTGTGGCTTGTATTAATTGTGCGACGAGGCGCACAAAAGTATGCTATGATTTTTATACTCTCAGCCAAAGGCGTAAGATGCCAGCACAAAACTTGTCTGAGATTCCAGATTCCGGCAAGACAGCAAGGAATGCGAAGTATGGAATTAATAAAGAAATGTTGTTTAGAATGAATGAAATCTTTTAACAGCTTGTAGCTGTAATAGTTCTTGAACAAATCAAATCGATTTGTTGAACATTTATAAACAATAGAACTTATATTAAAAAGAATATTTTGTTCAACTTATGTTTTCGATACTAACATTTCAACTATGAAAATTTAAGTTTATGTGATTTATAATATGTTTCAATTATTATGGTTTACACTTTTCCTACCTGAAATTCAAATGTGCATTCGTATTAAGCATAATATTTATTTACCACAGTTTTGAGAAATAATAAAAATTCAAAATAAGACATTTGTTGAACAATTTTGAACAACCAAAGAATTTGTATTGATAAGAATAAATTGTTGTACACATGTTATTGATATTTATGTGTTAACTATTAAAATTTCATGGCATTTGATTTATAAATTATTCGACATTTTCGTATTTACTAATCATATTTTTATTGTTATTAAATGAAATATTTGTTTGACCAATTGTGTTAGACTTTTTATACTTAAACTCTAAATTTGGAATGTTATTGAACGTAATATTAATTTATCACAGCTTATTGCATTCTTTTATTGTCTTGGCTATTACTAAAATTCATTTTAAATATCAACTTTTATTGTTTTCGAATTAAAATGTTTGAAACAATTTCTATCAAGATTTAAATATATCTATATTTAAATGTTTTCATTTATCATGTTATTGTTGTTGAATATGATATTTAATTTTTATTGTCTGCTTCCAATGTATTTGACTATTATTAATATCAATATTGAACAATCAACATTTGATTGCATTAAACTTTAAATGCTTGCGATGTTTCAATTTATGTCAATTGTGGCTTGAAATAATTCTTAGCTAACGAATTGTCATTAAAATTTCATTTCATGAATACAAATTTTGGTTAACATTTGAAGTCAAATTTGAGTGTTAACGAATATCTGCTTCAATCTCGACAGCATTAGGAAGATTGTTGCCACATCACACTTTAAATGTGATTAAAGTATGCTTGGCAACCCTGAAAATCAACAACAATCAAAGCAACTGGCTGTTTGGCTCCTGGTTGCTGTTTGGCTGGTTGCTGTCTTTGACCGCACAATCATTGGGCAACAATTGTTGCCACTATAAACACAGCAAACACACACACACCCATATACACACAGAGATGAAGACTGTGTACACACAAGCACACTTTCACAGATAATATGTGTGTGAATGTGTTGCGTGTGACATTCAAAAGGATAACTAAGTATGGAACAACGATAATGGCAACGTCTACACACATAACGGGTTGGCTATTATGGCTCTCTGCCACTCGACGTCTTTCAGCTGCGAGTGTGTGTGTGTGTGTGTGTGTGGGATATGTGTTGAAATTGTTTCAAAAAGCTGACGCTTAACATTATCGCCTTTTGCGTCATCTTCAATGAGTAGGAGAATCTTTTGGGGCTTTGTGTGTGCGTGTTTCTCTACGACAACTCATGCATAACTACACATATGTGTTCGGTCCTTTTCTCCCTCTCTCTCTATTCCTCTTCTATTGCTCCAAGTGTGTGTGCGTGAGTTCATCAGCATGATGTGCATTCGTATGTTGTAAGCATGACACGACAACTCGCTATGCGAAAAGCCAGCAGGGGGAATGAGAAGAGTCTGGTAGCGGAAATGTCAACAGTGGCCATCGGCAAGCTCTGGCAATAAAGGCACAAGAAATGCGCCCTAGCACACACACACACTCGCACACACACGCACAGCTAACAACAAGAGGAACATCACACACAATAAGTGCGTATAATGGATTGATGGCGGACTAGACAGACTCAAGAGCAAACTAAGGAAAATGTTGGGGATCCCAGACAGACAAATATTGAAGGAGTACATTGCCATCTCTCTCTGGGAGAACTTTATTAGGACAATGCTGCGACAAGTCAAAGTACAGTAGAAGCTCACAAATTGCAAACTTTCAGGTATTCGAATTAAAGTTCCTTAAGTAATTGAAGTGAAGTCAAGTGTTTTGTGTAGTTAAAAATACAAATTATATTAAGTGCATTGGTGGTTAAATTTATTTTAAAGATCGAATTTGGATACATACAAAAATAACAGATATCATTTTTATGATTCTTGAGAATTGGATTGTGATCTTATAAAAGTTGCTAAAGTTATTGAAAAATTGCTTCTGTATGGTTTTGCAGACATTTAGTATATTTTGACCTCTGTGGTATATTTTCATTGATGTTCTTATCGGTACACCAAATATCGCTATTACTATGTTTTGGAATTTTAGCGGTATATTATTTGGTATAGCTGAGAATTTATACGGTATATTATTTTGGTATGTTTCAGCATTTTGCGGTATATTCTTTGGTATAGTTTTTAGTATTTTGGTATACTGTATGGTATCTTTTAAGAAAAATAATGTACTGTTTTGTTTGTACTAAGGATAGGTAGCGGCTACCTTGCCTTTGGTATATTTTAGTATTTTTGTAGTACATTTTTCGGTATATTTTTAAAATAATACCGCCCTGTTTTGCTTTTCTTTATTTGGAATCTTTTTATACAAGGTTGTCTTCTGTTCTTTTTTATAATTAGATCTGACTCCTTCTGATAGCAATTATAACTTCTGCAAGTTATAAAAATGTTCTAGAATACAAAAATATATTGATTGTACATACATTTTTAAATGAGTTTACTTCATTTTTCACTTGTAATCAAATTAGAAAGCTTTCTTAAATTTGAATAATGTTTAAATTAAAGATTTATAATTTGCGAGCGTCTGCTGTATTTCTTGTTGTTGTCTTCTTTTATTTTCTGTGCTTTTTTGTGGGACAAACAAGTTGTAAAATTGCTTTCTTGTGCCAGTTATTAAATATTTAAGCGTCGTCAGTATAATGCAGGGCAGGCAATGTCTTTTTGCGTACATATTTTATATCATTCGCCACCATCATTCAATTCCATAATTTGATGCTCAATTTCGTTTTTTTGCGGGGCCTAAACCCTTCTGGGTTAAATGCTTGACCTTGTGCCGCTTGTCAACAAAACGAAACCACGACCCAATCCCTCACTTTCCTTGCTCTCTTTCTCTTCTCTGCTTTTCTCTTTTCTACTCTTGCTTATCGCATTTCTTTCGATACGAAATTTGTTTGCCAAGTTGTCAGCAGAATGTTTTGCGATGCTGGCTCAGATTTCGTTACGTTTACCGTTTCCTTTCGTTTCGTTTCGACGTCCTTCTTCTTTGGGCTATTCAAGGCAAACACACACACACACACACATACACACAGAAGAAAATATGTGTTGCATATTTATGTGGGCCAGCACACGACCCTCATTTAATTTCTGTCACACGGCGTTATTTATGCTTTCAGCCATTGTCTAGCTATCGATATATGTTTGAAGTTCAAATGCAAATAACATGCGAATAAATTGTCAGGTTTTTTGTGAGGTTTGGTCTCGCCGTTGCCTTGTTGTATTTTGTGAATTTAATTGGTTTTGTAGCGGCAAGTTTTTGGCAGCCACTCTAAGCCAAATTGAGCCGTTGAAACGTGACATTTGGCAACCGCACTCACTCACACTCACATCTACTCATTCACATACTCGCATTCGCACTCGTGTCACACACAAAAAGCGCAGCTGGTTTTGGTTGCATTTTGACGGTTTTGCGGCTAAGACGAACTAGGAGAGAGAGATAGAGAGAAGTTGGCGACTTGCAACTCTCGTCTTATGCATAATTAAATTCTGTGTTTTGCAGCTTCCGTCTCCGCTGCGGATTGCGTAAGATTCGCATACTACCACTTGACCCAAATACGTTCACTCTCCCATCTCATCCCAACTCCCATCTCCCATTTCCATTTGCCCCGATCTCAAGCTCAATTCTCTGCCGGCACATTCAGACAGTCTGTTGTCGGCAGTCGGCAGCCGTCAGCCAACATAGAAATAAAATGTTTATTTTGCATTTTATTTTTTGGCGCATGGCAAGCGCTAAAATTATTTACGCAGCATCAGGCGTGTCATTTGCATGCGCCACGCCCCCTAGCCTCCCTTTCGCCTGCATGGCAGAAACCAAATGACAGCAATGGGAACAACAACCAATGAAACCCACAAAAATACGCTAAAAGTATTTACATTTGACTCGGAAAAAATTATACATTTCCGTGCAAATAAAAAACCAAAGCAACAACAAGAAAATCGAGCACGAGAAAAGTGCCAACGCTTGCTTGTGTTGCTCTTAAGAGAGAAAGAGAGAGAAAGAGCAGCGTAAAATCAGATAAGAAGAAAACCCAAGCTTGTAAATTATTGACGAATATGAAATGCACTAAGTTAAGTTCATTTACAGGGAAGTACGAAGCAAAAGCAGCTTAAGGTGAGACTGAGACAGCTAGAGATATGAGATGGATCTAAAAGATTCTTAAGATACTTTAAGAAAAGAAAGAAGAGTTATAAAGAGTTATGAAAATGATTCTTTTCAAAGGTGAAGCTTAGAAAGAATCTTAAAATAACTTTTGCTTAATAAATAATAATAATCATAATAAGAGTTAACATACAAAAAGTTTAAGCTAATGAATGAGTTGAGTATTGGAGTCAGATATGAATCTGTTATAGAGTAGAACATATTATTGAAAATTATACTTTTTAGAGGTGGAGCTTAGATATTGCCTTCCTAAGCAACTTGTCTGTGCTACAAATAACTTTTGCTTAATGAAATTAATGTGGAAGAAGTTTAAGCTAATGAAAGAGTTAAGTATTGAATAATTTTCTTTTTAAATTATGGCTTAGAGATTAATTTCTTAAGATTAATAAAATTGTTGTACAAAAAGTTTAAGCTAGTGAAATAGAATTTTGATTAAATTCATATTGTGGCTTAAATATTATAAAAAACGAAATGACAAATAACTTCTGCTTAATAAGATTAAAGTAAGAGCAAGTCACACGAATCACAAAATAATATGAAATTATAGCTAAAACCTGTGTAAAAATATTCCTTCTAGACATTGAGTAGTTCAGAAACTTGCTTAGAATAGACATAAATAACATTTTCTTATGAAAAGCTTATCTTAGAATACGAAGAATTTACAACTGAGTTCATCTGATCAACAATAAAAGGATTAAAGCGCAAGATTTTATAAAAAACAACTCTGCTTCGTAATAAATTTGTAGCGATGTCAATATTATTAGTCCAACGTTGGCAATCTTGATCTCCTTGGGGAATTAATTTTTGTTGTTTGCTGGTCAAATATGGGGTCATCTAATGCCTTATCTGGAGATCTGGCATTTGTGTGTAACATTCAGCTGCACAAATGTGCTATGCCCCCCTTTAAAAAGAGATGAAATAAATGAAAAAGAGGAGTACAACAACCAGTAAAAAGGAAAAAAAAATCCAAGCGACAACAAAATGCGTTGGAAAAGCGGAAAAAAGCGTCAAATCCGCAAACAAACACTGTGACAGCAACAATGCGGGGCGTGACAAGGCGATGGGTTGGCAAAGGGGGATGGGGGGGGGACAGGCAATGGGAAGGGGAAGGGAATGAGTGTTTGGTTGCAAAGGATGAGACAGACGATGGCAGCAGTAGCAGCAGCAGCAGCAACTGAATGAAATGTACTCTCTATTGACATTTGATTCAAAAAAATGGTAGAACAAAAAAAAACAAAAATGAAGAAAGGGAAAACAAATGCGCCGCTTTCGATGGAGGAGGAGGAGAAGAGGGAGAGGGAGGAGAAGCCAACTCCCTTTGTGACTCGCAGAGTTGAGTTCCGATCTGGTTGCTAAAGCTTTTGCTCAGATTTCGGTTCGGGATTCACTTTGTTTGTTTGTCGGTTTGCTGCTCGTCGTTTCATTTCATTTTGTTTCGCTTCAGTCTGTCTGTCTGTCTGTCCGTCTGTCTGTCCGTCTGTCTGCGGATTGTGTTTCCTGTATAGCACACACACAGGAGCATAGTAGCTATTCCATTCGCAGTCTTGACGCATAAATTTGCCTTAATTTGTTGCAAAATAATTTCATTCATTTACGTGCTGCCATTTGCCATTTGCGATATTCCGTTGATAACTTATTTAAGCGACATCGCAGACGACGTTGAGTCAGAGTAGAAGAGCAACAAATTTGAACAAAATAAATTATCAAACTGTCACATTGACGTATCGCTTGGAGGAGAGCAAAGAAAGAAAGAAAGAAGGCAAGTCGTGAAAGCATAATCTAGAGCGTCATGTTGCTCGTTTAAAGGATGTCAAAGGTTGGCCATACATCAGGAAGGCATCAAACGCAGGCGAAGCTTCTGCTGCTGTAGCCCGTTAACAATTTCATGTAACAAATTCTTTGTGCTGGACATGCGACACACACACAGACACACACACATGCTTATATAGATACGGATACTGGGGATATACTGGGGACATTCGAGCTGTTTCAGATTTCCAATAAATATGCCTAGGGTGGCCTAGCCAACTTTGTTCTTGTTGCTGTTGCTGTTGCTGTTGCTGTTGCTCGATCTGACTCCCAGCTCTGTCGCTTATTTGACATTCTGACAGTTTCGACAGTTTGGTTCTCGTTTTACTCTACGACAAAGTGCGTGAGGGCTGATTCCTGGCCCAGGACAAGCAACCAACCAGCCAGAGAGCCAGCTATCAGCTACCAAACAAAACCGGCAACTGGCAACTCGGAACATGGCGCTCAGCTACAGTAGCTTGTTTATTTATATGGCCTGCTCCTCGCTATTGATGTGTGTGTGTGTGTGTATACCTTTCTGCGGTCGCCATGCCCTTTGCCCTCTATACACACACACACTCCCATCTCTCACCTCCTCTTCGACTGCCATGCATTATGCCGTAAACGTTGCTTTGTTGCGCAGAAAACACAGACGAGTCTGCAAAAAATCGCTCAAAGTATCGAAAACCGAATAGCGCAGCATGTGACAGCTCGCCCTCTTCACTCCTCTATCCCTCCTTCACCCCCCGCCTACTGGATTTATGAAGGAGTGAGCGGTAAGCTGAACTGCGTAGCTGGATTTGCTTTAGAGCACGGAACAGCCACTAACAAGCGGCTGAAATGTGTCACTTACAAACACAGCAGCAGCAGCAGCAGCAGCAGCGAACACAACTGACACACACACACACACACACACACACACACCGAACACAGTGGCAACAAATGTTTCAATTTGCGGCACGCCAACTTGCGGCAAAAACTATGCACATAAAACCATATTGTAAAATGCGAAACTTGCTTTATTACAACTTGCTCGCGATTGAAGTAGCAAAAAAATTTGAAAATATATAAAAGATAGTATATATGGCAATCTGAAAAGAACATAATATATATTAAAAAATGATATAAATACTACTTTTATGATGTAATAATAATTAATCTTTTAAATAAGAAACTCCACAAATTATAGTCTTTGGTTACAAAATGTTTATAATTGGAAATATTCAAATACTTTTCAAAACTAATAAAGGATTTCAAGTTTTAGAATCAAGAAGCTTAAAGGAGCTGGGGTCCTGTAAAGTACAAAAAAAAAAAATGGTACAAAAATGGTGATCATTATCATTTATTTTATCTGAAACTTTTGCTAATACCCTTACTTTGAATAAGAATTGTTTCCATTTCATATTTAAAGCGAATGTATTGGAAAAATTGGAATCTTTCAATCTAAATTATTTAAACAATACCTATAAAATATTATTAAATCCGAATACGATCATTCTATAATTTTTACAAATCTAGGTTTTGGAAAATGAAAGAAATACTCATAATATTTATAATATTATAATATATATAATATAATTATAATTATTATATTATAATATTGAAATATTCATAACACTGAAATATTTAAAATTAGTTTAGTTTGCAAAGAAACTGATCTATATAAAATTGAAATCGTTAACCGAATCTGATATTATTTCAAAATGATCAAGCTGCTGCCCATGGTGCGTTATTGGGTATCAAGTTTTTAAAGTCGATGGATGACAGAGTTTTTCGCTGGCGCGCTGGACCGAGAGAGAGTGAGAGAGAGAGAGAGTGAGTGAGGGAGAAACAGAAAGAACGCGAGACAGTTGAACGCGTTTAAAGTTTGATGCGCTTAGCACTGGGAGAAAGTCGTGACAGCTATAAGTGAAATGCGATAGCGTTCCAGAGGATCAATTGGGGCATATGGAAAGCGAGTTGAAGCTTTTGCATTCGCATTCGCATTTGGAAACGGATTCGTATTCACATTGACCACTGGCTGCATAAGAGTATTTGCCGTTTTTGTTTGCAATTATGCCGCAGTTGAAAGCTGCTTTGTTTTGCCAAAGCGAGAGAGATGGATATATAAAGGGAGTGAGTGAGTGAGAGAGAGGTAGAGTAAAGGGAAAGGAACGTCCTTCATTGTGAGTTCTGGTCTTGTTGATTTTGTCGATTTTGCTACAGGCCAACAGGACGAACAGGACAAGCAAGCGGACAGACGGACAGACAGACAGACAGACGGACAGACAGTCCTGACAAACAGTCCAGACAACGGACTGAGGCGGACAGCTGTTTGCTTCATTGGCTGCCACAAAATATCAACAAGCATTTTGTTTATTTGCTTAGCGTCGACAACTACCAAATACAAAGAGCCATTAGATTGTTGTTGCCAGCAACGAGTGTTCGAAAACGATGGGGAAACGAAAACGAGGGCAGCGGGGGGTAGACGGGGTTTTTTAAGTGCATGTTGTTTCAGCGTTTGTGGCATGCAACTGCTAACAATGAGACTCGAAGCTGCTCTACTCTCTCTATCTCCTTCTCTCTGCTGGCCAACAAAATGCTCAAATTTATGCAACAGCAATGCCAATAATCTATTGTTTTTAGCCTCCCAGTGCTCTCTCTCTCTCTCTCTCTCTCTCTCTCTCTCGATGTGTGTGTGTTTAGAGCCTGGCGACATGTGTAAACTGTGTGTGAATGAAAGCTGTCTCTCTTCAAAATGTGTTCGAGTGCTGCAAATGTTAAAGTGCCGCATATCGAAAAGGACTTCTCAGGCCCAAATTGCAAAAAGACAAAATTGTTTTTTGCAAATCTACATTTCTGCAAATATTTATTTATTCATTACAAAATTAGCTTTATACTATTGCATTTCCCCAAATATTCTGTAATTTGACCAAAGGGAAACATTTTACCACAACAATTCGGGCTAACTTCGCAAAAAAGACATAGTTTAAAGTCAAGTGTTTTGGCTCTCTAGACTGCAATTTGATTCACATAAAAATTATTTGTGATGCAATTGTGAAAGTGCATTTTATTCAAATATTTGCATTAGTTGGATTTCTTGGAAGTGAGCGAGATCTGTGAAAGTAGGTCAGTTATCTAATAGATTATAATGCTGAGCAATTTGTTTTTAAGCTATAAAAAAATCAAAATTAAGATGGAGATGGAAATCTTTTAGGTTTTTATATTTTAAGTATTTATATATTGGTATTTTATTTTAGTATTTATTTTTATTATCTCGCAAACAGAAAGCTGTTCTTTTATAGCTCTTAATATTATTTTAGTATATTGTAGTATTAATTTTTTTTATAGTTTTTTGTTTAGTATATTATTGCAGTATTTATTCATGGTAATCGAAATCTCGAAACTAAAAAGCTTTTAGTTACTAATAATATAAGTATTTTTTCAGTATTTTACTTTTCATGTTAATCGAAATCTCTGAGTAGCAGTTATTTTTTGTTATTAAGAGTTGTAGTATAATATTGTATTTCACTATTTTATTTTGGTATACTAACAGTATTTTTACTTATTTTGAAATATTTTATTTAGATATTTTATTTTAAATTTCATTGAATTGAAAATTTGTAAATCAGAAAACTCTTCTTCTTTAATTATTATTAGCATAAGTATTATCTAGTATTTTATTTTATTAAATTTCATAAATATGGAAATCTCATTGCAGAAATCCAGTTTTTTATAGTTATTAATAGTAACACTTAAACTTTGAACTTTTTAACCAAGCATATTCTCTTTGAATTAGAATTTGAAAGCGTGCTCAACAGCAAAGCATGTAATCCGCATATTAGAGAGCAAATCTTCTGCTTTGTTCTGCTCCATATACTTGGTATTCAAATGGCCAGCTGAAGTTAACCCCTAAGCAGCCTTAGTTGTTGTTATCGATTGTTGTGACAGTTACCAAAATGCAGCTGACGTTCGTTGTGCTTTGTTTTACTTGACAAGCATTCTCTTTTTTTTTTGTGTATTTTTTTGTGAATTTTTGCTGAATTTATGCACTCCTTATATGCTGTCCTGGCTCTGTCCTCTGATCAATGCCATGGCCGTTGCCTCTTGGCTGTTGGCTGTTGTCAATGGATGGGAGAGCGGGGCAGCTGCAATTTAAATATTGCATGTGCTGTGTGTGGACATGGATACATGGATAGAGTTAAAGGAGCCGCTGCTTTGGTTACAGTCACAGGTACAGGTCGAAGTCCAGCTGCAGGTCGAGTCCTGCTCCTGGAGTTAGTCTGATATCGTTTCGGGGCACACACACATGTGACTGTCGACATATTAAGCATAAAATTGTGTGCCAAACAAGGATGAAAAATGGGCGAAGGCAAAGGCGAACCGAAAATATATATATGCACAAGGATTTTGGGGTAAGAAGGGGGCGTGGCTGGCAGTAAGCGTTGCATTATAATTTATGCGCATGCAAGCCACGCGGAGTCTGCCACTTAATCCGTGTTTAATAACACGAAACGAACGAACGAACGAGAAGCGAGAAATCTATATAGGAAAAGCATGAGACGGAGGCCAGACAATATACATATATAGCTGGGAGGGGAGTTTTGGGGGGCAATTTTTCCAATTGCTTTAAGCACTTTGTGGGCCTCGGCACTTTGGGCAAACACTTTTGCGCAAAATTTTGGTTTAAATTCTCGAAGCTCGCAATGGAAGTTAACGCTCTTGTGCATTGTTCAGCCAAAGGTATGCTTTTTATCAGCCAAAGGTCTTGGCACGCACACACAAATATGCCACACACACACACACAAAAGTTGTGGGGGAATCGGAAGAGGAAGAGGGGGAGGAGGGGAGAGCGTCTGCGGGTTAAAAGCGAAACCTTATCGAAAACGTTTAAACGCACGCAAATTCCACGTGGGCAAGATAAAACATGCATAAGCCAGGTGGAAAATGGTCAAGGGGCGTGGCAGACAGCTCACTGTGTATGTGTATGTGTGCGAGTGTGTGTGAAAAATATGCCAATGTTAAATATTTGCCAGGCGTTGTCGTTGGTTTGGCACCCCTCAGATAAAGCGTTAACTACAGTCTCAAACACACAGAGAGAGAGAGAGTCAGAGAGAGAGCGACAAAGAGAAACATGCGTGCCTGCATTGGTATGTGTAATCTTTTGCGTGCTTTACGCATTACCCAAACACACTCAGAGCACAGGACAATGTTGCAGGACACTTTGAATTATTCATTTACACGTCTTTTTTTTTTTTTTTGCTTTTTTGAACCGTGGGACAGCTGGGGAATGTGTTGGACTGCTGATGAGGGGGGAGGAGGGAGGCAGGTTAAGGGGCCACGCCTAGTAGGCGTTTGTAGCAACAACTGTATTTACTTTTTATCGCTGATAAAGCGCATAATTTATGGGTTGTTCAAAAATTTAAATGCTCCCGAGAATGCGTGGAGACAAAGAGAGCCAAGGAATTCCTTACGGGAGCTAAAAAGCGTGTTGGGTCAGTTCCCGCTGGGCTGTGAATTATATGAATGTGTCGCTCTCTGTTTGCGATTGAAAGCAACGCCAAATATTTTACACATTTAACGACAAACTTTAGCTAATTCTATCACAGCACTTAATTAAACATACGTTTATCATATAAATAAAACACCTGGAGTTTTTAGAAATCAAATAAATTGAATCACTACAACTCGCAAATGAATTAAATGTGAACGCAACGCAAATCAAGTGGAGTAATTGTTTATTAACTTGAGGATAAATCAAATTAGCGCACATTTATTTACACATTTAAATTGTTAATTGAATATGTATATATTGAATTTGGCGCACAACGTGCTTAACCCCGCACCGCAAAATCGAAGGCGTGGCAAAGCGATAACAATTATGAACGCCCCCAGGCCATGGTTCAATGATTTAAAGCCATCGCACAGAGAGAGTGAGAGAGAGAAAGGAAGAGAGAAAAACAACAATTTACACACACACACACACACACACACAGTACAGTAAATAATTGTGGTTTAATAGATGATTAGAATGGACAACGAGAGCAAAAAAAAGTATAGCATACTTTTTGGGGTCTGAGAGCTGGGCTCAATAAATGTTTTATGCATGTTTTGTGGCGCTGGGCGTCAAAGCCAAATGCAAATTGAAATGCAATGCGATGTGATGAATGTGCAAATGCAAAATATGTGGCGTTAAATTTCAGTGCGAATAAAAATAAAACACGACGAATAATAAATACATATACACACACACACAAAGCGAAAGCAATGCAAAGAGCTAAAGTCGAGCGAAACAATTTCTGGGAAATGAGGTCGGACTTAAAAAAAAAAAGACGGCAACAAACAAAACAAACACAACAAAAAAGGGCAAGAGAAAAATGGAGATTGTGGCAGTGGAACTGAAACTGAAACTGGAACTGGGCATAAAGCAAAATTTATGACTATTAAGCTGAAAGTATGTGGCTGCCTTTTGTTGCTGTTGTTGTTGTTGTTGCTATTTTCGCCATCAGCATTTCAAGTTATGCGAAAGCGCTAAAAATATGCAAAGCAATCGTAATTTTATGCTCTGCTTGACTTTTCTTTCTTCTACTGAGTTGTGTTGTGTGCAGCTGGAATGCAAATGACCTGGCAAGCTGTTGTTATCAACATAGATGAATCAAATTAAATGAAAAGTACATTAAGAGTCGCTTAATTGAAAGCCGTCACCGTCGACTCTGCTGACAAGAGTCCGTTGTCCGTTGTCTGTTGTCCCCAGTCCGACCCCGCCTCTATCTCATGTCAGTGTCTCGTTGCCTCGATTTCAATTGCCAACGCGATGCTCCCAAAGCAATCAACCTAATTTGTCATATGCACCCGGCTCACCTGTCTGTCTATCTCTCACTCTTTCTCTCTGTGTCTCGCTTCCTGGCTGTCAGTCAAACACTTTTGTCCAGTCAGCCAGTCAATATTTATAATGAAAGCTAATGAGCGACACACAGCGCACAAAAACTTGGCCCAAACAGCCGAGTCCTGGGTCAAACTGCAGTCACTGTCTGTCTATCTACTCTTTATTTGTTTCTCTCTCTCTCTCTTTACCTACCTCTCTGTTTTTTTTTTCGCTGCTGCATTTCTGAAGTGGTCATCTTTTGTTCTCCCTCTCTCTTTCTCTTTCCCCTCTCTCTTGCTCTGTCTGCGTTTTGTCTGTTTTATAAATGCGACGCTTAAAAATTGAATGGAACTGTGTGTGTCGCGGTAAAATAAATTGAAAGTACTTGTCCATTGTTTGATTAATGTGTCAATAATGGCAACGACCCGCGACCAGAGACCGACGACCGGCGACCGAAGCTCAAACACAATAAAAATCCTCTCAAAGTGTATTGCCGCTTTAGGGAATTGCACGGATAAGATTGCTTAGAGCATATTTTGCTTAAATTTATGCCATCAATTAAAATGTGTATTCTTTGACTTAAAGTATTCGCATTTGAAGCGTAAATTGTTAATTTTGTAAACATTGAAAAAAAGCATAGCTGGAGCTAATAAATGAAATTAACAATTAATAGATTAATATTGAAAAAGGCAAATGAAAATTAATGTATTACAAATACGAATGCTACAGATGAGTGTGTTCTATTGTGAGATACCCGATACTCATTTTCAAAAATATATCACATACCATAGTCTAAAAATATACCGAAATAATAAACCGAAAATACTGAAATATACTGAAAGTTACAATATAGTAAAAACCATTTAAAATAAAAAACATAGTCTAAGAATATACCAAAATAGCATTCCAAAAAATATACTAAAATGTACCGAAAGTAAAAGTTGGTATATATTCATCGTTAAACCAACTATTATTTTTGGTATACTTTAGTATTTTTTGGTACTATGTTTATATTTCTGTATACCAAATAAAGACTTCGGTATATTTGTGTATTTTTGGTATGTAAATGTCTGATATATTTATATTCTATGGTATATTTTGAGAGTACTGCTATATAGATGTACCAAATGTTGCCTTCCGTACTAGATATATGTATTTCGCCTTAACTTGTTCCAATTGCAAGTGTTTCTTAGTCAAGTCAGCTTAGAGCATATTTTGCTTAAATGTATGCACTTAATTAAAATGTGTATTTTCTACACCAAACGTATTCACATTTAAAGCGCAAATCATTAATATTTAAAGCCTAGAAAAAAACCTAGATGTGCATAATAAATGAAATTAACAATTAATGGAAATTAATCTTGCATATGGCAAATGAAAACGGACATAAATATTATTTGAACATTGAACTGCTTCCAATTGCAAGTCCGTGTTTGCTCTGCAACTTCAATTAGCACAGAGACACACACATTCGCATAAAGTCAAGTTAGGTCCCAAGCTTGTTATTCAAAATACTCATTTAGTAGTAGAAGGCGAATCACAGTGCGTTCAAGTGCGTAGTCTTCATCGTTGTGCTCCTTCAAAGAACCCTTCATCAGAGGCAAAGCAAAGGCAAAGGAGAGTGCAAAGAAATCCAATTTAATGACTGCAATGGCGATGAAGTAAGTTCTCGGACCCAACTCAAACCTCATTTTCTCCCCCTTCCCTTCGCGTCTCATACCGTTTTTGCCTGTGGGCGATGACTTGTGCTTGGCCCCGCGTCTTTGTTTTCATTGCGGCTGTCACTTTGGGCGCACGGAACGTTAATGGCAAGTGTAAAATGCTTTAAGCCCGCAACAGCAACGTGGAAGAAGAGTAAATGCTGTAAGAAGCAGTCAGAGAGAGAAATACAAAGAACACAGTGCAAAAAAAGGAGAAGAAGGATGAGGCAAAGAGACAACAAAAGGGGGAGAAGAGAAGAGTTTAATTAACACGAAAATGGTTTCAATTACATCAAATTACATTTCTTTGCAGTACCGAACGAGCGACGCCATTGTAGTTTGTAGTTGTCTGTGTGTGTGTGTGTCTGAATGAAGATGGCTCCTGTGGCCAGAGTTTGGACTCTGCTTGATTGTGGGTGTGGCACTTGGCACAGTTGATTTGCGCACAGAGATTTATTGGGCGTCAGCGTTGAGCAAATTAGTTGAAATTGTCAGTTAAAATAGTCAAGGCAAAGACAAAGACACTTTCCTCTTGCTCCTCCTTCTCCTCTAGAGCACGTGCTCTGAAGACTTTAAATTGCGTATACGACTGGCCATCAAGTTAATCGCTACGATAATTTGAGAACACAGCCTGTGAAAGCACACCTGAAGCAGATACAATACAATTTTGTGAAACGTGATTGGGTTGTGCATACTTTTTAACACACACAACACAAACAACAAAAACACAAATGGTGAAATGGTAAAATGCTTGAACAAGTCACGCGTTCAACTCTCTGTGTTTTGTAGGCACTTGAATTTGCTGAGTAAATCTCTTTAATTAAATTTACTCTCTTCTTTTCGTTGCTGTTGTTGTTGTTGGCCACATGAATAATGTTGGCCCTGCTTTTGTGTATATGCAAATAATGTCATAAACGAAATGAGTGTGTGACCTTTTTGCCATTTGATACCCTATGAAATGTTGATGCATAAATCGAACTTTTTTTGTAAAGTGCACGGAAGACATAAATTAGTCGCAATATTTATTGTTATTTAACAAATATTATTTATGACTTTTTGACGACAGTTAGTTGATTACAAAGTTTACTAAATATAAATTTGAAGATAACTAGAAAATGACTTAAATTAGGAAATATGTGTTGCTATTTGCAAAACGCGAATTTTTTTTTAAATACATTTTTCTATTAACGAAAAACTATTTTGTCAACTCAACTAATTATGAAAATTTCTATTGACACTTTGAATGAAAAAAATGTTCAACTTTATTAATACGTTTTTCTTATTACGCGAAAATTTGAAAATTACTTTAAGAAATATTTTTATTATTTGCTTTTCTTAAACATTTTAAGAAATATTTCAACAATTTTAATGCATTTAATATTATTCTAAATCGTTATATATAATTATGAGAAGCTCTTATTTTTAATTTAACAATATTTAAGTAATCACATTTGGAATTGTGAAAAAAGTTGGCATCTATTAGTACAGTTAATATTAATTTAAGTTTTGCATAATATATAAGCGAAGTATTTTCACAAATTCTTTAAGTTTATCACACTTTATGGATACTGTTTATTAATTAAGCTAAAGTATTGTAAATTATTTTAACAACTTCTTCGATTCAGAAATGTTAAAGCTATATTCTATAATGTATTTTTTCAATGTATTTATTGTATTATGTATTCGATTCTTTTTTTTAAGCATACTTATATTTAAAATAAAATTTCTGCTATATCTTCTTCGGTTTTACTAATTTACTGGGTATTTGAGCGTTTTTCATAGTTTTCATTTTAATTTGCTTGTTGTTTTTGCATGTGTTTTTTTTTTTTTGGCCGATTGTTTTTTTGTTTTTTTTTTTGGAGCTGTTGCTCTGTGGCTGTGGCTTGTGTCATTCATTTGGCCTGACAGTCGTTGCCATTGTGCCGAGCCTCATTTATTTTACTTACACGCATGTGTGGGAGGCGTCTCCTGCTTGGCGTCGCTGCCGCGTCATTTATGACACCTTGACAGAAAAATGAGCACACACCAAGAGTAAAATAAAAAAGGAGCGCAAGAAAGAAAGAAAACGGAAAAACACCAAGCGGTGCCAGGTGAACAGCAGTGAGCAGTGGAGCAGTGGAGCGCCTTGCTGTCCTGATGGTGTCTGGGGTGCGGTTGTGCCAACGCACATTCATAATTTCATTTTCCCGCGGCGCCACGAAAGGTGGCACAAGACTAGAGGAGAAGGTGCCACAGAGGCGGGAGCGGGGGCGGGGGCGACGACTTTGTGCCGCTTATTATGCGACAGAAATTGAAAAACTTTGTTTGCCGGCGCGCTGGGGTTAACAAATAGGCAGAGCCTGACTGACTGACTGGCTGAGTTGACTCGCTGCCTTGGCTTGGCTGCATGTGCCACATATATCTGTTTTTGTGGTGGTGGCAGGTGGCAGGAGGAGGAACCATTTAAGCGCAACACCCAAGTGCCTCACATAATTTGATGCCTTTTATGGCTTTTAATTTGTTGCCAGCAAAAGCCGGGGTCATAGGTCGCATGTCGCACGTCTTGGCTTGGCTTGTTGTGCCTTTTTTTTTTGTTTTTTTTTTTTATTTGAATGCCTGCTGTCATTTTTTGTTTTTCTAATGAATTCGACGACACTCAGCTGGGCTAATGAGATTGCCATTGGCAGTGGCACAGCCACAGTCGCCAGCTGTGGCACGTGAGCAGCCTGACAACAGAGAGAACACAGAACAGAGAGCAACCAACAGGTGCACAAACAGCAGCCAAAAACTGAATGGCAAATCACTTGAATCACTCGAACTCAGTATCAGGATGAAGTGGTTTCTTATACCCAGGGTAGAAGGGAAGGAAATGTATGAAATAGGAAGAAAGATGAAAGAAGAGTAGAAGTGATATATATATATATTCTCGATCAGCGTATGTTCTGGTATATTTTCACTCTATAGTGTGTTTTGAAACTATAAATATACCAAAAAGAGTTAAAGCAAGTAATACCATATCAATATACCAAATATATTTTTGCTCTATTGTTAATTTGGTATATTTTGCACCCTATGGTATGTTTCGAATGAATCAATATGCCAAATAAATCTTTTGGTATATGTTTTAGTAATAATGTGGTATATTTTGTACTATACGGTATATTTTGAAGGTTGTACCATATCCATATACCAAATAAAGTTTTCTTTATATTTTTAGTTTTTTTGCGGTCTTTCTAATTTGGTATATTTTGGCAATATGGTATGTTTTGAATGTATAAATATACCAAATGAAGTATATTTTATTATTATTATAGTATGTTAATTTGGTATATTTTGTACTATACATACAAAATTGGAATTTTTTTTAGTACTATTTGTGGTATATTAATATGTCAAATTTTAAAATTTATACCACACTTTTTTGCTTTTATTCGCGATGTGTACCGGGTAGCTCACAGTAGAGTACACTCGACTGTAGCTTCCTCTTCCTCTGATTGTCGTCGTTCCACTAACACACATCAAATTGATTTTACTCCTGTTTATGGATTTATTGTACGAAATTGTTTGTTATTGTTTTGCTTTTACTTTCTCTTTGAGGTCTGCGTGTTGTCTTCCGACTTGCTGCAATTTTGTGCCACAAATTGATTTTCTAAGGCGTTTCAGCTATTGCACAACAGCACGACACACTCACAATATAGAACTATATACATATATGTATGTATGTATGTATATAGTTTGTGCCACAAGCAGTTGCACGTGTCTTACATAAGCTCAGCTTAGCTGAGCATTTACTTTGTTATCACTTGTGTAAGTTCCCTCTCTCTCTCTCACTCTTTGTCAATCTCTAGTTTCGTTTTTGTCTGCTGCAACTTGCACTAAAAGATTAAAATTCTTTTCAAATGTCAATAAATTTATTATGCTGCATTTCAATTCCTGTTGCCAGTTTCCGTTTATGGCGCACTTCCTGTCGCATAATCCATAAACTTTGTCGACTTCTTTTGAGCAAGTTGCTCAGCACAAACGAAACAATTACCCTAAGGCTCAAGTGCTTCTTTTTCTTTTGGCTCTTAGAAAATATGCCTTCTTTTTTTTATGGGTGCATTGAGCGGAGTTTGTTTTATTATTAGTAAAGATTTTAGATATTTTAAATGAGAGATGAGTATTCATCAGCACTTTATTTGTGAGCTTCAGGCGGCATTGCCTTGAGCTGCTTTAAAAATGCAGTTTAAAGTAAGACTCATTTTAGTAAATTTGGAAAGCACTATAAACATTTGCTATATTCTTTAGTTTTAGTGGTGCTAAGTATAAATTATGAATGGTTAAACAAGTTTAAAAACTCTTCTTAAACAATTTAGTTTTTAATAACATTCAAAGTTAGATTCAATCGAATATATGGAACTATGAAGTCACATCAAAATATGAAAGAAAACTGCAGTCGAGTGTGCTCTACTACTAATATACCAAAAGCTGCATTCGGTATTTTTGTATATTAAAAATATATCAAATTTTTGGCCAAAGCAACTAAGACTCATAGAATTTATTTGATAATTTCTAGAATTATTATCTGATCGCAACCGAATATTCAAGAATCGTAAAGTCAATAGTTATTATTTTATTTTTTATATACTGAATGCAAAGTCTTTGGTATGATTCAGTATTTATATTAAAAATAGCTAAAGACTCTTCTCTCTTAAGACAAATTTACCCTATGCAAGTAGTATGACATATAAATTTTATAAATGTTAGTTTGCCTGTTCCTATAACAATCCAAAACATTTTCCAAGACAGTCAGTCAGCAAATTCTTTATTTGTTTGCTCGATTTGGGCGTCTTTATGTCACGTTCTGCTTCTATCCATCAAGTATGCATGCATTCCCTTATACGCTCTGAACATTTGCGAGTATAAATTATGAAATTTGCACTAAAAAGTTGCAGCTGCTTTCACGTCTTTGTTGCCATTTGCCTTTTGACTGGCTTGTGCTTGTTTCCTGGGCCGCCAACTCTTCGCTGGCTTGTTTTAGCCTTTGTTTGTGCTTTTAATAAACAAGCCGACTGAATTATGTATATGGAGATGTATGTACCTTTATTTTTATTCCTCCACTCCTCAACTACATATATAATGTATATGTATGTATATGCATATGCATTTTGATTCACATATTCAGAGGTGCATTTCGTTGTTGTTGCCTGCACCTGTTTGCATTTACCTCCTCAGCCTTCTCTCTGCTGTTTGCTGTTAGCCATTTGCTTTTTTGTTAAATTGTTCCTTTGTTTTAACGTGCAAATTTTGGAATTTTCATTTTCTTCGTACTGCTTTTTGTTGGGGCACCTTTTGTGGCTTGCAGCTGGCTCGCTGCCTGGTTTATTCAGTGCATTTGTTTGCATATCAAAATGCGTGAAATGTGTAGTAAGTGAGTGGAGAAGGGGAGGAGGGAGTGAGGTTGGGGCCAAGGCAAGCGCCTTTTGTTACGTTCGAGCCAACTTATTAGCGGCGCTTGGCTCAGCGCATTTTCTATGCATAAAAATGTAAACGCTTCCAGCCGAGTTGGGCTCTCTTTCTCTCTCTTCCTTTCTCTCCCTCCCTTTCTCTTCTTTTTTCTCTCAATTTATGTGCGTTCTCGCATAAATATACATGCAGCCAGCCAGGCAGAACTAAAGCCAGTTTTTAGTGCTCGCCGGGCTTTGGCTTATATGAGAGAGTATGTGGCAGGCAGGTCATCCATCCATCCACATTCAACATGCGTGGTGGACTGCTTCTATTTGGCTTAGCAAAAACACCAAATTAACTTGGAGCACAGCAAGAAGCCACAAAGCAACAGAATTAATATGGAAACGAGAAATGCTAACTAATTCAATAGTTAAATACAAAATGCGAGGTGTGTTTGAGATGCTCCATAGCATATGAATTTTAAACAGCATTTAAAGTCAGTTTATTTTTTGTTTCAGTTTATGTTTTTAAAGAGCATAAAGTTACATTGAAATTGCCTAAAGCATGACTTAAAAGTGCTTCAGATTTTAGTTCAAGTTTAGTTTTTAACTACTATTTCAAAGGAATTAGTTTTCATTGAAAATATCATACAAAAACATTTAAAGCATAAAGGCAAGTGTTTTTTATATTATAGCTAAATTAACTATTAAGTATTATATAATAAAAATTTGTATAGAATATTAAGTTACTCTTTCAAAAGACTAAAAAAGTATCTAAAACATTTTATTGAAGTTTTTTTGTATATCCTTTTTCATTCTTCATTGAACATTGCTAATATTCATATGATACAATTAGATTTTAATGTGTAATATAATTCGCGCTTTATTTCTGTTTTTTTTTTTTATTCATGGCATATTTATTTACTTTCTGAATGTACGAACACATTATTGTTGTTTTTTTTGCCATCCTTTTTATTTTTCTCCAACAAATTTAATGTGTTGGAATTTACAATGTAATGTATAAAGTAATTCACGATTCAATTTTATTTTTTGCCTGAGGCTTTGATTTTTATAGAATATGAAGTTTCACTTTTAAAGAGCACTTTATTACTTGTTTCTTTCCATTTTATTCATCTCTAGCGTATCTAATGTGCTTAAAGTGTAGAATTCATAAAAATAATTCATGTTTTTTTCAATTTCATTTTTTGTCTGTCTTTTCAATGCCTTTTAATTTGCATAGCTTGTTAAATGACTCTTTTGGAATGACCTTAAGCTACTGCAATCTAAGCAAATTTGATTACAGTCTCAAACATGCTTAAAAAATTACTCTTCTCTCTCTCGCAATTTTTTGAACTATGCAACCAACATTCTCGTAACTAATTTGATGTGATAAATTATTTTGAAACTAGCTTAACTCCACACACACACAAAACTTTGTTACACTGTGATCCACTGTGATCTGCACAACTTGTAGGCACCTCGCCCTCTCTTTAGTGTGCGTGTGTGTGTGTGTGTCTGTGTGTGTGTGCGTGTGTGTGTGCGGCGAAAGTTGATATCCTGTGGTAGCAGCAACCAACTTTTATTTAAACCTTATGGCATTTGGCCTCAGACATAAGTAAGTCTGTCAGCATGTGTGTTTGTCCCCCTCTCACCGAGTCCCTCCCTCTCCCTTTTCCCTTCCCCTTCCCCCCAACACAGAACCGTCTGTGTCCATGGGGGGATTATGCGACAAAAGGCAAAAGCGGCAACAAAGCTATGTGGTCAGCAGGTACCATACCAAATAAGTCCTGCTGAGTCCTACCTGTCTCTCTGTGTGTATGTGTGTGTGTGTGTGAGTGTGTTTGGTTTAACTACGCGTTCAACTAAATGCAAGCGAACTGCGTGTGTTTGTGTCTGTGTGTGTGTGTGTGTCAGCTAATACCTTTTTATGAGCGTCATATGTTAATGTAGCTTCATTAACATTTTAATGTCCCCCAGCCACAATTGTAGCTGTATATATTCTCTCTCTTCTCTTCCCGTCTCCATCTCCTACTTTCATTTAATTAAAAAATTGCAATTAAATAAAGGAAAATAAAGCTTTAAATATTCAAAGCAAATAACATAATTTTCTAGCGCAATCCAAAGGCAGCTTTCATTTTTTATAGATAGAATTAAAAATTAAGAGATTGAAGGTTTAACAACATAGCTTCGTTTGTAGTAAATATATTAAGCTTAGCAAATAAAAAAGCTACAGTCGAGTGTGGTCGAGAATACTGAAATATGCCGAAGACTATATTTGATATATCTATGGAATATTACATTGAAAATATAACATAAAGGTGTAGTATTATTCTCAAAATATACCACATAGTATATGGAAAAATACTATAATATATTGAAAGCCATCTTTGGTGATGATGATGAGGTACTAAATTCTAATATATTCACCATAGAAAACTTATACAATTGTTTTCCGATCGCAACCAAGAATAAAATATACTATAGTTGTTATTATCTATACCAAAATTTCGGGATTCTAGCATCAAAATTTCACAAATTTACAAGGGGCTTTTGAAAAATATACCTCCATTTCTTATAGTCTTCGAGATCTAGGTGATATATGTCATATAGAGGGTAGCCCAGGAATCTTTTAAAAAGTAGGAAAGTGATTGACCGACATACATACATTTGTCGTTTATTTTAAGCTTAACGAGATTACATTAATATTAAACATTTAAAATAATAAATTTATTTTATTTTACCAGCTCATATTCATACAATAATAATAATAAATAAGTTTTAAATCTTATTAAATGACTTCTATTTTAACTCGCATCTTATGTACAATAAATTAATGCTCTATAGAGATCACTTTAGAGTTAAGCAATGAGTTTAGCTAATTCACATTTCTGTTTTTTTTTGCTGTGCCACTTCAATTTATTCAAGTTTAAAGCAATGTTTTTATCTATTCCAGAAGGCGAAACGAAAACAACGATGACAACAATGGCAGCAGAAAACACCAAACAAAAAAAAACAACCCAGTGGCTCAAACAAATTTTTCACTGACCCAACGGCGGGGCAAGAAGAAGAAGAACAAGAACAAGAACAACATGAAGGCCATGCCACAATATCACGGTGAGTGCTGGCAAGCGCGTAAAGAGTTTGACGAAAAAGTAATTTTAAGCATCGTTTAATTTTCATTTTGCGTTACAATTTTTTTTTGTTTTTTTTTGCCTTTGCTTCGCCGTTTTTGTTTTTGTTATTTTTTTCCATGTTTTTTCTGTATTTTTGTGTAACTTTTTCGCTTTTGCCGCTGCCTTTTTGCTCAATGGACATTTGAGCAGAAAAATCTCACAAAAGTGCGTACTTTTTAACAAAGTTAATTTTTACGCTTCGCTTTCTGCTGCTTTGCCGCTTCTCCTCCTCCTACGCTCTGGAATTGCAGTCTAGAAAAAAGAAAGAAAATAAAAATAAAAATATATATATGTATTATAAAAATTGTTGAACAAGTCGGCGAAAAAAAAGGGGTGTGTTTTTTTAGGCTGGCAAAATGGCAACAAAAAAAAGCTCTTTAATTATACTCGAGAAGGTCAAGTGAGCGACCCGCGTTTGACTCGCGACCGCTTCAAACTAATTGTTGTAAAATGTAAGCGATGCAGGCAACGTAGCGTATACGCAATTATTGACACTTAGCATTGACTGAGAGATGCTTAGAATTTAGCAGCATAATTGTGTTTTAAAGTTGTGCTGCGCTTAATTCGAGTTGCCTTGAGCCACGCTTGTTTTTGACACTAATTCATTTAGCCAGCAATACGGTATAAAATGTCAGATGTCAAACAAAAAGAAACAACGTGTAGTTGAGATGCTGAGTCCCCGAAGACAAAGAGACAAACACGTCGCTCGCTTGCTCTTATTCCCATACGTTAATCTGTGTTATGAGTCTCTCCTCCCCCCCCTCCCAAACAATCTCACACACAGAGGTTGTGATTTGTCATTCGGCGTGACTTTTGCCACGCACACAGAGCACAGGAAAGAGAGAGAGAGAGAGAGAGAGTGAGAGAGCAACGCCTTGCCCTTGCAATGGTCAAGCATCAGTGGCATTTGTGTTCCTGCCTTGATCTCACCTGACGAGCGAGGAAAAGAGGAAGGAGGGGGGACTGTGTTGCAGCGCAAATGCAATTTGCATATGCATGAGACTGTGGCCGACATTTTTGCAGATGTAAGAGGTGCAAATGACAGTAACCAGGGAGCGCGCAATGATTGCGACACGCAAACAGCAGCAGCAAGAATGGGAGAAAAAAAGTGTAGCATACTTTTCAGCGCAACTTTAAAAAGTCAAGTTTCTTAAAGCGCCTCAAGGGGCAAATGGGAAATGATGCTTTGCTTTGTGTTATGTAATATTATCGTTGCTGCTGCTGTTGCTGACTAACTGCCACGCCCACTACAGTTTTTAATTAGTCATTTGCGTTGAAAGAAACTGGCGAGCGAAAGCGAGAGATGAATATGCAAACGCACCTGTTTCATGTTTTGTTCGCTGTTCGCTGTACGTTTTCTCTCTAATTTGCACAGGCTGCGCTTGCTTTTACTCCTGGGTCCAGAACTCAACTTGGACATAGACTTGTGTGTTATTGTTTTTAATTTGAAATTCTTGAGAAGTTGTAAATTCATTACTTATTCACTTGACGGGCGCACAGCAAAAAACAAAAAAAAAAATAAATTAAAAATGTAAATTAAATTAGTAACTTCAGTGCGTCTGTCAAGTGTTGCTGATTTATTTGCTAGTGGGCAGAAGCAGCAGCTTCCTCTCCTCTTTATCTCCCCTCTCTTTCATACAATTAAAACTCAAGAAGCTTTCGACTGCCTTGACCTTCAAAAAGCCTGGGCGCAAAACTTATGTGTGCACTTACCGAGCTCAGCCATCTGCTCAAGAGTTTTTGGCTCTGGCAGCCAACTTTATTGCATAAATTTTTAAATGTCTGCAGCGTCTGTGAGAAGAAGAGAGAGAAGGCGTCCCAGGAAGCTCAGCTCAGCTCAGTTCAGATATAAATGTCACTAAAAATATTGCACGACACTCGACACTCGACGCGTTGCGTTTTCCGCATCTCTCTTCGTCTCTCTCTCTCTGGGTTCCTCATGGCTGCAATCAGCCAAACTTGGCTGCGTCTGCGTCAAGATAAATGCACAAGTTCATTTTCGGTTGCACAATATGCTGCTCCATGCAGCCACACACATAAGAGAACTGCCAAATTGTGCTACTTAGCTAATCTAATCGAGTTGTGGCTCTCCCGAGATGCCAAACAGCATCGCATTAATCATCGCAGCCAACACGAACATAAAGAGTATTCACTTGCTGCGTTTAACCAAATATTTCTTTTAAATGTTTCAAAGTTTTTATTTGCTTATAGTCAAAATATGGTTTTAAATTCTGAATTAATTTGTAATCATTTTATTTAAATTCATGAAGTTAATAAGAAAGAATAAATAAAAATATATATTGAAATCAGTTAGTTGTTGAAAAATTAAAAAATTTGTTTTATATAATAGTTTTTATTTCTTTCTATTTGAAGCTACGTTTTCTGAAAAGAATTCTTTTCACTTTTCGACCAAATATAAAAACGTTTTGAAATATAATGTTTACTGAGGCGCACATAATGCTGTGCTTTAAATACTTATAAGCTGGAAACTGTTTTCGAATATTAACGCATTTGAAAAACTTGAATATAAATATAAACTTGAATAGAAATTCATAATTTATTTCAATCCTTTAATTCTAAATTTTAGACACCTTTATGAACTTTTTCTTTATGTTGGTTGCAGTTTGGTTATTTATGATTTATATACACATTTTTATATATTTTTCTAGTAATATATGTTATCTGTTTAGTATTTCTTCAAGTTATTTTACGAATGTGAAAAACAAATTTCGATTTATAACAATTCAGTGTATAATTTAGTTATTCTAAGCTTTATTTAAATAATTTCTACATGAAATTGTTTGCAATTTATGAGTAAACGTAGTTTTCTAATACTGTGCTTTAAATACTTAAAAGCATTTTTGAAAACTATCTTTTTTTTTACTCTTCATAATTTTTGCAATGCAAACTCTAAATTGATATTTCTAGACACGTTTTTAAGCCTCTGATTTATTTTGGATCCATTTTGGTAACTTAAGTTTTCAGTAAACTTCTTTAAATACTGTTTAGTTTCCTTAGGTGACTTTCATATTTAATACAAACTCTTTTCATAATAGTTCTTCAAGTAAAACAATTTTTAGTTTATTTAATCTAAACTTTATTAAGTTCATTTTTAAATTAATTTGTTTGCAATTGTTTTGGATTATAGCTCTCTAGTGCAGTGTATTATTCATTCGTCTGATTTTGATGCGCTTGAATTCCCTATTGGTATTTCGTGAGTGGCCAAAAACAGAGTAAAAAGAATGTTGTTGATGTTTGCCGCATGCCACGAGCTTTGCGAGTGTCTTGCATATTTGCCCTAAACTTTTGCGGCACCAACAGCAGCAGCAGCATCAGAAGCAGCAGCAGTAAGCATACACGCTGCCGTCGAGACAGACAGATAGAGTACCAGATAGTGGCAGACAGACGAGTGTAAAGATATTCCAAAGAGGGCGAGAGAGGGGAACACATAGTGTATAACACAGAGTGACTCGCAGTCAGACAAACAAACATGCAAAAGTTGTGACATTCCCCACAAACAAACGCACTTTCACACACACACACACACACAGAGACACATACCAACACCTAAAGTTGTTGTTGCTGTTGCGTTGCATCACAGTCAAAGTTTTGCTACTTGCCAGCCAAAAGTTGAGTGTGCTTTGTGTGTATGTGTGTGTTTACTTTGCAGGCTGGGGAAACTTTTGTGCCATTGAGCAGAGAGATTCATTTCACTTGTCACAGCTGAAAAAAGGAGTCGAGAAATGGGTAACAACAAAAAAAAAATGGAGTGAAAAGAAGTATTTGTGTGTATGCTTGAGAGCAAACAATTTCCCTTTAATTAACATTAAATCAATCTTTGATTTCAACATTGCAACAGCAAACGAAAATTTATGCGTCAATTTCCATTGTTTTTCCTCCATGTTTGTTGATTTATATGCAGCAGCCGATGTATCGATTCAATGTGTATGTGTGTGCGCCTCATCGCTTTAATTATCGAAATGCTTCAAAAATTAGCAAATATTTTGCGTACGTTGTGCAAATGGCGCTGTGCGTGCCAAATATTTACAGTGCGTATGCGTAATTTTTAATTGATTTGGCCGCAGCGCAAACAAAAGCACTCAATGCCAACGGGTCACGTGCCACTATTCGAATGTGTGTGTATGCGTGAGTGTGCGGGAGTGTGTGTGTGTGTGTGTGTGTGAGTCAATAATGTGGTGTCTGTCTCACAGCGCCCATTAGACGCCCCCAATATGTGTGTGTTTATTGTATAAATTAAAGCCCATTGCGAGCATATTTGTTTGTTTAGTGGCTCTAATACCCACACACACTCTCGCATACACACACAGCACGGTGTGTGTGCGGGGCTCATCGAACGTGCTGCAATTGAATACAGTTGTGCGGCAGTGTTTCAGTTCAGTTCTTTGTCACTTAATTGCGATGCATAAAATGCAAATTTGGCAGACAAGATGCTACAATTTTGATTCAATTACAATAACAAAAGCCCGCTTAGCTAGCTCTAGTTAATGCACTATGAATAACTCTAATTGTCAAATGTATCTAGAAAGAAAAAAGTACTTAAATAAAGAAGAAGGTTTATCAAAATCAAAATTGAAGATTGTCAAATCTTGTTTTATGAATGAAATCTTCTTAAATCAAGATCAAAGCTTGATAAGATAAGATTGATTATGAGTCAAATAGGAATTTTCAAGACTGGAAAAATTCTTGTGTCAAGATTCAACAATCTTAAACTTAGATTGTAAACAAAAAAAATGTAGATTGCATGTCTTTTTTTTTAATCGAATCTTAACAAACACATCTTATTTTATGGTGAAAATGGTGCTTCAAGAATATTTTTATTCTAGATTGAAAAAAAGATTGCAAATCTTGATTTTTAGAACTTTTCGATCTTAGTAAAAGAAATTTGTTATTATTTCTTAAAATGTTGGAATTCGGTTCGTTTAAAATTTAATGCTAATTTTTGGTGCTCTTGCTGTTAAGTCAGTAAAAAGAGATGTAGCAAATCAATGTGCAGTGAAGTGGACTTGGATTTAAACTCTAGTCGGTTCGTATATAACTAAAATTAAAAACAAATTAGATGAACATACATGTAAATGTGTATTTTAGAATGTAGACTTTTAAGATAGTTAAAATTTGAGACTTTAAAGTTTTGAAATTTAAATTTCTTGAAAGGACAATCCTGACTTTTTGTACATTTTCAATCTAGATTTATGAATACACCTTTTTGGTTTAATTTTGACATCATATAGTCATATTTCGAGATATAATTCTTGATATAAGCACTCTTTTTTTTCTGTGTATATAGTAGAGACAGCGACAGTCAATTGTCAAGTTGATTGAGCGGCGACTTTATCAATTCCACAATATTTTCGCGTGTGTTAAAATACCATCAAAGTTGACGTGCGTCGATTAGCACAGCATCAGTTTAACTTCCCTCACTCTCACTCTCTTTCTCTCTCTCGCTCTCGCTCTCTCACTTTCCAGTCAATCCCTATCCTTGTCAATATTTACCTATAAAAATTGTTTAAGCATTTTATGTTTGCACAGCAGTTGCCAAGCGAGCGCACATCACAAAAAAAACAAAAAAAGAGAACAAAAAATACAAGTCAAGGGGCACAGCACAGCGAATTTTTTCGCGATGTGAAAAATTAAATTAAAAATTTTTTATGTCTGCCCCGATGTGTGGCAAGAGCAGAAAAAAGGGAAAGCGAGAGAAGCTTTTGACAGAGGAGCGTTGCAAATAAATTTTGTATCGTTGCGTGTATCGCATGACATATGCATCAAAGCGGTGGCCAGGTCAGTAACGGTGGGGGGGCGGGACGAGGAGTAGGGGGAGGCGTGTCAGATGCCTGCTGCTGTCGCAGCTGTCAATAAGTGCGCAGTTGAGCTGACGTTAAAAATCAGCCATTAAAATATGCTGTTAAAAATGCAGATCCCCGGCGACGCCTGTTTGTTAATGCGCTTGCATAAGCCACAGTTGCCACAGTCGCTGCCACAGTTGCTGCCACAGCTGCTGCCGTTGCATGTGGCAAGCGAAATTGAAAACGCAACAAAGCAAATTTTTGTATCACATTTTAGGCATTTAAATATTTAAAGCTGTAATTGATACAAATATGATATGTATTTATCTAAATAAATAAATAAACATTTCAAATCTCTAAATATTTCTTTAATTAGTTTTTTTCTTCTTTCTTTCTGCGATACTTCAATCCACGTTCGAAAAAGTTTTAAATAGTTGGCGAAACTGCAAAAGCGCTTTCTATACGTTGTGCTGCTGGGCAGCCAAAAAGGATTTGCAAGAGAGAGAGTCGATTTCGATTTGTGAAAAGTACACAAGAACTTTTATGAAAGAAAATGAAATGAAAATCCACCAAAGCCAGCGCAGCAAAGTAAGCAAATGCAAGAAAGTCTGTGTGTGTTTCTAAGCGAATGTTGTTGGAACTTTGTGGGAACAATTAAATGCATTTGATATAAAGCCAAAGACTAATACGTTCAGCACTAAGCCAGATTTGCCAAACCAAAGCAAAAGTAACTTCAAGCAATTAGAAATTGCACTCTCTCTCTCTAAAGTAACGTTGACTATTGAACACACACACACACTCACACACACACACCGTGTGTAGTTTTCCACTCTTAAATATTTATAGTCGACAGCATCGAGGCATTAGATGCGAAGCGTAGCGAAGCTCTCGCCTTCGCTCTGCCGCCAGTTAATAGCCAAACTAATAAAATAATAATTAAATGTGTCAAAGTTTTCGAGCAGTAATTAATTATATATATATATATATCTGTACGGTATAACACACATGCCGAAGCACAGAGAGAGAGAGCAACAAAGCGAAGCGAAGCTAAAGCGCCCAACTGCTGTGGCATAAGCCGAGGCTAAGCGCAAAACTTTCTTATTGGCTGGCACATTAAATGTTTAATGGGCGTCGCTGACCAACTACCTGAACAACAGCAAAAGTAGTCGAATTCAGCAAGCGAGCGAGCGAAAGATACACAAACAAATACTTTTCTATGAAAGCGATACGCTAAAATTGAGCGAACTAAAGATGCTCTATTGAATGAATGAATGAGTGCTGAATGTGAGTAAAAGGTAAAGGAAACTTTACTTATGAATAAAAAAATATTTAGTATTATGAAAATTCCTGTATTTGTTAAACAATTAATTGTTTAAAAAGCGGTGAGCAACTCATAGTTTATTGAAGCTTATTAACATCTGTTTTCTCTAAAAGTCATAGGCAAAAAGTAAGCAAAAGATGCTCTAATCGGTAAACGAATTAGTGTAGAAGACGAGTAAAGGATAAAGCAAACTTTGCTGATAAATAATACAGCATTTACTATTATAAAAATGAATTTATTTGCTTAATAACAAATAATTTAACATGCAATTCGTGCTTAATAAAAACTCGCGCCCAAAAGCAGGCAACACTTTTTGCACCAACATTATTTACCGCATTAAGCGACTGCGCTCAAAAGTATGCAGCACAAATTTGAACCTGAATCTAATGGAATTCTCTTGCAAGCAGCAAAAGTATAGAGTACATAGCAGCACACACATGTGCACATGGTCAAAAACGAAATAAGTGAAAAGGTCAGTCGAGCAGAATTGTGTTGGGCCCCCGAAAGTCGAAAGTTTTGTTAAGGTTACACCCAATCCATCAGTTAATAAATGTGACAAAATTGCGGTGGCAGCTAAGTAGAGCAAAGGCTTAAGCTATCCGGCAAAGCACATTGAAAAATAATAAATCATAAGAAATTGTTGTCCTTGTTGCTGTCGTGTGTGTGTGTGTGTGTGTGTGTGTGTGTGAGTGTGTTTGTATGTGTGGCAAAAACCAATTTCATGAGAACAGCGGTCGAGGCAAAAGCAACAACAACGATGGCAAAAGTTGAAGTCAACCATAAAGCGCACCTGTTCATGTGTGGCGAGCGAGCACACACACACACACACATACACACATACATATACACATACACAGAGACAAAGTGATGTGAAGAGCACATGGCAACAATTTGCTACGTGCTGAATGCGTTGCTGTAAACTATTTTGCTGCCAAATTTATTACAACTGCGCGCACACAGGCAAAAGATACGGAACAAGAAGCATTTTTACATCGGGCTACATGAATAGTTCAAGAGAACGAGAGAAAGAGAGAGAGAAAGAACAAACAATGGGGAGCACACACATGGAGAGAAGGAGAGTTTTGGTGCGGCAAATGAGTTTAATCACCTTGCGAAAGTGCCGAGAAACATCGTCGACAAATTGAGATGCACATCCTGGCGGCGGCGGCAGTTGACATAGTTTTTAAGACGCTCTAATTGAAGTGTTGCTTAAACAAAAGCAAAACTTAAATTGCTGTGAAATTGTCTGTATGCATTCCCCTTGCCCCTTTTCCCATCGTCTTCGTCTTTGGGCATCTTTGCCATCGTTACTCACTCAGCTCGAAGATGCATTCCACACACACACACACACACACACATACAAAGTGCAAAAGAACGAGATGAAAATGGCAAACGTTTGCCACTTGCCTTCCATGCTTAAACACTTTGCGGCAAGCAAGTGCAGCAATGTCGCGTCGCGTCGCGTTGCGTCGCCAACTTGCAACATTTATGGCATCGGCAACGCTGCTTAACTGCTTGGAGAGCACTTGGCGTGCAACGCTTTGACCAAGAGCCGGGTGACAAGCCAGAGACGCTTTGTGGCTGTCAAGTGGCCTCCTTCACTCTCTCTCTCTTTTCTTCACTCTCTCCTCTTTGGCTCTTTATTTTTTCGGCTGCGACTTCGACTCCACACATAAGTGCACTTCACAGTCGCCCACTCTCAGAAGCGGGGCTTGGCTTCACAATGACACTGCAACAATGTGGCGCTTTGTCGCTTAAAGTGTTATCGCAAATAGCAATACAGCCGAAAATTTAAGCAATTTATTTATTTATTGTTCAACAAGCGAATCATTTGCCTTTTATTTATGTGTATAATGATTTTATTGTATGAGAAAAGTAATGAATTTTATACAAACTTTGAAGCGCGATGTATGTCAGGCTGCTCGAAGTAGAAACCCAGCCTTATTGGGACAATAAATTGTATTGGCACCTTGTATTACAAATGCAAATGCAATTGGCTTTGAACAGCACATTGATAGTTGAATCTGTCAGTATGAAACAACAAGTTTTGCATAAAAAGTTAGGTATTTAAAAACCTTGTCTTATTGCACAATCATATTGCTTCAACTATATTATAAGTCTACCCATTTGGGGTGAGAGCTGAAAGACAATCATAAAAAAACCGATTTCTAATATAGATTCTTCGTATTGCACATTTAAATTGTTGTGCTGAAAAAGTGCAGCCTTCTAGCTCTTACCTGCGGCTTGAAAGGTCAGTCAGTGAGTCAAGTGAATTCATTCTGTACTTGCAGAAAGATATTATTTGAAAAACCCTGACTTATTGCACCATCAAATTTGTTTTAACTAACTTGACTCAAAGTTGCGGCCTCCGGGCTCTTACCATTTGAGCTGGGAGTTGATGGTTGAGACAGACAATTAGAACAAACAGATATATGTATATACAGATACATTTACATAGATATACATATATAAATATAGATATATATAGATAAACACTTATATTGTTAAAGATACTATATATATAGATACGTACAATGTATATTTAAACTGATGTGCAGTCTACTAGCTCTTACCTTTTGGGCTGTGAGTTGATGGTTGATAGTTGAAACAGACAGTGGAGACAAACAATTTTATTATATATAGATACAGATACCCATATATAGATACATATATACATATATTTATAGACATGCATTACAAATTTAAGCAGATGTTTCTAGCTCTTGCCGTTCAGGTTGGGAATCGATAGTTTTGTCAATCAGTCTGTCATTTAGGACAAACGCTTTTCAAAGTACCGATTAAAGCTGCCTTCGAGAGGCTGTCGCAGGCCTTGGCACAAATTGTTGTGCGCACACATTTTAAGCGAATTAAAATGGCGAGAATCGGATATGCTTACAGCGTGAATCAAAAGGTTTAACTTGGCTGCCAGCGACTGTGGTAAAAGTTGCATCAATATCACACATAGACAAATTCTCTAGACTTTTTAACATTTTTTGTTACGCGCGTAACTGATATGGAAGATACTTTCACACACACACAGAGACAGAGACGCCTGGCACTCACTAAACTGCTTAAAATATTTTGTTGAAGCTCAGCAGTAACAAAACCAATGAAAACCTAAAAGTTAACCCGACTCTTCTACTCCATCTCCTCTCATCGGCGCTTCAAACGATTTAAAAAAAAAAAAGAAGAGAAATACTGAAACGAGCAAACGAGAGTATCGCTTTCATATGCCAACAACTCTCACTCCCACACACACACATACTGCAACTGTGTGTGTGTGTGATGTGTTGCTGTGTGTCGATGTATCTTTCACTTTCCTGCATGCGGCAATGAACCGTGAAACCGTAAAATGTTATGTCCTGAAAATCGGAAATTTTTAGCGCGCTTCAAAGCGTTGTGTTCGTTATATGCCCCCTTCCATTCCTCCTCCTCCTCCTCCTCCTCCTCCTCCTCCTCCTCCTCCTCCTCTTTCATCATCACCAAACTCGATTCCTGATGCTGCTGCTGCTGTTAGCTGCCAATAATGCTGCTGCAGCAGCTAGAGTCGGTGGCAATGACTTGATGTGTGTGTGGCAACATCTATGTATGTCGCCACACATCGACAGGTAAAATCGTTGTCTACTTTGTCCTTGCATCCTTGGCATCTCCATTGGGTTGTTGCTTGCTCGATTGGCTGCATATATAGATCATAAGAGCGTGTCAGCGAAATTAACGTGTTGATAAAGTAAAGCTAATAAATCGACAACAGCGACAATATTATTATTATTCATGGCGGTGATATAAAGCAAGCATTTAAATAAGTGGTGTAAAAGGTTGTCATATAAATAATAAGAAAAGTTCAAATCATTAAAAGTGTGATCTAATTTGTATTTATTCTTTAATTTAATATAGATAAAACCGTCTAAACTTGAAATATGCTGACACTTTTTATATATAAACAAAACAGAAAGATCTAAAGATCTAAAGATTGATTGAAATATTTTGCAATACTATTTAAATTAAAATATATATATATATATATAACATTTTCTATAACGAATTAGGTAAATTAATGAGTTTTATTACTAATAACAAAACTAAAAGTTGTAGTAATAAAATAATTAAAACTAATTTTTGTTGTTTATTAACAAATTAACCAAAAAAAAAAACAAATTAGTAATCGAAAATGAAGACAACAAAATTGTTTCACTCATAATATTCAATACAAATTGTACATAGAATTTACTAAAGTTTGAATAAAGTAACTTAAACTTTATCCAAACTCATAATTTCCATATAGTTGTTATTTATTTTTACCTATATTTTATGGCATTTAACTTCACTTATTCAACTCTAGATTTTAATATCTAAACAACTTCATATATTTATCATACAAATTCTTTAAAATTCCTACATAAAATTCGTTACAATCAAATTGGCTTTTCAAACTGAAACATTCTGATCAGCATTTTGGTTTGTTTACTCAAATCGTAAGCATCACTTTAGCTGAGCCACTTAAACTTGCTGGTTCGAAATGAAAGTCTAGGGTATTTTACATGCTTAACCGCACTAACTTTTCACTTTGCTTCAGCTTCAGTTGGCTAAAGTTAACTTAAAGGTATTAGCTCTGGAGCTAAGCTCACATGTGAAGCTCTCTTTTGGCTTATGTATTGAATAACATTGCCTATCTCGCTTTCCTTTGCCACCTTTCTCTTTCTTTCTCTGCCTCTCTCCCTTTCTGCTATTACATTTACTTGCATGTGGAGCATTTGGTCATGCAATTTAGCTCTTATCATTGCTTTATTACCATAGCATGCTCACGTGTGCCAGTCAGAGTTGAATGGACTTTAAGTTTATTTCCATCCCAGAGAATTTTACAGTGTAACACAAAGTTTTATTTATAAATGACGCTTGATAAATTTTGTGGCTATTGATAGGCAGACAGCACTTAGGCCTTATACATTTATAATGCGGCGATTGAAATGTATTTCGAATAACGAAATTCTCTTCCTCTCTCTCTCTTAAAGACATCACACGCATAAAACTTTTGGGGAGTGAGAAAGTATAAGAAGAAGAAGAGAGATGCACTCGAACGAGAAAAAGCAAATCCCTTTGAGTGGAAGGAACCGCAGGGCAAGTTGAGAGTTGGTTGCCTTGGTTGGCTTGGTTTACGGGGGGAGGGGGTGTGTTTGCTTCTTGTTGGCCAAGTTTTGTTCAGAAAGCAACAGCCAGCACTTAATTTACGAATAAACGCGCATAATTTTATATCTATACAAGACTTTCAGACCGACTTCGCTTTCCTCGCGCTGCCATCGTCGTTGTCTAAGTTTTTGGCATATGAAAAGGTTGCCAACGTGGCGCGTTATAATAATTTTTCAAACTACGTATGCGTGTGTGTGTATCGGTGTGTGTTGGTGTGTGTTGGTGTGTGTGTGTTGCGGGTAGTTGAAAAGTTTTTAACCAATGTCTACTTGTGGCAGCCACACAAAACTCCTCAAGGTGTGTGTGGCACGCAGCAGCAGCAGCGGCAGCAGCAGCAACCGAGCGTTGAACGCCTCCTGTCTGACTGCTGGTCTTTTGTGGAAGTTTCAACCAGCGCCTCGCCTCGCTTCGCTTCGCCTCGCCTTGGCTTGTTATATGCTAAAACTTAAGCTAAACTCGTGCACACACACACACACACACTAACACACACATATCTACACCTGAAGTTAGCTGCAGCTGCACGCATGCGAAACCCTTTTTCGCATGTGCAAAAGTTTTTGGCAAAGTTTTCTCCTACCCCCCGAAAATGATGAAAATGCGGAGGCAAAAGTGCGCGTTGAACCGCAACCAACTAAAGCGCGAAAAGCACAAGCAACAACAACTAAAATAACAACAACCAAAACAACAACAGCGCTAATAGCTGAAGTAAAAAAAAAGAGCTACTAAAACGACATTGAAATGAAAAATGCAATGGATTATAATAAAAACTATGGCTAACCATGGCAATACTCTTAAAAACTGATTATGTGATGCCAAGATTTATGCCACGAAAAAGTTGTTAATTAAACATATTTAAGCAAACATCAAATTGAACACGATATCACACTTTTTTTTCTTAATTACTTATTAGCGCAAAGCGTGCAAAGCTTGTTTTACAAGTTTCTCTTCTCCTCCTTTGACTAACTTTACTTTGCTCTGTTTTATCTTTTAGCTAAAAGGTTGTGGGAGTTGTGCTTGCTTTAAGTTAATGTAAAAGAATACTTTTCTATGAAGTTTTCTATGCTTTACTCCTAGCATTAGAATATTTACTGTGCGTTTTATATAATTAGTTGCTCTGCAATTACTTAATTAACTAATTGCAATGACTGAAATGTAGCTAAGAAGTGGTTTAGGTACTGCAAATCTTTGTTGGAATTTTCATGCAAAGAATTACGATTTATTTATATATTAGAATGTATTTAGGTATTTTTTTAAATTCTATTTAATGTTTTATTAATATTCTTGTAACTACTGCAAATAAATTTACAACAATTGTTGCATACTTTAAACGGATATAGTAAAGCTTTAAATTAGTTATTGTTTTATTTGTTACTTCTTTCCGAGGATTGTTCTTTTACTGTAAATAATATCAGTATCAATCTGAATATTTCAATTTAGTGTTATAATTATTAAACTCTCCTTAAATGTAAAGCACTAGCACTCATTTATCAGATATATTTCAGTCACTTTTCGAGCATTTGTAATAAAATATAAAAAACAGTTTATTTATTTATGATATTTAATTCTAAAGCACTGGTTGCTGAAACCTTCGTCTTATTCATAAGTTGTATTTCATGCATTTTCAAGTACTTACAATTCATCATATAATGAATAGTATTATGTCTACTTATTCTTTAGATATTTTTCAATATTCATCGGATATATTTCAAGCAATTTTCAGAGCATTTTCACTTCGTTGTCAACTCAAACTTAAACTTAATACAGCCTTGGGTTAGTCACACTTGAGTGTGCGCCGCATTGCTGTCACGCTTGTTGTGTGTGTGTGTGTGTGTGCGAGTGTGTGTGTGTGTATTTCCTTGCGGAAGAGTCAAAGACGTTTGATACTTGACTGATAGACTTGTTGGATGTGTTGACAGCTTTGGCACGCTGCAGTAAAAGTAACCAAAGTCAAGTAATTTTTTTTTTAGCGAAACTCAAACTATTAAAGGGAGGCAAAAGAGAGAGAGGAAAATGGCAATTGGTAGTAGCTGGAGTTTTATGGCACATGGTCGTGGTATCAATATCAATTTGATTACATCCATCACTCAATTAAAAGCATTATGCAAAGCACATAAACCAAAGCCTGACATGTCAGGGGATTTCCATTTTGGCTGAGAGTCAGTTGAATGTGGACCAGCCGAGTTTCCCTTTCCCCATTGGACCAATCAGGCAGCTGTCAGCAGTGACAAGCGAACTGTAAGAGAGAGAGAGAGGGAGAGAGAGAGAGATTAAAATGGCCGTGGGGCGCAGAAATAAGAAAACAAGACAAGAATCAGAATCAGAAAGAAAGACTCATTGGACATGTGTCAAGCACAGAGAGAGAAGTGAAGAGAGGAGAGGAGAAAAGTAGTTTCAACGTCAATTAGATCATGTTTACTGCATTTGCCACAAATTGACAAACTCGTCGCTGGCATAAAGGGAACTTGGGGACTTGCCACACACACACACACACACACACACAGAGATTCAGACACAAACAAAATGTATAAAAATATGTTGAGCAAATAAAAATTCAAAGCAAAGAAATATGCCAAACGTTGCTGTTGATGTTGCCTTTGTTGGTTTGCGGCTGTGTTCAATGCTGTTGACGTTATCAAAAGTTGTGGGCAACCCACACACACACACACACACACACACACACACACACACAACAAAGCAACAGCAACAACAACAGCGCAAAGAAAAGAAGTCAAGAAAAGCAACCAAAAAAAAAAAAAAAAGAGAGAGAAGAAATCAAGAGAGTCATGAAAAAGGATACAAGTAATTTGCTAGAGGCAACGTGGGCAGAAGCGGAAGTTAACATTGAAAAGGATTACCGCGAGGCAACTCACCTCTGCTTCCTCCCTCTCTCTCCCCCTCCCTACTCATATAAACTGTCTCTCTCTGTAAATGTGTGTGTGTGTGCCCTGGTTCGGGGACATTCAATGTGGCCCTGGGGTCCAACGCTGACTGCGTTTTCATGATTATTTTCTTCGTTCCCTTTTTTTTTTGTTCCAGGTAAAAAGTCAAAGATTTTTAGTTGACTGAATTTTGCGATTTCACCTCATTTTCTCTCTCTCTCTCTCACTTTCCCTCTGTTGTTTTTTGCTCTTTGTCTTTTGGTTGAGCAGTTGGCAAATTGAAATTTGCATTTTGATTAGCTTCGGCTACAGTTTCAGGACTCTGGCCAATAAATGTGTGAGAAGGCACTCTGAGGTGCGCTTTCCATTTGCATTTACGACCACCGCACAATGTGTTAGAGTGTGTCTTAGTGTATGTGTGTGGGTGTGTATAATGACTTAATAATCCTGTGCACAAAGTCCTTTTGCAAATTATGACATTTACGTACTAATTTCCTTCCTAAATGCGTTTGGCGACAATCAGCCTGCTGCTCAGCCTCTCTCTCTCTCTCACTCTGTCTCTGTCTCTGTCTTTTCAACGGGCATAAGTTGTTAACTTAAGCTTTTTTGCCACATACATAAAGTTTTACACAAACCCGCCACACCGCCAACTTTTTGGCCAGCTCCTTTGCTGTGGCTCTTTCTCTCTTTCTATGTGTGTGTGTGTGCTTCCTGTTACAATTTTGTGTGTGTGTGTGTGTGTGTGTGTTGTAGGGGCTTCTGGTTGAAGTCCAGGCGGAAGGAAATGAGAAATTTTAAGTGAACTAGATTTTTGGTCTGTTTGCTGGCTTTGTTTGCCAGCGCCATTAACAACAACAACAACAACAACAACAACAACAACAACAACAACAACAACAACAACAACTGCAGCAGCAACTGCCAACACATGTTAGAGTGTACTCTAGTGTGTTGGCCATGTGTCTCGATTTCTGTTTGCGGCTGCTTGAACAGGTTACGTATACGCCACATTCGACCATCAGAGATACCTCAAAAACGCTTTCCTTTCCTTCCCTTCCCTTCTGCACTTGCAAGTGGCATTTGGGTGACTGGGCGACTGTCTGACGATTTGTCGAGTGTCTGACGATGCCGCCCCAAGAGTGCTGGGATTAACCTTGCTTCCATGCGATGCGGTGTGCCCAAAATCGTTTGGCCAATGCCAAAAAGCTAAGCTCGTAAAATGCAGCTCGCCTTCAACCAAACAATTTTTGGACAGGGGACAGAGGCTTATTAACTGAAGCATGTTGCAGTGGCAAACTTCAAATGCTCAAGCACAAGCGGCGCTTGAAAGAACTACTGAAATTGCTTAAATTTTGTGCAATTTGTGCAATTCAATTAACGCTTTAATTTAATTTATTTGAGCTGCTATGTGTGGCATTCAAACACAGGGGGCAAAAAAGTTATTTATTTCGAGTTGGTTGACATAAAGTGCTAAGCGAAAAAATTAAAAAAAAAGAAATGCAAAAGTCTTAACTTTAACTGCAGGAATGAAATAACGATTTTAATATGCTATCATTAAATATTTAAAAATCTTATTGACAAAAATCCATTTCAAATTGAAAAATTTCATACAAATTTCTGATATTTCAATCAAAGTCTTAATTCAAACTGATGAAATTCTTATTCTCAAAATCTTAATTCAAATTAAAGCATTAAGTGACAAATTTTTGAATTCGTTTAAGAAATATATAAAGCATTATTTTTGAATTTCACATATTAAATGACAAATTTTTGAAATTACATTTTCTATTAAAAAAAGATTTTCACATATTTTGTAATAATATTTCTAATCGCAAAATATATTAAAGAAGACTTTAGCTATAGAGTTGATTTGATTTTAGTATTTTATAGAAAGTTTGTATAAGTAAGTTATTTTAATTAATACAAATGGTTATATTATTTTATTTCTAAAGCTCTTACTGCAGAGTTTTTCTTAGTTGTCTATTTTAATATAAAATTTATGCTCGACATTGATTGTTAATCAAATTTTGTATAACTGTTTTTTTATGCTTGCAGTTCTTATTAAAATAAACTTCATGAAATTGTTATTATGCTCTTTATTAAAATGATACGCTGTAAGCGAGCTGAGCGCTCAAAAATTGTACTCATTACGAACCATTTAGCACTGAGTATTGAAGTGCAAATATTTGCTTAGCCTCCAATTAGCCCTGGCAGCAAAGTTATGAATTCGGTTCAACAAATTTTCGGCCACGAGTGAGAAAGAGAGTTAGAGAGAAAGAGAGAGACAGCGATTTAGAATTTGGCACGCATTTTAAGGGACGAAGAGAACTCGTCGTATTTGTTTGTATTTATAAATTTATTTGCTTTTATTTACTGCGGCTGCTGTTGATGTTGTTATTGTTGTTGTTGTTGCTGCTTCTGCTGTGTTTTGCTCATTAATTTGGCAATTTGTATGCAAAATGCACACACAGCACCCACAAAACAGCCACGCCCACTAGAAAACGTTGGCGCCCACTCACTGTCATTGCCATTGTCTGGTGTAATTAGAAGCATGTTAATGAATTTCATTTGTCGACGCTTTTGCTTTTTATTCCATTTGTTCTCCAACCACTTTCGCCTTCATTGCGTATACGTAATATATATGGAGTATTCTCTTTTTTTTCTCTCGTTTTTTTGTATTTATTTATTTAGCCAGCGGCTGCATGTATCTTTTGTGCACGCTCAAGAGTGATAGTTATTTAATTTTTAATTACTTATGAGGCCACTGCGAGTGTTTGAATAGTCCAATGAATGAATGAATGAATGCATTTAAATTGTGCATTCAAATGCGAAATTAAATTTGTTGCCCTTGTCAATGATTAAGTTTGTTCCGCCACATGTATATATTATATTTAATTTTGTATTACTTTTTTTCGTTTTTTGTTTCATTATTACTATTTACGTTTGTTTTTTTTGTTTTTTTTTTGTCACAGTACTTGTCTTTGGCAATTAATTGTTTAATTTGGTTATTTGTGAATTAATGATGTGTTTTTCATATGTCAATGCACATTTGCTCACGTCGCAATACCCTGTAAAAAAAACGACAGTTTAGAGTTGTTGCGATAATAGATTGTGAGAGTTCTTATCATACATTTTGTAATTTAACTTAATTTAAATATAGTTTTTTTCTATAGTATCTTTGAGTCGTGATATTCAATCGATATTGAGCTTCTGTTAATTTCGTATTTTAAATTACAAATACCGTTAAGCATTCATTTCAATTATGCAGATAAGCGCAAATGTAATGAAAGTTGAACAAGCGGATTAATACGAACGCGTAGCGCAAATAAAAAATGGTAGTAGATGTAAAAAACTGGCTTAAAGTCAATTTAATGAGTTATAAAATGCACAAGTTGTGTGACAGTTAGCCTCAATTTGATGCTCCAATAACATGGCATATAAAGAACTGAACCGTTAAGCCGATGCCACATTTATGCGCCGATTATTGTGTTGCAAAAACATAAGCTGCAAAGCGAAATGATTATTTAAAGCATAGTTTTTATACCCGCTACCCACAGGGAGGAACTATTTTCTATAGTCTTTTTAATTCCTGATTTGATTGTAATGAGATAATTATTAAAGAAGTTATTAAGGAATAACATATACGAAATCCGCATATTTAAAATTTTTTTTAGTTTAATAGTATATTCTTTCGGTATAATTAAATATTTTGTGGTAATGTATTTTAAAAGTAAGAAATACCAAATATAGCTATCCATATATTTAAAATTTTTTCGGTATATTGATTAGGTATACTTTATGTATATTACTTTATTGTATATTTTAAATGGTAATATAAATTTCGGTATATTATAGTATATTTTAAATGTAATAGTATATTGGCATACCAAATATAGTATATATTTAAGTATTTTTTCCTACTATTAAATAGGTATATATTGAAAAAAGATAATGGTATATTTTAAAGAAAATAGTTTATTATTTTCGGTATAATTTAGTATTTTTCGGTATATTTTAACAGTATACCAAATACAGCATTCGGAATATATCGGTATTTTTGCAGTATATTGATTTCATGGATTTAAAGAATAATACTGCACGGTTTTACTTTGGTTACCGGGTATCTCACAGTCGAGCACACTCAGCGGTAGCATTTTTACTTATTTAATGCGATCTAGTTACCAGCGAAATACATATAAATGCATATATTATGCGTTAGGATTAATATTGCAAATGCCAAACCAACAAGCTGCTGCAAGAAGCTGCTGTAATTACATTTTACTTATTGCATTTCTTTTCTCTTGGCGCTCGCAGGAGCAAGAAAACTGATATAGGGAACGCACACAGCGTTTGCACTGAGCAAACAGCATGTGGCAAGGTGGAGAAGAGGGGTAAAGAGGGGGGGGGGGGGGGGGGGGGAGAAGAGAGTGAGGTAAAGCAGCTCAGCATTTACCTGCATTGTTTGTTTGTTTTTACAGCTGTGATTGAGGTGAAATTGCATATTTCTGTGCGTTTCTTTCATTTCATTTCATTGCATTGCATTGCATTTCCTTTCTCTAAGTGTGTGTGTGTGTGTCTGAGTGTGTTCCCATAATAATAGCAAACGTTTTATTGAATGTCCTTACCGTTGTCGTCTTCAAGTTGACTGCACTTGACCGACTTGTTGTTTGCCTCGCCTTCCACTTCACGTTTATTGTGCAAACAATCTGGCTAGCAATTTAAAACTTGGCTAAACTATTTGCTCTCAGCTCCCCCTTCTCACCAACAATTTAAATATCGAGAAGTTGAGCAGGCTACGAGCAAACGTTCATGTGTGCTGCTGATGCTGAGCAAATTTATTATTATTATTATTGTGCTCTCGCTTATTATCGTAGCAGTCGACAAACTGTAGCTTTCAATCCTCACCCCGTCCGTACTCATTAAACGTATCAACGAGCTTACTTCCTTGGAACAAACATCATGCAGCATTTAATACAATCTCGTGCTGCGTATGCAAAGACGGGCAAACCAATGCCCAAGTTGCTCTGTTTACTGAGTGACAGTGAGAGCGAGGGCGACAGCGAGGAGACTGCACCACAAACAACAGCAACAACATTAGGAACAACAGAAACAACAAAAGCTGGTAGTCTACTCAATGTGAATGCTATTGAGTTTGTGCCACGTGCCACGAAGAAAGACAACGAATCGATTCCCAGAGAACGCAAATCGACGCAGCCAAAGCTTCTGCTGCCCTGGAAGGGATTTCCCAAACAGCCGCGTCTCAAGCGTCCAGGTAAGTATTGAACCAAGGAATTGCAAATTTTACTCAACACATGTCTGCAGCTCAAGACCATGAGACAGTAGACAATAAAACGATGCCTGCTTTGAATGCCGAAATCGTGGCCAAAAAGCCGCCTAAAGAGAAGATCGTAATGAAAGAGACGCCTGCAGATGTCAAGCGTCGCGAGCAAGAGCGCAAAGTGGCCTTGGAAGCCTTGAAGCTGGTGGAACAGCGGCGACAACGTGAACAACAGCAGCAGCAGCAGCAGGTGGAAGAGAAGCAACCCGAGGTCTTGGTGCATCTCACACGCGAAGCTGTTAACTTTACAGCCGAGGAGCGAGTGCGTGTTGATAAATTGCGTGCCATCAAAAAGGAGCAAATTGAGCGTATACTCAACGAAATGCGTCAAGAGCTGGAGCAGAAACTGGATCGACAATTGCAGCAACAACAGCAGCAGCAGCTCGATCAGAAAAAGCCAGTGGAAAAGCCGCAGCGTGTCACTGCGGGACGCTTTGTGGCACTTCAAAGAGCAGTGAAGCAGCCGGAAGAGGAGACAACGCCAAAGCTAGCAGTAGAGCTAAAGACTGGACCAAACATAGAGCTAAAGTCTTCACTACAACTGGGACAAACGATAGAACTCAAGCCAGGGCAACAGCTGGAGATAACGACAGAGCACAAATCGGAGCCAGCTCGACGTTATATTCCAACTGCAAAGCAGTGGGATGAACGCTGCAAGGCTCGAGCCGCCAGCGCCAGCAATAAGGAGAACTACACAATACGCAAGCCTTTGATTGAGAATGTGCCCATGCAACGTGCCATGGTGCCCTCAACCCAGGGCAACATAATGCCACCCAGCAAAGAGATCAAAGAAACGCTGCCAAAGGGCAGCAAAGATCAGGGATTGTTGTTTGTGCCACGCTATTGGCCACCAGCTCCCAAAGTGGCCAGCGGCGAGAGGCGTCGCGGAAATCTCACTCATGCTCGCAACATTTCACGCGCCTTTGCCAACTGCGGACTCTTGCCCACGCCCACAACTCCGGGCGAAACGCCGGCTCCTGATTCGACTGACAAATTCGAATATACTGTTGCAAAGTCCAGCGTTAAGCGTTATGATATTAAGCGACTGTTGGAGCTGGAGCCACAGCCAGAGAAACTGGAGATGCCTTTCATACGCACAAATATTCGCCAGCTGGGACTTCTATGCGATTAGCTGCAGAGTCTAAAAGTTTTCAAAATTCCTTCATTCAAAATGTTTTGTTGTACTTTTGTTTCTCATTTCTTTTATTTGATGTTCAACCCGTTGCATTTCTTTATTAGTTTGTTATTGCATTGCGAACTTTTATGAAATTGCGTTAATATTATTCATTAATAAATTCAAATTGCAGCAAAATAAAGAAGAGATTATTTTTATGTTTTTAAAATTCGATTTATAACATTTCATTAATGTATTAAAATTGCAGCAAAATATTATTCTGTTCTTTTTTAAGCTCAATTTATAACATTTCATAATATAGAATCTTGACTTAATCAATTTGGTATATTTTGCACTTTATGGTATATTTCGTATGTAACACTTTATCGATATACCAAATATGACCTTCAGTATATTTTGGTATATTTTGAGGGATATCATTTTGTATATTTTAAGAAAATTGCTTCCTACCTACCGATTGTGTCTTTCGGTATATTTTAGTATTTTTGTGGAATATTATTTGGTATATTTTAAAAAGAATACAAGCTCTTGTTTTAAGATTTGTTTTACTTTTTTTTTTTTTTTTTGGCTGAGCTACAAATAATAAAAAATGAACTTAAAATTCAATTAAATGTGTAGAAATTACAAATATTTTATAATTTTCATTTAATTTTTGTCCATGCCATATTTTATCTGTCAGCTATCTGAAGAAAATCATTAAGTGCTTATCAGTCAATAAAAATTGAGATTACCTCTCAACTTTTTGTTAATTTAATATTGCAATTTAAAATTAACAGCTGGAAATCCATTTAGTTGCCTGGGGAAATGAGATAGAAATGTAATTAAAATCGAAACAGGAGTGAAATTAATTAAGCCACAGCCCCAACAGATTCTCTGCGATGGAAGGAAGTGCAATCTGTAGTCGACAGTCTCTAAGGATCAAGCTGGCATCTCAATGCCACTCACTTGTCCCAGCCAACAGGATCTTTTGCACTTTGCTGTCTGCTGCCTTGCATTCTCTGGTTTCCCCATTTTTTGTTTTTTGTGTGTGTGTATTTTATATTTTTATATGAGGTTTCATTAAATGGATGTCGAGCAGTTTGATGATGCCACTGAGCCACTCAGTTGCTGCGCCAGCTGGCTGCCATGTGGCGGGAAGGAAGCGTGAAGTGATGACGCAATGTTGAAGCCATAACTTAAAAGGAGCCAGCCAATGCATCCTGACGCGTTGCCAACAATTAACAGCATAAATTTAAATATGCAATTAACGCAACAGCTTGAGGCTGAAAAACAAACCAATGTCAAAAGTGTCTGCTGCATGATTGGCTACGAAATACTCTATATAACTTTTTCATTTTGAATTAAATAAGTTTTGGGAGTTTAAAGTATAATAAATTCTGCATTACAGTATAATATAATTATCACTCTACTGAAATAGTATATTTGGTATATTAAAAAAAAAAAAACAAATTTGGAATATATTCTTTGTTTTGAGATGATTTTTGAATTTCAACTTTGTAAGAAAACTTTAAAATGAAGAAATGTTTTATATTTGTTTTGTTGAGCCAAAACTTATAAATTGCTTAAAACTTAAGACTACTTCTCTTTGGTTCCAACTTTTAAATGATTGTATATCATCCAGTCTAACCAAGGACGAGGTTCTTGTAGATTTACTTAAAGTTGTGGTAATATTTCTAATCGGTGTGAATGTTTTAATAAAAGAGTCATACAAGTGCTAAACTAAGGAAACATAGCTTCTGATAGCTTAAAAAATATATAAATATATTTCCTAATTATTCTATACTATATTCTTATTCTTTAATTTAACATAAATTTCTATCCACTGTGAAAATGTTTTTATAAGAATTTTCTGAAGTTCTTATAACTATTATGAAGTTTAAATTTATTGGTCTAGTATCTAAAGTTCATATTATTATTTTAAAGTAGTGAATCTAATAATAGAAATTGCAAATTATATTCTCTAATGTCTAGAGCTCATATTATTTTTTTTTAGAGCAGTGTAATTTGCTCTTTATTATAATAATATAAAATTAGAACTAATTTAAATTAAAATTGAAATGACTTACTCTGAGTTATATGCTGCTGTTGGTTGATTTTTCGGCAGGGTATTATAGTGGTGACTTTGCAGCGTCGACTCTGAAAGTTAAAGGTCATTTTCACACATACACAACCACACACACACACACAGAAAGCCGAACATACACTACGCACAGTGAAATGCATTTGATTGTTTGTGTTTTCCATTTTTAAAAGACACACAACAAACAATGCGCGAAAAATAAAACAGAATTTTACGCTTTATTTGCGCAACGAAGTCGCCAACAACAATGCTCGCTGTCTCTCTCTCTCCCTCTCTCTTTCTCTCTCTGTCTCGCTGGTTATGTGATACGATGCTGGACATGGCCTCCAAAATGGAGTAGAGAGAAGGAAAGATGGGGAAAAGGGGGAGCAGCTGCAGCAGATGTCAATATTTTAACGCTCAGCCACAAGGGACTCTCTGGGGATGCAGTCATATAATTTTTTTTTTTTTTGCTGCTCGCTTTGCCAGCAATTGAAGTTGCTTGGTGTTATTGATGTGCAAAGTGAACGCACTTGTTTAATAAAATTAAAACACAAATTTAATATTGCGTCGTGCTGTGCTGCGTTGATTTCCCCGCAACAACAATAGCAATAATAATAATAATGAAAAACACAAAAAAAAGAGAATTGCAATAATAAAAATAATAATAATTGCCTGCGCTGTGCTGTGCTGAGTCTGCTCTGACTTTTGGGCGCTGCAAATTATGGTTTTTGCCATGAAAGGCCAAAGTGCAACTGTCAACTGGCTCATTATCAGTTGGTAGTTAAGTCGCACAGTTAGTTAAAGTCCCCTTCTCTCTCTCACTCTCCTACAAAAAAAGAGTGCTTTACTTTTACAGCCACAAACGGGAAACTTTTTATTCGCGCTGCCATCGTTGCACGTTCCAGGTTGCAATTCGCATCCCTTTGCCATTTGCCACTTTCGAAGCGTTGCTCCTTTTGCTGGCTTTTGCTGACTCTTGCACGCTTCCTTTCTATAATCATAACATGGCAATTTTATTCAATTTCCTGGCTTTTGTGTGTGCCACAAGCAGCAGCCGCCACCGTCGACGCGTCGCGTCGCGTCGTAAAGAAAAAGAGTTTGAGGCGGCTGCCAAGGCAAAAACAGCAGGAGAGATGCTTGAGCAGAGTTCTTACTTCACTTTACGATACCTTCTAATTATACAATTCTCTTATTACAATTTCTATATTCATATTATTAAATTATTCATTTTATTTGTCACACATTCGACCCGCATTTTGTGTCTGTTTAAGTTGCTTTTTGAATGCTTTTCGAATTTTTGCACTCAACTCACAAAATTTCACTAGTCAAAAGCTATCAAAAAAGGGAATTGCTTTTTTTTTTTTGTTGGGATAAAAGACTGCAAACATTTTTGTCATATTTTCAAAGCAAAACATTTTAAATAATGACAAACAAAAATACCCTTTATATAAAAGTACGTTTATTTTCATATTTAACAACATTTTTGTATTTAATAAAACCAATATAAATTTGAAAAGTATTTTAGTTTTAAATATTGTTAATTTATAAATATCCTAAAACTTCTCAAATTTATAAGATGAAAAAAATTCAAAATTTATAAATATTTTAGTTTCAAAAACGTACGAATTTCTTTTTACAAATTTGTATACGTAATATAAATATTATAAGTTATAAGAAATATTTTTAAATTTCTCAGATTTACAAATTGCATTTATGTTATTAAAACAATTTTTTAAACATTTTAGTTTCAGTAAATTTATAAAATTAATTTCGTAATAAATATATAATAAAAATAAAATAAATTTGTAAATATTTTCGCTTTTATGAAATTCTTCTTTTACTTTTTTTCTTTACAACTATTTTTTAAAATCTTTTGAGCTGCAAAATGTCATGTAATCAATATTTAATGAAAGTCATTTTCATGATATTTTACTTAATCAATTTATATAATTTCATTTAGTTAAATTCCCCTGTTCAACATATCTCTAAAGCAAATGCGTTTTTCTTTTTCAGATAATTCTGCTGTCAAATTTATTGTCATCGATTTTCAATGTAAGTAACAATTTTATGATTTCATTCATTTAGATTTCCCTCCCAAAGCATATACCTTGCTTCATCTCACTTTTTAAGGGGTATTTAAATATAAAAATGAAGTTGAGCAAAACTATGTGGGCCACTTTGTGGCAGTGCTGGCCTCAAAGAGCGCAACGGGGAGCGGGAACAGCAGCAGCAGCCAAATGGCCAGAACAAAGCGGCTTAAGCAGTGCAAGCAGAGAAAGCAGGTGCTTGATTGGCTCAACTGACACAATGCTGCTGCTGTAAGCTGTGTAAGATTAAAGACCACAAAGTTATCCACACAAAAGTGAAGCTCAATTGGCAAAACACTTTTGTCGCACTAATTAAGGCCACTTAATAATTTTGTGTGTGTGTATGTGTGTGTGTGGCGGCAACGTGTCGTATGCGCTATCAATAATGAATGAATGCATGCATTGCCCAAAAGATAATTCGCTCTCAGCACTCACTTCACTCGCTTCAAAGTTTTACATTAGGCATTCCTTTTAGCGTGGCCTTTACGTGCGCATTACAAGTTGCCACTTGGCACTTGAATTCAGGACGTGGACGTGACTCTTGGCCTTCGCCTTTAGCTTTGCCTTTGCCTTTGCTTTTGGTTTTGGCACAAGGTGCACTCTCTCCGAGTGGTGAATGGGGCTTCATTATCGTTTCCGTTTGACAGCGATTACCAACAACGAATGCCCGAATGCAAAAGCAATTCATCACGCATACGACCCGTTGGCGTAACCTTGATAGTTGCGCTTTTGCGTATAAATTGTAATGAGTGCAATAATATTTTTTTTGGTTAATATTGTTAAAATGTTATGTATACGCCTTGTTAGCCAGTCGCAGTGGCAGCTGTTGAACGTGTTGCGGCTGCTCTAGTTATTGGCCTGGCCTGGCCTTGTTATTGTTAGGCAGGCAGCGGGCAACAGAAAGCTGCCTGGTTGCCGCCATCAACAACATCATTGTCGGCACCATCAACGTTGATGGCCTGTTAAATTGCCTGTTTCGTGTTTGCTGTCTCCGCGTTTGTGCCACGCTTGCCACTGGCCACTGCCAACTGCCGGTGGCACGTTGTTCCCTCTCTCTCTGTCTCTCTCGTTCTCTGTGTTTGAGTTGATGTGCAGGTGTGCGTGTCGCTTACATTATGCACATTAGCGCACATTATGATGAGCCCTTTCGTCAGCAATAGCAGCAAACGAAAAAACAAGTAAGAAAGCATCCGTGAAGTAAGCTTGACTACAAGATACCCGCTATACACTTTGATTAGAATCAAATTACTGCAAAAATACTAAAAATAAACTGAATGCTATAATTGGTATATATATATTAGCCGTAAAATACCCGCTACCAATTTTGAAATAGACTAAAGTAAAGTAGTATTCATTTTAAATATACCATATTTATATACCACAAAAATGCAGTGCGGTGTTAATGTTAAAATATACTTAAATTCATATACCGCAAGAATACTGAAAATATACCGAAAACTACATTTGGTATATTGATATTGACTGTGAAATACCCGCTACTCAATGTGCGGTATTAAAGTTAAAAATATACCAAATGCACATACCGCAAAAATACTAAAAATTATACCATACCATATTTGGTATATTGACATGGACTGTGAGTTAAAATAAACCATAGACTACATTTGGAAATTTGATAATGTACAAAATTGAAAAAATACCATAGAGTGAAAAATATACTAGATTGTCAGTTCCTAGTTTTCTAGTTTTTTAGATCTAGTTCTTCATAGGGACGGACAGACAGACAGACGCTATTTTATAGAGTCCTTCCGCCTGTTACATACATTTTCCGCAGGCACAAAGTTTGAATACCCTTCTACTTTTTCGGGTAACGGGTATAAAAACCAAAAACAGCAGCAGTAGCTGGCAGCTGGCAGCTGGACACTGAGCCACTTCGTGACCCGTTTGGCAAGCAGCCAAAAGTGATGGACACGAAATGATTTTTGAGCCAAATTAGACGGCAAATGTGTCGCGCTGCAAAAATTAACTAAATCAGCAACTGCTAACTGTATTTTTGGCCAGGCGAAAGAGAGAGCTGTACACCTGCATTTGCGTCAACTAAGTGTTTACGTGTGCCACATGTCTAATGCAGGCGTTTGCTGCGGGTGCTTTTGAATCAGTGCGAAAAAGTGCAGAGAAAGAGAGCGAAAGCTTTAAAGCCGTTGCGATTAACATTAATGCAGTGAATGCAATTTATCAAATCGAGTCTTATGCGTTTATTTATGTGTGACAATAGTTTATTTTTGCGGACAATCGAGTTGCCAAGTTAATAACAAAATGTTGCTGCTTTATTACTACTTGCATTGTAATGCATTATTATTGAATATAATTTTCACGCATAAATTTCAACACCAATTGCCGATGGCTGCTGTTGCTGTTGGTGCTGTTGCTGCTGGCAATTAAAATTCATTGTTATGTGCGGCTCATTTTGGTTTTCTTGTTGTTGCATTATTGTCTGTCGGCTCAATTTTCAGACGCATAATTATAAATACTTGCAGATAGACCTCAATATCTGCATAGCTGCATGTCGAGCTTAATGGAGAGCCACATTTAAATATATTTAAGTAGCATTTACCCGCCCAGCAACCCTTTTTGGAAGAGCGGCAGCTTAATAAGCGATAATTACATGTCAAGTGCTGCTCTCACTCGAAACTCACAGTGAATTGAATGCAACAAAAAGTGTTTCGTGTTTCTTCTCAATTAATTTTAAGTTGCATTTAAGCATTAATCTTTAAGATAGCCGATAGAATGAGCAGCAGCAGCACTTTTCGGAGAAAAAAAATTAAAATGCAATTTGAAGCACACATTATCCATGCACTTTATTTAATGCCGCATCGATTAACAATGAGTGTGGCTCTGTTGTTTCGAGTGCGGCTGACCATTCTATGGATGGATTATAATTAGCATTCTAACATGTATTCACCATTTTCTAAGCTTTATCTATGGCAACAGTTTTAAAAGCACCATTTATCGTGAGCCGAGGGGAGATGAAATGGAATGGAGCGTACAGTGTAAGCCACTAATGCATTTTGTGGCCAACTGGAAATTGCTCTGCAACACACAGAGAAAGAGAGACAACAGCAAAAATAAACACACACACACACCCGCACACACTGACAGCATTTTAATAATAAAATTGTTAACAGAATTGTGCTGTGCTTTGGCCACAGAAACATGTGTTAGCCTTGTTAGAGCGAGTATACAAAATGCGAGGCCTCTCAGCGACCTTAATGTTTTTGTTATACTTTCTGCTGTTGCTCTTGTTGTTGTCGTTGTCGTTTGGCTTTGTTGCGCAATCTAAATAAAATGGGCAACGTGTGTACGCACAACTTTTGCCATATTTAATCGTATTTGCAACGCCAACAACACTACTAAGAGAGGGGGCGGAGAGAATGGAGGCGGGGAGTCTGGCTGCTGGGCAGAGTGCGAGCTTGGTTTTAGTGCCAATTGTAGCCATGCGGCTGAAAGTTTTTGGCTTTTGGGCATTTGCTTATTATTGTTAAACTTTTTGCGCCCACAACAGGACGCAGGACACAGCACAGCACAGCGCACAGCAAACAAACAACAAGAAGAACAGCAACGGGCAACAGCACGTGTTGCCCTTTTTGGGTCGCTGCATATGGAGGCATTTTTGCGAAATAGTGTAGCACGAAATTACCTAAGCGCATGCAGCTGCAGCTAGCTAGAGATGACAGCGTGACAGTCTAAGAAATTAAGAAATGAGAAGAAACTAGCAAAGGTTTTCAGTGCAGCATAGCTAAGAAAAAATTTCATTGCCTACTTTTGAGCGCAGATCTAAAATAACTTGTCAGGCAACGAAATATACAATTTTCATTGCCTACTTTTGAGGGCAAACTCTAAATACATAAAGGAATGAATTAAATTTTTATTGTGTTTAGAGTATTTTATTGAAATTATTACTAATTATTAGTTGTCAATCTTAAATATTTATAACGAACAATTGTAAAAATATTTATACTTTAATAACTTCTAAATAAACGTAGCTCGATCTTCTAGAATTTTTGGCCATCTCGAAGCACAATTACAACATTTGCTTACATTTGTGTCGCAGTGCAATTTCCATAGTCAGATTCAGTTTTCTGTGTTCTAACGTTTTAAGCTTGTTTGCGGCTCTGTGGAATAGCTTAGAACGTGCAGCTCAAACTTTTACCTGTAAGTTTTAAGCAACAAATTTATGCGACACATAGAGACAGAGAAAGACATTCCAAGGTGTGTGTGTGTGTGTGTGTGTGAACATGTGCGCACATGGAAAGTGATTAAAAATTGGGTCAAGTGGCATATGCGTATGTGTGATTAAGCAATTTGGCAACGCAACGCACACAAATCAAAAGATTTGTCCATTTTTATGGGCCTATTTAGAGAGCAGTTGAACTGCAGTTAACTGACTGTCTAACAAACAAAGTGGAGAGTACAATAAAAAGAATTCCACTTAATTAGGAAACGAGACCACAGAAAATAAGCAACAATGTCAAGCCAACAAGCTCTGACTTTGGTCATTCGGCAGCTGTAACAAGTTAACTGCAGGACAAATCAGACAGACAGACAGGCAGTCAGAGAGACAGCAAGGCAGGCAGGAAAGCTGAGAGGCAGCCGGTGGCAATGCCAAACCTCAACGCTCGCTTTTGGCCAAATTCGAATGCAAATGCCATTGGCCAGGTCCGGCATTTGTCGGCTCAAACCGTTACCAACACCAATACCAACATGTGTGCCCAAGAATCTACGGGCAGCCTCTTCCCTCTCCCTCTCTCTCTCTCCGAGTGTGTGTGTGGCTCAGTGTGTGAGGGTGTCATTGGTTTGTTTTGGCTGCGGTGGCAGCTGCGATGTCATCAACGCAACAACAACAACTACAACAACAACTACAGCAGCAGCACAAACAACATTGACAGCATCACTCGATGCATCGATAAATGCTCTGTTTTCACTGAAATAGTGCTCGCAGCTGTCGAGCTGTAGAACAAGTTGTTGTATACCCTGTAAAGTTACTAAATTGACAACAACTGTTGCAGAGAAATGTGGCTTTAAATTGATAATAGCAATTTTTTGGGTTTTGTAGCAAAGTGTTTTTTTTAAATGTAACTTAAATACTGAATGCAAGTTATACCTAATAAGAATATAGCTATTGGATAAAGATATACCAAAGGATACTACTGGTATTGGATTACCAAGAAGTAATTATCAAATATAAATCTTTTTTTTTATCAACAAAGTCAAGCAAAATAGTTTTCATGATGATTGAATAGATTGTTAATTCATTTATATCCAATGTTACCATAAATTACCTTTCAACTTCATTTTAATAAGAGATAATTGGCAAAATAATAGGGAAGAATAATTCATTAATTAATTGATTTAACCAGACAGACAATCTAAAGAGAACATTTTGCATATTTTAAATGTCACTGGAGATTACTTCACTAATAGACAAGCAAAGTGTTGAAATGTCTGAATGGTTTTGTATTATGTTTCTACTCACAATTATTCCCAAACAATGTGCCAAATGATTAAGTTAAGATATCAATTCATTAATCTTTTTAATCGAGAATCTGAAGTGTCTATTTGTGGATACCTTAAATGTCATTAGAGAATAATTTGTAGAGTGCTTTAATATTCGAAAAGAGACAATTTGTCAAATTATTATGTTATGTTTAAAAGACAATCGATGATTTATTAAATATATTTTGGGCCAACTTTCATTTAAAATGAGGTATCTCTTTGGTGATTGACAGTTAAAAGCTTTTTCTGTTCAATTAAATCATTGTATAACCTGAAGATAATCTTACTTTATTGGAGAATAAAATGCTAATAGAAATGGGGAAACCCGGTGGAGACCGATAATTAAGAACTTTGTCTGGAAAATAATCAACGAAGAGTCAGAATATGTTGTATGTTTATAATTCTCAATTGTGCTGCTTAATACTTAACCTTTTTATACAGCATACCTAAAGTCGAGCATTTAAAAAACAAAAATGGGAAAAGTCTGTAAAATGAATCAGTGAATAGTCAAAAGATGTTTTCAGTTTGCAGCTCTAAACTGTACTGTTTATATACAGCATACTATGAGTCGAGCATGCTCTTTAACTGCTGTTGCTGGAGGGAAAACAGATGCTGATGCTGTTCGGTGGAAACGCAGCCTGATGCATTAGCCGACTGCAAACAAGCTTGTGTGTCGTGCACTTGCATATTTTATGGCTACAAGTCTCCGTCTATGCATGTGCCTTAGAAGTGCAATAGTAGTAGTGACAGCAAAAGGTGTGTGAGTGTGTGTGTGTGTGTGTGTCGAAGTGGGAGCAAGTATGAACTAGGCAGCTGACCACAGAGTGTACAGAGTCGTGTCTCTGGGGCTGTAATGGTTGCTTTAGTTGTTATTCTTGTGCCTTTGTTGTTGTTGCTGTTACGGGCAATGCTTTGATTTGTCCCTCTCTCTATGTGTTTGTGTTTGTGTCCCTGCGTGTGTGTGTGTTTAACGTGCCTTAAATCACATTTGGGCTGTAATCAAGCTAAGCAAATATGGGTTGTCGGGTGTCCGTCGCAAGTGCCAATGTGCCAAGTTTTCGTTACGTTTGGTAAATTTAAAGTTTGCCAGCTTGCGGATAAGCTGCAGCACCTATCCTTCAAATGCACATTATCAATGCTCTGTGTGTGTATGGTTAACTGGGTCAATTGCTGCGCTAAACTCGGCTATAAACTAGACGACAGAATGACTGACAGACATGGCCACATGCTAACTGAAAGTGTGTCACTGCGGACAGCAAACTATCAACTACAACATGCCCATCATCATCATTATGCCCATCATCATCATCATCATCATCGTCGTCATTATCATTATGAGCCTGCATAAACTAGTCGTAAATACATATGTCTATGCTAACGTCAACTATGATTGAAAAATCACCATAAATCGCCGTCAAATCAATTAACATAAATTGTTTGATTGATGGCTGACAAATGCTAAATGGACAGCGAGCCAAAATCCCCTCAAGTAATTGACGCATAATACGCCTCGATAACGATAGTGATAACGATTAGAGAGAGAGAGAGAGAGCCGCCTCGCTTTTACATTTGGAACTGGAAAATTAGGGGCAAATAATTTTTTAATTCCCCCACTGACAGCCAACCTCCATCCAGTTGAGTCAGTCAGCTTCTCCATTAATCATGCATTGTTGTGATGGACAGACAGACAGACGGACAGACAGACAGACGGACACGTTGGCCAACTTACTGACTCATTCAGTCAGTCAATCAAACAATTGAATACATTTCAATCATTTATGCAGCCCACCCAAAAGCACAAGTGACCGACTTGAGTTGGTCCGAGGCGAGTCAGCGACTGACACAATTTGATTTGACTTGAGTTGGGTTCGGTTCCGACTTCTGCTTCATCTCAGTCTCCTTCTCAGTGTCCTTCTTTTGATATCCTTGTGTGTGTGGAGGCTGAACTGAAGTGCTGCTAACGACAGACATTTCAAAATGTGAACAGCAAATTATGATTCCAACGATTTGGTTTATTTAAGGCGGATAAAAGTAATTGAGGCAGCAAAAATTAAATATTAATATTTATGAGCAGCATTTTTTCAAGGGAATTAACATTAAATGTGCTTAAATATTTCATTAAAAATATTGAATATTACGGTATATTTTCAAAGGAATAACCAAGTTTCAAATTAAATTTATATTACATTGATATAAAAATACCAAAATTTTCTATAATATTGCGTATTTTTATGTTACCTATGAAAACGTTAAGAATGAGTTGAAATTACTCGAAGAATAACTGAATTTATATTAAATAATAAAGAAATATATATTTCAGTATTAAAATTTAATACTGAATATTCAAAGGAAATACCAAAAGTACAAGTAAACTGGTAATGTTTATGTGACCCCTGTGAACATATCAAATGAGTTGAATATTTTCTAAAAATAATAACATTTATAGCATCTAACAAATAAATATATATTTTACAACTAAAATAAGTTGCAAAATAATGATAGAACCAACAAACATACACATAACACTGTAACTCACTAAAAATACTAAATTTGGCCATATCAAAGATTAAAATAAACTTATTTGCCAGAATTTATTGTTCGATTTTATTGTGTCAAATATTCGGTTAAATATTTATTGCAGAAATGTTGGAAATGGTGTAATAATTAAAACTTAGTTGAAAATATATACTAAGAATGAAATGCAAATTATGATTAAAAATACCAAAAAATACATATAATACCATAACCAACTAAACGTACTAAATAATAAATACCATAACATACTTTAAATACTAAATTCATTCCCTTCAAAGTTCTATTTACAAATATTTGCGAGATTTTATTGCACAATTTGATTGTGGCAACAATCTGATTTAATATTTATTGCAGCAATGTTGGAAATGTTATTTTATATTTATAATCATTACAAATCAGTTGAAAATTCCTCACTATATTTGCTAGAATATTGATATCAAAAAGAGAAGCTTATTTATAATTATTGTACAATTTGATTGTGTTCTAAGTTTGGTTAAATATATCAAACAAATTGCCAAATCGAGCGAGTGCTTTATTTGTTCAATATTTAGCATGATTTTTGAGCTTCGACCCCATGCAATTAGCTGGCTTAAAATTGGCGAAAACGAAAATGGCAAATTGAGTGGTCGTGATATCGATAGCGACTCGTATGAAATGTGCATTATGATTCAATGCGATGCGATGCTGTTGCATTTTCACATTTGCTGTTTGGCATTGCATAAATTAATTTCAATAAGTTCATTTCTGCACGTAAATAGCACAAATTATTTATGACCTCTGAAAGATCGTTAATTTGCAAAACATTTTGTGAGAGCGAAAAGGGAAAGCAGCCAAAATTTATGCAAGCTGCAAATGTGTTGCAATTGTCGTGTATATGAAAACATCATTCAGTATCTAATATACATATACATATATATGAAGCGGGGGTTTTGGGGGTCGAAACAATTGACAGTGGCAATTAGTAATTAGCATTGCATTAGTTCGTGTAATTATTGTGTCGATTTAAGCAAAGGAAACGCCTTCAGTTCAAGTGTCTTTCTCATTCTCTTGTTGACGACCCGCAGCTGAAGAAATTTGCATAGAGACGAGACGAGAGAGTTTAGAAAGAGAGAGGGTGAAATTTTTTAGAAACCCTTTCAATCAGGCATCGAGTCGCAAGTCGCAAGTCTCGTCTTGTGTTTTTCTTGCTAATTTCCTGTGCGCTCTTTTGTCAAATTAAAAAGCTCGTGGAATAAGTTTTTTGTTCTTTCTTCGCTTTTGCTTGTTTGTTGTTGCTTCATTTATCATGATTTGTTTGTCGAACTTGTCATGTGTGTGTGGGTGTGTGATAGGCGACAAAATGTTTGTCTTGTTGTTGTCATTGTTATGCCGAATGCCAGCAGCAGCCGAAGCAAATGGCAGCTGTTGATGGCATCCCAACAGGACCTGGAACCCAACCCATCCAATGGCCACAAATAGCTCTTTCTTTCGCTTTGTTCTTTTGTGTTGTGTCGTCAGCCAATTTCTTGGCGCACTTTTTGTTTGTCTTTGGCGCAAAATTGCAAAGTGATTACTTTTGATTAGTTGTAAAAAGAAGCGTAATTTGTTTAACGCGTTGTTTCCCTTCTGCGTGTTTGTCTTTGATAAATGTAATTTATCCGCAACTTGCTGATTAGAGACATTGAACTTCTATAATAAACATTGTCTAACGAGTTCAAGAGCAGCAAACATACTTCGTATTCAATCAAACCCAAAACAAAAGAAGTTTTCCCCTTTTTTTTTAGGGAATTTGAGCATCAAAGATCTTGATTTCCTTTATGGTAATTCAATGCGTTTCTCTCTCTAAGACTGAAGCTTAGGCATATCCACAGTAGAACACGACTTCATCTAACTTACATTTTTAAGCAGCTGTCGCTGCCTGCATGCAAAATTATTACTAAAAGCGCAGCTGGGGCCAACTTAGAAGAGGGGGAGGGGGTGGGTAGAGAGAGGGGTAGGTGTACGCACAGTTGCATACATCACGCTGGCAACAAAAGGATAACATTGGAGTAAGTTATTCATTGTGCACGCAAACATTACGGAAGTCATATGTTAAAAGCAGGAGAGCTCAGGTAGCAAAACCAGCAGGCAGGCAGGCAGGCTTACTGCCAAGAGAGAGGGGGCATGTGGGGGAAGGGGAACTGGGCCAAGTTTTGTGCCAGAGCTGGAGCTCAAAAGCACAGAAGAAAAAAAAATATGTGAAATATGAAATATGACTCCAAGTCGAATTGTGAAAACTTGCAGAAAGGTACGAATAAGCATATCTGGATCATAAATAAAACAGAGAGCAGGGAAATTAAATTTTCGACTAGGCACACACACACACACACACATACTCATTGTAATATCTTCGTGTGTGTGTGTATTGAAATGAGTGCAGATTGCTAATATACGCAACGCGCTGCTAACTTTGATTTGAGAATAAATTATTTTGTGCCTTTTGCCAGCAATTCTACCATACACACAAAAAAGAAAAAAGGTAACACAACGCCAACGCGTGCTAAATTTGCAATACTTTGCTATACCCTGTAAAAAATCAGTGACAGATAAGAGATCAAATTAGTTGTAAGAAAAGTTTGCTGGTATTTGTCTAAGTAAAAGTATAGAAGAGAAGAACAAACATTTTACAGCCCTAAACATCTACAAAAGTAATCACTAAATTCAAAGTAAGGTAATAAATTTAACTCAAATAGTTTAGGGTATAAGTTGTTTGCGTAGAACTTGTAGTTGTAATTACAAAAGTATCCATATCAAAAGATAGATTCAACCTTGTTTTTTAAGATTGCTTTTTAAAGCGAAGAAATTTCAAAATTTAACATTTGTTTATATTCCAAGCACAGTCGCTTCAAGTTATTTTCCCTCTCTGTATTAATGCTCAATAACTACTTTCAAAATTTTTATGAAATGATTATAAATTATACGACATTTGCTTAAATTATTAATTCACTTCATAGCTTATCGTTACGTTGATTATTAAGACTAAGTAGATTTAAAGAAGTTAAATTGAAACTATGGAATTTTTGTAATCTACCTATAATGAAATATTATCTAGCTAGTTCAAAAACTTTGTTCAATGCATTGATTATTATTTTTCTTATTTACAATTTACATAATTTCTATAATATTTAAATTCTATATTCAGTATACTAGAAATCTTTTCGGAACTTAGTTTGCTGAGACTTATTTTATTCTCCTTAAAATACTCACAAGCCATTTTCTATTTTTAAAGCATGGATTACAAATTAATTTATAACAAAGCGTAAATTTATTGGCGCTAGCTGCTTTGGGGTTTGACTAACATAGATTACATTTAATGTTGATTTTTTCACATTTTCATTTGACAACTATGAATAATGAGTATCTTCAAGTCATAGCACATTCCACTCTCGAGTATCGCTGCTTGTTTTGATTGCTCGCGGGGTGGGGTGTGAGGTGCAGGAGGGGTGCAGGATGAGCGCCTACATAGGGTGTGGAGTTTAGCTCCCATTGCCTTGCAACGTGCTTCGCTCTTGAGCCCCGCTGCCGCCTACACACTTTGCGAAGGCCCTTTTGCCTGGCGGCGGGCTAACCAGAAAGTTAACTTGAACTTAAAATAAAAGTTTTGCCTTTTTCTGGGCAAGGCAGGCAGAGCAAAAGAAGGGAGAAGGGAGGGGTGGGAAGAAGGAGATTTTTGCGTTGTACAAAGTCAAACATCATAAAGTTCGCTACGCCTTTTTGCATATTTTATTTGCGCTCATTTTCGAAAAACACAAAAAAAAAAACACCAAACGAGGGGAAGAGAGAAAGATGGGGGAAAAGGAAGCTGGTAAAAGTTTTGCTCTGGTTTTATGCTATTGCGTTTGCTCGCTGCTTTTGCTGCTGCTGCTGCTGCTGTCAAGGTTTTTGGGTTCGCGTCTCTTTTGCAACAATTAAATTATTCAACCGAAATTTGTTGGAGTCTCCAAAAGTCACGCGCACTTGACGGCCAACAAAAAAAAAAAAATCAAGCACACGCTAAGTTTTGTCGTCAGCAATGTTGTTATTGTTGCTAATGTTGGTTCCAGTTCCAGTTTAAATTGTTGTTGCTGTTGCTTTGCCTTAGTGTCTTTTATACTCGGTTCAGGTTTTATTTTCCAAATGAAATGAGTTTGAAGTGCATTTGGCGGCGTCCGTGGCAGAGCTCTTGTTCTTGTTCTTGTTCTTGTTGTTGCTCTTGTAGTGGCCGACGTGCGCCTTGTTTTAGAAGTGGGCGTGGCTGCAACTTTGGCACTGGCTACGCCTGCAGCAGCCTCCTCTCCACGACTTTTTCTGTGCTCCTGTTGCTTTTGTTGTATTAAGCATTTTAATGGAAAAGTTTTGCAGTTGAAGGCGCTTTTCCAAATGATATTTTAAAAGCTTTCCCCAAAGCCAAAATGCAAATAAATACAACAAAACAAAAAAGAAAAAAGAAAAAACGAAACTGGAAATAAATAAAATGAAATGAAATAAAATAAAAGTTGCCCAAAACCAATTAAACAATTTGGCGAGTTTTTATAGCAAATAAAATGATTTTCGCATATTTATTTTGATCTGTGTCAAAACTTATTTGCCATGAATTTTGATTATGGCATTTCAGACGCAAAGTTGTGAGTGAAAGAAAAGTACGGAAATTAGCCAATTGAATTGAAATTCGAGTACATAATCACTTTAAATGGTTTTTGAATTTCGCAACTTCTTTAAAGCTGCTTTCATTTCATGCGCTTTTCTTTCAGTTTACAGTTTTCAGCTTTCGGCTTTCAGCTTGTTGTCTACACGACTCAGCAGGTGTCAACTTCATTCCAACTGGATGCACGCACGTTTTATCCTTGCATTTTTCTTTCCCTCTCTTTCTACTTTTTTGTTTTGCTGTTTCACTCTGATCGCCTTTAAGCTGTTCTCGCTTGGGCTGGACTTCGATTCGATTGTAATTCAACACTCTCTCTCTCTTGTGGCATGTTTTTATTTTGTGTGTGTGATTTTCCTCTTTTGTTTTTTGCTCATTGACTGACAAATGAAATTAACTTTATTTGCACATTTTATTTATGCGCTTCATTAAAACTTTAAGTCCGCTTTATTTATATGTATGTATGAGCGTAAGAGCGTCCAGTGACATTAATATTAATATTAATATTTTTATGCATTCACAATAAATTGCGTTGTTGTTGTTGTTATTATGTGACTGAGCCAGACAATTGGCCCCAGCTGTGGGTCTTTGGTCTGCCGGCGTCTGTTATCGTATAAATCGCACTCAATAAACCATATACAAGGCATAAATTATATTTTTATATATTTTGTTGTGCATTTTTATTGAACGTTAACACGAGCGAGAGAATGAGAGAAAGAGAGGGTATTAAAGTACTTGAAACTTTAATGCAATTTAAGCCGCACTCTAGCAAAATTTTTAGCCGCTTTTGTGAAACACTAGGAGTAAGCGTAAAATTGGCAAAACAAAACGAAATTGGCTGCGCATTCGCATTCGCATTCAACAGTCAAAAAGTCCAAGACCAAAAAATTAATGAGCGCAATAAACATTTTAAGTGGAATTGTTTGTGAAGTTGTTAATTTTTAGTGCAATTTATTTTCGGCAAGTGTAATAAAATTGTTTTGAAATTGGTCAAAAGGAAAGAGGAGAGCAGAAAGCAGAGTGAGGGGGAAAGGGGGAAGGGATTGTGTGTAAGTGAGCTAGTTAGATGGACGTATATATTTCGACAGCCCTTTCGCTGACTGGGCTGGCATCATAAATAATCTGTTTACAAGTAAGTTACGCAGTTAATTTCTTTGCGCCTCCTGTTTGCCTGTTGCCCTTTTAAACTAATTTCCCAAAGGATGCCAAAAGTCGCTACCATTGTCTCCCTTTCCCTATCCCCCTCTCTCTCTCTCTCTCTCTCTCTCGCTCCAGTTTCTTCTTCTCTTACCTGAGTCCCAGGCACGCAGCCAAATGCGTTTGCCTTATTGTGTAAGCCGAGCACGACACCTGGCCAGCCATTTTTGGTTTTGGTCTAGTTTTGTGCACAAAATTATTAATATTTGATGTTTCGCCAACTCCCCGACACCGAGCATCACTTGTTCCCCCCTGAATCCATCCTTCCATTCGCTCTCTCTCTGTCTCTTTTCGGCTAGTTTACTGACCCCGCTTTGCCACTCACACACACAAAAACAGTCGCAACTCAGTCAGAGTTCTATTTGTGTTGCATACTTGATGCCGCTTTCATCTCGTTAAGTGCTTAAAGCCTTTCTCGCTGACCGTGCCTATGAATGTGTGTGTGTGTGTGTGTGTCTCATAATTGTGCAATCTGGCTGGCGTTTACGACATTAGCGGTTAGCAGTTTGTGGCTACAACAGCAACAGCTACACGTGCCGTGTAAGTTCTGACATAGTTTCAACGCTTTTTACTACTTTTTCGAGGAAAAACAGACTTAAGAGGCTGAAGTCAGCGAACTTTCCAATGAGAGTTCATATGAAAATAGTTTTTGTATTTCAGTAGATTTTTAAATGTTGCCCAAGTGGTAAATTAAGTTGTCATATCGACAACAGACAGCAGGTTTAATAAAATATAGCTAAATATGAAAAAAAAACAAGTAAGAAATATTACCGTACTTTATTCTTAAAATATACCAAGTCAATATACTGAATAATTCGGAATTATACCAAATGTTATATTTGGTATATCGATATTTTATTAAATTAAAAAAAAATTGTACGTATACTTTTGAAAAATACTAAAATATACCGAATGCTATATTTGGTATATTCATATACTATTTAATTAAAAATATTGAATATTTAATTTCTGATAAATATACGAGTAAATACTAAAGTATTGCAGTTTTATACTTTAAATATACCAAATTAATATAATGAAATATACTGAGTGCTCTATTTGGTATATTGATATTGAAAATATTTAATTTCTTATTAATATTTTATAAACGCTATTGTACTTAAGATATGCCAAGTTGATATACTGAAAAATACAAAAATATACCAAATACTATATATGGTATATTGGTATTCTATATATAATGTTAAAATCAACATTCTTTTATATTAAAGTCTGGCCTTAAAACCATGCAGATCATTACAAAAAATTTTTGTATTCATAACAACGTTTTATTAAGAATAAAAAAATATTTCATATAATAAAATATAAACTATAAAATATAGTTTCATCTCCTTTAAAGATGCTTAAATACACTGACGCTTGCCTGCCATTTCGTTATACTACCCACATAGTTTTTAAAGACAACAATTGTTTTGGTGGGGGGGGGGAGGACAGCACATCAAGTATACGTAACGTATGGCAGCTATTTGACACCCAGCGTGGGGGCAGCATTGTTTTGACTACTGCGCACGCATAGCTGAGCTTAGCTCGCAGCACAACACAACACAACACAGCACAGCACAGCGAAAAGCTCACAATTCACACAGAGAGTTGAGTTTTTGGTTTAAGCTTCAACGTATGTATGCGTTAGTTTTGCCTCTTTTAATTTCTTTGCAACGCGTTCGCACGCAATCGCAATCGCAAGCTCGTTAAGCAAGTTGAGCTGGCTGCCAAACAGGCAGCAGGTAGCTGCCGCTTGCCACATGCCACATGCCACCTGCCGCCAGCCCCGAGGCCACTGGCTGCGAGCATCTGACGCAATGGCAACGGCAACGGCAACGGCTTTAGCCTTGGTATTAACACTTTGTCATGTTTGCTAAATGCTTTCTGAACGCGTCGAAGACATTCCGAGCGCTGGACAACGCTTAGCTTAGCTGTGTGCGTGCCTACAAAGCGCCAGCAATTAGTGAGGGAGGAGATTTTGATATTGCCTTAACATGGCCTTTGATTTTAAGCGGTTGATGGATTTTTTTGATCTCTCTGGTACTCAATATTTATTTATATATACGGCAATCGATACCCAGAGAGAAAAGTGTGGGGGGGGGGGGGGGAAATAAAGGAGAACAACAGCAAAAGCAGCCGACGGCAGTAGGCCAAGAATAAATAAGGCTTAATTGTGTGTAAGCCTAACGTAACTCCCAAAAAAGTTGGCATGGAAATGGGGCCAACACCACAGCGAGAGAGAGAGAGAGAGAGAACGAATGGGAATGAGCTGCCTTGCTTTATGGTTAGCGAAATGCGGGCAAAACCATTTAAAGGTTATCCATGGCATTATTTTATCAAAGGGAATTAACACGCATAAACAACAGCAGCAACAGTAACAGCAGCAGCAACTTTTACCACTGATTCCCTTATCGTACGTTGCAGCAGTTAAACGCACGCACGCGCCCGCATTGCGTGCGCTGTGTGCAACAGCAACAGCAACAGCAACAGCAACAGCAGCATGCCACATCACGCATACGCCATGTGAGCGCTAAGCTTTGGTCTGCAATAAAAGCGCAAATAAATATTTGCCCCCCCTTCTGTGCTCTCTGTGCAAGAGGTTTGTCTACACTTTAACCGCACAAAATGTTGAGCATTCTTATGTAATTAACTGAATGGAATTTTACAACTTATTCAACCATTTTTTTTGTTGTGGACATATGCTAATCAGCACACACACACACACTGCAACTAAGCTGCCATAATTTATCACTAAAATAGTAAGCGACCTTTTTTTTTTTTTGGTACGTTTAGTTTGTCATAAGCAGACGTCGCCTGCCAGTTGCGTGGGCGTGGCAATCAAGGCCGCAGCATCGGACGCTGCTACAAATTGATCATAATCTGTGAGCCATTTATCTTTCTTTCTCGACTCGCCAGACATCGACTGTGTGTTGGCATTAGATGAATGGCCACGGAACCTCGCACGATTGGGCAGCCCTATGAATGACACGCTTCGTGAATGGATGGCTTTGTTTGAATAGATGAATTGCCTTGGCCCGCAGCCGCGCGCACAGCCAAAACCAAGAAACCAACAAACAAACCCAAAACAGATCTGTTTTTCTCTCTTATCTGCTTTATGCTTTTTTTTCCTTCTTTCGGTCAGGGCGATGTGCTAATTTGGCAATTTGTTTATCGATTTTGGTTGTTGGCTCGCTAAGAAGTGTTTAGGATTGTGTTTTTTTTTTTTTTTTTTTGTTTTCTTGGCTGGTGCGTTAAGTGACCAATAAAAATCACTTAAGCTTAAGTGCTTGTGGAACAGAAAACTGTTGAGCCGTAAGTTTTCGCAGCGTCATCGTTCAAAAACTTGTGCTCATAATAATTGAAGGTCCTTTAGATTTCATGCTCAATCGATTCGAGTTGTGCCCGAGAAAAGGCAGAATTAAATCAAAGCACGAGTAACGGCATTGATTTAAAGAAATGTTGAGCTAAAAATAGAAATTTCATTCTTTAATTTCTACTCTTTTCTCTAAGTTTAAACAAGTAAGAAAGTTACAGCTATAGATTGTGCTCGACTGCGAGATACTTGCTGGCCATTTTTAATAAACAACAAACAATGAGGTAGTATTCTTAAAATATACTGAATTAATATACCTAAAAAATACAACAAAATATACCAAAAGCGAAATACCCTCAATCTATTATTAATAAAAAAAATAGTGTGATATACCGTTAAAATACTAAAATATACCGTATGCATGATATCATTACTTTTATATGTATACCAAATTGATACAAAAAAAATACTGAAATATATCGAAGGCGCAATAGCTGCTACCCCTCATTAATACAAACAAAACAGTGCAGTATTATTTTTATAAATATACTAAATTATTATACCTGTAAAATACTAATATATACTGAATGCAATTGTTGGTATATACTATTCCTTTTAAAATACAAGCTTGAAATAAAAGCAAAGTAATGCACCATCATTCCTAAAATCTACTGAATTACTATACCGGCAATTCAAAAATATACCGAAGGCAATTTTTGGGGTATCAATACACTACACAAGTTTAAAATAAACAACACTTTACGTTTAATTTTAAACTCTCAATTTGTTTACACCAAAATTTGCTTATCGCTTATCGAATATCGAAAAGCAATTCAAGCACTTCCCATACGGAGTGCTCATGTAATATTATATATATAATAAAGTCATTATTCCACTACATTTATCGCACTTGCTGCTGCTGCTGCTGTCAGCTTGTGTTTATGCGTGAAGGGTTGAAATTGAAAGGTTGAAAGTTCGAAGACGTGGCTCAATTTCTTTTTTCTCAGCTGCGTTTTTGTTGTTTGCAATTTGCTAGCACTTTAAGCAGCAGCCTCTTGACCCAAACCCGAAAACAAATTGAGCCACCCGGCGATTTGCCGCAACATTTGTGTGACACAAATTTGGCTGAAGAAAACAAAGTAATACACAATGCGATGGGGCGACATTTTATGAGCACGCTATGCACATATTGATCAAGTGACAGGCTCTGAGTGACAAACAAACTGGCAACTGGCAACTGGCATCGAGGCAAACTGGGAAAGCGACAATCGGCAACTGGGCCTCTGCTTATTATGCAAATATGCAGGGCAAATTGATTTGGGAGAGAGAGAGAGAGGCGCAACTGTGTCAGCAAAGTTGAAAACAAAACGCGGCGTATGCGCAATTTCAACAAAAGCCACCGCAAATGTATGCAAATATAACGCGCATACGCCACGTAAACAACATACATAACACAAAAAAAAAAACGGAAGGAACGAACGAATCTTTCTCGCCTCGCGCTAGGCGAAAATTGAAAAGAAATTCGAAAAGAAAATAAAAGTAAGAGCGCGGTGTCCTTTTGCCCCACAGCCAAGATGAAATTGAAGAAAGTCTCACCGCCGTCAATTGGCCAACAAATCGACAGCCGCCCCAGCTGAGCGAGTGCTGCCTATTGAAATCTCAGCTTAAACTAATTTTTTGCTTGTTGCATTGCGGTTGTGGCTTTCGCTGAGAGTGTAGTTGTGGCTCCCATTTGCTCTTCACGTTGTTGTTGTTGTTGTTGGCAGGTAACTGAAGTTGCTTTTGAATATTTAATAAGCCACGAAAGCCAAAAAACGCGAGAGAACTGACAAAGCACGAAGGCAACAAAAAAACACAAGCAAATTTAATTCACAGCGCAAGTAGCACAAAAGCGAATGACCAAATACACTGCAAAGAGTAGAAAAATAATAATAGGGTACTTGAAAGAGATTATATTGATAGCGAAATATTAAGTGATTCTAAAGATAATGAGTTAAAATGTTTAAGGAAATTGAAATGGAATTAACTAACCAAAATTTTGAAATTCAGAATTTATTTAAATTATTGGAGTTTATTCGTGTCTTTAATATTCCTGACAACTCAAAAAAAATCTTAAATTGAAATTTCACCTTAATGTATTCCCATATATTGAGACTTACTATAATTGCAAGCTGCTATTTTATACCTGCTCTTTTTATACCCGCTCATGTTAGCAAATATTAAAATATCTTAAAATAATTATATGCTAAGAGCATGTTATGTTACTGTGATGAATAATGGAATTTATAAACCATTTATGCTGTATTTACAGTTTATTTCGTTCAAACTTAACATTCAATAATTTCTTAAAGAAGTGACAAATCATAAAATTTTTAAAAATACTTCAAGTAATTTGTTTTTTAGTGCCAGTATCTATAAATAATGTTTGACTGTGTTTAGAATTTATTTCTTATTTCTTAAAATAGTCAAATTATTAAATTATGAAAAATACTTCAAGTATCTCTCTTCAAGTTTCAAATATGTTCTTTGGCACTTCTTGCAAATTTAATATTGAAGACTTTATTTGAAATTGTTATATTAAAGTGTGAAAAACATGATAAATAATCGTGACGTTTGCAGACATGCTTGAAGTGCAGTAACACCCCATTTAGCAAGGGCAAAGCGACAACAAAGCGTTCTGCAAAACTTGTAACTCCAGTTCACACACACACACTAAGTCACACACACATACACACACACACACACGCAATTGTCCTGGGGGAAATATGAATGAACGCGCAGCGTGGCACAAAAGCCAAGCAGGTGAAACTTGTGGTCCTTTGCCATTGTCCTGGCTTTGGCGCCCTCTGAGCTTGTTCGCGTGTATTGGTGTGTGTGTGTGTGTGTGTGTGTACTGTGTGCTTGTGTGTGTGTGTGCATTGGCAATGCGTGCTCTGTTGTGGCTGGCTTTTTCATGGCCGTAAAGGGACGCGTCGTTGGCCAACAAAATTTGTACACAAATTATTGAACGCAAATAAATATATGAGCAAAGTTTGCAGCAAGGGCCGCGACACATAAATAAAATTGCGACAAAATAATTATAAAAAAAACAGAAGGAAAACAAAAAAGAATAAGTGCGAAACAAAAGCAAAGCCAAATAATAATAATAAAAAAGAGGAGCTGCAGTCAGTTTTTCGATTACAACTTTTCGTGCGCTTCGAAATAGAAATGAAATTGGCAGCAAGCGCCACGCCCACGTCCCCTCCCCCACATACAAATGTATGCGTGTGTGTGTGTGTGTGTGATGTGTCTGACCACCTACACAATTTCAACTTAATGACACAACAATCACAAATGCCATAAAACATTTTATATATCCCCACGTATACACGTTGCTGTCTCTTTCTCACTCTCACTCTTTGCGTGTGTGTGCGTGCGTGTGTATTTTATTTTGCAAAACTATTTTTGGTTGAACGAACGCTGCATATTTTTTGGCTGTTGCTTTTTGGCCATGCTCGACCACATTGTTATTGCCATTTGGCTTTTGGCTATTTTCAGTGCAAAGTTTTTCTATTATATTCAAATTAAACTTTTCGTGCTCCACCTCGTCGATGCGAATCAAGAAGAAATTGTTGCTCCCGGCAAACACACACACACATATACAACAAATACATATAAAATTGTGTGTGTGTGTGTGTGTGCCACATTAGATTGTGTGACGGAAACTGTGGCACGTTTCATCATTCAAACAGCCGCCCAACGCTTCCAGCTCGCCATTAATAGATCGTTTCTTTTCCTTTCCTTCTCTTCTCTTATTTATTTTTTACCATTTCCATATTCATTTGCCGCTTTAAAATAATAAATTGGCAACGTCGCTCTCTCTCTAGGAAATGGGCAAAAATACGTATACGAATGGGAGTCCGGCAAAGTGGAGAAAGTCGGCGCATTTAGCCAGTTATCAAGCACTTGACTGTAATTCTATTTATTGCCGCATTTGCCATTAAGCTGGCTACGTTCGCTGGCCAAAATGCGATGCTGCTTCTGCAACTTGCAACTGTAGCAAAACACTGTCGAGTCTTTAGGGTAATGGCAACTGTTTTAATGCTTGCAGTTGAATATTTCATTTATTAATTCCCGAGAACTAAGTTCTCTACTTTTATTATGCCTATGAGTAAAGAAAACTTTGTAGCATACTTACGATTAGTAAATTCAATATTGTACTATGAATTTTTATGCAATTATTTAAAGGAATAAATAATAAGTAAAGTAGTTCAGTTTGTTCTTGAGTATTAAAAGAAACTTTAAAATGTGAGAAGTTAAAGCTAAAGATAGCAATTTTGTAATGCACTTTCATGGCTATTGGGTTAGGCTATCCATCGTTTAATCCACTCTAAACTTTATTGCCACTTGAAAGCAGCTGGCTGAATTGTAGCTCATTCGCCATGTCTGCTGGGACATCAAGTTTGGAGCCCAATGGCATGGCCAAGGCTGAGAAGCTGCTGGCAACAATTACAACAGAATGCAGCACATAGAACACTGCTCTTTTTATACTCGCTATCCATAGGGTAGAAGGGTATTAGAACTTTGTGCTGGCAGCAAATGTTTGTAAAGGGAAGATGGAGTCATCTCCGATCCTATAAATTATATATATTCTTGATCAGCGGACTTTAGTAGCTTTTGCCGGAAAACTGGTATATTTATTGTATATTTTGTGTTTTGAATGCAGTGCTCTATACATACATTTGGTATATTTTATGCCGTATGGTATTTTTTTAATGTAGTGCTATATAAATCTGGTATATTTTTAACGCAGTGGTATATTTTGAATGCAGCACTATATCAAATACACTCTTTGGTATATTTTAGTATTTTCCGGTATATTTATTTAGTATATTTTAAGAATAATACCGCACTGCTTTACCAATAAACTATATGGATAGCAAGTATCTTGTCTTCGGTATATTTTAGTATATTCATTTGGTATATTTTAAGAATAATACCGCACCGATTTGCTTTTATAGCGGGTATCTCACGGTCGAGTACACTCGTTAGTGGCTTTCTTACTTGTTGTTGTTATTGCTGTTGCAATTTTAACTGCCGTTTTTCTCTAATTTCTCTGCATTTCTCTGCAGCCTTGGCTGTTGGCCATTTTCAGTGGATGGAGGGCATTTTTTTTTAGCACTTGCGCTTTTCTTTAACTACCAGTCAGGCGAAGACTCAGCCTCAGCTTCGGCTTCGGCTCCGGCTTGAGCTTGGGCCTCAGAAGTTTATTTAGTTGGGCGAGCAATACTTCTTTATACACTCACACACCCAAACAGATAGATAGATGGAGGAAGAGAGAGAGACATAGGGACGAACTTACACTGACAGCCGTCGTCCATATTTCTTATTGATTTATCTGTTAATTAAAATTCTTAGCACGTAACTGGGTGTGCAAGGAGTGGAATGGTAGCATGGAAATGGTCATGAGAGGAGAGGAGAGGAGTGGTGTGGGGTGGGGAAGTGGAGGGGAGGGGAGCGATGGCACTCGAGATGGTGATGGAAATGGAGATACATACGATATGAAGTGCTTGTTGTCGTTCGTTCGTTGTTGCTGCTGCTGCTGCTGCTGTTGGCTGCCACATGAAACAGGCAGGCAACATGAAATGCATTTCAACTGCTGCTGCTGCTGCTGCTACAACTACTGTCTTCAAATTGCAATGCCAATGTGTCTACGCACTTGGGAGCAAGCGAGGGAGTGTTGTACTACCTACATACATATGTGTGGATAAAGATACTCTGGCTGCCTTTTAATTTGATCAAGTTGTGCAAAGGGAGAGAGAATGGTGGAGAAAAGGTGGGGGGGGGGGGGCAGACGACACCGCATTTGATTGATTTCAATGCAAAAAGCGTAAAACACACACACACACACGCAGACACACAAAACCCAACGCAATAATAAATAACATGCTGAAAACTTTCAACTGCTGACAAAGCAAATTTGCGCACATGCCAAAGCCCCTCCCCTCCCCTCCCCTCCCCTATGGAACTATCCATAGATATCGAGTCGGAAAGCAGGCAGGAATGTATCAGTTGAGCTCTCAGTTCTTTCCCACTTCTCGCATTGCCATTTTGATAGCCGTATCTGCAGACAGGCAAAACAGACAGAGACATAAGCATATTACAATATTACGCTGTCACCGGAAGTAGCAACAGCAATGGCAGCAAAAGAAAATGAAAAGAAAATGGAAATGGAGATGGAGAAAAGCGGGCGGAAAAAGAAAGCAAGCAGATTGTATGCGACAAATGGCTGATAATGTTGCTGGTAGTCAGGGAACTTGGGACCTTGGGCTGAGAGCTGAGAGTTGTGACTAGGGACATGGGATTTGCCGAGGGTTGCGGCATGCGGCATGCGGCATGTGATGAGCATGTGGCATGCCCCAAGGCATGACTGTTGTTGCTACTGTTGCTGTTGATGCGGGCGCTGCCCAAATAAAGACGGCCTGTCTATGACTGTGGCATTATTTTAACATTTTATGCTGGCACAACGCAAAATCTGACAGTTGACTAGCGCACAAAATATGCTACACTCAATGTAGGGCAAAAGGAGAGGGGAAGGGAGATGGACACGTACACAGACACACAGACACCAACACACACACACTCGAGAGCTGAGCTGACACATGGCAAATATTGTATTACATGCAGCCAAAGAGGCGGAAACGAGACTCGAAAGTGTTAACTGCGGCCTGTCTATGTGTGTGTGATAGTATGTGTGTGTGTGTGTGATAGTGTGTGTGTGAGTTTTGCTAGTGTTGGCCTTTGTGTGTTGGCGTTGATATTCAATCAGCGACACTCATCATATTCATCAAGCTACCCAACAAATTCCCACACTTTTCTTCTCTACCATCATCATCATCATCATTATGTTCATCATCATAATCATCGTTGTCGTCGGTCGCTGTGCTGTGCATGCACCTTTTTTGCTCTAATAATTGGCCAACCAGCTCACGTAGTGAATCAGTGATGAATGTGTTTTTATGCTTATTGTTGAGTTCACTGAGCGAAATGAGTTGTTTGTCTGCCTTTATCCTCTCTCCCTGCTGCTCTCAACTGTAAATGTGCCCTGCCCTGGCTTAACCTGCATGTGTATGTGTGTGTTTGAGCACACATTTGTGTCAATGTGTGGGCATTAAGCGTCGAGCTACCTGACGACCCGAGGCAGCTCTGGGGGCAAAGGTTGAGCCATGTTGTAATGTATCTCACAGGGGCCAGAACACTAATACAACATTTCAGCAGAAAATAATTTCATAAACATTTCCGTAATATTTTTCATTTGTCTGCTTCAACTTGGCAAACTTAGTAAATAAATAAAAATCATAAATTTAAAGGTGTGCTCAAGTCTAGAATTTGTCGGAGCTTCAATTTATTATTCAATTATTTATGTGTTGCATTAAAATTCATCGAAAATATAAAGCCAAATTTATATAAGAATATACAAATAACATTTCGATTAGTCTTCAATATAAAGCATAAGAATTTACCAAACTCTTTCTGCATTTATCATTTGGTATAACTTTATGAAATTGAAACTCATATACAATATAAATATGGAACTTATTATTAAGCTATTTTTATTCAGTACTGTATAAGTTTCAGTAAGAAAAAAACATTTTTATGTGCAAATATAAATTGTATAAAGGCTTTAATATTAAGCAATAGCAATGCGTAAATTACAATTATATATATATCAGTTTAATTCTAAGTGAGTCAAACAATTTAAATTAAAAGAGATTTAAAGAGTGTAAGAGATACGAGGAACAATCTCGCCTTGAAATTTGAATGTTTAATTAATTTAAGAGTAGAATTTTAGAAAAATGTTCTTTCAAATTTTGATATTGCTTAATACTCTAAAAAGTCGGAAACATATTCCACAACAATTTTAATACCAAATTACAGAATAATGTATATGCACGCTTTAATGCTGTAGTGCATTATTTAGTGTGTTTATATGCTGCATTACTTGCAATAATTACGCACTAATAATAAATATGCAAATATCACGCATACGCCACCGCATGCGGCACACATGAAAATATTGCTAATTGTCATTACGATCGACTGGGGGCGTTGCTTAAGGGCTTCAAGTGGCAGTTGCACTGTTGTGGCAACTGCCAAACCCAATCGAGTCCAATAGAATGCCTAACCGCAACAGTTTGTGGCAAGCACACACACACACTCACACACACAGACAGGTGTTCGCTCTCAGTTGAGAGCACAGGTGGGCTGCAATTGCAATTTTGGAATTATGTGTTGGCATTGGCAGGGCGTGATAGAGAGAGAGAGAGAGAGGGGGAGAAAGAGAGGGAAAGAATGAGAAGCTAGCAGCGTAATAATAAATTAGGTTGATTGCCGTGAGGCATTCGCATTCCCTTTGCCACAATTGTTGTTGCTCCAACCAAAAATTTGCTTTCTTCCTTTTCTGTGTTTTTGTTTTTTTTTTAATACTTTTCGGTGACAAAGAGCACAATGAAAAGTGAAGAGAGAGAATGGATGGATGGAGGGTTTGTTTTGCGGGCAAACGCGAAATTGCTCAAAAAGCGAGTCAACTCTTTTACAGAATTTGATTACCGAGCCTCGTCGCTTTTGCCCATCATCAATTATTCAAGCGTCATCAACGAGCTGGTTTCTGTGTGTGTTCGGCCTGGAGGCAACAATTGCAATAATTAGCGCATGATTTAAAACCGTCAGTAATCATCATTACCGTTGTCGTCGTCGTCGACTAGAATCGTCGCTGTTGTCGTCGCAATCGCAGCTCGCAGCTCAGAGCCGGGCATCATTAACAAAGGCAACAGGACCACACTGAAAGACCGCAGGCATTTCATTTCAGCCTCGTGCAAAATTTCAAGTGAAAAGCAGACCGCTGCTAATGACGATAAATTGCGACGCGCCTCCGTCCGTCCAACTATAAATAAGTTGCGCTTGCCCTCCAGTCGCAGTCGCAGTCGCAGTTCCCCCCTCCTCACAGGACACAGATTTTTCGGACTCTCGAATGCATTCGTAAGCGGCTTAAAAATGTTGCGACAGGCATTTTGGGCGCTAAATCGCTGCTGATACTGCGGACAAATCAATCACAAGGCACTTTAATAATTAACTGCGATTTGTTGCACTAGAAACTTGAGCTGAGCATCTATACCATGACATTGATACGCTTAAGTCTATTAGATGGGCATCATGAACATCATCATCATCGCCGTTAGACCTAACACGTTCTGCCATAAATCGTTGGAGGCAAAAGGCAAGCGTTACAAAAAAAAAGGGAAGCCAACTTTATTTAGCTACTCAATCAGGGCCGCAAACAACACTTCAGATGCCGGCATTTGGTCTGTTGACCAGTTGGCAAATGGCAAACGGCAAATGGCAACGGCAAAGTAAATAAATGAAGGCGAGCTTCGCACTTTTGTCACTCGACTGTTGTGCCTCGAGTCGAGTTGAGTCGAGTCGAGTTGAGTCGAATCCCAGAGTCGAGAGTTGAGCTCACCGTCACCCACTTGGTCAGTCACTTGTGCTGCACATTCAAGTGTCACTGATTTGAGGATAAGCACTTCACAGGCAACTTGATAGCTCTGCTGAATGAGCCCACTCACAGGACAGTCAGTCAGTCTCACAGTCAGTGAGTCAGTCTCCCAGTCATTCAGTTGCCTTGGTTGGTCAGTCAGCCGTAGTTGAAAAATATCGCAGCAGTGTAGAGAGTAGTGGCTGCTTTTATTCAAGTGGCACTCGTGCAAAACGAACTAATTTGAATATATAAAATCAACAACAACAACAGCAGCAACAGCAGCAGCAGTCAACTAAGAAGCCCCACAGCAGACAATCAAAGGGACAAAGAGACAGACTTCGACAGCGACTCCGACGACTGCAAAGCAGAATTGATGAAAACAAAAGCAGTTTTTATCCTCGAGTGTCTTTTGTGCTCCTGTGAATGGGTCAGTTTAATTGCTTAAACTTAAGCTAACATATTCAGTTCTCAGTTCATTAAGTTTAAGCTCAACTTTAAACAAAGTAATTATACCCGCTACTCACGGAGTAGAAGACTACTATAACTAGAGGTGCGATTCTTGGCACATACAATAATAACTATAGTCTCTATGATTCCGGAAATTGAGCAGATATGTTTATGTTTTTATAAATTGTAGAAGTTATTTAAGAAATAGTTTTATATGCCCAAAAACGCGTTCTTACTACGGATCTTAATTGCTTTAGCTGGTATATTTTGCTCTCTAAGATATATTTTGTATATAGTATTATATCATTATACCAAATATGGTATATTTTTTAGTATTTTGCGGTATTTCAAATGTAATAATACCAATAATCAATATACCAAATATATCCTGTGACATATTTTCGGTATTTTTGTTCAATCTATATACCAAATACAACATTTGGTTTATTTTTTAGTGTTTCTCTGGCATATTTTGCGAATAATTAATATACTACTTTTGGTATATTTTCAGTATTTTTGTGGTATATTAAATTGGTATATTTTACGAATACTCAATATACCAAATACAGCCCTTCATACAATATATTTTTAGTATTTGTGTGGTATATAAACTTAGTAATTTTTAAAGTGATTCATTTCTATTCAAATTTGGTAACGGGTATCTCACAGTCGAGCACACTCATACTTGTTTCATTTGAATTTGTATTGGAATTTGCCTTGACTCAATTAAATAATTACCATATACAGCAATTATCGCGCAATTTAATTGATTCAAAACTATTTAAATGCATATTATTCATTGGGCACTAAACCACAGCAATAGACCAATATTTTTTTTATTCCCCCAAAACACAAATATTTCTGATAATCAATAAATAAGCAGCGAAGTAATTAGTGCAATTAACAAAAATATAAATTTAAAAAAAATGGACCCCAAAACTGTGAACTGTGTGTTCGCGAACGATTTTCGTAATTTATGATTCTCACATGCAAATTAGCTTAAATAAATGCAAATATTGTCGAGGGTCGAGAGTGTTAGGAGAGCTCATAAAGTGCCCCGCAAAATGAGTTTGAGTTGCGTTCTCAACTTGGATAATTCTCTCACTCTCTCTCTTTACTCTCTACACTCTATGTGGCACTTTGTGGTGCGCTGTGTGGCAACAACTGTTGACAAAATGAAATCAATAAATTCAGCGCAAATCAATTAAAATACACGATAAGTACGTGTATGTGTGTGTGTGTGTGTGTCAGAGTTTGTAAGTTTGCAAGTGTGTGTGTGTGTGTTGTGTTTGTGTTTGTTATGCAAATTAAAATATTTGTCAATTTGCGGTTTTGACAAAATTAAATTTGTCACACGCACACACACACACACACACACATAAGCATACACAACTAGAAAGTGAAGGAGAGAGACAGGAAAAGGAAGAGGAAGAGGAAGCGAGGCAAAGAGAATGCCAAGTGTCAGACATAGTTTGCCATTTGCATGCCAGCAGTTGTGCTATTTGTTTTAATTTATTTATATGGCTTATTAAAATTGCTGTAAGTGTATTATTTAATTAAATTTTTGTCAAATTTGATTTAGCCAAATAAATCGCACCGCTCTGACACCTGAATGTTAACGAGTTGCCACAAATATCACAGCAAAATGCCAAAAGCAAAAGTCAATCTTGTGTTTAATATTTGAATGACACAAAATTCATAAGAGAAAGTGCTCGAAGAGTATCATTTTTAGTGAGTACAACAATAACGTACAATTTTGCAGGTGTTTCTCAAATTAGAGATTAACATTTTAATAACATATGTTAAGAAACCTGTTACTAACAGAATCTGCATAGAAATTTAATTTTGGCAATGCTGACTTACAGTAATAAATTAAATTGATTAATAAATTCTACAGAATACAGAGAGTTACATAGAACACTTAACATTAGAATGTTAAGTTAACAATATTTAACATGAATATGGGATAGAATAAATAATATGATTATGGTTATAAACATATAACAACAGCACATGATAGTTTTATACGAATTGCTTATAAAGCTAAGTTGTAAATTATTGAACTTTTAACAAAAGAAAATGTATGCTATTCTTAACGTTTTCTGTGATTGTCAGAATAACATAGTGCTGCATTAGATTTTTAACATTAAAATGTTAAACAAAAAATAGTTAACATAAGCACAGATTTTAAAGTGAGCACCTTCACAGAATGGGATTAAAAAATCTAAGCAAAGGGCTATAAATATTTAACAACAGCACTTGCTTTTGGTTTATATGCATTTCTTATAAAGTTAAGTTGTAAATAATAAGAGCATTATTTAATGACAGCTGCTCAAAGCGCAAGCAGAGCAAAAGGAATGTATAACAAGTAAGAAAACTACAGTCGAGTGTGCTCGACTGTGAGATACCCGCTACCCCTTTTGAATAAAAGCAAAATATTGCGGTATTATTTTCAAAATATACCAAAAAAATACTGCAAAATACTAAAAATATACCAAATGGTATATTTGGTATAACGATGTGATACTAACATTTAAAATATACCATAGACGGCACAATACACCAGATTGTCGGCCAAAGCATTTGAGACCCCCCGTAAGTGGGCGTTTTGTCCCATACAAAAGTGTTTCTTTAATAACTTCCACAATTTTTATCTAATCGCAAGCAAATTTTCAGGAATCATAAATACTATTGTTATTATTATATATACCAAAATTCACAGCTTTAACTTTAAAATTACGCTTGTTATTCGATTTTTTTGATTTGCGGGGGCGGAAGTGGGCGTGGCAAAAATTTGAAACAAACTTGATCTGCGTGCAAACATAACAAATGCTGTCGAAAAAAAATTATAGCTCTATCTCTTATAGTCTCTGAGATCCAGTGTTTCATACGGACAGACGGACAGACGGACAGACGGACAGACAGACAGACGGACAGACGGACATGGCTAGATCGTCTCGGCTGTTGACGCTGATCAAGAATATATATACTTTATATGGTCGGAGATGCCTCCTTCTACCTGTTACATACATTTCCTGCCGGCACAAAGTTATAATACCCTTCTACCCTATGGGTAGCGGGTATAAAAAGTGTAGCATACTTTTTGACTAAGTGCAGTGTTGGCATCAGCTTGAAGGGGCTCTCAATTTGCAGTTAGAGCAGCAGCTAGTCGACAGCTGTGCCACACACATACAGACACACGCACACACAGATGATAGCTTAAGTTATGCACGAGGGTTGGGGTCAGGGGGTCAGGGGTCAGAAAGATGTGTACAAGTGCGCGTGTTCATTATAATATAAATCTCGACTTTGTGCATAATTAGCCAACACGCTACACAGCCGCTGCTGCTGCTACCTGGCCAACTAACTAATTTACTCGCGGCACACACACACACCCACACTTTACCGCACTCCCCTCCCCCTTTCCCGCGCCTCGTACGTTGTTGGGCAGTTGCCTCGTTGACCTCGTCTAATTGAAAAGCCATTAAAAAGCTTTCAGCTGCTCATTATACATTTAAATATTTGTGTGTTTTTATTTCTCAATGCAGCACGTCGCGGCCACGCCCACGCCCACGTTACCGCCCGCCGCCCCCTCTTCCAGTTGGTTTGCTCTCATCTTTTTCATTTTTTTCACTGCCAGTTTCATGTGTGGCGCTTAAAAAAAACTTCTATACACCTAAAATGAGAAAAGAAAACAACATGCAAAGCTATCTGCATTTTTCACTGCGCTTTTCGCTTTGCATTCTCTTCACTTTTTTGTATTTTGGCACTTTGGCAAATTAACTAATTTAAGCTGTTATCGTTAAAGTTTTAAATGAAACAAACTTAATAGATCGACTATCTTTTGTAAGCTTTTTTGTACGCCGCTTAACCGAACTTTTCGTTTGCTTCGTTTTTGCAGCAAAGTTTTGGGCCACAAAATGCATGACGTCAATATTGCATTTGCCAAGCAGCCAAAAATGATGAAGCCACAAACACCAAAAACACATCACGACACACACATTGAGTGAGTTGCGGGTAAGTCGCGTTAAAAGATATATATTATTGTACCATATATACATATATAGAAGGATTTCTGAGAGAGAGAGAGAGAGACAGACAGTTGGACATTAAGAATTTATGAGCAGCAGCAGCCACAAGCCGAAGCACCAACGTCAAGCTGTGCAGCTGTGTGAAAATGTTTAAATTCGAATTATTGCACTCGCAATTGAGGCGCGCGCGACTTGCTAACAGAGAAAGAGAAAGAGATAGAGAGAGAGAGAAAGAGAAAGAGAGAGTTTTGTGCTAAGAGTCGTTGGCATTTTTGGTATTGTCTAAGTGCGGTTTGGCAGCGCAACGCCTTAATGCCAAGCAATTTGCGTTAAATGCGCAAGAGATTAAAACAATGTTGCATTTCTAATTGTTTTAAGCAGGCAAAAACCAGCGAATAGCGACAGTCACACACATGGCTTCTTCTTCTATACGTAGCACAGCTTTTGGCAATTGCAATTTAAGTATTTTCTATTTATTGCACAAAAACTCAGAGAGAGAAAAGCGACTGTGGCAAATACGAGTAGAACTAAACTCCATGCATGTGCAGCTTCTGCAGCTGCTTCAAACAAACCCAACCAAAGACTCAAGACTCAATTTGCGCAGCTTAAGTTTCATAGTTGCAATTATGAGATTATTAAATGCACTGTGCACGCTTCCAGTTCTTATCTCCAACTCTCTATCTCCATTGCCAACACACACACACACACACACACAAGAGAGTTTGCTGTGGTTTTCTTAGCTACACACAAATTGCATTTTGATAGGAATACAACTCGAAAGTTACGGAATTCAAATGCTGTAATCTAATTGAAATAATTGCAAAAAATATGGGTAAAACAAGTAAGATAGCTGCAGTCGAGTGTGCTCGACTGTGAGATACCTGCTAATCATTGCGATATATACTTGCGGTATTAATTTGAAAATATACCAAAAAATGCTAAAAATATACTAAAGTATTATTTTGTATATTGATTTAGTACGATTGCATAATATACTTTAGATTGTAAAATATACCAGATTTAGTATATTTATGTTGAAAATATACCGTATAGCGTAGAATATACCAGATTGTTAGCCAAAGCCAGATTGACAGGCAAAACTCATAGTTAGAAGGCGTTCATACAGACGGACGGACAGACAGACAGACTGACGGACCGAAGCTGATCAAGAATATATATCATATATAAGGTCGGAGGTATCTTCTTCTTCTTCCTAGCATAAAGTTGTATTACCTTTCTACCCTATGGGTAGCCGGTATAAAAAACTGACTTTGTACAACTTGTTATTTAAATTGAAAGTAATTCGATTCGAAAACCTGTCTTTAATAATGATCAAATGCCATTTTCCACACACACACACACACACACACGCTATCTGTGAAAATCTGTAGAGAAACCGCAACATTTGGAATATGGTCGATAACATTTTGCCACAAGATTTATGAATAGGTTTGGTTTGGTTTTACGGTTTATGCGGCTCTCTCTCTCAGAGCATCGTTTGCCAAACTAATGAATAAGCCGAATTAATTGAAGCAATTTATGTTTTAAGGTGCCTTGTCAAAGCAAATCAACATAAATGAGCTAATTACAGCGCCAGATACAAAGACATCTAAGTATGCGTGTGTGTGTTCGTGTGTTTGCAACTTTGATTGACTCAAATACAATCACAAATTTTAGCCCCAACCATCGATATGTGGTTTGAGAGCATTGCAACTGCAGTTTGCAGTTTGGAGTTTGCAGTGCATTTGACAAGCTACCGAATTGTTCTGCCGACATTTTAATTAAGCAAACCGCCAGTCAGCCTCGTCTACGTTATATCCTTAAGCCTTAAGACTGATACAGATGCTTCGGGCAATGCCCCAAAGTCGACGTTTTAATGCTCTAACAAGTGTTAATTGCAATTGCAGCCATCAGCTTCAATTTGATTGTTGTTGTTGTTGTTAAGTATGCGAAGAAAGATCTTCTTAGCAAGCAAATCAAATAGTCTGGTGTAATTAAGCGTCGAGTGTCCACTGACATTTCACAAGCTTAATCTAGTGAGATTTTAATTATGCATATTTCATATGCGTCGAAGGACGACAAAAAACAAAGTCGGAAATGAGCAATTTTGTTCATATGTGTGCACATCCGTCAATTAACAATTGTTAATAATGTAGGCAAAGTTTTGTTCAGCCTGTAATTTTGCTGTACGTACGTTCGGTATTCAGGGCAGTTGTTGAATGCATTCAGACGTGTAATGAATTGAATTTTGTATGCCCAGCAAATGGACAAGACACACACATGTGTGTGCATCATGCATCTCTTAGTCACTAGCCATGGCAAAAACATGTTTTGCACAGACCAAAATAATGCGGTTTTGTGGCCAAAAATCAAAAGCAATATGCCAAAAAGATCACAGACTAAAGAAAATATGTGTTTGTTGTGCGCAACACACATATTTTTGTGTTATTGTGTGTTAAAAACAAAATGAAATGTATTTAGTTTTTGGAGCATAAAATAATGTGGCCGGGCCAACAAACTTGCGGCAAATTGTGAAAACCTCAGAACTTATTGCGTACTTTTGACCAAAAACATCTTTTTGGTTGAAATCTGTCTGAAGCAGCAACAGCAACAGCAGCTAAAACAGCTAATAGACAAGGCAAATTAAATTGCGGCGCTTGACTCAACACATTGAAATTTTCCCTTTTCCAATCACAAAAAGAAAACTTCTTCACAAGCCAGAAGCTACAATGAAACGGACTTGCCACAACTTTTATTTCAGAGACAGAGAGAGAGAGAAGAAAACGAAAACTTGAGCCGAAAGAGATACAAATTTGCGGCAAGGCAATGTTATTAGCATAGTCCTTTAAGTAAGCATTCTTTTATGCTCGCCACTCGTATTGAAATAAAGTTTTGAATACATTTTCTCTTTCTCTCTCTCTCTCCCTCTCTCTCTGGCAAATGAAAGAGTGAAAGTGCAATGAAAACTAACCAAGCTGCTGCCTGCCAATAGCTTCATTATGTCTTGCATCAACTTTATGCCAGCTGCGAATTAAGAATGCAGCATAAAGAAATTTTCAGTGGTCTCTGAATTTCATAAATTAATCTCAGCTAAGGTAGCTTAAGAAGTCTGTTCGGCAACTTTTAAAATTATGATGACTTTTGTAACATAAAATATTACTTTTATTTCTTGTCAACATTTGTTGCGGCTATGTTTAGGAATTAAGTAAATTAATCTTCGCTTCAATATATAAAAATAGAAAAGTTAAAAAGAAACTATTTAAAATTGTAAAGTTACAACATTTGTAGCTAATAATGCGAAATAATAAAAAGTAAAGAATTTAGTAAACGAATCTCTCCAGATAGTAGCTTCTGTTTATATTTTAGACTGAGAAAGGTAAAAATAGAAAGCATAAACAATTAATTCATATTTAATATCGCTTTATAGTTAATTTTAGTCATATTTAGTGGTCAATATATAAACTAGGTCTCGTGTGTTGCAAAATCAATTATTATATTGCAAAAATGTATACTGTTTTTTTTGTATTTTTGTGTTCAGTACAATAGTTGGCAAATAATAGATTTAATTAAATCGACTGTGGAATGTCGGTGACAATTGCATAATGTTATTGGCAAAGACTGATGCTAATAACCAGCAAATTGTATTAAATAACTACCCTGACAATGCTGCACAACAGGCGGACACATAGAGTCCAATTAGAATATTAACAGTATGTTGCATCAAATGGAGGGCGGACAGAGACTCTTGAGCCGCAGCCTTTCATTCAAGCAATTGATGGACACTTGCAACAGTTGCAATTGCCATTGCAATTTGGAATTGCCACCTGGCTGAATGAATGAATGAATGAATGGAGGAGGAAGACTGGCATAATTTGCATAAGGTTAATTGCCTTTAATTTAAAGGCCAGAGGAAATAAAGAAAAGGAGAAATTATAATTGCTCGGAAAATATACACACATAGTACACTTATTCTCATATCGTTCGTCCACGCAAGTTTCATTGGTTGGCACTTTGGCATTATTGACTGACTGCCGTATCCTTGCATCGCGTTCTCAGCATTCTTGGTCATTTTATCCATTGAAAGGTCGGCGATGAGCGCGAAAGTGAAGCTGACATCGCTGACAATGCTGTCGTCGCCATGGCTGAAGGTTGAAGGATGCCATTGTTATTGTTCTCGGTTCTCGGTTCTCTTTCTTTCTGTTGCTGTTCTCGCTGCTGTTGCTGCTGCTGTCGATTATCATGTAGGGATTTAATAATCTGGCCGATTTTCCTTGCCATTGCCCCGTCGCGCCTGACAATTTGAATGCCTTTTTCATTCTGTTGATTTACATTTTGCTTATTGTTTTTGCTCCTTTTTCTCGACCCCTTTTTGTGTGCCTTGACTGATGCTGCTGTTGCTGAGCAAACACAACGGAAACGACATGAATTCATTTTAAATGATTTATTAACGCTGCCAAGGACAAAATTACTCTCGGTGACAAATTACCGAAACGAAGGTCAAAAAAGTTGAGCCAAGTGAATATGTTAAACATCATAAAAAATGCATATCCAATAATTGACATGTGTCACCGAGCAAAGGGACACGTCAAACTCAAATGCGAATGAGAATCGAGATAGTCCCAGCGAATTTTGTCATTGATGTCGAGTTAGAAGTGGCAATAAATGCCAGTTTTATACACGACGCTGCCTGATGGGATTAGGCCAGATTTGATTTAGTTTTAGTTATCTGCATGCATGTTAGAAAATGCTGATGCTTCATTTATTGAGTTATCCATTTAACACAGCGATTTGTTTCGTATGCAAAATAGAGCAATTTTATGTGGATGAATGTTTTATTTTCGAGTGTAGTTTAGAAAGCGATAAAGTTGCTAAATGCTTTCGAATTGTTTTTAGTATATTAAAGTACCGCTGGCAGTATATTATAATACTATACTGTATATTTCAATGGAAATTACGTAGAGAGATTCAGAATATTTTAATATAATTTATTGCATTTTAACCTATTTATTATGTACTCGGTAACTTCAAAAGTTCACTGAATCTTTGAAATTAATGATGAAAGTTCTATTTACGAGTGTAGATTGAAAGCGCTTTGGGTTGCTAACTGATATTAGAGTATATAAACATTTTCGCGGTATACTTAACCTAAATACCGTTTAAAGTATAATAAAATAGTTTGAGATATATTTAAATACAGATTACGGGAAATAGAAATGTTCACAGTATATTTAAATACCGATTAAAGTTTAATATAATATTTTTGAGTATATTAAAATACTGATTAAAGTATATTACAATAGTTTCAAGTATATTTAAGTGTTTATTATAAAAGTTGCAATAGTTAGCGGCAGCTTTGAAAAAATAATGTAAGTTTACAGTATAATTAAATTCTGCTTGAAGAACACTTTCAAATTGATCAGTATTAAAATATTGATTACGGTATTATTAACCATTGCTTTAAGTATATTATAACTATTGTCAGTATATTAAAATTTAGATTACAGTGTCTACAGTAGTATATTAAAATATTGTATAACAGATTGCAGCATATTTAAATACATAGTTAAGTATTTTTAAATTCAGATTATGGAAATTAAAACAGTTTGAAAAAGTATTTCAAAAATTTTAAGTAAATTTAAAGCCTCTTAAAGTGAGTATTTTAAATAAATCTGGTTCTAAAATGCAGTTAACTTAGCTTTTATTTATTTAATTAAGAGAAAAGTATATGAGAGCTGTTCAAACTTTCAAATAATATCTTAAGCATATAGTAAATGTGTTCATTATTCGATTCAGATGGCCTTAAAAGTATGTAAAGACCTAAAACTAAATTCAAATTCACAAAACTTTACTGAAATTATTACTCGCAATTCGATGAGAGCTCTTAAAGCGCATTAAATGCACTTTTGTAATTTCGCCAGTCAATAAACTGTCAGTGTCATTGCTGACGATGATACAATGCTGCCAAAGTTGTAGTATTGTAAATATTTTAAATGTTCGAGCCATTAGCAAGCCTCGCTCTGGTCTGGCCCCCCAAAACATGCGAGTTAGTTAACTGCTTTGCGTTCGATTTGGCCGGAAATTGCAGTGCACTCTCGAGCATTGCATTGCAGCAATGGGCAATGGGGCAAAACGTACTGCAAAACTGACAGCAACCTGCGAATGCTGAAACGCAATTGCGAATGCTTTGGCTTTAATATGGCCGCTGGGCGTCCGTCGCATTGAACGCAGAGGGATTCCCAGAGCGACCATGCGGCGTATACGCAACAAATTGACTTGTAGCGAGCGGCTCAACGGAGGAGAAGCCAACGGGCAAATGCCCTTCTGCCAAACACATGGCGAGTGCGAATGAATGTGTAAGCATTTTGTAGAATTTGGGATTTTTCGGGATATCTCAATTCGCAAGCTGCCACAGAGTTTTGTGGTTTTATCAAGAGAGAGAGAGAGAGAGAGAGAGAGAGAGAGAGAGAGAGAGAGAGAGAGAGAGAGAGAGAGAGAGAGAGAGAGAGAGAGGAAGATAACTAACAAAAAGGCGGCGACGAGTTTAACTTATTGTTGGAAAAAAGTTTACAGTCACTTCTGACAGTTTTTCGTGGGGGTTCCGTGTGCTGGGCATTGTTGAGTTTGTTGTCCAGCAGCAAGTTTTCTCTCTCTCTCAGTCACACTAAAATGCGCCAATATAAATGTTGATTCAGTGGATAACATTGGCGGAAAGAACTTATATCAAATCATGGCTAACCGACTTGACTTGCTTTGACTTGACTTGTGGAAAACTTGAGTGCAACTGCAACTTCAACCGGTTATCGATTGTCTATTATTTTCATCGATGGCTTGTCTATTGAAGGCGCAATCAGTGGCAATTACATTCAATTTGCTGGCGCATTTTAAAGCAGCGCAGTGTCAGAAGGACGCAAACGTCGCATAGTTTGGGTTAGCAACAATCAGGCCAATTTGATGGCAATTTATTTTAATTAAAATTTCACTAACAGCCGCCAGGCGCATTTGCGTGATTAAAAAGTTTAAAGGCCAGCAACAACAAGAAGAACAACAAACAACTGCTTCCGTTTCAATGTCATAAAAATAGCTCACGTGTCACGCCCATAAAAGTCACACATAAAACAACAACCAAAGTAACTATAAACACAACACAACGAAACAAACAACAACAATAACAACAACACAAAGGCCAAAAGCAAATTTAATTACAAACAAGCAAAACATTAAAATTTGTAATTCCATCATAAAATGTTGTGTTTGTTTTCGTTCGGCTTTTTTGCTGAGCTGAACTGAAGCGGCACCTGCTAAGGATCAGACATCACCCACACTTTGCACATTTAGATTTAGATTTACATTCACATTTACCTACTTGTATTTCCTCAATAAAAGCGCTACAGATTAGCCAATTGCCTTTGGAGATGATTTTTTTTGGGTGGGGGGGATGGACTTGAAATTGCGGTTTTTAATTACTTTATTTTATTGCGCAAGTTTTTGCCTTGAAGATTTCACAGTACATAAAATCAGTGCGGTGTGAAACGGACAGCACAACAACAACAACAACAACAACATGGAACGTTAACATGCCATTGTCCTGCTCCAGTTGTTGTTGTCCTTGAAACTCGGCTATGGCAGCAACGCGAATTTGAGTTGTCCATTGTCCAGAGCTTTGTTTTGTGCCACTTGCTGCAGTTCATTTTACGCTGCTTCATTCGCAGCATTCGCAGATGTTTTGCTGCGTCCGCAATTTCTTTTCTACTCCCAAGTTCTCTTCTCTTCTGACAGCTGCAACTCTTCTCGAATGCAGCTCTAACTGCGACTCTGACTCTGACTCCCAGAAGTCAGTATATCAGTCGACTATGGCTGCTATGCCACATGACACGTGTCACTCGATGGTGTCGCATCCCCCCTCCACCGGACACGTCTTTTGTTTCACGCCTTTCGCCAACTTTAGAGGACAAATTTGCTAACAACGATGTTGAAGCGCATTCTTTACTATGGCATAGATTGAAGTAGATGATTGTTATTCGATATAGTATTTTATTTTAGTAGTCGATGGTTATTCGACATAGTATTTTATTTATTTATTCATTAAAGTATTTGACAAATTTTTTCGATAACGTTGACTTTATAGTTCATTCCGAATGATAATTAATATTGCATTGTGATAGAATGCTTTCATTATATATCAACTTTAAGTATTTATACCATTATTTTAGTTAAGTTTTTGCATATTTTCGGTTGATGTTTAAATTTTGCTTTTAAGCTATTAAAGTCGAATATTTATACAATTTAAAATGACTTTCACATTGTAAAATATTATGTTAGCCTTTGAAAGATTTTTTTCATTTAAATAATTGAAGCATCAAAGAAAAGATGAAATTGAATTAAGTTACTTAAATTTAAGAATAGATAAAACAGTTTTTTTCATAACTTTTTGCTAATAATTATTGCTGACCCGAAATAATATTAATTTTAGTTAACTCTTTTATGAATTTACAATGTGTTTGGCTTTATAAATTTCTTTTAATATAATTTTAGAGTCTTCTCGTCTATTTGTTAGAGGTGAATTGTCTTTCTCTTTTATGGTTTAAAATTTGATTTTGTCGACTACTTTTTTTGTCCAAATATGTTTGATTTTAATATTGTTAATCATTTTTGTTTTTTAAAATTTTTTTTATTATATTAAATGAAGTATTGAATACTGTATTTAATTTATATTAAAAATGTGCTTATTATTTGTTATCTTTTGGTTATGATTTTTTATTGCTATATATTTCATTTCTGCTATTCTATGTATATTTTTTTATATTTAACTTTTTTCGGCTAAGCTATATTCTTACATTATTCTGTGGCTTTCTCACATTGTGCTAACATTTCTCTCATATAGAGCAAAGCGTGGCCAACAAATCTGAATACTGCACACATCTTCATTTTTTATGGCATGGCTTTTGTGACTTGGCATAATTGGCAGCTGTCAGTGCAAACTAATGAAAAACTTGGCCAAAGTATTTGTCAATTAACGCTTATTGTGTGTTCTCTTGTTCTCATTTGTTGATGCCAAATTTTCATATGTGAGCTGTCTTTTATTTCTGCTCTTGTTGAGAAAGGGCAACAGCAAGTTTGTAGAACGAACTGCAGCGTTGCATTTCAAATTTCAATTTACCGACAACTGTTTCGATTGTTTACATTGATTTATTTACGTTGTTGTTTATGCGGTTTTTCGCAATATAGACCAAACACGGCGAAGAGAGAGAGGGGGGAACATTTTTGTGAGCTCGCCTCGCTGTGTTTTCCTCTCTAATCCACTAATACTCGAAACTGTGTCGACTCGGATTCAGATTCGCAGCGTTTCATATCGATTTCGTACAGCTTTCATTTTTTACTTATTCCCCCCTTTCTCTCACTCTCTCGCTCTCTAGTTGCTGTCCCGCTCGCACTGGGCAGGGTATTGAAATGGATTTATTTGGTTTGGCAAAATATTTGGCAAGTCCTGACGCACGGCATTTTTATGCTGTGTTTTGGGCAACGGTTTTACATGCAATATATACAATAGTTGCTGTTTACATTAGTGCCAGCTGCCGGGGCAGCAGGGACGGTAGGCGTGGCAGATGCCAGCAACAACGAAAAGCAGCTCAAAATGGCACAAAAGCATTAAAACTTGCTGTTGTGCATTGTGCATTCTTCTGATTTCGTTTGTTTTTTTCTTTTTTGCACCACCACAACTGTAAAAATATGTACGAGTTTATGCACAAAAGAATATTATTTAGTGCAGCACACACAATGCACACAATTTTCAAAAATATAATTTGCTGAAGTTTCACAATTCAACAGAGTAGCTGCCAATGCCAAAATTTGTAAAGAATGCAACGCAATTTATTGAAGTATCGAAAAAAGTGCATTTACTATCAAAATAAGCTCTGTGCCCAGATGAGCGTTTTGTTTTAGTTTTTTATAATATCGTTGTCAAATTTAGGCACATAAAGTTTGGAGAGAACGGTCACTCTAAATTTGATGCAATCATCTAAGAGCAGCGCTATACTTGAAACGAAATTCTTTGAAATATGAATTGATATATCTATCGCAAATATAAAATGTGAGAAATGGAAATAATATCATATCATTTTGTATTTTTTTTCTCAATTCCATGCCACATTTAGGCAAACACAGATTGTTAAAAACGGGCACTCTTAAATTTGTCGAAATTGAGAAAACATTAATCGATTACTATCGCAGCAGTCGATCGCAAGAAAATAAAAGTAAAATCATATTTAAAACTGTCAAAATAGTATAAGTGCCTAAAATAAAGCAGGCAAACAAAATAAGTCTGGAAAGCTGCATGGAAAAACATTGAAATTTATTCTCTCGAATCGAGCGATAACGATAGTAGTCAAGTTAAGCAATTGCGATTAGTTTGTTGGTGTTTACAAATTTGGCAAAAGTTCTCTAGCATGCTCAAGGGAATTGATGTGGCCACAGCCACCGAGCCTACAGATGATTTCAGTCTCGATCTGGACAATTTAGAGCGTCAGTCCGAAGTCTCAACTCTGCCCAGTGGAAGTCGTCTCAATCCCGATGCACCGGACTTTGTGCCCGGCTTAAGCACCGGAGCCGGCCTGCTGGCCATCAAAATAGTCAACGAATGTAAGTCGAATTGAGAGAGAGAGAGACTGTAAGTTGCTTGGGTATCTTAAAAATGTCATCGTTGTCAGTATCGGATTATCCACGATGGAGCAATGCTACCACCGACACAGTGGACACATATGGACCACGTTACGACAGCATCTGGCGTGAGAATTGTCTGCGAGCTGAGGTGGATGCCGAGGCAATGGTTGAAACACTGAATGCCAGCGGCATTGAGTCATCCACTCGCATAGAGTTTGTGGGTGACGTGGGGCAACAGTCGCCAGTGGACAAGAGATCGACGAAGGCTGCCAGCGATTTGGAGACAACATCGACAGCAACAACAACAACAGTGAGCGGACGTTGCTGTGACAACTGTGCACTGATGTAGGGTGAAATAACATTGCTATAGATGATATTTTTAAAGGTATTCTATGACTTTTAACTGTTGCCAATTTGTGAACTTATTAAAGATTTGTCGCGTTGATGTAAAAATTACAATGTTTATACAAAGTTTAACTTACTGATGAAAAAGGCATTTTTCTATCATAGTTTTTAAAGTTTTATCCTGCTGATGCAGGAATATCATATCACATTAGGAAGTTTTGTACTTATTTTGGAGCATTCTCTCGCTGAGGCCTTCTGTTATACTATATTATTAAGAGCTTTTGTTAACGCTTTGTTTCATTCGGTTTTTATACTATATTTCGAAGTTTAGTTTTGTATTTTAAATAGCTTGTTTAAGCTTTATATCATTGATGTAAAGATGACATTTCTGTGTACTATTTGTATTTGATGTCTTTCTGCACTTTTACTTTTCCACATCGTGAAGTTAACGCATTTTCTTTATACCATATCTCAATGATGATTAAAGTGCTTGCTGATTTAAGAAAAGCATAGCTGGTACTCAACATTTAGAATATTTTCTGAGCATTTTCATTTGCTAATTGTTTATTAGTTAAAATTTATCTCTCTGCTGTAAAAATAATTTACCTATGCTTTATGTTATTTAGACTACTTTGTTTAAGAAAGGCAAAAACCACCGGTCTACATATTTCAAATATGATTGATGTGTCCTAGCTGAATTTATGTAAAGCTTTATCCCTTTGATGTAAGAATTGCATATATATTACTTGATATTTAAATGATTTCTAGGCATTTTCATTTGCCAATTGTTTATTTATTACCATTTATCTCACTGATATTTAAAATGTATTTCTTATATACTTTGCTCGTACTATCTTCGCTGTGTATTCACTGTGCTTATTTAAGCGCTGTCTCGCTGACTGTTTAAAAAGAGCAAAAGACACAGGGCTACACAATAGTTTGGCATAAAATATAGCCTACTTTTCAGCGCTGTAGACGCCGCCAGCTACTTTGTGCTGACTTTCTAATGATGTTGAATATGCATTGAAAGTTGTGCCTTGTGCGAAAATTGCTTCCTTTGCACTCCCGCTCCTTCCGCACTCTCTTTCTCTCTTTTACCTGTCTGCTGCAAGTTGCTGCAACGACACAACGACAATTTCTTGGCTGCTGCTGCTGCTGCTTGGGCGCTTTTGTTTTTGGGCTGCCCATAAGTGGCTTAAGCTCTCGATGTGTGTGTGTGTGTGTTGGGTGGCATAATGAGAAAAGTTTCATGTGCTTTTCATGTCTCATTTAGAGCTGAAAGCAATGTAGGTGGAATTGTTGTACAAGTTGCTTAAATGGCATTGCAAAAGGCGCTGATTGCCAGACCAAAATGCTGACATTTCAACGGCAGCCAAAATGGACGACGCAGCTGATGGTCGGCTGACTTTTGAATGATTAAAATGGCACCGCGGCCATAATTGCAGCATCGAGTTGAAGCATATCTACATACGATGTGTGTGTGTGTGTGTGTGCCAAGCTTGAGCACAGCTGCAGAATTTTGGCGGAAACAATTACCAAGTTGTATGCAAAAGTGCAAATTGCCAGCAATGTCACAAACACCAACACTAACACACACACAAAGTCCAATGAGCCACCTGTGTCGATGGTTGCTGGTTGCTGGTTGCTCGTGTGTGTCCTCTTACTGTTGGCTGCCTCGCACTGTGGATGTCTGTCTGTCTGTCTGTTTGTGCCTGGTTATCTAGCACCTACGGTTGGCAATTTCGTGCAGTTTTGCCCTGATGTTTGTTTATGAAACAAGTCACGTAAATGTCGTTGCCTTTGCCGCTCGCTGCGGGGGCGTTGAACCGACGTCTGCAACAGTGCTCTGCTAGGAACTTGTAAATGGGTGTGGCGGCACCTTGTGGATGCCTCTTCTCTTCTCCTCCGCTTTGCCACTTGCCACTTGCCACTTTTCGGCAAATCGAAAACGTAGCAATTGTCAAGTGGCACGTCACCTGCCAGGCAATTGGCCATGGAGAATTTCCCTTCTCTTCTCTTTTGTTGCGCTTTGTTTTCTAGGCCAACAAAAGTTGGCGATCTTTCGCTGATTGTTGACATTTTGTTTGTTGTCATCGCATGCATATTCATTGACCAAAATTGAACACAACAGCAAAAAGTGTGCAAGTTCTTGCTTATCAAAATATATTTTTGCAAACCAAAAAATAGAAATAGCGTCTCATACATGAATATAAATATACGTACAATGTATAAATATAAATAGAAATCAACACACAAAAATGCCGCCAGCTAAGCGACAATGATACTATTTATTATTTATGCATCGATTTGAAAAATCACCAAAAACAAAAATGACTAATGCAATAGTTTTATAAATAAAGAGCAGTATGAATGGCGCATTTATTGATAGTTCATGATAAATATCATGGCTCATCGTTCAAATGACAACCAAACCAAACCGAGTGGTCAGTTCGAATAACCAACAACTTTTGGTCAGTTGTCGCAATCGTTTAACAAGTGACACGGCTATTAAAAGTGCTTTAGAAAGTTTAGTTGTATGACATCAAAAAATAAATAATAAATTCGAAATATATTTTCGTTGAACTTGACAATTTTAGAAGTGCTTTAAATACACATTAAAAATGCCATAAATATTTAAAATATCTTTTAAAGATTGAGTAATATTTGTAATACTTTTTCGAGAGTATTTCAACTTCGCTCATACGCTCCTTCCTTTAGCTGTTCAATATTTACTCTGAATAGCGCTTGATGAACTTCAGAAAAAATAAATATATTTTTATTTGAATACAATACAACATTACAGAAAAGTTCAACACATGTTTAGAAAGTGATTTAGGTATTTTGAATTCTTCGAAAATATTTCTAGGGTATCTCAGCGTCTCCCATTCGTTACTTGTACTAGCTGTTCAATATTTTTTCGTCGACAGACAACGCTGGCAGCCAGCACTTTTAGTTAAATTGAGCAACAAACACGTTTGGCAATAAAACTGATTTCTTCTTCCACCCTTGCACCCTTTTGCTTCGATGTGCCTCCCTTCATTGCTGGCGCCATCTACCGTTACGTAGCCCCCAACCCCGAAGCTTAAAAAAGTGTTGGAAGCTACCCTTAAAATGCCCGCCGCAATGCGCTGGCGGAGTTTTGCACATTCTAACAGATTTATTTCACTCGAAATAGTTTCATTTTAGTTGCATTATTGTTATTGTTGTTCGTGTTGCTGTTGCCGTTGCTTTTGCTGTTGTTTGCCAGAGCGACTGCAAAAAAGTTTTTCTATTATTTTCAAATTTAACTTTGCCATTTGTTTGAATTTCATGTGAGTGGGCAAGCAAAAGACTAACAGCATATCGAATGCTGTTTGTGGAGTCGGAGAATGGGGAACGGGAAATGGGTGAATGTAAAATGTGAAATGAGAAAGGGTTGCCAAAATACTTTGATATCAGTTTGTTTTCATATATATGATACATATATGATATGAATGAATTAAACTTGCACACACATCGATATGCAAAACTTTGTTCAAAATGTCCTCAAAAATTCAGTGTACGTAATCAGGAAATATATTTCGATTTTGGGCTTAAAAGCTTTTCCCAAAATTACCACAAATGAAATAGAGTTATAATCATATCTCAACTCGAGAGGATTAGTAAGGAGTTTCAGCTTTAATTTCAACGCTCAGAGCAAACAAACAAAACCGAATTCAACTGAGTTGAGTGAATGTTTGCTGATTTCAGTTGGCTGCATTTGATAGCCAAACTCTCGAAAGGCTGACAAAGTCCTTTGCTTTGCATTTGACGCCTCCAAAACAAACACGGCGACAAGCTGCCCAAATTACTGTCGTTGTTGTTGTCGTTGTTGTTGTTGTCGCTGTTGGTGTCAGTGTTGCCACCTTGTTGTATAGGAAGAGCACAAAAAAAAAAAGAAAGAGTGAGAGAGAGAGAAACAAAAAAATAGCAGCGAATGTGTAGGAAGACAACAACATGGCCGCACAAACAGTTGCAAATGTTGCATTTGCATGCATGGCCAGACGCTGCCAGTGGCCTCGACTGTGATTCCCCTCCTCCCCTTCTACCCATCTACCCTCTGGCTTGTTGTACAGGTGAACGTCGCTGCTATTTAGACAAGTGACATATGCGCTACACACATAAACATAGACCTACACAACACACACTCTCTTCGCTCTCTCTCTTTGGTCTCTTCGCTCATGCAACATGCAAAATCGTGTGTCAAAAAGGGAAAAGCAACATCGCCATCGCCATCGCTGTTGGCAGCCAGATAGTAGTCAACGTCGAAGAGTCGACACCTGCGGCGTCGCTGTTGCCGCCACTGTTACTGCGCTTAAGAGGAAGCGTTGCCTGCGCCCAAATTGCAGGAAGCTAACGGGGCAAGCGTTGGCGAAAATGACGAGCGACGAGCGGCAAACAGACAAGCAAACAAACAGTCAACAGCGAGGCAAACTAAGCAACAAACGATGCGCACTGTTTCGGCATACCCTGTAAAGGTTTAGAAACGTGCATAAGACCCTGTGCTTAGAAGGTGTAGAAAGAAAAAAGTATAGTTTAAAAGAATAGTTTCTTTTAAAGTAGAAAGTAGTGTCACAAAGGATTACTAACAAAGAAAAATTTCAATTAAACTTAGAAGTATTGTAAGAAAATAATGATTAACAAAGAAGAGATGCTATTAAAGTGGCAAAGAGTTGAGCGAATTGTATTTAAGCAAACGTTGCGTATACGCAATGTGCACATAGTTAAAGAAAGTAAAATCAGCAAACAGTATAAACCATATTTGAATTTAAATTTCGTATCTTTCCTATATAAAATATGAAAAAAAGGAATCCATTTTTTCATACATATTTTAGTTATCCCGTAATGAAATAAAAGTTAATTTGGATTGCTGTATTAAACTTTTTGCTGTTCGTGTGAAATTTTTTCAATTTCAAGTTGCATAACAAAAGAATGACGACAAAACAAAAGTCAGGCATTCATGCAAATACAGCCACTATTATTTAATTAAATGCTGCTGAATTCTTGTGTGTGTGTTTTTCATTGCATTTATTATAGGAATTTAATATTGAGAGTTTGTCAATTAATAGTGATTTAATAAGTGGAATTTATGCCATTTAGTAGAGTGTCAGTTAACAGTTGAAGTGATGCTTTGAAATTAGAGAATGCTTTAAATAAATGCATATCGATAGCTAGTTAATAATGTGCGAGATTATTGATAGAGAAGATATTAAATGTCATTCACTGTTTGTGACTACAAATTAGTTACTTAATGAATATGAATTTCTTTAAATATAAATTTGGCATACATTTTACAGGGTATCATGTTGTCAACCAGTTGTTGGCTTTGCTCACTCCGCTAACGCGTTGTGTCCCTTATGTTTTGACACAGTTCACAGAACTTGGAAGCGCAATTTTTTGTGTTTGCTTGTGTTTTGTTTTAGAGCCCCTTTTTTATAGTTGTTATTGCTGTTGTTTTTTGTCTGTTTTTAGTTGCAATTAAACATGCAACTGCCGCATAGAAAGGGGAAGTGCAGAAGTAGAAGCAGAAGAAGAAGAAATACAACTGCCTCGACAAAGGACAGACACGCATCCGACATGGAAGCATCACAGCTCATCACAGCACAGTCCAATTTGCATCAAGAGTTGAGCTTTGGCTTTACAGATATCTCATCTGAAAAAGTTTCGCATGAAAAACGCAAGAATTGTAAGAAAATTTTTGGTTGGCTGCTGCAATTGAATTAGTTGCACAACTTGCTGATGAAACAAAAGAGTGTGTGTGTGTGTGTGTGTGTTAAAGTAATTTGAGTGTGTCATAAAAAATAATGAATTACAACTGCAAAATGCAAACTCTCAAAGACATTTTACTCTAATCACAATAGTTGCATCGAGTTACATCATCAATCATATAAGAAATTTGTGTGTGTGTGTTGCACATTTGACTTGTCCTTTGTAATCAGTCAATGGTTGGTCAATAAATTAATATAAATTTCTACGAGAGATGCCCACAAAACAAATTGATATAAATAATGATGATGGAGTATCGAAAGAGAGGGAGAGAGAGAGTGCGTGTCAACATTTGTCAGTCAACAATGTTGCCGTTTGACACATTTCAATTAGTGCTATTATGTGTCTACAAATATAAACTGAATGCTCGATACAATTCTTATATATATTGCGCTTGTATTATATTTCAATTAAATCTACCATTCACCTCAACAAAAACTCAATCAAAGTGCAATTACACATACATAAAAAGAAAGAGAGAGAGAGAGAGAAACCTGTCACAGCTTATTCATAAATAAATGATGATAAAATGGGGCATGCTCGACTTGTAGTTGCGCTGTGAATGGAGAAAAGAAATCAAGCTTTGAGGGTGTCGAAATGGGCAAAACTTTTAAATATTTGTGTGCTATTTATTCGACTGTGGCTGCTGGCCAATTTATATACATTTCTATGGCAGCAGACAGCTGCCTTTTGTGTGTGTGTGTGTTGAACCTTTATGTATATAAATATTTCAGCTGGCTCGTCCGACCTTTTGTTACTAATTAATTTATATCAACATTTCAATGCTAAGCCCAACAAAACAATCAGCTTAATGTCAGATAGCACACACACACAGAGAGAGAGATCTTTGTTTTTCTCACTACACATTTGGAACGTGGGTGGAAGCCAAGGAGGTTGTTCTTAAAGTTTGCCAAAAATAGCAAAAAGTGTTTAACGCGTCTGTTATTCAAAAATATCTCTATTGTATTTCTAGTTTTGTTGATTCTTTCACTTGTCACTTGTCTGTGAAATAAATCAAAGGAGGAGAGTGTAAAACTTGTGCATGTTTTATTTATAAAGTTGTCTTGTAAATTGTTTCGATTTCTTGGAGCTGCCTCCTTTTGTTTGACTTGGCTGTGATTGTATTTAAAGGATTAACAGCCTCAAGGCTGCGGATGCGGCTTTGGCTACTTTCACACGACTCTAGGATTAGCTTGGCGGACGAAGACGACGACGACAACGACAACGCTGACGCCTTCTGTGTTTATCTTTTGCCAAGAAGCAGCTCACACTTTATCCCCCCCTTGTTGTTGCTTGTTGGATGTTTGGTTGTTTGCTTTTGGTTGACTGTTTAAGTTTGGCGCTTTGTCTAGGCACAGGCCGCAAAAACTTTGGTCACACATGACGCCCTTGGTGTGATTTAAAGTTTCGTTCTCACAAATCCGGTCGCTCTCTCTCCCACTCTTTCTCCACTCACTCCCAAGGAAATCACAAATTAAATTATAGTCTTTTGTGTGCGCACACAAATCGATCATAAAATACTAATTACCAACTAGCTAGCTGCAAACTAAACGCGTTAACACGCGCCAGACGAGGAAGGAGCAAGGCAGAGGGACAAACGGGACACGGAGAGCGATTAAAAGCTTAATTATCCCATTGCGACACTTCATTAGTTTCGGGGGCGTTCAAGGATCTTGTAGTCCTGCGTCCTGCGTCCTGAGTGCTGAGTGCCGAGTCCTGCTTCTGGCATCACGTTTATTGCAATTAATTTTCTTGAGTTTCAGTTTTCAGTTTCGGTTTTAGTTTTTGTTTCAAGCGACCTTTGGTCAACGGCTTCCCATTGCTCATGTGGTCAACACATTTGCTGTCATTGCTCAATTAAATTTGGCAACACACTCTCGGTGAATCAGTTTTGCGGCCATTGTTGGCTATTTCTTTAATTTTGTTGTTGTTTTTGGTATCGTTGTTAAGCGAAGCTAATGGAAATTTCCTGTGGCCAAGCCAAATAAAAGAAATACAAAAAAAAAAGCGAAAGCAACTTTAGCTTATTTTCTTTGCGCGCTGCTTTCAACAGATTCAATTTGAAACGCTACATTGAATTAAATTACGTGAGCGAAGGGGAAACTGCGGCGCAGCAGAGAATATCAGAATGAGAATGCGAATGCGAATGAGAATCAGAATGAGAATGAGAATCAGAATGAGAATGAAAAGATGCCAAGTGATGGCATTGAAGCGTGGGTAACGGCCAACCGTAACAATAATATGGCCCACAAAATCGCATAACAATGAAAATGGCTAAATAAAAGCCAAACAATAATAGTAAAAACTCGCTAGCAAAAAGCGAGCAACAACTTTTTTTTGCTTTTTTAAGAGCAACAGTTTTTTGTAAACGAATTGCAAATACTCTAAACATCTTCAGAGAGAAATCTAGAAATTGCATAAAATAAATAAAAAAAAAAAAATCAACGAATTTGGAAAAATTAAGATATGTCTTACAAGTTTTCTTTGGCTATTAAATGTTATCTTAAACTGTCTATAACACATCTTTTTTTTGTTTGATTAAAAAGAATAAAATCCAGTGGTGAAAGTTTCCACAAAATTCTTTTTAGTTTTTCTTCTACTATGACTTTGCTACTTGAGTTCACACTGTGTATGAAATTGAATTGAATTAAATATTTTTAATATCCATAGATTTAGAAATGTTAAAAATGGAAAATGTGAATGATGCAAGTATTTAGCATGAAAGCTAAACTAAAACTTCACTAATTCTAATTCTTATTTTCGTAGATTAAAAATTATTTAAAAAGAAGAATGAGGACAAAGTTAGTAACAAAACTACAGATGAACTTCTTTAATTTGCAGAAGAAACTTAAACTTATATTTAGCATGAGAACTAAATATGAACTTCTTTAATTTCCAGAAGAAACTTAAGTAGAGGTCAGCTCTGACTTATGGCCAAGTTATATTTGATAGAGTATGCCGACGATGACCTACAGAAAAAGGGTCATCGGCTATTGTGAAGACATGTTGGGTCTATTTTCTTGGGGGGGGGGGGGGGGGGGGTCTGCTAAAAGAGGAAATAGGCTAATGTGCTTAGACTCTCAAATTGCCAGCAAAGAATCAGTCAATTAGGCGCACAGTACGTTTTCAGTTTCAGTTCAAGTTTGAGCTCCAGTTTTGCGGGTAGATGCTTTTCTTCTTCGAGGTTGTGGATGGTGGAAATGGCCGAAAGCCATCAGAAAAATCGACATAAATTATGTGTTTTATGTCTTGGCTAGTTGACTTTTTGCATTGAACCCGCTGCATAAATCACCCAATGCTAGCTAAACTGTCCAAGTCAGACAAACTAAAAGAGGGAGGAGGAGGATGTGAGGTTGCAATTTCAACTCTCACGTAGTTCGTTGCGGGCCAAAACTGATGCTGCACGTTTTTTGAGGCGCCACCGCTGCAGCAGTCGAGTCGAGTCGAGTTGAGTTGGTCGCACAAATTTGGCACGTGTGATAAACTCAAAATTGTTGCAGCCAACTACAGCAGCAGCCGTTGCTGCAGCGGTAGCTTCTGCCAGTGTCAGCAAAAAACGAGGCTAACCAAAAACTTTGGCAGATTTTTCGGTTATCTGTCGCACATGCAGTTGACCTTTTGGGCGTTCGCAAAAGTTCGCCACGCTTAAAAACTATTAGCTGCGGGCTTTCAATATTTAAACATTACACACACACACAACACACAGCTGTGCAATTGGATCGCAGAAAACTTTGCACATTTTATATGAATAACAAAACTATGCGAACTATTAGTTAGCTCGATAGCGATGCTACTTTTTTCTTTCATAAAGTGAGCTCAGCTTAGGTGCATTTAATGGGCAGGCAGCCTGCAGCACTTGAATGCATAAACAAAACACATGTTGCCCAGTTGAGTTGAGAGGGAGTTTAAGTAGCAGTCAACTGAATTCGGACATGACCCTTAGGTGTTTGCTCGTACTTAGGCCAATTACACTTCGGGCCGAGTCCAGTGGAATGATAACCCTTTGACGGCGGCTGAGGCGGGTGAATGAACCAACCAGAAGCCAAAGTCAGTCACTGCGTTTGTTTGCCCGCTGCGGTCAACGCGCGACTAATTAAAGGCCGCGCACGTTCACCCAAGGGGGTCAACGGTGAAGGGGGGAGGCGTGAAGGAGTTGGGGGGATATGTCGTCGTGGGATCAGAGGTAACCAGAGAGCAGAGCAGAGCAGAGCAACGTACAGTAAAGCTGAGGAAAGAGCGTAGATTTCATTTTTGGGCGACGACTAATGGCTGCACTTTGACCGCAGCTGCCACATGAGTTGCAGTTGCAGTTGGAGTTGGAGGCAACATTATGCGAGTAACACGAGTGCAACATATACTCTTTAAATACCCGGTAAACAGTGTGTGAGAAAGGTATGGCAAATTAATGACAACTGTCTGCCACTCGAGAACAGAGAATAAATAAGCTACAGACACCAATGTGAGAGATTTAGTTATGTTATCAATCAACAATGATCGCTCTGGTCTAAATTATACGTTCGGCAGTACAAAATCTCAAAAAAGAGTTGATAGAGTAACAAAGAGCGCATAAATAATATCAAGAAAAAGTTGCCAGAATAGCTGAAAGAGTGTAAAGTCAATATAGCAAGTGCTAGGTGGCAATTATTTTATTTGTCCTGAATATCTGATATTGATTCATCAAAAATCTAAGCCTTCTAGCTCCTACCTTTTGTGTAAAATATAATCAATATAATTCATGTTACATACGAGCGAAGTTGTGAGTAAAATAACAAACTTTCTGATACACTGACATATCTATCAATTCACAGCTCAAATGGGACGATATTTTAGTTTACATTAAAAAATAGCTTATTTTAAAATAAAACTACCTTGATTAAAATGCGGTATATTTTGAACATAATAGTATATCGATATAGCATATATAGTCATAGGTATATTTCAGTATTTTTGGTATGTCGATTTGGTATATTTTAAAAATAATACCGCACCTTGTTGTTTTTATTGAAAATGGGTGCGGTATATTTTAGTATTTTTAGGTATTTGGTATATTTTCAGAATATTTTCGCATTGTATTGATTATATTGAAAAGGTACTGAGATATATTTTAGAATTTTTCAGTATATATTTATTTGGTAGAAATAATACCGATGGGCTTTTCTTGAATAAAGGAGGTACCGGGTATTTTACAGTTGAGCATACTCAAGCTTTCTTACCTACTTAATCAATCTTAGAGATCAATTGGATTTATTTTCAACCTAAGTGACTGGCGGGTATCTCAAAGTCGTGCACACTTGCTCATTTATTTTTCGACGAGTTTTTGGAGGAGTGAACGGACGACATGCTGCTGTAATTTGCAACTTAAAACTGTTGTCCAGCGATGTTGGATGCTGTGCTGTGTGCTGTGCTGTGTGCGCTGCTAATGCCAAGTGCTGATGCAGCAGCCAGCAACGCGCTATTTGAATGTGATTTAATGTGAAAACCAGTGGAGTTCTCTGCACTTTACCTCTCCTCTTCTACCCCCTCAGAATGGTCATGTGAAATGAGTCATTACAGATATGCAATCAGGCAGCGAATGTTGTCTGTGCACTCGATGTTATTGTTGTCGCTGTTGTTGTATCCACAGTTGATGTTGCTGCTCTTGTTGTTGTTGTTGCTGTTGTTGCTGGTGTCGAGTCTAACCCGCAGCGTTGGCAAGGCGCCGACCACATCGAGTCATTTGTTAACAACCAGCGCGCGGTTTTGTTACACCAAATGCGCGGAAGTGTGTAGTCGGATGTGGTTAAGCATACGCCATGTTGCCCATCAAAATGGCCTTTTTGCCATCGTTATTATTGTTGTTGCTGGCATTTCATTTCGCCAGCTTCTCTTCTCTTTTTTTTTGTTTTCATGTGTTTTAGCCATTTACTGTGCTGCTTCTTTGGCTGCTGCTGCTGCTGCTGATTTTTTATTAACCGAAATGCATGAAAATCTATGCACGGATACTCGCGCAATAATGCGAAATTTATGGCACACAAAACGTGACACTCCTCCACTCCACGTCGGATGCTACACATTTTGTATTTGACTGGATTTGAATTTTGCAGATTTCTAGATTTAAATTTTCACATTCGAATTTGGATTTAGATTATGGGACTGCGACAGTTGCTCAGCGTGTTGTTTTAATTGGTACTACATCGAATAGAGTCGAGTGGAGAGTGAATTCTCAGTTTGTGTATCGCAAATTACGCAGAGTTTATGGCATTTAATTTTAGTCTGGCAACAAACAGAACAACGCAAATTTGTTGCATTTGTCGCACTTGAATGCCAACAAATAAACAATCCCAAATGGCTGGTTGACTGTCCATTTTTTTTAGCCATTACACAACCGCACTCCATTTGGTTGTGTTTTCTGCCATTGTTGCCTTTGGGGGTATTATAATTTCCACAGTTAGTTTGGCAACTGTTTTACCGTCAAGAGTATCGACTGTTCGACTGGAAACAAATGCGCTTTTTATGCAGTTTTCGGCGCTCAATTTTCATTTGTTAAATGCAATTGAGGTTGTTTCCCAAAAGGCATTTGGCCCTTTTTGTATTATTATTAAATGTAAAATAGTTGGCTTTCATTTTGTTGTCCATTTAAATAACCAAATCAGATACACAGCAATAAAGCAACCAAAAAATAATACACTAAAAGCAAAAATGAGACACGAGGAGATCATCACAATCGAGCAGCTCAACTATCGCATACTCATTGCAAAGAAAGTTCATCTGCTACGCGATCGTTGGAATGATCGCTTCGGTTGGTATCCCACGGCACAAAAGGAACACTACAAGCAATATGCAGAGATCTATAAGGAAAGTCTGGCGGAGTATGGCGAAGAACAGTTCAAGAAGTATGCGAAACTTCGTTCGTTGCGAGCTGTTCACACAGCTGCCATCGATGATTCCAAATTGGATGGCTTGAAGAAGGTCTGTTGCTATCCCTTGACTCACATGGCGGAATATAGGCCATCGAAGACCACAAATGGCGAATACGGACTCGTGGTGCCAGGACATCATCATCGGCACTGTTAACTACAAGTTGTGACAGCAATTTTGACTTGATGGCAATGTTCACTTAAACTTTTGCCGACAAGCGATTGATCAATTACAGAAGGAGTCTGAGTTTAACTGTGTATTGCTTTTGTCTGGGAAGAATACAGAAGTTTATAGAAGTGCAGCAAGAGACTGGCTGTTGAATGAAATTGTAAATTTTAAGTGTATTTTGATGGCTAAAAGAATAAACTGATGAATAAAGCTTTTTAAGTTAACTCTTTAATGATAAGAATACTTTCTTAAGAATATGTGTCTTCTAATTTTCAAATTACATTTTTAACCTACATATGTTTAAAATTCTAAAAAATAAATCACTGCTTTATGACATGATATTTTTAACTACTTGCAAATGTACTTGAAGAAGTCAAATGCTCATATGATGTGTCGGTTAAAAATAAAAGTAGAATAGTGTTCTTATATGCTGCAGAGGTCTTTTAGATATAACAAATTTGTTAGTCATAAAAAACCTAGGATTTTAAAAAGCAAACGTCAGTTATCTAACAGAATTCACCAGAGTAGTGCCAGTCTATTTATTTGTTCATTGCATTTATTTTTAAGGCAATAAGCGTGGAAGTTACTTAGCTATAGCATTCTTACTTTTAAATTTATTTCATAGCTCACCATACTTTTCTGATTCTTTTTTCATTGCAGTTCATCTAACATCATGCAGTGAGCCACAGGTGAGTGTTTCACAATCAAAATATACAATAGTATCTATAAAATTTATATTGACAAGTGTGTTTATTAAGCGTCATTGAAAAGCTGAGTAAGCAGGTTCTTATGTTCCCCCTTTTCTGTAGTCTAGAGATTATTTGTAGTTGTAAATTCCAGGCATTGATAAATCAAACTAGTATCAATCTTTTAGTGTGTATGAATCTGTTGAATGTGCTTGTTTAGAAGGCACTTCTTGCATTAAAAAGCTTAAGTAGGTGTGGTCAGACAGCAGAGTGTATACTTTATATCCAATACTGCTATTAGAAATGTTCTCTAAAACTTTCCTATTAAAAAACTTTGGTTTAGAAAGCAACAGACAACAAGTTATAAATGAAAGTATCTTAAACCCTGAGTTTACAGGTCTTCTCTGTAAGCTTATGAGCACTGTTGAAGAAAACACTTTTATAAAAGTAATCTTTTGCATATCAACATCTTTCTCTTATTGTTTCATATATAGTCGTTATTTTTTAAAATCTAGTATTAAATACTTCTGAACTGTCTGCCTTCACTCGACGCGACTTTAATTGCAAAACATTTATCTCAGTTCTTAAAACAGATTCCAATCTGTTGAAAACGAACACTGAAGACAGCTTTGCAGGGTATTTTAAAGTTCTGTACTTTCACTTTCACTTTCTCTTTTCGTTTTTAATTATTTTTGGTGCTGCAATGGCCGTTGGCCACATGCAGTTTTCTCTTCGTTTTTCTAGCTTTTTTTTTGTGCACTTTGTTTGGGCTTTTGCTTTTATTTAATTTGTGTGTAGCATGTTTGCATTTTACAACTTTGATTTCTTGTTGCGGTTGGTTTAGTGAAGCGAGGAGTGGAGGAAGCAAAAAAGCTGTGAGTGTTGGCCGAGTGTTGCAAATGCTTAGTGGAATTTCCATTTTCATTAAGCAACAAGTTTTTCCCAGTTGACTGCTAATGCAAACACAATCGCAAAACACTTTTGCACAGACTATGTGAAATTTTCCTGGTGTGGTGTGAAAAGCGAAAACAGCGAGCGACAGTCGCAAAACTTTTTAATCTTGTTACGTGGAAAAATAATAAAATTAAAGCTGGCTGCTGTTGCTGTTGCTGCAGGTGAAATGCTTTGCGTATTTCAATAAGCCATTTAAACTGATAATTGTTTCGCATAAATCATTTGGCTCAGCGGCTGAAGTTGAGCCTTCAGTCTCTCTCTCTCTCTCTTGAACTCCTACTGAAATGACCTTTGCCACAACACCGAAAGTTAATTAAAAAATTGTGGCCATTGCGCGGCCAGCTTTTGTGTATAAGTATGCCCGACCAAATAAACTGCAATTCAATTAGGGACATGGCCATAAATAAGCCACACCCACATTCACACACACACACACACATACTTAAAGGGACAAAGAAGCGCTAAAGTTGAAGCTAAAGCTGCGGCTGAGCTTGAGGCACATTTAGGTAAATATTATTATAATTTTTGCTTTTATCGCATGTTTTTTTCTTTTGCTCTGCGGTTTAATCTTTTATAAATAACAAATGGCTCAACTTGCGTTTTCACTGTGTGGCAAGTTTAGACAGCATAAAAAAGCAGGCAGACAGACAGACGGAGAGAAAGATTCGACTATACAAATACCTACAAAATACTTGCACTGTGCCAACTTTGGCTAAAGTAATTATTTTTAATAATTGACTCGCCGTTGTTTGGTTTTTTCCTCCATTCTATTTTTTGTTGCTTCTGTTGCTGTTGCTGTTCGTGGTGTTGCCCCAAATTTGAACTTTGAACTAATTTGGCAAAGTTTTTCGGTCTGCACTGCGTGTGGCTCTGGCAGCTGCTTTGGTTACAACGAGAGCAACAAGAGCAGCAGCCAGCCAGCCAGTAGATAGCAGCCAGCAAACCACAGCGCGTTACTTAAACTAATTAAATTTATTGGTTGGCAACAGCGATTTGCAAGAATCTTTCAACTTTCAACTATTCGATGCAATTTAACAATATTTAAATCAAATTAAATGCGCTTCAAATGCATGTTTATACCCGCTACCCGGTAGAAGGGTATTATACGCAGAGGGAGGCATTCGGAATTAGTCTGTCTGTCTGTCTGTCGGTAGGAACATCTACATCTCAAAGACTAGAAGACATAGAGCAAAATTATAGCTGACAATCTAATATAATTTAATCTCAATGGTATATTTTGAATATACCAAATATAGTCTACGGTATATTTTTAATATTTTTGTGGTATATGAATTTGATTTGCTTTTATTTACTATATATAGTGAGTATCTCGTAGTCAATATCAATAAACTAAATATTGCCTTTTGTAAATTTTTAGTATTTGTGCAGTGTTTTAAATAGGTATATTCTTAAATTTGTACCGCACTGAGTAACAATGTCAATATACCAAATATAGTCTCTCGTATATTTTTAGTATTTTACAGTATATTTATTTGGCATATTGTATCGCACTGAATAACACTATATCAATATACCAAATATAGCATATGGTATTTTCTTAGTATTTTTGTGGTATATAAATTTGGTATATTTTAAAATGAATACCACACTGTTTTGCTTTTTTCACACAGCGTAACTCACAGTCGAATAAACTTGACTTTCTTAGTTATTAACTTTCAACAATTTGATGAAATTTAACAATATTTAAACAACAAGAGAAGTGCTTCAAATGCATATTTATCTCCATTGCCGATTAACTTCCGTTTTGGGAAATGCATTTGCTTCTAATTAAATAGCTTCGCAAAACAAATAGCGCACAATATTAATTTGCATTTTGAAGCGTTTTAGTTAATCGCACTCGCAACAGCTAAACCAAAATGCTGTTGGCAAATATTTGGCAATTATTTTGTCGCGCAAATAATTAAATATGAATATAAATTTAATGCTGCAGCATGCACACATAATTGTGCATTGATTTCAGTAGGTTTATTATTAGTAATGCAGTAAAGTTGATGGCCTTGCATTCAGTTGGCGGTTAACTGCAATTTTCGTTAACCAAGTCAGTGAACTGCGAATGAAAGTTGAGACACAACTTGAGCAATACTTTAATACAACCTTTTGACACGCGCGACCGAAATAAATTAGTTGGCATCTCAGAATGCGACAGGCAGCAGTCAAGTGAAGGCATTTAACTGATCGCCATAAGCGACATCATTTACAACCACAAGACTGCGAGGGGTCTCTTTCCCTCTCTCTCTTTCTCTTTCACTCTCTCTTTCTCTCTCTTTCTTTTTGAGCATGTGTCGTATACTAAATTGCTCTTTTGGGTTTTTGTCAAATATTTTTTTCGCCACTGCTTGTTGCTGTTTGTTGCCTGAGTTGCTGCCATATTTGACTTTGGCAGCTCTTTTGGGGGGCTGCTGCCCGCGACGAGTCTCATGCCTCATGCCTCATACCCCATGCCTCGTGCCACGTGCCACGAATTAAAGTGAAAGTCTTATTAAACTTTCAGACACTGCGAAAACCACTTGACAGCGAGTCGCAGACGCATTCACTCGAGCAACATGTTATATTTACTGTTACTTTTATTTACTTAAAATGCGACAGCCCTTCACAACAGCAACAACAACAACGACAACAGGAAATATAAAACAAAATAAATATAAATTACATATGCAGCGCAACGAAGCGTAAATACTCTCTAGCTGAAGTGCAGACTAAATTTCTATGGCAAACTTAACTTCATATTCCTATTAAATTACTTAAATTTTTGTCTCTTGCTATTCTTCGCATTGATCAAATGTTTCTGCAAAGCAAAAAAGACACAAAATGTAAAATATTTTTGATGTAATTAAATCACTTTTAAGCTGGATTAGTAACTTATAGAAACAGCTAAAATTAAACTTATTTTTTAATATAAAATTCTTTTATCCTATTCTCTCACTCACTAAGAATTAAAATAAAATTAAATTCACTCATTATTCTCTTTATATTATTTATTTTTGATACATTTGCAATAACGTATAATTTTGTTGTTTGCATTTTTATTTTGATTTATTTTTTATGAACATGTAACAACCTTCATTAAATGCAATATTTCCAGCCATATTCCTTAAACATTTTCACAGGCTAAAGAGTTGTAATATTTTGTTGAATAGCTCTTATTGTCGCCAAGTCAAACGGTTTATATAGTCTTTATGAAATTTGCAGTACTCTGTGTGTGTGGAAAAGCATATCAAAAATGTCTCAGCGCGGCCCACAACAAAATATTTACATTACTCATCCGCCGCTTGGGCCGCTTGGTTGTTGTTCGTTGGCATTTGCCTGAAGGCCCCAACGGCTGATCCGGCACACGCTATGCGTATGAGTGGGTGAGTGTGTGTTGTGTGTGTGTGTGTGGGCGACACACACGCGCCTGACTGCGATTTAGTGTAATTTCCGCAATCATTTCCTACAGCATTTTATTCCGCTGCGCGCATTGATACGATGCCCAAGTTCGCGTCTTGCCCAAGAGAGTGAAAGAGTGGGAGAGAGAGAGTGGGAGTGCAGTAGAGTGAGAGGGAAGACTGACTAACTGACTGACTGACTGACTGACTGACTGAGTGTTTGACTGACGCCCTTTAACCTTGGCAGCAGCTGCTTGATTTCACATTTTATTTTCCCTACAAATTTTCAAACGAATTGCACAAATGCCTTGCGCCCACCGCCACGCCCCCCCGCCTCCCCCCGACGTTCTCTGACCGCCTTTCACTTATTGGATAGCAGATACAAATTTGTGGGCTTAGCGCTAGTTTTCGTTTCGCCGGAGTCCGGCTTTGTTCGGCAATTTTTGGGGCGAACTTTCGGTTTCATTTCTCTTTCTCACTCTCTGTGTGTGTGTTTGGCATTTAGCGAAAATTGCTGGAAATTGAATTATGGCATTCAGTGCATATTTCGCCGGCTCGCCGTTGTCGTTGTCGTTGTAGTTGTCGTTGTGTCTCAGTCAAATGCTTTTGCATTAAATTTATAGCGCGCAATAAACTTTTGCGGTCGCTGGCAGAAACTTCAACGCGCCAAATACCGCAGGGCAATTACAGCAGCACAAAAGGGAGGACTCTTTAAAAAAATATACGAAGGGAAGTGGAAGGGAAACTAGACCCAGCTAGAAGCTAACCAAAAATCTACATGCATAAATATATGTTGTGTGTGAGTGTGTGAGGAGGCCGCAGGGTCGGAAGCGTTCAGTGGCCAACAGGATATGCTCTTGTGCATTGGCTTCCAAATGATTTGCTTACATTTGCCGCTCTCATTCATGAATTCTCTTTTAAGCAGAGAGCAAGAGCACACCGAGAGTTTTATGAATAATATCCTCGAGGCATTAATTTTCAAATTGGTTATTTTGCCCATTTTGTTGTCGGTGGTAGTCGGTGAGCATGTAAACAACAAGAGCACATATCTGAGTATATATACATATGTACATATATAGAGCATAGAGTAGAAACATTCATGCCTCGCAGCCTTATTGGGGTAACAGACCGTAAAGAGCGAAATATGTGTAATATGATTAAATTTTATCAACAACAAAGCAGAAAACAAGCTCAGTCCAAGCTGAAGCATAACCCCAAGCTCAACTGCTGCTGTTGCTCTCGTTGCTGTTGCAAGCAACCCTCGACGAAGCAACATGAGGCACGTTCAACAGCTTCGACGACATCTATAAATGTATTTATATAAAAGATAGACGTTCGTTCCGTTCGTTCGTTTCGCTCATATATGAGAGCATTTCCTCATCTTCATCATCATCGATGTCATGTTCTTTGCTTTTGATTCTCCTTTCATTTTATTTTATTTTGTGCTGCTGCTGCTGCCTTGTGGCAGCTTTACATGTGGCAATGTGTTATTTATTGCTCATTTATGATTTGGACGCGCTTCATCTTTGTGCGACACATTGTCAACTGACAAACACATCGAAATCAGATGGCAACAAGCAGCATAAAGCGTAAAGTAAAGGACACGCTTCCTTAATGCTCTCTCTCTGCAAGTTTATTGCTGTCGGTTCTTCAAGCTGCTCGCTATATATGAGATTCAACCATGTATTTGTCAGACTGAGTCTGAGGGAACTCAATCGAAATTTGTATGTTTCTATTTACATTTAACTACTTTCGTAGTTTCTTTATAAAGTGATATAATAGTTTATAATAGCTATCAAAGGCTTCATCTAAATTTCGATTGATGGAACACACAATTTGTATAGATATGTGATTTACTTAATAGACATCAACTGAAGTTAACTCAAAAGATTTCAGCATTCTGTTTATACTTCTATTGATTGACATTTATTTTCATTATATTTCAATAACTGTTTTGGAAGCATAATTCGCTTATAACTCAGAAATTTTAATATCTGAATGAAATTCAATCGACCTTCTTTAGATAACATAGTATGTTTCCATAAAATTCTATATAATCGTTAATATATTTATATTGCAAATCAATTTTATAAATTTCTTTACTTTAACTTTTTTCTTTCACTTTTCTGTTTTATCTGAGCTGTTTGTTATTAAGTTTTTTAATTTTTTCAAAGCTCTAATTCGCATATAGTCAATTGGCCTTTACCATATTATACCTTATAGCATTAACCTTTTGAAATGAAGTTTAGTAATTAATCGCAGGTTGCATTTCATCTAAATTCTTGCCTGATTTCACACATAATTTGTATTAATAATTCGCATAACTGAGTTATGCATTTATCATAATACAAAAAAACAACATTTTCCTATTAACTTTCTATATTTCATTATATGCAAAGTTGCTAAAAAAAATTGATTTTTTTTTTGTTGTATATCTTTTAAATTCGTAATTATTTGCTAGGTGCATTCGATGGCAATTGTTGGCTGATACAACAAACAATTTATATTAATAATTCGCATAACTTTCACAGTTGACATACGGCAGCAAAAGACACACACACACACTCACACACACACACATACACACATGCCACTCTGCTGGAGTCTGCCACAAATGCCGCAATTGCAATGTGCAGCAAAGTTTTGCCTGTGCTTGTTGTGCACTCATTACAAGTTGCAACATGCGGCTGTCATGTTGCGCGTATAATCAACCCACACTGCACGCTGCTGCTGTTGCTGTTGCTGCTTGTCTGGCTGTTTTGCATATTGCGTATACGCAATGTAGTTTCGCATTATGCGTCGCATTAAATTGACAACTGTTGCTGTCTGATTGAATTTTGATTGTTGCCTCGCATTTTTGCATAAATTGCACTGCAACAATGCCAAACAACTCGGCGCCAATTATGCTGACAACTTGTCTTCGCCTCGCTTCGCTTCTCTTGCTCTTGCTCTTGCTCTTGCTCTTCCTTCATCTCTGTCTTCATCTGCATCGCTATCTCTTCGCTGTTGTGTCGTGTGCAACTTCATTTTGCCGCGTTTGATAAATCTAATAAGTGTCGCGGCCGTCATGCAATATTAAACCGCGTTACTGCTGCCACGCCCACAGCTGTTGCCGCCTCCCCCCTGCGCGTTAGTTTACCTTTAAGGTTAACGCTACGCAAAAGTTTTGCAACTTGTCGGCGGCAAAAGTTGCACTTAAATTCTGACATTACTTTATTTATTTTTTTTGCTTCGCATTTTTTTCCGCCTTTTTTATATCATCAGCCGCTGTCGCTGCGCTCAGCCTTCACTCACCTAGGCAACAATGCACATTGCAACTTTTTATTATTGTATTAGCAAAAGTTTTTTACGCTCTTACTTTGCCCTGCCACATTGCTTTTACTTCTTATCCAGTTAGCGCTTTAAACTATGCTGCATGCCACAGCTGCAAAAATTGCAATGCAGCCAAAGAGAAAAAGTAGAAAAGCTATACGGATAAAATATATACTGAAGGCATGATTTGGTATATAAATATACTATTACATTTAAAATATACCATAAAGTACTGAAATGTAATAAAGAAATATATCATAAAGTAAAATATTTATATAAACTAATATACTATATAATACTGATATATACAAAGTATAGTATATCGATATACCATTTCATTAAAAATAGACCATAAAATACACATATATCACATAGATATACCATGAAGTAGAATATTGCATTTTAAATAATATACTGGAAAAATACAAATAATATACCAAATGCTGTCTTTGGTTATTTTTTTTTCATAAAGTAAAATATTTTAAATCAAATTAAATAGTGAAGATACAGTAAAAAATTCCGAGTGCGAGATTTGGTATATTGATATACTACAATATATTAAAAATATACCAGATTGCTTAAAAGCAAAGTTGTAATATCATTTCTACAACATAAGCAATATTAAGTTATTCCTTCGATTTAAGGCATCGCTGTCTGTTGTCTAATTAAAGCAATGCTTTGGCCTATGAATGCATTCAAGTGCTCAATTACAAGCTGCAAGTTGTTGCCTGGCAACTCAAGTGCTTCGAGTGCCTTGTTCTCGCATCTATTGCCAATTCCAATCGACTGAAACAGTTGCAGCTATAAACGTATGTGTTGAGACGTCTTTTCTTCTTTTAATTTTTTAATGCCCAACTCACAGAGCAGAATTTCCATTAATTCTGTGTGCAGCAAATGAACAAAAGAACAGCGCCTTCAGGTGCACATTCAACACACAAAAAAAAGCAAGAGGGAGAGAGAGAGAGAGAGAAAGTCTGAACGAAGTTTGCCATTGATAAAATGTGCCAAGGGGTATGATGATAAGGGAGGGAGCAGGGAGGGAGGCAGCTATCAGCGGCATCGGGTGTTGATTGTGCTAAATAACTGCACAACAATGGGGCCTAAGTACGTTGATAGAAAAGTAATGAAAGCCAGTCGAGCTGAGCTTCTCAGCTACAAGCTACAAGCTGAAAGCTGAAAGCTGAAAGCTGCAGGCAGCGCCTGATTGGTAGCGCCAACAAAGGCTAATTCGTTGGCTCTGGCTGAGTGGCTGCCCATAGTCCTTGCTTCCCTTCCCCCTCTTTGGCTGTGTGCCACAATAATTGGTAAAAGTCGAAGGCAGGGAAATAGAGAGGGAGAGAAATACAAGTATAAAGCCAAAACAACATGAAGCAAATCGAAAAACAAAAGACGAAAATTGTGTAAAGTGGTTTTATGGAGCAACAAAATAGAAAAATAGGATTTACCACACTAACACACATACACACAGACACAATCATACATGGGCACTTGGGATGTGGCCAAGATGGAGAATGCCTTAAGGTTAAAGTAAAGATTGCAGCAGCGGCTCAAATGGATTTACGTGTTGCGAATTTTAATTAAACGATAAAAAAGGGCAACAGACATTGCTCAGCTCAGTTCAGCTTCTCGAGCTGTCGAGCTCGCAAGCTGTAGCAATGGATGACCACTGCGCAGCACTGCGTGTGCTTAGCACAAATTTATGGGCCCGCGTTGAGGCAGAGGAAGAAAAGAAGTGCCTCAAGTACAAGTAGAAGAAGCGGAAGAAGAAGTATGTATTGTAGCTGCAGCAAAATGTGGCAGCATCATTTGGCCGAGCGGAGCCGAGCCCAACCGCGCCTCGCCGCGTTGACTTTTTGCTATTCATTGCGCCAGCCGGTGTAAAATTTAATTTACGAGCTTGTATTTTCAATATGGCCACAAGCAGGCCAGACAGCGTGCCTGCCACCGCATTTCGTTGGCCAGGTGGCTCTTAAAAGTGATTAACATTAAATCATATACAAGGCACGGCCATATCTTTGTCGGCCACCTGACCACACACACACACCATCCGAGCTAACCGAGGCATCCAAGCGATCCAGCGATCCGAAGCCGGAGCCGGAGATCCCGCCGCAAACAATTACATTTTGCTGCACGCGCCCTTCATTCATTTTCACGCACGTACGATTTTTCGCACACAATTTTCACCTTGCGGCCAGGCCTAGAAGACAACAACAACGACCACAAAAAAAAACAAGAAAAATAATAAAAGCAAAAGCATTTACAGCTACGCATTTTGTTTGCTAATTTCAACAGAAGCGACGGCTTATCAACGAGCTGCCATTAGCATGAGACACAGCCAAGACAAGAGAGAGCACTTTCTCCTACCCCTCAATTCACCTTCCCTTTTCTGTAAGAAGTCGAGCGTCTCTGAACTTTCAGCAATTTGTTTGATTTTGTGCTTATTGGACTTGCGTTTTGCATAAGCAATAAACATAAATTATCGACAGCGTCCAGCAGCGATGCTGACATTTATTTATGCCCATAACTCATTGAAATCGAGTGTCGAGTGCCGGCGCGCACAAAAGTATGCTATGATATTTTATACGCCGTTGCTTTCGCCTTCGCTTCGTTCTGACTTTATGGCCTCCTCTTGAAGCATCGCTTGCGAATAGAAAGCGTTGACCGTAAGGGTCAAGCTTTGTTCTCGCCGTAGACAAACTCTATGGCAAGTGTTTCAATTGCCTAGCCGAGAAGCATGGAAGCCATTAGGGTAATTGTGGAGCTCGATATGCAGCTATTATATCTAGATCAGATGCAACTGATTTCGCTTGTGATATTCTATAGAGCTTTCAATTGGCAATTGCTTTCGATATGACGTAAAATGTCTAGTACTCTGTTTTGCACTAAAGCAAAATATAATATAATTTTTAAAAATGAATTGCTAATTTTCAGATTATCATATTAATTTTCAGATTATCATATTAAGAATAAATTGCGATACCAATTACTACTGATAAATAAAAAATGATATAGTATTTTCAAACGGATATTTGAAGCCTGCAGAAATAGAACAAATGCAAAATAATATAATATATTATTTCTCTCTACATTATGCTCGTAAAAAATAATGTTTTATTATTAGTTTAACTTTAAAAAGATTATCTAAAGAATAACACTTAATTTTGATGTTTTATTTTGAGCTTGACTTTAAATGAATATTTAAAGAAATATACATAATTTTCATTTTGATCATAATTTACAAGCATTTAAATATTTTCTCTCCATGATAACTTTAAATTTATAGACATTTGTGACTAAAAATGTGTATTTCAGATAAAGATGTTCAATTGCGATTAGACATAGAAACAGTTTTAATTTGGTACACAAACTATTTTCTTATTCAAATCAAACACTTTTAGTTTGAGACTTGAGTATCAAAAACTGACTCAAATTGATAATTAAAGCATAGTTCAGCATAAACAATATGTTACATTAGTTGTTGAATACAATTCCTTAGCAAAATCTGCTTTAATATATTATTTTCATATAGTTTCATATGAGCTTAATAATTTAATTTAAAATTTATAAAAAATCGAATTCTTTCAATGTAAAATCTATTTCATTTCCAAACAATCTTCTTCATTTCCTATTAGACATTATTTGTAAATGTTTGCAAATGGGAAATTAATGCAGTGAGACGACAAAATCTTAAGCCAAGTTAATTTATATTTCATTAAGATGGCAATCTTTGCTGGAATAAATGCTTGGCAATTTCTGTGAAGTGAAGCAGCTAAGAGGAGCTTCTTGTTTAGTGTGAAGCTTGTGCATTTTAAGCTTGGCTATCGAATGGCGGCATCTTCAATTCTTTGATTACTTTCTATTTTGTTGCAACACTTTTTGCAGCTCTCTCTCTCTCTGCCTTTCTTCTTCGTTTTCATCTCTTTTGCCACTTGTTGATTACTTTTAAATGAGTTTTGCTTGAGGCGTTTCTTAGCTCATTTGCCGTTGTCCGCCACACTCTACACTACTTTAGCTATTTGCTCGAGTCTTTCGTCTGCTGTGCGACGCGTTGATTGATATTTACGCGCGTTTGATTGAAGTGTAATCAGCAGTCAGTCAGAAGAAGGAGGAGACGAAGGAGGAGGAGTTGGCAGCATGTTAGTAGGAGTATTAGCAGCAAAATGAAATGTAAGTGAGCAGATCGTAATTAAAATGGCGCCAAGCGCAAGCAACAAACAACGCAACAAATTACGCTTCAGGGCACAAACAATATGCATTAGAGGAAAGGGTCAAAGCACTCGCTCGCTCTCTCTCTCTTTCTCTCTCTCTCTTGCTCTTCCTCAACAGGGTTTCGCATTAGGACTCCAACTGAGCTGCCGACTGCTGACTGATGGCAATGACGCTGCAGTCGCCGATGCAGTTGCTAATGAAAATGGTTGCATAAACAAACAGCAAGCACATAATGAACAGCATAAGCAGAATGCAGACAAAAGGAGATTCTCGCCACACCCCCCGGACGACAAACAAATGGCAAAATGGGCGGCACAAAAGATGAAAGCCGAGGCTCTGGCACTCATAAATACGTTGACAAAAACGAACAAACAAAACAGTGGGACAAACAAACAAACAAATAGGCAAATAGAAAACAGAGAAACAGAGGAAAAACAGCAACTGGCGAGCGCACTCGTGTATGTGTGTGTCATGAAAGAGATAGAGAGTGCTCTGTCTCCCTCTCTCTTTCTCTCTTTGGGCTTGTGCTTTTGTCTGTCTGTTTCACTCTATGCTTTTCAAGCACTCAGACGCCTGGGCGTAAATCAAAGTGAAAAGCGTGCTAATTGCATTAAAAGCATATAAACAAAATGCAATGCAAGTGGCTGTGATAAATAAAAACCCAGCACACACACACACTCACTTCCTCTCTTTCCCTTCCACTCTCTCTCTCTCTCTGACTCTCTCGTTCCACTTGCTACACTTTGCCCCAAGGCTGTGCCTGCTGCTGATGTCCTTTTGTGCATACGCGCGCTGTGAAATTAAGCAAATAAGCACGAGCTCACAGCTCACAGCAACTTTGTAGCCGGAGCATCCTTGTGCCCCTCATGCTTTTCATAATTTTTAATTGCTACAACAACTTTAAAAGCGTCATCAACTTGTCGAGCTTAAAACTTTAAGCAAATCTTTTCCTGCAACTTGATTTATGCATTTTGCTTTGCGATAAATCGATAGACATCATAATTAATATGCAATAGCTACGCATATTTGTGAAGTTTTTGATATAAATCTGTTGTCGGAACACACATCAAATGGCCGATGAACTCGCTGAAACTCGCAAGTGCGCGATTTCGTAGTGTTTGCACTTGGCTTTATTGTAGATATTTGCCTTTGCTTTTCCATCGTTGTTTTTATTACAGGCAATCACGAGCAAAAAAAAAGAAAAGAGAAAGAGAAAGAGCCATCGCATAGTATATAGCCGAAATTCAATCGTACAATGTGTTGATATATGACACGTAATCAAATGTTTTAAGTGCATGGCACACGCAGCACCGACCCTGGCCCCCATAAGTGCACCTCTCCTCCTCCTCCTTCTATTTGGAGGCCTCACACTCCCTGGTTGACAGCGCATAAGTCAAAATAAATATGGCACATTAAAAGCGAAAAGCGAAAGCGAAAGCGTAGCAAAAAGCGAAGCGAAGCAAACCAAAAGGCAGGCGGCTGAAGCGAAACCCCGCAAATCCGACAAGTAAATATAATAACAATAAAACGAAGCAGCGACATGAATACAGCCAAGGCGAGATATTATGGCAGCGCCCCAGCAACAATAAAAAACATACAACGACGGCAGCAGTAACAGCAACAACAACAGAAGCAACAGCAACAACAACAATGACAGACAAGGACAATTGCTTTGAAAGCGATAGAGACAGAGACAACGACAGCCACAGCGATAGCGATAGCGCAGTTTGAGCTCGACTCAAGTGCAACGCACTATGGGCTAGATGACCACTTTCGTTGGTAAAACAGTTGCTTCAAAAAAGTTAAGCAGTCTTGTGTCAAAATATGATACAGTTGAACATAAATGTTATTAATAGAAAATTAAATTTTTATTTCAAATATGCAAAGGCAATTGATTGAATGGATAGATAAAAGTCCAGAAATAATAATGATAGTTTTGGAATAAAATAGTAGCATAACATATACCCAAACAAAATTTTCAGATTACTCTATCATTTTTAAAGCAACTTCTTCTTTATCTTTCTCTATAATTTTCTTATGGCTTCAAATTTCGAGCATATATATATATAGTGTATGAACCTGCCAACTAAAAAAGACTTCGATTTCTAGCATTCATAAATTAGAACAGAAGATACAGACAGACCTTTGCTCATTAGTGTCAATGAACTTTGTGAACTTGCGAATTCAAGTGGTTGAATTGATAAAAGTCTAGGAATAATTATTAAATTTTTTAATGATAGCAAACAATATGATTCGCAATAATCTTTTTTTTTTAAGCACAACATATTCTATTTTCTTTTACTTAGCTTATCATGCTCAAAGCTTAATGTTCACTACCAATCTAATATAGAAAACGTTTAGTTATTAAGGTACTTATAAAGTATCGATAGATCCACAAATATGTAAAACTCCAGCAACTAAACTAATTTTATGTTTTCAAATCAAATGAATTTCTTATTTAAATGTTTACTTACTTTACACTCCTCTGAAAATAGATCAAGTCCAACATAATGAAACCAAATTTAAGAATCCATTGTATTATTTCAGCCCATAAAAGTTTCACTTCTTCCCATAGTGCAATTTGAAAGCGATTCAGCAAACCGTCGAAGAAAAAGCGTTGCCTACTTTTTGGCGACAAGTTGGTATCAATTTTCATTGCATTTTATTTAAAGACTTAATAACATTCATTACATTACATAATCATTTACATCGCTCGGTACACACGTGTTTCGATTCGATTCGATTCGCTTACAGTTTAAACTAGTCTTTAAAATATGCATTGTTTATTTTCTTTTTGGATTTCGCTAAATATGTTTTGCTTATTCGGGCTTAGGACTAAACATTCAACAACAGTTGCATTCCATAAATGATATTTCTGCCATCGGAGATATGCACTAGACAAGTGTATACTAATATATGTGTGTTCTGTATGTGTGTGGGTGTGTGTTTGTGTTTGTGTGTGTGCATTACAAAGAATTAGTTGTGGGGGAAATTCATTAAATATTTGTACAATTAATACAGTTAATGCCTAGGATTACGAGTAGCTTACGCTGTGGAAATATACAGAGACCCACTTTCCCCACACTCTAAAAAATAAAACTATTTTAATGAAATTGCTGTTAATTAGCTTTAACTGGAAATGTTTTAAATTCATTACGAATCAGTTTTGCATAACTTGATCGCTATTCAAAAATTGGCTTTCAATTTTAGTTGTTTTTTGGTATTTTGCTAAGAGTATCAACAATTATGCTAATAAGAGTTTTATTCAATTAACACTTAATTGTATTATACACGAAATGTGAGATTCCATTTGTTATTTTTTTGATTAATAATGAGAAGACTCTAGGCCGAGCTCAGCTTTGTTGTTGATTGCACTTATATAACTAGGCTTGTACAGATTTGGCTATATATATATTAATGTATATACGAATATATTAAGGTTATTCAGCTTAACTCACATCACTAGTATTCTAAACTTGTTGAGCAATTTCTTAGCCTGCATTAAAAAGCCCGAAAGAGGAACAACGATATGCTAAAACTAACTTTTATTTTGAGGGGGGGGAGAATATTTATTTGTTTTTTGTATATGTACATTTTAGCTAAGCAGCGTATACTTAATGTGTGTGTTTGTTTTACTCCGGGATACTTTTCTTGCATTGGCAAAGTTGAAATATATTTACAGAGATTTAATGAGTTTGGCGTTGCCTGGTTTCGCTTGCTGCTGGTGGTGGAGGTGATGATGATGGTGATGGTGATGGTGACCATACATCTTCGTTAATTGTTATCTGCACGGCGTGGAGTCGTCGCTTAATTGGGCCAACAGGCGGCGGTCATGTTGTTGGCAGCTGTTTGCCTCCTCCTCCTCCACCTTCTTGTTTGTGGGTGTTGTCGCCAGCTTAGGGCAGAGACTGGCGTTGGAATTACACAGAAATGCTATTAAGACGGGCAACGCGTACAGCGAAATGCGTGCAATGGACTCCGATGACAGCGATAGCGACAGCGACAGCGACTCCGACGATGTCGCTAATATGCGTGACCAGCTCATGAACACAGCGGATGTTGCAGACGCACTCGATGCAGCGGCTGCCGCTGCCGCTGCTGCTGCTGCAGCTGCTGATGTGGCTGCCGCAGGACGACGACTTTTCTTGAGCTGCTTGTCTAGTTTTTGTTTTTGGGGGTGAGAATGTGTGGCAAGAGTTAGTGCACTGCTTTTGTGTGTGTGTGGCAAATGATTGATGTTGATGTTGTAGTTTCTGTACTCACCTTCCGCTGATTTGTCCAGCTGCCTCACTGTTTCCCTTGACTCGAGCACTGGAATGCGCTGATGCTTGTCACTCTCGACGCTCTCCTCGTTGCTTTGCCAGTACACAGAGGAGATTTTGGCGACACACTGCAAAGAGTACAGCACGAGAAATAAGTGAGTAAAAGAGAGAGAGAGAGAGAGACACAAATGTGTTGGCGCGTTGACGGCGCACTAAAAGTTTTATGCTTTCATTAACTGACACACGCCACATGAGCTCAGCTCAGCTGATAACCCAAAAATGACCCGCATATGGAAATGGCCCTCTGTGTGTGTGTGGCAAGTGTGGTGCGGTGATGCGGTGGTGGTGGCAACTGCCCAGCTGGGGCAGTAGTCGCATCATAAAAGTCTGCTCTGTCCGCGTTTCGCATGAAATTTTGTGGCCTTTACGACACACATTTGCACTCGCTGCGGCCAGAGATTGTAATCAACATACGACACGCTGTAATGTTGTCGCAAATTGAATCAAAACGTTGTCGTTGGCGTTGGCGTTGGCCTCCGTCCAGCGGTAATGTATCAATTTCTCAGTACATACTGTAATCAGCTTAAAGCAAAAGCAAAAGCTCACCTTCAACTTCATGTCGCCGTGCTTGAAATGTCATCCGCGCACACGAAACTCGAGGCCAAGGCGCGCCACCTCGAGACCCTCGCGTCCAACAACTTTGGGCTCATAGGGTCGCAGGAGGGAGCGATTGGCGTGCATGCCGTTAATCAGCCAGCTGAGATGGCAGACGGGCTTCGATGCCGCCGAAGTGCAATTGACGCGCACCATGTCGCCAATTTGGTATCGAGGCTGACCGCCGGTGATTTGTGGTCCATGCTTGGGTGTAACTGCAACACACAAAGAGAGAGAGAGAGAGAAAGGGGAGTAGAAATTGGAGAATTGTGGTTAGAATGATGGCCACAACGATTAGTCAGCGCACAGCTTGTAGTTAAACATGTCGTATACGCAATTTCTTTAAACTAATGAGCAATAAGCTGCGCACCACTTGCAACATTCGTTATGGCAAAGTAAGTGTTGAAAGAGATAGTGATAGAGCGAGAGAGAGAGAGAATGGTTGGTCAACAACAATTGCAAAATGCTGCTGGCACATTTGTTGTCGAGCATCGTGTCTCTGACTCTGACCTGGATGTTTGCCAATTGGGTCAGCCAATGAACAGACGTGTAACTATTCAGACATTCAGCTTGAATTGCGAATTGTGAATTGCGAAAAATGAATCTAAATATATATATCGAATGCAACCCACACACACTCAAACTTTGAATATTAAATTTCGTGCTTTACTTTTACTGCAGTCTCTCTTTTTTGCGCTTCCGTTCGCATTAATAATCATAATCATTTTGATTGCTCTTGTATTAATATTTGCTGCCGTTCTTCCCTTATAATAATGGGCAAAAGGCAAACCAAAGAAACAACAGCAAAAAAAAAAGGATACTCTGCTTATATTTTACAGCACTCTTTTTTTTCGTCTTTCTTTGTTTGTTTCTCATTGTTCGAGTCTACTCAACTGCATAAATTATTATTTTGAGTCTTTTATGCGGCGCGACTATTTTTACGCTGCTCTGACATTGATTGAGCTGTTGATACTTTCTTTTCCCCTCTTTTTTTTTCATTTATTTTCTCTGTTAGTATTACTTTTATTATACTTGCTTTTTGTACCCGCTACCCATCGGGTAGAAGATGGGTATTATAAATTTGTGCAGGCAGGAAATGTAAGTAAAGAAGGTATCTCCAACCCTATAAAGTATATATTCTTGATCAGCCTAGACCACATAGCCATGTCCGTCTGTCTGTCCGTCTGTGCGTATGGAACACTGGATCTCACAGACTATAAGGGATAGAGCTATAATTTTTTTTCGACAGCAATTATTATGTTTGCAGGCAGTTCAAGTTTGTTTCACACTTTTTCCACGCCCACTTCCGCCCCTCAAATCGATAAAATATATACTAAATATAATGGATTTTGCACTTTATGGTATAATTCGAATAGATCACTATTTAAATATAGCAAATATTTATATTCCCTGGGTATATTTTGAGTATTTTTGTGGTATTATAATTCAGTATATTTTTTTGAAATTAATACCTCACTGTTTCGCTTTCAATAAAATTGGGTAGCGGGCATCTCAAAGTCGAGCACACTCGACTTTAGCTTTTTTCTTACTTGTTTTTGTTTTATTATTGTCATTAAGTGTAATCTCTTTCCCCTTTCACTTTCCGTTTTACTGAGCTGCAAACTGGCCTCCTTCTTTTGTTGCTCTTTTTTCTGCTGACCATTTGTTTTGGTCGAAATAATTGTTGGACAATTTGATGTGGGTTTTTGTGTTTTTTTTTTGGGTAGTTTCAAGGTAACAATTGCCTTTTTTGTTGTAAATCCAAAGTGAAACAACAGAAATCAATAAATTTGTTTCAACTTTAAGTTGCTTGCTTGTGATAATCTAATTTCGTTTGCTATGTTAGTGTTTTACTTTTTTTTTCCGATTTTTGTTGGTCGATGATATTTTCCGCTTCTGTTTTTCAATTTCCGCGCCTGCACTTCAATTATCCCTTTGCGGAACGGGACAGAGACGGGGGCGGTGGGTTTGGTTTGGTGTGGTCTGAAAAGCCATCAAAGCCAACTAAGCCCCAACTAACTGGGTCAAATGTATATTTCGCCTCGTCATTTAGCTGTGCTTTGGTCTGTGCTGTGCCAGTATAATCACATTCAATTATTTCAGCCACAACGCACATATAGGCTTATATACTGCTGCATTAATTTCAATATTCCGGTAATTTAAATCATTTGATATTTTTTCTACTGCTTTTTTCCGGTGAGCAAAAACGAGCATTTTTTTCTCTCTCTCTCTCTCTCTCTCTCCTGAGCTGCCATTAACAGGTGATTCATTAACTTTATAGATCTGCAAGAGTCATAGTCATAATCCGCTTATGCTCGACGAGATAGAAGAGAAGGAAGAGGAGGGAGGTAGGAAATCAGTTACTGCTGCTTTGATTGTGATACTGATTCTCGGATTCAGATCGTCGAGCAGCGCAACATTAAAGTCGAGCATAATTAAGTAATTCCCGTAGCGCAACGGAAGCGTGCAGCTTTGATTGCTGGCCTCTACTTGAAGCCTGCTTCCCATATATATAAACTAGCATACGAGGAGTCTAAGCCCAGTTAGTTAGTTAGCCTAATTATGCGATATACACATTCTGATAGTCTACTCTACTCTACTCTACTCTTCACCTCCTCTTAACCATTTCAGGCGGAAATGAACACGAAATTGCCTGGGGAGTAACAATTGAGCGCCAATGCCGATGTCAATGATAATCATAATGATGTTGCTGTTGCTGTTGCTTTCGGTGTCGCAACCAACCAACGTTTATACCATATAGTATACTTCAGGTAAGTCTGACTGCAAACAAGCAAATGAATATTTGAGTCAACTCGACGTCAAGTACACTTAGTATATAAACAAATCTAGCTTGAGTGTAGAGTATATTTTCTTGCTAGAAATATCCCTTTGCTTATACAATTTCTCTTCTTAAAATGCGTGTTACTCTTGTAATATATATTTTGGGCATATTTTATTCATCTTTTTAGTCGCTTACGCCTTTTCTTTTGTGTACATTTTGTGCCACAAATAAGTGTTTGATTATACACTTTTAATATTTAAAACGTGAGTAACAAGCAATACTTAGTAGCTTGTGTCTCCAATTTTGGGTTGATTAGAAGCTAGAAATATCTCTCTTCTCCCACACTACCTCATTACCTAAATCGTGTTAGGTGTTATATTTATATTATGGGTATGTTTTATTCTGCCTTTTCAATTTGAATATACTTCGAGTTGGAAGTAGTTCATTGCTTTAACACTTTTCTTTATTCAAAATGTGCTGCATGCTATAAATATTTATATTTATATATTTAGCAGACAATATTTAGTTGCTTGGGTCATAATTTAAAACGTGTTAGGTTTTAGCTATATTATGGGTGTAGTTTATGCCTCTCATCTCACATGTGTTAAGTAATCTATACACTTTGGGTATATTTTATTTATATATTTAGTAATTAATATGTAGTTGCTTAGGTCTTCTCTTAAGGATTTATTTTGAGTTCAAAATAGCTCTATGCTTTTGCACTTTTCATAATTTAAAATGTGTTGTGTGTTATCCACATTTTGTGCAAGTTTTATTTATAAATTTTATTGTTAGTACTTTTTCTTTTGAATAGATTTGCAGGCTAGAAATGTTGCTTTATTTATAATATTAATATATTGAAAGTATATTGATTTCTTTAGAAAAAAGTTAGAGTTGTGTTTCCTTTTCTCTTTTTACAAATCGAGCAACACTCATTTCATATTTGGGATATGTGCTTTTTATATATTTATCAAAGCAATAATTAGTTATTTGGACCTTTTTCAATTGGCTATATTTTGGAACAGAAATATGCCTATATTTATATAATTTTGTCATTGCAAATGTGGCTTCAAATTTAAAATATCCCTATTGATTTCCTATATAAAGAGTAAGAGCTGTTGTTCCTTATTTCTATTAACAAGTCAAACACTGAGTAGAGAAATGTATGCTACAAATTGAGTACTCATTTAAAGTGATTTTAACTCATAAAGCAGCTTTAATCGATGTCTGCATTTAATGTGGTATTTGCATAATAGAAAAAGTAGATTAGAGTCGAAAGTATGGCGCACTTTTCTACGTCTTTTTAAATCAGAGTAAACGCAGTTCGTTGTGGGCTTTGGGCTTTAACTTATTCATTTGTGTGTTAAGCAGCAAGTTTGCAATAACTGTGTGCGAGAGAGCGAGACTGCAAATGTGAAATACATAGCGAATAGCAACTGGGATTTATCGTGATGCCATTTGCCATGAAACGAGAGAGAGAGAGAGAGAGCGAGAGAGTGAAAGAGATAGTGAGAAAGCTTCAACGGCCGCTGCGGCTGTTATTAAACACGTTTATTCTAAGTTTTCCCCAAAGCACTTTTTCATATTGCGTTTTGCCATATTTTCGCCATGTTTTGTTGGATTGCGCAAAAATTTCAAATTAAGTTGCTGCACAGCCCGTCAGCAGAAGCTGTGTAGTTGTAGTTGTAGCTGAAGCTACATCGAATTGAAGCCAGAGCCAGAGAGTAGACGGAGTCCATGCTTTTGCCGTTGCCAGGTTCTGAAGCTGAAGCTGTAAGTGAGCAACAGAATTGCATCACGTACATGGGCAATTTGCCAGCAGAATAATACAAAACACAACACACACATACACAGACAATGTCTGCACATCTGTCTGCAGCTGTATTGTGTGTGTGTGTGTGTGTGTGTGTGTGAAGGTTGTTGAACGCTGCCCAACTGGCCAAGTGCCTGACTCTGACTCTGACTCGGCGTAGTGCTTTCTATATAGTCAGTTTTATATCTTTTTGTGCGCTTTTCGTTTTCGTTTTTATTTTATTTTATTTTTATGCTGCTGCCGCTTTTTTGTTGTATTTATTTTTCGGATTTTTGTTTTTTGTTTTTCGCACAGGTTTCATGCTTGAGAATTTGTAAATCGCAGCGAGAAACAATGCCGAAGCATAAACTAAATAAATGCGAAATATTTTATAGGTATGCGCAAATGTATGTGTGTGTGTGTATCTGTGTGTGAGAGAGGTATTCTCTCCTTATGTGTGTCTGTTTGTGTACATACTCTAGACAAAGAAACAGATTACTTTTCATCGCTTAGTCCGTGCTGAGCAATTAATCTTGCTTTTCGTTCCCTTCTCTCTTCCTCACTCTGCCCTCTCTCTCTCTCTCTCTTGCTCGTGCTTTCCTTGCACTGTTCACTTACCCACAACAATCATGTCCTCATGACCGGAAACTGTCTGGAACGAAGGCGCCTCGCCGGACACTTCGCACCGATAACGACCCGTCGACTGTAGGCTCACCGAACGGAGAACGACGGCAATGTCCGTCGAGTTTTGCAACTGCAACAGCAATAAAAATACGAAAATAATATAAATACTTATATACATATTAAGAGAAGGCATATATAATACTGCATGTATTGTAAGGGAAAGTCTGAGAGAGAACTTCGAATGTAGGCCAAATAACAAATGTATTACACATATACGAGTATTTTTCTTCGCCTGCTTGCATAATTCTTTGCTTGCACTCTGAGCGATTAAGGGCCTCATAAATGTCTGAATATTACCTTGAGTTAGAGTGCTAACATTAGAAAGTGGAGCTTAGCAAATGAAAATTATGATTGCACTAAGAGGAAAATAAATAGTTTGAATATAAATAAGTATACAATAACAAACGAAAGTAGTTGGGATTAAATGAAAGTGATAAGAACATTACATAGAGGAAATTACATCAGTCATAAGCGTTAAATACTTATGTCCATAAATTAGTAAAGAAAAGTTAGTTAGTTAGAGCTCAGCATATGTTAAATAAAATAGCAGTAACAAAACTAAATCAGCTTGCAGTTAGATTTAGAACTTTCTTTAAATGCTGGCTAAAGAGTAGAAAAGGAAAGTGAAGTAGTATATTATACATTGTAATAGAAGTACAATTAGAGTAACTTTCTACGTTAGTCAATTACAACCAAAGGAAATTACTTTAGTCTTTATCTTTTTCGCTCTTCATGATTATAATAATCTTTGCCATTGCAATAACTTTTGCACCTTTACTGCCTTTACTTCACTCTAAAAACACACTTAGCTCTTCACTGTGCTTAGTTTTAATTTCAACAACAATAATTTGCAAGTGTTGCCATAGAACAAAAAAGAATTCGATTCGAAAATCTCAATGAAAGTACTCAAACTGTTTTCTGATTGACACTGAAGAGCTGAACGGAGTCTGCTTCCAGCTTATCTTTAGCTAAAGGCTTTACTTGATTCGCCTCTTCATAGCCATCCTCATCATCATCTTCATCCTCTTCATCATCGTCTTCATCTTCATCTTCGTCATCATCTTCATCATCATCCTCATCATCAACATCTTCATCGTCTTCATAATCATCGTCGGCATCCATCAGTGAGACGAGTTCGGTCAGCTGCTTATCACTGACTGGAAACACATTGTCCAGTTGTTCCGGCGTAGCATCGAAATGTTCCATGGCCGCATGTAGTTTCAATTGACTCTCCATATGCATAATGCTGTGGTCCTTATCAATCCTGCCCAGACGCAGTCCAGCCTCGATGGGATTACTCGATGGCTGTCGCACCATTTGAGCCATCATCTCGACGGCATCGTGCTGATTCAGAGGTGGCACAGACTCCTCCAGCGTCTGCAGTACTTTCGATTTGTTCTTCGAGTACATTACATTGAGTTTCCGAAAATGTTAACGAACGTGTGTAGTAGTAGACTATTTCCTGTCTGCTCTCTCTCTCTCTCTCTCTCTCTCTCTCTCTCTGAAGTAGTTGTAGTAATTGACATTGATGGGCGAAATAAAAAACGCTGCCTACTCAACTCGAATTGAATTGAGAATCAGTTTTAGTTTGTTCACTTACCTCGACATCGACGCCGGGCAACGGAAACACCTGTCCAGGTGGCATATCACGTGGCACATAGCGATAGAATTCGAAGCCATCCTTGTACCATTTCACCGAGTACAGCGACTCGCCATCCAAATCGAATTTACAGCCCAGCACAGCATCCTCATGTCGCATGATGTGCTTCGGTATGCGAATCTCAGTCATAGTCAGACTCTGAACAGTGCCTGCAAAAATACAATATTAGTTAGTAGACGATTAAGTAACTAAGATGATGAGTTCTCAGTTTGGTTGCTTTCGCTTTAATAGGCATTATTAGAACAATGACGTTGCTGCTGCTGCTGCTGCTGCTCAATGCCAGGACCATAAATAACTTGCAGCGAGTGCATAAAAGTCAAGGAAATCGAAAGAAATTCGCTGGCGAGCCAAAACAATGCGCTTTTGTTTTGCCAACACAATGCCAGCCAGCAATAGCAAAAGCAAAAGCAAAAGAATGAAAGCATTCAACTTGAGGCGTGTGAAACGTGACTGCTGAGACTTTTCCTCTCCCTTTCACTCTTTTTGTCTTCTCTATCGCTATCTCCCTGTTGGGGGGAAAGTCTCTCTCTCTCTCTTAGTCGCTGTTGTGTGCACTCGAGACAACGAGACAACGAAACGAAAAGTTGCCGACTTTTAAACGCACACAAAAGCCGAATAGAGTAGAGGTAGGCTTAGACAATTTGGGTCAAAGCTATGACACGAAAATCAAGATATGAAATTAATATTGCAGCTGAAATGAGCAACTGCATGGAAAACTGAAAGCCAAAAGAAAGCAAGCTTCAGCATATTCCATTAGGGGAGGGGATTGCATAAAGAAAGCGACTTTTAAATAAGCAAGCATCTAACGAAAGTGCCAGAGGGAAATTGGTTGGACAGGGATCAACTTAATGTTAGCACAATATTCATAAATATTGCTTTTAAAGTGTATTATCTATGCTAACCCACTTTCAATCAAGTTCTAATACGAAATCAATTTTATTATTAAATTCTTTCTTCAAACTAACTAAAAATAAACTTATTATTTACCAATCCTTAACTTATTATCATATCTTCTAAACAAAAAGGTTAAATAAAGGATTTCTAACGTATAATTAAAGGAAATTTTTTGTTAATTCTGTTAGAAATACTTTTTTATTATAATTCTTTTTATAGAATCCAACTTCTTTAACTTTTAAATTCAAGAATAAGCCTTGCTTTTAGAGTACTTTTCTTTTGCTCCCACACTCTATTGATTTCTTTTGAGTAACTAAGTTTTAACTTACTTTTAAAGTTTTCCAATGAAAGAATATGCTTTCAACTAGTGTATTGCTATTAAGGTATTTTATTGCTTGTATAACAGTTTATTTAATTATATGCAAATAATGGGCTAAATTAATTTTGAAAAATTTCTTGAAATAACTTTGTGCTAATTCAACTGGCCCTTTTCGACTCTTTGCCCCTGTGGACTGCTTGTCAAATTAGTTAATGCTGCTTTTGTGCCAACTAAATTAGTTAATGGTTAATTCAAACGGGGAACCTTAGGCATCTGCGGGAATTTAACATATATCACTCGTATATTTAGGCTGCTGCTGATGTGGATGCTATAAATACGAACACAATGCTTAATTTCAGCTGCCGCATGTTGCTGTCGTTGTTTGTCTGGTTGTGCGTTGTTTGTGTTGTGTAGTGCGTTGGCATTTTGCTAAAAATAAAAGCTCATTTTCATTACGCCACAGGAAGCGGCAGCATTAAAGGCATTTGACCGACCAAACAGGCAAAGCCAGAGCCAAGCAACCAGGCAGTAACAGCGACTGCGACAGCCTTTGGCGGTAAAATAAACAAGCACAAAGAACGTGGTGCGCCAAGCCTGAGCACAATGCACAAAGGCAAACAACCGCCATTGAAGCGGCGACGACGCCGACCAAAAGTACAGAGAGAGAGAGCGAGAGAGAGAGAGAGCTAGAGAGTATCCGAATCAGGAGTCAGGAGCAGGGAGAAGGAAAAAGAACTGGGAAAACGCGCGCCTTTTGAGTGCAGTTCCGTTTGGCGGCGTCGGTCGCCGTTTGTTTTTCCTGATTTTCCTGTGCGTGGGCTATTGATGTGTGTTGAGCACACTTTGAGTCGAGCATTTGTGACATCAGGTATGATTTTAGCATTCACACGCAGCTCAAAGTAAATGCATTTTTCAAAGTGCGCACAAAAGTATGCAACACTTTTTGCGCTCTCTGTTTCTTGAACTCTAAGCGCCTTCTTCTTCTTTTGCGCTTTGATCTACTATTTAGGTTTAATTTCAGTGAACACAATTCCACAAGCGTGACACGTGAAAAGCCCCACTCCATACACTTTACTCCATTCATTTCACGGCCTTCAGGCTATTTTGCTACACAAGAAAGTACCACAATTTCATTTCTGGCACATTGAGAAGTATTTCTATGAATTGTTTACCTTGTGTGTTGAGACGTTTTTGCCACGCTCACAATATGATAATCATTTATTCAAATGCGAACAAAACATTCGACATGCGCCAGATAAAAATAACTGACCTAGACTCAAGTGACGTCAGCAATGAGGCAGGAAATTGAGGCACAATTGAGTGCCAACGAAAATAAAGTGACAAAGTGTGGGCAGCATCTGGGCACATCTTGATGCCAAGCTATCAACAACAGCAACCGCAATCGCAAAACCTAGCTAATTATACATTGTGCCAACGATGTCTTGAAATCGCCATGCAATGGCAAAAGTTTTGTATCATCCAAATGACGCTGAATTAAGATAAACTCGCAAAGGGAGGAAGGGGTCCGAAACCTTTCAACATTTGCTGAAAAGTTTTGCATTTGATGTCGTGTTACAATCTAAATGCTATTTTACCTTGAAACGAAAGTTTCAAACACACAACTTTCGAACTTAATTATTGTTGATTTTTAAATCATTTCTGTCGGCAGTCCTTGCTATTGAGCAAGGCTAAATCAAAGTGTTTAGCAGTAAATCCAACTAGTTTAATTACAGTTGCAAACGCACGAATTATGATGCAGTCGTCGGAGATGATGATGATGATGATGATGATGATGATGATGATGATGATGATGATGATGATGATGATGTTGATTTATGCATGGGCAATGGGATCAGTTCAGACCGGATGTTGAGCCGAGCCTTGAGCCAATAAAGCTGTGTTTTTGCATGTTTCGCAAACGCCAAGCCGGCAGCATCAATACGCATCAATTGCGACCCCTTTTACAGGCTTTTCAGACAGCCGAGACAGACAAGTTAGTCGAGCCTGTGGAACGTGCTTAATCTGCAATCACAAGCGGAAGTTTGTCTCTAGTCTCAGTCACAGTCATACACTCTGAGTCTGCTGTCTATTGTCTGTGTTGTCCCCTGTCTGTAGCAGGCTCGTTTTCTTCTTTTGACGACGACGACAACGACAACGAGTGCGTTTCATTCTGTAGCCGGGTGTAAATGGAGCACGTTCCTCTCTCCTTTGCTTTTGCTGCATTGCAGTCCCACTTCCATTTGCATATTGTGGATAACCAAAGGGGAAACGAACAAATAAGAATGCTGCAGTTAGGTTAGCTCGACTGTGAGATACCCGCTACCTTCTTTGAAATATACCAAGTTAATATACCAAATACTGTTTTTGTAATAATGATAACCACTGCATCCAGTATATACCAATGCGGTATTAATTTCAAATTATACCAAATTAATATACCACAAAAATACTCAAAATATACCAAAATCATGTTTGATATAGTACTTTTTCAAAATATACCATTTTGAGTAAAAGCAAAACAGTGCGATATTAATTTTAAAATATACCGAATCTACCACAAATACTAAAAATACACCAAAGGCTGTATTGTGCCACTTTTACAACATGCCATAACGCTCTAAAATACACCAAAGACTATATTTGGTATATTGATACATTCTAAATTTATCATAGAGTCCAAAATATACCAGTTTGTCAGTCTTACCAACTAAGAAAAGGTATTTCTTAAATAACTTTTTCAATTTTATAATACTCTTTTACCCTATGGATAGCGGGTATAAAAACGCAGAACTCACACACACAGAGAGAACTCGAAACTCAAACTGGAAACTTGCAACTCGAAAAGTTTGTCATCGGTTCTCGCAGGCGGTGCATAGAAATGCAAATGACACCGAATTAATCTCGAGTCCCACACACAAAGTGAAAACTATGTCGCGTGTTTATGTTTCAAATTTGTTTATTTGCTTAAAGCCCAAAAACTTTTGGCTTTCCCCCCACCGCTGCGAGTGATATAGGCAAACATTATTCGCCATAATTAATAGTGAATTATTATTACAGTTTTCAATCGAGAACGAAATGTGCAACAAAATGGCTAAGCAAATGGCTAAGCAAATGGCTGAGCTGGAAAATAAATCAAACCAGCTGTGACAATGCACAAATTGTGATTGTCAAATTGTCTGGGGCCAAATACAACAGCACCTATTTTCTTTAATTAGGATATCAATTAGTGCACACACACACATCTGTATATCGCTGTGTGTGTGTGTGTTGTAATATAATTAAAATTCATTTCGACTTGTAAATTGGCTGGCGGCAAAAAGTGCATCGCAACCGAAACCAAAACTGAATCATAACAATGGAGGCAATGTATGTGAAATCGATTAATTCAATTAAATTGAAAACATCAATTTTGCGTTTTATGATTAATTACATGGAGACACACACACACGCACACACACATACATACAGCCATTGGCAGTATGCAAATTATTGCAGCATGTTTTTAGGCGCTTCATATAATTTGTTAGTCTGTAAGTTATTTAAAACGCGATTGCACGTGAACGTACAATTTTAGTAGCATTATTACAGATAATTGATTCACAATATTTGCGCAGAGCATTTCAATCAGTTTGCTTTAATAAATTTTCTCCTCTCGCTTTCGCTTTCTCTCTCTCTCTCTCTCTCTCTCTCTCTCTCCGATAAGTTGGTTACTTTTCATTAACTGGAAGTCGAGAAAAGTCTGCGTGTCGGTTAACATTAGTTTCATGTACTGCCAATAAATATGTACTTCCTTCTGGCTGCTTGGCTTTCGCTTGGTTACATTTTCGGCCAAAAGTGTGCGCCACGTTTGCTTAATTTCATTATTGTTGCCCACTTTTCGTACGCTCTGGAATTTCTCAGTATTTTCTTTCTGTTTTGCTGTGACATGCGTACGTGACCTCATAATAAGAAAGTAAGATTTTTATCTATAATTCAGTGACGCGCTTTCCGAGCGAATTAAGTGCCGCAACAATCATTTCGTTTGCCTCTGTCTAGACGAAATTGTATTTGTCAGTAATTATTTCGCCTCCAATTGAGCAAATTATCCGCATAAAAGCACTGAAACTCGTCTCTTAAATAGTAAACAGAAAAAGTAAACTTTTTTCTTTTTGCTGTGACAACTTGCAGCATCAAACTAACAAAAAAAAATACTGAGAAAGAGAAACTTGTGCATGTTGATTTATTTAATTAAATGCGACGCCGTGAAACTTTTCTATGACCACTCAAAAAAAAAAAAACTAGCGCATCCATTACGAGTCTAAGCAATCAACTTAATTAAATGACGCCAAGAAGAAAGCATCACAAAAAAAACAAATAACATTCCAGCCACGCGCACAACTAATGAATAGAAATGTTCAACACCAAGCAGGCATAATAATTGATTTACAAAAGCAAAGAATGAAAAAAACAATCTTTGGAGACAAGTCATCGCAATGTTCGAGATATAAAATAATAATCTCCATTTAACCGCACAAAAAGTTTTTTTGAGTTGGGTTTGGCATTGCGTATACGAAGCGTTAGCCGGGGCTCCGAAATGAGTTTACCACAGCGACAAGACGCCAGTTAATTTTGTTTATATTGTCAAGTAGTTTGATGAACTTAATTAAAAATAAGGCAAACTTATTATTAATGCGTCAAGTCGAGAATAAGCAACGGAATCGTGGAGGAGGAAGGAGGGAGAAGGCAAGAAACGAAGGTCGTGCCGAGGTTTAAATATGCCACACAAAGTTTGCCAAGTCAGCTGAGATTTACGCCATTTTCGGTAATGGATTCAAAGGTTTCGACTGACTTCCCAACTGTCTCACAGTCTGACTGTCTGACTCTCATCGACTGACGAACGAACGCCGTTTGACTTTGGCAACTGTCAAAGTTGTTTGGCATCCTCGTAAAAGCTGTGCACGGCCTTAAATCGATTAAGTACTCGTAATCGAAGTATGCCACATGGCCTTTAAGGGCGACAAAATGTGGCTCAAACTTTCACACACACACACACACACTACTTCTTCTTCTTCCAACTAATATTGTTGGCTAAAATATGTGCAAGAGAAAAAACCGAAAAGCAAACTTCTTTTTTCTTTTTTTTTTGTGTTTTGTTTGGCCAATTTTTGTGGGGCTCGTTTGGCGTTGCCTTTTGCCAAAAAAGTTGCTAATAAATTAAATAAACATTCAAACCCATTTCTACTCACCGCTCGAGAGGAGGATTGCGAATGCCAAAGGAAGCAGCAGCAGGTTCCACAACGAGCTGCAGCAACGAGGTGGGGCAGCAACAGCAACGAAGCTTTGGCCACGCCGGCGTCGTCTATTCAAAGTTGCACCCATTTTGTTGCATTAATGTGTTCCGTTGTGCGTTCTTCCCTTTTCTCCCTTCCTTCCTTCCTTCTTTCTGTGTGTGTGTACTTATTTTGGTTTCTCTTTCGCTCTATCGTTGTGTTTGTAACACTTTTGCTCGCTTTTTTCTTGGACAACTTTTCTTCGTTCGTCGTGTTGGTAAAACTTTAATTTTTCAATTTGTTGCGGAATTTTCGGTTATTTTTCTTTTTTGCTACAATTTGGGGCACGCAGCAGCGTGTTTTTTCCTCCTCCTTTTTAGTTTTTCTGTTTTCTTTTTTCTTCTCTCTTTTTTTGCAGCTGTTTGGCTTGCGTTTTAGTTTGCCTTGTGTTGATGTTGTTGTTGTTGTCTCATTTGTGCAATGCAATAAATTTCACTTGACCGCCAACGAGGGAACGCGTCACCCACCAGCAAACTGATGTGTCTTCCCTTCTCCCTTCTCCCTTCTCCACTTCCTCTGCTGCTCGTTCTCTTCCGTCTTGTTGCTTTTAGTTTGTGGCCTGCGTTTTGTCGTTTGCTATTTATTTTTATTTTCCATGCGCTCTTTGCTATTTGCTCTTCTTATTATGAGCTCCACACACACACACACTCGCAGAGAGAGTTACACCCACGTTTAGTTGTAAAGGGAAGTGTATTCACAGTTACATTTACATGCGTCCTGCTGCTTCTTCTTCTTCTTTGTCTATATATATAGCTTGTGTTTGTTCAGCAATTTGTGTTTGTCTATTTGCCCGCGTTTGTCTTTGCTTCCTTTTCATTCTCATGCTCATTTTCATTTTCATTTCTATTTCTATTTCCATGTCTGTTGCTGTTTCGGTTTCTGACTCTGTCTCTGTCTCTGTCTCGGTTTCTCTTTCAGTTTTGTCTCCTCGCTCCTCGCTGCTCGCTTGCTGCTTGTTATTCTTCTGCTGGTTGTTATTCCAGCTCTTGTTGTTGTTGATATTATTGCTTTTATTCCTCTTCGCTTAACATGTGCACAAATTAATTGAAACATCAGCAAAATGTCAGCCAGAGAAAGCGCATATATCCCAGCATCCCAACAGCATTTAATCCCAGTCCAAGCTGCAAGCATAAAAATACATAAAACACTCTTTTAATAAATCAACGATTCAAAAATCACGAAATTAGTAAACTAGATATTTCATTTAATTTGGTTTTGAGAAAATTCAATTTAAATTTCACTTGAGTATATTTAAATTTAATTGAATTTATAATATCGAAATTAAATTTAATTATGAATTTCGCTTTAGAATATTTTCTTGCTAAATAAGTTTAAAAAAAAGTGCCCAAATTTAGTTAATTAGTCATTCATTTTAATTGTGTTTTGTCTAGATTCAATTTTACTTGCAAAATAAGTTAAATAAAGTTTCTAAATTAGTAAATTAGAAATTAAATTTAATTTTATTTACATTCGAATTTCACTTGGGAATATTTGCTTATTAAACAAGTTCACTTATTGACGCTCAACTTTCATTAAACTTTAACCAATTAGCTACTTAATATAGCCAGATTCATGTATAGATTTATAGCTTAAGCGGCTATCGTTTAACTCGCAGCTAATTGGTTATTCAATACACTTCATTTACAAGGCAATTCTTTTGCTGGCACAATATTAATTAAAGCAATTGTCAGCATCTTTAACAGGTGCTGAAATTCCATAGCTCTTATTTAACTTAGAGTCAAGTAAAGTAGCTGTAATTTGATACGAATGCTGAGGCTTAATTAATTAATCACACACGCATACAGACGAATGATGGTCAAATATGGCATTGCTTGAATATTTGAAAGTTGTGTGTGCTGAAGTGCGCCACATAATAATAAACTCAATTTGGCAGCTCAAAAACCGAATGACAAACATAAGCAAGTGCATAAATTAATAATGCTTGGCAGCAAAGCAAAATATGCTATATGACGATAGCTCCTCAATTTGTGTGCTTGGTATAAATGAAATTTACATAAAATCAATTAAACACATACTCGCATGGCCAAACATGTTTGTGCAATAAAACAAAACACAACACAAAGCTGTGTAGACCCAAATCCCAAACAGATGCGACAGATTGACAGAGGGACAGAGAGAGAGATTCACAACCGAAAACTGTAACCGAAGAAACTTTTCAAATGAAAATCATGTTGCGTAATTAGAAGCCATGAATAATTTTAGCACCTTGTTGTCAGTTATTTAACACGACGACCGACTCAATGACTGACAAACTGACTGACTAACGCACACTTTCCCCACGACCTCTCTCTCTCTCTCTTCGCATTGAGTGGCTTATGCAAAATAGTTGGGCCCACAGTGCGTATACTTGATGCCAAGTAAAAACATCATAGCAGACGCAGATTTACATAGGCAAGCTATCTGCTGCTGCTGCTGCTCGCTGCCTTTTGCATAATTAATTATGTGACTAGAATCGCGTCGCCTTGTTAAATATGCAAATATCCCAAAACACAGCGCTTCAACAGCAGCAACAGCAGCGAAGCCCCGAAGGACGCCTCTTAAAGGTCACTCACATGCGTTCGCTACCAGTTTGCAAGTCACTTGCCAGGGCATAGCTCTCGCATATAGAGAGAGAGAGCGAGAATCTGCGTTGACAGCTTGGCTTAATGAAATTAAATTGCGCATACGCACCGTGTGCTTTCCGCAGCATCACTTTAAAGTTTACCTCTGGCATTGCTACCACAAAAAAAAAAACAGGTATTTCTATTGCGCTGTTCAATGGCTTGCAATACAAAGCACAGCCACACACACACACCTGGCACACACACCTGGCACACACACACACACACACACACTTATAGACTAAGCCTAAGCGCGTGCTGTTATGTAGAACAAACTGAATGAAAAAAAATGAGTGAATGCCTGCATAGAATCTGATTCACTGACTGACTGACTGACTGACAAACCCTGGCCATTTGTTTTTGTGCTAACGCCATGTCTGTTAGGCAGCCTGATACTGTTAGGGCCATGGCCAACAGCAGCAACAACAGCAACAACAAAGTTCTCTGTCCCTTTTGGCTGGGACTTTTTGCGGCAAGTGATTGCCTTAAATTTAAGCCATGACTGCAGCACAAAACACAAAAGAATTTCTAAAGATTTCGACTCTCGAGTGTGTGTGTGTGTGTGTGTGCTGCAAAGCCCGAAAAGTAAATGAAAATGGGCATTTAAATAATTTAAGCTCTTTCATTATTTACACAAGTTAAATTCACAACATGAAAATGCAATCAATTTGCTTTATTATTTTACTAGAAATGAGGCGAAGTATACAACTTTAAAGTACATTTGAATTTGTAATAATTGATGTTACTTCAAATGAGTAACATAAGTAACACGAATAATGCTTTAGATGAAGTTATGATTTATAGTAATTGATATAATTCGAACTAATACTAATATGCAGACAAAGAAAACTTTGAGTTAAAATAATTATTTTACTGAAATAACGAATACAATTCCTTATTGCAGTGAAATGAGCCAGAGCCATAATAATTGATATATGTCAATCAAATAATACATAGTCAAAGAATAATAAATAAATAATAATAAAGAATAAACTTGATAATAGAATAATTGATATAAATATATCACAAAATATTTCAAGCGAAGCATGTAAAGTCTTAAAATATTAATTTAATTTCGATTTCAAATTTGAGTCATGTTTTGCAGTGATAAGATTGATATAAATAAATAGGCAAGTACTCTAAATGGAAATTATGAAGACAAAGAAAACTTCTTTAGTGTATTTAACCGATCTTTTCCATTCAATATTTGTATTGGTTGATATAAACAAAAAACGTTAAGACTAAGCAAAATACTCTAGCTTATTTTGCAGTGCATTTCAAATTTTAGAAAGCAGATTGATATAAACATATTGCCAAATAATTGAAACGAAACTTACAAAGACAAACAATATGTTAATACTTTAGTTTAAATCTAGAAAGATTGATATAAACATACAGCAAAAAAAATACTTTGTCTTATTTTTCATTTCGATATTAATTTCGAGTCATATTTTTCACCTAATTTATATTAGTTTAAACCAATTACAAAATACTGCTAACAAAAACACTAAAAACAAAGCATCATATTTTAGCTGATTTAACAGATTCGATATTCGATTTTAAATTCGTGTCGAATTTTGCATTCACAAGCATAATCAGCATAATAGGCGCGTGTTTGTGCTTGTTAATTAAATGTTTTAGTTAACCTAATTAACAACATGTGCCCAGGTATTTGAACAAATAAATTGGCCAGCGCCGAACGAAACATTGCCACGAGCCAATAGCAACAAAAATATGGTAGCAATTATGCTGAACATAATTTGATTCTGCTGCCAATTACTAAATTGGCCCCGCATGAAATATCGCTAGCTAAAAACAAAAAAAAAAAAGAGAGAGAGAAGTGAATAGGCGCATTTTATAGGTAGAATTTCATAATTATTATAAATTATGTTGACACCTGAGGCGCGTGTGCAAATTATGCCGCAGGACTAGCCAAAAAGTTCAGTTTGAAAATTTAACCATTACCCCCAAAGAGAAAAAAGTAAATGTGCAGGACAGAAGAAGAAGAAGAAGCTAGAAGCCAGAAGCCAGAAGCGAAGCAGGCAAACAAGAACCCCTCAGGGGAAATATGGCTTAAATTGTGCGACTCATTGTAATACTCACTTTGCCGTAAGTCCCTTTCCTGTGCTCCTCCCCCTCTTTTCCTCCTCTGCCTAGGTCTTAATATGCTTTGCGGCCAGGAAGTTGACGATGTTGGCAATGAAAAGGCAGCTTTGGCTTAGACCTGCTGTTGTTGTTGCTCTTGCTGTTGTTATTATTGGTTGTTGCCGGCAATTGGCATATATTTTTGTTGTTGTTGTTGCTGTGTGTTGTGTGTGGGCAAAGCACAAAACTCCTCGCTTGGCCTTGTCTGGGGCAGTTTAAGCTGATATTGTAGTTGATGTTGTAGCCGGAGTCGTAGTCGGAATTGAAGTTGAAGTTACGCGGAGTGCGAACTGGCCACGTGCATTATAATAATAACAAATTATTAGTTGTCACGCACGTAACGGTACTTTCGTTCATAATTTATGCATTTTAATTTGTCAAGCGAAATGTGGCACTCACACACACACAGACACACACACACACACATAGAACACTCTCTCAGTCAGCGATTACGCGAGAGGGAAAACAAAGCCATCGCTGCTTATGAATATGAATTCGAGTCGCACACATATACGAATATGAATATGAATATGAATGGTATTCGCTTAGTCTTTGGCTTAAAGTTTTCGCTGCAATCCTTTTACTCAATTGTTGTTGTTTAGTTGTTGGCCACACTCAGATATTCATAATTTAGCCTTTTCACTGCTGATTCACTGACACACACTCACGCACACTGACTCACTCACAGTCACACTCACGAATCAGTGTCGCAGTCCTCGTCTTCGTTGTCGTTGTTGTCGCTTTGCGATGCGTCTCCTGGTGTCTTTCGGCCTTTCGGAGCCGTTGTCGTCGTCTCAACCACACAGCACCAATAACCGACCAAGACTAAAAGCTTTGCTCTCCTCATTACCTGGTTTTCACTTGGACCCCAAAAAATACGAATCGTTGTCGCCATCGCCATCGTCGTCGTTGTCGTTGTCGTTGATATCGCCGAATGACGCACCATGCCAGCCAAATGCTGGGGCTGCCAACGACCGGATATCAGGATAAGAAAAGCCGAGCTAACTTGGCCAAAAAGGAAATACGCTCGCACAGAACCCGTTTCACATTGTCTGAGGTTGCGAATTCGCCACGCGCCATCAGCGAGAGCGATTCACAGGCAGCGCAGAGAGAGCGAGAGAAAAAGAGAAAGAGAGTGGAGTATTCAGAGAGCACTCGTGCACGAAGTGAAGGACGTTCGTGGTGTGTGCGTGTGTGTGTGTGGGTGGCAAGCGTGTTCTACTCTGATTCCATTTCAATTCCATTTTGTGCCGCAGCTTTTGCTTCATTCACGACTGTTACAATTTGAATAATAATGGGAAATTTAGTCTATGAAGCAAGTTAGCTGTAAAATCTGTGCATGAAATACAAACATATAATTTTAATTAGTTTTTTATATAGTCATATTATATAATGTATTTATTTTGAGCTCAACTTTACTCTATCTAATTTATTTATGTCGCGATCAAATCCTTTTTTTGGTTAGTAAATCAAGTTATCAATACAATCTGTGAATAAAATAGAAACATATTTGAATCAATTTTTTTATTTTTTCTTATTATTCAATTTATTTATTTTGAGCTCAAAAACTTTTGTTTTCCTAAATTTATTGATTTAGAAAACAAATACTTGTTTTACTCAATAAATGTATGAAGCATAAAACTTAATTCACAATATAAACATTTGTTGTAAATATTCATATTATAAAATTTATTTATTTAGAGCGTAAATACTATTTTTTCATATTATTGAATTTATTTATTGAGAGCTCACATATTATTTTTTTCATATAACAAGAACTAATTCAAATTATATTATGAGGTCGAGGAAAATATAGAAAACATAATTTGAAAGTATACCAAATATTTTGGAAATCAATTAAATAATTATAATGAAGATGATGGATTTACATAGATAATTTGGAAATACGTTTTACTTAGTTTGCTTTATTTGTATTGCTTTATTCGATAATAAAATCATATAGTTTTTACATATTCAAATTTAATTTCAATTAGAATCTTGGTTGCTTTAGCTGACAATCTGGTATATTTGTAATATTGCCATCGGTATATTTTTTAGGATTATTGTAGTGTTTAATTTTTGGCATATTTTACAATTAATTCCGCACTGTTTTGCTTCTATTCAAAACGAGTAGCGGGCATCACACAGTTCTAAACCATTTAAACTGAAAATTTATTTACAAATGTTATTCTTAATTTCTTAACGTATTCTTCAGTTGTACTTATTGCAACATAATTTTGCAACTTCATGTTAATACGAATTCTGTATTTGTTGCAAAATGTGCTTGCTGCTTAACCCAGTTGCCTAAGCAAACACTCTGCGCCTGCATCAATAGCATCAATTCATCGATGTGTATGGCAAGAACAAAAAGCACACTCACCCACACACACACACACACATGGCTGCACACACACACACATACAGTCTCGCACCCGCATCCACATCAGCGAAAGGCTGCGCGCATCATTAGCCCAAAAAGAAAAAAGTGCTGACTGCTGCATATTGGCAGCAACTGAATTCAAACTTGGCCCGAACGCTGGCTAAACTTGTTGTTGAAGTTGAGTTGAGTTGAGCTGAGTCGAGTCGAGTTGAGTTGAGGCAGGCAGAGAGAGCATGGGCAGCGTTGGGTTGGCTCATTGACAGTCATAACGCTGAAACGCGCCTCAACTTGAGCTAATTTGAGCGCAATTTGCAGAGTAAGAAAGTAACAGAGAGAAACAGACAGACAGACAGATAGAAAGAGGGAGAGAAAAGTGTAGACAGAGAGTTAAGAATTTGCACTTTTACTTAATCGCAAAACTTTACTTTTGCAGGTTGCAATGCACGCTAATTCAGTTCTCTTTCTCAGTCTCTCTCTCTAAATGTGTCGAAAGAAACAGAGAAAAAGGGAGAAAAGGGCTGGCAAATGAACTGAAATTGATTGCTTCAACTTTTTCGATACGCACTCTGCTGCTGTCGACTGTGTCCCTGTTTTGTTTCAAGTTGCCTCATTCTTGTTTGCAAATTGCATAAATTTGATTATCGAATTTCGTACCAACTCCTTTCTACATCCAGGAGAACGTGTCCTCTACAACAGTAGCAGTAGCAGCTGAGTTGAGTCCTTTAGCCAGCTGAAATTCGTTTAAATCTACGCAATTCTGCCTAATTGGCGTCTCTATGCCGTATTCATGAACTGATTGAATCTCTTACACTCCACAGCCTTTATTATTTAACGTTTCAATTACAAGTCGGAGGAGACACACAGACAGAGATACAAGGCCCCCAAAGAACTGACAGTTCAAAATCAAATTTGTACTCTCGGCTTATTTTCGCTCAGATCAGACAATGAATGCCCTCTGAGCTCAGAGTCTAGAGTCCAAGGACTTCCAAGTCAAAGTCTCTGGGAGTCATCAACGGATTTAGTCAGTTGCAGCTATTTAGCATGTAAATGTGAGCCAAATAGTTGTGTCTCTTTCCATCTCTCTCTATCTGTCTCTCTCTCTCTCTGTCTGTCTCTAAGACCATCTATTTTGCATACAAATTACTTTTCTTTATGTTTGCGTTGTGCACAGTCGAGCGGCAGCCTACGAAATAATTTAAATGTTTCATTTGATTACAAACTGTGCTTTATGTTGTAAAGCGAGTCCTTGTTTAATTGTGCTCCCCAAAGACAAAATATGCATTCTTCTTGATCGACGAGATTGTCGCCCACAGAAACTAGCTGCATATATAAACAAGTAGGAGAGCCGAGAGTGCTCGACTGTGAGATACCGACTGTTATTCCTAAAATATACCATATAATATACCACAAAAATACTAGAATATATCGAACGCCCTATATGGTATATCGATGAAATACTACATTCGAAATATACCAAAGATGTGCGACATTATTATTTTTATCTACCAAAAATATACTACAAATATACTAAAATATACCAAGGACAACACTTGGTATGTCAATGAAGAAATAAAATCTAGTTAGCCGTAAAGGTGCGATATTATTCTTAAAATATGCCATATTAATATACCACAAAAATACTAACATATACCAAAGACCATATTTGGTATATTACTGAAGTACTAAATTCGAAATATACCATTGACTTTATAAATATACCAGATAGTCAGCCAGACCAGAGATGAAATCTTCTTTTTTCTTGCAATCAAAATTCTGCTCTTGGAGCACAGCAATTGAAAGTGTTGGCAGCATTCAAAGGATGCGTTTGCCTTAAATTGTAGTTACACACACAGACACACAGACAGGCAGACAGTCAGTCGCACACACCCATACACTAACACTTCCTCACACACACTCACATCATACACACACACACATTCAGAACAAAGAAGACGGTCATTGGGTTCGTCTGGTGCTTCTGTTAAATATTTCACACAAAAATAAAAAAAAAGAGGAAAATAACACGCACAGTAACATTCATCACCCTCACACACACACAGAAGAAGCTTCGCAAGTGTGGTGCAGGCGACAAAAAAAAAACTAGTTCGATTGCAATTTGATGTGCAGCTCAAAACGAGAATCAAATCAGTTGGCAAAAGCAAAGAAAAATTCCAAGAAAGTTTATGCAAAACTTTCATCAAAGTGAAATTAATTTTTTTTTTGTTTTGTGTTCTTGCTGCCAAAGTAAACTTGAAACTTTTGTCGGTATGCAAAGCAGAAAAGTGTGTATATAAAAAGGGTGTGTGTTGAAGTCATTGCACGCTGACGTATAATGATTACAGGCATATTATTACTTGACACACAGGACTTCACAGAGAGAGAGAGAGAGAAAGGAAGAGTGAGGGAAGGAAGAGGGAGAAGGAAGGCGACAAACGGTTGAACAACAATGCAAGAATTTTCTATTTTTCACTGCAATTATCGTTGGCTTTATGATGTGTACCCGCACACACACTTACAGCGCTTATTACTTCACTCTTCACTCTTCAGACTCTTCAGGCTGCGAGTGCGAGTTGAGTGCACATAAAATTGCCATAAAAATAACATTAGATGCCCCGCGGGATTCGCTGCTCATCAGAGGCAAACAATGCGGCAAAACTCTCGCAACGCGGGCGACACACATCCATTTGAACCCCTCCCCCTTTTCTACCCCTTTTTTTTCATAGGGGTAGAGTCCACGCATTGTTCGGCGCATCTTTCAGCGTTATGATTGCGTGTTTGATTTGCATTTGCAGCTCATTGTCTTTCGGCAGCGCATTTATTACACTCGAGCGCTCGTAATCAATGTGTGTCCCACTGATTAATGTCGAGTGGAGCACTCCAGCAAATGCATGGCTACAGCTTGCTATTTATAAACGAGCTGTTTGCCTGCCTGTCTGCCCGGCATTCCAATGCATTGCCGCCAATGAATAATTAAGCGGTTTGCACGCATTCATCAGCGCTTGCCACAGACCGCAGCGAGTCCTGCAGCCGCCTTCTCGCAGCTGAAAAACCGCAGCGTCTTTAATTTGAACTCCCAAGTCGTTTGCTTTGGCTCTGCCTGACTGCCTTTCGCTCTATTTATTCGTATGTGTGTGTGGGATTTTATATTAATTTTTCACTGCTTCACGTGTGTCACATTGCGCATACGACGCATTAGCCAAGCTGCAAAGCCATCTAATTTATAGAATGTTGCGCATATTCTGCCAAGCGTATCACAAACACACACACACACATTTCGTCACGTTCCCCTAAAATGTAGACATAAAACGAAAAGACAGCTAGAAGAGAAAATAAAAAAAGAAGGGCGAGAAAGCGCAAAGAGCATCAATATTTTTCGTTTACCTTCTCTTCTATTTGCGTGTATTTTTAATTTATTTGCATTTGCTCATTGAAATGCTGCACAAATACACACGCCCACTCTCGACCACGCCCCCCTCCCCCCCCCCCTTCCTCCTCCACCGCCCGCAAATAGCGCCCAAAATGCCACAAGACCCAAATAAATGACAATTTATGTGCCCGCTCAACGCACGCCTGTCATTTTTATATGCGATATTTTCGGCACCCAACAAAATACTACACACACACACAAAAAGAGAAGAAGAAAAGCGAAGTGAAGTGAAGGAAATGAAAATGAAAATAAAAATATTAAACGAATTTTAACATGCAATTTTTACCTACCACGTAAACCCAAACTTGCGCTGTCTGTCATAAATTCTCGTTATACAATTTAAAACATTTGCTAAACACGCATTTCCTGCATGGCGATGGCATAAATTTACTTTTTGGGTTCTGCCCAATGGCCATGCTTCAAGGGATGGTCAACAGAGGGGGGGAGTGGAGAGGGGAAGGGAAGCGGTCAGTATTGCCACTAACATTCGTCCATTCGCAATCGCACAGATAAAATTGTCAAATATTTGATGAATGCGTATCGAAAATATAAATACAAAACGCATAAACGAAAACGAAAATGAAAATGAAAATATATTTGCCCAACCAATTTTTTTCATCTTTTTTTTTTGGGTGTTTTGTTTTTATTTCCTAATATGGCAAGAGACGAGGCAAAACAAAATTTCATAAATTGTATATCAAAATGCGTTTATTTGCGTATGCGAAAAACGTTTCAAGTTAATTTGCCATGAAGTTTGAAGTGATATCCAGCCACTTTATGCATATTTATTATTTATATTTATTGTTGCTTAACTCGTTTACGCTTTTTCGCTTGCAAAGGCATTTGAAATGAATACATTTCAATAAATGCGAAACTATATTTCGAGGTCTTGTTTCGTTTGTGACTCGATTGTTGAATTTCGATATTTCTACACACATTATCCAGTAAGTATATAACTTTGTGTCAGGCCAAAAAATTGATATCTGTTCTTCTGGCTTTATTTCAAATGAGTAAATAGTATTTCAAACAATATGCCAAATGTATTATTCGGTATATTTTATTATTTAGGGATCTCTGTGGGGATATTTTTTATTTTTTAGTCCATTAATGGTGGTATATTTTATGAAGAATACTACATGCTTTTGGCTTTACTTAATATGTTTGGCGGCTATCTCACTTGGCATGCTTTGTTTTAGTATATCGATATACCAAATACACTCTGAGGTATTTTTTATATAATAATTTCTAAGAATAAAACCACGCTCTTTAGGAATAGTCTTATATTTTTTTGGTATATTAATATGGTATATTTTGAGAAAGGTACCACACTTTTTTAGCTTTATAAAAAATAGGTAACGAGTATCTCATAGTCGAGCACACTCAACTGAACTCTCGATCGGCGCTCGCTTCGGGAGACTTTCTCATTTCTTTAGCCTCTTCTAAGCCATCTATCGCTGATGTCAGCCCGAGGGAATAACTTACTTGCTGCCAGTTAAGTCCCCAACTCCGATTCCGTTGGCATTTCATTGACAGGCGACTGACTGACTGACAGACAGTCAATCCTAAGAAACCAGGCTGGCCGTCCGGCCAGGCTGTTCACACCTCGACTGAAGTAAATCCTCACGCTTGGCTTGTGGCAAGTTTTTGGGGTGTGTGTATAGCTGCAATTTAGTAGTGTGCTCATTGAACCACAAAATTAGTGTGAGTTAATTTGCAGCCATCATCGAACACTCGAAAACACGTGTCAGCTTTCACGCATAGAAGTAGAATAAGAAGAGAGAGAAAGAGATATATAGAGTGAGAGAGGGAGAGAACGGACAACGTGGCACGCCGTGAGCCTTGAAAATTTATTAACACATGCCAATCATAAAAAAAGAACACGAGAAATTGCAATTTCATTCAAACAAAAGACGCAACACAACGCGTCGTGTTCCCAAAAACACAAAGCAAATAAAATTTGCCAAACAAAAACAAAAAGCGAGTTCAAATAAATCATCTAGGAAGACAACTATGTAATATTATTGTTTAAGTATTGGCCTCCCCGAAAAAACAATGGCGAAATGCTGTCGAAACAGGATTTTTTTGAACGTATTGAGAACAATTTTGGTGTCGAATTTGTTGGTGCTAGGCTCAATATTACAGTCACGTTTTCGATTATGAAAAATTTTATTTCCGTTCTTTGTTGCCGTTGATTATGCATATATTATTATTTATTATTTGTTATTTATAGCCCGCAGACAACGGTAAAAATATATATACGACAGTTGTCCAAGCTCAAAAGCAAAAGCAAAAATAAAACGAATGTTTTCTAGGTGCTGCACTTTGAACGCGGCAACACGCGGCGTATGCGTAATGAAAAGATAAACCAAGAGACAGAGAGAGAGAGAGAGAGGGGGAGGGGGAGACACTCTGCGGTTTAGTTTGTTTAAACTGTTAATTGATTTTGTCTTTGAGCAGTATGGCGCAAAACTCTTTCCACTTCACTCGCTCGCTCGCCCCTTGAGCGCTCTCTCGAATTTTGTGGCTTTTGTGCAACAGAGCGCGGTATTAGCTAAGCTGGACATTGAAACTGCTTAACTTTCATGCAATTTACAGCCAAAGTAAACTACTTTCGGCCAGCCTGCCCCTGCCCCTCAATCCCCTGCATAAATCTAAGGCGAGCGAGCAGCGAGCATTTTGCTCAACATACAAACGACAAACAATTTTATTGTGCAGAGAGACACACATAGAGACACACACACACACACACATGCATGCACAATGCGATATGAGTGAGGTTAGTGGCCAGCAACAACGAAAATTGCAAAAGGATATGACTTTCCCACAGAGATAGTCGAAGAGAGAGAGAGAGAGAGAGAGGTGGAGAGCGGGTAGAGGGAGGAACACACATGCCATGCGGTTGCAGTTTTATGCGTTGGCATTGCTGTTGCTACTGCCACGCCCACTAAACGACCTGACCCCACCAACGCCCACTGTCACAGCAGAGACTCTATAGAGAATGAGGGAGAGAGAGAGAGTGGGTGATAAACGGACGGGGGAAGAGAGCGAGTGAAGTGGTTGACTGTGCAGCGAGCACAGCTTGATCCTTTTTTATCTTCTATTTGATTTTCATTTTTAATACGAAAATAAGTTTAGCTTAAAATTGAATTATTTGATTTATTTTGCTGGCTAGAGAACGCAACCTCCTCTTTCCCCTTCCTCTCTCCCCCTCTCTCTCTCTCTCTCTCTCGGTGTGTGTCTCTGCGAAAAGTTTTCTTATTTGCTGCAGTACACCGAAAAGTGCTTCCTACATTTTTGCTGGCCATTTTGTCTGCGCTTTTGACTTTGAGCATAATTTAATCGGATATTTGCTGCTGCTCCCATTTTATTATTTAAGTTTATTTCTCCAAGTTGTTGTTATACACAAATATATATATATATATATTATATAGAGAGAAAGATTTTTACAGATTCCATTTGAAAGCGCACTAAACGAACCAACGACAAATAAATTCAATTTTAAATGCAATTTTCTTAGGCCCCGCACAAAACACACACAAACTCTTGCAATTTTCGTATTGCCAATTTCCACACAGAACAACAAAAGATTTTAATCATCTTAATTAGTTTACGGTTGTGTTTACAACTCCAAATCAAAATCAGAAACAAAACAAAACAAAACACAACAGAAAAAAATAAAGAACAGAAAATGTGAATGTGGAAAACATTCAAACTGCGAGTTGCATGAAAAATTGCCCTGCCAAACAATTGTGCACATGACTGCAATTGCTTTTTGTTACAACCTCTCGACATCTCCAGCTGAGTGTGTGTAAGTGTATATATGTGTTTGTTAGCCAAATTGAATTTATGACCTGTGGCGTTGCTCTCTCTATCTCTCTCTCTCTCTCTCTCTGTCTCTCTCTCAGAGTTGCTTGACTTGCGACATTGTTAAATTTTTGCCTTCTAATGGCCAAAAGGTGTTGCAGAAGCTTCTGTCTGTCTATCCGTCTGTCTGTCTGTCTGTCTGTTTGCATGTGGTATACGCCTGTCACTTGCCTCAAATGGTTGCATGACTCTTTTAATATGCAGCCTAATGGAGTTTCACCAGCCACATCGCTACAAATTGCATTGGCCCCTCAGATTTATAATCTGCTCAAATAAATCACTCGTCTCTCGAGTTATTTTTACTTTACAACAAAACCAGTAAAATTAATTTACGACACACACAACAAGTAAATTGAAACCGAACTCGAACTATGCTTCGCCATAAACTAAATGTTGTTTATTCATAGCCATAAACTTGGCCAAGAAACTAAAAGCGTTTTGCTCTATCTGCATAAATATTGTAAATTGAATGACTTCCGTTTGATAAACAAATTTCTATATATTTTCTTTGTTACCATGAAACTTAATTAATTCTTTTTTTCGTATGCTGATAAGTCCGGCAAGTATGTCATTAATAGTTGTCAGGCCCCTCTACGCGTGTTTCCTCGCTTGAGTCACAGACCAATTTTCTTATCAAATTATTAATTAAAATATCATAATGCCAGGCGCTTACAAATTGTTTGATTATTCTTGACCATGAACCGATGATGTTAAAAATTTGCAAGCATCCTGTTGCCTTGGGGGCCTTGTTTAAATATAAATAAATCTCGTTTATATTTAACTGCAACAGGATATATACATAAGTTAATCTTCATTTAGTTAACTATTCAATAGTTAAGAAAAGTGTAGAAAGAATTGTCCATAAGAGACCAAGTACTTCTTAAGAGAATAATGAAAAATGATTGTAAGCACTTAAGATTTCAAAGAGAGTATATAAAAATAAAAAAAAGAATAGAATAAAGAATAAATAGAAATAGAAATAGAAATAGAAATAGGGTTTAAGAATTATAGGCGGAAAGACGCATCTCTCGGATCCCATTTTAATTGGCAATCTGGTATATTTTGTGCTCTACTTTGTACTCTTTTGAAATTGTTTATGGATATACCAAATATAGTCTTCGGTATATTTCGGTATTTTACAAAATAATAATTTGATTTGTTTTAAGAATAATATCGCACTCATATAGATTTTCGATATTTTTCGGTATTTTAATTTGGTATATTCTATAATACTAATACTAATAATTTTATACCGCACTCTTTTGGCTTTATTAAAATTGAAAATTTTTGAATCAACAGTTTATCGATATACCAAATAGATATTTCGGTACTTACTAGTGCTTTGTTGGTATATTATTTTGGTATATTTTAAGAGTAATTCCGTACTTTTTTGGCTTTATTGTAATTGGGTAGCAGATATCCCAAATTGACTATTTTTAAAACAATAGTATATATATTATACAAAATATATATTTCGGTATATTTTAGTCTCTTTTGGCTTTATTAAAAATAGATAGCAGGTATCTCACAGTCGAGCACACTCGACTTACTTGTATGTATTCCCCGTTTTTCAAAACATTAAATATGCCCTTTGAAATAATTTAAATACTGGGTCTGGTTTAGTGTTTATAAATACTGCTCCCAGCTGATAAGCAACTTCCGACTTCAAGTTCGTTTAGTCTGCCCCAATGGATAGATAATATTGTCTGCTGTCAGTCAAACCAAAAGGCTATCTATTATAATACATTCCATAGTACGCATGCCAGTGGACGCTGATGATAAAAGTGTCTAGAGGAGGGGAACGCGTGAACTGCTGTAACTCGAATTTGTTGTCTAGGTTTAAACACTTTTTTATTAAGTGGATACTACGGTGATTAGATTAAGCTCAAAATTTGAGTTGTTGCCATGTGTCAGGAAGTGAGAATCAAAAAAAAAGTCTTTCAAGTGGCAAAGATGATAAAGAAAACAGCAGAAAACAGAATTATATATACTATATATTCTTTCGAATAGTGCGTGTTTATAGTTACCTCAAAAACTAGAAACAAAATAAAGTTATTCCTAGTATCGAAAGTGCTGCTGTACTTGGCGGTGTGTGATTAGTCAGCTTGTGGCGCGACTCGGCTGAATATCGATAGCAGTAATCACGATTGTATTAAATGCTATCGTCCGATATGCAAATCACAATTGGACTTTAATCGGATCGAACGAAGAAGCCGAAATACGGAACAGCCGCTAAAAACGATAGAAGCTAATTAAAAATATTGATTAAGTGCACCGAAGCACAGGAAAAGCTGATAGCTTTCGCACTCTGCTTAATTCTGCCTGCTATAAAAGAGGTTGAGAAATCGCAAATCCTCAGCATTGTGCCAGCGATCATCAAGAAGTGAGCAGCAACAACATGCCTTTCCAGCCAGAGTACAACTACAATCCCGATCAAAAGGTCTGGAGTGGCATCGATGAGGATGCCATCTTCAATCCGCAACTCTCGCTGGGCGAGATCACCTTCAACGAGATGCGTCGCCATCCCCAGCTGACTGCCCAGATCTCGGCCACCGAGAACACAACTGTGACCTGGGAGGAAATGCACCTCAAGGCACAGAGTGTGGCCAGCTATTTGCGTAATCTGGGCTTGCATCAAACGGATATCATTGGCCTCATTGCCAGAAACACGACGCACTTATCCGCCGTCATCTATGGCTGTCTCTTCAATGGCTTGGCCTTCCATTGTGTCAACATCAATCACACGCCGGCGACCATTGAGAAGCTCTACGGCATCACAAAGCCTCGCGTCATCTTCTGCGATGGCGATGAGTTCGAGAAGATCAGCAACGGCACCAAGAACCTGAACACCAAGATTGTCACAATGCGCAACCATCAGCCAAACTCCACGCCCATTGAGGAGCTGCTGTCCACGCCCATTCATCCGAACTTTAAGCCCTACAAACTGGAGAAGGGCAACGATCAGACGCTGGCCATCATCTGCTCCTCGGGCACCACGGGAGTGCCCAAAGCTGTGACCAACGCTTACAGCCACAAGTTTTTCATGACCAGCAAGTGAGTTCAAGAGTTTGCTTTCTTCTTACTTCTTTCCTTACTCAACTGTGATTCGTTTTCCCCTTCAGATATCTGACCACAGCTGATGTGCAGTATTGCCACAGCACTCCCGACTGGGTTACAGGACTCACCACCTACATTTCCAGCGGCATTCACAGCACAACTCGCATCGTCTGCGATGGCGCTTTCAATCCTGCTCTCGTCTTGAGCTTGATTGAGAAGCACAAGATCACCTGGTGGCTGGGACCGCCATCGATGATGGCTCTGATGGCCAATTGCCCCAACTTTGAGACCACCAAGATCGACAGTCTGAAGCATATGTTGTACGGCGGCATGTGCGCTTCCATCGAGGTGCAGGATCGTTTCCGCAAGCGTCTCAATCCCGGCGCCTTGCAGTTTGCCTTTGGCTTCTCCGAACTCGGCTCAACCAATTGCACACTGAACAAACACTACGATGAGAAGCCGAATTCGGTGGGTCGCGTTCTCCCGGGCATCAAGATCAAGATCGTGAGTCCCTCAAATGAGGCGCTGCCGCCCAACAAATGCGGCGAGATCTGTGTGCATCCGGGACAGTATTGGGATGGTTACTACAACGATCCCGAGGAGACACGCAACATGCAGGATCGCGATGGTTGGCTCTACACCGGCGACACCGGCTACTTCGATGACGATGGCTTCTTGTACATCTCCGGCCGTATTAAGGACATGATCAAGTACAACGGCATCATGTACTATCCCAGCGAAGTCGAAGATGTTGTCACCCAGATGCCAGGCATCGCCGAGGTCTGTGTCTTTGGCCTGCACAGCGACACCACCTGGATGAAGACTGCCGCCGCTGTGGTGCTCCAACGTGGTGCCCAAATCACTGGCGAGGATGTCTGCAAGTTCGTCAAGGAGCGCGTCGATTCGGACTATCTGGAGATCCATGCCGGCTGCATTATTGTCAATGACATCAAGCGTCTGCCCAACGGCAAGACGAACCGAAATGCCATGAAAGAGTATTTCGAGGCCAACTATAAATAAGTCAATTTACCACCTAGTTCAAATCCTTACTATTCATCTATTCTTATACATTAATCCATACCAATAAAGACTATTTTTTGTATACAAAGTTGCCCAACTTTTTATTCATCTATTCTTTAACATTAATCCATACCAATAAAGACTATTTTTTTGTATACAAAGTTACCTAAGGTTTTGATGATATTAAACTAAGTTTCTCAATTCATTAGAGTTATATAGTTTGTTCAATTGCTTTAATGGATTAATAAATTTAAAATGACCTGCTACTTTTTAAATTATAGACTTTGAAGGATCTATTTAATAAGAATACATATAACATTAGAACTACCTTTCTTTTGCAGATATAGCTAAGAAGAATTGCCCACATAATGAAAGTAAAAAGTTGTCTGTTCTTCCATCAAATGACCGATAGAAATAAATTACTAGGTAAGTAGATACTGTTGCTTTATGAATATAATTGTGTGTAAAAAAAATTTGAAGTAAAATAGTTTTATCAGTAAAAAACAAAATAGGTAGTTTTTCTTTGATAAGATTACAAAGTTGTGCCCACTTCCCATAACTTGAATTATTACCTATCTGAATTTTTGATTGTGGGTATATAAATATATATAGATATACATTGTTTTATATCTGCAATAATCTGTAAACAAAACAAACTGCCTTACTTCGAATTAATAGTTAAAATTGCCTATAAACAAAATCCCCTAATTTATCAGTCAATTTATTTTCATTAAAAGTTTTAGGCAATCATTTATAAATGTTAGAACAACATTTAACTTAAGGTCTCCATTTAAGACAGGTCTTCAAAAAGGGAGTTTGCAAAGTGTTACTTTTTCTTTTAGTAAAAATCTCCATTCAATAGATATCCAAACAGAATCTAGTGGATCAATTTCTTTAAAGTGTTCCTAGAGCTAAGTAGACTTCACATTAACAAAGTCCCTCAATTGATTGAAATAAAGTACTTAATTAAATTAGCTATATTTTATCTCATATATGTAAGAAGTAATTATAAAATTTTCAATAATTCTTTCTCTTTGCAAGCTTCCTTTTAGAGCCTAAAACTTTCTAATCAGCAAAGATCTCCATCAAAAAGATAAATTCCTTGCAAACTATTTGTAAAACTAAATAGGCTTCCCTGCATAACTTTCTGTCACTACTCATAAACAACTGTTCATAATAGCACACAACATTTTCCGAAATTGAGAAGTACATTCGCATTTAATTGTTAGTTATAGCTACAGCCTTAAACATAGTTCCGCAATTGATCAGAGTGAAGTGCTGTGAGCACACTTCCTTTAAATGGCTTGCAAAGCGAGTGAAACTCTTTCCGTTTCCGGTTGCTGGCTGCTTAATTAAGACAAACCCCAGCTAGTTGCCCCCATTGCTCCATGTATGTTATGTATATGGGGAGGCAGCAGCTCTTGTTATATTTACACAATGGGCAACCGCTTGGGGGCAAGTCAAGTTGTCGTCTCTCAACTGCTGCTGGTTGCTGGTTGGTGTCAACTAGCTGCATCAATATGTTGTCCACACCCAAAGTATCCATTGCTGGGATCTACCATATTGTCAATGTGCATAATTTCACATCAGCAGCAGCAACAGCAGCAGCAGCAGCAGCAACAGCTGCAGCTCGAAGCAGGATGAGGGCAACAATAAGGAGCTAGGCAGGGATGAGAACGAGGTTTGAGGCAGATGCGAGAACGCGCTGCAGCTGCAGCCAAGCCATTTGTATGCATTTGCCCAACTGAGCCCCGGCTGAGCACGTATTGCTGCCTTTGTCTTGGCAGCAACAGCAACGGCAACAGCAACCAGAAGAAGCAGCAACCAGAGGAGCAACTAAAGGGGAACGTCGCTTTGCCTGCGCTGTGGGTGCTGTGTTTTGGGCTCATTGTTGATTTCAACACAATTTAGTGTCTTATGCCATGTGTAGAATGTTGCTGTTGTTGTTGTTGTTGTTGCTGTTGTTGGTGTTGTTGCTGCAACGAGTTGGAGCTTTTGCTAAATACCTGCACATGGGCAACAACAGCAGCCCGCCTGACATGACCTCGAACACACACCCAGCCTAAGCAAACAAGGCACAACATATGCACACACACACACACATACACTTTGGCACACTCACACACACACACTAACACACACTCTTACTTATACATAGACGTGTGTATAGTAGATGTATGGAAAACAAAATGAGTTGCATGTTGATTAAGTCACCTGTACACACTTTTGCGCAGGCAAGCAAGCAGCTGAAAGAGCGGACAAGAGAGGGAGATAGAGAGAGAGGAAGAGAGAGAGAGAGCGTGCGAGGGAGACAGAGAGCAGGCTTTACGGCTTTGCCAGGAAGTTGAGTTGTTGCTTTTTATGCAGTTGCTGCTGCTGCCATCGGCGGCGGCGTCTCCCATTGCTCTAGTTGCTGCCTCGGTTGCAGTTTCAGTTGTTGCTGCTGCTAAAAATTGCTTCATTAAGTGTTTCTTGTTAGCTCTCTGTAGCTTGTGTATTAGTAACGCTTTTATGCTAATGTCCTTCGACTGTCCCAGTAGAGTTGAGGCAGCCCTAGAGAGAGACAAAGAGAGACAACCCGACCAATTTGACACTCGCTCTCTCAACAAAATATGCGTGTTTTTGAGCCAGCTTATGCATGTTTTGAATGCCATTACGTTCACTCCTCTCTCTCTCTCTGTGTGTTTGTGTGTGTGGGTGGATGTGAATATGAATGCGAATAGAGATGCAATTTTTTGGCAAATTAACTGCCAACTCTTGAGTGGCACTTGGGTTAAGACATTCACTACTGCTTCAGCTTCAACTCACTTCCCAAACGAAGTCAACGCTCAGCTCTTGTGCGTGCACAAACTGTTAAGATTTGCCATCTAAATTGGCAAACCAAATCTTTGAAGTCTCACTGTAATATATTTTACCTAAATTATAAAAACAAAACGAAACTTGAATTTCGTAATTGCAAATGGAATGCTAGTAAAACTTATTATTTTTATTACTTTTGCCAATATCATTGTAGCATCTTTATTCAATTTATATTAAAAAGAAAAATCTACTGAATGAAATAATTATAGGCCCAACAAGAACTGTAATTCTTAGCTTATGAAATTGCTCAATTGCACATTTAAACTTTGAAAATGCCAATACATTTTAGTCTCATAATCATCACTTACCTCTTTATTCACTTTACTGAAATAATTATAAATCCAAAATAAGTATTAAATCTTAGCTCATGAAAATGTTAGATTGTAAACACTATTGTAAATGCAAACTTCTCACTTTTGTTATAAAAATCAGAATGCTTCTCTTAATTAATCTTATCATATTGAGCATTATATAATTTGTATAATTTATATCTGTATTGCTTTTTAAAATTTTTGATATTTACGTATAATTTTTATTAATACAAGTACACTTTATTTGGAATTTCAGTTTGAAATGCGTGACAGAAAATAAGCGAAGTATACGCTGAAAGTGGATTAATTTATTTACTAGGTGGTAAGTACTATTAATAAATACAATAATTTATTAACCAATAGTAAGTAAGAAGAAGTATAAGTAGAGATCTGAGGGGCTAAAAGCTAGAGTTAGTTTAGAATATTATATGATCATCATTTTATAATTGGAATAATTCCTTATTTTGTTGTAAAGATGAATCTCATAGCTCTTCATTATTACTTTAATTTTGACCCTTCACTACTTTATTAAATGTATAAATGAAGTTTTATGCATGACAACTGCGCTACTAAGTTCATTGACTCGCTTTTAAAGTAATAATTATAATATTAGTAGAAATTATTATTCGATTGTGTAGAAACTTTCTCCTTTCTTCCTTTAACAAGTTTGACAGCGTATGTTTGTCAATTTGCTGGGAAGTCGTATGTTTATTGGAGCGACAACTACAACATCAGCTGCTTGTCAGCTAGTTAATTTGGAGGCAAACTCAATGGACACACACACACACACAAACACACACACACATGCACATATGTTGAGACAGTGAGGCAAATGAAATGAAATGAAATGTAAATTGAAAAATATGCAAGAGCTGGCAATCAAGTTGTTCTTGTTGTTGTTGTTGTCGAGTGCTGTTGTTGTTGTTGTTGTTGAGGACGACTTGTCGCTTGTTTGCTCTAATTGTCTCAATTTAAGCAGCCGCATAGTTTCAATTAGGCGCCAGGCGTTGCCTTCTCTTTCCCTTTCTCCCTTCCCCGTTTCCTTTCCCCTTTTCATTCTCTTGGTAATTTTAAATGTCAGCCCACATATGTGTGTGTGTGTGTATTTGTGTGTGTGTTGTGTGTATGCAAATTTTTAAGCTGTTTGCCTGCAAATTATGCCGTCACCGCGCACAGCAGCTAATAAAACGCGCTGCAAACTACGCGACGCTTGACTGATGAGGCAGCCGAGCGTTAGCCGTAATTTATGTTGCGGCAAACCGACTGCCACGCCCCCCCCCCCTTTCACCATTTTTGCCAGCTGCCTCGTTCTTTTGCGCTGCCCTCCACAGCCAACCCAATCAGTAGGTTACCTTTTTGCCAGCAGCCTCGACTGTTTATATTGCTTATTTAATATGTGCACGGTTGCCTGGATATCAACGCTGGCAGCCAAACATCCAAGCTGACTCTACTCTATACTCTATACTCTGTGCTCTGGCTGCGTCAACAATGCCTTTTATTGAGTTATGCCGCTCATTTGGAGGCGCCACCATAACAATGAGCTCATTGCGCCGGCATTAAATAGTGGCGCGTGTCAATTTGGCCCACGTTTGAGTTGAGTTGAATTGAGTTGAGTTGAGGCATTAGCTTTACCTGCCAGCCACGTTAACGCTGCTTTTGCTAAACTCACAACACACAACAATTCGCAACTGCAACAACAGTTGGTGGCTCGTCCCCCCCGAAGGCAAACCAACAAGCAACAACTATATTAAATTTCACGCCTCAGCTGCCACTTTTTGTGTGTGAATGTTTGTGTGGCACACGCCTTTTTTTTTGTCTGGATTTGTAAAGCAAACCAAACACAAGGCTTTGGCAAAACATAGCAGCAAATCAAATTGAAAATTACAAATTACAAATTGAATAAAGGAATTTATAAGCAGACAGACATATGATTAGAAATGTGCAGTGTCAACTAAAGATTGAAAAAGTATAGTAATTAATAGATTTATAAGCGAAGAATGTGTACGTCAAATAGAAAAAGTATAGTAATTACCGAAGAATGTCATATCAAGTTAACACATTACTTAATCGAACAAGGGAAGAGAAGTTTAAGACATTATTTAAAGCTTTGTTTCAAAAGGTTTTCAAGTTTAGTCTTAGTCTTTCTCAGACTAAATAGTCATCGTAAATTAGTCAATGAAAATAATGATTTAATGGTTGCAATATCAGTTAAAAAGTGAACCAATTTATTAGAATTGCAGTGAAATATATTAAAAAAAAATTAGAAAGCAGTCTTATTTAAGGCAAATAAGAAAAGTTAAAGCGATTTCATTAAACTTTTAAAAGCGAGCAGAAATTCTAAAATAAAAATTTTTTAAATATTTACAATGACAGCTAAGCAAGATAAAGATTATTTTAAAGATAGTCTCTGGGCAAATGTAAATTGACAAATATGTAGGAAAATAATTTTTATATCGCAGTCATCTAAAATATCCAGCGAATAGAACCTTTGCTAAAGCTATAAACTCAGACGCTCATATCAGCGCCAAAAATGATTAAGAAGCTGCCAAGCTAGCCAAAGAATAGTGGAATTTACCAGACACAGTACATTAATAAATAAAGAATGTGTGCTTGAGGACAGTCAATACACATTTGACTGCTGAGAGAAATACTTGTAGTGGAAGGAAGCTACTCATATTATGTACATTAGAAGTTAGAAGTGCATTATGCTGGCACTTTGTGTACGCAAGTAAAGCAGACCATCAATAGCTCTATGGCTGTTTCTTATCAAACATTTACAGGCACTTGGCCAGTCAGTTTAGCGCACAACGCTGCGTATACGTAACTTTTGGAGCTATGGCCATGTGCAATGACTGCGCAAAACGCAGCCTAACAACTGGCTGCCAACGACACTTGCCAAGCAGCAGTTTTGGGGTTCAGTTCATTTTTCATGCATTCAATGGCCACACAAAGCAAACGCGCCAGACACTGGGCAGCAGCAAAAGGGAGAAGCTCTAGAAGCTGTAGAAGCTGTTGAGGCAACAGCAATGCAGCTGCTTGGCGTTTGTTTCCCTTTGTGCACTCTGGGGAGGAGGTGGAGGGAGGGAAAAGGAGAAGGGAGAAGGGAGAAGGCTGCTTTTCATATAACAACAATATTTTATGCTCAACTGTCTGGCTTTTTATGCATTTGTGCCGCCTCAGTCGCCGCTGCAGTCGCAGTCGCAGTGGCAGCCATTGCCATTGCCTATGTGAAAAATTATACAAAAAGCTAAAACGAGAAACAGAATGAGGGCAGAGAAGGGAGACGGAGATGGAGGCCAAGTGTTTGCCATGCACTTGACTGTGTTATTTTTACGTCCCGGCCTGGCGCATAAATCAAGCCCAAGACCAAGCCCAAGCGCTGCCTGGGATAACTATTAAAGTGATGCTTAAAGATGCCAAAGTTGTACTGCATGCAACTATAAAAAAAAAAAAAACACAGGGCAATTTGAAGCGACAAATTTGATTGAACAAAGTTGCTGCGACGAAGCAATAGAAATGTATTTAAGCTTCAGTGACTTGGACATTTGCATGCATGCCAAAGGCGTAACTGATGCCAAGCCAGGCGAAGTCAAGTCAGGCTGAACAGAAGGCAAACAGAGCACAAATCAAAGCTCAAATGCAATTGCAATTGACTAACGCCGCAGCGGCAACAACAACACAAACAACAGAGACAACATTCTCTATAGAGAGGCAAGCGTCCGATTTCAAGCAGTAAAACAAACTTTGGCAGTGCACTTTTTATATTGCTGTCACAGTCAACGGAAATGGCAACGGAAACCGAAACGGAAACGGAAACCAGACTGCCCGCAGCATGCCGCCCTCTGCAGTACATGACTCCTTCCACTTCCACTTCGACTCTCCTCAACTCCCCTCACCCCCTTTCTATTGGGGACAGGACAGTGCAACTTGGTAACGTTGTGCTTCATATTTATTACACACACACAAAACTTTTGCACATTAAAAAAGTCAAGTTTTCTTTCTTCTCATTCTCATTCTCCTTGTCCTTCTTCTTCTTTTCGCTCGCATCGTTGTTGCTTTGATAGCGCCACGTTTATCTTTCCAGCTGTAGAGCAGCTACACGAAATGGGTTTGGTTTAATTAGCCAACAAAACAAACGGCCAAATTGTCTAGAGCTAAAGCTGCTGCGCGAGTATTTCTATGCTCAAGACAGGCAACGAGCGAACGAAACAACGAAATGCCACAATTTGCTGATAAGCACATAAATTTTACCCAATATCATATTAAGTTGTGTGCTCATCCTAAGCTGCCGCAATACCCTATACTCTAATGCCAATGGGGCATATACATGTTTAGTACTCGAAGTCATAATGATGAATGCATGTGGAAATGTCCAAGTTATTAACAAACTCTCACAATAACGTAAACTTGATGTAGTGCGAAATTTCTTGTAGCATACTTTTCAGCGCCCGTTTCTCTCATAAAGGGAATTCTAAATAAATCTTGGCAGTTGCAGCAACTTTAGCTGCTTTGCTTTTTTAATGGACCGTGCAAAACTTTAGCTCTCAGATAAAAGTTGACGTCACTCAGGTATTCAGTTGCCTCCGCATCTATTTTGTACATTTTTTTGCTGCTGCTGTTCGAGGTTGGAGCAAACACTTGACGAAATTTGATGACAATTACCGAGCGGTAAGCATCAGCTATAATGGTATGTACAACTCGTTATTTGCTTAATGCGGCAATTACGCTCGGTTGGGTTGTCCTTTGTCCCAGTGTAAGTCTATCTGCGGGTCGTCCAGGGCAACCTGGCAACCCGACAACCCGACAAACAACGCAGCTCAAACCGAACTTAGTGCGGGGGCAGCCCACACACACACACCCGCACACACACACACACACACATGTCGAGCACTGTCATTGGAGTGATTTTTATGCTCAGAGAGAAACTGCAGCCATTTCTTTTGATAATGATTACCAACATGTTGTGCTCGTTTCACTGTTTCCTCATCTATCTCCACCCCCTGCTTCTCCTCTCTCTTTCGCTTTTGTCAGTGCTCTCATTCTTGCTAAATTTGCATATTTGCTTTTGCGCTCTTTACAGCGTTTTTAATGACACATGAAATTTAATGCGAAAATGTTTTGGAAGTTGAGTTACACATGACCTTGAGCTAGATGAGAATGTTTCGCGATAGAAGAAGATGCCAAAAACTACATTTATGAAGATTGCAGCGCAGCTTAGAGATAAGCGATGGAAGAATTTAATGTGCAAGTTACGAGTTTCAATTAGTTTTTATATCAAATTAAATTATTTTTATTATCTTATTCAAAGGGTTAACTACATCACACTTAAAGGCTTATTTAGCCTAACATTACACATTACTCGTATTTGAAGTACCCCAATAGTTGCTGCCATTTATCACTCGGTTTCAAATTCAGCAACATTCTGTTGGCCACTTTGTGGCTGCTGCTCAGCAACAAATTCGAGTGGCAATTGCTGAGCTGCCACTTGTTTAATTTCTGTTTAACATTACGCTTAATGCATTTACACAATAACCATGCGTTGGTAACACATTTTCTCCCGCCCACTGTCCCACTATAAAGCATTGCTAATGGCCTTATAATTACTGTCCACTTTCTGCGCGCAGCCACAACAAAATAATTGCCAAGTTTCGCAAATGGCAAGCTGCAAAAAAGAAAAACAACATTGCTAAGAAAATACGAGTACATAAAAATGCAGCAAGTTTCATTTACTAACCCAAGATGCTGCCAAGTTCTCGACTGGCGACCCAGAAAGTCGACGCAGGACAGCAGCGGCGAACAGTGAAGGCCAAAGAAAGCAAGTGGCATCTACAGACGCATCCTTGGCATTTTTAAGCGACAGCTCAGCACTTAGCATCAAACATCAAAATATATTTGAAATTAAACAGAGTTTACTATTTCAAAAAAAGAGGGGAGCAACTTTATTTACTTTTCTTATTAAAATGCTGCAATTTTTATGAAGTGCATTTTTAATATTTTTTTTCGTATTTATTTATTTATTTACTTAATTCGAATTTACTACAACAGCATCATAAAAATATTCACCAAACTAATTTTACACGTCTAAACTAATTAATTCACCTTTTATATTTCAGCTGCCGATCAATCCCCAAATGAAGTCGCAATGTGCTGATATCCACTTATTGGAGAAGAAAAGAACTAAAAGTTTTAAATTACCTAAATGTGATATCCAAGCAATTTAATATTAAAAACAATTACAAAAAGTATGCAATAAAATACAAATAATAATAATAAAAAACGCACCCTAAAAGTATGCAACACATTTAATCAAAATGCCACAAGTTTTGAAATTCCATAAAGTGGCAAAAGAATGCATTGAAATAATTTTACTTCCCAAAAGTATGCAACACAATTAATCAAACTGATTTTTCTATGACGCATTAAAAGTATGCCACAAAAAATGTTGTTAAAAGTATGCTGCGTAAATGAGCACATCTTTTTATTAGTGCCTCCTAAAAGTATGCAATGCGGCACATCAATTGGTGCATGAAACGCGCTTAGAAAATAAGTTATATCTCGGCCACATCCTGTCGCATATTCAAAGGACATGTTTTGCTAGGATCGCCAGGACCAACTCTATCGATCTGCTTCGAAAAAATATGGGGTCATCTAAGAATCCAACACTTGTAATTTTTTGGTCGGCGGTTTATGGGGAAAAGGTAAATTTTGCAAAGTGAAGGATATCTCGAGAACTACAAGGACGATTTGAATGTCCTTTGACAGGATGGTAGGCCTAATCAATATCTCTCGTTTGACACAGGACTCGAAAGGATCAGACAGGATACGGCCGAGATAGAAGCTATTTTCTGTATTCAAAAATGTCCTTGTAACTCGGCTCCTTCAAGGATATTCGTCATTTTAAAAATGCCAATCGGTTTTTTTTGACCAGTTACATCCTTATGCCAAAGGACATCCCGATAGTCCTTCAAATGGCCAAGATACGGCGGATTTTCCGAGTTTTTACCAATTTTTCTATGCCTACCCCTTGAAAAAATTTGAGGACCTTTTTTCTGAAAGATTCTTAAAATCCTTGGATGCCAATCGATAGTACTTGTCACACTGAACACAGAAAGGTATGTCCTTGGCAGATCCTTAAGGATTTGACCGAGTTGTGGCTTAAAAACGAATATTATGTATGCATTATTTATTTATTATTGCATACTTTAGGGGGCAGCCATTTAAACTATTTACACTTAATAAAAATTTGTCAACTTGGCCATATCCTACCGCATTTTCAAAGGACACATTTTGCTAGGATCGCCTGGCCCAACTCTATCGATCTGCATCGAAAAAATATGGGGTCATCTAAAAATCCAACACTTGTAATTTTTGGTCGGCGGCTTATGGGGAAAAGGTAAATTTTGCAAAGTGAAGGATATCTCGAGAACTACAAGGACGATTTGAATGTCCTTTGGCAGGATGGTAGGCCTAATCAATATCTCTCGTTTGACACAGGACTCGAAAGGATCAGACAGGATACGGCTGAGATATACGCTATTTTCTATATTGAAAAATGTCCTTGTAACTCGGCTCCTTCAAGGATATTCGTCATTTTAAAGATGCCAATCGGGTTTTTTTGACTAGATATACCCTTATGCCAAAGGACATCCCGATAGTCCTTCAAATGGCCAAGATACGGCGGATTTTCCGAGTTTTTACCAATTTTTCTATGCCTACCCCTTGAAAAAATTTGAGGTCCTTTTTTCTGAAAGTTTCTTAAAATCCTTGGATGCCAATCGATAGTACTTGTCACACTGAATACAAAAAGGTATGTCCTTGGCAGATCCTTAAGGATTTAACCGAGTTGTGGCTTAAAAACGAATATTATGTATGCATTATTTGTTTATTATTGCATACTTTAGGGGGCAGCCATTCAACTATTTACATTTAATGAAAATTAGTCAAACTTTGCCATATTAAATTATTTTTTAATTAAATACTTACCTTGCTTACCTTTTCCTATGCTTTTATTATGTGTCATTGCTTTTATTGGGTTTTTAAATAAAACAAATGATTTGTTTGCTTATTTTTTGTTTTGTTTATTAAACATTAAATTTAAACTAGAACGGAATGGAAGATAATGTAAGATTATATTTAAGTTTTACAAATAAAACGATATCTACCTACAGCTTTGTAGTATAACATAAGTAAAGATCTGTTGTTCTTATTAAAAATAAAAGCAAATTAAGATATTTTCGCCTAATTTAACAAGTCTTGAAGTTGAAAGTGCTTTAAAAAGGATGCAAAGAATAAGAAGAATACGAAATATATGAAGAACCTGTCTCGGTTGCCTGACATGTGAGTAGTTTTTTTTTATGGAAGCTGCGGCTGCTGCTGGTTTTGGCTGAAATGCTTAGTTAGAGCAGCGTCTGGGTGCGCCATTTTGAATTTGTAACAACATGCGCACTCAGGACAATTTGCATTTCCGGTTGCCAATGGCTAGATTGGCTGGCTGCATTCAGCTTGTGTGGCTGCATTCCTTTATCCCGTGCACTGCGGCACAATGCAGCACAGCAGTTTTTAGTTATCTGCGCTTGGGGGACTTCAATTCACTTTGAGCTTGGCGAGACTCTCTCTCTGGCATCCGCCTTTAAAGACACAACAAACGCAAAAGCAAACACACACACAGAAACTAAATGCAAAACAATGCACTGAAGCTGAACGTGCAACAACAACAACAACAAAACAATGCAACAGCAATGACAACAACAACAACAACAGCAACAGAGGACTAAAGCAAACAACAACATTTGCTGGCAGTTTATAATTGAACTGTGCGCCGCTCGAGCGGATCGAATGGTTTCGTTCCGTTCGTCCGATGGTCTGTCTGCCTTGCAAAATAACAAAAATTCAACTTAATTTTCAAGCAGCATGCAAAATGCAGTACACAACATACAACAGACGGACAGACATCAGAGGAGGACCATATACGAGGAGTATCATCTACATGCATTAACAACACCCTCAAGCCAACAACTGACAATTGCGACAATTTCAGCTGTAGTCTGAGCCTGGGCTCAGTCTCATATTCTCATGACTCTCAGCTCAGCCTCAGAGAAAGAGAGAAAGAGAGAGAGAGAGCGAGTGCATCAATAAAATGTAGCTATAAAGGCTTGGCTCTGGCCATAAGCTGGGCCCACAATGCGTATGCTTGATATGTGCTAGGTGTTTCTTGCATCAACTCTCTTTCTCTCCCTCTCGCTTGCTTACTTGCACACAAAGCGATGCATTGCCTATTTTGCTATACCCTATAAATGTTGCCACTTTGGATGGGTATATTAGATGCTTCTAATTATAAAATATTTCCATCTTTCGCTATTGTAATTACTCTGCTAGTTTAATATTACTTCTATCTATCACTATTGTAATTGCTCTGTAAGCTAAACTAAATTGTATGGAGTATCTTTAAGTTCTATTTAAACCTTTTAGCTGCCTTTTGTCACTGCGTTGTACACAATGGACACTAACTAACTGCAGACTCTGATTTGAATGTAATGGCTTTGGTTTTTCAGCCTTTCAGACGCCCTCCCCTTCACTCTCTTTCTCACTCTCTGTCGCCACAGTGGCACTTTTCGCTTTGACCGACTCCAATTGGTGCCCAAAATAACAATTTGTGGCTTGCACACAGACACACACACACACAGAGACACACACACAGATGCGTAGTTATCAAATGGAATCAGACCTCAATCAGTTTTTCTTGCTTTGACTTTGGGTTTCTCTGCACACACACACACGCAACACGCAACACCCAATCCCAAACCCAATCCCGATCCGAATCGCAAACGCAACTCGCTTTTGAACTGTTTCCAGTTGCTGTTGGCCTTTATGGCTGCTTATTGGTTTCTGCTTTTGCAGGTGAAAACACAAACTTTATGAGCTTGTTATTGTTGCTGTAGTTGTCGTTGTCGTTGCTGTTGTCGTTGCTGATGTTGTCGTCGTGGACAACACGACACGCCTTTTGTGCTGCCATAAACATTCTTTTTATTATACTTGCTGCTCGTTAGAGTGGCACTACTCGACTTGAGACTGAGAACTGAGGAGCTCAACTTCTAATTGGAAGTTCTAAATTTGATTGTTTGGCTTTTAAGCTTCAATTGTTTGCGGTTAAAATGGTCATAAATATTGAGTGTAGTATTTATTTGCCGCCTGACCCATGGCCAGCCAATCAATAGGCGAACACGGTCAGCAACAGCAACAGCAGCAGCAGCAGCATTATAAAAAAACGAGGGAGAAACCCGTTTACGAGCTCGTTGCCAGTTGACACAATGAGTCCCAAGGGAGGCTTAGCATTAAGTAAGAAGGAGAGAAAGAGGAAATTGGCCAATGCTTTAATGATAAGCAAGAAAAAAAAGGATCGAAATATATGAGCTGGCATTTCCTTGTGACTTTAAATCGATTGCAACTGCATAAATATAACCCAAATAGTTGTGTATGCGATACGATATTTTATTTGTATGCAGATTGCGCATACGCCACGTTAACCGGCAATCAGCAAATGGAAGTCAAGATTTTTCGACCGCAACAGCAGTTAACAAAAATGTTGGAAAATTTTCGGTTTCAGTTTCGGTTTCGGCAAATGTAAATGTAAATCATTGACCTCTTATTAAAAACTTTGTGCCCGCCCACAAATTATCTCTCTCTCGAGTGCGAACTTTGCAAACTTTTCAGTGAACCACAATGGCCCTGACTCTGCCGTTTGCCATTGCCATTGGCCTTTACTGCCTCGCTGGCTCGCTGGGCTAGGCACGCTTTTAGCTATTAGCGTACAAAAAGTCAACATTTAATACACACAGAGAGAGAGCGAGAGAGAGAACAGCGAACACTTCAAACAAAACCAAATAATCCGGGAGAAAACTTTTCAATTTGTAGGCTGCCCCTAAAAAAACGAAAGAAAGAAAGAAAGAACAAGTTTGCCAGCCGGATGTTGCGTTTGATTTCTTGCGTTCGAGCTAAAAAATTTACACAGCCACTTGGACTTCCGTCTGCCAGCCTGCCTGCCGCAGCACATTCAAATGCAGCACACCGCACCGCGTTGCTTTGGATTTTGTGGCGCAGACAAATTCTGTTTGCCCAAGTGTAATTTCTTAAGTAAAAGGTAAACACTTTTAGCGGCTACGTTTGCCGCAGCCGCAGCAACTGTAAATGTAGCTGCCAGAGCTGCCAACTTGAGCGCAATGCAAATGACAGTGGTTGGCAGTTCCCTTTCTCCCTTCCGTTTCTCCCTTCCCTCTTCAAGTGGCAGCAGCTAAGCCACATCACTTGCAGCCTACGCTTTCTTCTTCCTCGCCTTCTTCTTCTTCTGCCAATAACAACAACAACAGCAACTCTCTCACACACTCAGAGTTGCCAAGTGTATTTGCAGTTCAATTTGTGCTCTGCAACGGAAATGGCAAATAAAAAGAACACATTTTTGCAGATTTACAGATTTTGCCCCAGCGCAAGGCGAAATGCGAATTGCGAACTGCGAATGCGAAATGTGAAATGCGAATCACATTACAAGAATGCATCTTTGTGTGTGTATGTGTTGTGGAGGCTCTTAACCGCACATTGTATGCCAAAATGTGTCGTAATGTGCAATCCCATCGATAGCCATAACACGTAGCACGCAATACTCGGCGTATACGTAATACGCAAACATTAATACCGCCTCTTTTCGCTCTCTCTCTCTCTCTTTCTTTGAAATGTAAACTTTAAGGCAGCTGCTGAAATGTTAACGATTACGACTGTGAAGGCAATTGTGGCACTAAAAACTACGCGATGAATACATCATGTGGTTAAGGAGATTGACACTAAACGAAGACTCGGAGAATTATAACAGTGTAGAGTAAGAAAAAGTGGTAAATATTTGACTTTACACTAAATGAAGAGCTACATTAGGAAAGAAGAGCTAGAAAACACTTTAAGCATAGTTCTCATTACAATTTCATTCTTTAATGATTTTTAAAATTTTGAATAAGAATATGTTTTGAAAAATTTTTTATCATTTCATTATTTGGGGGTTTTCGCAATTAGAAATAATGTTATCTTTTGGAAATCATACTTCATTTTTTAATTAAAGTGACACTAAATTTGGCAACTATTTTTAGCTCTACTCTAAGGAACACAGCTGTACATACACATAAATTCTCACATTCAAAACTCTTTCTTGCTTTCTTTAATGGTTTGCTTTGCTTCACAAATTAAAGTTTTAATAATTATTTACATTTTATTCTCGAATATTTCATATTATTAAACATGTAGATATCTTAATTTTCCTTAAGTCTCCATTTAAAAAGTATTCCTAATATCGTTGCAAATATTTGTGCCATATAAATAGCAAACAAGATTTATTTAAATACGTTTAATATAATATTTAAATAAATATGCCGTGTTGTGTGTGTTCTTTAATGTGTGTGAGAAAATGTGTGTGTGGCTGCAAGTTGTTGTAAATTTCATGACAATCTCTACTAATTTATTCAGTTTCTGTAGGTGTCTCTTTCTTTCCGAGCTATTTATGCTCTGATCAAAAATGTTTACATTGTAAGCTGAACTGCAAACAGCAACGATGACAACAACAACAGTAAGAGAGAGAAAGAGATTTTCGAGTCTTGTACTCATGCATAGAGGTTTATTTTGTGTGCCTTACTTAAATATACAACATTCAATGAATTTTCAATTAACTTTGATTGGCACTTTTCCTTACACACTTCACTGGCTATCTCTCTGTCTGTCTGACTGACTGTCTGAATGGCTGGTTGGATGGCTGGATGGCAGACAGAGTCTCAATAAATAGCCTGGCTGTGGTTCTCGATTCTCCATTTGGGACATGTTTCAAATGATAGACTTTTGCACTTGGGACTTTATGCTAAAATCGAATGAGCAGACGGAAGCCAAGCAACAACAACAATTACAACAACAACAACAGCTCTCGAGGAAATTTAAACAGGCCAAAAACAACAATTGTGGATTTATTATTTCAGCTGGTGAATCAACAGCAACATGACAAGCCAAACGCAAGTCAAGTCAACAAACAAACACACACAGAGAGGGAAAGAGATAGAGAGTGCGATGTCTGGCAACAAAAATGTTGCAATAAATCAGATTACATATCAAAAATTAATACGACAATATCAGGTAACAACATCAGGCAAATAATGACTTTTCTGCTCAACGCAGACGATGCAGAGTGCAAATTGCACACAAACTATTTACAATGTAAGCAGTTTAATGAATTTTGCATTATTTCAAGGAAATGCCTCAACATACTCTGGATTCAGCAAGTAGTGTTGATTGGGAGTTTTCGTTTAAATTAATTTGCATTATTGTGTAAGTTGTTTTGGATATGAGAAACGAAAACATTCTTCAGCTCTGCATATTGATGAAGAAAGCAGTTCAAATGAGCAAGCAGCTCAAATTTGCAAGCAGATCAACTAAGCAAGCAGATCAAATATGCAAGCAGTTCAAATGAACTGGCATCGAGTACTTCTGGTTCATTTGAACTAAGCGAGTGAAGATCAGCGAGCTGTGAAGAGGACGAATCTGACAGTCTTTTAAGAACCATATTTTATTACTTTTAATTAAAACGAATACCTATAAATACATAATAAATAACCCCGCATTATTATTACTTCACATTCGATTGATTTACTCACACATCTAGCTTGGATAATTGAGGTTGTAATGCTTAGAGAATAGCATAACTTAAAACCCAACTATTACGATTTAATCTGCTTAAGATCAACGCACAAAAGCGAATGCAGCCTTGATGCCATTTTGCAGTCGCTCGAATTTTTTACGCTTCAAGTTCACAGCGCATGCAATAAAAAAGCTCGCGCACAAATGCCAACAATCAAAATGCAAAGCTGTTAATAGAAAAACATATATATGTATGTAAAGAGAGAGTATGGGTAAAGTATGATGGGGAGCATGCGAAAAGCAGGGTACAAAGCGACAAGAGGAACAACAACAACAACAACAACGAGAGAGAAGCGCGGCAAAAAGGCTTATTAAAAGCGCATAAAAGAAAACGGCACGTTTACAAAGCAGACGCATAGAGGCCAAAACAAACTAGTACACACACACACACACACACACACATATACACCTACATAACTACATGGTCACACACATGACCCTTAATACGCCCCTCCCAACCCTCCCTTCACGCTTTAAGCCCCACAGCCACAGCTTGCATGAAGCACTCGGGCGCATAAATCCGCGCTAAATGAGTTTAACACTTGGCTTAATAGTTTGGTTTTATGAAAAGCAAAAAAAAAACAAAACACAAAAACAAGAAGCGAAAGAGAACGAGAGCGAGAACGAGTATGAGAAGAACAACAAAAATATGGAAAGCGAGTGAGTGAGTGAGAAAAAGAAAACGAGAATGTTGAGCGAAACGTCATGGGAAAAAATGTTCCATAGCATACTTTTATGCGCAATAGAAAACTTGCAAATCGCTTTTTGTTTTCATTGCAGGCACAACTGCACGATGCAGGAGAGGGAGAGAGAGAGAGCTAGAGAGAGGGAGCGAGACAGAGAGAGGCAGGCAGTCGAACGAAGCCTTTGAGCATTTAGCTTGGCTTAGTTTGTGTGCAGTTTTGTTTTTATTTCTATTAGCAAACCAGTTGGCCGACTGGCTAAATGAAAAACTGCAGAGAGAGTGCTGGGAAATGCCACAGCAGCAGCAGCAGCATCGATGTGGGAAATGGCAAAAGGAGGCAGAAGGGTGAGGGGAAAATGGTTTTCAATAAACGAGGCACAAATTTGCTGCGGCCAAGGCAAATCGCTGTTAGTTAAATGTTACAACAGCAGCAAACTCATTTTAAATATTAAATTTCAGCAAACATTCTTATAGGTGTGATACGTGTGCATGTGTGTGTGTGTGTGTGCAGCATGTGGCATGCAGCAGTTAATATTTTACAAGCATTTTACTTTCAACATAATTACAGGTGGAAGAAAACCTTCAGCTACCTGCTTCCACTTTGAAAAACTATTTGCGCATAGACGCACACACAAGTAAGAAGACACACACACACTCACACACACACACACATACATAATTTAGTATAGCACTTGGACAACATTAATGTGTATAGCTGTTGCTGTTGTTGCTGCTGTTACTGTTGCTGTTGTTGCTGTTGCTGCTGTTGAGTGCTGCGGCTGCTAGACCAAAAAGCGGATGCACCTCACGAGCACACAAAACACAGACACAGACACTAACACTAGCGCACTATCACACACACACACACTCTGTCTAACACACTCTTAGATAGTCAGCAGCTTACGGCACCTGCTGTGCATATTTTCAAGCTAATATATATATAATTTTTCACCGCTTTTACACATTTTTTCTCTCACACTATTTTATTGCCACTGTATGTGTGTGTGTGTGTACATATTTATGTGCGTGTGTGCGCTCAGCGTGTTTGTTTTTAATATTGTTTGCCTTAGCTACTTTATGGCTAAGTGCAGCTGCAATAACCATTCTTAAACACAGCAAAACAGAACAACTTGCAAACCAACCGATGACAGCGTGCAAAATGTTCATTGTTTTTCTTAAGGCTTACTTCCTTTCCCCCTCCTCCTCTCCTCCCGCTCTCCCTCCACCACCTCTTTTTTTGTCACTGTTTTACTTTTTCGCGTTGCACTTTTTCTTCGGGGCTATCACAAATATTATTCATACAAAGAGCGCAGGCAAAGCTTTCTTTCTTTTCTTTCTTTTTTTTTTTTTTGGAGCAGCCAGCCATAAAGCAGCTTATGCAGCTGAAAACATAAAACTCTTATAAATGTCCGCAAATATTATAAAGTATTATGCACATGGCATATGAATTAAGTTGCATTTCCTATTGCAAACAACGAAATACTTTGCAAAGAAATGGCCTTGAAATAAATTTCTATAACTACAAGTGGAATAAAACGTCAGAATCAAGTTAGTTTATATGACTAGAATACAAATTTAAACGAATTTCCATAACTATAGATGAAAGTAGAATAAAAGGTCAGTTTTACACTAATTTCTATAAATATAAATAAGTCTAGAATTTCTTGTTGCACTTGTTTTTGACCTTTTGGGAAGCTTTGAATTATGAAACGTATCGAATTTAATGTCACATTCTTTTACAAGTTGTGTATAGAAATATGCATTGCTTCACTCTAGATAAATGTCGCTGCAAAGTTTTCATTGACTGTGTATTCGAGCAAGTGAAAAAGCATCGCAAAGTTTACCAGCTGCCGCAAGGCATTAAAAATTCAACAACAACAAACTGCAACAGCATATGAAAGCAGGAATTCTGCGTTGCAGTTGCGATTTGATTTCTCAAACAAAAAAGCGAATATTGCGCCTAACTGAATGAAACTTGATAATTTCATTGATTGATTTAACATTTAGGGCTTTTAAAAAATGTACAAAAGGAGAAAGTATTGCTAAGAATATTTTTAATACTCTACGCAGAAGCAATTTCTTCATTAACTTTGACTATAGTGTTGAGAATAATAAAATAGATTATAAAGATTGGAAAAGAATTGCTAACAATATTTTTAATATCTAACAATCTAGCAAATTGTTTCTTGTCTTATTTTCCAACGCAAAGAGAATTTAATAACACTTCCGACATTAAGAATTACGCTTTTTTATATGTATATACATAGTAAAACTATTGAAAAAGAATTGTAACATATATTTTTTATATACAAGAACTTGTTTCTCATATTTTGTCTATTGGAACAACCCACAAAATATTTGACTTCTCTTCCTCAACTCGACTTGTCTCCATTTTTTGCCAATGCGTGTTTATATTTATCATGTGTGTGTGTGTGTGTATGCGTGTGTATGTTAAATCTTAACAGCTAACAATTAAGTCGCAACATAACGAACGTTTTGCGTAAATTTAAAAACTTTTTAATGCCACACACTTGCGGGCTTTTTGAACTTCGCTTCACTGCCAGAGATAAGCGGCTTCAAAAGTTTCTTCCATATACAAACTACGACCACGAATGCGAATGCGAATACGAATACGAACTGCAATAACTACAACGACCATAAATGGGGAAAGGGCAAAGCGAAGGCAAACTACAGATGCAATTAATTTCTGGCCAACATTTTGTGGCCCATCCAGCTTGACTCCTGCTTGGCTTGGCTTGGCTGTAATCGGCGAGAACTGAAGACCATAAAACGTGCCTGACTGCTATCATTATGGCTCATCTTATGCCATTTAAATAATCACAACTTAACTAGCCAACTAACCAACTAAACACACTCAGCAACCGAGCATCGAGCATTGCATGCCACTCAGTTGAGCAGCTAAAGTCTTTGCTGCCCCGCCTGGAGGCAGCTCTCATAAACATTTTGCAAAATTATATTTATTCAGCTTGATATTAAGCTCCTCCTCTGCTTTATCTGCTGCCTTCGGCTGCAAATTCGTCTCGCTTGCTAATAGTTAATTGTTGTTCGCATGATCTTGCTCTATCTTAATCACTTTATTATTTGCTGGCAACCAAACAACACAGAACACAATTGCCAGCAATAATAAGTAATGATCTGCTAGCTGAAGGCATTACGTATACGACAAGGGGAACACAGCTGTAGTTATGACTATTTATCATGTGAAGGCCTCAATTGTTAAAGGTTGATATACAAATGATTTCACTACAAAGTTTTTGTCTTGCAATGGAATACGTATTACGTATACGCCTAGTGTTATGTGAGTCGCAAGCAATTTAAACAAATTTAAGTATAAATTAACGAAGACTCATCAAATAAAGTATACGTTGTGGTGTACGTAAGATAAATTAACATTATAATGCGCATAAATTGAATCGATTAATTTCAAACTGTTCACTTTGATATATATCAAGTATACGTATAGTTGCATTTTGTTTGCCTTTTATTTCGTCTGTTGAATAAACTAAAATGCAACACATTGATTTACTAAACTGAACAAATAATAACAGCTGTCTGAACTGACAGAATTCAAGCTTTAACATATATAAAAAGAAGAAAATAGAATCGCTAACAATATTTAAAGCATTTCACGATCTACAGAGAAGAGAATACACATATTTGTCTTCACTCCTTCTGCTAAGAAACTAAATATTTAAAAAGAATTTTTAAAAATCTTTTTTATATGCAAGAATTTGTCTCTCATATTTTGTCTCTTGAATAAACAAAACTGCTGCAGATTTATTTATAAAATTGAACAAATAACAGCAGCTGTCTAGACTGGACTTTCACATGGCATTGCGAATGGAAACTTGCGTAAAGAACCTTGCTGTAGAGGGTATTTGCTATTCAGTTCATGCATGCCTTTCATGCGATTCTTTTTTACAAAACTCTGTGCAATATTTTAATACCAAATTGACAGGTCCACAACAAAAGTGTTGCACGGAAAGCACGAGGCCGCAGTTTTATGCGGTTGTTATTGTTGCTTTTGCTCGCTGTTGATGTATTTGTTTCGCTAGATGTCAAACGAGAGATGCGACACTGCTGTTGCTCTTGGCTCTTGGCTCTTGGCTGTTGCCAATTAATCACGCAGCTTGCCCCAATAGATTTAAATTGTCACATCGTTTATCAAGCGAAACAACAAACGTGGCAACTGCTAGTTGCAAAAGTGAAAAAAAAATGCAGCACAAAGAATATTAAATATTTAATAATAATTCGCACGCTTGCGTAAAAAATAGTTTTGTAATTAGACAGGTCGATGGAGAGCAAACAAATTGTCGAGTTTAGCTAATAACGCGATAAACTTTCAAACAGTAAATTATTGATAATCCGCTTAAAAGCAGTTTGCGAAAAACTGTTGGCAAATACCATTAATAAAATGTAGTCAACTAATCGCAGCAAAATTCAATAGCTATTAATGCGAGTATAAAATAATAATATAATTTATGCGACTGACCGAAGAGCAAACGAGCAAAAGCAAACCGAAGCTCAGTACAGGAGAAATGTATTTGAAATGCGAATGCAAACAAAAATGCCAGAGAGAGGAGGAGCGAGAGATGGGAGAAAAAGCAAAGCGAGCTAAGCTTTGGTCCAGAGAAAATGTGTACTGGAAATTAAAAGATAAAATAGCAATTAGTGAATCTTATCTGCAGAGAGGAGAGAGTTTTCTATCTTCGCTCTAAGCGCTGCTGTTTGCTAATTGAAAAACAATCTACATTTGCGGCAAATTTATGCCAGAGACACGTTCGCAGCTTAGTCGAATAGCTTAGCAAACTGCCATAAAAATATTTATTGTATTTAAATTATGAATATGAATACGAAAACGAATATACGAATGCTTCACAGCTTTTCGAGTGTGTGTGTGTGTGTGTGTGTGTCATGCCAACAGGCCAAACAAGGCATTGCAATCAGCAACAAGAAGTGTTAAGCAAGCATTATGTTTGACACTATCGGCCATTGCCACGCCCACTACTCCCCCACACACACACACACACACACACACACAGCGGAAACGGAAGTGTGTCACAAAAGCAAGCTGCATTTTAGACTCTTCTTTTATATGTGCAGAATATTGTACAACAGCATTTTCTCTTCCTCTCTCTCTCTGTCTAGGAATGCAAATAAAACCCCACAGCTCAGATGAATACACTCACATGCACTCACAATCACTCACACTAGCGCGCACATTTATTTATATTTCTAAACAATTTTTCCTTTCTTATTTTATTTGAACACGCCTGGTAAATATTTCAATATACTCGTATTTGCATCATGATGCTGGAATAGAAAATGCAAATATTTTCGATGCCACAACGAATTTGAAATACGCTTAGTTAAAGGGATTACATGAGAAGAAATTCTATATAAATAGAATCGGATTTGAAGCTGCCTAGAATTCTGATTTACTTGTACTTTAAATCTCAACTAAACCCAACTCTAATTGTGGTCTAAAATTGCCTAAAATAATGGATTATTTTTTTCTTCTAGCAGTATCTTTTTTTTGCTTTTAACTCCTATTTTCATCATGAAGCTGGAATAAACTATGAGCTAACTTAAATGAATTCATTCTAAAGAAATTCTATATAAATAGAAGCGACTTTAAAGCTGCCTACAATTCTGATTTACTTATACTTTAACTCTCAACTAACGCCAACTCTAATTGTAAAATAAAACTGCCTAAAATAATGCATTACTTTGTCTTCCATCAACATCTCTTTTGTCTCCTTTTAACTTTCATTTGCATCTTTAAGCTTGGAATAAAAAATGTGCTAGTTTAAATGGATTTATTCTAAAGAAATATAAGCGAATTGAAAGCTGCCTAGAATACTAATTAATTTGTACTTCAAATCTTAACTAAACCCTATTCTAATTGTGATCTAAAATCGCCCTTCATCAGCATTTCTATGCTTCCCATTTAACTCCTGTTGTAAGCATATATTTAAATAGTATAAATAAAGTAGCAGACTTACCCCAGTTTATAGTGTAGACTTTGACAGCTTCTAGTTAGATTTCTTGGTCCGTTGGCTTCCTCAGCAGTTGCTCCATGCGTTCGCTATCTATTGACTTCCACATGATACCCTTTTGTGTGTGTCGCATTGAAAAGCAGCTAAAACGAATGCAGCGAGAAACGAAGTTATGCAATGTGTCAGCAGCAAAATGTGGAGAATGGTGAATGGAGACAGCACGTAAAATGAAATCAACTTACCGAAGGATGCGAGTATTTGCCTGCAGTCAGAGCGAAGCAATTGCATGCGGCATACGTGGCGTATGCGCAATTAATTACATAGTTATTAATGTGAGGCGAGCGAAACAAACAAAAACAAGTTGTCCACTTCGGTTGGGTCCATCATTTTAAGTGGCCATATTGCAACATGATTACGACTTAAGCTGCAAAAGACAGACAGATAATGGTCAAGCATCGTCGAGAGGAAAGAAGAGAAGAGACGAGACGAGAAGTGGGTTGAAATATTGAAATGAATCGCGAAATATGTGCAATAAAAATGTTTTAAATAAACGACACTCGACTTTACGGAAAGCACTTGGCATAAATGTTTTGTGCACACAACGAAAACTCGACTGAAATGGAGGCTGATGGGGTCACAGCAGGCTTTCAGTAAAAGTGGATGATAAATGAGCATAAGAGTTAAATGCCAGCGCAATTGAAGGCGGCAAGATGGAAAACGAGACAGAGATGCAGATGGAGATGGAGAGAGTTGCATATGCCAAACGAGCGTCATTAAAGCTGTTTTATGGTCAACAAAAGCAGCTCAAATAAAAGCTCAAAGCGAGACTCCGATGGCGACTGCGACTGCGACATGCTTAATTGAGCCAACCATCGACCATCGACCATTCAGCATTGAGCTGATGCTGATGCTGATGCTGAAGCTGAAGCTGCCTTCGTCTTGTTCGTAGCGAGTAATTGACATTTTAAATGCGAGCATTTGCTCGCTCACATGGCGTATGATTGATGTGAACTCAGCTCGACAACACAACAGCAGCAGCAGCAGCAGCATATGCAGCATATGGTTGTCGTCCTTCGTCCTGCGTCTCCTTCTCCTTCTCCATCTGCAGCTAAGCAGCTTACAGCTGGCAGTATGCATAAGTAGCTCAAATTAAATTTGGTAAGCGCAACAAGCGTTGCCCCATATAAAGTACATTCTCAAGGAAGAGAACTCTCTCTCTCTCTCTCTCTCTTTATCTTTGGAGGGCAACGCATGTTTATGAAAAATTACTTAAGCTGCAGCAACATGAAAATGAATTTTTCAACAGCGCTCAGTCTGCGTCTGACCTGCTGTCTTAAGCTGTCTTAAGCAGCCAGGATAACAAACAAAATACACACACACACTCGCTTCTCTTTTCCCCTCTTTTCTCTCTCTCTCTCTCTCATTCTCTTGCTCTCTCTTGTCGTGTCACGCGTAAGCGGTGAGCGTGGCAGCCTCTGCAGGAATCGCAGCCACAACAGAAGCTAATAAATAATTGTCTGGTTAGAAAAAGACAAAGCATAGGCGCTGTCTCTACACAAAAGGGACGAAGGACAGCAAAAGCGACGTCGACGGCGTCGGGTTGAAAAATTCCCTCAGCAATGGCAACATAAATAAGCATATATAAATCATGCATGCCTTGCTTCTGCTCCTTCTCCTTCTCGAGCTTCTCTGCTCGTCGTCTTACTTATGCCGCATAAATATATTTGGCAACAGTCAGTGTTAGAAATTAACGTCTGTGGCCAAGCAGCCAGCAGAAGTCGTAGACACATTATTTATAGACAAGCAGCCCAAAAAGGGATTTGCATTTACCAAGTGTAGTTAATCTCATTAAAAACTACACTGCTTTTGAGTTGCTATAAAACGATAGTTTATACTAAGGAATATCGAAAGAGAAAATTAGTATTTATGCTGCGACCTTAATTTACTACTAACATTAAAAGCTGATTACAATAAAGCAATCATAATATGTGTTATTGATAGTATCATTAATAGGTAATATAGAAATTTCTAGCAAAAGAAACTTTTTGGTTCAGCAGTAGCCACCAAAACAACTTTGAAATACGACAAATTTGCAACGCTTTCAATTTGTTAGACACTTTTATGCTGCCTTCGTTACGTACTGTCATTTTTGTAGTTTAGAGTACTTCTCTGGACAATATATAACATATTTAACATATATTTCTTATGCTACAGAAAAAGTTCTATAGCTCAACAACCAAAATTTCATTAAAATGCAATCATAATATTAGATATTAATTGTAAACATCAATAATGTTTAAAACAAAAATGTCTATCAAAGAAAACTAATTAGAAAGAGAGTAAAACTAGACCCCAATTTGAAGCCTTTTAAATATGAATAGGTTTGATATTTATATTTAAGCTACGAATGTCATAATTGAAGGAATATATAATTTCTTAGGAATTGTGAATGCATTAAAAGCTATGATGTATTAATCAAATGGATATTGAGTATTTAAAATAGAGGTATTCAAATTTAGAGAATATAATGTATTACTTTATGTTAATGTTCCTAATATTTCTTCAATATTGAATTTTTAAATAATTGTATTGAAATTTAAAGAATATAGTTTCTCCTACTTGTTGTCAATGCTTTTAAATGTTTGAAAATATGAAATTGAATTGAATGTTTAATATTTACTATTGAAACTAAAAATATTGCTGTGTATTACATTATATTATTGAAACTGATATTTAATATGAAAATTACGGCTATTCTACTTTATTGGCATTAACATTTGAAAACTAGTAATATCATTCATGAATAAATGATATCTAAACCACCATCAGATTATAGAGATCTTACTCCCTTGATAACTTTATCACAGCCAAACAAACGTTAAAATGTAAACAAAAGATTAAAGCATAAAATGGCTTCTTTAGTAGTTAAATTGGTTATAGGAATGCCTTCATTAATAATTGAAGCAAACCCGACGCTGTGCGCAAACATTTAATGCCCAGTGTATTATTTGGCATAGCAACTTTTAATTAATTCCAAACCATTTAACTGTAAACAAAGACAGCATAAAACGTGCCCACTTAAACGGGACAGACTTATCTAATATAATATTTTAGAAGCCATTTGAAAATGATATGCCAAGTGCCAAGCAAAAGGCACTTTAAACGACTTTAACGAGACGCCCACTCAAATAATTAGCGCCAATTGTTGGTCGTAACTCAAGTTGTTGGCCAGAAGCAAAAAGGGGTTAATTAAGTAGTCCGATTCATATGCAAAGCAAATAAAAACTGCTGTTGATTACTACTTCTAGATTATTCATGGACACTCTTTAGTTTTTATTGGCATTTTCACTTTCGTTTGCATTAAAGCACAAACTGACACTTAAAGTTGGCCAACACTAACACACACAAATTGAGCAGCTTAATTGAGCCGCAAATCTCGACGCACATAAAGTACTCTCAGTTGTTGTTGTTGTTGTTGTTGTCGGGTGACTGGCCCCGAAGCGATTTATAACTAAACACAGTAACAATACTTAATTAGATACTTTATCCGGGCATTAAGCGTAACACCTATGAGAACACAGCCCCATAGTGGCCAAGAAGTTATGGCAGCCAAGTCTCTGTCTCTTCCTCTCTCTCTCTGTGTGTGTTTTTAGCAAATTAGGTTAGCCAACTAATAGATACACACACAACACACACTCATTTTGGTAAGAGTACTTGGCACACAGCAAGCACAACTACAACTTCATTAGCTAATTCAATGCGGCCGTTACGTGAGGCGATGTTCCACCAGAACCGCGTATGCCAATAAACACAATTTTACGCTAATTGGGTAACAAATATAATTGCCAAGAGCAGCGCAATAAACCACACACAAACAACAGTCAATACACACACACACAACACACACACAATGGATGTGCAAGTGCATAAATATGAGAGAAATTTTGGGGCAAGCAAACTGCTGCTAGACGAGTGTCTGCCTGTTGAACAGTTGAACGGTTGAACGGGGCAACGACGAGGCAACCAATCAAATGCCATCGTGGCATCCATTTAGTGGGGATCAACCTCAACAGGTTCATTAGGTAAGTAGCTGGTAGCTCACGTCGCCAGCGTTGTCCTGACGACAACATCGACTGCAGCTCGGAGAGGTTCCCATTGTAATTAGCCCAAAGTGGAGAAGCGGCATTATGCCCCATGCCCCATGCCGCATGCCCCATGTTACCTGCCACAGCCACAAACGCAACGCAACGAACACACGCTGTTTGCTGCCGCGTAATGAGTTTCTCAATTCATTATTAATTAAAGCCTAAACAAACTCCAATGCTAAATTATTTGCAATTCAACAGGCAAACAGCCGAAACAAGTTCTCCTCCCCCTCGTCCCCCTCTCTTGCCCCTTCCCCCTCACTGTGGTCTTGCCGCAACTACAAAGCGATGGCAAAAATTTGCGAGAAAAGCTAAAGCTGAAGCTCAAGTCAAACGTTTGCTGTTTGGTTTTTGTTTGCCTAATGCCTCGGCCTCGGCTCGATTTATTTGCATTTGCTTAATTGAAATAATTGTCCTTAATTTGTTTGTGCCTTCGAGCAGCAGTACCCTCCTCCTTCCCCTCTTCCTCCCCTTTCTCCCTCACTCTGTGACTTCTTTCGAGTCTTTCGCAATTGATTGTCTGCGATTTGTGCCGCTAATGGTGTACAAATCAATTATTTGCAAGCACTTCTCGGCCTCAACTTCTGCTGCTGCTGCTGCTTTTACGCACAACACACAAAAAATTGATTAAAATTGATTTGCCACAACCGCTCGAAACGACGATTCGATGCGCAACACAACACACAGACATCTAACAAAAGAGAGAGCAGACAATGCCACTGCATATTTAATTTTATTAAATTATTTGCGGTTTTTCTTCCCTTGCCATAGCTTATACACACTTGAAATGCTTGCCTAAAATTAGCTAGAAACCTCAAAATAAAACATTCATATTACAATTTATATTCAGCGCTAGACGAGCGACAAAAACATCAAGTAATTAGTTAATGATATTCATTGCCTTGATGGAATGCTTTTAACTAATTCTGTTCTAGACTACAAAAAGGGGTTTCGATGGTTTTTTAATTCAAGCCGCAGACAGTCTAAGCTAAAGAAATGAGATTACGAAATTGAAGAAAGATTTACAGCAACAGAAGTTAAAGAAATGCCAAAATGAAATAGAAAACTAACACAACATTAAATTATTATTCAAAAGAAAAGGAATTTGTACCATTTTTATATGGATTTGGAATTCAAGTCTATGCAAAAGAGTAGTCAAAATGAAATAGAAAATAGAGAAAGCAACTTGCTAATACTAAAAAAAAGAAATTACACTATTTGAAAATTGATTTTGAATTGAAGCTTCAGACAATCAATGCAAATAAAATAAGTCTAATAAATTGAATCTATGAAACAGATTTGAAACAGTTAAAAATAAACTAAAAAAGTTTAGAACAAAATAGAAAACTAGTAAGAAAGCTACAGTCGAATGTGCTGGACTGTGGGATAATGAAAGTAAACAATGCGGAAGTAATAAAGACAATAATAAATAAAAAATAGTTGGAAAGTTAAATTCTCAGATTTACTGTAGAATTATATTTTTCAATTATTGACGATTCCCGAAATTAGTCAATTTTAATTCAAGATACAACTAACTTTCTTTTCTATATTTTACCCAGTGGAATTTTTATATCATGAAAAGCTTTTTACATTTTCTTGTTAAAGAAAGATGAAATGCACGTCGACCTGTTAAGCAGCATGTGTGTATTATTAGCTAATATGGCAAACACCAAAAATTCATTTCGATTTATGTCAATTCGAATAGGGAATGCAACCTCACACACATCTAACACACACACACACATCTAATGGCATCGCTTGCAATTCAGTTATATATATTATATGGGATGTGATCTGTGAATTTACATCCACGAGCTAATGCGCAGACATCAAAGCTAAAAAGCAGTGAAACCAAACCGCTAAGCAGTCACCGCACTCCGCACTCCCCGCTCACCACTCACCGCGCCACCGCAAAAAGAATAACACATCACGCATACGACATGTAAGCCGCATTATGAATATTTTGTTAGCTAAGCGCTCTTCACTACGAATTTTGCCCCCCGCGCGTGTGCAAATATCAAATACTCATAATCAACATGCAGCGCAAAAACATTGAAAACGCATTTCAGTTCATTTGATTTATGAATACAGCGCGACAATTGACATTGCGATTTTATTTTTTGGTGGTTTGTTTTTCCCGCTTCTTTGCTTTTACACTGAATTGTATGTATACAAGCTAATGCATCAATTATATCCCTTGGTGTTTTCGGTTTGTCGTGCATTAAAATGCAGCATGCAGCATGCTGGCAACATTAGTGCGTCAATAGAAATGAAAATGGAAAATGGCCATGGAAATGGAAATGGAAATATAAATAGAAATAACTCTCGCCCACTTTGCGGCTATTGCACTTTAATTGCTGAATATTATTATTATTATTATTGATTTTGCCCATGTGCGACGTTACACAAAATGCATTCAATTCCAATTGCAATTTTTTCTCTTTTTTTGTTGGTTTTGCTAAACCACAAATGCTTTTATACCCCAAGTAGCTTAATAGGAAATGCTTAACTAGTTACTATATGTAGTTAGGGTATCTGCAAGTCGTGCTTTTGCTATGCTTTAAAGACAAAATTGTCGAAAACGTTTTGGGGGACAGTCAACTTTATTGTGCGTAAGCCCGAAATTGCAAAATGCAAATGCAAATGCCAATTGTTGAATCAGCCAAATCAGCGCAATTTAACGAAGCGAATTTTCAAGTTTATGGCAATTGATTTGCCGAATTGCATTGGGCCGCTTATTACCGCTATTAATGGCACCTAATGGCACCCTAGACTCGGTGTCAGCTAATTGAATGTTTTGCCCAACGACTTTACGTTTACGTTTTTATGCGAAGTAGCTTTAAAAGCGGGAAAGAAATAAAGAAAAACTAGCAAGAAAACTGCAGTTGAGTGGGCTCGACTGTGAGATACCCGCTACAAGTTTTGAATAAATATGGGGTATATTGTTATAGGACTACATTGAGTACTCAAATATACCAAATATACTACATTCAAAATATACCGTAAAGTGCAATATATACTATAATAAATTTGAAGCAAACTTGATCTGCGTACAAAAATTACCAGCGCTGATGAAAAAACTTATATTTCTTAAAGTCTCTGAGATTTATGCAGACGGACAGACAAACAGACGGATAGATGGGCATGGTTATATCGTCTAGCCTATTGAGGCCAATCAAGAATATATGTATATACTTTATGTAGATTTTCTATCGGCACAAAGTTAGAATACCCTTCTATCCTTCTAAAGGTAGCGGGTATAACAATTCGGCACAATATTTGCAGTTTTTATCGGGCTTCAATACATGCCAAGTGAGCTGCATAATGGACTGCCATAGTCTTATCAATGCACTGCCATCGCCCCCAGAGCAGACCCAAGCAGAGCAGCTGTCCCAACCGAAATGCCTAGCATGTAAGTGTGTGTGTGTGTTGGTGTGTGTGTGTGTGTGAGCTGGCAAGCAAGCAGCCAAGTATAAAATCGTAGCATACTTTTGGGTTGCACGAAAAATACTACGAAATAAATACGTTGCATTGCAAAAGCAACTTTCTGTTGTTATTGTTATTACATATATGCACTCTATACATATATATACAAATATATATATATGTACAGCTTTACATTGTTGTAATTTCTTGGCTGTGCCGCATATTGCGCAATCAGACAAACAAAAAAAAACGAAACGAAACGCCGCAATCGTGAAATTTCAGGTGCGCCACAGCAGCAACCCCAAAACAAAATACAACAATAAAAAAAGTATGCAAAATACAAAAAAAAAAAAGGAGAAAAGGGAAACTTGTGTGCAGCATATTTGCTTACCTACATAGTAAAGCAATCCCACGAATATATTTATACATATGTATAGAGTGCAAATGCAATGCGGCATCATTGCTTTGTATTGTTTATATTTCCACATTCACTTGTTGTCGCTGCTCCTCCATACAATTGTTATTGTTTATTGTCGCCGTTGTTTCGCTGCAAAATAAATTGATATATTTTATTGTAAAAGCTAATAAATAAAAAACGATGCAAAGCAAATAAAACTGGTTATTTATTGTGCAATGTTTAGACGCAGCCCATTGATGGACTTTTAAGCTGATAAAATGTATATTTTTATGTTCAAATGAATTATGCCAGCAAATGAAATATATTTCAGAGTATTTTTCTAAATATTATTTGGAAATCAAACTAATTTATGAGCTCTGAAATTACCTTTTATATTTGCATTTCATTTCACATTTTTACAAATTACAAATTTACTGGTTACACATTGTAAAATCGAGTTGTGAATTTCATCAACACACACACACGGGGCGTATGCTTAATGTGCTGGCTGCTAAGTCAAATGCAAATACGATTACGCAGCTGCTTCAGAATTAATTAACTGCCAAAGGGAAACTCACTTAAGTACCAACTGTTTTTGGCCAAACATTTTTCCCAGCAGCAGCAGCCAAAAAATTGAATACTTTTGCCACAAGCAGCAGCAGCAGCAAGTCGGAAAAATACTTGTTACTGGTTACTCGTTACTCGTTATTCGGTAACTGTGAATAGCTCAAGTACAAGGTAACAAACCAAAAAACCAAAGGCAAAGTCTGCAATGCCACAAAAATTCGGTTTTTGCCAATCGCACGTTGAGTTCAGTTTGGATTAACGTAAAGTTGTGAGAGAGAGAGAGAGTGAGAGAGAGAGAGAGATACAGTTGCAGATAGCTGAGGGTAAATCAGTTTTAATTGATATTTACCAAAGTACTTCATGTAAGCAAACACTTTCAATTTGCGTCTAAAGCAAATTTCATTGCCAGAGCCGAAATTGAAAGTATAGAATTCGTTTTTTTTTTCTCCTCTGTGTTTTTTTTTGGTTGGTTTTCTGTAAACCAACTGACAGAAAAATATGCAATGCTTTTACTATAATATGTATGTGTGTGTGTGTGTGTGTTGCAAATGAATTTTGCAACAATTTTCATTTCACATTTCAGAATTTTCATTGAGACCATTTTGGTTGTTATTGAAACAATAAACCGCGATGTTCTCTCTCTCTTTCGCTCTCTGTGTGTGCAGCAGCTTCGGCTCTGAATGTTCAGTGTTTCTGCAGTGTGTTGACAAGTGCTCGCCGGGAAATTAACGTTTTACCGCAAAACTGTTCGCATGGCCAGCGTCCAGCGTCCAGCGTCGTCGTCGTTCCACATTCCAATTGCACTGTCAACACGCTGAGAGAGAGAGAGAGATCCACAAAATTGTTAACCGAAAAACTGCAGCAGTTGAGTGGTTGTCAGTGGTTGCCACCATCTCCCTCCCCTCCCTCTCTATCTATGTGTGTGTGTGTGGCTTTTGCGGTATTGCCTTTGCATACACATTCAACGTTAATTGATCCAACAGCAAGCAGCAATAAAGGATTTGATTTTGCAGCATGACAAAAGGCAATCCCAGTCCGATGCAGGCAGGCTCTATCATTTGCTTTTGCCAAGCCAACCAACTAGTCACGCAGTCAATCAGTCAGTCAGTTAGTCAGTCAGTCAGTCAGTTAGTCAGTCAGTTAGCCTCGCAATCAACTTGTGAGCCATTGCCTTGTAATTGAATTTTAAACTTTATTTACTGTTTGCGCACCGTGCGCACTGCATTTGCCTAACGCTAGACAATTGCTTCTTCAGGCTCAACTCAACTCAAATCAGCTCGAAGTGGGCGTTTCTCTCCCTCTCTCTCTCTCTCGCTCTCTCTCTCTTTCTAACACAAAAGTACTTACAGTTCAATTACCCAAAAAGAAAAACGGCAAAACTTCAACCACCTACCTCGATTACATGTTCGTTTTTTTTTTTGCTTTTTGCTTTGCTTCACTTTACAAAAATACAACACTTGGCAGCTTTTTTTTCTCTGGCCGCCGTTTTTCGCTGTTGCCTGTCAATCAAAAGAGCGCGCACTCACATCAGACAACAACACTCTGAAGATGATGGCAGAGGTAAAGCACTGCCTAACGCGAAGGGGGGGCGTGGCAATCATAGAGAGGGGATGAGCTGGGGGAGGGGGGAAGACCGAGTGAGTTATGGTTATCTGTGAATTGCGGGACAGCGGGAGAAAGCACCGCACAGTGGTTGCAGTCAGTAAATGCCCAAGGGCTTAGGCATCACATCCGACTAACTGCCTCTGCATTTGCCTCAGCAATTGCCACACATCAAGCTGCACAAAGTTAATAGACAGAGAGTGTTATTTTAAGCAGGTTTTTGCCAAAGAAAGTTAACTCACAAAAACTGATGAATTTGATCGATGAATGACTAAATAATTTGACAATATGGAAACCAAAGGAGAGCTTCAAAAATATGGCTCACAAGTAGCAAAGAAACTTAGTGTATTGTATAAATATTTCTCAGTTTGAAAACTGCTGAACGCATTTAAAAATAAAGCTTCAACTTGTTTCAAAAGAATCACAAAGTGATCAAAGAAACTCAGCCTATTATTAAATGGTTTCTAAGTTTCGAAACTGATAAGAACCTCATTAAAATCGAAAATCGAACTTTAATGATTCCATAAAATATATCGAAGAAGGTTTTGCCAAAATAAGTTAGCTCACAAAAATTGGATTGATTTGAAAATATGGAAACTAAAAGGCTTAAGCTAAAGTTTAAGCTAAAAATTCACGAAATACACTAAGCTATAAAGATAATGAAGGTTTCCTAGTTTTGATAGTGTGCAAATCATTGAATTATATTCGTTGTTTGAGTAAAATAATAATAATAGTAGAATTCACTTATCGAATAGAATTAAGTAGCTAATAAAATCACTAACAATTTTAGTTATTATTTATTCTAAACACAACTAAATCGTAATAAACAAAGTGTATTGTTTTACTTTGAAGTAACAAGTTGGCTGCTTAAAGCTAAGAACAGTAATGAACCCAAATGCCAAAAACATAATATATATTTTAATGTGGTTTAAGGCAAATTGAGACTACTGTCAGAGAAGTCAGAGAAGACATGCAGTTGGTGGCGAAGCTTTTGGCTTTTGGCTTTGCGCCGACTGAACATAATAATTTTGTGCTGACTTATTGTTGAAATTTGTAAATTTGTGCTGAGCTAGGCTAGACATGTCAGCCAGACAGACAGACAGACAGACACACGGAGAGGGAGACAACAGACAGAGAAAGAGAAAGAAAGAGAGAGCGACTGACAGCGAAGTAATTCAGATAATCACAAAATCATTGACAGTTGAGATTTGAACAAAAAGCTATAATAATAAATGCCAATAGACGCTGCCAAAAATACAAATAATAATGAACGGAGTACGTGAGCGATGTCTGACTGATTATATATATATGTGCGATATACAATAAACGAGTGTATTCATTGGCATATCGTTGAGTATTTGTTGTTGCTGTCGGTGGGGGGGTAAATTGTGAAGTGTAGCAAGTCAGCAGAAAAATGCATTATTAATAAGCTGTTAAATTTGCCGAGCAAACAGAACACAACGCATAAATAATTCACAGAGCAACAGACGCATGAAGAGAGGGGAGGGGAGTGAGAGAGGGGGGGAGGAGGGGACGCACAGTGGGGCAACATGTGGCATTTTGCATTTGCACAAATCGAAGTGGAAATTATGCACATCGAATGCTGCATTTTTCAGCGAAGTTCGATTCGCAGTTCGATTCGCGTTTTCGCATTCAACGTTTACAATATTTTGAATGTTTAATGCCACAAGCATTGATTCGCAGTGACAGACAGGCGAGCAGATACCCTATACTTTTCTGTCAGCTGTCAGCTGCCTCTCTGCTGCAATGTTGCACGTTGTCAACGCCGTGTTTTTTCTCTCTCTCTCTTTTGCCACATCGACTCTGTGCGCAGCTGGCAACTGGAATAATATCAAACTGTGTTTATGCATTTGCAATGCAACAGCAGCAGCAGCAGCAGCTCAGCGTCTGCTTCGGCAACTTCTTCTTGCCCCTGATGTATGCAACTTGGCTGCGTCGCTTCTCAACTCAACTCAGCATTACTTCTGGTTGTTGTTGTATTAAAAATTCATTTTTCTGCGTGTTGTTTACATTGACATTTCATTTATGTTTGCTTCTGCAGCTGCAGATAGCTTTGCCAAAGTCCTTTCGGGTTTTTCGCCTCGATTCGATAAGTAATTGATACGGTTTTCAGGTTCGTTGCTCCAAACAGCAGCAGCAGCAACAGCAGCTGCTCCTTAGCCAAAGGCAACTTGCAACTTGCAGCTGGCAACTTGGCAACTTATGGCACAACATAAGCATAAATATTGCACTCAATGTTGCCTTTGCTTTAAGTGAAGTACGAAGGAATTTAAGACAACTGATTGCTGGCAAACAAAGCACAGTGTGCAGCAAGTGTCAATTACGCCAAAGGATAACCGAAAAGGCCGCAGCAAAGTGTGGCATGGTTAGACTGTGGCCACTTGCTTCTATTTTTTTCCAACTGCAGCGAAAGTGTGAAAGAACGAGAGTGAACGCGTGGTCAGACGTTGATATTATGGTGCTTTGAAGTGGCCTCCGAACACGATGATGATGATGGCGATGATGTTGGCGATGACAATGCCAGCAACTGTTGCAACTGTGACTGCGACGGAAGCCAACAAAAAGGGGGAAACAGGAAATGTCGCAAACACTAAATCAGTCGAGTGCATTAAAGCAAGTGGCAAGAGTTGAGTGTGTGTGTGTGATTGCTAGCAAATATTGATGCCATTATGGCAAATGAAATGAAATGTAAAGATCTTGTCGACAGACATTATTGCGACAGTCAAGCTCATAAATCACTTGTCACAGCAGCATTTCAATTTGTATTTCCATCAGCTTCTGTCTTTCAACTTAAAGGCGCCATCAAAATTAGCAAGCATGAGAGAGAGAGTGAGCGGGGCGCTACATGTGGCATGCAAAATGTGGCTGATTACGTGAGAGCGAGAGCGGCAGCAATCCGTTCGTGCAACAAAGCCAAACAACGCCCAGCGCCAATGTCAAAATTACCCGCAGACAACGCGCGTTTGCTATTGTTGACAATTTCCTGTCGTTGTCGTTCTTCTCTTCTATCTTGTATGTGTGTGCGTGTGGCTGCGGGGCGTGGCTGTTGCCCTCATTGTCATGCGGCTCATCAGCGAGTTGCAATAAAGCAAAAAGGAAACCAGCCCAGGCGACCCAGGCTGCCAAAACAAAGCTGCATGTGCATATAGAGTAGACAACAAAAGCAGGGTGTATGTGTGTGTGTGTGTGTGTGTGTGAGTGAATTGGAATATGTGTGTGGGCGTGGCCAGCGACTTTGAAGTCTTCAAGACAATTTCTGACATCAAAAAGTAACTTTTGCTCTAGAAGAATTTAGCGTGAAACTTTTCCCTAATCAACTCCTTCGTTCTATCATTTTCTCTCTCTTTCTCCTATCTCTCCCTCTCTTTCTTCACCTATTAGAGTGCCTAAATTTAGTACACGCCTCGTATATTTAGTAACTGTCCTCTTAAGCCGCTTCCGGGCAGCCCAAAAAGAGAATCAGCCCCTTAATTTGTACGCTTCCCTTTTCAACTTTTTTTGTATTTTTTCACAGCATTTTGTCCCTTTGTATTTTGTCATTCTCTGTGGCCATATAGAAGCCGCGTGCGAAGCCGCTAAGTAATCACTTGCTTACGCAGAGAGTTACAAAAAAAAAAAAAAACAGAAACAGAAACAAAAAGCAAAAGAAATGGTAAAAAAGAGCGAACAAAGTTTGGCGAGAAACTTGCGACGAAAAACGAATTGCAGTGTGCCTGCATTAAAAATACAAAAACCCCCCAAAAGGCGAGCCAAAAGGGAATGCAAAATCAAAGTATGATGGCGCCAGGTGCCCAACCTGAACTGCAGGACATAAGCTGCAGGACGACAGCGTGTGGCAGCGTGGCAGGACGTGGCCGCAATGCGGTCGCAACAAGAGGCAAACCCAGAAGCAGCAACAGCCACAGCCACAGCAGCAGAAGCAGAACCAGGCCAGGCGCAGTCCATTAAACGTGTCAAAAGACGTAACGCCCGAGGGATACAGCTCCAAATACACCACACACACACAGACACACAGACTTGCACACAGCTCGGGGGAAGGACGAACAACGTGGCACAAAACAAACGAAGTCAAGTTGCAGTTACACTGCCTCCCTCTCGCCTCTCTTCTCTCTCTCTCGCTCTGTGTGTGTGTCTGCACTTTTGCGGTTATCGCTGCTCAAGTGCCCTTTTCTTTTGGCCAACGAGGCGCACCAGCAGCATGGCTGCTGGCCAACAAATAGCTGCTGCTTGTGTGTGCCTCGAAGTGCAAACTGCACAGAGAGCGTTCAGTGACACTTTGGGCCCAAGTCAGTTGGGCACTTGCTAGTCGCATTTCTTTGGCGACAATGTCTCAATTATCGAGGCAATTCGCTGACAGTTTGCAAGCGCCACACCACGATAACTAAACAAACAGAGCGCTAAGTGAAATAAGCGCAGCGATAAAAACAATTATTACGCTTTAAAATTTAAATGGTTTTCAAAATATTTGATATTTTTCAACCTGCAAAATATATTAATGTAAATCAAATCCATTATCATACTTTAAGAACACTAAATGTACTAATTAGATATTATAAGAATAAAATAAATATATCAACTTTAATAAAGTAATACAAAAAAACAAAAAAAAAGATACAATTTCATTCCACATATTCAGCAACACCTAAACAAAATGCCTCAATTACCAAACGCTGCCCTAAAAAGTATGCTATAAAATTTTGTTCAACTTCACACGTTGCCCTAAAAAGTATGCAATGAATTTGTGTGTAGCTCCAGTGCTTCATTTGCCAAGCGAAAACAATTGTTAACAAGCTGTCGGCTGCTGACTTCGAAATGGCATAAGCATCGAATATAATAAATTCTGATTGCGCATAAAAGTCCAAAGTGGCCGCCATGGGAGTTTTGGGGCAATCAAATAAATTAGCGATCCGCTGGGCGATGACTTTTTAATTTGAACTTTGCAGCTGCATAATTGCAACAATATCTGATTCTTTGTTGTTGTCGTTGTTTATTTTCATTTTTATTGTTATGTTAACTGTGATTGCCTGTCATATGGGCTGGTTGCTTGAAGCACTTTGCGCTCGACTGCCGACCAAACAGCAATTTTATTGACCATTTCGAAAAGGGCCACAGGACACAAGAGTGCCCAAGCTGACAGAGAATGCGAAAGCAAAGAAACAAAAAGCAAAAAACAAAAGGCATATCACACAGTTAACAAACGCGTGTAATGATGCCAAACAACAAACACACAAAGAGAGAAAAAGAGAGCGAGAGCAATAACAATGCCAACAAACTGGACAAACTGGACAACTATGTGGAACAAATGCATAACTAAGATTTCCTATTTCAGTTAACAATTTGATAACAACAGCAACTGGTTTTTGTGTCAACAGTCCAACAGAGAGACAGACAGACAGGCAGACGAAACGTAACGAGAATTTCTCTAGATTTTCAGTTGGCTTCTCTGTGCGTTTCCCAATTCCCCGGTGCACTGAGCCATGAGACAAACAATGGCTAACAATATGCCATAAAAATGGAGCAGACACAACACACACACACACACACATACACCGAGAGAAAAGACAAAGTTGTTGCAGGCTAACTGCAATTTTTGGTTAATCAAGAGTCAGTTTCATGAGTATAAATCGGTGCTGGGTATCTCGTAGTCAGGCGGACCCTTTACGCAAACTTTAACTTGTTTTTACTGTGTGCAGTCAGCAGGCAAAGAGCTAAACTCAAAGCATTCAAACGAATTCATTTGAGAAATTGATATTAGAAAGCAATTAGTAACATTGCAAAACTTCGACCCCAAACTCTAAGTTCATTTTGATGCTTGGGCCCCGTCGAATCGAGTCGAGTCGAGTCGATGGGAGGCGAGGCTCAGCTCATACAAGCAATTGCAATTAACGCCTGACAGTTGCTGTCCTCCTCAGGGCAGGGGAGGAGGAGGTGAAGGGGATATTGCCTCTACCTCTGCCTCGCTTGTTAAGTCTTAAATTTATGCCCGTACACAGTTTACTTATTTCTGATTCGCATTTTCTCTCTCGTTTTTTGTGGCGCCCGTTGTTGTACTTCTGCTTACACGCAATTGTCATTTATCACTTTTTATTGATTGCCGTGAATTTATCAATATCCGCTTTTACCGAGTACAACAACGGTAACCGCCCACGGTGTGATACGGTGTGCAACCTCGCGGCCCACTCGCCGTATACGTAACAATTTTTAATGCCTCTCGAATGGGTCGCCTGCTATTTGGGTTTTATTTTGTTTGTTTATTTTCGTACATTCCTTACTCTCTCTCTCTCTCTCTCCTCTCCTTTTCTCATTCCAGAGCTGTGTATTTCTGTTCAAGGCATGAAATTGATGCGCTTTATATGTAGGTTTTCCTCTGTGGGAGGCGTGTGCAAAACTGGGCGTGCTTAATGTGATTATTTAAAACATTTCGCCAGCCAGAAAGAAATTGAATTGAGCAGCGCGGAGCGGAGCGGGGAAGAAAGGTGTCATTTATTAAGAAAATTAAACCAGCAAAATCGACGCAAAAAAAACCCCAAACAATTTGTCTAGCACGATCAAATGCCAAATGTCAGACAAATGCCAAAAGTATTAGACACATAATTGAAGTGCAAGAAAGAAATGTTAAATGTTATAAAATGCTTTAAATGTAATTAATGTAAAGAGCTCAATTTATCTATCATGATCAAATGTTTAGCATTTGCCAGACGAATGCCACTTAGAATAATTGAAGAGCATGCAGAAAGAAAGTGCTACACGATAAAATGCATAAAACAAGCTCTTAATGTAATTAATTTATTGAGAACAATTTGTCTATTACGATCAAATGCAAAATGCCAGATATATTTCAATTAGAATCTTCGACATTTGATTTCATAAATAAGGGAAGTAAAAGTAGATAAAAGTGATGCAACTTTATGAAATTGAAAATGATTGAAAAGAATGTTTTGATACTTTTGAAATACTTCAAAATGAGTAAACATGTAGTATTGTCTTTTTCAAGAATATGTCTAGAAAGATCAAATATTTGTTATAAGAAAAGTACCAAATAAATATGTTCTCAATCTCTTTGAAATAATGGCATAAATTTGTCTATTTGGTATTTGATATTTCTTGGGAAAAAATTATAAAATAAAGAAATCATATATTTTTTTAAATGTGTCGAAAATATGTTTAGAAAGCTCTACATTTAGTGAATTCATTATTAAATTAAGCAATATCAAATGTTTCCTATTTAAGAACATACAAATTAATGAAATAAAAAGAAGTGATACAACTTTTAAACACAAAATGCGTATAAGATTTGCTTTGTAGATAATTCAAATTTCTTGTCGTAATCGGAAACTGTAATTAGGGCACAAACATGGGTGCTACCCTTTTACATTTTGCTTGCTGTTCCCCAAAATTGAGGCTGCTTCTGCTGCTCCTGCTCCAGCTTCTCCCGCTCATGCTTGGTGCCTGAAATGGCAGCTTAAGTCAGTGGAAATCCAAGGACTTTGCGTTAAGACCGACTCGCATGCAATTTAGCCGAAATGTATTACATTCAATTTGAATACTAAGCCGCTTACCAACACTAAAAGTTTGATGTGCACACAATAAACAGGATTTCTGGCTACAATTAGCATGTAAGCTGTAAGCAGAGGACACACACACCAGCAGACTAAAGCTCATGCATAAAAAATGGCAAAAGGTCAAACTGGCACCAACACAGAGAGAGTGGGGAGAGAAGAGGAACGAGGAAAGAGGGAGAGACGCACATGAACCTCGAAATTGGCATTGTGCTTAAAGTGAACAACCGCAAAACTGGCAGTCAAAGTCGCACTAACCAGCGCAATTAACACACAAAAGGGCATATCAAAGAGGCGGCAGGATACGAGTATATCCTGCGAGTGCAAGGACGCAGAAAGCAGCGAAAAGAAACGGATACTTATTTCAAATTTATGTAGCGTAATTACAAGCGATTTAACCCATTGCTTTGCGACCTCTCCCACTCTCTTCTCTCTCCCTCTCTTGAATTTCTCACTCCTTCGCCATCAAGGAAAGCGAGCGGCTCAAGCAGCCCCAAATTGTAGGCAATCCTTTCGAATTAAAAAACTCAAATACAAATGGAAATGGCAATGGCAATGGAAATGAAAATGGAAAAGTATTTGCTTCGTTCGTTGCTTCTTTTTTTCTCTGCTCTCGTTGCGGCAGCTGGGTTCGCCTGTTAAGCATCTAAATGACGGCAAAAGGGTTTGGAAGAAGGGGCTCAAGAAGAGCTAGGGGAAGGGGGGTTTGCGGCCTACCGCACTTTCAGATACTAGTCTATAATTTTTATCGAAAACAATCTCATGCCCAAAAACCACAAAAGTCATTTGCCTTTGGCTCTAGCTTTAATTAGTTCAACGGTGTTTATTCTACCCTCCAAATAAAACACCGAAAAAATCACATCAAAGGGTATGCTGAACATAAAGGAATTCAATTGAAGTCAAAGAGTATTGCAACAGTTAAAGAAAATGTTTGTGAAAAGGGTAGAACACGATTGGCAGCAATGAACAAAAAAAATCAAGAATCAACAATCTTGAGAATAAAGATAAAAACATATATGAATAGTTTGTCACAATGGAAAATAGCCAAATCTTTGCAACTATAACAAGGAAATCAAGGCGTCTTAAATTATGAAGATGCAGAAAAAATGTGACATTTTTTTATACAAAAAACTTGATTGTGAGAATAAAGAATTTGTCACAGTCAAAAAGATTGGCAACCAAAAGGAGGAGAAGAATAGTCAAAAAGTATCTGGGATATAAAATGAATAAGCTTTGAAGATTAGACATAATTACAAAAAAAAAGCTAAATGAAATCAGGCAACCAAAAAATGAAAGATACAAAAAATATTCTACAAATTTTGTGACTTTTGGAAAGAAAAGTTTTTGAAAAAGTGGGAAGAAGAATTTAGAAATATTTATAATACAAATTTTGGTGATCAGCGAATTTCAAATAATCTCTTTTAATCATTTTCAAGTGGGAAAGTTAAAAGGAAATTCTATTCGTTAAAAGAGTATAGAACAGGCTTAAGCCCGAAAGTTGAAAGGGAATTCTATTCAATGAGAAAGTATAGAACAAGATTTGACTTCATTCATTTAAAGCCAAGCAAAGGGTATTTGCAAGTCTAGCACACTCAGTTAGCATTCACATTCACTATTTCTGCTCAGCCCGGAGAATAGGAGAAGCGATGTTGAGCCCATTGCACATTGGGCTGATAATGAACTTAAATTATTTATACACGACGCAACAACAACAACAGAAACAGAAGCAGAAACAGAAACAGAGTCAGGCTCAAATTTATTGCATTAGGCGCGTTTTAATTACACCTGCGGCAGCACACACACACACACACACACACACACGCAGAAATAGAGAAGGGGGCAGGGGAAGTGAGATCTGTTCAGTCAAGTGCGGGCTGCTTGTTGTGCGTATAATTTAATTAGTGACACCAACAAATGCAGCAACAACAACAACAACGCACTCAAACAGTGGCAACAGTTAGTGCCACGCCCATGCCGCCTTTATCCTAATGATTTTCATGCTTTCGCATACTAATTTTCGTCCAGGTAGCCCTGGGAGGTGGACACCTCCTCCAGTCGCCCCCCCCCTCAGTAAGTAATGATGGCATATTACACCATCGCAATGGCATCGCCATCGACATCGCCATCGCCATCGACATCGACATCGCTTCGTATCGCATAGCAAAAAAGAAAATTACTCACCATTTGATGCTTAAATTTATTGCGTGTGGTTGCTGTGGGCGACCCACGTTGAGTTGAGTTGAGTTGAATGTGAGTTGAGTTGACTGTGGTGCTTGCTGCCTTTCTTCCTTCCTGATAATGAGATTCAAATCGCATGCTGATTAATGCGTCACACAAATTGAAACTGAACCACACTCAAATTGTATTGTATTACTCTCTTCCCACTCTCTTCCCACTCTCTCTTCCACTCTCTCTCTCTCTTTCGCTCTTTGGCTTTGCCAAATTGCTGGAACATTCCGAGAGTCTGCGGCAAACTCTACAATGATGAAATAATACCTATTAAATGATACTAAAATAAATATACTCTTGTACTTACTTCCACAATCGCATTCTCCTCATGAGTGTAATTTGATTGCTGCGCATTCATTTGGTTTTACTTTGAGTGTGCCACTCGATTTCGAGGTGGGTGTATTCAAGGTATTTGATGAGTACCCGTTGAGAGTGCAGAACATGTGCTGGGCTTGATAGTCAGAGTCATTTTGGAAGGAGTAAAGTTTGTTCCTCTTTCTTCACAACACTTTAGTAGATGAGAGCGAAAATCTGAAAAAGATGGTGAAAAATGTTGTTAGTAAAATTTAAAATTAAGCAAATGTTAAATACAATAAACAACGTACTTCGAATTAATTCAAATCAAAAGAAATAATAGTCAACTCTTTACTAGTTAGATAAGCAAGTAAGAAAGCTCGACTCCTTATTTTATACTACACTTTATTTGCAACCTTATCAGACTAAATACACGTAAAAAAATAGTTACATTAAATTAAAGTCTAAGTTAGTTAGCAAATTACACAAAAACTCGAGCGCATTTCACTTCTCGCTGAAAATATTTACAATTTTTCACATTTTCCGCATCGTTTTTTCACTTCTCTTCTGCTCTTCTTTTTTTTTTTTGTGTGCGAGAAAAAAGCAGAGTGGAAATGCCGCAGTCACTTTGTGCTAATCATCATATAAATGGTTTGTAAAATATTAGATAAGAGCCAGAAACTGTTAAATGTTTTGGAATTAAATGCGTGATTTACCCCGTTGCCGTTACTGCTGCTTTCGTTGCTCTCTCTCTCTCTCTCTCTCTCTCGTTGCTCTCTCGTTGCTGTCGTTGCTGGGCAACAGCTCCTGCTGGCAAGGACGACGCCAAGCGATTTTCCATTAAATCCTTGAACAGCTAACGCGCTTAGCTGTCGCAACCACAGCCAAGGCATCTCCCAGCATGGATGTGACCCGAGCTGCAACCGGAGTTGAAGAAGACGAAGCTGAGGAACCATTGCCAGAGCTTATGCAAAAATTTTGTTTTATAAAATTTTCAAGTCAAGCGCCTAATCCCAACACTTATTCTTATACACTTCAATGTCGTGCACTAAAAGTGAAAGAGAGAAAGGGCGAGAGAATCCCTCACAGAGGGGAGTCCAGAGAGAGAGCGAGAGGAGTGAGAAGGCCGACGCATTGAAAAGTTTTTCTTTTCTTACCAGACAATATTTTATGACAAGTGCTGCGAGGAAGTCAGCGAAGAAGAAGCAAGAGAAGATTTAAGGCTGTGGTTGGGCGTGGCAACACATTGGCACATTGCCGGATTATGCCACTGAAAAATTCATTCATTTGCCTCGACAAAACACAACTCAAACCAACGCAAACCGAAGCAAGGAAGCAGCCACAACACTTTGTAATATATAATTAAGATTACAAGCTCCTTTGGTTTAAGTATTTTGAGGGCTGGCTGGCAGGGCAAACAAACAGGCTTATACTTTATGTACGTATATCTTAACTTGACTGATAACCGAGCTGCCAAAATTTATTCATGGCCTGGCGGTTGCCCCGCCTTCCGCTCTCTCTCCCCTTCCCTTTTGCGTCCGTTTTCCAGCTTATTTGCTTGTTTATGTCAAGCAGCGACCCTTTTCACCTCCCTTTCCCCTCACTCTCCTCTCCATTTCAGTCGCAAAATTTAATTTATCCACTGCGCGATTATTAAATCTTAAGTGTGAACTTTGACCGACAGCTCTACGCGGAATTAACCAAAAGCCTTGACGAAATGCTCTAATGCAAATACCAATTCAATCAGCTAAAGACGCTTGAGGAAAAATTCTTAGAACTCAATTGATAGACAGATAGATTACTCTGTATGAAATTTGTGAAGAAATTTGTGTAATTAATTTGCAAAATGTTCAATTTTAATTTGCATCAAATTGTTGCAAATTTCAGCTGAAGTATTATATATGAATCTCTTTTGAAATTCATTAAAACGTTTTGCTATATTTGTTAAATTGTAATTCCCATTTCCTCTGGCTCATTTCATTACAATAAGGAATTGTAATCGTTACTACAATAAAAATAAATAATTTCTTGAATTAGTTTCGAAATTTGTTATAAAAGTTTGATAAATTTGTTCAACATTATACATAGAAAAAAACCTGATTGTGGCAGGAAATATTGTTCAAGACTTTTCAAAAATATGAATCTTTTATAAGGATTCTTTTAAAGATCGCGAAGTTTTTAAGTCACAATTGCAATTATTCAATATAGATATTTTTCTGTCTGTGTAGAATTATATACCACTCTCTAGCAATTATTGCACAGTATATTTATAGTGCAACATTATAACTCATTAGAAAATTTGTGATTCGAATCTGTTAAAACTCTTAAATATTAATTTTCATTTCTTAGACTTTGCAAAAATTTAATTTACTTCAAATTAAGCATTAATTTACATATATTTTATTTGAATTTCGATTTTGCAATCGTTTTTTTGTGTCGCAAACGACTTAAAGTTCTTTGGCTGCTGTTGTGCGCATAATCCACAAAATTGGTTTAAATAATTACACACTTTGCACAGCAGCGGATGTCGCCCGACCATGCAAATTAAGTGAAAAATTACAAGGCAAAAAATAATTACACACTTTGTATGCACTTCGCTTTATGTGTGTGTAAGTGTGTGTGTGGAAGTGTGTGTAAGTGTGTGTGTGTGAGGGGAGGTCACACAATGCCATTTGTGCTTGCATAATTATAAAATTACTTGCCGCCAAGTGGCAAACAACGCGCACTTCCTTACTCCATTCCTTTGTGGTTCACACTCTATTCCTTAGACTAAAGACTGTACATAAGATATAGTATATGAATGAGTATATATAATATACATTTTTGTGTGGACTTTATGCTACGTTTCCTGTTAAGTAAGCAGTGTGCGTAAAGTTTGAACATGACAAAAGAAGAAGTTTCTTTTTTAACTTCACAAAAGGCTAAAACTATTATAAGGATAGAGACTTCAAGGTCTTGGATTAATTTGAGTTACAAAAGAAGAACAAAAAAAGTCCTTCGCTATATAAATATAATATTTTGCATTAATTACTCATTGGAATTTAAGCAAATTATATTTAAATATAATGATGTGAGTCAAAGCAAATTAGCTTTTAGTTTCATACCACATAATAGTCACATTCCTCAATATAATACAACTAATTTACACTAAGCATTCTATCAGCTCCTTCTGCTCCTTGAGCTTGAACCCTCTCGCTTTATTATCGCATATCTTATGCGATTTAATCGCTCAATAATTCCCCTTAAGTATGCTCACCAAAGAGCCCCCCCTCAATAATTTTCGAAGCCCTCGCAAACTGTTGCACAGACAAAAAAAAAGACACGAACTCAAGGTTCAAATAGATTAATTAGCTAGAAGTAGTATCTGAAGCGCAGTTGTTGGCGGATATAGCATGTGTTGCATGTTGCACGTTGCATGTTTACCACTTACTTATGTATAAGAACTTCCTCTCTCGAATAAAATGGGGGGGGACCTAAAGGGGAAATCGTTACGTTTGTTACGTGTGAAGTTCATTAACAGACGTCAGGCGATCACCTGCGTTGCATCATTTTTCAATGCTCACTCCTGCTGAGACACACACACACACACACACAAAAAGGGGGGTAGAGAGGAGTTGCCATTATGGCCTGCCACTTGCCACTTGGCCAACGACAATGCCCAATGCCGGCGGCTGGATTTTCTTATTCGACTGCAGCGAGCCATAAAATTATTATGCAAATACCGAGGGGAAGGTGTGTGTGTTCGACAAGGAGTCAGGCTATACAAAAAGGGAGTCCAAAGGGGGAGAAACGAAGAAGGGGAGGGGAGAGTGTGCACATTAGACGCACAAGCCGTTAATATGCAAATGCACGGGGCTCATTCATAAAAAGCAGCAGTAGAGAAAGAATGAAAAAAAAAACACACACACACACACATAATAAAAATGGGAAAAAGGCAGCACAATTTTAGCACTTAAAGTCTGCGGCGTCTCTGTGAGGTGGCCATTCATCTAAGAGGCAAGCAGTGGGAAGCAGAGTTGGGGATCAGCCTACAAAGCTGCAACTGGGCAGCGGAAAAGGAGCACACAATGGAGCGCCCCAACTTGAGGGGCGTGGCAACAACGAGCATGTGCATAGTTTGTAAGACTAATGAGCAGTCAGAAGTGGCTACAAAGGGGGGAATTACCGTTAAGATGTTGCACGGTGCGAGGGAGAACAAAATGAAGGGGAACTAGCAACAATTTTATTCCTAAGCGGCAGCCTTTTAATTGATTTTGCACAAGGCAAACACTTTGGTCTCTTGATAAGCATATATGTAATTGTTTAAATAACTCTACAAAGTCGAGAATAAACTGAAGTGATTTTGTCTAAGCTATAAAGTGAACTCAGGTAACTTAAAGTTGCCGCTATGAGTATAAAAAAGTGGAGCTTAAAAGCAAAACATAATAAAGCTAAGACTGAAATGAATATATATTAATAGTTAACAATTAAGAAAGCTGCAGACAAATAGAATAGAATATATATACTTTATAGAGTGGAAGATCCTCTGAATAGCGAGTAAAAAAACTTATCTTAGATGCACATACCCATTGATATACCTCATTTTAATTCAGTAAAAATTTCAGTTACTTTATAAAAACCTTATTTTAATATACAACAGACTAAGCTTTCAATTTATCAACACATAAATTGCTCAATAAATCTTGTTGGTAATTACTCTATAATTTGCAGCAGTTACTTTACACTATATTATCAAACTAATATTCATCAAATTAATTTCCAATCTTGCAGCAATCAAATTGCGCTTAAAAAAAACTGAACAAACGAAACAAAAAACAACTGGCAGTAAATAAACAATTTGCATTTAAAGCTGAGCTCATTAAACCGAATGCTGTCATTAATTTAAAATAATTATCAGCAGTTGATGTTATTTTATTTATTCCATTTCGTGTCGTTTTTTTCCTAGAGCTAAGAAAGTGAATAGAGAAAGCAACTCCCCAGTTGGGAACATTGGTGCATCATTAAAGTTGACAATGTCCCAGTTGTTGAGTGCTTTTTATGGACCACTTGATTATATGAGACACTGATAGAGGGGACACTAGAGAGGGGGAGGAGAGTAGAGAAGTGTCTCGGCGAGGGTGACACACATTTACATAATTATTAGAAACAGTTAAATGTCCACAAATTGTAATCGTACTTGAGTCAGAGGCCAAGCACACGGGGGAGTCGTTATTCTGGCCAGTCGACTTCACTCTCAACTGTCCAATGGGGACAGATCGAGGCCACATTATTCAAAGTATGCGGCGTCAATGTCTCAGCGATGATGTTGTTGTTGTTCGTCTTCTTCTTGTTGTTGTTGTTGTGGTTGTTGCTGCTGCCCACGCAATCTAAAGGACGAAAATATCTTGGCGTAATTTGTGAGCTGGCCAAGACTTCGTCTATCGTCTATCGTCTGTCGACTTTCGCCTGTTGATGTGCGTGCCTTTGACTATGTATTTAAAAATGTTGTGTTTTCACAGCAGCAACAGCAACAAGAACAACAAGAACAACAAGCTAAAGTTGCCACACAACACAACGAAATAAAATAAAATGTAATTTTTATTATGCTCAGTGGTTTTTATTGCCTGCTTTATCGTTCTACAAGTTCTTCTTCGTATTGCCCTTGTCTTGTCTTGTCTTGTCTGATATTTGTCTATGGCATGTCGCCTTCATGTGGCATGTGGGGCATGCCACAATGGCCACACACACACACACGCGCACCCAAACATAGATAGACAAATAGACTTGCGACTTGGACAGGCGCCTTGAGTTGGCCTTTGGCTATATATTTTTGCTTTTTATGGCTTTTTTATTGACTTGATTATTATGTTGCTGCTTGTTTTCGACCAAGCGAAAAGTTTTCTTAGGCTTTCTTATGCCCACCCGCAGAGAAATTAAAAAATAATTTAGCGCCCCTCCCTTTGCCACCGTTGCTCTTTTACCGCTCCCCCCCCCATTCCCTCGAGGGTTGCTGCATAAATTTCGAGCGCTGTTTGCTTGACTGGCGCAGGCTGTGTCTGATTGCCTTGCGGGTTTGCCACATAAATAAAAAGCCCATTGCCCAAGTTAGTACTCAGTTTACCGGTTCTCTTTCTCTTTGGCGTTGTAGCAGCTTCTAATGACGCCTTTTGCAATTTATTGTGAGTGTGTGTATGTGTGTGTGTGAGTTGCAATTGTTATGACAGCATCGAACTCATATTTCACGATGGAATCTGTTCGATCTGTTGAAACCAAAACCCAGCATTTGCAATACGTATACGCAGTGTGGCCCTCACATGCCACTGAGCAAATCAAATTTGCCAAGTGTGTACGCAATAAATTGTCAAAATTTCAAGTTTTCTCTTTTTTTTAGGTTTTGTTTTTTGTTCGCTAGAAAATCGTTGGCACATTTAATTGAAAAATGTTCCGTTGCCAGACAACAGACGAAAACGAGGCAAGAGGCAAGCGACATGAGGCGCGTTGGCAATTTATGAACTCGAATGGAAATGTGAGAACTGGCCTCAGCAACTTGCCGATGGCCGAAATGGCCAATAGCCAATTTTCACAGTAAAAACTAATAAAACTGTGTCGGAGGACTACAGCAAATAAATGTATGTATGTTGTGTATGTTGCGTATTGTATGACCGAGTATCCATTAGTGGCATCAAATGTCCACTGAAGTGACACGCTTTGGGCAACAAAATCCGAGAAATCAAATGCCCTGCAGTACACTGAGCCACACAGTGCGTATGCGTTATTTAAATAACACGAAAACCAAACGAAAGCCAGACAAAAAGTGATTTGAAATGCCAGACGAAAGCAAAAGCATATTTGACTGCAGTAAATAATACTCAAGGCGTAAATATCAATAAACAAAGTTTCCATTTGAGTATCAAAAAAAATTACGTATACGTAATTGAAGTTTGGGGTTGGATTTAAATTTCAGTTGCTTCTTGCAAGTGTCAGTTTGGATTAATTGAAGCCCCATTTTAGTAAACTTAAAATTAAGCTAATCTCTTCTTTTGGGCTGGCTTTTAAAAACAGCCATTTTATAAGCCAGCATGTTTTGACTGCCTGCGGCTCTGGGCCAAAATGACAAAAATTAACTGCCACAACGTCAAGATGCAGAACAAAAACAAAACACAGAACGCAAAAAAAACGACACAACAAAAAATGTAAGAAAAACAAAACACAAAGAGCGAAAGAGCAGTGAAAGAGCAAAGCATACTCGTTTGGCATAAGCGAGGACGAGGAGCCCACAACGAGAAACCAAGTCTCATAATTAAAAATTAAGCCATTCGCCTATTAGTTTTAACCCTCATTAACTTTAGATAAACTAATCTCCAAAGTAAACCACTCGCATTCATGGCCTTTTGTCTGTGTGCGCGTGTGTGTGTGTGCGAGTGTGTGTTCGCTTTGCTCGCGACCCTGCCCGAGGGGTGCCACGCCCCCACACAGTAAGTTGACTCTCGACTCTCCTCCCCTCTCAGTTGTTAGTCCGCGCCTACAGTGCGTGAAAAGCTCATCAAATGCAAAGCGAAGCGAACGCCAACGAATTTTTTCTTATTCGCTCGTTTCTTTTTTTTTATATCTCTGCAGCCTTCTTCTTTCTTCTTCAGCTGTACAAAATGATGTAGAAACAGGCCGAACCTAATAGTATGTTAAGCAAAGCAAAAAAAAAAAAAGAATTAAAGGAGCTGCACAAAAAAAAACAAAGTACACACAACTCGCAGCACAAAAAGCGGAATGAACTCGGCGCAACAAGAGAAAGGAAAAATAATTAAAAACGCAACCTTGATGAAAATGAAATGTTTACAAAGACACAAGCGCACAAAATAAAGAACTGTGACAAGAAAAAAAAACGAACTGAACTCAAATTGTTGAAAGGCTAAAAAATAACACGCAAAAAAAAAACACACTGAACCGAAACTGTAACTGAGAAAAAAAAAATACAAGCAACATTTGCGCTGCTCAAGCAGCGTCACAAAACGAAAACAAAAACGGATACACGCAACGGATGCAAAGTTTACTCAAGCAAACGAGACGAAGACGAAGGCGTAGCGGAGCGGGGCGGGGCATGGGCGTGGGGTCGCTAGAGGGGCCCAAGTGGTAGGGCGGGTCAGAGGGCTAGGGGCAAGGGGAAGGAAGGCAGCTAAGGCGAATCACAGAATGCAAAGTCAGGCAAAAATTAACTAGAAATTTTCTTTTTAGCCAAGCAAATGGCAGTCGCTATTCAAACTGCCAACCATATGCTCCTCCCTCCCTCCCTTCGTCTTCCCCCAAATCAAATCCCTTTCCCAATCCTTGGCAACTATAAAGACTTTTCTTAAGCTCAATCCATAACCCGCAGCTCAGCTTGCGCTGTCAGCAGTCAAAACTTAATGGACCCCAAACAAGCTTGAGAAAATAAATGTGGAAGAATATTTCAAAAGAGTTGAGTTGAGTTAAATAATAACAAAAAGTAATAAGTATCAGATAATAGGTAAATCAATTAAGTATTTTTATAATAATTTGATTAGTCAAAAATTGGGAAATAATAATTAGCAAGTAAGAAAGCAGTGTGGTGTTATTCTACAATTATACCAAATACCACAAAAATACTAATATATACCAAAAGCCATATTTGGTATATCAATTAAGTGCTAAACTCGAAATATAAAATTGAATGTAGTACCATATTAATATACCAAACATATCTATTTTAGTATTTTTGAGGTATAGTAATTTAGTATATTTTTTAAAATTACAAAACAAATCCTTGGACCAAAAACTTCGTTTGTGTTTATGGTAAGTATGCACTTTGAAAAGTTCACTTTATTTATTTATTATTATCTATTTAGAAACTTACACAGTTTGCTGCTTGCATATGTATAATGTGTGTGTGTGTGTGTGTGTGTATCAATTAGAGCTACTTATAGTTTAAACATTGGCTTTGCTCATGGGTTTGCACAATCTCTCTCTTTTTGTTTACAAACGATATAATAATAATAATATTAATAATAATTACAAAGCGCTAAAAATTGAGCAAATTACATGAAGCACTTGACTTTACACTTAAATATCCCAGAAAAAACAACAAATTGTATACGATCCATCCATTCATTCGTTCGTTTAAAATCGAAAAAATAGAGTAGAAGAACGCGAGCAAACAATTACAAAATGTACAATTACAATTACGATTACAACAAAGCTGCCAAAGTGGCTAATAATTATGTATGTATTAATACGAGTATCTTGACTATATGTATATCATTAAACATTCTCACAAGTAATTGAATCGAATTGAAAATTACGCAATTAATAAATTACACTTGAAACTTTTGCTATACAATTGCTGATTACAACTAATTAATAAACACATTCAAATCCTTCGAATCTCTCATTGATTGTTGTCAATTGTCACTGCTCTCTCTCTCTCTCTCTCTCTCTAATTGGCCGAGGGTCGATGATTCTGTTGTTGCTGCTTTGAGTTTCCCGTATCTGATTTATTCTCATGCACCATCAGCAGCAGTTGCAGCATAAGGAGCGCCTCCACCTTGTCCAGCGGATCCATGAAGCCGCGCTGCAACCACTTGGGAATCGTGGTGCGTGCATGACTGAAGCCCAGCTTGTTCAGTATATAATCCACTCCATACGGTTCGATGGACTTGCCAGCCCACGAAAGCAGTCGCACCGTCGGCTCCAGATGCCACGTTTGGCACTCAAAGTGCCGCCAATCTCGCACAAATGATTCGATATCAAAGCTGGGCAACTGTGCGGTTCCATCTGCTCCTGGCTTCGTCGCCTGTGCTCCGCCGCCATCCTTCACATCGCCTGCGGTCGTATTTGCTGTGCTCGTTGACGGCGTCGTTGCCGTCGTCGCTGATGTTGTTGTCGTTGTTGTCGATGTATTTGCTATTGTTGTTCCTGTCGTCATGGTTGTCGTCGTCGTTGCTGTTGCTGTTGTCCCACTATTCGTCGCATTGGCCAAACTCGTGTGGCTGCCGCCCTGCAGTGGCTCCAGGCTGCTCTTGCTGCCACTCATCTGTGTGCCCGCCTGCACCGTCAGGTTCGTGTTGGATGCACTCTTCTTCTCCTTCAGCAGGTCGTCCGTCAAATAGGGCTTGAGGTTCGTCTTCTGCGATAGATTCGGCGAGGCTGCACGTGCCGACTGCGCACCCAGCTGCAATAATTTATGGAGTAAGTAGTTATTATCGTTCTTTATATCCTTTATCCATTTTAAGTGGGCAGAAAAAGATGTTGAGTTTAGGTGTGTGTGAAATGTGTATTTGATGAAAATGACAGAGTGTAGTTAAAGGGCAGAGGCATCTTGAGGTCTGTGAAGTAGCATCTATTTAGCTTGTTTATCTCAGAATATCCATTAATTGAATTTCCTCTACAAGAATGGGAATCTTTGTTGATTTAAGGATGCGATGTTTGAATATTTGTTGTGAATAAAATGACAGTTTTGATAAAGTTGAAGTTAATCATTCATTGAACATTTGAAGTGGGCAGAAGAAAGTGTTGAAGTGTGTGTGTTGGTTGTAAAGATTGAAGATAAAGTTGGTGGTGTATAGATGGAAGGGGTATCATTAAGGTCTAGGACTGTCTGTCCATTAATTGAATTTCCTTCGAAGTTGCTGCAAACTTTGTTGGTGACAAAGAAGTGCTCCAATATAAATAAATGATATCTTTGCATGTTTGATGTGAATGGTGAGTAAGTTTTGTTAGAGATGAAGATGTACATTTCAAGTGCGCAGAAGAAGGTGTTGAAAGGTATATGTTTGTAAACATGCAGTTGATGAAGGTGATGAAAAGGTGTAGTTGAAAGAAACGAGCCATCTTTGAGGTGTATCAAATATTAACTATTCGGTTTCATAATAGAATAATCCGCTAATGGAATTTACACCACAAGTGCAGGAATCTTTTTTGCCTTAAAGATCAGGAAGTGCTCCACTTTGAATGCATAATAATATGTTGGAATTTTTGTTATGACTGCTGCTTGAATTGTGGTAAAGATGAAGTGATACATTGGTCGGGAACAGAACATTTGGCGCACTTTTATAAAACACTTGTGAAGATTTGCAATAAAGTATTCACTAAACAATTTCACTATGAGTAACAGCACTACAGTTAAATATCACTTCAAAAAAAAATACGTTATAGTCTACTATACATAATGATTTATGTATAATTCATCTCGAAATACAAATATTGAAAATGTACATTACAAATTGTATGTACAGTCGAAACTAACTTCTGTTCTTTACACTTGCAATGCAATAAGATAAAAAGGTCAGTTGCTCTAGTGTTGAGCTTAGTGTGTTTGATAGTAATAAAGGCTCGCTCTTTCTCGATTTATATAATGAATATAATGAATATGTGTATTTGTGGACTCACCACTTTCTCCTTCTCCGTGACATAGGAGGTGATCAGATCATGCAGAAAGAAGAAGGCATCCGCATCCACTGTGACAAATATGTGATCATCGAATTCGGTGATGAAACTGCACAAAACTTCGGGCTTTGATTCTGTTATTAAAAGAAAAGTAAGTAAATTGAATTTTGTGATTTATAAAGAGTGGCTTTACCACTTGGTTCTGGTGTTGTTGGTCCCTGCTTGTGCTCCGTCTTGAAATGCAGCTGCAGACTGGGCAGTGCGAAGATGACTTCACGATTGTGATTGTGCTCCTGCGATTTGGCGGCGCTGCTGCTGCCCGAGGCACGAGTGCGCTCAATGGAATTGGAGGCAATCTCACGCTCGCACTCCAGCATGGGGAAGCGATCGACAGCTGCAATGAAAATATATCTGCTAAATAAATATTCTTTAACTACAATTAAGGTCCACTCACCATCGATTTCGCTGTTGGCAAACGCATAGTGGAACCACTCGTTAAGTGTTTTGAACTGTGGCGGAAAGATAATGTTGCGTGTGATGCGGCTGACGATGGCCATCGAATGATTCTGTTGCTGCTGCACCTCTGTGGTCTGACCCAAGCAAGAAGTCAATGTTTGGGTGACGAGCACTTCGCTGGTGTCCTCCAACTGTCGCGCCTCAGTGGCAAAGTTAATCGACGGCGACTTCAAGCTGAACAACGCCCACGCCTTCGACTTGAAGTTGATGCCATGGAAGCAGGCTAGAGAGATGTTTTGGCCACGTAGCTCCACGGTGCCGCCAAGCACGTTGCCATGTCGTGGCAGCCTTGTGACCAGCGAAGGCACCACCAATCCAATGGCCTGCGCCAGAGGCTTCTGCCAGTGGCGATGATGCCGTGCATCCGTGTTGTCCACTCCGTAAATGTTGCCCACAGTGGCGCCCGTTGCTGCAGCTCCAGATCCGGCAGCTGTTGGCAGCTCTCCGTTCGGTTTCTTCTTGAGCTGCTGTCGTCGCTTGATGCTCGCCGTGCGATCCTGCAGTCGTGGCTCGAGGCTGGAGAAGACGCGCTTCGATGACTTGAACTGCTGCGTGAAGAACTCTTCGAGTTTAAAGTACATTTTCATGAGATCCGCCGTCGTCGACTTGGATATCATGATCTGCAGCTGATCCCAGCTCAGATCGCCGTGTATAAAGATCAACGCACGTGGCTGATCCTTGCCACATGCCGCAGCTTGCGCCGCAGTACGCCACTCATCCTTCATGGCGGCGGCAAATGTGCTGATGCGAGTCATTAGCACCGAGGTGCCCATGTAATCCAAACGCAGCTCCAGCGCCATGAAGCTCAGGCCCAGCGTGTGATACGGTTCCATGCCCGCCTCCTCCTTGATGTGGAAACGTTTGTTGATCTTGTTCACCTCGAAGCTGCCGCCCACAATGCCACCCTTGGCATCTAGAGCCGAGCCGCCCAAATAGATGCCAGCGTACATATTCTTGTAGCCGGTGCTGCCGATCGAGAGTCGTCCGTCGGAGCGAAAGTCTTTGGTCAGCCAGACGACATTGCCACAAACGTTGCCAATGTTCATCTGCACATTCAGCTTGGTAAAGTTGACGGCAAAGATGACCAGCGTCTCCCAGGCGGTGATCTGATTCTTCTCCGACGGCGGCGTGCCCGATGACTCAGCGCTCGATGATTTGCCCAACGATTTCAGCTTACGCACAGCGCCATAGTGTCCCAGTGGTTGCATCGATGGCGGCGTCGCCGACTGTGGCTGATTGTCAAAGTCCAGACGCAGCTTATCCTTGCTGCGTCCTTCGCTGGGCGTGGGCGTGGCTGGCGGCACTCCAGTGGGCGTCTCACAGCCCGCCTGCTGCTGCTGTTGTTGCTGCTGCTGCTGCTGCTGCTGATGCACACTCAAGTCGCCGAGGAAGAGCCGCCGCACAATGCGACGTCGATACCAGGCCTTGGGGAAGGCCAAAATCTCGGTCAAGCGACGCATATCGTACTTGAAGCTAGCGCTGCCAATGTCAACAATCGTGGAGAAGCGTATCACAGCACGAGATTGATCCAGCGCACGCTTCGAGCTGGGCAAAGGTTCGATGTAGACCTTGCGACAGCGCGTAATATGAAACTTAACAAACTCCACATTGATGCTGAGCGAATCCTTGCGCTCGCTGTCGCTCAGCGGCGAGAACTGCGTCTCCTTGGAGGTCTTCTTGCCGCCATACGGATGGAAGATGTACACATTAAAGTCCGCCAAGCAGCCGGTGACACTCAGTCCGCCAGTTGGCAGCGGTTGCTCCGCATGCGACTGCGAATTGTGTGGCTGCTGTTGCTGTTGTTGCTGCTGTTGCTCCTCATCGCCGCTGCGCTTGGAGCTGAACACAATGTCCAGACTGGGCAGCTGCAGCATGCATTCCACACGGGACACAGGCAAACAGCTAAAGCGGAACGTCGATGGCTGCATGTGGAAATAGACAATGACATCCACTGGGAACGAAGCGTAAGTCGCATAGTTGGCTGGCAAAATGTCCAGATTAACAGCAGCCTGATGCGAAGGCGTCACTGGCACGCTGTTGTTGTTCGCCTGTCGCGTCGGAATCGGTTCGAGGGTTTGCTCGAGGAACTCGAGGATATGCGGCGATATGATGGTCTCCTCAGGAATGCTCTGCAGCGTCATCCAAGCGCTCAACGTTGCCCGCTTGTTGCCCAAGCGTCGCATGTGTCCAAACGAAGTCGCTGAGCCGCCGGTTAAAGGTGTGTGCTGCAGTTCCTGCGGCTCTGGCAGTGTGCGCGATTGATAGTGCAGCTTGACATCGAGTCCGGGGATGTGGAAGATGGTCAAATCCGCAAGCAAAGCATTGTTGTGAGCATTGGCATTGTAGCGCAACTTGCTCTTGTCGCGCTGCCGTCTCGATGGCGTTGGACTGCCCCAATCGTTGCCAATGCTGCGCTCTCGCTTGTGCGACTTCACACTCGAAGCAGCTGCTCCCGATGCGCCAGTGTAGCCAGCACGTTCCTCTCCACTATTGTTCTCCTTGGTGTGCAGCACACACTTGCCGGAATTCACCAGCACCTTGACATCCAGCTCAAAGTCAATGTTTGGCTCCGGTTGCTGTTTCTGACCATGCGCATGCTTGCGACGCATCTCCACCGAAGTGCCATCCACATCGATTTCACTGGGCGTACAATCGCCATGGCCACCAGCCGCACGCCAGTCCAGCTCATTGTCTGCTGTCTCGGTGTCTGTGTCTGCATTGGGCAGCGATGTCTGTCGCATGGCATCCGTGAAGGTTACTCTTCCCACTCCCGTCTTCAGCGAAGCGCTGCGCGAATGGCACGAAGCTGGCGTGCTTTGCAGACTGGAGATCTCATCGTTGGAGGCGATGGTGTCCAGGCGTCGTCCTGCGTAGCCATGGCTGCCATTGTCCAGCGGCAGCTCACGCGCTGTCATGCCGACTGCCACCCCAGAGACGCCAGCAACGCCGCCACTTCCTATGTACGAATGGGAGCGACTGTAGTTCTTCAGCGAACGTCGCAGCGAAGGTCGCTTCCACTTCTGGATCATGTCGCGACGGAAGTACTTGTAGCACACCGCCTGCAGCTCCTGCAGACGACGCTCCTCATGCGCCACCGTGTTGTGTGAGGCACCCAAGGTGCGCAGATCATTGATGATCTTCAGCTGCTCGGCCATCTCCTTCTCCATCATGAACGAACGCTTCTTCGAATCGATTGTTGGGTCAAACACAAACGCTGGCAGATTGTCAAACTCGCCACGTCGTCGCACATACGTATCGCGACAGCTTTGATCACCCTCATCGCTATCGGGCGATTCCATTTGCGTTTCGTCCTCCTCGAAGCCCGTGAGCATGGTGAGCGTGTGTCCCAGCGAGGACAACTGTTTGCCAATGTTCACATCCAAATGGATGTCGACGCCTTCCATTTGCCACTTGACATTCAGCAGCCACTTGGCATTCTCGCCCTTCTTGGCCGCCGTCGTACGCGAACAGACCTCAAAGGTGCCCTCGGAGACGACGCACACATTCATGATGGGCTCCACACAGCTGGGCTTCCAGTCGTCCAGATTCGTCTCGAAGTCATCCGCAAAACGCAGGCACAAGCCCTGGAACTTGCCTTTGGACACGAGGGAGCCCGAATTGCAGGCCGAGATGATGGTATTCTCCAGCGTGATGACCACAGCGCCTTTGGCATCAAAGTCTTGATGATACGAACGCGAGCCATAGGACTGTAAGGGAAGATTTGTCAATTAGAAAGGTATTCAAAAGGTACGATGAAGACGACAGCAGCTAAAGAATTAAATTATTGCTATTTATAACAATGAATTGGAAATCTTCTAAATTAATTCTAGCACTGAAATTATCAATGATAGAAACGTTATATTAAACGGACAGACGAGCAAATAGCCTTGACTTCTGCTGTTGATAATGTTGATTAAAATGAAGTTGTAGACGACTCTTTATACTCTATGGACTCTAAAGCAAGTACATTAATAATTAGCAGCTATTAAACATTCACTATTCATATATAAAGGAACTAAACATTTCTGATACATACCACAGTATTGACCTGTTTGAGTGGCAAACAAATGCCCATATCCTCCACAGTCAACTGCAGGAAGAGCGTCGACAAATTGGAGCTGGCAATCTGTCCAAAGGCAACGCGATCAAACACCTGCTGTGTGGTGTGAGGCGTGTGATCATAGCAAAGATTGGCACGCTTCTCCGCCCAATATTCGTAGGCGTTCTTGTAGTTCAGCCAGACCAATATGGCCTTGTCCACGGCTATCGGCTGTACGTAGACCAGGGGACGCTTGAGCGTCAGCAATATGAGCTCCTTGTCTTCGTTGAGCAGCTCATCCTGGAAGGCATTACGCAGACCGATGGTCGTGTGGAAAAAGGCATATTGCTGGAACTCCGGTTCGGCCTCATCAAAGATCACATTGCGTATGATTTGGCCCAGCGACAGATTGAAATCGATGTGTGCCTTAAAGAACAGTTTGCGATTGCTCAAATCACCCAGATTCTTGACACGATTCGACAGCTGCAACTCCAGTGTGCCTGTTTCGAAACGCACAGCCGAAGAACAGGGCGTTGTTGCTGTCAATTGAATGCGTTTCATTGATATGTTAATGGAGAACAAGATGCGCTTCAATGTCGACTCCTGCACGCTGGCGCTATCGCCACTCTCCTCAGTCCAAAGTGGAACAGGCTTCTCGCCGCCGTAAACCTTTTGCAGCACCTCGTTGATCTCACGCATGAAAACCTTTTGCACAAAGACCAAATGATTGAGCAGATCGGTGGTCAGACAGCGCTCGAATTCGCCAATCTCAGCGCTGGCATTCACATAGCCACCTTGGCGCAACACAATGCCCTCAATGGTCTCTGTGTGCTCCTGTCGATTGTCGGGAATGTACTCGGCGAGCACATGCACTGGCGGCAGTCCAATGCAAGCCTCCGAAGGCAGGTTCATTTCATTCTGCAAGTAAAGGAATTAATAAAGAAATTTGTGATCAAACAACTGCTCGACTCACCTGTATCTTGGTGTTGAAGCTCAGCGTATGCGTGGGCAAATCAATCACAAACTTGGCTCGCTGCCCTGTCACCCCCATGGAGCTGACGTGATTCATGCGATACTGTGCCTGCAGCGAAGGCAAAAGCGCTGCATTGATGGACAAACTCTGCAGCAGCACATTGAACTGCATCACTAGCGGCTGCAGCAAGCCATTCTGATTCGCTGTCGCCGGCTTGGTTTGCGCCAATCGAGCTGCTCTTCTCGCTGCCATTTGTGGCTGTTGCTGTGCCCCACCAGAAACTGTGCGCTCTCTCATCTCACTCGCTGTGCCAACGCCGCTGCCTGCACCGCCCGAGTTACGCGCATGGAAAGGCGACTCGGGCTCCTCGGCTGTATGCGAACGCAGCGTGGATCGTCCCGAGTTCCGTTTCACCCTCAATTCCTGCAGTGTGGAAGACAGTTGCTTCGAACTGCGCGTCATCATGCCGTGCAAAGCCACTGGATGCTGGGGTATATCGATGTTGACAGCGCCTATGGACAGCAGGCCGCTGTTCTTGTCCTTGTCACGCTTCGAGAGACTCGAATAAAGCGTCTGACTCTTGCCCACAGTCACCTTGACAACAGTTCTGCAAGTGAGAGAAAGTAAAGCTAAATAAATACTCATTAAATGGGAGATCTTGAAGCACTTACTGCTGACTGGGCGCCACGCCCTCGAGCAGCACAATCATGGCACGTCCCACCTGGCCAGTGAGCGAGCATTCCAGCGATACAGGACGCGCCTTTTTGCGCCATGTCGCAGTGCTGTTTAGTGTGGTAATCTCCGACTCCAGCTTCAGTCCGGAGAGCGTAGCCAGCAGTCGCGTCTTGTGTATCTTGGCGACGCCGAAGACAATCAGACGGGTGCGCTCCTGCGGCACACCATCCAACAAATGCATATCGCGATGCTGTGGCAATGGCGTCGGTGCAATTGTCAAATTGTCATCGTCATCATTGTTGCCAAACGTTGTCGCCGGTTTCTTGTGCTCGTTCAACGAGCTGCGCTGCACCACAGTCTTTGTCTCTGGCATTGTGCCATACAACTCCAGCAGATGATAGATGGTCTTCCAGCAGTTGGGTGTCTCCAGCAGCGGCGGCATTGGCGCCATGCCCGATTTCGTGAGCGTATTGTTGTAGTCGCCACTCACACTGGTAGCACAGCCGCCATTCAAGGATGCCTTCGACTCGGTGGACATCTTGAGAATGTTCTGATCATGCAGCGAGAGTGTGGGACTGTCACGCAATGGCGACGAACTCGATTCATTCAAATTCGTGTAGCCCAGCTTGCCCTTGACCGATTTGCCCGTAGAGCGCAACTTCTGTGCAAAACTCTGCGGTCGATTCTTGGCATTGGGCGAAGGCGTCAGCTGTATTATAGGCGCCAAACCGCTGCCTCGTCCACGTGTTGTTGGCATCGTGGGCATTGTCTCGTTGAACTTGTCATAGCGTTCATCCGAGAAGCTTTCCCCATGTCCAAAGCGTTCGGCCACCGAGGCAAATGGCAACAAATCCGTTGGCTCAGAAGCTGCAAATAGTAAAACAATTCATTTGGCATACATTCAATGCAAATTTCATCCACTTTTACTCACCCAAACTGCACTCATCCTTGGTCTGACTCTTCTTGCTTAGCTCTGGCTGTTCGTGGAACTCGTTTTGCGCATCCTTCACATTCTGATACATGTTGCAGATCTGATGCAACAGTCGCAGCAGCGGCATATTCACCTGCTGCGAAATGAAGCGCACGTTGAGGCTGAAGTTGACCACGGTGCTGGTGTGTTTCTTCAGCTGACGCCGCGACATGTAGATGACATTCTGTCGCGCCTGATCCACCATGCCATCGGACATCTTCAGCACCTCAAGCTCAACGCCAACGCGTTCGCACAGAAACAGTGGCGTATCCATCATAATCGATGCACGTCCTCCATTGGATTTCTTGTTCAGCTTGGCAGGCTTTGTGTTCGTGTTCTTCTTGTCGCCCGCCTCGCTGACCACAATGTCCACGCGTATCGAGTCAAAGGTGCCAATGAGCGATAGATTTGTGCCAAAGTTCTCCAGCGACGAGATGTCCGCATTCGAGAACTTGTTAATCATTTGCTGTGGCATAACGCCAAGGCATGTGAGCAACGGCTCAAAGATCAGATGAGCATCCAGCAGCTTAATAGAGTCTTGCATTATGCCACTGCGAGTATGCGTCTGGCCGGGCATTTTGGGTGGCGCAGGACGTGCGTGTTCCTTTTCGGCAGAATGCTCTTTCTTCTTGTTGTTGTCCTGCTGCTTGGCCATCCAGAAGTACAAGTCTTCCTTGTTATTTTCGGCACCCAGCCAAAACTTGTTCACCGAATTCGTGGAGCTCAATGAGCCCTCTTGCAATGCACCATATTCTAAAGAAAAAATGTATTTATTAGCAAGCACTTTTCGTCATTAAATCGAAATTCTTAGCTTACCAAACTCAGGCATCTGCTTCTCAACCAGATTGGAGATGATGGGCAACATTTGTATGCTAGAACGAGATGAATTGCCATGTGAATAATTCGAGGCTTTGCTGTGCACTTTGCTCAGACTTGATTAACAAACATATTTTGGTAGCGACGACATTGTGATGCAATGGACAAGGGTTTGTTTATGAAAAGAAAAACACAACACAGGCAAAATGGCATTAATATATCTTTAGCATATACGCAGCAACATGCAATGCACAAGCATAAAAGCACATCTACAACTTACCCACGACGTGTGTGATGTATATTGGGCGAAGTCGAAGTCGATCGCTGCGATGCGGGTCCTTGATGAGCCGCTTCATGGGCATAGGACATGCCTCCATATTGGGAGTTGTCTGCACAGTGAAAGGAATTTAAAACAATTGAGTATTTGCAGTTCGACTTAAAGCATATAATATTGCATATCAATTGTGCACTATTGTGGAGTTATAGACAACAGAATTGATATAACATTTGTGTGCTGTGTGTGCGGCAATCAATAGAAGAGAAAAGCATTTACTAATTAAAAAATCAAAAACAATTACTGCACACACAACACTTGCTTGCTAACATTGAATCAAATTTTTGGAAAGATAGTATAGCCAGAAGTAGAAGAAGACCGAGTAACATTCAATATTTGAGTACATAATGCAAACGCAAGGCATCAAACAATATGAAGTCATGAACACTTAAAGCGTTTTCGTAAAGGAAACATGTGAGAAAAGTAGGAAATAAGGAAAGTTAGGGTAGTTTTAAAGAGTATAATAGTTAGAATAGAACACTTAAAACGCATTAAAGAACTGTCTTTAAAGTAGCAAGAAGACATTTCTAAAACACGCTGAAAAAACAAACAGAAAACGTGCATTAATATAGAAACAAGAACAGTAACAATAGGAACGAAAACGATAACGTTGACGATAACAATCTATATAGCTATATACAATATCATAAAGGTTATAACAAAAGGAGATAGCCGCACGCCTGCATTGAGGCGTGACAGCTGAGCAGCGTTAATCAAAGGAATACCAATGTGAGTTCGATGATGCTGTGTTTGCCCAAGTAATAAAGCATTCTCACTCTCTTCCGGATGCTCGCCGACGCCAGCATAGGCGCCCATTTCAACATCACCTTCACACTCATCCGCCTCGCACTCCTCCTCGTTCTGCGGGAACGAGAATGTCACATTGATGGGCCTGGCCAGCTTGTTCTTGTACTGATGCTCGAACAGAATGGGATTGTACAAAGTGTTCTTCCACTGGCGACTCAGCACAATGATGCCCTTAAGAGAATGCGAAATGATTAGCTAGAGTTTATATAAGTTTAATATATTTACTCACCTGTCGTAGTGTATTCAAGTGCGGCACCTCACCATGCTTGAAGATCTGCTCGGTGCGCTGCACGCCTTCGTCCAGCACCAGCTTCTGCATGATGTAACACAATTGGCAGCTAGGATCCTCCTGCAACGTCTTCGACAGCAACGTGTAGTTGTTCGCATAGCGACTCTAAAGAAGAACAAACAATTAGTAAACGAATTGCACACATATTTTCTTGCCTACCTTCTTAATTTTTGGATTGCGCTTGATCTTTTCATTCTCCATGGCATCAGCCATGAGGCAAGCGGCCACCGCAGTTTGTCGTGTGTGCAACGCCTTCAGCAGCGCAACAATTTTGATGGCCAAGCGATTGCTGGGATTCATCCACGCCGTGATTGCAGGCGACGCTGTGCTCAGCAGATTCCAATCGAGTCGCGTCAAGTCAATCTTGCGTGTGATGGGCACACAAGGAGGTGCCGCAAAGTTAAACCAAACCGATTTCAGCTCAATCACACACGAAGAAGTCTTGTCGGTGCCTTTAACATTCGAGAGCGCCTTGTCATAGCCATCCTTGGCATCCTTGGCAGCGCCATTTGGCTTCTGGGCACCAGCATTGTGTCCAGCGGAGCCTGCACCTTTCTCCACATCCTCATCGGGTGGTGGCTTCGCTGCACCTGCTGCAGAGCTATCTGCAACGTCGGCAGTATGCTGGAATTTCTCTTTGGGTGTCTTGGGCGTAGGTGGCTTCTTGGTAATCAAGCGCCAGGCAGCTTCCGCCTTCGACGTTGCTCCAGTGGCATCTGTTGAGGTAGCAGCTGCTTCATTGCCAGCATTACCCGATGCCACAACTAGCTCGTTCAGATTGAAGCCACCGCCAGTTGCCGTGACACCTTCAGCACCAACTGTCATCTCGGCCAGCTCCTCTTTGCTGTTCTCCGACTTCTCAAAGTGCGAACGCTTCACAATCTTCATGCCCACACCCTCCAGACCACACTCGAACATGATGTAGCCAATACTCTCGATGCCCGTGCTCTCAGGCATCTTAAGGCACTCGAAGAGCACTTTGCTCTTGTGCTCCGGAATTGCAGTCACAATCACTGGCGTCTCTGGGGCACACGATTGTCCCTCGGTCTTCAGGCGACGCAGCTGCGCATGCGCACGTCCAATATCGAGTGTGATGACCAGTTCTTCCAACTGCTTCTCTGACGTCTCAATGAGTATGGGTTCGCCTTGAACATTGTCAGGTCGTGTCTGCGAAGAGAGATGCGCTAGCAGCGCTCTTGTGCCCTTCATGATGCCGCCCTTCTTGTGGCTGCTGCCCGATTGCACCGCCTGCTGGATGTAGACGTTGTGCATGGAAGCACGTGTTGTTTTGCCTAGATGAAACTTCGTGGAGATTCCCTCCATGTAGAACGTCAGCAGCGACACGCAGCTTAAATCCTGTTCAACATTTTTCACATTAGTTTTTAAATTCAAATAATTATTGAGGTTTTGCTTACCTGCACATTGTCCAGCGCTGCCACAGAGATAATCTCTTCGACAATCGATGATTGCAGCATGGTGATGCTCACCTTAGGCAGCACAATCAGTCCTTGGGTCTTGGTCGAAATACTTTCCTCATACACATCGCTCAAGAACGAATCGCCAGGTCCTTGCAGATGACGTTCAGTCGTTGATCGCTTGGAATTCGAGTGTACTTGCGACCAATAGCTAAGACTCTGATCCCGCTTCAGTATGTTGTCATTCTTCACTTTGGCTATGCAGGAGGCGTGTATAAAATTAACCACCGAGAGCAGATGCATCGACTGTATGGTCGGTATGGCTGCCTCGACCATTCTGTAAATCAGATGAAGATTCAATATTAGTTAAGATATTGAATAATGGAAAGGATAGATTAAAAATATGAATCATAGTTCTTCGCTAAGAATTGAAGGTCTTTAGTCTCCATATTTTCGTCATGCTAGTTTATAAATAACATGGAAGCCGCAGAAGAACGATAAAAATAAAGTTCGATGTATAAATATGTACGAATTCATTTCTTCCACATTCCATACGACAACTCTTATTGAGCATTGAACTAAACAAGTTTCTCTCTAATTTCAAAGCATTTATTTTAAATCAAAGTCAACCAGCTGAAACTAATTAAAACTATCGTTTGATGGCACCGAAATAACATAAAAATTCAAGTAGCGAGTTATATAAAAATGTTGCTATTTCGACTGAGTCTGCTGTTATCCTTAATCTGCTACCTGTCAGCATATCCTGTGGTAAATGCTTTACAATCTTTAAAGAATTCTCAGCTAATCGTACAACTAAACTAGGAGGCGCCAGTGAAGCCAGCAGAACAAGAGAAGCGTGCAGCACTTGATCCAGCTGATTATCCAGATTTAACAAACGGTCTAAGCGATGATGAAGTGGAGTCGACGCTCAACGGACTTTCGCTTGAGGATCTGAATGCACTAGATAAACTTTTAGATGATGCCAACATTGGACCCGTCGAATTAGAGGGTACGTAGGCAATAATTTAAACCACACTCGAAAGGTATTCATAACATTATTCTATCCAAAGCAAGCGAGTCTAAGGGGACATCATAGGCAGGCCAAGAAACAGCACTACGAAGATCTGGAGAACACCGATGATGAAGTGCACAGCGCACTGAGCTCCTCAGGCAAGCAATCAATTGACGACAATTGCCACGATGATGACGATCTGGACAACGAGAAAGATTTGTGCACTATGCGACCCAAGTGCGATAAGCAACCAACTTGCCCCACCACAAAGCGTTGCACTTCGACCAGAAGATGCTTTACCACAGCCTGTAAGCCCCTGGATGGTCTGCTGAACATTAATCTCAACGGTGGACGCAGCAGTAAAAAGTACCGAAAACTAAATGCCAACCCACGTGAGGAATGCGATTCAGAGGATGTGTTGTGTATCCAACGAAATCGTGACAAAGCCAAGCAACGACCTAATATGCAGGACTTTTCTGATCTATCACTGGATCAGGATCAGGGTAACAACATTAATAGCCTAGAGAAACTCTCAGCGGAAGCTCAGCAGGATCAATCTTTCAAACTTCCCAAAGATCTCGATAACTGGCAGTCGAAAGATGAGCCGTCCGCAGATATGTTTAATTTGGATCCCTACAAAGTTCCTAATGTGGATAACAATGACAATGCGAATGACCTGAAAGAGTCGCCCAAGTTGACAGGCTTGATTGCTGTAGAGGAAGAACAGTCGGCACATAACGAAGAGAATGTAAAGGCCGGGGAGGTCGAGTTGCCCTACGAGCGACATCAACTAGCACGCGTGGCACACAAACAATCACACGAGGAACAGTTGAAGGCTGACGAGGAGCAACAGCCCGAAGAAGTAGAGGACAATGGACAGCTGAATGCTGCCCCTGCGGTGTCTCAAGAAAGATACAACGATGAGCTCGAGGTTAAGGGAGGGGATCCTCATGGCAACATGGCAGCCAACGAAGACAACGAAGGCGACAGGTTGGCGCCCTAATTACACTTTAGTCAGAAGAAAGCCACTCACAATTACACACAACACACTCTTCAATCTCCAATCCTGTTGCAATCCTGCTTGCAGTTTCATTGCCCAAAATGCGCAAGATCCGCTGCGTTATGTCATCCAAACGGATGATGGCTTGATCCAGAGCGAGAATGAAAAGGAAGAGCAGAGACTGCGCACGGATAAGCAACACAGCGAAATGCTAAACTATGCCACCTATCAACTGGCCAAGGAGGCCAATCCCCAATTGGAATTTAAGCGCTTCAAGCGCGACAACAAAAAGACAGACGATGCACCCGAGGTAAATTTGAGATATTAGATAGCACCAAGTAATTGCTAACCCAATTAACTTTCACAGAACTCAAACGAAAGCTATCTGAAGAAGCTAATGGACTCGTTTCCTCGGGATCAGGTTAGCCAGACCAATCTGAAGATGGCCATAAGGAAGGCGAAACGCGCTCACTTGCGCGTCAAGCGTTGTTAACATTTAATTATGATTTATATTTTTTATGCACTGGCAATGAAATTGAGTTGAATATAAAAATGAAATAAAATAAATGGATTCACTTACCGTTGCAATCCTTCGAGAAGCAGCGGGGTGAGGAAGACATTCATCTGCCCCTTGAGTCGGGCCACCACTGAGGTGCAAGCGGCACCGCCTTCTGCCTGCAGACTCATGAATTCGCCATCGTCGAAGCCATTTGTGGTCTTGTCCGACTCCTCCTCCTTGAGCAGCACACTCGGATCCCAGGGATGCGACTTGGGGCCACCCATAAACGTAGCCGAGCTGTTGCTGCCCGTGCTATTCTCATAGCGTGGCACCACTTTGATCTCTCGCCAACACGAGTACAAATCAAAGTGCGGCAGCATTTTGCTGCCAATGTACGTGAGGCCACCATCCTCGTTCTCGTGGAAGAGCGGCGTGGAGAAGACATCGGGACCGAGTGGGAACGAGCAGCCGTTCCAATTGAAGCACTTCACCTGCGACAGGTGATTCAAGTAGCTGGCCATGAGCAGCGGTGAATCGATGATGGGTCGATTGACCTGCTGATGCAGATTGACCAAAGCCACATCCTCCTGCGACGACATGGCCGAGATGAAGGAGTTGGAAGACAACGATGGTGTGCCTGAGGAAGAGCCACGCGAATCCGCCTGTGAAATGCAGAGCATAGTTTGCAATTTAACGATGGTAATCATTTAGATATATGCGATTGCTACAACAAAGGTAATTATTCAGACCAAGTGGCACAAGCACAAGTTTGCGGGTTGATGGAAAAAGAGTGCAGCTAAGAATTGTGTTAATCCAGATGGTAAAAATACACTTAAAACTAAACTAGAAATTAATTCATCTTAGACTAGTTCCAAGGACATGCACGAGTTTAGAGCATGCAATCAAATTGAAAACTTACTTTGCAGAGGAAAAAAGATATATTAAAGAACTTTTGCAGTCTCTCAACTTTCTCCTTTGCAAACTTCGGTTTATCCGAAGATCAAACTTATTTTGTATATGATAAAAACTAGAGTCAAAAAGAATTGCATTTGACTGAACATTAAGATTGTTTTTTTTTGCTAACAAAAAGATTCAATTAAAATTGCGCTACGTGGTTAGTTAAAGAGTTAATTAGTTTGGTTATTGTTTTTTATTTTACGATTTGGTTTTTTTTTATTGTTTTTTGCTGGTACTAAAAACTACTCACATCGTGAACAAAATGTCGGTACTCGGGTCGTGATGAGATATTTGTTATTTTTCTTATTGGTGTGGCAAGACCGTGTATGCGTCTCGCGTCTTCGTTCTGGATGAGTTTTTTGTTTTGGTTAGTTTGTTTTAAATTATTTAGTATTTGGTTTTTGGATGAACCGAGAGTTTGAATTTGTGGAGAGGAATAGAATTTAGGTGTGGTTTTTTTATATATAGTTTTAAATTACAGTTATAGAGAGATGTAGATAGATAGATAGAGAGAGAGAGAGAGAACTTAAAGATACTTTAGAGAAACATGCACGAATACGAATATATTATATATATCGTCATAAGTTCAAGTTCCGAGACGATTTGAGAGTTATGTGAGAGTGAATTAGAAACTTGGCCTCAAAAGCAGCAAAGCTAAACGCCGTAGGTGTATATATGATATATAGTTGTAACATATGATATATATATATATGTATGGTAAATACGTAAAGACCTAACATAGAAATACATAAAGGGATCAAGCTTAAACTTGACTATGTTTACCAGTTCTGTGGTGCTCTGTGGCCGCTTTGGCAGCGTCTTGTTGCTCTCCGGAGCATGAATCTCCAGATCGCTGCGATATGTGGGCAACGTGTGGCTGCCATTCTCGTTCTGAGCTCCAATGCTAAGAGATGATAGTGATGTTAATACTGACTGTTTTCATATGAATCTATCGAGTAGTTGTTACCTCAAGTCTGAGGAGAAGCGTTTCTTGCCCGACAATATGATGGAGCCATTGCCGCTGCGCTGCTTCATTGAACCGCGCTGTGACATCACATTCGATATGTCTTCCTCCGCGGAGAAGAACATCTCTGATGGATTCTCCGATGTGAGCGATATGGTGCGCTGCACCTCACGTGGCAGCTGATCACCAGCGTGCAGCGCAATGTCCGCAATTTCAAATTCCAGCGGATGCGAATGTGGCGCCGAGTGCGACATTTCATCGGGTATCTAACAGAGAACAACAAATACAGATTAGAATTACTTTACAACAAACTGGCCGTGTTAACCAGCTCACCTCGTGCTCATCATCGATGGCCACCTCGCCCGTCAGTCTTGAGTCCGAAATGCTTGTCTTGGGCGGCGAGACGCGCAGTCTGTGCGAATCTGAGCCCCGTCTGTGGCTGCTCGCACTGCCGCCATCAACGGAATCATGTTGCAGCTGCAGCTTCTTCGAAGGACTGTCCAGCAGACGAGCATAGGGCACCTCAACAGAAGTCTGTCTGGTGCAAGTGTAACGCTTACTGCGACGCTCCAAAGTGTTGGGCGAGCCAATGCTTTCACGCGACTTATTTCGGCTGCTACTGAGCTCTGGTTTCTCAATAACGCCGCCGCCAATCTTGAATTTGGCACCATCGGGCAGTGCACAGAGCTCGGATTTCTTTAGGCTGCCATTGCGCAGCTCCACAGCGGGACGATAGAGCTTGCCCTTGCCATTAAAGTCCGCAGAGTCGTAGAGTGAGACGCAGTGCAGACTGTAGGGCGGAGTGTGGAAGACCAACTGACCCTGATGCAGAATGCTCTCGCCAAAGCCAAAGTCTTTGTTGTTGTTGATAATACTAGAAAGTAAAACAGTTAATTACTATGAATTCAATTTCAAACTACAATTCGATACTCACAAATAGCGCGCAATGTTGTAATTGTCGTTGACATCTTGCGCCGTTGGCTTGAAGAACTTCTGGCCATTGCGATTGCTGCCGAAGAAGGCACAGCCACCAATGCAGCCACAACGAGAGATTTCCGTGCCCGAGCTGAGAGCGCTGCCATTGTTGGACCAAAGGAACCACAATCGCTTGAACTTGGCGTCGTGTTCGCGCAGAAAACTAAGCGAAAAATTGGAAATTAATATCAGAATTTCAAATGTACTAAAAGTCAACTTACTTGTGCTGCACGAGATGCAGCTCGTGATCGGGTATGGGCAGCGCAGAGGCGCCTTCCAGCAGAATGGGACCCAACGAAGTGCAGCCCACTTCCACCCAGTTCTCACTAAGTTCAGCCACCTCTGGGGTGCGCTTGGCAGCATGAGGATCAGGGCCATTGTCTCGCAACTTGCTGCGAGCGCCTTCCTCGCGTGAATCGCGACGCTGTGAGAAAGAGTTCGAGCTACGCTTGCTTGTTGGCTTGTGTGCATAATGGGAGCTACTTGGAGCATCTTGCGACTTCAGCGAATCCTGATCAGCGCGACGCAGCTTGCCGGAACGATTGCTTCCCGTGGTGTTGGTGTTGTAGCTGCTGTTGGGCGCATTGCCAGCGTGCAGCATAAAGAGGCGCAGCAATATCGAGGGCAGCAGACCCGATATGCCCGACTTGACGCGTTGTCCGTGCAGATTGCAGTTGGCCAGACGAATGGGCGAGATCCAGGCATGCAACGCCGTGCCGCTCTCAATCAAATACACATCCACAGCGTCCACAGAGACACGGGTCATCTTGTACTTGATGTCCTCGGATGAGGGGCATTTGTATTTGTTTTCCTCTTTGGTTTGGGGACACAGATTGCTGGGCACTCCGTGATGGCAGTTGCGCACGGTTTTCGGTGACTTCAGGCAGTTCTCCGGATCGATGGCTAGCAGTATGAGCGTCTCCAGGCCAGTGACCACATTTACCAGCTGAGGCAGAGTCAATTTGCCCGTTAGCTTGCCCAGCTGCACTTCAACCAGCCACGAATACTCCAGCGTATCCTCATCGAGCGCACATCCCTCGTTGCTGAACATGGCGTGGCCACGCACCTGAACAGCTGAAAGCATCAGATGACCCTGATGAATGTGCTGATCGCGTCGCTGTCGCTGCAACGTATCCGAGGTGAGCAGATACGAGGGACTGACGAGCACCTGCAGCGTGGTTTCATGATATCGCTTGTTCATCTCGAAGCCGAAGCGTTCGATGAGCACCACAGGGCAGGGCGGATCATCGGGATTGCAGTTCTTCATCACATGTGCCTGTATGTCGTGTACAATGACCGAAACCATTACTTCCAGAGGTCGATAGAGACGCGGATCGAAGGGTTTACGCTTCTCCTCGGGAGCTGTGGTCTCCGATATGGATTTATTGGCCAACTCCTTCTCCTTGGCTAGCAGCTGATCCTTGGGATTGGGTGTGGCATTGGGTTCCTTCAAATTCACATTGGATTGCTCCATGTCCGTAAAGCTCTGATCCTCGCCAAAGATGTTCTCCTTGAGGCTGATAAAGTTGCGCAACACATTGCCATAGGCCATCAGCACCGAGCTGCCAATCTCCAGCTCAACAGTCACGTGATCCGCTGGCAGCGTACCCGGATCGAACTTGATGTGCTGCTCGGGCAGTGATTGCTGCCAGTTATTGCTCACTGGGGACTTGCGTACCTTGGGTATGCGCATCGGACTGAGCAGTATCTCCTCCTTCTCGGGCGTCGTAATGTCCGCCTGGGGATCAGGACCCAAAGGCGGCACCGGATGGTACACATACTGTATGGATAGCGCAAGTATGGGCACCGCCCAGCAATCGATCCAGCCGGCGCTGCGCTGGCAAATCTTGCGCCACTTCTTCGTATACAACTCGGGACGTCGTATCAGTTTGCCCTCGCGGGTCAGCAGTCTTGCATTCTCGTCTATGGCTAGCACAATGGGACGCACCGAGGAGACCTCGGGCACGTACAGACTCAAGTCGAGACCCTCGCCATGGATCCAGAACTTGAGCGTCACAGTCTTGGGCAGGAAATCATCGAAGGGCAGCGCAAAGCTCATCTCAAACACATCGCCACAGAAGGCCAAATGATTATTCTCCTGATTGGCGCTGCTGCAATCGATCCAGTTGTATTCATTGCACAGCATGAGTATCTCAAACTCATGCAGTCGTATGTTAAAATTGCACGTGTATGGCACAAAGCTGAGTATGTCGGGTCGCGCCTTGTTCGCCCAATCTTCGATGAGATCCTGGAAGAAGCACTTGTGTTTGTACACAATGAACGCGCTCGTCTTGCAGCCAGCGAGCGAAATGTTCCAATCCTGCGGTGCATTCCATTTGGTTGGATAATGTATGCGCACCTTGTACTCCAGCGATTCGAACTCTGCCAAACTGCGAAACTGCAGCGATGTCGTCGCCTCCACATGGAACAATTGACCCTGGATCTTAGACGTATAGCCATCGGCTAGCGTTACCCAGGGTATTGTCACCTCCACATACGAAGCGGGTCCCACATTGATGTGCATGGCATTCGTCTCCTTCTCCTTGGAGAACAATATATCAATGGTGGCCTCGTTCAGCACGCAGAGCGTCACATCGAACGATTGATAGCTGCGCAACTCGCCCGGCTGTGGTGTGGGCGTTACTTCGGCCTCCTTCCAGTCGGATGGATAGAAGTATCTGTACAAATGATCACGCTGTCTGTCCGCCCAAGGACCATAGCTAAAGTCCGTGCCCTTCAGGCAGTGAGCATTGATGCCCCACACTGGTGGCGAGGGCTCCACAACATCGCCGTTGGCCAGCACAATTTGAACGGGCACTTCGGGCACCACTCCCGGCTCATCCATGTAGAAATACAGATCCATTTGATTGGACATCATGACCACAAAGCCTTCGCCCATATAACGTGGTGGCTCATCAATCAATCCCGTGTACTTGGGACTGGGGCAGAAGAGCACCTTGGCATTCTCCACACGCGCCTTGACAAAATGCATAAAGTGATCCAGCTGACAGACAGCTGGCTTCGTGCTGTACGTGCAGTGAGCCTCCTCCATCGAAATGGAGAGTGTGGTTGGCGTGAGGCGATTGCCAAAGACAAAACGACCCGAGCTTATGTCAATCTTGATCACAGGTATCAAATCACGCCATGTTGTCGCCTGCATGGCCTCCGAGTTCTTAACGGCATTCACTCGCTGACTTTGGCGCGCATTCTCCATGTTCATGTTGTGCTCTCGCAGTTTATTGCGCTCCTCAGTGCTTAGCACATCGTTGGGAATGAGCAGCGATGGCTCCAGGCCAAAGGTCTTCTCCAGCTTGTCATAGAGATCCGAGCGATTGTAAATGTGCAGTTCGTAGCCATTCAACTGCACCGACAAACGCGTGTCCGAGTGCGAGAGATCTGCAAATAAAGCACATTATTAATTGCTGTTTAAATTTATGCATATATTGAATCATTCACCTTCTGAGACATCTTTGGGCATATAGGAGCGCCACCAGCGGAATATAAAGTAGCCATCCTGCACACGCATCGTATAGTCGAAGGTGATGTAGACAAAATCCCGGAACATGATCTTGCCAGCTAACGGATTGAGGGCAACCGAACCGATTTTGAAGTAGGCGCCCTTGATAAACCAGCGATTCGCAATCTTTGTGATGAGCATGCCGACGAGCCGCGAGTTGTAAAAGTTGTTGTAGGTGACCCAGGTGATGGTGGTGAGCAAAGAGCAGATCAGCCATATCTGTGGACAGACGGGGCAAGGTGTAAATAACATTTAATTCAATTAAATTTAATGTTTAATGCCCAGCAACACAACACAACACAACACAAGAGCGCGAACAAAAGCGCAGTAAGAAACTCGTTAGTTTGTTTTACGAGCTGTGTGATGATTATTCATCACTGAAAAGTAACGTCATTAGTCAGAAATCTTGAATAAGCTATGCTGATAAAAGCTCGGGATATAATTAGAAATTCGAGTAAGGAAAAGCTAAACTTATCGGGGTACTTCAAAGCTTCCCTTCGTGCTTCGATCATGCCTCTAAACTTACTTTAACCGCAAATGTGATCTGTTTACAGTGGGAGTTTTAGAAAAACTTAAAAGCTTTTGAAATAAAAAAGTCAATTGCTTATACTAAAATCTTACATCCAGCAAAGTTTATTTTGTCTGCACATTGTTTGGAGGACATAGACACAACAGATCTAAAAAAAAGAATTTAGGCCAGACCAGAGAGAGGCCATCTAGTCAAAAAAACTGATGGGTGCGTCACTAAATATGGCACCGGCAAAGGAGCATTTCTTTGCCTCCTCGATGACTGTGCAGCCATTGACATTCTTGAAGCGCATATTGTGACCCAACGAAATACCAGCAGCAGCAGCGGATGAATCCTCATTGAGCAGCTGGCGTCTGGCAGTGGGTCGAAAATATGCACGACCTGTAAATGGATTGATAAAGTCCGACCAGTAGCCAACTTGCATGAATTCAGTAGCATATTGCGATGCGATGAGAACAAATGATTTGATGGCACTATTCACATCGCCTTCGAAATACAGATTAAAAATGCTCAAGTTGATCGGTTCGGTCAGCTTCTCGCAGGGAATGACAAACTGTTGTTTCATGTGGGTCAACAGTAGCTTGGGACAAGGCACCACTTCGGCACGTATTGGTTTGACGCCATGCCAGTTTAGGGAATTGTAATATTTCGTCAGATTGAATTGATCGGCGGTGGTGGCCAAGTCCTGATAGGCTGGACCCACATTAGAAGGCATATAGAAGTGATCGGTGTAACGATTGCCCAGCAGCGGATACTGTGGATGTGCCTCCAAGTTCTCGTCTGGCTCCAAATCCTCCTGTTCGTCCATGTCCACCAGTATGGGATATGGAAGACTGCTGCTGCTGGTGGAGCGAAACTGCGGCTTGACCAGCAGTGCATTTCCTAAGCAGCGAATTAAAACTCTCAATGATTGCATGGTGTACCAGGCGGGAATACCAAAATTTGTAAAAGCTTGCAGAAAACAAAGCGATGCACAAAGTCTCCGGCGATATTGCTTAAGTTACCGAGAACACTCAAACAGTAAAAAGAAAAATTTGACTAATAGAGCTAATTTTGAATATCTTGTCTTGTATGTAAAAAGAAAAGGTGCCTAGTAAAACACATTTATTATTTCGCCCGTCTACTATATTGTCAATCGAGTTTGTCAATGAGAAGTTGATCTAAAGAGCCAATTCTAAAACTTATTACCCAATTAATTTTTTGAAGAAGTAAATTACTTAAATGTGGAATTTAAATATTTTCTTCATTAAAATTGCATTTTAAATAATTATTTTTCAATTAATTATTATTAGCACACTGCAAATCTCAAATACAAGGCCAACGATCCTTTCAAGCATCGATAATCGCACTGTCGATTAGTGTGCGATTGTGTGGTGGCATGCAAATAAATATTCACAGTTCGAGTTTAATAATGAAACTTTCATTCATCCGCCAATCGCAGCGCTTCAAGTGACTAGCTTGTTAGTGTAGCTGAGTATATGTGGTATGTGTCAATGACCAAAACACATTAAGTGATAAGAGAAGCATTTGGAATAGCTGTTTTGCCAAGTGGCTGCGACGACTATTAAAGTGGGCAGCCGTCACCATACAGAAGCGAACGCGCTCGTCGTTGATTTCGACATGCCTGTATGATGATAAAGCCGTCCTCGGTTCAATTCTGATTCTGATTCATGCTGTCTCAGCGACTCGTCGCATGCCGTATTAATCAAACACGCACACATATGCAATGCACGCATGTATGCAAGTGAAAGAGAGTGTGTGTGTGTGTGTGAGTGTGTACTCACCATGGGTGCATCGATTTTCATGTTCTCCAGCGGCACATTGTGTGTGCGATTCCAGTTGCCGACATCTGGGAAACCCAAAGGGAATCCATTGTCGCTTGTCTCCTCCACTTCTTCCATTTTGGCTGTTTTCCTAGCCGATTAGTAGCTTGGATAGTGCAAGGGGCGGGGGGAGGAAGTGATGTTATTTGCTTGGTCGTTTATTAAATTATCGATTCTTATTGCGTAGGCGCACTTTACACATTATTGCAACTTGATTTACATTCATATATACATTTACATATATATATTGGCAGCTTTTTGCACATTTGCTTTTCTTTTTCTAAGCAAAACTCATTTAAACTCACACACGCACATACACACACACGCGTATACAAAGTTCGATTTTTCCCACTTTGTATTTGGAGGTCGTTGTTGTAGCAAAAACGATTTTCGTTTGCGGTTTTCACGCACTTTCGTCGCAGCTACGGTATAGCGAATACTGCAATTCGACACGCAGTGTGTTGCGCACACGTTTGGAAGTGTTTTTTTGATAATTAATTGCAACTATTTAGCGCGAAAATAATAAGAAAAAATAATGTTGCACTAGAAACGAAAACACTCCCATCTTGTGCTGCTGCTTCTTCTAACTGAACAGCTGATAGCTATTGTAATCGATAAGTGCACTGCAATCAACTTGTTTGATTTCGATAGGTGAGTTGTCGGTCTGTCGCACCCAATCGATTACTTCCCAAACAGCTGTTTTCAAACTGTTCCCACTTTAGAGAAAACATATGTTACTGTTGATAGTTTGTTTATTTTCATTCTTACGCTACATTAGAAACTAGACAAAATATTGCGGTTTACGCATGGTGATGCCATGATCCGCCAAAGCAGGTACCAAATCCTCCATTGCCAACGTGTACTTGCGGTCCTTGGGATTCTTCTTGTCCTGCAGGTAGAAACAAGTTATGAATTTTCTAGTCTTCTAGCAATATTTTTCGTGCTCACCTTGCTTGAACTATGACCGCTGGAGTGTTGAATGTTTGTCGTGCGTGTTTTGCAATGCTGCAACGCATCGTTGGTAATGTCCGCAATGAACTTCTGTGCCGACACCGAAATCAAGCGCACAATACGCGGATCAACAGTGTTGAACCCAGACTATAAAAAATTTAATAAATTACTATTACTTTCGGAAACCTTACAAATTTGAACTTACGCTCTTTAGTAAATGCAACGTCAATGCATCTGGCATAGTGGGCGTATAGTCTTCCAGTTGTTTTAACAATTCCTCCATATCTGCATCTTCAGCCGATTTAGGGACAACTTCCACCTCTACAGTTTCTTCTTCCTCTGTGTCGGATGCAGAGAGGTTGACATCGAAATCCTTGCTCTCCGTATCGGTTTCCGCTGCTGAAACTTCACTCTCGGTCGAGGTTAAAATCATATCTTCGCCATCAGAAGCCATTTTATTTATATTTATTTCACTTTTATTTGTGTTGCTGCGACGCTGTGTTGTTTTTCTCTTTGTGAAAATTTTGACAATGTGACCGAAGTTTGGCATGCCAAAAAATACCACATATCGAATTGCCAGCTGAAATAATCGTTTAAAAAATCGAACAGCACACATCGAGCCTCCACTGACATATCGAATTATCAGCTCTTGAATAATCGATTTATGGATTTTGTTTATATGCAGCAGCTGTCAAGGTGACGTGATGTGAATTGTTTTTTGACCGGCTCTGTATTTGATTGAATCACTCGTAAACTGAATTAAAAGTACACTAAATTAAGTAGTGCAATGTCTGTGATTCCCAAAGAAGTGCTCAGCGACTACAAGGAGCTGTTCGAGCAGGCCAATAAACTGGTCGAAGACGAAAGCAAATCGGATCCACCCACTGATCCATATCGCTCCCATTACAAGGCGCGCGATGTGCTGCTGTCACTCAAGAAACTGCTCGACGATCAGATGGTGTCGCTGCAGGCCAGCGAAGCAGATGGCGGTCAGGAGGAGCTCATCTACAAGGCTATGCTCGGCTTTGTGCAACGCGACTTGGGACGCATTTACATATTCACCGAGGAGTCATCGGAAGGTGAAAAGTACTTGGTGCGTTGCCTGGAGCTGCTGGAACCGCACAAGCAACGTCCAGAGTGCATCATTGCCTACATGGGTGCCATCAATGAGCTGAGCATTGTGCTCGGCTCCAGGCTGGAATACAAAACGGCTGCCGATATGCTGCTGAAAGCGGAGCAAAGCTACCAAGCATTTAAACAGAGTGGAGAGGTCGCATTGAACTTAGCAGAGCTGCACACTCCAGATGAAACTGCTGGCGGGGGCAACCAGGAGCTGGAGAACATCTATACGCTATGTGGCTTCTACTTGGCCCAAATGTTTGGCCACATTGGCGAGCCAGAGAAGTCAGCGCAATACTGTCATCGCACCTTATATCGCCAACTGCAGTACAAGACTTATGATCCCATAGATTTTGCATTGAATACAGCCACATTGTCGCAGTATTACATTGGCAAGGATCGCTTTAAGGAAGCGCGTCATCATTTGGCCGCTGCCACAATCATTATGGCTGAGCATGAGGCGACAATGTTGAAGCCCGAGATGAGCGAACAACAGCGTGAGGATTACGCAGAGACCTTCAAGCATCGCTATGCAGATGTGGCCCGCTGTTGGGCCAAATACGGACTGAGTTTGCTGCAGGTATCCAGGGAGCGTCTGCTTGCGGATGACGATGAAGATGAGAGCGGCAATAAGCTGAACAAAGCCACTGCTCAGTTGGCTTTAGAAGATCAGGACTATCGCTTTGTTGATCTGGATTTGGCTGCTTGTGAGCGTCGCGTTAGCTGCGATTTTTGTCTTACCTTCGACGATGCCAAGCTTGTGTTTCACTTTGTCAACGAGTGGCTGGATGTGGCCAAGGATTACTACAAAGCGGAGACAGAGGCTACAGAATACGCCAAGATAATGCAAGACTATGCCGAGGCATACGAGGCCATTGCCTTCTTCGAGGACAATCCCGAGAACCAGGCGAAGATGCAAAAGCGTCGCGCCAAGTACTTGGAGGATCTGCTTGATCTACTCGATCCGGTTTTCTATCTGAAGATCTGTCGCGAATGCTGGTATGTGGCTGGCACGGCGCACGCTGCTGTGGCGGACATACGACTCGATAACATGAAGGCTCAAGAATCACCCACGCCCGAGGAGGTCAAGAAGGTGAATCAGAGTTGCCTGAAGGCCATCAAGCACTTTGAGAGCTACGCAAAGTCGTATCTAGTCGATAACACTGAGAAATGGCGCAACAACATGGAGATGAGCGAGCAGCGTTTGATGCTCTATGCGCACTTTCACATTGGGCGACTCTATTACAAATTGATTGGCGCGAATCCACAGCAGCAGCTGGAGCAGCTGAATCAATGTTTGCACTATTATAAACGCTTCAGCGAAGCTTGCGCCGAGCACAAGGAGGCGTCGCAGCCGATGCATGGCGAGACTGGCGTGGTGCGCGAGATGCTGCAGCTGCTGCCGCTGAAGATTATGACGGTGAAGCGGAGATTAGAGTAGACAACAACTCTCTTTTTAAGCTTTACACATTATGTATTGTATATTGTTAATAATATAGTAGTCCATGCAATAAAATCGTTCCAAGTTCTCAGAAAGGTAATCCCGTCTTTGCCGAGGGCTTCTTGCTGGCAATGCGCACCGAAAGTGGCGACTGGCAATTGGGTGTTTTGTACTGGCGACGTTTGAGCAGCGCCTTCTGTATCTTGCTGCCCACCTGCGCCAAAGGCAGCGCTGTCACATTGTCCAGCAGATTCTCCTGGGCATGCTTCAGCGTGCTCGACACCAGCTCGTCCACATTAATGGCACGCGGATCTGCCATCGGTTCCCGTTCCAGCACATCGACAATCATGCGCACAGTTTCATCTGCCTGGAATTCCTCCAGGGGCAACACTTCGGCCAGCTCTTTGAACATGTGCAACACAATGAATTGAGTTCTGTTGACAACCTCACAAATGCCCTTGGTGCACAACGCATCCTTGGCATGCTCAAAGATGCCAGAGATCAACTCCTCGGTATTCACATCCGAGCGTTCATAGTCAAAGACAGCGACAACCTCATGGAACAGTTTGCGCATCTCCTCGGCACTCATGTGTATCAAATACTTCTTGGGCACAATGCTCTCCAAATGCTCCGTGATGCACTCGGCAATGCGATCCGTGTAGCGACCCTGGAAACTGTAAGCAGCCTGGCACAAATACAACGACGAACGCTGGGCAAAGCGACGCACATGATCCGGTGTCGTGTGGCGACCAAAGAACTGATTGAACGTCTTCTGCACCAGCGTGTGCACGCGATCCATGATGAAGTCATCGGGCATGGGTGGCAGCATGTAAGCCTCCACATTGAGTATGGCCGGACAGATCTCTGCCTCGGGTGGCATTGGCGTCAGCTCATTGAGTACGGGTTGCTGTTGCTGCTGCTGCTGCAGTTGTTGTGTGGGATCCAACTCATTGATCTGCAGTGGTTTCGCCTTCAGACGCAGCGTGCAGATTTCACGCTCTAGGCTCTGTTAAAAGGGAATCGAGTTGATGAAGTGCCATCAGAAGTAGAGGGTAGTGACTCACCTCGATCTGTTGGAGCAGCGCGTTCTCAATGCCCATCAACTTCTCAATGTCGTAGTTCAGATTGAGCACCTGAGGATTGGCCCACTTCTCGTAGTTGCGTTCCTGCACATCGAGTATGTTGTCCAGCACATTCTTCTGCTCCAGCAGCACCGTTTGTATGTTCACCTTCTCCGTGTTCGTCTGCGTCTCCTGCACCATTTGCTCCTCGCAGCGGGAGAGTTCGATCTAAGAACGGGATTTTGTTATTAACCTTTATCACCTTTATATTATAAGATTTATAATAACAACAAGCGATGCATCATGTTGAAATAGGTTTCAAAGATACAACTGGTTCGTGTCTTCGTTAAGCACTAGTCGAAGTACGTGCTGTGGTTTGTGTCTTAGCTCAACGAACAAATACTCAATGATAAGTTCAAACTTGTAGTAAAATTGCTACTGTACTTTTTCAAATAGCTATTCATTTCAATTTAGCATATTTTATCTATGTTATACTTATCATAAGCAAAAGATTTTAATGTTTATAATATAATAAATTCTTTCCCCCTTTACTTACCTTCCGCTCCTGCAGCTCCTTTTCGAGTGCTCTCATCTCGTCCTCTGCTGTGGTTTCCAGCTCAAAGACGTAGCGTCGCAGCACCTCCTCCTCCAGCTCATCCAGATTGATAATCACGCCAAAGCGCTTCATCTGCGCCTGCTTGATCTCCTCCTCCAGTCGCGTAATCTCAAAGCGCATGAATTTAATGTCACGATTCATGCGACGCAAGTGCACAAAATTAATGCGATGCCAACGCTTCGTGGCCTGTGTCTCCTCGTGCAACTTCTCCGCGCGACGACGCAGATCGATCAGCATATCCGCATCGAAGAGTATCGCCTTGGACACATCCCGGAAGTCGCCACCTTCATGAAAATGCTGCAGCTGATCCATGCGCAGCACCGTGCTCACCTGCACCTTGTTGATCTCCTGCTGCCTGTTGCGCTGTACAAAATACAACGTTTTTTTTTAACAGTGATCAGTTAAAGAAAAAAACTAGAATAATTTATGATTGGTATAAGTAATGTAAAGTTTATCTTAGGAATAAACTATTGCAATTAAACTCTTCCAAGTAAATGTAAATTATTCTGAGGCAGCTCGATGACTGATTGGTAACATTCCGATATTCTTTACAGCATTAAACAGTTTCTTATCTTTATTTTCCGAATCAACATATTTGAAACAGTTTTTCCTTAACTAAAACTATCTTTGCGTAGATTAAAGGATAAAATCTAGAAGGCTGCACTCTTTATTTGAATTAACTATAGTGGCGTTAGTTAATATTATTTAAATTATTAAGATTATTAAATAGCTTTTCATAAGCTTTGTATTCTGAACTTAAATATTTGAAACTAATTTTCCTTACCTAAATCTATCTTTCCTTATATCAAATGGTAAGAGCTAGAAGGCTGACACTTTTAATCTGAGTTAACAGTAGCAAATTTCCCTTCTCGTTTTCTACATTCAAATACATTTCTGAGAAATCGACTTACCCTAAACTGGAGCAGCGTGTTCTTCTCACGCTGATAGACCTCCTCGTGGTACTTCATCTTGGTCTGCATATCGGCAATCTCGCGACGCTTGCGCTCCACCTCGGCCTGATTCTCGAGCAGAGTTCGCTCCAAGGCATGACGATCCGCCCGCATGGCAAAGGACCATTCGTAGAGCTGGCGATCGAGACCCGTGGGGCAAGTGGCCTCGTCCAAGCGTATCGTGGTTATGTCCAGGGAGTCAACGCTCTGGGCATCGGCGCCCTCATCCTCATCGCTAGATGAGGACGACGATGACGAGGACGAAGACTCCTCATCGTCGCCACGCACTCGCTTCGGCGGTCGCCACTTCTTCTTGAAGATGCGACGCAGAAAGTCATAGAACTTGTGACCCTTGATGGCGGACATGAAGGCCACCTGCAGTCCGGTGATCTGCTCATTGATCTTATCGATGGCCTTGCGCAGCTCATCCAGCTGCCGATTGGTGGCATTGATCACCAGCTGCAGTTCATTGCGTGTGCCCATCGCATGCTTGGCATTCTGCAGCAGCTGTGTTTCAATCTGTTCGCTGTCGCGCAGTATATACAACTCCTGATTCAGGCTGATCATGAAGGCGGTGAGGAACTCCGCATGCAGCTTGGTGTGAAAGCGTGCCACATGCAGCTTCTCCATCTGCAGATCGAAGAGACGCACCTGCTCATCCACCTGGCCAATGATCAGCAGCTGCTCCACCGTCAGCAGACGCAGCCAACGATGACGCATCTCCAGCGTGAATGGAGCGTTGCCCTCATCGTCCAGCTCATAGTAGGCCAACTCGCTGGCTGGTGGCAGCTTGCCGATGAAGGCGATCAGTTCGTCCGGCGGCAAAGTGCTGCTCAGCTTGGAGATTTGCAGCGTGTTGAATTTGATCACCTCCTGCATATCGGGATTGTCCAAGGCAGCCATCTCATACAGACTAATGTTGTCCACTGTGCGCTTTGCCTTCTTGCTGTTAATCACCTCATCCACTGTCGCCTCCAGGTAGAGTATGTCATCCACATTGGCGCCACAGCCGGGCAAATGGTGCTCGATGAGATTCAGCTCGGGATATTCCATTTCCAGGTCAATCTCATTGATGTGCTTCAACTGCAAGCGATTCACCTCCGGCAGATACTCATGTATGCGCTCCAAGCGATCGCGTTGCTTCTGTATCAGCTCCATGAGATCCTTCTTCTGGTCACGCATCACAATCACGCGCTGATTGAACGAGTCCAGCATCTCAAAGTATTGCTCACGACACTCCACAATCTCAATGTACTTTGCTGTCAGTGTCTCTGTCAATTTTGGTTCGTAATCCGCGTTGATCTTCAGCTTATAGTCGCCCAGATTTCGCTGGGCTTCGGCAATCTTTGCATCATCCTCGGGATGATTGCGATTGGGATCAGGTTTCTGGCGCTCCAGCTTGTCCCAGTCGAAGATGCGTCGCACTTCATAAAGCTGTCGCTTGCGATAACGTTGCAGCAGTCGCATCATCTTCCTGCTGAACCGCGGTGTGATGCTCTTTGGATCACGGCCAAAGAAAAAGGTTTCCGGTGGCGGGCCGGTTATGGAGTCATCCTTCTCCTCGTAGGCAACCACTTCGGTTAAGCTAAACACATAGATTTGTGGAGGGAGTTAGTTAAAGTAACTGAAACGCAACACAAAAGACAAAAAAAGTATCTCATGAGAAGTGCCCTGAAACACAGGGCACAGAAAATTTCATGAGGAAATAATAAATAAGCTATTTGATGAAATAAAAATTGATTTGATGACTTAACAAAATGGAATAAAATAAAGCAAATTCCAATTAGTGCTAACAAAACAAAAATAATATCTTTTAAGTGAAAGTCCTTAACATAAAAAATAAGTTAATGATGGTCTCTACTCCAAATTATTAACTGAATAAGAATAACTGGCTGATCTTACACTTCCGGCTGATCTGGTATTCGTTCCTCAATGCGTCTGCTGCTTGTTGCAATTATAAAGTAAGTAGTTTTATATACATAAGGGTTTGAGAAATAACTCAGCAAAGCAAAAGGGACTCAACTTACCGCATGTCGTGCTCCCTTTTGAGACGGTCCTCGATGTCAAGCTTAATTTGCTGAAATTCCTCACCTAAAGTCTCCAAGCGAAACGTGGAAACAGGTTCAATATTGGCACTACAAAAATAAACCAAACTTAATTAGGAAAATATGTAACAACTTTAAACCGATTCCAGGCCTTACCAAAGCGGTGTTATGGTAAAGGGCACGTGGTCGAGTTTCTTGAGAAAGTGATTGTAGAGCTTCGAGTGTCCGACTTGGGCAAACTCCAGATCGTAGGCAAGATCCTCGCGCACATCGTCCAGCTCGGCTTGGAGTTCATCGCGTATCTGCTGCGTGATGCGCGGATCGAGCAGCAAATCTTTGTCGTCCACCCGCAATCCGGCAGGCAACTCATCATTCCTGCGCACAATCTCAAAGTAGACGCTCTGCAGCGCACCGATCTTGGCCAGCACATCGCGATCATGCGCCTCGGCTGCCTCCTGTTGACGCTTCAGCTCCGCATTGATCTTCTCCTGCTCGAGTGAAGGCGTCTCCGGATCAACAATGTCCTCAACTGGACCAATGCTGGGCATGCGTGGCAAGGATTTCATCAGCGAATGCCGCACTACTTTTGGACCATTCCAGTTGTACAGGAAGACATTGCCATCGTAGCCCACCGAGACAAGATGTTTGCCATCGTAGCTGCTCATGATGCAGGGAATGATGCCCTTGAGTGCATCGTGCATGGGATAGTGGCGATAGTCGGCAAGATTCGTAAAGTTCTCGGGATTAAAGTGATTGATGCGCAGACTGCCATTCATCATGCCAAAGAGAATGAACTCATCGCTGAGGAAAAACAAATAGTAAAGTAGGTTGAGAGATTAAACGAAGTACTTACACGATGAGGTAGGAGTGTATCTCGATGTCATCGGCATCCGTGATCAGAGTGCAGAAGCTCGGCTCTGGGACATCGAACTCCAGCTCGTAGATGTAGCCGGCATCGTAGCCAGCCATCGACACCCAGATGGTGTTGCGTTCTGTGTAACGCAGCCAGATGATGCGATTGGGAGTGCTGGGAATGTGCAGCGGCTCCTCTTCCTCATCCGGTTCCGAGTCGGCCAACGCACTCTCCATATCAATTTGCAGACCAGGATTCGCCTTCTTTAGCTTCTCGATTTCACGCATCTTTCGCTCACGTTTCTTCTCCTTGCGCTTCTTGATCTTCTCGCGTCGCAGCTCGCGGCGAATGCGACTCTTAACCGAGACGAAGCGGGTGCTGCGCAAGCGTGTGGCATCGGTGATGTTGTAGGACAAATAGGTCTCCTCGTCGGTGATATTGGTGCGAATGTTGTACTCATAAACCTCGCCGGACTTGCAGCCAATCAACACCACCGAGTCCTGCTCCTCGTGCCAGTAGAAACAGTTGGGCACAGCCTTGAACTCCACAAAGCCCAGCGGCTGCAGCTTCACCAGCGAGTTGGAGGCATCATTGCTCAGGCAGTAGATGAACATGCTCTTGTCCGCGGAGCCAGTGAGCAACAGGGAGCTGGAGCGATTGATAGTCAACCGTGTGATGGGAGCTGTGTGCGCCTTAAACGCGTTAACTAGACGCATCGAAGCCTTTTTGGGATCACTCAAATCGAGGAAGATGTGCCGCAGTATGCCGTCCTCGAAGCCAGCGACCAACTCGGTGCCCAACCTAGAGATCTGTGTGTCCATCCACAATATGTCAACCCCATTCGCTGCAAACTGTTTCTCGAGCAACAGACGCTTCTCCTCGTAGTCATAGACAAAGATCTTGCCCGTCTCGGAGAGCGCCAACATATGCGACGACACTGGCGACATTTGGGCCGCCAAGACGCGTCCGCCCACACAGGAATACAGCTGCTTCGGCTGCCGGGGCACATCGTAGGTGTTGATATCGCAGAACCAAATGCCACCGCTGCCATCCTGAGCGTAGTAACCAAAATCCTTCTCCTCAAAGGGTTTAATCTTCTGCATGGCGCGTATTTCGACATCGGAGATCTTAAACTCATAGATCGGATCGATTTCGACAAACAAATCATCTTCGGGCGGATCGGCAAGATCCACAGTCTCCCAATACCAAACGCGCACATAGCCATCCATGCCCACAGTCGTCACCTCGCCGTTCTTCATCGTAATCCGAGTGATAGGCTTCAGGTGACACGGTTTACGCCCCTTGCGGCAGATCTCAAACTTAATCAGGCCCGCCTCCCACAGCAGCATGTTACCCCAATCGCAGCCAGAGATGACATTCTCATCGGGCAGCATGTACATGGAGTAAATATCACTGAAATCCGTCTTGCCAAAGCGTCCCAAGTCGCCTTTAAGTTTCAGTCCGGTAAAGGTGTTCGCCATCTTCCAGAACTTGATGTGACTCAGGCCCGATGAGCACAACAAAATCGGATTGTGCTCGGAGAAGTGCACAAAGAGTATGTTGCTCTGAAAGGACTTGGCACGCAGCACAACCTCAGCGCGTTCCCAGCGCCAAATGGTGATGATAAAGTCCGGATAACCGGCCTGCGAAGCAAACAGCTCGCCACTCGCATTGTAGGAGCCGGCAGTGAAGCAAGATTTGGCTGCACCGGTCAACTTGATGCGGACATCGTGCGAGGGATACTCGTAGATGAAGATGGTCGGCTTGGGACCGTTCTCGCCCACAGTGAACAGATCCTTGTACTGCGGCAGCTCGTTCTTGGTGATGAAGCCAATGCCACAGCCGAAAACAGTCTCTCGAAATGTCACCTCTCGACGCGAGATGCTGAAGTAGTGGAGAAAGTTGCCAGAGACAAAGATGAGTGTGTCATCGTCCAGCAAAACCAAATTGAAGAGCCGCTTGCAATCGTAGCCAAAGGAGTGTCTTGAAAACAAGAAGTTAGTAATTAACTAAAATATATTTCATAGTTTGCTTGCACTTACTTCAGCTCGATGATCTGTTGCGTGAACGAGATATTGTATTCGTCATCGCCCAAATCTTCCTCCTCGCCCATAAGCTCCACATTGTCGCCCAGTGAGGAGTCCATGTCTTGACTTGTTTACTATATCTTGACTTTTGACTCAACACGAAAAGTTCACATGACTATTTATTATGTTGCCAGGGCAGCAAACAGCACGAATCGAACGTGGAGCATGCGCAGTGAACGCTTGATGATTAACAACAAATTCAAAATTACAGATAGAACTTATTTAACAGCAAATCTAATATGAATTCATTTACAAACAGTATTTAATTTATTGGTATAATTACTTAAGTAGAAATTAACAAACGGAATAGGAATCAACACACCAAATCCTTGAAAGCATCATCATCGTCTTCATTGAAAAATGCGGCAATATCCTGCGCCGTATCTACATTGTTGTTTGATTCAGTTTTTGCTGCCTTCGCTGGCGCAAAGAATTGCTTCAAAGTGCCAGCTGCAGATTTGGCGGGCGAGAAAAACTCCTCAATCTTGTGAGACTGCAAAGAGTACAAAAGTTATTAAAATACTTCTCAAGTTGCATGTTTTGTTTCCTACATTTGTGGGCGCTGCTGTGTGCGTTGCCTGCTGCAAATTTTCCGCAAAGATGCCCACTTTGCTGAGCACCTCCTGCTTGTTCTTCAGCATATTCCAGATGGTGTCATCTGCTGTTTGCATGGCCATTAAATAGCGACACATCACCGGCTTCGTTTGCCCTATGCGATGAGCACGACTCTCCGCCTGCGCCAAAGTCTGCATAGCAAAATAACTTAAATAAAATTTATGTATTTTTGTTTATTAAACTGTCTTACGCTTGGATTCCAGTCCAGCTCGGCGAACACAATCATCTCGGCAGCTGTCAGCGTAATCCCCGAATTGCAGGCCTTTAAAGAAAGCACCGCCACTTTGCAGTTGCTTTGCTTTTGAAACTTGTCCACATAATCAGCGCGCAGATCGCTGCGTGTTTGACCATCGATGCGTATATAGTTGACCCTAAGACCAGTTAAGCAATCACTTATGGCATCCAGCATCACACGATGATGTGCAAAGATTATAAACTTGACCTTCTCCTTAATCAGTGTCTTTAGATATGCGCTGCCATAGAAGCAATATAAATGAATTGACTGACAATTTTAAATAGTTTTTGTGGCTTTACCAGACAGCGCGTGTTTTGACTTCTGCTGTGCGCGCATAGAAACGCAGCAAGACTTCCTCCCGAGATCTGCCCTTGGCTGACTTTAGCTCTGAATTGAGATCTTTGCAAGTCGTCTGGGCACTTTCATCTGTCCAAATCAGCGCTGGATCAAGCACAACTGTTTCACTGTAAGCAAAGTTCTTTGGTTAAATAAAAGTCTATCTTATAAGATTTTAAATCTGTTAAAAAAAAGTTCAATTAAAAACATTTTCTTAATCAATTTGTTGACTTACCGATTCTTCTCGGCCAGCTGCGGCAAGACCTCCGCCTTGGTGCGCCGCAACATGTATTTGAGCAGCAGAATAATCTTAAGTTCATCCAAATTCGATTGACCATTGGCATCCCAGCCAAAGTTGGTTTGCTTGCCATCGCAATAGCGTGTGGCTGAAATAAAATATATACATTATTATAATGAAAATAAACAAAAGTCTCAGCTACTTACTAAACTCCATAAAGTTCATGAAGCGACTATCCACCAGCTGCAGCTGTGTGAACAATTCAAGAGGACGCGACAGAGCTGGTGTACCGGACAATAAGATGACTCTTTTGGCCGTCTCCGCTAATCGTTTGGCCACCGTGGTGCACTTGGCTTTGCTGTTCTTCAGCGTGTGCGATTCATCGTAGATGACAATGCCAAACTTGCGCTGCGACAACTTATCCATGTGACGCTCCATCATGTTGTAGCTGGCAATCAGCACCTGAGCATCTCCCACATACGTTTGATTATTGGCCAGCACCTGGACATAGTGCAACGGCACCGCTGGCAACAACTCGGCAATGTGGCGTGCCCAGGCATCACGTGTGCTGGCCGTGGTGCAGACCAACAGTGGCCAATCGTCCTTGAAGTAATCAGCCACGGCCAAAGCTTGATATGTTTTACCCAAGCCCATTTCATCACAGATCATAACACGACCCTGCTGAGCAATGGCAAAGCTGCAAAGCATACAATTTTGTAGAACAGTTGGTGAAACAGTGACGTGCACTTACCAGACGCCTTCCTCCTGAAACGGCATCAGTTTCTCGGCCAGCGTTGGAGCAATGGAAGCCAAAACGCTGCGTTCGAGTGGCTTTGGTGTTTGTTGACACAGGTCCATGACTTTCTTTGGTATACTGCCGATCACCACTTGCGGTTTCATGTCGCCCACATGTTGCTGCAGCGCCTGATAATCTTTAAGATCAAAATTCCAAATGCGTGTATGACTATCATACGATTTGGTGGGCATCATCTTAAAGACCTGAATGAGTTTCTCATGGTACGCCGAAGGTTCCACGGCGAATCTGTTGGCACTGATCAAGTAGATGCGGCAGGTCACAGCTTTAATGAAAACAGGAGCCAGGTTGTTGCTACTTGGCTCCTTCTTCTCTGGAGGGAGGCTTAAAGTAGGTCTACTTGGTCCTCCATTGGGACGCTGATAGGGATGCGCTGAAGCACGGCTCAGTTCCCGATTGCTGGCCGTTTTAATAGCCTTCAGTGCATTGAGAAAAGCCGAGCCTTTATTGGTGTTTAAACTGCCACTTGTTGCTGCTTTATTGTTGTTACTTTGAGGCGGGGAATTGTAGAACTTTGCTGCAGGCTTGGCGCTCAACTGGTCGCTAGCATTTGTTGTTGAAGACGCCGCCTTTTTGGCCTGCAATTTAGCTATGGCCAGACGTCTCTTTTCTGCAATTTCGGCGGAACTGCAAACCGACATTTTGGGGGCCGGCAATTGTTAAATACTGTCTAATTTATTTCACTTCCTAGATAACTGAAGATTGAACTGCAAAAGAGCGCAAATGCGTAAGGATTATCGGCAATCGTTTATCGGGTTTTGCTTGCTCTGTATTTGTGACGTCACATGACGAAATTCATCAAAATCGATTACATGTAATTAATTAATTTTTTAATCTGCGTAAATTAGCAGTAAATTATAAATATAAGTATTATAAATTTGGAGCTTGTAGTCCTTTATAACCCACTCATTTATTCACAGCTTACGTACTATCGATAATTAGTTTGCTTATAAGTTATCGGCGTGGTGAAAAACTTGCACGATAAACACGACAATCTTGTCAATGCAATTGTTCTTGAGGCGCCTGCGTAAATCAGCTGTTCATTTGTAAACAACATTCATTGTTGCTGGTGTCTGCTAACTGCGTATAAAATACAATTTAATAGTTACAATTGACGCAGTAATCACGTAAGCATGTGTACGCTGCACATTGAGGAGGAGACACATTTAGCTGTCATGGGCAGCCGCAGAACACGCACTCCCAGCCCCATGATGATGCTGATGTCAAGGCCACATGACGGAGAACTAACGCTCTTCGACATTAGCTGGGAGGATGTGCTCATACCACACATGTGCAGCCTGCTGTCGCTCAAGGATCTCTTCAATTTGCGTAGTTGTTCACGCACCGCTCTGCGCTTCGCTGAAGCAGCGTTGGAACGACGCCAGGAGCTGCAACTCTCCGGGAATAACACAAGCAATATCGAGCACGCTTTCAAGGTGATGGCCCGCTGCTGTCGTCGCCTGGAGCACCTGCATTTGGCCCGTTGCAAGTGGCTAACCGACGAGCTGCTGCTGCCTCTGCTCAACAACAACAAGCAGCGATTAAGCGCCGTTAATCTCAATGAATGCGTTAACATCACGGCGCTATCGCTGCAACCCATCATTGTCCAGTGCAAAGAGCTGCGAGTGCTGAAGCTCTCCAAGTGCCAGTGGCTGACAACAGGGGCAGTCGATGCGTTGACACTGCATCAGAGCAAACTGGTGGAGTTCGACATCTCGCATTGTGGCGCAATAGGCGAACGTTGCCTGATCATCTTCTTTCGCAAGCTCAACAAGCTGACGATTCTATCGCTGGCCAATACGCCCAGTGTCACGGACCAGGTGCTCATCCAAATTGGCAACTATTGTCGCGAGCTGGAGCACATCAATCTGATTGGTTGCGCCTCCATCTCGGACTATGGCGTCCAGTAAGTACCACAAATATATTCGTCTCGTTCCGCTGCATCCTCTTAGCATCTCTTTCAGCGCCCTCGGCGTGCATTGCAAGCGACTGCAGTCGCTGCTGATTCAACGCTGCCACCGCATCACGGAGCGCGCTTTGGCGCCACTGCGTCAACAGCGGGTGCACATTGATCGGCCACGTGCCCAGAATGTTGCTGCTGCCGCCTACAACTTGAACGATTTCTATCCCAGCGATTTTCTTATTTACTAGTCAAGTCCCAACAACAACCACATCTTTTCCCTTTTCTCCTCTCTTTCTCTCTCTCTTTTAACCACGCTCTCAACTCTTCTCCGCCTGTCTGTCCACCCCCCACCTCAACCGTCAACTGCAGCGCTTTGACCCGCAGCTGCCCCCAGCTCCAATCGCTAATGGTTCAGCGTTGTCCACTGGTCACTGAGCGCGTCCTTGCGCCGCTTCGTGGACGCCTTCACATCGATCGGCCCAGCATGGGATACAATCTGCCCGCCATGCAGCATCGTCTCTATCTGCAGGTCTGAGACAGGAGCGGAGGCTGGAGACTGGAGGCTATTCAACGACGGAAGCAAGTCATCTGTAAATATTTTCTACTGTACAGGCAGCTGGAAGGAAGCCAATTTGCTTAGCCGGGGATTGCTAAAAGCCATAACGATATAATTAAACATAAACTTAATTTTATGCTGTGCAATTTTCATTTGTATAAATAACTTATTAGTTACTATCATTTCGGAAGTAAGAGTCCCTGATTTTATTCGTAGTTAACATTAATCGAAAATTGTACTAAAATTTATCTATACTCTATGCAATTAAATAACCTAAACTCGTAGTTAGCAATAATTAAAATTATAGTACAATTTATGTAAACCTTATGGTCAATTCCCTAAGCAACATGATTCATTGGAAAAGCAATGCATATCTAAATATCTACAATGTATTTGTATGTTTTAAATAACTGCTGTTATTGTTATTAAACTTTACCCACATTAATTTAAGCAACAATAAAGAAATTATAGTCCAAATTAAATGCTTACTTTTCTTATTAAACTTACGCGTATGAATTACTAAAGTCTAATCAAAAGAAGCAGCCTTTTAAATTGTGCGCAGTCAGCATTTAACTCAAATTTGTGCTTTGAGTGCAATTCACATGCAATGACCACTCAAAGAGAGTTTTCACTCAACCCTCAAATTTGCCACTCACTCTCACACAACTTACTCAAACTTTTGACGCGCGCTAAATTGAGCTTTGCTGCTTGCTGCTCATTTCTGTTCGCCTGTTACTTCGGCTGGTGAATTTGACGTTTTACACCGGCTGTTGGAGTTCGGCGAGTCGCAAACGCACACATGTGCACAAACACACACACATACACACAGTATGCGCACATACACACACACTCAGGCTCAGCCGCAGTACTTGCTGTTGTTTTGTTCTGGATGGGTTTTTTTTTCACTTTGTGTTGTTCTTGCTTTTGTAATTGCCGTAATGTGTAAAAGTACTTTTTGTTGTTGCTGTGCGGGACTTTTCAAACCCAACAGCTGGACTAAAATATTAAATTGCCCAGATGAAATGTGCTGCAAGCTGCTAAATTCAATTTTATGTCCACTTCAAATGCAATTTAATAACGAATTGAACTCTTTAAAATCAGATTTTCCCCTTTAATCAAAATGCAAATTAAATTTAAATCTTCGTTTGTTTCATTTACATTATTTATGCGCGTTTTATTCTTAAATTTCTAGCTTAATCGCATAACATGTTTAATGCTTATTTGCTAAGCTATATCTTTGCCACTTCTCTTCACAATTGTACAATAACAATTTAAGCCTACGAATAGACGGACGATTCCGGGCCACAGTGCCAGCAATAAATAAAATAATGGCAATTCTCCAGCATATTTGTTTTCCATACATATAATTCAGTTAAAAATCCCACAACAAATGCCAACTGTTTTTTTGCTGATGATTAAAAATGTTCAAAAAGCATTCTTAGCAAAATAAAATACTTATTATAAGCGTACAATTAGTTTACTTTTACATAGTGCATTGTTAACAAATATCTTTCCCATCATTGTGCTGATATCAGAGGCGAACTCGAGGTAGTCGTCTTCTTCGTCGTTGCATCCCCGCTGCCATCGATACTTAGATGGCTGAGGCCATTGTTTGCCCTCCAATGCTCATGCAACTGCTTCAGATGCGCATGAGCAGCCATCGAGAAGTTCAGACTGGGCATGACAGCGTTGAGACCCGGCTCCCCGGTGAAGGCGAGACCACAGAGGCCGAGGTACGTGTGAAATGGATCTGGTGTGGACTGCGGCCATTTGGCAAAGCCGCCAATCAGTTTATCCTGTGTGCTCAAGATGTATTCCCGATTCGCGGCATAGTCGGTCAACTCGAAACCATTGAGAATACGCAGCGAGGCGCCAATCCAGAAGGAATAGCACGTGTCCACCGGTTTATTGGGACGACCCTGGAAGCCATCCACTTGCCGGAAGACAAGCCAGCGCTTAATGCGCTCCAAAGTCGTTGCATCCAGTCGGTGGAGTTGGCCACTCAACTCGAGAGCAGCCAGCGCACAAAATGTGGTGCCTCCATGGGCTTCACCCTCCAGCTCCTGGCTAAAGCCATAATCATAACGCAGACTACGCATAATAAACTGAAACATGGTCTCTTTGTTCACGTTGCCCCAATAGTCAAGCATGTGGCATATGGTGGCGGCACAGTAGACAAAGCGCATGTCATCCTCGCTGCCATTGACGCAGGCTCTGAAGCTGCCATCCGGACACTGCACCTCGGCGACGCCATCCACGATGCTCTTGCGATCGAGACGGGACAGATCATCGCCCAGTGTCACCAGCACTGCGATGCTCGTGTAGGTCATGGCCAGGTGACCCCATTGATACTGTCGCATGCATTCCAGCACCTTTGGGTCGTCTGTTTGTGGCAGCATCGCACGACAGCCCTGAAAGCAACAGAGTAGAAGGTAAATATAATAAATACTTTCAATTTCATATAAATCGAAGTCTTCTGTACCGATAAACTTATAAAAATCACAATATTTTATGACTAAGGTAATTAACTAGACATTGATATGGAAAACCGAGAGAGAGAGATAGCGTTATTGTGCAAGATAAATGGTATTCCCTGCAAAGTGGTTATGCATGTCGCTGATAAACCGACGACGTCGGTGATAAGAGTAGACAGCGTCTCTGGCTGTTGCGCAAAAACAACTCAAGGTAATAATTATGCATAGGAATGAATTGTTGTTCCAGTAACTAAACGAAGCAATCAGTGCAGGTTCCGGTTTTGTAGTTAACTCTCTCTTTAAGTTGGCATAAATCATGAAGGAACATTAAATCTTAATATGCTTCGCTGCTCTATGTAAATCTTGTGTTCAAGTTCACGTCCGACTGCCGCATCGGCTGCTGTAGCGCCACGTAAAGCGATAAGTTTGTTTGTATTTGCTTGCTATTCAGTTTGTTTGTTTATCGTATCTGAAGTGAAGGAAGTTAGTACGTTGACAAGTATTTATGCTCACCATAAAGCCACCGCATTGCTTCTCATCGGCGCGTGGCACTACCAAGCCACCGTACGTCCAGTTGATGATGTCCTCGCGCAGCTGTGGCGACACCAGGTTCAGTGAGTTGAGCACATCCAGACCACAGATGGCAAAGAACACAATGGTGCTCCTGTGAAATGGAGAAAAATTCAATTATATGCAATTCGGCAGGCTACAGTCGAGTGAGCAAGACTGTGAAATACTCGACTACTACTCCTTTGCTTACCTGGTGCTATCATGCGAGGACATGCGGGCTGGCAACAAGTGGAGGAAGCGCAGCAGGTTCTTGGCGTGCTTGGAGAGCAGCACGGGCTCGGGCTCGTTGGCATCCGTCATATCTACAATGTGGTACGAGGACATATTTGATATTGTTTATTTATCACACACGCACACACAACTCTTTCTTTCAATTGTTTATCTTTTTATCAGTGTATTGGTTATGACTAAGCGACGTCGCTGTTGTCGTAATTTCTTTTTATTCTTTTCGTGGTGCTCTCAGCTTGATAGTAAGCAACCTAATGAACTTGCACTGGGCACGTGTATACAGTTAAATAGTCGAACATTACCTTTTTGTTATTATAAGCCGGTTTTTTGCATCGCTCTCCCGTAATTTAAGAAAAATATATTGCAGATAGCAAACAGCACAAGCAAAGACGCTGCCTCTTCTTTACGCTCTATGTGTATATGTGATTTATGATAGTGTTAGAACCCTTCTTGTAGCCCTGGTAATACAATGCAACAGCTGATTTGTATTTGCGCCGCTTAGGTATATTTTGGCTAGTTTTTAAAACAAAATGATTATTTTAATGTGAACAAATTTCACCGATTAATATTTCACTGAACTTAAGTAAGAACAATAAAAGTGTTTTTCAAAATATTAAGCAATTGATTTATCGATAATTATCGGGTGCAGTTAAACTTGTGACAGTTATGTTGTGAATGGCAAACAGCTGTTAGGCGCACCGCATTTTAAGTTTATTTTGCTGTTTTCTAGAAAAATAATAAGAAAATCACACAAAAATGCGGATTACACAGTTTTTGGCGAGTAAATTGAAGAATTTCTCCAATCTGCCCAAGGAATACATAGAGCGCAGCAAAAAGCAGGCAAGCAAATAGTGCAATTGTAACAGAAAACGAGTGTTGACCGTTCACGTAACAACTGCTCTGCCTCTGGAATGTTTGTTGTGCTTTATTTTTATGAATAATTGTGTGAAATACTTACAGGTCTATTGGCAAACACCGCGTGAAGCAAATTATCTGCCGCGTACCGTAGAACGCAAGCGTTACCGCTACACCACAAATCGCTCATGGACTGGACATTTCAGGCAGCAGAATATGCCCGGCACTTCCAGACGCAAAGTCTTCGTGGAGCCAATTGGTGAGTGAAAAGTTGTCTCCATCACATCAACTTTAATCCTTGAACGTTTGCAGAGGACTGGAGCTTCTTTCGTGGCGATCGAATTGAAGTGCTCGTGGGCAAAGACAAAGGCAAGCAGGGCATTGTCACCCAAGTGATTCCCGAGCGCAATTGGGTAATTGTCGAGGGGATCAATTGGCATTATCGACGAGTTGGTGCCGATAAAGAATTCCCCGGCATAATCATTCAGTCCGAGTCTCCACTTAATGTAACGAAAGACATTCGTCTGGTCGATCCCTCTGATCTGCAAGGCACCGATTTCGAATGGCGTTTCACCGAGGAAGGCGAAAAGGTTCGCGTCTCACTGCGTTCGGGTCGTATCATTCCCATTCCGGAGACGAACAATCAGACCTACGACTACAAGACGCCCAATGCGTACATAGAGCGGGAAAAGGACACAACAGCTGCTGTTGTGGGCGAAATTACCTTCAAGCCAAAGTTGGCCACCTTCGAAATGGACATTATGGAGGAGATGGGCATCAAAGAAGAGCGTACGCCGGCCAAGAGCTATTGGTACTAGTAGCATAACTTGTTTCGTTGTTTAAATAAATATAAAATACACAAAAAAAGATTTAATCATATTAATTGCGAGAGATATTGCCTGTGAAAAGTCTGCTTCCCGTTTATAGCAGATGTTATCAACAGACAAATAACATTACTGTTGCGTGTTAAGCCGCAAGCTTATGACTTTTATTTAACAGAGCTGTTCAATTTAGCATTTGGACTCTGTTGCTGTCGCTCAAGCAAAGCTTAATTATGCGATTTAATTTCGTAGGTACATTCAATGCCCTTATCGGCTAAATTTAATCTAATCTTTGCAAGCGCCTCTTTAACGCGCAAAGGAGTATTGGCCTTCCAAGTGGCACAGGATGGATTGGTGCAATACTAGAAATGGAATTAACCTCTTAATATGACTTCAAAGTAGATTCGCTAAGGGCACTCACTTCTTTAAAGGGTTCAACTAACGAAATCCACATTTTTTGAATATCTTCTTCATGCTGCCAGAAAGATTGACCTTCCTCTGCGCTTATTACATTATTGTCTATACAATTGTAATTAGTTCGATCGTTGTAATTCTATGAATGAAATGAATCTTTTCAATTATTTAAAAGTTGATTCGATAAGGACACTCACATTTCCGTGACCGTACACAACAATGGCGAAGATAACAAGCCCAAATAATAATGTTTTCATTTCGATTTGTACAGAGACACGTCTTTCGAAACACTGAAGCTCTTTCATCTTCAATACATAAGACAAATAAAAACAAAATCGAAACACTCTTCGCTTATCAAAATAGCTATACAAGCTGATGATCTTTGATTCATTGAGCATAACTTTTCGCAATCTTCAAAGCAACCGATTAGAATTTGCATTGAGTGATAATTGATTTCATGATTTTGTCCAATCATATTACGTCTTCCTTATGAGGCAATAAATGTTCAGCTCTTAGTAAAAATGTTATTCATATTTATTGCTCTAAAATGTAGTTGATGAATGAAAAACGTTGCTCACTTGCGTGCCGCACTAAAGATTTCCTCGCGATGTTCCCGCAGAGTCTGCGCCAAGCGTCTCACCGCCTCCTCTGCCTTATCAAAGTCCCTGCGTAGAGTTTTATTAAATGTCTCATAGAGCCAAGTGCAAGTCTTGGACATGCTCGATTCGTAGCTGTTGAAAACGCGACTCGTGTGCTCGTAACTGGTGAAAGAGGGAGGTAAAGAGTATGAGAAGACAATAAATTTTAACGAAATGCACTACTTACCGCGCTGCATTGGAAATATCTGTTATTAAATAAGTATTGCAGTGATTGACCGCCAGCACCTGGCGATGACTCATGTACCTGAGCTCCACATGTGGCAGCGCTAGTTGAGCCGCCTCCAGTGACGTCAGAGATGCGTGCAGCAAGCTGCGACAATCCAGCGCTGCCTGCAGCTTTTGCTTGGGATCGCTAATAAAAGAAGGAAATAAAGAGATGAACATAAACAAAATGGCGGCTGATGCAGTTGGCAGCTATTCACAACGACAAGATTACACTGTGTTATCGAAAGTTTAGATGGCAGCCATGGATTATCGATATATTCCATGCAGCTGGCCACAATCGATAACACTGTCATCTCTCCATTTTTAAGTAATCGAATTCAAAAATGGAGCGTTAAACACTTACATTAGCTTGTTGAGCTGTCGCCACTGCTTCAATGCCTGTGTGGCCGAATTGGCTGCAGCGCGCAATAGCGTGCCACAAATGCGCCATTGTTCCATGGCACTCCCTAGCTTGTCACGCGTATCGCGCGCCGACTCCAGCTGCTCATCGATGCTCTCCTCGAGGCGGGTCATATAAGTGCCACCGCTGATATAGGCAATAATGCCATCCTGATTCACATAGAGCTCGTTGAGCTCCGCATAACTAGCCGAGAGCGTTTTAACGCGCTGTTTCGTGTGCTCGAGCAGCTCGCCATAGTAACGTATGCTAAGTAAATAGAGCGCCGATTCGCTCAAGTTGGCAAAAAAGTCCTCGTGCATGGAAGCCTTGCGTGGATCGCCGATTATGCCCAGATTATGCGCCAGCTGTAATTACACACCAAAAAAAAAAAACAAAAACAAAAGCACAACAAACAATCATTATAAGTGAGGGGCCATTAAGGCGCGTTAATTGTTACTCACCTGGGCCAGGTCATTGGTAGGCGTATTTGCGACAATTTCATTGCCTGTGCTCCGTCCCCCGGCCAAGGTCAGTGGCAGTGCCTCAGTGCCTTCGTCACGAGCTGTTTCGCTCTGCATTACTTTGGGCATTCCCTCCAGACCCAGCATGGCATCTCGTTTCGCCTGCAGATGATCGATCCAAGCCTCGGCGGTGGCCAAACGTGGACCCGGACAACCGCCCTCCACTTTGCTGATCTGCTCATCCAAGCGCACATATTGCCTAACAATATTCTAAATGAGAGTAAGCAATAAATTGGAAATTTCATTATAAGTAGTTAGTCAGTTAAATTACCGTTGTGTTGGCGCCGCCATTTTGTTGCAAAGACAGCGCTGCATTTGGCACCTGGTCGACGCTGACGCTCGTCTCCATGGACGAGCCGCAGCCCATCATGCGAGTACAACAGCACTGTCTATAACTGCCACAAATAATGCCAATAGCAAGAGTGACATTTTCGTCAAAACCTTGCGAGAAGAAGAGCAAGGCACAAGCACTAAATAGCGAAACTTGTTCAATCACGTCCGCGTGCACGTTCGTTCACGTCCGTTACGCTCGCCTGCCACACGTCGAATGAGAGGCCATTGGCCGCCCCGTTCGCCTTTTGTCCAGTTACATACAACAACAAGAACATTTTCGCGTTACTTGTCAAGCACAAGCCAAATATGGCACCCTTCTCACCTTTCGCCCACCTCCCCCCCCCTCGCTTTCACTACTACTTTCGAGCTATCCATTCATTTGTCCATTCATCGCGAACCACTGCCATTAATGCTTATTATTGGGGGGGGGAGGCGAGTGTAGGCATTGAAGGGTCGTTGGGTGAGGCGGGTGTATAAACAATTTATATGTGTGCTTCGCTTGCATGTCGCTGCTGTTGTTGTTGTTGTTGTGAATTGGCGCACATACTCGTCGATTTATATAGTAAATTTGACAAACAACAAACAACAACAATCGACACTAAAAGAATAACAAATTCTAACAGCTGCTTGGCAGAAAACACTAAACAGAGCCCAAAACATTTGTTGTGACATTAACTTATGCTGCAACTGTGTCCCACAAAAAAAACCCCAAAAAAATTAAGCGGCCACCCAACATAATCCATCAACAAGGATAACCATCTAGATTTTGATAAATTACCAACAAATTATAGGCTTCTAGCACACATAGAAAAAGTGTCAAGGAGAGCGTGTAAGAAAGAGAGACAGAGAGAGTCGAAGAAAGGGAAAGAGAGGCACATGCATGCTTATATACAGTTAAATTGACGATTAGGCATTCGTTATTTAGACATTCAATTCCACTTAACCAAATGCTTAACTATTAAAGTAAAAATCAACAAATCACGCTTGCGCTTAATAAACCATCATTTTTTACATGTTACAAGCGAAATCAAAATTATATTATACAGTAATAAGAGAAAAACGAAATGGTTTTTATGAAAACGTTTGCGTGTTTTGAAATGTATTGAAACAGTTAAAATAAAAGTGTTTTTTTTTCTACCAATTTATGGAGTGTTTTATTTAAATTTAAATTTTGATGATGACTTGAAGAGGTATACATATGTATATAGGTTATATTGGTTATACAGTTATCCTTTGATTATTTAATATATGGATAGTTGGAAATATGTGTTAAAATACAGTTTGATTAACTTAATTAATACTACATCTTGCTTTTTCTGTTCTACTTTTGATGATCTCGAGTGATGCTATGCTTACTTAAAGATTGCTCCGTGCCTATCGACTTACTCACATCAACCGATACAAATCGAGTCTATCGACTAGCCTCCACCTCTGTTGTATGTACATATGTATGTATATATTTAATGTTCAGTTCTTAGTTTGCTTCTTTCTTTCTTTTTGCTGAATTAATCGGCATCAATTTATTGTCTTTTCGAATATTACATTACTTTGCAATGAAGAATAACATATTCATCCAAAAAGTATGCTACAAAAATAGAATTAAAACGCCTTAGTAAGCTACACTTTGAGAAGATGCGATAACATGCAATTATTATATGAACAGTAAACAATAAATTTACATTTCATTAACATTTCAATAGCTATTTTTAGGTTGCGTCTATTGTTCAATAGTTTACTTTGAAAATCGGTATATAATCGCACAATGAAAGTTATCTGAGAGTAACTAAATTATCAAAACGTGCTATAAAAACCATGAGAGAAAGTTGTCAATAAAGAATGTGGAAGTGTTATGATTAGTTCAAAAGTTTTACATAACTAAATACGTAACTGAAAATGCAAATTTATAGTTATATTTTTAAGTTCGTTGAAGTATAATTTTGTCATTAATTTAACTGTAGCTCATAACTGTCTAATCAATAACTAAATATGTAAATGCAAATTCAAATTAAGAGTTATAGTTTTAATTGTCTCATTAAATTAAGCACGATTTCTACATTAACATAATTCAAATAGTTGTAATTAATAACAGTCTAATCAATAAAAATGAATACATGACTAATCTACTTAAACCGAATTACGTCTGGGGATCAGTGTAAAACAACGTTAGATAGCATTAGGCAGCGAATATTTCGAATGTCGTTGGCAGGTAATTGCTTAATTGACTTTGTGTCGAGGCCGTCGCCAAGTCCCTGGAGCAAAGACATGTGTCTAGTTGTCATTGAAGCAAAAAGGAAAAATGGGCATGAATTGTTTTTAGAAGCGCGCGCTGTACGTGCTTACAATGTGCACACATGGCGTATGCGCAATGTTCAGCTCGTAGTATATGCAGTTAAAATTAATAGGTCAAACGCAAAAAAAAAAAGTTGTGAATTAATCATGCAACCGTTGGACAGCTAAGCGAACTGTTGACACGTCGCCATCAATATTGCACCTCGCCAAAGGTGCGAGAGAGGAGTGGGGAGGAGTTTTTGAGGGTGATTCGTAGTAGTACAACAAAGTAAACTTGTTGACAAAGGCGAGTGCTCGCAAGCAACGAATGCGGCGACCAAAACAAAGAAATGTGAAAAGAATGCAAACATTAATTGCGCAGGCGCCAGCCACAGTTCATCCTGAAATACAAAATACAATACACCGAAAATGACAATAAAAAATTCTGGAAGGCACGACGACGAACACGACTTCAGCTCATTCAATATTGAAAGCGTGCCTCCGCCGTCTCCGTTGCCTCGTCCGTCTGCCGTTGGAATGCGGTGGTTGTTGCTATTCTCAGTCACACGAAGCCGCACAAATGCTTCACTTGCTCGCCACACTCAGTCGCAACTCGAGCCGTGCACGGCAAACATGTCGTTGTCGGAGTAACTTTCAACGAACTAAAAAGTGCGATGGGCTTGCGGGAAACACTGCGACAACTGCGACCTGGCAGTCCATCGCGTGGCAAGTGCAGCATTGAGCTGCAGCGACGCAGCAGCAGCAGCGGTGGCAGCAACAAAGCGCAGCCTGGCCAGGTGCAACCTCATCCCAATCCTACTGCAGCACAGCCACAGGTCACAGAGCAATCGCTGCAGGTTTGGCGCTCGCTGCCAGCCGAGATTCGTCATGATCCGAGCATGGCCAGCTTTCAAATGGAGAACGAACGCATACACGGTGAGTGAAGCGAGAATGAAAGAGGAGGGGAGGAGGAGAAGGAGGAGGAGGAGAGGCAACTCAGCTAGCAAAAGGATTTTCATGTCTATTACGCAGATATGAGCACACACACATTCATTTGAATGTCAAAAGTTTTTAGGGAAAGACAAACAAAAGGGCAAATGAAGTGATTTAATTTTTACAACGTTTTTCTTTAGACATTTTTAACTGGCTTTTTGTTACACTTCAAGGTATAAAATTAAGTTTGAAATGTGCGGAAAATAACAAAAGGTTTCATTTCATTTTTTTGTTGCTTGTATATGAACCGAATTAAGTTTACAAAATAGTTGGGGTATTTAATATAGAATTGATTTGTTAAATGCTTAATTGCAGTTCATATTCATTTGCTAAAGAAATGTATTATCTAGAGAACTTCTTTCTATAGTCAATTCAATGACACAAGTTTTCTTTTCTTGTTTATTTATTTATAAAATATATTACCTAAAGAACTTCTCTCTACAGTCAATTAAATCACACTTCAAGTATTCTTTTCTTGTTTATTTATTTATAAAATATATACAACCTAAGAAACTTATCTATAAAGGCAACTAAACGTCACATTTCAAGTATTTTTTAGCTACTAAAAGCTGTTAAACGTTTCACCAAATCAAAGCAAGAAAGAGCAAGTGAAACTTTCTTATTTTCAAGACTGTTTTGTCAATCTCAACAAACTTATTTTAATCTTAATAGTCACAGAAGATAAGAAAGCAATTCGCTTGGCAAGCAAAAAAAGACAGACAATCTCTCAATTTATAAAACTTGGCCGACTTCGACTTGCAAATCTCGCCAACTCATTTCGAATCGAAAACAAAGTTTAATCAAAAGCGTACACAAATCCTGCAGCTTAACCGCAGCTGCCGCCTAAAAGCAGGCAACACAATTTGTCTTTGGCCTAATCGACATTTCAAAACGGCCATCAAATCGATAAATTGACAAGGGTCAAACAAAAACACACACACACAGTATTCACATATTCTCATGTTTCTCTTTTGGCTTATTTTGCTTTTGCCTTAGGCTCAACGGCAGCCAACAGCGAGGCGGGTGAAGAAGAGCCGCCCAACAATGATGATGACGATGATGTTGAGCCGACAAATTTGCATTTGCAAGAGCTGAAGGACGGACGCGCCTCCAGCTATGCGGGCTCTGACTTTCTGGACATCAAGCTGAGAGGCCCGGGCGAGGGTGACAAGAGCACCGACGATGATGAGGCGACCACAACGCACTCCGAACAAGAGCCACATGCCAATGGACCGGGGAATGCCAAGTCGCTGGCTCGACGCACGCATCACAAATCGAAGCGCTCCAAGGAGCAGCTGCAGCGCGATAAACTGTGGAAGCGTTGTGGGCTGCTCTTCTTCTGGGGACTGGCGGCAACTGTGCTAATCACGGTGGGTGAGAAGCATCTGCTGGAGAAGATCATCGAGGTGCCGCAGGGCGAGCAGGGCAAATGTGAGTAGAGAAGTTGAGAGTTTCAAATTGCAAATAGAAATCATAATTTATATTCTTGACTGCAGTTTTCAAGCTGGAACAGAAGCCCACGGGAGACTTTCGGCTGCAGTTGCAAGGTGCTTTTGAGGCAAGTTCTTCTCTGCTGTTGAAGAGCTCTGAGCAGGAGAATGAAACCGCAATCTACAACTATTTGTTTGTGCAGCCGCAAATCGCGGTGCTGAACAAGAATCAAAGTCAAGTGTTCAAGGTAAATTCAAGTGCTTTTAGTTGGGAATTCTTTCCTTCCTTCCTTTTCTTATTATTGAAACAATATGTCTAAAACATTTAAGTATTATGTCAGACAAGAAAAAGAAACAATTGAACACTTTGGCACTTTTGTTTTATTTGTTCTTCTTCCGAGGAATGTACTTGGAACTTTGTCTCTTTCGATATATCATTAATCGATATTTGTGTATAGAATATAGATCATTAATCGCTTATCCAACACTCATATATATTCCCCCTTTTACAGGACATTCTGGAGCCTTGGCAGCTGCTGCTCGTTGCTGAAACCGAGCTGGACAACGCTTCCGCTGTGCCCAAGAATCACACCTATCGCCTGACCAGCGAACTCAAGGAGCTGCTTGCTCGCAAGGACAGCTTAATGCGTCTGCATATCTACAGTGATGTTGCCCAGGATTTGGCCATTGAACTGTGCTACAATCCGCTCATCGTGAACACACGCACAGGCAGCATTCTGGCGGGGATTATACTGCTCATCTTCTACGGTCTGCTGATCTGGGAGCAGCTGGAACGTCCCTTTGTGGCCATGGTCTGCTCGGTGCTTTCGGTTACCGCCTTGGCGGTGTTTCACGATCGTCCCAACATGGAGGAGATTAAACAGTGGATGGACATGGAGCTGCTCACACTGCTCTTCTGCATGATGATCCTCATACTCATTCTGACCGAGACGGGCGTCTTTGATTACTTGGCCGTCATTTGCTTCGAGATCTCGGGCGGCAAAATCTGGCCCATGATCTACAGCTTGTGCTTCATCACTTGCTTGGTGTCCAGTGTGCTGGACAACATGACAACGGTGCTGCTGCTGACCCCGGTTGCTATTCGGCTCTGCGAGGTGATGCAACTGGATCCAATTCCCGTGGTCATGGGCATCATTGTGCATGCCAATATTGGCGGCGCTTTGACTCCCATTGGAGATCCCATCAGCATCATCATTAGCTCCAATCATCTGATAGTGGAAAGCGTGAGTAGCAGTTTGAATTTCTATAGAACTTGGTAAATCCCAATAGAATAGAGTGGCAGCTTAACTTAGAATTATGGAAAACACATTCAATACTTTGCAATTGTGGTTGATCAATATGCAAAATATAAGCAAAATAATCTCTAACAAAACCAAGTGTAAAGAGCAACAAATATATAGAAAAACCGCAATCATTTTCGAAGAATTTCATTAATTTCATTCATCTAAATACGCTTCACCAATTAAACGATAAGAGCTGTGTGACAGCGAATAAGAAATTCTAAAGCTGTTGAAGCTGCGGTTCAAATTTGCTGACAGTCTCATAATTCATGCTCGTAATCAACAAAAACTGTTTATAGTTGTCGAATTTTTGGTTTTCTTATGCCTAATTCAAAATGAGCAAAAGTTTTTTGACCTACATTTCGATCTTGATAGCACATTGATAACAACTTGCAGCCTTCGGTAGAAGCACAGCCACAAATTGAATATTTGGCACACTCAATGATTGAAAGTAATGTATTACGTATTACAGAGATTTTAATTGATGAGTTCTACATTTCTATAAACACACATATAAAATTACTTGACCTGACTGAATCACTTACTAAACTAAAATAAGAGTTAGAAGTTTAAGACATCTCTGAGCACAGCGAATAGAAAATTCTTAAGTCATAGTTCATACTCGTAATCAAGAAGAAGCTCTTTAAACCTTGCCTTATTGCTCGGGGAAATCTTCAGCTTCTAACTTATTATCTTATCAATCAAAGAAATTGGCGACTATCCCAAAATGCATGAATAGAAATTGCATTGTTTTGGAATTGAAATCTCCTTAATTGATAGTTGAGTATTAAGTGTAATATTTTTACTAGCTTATATTTGGGCACAACTCTTTCTTCTAGTAGCATAATAACTTATTTCTTCTCCATACAGGGCGTCAATTTTCTCAAATTTGTGGCACACATGCTGCCTGGCGTGCTGCTTGCGCTGCTGCAAAGCTGTCTCTACTTGCGTCTGAGCTATCGCAACATAGATGCACTGCGTCTCAATGAGCCGAAGCAGCTGCGTGAACTGCGTCGGGAGATCAAAGTGTGGCAGCGAGCACTGAATGCGATTGCCAGCTGCTCCAAGGATGCGCAGCTGGTGCGTGGCACGTTGCAAGGACGCGTCAAGCAGCTGAAGCGTGCGCTGCGTCGCCAGGAGCGAGGCGTTGGCTCCACAGAGATTTACACCAGCACGCTGGACGAGCTGAAGCAGAAGGTAAGCTCACTTTCCATACCCTTCCATGACTCTACTCCATAAAACAATCCTTCTCTTTGCAGTATCCCATTAAGAACAAACAGCTGCTGCTGCAGTCAGCGGGCACTTTGCTCTTTGTCATCGTCTGTTTCTTCATTCAGTCGGTGCCACATTGGCGCACTTTGCCCCTGGGTTGGGTCGCCTTGCTGGGCGTCATCCTGCTGCTGATTGTGCTCAATCGCGAGGACATGGAGCACTTGATACACCGCATCGAGTGGACAACGCTGCTCTTCTTCGCCGCCATGTTTGTGATGATGGAGTGCGTGGAGCGTCTCGGTTTGCTCGTCAGCATTGGCGAGCTCACCGAGCATGTGATTCTCTCGGTGGACAAGCATCACCGGCTCACGGTGGCCATCTTCATGATACTGTGGACATCGGCGTTGGCATCGTCGGTGCTCGACAGCATTCCAGTGACTGCCATGATGGTCAAGTTGGTCACTTCGCTGGTGGCGAAGCCTTCGCTGGGTCTGCCCCTCCAGCCGCTTGTCTGGGCCTTGACATTGGGCGCCTCCTTCGGCGGCAATGGCACCCTCTATGGCGCCTCGGCGAATGTTATTGCCGCCGGCATTGCCGAGCAGCATGGCTACAAATTATCCTTTACTCGCTACCTTAAGACCGGGCTGCCCATGATGCTGGCTCAAGTCACCCTGATGACGGCCTATCTGATGCTCGCCCATGTGGTGTTTAGCTGGGATTAAACCCACCACCACTTGAACTTTATTTATCGGTAATTTATGACGATTCAAAAAGTAAACGATGGATTTCTAACTACAAGTATCAATTTATCTGTGTATTCGATTCGTATTCTTAAGACTCTTTATTGGAATTTGATCCCTCTCAATGTGTTAAACCCCAAAAACTAAACTTGTTGGTTTGTGATTTTAAATAAAGGAATTAATTTAAACATAATGAACAGTTGTTTTTTGTTGTGTATTGAAAGTGGTTATAATAAACTGAGATGAAAGCAGTGAATTGTGTATTATGATCCACAATGATGATGATGAAATACACATAAATTTTAATAATGGAAATTTTATATTTCTGAAATATTTCTATTGCCTTTGACTGTTACAAATGAAAGCAAGTTTTAATGTGATGCTAGAAATTTCCTGGCTGGAAAGAGAGCTCAACAAATCCTCTAAAAACTGACACTATAGATATGTAACTCAAACCTTAGGCAAGAATATTTATGAGTCAACTTTTTTCAACACTTTTCAGCTAGCCAAGTTGATATCAACTTTAATCCGCTACCGTAAATTTTGCATAATAAAAACCTTCAAAATGTTGTTTTCTATATTGAAGCAGCTTGCCTAACATTGGCTTGGTTAATATACATTTCCTATTACCTTTCCATTTTCTCTAACACATTTTATCTATGCAAATTCTATCAGCAGTAAATTTTACATAATAACAGCCTTTGAAATTATGTTTTCCCCCAATATTTGTTTGGTTAATATAAATTTCCTATTACCTTTTCATCTTCTTCTGCTACCTAAACTTTGCTATCTTATCTTAGGCCACCGCAATTCCTCAGCAGACCTTTTTGGTGAACAAGAACAGAACTTAGTTAAACAAACCATAATTAACCGCAATTCGACTCAAAATAAACTCAGCCCAGCTGTCGAAGTGGTGACGTGGCTTGTGTGTCCAATTGATATGCGAAAAGTGTATGAAATTGTGTTTCATTTATTTATTTACATCGAGGAAATGAACAATCAATTTGGCTGTCAAGTGACGACAAATACAACGACTAGTCAGTCCTTCACTCAGATTAACATGCTTAAGTGGCGATTGCCAAAGGTGGCAAAGAAAAGCAGAGGAAAGAACGAAACGGGAAAAACGGAAAAGCGGAAAACGGGCAGAGCAGACACCCAAGAGGGAATTGTTTGGTTACATTTCTTCCGCTTTCCATCCAGCGTTTTCCATCAGCATTTTTCCAAAACAAATTGCACTTTAAGTCTCTTTTTTTTGCACTCAAAATCAATTTAAGCAGCGACATCAACGACATCGACGGTGTTTTTGCTGCTTCGGTTCGCAACGAAATTTGTAATTAATTGCCACTTTGGCTGGTCACATTAAACGTGTCTTTTAAGTTGTCCCAGTCGAGATGCAAATGGAAAATGCTAGACAAATCGTGTCCTTTGGCCAATTCCATCGAGTGTTGCAATCATAATAAGCAAAAAGTGAAAAAGAGCAAGTGTTTGTGTGAAAATGTCTTCGCCCTTTGCGTACACAAAGCCCACGTTCCTCATCACCGATCATTCCCATGATCCCTATCACTTGGCACCGCAGCAGCAAACGAATGAGGATGAAGAGGAGGAGGCGAGTGGCATTAATTTGGAGGCCGAGGATGATTTTGATCCGGAGGAGGAGCGACAGCGCAATACTAAGCTGCAGGAGTTGACACGCTGGCTGCATTTCAATGCGAGGCTTCGGCGTAATTGGTGAGTACATCTAGACACATCAAGTATACGTCTCGTGCGCCCCCAAAAAGTTTTTCAATTAATTAGCTCAAGCATGTAATTGGGAGCCCACCAAGAAACCCAAGAAAGGAAAAACGTAAGAAAGCTTAAGTCTAGTGTGCTTGACTGTGAGATACTCTTTTCCCATATCGCAAAAATACTAAAAATATACCAATGCCAATAATCGGTATATTTATATACTGCTGCATTCAAAATATGCCATGGAATGCGGCATTGATTTTAAAATATACCAAATTAGTACATCGCAAAAATACTAAAAATGTACCAAAGGCTATATTTAGTATATTAGTATAGCAGTACATTCAAAATATACCATATAGTGTGATATTCATTTTGAAATATACCGAATTAATGTACCGGAAAATACTAAAAATATATCAAATACTATATTTGATATATTTATATAATCACACATTTACAATATACCAAAGAGTGCGATATTAATTTTAAAATATATCATAAAGAGTAAAATATACCAACTTGCCAGCAAAAGAAACTTTCATAGAGGCACAAAGTCATAATACCCTTCTACCCAAGGAATTGAGGGTATAAAAAAACGATTCCAATGAGCACTTGTTTGATTGTTGATTCGCCATTAAGAAGTCTGAATTCATTTCGGACATTTGGCAGGAAAATCACGTTTTGTAATTGAATAAAATACGCAGGCATTTTCCTGTCAAAATTATGTGGGAACAGCAACAGTTGTTCAACAAAAGCAAATCGACTGCATGGTCTGCTGAACAAGCACAAATAATGATACGTATACTTAACAAATACTACGTATACTTAATGTCACTCAAAGTGATTCCAAGAAAATATGGCACAAAATAACATATATTGTTAGCCTAAGTGACTGTAAATGACAACAACTAATTGCTGGCGACAGTAGCAACTAATTCATCAATATATTTTACGAACTAAGCGAGTCACGATTTTCGATGACTTATGGGAAATAAAGAAAAAGGCGTTGGCTACTTTTATTGCTAAATAAAGTGAGAATAAATTGTCGTAGTTCGTTATAGTTGAAGGTGAATAATCACTTTACTATTTAACTCCTTTTTGCGAATTTAAAATATATTTATAAAGAGAAAACCAAATTTGAATTTACGACTTTTGTTAGCATTTAAATTAGATCTTTGAAATCAATTATTTCTTGGAATAATTCATATGCAACAGCTTCTCATGTAAACAACGTGCCAAACAATGCGAAAATGCGAACAGAGAACTTGAATAAAGTTAGTCTTAATCGTGGATCACATGATTGGCGCTCGCTCGGTCGGTCGGTCGTAAGATATATCCGTAAACAAATCTATGAATATGTGACTAAGCACGTCGCAAAAAACGAAAATCTGAAAAGCGAGGGCAGGCAATTGATGGCGCTATAAATAATATTCATACTCATAGAATCGCAGTTGTCGCAGTTTGGGGGCAAACAAATTAAATGCCAGCCAGCCTCTTGTGGCATTTAAATGCCAATTTAGGCATTAAGAGTGCGTTATCAGTGGATCACAGAGCAGAAAGTAAAAAAAAAACGCACACGACGCAGTAGAGTAAAGTAAGATAAACACGCAAATTTCAATTAAAAGTTCCGCTCAATTGAAGCTGAGTGAATAGAATTTTAAATGCACACAAAAATAGGCAAAGTATTACGCTGATATTAATTGGATTACACAGTTTTCAGTGTAGTTTCTTCTTCAATTTAATAATGCATGGTGATTATTTATGCGATTAAATCGCTTGATTTGTATTTGTAAATGCCATTAATTTTATTCAAATGTCAGCGCAGGGCTTTTGCCTTTTTCCGTTGTAGGTCAGATCTGTTGGCCTTGCCATTGATACAATTTCAACATGAAACTTGTTTGACTTGCACACACACATTCAGAGAGAGAGAGAGAGAGTCTTCTACACGCACACGCATTAACAACTAAGGCAAAGCAATTACCACGTGATCAATTTTTAATAGAACTGTGAAACGAAAGCGACAACAAGACAACAAGACACACAACGAGAAGGGAAAGTGGCAAAGCGATGAGGGCCAACTGCCATTCCATTGACATTGGGTTAGTTTCTGGGGAGGCGCAGTTTATCTAATTTTCTAGTTCCTCTCTCTCTCTCTCTCTATGTGTGTGTGCTTGTGTGGGTGTGGCTGAATTTGCTTGTCTGTCTGTGTATTGTGTGTTTGCTTTGCGGAAACTTGCCGCTAACATGGTTTCTTGTTTGCCCCTCGAACATGTGGGATTTCCGCTAAGAATTCACCGTCAAATGAAAATGCCAATTTGTTGCCAAGCGAGAGCTGCCACAAATGTAAGCGTTAAAACCAAACAGAATTTTAAATAAATGTATAGCATTTTCTTATTCAAAATTCCAATTCTCAACTGTCCAATAAAAATGACAATTCATTCAATATAGTGTATATTTTATTGACTACTGAAAAAAGTTTACTGAAATTTTCCAATAAAAATAACAACTATTGAGTTGAGACCTTCACAAAAAAGGTAATTTCTAGTAATCTATAAAGTATTTTTCTCTTTAATACTTAGTCTAAAACTGTTGTACAGCGAAAGTTGAAAGAAATGTAAAAGAAAATCGAAAAAAAAAAACATTTTTTTAAAAGTATTTAAAGTGTTCACTCTAATTTCTACTATAAAGTTAACAATTCATTTAACGACTTATTCAAAATTTGGCATCTTTAAGCTCAGCGAGTTGAACAAAATTCAAGTTCAAAATTCAGTCCCAATTCTTGTTCATTTAATTTTAAATGTTAGCTGAACATTTTTAACTTCAAAAGTACATTTTTGTCCAGCGAGTTCGTTAGAAATAAAAAATTAAGCTAAGAGATAAGTGAAACAACTAAGAAAGCTACAATACATTGCTACATACTAAATTAATATGCCACAAAAATGCTAAAAATATACCGAATGTTGTATTTGGTATATTGATATTGTACTTTGTTCAAAATATACTAGAGAATGCAAGTCCTAAGTATATAATATATTATATAATCACCCAAAGAAGCATGAAAAAAGTAAAAGTAAAACAGCAAAAAATAATCTGTAAAAAACAAATTAATATTTTTTTTTAAATTTTACGATCAAGCTTCAACCAAAGCTATAGTAAAGAGAAATTACGTAATTTGTTATATTAAAGTGCGCAAACATTATTCTCCAAACAGCGCAGTTAAGTGTCTCATCAGTCTATCGTCTCAAGTTCTTTATTGGCATTCAATCTCAGCTGCCAACTGTTGCACTTTTGCCTGCCCCTGTTGCAACCTGTTGCCGTGCTGCGCTTTTCCAGCACTTTCGCTGAGCACACACTCGATTGACAGCTGCACCCAGAGACAGAAACAGAGACAGAGTCAAAGCCAGAGACGAACGCACACACATGACAGCGAAGCTAAGTTAAATGGCAAACTGTTTGAACCTTGAACACAAATACATTAGCATAAAAGAGTGTACTAGTGGCAGTCACAGTGTCAGTGACAGTCACCGTTCACCGTGTGTGTGTATGTGTGTGTGTGTGTGGCAGTCACTTCACCTACTGCGCCTTTCGGTTTCATTATTGGCCGTGGGCAGGGGAAATTGCAAAATAAAGGAGCGTAAATTCTACTTGAAAGCGGCTTAAGTGCCAAGCAGCGCGTGGCTTTGCACTCAGTTCTCAGCGTATGCACGACTAACGCAATACCCTGCAAAGCGAAAAAGTGCCAAAGCAGCTAATGAAATGAACAAACTTTTCACTTTCATTCGCATACACAGCGTATGTGGCTTGCCATAATACGCATACGCCAGGGATGCCAGCCTCATGATGTCTATTTCGGTGTCGCACTTTTGTGGGCTTCGTGCGCGTTTTTTTTTGCTTTTGCTTGTGTCACTGTGCAGTGTGTATTCAATAGCACTTGAGCGAATTGAGTTGGAAATGCGAACAGATCGAGAGAATTGAGACGCACATCAAAAGTCGACAGTCAAGACGACAACGACACAAACAAACGCACACACACACACTCATGCAAATTTTATAATAAATTCATCTTTTGTGGTCTCATGAACAGAATTAGAGCATTTAGGATTTAAGGCTTGAGTTCGCTCTCTCTCTCTCTCTCTCTCTCTCTCGATTTGTCGTGCTATAAATAGAAACCACACATTTGCGTGTGCGTTTTTTGAGTACACTTCTGTTTAAATTCGTATGATTGAATTAGACTTTTATTTTTTGGACTCGCTCTCTGCTTCTTCATCATACACATTATGCAGACAAGATATTAAAGCGTATCGGCAACTGATTAGTCACAGCTCAATAGTCAATGTGAGGTATCGCTGGAAGCGAGAGAGAGAGAGAGCGCAACAGCTACGATTGAAAGCGCTTGATTGAAAGCCAGCTTTCCATTCCATTTCAACTATCGACGAGCGACTTTCAATCGGAGACAGCTGCGTCGTATTCCGAACGTCGAACGTCGCGACATCGGAGACAACGAGAAACGAAACAAACGAACGAAGCCGGTCTGTGTTCTGTACACATGACTAGCAAACACCGCATAGCATCAGAGATTTATTCAGTTTACAACTTTCGGTTGCAGCGGACGTGTGTTTGTGTAGAGCAGAGCAGAGCAGAGTCGTCAAAACTCTCGCTTTTCGGCGGCACTACGAGAAACTGAGAAGCAGCAGCGAGAACAAAAAGTTTATTCTAATACAATTTCAATTGAAATAAAATAACAAAAAACAACAATTATTTCGGCGTGCACAAACAAAAAAAAAACCATTTCAAACAAAAAGCGAGCAAATTTCGCGTAAAAATACTTTGCAGCTGTTGCCAAGCAGTTAAAGGTATCTAATTTCTGTGCCTCCTCTTTGCCACTTTGCTTTAATATCAATTTAGTTAATTAGCTCTCAGCAGACAATAGAACAAATTAAATATACTAACTCTGTTTATGTATATTTCGTTTTGGGCAGTAATTGGACAAGCTCTACTTTGTGTGTGTGAAACGTTAGAAGCCTTTGCAGCTGGCAGCTTAGAATAGACTTCAATATTAAATGAAGTTCATTGGAAATTTAGCAGACAGTTGCGTCCTTGAGTCCTTAAGTAATATATTAATCAACTCCTACACAAATATTTCATTCGCTTGATGAGTAAAAACACACCTTTTGTCGCGACCCCAATAACAGAATGCGATATTATGATTATTTATCAGCTGAATATTTGTGTCAATAGTTGCCGCAGGCCACGCAAATAACCAATACATAAACTGGCACGCAGAATCGTTAAGAGAAACACACAACAACTAGAATACGTGAGACCACAGACAGCCCCCTAAAAAAAGTGACACTATTTCAATGACGCGCTCAAAAGTAGGCAACACAAAAGTTGCCAGGCAGCAGACACACACACACACACACATACATATAGATAGAATCTGTCAGACAGACACGCAGCTGAAAGGCGCAGCTAAGAATAGCTACACACACACACATGATTCCACGCATGATGATAGTTAATTATAAAAGCGAAAGGAGTAAATGCGTAAATACTCTTAAATTAATGAGCGAAAGCTATTTGGCCAACACGCTTGATTGCTAGTTAGTCGAAAGGGAATCCACAAAATGTCATGGCATCAAGCTTTGAGCTTTAACATTATTAAATTACATCTTTGATAGCAAGTCAAACAAGTTATTTCAGACACTTTATATTAAAGTGCTGGATAAGCATGTCTTTCTCGTTAAAAAACATTTCTTGAGTTGAGTTTTGGATAAGTGCTTGAAGAACTTATCGAAATTGTTCGCTTCTACTTCACTTTCAAACAGCTACTTTGCGCTTTAAAAAGTCCCAAGTATTTAAGTGAAAACTTGAAGCTTTTACTAAAATTCTAAGAAGAGCATTTTCCCATTATTTGTACTTAATTTCAAATTCACATTAGCGCAACTCTATAAGCAGCTTAGCTACTTGAGCCCAAAAGGGAATTTCTATGCGATTATTTCGAGCTGAAAAATTCATTAAATACTCATTATAATTTCATAGTTTCATTAACTACAAAAAGGATTAAATTTTATTATAATAATATGATTCTTTTTATTCTTTCATACTCAACTATTAATAATAAAGTATACATTAATTAAAGTTCTCACTATATTATAGATTACTCACCCAAATGTGGTCATGTTAATCGCGTAAATTATCTGAAAATATTCATTATAAATTAATTATTAAAGCAGCAAAATGGTATTGATAGAATATAGTTATCTTTTCACTTCAATTCAAGTTCTAAAAATAGAAAATGTATTCATTCATCAACTGTTCAATAAATGTGTCAATTAAATTTCACAAATGTTCATCTTTAAGTTGTTTAAATTGTCTAAAAACATTCATTATAAATAAGTTGCTTTATCAACAAAATAATATTTAAAGAATATAGTTTAAAAACCTACAACAAAGATTTCTCTCAGTTGAATAAATAATATCTTAAATGGAAGCTCTAAAAATATACATCCATCAGCCGCTTATTATTCATTTTATAGCAATTGACAACTTACGTGTAAATCATCTAAAATAATATTTAATGAATATTTGTACCTACAATAAGAATTTCACTTAGTTGTGTACAAAATATTCTTAAATAGAAGCTCTAAAAATAGACAATTTACTCATCACTCATCTCAGCTAAATAAATGTGTGAATTAATCATTTTATTATCTGAAAACATTCATTCGACATGAGTTTTTAAAGCAACAAAATAGTATTATAAAAATATACTTAAAATAACTACAACAAAGATTTCTTTTAGTTGTATAAAAGATTGTTATATTTTTTTCGAACTCAACTCTGAAATAGAAGCGCTAAAAATAGAAATTGTACTCATTCATCAACTCAGCTCAATAAAAGTGTGTCAATTATTCATGTTATAGCAGTTGAGAACAGTTCACAAGAACAACAAAAAGTTATCGTGAATCGTGTAAATCGTCAGAGGAAAAGCAACAAACATTAATATTAAATGAATGCTTAAAGCGAGAGTATCTTTAAGTCGATTCTCCTTCCTCTCTAACCCAGACACCAACTTGTTGTCGCTGCTAATAACTCTAAGTGTGTTTCAATGTCTGAGCTGTTTGTCCATGTCTGTGTGTCTTTTGTGTATGTGTGTGTTAGCTGTTTGTTATGGCCCGATGACAAAACACATCCTTTCATTTCATTTTCATGGTTTTTTGCCCGCAAAACAAAGTAAAAGTAACTTTTTTCTTCCGTGCTTTGACATCATTTTTTCTTGCTTGCTTATAACTTTGTTTTGCTTACATTTCTTGTTAAACAAATTTTGAACTGATTGCCAAAGGCAACAACACACAAAAAATAGCAGTTTACAACTTTCGGTTGAAATGTGAAACTTTGGCAAGTCATTAAAGTTGCCACATAATTAATAAGTAACGAAGGAACTGCGAGGACAAGTCAATTTGCATTTGGATGCTCACACATGAGAGCTCACCATATTTTTAGATGTGCTCGTTATTTATACATATATGAGAAGAGATAGGGAGTGTGTGTGTGTGTAATGAGCTGATGCGGGCGGGTCAATCATTGGGTCATCGCGCATCCGCCAGGATAATCCCCACAGAGCAGGCATTTGATGTCGCTATCAGCATCGGCAGCAGCCCTCAGAAAAGGCGCGTGGCCTTAATTTGTGTGCGGTCAGTTATTTTGCATATTATTATTATTTTTCGGGGGGAAAACCAGACGATATTCTTAATTACTTTATGCTACGCACAATTATTTTGGCCTTGTTTGTGCTAATTACTCGATTACTCGTTTACACGCACACACACACATCGAGATAATCAAATGGAAATTAATGCGCATTAGCCAAATTGAGAGCCAAACTCAACACCGCAGCTACGTGACCAAAAGCCAAGCTCTATAACACTCTAACTAAACCGAAAATAAACCTTTCAGATCAAATTTGCAACGTGTTCACATTGTTTCGATGTTCATGTCGAGCCGAACACAAAAAAAAAAAATGAAACTAAATTAATATTGATTCATTGATTTCTAATCAATTGAGCTCAGCGGGCGATGTGTCACTAAGAAATGCCACGCTGTGAGCCGCCTGTGATCCTTCTTCTTCTTCTCTCCACCCCGCCGTCTAATTGTTGTCCATTTTTTGTATTCTGTGTATAGTTTTTTTCGGCCTTTTTCCCCATTATTTATCCATGGAGTTGCGTGTGCACTGATGGACTTTAAGTGGCGAGCAAGTGACGCGCAAAACTCAACATTTTTCCATTCACTTTTACAGCTTCATAGTTGACGCAAGTGCCAACGGCCAACGTTGCGTATGCGTAATGTGCGTGTGACATTTTCGAGGAGAAACGTGCACAAAATTCCAAGCAAGAAAAAATAATAATAACAAAATATATACAAGATGTACAAGAGAAAGGTTTAAAGCATTAGCGTCAGCATCAGAGAAGCTAAACTCAAATTAATTTACATCAATTTAGACAAACGAATCAAAACGAAATCAAACGGAAATCAAATTGTGATTTGCGATAATAATTAATATTAATTGAAGCGCGCGTTTAACCCAACAACAAGAAATATATACATAAATATAGAAATTTGTGATTTTAGTTAATTAAATCGTAAGCGTTAATTCAATTAAAAAAAAACACTAGACAGAACTTTACATCAATTAAAAGCATCGAAATCAAATTTAAAATCAAAATCAAAATTGCGTCGCCGCCAAACAACAAAATTGAGCTTAGTGTCAACGGCATTGGCAACGGCCTCAGCGTGGGTCAGCCATCCAGTGAGCAATCATCCATTCGCACTCAATCGAGGCGCATCAGCAAAAGCAGCAGCCACAAAGCTGAACGCCACAAAAGGCAGCGCAACGTTTGGCCCTTCAAGATGCGGGTGAAGGTGGGCAAATTTTGCCTGCAGCGACAGGCGTCGGGCCAAAGCGAAAAGTTTCCACAGCCCAGGTGAGTTTTCGTCAAAAGAAAAACTAACAACAAAACCCAGCAAAACCAGCAAAGACGCCACAAAGTTAAACAAAATCCACTTAATGCTGAGCAAACTTGCAGTTTATATTAGCTAACGTCATCTCGAGTGTAAATAAAACGGAATGTCGATAACGCGACAAATGATAACTGAGGCGTTTATCTAACTCTACTAAAGTAGCGCAAGGCAAAAAGCACTATGACTTTATTCAAATGATAGCTATAAAACAGTAACTGAGACTGTGAAGTAAATCATTGCAGTTGATTCAAATGATAGCTACTATAAAGTAGTAAGAGCAACTGTAGCATACTCACATTTACTTTATCGATAAATCGATAAAGAGAATCTAAGCTGCATGTAAATCGATATCATTGTTATCGATAACTATGTAATCGACTTTTACTTAGAGAGAATCTAAGCTTCGTAAGACGATAATGGCATTTGATGTAAATCGATATCATTGTTATCGATAACTATGTAATCGACTTTTACTTAGAGAGAATCTAAACTTCGTATTATGACAATCATCTTTAATGTAAATCGATATCAGTATTATCGATAAATGTCTAATCGATATCATTATTATCGATAACACTGAAATCGATTTTTACTTAGAAAGTATCTAATCTTCGTAATATGATAATCAACTTTAATATAAATCTATATAAGTGTTATCGATAAGCTATCGATACATTTTGAGACAGTCAAATTAAATGACAGCAAATGTTTTCCTTCAAGAAAACAACTTTTATTTTGATAACCATTTGCATTCGATAAGTATTTCGATACATTTTAATTTTGATAAACCTTTGTAATCGATAAGAATATAATAAACTCGTATGTTTTACCTGACTAAACGTAAATTGAAAACGTCTACCGCATAACATCATTTTGTGCCGTATGTCGATAACACTCTATCCGCAAAGGTGATAATTTCATGGTAAATACTTATAATTAACAGATTCATTATATATTCATTATATATTAGAAAACTCAATCTATTTAGCCGGAATTTACTTGCAAGCTGCACAAACGTCAATCGATAAACAGAACTTATTTATAGACGAGATAAATAACAGGTATAGCAACTTAAATCCCACACAGAAAATATTCTCTCAGATTCTCTCAGCAGCTGTGTCAAGCTAAGCTTTAAGTGAATCCGCACTGTTTGATTATTGTATTATTTACAATATTATTTTGCTGCCTGCCAAAGTATTTGTCCCTCTTATTTATACGACTGTATGTCGTATATCTCTGATGGGCAGCCGAACGCACGTGCCATGGACCCAACTCAAATAAAAAGCAACAGAGACAGAGAGAAAAAAAGAGAGTCACAGCATGCTTCCATAAATATAAATATGCTGTTGCAGAAGCTGTGGGCAAACTAATTTACCTCAAGTAAATGGCAGAGACATGTGTCGGGCAGCCTAGCAACAACAACAACAGTCGAAGGGAGAGGACTAAAAATAATGGAATATATATTTAATTTCCGTTTACTGATAAGAGCCAGTGAAAGACTCAACTGACAAATGTGCGTACTCAGGTTTTTAGTTTCTATTATGGATTTAATACAATGAGCTGTGGAGAATATGTGCATAACTGAGAGCATCATTGGATTTCAAAGGCATTGCGACAGATTTCCACTCGATGGCAATCAGGTGTATGGCAGCCGCATCGTCAATCAATCAAACCATTCGCCGCTCAACTTCAACTCAAACTTAAATGAAGCGTGCTAAAGCAGCAGCTGCTGTTGCTGCTCCAGCTTCTCCTTCTCGGTTTCTAAGAGTCACGTTGTCCTGGCAACTTTTGCGTAGAACGTGTTGAGCAAGCCAAAGACGAGAGTAAACCAAAGCCAAGCACTAATTAATTTGCATACACAGACTCAGACAGGGATCTAACTTCAATATCTCTTTCCCCTCAACCTTTGGCCTTTTTCGGCTTCCGCTGTTCTGTTGCCTCTGGCATCGCATTATTCAGCAATTATTTTTCAATTTACTTTTCGGTGTGTGTGTGTGTGTGTGTGTGTGTGTGCTCAAGCAGCGCAATATGAATAGACAATGGTCTGTCGTCTGATAGGGAGGATGGCCAGAGGCCAAAGCTTAAAGTAATATTTGCCTGGGCTTATCACTCATGCGCCCCGTTGGCGTCTCATTTTGCAAAATAAGTCATTAACGTGTTTTGGGGCGTCAAGCCAACCAAAATGTGGGTCAACATCACTAAATGTGCCAAAAAATAAACGAAAGAAACTGACAACAACTAGCATAATGACGTTGGCTGTTGTTCATGATGATGACGATGACGACCTCGTCGAAGCAACAAGGTCAACGGTTAAGTGAGGCAGGCAAAGCGCCATTTTTACATTTTCGCCGCAGCAGCTTGTTGTGAGCACATTAAAAATGTGATTATGGGCATGCCAAAGGTTGTCCATGTGTGTGTGTGTGTGTGTGCCTGTGTGTTGCTTTTGTTTCGTGTATGTGTGTGTGTGTATGTGTTTGTGCGTGTGAAATGCGAAATGGCAAGTGTCATAAACGTTATGCATAATTAAAACATTTGATGCCAAAATTGGGAATTAGTAAATTGCGTATGACGCATACGCCACATTGTACGCATGCTGCTAAAGTTTGACAAGCACAGGAGACAGCCTTAAAGCCAATTTCAAATAATGTCACACAAATTTGAAGCTACCTCAACAGCTGCGCAGCTGTCTCAAGTTTGCTTAGACGCTGCAGCCCAAAAGTATGCTACGAAAATTTCGTCAACGAAAATATGCCAAGGAACATTAATGTGATGAAGACTGTAATTAGCCATAATTAATAATAGATTATGAAACTATTAAGTTAAGGCGTAACATATTCATTTAATATGAAACTTGATCTCGATTAAATAAATTTGTATAATAACAATTTGTGGCTGAGAAATATGCAAATTACTGTACAGTGTATTTTATGAAATTCCTTTCAGTTATTCAACAAGCGACTTTGACTATTTCTTATGAGAATGCAGTCTATATATATTGCTATATAGTACAATTTGTCTGATGTGATACGTGGTGCCCCATTAAGTTGTTAGCTTGGGGGAAACGTGTGCAAGTTCATGGAATCGTTGGGGATGGTTGAGTTGGATAAGCAATTGAAATGTGTGAAGAGCGTGCGCGAATTTCAATTAATTAACTTACATTTTTCGCAATGGAAATTTACGGCTGTCAAGAGATTTAAACATGTTAATCAAAGCTGCTTTTTGTGTTGTCAGCGTTGATTTAAAAATAAACTAATTTTTTTTAGTCTGTAGCTGATTTCAAGTGCGAGTACTCAGAGTACTCACAACTACATTCATTCGAGTAGCTGGACAACGCTTTCAATTCACTTCAAACACAAATAGTGAAAAATTAATGAAGCGTGTCACATTCAAAAACGCCTCGTCCCCTTCAAATTTTTGGTAGATTTCGGCTCTGTAATTTTGTTATCAAGCATGTCGTCGCACAATGACCTATATTAATATGATGAATATACATTTTACTCAAGTAAGAATTAGTTAAACATATGCTTGAGATTGTGGGAGAACTATTCTATTCAAGTACGCAAATAATAGAGTTTTATTATGTGCGAAATAACAGTGCAGAGATATAACAATGCATGTGAATTAAAACCGATTGATTATGGCTATACTCATGAATATATAACACATTAGATTGACAAGAAGACTTGGCTTTTTAATTGATGTATTATACTTTATCGCAGCTTATTAACTTCTTGCATAAATATAATCATATATAATTGATTTGAAAAATTTTAATGAATGTATTATACTCCGCAGTTTTTAATATTAGTTTATGTAGTGATAAACATCTATAATTGTACAGTAGTGTAATCGAAATTTGCATATACTTAACCTTCGTATATGAATTGTTGTATCTATTGATCATTTAATGAACATTACGTAGTACAATTATTTGCAATTCAAAAGAGTGCACAATAGATATAACTAATTTCAAATTAATGCGAAACATCTGTTCTCGATTACGTGCTCATTGTTTTTTTTGTTTTTTGCTGTAGCCCATTGTGTTGCTATTTCAGTTGTTGTTTCACGATTGATTTGGATATTTCGGACTTATACAAATTTTAGTTCCATGTAAGAATTCTCTGTCTCTATCTTTTCTTCACTATTCTCATCTTGCGATCATCTCTTCTAAGTGGAATAAAACCATTTTGCAGTTCGAGCAAAACTTTTCCATTTAGAGAAGAACACGAGCTGAAGCTCAAGCAAGCGCCGGGTCATGTGCTGTAAAGCGAGACTCGCTTTCATTTCATTTTTTAATGGAATTGCATTGCATTTCATTCTTATGTGCGCAGTACTTCTCAGTATGACAACTGCTAAGCACTCATACATAGAGCCATGGTCAGCCGCAAAAGCGCACATCACGAGTGTAATCGTCATTAATACTATAAGTGTACTTGCTACTATTATTATTATTACTATTAGCAATATCGCTGGTAGGTTTGATGAGTGTCAATTTCAATGCATCCATTGAAAGAAGGGGTTTTGTATTACAGCCCGCCACAAATGTCGCAGACATGTCTTCGGGGCTTTATTTGTTATTTGCTGTGACGTCACTTGCGTCACGTAGCGTTCAGCACTCAGCGTTCAGCTCAGCTCAGCTGGCCAAGAGCTTGGGCGCTTCAATTTAGCTGATTTGCCAAATATTTGGCACATGCGTCTGCAAACTTACAAACATTTTTGCGTCCCCTCGACACGCATAAACAAACCCTTCCCCGCCGTCGGCAATAAAAAAAAGCTAAACTTGTTAGAACAAATTAAAGTAAACACATTGCGCACAATTAATGCGCGTATAAGAGTGAGTATAAGAGTTGTTAATCGCAGTTGGAGTTCACTTTATTACTATTCACAAACTAAACTGTTCTTATCTAATAATTGACGCGATGAAATAGTCGTTTGCCTTGATTACAGGGTATGCAAATTAATGGACTGAAGTAATAAATTTAAAATGAATAGTACTGTAAATAAATGAGTTGATTATAAGCATAAGCTGTTGATATACCCTTCAAACCCATTTCATTGATTGGCTTGATTAGAGTGTAATCAAATTGAAATTGAAAAGAAATCAAATAAAAAATAAAAATAAATAAATTAGTTGATTATAAACACAATCTGTTAATATACCCTGCAGATTATCAAAGTAATTTCATTGATTGGCTTGACTTAGTGTAATTAAATTGAAATGGAACAGAAAGCTCATCGAAAATTTAATTTAAATGGTTGAAGAATTTACGATATGATTATAAAAGTTATTGAACTGCCTTCTTTACTAGTTCATCTACACTTTTATTCACTTTCACACCAATATACCCGCTTCACTCGATTGCAGGGTATGCGAGCAAGATCAGCAGCATCGCACAATAACTGTCAAATGTGATAAATCAAGTGTAATTGAAAGAAGTGCAAATAAGCCAACGCCAGCAATGAAAACTGAGACACACACACACACACAGAGCGAGAAGCAGAAGAAGAGAAATATCAAGTGAAATGACAAATGATAAAGTAAACACGCAAAGGCAAAACGCAAAATCGCAATGAACAAAAGGAAAAGAAAAAGAACATTTTGAATTGTCAAACTGCTGCATAATTCGGTTAAGCCAAAGCCACGCTCAGAGAGCGCGCAAAAGAGAGCCACAAAAGGGGGAGAGAGAGCAAATGGCAAAGAGAGCGCTGAGCTGCTCAGTTGCAATTGCAAGTGATGGATTGGCGGGGGGAATGGGGGTGACAAGAACGCATAAATGCGAATAATGAGCCAAAAAGAAATGAATATATCAGGAAACTTTTTCGCTGTTTTTTTTTCGCTTTGCTTTTGTTGTTGTAGTGTATTGTTATATGCTGCTGCTGTTGTTGTTGTTATTGTTGTCGCTTTATTTGCTGCGGCTGCGACGCGACTTTTCGTGGCGAATCGCATTCAAACCTACAAAATAGGGTAAATAACTGTGCATGCTAGTTAGTACCGCGAGGGCGTCCCAACTATGCACTGAGCGCAGTTGCGAACGTTGCATTCAAAGATCAAAGATCAAGAGACTCTAAAAAAAACGGATATATCACACGAAAAAAAAAAAGATTAATTGTAATATTTGCAAGAAATCTGCGTGCGTGAAAAAGTGCAATTAACAAAACAACAGAAGAAACAGCAACAAGCAAATAGGTTTTTTTTTGACATTTACGTAATAAGTGAAATTACACAAATTGTGCGTGTCTTAATTACATAGAACGAACACACACACACAGAATAATAACATATCCTAGCAACCGCAGAGACTCGAGACTCGAGAGTGACAACGCGACAAAAGTTGTCGGCGTGAGCGTGTTAAGGATGTCATACAATTACAACAACAGCTCCGAGGATTACTCACACGAAGATGAGTATGTGTCTTTCTCACTCGTTCATTCTATCTCTCTCGGGTTCACTCCTCCATACAACAAGCTGTCCTCAGCGTCGCAGTCAAGCAGAAAACTCATTTTAACTTTGGCCCCAAAAGTGCTTCACCTGCTTGCTTGCTTGCTTGCTCTCTACAATTAAATTGGCCCTCACTTTGTCAAGGCAGCAAGCAGCAGTTAGTGAGAAGGTCGCACCCAAAACGCCGCCTACGTTATAAAGCAGCGTGTAATTTCATCTGCAGACAAATCAATCATTAGGCACTCACAGTCGTTAATCAACTGGAGTTATCTTTGTCGCTTGAAATCGCAGCTGAGTGTGACCAGATAAAGCTGGGGGCGCGAAGTTAGGGTATCAGCAATGCGTGTACCACAATCAGATTAACTAGCTAACAGATAAGGAGATTGTTAACGAGTCGGGAAGAAGAAAATATTGTGAATGAATCAGACTGTGTAAAAATTACAAGTAAACTAAATATATATACATAGATTAACCATTAGAGATCACCTTCTATTAATATTTCCAATAGTCTTTAGCTTAATACCCAACAAAGTTAACAAATATAGATTTCTCAAGAGTTGTGAAACAGAAATTGAAAAATGAAAAAATATATAATAATTAATCTTTAGAGATTGTTTTCTATTTATTATTCTTCCCAATATTAGTTTACTATATATTCGACTAAGTTACCAGATGAAGAGATTGCTAAGATTTGAAATTAATATTTATTAAGAAGCCAACCTCTTTCGTATTATTCCTATTTGTATATCACAACATCAACCTATATCACAACCTTACTAAACACCAGAAAAACTGTGCGATTAGTGAAAAAAATGCAGAGTTAATAATACATATTTATACAGTTGTTTGGATGTATACAATGATATCATATACCAGTTGAGTTACTAAATATGTTGATAATTATCTCATGCATTCTAAAGTTGGCAGCGCTATAAATCGTTCTAATAGTTTTTTTTCTCTAAAAATATCGTATTTAGTCATAGATATTGCGCATTCAACTTATACAGAAATTCATAGACTGCAATCTGTGCTTAGACATACTTAAAATGCAATAATTCAACTCATTAGAATTCAAAAAAAAATAACTCGGCATCAAACACAGGTCTCAATCAAGGCCTTAAACTGAGTGCTAAAGCAAAGCTTAAAATGGAAACAAATCCCACACACAGATCTTAAGTTTATTCCAAGTGCATTACAAATTGCCGCACACAAAAATCAAGCCAATGAAGAAGCTGCCCTATAATATACAGACATCTGAGATCTGAGCTATCGCAGTTGATCAACAATTTAGCAAGTTCAAGCGAAAAAAAAGTGTCAGATTGTCTGTCGCCGCACGTTCTAAAGTCGAAGACTTAAAGAACATGTGAGATTTTAGATTGCCTCCATGAAGCTCTCTTTCTTTGTCTTTGTTATAAACTAAATTTAACTAAATATAATTTATGAGTTAGTTCATTTAAGTGAAAGAAAGAGAGAGAGAGAGAGCGAGCGGTTTTTCTAAGCGGCATTTAAATAAACTAAATTAAGATTTCTGGCCACTTGAGTCAAGTGCATAAATTGCATTTACGACTTTTGTATTCAAGATGTGTGTGCACGTGATTTGCGAGTACTCACTTGATTGTGGTGGGGGGGTGGACTCATTCATTCATGCGACGCAGCTGCTGCGTTTGCATTCTAATTAATGCAGAAAGAGAGTCATTAAACTTGCATTTGAAATGGAATTGAAATTGAACAGACGACAATTAGCAGACAACTGAGACCACCCACAAATTGACGACAATAACTAACTATAAATCTCTCTATCTCTCTCTCTCTCTCTTTCAATCTGATTGACCTTAGTCGTGCCAAAGCGTGACTTAATTAAGTGCCAGGTAATTCTCAATTGTGATGGCAGAGATTTGCATAAGAATTGCAATCAGTTCAAGACGCAACTTGTTGAATATTGTAATAAGCCAAATGAAAAGCAATTGCAAAACTAGTTGACAAGCCGAGCTAATTATACCCGCTACCCAAAGGGGAGAAGGAGGCATTTTCGGCCCCATAAAGTCTATAAGTTCTTGATCAGAATTGAAGATTCAGAAGTTTTGGTTGCGATCTGATAAAAATTGTAGAAGTTTTTTTAAGAAAAACTTAACTACGGGTCATAGTTGCTTTGGCTGACAATCTGGTATATTTCGCTGTGGTATATTTTGAATCAGTATACTAAGTATAACCTTTGGTATATTTATTAGTATTTTTGCGGTATTATTGTAGAAATTATATAAGACGAATTTTTGTACTTTATCAATACACTAAATATACCCGTTGGTATATTTTTAGTATTTTTGTGGTATATTATTGTATGAGCTATACATGAAGTATTTTATAGATTTGTCAATATACCAAATATAGCCTTTGGTATATTTTAAGAATAATACCCACTGTGTAGCGAGTATATCACAGTCGATCACACTCGACTGTACATTTCATACATTTCAATAAAGTGTAGCAAATACTATAGAGTAACTTTAAGTCCACATTTGATGTGGCATAAAACTTCAAGTTAAGCTTCTTTTCAAGCTCTTAAGCCTATTGCTAGTGCTTTGATTTGCGTCAAATATCACAAAGTGATATAAATGCTTTGCCTGATATCTTCTTAACCATCATCCAAATGGGTTTGCTTCTGGGTCTCTGTCAATCAGCATTGTGAATGCGTTTTGCGTATGCTAAAAGCCGAATTGAGTTTCCACTTCATAAGCCTTAAGCTGCCAAACACAAAAACGAAAAGGAAAATAGGAACCCTTTAAACAGCATTTTAAAGAAGTCGAAATAAAATTTACAAATTGTAGTCGAAAGTCGTGGCACATAAAATCAATATTTGGTTTTATTGAATTCCTCACACAATTGAGCCAAAATGTGGACAGCACGTGGCAGCCAACCAAAATGCCACGCCCAGCCGCCTAAACAAACAAATTTTGTATTTATACGAGTTCCGAAACTGAGACTCTGGGAATGAGTATGAGTATGAGTGCGTGTATGAGTATTTGTATTAAAGTCAAGTAATCTTATAAAATCTTTCTGTGTTTCTTTTCCATTTCCTTTCGTTCTTGCCTGCGCACATTTCATGGCTCCCCAACGTGCCACAAACCCACAACTTATGGACACCTCCTCCGCCTCCATCTCGTCGACGTCTTCAACATATGCAGCGAAGTAACAGAAGGTGCCTTACAAGTCTGGCGTACGCTGCCCGAACGCATACGACAGGATCCCAGCCTAGCATCGTTTCGACAGGAGCACGAGCGCTTACACGGCGGTAAGTGTTCGTCTTGCCCCATTGGAGGCAGTCACCTTTCCCCTCCCTCAACAGCTGCAACAACAACAACAACATTTATTTATCTCCGTCTTATGTGCTATGTTTTGTACCGTAGCAGCGGAGAGTTCTTAGAACTTTGTCGTTATGTTTGCGGCTGCCTAGAACAAACGAAACCTTGTTCAATCTCATAAAAAACAAGTATACGCATGTTAAGCTATGCCACAATGATGATGTTCAACAAATCTCCTAGTTTTTGCACAATGCGGTTGTGGCAATATATTACAACTATTCCAGGCATATTGGAGTGCCTTTTTATCAGAGAGGTAGTTTAGATAGAAGTTACTTCTAGACTCCCTATACTTTAAGGTAGATTTCTTACACAACTGGTAAGTAACTGATGAAAGAAGAGACTAAGCTAAATTGTGTAAATTGTAGTAGAAATATATATGTATATCCGTTTCCAAATAAAGTACACACATTGATTTAGTTTTAAATATACAAAACGCACTTATAGACACACCGAATGTACAGACAAAAAAAGTTAGGATTAAGTGTGACCATACAACAAAGTAAAGGATTTTTTAAACTTAATACGGTCACGTTTTTTCAACACACTTCCAAAGAAAATTCATCAAATTAAAAGCGAACATAGAATGAAATCATAAGTTAGTCGGAATTCGTATTTCCAAGGTCCTTTTCTACTTAAAATGAAAAAAAACACTCCCTCAATTTCATACTTGATAAACTACTTTTAAAAGCTAAAGCAATTCCCTAGAGATAGAGCATTAAAAGTGCGGCTAGCCGTGTGCGTATTTTAATATTATTTTGTGTATTTTTTATTGGCCCATTTTTATTACTGTAATTATTGTTTGAATTTTTTATTGCCATTTGCGTCGGCGTAGCATTGACATTGGCCACAGGCTCGACTCAATTCGGGCTTCTTCCTCCCCTCCCCACCCCGTGTCTCATCTCCCGTCTCCCGACTTGGTCTCAGGTTGTGTACAGTATGTTTTTCGTACTTGTGTTTTTTTTTTCGCCAGTTGATTTGCATGGCGAATTGCTCAAGTTGCGACAATGTTTATCACTTTAAATTGTTTAATGGAGGTACTATTTTTGGGTTTAGCATATTATGGTAATGCCGCGGCCTTTACTATTTCCGTAATGTGATGTGATGCGATGCAGCCAATTCAGGGACAGGGACAGGAACAGAGACAGGGACAGAAAGGTACTTCGTTTTGTGAGCATTGAACCATTAAAGGAAAAAATTAAATTGCTTTGGTCAGCGCGCGTATCCTTGTGGCCAGCTAAGCGCCTTTTCATGGTCAATGGCAGAGGTATTTTTAGCTCAGTTCAAAGCCAATAAAAGTGGAAAGTAAACTCTAGATGACTGACCATCGCAGCAGTCATCAAAGTCGCGTTGTCCAAAGCGCAGCTAATGAATCAATTGACGCACAAATATTTACCAATTCCCACACTGAGTAGAACATCACATTGATGCAGCTGTCAATCGAGTTAATCTATTAATCATCTTCCATCTCTTTTACAGATGTGGAACCCTTGCCCTCCGAAGAGCAACAGGAGCAGGAAGAACAACAGCAGCAGCAGCCACAGCGGAATGGACATAATGATGGCAGTCACGCCTTCACACAGATTGGCATCAATGTGACCAACGAGGCGGGGCAAGTGCATGTCCTTGACGGCAGGTTCGTAGTTCTGTGCTTTCCGAGTGTCAGTTACGTAATTAGTGCAACCAGTTTTCTGTGATCCCCCCGCTACTCTAGGGACCTGGAGAACAACAATGAGGATCAGCACGAAGAGGGCGAAACCTACTGCAGAAGTCACGTAAGCATTCGCTTCGATCAATTCTTTAAAATACATATTTAATGTTTTTGTTATCTTTGCAGATCAAAAAGTATCTGATCTGGTTCAAGATATCGGTGCTGTTGGTTGTGTGGTGCGTCTTTACCGCCTTCCTCATGTCCAACAACGAGCATGTCGATCAGCTGAGTCTCATAAGTGTTCCTAGAAATGGCTCATCAAAAGGTGAGTTACACAGAGAGAGATAAAACATTCTAAAGCAAGATTCGAGTTTTAAATCAAAAGCAAAACAAAGTGATTCCGGAGCAAATATTCATAAAGTTTCAGATTCTAGAAAAGAAAACGCATCATCAAAAAGTGTGCTCCAAATACTTAAACATTGATAAATAGAAACAGACTAAACAGACAGAAAGAGAACAGACTGAGAAGTGTCAAAGATATCTCTTTTTTAAGAATAGAAGATTTCTAAATTCAAGAATTTAGTCTTCTATTTATGTAACAATCCTGTGTTTAAGATTCTAGAAAGGAAAAGCCTCTTCAAAAAGTGAGCTTCAAATACTTAAACATTGAGAAATAGAAACAGACAGAAAGAGAACAGACTTAGAGGTGTCAAATAGATCTCTTTTTTAAGAATGGAAGATTCCTATCTTCAAGAATTAAGTCTTCTATTTTTGTACCAATCCTGTGTTCAAAATTGTAGAAAAGGAAACGCATCTTTAAAAGCTACAAATACGTCGTAAACATTAGGAAAGAGAAACAGAATCTAAGCAGACAGAAAGAGTACAAACTAAAAAGTACCAAAGAGATCTTTTCTTAAGAATGAAAGATTCCTAACTTCAAAAATTTAGTCTTCTTTTTATACATAAATCTTGTGTTACTCTTAATCCTTCACAGCCTTTCCCATTACCACGTCAACGCTGGAGCGCATTGGTCTCTCGCTGCGTGGTCCTTTCCGACTGCAGGAGAACGAGTTGCAGCTGAATGCGAGCGTGCCGCTGCCCGTGTTGCAAGTGCAGGTGACGCGCAGCTATTACGATGCCTTGGGCCAGGAGATATACACGGAGAATGCCAGCCAGCTGTGGCAGCTGGACATTGTCTACACCGATCTCATCGATGCCACCAAGGATACGAAAAAGTCGCGCACCTTTGAGCTTACACCCAGTGATCCAACAATGCTCTCGACGGCGAACTCGACGCGTCTCAGCTTCGAGTTTAGCTCGAGCATCGATGGCGAGTTGCCGCTGCAACTGAATGTGGATGAATCACCCATCTATAAGCGTCATGGTGTGCTCTACGCTGCCGCCGTGTTGTGTGGCCTCTATGTGATGATCATCTGGGAGATTGTGAATCGAACTTTTGCCGCTATTATTGCGTCCACCTTATCGGTGGGCATCTTAGCTGCTCTCAACTCGCGGCCATCGATGGGCACCATTATGGGCTGGATTGATGTGGAGACGCTGCTGCTGCTCTTCGGCATGATGATTCTGGTGGCCATCCTCTCCGAGACGGGAGTGTTTGACTATCTGGCTGTGTATGCGTATAAGATAACCAATGGTCATGTCTGGCCGCTCATCAATTGTCTGTGCTTGTTCACCGCCGTGCTGTCGTCGTTCCTCGATAATGTCACCACTGTGCTGCTGATGACGCCGGTCACGATACGACTCTGCGAGGTCATGTCCTTGAATCCTGTGCCCATACTGATGTGCATGGTCATCTACTCGAACATTGGCGGCGCTCTGACGCCAGTCGGCGATCCGCCCAATGTGATCATCGCTTCCAACAGCTACATATCCAAGAATGTGAGTCACGATCTTTTTGAGTTATTAAAATCCAGCTTAAACTTAGATTTCTGTATTAGAGTTAATGTCATGTTTTATCAAAAGTACTTATTCAACATTTTCTTCATCTAGTATATTTTATAGTTGGTAGTATAAATATATCATTTGGTATATTTTTCACACCAAGGAATATTTTTAATGTGGTACTATTTCAATATACCTAATTTAGACTTTGGTATATTTTTCACCATATGCAATATTCTGAATTTAGTAGTAATATACCACATTCATCATTTGGTATATTTTTAGTATTTTCCAAATACATTATTATTTGGTATATTTTTAAATTAATACTTTTGCACTCGATTGTAGCTTTCTTACTTCTACTTTATTACCCTTAAAAATGAATTATAATTTCTGTATTAAAGTGTATTCCATAATCAATAGTATAAATATTGAAACTAATTTTGTTTGTTTAACAAAACTTCATCATTATTGTCATTTAAAGAGCCCATTATTTTCGTAAACTGAAATACTTCATGCAAGCTTAACAGACTTTCTACTTTTTCTTATCCCTAAATATCGTCCCATTACATTTTCTCGCCACGTTTTTAGGGCGTCAACTTTGCGGTGTTCACGCTGCACATGCTGCCCGGCGTCATTCTGGTCATGATCCAGACTTACTTGCAGTTGCGCTTCAAGTTTCGCAACATTAGCGATCTGCAGTTCAAAGACTCACCCGAGGTGGAGGAACTGCGTCATGAGATTCATGTGTGGAAGCGGGCAGCGGCCAGTTTGTCAGCATACTCCAAGGACGAGGAGCTGGTGCGTCAAACGCTGATGAAGAAGGTGAATCGCCTGAAGCGTAGCCTTAAGAAGCGCATGACGGCAGTGATAACGCCAGCTCCAAACTATCAACAAACGCTGGCCAATCTGCAGGCCAAGGTAAGTCCATTAATTTCTTTCGCATTCTTCTTTATCAGTAATTTTCTACCTCTACCTTTCTAGTATCCCATTCGGAACAAACAGCTGCTGATCAAATGCTCCGCTGCCTTGGTCTTTGTCATCAGTTTGTTTTTCCTGCACTCGGTGCCGGAGCTGCAGCGTCTCTCTTTGGGCTGGACTGCGCTCTTGGGTGCCATCTTTCTCATTATTCTAGCTGATATCGAGGATCTGGAGGCCATCTTGGCACGCGTCGAATGGTCCACTCTGCTCTTCTTTGCCGCCTTGTTTATACTCATGGAAGCGCTGACTGAATTGGGTTTGATCGAATGGATTGGCAACATGACCGAGGGCATTATTCTGGGCGTGGGCGAAGATCAGCGCTTGATGGTTGCCATACTAATAATACTCTGGGTAGGAATAGCGCAAAGGAATGTTCTTAAATTCAGAATTTAGTTTCAGTTTTTTCCTCTCGCAGGTTTCGGCTGTCGCCTCTGCCTTTGTGGACAACATTCCGCTGACTACGATGATGGTGAAGATCACAATTTCGCTGGCTCAGAACAGCACTTTGAACTTGCCTTTGCAGCCCTTGGTCTGGGCACTTGCCTTGGGCGCCTGTTTGGGCGGTAAGTCAGCCATTTAAAGCGTCTTCTTTGGTAGCTAATCATTACTTTTTCCTAACTAGGTAATGGCACGCTGATTGGCGCCTCGGCGAATGTGGTTTGTGCCGGCGTTGCAGAGCAGCATGGTTACAAGTTCACGTTTCTCGAGTTCTTCAAGTGAGTACAAAATAAGGGATTTATCTTTTACCATTCACAACTTAATCCTCTTTACTATACTCTCTCCACCAAAAAAGGGTTGGCTTTCCCATTATGATTGGCAGCATTATTGTGACAACGGGTTATTTGCTGCTCTCGCATTCGCTGTTCGCGTGGCATTGATAAATACTGAATACTGAATCAATATATCGATGAGTGATGATTGATAATGGATGTTGGCCATGGACAGCATGGGAATTGACTGTGTTGATTTCTGAACAAGGCGCACTTTACCTCGTTACCTAGAGCAACAATGTTAAACATTCGACACTTATGCATAATATCAGCTGCAGTTCAAACTACAATAATAATAATAAACAAAACAAAACAAAGCGAACAAAGCCAAACGAGCTGTAAACAAGCATACGCTGAGTATGCTACGAGCATATAAAAAATTGAATGATACTAAGCATATAATAATAATAATAATAATACATAGTAAACAAGAAAAACAAACACATTTATTTTTACACATCATTGTTAGTGTAGTGCGTAGTCTAATGAGAAACAAAACCAAAACAAAAAGAAAAACAAATTTATACATAAATGTAATTATTTAAAATCGAAAACGAATATGAAAATGTCGCTGAACTGTGAATGAATTGTTATAGTATATGTTAAATGTACGTATAATGGAACAAACAATTACTGTGCTAAAAATAATTGCTGCTCGTATTATATTAATTTATAAATATACAAAAAATATGTATTAAATATTACAAAAGCAAATCAATTGGTTTCTTGCTACATTTTCATTTTATTGATTATGAATGTCTCAATGTGGGAATTATTTACATTTTAGTGCAATAATTTGTTATTATAAATTTAGTCAACGCATAAGAACAATAAAATACAAATCGATTGTTTTCAAATCAAAATCAAACTGAAGCTGTTTCTTATACAATTTAGTAGTAGAGACGTTTTAAATTAATGTTTGCGCTCAAAAGTATGCAATGCTTTCATATATGGGCTTCTATGGAACAAATATGCGCAGCAGCCTGCAAGTATGCAACACAAATTTTCAAACACACTTCGTTAGCAGAAGTCGTCAAATTATTACTCAAGACTTTCCACTCATTAGCAAATACCCGTCACAACTTGCACCTGTGATTTGCCATTTCATTTGTTTTGACAGCCAAATTGCAAACATTTCAACAAGTGTTAGCAAATAAATAAAAAAACAAACAGTGAATACTAATTATGAGCACACTTTTTACAAATAGTTTGCAATGCAACTGCTGCTGCCAATGCACTTCAGCTACAACCATTTATTGCGGGCCATTACATTACATACTATAACCTTTAGTTAAAAGCGAGAGTACTCAATGACATTAGTTTTTGCTTTCCTAAAAAGGTTTTCTTTAAACGAGTATTTCAGCGAAGTGGCTGTGTTTTATTGCTGAGCCCATTTTACGACGATAGGCGTCAGAAGTTTTCATCCATTAGTCAAATGATGAAATCAAGTTTGGCCAATAACATAAGTATAAATCCTCAAATGAATCTCTGGTGCGTACCTCAAATCCTTTTCAGTTGCGGCGCAGACGCGAATCGCGACGGTTGTTAACGCCACAAGCATTTTAAAAGACTCTTAAAGTAAGACTGCGCTTCGACCTGGCTTTGCATTAAGTAAATTTGTGAGTTGTACGTGACCTGTGCTAAATAAGTGACTGACAAACTTGGCCCACAAAAAGAGATTCCGATAAAATCTTGTATAACATTCATTCAAGTCAACAAATCTGGGAAACAACTGAGCTCAGTTGAGCTCAAACTCCAAACGAGACGGACTCAAAAATAATGAAAAACAATTGATAATCGACCGTGGTAATCGAGTGTATCGTTGTCGCATGTGTTTAGTTAATTCTTCAGTTGCTAATCATGTGTCTGAGAGTCTTTATCCTGTCGCTGTTTCTTTGTGTGCTTCAATGTAAGTGAACAATAATTGCCGAAATCAATATGAAAACGTGTGTAGTGAAAGATTTTGTCACACGTTATGCCAACTCACATAAAAACCAGTTTCAACGACACAAACCTACTTTGGACTAGACCTAATGCCTAAGAGCAGGTCAAGTCTGGATGCCGCAGCTTGTATTAGTTTCAAGTTATTTGCCGGTCTTTGTGTCAAGGTCGCTATCTCGCATCTCTCTTTTCATTTATTATTCGCAGCTTCGATTCCGTTTTGTTTATTAATATTGTAATACATTTTTAATGACATTTAAATCAATTGCATAATGAGGAAGAGATAGCCTAAGTTCAAGCCTGATTTTAATTTAAAATAGTGTATATTAAACACAAATTAAATTTACCATTATAGCACAAAATGCCAGCGGTCTTATAGTGCCTGAGGAAGTGGCCTCTGGACTCTCCTACTCCTATGGATTCATTCCCAAAATAAAGAAAGGTGACTTTAACTAATCTAATTAACGGTTTACCATATTAACTCTTCACATGCTTATAGGCATCGATTCACGCTTTGGTGTTGGTTGGCGCTTTGGCAAGCATGCAGACTTTCAGCTCCAACTGGAGCTGGGACCTCAGTTTGATACACGTCCACTTGGTGTATTGACCAGAAAGAGACAAGCAACAAATGGCAAGAATCAACTTGATAGACTGAGGATATTTCAACAAACTGGAATGGAAAAGTTACCCCTGAAGCCACAAATGAAACCGAATGTAGTTAACCAGCTGCAACAGCTGTACAAAATGGCGAGTGAAGCAACCGAAGCTACGCCAACAACATCTGAGATGTTTAACTAGCCTAAGAAATATTCTTTAAGTAAATAAAAAACAAAATGAAAACTTTTTTTTACCGTGTATATCAAGTAAGTTGTCATACCATATAAGAGCGTTGCTTAACTTGATACAAATTTTTGAAGTATTGAAAATATAATTCCTAAAAATGTGTTTAGATTAGTCAAAGCATAGATTAGCAATTAGCAATTTACAAAACTGTTCAAGTTTAAGCTGTCTGTCGAATAGCGCTCAAAAGTATGCAACATTTTAAATTCAACCAAGTTTCTTACTTCGAAGCTCAGCTTAGAACAGCTGATTTTCAGTCGCAGCCTGTAAGATGCAACACTTTTTGTGCATAGGCAAAAGCACGCAATTTTTAGAAGAGCCATCGGAGTTAATTGCAAATTTGGGTGTGCACTATAAATAATCGTACTCGTACCGCACTTAAATAATCTTTTTGATTAATTGTTATTTAACATAAAAGTTAGCAGAGCGCTATACAACTTTCCATTCAAGTGCGCAACATTAATTGGCATTTTGTGTGCTGAGGGAGTATTTACAGTTTTACTGTAAATACTCCCTCAGCACACAAAATAAACAATGAAAGACTACTCAAGCAATCGGTGCTAATTACAGCCACACTTTAAGCAAACAATTTGCACTTCAGTCGGTGTTGACCACAACACGCCTGCAGCTGCCAATGCACTTGACTTCACTTTATCCATTTGCTGCGCTCCAATCACCAAAGCAATTCTCTAACCAAATATTATTCCATAAATCTGAACGGTGTGTGTGTGTGTAAATATTACGTCAAGTCTTCGCTTGGGTAATTAAGCAAAAGGTTTCGAGTCAAAGAGTTTAGTCAGCACCAAAGTCTTGCTTAATGTCAGAGCCCATTTATTTAGGTGGGCGTCAAAGGTTTTTGCCTATTAGCCAAATCATTTGGTTATGCAAATAGTTAGTTTGAGCTTCACTGCTTAGTTGGTTAGTCACGGTAGCAAACTCCGTACATATGATGATGATAAATCAACGCCTGTGAATGTTCAATGAACTTGAACTGAGCAGCAAAAGGTCGACAGATTTATAAAGAGCGAATAAAGTGGATAAATCATTCTGAATTGTATTGATGGCAGATAAAAGAAGTCATTGAAAGCAAAAAATCTGTATTAGGTCACAAATATATTTGCATACAATTAAATGGTCAACGAAGCATAAAAATGAGAGTGAAATTTAAGGTCATGCAATACTTTCGTTTCAAAATTCAGTCGATAATCAGTTGGAGTTGAAGTTGCAACAGTTTGGGATGATTCAATTAGGGGAAAAGTTTCGCATTGCAATTTCCGAGAAATGAGGACAGTGGCAACCTTTCACATGACGCAGGCCAAGGCAGCGCACACCTTCCACACACACACTGAACACACACGTAAGTTGAGAGTGTGGAATTGCAGAAATGTGCCAAAAGGCAGAGCCAGAGTCAACTGCTGGTCAGTGAATTAACTCGAGAGGGAGTTAATGAAGCAAGAGCCGGTCTCCAACGCAAGAGAGAGAGAGAGAGCAAACCCAAGAGAGACGGGGAGAGAGAGAGCGACTGACGCTCACTCAACAACAATAACAACAATGTTACGTGAACGTGATGATAATGTGCTCTGTACTCCACCCAAAAAGTTTTTTTCAAGCCGGAGCTTCAGTTTATAGCTGGCGACTTTGGCGTGTTGCAAGTCCAATGTTCGCTTCGTTCACTCTCCATTTCAGTTGCGGCGCAGACGCGAAACGCGCAGGTTGTTGTCAAAACCCACAACAACAACACACACATCAAAATACAGAAATATGTGCGCATAAAAAACACAAGTCGAAGAAACGAAAATATTTATTTGAAAAACCATTTGAAAAATGTACGAAACGTAACACATAAAAAAAAATCTGACAGACAGCGACAGTTGAGTAATTATGCCATTTGTATGTGGCTAGTGCAAAATATTTGTATGTGGCCCAAAACAGAAATGCAGATACAATAACAAAATAAACAATTGTCCAAGTTGACTCCAACACAACAACAACAAAAAAGTCGACAAACTGGGGGAGCTCACTTAGTTTTTTGTTTAACTGCAGTTTCGCTTTCATTTTTACAAATTCGGAACGCGCGTTGTTTGTGCTCTTGATTAGCAACAATTTGATTTTATGAAATCAAAATCAAAATACAGTGCGTAAAAAATAACAACAACAACAAGAAATATGCCGAAATAGCAGCAGCGGTAATAAAATCGAGCATAAAGCAATCAAGCGACAAGGCCGCATAACACAAAATTTGAACGCTTCAAAATTTAAATGAAAAACCACAAAAAGTTTAAAAATATATTATAAACTAAATACAAGACACACACACACACAGTCAAAACGTTGAGCTCATTGACGTCTGCTGGCAAAACCTTAACAACAAAAAAACAGCAACAACAAAAACAACACACAACAACAACAACACCAAAGGCACATTGAACAAAAGTGAGAGTGATTTCCAAACCGTTTTTTTTTTTCGCTGTCCGCTGTCTGTTATTTTTATTTTTTTGATTTTCTGTTTTCGTTTTTTGTTGACGCTTTTTATTCGAGCCAAAAGTCAGTTTGCATATCGCGTCGCTTGGGCATATTTGAAATACTTTTTCATATGACGCAGCAACAACCAACAAAAACATAAAAAAAAACCAGCTTGAAATTATTGCAAAATGTGGCAAATTCTGCACACAAAACAAAATCAACACCAACTCAACATTTTATTAGTGTGTGTGTGTAATAATGTTGTAATCGATGTTTCACAATGTTTTTTATTCGGTAGATTTCATGAGCTAAATGCAAGCAACAAATACAACAAATTCTTCAGCTGCTGATCATGTTTTGGCCAAAACAATTACCCGGCACTGTTAGCCTGCTTTGGCTGCTACTTTGCCTACTCTACCATTGTAAGTAGACAACAACAACAACAACAACAACGATTACCAAAAATCTAAATCGAATTTCAAGTGAATATTTAAGTGGTGCAATAACCGGTTTAACGACAAACACACGAAACTTAAACGAATGAAAAAAATACAAACGCCACTTGATTGGCTCCAAAAATTGTCGTACTCTAGACTTTGCTCTGTGTGGCCGAGACTAGACCACGTTAGACCAGGTGAAGCCGGGCCACCAAAGCGCGCTTGTTGAGTCTCTCAACTTGTTGCCGGTCTTTGTGTCAAGGTCGCCACATCTCCTCTTCTCTCCTCTCCTCTCGCCTCTTTGCCGCATTCGCAGCTGCGACTCAACTCGACTTGATTTGATTGTTAGAGCTACTCTTTGTTTATTGTTATTAGTTTGCGTTTTATTACTCATATTTGTTCGGCCTTTTAAGCACACTTTAGAATGGGAGCACAAAGTGCACTTCCAAGTGTAGCAAACACTTTTTTATGGAGTTACATAATACACATCATAGGTGGAAGTTTGAAATGGATCGTAACTACAAAAGTTGCCTAGGTCAGTTTTCGGTTTCATTTTCAACGAACGCAAAAGTTGTGTGAGCGGCTTTTACCTTGAACATTTACTTAGAATTAATGACTAGGAATTTAACATGGTACTTAATGTAAATGAGAGCGAAACAATTCTACTTTGACTTGAAGTATTTTGTAATTTTGTAGTTAATTTAACTTTTTTATGATACAACACACGCAATTTCAAATAACAATGTCTTATACTAGTAGGCCATTATTAAATTTAATACATACAATAATAACAATGACCTTTACGATTCCTAAAAGCTTTGTTGCGATCAGATACAAAATTTAGAAGTTATTTAAGAAAAACTTTTCTATGGCAAAAACGTTGCTTAACATTACAATCTGGTATATTTAGGTATCTATGGTATATTTTAAATGTAGTACTATATAAATATACCAAATATTGATATTGGTATAATTTGGTATTTTCCGATGTATTAAAATATGAAATCGCATGAAAGCAACAACATTTTCTATTAAAGTTTGGAAGGTAAGATATAATATCTAGTAAAAAATCAATGCTTTCAAATTAATAAATTAAGTTTCTATCAAGATAATTTGAAAATCAGGAAGCTCTAGTCAATTCATAGTTCAAACAAATATAAAATATCAAAATAAGTTTCTCAACAATTTCAAAAACTTTTTGCTGAGTCAGGTACAGAAAAATAATTGATATTTGAAACAATTACTAGAATTAAAAAAATAGTACAATTTAAACGACTCAGTTTCTAACCAATTCCAACCATTATTTAATATGTCAACTATATGATCCAATGCTCAGATTTTGGCACCAATTAAATTTCAAATTATAGCTCTAGTCAAGTATGAACACCTGTGGCTCGAGACATTAAACAAACTCTTCAACTTCAACTCATGAGTAGGTGTGACCTTCTGTCCGTCTCCTCTAAGCCATAAGTTTAATGGCTGGATAATATCTGAGCTTATCCGCTTAGCAATTCGTCACAAAATGACAGCCAGTCATAAAAAAAAAGTCAGGCCATAAAACATGCTTGTGTTGCGTAATAGAAACAACAATAACCAAGAGGCCTAAATTGAAAGTCTCAAGTGATGTTTTGCGCTAATGATTAATGTAAATTGAATTTGTCTTTGCAGCACAAAATGCCGATGGCTTCATTGTGCCGGAGCAGCTGCCGTCGGTGCTCTCGCTGGTCTACTCAAATATTCCCACCATCAAGAAAGGTGAGTCTGTATTAACTTTTGGCCCCCCCTCCCACCAACTGAATAATAAATGCCTCTTTATGTTCGATAGGCACCGATTCACGATTCGGCTTTGGCTTTCGACTGGGCGAACATGCGGATTTCCAAGTGCTGCTCGAGCTGGGACCACAGAAGGAGACCCGTCCGCTAGGTGATCCCAGCAAATACGATCAATCCTTTAACAAGCGTCAAGTGAGCGCCCAGGAGCAGCGTCAACAGCTGCGGCAACAGCAGCTTTTGGCGACCTCAACGGAACGCAATGCGGCCAGCTGGCTGGAGACCTGGTCGAATGGCATGAAGCCGCAGGAGAAAGCTCAGCGAGCTAAGCCCAAGCCCAGGATCAAGCAAACAGAAGCGGCCAGGCTCAAGCAAACAGAAGTTGCAACGTTGCCTGTGAGTCCTCAGATGCCAACGGATGCACTGCAGCAGCTGCAACAGCTCTACAAGATGGCCAGCACAGCCAACGAAGCATCCACAGTATCAACAACAACAACAAGTGAGGCGCCCTCATCAACAGGCGCATCTCTAAGCTTGGGTGTACCCAGTGGGTTCAAATTGCCACCGCCTGTTTTGGCGCAGGACTCCAATGCATTGGGCGTTATTAGTCCGAAGAAAAGCAGTGCTGACATTACCAAGGATCTAATGAACGTCAGTCTAGAGGCTTAGGTTGTATTTTAGAAGTATTTACAGACATACACCCATATCTCGCTTAGCGACCACACTGTATTTAGTTGGCAGATTCACTTTTTAGTCCAAATTGACGTCATTAAGCGAGGTACAGAGGTGTACAATATTTCCCTTATCTATCTTCTATCTTTAAGCTGAACTCTGTATTTGTAAATATGTAATTCCAATTGGCTTTTGAAGCTATCCAGTTTGTAGTAGTAACAATTATATAAGGCATAAGGCAACATTTATGTGTCAATAGCGAAAATACGTACATAGTAAAGTCATTTGAAAATAAACATTTTTACGATGAAAACAAATTGCTATTTTATTGACAGCGCCAGCAATGACAGTTACATGAAAACGTAACGGATTACACGAAGTATTGTAAGACCGTAACCGGTATAAAATACTGCAAAGTACTAAACTAATTTTTTTGGTATTATCCAAGCATCAAACTGCAGCGCATTGAAAAATCCCGTTACATGATTTTCAATGGCGGAATTTTAGCAAAAATTCTAGTTTCTAATGGAAAGAATTACTAAGATAAAATCAATTAAATGTACTCACATTTTTAACGGCACAAGCTGCTAATGAAACCACAAATGCAAAAGACATTGCAGTTGAGACACTTGAGCGTGGTGCGCACTTCGCATCAAAAAATTTGCTGGCTTCGAAAGCCGCGCAAAAACAATTTCACAAAAAAAAAAACAAAAAAAAACGCACATTTAGCACAACAACTGAGGCGCTTTATAGCTTAGAGCTTTCATTTTATCTTCACAACACTTTACACTTTAAAGAACTCACATTTTTATACGAATTTAAGAATTTTCTTTTGTGCACAATTTTTCGTGGACAACTTTGCGCGCACTTTTGCTTACACTGTTAACTTAACAGAAGCCATTGCAGTTTTTACGATTTATGTTGATATAAAATAGCTGCAGCCTGCGGCTTTTATGTTAGCAAAATGCAAAGTATAATATTTCAAATATAAATGCAATATAAATGTAATATTCAATTATATTTTTTTTTTATTGTTTTTTTATGTTTTTCATTTGTGTTTATTTATATTTATAATAGAATAAATATGTAATTTTTGTTTATTAAATAATGTGATGAGTCTAACAATAGCTTTATCAAATAAATCTTTACAATATCAGCCAATGCATTTTAATTTGCCTACCAGCATTATATTGCATCATATTTGGCTTTTGGCATTGGTAGCAAATGCTTAAGATAATGGATATGCACATTTTGAGATAACTGATGCATGTTTAATCTTATCAAGTCAGTTAAGAAAGTTATAAAAACTTTTTCACAAATTAAAAAACAAAATATATACATTCAATGAACCAACGAAGAAAACATGCCAAAGTTTAGTAATATTTGTATGAAATGTCGCAGCCATGTTCATTGTAATTGAAAACTAAGAAGCACAAATAATCAAATGATTCAAATTAAACATTCAATTATATATATTTTTATTGTTTATTTATGTTTTTCATTTGTGTTTATTTATATTTTTCCTTATATAAAAAGCGATATTAGTCATTCTAATTATGACGTGTGTGGGCTGCAAAAGATTCTAGGCTGCTGCTCTGTTACTTAACAGAGTTTAGGAGAAGAACCGTTATCAGTCAAATCAGAGAAGAACGCGCGCAAGAATTTTGCATTTTCCAGTATGAAACAGATTATTGCAGTTGTCGGACGTTGTTTGTTTGCATTGTTTTATTGTGCAATTTGTGTAATTTATGTAACTTTTGTGTGTTTTTGTGTAAAATAAATAGCAACAATGTCCGATGCACCCGCTGTGCTTTTTACAATAACAATACCAACTGCTCAAGAGGAGCAGCGACTAAAGGAAAGTTACAGACGACAGTTGAACGAAGAAGATGGCACAACTACAACTACAACAACAACGACAACATCAAGATCAACAACAACGACGACTTTGAGGAGCACGCTGTCAACGCATGCCGAGACACTGCAACCAGCTGCATGTGCAACACAGCTGACAGATGGGGCAGCGCCACCAGCCGAGGAACTTGCCAACATGCCACTGGACACCGCTATGGAGCATGTGCTGCGGCAGCTGCTGCGTAAATTCCAAATATCGAATGCTGTGTGGATGCGTAGCCTGGATTCGAACGCCTATCAGATCAGTTTCACCTTAGAGTTCAACGAGATTTACGAAAGTCTGTACGATGCACTGCAGCAGTGGGGCATCGGAGATCGCGAGGGTTCCACGGTGTCCGTGTTGAATTGTATCGCCTCCAAGTCATCTACAGGAAATAGTCAGCAGGCGGAAAGTAAACCCACTGATTCAGCCAGCAGTGAGTAAGTTGTTTTAGTGGTTTATTATTAACCAAACTGACTAATTAACTCTTATTATTTTTAGCAACAATTGCAATCCCCATGGCACCTGGAATCGCTTCATGAACTCGGTGCGCTCGCGTCTCAATGTGGCCCAAATAGTGCGAGATGTGCGCCAGGATGCGACCATCACTTTTGACTTTTGCATACTGCTCATATCGGCCGCGTAAGAAGAAGATAACAAATCCTCGCCAGCTACACAAATAACTCTTTCTCTATGTGCAGCATTCTCGCCTCCTTTGGCCTCGTGGAGAACAGCACCATCTTTCTGGCCAGCAGCATGCTCATCTCACCCTTGATGGGTCCAATTATAGCCTCTATCTTTGGCACTGTGATCGAGGAGCGTTCATTGCGTCATCTGGGCATGCGCAACGAAATCATTGGCATCCTGATGGCCACTCTGGTGGGTTTCCTCTTTGGCCTGGTCGTCTGCACCACAGACAAGAAATACGGCATTGGCGAAGGACTCACCACAGAGATGTTGTCACGCTGCGATCTCCATTCGCTGGTTGTGGGCATCTTTACGGCCATTCCATCGGGTGCAGCGGCTGCAATTGGCATCTTGGGTGGCAATATTGGTTCGCTAGTGGGCGTGGCCATCTCTGCCTCACTGCTGCCACCGGCTGTCAATTCGGGACTGCTTTGGGCTGTCGCCGTCATCTACAAGATCTTCGAGAACGACGATTCGCTGTACAAGGATGTGGTCAAGTCGCGACACTACTCCAAGAATCAGGCCACCGAGTTGGCTGTCTTGGGCTGCATTAGCATGTGCTTAACACTCTCCAACATTCTGTGCATCTATGTGATGGGCATTCTGGTGTTGAAGGTGAAACAGATTGCGCCAGTGATTGGACGCAGCAATCGTCAGTTCTGGACGCGTGACATCAAGGTGCCGCGCAGCGATGCCGCCATCATTGATGAGATGCTGGCCAGCCTCACCAAAGACGACACTCAAGTCATCAACGAGGCCTTTCTGCGCCACCTGGATGAGTCGGCGTATCAACACACTTGGTCGCCTCGCAGCATTCGCCACAGTTTCTCCAGCCAACTGCCAGTGGCCGATGTGGCCACCATTCACCGCCTGGAGGAGCTCTACACGCAGTCGCTGTCCATACCGGAAGAGACGAGACGTCCTAATGGCATCGCACGTCGCCACACGCGTGCCGGCGACATTCAGGATGCGGTAAGGCGAGAAGATCAAGCAGATCACATCAAGAGTTGCTTTGGAACTCTATATGCCCTTCGATCACTCTTGATTCCAAAGATCGACCTAATAATAACTCCCAAATCTTGTTTATTCTTTATACTTTCAGCGACCCCGCTTCGCCAGCATGCCCTCGCATCGGAATCGGAATCACAGGGAACATCTTGTGCCGGAGACTGTGATAAATTTACCAGTGCCACGCTTTACGGTGACACCGGCTATAGAAGAGCAGCCGCTACAAAAACAGCAAGAAGACACTTGAGTTTACGGTGTTCACTGAACCAAAGCTTTATGTAACAAATTTTTGCAAATAGAAACTAAAAATCAACTCCGCTTGGCGCACGACGATCGGCTTTGACCTGAGACCGATCTCGTTTCAGTTGCAGACGCTGCCGTGCCGCCTTTTCTTGACGCCGGCGTAGCTTCTCAAGCGTCTCTTCACTAGGTGCGACGGGTTCCACCTCCTGGGCACGAATCACGGTGCGCAGCTTCTCAAGGGCATCGGCCAAGTTCATTTGCTGGGAGCGCGTTAAATCGCTCTTAATGAAATAGTAGCCCTCTTTGTTGAGCTTATTGGCCAGCACTTGCAGCAGCTTCTCACGCGTCTTCGCGGGAATCCATTCTGCCTCCGCTAGCTTGAAGCGTATGTCCACTTTGGTGTTCACTGTGTTCACGTGTTGTCCACCGGGACCCGAGCTGCGACTGTAGCTGATTTCCAGCTTATCCATGGGTATGTAGCCATTGAACTTGTCACCGCTGGCGGGCTGTAATGAAACATGTTTTAACAAGCAGTATAAATTAAAGAATTTTGTATAATTTACTCACTGGAGGCGGCGGCGTGTAAAGCTGTAGACGAGCATTGGGATAGATTTTGTCGAGCGACAAGTCGCTTTGGTAGGACAGCTGGCGGCCCAGCAAAGTAGCGCTGCTGTAGCCACTATTGCTTTGCCGCAGCACACTTATGAAAGCACGCGTTATTTTATTCATATTAAAAGAAATTAAACTAAATGCAATTGAGACGAACTAACAGCGGCGGCCTGTTACGACAACTACAAACAGCTGATTGCGCATCGCGTTGCCAACTATCCTAATTTTTGACCTGCCTCCACCATTGTTTGTTTGGTATATATTTTTCATTATGCGTTGCAGAAGGTACTTGCTTTTATATTAATATTGTTTACTACAGTGCTTAAACAATTATTTGAATGAATAAACAAAAACTAATACGTGGAATTATTAAGGCACCAAAATTACAACTAGAAATACCCCAGTCAGCTGTTAAGTATGTTTGTGGTATATTTTGTGCCGTAAAATAGTTAATTTTCTATTGCTCTTGCGGTCACTTTGCATTAAAACGTGTTGTGAAAACAAACCACGAAATGGAAGTGGACGAAGTAAAAGTCGAGGAGACGCCGCCGGCAAATCCCAATCCCAACATTATAACTGAACGTAATGCGACCATTATATCGGGTGGAAATGTCTTTTACAATCCGGTGCAAGAGTTCAATCGCGATCTGAGCATTGCAGTGCTAAATGTGCATTTTCAACGTCTGGCTAAAGAGCGTGCTGAAAAGTTGCTGAAGCAGCAGCAGCGCAGCAAGCTGAAGCAACAGGAGAATGGCGAGCAGCTGACGCCAACAGCGACAGAGGCAACGTCACCAGCCAACAACAATTATGTTGCTGGCACCAAATATGACGATGGCATGCGTATTTTGGAGGCACTGGCCGCCACAGGATTGCGTAGCATACGATATGCTCAGGAGATCGCTGGCGTCAGGCAGATCATTGCCAACGATTTATCGCGTCAAGCTGTGGAGTCCATCAACACCAATGTGCACCACAATGGAGTGGAGCATCTAATCGAGACAAGTCATGCGGATGCCATGTAAGTTGCAGGCGAATGTTTCAGGAATGGATTTATGTGTGAAAGTTCTAAAATTCAGTTGTTCTAATCTATTATCAACATTGCAGGACGCTTATGTATACCTCAACTGCACCGGAGAAGCGCTTCGATGCCGTCGATCTGGATCCTTATGGCTGTCCGAATCGCTTCCTTGATGGCGCCATGCAATGCATAGCCGATGGCGGATTGCTGCTAGTTACAGCCACCGACATGGCGGTGCTGGCTGGCAATGCACCCGAGGCGTGTTATGTGAAGTACGGATCGGTGCCGTTGCGCATGAAATGCTGTCACGAGATGGCATTGCGCATACTGCTGCACTGCATCGAATCGCATGCGAATCGTCATGGCAAATATATTGAGCCGCTGCTCAGCATCTCGGCGGACTTTTATGTGCGCATCTTTGTGCGCGTCTACGCTGGCCAGGCTCAGTGCAAGTACAGCATGAGTAAGCAATCGTGGATATATCAGTGCACCGGCTGTGAAACTTTCACACTTCAGCCACTGGGCACAGTGCGTGCCAAGTCAGCCGAGCAGCCGCATCTGGTCAAGTTTGGCATACCAACGGGACCAGCGGTGAACACACTCTGCGAGCACTGCAATCATCGCCATCATCTGGGCGGTCCCATTTGGTCAGCGCCCATACACAACATGCAGTTTGTTGAGCAACTGCTGGAAGCGGTGCAGACAACGCCACTCAAAGAGCTGGGCACACAACGTCGCATTGTTGGTGTGTTGTCTGTGGTGCAGGAGGAGCTGCCGGACATTCCCCTGTACTACACGCCCGACAAACTGTGCTGTGTGCTCAAGCTGGAGATTGTGCCCATGCTCAAGATGCGCTCAGCTCTGCTGCACGCTGGCTATCGAGTCTCCTATTCGCATGCCAGCAAAAACTCACTGAAGACAGATGCACCTCCGGCGGTGCTCTGGGATTTGCTGCGTTGCTGGAGCAAACGGCATCCGGTGCGCGAGGATCGCAAGATACCAGGCACGCCATTAGCTGCGATCTTGGCGAAACCTTGCAGCCAGGACTACGAGTTTGATCAGCTGCATGCGGCTGCCAATCCGAGTAGTCGGAAAAATGCCTTATCGCGCTTCCAGGAGAATCCGGCGCCACACTGGGGACCAGGCACGAGGGCCACCATCATGTAAGTAGCTAGGGAATACAATGATCGACTTTCTACATTCTGCCCTTTACTTTGTAGGATTGGTGAGAACAAGCTGCCGAAGAGTTATCGTAACCAGAACAAAAAACAACGACACAAAGCGGCCCAGCAGACGACAGCAGCTGTTGACGAGGAGACGTCGCCAAAGGATGAACTGCTGTCCAGCAAGAAAGCGAAGCTGTCGCCGACGACTGCGTGACCAGCTCCATGTCGTCGCTCTGTCAATTTGTATTTGCAATTTGTTCCAAATAATTACGTTACAATTGAAAACAAAAAGAGTCTGGTGTCTAGTTTGTGCTAATAGCGGAAGAAGTTGCCATCGGATGTCTGGCGAGAGAAGCCATTGTTGACCAGCTGCGTGTGGACGCCACTGCAGATCAGCTTCACGCTGGAAGGATGAATCTTCTCCTTGATGCCACCTGCAGGCAGAGTTAAGTGAGACACAATCTTTTGGATTTTGGTGTCTCTTACCAATGCTCAATGGATGACCCAGTGCATCCTCCATTTTAACGCGCACCACACGCGTGTTGCGCAGCACCCGAAATAGATTCAGTTTGCTCACTGCGCCCACTTCGCGCTGTCCGTGGGGTGCCGACCAGCTCATCATGGCCGGACACGTATCGCGCTGCATCAGCACATCGATCTTCTCGGGAAACGTTTCGCGTCCGTGATCGTAGCGTGCTTGCAACTGCAGATCCAGTGAATCCTTTGGTATATTCACATTGCCCCTGAATCGTTTGCTATAGCGCACCGAGCTCATCGTCTGGTGGTAGAACAAACGCTCGTGTGGCTTCAGATGGCTATGCCACTTGTCCGTCGGATTCGCTGGTGGCGGCGGCTGCGGCATGCGGCAGATGTAGGTGCCCTCCATGTGCAGATCCGGCTCGTAGGAATCATTCTTGGCTATTTGATTTCGATACGTCATCTCGAGAGAATTTTGTATTGAACTTTTTAACAACAACACAAATGAATTCCTAGCAAATTTGTTGCTACTGTTTATTTTTGTTTGTTTGCTGTCGTGTTGGAAACGTCGCGTCGTGTAGTCAACATAAATAACAGTCTAATATTGAATTTCCCCCACCTTAGTCTCCTTTTAAGGTAGGGTGGAGATGCTTTGCCTCTCATGCCAAAGTCCTTAAGAGCTTTTGATTTCTTTACACGTGTTTATTCCATGACATTTTTCAATGCTATTTTTAATGTGGGAAACAAAAGTGCTGATATTCCCCACTCAAAGGGTGAAAGGGGTATCAGAAGACTGTGTCGACAGGTCTGTAACATCACAAGATGAAAAAAAAAACCCGAAAATTCAAATCAAAAGTTTTGGATTTCCCTGCTTGTGTCGCTATTTTGATAAGCCTTAAATGACGTCGTATGGATCATTTTTGGGGTATTTAAGTTGTGCCCCATAAGAAATAGATCTTCAGTGCTTTCAAATACGCGACTTTGTGCGAATCAAAATGAAAATTATATTTCTTGGGCTGCTCATCGCAATTCTTGTTGTGTACGGTCATGGAGATGTGAGTGTCCTTCGCTAATAAGATTTCAAATCATTTCATAATCATAATCTATACATAGAATTCCAATGAGCCAACCCATGTGCCGACAATAAGTGCGACAGACTCAAAGGCAGCTGTGAGTGAGGTTATTAGATCGGTTTTGACATTATTGTAAGAGTTTAATTTCATTCGTAGAATCCCTATTTATCACCTGCGTATCAAAGTATGATGCAAAGATTACGTGATGCACTTGATATAATTTTACGTGACCAGAAACTTGTGGAACGTATAAATAGCCCGGTTTTGTAATATTTTGATGTGAGAAAATTTAAATAAATAAAACAGCTGTTTGTGTCTTGAGTGTTCTTTAAATCTTTATTGATCTTATCAGTTTGTTAGTATCAAGGCTGCAATAGAAATGTAAATAGTTAGTAACTGTTAAATGTTTCGACTTACCCAGTGACCGTCTTTAGGGTGGAGATTTTATACAGCCAAAGTTTTGTGGCTTTGAAGATCGTCAGAAGTGATTTTGTCGCTCGGCTTCCTCGTTGGGACATCAGCTACAAATTTGGCTAAAGTCAAAAGTAGGCACACAGGAAACAGCAACAGCAGTTGAAGAAACACGAACAACGCCGATGAACAGCAGCAACCAATACGAACAAGGAGTGAAGCAGCGAAACGCCAATAACACAGCGAAAATTGTTGTTGGCAGAGATGCAGACGCAGACGCGAGACACACACATAGAGCTTCTCAACAGCAGCAATTTGTGCTTGTGTGTGTGTGTGTGAGTGCGTGCGTGCGCGTGTGTGTGTGTGTGAGTGGGGAAGATCGAAGCAGCAGCATCAGCAGCGCATTGAAGTTCGCCGATAACAGCTACAGCAACAGTGAGAGCGGGGGAGCCTGAAGAGCAGCAGCAGCAGCATAACATTAACAGCACCATTTTCGCTCTCCGCTCACGACACCGACGTTCGTCGTTCGCTCTTTTAGTCGAGTACGTCGCTTTAAGAAAATCACACGCTGCTCTTTGCTTCAGCTCTCTCGTGCTCACTTTTTCGCTCCCTCTCTCTCTCGCCCTCTTCTGCTTCTACGACCACGCACAGCGACAGCGACAGCCAGCCATAACATTTACATTTACATTAACAGCAACAGCAACACGGCAGCAAGGACTGCAACAACCGCCGCCGCAAACTTGCCTGCATATATATAAATGTGTAAAATGGTTGGAAAGCTTGTTAATAAAGTTTATCGTAAATGATACACATAGAAACGAAACAGAAACGAGCAACACAAAATCAAAACTAAAATGAATAAAAAAAGAATATATATATATGTATAGATTTGCCACCCTTCTAAACAGAATCCTCATCCTTAATTAGTTATTAACGATGCAAGAGTGATTTCAATTTCGAGTTTTATTTTGAAGTGCTACACAAATTGGTAATGGCAACCAAAATTAAATGCTATATAGTAGTTCCCTAAGTACCCTCCTTTCTCATTCTTTCTTTATCTTCCTCTCTTACATCCTCTTCAATCTTTGCTTTTCTGTCTTGAGAAGACAACTCAAAAAAAAAGTAAGCGCAAACCAAAACTAGAAAATAAAGCGGGGAAATGATAGATAGAAACGGTCTAAATTCTAAACTCCTATACTATCTGCTCTTTACTAAATTGTCTCTTTTTTAGTTGTTTTGTTGTTCTTAATTTGATTTGTGGTTGTCTCCAACTTAAAAAATAGTGTACTATAAATATTCAGTTTATATAAGTATAGTAGTAGCTGTGTGTGTGTGTGTGTGTGTGTGTATAAGATTTGTTGTTGTTTTTGTTTTGTATACCTGCTGTTCTGGTACACAGCATGAGATGATCAGATGCAGCCCGCTTGAAGAATTCTTCACTTCCCTGGAGTTGGCGTTGTCCCCACAAGTTAATAACAAGGCTGTCAACAAAATAGATCATATTAACAATCGATTACATCCAATAACAAGGCATTTTTTACTCACCTTATCGAACCTACATATTATGGAACGTATTCAGCGCTTTTTAGGAACGGCTGCGACTACGCGAGCCACCTGCTCCTAGTCCACCACCACCGCCAATGCCATTGCGACTGTCACCACGCACCGGACTACGAGAGAATTTGCTGCGACGTCCGGGTGAGCGACTGCCGGCGGAACGGGATCGTGAGCGCGGTGAATATGATGAGCGACGGCGTGGACTGCGTGAGCGACGTCGCATCGGTGAACGAGATCGCGAGCGACGACGGCCACCAGCTCCGCCACCGGCACCAGCGCCTAGCCCGGCTCCTCGACGGCTGCTGCTGCTGTTGCGACGTGTAGGCGACGAGGGGCGTCCGTAGCGGGCCATTTGAACACGCAACTCCCTGCCGTCCAGCATGCGACCATCCATGGCCTCCAGTGCGTCCTCGGCATCGCGCTTGTCATAGAAACTGGGAAGCAATTGAAGAAAGTTATTATCAGATCTTAACTCGGAAAAAAACTATTATGAAAAGTATGGTAGCGTAGAGATAGATGTGCAATTCAAAATATGTATCTTTAAGAATTATCTTTTAAAAACTGACTCTTAGTGTAAATGGTTGTAGTATTCACAGTAAGTTGGCTAGTATGAGTTAGAGTAGGCAACAGTTGCAAAGGAACACATTTAATCTGGCATCTTCGATTGGAGTACGATCCACAAAGGATCTATGCTCATTAAAATTCGAATATGCAAAAACTATTTAACATTACTGCTTCTAACATTTCATTTATCTGTTAACCAAGCAGTCTTACCATGTGACAATGTCAATACTATGTTTAGATGTTGATCAAATTCATGTTACTATCTAAAATAATAAAGAAATAAAATGTATACGTATGTGGTATTCACAGTAGGTTGGCTAGTACAAGTTAGAGTAGGCAACAGTTGCAAAGGAACACATTTAATCTGGCATCATTACTTGAGAGCTTGATAACATTGAGTTAATCATGCTCAATAAAACGTAGAGATGCAAATAAAATATCTAATTGTGGTATTCACAGTATGTTGGCTAGCAGGGTTTTGGTAGGCAACAGTTGCAAGGGAACACAATTTACTCTAGCATCACAATTGCTGGGAATGCGAACACAATCATTTGTTTGCATTGTTATTGACGCAAAGTATGCAAAGATGTTCGCCCTAACCTCATAATTTCGATAACCTCTACAAGTGGCCTAACGAAATAAATACATATATACATATATCGAATGTTACTCACCGGACAAAAGCGAAGCCACGACTTTCACGTGTGTAGCGATCGCGCGGTATGTAAATATCGCCAACTTCACCACAGCGTTCAAAGACACGACGTAAATCCTCAGGTGTGGTGCGATATGTGAGATTGTCGACCTATAGTGAAACATATACGAAAAACACGTATTAACCATACATGCATATATAAGTGAAAGGTTATCTAACCAAAGACAGTAATCGCCGGCCGCCATTTTGTCTGCCGCGTTGCTGTACTTTCTAATTTTGCGTTGTTTTTGTACTTGCCTTTAGCGACACCATTCCATCAATTCGTGGCGGAGGACGAGCTCCTCCACCTGCACCACCGCCACTGCCACCGGTGCTCATTATTTTGTTATTTTACGCACTATTTAAATTGTTAATATTTTGCAAAACCTATTTGCTTTGACGTTTCTGCCTGCTACGTGCGTTTGCTCTGCTCAACAGTATGGTCGCAATTTTAATTGTTAAATATACCGTAATGCTGCATTTCGATTAGGCGCAGAGTTGATTTTTGTAATGCACTACGTTGACATATTCGATATATGTAGAACAAGTTGGCAGGCCAATCGATTGAAGCCAAAAAACATGATTAGATTGTTAATACTAAGTGAACTACGTAAATTATAGACGTTCTATTTATAAATAAGTATCTGTAAGTATTCCAATTTATGACAGTTGTATATTAATGCTTCTAAAAATCCCTTATCTTTTTCAGCTTGCATCGATAGGAAAAACCTATCGATAGTCTCCATCCCTGGCTTTGGCAACGCGTGGCGGTGAAACGTGTAAAATTTTTTGTTAGAATTTTGCATCAATTCGCAAATATCTACCGCAACAACGAATTTGTTTTTGTTGGTCAGTCAATTTACAACTGTGCATGAGCAGAAATTAAGCAGCGACAAGTGTTGTTGCAGAGGATAAAAACGGTGTTGAGCGTGTGAAAAGTTTTGTTCGTCACACACACAACAACATAATTGTGTCGTGCTGCCAGACAGTGAAGTGAGTGAAGAAAAGTGGCAAGTAAAAAAAAAGTAGCAACGTTTTTAAGTTGGCGACGACGACGTTGAAACAATAACAAAATATATCACAAATCTAAAAGGCTGGTTCCCTGCCCCCCACCCACTGCTTCAACAAACTGCAAATATAACAACAACGACAAGACCGCGTGTTTGTGTTTGTGTGTGTGAAGAAGCAGTGAAGAAGGAGGGCGAAAGTGTGTCGTCGTCGCAGTGTGTTTGTGAGTGTGCTGCGTTGCGCTCTGTGTGTGTCAGTGTGTGCGTGCGTATGCAGTGAAAATTTCCACAAAGAATTGAAAGATATTTTGAAACAACAGGCAAACAACAGCAACAACAATGGCCGCACAGGAAAACACGGAAATTACTACAAAATTCAGCAAACTGAATGTGAATGCAGTGGAATTTGTGCCCAGCTTTAATTACAGCAGCGCTGCCAGCGCCGCAGCTGTTGCAGCCGCCGCTGCCGCTGTCGTCGTCAATGCGCCGCCTCCGTCGTCACAACAGCAGTCGACGCCAGTGGATAATGCGGTTGTTGCCACTGCAACTGAAGCAGGAACTGGATCGGTGCCGGTTTCGGGAAGTGCCACACCTGCCACAACGCCCGATTCCACGGGCAGCGTTGGCTCCACAAATGCATTGAATGCCGCCGCCTCCGCTGGCGTTGCAGCAGCAGCGCCGTCATCGGGAGCAGCATCGAACTCGGCGTCGCCAGCGCAAGGTTCGCCAGTAACCACGCCTTCGACGGCAACGGCGGCAGCGCTGCCGCCCATCGAGAACATCAATGCAGCAGACAAAGTGACAGCCAACAATGGTAAATATTACAACTCCCTTTATACACACGTACAAAAAAAGCAAACACGCATACAAAAACACACACCCACACGTACATGTTAATGCTGTGTGTGTGTGTGTTTTGGGGGGTAGTTTAGAAAAACTTGTTGTTGGTGGTGTTGGGCGCATTGAACTTTTACTGTGTTGTGCTCTTGTGACGTCACGCGTCTAGCTTTTTCTTTTGATGTGCGAAAACAAAGACAAGCACCTTGTTCGCTCTCATTCTTCGTTTTGTTGCTCATTTCACCTGCAAAAACTAAAATTGCTCCTTAGGTTAACGGCTTATCGCGTAACATAACCTAAAAGGTTGCGTAGTATATTTCAATCTTTCTTATTTGTTAATGGCAATTTATTTGCATGCGAACTGCATTTGCTATGCTTCCCCCGTCCGATTTCCCCAATCCATTAACCTGCTTTGCATGTGTGTGTGTGTTTTGAGCTCATTATCAACGCAGCTGTTCACACTGTGTTACACTTATTTTGCCATTCACTTGTAAATGGTGATGTGCAAAATTGTTATTGCTGGCTACGCATATTAATCGCTTAGCAATCATCGTTACTTGCTTGCACTGTTGTACCTCAGCCATGGCTCGCTGCTATGACACTTGACGTTCGGCGAGTCGTTCGTTGATCGTCGTTGTCTCGCGTAACTCAAAAGCGGTTCTTGCTGGTTCACAAAGTTGTGTGGAGCGCACTCGCTAGCAAACGTTCGTTCGTTCACTCGCCGTCACATGGCCCATTGAAAAAGTAAAGTAACCCAACCAACACACGCGCACACTCATACGTTGGCGTTATATTTGTTTTTGCCTTTGCTCGTTGCCAGGCGCAAGCCAGTTGCTGTTGTTGTTTTTATCGGCGACTGCGACTGTTGCTGGCCCTGTTGTGTTGTTGTGGCCCAAATGGCAGTCGTCGCTCCGTTTTCCGTGCTGTGTGCGGTGGTTTGAACCGCTTTCAACTTGATTTTGAATGTTAGTCGCCTGCTTGCAGCAGCAGCGGCCGCAGTACGACGTCGACAAGCAGCGAATTGAGCGTATAGTAATGTGAATTTATATTTTTTGTGTGTTAGCTGCTCTTTTTCCGCTTTGCGCGCTGAACGAAGCGACGGTTGAAAACGCTTGCAGAAGAAACGCGCTTTCCGTTAAATTATTTTCTTTTGAATTTCGGCTGTTATTTTCTCATTTAAATTCACACAAATATGTTGAAGAAAGGCGGAGGCGGTTCTTACATTTACTCAAAAAAAGTTCACAAAAGTTAGTAAACGTTTCGACAATAATGAAAATAAATAATCTGCGCGCGCAGCCCAAACGAACTTAATTTTGTGTGTGTGGCCAGATTTGACTAGTTTTAACTGCAGGCATCGAGTTGCGGCTCACAAATACTGTGTAATATATACACACACATAAATATAAAACTATATTTACATGCATACAACTCTTTCGCTCGCTCTCTCCCGCATAGAGGCAACATAAATTTGTAGGCGCGAGTGTTGCGTGCATACGTGTGTGTCTTCTGTGCGGGTATTGGTGTTTGTGTTGTTTGTGCTTCTGCTAATGACCTGTCTCTTCGTCTCCCCTCTTCGCCCACAACAACTGCCTCGTGGCGGCCTCTGGCAAGTGTTCCCTGGAATTTTACTAGCAACTCAAATGCACGTTTAGCACGTTGATGTCGAGTGTCAATGACTCACTCACTTAGCCAACGAGGCGTTAATTATGAATGCTTCCATCCATTATTTCTTCACTTTCCCCATCATTTTCCTTGTCTTTCTCGCACACCACGCACGATAATCATATCAGAATTGCACAAAAACAAATAACACGTTGACGATTACTTGTAAACCAGGGATGTCGATAACACGCAGTAAGGATCCGATTTGAATTGTCGATAACACTTCATAGTCCGATATGTTATGATCCGTTGTGTACCACTTTTCGATTTATGCAGCTGGAAAAAGGGGAAATAACTGGCTGTATTCAATTTCGTCAAGTTGGCAATAAATGATAAGAGCATTTTGTTTGTTGTTTAGCGGGAGAGGGGATTATAATTGATAATATTTGTGCAATTTCATGCGATGTGTCAACGCAGAAGTGTTGCCAAGAACATGCCGCATGCTTCAAGTATCATCTGAAATTGCTTGCGTAGTCATTAGACACTTTACCTATTCTATTGTTTATAGTATGTCTTCATGTGCTTGGTTATTTGCATACTTCATGCATGTAGACTGCAAGTTGCACAGATACCAGTTTTGCATGATGAGTCACCACAATTCACGATAAGTAAAATACTTGTATTCATATGAGATTTGTTTGTATTGTCGTAGAAACCGATCCTGCTGACAGCTGGGATGTAGAGGAGGATGCGATCATAACACCTGAGGATGAGGAGGTCGAGGACGCTGAATTCGTGGAGGGCGAAGCCACGCCGAAGGTCTCAAAGAAAAAGGTCGTCAAGGTGGAGGAAAACAGAAGCAAGCGCGAGCATGTCAACGTTGTGTTCATTGGACATGTTGGTAAGTTCACTTCAAATTATCTAAAGATAAAAATTAAATGGTTTTCTTTCTTTTAGATGCTGGTAAATCAACAATTGGTGGCCAGATCATGTCCTTGACGGGCATGGTGGACAAACGTACCCTGGAGAAATATGAGCGAGAGGCCCGCGAAAAGTCCCGTGAGAGTTGGTATCTCTCGTGGGCGTTGGACACAAACCAAGAGGAGCGCGACAAGGGCAAAACTGTGGAAGTGGGACGCGCCTTTTTCGAAACAGATCGCAAGCATTTCACCATTCTGGATGCGCCAGGACACAAGAGCTTTGTGCCAAACATGATTGGTGGTGCGGCGCAAGCAGATCTCGCAGTGCTCGTCATTTCAGCGCGAAAGGGCGAATTCGAGACGGGCTTCGATCGAGGTGGACAGACGCGCGAGCACGCGATGTTGGCCAAGACGGCGGGCGTTAAGCATTTGGTCGTGCTCGTTAATAAAATGGATGATCCAACGGTGAATTGGGATCAGACGCGATACAACGAATGCAAAGACAAGATACTACCATACCTCAAGAAGCTGGGCTTCAATCCAGCCAAGGATCTTACCTTTATGCCTTGCTCGGGTCTCAGCGGCTATGGCCTCAAGGATCAGGTGCCAGAGTCACTGTGCACCTGGTATAGAGGGCCTGCCTTCATACCGTTCATCGATGAGCTGCCCTCGCTCAATCGCAAAACAGACGGTCCCTTCATCATGCCCATTGTGGACAAATACAAGGACATGGGCACAGTAGTCATGGGCAAAGTGGAGTCTGGTATGGCGCGTAAAGGTCAAAACTTGCTCGTGATGCCAAATAGGGTAAGTTCCCTAACCGCTTGTAATAAAAATAAGCCCTTAACTAATTTAATGTTTCTTTGCAGACGCAAGTTGCCGTGGATCAACTGTTTTCAGATGATTATGAAGTGACCTCTGTGGGTCCTGGCGAGAATGTCAAGATCAAGCTGAAAGTATGTATACCAATATGTCTATAGAAATCATATCAATAACAATCTTCTTCTCTTAAATAGGGTATCGAAGAGGAGGATGTTTCGCCCGGTTTTGTGCTCTGTGATGCCACCAATCCCATCAAAACGGGCAAAGTCTTTGATGCTCAGGTCGTAATTTTAGAACACAAATCAATTATCTGTGCGGGCTACTCGGCCGTCATGCACATACATTGTGCCGCCGAAGAAGTGACGGTGAAGGTAATTACTCGAATGCCCATTTATTTTATTTTAGAACTCTTACTGAATTGCTACTCTCTATTTTTGATTTGGCAGGCACTCATTTGTTTGGTCGACAAAAAGACTGGTGAGAAATCAAAAACACGTCCACGATTCGTTAAACAGGATCAGGTCGCAATAATGCGCATTGAATGCTACGGAATGATTTGCCTTGAACAGTTTAAGCTATTCCCCCAAATGGGTCGCTTTACGCTGCGAGATGAAAGTGAGTATTCAACTCGAATCAATTTTGAATCAAACTAATGTGTAAAATATTCTTTCTTATAGATAAAACTATTGCCATCGGCAAGGTACTCAAGGTGATCGAATAAATTGAGCCAAGCTATATTCGAGCGCCCCGCCTTTCACTGCGGCTTTATAGCATCAGCAACAACAACAACTGCACCATTCAACAACGTATGCCAGACGACAGAAATGAAAATAACGCCAACCGCCAACGCAACGCTTTCTTCACATAATTGACACACACACACACACACACTTAATTACACACTCAGCTCACACAACAACAATTAAGTTACTTTACTTTCTCCACACAACAATTTTACGTATGCAGAACAACAAACAAACAATAGCAATTGATTAGAGAAGGTTTATAGAAAGTATCTAAAATAGAAATGGAAGCAAAACGTGAGAAATATAGTTCGGTAGAGAGAAAACAAAAAGAGGAGAGAGAGATATTGGATAAAAGAGAGATTGATCAATCGAGAAGCGATTGAGAAAGAGAGCAACAGAAATGCATTATATATGAATATAAACAAACTATATTATGTATAACTAAATCATGGAAATTTAACAAAGATGTACTATTTATATATATGTACATACATACATGCAATATGTATGGCAGAATGTGAGAGATATTGTCGGTTTATGATTACGTTTATTCAATGAGCACCTCGTAATTGAAATTGTTTTGGCTTGTGTTGTGGCCAACTCAAGGACATTGAGCATCAGCTGCAGAGATCAGTTTATTACTTGTAACTTGTAAGCAAAGAAAAAAACATTATATAGTATGCGAGTCGTGAATTTTTTAACACTAAAAGCTGCAAGCTAAACAATTTTTATATTTATACAAAAACAAAACGTAAACGATAAATAGTTGCCAATCCTTCCCCCCCCCCCCCCCCCGTGCTCCCATGATTTACCTCCCCTCTAATGATATGCTTTTGCTTCTCTGCCTCTGATTTTGTTACGCGCCGCTTCTAAACGGGAGATGATGATGTGTTTATGTCAGTAATATTACGATTTAATTCTACTATATATATTCTTCAACGAAAAAGAATCGCTTTATATTAATTTTAAGCATAAATTGGAAGACGTTTTGATTAAATTGTTAGCTCAAAATGATGAAACTGGTAAAATGTGTATGAAAATAGTAAGCGGAAATCAATAACTTAATTTCTAATTGTTAATATTAAATTCTAATGTTCGATATAAAGAATTTTATTTTTGCTGCTTCACGACACTAATTTGATTTTATGAACATATATTACATTTCTTGTATAATTAATTTAGTTAATTCAAGGCAACAACCGCATTAAAAAAAAGAAAACAAAACAAAAACGAACCAATTATGAACCGAAATAAAGAATGCCTTTTTTGCTCTTTCTACGCAAAGAAAAAACCCAAATGTATCCTATTTGATGTATTATGCTTAAATTCAAAAGTTCATTTTGATTTATAAGTGCAAACACGAATGTATTTTTATAATTTTCTTCATATACAGGACCAAGACGCCAAGACGGTTTCAGCTACTCACATTATGAGCTCTCATCGACCAATTATTTGTTTGTATATGTTTTCAATTGATTTTTAACTTCAAAAACCCTGCGATATTATAATTTGTAACTCTCTTCACACTTGCGCATCTAATATAAATCAGTAACTTAAAAGTTGAATTCAAAGTTGTTACCATTTACATTTTAAACACACTCACACACTCAATATATAACGTTTGAAGATTTAACACACTAAACACAACTAAGTTAAACAGTCGCCCATATATTTGAGTTAATTGAATTAACTTAAAGAATGTCTGTAAAATCGAAACACAAAAGCTAAACTCTATTTAACAAGAAACCTGCTTTTTAACGCTGCTTTCCGCGCATTCTATTTAACAAAAGGCGATCAAAAGAAATATTGAAAATACAATTGTTAAAAATCTCTCCGACAGTTATACATGATGATGGATGATATTTAAATGTTTCTCAAGACACTTACTAAAATGAATATACATACATAAAATATATAATACGAAAAAAAAAAACAAAAGAACTATGCAACTGATAAATGAATAATAAAAAATTGTATGAAATAGATACAAACGAAATAATAGAAATTATATAGACAAAAAACGGGAATATTTATACAACATAAAATGTATTATTATTATACATGTATGTATACATATTGACAAAAGCAAACAAAAAACAAGATCCGTATAAATTTGAACATTTTTTATCAATAAAAAGCGAAAAGAAAAATAAAAAGATGAAAACCAAAACGAACCAACATACGAAAGACTTTTATGTAAAAGTGCACATTGTAATTTTCTCTTTAATATCATATTTAATTTGTGTATTGCTTTGTATATTTTTAAATTCTTCATTCAAACAAGCAAGCGCTAAATGGAATCGCGTGGTATTTATCGATAAATGTATATCGAACTGTATGAACGAACAATTAAAATGAAAGTTCACGCTGGAACCACAAGAAGTAAATGCAGATAAGATTATTTATATTTTTCGTTTTTTATTGATAAACAATTTAATTATAAATTTTTAATATTATTTGTAAAATTAAAATAAGGTTTTTAAATGATTTTATAAATAATCACAATCTAATAGTTTTTTGTTCCAGTTCAGAATCGTTCGCATTGGAAGTTCACGATGGAACCACAGGTAAATTCAGATTAGATTTTAATTTTTGTTTTGTTTTTTAATGGTAAACAATTTATACGTATACATAAATTCATCTTATTATTTAGTCAATTAAAATTAAGATTGCTAACAAGACACATGATTTTATAACAATCATAATATGAACATTACTCTTCCAGTGCACAACTGCGAAATGTTTGTACATATGGCTGTGGAGGTTGGAGGTGGATTAGGGATTGGAGGAACCCAACCGCTTCAACTATCTAGGAAATTGAGAATTTGCGATCCGCATTCTCTGTCTTTCTGGCCAACAGCGGCGTAATAGGCTGATCGCGTCTGTTGGCTTCCTCGATGCGTTTCGTCTCCTTGTCGCCATAGAGATCCAGATCCCGGCCATAATACCACACCAACCAATCAAAGAACACGCCCATGAAGGTAAGAACTGCCAAGAGAACAAATTATAGACATATTTCAACAAAATATTTCAATTGCTTTTCTCAACTTACAGACGGACACAAAGTTCACCGAATAACGGAATCGGGTTTGGTCATGAAGCTGACAGTTGCCAGTGCCATTGCAAGTTTGTGTCCACACCAGGCAAGTGGAGTCAATGATACGCCCAAAGATAATGGGACCCGGAATGAGAGCAAACAAACTGACCATCATCAATGCCAGACCCTGAGCAAAGGATTTGTCCTCGGTGGACACGGCGCGATAGTTGACCAAGATGGTGCCAATGCGACCGGAGCAACCGATCCAATTGATAATCATCGAGGTGAGCGAGAACGTCCAGAAGGCCGTGTTGCAGCCCTTCATACAAACACCCGGCTCCAGAACGAGTTTGGCTATGGCACGTTTGCTTCTCGACAGCAAATCATCGTCAAAGATTGCGGAATAGTCATCGTCAAGCAAAGGCACGTCGCTGAGGTCGAGATTCTCGCCAACTGTCAATGGTCTGCTACCACTGCCAAAGTTCATTAGCGACTCATCGAGTCTATCATCTGGTGTGGGAGTTATTTCGGAGCCTTGCACCAGACGCTCAGCGGCAACAAACTTGGGGAGCACTGTCAACGATTCGGTGAGACAGGTGCAGTTGTCGTAGAGCTTCGTCTCGGAGTCCCAGTTGCTGCAGCCGGCATGGCAGGCCGAGAAGTAGGTGGTGTCGCTCTCCACGTGGCAAACCGGTGAGTAGGCGACGCCTTCGCAGCCGCAATTTGCATTGCAGTTGGTGGTCAAGTTGAATCTGATTTAAAAGTTTATTATTTACTACAGTTTAAAGAGCTACCTGGAGGATTACTTACTTGCCCACATGAGCTATAGACACAGAGTCGGGACAATAGAGGAAAGCATAGGCAACTTGACCTGCAGAAAAAAACAAGTTATAAGCTACTCACTTCAGAGTAAAGACTCATCAAACGTACCGCAAATGTAGATCAAGCCCACGAAAATGTTCCACATCAGCACTTTGCTGACCGCCGGCTTCTTCTTGGTCAACACCAGACCCGATGTGATGACACCAACCACCATGCCAAGAATCGAAGCGGGACCCACAATAATTGTGGCCTTTTGCGCCGACTTGTGGAACATCACCTCCATGTACTTGCTGAGGAACGTCATGAAGCCAGAAGCGCTCAGAATGAAGAAGACGCCAGCAATGATGTTGAACATGAGCAGCTTGTTGCGCAGCAGACGCATCAGGGCACGAGGGAAATCCTTGAGCTTAGGCAGCTCCGAGTTGGCGCCAGCAACAACGTGATCCAGAGCAGCATTCGAGGAGGAGCGACTGGTCAACGAGAGACCTTCCTCCCGACGCAGTTCCTCGGTGCGCAGCACGTGCGGCAAGTGTGAATTGTGTTTCTCGGCATCGGTGTTTTGTTTGGGCAGCTGCTTGGGGAAGAGTGCTATCAAACCAGAGAGCAGACACATCAATGTGCCCAGGATAACCCAGCCAAGCCACCAGGCGCCCAGCCAGCGTGGATCCTTGTCATCGATCAGCGGTGTTTTAGTGGGATCAATAAAAGTGTTGAGTGACAAATAACCTAGAAAGGATGTAACAATCAGGTGAGTGAGAAGTCCCATTATTTCGAAAGGGGTTTTATCTTACCAATAAGAAAACCAACTGCGGGTCCAATCATGCGCAAAGCCATCGCAATGGACAACATGAGTGGGGTATTCGTCCGTTTAGTGTTGTCATCCAAGTAGGTCTGACCCAGAGCATAGTACATGGTGTTGCCAATGCCCAGCACAAACTGTGAGCAGAAGATCAGCACGAGGGGCACATAGTTGAAGAGCGTGTCGCAATCTTGTTGCGTGTTTCCCATGCCGCACAGTTGTCCCGCTTGGCTCTTGAGAGCGTTGTCCTTCTGCGAGTGCAAATAGGATTAGGATTCGATGTAGAATGTTGTTAGGTTATTCCCGACTTACGGCCAGTGTAAAGTTGTAGGTCGTTGCGTTCTGTAGTGCATCCTGATACTCTTGGGTCAACATCAGAACATCTTCGCCTGCGCCGTAGATAATGTGCGGCAGCACCAGAATAAAACAGGACAAGCCACAGATGGCAATGCCCCAGGCTATCCAGCGGGGGCGATTGCGTTGTCCACCGATGTAGGACAAGATCAGCGATAACAATATCTGCGATATTTCATTGCCACTTAGCACAATGCCTGCAAGTTAGAATGTGTAAATTAGGCACTTCCATGAATAGGTTTTTCAACTTGTTCGTCACTTTTGCAATTTTTATTGAGCCACATTATTAGCAAAGTTTAAACTATTCGTAATCTTCTTATTGCTATATTAAACTTAGTGTTCACTCGCTGCAAATAAGGCTACAATTTTGTGTGATTGAAAAAGTTTTTTCACCTTAAAATATTGAATAAGTATCCCAAATGAATTTCCTAGATATTTCATATGCACATCTTGAATTAACTTTGATTTGTTTTAAACTTGTTTCAACTTATTTGGATGCAGAATTTTATCAGAAAATTATGAGACAATATATCAACATATTGTTAAGTAGAATTTCATTTAGAAATAAAATATTACAGCTCATCAATTCAGCTTTTAATAAGCTTTGATACTTCATTTTGTAGAACTAAATTTAGAAATTAAATATCACAGATCCTTAAAAGCTGAATTACTGATCTTTGATGTTTAATTTCTAAATTATATTCTACTAAATAAAATATCAATGCCAATTAAAAGCCGAATTGATGAATTTTGATTTCTTATTTATAACAAACTGATCTAATAATCCTTTACAGTATTAGTTAGTCTTGTCTAGGGAATAATTTCAATGCAGAATTTTATCAAATACCTTTTATTGAACAATTTCTTGATGCACAAATTCATTGACTTTTTTGTCTTTAATATTTTGTTAAACTTTGTCTTTTGTTTAAAGTGAGTTGCATTTAAGTCTCAATCTTATGGAATGTCAATCATTGCATTCTAAAAGTGTTCAACATTTGAAATTCTTGATTGTATTTTCTAGTTTTATACTTTTGTGAGTGATAAGAAATGTTTTGTCATTCATGAAATATGCTCTTGTTACATTCATTTTGAATTGAACTCAACTGCTATCGAAACTGCGTAATTTCTTTACATTTATAGAGTATGATTCGAATCGTAGGAATTGATTGATTGTAAGCTATCAATCAGTTGGAAATCGTTTCCTTAACTCACCCGTTGTCTGGCTGGTTATCTTGAAGCGCCTCTCCAAGGTGGTCAGCGTCACCATGAAGTACATGTAGGACATGGCTTGGATGGTGCCCAATAACCCATAGACAGCGATGAAGGTCTTGGTTGTGGCATATTTCTGCAGCCAAGCTGGATGCCAATTGCCCAGGCCACACAGATTGAGTTCCGATGGCGGATCCTTCCGCCTCAACTCTGGCATGTTGAATATTTGTTTTCCCCCTCTTCTTTTTATTTGCCAATTGTTTGTCTGTTCAGTGACTGCACTCGAGCATGTCGCGCTCGATAAGATTAAGAGCAAGAAGGAGAATTTATAGCTGCAAGCGAAATAGAAACAAAAATGAAGCTATTACAGATATATGAGGCCTGATTGCATCACGACGAACTCTTTCCCTTGGACAACAACGATATAATCGATCTCAAAAAAATAGTCGCTTAACGATGACTCTCTTCTTCAATAAAAAGTGGGCCGCATAAAAATTTAAATGGTTCGATACACGAATTCTTCGTAGTACATTGATTAGCCGGCCGCGAGGCGACTCTTGAGGATCATATTAGCGCACCGGCGATTAGATAAGCCCTCAGCATTGGCCATTTATTGCAGCAGTTGAGCGTGAGCGTGAGCTCATAAAGTGATCTGCGGCTACTCACTAATTGTTTTTCACCTAATCAAAATCGCCAACTAATGCTGAGTGTTGACCTCGTGCCGAGTCAATCTTCTGGGGTTCTTTAAGAAACTCCTCAACTAAGGGCACAGCAATTGACGATCGACAATATATGAGAGACTGTCTGGTAACAAGGCGTTATCTTATCGAAAACGTAGAGTTCCCTTAATCGCGTATACGACGCATGGACAGCTCAATACTTGAGCAGTTCGACTATGTTTTACCCTGTTTTCAATGGGAATTAATAACAATCAATGTGATTACTTTTTGCTATATTGCAGTCTAGTATAACACAAAACAATCTCAAGTAGAGAGCGTAAAAGAATTCTTGGAATCAACTTACTACACAAAAGTGACCAGCAAATGCACAGCAAACAATAAGAAAGATTAACTTTGGCCATAAATTTATAACAAGTCAACAAGTCTAAATTTCATTGTTCACACAGCTAGCTCGTTATGCTAGGTCAACTTTTATGGGGTTTCTTCAAGTTTTGCTAAATTCGCCTTGTTAACAATTAATTAGTTAAAGAAGAGTCTCACATAAAAGGTTTTTCTTCTGTTGTTTTAGCTTTCAAACTAATCTTGCAATAACCAATGATCAGTTTATCGATAATAACACACACAATTATCACTTAATCCGAGCATACTTTCAGTAAAGAGGTCGAGCAATCAGCCAGTGTTTGTTTTATTAGCTAAGTAAACCTGGAAATAATAGTTATCTATGTGAAGTGTTCCTGATTTACCGCCATACGGTTATTTAGCTATTATATATGCTATAAATTATTTGTATTCCAATATTTTCCTATGAATTTCATTTTATGGTTTGATTGAGATATTAGATTACTAAGTTCTACATAAAAGAGCTCATTACCTCAACGATTATTTCGCCATTTGTGCACTAATTGAATTCATAGTAAAAACAGTTTGAATTATATTTGAATTACATTTGAAAATTAATTCTTGATTTGGTACTCTATCCTTTAACTAATTGAATTTGTTGTGTTTAGGTGTGCCTAACAAATTGCTATTAAATCGATTCAGGATATTTGTTTGCCACTTCACCTTCGGCAACTCAATGCGATACTATTTCTGTGACTGTTTTTTGTTAGCTTCAAGAATATTATTTACATTTTATCACAAGGTGAGCGTCAAATGCGATTAATCTTATCGATACTCGAACGCACTTTAAATATATAATTGGCAGTTGGCTCAGCTCAGTTCCTTTTGTATATGGAGGATTTACTAAGGCGAAAGCGACGCGATCGTGATCAGGAATTCAAAAATCCGAAAATGGGAAGCGAATTGAGAACCGTGCAGCCGCGTGGCGCGTATCAAACTGTTGGCTTTGAATTTTGTGAAATGAGTTGGCCGGCAGGTGATAGTGTCGCTGTAGACTGTGGCGATAATTGTGGCTCGATAATACGCTATTATCATTATCACCGAAATATACGCGCTTGTAAATACGGGAGAGCGATTGCGCGTTACTCATACGCCGCGTTGTACGCTGAGGACCCACGTGCAATTCAATTTGTCCACAGCGAAGCGCGGTTTATTCGCACAAGAGTGCAACTGGGCAACAGTAACAGCAATAACATAACAATAACAAAATGCGACAATGACACTATTACTATTAATGTCCTCTCTCTTTCGTATCGTCCCCGTCCCCTCCCGTCTCTGTGCTCGCTTTAGTTCAGCTCAGTTTTCAGCTCTCGTGATTAGATTTGTAAGTGAATTAGCAGCTTAGTTTATTGCGTTGCTACGAGGGCGGTCACAACAGTTTAGCGTTCGGCATAACCCTTTACATAGAGCTCCGGCTCGTTGGAATTGGGGAATTTCTTGGGTCGTCCAATGGTTAGGAGCATGGACAAACCGCTGCCCAGAATGAGCAGCAATAAGACCGAGGCAAACAGCACTTGAGCGACGCTGGGTGTGAGAAAGTTCTGGCAAAGCCAACAGCTCTTTGCCACATAATCCACATCAAGCATTGTAAATTCATTTGCTACTAAATAATTGATTAACTTTTTGAATATAACTTACAAAATTCAACTTACCATTCAACTCGACATCCATGTAAAACATGGAGATAGTGATGATTGAACCGTGCTCGGAGTAAAGAATCATTTCGGGACAGCAGAAGCTAAAATTTCTGCCATAAAACAAGAGATCGCGGGCCATAAAATGTTGGTTGTAGAAGCGCATGCGCCAAATTTGCCAATTTCCCGAAACGGGCAGCACATCGATGGCCAGCGGACCCATCGCAGTGCCAATTTCCAAAATGTATCCTTTGAGTATGTTGCTATCATCGGCCAGTGTCATTTTTAGCGGTGCTTCGCTGCCATCTAAGATCTCGACATTGGTGCGTTGGTAGTTCTTGACCACTTTGTGACCTCTTTGTTTCGCCGCGGCATACGTGATCTTTCCGATGGAGACAACAGCCAATGAGTGACGCAACTCTATTCCTTCTTGAGGACGTTGGCTTGAGTGGGGTTCCACAGTTCGCACGAAATCCTGGCGATTCTTTTTGCTGGCAATTCGATTGCGACGTCGCTGTTGTGCTTCGAGTTCCTCAAAGTGAGCTGTGTAGATTTGCACAAGTGCACAGTCTTCAAGCCGCTTCGAAATGGATTTCATAAAGCTATCTGTTGGGCGGGAAATCCTAGTCTTAATAGAGGAATTTCAATTGCCGACATACATACCATGTTCGTTTAATTGGCCATCGGTGAAGTTAAAGATGTGTATCTCAGACGGCATACAAGACGTTTCGAGCAGCGATGTTGCATTATCCCAGATTAAACTCTGATTGCGTAGCTTACCAATTGCTTCGAGTGCAGCCAACGGCTGATATACTTGGCTGTAGTAATTCAAAGGCTTAACCTGACGCAGAAAGGGAAAACAATCGAGTTCCAAGCAGCTAAAGTCCTTTGAAGTCAACTGCAGGCGGCATAAAGTTATACTTGGAATTGAAGTTGCAAGTGCCACTTACGTCGTTCGCAAAGTACGCAATTATCATACGCGGAGTCGCCTCCTTTGGCTGCAGCATTTCCACAAGCCTTTCTGGGCTCACATATTCAAAAATACTCGGCGATTTGGGTCTGCGTGCAGCATGCAAAAGTTGTTTTTTATTTTAGCGTCAAGTAATTAGTGTTTCTCTGCAAATTTACTTACAATTTAACGCCCCAAATGATGGCCGGCGGTGTAACAGGCAGCTCTGCTGCAGCAAAAGCGCCTAGAATCAGCAAAAAGTTAATTAATCGCTGGCTCAAAAACATGAGAAAGGTTGTGACTTTATTTTCGAACTGCAAGTAAACACACAATGTTTATTAAAAATAGTTTGACTATTTGAAAATTATTTAATATGCTTTATTTTACAAGGCATACTAAGTTATTTAATATCTCTCCATTTTATATTGCTTTTTCCATTTTGTTTTTATTGCTAAGTGAATGAATCCTAGTGAGTTCCAAATGCATAGCTGTTAGCTTTGTGTCATGCAGCTGCATAAGTCCAGCCTCGTGTAGCAGTCAGCAACTGATCGTATGTTGCAGTCGTATACATGCTTAGCAGCATGTTGCTGTGCGCAACAGATTCAACTGCCGCTATCAACATTAGTGAGGGCGTCGTGCTTGGGCACATGTCGCTAAGCAGCCGAGTGCTCTTTGGCGCATGTTGCTAGCTGTTTAACTGGCTTACTTGGCCACATGTTGCTGTGCAATAATGTTGAAATCACGCAGCAGAAAGAAGGGAATGGGTTAATTTTGAAAATAGCGATAAGATAGCTGGAGAATGCTTATCAAAAAAAAAGAAAAACGCAAGGTGCGCTCACAGAATAGTACTCCATCACCTGTGTTCAGTATATAAACGACAATCGCATCGAATAGTCGCGCGAATATGAAACTAAATAAGTGATAACAGTGTGCGCATTAAGTATACGAACCGTAAAACGAATTATACAAATTGAATCGAATTTCGAATAAACCAAATTACGAAATGGCGCAAAATACGCGAAATTCAGACATGTCGCAAATAGCAGTGAATGCGAATAATATTCCAGATGGTGTGTTTCCCTCTTTTCTTCTGTGACATTCAAGTGTATTATTAATCTGTCGCATTTGCTTCTTTGCAGATAGCGTCGATTGTGGCATCATCGGATTGGGCTGGTGTCGTGGCCCCGCCTGCCAGAAATACGCCCGCCTACGCACCTTCATCATAGTGCTCCTCAGTTCCGGCATGCTGCAGGGAGCTTGCGAATTGTATTTCCGGGTCTCGGCCAAACAGGCCGCCTTCCAGTATGGCTACAATCCTCTCCTAGTCGGTGAGTAAGCCACACACACACACTCTCACACACAAACACGAACTTATCGCGCAAAAATGGGAATTTGCTGAGTAGTTGTGTGTGTGTTGTAGGTGTTGGCCTCAATGGTCGTCGAATGGGGCTGAGGTTTTCCAGATAGAACGAAAACGTTATCAGTTTTGCGATATTGTTTATTATGCTGTGCGAGTGTGTGCGTATTCGTCATCAGATATAATAGTGTGTGTTATGGCTGGATTTCAAAATGTGTAATCATAACAACAATTGGCCACATTTTGATCGAAGTTGTCCAACACGTTTACTGTTACGATTACTCAGAATTACGCTGAGTTTGCCTTTTGTGCCACTCTCTGCTGCTGCCACTGCTGCTGCTGCATGCTAAATGATGGAGTGATAGATTCACTGATTGATAGACAGTGTTTGTTTAGGTTTTGGAATATAGAAGCGGCATTTACTGCAGTTGTTTCGAATGCCATTGGGTTGTCCTGTTGTCCACCTGTCCGTCTGTATTACCAACTGTACAATCAAAGACTTCTTGTATATCATATGCACACATATATTAATTGCATAAAGCACTAGTTTTGCTCGTAAAACGAGATGAATAGATTTTAAAGATATAACCTTACGTTTTATTTATTAATTGTAGTAAAAATACTTTGCATTGCAATGGAATTAAACATTTTAACGTGTTCTATAGTGAATATGCTATTTAAGAGCTAACTAAAATGTAGTATTTTAAAATATCACGTATACGCCTTGTGCCAACTTATTGGAGTAGAAGGTCCCAGGAGCAAGTTTTACCAAACATTTCCTGCCAATCTTATATTATAAATAGATTTCAAAGATAAAACTTTAAAAGAAACATTGAAGTGTGTAAAAAGAAATATGCAAAGTTATAGTTGTATACTTTTATTTTATTAATTATGGTGAAAATTGCATTTCTACGGAAAGTGTATGCATGCATCTTATAGTTCACTATACTAATTATAATAACGTGCTTTAATATATCACGTATACGCATTGTTGAAGTAAAAGATCTCATGAGCGAAAGTTAAATAAATTAAGTTTTACCCAAAATTTTCAGCTAAGATTTATTATATATAAAAGTATGAGTCCTCGATTAGTTCAATTGCTTTCATTCTGATTCAAACTCTTTATACCTGTTCAGCTCTAAGCTTTTACACTTTTTATTTCTTATTAATTTGTATTCTTTTTGATAGCTTTTCCTTCCTTATTAATTCTCATTTACTATTTTAATCAATATTCATTTCTCTTTTTATAGATTGGCTGCTGGTGAGCAGCGGCCTCTTCCAGGCGGTGTTCGCTTTGGCCTTTGCCTACTGGGCGGACGTCTATCATCCGATCAAGTGGCTCGTTGGAACGCTGATGCTGCAAGCGGTGACCTGCGTCGTTGCCGTGATACCCTCCATAATGAACTTGTAAGTAACGAAACACTTTTCAAACTGTAACAGAGATTAACCTTTTAACCATTCTCTCTTTAGTGCCGATGGCGTTAAAGCGCAGGATGCCTTGGTGGATGCCAATCTGTGCTCCACATCGCTGGCACAGTTCCAGAAGCTGACGCTGAGCGAGGAGCAGAGCAGCACCTTGACGCTGGCGATGCTCTTTGTGCTGCAGCTTGCCTTGGGCATGGCCTCGTTGGCCTATTACACCCTGGGAGTGAGCTACATCGATGACAACTCGCTGTCCCAGGACAGTCCAGCTGTGATTGCCGTCATACTCGCTGCCAGGGCATTTGGCCAGCAGGTGGGCTCATTCCTTGTGCTCGGCGTGGGATTAACGAATGTGGGCTGGTGGCTGGGCTGGATTATCTTGGCGCCGTGTATTTTTGTGGGTGCCGTGTTGCTTGGACTCTTCCCCAAGCGGCTGCCCAAGACGGTGATTCACCAGGCAGCTCAACGGATTATGGAGCAGACGAATCTGCGCGGCTTTGGCAGCCAATTCTCCACGTACATGGACGACACGAACTTTTGGCCATCGCTGAAGCGTCTCTTCTCCAACCGGCTGCTCATGGTGAACCTGATGAGCATTATGTTTCTGCAGAGCGGCGTGCTCAACTATACACTGCAGGAGGAGAGCTATTTGCAGAGTCGCTTCTTTCTGCCCTACAACGAACAGGATGGCCTCACCCAGGAATGGCGTGCCTCCTTTGTCTCCTACTTCCTTCGACCACCCATCATGGCCATGGGCATGATTGTCGCCGGTTTAGTCATCTCCAAGGCACAGCTCTCGGCACGCACCATCACAGGGATAAACATTAGTCTGGGACTCAAATTGGTTGGCATCTTTGTGGCCTACATCTTCATCAGCTGCGATGTGGGTCCAGTTGCTGGCGTCGTCGGTGGCAAACTCACCCAACCTTATTGTGCCAGCCAATGTCTGTGCACTCCGACTGCTTTCATGCCTGTTTGTCCGGAGAACAGCACCGTCACCTACTTCTCGCCCTGCTATGCCGGATGTACCCAGAAGTCGACCATCAACAGCTTCAGTCTCTACGAAGGCTGCAGCTGCATGGGCGATCAGAGCACCAACAGCGCTGGCACTTCGCGGGCCACAGCTGGTGCCTGCAGTGCTGCCGCTTGCCAGAGCAAGATCATCATCTTCCAGGTGCTCAGCATCTCGGCTGCCTTCATGGTAGGCATGAGCGCCATTGGCAAGACGTTGATCACGCTGCGTGCTGTGCTGCCACAGGACAAAACTCTAGCGCTGGGCTTTGAACTGATGCTGGTCGGACTCTTTGCCTACGTGCCAGCGCATCTCAGCTACGATCTTGTGACACGTAAGTGCAGAGATTACTTTAATCATCGATAATTGGGCAGTGATTTGTGAGGTTGTATGCATTAACAATACCTAAATTGCTGCAAATATCGTAAACATGTTAGACTTCGAATTGTAATTCTTGCTCCCTTAAAACGTAGCTAGATTTTATACTCCCATTACTCCTTTTTGTAACTCATGTAGTTTCACTTTTAAACTTACCTAAACTCAACTTAAAAGTAACTAATTTCATTATTTCAATTAACTCTTTTTGTAACTTCTTAACTGTCATCTTTAGACAATCCTAAACTCAACTATTAAGTAGCTAGTTTCTTTATTTAAACTACCTCTTTTTGTAACTTCTTAACTGTCATCTTTAAACTATCCTCAACTCAACTTTTATCTAGTTTGTTTATTTCAATTACCCCAATTTGTAACTGTTTAAGTTTCATCTTTAAACTATCCTAAACTCAACTTTCAAGTTGATAAGTAAGAAGCATAAATTGAATTCAATTGAAGGCATAAGCCTGCAGATTATAGATGGTAGATGTCCTTTAAAAGTGAACTTTAAATTGAAGGAAAATACTCAAGGATTACAGACAGTAGAAGTCCTTTAAAAGTGAACTCTATGCGGAATTCAGCATAGAATCAAATTCCTCATACAGTTTACTTTTAAAAGAGTTAAACCTTGCTCTTATTGTCCTTTAAATGAATTCAATGTATGCTCCTTGTGTGTCCCCTTTTTGAAATTGCATAATCCCTTGGCAAATGTTATTCAATCGTTTTGCCAGGAAGCCAGCTAACTTTAGCCTATTCCTTCCTTGAGCAACAGCTGCACTTTGTTACATAATTGCTTCTTACATCATGCTCTGCTCTCTATTCTCTCGACAGGCACCACCTGCGTCTACTGGGCACCCAACTACGAGCGCTGCCTGCTGCGCGAGACGCCCAAGCACGGCAACATCCTGGACATCCTGACAGCCAGTCTCATCTTGGTGGCCGTCTTCTTTGACGTGCTGGTCTTCATCTTTGCCAAGGGTCTCAACCTCTACAACTGCAAGGTGACCGACAATAACTACACCCCCTCGCTGTATGCCCCGGTGCCGCATGAGGACACCCCCTTGCACTCGGATCCAGTCTCGACAATGGCCAGAGGCGGCAGCCCTGAAACGGCGACAACAGCAGCTTCCAACTCACCCATGCAACGTCGTGATGCACCGCAGGCCCTGGAGTTGCGTCCCGAAGCAACCGTGTTCCGGCATCCCAGCTCACTCACCGACTCCTCCGGTGCCCAGAGCATCGTTGAGCCCAATGGCAGCGGCGTCACCTACGCTCAGGTCGTCTTCCCGCCGGACAAGCGCAAGCCTGTGGATGGCAGCACTAGTCCCAAGCGTTTGGCTGTGCCCGCCAATGTGCCACTGCATCATCTTTCGGAAACCGATGTGCGCACTCAGCTGGGCACCCTCAAGTCCTTTAATCCTGCCCAGCCACAAGCTGAGTCACCGGGTCACGATGTGCCTGGCAATGTCAACGTGGTTTCCCCACAACCTAAACCAAATGCAGCTCCGACTGCGACTGCAAATCAACCCGAGGAACTGGATTTCAGGCCACAAAGTCCTGAAACCGATTTTTAAGGATATTCACAAATTTTTATTTTATTTTTCTTACTTTCGATTGTTAGCCATTAATTGAACGCGTTTTGTATTCGTAGCATTAACATTTGATTATTTATAGCATTACAAGTATGTCAGCATCCTTTTCCATGTCATTATCCACAAGTGCTGCACTTTAAAATACCCTGTAATAAGATATCCTGGAAAGAACTAGCACTTAACTACCAAATACATAATTCATCGTAATCATAAGCGAATAACAACAAATAAATAAATACTTAAACAAAATACTCATATTCGTCCTTTTTAATCCTTTGGGTACTATCTAGAATGCAAAAGGAAATTATTTCAGGATCGCAGTTTTTTGGTTAGAAATCTAATCGAAAACACAAAATCAAGCATAACTCAAGAACCGCAAGGACGATTTGGATGTCCTTTGGCAGGATGATAGTCCTTGCCAATTTACTTCGTTTGACACAGGACTCGCAAGGATCCGACAGGATACGGCCGAGTTATACGCTATTTTGTGCATTTAAAAAAGTCCTTGTAACTTTGTTCTTATAAGGATATTCGTCCTTTCGATGATGTCAATGTGTTTGTATTTATTAGAGTTATCCTTGGGCCAAAGGACATCCCGATCGTCCTTCAAATGGCGGAGATACGAGGGACTTTCCAAGATTTTGCCATTTTTTCTATGCCTCCCCCTTGAGAAAATGTCAAATTTTTTTATGGCGAAGATTTTTAAAATCCTTGAATGCCAATCGATAGTCCTTGTTACTCTGATTACAAAAAGGAATGTCCTTACCAGATCCTTAAGGAATTGACCGAGTTATGGCCAAAAAACGATTTTTCTATGAGCATTAATCGTTTTTCATTGCATACTTTTAGGGGCAGAAATTCAAAGCATTCAAGCCAATACAAAATCCTTCATAACTCGGCCATATCCTTGCGCATTTTCAAAGGATATGTTTTGCAAGGATCGCAAGGACGAACTCTATCGATTGGCATCAAAAAAATATGGTGTCATCTAAGAATCCGACACTTGCAATTTTTCAGTCTGAGGGCCAAAGAAAACTGGCTGAAATCGCAAAATCCAGGATAACTCGGCAACCGCAAGGACGATTGGAATGTCCTTTGGCAGGATGATAGGCCTCATAAATATGTGTTGTTTGGCACAGGACTCGCAAGGATGCGACAGGATACGGCCGAGTTATAAGCTATTTTTTGTATACAAAAAAGTCCTTGTAACTTTTATGCTATAAGGATTTTCGTCCTTTTGACAACACCAATCAATTTTTATTTATTAGTGCTATCCTTGTGCCAAAGGACATCCCGATCGTCCTTCAAATGGCGGAGATACGAGGGACTTTTCACGATTTTGCTAATTTTTCTATGCCTCCCCCTTGAAAAAATTTCGATTTTTTTTATTGAATAGATCCTTGAAATCCTTGAATGCCAATCGATAGTCCTGGTTACTCTGATTACAAAAATGTATGTCCTTTGCAGATCCTTAAGGAATTGGTCGAGTTATGGCAAAAAAACAAAAAATGTATACGCATTATTCGTTTTTTATTGCATACTTTTAGGAGCAGCCATACAAAACACTTAAGCCAATATAAAATCAGTAATAACTCGGCCATATCCTTGCGCATTTTCAAAGGGCACATATTGAAGAAGCAATTTCCTTGAAAGCCTTGAATGCCAATCGATAATACTTGATGTCCTAACATAATAGCAGAAATATAGATCCTTGCAGCGTTCTAAATTAGTTATTGCTAAAAAACGAAGTCCAAAGAATAAAAACGATTGATTGTTTTGGATTTTTGTTTGGTTTTTATTATAATTGTATTGTTTCCTTTAGTTTAATATATATGTTTTGCATTTGATTTATTTGTTTTAATCTTTTTTGTTGATCGCTTACAAACTAATTAATAAATTAATAGTTAGACTTAAAAAAGATACTTAACGCGTCTAAATCAATCATGGGGGGGAGCAAAATAAAACATGAAAAGCAAACGCATGACAAAGGTCCTTAAATAAAAAAATTACAAAAAAAAAAAAAAACAAAAGAATACTTTAAAACAATTACTTTAGTTGGATGGCTGCGACAGTGTTGCTACCTGCCATCACTGAATGCCCCGTGTCGAGTGTGTTCCGTAGATCGCAAGTTTTGTTAGAGTTGTTGTTGTTGTTTTGTAGTTGATAGTTGATACATATATTGTTTGTTTTGTTACTCGCCGACCTTAGACAAGTTGAGTCTCCGCAGGTGGCATTCTTGCATACAAGGATGTTGCAAGGATTGAGCTCACAAAACTTGGGGCATCTACGGAACGCATTCAGTCGAGGGAGGCAGGTGGTCAACACACTTTCTCTGTTATTTAATTTCAGTTATTTGCTTTGCAGTTAGCTAGTTAATGCTCTTCATTTGTTTATGCTTTTGCTTTCATTTTGTTTCTTTTTCTTCTTCTTCTTGTTGTTGTTTTTGTTGTAGTAGTTGTTGTGGCTATGCGGCAGAGAGTGTGAAAGAGAGATAGAGAGTAACAGAAATCTTACAACAGATTTGCGATTATACAAAAATTCGAAATTAATATTAATTATTAACTAAATATTTGCAATAACAATAAAAAATAGGACGACTTTTGCTTATAATAATATACATTCATTTCAGGCTTCTAAATAAGCCTTTTACATCTTTTTCATTCTCTTTTCTGCTGCTGCATTTTTTCATATTCTTCTTCTTGCATGTTTGCATATAGTTTATAGGGGGGGAAATTTGGGGGGTTATTTTGGTGCATACTTTTAAAGTTTCACACGCATTTCAAATTGTTGTTTTCGATTAGCTTTCACACATAGTTTTTTTTTTGTTTTGTTATGTTTACATATATTTACAATAATTGCATTAATTAATCAGATAATTAGATATTTGTTTTGCATGTGTGTGTGTGTGTGTGTGTGTTGATTTTGGGTGTGTGTGTGTGTGTGTGAAAATACATAATCTCAAAATAGTCTAAAAGTACTACAACATTTTCTACGAGCGTGTGTTTAATTATATTTTGTTAATTTGAAACATGCACAATTATGACTTGTTTTTCATTTTAGTTAATCAAATTTCTTGTTTTTTTGTTTTGTATTGATAATTAAATCATTAAATTATAAAAATAGCAGCTGTATTACATATTTATGTATCTATATAATCAGTGTTTTTTCTTTGTGTTTGTTTTTCTTTATCAATTAGAATTAAGTGAATAAAATTGTTGATCTCTGCTGCTGTTGTTGACACTCTTTCTTCAACTGACTCTCAAATGTTTTATAATTTTTGTTTTTGTAATGTAATTAAATGTATTTTTTTTAGCGCTTGCTTCGATATTTTCTTGCTTTGCTTTTTGCTTTTTACAATTTACAATGCACAATGCAAATTATCACATATTTTTCTATATATTTTCCTTTCTTTCCCTTTTCGCAAATCAACCTGCTGCCAACTATTCTCTTCACATCATTTTTGCATTTTTTGTTACATTTTTCATTATTAGTGTTTGGCTCAAATTCTACTTCTTGCGATTTAAGTATGTGTTTGAGGCCAAATTGTGTATGTGAGTGTGTGTTTGTGTGTATTTATTATTCTTATTTGATTTGCACAACTTCCTTCGAGCTTCTACTTAATAACATGGAAACAAAATGCATAAAACAAACAAATAAAATGAGCGTTTAAAATTAAATAAAACAGAATTGATGTGTTTATATGTTAACTGAACCTGAATGTTAATTCGCGCAGCAGCGCTCTCTGTTAAAACAAAACTGTCTGTTTACAGCGCCGTCGTTAACAGTCGCAGCCAGACTGTTAACACGCAGTCTATCCGCCTATGTCTATGTGTGTGTGTATGTGTGGGTTGTATGTATATGTATATGTGTGAAGGTATGTGTTAAACAAATATCACAATCGAGAAATTAACAAAATGGCGGCTGCAGCAATGCTACCGCACAGCAACAGCAGCAGCAGTAGCAGCGACAGCGACGCAACTTTAACAGCAAAATGTTATGCTGCTGTTCCCTCTCTTCTCTTTCTCGCTCTTTTTGAGCTTTTGTAATACTTTTGTTGTTACTTGCTTGTGTTGTTGTTGTTGCTGTTAAAGTTGCTGCTGCTGCTGCTGCTGCTGTCGTTGATGCGTTGCTTTTGGGGGATTGTTGTTGTTGATTTTTTGGCTGCTATCGCTTTGTCTCTGTCTCAATCTCTTGCAGCTTTTGCTTTTGGGTTTTTGTTTTGCGGCTACAACAAATTTCGACAAAGTTGAGTTGACATTTTTCATTATTTCGACATTCCAGTGCCCAGGACAAGGGGCCACTTAGCATTTTGTTTTGTGTGTGTGTTTTTCTTTAAGTTAAGCATAAAACAAACTATAACAAGCAGCGCACGCTTAGGACATTGGTCCATTTGTGCTGACGACCGCTGGCGCGACGCCGCTGCTGCCGTTAGTCGCTGCCTGCTGCTGCTGCACTGCATCGACGACTGAGACGGCTGCGTCGACGACGACGCTGCTGCTGCCGTTCTCAGCGCTGCCATTGGCGAGTATTGTGGATGGCGCTGCCGACGTCGCTGGACTGGTAGCTGCCGCTGTCGACGCCGCTGCTGCTGTTACTGTTGCTGCTGTTGGCGCCGCTTGAATGGCTGGCGTTGCGGGGGGTGCGGCAACGGCGGCGGGCTGCTGACTGCCTGCGATCTGCAGCTGCATTTGCAATTGTTGCAGCGTCTCCGGCGACATGTTCGATTTGAGTATGTTGTTCTCAAGCTCCAGATTCGAGATCTTATCCATCAGCTCGGAGATGCGCTCTTTCAACACTTCCACCTCCTCGCGCACCGCAATCATGAGATGCGATTTGACCAGATCCTGTAATACAAACGGAAATTTAATATTAGTAAACTGGAAATACATTTTTTATTATATATTCATTTTCATAAAGAGAGAGCTTGATTTAACACCTGTGTTGAGGTGTGACCGCAATAATAATCATTATTGTCATCTTGTTACTCCTCACTTAGCATTAACAGCTGTCTGCTGATCGAACATGTTGCATAACAGCGTTGCGCACTGTTGGACTGCGTGTAGTGAACAGTGCGTTAACAGCGATCGTTTATCGATATCGATAGCAGTTGAATAAAAGTATGGTGTCATATTTAAAATGAGCAGGATAATGGCGAAAAATCGATGTGAGCGCATTAAATGTCAAATAGTTCGTAGTCGACGCGACTCATTCATAAATTATTTTCGATGTTTGCTCAGCAGCATGTGGCGTGTTTTATTTGCGCAAAGCAATTTCAAAGAAATGTTATTGAAAGGTAAGTATAGGGTGAAGGGGAGGGGAAGGGGCGTGTAATTTCGTGGCCAATGTCAATGCCAACACGCCACGCGTGCCCCGTGCCCGTGTGTTTGGCAGTGTCATGAAAAAATTTAGTATTGCCATTAAGCGATGGCAACACACAAACAGCAAACAAAAAAAAAAAACAGTAAAAGCAGCGACAGATTTCTGTACAACGGTCGCCCCCTGGCGTCATCTCATTGTCTCCCTCTCAGCAGTTGGCGGTTGCATGTGCTGCTGTTTGTGGCACGTGCAACAGCAGAAAGCAGGCAGGTGAGATTAATTTTTTTTTCTTTATTTCGCTGCCACTCAGCTTATACCTAGTTCCGTTTTGATTTTCATTCTGCTTTGCTTTTTTTTTTCCCCCCCCGTTTTCTCGCTATAAATAAACGCATCTCTCGCTTTTTGGCCAATTTCACATCAAGTTTTGTTTGCTGTGATTTTGGCCTGATTTTCACTCTTCACTCTCCACAAACGAAGGAATATTCTCGATCAGGCAGCAGACGCATGCATCAAAATTAACGTCACAGTGAAAAAAAAAAGTAAAAATCGCATCAACTATATTTTTCTTGTTGCCACGTTGGCAAATCGCTCGCGTTTCACGCGCGTTTCGTGTGCGATTTTTGCTCTTAGTCATAGCCAAGTAAACAACGGCGGTAAATCAAAAAGAATTATGGGCTTCGGAGGAATGAGGCATGGCCGTCTCGCATGTTCACACAATCGCCGCCGTACGCTTCATTCTTTTGGCAAAATGCTTAAAATCTACAATATGCACTCTCTCTATAAATATTTGCACGTTTTTATTTTGAGAGGGGGATTTGAAAATTATGTATATAATTCATTTGCGAGTCAATGAAACGCCAAAAATAACAAAACACATACTAGATGTGCGTGTTTTTTAATAGATAGAATCTTTCTTTCGGCGACAGCTAATCAATTCAATTAATGCTTAGGAAACTGCGCAACGAATTGAAACAGTAAAAAAGGTGATAAATATTTATCAAACAGGTCTAACCGAAATATGTATTAAATATATTATTTATGGCAAATAAAAATAATTTATTACTCAGAGAGAGAGAGACAGGTGTGCATCTCATTAATATTAAATATTCATTTCAAATAGCTATAGAATAGAAAACAGTGGAGTTGGGTGTTTTTTTGTCTTTCCCTCTATCTCTGTGTGTTTTGTTGGAGTTGAGTTCGAAGTCGCGTCGCGTCGCGTTGAGTTGCGTCGTGTTGAGTTGAGTTGTGGTTGTGACGAGTCGAGTCGCGTCGCGTCGGGTCGAGGTTCGTTTGGGTTCACGCCTCTGCTCAGAGGTAGAGACAAACCTCATCTTCCCGTTGTTGTTTGTCTTTTATTTTATTTTTTTTTTTGGCTGCACTTTGCTCAACGAAAACCCATAAAAATACACACACAAGCACACACATATAGAGAGCCAAATATGGCGACCAAGATTTCTGCTGCCTGTCGTCGTCTTCACTTGTTCCATGTGCTCTTTGTTGTCTTTACTTTTGTTTTTTCTTTTTTCTCATTTTTCATTTTTTTTTCTGTTCATTTTCTTGGCCGAGTACAAAGGAATTTTGGCTGGCAAATTGGCACGAAATAAATGCTCGAGATTGACAGTTTTGAGATGCGTTTGACAGCCTAAAAGGTTATTTTTTTTGTTTCTTATTTTCTTGTTGGTCTATGCACAAAAATCAATAGAACTGCAAGGTGAAACTGCTTGTCCCCCCTTCTCACTCTCTACCTCGATTGCTCTCTCTGTCTACTCTTACATACATATTCATATATTATGTTTTTCGTTTGCGCTAAGATGATACATACTTTTGCATTTGGCACCATCACGTAGCAGGGACTGTCGTAGCCCTTCTGCCAAATCTCGTAGAGCCAATTTTCTGGCTGGCGAAGCGACATTGTGCCCATCATAATTATTTGCTTTTACTTTTCTTTTTGTGTATTAAAGTTTATGCACTAATATTTTTTGGTATGTTCTTTTCTTTCTCTCTCTCAATCAGTCTCTTTTAATGTAGAGTATTTCACTTGTCGCACACACTTGATGTTTTAAAATTGTTTGCGTTATATAATTAAAATAATTAGTTTATATCACAGTTATAGAAATGTTTCAAATATATGTATTTTTTTCTTCTGTGCTTTCTTTGCTTCTTTTTTTCACTTGTGTCCGCCTGTTTCTTATTTGCCGTTAACTTTTTCTTTTTGGTTTTGCGTTGTGTTTACGACAAAAGTTCAGCAATGACTGAATTCGCTGCGTAGCTTTTGGTAATTTATGAGACCGGCGCAAAGCTTTTTTTGCTTTTGCATTTGCATTCGACGGAGCTTTTCTGCGTGTTGCTTTTATTTTTTGTGTGTGTTGTTTGCAAGTTTACGATTGCGATTTTTGTTTGCTTGCTGTGATTCTTGAATTTAATGTAATTCAAAGAGTCTCTTTTTGGCTTTGCACAAATACTTTAAAAAACTTATCAAGTATTTTAATTGTAAAAAATGTTTTTCTTTTTTTTTTTTGTTTAGCGGTTTTGTTCCGAGTTGGTGTTGCGTGTAGCGAGTTGAGCTGGCGACTGAACGTCTGCTTGCAATTAGCGTCTGATTTTATATCAAAATGGCAGCGCCGCTTGCTGAGAGCCGAGAGCGCGAGAACGCGGCAAGAGAGCACGAGAGAGCCGACAGATAGAGAGGGAGAGAGAGAGAGTAAGCGAGCGAGCGTGCTGTGTATCTGGTCAGATATTTTTTTGTTTTTGCTTCATTTTTTTTTTGGGAGTGCGCGCCATGTTGCGACAGCTCCTCCTCAGCTGTGTGTGTGTGAGTGTGATTGTGTGTGTGTATCTCATACTCATAGACGGGTGTGTATCTTTATCTATAAGTATTTTCATGCAACTCTGTTGCTCTCTGTTTGTTTTGACGCGCGACTCGCCGTCGCGACTCTCGAGAGTCTTCTTCCATAATTTACAAAACTTTTATTTATTTATTCATTTTATTTACTACACACAGCAGCAGCAGTATATTTATGTTATTAATAATAATTAAACATAATTTTGTTTATTAAAGGGAGTATCAACAAAGCTCACGCTACCTTTCTTGGCTTTTTTTTGCTCGATTCATTTTGCTGCTCTTTTTTGCTCTGCTGTTTCATTTGACACTTTTTGCGCTGCGACGCAAAAACTTTACGACAATTTATTGCTTTTTTTCTCTCTTTCTTGTTTTGGTTTTTTATTTTATCATACAAAACACAAAACAACAAAAAATCAACATACTCGAAATGCTCAGTGAGCGAGCGAGCGTGTTCGTTCTTCTAGAGACTTTTTTGAGCAAACCATGCGGTGGCTTTCAACAACAACAACAGCAACCACATGCTGGTTGCTGTTGTCGATGAGGTGATGATGGTGGTGGTATTGGTTGCGGTGGTGGTTGTGGTGGTTTCCACCTTTTTGCGCATTGCGTTTAATGCTGAGAGAGCAAAAGCAGCACATGTAAAAAACAAAACAAAAAAAAAACAAAAAACACTTTCTTCAAAGTTTGTTTTGAGTTGTCGAAATTGAAATGCAGTTTATATAATCGAGTCAATTGTTTCCGCTTCACTTTGCCTTTGCTTTTGCAGCGTGGAGAAAAACAACAGCAACAACAAAACGAGCAAAGACCAACAGAAATTCAAGGGCTTGTAAATTTGCAAAACAAATTTGTGGAAAACATAAAGAAAAACAACAACAACAACGTTGGCAACTGTGTTTGAATTCAACACATGCGACGAACATGGAACGTATCGATTTCATGCGCATGTCGCAGAAGCCTCTTCCCCTTCCCCTCCATCCACACCCCTTTGACACCATACACAAATGCGGAACCCCAAAGTAAAGCTCACAACAACAACAACAACAACTGTCTCTGTCTGTAATATTTCCCATAGAACAAAAAGCCGGCACAAAAAAACATCCGCGTTAAGGCGGCAAAAATTGTAAAAAATCAACCAAAGTAAACAAATATGCAATAATAAATGGAATGAAATGGACAGAAAGCAAATAAACAAACAACAATTAAATGCACATTTGTACAAACAAATAAGTAATAACTCTCGCTCATCTGAACAATTTGTACTCTGTGACCAGAAAATACTCAAGTCGATTGCAAAACTGCGAGACCGCAAAGCAACTGCGTAGAATGCATCATAAAGACAACATTTCTAAATGACATAACGAGTGTGTGTATTAACAGTGCTCTACGGAGCACAGCTCTTGATAACGAATAACGAATAACGAGTTGAGGTATTAAAGGCTTACGGAAGGGTAACAATACATCTGACAGTTGGCAATAGTCGAGTTGAAATTGAAATTTTCCACTGTGGAATGTTAAAAAGGTTAATTGACAATTAGCACTTCCAAAGATTTCTGACTAATAACAGAAGAGTTCCTTTAACATGCCAAATGTTAACATATTAAGCTTAACAGAGCCTAACATAATGTAGAATAACAGTTGCTGTAAAATTAAAAGAGATGAAAGAAAGTCTAACTGAATTCAAACTTCTTTTAACATGTCAAAAGTTAACTTATTAAGCTTAAAATAATGTAGAATAACAGTTGCTATAAATTAAAAGAGATAAAAGTCAAACAGAATTCAAAGAACATAACAGAAGAGTTCTTCTAATATGCCAAAAGATAACATATTAAGCTTAACATAATGTAGAATAACATTTACTGTAAAATTAGCACTCTCAAGTAGCAAAATATATGTTTTTTATTAATATATGAATTCATTCGTGAAATTAAAGCTCATACGCTTAGTAACAAAATAAGGATAGCTAATAGACTAAAAGAAGAACAGAATATAACTCCTAATATAAGAAATGTTAAAAAACTTAACATAATATGAATGACAGCAAACATGTGTTGTTAAGTTAACTCTTTCATTTAGCAAAATATACAATATGCAAATACACTTATTAATTTATTCGCGTAATATGCAACAGTATTTAATGTGTCTCTACAATTATTACAAACTCGGGCATCGCGTAATAAATAGCTTGTAGAGAGAGAGTGAAAGGGGAAAGGGGAAGGAAAACAAACTGCAGTCACATTAACAGTCGCAATGACAAAACCTAAAAGGGGGCAGCGCCTCCCCCGCATGGCAAAAGTATATATGTGTATATATTTTAAAAGCGATTGCAAGTGAACTTTATAGTAAAAGCGTGTGGAAATTTTATTTCGTTGTTTACAAACAAAAGCCAAAAAAAAACTAAAAATACGAGAAGGCGACAACAACACAAGCCACAATGAGAATTGCAATAAAAGCAGCTCAGCTGCAGCGTGTGGAAAATTACAACAGAATTTCTATTATTTCTATTAGTTTTTATTATATATTGTTTCGATTTTGGCACGCGGTCAACGCGTGTGTGTTTTTGCGAGGGAGGCGCGTTTGCTAGAATAGAAAACTATATAGCATATACATATATATTGTTTGTATTGTTGTGAATCTGCGCCAATTAAAAGTGGATGTATTCCGGCTGATTCTGAATTCGATTTCGATTCAGTGACTGAATCATATTACGGCGCATGCAAAGGGTTCGAAATTAATGGACTTTGGGCTGTGAAAGCCAGATAAGATAATTGAGCAACGTCTAGATGGTTTCTTATCAATCGGGGAAACATCTCTCATGCATCTTACTGTGAAATGTGGTTATAAAACATTCTCGTAGACATGCAGTCTCCACAGCAGACTGAAGGTTAAAAGTCTGAGGAGAGAGCAAACGTCGAGTGTTGGAACAATTATATAAAACTTGTGCTGACAGTTGTTCAATTTGTTTTAGAGCATGGTTACACAAGTGAAGCAGGCATTATTTGCTCTGATTCTAATGCAAACTGACAGTTTCGAGTGGTCTCAAGTGACCATCGTGGATCTCATCCTATTTTCGACTACTCAAAACACAAAACTGTCTCCTCTTATCATGCCACCTGTCATTCATTTCCTCTGCAAAGAAGCGTTTTGATGTATCGACAGTTGTTGTGTGCCCCATTTGTTGAATTTGTTGAATTTGGCAAACGACATTTTTTTACCGTTTTCGCCCGCTGGCTGAAATTATTATCAGTGGAGCAGATCGAACAAACGGAACTGCAAAAAAAAACTGGACAAACAGCTGCTGATGCTGATCCCCTCATTATTATCAGCTCAAATATGTCTAATCTCTCTGAGAATTTCGAACCTCGAACTTGTTTCGCTTAGCAAGAGAGAGAAGCATTTGTTTTGATTTTGGGCAAGTGCTCAAAGAAGAGTCGCATTTTTAATTGGCTGTGCTGACGTATCGACGTCGAGAGCTCCTCTTTCATGCTAAATGGCCGGCAATTGAAATTCATTAAAAACAAATCAAATAACGACGACGACGACAAACACAGCAAAATGTCGCCAGCGACATAAATTTGAGAAGCCAGCCACAGGCAAATAAACGAGGTGGGGTCTCAATTTCGTGATTGGTTATATTATTGGAACTAAATACACACACACACACACACATTTAACTATCAGCTCATCATCATTATTATTGTTAGCGAGAAACTTATCAGCAGCTAGTCCCAGATTGTCTAGCAGAGCTTATCAGCAGCAGCAGCATTCACACACTGTATGCGTGATTAACTCAAAGGCAAATAGATCACAGCAGCAGCAGTTCAGCTCGTAATCAACTATTAGCACATTTGTTTACCAACACAGCAGGTAAACAAATACAAATACACACAGAGAGAGAGAATGTATATTCATATATTTGTATCTTACCTAAAATACACCTTGTTTATTTTGTCTACAACAAATAGAGCTGCCAATTTGCCCCGTCTCGATGATATTTGCATAGAAATTAGTATGGATCATCATCATAAGTCAAACTCTGACTCAATGCTTCTTCCTTTTCTTATATATATATCTGTGCAACTGTAGTTACTCACTGTATCGTATCTATCTGCATCCCTGTGGCACGTGTAGCCAAACAAAGCAACTAGTTTTCTTATCACAGCCACAGAAAGAACGAGAGCGAGAACAGTTGCCTGCTTCTGTTGCACTCAATAGTCAATTGTAGACATTTTTCTTTTTTTTTTGTGTTTTGCATAGAGCCAATCAAAGGAAATACTAATAAAAACGAGCTAAACGAGCTCAATAGCAACAACGGCAACAGCAACAGCAGTTTGAACAGCCCTGAACAGAGAAATATTGGCATCAAGTGACTGCAACACAAGGCATAGAAAAGGTAGTTGAGGAAACAAATAAACAAAAGATCTGTCTCTGAATCAGCCAACACTGAATTGCAGGCAAACAATTGCAATGATAAGCTAAACACTTTTCAAATTTCATTGTTTTTCTATACGATTTTAGTCAAAAGTGAATATGAGTAAAGAAAACTTTTCTTCGCAAAGCAAAATCAAAACTTCAACATGATTTTTTCTTTACGATCTTTTAATTCAGTGTGCCCAAACTTTATCTTCACTTACTTTCTGGTCACTCTCCTGCTAGTATTTTAGTATTTATACTTCAAATTTCATTGTTTCTCTTTAAGAAGTGGGATTTTGAAACACAAATGTGAACTTCATTGGAGAATATTTATCATGAATGAACTATATTATGCTCCTCTAAGCAAAACTTCAATATTTCATAGATCACTCAACGCGATCTTTTACTTCAGTCTTCAAATTATATCTAAACTGGTCACTCTTCAACAAAAATATAGTATTTAAGTGCTGGTATATAGTATATTAGTACTATATATGCTGCTTTACCTTATTAAAATTCACATTTTCATGTCATAAACTTGCATAAATTTGGCGTATTTTCAAATCTCAATTCGCCTTGATCATGCCAATTAGTGATCTTTTAATGCAATTTGATTAATTACTGTACACATGTTAATTCAAAAAATCAAATCTAGCTAAGAAATTGGGCAATTAGTTTTTATGAACTCAGCAAGTGTTCTGTGAATTGTGTGCAATTAAATTGCATTTCTGATGAACATATGTACATATATAAAACTTATGTGCCACCCACGCGATATTCACTAAAGAAGAAGAAGAAGAAGAAGAAGAAGATGACGCATTTGATGTGTTCATAAAAAGAAAAAACTTTTGCTTTCGCCCAAAGCAAAGAAAGCGTGCCAAGAATATAATAAAATTGAAAATTGAAAATGGAAAATGGAAAATGAAGAAATATTTCGTTGGTCACCTATAAGTTATAGTATTAGCAGATACTATATAGAGCGATTTGACAGCTCAGCATCAGCCTACAATATGATTATTTGTGCGAAGGATGGATAAAGATGTGAGAGAGGCATTTGCCAAAGACTTTGACAGTTCTAAATTAGGTTGATCGGTGCCGAAAATACACTGAAACATTACTCACTCAATTTTGGTGTCTTTCAGGGAAATTGTGGCGGCAAAAATACAAAGGAAACAAATATCAAAAAAAAGAGGAACGAACACATTTGATAATTATTTTTTTGGTGGCCTTAACCCAAAACTTGAGCAGACAATGCGAAAAAAAGAAACGGAATGGTTACAAGGATATTCACAGCGAGTTAGCTAAAGAACAACAACAACAATAAATAAATTCGAACTGCAATCTGATGTACTATGTATGAACATAGTTCTCTCTGTTCTAGTTGTCGCCGTAGTACATTGAATAAACATCATCATTGTCATTTTCATTTCTCATTTCTCAAAATTCAGCCAGAATTCAGGTCAATGGGAAAGTTTATTCAACCGTCGCGTAGCCACGCGCAAAAATAAACCTCTGGCGAAAAAAATATGAATACGTGATATTTCATTCTATTCGCAGAGGTGTGTGTGGGGGGTGGAGTGGAGTGTGTTGAAAGGATGTGCAGCAATTGGCCAGAGACACGTGTGGCTAATAAAATAGAAAAGCTTGGAAAAAAGTTCTAGTATAGTAAACCAAGTTGCAAAACCAAGTTTTTTGTTAGTACTAAGAATAAAAAGTGCTTCAAGAATACCAAATACATTTGTTATAAGAATCAAGTTTTCATAAATAAAGGGAATAATCTTATAGTTTTAACACTCAAAAACAAAAAGTATAACATTACATTATATTACAAGAATTTGTTCTTGTTTTAAGAACATTATTTCTAAGACAAACCTTCTTGATTTCAGAAAATGGTCTTTTTCAGTGTACTCTAAGTTAGCTGAGTTAGAAATACTAAAAATTAATATTAGATTTCTCTTTACACTTTTTCCCGTTTCTAATTATTTCCATATATGGAAGAATTAGTATTTCATTAGCTCATCACTTCACTATAATCTAGGCGATTTCTAGTGATAAAAGAGCTGACCCTAAACTGAGAGCTGATAACCCTACAATATACAGAATTCAGATTCAGATTCAGATTAATATAATTCCCTATTACTGATTCCCAAGTGAGCAAGTATTTTGAGAAAATCCTAAAGGAACAAATATGTAATTGTGTTTGACTTTTAATATAAAAATTAACTTGAAAATGGAGTTCTGAATTAAAAGAGATATTATGAATGCGAATGCTTGTAACTTCAGAAAACATATGAATATAAAAAATATTTTAGAAACTCTTCCAAAAAAAGTATGAAAAGTAGTTTAAGCTTCTCAACTACTTTTCATACTGTTTTTCCTAAGAGTTTCTAAAATACTTTTCAGACCAGCTTATCATCACATTTAACAAAGTGACTTAGAAACCCTTACAAAAAAAAAAACGGTAAGACAACTAGTTGAAAAGGTAAATTTGTTATCTGTTAAAATACTTGAAATAGCTAAGCAGCCTGGTAGACAAAAGCCATTAAAGATCGCCCATTAAAATGTCGCTCCGCCTACCAGATTTATGAACTGCTATTTTAGTGTGTGTCTCTGTCTCTGTGACCTCGGTGGTGAACGAAAGGGAACCTCGAGCAGCAGGCGTCAAAAGCAATTTTCCACGTTTGGGGACACAGTCGAGTTGAGTTGAGGCAACACAGAAAACACAGTTAATTGCCACACGCGTGCGGCGCCTTCAGCCAATTTGGCCAGCCATCTTTTACAGCTAATTTGCGCATTCGAATGCAATTAGCAGCAGTTCAGTCTGTCCGTCTGTTTGTCTGTCCGTCTGTTTGTCTGTCCGTCTGTCGTCTGGCTGCGGTTTATATGGCTCTGTGTGACGTCGTCTAGGTATTTGCTTGGCATTTGGGATCGAGAGACTGAGACTGAGGCTGCCTCTCAACTACCTGGCCACATGCTAATCCGCATTGCAATCGCAATCTGATGGTCAGAAGGCAAATCGTAAATTGCCTAGAGAGTTGTTGTTGTTGTTGCAACAATCTCTGCTGACTGCTGAGTTAATTGCATTTGTTTGGCTGCTCTCAGCTCTCAGCTCTCTGATGGATGATGCAGTTTTACGATCGCATTTTTATGCGGAATATGTGTGAGGTTCACATGTGTGTAAACTCCCAAAGTGCTATAAAACGTGTGTAAATTTCAATTGTTTACAACTATGTTATCCCAACATAATCCAAACTCAACAGCCTTGTGCCTAATGAGGCAGGTTTCAAATGAAACTGAGAGTAAACATTGATCATGTTTGAAAAATAGGGAAAACTTCGAAACTTGGAAAATATGGGAATTGGATGGGCTTCGAAAATGAAGTAGAAAGTTCAGCTTGGAAATTCTATATGTGGGTAGATGTGTTTACATATTTTTTTAAAGAGTAAACAAAATTTAGAAAACTTTTATTAAGAATTGGGTATTATTATTAGAGAAAACTTCGAATACTTTGAAATTATTGGATTTAAAAATACGAATCTTGTGTTTACTTTTGAATGAGCAAACAAAATTTAGAAAACTTTTATTTTGAATTAAAAACTTTATGTTTACTTTTTATTTTAATTATCAATCAATAATAAGCGATTGTCAACGATAAGAAATCAATTGGTTTATATAACAGAATGCATTTGTTCAGCCCTAATAATAGACCGGCTTTTATAACTCCCAAATGCCATCACCTACAGTTTTGTATAACAGAATTGAAGGAGCTTCTAATATGATTGTGATATGGCACCACGTATGACACTATTTATGGTCGCTAAATGAGCTTTGCTTATCGCATTACAACACTCCCCAAATACTTCACTCTTCTCTTCTCTCTTCTGTTTCTTCTTTTCGCTGTCTCTTCGTTTGTCATTCGTTCGCGTTGTTCGGCTCTCCACTTTGGGCTCTCTATGCATGTATCACACACAAATAGTTCGTAAACAAATGAGTTGTGAAAGAGGAATGAAAAATACATGCTGAGAACACGCAGAAAATTAATGAAAATTTGAACAGCAACAAGAACAACAACAAGAACAGCGAAAATAAAGGCTTCCTCACAAACAATACCCAAAAAAAGAACAAAATTATCATGAATTATTCAAGGCCAATGATTGAAGGCAGAAGCAGAAGCAGACAATACAATAACAACAACAAACTGAACAGAGACCACTATTATTTCATACTGTATCGGACCCTATTTGATGATCTGATGATATGCGAGGGTTGCTCGATGGCCAAACGAAAGTTTTTGCTTCATACTTTGATTACTTTTCGAACTTCCCTCGCGTATCATGCTCTCAATGCCTGGCCACGATCTGATTCTCATAGTTAATGCGAAATATTTTAATTATTTTGTTTTGCTAGCCAATGTTTTTCTTTTACTCTGCCTCTGTGTTTTGTTTCTTCATTTGTTTTGCTGCCTCCTTCGCGCTTGTGCTATTTTTGGCAATCATCATCAAGATGATTTTTTTAACGCCCCCGTCTTTGGTCTTCAGTCTTGATAGATTTGTCTGTTTGTCTTTTATTGAGTCTCCCCCCTCAGTTTAATGTTCAAGTAGTTCTCGATACGTCGGACATACTGTTCAATTTATTGTTCTATGGAATATTACTTTGCTCTTTATTGGAATTCATTGAGAGCATTGACAATTGTCTGGAACAATTTTCAACTAGCTATCCCACAATCTATAAGAAACTAATTGACTTACGAGCCGACCACAAAAAACCAGATGTTGTTTGTCTTCTCCCCTTTTTTTTTTGTTATTTTGATTATGTTCTCAAATGCTTACCTGCAAAGATAGAAGAGAGAGAGAGAGAGAGGGGAAAGAAGTGTGTCAGAAATAGGTAAACAAAATGTAAATTATGTTATTCTTAAAGTATTCGTGGAAAAATTCGACATCAAACTGTCAACAGCTGATGATATAGTACTGATATATATAGATTATAGATATAGTTTCTATCTCTCTCTTTTTCTTCTCTTCATTTTATTAATTTACGCTAAAGACTAATTATAAGATCAAGATGCCATCAAGCAAATTGAACGTGGCGAAATTTGTTGTATTTTTTTTATTTTTCCCATTCCCATTTAGTTTTTCTTGGCTAAATTATTAACGCGGAAGCAAATGAGAAACGCGTCGTGTTCTACGGATAATAGACTGCTTTATAGAGTTTATTGAGCTATTTAAGAATCGTGCACAGACATGATAAAGCAATAAATATAAGTGTAATATAAAGTATGTCTAACGGCAAAGGCATTTCTATATTCTCTAGTTGAAAGAAAACTTTCCAACGTGCTAAGAATTTTGTTTGTGGGCAGCAGATTGGTGCCAATTTTGAAGTGTCCAACTAACTAGCGACACAACACGTGATGAAAGAAGGCACATACAACATACAACACACAAATTAATCATCGCATTGCAAAAGCATCTAATTTTAAACGCTCGCTCAGAGATCGATGTGAACGCATCCATCTGCTGTGTGTTTGTTTGATTTTGTCCCGTCATATGCAAAAAAAGGCAAACGCGTTTTCTTTCTCATGCGCGAGAGTGCGATTTCGTTGGTGTTTGCGATCATGGCCAAATATATATATATATATACATACATCGTATACATCGTGACGAGGTTACTCAGGTAGGTAGGTGTGTCTGTCTCGAGCCGAAAAAAAAAACAAAAGTCACCAGACACATGCCACGCACACGCACAACTCACGACAACTCACGACGCAACTTGTTCGACTGGTTCGAACACAAACTCAATAAAAAAAAAACTTGAATCGATAAACGAACGCATTTAAATTAGTTGAAACTCGAGACTGGAAACTGAGACTACGACATTTGCAAATATAAAACATTTATGGAGAAATTATAAAGTCTAAGCGAATGCTCTAAACAGCATGAGCATAACAACTGGGCAAGAAATGTCAACAAAGATAATAGTAAAGATTGCTAAAGACAATAGTTAAAAGCTATATCAGAGATATATTAAGACTATTAAAGCTGTTCCACACAAAGAAACCTATCAAGACTCAATTGAAGCTCGAGTTATTTGGGATCATTCAAGAACATTTTAAGACTTTTCTTTGTGAAATTATAAAGTCTAAGTGAATGCTTTAAGGAGAAACAGAAATTATCTGGGCACTTTTCATTAGCTGAAAAGCAGAGCCAAGAAATGTAAACAAAGAAACAGTTGAAAGATATATCAGACATATATTTAAGCTAAAGCAAAACTGCTCTTAAATCAAATCTCATTTAAAGCTGAAGTTATTTGTGTTCAATCAACAACATTAAATATATTTAAAACAATTCCAATAATAATCTTAAATTCCTAACTTTCTATACTTCAAAGAATTCCTATTAAATACCTTTAGTTTATAACTTTTTTTCAATATATTTCAAACATTCCCATAAAATATCTCCTATATTTCAAACATTTCCAGTGAAGGAGCATTAGTTCCTAACTTTCATTAAATATATTTTAAAGACTTTAGCTCCTAACTTTCATTTCAAACATTCCAATGAAATAAATCCCTATCTCCCTTTTCAAGTTCAATTTGCAACTAAATTCTCGCCTGAGCTCTGGCCAAAATTAAACAAATTGATTTGTTCATATGTTTATATCTTGATTCATTTCTGTTTGCTGCATTATTTTTAGCAAATTTGTTTTGTGCTGATTTTGTTTGTTTTTTATTTGTAGCTGGTATCGTTTTTGGTTTCGCCGAATGCCAAAAAGTTAATTGGGTCAACAACTGTTTTTGTCATTTTTCAGCATTATTATTATATATGTATATACACATACAGCAGCAATATAAATGTTGTTGTTTTTTTAAACAACAAACAACAGCAACAACGAAATTTGCCGCTGCTTGACAACCAGCAAAACAAATCAAAATATTTACGTATTTTTGGCCAAGTGTGGAAAAACTTTTGTGAGTGGCTGTAAATGCTATTGTTGTGTGTGTGTGTGTGTGTGTGTGTTTGGGGCTATATCAAGTGCAGGTTGACAGTTGGCAGTTGATTGACATTTCTAGTTGTTGTTAAGTGGCACAAGCGTGTGTTGTTGTCTTTGGCTTTGTCTTTGTCTTTGTTTTAGTTGAGGAGGTGCAAATGTGAATTGGGAGAAATTTGTCAACTTTTGAAGCGCTGCAGCTGCTGCTGAGAGAGGCACAACCTTAGGCGTTGGACACACCCACTTTAAATTAATTTGATTTTACGCATATAATCAACAGCCATCAAATGGCAGCTCAATGGCAACAAATAACACTTCGAATATTGGCCAAAGTTTGATGTGGAATTCAAGTTGAAAACACTTTAAAAGGTCACAACAACTCGATCGATGATTAAGCGACTATTATTATTCGGAATTAAAAAACAATCTTGGCTTCTCGCTTCTCAGCTGTTTCCTCATACAGAAAAAAAACGCGAATATAATTGATGTCGATTCAGAACTCGCTTCAAATGCAATTATCGAACATACGGAAGATACTTCTATATAGAGAGTTGAATATAGCACAAAGGTCATTGTGTCAATATATCACAAAAACATTAAACACTCAGTTCAGAGGTGAACAGCGTTTCAGTCTATTGAAATGAGACAAAGTCACATTAATCATAAAAGCGAATTTTGAATAATGAGCAGCTATAAATAAATGTGAAATTTCTGCAGAACATTTCAACACTTTGCAGCGTATTTAGAGTTCGTCTTGAATCTGAAAACTATTTAACATTAATTTGTATGCAGGCGCCATCATCGAATGGGTGATATGCAAACAATATTTGTTACGATTTGAAATTTGCATAAATCTGTTTATTGTTGACGCTGCCGCAAACGATATAAACAAATAATAATAATAATAAGGCATAAATTATAAGCACAACAGACACAAAAAGTCAAACTGTGTGTTGGGTTTTAGCCGGTTTTTGTTTACGCGTTGCTTCTCTCTTCGTTTTTGGCACAAATTGGCACAAAATTGTTGCTGGCTAATGCGAGTAAATCAAATGTGATTTATTTTATATCTCTAGTTCCGTGTCTGTCTGAGAAATCTAGGCAGCAGGAAACGGCTGGCAAAAGAATAGACATGAAATGATAGGCAATTGCCTTGTGTTCATGTGTCTCGTCGTGTGTGTGTTTTGTGTTTTGTATTTTCTGTCTAATTAATTTTTGGCATGCAAAAAGTGAAAACGAGAACAGCTGCTTTTCGAGTGTGTGTCTGCGTGTATATTGTATATTATATAAGATAAAAACACTTCGAGTGGGTGCGGCTCTAATCTGCACGATAACCGAGTTCCACAACACACACACACACACACACACACACGCACACTCACTATCCCCCAGGGGTTTGGAGTACCCGATTAGCGTGCAGATATTGCCCCAAAAGTATTGGGCGTTCTATTTTGTCTAATCAAGGACGTTCCATGGCGATTGATAGTTAAGTAGTTCAGAGCACACTTTGCACTATACAAATGTGTGAGATTAATGTCGAGAGGCGCAATGAGAGCACACTTTGCAGCACACAAGCATAAGCAAGCTTAAACTCGAGTGTCGCAGTGAGAGCACACTTTACTATAACCCATGTGTAAGAATAAAATCAAGTTCCGCAATGAGAGCACACTTTGTAAGGCGAGAGTGGCAATGAGAGCACACTTTGCAGCTCACGTTCGCATGTGTAGGAACAATTTTGAGTGTCGGATGAGAGCACACTTTGCAGTATACAAGCATAAGCACATGCATTAACACGAGTGTAACACTAATATAATCGAGTGTCGCAATGAGAGTACACTTTGCAGCTTACAAGCATGAGCAAGTTTAAAGTCGAGAGCCGCAGTGAGAGCACACTTCACTACAACACATGTTTGAGAGAGAGCAATGAGAGCACACTTTGTAAGACTAAGCCGAGAGTGGCAATGAGAGCACACTTTATAACGTACATTAGCTCAATGCTAAGTGTGGGAGTGAGACCACACTTTACTGCATACGAATGTGAAAGAGTTGAATCGAGTATCGCAATTACAGCACACTTTGCCACATACACATATAAGCTAAAGTTCGCGGCGGTGTAGAATTTAAGGCACGCATAAGACTAAAGCTGAATTTCGATGGGAGAACACACTTTACTACACACATAAGCTGAGGCCTTAAGTCGAGTGTCGCAGTCACAGCACACTCTACAACATACACATTTAAGTTGGAAGTCGAGTGTCGCTGTGAGAGCACACTTTGCTGCCCACTTTGCCGATAACAAGCGCATTGGCTTGGCATGAAAATTGAGTTCGCTTAGCAACAAAATGCAGCAAAATGGCAACGAATACGTGCAGCAGCAGCAGCAGCAATTGAATACTAGTTTGAGTGCATGGCAAGCACAAACTGTGAACATATATATTGCTGGGCGATAAAACTGACCCACTTTCAAACTCGACGGCGGCGCTGACTGCCACCAAAACGCAAACTGCATCTAAAGGCTATGCTATCTATATCTATCAGACGCTCGTCTAGGCCAGTAAATGCACACAGCTGTAAGTTTAAGTGTGTGTGTGTGTGTGTGTGTGTGTGGGGCGTTGCAATGTCGTCACATTGTCTAAACAAGTTTCACGCTTGTGTGAGTGTGAGTAATTGCATGTGTGGGAGGAGTGTGTGTGTGTGTGCTTGATTTTGGCAACACAACAAAAGACAGAGAAGAGATACACATACATCATGACCTTGAATGTGAAATGAAAATTCTAGACGACAACAACCAAATGTATCTCATGCCCATTTTGTGGCATGTCGCCACCTTGTTGTTAGCCACATTGGCATGCAAATGTATGCAGCTAATTGCAACAAAGTTTAGTTTAGGCATCGACTCGTTTTTCCTGCGAATTGTTGCATGACTGAGTCACAGCTGTTTTTCCCTTTTCCCATTCAACTACTGTGTGAGCTCATCAGGCTGCAGCAATTGTTGTGAAATTCTACGCCCCAAGCCCAAGGCATACAAAACAAAAAATATTCCTCGACTCAACTCGACTCGACTCGACACTTGGCTTGCATTTCACACGAATTGAAAGTCGCCGACCTCCACTTCCCAGCAACAGCAACAGCAACAGCAACAATTACGAGCACAATGTGTTGCATCAAATGTCAAATTCTATAGGGAAACTTTTATGCTCAGTTCAGCTGAGTTCTCAAAACTACACAATAGACTTGGGTGCCGAAGTTGTCGAAGATGCAACAAACTAACGTTGCAACACGGGCTTTGCCATTGTGTGATGCAATCTGAGGCTGCAGCCAATGACGTCAGCTGCAACGACAAAGTCCGACTTTTATTGTTTCTCGATACAAGTTGTTAAACTAGAGATGACAACATGAGCAAAAGCAACGAATTTCTACTAAGAATATTTACAAATGAATATCGTAGCTAGTAGCTAGCTCTCTAATTATTTGTGATTTAGAGCTAATGTTTATGTTACTTGTACCTATTCCTATTCCCAATCCTATTCCTATTCCTATTCCTAATCCCATTCCTAATCCCATTCCTAATCCTATTCCTATTCCTATTCCTATTCCTATTCCTATTCCTATCCTATTCTTATTCCTATTCCTATTCCTATTCCTATTCCTATTCCTATTCCTATTCCTATTCCTATTCCTATTCCTATTCCTATTCCTATTCCTATTCCTATTCCTATTCCTATTCCTATTCCTATTCCTATTCCTATTCCTATTCCTATTCCTATTCCTATTCCTATTCCTATTCCTATTCCTATTCCTATTCCTATTCCTATTCCTATTCCTATTCCTCATTTTTCTGACTGCTTTCCCTACTCGTATCTTTCACGCCAGTTTTGGCTCACGATTCCGCCTCTAATGAGCCGCTCTCAATATGCTATTAGCTATGTTTTTCCCCATTGTGTCAGATCGAATGATAAACACGCAGTTGGTTGTCTGCCTTAACTAATTAGCACTATATGGACTAAGCCATAAAGCGGCGAGAGCGAGCGACTGACGTCAGTCGACATCGACTGGTTCAAAGTGCAATTAGGGCAAATGCTCAACATTCGATATGAATACAGATACAGATACAGATAGTAGACAAATAAATGCGATTACTTGTGGCAGCATATCAGTTTTGATTTGGCATCATCTCAACAGTCAACAGGCTTAGCACGCGGCTCAAACGCGTGCCCCTTTGGTATGAAAAATGAAAAGAGTAAAGCAGCAAAGACAAGTGCTTGGGGCTTTCCATTGGCAAATATGTTTGCCAGATGTGGCAACAACAGCATTGTTATGTAAGCCACTTGCCTATTATCTTTGGCCGAGCATAAACATGCTGGCAATAACATTATTATTATTATTTTTGGTGCGTTTGTTGTTCTATAGTCGAGTACAAAATGCTTGTTTCTTGTTTTTCTCACAAAGCACTTGCTCAAACAGAGCAACAGAGAGTGGTAAAAACCCGCACAGCTCTCAACCTGGCCAAAGTGTTTATAGCTTTGACTGACAATCTAGTATATTTTGTACTCTATGGTATATTTTGAATATAGTAGTATATAAATATACCATATATATATCTTCATATATTTATATTGGTATATTTTAGGCATAATACCGCACTGCTCAGTCACCAAATATAGCATTCGGTATATTTTTGTATTTTTGTAGCATATTTTCGGTATATTTCAAGAATAATACTGCTCTGTTTATACTTAAAAGAGGTAGCGGGTATCGATATCAATATATCAGATATATCATTTGCTATATTCCAGTAGTTTGCGGTATATTTTCGGTACATTTTTAAAGTAATACTGCACTGATTTTAAATGAGTATCGCGTATTTTGCAGTCGAGCACACTCGACTGTAGCTTACCTACTTGTTTTCAATTCTGTTTCATTTTTTATCTTATCTTTTATGACTATGCTCCCGCTTCCCTCCCCCTTCTTTAGATTTGTATGTTGTATTGTTGTTTATGGCTTTGTGGCTTGTTTTTCCAGTCCGCCCCGCAGTCAAATAGGCTTAAGCACAACACAAAAAAAAAAAAAGAATTAACACCATAAATGTCATTAAGTCATTAAGTTCCCGCTGTCCCAATCCATCTTATCTTGTTGTTTTCAAGTTTGTTTCCTTAACTGTTGCATATCTGTTTTTTTGCTGTCACACAAAATTGAGGAAATTTGATAATTAGCACGGAATTGAAATCGGGCAGACACAAATCGATAAGCTCAAGTGTTTGACAGAGATCTAAGAAATTAAAAGGCTCAAAAGTATGCTCCCAATTTGTTTAATCTCTTTTAGCTATTCCTCTATTATTCAGATAGCACTTATCTATATACTTTGAACACACTTTGAACTGTCTGTCGATGCATTTATTAAATATTAATCTAACCTAAAAACGCTATCGTCAATCATTTACTACAAGTGGCGCCTAGACTTTGTTTTTGTTTGATTGAACTGTTTGTTTTCTTCTACGAAGATGTGAGTATATAGTAAAATATATGTACATATGTATAAAACGCGCAATGGGCACGAGATTAGCATAATATACTCATAATTGGAACGTGTGAGTGTCATACTCACACTCACATTCACTCACTCATTCGTTCGGCTGATAGCTGAATTTTCTGTTTGAATTCTTGCTTATCGCAGCTGCTGATACGAAATATTTCTTCAGAGTCAGTCGTGTGCCTTTCAAATTCCTTTGCCAAAATATATACAAAATTGAAAGACAAACAAACCTAAAATATACATTTTTTAAATGCGCAAAAAAAAGAGGCGAAAGTGACGTCATTATCGCTTTGCATTGATTGATAAGCGAAATGTTGAAATACAAAAAAAAAACAACATTGTTTGTATATTGTTTATGCATAAAGAAAGAATCGTTTAAGGAAGAAGTCGCCCCATCAGTCAGACTTCCGCCCACTCGAAGGGCGTGTGTTGTGTTGTGTATATAAAAGTGTATTTTATTGCGATCGCTTGTTCCTGTCTTTGTAAAACAGGAAAAGTGTCCGCTGCACATAAATTACAAAAATATATATACAAGAATAATATGCAGTTTTATTTGAAAGCGAGGAAAACAAATGAGTTTTCAGCGGCTGTAAATCAACATCAAAAGAGATGCGACAAGTCTATATAAACTGTCTATCAGGAAACATTTTGGGCAAAGAATTAAAAGAAATGAAATATAAACTCGTTATTCTGAAAATATTTCAAAGCAAATAGAAATTTGCAAAACTTTGCTTTTATATAACACCTTTGTGTTATCTCTTTGTATTCCACACCTGTCTAAGCACATCTATTTTTAGGTATTGCTGGATATCCACCTCTACACTTGAGTCAATGTATCAATAATAATAATAATAATAATAATGATGCATAATGCGATGACTTTCACTTTGAAGGCTGAAGGCATTCGACATTTTCGGGTGAGAGTTGAGTTGAGTTGAGACTTTGACTTTGGCCATTTGATCGAATACGTTATAATTATAATGATATTATTTCGCCAAATTGTTTTTGCCATTTCATGGCGCAAAAATGTACTTGAAAGCGATTACATACCGACTGAGTATTATTATTATTATTATATTTTTCGCTTCGGCTAACAATTTATGGCATTTTTCGAGTGGTGGCGCGATAAGCGAAACGCACAGAGAGCGAAGCGAAATGTCTGCCATTTTGTAAACAACATGCCTGATAAGAAAAGCCCGACCCAAGCCCGATTAAAAAAAAAAAGATTTTATTTTTGTTCATTTTGCGCCAAGGTCAAAAACAACTATTAAATCCTGTTACAAGTGTCGAGATTGAGGGAAAAGTGAAACAATAAACAATAAATGAAAATTACTTTCACGGAAACTTCTCAGACGAATAGAAAGGCAAAAAGAATTGTTGTCATCTGTTTTTTTTGTATCATCTTTTTGGCCCGATGAAAGTGCAGAGCGCAATTGAATTGACCCAAATGACCAATAATGGTCAGCTTTGTTAGTCTGGGAGAAACAACACAGCACACAACATTTGATTTCGAAAAGGAAAAGTTGATTGACTTAAAACGATGCAGCTGCAACCAGCTGAAACTGCATGCAACAAGTAGAACCCAAATGTGTCAAACCAGCGACAAAGATCCGTCATAATAATAATAAAAGAAATAAAACAAGAAGTGGAACCAAAGCTATGGCAATGACTTTTTGGGTAGATTTTTCATCCATTCAACTTTTTTGTTACTTGCGTTCATTAAAAGTCCATAAAGTGTTTTGTTGAAGATTAGTTAAGAGCTGCAATTTGCTTCAGCTGTAGGAAATGAAATGAGCGATTGTTTTATTGTTGATTTGCGTCAGGTTTATTTCCCTAATTGATTTATTTTTTGGCATACGAATAAGTGCCACGATAAGAACTGGAACTATTTGGATTGGAATTGTGAATGAATCGGAGTAATAAAATCAATCATCTTAACTGAAATTTAAATTCAGCTAACTCAGACAGATGGTATAAGGAAAATGTGCTATTAAAACATGATAAGCTTTGGCTCAAATTGTGAATGAATGTGAAGAATGGATGTTGAATTTAAAAAATATGAACTGTTCTTTTATAGGATTGAAAATGTGTACAAGTGTGAATAATGTCATTTAATGAAAAATTCAAGGAAAAGTATTTTGGAGCAAATGCACAAAAATGTCACAAAAGAAACTTTTGTGTTATATGATTAAAATTGTAAATGAAGCTGAATAGAAAAATCATTCATTTAAGTAAAAATGGAAAGAAAACTTTTAAGAGAAAAGTACTAAATGAACTACCAATTTAAAGCCAAGTATCTCAGATGAAATATGAATAAATGCCACAAATATAAGCTGTTGAAATAATTGCCACACAAATTGTTAATGAATCCGATTTACTATTCGGTTATAATCATTCAATCCCATTAAAATTCAAAGCCACACAAAAAAAGCTTGTTATATGTTTGAAATTGTGAATGAATCCTCATAATATATAGGAGTATATATTCTTCTCACTTAATTGCTTTCACAATGCATTTCACTTGATGTCATTTTCTTCATTTGATAGCTTTACTTGTCAAGCCATAAAGTGACCATTCTATCACTCCAAGAATAGCAGCAACAAACAATCTGAGAACAACTCAATGCAGAGAGAGAGAGAGAATGAGAAAGAGAGAAAGCAAGAGTTGAAGCTCAATCAGAAAGCCGCCCACGAGCTGAAGGCGCAGTTCAATTAAAGCAACAATTGCGACTCATTCTTCAGCAGTTGCTGCTGCTTGGGGGGCATCTCAACGCACTTTGCAAATCATAAACACATAAATAATATAAAGATACCGAAAGAAAGAGTGACAGAGAGAGAGAGAGAGAGCGAGTAAAAGAGAGGGGGATCAAATAATCAATTGGCATCTTTCAGTTTTCATCGCTGTCTGCTGAATGTTGCCGTTTTAATTGAGTCTAAAAATAGCTGCGAATACGAGAACGAATGTGTTGAGTATGAATACAAGTGCGAGTACTCGAGTATTCAATTGAACTAAATTTGCACTTGTTCATTTCTAAGGACAACAAGAAGAAGAGGAGGCAGATGCAGAGTCCACTCAAGGGGGCAACCACAGCAACCACAACAGCAAAAAGTTGCGGAGGTCTTTGGCCACTCTCAAGTGTGTGTTTGATTCGCTTGGAAATGGATTTGAAGTGGCAGCTGGAACTATTTTTGTACCAGTGGCAAGCGGAAGATTTCAGTTAGAACCAACTACAACTGAATAGTGTTTAATCTGCGTTAGTTTAACGAGTCTATTTTTAAGTTAAACAGTCACTAGAAAAACCCTTTCTAACACCTCCTAACTCTACATGATTAACAATCCTTTATAGTGCTGAAATTTTGCATTCGCTTATCTAAAACTTGCCCCACAATCGTTTCATAGTTACACAAAAGCTATAAAAACTCGACTCAACAACACATTTTTTAATTCATTTTTCACGGCCAAAAGTTCGCGGCAAAAACTCAGATAAGCGCTCTTCTTGGTTGTTGAACAACAACATTGCACATTATAAAGATTATTTCGCTTATCAGCGAGAACGGACAACAAAAAGAGGGAGACAACTTCTTAAACATTATCAAAAAACAAGGATTTTTCCCTCTAAATATAGATTGATGACAAATGCAATAAATATACAAAATAAAAAACTTACCATTGCCTGTTCGATTTTGTTGTCAATCGCAACTGCACTTGTTCCAGATGCACTGCAAAAAATAGGAAAAGAAACGAAATAAATGATTAATGTTTATAATTAAAAAAAATGGTATTTGATTTCGCAAATCAATTTGGGATGCGGTTTTAATCAGACATCATAATCCCCTCAGGGGGGAGCATTTAAAAATGTGATGTGACCTTGTGGCCAATTGAGGTCAATACGATGATAAAACTTCCTCCAACGGTTTTGCAAATGTTTTGCCACAATCGGAAAATAAAAGAGCCCCCATTTAAATGCAATGTCAAATGCGCAATTAAATTGTCAGCTTTTCGCATTAAAATTACCGAAAATTTGAAAGAGACAGAGAGAGAGAGGGAGAGATAAAATACAAGAGATAATAAAAGAGTCGCCCCATCAAATGTGTTGCAAAAAAAACCGCAACGAGTCTGATAATTCGTTTGGCTCATTAAAATGATTGAATAGTCTGTCTGTCCAGCAATCCGGCTGTCTGTCCGTCTGTCTGTCTGTCTGATTCGTTTCTCTCGCTCCGCAACGGTTCGACAATTTTTCAAATGGTTTTAACATGTCAGTGGAGCAGCTGCAAATAAATACTTTGTGTATCTACGTTTCCTTAATTATTGAGTGACCAAACAAATTGCATATTAAACCATTGTTCGCATGGCTTTTAATTATGTAACAAAACTAGATGAGAGACAAGTAACAAAGCTACAGTCGAGTGTGCTCGACTGTGAGATACCCGCTAGCTATTTTGAATAAAAGCCGTTTTATTCTTAAAATATACAAAATTAATATACCGCAAAAATACTAAAAAAATATACCAAAGCAGTTTTTTGGTATACATCAAATATATATGTATTTATTATTGTATATATATCATTTGTTTATTTATAGTATTTTGCGGTATATTGATTTGGTATATTTTGAAATTAAAAATCGGTATATCGATATAGTACTACACTCAAAATATACCAAAATTTATATTTTCAAATATACTAAATTAATATACCGCAAAATACATTCGAAAATATACCAAAGTTAAAATACCCTTTCACCCTATAGCTAGCGAGTACAACAAAATCGAGCATTAAAATCGCTTACAACACACTTTCAATATGCAATAAAGAACTGCAAAGCCGAAAATCTAATGCTCTTAGGGAAGTAATAAATATCACAACAAAGTGAGCATGTTTTAATGATAATTTATTAAGCTGTCACAGTGTGGCATTTCCAATTCATAGTTTAAGACATCTTCACAATCGCTTGAGGCTTTAACCAAGTTATGCTAACCGAGACAAACATTTAAAACACACAAGTCAAGAGGCTAAGACAAAGTTCTTTAGACATTCGCCCAGTTCGCAGATTTGTTCACCTTGAGCAAAATGTTTCGGTTTGGTGACTGGCTTTTGGGTGAATTGAAAATTGAAAAAACAAAAAACAAAACAAAGCACAAAAAAAAAAAACTAAATTCAAGGACTTTTGACAATTGCCAAAGCGATAATAATAATCGCGGTATTCTTGATTAAAGCGCGGCACAAATCGCCAACTGTGATTAGCATTTTAGCTGAAAATAATGGGTACATTGAACTAAGCGCACGAAGTTTTTATTTTATGGGTTATAGATCATGGTTAAAAGAGAATAGAAGTCGTTGTAGTTCGTCATATATATAGTTCAATATATTGTGCTAGCAAACAATTCGCTCTCCCATTTTCCAGTCTAATCAATAATAATAATAATATATGAGCTCAGACTGAAAGGTATTGGGAGCACACACAACGTCTATTGTGTTGAGGTGTCACGCAATCTTCAATTATAGAAATGGCCATGCTTAATGTGTCACCATAAAGATGGCTTCAATAGATAGCAACTGAGGACGGGGGAAGAAAGACGTCTGATGAGTCAATCCTGCATTGGGAATTTTCTATTTCGCATGGCAACTTGGACACTTTCAAGGCGAATGTCAAAGGTGGCGAATGTGAAGGAGCTTGACTCATCAGAACTAGAATAAAGTTTCATGAATGAAGTGCGGAATTACCGAAAAGATAGTTGATCAAATCAGGCGGAAATTAAGTTGATAAAGATATGAGTTTTGATTTGCGTGGAAGTAAGTGCTTCAAAGATTATTTATAGACGCATTTTTGAGTGGAATATTTAGAAGGCCTGCTAGGGGTCACAATTGAGAATCTGGTATATTTAGCACACTATGGTATATTTCGTACTACATTAATATACCAAATACAGCTTGTGGTATATTTGGCATATTTTTTTTAATATATTACTGTATCAAAATACTATAAAAAGCATTGTGTATATTTTTAGTATTTTTGCGGTATATTAATTCGGTATATTTCAAAATACCGCACTTTTTTGCTTGAAATCAAAATGGCTAGCGGGTATGTATAGCTTTCTTACATGTTTGCACTGATTTCAAGTCTATCTATATAAACAAAATTGCATATATACATATATTTCTCTTTTTTGGTAGAATTTTACGCCTGATAATAACATATGAGCTGCGCGTATTAACTTTAAAAATAACTTAATTATTTTATTTATGTCTCTCGACTGAAGCGAAACAATAAAAAATTCACTTTTCATGATTATTGTTGCTGCTGTTGTTGAGAGACGCGACTTATTTATATGGATGGATTTGCGAGCTTGCAAAATAATTAAAGTTGCCAGCTATAAAAATGCCGCTGAGCGCAACAGAATGATGATGTTTTTTTTTAATGGGTTACCCCCGACTTGAGTCGAATCGAGTCACAGATCGCCTGACATCACAAGGACGAAAACGCGAAAGTTTCTTAACCGGCCGCCCTTGTAGACACAAGACGGAGAATCGCAATTCGCTCGTTGTGCTCCCAAATATATATGCAAAATCGGTCGAAGGGGGGGAGAATAAAAAGTAAAAGTCTCAGAGCCCACATATGTACATATGTGTGTATGTAGAGTGCAATGACTCATTGCGTGACTTTTGTTCTCTTTCTTTGGTTAATGCCAATAAAATATATACACGCTCCTGTGCATATATCGCATATAATGCCATATATGAAGAGTTTGTGTGTTTGTATGTGTTGCCAATGTCATTGCGGACAACGGTCAATGGCATTGTAAATCGCATTTGATAAAAAAAAAAAACAGGCAAATTTAAAAAACCGAAAAAAAGCGAAAACGAAACGAAGCAACGCATAAACATTTGCTTCTAAGTAGATTCTCAGTTTTTTTTTTGTTGTTTTTCGTTTTCAGCTAAAACCGGAGTAAAACATTGTTGGAAACTTGTTTGACGTAGCATGTGCCACTAGATCATCTTTAAATTAGATTCACTTGTAGTAATTTAATGGCATTTTGAATTGAAATTGAAATCAGCAATCAGACAATCAAATAATCACTTGATCTCTGTGCGAACTGAGGCAGCAGCAACAACAATCAGCATCATTAGCGACTCATCATTATTATAATTATCGTTAGCAGTAGCTGTGTAGTATTTGCATTAGCTGTATCATTATCATTGTCATTATCATTATCAGAACAATTAAAACCTGCTGCTGACGTCACAAAAGGGGCAATCGAATAGTAGAAGTAGAAGCAGCAAAGCGCAGCGTGATGAATGAGTGAGAAGCAAAATTCAGACACACACAAAATGTGCAAAGTTTATTAAAGTTCAAAGCAACGAAAAGAAAAGAAAAGAAAACAAACAAACAAACAATGATGTCATTTTATTTTCGATTTTTGGTTTTGAGTTTTCGTTTTTGTTTTTTTCGGTTTTATATTTGCTGTTGCGGCACGTTTCCAATTCAGCTAGTTGAGCCAGCGAATCACGTGATAAGCACAGCTTTAAATGTGTCAGCAGACGGCAAACAACGACTGCTACATACTCTACAAACAGTCAGAGAATCAAATGAAAGGCAAAGCTTCAAATGAGTGAACGAAAATGCAGACAACGAGCATCAGACACTCTATAAACAGTCAGAAAATCACATGACAACGAATCTTAGATACTCTACAATAAAATTAGTTGCAAATTATAATTGACGCAGCTTAAAATGTGTCAGCAGATAGCAAACAACGACTGTTAGATACTCTACAAACAGCCAAGGAATCACGTGATAAGCGCATACAACGAATCTTAGATACTCTACAACAAAAGTAGTTGCATATTATAATAGGCGATTCTTTAAATGTGTTAACAGACAACGACTGTTGGATACTCTACAACCAGACAACGAATCTTCGATACGTTACAAGAAAAGTATTTGCAAATTATAATTGATGCACAATTGAATAAGAGAGAGCGAGTGTGTGCAACACACAAATTGCACTTTTTGCTGCTGTTATCTAAGAGCTGCACAACCCGGCGTATACGTAATTTGTGAGCGTGTGCGTTTTTTGCCATTGTTTTGACTGCAACTGCAACTAGACAGCAACAGCAACATCAAATTACACGCCAATTGCGATTGCGAGAGACAAATTAATCGAATTGTGTGGATCGTGCTGAATTGTTGTTGTTTGGCCCATTGCCAGTGTGGCCAGCCGTCGCTGAGAAGAGCTGTTGCACTTTGGCATTTTAATGGCTATTTTGGTCATTCACAAAATTCCACTCGCGATAATAAAAAAAAAAACAATAACAAATATGCAGTGATATCTTTGCCACGCCCCTTTTCTGCTGTCTGTCTGCTCCCATTTCGGATTCGAGAGCATTCTATTCCCATATCGAGCAAATTTTGCTTGTGCAGCGCATTTTCATCAACGTTTTGCTGACGTTGCATAAACACAAACAATGAATACAATTTGTGTTGAAAAATTCGAAATGGCAACACACACACACACACACACAGCAAAATTCTGCTAATGTCAGCATGAAACTGAAGAACACTTTGTATAAGTTTTATATATATTTGTGGGATCTTCTTGTGCGCATTTCCCGTATTGACAACTTTTAGAGCATTTAGCTCAAGTGTTTATTTGCATTGTTTACGATTTCAGGAAGCGAACCCAACATCATCATCAACATCATCATCATCAAATTGTTTGATTGTAGGGCGCAAAAATAAAAATTGAGGAAGTCGCCACGATGTCGCTTTGTATTGCATACAAAGTTAAAGTCTGGGCTAAGTCTGGAGAGTGCAGAAATATAAGTATTGAAGTATTTACACTTCTAGATATGCTTTTCAATTGGCAGAACAATGCCTGGCAACGAAAACAAAGCCTGCAACTAAAAACAAAGACAGGCCATAAAAAATGCGCATTTTAATCAAAAAAGAGAAAAAGAAAAATGCAAAGCTTGCACCTAAATATGATAAATCACAAAATGCCATTTCATTTTCTGCCCCTGACCCAATTAAAAACTCAATCATTTAGCTGCTATGAAAACAAGGCTAAAAAGGGCAAGAGCAACCAACGTTGTTGTTGTTGTTGTTGTAAGCGGAGTACAGTTAAAGCCGCCAAGTTGGGAAACCAGTTTGGCACAACTCGCACAAAGTCGGAAAGGAAGCCTTAAAGTGTCTAAAATGTCGCCAACTTGGCAGGCTTCTGCCTCCACCTGGTTGCAGCATCTCTTCCCAAAAAAACTTGCAACAAGTTGCTCAACTGGAAGCTGGAGACCGCGTAACGGGCCAAAAGCAATGAGGTCAGGCTGCACTAGTAGTTGTAGTAGAGGAGAAAATATATAAATAAAGTAACAAAATTGATCAACTAACGATGCGTTAGAGTCGCTGATGTAATGCTCACTTTACACAGGAAGCATAACCTGTCTGTATCCATGAGATACACACACACAAAGTAAGTGAAATTATTGAGCCTTACCCAACGACTGTCTAACTAACCCATTTAGTCGATAGAGTTAGCTAAATTTAGACATCAGTTCAATTACCAAAGGCATCATGTAACCAAAGCCAGTAAATTGATCAATTTTCGCTAAATTTATGCCAAAATTCAATTGAATATTGACATCAATTATCAGGTGCTATAAATAGCAGCAGGCAGAACAGCTCTGTGGATTTAAAAAACTAATTAGCAGCGACAGCAAACAAGACTGATATACATATATATAGCATCATCTCTATATACATATTGACTTATCGATTGTCTGGCTGCCATTTTATTTGACATGTTTGCGAGACTTTTGAATGCTTCTTTAGCTGTAATTGAAATGTAAAGTTTATGCTTAAAGTCAGTTGACAACAATAGCTTAAGGTTTTCAGTGGTTTTTAAACTGAAATTTATGTAGCTTCAAGGTTACGTGGCTTTGTAAAAGTAATCATTGAAGTTTATGCTCCATGAATCTGAGCTTTCAGTAAAGGATTTCTAATCATGTCATGTAATCATTTCTTATATTGTTTTACACCTCTTTTAATGGCAGAGAGAAGCTTCAAAAGCTCAGCTTTGAAAAAGATAGAGAGAGAGAGAGAGCAACGATTAAAGAGTTTCTTATCATGGCTACATGCTGCATGCCATTATGCAACACAGTGCAAGAAAGTGTGAGTAAACATGACACTTTTAAATTTCAGTCTTTTTCTCACATCATCCACATGAAGTTTTGCCTTAATGGCTAAGAAAAGGTAAGATGTAAGATTTGCATTGCTTAATCGCAATCCATCTCATGTGCAAAGCTTTGCTTAGTTTGAAAAGCAATTGAGTAAAAGAGTTTCTTATCACGCTATGCTTTAAGTAAAGCTTACACTTCTTAATGAAACAAAGTTTCGAAAGCTTTGCTTAGTACGAAGGTAAAAAGAGAGAGAGAGAGAGAGCAACAACGTTAGTGAAAGAGTTTCTTCTCACGCTATTTTTCCCACATTATCCACATGAAATTATGCCTTAACGCGTAAGACAGTGTTAGGTGTAAACCTGGTGTAAACACCGCATAATCCTAAATTAGCTTGCAAAACAAAGTGTCGAAAGCAACGTCTTCGTATCACGCTATGCCTATACTTCATATATTTAGCTAATTTTGCTCTCGTTGCATCATTAATTTCATCATAATTTCGTGGACATAATACTCACTCGGATTCTGGTAGGAAGTAATCAATGTATTTCATAACAACTTCGCGAACGGGATCTTGTTGTTTGCCCGAAATACTTGGATACATAACGAACTCCATTTTGCTGTTATTGTTGTTGTTGCTTGCTGTGTTATTGTTATTTATAATATTATTGGAGCCGGCTTCAGTTTTCATTATCGAATGAATTGGACTACAAATGCGGGTTATGCCGTCTACCGTACTTTACCGTAATGTTTGCTCACTCTAATCGTATGATATGCACATACACTCTCACAATCGACAATCGTATTCACATACACACATACATTGAAGTGTATTCTTGTAATGCGCGTCTCGTATGTTTTTGCCTCCTACTCTTTGCTCTTGCTCTTCACCACATAAATAAATGCCGTTGCAGCAGCAGCAGCAATTGTTGTTTTAGCTGTTTTTGCAAAGTTAATTAGGCTTTTTTTCTGCTCTCTACACTTGACCACTCGTCTCTGCTCTCCACTTCGTTTTTGTGCTTTTGACTTTTTACAAATTCTGTGCTATTTTGTGTTAATGAGTTTCACTTTTAACTTTGTATTGTATTGTTGGGAATTTTTTTTGGGTATTTTGTGTGTTTTGCCAAAGCCTCTCGCAGAGCTTTTATGTATTTTTTGCACTTTTTTTTTGGTCTGTTTCGTTTTTACATAAAATAACAACAACAATCGTGTCGCGCACTTAGCTCTCTAGTATATTTTATGCTGGCTGCGCTGCCTTCGTGGTTGGGGAGCAAGCACAGCACACAGTAAAACGTTTAACGTTGCGCTCTCAACTGCAATTCAGCAGAGTGAGACAGAGAGAGAGAGAGAGAGCGCAATTCAGCACTCTCTCATGCACACACACACACAAACACACACTCTCTTTGGGGTCGCGCTCTTTGTTGCTTTGTTGCGCGCGCTCTCTCTCAGCTTTCAATGCTGAGGCTGCTGAGTGAAAATATTAAAAATGCGCGCGAGACGTTTTGTTAAAAACTTTTAATGACTTTTTAATGCGCGTCTGTATGCGTGTGTGTATTTAATTGTTTATCTGCATCTGTCGCGCTGCCGCCGCTTTTTTATAAACAATTGCCGTTCACTGCAGCAGCTGCGACACTTTTTTTTTTGTTGTTTCTCACACACACAGAAAAAATTCAAACAATTGAAATGAAAAATAATGTGTTGCTTAAAGCGAGAACACGACGACAAAGCGCACACACAACACAAATTTGTTATTAACGCGGGCAGCAACAAAACAAAAAAACAAACAAACTAACAACAATAGCCAAAGCCAAGCCAAATTAACTAAAATTTTATCGTGTGTGTGATTTTTTTCGTGTTTGCTGCGCCAGAGCTCCTCAGCATAACTGAATGTTCAACGTTCGCTTTTGGTTGGATTGCTGGGTTCCGTGAGAGAGCTGAACTGACTCTGCCAGCAGCAGCAACAACAGCAACAGCAACAACAATAATGAAGACAACCAGGTTACAACAGCAGCAGCGGCAGCGCAGCAAGCGCGAGCAACGACGACAGCTTTTGGTGGTTGCTTTTTGAAGTTGCTGCCGCTGCTGAAAGTTTTGTGTACAGCTCAAAGCCAAGTCTGCTGTTTGGGTGGCAAAGGGCAGCGCAGTAAACAGCGCAGTGGCAGCGGCAGCGACAACGACAGTGAGCGCAGCTCAAAGCAAAGCTTAGAGTTCGGCGGAGCTAGCGAACAAAAGCTAATCAGCACACAACACACACACACACTCACACATATGTAAATGCATGCAGTCATTAATATGTATGTATGCTTGTCTGCACGCTCACATGGCAGCCACGTTTGTGGCTCGTGCTCGAAAAAACAAACAAACAAGCAAACCAACACACAAAAACAACAACAACATCGAGTAATGCCCAAATACAAATCATTTCGGACTGCGGCCAGGTAAATTACTATCAAGAAAAAACTTCTGACAAGAACAGCTCTCTCTCCCAGCACAAACAGACACACTCAGTAAGCACAAAAGCAACATGGCTGCTTTGAAAAGCTTTTTTCAGCTGAATAATGCAAGCACAAGAGAACGCAACTTTTAACCGCAACAATGCTTGTCAGCAACCCGAGAGAGAGAGAGAGAGAGAGAGCGGCAACATGACAGAGAGAGCGCATAAAAGAGAGCGTACCGTTTAACGGCAAAAGAACTTTTGAAATTCACTGAAGCGTCGCAGCATCAATGACAATGGGCTTCTCCATCCAACCTGACAACCTGCCACGTTGTTTGTAACAAGAAAAACACACACATAGACATAGACATAGGCTGGTGAACAGCTCAATAACCCCAGTCAAGTGCCCAGTCCACCCTAGAAGTTTTCTACACACATACATTACCAGTCTTGCGGGGGAGTGGGCTTAAACATAACCTGCAGCCAAATCAGCTGATTGTGCAAAAGGGTTCATGCTTTGTTTGTGTACACAAGCTCCGAAAGCTTTTTTCACTCTCGTCAGCAGCTTACAGCTAGCTTACCAATACCAACAACAAGATTTTTGCATTCAAAAACTCACCTGCAAAGAAACAAGAAGAAGCAGAAATATTGCATTTAATAAACACATTTCAAGCACATCTCAATCACTAATAGTTAAATAGATATATAGACATAATAATCATAATAATAGCTGTGTACTATGTATTATATTTTTCTTTGCCTTCGACTTGTAGCTTCCGCAAAGCTCTTTAGGCATAACAATTTTCATTTTCATTTTTTTTTTTGTTTCTTTTGCTTTTTCTTCTTTTGGCTTTTTACGACTTTGGCAACGCCAGCAAACAAATTTCGAAACCCCATTAAATGTAGAAAATTGTTGCCGGACACGCACGCAATAAAATACTTAACAGAGAAAATGTGCGTAACGCTTTCGATTCCCAAGCAAAAAAAAATATATGTATATACTATACTTATATAAATACACATATCTTATTTTTTAGTGAGGATGGGTACGAAAATTTTAACTTGAAATGGGGGCGTAATGGATTATGCTGAAATGGATAAGAGCTATGAAAATATGGCTTATTGCAGTCTTAAAACAAATGTTGGCCAAGTTGAGTGTAATCGACTGAAGAGCACTATAATAAGAATATTATTAAATTGCACTATTTAGATTCTGTTTATATAGTTCTGGGAATCGTTTTAATTATATAGTTCTAAATAACTTTAAATTCTATAAACGAATTGTAAATAAAAGTGGCTATAAATTAGAATTTTGCAGTTTCTCAGATCTGTTCACTATATAATTAAATATAATTCTGTGTAATTCTCAATTACATGGTGTTAAAAAAAACTTCTCAGATTGTCGATCATAAAAAAGCTTCTTTTTAATGTTCTTGTTTTTTATGAAGACTTGTTATCATTTAACGCTGTAATTTATTGACATAATCTCGATTTGTTTATGTATTCTGGTCAAGGGAACAAACTGTTGTTGTTGTTTATGCTAGAAATTTACAAGTTGTCGAACAATTGGCAAATTACTAACGCAAATTTGCGTGGACTTGGAACTCGCAGCGCTTGTAAAGCACTGTAGATACAATTGTATCTGTATCTATAGCTGTGACAATGCGTGTTGAATTGTTGCTGGGCAAGCCCAGGTTAAGTTTGTTGTTGCTATTTTTGTGCTGCTAATGAGAGTGTGCTGCTGCTGTTGTTGTTGTTGCTGCTTTTTATTGGCCGTTAAGAGGCGTTAGGTGTTGACTTTGATTTTTCGCACAAAACAACATATTTGATGGGACACGCCCCATCAATTAGCAGACACCCACACACACATACACTTGGCTTCAATATCAGTTAGAAAAGGAAAACAAAAATTTCATTGTGCAACCGCAGCAGCAGCAGCTGAAAAAAGTTGTTGAACGTTGATTTCTTGTCGCTGCTGCTGACAGCCATTTCCAGGCATTGTTTCGTTCGTTGTTGTTATGAAACATTAGCCACCACAACAACTTGCAACAACAGCAACTTGCCACAACAACATCCACATCTTTTAAACGGCAAATTATCCGATGCCGCCGCTGGCAGCCTCAGCCTCAAAATCGTGAGCAGCAGCAACTTTGTTACTTTCGTTTTTTGTGTGTTTCTTTTCTTCACTTCTATTAAATGCATTCAGCCACAAAGTTGCATGCAATTTGATGCCAGCAACAACTGCAACAACAACAGCAACGTTGTTGGCCATTTGTTGTGGCCCATTAGGGGGGCGGCCAACAACTAGGCGTGGCATGACCTCTGGCATGCTGAAAAGCGAAAGGCAACAACAGACACCACAAACAGCAAAGCAGCAACAACAACAAACAACTTCACATCAAGTTCATAGCAAATGGCCATTAAAAAGAGCCAATGAGAAAGAAAAAAAAAAACTCATTTCCCAGGGGTCAAACTAAAGTCCTTACAGCTGCTGTCCTCGACACTTTTCTTGATCGATCGATTGCGCTTTAATCTCCAAAGGATACAGACAACTTTTAATTCAAGTGCTGCCAAGTTTGCGCATTTTAATTTAATGGAAACTTTACAGCATTAAACTGTTTTGCAAATGTAAAACAATTTATAATTTAGCATAAAAATCTAAGTGTGTTCGTTTTTTATACTAAATTGTTGTATAAAGATCTAAATGTGGTTGTTTTTTTATACTAAATTGTTTTGGCTAGCAAAGTATTGCAGCTTTTTATACTAAATTGTTGTATAAAAATGTAAGTGTGGTATTTTTATGTACTAAATTGTTGTATAAATAACAGAGTGTGGTAGTTTTATATACTAAATAGTTGTATAAATAACAGAGTGTGGTAGTTTTTAATACTAAATTGTTGTATAAATAACAGAGTGTGGTAGTTTTATATACTAAATTGTTTTCGCTGTTTAAGTATGGAAGTTTTTTATGCTTAATACAAAATACTAAATTGTCTTGCATTTGCAAGCTTTGAAAACAATTTAGTATAAAAAAGTAAGTTTGATAGTTTTGTATACTAAATTACTTTGACTAAGTTTGGTACTTTTTCATACTAAATTGTTTTGTACCCAATTAAAAATAAATAATGTGAAATTATCAAGCGATTGCATTTCAAACTCTCTTAGTAACTGCCTTTTAATGAGTTCTTTTGCCTTTCGCATGACTCAATAAAATCAATAATGATTTGCACATTTTTTTTGCTCTTATCGGAGTTAAACAAAAAAATGCGAAATATTTGCAAAAGAATTCTTGCAAGCTTGAAAGCCGAAATATACACTTCAATTTGGTGACGAAGATGAAACTACAAATCATCACACGAACATCTGCTTTCATCTTTATGAGGCGAACATAAATCTTTCAAAGACTTTTGACTGACGTCATCGGGGAGCCTAAAGAGAGAGAAGGGTAAATCCAAAGATTCAAAACGTCAACAAAAATCATGAATATGTTTACTTGCCGCCTATTTGTTTTTTAATTGAGTCATAAAAAGGCAACACAGCAACAGAGTGCAAGATAAAAGCAAAATATTTGCCCACAAAAAGCGAAGGGAAGAAAAAATTAAAGTAAAAAACGAAATGCTGCGTATCGTTTTACTTGCTCATTTCTCTTTTTTTTTTTTTTGGGGGGCACTGACGTCACTTGTGCGAACAGCAAATGCAGCATAAGATAATCAAATAAGAAACTGAGAAAGGGATGAACTAAGGCGAAGACTAAATACTCTTTTAAAGTGAAGAAAGCTTAAAGATGTGGGAAAAAACTATGCAAGTAAGCATAAGAAAACCCTTTTGCTGTTATGCTGAAGCATAGAAATCACATTATTGCATATGAAGAATGGTATTTAAGTAAATATCGTGCTAATTTTAGTCTCTTATAACTGATATGCCTTATACTCAATTAAATTTTTGGTATTTTTGAACCAACTTTGATAATTTTAACCCATTATCATTTTATATTCAATTCAATTTCAGGTATCCTTTAAACAATTCTTTTTAAGTAAAATATAATTTTGGTATTTTATAATTGTGTATTATATTCAATCTGATTTTGGTATTTTATCACATAAATTAGGTATTTTTTAACCAAAATGTTCTATATTCAACCTTTGGTATATTTTCTAACTAATATGTTTTATACTGTATCTAATTTTGGTATTTTACTACCAATTATCTTTTATATTCAATCCAATTTTGGAAATTTATAACTAATATGTACTTCATCTAATGTATGTATTTTATAACCAATTGTCTTTTTATAATCAATCAGGTAATTATTAAACAATATCTTGTATACCTAACCTAATATTTGTATTTTAAAACATATATGTTTTACACTGAATCTAATATTGGTATTTTAGAATGAGTATGCTTTATACTGAATCTGTTTCTCGTTTGTAATTGCTTTCCGTAAAATTCAATTTTGCACAAAATATAAGCAAATGTAATGACTATTCTCTATTGATTAGCAAGATAATCAATTAACTAACTCTGTGGCTACTAGAATCAAAATGAATTGAGTTCAAGAGAATTAACCTTGATCCATATTTATTAACTCCTGCCACAAGTGCAGCTACACAATTTGAACTTCAAGGCGTTGCAAGCTGCACAACAAAGCGGTTATGCCCGTTCGATTATGTACAAAGAAAAACCCTGAACCGTGTTCAATGTCAGAGACTCAAAGCGCACACACAAACACACACACACACACACTTTTAACTCAGCCATGAGTCAATGCAACTAGCAACTGGCTGCCCACGTAGCTGCTGCCCCCTCGCCCCCTCCCATATCAAACACCCTCTAGCCATGAAATTGATTGAAGTTGACTCAGTTTCTCAGTGTCATAATGAGTAATTACAGCGTGGTGCGATGCGATGCGATTTACTTAGCACAATGAGCTGCCAATATATGATATCATAGTTAAAAAAAGACGTAGGCGAAGTCGAAGTCGATGAAAGAGAGACGGTCTGGCGTCTCTCAACTATGCTCATCAATCGTTATCAAGCCTTAATGATTGTTATCATCATCACAGCTGTGAGTTGTGAGGCTTTTTAGCAATATTAAAGTGATAACTTTGCTTTTGCTTTTGCTTTGTGTGTGCGTCGTTTGAAGTAATCGCAAATTGTTGGTCAAGGCACGTAATGAACTCTTCTTCCTCTCTCTCTCCCCCACTCTTCTCTCTACCTCCTCTAACTTCCTTGCTTGACTGAGCTGCTATCAGCCGCCTTTCACGTGCCAGACAAGCCGGTTGACCCCCTGCCACGCCCTAAAAACAGCAAATGCAATATACATATGTATGGTAAAAATGCAATATGCAAATGCACGAACGTGTTTGTCTAAGCGAATCAACACTTTTTCCCAGTCTGATATAAATATGAATACGAATACGAATATGAATACGAGTACGAGAGTGCGCATTCAATCAGCTCAGCTGATTTGTGATCTATGGCTCATTTGTAGGCAACTTAAGAGCTCAGCTTCCCAGACAACTTTATGCAATTTTACACAGATCAAACTGAGATACTAACGAGTCTTTTATGTCCCGTTCTTTGGGTTCCGCATGGCTTCCAAAGGTTAAAGTCTAGACTTTGTTTACATAGTCACTTGTTTGTGTAACTTATTAACGCATGATTTGATGATTATGGTAATTGAACAACTTCAAGAAATTTACAAGAAATACAAAAAACATAATTTAATAAAGATTCAGGAAAAACAGACTTGAGCAAGAGATATGAATAAAATCGTATTATGTTTCACTAAAAGTTCTTTCTCAAAAAGAATAGTTTTTATGTTAATGAAAAAATTTAAAGAAATGTTAAATAATGTTTGGAGTTTCAAAGTTGCGAATATAATATATGATAAAATACTTATGTTAATTAAAAAGTTTGAAAAACTGTTTAGTACTAATAGCTCCAAATTCATAAATTCTTAAATTAGATATTTGAGAAAGAGTTTAGAATAAAGTATTATTGTTTTACTAAAAGTTGTACATTAAAAAAGAGTATTTTCGATGTTAATAGTAATAATAATAACCGAATTCATTGAGAGATAATGAAATAAATTTTAAATAATATTTTTAATTTCAGAGTTGTCATAGAATTTATTGAATTTCTACTGAGAATTTCATTGTAGTTAAATCCATTTCACTACACTTCATTATAAACATAAACATTTTACGCTGAGACTTAATGTGTGATGCTTCCAAAATCTTAAGAAACGTAGTAATACAAATGTCTCTATTTAATATAGAAAAGTCTTAAGAGTTTAAAATGTATCCCTAAAAGTGAAAGCTTGAATTCCAAACCAATTAAATTATAAAACTTTTCAGTATAAACAAACAAGAGTTCACACTGTGATTTCATAGGGAAAGATTCAATAATCTTAAGAAGCTAAATTAAGAAATTCTCAATTTAATATACGAAAGTCTTATATCAAAAAAGATTTTAGTCTGCATTCCTAAAAGAAAATTCTCTGGCTTTAATTCCAAACCAATTAAATTACAAAACTCTTTCCTTAAAACGCGCTTTGCTTACTCAGAGTATCACATAATAGAATTACAGCAACCAGGAATAAAGTCTTCTTACTTTTTTCTCTGTGTTTTATAAGAAATAAAAACAATCTACAACACTGCACAGCGGTTGATTAATTACCTAACATGCTTGCTAACGATTAACTAATTTTACAAAATGATTTCATCTTTTTAAATACGGATGCGGCGGAATGGGGAATAAATATTGTGCGGGTGTGTTTTTTTTTTCTTTTTTTGCTAAAGCCATATCTCTAATTAAAAGCCGAGTTATTAACATCTATTTATTTTAGCAATCCAATATGGGGGGAAGAAACAATGGAACTCATTGCAAAATGAACACGACACGTGTCGCGCACAACAAAAGATTTCAATTATTGTTAAGACATTTTTACTTAACAACAACAACGGCAAACGAAAAAATAATAACAGAGGCAGTAACAACGGCAAAAAGCAGCATCTTTTGTTCACTAAATACTCTGTTCGTTTCGCTGGGTGACAACAACAGCAACACAGCAGCAACAACAACAACAACAACAACACTGATTGAACAACAACAACAACAACACTGATTGAACAACAACAACAACAACAACAACAACAACAACAGCAATAATCAGTTGTTCGCTTGTGGGGGTGAAAGCTGTGTCCATGTTTGTGCATTAACCTTGACATTTGTTCAATGTCAAACTGTGATAAATTAACCAAAAAAATGCAGAAACAAAAAAGAGGAAAGAAATGCAGACAGCTCAACAGAGAGATACCCATTAAAGAACCCAAATTGATTTATAATTGGCTTACAATATTAAATTTCTTTGCTTTGATTGATTTAATTATTTTCTTCCTTTTCTACCTTTTGCTTTTCACATGCATGACAAAAAGGTTTAAAAAAGCTCGCCAAAATCGTATCTAAAAAATACTACTTTTTCTACAAAGAGTAGTTCAAAATATCCTAAAAAATACCACACACTTTGTGCTTTTGCTTTATACCCAGCGTATTTTACCCTACTTCTTCCTTTCTTCTTACAGGGTACATTCAAAAATTGCCTCACACCTCTTTTTTTTGCATATAATTTCAAATTCACTTTTTTTACGAAGCTATTCAATAACTTTATACTTTATGCGCAGTAAGAACAGTACGAAATCTTTCACACACACTGAAGATAAATGAACGAAATCAATAAATTCACGCTTAATATAAACAACGCGTTTTTGCTTTTGGCGCGAAATAAACAAAAACAACTAGAATCCTAAAAACAAAAGGTGTTTTTGTGCAAATCAAGAGAACCAGCCAGCTAGGCATAAATCATAAATCAAGCACAACAATAAAAAATAAAAAAAATTTGCTGCTGCTGCCCAAAATGGCAATGGAAATGGAAATGTGGCGCCATCTGTTGTAATAGTCGTAGTAATTATGCCCATAATTGTAGTTTTTTTTTGTGGGGCCAAACAACCATCGCCAGGGAGCCGCAAAACAGACAAACAGCTGCCCATTCCTATTGGGGCCATGTGGCCGATTAATGCGAATAACACACACACACACACACACACACACCAGGCACATATGTGGTTGCCCATTAAAAAGGTCAATATGTGAGTGAGTAGAGTTGAGAAGGAGTTTGTCGTAAAGATACCCTAAGTTATATGAAATACTATAGGGAACAGTCTGAGAACTAATGAACAAGTTAATTTCTTAAAGGAAGGAAGAAAGAAAGAGAATCGAAACAAATAATCTATGCTGTATTCAAGAAATAACCAATGTTATATTCAAAGATTACATCTGTATATGTATATGTATAAGGAGCAATAACAATTATCCCTTAAGGAAATTTAAATATATAATCAACTCACTTTCAATATTTCACGCTATTTCCGATTAATACAAAAGTGCAATGCTAGCTTAGAATAGAATATATTCTTTTGATAAAAGTCTAGTATAAAAAGCGATGAGTTTCAAAGTATATTAAATAAAATATACTGAAATACAGAGTATTCTGTCAATTTTTGCTAAAGTCTAGTATAAAAAGCGGGTACTCTGAATATATACTATACAAAATATACTTAAATTCTAAATATTCAGTAAATTTTGATAAAAGACTAATATAAAAAGTGCAAATTACGACAATATACTATACAAAATGTTCTAAAATACTAAATATTCTAAGCTTTCCTATATCAATTTAGCTCCTCTTTATTGCTATCCTCGTTATTAATAAAAGTCTAACCCTTTAAGAAGTCTAAGCAAACATTCCCAAAATTTAACTACCCATAACTTTCTACTATCTAAACTCATACTTCCTTCACCCTCCCCCCTCAACAGGGTATGCAAAAGTGTGGCTGGCACATTTGCACATCCTGTGCAAAACAAGTGAAAATAATGAGACATAAATTTGCGCCGCTTGATGCTAGAGATGCTAATTAATTACGACGCGTCGGCAACACACAAAAGGCGTCTCCAGCTTTTTTTTGGCCAAGTTAATTCCGACATAAACAAACAAATAACATTTTTTAAATGTTGTTGTACAACATTTTGCAGACTCGACAAATGTTACGTTTTAATTTGTTTGCTTAGAGCGTTCAGCATAGATCAACACAAAAAATAAAGAAGCAAAAATGGTTAATAAATAACAAAAAATAGCTAACAAAAAAAAAGAGAAAAATACATTTTGCAGGCCTATGGAAAATACAAACATCTGTGGTCTTTATATAGCTATGAATACATAGATAAATATCAACATATATACACACACACAAACAACGTTTAACTAGTACACACATGCAAATTGAATTGACCATGAAAAATGTTTTTGCCAGCTGCGTCTCTCAGGTGTGTGCTAAAACAAAATAAATGTGCTTATAAACACACGGTTTGTTTTTCCCTTCTCCAAAAACTGAATCGTATATTAAAGCACTACAATAAATAGTTAAATCACTTTATCTTATGCCAAAACATGTGAAGACTTTTGGCATTTAATGTGCTCAGATAATAGTTAACTATAATCAAAAAGCTAATAACTAACATGCTGATGAATTAAAAATATAATCAAGTTGTTTACATTTGAAGAAAACATGTTTTAATACTGCCCTAGATAAACTCCAGCTATATTTAGCATGATATTAAAAGTTATTTTTATATATTAATATCTCAAGCCAACAAAGACGCTGAGATAACAGAGATAAACAATGGAATATCACTTATTTAACAATGAAAATATAATTAGTTTACAATACAATTTATGCTTTGATTCCCTTTCAAAAAAAGCTGGCCAAATTTTGCTACTTCAAAATATGCTAAAAAATACCATATTTAATATTCTTTCATTTCCAGACACTGCAAACTTTTTGTTTATATTGAAGAAATCTGCTTTTAATACTGCCCTAGATAAACTCCAGCTATATTTAGCAACATATTACAAGTTATATTTTCACATATGAATATCTCAAGAGAACAAAGGAGCAGAGATAACAAAGATGTACAGTGGAATAATACGTATTTAATCTAGTTGAAAGCGTGGAGAGTTGCTTCGAAAGTGGTTGATAACCAAGTGAAGGGAGGGGAGTAAAGATAGATTGGATACAGAAAAAGGACGTTGACTCATTTGCAGCCCATCTTTTTGTTTTTGAAGGTCGAATCTGTGATTAACTAACCCTTCGACTATAGCTTTGATTTGATTAAAAATAAAAGTAATCGATAGCATATTAATAAACGACGTTGATGAGCTCTAGCTTCTGTTCTGTTTCTGCTTTTCCTTTGAGTGGAATAAAAATGAACATGTGTTTGCGTTTTCACGCTGCTTTTCCGTTTCAACGCACACTATTCAGAGTCGTTGGATTTAGATTTGACAGAGACGCCGCTCAAGTGAAAAGCCTGCGTTGTGCACGAAAAGGTCAAAGGTCGTTCGGCCCCCCTTTTTTTTTTGTTTGCTGTGTATGTCGTGCATTTACCTTTTGCTCTCCAAACAAGACGTTGACTCGAAATGTGAATGAGAAAAAAAAAAAAACTGCTGCCCAATGCTTCTATTGTTGTAAATTCTAGTTTGTTGTTTAAGTTCTGTCTTAGATTGGCAAAAGGTAATCAGCGTGGAGAGGCAACGGCGACTCCTCGAGTTCTCCAGTTCAAGGCGGTTCATTGATAAAAGCGAAATAATAAAAACACTCAGACAACCTGGCAACGTCTGTGAAGCGGCGCTGAGGTTGCCTAATTACCTCCCATTGTTCGACTGCAAGGGGAGTTAACGGAGTGAAGAGTGGAGAGAGAGATAGAGAGAGAGAGAGAGAGGGAGCGAAGTGGGAGTAAAGTGTGTTGGCGCTAAGCTATGGCAAAAGTTTTGTTATTCTCAAGTTGCGTGCCAGATAATAAATAAAGATGTTGCTGGCGTTGCCAGACTGCGAAAAGTGGGCAATGTGACGAGAACAACAAAATTGGAAGACACGTGCATTTAATGGGCAAATGTGCACATGAATTATAGCAATTGTATTTATCATAGTAATCGCCATGATTTAAATTATAGAACAAAATACTACAGATATACTGAAAATGTATATGAATTTAGCATTTAGAAGGAAAATAACTATGGCAACGTCATTTAGGATATCAATTCTAGAACAAAAAAAAACTTAAAAATATACTAAAAATGTAAAGAAACTTTTATATTATAATAATGACTTTGGCCTTATGGGATTTCAATTCTAGAAAAATTAAAAAAATATATCCAAAAATGTACTATTGAATAATAGAGGAAATGCTTAATCGTCGGAATCATCACATATGATTTCAATTCTAGAAAAGTACTAAAATTATACCAAAAATGTATAAGATTTCAGTATTTAGTTGAAGAAATCTTTTATAATATTACGTCTATATTTATCTTGATATGATTTTAATTACTGAAAAATACTAACATTATACTGAAAATGTATTAGTTTTTAGTATATACTACCACATGCAGTTTATACTGTAAAATTTGTGATTTTTTAAATACTTTTCAATCAAATACGAACACTTTTCAGTAATAAACATATTGATTAAAAAAACAATCGTATCCACACTCTTTTTTATAATGTGTAATCTAATAAATTCTTCTAGCTATTTTTTAAATACTGTATCGTAAAATAATTAAAATTACTATGAAGTAACTTTTTCATTTAAAAAATGCCTGCAAAATTCCTTTAAAAAGCTAATTAACATTTAATTAGCTTGCCATAAAAGCGAAAGATAAGAATCTATAAAGCTAATCAGTTGAGCACTTCATAGTACACATTCAACACAAATATGTAGAGGAGGGAACCTTCTACCCGATAACTGATAAGTTGGAAGAAGTAAACACTTGTCATTATCACGTTCGCCAAAAACCTAATGAGGAATTTTTGAGCAATCAACACGAATGAAAAGCGACGTTAGTTATAATATCCAATAATAATTGCCATAGCACACACAACTCGAATGCATTTGTGAATATATTCGTTTGCTTTTTTTATTATAGCTCGTTGCAATTCCAATGTGGCAGCGATAAGCTAAATAAACCAATGCAAAAAGAGGGAGAAGGGAGAGAAGTGGGAGGCAAATGTGCGCGCGTGGCTTCTAAAACAAATAAAGGCCACCCACAAGCAAAGATTGCTGAAGGGGGGAGGGAAGGGGTCGACAGATTGCTGTTCAACTATAAAAATGCTAAGCGATTGTTGATTTTTTTTCTTTCTTTTTTGCATTTTTCGTTTCGCTGTTAATTGATTTTTCAGCGAGTTTTCTTGCGACGTTTTGCGAGCTCTCGAAAAATTTGCATCTTTTGCACATTTCTATAAAACGAGTCGCGGCGTTTGCATAATAAACGAATTAATTATGCAAATCGCGCTTTGGAAAATTGCAACAAAACACAATTGCAACAGGTTTGCGTTTTAGTTTCTTTCTCTCTCTCTTTTGGGGTCACGACACTGACAAAATTATGATCAAAGTTCTGTTTGATATTTAGCTCTGACACAACCAAAACAAAATTTCCATATGCATGAACCGAGAACTAATTAGCTTCAGACGACGCCAAAGGTGAAATTCCTCCCCCACTTGACACTTTTCTGGGAAATTTTTCACAGTCTAACGAGAAGACGCGAAAAACTTGCCAAGACATCAATATCAAGGTTGAATCTTGTTTGTTTTTCTTACACGTGTGTCTAGCGTTAAAGTATTTGAAAGAAATTGTCTATGCATAAATGAATGTCAATCAAGCCCAAGAAAAGCACTTAAAATAAGTAAAGAAATGATTTTGAAAAATGTTCAATAAAAGAGCAAAATTAATGTGGGATATATTTATAAAACTGAGTGAGTACGATTTTCATTAAAATGTGATCATTAAAGTGAAAAAGTATTTAAAAAGCTGAGTGACTATGATCTTCATTAAAATATCAACTATTTTAGTCAAACTGATAGTTGTATAGTATCATTATGGATACTGTTTACAAAACTGAGTGATTCCGATTAACTAACTTCGATCTTCAGTAAATTTGATCTTTATAATAATATCCTCATTAATGTAGAAACTATTTATAAAACTGAGTGACTTCGATCTTCATTAAAATATGAAAACAAATTATAAAACTGAGTGACTACGATCTTCATTATAATATCAACTATTTTTGTATAACTGAGTGACTACGTCTTCATTAAAATATGATCATTAAAGTAAACTTTTTATAAAACTGAGTGACTTTGATCTTCATTAAAGTATTATCATTAAAGTGAAAAACTATTTATAAAACTGAGTGACTACGATCTTTATTAACATATTAATTAGGGATACTATTTATAAAACTGAGTAATTCCGATTAACTAACTACGATCTTCAGTAAATACGATCTTCATTAAAATATTATCTTTAATGTAGAAACTATTTAAAATAGTGATCTTTGATCTACGATCTATGATCTTCATGAAAATATCAATATTAAAGTGAAAAATTATTTTTAAAACTAAATGACTACGATCTTTATTAAAATATGATCATCATGGAAACTATATATAAAACTAAACTACTACGATCTTCATTAAAATATCATCATTATGGATACTATTTATAAAACTGAGTAACTACGATCTTCATTATGGAAACTATTTATAACAGTTACGATCCTCATCAAAATATCATCATTAATGTGGAAAACTATTTATAAAACTGACTTAAAAATCATCAACTCAAATTTGAAACTTTAAATATATATCTTGAAATAGGTTTCGCTGCTGATCATTTATCATTAATCGTACTTACTCTTCGGTGCTGAACATTCGCACCATGTGACGCTGTAAATATTGTGGCACACTTTGGGGCGAGGCCGGTGGGGTTTGGTAGGGATTCATTAGGGTCTCGTCTTCGTCAAAGTAGCCCGAAGAGGTGGACGAGGAGGTGCGCGGATACTTTAACATGATTGCAAGTTGTTTCGTTTCACAATAACAACGATAATAACGATAATACTAAGTAACAACAACAACAACTCTATTCACAGTTGAGCAAAACTTTTTGTTTGGGTTTTGTTTTTTCTGCTGCTTTTGGTTTATTTTTGGCACAATTACGCGTCTAAGACGATTTTTGCTTTAGCTTTGTATAGTATTTTTATGTTTCTTTCTTTCTGTTGATTTGTTTGTATTTTTGTCTGGAGTTGAGTTTTGCGTTTGTGTGTTTCACTCTTTGAGTAGTTTTATTTGTGGTTTTTTCTTTTCTTTCTTGCAAATTCACTGTCAGAAATGATTTTTGTTTTTGTTTTCTGTTACAGCCACGCCCTAATTAACTGTTATATAAAGACAATGTTTAATTATTATTCAATCAGCACAAAACGAAATACAGCAAAAAAAAAGCGTTGCGAATTTACGCCGCACGAGTACGAAATGTATCTGAATAAATGTATCTGAGCAAATGTGTCCAAAACGAATGCAAAACATGCACTTGAACGAATCGAACGACAAACAACACGACTCGTGTATTGAGCAATTGTTGAATTTGTGAATTGTATGCCACTTTTATTTAAATAAATACAAATTGCTGTAAAAAGAGAGCGCGTGCTTAGCTCACTGGAATCTGCGCGTTGTTAATCGTCGTGCCAAATGGCAACAACTAATATTTTCATATATTTAGCATTATTTTTATATAGAGAAATATCCAACTCAAAGAGAGAGAGAGAGAGAGGGCAAAAGTGAGATCGAGAGAGAGTGAGCGCATCTATTTGCAATTAATCAAGCGCTAAACACGTTGACTAAAAATAAATATTAACAAATTAATTCGAGATATAAAAATTGTTGTTTTCACTTGCTGCTAATTGAGGCATATTTTTAACTCTTTCTTTTCAGAACTCATTAATATTGCATTTCTCTGTGAATACTTTTTTTTTAACCCGCTTGCGACTCCGTTGAATGAATAACACAAATCAATAACAAGCGAGGCGAAACTTGAAAAACGATTTTAAACCACAATTCGATGCGTTCGTTCGGTTTGTTTTTTTCTGTTGCTGTTGCTGTTGCTGCTATTTTTAGCCTATATTTAAATATTTTGTAGTTCGTCGTGTGTGTGTTTGTGTGCTTTGCTTTGCGTTACGTTTGTGTCCAGATAGAGATACATAGCTACACAGTAGCAGATACAAATACGAGATAGAGCTAAAGATACAAAGCGATAGCGATTTTGTTTTTTGTGTGTCGAAAATGCGCAACGTGGCGCCGCAAAGTACAAATATCAAACTAAGAACCAATCTCTTCAGTCAAGACAAGACAAGACAGTAACAAGGTCAGGGCGTCGCACAACAACAACAACTGAAACAACAACAACAACAATTAACACACACGTCATCGTTCGTCGGCCACTCGAAAGATACAAAAAACCGAATACGAAACGAAAAACGACGTATTGAGAGCTACTCTTTAGTTTTTTTTTTCAGCTGTTTCTGTCTCTGCCTTCTCTAGATTTGTATCTGCGCGTACATTCAACTTAAATTATAGCAAATTGTTTAAACAAATAGCGGAACAACTTTTTGTTCGTTTCAATATTTCGTTACTTCTTCTCTTTTATATTTGTTTTTTTTTTTTCTCGCGTCTCGCGCCGGCGACAAGTTTTTGTTTACTGAATTCGAACCGAAAACTGATTTTTACAAAATGTGCGCCGCACAAAATCCAAAAACGTCTGCGACGTCGACGTCGACGCTGGCAGCGCTGCTCTCTAGCCGCTGCCGCTGCTGCTGCTGTTGAATTTAGTCTCGGCAATAAAATAATTTTTCGAAAAATACACGATAGAAATGTGTCGCGTTGTTTTTAGGCTTTTAGTTAAGACACGGCGGCAAATAGCCAAAAAAAGCGACAAATTAAGAGCAAAAATTATCGATAAGCCGCAAAGCAGCGACGTCGACTGCGACGGCGACGTCGACGAACGATAACGAAAAGAGTCTCGTTGTAGTCGCTGTGACTACACAAAGCTGATTAGAGAGGCGGGTGAAGAGAGCAGAAGGGAGAGGAGAGGAGAGGAAAGAGAGCTGCAAACTAAGCCTAAAGCAAACGCCTTTTTTCTTATCGCACTTTGCGATCCAATTGCGATATGATAATTACCATTTTTATATATATTTGTGCTGGATCATATTATTGTTGTCTTTGTGGCTCTGCCAGCTGATTGAAAAGCAATCATCATCAATTATGACAGCAATTTGAACAAAATCAAACTGCGGCACATCTTCAATTAGTTCGAGAGAGAGAGAGAGAGAAAAAAAGAAACATCCCACACAGACAACCCATTGACCTTTTAATTCTGTTGACAGCGCATCACATTTATATCTTATCAGCTTTTTACGGCTGTGTTATTAAATGTATGCGAATCAGGTATACAACACTTATTGCCTCAACATTTCACACACATAAACAGCAGCAGCAACTCAGACTGCCGCTTTTAATGCGATTCTCATGAAATTTTCAGAATTTAACACGATAAAATATTCGAAAAGATTTTGTTAAAACATTTGCTTAAATTCCAATTGTTCACTTGACTTAGGCAAATAATAAGAAACATGATTTTTCGTAATTTTGTTTATCTTTAGTTAACAGTTTTTGCACAGATATTAAGAGCGAAAAAGAAACTCGATTTTCTCATCATACAGATGTGCTACTCATTATTTCATTATCATTACTCATTATCATCTTTTAATCCGTATTTATACCAAGAGGAAATCCATTCCATCCTTAACTGACCATCGATTTAGCTACACATCAACAAAACTAATCGATTAATCCATCGCTTAGAAGAAAAGTTTCAGTGTTTTATAAACTAATTGCTTTTATCATATGTTAATGCGACCCTTAAAAAATTTCGAAAATTTAACAACATATTTGAAAAGAATTTGTTAAAGCGTTTTCCTAAATTGCAGATATTCACTGGTCTTGGATGAATATTAAGAAATATCATTGTGGTCTGTCTTCTCTACAACTAGTGAATACTTTATGAATAGATAAATCGATCGTAAAACAAAATTGGTTTCTTCAAGCGTATTTCTTAGCTCTTAACTATCGAATCCAAACCATTTTGTATCCCAGACAGATATCAATTTTATCTTTAACTAACCATTGCTTTAACTAGACATCAATAAAACCAATCCTAAGCTAAATAATATGAACAAAAATTAGTGTTTTTTTAAATTAGTTGCTTATAATGCAATTCTTATGAAATATTCTAAAAGATGTTTACCCTTAATGAAGAAATTTTTAATGAATTGAAGAAATTTTCAATACCTAACATGACAAACATTGCTTAAACATTTGCTTAAATTGCAAATATTTGATTATTATTCATAACAACTAGAGTAAACGATTTAGAACTGCGAATCAAATTAGACAACTTTGAATCTATTTTCTAGCTGTTGCTAAGTGCACACGAAAAATTTCAAGTGTCCTCTTCTAATTTGATCAAATTGTATTTGCAGAAAAGTGCTAGAAACTAAGTGTATACTCGGTGTAGCAAAGCGTGTGCCTGATTGCAAGCAGTAAAAACACAGCAAAGACGTCATTTAAAAATGTTGCAATAAAATCGACTCGCAAAGGAGAAGCCAAGAGGGGGCAAAAAGAGGGGAAAGCATGAAAAAGTTGACGATTTTTATCGATTATGTGTTGCGTTTCGCATTTAACCTGTTGATGAAAGCATTCTGACATTTATGATGAGCCAAAAAAAAAATGATTGCATGACAACCAGAGAGGGGAGAGTGAAGAGCAGAGAGAGAGAGAGAGAGATAGCAAGAGCAAGAGTGAGGGAAAGAGAAGGCGAGACTAATTGCATGCAGCGAGCCAAGTGTTGAGTTGGCGTGAAATTTATCGCCACAGCGAGCAGAGCCAAAAGCGAAATTAAAGAAATGCAGCCACAAAGAAAGAGAGAGGAGAGAGAAAGAGGGAGAGGAGGGAACGGTTGCGGTTGCTTTTGATTTAAGCAAATTGCAGCAGCGGGCCACCTGCGCGTATACGTAATCTGAATTCATCGGCTCATTAGAGAGTTGCACAAAATGCACAAGTGCTGCACACACACACACGTAAGCCAACAAATTGCACAAAATTTATTGTACACAATGTGTCTATCTCTCTATCTCTTTCTTTCTTTTACTAGTTTCGCTCGCTCTTTCGCACTAATTGGCGTTTAATTGTGAGCAGGAAGTTGTGAGCTTATCAGCACAGCAGCTGCAAATTTTGATAAGCTGCGTAGTGTGACTCATTATTAGTTTTCCCCACACTCTCGAGGGCTCTCAACCTTTCCTCCTCTCCTCTTCAGTTCTATCAATATTTGCCACAGACAGACGTTTTAATTAACAGTCAATATGACCAGAAGTTTCCTCTTCGAGCTTCAACTTTGGAGTGCTTACGAAACCATATCAAGCTTTAAACTTTGCCAGCGGATTAGTCTGAGCAAACATCATGGTCAAGAGATAAAGACAAGAACAAGAGCTAAGCAAATCAAATAGAGAGATGCGCATTGACTTATCAAATTTCGGTTTAATTACGTTTGCATCGAACTCTCTCTTCAAGATATTCATTTCTGATATAAGCTGGCAAATCTCAAGTGCTGGACACACTACACATTTGTTGAGTGTGCTTGACTAAAGTTCTTGTTAGCAAATAGGCAAATATTTGAGTATTTGAAACTACAGCTTGCATAAGCATTAAGTAGTAAGTAAAGTCTACACTCGAGTATAAATTAAATTGGCAGCAACTATAAATAAATAGTTCATGTAATTTGCCAGATATTCATTAATCAATTCTATTCTTCAGACTCGTCCTCTGACTTGAGTAAATTAAATTGTTTGCAGAAAACTTTCTGTTTAAAATTCAAATTCATTAAATGCTTCTTCTAACTAAAGTGTTTGAAATTAAATTGCTTGAAGAATTAATTCCGTTAAAAATGTAATAAACAAATTATATATTTTAACTGCCTTAAGTTAAATTGATTGAAGCACAACTTCTGTCAGAAATTTAATAAAAATTATATTTTTCATACTCTTCTTGAAACTGCTTTAAATTGCAGACTTTATGAATAATTTCTGTTTAAAATTCAATAAAAATGCTTGCTTCATCTACTGATAAAAATTCGTCTTACTGATATAAATTAAATTGCCAAATTCAACTCTTCATATTCATATTCTATCTTTTAAGTAATTAAATTGCTAATTTCAATGAAAAGTTTACATAGTTGAAGTATAATTTCATTTAGAAATTCGTTTATAAATTCTATTATTTTTAAACTTTTTCTAACTTCAAATAATAAAGTTGTTTGCAGAATAATTTCTGTTCATAATTCAATTCTTCTTTTGCCAAGTTTACATAGATTTTAAAGTGTAATTTCTGTTAGAAATACTTTAATAAATTCTATACTTCATATGCTTCTTCTAAGCATTTAACATTCTTCAAACTCTTCTTTCAAATTCTATCAGTGGCTGTCTTCATCAAAGAGTTTATGTAGTTTGGAATGTATGAAAAATGCATTAATAAATTCTATACTTCATACGCTTTTTCTAACTGCCATAAATTAAAATCGTTTGAAGTCTAATTTCAGCTAGAAATTCTTTAATAAATTCTCAGTTGAATGTGTCACACCTCGATTGTGTCTGAAATTTCTTGCTTGGTCATAAATCTAATCAGTTTCATAGCAAATCATGCTTGCTAGACATTTTGGTTATTATTCGGCATAAATTCATTAAAACTCTTTTCCATATTAACATTCCCTTCCCCCCCCCCCCCCCCATTTGTTACTTACTGCCCTGATGAAAGTTGAATAGAGACCGCAGTCAGAAGAAGAAAAGACAGTGAAATGTTATCGCTCACCTGGAAGTAAAGACAAAAGTAAATAGCAATCAATAAATGGCATTCAAATCGAATCAATTTTGCGTATGTAAACAAAAACATTGTTGACAATTAACGTCGTGTGTTTGTGTTTAAATTTAAATTTAATCGAGACGCAAAAACAAATGTGGCTAGATTTAATTAATTGACGTGAGGAGGAATCGCAATCCCCAATCCCCAAGCAAATGAAACCTCCCCCCTATATAAATTAAAAATAAACATCAAATTACAATTTGCCAAAAACCAAAAAAAAAAAAGACGTCACATCACAAATCGAATGCAAAATTCTTGGCCACCAAACACAACGAGAATGAAATTAGTTGTCAATGAAATGAATAAAGTGTAGAGACTGCAGCAGCAGCAGCGAGGCGTAAAATCTAAAATTGGGTACCACGAAAACATTGCCACATATGGTGGCAAGTCTTGCACCGCCAAATGCCTGAGGGCTCAAATTCCTTTGCTCAAAATATGCACAATAATATTTTGCAAGTGACAGGCGTTGAATGATGTGATGTGATGCGATGAGTCAAAGGCACTTTTCCGCCTTGCAAAGAATTATTTTCTAGTTTGTTGACAATTGCCATATTCAAACGAAATGTCAAAGGCAGACCCCGAATGATTTATATTTATAAATTACATTTATTGTAGATATGTGTAAACACCAAACTAATTGGGTTTACTTTTTGGCTAAACCCGCATTATAAGGAGCAGTGTTGTTGCATCGATCACACCCAGATCCAGATTGCCTATGTTAATGTTGTCTCCTTTGCCCACCTCGCCAACACATTGAAACTTCTCAATGAGGTATTCATTCAAAATATCATCCTTCGATTTCCCATCACGCTCATCATCATCATCATCTGTCGATTCACGCCCTGATTTAAATTCTTCAGTGACATCGTAAATAAAACCTTTGAATGCAACTAAAACGCGTCTCGAAGTCATTGGCTCCCCCTTTCTCTTTTCCTCCTCCTTCTTCTTTGTTTTCTCTTCATTGGAACAATTCATTTTGCAAAGTTGAATTTTTTTCAGAGCTGTTTTTAGCTTGTTTTACTCGAGAGCTCGCTTTGAACTGTGACTAGAGAACATTGAAGTAACACACACACAAACACTTGCCACACTCTCGACACTCATTTCATGGCCAACTCGGTGAGTGGATTCAAAAATAAATCAGGAAATTCGACATACTTTTCAATTTTGTCGATCAATTCCCAATCCCACACATCGCTTTATACCCTATCAAAATCGATGTTAGAGGGGTTGTACTGACTGGTGATTTGATATATTTAGTGCACTGAATACGTAATTAAATATACTCTAAAAAATTTCATATTCAATACAAAATTATTTAAAATAAAGCTGATGAATATGTTCAAGAATTTATCATCATCATTACTCATTTTATAATTTGGGAGATGCAGATTTCGACCTTACAAAAAGTATACGTAAATATTGTAAAAAATTCAAAATAAAATAAATAAATATTATGGCAAAATTTCAGTATATTTTACTACTATTATTATTTTCAAATACTTTCAACAAAATAATATTATGGCAAAATTTCAGTAAATTTTACTACCATTATTCTTTTGAAATACTTTCAACATCATTGAAAAATTTAAGACTATTTTACAAAAATTCTTTATCATTGTTTGCTTCAAATATATAACGAATTTATAGAAATTTTCAATTATATTAAAATAATATAATATCATTAATATTTATATTTATTTAAGACCAATCGTTGTATATTTAACAAAATATTTCAATACACTTCTCTCAACAAAAAAAAATCTGAATGACGCTTTCATTATAAAAATTCTATTACAAGATGTAATGATGTTAAATGAGATATTATTATAATAATTATGTCTTGAATTTTCCTCACTTGAACTCAAATTAAATTGTTTGTAGAATAATTTCTGTTCAAAATTCATTAACAAATTCTATTCTTCGTTTGCTTCTTCTAAATGCCATAAATTGAAATCTTGTAAGGTTTAATTTCTGTTAGAAATTCATTAATAAATTCTCAGTTAAATGTGTCACATATAAATTCCACTATAGGGTATTTGGAAGTCTTGTTTAGCCTGCCCTTTACTTCGTTTTTGGGGCTCGACAGTTGACAGTTGACAGCTGCGAGAGTTGGCCGAAAAAACACAAATATTTACAGTGATAACAAACGTGGCGCATTTGTAGTCAAGAGTATCAAAGTGATATCAAGTGTCTGATATCAAATGCGAGACTCTCAGACTCAGAGTCAGAGTCTGATACAGATACAGAGATACAGCACAATCGTAGCACACAGAATGGCAGGTGATAATGGCTGTGGGAATAGCAGGAGCACAGCAATTGGAGCAGGCAACAGCAAAAGCAAAAGCAACAGCAGCAGCTGGTTGACAATGTTTCCCCAGTATACAGAAAATGTATACACACATTGTACATTTTTGCTTTTGCAGTTATCAGTTGATTAAATATGAATTATACAGACAAATAAAGGCACACACACACACTCGCACACACTTGAGGAGTGAAAAATGATAAGCGCCAGTAAATGGAAGGCAAACAAATGAATACAAACTCTCGTATACAATTTGTATTCTGAGAATACAGGGTGCCTCAATGCTGAACCCCAAAAAAGTATCGAAGAAAACTGTGTGTCAATAAGAGAGAGAGAGAGAGAGAGAGAGAGAGAGAGAGAGAGAGAGAGAGAGAGAGAGAGAGAGAGAGAGAGAGTGTGTGTGTTGCAACAGTTGCTGCTGTTAATGTTTAGCAGTTTAATTTGTATTTATTCAATTTATTTATTTGCACAACACATGAATGTTTGCAGCCAACCAAATGATTCATTTGCTGCGAGTTGAATGCAAAAAGGTTTGAAGTCGAAAAACATTCTGTAATTGAAACAATTTGAAAGAGGTTTTCATTTTGCCTTATAATTGAAAGTGCTAAAAAGAAACATACTTTTGCCATGAAGTAGCCAAATTCAGTGACATTCATTCAACAATCTAATTTAGTTTGAATAGCCAAATTATAAAGCTATTTAAACGAAATACAAATGTGGCAAATTGTGTTGTAGATTAAGCCTGTGATTATATTGAATAATAAAATAATTCATTTGTATGTTAATATTACATATTGTAACAGGCTGTCAAGGCTAGCGATATTGTAAGATTAACATAAGTAGAATTAAGCACTGTTAAGATGTACATAATACGATGAAATCATACAAGAAGGTGAGTGTGACCAAATCATAATTGGTTTTTGGTACTATTTTTGCCATTCAACAGGAAGCAAATAATGTTGCCCTATAGTCAGTATATAGAAATTAAATGCCCAACATGAGAAGCGATCTACCTTTTTGTTTTCCTATTTAAATTCAATTTATAGCTGTGAAATCAATTATATAATTATCATCAGCCTGAAAGCTTTAGTCACTTTTACTTGTAATAAGAAATTGTATTTATTATTACAAGAAAATAATAATAATAAACTATAACTATTACACATGTCACATTCATACAAACAGCCCACGGAGAGAATGAATCACATAAAAGTGTGACCAAATCATAATTGCTTTTTGATGCCACTTTTGCCATATCTACAATAAATTGACTTTTGTTTAAATTCAAATTAATTACTGTCATCAGCATGAAGGCTTTAGTTTTTGGGGTTCACTTTATTGCAATAAGAAATTGTATTCATTATTACAATAAACTAATAATCTGTAAGTAAAATTACAAGACGCTTCCATCAGTTCTTTGCAATGTTTGTATTGTACTCGAGTGTGCAATGTAAATAGGCAACATGCAACTTGACAAATATGTGATCTAGTAGAAGCGATTGCGATTTGCGATTGCTGCTGTTGACAGTGCAAACATGTGGTTGAAAGAAGGCATAGCATATGCTTCGAACTTTTGCTTGGCTACTTACCCAATGAAATCTTTGATAAAACAATAAACCTTAAATAAACCGCGATCATTATTCAGTAAATAGTCGGGTTGTATCACCGAAGCAGCCATCAGGCCGTTGATCTGTTGTTGTTGCTGTTGTTGCTGCTGTTGTTGCTGCTGTTGATGTTGCTGTTGTTGCTGCTGCAGCGACGATTCGTTGCTGCTGCTGCTGCTGCCGCTGGTCGCCATGTTGGCAGCCATTTTGTGGGCTAACGCAGCCATTTTGCCGCCATGCTGGCAAAATTCACATGCAAATTGCAGTTGTTTACGGTTTGTTTTTTTTTTTGTTATTATTTTGCTGTCGTTTTAACTGTTGTTGTTTTGGGTTTTGGTTTGTTGTTTGTTATTGTGTGTGGTTTTTTCTTTTGTTGGTTGTTTTGTGCGTTTTATAAGCACTTTTGCATTGCATTACAACTGTGTTACAAACAGGATATTGACGAGAGATGTATGTGTGTTTAGTGGTTAAAAACCAACAACAACAACAACAAAGAGAGAGAGAAAAATACCAAACCAAAAATGAAATGATTCGCAATAAAATTCAATTACAAAGCAATTGCCGAATTCTTCTTCTTCGTGTTGCGCCATAAATGGCAAATTACCCAAAAATTGCCAATTACAATGCGAATGTGTATGTGTGTGTGTGTGTGTGTGTGTGAGCATGTGTATGTGTGTGTGTGTGGTGCATGCGTCATTATAGAAGAGTGACATTTCCACATGAGCATAACATTTAATTAACATTCCGGTTAGTTGACTTGCCAACAGCAATCAGATTTCTCATTTCTCAATTTGCAGGTGCCAAAAATGAGCGAGATAGATAGATAGAGTGTGAAAGAGATAGCAAGTGTTGTATAGAGTAAAGTAGTCACAGCTTTTTCTCACAGCAATCAGAAAGACTTCCAATAACCATTGACGAAATAAGCAAGAGAGAGTGTGTGTGTAAAAGAGATAGTTTGATTCAGTATATTTGCAATGTTTTAGTACAATTTGTATGCCAACAATACTTGACAACAATGATATAGAGAGTGGGACTATGTAGCAAGTTTTGTATTGGGTAAAGTAGTCAGTATTTTTTTAGTAGTTAGTATTTTTGTATACTAAAACCCTTGGTAAAAATGAGCGAGAAAGAGTGTGTGTGTACAAAAGAAAGCAAGTATTGTATACAGTAAAGAACTAACACAATAACATAAGAGAATAGCCAATATTTTAGTATTTTTTATATACCAAAAAGAAAGAGAGAACTCGTGTTGTAGAGTATAAAATAGTCACAGCTTTTCCTTACATCACTTAAAGAAAAACTTGTTTTAGTATTTTCTGCATACTGAAAAACCCTTTCGCAAAAATTGACTTTAATTTGTCATTTAAATAGTTGTAATTTTGATGTGTTGCGCCACTGAAATGTGGCAGCCACAACACCACAAGTGAATGCCAAGTAAGAAGCGTATAAATATGCGCATAAATACATCTGTAAATGTCACTTCGTATGTGTGTGTTAGTGTGTGTGTGTGTGTTGTGTGTCTACTTACAACACAGCTCTGGTTAGTCAGCCACTGTGGCAGTTGGTCGACGTCGACTCAGCGACAGCGACAACAAATGCCTTCTGTTGACAGTTAGTTGACAGTTGCTAGAATTATGACAGCTCGAGTTGTAACTATGCCTATCTCTCCATCTCCCTCTACACCGCTCTCTCTCTTTCTCTCTGTGTGTACCTATTGCTGTCTCTTTCGCTGTACGTGTACGTGGGTGTTTCATGTGTGTTGTGTTGTGTTTGCTAACAAGCGACATTTACAAGTGTACAACATAACAACAGTAACAACTTGCTAAATGAACTGGAGATGCATAAAAGTTATACGATCAGCAAATACTCTAGAAAATCAGGTTTTGTTATAAAGCGAAGCTGCTGAAATTTTCAGAATATTGAATTAAGATACTCAAAGGTTTTCTAATTAAAGAAAAGAACTTTAAGTAATAGAAATATAGTCAACGGTGTAAAACATTATGATAAGACTCTTTTAGCCATCTACTGTTTCTTTTTGTTCGATTCTGCTGAAATGTTGAGAATTAAATATACTTCCAAATTAGACTTGAAATGTTTACCATATAGGCATCAAGTATTCAATTCTTGAAAACAGCTTCCAGATATTTTTGAGCAAATGTATTACTTCAAAAGAAATAATTTTGCTGACATTTTCAGAATTTTGGTATAAAATGCTTACTACGAAGGTTAACAGCCTTAGAGCTCTTTAAAAAAAAGTGATAGAGGCATCATTTTGAATCATTATGATTAAATAATAATCGGTAAGAGCAACATAGCTAATTATAATGTTCTTTTTTTGCACTGCAACATTAATTAATAATTTTGCAAAATATCTTCAATTCTTCATAAAATATATAGCTTTGCAGCGGGTCTCATCGCAATCTTCTAAACAACTCTAAAGTAAAATATATGATTCAGATTTGCATTCATCTTCTGCTAACTTTAACCATTCATTACAACCCTTCTTCTGCTCTTCACACTCAAAGGGTATCAAAAACAAAGATGTATACCAAAAGATAAGACGACAACAAGCACAGAGTAGAGAGAATGGCGAATGGAAATATCAAAAATGTTTGTGCACACACAACTAGCCGCCATAACACATATATTAATTATAATATTTAATTAAAAGACAAGAGCCAAACACACACGTGCTTTAGATGCATAATTAAATGCGGATTTTACGAAGACCGAAAAAGAAACAGAAATACAAAAAAAGGAAGGGGAAATACATAAAAAAAAAATACACACTGAAGGTTGAATACGAAAAAAACAGAAACCACTTGATATGCTTTGCTCAGGTGGGTTAGTGTAGAATGTAAAGAGGGAGACTACTTATTATGATACGAGTATATTTATAAATTTCAGTTTCTTTTTTTTTTTTTTTTGTTATTTGTTTGAGGCCCTTTGCTCTTGGCCGTGACTTTGACTTTTCCGCCCAGTTAAGCCAAAACAAGTCACGTTCTGAGAGCCACTTGAGAGCGGAGAGGCCCAAAGTCGACCTCACAGCATTTGATAACACACATGTGTGAAGGGGGTGTGAGGGGGGGAGACTGCCTCTTGAGTGTGTGTTTCAAGTGCAGGAGTTGTTTAGAAAGACCTTGAGGCACAGCATCAGCAACGGCAACGGCAACAGCAATGGAAATGTCGTCGCTGGTCCACTCAAAGAAGCGTATTCATAACACGAAACAAACACAGCGTTCTCCATTCAGCCGAAATTTACACAAAATATGAAAATGAAATGCGGGCCTGGCACACGTAGTACACATATATATGTATATATTACGTATACGTACAAGGACATTAACACAGTGGCAGCTGAAACCTTGAAGAAAGCCAAGATAAATATAAGGCGAGACTCGAGAGAAGCAACACAAAACTATCTCAGCTCATTTGCTTGGCCATTTATTTTCATAAGAATGCTCTCGAGTATATGAAATGTGGATCTGGGATATAACAACAGACAGAAGACATCAAGTTGTTGAGCTTTAATCTATTATACGTTGGCCATAAGAGGAAGGAATGGATGGATATATGCGTGGAATATATATGAGTAATAAACGCATTGAAGCGTCAAATTTATGCACATCATAAACGCGGCAGGACGAAACAATGGCGGGCTCAGTCAACGTGAAACGGATTAAACATAAATAACAAAATTATGCAAAGTATGTGCCTCACTTTTCATCCATCTCTTTCGCTCCCGCTTTCTATCTATCTCTCTCTTTCTGTGTGCGCGTCATTGCGTCGAGTCCCAGTGCCATTAAAACGCAGCAAGGACGCAGCAAAGGACTCGTCAACTTTCTAAAAGCGCATTGCTGCAACTACAACACGATTTTTATAGTGCAACAAGAAGCGCCAAACAAAGGGCACAACGCAAAAAAAAAAAAAGAAAAGCAGAGGGGAGAAAAAAGCAAAAAGAGTAAAAAAAGAAAGAATTCGCTTTGCCACACACACACACACACACACACACACACACACACACACACACACACACACCGACACACACAGTCAAGCACAACCTTGACCTGGAAACGATGTGCCACAGAATGTGGCAAGTGGGCGGCAGCAGCAGCGGCGGAGATGCGCATCGGGAAATTGGGAGGAAACACGAGAAATGCGAACATGTTTGTTATTTGAGTTTAGTTCTTTTGTTGCCACATGCCACCACACACACACCGAGTGAGTGTGTGTGGCAGATACAGTTGTCAGCTGGGGCAAATGAGATGAGCTCAACGATGTCTCTGAGCAGCTCTGACCAACGTCACGTACACATTAACTTTATGATGCAGCACTTGCAACTGCAGCTGCCGCTGCCGCAAATGTGGCGCCCCAAAAATCCGCACAGATAACTTGCAACAATTCAGTTCAGGCCAAAGCAACGCCAGACATTCGACTTCCTATCGAAGTGGCGCTCCATCAAATCTTTCATGGCCAAAAACAAAAATGTTGTGCACACATTGCGTATGCGCAATAAATAACATTATAAAATCATTTTTATGGGCCAAACTTGCCACACACAGAGTAGCTTGACCATCCACACACACACACACACACAGAGCCAAAATGTCCAATAGAAATTTCATTTTACAAAATGCCAACCGGTTTATGGGTCGTATGTGGAATATATTTTTGGGTAAAGGACAAAATGCTTTTACTCGCATTAAGATTATGAAGTTGCTTCATTTAATGAAAGTTGTAAAAGTTTGCCAGAGAAATTGTAATTCCCCTCTGAAATTGTTTTAATGTGTAAATTCTCAGAAAACTTTAGCGGCGATTCAATAAATTCCAATTGATGTCGTAGCTTTCAAATTGCTTTGAGTCGTGTCGTGTCGGCTATTAGGTAAATTAACTTATGGCAAAATGTTAAAGCTGCCTTCTCCCCACCTCATCTCCAACAAATTTATCTACAGCTCATCATCAAAGTATTCATGAATATAGTATTCGCGACTCAAATGTCTATAATAAACGCCGCCCAAATTATCAGCATGGCAAAATCTCAAATTCATTTTCCAAAATGCCAAAACTGGCAATAATAAAATCAACAACAACGACGAAAACGAGAACTACAATAAAGTTGCATTCAAGCGAATAGAAAAAATTAACAAATTATTGCTTTTGGATAAATGTCTCGATGATGATCGTGAAAAACGTCGTTTTCGGGGTGTGTTGACTTAGGTTGAGGTCACCCCTCCAAAAAAAAAAAACACACACAGCACAGAGTTATAAAGAATATTGCGTATACGCAACGTTTGGCGACGCCAATGCGGCTGTCAAAGCCAAAAACTCAAGGGGTTGTTGTCGTTGCTGTTGTTGTTGCTGGCAACAACCCACAATGGGAAATGAATAAAAGCAACTTTCAAGTGAGCATTGCGTAATCGAAACGAAGCCATCAAAGATGACGACGACAACGACGACAAAAGTTGCCAAAGTCGTTCAAATATACCCTGTACTTTATATACGACTTTAATGGGGTATTTCAAGCGGTAAATTCAAGTAAACAATAGCTTTGTGTTCACTCTTCGTTGCTCATAGTATAAAAATAGCAGAAGCCCAAGACACGACGCCAATCAATAAAATTGAGAAAATCAATGGGGCAGGTAAAGCAAAGAACACAACAACAACAAAGAATAACAAGAGAGTGTAGAAATGTTGTTGATTTTAATGCTTCTGCACAATTAAACTGACCAGCAACGTGTTTTTGCCCTCAAGTTCAAGCTGAATTATTGGAAAAGCAATTTGCTATCGCATTATTTATCAGACCCTGAGCCTAGAAGTATGCAAAGGCTATTGATTCGCTAGAGGGTGTGAGAGAGAGGGAGAAAGAGAAATGTGAGAGCTATTTTGTGCCATGTTAAGGACACTCAGCATGACATTGAATTCGTCTTGTCGAAATGTGTGTTTGCCTTTTGTTCATTTCGAAAACAATTTGCTGCATAAACATGGCATTCATTCCGACACGATAATGAGCTACACAGCTAAAGCTCATGTTGGGGCTGTTCTTTGGATTAGTGTCGAAGCTTGAAGGCAATTCAATTCAGTGATAAGCGAGATTCGTAGCTAATTTTATTGCTCATTAGCAATAAAAGTACTACAAAGAATTAATTAGCGTTTTTTTTAAATCAAACTCAAGGCAAGGACTCGACTTGAAAGCGCATGCGTAGCCTTGAGTATCCTTTATACCCTTTCATTCAGTTCAGTTCAGTAAATTTACAGTTCAAATGTAGTGAAGAGAAATGTTAGATTTTTGCGTTTTGATTTGTGGACATGTTGATTTATTTATGGCTAGAAACGAAAACAACAACTCAATTTTGACCAGATTGCTGCCAAGTGTGAAAATAATAATTGACAGCATTATTTTTGTTTGTTATTTGGATGAAATTTTGTTTGGTAGAAACACAAAAACAAACGTAAAACAATCAGAATAAGAAATTGAATGAAGGGCCACATTACCTTTTAATAAATATATTTCCGTTATTAAAAGCAATTTCGAGATTGTTTTTGTTTTCCATGAATGAAATTTTTGTTGTTGTTGTGTGGTGTTGTGACGACTCCACACGACACGACACGACACGATGACGACAAGAAACGAAGCGAAGAAGAAACGCGAAACGGCGAGAAATAGGCGCGAAACTCTACGAGAAGCTTTCCAACTATCTGTGGAGTGTGTGTGTGTGTGTGTGTGGGTAGAACGAATCGAAGAAGATGTGGAGCCTTTGGCACGCACGTTTAATTACACCAACACACGCACACGCATACACTAAACACACACACGCACACGCGTACACTTGGTAAAGAGCGCGAGAGGGTAAAACGAAAGCGTCGAGTTTTTTTTTTGTAAGGCTGGCCGAGGCGTTTGCTAATGAATTTTTTTTTCTTCTACTTTTTGGTTAGCTCTCTCTTTTGCTTTACTCGCGCTGCGTTTTGATTATAAACAAAACGATTTATGCACTCAGCTTTTCTTTAGCTTGCTTCTATTTTATATATATTTTATTTCTATTTATTTTATTTTATATAACCCACACACTTTGCGCTGTGGCTCTATGCTTTTTGCTTCAGAATTTTGTTTGCCACACACGAATTTTTGATCAAACTGCGTTGCACACTTGCGACACTGTCCGACGAGCGACTGACGACGGCAACTTCCGCATTTGCCACAAACACCATGAAACACAAACGCGAACTCTGCAGAGGCGCGATAAGACGACTTGGCCACAAGAAAAAACTAAACTATTTATATAGAATTTGAACAACAAAAAATATATAAAAATTTCGAGATTTTATGCAGAACGATTTTTTTTTTATTTATTACTTTTTGAAATGCAAGACTTTTGCTATTTTGTGTTGTTGCGTGTGTGTTTGTGTTGATTGTTGGTTTGGTTGGTTAGAAAGAAGCCAAAGTGTAGATTGACAGCCTCGCACAGCACACAGCAAACAGCAGAGCACACACTCAGAGCAGAGCACAGAGGGTAGCTTTTTATTTTACTGTTTTTCCTTCTTCTTTTTGCTATTTGGCGCGTTCATCGCCCAAGCGAAACATGCAAAGCACATTCTCTTTAGGTCTCTCTCTGTCTTTCTCTCGGCTGCAAATTCATTTCGAACACGTGAGAGAGGCGAATGATAGACAGACAGACTGACAGCAAAAAGAGAGTGAGAGAGAGTTTTATGTTGCAATTGCTGTTAAGTGGGCGCACATTGATTCGCATGTAAGTGTGAGTTTGTGTGTGTGTGTGTGGGTGGTTGGCTGAAAATAACGACGCTGCTGTTCGTTTCTAAGCAGCAGCAGCAGCAACTGCTGCCTCTCTCCCTCCCACTCAGCTGCTAATTAGCCCCCGTGTTTTGGCTGCTCTCTCTCGCAGATACATACATAAATAGAGAGTGCAAAGAGAAGAGAGCGTGTGAGTGCCTTAAAAGGGGGTTTTGTGCAGGCGCTTGCGCATTTGTTTAGCATAAATACAAAATGCTAACGAGGCAGCAGCTGCCCCAAAAAATGTGGGGCAGGGTGCAGAAGAGCAGTCACAACACAAATAGAGAGAGAGAGCAGAAGTTGCAGAAATGAACGCTGCACAAGAGATAGAAATTCATTCTCTCTCCACTTTGCTCTGCTCTGCTTTGCTGCTGTCCTAATTTTACTCGATGGCTCGCTGACTGTCTAACTAATTACGCCAATTTATAAATAATCAACGAGGCGCACAATTTTAAGGTCCTTGTGCAAGGACCTCAACAAAACATCAACAACAACAACAGCAGTAAACAGTATTCAGCAGCAATAACAAATCGAAATATTCAAGTCGATTGCCAAATCAATTTAATTAAATACTGGCTATAAAAATAAGGACAATATGAAGCATTTGCTAAGGATACTTGGCAGCTTCTTCATCTCCATCTGGTTTGTTAATTGCGTGCCTCATTTCCTTCCTCTTTGGGGGCATCGCAACAACTAGAGCATGACCTACATATATAGACTCAGAAGCAGCAACAGCAATATAAACAATGCAATGCATAAACTGCTTAACAAACTTGACACTTGCACACAGCTATCCAATTGCTTAGAAAGTTGAGCTCTGCCCATTCAATTGCACTTAATGCGAGACATTGTGTTGAGATAAAAGCAGCCAGCACAACTTGAGCAACTTACAGGACATTTCGCTGACAGATTGCCAGCTTGAGCTATTCACAAAAGTTGGGTTCAAATTTCCGCAAAGTTTGTAATTTGAAAAGTGGTCAAGCATATGTTAGTTTATGATTTGATTAGCGCAAAGAAAAAAACGTATGGCAATAATAAAAGGGCATCTTAGATAGCGGAATAATACTAGCACACTATGACATCAGCTAATCAGAAAGTCGTAAAGAGTTCTTATCAAAATATTGATAGTTGCTTTTCTATGGAATCCAATGAAGTATTCCAAGAAGCCCTCTAAGAAGTGATAACTGTGAGTAGAGAGCCGCAAATTTATTGCATGGCCTTATACGAAATATTCTTTGAAACACGATTTGAATATCTTTAAGAATCTCTTTTCTATTCGACATTTGCAACATTTCCTTCTTTCGCCTAAAATTATCATAGCTATTTTCAAATACTATACTTAAATCTATACTTACTACCACAAAGTCTAGAACGTGTGACAACAAGTCTGGTAAATGATTCACAACATACCTGCAATGAAAGAAAATAGAAAAGAAATCAGATATTGCAAATCTTTAATTAACACAATCAATTTATTATTATTGTTAAAAATCCCCATTGAAAGCCATATTGCTATCTAATTTTATTATTATTATTATTATGTGGTGGCTCATTCATATTTTTAGCACAATTAACCAATTTCAAGTAGCTCAATCAAATCAGATTTGAACGAACATCGAAATGCAGCACATATAAAGTACATAATATACACTTTATAAGTATATAGAGGCAATAAGCATTTCATATATTTCCACATTAGTAGCTAAAAAGCTGTGATAAGATTAAACCGACGCGGTGCGTCGACTGTTTTGTGCCTTTTATTAATGGGTACCATATTGAAAACTACTTATAAACACACACACATAAATAAACATATATGTATAACGATCATATACAATGAAAACAACTCAAGACAAACTGGTTGTCTGGTCGTCTGGTTGGTCGTAATTTTCCATATGGCATTGGCTGCACTTCAGCAAAGCTCTGAGCAGACCAGTTCTATGAAAGGTCGCCACAGAATTTGAGCATATTATGCGAGCGGAAAAGTTTCTGTAAAAGATAAGATACAACATTTGATTGGTCTACTTTGAGTAGGCCACAAACTGGGTGAATGGTTCAACATACTTGACGAGGGATTGGAATATTAAGTGAATATATGGCATAGGTTATAATTGTAAGTAGTCTATGAAAAATTCATAAATAAATATTGTAAAGAATCGCAGAATAATGTCCGTCATTGAAGAGAAGCGATAAATTCATACAAATTTTGAGTGTCGTCTGAGGAATCCCACAAAAAAATGATACAATTGTAAATAGATTTTCTAAGATCTCACAAATATTATTTTCAAATAAGTGCATTATAAAGTCGATCAATACGGAGAAATATCGAGACCAGATAAGATCAACAAAAAATATTTATTATATTTATATTAAAATTTGCAACTTTTAAGTAAGTTCATTAAAATGTTTTGATTAAAGAACCACAATTCAAAGACGTTAAATACACCATCGATAAGGACACAAAGTAAACAAAATCTATGAAAAGCTTTTTTTGGCAGCGTAATCGAGCTTTTTTCAAGTGCATTGCGACTGCAGACAGGCCTCGACCGATAGCTCAGCTAGAGCTTAGAGCTTGATAAGCTCAAGCGCAATCAAAATTTGCCAAGCAAAGCCAATTGCATGGGAGTGTGGAGCACCTTTCGGGCTGGGGTCAATGGAATAGAACGCAATTGCGACTAGAGCCCAACCCACCTTCCTCCTCCCTTCCCCTCCCCTTAACCACAAACAAAATTGCTGACTGAAAAGCACGCTTACGACGACGACGACCGGTGAGCTAAGCCATAGTGAGAGAGTGAACGAAAAAGAGCGTATGTAATGGCGAGAGAGCAAGCAACGATCGGAGCGTAAAAGCTAAAGCAAGACAAAAGCATGAGAGACGCAGTCAAGGTGTACGAGAGAGCGTAGGAGAGAGAGAACGAAAAAAAGAGAGCGTGCTGATTGACGGTTTCAAACACACACACACACTCAAAGGCATAAGCAGCAATAACAAGGCAAACAAACCGGCGACGCAACAGCAACAAAGGCAGTGAAGCATTGAAGCAGTCGACACTCAAGCGGTTTGCCCCGTGTGCTCAGTGTGACAGTGAACGTCGTACGTTGTGTTTTGTGTGTTATGCAGCAGCAAACAAAACAAAGCTCAAGAAAAACAGCGCAAATTGTGGCAGCAACAAAGCGAAAATACAATAACGTAGTGCCAAGCACCGTGAAAACAGTGTGACGAACTCTGCAAAAACAAAAAAAACAAACAAAGACAGCAACAGTTGTCCCACCTGAGATCTACATCATCGACAGAGTTGCCACCCTGCCAACAACAACAACAGTAAAGCAGCCAAAATGTTTGAGGTTGCCTGCCTGATGTTCATTTGCCCTTGGGTCATACTCGTCTTGCTCATGTTCATCGCCATGACCGTCCTATAGGCGACGACGACCGACTGCGTGGGAGCGAGCGAGATGGACTGAGGCAAATTTAGGGCACACTAGTCAACAACACGATGAAGAAGAAGGAGAAGGAGAAGAAGCAGAAGCAGTAGCAACCGCAGAATGTAAGAGTTGCAACACTTTTGGCAGTGTGCCCGTTTTACTTTGATTATGTATTCCTATTCAACAATGTGCTTTGAATTCAACAACAACAAGCTAAAGACAAATCAGCAAACGAGAAAACATTTTTACAAAGTGTTATTCTCGTTTTATTTTAAAATTTTTTTTTTGTTTTTTTCTGTTGTTTTGCATTGTTTTTGCTATAGATTTGTAAGTTGACATGTGATTTAAATATTAATTATATATATATATGTATATCGATTAATTTAAGCTTTACATTTTACGCATGTGCGAATAAAACAAATATTGACAAACAAAAACCCAACAAACACTCATCGAGTATTTACGGCGCTGCCGCAGTCAGCGAAATTTGCATCAATGTCACGTTCAACAGGTGAGAGCTGCTGCTGTTGTAATGTAACTAAGGTTAACTGAGGGATGGCGATGCATTCCGATATATAGTATCGATAACTTTGCAAAACAATGCGAGAGGCCTATTTAATCAACCAAGTTATCAGCTGTGATTCATATAACAATATTAACAACGCATTATAAGCAAAGTGTTTAAAATAGAATTTATACTAAATATTAAAATGAATTTGTTGAAGCAAAGGTTATCATTTCTATGAGTACTATCGATAGCTCTTAAAATAAAGTGAAATTTATGATGAAATCCATTGGTAAAGTAAATCCTTCATATAATAATCTTGACATTATATTATGAGGAAAGTGTTTTGTACTTTAAATTAAATAGATCGCTGATTATTCAAAATTCATTTCATAAACCAAAGATTATCAGTTTTGTGAGTACTATCGATAACTCTTAAAATAGAAAGAAATCTATTATAGAATCAATTGTTGAAGTAAATCCTTCGTTTAATTATCTTAAAATCATATTTTAAAGATAGAATTTATACCAATTCTCAAAACAATAACAAAGCAAAGGATAGAGCAGACATTGATAAGGCAGATTACGAAAAAGTAATAAAGTACAAAGTCTAGTAAACAGTTAAGCAATCGATCAAGTTCTTTTTTGTGTGTGTGGTAATGACAAACCTTATCTACAACTCCTATTATCTCTAAGCATGATAAGCATAATTATCACTTCAAATGCTACTAACAACGAATCCATTCAAAGTGTTCGCTTCCATTTAAGTGAGCATATTTGTTTCTCAGAACGAAAAGAAATAAATATAGTATTTATTCATTTCCACGCATATATTTTCACGCAACGCCCACCGTATTTATTTAGGATACAAGTATTATTGCAAAAAAAAAATACACACAAAAATATGATGAAGATGCTCAACATGGAAATTTATATTTATAAACACGCCCGATTTTGGATTGAGGGTGTGTTGATTGTGTGTGTGCTTTTTTCTGGGCCTACGCAGTTCAACACACACCGAACAAATATTAATCAAAATGCTGCATTGTGTGTCACACTTATTTATAACACACTTTGAATTTTTCTGGGCGCCACTTGAGAGATTGTGATTAAAAACACAACATGGAACAAGTTGTAATTACTCCGTACTTCAATTTTCAGCAGCTGACGAAAGTGAAAGTTTTTGACAAAAAAAAAGCAAAAAATTATTACAAAAATATATATACGATTATTCGTACTCATAGTTGTTGCTTTATTTTTTTTGTTATTTTTGGGGCCTGTCCCGAGGCGAGGTTCGCGCCGCATCGTGTCAATGACAAAGTTAAACGAAATTGAATTAAATTATGTAAAACCGAAGCACGATGAAAACGAGTTATTTTAATTAACACATGGCCAAAAGTGTTTAAAACTCTGCAGCTCTGGCTCTGGTGTGTGTCTCTCAGTCAGTCAATAAATTAATTAAACACGTTAAATCAAACACACAAATTAAAATTAACTCGCTTTTTGTTTATATTTGGGAGTCTCGCTCGCTTCGCTTCGCTTCGCTTGTAAATCAAGCACAGGCATTCAATTTATCAATATTGAAGTCAAACAAAGACCAAATTGTTGATCTTTTTTTCAGTTGGCAGTTGGCAATTTACCCCCCAAACAGAAATTGCAACGCACTGCGCGATGCTCTTTTGTTTTTACTTTTAATGTTTGTTTTTTTTTTTTTTTTTTTTGCCAGGTGTCAATGACAGCAATTTGCATATGGCCAACAGCTCAGGAGAGCTGAGAAGCATCCGCAAGCAAGAATATTGTTTACAAAAGTCGCGGGTGTGAAAAATATATTAACGAGTTATTATTCTTTCCCTTGATTTATTCGCAAGACTATAAAGCAGTTACTTAAAAGTTTTGCTGGGAGGTTGCAAAAGTTCTGAAGATATTCAAATTCCTTTCAAATTTTGTAGTAGATAAAAAGTTTTTTTTCGAATTCCTTAGCCTCAATTTCAAGTAGCGATCAAATAAAATTGTATTAGTTATTAAAGGAATAGTTGTCAAAGGGGAAAAAACGCCTATTTTCTAAGGGATTTAGTTGCTTTGTCTGATATATTTTTCACTTTATGGTATATTTTAAATGTGGTACTTTAGCAAAATACTAAATTTAGCCTCTGGTATATTTTTTACTCTATGGTATATATTGAATATATAATAGCTTTCGGTATATTTTCCATTTATGGTATATATTGAATGTGGTACTATATCAATATATTAAATATACCTTTTGGTATATTTTTAGTATTTTGCGGTGTATTCATTTGATATATTTAAAAATTTGTATACTGTTTTTGTTATAGCAAATATAGTATTTAAGATATTTTTAGTATTTTTGTGGTATAGCAATTTGATATATTTTGAAATTAATACCGCACTGATTTTCTTTAAGTTAATCTCTGATTTTATCACGCTTCTATAAAGTAGTTGCTTAAAATTTAAAGAGAGCTTCCAAAAGCTAATAATATATTCAAATATGTATCTTTAAAATTTAGAAGTAAATAAAATATGTTGTTGAATTGAATTTCTTTTATTTTTTTCTGATTAGTATTTATTGAATTTAGCCAATGAAGTAAAAGTACGTAGAAAAATCAAATTATTTTCTTTGTTTTTTTTTTTTTTAGGTCATTAGCCTCAATCTCAGTAATTTGTATTAAATACCTTTGACTCTATTTATTTGCCCAGCGCTGTTGGCTTTGCTTTTGCAGCAAATGGACAAATATTATGAAGAGTTTTTTCTGTGTACATTCCGGCTGTCCAAATGTTTGCCCAAGCAATGAGTCAGGCTGGCAGTCAGTCTGTTGAGTCTACACACAAGATGATGTGTACTTGTGCACACAGCTTCTTTTGTTGTGATTTGAGTCATTTCGTTGGGGGTTATTGAAATTGGGTTAATTCAATAGCGCAACTTTTGATTTTGCGTTTACAAATAAAAGACCTACACAAAACTACTCAAAATGCACATATTACATTAAAACGCTGTTTGCTGACATGCAACAACCAACAACGACAACAACTTTTTGTAAATGCATTCCTGGAAAATTTAACATTTTCCGCGCATCGCGTGTCAGGCGAAAATTCCCACAACAAAATGGCCAAAGGTAATACTGAGGAGCAGAAGAAGAAGTGCAATCACCTCTATACACTTTTTGTGGGTTAGCAGGACCTGTCGACCAACAACAACAACTACGAACTCATTGTTGTTGTCGTTATAAATTCGGAATGTTTACATTTTTCATGCCGTCTTTTCTATTCTTACGTTTTTCCCAGCTACAATTGTCGTAAATGGGCACTATGAACTCATGGTTCCGGTCGAACCAAAACCAAAACAGCAACAACAACAACAACAATAACAATCACAAGTCAACAGAGTGTCCAAATGCAAATGTGAATACACTCAAACACTCACACTCACATTCAGACTCGTATTCAATGCACGCAGTGGAGAAGCCAAAGAGGCGGCCCACTAACTGCAGTTCATTGCTCCAGTTTGTGCCGAATAAAAAACTTAAATAACAGAATTCGAGCAGTCATAACAAAAACCTAAACAATTTGCATGGACACGACTTGGAAATACCCGCACTTATATAGAGAAAATATATAACTTAAGTCAATCTAAAGGAAATGCGAAATATACTTTGAACTTTAGTTATACAAAAAAAAGTGTTGCATACTTTAAGGTGCTGCCTGAATTTTGTTCTAATTCTAAATGAAATTGCACTGAAATAAATATTCTTCAAGTTAGTCGTAAAGTAAATCAAATGCTACTACCCCTTGTTGCCACATGTGGCACCGTCTGTCGACTTTATTTCCTGCTGGAATCATTTATTAATTCGCACATAATTAAATTCAACTGCAGCAAAAACTGTGGAAAGCAATCCCATCAAATCAAATTGCAACCAATAATTTTTAGTGTTTCTTTCGCGGTTTTATGTGAGCCGCTGCTTTGAAGTTTTGCCTGCCCCATTTGACGGCTGCCACACAGTTGCAGCTTGTTGTTGCAGTTGCGTCTATTGCCGGCAAACTCCGACTTCACGTCTCTCTCTCTTTGTGTGTAATTAGCCGAAAAATGGGCGGAACATATTTCCCCCTTCTCGAACAGAGTGTGTTGCAACTTTTATTGGGGCATGTTAGACAAGTTGCCACGCTTGTCTGTGCTAATTGCCACAGAGTCAGCGCCGGTCAGTTTTGTGGAAGTTCATTAAAGGATAATTACTTGGAGTGGCATAAAGCTAAAGTTTGCACTGCAGTCAACTTGCTTATGAGGTCAGAATAAAGCTAATTTAAAGTAATTAATGGAGATAAATGAAGAGACTATTAAATGGTGCACATGAAATATTCAAAAGGTTGCCTGTGATTTACCGTAAAGTAATCAAATTTAGAAAAATTAGGCACTATTTAATACAGACAATTCAGATACTATTAACGAAATCATTTGGAACATTAAGAGGTGCATTGTTTAATGCAGAAATATGCTGAGATTATTAAAGGAATATGAATGCTGGAATATTAAAAGGTTGTTTGTTTATCGAATCGACTGACAGTTGATTTTAAAGTTAACATATTTAAACAAATTTAACTACTTTACAGTTCAATTTGTTGACTAATTTAATATAGATAAATTATGAATATTGAGGAAATCATATATAATATTAAAAAGTTGTCTACTTAACTTAAAAAATTAGTCTACTTTACTGTTCAACTATATAAATTTTTAATAGGGAAAATGCAGAAACTGTTAAAGGGATCATTTTGAATTAATAGCTTACCAATTTAATTTATATTTTGTAGTAATTTATTTTGAGACTAGACTATTTATTGAACTACTTTCTTGTTAACCTAACAACATTGAAGAAATTCTTTGTTGGGCAATAGATTACATTACTGTCTAGTATTTTATAGGACAATATAATTGAGACAAAGGATCACATAGAAAGGAAGCACGTTGCTTTTGTAGACTAACATAAACAATCGTTAGGTTATGCATTAAATTTTAAAAAAGTTTTAACTATTCGTCGCTACACAATAAACTACTCTACTCACTGAAGATTTCTTTTAATTTTAATCTACAAACTTCTAAAATCTCTGCCCCAAAGCTAAAAGAGCATTCACTCTTCTGCAAAGAGCTTCAAGTCTTCGTCACTTTATTCAATTGGTTTTGCACAATAATTGTTATAAATTACGCTGAATTTTCTCAGTTCAGTTGCTCGGCTGTTTTTCTCAGATATTTCACAACTAGCATGACTTGCCACGCCCCTCTCTTTCACTCTCTGTGCTGTGGCATTATGCATTATGCAAAGCGTGCAAAGCAAACGAGAAATTTCGCTCAGCGATTTTCTTTCATTTTTTGTGTTTTGTTTTTTTTTTTGCTGTGTCGCCAAGCTGTCTGCCGTCATTTGTCATATTAGCCATGTCGCTGGTGGTCGCTAAATATGCTAGTCTACAGTTTAGACTGGTCATATTCAACTCACACACACACACACACACACTCGCAGACTTTTGTGCTAACATGAAGTGAAACACGAAACCATAATGAACTTAAGCGCTCTAAAAAAAAAAACACCCAACGTTGTACTTGTATTTTCTGTTGTCGCCGTCGTCGTCGTTGTTCTTCAGATGATTTGGTTTGTTTGTGGAAACTAATGAAGCGCACCATGTGCCAACACACAGCGCTTTGGTTTATTTTTAATGCCTCAGCCGCAACCACCAACCAACCAAGAGCAGCAACCAGCAACAAGGGTTGGAGGCGTGTTGCCGCCAGCTCATTAGCTTGGCCAAATAAACGCAGCGCAAAAATGTCTAAAATTGCTTTTGCAAGCCATGTGAATGTGTGTGTGTGTGTGCTTGCTTGGTTGTGTGTAAACAACATTCGCCACGTGGCTGCTTGGAAAAGTAATTAAATGTTAGCTTTTGCCAAAGTACGAGCAAAGGGTCAACAGAGTTGGCTAAAAAAAAGAGTTGACCTCCCCCCAAAAAAACAAATGTCGCAGCGAAAGTTTCATTTATATTCAGTTTAAAGGCTTTTGTTTTAAATACTAATTATAATTATAATTGTCACTGAAGTTGCCGACAAGTGTAGAAAGCTTATGCAAGGATTGCAAATTACGCTCTCGAGAGAGCAAAGGACAAAGAGCGAAAGCTCTGAGAGAAAGCTCTCTTATTTATTTAACATGCACTTTAACTGACAGTTAAGTTGAGCATCAAAAACTACTCAAGTGATCAGTTAGCACTAAGAATTTGCAATTTTTTTTCATATTTCAAGGGAATATTCTATATTATACTACAATTTAACCCACCTTCAACTTCAGCTGCCTTTTTTAACAGTTTACAGTCAGTTAACTTTGCGTTTTATATCGAGTATTTTAAAGCTAGCCAATTAAATGCCCAGTTGCGACCTTTAGACCTACAATTAATTCCATTAATTTTACAGCTGCCATTAGAAACTGCATTCGCATTTTTCAACTCAATGCCACAATGACAAAGTTCAGCGCATATAATTGCAAAATGGAATCACACCGCAGAAAGGGGGAGGAGCTTGTGTTAATTGCATTTAGAAATATATTATGGCTTTTATGTCTGATGCAATAAATTGTCGTAGAAATATGAATAATAATAAATGTTACGACAATTACGAAAATGTTGTTGCGCCTCAATTTGGAGGCGAGACGAGGATATGCCATAAAAGCGCAACCGGACACGCCCATAAATGACAAACTGCAGCGAGGGAGGCTATACAAGTTATAACTACTTTAATTGAATTCAGTATTTAATTCAGTGCAACGTTTAAGAAAGTGCAACAAAGAGGAATTACATAAATGACAGAGCTTTCGCTCAGAAGAGAGAGCTTTGCTTCAAATTCGCTCACAAGAGAGAGCTTTGCTTAAACCTCGCTCACAAGAGAGATCTTTTAATCGAAAAAGAGCAACTTTTGAGCCAACACTCGCTGTGCAATGCAATAAAATGATTTCACAATAAGTCAAAAATTGGACACACGTGTCGTTAGTTAGTGAAAACTGATACCCTTCCCCTCCCCCTGCCCTCTCTCTTTCAATTATAGGCTCACTTATTGGCAGCTTAAGTGGCGGCCATTTAAATGTAATTTGCAGTGCATTGTAAATGCAAAAAGTACCAAACACATGTGTAGCTGTATCTGTAAATCGCTTTAGTGTGCAAAATTAACAATTCCCCAACGTTCCAGACACAACGGCGTCGTTGTCTCACAGTCTCAGTTGTTGTTGTTTTTGTTATTGCCAACGTTTTTATTGTTATGCTGGTCGACTTTGTTGTCGTTATTGTCTATTCTTCCGCTTAGCGTTAATGTAATCACATCGATTTGTGCCAATGACAGTTAGTTCTTCTTATGTGCTTTCCACTCCCACTTCCACAACTCTTCCTAGTTTCCTTTTACTTTGCTTGTCATTGTTATTACAGTTCATGAACTGTCTTTTTCTTTTTGTCTGTCTGTCTATCTGTGGGTGTGTTTTAATTTCTATTCAGCTATATTATGGATAGCTAAAAGTGGCAACTCTTAATTATAATCGCGCACAAATATAAAAGTTGATTTGCAAGCTCACAACATTTGACTCATGAGAGGGGGATAGACTTGTGAAATCTTAGCGTTTGACTTTGATTGATGTTCATATGATTATCAGTTTCTGGCTTTACGCGAGGAAATCAAATTCAAATCAAACACATTTTTTTTTGACATTTTCAGCTGGCTAAAATGACAAAGCAGCTTCAAATGTTTTGCAACTTTTTGTGTGTGTGTGTGTTGTCAGTTTATATTACATTTTGATGGACAAATTGTATGAAAACTTTCAAGGCAATTGCAATTGACTATTAACAAAGTTGGTTTTAATTAAAGGCCAAAAGTAACTTTTATGCACATAGTTTATGCAAAGTTTCAATTAAATTGAATTCGCAAAACTAATTATGGTTTTAACTGTCCTAAATAGTTTTCAAATTTATCAACAATTATAGATAGTCAACTTCTCTTTGTAAATTAGCAACTTAAATTGCCATAAAACTCACCAAATCCAAATTGAATTTTTGTTATTTCCCCCATATAAAAATCGTACATACCTGCAAAGAAATAAAATGATATTGATAAGATAAAGAAATTTAAAATATTCCATATACATTAAACATATAATACAAAAAATGTGTTGTGCAAGCTACAAATTTATTTCCAAGTCCAACCAATTCACAAGGCATTTTAAAAGGGGAATGGGAACAACATAAAAATGTGAATGCTAGAATGTTAAGTGAGTTATCGATAGGCAATTTCATTTGTCACGGCAGCATGAAAGTCTCAAGAATGATGACGAGGCTGGCTCATGGATGCCAAAGAACAGCTGCGGCAGCCATATAATATCAAATTGTTACCGGGCAAGTGGGCGGCCAACAAATTAAAAAAAAATAAAATCAAATCCCCCTCCAAGAGAAAGAGAGCAAAAACAATAAACAAAAATGTCAAAAGGAAAAAAACCAAAGAAACGAAAAATATGAAGGCAAAAAGTGTAGCAGATTTTTCAAGTTGTTTTTGCCGGCCTATAAGAGTTCGGGGTAAACAATGGAAAGCTGCTCTCGGCGGTCCAAAAATAACCTCAAGATAATAAGTAAGCGTGTTGCAAAGACCCCAAAGAGACCACAGCTTCAAGCTTCAGACGACGAAGTCGAAATCGCAGACCAAACACCGAAGACTCCAAACGCAAGAAAAAAAAACGCAGACGCAGATAAATTGCGTGGCCAAGGTAAACAAATTTTGTGGTTTTGTTGCAGATTTTTTTTCGTTTTTCGGTTTGGTTTTTTTTGTGAGTACTCTTGCGTTTGGGCTTAAGGCCTTTGTTACAGCGTTTGCAGTAATTACCGTGACGAGCTAAATCAATATGAAGGTGCACATTTAACCACAGTTTTATTTATCACTTTGTCAAGCGATTAGTTCCGCATTTCAAAAGTGAGAAAGCAAATGCAAGGATTACGCTCTCGATAGAGCAAGTTAAACAGAGCTGTTGTTTATTTAACATACAGTTTAACTGACAGTTAAGCATGAGAAAGGATTGCAAATTGTGCTCTCGAGAGAGCAAGTTTCATAGTAGTGAAAACTCTAGTATCTATTTAACATACAGTTTAACTGACAGTTAAGTTAAGCATGAGAAACTTGTTGAAAGCAAAAGTCAAGGATTGCAAATTGCGCTCTCGAGAGAGCAAAAGGCAAAGAGCGAAAGCTCTGATTGAAAGCTCTTGCTATTTATTTAGCATGCAGTTTAAATGACAGTTAAGTTAAGCAGAGTAAATCCAAGAATTGCAATTGCAAATTTCAAAAGAACAAGTTACAAATTGCAAATTTACAGTTAAGTGGAAGCATAAGAAACGCATAGAAAGCGAATTCGATGATTCCGTGTTACGCTCTCGAGAGAGTAAAAGGCAAAGAGCGAAAGCTCTGAATGAAAGCTCTTGCTATTTATTCAACATGCAGTTTAACTGACAGTTAAGGTTCTTTCAATACTTTAGAGTAATTTGTGCTTCGTTCTGCTACAGAAAAGATTGCTGGCTATGTTTTTTTTTTGCGACCATCTTCTGGTGCTTTTTTGGCAAGAACTTTACGACGTTGGCCAAAACAAGTTCAAGACCCATGGACAACAGAGTTATGGGTGCTCCAAAGGTGCTCAACACACACACACACACACACGCATGGATTACTGGTAAAGCAGAGCTGAGAGCATGTTTTAAGTCTCATGTCTTGAGGAAGATACTCGTAATTGTTGTTTGTTATACTTGAGGTTTTTCTCTGGCTGCCTTTTAACTTTGTTGTGTTGTGTTGTGTTGCTCTCATTGAATATTATTTTTGGCATGTTTTAAGGCTTGCGGCTTTTTTTTGTGTGTGTGTTTTTTTTTTTCTTTTCGTTGTGTTTTGTTTTGTTTGTGAGGTTTTGGCGTTGGCCAAAAATAAAAGCTGACATCATCGAAGCAGCCAAGCGTCCGCAGCCAAAACGCCAAATGTCGACAATGAATCGCAGCTCACTTATATTTATGGTCATGGGGACCCAGTCTCTCAAGAGGCACCCAAGCATTTTCTGAGTATGTGTGTGTTTATATGCTGCCCTCTCCTCCACCCCCCCGTCTTCTTCTCTGCTCTGCACGTTTCACTCTCCTTCTCTCTCTCTCTCTCTATGTGTGTTTCAATAACTTGCATCACAAGTTTCAAGTCAAGAAGCATTCGTTGCGCTGCATAATTAAAACTCTCAAAAAAAAAGAAGAAAAAAAAACACACTTTTTTTTTGGTCTTTCGAAAAATGCAATTTGGGGTTTTTTAACCTTGAACTTGACTGGCGAACTGCAGTTGAGTGAGTTTTTCCACTTCTTTTATCGTCTTTTGCTGCATTTCTCAAGTGACTTTGACTTTGCTTGAAACGAGTGCATTCGCCTCTCTTTTCTTTGCCTCGATAAGCCAACAACAGCGAAGCGATTAACAAAGTTCTTTTGTCTTTTGCGGACTGTGACTGTACTCTCTACATGCTTGATTAATGCATCTCAAGGGGTTGATAAATATAGTAAGAGCGAGCAAACATTTTGTGCATTTAACGACAATTTTCTGCACGAAAGATTCGACGTATGAATTACGTAATGAATTAAAAGTTTTGTTCTGACGTCTGAGAGAATGAGCTTCATGAGTTGGAATACTGATCTCATCTAGTAACTGGCGTAATAATGATTCATAATAATGTTACTCATATAACCTGAACACGCATTTTATGATGCAGTCAGACTTGATTTGGTTAATCCTGTTTTTAAAATGAAACAATCAAATAAAATGGTGTATATACATTTCAAGAAAAACGCATTGAAATCAACCACAACTAAAACTCGAATTAATCTTTTAGTTCCTTAGTTTGTTTTTTGTCTGCCTAAATTCAATTTATATTGCGCGCTTTTTTTTAACTTTTCCGCCACATAAAACACATTAAAATGCCTTGTGGAATGCAATTGCGTCGCATTTTTTTTCCATTTGCTGCGCATTCTCCCAAAAACTAAATTGCCAATAAAAATTAGGAGAAAAGGGGAGCTCTGCGTTTGTCAAGTGTTTAACTTCGAGGTCTCATTATGTGGTCTTTATCAAGCGCGCTTTGTTTTCCTTGTTTTTTCTTTTTGGGGAAGGTTCTTTAAGCTCTCTGGCCAACTAGGCCTATGGGACACATTGGCGCACAAATATTGCGCAGTTCCAGCTGTCCATGCGACATCATGTGGCATGGGACTTGGGGGCAGGCAACAAACTGCGTCGCAGTTCATATATATGAAATTGCTTTTTTATTACGAATCATCAGCAGCAGCTACGATATCATCATCACCATCCACATGGAGTTGTGAAAAAAACAAAAGCAAGTAAGAAATTTACAGTCTCGACTGTGAGATGCCCGATACCTTTTAAAAATATACCAAAAGCTACATTTGATATATCGATATAGTATTAAAAATATATCATATGGGTCAAAATATACCAGAATGTCAGATATATCATACAAATATACCAAAAGCTACATTTGGTATATTGACATAGTATTAAAAATATACCATATGGGTTAAAATATACCAGATTGTCAGTCAAAGTAGCTAAAAGCCCAATTTAGCATGCGTTCTTTCTCATACAAAAGTATTTCTTAAATAACTTCAATCATTTTCTGACAGTCTAGAGAAACAGGTCTTCATACAGTAGGACATGACTATATCGTCTCGTCTATTTTACGCATATCAAGAATAAATATACCTTATGGAATCGGAGATGCCTTCTTCTTCTGCCTTTTACATTTCACATCGGCACAAAGTCATCATACCCATCTACCCTTCTATTGGGTAGCGGATATAAAAAAAGAAATGCGAAACGCGAAAACGCCAAAGAAGCATTACAACAAAATCCCAAGTTAGACATGACATCATTTTGGTCATTCAGGCAGGTCGAAACAAATTCATTTATACCAAAAACTCCAGTCCAACTCTTTAGCGGAATAAAGGAAACCTTAAGCCACAAAACCCGCAGCTGAAAGATCCCAAGTTGTGTTCACTTTTTTTGCCATGGACATGACAAGAGTTTAAATGCGCAAATTCTGATTGAATAGTTTCGGGGCAAATCCCCAGAGGAGCTTCTTCTTCTTCTTCATCGTTTTTTTTTTGTGCCCTCACTTATAATTAAAGGGCTTCCTTTCGTGCAAATAAATTGCGTTTTGCGTTCGCAAAGGATTCGCTATGCGCAGTGTTTGGAGCGTGAATCACATGACGAATGGCACATCATCAGTTTTGGGATAAGACCGGAAATTTGTAGTTCTTTCAGTGCGCGATGACAGCATAAGAAAGCAATTTTGCACAGAAAAATTGCACAAAACTGAGTGCAGCAAAAGGTCTACAAACTTTGGGTAAATATTTCATTTTTCAAGCAATTAATCGCCATTATTTTAAAGACTCACAAATAATACTGTCAATGAAAAATGAAATTCCTTTCGTATTAAGCAAACAAATCTATAAATATCTCTAGTTTAAATGCCAAGCATAAAGACCCAAACACCTCTCACATTCGACTTTTGATATATTAACATGAAATGACAATAAAAAAAACAAAAACATATCTTGAGATGAGAAAGGTTTTATAATCTGTTGGAATTTATGCGTTGCTTGAGATAATCTTTTCTTTTATGAAGATGTATTTTAATTTGAAATTAATGATGAATGCATTTCAATAAATATTAAACTGGATTAAATGTTTTGCTTTGCAGAGCGTATTAAATAGTTATCGAATTCAAGTTTAAGTTGAACTTTAAACCATTTTGTGTATACATAAAGTGAATCAAATTGTTTCTTATTCTTAATAAGTTGTTCTATACTTTAATCTGCAAAATTATGTTTCAAGTCTCAATTGAACTTTAAACCATTTAATATATAAATGCAACTTCAACCAAAGTTAATGAATTTTAATATTTTTTAAACTGCAAAATGAAGTTGCAAGTTTCACTAGAACTTCAAATCATTCTATGTACAAATGCAACTAGAATCAACACCAATTAAAGTGCATGCCACACCAATAAATGAGATGGAATGAAACATGCCGAATCTGGAGATGAGATCTGAGCTTAGTATAAAAGATATATACACATAGATACAATTGGTAGATATATCATAACTAAATAATATCAAATGTGTTTTGTTATTGGACGTGCAACGGCAACAAGTGGCTTGCAACATTTAAGTAAAGAAAACATAGAGAGAAAGACAGAGACAGAAAGAGAGAGAGAGAGAGTTCAAACGATGCGAGGTTAACACACACAAATCACAAAGAAGTAAGAAGTAGAAAGAAGTTGAAGTAGATGCGGAAACCGTTAAACCAAACTGGAAATCGGGAGACTCAACCACCACCGACCTGTTGACGGCCATCACAGTGGCGCCATCCAGCGGCGATCGAGCGCGTCTGCTATTCTGGTTGCTGCTGCTGTTGTTGTTGTTGTTGTGTGCCACCTCGTGTGGCACTTGCAAGCGATGAATGCTCTGTCCATATTCGGGATCGTAGCTAAACGAGATGCGTCCGCCATTCTCCGGGGAACACAACGTGTCCGGCGTGCTGCCATAGAACGGTGAATAGGCGTGCACAAATCCCGCCGTGGGACTCGCACTGAATGCCATGTAACCAACGGCAGCTGCTGCCGCAGCTGCAGCAGCAGCAACTGTTGCTGCCATCGGTGCCGCGGAGCCAGTGCTGAGTGAACGTTGCTGTTGTGGCAGTTGTTGCTGCTGCTGCTGCTGTGGCAAGTGATGATAATGGTGATGCTGCTGCTGCAGTGGATGCGAATGCAGATGATGAAAGTGATGATGATGATGCTGCGGACTGTTGCCAGCACTGCTGCTGCTGCTGGGTATCGGAATGGCTCGACTGCTGCTGCTTCTGCTGCTTCCGCTGCCCGTCGTCAAGCGATTGTAGAGCGTTGGCGAGAACTGATCGATGGCCTCCTCGGGATCCTCCTCGCCAGCGGAGAGCGAAGGCGCAGCTGCCGCAGCAGCATAGAGATTGCCAGCGCTGCTGCTGGGCCAAAGGGATTCATCCACACAGAAGGAGCTGCGACCCGAGTGACTCTTGTCGTAGTAATAGAGATGCGGTTGCAGGCGTCGACCATCTGGGGCAAGCAGCGGCATCGAAGCGATGTGCGGATTGCTAAAGGCGCGTTTCCGATTGCTGTTGTTACTGCTCTGGTTGCTGTTGAACGTGGCACGAACGAAGCTGTTTGTGTGTGTGGTTTGTATTTTATGGTGGTTGGTGGCAATTCAGTAACAATACAGTGTTGTAAAGCGCGCAAAAGATGTTGCAAAATCATAAATATATATATATATAGAGTGAGAGAGAGAAGAGAGAAAGGGGGAAAAAGCAGAAGATATTTGTTGTATATCCAAATTCGCAATTCGAAATCAAATCATAATTAATTTCAGTTTTCAGTGTCAAATTTTGCCAATTTTTTTGTTGGGATTAGGAGCAGGAGAGGAGGGAGTTTTGTGAAAGGGGAGCGGGAGCAAGGTAAGTTTGGTGGGCGAATTGTGATTGATGCTTCTGCAACACGTCCAGCAACGTCAGCGAGTTGTTTGTGGGCGTGGCTGTGATCTGATCTGGCAGGCAAATGAAATGAAATCAAACAAATAACGAAACCAAACTATGCAGCAAAAAAATAGCTGTTCTTCTGTGATCGATATATGTATTATTCATATCGATAGTATTAAAGAACATTTCTTACAGCTTTATCGATTAAAGAGCGTTTCTAACATCTTCATCAGATTATACAATCATCAAAAGTACTATAGATCCTTTAAGTTAGGCTTTCATTATTGACATTTCATTCATATCGATAGTATTAAAGACAACTATCGTTTACTGAGCATTTCTAATATCTCCATTAGTACCGATAGTATTAAAGAGCATTTCTGGCAACTATCGATTAATGAGCTCAGCTATCATCTCCATCAATTTGGGCACTCAATCAGTTTAGCAAGATTATAACAAAACTTCTAGCTATAACATAGCGAAGTTATCGATTAATTCCAATTCTATTAACCTTAGCAGTGATCACAAATACTATCGATTATTGTAATAAAGCTTTAACAACGTGATTAGCTAAAACTTGTCGAAATTAACGCTTAATTAGCCATAGCTTTGGCTGATATATCATCTTTATCAAACCTTACGCCATCGCTACTCATAAATTCAACCAACTAATCGAAAGTGCAGCGTAAAGCGCGACAACAAAATGCGTTATGCAACATTTGTGGCAATGTGCCGATGCGCTCCAGTTCTCGGCATAAATTGTGGCAAACAACAAAATAGAGAAGAAGCTGCCACTGATAAATGTGGCATGGATGATGACAACAACGTCGTGGATGATGTTGATGATGATTATTGCAAATGGGCAACGCCAACATGAAAATGCAATTTATGCGATCGAAATAAAAAGGCAGCCGAAAAAAACAAACAAACGAAAAAAAAAACACGAGGCAAAAGTCAAAAGTGAAATGAAAATTGTCAAATGACTTTGTGGCATGCAACACGAGATGAGCAAGAGCGAGAAAAACAAAATGTGGAAAAGTGCAGCCAATTAATTCAGCAGCAATTCGCTTCCGCCAGGCGCCTTTTGAAGTCCCACGTTGACGAACCTAATAAAAACATCTTCATTTTCCATCTTCCATCTTCCACATTTTGCCATCAACGGTTTTTTTCTTGCCACACACACACACACTCACTCTCCAGGGTTTTCCTCTTTTCTTTTCGTTTCTTTTTTTGTGGCGCACACAATTTGGCCACAAAACTCAAATCTAAACACAACGCGCAAAACGATAAATAAAATGCAACCAGGCTGAAAGATCTTGTGACAGCAACAACAACAACAACAACAACAACAGCAGCAACAACGATGACAACGACAGCAGCCAAAACTTTTCCCCCATTTTCAGTCAGCAGCTGCGGCAACTGCAACAACAGCAGCAACATCAACAGTGGCAGTTGCAAGCTGGCAAAGCAGCATTGCAGTTAGCAACACTCAGTCAACGCCGCACACATCCGGGATATAACTGCAACAATTACAACAACAACAACAACAACGTCGAAGACGACGACAACAACTTGCAACAGCAGCTACAATAACAACAACCCAAACTTTTCATTTGGCGCGCTTTTCTCTTAATTATCCAATGCGATTGTGGAGCATATTAGCTAAGACATGATTAAGACAGCTCTGACTGCCGATATATAACAGAGATATGTTTATCGATAGTTAATACTATCGATTAAAGCTGATGATTAAGACAGCTCTGACATATAGCGCGATATAACAACTATATGTTTATAGATAATTGTGCAAACCCATCAATAAAAGATGATGATTAAGGCAGCTCCGATTGGCGCGATATGTTTATCGATAACTGCTACTATCGGTGCAAGCACATCAATAAGAGATGATTTTTAACACAGCTCTGACTGCTGCAATATGATAGCGATATGTTTATCGATAATTGTTACTATCAATTCAAACACATCGGTAAAAGGTAAACATAAAGTAAGAGTTAAGTTGAATACTATTAAATTGAATTTCAGATACTATTCAAATAATAAGTAGAACAATACAACGTTAACAAACATTTTATTGTAGCTCGGATTAGTTTTAAAGTTCAACTTTAGCAGTCTTCAAAATAAAATTAGAACTTAAGTTGGTCACAAACTAAAAATCAGCAGATAACTTTTAATTTAAAAAAATTAAGTTTAACATTTATATTGAAATTACTTTCATAAAAAGTTAAAAATGATATCAAAAATACAAATCAGCAAACAATTTTTACTTTAAAGTTTTGTTATATTAAAAACTAAAATCGTGACTGCCACTATAAAACATCTCAAAAGGTCAGATAAGCTATATACTTACAAAAAAAAGATCTCTCTACCTAATTTGCTCTGCAAGAATATTTGAAATTTTACACTTATATTACTTTCAGCACTCAACAAGCTTGGTTAACTTCAGCAACTTCTCCTTGGCTTGAATTTACAACTTTATTTTGGCTGCTGCAGAGTTTATTAAAATGTCAAGGGACTGAGAGAATCAGAGTGCCAAGTTGGAGCTCTAATTAAAGTAACTAATTTAATATGCATGTGGCACATTTAAGCAAACAACAGCAACAACAACAACAACTAAACAATGCCGACAAACGACGCCGCTTTTGTTGTGATTATTTCAGTTGCATAATGCACGAAAAACAAAATATGTTAACAATTGTCGTGCAATGCCCAAATGTGTAATTGTTTGTTGCTGTCGTTGTTGTTGCCGTTGTTGTTGTGGCATTGTCTTTGCTACTTGTTGACGTTGTTGTTGCTGCAAGTTAAATGCACAAATTACATGCGAGTTTTGCACATGTTTTTCCCCCTTTAGCTCCCCCCTCTCTATACACCTAACGCCAAAACAATGCAAAATTATGCTCAGCATTTGTTTGTTGTTATTATTTCTACGGCGACACACTGAATAAAAACAACAACAACAAACAAGGAAATAAAAGTGTTGTTTTTATTTTTTAACGAAACGAAACGAAAAGAAATTAGGTGAATGGAACTGAGGCTGCTTTTGTCGCTTTTGCTGCTGCCCCAGCGACGAGTTGTGAAAAAACGAAAAGAAAATGAAACGAGAGAGAAAAATCCGATTGTGAGAAGCAAAATGCAGTCAACATGGGGGCTTCTCCCCTCCCCCATCACCATCCCCATCTCACTCTCTTTAGTTTCATCTGAGATTAACCATGAAAAATGAAATAAAATTCAATACAAAACGCAAGTCGCATTTTATCGCAACATTTTCATCGATGGCTGCTGCTTTTACTCGAAAATGAAAATTGAGCTACGTGAAATACTCTAACCGAGGGTATTCCAAAAGAGGCAAAAGAAAAGCGTCGCGCGTTATCGACTAGAAAAACATTATCGAGATATATATGGCATGTTATATAACACTTAATTATTTCGTAATATAATCTTTTAAGTTGACAACACAATTAGCTCAAAAATTGAATAGAGAGATAGAAAGAGAGAAAGAATGAGAGAAAAAGAGACACAAAGATAAAAGCAACAACGATTTAACGAACAGAGACCAAATTTAATTAATTAATGGTGTAACTTGGACAAAATGTTTAATGCTTTTGTTAGTTGTTGTATTTACAAGACAATCTGTGCATGAATTTCGGTTTGAAATGCGAAATGTGAGAAGGATTTTCATTTTTGAAAGAGTTTTCAATTGTTTTTGCGGATAGGGAAAATTGTAGGTACATTTACTACTCACTCTGATACTTAATTAAATTGTGCTTTAACTAGACATTGTTCGCTTACCTGTAATGAAAATAAAGAAAAAATTGTTTATAAGTTTAAGATTATTCATGAACTGCTTAAATGTAATTTGAAAAGTAACGTTTGACACCTAAACTGCTTATCACTGCTTGCTCTGATAAGTAAATGAACTGCTTGAATTGCTTTTGTACAGCAATGCACTGCTTACCCAAGCGGTTTGTGTACCGACTAAATTCCCTATCTAAAGTGAGCCTCTCAAACCATGGGATCTTTTCAGAGGGACATTTCGCGTTGAGAAAATCCCGAGTCTGGGCAATTTCAATTGCTTAGCGGAGACTCAAACATGTTAAAGGTACATTTTGGAAATGTACTGACTGGGTAATTGGTACAGCAAATGTCAAACTGTGCAATTTGAAGGGAAATAGTACAAAATTAAATGTACCCACAAATAACGATCTGTGGCTCTGAAACTAAGTAGCCAAGACTCCCACCAATAAGACTTATTTTGATTTTGAAATTTGAATAACCAACAACGTATTATAAAAAAAATTGAATAGTGTATAAATTATATAAAACATATTATAAAATGTTACTATTATTATATACTACTTTTTTAATGTTTCAAGTCTGCAGCGATTTCTTTTTAGATGGGCAATCAAAACAGCAAAGCAAAGCGAAAAAAGTCAAGCCCGCAACGCAATAAAAAATGTGTTTTCTATTTTATTCCTCTCTTTTTGGCCGTTTTGTTTTGCTTTATTTTTCTCCTTTTTTAGCACAACGAAAAATGGCAACAAATACAAACATGGCGATAATGTGCAATGCGCGCAGTTCGATCAATAACAACAACACTCAACACAAACACAACAAATCACAAAAAAAAAAAGAGGTAGCAATAGAAATAGAATAGCAGCAAAGTGGAAGCAAAAACAATAACAACGGCAGCGAGACAACAAAACAAAACTCTTGAAAGAATGCAATTAGACGAAAGCAAAACAGAGATAAATGACGGAAAGATGGAGGAGAGAGAGCGAGAGAATCGTCAAATCATTCACGTGTGTAAATCGTTGTAACTGAGCAAGACAACAAGAACGCGCCAAACTGATAAGGCGGAAAGAGAGGCGAAACGCAAAAAGAGATAGAGAGAGAGCGAGCGACATAACTGTTGATCACACGGCAAACGGCAAAAGAGACAGAGAGCGAGTGCGAGAGAGTTATCAACATTTGTTATTGTTTTGTATAATATAAAAATAGCAATTTGCGCACTATTTTTAAATGTTTTGAAAATTGCTTTCTGTGTTGTTTTTTTTTTTTTGTGTTTGTGTCTGTGTCTGTCGCCGCCTTCTTTTGACTTTTGCAATTCTCTTTTACTTTTTTGGCATCATGACCGTCGCCTTGTTTCCAATTTGCTGCTGTTATTATAGTTGTTGCTGTCAATCAATTAAACAAATTAACAGATAACAACAATAACAACAGGCAAGAGCACGAAACATTGTCGCAAATGCAAAACAAAACGCGATCCCAAGAACGTGCGACAAATAGCTTCCACTAGAGGTGGATCGCAAGTGTGTGCGATTGTGTGTGTGTGTATTTGCATGGACACACACTCTCTCACACACACACACACACACACACACGATCCAATCCACCAACCCACGCGATATCGTCACGGCAATTTAAGCGCCCTGGCGCCAAGTGATAAAATGACAACGACAAAGTTCTTCGGCTGCTCAATTGCGTTGCAACAACAAAGGGTATATTAACACGAGTTCTATAGCAGTCAGCTAGTGTCAGCTCACACAAATGTGGATTGTATGCTGTGTTTCGTATCTGTTTCTTATGGAAGTGAAGTATGAAACATTACAGATTTACAATTTGAAATAAATTCTATCTGTCCAACAATGAACTCGACAAAACAATACATTATTAAATAAACAATTTAAAGCTTTATAGACTACCAAACTCTCTACAAGAATTCTAAAAGTTTCATTTAAAGATAAAATACTATATTTAATTTTACTATCATCTGGTTATTTTATCCATAAATTGATGGAAGTTTATAATGCGATTTTTTGCCATTTCATCATTCATTATTTATCGATCCTACATTTACAGAGTATCCGTTAGTCAAGCCCCAAACACCAGCTGCAGTATTCTTAGACCCATATTATGTTATCAAGTGCACATTGCAAAAGCCTTCGAAAATTTCAAGTACACAACTGGCATATATTCACGTAAGACTCGCATAATCGATGGGGCTGCGGTTATCACACTGATAAGCGCTCCCTCTGATATACCCTCGAGGAGTCGTCCAGCAGTGAAAGCTGGAAATGGAAACTAAACTGAATTCCAGAAACTGATAAATATGACAAACATTTTGTTAGTCGTAATTCTCGTTTAATCATTTATTAGACTCGCAAATTAAAAATAACCCCAAAATGAAAAGAAGCAATCACAAAACCTGTTTTTCCACATAAAGGAAAACCATGAAAATGCATTAAAAATGAACAGTCAGGAAGCAAAGCTCGATATTATTACTATAGTATAGTATTATTCATATGATCAACATAAAATGTGAAAATGTGTTGCTTTAATGATGCCACAATTAAGCGCAACTATGGGCTATGAAAATAAATCATTGCGTTTTGCATAAAAATACTACAAAATTGCGTTTAATGATCTTCTCGGTAAATCCAAATTCAGCGGAGCGTCGACCTCAGTTTGTCATACAGCAAAAATGTTCTCGGGAAAAACTTGTAATCAAATTTGCAATGCTCAATTTTTTGTGTAGTTGTTGATTTGATTTATTATAGCTATATAGTTTTTTGTTGTTGTTGTATTTTCCTTAATCCAAACACGCTGCACCCACCAGCGAGAGAACTGTGCGGAAGCCGCCACTGCAGCGCCCCCTGGCGGTGGCCATGGGTGACTGCGTTCGTTTTTGGCAATGAAAAATGAAATAAATGATCAAAACAAATGGGAAAGAAACGTTGGGGGTAGACAGAAAATAGTTGCGATGTTGCGATAGTGTCATGCCGATGAGTATTTCGAAATATCGATAGTTTAGAAAGTTAGGATCAGAGATAGAAAATGAGTAAGAATATTTATTCTCTGCATAATTAATATACCCGATAGTAAAAAAAACAAAGATCACTTGCAAAATTTCGTTTAATTTAAATGTTATTTTTACTTTTGGTCGTTGCTGCTGTTGTTTTTTTTTTTGTTTGCTGTTGCGACTTTTTAATTTTCCGCGGCGCTTGACGTTTAACAAATTTGTTTGCATTTTATTTGATTTCGACTGGGAATATTGTTCTTTTTGTTATTTTCAATGTGTGAGCGTGACAAATGCATACGTCTGTATCAATTTGGCTCAACAAATAGCAGCAACAACAACAACAACAATCGTTAGGCAAAGTAAATAAATTAATTGCAAAATTTTGGCGTGTGAAGAAAATGAATGCGAAATTAATGGAGCGTCAAGGCGCCGCGGCCGCAAAGTGTTTCAATTCAATTAGCAATTTATTAATTAGTTACGGTAATGCATTAAAAACCAGCCATAAATAAACCACCACCAATGTAACTGCACAAAAGCTGCCTGCTATGCGACAATTCGTCAAACTGCAGTCCGCCCACAAAATGCTGATTAAACTTCCACATTTCCTTCTTCTTCTCTTTTTTTTTGTTTTTTTGTTAACCATGTGTGTAGGTGTGTGTTCGTGTGTGTGTGCTCTTGTGGATGCCATGTGGGCGTTGTCACCCAACGCCGGCAGCATTAATGACAACAACAACAACAAAACAGCTGTTTGGAGTTAAGTTCGCACAGCTGCGTGGCTCTGTTCGCGTCAGCTGAGCAACAACACACACACACACTCACACATTCACATACACAGCAAACATTCGAAAAAAGCTCACTCTCAAAAGTGCCAAACAAAGACCGAAAGTAGAGAGGGAGCGAGAGAGAGCGGCAAAGAAAGAGGCAAGCAGAGAGACTTTAATGGAGTTTTGTAAATGGCCGCCTTGTTCATTCGTTGGGTGGTTAGCGAGTGGAGTGGGAATGGGGGAGGGGGGTTAGGTTTGCCACTTATGTGTTGTGTGCTTGATGATGACTAATAAACGGCAACGGCAACAGCAACAAACAACACAAACAATAAAACCGGCAAAATAGCTAAAAACGGCATCAAGCTGCAGACAAAGAAAAAACCGGCTTAAACTATGCATGTATTGGCAACAATACAAACAAACATACAAATGCACACACACACTTTTGCATATCAAATGTACATATATAAAGATCTCTAGTTAAGCGACGCGACGCCAAGACAGAGACAGAAACAATAAAGGAGAAAGAAAAACAATAACAAAACTTGAGAAGACAAGGAGTATCTAGAAATGAGAAGCGCGGAGAGAGGCGCCACAGCACAATAATATGTAGAAAGTGAAATTTGCAACTTTTGCTAAATTTAGTTGCGCGGAAAATTAAAAAAATAATTACGCGAAAAGTGCGAAACTAAATATAGAATCGGCACTTAGCAAATGTTTTCCGGATCCTCGAAATATCTGACTCATAATATATACATATATACTTATATCAACAACACGATTAATAATATTCTAAAATAAAATTGCGATAGCTTAGTATTTTGCAATTTTATACAAATATACCGGAAATAGTTCAAATCCTTGTACAATGTGTAAAGACAAGAAATTTCCATTTAGTTCGACATGATTCGGAAGTGTCTCTGATAAATTTCCTATTAAAAATTGGTAGCTAAAGGTATCTTCAATCATTTACTTTTGCAAATTATTGTTTTTCGCAATTGTCTTTATCAAAAGTACAATTTGTTGGAATTTCCAAAGAGTCACATCCGAAAATTGTCTGTCTGGAGGTTGACTACGTGGGTGGAAAGCTACGACGACGCCTACACAAAGAATTTCCAACTTTGGCAGCCATTAATTAATTATTTATGACTGCAAATTTATGAAGTTGTCTCTTTTTTTTTGCTCTGCTGCCTTTTCTTATCTTTGTTTGCCTAATTAAATGTTGTTTGTCAAAAAATTCTAGAATGCATAACATTGTTTCCGATTTGGAGCACATTAGGCATGCAAATTTGCCATTGGGTATAAAAACCAGAATTCGAATTTAGATCTGTTCAAATTTTAACTAGTTAATTAACTCAAATTGATCTCATTTGCTTTAATAATTGGCAATATCAATTCAATATGCTCCAGAATTTAGAAGAAAATTTAATCGTGAAAAGAAAGATGCGAATACAAAGAAGGGACTTTGTAATAGAATATGAAATTGGTTCTAAATATAACATTCGTGTTTTTCCATCGTGTCTCGATACCTCAAACTTTTGTCATTCTAAAACAATCTCCACCAAGAGGAAGCAGTTGTCGCTGTTGTGGTTGTTGCTGGTGATGAACAAACTGTTGTCGTCGTCTCCGAACAAGGTTTGGTTGTCGGTGGCGGGCACGAGGTTGTTGTAGGCGTCGTAGGTGATGCTGAGGTGCACGGGGTTGTCGTAGGGGTGGAGCACGTGGTTGTTGTTGTCGTAGTTGTAGGGCAAGTGGTTGTTGTTGTGGTCGTTGCAGGGGTGGTGGTGGTTGTGGATGTAGAGCAGGTGGTTGTTGTTGTGGTGGTGGTGGTTGTAGTCGTGGTAGTGGTTGTTGTCGTTGTCGTTGTAGAGCAAGTGGTTGTTGTCGTCGTTGTGGTAGTAGTTGTTGTCGTTGTTGTGGTTGTAGAGCAAGTTGTTGTTGTAGTGGTGGTAGTGGTTGTTGTAGTGGTGGTTGTTGTCGTTGTAGAGCAAGTGGTTGTCGTTGTGGTGGTGGTTGTTGTTGTCGTTGTGGTTGATGTTGTTGTAGAGCAGGTGGTTGTTGTTGTAGTGGTGGTGGTTGTTGTAGTCGTGGTAGTGGTTGTTGTGGTTGTAGAGCAAGTGGTTGTTGTTGTGGTGGTGGTTGTCGTGGTCGTAGATGTGGTTGTAGAGCAAGTGGTTGTTGTTGTGGTGGTGGTGGTTGTTGTAGTCGTGGTAGTGGTTGTTGTCGTTGTTGTGGTTGTAGAGCATGTGGTTGTTGTTGTGGTGGTGGTTGTCGTTGTTGTGGTGGTAGATGTGGTTGTAGAGCAAGTGGTTGTTGTTGTGGTGGTGGTTGTCGTGGTCGTAGATGTGGTTGTAGAGCATGTAGTTGTTGTTGTGGTGGTGGTTGTCGTTGTCGTCGTGGTAGATGTGGTTGTAGAGCATGTGGTTGTTGTTGTGGTGGTCGTAGATGTGGTTGTAGAGCATGTGGTTGTTGATTCACAAGTGGTTGTTGTTGTTGAAGGTTCACACGTTGTGGTGGTTGTCGATTCACAAGTGGTTGTTGTTGTTGAAGGTTCACACGTTGTAGTGGTTGTTGATTCACAGGTGGTTGTTGTTGTAGGCTCGCATGTTGTGGTGGTTGTTGATTCACAGGTGGTTGTTGTTGTTGAAGGTTCACAAGTTGTAGTGGTTGTTGGTTGACAAGTGGTTGTTGTTGTAGGCACGCAGGTGGTAGTGGTTTCCTCACAAGGCAGTGTGGTTGTCTCGCAGGTTGTTGCCTCAGCAGCCACCTCAGCAAACATGCTCGTTGACTGCTTCACCTCAACGCAACCAACGTTGTAGCTGACGCATTTTTGGCTCTTGGGATCGAAGAAATTGCGACAGGACTTTGTCTTGGCAACACCGCCTTGGCACTCGTAGAATTGTGAGCAACTGCCGGGCTGCAGGGAACGGAATCCATCGGCCTTCCTGGCACAGACAAAGCGACGATACAAATCGTTGTTAACGACGCCAACAGCGGGTCGAATTCTGGCTGCTCCTGCACTGCTCACAAGAATGGCCACAATGGGCAACAGGACTGCAAAATGTTAGAAGGAGAGTTAGCCAAAAGGGAATCCTCCAGATCGATATTCGATGTAATATACCATATTGAATTCTCATCGTGAATAAAGTTGAAGCTCCTTGGTTATTCCAAATGTGTGGAGGTTGTTGAAGTATTCAGAATTTTCGACAGAGTTTGGTCCAAATGAAATTGACAGTCGCTTTTATAATGAAGTGTCATCCTGTTGGTTGCTGCGTTATCAACTTGTCGTTCAGATTCTGATAACGCGCTGATGGTCCTTTTGATGTGCCCGATTTTATCACTTTTCATCTGCATTGTGGTTCAATTAAATTTATGGTTCGATTCCACAAATTTCACAGATTCATACACCGACTTCACAATACTATTAATATTAATTAAAATCAGTGTGCGTCATTATGTCATCTTCAGGCAGAGAAAGAAAGTTCAACGTACATTAACCATGCGTAGACCAATTCATTATACTCCGAAAGATAACAAAAAACAGTTGACATCGAATGTAAAATTAGACCATTGTTACACATACATAATAATAATAACATTATTGTGATGCTACAGACAAAAATAATTCAACTCGAGAACAGCTTTATTTCAAAATCATTTAATCAGAGATGACAACGAACTGTGGTTTTGTCGGAGTCGGAAATGCCAATAAGGCAAGCGAATGTGAGTCAGTGAAATGGAGAATTGCTTGGTTATATTATGGACTGAGGCAATCAATAGCGAGCCAACAACTCGCATTTAGTTCTTATAAACGGCAGCCAACTTATCTGATGACACACAGAACACTTCCTCCTCCTCCTCATGCTCTCTTCCTGCCATTGGGGCAAACAAATATGCTTAATGAATTAGCAAACAGTAAAACTGTCCCCACTCTCTCTCTTCTGCTAGTTGGGGGCGTAATTAGGTGCGAAAATACAATGCAAAATGGCAACGACCCAGCGGCAAAACTCCTGCCACAACTTTGATACCAAATTAGGCTACGCAAAGCAAAAGCGCCGTGTGATAAGAAGTGCATTTTGTCACGCACAACACTTGCGCAACCAGAATCTGATACCAGCCATATATTTATGTGCAGCACCTGCATACGTCACAGGGCAATCTTATTGTCGCCGACACGCTTATTAACTTTTCGCACACTTGTGGCTTTTGTTGCTGTCGCCGCCCCCACACAGCGAATGTTTTCCAGATTCGTGGTGTGGTTCCTAATGACGCTAATGCGGGGAAAAGCCATCTGTCGACGTGCCCCTCACACACATGCTCTCTCTCTCTCTCTCTCTCTTTCTTTGAGATTAGCTAGTGCATACTGGCCAATATCTGTGCAAACTGATTTCCACCAATACTCGAGATTCTAACGAACCAGTTTCAATCATTTCCTCCAGCAGTTGATCGAGTCATTCAATACGCGGAAGAATTTGATCGAGACACAAACAAATCTGATATCACAGAGGAGAATTTATTTGTATCAGCTTTCTTTGCAACTTTGATATTCTAAAGCTAATTGCACTGTAAACTAATTATATCTGTTTTGGGCATAAAAAAATTGCACAAGGAAAAGTTATAACACATTTGCAGAAAAGAAAATGAAGAAATTATACAAATTTAGCTTGGGTTTAAAGTGAGGAAAGTAAGAAACATATGCTTACTTCACAAATTATACCAAATTAATATACCACAAAAATATTTAAAATATACCAAAGGCTATAATTGGTATAATGTTATAGTACTACATTCTAAATATACCAAATGCTATATTTGGTGTAATGATATAGTACAACAATCAAAATATACCATAGAGTGCAAAATATACTAAGACTAAGTAAGTAGACTTTTTCCCCATACCAAAGTATTTCTTAAGAACTTTCAACACTTTTGATCTGCCACAATCAAATTTTTAGATGCATAATTACTACAGTTATATCATCTCTAACTCTAAACAATGCAAAATTTTAAAGAAACTGCTCCTGCGTGCATCTGAGTGCTTTACAAATGATGTCGAAAATAAATTATTTCTCTATCTCTTATAGTGGCTGTGATTTAGCAGTTTATACTGATGGACAGACAGACAGCCGGATAGATACAACAGTATCTTTACAATATATACTATAAACATTAATTAAAATATCAGCAGCTGCTTCATAACTGAAGAAATGTGTCAAGTCTTCTCAAACGTTTCCCACTTAAATGGAATTTCTTTGAACCTAAGTCACAATTGCTACTCAATTTGCTTAAAGTTAGCGCAGTTCAATTGTAGTTTCATTAGCAAGCACCCGTAGTTGAATCTCAGCTCATTTGTAGGCTTTTGTTTATGTGCAAAACTGCAAAGCTGACAACATTTGCTTTGCACACGCCCCCGCCGTGTAAATCAGCGTCAGGCGTCAGTCGACTGTCTGTCTGTCTGTCTGTCTTTTCGGCCCCTTTGGCAAACTGACGACGCTAATGAAAGAGAAGGCGGTCCCCGGTCGTAACAGGCCAAAACGGTGTAAAAATTTTTGAGCTGTTTGTACAACAACTTTCACGTTCAGTTGTAATATGGCTTTTCACTCAGCTTTTGGCTTTACTTGTTATAACGCCATTTGACATTTTCCCCCCATTTTCATTTTCATTTCCATTCCCATTTCTCTTTCCCCACACTTTTATTGATTTTCATTTTCATTTCTTGTAACTTTCCTAGCGACGAGAGACTAGTTGAAAATATGTGTACAACACTTTTGCCAGCCCCGAAAAACTAAATGCAAATCCATAATCAACTTTTCTGTGATTGCTTGTTTACATACGCCGATAATAAGTTGTTTTCGCTGTCAAGGTCGTTCCATGGCAGCGAACCCACCGGCTAAAGGTAAACAGAACCCTGTCTCCCACCCCTCCCCCACCTACAAAATGCCGGCTACTTTCGCTTTAAACTGACATTTACAATTTTAAAGCGGGCACCAGAAATAAATCAAATTTAAAGTGCAGGCAAATCAATAAAAAGAGAACAACGTTTTTTTTAAGTATTTATTATTAAGTGTAATATTCCCCAATAAATAAAGATGTGCCATCAATCTCAAGGACAAACAAGTTATTGTCAGCAAGTTTGCTCTTCTATCCCCGCTACCCGCTCCCCGCTGTCTCTCATCTTCTTTATATTGCAACTTGGCTCGTTGTTTGTTGGTTCGATTTTCCGTTTGGCGTTTTGTTTACCGACTCGACTCGACTGTGTTTTTGTCTGAGGGGGTTTCTTTTTTGTTGTTGTTGTTGTTTTGTTGTCTAAATAAATAACAAATTAAGCTGAGCATGCACATAAGGAAAAGTTTATCGCAAATAATTTCACTGCCACGTGCAGAACATGATTAAATTAACTGGAAGTCAGATTAGGCAAAAGAACTGTGCATACATCATTGCCAAAAGCAACAGAAACAAGAATAAACGCTTATCATATGCCATAATTAAATGCTAAATTAAGATAATCTGCTTTTAATATAGTTGTGTTCTGCAAAAATTTGGTTTGGTTGCCAAGAAAATTCAACGCCATATTTGCCGCATTCAATTTCCATACAACAAAACAGTTTTCAAGGTTTTGTGTGGTCAACAGCAACAATAAGGGGACAACAAACAAGAGCCGAAAAACACAATTTATCCGGCCAACCAACAACAGGCAGTTCAAGTGCCATGTGCTACTTGCCAGACGCCAGGAAATGGCTATACTCGATGATGGCCTGGCTAACGGAAATGCCGATGCCACCCACCAAAAGTGGGCAGCAAACGTTGTCCCAAAGGATGAGGCCATCTCCCTTTGTGTGTTGGACAATAAAGGTGAAAGCATTCAAATGACAATAGAGTGGAAAATAATCAGTTGAAATGGCTTTTAGTCGAAAAAGAATGATTTATCGATATTGCAATCGATAGTTTGATAAATTTGATTGCTGCGACACACACTGTACTGATATAAGATACAATTGGGATGTCGATGGGATGATGATGGGATTCTTCGGGGAGCGGGGAAGGGTAGAAATTCATTTTCGTAGATCTTTCGCCCCGTCTGGCTCGAAATTTATGAGCAAATACATATAAACAGCAAATATACGCGATATATTCCTGTGTGTGTGTGTGTGTTTTTGTTTGTTATTTTCCTTTTTGTTGGGATTCTTTGTGTGATACGTTTTTATTTAAATCATGTGCTCGGGGTTCCGTTCAACTGTCCTCCTCGCTTCTTCTTCCCCAAATATCATCGCATTTCGTCCCCTACCTTCAATCTCTCTTCTCTCCCCCCTTTTCCCCCCTTACCGCGCTTCATCACAAAACAGTTCAGTTAGAATGTGCTCTATATGTTTGCTCTATAGGATCGCCAGCCAACTGACGTCTATCAATAATTTCTTGCTGCTTTTTGTTTCGTTTATTTCATTTAATTTGTCTTCTCTCTCTCTATATTCGTTTGTATGTGTGAGTGCTCTCTTTCTTTACTGTACTCTTCTTGTTTTGCTGTGATTTCGCTTAAATTTGACTTGCAAATATCAAACAGCCGAAAGTCAAAGCCCATCATCAATCAATCATTACGCGCATAAATCAATAAAATCGACGATTGGCGCCTGTCACAATTTTACACTGGGCAAAGACACGTTTAGACATGTGAGCGAAGGTGTCAACACAGAAAGAGAGAAATAGAGAGAGAGAGAGAGAGAGGGAGTGCGAGAGAGCAGCTAAGCTATATTGAAAGACCGCATCGACGTAATCTGAGGTATTCCCTTTTTGCACATGGAAACACCTGTTCAACATTTTTGTGTGAATATTTTCACATTTCACATTTGATTTGGATTTTTTCTTTTTGTTGTTTTTGTCAGGTTTCAGTCACAGTGGGGCAGGTTGTGTGTGGTTTAAGTGCGATTGAGATTAGAAGCGTTTGGCCTAGCAACAGCAGAATTTGTGTGTGTGCTATGAATCACAATTAAATTGAAGCATATTAAGAATCAATTAAATGTATAAAAAGTAGAAACGAACAAACTTTCCTCTCTCTCTCTCTCTTTATATAAAGCAATTCGATTAGATTGGAAAAATATGCTGAATATGCTGCAGACATCGTGTGATAAGCGAAAAGAAAGAAGAATAAAACTACTTTTAAAGTTATTTCGTGAAAAGTTGAAAGAACTTGTTAAGTTTTTTCTCCAGCACGTTTTACAAGCTAGAATATTCATTTCTAACTCTCTTTCGAGTTCCTCCATTATCTTCATAATTTGTGCAAGTTAAAAAAGACACTTAAAAACTGGCAACATTGTTGCCACTGCTGCTAAAAAAAAAACCAAGAGCTAATGCAGACATGCAACGCCCCCTCAGCTGAACACAGCGTTAAATGGAAACACAAATAATAAAAAAAAACACACACACAAACATACTGTAAAAAAAAGATGCTAAAAATGTGCGCGTGTGAAATAAAAAAAAATGCGCCATTAACAGCAAAACAAAACATTAACCATTTTTTTTGCAGAGAAATTTGCAAAAAACATTTTGTTGAAAATGCTGCAAAGTGAAAAGCAAGAGAGCGAGAGAGAGAAAGAGAGTAGCGAAAGCATGAATTAAAATTTAATACAAATTTAAGTTTTTTTCCCCCCATTGATTTTTAATAAGCAAACAGCGTAAGAGAGACGGAAAGAGCGAGCATGAGGGGAAAGAGAGGGAGCGGCATAGAAAAAAAATGCCACGCGCAGCAGCGTTTAGTTTTATTTTTAAGCAACAACAATAAGCATAACACTGTGCGCATTATAATAAAAGCAGCAACAACAAATAGTCGCACATTGATAGGCGATGGTTGATAGCGACAGCAACAGCAACAGCAAAAGGCACCAGTAACAACAGCAACAACAACAACACAAACCGACAACGTCGACGTCCGTATAAAAATCTACATCAATATTTGTGTCTATTTTTAGACTCACAAAACGAATGAACGGCAAACGCATGACCGACGTCTGTATGTGTGTGTGTGTGTGTGTACACGTTTATATGCGACTGTGCGTGTGTCTGTATTTGTGTTGAGTGTGAGAGCGAGAGCGCCGCCGCCTAGTGAGTGGTTAAACTGAGTAAACGAGCGAGTGCAGGCAAAAGCATTTGTTAAAATGCGCCGGCTCAACGATCGCTGCAGTCCCACCAACAAAACCGACAACAACAACAAACCACAAATGCAAAAAGCTCTCACACGTACACATACGTGATTGGCTTTTCGTGTCTGTGTGTGTGTGTTTGTGCTTGGTGACGAGACGCCTTACAGACGCCGCGACGTCAAAGGCGTGTGCTGTAATCATCATCGTCGCGCTCTTATGAGCATTGCAGCAGTTGTTGTTGTTGCTGCTGCTGTCTGCAGTGAGCAGCAACAACAAAGTTTGTATAAGACTGCAAGCAGAAGCATCAACAAAGAGAATCTCATGTAAAAACTCTCATGCTAAATACTCTTTTTTTTTTGTTTGTTGTTTATGAAGAGGAAATGGAAGTTTCTTTCCGACAGGTAATTCTGATTGCATTTACATGCAAATTAAAGATTGAAGAATTTAAGATTCAGAAATGCATAATTTCAAAATTAATGAATACATTTAGAAAAGCTGTCTACATGAATATTTTAGTGATACTACTACTTGAATACACTTGCAGAAATAATTTCAAAATAATAATTTTTTAAAAGTTGTGTAAAGAAATATGTCAAGTATTTAACTATTTCCCTACATTCTGAAAACATGATAAAATGAAACCCTCTTCAGAATATCTTTAATTCAGAAATTAATAGAAAATGCAATAAAAAAAAATGTAGAAGAAATTTTAAAAATCTCTTCAATTAATTAAATAAGTTGCGCTTTAAAAAAAGAAAACGCTAATACTATCGATACCATTTCTTCCCTTTTCCTTAAATCAGAAATAAATGTAAAATTCAACCAAATTCAGAAGAAATTAAATAAAAAGTTCCCTACTTAAATAATATAAGCAATCTCTTCCTATAATTTAATCAGTTGCCTTTATACAGTAAACTCTGAATCAATACTATAGATACTCTCTCTTCCCTTTTCCTTAATTCAGAAATAAATTTAAAATTCAAACAAATTCAGAAGAAATTTAAAAATGTTTCCCACATAAATAATTTAAGCATTCTCTTTCCATAATTTACTCAGTTGCGCTTTAAATACAGGAAATTCTGAGCCCAAAGCAGTAATCGATACTATCGATAACATTGGAATTACATTCTGCGCTTTTGCAAATGTAATAAATCTTGACTGTAACACTAATTAGTTATTATTAGCGTCGGATTTGCTTTCGTTGGTTGTAAAATATTGCATGGTCAGTGAATAAGTGGGGATGTGTTTTGTACATCGTCGTCGTCGGGCAACGTCATCGTCAATTAGAAAGTTGTTTGCGCTTACCGTGTGGCGCTTACTAGTCAAGCAGCCCCCTTCTCCAGCCCCCTCACAACCACTAGGAAGGTGGTAACCCGAACCCTGTTTATGGTTTAAGTCGAGCATCAAATTTCATTGAAGGTCAAACTGCGTTTTACATTTTGGTTTGCGTAAAGCCAAACGACGTATTTCTAGTTAGTTGTTTTTTTTTTTTAGTGTTCGCTATTTTTACAGTATTTTCGCATTGGATTTCTCAACAAAACTTGGATGTACACTCACATATATATATATATGTATATAAAATACGTATACAAAGTACGTAGTATGCAAGTGCGCATAAGGCGCAGCTCATTTAGCGGAAAGCGTGGCTCTTACACAACTGTATATGGGGCTTATGGGGTGAACGAGTGGGGTAAACATCTCTCTGTCCGTCTCTCTCTCTCTCTCTCTCTCTCTCTCTCTATATAGTGCCCTCTTACTCTTGCACTCTCTCTAGGCTACGAAAGATTTCGAGGTGTAAAGGAGACAAAACGAAACATCAAGAAAAATGCATATTACGTATAAGGAAATAAGCTATCGACGCGAACAACCTATGTTATTTTTGTTGTTCCCAAGTTCAATACTGTTATTTTCCCAAATAAAGTCATTTTCGAAAAAGCAACACGTAATATTTCCTAGAATTATCAGACGGTTTAAGCTTCGTATTTAATACTAGGATATAACTATTAAATATTTTAAAGTTCCTAACTTTTTCTATTGAATACTAAGATAGAAGTAGTTTGTTATGCTTGGCTAAAACTAGGTATTTAATATAGTGAGATAGAACTTAGTATTTAATACAAAGATACTGAGATTGAACTTACTAAGAATGAACTATTAAATATTTTAATGTTTTTCATTTTACAATTGTACCTTAAGAAGTCGTGCTTATCACATGCGTACCACTGTGCAAACACTTTCACACGCATCATTTAATCTTGGTGGCGAATAAAAAAAAAATGCTGATGTAACTGTTCGTGACGTTTTTCAACTCTACACACCAACCACACAACAAAGGCAACAATTGCGGTTGAGAAGGCGGCATGTGATAACGTGATAATAATGCTCCATTATCTGATTACTCTTTTTTTTTTTTGTTGTATGGAAGATTTCTTATTCAAGCTATATTGCCGCTGATTGCAGAATAATCCGAATACGGCACACAAAAAACCAGATTCAAGTGAAAGTAAAGTTTAGCATCGAGTATAGTTGTTGATTCTTATCAGCGAGAGAAGAACGTGGCACAGAATGAATTGCATTTGTATATGAAAAAATAGATTAAAAGACTCTTCAAGTATTCAAATAAATTGTTTAATTAAGCGATATCTATGCTCATGTCTCCATACATCATTCTTGACGTTCTTGACGTTTTAGATTGAGACTTTGTGGTTACTTCTAGCTATATATATATATATATGTATATATGAATTGCTTATGACGTTAATTTGCTCAGCATTTCTCAGCTCTATTGTCACAGCTGTTAGGTGAATTTTATAAAATATTTTCAGATTTCAATTTGAATTCATTTGAAAAATTCGTGTTCAATTTGGTTCAAGCAAACACAGATACACACACACACACAGCAGTATATGCTAGATAATTTAGATAAACAAGTGGTTTCTTGGCTTCTCCCCACACACACACACACACACACACACACACACTTTCAGACATACAAACATACTGAACCAGACTGTTGTCGTTTAGATAAGAACGCCATGGACAAAGCCGAAACGGAAGTCAGTCTATTGCTCCATTTCTTAAAGGTTCAAACTAATGGAATTTTCGGGAATCTCAAAAACTAGATTATTAATTGCAGCACAATTAGTTTTTAGTAGGTCAAAACCATGCGAAAACATCAATAATATCTAAGAATAATAATAGAAAACTAGAGTCGCATCGTCATTCGACAGCATTGCGAAAAACCAGAAGGAAGTCAAGGCATATTTTGGCACATGAAATGTTTACGACCTTGTGGCAAAGAAGAAAAATACAAAATATGCTATGATATATTCAAATATTTTGCCAGCATCTGTGAAAGTTGTGATTTCATAGGTTCCCCGCCACGAGATAATTATCAGAGGGAAATTTATGAATAGCAATATTTAAGATTTACGACTGGAGATCTGTCTGTCAGGTTGCCATAAAGTATTTTTGCAATGATTTCAAATGCAAGCAATTTCATCCAGAACTTAAGTTCTCTCTCCTTCTTTTAGTACCTCTCTTTCTCAGTCGAATTTTGAACTGGTTTGTGATTATTAAGTTTAGTTGTCTTGGGGAACTCGCTGCGATCGCAAGCAAACTTTTGCCATTGGAAATTCGAGACAGACTGGACAGGTGTCAAGAATTTTTAGAGAGGGGAAAGGGGTGTGCGACTCTTTAAGGTTGACAGCCATATGACTTTGACATAGATATCAACGTCGCTTGCGAATTTCGGTACGCTTTGGATTTCAGTTGATTCCGTCAAGCTGATGATTCTGTTTTGGTTTTTTTCTTTTTGTGTTTACGACTTTTTTTTTGTCTTGCGTTGACAGCGCGTGCTGTTTATGCATAGTAATGGCGCCTAAATGAATTGATGAAAGACAGGGTGTCTGTCATAAAAATGGGATATGAGCACACACACCCAACACACACACGAGTGGGCGAGTCAACTTGAGTCTCTCTCTGTGTATCTCTGACATGGCAACACTCAATTTTCTTGCCCATTCCAGAAGAAGAAGGCGGCGGCCTTTTCCAATTACGAGCAAAAACAGAAAAAAGTTGGTCAATGCCACACGCCTAGAACTTGCCACTCACTCCCTCCCTCCCTTCTTCTCGCTACCGAAAATAACACCACTTGACATATGACTACGTTTTGTGTGTGTGCCTCGCCTTGAACACGAGTTTCGTGTTGAGGTAATCAATTTTCCATACCAAGGGATTAGCAATGCTTTTGCAATCGTTTGCCTTATCAGCAACAGCAACAACAACAATAACAATGCATATGTGACGCATTTGTGTCTCGCTCTTTCTTACTAAGGGGGATCGCATCGATGGGTCATTGACTTTGGCTGCTGTTGGTTTGAGAAGCTCGTGGATCGTCGTGCGTTCGATTGCAGTAAATCTGTCGATAGTCCTCGCAACGCATGTTGCGTATATATCACTCATTCCAACCAACCGACACATTCAATATACATAATTACTCATATGTGTTTCTTGTGCAAAATAAATTAAAAATGCGGAAAAGGTCGCAGAAGCAACACTCATAAATGAAATGTGTAGAAGAGACAGTGAAAGACATGGCTAAAGTGAGAGCTGACCGTTAAAAAAAAAAACAAGCAAAATGCAAAAAGAAAAATAAGCAAATAAGCTGCTGTTCAGTTTAGAGACGCGTGTTAGACATTCCAAACTGTTGATTACGTATACGACGCGTCTGCCCAGCGGCAAACAAACTGCGACAATTCCACAACAAAACTGCTTTTGCCATAAAATGTTGCTTTTGTTTACGATACTCAGCACAAGCGACAACACTTGAAGAGGGTAGCATAGGTTAGCGAAATGAAGTAACACTTTAAAAGAAATACTTTATACGAACAAATTTATAAATTGCAGAAAATTTGACAAATTTTTATGGTAATACGTAATTCCCAAACTAAATTAACTTTAAATATATAATACATATTTTAAATTTGTCGCATTTTAAATACTACCTTAGTAAAGTGAACTATAAATTATATAGTAAATCATAATTACTTTTAAAGAGTATTTTCAAGTCGTGCTTGACTCGCTTGCTTTACTAATTTTCCTGGTATTGGGTCTGCAAACGATGGGCAATTCTTTTGTATATACTATGTTGCTGCCATTCATTCCCCTTGGTTAATTTAAACGACAGCTCAATGAGCTCAGCAGCAGCAGCGGCAGAGCGATGACAACAACAGACACCGACGACGACGAATGGCTGATGAAATGCGCCTTGTCATACAATTGTAATAAGGATTTAATTAAGCTTGCGCAGTGGCATGACTTAGATTTGCTATTAAAACCGAAAGCTACAAAAATTCTGAATTCTGAATCTGAATCATCATTTTGCAGAGTTTGCTGTAACTTTCCACTGGCATCATCATCATCATCGTTATCAATGCACATCTGAAGCTCAAGAAATCAGCCAGACAACAGCAGACATTTGCACAATTTGACTAATAACCCCCAGCATCTCCTCATTGCTATCAATTTGCCCATTTTGCTGACCATTCGTTATCCAATTGTCTGCTTGAATAATCCCAACCAGCTTCAACGCAATCTGGCTGCCATCTTCCTTCGCTTCTGCTTCTGCTGCCTCTGCTGTCTTACATAAAGTAAACGCTTCACAGCTCTTTACAATGCACTTGTCCACTTGTGCAACTTGTGCGCTGGACACTGCACCAGCGTCCAGTGCCAAGTGCCATTGAGAAAGACTTTCGTTTTCATTAGAGAAGAGCGCGGAGGCACAACTCAAATCCCGCGACAGACAGGCCACAAAACCAGTCATTGAAGTGCCCTTTCCCTTCCCTGCTGCTGCTGCTGGATTCGGACTCAGTTCGTGACGCAAGTTCACTCTTGCAGCACACTGTGCCCTTGCCACATTGCATCAATCAGGCGGTAGTGCTTCAATAAAATAGAGAGAAGAAAAAACACTGGACTGCTTTGAAGGCAACTTTTCCGCCAACAGACGGCAAAAGAAAATATCCAAATACATAACAGCAAACTTGTCAAGTGCAGGCCAGTTCATTTGCATACCCTGTATACGGGGAGTGCACACAAAAGGGTAGCATAAATTGCCATAAATTGAATTTAATTGGAGAACGACTTGTGAACTTTAACTTTGACTGCAAAGTATTGAAAATATTGCATTGATTGTCTTGCATTATTTACTGAGTATCTAATAAGTAAATTCAAAATAAAGTTTACTCCTTTTTATAACCATTTATTCTAAGGTAACTCTCGCGTCTTTCACTGCCCACTTTAGCTCACTTTTCGTGTAGTCGCTGTTGTTTTACATGCATTACGCAGCAAGCTGTTGCTAAGTCGACAAGCTGCGCAGACAAACAGACTGAGAGACAGCCGGACAGACCTTTGCCGCATTACTCATACGTCGCGTTGCCCGACTCACCGGAGAGTGTCTTCTTTCTGCCGCTGCCGCTGTCGCTGACTTCAGCTGTGGTTATTTTTAATACCAAAGCCACATAATTCATTGTAATTTGCCTGCCGCTTTACATTTTCCAGTTGCATTTGTCTTTATGGCTTTGACGTGCCACCACACACAACAGCAGCAAAGGAAGGAGTGGAAGGGGAAGGGGGGAGGTTGCAAGTTGTGGCACGACTCACGACTGCTTGCCTCGGCTTCTTCACTTGACTAACTGACTGGCTGGCTGACTCCTCTTCCTCTCTCTCTCCTCAACGCTGTGCACGTCACACGCAAATGCGCAATCTGCACACATCTGCCGACATATAGACAGCTAGATATATCTCTCTGTGTGTGTAAGTACATAAGTGCTTCATGAACTATGCACACATGTGTGCTGTGTACTGTGGCTGCTGAAGCCTTGACTTTGCTTTGCCTTTGACTAATCTTGGCCTTTGCTCAATAACTGCCTGCTTTGCTTGCTAGCTGTTTCATCAATCAATTTATCGCCGCACAGACAAACACACTACTCTACCCTATCCTACCAAATGAGTCATCTCGCTACTCTACTCTTTCTACTCTCTCTCTCTCTCACTCTATTTCTTGGCAGGCTAATCCACAAATGGCAGGCGCAAACAAATTAGTCATCGCATCGCTGCATGACACAACTATAGAAATTTTAAATTACTCTACAAATATTTAATACACTCTCTTTTGAGTGGGGGAGTTACAGACGGAGATCTTATCTTTTTACCCCCAAGTTCAGATAAAGAATAAAAACTCATCTGCCTTTATGTCTTCTCCTTCTTCCACCAAGTTTATAGCAATTATGTCTATTTATATTTAACTGATTTTTACAACCAGTTTGCGCTTTTTTGAAAAGTTGTCGCTCAATATAGTTGAACCGGTTCCTAGATGCGTATCACATACAACAACAGACAGTCTACATACCAAAATTTCCTAATCTAATCATACCTCTTCAACTTATTAATATATGTACATATATATCTTCTTTTTATACCCGCTACTCATGGAGTAGAAAGGGTATATGGTTGAAAACTGATAAAAATTTGAGAAGGTATTAAAGAAATACTTTTGCTTACTTAGTATATTTTGCAGTTGATGGAATTTTTTTAACGTAGTATGAAATATTGCATTTCGTATATTTTTCGCTGTGTGAATTTACTATATCAATATACCAAATATAGCATTTGGTATACTTTTAGTATTTTGGGGTATATTAATTTGATATATTTTCAAATACTGCACTGTGTGCAAAACTCCTACTTACTACGGGTATTAGTATATTTTGCACATTATGGTATATTTTAAATTTAGTATCAAATATTGCATTTGGTATATTATTCGGTGTGTGAATTTACTATATCAATATACCAAATATAACATTTGGTATATTTTTAGTATTTTGTGGTATATTAATTTGATATATTTTCAAATACCGCACGATTTTGCTTTTATTTAAATTAGGTGCCGGGTATTTAAAAGTCTTACTTGTTTTCTTTGAATTTGATTCCAAAAGCCATGTAGAATGTAATGTGCTCGGACTTTCTAGAGTAGCGCGCAAACAATTGAGACAAATTTTTGGCTTAATTAAAGCGACCTTTTGTGTCACACACAAACGTGTTCTCTACTCTCTCTCCCCGCTCAGTAACCCTTCTAGCTGAGCTTCTAGCCCACCCACACACACACACAACACAATACACATAACATTTCTCAGCTAATTTCATTGATGAATTTTTATTAAATAAATTATTATAATGAGGCACATTCGCTGTCGTTGTTGCTACTGCTCTACTCGATGATGATGATGTAGATGATGTTGATTGTGTGGCGCTGAGGCCAGAGGCCCGTTGCAAGTCAACGAACGCGTTCGCAAAAAAGACGAAGCAAAAATAAAGACACACAAAAAACGAGAAAGAAAACAGCAACGGGAACCTGCGCAAAAAATACGAAAAGAAAAAAAAATTTGGCACAAAATGGTTCGAGTGGAAGAAGAGGCGATAATGGAAACGTGGCGCGTGTTTGCACTTTAGCGAACCCCAAACAAAGTCTTCTTTCAATTCTGGAAGACAACTTGACCAAAACTCACACAATAAATATCATAGTTACGTCTATTTATAGGTTCAGGGCACATTTTTGAGAAATGTCTATAGAAGCAAAGCTTTGGACAGCGACTCGCTATAAATAGTGTGTGTGTCTTGGGTCTAACCTAATTGATTAAGAAGAACACAAAGTAGACAGCCAGGCGCAGCGATTGCCGAAGCAAATGTTTGGTCAGCTCAAACAATCCGGCGATAAGGCGGAAACCGGCAAAGGGAAGCGGAGTGGAGGGGGGACTGAGGCCCAAGGCAAAGTTCAAAGTCGCTGTATGAATGGGAATGGGGTTTTTTTTTTGTGAATGAAAGTGGAAACAAAAATATAGTTGAAAGATGTTTATCAACAACAAAAACAACAACAATGGAAAAAAGGCGGGTCGCAAAGCTAAATAATTGAGGCATTGATTAGAGCTTAATTAATTGAAATGAAATTTGCATAATTATGAAATTTGTTCATATTAAAGGCAAATTTTAAAAAGCGCTCGGTGTTGAAATCGATTTATAAAAGAAGTCCGGTATTTATCAAGTTGTAAGGAATTAGGCGTAGTATTTTAGTATATTTAGTATACTAACTATTTAATATATTCCTTCACTTAAGATTAACCTGACCATATTTCTTTCTTTTTTAAGACCAAGCAAATTTTAAAAGCGTAAAATGAAAATATCCATTTATAAAAGTTCGGGATTTATCAAGTTATAGAGATTTGGGCTAAAAATATGGTATATTTTTAGTATATTTCTTAATTGAAGATCTTTACTTTACTATACTTCTAAAATTTCTTTTCCTTCGTTTCTCAAAAAGTGCTCTTATTAGTAACAATTAAAAATGCTTTTTGATATTACAAATCAAACTTTTACAAATTTCTTGGCAACTCTTTCAATACCATAAACAGAGGAGACACTCATGGTTTCCTTATGTGACAATCTCTTGCAGATTACGCATCTCTTGTGTTAGTCATATCAGCATTTTATCGATCTATCATACAGTTTATTTAAAGACTATGATTTAACAGCTGGGCAACAGCAGCCAGCAAATGCATTTTGCGTTGCTCAAGTGATTTATCTGATTTTCCAATTGGTACAAAATATGTTGTTCCCTTTCCCAATTCTATAGTATTTCAAATTTGCTCTCTTAATGATTGTATCGATATAGCAAATAATTGAAATTGTCACTTACCTTTCAGTCTCCGATTCTGCATTTGGTTGCTGCTGTAGCTGTTGTATTTGCGTTGCTGTCGATGATGCTGTTGCAGCAGCAGCAGCAGCAGCTGTTGTGGCTGCTCCTGCAGTGGCTGCTGCTGCTGTTGCTGATGATGTCGATTGCTGTTCATCGCTGAGAGCGAGCGATGTTGTCGTTGCGTCTGTTGCTGTTCCTGCTGCTACGTTTGCTGCTACATTTGGATTCGTTAAATTAACATTATTATTGGCACTAACACTCGCGATATTTGTTGGCGGAATCTGTTGCTGTTGCTGTTGGGTGGCTGCTGCTGCACCTCCTGCGGTCGATTGTTCATCTTGCAGCACACCAGCGACGACAAGCTGTTGCTGCACATCAGCAATGGTTGCTGGCGCACTCTGCAGCTGTAACGTGGGTATGCCAGCTGCAGCAGCAACTGTGGTTGCTGCAATCACGCCAGCCGAAGACTCATAGCTGCTCATGTGCGACAGCAATGGCATTGTTTGTCCCTGAGTCTGCCCGGTTGCTGCTGCTGCTGCTGACGAGGGAGTTGCTGCTGCTGCTACGGCAGCAACAGTTGCAGCTGCCGCAGCTGCATTTGTGGAAGTGTTTGAAGTCTGTGGTGTTGGTTGCTGTGTGGCTGATGCCACCGATGTTGCTGACACTGCAACGGCTGGAAACTGTGCTGCTGTCGATGGAGCAACACCATCGATTTGTGATGTCGCCTGTTGCTGATCCAGCTGGAAGTTGGGCGGTGGCTGCTGTTGCCCGGCAGCAACAGCTGCGAATGTGGGCGCTGACTGAGGCGTCTGTGTGGCCGGCGACAATGGTTGCTGCTCCACATAGCTGCTGCTCATGGCTGTTGCCAACTGTGGCTCGGCAGCAACAGTTGCTGCTGCTACTGCTGCTGTTGTCGTGGCATTGTTGTTGTTATTATTGTTGTTGCCGCCGCCGCCGCCGTTGTTGTCACTGGCGCCGCCATTCTGAAAGTGCGTAGGCGGCAAATAAGCAGCAGCAGCAGCAGCGGTTGCATTGCCAGCAACATCCATGGCTGCAACTGCTGCTGCCTGCTCCTGTTGCTGCAGCTGCTGCAGCGATTGTTGCAACTGCTGGGCGGCCACTGTGGCATAGTTCATGGGCAATGTCTGGCCATGGGGTGTGCCATCCGATGTCGCATTGGGCGTGGCTGCATTGGCATTCACGCTATCGTAGAGTTGTTGCTGCTGCTGCTGGGCGGCATCGCTGTTGGCCGCATTGACAAATTGCTGCATGCCATGCACCACGGTGGCAGGCGCTGTCATGACGCCACTGGGCGTGCCAACAGCGTTTGCTGCGGCCTGCAATTGTTGCTGATGCGACTGCTGATGCTGTTGCTGCTGGTGTTGCTGTTGTTGTTGTTGGGACTGTTGCTGCTGCTGGTGGTGTTGCAGATGCTCGGCAAAATTCCAATTGGCATCCGCTGAGGCAGCCTCCACATGATTCTCATGCAACATTGTGGGCGGCAGTATCATGCTCTGTGTAGTCTTTGGTGGCAATGTTGCTGCTGCTGCTGCTGTTGCAGCTGCCCCCCCACCATCAGCATCCGCTGTGCCACCAGCTGCCTCCGAGTTACCAGTCTTTTCATTATTATTGGCTGCGCCCACACTGGAGTGATCCAAGTAGTCCATGCACATCCAGCGACCACGCTTAAACGGCTCCGTCGACTCGATTTTGACGACCTTGAAGCGTTCGCTGCGATGCTGCGTCTCCTTCATGTCGTCCTTCTTCTTGGTGCCGCCCGGCGTCACCGCAGCGCTCACCACATTGATAATGTTATCGGCCACATTCACCTGGACATTCTGTATGGTCTGGCCACCCAGCGATGACGGCCCAATGGGATCAACCACAACGAGACCATACTGTGAACTGGTTGGAATAACGGGCGCCGTGGTGCTCAGAGCGTTGTTCGCAAAGAATACCTCCTCCTTGGAGAACGTGTCCTCGGACATCGAGGGCGTCTCGTTCTCCAGATCCGTGATGCGACTGTTGTCGTCCGTGTGAGATTCATCCAGATCATCGGCGGACTCATCGCCAGTATCACCGCCGGCTGCATTCAGCTTGGCATGGCCAACTGTCACCGAGGTGATTTGAAATGAGGAAGTCGTCTTTGGTTTGCGATTGCTGCCAGCCGCCATCGAGTTGCTGCTGGCCGAGCCACTCATGTTGCCACCAGCGGTTGCTGCTGCTGCTGATGCTGACGTCGGCTGATGTCCTTGGCTGTGGCTGGTGTGGTGATGATGATGATGATGGTGATGCGCATGATGATGATGTTGTTGCTGCGGTGGCGGCGGCTGTTGCAAGCTACGTGTGGCAGCCGCTGCTGCTGCTGCTGTTGCTGCTGCACCATTATTATTTGGTGAACTTGCCTTGCCACTGGCAACACCTCCACCACCACCAGCACTGCTGTTGTTGCTGCCGCCGCTGCTGCTGCCACCGCCGCCGCCGCTGCTGTTGGTTGTTGTTGTGGATGTTGCCGTGGAGTTGTTGGTGGCCGTCGAGTTGTTGGTGCTACTAGATTTGGGCGCCAGCGATACACTCGATGCGCTGCTGTTCAACGTCAACGTGCTGCTGGCACGGGACACCGCCGAGCTGCCATCAACAACACTGACAACGGCGGCAGCAGCAGCGCCGCGACTGAGCGCATTTAAGCGCAAACTTTCGCTGGTGGTGCGCTGTATGTTGTTGGAGTTGCTGTTGCTGTTGTTGGAGTTGGTGTTGCTATTACTGTTGCTGTTGTTGCTGTTATTCTGATGCGCATGCGCCTGAAGGTGATGCAAATGCGAGGCATGATGGTGATGATGATGCTGCCCACTGCCGCCCAACGAATTCACCTTCGTCAGCGGTGGCTTCTTGATGCTGGTGGTGCTCACCACGCTCACGCCCCGTGTCGGTGTCTGTATCGAGTTGCGACGCGCTGGCGCATTGCCTGGCCCAGTTGTTGTGCCACCTGTTGGCTTGAACTTGGCATTCAAATGACGATCGAACATGTTGTTGCTGCTGGCGCGTTGCTGTTGCTGTTGTTGCTGATGTTGCTGTTGATTTGCTTGCTGTTGCCGGCGTGTGGCGGCTGCGCTTGTTGCTGTTGTTGTTGTTGTGGCTATGGTTGCTGTTGGATTGGCTACAATGCTGTGCGATTCTTGTGAGTTTTCTGGGGATGAGGCGGCCGAATTGCTGCCGCTTGCCGTACCGCTGTTAACAATTGTTGATGCTGCTGCGGCGATGATTGCTGCTTGCTGTTGTTGTTGTTGTTGATGTTGCTGCTGTTGTTGCTGATGTTGCTGACCGGAATCTTCGTTGGCAGCGCTTTGATTCTCGGCCATAATCGAATTGGATTTCAGCGTGCGCAAAGTTTTCAGCAAATAATCCAGATTGCTGACAATATTTTGGATTATTTTCGGAAACAAACAATTCTCAAAAGTTTATCAAATGTTTTTGTTGTGTTGTTGGTGTTTTGTTTGTGGTCAAATTTTGTAGTCACTTAAGAATTTGCTAATTAGTTTTGATTGTTATTTAATGTCTGTTATGTTTGGTTTGTTTATGTTATGCAACTAGTTGCTGCTGTTGTCATCAGCTAATCACTGTATGTTGCTGTTGCTGTTGCTGCTATCGGTTGCTATTGCTCCTGAATTTGTGGCTAACGATTTGCCCACTTCAAAGATGAAATTAGCGGCTGCCAGGCGACGACGACGATACATAGCGACCGTTGCGTTCCAGGTGCAACCAACTGACTGACGAATTACGACGACGACGGCAACGCGACCGCGACGATGACAACCACGACGGCGACGACGACGACGACAACACTACCGAAAACGAGAGACGCCCGCGAAAATTCAGTTGTTGTTGTTGTTGTGTGTGTGTTGATTTTGTTATGCTAAGTAATAAATTTAAATTTATTTGTTGCTGGCTGGCTTGCTTGCTTTTTTTTGCAAAGCTATAATTTGCCTTTCCGCGTTTTATTAGCAACAACAACACGGACAATAACTACATAAGCCGGCAGCGTTGCCAGCAGCGCCATCTAGCGCTTGACTTTGGTTAGCGGGCGTTTCAATTTTCACATACATTCACTCACAAACACACACACACACACTCACAACAACACATCTCACACTCAGCGCAGCTGTTGTTGTTGTTGTTGTAGTTGGTGATGTTGCTGTTGTTGGTTGGTTGTTATTAATATTAATCACTTAAATCAACACTTAAATGGAACACAAATATGTATTTATATAAATTATGTTATTTATAATAATAATTAATAATTAATATATTATGCGTTTAGAATATTTAACTAAGAATTTTAATTTAACTTTTGCATGAAATTAAAAACTTTGTTGCACTTTTCACTATTTATTTCCATTTGTTTATTAACTTATTTCTTTTGTTGTTGTTTGTCTCGCGGAATTCTTATTCAATTTCTTTGTGCCCGTTTTACTAGCAATGCAGTAAAGCTGTAGAAATTTAATTCCTGCAAAATAGAGAGAGAGAGAGAAAGAGAACATAAATATTATTAGTATAATTCAATTAAATGTCCATTCAATTTCAGCTATAATTAATGGCACTGCACAACGCGACGTATACGTAACACGGCGCCGAAAACGAGGAATTAATTAAATGGAGAATTCCTCAAGATGAACTACATAAATATGCACTGCGGATTCATCGATTATTAGTTTGTACAATACTAAATAAGGTAACCCAATGCCTGGGGGACCATGAAGCATGGATCAAATGTACAACAAACGGAAACAAAACTTACAATAATTATAGAAACCTAATGCTGGAAGCGATTGTTCAGCTCAATTGTAATAGTAATTGAAGCCTTTCAAAAGGCTAAACTTTCGCCAATCATATTTTTCCATTTCATAATAGCAATGAATCAAATCGAAAACCTTGAGAAATCAAAGTGCTAATCACCAAATAAGTGTGCAAAAATAAATTCTAAGCAAAATGAAATATGAATAGTGAAAATATAAAAAGTTGTGAAGCTTCTACTAAACATTCTACTAAACTTAACATTTATTACTATTTTATATAAGCAAATCAAATTTGAACCTTCTGAAACCTTTCTAGTTGTGATCATTCAAAGTGCTAAGTTCTAAGCATGAAAATATAAAAATTTTAGAACTTTCTCTAAAGATTTAACTTTTATTTCATAAGAAAAACAAATTTTAAAGAACACTTCCTCAACATTTATTCTTTTTCCATTTCGTATCATTATTGAATCAAATTTAAGCCCTCTGAAATCTTTCAAGCTAAGTGCTAATAACAAAATAAGAGTGCAAAAAAAAAGTTCAAGGTGAAGTGAAATTCGAATTATGGAAATATACAAATTTACGAACTTCCTATAAACATTTTACTTCTATTTCAAAATATTTTCCCATTTCATTATATTAGTAAATCAAATTTAAACCCTCTGAAACTTTTCTAGCTAAGTGCTAATCACAAAATATGACTGCAAAATAAGTTTTAAGCGAAATGCATGGTTGGATGCAAATAGAAGAGATACTAAAACAAATAAATACGATAATTATGACAGCATTATGCGCTCTGCTCTCTGAGATACAGCTCTCCCTATGTATTAGCTTAAGCTATAGCTTTGGTCTGGCTATGTCAATGACTGTAGCTTTTTTTTTGTATCTCTAGCTGTATCTGTTTCTGTCTCTCTAGATTTCATAACTGCGTAGTTCACTCTTGTCTCGTTATTAAGTATTTTGCTTGTGGTCATGATCATCATGTTGACGATCAGCATGATGATAATCGTGCTGATGATTTTCAGTTTTCTTCTCCGTTTCGGTATTTTTTTTATTATTGATTTCATTATTTCAGTCGTGCGTCGTAGTTTGTTGAATTAGTTAAGTGCCACATTAGACGGGCTTCCTTTTTTTGCTCCCCCCTCTTGTTTTTGTTTTCTTTTTTTTTTTGTTGAACTGCCTTTGATTTTTTGCATTGTCGCTTTGCCAAATTGTTTGATTATCAATGCGCTGGGAGCTGCTCTCTTTTTTGTTTTTTTGTTTTTGCTCGGAAACTGTTTTAATATTTTAAATATTTGCTTCTTTCGGCTTTTTACTCTTCGATGCTTTCGTAAATTTTGTGTGTATTATTTAATTGAATACGTTTACGGAAATAAACGCGCAATTGACGATTGCCAAAACAAACAGCGCAAACACAAAAAAAAAAGCGAGGAACTTGCTTTGCAAATTCAAGCATCGAAATCTTAATACTCTTAAGTGACTAATAAATAATTTTGCTAAAAGTTGAACTTAGTTATTGTCATTCCAATCTCTGCAGCTCAACTTTCTTTTAATTGTAATTGAATCCCTGCTGATTCTTCTATTGAAATATTCTTTTAAACCTCGCTTATGCCGCAGTTCTGTTAAAAAGTGAATATGCTCAATTTCAGAGAAAGGAAAGAAGAAAAAAGAGTGTGCAAAAACAAAACGCGTTAAATGAACGGACGCGTTATATTATTTGTATGTGTATTTGTATTGGTTAATAGCCGTAAGCTTTGCCGATCATTCATAAATTGCGTGGAACTGTTTAACTTTCGTAGGTGTGTGTGTGAGTGTGCCAAAGAGTGTGTGTGTGTGCGTGTGTGTAAACGGGCGCGTGTGTTTGACGTTTTGAACTTTTGCGTGTGCCCCCAGCCCGAAGGCAAAGTCAAGACCTTGAAGCAACTCTTTTAACCCAAAACAGAAAATAAAACAAAACAACTACAATATTTTCGCAAATGACAAAACAAAAGCAACAAAAAAAAAACAAAAAACAATAACAACAAATCAGTTATAGGTCAACACTGGTCAGAGCACTCTCAGCAGGTGCTGTGTCGAGTTGAGTCTATTGGCCTTGTTCTTGTGCAGGTACAAAAAGTTTGTTAACAATTTGGTGTTGTTGTTGTTGCTTCTGGAGAATGGAGGTTAAGATTAGAGAATTCATCAGAGCGATCATTTCGCATATGGCAAATTGTTATTTGTTTGCAAAAAAAACAAAAAAAAAACAAACCAAAACACATGTGAGATAGATAAACGAAGCTAGAATTTGTTGTCTGTTGTCCAAATGAAACTGATCAATTTACTCAAATGGCGTTTCCCATGAACCGCAGTGCTTTAATAATGTTATGGAAAGATTTCGTCGTTATATCTGATGGCAGCAAATAAATTAAACTTTCAATAGTAGTAAAATTAAGCAAATCTTCAACTGAAGTATTAACCGTAAACATATTATTTTAAGATTATTGAACTGATCGATAACATCTTTAACACTTTTAAGTGCTTTAATAATAATGTGAAAAGATTATATATTCACAATCTTAATTGGATTGCTACTAATATTAGAAATAATAATATGAAGACAGCAGAAGTTAAAAGTCCAATTCTAAATGCCAAACTATTCCAATTATATTCCACTACCGCGTTAATCGATAATTACAGTGATCGATAACATCGCGATGTTGAATAGCTCAGCGAGTTAAATACAGACAATCACAGTTGGGTGCGATTTAGATTAATATTGGCTCGTTATGGGCGATAACTGATATTTATGTGCTTGCCACAAAGACATGCCACATCAAGTGGGTTATAGGAGCAGTGGCCCATAATCAAGGCATCTGCAATTGCACTTACACACATACTTGTATCTGCATATAAGTGAGTGAGTGTCTGTGTATCCAGCAGATACAATTTGCCATCGTCGAAGAAGGTGCCGCTGTCTTTGCAACGCCTGCCTCAACAGAGAATGAAAGAGAGAGAGAGAGAGATAGAAGAGGCAACAACGACAACGAGACAACGACAACTGCAGCAGCAAGAACAAAGCGCAGCGAAGAAATGGCAACAGCAGAAGAACTAATTGCAACGACCAAGTATAAAATCGATGAAGCAAAAAATATAATGAAGAACCAACTACAACAAACAACAACAACAGATAGCGAGTGGAGACAAGAGCAGACAGAGCTGAGAGTGAGAGAGAGAGCGAGCGAGAGTGGAAAAATTTACAGATGGAGAGAGCGAATGCGCGTTAACAACAATTTTCCCAATAGAGCAGAGGCACAAAACTAAAGGCGACAGAGACGCAGCGCTAGAGCGAGAGGCAGAGAGTGAGGCAGCCTGTTGGCCTCCTGCCTACACACACACTGACACACACACACACATACTCATACAAAGCCAGAGGCTGAGACACGCGTAACGCAGGCAGCAACGTGGGCGCCTACAAGTGGGCGGGCAAAGGGCTGCGGTCGGCGGGGGCCAAAGCATAGCAAACAAACAGTGCAAATTGGCAAAACGAGGCGATAGCGAGAGAGAGCGAGAGAGCGCGCGAAAGCAGAGCACAAAGTGCAAAATGTCGAGAGAGGAGAACGCGCAAAAATTTTGTCGGCTCTCGCTCTCATTCTGGCTCTCTCTCTCTCTCTCTGTCGCTCTCTCTCCATTTGGCACTGGCACTGAAGAAGATGAAGAAGACAGCTGCCGGTAATCAATATTGATGATAGCAGAAGCAACGACGACAACGGCAACGGCAGCGCAACAACGAAGATAAAGAGCAAAAGGGAAAAGGTCAAAGTGAAATGCAAAATCAAAACTTGACAAAGGCATTTAAATGCAATTTAATTAAACACACCAAAAGAAAATACCACCAAAAAAAAAAACACTGAAAGAGAGCAAACATACCGAAAAACAAAAAAACAGAAAGAAAAAGAAAATGACTCATTAAACGCGTGAGAAAGGAAGTAGAGAATAGTTGAAGAAGAGCAAGCACAAAGCACACTAAACAATAATAAGATATTGCATATCCAAAAGATACAAAATCTCTTCACACACTGCAAAAGCAAAAAATATTCAATTATCAAAGCAAATAGAATCTGAAAGCAACAGAAACTGCCAAATGAATAAATAACAAAATAAATAAATTCATTTCTATTTACGATACATTTTCGTTTCGTTTGTCAACAATTTTCGGTTTTCGTTTATTTTTTGACAGCACTGCAGACGTGACTCTGCGCACATTGTTTGCCCCTTCTGCCCCCTGAATCGAAACTTGACAGACGAAGCACAAATATAAAAGGAATATTACCAAACGATACTAAGTTGCATAGAGTTGTCGCATTAGCTTAGTATTTGTTATTAACAAAATGGCAAATTAAGTAAACAATGCACATGATATCGATACCGTAATGTAAACAAAAAGTCAAGTCAGTCAGCATTTAAAAAAGCTCTGTCATCGATCCTGAGAAATAGTAAGAATAAAAAATATTTCACTTTGTCATGAAATACGAGAAGACGACGCCAAGACGGCGACTTTAGAACTGCGAGAGACTCTTCTCACTTGGTTTGTGTCTCTGCCTGGTTCAAGGTTAATCATAGACTTCGACTGCGAGACTGCAATGTGCTAAAGACCCATCTCTGTGTTTCCAATAAGACAACGCACGGCATTGAAGCAAAGACAATGCTCCAATAAGCAAAGTTCTTTGATCTTTAAGCGGAGGAATAAGACAATCGGACCGATAATTACGGAAATATTGAAGCTAATCTATTTAACGATTAGTTTTGTATCTAGTTATTGAACTCTATAAACGAATTTAATTGCTTCTCATTAATAACAATATTGCAAATCTTAATTATTCAAATATATCACCTAATCTATTTATCGATTAACATTGAATTGTTATTAACGATCTATATATTATTGGAGTTTTTAGTTTAGTTAAATTTATTACTCAAAAATAGAAATTTGAGAATTTAAGGAAATTTCTAAGCAAAATTATTTAATGTACTGTCTAGTTAGAATTTTAGGGAGAACTTTTTAGTATAATTGCACTTAATTCTTGAATTGATCTAGTTGAAATATTGGAGATCTAAAGATTGCTTCAAATTAATTATGGGTTAAAACTGTATCGATTTCCGCTTTATTGAAAAGTGCACTTACTCTTTAGTAGAGGGTAATAATACTATATTCCGTAATAGTTGCAACTGACTGACAACTTTGAGGCATCATCCGACTGAAAGTCTGGCATTACGTTTGAGGGAATTCGACTTGCGATTTGATTGCATTTGAAATTCCTTGCAACAAATATTGGCATTGATTAAAAGACATTGCAATGGAGTTGTTGCCGAGAGTGTAAACAATGTGCAATCAGCTGATTTAGTTATAAACAAAATGACTAAAATGCTTTGACAGCTGTTTTCTTCGCTTCGCAGTGCGAATAACAAAAGCAACAGCAACAACAACTACAGCAACACTTCCAATAGCAAATCCAATCAGAATGGAAAAAATCTATACACATGTGTGTTTGTGTGTGCAAGAAAGAAACAACAAGTAAAAAGGTACAAAGTGCAAATATTGCCAGCAGCAACAACAATAACTACAATGAAGCGAAAGTGAACGAAAATTGTAATAACAACAACAACAAGAGCGCAACGCATTTAATTCTGCTGCGGCTGCACTGACAACAACAACAACAACAACAGCTGCAAGGATGGGCGGATATCGACGTCAACGTCGACGCAGGGCAGCGCCTCACACACACACGCACAAATCTCACATATTTCTCAACAACTTTAAATGAATTTTCATTTTGTGTTTACAACATTTACGACACTTTTGTAAATTTTGTTATTAATAATTTGATTAAATTCTTCACTCGCACACATACACTGACAATCTTTGTTGTTTATGGTTTTATTTTACTACTGTTTTTCATTTCTTTTTTTTTTTTTTCTTTTAGCTTTGACGTTCACATCGATTTGTTGCACTGTGCAGCTGACGACGACGACGATGAGACGGCGACGTCGCGACATTGCGTCGCTGCCTGATTAGATTTTTTGAAGTATTTTAGCATTTTCATAACTTGCATATTTAACTTACACACAACGCCAGTTGCCAGCGTATTTTATGCATTTCAATTCAACGAAATTATAACGAAAACTGAACGGCCACAAAAGAAATATGTTGAATTTTCGTTTTGCAACTACAAATAAAATACAAAAAATCGGACAAAAGGAACAAAATTTGACGTGAGCGAGAGAGCGAATGAGTGAGAGCACAAAACGAGTGTGCGAGAGCGCAACCACACACACACAACAAGAGCGTGAGCATGAGAGAGCGCCACACACAGCTACACAACAGCAGCGCGCGTGTGAGAGAGGGAGAGAGCGCACACATTAAGTAAACGAAGCTCGTGCAAGGCAGATTTGCAAAAAAAATTTTGCAAAAAAAAAAGCGAAGAGAAGAAAAGGCCAAGCCACTTTAAACATGGGCAGCCAGCAGTAACAACAACAATAAAGGGTATTAAACAATTTGCGGCGGCGGCGACGACGTCGCCAAATGGCTTCCAAAAAAATTTTTTTTAGGTTTTTTCACTACACGCACACACACAGGCTTACGAATGTATGTGCTTATACATATACACGCACACTGTCGTCGGCGTCCAGCAAACACAACGCGCACATATTTTTGTACTTAACAATTTTGTATCTCTTTAATTGTTTTACACACAATCTTCGGTTGATGTAAATTATTCACATTTTCAGTGTGTAAATGCACCATGCATTGGTGCCTATTTTTTTTTTGTGCCCGTTTCTTATTCAATTTGCACGCACACACACAGGCGCAAATGTAGAGAGACACGCACACACACACACATGCACTCACTCACTTTACACATTTTTTTTGTGGTACGTATGTACAATATATATCGGCGCTCACTGCTCTGCTGTTAGGTATTGTGTGCGAATTGGTTTAATATTTATGTGCTTAACACGTTGCTTGCCATTTACTTATTATGCTTGAGCTTGCGGTATTTGTTGCTATTTTCAATTACAAACTTTTCACCTTGAAATTTTTACGGCAGGCTCCGAACGGTCGACAGATTGTGGCGGTCGGGCGATAGACACTCGGTTTGATGCAACACTGAGCGGTGCAGTGTGACCCGGAACTGGGAGATGTCTATTTGCTAGCAAAAAGCCGACATCATATCAAAATATACCAAGAAAGTATATTATTTAGTGCTTTCCAACACTCAAACAAGCTGGTATTTAATATTTTATTAATTTAAAAAAGGAAATGTTTATATGGTTTGCAATATGATTTAAATATTTTATATAAAAATCAAATAAATAATTATTTAACAAATAAATATTGACAATGTTTTTGTGATAAAATTTATTATCAATATTTTGAAGTGTATTAATAAAATATTCAAAACTGCTCGGGTATATACAATTTTGAGAAAAAGATAATGCCCAGCTGCTCTAGGTTTAAGAAATCACGAATATTATTATTTTATTTGTATTAACAGAGTTGTTTTTTAAATACATAAATTAGACGTTGAGTCAAATTATTTTTGAATTGGCGGCAATTCGTCTACATTGCAAAAGCTGATTGATCCATCAGGAGAGCCTGCCTTGTTGGCGTTCTGTGACGGCAACTGTTGCGGAACTGCTTCGTAATGTTCAGTGTATGGAACTGTTGCGTAGCATTGCTGCTTAGTTGCTTTTGGCGGTGACTTTTGAATGTTCAAAGAGTGGCAAGTCTTTGGAAGAATGTAGAGAGTCTTGCTTCATCTAAAATGTTGCTTTAGATATTGCAATCTCTGGTCAAACAGAATCCAAAATCAATTTGTAATGAAAACGAAATCTGAGACATAGGTCAACGTCGCAAATCGTGCTAATGATCAAGATTCCACCCCTCAAAACGCATTCGCTGACCAGTCGCCTGTGTATTTCGTCTGCGTCGGAACGTGTCTTGGATTAGAATTAAGCCGATATAATAACAGCGTCGGCCTTTGAAGATTGCAACACCCCCGCATTTAAATTGCAACGCCACTAGCAAAAAATGAGGAAAAACCCAAAGGCAAAGTGACCAACGCCAAAAGGGGAACCGGTGAATGGCAAACAGCAACAGCCCAAGGACCGGACATGTTTTCTGCGTAATTAGTGCAAATGCCTATGTGTGAGGGTGCAGCACACGCACACACACACACACGCAAACGTTGCTGCCACCCCTACTCAAGAGCGGGGGACGGTCAGTGGAGCGTATGCCTTGAATTCTCGTTCGTTTCGCATTTTTGCTTTCTTTAACAATTTCCATTTGATTGCATTTCGACGCCGGTTCCCAACATAAACACACACACACATGCACGCGCTTAAACACAAACACGCAGCATTCATTAGGGTGACCAGCGTCCAGTTTCGCCTGAGCTTAACTGTCATTTCCATAAAATCCCAGACTACGCACACACACACACACACGCACACACAGCTCAATGACTTTGCCCGCCCACACACACACCAACACACTCTCACACACGCACGCACTCATCGACAGACGTATGCAAAACTTTCGTTCACTCTCGTCGCACTTTCTTCACTTCTGCCCTTGCCTCTAATTATGAAGATGAATGTCCTTATTGCTTTTATACGCTTTGCGTGCGTATGTATGTGCGTATATGTGTATGTGTGTGTGTGTGTGTGTCTAGTTGCCGACATTCTCTATTAATAATGCTTTCGGTCACACTCTGCATACATTCGTTGAAATTTGTTGCCATTCCCCCAAATTTGGACCACTAAAACTTTGCCACTGGCCACAGTGGGACAAAGTATATGAAAAATTTGAATAAATTATCTTGAAAAAAATGTTACAGCAGAAAACTAAATTTACCAAATGAATTGAATGAATAAAAAGATAACTACGGAAATAATACAACAAATTAAATACAAAATAACAACAAAAATATCAAGCAATAAAGCTACAGTCAAGTGTGCTCGACTGTGAGATACTAACCAGTTACCCATTTTGAAAAAGCAGCAAAACCTTGCAGTATTCGTTTTAAAATAAACCAAATTAGTATAATACAGAATACTATCAATACAACAAAGACTGATTTTGGTATATTGATAAAGTACTGCATTCGAAATATACCATGGAGTGAAAAATATACCAGGATGTCAGCCAAAGCAACAAAGACCCGTAGAAAGTAAGCGTTTTTGCTCCCGAAAAAGTATTTCTTAAATAAATTATACAATTTTTTACGCACTAAATATTTTACTTGTTGAAAAGTAATTCTCTGATAATATTTCTAACTGACAAAATACAAACTTCTTTTATAAATTGCTTATTTTGCATAATTTCAATATTTGTTTTTGCAATTTCGCACCACTGTGCAACGAAACGCTTGTATGCTGCTTGCCACACGAAATGCGCGCAACTTGCTGCTTCGTCTGGCTCGCAGCAGCAACAGCAGAAGAAGCAGCAGCATCAGCAGTAGTTGGAGGGAGCAATAATAAAGGAAAATCCGACAGGATGCTAATGCGTATTTAGTTATTTAGTTTATGTGTGTGCGAGTTGTTGTTGCTGTGTGTGTGAGTGTGTGTGTTTGTGTGAGAAGGGGACGCAGGACTCTTCACACTGCTGTTTGTTTTATGTGCGAGTGTGTGTGAGTGTATGGGGGATAAGGATTTGCTGCCTTCTCCCTCCTAACTTGCGAGAAGTATTTGCATATTATCGATTTCCATGGCAAAGACATTAGATATGTGAATAAAGTAGATACATTGTCCAAGTATTATCCTTGGAAAACTTTTCGACTTAGTGCTGCCCACATTCAATCCTTAGTCAACGTTTTATAGAATATTTTCCTAAGTAGCTTTTAAGCTTAAGCGAAAAAAAACGAAACTAAACTAAACAATTCGATTTGCGAGCTGCTCGAAATTCGACACTAAACGTGGCCCAAAAGGCCTAAGAGCCAATTTGAGTTCAAGGATGATACTAACAAACAAAAAAAAAAAAAAAAGAAATGGCGAAGCGTTTCAAAGCAACTCTAAGCGGATTTCAACAATTTAAATAGAATTTTATATTTTTTTTTCGTTGCTCTGCTCTGCTCTGTTCTCGTTTTTTAGAGGGCAAAATGTCAAAGCTAAAACGACACGAACCCAATTAGATTTGTCCATCCTTCGACACACACACACACGTACATGTGTCAGCCCGCCTTCCCCCCTCTCTATCTCTCTCCCCCTTCTCTCTTTTGTCCATTCCGTGGAGTGCGTGGGATTTTAGAAAATTTTTGTCATTTGTTACAGAACGCAGCCTAAACAAGTCACAGAATTATGAAAAGTAATGAACTGTAAATCGAATCGAGGCGTTTTTCTTTTCTTTTTTTTCTCGTTTTCTGCTACTTTTTATAAACTTGACTGCACACACACACACTGCCTTGAGTCATAATTTCCCCAACTTGTTAACCGAAATCCTTACTAATGGCAACCGGAAGCAGCACTAGAATTGTAAGCTGAACAACTACAGAGTCTATCCTAACAATTACCAGTGGAAATTCTTCGTAAACTTGCGAAAAATTCTGCACAATTTGGTAATCTATGAAATATCTTGAGGCGTATTCCTAGAAAACTTAGCTTAGCTCATTCTGAGGTTCATTCATTTTTCCGATGATGAAGTTGTAATAAATGTTGTTAGTATATATAATTTTGTACCTCTACTAATCTATCAGTGGTTTTATATGTCTATAAGATTTAAGTTATTACAACTGTTTCGATTTGATATATATTGCGTGTTATAAAAATAAAGTTATTGCTAAAATATCATATATATTTTATTTACTTGTACTTACCACGAAAATAACCGTTCTTTTTATATTTTAAATTGCAGGTTCTGAAATGAAGAAAAGGAAAGCTAAATTAATATAAGATTTAATGTACTTTTCGCTTACAAACAATAATCGATTTTTAAGTCAATTTATATATAATTTTGGAATATATTTATTGAAGCTATTATAAATGAGGAATTTTCCTTAACAATTTACTTTTTTGTTGCTAAATGAACACTTATTGAATTGGTAAATAAATTCCCATATTATAATTGGAATACCTATTTTAATAGCAATTAAATTCTTGAGTAAATTAATTACTTTCAAAACTATCGAATCGAACTTTTCTTTTGAAATTTGTTCCCCAACAAATTATCGACTGACACTTTCTGAATAGTAAAACAAATTCCAGTATTACTGTTAAATAGAATCGATTGGAAATTCAAGTTGAGTGGCATAAGAAACCATTATGCATCGCTGGTTCTTTGCCAACGAGCGGGAGAAGTGCGATCCCAAGCCACCCACCGAGGATGCAGATGCGGTGGTCAAAGAGGAACCAAAGATCGAGGAGAAGCAACCCATTTACATGGATTGGCCATTTTGTGTCGTTGTGCGACGTCAGCTGCAAGGCAACGAGGTGGCTGCGATCAGCGGCAACTGCGAGGAGCTGGGCAACTGGGACCCGAAGCGCTTCGTGGAGATGCAACGCAGTGGCACGTACTTGGTCGATGGCTACGAGACGCACAAGTTTACTTTGACTGTACGCATTCCACGTCACATCGATGTCGAGTATCGCTATTTGATTGTGGCCATCGATGCGATGCGAGAGGTGAGCATGGTGCGCTTCTGGGAGGTGCACCATGTGCCGCGCATCATACGCACTTGCGACAATCTGTTGAAGAACTGTGACTACTTTGGCGAGAAGCATGAGGGCGATCAGCATCAAGTGGATCGTGGCTGGGCCACCGATGAAACTTACGTCCAATTCAAGATCTTCAATGCGCCATTCGTTTGGGGTAAGCAAAAGCCACGCGTGTTGCACGTTTACTTGCAACCGATGTACGAACTGGAGCCGGCGCTGTGTGCCAAAGAAGCGGCGCAAAATACGCGCTTAACAACCGAGTCCATCTTTCATCATAATTCTATGGTTGAGACGCTGCAAAACTCGCAACTGGCTCACACGGAGGTTGCAAATTTACGTTACTCGGCCAAGTTGCATTTTCAGGCAGCGAGCGGAGCGCGTTGTGGCAGCGATGATATGCAATTGTTTCACTGCTCAGTCTATAACTTTGAGCAGACTTTGTATCGCCTCGATCTCTATACTTTTGCCCACAAGTCTGGCTATGATGAGCCGCCTTATCACTACGGTTATGGCTTCATCTTTCGCCGGCAGCTGCTCAACTCGGAGGGATCCTTGTGCATTCAATTCAACTGCGCCTCAACGCATCATCCGCTGATCGAGCTGAATGTCAAGTATCTGATCATCAGACCTTTGCCCAATATCAAGTGCAATCTGCGTATGTCTTATGCTCGCTATTGGCGACAAGGTCATGAGGTGCTAGAGATCGGACATCGCGGCACTGGACCCACTTATCGACTGAATGAGAACGTATATCGTGAGAACACTTTGCTCGCCTTTAGACGTGCCTTTGAGAGCCACGCTGATATGGTTGAGTTCGATGTCATGCTAACGAAGGATGCTCAGGTGATTGTCTATCATGATTTTGTGCTCAAGTTTGCACAGAGCTGTGGTTCACTTCTCGGCAACACGCTGGACAACACGGATGTGTTTGTTTTTCCTGGCGAATCTTTTAATCGCCTTAAATTGCTCGCCATGGGCGCTGTGAAGAGTGGCGATCATCTTTTGCTGCCCATTCAAGCGATGAACTATGAGGATTTGCTGCCCGCTCATGCGATGCGTTTTGCTGGCATTGAAGGCTGCAACCCCAATTGCGAAGATTATCTAAAGTCGCAGAATCCTTTTCTGCTGCTCAGCGAACTTTTTGATATGGAGACTTCGGCCCTGCCTGAAAAACTTGGTTTCCTCATTGAGATCAAGTGGCCGCAACTCGATAACAGCGGACATTGGATAAGGAATAGTTGCAAGGCAAGTTTTGATCGCAACTTTTATGTGGACACCATTTTGGAGCTGGTCTTTAGATTGGCAGGCAAACGTCGCATTTTCTTCGGCAGCTTTGATGCAGACATTTGTTTGATGTTGCGCTACAAACAGAATTTGTATCCGGTGCTATTGCAAATCCTCGATCACGAGGATTCCATTCAATTTCTCGATCAACGTGTCAGCGTGCTGGACAATGCTTTGTTCTTCTCCCACAACTTGGAGCTGTTTGGCTTGAGTGTGCATGCGAATGTCGTGCTATGTAAATCGTTGATCATTGGCCAAATACGCGAGTTGCGTTTGCAGGTCTTGATTTGGGGCCTGCACAATAATGAGTTGGCTGTGCGCGATAAGCTGAAACGTTTGGGCGCCACTGGCGTGATTTATGATCGCATCGATCAGCCCGATCAGCAGGGCGAGGAGATGCAGGGCGTGGTCTGCTGCATCGACTCGGATGGAACACGGCCCACCATCAAGTCCTTGGAGTATATGGAGATGATTCACAAGTGTCGCAAGCCACTTTGATGTGTATAAATGTATCGTATTGTCAATGTATTTTTGAGAAATGTATTTTAAAGCAAAATCAAGTAATTGTAGAGAGCTAAATATATTTTTAATGAATCAAATTGTTTATATATCGAAAAGTTTTTAAATTGACGATCGCGGCAAGCAGCGCTGTTACAGTGACGTCTGCACAAGTGTGCACGCACTTGCTAAGCAACTGCAAGCTGTTCGCCAAGCAGTTCATCTGAGCAGTTCAGTTAAGCAGTGCAACAAAGCAGTACGACAATGTAGCAAGCAGAAAGTTGAAAGACCGTTGAGTAGAAATTAATCTTGAATGATAACCGAATATATGAAAACCTTTTAACAAAAATTTTTTGTATGCAAGGGACTCGGAAATAATTAAATATGTTTTTGGGCGTGTTTACCTAATTTTTACTGTTTTCTTACTTCATTTTAAATTGTTCATTACTTTTATTACAAAGTCGCAATTTGTGGAACACTGCCATCTGTTTGATTTTTATATCTTGTTTCTTTTTTTTTGTCGTTTCTAATAGGACATTGCGATTTTTCAATTCCGCTTGCTGACCATTAAGTATTTACCCATCAGAGCACACGCCCCTTGCATTTATCAGTTGATCAACGTTGGGAAACCTCTTTAGGCCTATTCATCCCCTTTTGCTGGCTGCAAACTGCTGTCATCGCTTGCCACACACACACACACACATTCAAAGGAACACACTCTTAACACCCACGCAATGTGGAACGTGTAAAACTCATAAAACACATTAAATCCAATCGAATAATCGAAATGTCACATTAGTTTCTAAAATATGGCCAGCGAACACGTAAGAAAGTGTCCTTTCTCCCCTTAATCCCCCTCTCCAGAAATATCCTTGTGCCGTCCTCTTCTCCTCCTTCTCCACGGTTAAACGAGCACACACAAATGTGGCCCAAAAAACAAACCGAACAAACTCTTTTTGGTTTGAGCTGCTTTTTCTTGCACTTTCGAATGCCAATTTCGACCATTTCCAAACGATTTCATATTCAAGCAGCAACAGCTTTTGTATCCCCTCTCCCCGCCCCCTTTCAGAACACTGCTAACGCTTTTTTTATGCGCCTTGTCCTGTGGGTATAATTTTAATGGTCAAATCGCTGCTGGGGATTTGTCTCTCGTTGTGTACTCTGTCTCGAAATGGAAATTGCTTTCTATTCTCTCTCTCCTCTTCCTCTTCCACTTTCACATTCTTCCGTGGAATTGGCATTGAGAACGCATAAAAATAAACATTTCGCATTTACAAATTCCTATTAGAGCCGCAAGATTTATGCTTACATTTCCCATTGAATTGCCTTAGGCCAGTGAATCGAAGAATCTGCCTTTGGTCGAAGGCCAAGAAAATGGCAAACAATTGCCATCTTGGGATTTTGTCTCATTTCACTTTTTTATATAGCACTGTCAATGGTTTGCCCATCATTTCGATATTATCGCATTGCTTTGTCGGGGGGTTGGCTTTTTATTTTTATTTAAATTATTAGTTTAACTACTTGATTGAGCAGAAAGTAGAAATATTTTACATCAAAGTGAATAAATAGTTAAATAGAAGTTACAGCTTTTACTTTTATCTATAAATAAGTTAAATGATACTTTTTATCTATAAAGAAATTAAATGATAGTTAAATGATATAATTTTTAAGGATCTTTAAAATTTTTATTTAGAAAGATACTTCGAAGACTATTTTATTAATGGAATCTATAGAGATTCTTTTGTCAGAATTTCGCGACAGTAAAAATTGATTTTGGAATAGTATTGATATTAAAATAATTCTTGAGCAAATACTATTTTTTTCTTTCTTTTTTACTAAGCAACTCTTACTAATACTTTAAATTTATTTAAATCTCTGATATCTCTGACCTTTCTTCGCTCTTGCAACTATTGCTTATTTAAAAGAGTTTCTTGCAACTTTGAAGTTCTCCATGTGTAGTAAAATCATTAGACTTTAACTTGATGCCATAACCATTCATTTTCACTTCACTTGAGTTCCTCCGATGCTGGGGAATGCTAAACCAAATATATGTGAGTGTAGATGTGTTTGACCATAGATTCGCATTGTAACTTTAACTCATTTGTATGCCAAACAGCAACAGAACTAAAAGTTTTTTCATGTGCCTCTCCCCAGCCAAGTCGCAGCAGCATTTGGATTTTCTTGCTCAACTCTGCACTTATTACTTATTACTGGACACACACTCACATACTTTTATATATATAGTAGAGACAGAGAGGGGGGGAGAGAGAGAGGGAGTTGGCTGAATGGCAACACTAGACATGTGAGACATGGAAATTCATCATCAAAAATGAATAATGTCTACACTTAATGCGGCTACAGACCGAACGAATAGCCCTTCCAACCCCAGAACACAGAGCAAGAGCAAAAGCAAAGCAGAGCAAAGCGAACAGGAGGATAGAGAAACTAAGGACACTGGACATCAAGGATAAGCAACATCAGCAGCAACAGCATCGCACCCTGAACCCAATTCGCACCCCATCAAAAGACGGGCGTGAAGCCAAGTTGAGCTACTAAGTGGAATGAGTGAGCGAGAGAGGAAGAGGGGGCAGAAGCTGGGAACTGGGTATATCTTCTTTCGACACTGCGCAGAAAGGTTGCTTGAATATTAATTGTAAATATGTAGAAAAGCCGAGCACAAAAAGCAGACAAGAGCAGCAGCAAAAAGGAAACAAATGTGCAAACTTACAAATGCAGGCGACGTGCAAGGACATGACTACCAAAAGAGAGAGGAGGAGAGGGGAAATACGAGTGGGAGGGGGGTTCAACGTACATACATGCAGTGAGAGAGCTTGTACTTGTTGAGATGGGGTCGCGTCTGAGTCTCTAATAGATTTCGGTCTGACGAGAGATAAAAACGTTGTCCATCTATAGGCATAAGCTGTCAAGGGCAGCGCTAAAAGTTCGTCCAACTAAATTTGATGATTCAATGCGCTGCTCGCAAGGGTAAATTAAAAAAGGAAAATAAGTAGAGAATGAAATAAGTGGTATAGGAAAACAAAAAAAAATCCCAGTAAATAAAAAAAAAATCATAGTAAATAAAAAATAATAATAATAATATAATTAAATAATTTACAAATTATATGAATTCATTTTAAAAAGATGAATAAATAGTTTCACTTTGTCAATGAATAACTGCATTTTAATGCATAGCAATAAATGTTCACTTACCTTCTAAGACTTTTTAGACTGCCGTTGGACATAACTTCCAATTTACTTCCAACTGGAATGATGCTGCTGCCTTGCGTTGTTTTTTCACCCACGCTCACACTTGCACTTTTACACTAACACTTCTTCACTTTTCACACACGCACATAAAAAAAATTGCTTAGCAGATTTTTAAGCTCTTTGGCTCTCGCGATTTTGCTGCTTTTAAAGCTTTTTGCTTACACTTTAATTACTTAGTGCACTTCTTTCTCATATCACTTACATTTTAAGGCACTTAAAAAAAAATATTCCCTAATTGCGCAGCAAATCTTTTAACTGCGATTAGATATGCATACATGCCTATGTATGTATGTAACTTGCATTTTTACACTAACACTTATTCACTTTTCACACACGCACATAAAAAAAATTTTAGCAGCAGCTTTTTAAGCTCTATGGCTCTAGCATTTTTGCTGCATTCTTTGCCTGCTTCTTGTATAGGCTTTTTCACTTACACTTTAATTACTCATTTCTCTCTCTCACTCACTCTTTCACATTTCACTAACACTTTTTGGCACTTGAAAAAAAATATTTCCTAATTACGCAGCAAATCTTTTAACTGCGATTGCAATTTTACATTAACATTTTTCCACTTTTGACACATGCACATAAAAAAATTGAGCAGCAGCTTTTTAATCTCTATGGCTTTCACACTTTTGCTGCATTCTTTGCCTTTTTTTTGCATAGGCTTTTCTTTCAATCCACTCAATGCACTACTTTGCATGGGGATCACATTTCACTTACACTTTTACATTTTCACTAACACTTTTTTATTTTATACACACTTGTTAAGCACTTGAAAAAAAATAATATTAATTGCGCAGCAAATTTTACCTTCCGGCAGCTTTGCGCACGGACACGTTGACACTTGTTGAATGCTTGCATAATCTTCAGTCGCGATGGATCTGAAGAGCACAGCTTGCTTTGCATACTTTTCCACATATTTTTCATTCACTTTTTTCTCTTACACAAAATTATTTAAGCATGTTTTTGCTCTTTGCTTTTGCACTTTTGTACTTAAGTGCATTGCGCAGTTTCAAATCTTGATTTGCTTTACGATGCCCTGCTCTTTTCACTAACACTCGATTAGTCTGAGTAGTCCGATTGTCTGCGTGCATTGTACTCACACTTTTACACTTGTTGAATGCGCGACTGTTCTCTTTTTCACTAACGCTCCATAGGATCACGTGATGAGGGCAAAGTCCGATTGCCAAATTTTCAACCGCGTTGAGGCTCCAAAGGGCAGCTTGCTTCGGGTGCTGTCGCATAGTCGTAACAGTTTTTCACTTTTCACTAATTGTATTAGATTAAAATGCATAAAGTATTCTATTGCATTTGATGGGTTTTTAATAAAATTACATTTTAATTGCTGAAAATGTTGTAAGACACTCGCGCAAATTGCAAATTAATGGCGACAACGGTTGTTGTATTTTAGTGACTATCGATAATCGATACATATCAATTAAAAGTCGCGCATATTTTAATCGATTACCAATGAAGTTCAATTAATAATAAAATTAAATTAATTATTTTGGTACAATTTAATTTTGCACATTTATCCTTATTTTAAGGGAAACACTAAAGATTATTGAAATTTTGATAATGTTGCCAATTGCAATTCAATTAGGAGGTTACCATGCAAGGCTTTGATTTATTTTTTGGGCAATTTTAGTGCTTTTTTTGTAGGATGTGATGAATTCGCAATACTGGTTGGCAATCAAGGCTCTGCAAAGACAAAGCAGAAGAAGAGAATTAATGAGTTGTAAGGTAGTGACAACTTCTAAGCTAATTGAAACAACTGGATCAGTTACAATATGACTTACTTTTTGTATTACTTCTACAATATTGAATTTTTTTTTAGTAACTAAAATGGTCAACTTAAGTAGCGCATCAGCGACAAAAAAAACTTTCAGTAATCGCAATTGTGTTACTTATGATTGTTGGCACGACCTTAACCCCCAAGAATTGAGTGAATTTAATATCCGTTCGTACTAATAAATCTCGTTTCGATATGATTGCCATTGAACGGTGCAACTATCCCCAAAAAAGAAGCCCCACAAACGCAATGTCTGCTCGATGATGTTCTTGAGATTTGTGTGCATACTTGGGACTTAACTACGAGTACTTATTTAGTTACTACAAGTTGGGGGACTTTTTTTTTTGGGAAATTTAATGAGCTTTGAAATTGATTCTCGTGCTGTGGGCAATTTAGTTTGAAATCGAAAACGCAACGAAATCAAATCAATCGCGGCCTAAATTGTTGTGTCTTCTACGCTTCGTAATGCCGGCGATAAATAATGTGCAATTAATATGTAACACGTTAGGTTCAACTCTCTAGCTAATGGCTCTGACCAGTTCTCACTCCAGTGGCCACGCTTTTGGCCATTTGTCAACTTTGATGGCCATGTGAGGGTCATAAAAAAGCAAACGTTCGGCTAAAAAACAAAGGCAAAAGGGATTGAATGATTAACTTGAAAATACTCTGTAATTACAAATGAATTAAATGGAGAAACATCATGAAACTTTCAGAATGTTGAGATGAGAAGTTAATTAAAAGATATTATTTGTTTCAAATGAAAATTCCCCAAATTGTGGCCACTAAAATGTTCTATCTATCATATATTTCTTTTTCGTTTTACAGGGTATTCATAGAAATACCGTCTGGTATAAATCACCATTAAAAATACGGAACGCGTTCTTTTGGGACAATTCAGCGAATCGGCGTCGAGTCACATAAAATAAAATTAACTTAAAAAGCAAATTCACAAGGATATTTTATGTGCAATGCCCAATTCCGGCCTGCTGCTCATAATTCAAGGCGTTAATCCTTTAAATAGGACATTCATGTTATCCTGCCGCAATGCTGACCATTAAAATAAAATTTATATCAATAAAATTTAATGCGCTTTCTTGTTTTTCTTGTTTTTCTCTGTGTTTTTTCTGCTTGCGTTGGAATAAAAAACTTGAGCAACGTCCTCAAATGTCGTTCATATTGATATTTATGATATTTGCAAGGCATTATAACTCTTATTGGATTTATTTATACGTAAAAATGTCACTCTTTTCTCTATTATTGTTATCTATCGTATGTGTAAGCTGCGACGTGTTTCGCCAGCAGCAATTGAGCTCGAGGATTAGCTTTGGGTTGGGTTACTTTACGGAGTAAAGTAAAGTAACTCCTTCACAATAAGGAGTGTGAGATTCGGGGTAGTCTATATTTTTGGTAGGCTTTCCTAAGATGGTAAGAAATATATTTAGTAATGTTTTGCAATAATTATAACATAATTTATAGTCGAGAATTGTATATGTATAATTATTAAAATTTCAAATAAATAGAAATGAAATATTTACTAGTTATAATAATCAATGGAGATTATAAATAATGAATAATTATAAAAAACAATGAAAAATGCATAATAAATAAAAACAAAAATATTGATTGTAACTACGTAAACAGAAGAAAACTTTACATTGCCAATTATTTGATTTAAAAAAATTCCTAATAGAAATTTTATCATTTAATAAATTTCTGAAATAAAATTACGAAGTACAATCTGGTACATTTTGGCCTCTGTGGTATATTTTCAATTAGTCCTTTATGGTAATACCAAATATGACTTTCAGTATATTTTTATAATGTTGTGGTATATTATTCGGTATAATTTTGTTGTAATATCGAACTGTAGCTTTCTTACTTGGTCCTAACATTTTTTCTCATACAAGTTTCATTATTTTCCATTTTTGAAAAATTAAGAATTTAACTCAAAAAATTATTTCTATTTCTCTCTGCTTTGCAGTTACTCTAATTTTCCTATTACATTAATCGACTTGAGTCATATCGATCTAATGTCGCTCGTTTATCCATTAGAGCCTCTCGCCTCTCGTCATCATAGAAATGATTCGACATTAGCTATGCGGTGGAAATATGATTGATGAACTCATTTTGTGTGCGGTGCGCTTAACACTTGTTTAACTCTTTTGTGTAAACTGAAACTACTCTGGCCTCCATTTCCATCTCCATCTTCATTTCTAACGCTAATCGTGTCTTGCATCCCATTCAACCCCTTTTGCGACTGCTTAAAGTTCATTAAGAAGTTTTACGAAGACGAAAATCCCAAACCAACATGGCGTCGTCGCATCATGACATTGTGGAAACTCTGTGTATGTGTGTGTGTGTGTTTGTGTGTGTGTTTCATGGGGTTGGAAACTTTTGCGAAATACTGAAAGCATTTCGCTGTATTCGAGAGAGAGATGGAAAAATAGAAGTTTGCAAAGTGCTCGAGACAGGTTAATGACCAAAAGCAGTTTTGCATTCAAACGAGCTGTGGTCAAAGAAGACGAGGTGGAGGAGGAGGAGGAGGTTGCTGCAACCCTCTTCGAGTATTGTGTGCCAAGGGTTGTCATGACAAACGAAAATCTAATTTACAACATGCAATTGCTGCGGGGGTTGCTTGCTTGCTTGCTGGCTGGCTTGCCACAGAATAAAGACGACGGCGACGCCTGCCAAGGATTAATTACGCGGTGCGTAGTTAATGAATGCTATAGCCGATATGTGAGATCTTGGTTTGGCTTGACATGAGAAGTGAGCGGAGTGAGTGAGCGGGGGGGCGATAAGGGGTTAATGCGCCATTGTGCCAGCTCAAATTACCAAGAAAAGTTTTCAATGATGAGCATGACAAAAATTCATATGCGCTTTTCCTATTCCTTTTGTTTGGCCTCCAACTCTTTCTTTCATTTCGGTGTTTCTCTCTCTCTCTTTCTCTCGCGTAACTTCTTCATTAACATTAACCCATCAGCGGCAGTCGTGAATGTCGCGCATGATGCGGCAAAATCAAAATGAGAATTATACTTGATTGATTTCATATTAATTTCGATGAAATTATGAATGTTTCGGTCACTTTCAGTTCGCAGTCGAGACTGTTAAATGTATGGATATGAAAAATGATATGCGACTACGGGCTACAGGCTTCGAATTGTGGGAGGATAACAAGTTATTCCCAAACATATAATAAGAAAGAATAAGCTGGGAATGCTTAGTTCAAGTTTACAAACGTTTAATACTATAAAATAAGGACAGAATATTATAAGAATCATAGATAATAGATAGATAGTTAGATAGATATCAATTATATTTATTTTTCTGACTTGAAGTTATGCTTAAAGAATTCCTAGTAACAATAATTTATTTTCTTTTTATATTTGTAAAGTAAGGATTAGTCTTTTATATTTAAATTTCATATAATATTTAAGACTTTCATTTCACAATTTCTTTTTGACATCCTGAAAAGGATTTTTTTTATATCTTCAGATTAATGTTAATCCTTTATATTTAATTTTGATATAATATTCAATACTTTCACGGCACAATTTCTTTTTAAAATTCTTTTGCCTTCGTTGGTATCTTCAGAAAAATTAAAATCTTTTATATTAAAATTTGATATAATATTAAAGTCTTTTATGTCGCAAGTTCTTTTTGACATTTTCAGGTTTTAAAAATAATATTTTTGATATCTTCACAAAAATTAAAATCTTTTATATTTAAATTTGATATAATAATAAAGTCTTTCATTTCGTATTTTCTTTTTGACATCCTGTAATTCGATTATCCAAAGAAGATATAAAGAATATATTTTGTTATATCTACAGAAAAATGTAAATCTTTTGTATTTCAATTTGACATAATAATGAAGTCTTTTGGACATCCTCATATTCTACTGCCCAGAAAATTATATAAATATAGGTTCCTACTCATATCGCATTTCATACACAACACCCACTCTATAAATGTTTTGTGCACAACTGTACTTTAGTCTTTGCCTTGCCACATTTTTTTGTTTGCTGTTTTTTTTTTTGCTTTTGCTGCCGTGTCCAGGAGATACTCCAAATATTTATCTAGCCCATTTGGAATTGTATAAATTTTGAACGCTAGATAAACATGAAAAGAAAAATAACAAGTTGCCAACATGTTCATCAGCATTGAAATTGAACTTTTTGTGCGTTTATTTTATTTTATTTTATTTTGTTTTGTTGCTTCTTTATATGCAGGGGGCATGTTGACACAAGACAAATAAGAACCAAGCTCTGTCTTCTCTTCTCTTGTACCATATCTTTGTGCAAGTCTGTCGTTCCTCTAGTGTAAATAAAATGTTACAAATTTTGCAAAAATCACCCAGACAGTGGAAGGAAGGAAGCATAGAAAGGGGGGTTGGAGGGGTGGCATGGTTGGCTGCACGTTGCCACTGATTGGACACATGTCGGCATTGAAATATCTCTGACAAAAAAAAGAAACAGGTACACGAAATGGTCAACTACAACAAAAAATAAAACCAAAATGACACGTGTGTGTCTGAGGGCGGAGTTAAGGGGGCGTGGCAGTGGCAGATTTGCGCTAATAATGAGACGTTTATTTAAAGAAAATTTTGAAGAGCAGAGAGGAAGGGAAGGACAATTAAGTTAAGTAAATAGCGTAAACAGTTTAATGAAAACTAAACTTAAGATAAATCGTATTTCCAATCAAATCGCAATTGAAAGCGGAAATAAAAATGGAAAATGGCCGCTGCCACGCGCCACTTTGCGACTAATCAAAATGCCAACTTGGATTTCATTTGCTGCCTGCCCCCTCTTCTACTCCTTCCTCTACTCTCTAATCTTCTGCTGACTTCTTATCACAAAGTCACAAATATGCGGCAGAAGTACGAAAGAAGCAAAAGTCGGAAAGGAAAGGAAAATGCTTAGAAATTAGCACAGACATGAATACACACACGAGTGCCTGGAACTGAATGTGAATGCGAATGTGAATGGTTTTGGCCTGCAGATAAGACAGCTCACACACACACGCACACACACACACACACACATATATATATACACACACTCGCTAGTCAATTTCATTACATTGTTGCAGGCAGCTCAGCTTTGGGGCTGAAGATTTCCTTTTTTTTCTCTTTTTTTAAAACGCGCAACAAAAAGTGTGAGCTTCAAAGTGAACGACTTTAAAATACCCTATACAATTAATCTTGCTTTCCAAGTGACAAACTTCTTTTTCAGTCTCTCAAGTCCTTTTGTCATTTCTTGCAGCACATAAAAAGTGAAAATAAAGTTGGAAACTGAAATGCGCCAACATCAAATATTTGACTTTGTGTTGGATATTCTCTATGTGTGTGTGTGTGTGTGGAGTGTGGGTGATGTGTTCATGTGTGTGTGTTTGTGTGTGTGTACGTCATGTGCGTGCCAATCAGGCGTGTGTCCTTTTGCTCCTTTTGGATTTACGAGCTTCGCATTTTTGTTCTTTTCTAAATTTTAAATTACGTTTCGTTCTCATTTTGCTTTTCTTTTCTATTGACTTTTTCCACGTCTTGTGGACTGTGGGTCGACTATTTGACCAGTTGTTGTCTGCCCCTGACACGCCCACAAAATGCGCAGCCAACGCTAGAAAACTTTCGTTTTCAGCATTTTTGAAAATTCCATTTGATTTTTACGAATTCCCGAAGAGAGAGAGTATGCTAGCTAAGCGCTTATAAGAGTATAATAATTGGGTGAATAATATTTATGGTATATGATCAAGAATAATATTGAATAAAATCTGATAAATCAATTCGAAAATAAGGCGTTGTTCATGAAAAATGTTTTAAGTATAAACTTTTCTTAAAGAAAGCTCAAGCAAAAGAAAAACATACCAGATAATATACCACAGAAATGCTAAAATATACCCAAGGTCATATTTGGTATATTGATGAAGTACTAAATTTGAAATATACCATTAAAGTCATATTCGGTATATTTCTATACTATCTTCAATTAATTAAATTATTCCTATTCTAAAACTAAGCTTCATGAATGAATATTTTTAGTCCCATTTCATGTGCAATTTATTTAGTTACTTTTATAGCAAATTTAAGCTTCATAAGAGAATATTTGCAAATCCATATTATATACACAGTATTAGCTTCATAATTTTATGTTTCCAAACTTATTTTATGTACGCATATCAAAGTTATTTCTATAGCAAATTTAAGCTTCATAAGAGAATATTTCGAAATACATATTATAAACACATTATTCAGTTATTCAAATTACATTTTGAAGCTACAAAAGTTTATATTTCGAAACCCATTTTATGTAAGATTCATAAAAGAATATTTCTAATCTAATTTCCAATCAATTTTAATGCAAAGGCTTGTAAATTTTATGTTCACTTGTTTTAGTTATTTCTTCAGTAAATTTCAGTTTCATAATTTAATATTATTTATACATAATTTAGTTATTTCCATTGCAACTTTAAGCCTGAATTAAACAGCCTCGCACTCAATTGCTTGGCTACATATTTTGTGTAGCATTTTTTTGTTTTTTGGGGCATAATGCGCACTTGAACTCACAGCTCATCAATCAACATCAACTTGAATATGAATATGACATTTTTACGCAAATTACACGACGTTCGACAATTGCCCCAGAGCTAAATCAAAGTGACGAGAGAGAAAGAGGGAGAGACAGAGAGAAAGAGAGCATGTAATCAAGTGAGTAAATCAAATTTGAACAGTTTTGCAGCTGCCAAGGGGCAGCTTGCCACACTTGACCAGCGTCCACTTTTTAAACGCATGAAAAATGATGCGAAATTTCTTCAACCGTATTATTTTTTTGTTTGTGGAGAATGCAGAGAATAGCGAGAGAAGAGAATAAAGAGAGAACTGAACAGAGAACAGAGTCAAGTCGTGAAGATGGAGACGAAGACGGCGCATCATTCATCATGACACCCTTCGAGTCCTGGCCCCGGACTCGTTTATTATGCAAGCTCATGTACGTTGCGAACGTTGCGTTCTGCGTCTGGGCCGCAATCAGAGTCCGGGGCCGGGGCCGGGACAACGGGGCGTATGAGCGACGAAATGCTAATCTTGTGAGACTCGAGTTTGGGGAGCTTGATATTAATGAAATCTCACAAGTGCCTCGGCGCTGGCAACATGCAAAATGGCGTCGTCGCTGATGCCATGATTGATTGACTTTATGTAAATTTGTGGCATCCACTTAAAGCTCCTTCTTTTCCCTCCTCCTCCTTCACCAGCAACAACAACAACAACAACAACTGCTCTAAGCATATTACACACATGTAATCAAACTTATTCTGCGACTGTCTATAGAAACGGTTTTATTGTGCTCCAGGGCACAATTCGATTCGACCTCGACTTGATTCTTCGATAAACGCATTTCTTTATGGCAGGCTTATAAAAAAAACGAAGTTGAAATTGTAAAATCTAATTTGTGCGAATTGTATGAGATGAAAATGAAAACACAATTCGATTTTCAATTGCGTAATGTTGCGTATAAATTGTTTACTTTCATTTCTCTGGTTTAACATTCTCAATGGGAGCTGTCCCTAATTTGATTTCAAAAGTTATGGTTGCTCTCCAACAACAATATTTCTTAGAGGCGTATCTTTTTTTTTTCTTAAATTTGACCAGTTAATAGAGTTGTGCCACTTTTTATAGAGGGCAACTAGAAGCTACATAAGAATAATCAAATTATATCCATAAGTTCATAATTTAAGTTCTATTTTAAGGTAATGTCGAATTTAATATTATGCATGTTTTCCTAAAAGAGGATATAATAATTTGAAATTAAGCTGAGCTAACTTTATAGATTGGTACTAAATAAAAGAAATCATGTTAGAAAGCTTGTTATTATTACCAAAATATATATTAAATCAGTATATGACAAAATAACTGAAAAATACCAAGGGCTATGTTTTTAGTATATTGATATAATATTATACACAAAATATACCATAGAGTGCAAAACTGAATAATACCATTAAGTTAAATTCATTTCATTTCTTTGTTGCTTTGGCTGACAATCTGGTATATTTTGCACATACCATAGAGCGCAAAATATACCAAATTGTCAGTCAAAGCAACAATGAAATGAAAATGCATTGCAATTTGAACCTAATAGTATTATTCCTTTGCATAACTTTTGGTAACACCCAAAAATTAATTATTCCTTACAGAAAATTGTTTATCTTTAATGTAAAAAGTATTTCTTTCTATTCTTCTGTTTATTTAATATTAAAAGTATTTCTTTTTGTATTCTCCTGTTTATTTTTCCCTCGACAAAAGTAATATTTCGAAATGCATTTCTTAATCAAAACTCTGTCTCTTATTTAACCATGTTTATCAAGGAAATTCCTGGCAAAGCTATTACTCATCCACGCACCTCTGACGAATGATATTCTATACGATTTCATTTATGCGCAGACACAACAAAAACAAAAATACAGAAATACAAAAAGAAAACAAGCTAAACAACAACAGGAAGTATCAAAAATGTCAGTTGTCAGGAAATGCCTCAGCTAAAAGGGCTGACCAATGTCCAACAAAAAAATTCTTGCAACGGAAAATGATTTCCAACTTTGAATCTTGGGGAGAGGAAAAGAAATCCCTCCCAGAAAAGAGAATATAAAGCTACCACTTACGTCTGTCTCATGGGCTGATGGCAGCCGTAACGAATGTGTTCGAAATGCCAAAAGAAGAGAAAAATAAATAAATTATAAAATTATTTCAGCATAATAACATGTCAAATTCCGGACACCGGGGTCGCAAAAGAGAGAGAGAGAGAGAGAGAGACAACACTGTTAACAATTCGCCTCTGGCCTCTGGGCATACAAAATTATACATTTTTTGAGGTTATTTTTTACATTTTATTCATTTTTTTTCCCCCTATTTGCTGCTGCTTCTGCTGCCCTTTCATTGTCCCTTGTGTGCATCTGGCATCAAGTGGATTGGGTGGGTTTTTGGCCTGTCTCTGGTAATCTTTCATGCGGGATTTACAGCCAGACACCCTCCAAGCATCATGATGGAAATTTCTCTTCTTTTGCTGTGTCCTTTTTTGGTTTCCCCCCTTCAACTCCCAGTTGGTCACTCATCCTTCAGCTTTGTGCGGAATTTTATTTGTAAATTTATTTTCTTTTGTGCAGTTCTTTTTTTCGGGAAAGAAAATAAAGTTTTTTCTGTTGTGGTTTGCTTTTTCTATTTTTTTGTTGAGGGCGTTGCCAAAGTATTTTAAACATGTGCGTAAGGTCACACACACACATACACACACACACACATACACATCTGAGTCTCATGTTGTGTTTTTGTAATTTCCATGCATTTATTAGAGAAACACTTTAAAAGTAAATTTCTCAACGCCATTGTCGCACATATTTTTCTATCGTTTTACTTTCATTCTTTTTTTTTTTGGTTAATATCTTACTCTGGGGGATTGTCGAGTGCTGCTGCTGTTGTAACTGCTGTGACCTGAGTGCTAATGCCGGCAAATGGAATTTAAATCTATTTTGTATTAGTTGCGTGTGACTAGCATATGTGTGAATACTTTTGAGGGTTAATGTAGCTTACAGAATGCGCTGATTGTCTTGTGGCAAATAAACACCTTCTATGTTGCTAAAATGTTGCAAATTTTTGGAATGCTTCTTTAGATTTATTAGATTCGAAACACATTTAAAATACAATTATTCCATGCAAGTTTTAAATGTGCTTAAAATAATTTCTTTAAAATAAAATAATTTGGAATATATTTAAAAAGAAAGCCTTAAGTATCTTGGGCTAATCTCATTGTAATAAGGAACTGTTTGTTATATCAAAAAAATAATAAAATTAATAGTCAATTATATTAACAATTTAAGAGTAAGTAAGTAAAAGTGAATAGTATTTAAAATACATAAAGAAGAATTAATTTAAAAACATTACTTTACCGGTATTCATTTTTAAATATACCGAATTATTATACTGAAAAAATACTTGAAATATACCATAAGCTTTATTTGGTATATTGATATAGTACTACATTTCAAGAAAACCATATAGTGAAAAATATACCAGATTATCAGCTAAATCCGGTAAGATCTCTTGGAATATATTATATATACTCTAAGAGCAGCTGGTATAAAAAGTTATATGGATTAATTTTTTTAGAATTCCATTAAAACATTTAGTTTAACATAAAATCTTGCTAAGATAGTTCGAACGTTTTAAAATTCAACTTTACCTTAACCTTAATTAAATTGAAATGAAAATGAATTTGTAATTAACTTCTTTAAAAGCAGGCTCACTTTATAGAATAATCCTAATAAATAAATGACTACAAATTCTATATATTAATTCTCCCATTTCTAACAATCAACTCTTGGCTATAAAAGTTGCCCAAAGATGTTGCTAACAACTTGTTTTCCCATTTCCAAATTCGTTTTCTACTTAGTATCAATCGCTATCAGTTTACTTTACATTGTTATGAATTTCTGCTGATTTCAGCGTTTTTATTCATCTTCAAAGCGAAGTAAAATTTATTGCATTCCATGACGCATCAGCCAAAGTAACTTTTCTGTGCTCTACGACTTTGCTCGCTGCTTCTGATGTCTCCTCCAGCCATAAATTATTCAAAGCATAGCATTTCCATGCGCTTTTCCAAACAACTATTTCTTATTTATGAACGTCAAAAAAAAAGGAGCAGAGAAAACTGAAATGGCATGAAATAAAAATGGCGCTGGAAATTGAAGAGCCAAGCAAAAAATCAACATAAGTAATCATCGATGCAATTTCATTGAGCTCAATTCAAAAACATTGCCCTGCACAACGGACGAACGATGAACGATGAACGATGCTGATGACAATGGCCAACGGCCTGGTCAGTGTACTCTTCTGCTTTGGGCACAGTGGGTAGAGAATAATAATATTTGGTGGCAGTTAATTTTTCAATACTTTGGCAAAGAAAGCCTAAACAAAATTTTTGTATATACCTATTTCATATCTTAGTCGTAAGAAGTACGCAAAATAGTTAATAAAAATAATTAATAATAATCATTGTTATTAAGATTCAAGTAAAGTAGAATTTGAAAATTGTCGAACTGTGTATGTCTTAAGGGAATTTTTCTTAAATTTTTTTTGATATGGTAAAATAAATTATGAAGTGTTTATGGAACTGTTATGGAACTATTAAAGATTTCTGCATACTTTAATGTTATCTAATTTATACTTAATTTAAAGAATTTAAAGATTATAGATAAAGATATTTGCATACATTAATCTTATACTTTAGTCGAAAGAATTCCTTTTAAGTGTTTAGAATCTGTTTTTTTTTTTAAAGTACTTTTAACGTAATAAGTAAACTATTAAAGATTTCTGCATACTTTAATGTAATATACTTTATACTTAATTTAAAGAATTTAAAGATTATAGATAAAGATATTTGCATACTTTAATCTTATACTTTAGTCGAAAGAATTCCTTTTAAGTGTTTAGAATCTGTTTTTTTTTTTAAAGTACTTTTAACGTAATAAGTAAATATAGTTCAAGGTGATATAAATGTATTCTTTATTTCTAAAAAGTATTTCGCCAGCATTTGCTCCACAGTGCAGTAAACAAATTGAGTTTTGTTGTTGCCGTTACTGCTGCTTTTCACATTTGGCATTTTTATTGATATGCATACAAAACACACACACACACACACACACACACACACACACACACACACACACACACTCATGCACTTACACACACATTCAAGTACACACATACACACACATTTTATTACACTCGACAGCTATTTTCAATATATTACCCGAAGCATAAAAGGAAAACGCGTTTGGCTTGACTCTGCTTTTTACATAGCACACACACACACACACACACAGGACTCTGCTGAAAGGATATCAGCAAGTGTTTGTGTGTGTGTGTGTGTCTCGAGTATTTGCTTTCCATACTAAAAAACGCATAAATAAGGGGCCGACGGAGAGCAAAATAACGGTTATGGCTATATGGCCAAGGCTCGGACTCTGGATCGAGCTTCATGATGTCCTTTCGTGGTGTTTTGCCTGCCAGCATCCTTCCTTGGTGGTTGCTCGCTGCTTCCCTTCTCTTTTTTTTTTATGCATAAAAAGTGCTTAGCATAAAGTCGTAAAAAACGTATTTGCCGCCACACAGCGAAAGATACTCATCCAATACCAGCTCAGCGACGTTGCGGGTACCGAGCACCGAGCATCGATGTTGTTATTGGCAGCATGCCGATGGCATTTGTTGTTGCTGTTGTTGTGGTGGGGCGACTGTTGCTGGTGACGCGGTACTTCAGCCGATTTAGATGCGATGCCTTCGATAAGTTTTCCCTAGTTGTTGCGACCATCTCGCTGTAGTTGTTGTTGTTGTTGTTGTTGTGAACGTTGCCGGTGCTTATTTGCGTTATTATGAATTTATGACACTTGGCCGGCGCAGTGTGAGTGTGGGTGGATGAACTCAGCTAGCCAGCGAAGACGCTGACGCCTGACTACACTGTCACACAAAACTAGATACCGAAACTTGGAAATATTTACGAAAGATTGTTCTAAAAGATCTAGGTATGAATGAAAAGATGAGAAAAATGACAACTTAATACGTGTGTCTTAGTAGCTTCGACTGAGAATCTGGCATATTTTGTTTTTAATGTAGTACTATTTTATGTACCAAATATAGTTTTCGGTATATTTTAGTATTTTGTGGTATGTTTCTGGTATATTTGAAGAATAATTCAGTTGGTTATATTTTGAATGTAACAGTAAGCAATATACCAAATATAGCCTTTGGTTTATTTTAGTATTTTACAATCTGACAATCTGGTATATTTTCCACGCTATGGTATATTTTGAATATATACTATGCAATATACCAAATATATGCTTTAGTTTATTTTAGTATCTTTGTAAATTTTGTATATTCGATGTATGTTATTCTTTGATTGTAGGACCACTTAATATACCAAATATAACCTTTGGTAAATATTAGTATTTCTGTGGTATACTTTAAGAATAATACCCCTCTATGTTGCTTTCATTAAAAATGTAAGCCGGGTATCTCAGAATCGAGCACACTTTTCTTACTTGTCTGCATTGCTTTTTAACCTATTCCAAATTTTTTAAACGAGCCTGCAGTCAGCTAGCAACACAATTTGTCTCTTACTTTCAATGACACTTGTATAAACATAATGCAATTTAATAATCTATAATATTATAATAATAATAATGTAATAATCTGTATAATCTATTTAAAAACAACATATAATAATAGAGGGTAGTGAAGTCTGCGCATTTTAGTATTAAGAGCTTATGTCAAGATCCTTTAAGTAATATTATTCAAAATATATGAAACAAAATTCCGAATTCTAAACAAATGTATGAAAATTGTTGGAATTAACACATTCTTTCTAAGTTTTAAATAAATTTTAAAGGCTTGCTTGTAACTTAGTAATATTCTGAATACTTTAAAGCCTTAAAACGTTTTAAAATTGATCAGAAATGATTGGAAAATATTTAAGAAATATTGCTTTGCTTAAAGAAAGTAACCATACAAGGCAATTTTGTTCAGTGTAGTCAAGGCTAGACCTAATTCCCGTGGTGAATAATCGCTGCAGCATGAAAAATTCGCTGATTCGCAAAAAGAAATTCCAGCCATAGCCAGAGAGAACCTTTTGCTCTCCAGCCTTGTGCCTTGTATTTGTTTGTTTGTTTGCTACGATTCCTTCTTTTTATCTGCACAAGGACTTTGCCATTTTTTACGCAAATCGCCAGCGAAGCCAATAACCAGGAGAACAAGAAGATAGCGAAGGGGAAGAGAGAGAGAGAGAGAGGAGAGGAGAGTGTAGATGGAGGAGGCTGAGTGCGAGGACTTGAATCAGCTTTATTGCGGGCATCATTATTTTTATTATTATGACCACTTACATTTCCCAGCACCCACAAACACATGAATTTCTGCCTCCACTTGTGTGTGTGTGTGTGTGTGTGTGTGTGTGTGTGTGTGTGTGTGTGTGTGTGTGTGTGCGACTTTTTGGGCATTTTTTTAGCGACGCGGCGGGCGAATGTAAATGTGTTTGTGTTTTGTTTGTCTGTGTTGTTGTTTTTCTTTTCGACGCGTAAATAACTTCAACCCATTTGCGGCGACTCCCCCGCCTACCTCAACCCCGCCCCCTTTTGCTAGTGGCTTTGCCTTTGCCGCAGCTATATATAAAAATAAATTGAATTGAAATGCTAATTTTATGTTAATTGAAAGAGGTTTTTATGCATCTGTAGATTTTTATGACCCGCTTTTTTGTTTGCTTCCCTCTGTTGTGTTGTGTTCTATTCTGTTTGCTATGGTCAGCAGAATTTACCGTTACCGTAAGTCTGGCTATCTACAACATTAGCACTAAAAGCTTGTCATCAGTCCGTAATTTTGTGTAATTCTGTGTAATTTTTATGTAACCGTCAAGCATAAAATTCAATTGGAGCCCATTTGGCTTGCTTAGTTTTTCTTATTTTTTTTGGCTTGCCTAAAAGCCTGCAACATAAATTATTTTTATTTGCCCTTCTAATGTTGTTGTTTACAAAAATCACGAATTGTCTTTATCAGTGAATATAATAACGCTTATTAATTATGAGCTGAGACTAAGAGATTTTAATGAGCTCATCAATTGTGCAAGTTTTGCAAAGTTGAGTAAGCCAATTCAATTGGTTTCATATAAAAAGTGCAATTACTAAGAAATAAGAAATAAATAGAGTAAGTAAAAACTCACCAAAAACAAGAAAACAAAATGATGAGCAGCGAGTCATTTGCTTAACTCTGTAAAAAAATAAATAAAAAAAATGATAAATTATTAATAGAATGAAAGAAAAACTTGCAAATAGAATATCATAAAATAAAATGCTTAATTAACAAATAAAATATCGAAAGAGGTTCTTTAGAAAAATATTTAAAAAACAAGTAAAAAGGTTACAGTCGGGTGTGCTCGACTGTGAGATACCCACTACTAATTTTGAATTGAAGCAAAACAGTGCGGTATTATATCTAAAATGTACCAAATTAATTTTTAGAAAATAGTAGAATATACTAAAGGCTATAATTGGTATATTAATATAGTACAACATTCAAAATATACCAGAGAATGTGAAATATACCAGACTTTCAGCTATAGCTACTAATAATAGGTGTTTTTCCCCGGTCATAAGAATTTCTTATATAACTTATACAGGCTCAAAGAATAAAAAATTGTCTAATAAAGAAATAAAATGTGCGAATACCCTGAAGACGTAATACTTGTTATTGTAACTTTGTAACTGAATTTAAGACTAATATAAAAAACATATAACCGTCTTAATCTTAGTGTTAAATGTCAAGTAACTTGTTTATCTTTCATTGTTGTATTGTCTGTATCATAAATATTCGTATCTAGCAATCTGCACAATCTTTTACAGATTTGTAACAACTTTAGCAACTAAAAATAATTGTAACCGCATTAAGCTTAGTTTAAAATGTCGCATAAATCTGTGGAGCAAGTGAGCATTTAGCTTAGCTGCTGCGCAAAATTATGTTTCATTTTAATAGCAAGAACAGAAAAAAACACAAGGATAGTTATTCGCGTCCCTCTGCATTCAGCTTGCTGCTTTCCCCATGCTTCACTTTGCTGCCTTGTCTGTCTACGTTCGCAACCGGATATCCTGCTGCAACACAGCAGACATCACACACACACACATGTATAGAGAAACAGACACACATGTAGATAACGAGACAGAGCATAAATGCAACATGAGCTGAGAGCTCAACCCCAGAAGCAAAACCGAGCAATTCTCTGACTATTCCTTTGCTTGTTTCTTATCGCACACGCACAGTCTCGCAACGAAGAAGAAGAAGAAGAACAACAACAACAACACTCACATGCAAAGTTTTGCACAGTCTGCGAGAGAGTGGGAATGAGAGAGTAAGAGAGTGGAGAGTGGAGTCTGGAGTGCGCACAAAAGCAGGCAACACTTTTTGCTTCGTGCTAAACTTTTACCTCATTGAAAGAACGGAAGAGGAAGCAGCAAAGCAAGAATATTCCTTTGTGCTTCTATTGCATATACATAAAACGAAGGCAATGGCAGTGACACAAAATCGATTTTCTTTCTCTGCTCCTTCGCACACACCGACTGCACTGTAGATGTGTGTGTGTGTACTGTGTGTATCCTGCATAGGCCATCAGAATTATGAGCCGACATGAGTTCGCTGTAAACACGCCTACATTTTAAAAGCAACGACCAATAAAAAATAAAAAGCCGAGTGCGACAGAGACACAGACACAAGGCGGCTCCATTTTTTGTGAAAATGTAAAGTTGACTTTTGAATTTTGAAATTTGTTTGGTTGGCTCACGCTGAACAGAAACTATGCCGGAGTTCAGGCAACAACCCTCGCCTAGAGGCGGGGGGTTGACTTACCCCCTTCTCCGGCTTCATTTGCATTTAAATTAAGGGTGGCAAGCAAGCAAGGCATTTACATAAGGGTGGCAGCAAAGTATTTACACACTGCAAATCTGCGCACATAAATCTTTGGGCTAGTAAAAATTATACACATTTGATTAGCCATAAATTTGGCAAAGTTTTTCTCTCAAAATTATGTTGATGATTGTATGCATAATGCGTTGTGCTGCGAAACTCGCTTGTCAGAGTTTTTTTTTTGCCTGGCCATTTTTATGATTGTTATTATTATGCATGCAGAAAGCAGCCAAAGGAAAACAAAAGCTAGCAGGACCTGCAAAAATTTCTGCAAAGTTGGCAGTAATAATAAAGCTGCCTCTGCAGCAGGTTGCCACACACACAGCTCTCAGCGGGGTGCGGTTGCTGTGGGCGTGTGGGCGTGGAGCTGCTTATGATTCATTGTTGCCTTGGCCAAGGTAAAACCCACAATGCCCCTTCTTCCGCTCCTTTGAGCTGTGCTCATTAGCATGAAACAACCCTTAGTCGTTGTTTTAGTTTCGGTTCGTTTGGGATTTACGCTTATTGCTAGATTTATGTGCTGCGTTGTCATAAAACCAAATATGCCACAATTTGCATAAAGTTCATGCGAAGAACTTCGTTCTCTGACGGGGGTGAAACAGAACTTTTCGCAGTAGTAAAATTTTTCATATATTCCATGCATGGAAATAAGCGTAATACCCGTGATAACGATTTTTGTGTGTCATTGCAATATTTTCTTTAATGAAATATGCAGCAAACTATTTAATTTGATTTAGTATTTAGTATAAATGAAATGTGCTAAATACTAAATCAAAATAAATAGTTTGCTGCATATTTCATTAAAGAAAATATTTGATATTTTTTAAGTATATCGGTTTATTTACAAAAAAAATAATCTTTCTATTTGATATTTCTAAAATTTTTATATAAATCAGTGCTGGCAATTAAACGTGTTAAGACTTTTCGAATTTATATCAATTCAATCCTCTAACTAAATATTTGAATACTTTTTTCTTATCTCTTTGTTCTATTTATAACAAAAAATGTGAAAACGATTAACTATCGAAAAGAAATATACAAGAAATAAACCCTTATATAGCATTGCGTCTTTCGCATTGTTATTTTAAAGAACACAGCTGTAAAGAGATCATTTGTATCCTTTTTATTGTGCATAAATAAATAGCGTTTCTTTAGTTTGGAATTAATATAATAATATAATATAATAATAATAATAATATAATAAAAAATAATATAATAATTATAAGTTTTAGCTTAAGTAATTTGATATCAAATGGAAATAATCTGGCTTTACTTAACGCTTTAGTAAATTGGCAACTCTGATATAAGGATTTTTCTAACTTTGATTATTGTTAACATCAATTTAAAACTAATTTTCATTCATATGGACTAAACAAAATCATGGAATTGGAAAATGTTTAATTGGGTTCATAAAACATCTGCAACATTTACTATTTCAGTTTCTTCTACTATTCATTTGCAACATACTTTCAACTCAACTCAATCATCTAATTTTCTAATTTAGTTTCTTCTATTATTCATTCATAACATACTTTAATCATTTCAATCAGCTTTTGAAATGTTGTCACTATGATTCTTTAATTCGGTTTCTTTCACCACACATTCAAAGAATACGTTTATCAACTCAATCATCTTTTGAAATGAGGTAACTAAGAAATAACTCTGATGTCACATTATCTAAACATGGCAGTCTTTGCTTTGATGTTAGCAACACACCATCATAGAGTGTACAAACTCATAGATTAATTGGTTTTTACTCACAGATCCAATTCTCTATTTTAATCTTGATATCTAATTCAAAGAGAGAGAGAGAGAGAGAGAGAGCGAGTGAGAGTCTAAAACTAATTTGGTAAATGAAACGCCGCAAAGTATGCAACAAATTGCAAAGAACTGATTCGCCAGCTAAGATGGAACATCAAAAAGCTACAAATAATAGACAGCTAACAGGATGCCAAGCGGGAGTCGAATTGCCACCACCTAAAGCTGCCCCAACCCCCTCCCTAGCTCTCTCCTCTCCGCATGTCAGTCAAGTGAAAAGGGCATTAAGAAGCATTTTTTGTTGCTGCCAATGGAATTTTCACTTTAGAATTTGTGTGGAGAAAAAAACGAAGCGAAAGAGAAGAATGTTTATTTGCGCAGAAATAAAATAAAATGTCGAGAGTGGGGCAAAGCTGAGCGAATGTGTGAGGGAGGTAAAGAATGTCAAAAGGGGGTGAGGTGGAGAAATTGAGGGCGGTTGCAAGTAGACTTTGATTATAATTCCAACACCTACAATGTGAACTGGGAACAGGGCGAAATTGCGACGACGATTGACAGTTGAAAATATAAAAGCGGATTTGTGTCTTTCTCTGTCTGTCTGACCGTGAGTGTGTTTGAGTGTGTGTGTGTTGGAGTGTGTGAGTATGTGTGCTCAGCCAATCCACCCGGCCATCAACTGCTGTGTGTGTGTGTGTTGGGGAAGTGTGAACGAATATTTTGCTGCAGATAAGCAAAATAACTGTAATAAGAAATTCTTTTTTATTTGCCTCTCTCTCTCTCTCTGTGTGTCTCCTTCCTCAAAGTGTTTTTTATGCCACACGTCTCTGAATACCAGCCATTGATGTGTGTGAGTGTGTTTGTTGTGTTTTATTCGCTTGCTTTATATTCAAAGTGATGTCCTCTTCTAGATCTGAGTGTGTGTGTGTGAAATGCGTGCCTAAGACGATTTCTTTTATTATTTACGGTAGCCAACGACTCAAAGACCGAATGCGAGTGCGTGGGGATTGCAAAGGCGAACAGACGGACAATCGGTCAGAGGAGCAGACAGACATATGTCTAATGCTAATGCGCATTGTCTGTCTGCCCATTGTCAACGCAGTATTGTATCCGACTGACTGACAGACGACAGACGAAAGCGAAGAGTTGCGGAAGTTTCAGTCAATCTGTCGATGCTGGCATCCGATAAGCTTTACTAATTTCCCCAACTGCAGCAACTCAGTTTTTCTACTCTTCTCTTCTTTTTTTGTAGCTTTCATGCCAAACAAACAGTAGTCATTGTATTCGATTTCGCTTAGACAACAAAATTGTTTTTAATCTGCTTTTAAGTTACATTGTTAGATCTGCAGCGAAATTTAATCTCACTTAGTTAGATTTGGGCTCTATACTTTACGTGTTTTTAGCTTTTAATTCTACTGCAGGCAATGCTGTTGTTATATTTGAAACTCCATTTTATTTAAGTCAAAACCCATTATATATATTATTTAAATATATAGTTAACTCTTCTTTCGAATGAACTGATTTCTGAGATGTTTCAAAAGAATGAAACATTATTATTATTGTTATTCGATAATTTAGACTATTTGAAATAAAAGTTTCGTGAAAAGTTTCAAAAATTTGAATATAGAGAAAAAGAAAGTGAGAAACTAATACTGAAATTTATAAAAACAAGTAAGAAAACTACAGTCGAGTGTGCTCGACTGTGAGATACCCGCTACCCCTTTTGAATAAAAGCAAAATATTGCGGTATTATTTTCAAAATATACCAAAAAAAATACTGCAAAATACTAAAAATATACCAAATGGTATATTTGGTATAACGATGTGATACTAACATTTAAAATATACCATAGACGGCACAATACACCAGATTGTCGGCCAAAGCATTTGAGACCCCCCCGTAAGTGGCCGTTTTGTCCCATACAAAAGTGTTTCTTTAATAACTTCCACAATTTTTATCTGATCGCAAGCAAATTTTCAGGAATCATAAATACTATTGTTATTATTATATATACCAAAATTCACAGCTTTAACTTTAAAATTACGCTTGTTATTCGATTTTTTTGATTTGCGGGGGCGGAAGTGGGCGTGGCAAAAATTTGAAACAAACTTGATCTGCGTGCAAACATAACAAATGCTGTCGAAAAAAAATTATAGCTCTATCTCTTATAGTCTCTGAGATCCAGTGTTTCATACGGACAGACGGACAGACGGACAGACAGACAGACGGACAGACGGACATGGCTAGATCGTCTCGGCTGTTGACGCTGATCAAGAATATATATACTTTATAGGGTCGGAGATGCCTCCTTCTACCTGTTACATACATTTCCTGCCGGCACAAAGTTATAATACCCTTCTACCCTATGGGTAGCGGGTATAAAAATACTGGTTTTTATTTGGTAGAGTACTAAAATATTGTATAGTATATTTGGTAGGTGAATTAAATACTGCTTACTATTTGGTAGGTTAAGTAGCTTGATATTCAGTAGAGAAAAATACTGCTTAGAATTTGGTAGATAGAAAAACTACTGCTTAGTATTTGGTTGTTAAATAAAATACTGCTTAGTATTTGGTAGATAACTTAAATACTTCTTACTATTTGGTAGAGAAATAAAATACTGCTAAGTTTAGATGACAAAATATACTGCCTGGCATTTAGTAGATAAATAAAATACAGCTTAGTATTTAGTAGATAATAAATACTGCTTAGTATTTTGTAGATAGACAAAATACTGCTTAGTATTTGGTTGATAAATAAAATACTGCTTAGTATTTGGTAGAGAAATAAAATACTGCTAATTTAATAGGCAGATAAAATACTGATTAGTATTTAGTAGATAAATAAAATACTGTTGAGAATGTGAAAGACAAATAAAATACTACTTAGGGTTTGGTAGATCAAAAATACTGTTTTGTATTCAGTAAATGTAGTATTTAGTAAAAAAAATACTATAAAGTATACAAAAATTTGTTATTTTTACAATTTCTAGCTCCTCATCAGCACTTACAGCGTATCAAGTAGTTCAGCAAACATTTTCATATATCATTCGACTTTGTTTACTTCTGCTGCTTGTGAAGAAACCTCGCCAAAAATGCGCTGTCGGCAGCTGGGGGGCAGGTTAAGCCCATGGCCATGGCGTGCTCGATGTTAAAGTGGAAATTGTAACAAATATGAAATATTTATGCATAGCTAATTGTATGAAGGGGAAAACAATTGAGCGGCGTTTGCATGCGAGCCATAAGTTGTTGTTGTTGTTGTTTTTTGAAAATGGAGTGTTAATTTATTGGTCTGCATCGACTCGGGATGCAACATCGGTGGTGGCCACATGCAGCGTAACTTGCAACAACAACAACAACAAAGTGCAGACTGAGTCTGAATGCATTTGCAATATTTCACACTTTAGTAAATTTGCATGATCAGCGCCACACGAATGATTCAGAGTGTGTCGTCTCGGGCCTCTGGCCTCATAATATCTCGCCCACCATCTCGACTCGCTCTCGCTCTGGAATCTCTTGGGATCTGAGTTATCTTTTAATTGCATTCGAGTGAAGCATATGGAAGCATATACTATCCAGATTAGAGCAATACAAATGTATGCAACGAACGCATGTTAATGGCACCTTGTCAGACAAGCGATTTGCATTGTAGATTTATTGGAATAGCATTCAGCGTATATGCGAAAATGTAATAGAATTTCTTTTTTATAGAAGCATTTATTATCTGGCGCATACTTTGCTGTTACTACTGTGTGTAGGCATAAAGCGAAACATGTACTATAAACATTAGCAATATTTCTTCTGATTTTTCTATTATAATAAATTTCTTTCGTGTACAAATCTATCCTTTCTTTCAAGTTTAAATACGAACCCAGCAAGTCTACGGTTTTTCTATTTTATGTAATTGTTTTCTATGCTAATTTTTATAGATGCATTAAAATTTAATTATTATTTTCAAAAGCTTAGCTTTTATATAAGTGATATTAGAAATTTTGTATAAAGCCATTGAAAAAAAGGTATAGTGTAAATCTTATCCATATTTCCTTCAACTTTTCCATATACTAAAGTTCAATGTTTAGCTAAAAATCTTTATAAATATTTTAAAAATAATATACCATCAACTTAAAAAATTCAAAATAATATGTTATCAAAATTATACTTAGTGCGGTTAAAGCAGCTCTTTAAGTGCATTAAGTTATATGTATATTTAAAATTTTTGTATACTTTTTTCTTTCTTAAGGTCTTTGCAGAGTCGCTATTTTCAACATTTCTGTATTATCACATCAATTCTGTAATATATTCTATACATTTTGTATATATCATAAGATAAGTTCATATTTCAAATTGTACTCTTTTTTTTAATTTCTTAAAAATCTCCTCTAATAGTATACATTTTTAAATATCAGTTTTCAGAATTCTTTTTTAATAATATTTCATTAATTATACTTTAGTTTCTTTGCAAATACAGTTACTCACTTAATACTATATCATAAATTTAGTATCTTAGAAGTAATCTGTAGTTAATCTCATGTATTTGCTACTAATCCAACTACATATATTCTCGCTTGCACTATAATAAGTTCCGTCACTATGCAAACTAAGCTGTGCTACTAGTAAATTAAGTACCACAACTAGTGCTAGTAAGTATTACTAGCAATATACTACGGCTGTGTGATTAGCAGAGATGCCACGCCCAGTCACAACTAAATCCAAGAAAATGATTATCCAACAATTGCTAATACGCGTACATATTGCACCTGCAGCTGCCACATGAATTGTGATGCCAGGCGAAGCGGAAGAAAGAGAGAGAGAGAGGTATAGAAAGAGAGAGAGATAGAGAGAGTGAAGGAAGGAAGGGAACAGCACTTTAAAGTGAACTACTCTTAACTAGACGAGGCTTGAAAATTTATATTAAATTATGCCGCCAAGCTGTTATTAAGCTGGCTAATAATATGTTGGCTTTAGTTTAATAGCAAAAATAGCAAATTGCAAAACTTCATGATGTGCAGCAGCAGCAGCAGCAGCAAAGTTGCTTTCCCACTTTATCGTTATGAATTTGATTAAATACAAATTGAGTTTTAATGTGTTTATTAGCCAGATCCAGAGATTAACATGAGAGAGCGTCGATTCTGCATGTTTGTGGCTCATAAAGAGCGACTCAATGGCTCTTCGAGTATTCAAATGAGCTTTAGCTCTAATCTGCTTAAGGCGTGGTCAAGCCTCTCGAGTGTAAATTCGCAACATGTTCCAACTTTGCATATAAATTTAATCGCGTGTTCGAAAGTATGCAAAAATTTTCATTATTTTCTTGGAGTGACCTTCTTTCTGGTTCTGTCAATTTCATTGAGTTTACATAATTGAATGTCTCATTCCATGTCCGACTCTTTGGCGCCTAGTTGCTGCCTGCCTCTATAAGAAAGTACTCCCATATACACGCAGATAGACATCTTGGGCGGTCTAATGGCATGTTGTATGGCTTTTTTCACCATTGTTTGAGCTTCTTCTTTCCCCGTTCCCAAATGCACAACTTGTGCCGCAATTTAGCTATGCATTGAATTGCCTCAAATACGAATGAGTATGTGGCAAGCAGTTGCATTCTGGCCGCATGTTCAACACTCATTTACCTCGTTTGCAATTTGCTCTGGGTTGGCCTTTGGGAGTGGCTGCGACTTCTACTCTAATCATGCACTTTATTTTTTTTTGGTGTACAAACAAATTTGTTTATTATGCAAATTGTTAACAATCTACATGAACTTAAAGCGGCAGAAGAGAACTGTAAACACATCTTGAGAAGAGTAGAAATATATTTAAATTCATTTGAAAATAAATGAAAGAATTCTACTATAAGTAAACTTTTTGAGAGCATTTCAAAAATATATGTATCAAGCAAGTCAGAAAACTACAGTATAAATAAAGATAAAGATCTTTAAATGCTGCAAACATTCTTGAGAACTGAACTCATGGTAAATTAAGAAAATGTTTTCTTTAACAGATCAAAATTTATATGATGTGAAAGTAAATAAGTTGCTGGGAAACTTCTTTCAATATGTGAACATTTGTATTTCAATTTTGAAGCAAACAAAATAAACAGGTGATAAACAATTGAGAACAGTAAAACTAGCTTTCCAATCCTATGCGTAGAAACCTCTTCAAAAAAAAAGAAAATTCGAAATTAATTTTTGAAGTTAATAAAATAAACTTTTTTTCTTTCAGTCGATGGGCTTCATTCACTGAATTCTACGATGATTTCAAAATTTCTTTTATTAGCATAAAGACCCAATTAAATATGTTTCTAATGACTGCAATAACTGTACAAATTTCGTATAAAAAGTTTTAACTAACGTTTTGTTCGAGCACTAGTTTAACTGCAGCAGATGGGCAATATATTTTTGCACAAATAGTTATTGCACTTTCCAAGATGTTTGTTAAGCTTTATTTATCTGCAGTTTTTCGCATCATAATTGCAAATTTGCCATGAAAATTATTTGCTGTGCATTTTAAACCGTGGGCAACGCATTATGAATGGCAAAATTATATGACTGTTGCAAATAAATCAAATGCAATTTTTTTGCTGCTTTTGTTCGTGGCACAACAAAAGACTTAAGAAACGAACGCACCGAAAAAGCAAAAGCAAAGAGCAAATATAACACCAAATGAATGTGAATAGTAGAGGGATATACAAAATGTATATATTTGTATAATCAAATATGTGTTGAATACCCTAGAATTGTAAAATTTATAGAAAAGAGTTGCTAAGAAACTAACTTTAATTTAATTTTTTATCTTTTTAAGCGTAAGTTCTGCACTTAACTTAATTGTTTAGCTTGATTTTATAGCTTGTTACAAGATATCAATTACGCCATCATTTTCTATGGGATCATTATAGCCAGCTAATAGTTATAATAGTGAGTTTTTGCAAGCGATTTACAGCTGCGAACGTTGAACGTTGAGTTATGGTGAAAAGCAACAAATTGTTTGTAAAAAATTAATTAAGGAATAAGCTAAGTGAATAGTTAAGTATATAAACCATAAACTCGAGTGCAGTTTGCGTATCAAAGTTTGTCTTTTTTTTTTTGTTGTGCTTCTTTTGTGTCAGCGACTAACGACTTCATTTCCTTGTTGCTCAAAGAACTATGATTGTGACTTATGCATGTGTAAGTGTGTGTGTATGTGTGTGAGAGTGTGTTTGTGCAAACGACAGTAAGGCAAATTAATGAGCTTAATTAACAACACGCAGGGGGGAATTGGCCCCAAAAGCGTAGAGCAGCAAAATGATATCTTATTGCATGGGTTGGCTGAACTGCATTTTCGGTGTTGTGCATTTTTATTGCCACTTAGTCTTCGTCTCTCTCTCTCTCTCTCTCTCTCTCTAAATAATTATTATTATTTTTCGTATTTTTGTAGTTTTTTACTGCCAATGCATGTCTGCGAGTATCACTACTACAATTAAATTTGTTGCACTCGCCTGCACAAAATGCATAAACAGTTGAAGTTGCAGTTGCAGTTCCACTTGCTGTTGCGCCTCAAAATTGACACGCAAATCGTCGACTATATATATATATTTTTCTCGAATGTGGAGTAAGTCTTATATATGCTACTCCTACTACAAGTACTGCGACTGTCTTTGTATTTGCTTAAAGCCGCCAACGAGGCAGAAACAAAAGTTGAGCTGAGCTGCGTTTGCATTTTATTGCTGCTGCGGGTTATTAAATTTGCTGTAGCACAAATTACCACTAATAACAAGAGATAAACATCTCAATACTATATCAAATGCTACACAACTTAAATATATGCACATATCATATCAATCTCTCGCATTCTTTCTTTCTCTTTCCTGATTGCCAAATTGCCTACGAATCATTCGAAATTCAACTGCATTAATTTTAAGCCAAATATTTAACGACTTTCTACAACAAAATCTGCAGTTTTCTATTTTAATGATTTTCGAAATTAAAGTAATTTAAATGAAAATGTATTTTAATGTATGTATATCCAATGCGTAATCCATATCCAAGTGAATGTGTCTGCTATGTAAATTTATCCGCTTGCAACCGATTTTGTGGACTGTCGACAACCGTTTGTGGCAACTGCCTTGATGCTCGCCTGCTTTTATACGCTTTGCTGCGGCTTGGAATGGTTTCCAATTTAAATCGAAATTTGAATATGCGCACAAATGTCAGCACAACGCGTAACTGGAAGCTGTATGCGTTTTTTTTAGGGATGGTATAAGAGCAACCATAGCTTCAAGTCTAGTGCTGAGCAACCCTTTCAAAGCATAGCTAAAAAACCACATAAACAAGTGAAGTTAACACCCTGTTACCCCTGAGCACATTGTTACCCCTTTCAAGGTGTATTTAGTACTGGCAATGTCGAAGATTTTAGTACCCAGTGTTGCCACTTGGTTTGCTACATACGATAGTGTTGCCAGATAATGAAAAGTCTGTTGAATGGCAAATCAAACGTTAAGCTTACTGGGAGAATATTTTAAAGAAAAAGATGCAAAAATGAAAGACTTTAGTGCCCAGTGTTGCCAACTGGCTTATGAAAACGACAGTGCTGCCAGACTATGCAAATTGCGATGAATTGCAAAAAAACGTGGAATTTACTTAGAGTATATTTCGAAGAAAGAGTTATATTAAATTGATGTATTTAGCTGACGTTGAGAAACTAAACTTTTTCAAATTCTATAAACAAAGTTGGATTTTGTAATCCCTGTTTAACATTTAGTACTGGGAAAATGTAAGATTTTAGTACCCAGCGTTGCCACATGGTTTGCGACAGACGACAGTGTGGCCAGACAATGAAAAGTCTGGTAAATGGCAAATAAAACGTTAAGCTTAGTGGGAGAATATTTTAAAGAAAAAGATGCAGTGTTGCCAACTGGTTTATGAAAACGACAGTGCTGCCAGACTATGCAAATTCCGATGAATTGCTAAAAAAAAAGCTTGCAATTTACTTAGAGTATATTTTGAAGAAAGAGTTATATTAAATTGATGTATTTAACTGACATTGAGAAACTAAACTTTTTCAAATTATATAAACAAAATTGGATTTTGTAATCCCTGTTTAACATTTAGTACTGGGAAAATGTAAGATTTTAGTACTCAATGTTACAACGCAATAACAATGAAATTTATGAATCGAAATTGTATTTCTTGACTTCCTTTAGTATAAACATATGCTTTAATCTAATAAATTGTAAGCTGTAGAACACAATTTAATTGAAAACTTTGTAATTTTGCAGAAAATAATAAAGTTTATAAAAATATATATCCCTGAACTTTATATAAGAAAAGAACCTACAATTTAACCAATCAAAAATTGTGTTTAATTTAAATTTTGTTAGATATTTCTCACAAAATTTCGCAGTCTCAAGCAGCCTGTTGATTTGTGATTTGTTTTTGTGTTTCTCAGTTGCTGTTTGCCGTTGCAATCATTAACACATTTGCCAAATACGTGTACGAGTATTTCATTTGCTTGTCCAATTTCAACAATCTCCACTGCTGTCAATCAAAATGCAAATGCCTGCTGCCACTTGCCACTTGCCACTTGCCTGGTTAGCTGTTGCCTCATTAAAAAGAGTCGCGCCAAGCCTTTGGAAAAATACAAGCGCGCGCATATTCGAAATTTACATTTTCCACAGAAAACACACACACAACTGACGCTTCTCGCATTGCCCACAATTAATCGGGAGGCCGAATAAAACTCTGCCTTCAGTTTGGTGACAAAAAAAAGAAGTTGCAACTGCAGCATCAGCTGCTGCAAAAGTTGCCAACAGATCGTGTTGTTGTTTCCAACGGTTTTAACACGATTTGGACAAAAACATCAAACTGACTGACTGAGTGACTGTCTCTCGTTGTCTGTCTCGTTGACAGCTGCCTCACTGCCCGCTTGCACCGAGGACGTAGCTGCAACAACGTATGTGGCAACGAGAGCTGCGACTGCAATGTGTCGCCTTGTCCCCGGGCTTTTGTGTCATTTCGAGTGCGCAGCTGTAATTCAGCTAAACAATTTTTCGTTTGAATAATTTGCCAAGTTTTTCTCGTTGCTGCTGCTGCTGTTTATTAACGTAACGTAATAATTGCCTAGCAAAATCTGCATAATTATTTAGAAATCACGAGGTTATTGTTAGTCACCTTTTTTTGTTGTAAACTAATCTGTGGCATTACTTATACGATTCCAATTGCAATTTCAAAAGCGTAAAGTTCGCTTTTGGAGGTGTCACAAGTAGATAAAAAGTTTGACTTTGGCATATTTTTGACATTAATAAATTTGTACTCACTTTGCATCGAAGCAGCTGGAAAAGAAGAGAATAGAATGAATTAAAAAAATTAAAAAATAAATAAAAGTAAAAAATATAAATTACAAATAATTACTTTGAACATGAAATCAAAGATAAAAAGATATTTAGATAGCAAAATAATGATAAAGAAAAACAGAGCTGAAATATCTTGAAATATATGAAACTAATATACCACAAAAATACTAAATACTAAATATATATTACCTCATTCATAAAATACCATAGAGCACTTTAATATGAAAATTCAAATACTGCAAGATACTTCATTCATAAAAATACAAGAGTGTATTTGGATTAAGACAATAATACACCGCGAAATACTAAAATATATACCAAATGCTGAATTTGGTATATCGATATGCCAGTAGAGTACAAAAATATACCAGATTGTTAGCCAAAACAATAAAGAACTCTTTTAACTAGGCTGATTTGCCCATACAAAAATATTTCATAAATAATTTTTACAATTTTTATCAGAACGGAACCAAATATATCGACATAGCTATATCATTTTGGCTGTTGACGCTGATCATCAATATACATACTTCAATCTATTTTAATCTGTCAAGTTTCTAAGTAACTTGTTAAAAATAAAGCTAAACTAATTTCCCAGTTGCTAATTTACACAATTTTTTATAATTAAATTAAGAGTGCAAATTGATAATGAAGTCCCGTAACTATTAATCAAACGTAATTGTTAATTAAAAATGTTAACAACGTTAACGTTTTATTATGTAACCCATTGCCAAGTAATTTAATTCAGAACTTAGCATTGTTAAAGTGAAAAAAAAAAAAAAAAAACGAAAAACAAACAGAATAGGAAAACACTTTTCCAGCTGTGGGTAATTACGAGCAGCATTCGCTGACCTGATGCTAATGCGAATGCCAATGGCTTTTAGTCAGACGATAATTTACGGGCATGCCAATAAGTGAGTAAGAGTAAAAAAAAATTGTAGCTACAGAGGAAAGAGTCTCATCATTTAAATATGCAGCAAACGTCAGCAGGTTGACTACTGTATAAAAAAGCAACAGAGTGAGGAGAGAGAAGAGGCAGGAGGCCGGTTTTTGATGTTGATGGGCTGCTGATGGCGGCGCTTTTCAAGATTGCAACGCCCATTTGCTCCATTGAGGCATTGAAAGTGCATCTAAAGTGGGTCTCTTGACTCAACTCAACTCAACTCAACTCAACTCGTCTTGTCTCGTCTCTTCAGTGTGCCATATTTTGCGCTTATTAAAGATTTTTAAATACAGTAATTTGATCATAAAAAGCGAACTCGCTGAGGAGTTGAGTTGCTGCTGCTGCTGCTAATTTATCAGAAGGATTCGTCATGGCGTCAGCCAAGCTAATTTGGTTTGAGAATTATGAAAAATCATGCCGCTAATTGTCGAGAAATCCTTTTAAGCCAATTATAATTACGCAGTCTCTGTTCTCCTTAAACACACAATTGATAATTGCTTATGCACAATTATGGTTACGAGCAAACAATTTATGCAAACAATTCAGAGTTGAAGTCGCAGTCTCGGTCTGAATCGCAGTGTTCTACATGACAAAGCGTTGGCAAGCCAATCAAATCAAATTACAAATATACATATATAAAAACCTACATATTTGCACAACTTGTCATTGAACCGATTGTTTCGGATTGTACTTAAATGTGAATGTTGTTTGACATGCCACAAGGCAAATGAGTGTATTCGCTATGATCAAAGTTTCGCTGCGAGTTGAATAAGCATATATGAATTGCTATTGTGTTTTAAGAGAGTATTATTGATTAAAGTATTAAAAAATGTATTTTTAACGCTAATGTAATTTTAAAAAAGTGAAAATAAAAAAAAAAAATATTGTCGCCCGAGCAGGGACTTGAACCCTGGACCCTTGGATTAAAAGTCCAATGCTCTACCGACTGAGCTACCCGGGCATATGATATCATGCGATTCTAGAACTGTGCTCATAATAATCGGAATACTTAAAAAATCAAAATTCTAATACTTAAGTAGTTTTAATAGAATAAGAATGGAAACATTAGTTTTCTTTAATAAAAACAATACATTTTACAAAGTTTCTTTAAAAGTGTATAACAAATTCGTTCGAATTAAAACGTTTTTCGATGTTGTTTGTTATTCGCAGCGAATGATAGTCAAATGCACTTGAGACTTAACATTTGGAATGCCTAAACAACTGGCCAGAGCTTGGCATTTAATTGAATTGGCAACATACTTATGCAAATGCCAGATCTCTCTGGACTGGCCACATGATTTGCATAGAATGACGCGAATGTTGTGGATTTTATTTTTGGTAAAAAAAAAAAAAAACGAAGCCTGATTTGCATTACGAAGATTGCGTAAGCTGGAAAGGGAAATGCAACTGTGGGATGCATGTTCTTGGCGATCGAATGAAAACGATAAATTATGATGAGCATTAAAATAATTTACAAATTAAAGAGCAGAAATTACATTAAAATGAGCCTGAAATGCGAGTGCAGCACAAAAAGCGGAGATGCATCCGCAAAGGCTTTCCAAGAAGGAAAGCCACGCGGACATCAACTTGGCTTCGAGTTGAAGTTGAATGTTGAATGTTGACTGACTGACTGATGTTAATAAGGCGTCTCATAAATTATCAGCGAAACGTGCTGAGACGACTGCAGTTGCAACTTGAGCTTGCCACAGCGAGCTGCTGAGTTGCTGTGAGTTGCGTCTGTGGCATCTTCCTGCGTTTTGTTGTTGTCTTGACATATGCAATGGCGCGCACAAAAAAATTTACATTGCATTTAGACGGATGCGAACAGATCTTCACGATGATGACGCTGACAAGCTGCACATCTGAAGAGTGGGAGAAGAGAAGAGAAGAGTGGCAAGGCTGCAACTATTAACGTGACAATTTGTGATTTGTGCCTGGCTGCGCGACCGACTCTTTGGTATTTAGAATTTCTTTGTACGCATCCTGTTTGTCACAGCGGAGATGGAAACCAACGCCATCATCATCGTCTGCTGACGATGACTGCATTTAGATTACGGAATTATTTAAAATATTTTATTAAAACCTCTCTCTTATACGCCATAGCTCGCTTGCCAGCTGCGATCAACGTAGCGGGGTATTAATTATATAAATTATTCAAAAGTTTTGCGTTTAATTGATGTTAAAATGCTGCCAATGAAATTCTAGAAATCTGAGCTGTTCTTTTCTGCTTTTTTTTTTTTGCCACTCACTACGACATGCTGTGCACTCAAGCGCCATCTGGCGGGCGGCTTAAAAAATAGTCTGGGGTTGAAAGTGTTCTAAAAAACGAAGCAGTTTCATCTGCTTCCATTTATGCAAAGTGAAATCCATTGGAAGCGAAAGGGTTGCAGTCCGTTTTTTAGAAGGGTTGCAGAACGGTTTGATGTATTTTTTTACTGTCACTTTTCAGTCAGAAATTGTCGATGGTAGAGAGAAGTACAACAAGGAAAAGTGCTCGGAAAAACGATAATGAAATTGAAGCAAAACATCAACTAAATGGGAAACAAATTGCTGAGGAAACAAGAAACTAAACAAATTCACAATGGAAGATCGATGAAAATAATTAAAGAAAACATTACTGCAAAATCTACAATGGAATATGGTTGAGAATAAGTAAAAGTCGTTAAAATTTAGATTGTTTCATTTCTAACAATATTTTCTTCAAATCAGATAATGAATCCTTACGATTGATATGGCCATGCTATACTTTGGAATGAAGACAGTAAATATTCGTTGAAGTTACCAGTAGTTTAAGTCGAATTGTGTTATTCTCTTAGTATGTTTCCATTCCTATTGTTTAAACTCTGAATATTTTACTCTTATTGTTTTGATCTTTTAGTTTATTTCCTTTCCCTTTCTAACCTAACCTCTCATCTATTCAAATTAAATGATAAAGCCCACTCATCAATGCCCTAACACGTAACTATGTTACATAAACATCAACAAAAAGCGCACTTGATCTAATCCCAACAAACAGATCCCACTTGGTTTAATAAGTGTGCATTGTTTGAACACGCGCTCAAGAGATCAATTTAAATATTTTGTTAGCCACCTCGAGTCGAAGCTTGACCACGCTTCTGACTGTTTTGAAAGCTTATTGTTTGAAAATCTTTAAGCCCAAGTTTTTATGCTTTTTTTGGCATATCATTTCCGCTTTGTTTCTAAACCCAACTCAAAATCCCAATCCAGAAAGAGAGAGAGAGAGAGAGAGAGACTGTGGACAAGGCAACTTGACAAATTAGACAAATAGAAAACATGTCAAAGAACTGAGCTGCATGCTCAATTAAGCCGCTTGACAGGCGCACATCAACAGCAGCAGCCGCAGCCACAGAGATCAGCTAACTGGCAGAGGAATAGGCAAGGTGATGGACCATTGAAATACCCTGTAAGTGAGGCAGCTTACTGGCAGAGGAATTGGGAATGTGATGGACTATAGAAATACCCTGTTAGTGAGGCAGAAATAAATGTAATTGCTGATAATGTGCCCATATTATATATATAATAATTGGCATACCAAATATGACCGTATTTGGATTAAATTTCCTTCACTTTTTTGTATGGTCACACTTTATCTTAGCTGTCTTAGCATTCGGTGCGGTTAGGAACCATAATATATAATATAAGCTCATAACATATTTTCAAAACTAAATCGACATTGCGTCATTTATTTCCAATGAAAGCAATTGAAATAGTAAAACAATTTTATCCATCTCTGAATTTTAAATGAAAGTGATAGTAAAAATAGTAAAACAAATTTATCTGTCTCGGAATTTAGAGCTATGATGTTAGTTTAAATATTTGAACATGAAATTGTAAACAATTCTAAAATAATTTGATCTCATCTGAACTACTGGAAGATCAGCTTAGAAACTATTGAATTCTATGCAATTCTCAACTAATTTAATGTTATCTAAGCTTCTGGGAGATAAGCTTAGAATTTAGGAAATAAAACTGTGTACATACCACAGGCTAGGGTTGAAATTTTGTTCCCTCAATAAGAATTCAAAAGCTTTTCTCTTAATTTTACCTTAATGATATTTCAGTTCGCTGAAACTATTTCTCAATTTTCTGCTAACTTCAATATATTTCTCCATTTGTAGATCACTTAGATTTTTTCTCATTTTCCTTCAACCTCTATATACCCCATCTAGCTTTATAGATCACTTGGTATAAACGTCAGCCACATGACACACAACTATGCCACGTCATGTTGGTTGGTTGCTCGCTGTTGGCTGTTAGCTGCGTAAGACCAGAGGTTCGTGCCCCCGGGGGCACAACGCTAATTAGAATAAAGCCGACGCGTTTTCGTTGGACAGTTGAAAGCTGAATGAATGAACAGAAGAGTGAAGAAAGAAAACTGTTTGTTCATGGCTTAAACGCAATTAACAATTAACCGACGCGTCGGGCCCAACGAAAGATCAACTTGAATACAAAACAAACTAAACACACAAATTGAAAACGAAAAAAACATTTAAATTCGTTTAATTTCACAGCTTCGCGATATTGATCGCAATCACAATGGAAATGGCCGAGTCATCCTCGGGGCCCAAGGCGATCGATTGTGAAAGGTGGCTGAAAAGGTGCGTCTGGGCTTCCGTTTCAGGTTGTGGCCCCAATAGAATTCAAACACCTCCAGTCGCCAGACCTGTCTGTCTGTCTGTCTGTCTGTAAGTTGTCTGCTTGCCTAGCTGTGGGGCTGGTAATCAAAATCCTTTTATAGCATTTACATAGCAGCACATACAAACTAAGCAATGCCTGCCCATTGGCTGGCTTGGCAAGTTTATAGTGCTGTTTTTTTTTTGTGTTTGCTACTTTAAGAGTGGACACTGGTCTAGAGTTAGTCTAACGGGAAGGTGGAAGGGGTGAGGAGAGAGCACTGGAGAGACTGTTGACAGCCAACACACACTGATCGTGGGAAAATGATCGATTTCATTGCTCTGCGATTTGGGAGAGTTGCATGCAGTTGCCGTTTGCTGTTTGCCGTTTGGCCACTCGCATCATCATCAACAGCGGATCACAGCGGATCGGACTCAGAGTCTCTGAGACTCGAAGATCGGGTCTACATGACATCGAACATGCCAGCGACGTGCCATGGAAAACTGACTGCCAGACTGCTGCCTGCAACTGGCAATTGAAACGTGTTCATAAAGCAATTTTCGACTCTTTTTTTTTGTTGCTGCTGTTGTTTGTAGCGTTTTATAACATAAATTGTCGCTAGCATTTAGTCAACTCGTTTTCGCTTCGTTATGTTTTGCGCTGTGAAAAGCATCTGACAGATTGTTGCCAATTTGGTGGAGGCCACTTTTGAATATTGATCTAATCTCAAGTGTGTTCTGTTATTGGCCGTGAAACATTATTTGATTAGCAGCTACAACTAATACTTCATTTGAAGCTTAATTAGTGGATTTCATAAAAAGCCTAATTGAGCGAATTATTTGATGGACTGCCAAAGCGTCACGAAAATGACACTTTAAAGTTGCCAACTGAGCACTAAAGAATGTTGGTAAGGTTTAAAATGAATAATCGAAGATTTAGTTGGTCAACATATGTTATCTTGACTTCAATGTTAAGCCTTAAGGCTTAGCTTAACAAATTTATATGAACGACAAGTAAGACAGCTATATTCAGGCATGATCGAATGAGAATAAAATCTAAGCAGTGTGGTATTCATTTTTAAATATACCAAATTAATATATTGAAGAAAAAAATACTAAAAATATTTTAAAGAATACATGTAATATATTGATTCTTAAAATATACCAAACTAACATGCCGCCAAATACTAAAAAATATACCTAAGGCTACATTTGGCTACATTCAAAATATAACCCACAAATACTAAAAATATACCAGAGTAGTACTGCATTCAAAATATACCATAGAGTATAAAATATACTAGTTTGTGAGCCAATACAACTGAGACCCGTAGTAAGTAGGCGATTTGAAAATTATTTGTATAAGTTAAATTGAGCACAATATTTTGCTAAACTAAATTGTAAACAATGAAAACTTTCTACGACATAAAATTATTAATAATAGTCAACACACTACAGTAAATATTGTAGAATATTATACATTTCGAAGTTTAATATTCGCAAGCCAAATTAATACTCTATTAAATTGCGTAGTTATTATAAAACTGTTTGCTAATTTTATGCTTTTCTATGCGAGATATTTCAAGCGCCTTTTAGGGTCAATTTGCTTTTTGCCTTGTGCTGGAATTCGTGTTTATTTTTTTTTTAATACATACGTTTATAAATGGCATTCTCTATTACATTTATGCGCTGTCTGTTAATTTATTGCTTAATGTTTTAATTAATTTTTTTCATATTTTTCGTTTATGTATACAACACAATTTTTTGCTTATCACAAAATCTCTCACAACTCTATTTCGAACGGTATCAATTATGATATTCATTTTAATTTTGTTGTTTTTTTTTAGTATTTGGCCACAGGCACAACTCGTCTAACTAATGCCAAAAACGGATTAAATGGATTAACGTGCGCCGCCTTCAAGGAGCGCAAAACGAAAGACTTAGGCAAAAAACTTGAAATGTCCAAGCCAAGTGCCGACAGCCTAGTTGTCGGGAAAAATTATTATGCAGCAGCAATTACTCGCCAATTGTCGACAGCGATAAAAACAAGCAAAGAGAGGACTGCGAGAGAAGAAGCAGAGAGAAAAACTTGCCACCTGAGATGTGTCTAAAAGGCGATAATCCCGGCAACAACTATCGAGAGTCTGAATCCAAGTAAGTGAGCGACTCTTTGTGTGGAGTCTAGACAACGGTTCTATGCTACTGGCCCCTCTTTCCCGGTTCCTGGTTATGACCAAATACAGCAGCAGCAGCAGCAGCAGCAGCTAACAACAGCGACAGCCTCTAGGTGATTATTTTTATTATAATTGTGCGTTTATTGGCGTGAGGAAATGTTCAAATGAATCTTGAGTTCCATTCCCGGTGAGTGCATAAAATTTCATAAACAGTGAATGAGAATGATTTGGAAATTTCAACGCATGTATGTTAGTTAACATCTTTTGCAGTTAACTTGATATTGAGGCCCCCATCTAATTGTGTCGCCAACTGGCCCCGAACATTGTGCTAATGACGACGACACCTTCGATGCAGGCGACACAATCTTTGAGCGGCATTTGCCAAGCGGCAACACTTTTGGTGCCCCGCCTGCTTCTCTTCCTCCGTCCTCAGACCTTAGCCGATTGCATCGCCAATGCAACGTAACTCAAGCATCCCACTAATTTTGCCATATATGTCCAAGTGGTACGGCCAACGGCAACAAACGGTGGCAACATCAACATCAACGGTGGCAACAACAACAACAACAACAACAACGGCAACGACTTTAGCAAAACGGCAACAGCTTTGATTTGCGGCGCAAACTTGGCGCTTGTCGTACAACATTTTTGCAGACCCGCAACGCCAAGACACGAATTTTGGCCATTTCTATGACCATTTAGCATTCAAAAGACTTTTGCCGACAACTATGCATAGATAATTCTTCCTATCAGCCCGCTTGTATCATCATTAAAACTAACAGCGCAACAAGATGTGTGGTTATAAAGTTACAACTTTCTGGTGGAGTTGTCAACAATTAAAAGTAAAGTTAAGTGTGCTTTTAAATGCTTAAGAAATATAAGAATTATCATATTTAATCTTTTTATTGCCTATGAAATATAAAAACTATCATCTTCAAACTAAAAAACTATTTTTGCTACTCTTGTTTATATTTTACAAAGGTTTAAGTAGTAACGTTCGGAGCGTTGTCAAAATATTTTGAATTAAAACAAGAATCAATTAAAGATAATGTATCAATTCGTGGTTAAAACATTCAGGACTAGAAATGTTAAATCAAATTAAATTATTGTCCAAGTCTTTTAAGCCTAAGCTGTAACATTTATAATTGCAGTTTCTTTAAAATATATTTTAAAGATCGAACGAAATGATTGCGTCTCTAATAATTATATAAAATACATCCAATTTTAGTCGCAATTTACTTGAAAAGTATTTGAAAAATTAAATAAATATTCAGCCCTGCCAATATTCAATATATTAACCTTTGTTATTTTACAAAATTTTAAAAATGAAGCACAATACTGTAACTATTAACTATTAAATAATGTAAATCTATTAACTATTCAAAATAATGCAAGTTTTAACTACAATTCAGCTTTGTATCATTTATTTATTCAAAATTCTTGACGTATTTGCATGAGTTTACTTAAAATGTATTTTAAAAATCTAACACAAATATTTGCCATGTCTCAATTATTCAATATAATAACTAAATGTGGTCCAATAAATTGAAATTGTTTAGTTCACACCTTTTTGTGGCCATTTGCTGTCATGTGTGTGTGGAATTTTCCCAGGCTGCTGCTAGTCCTAAATCATGAACAATTACGCTTTCAATAGCAGGCTATCTCTAAACAGTAGTGTACTTTTAATAACTTAAACTGTAGTTATGTAGCTGTAAATGCTAGTTACAAAACGTCAAGTGAACAAAGTGAAATAAGAGTCGATCCAACGGCGTAATTACAGTCTGGTCTGGGAGATTGTTTATTTCCCCACTTTACTGAGAGGCATTCGAATTAGTCTAAACTGTTGAAATGCCTCATCAATTATTTGATTAAGTGCAGCTCGAGTATTGAGTGCATCTACAACAACAAAGATTCTCTCGTACTTATAATTTGCTGATCCAAAGATATGAATATAGAAAATTAACCCCAAAGTCAAGCGCAGCTGGCGCCAAGTTGTTCGAAAATCTATGAAAGTAATTAGAGTTATTGAGATGCGTATCGAAGAGAGCAGTTGAAAAATGCTTAAATACTGTCCGATCATCTGTGAGCAATTTGTCTCGGGTCTAATCTCAATAAACCGATCACAAGCTCAGCTTAAAAAACACTTGGGCTTGAATTCGTTTTGGAGGCGGAGTCGAGTTGCACAAGTTATGCTAATTGAATGAGGACTTTGCTGTGCTTTGATTAATGTTTACATGACTGTAAATGTTTGCTCAAAAAACAATTAAAATGCCAAGCGGCTTGCAAACCTAATTGAAATTATCATTATAACGTATAATGTATAATGTATATAATAATAATCATAATCACTTGCTCATTATATCTTAAGTTTGCAATAATCAAGCAATAGTCTAGTGTCTAGTGTCTGGCCAAGGCGCACGCCAACGCCTCATTTGTAATGCTCCACAACTTGGCCAACTTGGCAGTCTAATTACCAAGACTCTCATTTGTCTTGCCTTGCCGTTGCAGTTGCAGTTGCACTTTCAATGTTTTTGCAATGCGACAATTAAAAGTTGTTCAAGTTTTTCAACTGCTCTTTGCATAATTTCGCAATTTGACAACAGCCACCCCGAGGTATGGAGACTCATTAAAAATGGCAGCTACCTGACAGCCCCTTTCGAACACTCTCCTTAATGCGCTTTCATTGGAAGTGCAATTAAAATGCAAAAGCTTAGCTTGGTTTAGTGACCCTGACTAGACGGTGTCTTAAGACTAAAGTGCGTACAAGATTAATGCATCTAAAATGCATCTCAACGAATTGCGTGTCTCAAGTGTGAACTGCGGCATTTGTTTGGCAACTCGAGAGTTTTGTGCGAAGTTCACAGCTTAAAAAGAAGATTTCACATGAATGGGGAATTATGAAAAAGATTGCGATCAGATAGTAAAAAGTTGAACCATATAATTAATAAATATTTTTAAATGTTATGCAGCATTTTATTTACACCATTTAAGTGCTTAATGCAGATAATCTTGGATACTGTAGTTATTAAAATTTTTAAAAAGAAATATCATATTATATGTTATTGATGAGAATAATCATAGTTAATATATATTTGTATATAGTTTAAAGTTTATAGTTTCAGCAATGATTTAAAATATACCAAATTAATATACCGCAAAAACAGTAAATTACACCAAAGGCTATATTTGGTATATTGATATAGTACTAGACTTAAAATATACCATAGAGTACAAAATGTAGTTAAGATACTATAGTATACCAAATTATTTGGTATTTTGACATCGTACTGCATTTAAATTGTGTAGCGTATATGAAAATTGCTGCAAAGAACGGTATATTTTAAAATATTTTCTCGAATCTGCAATAAAAATTCTCAGCAATTAAGTAATTAATGAAAAAATTCTATATGCTTTAACTTTTAATAATGTATTTCATGCTCTACTCATTTACTCCAAATTCCTACTCTTTGTGATTAATGAAAGACATTTCAAGATAATATCACTGTTGAAAGTAATTCGTATGTTAACTTGCAAATGTAAATAGAACTCATTAATCACAATTAATATTTGTTTCAAATGCGTTTGCACTGCAATTACAATAGCTAATTGCAGTTACAAGTTTGACTAAGTGCATTTCTTGGTTTTGGAATATGAAATATAAAATCGTAAAATTGTAAACATAATTACGAATTAAAATGCGTGCTGTAAGAGCTTAAATAAAAATTAGAAATGAAATTCTTTGGAATTTGCGATGGCATGTAAATGGCCATCATCAAATCAGTCAGTTTATGTTAAACAAAACTTGGCATCGGTATTAGAACCATAAAGCATAACACATATGTACGTACATACATATTGTATACTATATATTAGCTGTGCAATTGTCATACCCGGCATCCATAGCATAGAAGGGTATTATAACTTTGTGTGTGCAGGAAATGATCAACGACAGCTGATGAAAGCCATGATGATAATGATATACATTGTACTTTACGGAATATTTTTAATTTAATAGCATATTGATATACTTGAAAAAGCTTTCAGTATATTTCAGTAGTTTTACGGTCCATTTGAATGTAATACCGTATGGTATATTTCGATTTTGATAGTATAGTGATATACTTGAAAAAGTATTTAGTATTTTTGGTACATAAATTTGGCATATTTTAAGAATAACATGCTATATGGTATATTCTGAATGTAATAGTATATCGGTATATTTTGAATTTAATAGTATATTGATATACCAAAAAAACCTTGAGTATATTTCAGTATTTTTGATACATAAATGTGGCATATTTTAAGAATAATATGCTATATGATATATTCTGAATGTAATAGTATATTGGTATATTTTTAATGGTATATTGATATACAAAAAAGGACTTGAGTATATTGGTACATAAATTTGGCATATTTTGAGAATAATATGTTTTATAGTATAGTCTGAATACAATAGTATATTGATATATTTTGTATTTTATAGTATATTTTGAATTTAATAGTATATTGATATACCAGAAAATGGATAGCGGGTATCTCACAGTCAAGCTCACTCGTCTGTAGCTTTCTTACTAGTTTTCTTTCAGTGCGTGTCAGCAAATGTGTCTGCAGTTGCAGATACACTCTGACTTCTGTTTCTTTTCTCTATCCGTGTGGCTGCTTCATGCTGCAATGGCAACTGGCCAACCAGAACGGCCGCCTATGAAGAATTCTGCCATAAATCATGGCCATAAAACAACAAGAAGAAGCGAGCACAACAACGGTAGTAGTTTCCCTCCCCATTATTGGCAAAAAAACTTCCCCCCTCGCGACTTTCTTTGGGCCTAGGCATTCATTACGTCTGCTAATATTACTGGCTATGATTGATAATGATGTGTCAATAATGTGTTTGCCAATTTTATGCTGAACGAGCGGCAAACGAAGCTCAGCGAAACTCTGAAGAAATTCAAAACGCAACTTAATTAAACCGCAAATAGACATTCGATGACCAAAATAATAAGAAGACAGAGAAGAACGAACGTACGACGCTCCGTTGGCGGCAAACATTTGAATGGCCAAGTTAGCAATGTATGGAATTTGGCCGGCGCATTCAAATTGAATGCGCTGCGGAGGTCGCTGCGATCGCTGCGATCGCTGCGTACAAAGAGCGAGAGAAAATACCGCAAAATGCAAACGACAGGCTAATAAGCCCAAGTGGACAGCTTGGTATGCCATCGATCGCTGCATATGGTAAACAATTGTTGGCCACATTTATTATGCACACAGTTGCACACACAGCTTGACAGCTTCCTTAAACACACACGCACACACACACACACATGGATACAGACATAAACTTGACCGGCAGACCGAAGTCAAAAGATGCGCTTGGTTCACTCACTTAATTGCTGGCGGAATTGTGTCAGACGTTTGCTGTTTGCCGTTTTGCTGCGGATAAAATCAAAAGCAAAATCCACACACAGATCGTGCGTACAGATACAGGTACAGATACAATAACAATAACGTAGGCATTGTCTTAGGCTCTTTACCATTCAAACTGATCGAATAAACGAGAAAACTGCGAAATCTGGCACAAGTCGAATTCTGAGATGAGTCTGAGCTTTGTTCAAATCTCTGTCGATTAATTGTTGATTAATTTTCGTGTGTTCAGCCTTACAAACAGCGTGAGAACATCACTTAAAACTGGATTTTTGCCTTAAGATCAGCCAAATACTTCGACTGAGCTGAATTTACTTTAAGAATTTATTGATGACCGTAAAAGGTAATGATTATTTATTGTACTAAGTATAACAAAAAGTGATCTTTTTTGAGATAGATTTTTTTGTGGACAATAATGAATGTGATATGGATTGTTCTAATTACATATTTGAAATATATTTAATCAATTCATGGAATCCATTGAAAATATAAAGGAAAAAATCAGCGTTTGAAGCTTTGAAGATTGAGCTGTGAGAAAACAAAACCGAATATAAGAGTCAATAATAGAAAATACTTTATATACACTTCATGACAATCAACAATTTAAAAAATGAAAGATTGATAATTGTCTAAATAAAGCTCCAACCCAACAATAAGTTTCATTACTAATACTAGTACAAATTAAAAAATTTTGTTAAAAGATTAAGAAATGATACTTAAAAATTTTGTTTTTTTTTTGTTTTGTAATTTATTACGTAAATGTTTATTTTAATGATTGAATTTTGTAAGTCATTTAATAAAAATAAAAGTTTGAATATTCAATAATTTCACTTAGCATTAGCATAAGCAATTAAAGCTAATGAGTTAAATAGACTTAATTGAATATTAATGAAGTGAAATCCCTTGCTCAGCGAATGGCAATAAATAAATGTGCTTATTAGAATATCGCCTTGCCAATGATAGCTGAGGTAAACCAGTTTACAGTTAACACAAATCCAATTGGATAAACGACAAAATATCTACAACCGCAACAGTTGGGGCTTATGTGCAGACGTAGATAAAGTATCTAGCATGAGCAGCGCATATGCTAGAAGAGCACCGCAGCATGCTAAGCGGCTGCTCCACCTCCAATTGGATTAAAAAACATACACACACATGCACACATGTACACAAACACACGGCGATAATCATAAATTTAAATAAAGCGAAACGGCAAAAGCGAAGCGCAGTGAGTGCGAGCGAGACAAGCGTCTGGCTGATTTGAATAATGCGACTGTGTGTGTGAGTGTGCTTGCTCATGCAGTTGGTGGAACGTAAATCACCGCAAGCGGGAGCGGGCGAGCAGCGAGGGCGTACAACGCTTGCTGTCTCTGTCGCACGCCAGCGACAAGAGCTTCGCACACTTGTGCAGCTTTTGTGGAACCTAAGAGAGCGATCGCGATCGTGAGAGTATTCGCAATGGTGTGTGTGTGTATGAGAGAGAGCGACCACAAATTGGCAAAGAGAGAGAGACTAGAGAGCGAGAGCGAATAGTTTATGTGTGTGTGTGTGTTTGTGCTTGTTATCATTCTCTCTTGCTGTGGGACAGGTTGCAATTGCTCAGCTCGCGTGTTGCATGCTCCAACGCATTGCGCTGTCTGTGTGTAGATACAGATACAGATATAGATATTGTTGTTGTTGTTGTTGTTGCTGTAGTGTCGCCCGCTGCAGTTGCCGCCGTTTGTTTATTTGCTTTTGTAGCGCGCAAAAAACAAAAAACAAAAAAAAAAACTTGTTGCGCTGCGCCCGTTTCGCTGCTGTTTGCGTTTGCGTTTGGGTTTTGGCCAGGGCAAGCAGCCTGGGGCAGACAACACAGCAGTCAGCAAAGTCAGTCAGTTAGCCAGGCGATCGTGCTGCGCTTTTGATCTGCGCATCTTTAAGATACTCCGTTCAGTTGAGTTTCAGTGGTTGTAACTCAAGTGCGCGCGCGCGTTACGTTTGCTTTATATTTAATTTCGCACACAACTCGCAACTCTAAAAACAAATGTATAAAACTAACCGTTTCGGTTTCGGACTTTAACTTACGCCTAAGCACAGCCGGTTGCTTTAAAATTGGTTCAGTTCAGTTTCAGTTTTGAGTTTTGCGCTGTGTTTTTGCCTCAGCACTTTTATTTCGCCAATGTTTTGACGACGGCATTTCGACAAATTTCGCGATTTTCGTTTATCGGTTATAGAGCCATATTTGAAACTGTTTACGTGCTTGTGGCTCGAGTTGTATATTTTTCCAACTGATCAGCTTGATCAACGACACAACAGCAAATATAATTGCTTAAACAATTATGAAAAAGTGCTCAAAAGTTGTTGAATAATTGTGTAAAATACTGCGAAGCATTTGCTAGTGAAGGAATTAAAGTTATTGTAAAGGTAATTTGATAATACATATTTTTTAATTTTAAAGAGGGAAATAACTATTAAGTTTCTCTCAATAGGAAATATTATTTGAACGTTTTTACTAATACTTTAGTAAGCAATGAATTATAAACTTTGTCACTTAGGAATGTATTGGAAATAGCTTTAAAGCAAAAGTTGTTGAGAATATTAAATCAATAAATCTACTAAAAATTGATAGCGATTCTACGAATCTTCTACAACTTTTAATTAGTATGATTATCTCGAATTCCACAAAGCAATTACACAAAAAGAAATCAGCAAAATAACTCTGAAAGTTGACTTTATTCTTCCAAATATTAATCGTCATTAATACCCTGAGGAATAACATTATTCATGCCGAAATTTGGTTAGTAACTAAGCTGATATGATATGCAATAAAGCCGATTAATTTATGAATTGTTTATAGTATTTGGTGACTGCAAACTTGAGGGAAATTTTCTCAATTTGCTGAAGTATGAATTACTAAGATTAATTTTCCATAGAGTTTCCATTCGAGGCGATAACAAAAGTGAGTTCTATGTGCCAAAATGCTTATCATAAACAATGCGACAAACGAACAAAACTAACATAGTATCAAATTCATAAACTTGGCGCACAGATGTCAGGCAATTGGCATTTTGTTTTGCGTCATCACAAATCGCCATAAGAAAGGGGGGGAAAAGAAGCAGTCAGAATGTAAATACTATGCGCATAAGTCTAGTGTAAATAGTGTGCCGAAAGTACGTGCAGTACCTGCAGCAAAGTTTACACTACTCGAAACGAAATGTTGAAGTGGCTTTCGCAATGTGGCACCACCAACCAACCGATCATGCAATGCAGTGCCCAGCACCACACACACGACAATCAACGGGGTGATAAATAATATTGAAATTGAAATAAATACAATAAACAAAATATGAAAATGTGTAAGCAAAAACTGAAACGACGATCGATCGATTTACACTTTAAATATTGTCGTCGTCTTCGACTGCGATAATGTAAATATGGTGTATATATCTTTGCTGATAAGTGCGACTTCGATTTGTTTTATTAGCATAACACTTGTGCGCCTCGTCAAAGTTACAGATACGCAACGAGCTGACAAGTATCTTTAGCTTGCAACGAGTGTTTCTATGTGTGTGTGTCTTGTAGCGACAAGTTGGTAGTGAACTGCATTTCCTTACCTTATTCAAATGCCGTTATCTGGCTATATGTGCACCATATAGATACAGCCAACCGATACAGATACAGATACATTCACAGATACACGACGGGGACAGGCCATTTGCTGTAACGATCAAGTGATTGATTATTTTACTGTATGTTGTGTTTGTACAATAATAAATATTTGTCGTGCTCTGCCTGCTGCTTAGCCTAATTAGATAAAAATGGTACCCCGTGCTTTATATGTATGCCACACGTTGCTGTTGCAGCTATGCTTCTACGGTGCCGTCTCTTTATCTTGCCTGCATGCTTTCCATTTACCATATTCGGTATCTGCATGTACATGAACTGATTAGCCAGAGACGACAACGATGACGACGACGTTGAGGACAACCAAAGACAGCGACAAGTTGAGACTTATTGGAATATTTATGTATGTATTTGTATTTGTTTTTGTATTTGTAGCTATAACATAGCTGTATCTCTAGCTGTAGCTATAGCTGTTAGCTGTGACAATTGCGTCGTCGAAGCTGTTTAAAGAAATGAGTTCAATTTGTTTGTCATGCACTGATAACAACGACACCTAAGCGCGGCGAGGACGAAACCGAAGGCAGCAGATAATTGTGCTCTCTACCTCTAAGACCCGCTATAATAACAACCGCACAATTAGAGCCCAAAAGAATAACACATGCACAACTCGTAGGCGTTAACAATCGTTTTGCATATCATTCACTGACTTTCATGGCACCTAAAAATCAATTGACACTTGAAAAACAAACTAATCAATTGGCTGACAAGTCGCTAAGGGAATGCTCTATAAATTAAAATACTTCAAGAGGGAAATGGCAAAATCATTTTACTATTTTACATTTGAATAAAGGCGACAACTTTATCTTTGAGTATACAGCTATTCTGACTTATCAGCTATTTAAAATAGTTTGATTAAATCTTAGGTGAACAACTTGCCAAAGTCCGGTATTGTATAATATACCATATATTAGTATATTATACAATATGTAGTATATGGTATAAATGTAGTATATTCCTAATTTAAGATTATCTGTGTTTAAGTAGTTCTAACAGTAATAGTTAAGTAGTTATGAGTTATTTAAAATAGTCAGATTAAATGTTTGGAGAACAACTTGTCAAAGTCTAGTATATTATACAATATACCATATAAAATATGGTATATTCTTACTTTAGGGTTGTCTGCTAGATTCTATTATATGGTTTTATTTCCGAACTATGATCTTAACAATATATAGTATTTAGTATAATAGTATATTCTTTGTTTTCGGTTCTCTTCTAGAGTATATTACAAATTCCTATTGTATCATTTTATTTTCCAGCTATGAACTTTCAATGTTAAGTGGTTTAATTTTCTGAAAAACCACACTTGTTAGTCGCTCAAGTAGTATCTTATCTGCTCATATGGCTATGCATATAAAATTTCCCATGCATAATTAAATCATTTATTGAAATAGACTGAGTAGTGTCAACTTGGGCAATGATTTCATGTTTAAACTTTAGACATTCACGTATCGTAGCGCTTGAAATCTTATCAAGGTATTTATTTTTGCGGTAGGTAATTTGAATATGATTCACATTATTCACTTGCGTGGATTTGTCAGCGACATGTCGTCATTCAATTGACAGCTTTGGCCACATGTGTTTAATGATAAGCTACACGTGTTTAAACACGCAGGCAAGAAACCACATTAAACCGGAGGTCCTCTCATGGATTTCTGGTTCAAGATAAGCAAATTTTTCAAACGCACCTCGTTAAAAGATACCGTGAATATCTCGAGACGAATGTAAGCACTCAACTCACGATAATCATTTGAAGCACTCAACAATCGGCAGCAGCATAAGATAATGCTTAAGCAAAATATAATTTGCGAAATTAACAAATATAGCACACAATATGTATGGGCAGAGGAAGGGGGCGCAAAGGGGGCAATTGTGAGTTGTGCTTGTGATTAGAATTTATTAAATTCACCTGATTTCATTTATTGTGCACTCCACTTCAATGAATTTCGTAGAATTTTTTAACCTCTACACAGGGTAAACAAAACACACAAATCGGCTGATGCTGATGTTGGCCCGATCAAAGTACAATTTGCGATTGTGTCGATTAGTTTTTATGGTTGTAGTGTGTTGGGGGCTGGTGCTCGTGCACGTTTACACACACACACCCCAAAGAGTGTGCGTTTGTTTTGGGCCAGGTTAGTGCCACGAAAGTTGGTCGCATATGATGATGATTACACAATGTTGACCATGGTACACAAGATGTCGATAATAACTTCTTCAGCTGTCTTTTCTTTATGAAGTTGTTATCTATTTAAAGACAAACTTAATAATTTATTATCACAGCTCTATCTAAATCTTTTGCCACCTTTAACACACTCATTTCTAATAATACCAAATGACATCATTGCTTAGCTCATTTCTCCCATTTCTTTAACAATAAATGAGCAATTTGCCAACAATTATTGTGCCTTAAACCAAATTGGTTTCAATAGATTCCCGTTTTAGTCGCTCATTCATGATACTTGCTAGTGGTTTGTTTTGATAAGTTGTCGTGCCATGCGATTAACGTCGTTTATGGCCCAAAGTGTGTTTCTTTTTTCTGCGAAAATGACTACAATAAATATATAGTAATAATAATTAGAAAACTGTCACACGTTGCTTGCAACACACAAACAGGAAAACAATGAGTACCATTCATTAGCCAATTGCAGTCAAATCTCTGACCAGACGATACTATATAGTATAGTAGCAACACTATTTAAGTGGGTCTGTTATCATGACGCCAGAACGTGGCTGGAGATATCGCTCGTCGCATGGAAATGAGTCAAACGCTGTGTTTTGAGCTGATGATGATGTTAATGTCCATGTCCATGTCGCTGACTTTACAGTTGCAGGTGTCACGTGAAAATATGAATTCTAAATAAATAGGGAAAGCCCCGACTAACACAGGAAATAGATTGTTCAGTTAGCGGAAGAAAGGGATCGATCGAAAGGGCGATAAACATTTATTAAGCAAACATTTTAAATTGCACGATAGACTAGATATCTTGTGAAAACAACTTTAGCAATAAAATATATACAAAATATACCAAAAACTAAATCAATAATAAAATACCATATATATTATACACATATACTAAAGAGGATATATACTAAGCCAATAATAATATACCAACTATAAAATATAGTAAATACAGAATATACTAAATATAAAAATACTAAAGATGATATACAGTATATCAATAATAATACACCAATCACCAAATATACTAAGTACTAAATATACTGCACACATATATACTTAAGATGGCATTTACTTAATCAATTATACTATACTAACTATACTGAATACACCATACATAAAAGTGTAAGCTATAGATGACGCATAGAAAGCCAATATCAATATATATTTACTACCAAATATACTAAAAACTAAATAAACTATATATACATATATTAAAGGTAGAAACTGTTGAGCCTGAGTATACTAAAAATGACATATACTAAACCAATATTAATATACCAACTAATCTATATACTTATATACATATAAGGAGGATATATTCTAAGCTAACTACCAAATATACTAAATACTGACTCATACTAAATACTAAAGATGCCATATACTAAAGATTTCGAACAACTCATTTGCTTATTTACTTCTTTTTTTTACTCAAAAACAATCCGTAATAATTTATGCACAATTTATTGACATTTTGGGGATCTTTTGTTTTGCCATTTTCCAATGCTAATATACCAATGGCAATCAGTAATTTGTTTTGCATTATTTTCTAATGCTGAAGAACTGTAAATGGGTTAATTTGTCTTAGTTGCTAAGTCAAAAATTGTTTAATGCCTCATTGCGTTGTGGGGCGTGTCAATTATAATGTGGCTCCGCATGTTAAGTCCTCCATAAGCCGTGAGGAATCCCACAGCTCTGGCACTTTACGAATGGGGCGCCAAATGGGGGCGCTGTCCCATTATTCATGGGATGGGAGTCGAGGAGATTTTCATAGAACGAAGAACATCGAGTTTGTTTATTAACAATTTGACATATATCGATTGGGCGCTAGGCAGGCACACAAAAATTCTGCTGTTGTTTGGTTTTGCATTAAATATAATTAATATTTAATATTTATGCGCAGTACGTGGACTTTTAACTAAACTTCAATTAGCATTCAAAAGCTGCATGCTAAAAATATCGAAAGCAAACACCATCAAGTACTATTTCTATTCTATTGTCATTTGTATTAAGATAATAAGCCCTAACTAAATGTATCACCCTGGCCAAAAATACTACATGCTATACTACATACTGAACCCTCGCTTTTTGTGTTTGTGTGTGTGTGTGCCTAGAAGGTCTTCGTCACGCTACTCAAATCAACATGCTCCTTACTCACTTCACACACACACCAACACACACGATCGCAACACCTGACCATGCATCTTATCAATATTTACATATAACTATGGACACTTTGGATCGAGTGTGTTATACAATTTGCGCTATAAATTTATGGTAAAACGTCAAGGCAAATGCAAGTCATACAGTAGTCAATAGCTAACAAGGCCTGGCCGTACATTATCATTAGTAATTGGTAATTGCTATTGGTATTTGGTAATTGGCTTTGCCAAATTATACACAATGTTATATTTAGGCTTATGAAATTGATACTCTATACTCTAAAAGCGTTTCCAAAACACAATAATTGCATATTTAAAATGTGTTAAAGTCGTCGCCATAAAATTTGCAATTTGTAACAATTCAACTTGACATACTTTATAAAAAAAACTTCTCAATTTTTAAAATGATATTTGTACAAGGAATTTGTTTATAGAATTTGTTTCATTATAAATAAAATTTATTGACAATGAATTCTTCTTAAGGCTTGTGAAATTGAAACTCTTGTTAAAGTTTATGAAAATATGATAAGAAATTATTTAAAATTAGTTGAAGTTGTCGCCATAAATATGCAATTTGAAACAATTCAACTTGACATACTTTATAAGAAAATATTCTCAACTTTTAAAGTGATTTTTGTATAAGGAATTTATTGACAGAATATTCGCAATTATAATTAAAGCTTGTAAAACACAAGAATTCATTAGAAAGTTTATGAATTTGATACTCTTCTTAAAAGCGTGTGAAAACAGAATAAATATTTGACTTGTACTTTATGAAAAAGATTTGAAATGTTTAGAGTGATTTTTATAAAAGGAACACTCATACTTAATGTAAAAAATTCTAATTTCTAGAATACTTTTTCATATAAAGATTCTGTTGACAGCATTTCATTATTATAATTAGAGGTTTTCAGTCGAAGAATTTGTATTAAATTAGAACTATTCACTCATAAGCATGCAAAGAGCTGAATCATAGTCAGACTATATTTTCGAAATTTGTTGGGGGTTCATTAATTATTTGTCCAAATATTTCCGCTGCTTAAAACTGTAAATCGTCAACAGTTCGTTCCCATTTTATTTTTTAGCTAGCATTGAATGAAATTTCCAAGTCTCATAAGGCGCTTATAAAAGTTAAACTAGTTAAGTTAAAGATACATATGGGAGTAGCAAAAGAAACAAAATAAATTGTTCCATCTCAAAAAGAGAAATGGGCCTTGTCATTTCACAACATTTCCGCTAACAGAGAGAGGGAAAGAGAGAGAGAACTACTTTGATCTCTAGGTACTTCTCTCTTCCTTCCTGCCGCCTCACTTTTTTTCTGAATTGAAACTGGGAGCAGCAATAATAGAACATGACTCGGGGAGCAGCGTTTTACGCACATTTAAATGGTATTAACAATTATGCGGCCTAATGTCGATACAAGAATGGAAATTTGTTGCTATCTCTCTGGCTGTGTTGTGTATTTATTGTGTGATTATTATTTATTTTTATATGATTACCGTCTGGCGGCTGCCGTCTCCCCATTCCTCTTCTCTAGCTCTCTCTCTCTCTCTTTCTATCTTTCTCACCCTTGCTCTCTCGCTGTCTTGGCTACTGTATGCCGGCTTTTTGTTCGTGTTTTGTAGCTTAAATGGTCAAAAACATCAGGTAGATGACTTGTAATTATAATGCTCCTCTACGAGTGTATGTGCCGACTTTGTGGCTAGTGTCGAGTCGAGGAATTTAATGCGACGAAGACGACGCGTCGTTTGTAGATGTAGTTGCCATATCAATTGGTACACTCAGAGAAATTTTGAGGTAATTTTGTCCTGTAAATTTTGTTTAGAAGTTGCCTTTATAAAGTTCTATTAAAGAATTTATTTGTTGTAAAGATTTTTTGAACTTAGTTTTAGAGAGTTCTTTTAATACATTAGAAAAGTATTAAAGAATATTATTTTACTTAAAAAAAATATAAACAAAAATCTAGAAATATATCTTACGATAATTATACATACAATAATAACTTAATTAATTTATGAATCTTGAAGGTTTTGTGGCGATCAGAAAGTGTTGAAGATATTAATGAAATGGGCAAAAACGCATTTTAAATACGGATCTTAGTTGTTTTGGCTGACAATCTGGTATATTTTAGTATTCTATAGTATTTTTAGAATGAATATCAATATAGCTTATATAGCCTTTGATATATTTTTGTATTTTTGCTGTATATTATTTTCGTATCCAAGTTCAGTGATATTTTTTAATATAAATATACAAAATATGACAATTGGTATATTTTTTGTATATTTGTTCTGCTATTTTGTTCCTCAAATTTGTAGTGAACTTAACACAATAAAGATATAAGCTATTAAATAAGTTCCAGTTATAATATAAATTTTTCTGCTGCATAGTTTTCAGTTTCTCTTCATTGCTATAAGTTTCTTACTTATAGTATTTAACCTTTAATTTCTGTCAGTGGATTTTAAAAAGAATCTGTGTAGTTGTTATTGCTTTTCTTTTTACGTAGTCTAACGATTATGTATATTCAGTTCAATTGCCTTGCTTCACAGCTGCCTTTTAAATAGTTTCTCGACAGTCCCAAAAAAAAAAAAAAAAAAACAGAAAAACAGAAAAATTCCCCACAACCCACCACAGCAACGCCTCAACCCCTTCAATTGCTCCGATAAGCTAAACAAAAGTAGCAATGATTAGGCATTTTCTGATTATAATTTACCGACAAGTCATGGCGATGTCGTTGTTGTTGTCAATGTTGTTGTTGTTGGTGTTGGTGTTGTTACCGTTTGTTGTCATTGTCCAGGTGAAAATATATAAAATATGTGAGTGAGACTTATAGGCTGAAAGAGACACGCACCGAAATTGAACTAATTAAAATGACAAAAAGTCGACTGAGATGATTAACTCAAGCTCTTGGCCCCAGCTTCACATGTCCATCAAAACTTTTGTGATGAGTGTGCATAAATTGCAGTTTTTCGGTATTTAAATACCCTGTAAATTAGGAAAGTTGTTGAGAGAGTGTTTAAAATAAAACTAAAGAAGACTTTAAAGTATTTGTGTAAGAATTCTGTCAAACTTTAGAGCATTCAATAGTCGATCAGTCGGTGCTGCAAATATGATTAGAGGCCATGGAAAGGTGACTTTGAGGACTTTGCATTCATAATTATTGTTGTTGTTGAACTATAAATTAATGCTAATTAATCGACAATTTTCTTGGAATTTTCAGGCATAAACTGAATGTGGTAGCTGCTGTGTGTTGCTATCTATGTATGTGTGTGTGTTTGTTTGTTTTTGTGTTTGTGCTGTATGCTGCTGCTGTCACGTTTAGCTGTAAACATTGATTATGCCATTGTTGCTAGCAAACTACTATCAGCAACAGCAACAGCATCGACAGCAGGTTGCCAGGGCTAGGGCCAGCATCAACGGCATGTTACTTGAATACAAAAACGCTTGCAACACAAATCAAAGCAACAGCAGCAGCAGCAACAGTAGCAGCGACAGCGGCAGCAACAGCAGCAGCAGCAATCGTCGTCGACAGCAGCTGGTCAAAGCGGAAGCACTAACAATGTCAACGCCAACAACAACAAGTAAATACAAAATCAATAGCGATGCCACAGACAACGCTGCAGCAGCCACACTGCTCTATCATCATCATCACCATCATCATCATCATCATCTGCATCAACAGCAACAGCAGCAGCAACAACAACAGCAGCTGCAGCAGCAACAGCAACAACAGCAACAGCAACAGCTACAGCAGCAACATCAACTGCAGCAGCAGCAGCAATTGCTTTTGCAGCAGCAGCTGTTGCAGCAACATGTGGCCAACAGTTCGCCACTGCAACATCTGAGCAATTTGTTTGGCCAACATTTGCCAACACACAGTCTGCAACATTTGATCACCGCCGAGTATTGGCAGCAGCAGCAACGTTGCCAGCCGCCAGCAACATCCACATTGGCAACAATTAAAAGCGAGCCAACAACTCAATCGCCCGTCTCATCGCCATGCCCATCGCCAACCGCAATTACAACAACAACAACAGCAACCGCAACAGCAGCGAAAACGACGACAGCAACACGCGAAAGCGCTGAGGATGATGCATCTGTGTTCAGTTTCACGCCGCAGCAACACGTCAATTTTGCCGCCTCATTAGTCGCATTACAACAAAATGATGCTGCGCCCCAGGCGACAGCAACTGAAACAGCAACAACTGCAGCACCAGCAACATCGCCAACAACAGCAACTGCAAGAGCAGCAACATCGCCGGCGCCAGCCACAAGCGATGCCAATGATGATGACAACAACATGCAAAGTGCTGGCGGTAAGTTTGAAGTTTCTTTTTTTAACTTATTCATATTTTGATTTTTAAGAGGGGTGATTAACAAGTTTGTAAGAAATAATTAAAATTCATAAGAGATTTATATGAAAGAGAGCTTTGTTCCACCAATATTTCTATATTTCCTTAAATGATTTGATTAGAACTGAAAACATTAATTCAATTTACTATTCCATATTTCCCTTTGACGATTTTCTTCTCAGTATAAAATTTATGTTAAGGAACCTGTGTTTCTATATGTATTGATAGTATTAAAAGTTTCCTTTCTTCGTTTAGAGGAAGCGTTTATTAAGGCCTGTTATTATTTTTTATATTATATTATTTCATTAGCAAATTTTCTCTTTACTTTTAATAACTATTTTAAGGCTTTTTTTCGTATCTATCACTTTATTATCACAACTCATAATAATCTTTCTAGTACCATTATTATTATACTTTATTTTTTTCCTATCTTTTTAATATATTTTGATAAACTAAATTATTTATCCATTTCTTAATTTTTGTTCAAAATTTCCTGGTATGCAATTGAAATCTATTTTCCACCCTAATATTTTTATTGTTCTTCCATTGCGCTTATTATTCTTGATTTGCTTTATTTATCAATTTCTTAAATTCTTTATTTTATTTCTTCATTTAATCAAAATCTATTTCCGTATTTAATACCTTTATTTTTTTTGCCTAATTCTAATTTCTTCCACCTTTGCTTTTTATTCTTTGATTTGCTCTATTTTCGTGCTCTTTTATTTGCCATTCTATTATATTTTTCTTTTATTTACAATTCTCTCAATTAATACCTCAAAACTCGCGGATACAACCTTGGCTTTTATTTTGTTTTTGGAATATTGCAAGCTCATTTCCATTTCCTGTCTGGTCACGCTCCTGTTTTAAGCTGCCCCCGGGACAAAGTCCGAGTGTGTGTGTGTCTCTTTGATTTATTATGCGGTTCATTCATAAATAAAACTACCAGCTACTACTACATATAATACTTTTGTCTCTTCTCGCGCCCCTTAACCTCTCAAACTGACTCAAACTGATTTTTACTGTGTCGTGTCATCTGCGACTTGAACTCATTTTCATACTTATCATTAGCCTCATCTCAGCAGATACGATGTTGTTGTTGTTGCTGCTGTTGCTGTTGCTGCACTTCCGTCTGTGTGGAACATCATTATTATCATTCATGATTTCTGTGGCCGCCAACGCGGCTCTCTCATCAACCAATCGTCTGCTCGACTTCTGTTTCCTCCGATTTACTGCTTCATCTTCTTCTTCTTCTACTTCTCACACCCTCTCTCACTCCCTCTACTCACAAAATTATTACTTATGTCTGCACGCAATATATATTTGTTGGTTTTCGGGCTATCAGAGGCCTGACCTGACATGGCATGAAACCGTCATGCATAATGTGAGCATTCTATGGCCACGTTTTGAATATTTGTTGGTCTGATAAATGACTTGATTGTTGACGGACACACACACACACACACACACACACACTAGCAAACGAAAATGCTGAGCTACATAAAAATATAAATACTAAGACTGAGAAATTTACATAGCACAACATGCCGCGAGGTGTTTCGGAAACCAGCTCAGGAAATGATATCATTTAAATAAATATCGCATGTTATACTTTTGCTCGTTGTCTTACATATATATATATATTTTTTTTTTGCTGCTCCTATATAGAGCGATAACAATCGGATCGCATCACATCGCATCGTTATGTAGATTTATTCGTTAGCCTTAAGGCCGCGCATTTGCAATTCGTGTCACTTTATGAGCATTCAATCAATTAAAATTTATTCAGCTCTTATTCACGAAATCAAATGAAAACTTCACTGCAAGCTTGCACGAAAAGTTCTTTAACCTAATACAAATATAATTTCTTAATAAAGCGAGAATTTAAATGGCTTCATTAAATATGCAAAAGGAAGCATCCAATTTTTGGTACTTTAATAGAGAAGTAGGTAAATGGAGAAGAATATATCAATAAGAATTTTAAAAGAAAATATAAATTGAATATTGTTTTACATACTTCCTTTAAAATATTTTCTACACAGAATACAAAAAAGTGCTAAAGTCAAGGTTTATTCTTAAAACACGATCAAAACTCTACAAAAAAATTGAACCAAGAAGTCATCTCTGCTTACTGAGCTAACAGCAACAACACCTTAAATAAGATACTAATTTTTAAGGAAGGCGATTCCAAATATTTAAGAAACAATAACAAAACTTTTTGTTGTTTTAAGATTGAGTTCTTAAAACAAGATTTGCAGTCTTCAATGTGGCATTAAAATCATTCCTCAAGCAAAATTTCAATCTAAACATGTTTTTAATCTTAAAATGCTTATTTAACTTAAAAATCCAGATTTAAGATTTCTTTAATCAAAAAAACGTATTTCAATCTGCTATTCAATTTATTTCGAACTGTCGTAATAAATTTGAAATATATTTTTGTAACATAAAATATTTGCTCGCAATTTTTTTTTTGTACTTTCTCCATATCAATCAGCCGTATGTTAATTACAAAATTGAAACAGATAAAAGAGAGATATGAATTGTATTGAAGGCCTTTTGCTAATTATGCAGCTGAAGTTGGAGAGCTGGAAAAAAAACCGCTTTGTAACTACCCGAATTGAAAAGGCGAATCATTAATAACTAACCGTAAAACTGTTATAATCACGTCAAAAGGTGTTGGCTTCGGCCCAGCCTCTGTGAGCCGCATGCAAAAGGTGTCAAAAGTTGCCTCCTCACCCCTTCCCCTCGCTCTATAGATCGGTCTCTCTAACGTAGACATCTAACAAATTGCTAGCGCTGTAAGCACGTGGATAATTGATGAGCGCCTCTGTGGCTGCCACTGCACCCAGGCAACATTGTGTGGCAGCCTCAGCTTCAGTTGCTCTACACACACCTCTTCCATTGGCATTTAGCATAATTTCAAGTGCTCGAGTGCTGTTTTGTGCCGCGGCTCTATACCATAATTATGCCATTTGTATAGGCCTCACACTGACGGCAAACTTCAAACTAATTTGAATATAATTTCATAGAATAATACTGTTCTTTCCTCCCCCCTCATTCCCTCTCTCTCCCTCACTGTATTATTTATTGCTTAATCCTTGACTTTTGAGCCGAGAACTCGTGCCGTGATCTCTTTCTCTCTCTCTCTCTTTCATTGCTTATGCAAATTCTTTTTTAATAACTCTGGCGCACTCTTCGAACCCAGAAATGATTTGGAATTCCCCTTTTCTCCTCTCTCTCTCTCTCTCTGGGTCTCTCACTCTTTTGTGCCTCGCTTGCCGCTGATTGCAGTCTGAGGAATCGTCTCGGATTCTCAAAGCTATTGTCTGATTGTCTTGCTCTGGCTGTCAGACATGAGGCTGACGCCTTTTGCTTCGTCGCTTTTATGATTTGATTATTATTAAAAATGATAAATGAAGATGAGCCCCCGACGTCTCCGGAGAGTGCAGTAGCAATTTGGCATCATCATGAGAGCTCAACCTGAAGCTTTGAGCTCTGACAGATAGGTTTCTTTAGCTACCTGAAACCGATTCTCAGTTGCGTGATGTGTAACGGATATGGTTGAATAGCTATTTAAAATGGCAAAGATGTAAAGCTATAAAATGTAGCACAAGCTAAGCAACCTAAAGAGAACGTTTAGTCGAAGCTTTATAGTCAGTTATAGCAATAAAAGAATGCCTTGTAAAAGCTGCTACAAAATAAATCCAATTCTTTATAATATGATAAAATTTAAATTCTTCAAAAATGATTAATACAAGTAATTAAGTCTTCAATTTAGAGTATATCAATATACTAAATTAAATTTTTTATATAATTTTGTTATTTCTTCGGTATATTAATTTGGAATATTTTAAGAATAATAAAGATTTTGAGTGTACTTTAAGTACTAGAGCAGTTTATTGAATGGTATATTTTAGCATTCTTGCGGTATATTTATTTGGTATATTTTAAGAATAAAGAAAAGTTTGAAGATAGTGTCATATCAATATACCAAATACAGCTTTCGGTATATTTTTTTTAAGTATTTTTGAGGTACATAAATTTGGTATATTTTAAGAATAATGAATATATTATCAATATACTAAATATAGTCCTCGGTATATTTTAGTATTTTTTACGGTATATTAATTTGGTATAGAATATAGTAAATAGTTTGAAGGCAGTGTCTTATCAATATACCAAATACAGCCTTCGGTATATTTTTAGTATATTTTGTGTATTAATTTGGTATATTTGAAGTATATTGAATATTTTGAAATGTAGTACAATTATCATTATACCAAATGTAGACTTTGGTATATTTTAGTATTTTTGCGGTATATTAATTTAGTACGTTTTAAGAAGAATACTGTTCTGTACTGCGGAACAGATAATTTTTAGTTTTAGTATTTTTGCGGTACATGAAAATGGTATATTTTAAAAATAGTACTACACTCTTTTATATTTATTCAAATTGAGAAGCTCATATTTCATAGTTAAGCTTACTCGACAGTATAATTTGTACTCGGTATTTTAAAATATAAACATTAAACACAAAACTTGCCTCAGGCAATAAACGTGAGCAAACACTATAAATATTAATTGTCACTTGACTCCGCTTGGTAGTTAGACAGCACTTAAGTTTATGGCCAGTTAACTGAAACTCCCACACAGAAAAATACTCAAAAAACAAAAAAAAACCTGTTTGCAAATTATTTGCCAAAAATAAAGAGCAAAGCAAGTTTCCCATGAGGCAGAAAAAAACGAAAAGTTCCCAGGCCCTGTGCCTAAGCATGCATAATTTTAATTTATTTGTAGCATAACAACAGCAAACAGCAAAAGCAACAACTAATAAAAGTAAAAAGGCAAAACGTTTGGGGCCAGAGAGAGGAAGAATATTTATGGAAATACCTTCGGGGCGGAGCTCCCGAATTGCGAAAACGTTGATCAAATTTTGCCAGATAAGGGCAGACGGAGACGCAACTAAAAAAGGAGTCGAGGGGCAAGCAAAAAAACTGATGCTGATGGTTATGAGCAAAACGCTGGCATGCATATGAGCTGGAGTCAGGAGTTGAGACTGTGGCATCATCAGCGGCTGCCTTACAACGTCATCAGTTTTTGAAGGCGTTGCCAAAGAGCAACCGCAACCGCAGAGGCGACTGTGGGAACTCATGTTGCATGCTGCACACACATACACACACAACAATCTCTAGCTCCCTCTCTCTTTCGCGGTCTCTCTTTTGCCATATCGTGCCGATGAAATCTGCATTTTGCTGCTGCCTCGTTTTGCATTTGCTTTCGTTGCCTTCAGATTGGCTGTCCGTAATCTTGGCTTCAACTTGTCTGTTCTCTGTTCTCTGTTCTGTTGTTGCACTTGATGAATGCTGCAACTTGAGTTGGTCGGTAGTCGTGCTTTGGTTATAAAAATTGAAGCCGCCATTAAATTCTGACAGTTGTCAGGCTTCAGCCAAAGCAGTTGAGTTCTCCTCTGCTGCTTAATGGCTGCTCTGTGAACTTCTTGCAACGAGGCAATTTGCAATTTGAACTCAACTAGGCGTTTAGCTGGCATAATAGTTGCTGCTCTAATGACAGCAGCGCTTTATGGCCAGTTGATGATTATGCTTTTTAAGCCAACTATAAACATCCAATTAGAAGTTAGAAATAAAAAGAAATACCCAGCTTATCACCTGCACTGACTGATCAATCATTTGGCATTAAAATTAGCCACGCAGCAGGCTATAAAGTCAATAAACCTGGCGCCTGGCTGCATACACAACACTTGGCAAAAGTCTTTTGGCAATGTGTTGAAAAGTAATAAAAATGTTGGCACAATTTTATAACCGCAAAGCGAGAAAGAGTTGAGAGCAGAAGGGTAAATAAATGTTGCACGACGGCGTCATGTGGTCAAGTTGTGAAGAAAAAAGGAAAGAGAATGAGAGAGAGAGGATTGATTCTCTATAGCTTTTGGTTGCTTGGGGGCGCCGTCTACGAAAATGCTGAAGGTCAATCGGGCGCAGCTAAATGCTGTCAGGCATATACATTTCGAGCCCTTCTTTCATCACAAAGGCATTTGCCGACACACAAGCGGCTCCCGAAATGAAATGTTCTTGTGTATTATGAATTCGAAATTAATACCAAGAACTGTCCAAGCAATCGCCACTGAATTTTTGGCCCTTTTGGACCAACGCTCCCATTAATCTTTTGCTGTAGGTAAGAGGCAAATTGTTTTTTTTTTGCGAAAAATATCCTTGATGAGAAGAAACTCAATTTGCGGGCTAACTGTAAAACAGTTGCTCCTCTCTCTCTCTCTCTAACTCTAACGCCTTTTGGAGTTAATTGTGTTCCCAGGAAACCACAAAAAGCTTCATCTAATTTGCCTACGCAGAAACCTTTCTTGAGCCTTTCGGCTTCGTACCCGCAAAACTCAATTAATTTTTCGTATATATGGTTGGTCGGCAGAAACATGCTGATAATTTCAGCAAATTTTCAGACAACATATCCGCCTGCCTGGCTGCTTGCTAAAGCCAACCCCGAAAAGCTAAAGTTTTTTGGATAATGGCGCTGCAATTTTCATACATATGACAAGACAACAACAACATGGGGCAATTTGAATGCCCTCTTTCGGTGTAGCTTAAATTATGATTAAGTATGATCATCTGGCGCAGCATTGTATACATATACACATAGCATAATAATAAAAAGCGGAAATGCTAATGATAGGGTTGTGGCCTCCGAAAAAAACAAAAACAAAAACAAAAACAAAAATATATAATAAAACATATCCTGGGCATCCTTTTGCTTGCTCACGTAGAGAGGCGCAACAAATTTATAGTTCTTATTCGCGTTGCGTTGTCTCTGCAGAACGTTTCTCTTTCAAATTATTATTTATGCATATAATTTCGAGCAGCTGCCTTTTCTGTGGAAACTGCCGACGACCTTTTGGTGTGTTTTGTGCTTTTGTGCTGGATTTTTATGGGACGTAGGCAAATTTTCTTAAAATGAAATATCACGTCTCAACTTTATTATTGCTAATTGGACTTTGACTCGTCTCTGCGAAGCTCACAAAAATATTAAATTGAGGCACATAACACATTCAAGGCGGCCCATGCCGCGTATGAGTTATGTTTGCAGTTACCTGGAAATGATCGCGAGAACAGAGACAAAGAGAGAACGTAAGAGAAAGAGAGAGAGAGAGAGGGAGAGTAAGACCACCACAAGTCATAAGCGCCATGGCTTTTGTGCAAATCCTTAATTCGTATAAACAAAACGTAGCACAGATTTACCATTTTTTATGGTAAACACTCGAGACTGCAACCTGCAACATGCGGCATGCTTCATGCAGCATGCGGCATGGCGACTACATGACCAATGACCATTGCCCAACAATGCCCAACAACCATAGCCAGATTTAACTGCCCAAACGTGACGATGCGTTGCCATTGCCATTGCCATCAGCAACAACCACAGCATCGACAGCAGCAACCACAACATTGCACAAATGCATTTAATATCGCATCGCATCATCAGCTGCACCATTTCATTAGCAAATGGGGCGTACTTACGTGGCTCCAAAACTCAACTTTATTCCTACCCTAAAGACCATGTTAAATGCATAAATCTGCTTAGACACTCAACTGCATTAATTAACATTTATTTATGACCGCACTTCAGACTTTTTTCGACAATTGCATACAAGAATAAGGGGAATAACTACGAACGTTTTAAATTGCTGCAAAAGCACACAGAATAGAATCGAATAAAACTAAAAATTAGGTATTTTATCAGTCGAATGATGTTTGTAATAAATTTAAAGCTTAAGTAGACAATTGTGTGTAAAGAATAAACAGTGTTTAGAAAAGTGATCATAAAATCAAACCTATTGGGCGAATTCCAAACAAAATAAAAGGTAAACATAAATACAAATGGTATTTAGGTAAAAGAAAAAGTTTTCTAAAGTACATGTTCCATGACTCTATCAAGTTTAAAATGCAATATCATTCTCTTCATTTTAAAAAGCAAATTGTAATTTATTCAGAGTAAACTGTTCCAAATGATTTACTTTAACTTGTGTATGCAAATCATTCTTTAAAAGGTATATAAATTATGCAAACAAAATAAGTGCCAAAGTGTATTCAATTTCTATTTGAAATAACTTCTTTAAAGTATTGCCAGTTTTTTGTAAATAGCATTTCTATACCTTTATCAAGTTTAAAAAATAATTATTTAAAAAAAATCACCACAAAATTAGTAATGAATTCAGATTAAACTGTTTTAGTTGATTTACTTTTCATTTTTGAATGCAAAAATTAAGTATAGAAAAAACTCCTTAGAAATGTATGCAAGCGAATTAAACAAAATGAAGCTTTCTCTAGGCTTAGTTGTGTGTCATTAAATTCGAAGTGTTCTTAAGAATATGTATGCACAAAGTAGTTTAATAGTCGCACTTTTTAAATGCGAATTGTAGAGCAAGCTCTCTTATTTTCCTATACATTTTTAAATAGGTAAATGATTAGCAAAGTTCAATACAAAAAAAAAACCAAAGTGAAAATGCCACTTTGTCTATGTGTTATTGTGTCTCGTAAGTTTGCCACATGTTGCAGGCAGGCGGTAGTCGTTGGCAACTGGTTGTCTAACTGTGTCTGTGACGTGTCCAATTTGTGTTTTATTAGCCGCAGTTTTGTGGCCGAAAACTAAATAAATTTGTGCCACAATTGGCCCACATAAACGCCACCAAAAGGCAACTGCAACAAGAGCGACAGCATATAATTGACGATGTGGCACAGCGTGTGGAGAGAGAGCCCCATATGCAACAAAATGCTGAGCAAGAGCCACAGAGTCATGTGGCAAGGTGCATATTATTAAGCCAAAGGATTTATGACACTTGAACGCGGGCAGCAACAGCAACAACAGCAACAGCGAAGCGAGCGAATTGAATGCATGAATGGGAAAATGAGGCGCAACTAAAAAACGGCAAGAGGAACAACAAGAGGTGGACCTGTGTGTGTGTATGTGTGTTGCATGCCTCCTTCCTTGAGGAGGCGCAGCAGCTCAAGTCGAGTCATGGGAACTTTTTTGCGCTTCGTCGTTCGTTCGTACGTTTCATTTAATTTGCATGGATCGTGCGGACGTCGTACGCTGAGACTGACGACTTTGAATTGCTTTGCTTTTGCTTTAGCTGGACGCAGCAAGAATGGATGGAGCATGGGGGAGGGAGGAGAGAGAAAGAGAAGCAAGTGTGTACACGAGAGTACAGAGAGAGAGAGAGGACGAACGCGAGTCATCATCATAATCAACTGGAATGGCGGCTGCTTCAGCTTCAGCTTCAGCTTCGACTTTGGCTGCCGTTGCTTTACGCTTTGAAAGCCTATCATTATGATTATGACGAATATTACTTTTGTATATAACTTTTACGCTGCTGCTGCTGCTGCTGCTGCCAAAGAAAAATCGGTGTAGCACCAACAACAGCAACAGCAACAACAGCATGTTGCTGTTGCAGATTCTTTTGCATGTTGCTGTGATTGGTTTTAATTCAGAGTCGAGACTCAAACTCAACTCGATCTGCCTAACAGAAGCCTGGACGCGTATTAACGTGGCTCGCTGTTGTTGTTGCTGTTGTTGGTGTTGTGGCTGCTGCCGCGACCTCTGCCTCTCAATGGAGGGCGTGTTGTTGTGGCCAGCAACAACAGCAACAACAACAGCAGATGCATATCTGAAATTAGTTTTGCAAAACCCTTTTTGTGCCTTGGCTGCGATCTTTGCTCTTCTGCTTTGCACTAATTAGCCAAAAGATGCTCTTCAATCGCAGGTCTCCTTCTCCTTTCCCCCTCCTCCCCCTCTCACACTCAACTCTTTCTGCACTTATGTTTTATTCAATGCAATAAACACAACAACAACAACAACAACGACAACAATAAACGCAAATAACTTCATAAAGTTGTAATTGTTATTTAACACTCCATTCGAGACGTCGTCGTCGTCATCGTTGTTCACGCTGCCGCCGCTAGATGTCGCTGCTGTTGCCGTTGCTGTTGCTGTTGCTGTTGCTGCCGGCAATTTCTGTCACGAGATCGCATGGCGCTCTCGTGTTTCTCTTGTTGCTCCGTCTGATGAATCATGAGTGTCTGCATTTTGTTGTTGTTGTTGTTGTTGTTGCTGCTGCTGTTTGTTGTCGGCGGCATAAAGAGTTATTAACTGATTTTTGCACCTGAATGGCATTGCAGACAAATGGCCAGACAATTTGAACCATTAAGCTGCTGCTGCTGCCGTCTTGTTAGGCAACTCTTTTGCTTTGCCATCGCGCAAAATAGTTGCTACTTTTATCGCATTGAAATGTTATATTTCACTAGACTGAGCGGAAAATTTTAATATTTACTTTTAACACAACTCCCACATTAAACAACAATCAAATGTGGTGGTAAATAATAAGATGGTTAATAAAAGCTTTTACTGCGCTTTTTACAACTTATTAAAGTAATGACATGAGACTGAATTCACAACGTTTATTCGGGCAATATTGTCGACTGACTTGAAGTATTATTTACAATATGCAATCATCATTTACTTCTTTCTAATATAAATGTATTTCGTGCTATACAAGCACTATTTCTTTTATTTTTTGGTTTGGCCTATAAATATGATTACCTTTCATAAATTATAGCTAGTTATTATATGATTCATTAAGTTCATACCCTAAGAATAATAGTTTATGCCGCGGACAACTTTGAATTAAAGTATAACACAGATTTTTTATTTTCAATTAAGAAGAGACCGAACCAAGTATGAAAGATCACATTTACATATGTAGCTATTTCATATATATTCTTTTATTTGAATTTTCATTTCATCCCTACTTATTTTGCTCCTCTTTTGTATCCTAACATTTTCTAATTGGAAGGGCGAAAAAGATCTTTGCAGATTGATCTGCTAGCGGAAAAACAACCCTTAAAGTCTCACCTCTGAGTTAACACTACCCAACGTTAGATGGCGCTTGAAGGCGAAGAAAATAAACAATCTTTAAATTTACTAAATAGATAAGATTAAGATATCGAATACATTTTGAATACTTTTCCAATTTAAATTACTTTGTTTTTTCACCCTCAGTTGACAGCACGTCAGAAATTAATTTGTCATATTCAACACTGTAACTGTAACTTAATTGCTAGCTAATAAAAAAGAACGTAAGGAAACTATTAACCAGCCCTTTGCTGTAAAAGCAGTCTAAGAACAGAGAACAGAGAGCAGAGAGCAGAGAGCTAAACCCCTTTCCATTGTGGGCAATGCTCAAAAAGCACAACTAATTACAATTGACAGGCAATTGTGTCAGACTGTGGCAAGCACATTCACTCACTCACTCACTCACTCATTCGTTCATTCGTTTATTCACTCACTCACTCACACATTCAGTCATTGAGTTGGCCAAGTTGGTTGGTTGCAAGTTGCCGTCTTTGCACCGAGTGCAATTAGTTAAGCCAAAAGAGCAAAGAGAAGCCAAAAAGGAGCAGCAAGAAAAAACAAAAGAAAAAAAGGAGGCGATATGTGCACTATAATTAAGCATTTGCTAATTACACGACAGACGTAATGTGCGCCTAGCTGCCACATAAATTGCCACCTCCAACTGCTGCTGCTGCTGCTGCTCGAGTTGTTGCAACCCTGGCAATGACAAACTTGCCGCCGCTGAGGCACAAACACAAACACAAGCACATTCTAGCCGAGGCTAATTGAGCGACCAACTGTTGAGAACTTCATTTCGATGGCGCAGCGGGCGGTTGCAACTTGTGGATTTCTCGCTGATTTATAGCGAAATTTGCATATGCAACATTGCTAAACATTACTTATGCACCACAGCGATGCCGATTCTCGATTGCAATTGGCAATTTTCCCTCCTCTTCCCTCTTCCCACGAATGCCATATCGATTGGTGTCTTGCGCCGCAAGTTCGTTGCCTGAGTCTTTCGTTTTATTTCGCAGACGTTCTGGCCTGTTTGAGCGTCTAAGTGGCCGACGCTACGTTACAAGCTATTTTTTCGCTAGGAAAATGCGTTAATTGAACTTTCGAGACAAACTGTAATGCTGCGTGCTGCAACTGCGACGGCGACTGCGACGTCGACTGCAGCAGCGACTGCAGCAGCGACTGCAGCAGCGACTGCAACAGTCGAGTCTCAATTACAGCCGCATGCAGCGCATGTTGCAGTTATGAAACGCAGCAACGCGATGCGATGCGACGTCAGCGGCACAAAATATTTGCGTATCTTTTGTTGTTTTTTCGGTCTGTTGTGCAACTAATTAGTGCACACTGCACCTGTTTGATGTTTTCCATACTCTAACAACTGGGTCACATTAATTTTGCACGCTCTTTGCTACGCTAAAAAAGATTTTAATATATTTGTCAAATTTAAATTAAGAATATACATTTCTTTATTATAAGGAACATACTCTAATAGTAGGTCTGATAATAAAAAATAATCAGTTTTAATTATTGGTAAAAAGAAACTGATTTCAAAAATAAGTTCTTAAAGTTCATGATTAAAAGAAAAGTAATTTTCAACATTAACTTTAAATTTCCAAATACAATTTTTGAGGTAAATACTAAATAATTGCCATAAATTGAACTCCAAAATATATTGAGTGGAATATTAAAAGTTAGAAACCATAATCTAAATCATGTAATAAAAATTAATTCAGATTTTAATAGACACACAAGATGTGATCTAATTAAAAATATTTCCAATAATTTCCATTCAAATATTTACTGAAATTTATAAGTTGTACACCTTATTTTAATACCGACTGCCTTTTATAGTGTAATCAATTTTCGGCTATGCAGATTGCATTATTACTGCCCAGAGAATGTATTTTGCATGCGATGTGATGCCAATGCTGATAAATATTTTTGTGTTGTTGCTGTTGCCATTTGCTGTTGCTGTTGTTGTTGTTGCTGTAGCAATTTGCAGTTGGAGCGAACAGTGTAATATAATTTTTACCTTTTGCTGGCATTTTTCTACAATTAATTATATGTTAATCGCACTGCATGCTAATTACCCCCGTCGCCTGTAAGTTCCTACATCTCGTTGTTGTAAATATCTTTTATATTATTTGCTGTAGTTTTTGTTGTTGTTGTTGTTGTTGTTGTAACCCTGACTGCAAATATGCGTGCAAAAGCAACAACAACAAACAGCATGAGCTGTGCATTCAATTGAAAAATTACAACTTTTGCTTTGCCTTTGGCTTATTTGCGTACATTTCGTGTTTGCTGCTGCTGCTGCTGTTGTTGTTGTTGTTGTTCCATGTTGTTGTTGCTACTCCTTGCAACCATTTTCATCAGGCAAGAGCTTCGTTAACTGCTATTTCAATGCGTCTAATTACTAATATCGAACTATTTTTTTGTGTTTTTATTGCATTGCAATGCTTTGTGTGGTAATTATAATATGAGCCACACGAAATATAAAATAGCAAAATATAAATAACAATTACATTAGCCAAAAACAATTGCTGAAACTCGCAAATTACACACGAAAATTTTCAAAGTTGTATATTATTAAATTTTGATTGTAGGAAATGCTTAAAGCAAACAAATTGCAATGGAACTATAAAACTTGAAAAGTTTTTCAAATGGATGAATGTCAAATTGACAATATACCAAATTAATGTACCACAAAAATGCTACAAATGTACGAAACGCTATTTTGTGTATATTGGTACAGTACTATATTAAAAATATACCATAAATATCAAGATATACTGGATATATTAACAAGTTGATCTTAATCCATCACAATTCTTATTGATTCCTTGCTAAGCGACTTTCAAAAATGCAAAAAAGCTGCATCTATATTTATTTTATAGTTGAAATGCAAACGAATGCGAAAAGTCGATATAACAAAAATACTAAAATGCGCTAGTATATTTGATATATCGAAATAGTACTGCATTAAAAATATACCAGATTGTCAACATTTGGTATATCGATAAAGTGCTACACTTCAAAATTATACTACAGTCTAAAAATATACCGCATCGATATACCAAAAATACTAAAATGCACTCATATATATGGTATAACGCAAAAGTACTGCATTTAAAATATACCAGATTGCCAGTCGAAACCAACAAAGACCTTTTACCCAACGAGAGCGGGTATATAGTAAAAAGCTAAACAAGTCAACGAAGGTCATGTCATTCCAGTTTGCGATTTGCATGTTGCAGTGGAAGTTCAACTGTTGCTGTTGCTGTTGATGGCGTGTCGATGACAATAACGATAACGATAACGATTATGGCAACTGCCTGCGGTGGGTGCAGTGACATTTCTATCAAAGTCAACAATTTCAGTGTCAATTTGCTTTGTTAACCAACTCGGAGCTGGACTCGAATTCGAAATAAACCAGGCCAGAAAACAATGCGATGATGGCCTGCGAAGCTGGAAGCAACGCAAAGAATGCAAAGAACGGGCTAAGAAGGGGGGGAAGAATGGGGGGGGGAACGAGTAATCGCCTTGGCTGACAGCCAAGTTGTTGAGCGACTTTTGTTGTTGTTGTTGCTGTTGTTGCCTTTTTGGCTTTTGGGTTTTCGTTTTGACATTTGTGTCTTGTTGCCGCTTTGATTTGTGCAACTTTTGTTGCCGATTGCTTCGCATTATTATGAATGGCAACTCAAGGCAGAAAGAGATAGCAGGTAAGTGTGTGCGAAAGAGAGAGAGAGAGAGAGACAACTGAGAAATCATCATAACAAGCATGGACAACGCGATGGATTTGGGATCTGCGTCGTTGTCGATCGTTTTGATCCTTGACTTTGATCTTTAGCTGCCACACGGTTGCCGGCAAAGTTGAAAGCATGCTCTTTTTTTTTTTGTTGCTGTTTTGTTTCTGCTGTTTTCAGCTGCACACGCATCAAACAGTAAAGCTAATTAAAGCTGCTGCCGTAGCATCAAGCTGCTATTTGCAACCGAGTCTTGCTGCATGCTGCAGCGCCTAGTAAAAATTTATGAAGTGCAACGAATTGGGGCGCGCGCTTTGCATTCGTAAATATGCAAAAGGCGGCACAGCGGGTGGGTAGGGTTGCAACTAGTAACTTGCAACGTGCAACGTGCAACGTGCAACAAGAGAGGGAGGTGCTGCATTAAATTTATGACTCGCCCGTTGCGTGTTGCGAGTCTCGAGTGCGAAAAATGCAGCAAGTTTACAAGCGAAATTGAAAAATTGCAATTACAAACTTGCCACAAAAGCAAGCGAGTATCCGAGGGAAGCGCAACTAGGCAAAGGTTGGTTTAATGGAAATAATACAACAACTACAGTTAGCTACGAATTTTTTGTATAGTTTTTCATCGATATTTTTTTTCTTTTTTCGTTTTTCGTTTGCTGTGCTTGTGATGTGTGAATGCAAAGTGTAAAAATAATGAGGCGCATTTGCAAATTGAAATTACAACCAAACGTAAATTGCAATAATTGTACTAATTGTTATTGCAATTATATTGCGGTAATTACCATGACTAATGTGGGGCAAAATGTTATGAATAATACGAATTTGCTAGACGAACAACTGCAATAGCATTCGCGATTTGTTTATTGTATGTGGAGAAGCCCCGAGTTGAGTATTTGTATTCTTAAAGCAAATGTGAGTGGAATTTATTCTAATTTCATTTCAATTTGCATATCACGCTCCGAATAATACTCGATAGCGATGCTGAAATTGATTTCAAAATATTTGTGAAATACGAGTTATGAAATTCATTTCAAAATTCAACAAAGAAATTGCTTTGAGTTGATCAGCATTTTTGTGTCATTCGAAATAATTTAAATTGGTCTCAAAACTATTAAATCTTACTAAAGTTGTAAATATTTGCTGCGAAATTAATTTCAATATTTAGCAGAGAGATTATTTTGAGTTGATCAAATGTGTTATATAACAATTCATTTCTAAAGAGAGGAAAAAAATCTTGATTGAAAAATCTTAATTCAAGATGTTTTCGATCTGAAAGAAAACGATCTTCAAATAAGATTTAAATGAGCATTTTAATGCTGAATTGCATTTTAAGATTAATAACATCTTATTTTAAGATTGAAATATTGAAAAAAGAATTTAGAATAATGTATTAATGAAACTAAGCAAACTATTTTTATTTTACACTATTCAAATTTAAGATTCTTTAGGCAATTTTATATAAAAAGACTAACTTTATAAGCAATTCTTTTATTTCCAATAAATTTGTACACTCTCCCCCACATCAAATATTCGACAATCAATCAATTGCTTTCAATATTTCCAATCTTCCTCTATAACAAAAAGAACTGCAACCTGTCAGCATGAAATTGCACTTTCCTGCTCAGCAACCTTGAAAAACACTTTCCCATGCAAATTTCCTCAATGATTTTGCATAAGATTGCCCTAAAGAGGGCTAAGAACGCTGGGAAAGTGAAATTCGCCAAAGGGGACCCAAAAACAAAATCCCATTCTGAGGCAATCACCTGCAATCTGCAAGGATGAAATTGCCAAACTCAGGTAGAAGAAGGACGACTTTCGACTGTCGCTGAGCATTACTTACACTCGACTGCAGCGGCCCAAAAGCAAGAAGAAAAGAACCTGAAACTCATTTCGCATTATCCTATTGATGAGCACTCATTATTATTATTTATTACTTTGAATATGCAGCAACAGCAGCATCCACACTCAAAGTGCTTGCTACACCTTGCTGCAAGGGACGTGGGAATGTAAACAAGTCGCTTGTCTTGTAGTTTTTCCTTTCGAAAAAAAAAAGAATTTACAGGCAAAATTTAAACGAAATTTAATTGTATTTTGGCCAAAGGCAGGCAATAAGAATAAACCAGGAAGAGAGCTACCCTTGCCTCCAGATAGAAAGAAACTCCTCCAACTGTTTTGGGTCCTTTTGCTGCTTCTTGTTGTTGTTGTGCATTCACAACGAACGGATATTGAGCCAATAATTTGATTGTCTAGCGCTCAGTTGGGCAGTCGAATAATTGGGAAATTTCATTAACAAAAAAAGAACGCAAAAATCGTACATCGACTTTTGTCTAGCTTATTAAAATAGTAGTTGCTACATTGACAGCTGCAACTGTTGATGGAAAAGGTTTTTCCAATTGAGTTCAACGTGTGAAAAATATGTGAATTGAATGTTCGAAAGACGTACATAAAAAATGATATATATTTGGTATAAAGTTTGTAGCTAGTGGTATTTTGATGCTAATACTGTTTAGTATTGAATGTACTAAAATAATTACAAAAATTATTAAATAAATATAAAGTTTGCAGCCAGTGGCATTTTGTTACTAAACAGTTTGGAATTTAATATAATAAAATAAATACAAAATTTATAAAATAAATCGGTTGCGTAATATTTTGGAGGACTCAGTATATTTTTTAGTATAAAAAAATTAATAAAAATGTAGTTTTTCTCTACTGAATTAGATCATTTTATGATTATGATGATTTAGCTACGTTCATTTTCCTTTTCTTATATAATAAAATGAATACCATCCTTACCATTTTTAAATTCTCCGAATTTTTTATAGTATTTAATATGATAACTAGAAACACAATATAAATACAGGTATATATTCTGCCTCTATTAAGTTTCATCATTTTATGAGAGAATGTAGCTACATTAAATTTATTCTCTACTCTTATTATTGCACATTCATTTAGATAAATAATCAAATTAGTTATAATTTTTATCTCTAAAGATTTTCATACAAGCTCTTTCCACTTTATACGTTTCCCTGTCTCCCATTCAATGAACCTAAGCCAGACAACAAATAATTATGCACTTAACACATATCTTGTCTAACCATCTAAATTGAATTTTTTGTTTATGAAAACGCAATAACAACAATAAATGCAACAACAGCCAAAAAGAGTGCGAAATAAAACGCGAAATATGAATTACAATGAATGTTTCTAATATTTGTTCAGGGCTCATTAATTTTGCTTGTTAACAAAATTTTCGAGATTGCCAGACGCATTGCAATGTTAAACTATTTGAATAAAATGCCAATGAGCAGCTGAAAAATAAAAACATTTGCATGGCTTTCTCTGCGAATTCGAAATGAAAATGAAAAATGGAAATTGAAATCGAAATGAATAGCAGGAGATGGAAATGGAAATTTGTCGCAAATTACTTTCACTCGTCTCGAATTACAGCAGACAGCAATCGGAAGTCGCATTTCTGTTTGTTGTTGACAGAATCCTTTCACTCGCTCTGCCCCCGCTTCACCCCCTTCCCAAGCAACCCGCTGCTGCTGCTGCTGCTTGCAACTCCAATGTTTGCATGTCAAATTAAATTTCTATACAAATAGAGGCAGCTGCCTTCGACTGCGACTTTGAACCCGCAGCCAACAAGAGAAAGAGATGGAAAAGTGAAAGGCTAGGAGGATACTGAAACTATTTTGGAGGAATATGTATTCCATATGACTCTGGACCGCCTTTAATGATGATAAATGCGACGCTCAAGTTCCGCCACATTTAGCGACAAAATATTTTCCAAAAATCAGCGTCTCACTTCAAAAATGTTGAGTTGAGTGTGCAAGCGAGACAGCAATAGAGTGTAACCCTAACACGCCGATTGGGTTACACAACAACAACAACAACAACAGGAGCAAGGACAAAGAGTAAAGAGGGCGCAGGACGCAGGACGAAGGACGCATGCGCAGCACGCTCAACGCATCCTTTCGACAACGTGTCAAAGGTGCGTTGCGCACGCGCTGAGTTTCGATTTTATTCGATGTTCCTCTTCTTTTAAAATTTTTATTGACTCGCCCCTCTGTCACTGCAAATTTTTTTGGCTGCGTGATGCGCACAATGATATCGCAGCGAATAAAAAATGTTAACTAGTATTACGAACATTCTATGCTACTTTGTAGTCCCATCAAACCGCACCCCTTTTGCCCACATCCACCTTAATGCCTTGTATGTTGCCATTTTGCGACGATCCATTCTTTGATTCTCATTTTTTTGCTTATCACATTTTTTAAAAAGCAAAGTTTTTGATAAATGCAAAGCAGGGTTGAACATTTTGTAGTGTGTGTGTTCATAGGCCATGCCCACATTTCATAACTCCCTTTCCACCCCTTTTTGTGGCATACAAAAAATTGCTTAGGCAGCTGCACATTTTGCTTTACGCGCGATTTTTTACTTAAAAAAATGGAAAAACTAATTGTATGAAAAAATGTGTGGAAAAAAACTCGAAAATCGGCTTAAGTGACATTTAACCTCTTGATGTTGTTTTTCTTTTTGTAACGTAACGTATTTTTATGGTTGCCTGCATAACATCGCGAATATTCTTGGGAAAAATGCATTTTAAATTGTCAGGAAATTGCACAAAAAGTAATAAAAAATGTTGCTGGTTGGTTTATGGCAAAGAAAGAGTTGTGATTGCACATGAAATCTAGAGTGAAAATCCATTTTCTTTTTTACCCAAAAATTGCCAAAGAGCAAAGTATGAGAAAGTGTTCTATCGGGGCTGTCAAGTAAAATTTAACGGTTATTTTCTGTTTCGATGTTTGTAAATAAAAATTGAGCTGGAGGATAGCGTATTGCAGAGGCGACTATTATTCCAAAAGTTTCTCACTCACCACAAAAGAACTAACGTTGTAAGCGCACAAAAGCTCTCAGCTGTCAAAGAACAAAAGCTCAGCTTCGTCGTTCTTTTAATGACTATATTTGCTGTTTGCTGCTTAACGCTTCTTCTTTTGGTTTTTTTTTTATGATTAAGTGGTAGTCAAACTAATTGTATATAATCTGTATTTAATATATTCAATTTTATAATGAAAATGATCATGGGTTAACGCCTTCAACTTACCCCCTTTCACACTGCCTACCTCTCCCACGTGTGGGAGAGCAGGCCATAATTATCGCATATTTCCAGCCCATTTTCACTTCATTTAAAATCACAAAAAAGCAAACGCAAGGCAACGATGAATTTAAATAGAAATATAGATTAAATTAAATATATGTATTTACTATAAATTTACGCAATTATTGCCGTATTTTCTTCTACTTTGGCATTTGCTTTATTTGCGACGTGCAATTACAAAACGAACACAAAACCGAACCGAAACAAAAACACAAACGAACACACACATACACACACACACGTCACGAGCCGCTGCACCTGCGCATGCAAAACGCGTAAATAAGGCAGAAACGGAGACGAAGACGAAGAAATGCCGACTGAAGGTGCCTGGCACGAAATTTATGCAAACGAGCAGCGAAGTGTAGAAAGGCGTGTATTAAGTGAAAGAGACGAAGAGCGCAAAAACTTTGCAGACTGACGCCAACGCATCGCAAAATTAAATGCGCTAATTGTGCTGCGACGCAGTGTGGGGGGGAGCGAACGAACGAACGAAGAAGAGTAGTGAGTGATGGCGTATGCAAAAGCCTCAACTCATTCACGATTGCGTGTTGAGAGCACATTAAACAGAGCGCACAGAGAGTGAACCAGAGAGAGGGACCCGCTATTTAAATGAGCTTTAAGCTTCGACGTACGTATGTTATGCTTGGCCTAACGACTTGGACATGCATTGGGCGGTCTGTGTCTCCGTATGTGTGTGTTGGTGTGTGTGTGTGTGTTTTGTTTTCGTTGCTACTGCTTTGTGTGTGCGCGACAAAAGAAGAAGATCAATGTGCATGCAATAAATTGTACTTACAAAAGAATAGCACAACAACAATAATAATCACTGCGCGTTGCGTAGCCATATAGCGCTGGCTCTCTTGCTCTCTCACTCTTATTCTTCTCTTACAATGTTACAGTTATGCCCGTTACGCAGCGGGTGCAATGCAACTGTTCCAAACTCTATGACTCGGTGACTGACTGACTGACTGTTTGTGAAAGAGCGAGACAAAAGCCAGAAATTGCACTTGGTTTGCATTGTCCTTGCGCAAGATGCTGTTCCCACGCTACGAAGGCAAAGGGAGAACAAACACCTACTTTGATTTCTATGGATTTACACCTGGACAACGGAGAGAGGACACATTTTGATGCTGCAGGTTGGCCTTTTGATGTGCATCCTTCGATTCTCAATTCACTTTGACTGCTCCCGGTACTTAATTAAAACCCAGAGCTGACATCAGATTTATGGCCCCTGCCAAGGCTGCAATCTTTTTGGGTGGCACTTCCTCGTAATTGTTGCCACTCTGGCCTCACAAAAATTTCGATTTCTATTCTTCTGCTCGACTCCCTCAACTACATACAACATACATCTGCACCTCTGTCAAACGGTAGAACATCTAATAATTTCATCGTCCTTATTACAATGCAATTCGTTTGCAGTTTTTTATGTGCTTGTGTTTTGTATCTTAGTGGCTTAGTGCCAAATGCGAAGCATTATCCCTGAACGCGGCGCGTTCTTAGAAGTTATTGATCTCAGGTTGCGCAACAGGCTATGTTTTAGGTTTTTGAGCCAGCGAACCGAGAAATTGGTCAGAAATACCGCAAATTTACTAACAAAACGATTTCGATTAAAACACGAAGAAAAGTTCGAGAAGAATAGAGAGAGAGATGGATTAGTTTAAGATTGATAAATATGGGCATAGTTCGAAGATATCGGGGACTTAAAAAGATTATAGTGTGGCACAATATTGTGGCAAAGATCAAAAAGATTGCAACCATGTGAAGTTTATTGCGAATATTACACAAATTTTAGATAATTTACATTTAAGGTTTAGAAAACATTCTTCAAAGAAACTAATTACAAATTCCAGATTTTCGAATAATGCCATTTCTATACTTGATTTTACTTACTATATTACTATATATTTAAATTCTATATATAAAATACTATTATCCATTTCTATACTTTATTTCCAAAATTGTTTATTTCATTTAAATTATTTATATATTCTTTAAATTTCTTTGTATTATATTTACAAAATTTAATGAATTTCTTTTTATTTTATATTTTGTATAATATATTTTTAAAATTTGATGATTTTCTTTTACTTGTATTCATTCCTTCCCCATCTTCTCACCATTTCTTTCCCTCTTCCATACCATTCTCAAGTTCTTTTCTTCGCTACTTTACACAATGCATATGAAAATTATTTCCATATGAACTGTTGCTTAAGCATTTTTGCCTCATTATGGGGGGTTATGCACTCGTTATGTCAGGCTTCAACGCCTTGCCATGAAAATACGTCAGCTTTACAGTTTTCCCTAGCTAAACGGGACACGGGCCACATGCGGAGCCACTTTGAGCCACTTGAGCCAATGAAATGCCACCTTGACCCGGTTGATTTTTGAAGAGCTCGTTTTTCGTTATCAGCATATTGCGTTGAGTTTGAGTTTGCGCATGGAGATTGTGTTTTCCCCCCGGGGGAAATATTAAAATGAAATCCACACAAGGAGTGAATGCGTTTTTTTATTATGTAAATCAACCCCTTTTTTTTTGTTGTGGACTAACGACACACAGGGGAGGCGTTTTTTTATGAGCAGCTTATTCAAATGGCCGACGAATCGAGTCGTAAAAAAAAGGGTTGCTGTGATTTTCCATATGACTTTTTTGTGATGTCTAGGCTTATGTAAATGTGCATGACAACCCTTTTGAGCGGGTTATCGCTGATTGGTTCGTTGCGTAATCTATTCAAATATGAAGCCTACTAACAAAATGGCGTATTCACAACTCAATCTTTTTCTCTTGCAGTTGGCAACTTTAAATTCGAGACACTACTGAAGAGTCAACAGAAAAGCGAAGCGCTAACGAGCTGCGAACCGAATGAGGAGTCACAGGATGATAACGAGGATGTTGACACAAATATGCGCGATGTCAGCGCAAATCACAGACACCACGGCAAGGACAATGGCAACTCCTTGCTGCAGTCAAGTGATGAATTTGTCGAACAACAACAACAGCAACAACAACTTGGCAGCAACTGTGCAACGTTGCTGTCGCCTTTCAACTTGAAAACAGAGCCCGAACTTCTGCAGCGGGTGGCAGAAGATGAGCAGGCGGAACAGGATGAAGAGGAGCAGAAAGCAAGACAGCAACAGGAGCTGACACTCTTTGAGCACTTCAGCAATGCCAGTGCCAAGGATGTGCGCGATTTGGAGCACTGCTTAAAGCTGCAGGACCAAAACGGTGAGCTTCTCAACTTAAAATTTCATATTGAATAGAAATAAGAGCGAGTGCACTTAAGCATATTTTGTATTGGTAAAAGAACTGTATATCATTTCTTTCTATCAAACACTTCTAAATGAAATCAAAGAAAATGAAAATATAATCGGAAATATATGAAACGTGTTGTGAAATATATAGTTCATATTAGATATATATATTTCATCTCATTTGTTATAGAGATTTTGTATAACAAAGTATTTTTTTTATTCATATTTGCTATTCAGCTGTAAACATTGAAATAGATATACTGCGATAGAAACTACTTCTATATAGCAGTTATTATAGTTATTCATTTTTGGAGATAAGAATAAGACAAACATTTGATTTGTAGTGCTGTATGTAATAGGAAATTTTCTTAAAATTTAAATCTTTATAGAATTATACCTTGTAGAAGAATGCTACTAAAGATTAAAAGAGTTAAAGAGACAAAAGAAAAGTGTTTAAACCTTTAAAATATATAAAGAACTATCTATAAAATTAAAATGTTCTGTATGAGGCGAAATGTGTAAACCAAGATATTAAATTAATTACATTTCTAAGGTATCATAATAGTTCCATTTGCATACTCGATTTTCATTTCTAAATATATTGATTTCCTTTAAATTCTATATACACTCCTGCCCATAATTATACGACACTTCTAATCATTTTGTTTCGATGCTTGTGGCAGAATGTTAAAGCGAAAAGAATCAAAATAAAGTATGAGGAATGTTAGCACAAACAGATATTTGACTCTGTTTCCTGTCTTCCGTTTGCCGTGTACAAAATATTATATTTGAAAATTCAATTTTTATATTGACCAAATTGAAACGTTATAAACCTTACTATTTATTTTATTTATTATAATTTTTTAAGAAGTATTACCAAATTGTTGAATATAAGCACAATTCTATATTCAAATTCCTATTTGCTTACTTCAAACTCTTTCATATTTAATCAGAATATTTTTACCCACCATTCAATTTTTTAATTCTATTCCTATTTTCCATATATTTATTTGCCCTCTTTAGTCGCTAGCGCATTTAATCAAAATCCTTTCAGGCCACCCTCAAATTTTTTAATTGAATCTGAATTCTATAGTCAAATTCCTATTTTCCATATATTCATTTTGCCTACGTTAATCGCTAGCGCATTTAATCGACATCTTTTCATGCCACCCTCAACCCAAAAATCCTCAGAAAACAATTTTTGCGATAAAAATCACATTTTTGCTCCAAAATATTTTGGCAATGGGGTGTTAAGCACCCCTTTAGCTCTCTGCTTTGTTTACAAAACTCACCCCCTCAGTGCGATTGTGTGTGTGTGTGTGTGTGTGTATTAATTAAATTTGTCCGTCAGCTTAATCGCCCGTTAAGCATCTTAAACCCGGTCAGAAATTTTGCTGAAAACTCTCGCAAAATGTTGAACTCAAGTTACATTTTATTAGTTGGAATAGTTTCTGGGTAGTTAGGAGGGTGTTTCCTATGGCCCAAAACTCTTGCAGCTTGTCATGGCACACATATATTTTATTTCGTATTTGGCGCGAGTTTTGCCCAACGAAATTATGCATGATGTTGTGCCTCATTTTTCAGAGCACTCGACTTGGGTTTTTTATTGCATCCTTGATTTTTTTTTTTTATTTGTGCCTACACAAACATATCTCCAATGACGATTTTAATTCGCTTTTGTCTGGTAACATGATGAAGCATCGATCGATGACATTCAATGGCGTTTTATTTATGTCCCTTCTAGTTTTCTATTTTTTGGGTAAAAAACGACTCAAATCAATTGCGTTGTCTCTCGATAAGGAAATATTCTTGAACAAAGAAAGGTAACGAGCCACACAAAAATGGTAAAAAGGAAGAAGAAATCGAAGAAAACACGCTACGGTTTACGGTATTTTGCGTTTGCATTTGACACCCCAGCTACAAGGACAATCAAAGTCGGAGGCAAAGGACATTCTCAGGTAGTCGAACTTATCGTATGCATATCGTTGCAACAACCCCCAACTCTGTAGTTTATTTTCTTTAGCGTTTTTCTTCCGCTTTTTTTATGCAATTTTTAGCATGAAAATTTACCCAACGGGGTGGTTTTTTTTTTTGGGTTTCTTTTTAGGGAACTTTCTTCGATTTATTTTCTCTCTTTTTTAATTGCGTCTTTGATGCAACGGTATTTGATTTATTTTTGCAGCTTCATCAAATTTATGGACAATCTTTTTTTTTTTTTGCTTAGTTTTCCCACGAGTTTTACGAAAATCTTTTTTGGCAAATCTTGGCTTGATTACGAAGCGTTGTCTTGGGATTAAAGACGCAACTATTGTGGGAAATTCTTTAAAAATGTTGTCATCAACACATCCCGATTAGCTGATAAGAAAAAATCACTTGAGCATTCTGATTTCATTTTCCATTTTTTGTGCCTTTCACCTTTATGGCCACTAAACTGAAAAGCCACAAGAACAAACCCACAAAGCACCACTCGAAATACTCAAAATACTCAAAATACCTGCATGTGCCAAGGCCTCGCTCACTTTATGACTTCATTACGCATTTCACTTTTAGTTGCGAGTGTGTTTTTCTTTTCGTTTCCCAACGAAATTTTACAACTGGCAGCAGAACAAACTATTTATTTACCAAGTACACACGACCTTTTCTCATTTATTTAGTTGTAGTTTCAATTTCAGTTTCAGTTGGAGTTGATTTTTTTTTTCATATTTTCCGGCTGCCCCAATAAAAAATAAAGAATCTAAACTCTTGTTTTTTATGATCTTTTGCCTACATTGACTTAAGTAATTCTCGGCAATGAGTGAAACGTTTACGATTACGCTGATCGAGGTCGGAGGCAAGGACGTTCCCAGTTCCAGAAGAGTTAAAGAAAAACACAACTTCTATGTTTTTTTTATGGGCACGCACAGTAGGCCAGGCCAAGTGCGAACCGAACGGGCAGCAAATAAAAAAGTCAAACGGTTCAGTCAGTAAGTCAAAGTGTTGACCCGCGAAGCCTTCTTCTTCTTCTTTTTTAGCAAGTCCTTGTGAACGTGAGAGAGTGAGAGCGACTGCGAGGGTGAGAGTGAGAGAGTGGGAAAGTGGCTCAGAACCAGTAGCCAATTGATGGCAAAGACAGTCGAAGGTCTAATTAACATGTAGGACCAAGCACAGGATGCTGCTGCTGCTGCTCGTTCCAGGTTTTAAAGAAGTCCAGGGTATCTAAATTTTTTATGATTTACGTGGAAATCGCCGCAATTTACTGTCTTGTGTGTGTGCGTCGTAAAAAATGCAAGGCAGCGCAAAAACTACACCTTAAAAAAGCAAAGAAGTCGTTTAAGAGATACCCTGTAAAAAGTCAAGCTCACAGAGAGAGAGAAACAAATCTAGATTTAAAAAATCTTGCATTAAAATTTTGACGAACTTAAAAAAAATTATTTTATTCCAAGATTTTTATGCTAAATTTGCATTTTAAGATTAAAAATGTGCAAGAATTAAATAAACTGATATTACAATTAACAGCAGATAATAACTTATGCTCTTCAAAGTACGTACAACTTTTTAGAAGAAAGTTCTAATTCAAAGATATAATATTAATTGTCGAACTAATACATGTATCATTAAATTATGTATTATTATAATTATGTTTTATGTAATATTATGTTAAGATGTATAAAACTGAAATTCAAAGAATATGTATTTTACATATAACACATATTATTCGTCTAGGCTTTATAATTAAATTCTTAAGAGCATTTTCAATTTTCGTATATCATTTATAGACCGTTTATTATGAAATTAATAGAATATGTAGCTAACATATTTATACATCTATATACGGAGTTTCAGATCTTTAGTTCACTTCTTATAGAAATGTTCACTTCAGTTTCATATTCAGCTATACTACACTCTCTCCCACAAAACGCATCATAAGTTACAGGGTATCCAAACTATCTCATGCAGTTCAAGTACCACAAATCCTAAGATTCTCTCTGCTCTCTATAGGTGGTTATCGCTAACGGAAATGTTGCGCCTTTTGGGCGTTAAACGCTTTGCCAGGACAAATGGATTTGTACAATTTTTTTTTTCGTGTGCTGCCAGTTTACCTGGTCCAAACTGACAACTACCGACTTTTTATGACTTTGTAACAATTTTTTATGATTTTTTGTTGTTTTTTTTTTTTTTTTGCTGTGCATCTTTTACCTGCTTGCAGCGCATGTTTTTTATACATATCTGGAAAGATGTTTTTTATATTTTATTTATGTATTTATTTCTTCTGGTCACCTTGGAATTTGACTTTTCGTTATAATTTGCTTGTTTTTCTTGACTACTATACATATTTTTTGTGTGTTGGTTTGCTGCAAGTTTTCTAAGAATATGGAAAATTAAAAGGGAAAACAGATTTCTAGAATGGTTTTCATTTTTTACGATGTGAGTTGAAAAGTCAAAAAGTTGTAGAGCGACAAACAAAATTATTTATTAACTGCTTAATTAAAAGAGATCAGATTTTTATTCTTTTTTATAATTATAGTGAACTATTTGTTGTATTTCCTTAAGAATTTTATTAACTCTTGATTATTAGAGAAGAGATTTTAAATATGTACACTTTTACTTTCAAATACTATTTATGATATAAACAAGTTATTAGTTTCTTGACTATTGGATTACTGATTTCAAACATGAAGTTAGATTATAATTTTAAAATAAATATTAACTGCTGCATTTGCTCATAATATTTATTGCACAATTCTGTCGTCCTGTTATATAAATAAAAAAAAAGTCCTAAACAAATCATAATAATAAACGAAGTGGCAAAAGAAAATGATAAAAGTCGAAGCAGCAGTAGCAGTGAAGCAAAGTGGGTGGTGAATGGCTGAGAAATGAAGAGAGTCTGGAGAGTGGGTGAATGGCAGTCTGCATACAGCACATGTGTGCATAAATGAATGGCAAATAAATGCGAGAGCGCAGCCAACAACAACAAGAATAAGCAGCAAAAGAAGAGGAAGACTAGCAGCAAATAGAACAAAGCGCAAAGCGTCGACGACAATGGCACATGAAGCTGTTGCTGTTGCTGCTGCAGTCAACGTCGACGCAGCTTTAAAATATTTTTACATAGCTCATACACACACACACACAGCCACAGACATAGCAGACGCACACGCGCAAGTTTTGACTCAGTATTTTTGAGGCGTGTGCGCCAATCATAAAATAATATGCATACACATACACACACACACACACACACACGTACGCAGCGCAGTCGACGCCAACGCCATTTGAAAGCTAAATTTAAATTTTAAGCCACACCCCAAACAAGCGCACGCATACTGCACACAAACACACACACACACGCATACCTATACGATGACAATGGAGAGTCCAACGAACGGCAGCCCGAGCCGAAGAAACGAACGAAATGCCCCACACACAACCCAAACACAACGCCCGAGACAAGACATTGTAGTAAAATTTTAAAACGTATAAAATGTTGGAGCAATCACACAAGCACACACACTCATACACTCACACACTTATATGTGCGCGCTCACTCAAATGCAAAACGCAGTCTCACTCACTACACCACCAATACACTCAAATGCGCTCTCGCTCATTTCTCCTCTCCAGCGAATGAGATTGAATTGTGGAACGCGTTTCTAACAGGCATTCAAAGCCAGAACGGTAAATAATGAGCGTGCGCTCTAACACACACACACACACACACACGCATATACTTAGCTCACTCACAGACGCACTCACACATGCATAGAGAGCGAGAGCGAGCGAGCGACAGAGAGAGAAAAAGAGACCAATGCTTGGGCTTTCGGGCAATAAGCTCTGTCGGCAGTTCGCTCACACACACACACACGCACACAGTGGCTCCCCCAGTTGGCGGTTTTTCGATCCAAGTTGCAGTTGCCGCGCCGACGTGAAACCAGTTAAACGCGTTGACTCTTCTGAAGCACATCGTGCAGCTCGTGTGTTTTTTATCAAGCTCCAATAAAACACAAAAAAAAGCAAAAGCAAAGCATAAAACGCTCTTTTTTAAATACATACATATATACGCCCCACACGAGTGCGAGACTCAAACAACCCTTACCGCTTTTTTTGGGGTGGCTAACAACAACAACAACACACACGCTCACAAAAAACCTTCCCCTGCCAGAGCAGCCTTTTGATTTTTTTGGGCGCAAAAACACAAATTTTCAACTCAAAACTCGCACTCAACACAAAACAACACAGCACAGCAAAGTCAATGCCGGCTTAGGGAGTGTGGAAGGCATTGAAACGCAGGAGAAGAGAACGAAACAGCAAAAGAGAGAGAGAGAAAGATTGAGAGCAGTGAACGCAAGGCAGACAAAGACAACGTGCATAGACTGCTTGTATTTAGTACCGGCAGCATATATCGTCATCATCATCATTGCCATCATCATTATTGCCTACTGCTTCGGTATCATCATTACCAGCAACAGCAGCAGTAGCAGCAACAGCCAAAGCAGCAACTCAAGCAGTCAGGCCTAGCGATTATCCGTTGAGAGTTGTCCTGCCGCATTGGATCGCTGTGTCGTTGTCAGTTTCATACGAAACACGAACGCGTTTGGACGCAGGCCGGCGCTATTACAACCAAGTATCAATAAAAGAAAATTCACACACACTCACACACACCCAAATAGAAAATAAGAAAACTCTCTGTTCGCAAGTGTTATGCGAACCCAAGTAGTGCAAGTGTTGTAAAAAGCTACCAAAAGAAGAACTTGAATCCAAACATTTCGGTGACAATTTGACAATTTTGAAGTGCAACACAAAACATACAACAACAACATATCCCAAGTATTATAAACAATATTATATATCTGCTGTTTCTGTGAAAATGGTTATGTCGGAGCTACGTTGGCACACCGCTAGTCCCGAGGATAATACAAATTCCTTGAAGCATGATTTGCTAAAGACTAACAACAACAGTGCCAGAGACGCCGTCCACCTCATGCAGAGTCGATGTAAGTTTTTCTCTTTCAATAGTTCAATGTTTTCTATAAAAGAGTGTGATTAAATCACATCACAAGTTGATTACGATTTTACATTATCTACAAGTTTCTTATAATCAAAGGAAATCTAAGCTTTTGTCTTTGGGAAACATTTGTTGATTATCTTACAATTTGAATTCGAAAAGTTTACTATATTTTTAATATTATCTGAAAGTTCCTTATAATAAAAGGAAACTAAGCTTTTCTTTAAGGAATAATTGTTGATAATCTCACAAATTGAATTGGGAACTTCTACTATATTCAAGTTTACTATATCAACAAGTTTTCAACAACAAAATTATTTGAAATTCATCTTATTTGATTTCTATCTCTATTATTTGGTATAGTTAAAATTATTTTGTATTCACCTTATAGTGCAAAGATAATCTAAAATACTATACTTGATACGAAATTTTATAGTATAGAAGATAATGGAAATCATAGTTTGTTTTAATAGGAATCATATTATGCTGCTAGTTTTAGCTTAAAAAGAGCTTTACGAATTCTTCTTTATCTTAACGAGAAATATACTTTTAATGCTCAAAACATTTTCTTAATTTTCCTATAACTATTTTTATTGTTAAAAGAATATATTTATGCAAAGTTTGATTTATAAAATTTGCTAATGGTTTGAATTTTAAAGTCTTTCTACAAGTAAATATATATAATATATAATTAAAGCTCAAAACTTGATCTTAACTTCTTTCTAACTATTTTCATTATTATAAGAAAATAATAATGCCAAGTATTGTTTACTTAATTTGCTAATAGTTTAACTTTTAAAGCTTTTTCCCTCTTTTACTTTATTATTATATTAAAGAGTGCGTCTGTCTACTTATTTATCAAAATTCTTCATCAAATTTATTTAAATATTTAATATTTAAGTAAAATTTTAACAATTGTTGAATGCATTAGAGTTTCTGTCCGCTTATCACGCAAAAAAATTAATGACTCAATTCACTAAAATATGCAACAAAGGCATAAGAAAATATCGGCTTTGAAATGGGAAACCATTTTGCTAATCTATATAGAAATTCAATTTCATCACAAGCTAAATTAGCATTGACTCATTGAGTTCCGTTCGCTATAAGAAAAAACCCCCTAATGTCCACTAAAGAAGTAGTTTAATATATGCTAGCACTCAGGTGTCGTCTCACTATCAGAAATATCAGTTCCCTCCCAAAGCGACCCACTTAGGGAAAAATAGCTATAACTAAGAATTGGATGGAGGGAATTACGAATGCAGTTCATAAAATAAATGAAAAGCCTATTTTTTGAAGACGCATTTCTTGCACAACGCAAATGACCATGTATTCAATTTAGTTTTGCTTATCAATCTGGTTGGTTGGTTGTAAAAAACGAGTTGTCTAACATACTATATATGTTATTCGTAGTATTATGGCTAATGGGGTCTTGAATAACCGATAATTTATTGCTTTAATGAGCTGTACTTTCGATAGTTCCAATTGATAGAGAGATAGATAGAGATTTTCAAGAGCTCTACAGCTAATGGCGCAAGCTCTTGAGTTGATTTTATATAAGTCTCTCGCTCCATCTCGCTCACTCAATCTTTCTGCGCTGACCACAGCGCTGCGATAACCTATAGCTTGTACTATATAATAGTAGTATGTCTCATGATTTCCATATACTCTTATCGCATCTTGATACTTTGGCGTGCTTATCTGGGACACCTGCACGAAAAAAAAACAGTGTTGAACCAGAATTCTGGGTAAACAAATTTCGTCATAGCTGGTCGAATTGTTTTTAGTAGTTCTTTTTCGTTTTTCTTTTTTCTTTTTTTGCTGATTATAATAAATTAATCGATTGGTCGCTCGAACACGACAATAAGTTTTAAATTAATATACTTCGATTTATCTGCGCGGTGCGATTGACGACAATGTTTCGTTTTTTTTTTTTTTGTTTGGGGCCGCAACACGGATTATTTTTAGTCAGCTTGCAGGCAATGAGCTCATTACGCTCTTGGCTCTTGTGATAACGAAACGCGAAACGAAACGGCTCGAAGGCTGTCGTTGATAACAAGTTGGAGAAGAACAAGTTCGAACTGGTCAAGAAAGAGGGCGTGTTTTGATGTTTGAGTATTATGGCCAACAATTCTTGGAAATGCCACAATAAACAGTTCGAACAATTCAACAATTCAACGCGTTAACTTTCGAGTATTTCGAGTGCAATCGACGCGGAAATCGACGACTTCCGTTTTAGCGCCTAAAAGCCGACTAAGCTCTCTACTATCTATCTTGCTCTCACTTCATACTTCTTCTCTGTCTCTGTGTGTCTGCGCTTTGTTTTGCTACGAAAATTCATATGAAACAAAACACACAAACACACACAAGCACACGCAGTCATCATTATTTCGGGGGTCAAGAGTTCAAGACACGCAGCTTCCGACGCCGCCAAAAGGCGACCACAAAAGCAGAAACAACAACGACTCAATCGATAGCCAGTCTGCGCACGTGATGTGCACACACACACACACTAGTTCCTTCTTTCTCCAACTCCCTCACACACACACACACACACACACACAGCTGTCGAGGTCATTGACTAATTGTGCAAAAGTATCTCCCGCTGAGCGAATTTTCGTTGAGGGTGAAAACTTGTGGTTTTTGCATTTCGCCTGGCAATTGTAAAATTTATTTTTCGAAACATTTCATTTTCATTGGCGGGGGTGACTTTTCTCCACACACACACACTTAAATATGTTACATAATTTATGTGGCATTTTAACGCATTTTTGGAAATTAGTTTGCTTCGGCGACGCCTTAAGTGCTGCTCCACGATTGGGTTACGATTGCAACTGGCAACTGGCAACTGGCAGCAGGCAGCAAGCCATATGCCACACATTCAGTTCTCAGTTCGTGTGCCACACTTGAGTTTTGTCGTGTGGCAGCAGCAGCAGCAACAACAGCACATATTGCCGCTTAATTAGCTCGAGAAAAGTGTGCCATAAGTTGCCTAAAGAGTGTGAACTAGAACTCAAAGGATTGCGCTACTACTGTATTTATTATCTCTGGGGAAACAACCCAATAATTCTCAGTAGTATATCACTCAGACTTTTGCCAGATAAAGCGCCTGCTGGAATGCGTCAGCAAAAATACAATACAATACAAAAGAAGTACGCTTATATTATGTAAAACACACACACAATCTGCAATTTTTATGGCCAACAATTATTGGTATTCCCCGATCCCTGTCAACTGATTTTTCGCTTGATTGGCGCAGATTAAGTTTGTAATCACTTGAAACACTCGAAAGTTGCATATAAATAACATAAATTAATAATTGAAAAATTGTTTGACTTACACATAAATTAAGGGCCAAATAGAAAGCTAAAAATAAGAAAGAAAATGGTGAAATTAATACAATGTTAGAATATTAGAAATAGGGCAGCAAAAAAAGTACATAAAAGTATAAAACTTATGATTGAAAAATGCAGTTAAAATAAAGATGATAAAGGTATTAGTTTCACACTGATTATATTAAATAGAAATATAGACAATTATGATTGAAAAATATTGTTAAAATAGAGTAGTAAAAAAATGAAATAAACATAATGAGTCAGTATTTCAAATAGAGCAGCATTGAATGAAAAATATTGTTAAAATAGAGTAGAAAAAGATGAACTTAAGACAATGATTTAATATTTTAAATAGAATTATGATTAAAAAACATAGTTAAAATTGAGTAGGAAAAGGTGAAATTAATATCATGATTATATTACATAGAAATATAAAAATTGTGATTGAAAAATATTGTTAAAAGAGAGTAGTAAAAGATAAATTTAAATTAATGATTTAATATTTGAAATAGAGAAACATTGATTGAAAAATATTGACAAAACCGACCCGAAAAATATAAATTTAAAACAATGATTTAATATTTGAAATAGAAATAGATAAAATATTTAAATAATAAAGTAGAGCTAACTAACTGTAGAAAAGACGAAACATGAATCTTCAATTAGTCATCAATAACTTTGCTTTTGTGCTGCCTTCTTTGTAACTTAGTAAAGTGTTGCAATAGTTGCATGCCACAAACTATTTATAGCTCAGTTCAGTTTGTTGCCACAAAACTCATAAATTAGCCAAAGTCGCCTCGTTGAGGACGCGCCTTGATAGCCGCTCATAAAATGCAACTACAAGGTACAAAAATTTCAAATTCAAATTGAACACAAGCAGCAGCAGCAACAGCAACAGCGACAGCAACAGCCGAGGTCCAGGTGTTCCCTTAGCGAGCGCCATAAAAATATCCTTTTATGCAGCAGCGTGTCCTGTCTGCAGCCATTTGGTCAGTTAGCTAGCTAGCAAATGTTTCGATATCGATTTTGGGGGGCACCAAAAGCATTAAGTTGTGCATTTCTTGGAATTTTCTTTCGCATTCTCTTAAATTGTGCCCAGTTTATGCCTGCTACGTGTTGTCGTGTGTGTTGCCCCCTCAAGTGGATGCAACTTTGTCAGTTGCTAGTGCTGCAACTTTAAGTGCATTGAATTTAGCGATCTTAAGACTCCATTTCTAACTCTTTCTCTATCTAATTCTTTCTTCTTTTAAGTGCATTAAGTAAAGCTCTGTTACTTTAGAGATCTCGTGGTTTATTCTTAAGAATCGTTTTCTAGATTCTTTCTTCTTAGAAGTGCATTAAGTAAGGTTCTCTTACTTTAGCGATCCTATGATATATCCATAACTCTCTCTTTAAGATTCTTTTGTCTTTTAAGTGTATTGTGGTATATTCTCTAATTCTATAATTCCTAACTCTCTTTCTCCGATTCTTTCTTCTTTTATGTACATTAAGTAAAGTTTTTTTACTTTAGCTATCTTGACTATATTTCTAACTCTCTCTTTCCGATTCTTTCTTCTTTTAAGTTCATTTACTTTAGTACTCTATCTTTCCGATTCTTTCTTCTTTTAAGTGAATTAAATAAAGTTCTCTTACTTAAGCGATAGTATATCCTCTTGACTACATTTCTAACTCTCTCTATCCGATTTTTTCTCTCTTTCTTGCAGATATCAGTCGCCTGTCGCGTTCGCCATCGCCGCTACAATCGAACGGTAAGTGCTCTATGCATATTATTTTAGACTAGACCCACTTTCGAGTCCATTAGCGCATCAGCTGTTGTCCGAGTGCATCGGAAACCCATTGGCAAGATTTACGATTTGTCCACTTTGAAAATACGTAGCATATAACATATATAGTTTTGGGTCCACGAAACATCTGCCGTGGCATCAGTTTCACAATAAACACGATTGAAAACAGAGAACGAAATAGAGAGCGAAAGAAAGAAAGAGAGAGAAGTTGTCAGCAACCCCTTGATGTGTGTGTTTTGAGGCCTATAGGCACTCGCTGGCCACGCGCTGTGAGGTAAGGGTTATAGGGATAGGGGAAATAGGGATAGGTATAGGTATAGAACTAAATGTGCGAGGGGTTAAATATAGACTAGGGGTAAGAATGCGGGAGTGGGGGTTGCAGAGGTACAATGGCTGTCAAAACTTTTGTCGCCGTGATTGAGGGAAAACGAGCACAAACTAGGGATAACGGGTGTATCTTTAAGTTGATTTTGATGTCTTCCTAAATGCTTCGGCGAGTGTGTAAGAAGTGTGTTTGGGATGTGTGTGTGTGTGTGGCTTAACAGCTTCTTAAGTAGTTCTCGCCTGATTGCATTAGGTGACAATTGTCGTGTTATTGCGGGGCGTAGCTAATTGAGGTTTTGCCTTTTCAGGGCGCGTTCTAATTGTTAAACCTGAAGAAATAGTTCGTAGTTGACTTTGCTACTTGTGCTCCAAATCGAACTCTTACTTTATTCAAGCTTATTATTATTCATAACTCGTTATGGTGCCTTGAAACTGCGTAAAATTTGCAATTCACACTTTACAAATTTCATGGCATGGCATGGCATCATCATCATCATAATCAAGTCGATTCGTATTGAGTTCTTGGTTCACGCCCACGTTCCACGTGCCAAGAACTTCGTTAGTCACGGCCAGGACTTTCCAAGGCATCCCTTTTTGTGCCATAATAGAACCTTTTTTTTTTTTGTGCTCTTGGCCTCCTTGCTTTTATATTATTGACAGCATTTCGCTTGATTTGAATTCGTGTGTGTGTGTGTGTGTGTGTGGGAGAGCAGCCGGACACAGTTGCTGTGATTTCTTTCACATGAGCTGAGCTCCCCCGTTGAACACATATTTACATATATTTTATGCAAAAATTATGCCGTTATGCACGAGTGTGGGAAGTCAAACTGACCATTTGCCTTTTTTATTGGCTGCCCAAATGCTCAGAGGCGTCTCAATAAAAGGGGACTAACCTCATGTAACTCGACTGTTGATAGTAGAAACGAAAAAATTAGAATGAATTTCAAACTGAGTCAAGTCTAGACGGTGAATTATAGCAATTCAACTATCACGATTCTATCTATAAGCAAACTAACTATCGTAACTCAGAAACTAGTTGAGTTACGTTTATTAAATAAAGACTATAGTAAAGTGTAGAGTTTTAAAAGAATAATTTGACTAAAAGTACTATCCCTAGCAGTTACCCAACTATTGTAACTCAGCTGTTACTTAACGTAGCTTTATGAAATTTCGTAAGCCGTTACTACAACTTAAGAACAGACTTTTAAAAGACTTTCCAGCTGAAAAGCACAATCCCTAACAGTTGCCCAACTATTGTAACTCAGCTGTTAGTGAACGTATTCATTGGCAATTTCTTACGTCTATTACTCCCACTATTGGGATACACTTTTCGCCTACGCTCCTGACCGGATGTCTTCACACAACACATACAAATCGAATTTGCACATCATCTGAATACCAAATGGCCGCACGTAGCCGCAGCGCATATAAGAAAACAAAATTTGAGTCTCTCTCGCCGAAGGATGATGATGATGAGACTATGGCTGGACCATGTGGGACAACCACTTGGGCGAATAAGTCATCAAATTCACGTAGCATTCAACCACCAACAGCACAAACCTGAACCACACAACTCATAAAGTAGCCACAGCAAACATATGCAAAAATTTTTGTGTGGGTCTCTGCAACGGACACAGCTGACCGAACGTCGATGGGAAAAATGAGAAATGGGAAATGCGAAATACGAAATACGAAATGGAAATGCCACAATTGAGATTTCAAGTCGAATGAGAGCACTTCAAAGGGGGCTGCTTTGAAAAGGGTTTAAGGCTAGCTCAACTTTTGATTGCCAGCTTTGAAGAGAGGGTGGCACAACATCAGCAGCAGCAACAACATCAACAACAACAGCACAAAAATGAGCTGCGACGCATTTAAATATTATTGCAAATCAATTGACAGAGAGTAAAACTTCCCCCCCCGTTCGCTCTCTCTCTCTGTCTTCACTTTCCTTTGTGCAAATAAAATGCATACAAATAGCAAATTTATACAAATCGTTTGGCCAAAAGCATTTGAAATGCTAAAATGGCACTTAAAAGCAGCCAAAATGAAAAGAAAACACGACAAATCCATTTGATGTACCAAGCTTGTGTGCAAAGGTGAAACTAACTATGTAAACTAACAGTTTGGCAAGGCTACGCTTTGGCATAATATGAGCTAACAGCCCACCCTTTCTCTCTATTTTTCTTATTTGTGTGTGTGTGTGTGGTCCACGTGTGGAAAGCCTTTCACCCAAAAACTCAACCGACTATGAAATTGAAACAAAATTATGCAAACGTATGCGTTCTGTATGCTAAAGTTATGCAAAGGACAAACGCTTGACAAACTTGAACAGGCTGGACGTTGTATTTAATTTAGCATTAACTGCAAGTTTCTCGGGGGTTCCAAATATTTCGCATCAGCTGTGTATTTTATAAAAGCGGTTCATTTAACAGTTTTTATAAAATTTCATAGGGCCTATGTTAAGTAATAGTAGGAAATAGTGGGAGTAAAAGACATACGAAATTTCAAATCGATGCGCTGCCTAATAACTGAGTTACAATAGACGGGCAACTGTTAAGGATAGTACTTTTCAACTTGAATGTATTTTAAAATTTCGTTTTTTAGTTGTAGTAGATGCATACAAAAATTTCATAAGGCTACGTTGAGTAACAGCTGAGTTACAATAGTCGGGTAATTGTTAAGGATAGTACTTTTCATTAAAAAAGGCTACACTTTACTAAGACGTTGACTTGATATGCTTAACTTAAATAGTTGCTGAGTTATTATAGTTAGTTTGCTTATAGATAGGGTTGGTATAGTAGAATTGATGTTATTTAATATCTAGATTTGGCGCAGTTGGAAATTCATTAATTGGCAAACTTTCCTGTAAATTTCAGATTATTATAAATATTTATTATATTGCTGAACTTTTTTGATAATACTATTTACATTAACATATCCAGTAGTAAGAAAATGATATCAATGAGTCATAGATCTGTTATTAAGAGACATTTTAGAATGTGGCAATATATTTTTCCATCATTCGTTTATTCGTTCTTTCTTTCTTCCAATAAGGTATCTAATAGCTCCCTCGCAATAGCATTTCTACAACACTTGTAAATAATTTTCTAACCCTTATTACGACTGAACTTGTTTTGATTATAATATTAACATTAATATTCAGTTTAGTATGAAAATCAAATCAAGGAATCAAGTTTCTCTTATTTTTTTAGGCATTTTATTATGTGAGACTTTTAATAGTAAATTTTCCCATCAGTTTATTGGTTCTCCAAGTCTTTCCTCCATTAAAGCTGTTTCACATTAACATTTCTACAACATTTCCCCATTTTTATGCTCTTAATTCACAGCTTCAGATTGCGATGACAACAACTCGAGCGTGGGCACCTCCAGCGATCGCTGTCGCTCGCCCTTGAGTCCCGCCTTGTTGCTGACCCAGCAGCAGGCGAAGCGACAACTGCTGTCGATGCCACATCCGGCTCACCACCACAATCATCATCATCATCATCATAATCAACAGCAGCAGCAGCAGCTGCATCACAACAACCATCATCAGGTGTACAAAATGGAGCAGCCCGATGAGGATTACGACGATGCCAATGGCGGCGCCTTGAACTTGACCAGCGACAACTCACGTCACAGCACACAATCCCCATCGAATTCGGTAAAATCAGCGCTTGCCGCATCGCCGCCCAGCGCTGAGCTGCATCATGCGTCGCCGTCACCGTCACCATCGCCGGTGGCGCCAATGATCTCGCCTGTGCTGCCGCCCACCGTGGCCACGCCCACGCCCACCTCAATGGCAGCAGCAGCGGCGGCGGCAGCAGCTGTGGCCACCACGGTGGCAAGTGGCATGCAACCAATGTTGGCATTGCCGGGACTCTCCTCGCCTCAGGCGCAATTCGCTGCCGCTGGCTTGGGTCTGAATAATCCACTCTTGGCTGGCTCCATTTCGCCGCAGGATTTCGCCCAGCTGCAACAGTTGTTGCAACAGCGTCAGGTGGCGTTGCAGCAGCAGTTCAACAGCTACATGGAACTGTTGCGCAGCGGTTCGTTGGGCTTGGCACAAGATGATCCGGCGCTGAACACTCAGGTGGCAGCCGCCCAGTTCCTCATGCAGAGTCAGTTGCAAGCGTTGGCTCAGGCCACGCAGCAGTTGCAAGCGCTGCAGAAGCAACAGCAGCGTCAGCAGGAGCAACTCCAAGAGTCGCTCTCCCTCTGCAAGTCGCCGCTGCTGCAACCGCGCAGCTCGACGCCACACACTCGCAGTCCTCCCGCTGCAGCTGTGCTTGCTGCTGCAAGTCCGGCCAGCTCGCCGCATTTGCATCATCCGCTGCAGATAACGCCGCCCAATTCGGCAGCCAGCCTGAAGCTCAGCGGCATGCTGACACCCTCCACACCGACAAGTGGCACCCACAATCATAATCACAATCACAGCCAGAATTCGATCACAACGCCACAGCCCAAGACGGTGGCAAGTGCGGCAGCTGCCCGAGCTGCGGGCGAACCTTCACCGGAGGAAACCACCGATCTGGAGGAACTCGAGCAGTTTGCCAAGACCTTCAAGCAGCGTCGCATTAAGCTCGGTTTCACCCAGGGCGATGTGGGCTTGGCCATGGGCAAACTCTATGGCAATGACTTCTCGCAGACGACAATCTCGCGCTTCGAGGCGCTCAATCTGAGCTTCAAGAACATGTGCAAGCTGAAGCCGTTGCTGCAAAAGTGGCTCGACGATGCCGATCGCACCATTCAGGCCACCGGCGGTGTCTTTGATCCGGCCGCGTTGCAGGCCACGGTCAGCACACCGGAGATCATTGGCCGTCGTCGCAAGAAGCGCACCTCGATTGAGACCACAATTCGCGGTGCTCTCGAGAAGGCTTTCATGGCCAACCAGAAGCCCACCTCGGAGGAGATCAGCCAACTGGCCGATCGCCTTGGCATGGAGAAGGAGGTGGTGCGTGTTTGGTTCTGCAATCGCAGGCAGAAGGAGAAGCGCATCAATCCCTCACTCGACAGTCCAACGGGTGCCGATGATGACGAATCGTCCTACATGATGTCCTAAACAGTTGTGTAGGGAGAGCGAGAGCGAGAGCGAAAGAGTCGTAGATTGGGACAAAGACAGTGCAATGGGCGCCAGGACACACACAAACAACAAAATAGCAGCGCTCAGCTTAACTAACTACAAGCAGGTGTGTACAAGTTATTACTAATAATTTTAAACGAAATTTGAAAGCAACTAGTGATAAATATTTCTAGAAATATAACTTCTAACAGCAAATTTGAATTTAAAGAATTAGGTTAGGTTCAAACAATGTTTTTAATAGAATTTATTTTCAAGTACAACAAAACTGAAGAAGAGAATTTAAATTTAAAAGAAACTTCAGAAACTCAACTTCAAGCAGCAAAAAATATAAACTGGCAACATTCCAGAACCAAATTCTTTAGTTAGAAACTAATTTCGTATACAGAATTTTAATACAAAACAAAGTTAATTAGTTCAAAAATAGAAATCTAAAAAATTGTCAATATTAATTTGATGTAGAAGTTTATTAACAGTATAAAGAACTTCAACTAAAATCTTCAAGTTAAATTCAAAGTTCAATATTAAAAGTTTAGTTTACTAGCATTGCTGTTGTTGAATAAGTGAAGAAAAACTATAATTCATATATAGAATTTTCTGATAACTTGAATATAAACAAATTATAATATCAATTTAACTTAATTTATGACAGTTATTTTTGAGTCAAATATATAAATAATAATAATAAAAAGCAAATTACTAATTTTCTTATCTATTGTCTGCTCTTTCTTGCAGGTTCAAAGTCGCAAACACATCAAATAGTAGTTTAATTCTTCACTATGATTCGGTTTCAACAGCCAATCACACACAACTAGACACACACACACACACACACACCTATACACCCACAACTACACACACACACACACACACACAACAATGTGGTTTGTTTATGTTAACTATTATTGGTATTTATTGTATTTAATTGTAATGACAGTTTGTAAGAGCAACAAAAACAAAAGTGGGGGGGAAAATTCCATCAAAAATTGCTGCTCAAGTGAACCGAAGAACTAGTTCCGCGGTTCACTTGAACACCAACATTTTGATGGTGCAAACAAATTGAAGCAATCGTCTCGTGTGTGTGTGCTTGAGCACAAGGCAAGTGCTTTCAATTTGTAATTAAATGTCGCGTGCAACACTAATCGTTTTTACAGCAACCGATAAAAAAGAGTCAAGTAAAATAGTTTCTAGAGAATACTTGTAATTTCACAAACAAACAAGAAAACAAAAAACTAACAAACATATTTTTAACTTTTTCATATTATCAACTTTTAAGCATATTTATTTTCTTCGTGAATACTGTGATAATCAATTGAATGATTTTTAATTTTAATTAATAACAAGCAAAACAATTAGCATTACTTTAAATGTTGTATGGGCAAGTAACAAATAACTAAACAATATTTTACTTTAAACTTAAATTAACTAAACAAAAAAACACATTTGAATTTATCAGAAACACATTTGTAATTGTAAATTATAAAAAGAAAAAAATTACTAATAGTATTTTAAAGTGTATTAAAAGAAAATTTAAAAAAAAAAAAACGAGAGAAAAATCAATAAAACTTCAAAATAAATATCAAACAAAATACGAAGAAATTTTCTATTTATTCTTTGCAGCAATTTCAGGGGAATAAAATACGAGTATTTGTCTTCGATATGAATGGAAAACAGACCGAAAGCAGTCGACGGGCTTCCGTCTTCGAAATCCATTCATAAGCAGACAGACAGACAGACAGACAACGCAGCTGATAAGAATCACGAAAAGAAAAAAAAAAATTATGAAAAATAACTAGCTCGAATCGAGTTTGAGACACACAAGACACAACATGCACATGTAGCATTCATATTTGTATTCGTATTCGTATTCGTACTCGGTACTCATCGTATTCATACAAAGGGTAGCGGCAGCTATGAAAGAGAAACGAGCGCCGAGCAAAATAAAATTTTAATAAATAACAACATGCAAAACTGAAATTAATTCATGGAATTTTTGCCTACTGATTGCCCAGCACTCTATACCACATGCCATCTCCCTATCCCGACCCCCTGAATTGGTCACAACACACACCAAAAAAAAAAAGACACACACACAGAGAAGAAGAGCGCGTGCAAAGCGCAAATGCGAGCTAATAAGAAACAGACACCCGCCCAAGACAAAGGGGGACAACTGGAGCAGTGTAGTCAAAAGATGACGAAGATATGAGCATGCAGATGAGCCCGGAGCATGACACGAAATGCACACAACAACATCCATAGGAGGGAGACAGAAGAGTAAGAGAGAGAGGGTGAGAGGGTATGACCCACACTTTTGCTATCAATGGAAAGCCGACGACTGCGATTTCAACTGGGGAATGAGTCGAGTCTAAGGCTGTTCCACTGGCTTTCGTCAGCGTCGACGTCGTTTGTCGCTTGAGCTTTGAGCAATTAAAAGTTGCCACAGTTCGTTCATTAGGAGCCGCATACGCAAATGATGTGGCAGATGCAGCAGCAGCAGCTTACACGATATTCACATCCCCACTTGTTTGCATTAAATGTGCATAATCATCGCGTGTCATGTGGAAATTTATACTATTTATGGTCTGTTTGTTGTTTGTTGACTCTGACGAGGTTTCACTGTACACACTACAGCAGAGATCAGCTGGCACTAGGGAGGGCACTTAAGCAGCTTTTAAACTGTGCGCTGGGGTTTGTTCTCTGCTGCTGCTGTTAATAAATTCATGGAAAATTGCCCGTAATTACGACAATGACGACGATTTCACAAGAATTTCGCTGTTTACTTTATGAGTCGTTTTTTTTGTTGCACTATCGCAATTTGCATACGAGTGTAAAATACGCGCTCCCTTCGCAAGAATGTATTCTTCTAGTTAACTTACTTACTTTGTAATTGGCATAAATCTTTTTGGGGGCGCTTTCACATGGCCGACCCCCAATTGCGAAAGTTCTCAGTGAAGAACTTTGAATATTCATTGACTTGATTCAAGTGCATTAAATTAGCCAAGAGAGGGAGAGATAGAGAGACACACAGAATTATAGCTTCAAGGTGAACGGGTCGTGGGCCAATTGTAACATTTTCACATTTAAATCATGCTCCTCCCTCAAAAAACTGAAAACTTGCCACTTGTTGCCTGCCTGCCTGTCAGGTGGCATCAAAGACATCAAAATTAACGAGTACGAGGCATAAATTTGAAGTTAGTAGCAAACACACACACACACATTTCTATTTGCCATTTGCAAGCGACTTTCTAGTCGCGTTTTTGCGCCACAAAAATTTGCAATGCATTTGCGATTTCAGATTGCTTAATTTATCAGTTCAGCACACAGTTGGCATCTCAACTCAACTCAACTCGACTCAACGACATGAATATGCATGCATGCATTTACTTATGCCCATTCCTGCATTTTACCACTAAATCTGAATGGACCCCAACTGCAACTCCAATTGCAACTGCAACTGCAACTTCAACTGCCACTCCAAGTTTTTTTTTTACCAGACTGGGAGCATTCCTACACATAAATTGTATTATCGAGCAACAGCTGCATATCTAAACTAAATATTTATTTCAACAAGCTACTGTTTTTTAATTACTTTCCACTCATGTGTCGAGCGTCGAGCGAAACTCACTGGATTAAAGTCAGGCATCATATCTTAACTGCTCTCTGATCCTATTATGATTTTCTCAAGCATATAAATAAAAAGAGACTTTCAAAGTAACTACAAAAAAGAAGTATCAATTCGATTTATATAATTTAAATAAATGTTTCACAAACAATTTTTATAAATTTCTTAACTTTTTCTATAATGTTCCCTTAACGATATTTTGTTAAAATTACAAGCTTAAATAAAATGCGTCAATAAATGATTCAATATATAGGAATCATTTCATTTTTCATTAAAAAATTATGCCTGCCAGTCGTTGCTTACTCATTTGGTAGAACCCTCAGGCAAAGTGTGATATTAACAATGATAATTTACCATAATTCTGTTTTGCCGATCGATGGACAGACTTGTTCACATATTGACCTTAAATTGAATGAGTTGCCCGTGAGTAATGATTCATAAAGCATTTGCGTGTGCTTAATGAATGCAACTGCGAGTACTCGACAAACTATTTACGCGAGTACAAAACCACAAAAGCGTCAGGGAAATAAATTAAATGAGATATTCGACAGTGTTTCGATCGAAAGTCAATAACTGCAGGTGTGCCACATTATGCAATATTCATGTCGCCCTTCAAAGCAGGGACTAGCAATAGCGAATTAGTGACTAGCTGATACCCTGTAGATGAAGTAGACAAATCTGACTGTTATGATATTTGGTACATACAATAATAATTGCAGTGTTTATGATTTTGGTATATTTTGAACTAAATGTCGATATACCAAATAAAGCATTTGGTATATTTTTGAAATTTTTGGTATATTATATACAATTTAATTACAGTATTTTTGATTCTGGTATATTGAATACTCTATATCAATATACCAAATAAAGTATTCGGTATATTTTTGAATTTTTTGGTATATATATATATACAATTTAATTACAGTATTTTTGATTCTGGTATATAATACTCTATATCAATATACCAAATAAAGCATTCGGTATATTTAATTACAGTATTTTTGATTCTGGTCTATTGAATACTCTATATCAATATACCAAATAAAGTATTCGGTATATTATAGTATCTTTTGGTATACTACTTTGGTATATATTTTAATTACATAACATTTACCATTAACATTAACATTTTTCGGTATATTTATTTGGTATATTTTTATAACAGTCGTGCACATTCCATTGTAACTTTCTTACTTGTTTACTTATTTGTAAGTTACTCTATTTAAGTGACTGTACAGGGTATATTTTAACCAGCGAACCGATTAGCATTCATTGCTTTGCCATTAAGGTCTGGCTCTGGATACGGTCTCGGGGCTGAGCCAATTTGTAAATTATACCAAAAGGTCGAGCATGCAAACTCCGCTTCCCGTTTCCTGGCAGCCAGAGAGTGAGAGAGAGAGAGAGAGAGAGCGGGAGGGGAGGAAAGCGCAGGCACTTTGCTTGCCTTGGCCACACTAATTATAAATTAGTTTTGTAAATATTTTGCTCACTTCTTTAGCATTTTCGCAATTGCCTTTTGCTTTTCGTTTTATTGTGTGTGGCTGCTTAGGAAAATTTAATTGTTTTATAACGAAGTGTCTGTGACTGACGAAGCGCAAATGTGGCGCCCAGGCCAGCCACTTTGCATGTGAGCCTGCCACTTGCAACCGCAGCTGCAACTGCAACTGCAACATGCAATCTTGGCAGACGTTAAGGCAGACAGGCAGCAGGCAACGGGCAACTTTTGCAGGTGAAGGTTGTGGGCGTGGCGTGCTGCCGCCTTCCACTGCATATTATTTGTGAATTTAATTTACAACTCTGTTCTAGCCTCCTCATTATGCCCCAATGTCTCTGACTTGTGTGTGTGTGTGTGTGTGATTGTCTGTCTGCCTCGCGAAGAGTGCCACAAGTTGTTGCAACTTTGGAATGTTAATTTCGAAGCAGCCAAAAGCAACACCTACTTCATTATGGTTTTGCAGCCTAATGCTACATTATGCCATTGCCTATTGTAATTTACTCATAAGCACTTGTCGCACAGTGGTGCAAAAACGCAATCAAACTGTTATCTAATCACAAAACTTGGTTTATCTTATAATTAAACCGCCCCCGCTAATCGAAAAATACTAACCACAGACGATTTTTAGTACATATAAAAATAACTACAGTATTTATGCGTCCTGAAAATTTGGGTGCGATCGAATACAAATTTAAGAAGTTATTTAAGAAATAGTTTTGTATGACAATTGAGTCACAGTTCCTTTGTTTGACAATCTGGTAAAATTCTTACTCTATGGTATATTTTGTAGTACTAGTTGTAGTGAAATATCTATATTTCAAAAAAAAAAACCTTTGGCATATTTTAGAATTTTTGTGGTATATATTTTAGTATATTATTAAAGCATGCTATATTTGAATATACTATAATAACGATATTCCAAATATAGTCTCTGATATATTTTACTGCTTTTTTAGTATATTTTTGGTATATACTAATAATATGGTATATTTTGTATTGCTATGCTTTGAATATAGTAAAATATCAATCTTTCAAATATAGACTTAAGCATATTTTAGTATTTTTGCGGTATATCTTCAGTATATCTCATAGTCGAGCACACTCGACTTTAGCTTTCCTAAAAGCTCGCCAATTAAAAGGAAAATGTTTTAAAATAAATATAGATATATATATACTTTACTATTTTCGAACTTGCGCTCCACTGTGCGACAGACTTAAACTGACAGTAAAATTCTTTAGGCGGTGCATTATGCCACTCAACTATCAAGTCTTGTTAGGCGCAGTGTAAAACCTGGGCTAAGATAAAGTTGGTTATCTGTTCGGGGATCTTTCTTGCAGCCAAATCGCGTTAATAGAAAGCTTCATCAGCAGCAGCAGGAACAGCGAACAGCGAACAAATGTACATTTTACGATTGTGATAATCAAGAGGGCTCGACTCGTTCTCGTCAAGTGCGAAACTGGGCGTCGTAATGATTATTGTTCGCTATGAGCAATTGTTATGGTCACTGGCTACTACTGCGATTAGTTGTGAAGTGGTGTGTAGATAAAAAAGAAATGAAATGAAATGAATTCTATTCTATATATAGTATATTATGTATTGTGCTAATTAGTGGATTAGAAATGAAATCAGAGACATAAAAAAAAAAGTGTATGAAGATGAAACCGGAACTGCTGCAGAAACCTTCTTGCAAAACTGACTGACACGCGAACATTTCTCATTAAAATCATAAAAAAAGAAAAAGAGAAGAAAAATGCGCAGCATTATTTTAATAAGTAGTCGTATTTAAATTTTAATTGTTTTTTCTTGTTTGGGTCAAATCTGTGAAATGTGAATAGCTCGCGTAACTTCTTCCCACACTTGATGAGAGGCCATTTAATGATTAACTGAACTCAACATCCTCAACTCAGCCCCGTTCGCAAAACTGTGATGTGATATGTGATGTGCTGTGTGCTGTGGCGGTGCACATGAAGCCAATTAAAGGCGCTTGCAAGACGAACCACATCGAACTGCAACTTGCAAGTGCCATAAAATTTAATTTATTTAAATTAAGACAATGGCAAATTTGCGTTTTTAATTGCCAAGTGGCATTGTGCCGACTTGCAACACTTATGGATATGGATATGAATATGAATATCGTGCATTGCATTCATTACACCCACAAACAAAAAAAACACAAGACTCGTTTTATTTCCTGTGTTCCGAGTGAGTTGTCATTTAAGGAATCATTTGAGAGTCATAAGTGTATTATATTCAATTAACCAAATATTTGAAAGGTTTCTTATTGAAATTGATTACACTTTTCATATTACGAATATTTTAAGATTAGTTTCTTGTAATTGTTTAATGTATTACTGATGAGAAAATGCAGATTTGGATGAGTATTTTAATTAAAACGAAATATTATTATAACTTATTTAAATTGTCTACAAACAATATCATTCTATCTTTGCAAATTGTATATGTATTGTTTCTGCTCTTTATTCTTCATAAAATTGCTTGATTTTAAAATGGAAAACAAAACTAATGAGAGTCTGTCAACCTTTGCTTTTGTTTTAAAAGAAATTAGCCTAAAGTATATATCAAATTTAAATAAAAAGCTGTACATTTGTTTTAAGTTTAATAATATCCAACAAAATGTATTATTTTCTTTTAAAATTTTTCTTATTTTTTCTACACTTCTTATTCAAGAAATTTACATAACTCCGCAGACTTCTTTCGACCAAAATCTGGCAACTTCTGTTCTCGCTCCAAAGGACATTTGGCCTTTGGCAATTGCAGGCGTTAGTCGAGCTCAATTGCTGGCAACAGAGAGAAAGATTGGAGTTGTGAAAAACGAAGGAAATTGTTGAACTATATAGTATGTGTGGAGTGCAACAATAGCTGGCAAAATTGTGTGTGTCGAGTGTGCCAAATGGCAGACAATGGCAAGCAAAATGAACAAAAGCCAAAAATGCTTTGGAGTGAATGCAATAAAAATTAAATAAAGTCATCAAGACTATTTACAATTTTTGAAATTGTTTCATTCTCTCCTCTTGCAGCAGCAGAAGCGCATTGTCAAATGGTGCGTGCAACAACAAGAACAAGAGAGATGGACACAGTGGCAGCAACAGCATTTGATGCTGTTGAGTAATTTAGTTGCGACCCAATTGACCTGGTCGCCCACAAGCGAATCCAGGTGCAAAAAAAAATAGTGTACCATGCGTTTTTGTTGCTCTCATGTGATTTATGATAGTCCTGCTTTCAGCTGTAGAAATAGAAATAGATGTAGGTTAGATACCCTCGCAAAAACCAACTGCTGGGCATTGTGTAGGCGTCCATGCACTTGGAACCTTTCCAAGTATTTCGAGCAGCATCATTTTCAACTGCCCTGTGGTCATCCTCATCATTGAGCATTATTACTCTTTTGATCATCCCCCAAATGCGAACCAAACACAATGCACTCTGTTTGACCAACGCACTTTTGGCACGCTTCCTGCTGCCCCTATGTTATATCTCTCTATTTATAACCATAACCCTACCTAGACAAACGTTCTATTGTTCGATCAGTGCGCGGGTGTTCAACCCCCGACTCCTTGCATTATTCCTACTCCAAATTTTCATCCCCCACTCTGTCCGCTAAACGCTGCGTTTAAGGCGTCTCTTAATTTTTCGAGTGGCGTGTCCTTAACTCACGTCTGCTTTCCGATCCTTATCGGGCGATCCCCTTTATTGTTATTGTGTAATTTTTATATCAAAAGTGCTTTGTCATTCTCCAAAACATTCTTCTCGCCTTCTGCGAGGGTGTTTTCACGATCTACTCTTAACATTTTGTTTCTTGTTGTTCTCAATGAAATTTATTATGACATTTGGCGCGTGTTGAAAGGTTTTAATAAGCGGTCTCTCCTCTAGTCTCTCTCAGTGTGTGTGTGTGTGTTGGGATTAATCATGAACTTGGGGGCAAGGGCAGCACAACATGTGGTGAGTGGTAATGGGGTTTTGGTTTAAACTACTGTGAGGCTTATGGAGGATCAACAAAAGGCTTGCTTTTAGGCATTGAAAGTGTGTTGAGAGCAGTGAATGATAAATGCGAATGAAGCAAAGAATAGATAGTTTCCAATTGAAGAATAGTGTTTAGTTAAAAGGTTCCTAAGTAGCTGAGGGAGTGTGCCAATGAAATATATTGGAAATTAAAAGAACCACACCATTTTTGAATTTTTAAAAAACATCAAAAAATAATTCCCAAATATCAAGTTTATGTTTTTAATACTAATTATACCAGCTGGCATATTTTGTACTCGATGGTATATTTTGAATGTAATAGTATATTAACATACAAAATAGTATATGTAATAGTATATTAATATACAAAATATAACCCTTGGTATATATTTAGTATTTATTGCGATACAGTACTTTGGTATATTTAAAAACGAATACCGCACTGTTTTCCTATTATTTCAATGTATGTATTTTGGTATATTTTTAAGTATTTTTGCGGTGTGTCAATTTGGTATATTTGAAAATAAATACCGCACTATTTTCCCTTTATTCACAATTGGTAGCGGATATCACACCCAAGCTTTCTTACTCGTTTTAAAATTCAACTAAGATAAATGAATTAAACTCAATGAATTTAATACAGAAAACGTTATATTAAGTACTAAACTGTATTCAAATTATCAATGCTCTCACATTATGAAACCTTTTGATATCTTTCGCCTGCTCTTCATCTCTCTTTGTCTTTTCTACCTTTTCTTATTCTTCCTGCAGCTCTCTCTTTTTCTCTAGCTACGCTTATCTTTCATTTGCTGAGCATCTGCATGTTGAATGACAACGAGAAATCATCATAAAAATGCCGAACACAAAGCAAAACATTTAAATTTGTTGTAATAAATTGTGAGTGCGAGTGTCTGTGTGCAACAAGAGCAACAAAAGTGCAGCAAGAACAAAGCGTAACCACAATTGGCAGTAGCAGCAAAGGCAGAACAAAAGGGTTTTTACGCTGGCCAAAAGAAGTTGGCCAACAAAAATGATTGCAGTTCATAACCGCAGCAGCAGCAGCAGCGAATGCGTTTGTGAATGTGAATGTGAATTCGATTTCGAATTGTGAATGTGAATTGTTGTTGTCGTTGATCGTTGATGTTATATATGCGTGTAATGGCTTCCTTAAAGCCAACCGACAACTGCGAGTTGAGGAGATGAAAAACTTGTAGAGAGGTTCTTCCATGATCAAAATCAGGCAGCCGACAAGCTCTTGGCAGGCCCTCAAAGTCAAGGTAAAAAGGCCTCAAAAGCAGCCTGTGATGAACAAACAACCAACCGACCGACCAACTGCGACTTCAACTGCTCGCAAAGTCAGCAAAAGCGAAGCAAAAGCAAAAGCGAAGCGAAGCCAGCCATCATGATGAGGTTGTCAACACACAGCAGGCAACTGAAACTGGATAAGTGGAACCGAACCGGGAGCTTAGCGGCCAATTTTGTAGGCAGTGTCAAAGATGGGCGAACTCCATATTAATTATGAGTTTTTCATATACTCTACGAAAAGAAGAGTCTATGCGATAAGTTGGAGAAGCTTGTAAAGAAACTTGCTAGGCGAAAGAAATAAAGTATTTTATGGTAAAGAAGTTTTATAATTAAATTGAAATAGAAGTAAATTATTTTGTGGTTAAAAAATTCACAATTTCAATAAGAATTTTAAAGAAATTTGCTCATTAAATTGTTGGACTATGTGTTAAATAAAAGAAATAAAGAATTTCATGGTGAATAAGATTCATTTTATAGTTAAAAATTGTGTAAAAATTTAAGAAACTTTTTATAAAAATTGTTGGGCAATGTTAAGAAAAAGAAATAAAGTCTTTAATGCCAAAGAAGTTTTACTTATAAATTAACAATTTTAAGGAGAATATTGTGCCAAACTAAAGAAAAAAAGACTAATAAATTTTTTGGATTAAGAATTGAGAAAAAGAAATAAAGTATTTTAAAGAGAAAAAGTTCTACAATTAAATGGTATTAAAAGTAAATTCTTTGGTAGTTTAAAAATTCGCAATTTTAAAGGAAAAACTGATTCAAAATTAGGAATTAACTTATTCATCTTATGCAACTTTAAAATAAACTATGTTAAGTCTACTTTTCTTTGCACATTTTATATAGAAATTAAGTGGAAGTCAAAGACAATTTCGTGACGTCTCAGATAGAGTATTTGTACGTCATCATTCTCGCTTTATCCCTTTGATTCCTTGAAGTTATTTCTGTAGTTTTCCGTTGGAATTGTGCTGCATGAGCTGCCTGACAATTGTCGCCATTGCTGCTCGCCTAGAGAAGTTCAAGTTTTTGCCATTAAAATGATTAAATGCTTTGGCTTATGCTTAGGCATAACTAAAATGGTAACTCAAATGAGCGAAAAACTTGACTGCAAAGAACTTGACTTGCAGCAGCAGTCAGAAAGCAGAAGGCAGAAGACAGTTGGAGTTTTGGCCAATGGCAATGCGTGACTTTTCGCAGCAAACGTAATCCAATAATTTTTAATTAAAACTCAACACTCGAGGCAAACAATTTTTTCCAGATAAACTGTCATTATGAGCCGTCAATTAATTTAGACGATGCTGTTTGCCGTTTGCCTGCTTCAGCTTTAATGATGATCATCAACAACAACGTAGAACAACGACAACAACAAACAGCAACAACAACTGATACAACGACGACGACACTAAATGAATATTGATAAATGGGGCGTTGAAGTGGGCGTTGAGTGTTTGCTATAAGGCAGCTAGAAGCTAAAAGCTATAGAGAAGCTAGAAGCAGTTTACAGCTCTGCCAGCTTCGCGGAACGACAACTTGTAGAACGACAACTTCACTAGCTACACAATTTCTTTGTCGCATACCCTAGATATAAAATAATAAATAGAGGTGTAAGTTAATCTTGTACAATCTTCTAAAATCTGCTGGTTTATATAATATAAGCAAAAATAATAAATTCCATTTTGTACAAAATGAATATCAATGCTAACCAAAGTCCTCTAATTTAAAATAAAAATACTTTGAAATATATTTAAATGCAGCAGAAAGCATAAAGCAAAATAAACACATTTCTTTTCCTATAAATTTAATTTAAAAACAAGAGGAAATTAAGGAAACTAATGGAAATATATGTTTAAATATTAAATTGCGTTCATATGCAGCATAAAGCATAAATAAAATAACTTCAAATATCATAATGAAGCGAAACATTTAAAGAGTGCTTTATATGAAAATGAAATCTTGAATAAATAGAGTTTAAAATTAAAACTAATCTCTAAATTATTATCTTCTTCAATTCAGCTTAAAATAAAAACAATCTCTAAATCATTCTTTTCATTTTTTTAATTCAAAATTAAAATTATTTTCTAAATCATTCTCTTCTTTAACTCAGTTTAAAATCAAAAACGATCTCTGAATAATTCTTTTCTTTTATTTAGCTTAAAATCAATCTACAAATCTTTCTCTTCTTTAACTCATTCTATCATTGTATACTTAATCTTCAAAATCATTCTCTTTTTTAACTTAAGGTATCTCTTAGGACAAAACTTATTAACTCAAATGTTCTTTACTTATTTTCTTTTTGGCTTAAGCGCTTTGAGCACTGACAATACTAATAACTGATATGAAAATAACAGCAATCAAAGACTATGGCTTTGACTCTTGAAGTGCCTGAGAATTGTTAAGAGAGAGGAATCGAAAAGCAGCTGAAAGCGTTTCAGTGTTGTGTCCTAACAACAATGGAACTGCAAGTTGTGCATAGTTTTTAAACAGAAATTAAAGCACAAATTGCTACCGCAATCACTTCAAAGGGCCAATCCGACTGCAGGAGTACGTCAAACTCTGTGATGTTCATTCCGGTAGCCAAAAGATTTGCGTTGCGGCACAATGAGGCACACAAAGAGGAGGCATGGACAGTGGCAATTCCTGTACTGCCAGCCAGGCACACACATCCATCAATTTCTGACGCTTTCATCAAGCGACGGACTCTCGACTCTCGACTCTTCGACTGACGACATTTGCCACAATGGCCACAAACTCTTGAATCTCAACTCTCCACTCTCGACTCGTAGCCCCCGATGTTCTCTCTCTCTCTCTCTCTCTCACTCTGATTATTGTTTGCCACTCGAGGCTTGACTCTGGCAATTGGGATTGGGATTGCTGTTGCTGTTGCTGTTGCGATTGGGGCTGTGTTCTGTGTCTGTGACTGGGACACACGACTTTGGGGCTTTGCGCATTTAAATTGTCGGCAGGATCCAAGCGTTTTGCGCTAATATCCACCAAAAAGCAACTTCTCTGTCGCTCCCCAAAGCATTCCACATTTTTTCATCTCTCTCTCTCTCTCTTTGATTTTTCCTTATAGCTGACTTCTTTTTTAGCCTCTGTTGTTGTTGTTCTCTGGCATTGACATCTTTTCGTCAAAGTCAAATCATTCATTTTGCCGCATCAAAATGCATAAATATTTGGCTCTTGTTGTTGCAGTCAGCGCTGTGCCGTTTGTTTTGAGCCATAGATTTTGGCTTGAATTGCTTGTTGATTGTTACGATTGTCTGCAACTCTCTGTTGCTCTTGGTAGATGCCGTTGCCTTTTGCCGTTTGCCTTTTGCAAGTTGCCGGCTGCCTTGGACAAAATTTAAATCGCTAGGCGCAAACATTTCGCCAGAGTTGTCTGCTTTGTTTGGCATAACAAAAATTAGATCTATTCAAAGTTTATTCTTTTAACAAGCTATGAAACACACATGAAGACAGCTTCTAAAACCGCACGTTGTAGTGATTAATTTAATTTACGAGATTTATATGATCACATTAAATAAAAAAAAATATTATAACATTCTTCAATATCAAAAGAAGCTAAGTTTTAAACACATTTCAAAATATTCAAGAATATATGGTTATTACCTTATTGAATAGCAAAGAAGGTAAATTAAAACACATTAAAAGAGAAACAAAAAATACTATAAGATTCTTTAATATCAAGAGAAGCTAAGTTATAAGCACATTAAAAGATATCCTAGAAAATGGACTATATAAGAAATACTATAAGCACACTATAAGATATCCAACAAAAAAATACTATAATTCTTCTTCAATATCAAGAGAAGCCACCGGTATATAAATGAAATGATCAATGAATTCCAAATCCAACTGTTGTGACATAAATTATAAAAATGCAATATTATTACTTGATGTTCTTAAAAGAATAACAATTTAGGACTCAAGTAAACAATTATTATAATCTTTTCAAATTCAGCTAATATTAACTTTAAGTAGCTTTAAGCACATGCAAAAGCTTTAGAAGAAAGCACTTTCAAGAGCTTTATTTAGAATACCTTAAAACCACTTGGCAACCCTATTCGCTTAGCCGCCGCCTTTTGTGCTGTGCGATGATGAAATGCCAAATCCGCGTCCCATCAAATGGATCGATGCTAATGCTACAGTCGGCTACTGTATTCCGCAACAAATATCTCCCTCCACTTGAAAGCAAAGAGAGCTTCATCGGCATCGCTTTGAAGGAGGCAAACAGCCGGCGATTGGCGGTGTGCACAATGCCATCAAAATTTAAATAGCAAACAACCGAAGCTCAGCCGCAGATTCTTCACAACAACAAGGGGCAAAAATCAAAAGAGAAGAGAAGCGAAGCGAAGCAAAGAAGAAGAAGAAACCGCTGCATTCCCTTATGTCTGCGACATTTTTTTGGTGGCCAGCGATTTTGGAATGTGCGGTTAGCTGGCTGCAATTAGGTAACGATCAAGTTATGCGGGACTCCACTCCGGTTAACGGTAAAGCTAAAGCCAGCAGAGGACCCAAGCGCCTCGAGGGCTTTTGTGATGAGAGTGAATGTCAAGGTCAAGCGTGGAGCTTGTTAATCAGTCACACACACACACACACAGAAAGAAACCTGAAGAAGAAGGCGGGGAACTGAGAGAAACAGGCAAGAAGCTGAGCAAATGGGTGTATGCGTATAATCTGTTGGAGCCAAGACTTATATTTTATTGATTTATTGTGGGGACACAAACCCCACAATTACCCGCAGCGAATGACAAACATGAAAAACGAGCTCGATGCGCGGCTATGGAAATGTGATAAGCTATAATTAAGCGACTTAAAAAGGATGCAACACCGGCCAACACACACACAAAAAGGGAGTAAGAGAGAGAAGGGCATACAAAATGGGGCGTGTTATATGCTAAACAACATGCAAGGGGCGTGGCGCTGTAAGCAAATTTAATTTATACAATATGCAAAGAATTAATTTGTATTGAAAGCTCGTTGCAATCGCAGCCGCAGTCGCAGTTGGAGTTGGAGTCTCAGCTTTCAGTTGGAGCTGGAGTCTGCAAGCTGCATGCCCCAAAGTGGGGCGTGACTGGCAACAGAGAGCATGGCATTTCAATTGGGCAGCGGGCTAAGTGGCGCCCCAACTGGTTCTTGAATTTCAATTCGTATTTTTACCTCCCTTTCCCCCCACTCCAAGCATATTCCTGTCGCGATCCTTTCGACTTTGACTTCGACTTCGATACCGAAAACGCGAAACGGAAATATTAATAATAATTTTCATGTCGACGCAAACCGCAAAATTATGTACAAACATGCAATATGTCATAATATTTTCAGTAGCGGAACAAAAAAAAACTCAGAATAAATGTAATCGATCAGGTGTCTACTACTCATTGACCACCGTCAAGCAACAACAACAACAATAACAATTGACAAATAATTCATAAACATATTTCAAGTCGAAAGAAAATTAATTTGCCCCGCCAACAAACAGGCAAACATTGTACCTCCCCTCCAAATAGAGTGAAAACCTGCTGTTCATTATTATATGACGTGTTGACATTCGGAATGACAACAACAACAACAACTTGGGCTGTCAATCATTTTGGGGTGTTTAGTAACAACTTTTATTGGCTGTGCCAATTATTCATATTGTTCCATTGAATCGAAACGGAACCAACGTTAGAACCAACTCTGACAGCTGCACCTCTGTAATGGGTATTTTCCCTTTCCTTACAGTGAGTACTCGCACTTGCATTCGTCGTTCCCTTGGCCCTAGAAGACTCGTTACTCGTTGTATCCGTTACCAAAAGTCACGCAAACAGTTTAACGTTTTACCAGGAAATATGTAGCTGGGAAATCCTGTTTGTACAAATTGAATTCTGTTGGATAATCTAACAATACTAGTTTATATATTAATAATTTATAACTAAGTGCGGATTTCTGTCATCAATCTATGTCTATTAAATGCAAAAAGGATTTGCTAGTTCAAATAATTATCACAGTTTTCTCTATCTATAAGCAAAACATTTCTTCTTTAAAATATACCAAATTAATATACCACAAAAATACTACAAATATACCATGTGCAATACTTGAGTGGGATCGACGGTGCAGAATGGTTTGGTATTGATTTTAAAATATACCAAATTAATTTATCTCAATTGATTACATTTTAAATTATACCAAATTAATATAGCGCAATTATACCATACGCAATAATTGGTATAATACTTTAATACAAATATACCATAGAGTGCAGAATATACCATATGCAAACATAACAAGTGATGTCGGAAAAATATACATATTTTAAAAGGTCGGAAATGTTAAACACATTTCATACATTTCATGGAGTCACAATTCTATAATACTCTTCTTACGGTATCTGGTATATAAATAAGATATGAGTATTTATCTCCTCAGTCTACATTTGATAAATGCAATTTATCACAGTTCAATGTGACCCTAAAAAAGATACCAATAGAATAACTTTGGTACTTTCAAATCTATCTAAATCTACTTTGTAGACATTTCTTGAAAATTTCATTAAAATCGGATAATAAACAATAAAGTTTTTCAAATAATTGCACTTCTAGACGCTAAATGTAAATATCACAGTAGCAAAAAAAAAAAAGATTTATCTTTTTATGAAAAAAAGATAAATCTTTTTTTTTTTTTGTTAAATTGGCATAAAATAAATCATAGAACTATTCAAGAACTTAAGTCATTGAAAGTTTTTGCAAATAAATTTGATGGGCGTGATTTGGAACCCAACTCGGTTTATATTTCGGCGTTTTGATCATTTGCAAAATATCATGAGCAACATTCTGGCAATTGTTGCCAACCAATCTGTAATGATATTGCGACTGACAGCTCTTGACCAGCGCATCTAATGCTTCCAGTTGTATCTCGCTTACGTAGAGATATTCACAATCTGACACAATCGAATTGGCTTCATTTATTAACATTTCCGAGACATGTTCATAGATCAATTGCGGTTCAGTTTCATTAAGTTTTAGTCGTGCTGAAGCAGCTTCTATATCCGATGATGTTATGCCCGCCGATTGCCAACTTTGTGTAGGATTTCCTCTACATCGCAGCAGCACACGCCAATTGCCTGGAGTGTAGGCTGCAAACGATCCTAAGATCGGAGAATTATTCCGGCCGATCAACGAACCGTCTGTGCTCACTGCATTGCCATCGGAAACGCCATAGAACCTCAGTATTCGTTTATCTCCATTTTGAGACACTATGGAAATATACAAATGCAATGGCACGATGCGATTTAATCGCAGTAGCTTTAGCATCTTAGCCTCAACTGGTGATATGGTGCCATTTAGTTTCTTTTGCGTTAACTTGTAGAAGTAACGTGTCAAGCGATTGCCATTGGACAATTCTCGCCAATGATATGAAACGGTGGCTTGAGTTGCATTTCTCATATTGTTTTCTTCCCTTACTATATTCGCATCCATAATTCTCAAAAGCGTTTTTTCAAATTTGCAATCTCGAACAACAATATTTTTAATCCCTCTTATTCTTTAGCTGCTGAACAGTTTACAATTTTGTAGTTTTGTCAGCTTCGGCTATTTTTTTTGCCCCTTACTATTTACCCAGAACTTTTAGCAATAGCGTTTTCAAATTTACAAACTCGTACAATATTTTTAAGCTCTCTTATTCTTTAGCTGCTCAACGAACAGTTAACAATTCTGTAGTTTGGTCAGCTTCGCGTAATTTTTTTCCCTTATTATCTACACAGAAATTTTAGCAATATGCAAACTCAAACAACAATATTTTTAAGCCCTCTTATTCTACAGCTTCTAGACAGTTTGCAATATTGTAGTTTGGTCAGTTCGCATATTTTTTCCCCCAGAAATTTTAGCAATAGCGTCTTCAAATTTGCAAACTCGAACAACAATATTTTTCATCACTCTTATTATTAAGCTGCTGAACGAACAGTTTACAATTTTGTCGTTTGATCAGTTTCGCATATTTTTTTGCCTACTATCTCTACCCACAAATTTTAGCAATAGTGTTTTGAAATATACGAACAATATTTTCAAGCTCTCTTATTCTACACAGCTTCTAAACAGTTTGCGATTTTGTGTAGCTGCGTCAGTTTCGCATATTTTTTTCCCCTTACTATGTACTCAGAAAAATTTGTAGCAATAGCGTTTTCAAATTTGCAAACTCGAACCATTTTGTTCAAACTCAACAATTTTGTAGTTTGGTGGCGGCAGAAGCCTTCGCCGTTTTTTCCTCCTCCTCACCATCTTTCAATCATCACAGTCTACGCTCTGCTACTAAGCCTAACCAACATGCTGCAGCCGATAAAAAACCTAACTTCGGGGTCGCGGTCGCAATCCCCCGAGCTCAGCTCTACAGTATAGTCCACGCCATATTCTCCCCACAGCTGAAGTCGAACCCGAGAGCGCTTCGCGATTCCCGCTCATCCGACGTCAACTTAACGCTCACGACCAATCCCCACGAACCCGATTCGGCGGCTAACATTAGTGATAAGCTTCATACTCATCAAGCTCGGGTACCATATTTCCATATCGCAATCGTGCTATACTCTATGAGTCATTTTGTGTTCTATATTTAGCTGCAGATTAACACAGCAAAATATATTGCACTGTGTTGTGAAATTATGCTAATGGCGTTAGGGTAGAGAGCGCGGCTCAAGCATTGTGGGTCTGCGGTTCAACTCCAGGAATGTTTTTATAATATTCCTGAATATTTTTTTTTATTAATTTTATAATAGCATCAAGTTCTAAATAAAATAGTAAACAGTTTGCTCTCAAAAACAACAAAGAAAGCCTTGCAAAAGTCTACTATTAAAGAGAAAATGTATGAAATTGATTTAGTCAACGAATTTTGCTCATAACTGTGATTGAAATGTCTGACAAATTTTATAAATACTATTTGCCCGATGGGCGCATATTTCATGTGGGTAAGTAATATAATTTGATGCATACAAAATATATTTCTAGACATTATAAATTCTCACTATGATTAGAGGATGCATTGAAAGCCATCAATTGCGAAGGTATTACTTCGGTGGCTTTAAAGGGTAAAACGTGTGCCGTAGTTGCCTCACCGAATATTGCGACGAATCCCAACATTGACTCGGAGACAGCTACGAGTTTGTTTGCACTAAATAAAATAGTTGGTTGCGTTGTCACAGGACGATATGGTAAGAATATATAACGAAAAAGTGGATAATCCAAATGAGTTGACAAATTTCCGGAACGAAATTTTTACCACCTAATACTAATCTCGTTCTTAACGGTTACTGAGAATTTGAATGTGATCATAGAACAATTTTTGAACCAACATTATTTCTAAAATTTAACAAATCTTGCAGTAAGACACATCTTTGATCCTAAAAAGTGTTAACTATAAAAAGTGAATACTTCGAATTTGCGGAGAAATTTAAAAAATCAAATTTTGACCATCTAATAATAACCCCATTCTTAATAGTTACTGATAATTTCAAGACAATCCCAAAACATTATCTGAACCACATGATTAATTGTTACTTACTATTTAAAAACAATCCTGAAAACAATATCTGAAACAACATTTTTTCAGAATTCAACCAAAACTTGCTTTCTTAATAACTTCTTCCAGGCGACTGCAAATATCTGGTGCAAGAAGCTCGCCGAGAAGCTTCAGATTTCCACAGCTCAAGCAGACATCAAATGGCAATCGATGTGCTCTGTCACCGCATAGCGGACATCCATCAGCTGAAGACACGCTGTCTTGAAGCTCGTGCACTCGCCTGCAGCATGATGATGATCTCATTTGATAACGATTTGGGAGCTAGTGTCTTCAAAACGGATCCAAGTGCCAACTATTGTGGCTATTTTGCCTGTGCTTCAGGCGCCAAACAATTGCAAGCGGAAGATTTTTTACGCAAACATTACAAAATGAATTTGACGGAGAAGGAAAGCATAAAACTAGCCGTTAACTGTTTAGTAAATGTTTCGAAATTTGAGTGTCAGCCACAAGATATTGAAGTTGGCATTGTGAGTGACTGCAATCGGCAATTTCGCAAACTCAATGAAGATGAGATTAAAGAATATAAAATATACTAATTATAGATGTTTAAATTATTTGTAAATTCGGTCGGAGTAGACTCGCAATCTATTTTGGCTTTCTTTTAAACTATATTTGAAGAGTATGTTATACTATGTTTGCTTCGAAGAAATTTGCCATGTTCCCAAAGTACTTTCCCCCAACAATTGTGCTTAGTCAATTACACAAATCCACTTGATATCATAATGTTTAAAAGGCGTACAACAAAAAACTTCCACTTTTTGAGTGCCGTCGGCATTTGGAAGCAATTCTGATGACAGCTTCATGGATTGTTGGCTATGCGCACCTAATGAAAGACAGGTTGTGTTATGTGCACATATTCAAATTGCGCTAATGAGAACTGTCGTTAATTTAATTAAGCAAATTAGTGCATATTCAAATTACAACCTAAAGAGCACAGCTTGTTGGCCACAGTTGGCTGAACGTGCCGGAGCAACAACTTCTGCTACTTATTTTGAAGAATTTGTCAAAACACAAACACAAACCGTCTTCTGTCTGATGAGTTGGCAGATTCCGCAGTTGCGCTGTAATTAATCAAAAATTTTGAAATACGAACATTTACATGGCATTCGAAATGCAATTGACCATTAAATGGCATATAATTCAAGCTATGACAGGACACAAAAATGGGGAAATCTCAAACACACACACACACATGATTTGCATTTTCCTTGCAGGAAGTAGAAGTAGGAAAAGATCCCCAAGGAACATGAAACTAACTAAGACTATTTCCTATAGTGAAATTATAATATTTATTTTGAGTAAAAGTAACTTTTTTTTTTTATTAAACATATTCCCAAGATAATTGTACGCATATCAGAAGCATTAATCACATGAGTGCAGCGCATAAAATTGACCATTAAATGATGTCGAAAGTGAGGCAAATGATTTGCATTTTTCCTGGACATATTCCCATGAGCAAAGAGCAGACAAATTGGCAGACAAAAAGAGAATGAATTGGAAACTGAGCATCAGGAAACGCTGCATGCAAAATGCGCATAAATATGCTCGTAAAAAACAGTGGATAAAAAAGTGAAGCGACCGCCGCCCCGCTGTCCAATGATGTCGCTGTGGCACGCATCAACTAACGAGGCGAGTTTGAGAAACCACCCCACCACAAGGAGACTAGATGAGCGCCCTATCAAAACGTGACGAAGGCTATGAAAGGGGTGGCGAAAATCCACGACAATCATTGAATCCTTATTACAGTCATTATCGACGGGTCCTGGCCCTGTGTGCTGCTTGCGTTCAATTTCATTCCATTTTTGTTGTTTTCTTTTTTTTTTTATCTTTTTATCGTCGTGGCGCTTCTGTTTCTTGGCAGGGGGTGGGGGGGTGAGAACAGGGTATATAATTTCCAACTAATTTCAGTTTAGTTGCGCAAACGACCGCGAAGCGTGTCCTGCGGCAATTTTCAGCCTGTTTCATTTTGTGGTCGCCTTTTTTTTTTTTGTGTGTGTCTTTTTTGGTTTACCAAGTTTTGTCCACAACGCGTTGTCCATTGTCGTGAGAGCGTCCTTGTGTCCTTGTCTCTCGCGCCTGCTTTGGCTGGTCGTCGTCCTTTCGATCGTTTAGCGTATTAATTGTCACACAAAGTATCGCATGGCGAGCCCAGAACGAACTCAACTCTCCTCATTGGTGCGTCCTTTTGCTTTTTTTGTACCATGTCGTGTCTACCTTTGATTGCAACGTTTATCGCCTCCAATTTATTTGTATTCGAATTACCTTTTCGTGGTCACACCCCCGCCGACGTATTTGCTCGACCAGCGTATTGAATTTCAATTTCAAATAGCCTTTGCCCCGCCTCCCCAAAAGCTGCCATCAATTCCATTTGCTTTTTTATTTAATTTGCTAAGTAAATAGCAGTCGCTGCATAGGTTGCATAACACTCAATTGGAGACAGCTCTGTCATCCACCTCCCCAAAAAAAAATAAACAAGGTGTGTTGCCAAATCATATCATTGACCACTTTGATCCAACATGTTCTTGACCTCAAGTTGACTCTAACATGTATCAAATAGGCGCAAATACAATTAATTTACGTTAAGTAGGACTCCAATTTTTATATTCAGTTAGTTAAACTAATTCTTATTATTTAAAACAATATTCATAAGCAAAAAACGTCTACTGCAATCATGTCTTAGTTGCTTTCACTGACAGTATGGTATATTTTGCACTCTATGGTATATACCAAATACAGTAAATGGTAGATTTTATTCGTTATTTTAAAATGCATTAAGTTTTGACTGATTATCTGGTATTTTGGTATATTTGAAAAGTACATCGATATATCGTTAGTACATTTTATTACAAATAATATACTAAATTATTCATTTTAAGCTATATTAATTAAGAATTGTTCTTCCTTTTGTAAGCTTCTTTTATTCCTCTTCCATTATTCTCGTTTTAAACAACATGGAAAACCTTTCACTCACAATCGACTTTCGAGAGTTGAAAAATTAATGCACAAATCAGCAATCAACGAGCTGTCTTATCACACAATGCAAAAGAACAAATTCGATAACAAAAAGCCCAACCCAACGAGCCCAATCGATCGATAGACCAGAAATAGAAACAATTCACAAAGTCGTCATCATCATTCAAAGTCTGCTTATCAATTGAAATTTACCATAATTTCATTGGCACGACCGAAAGACTTGAGTTGAGGACTGATATGAATTGACCGATTGCTCGTGAGAAGGGAATACGCTGATATATCATGCATAGAATATCAGGAAAATACCAGAAACTACAAGATTTCATTAAAAACTACAACAAAAAAAGAAAAAGTGAAAACTGAATTGGCCTAAACAAACAACTACAAAAAAAAAAGAAAAGGAGAAATGGAAAATGTCTCACTGATAATGCGTATAATAATAATCAGGCGCGTAATTCAATTCAAATGTCTTTTCGTTTTTTTTTTTTTTAGGGGGGAAACAAGCAATTAATAAATTTCCGCTTTCCGAAAGAGAGAGAAGAGTGAGAATAAAGTGAGAAAGAGTGTTGTTCGGGTTGTAATTGTTATCAGTGCATAAACAAATTTATTTAGTTATTTATTTATTTATTGATGTTTACGCTGGCACCTTTCATTTACGCAAGGCGGTGGTGACAAGGAGTCGAAGTCGTAGTCGAAGTCGAAGTCGACCGTTGCCCCGTCGCTATCTCGCATGCGACTGATATAAATAGCAAATATTGAAAGTTCTAGGAAAAAGTGCAGCGCCCCAATATAACATATATGAGCGAACGATTTATAGAAAATTACGAATGCAAGACAACTCAATAATTGTCTGTTATTGAGTATTCAATGAGTGCATTCATAACTACGACGACGACGCCTCGTCACCTGATTCGCCCTTAGAACGGAAATACCATTTCAAAATACCAGACACAGGTTCAAAGTTTCATCTGTTCAACTCATTCGCTGAGTGCTCGCCGCCGCCGCCGCCATTTTGTTGTTTATCTCTGAGATTTCTTGGCGTCCTCCCTTGCCCCCTCTTGAACCCTTTTTACCCTGTAGCCCTGTGGCCATCATCCACAGGGGCCCTTTTGGCTCTTGGCAGGCCAATCAATCAAGTTTTTTGTGCGCGCTCGCTGAAGCTTTTGCATGCGCCGACAAGATGGAGGCAACGAGGAGCGCAACATAAATATGCAAGGCCCCAACCCAACTGGCAAAAAACTACTATAAAAACTGGACATCCAACGCACACACAGTTGCGCAAATTTACATTGCAAGGTGCAAAAGACAAGCTGAGGGGATTTTAAGTTTTAATTAAACGAAGTTTTAATACGCGTACCGATTTGTGGTAGTTGATGTAGTCTATTACATTAAGAAACTAATTTTATTAAAATAACACTCTTTCTCACTCACTTAGGCTTCGCTAAAGATTATAGTACGAAATATTTTTAAAAAGAAAGTAAGTAAGTAATATCTGCTACCCAATTTAAATAGAATATTCAACAAATATAACAAATTTACCTAAAATGCACCGAATACTGTAAGTTACCTAAAAATATATACTAAATTTATACTAATATATATCGAACAATAATACTAAAATATACCGAAGACTGTCAGATACGTGCTACCCATTTTGCATATAAGTATATTCTAAAAATATACCAAATTAATATGTCAAAACATAAAAATATACCAAAGGCTGTATTTGGTATATCAACAAAGTAGTACATTCAAATATATGCCTTCTTCTGCCTGTTACATACATTTCCTGCATTCACAAAGTTAAAAATTACTTTCTCTAAGTATCTAAATGAAATCAATCCATATCAGCCTCAAAGCGAGCAAACATCTTCCTAATAGAGATAAATTTTCCTAACTATTTTCACTAAGACTCGAACTTAAGGTCTCAAATTGTAGATCTCAAACGCTGCAAACTTTATGTCATAGTTGAAAGTCTCAGTCTCAGTGCAGGTGTAAAATGAAGACCCAAACGTGGCATGCAACACGGCGGCGTTGACAAACTGTACGCCACACGGGGCAGCATCAGTTGGCCAAGGCAACTCAAGGCAACAATCGTTGCTTGTCCAATGGACGATCTGGCGGGATCTGTGTCTCTGCGTCTCTGGTCTCAGGTCTCAACGCAGATGTATCTCTGTATCTGCATTCTGTAGTTGCCACTTTTTGCGCTGCTGTCACACAACAGCATCGCGGCAGTCTGCAAACTTCGACTGACTGACATTTTCTTAATTTATGCGTTTTACGCGCTCGATATGCAATTTTGTTGTTGCCGTTGTTCATGTCGATTGCTGATGTTGTTCTAATGGGATCCACGAGAGCGATTCCCCTGCTGCTCGTAGGTAACCAAGAACAACAGTCTCAATAGGACTTATCTCTCTCTACCTGCTGGTATGTCGTTTATCTTGTAATATTTATTATGCTTAATGTAAGCAAACATAATTACATAAATAACATTTAAAATGCAAAATTATCCCACGATAAGAGACAACATTAAAACATCAATTAATGTTGCCAACTCCTTTTTCAGCTATCCACAACTCTCAAGTCTTTTTCTGCATTGGCAAACTGCGTGAAAGATGCATGAATACCGAGAACTAAGAGAGAGAGCTAAGAAAGCTATATAGAACTGAAAAGTTTATATGAAAGAAGCAAAAATAAAGTAGAAAAAGTACTGGCAACTAGGCGAGATCTAATAAAGCTTAAATAACCTCCAATGTTATGATTAAGAAATGAGTAAAGAAAAGCGTACAAATTTAAGCTGATTGTTTAGAAGCATTTTGAGCAGCTAAAAATATCAAATAAAACCTCTTTGCTTATTTTATTGTCTTCAATTTGAAACATTGGAGAACGAAAAACAAATAAATACATTTTAAAAAGATACACAACTCAAATAAAAGCTCCTTAAATTGGCTTATTTTATTGCCTCCAATTTGAACTTTAATTTATTTGCGCGCTTTTCTGAAAATATTCAAATGACCCTCATAACAATTATGCGCTCAATTGGCAGCCAATGCAGTAATGCGATAATAAAGCAAGAGGCCGCAGATCTGAATTTTCGTAGCCAATTAATTAATTAAACACACCCACACACTCACACACACTCACACTCCGGGAGAGCGAAGGGAAGGGGACGGACTGACTGGCTGCTTTTACATACTCGTAAATGAAATGCAATGAGAATTTATGGCCGTCAGGCCGGCCAAAAGAGCGGCGAGTGAGTCAAGTCAACGAATTTGTCAAAGCAAATCAATAGGCGACAGCGAAGTGACCCCCTCGAATAGTTCCCACAGCAGTGAGTAGAGTGTTTCTTCTTTCTGTGTGTGTGTTTTTTTATGCAATCGAAATGGATAATTGTAACTGACGCCCAGATGTGCGCAAAAGGTCCGACAACAAGCGGCGACAAACGGGCGACATTTAGTTCAAAGAGAGTGGGAAGGGAAGGGAAGGGGAAGGCAGGAGAGGAGCTGCGGTTAGTTGTGCGTAGCTGACTCGAAATCGATATGGATGCGACTTGAGTTGTGGCTCGAGCTAATTATTCAATTGAAGAACGTTTAATTTATTTCAATATAATCGAATTGAAAGATCGCAACAGCAAAGGCAACAGCAATGACAGCAAGACCGACAACTTGCCAACTTGTGGCGCTCCCACGAAAGTCAAACAAATTCATTTAATGTTTAATTGTTGATACCAAAACGCACCCAGACCCAGAAGAGGGGTTTAATGTGATGTGTGGCGTAGTCAAAGGGGAATTACACACACTTATTTATAATGACTCCCTTCATAGAGTTTCTCAACTACGCCGCTGATCGAAGTGGCGCTCTTTTTATGCTTGCCGCCTACTGGAAAGCCGGCAAATTTAAATTCGATTAAAGTAAACAAACGGAAACTCAATTGCAAAAGTAAACTGAAGCCATTTCAAACTGCATTACAGCGAGTTACGTTTTAATTCAATTATATCAACGAGCTGGGAAGTTATGTGAATCGACTTCTGCGATGTGAGCCGCGGAGCTCAGCTGGCTAAGGAATAGAGAATATAAAACATTTTTGAGTGAGCAAATATCAATATTTGTAGGCGATAAAAGAGTTGTTTTTCTACAGCCAATTCTCAAGTATATATCGAAATAGTAAACAAACTATTTCAATTCACTAAAGTCCCTTAAACACTATCATGTTTTTCTTTAAAGAATTCTCAACAAAGTCTTATAATGGATTGAAGAGAATTTAGTATAAAAATATTTTTTTAAGTAAATTTATATTTAAAACAAATAAGAAATCCACAGTTGAGTGGATTTTCCATTTTTAATAAAATCAAAACAGTGTAATAGCACACTGTTTTGATTTTATTAAAAATATACCACAAAAAATACTACAAATATACCAAACGATATTTTTGGTATATTGATAGAGTGATATATTCATTTTAAAATATACCGAAAGAATATATCGCAAAAATACTAAATGATATATTTGGTATATTGATGAAGTACTACATACAAAATTTACCATTAAGAGTGATTGTCAACCAAAACAACTAAGTTTTTCCCCATATATCATATCAGTTTCAAGCAGAGCAAATAATGTCTGTTCTGATATTTAACTATCCTCATTTCAAAAACAAGAATATTACACTCCTATTTCCTAAAGGCTAAAATATCTCGCTTTCCAATAAACATTTCTCATCAAAAACTTAAAATTCCCTTGGCATATTGTTCAGCCCAAAACAAGCTTTTCCAAGTTTTGCTGTCATGTCCAGACACTTTGCACCTCCTGACGCAAAAGCGATAAGTCGAGCCTAATGATTTGACAAACATTTATGATAATTTTAATGCGAAAACAGTACGCATAAATTAATTAAGAGTGCGAACAACTGACAATGAGCAACTCGTAATCGTAAATGTATATTAATTTTTATTTCTACGTTTTTGCTGTTGACCAACAAAGCGATTAAATATGTATATATATCGAAGTATGTGTGTGTGTGTGTGTGTGCACTTGTGTCTATAAGCGAAACAAGAGAGTATTACTAATGTATTTACGATCAAGACAAATGTGTCACCAATGACAACAACAACAGCGAAGTCGACAGCATTATAAGTATAACAAACAGGTCTATAAGTGGCAATGAGGCAAAAACCGTAACACGGCCACACAACATGACACAAAAATTAATAACAGCAACGACTTTTGTATCTGTATCTGTATCTATAGCTATAGTGTGTGTGTGTGTGCGGTAAACTCATTAAATTTACAATAATGCGTACAATAACTAAAACACGTATTAAAAATCCTAAATGCCCCCAATGATATTGTCATCGTCATCGTCGTCGCAAATGAAAAAGATGTCACCTTATGGCCAGATAAGCAAAAGGAGCTGAGGGAAAACAGGGTGGGGGGGGGGGGTGGGTACACACTGTGATAAGTGAAGCGTACATATAATTATTTGCTTTTAATTAAATTACGTGGAACAGCGTGTGCAGTTAAGTGGATTTGTGTGTGGAAATTAGAATTGTTAAAATGTGTACCACAACAAAATTCTGATTGATATCCCACCAAAATACCCCAATATCAAAACTCCCACTCTCCCCCTCCCCCTCTCTCTCTTTCTCTCTCTCCCTCCCTCAGACAAACAACTGTGTCGAACATAAATTCATTAATAACCTTTACGCTGATAGCAGCGGGCAAAGAGGAGGCAAAACTGAGAATGAGTCTGAGAATCGAAGCTTATCAGCAGTTTTGAATTTAATAATTCTTGTTGTTGCGCAATGATAAATGCCGTTGGTATGTGCCATGAATCAGTTTTCAATTTTCAACTTAATTTGAAAGCCAACAACAACAGCAGCAGCAGCAGCATGAAAGGTGTTTGTGTGGCACACGCAATAAGCGCAGCAAAAAAACAGAAAGGTAAAACACAAAGTTGTAGTGGAAGAAGAAAAAGGCAGCCAGAATATCGACTGAAGATACGTGATCAGCGCATATTTATCGCGACATCTGCGCAGTTTGGCCATTAACAGGCCAAGACGAGACGAGAGAGACTTTTGGCCTGTAATGAGGCCACAGATGTGCTGCAGATAGCAGCTAGCTAGACACTGCTCTAAAGGAAGAAGTGGCAGCAGGAGCAGGAGAAGGAGCTGCAGTTTGAAGTTGGAGTCTCCTAGCTAGATTGTCAGCTTCGATATGGTAAGCACTCAAAACTGAGCTGCACTTGGCTGCTGCTCTGCATAGAGCTTCCACCAGTTCCCAGTTCCCACTCCTACTACTTCAACTTCAACTCCCACTCCTTCTCCTTCTCCTTCTCGACTACTTTCAAGATCGCGATCGCTATCGCTATCGCTTGGCTTCGAAACGCGTGCACGACCTGTCAAATTGAACGTTGGCGCTTTTTCTCGTGCACTCATTATGATTATGACGCTGGCTTTGCAGATGGGTTTGGTTCCCCCAACAAACACAGCAACAAACACACAGCATTAAGTTGGGGGCAGTGCCTCCTCAACTGGGTGCAAAAACTAGTGCAAGGAATGCGGCTGTGTTGACTTTTTGTTCACCCAAAAAGTAAAAGAATGCAAAACAGGCGATTGTCAAAACTAGTAGAAAAGCTAAGTTAAAGCGATTGACTTTTATACAGATTAAAACAGTTAAATAAAAGACCATAAGTTCAAGAAGTAAAGAAAAGAATGTAAATCAAGCGATTAACTATTTTACAATTTAAAACGAAGCAATTCAAAGCAGCTAAAAAAAATTCAATAAATTCAATAAGTAACGAAAAGAAATCAAATCAAGCGACCTCTAAAAAAAGTTCATAATTTCACAAAGCAATTACATTTTAAAGCGATTAAAAAGTAAAGCATTGTTTAATATACTTCGACTACTACGTAAAAATGGTATTTACCAAGTCTCAATAGCTTAGATAGTATTTAATTGGTTGGTTTTTCCATCAGCCAATCAATGAAAGCCCAAATGGTATTGCAAAGAAATAAAAGATTAAGTTACTAGCAAACGTGCTCAATAATTCAAGCAATGTGTGAAATGATTGCAGACATTTCCGAAATTTATTAATATTACTTTTGACACTAATACTAAGATAAGGCAATTGTTAAAGTAATTGTAAAGTTTTGCTATTTTTAAGCATGTTTTCTATATGAGAAAAAGTTGTTGAAATTTCTTTAATTATTGTTCGCTATTTCACAAATTTATTCCAATTTAAGTCATAATAGTTATCTCAAAGAATTCTAAGATAAGGCATTTGTAAAGTTATTTAAAAGTTTTAATATTTTGATGTGAGAAAAGTTTGTCTATGTTCTTGCGAAAGTTCTACATATGTTTAGATTGGATATGAGTATTTGTTATACCAAAAGTCTCTTATGTTTAAAATATAACAATTTTTTAATAACACAGTATTTACTACTACGCAAAGCTTTACCTGTTCTGCAATAATCTTTGACACTAATTTTAAGATAAGGCAACTGCTCAATCTCAAAAAATTCATCTATAAGAACTCTTTAATAATACAGTATTTACTGCTTCACAAATCTATACCTATTCAACGTTAATTTCCGTTCGGAATTTGTAACAATTATTCGAGCCTGTCAATGGCCTTTTAGTTGACATTATCCGCGGAGTTTCATGCTGCAACGATTGGTCGCATATTCAGATAATTTTCATAAATTCTAGCAGAGTATCCCATCCATCCAACGAGCCATCCATCCAAGCTAGTCAACTTCAACTTAAACCCATTGCACGTCTAATTGGCGCTCGACTCTATGCGCCAATTAATACAAGCCAAACATTTCGGATTTTTCTAAAGCATAGAAAGAGAACCAACAGCAAATTGGAAGAAGAAGACAGAGAGAGAGAGAGAAAGAGAGGGAAGTACTTGCTGCGAAGTATAAAAATGCTTTACAAGTACACAAAAGTGTCATTCCATCACTCACTTAAAGTATTCATCCATTAATTGCCCGAAAGCCATTGCAGAACGTTGAAAGTTGGAATGGAACAGGGACAGAACGGGACAGTGCAGGACAGGACAGGACAAGCAGAAGACAGGACAGGTCGTATCAACTGGTCGCCAACTGACGCCAGTAGCAACTGCAAGCAACAACAACAACAACCACAACGAAGTCGGCGGTTGACTTTCAAGTCGAAAAGGCGGCAGCCATAATGCAAAGAGCTCCAGCTTGCAACATCAACTTGCCTCAACTTGAGGCTGCTGCAGGGCAATTACCATGAGTCGCAGTTTTGTCAAGGGAACCGCAGTGAGGGGAGCAGATTTAAATCAGCACAAAATGCGACTCTTTTGCTGGAGATTGGCTGAAGCCTTGACAGGCGCACGTTGACAGTGCGTTTGACAGTCAGACAGACAGACGGACAGAAGGAGAGAGAGACTCTGTCTGCTGGTGATATTCAAAGTAATTGCTTGAAAAATGCAATAAAAATGTACGACAAAAAAACGGCAGAAGACACAGCAGTAGCAGCAGCAGCAAAGAGAAGAAATGAGATGAGGAAAAATAAACAAGCTGACAACTGACGGCTAAAATGGTGGAATCTGGTCGGGAACGCCTGAGTATGTGAAAAAGTACAATTGTTATGGTGGCATAAACTATACTCATAAGTGAGGCCAGACGAAGACGATCCCAGCAATAGCAGCAACAAACAAGCAACAGCAGCAACCAGCAAAGAGATTCTGACATGGAGCAAATGGAGCGCAGTGATTGGATGCATATCAAAGTAGACAGCCGGGAACAATGAAAGACAACGAACGAGTCTAAAAACGATACTCAGACTCGTATATCTCTCTGGAGTCTCGAGTCTGAAGTCTGTGCGGCTTCTTGGCATTTTGGGTAACGCCTTTGGGGCATACGCAAAAGCCTTTAGGCCATGTCATTCGCAGTCGCGCATCGAGCATGTTTTGGCTTTTGGTTTTGTCACCAATCAACATGCAGCACAAGCAAGCGAAAAGCTGAGACTATTGCGCAGAAATTCCTTTCAAAGATATACTGACAGTTGGCAGAAAAATATATAAAATAAATGTACTTTATCTACGAAACAAGTAAAAAAGCTAAAAATAATAGTATACCATATTAATATACCACAAGAGTTTTAAAAATATACCAAATGCTATATTTGGTATATTCATATAATACTAGATTTTAAATATACTATACAGTATGTCTACCCCATTGCTAGGCTGTTCATTTTAAAATATAACGAATTAATATACCGCAAAAGTATATAATACTAAGCCTAAAATATACCAAACAGTACAAAATATACCCCGTTGCGAGATTGTTAATCTTAAAATATATCATATTAATATACCACAGAAAGAAAGAAATATACCAATGGATATATTTGGTATATTGATATAATACCACATTTAAAATATAACAAATTAATATACCACAAAAATACTACAATTTATCAATGGCTATATTTGGTATATTTATATAATACTAGATTTTAAAATAGAGTACAAAATACACCCCTCTACAAAATGATAGCGTTCAATAAGTTCGTTTACCTAGAATGCAATTATTACTCACAATTATTCATTAGAAATATCAAAGATGCTCCCACCAAAGTTAATTTTGTTGATGATATGTACGAGATGCAGGCAATTTTGTTAGGCATCAATTTCAAGCGATTATTTCGAGCTGAGCCAAGGGTCAAAGGCTTCTTTTTGGCTCAGCCCGTCGAAGGAGCAAAAAAAGAAGGGGAGGCATAAGCAGGAGCAACGACGTTTAAGTGTAACTGAAAACCGCTGGAGCAGCGCAGTAAATGAAGGCAGACGGTTTACATAACACTTATGACCAAATCAAGCTGTGTGAAAACAGCCAATGAACTCACGCACATGCTTCTTGTCTAGATACAAGACATACCTACGCAGAGATACACGCTCTGGCAGATACATAGATACATTGCGAGACTGTTAAATACTTGCAATTTTATGAGCCAGAGCGAAACAAAAAAAAGTGAAAACTGCGCGAGGAAACACGATACAATGGCCATAGCACCGAGAAGAGTCAAAGCAACACAGTCAAGGACATGCCGCAAATCCTGCACCGACATCGCCATCGACCCCGACCCCGACCCCGACCCAGATCCACATTTCACCAGAGTCTGGGCAGACAACTGGACGCTGCTGAGGCTGTTTGTTGGATTTGTTCACAGATCGCATTCAATGCAATGGAGAGGTCAATGGAAGCCAAAGTTCAGCGCGCGAAATTCGCGCGAAAATATAATCAACTTTCTGGTGAAAGTGAAACAATCAACTTCTGGCCAAAAGCGCACACACATAGATAGATGAATGTGCCACCACAAGGTCACCAGTTCTCGTCCACAGCACAGCACAGCTCGGAACATTACGCAAGGTCTTTAGAAGGGGCTTGACCTCTTGACATTTGCCGACGGTATTTGTGACTTACCTTTTTGGCGTGGGCGTGTGGACTGCAATGAGAATGAAGAGTGTGAAGTTGATTAATTAGTGATTAATATTTCAATTGATTTGTTATAATATATATTATAATTCTTATAATTAATGGAGATCTTGTTTTACATACGAATTTCTATATGTATTAATTTTCAGCATTATAGTTAAGCTTTTGGTAAAAAGCGAAAATTGTAAAATGTAAATTTAAGAAATTATAAGCAAGTAATAAGTATGCTCGACTGTGGGACGCCCGCTAACCATTTTTAATGAAAACAAAACAGTATGGTATTAATTTCAAAATATACCGAATTAACATAGCAAAAGAACTACTAACAATATACCAAAGTCTATATTTTGTTTAGTACTACATTCAAAATATACCAAATAGTGTAATATATACTATATTGTCCCCAAAGCAATGAAGAACACTACATAGTAAGTAGGTCTTTTTGTCCATACAAAATTTCTTAAATAACTTTTAAAATTTTTATACAATCACAACAAAAAACAGAAATCATAAATACAATAAATATATTTATATTATATTTTAGTACTTTAAATAATTTAATCTAGAAAGTTTGTATATACCTATATACAGCTTTTTATTCCCGAAATCCATCGAAAAGTTACCTAACCCTTAAAAACTTGAATGCCAACAGATGTTATTAGTATACATATTTATTTTTGCAGACTACTTCCTTGCTACTTTTTTGGGGGCAGCTTGCTTATCAGTTCACACATCCAGCACGCAATGAGAGAGGAGACCCGCAAAACAAAAAAAAAAAAAGAGCAACAAAAATCGAATTGCAATTAACTTGGGCAATTTTTGTGATTTTTAAATATTATGGGAACACGCACAGAGCAAACACACACACAAACACACACTCAAAGGGGCATAAAGTGGAGCAGAAGAAGAAGTGAAGTCGAGAGTGCTGCGGCACTTGCCAGCATTGCCAGCCTGTTGTGGTCTTTGGCAATGCGATCTGGCAGCACTGATAAGCGGAGAGCAAGCAGACCAGCAATTTACAGCCCAAAACTGAACTTGTGTTGTGGCTTATTGCCATCCGCCAGCCAGCCAGCCACAGCCACCGTTCCTAACCTTACACAATCCATTTTGGCCAGCTGCTGTGCGGTCTGCGCGATCTTGGCCAAGAGCACCCGAAGACTCTGGCTAACTGGTCGCAGCTTCCGCTTAGCCTCGAATGGCTAAACAACTGCCTGCTCTTGCTGCTCGTGGCTACAATTTTATTTACGAGTCATGCGCGCCACCGTCGCCTTGCAGACGGGCTAACAACAACAAGCTGCCTCTTCTTCCCCTCCTCTTTACTACTACTTGCCCCAGGCTGCATTCGCGTGTGTGCGTCTCTCTCTCCCTTTCTCTCTCTCTCTCTCTGTTTCTTTGCCATTTTTTATTCATACTCATTCATTCATGGCTGTGACCCATGGCGTGCCTTGAAGCTGCACTGGACACGCACCTAATAAGTTTTGATTAGAACAGTCTGCAGCGCGGGTGAGTTAATTAAAAAACGCTCGGCTAGCGGGATGCATATCAAGAGTATCTTTGAGATACCTACTTAAGATTAAGCCAGTAGCTAATCGAATTGTTTCAAGATCAGCAAAGTTGTGATATCTTGGTATTTATTAAATACTACATTTAATTTTACAGAAAAGAGATACTAACTGCAGGAAATAATACTGATTTGGAAACTGCAGCTCAAAAGTAGAATTATAGTCTATCAATTTAATTCGAAAAGATGTAATTCATATTACAAGTTCAATGCTAAATCTATCTCAAATATCTTATTAAATTGTGAATTACATGATTTTCCTATAATTACAATCAGGAAATGATCTTGCAATGACTCCTTAATTTATATGTTTTAGCAATAGAGAATTGATATCCCAAATTGGCGACTTTTTTATACTTATACTTATACACAGAGAAAAAATCTAGATTGAAAAGTAGAGTGCAAATTTGGATGTTTCCTAAAATATTGGTATTCCCTTCCTTTAAAAGTAGAACTTAAATTCTGGTGTTGCTGCTAAATCTAAATTTAGGATTGTTTAATCTTGATTTTGAGACTTTGGCTTGTAAGTTAAATTTTGAGTTTATTATAATCTTGAATTTTAAGATTGGCGATCTAGATTTTTTTTTAAAAAATTTCGATCTTGACTTAAGAATACACCAATTTTTTCAATTTTGAAATTATACAATCTTTATACAAGTTTTTATTCTTTATTTTAAATATTTTTGACTTACAAAATTGTTTTCGCTCTAGTCACTACAAATTGATTGATTCCATAGTTTTAAATCTATTTAGTGTTTATTTATTTTCTCTATGCCACATTCAAGTGCTCAACAAAGCTAATCAATTTAACACATTTTATTTTAGCGACATGTTCTGTTTATCTGTCGTTATAACAACTTTTGAGAAACTAAAAATAAAATGACATTGCTAATCTATCTAATATGCGATTATTTTCTAGCTAAACTCGACCTTCTGCAACGCAAAACAATTGATATCACATCAGAGATAATGCGAAGCTACCGATCATCATAATGGGCCAACCAAATTATTATTATGAATGCCTACAGGCAACCACTGAGCGAAACATTGACAAGCTTCTTGTGCCTGCAGTTGGCTAACAAACATGAACCCACACACACACACAACAACAACAACTGTTGGTGGCCACGTTTTTTTTGCTTGAGCCAGGCTAATAGACATTTTGCCTATTTTAATAAGTGGCTAAAGGCGTGAAATACTCGTGGCTGAGCCTCTATCGTTGGGCCAACTATCAATGGCTGTTTGCCTGGGCCCACCATGCAGCTTGCCGCAAGTTTGTTGCAAGTTGTCAGCTGCCCCTGTTGCCGCGTTGCAGTTGCAGTTGCAGTTCGGTTGCCGGTAAATATGATTTTTGCAGCTGTTTTAGTTGTGTCTTTCCCTATTCCATTCCCTTTGGCAACTTCCAAGTGCAACTTGCCCCAAACCCAACGCCAATTTGAGTGCTGCGCTCAGCCACAAGGTGAGAAATGAGATTTTAATCGGACGTGTCTGATTTCAAATGAGCTTTAATGGGGAACCCATTTAGCAGCACTTACCCAGGGTTCGACTCGCTGCCTCGCAGACTCTCAGACTCCCAGTCTCCTCGGCCAGTCTCCCAGTCTCTTAGTCTCTCAGTCTGCACAGTCGCCCAGTCTCTGCCTGCTTTTAGTTTAGTTTATTTATTTTATTTATATATTTATTCTTTTTTTACCAAAGGTTTTTCCTCTTGTTATCGTTTTGTGCAGCTTGTGGCAATGCTGTACAGCACACCACAGCAGAGACTTGCCTTTGTTGTTGTTGCAACAGCAACAGCACCAGCAGCAACATTTTTATTACATTGCAATGCAACATGAACTTGTTGGCTGTGTGTGCCTCACAAGCTTTAGCTGCTTACAAAGTCGCATTAAAATTATTGAAGTCACCCTTTCATATAACTTAGCCAATTTTATGCTACCCCTCCACTCTCTAAGGTTTTCAATCAGTTTTGGGAGTTCGCATGGAAAATATATATTCAATTTGAAAAGGTAACGGGAAATATATTAGCTTTGATTGAGAAAGAAACTGCAAATATTTGGTTGTTTCTAGATATATTCTAGATTATTTCACTAGTTAAAAACAAGCTACTGATATGCAATGAAAGCAAAACAGTGCGGAGTTACTACCATGTACCTTTTGGTATATTAATATACTATTCAATTTAAAATATATCAAATTAATCTACTAAAAATAGCAAAAATATACCAAATTCTACATTTGGTATATTGGTAAGTATCTTACATTTCAAATATACCGAAACGATATACTGAAAAATACTAGAATATGCCGAAAGCTACATTTGGTATATTGATATATTAGTACGTTTTAAGTATAACGAATTAATATACTGAAAATACGAAAATATACCGAAGTTTATGATTGGTATATCGATATAATTAAAAATGCAGGAAAAAAATATATTTGGTATATCGATGTATTATTACATTTACAATATACCAAATTGATATACTACAAAATGAACAAATATACCGAAAAGTTGTATATTTACTTTGTCGATATAATATTACATTTAAAATATGCCATAGAGTACAGAATATATCAGATTTTCAACTGCAACTCAGTTTCGAAAGCAGCTGCCGTTTGTTGTCAGAAAAATGATTTTTTTAATACCTTCTACATAAATTTTTATTTTCTACAAGTTGTAAAATATAATAATTTGAGTATTCAACCAATCCAAAAGTATTTGTATACTAAAATCGCAAGCTTCTATTCCATATACTCAACGCTCACGCAATGTGTGTTGAAGTTCGCCGTCGTTATCCGCCTTCGGTGGCATTAAGGAGCTAATAATTTGGGGCGAACTCATCGCGATAAACACGCAAAATGCCAGGCCATGCCAGTCGACACCTTTGTATGCACATCTTCTGGCCGAGATTTGTCCAGCCACCCATAAGCAACGCTACTGTCTGTGTGCAGTCTGTTTGGCCGACTGTCCCCTTGGGCTATTTAAGCAAATGATCGGCAATCCAATGAGCAGGCCGCCAGCACGCAACGAGCCGCCATCTCCCCCTCCCCGCTCTAGCCGTGAAGTGCAAAAGTGTGAATTGTTTCGTGCCCAGAGCCAAAATCGTTGCCAGATAAAAAGTGAAGCCAAAGTAAAGCCAGACAGTTGCAGGTAGCCAACGAGACCGTGTCGAAGGCAGCTGCAACTGAAGCTGAAGCTTAAGCTGATCTCGTTGCCAGCACAGCCTTCAGCTGTTTTTGCATACGATCTCGAGAGAGGGAACTGAAACTGGAGTTCGCCTGGTTTGCAATTTTCAACGCGCATTCTTGACGTTTTTTCCCACATTAATGCATTGTTGTTATGGTCAAGAGCTACGGGCCTGGCTACCGGTCTTGGGCCATGCAAAACAGCTTGTTAAGCACTTGTGCCCCCAACAACAACAACAGCAACAACAACAAAGTGGCACATTGTGTGCTCGAGTTTAAGACCTTTTTTCTCAACTGTTTATACCCGCTACCCATAGGGTAGAAGGGTATTATAACTTTGTGCCGGCAGGAAATGTATGTAACAGGTAGAAGGAGGCATCTCCGACCCTATAAAGTATATATATTCTTGATCAGCGTCAACAGCCGAGACGATATAGCCATGTCCGTCTGTCTGTCTGTCCGTCTGTCCGTCCGTCTGTATGAACACCTAGATCTCAAAGACTATAAGAGATAGAGCTATAATTTTTTTTCGACAGTATTTGTTATGATTGCACGCAGATCAAGTTTGTTTTAAATTTTTGCCACGCCCACTTCCGCCCCCGCAAATCAGAAAAAATCGAATAACAAGCGTAATAATAAAGCTGGAGTTGCGAGTATTGGGATATACATTAGGAACTATAGTTTTTGTGACTCCTGAAAATTTGGTTGCGATCAGATAAAAATTGTGGAAGTTATTAAAGAAATAGTTTTGTATGGGCAAAAACGCCTACTTACTAGGGGTCTCAGGTTATTTGGCCGACAATCTGGTATATTATGACGTCTATGGTATATTTTAAAAGTGGTACTATACTAAATACTAAAAATATACCAAATGATATATTTGGTATATTTTTAGTATTTTTTGGTATATTTTGGAAATAATACCGCAATATTTTGCTTTTATTCAAAATGGGTAGCGGGTATCTCACAGTCGAGCACACTCGACTGTAGCTTTCTTACTTGTTTTTTTTTTGGGCTTGAGCTTATTAGGCAAATAAAGCGCGCTGCGGACCAAGGTAGCAATTTCAGTGCTTAAACAGCGACACGCATTATTACCATAATCAGTAGCAAAAGGTGGTTGAAGTGAATAAAGTAGGAGGTTAAAGAAGAAGTGCTGAGTAGGCGGCTTATCATTATCATCATCATTATCGCAGTCTTATCAGCGAGTAAGCTAATGCAGTATGCATCAATAAAGAGATCTGATAAATCGAAACGAGCAGAAGCACAATTTATAAGACTTTAAAGTAAGCAACAAACTTCAAATCGTTATTATTATAAAGTGTTCATAGTCTCCGCTAATCTTTTATTGAAAAATTACCTTAATCTTCGCTTCTCTTTTTTTACAGAATCTGCTAAACATATGCATTCAAATTATAATTATAAATTTCATATGATTTAAATGATTTCATTGAAATCGGCAATTGACAAAAGAAATATTACTATAATTGTTTATGAGAAAAGCTATTTATTTTAAACTTTTGAAATAATAGTCAAAAGTTGAACACTCCTCAAATAAGTTTGAAGAAGTCTTAAACTTTTAAAAGATGTTTTTGTTAAATGAAAGTTTATATTCTTATCTAAGTAAATACTCTTAAAATTAGTTCTACTTTATCATAAGCTACATAATAAACGCCTTAAACTTTAAATTCTAAATACCAATTACTAATTTCAATACGATCTTTGGTGATCCACTGGAGCATGACATGAGTTTTATTACGACCTTAGCTTACACGTTTACCTTTAGTGCTGATTATCAATTTATATTTATTTTGCTGGCCATTGAAACACAAAAAGCGCATTACTCATACGCCCGGTGGCGCGTGCTGAGCGAAAAATGCCCTTCACTCGAATTCTCATATTTCATGTAAAAAACTAAAAACGAAATTTACAACACACATACAGTACATGTGTGTGTGTGTGTGTGTGTGTGCTTATGTACACAACTAATACATATACATATATATATAACATGCTTGGAAATTCAATAAAAATTGGCCAAATTGAAAATGTGGAAAAGCTGCCGAAAAGTCGGGGAAATCATTTGGGGGGAGGGAGGGAGTGAGGGGTAGCTGCCCCTCGGCTGCCCTGCCTCAGCGCTGACCTATCCATAAACAAATACGAATCGAAGCTGCCCCGAACAGTGGCTCATAAATATTTAAAAATTAATTTCACAATATGCTGCCAGTCAGTTTTTCTCTTTTTTTTATTTTCGTATTGGCATTTTTTCCATTTTGTGGCAGCAGTAGATGAAGAAGAAGCAGCTTTTGGCCCGCTAGTCATTTTTCAATTTCATACTTAATTTTATGGCATAAATGCCAAAGTTTTATATAAGAGCGTAAAGGAGAGAGATAGCTGCGGAGTAAGAGAGAGAGAGAAAGAGTACTAGCTTATATAAGATGCCATCATATTTCATTTGTATATGTGTGCGGGCGTGTGTGTGTGTGTGTGTTGGCAAGGTGCAAACAGAAGGCAGCCAAAGCCAGCAGCTGTAATTACATACAAAAAGGGGGAGTTTGGTTTGGTAGTTGGTAGTTGTTGCACCCAATGCTTTTATATTCTAAAACCACACACTTGCATACGTACATAAAAGTAGCAGGGAAATGGGGCAGGGAAAGAGGAAGAGAAGTGCCCATCGCAGGACAGCAAGAAATACCTTTCATATGTAGCACTTTGCTCCACAGTTATCGTATTTTATGTGCTCCTCCGGATATGCCAGTCTGTCCCTCTCTGCCTTCCCCCTTCACCCTGCCAGTCCTTGTTCTATTCCTTGCCACACACACTCACACACACACACACACACACACGTGGTGCACATGCGACGTCGTTTTGCAACATTTTCTGCCATTTGTGCAGTTTTTCATGTTCATGTGCATGTGCAGGATATGAAAATTTTCCAAAGCGCATTTCTCTCTCTTTCTCTCTCTATCTTTCATTCTTTCTAGCTCCCTCTTATACGCCATTTTTATACTTTTGCTTCTATACTGCATGTAGAATTTAATGTGTATGCTTGTGTGTGTTTGTGTGTGTGTGTCTGTATTGCACATTCAAGTTGGGAAATTGTGCACTTACATTATCATAATGGAAATGCTTTTGACTTGAGCGCCAGAGTTGTCGCATGCAACCACAAAATTTTATTATTTACATAAAATATAGATTACTTGTGAATTATTATCGGAACTTCAGTTCAATTGAGCACAACATTAGCATAGCATCTTAAAGCAGTTAAAAGAAATAGCAATGCGACAAAATTCTAGTTTCTTATTAAGAAAAGGAGTAATAGTAGATGCTTTAAGAGTTCTGAATAGTAAGACAAATTTTGTTGAAAATATATTTTTTTTGGTAGGATAAGTTCATTTTTATTTGCAGTACTATTTTATTGATATTCAATCAACAATAAAAAAAATCTTTTTTTTTTTTGTAATATAGAAATAGATTTATTTTATTCCTCAACTTTTTTTAACCATCTTCTTTAAAAATTCTTACAAAATCTAGTAAATTTGTTGAGGAATAAAAAAAAATACACTTTTACATTAAACAAATCATATTTCATCTGCAAAATTATATATTATTATAATAGTTATGAATATTTAAATTTTATATTCATACAGCTCAAAATTTTTGGGAAAATATATTTAAATATTAGATTAGATTATCTCTTAATAAGAAATTGCCCTCAAAGAAGCACGAATTTAAAATTTTTTTTATTTTAAATTTTTTATTACTTCTTATAAATGGTATATTAATACCGTAATTTCCCAACTCTTTAAAGCACATTTATATATGCCAAAATTATTTCATTTTAATAAATTTCTGACTACTTGACAACCCTACTTGTAGCCGCGCTCTAACTCTGTAAGTTAATGCGAGAAAATGTAGCTAAAAGCCATATAACATATTGCTTAATTTTTGATGTTAAAAAGATTTTAAAGTAAATTTAAATAATTTTTCTAATTCTCTAACTACTTGACAACCCTACTAGCAATCGCGCTTTATCTCCGTAGGTAAATGCTATAACATATTGTTTTATTTTTTATGGTAAAATTATTTTAAAATATATTTCAACAACAAACATAAAATAAACTTTCGCAACTATGCAGACACTTCCATATATTCCAAAACTATTAAATTTTTCTAATACTCTAACTACTTGACAACCCTACATTCCATCGCGCTATAACTCTGTAAGTAAATGCGAGTGAAGGCAACTAAAAGTGGGTGCCGTAGCTCCCATTTTCCGTATCCTCAACGCTCACCTCCGCTTAGGTCTATGCCCAAGGCAGCCATTGTATTCTGATTGTGCGCCTTACGGGCTCTACTCTGCTATGCATGTGTGTGTGTGTGTGTGTCTGTGTGTGTGTGTGCGTGTGCGGAGAGATGGAAAATATTATTTTTCATAAATTTTAAAATATACCGTACGAAGGAGCAACGAGCCAAGCCTCGACTAAGCCAAGGAACTTTCTCTCCTCTGTGTGTGTGTGTGTGAGTTTTGTGTGGCATTTCATTCGCTCTTGGTGAGTTCGCATGCCTGGCTTTATGTACCATATCTGTGTATATATGCCACAGTATACAGATTTGGGCAGCATATAGAGGAAGGCAAAATAGAGGAAAATGTATGCAACATTTTACAATGCAAAAGCCATTTACTTGCGACAGGCAAAAGAATGTGCAGAAAAGGGAGCGAAAGAGCGATGGAGAAAGAGAGAGAGTGAGTGAGAGAGAGAGAGAGAGAGAAAAGCATACGTAAAACTTCTGCGAAGGAGCAGGCAAAGAAGTAGCTATATATGTATGTGTGTGTGTGTGTGTGTGTGTTTGTGTGTAAGGCAGACAACATATGAAAAATGAAAAGTCACAACTGTGGAACGAAAAACTTGGAAAAAGACTTGCCCCCCTCCCCCCTTCTCAGCTGCTACCGCTTGCACACGGCTCTTGGCTCTTGGCTATGCCTTATATAGCATTTCCTGCCATTGTATTCCCTCCCACACACACACACACACACACACACACACACACACACGCAGAACACATAGCTCCTACTTTTTATGTCGCTTGTCCCGGGCGTAATGTAAATAAAAAGAGACAGGAAATGTTTGCAATATGTATGAAAATATCTAAAGAAAAGTGCGCAAAAAAAACAAACATTTCTAAAAAGTATAAAGAAAAGAACCCAAGGCAGAGACTGCTATAACTTAGGTGCGCCCCTTAAGAAATATGACGATGATGATGATGATGGTGGTGGCACAACGGGGCGTATGTGGCATGTGAGCGAGACAGCGAGTCAGCGCTCTGCATATAGTCAAATGCCAACGAAGGCTATTGAAAAAGATTTTTGTAAAACATTTTAAAAACTTGTGCGCTATCTCGCTCGCTCCCGCATACGCAAGTTTCCGTTCTTTTTTTTTTATGTGATCAAATCTGTTTGGCAGTAAAAACTTGAGGGAGGTTTTCGCTCTAAAATGGGGAGTGGTGAAAAGAATGTGAAGTGAAGTCGGGTAGCTGACAGAAACACATGCATGACGGTACACACACAATGAAAGCTATAATGAAATTGGTTTTGGGGCAAATGTGAAGAAGGCCATAAAAAAAATGCAATGAATGGATAATTGTTGTTGATTTTAATGCATATTCAGCTAAGGATTATACATTTTTTTTGTTATGCTGACTTTGCCATGTTTTTGGATTCTGTTTGTGAGATAGAAAAAAAATTTTCAGTTGAAAAAAAAAATTGTGTAAATAGTATATACTATATACAAAAGTAAAATATAGTAAACGATAATTGGAATAGTTGTACAAAAAAATAATCAATTATTTTCACAGAGAAAAGTTATATTTCTTTCCATAATAAACAGGTAAAGTTTAATAAGGGACAATTAGGAAAAATGTGGTAAAGGATAATCAAATATTTTCAAAGTTTAGAATAATATTTCCAATTAAAAGTGAAACATACTCATGAAAGAGTCATGAACTAATGATTATAATTTACACAAAAAAATATTTCCCTTATGAAATGATATATTTTTGTAGTAGCTTTGCCTTAAGCAAGAAATTTACTACACCAGATTAAGAGAATGTAATATAACAGAAGTTATGGTAAGTAATATTCTAAAAAGCTTAGCGAAAAGGCAAATAACTAGTTTAAGTATTAAAATATATTTAAATTTTATTCTAAATATATTTTTACCTTAAAGTTAAATGCAATATGAATGGAATTATGTAATGTCAAAGTACTTTTATACTCTTAAGTATTCATAATGTGTGTTATTTGCACTGCGTTTTCCCTGCACACTCAATCAGCGCATCTGGAGCCCTTAATAAACTATTCGATACAGCAGCAACTACAATTTCTATCGATTGGTTGATTTAAGTCACAGCAAGCAGCATTCGCAATGGTAAAGCAAAACAATCTTAAACGTTGAAGTGCTTAAGAGGCAAAAGATACACGAAACAGTTACATTTTTGGCAACGAAACTAAAAATAAAGCGCAACACACACACAAACACAAACAAACACTCAGAGAAACAAACACGCAAAACAGACAATGACAAACCCACAAAAAAAAATAAGAAAAACTATACAACAACAACAAGAGCAATAACAACAGTCAGCGAAGACGAAGAAGAAGAAAAGCAGATGGCTCGACGATTTTTGCTAATCAATGAAATTAAAGCACGAAAAAAGAAATTACACCAAAAAGAAACAAAACAAAAACCACAACAACAACATACATATAATAAAAGCAAAGCGAGGCGAGAGCTTTAAGAGCGCGCTCACAGAATCGAATAGACGACGAAGAAGAGGACGAAGAGCAAGGGGAAATGGTAAAAATGCTAAAGTGAAATAGTTCACGAGACGACGCCGTCGCTGAGAAGGCAACTTTAATGAACGGAAATTAGCAAAAGCAAAAGGTAAAAGCAAAACGGGGCGAAAAAGCGAGATGCTGCGCAAAGTCACGGCGAATTAAGCCTCAAGCTTGTGTGCGGCGAATTTCGGCGAGTTGAGTGAGCGAGAGAGAGAGCGCCACGCACATGCGCGCGCTGAGCGACAAGCGCCAATGCCATTGGCTGCCTTCAGCTCTGTGTGTGCAAGTGTGCGAATGTGTGTGTGTGTGTGAGTGTGGAGAGCGTCTCGTCATTTCCCCAGCTGTGTGGCTCAAGCACACATAAACAAACCATTTTGAATAAAATCAACAGCAGCCAAGAGCAACAACAACACAGCTGCATTTACTACTCTTCATATATGTGTGTGTGTGTGAGTGTGTATGTGTATTTGTATGTGGAACGCAAGTGCAAAGCTGTGCAAGGCTTTGGCTGCTTTGAGATGCTTCCAGCTGCATTTCTCAGTTGCAACGGAGCTGCAGCATTGCCGCAACGCGCATTTTTTTCTGGCTTCTCTTCCTCTGTGTATGTGTGTGTGTGTGTGTGTGTGTGTGCGTGTATTGTCAATGTGCGTGCATGACAACTGCAGCAATAACAACAACCACAACAACCACAACAACAACAACGTCAACGAAATCTGCTGCTGCACTGTAATTATTTTAATTTATGCGTTTATCGCTTTTTACGCTTTGCCGCTGTCGCTGCCATTGGCTTCTGCTGTTGCTGTCATTGCTGCTACTGCTGCTTCTTCTTCTTCTTCTTCTTCATCGTCTGCTTCTTCTTCTCCTCCATTTTTTTTGTGGCCGTTGTCCGTTGACATTCACATTTTGACAGGCAGCGAATAATTCTCGGTTCTGCATCGCCATCATCGCCAATTCGCCATGTCATTTCGAGCTTTGTTTTTGTCCCTTTGATTTCTTGCACACACACACACATACACATACACACTTCTGCATAATTTGTATGTGCGGCACAGTGGTGCAATATATTTAAAATTGAATTGAATTGAAATTTAATTTCGAATTCAAATGTAAACGCAATTTCATTTTAATTGCATTATTAGCAAGCATTTTATGTGGCTCCCATAAAACTACAAATCAAATTAATGGGGGTTCTGCTTGCTCGACAGAGCTCAATACATACATAATTCGAAATCCGATAAGAACCATCCGCCCACCGCCACACACACACACACACTCGCACACACACACATAGGCCACCCACACAATACACGCTTTTGATTTTAAAACCTCGTGCCAAGAAACGTGCAAAAAAAAAAAAACGAAACGAGTAGAAACGAAACGAAATAACAACAAGAAAAACGAAGCCGCGCGGCCATAAAATGCGCCCAACTCCCAAAACGCCAGCGAGTCTCCAAGTCCAAGTCCAAGTTACCAACGTCGCAGTCGCAGTCGCTGTCGCTGCTGCTGCCGCAGTCGACGTCGACGTCAACGCAGCGCCCTCCCCATAGAGCCACCTGCTGGCAGAGCACACACAGAACACAGTCAAAACTCTCACACACACACACACACATGCAGCTGCTGCGCTGCCCCAACATCATCTACTTTTTTTTTTTTTTTTTGCACGCGCTTGACATTTTGTGGACGAAGTCGTCGGCTGACGTCGTTGCGAACTGTGTGTGTGTGTTTTTTTTTTCGCTTTTTTTATTTTAACTTTTTTCTTTTTTTTTTTTTTGCTCATATCTTCTTGCGCTTTTTTTAAGTCAGTCGTTTGTCGGAAGTCAATCAAAAAGCGTGTCTCGCTCACACAGCTCCCAGAGTTGCCAAAGTTGCAGTCGCGCAGGGCGTGAAAAGCAGCAGCGACAACAACAACAGCAACAGCAACAACAGCAACAACAACAAAGTCGACAACAGTGTTGGTGTCTCGGTGACGGCGACAGCGACGGTGGCGACGCCATTGTTGCAATTAAATTTATCCCGAAAACAAACAATTAAATTAAATCCGAATTCGAATTCGATTGTGGCGTCTCTGCAGAAGGTGCGGCTCAAAAAAAATAACGAAAAGATCTTAACACGCGTGTAAGTTATTTATGTGTGAGTGTGTGTGTGTGTGTGTTAAGGAGAGCTTGTTATGTGGACACCTTCGCGTTTGCTTCAAGCTCGATCCATCGATAGATGACTCGATCGATTGCGTTGTGTTGACATTTTCTCTACTTGTCTCAACCATTTTTCTTGTTAATCAGCTCAGGACCTGAATGTGTGTGTGTATGTGTGTGTGTGTGGGCGGGACAACAAGTGCTTTTCATTGACATTCATTAAACTAAAGTCATCCTTATTATGAAATTATCAATAAAAACTAGAATCAACAGTTTTCATTATTAGTAAGTCAAAAGAAACCTTTTTCAATATTTTTTATAATCATTTAAAAATATTAAACAACTGAACAAGAAATTTAGAATCAATTGGTTTTCTCAAGAACTAAAGTATTATCTTCATACAACTATAAACAACATTTAAAAAGGTCTCTTATAATTCTTATTAAGCCATAAGAATAATTTTTAAGTATAAACAAATTTAAGAAAGTTTTTCTTATAATTGTTATTGAGCCATAAGAATAATTTCCAAATGTTGTTAATAATCATATCAGGGAAAAGCGTAGTTCTTGAAAACAAAAAATGAAATATTGAATCAACTGGTTGAAATCTTTTGCAGTTATAAGAAGCACTTTTTAATGTTATTAAAAATAATTTGAAAATAATAATATAGGAAAAGAAATAAAGAATCAACAGCTTAAATTCGTATGAAATTTATAATCATTAAACAAAATAATTTAGCTCTTGAAATAAACCAATGAATAACAAATAAAAGAATATATATTTCAAACAAGTTAAACAAATGTTTCAGATGTTTAATCAGCTATTGAATTACCAAAAATTTGCATGTTACCCAACTCACTATAGTAAGCTTTTATTAATAAAGTATAGTTAGTTATAAAAACTGTTAAAGGAACATCAAAAAACAATAGCAATTTAATCGCTTCAATTGACGACAACTGTGTGAAGCTAGTAAATCAAATCAAATACCTTTTATCTTTACTAACAGTTATTGAACATTCAATGAAAACTTAATGAAAAACAGTGCTAAGAAATTAACAACAGCGGCCTATATACAATGTATGTATGTATGTATGTTAACCGTTAACCATCATAACAATCGAGTTGTTGACAACAACAAATTGTGTTTAATTTTAAAACAAGATAAAAACGCCGCTGCGCCAAAAATAACGATAGTTATCACACATATCGAAGAACTGCGAGAAGAAGAAAGAGAAGGTATCAACACAAAAAAAAATTTAACATAAACAGGGCCATAAGCACAAATGGCAAATAAGCAATTTTATTGAACAATTATTAAAAATAGCTGCCACACGAGACATGAACAAGTTTTGAGCTGAAGAAGAAAGCAAAGACAGAGAAGGAGCGAGAGGGAGAGAGAGAGAGAGGGCAGCGATTGCAACAAGTCGGGACGCCTTTGAAGTGCACGGCGGCGTCTCTGGAGTTTCACATACTCGGAAATTGCTTGCTGACATGCAAAGTACATAATGTAGTTTTACCCCCCACTCCTCCCCCCCCCACCACTCCCTTCTTCTCTGTCCAATACCTGGCCCCAATTGCTCTGATTGATAACAATCAATGTTGTGATGGACCCGGCACTTTGGCAAGCCGGCAATTTGCGCTGTCGATTGATTTGTTTACAAGTGCCATTATTGTTACGATCACCTCGCTCTTCCCTTCCCCCCCCCCTCTCTCTCTCTCTCTCTCTTCACTACCTCGCTGAACAGGTGTATGTAAATGCCGCCCCCTCGCCACCTCATTTGATGGACAACATTTCCATATATTACCCACACACACACACACACACTTATGAGCGTTGCACTTTCCCTTATCTTATCAGTGTTTGTCGAAGAGGAGAGGGGGGGGAACGTTTCGGGCTCGTTCATTTGATCGTCGGCTAGGCGAAGTTCTCTTCACACATAGTAGAACAACATCGAGAGCATTGTAGTTTAATTTTTCGATTTTTTTCTTTGATTTCATCGCTTTTCTATATGTTATGCGTTATGTGTGCTTTGTTATCGCATATCGCAGCGGCTTCAATTTGTTTTCAATTTACAACAATTTCGTTTCAGCGTTGCGTTTAAACTGTAAAGTGTCTGTAAATATCATTTGTCACTCTTGCGCTTTGTTTGCATAATAGACCAAGTTATTACTATATATTTTCATTCTGCTTTTACAATGTGCCCACTTGTTCAATTTTATTGTGCTCTTTAATGACTTTGTTGCACTTTTATGTGCAGCATTTTCGTAGAACTTCAATGAGATCATTTATAGAAAATTAATTATGGTATACAGTATATAGTATTTAGTATATTATACAGTATAGTATGCAGTATACTAGTATATATATATATATATATATATACTAAATAATTTGTAGTATGTTCGTTACTATAAATAGATAGTATTTTAATATACTAGTGATACTCTATAGTATATTACAAATGGTATTTAGTATATAGTATATAGTATATTCTAAATAATATGAAGTATTTACTATAATATATATTATACTAGTATATTTATACTACACTATATACTAAATACCATATGTAGTATACAGTATTCCTAGTACACTATTTAATATTCTAAATAATATATAGTATATACCATACACTATATACTAAATATCATATGTAGTATACAGTATTCCTTGTACACTATATAATATTCTAAATAATATATAGTATATTATATACTATATAGTACACTAATATACCATTAATATAATAATATTCATAAATTAGAAAGACTTTAAACTTTAATTGACGTTCTTATGACAACAACAACTTCTTATCAGCAATACTTATAGTTCAATAATTTCTCTTAACAATTTTTTTGACTCATTTCCAATAATTTATGGGAATATTAATGGTTCCGATAAACCCGCAAGCTCAACAAGCTTCCGCTGTAAATGACAACAACAATGAAAAAGGTTTATTCTTTTTCAAAATGCCTTTGCGAATTAGTCAGAATTGGTCACGTGAAATTCGCCGATACCAATTCAAAAAGAGAGAGACAGAGAGAGAGGGGGGGCAATTACACAAGCTGATATTGATAGAGGGGAGGGGGAGGCAGAAAGGCGGCCAGTGTTCAGACAGCAAATCAATTACTTCCGTTATCGTGGCACTAGAATCGCAGCCAAAGATGATAGAGTAGCTAAACAAAGTGTAGACAGCAAAGGGTTAAGGGGGGGAGGGAGGGGAGAAGAGGGAGTTATTGCTAGGGGGGATGCAACTGTTTTTTAATAACAACATTTTAAAAAGCACTTAACAGCAAATTAAGCTTTCAGCAGCAACAACTGACAACATCCACAGCAACAGCAACAGCAAAAAGAAGACATTTTTAATTATCAACCATTTACAGGCAACAGCAACATCAACAGCCAGAGCAACAGCAACTGCAACAGCAAAAGAAGCTTTAGTCAGGGAAAAAATCGCCGCTGGTGCATGGGTCAATATCATAATCTGAGGCAGCAACAAGTCGTAGAAGACAGCAAGAGGCAGCAACTGGCGTCATAAATCAAAGCGACGCAATTTGCTGCTGACGAACTGCGCGAAACGGCAACAACAAGCAGCAACAGCAACAGCAACAACAACACAAGCAATGCCATTATTGTTGGCAACACTTGGGCAGCAACAGATGCAGCCACAGCCACAGCTTCAGCTTCAGCTACAGCAACACCACAATTCCCATCGTCAACACTTGGAGCCGACAGCAATGTTGTTGCTTGACTCTGCAGCAAAGACAACGACAGCAGCAGCAGCAGCGGCAACAACTCTGCCACCAATGGCAGCAACAGCAACAACAGCAGCAACAACAAACTCAAGTCGAGCAGGTGTTAATGTTCAAATTACTAGCAAAGGCGTTGCTCACAGTGAGACTTCAGTCAATGATCAACTGCCAGCAGCCGCATCTGTTAATTATGCCGCTTACGTCGCCCATTTGAATGGCTTTAACCCCACCAGCAGCAGCAGCAGCAGCAGCCACAAGCCAAGCACAAAGCAACATCATCATCATAGTCCACCCCATACACCCACTCTCAACGTTAAGCACAACAACAACAACACACACAACAACAACACATTTGAGAGCATGCTGCGACAGCCACAAATACAAGTCAAGCAAGAGTTCATGGAGCTGATGGAGCACAGCAACAATCACAGCCACAACAGCAGCAAACATTCGGGTGAGTGCCCAAATAAATATCTATTTGTATTAGTTAAATCATGAAATTATTTCAATTGAAGCTTTTTCACTTATAAATTAATCAAATGCCGCTAAATTTGCCTTTTTGAGGCGAAGTGAACTTAAAAACTTTGCTAACAGATTTCAAACTATTCTACTAAAAATATACAAATCAGAATGTAGAATACTGTAAAATAAATAATAGCTCATTATACTAAGCATGTAAAAAAAGTTGTAGTCGAGTGTGCTTCACTGTGAGATACTCGCTAGCCATTTTGAATAGAACAAGATTCCACAAACATACCGAAGACAGACCATAAGAATGTCAAAATATACCAAAACCTATATTTGGTATATCGATAAAGTGAAACATTTCACATTAGAGTACTAAATATATGAGATTGTTAGCCAAAAACTGAAACTAAACTAGTTATCAGCAGCCAGTACTCTCTTCTCTATTAAATGTGCTATTAAATACTAGATTTAATATAATGAGTAAGTAAATAAACAAGTTATATCGTCTCAGCTGCTGACGCTGATCAAGAATATATATACTTTATAAAGCCGGAGATGCCTCATTCTGCCTGTGACACACCTTTCATTGAGATACAAAGTTATAATATCTTTCTAAGCTAACCGCTACCCAGGTTATTAAAATTCACAGCTTTAAAACATATCCCTATCAACAATTTTAAAAAATTTTAAATAGATTTTTCTTTATTTCATTCAACTTAAAACATTTAAAAGTATTTATAGATTTTTATATAATTGCCAAAATTTTATTACTTTTAAATTTTAATATGTACTTGTCTTCAAACTCTTCATAACAATATGTTTTGTGTAAACGCTTCGTTACACTTTAAGTTAAAGTTGGGGGCTCCACAATGGGGGCGTTAGCTTCTAATAGCCGCCCATGTTGCGTGTGGTGAAAATCAAATACATATGTACTTAAAAACCCGTTAAGTGAAAAACGAGGTATTTACAATGTGTTAACAACAACATTGCCATTTTTCATGGCTCTAACCCCTTGACAGCAAACTCTCGAGAGCTCTCTATCGGTGTGGGCAAAAACTCAAACTCAAACCCAAAACCCGAACTCGTGCCATACGCATGCTTATGAGATTTTCAATTTTTTATGCGTTTAAACAGATTTCATTTTTTATTGCCGACCCCTTAAAGACGAAGGCAAAAGGTCGATATCTTGATAGAGCCTTAAAAATATGTGACACACAAGGGAGAAGTTCTACAAGCTGGCTAATATTGCCAAAGGACTCGCGCAATCGAAGAGGCAGAAAGACAGACAGACAGACAGACACAAAGAAAGAAAGAAAGGGGGGGGAACAGACAGACAGACATTTGCACAATCGACGCCTGGCCACGAGTGCCAAACATTTATGAAGATTGAAAGGGTTGTCAAACACTTCATCCATCTTAACCGCGACCCAAAAAAAAAAACACAACTAAGGATAAAGGGTCGAAAAAAAAGGGTGCAAGAGAGAGTCCTGTTGCTGCTGCTGGGCTAGGAAACATCTTGTTTTCTTTCGATTATTGAAATTGCCGGCAATGGCATTTTATGATCTCACTCGGGGGACTCTCAAAAGTAAACTATTTTCCTCACACGTGACCTCAATTGTGTGTGTAGAAATTGCTATGCACTAATCCCTCGCGTTTATTTGAATAAGGCTCATTAGAGAGCACATTCAATGTGTGTCTTCAGACTTCATTCATCTTCATATTCAAATCGTTGTCTATTTCCTTTTGAGCTCACACACGGAAATGCGCTGCTCACATGCAAAACATCAACAACAATAACGGCGCTAATAACAACAGACTTTAAGTGAGGCAATTATCAAAAAAATATTTAATGTAAAACAAAAAACAAAAAACAAAAAACAAAAAAAACGAAGAAAAAGAGATCAAAACGCTGCAACACGCGACCGGAAATTGTATCCAATTTAAGCAAATGTTAGATTTGGTTTTTCTTTTTTTGTTGTTGTTTTTGTTTGTAGTTTGTTTCTTTGTTGGCCAAGTGGCCGATAACTTGGCTCATAGGCCATTACGCACACACATAATAATTTGCCTTAAATGTGCACTCGCGTTACATGTACAAATGGCACAATATGACGTCCTCCTTCTTCTTCTCAATATGATCGAGTCTTGAGTCTCCCCATTTAAGCATGGGAAAGCAGCGCAAAGTGCAACCGCAGATACACAGATACAATGCGCAGATACAGCTGCATTTATAGACAACTACAGATACTTTAACTGTGGCTTGGCAACAACAAATACAAATACGAAAAGAAAAAAAAAACAAAACAAACGAAGCAACAGAGAAACAATTACCTAAAGGCGTAAATGGCTGTCGAAAGTGCAACAAGCGAACGAATTAAACCCCGAGTGCGATACACACAATATGATAACATAATTTTCTTAATTGTCAATTAAAGTATTACAACAACAACAACATCGATGACGCTGGGGAAAACATGCACTTATTAACCTGGGAAGTATTTAAGTTTAAGTTTTTGATTCACATTTAAATGGCAAAATTATATTGAAACGTAACTTTATTCGGAGCTTGAGAAGAAATAGAATAAGTTGAAGTATTTAATCATTTGTTTGCAATAAGAACAAAGAAAAGGCATTCAAATTCAACAAATAACTCACTTATTAATATTTAATAATAATTCATAGATTTCTTAGCCTTCATCTACATCTCATTCTTTGCCATTTGCAAACCTCATATCAAGTGCATAATAGCTCTTTATGAGTTTGGCCGGAAGCGAGAAGAAACAGAGAGGAAAATTTGAATGCAAGATGCACATCCTGAGTGCTGAGAACGCGGAAAGACAAAAGGAAACGGCGTTAAGCTCAACGTCAGTGAGAATGTGAAGGAAAAACCAACAGCATTTCATTCACAAAAGATTCTGACTGACAGACAGAGCGCAGACTTATCTCTGGCCATCAAGCCAAAGGCAGCAAAACTGAAAAATGAAAACCTCAAAGATAGACTCGCATCTCGAACTTGATGCGAGGAGCTGTATCTCAACCGATCGCCGCATGAATGAAAATAATTATGATAATTGCAATGGCAACTGCTGCTGCTCTTGATGATGATGATGAGGTAGAGAGAGAAGAGAGAAGGGAGAAGGGGGGATGCACAACTAATTGTAGGCTCAGTCTGAACCGCAGATCAGCTCGACGTTTAACTACAATGAAGATTATGGAAAGAAAACTCAATAAATCCATTGTTGCGCTTAATTATTGTCGAAATTCAAATCGAAAACGGCAGCTCACAAAAAAACCTGTAACCTGTAACCTTTGCCACTGACAACATTGCTAACCCCTGTTTGTTGGTTTTCTTCTTCTTCTTCATTCGTTATTCCCTACCTGCCACTTGCCACTTGCATTCATCATTTATCTTCGTGCGGTGCGCAAAATTTGAATGCAACGCCGACATCCGTCAGTCAGGTTGCAACTGCAACTGGCAGTCTTCTTCTATGATCTCTCTATATACATACATGTATTCACGTTGCATTCATTGTTGAATGTAATAATATAAAAAATGAGTTTCGTGTGGAAATTAGATCCTATTTGGCGCAGCGTGTGATTAGCGCGTCCCTTTGATGATCTCCAGTAGTCTCCACAATCGCTGTTGTTGTTGTTGTTGTTGTTGTTGCACCTCTGCTGCAGCTGCTGATGTGATGAGCTGTTGCACTGCCAGCTTTGATTTATATTCAATCAGAGATTGAGATTGTCTGTGTGTGGAAGAGACAACAGACAGGTTCTTCTCCCCAGCAATTAAATTCAAATCAAACATTTATTTAAATTTTATGCATCGCTTGGTGGCTAATTAAATTGCACTTGCATCAATTAATTAATCATGCCGTGGCTCAATCTTAATCGATGCTGCCTACATATGAGAATATCTAACAGATATCAATCTAAAGGTCAAATTCTGATTTCAGTTTTAGCTACAATTTTTGAATAATTGAATAATGTGTATAAGTTAGAGTAGATCTGTAAGTTATAAAAGTATTATACTACATTTGAGACTCTAATAATAAATCTAAAGGTGGAAATTCGAAATACATTTTGAAGGCTAGTTTTTGCTACACTTTTAATTGAATAATGGGCATATGTTAAATTAGAGAATATGAATGATATTTTAGAGTCTTCTAAGAAGATCTTTAGCTTGAAAATGTATTATACTACATATGAGAATCTAGTAGATATCAATCTAAAGGTCAAACTATGATTCTAGAGACAATTTGAATTCAAGTTTTCGCTACAATTTTAATTAAACAATGTGCATAAGTTAGAGAAAAGAATATGAATAACATTTTGGAGTCTTCTGAGAAGATCTTTAAGTTAAAAAAGTATTATACTACATATGAGAATCTAGTAGATATCAATCTAAAGGTCAAACAATTTGAATTCAAGTTTTCGCTACAATTTTTATCAAAAAGAATATGAAGAGTATTTTACACACTTCTCCCAATATCTTTAAGATAGAATAGTATAACTCATTACCTTTCATTTCCGTTAATCTAATGATTCCTCAGCTCAAGACTAGTTGCATTTCTCAGTTGGAAACTGTCTCAGAAATGTAGCAGACACAACCGGAAAGGCGTTAATTATACAAGTACAAAAACAGCGCAAGACTTTGAGTGAGGGAGAAACAATACCATAAACATACGAGTATATCCAAATAATAGATCATTAATCAATAAATGGCGTAGAAATGGTCACGTAAGCAGCTGACGCCGTGGCAACTTCACACCTCGAGAGTAGAGCGACCTTTTCTCTCTATCTCAATGAGGCATGCAACGCGACGAGTGCAACATATGCGCGAGGAGAGCATATAAAAGCCGCACTAATATCATTTTAATCGCGTCAAATTAAAGGTTTCAATGCACACCGCCAAGAGTTATAAGAACATTTCTGTTTCCCATCGTCTTGAGTGCAAGAATGCAATATGTTAAGTAACAAGTTCTAGAAGTGGGAGGAGCACCGAGAGTCCGAGCGGGAAAACCCCCAATGAGAGTTTTTGTTGGGAAGAAGTCAGGAAAGAAAATTAGATTTTTAATTAAAATAATTTCGTATGCAATTTAGATAATCGTTTGCAAAAATCCAAAAACGAGTGAAAGAGGCAGGTTACAAATATATATACATAGTATCTAAAACGAAGTTGGAAGTTGGAGCAAATGCAGAAGCCAAGTTAAAGCAAGGAAGAGAAGACTACAAAGATTCCAGCGATCCATATGCGATTTGTTTGCCGCATTTTCGGCGCGAGCTTCGCTTTTTTTTTCCTCTTCCTCTTTTTTTGAGGGGCGTTTACCGAACGAAGGCGGACGGCAGAGCGTCCAAATAAAATGAAGCACATTTTTTATACAAATCAGAGGTGGAGAGCGAAGTGAAGAAGCAGAAGGAGCAGAAGTAGCAGCCAGCAGGTTGAACAGTAAAACGCGTTGCATCAAGATGAGGCAGAGGCAGAGCACAAGCAGGCAACTCTGCCCCAACTCCAACTCCAACTCAAAGTCAGCTTCAATTCGTAAACCTTTGGGTCAGGCGCACACGCACAACAACAACAAGAACAACAACAACGAAATATTTAAATTGATCATCTCCATTTAATAAAGGCAAAGCCAAATGCCTCAACCTTCTTCATGGCTTTAACTTCGATGCAACCTTCTTGCGAGCTTCCTGCTGCAAAAGTTCTTAACTTAATTTCGCAACGATTTTCATAATTCACCATGAACACCACACCACACCACACCACCCGGTGGTTGGTGGCTCTTGCAACTGTTTTGGTAGTTGGTAGTTGGTACTTGCCTCTGTCTCTCTGCCCAGACTGCGGCTGCCGTGACGCCCATTTGTTCAATTTCTGCTCTGTTGCTACGAGCAGAGATGATGAGCCGCAGTCGCCAAAGTCGCTTTTTGGGGGAGTTGGGGGTGTCAGGAAGTGGGTGCGCTGCGGCTGCAGCTTCAACTGCGGCTGCGGCGGAAGCCAAGCAAGGCTTAAAAGACTTTCTGCATGTAATTATGGTAACATGGTTTTGGCAAGTTGTTTATACAATACTCGACCAGCCAGGGTTGTCGAGGTAACTTTAATAGCAGAAGATTAACAAGTACACAGAGAGAAAAAATCTAGATCTTGATTTAAGATTTTTTCGATCTTACTGAAAAACAATTCAGAGGTTGCTACAGAAGCAATGAAGCTTCTAAGACCAAAATATTACAGAAATACAAAGATCTTATTAAGGTTAGTCTCCGCTACACAGAAATAAACAAAAAACTAGATTGAAAAAATCTTGATTGAAGATTTTTTAGAAGAATAATCATGAAATAAGATTTTTAGGCTGACGCAATCCTTAATCAAGATTTTAATGATAAATTTGCATTTTAAGATTCTTCGTTCTAGAATGTTTTAATTTAAAATTTTTTCGATCTAAAAAAAAAAATTATTTTGTTCTTGTTTCTTTAAAAGTTGCGATTCCCTTCCTTTAAAATCTAATTTCTTGTATTGTTATTAGCTCAGTTAGTTCAGTTAACTTTTGTATAAAAATACATTTCCTTGATTTTCAATCATAGCTGCGCTTATATGTATATTAACTGCTATTCTCATTCCTAATCTTACTCAAACCCGGCAACCTTGTCTGCTCACAATATTTATAGAATCTATTCAAGTTTCTATCCTCTAAAACTACATTTTTTTTTTATTATTTTGCGATTATTGTTAATCTTAGTTGCTCTTTCATATTGCTAGCTACTCTAAGCAATCCTTCTCAACCTTGGCAACCCTGTCTGCTCACAGACCTGATTGCTGCAGAGCGGCTCCCACTCAGCAGCATCGCTCGGCAAGTTGATTTTTTATTACGCGGTCTACGCCTTTCATATTAAAAGACAAGCCCTGTTCCAATGGTTTACATAAATGAAATTAATGCGCTCACTCCACACACACACACAGAGCCTGCAAACTGAAGCTGGGCATGAACCTGATCCTAAGAGCCGCAGAGTCATAGTTAAAGGCAGCGAAGTGAAGCAAAGCTGGAGTCTGGGGCTAGAAGATTACAAATGGACGCTCTCGTCGTCGGCTAATTTGACTGGGCATTGTGGCGGCAATTTTGTGCTTGTGCTGCTGCGAATGCAATTATGAGATAAAGTGGGAAAGTGCACTTGAATTTCCCAGCTAAATAATTGAAGATTTGCAATTTGATTTATACCAGAGAGTAGAGAGTAAAGAGACCACCTTAGTAGATGAGTGTGATGTGTAGGCAGGTCACAGAGCCCATGCACTTTGCATTTTCGGGTAAAGTCAGTTAGAAGACAAAGCAAGAAACTGTAAAATTAATGATCTATGCTGATTTTATGACCTGCAGATTATGAGCCAAAGTCAGAGTCCGAGTCAGACAAGTCACGCATTCGCATTCCAGCTGAGAGTCGGAGTCTAAAGGATAACAACGACTATTACTACCTGAATTTTCAGAGGGCTAATAAGAGACCTGGCGCCGAAAATCCATAACAAATGCATGAAAATCCGTTAGGCCGTTCGACTGACAGACAGACAGACAGCATAGATACGATAAACTCACAGCAAATCCTTAAACAAATACTGGCTGACCAGATCATTTCGTATGCAACAGGCATCGTGCAACGTTTCTCTTCTTTTTTTTTTTCTTTTTTGCTGACTTTTGCGTGGCACTTTGTCTATTCTCGGTACGATCTCGTTTGCACGGACTAATGATAGTAAAACTGTTATTCTTTGACTTTGAGCATAACCATTTTTCAGCTGAAGTGACGTTGCTCTCACCAAACTAAAACAGAACAGAACCTCACTTTCTACACCTTTGTGGATCGTTTCGGTAGTTTTCTGCTGACTTTCTTTCTATTCTTTCCCATTGTCTACGCTTTTGTTCAACTGCGCTCAAATGCCATTAATTCGTAATGAGAAAGGTGTCACCCCAGTTCGAAGTCAAAGACAAATATTAAGAGACTCGCCCATCGTATATTGCAGGCTGCAACTCTGCAGGTTCTGCCTAAAATCAATTAGTTCTTATTCTATGCGAACCCATCACCATCATCATCAGCTGTACTAAATTTTTGGAACAATGCTCTGACATTTTTCTTTTTGTTTTTACGTGGGCGTTATGAAGTGCTTCAAAAGGTTTGATTGCCGACATAAAACTGTCGTTGAGATCTTTTGAGATACTAAGGAGTATTATATTAGTTAGCTGTCATCGGACTAATCCTACAAATATTAAGAATACGATATACACTTTTTTAATATATATATATACTCTTTATTGCGCTACCAAACAACACACTTCTTGAGCGGATTCATATCCGTGCCCAGCTTGCAATTGAAGGCCTCACTAAACTCCGGCATGTTGCTCAATGTTCCAATGACCCGGAACTCTTCATAGGCATGCTCATCGATCTTTATTTTACTCAGCTTCGATGCGTTATCCGCACCCGTGCACCACGATTGAGCGAACTTGAGAAAGAAGAGCTGCTTGTTGTTGTAATCAATTCCTTGTAACGGTTTCTTCTGCCACGCCTTGCTGCCCATATGCCTTTCATAGGCCCGATACGCCATGCGAGCACCCACATTATCGGCAATATTATCACCCGACGTTAGGGTGCCATTAGTCTGCACTCCCAGCAGTATGTATTTGTTGTACTGCGATTCCAAGCAGCGATAGCGTTCCTTGAAGTTGCGCAACGAAGCCGCTGACCACCAGTTCACCTTCTTTCCATCATAGTTGTACTGATAGAGCGTCGAGTCGAATCCGTGCGCCATCTCATGGCCAACAATATTCCCAATTCCCGCAAACTTGAGCACAGCCGGAAAGTCCACATGATAAAGTGGCCACTGGGCTATGCCAATGGCGATGAAAGCCTGATTAAAATATCCCGCATAGTAAGCATTCGCAATGCGAGTCATTTGAACTTGTGGTATCAACGCTTTATCCACCGATCGCAGCTTGACTCTCGCTCGATTCTTCTCAAGTGTGACGAGATTCTCAAACCAATCGCTGCTCATATTCTGACTGCTGTACACGGCATCAAAGATCTCGCGATGTTGCAAATCATCACTGTAACCAACCAGAATATCCATTGACGATAGTTTCGTCTTTGCCTCCGAGCGCGTCTCATCATCCAACCAGCTATATTGATCGAGCAGATCATAGAACGTATCTTTGATGTGCTTGGCTAAAGTTAGGACATCAGCGCGTCGCTCTTTGTCAAAGTTTTGCTCAATAAACCAGGGCAACAGCGCATAATTAAAGTAAGTCTCTGTGATGACGCGACATTCACTGGCCAAAGTTCCATTCCTCGTCTTTGTCTTCCACACCTCGTAGAACTTGATGAGCACTCGATGTTGCACATAGGAGCGTAAGACACTCAGTTCCGTCCGCTCCAGGAAGTGAACAAGTTCACCCACATCCTGAAGAAGATTAATCACTGGCCAGGACGATCTCTGTGTGCCATTGAAGGCAACATCAAAGTAACGCGTCCAATTCAAGCGATCCTCCTTATGGCGGGTAATGAACTCTCCCAGCTTCAGTTGATCCGTGTCATTGCGATTTTTAACCAATTGCGTTAGATTCTTTTCAAATTGCGTGAGATTGGCAAAATTCGAAAGGAAATCTTTACGCTTCTGCTCATCGATGATGCCGAAATCCCGCGTCATATTTTGCAATTGTTCCTCATTGACATTCGCCAGTGCCTTGGCAGGTCCTGAGAGGAGGATATCGAATTTACGACCCGAAGTATTGTAGTGCAACCTCATCGGGAGCAGCGGATAAACATCGTAGTGGGACATGAAATTGAGATAGATCCAATCCTGGCTGGCATTCTGGTAATGCTGTTTCCACTCCACCGCATAACGATCGTCCTGTTGTCCCATGATTCTCTCATAGCCCAGCGAAAGATTCGCCTTCATCTGCACACAGCTGGCAAAGAACTGTTTGGCCTTCCACTCGGCACTCGTGGAATGATTCTTATCCTGTAGCTGCTCCTGTGTGGCATTCTGAAGGAAGGCCAAGATCTGATCATTAATCCGCTCCTGAATGACACCCAAGACGCTCGTATTTCGCGCCTTCTCAGTCAGCATCTTGGACTCCTTCCAACTGCCGCAAGCGTATTCGTAGAAATTCTCGCAAGGATCCACGCTGCGATTCATCGTGGATAGCATAAAATCGCCATAGTGTTCCAATAGCTCCTCTTTGTGCTTGAAATCCGGAAGTGGGGCGAATAGATCAAGTGACGCGGGTTTTGGCACAGCGGATGAACGCGAAAGAGCGACAAGTATTAACGTGGCTAACAACGTGTAGGCCATGGCTAACGCGCAAAGCAACTGCCGGTAATGTTCTAAGCACCACCAATTTATACACACGTGCAACAGATGAAGCCCACCAAAAGTTCTGAACTTTACACCAGACTTTAATCGGTTAGATATGACAACGTGATTTCAGAAAAAATTAAAATAATAATATAAGTGGGAATATGGACAAAATTATTACATACATTTAATGTGAACGTGCATACAAACACTTGAATAATGAGAGTAAATTTGTATTTCTTTATTTTACACATTTAAATATAGATTTATCCTTAACGAAGATTAATCCTTGCGTTGATCTTTTTATTTTTAAATAATATTTTCATTTTTATGTTGAAATATCCTAAGTAAAAGTTAAATTTAATTTTTATAGAAAATCATAGCTTTGATCCTGTGACTTTTAAAAATAACCGATAGCTTTTAATAGTAACTTTCTCGACATTTCGTGAATATGATAATATTCGTGTCACGACACGTTGCCATCACTATGCCACGCTTTGTTTGGCACAGCTGACGCGTATATATATTTTAGTATTTGCTTTTTTTTAGCCCTTTTTAATGGCTCTACTAATCCCAGATCATTCTTCAAACTCACCACAGAAACCACAATTAGCTGGGTGGAAAAATTTATTGTTATTCCAAATCAGATTCGAGCAAAATCTTCAGCGAAATCTTCTGCCCCAGACTCGAGACACACATTCTCCAAATTAAACAAAGTTCGCGATGCTCAAAGAAATGTATCTTTTAAGCACTCTTCGAACTCTTATCACTCTTTAGTTATCATTTGGCGTTTTTTTTTGTTTACCTATTTTATTTTATAACCTATTTTATCGCTAATTATAGATCAAAGTTCTGTTGTTCTTGTTGCTAGTGTTGTTGCCTAAAACAATTTTAAATTTATGTTTGTTTGGTTTTCGCTGTGCTGTGTTGTGTTGTGGATATTGAATGTTGAATGTCACATGTTAATGACCCCATTTCAAAATAATAGCCGTAATTATTACGTAAAACGTTTCTAAATGCTCTTCTGTCGGTGATTTTGTGTTTGTATTTAATTTAAATTCGAGCACGTCTGGTTTTCGGTTATTATTTTTGTCGTAGAAAGTTTGAATGAAAATTGATTCATTACGGAAATTAATTTTATGCATTTGCAACACCCTTTTAAACCTCAATATATAAAACTTATATTATGGTAAATTTATTTAAAATTGTAAACTTACATAGACCGATTCACCATAGACTTTTAAACCTGAAAAAAGTACAAGAAATAAAATTTGAATATATGTATGTCTTGAAATTTGATCATCTTATTCATATTTAATAAATTTCACTGCACTTTGATCTTTTGGTAATTTGTAAAGCAATAAAGCTACCGTTTTGGGCAACAGCAATGAGCTCATTTCATTTGCAAGAAAGCTTTAAATTGAGGAGAAAAGGGGCATGAATGGAAAATAATGCGGCGTCAGAGCTAATGATGCATAGAGAATCTCAATTCGAGTAGTTGACCACAAAATGTTCATTAGAGTCAAAAATAAAGCGTTGAAAACTTGAATAATGAGCGTAGATTTGGTTATAAATATAGCTACCAAGTTTCCGAAGATGTTAAAAGATACGTGAATGTTATGGTATTCCATTGATATATGAGCTGCTAGAACAAAACCAAAATTTCCAAGATTAATGGACCTTGGGAGCCAGGAAGTCATCGAGTGACCCAGAAAGCAAACGACAGCACGCGGCAGCAAACAAATTTTTGACATAATAGGAGAAATATTAGTTAACATTTAACCCTTTCCTTTCCATTCCTTTCTTCATGTCGTGTGCTCGCCACGCGACGTATCTTAAAGATGCAAAAAAAAATAAAAGAAGGAAGGGTTGACAGGAAATTCGCCAGGCATCTGGTATTGGAAGGAAGTGTGGCATGGATTATGAAAATCAAATGCGAACGTAGAGAAACGCAGGGGAAAGTGATTCCGATTTCAAATGAGGGCGTGGCTTTTTTTGCAACGAAAGCTGACTTCTAATTACTTCAGAGAGAGAGAGAGAGAGAGAGACTCTGAACGCGATTGAATGGCTGTCAAAGGACTTGAATGCATGTGCCAGTCAAGGTGAATGAATGCCATTGAAAGGCGTACCATAAGGCCACATTTTGTTGCATGAAATGAAGATGGAAAAGGTGAAAGTTTGCGTCAGGCTGCATTTACTTTCCATTGCTTAGACAGTTGCCACAGCTGCAGCTGCTGCATGGCCACAAGCCACAGTTGGCAATTGTTAAAAAAAACTGAAAATTAAATCCTTTTTTCAGGCTCAATTTGTTGCATCCTTTTTTGGCTACATCTTAACGCAAGCTGTGCCAACGAAATCGAGCGCGCCAACAAAGGTGAAATCTATCTAACCAGTTGCCACTGCGTCTGATCCTTTTCCTGCTCCCCTTCCCCCTCATTTATTGCGTTTTTTTTTGGCGGTTTCTATTCTTAGTCGTTTTTTTCTTCTTTTTTTGGCATTGTTACATTGCGATTACTTTACCTGCAACATGGCGATTAACACGCACCCGCCAACATCCTTTCGGCATTTTTATCGGCTACCTGAAGCCGTGTGTCTTCCCTTTGACTGCCTTTATTGCTTTCTTATATGCGCTTTGATTTCTATTGCGGCATTATCCTTTATCCTTTGTGCCATTGTTGCATGCACCGGCTGGCAAACACATTAGACTTGCAACCGAGCTGAAACGCAACCAAAATGCGGGGGCTGAATCCCTAGCCAAAAAAAATAAAGTGACAGCATTGCGTTGTCTAAACGATCCCTCTTTAACGATTCTCGATTATTCCTTTCGCATTTAATATGCTGTCTCAATCTCTCCCTTTTTTGTTTTTTACGATCGGAAATTTCTTCGTTTTTATTATTAATATGTTCAATCATATTGTATAGGACCTCACACAGGCTAATCAGCGTTATAATAGCCAAACTCTTTTTGACATTACCTCAAAACTAATAAAACTTCTAAAAGAAGACAAAGAAAATTTTTAAAAACGAAATTGTAAAATGAATGAAATTTTCCAAAAATCAACTTCAAAACTAATAAACCTTTTAAACAATGTAATAACACAAACAAAATTTAAATATTTAAATTGTAAAAGCAATGAAATTTTACAAAATTTAAAAAATCATTTCCTCATTTTACCAAAAAAAGTAATAAAACTTAAAAAAAAAAATGAAAATTAATGATATATTACAAAATTTAAAAAATCATGCCTTCATAAAAATATGAAAGGTCATCAAACCGTTTGCTAATAGAGTTACAAAACGTTGAATTGCTTCTGGTGTTGGAACTAAAAAAATGGGCGTGTCTTGGCACGCTTATCGCTTACAACGCCCACACTTTGCGCAAATGTTCAGATTTTTTGTGTAAAACGTTTTTGCAATGGAAATTATATACAGATTGATAATCAATCAAAGTCATAAACGAATCGAATGATGATCCGAACTGATTAAACATTAAAAAATGGCGTGCAACCCCCTGACTCAGCCACTTACACGTGGGGTGCGTTATAGAGAGAGAGAGGGAGAGAGGGAGAGGTGGAGGGGGGGTTAAACAAGGCCTAAAAGGCGTAGCAATGTGTAAGGGTCGGGGGCCCAATAATGATGAGTAATTGATAGTGACATAACAACTCTGCCGCCTTGGACTTCAGCCAGATGGGTTAGGTAAATGATAGGACTAGTGTTTGGTTGTTGGGGGGAGGGGGGAGAGGGTGGTTGCTGAACCGGGTGTTAATAATGATAATGTGCAACCCTTTTAGCACATGCCGCAACACTCGCTTGTTTTTTTGTGTAAAAAGCGACAAATTCGCACTTCATTTTGTGTCTATAAAAATGCAATCGTTTTCATGTGTTTTTTTACCCCAAATTTGCTACCCCTTTTCATTTCGTTGATGATTTATAGCGCCGCCGTCTCTGTGCCTGCCATCAAACGGGCCAAGCTGTCGCACGAAAACAATGCTAAATCCCTGGTATTTGAGGCCAGTCGGAGGATATCATAATTATAATAACAACAACAACAACAGCAACAAGGACAATGAATTGCTCTCCTATGTGACAGCGAGTCAGACAGCTCTGCCCCCTTTCCTCGCTGGCATCGGTCTTGATGTGGGTGTCGGTGTCGAATCGCAGACATGTCTGCCATATTTTGGCATGGAAATGCCGACAACAGCATCCGTCACTGCCAAAGCGCACAAATCGCTGCCGGACTTTCTGATACCACTGCATGAAATTATGTTTCAACATCATTATCAACAGCAGCAGCAGCAGCAACAACAACAGAGGCAGCCAGTGGCAACAACAGCAGCAAATACAATGGGCACATTAATTAATAGTCTGCCGAGCTTGGCGTATGCGAAAACAGAGACATTTGCCAGCGCCAGTTTGTATGCTACAAAGTCATTAACCCCACAACAGCAACAGCAGCAACAACAACAACAGTCACTAAACGTGCCACTTGCCACACGTCCCCATTGCCACAATGGCGGCGAGCATCTGTTCGTGCGTCACTTTCACGAACGAGATCGTCTCATACGCGAGCATCAATTGCAGCAGCAGCGACTGCGTGATTTTGCCGACGAGCACGACTTGGAGCAGCAACAAGAACCGGAACAGGATGTCAACAACAACAAGGACGCAGAGGAGCAACAACAACAACAACAACAACAACAGCAGCAGCAGACGAACAAAGTCTCGCAGTTGGAGTCGAATGGCCATAACAATCATTGGCATGGTGTCGTCTATGATGGCAATGGCAATGCCATGACAACAACAACAACAACAACTCCTACAGCAACAGCAGCAAGTACACAACACAAGATGGCAGGAGATGCAGTTGCCACCTTTGCTTCAACGGCTGCTGCTCATAAGGAGTCAAATATTTACGAGCCTGCCAAGCAACAGCAGCAGCAACAACAACAGCAGCCAAATGGTCAACACTGTCGCGATGGCAACTCTGGCAGCCCCACAATGAACAAAGGTAAGTCGCCGTCTCATTTTATATGCTTCCAACTCCTCTTGGCCAGCTTCTAATTGATGCTGTGTTGCCCGTGAGCGCTGCTTTGCCACCTTTAATGATAACACTATTTAACAGCAGTTCAGATTTCAAACGTGCGACAACAAAGTGTTTCATAAGAACAGAATACTAAAGTCTTCCATAACTGATCTATTACAATAAATAGTTTACATTCATATCTACTTAATTTTAGTATTTTTCTTTAGTATACATAATTACCAGTTCTCTCAGTAAAATTGTTTCATAAGAAGAGAATAATAAGCTCTTCTATATCTAATCTATTATAATCAATATCCATTTCTCAAACACAGTTCTCTCAGTAAAAGTGTTTCATAAAAACAGAACAGAAACAAACTCTTTTAGAAATAATCTATTATAAGACGTAATCAATATCCATATCTACTTAATTTGAGTCTTCTTATTCAGTTTACCTAATTAAGAGCTCTTTCAGTAGAAGTGTTTCAAAGGAACAGAATAATGAACTATTCTATAACCGATTTATTATAATAATGAGTTTCTGTTCAATTTGAGGCTTTTTATTCAGTTAACTTAAAAATAGTTCTCGCAGTAAATGTTTTTTATAAGAACGGAATAATAACCTCTTCTATAATTGAAAGAAAATAATAATTTCTTAGAATAATTTATAGTTCATATCTATATTTGTTTAAGTTGAGTCTACATAACAAATAGATTTCTCTTTAAGCTGCCGCTATACCTTCACTCCTTCACACAGTTTTATCTATCTTTAAACTGTCCTTATACTGCCCCGTTTCCCCATTGAAATCCAGCGTAAAAAACATAAACTCAATTACTAGCATTCCACTTAATACAATACCAATGACATGCCAGCCCCGTGTTCAATGCACAACATTGTCTGCTCTTCACATTTCGCACACCCCCTCGGTAACATCCCCTTGCGGTGGGGGGGGGGGGGACAACCCCAATGGCAACATCTAAACTCCATTTGAAAGCACTAAAATATTAATAAATTTTACAAAAGTGCGAAGAAAATATGCGTGAAAATGCAGGGAAGTGCGAGAACAAAACCTTAACAACTTTATTTAATGGAATTTAAAACCACTTTTCAGTGGGTGGTTGTTGCCAAAGGTTGCGGCTGCCTGCGGCATTCAGTGCCACAATTGCATGTCTCTAACCTTTGACATCGAACGCACCGCACCCTCAACAAAATCAGTGAGAAAAGAAAAAAACGTAAAATAAAGCTCCTTCCTGTGAACTGGTGTCAATACCAACTGTGCCAGGTCCTGAGCAGCTTATGGCCAATTGAGTTCGCCAAGGGGGAAGAAACAGACAGTGAGAAAGAGAGAGAGAGAGAGGAGGGTGGCAATGACAAATCCAATAAAACCGCTTTACAAGCTGTAAAGCAATGGCTCATAAATCCCATTTGCCTAAGGAAATATATTTTTTATTTAAAAAATGGTTGCGCAATTGAAAAAACTAGAAGGAGGAGCACCGAATTAAGGGTTAGATTTGCATATAGCTCAGGTAAAGGGGGTAAAATGCTAAAAGGATTCACAAAATGGCGTCTCATTTGAGCTGAGAAAATGCTTGAGAATTTGTGAGAAAATTTCAGCAAAATTCCGTTAGACGCTGTCATGGCTAATCAAAAAAAAAAAAAAACGGTAGCAATGAACCGCAATATCTTTTCTTACCCTAGCACCCAACTATATAAAAAAATTGAAAAAATCACCCAGAAAAATTGCATTGTTCAACGCAAAAATACCGTTTTTACCTCACTTTTTCCTTCCAATATATTACACAAATTTTTTCTTGTGCGTTTTACGTTAAAAAATGACGCATTATTGGCATAGATTCACCCTGAATTACAGGGCTAGGGGTTGCAACTACCCTCAAGACCCTACTACAAGTGTGTTTGCGCTACAGCTAAACTGTGGAAGATCCTCAATAATCCTTGACAGTGAGCCTCAAATTTTACCCTTGAGTTGCTTGTTTCTTGTTTTTTCCTTTCTATTTGTCTATTTTCTAGCCCAAAAAAATCATTGAAAACTCAAAGACATAGAAAACGGCGCGAATTTGACAAAGAAATCTGGGAAAATGCATCTTATTTTTTTTGTCCGAATTTTTGGGTCGATTTTTAGGGACGAAGGGTTGCATTTGACAGCGATTTTTTGTGGCAGATTTCCACAAGCAAGTCGAAATCAATAAACGTTAATAAATAATGAGAGAAGGGAAGCGGAGAACGGGGAGCGGGGATCTAAGTAGGAAGACGGCGCTAAAATGCGGAAGTAAAGGGACATTTGGCCTTGGGCATTGATTTCTTCTCTTTTTTTAACAATTGGATAGGGTTTGCCTTTCGAATTTCTATCGAATTCAATCTTTTTGTTCCGTTTTTTGGCGCGCATTTTCAGCAGCTAAACAAATGTGCGAGCTATGCCATTTTTAATCGATGCCCCATTCAGCTGCAGTAACAAAAAGATCATTAAACTTGGGGACATAATATCTTCAAAATATATCTAAGAATATTAACCATAATATTCCTTTTTAATTTATATTACAATTTGCCTATCTTTTTGACATTATCACGCATATTTGCCGGGCTATCTGCAATTAAATTTGCCAATCTTAAAGCCAACCCTGAAAACCTACGATAACTTAAGGCTAAACGCAAAATCAATCCCATTCTGGAACAGACAGAGACAACCCCAAAACGAAAAGATAGAAAGACTAAAACTAGTCTCGTCTTATTTGCTTAACGCAAATTGGTATGTCATTTTAATGCATTGCAACAACAACAACAACAAACCAGAAGAGGATGACAGTTAGCTCCCAACCCAACCCTCTGTCTGTCTCTTGTATGTGCTGCTTCTGGCATTGTCCTTGTGATTGTTGTGGACTGAATGTTCATGCAAAGTGCCGTCGTTGTTCGTCCCTTTTGCCGTATTTTTGATGCTGCCAAGCGTTTATTTTCTTGATTAATTTCAATGCCCAAAAACTTTGTTGTTGCCCTGTGTTGTGAGCTATTTACATGCCACATGTGTTTATGTGGGTGTAACCCCTGTTTCTAACTGCGTAGTCTGTTTTTGGCAAATAATCAAATTGCCCAGACACAGCGGACAACTGGCAACTGTTCGAAGAACTCAAGTCTACAAGTCTACGAGAGACAGGCAAAAAGTGAAGAGTGAAGAGGAGTGGCAACTGTGGGTAGACTCGAAGATTGTTTATCTTTTGTTTTGGCCCCGTCGAGGAGGCCGAGTGACAAGTTTAATCAGGCTACGTGCACAAGCGAACGAGCAGAGAGCAGAGTCAAAAGGATAACTATTGAAATTAGTTGGCAGTTGGTCAGTTTTTGCGAGGGTAGCATTTCCTCTATACGAGTATGTATATTGATTTTCCTGCCCTCAGTTGGCACTTAAATCATTTTGGCACTTTAATGTGCGCCAAGCCGAATGTCTGCTGGTCATTGCTCATTGGCCAGTCATATCCTGGCAGGCCAAACATTAATTTTGCACTTTTAATTAAAACATTTCGCCCACACACACCCCACAAGGCTGCCGGGCATTGTCCTGCCAGTTTTTCCTCTCATTTTTTCCAACAGTTTTCCAATTCCTTATTCGTGCGGCGAGCTAAAACAAAGGCTGCAACTGCAACCAGGCTGCAGAACCTCCGCCACTCATAATCATAAAATGTATGCGCTGTCACCGAGGCAAGGCGAGGACCTGCCCCCAACAGTCGCCCTCTTGTTTCCCCTCAAGTGCTCTTCTCTCTTTCTCTTGTTCTCTCTTTGGCCACTTTGCACGTTGCCTGCATGTGGAAAATGCTCTCGACTTTCTTTTGCAATGCTGCAAAAACTTTGCGTCCTCCCCAACACACACACACACACACACACACACATTAGTACACAGCTGCCCTGTCTGGCGTGGAACATGAAGAGCAACAAACACAACACTTGTTGTAATTACTCCCCAACTCTCGGTTGAACGGCTGCTCTGATGTTTATATGAATGGGTTTTGTGTTTATATAATCACACCAAAATGCTCAACCTTGCTCGCAGTGCAGCCCACAGTGCTCTAAGGATGCTCCAAACTGATTTTGGCACAGTGGAAACACGAAACAAGTTTCAGGAAGTATGAGTTTTATAGAAGTATAAAAAGTGGGAAAATGTAAATATATCATAAAAATATTGTTATGTATTTAAATTTGTTTACTATATTAAAAAAATCTTTTGATATATTTACATGGACATTCATTTTTCATTTGGCTTTTATCAGTTAACTCAAATAATATCCATTTTTCCTAAATGAATAAATATAATTTTAAGTTTTTTAAACAAAAATTATAATATCTTTTATAAAAATTCTACTAAAAATCTTGATTTTAGTGCGGCTAGAAAGACCTAAGTAAATAACTATTTAAATAGTTTATTTATTATACAAACTGTATTATAAACTTTTTTTTGTTTACATTATATAAATACTTCTTTACTCTACAAAGTTTCATTATTCTTTCCTATTCAGTTACCCCAAAGTCTGATTTTGCCACTGTAAATATTCTAACGGTCTGAATCAGTTGCATATATCTGCATTCTGTGCAAACTGCTTTTACATAGCAAAGTCTGTATACAGAGCGCCAATAAGCCCAAGCACCTTTGGCAGTCGCACTTCCTTCGTGCTCTATGTAAGCTCTTAATTATGATCTATGTACTTGAGTGCAATAAGAGAAAAGAGAATATGCAAAAGCAACTGCGCAGCTAACGGCGCTATAACTGCATGTGCATACTCATACATGCATTTGTGTGTGTGTGTGTATGTGTATGAGAGCATTGGCCACACCCATTTCACTCAAAAACAAAGTAAAAGCAACAAAAAATACTCTATGCTAATGCAGGGGAAGGTGACTGCAACAATGACATCAAGTCTAATCAGAATGCAGGCAATGACAAAACGAATACGTTCCACACTCACACACATACACAGACACACTCTCAAAGTCAGTCTAACGGTGCAGGGTTGATTATTTGAATTGAGTCGAAGTTTGAGTGCGGCGGGGTAAGCAAATGTATGTGTGCGTGCTAGAGAGTGAGAATGTTGAGTGCAAAGCAACAAAGAAAACTAGGCAAAAGGAAAAAAAACAAAAACAACAACTATACGCTGCTGCTGCCGGCGCTGCTGCTGCAAATCATAAAGCATTCACACTCGCACACACACACACACACAAACACTCAAACGTATACACGATAGAGCAACTGCAGCTGAGTTTGTCGCCGTCGTTTGTCGATTCAGTTGCATTCGGCAAGTCGACGAAGTCGGTTCGGAACATTAACATTAACATTGGCTGTTCTGCTAACATTGACAGCGTAAAAGTCGTTTTTATTGAAATGCAAAAAAAAACAAATTAATTATTTAAGGCAACTCTGAACCGTTCGCTGTGACTTGCATATGTCAATTTCGCACACACACACACAAAGATATATTTTGAACATTTGACAGTTCATCGGATTTACATACGAAAGAAAGTGCAAGTGAAGAAGTTTTGTGCTAAAAAAAAACAGACAATAAAAATCATTTAACAAAATGATGGTGCTACAGCAAATGCAGCGGCGTTTGTGGAATGCCACAAAGGAAACGGCAACAACAACAACAACAGCAGCAGCAGCAGCAACAAATGCTACGCAGCCAAACATTAAAGTCGAGACGGATTGCGACGACGATGAGGAAGCAAGTGTGCGACTCTTGCAACAGCGCCAGGAGCAACACGACACATGTAGGCAAAAGCTTTAAGCAGCATTTATTAGCATAAGCATAGTAAACGGATAAATATATCAAAATGTGAACCAAGTTCAAATTGGAACAGCTTGAAGTTTACTCTTCTTGCACCTGTAGCTTTCACTTTCCCCCCTTTTGTATTGTACTTGCAACAAAGACAACAGATGATTAGTACAACCCACGCCTTCACATTAGGCATGAGGCATTGAATTTCCCTATCAGATGTAGCATTTCATGGCATTTGCTTCAGTTTTGATTCGGCATCATGATGTCCTGCTGAGACTGAGACTGAGTCTGCAGCTGATGCTCGCTCCCCACTGAGCGTGTGATCATTACTTTGTTTACATTTGCATCTCTTGTGCCAGAGTCCTGTGTCCTTTTTACCTGTGCCTTAAAAACCGGACTCGTCTCAGGTATTTTGCATTCACCGCACAAAAGGGAAATGTACATTTTTTTCCTTAATTCTTGCTTCTTCTATACATGCGAATGTCCTTTAAAAAAAAGGACGTCTGAAAAAACGAAGATGCGCCTTTTTTATGTTCGTTTTTAGTCTGAGGCGTGCAATTTCCCTTAATTTTCTATTTTCTCTTTTTCCATTGGCCACAAAAGCCAAATTTTGGTGTAATTACATTTAAGCCGAAGGTGCAAGGATATGCCGCTTCTGACCATTGCCTTTTTAATTGCATGACAAAAAACAAAAAAAAAGAAGGGACGCCGGGCAAAACCCATAATTTGTGAAACAGTCGAACATGCAGATCAGTTGAGTCCCTACTAATGCCACTTGTAATCACCCCCTCTGTGAGAAGGAGAAGGAGGGAGGGACACTGGGACACACAACAGATAAGCCTCCCTTGCCATCCTCACACCTCCCAACAACAAAAAAACACAAAACCACAAGGCACAGAAGCAAAAGTCCAAAAGCCAGAACAAGCCAAAAACCCATTACCAACCACACTCACACACACAAACACACACACACACATTCGCAGCCAAAGTCCAGTGGGGTAATCTGTATATTTATAATGCGTCGCTCAGGACATTATGCACAAGGATTCCAAAACATTCCATCTACAATATATTGTCGTAAAAATATGTTACTTTTTTTGCTCTGACCAACTCTTTGTGTGTATCTGTGTGTGTGTGTGTGTGTGTGTGTGTGTGTGTGTGCGCTTGGATGCGCTACACTTTGCTTACGCCCCGGGGGAGCTATAAATTTAATATCTACTTTGCAAAACAAAAAACCGAAAATGGTATACAAAACAGAAAAAAAGCCATCCACAGGGTGGACAACAGCACAGCACAACATCAAGTGCCTCTTGGCCACGCAAGCATGTGTGTGTAAAAGAGTGTCGTAGTGTGTGTGAATTTAGGATTTGGAATAGGTGAAGGAAATAGGCAAGAAAATAGCTAGTAGCAAAAATATGTTGAAGAGAAAAGAAATTATATGAAATTTGTTTGACAATCCAAAACTATAAAAAACGATAAAAACTCAATTCATTTGAAAATTGCACAGAAAATTTATTGAAGAAAGTGTTAAAATGTTTGAATAGGTAAAGGAAATAGACATGAAACTCACAAAAGTCAGCAAAATATGTTAAAGAGAAAAGATATTCAATGGAATTTTATTTGTCAATTGATTCCAAAACTACTAAAAATGATTAAGGCTCAATTCATTTGAAAATGTAATAGAAAAATTGTAGAATAAAATAGGAAATAGGCAAAAAACTTGCGAAAGTCAGCAAAATATGTGGAAGAGAAAAGAATTGAAATATAATTTTGTTGAGAATTAATATTGGAACTATATAAAATTCTTAAAGCAATTCAATTAATTTGAAAATTTTTGTATAAAATGTTAAAGTTGCTGTTGATATCATCACAGTTTTCGAATGTTTCGAGTGTGTGTCCATTTGCCAGACATAAAGCAAGGACCTTAAAAAAGTTTACAACGCTGGACACCACTCAGAGGGCAACACAGCAACATCAACAGCAACAACAGCAAGAGAAGACATAGTATTTTTGCATGCCACGTTATAAGAACCGTAAATACTAATGGACATTTTACGAGCCATAGCTGACCAAGTGGCAGACACACTCAAAACGACACACAACGAACACAACGAAGAGACAAACCCCAGACAAAGTCGCTCCCATCCCCTTGCAACATGGTGTGGCAGGCACTGAATTGACAACCGTGCTGAAAATGGCATAAGAACGTGCCATTTGCATTTGTGTCTCGACTAATCGATAGTCAACTCAATGATGATCAGTTATTTAGGTTTATTATTATGTTATGTTAAGGGAAATGCCATCGAGACAAGCAACAAAAAAAAACTAACCACAGCCACTGCATCTTTTTTTTTTACTTTCTTTACAGTTTTGCGACACATGTCCAACTCACCGACACCGCCATCACCTCTACGATCTCTATCAGGTATGCTCGTAATCCTTTGCCAATATTCAACAGACATGTTCCAAGCCCAAAAAGTAGCTACATCAAAGGGTCTTTAAGGTTGGGTTTTGGGTTTTGGGTTCCTTGGTTTTGCCTTTTGGTCTCGTGTCTGGGAACGTGGCTACTTTGTGGCAAAATTGATTACTCACACGAGCCATGTTGCCATTTATTGATGTCTCTTCCTATATATGTATGTACAAGTATATAGCCCGGGGTCAGGCATTTTATAGTTGATGCAACCCCAAAACGGCTTTGGGATGAGCGAAACGGGCTTGGCCTTAGGTAGGTGCTGCTGCAACTGACATCGCACGTGACTGAAGTGTGCCCCTAAAATCCAACCAAATGCAGTCGCAGCCACAGTTAGCGTTTGGCTCATACAACTCATTGAGTTGCCTCAAATAACGATAATTTTTGGGCTAATAAAATTGTGCGAAGAATGTGGAAAGCAGATGCAGAAATTGCGATCGCTTTATTAAAAAACTTAGAAGAGTATTTCATATTGAAAAGAAAAAGGAATTATGAAGTACTTTTAATATTGAAGAAGAAATAACCATGTAAAGCGCAAAATGTGGGAAGCAGATGCAGATTGTGATTCCTTTATTTAAACTTTTAAGCATGACTAAAAAGTTTCTTAATGCGAAAAGAAATAGGAATTATGAACGACTTTTAATATTGAACTTTTAATATTGAACCACATATGTAAAGCATGTAAAGTAAAGCAAAAAGTGTGATTCTTTTATTTAAAGTATTAGAATCTTAGAAAGGTATTTTATAATGTCTTAGGCATGATTAAAAGTTACTTTATAGCAAAAGAAATCGGAATTCTGAAGTACTTCTATTATTACAGAAAAAATAACCATATATGTAAATCATTCTTCTACATTTCCCAAACTACACTTCTTATAGACTTAAGTACTGCAAAATGTGTTCTATAAATGGTTGCAAATTTCTGCGAATCGAACCCTCAGCACAACATAAACACCCGACACCCACGACAATGGACAGTTGCAACTTGCAACCCTAGAGAGGGCCATGGTGTAGAATGTAACAACTGTATAAGTACGATAAGAAGTGCAACCCCCAGAGCAAATATATGCAAAAGGTTATGCACACACACACATACAGTTTTCGACATTGTTGACCCCTCGGAACCCCCGCGTGACCCGGCTTGCAAATAAACAAAAATAACAATTTGTCAAAATGTAAATTCCTCGTTGTCTTTCTCTTTGATGCGCTCGCACACAAACTGCGCATTTAGATGATTGTTGGCAACAATTATATAATACAGAGAGACGATGACGACCCTAACTGGCGACCTTCCCTCGACCCTAACAAACTGTAAATAATCTATGCAAAAACATGCAACCCTCGTTGAGTTTCAAATTTTTGAATGACAACCCTCATTTAAATACTATAGATAACAGGGTTGCCATTACCATATCATAGACTGACAATTAGAGTTGCATTTTTATTGGTTTACACGCAAATTAAGCGAGCCCCCTCCTCAAGGGTGCATATTTAAATATGTCACAACAATAACAACAATGGAAAGCCCTTAATAAAAAATAAAAGGGTTGCTGCCTATTAAAAAACAGAGCCACCAATCAACTGTTGCTTCCCGTTTAACATATCATTTGAATAGCGCTGAGGTGTAAAGAGAGTGAAGAGAGTGTGCCACATATTGAAGGGGTTACCTCACACTTACCCTCAAAGAACGACCGTAACGGTAACCCTATTTTTTTATTATCTGCCACTTGTTGACTCACTGGCTGTTATTCAAATTGAACGCCTCTTCCGCTAACCGCAACAAAAAAAAAGGGTATGCCAAAAGGATTAGGTTGCGTGAGTCTAATTGTCCCTTCAATAGGGTAATTTCTTCTCATGATATTATATAATCAGCGGTTTTTTGATTGGCCACTTGAATCGAACACAACTTTGGAGGCGTCACGAGGGCGTTTTAAATTGTATGGAATGTGTGCTTAAGAGGCGTTAAAGTTGCTGCAGAAACTTGCCACTATAAAGCCAGAGAAATTGGAGAATAATTTGAGAGTAGCTTAAACACAATTCTCAGTCAGATGAAACATACTTTTTAGTGTTATAAAATATAACAACTTTTTTAGACATTTTTCAATTATATAATAGATCTAAAGTGTTTCTCTGTGAAATGAAATTTCACTAAGAAAATATTCCAAAGTTGTTGAAAATTTAACAACTTTTTTTTATACATTTCTCAATCATTTAATAGATCTACTTGTAAAGTGTTTTTAGTTCTGCTTGACAAATTTCCAGAAATTTTGCTTTGATTTCGTACCTAATTTATGCAGAATATTTTGTGAATAGATCTCTCAGATAGTGCGGCATATAATTGGATTGAATGCGCACTGAACATGGGGCAGACTGAAGTCTATATGGATCTTTTATATCTTTCCCATAAATCGAAACGCACTTTACATTGATGCATTCAAAAGAGGACGCCCCGTAGCAAGCTATGTAGCAGCAACCCCTAAATGCAGCAGAGAGAGAAAAAGACAACAGTGTGCCACATCAGCATAGAAACAACGTGCAACACTTCATTTGTCAGTGAAACACGCACACACACACAACATACATATATATTCACACATTTGCCATTGTGTGGCATCCCTACGACAACAACATCACATCTGCTGGGCCAAAAAAGACAATGCCACATCACCTGGTATCGGGTTCGATGTTGTTGTTGCTGTTCAGTCCTCGACTCTGCGTGTGTCGCTCAGTTTGCTCTGGGCCAAGTTGCGCCTGCAGCTTCTTGACTTTTGCAAAACCTTTTCTTATGCTGCAACAATGCAACTTGCATTTGCCCCTTTTGTGGCAGCGCGCTAAACCCTTTCCAAAGTTTCTGCCAATCGCAAGTTGCATTCAAAAACTGAATTCATTCCCCCACCCGAAAAACTAAATACGAAAAATGGAAAATGGAAAATCCTCAACTCGTGCATTCCAAATTGTTTGCAATTGTAACGAATTGTTTGTTACACATCAATCTAGGGGTTGCAACCCCGAAGAGGGGGGAAGAGAGCACGCGGATTTTACAATCAAATTTGGAAGCCGTGTAACCCTTATAACGATGCGATTTTTAGCTCACTAACGCACTGAGTTTTAACTGCGTCTCTCCAGCCATCAGCTAATTATATTAGTCGATTCTCTGCGCTTACAACGAAAGTCATAAAAACAGCTGCCCACATAACCATTTCACGTGTATGTCTTTTAAACTTTTCACCCGCATTGCAAAAACTGCCCAACTGCCTGTTTAATCCCTTAACCAGCTCAAAACTGATAAAATGGCAAACTGACGACCGAAAGCCGCTTACAGCAATCAACTAATCAAATCCTTTGAAGTTATTATCTTTGGCGATTAATCATTTAGTTTGAATTTAAATTTAATATTCATTCATTCATTCTTTCACCGTTTGAAAATAAGTAATTGCATTGCCTGGAATATGTGTAAGATTATGAATGAAAGATAGAATGGAAATTTCTTCAATTGTTTTTCATCAGCTGAAAGGAAGTTCTCATTTTTTGTTGTATAAAACAGTGCAAGGATTATCTTACAGCACAGGATGTTGTTGATATGTTAGGCGGTTGTAAATCAATTTTGCCATGACACATTATGAAATTTGAGAGCTGCTGTCGCTGACACTGCGCAGATTTCAAAACTGAAAAGTTCAGTCCGGCAGAAGAAGAAAGCTTCCTGGCTTCCCCGAGTTGGGGGCAAAACGTTAGGCGATTTTCCAATTATTATGCATGATTGAGTTTTGGGCAATGCACGAAATTGTATTGCAGAAGGGGGGAGAGTCGGGAGTTGGGGCACAAAGGCACAAAAAAAACCCTTCCGCTTGAGCGTCTATCGGCAATGCAGCAGCTAACCGCAGGACCAAGGCACAGCAGCGGGCATTCAATTGGAAGATTGAATAAAATTTGCCTTAAAATAGCAAAAATATTGAAAACTTGCCCAATTTATGCGACGCAGGCTACTTGAACTTCATTGAGTTGGAAAATTGAAAAGAAAAAGCCCAAACGAAAAACATATTTATAAATACTTCAACTCGAAGATAACGCAAATTTTCCACTACTCTTTTCAGACTGCGGCAAAAGCTACAAAGAAGAAGAAGAGGAGGTCGAGGAGGAACAGGAGCAGGAATATGCTGAGAATTTGAGCCGCAAACGCAGCGCTGGCCAATTGGATGCAGCTCTCGAGGATGAAGTGCTCAATCTGGCACGCAGCGAATCACCACCGTCCAAGCGCTTGGCTCTCGATGCTCCACCATCAGCAGCAGCAGCAGCAACAGCAACGCCAACAGCACCACAAGAGCAACAACAACATGCCGCAGCAGCAGCCGCTGCCGCCATGTCCGCCATGGGTTTGCCGCCGATGGCCTTTGGGCCGGAGGACATGCAACAGGCGCTGCAATTGCAGCTGCATAGCTACATTGAAATGGTACGTCAACTGGCGCCCGATGCATTCCCCAATCCCAATCTGGCCACACAGTTTCTGCTGCAAAACTCGCTGCAGGCACTGGCACAATTCCAAGCGCTGCAGCAACTCAAACAGCAGCGCGAGCAGCCGCCGCCGCTTAATGAGTCCATCTCACTGCCATCCGCTCGCCATTATTCCACACCCGTCAGCAAATCTCCACTGCGTAGTCCATCGCTATCGCCTGTGGCACGTTCCAACGATCAGCAGCCGCAGCAGCGCACGCCGCCCAATTCACTGGCTGCCGCTGCGGCAATGGGACTGAGCAGCGCTGTGTTGACGCCAAACACGCCGAGCATGCAACATCAAGCATCTGGGACATCAGCGAGTACGCCCAAACCGATGTCAAGTGGCGCCACAGTGGCCGCTGTGATGGCCACCAAGCTGGAGCAGTCACCCGAAGAGACCACCGATCTGGAGGAGCTGGAACAGTTTGCCAAGACATTCAAGCAGCGTCGCATTAAGCTCGGTTTCACCCAAGGCGATGTGGGCTTGGCCATGGGCAAACTCTATGGCAATGACTTTTCGCAGACGACAATCTCGCGCTTCGAGGCGCTCAATCTGAGCTTCAAGAACATGTGCAAGCTGAAGCCGCTGCTGCAAAAGTGGCTTGAGGATGCGGACAACAGTGTGGCTAAATCCGGTGGCGGTGTCTTCAACATCAATACGATGACCACGAATTTGGCCAGCACACCTGAGAGCATCTTGGGGCGACGACGCAAGAAGCGCACTTCGATTGAAACGACAATTCGCGGTGCCCTCGAGCAGGCTTTTGTGCTGAACTGCAAACCCACCTCGGAGGAGATCAATCAGCTGTCCGAGCGTCTCCACATGGACAAGGAAGTGGTTCGCGTTTGGTTCTGCAATCGCCGGCAGAAGGAGAAACGCATCAATCCCTCGCTGGATCTGGACAGTCCAACTGGCACACCCCTGAGCAGTCATGCCTTTGGCTATCCACCCCAAGCACTCAATATGTCCAATGGACATGCGCTGCTCGAGGCGAGTTCGTTTTGCGGCAGCTCAATTAGTTCCGGCGAATAAGCTGTTCCATCTGATCAGCTCTTGTATATAGAAAGATACCTCCAAATCTTCCACAAACACACACATTCCACACATTCCACACACAAAACTGCATATCGTTCCCTTTTATGCTCCTCCCCCCTTAGGTGATAGTGAGTCGTATCAGAAGAATCCATTACGAATTTACAAGTACATATGCATATAGATTATGTTAAGCACTGTATTGGATCTACGTAGAGTTCCTAGAGTTTCCATGTAGTCAACCCATAGAAACCCAACTAAATACTATCGATAACTGTTGTGTGTATGTATGTGTCCAGCATGCCAATCTATCAATACACTATACTATACTATACTATACTATATATTTAATATAATGATACCCTAATAATAATGATAAGTCTATGTAATATACCTACAACTTTACCTATACTTAAAACCTACCACATAAAGATGTTGTTGTACGATGTCCAATTGTAAATTGATCTTAAACTCTTAGATCTAACATAAAACACTGAAATTTCAATAAAAATCATTAAAAACCAATTATAGACAACGTTTACTTAAATGTTTGAGAATCGTATTCCACTCTTATAAAAGTTTTCCGCTGTTTTTTAAGGCTAACGAGTTAATACCCGGCTTCAGTTTATAATTCAATTAGTTAAGCTAAAGACTGTCCTCGCTTTATACTGCCATATCCCATATACACACTTGAATCTCATTAGAAGCTACCTAAATAAATATTTATTTAGTTAACTGTTTTCGTACCCAAGGATCCCATCCGGACAGGACACGCGCCAAGCGCAAACACACAATTTTTTAATAAACTTCCTCTCTGGCAAAGAAAAAGGGACCCGCACCAACCCCTTTGCAGCAGTCCTTCTCCTCCTATGTCGAGGACATACACGCATTGTTGTTTAGGCGAAAATCTCGGCACTGGATTTGTTGGATAAGAAATCACTTCATCTTTGCCCCTGCAACACTTAATATGGCATCTGAAATACAGTTCTATATAGACCGAACTTCACCAAATGAAACCCTTATTTGTATATCGAAGCAAGCGTGTAAATCCATTTGACCGCCCAACTCTAACCCTTCCCCTACCCTTAGCCCCGGGGTGGGGGGTAAGCGACTTTAGATGGTGCCGTTTTCTGATTCGTTTAGGACGAATTCAACTTTTGCCGGTGGGGTGAGACAAAAAAGGGTTTATACCATAAATTCACACATAGTTATGTCATATGGTGCTCGGGTGGTTGTTGTTCTAGTTTTTGTCGTTATCGTTGTCCCCTGTTGTTGTTGTTGTTGTTGCGCGTCCTTTTGTATTGTGTCGCAGTTGTAAGTTATCTTGGGTCATTGGCAAAACTTCAAATTGAAAACAACTCCAAAAGTGGGCTTTAAATGGAATACACCTTTAATTATTATAAGAGAGCTATTCAGGAATCTACAGATTGAAAAATTTTATGGGATTCATAGTCGATGATGTTCGATTTTGCAGCTCTAAGAACATTTTTGCTTTGGTTGAAACATTCTTAATCTTAAGTTCATTAAAAAAAAACTTATATTTCAAATGTTTGAAAAGTTGATAAAAACTACTAAGCAATCTAAGTATTCATTATTTCGGATACTCCACCTGACCAGAAAGTTAGAAAATATTCACAGTATTTGGCACAAAATTACACGTTAATCTCCATTTAAAGTATATAACTTTATACTATAAAGTATTTAGTAAATATGTTAATTCTCAATTTAATGGCCCTTTTTATTGGCTGTGCAGAGCACATCAAAAGCATTTCAATTTCGCCTTCAAGCAATGGTTTATGTACTACGTAAACACTTAGACCCACAACTGGACAGCAGAAGCTGAGACCTCGGGCATAGACACAGAAGCATCCGAAGAGCACTCACACATAATTGGCAAAGTTGAGAGAGCTGCTGCTTGAATGTTATCAGTTCGCTGCAGATGAAGAAAACACATTCAAAGGAAACGAAATCGCTTTGAGTTTTCAGCCCATATTCAAAATGTCCTGCTGCCTGCCATTCGCCACTTGCCACATGCTCCACTTGCTTCATGCCTCTTGCCTCTTGCCTAGCGACGCCTGCCCTCAGGTCATTTAACTGGTCAAACAGAAGGCGGGTGCGGTGTTGGTCGATTGGAATTGGGATTAGAGGAATGAAAGCTTGAGGCTATTATTTGTGGCATGCGGCATGTGGCAGGCGCTCAGATCGGCAGTCCAAGATTTGATTTGAGCTCTTTGATAGATTTCACTTGCCTCGACTGCTGCATTTGCAAATTGAATTCCATTTTGAGAAATGTTTCTTACCCTACAAAGCACTCGCTGCCTTCATTTATAACAATTTAATGAAATTTTCCAATGCGTTTTCATAATATATATAAGTAAGTATATGTTGGGCATCACATGTGTGTGTGTGGGTTGCGACCCATTCAAATCATTAATCACACCAGCTGCCAGGGCTAACGAAAATTAAGTTTGTCTCATGCTATTTTTTGCAGCCATCAAAAAATGTTTTACTACGTCTCGGTATCACGCCCACTTGTGCAGAATGTTTATTAAATTTTAAAAATTTAAAACAGCCATAAAATTAAAGTAGATGAGCTGTTAGCCCTGATTTGCTTTCGCATATAAATATATTCAAAGGAGTAAGGAAGCTCTTAGTAATGCAATGCAAAAGCTAACTGATTTAACATTTGTACTCCCCCATGCAGTTTCATACCAATCAGCTACTTACCACGATCAAAAATGCAAAAAGCTTCCAAAATAAGCCGCAGGCTGCACTTTCTTTTGCTATTCACTAACACTAATACACTCACACAAAAAAAAAATGAAAAAAAAGGAGCTGCTTAGGACGAGCGGCAGCGGAGCCTCAAAGCCGATATTGGCTATAGGCTTCAATTATATATAATTGATCACTACACTTCACTGCACTTCACTTTATTGCCACGCACTTTCATTTACACTTTATTTGCAATAGACGAGCACATAAAAAAAATTTCCATCAAAAAAAAGCATATCCGCGACGCAAGCATGAAATTGATATATGCAAATGCCGCAACGCGTAAGTCGCATTTTCTACTAAGCACAAGCACTACAACTTATAAGCCCTCGATTTTTGTTGAGAACAATTAACTAATTTGACTTTGCACAAAAACGAACCGCACTCACGAAAATTTTCACAAAACTGGCGCGCTGGCGCATTGCATATGAGAGGGGAAATACGATGTGCATGTGCAGAAAGGAGACAAAAGCCGCGCCAAAATTATGCAGCACCGTGTTGACATATTTTTTAAAGCACACCAATTTGGGCACACTTGAGTTGCGCTTAACTGCATGATCAAATGAGCAAGACAGAGAGAGAACGAGTGCAAATTTTATTTGCTCCTCACTAATACTAATACACTCACACAGAAAAAAAAAACGAAGAAAAAAAGGGAGCTGCTTAGGACAAAGCGGCGGCGGAGCCCTATTGCCAATTTTGGCTGTTGGCTTCAATTTAATAATGATAAGCATTATATATAGAACACTACACTGCACTGCACTTCACTTCACTTTATTGCCACGCACTTTTATTTAGACTTTATTTGCAATAGACGAGCACATAAAAAAAACTTTTCCAAAAAAAACGCAATTTATATATCCGCGACGCTAGAATAAAATTGATAAATAGAGCAAATGCCGCGACAAGTAAGACGCATTTTCTGCTATACACAAGCAATACAACTTATATACACTCTATTGAAAACAATTAACTAATTTGCATTTGCACAAAAACGAACCGCACTCACGAAAATTTTTACAAAACTGGCGCGTTGGCGCTTTGCAAAGGAGAGAGGAAATATGATCTGCACATGCAAAAAGGAGACAAAAGCCGCGCCAAAATTATGCAGCACAGTGTTGACATATTGTGTGTGCATTTCTTGCCCATTTGTGCATATTTTTTAAAGCACACCAATTTGGGCACACTTGAGTTGCGCTTTAGGAGTTGATCTAAAGAGGAAAAGAGAGCGAGTTAGTGTATACAAATTGCAAGCTTTAATATGAGGAGGAAGAGGGAATATTGCTGTTGATGGGTGGAAGGGGGAGCATTTTCAGACTACTGCAAATAGAATATGTCTCTGTCTCTGACTGGATGCCAATTGATGTGAGAAAGTGACTGGGAAATTATATGGCAAGCATATGTTAAGTTTCTGCGTGATTGCTTGCGAATTTGATGCTTTGAATTTCAATTTACTGAGACGGAATCGCACACGAAATGCTGACATTTTGTAGGAGGGAAGGGAGGTGGGGCGCATGACACACACCCCTTTTTTTCGGTCATAGCCTTTGTTGTTAGCCTGTGAATTGTGCAAACATTTGGCCAAAACAGAAATAAACCCAATTGAATTACAATGAAAATATGAAATGAGCAACAAAGAAAAACCAAGACGCTTTTTTTTAGTGTGCCAAGCAAATCGCAGAAATTAAGCAAACACAAGCGAACGAAACAAAGAGAAATACATAATGTAGCAAACATACGAATAGAGCTCAAGTATTTTTCTTTGGAAGGAAATTGGAAATTGTAAAGTGTGAGACATGTGGCGAACAAATAACTAGCTGGCAAAAAAGCGCAAATTCAATATTTGCGAATACAAACAAATGCGAATCTCTGGAGGACAACGACGACGACAATGTCCTGTGTCCTGTCCGACCAGCAGCTGTGTCCCAGGGTAAACAAGCCACACAAAATGTGGCAAAGTGCTGCACATGCTGTGGGCCATCAAAATGGAAAATACAAGAAAAGCTGATGGTATTTGGGATTTGTTCAACCACCACCCAAAAAAGTATGCCATAAAAATTAAACTAGGGTGAATTTTAAATGGCCGATTTAAAAATAAAAAATGGCAATTCAAAATGGAAACTCACATGCAAATTTTATCAGTAATGTCAACCCCAAATTCAGAGATACAACCTCCCCCCGTTGAAGCCAATTAGTTGGAAAAGTTGTGATCTCAAAAATCAAAGCGACAACCCCGACAATGGAATTTTGGGGCGTGAACTGAAATCAACACCATCATCAGAGTTCATCCTTTTTATTTTTGGGCTTCTTTTTGACATGTTTACACATTTAATTAACTTACACGCGCCCAAAACTTCCGGTCAAGACAGAAGAGAAGCACAGCCAAGTGAAAACGAAACCCTTGACGACAACAACAACAACAAAATGGGGCTAAGAAAACAGCAGGAAAACGGTTCGTCGCTTCTTTTATTTTTTTTTGACAATTTGAAACCATTTCAAGTGGTTTAATCATTTAACGCACATCATAAAAATCGCATCAAGTGATTTTTATTTACACGCACACACAACAAAAGAATGCCAACAAATAACACCCAAAAACGGAACAAGAAAGTTCGAAACCAAAGCCCTTTGAAATATTAACTGCACAAAAATAGCACAAACGAATCAGATAACTGTGTGCAGTACGACAAATAGATTAAATTTTGCCATTAGATTTTGTTATACTAGCTAACAAATTAAATTTGAGTCAAATACGCGTTTCAAAACTAGCGCCAAAGGTGGCAACAATTTCGCGCGGTCTGGCAACACCAGAACGCAAGCATGCGTAACCTGTGAATGACAAGTTAAGCAAACTGCTCGTTACGTATTTAAAAAGATAAACAAGAGAATTTACCGATTTAATGTCGATTTTAATACAAAGCGAAATACACATTAATGATTAGAAATGTATTAAATGTAGATATTAACGTGTAAGGCATAGTATAGTGTGTGTAATGTGAATTTTATTCAATTTGTTGCGGACGTGCAGCCGCATAATGGGATTTTGTTTGTTAATGGGCGTGTGTGTGTGAAAGAGTTTTTGGGGATTTTATGAAAATGCAAAATAAGTATAGATCTTTTCCAGCGCACGAATACACAGTAGTAGACATTAGGATATCATCTTCCTGCTTAGCTGAAGGTGTTGACCTAAAGAAAAGGAATTCGTTACTTAATATATTATTTAAATGTTGCAAGTCGTTCACTTACAATATCATCGATCTTGAGTATGGAGCGAATGGTCTCCGTAGCCAGCGTGATGGACGAAATGCTGACCAGCAGCGGCTGCACAACATTCTCAGCAAGAATATCTGTGATGGCGCCCTTGCGCACATTAATACCAGCGTTCTTCTCACCCTGCGCATGACGATTACGCAGCTCCGTCACCGTGGCAATGGGATTCAGACCCGCATTCTCAGCCAATGTCGATGGAATGACCTCCAGAGCATCAGCAAATGCGCGATAACAATAGGCATCCACACCCTCCACAGTCTGAGCTGCAGCAGCCAGCTGAAGAGCCATCTCAATCTCGGGAGCACCGCCGCCCACAATCTGTGCACGCTTGCGTACCAGGCAACGAACCACACAGAGAGCATCGTGCAGGGAGCGAGCAGCTTCCTCCAGCACCAGTTTGTTGGAGCCACGGCAAATGATGGAGATGGTGCGTCCCATGTTCTGAATGCCTGTGATCTTGACAAACTTGTTGGTGCCACTGGCAACCTCTTCAACGAGATCGGCGCTGGACAGATTCTCGGCTGTGAAATGATCCAATGAAGCAATTGGGCGACAGTGGAGTGTCTTGCAGACAAACTCAATATCCTCACGCTCCACATCCTTGACCACGAGACACTTGATCTTGTCCAAGAAATGTTGAGCCAGATCTGAGACGGCATCACTATAATAGAAATGAATTTGGATAAGTATTTACTAAATAGAAATTGAGCATATCAAACTCACCGCAAGATAGACTTTTGAACGAGCAGCACATTGCAGCCTGCCTTCTTGATCTGCTTGACAATGTTGAGAATGTAGGAGCGCTCCTCCTTGAGCACACGATCCATGGCAGCGTAATCGCTGACAATCACATTGTGATCCATATCGGTTTTGGGTGCCGAAATGCAGAACTGAATCAAACCAATCTTGGCCTTCTCAATGCGCTTGGGAGCATTGGTGCCCGCCGAGCGAGTGGTGAAGACCAAACCTTGCACCAATTCCGTATCCTCAACGGTGCCGCCAAGACTCTGAATCACCTTGATGTTCTTCAGATCCACAGCGTTCTCCTTACCAGGTTCGGTGACCTTAATCACGGCATCGACGGCAATGGGAGCGAGCAGACTGCTCTGTTGTGACACCACCTTCGAGTTGAGAGATGTGGAGGCGCTCTTGATCAGAGTCTCACGATCGTTCAGCTCAATGGGCGTGGACATTTGAGTTAGAATCTCCACAGCCTTGTTGGAGCAACGCTGGAACGAATCCGAAATGGCCGTGGGATGCAAACCCTTCTGCAGCAGTTTCTCGCAGGCCTCCAACAGAGCACCAGCAATGACCACCACGGATGTGGTGCCGTCACCAGCCTCCACATCCTGGGCACGGGACAGCTCAACGAGCATCTTGGCGGCGGGATGCAGCACATTCATCTGCTTCAAAATGGTGGCGCCATCGTTGGTAATGGACACCTCACCGTTGGCAGCCTGGATCATTTTGTCCATGCCGCGTGGGCCCAAACTGGTGCGAATAGCATCGGAGACAGCTGTAAGTAAGAAACAAACATTTAGCATATCTTTACTATGGTATATATTACAACTACGAGGTTAAGTATTAAAATTGCGCTTGTAGCTCAAACGAGGGACGGGCAGTCAAAGGGAATATGCAGCAGACCATGTCTTAAATTTTAAAGCATTATATCAGGCTATGGTTTCTGCTTTACATTATCTAAGCTGCTTTCTTCTGCCTACTAACAACATTTTAGAATGTCTCTAAGTTATAATAAATGCCCATTTGCTGTTAATTCGTTTTAAATTATAATTTTCTTTACATGCTGCATCACATGAGTCATGTTGTGTGAGTGTCATCCCTAAGAAGTTTCCAGACTGCCGCCGCACAGCCGGCAACTGCTTTTGTTTTTGGCATTATTGTGAGCAAATTCATCTTAACAACAATTAACAAGCCTTGCATATTGCAATTTGTTGCTTAAATGAGCAAACTCCATACATTTTATGTGATGGTTTATCGTTTTTGCGTATTTATTTAAAATTTCTTTACCTTTTGCCGCTTGGATGTTCGACAGCCGCACATCGGTTGGTTTGGACTTGTCTTTGAAGGTCTGTGCCTTCGGTTTGATACCAACTGTCTTAGCCTTGGGCGCCATTGATGTGTTAATTATACAATTCTTACGGATTGGCAATTTTTAAACGCGATTTTCAATGCGATTAACACAGATTAAAAAATGTCTAATATAATGTTTTTCACTGCCCCGTGACGGATAGTGATGAGGAACGTCTGACGATATATTTGTACAATTATACAACACTGTTTTTGTGCTTGCGGTGAATGACAAATTTAGATGGAGAAACATCGTTGACACTAGTTATGTATCGATAAGTGAGTTTTTCAAATTGTGATATAGGAATTATTTATTGTATTTATTTAATTATTACTACGAAATTGTAGACAACTAATACAGTTTAGTTGTCGGTGGTATTTCATCGGGACCGATTTCTACCTTTTCCGGTATGCCAGATTTTAAGTTTTTATCAGAATTTATCTGAGCTGTGATCTCAGTAAAGAGTTTATCCCATTCCCAGACTTCATCAGGTTCGTCGAGCGCTTCTTGTATCTGCAAACAACGCGTTAATATGGACAAATCGACGTTTTCTATTGCTGTGAAGGCATTCTGTGATAATAAGTCCGAACTTAGCTCTTTGAATGCCACTTCATGGTTAATTGAAGCGCTGCAGAAAAGGGGAAACACTTAATATTTCTTGATTTTATTGTACTTCAAATACTTACGAGGGAGGCTCCACTATTTCATTTAACAATAACTCATCGCGTATATCATCCAAGTCCGGTATGATGGGTATATCATCTGTTGGAATTGTACTTGTAGCTGACTTTGAAATCTGAAATCGCTCGCTAATTTGAAATTTTTTATTATATTTAAAGGTTTACAATACGTTATATAGCTACTTACTCGTCAAAAGAATTCTTTTTTGATCTGTAAATTATATTGTTTTTATTTAAGCTGTAGTACAACAAACTAATTATTACTTACTTTAATCCCTTTACACCAGAATCAGCCCAACCTCCAGATACCCGTCTAATTGGCGGCCGACTTGAATCAAATTCATTATTATAAGTGCTGGCCGAAGTTGCAGTTGTAGTAGGGGGGCTGTTACTGTTAGCATTCTGTATATCCAAGGTTATATCTATTGATATATCCTTGTTTAGCAAGTGTGTTGACGCGGCACTCGAAGTTCCAGCTTGAACTTGATCACTTAATGCATCACGACTCTTTGAACGTCGTCCTTTTCTCGCAGTCGTCTATGATAATCACAAAATTAAGTAAACTATATTAATTAAATTAATTTTTACCTTTCTAATTGTCATTTTTAATTCTTCAGCCCAATCCATTGCAACCAAAATAATAGTTGTTTATATTTTTCTGTTGCCTTGGCAACAAGTTGCTGTCCAGTGTGACCGCAATTGTAAATTTCTGTGTTTTGGTATATCCAAAGAGCGTTAAGACACATATGTAAAAAGTGTTGCCGTGGTCACACTCGACCATGAACAGCTTTTAAGAAAAAGCTCGTTTGTTTTTTTAATCAACGAAGAAAAGCAAGTCGCCTAAAAGAAGAATTTATTTATTAAAGATAAATGCCATAATATTATTCGGTGAATGCAAAAGACAACAAAGTTAGTTTGCTAAACGCATTTAAGTGATTAATGCCATCGAAGTTACTTGCTTCATCTGAATTGGCCTAGTTTCAAAATAAAATAATTTAAAAATCTGCTAAAATGTTGACGGACGATGATGACTTTTTCTACGAGGATAAAATGTGAGTAAACTGCCACTACAAACATATGTATGTATTCATTAAATCACAAATCTTGTTGAGCGCTCTGTACAATACAAGTATTTTTGCAACCGGGTGTTGATAAAAAAATCAATAATTATTGGGGTCAACATATTGTACATTTTGTATTTTGGCGCAAACATTGTTAGAGTCAGGCCTTCTAGTGAAACAACTGCTGCTCCTGTGCTCATCCAATTAGATGAAAATTGTACGGCTGATGTTGAGGCGTAAGTACTGTGGTCTAAGTAGGCGTATTTGTTGACATAAATGACTTCACATCAATTTGTTAAAAGTGCAAAATGCAATGCGGAAACAGCTGGGACTGCTAAGTCCACACACGACACCTGGCGGGCTGAAAGCGAAACTGCAGTGTTGTGCACTGGCTTTGATATGGCAACTGAGAGATATGGACAACTGCATAGACAGAAATATGAATTAGATCGGTTGTAAGTCAAATTCGCAGTTAGCTCGCTATATACATACGTAATTCTTGTAAGCTGTAGTGACTCTCAAAAGCTACCAATATAGACGGGAGACTGAGAGAATCTAAACATTATTAATGTAAACATAGCAGTAATATTAGTCTATATGGGTTCATTAACTTTAAAGCTCATAATACGAAAAAAAAAAAACATTTAACATGTGCTACACGAATTTGTTATTTTGTATTGTAATCACCAAATTTGCGATTAATATTGTGCGTTATTTTTTTTTGTGTAGATTTTGTTTATTTACTCAGAAAAAATATGCAGTTTCCTTTTGCCCCTAAAGCCTTGCATATTATATGAGCAATAGATGGCGCCAGCTGGTCATTAAATAATTTAGTAAATATTATTTGTAATGCCCAATTAAGTGAGCGAATAATAATAGATCTTTATTTCTATAATATACAGAATACTATTCTATATTTTAGACACTTGATTATTATTATAATAAAATAAAATAAAACTGCAGCTAGTTACGTTTATATTAAAAATACGATAAGTTAAATAGGGAGCTACTTTCATTCAATTTGTAGTTGGCGCAATCTTATGATATAATCCAAATTGCAAACTAAATTTAATTAAAATATAATTAATAAGATAGCTATTTAGAAATTTGCACTTTGGATGTGAGTATAGCACGCTTTCGACCCCGTTATATCATTGCCCCAAATTAGGTCTAGACAATTGTTATATTATGTATGCAAATCTTAAAATTAAACTTTTAATTTCGATCTCTATGCAAATTAGGGGCATGACTGTGACAACAAATGCGGTTGTCATCACCAAGGATCAGAGCAACTTGATTGGCATCAGCATTGGAGGCGGAGCGCCCATGTGTCCATGCCTCTATATAGTACAGGTAATGTACATATTGTTTTGTATGATTTAACTGCTTTTCTAAATTTATGCCCGAATGCGTGGGCAAGGATTTGGACGAGCCTTGAAGTTGGTTTGACTGCGCAGTATCAAGTACTCATCCCGCCAGCGTTTTGCCCATTCCTCAGCCTGTTTCCGATAGCGCAATTGCTGCTCGAATCTGCTGCGTTCATCGTAGGCTTTCCGACGCTTTCCACGCTCCTCGGACAGCAGATGAAACGGCTGCACCTTGATGAAACTGGGCTGAATGCGTGGACGAAACGGTGGCTTGCGCCACGAGTCCAACGATGCCGATGTCAGCTTGGGACGCTGATGCATGCTCTGCTGCTTTCGCAATACAAGTTGCATTTTCTGCTCACGTTTCTTGCGCGCCTCCGTGGAGGTGACGAGCGTCAAAGGCGTCTTCGCTGTGGTCACCTTGTGTTGCGAGACCATTTGACGCACTCGATTGCGATGCTCCCAGCGTTTGTGCAGCTGATTGAAGTTCGGCACTGGATGACTATGGAACTGGCGCATCTTTTGCATTTCCACGCTGATCTGACGCTGCTTTTGCTTGCGATTCCGTTCGTATTGCTGCTGAAACTTGTAGACTTTGGGCGCTGCCATTCGACGACGTGTTTGTCCCTTCTTTCTACTGTCCAGACCCGCCTGTTGACGCAACAGCTCATTGCTATGGTTCTCCAGCATGATTGAGCGCAGTCGTTGGTCCACCTGGTCGCAGCCTGAAAGACCTTTAACTTTATTGTTGGCTGACTTCTGTGACTTCATTCCGAAGCCTTTATAGCCCATGGCCCATTGCAGCACAGTCATGGCACAGCTTTAAAACTTTAAACCTATTTTTTCCAAAATTTCAATATTATTCCAATTTTGTTCTATCTAAAAAGGCTTGTATACAGTGGCAAATACAATTTTAAAATGTAACCATATAGCTTACTCAGTTTTCATTTATTTTGCAGGTCTTTGATGGAACTCCAGCGGCGCGCGAAGGTTCACTGCAATCAGGAGATGAGCTGCTGGCCGTTAACTCAGCCAGCGTCAAGGGCAAAACCAAAGTCGAGGTGGCCAAAATGATACAGACAGCCACCGATGAGGTGACCATACACTATAACAAACTGCACGCAGATCCAGAGCAGGGCAAAACACTTGACATCATATTAAAGAAACTGAAGCATCGCATTGTGGACAATTTGTCCAGTAATACAGCAGATACTTTGGGTCTGTCCCGTGCCATTTTGTGCAATGATTCGTTGGTCAAGCGACTGGAGGAGCTGGAGGGCACCGAGCTAATGTACAAAGGTCTCGTGGAGCATGCGCGTCGCATGCTAAAAGCTTACTATGATCTGCTGCAGACGTACAAGTCTTTTGGGGATTGCTTCACACAGATCTCGGCACACGAACCGCAACAACGCGCCTCCGAAGCATTTCGCACCTTTGGTGAATTCCATCGGTCGCTGGAAAAAGATGGATTAACCATTATCAAACAAATCAAACCTGTGCTTGCTGATCTCGGCACTTATCTGAATAAAGCCATTCCGGACACAAAATTAACTGTGCGTCGCTATGCGGATGCCAAATTTACGTACCTCTCATACTGTCTAAAGGTCAAGGAAATGGATGATGAGGAGCATGGCTTTGCTGCGCTGCAGGAGCCGCTGTATCGCGTTGAGACGGGCAACTATGAGTATCGCTTGATCCTGCGTTGCCGACAGGATGCGCGCTCCAAGTTTGCCAAGCTGCGCACAGATGTATTGGAGAAAATGGAGCTGCTGGAGTGCAAGCATGCCATGGATCTGAACAAACAGCTGCGCAGCCTGCTCGAAAGCTTGGCGGAGCTGCATCGTAGTTTGGTGGAGCGTCTGGAATCGTTGCCACCGCTGTTTCCCATTGAAGTGGACTTTAAGGAGACCGATTTTCAGTATAAGTCCAGCACACTTAAACCACAAGAGCTGGACGATGATGAGATTCAGGCCATGGACAGCGCACGCCAAACTAAAGTTGTCTATGGCATTGATGCAGTGGAGCAGCCAGCGCCCATTATTAATGTGGCGTCCAAGGAGACGGTTGCAAATACCACGGAGTCGAGTTGCAACGAAAATGAAACGCTGCTCAAGGAGCTAGGATTGCACGACATTGATTTGTTGTCAAATCCGCAGACAATTAGCAATCAAAAAGATTCGATTTCCGCACAAAACGATGGCTACGATTTTGATCTGTTTCTTAATCAGGCAAATGCCACCACGAGCTTAGAACGTGACCTGATGTCGGCAAATGCTTCCGAAACCGATTTACTTTTACAATGAGCTCCTTTCGCTGTTTTTAATGTACAAATAAAATGTGTGTATAAATTAAATTGAAAATTACTTTTTTTAACGGATAATAATTAACATTGAAATTGTAATGGCAGCTTATTGCGAATTTCGTCATTCACAATGCGCGGGAGCCCGCTGGCTAGCTTGCAACTTAAAACCGATTTTACTTTATCAAATTACTGCTTTCGTTATTTTTTTTTTTTATAACAGTATTTAAATTTTAAAATAATCAAAATTTAATTGCTTTAATTACTAACGGATTAATATGTATTCATATCGATAACACAGTTTGCCACTTTTGTCATTCACCCATTTCGCATACGTTCTCAGCTGATTGGCGAAAATGTAAACAAAACGTGCTTCGATTTGCCGCCATGCCGCCTAAATCGAGTAACAAGAAAAATCAAGCAACTTGGTATCATTGCGAGAAATGTAGCGTGCACATTACGTCCAAATCCCGTGATACACACGATCGCATCTGCCCCATTGGTGATGACGTGCAGCAAGTGGAAGCGGACGCAGAATTTGTACGCAATGGCGTACTCTATACTGCAAGTCTGCTGCAGAAGAACTTTGAAGTGGAATCTTTGAAAGAACTACCAGCCAAATATGCCAATATGCTGATTTTTATATCGGAAGGAGCTATTAAGCTAGCTGAATTCCATATAGGCCAGCAAGTGGTGATTAGAGCAGCAGCAGCAGACGGCACAGAAGTAGCACCCTTGGTGCGCATTGTTTGGCCGGTTCCAGAACAGTTCCTGACTACAGTTTTTGCCACAGCAGCAGGTAAGCTAATGATTTTCATTTATGAATTCTTGCTCACAGATTCTGAATAGACTATAAACAGAACTGGACGTCACTGCGTGGTAAATCGCTGCGCATTTCGGCGCTGGACAGTAGTCAACTTGTTGCTGCAGCGTGCATTAATTTGAAGCAACTTAACGAAAGCGAAGCCAAGCTGGAGCCCGAGCAGCTGCCTGATGTGGCCGCTGTGGTTAAACGCGAGATTGTGAATCAGATTTATAGTCAAGGCAGCGTGATACACTTGAATTTCTTCAATAAGCAACTCTCATTCAGCTTGGACAGTTGGCAGGGCATTGAAGAGCAGGCTCTAGAGGATGCCTTATCACGCCTCAGCTTGGACAAGTCGCAGCAGTTTGTGCAGATAACAAATGTGACCAGAGTGGAGGTGGTAAGCAAACCAGAGGTTAAAGAAACGCAACCGGAGCAAAGCATTACCAAAGCCAAGATTGGAGGCTTGACGAAGCAGCTTCAATTGGTGGAAGAGAGCATGGACTATGCGCTGGGCTATAAGCCTCTGCCGGCAGGTGAGTAAAAAGCGTTGAGCAAATACCATAGGCGCAACCTTTAGGATCTGTAGAATTGATAATTTTCCATATTGTTTTATATACCTAATTAAATGCTCTACTTTTCAGGCGTCAAAGTGTCGCGTGGTTTGTTGCTCTATGGCGCCAGCGGCTGTGGAAAATCCCTGGTCCTGGAGGCCATGTGCGCCGCTGTCCAGGAACGTGATCCACAAGTGCAAGTTATACGCATCAACAGCGGCGAAGTCTACAGCAAATTTCTAGGCGAAACGGAGCAAAAGCTGAGCGCATACTTTGAGCGTGCTTATGCGCATTTTCCCCGCGCCACATTAATGCTGCTGGAGGATGTGCAAACGCTGTGTCCCAAACAGGAGAACAGTGATCTTGTGAAGCGCGTTTCGCTGGCATTTATGGCACTGCTCGACCAACTAAGCAGCAGTAATCGCAACGAGGCAAAACGCACTTTTCTACTGGCCACCAGCTCGCAAATCGAGGCACTGCATCCGAGCATTAGACGCGCTGGACGCCTGGACTGTGAGCTGGAATTGGGCGCACCAACGCCGCAATCACGACATGAAATATTGCAATGCCTGCTGGAGTCGGTGAAGCACAAGCTGAGCGTGGAGGAAATCGAGCAGATTGCCAGCATAACCCATGGTTATGTGGGCGCTGATCTGGCCAATTTGGTTTATGCCGCCACACTAATAGCACTCAAGGAAGACACACGCCCGCTGGAGCTGCGCGATCTGCAATCAGCTCTCACACACGTTAAACCCTCGGCTATGCGCGAGGTGTTAATCGAGAATCCCAACGTGCAGTGGTCGGATATTGGAGGCCAGGCTGCGCTAAGATTGACCCTACAACAAGCCATTGAATGGCCGCTGCTGCATGCGGACAAGTTCAAGCGTTTGGGCATTAAACCACCACGAGGCGTGCTCATGTTTGGTCCACCCGGCTGCTCCAAAACGATGATTGCCAAAGCGTTAGCCACTGAGAGTAAACTGAACTTTTTGTCCATCAAGGGACCCGAGCTCTTCTCCATGTGGGTAGGCGAATCGGAGCGTGCAGTGCGTGAGGTATTTCGCAAGGCGCGTCAAGTGGCGCCAGCTATTGTATTCTTCGATGAGATCGATGCCATTGGCGGCGAACGCTCTGAGGGATCCTCTGGAAGTGGTTCGTCGGTCAAGGAACGCGTGCTCACGCAGCTGCTGACGGAGTTGGATGGCGTTGAGACGCTGCAGAATGTGACCATTGTGGCCGCCACTAATCGTCCGGATATGATAGACAAAGCGCTGCTACGACCTGGACGCATTGATCGTGTCTGCTATGTGGGATTGCCGGAAGCGGACGCAAGGCGTGAAATACTCAAGATCAAGTTGCGTCAGATGCCGCTGGCTGCAGATGTGGAAGTGGACAAACTGGTGAAGCTAACCGAGGGCTATTCTGGTGCCGAGATTCAAGCTGTTTGCCATGAGGCAGCACTGAGCGCATTGGAGCAGAGCTTCGAGGCGGAACACGTGCGGTGGCAGCACTTTGAGACAGCGCTGCAAATGGTGCAACCACGCACAAGTCCCGAACTGTTGCGTCTTTATCAGGACTATATGAAAAAGTAGCTAATAAACATTTGATTTGTTTTGCTGCCCCAAAAATAGACGTATTATTAAAGTGATTATATTTGGGAAATTTCGAAAGAGTGCAGAGCCCTGATAAGTCCAATTATGGCCGTGATCAAAGTTGAAAGAGAGTAGTACAGCAGGCTCGCGGAAATGTGGACTGATCAATTAGTTCCAGCATAGTATATCATTGTTATATCACTCTCTTTTTATTCATTATGTACGTCAGAAATCTACAGACAATCAATTGCGATAAGATAATCTACCGAACATAATTACAAAGGCAATATTAATCAGTAAAGAGTCTTATTATCTGTCGCTATAAATCTGCCACTAGCTGCCAAAGACTACGTCCCATATTGCATGTAGTTGGCGATAGTCTTGACTGCCGATTAGAATTGTTCAATCAATGAATGTCACATTGATTTCTTTAAATTAAGAGTGTACAAATCTAATAGATTGACGTGGTTAGATTGAACGATTGTAAGATACCCTACATTCTTTGGGAGGCCTGACCGTGTAAGAAGTTAATAGAAGGAAAGTAACTTTAAACTAACTGTGAGTTTTTAATATCTTAAAAAGTATCTAATAGTTCAGTTTGTGATAGCAAATTAAATTTTTTATTGTTGATATATTTTAAAATAATAGCAACACTTTATACTTTAAAATGTTAGTATTCAAATTCAAATTTAATAAAATAATTTCAAATTAATTGTACTCAAAGGTCAATTTCAAAAACATCTATAAAATTATCTGAATAACTTAATATCTATATATATCAATCGTTAAATACAGATAAATTCAATTTATAACAGAATAACTTAGTCAGCTATTTAAAAATTCAGTTAATTTTACATTATTATTATGCTAGCCTCGCTAAACTCGCAGTAAACAATTAAATCAATTGTATTTTACAAGATCAAAAAGATTTTCCAAATCGTTCAACTAATTGCCAATAAAACACGCAAACATTTTCGCTATATACATATATACAATAGAGTTAAATATAAATTGATAAATATAGATTGCGCAGCACGAGATCAATCGAAACAGCGTGTACGTAAGATCAATTAATTATTTACAGGGTATAGTGACAACATTGTTTTCTGATTTTTTGTGTCTGTGTGTGTGCGTTAAAACATATGTACATATGTATTTATCTGAAATGTGTTTTTATAAGTTAGTAGAAGAGACTTTTATTGCTTAGCTGGGCAATTTACAAGCCCTGCGAGAGAGAAAGCAACAAGTGTGCTTCAGGTTTTGACGGAGAGCAAGTGCGTGGCATATTGAGTCTGATTGGATTGGATAGCAGTTGATGTCAGACGCTTGTTGCGATTACGACACCAGACACAGCGGACGCTTCGCTTCGCATTGCTTTGCTTTACTTAGCAAAACAACAATCACAGCGATTTCGGTTTGGTTTGCGTCTCTAATTAAGATAAGCTGCACCTTTTTGCAACCACAAATATGGACAACTGGCTCAAGATCTCGCTGCTGTTGTGCATGTTCGGCTTCTTTCGTGAGATGCGTCCCTCGGAGTCGTATGTCACCGAATATCTTGCCGGCGACTGGCGTAATCTAACATCGGAGCAAGTCCAGCAGGAGGTCTATCCATTTGGAACGTATTCGGTGCTCGCCCAACTGGTGATTGTGTTCCTGGTGACGGATTTGCTGCGCTACAAGCCCATCATCATACTCTCCGCCATCACCGGCATCGTGTTGTTTGTCATGCTGCTGTGGACACGCTCGCTGCTGAATTTACAGATTGCACAGGTGTTCTATGGCACGTTCATGGCCTGCGAGGTGGCCTATTACACCTACATTTATGCCAAGGTGGACAGAGAACACTATCAGGTCGTCACCGGGCATACACGTGCTGCCATCTTGTCTGGCAAATTCCTTGGCGGCGTTTTGGCTCAAGTGCTCGTCTCCACCGATTCGATGAGCTTCCGGGAGCTGCATTTCATCTCGCTAGCCACGCAAATCATCTCATTGCCCATCTCGCTGCTATTGCCCAAAGTGCCTCGCAGTTTCTATTTCTATGCCGTGGACAAGGAGACCACCAAGCCACCGGCGATTGCTGGCCAGGAGGAGACACCCAAGTTTTCATTGCGCAACGCTGGACGTTTGCTTTGGTATCATTTGGTCTCTTCCTACACTAATCCCATTGTGCTGATGTGGAGCATCTGGTGGTCCCTGGCCATCTGCGCCCAAGTACAAGTCATCACTTACATTCAGTTCCTGTGGAAGGACCAGGCGCCCAACAATCAGAGCAACTACAACGGAGGCACTGAAGCGATTGCCACACTTCTGGGTGCTGTTGCTGCCATCATTGCTGGACTGTTGAAGAGTAATAATCATCGCAATCGTTATATGCTCATCAATTCGATTTGTGGCATCGCTTTGGGCGCGCTGTTGCTGCTGGCGGCTCTGTGCAACAATGTCTGGGTGTCGTATGCTGTATATATTGCATTTTGTTCGGTGTTTTATTTCATTGTCACCATTGCGGCGGCAATTGTGGCCGAAAACCTGGTGGACGACAGTTTTGGTCTGGTCTTCGGCATCAATACACTAGTCGCGCTCATTCTGCAGACCATCCTCACAGTGGTTGTTGTTGCAGGTAAGTTGTCATATATTATTTTCTTTGCAAACATTCAAAATGACCATTTGTTTTCTTACATTTCAGATACGGGCTTTGGGTTGCCACCCAGAGATCAGTACATTGTGTATGGCAGCTATTTCCTAATTATGTCGGCGATTTACTTGCTGGTCGTTCTGTTCCTAAAAATGTGCTCGAACAAATCTCAAACCGTAGCGTAAATAAAAATAAAGTAACGATTTTTTCTTTACAACATATTTCCGCCATTCAGGGCGCGAATTCGATAGCTATGCTAGACTGATAACTATCGATACAGCTCTGCAGCGGCACTAACAGAGCAGTGTGACCATTGATGGTCTTTTTAGCGGCTTTAGTATATTGATGAATTACTCTTGCGGCCACATTGCACAACATCAGCACAAAACAACAACAGCGAACGGGGCGCAAACAACAAAGTTAGTCGAAGGGCGCTGCAGAAAAGATAAGTAAGTTTATTATGTTCAGTATGTGCTATTAAGATTACTACAGTAAAAGATCACAAGTGTAAAGCAGAGCACTGTGTGATTAAATACTTGAGAGGAAGACTTTGTCTTGCGCGTGAGTCATGCAGACAGCGAACCTGTTTCAGCTGATTAGAACTGCATAAGTGTGTGTGCGTCTTTGCTGGGAGTATTCAATTGTTTATGTGTGCATTTGTGTGTTTATTATTCTTTTTAGAGTTGTGGTCGGTCGTTCAAATGAATAGTGAAGCCTCATTACTGCTGCAGGCGGGCCAAGTTGCCAATAATGCCGCCGTCGCCTCATCCTCCTCCTCCTCCTCCCCCGTCTCTGATGCAACCGCCTCGTTAACGGAACCCTACTCCAGCACCGATTATTATATTGGCGTTGGACTGGCAGTCTCCTCATGTTTCTTCATCGGCTCCAGCTTTATCATCAAGAAGAAGGCGCTTTTACGTCTCAACCGCCTGGGCGAGGTGCGTGCGGCAGCTGGAGGATTTGGTTATTTGCGCGAATGGATCTGGTGGGCGGGACTGTTGACAAGTAAGTTGATGTCATAAATTTTTGCATAGAATGACTCATGTTTTTATTACCTACAGTGGGACTCGGCGAAGCTGCTAATTTTGCTGCCTACGCTTTTGCGCCAGCTTCACTTGTGACGCCGCTGGGCGCCTTGAGTGTTATTATCTCGGCTGTGATGGCTTCGAGGTTTCTTAATGAGAAACTCAATCTATTGGGCAAAATTGGCTGCTTTCTGTGCATCATTGGATCGACAATTATTGTGATACACTCGCCCAAGGAAAAAGAAATCGAGGATCTGCAAGTGCTCTTCGAAATGTTGCAGGATCCTGTATTTATACTCTATGTCATCTGCATCTTTGGCTCCAGTGCATTTGTGGCGTGCTTTGTTGCACCGCGTCATGGACACACGAACGTTTGTGTCTACATCTTCTTGTGCTCTGGCATCGGTTCATTGACTGTAATGTCCTGCAAAGCTTTGGGCTTGGCTATTCGGAGTACAATTGCCAGCGGATCGAATGTGTTTGGCACATGGATGCCTTGGTTCCTTATTGTGGTCACCGTCACCTTTATTGCCATCCAGATGAATTATTTAAACAAAGCTCTTGACATTTTCAACACCAGCATTGTGACGCCCGTTTATTATGTGATGTTTACGACGCTGGTTATCACAGCATCGGCCATTTTGCTGAAGGAGTTTACGCACATGAAATTTGAGAACATCCTTGGCGATGTCTGCGGATTTTTGACTGTTATTACGGCAGTATTTATGCTCAATGCTTTCAAGGATATTGACATAACGCTAAGCGACGTGCGCGGATTGATGCGACCCAAAATGCAACGCGTTTCACAGTTCGATGAGGAAGTGCTGGTCAGCACCAATCTGAAGGAGCGTCGCTTCTCATATGGATCAAGCGATGTCTTCCGCAAGGCATGACATAAGCAACGTTATCAAGTTTAGTTGTTTCCCTTGGCGCAAACTTGAATCCCGTTCATTAGCAACGAACAATCCCAAAAGTGTGTGTTTCTTCGCCTCCTTGACTTTTACACGCAAGCATATCATGATAGATATCATTCATTGTTCCTTCATCTTTGTTAACCAGACATTCGTTAAATTAAGCCCTAGTTCTACGATTCTTTTTTTAAAAACGATTCAAAAATTGTACATACATAAATGTAATTATATGTAAGTCTGCAAAAGTGACCAATTCTTATACTCTCATATTTGTATTCATTTCACATTACTTCATTTTAGCCGTGCAATGCCATTGACCTTGCCACGCTTACACATTTGTTGTTCTAGTAAAATCACAATTTATTAAATTGTCCCAATAGTTTGAAATTATAGAGCCAACTGACAGCTTTTGGTCTTTTTGGTGTAGCATTAACAGAGCTTAAATCTAATTGGTTGCCCGGCAAGTATTTAAAAATGAAAAGCAACTCTGGTGTTTAACAATAACGATAAAAGAATCGAATCTGTCACAACATGAACTAAACTTTTTCAAACTGTTTGCCAGATTCTGTCATATATTTTTTCATATTTTAAAATTATTTTAAATATAAAATTTACTGTGCGATCTGAATATAAGATTTTCAAGTAACTCTGGTCGAAAACGATAACAATTGTGATTTTGTGTGAATGTCAGGGATACCAAAAAGTCTCGAATATTAAATAAGCGCGTAAGATCATCTAAATACAAGTAAAAACATATTGTTTCGGATAAATTTGAAAAGATTACAATCTAAAAATGAATGCTATACGTTTGGGTCCTTTGCGTGGTGTGTTTAAACGTTCGCTGCACTCGCCACTAAATCAATTTCTTAGGGCTACCACAATGACGGCAGCTGTCAATTGTTGCCATTCGCCGGCCGCCATTAGGACTGCAGCAACATCAAGTGCAAAGAGCAATCGCGCCATATTGGTCTGGGCCTTGCCAATTAACATTTCGCTACGTCGCTTGTCGGGAAAACTTCCAATAAGGTGCAACATGGAGGAACATTGTGTGGTGCCCGATGTCATTGCTAAGGCCCCTCAGCAAACAGCAAGTGTGGAATATGTTGGCCGCCTTGTTGTGGAGCCAGCAATGGTATTAACTCCCACCCAAGTGAAAAATCAACCTTGTGTTAAATGGACGGCTGATCCCACAAAACTCTACACCCTGTGCATGACCGATCCTGATGCACCCAGTCGCAAGGATCCTCAATTCCGCGAGTGGCATCACTGGTTGGTCGGCAACATTCCCGGCGATGATATCAGCAAAGGTGAAGTGTTGTCCGCTTATGTGGGCTCTGGACCGCCACCAGACACCGGTTTGCATCGCTATGTCTTCCTAGTGTACGAGCAGAAGTGCAAGCTGCAATTCGATGAGAAGCGTTTGCCTAACAATAGCGCCGATGGACGCGGTGGCTTTAAGATTGCCAAGTTTGCCGAGAAATACAATTTGGGCGATCCCGTTGCTGGCAATTTCTATCAGGCCGAGTATGACGATTATGTGCCCATTCTCTACAAGCAATTGGGTGCTTGAGTGCAAAAGTGGACAAAATTCAATTTGCTTCCCAAATCAGAAGCTGTTATTACATAATAAAGATGAGAATCAAATTCTATTCAATTTTTTTCCATGGATAAAAAGTTATTGAATTGTATGAGAATATAAGACATAAATTCCCCAATAATATTGGCAATAAAATTGCTAGAAGCTGCATTTGAAGAGAGTTCTTTTTGTTTCTATTCTCCCTTGTGTTCCTGTTGCCAATCACCTTGGAATCAGCGTTGCCAACTTAATTAAAACTCCATTCCAGTCGAAAATTGTTTTCGTGCAATACAGTCAAATTATTATTATAAAATTCCAAATTACCCAAACATAAGTGGAAAACACCGGTGAATAGCATTAAATCTTATCAGTTTACAATGTTTATTATCAATCTACGTGATTGTTTGTAGCTGACTTGCATATATCAGAAAAATGCCGAAAACCTTCGCTAAAGCTGCTTTGCAGACAGCCATGCTTGAATCAAAACATTTGCCGCACATATTTAAAATATTGTTGTTAGTGTTAAAAAAAAAAAACTATTCAAAAATAGATAATATGAATTGATGTTTGTGAACAAATTCGCATGAGCTATAGTCTAGCTACAACTACTAAATTGATGGCTTTAACAATTGAATCGCTAATTGAAATAACAGTGCGGGACAGTAGAATATGTCTGCCTCATTGGCTAGTGAAATAACAGTGCCGAACATAAATTTGTGTATGCATTAAATTTTATTATCAATCTACATTCTTGTTACGTTGTTTACAATCTATATAAAAATGCATACTAGCAGTTGTGAACTTATTTAAGATGATGTTGTCGGGGCTGCCGATTGCATTTCCTCATACTGCTGCTTGTGCTCGGTCCACTCCACTTCGCTAATTGCCTGTAAATATACAAGAAACACATTAAATAATGATGCACCATTAGTCAGCTAAGTTTGTATATACCTTCAGCTCCTCGTAGGCCTGCTTGGCGATCCAATGGAACAATGGATTCTTCCAGTCGCGGGCAATCGCCTGCAGCTCCTTGACGCCCGTTTCAGTGGACGGCGACGAGGTCTTGGAGATTTTAAGGTACTGTGCCCACAAATAGACCATGCTGCGCATCTTGTAACACCAAAAGTCATTGGGCACAGCGCGTATCATATCCTGCACCTTCTCGCTGTTGGGCATCTTGAGGTTCTCCAGAAAGGTTACATTCATTAATGTAAGTATCGACTTCATGTTGTTGAAATAGTTGTCCGAATTCTTCTCAAGGCCAAAGTGCGCCTGCTTCACAATCACGTCCACCACCTGCTCGGTGGTCAGACGAGGTAGATCCGGTAGAAAACAGTTCCTCAAATTGACGCTGCCAAATGTCTCCAACTCCTGTTGTATGGCCTTCTCACACCATTTGTAATCCGTCCACCAAGTAGGCCATGACTTGTATTTCTTCGACTCCTCGACTTGGGTCCATTCGAAGTGCAAACGCTTGCGTATGCGTTTCACCAGCGTGCGTCCAGCATTCTTGCCTTCGGCATCGGTTGCTTCCGGTATGGCTTCGGGGCCATCGACTTCCGCGTCGTCGTCCAACTCCTCGCCGCTTGTACTATAGTTGAGTGACTGTTCAAAGAACATGACAGCATATGATTTATCCTCCGGCTGTGGCAGCGCCACACGATTGCTGTTCACATACGGCAGTTTGATGCCGCCCAGCAAAAAGCCGCGTTTCAACGCCAGCTTGCGACGCTTGATATCAGCTTTGGTAAGCGGAGCAGCTGGCTGTGGTGCTGGACGCTTTGGAGCCACTAAAAAGAGAGTATAAAAATGAGATTAGCATAATTCTTTGTGATAGATAAATCGCGTGAATAGGCTTAGATTTGTTACAATTAATGTATAAAGTGGCATTGTTTTTAACTATGCCTTAAATTGAAGATAAGGAACCGGTTTTTCCGGAAGTTTCCTTAGCTCACCTTTTGGATTGGCAGCTGTTGTAGCTGACTCTTTCTTGACCTCCTGCTTGGGTTTATCTTGAGTATTTTGGGCGGCTTTGGCTGGCACAGCAGCCTTTGGTTGTGGCGGCTTTTGGCCACCGTTAACATTCTTGGCAACAGCTTGATTAGCTGGCTGTTGTTGCTTGTTATTGTTGCTAGTATTGACGATCTTCTTGTTGGTCTGCTGTACGACCGGCTTGTTGATGTTAGTATTCGGCTTGGATTGATTCTGGTTCTGATTCTGGTTTCTATTGCCCTGAAATTTGGCAGGGCCTCCGGCGGCTCCTTGTCGAGCGACCACTGGAGCTCCTTGCGGCTTGTTGTTGACTGGCTTAAAGTTTCTGGGTTGCTGCTGCTGTTGTTGTTGCTGCTGCTGCTGTTGAGACCGATTGTTAGCCCAATTGCCAGTTTGAGCTGGACCGTTGTTAAAGTTGCGATTGTTGCCAGCATTGTTCATGTTGTTGTTGTTGTTGTTATTATTGTGGTTTCTGTTGCCAGCATTGTTGCGATAGTTTCCGCCACTGCCACCGCCACCGCCATTGAAATTACCCTGACCAAAGCCGTTATTATTGTTGCCAACCTGCCAGTTGGACTGATTGCTCATTAAAGCATTGACGGTCTCATTGATAGCGGCCAATGCTTGACCACCAATAGGCATATCGCTGTTGTTCTGGCCACGGAAATTCTGGGCGTTCGAGAAGCCCAAATCTCCATTGCGTGGTCCATTCTGCTTATTGTTGAAGAACTGTTGTTGTTGATTGTTTTTGTTGTTGTTGTCAAAATTGTGATTATTCAAATTGGAGCCACGGAAATTGTCATCAAAGCCGCCGCCTCCGCCGCCACCTCCACGATTCTGATTGTTCTGATTCTGATATCCATAATTGTTGGAGCCTCCATTATTCACTTGGCGTCCAAAGTTTTCACTGCGGTCATTGTTGAATTTGTAATTGTTGCCGCCGCCACCAGAACGTGCCGAATTAATCGATTCCTGGCCACGATTAAAGTTATCGCTAAAATTGTCGCCGCGTCGGAATGTATCGTTACGATCGTTGTTGTAAAAACGCTGATTGCCATTGTTGCTGTCATTGTTATTGTGGCTGTTGTTATAGCTCTGATCATTAATTGAACGTCCCAGGCTCAAATTGCCCAATTGTGGCGGCTGCTGCGGCGGCGGTTGCAACGAACCCCGAAAACTGCTGTATCCACTAGAAGAATAATCGCCACTGGACGAGCTGCGATTAATATCGCTCATATTATTGAAGCGTTGTTGTTGCTGCTGCTGTTGATGTTGATCACCCAACGAACGTTGATTCATTTGTCCTCGATAGTTGTTGCTATCGCCAAAGTTGCCAGACGATGAATTGGAGCTGTTTGTGTGATTGCCAAAACGTTGTTGGTTTTGTCCTCCACCACCTCCATAGCCAGTATTATCCGAAGAGCGAGAATAATTATTGGATTGCATATTGCCAAATTTGCTGTCCATGCTCGCAAAGCGTTGACTATTGTTGTTTCCAAAGTTAAAATCGTTACTGCTATTGTTACCATTGTTGTTGTTGTTACTATTGTTGCTGCTGTTAAAACCATAGTTCATTGACTGCGGACCACGAAAATTGTCATCAATGCCGCCACCGCCACCGCCGCCGCTGCCGCGAATTGGCGCAAAAGACGACGCATCATTGACAACTCGCCGCTGTCCAATGCCGTAAGCATTATTCCGATAATCCATATTACTGCACTATATAAACTACACGCGTTTTAATTAACTATTTTAATATTACGTTACGAAAAGCGACGAGAAAAAGCGCCGCTTTTATGTTTTTTCGGATGCGCTTAATTTTTGCGTTGCCGTTCTAAATAATTATATTTTCTCAGTTGATAGACACACACACGCACGCACACAAACACATTCAACCAACCGAGGGTTGGAAAACGTGCTGTCAGTGTAGCGTTGATTCGTGAAGTGAACTAGTTACCGCTAGTTCAATTGAACTGCTACTGAACTAGTTATTTAAACTCGATCGAAAATAGTTCATCAAAATATCCAAAATATTTGCATTAAAAACTTGTATATTTTTGTGGAAATAATCTAAATTGAAAATTTAAACACCCATTTACTATCATATTTTGTTAAAATGATTCGCTAAATGCTAAAATTCCAATTTGCCAGGGCTACATTATAATGGCGGCCGGTTACAAAAACAACTGCATCTTGTAAATATTCGTTTACATGCGCTTGTTAAATTTTGACCTGATATGAAAATGCCTATTTATTTTTAACTTAATGTTATTCATGCTGAAATAATAGCTTTTCATTATTTCACATAAATGTGCTGAATGTTAGCGCTTGTTGGCGACCATTTTGAAATTTTTTTTACATGTCAGATGCACGTTTTGAGCCAGTTTATAATTATGCTGCCAGGTAACTACCTGACCTTCATGTTAACCCACTTCTTAATATTGAGAAAAGTATTGATTGTCATACTGTACACCAACAATCACCCATCCATGAGAAACATGCAAAGAAAAACGAATACCCAAATTTTACTCATCCCACTGTATTCCTATAAAAACGAGAATTTTAATAACACAGTAGTTGGGTTTTATACCATTTCTTTTTATTTGATTACTCAAACATAATTATAAGTAGTTTTTTTAAATGCACCGCATCGAAATAATTAATCAGGCACTATGAACTGGAATGCGCACTTGTAGCATCTGTTAAAACAAAAGAATAATTTGTTAATGTTTTTATTTGAATTAAGTCAAACTATAAACTTCTCACCTTGCTAGTTTTATCAAAAAGCGCTTGAGCACGTTCCTGATTCAAACGATAATTCACAAATTTGTCGAAAAGAATGCCGTGTTTCAAAGACTCAAGCAAAATACGATCTTCGCCAATATCCAAGTTGAATTCTTGTGACGATACCTAAAATGAAAATGGTTTAAGAATTTCATTTCAATTCGATCTTCCAATTGTTCTCACAAATTATTCAAAAAATACTTTAAAGCCAAACAAATTTGTTTCTAATAAGAGCGCGAAACACAAAACGATTCCTTTTATACTTACGCAATTAGGCAAATAGAGTTCAGCTTGAATTTCATGAACAATTTCATCCCGAAGACGGGCACGCAGTTTATAGACCGGCTCTCTGCTCTTTATCCAATTGTTTCGAATATTAGTAGCGTGTGCTTCATCGATTTCTTGCACCAGCTGTTGACCTGAGCTAGGCAGTTGTCCCGGCTTGCCGGGATCACTAGAGTCAACGACCAGCTGGACATCATCATTGCGTACACGATGAGCCACGAGGGTGCCAATGAATTTGCGATTACTCAGAATAATTGTCTTGTGCATGGTTATTTGAATGTTGTACTTTTCACTCAATGCCTCAGCCACGATTTGTAGAAAGAAATTATTAAAGAGTTGTGACTTTTTGATTTTGGCCAGAAAATTGGGGTGAACGGCAATATCGCAAACTTCGACCGAATTGTCGGAACGATCCTTTGTATTGCGCAACTCAGAGATGCTCATGGGAACACGAAAAGATCCGGGTGTGCTCGATTCCAAGATGGCAATCAGTTCCTCGTCTGTAACATCGGTTGGAGCTGGTACTTCGGCTGCTTGGCAGACGTTAATGAAGAACTTCTCATTGCTGTTCACCTTGAAGGTCTTCACACAGAAGCCTGCCAATAAAAGAGAAGTGAAATTAGTCAGCAACTGTCATAATTCTAATTTACATTATAACAAATACAAGATAAATAACTTTTCAAATTCAAATTCACATATTTCAAGCAGCAGAAATAATAATTGTTTGATTTTTTGCTTAGAAATGATGATGGTTTGAGTTTAAATGAATTACTTCATTTCGAAAGTAAATCAATCATAATTCAACGTTCCTTTTGGGAAATTTATCTATTTGCCAATTATAAAATTGTTAATTATGGTTATTTCCGATGACTGAATTCCATTCAGCGTTCACAGCGGAAAATACTTTTTATTCAGCTCTCTTGTAAGGAATACAAAAGAATAATACTCTTTTTTTTTAAACTTAAACATATCAGAGTTCAGTTCTCTGGTAAGGAATACAAAAATATAATACTTTTCTTTTAACCTAAACAACTTATTCAATTAGCGACTATTTTCATTCCAGTTAACGAGCCTAAAACTATAAATGCCTAAGATGGCACTGATTTAAGTTTGTTGTACATTTCCTTGTGTTTCGGCCACTCGATGGTACTGAGAGTCTGCAAATAAAAAAATTAGTTTAAAAATAATACAATTAATTATGCTATCCTTATTTACCTTCAGCTCATCGAAGGCCTGCTTACACAACCAGTGGAAAACGGGACTCTTCCAGCGCATCTGAAGTCCCGCAAAATTATGCCTGAGATTGCCGCTTAACTTATAATACTCGGCCCAGATATAGACCATGCGGCGCATCTTATACAACCACAGATGATTTGGAATTTTACGTATCGTATGCTGAAGTTGCTCTGCAACTGCTGGCGAAAGGTTCTCCAAGAATGTTTCATTCATTAGTTCATAAATAACTTTGAAGTCCTTAAAATGATTCAATTTGGTTTCCAATGAGAAACGAGCCCGAATCATCAAGTTTGTTATTACGTCCTGCGTGGTCATCCGCGTCGTATAATAAGGTAGGAACTTATGCTTAATATTAAGAGATCCAAATGATTCAAGTTTCTTATTGATTTCCAGTTCGCACCACTTGAACGCTTTCCACCAGGTAAGCCAACATTCATATTTACGGTCAGTATAAATTCCACTCCACTTGTTGTTAATACGATTACGGATTGTGGAATTGTTTATTTCGAATTCTTTATCGGTATCATTGCCGTCATCATCATATTTATCCATATCGCTATCATTATCCACTGCATAGATCGATGTGTTATAGATAGGCTTCTGCTCAAAGAACGTGACAGCATAGGATTGCTCCTCTGGCTGCGGCATCTGGGAATTCGGATTGACGTAGGGCAACTTGACTCCAGCAACGATAAATCCTCGTTTCTTTCCATCATATTTTTGCTTCTTTGCCTTTCCGGATTGAAGCGATTCTACTGCAGCCCGCTTTTCAACTGTGAAAAAAGTTAAAAGAAGTTTAAGTTTATTAATTTGCATATAGTATTGAATTAGATTTTTAGTTTACCATTTGTCTTGGCAGCTGTAGTTGGCTTTGGTAATACATTAGATGGTTTTTTCTCTGCTTTATTGTTGTTAATCGATGGAGCAGCACTCGTTGGTTTCTTCTGTTCTGCTTTTTGTGCAACCACTAGTTTTTTCTGTTCTCCTTTTTGTTCAACCACTAGTTTTTTCTGTTCTATTTTCTTCTGTTCTCCTTTTTGTTCAATCACTAGTTTATCAGTCGCTGGTTTCTTCAGTTCCTCTTTTTTATCTATGGCTTGCTTTGGCGGCTGCAGTTGTTTTTTATTGTTAGCTGGCTTTCTAACGGCTCTAGATGGATTTCTATTATTATTTATATGATTGTTCCAGTTTGTTTGATTTCCATAGTTTCCGAATTGAAAAGCATTTCCAAAGTTAAGACCACCTTCATTGTTTAGCATACCATTAAAATTGAAGTTGTAGCGATTTCCATTAAAGTTCTGCTGCTGAAAATCATCGTCAAAGTTGGCTTGAAATGTATCCATTGCCCAATACAAATTACGATCATTACGAAAATCGTATAAGTTAGTATTGTATCCATAAAAATTGTTATTCTCGAAATTATTAGGACGACCGTTAAAGTTATGATTTACAAAATTTTGATTAAAATGTCCATGATAATTATTTTCTTGGCCGAAATTGCCATTGCGTTGATTAAGGTGAAAATAATTAGAATATTCATTATGGTGACCGTTAAATTTTTGATTAAAATTATGATGATAATAATTTTCTTTGTCCCAGTTGCCATTGCGTTGATTGAAGTTAACATAATTTGAATTTCGATCCATAAAACCGCAATTGTTATTGTTATTCATATAGATTTGATTATTCGAATATTGAATATCGCGATGATGATGATTATTATTATTACTGTCGTTTCTATCGATCCGACCATGCAAGTTATCGGATTGTTGCTGTCTGCTCACAAATTTATTGTTTCGCTCTGCTAGCGGTTTTCGCTCAATCTTGCGCTCCTCTTGGCGCTTTGAATTGCGCGTCTGAAGAGCATGGAAATTCTCATCGGTGCGACGAACTAAACCATAGTTCTCGGGACTAGCGTCTCGCTCTTTCGTATTAGAGAGAGAGCCGACAGCGCCGACGACGTTGTCTTCAATCCAATTAATTTCACTTGACGCTGGCGTTGTGCGAATTCGATCTTTGGGCCCTTGCTGATGCGATTCGATAAGTGAACGAATTTCTCGAACAATCTTTGCATCCACATCGACCCAATTTCTGCTGCCCTGCTCGAGGAACATGTCCACCCGACGTTGCTGTAGCTTGCGCATATTGAAATTGGGAACCTGGAGGGAATCGGCGGCCGCAGATTGAGCAGCACTGCGACTGAAGCCGATCTCGCGCATAAACAGACGACGTTGCTCGATTTGAACCTTTTTTCTCGCCGGCATTAAGGGATCAATATCGATATCTGCTCACAATACATGCAAAGAAAACGGAACACTTTTATTAAAAAAAACTCACACACACACACAAATTTGCCGATTACTTAACTCTTTGCTTAAAAGAGTCTTAAGAGTATCGCTTAATACTGCACACTTTAAGTAAAGTACATATGCATGTGTGTGTGCATTGTTTGTTTTGCGCTAGCTGAGCATATGTTTATTTATATTTGAGGTCTCTATAATCAACAATGCTTAACACTATCGCTTTATTGTGATTTTTCGCACATTTCGAGTGTTTGAATTCTGAGTCAAAGCTCAACGTCATAGTTGAAAAATTACCAAACATAAAGAAATAGATATAAATTGCATGAGTACAATTGATCGATATTGGCTCGCTTCATAATTTCACAATATCAACAGTTGTTTTTATTACACATGCGCTAGCGCTCTCTCTCTCGCTCTCTTTTCGTCTATCACATTGCCAGTTATCTTGCTCTTTAAGGGGCCAAAAATATGTATGGCAACAGTTTGCCGCTATCTCTTGGCGCACGCCGAAAATGCCGATGGGCAATGACTTTGCAATTGAATAATAAATAGTTGCGCGCTCTCTTGCAGCTCAAACAAACTGTAAACAACTCGAAATGGCATCTGCAGTGTGACCAACTTCGAGTTGAGCTTGAATTGCTCAAAGTCTGGCTTGATGCTGTTAGCTTTCTCATTGATGAAACCAGCGAAAGCGATGCTTGAGAGCGGAGTTTCAGCTGAAAGAGAGTGAGAGATTGGGAGAGCGGCTGAGTTAGCAATTGCATGCTCTGCTCGCTCTCTCAGCATTTTGTAATCAAGTTTGCTAGCTCTTGATTAAAACAAAACAAGATATGTGTGTTAGTCTGTGTGAGGAGAGGGGACTTCGCGCTAGACCTTTCAAACAAATAAGTGCCGCTGTTTCGTGCGTTGGGCATTCAGTTGGTTCTGTTAGCTCGATACGAGCCGGTCGAGAAAGCACTCTAAACGCGTCGCCGCCATCATCATTGCTCACCCAACAAACATCAGTACGTTTTTTTCTATACGTTCGTTGTTTTCAATCGGCAGCAGAGGTAATTATAAGTGGCATTTTACTCGCATTGCTAGCTCGCTGTTGTTATTGTTATTGTGGTTCGGCCTCCCGCAGCAAGCGTAACAAGTGCGGACGAAAGTTATTTGACACACATTGTGAAATACCCCATCATTCACATACATACACACGCACACACACATACGTATGTACATATTTATATGTAGAATATTCGAAAAGGGATTCTTCTTTAACATAGCAAATGTTTAACGATTTTCCATGAATCATTTCAAAATGAATATTTAAACGTTGCCCCGCAGTGATTTTCGTTGATTACCGCTTTTTGTTTTGTCATGCTCAATGCGGTTATTAATTGATAAAGTACATTTATTTATATGCGCGACATACAGTCATTATTTTTGATTTAAATGCATACCATTCATTTAACGAAAAAAAAAAAAAACAAAAAACGAAAAATAATTGTGCTTGGCCATTCGAATAGTTTTTTGAGGCTAGACTTCACACATCAATGACGTCATTGTCATTCAAGCCATTTTGATAACTTCCCAAGAAGAAGGCCACGAAAGTTATTATGTTGCTACCATACACCAATGCAGATACGTATGCACACGTTCCCATACACACAAACACACACACGCACGCGTACTCAGAACAAAAACGATAAGCAGAGGGAGTCATAAAATTATAAAGTGCAATTCAAAACTAAAGCAACAATTCATAAAAATACAGTTAGGAGTCATATAAACACACACACACACACACACGTGCAAATCTTGTTGTGGATGCGTGTGCGATTGTAGAGAGAGATAAGAACGCGCTCTTCCGCACGTCTCTCTTAAAAGACTCGAGAGATAATGAAGAAATCAAATTAAACGGCAATACAAAAGGATAAGCAAAAAGAAAAAAACGTGAATTCTGTTCCGTGTAAAGTTTATAATGGCGAAATTTCGTAAGTGCCCAGAAGTGATTCTCAAGTGATATATAGATGATAACGATACAACGCCAAAGGCCGCTAGATAAAGTCAAAGACAAAGCCTGACAATCAAAGCGACACATATCATATTGTGTTTTATATGTACTATACGTATATGTGCATACATTGTGGTTGTTTGTGTAAACATCAAAATGACTTTGAAGCTCGCATATCGCTTGTAAAATTGTAAGCATATATGCCAAAGCCATGAGGCTAGTGAACTTTTATTTTATCTGGAGAGCTTTTTTCGCTCTTCTGGGCAGCAGCAGCATCATGATGACTCTGCACTTCAATAATTTCATCTCATAGCGAAACTTTCATTACACCATGCAACTACTCAATGAGGATTGTGTTTTTTTGGCGCATTTTTTTTCGACAATTAAATTCTCTCCATATATGTATATTACATAAGAAGAGATAACCGCCGGAACAGGTTTGTCGCTAATTACATACATAGGTGCTGTCCGAACGAATATTCAATAGAATTCTCGTTTTATTATTTTTTTGTGTTTACGCTGACCTTGTATGAAGTATAATTTATTTGTTATACGGTTTGCGACACAATTCATTTGTCCGTCAATTGCAATGCATAATCAACTCTCAGCTGTAAAACTGATTAAATTCTATCTGATTAATCCATTAGAATGTCATTATTATTTGCCATAAGTGAAGCGAACTTCGAGTCGTATAATTGTCACAAAATGGGAGATTTATGTGGATAGAGTATTTAAACTGCGGTGTTGTCGTCAACTATAATTAACGATAGTTTCTTGTTTTATCTAAATTTAACCTTAAAACACGAACGAGCCGAATTCAAACAAGTTTTGCTTTAAATCATATAATCAATAAAACAGGCATTTGGAAGTTCAAGTGTCTGAAAGTCCGCAAACAGGTTCCACCAAAAAATGCCATATTTATATTAATGTAGTAGAATGTACACGCGAATAAATCTAACAAATATTATAATTTGCATGTGAATAAAAGAATTCCCGGTTGGATTTCGAAATTCGAAGTAAAGCTCACTCCCTTGGGGTAAAACCAAAGATAAGCACTATACGTGTGCTTTAATGGTACTTAAACGTGAGCAAAGAACCGTTCGTGTGTCACCGATTTCGGGCTTCTGACGTGTATCGATAGATTAAACAATTACCAACAAGTGTTTGTTGATTAGATCAGTTTAACAGCTGGTCAAACCCTTCCTCATAATGACAGCGCGTATTATTTAGTGGAAGTGAAGAAGCGACTCGACTGCATTTCAAATTGGAATAGCAGCACATGTCCGCTAGAGAGTTAAAAATCAATGCCTGTGGTAGACATCGGAGTGAAACAGAAGTTTAAAAGAAGGAAGCACTTTCGCTATCCGTACATCAAATTCAATTAGAAAACTTCAACAAGTTTAAAAATAAAACTTACCTGGTGTGGGTTGCACAACTTTTGAGTCGCGTGGCGGAACTGCAATATTTGGCGCGTTGTTGATGCCGGCGTTGCCGCCTTTATTGTTGTTGCTACCGCCAAAGAATTGATTGAAATTATCTTCCATCTCGTTCTATCAGAAAAGTTTGTTAGAAATTATTTTAATGCGAAATATTATTTTGCACATTTTTGCTAATGCGCTGCTTACCCGCACAAAGCGTAGATTTTGTTCACGGAAATTGTCATTACCATCCAAAAAATTATTGCAACGCGCCATTTCAGCGTCGTTTTTATTATTTATTTACTTAACAATTGTGTGAAAGCTATTTGTTTCTTTTTGCGGCAGACAATTTTATGTTTGCTTGGCAAATTGTGAAATGACAAGTATTTGAAAGCGTGACCGAAGTAATAATTAATAACGCATTATTTAAGGTTATAAAATATACTGAAACATAGTAGTTTTATAATTGCTAGTTTAGCTGGTTCAGCAACAGGTGATTTGTATTTTAAATTAATTTATGATTTTTTGATAAGCCCTATCAATAGTTGTGCAACTTTTTTAATTTATTAAATACTTCAATTCCGTAATTTAGCTATAGCGATAATTAAACGAAGATTGTTCAGTGTTGTGAAGTGTTGCGTTTTGCTGCCCCTTATTTATCGTTATCGTTGTGGGCATTTATTATTGCCGTTGGTTCTGCTCGACTGGGAACCGACCAGCTGTTTTTGCACAGTACATTAGATTTCTATGTTTCACACACTTATTGAGGAGTGTCTTGTCTTTCGATTGCAGGATTACACAAGGAGGAGATAATACACATAAAATACAAAAAAGTCTATAGCTAAACCATGGCGGAAGAATCAGCCATGGACCGCTTTTGCGGTTCCGAATTTTGGGTAAATATATTACAATTAGATACGAATTGTTCGTATTACGACAAGTTAGAATTGTTTATAACCTAAACATATCTTATAGAATTCGACTTTGACGTGGTGGACAGAAGATCCCGATCTAACACCCTGCTTTGAACAAACGGCATTAGTTTGGACACCATGCGCCTTCTTGTGGCTATTTGTGCTGTTTGATTTCTGGTATCTCAAGGCCAGTTTGGACAAGAATATTCCATGGAGTAAAATTACCATTTCCAAATTGCTCTTCACTATCGGACTATTGGTGATTACCATCCTGGATCTAATCATGGCCTTTGTGAAGAAGGGCGGCGACTCTGAGCTGCCCAGGTACTCTCTTGACGTCTGGGGACCGATCATCAAAATTGCCACATTTGTGAGTATCAAATTTTAATTTCACCACCTTGCGTTTTACTAACACGTTTTCAAATTGCAGCTGCTGTTGTTGATCTTCATTCCGCTGAACCGCAAGTTTGGCGTGCAGACATCGGGTTGCCAGTTCATGTTCTGGTTCCTCTTTGTCATCCTCTCGATTCCTCGCTGTCGCACTGAAGCTCGAGCACATCAACAGCGCAACCAGATACTCGATTCGAATCAGGAGGAGATACCTGACTACTCCTGGGAGGAGTATCAGTTTGTCAGCTTCTTCGTCTTCTATGCCTTCGCTTGCGTCATGCTGTTCCTCAACTGCTTCGCCGACGCGATGCCACGTCAGACCAAATATAAGCGTGGCCCGAATGAGATTCCCGAGCTGTCGGCCAGTTTTCTGTCACGCATCACATATCGTTGGTTCGATAGCATGGCACTGAAGGGTTATCGCAATCCTCTCGAGGAAGAGGATCTCTGGGATCTGCGACCACAGGATAGCTGCAAGGAAGTCATGCCCACGTTCGCCTATTACTGGAATAAAAATGTGCGTAAGAACTACAAACAGACGGCCCAATCAACGGAACCGAAGGCACAGTTCGCCAATGGCAAAGTCTCGTTCGAGAATCCTCAGGGCAATGGACGCAAGAAGGGCATGGCTAGCATTATGCCGCCCATCTACAAATCCTTTGGTGGCATCTTCCTGTTTGGCTCATTCTTCAAACTTATCGCCGATGTGCTGACTTTTGCTCAACCCCAAGTGCTGAGCCTGATCATTGGCTATGTGGAGGCTTTTGAAACAACGCCACAGCCCGAATGGAAGGGTATACTGTATTCGGTGTCGCTCTTCGTGCTGGCCAGCATACAAACCTTTATATTGGCACAATATTTCCATCGCATGTTCATCGTTGGTCTGCGCATCAGAACAGCGCTCATCAATTGCATCTATCGCAAGGCGTTGCGCATCTCGAACGCGGCTCGGAAGGAATCGACTGTGGGTGAAATCGTCAATCTGATGGCTGTGGACGCACAACGTTTCATGGATCTGACCACATACTTGAACATGTTGTGGTCGGCACCGCTGCAAATTGGCTTGGCGCTGTATTTCCTGTGGCAGGAATTGGGACCTTCGGTGCTCGCCGGTCTCGCTGTGATGATCATCATGATTCCGTTGAACGGCTTCATTGCCAGTCGCATCAAGACCTATCAGATACAACAGATGACCTACAAGGATAAGCGTGTCAAGCTCATGAACGAAGTCTTGAGTGGCATCAAGGTAAGTTTGCAATTAAGAAATCAATTTATGCACTTTTATTCTAATACATTTCATTTTAAAGGTGCTCAAACTTTACGCCTGGGAGCCGAGCTTTGAGAAGCAAGTCTTGGATATACGTGATAAGGAAATTGCGACACTGCGCTCCACCGCCTATCTGAATGCCAGCACATCGTTCCTCTGGTCTTGTGCCCCATTTTTGGTAAGAATTGCCGGCCGCCAAACGGGCGAAACTTTGAAATTTCTTTACAGCACTTGCCGTTTATTGGACTCGCTTTAATCGTGGATTATATATGTGTCTATTGTCTTGCCCCAAATGCAATGAAAATTGTATAAAAAAAAAACAAAAAAAAAATCAAAAACAAAACATAAAAAGGTATCACTGGTAACGTTTGCCACTTACCTGCTAACCGATGAGGCGAATCAGCTGAGCACTAAGAAGGTCCTTGTCAGCATCGCACTATTCGACTTAATCAAATTGCCGCTCACAATTATCCCAATGCTGGTTGCTGACATGGCCGAGGTAACGAGCTAACGGCTCACAAGGAACACACGGAACGCAGATCAAAATGATATTTACTTCGGCTATGGGCGCATTCATTCAATTTGGCACCAAATCAATCCAACCAAAAAAAAAAAAAAACACATTGAAATTAACCTGCAACGATTTGTGTATTCTTCTAGGTATCATTAGTCACATTTGCCACTTATGTTCTAATCGATGAAAGTAATGTGCTTGATGCGAAAAAAACCTTTGTCTCATTATCATTATTCAACATTCTTCGTTTTCCGTTAACAATGTTGCCCATGCTGATCACCAACCTGGTGCAAGTAAGTTGATCACATTGCAGTACTCTCTGCCTACTTCAAGATCTGCAGTTTCAGCATTATATCGTGATGTCGACGCATCATGGCTTCTGTTGAAACTGTAGACTGCAAACTGTATTGTGCCGTCTTGTGTATTGTAAACGATATTTTTATTTATTTATTATTTTTGTTTTTGATATAGCAACAGCAAACAAACACAATCCGATCTTTAATTTCAAACCCTTCCTTACTAACCCAAGCTAAAGAGAACTAATTCTATAAATTTTCTATTTTAATTTTAACCTATTCCTTACTAACTCTCCCCTTTAATTCTTTTCATTTAAATGTCCCTCTGTAACAAAAGTTTTGACAATTTAGCTGGGATTCCATGACATAATTAAGCAGCAATAGGCATTGGGGAACTTTTCTATTCGATTCTCTAATCATAAACCATGTTTAGTTTAGATTCACCTTCAATACCCTTGCAGAGGGTATTAATGAAAGTTTTTTTTATCTGTTTAGCAGAAAGAAACGTCTACTAACCCATCCCTTTATCCGTTTCCTTTTAAACTATATTATTATAAATATTAGGTTTTGTGGGCGTGCTTCATTGATTACTTTAAGTTCTGCAAGGGTATCAAAATTTCGGCAGGCCGAACTTGGTTTTGTTTGCCTTTTGTTTTTATAAGCGGGGTCTCAGCCGCAGCTTCTTCTACCTTTCTTCCCCCAAAAACCAATCCATTCCAACAAACTAACTACTAACTAGTTCCGTGTGTGTTATTGAGTGTCTTGCTTTCGAATTTAACTAATCGATTTATTTTTCGCATAGACGCAAGTGTCCGTCAAACGTATAAACAAATTCTTGAACAGTGAAGAGCTGGATCCTAACAATGTGCAACACGACAAGTCGAAGCGTAAGTTAAGACACTATAAATAATATAAATTATATATATTAATTGAATTTATTTTACTTCCAGCTCATCCCATTATCATTGAGAATGGCCATTTCTCGTGGGGCGATGAGGATGAGACTACGCTCAAGAATATTAATATGGAAGTGCCAAAGAATAAATTGGTCGCCATTGTGGGCACCGTCGGCTCTGGTAAGTCCTCCGTGATACAGGCCATCCTCGGCGAAATGGAAAAGATTTCGGGCAGTGTCAACACGGTAGGCAGACTGGCCTATGTGCCACAACAGGCTTGGATCCAGAATGCCACAGTGCGCGATAACATATTGTTTGGCAAGGCCTACGATCGCAAGCGTTACAATCGTGTGATCGATGCCTGCGCCTTGCGCACGGATATCGAAATTCTATCCGCTGGCGATATGACCGAAATCGGTGAGAAGGGCATCAATTTGTCGGGTGGCCAAAAGCAGCGCATCTCATTGGCACGCGCCGTCTACAATGATGCCGATTTGTATCTGCTCGATGATCCGCTGAGTGCCGTCGATGCTCACGTAGGCAAACACATCTTTGAGGAAGTGATCGGACCGAAGGGAATGCTTAAGAACAAGACACGTGTGCTCGTTACCCATGGCATTACGTTCCTGCCCCAAGTGGACAACATTTATGTGATGAAGGCGGGCCAAGTTAGCGAGAATGGCACCTACGCCCAGCTGCTGAAGAACAAGGGCGCCTTTGCCGACTTCCTCATCCAGCACTTGCAGGATGGCGAGGAGGAGGAAGAGGATCTCAATCAGATCAAACGTCAATTGTCCGAAAACGCCGAACCCGAGCTCCTTGCACCCATTGAGAAGGCCATTAAGCTTGCGCGCACCGAGAGCTTGTCGGACTCCATGTAAGTCCATTGAATTTATGTACAAGAGTAGACTTGGGCTTAGACAATATACATTTAGTTTAGTTTTGTTTAGTGGCAGTAATTTAATTCAAAGTAAGTAAAGTAAAGTAAAGTATAGAATAGAATAGAAATATAATAAGCAAAGGAAAGATTTTGTTTAGGTGTTCAATGTTTATTTAGACTGCTTTTAAATATTTATTAGTGATGTTGTACTAAAAGTAAGAATCAAAGTAAAGTGGAAATAATGAGGAATTTTGTGTGAGAGAAAGAATTTTACAAAGAGAAGGAAACTAGAATATGCCCAGGCTTCATTGATTAGGAATTAGAAAACTAGTATGAGAAAAGGAAGATTTATAGTAAAGGGCGTGCAATGTCAGTCAAAAGAGATTTAGAAAAGAGAAGGATTGGTTAGGAATTGAAAAATGAGTAAAAATTCAGAAGGGAAGAGTTATTAAAACGAATGTGCTTTGCCCACAAATAAACTATTGAATCGATACTAATCTATTATGCTCTTCCACAGCTCTGTGACCTCAGCTGATAGTTTGATGGGACGCGGCAGTCTGCGTCGTCGTGCCAGGCGACAGGACTCGCATGATTCAGCAGCTTCGGCTGCCTCACTGAAGCGCAAGCAGGAGGTCGAGGGCAAGCTGATTGAGACGGAGAAGTCACAAACGGGCGGCGTTGAATTTGCCGTCTACAAGCATTACATCAAGAGCGTTGGCGTCTTCCTCTCTGTGGCCACGCTCGTGCTCAATTTTGCGTTCCAAGCATTCCAAATCGGCTCAAATATCTGGCTCACCCAATGGTCCAATGACAAAGAAGTCGAAACTGATACGGGAAAGAGAGATATGTACTTGGGTGTCTATGGTGCCTTCGGTTTCGCTCAAGGTAAGTCCATTGTGATACAGTTTATTTGACTATTTCCATGTCGATGTTCGATTGTCCCATTTATGTAGTGTTTATGTTCTCGTTATCGCTTCATTTGCGTTTAGTTTATGCTTTTCTTTGTTGTGTAACGTTATCGCTTTAATCCTTGTGCTAGAAGTGAAGATAACATCGCCGTCAACAGCGAAATATCTTTACAACTTGCGCAATTGTGTTAAGTCTGTTAATCTTAAGTTTCTCTTCTGTGGTTGGTTTATTATTATTTATTCTTTGTACTTCTTATTATTTTATGTTTTGCTTTTTTATGTTTGCTCGAAAAGAATATATTTATAAGATGGCTCTGACAGAACATATTGCTCACCTAAAAAAAACAAAACAAAAAACCAAAAACACAGTCTTCATTCGCTCTGACAAACAATCTAGAAACATGCAAACTGAACCCTAACCAATCCTAACAAGAACACATAAACAATACTTAAGAAATATGTGACTATTAACAATTGATATTGCATTCTTTTGTCAAATGCTGCACTGAAAATAATCTATTTAAGGCATGAACTGAATGGGGAACACTTAAGAACGCTTCAAAATTTCAAAATTACTCTTCCACTTTTCGAATAAAAGTTCTTTTGATTCTTTGTAATCAAACTCTCTTCGGGGCATGTCAGTAAATGTAATTAAGTGTAGTAGTTTTGATGCCTTGTGTTTTGTACACTTAAATAATATTCCTTCAAAATTGCAAAAAAAAAATAATAATTGGATTATGTGTATTGTTCCCTTCCTCTAAATTTTCCCAAACAAAAACGAAAAACGCTATTTCCCAACCACTTCCTGAAACAAACAAAAAATTGTAGTCGGAACGAATTTCTTCTCATCACTCATGATCTCATTGGGCGGTCTTCAGTGTTCGCGCATCCTGCATAATGAACTCTTGCATTCCAATTTGAGATGGCCGATGGAACTGTTCGATACTACACCGCTGGGACGAGTCGTTAATCGATTTTCGAAAGATATCGATACCATCGATAACACATTGCCATTCAATATACGGGTCGTTTTAAGTCAGGCTTTCATGGTATGGACTTTAGTTTTTCAAGTTGATCAACAACAACAAAAAACAAAAACATAGCATATTCAGATCGTTAATCATATCATATATGCATATATGCTTACTTATCAAACAAAATAACCAATCACAATTGCCTATACGTATGGTTTGGTAGTTGGAAATGGATTTTAGGGTTTTGGCTTTGGTTTGGTCACTAATCTCTTCTATTCTTTCTTTTCCTCCCCGCCTGCCCCCCTTCGTGACTGAATGTTGCAGTTGCAACCAGTTACTTGTCCACCCTTGCGCTCTCGCTGGGCTGCATTTACAGTGCCAAGTATTTGCATGACGTCCTCGTGCATGACACATTGCGCTGGCCCATGGAACTCTTCGACATAACGCCCATTGGTCGTGTTGTGAACCGTTTCTCCAAGGATGTCGATACTATCGACAATACCCTGCCGCTCAACTTGCGCGTTGTTATAACCCAGGCTTTTGCGGTAATTCTTCCCTTTTAGAATTTCCCTTTTCTCCCATTTCTCATTTTGTCATGAGGGAAATTAGATGTGTTAGGTTTTTGTAGGTTGTAGCAATTCTTCTGTGGAGCTTCTTAGTTGAGTTCTGTCGACACGCTAATCGATAATTCTTTTTATATATGTGTATATAGTTCTATCATATCTATTCTCCTCGCTCGCGTTGGCGCTTGGCTGCATTTATTGTGCCAAGAAGCTGCACGAGCAGCTGATTGATAATGTATTCCGATGGCCCATGGAACTGTTTGATACCACGCCAATTGGCAGAATTGTGAATCGCTTCTCGAAAGACGTTGATGTGCTAGATAATACACTGCCTATGCTCTGGCGCATGGTGCTAAGTACAACATTCTCGGTAAATTGATCAAAATAATTCACTAATTCAATTGGCAAATTTAAAACTATAACAACCAACAGCACTGTTGCACATTAGAGTTTTAGCAAATAATAGTTGCATGAAATCTCAGTGTTAGAACTGTCCACTTGTCACTCTGGCACTGCCACCAAGCAAAAAAACATAGCAAGCAGAGCTTTGTAAATATTGCACAAGAAAGAGAAGCTTTAACATATTGAATTGATAGAAAAGAAATAGTATTATCTTTCAAAATGCCAAATTATGATTAAATTAGTTTATGGGGAACTTTTTCAAAATGCTTTAACCGCTTAGCTTTTCAATTAAGTATTATACCAAAAACTATTATACATCCCAATTGGAACAGATGCATTCGAAATTCAAACACAAACACGAGAACTAATGTCTAGTCTATGTATTTTTTTGTAAACTAACTAACTCAATCCATTAGTTGACCTAGTTCTCTGTAATAATTACCCTTTAGCTTTATTGCTTTGCATGCACGGCATGAATATCTGTTAAAGTTTCTATGAACGTCTTGGGTCAATTGTATTTGTATTGTATAGTAACATTACACACTCGATGCAGTTCTGACACGTTACTTTTCGGGCCTGGCCCAGTCACTTGGCTGCCTGCACTGTTCCCTGGATGTGTTTTCCAAGCTGATAAACTTGGTGCTGAAGTGGCCGATGGAATTGTTTGATACAACGCCATTGGGTCGCATACTCAGTCGTTTCTCAAAGGATATCGACACCATTGACAACGTTATGCCACAAATTCTGGCACAGTTTCTATCCACATCCTACGCGGTAAATCTCAAGATATATATGTTATGTACATATCTTTCCCTAACCCAGCACGACATTTTAAGAACTCTTCCCTAAACTGTATAGGCTAATAATCTGTGCTTCCATAGCCCACACAAACACACTAAATTCTCTAACCTATACACCTTAATTAGATTATTATCCACACATAATCATTTATCATTTACAGCATCATTTGAAAACGTCATTTACTTGATTTGAGTCAGGTGGAAAAATCAACAACAACAACAACTAAAAACCTCAACTAGAACTGAGCTTTGAATTTATTATGCTTTGCTTGTTTTTTTTATGAATTAAGTAGTTAGAACTTTTTTATTATTACATACATATACTAAATGAAATTTTCCACTCTGCAGATGCGCTTGTCTCAGAGCTCTAACGAAACATGTTGCGATTATTAGAGCCGATTAATATCGAATAGAGGTTTGCCCGGGTCGCGGGCGGTTTTTTTGGGTTTCACATCCATGAGCTAAACTCTCGCCCCATTTTTTGAGTTCATTCTCTCTTCTCTCTCTCTCTCTTTATTTCTCGATTGTTTATCAATTTCGTTGTTCCATTCCATTCCGTTCCGTTCCCGTGCAGGTGTGTTTGCCTTCTTTGGTAACGTGATTGTCTACATTGGCGGCCTCAGAGCGGCAAAAATCATACACAACGATCTTCTGCGCATTGTTATGCGCGGCTCAGTTTGTCGCTTTTTCGATATAACGCCATTGGGACGCATTTTGAACAGTTTCAGCGGAGACATGGATGTTGTCGACGAAGAATTACCCGGCACTATGGACTCCCTTATGTCCTTCCTTTGGATGGTATTCCCAACTTTGTACTTTATTTTTTTCTGTTTTTCTCGCTTGCCTTTCTTTTTATTATTTCCCCCCCGTATTGTAGCCAACTTGAGTTACGGTTTGTACTTGTGCATCCATTAGAGTTGTGCAAGGTTTTTTTCCATATACATAGACCTTAAGATATTACACATTACACTCACAATCGATTCTTTCTCTATCTCTTTCACTCACAAAACAAACACATGCTACACATCTATAATGTAGGTCTGTGCAATTATGGCGCTGCGATCACACTTTTTACATCCTCGCTAAATGCCTCATTTAAAGTGTTTCGCCAGCTCTTCGATAATATCATGCATTGTCCATCTGAGTTTTTCGATACGACGCCCAAGGGTCGCATCTTGGATCGCTGTTCCAACGATGTCAACTGCTTGGACATGGTCATGCCCTTGAATATACGCATGTGCATGTCCACAGCGTTTCAGGTAAACTCTCTTTGAGATCTCTTTTTGGACCCGTTTCCCCTTTCGATTTTTGGTTCGTTCTCTACTTTAGTTTCACACAAAAAAAAGAAGTATTCTTCCGTTTATTCAATTTTCGAAAACAAAATTTATATCGTTTCCTGTTTCGTTTCGATTTCCGATTTCCCCCTTTTGGATTCCCCAACATTTATTATTAGATTAGCTAACAAAAGCTTAACCCCTAAATATGTTTTGTGAATTGTCTAGAAAAGTGTCGAGAGAGTCCCATTAATCGAAACCAACCAACATTGAAATCCTTACAGTCATTAGCTTTATTGGAGCTGTATTTCTCGTTAATATTGGCGGATTGATTGGGGCCCAGAAAATCTTTCGACAATTGTTGAGGCGTATTTTGGGCGCCCCTCAAGAGTTTTTCGATATGAAGCCGAGGGGTCGAATACTAGATCGTCTGTCCAACGACGTCTACAAATTGGATGTGGTATTGCCAGATTTATTGCGTGTCTTTAATGCTCAAGCGTATCGGGTACGTCTCCATTAAGCTGCCATTTTAGATTGTTTGTGACTAACCTCCTAAGAGCAAAACTAACATTTTTTCACGTTTGTACTAATCCAATTGTATATTTCCTTTGCATCCTAAGCACCTAAGCAAGTTTTGTAGATTCTTCAGACATTCTTTAGACTGTATATAAAAAAAAGAAGAGCGGGGCATTTCTGTATTACTATCGATATTCTCATCGTCCTACTAAGGCTAAGCCTGAAAGCTAATCAATTAATCCATTGCACATCGCAGGTATTGTTTGTTTAATAATGAATCTGGGCGTAGATCTGGGAGGACTGAGAGCCGCCAAGACTCTCCACATGATGCTCTTAAGCAATATGTTGCGTGTGCCCATGTGGGTTTATGATACCACCCCAGTGGGTCGCATAATGTCACGATTCTCCAAAGATGTTGACACCTTAGATCAGAAATTGGTGGAGGTCGTAAGCGATGGTCTCTGGTGTGCATTTGAGGTAAATTCCCCCTATCCTTATTCCTTAAATCCTACTATCTGCTATACCAAAGACTAGTTAAATTAGCCGCCCCTGTACAGTGTAAGCGTATGTAACGAAAAAAAATAGCTGCATAACTAACCCCCCTAATAACTGCATCCCTTAAACGCATACTGAGTGAGGAGCAACACTTTTCAGACATCTTCTGTAGTCTAATAGCTATTGAAATCCGCAGGTTTATTGTCTGTTACAAAGGTTATACTGCCGTCTCTGGGAGGTCTGCGAGCAGCCACAGTGCTCCATGCATTCCTCTTGCGAAATGTCCTGCGTTTGCCTACACACTTTTATGACACCACTCCGTTGGGTCGCATTATGTCCCGATTCTCCAAAGACATTGACACGGTCGATACGATAATTCCGCACATTATTATCACTATTGTGTGGATAATATATGAGGTAACCCAACCCAAGATATCAGATAAAGATTCTATATACCCTCATATCATAGATCTCACAACACCTTATTTTCTACTACTGACAATAACACTGTGATTAACAACACGTCCGAAATTGCACCAGTTTGTTTTCCGGAACTTTATGTTTACCTCTAAACTGCCTTAATACTACATTACCAGGGTTTTTATCGTTCTGGTTGAGTTTAACACCCGATCTCGGACGTCTGAAGGCTGCCAATGCGATACATTTGCTTCTCCTGCAAAATGTGCTTCGCCTTCCCTTGTGTTTCTTTGATACGACTCCGAAGGATCGTATATTAAATCGATTCTCCTCTGATATTGCTATTGTTGAAGATCTGGCGGACATCCTAAGAGGTGTTGTGTGGTTGATTCTTGAGGTAACCACTGACTCTTCGACTGGAATTTAGGACCACGAAAAATGTCACACTACAATTCCCACGCAATTTTCCCACGTTAAACTTTCCTACAATTGACTCAAATCAAGTATACGACGCGTTGGGCATGCATAGCATGCCATCGATTCGAATTAAATTATATAATCAACTCTTTCAATCATGTATTAAACCCAATCAATATCCTCCCCCCATTTATTTTTCAACTAACTCCTCACTTCAGTGCACCTTTTGAAGTATACACACCTTGAAAAGAACTTGAGATTAATATTGTTTATGTCTTGGTTAGGTTCTCGCCACCATTGTGGTTATTAGTATATCGACGCCGATTTTCTTGGCCGTCATTGTGCCCATTGGATTTATCTACTACTTTGCGCAACGCTTCTATGTGGCCACCTCACGTCAGCTGATGCGTTTGGAGTCCGTTTCCCGTTCGCCCATCTATTCGCATTTCGGCGAAACCGTCACCGGAGTCTCCACGATTCGTGCTTACACTGTGGAGGATCGGTAAGTGTTAAAGTTTTGTACTGATCGATTCGATAGCTAAAGTTTCTTTTTGTTTAACAGCTTCATTGAGGAATCGGACAACAAGGTGGACAAGAATCAGGTGTGCAAGTATCCATCGCTGATTGCCAATCGTTGGCTCGCCATCCGTTTGGAAATGGTCGGCAATCTGATCATCCTGTTTGCCTCGCTCTTCGCTGTGCTCGGCGGACAATCGAATCCCGGTCTGGTTGGTCTGTCGGTCAGCTATGCGCTGCAGGTGACCCAAACCCTTAACTGGCTGGTGCGCATGTCCTCGGACATTGAGACAAACATTGTGTCCGTGGAGCGTATCAAGGAGTATGGCGAGACTAAGCAGGAAGCCGCCTGGGAACTGGAGGAGGACAAGAAGAAGCCCAAGAACTGGCCCGCCGATGGTCGCGTCGAGTTCAACAACTTCCAAGTGCGTTATCGCGAGGGTCTCGATCTGGTGCTGCGTGGCGTTAGCTTCAACATCAGCGGCGGCGAAAAGGTCGGAATTGTGGGACGCACTGGCGCCGGTAAATCCAGTTTGACGCTGGCACTGTTCAGGTAAGTTATAGCCTTATTTACCAGAAGAAGAAATTGTATATAACAATCTTATTTACAAACAGAATCATCGAGTCTGCTGGTGGTAAAATTATTATCGATGGCGAGGATATCTCTCAGCTGGGCCTGCACATGCTGCGCTCCCGTTTGACCATCATTCCACAGGATCCAGTGCTGTTCTCTGGATCACTGCGCGCCAATCTCGATCCCTTCGATGTGAAGACCGACGAAGAAATCTGGAAGGCACTCGAGCTGTCCCATTTGAAGGCATTTGCCAAGGGACTGACATCTGGTCTGAATCACGAGATCAGTGAAGGAGGCGACAATCTGTCTGTGGGTCAACGCCAACTGGTTTGTCTGGCCCGTGCTCTGCTCCGTAAGACGAAAGTGCTGGTGCTTGACGAGGCCACAGCTGCTGTCGATTTGGAAACCGATGACCTGATTCAGGTAAGCTTCAGCTTATTCAATTCTATTGAATTGATCCTAATTATTTCGTATTTGCAGAAAACAATTCGTAGCGAGTTCAAGGATTGCACTGTGCTGACAATTGCCCATCGATTGAACACGATTATGGACTCCGACAAGGTTATTGTGCTGGACAAGGGACAGATTACAGAGTTTGCTTCGCCCACCGAGCTGCTGGACAATCCCAAGTCGGCCTTCTACAGCATGGCTAAGGATGCCAATCTGGTTTAGATTAAATACCAAAACAATAACGAAACTCATATAGCAAACAAAACAAACAAACAACAAATTCTAGAAATGTAATTAGACGACATCACAGTTTAAGCGATAGCTTAAACAGAAATTCGTGAAATCTATCGTTAAAGTGCTCTACCTCAGCGGAAGCAACCATATAATTAGCAACAATAGCAAAAAACTTCAACTACAGCTGAAAATAATAACACGTACAATCCCAGCAATGTTTGTTTTGGGTGTGCAATTTTAGTGAATACCATAAAAATGTTCATTAGCTTAAGCCGAAAAGTTCAATAGGGCGCTAACAGGTTTTCTCTAGTACATTAAACTAAAAATGTATTATGACATATATGATATGTGGACATAATATGATTGTCTGTACATACCACACTTGTATATGTACTTAGGTACCTAGGTTTTTTATGTATTGTACTTATGTATATATGTTGTCGACTACTCTATATACTCGTATATGTACTTATATGAATTTACCTGCCAAGTTTATTTTTGTATGCAACGTTTACAACATGCGATAAAGCCGAATGCAAAACAAATGCGTTCATTCGATAACTCAAAAGGTCAACAAATCATGCGACATACACACTTATGAATCGTACTTACTACAAATTAAATAAAAAAAACCTCTTAAGAATTTGCCTTCAGATGATTAAATCACATAAGATTAAAAAACGCAGTAGTTAATAAAATTTTGCAACATTTTGTTAAATGTGTACTTAAAAAACTAAAAGGTAACCAAGTGAAATTGTAATGATAAGTACAAATAAAAACCACTTAACCAATGTATATTTTTTCTTGTTTTCATTTTAATTTATTTATAATTCATTATTTTGAATTTAACCTTAAAAAATTCAAACACAACGTTCGCTCACAAATTTCAAATTCGGCGCCAAACTTGAAGCAAGCAAAGCTTTTAGTTAGGCGCCAAATTCAAGTTTTCTACTTGCTGCTGATTTCTGTTCGCCTGGTATTTCATTGGTATTTCTGCCTGTTTTCGAGCTCGGCAGATTTCAGTGCACACACACAGACACACACACACACACACACACTAACATACACGAAGACAGCACCTCAAGAACAACAATAACAACAACAGGCATAACGTATAGACAAAATGGCCTATAACTCAGCTATATCCTTACAGATTTTCGCAGGATATGTTTCTTTGAGTTCGTAAGGACCAACTCTATCGATCTATATCAAAAAATATGGGGGTCATCTAGTAATCCCACACTTGAAAAATTTCAGTCCTGAGGTCGAAGAAAAATGTTAAAAATCACAAAATCCTGGATATCTCGAGAACGCGCAGGACGATTGGGCTGTCCTTTGGCCAGTCGATAGTGCTAGTTAAACGAAGTTGTTTGACACATGACTTGCCAGAATCGGCAAGGATATGGCGGAGTTATTGTACATTTTCACTTTACAAAAAAGTCCTTATATCTCGGCGCCCTTAAGGACTTTCGTCCTTTTTATTTTTGATTTTGGTTTTAAACGTTAAGAGCTATCTGTGTGCCAAAGGACATCGCAATAGTCCTTCAAACGACTGAGTTACAGGCGATTTTTGGATTTTTGATTAAATTTTGCATGCCTCCCCCTTAAAAAATTTGCAATATTTTTTCCGAAATTTTCTTTACAATTTTTAACGCTAGCTAAAGTTTTTTTACTTTTGATAATAAAATATTCTTTTAAGGACATCGCTTGTTTAAGGATACAAAAAAACAACGTTTAGTCTTTGTAAATTTGAATTTTAACTGATTTTATTCTTAATTGCCTAGAATGTTACTTATAGCTAGCATAGTAAATATAATTTATTGGAATCCTTTTGGCCGTATTTTAGGATCTGCAAGAAAAGTTATTAACAATCAAAGGACTATTGCTATACTTAAGATAAGGATTCTATTTTGTTTTAATATTGAGAATGCCATTCTGATTTAAGTGTATATGAAAATAATTTAGCGTCCTCGCATTATTTATAAACATTGCGTCACGTGTGCGAAGCTAGTTAAGTAGAAGCTGCGCGACGATATTGTTGTCATCGACTGGATTATTGGAGGCGTGCATGCCGGAACCGCTTTCGAGGAATTCACGCAGTTCATTCTCCAAATCGCCACCAGAGTGCACGTCCGGTTCATCGATATCCATGGGCACATGGCTGCTGCTGCTGCTGCTACTGGCCACAGGATGAAGCTGTGGCAGTGCAACGGGCTGCTGCAGCAGCTCAGGTAGCTGTACGCGTGGAGACGCTGGTGGTGGTGGTAAGCCAGCTAAAAAACGGATTATAATGAGCACAAATGCATTTAAAAGTGATAATTCATCGTCACTTACCATAGGACATGCCCATGGCCTTCCGCAAGGCGTATTGATCGGCTATGGCTGCGGGCGGCAGTTTCTTGGCCAGGTCCGTTAGCTGCTGTGACAATTGCTGCGCTATTTGCGTCTCCTCCTGGCCAGCCGGCTGAACCAGCGCCAGGTGCGAGGGCAGCGGCTGCGATAAGCGCTCGTTTTGAATCACCCGCAGCTTCTCGATAAGCGTTAGGTTATTGCTCAGGTGCTCCTGCATGCGGCGCGAGAGTTCAAAGTTCTTCATATCCGTTTCCATTTCATCAAGGAAACCCACATCAATGCCCAGATCTTTGAGCGTACGCAGGCGCTTAAAGTCCAGTCGTGTGTTCTTGTACTTTTCGTACTCCAATTCAATTTGTTCGCTTGTCTCGTTGCTGGTCGATGGTTCGCTTTGTCGCTGCTTTTGCTGATTGGTAAAGCACTTGTCGATCTCCTTTTGCTCGTAGCTCTGCAGCTGCATGCTGTACAGCTCATCCAGTGACTTGCTGTGCTCCCCGTTCGTCAGAATGTCCAGCAAACCATTTGCTATTGTGGTGCCATAGCTCGAGTCCTTAGTAAACTGAAGAATGCTCTCGGCATACTCGGCACTGGAGGCATCGCCATAGGTGCGCAACACCAGCTGCGTTTCCTCGGCGCTCAGCGTGGAGAAACGTGAATCAAAGGTGGGCGCAAAGCTGGCAAATGGTCCATAGTTCATTGGCTTCACTGTCTTCACATGGTTCCGCTGATCCGTATGCAGGCCATGCACTTGACCACTGCCCGTAGGCAGTTTGCCAACCAAATCGCCAATGGTTACGACCTTTTCGGGTCCTTCGTTCTCATCGCGTATGAGCAAATTAAGCGTTGTGCTTCCATCCTTGTGCTGTCGCAGGAATCCCATCTTGTGTGCTCGCTGTTTGGCACTAATACGCTGTTTGGCCTGCGCTGCGGCGCCCTGCACTTGGGCGAGAATCTCCTCGCTGGTCAGATCATCCACATACGGCTCAAAGTGTGTTTTAGGCGCATTCTCTAAGCGTAGCATACGCTTACGCTCTTCCTCTTCGAGCTGTGCCTGCGTTGGTTCCTCAGCGCCTGTCAAAGCGCCTTCATCCGCCGAATCGTGGGCATCGTAGCCCGCCAGCTCATTGCTGCTGATTTCAAAGCCCAGCTCCTTGGCAGTCAGCTCGCGTATGTAGCCGGAAAGTGGTTTCAGTGTGCGTATCAGATTCTCCGGCTGCAGTTGCTTCATGCCAATCTGCAGCAGTCGCTTGGCTGCCTTATGATACACGGTGTCCACGCGGTTATACCGCATTGCATTCTCGCAAATCAACTTAAAGTCATCGCTGAATTCGCTGAGTGCGCCGTACTCGTGGTCATCAATCTTTTGCCGCATGGTCAGAAAGTCCATGGGCTTGCTAATGGTGGACGAATAGCCGGGCGCTATATCATCGGTGACGGGCCATGCAAAGAACTGATGCGGATCACGTTTCTCCAGGAAGCGCAGCAGATGCTCCAATAGTTTGTTCAACGGCGACTTTTGTTGCTTGAGCTTCAGCACACAACGACGCGGTTCTCGCCCTGATTCGCTGCTGCTGCTCGGTGTCTTGGGAGCCTCCAGCGCTTTGGGAGTCAAGGCATTTAGAGAGCCGGCACCACCCGGCGTAGATGCCGCTGTTGAGCCCGATGGCGATGGAATAAGTAACTGCAATGCATTATTGTTAGTCTCTACATGGAATACAATTATATTAACTACTCACATCAGGCAACGGTTTTGTTGGACTTGCGCTAGCTGTGATGCCCATCGACGAGGACGTCGGCGAACTGAGAATCTCGTCCAGCTTGCGCGGCACAATGGGTTTGCTAACTGGGCAATTGGAGGGTGAGTTGTCGGTGGTAATGCCAGCATAATACAAGATGTTCTCGGGCAGTGGCTGTGACTGCTCATCGTGATCATCGTCCATAAAGCTAAAACCATCCTGACTGCAATCGAGATCCGCTGACGCTGGTGCCTGACTGCGTGGACTGCAACGAGTCGCATTGTTGTCGACGGCGGACACAGCTGAGGTGTTATGCTCATCAGTTTGCCTTTCCTCAGAGCAAAGCTCACGGTGTTGTCGATCACGGCTGCGATGGCGTTTCTCCTTGTGATGTTTATGCTTCTTTTCGCGATCTTTCTTTTTCTTCTTCTTCTTGGATTTCTTGTGACGCTCGCGATGACCCAGCTCGCCACACTGCAGCTCCTCAGGCACACCCGACGGACTGCCCGGCGCCGCAGACATCATTGCCTCAGCGGCAGTTGGCGGCCCGTGGCCATCGAGTGCTGTAAGCGGTGAATTGGCGGTGTATTCGGGCGTTGCATTGGAGCCCACTTTAAGTATTAACTTCAGGCCGCGCTGCTGCAATTGTGCGGGATCTTGATGTTGGCTATATTCTAAATTCATCAAAAAATAATTACAATTTACTTCACAAATTTGCAAGCATGTGCAATTCTTGCAGTCTCACCCTCATATTTTTCGCGCCGCTCGGATTTGTTCTTTTTGTGCTTCTTGGATGAGCCCATGTCGTCGTGTGCGTGTGTGGGCGTTTAAGTTAACTACTCTTTACAGCTGACAATTGGGCCAATAATTGGGGTGAAATAAAACGAGAATGTACGAAAATAAATGAAATAACAAAATTGTCGGCTAGTACAGGCGAGACAGACGCCATGATTTAGGGATGTCAATTTGAGTAATCGATATGCGAATGCGATACATATCGATTGCCAGTGCTCATATGGCGGCGCGCGTAAAATATTTAAGAGTTGCCACATTGCTGTAGCCTAAAAGACACCTTTGCAACACTTCACAACAGTGTGCATTAATTTGTCATATTTAAATTTAAATTTTAGCGACGCGCGCGCAACTTCTTTGTGGAAGGCGTATGTTGCCGCTTTGTAAGAATTTTACTCGATTTAGCAGAATGCGTTTTTGTTGTGATATTTGTGGCAGATTTGGTTGCAATGGTTGCATTCGTCGGCAATCCCAGCGGCAATAGCCCCTTTTTTCCCTTATTGAAACCACTGTAGAGCGTTCGTGTGGATTTTAAGGCTTCCATCGAAGTGTCCAGTTTGTTTTTGATTTTGTCGAGATCTTGACGCATTCGCTGAATGTCCAGAGCAATGGTTTGCCTGTCGCGTTGCAATCTCTTGTGCTGTAACAACATATTTTCTAGCACATTTTTTTGCATGAGCACCTCACGAATGCGTCGCTGATTTGTGAAGTTTGTCGGATTCAAATCGACATATCCCCGTCGCATAATCTGCTGTGACTGCTGATTGATGCGCGCCTTCACGCGTGACAAAGGCATGGCTTTATTACTAGCTACCGCAGTACCGCCGCCACCTTTGATGCGACGCAGCTTGTTTCCAGCGGATGTTTTACTGATGGAAGCCGCCACCGGAATCTGAGCAATGGGTTCTGGCACCGCAGGCACAGATTTACGAGGCGGAGCAGTGACTATAAAAAAAATAAAATTACACTAATTGATATTTAATTGTATTGTTTCGATACTTACTCTTCATGTGATGGTGTATGCTGGAGATCATCGAGTTCATTCGGGTGCCCACATTTCCCTTCTCCACAAGATATTTGTACGCCTCCGATTGGCCAGCGCCCAGTCTGAGGGTGGACTTCTCCTTGTCGGTGGCTCTGGCCAAATGATGATCGCCAAACTGCTGTTTATCCATCAGTTGATTTCTTAAAATATGATCCAAGTTCAAACGCATCGTCATCGCGCGGTACTTTTTTTGAATTTAGATTCTAATTTTAGCACAAACAAGAATTTTGATTTAAGATTGGAAATGAGCCAAAAATGAAAAAAATAAAAAGCCAGAAGGAATTTTGAATTTTTACAAAACTAGAATAAAAATGTCTATGTAAGGCATTACATGACAGACAGTTTCCGTTTGACTGAAAGCACAAAGCAAGCAGCTGCTAGATCTGTGACAAAAGCAAGCGCAACCTTCTCTCTTATTATGCTGCCATGCGTGCGCTTAACTTGAATGTGGGACAGCAAACCTAAGAGAAAGATAAATAATATGAAGCGTGAAGCGTTAAGGGGGCGTGGTTCAAGTGCAGCTATCGCTCCCACGAGCATAGGCAAATATTATCTGACAACAACGTCGTTATGCAATTTGTATTCCATTGTAAATATGCAAGTGTGTGTGAATGTATTTGCCATTTATTGTTGTTGCTGTTTTTGTTGGTCGCTTTTATTGGTTTTATGACTGCGTTTTGTTTTGTTTTTTGTTTTTTTTTTCTTTGTGAACCGCACTTAACGTATTTACTTTTTATGGTCTCGATATTTTTCATGCATGTGAAGCGAAATTTGTTTTTACAAATGCAGCCTACAATAATTTTGCTCAGAGGCAGGCTATTTTTAAATGGTTATTTAAAAAGCATCATAAATTACAAAGAAAATCGTAGTAGTCATTTGAAAAGAGTTACGAATCATTTTCATTCTACTGTTAAAATTTGTCTTTAAATTTTCAATTACACAGAATGAATTTTACAATCAAAGTCGATCTTTCCTTCGATTACTTTCGAGTTGCACTCATTGACAATTCGCAGAGACCAAGATATTTGCAAAATGTCAACTATAACAATAATATAGATCAAGATCAACTACGCGAACTGAGGGAGCTTCAAGATAAAATAAGCCATCTGAAGTTGATAATTGAAGAGGTTGAAAATAATTTGGAAAAAATAGCTAAGCAGCAGGAAACATTTAATGAACTCAAAGCGCTTTGCGACACCTTCAAAATCAAGAAGAACGAAGACGGCGATGAGGATAAAGACGATGTTGATTAATCTATAAACTACAAATAATTATTGTAATCCAAGTGGATATGTACTATGTACTTTCAATATGGCCCTAAGAGTGGCTAATAAATGAGTTTTAAAATGTAAAATGTGAGTCCATTTACTTAAATTAGAAATTGTTAATAAAGTATGGCAAAAAAAAGAAAGAAATTCAAATACTAACTAATGATTGAAAATACCTTATTTTAAAGAAGTTGTTTTTATCCAGCACTTTAATACTTGCGACTAAATTCAAATTAAAAATTAACATTGTAATTTTTGCATAATAAATAAATAAGTTTGGGCAGTTATCTAGAATTTAAAGTCAAGAACTGAGGCTGTTGTTAAACTGTCTAGTTTTAATCTGCTAAAATATATCTATGTTCAATTCATTTAGTATTTCTTTGATAGTAAACAAATTTATGGCCAATACGAATATTGTAAGAGCAATTATCACCCATCTGCCAATTATTTTCAAGTATATAAACACAATTCAGCTGAAGCAGAGAGCTGCTTTTTACAGTCCAATGACTATAATCATATATATTTTAGGCAGCAACTTAATCTTTGCGGTAAGGAAAGGGAAAGTTGTATTAAAAAGAGCTTAATACGTTTTTATGTATAAGACGAGAGAAGCAATACTTATGAGGTCGAAGCTGAAATACTCTTAATATATTTCGGCAAATTTAGTAAATATACAAATTTCAACAAAACAAACTAATTTGTTTTGCAGGGAAATTCGCTGATACACACACAATATTCCCTTTGTGGCTACTCAAGAACCTTTTTGCACCACATTGTCAAGTGCTAGATGTAATTAACTTGGTCCAACTATGTCAACTAGTACTGTTTTTTCCTAAGTGAAGTTCAATGCTCGCTATGCGTGATGGGGAGTTATGAATGGAATGGGGAAACAAGTCGGAACCGATGCCCGATTTCCATAGCATTTGGTATGCTAAAAAAGCAAAAAAAAAAACGTCAATGTAGTCGCAAGTTAAACAAGTAAACCCTTTTGTTGTGGCCATAAACAAGAGTGCAAATTGTTCAAGTCGCCGCTTGGCAAGTGAAACCGAAAAGTCGCACCTAATTTCGACCCAAAGAGCGCTTCGAGTGACCCACGTCGAGTTAGTTGCGTTTTGAAGCGCGTTTCCACAGGTTACGACAACGGCACGCGTTCTCTATTCTTCTCCTTTCCCGTTTCCCATTTGCCATGTCGCGACAGGATCTTTTGAGCTGTCTGTGCAGCTTCTACTGCCTCTGTTCGGTGCTAATCTTCGCCTGCGGTGCTGTGCACGATGAGCTGTCGCAGTGTGAACTTCAGGGCGTCTACAGGCAGCGTCAGAGTCTCATCGAGTCACCGAATTATCCGGATAATTATCCAGCGAATACCTGCGTGGATTTTGTCATCCGGTCCCCGTATCGCTGTCCCACCAAGTTCCACATTCAGTTCCTCGACTTTCAGCTGGAACTCTCGGAGAATTGCAGTCGCGATTATCTGGCCATTGGCTTGCAGCAGTCGGATGACGATATGGATGTGCTTTGTGGCCAGGTGCTGGGCATCAAGAAGTATCACACACCCGATGGCATTCTGCGCTTGCGTTTCCTTAGCGACGATTCGCCCTGGACAACTGCGAAAGGTTTTCGTTTGCTAATCACACGCTTGGCCTGTGAGAATGAGGATTTGACTGCACGAGGCCTCGATATGGATGTAGATGAGCAGGATGATACGGTGGAGGTGAATGCCAAGCTGCCACCCAAAAAAACGCTGCATCCCCATCATCATCAACAGCCGCAGCAACAGCAGTCGACGCCTGCAACGTTGCCTGGCAACTTTAGTTTGTCACCGCAGCAAGCGCCGTTTGTTGGTTTTCCTGCCGCTTATCCTGGCTATCAACCCTTCAATGCTTATCCCTATCCTGGCGCCGCTTATCCGTCTTATCTGCCCGCCCGGGGCGGTAGTTTTTACCTGCCAGCAGCACAGCCGGCTGGCACTCTAGCGCCGCCTTGCAGCAACGAACCCCAGAAGCAGCAGCAGCAGCAGCAACAGCAACTATTGCAGCAGCAACAGTTGCAGCTACAGCAACAGCAGCAGCAACAATCGCTGCAACAACTACAGCAACAACTATTGCAACAACAGCAACCTCAAACTCAAGTGCAATCCCAACACCAACAGCAGGAACTTCCTGCCATCGCAGAGCAGTATCAGAGCTCATCCTTTCAGCCCCAAGGAGTGCAACTTAAGGACTACGACCCTCAGTCTCTGCAACAGTTTGGTGGCTCCGTGGATCTCTGCTGTGTCAGCAGCTTCACTCAGTCGCACTTTTATCTGTCCAGTCCTGGCTTTCCACGCACCGTGCTGAATGCTTTGCTGCCGGGACAGCAGCGGGATTGCGTCTTCTATCTGGAGAAGAACTCACAAAATGTCGCCGGTCTGCGCATTGTTTTCAAATTCTTTGACTTTGGGCAGCCGTCGGGAGCTGGCATCTATCCGGGACAGGCGGGAGCTGCTTGCAATGGTGACTTTATAGAGCTGGATGGGCAACGTTACTGTGGCTGTCGATCGGGACATGTACATAAATCCTTTTGGCCCGAGGGACGCAAGGCGCTGCGACTGCGCATGGGACAGTCGGGTGGCGGCACTTCAAATGGATTCCTGCTAGAGATTTTCCAAGATCAGGATACGGAAAACTACCGACCGGGTTTGCAGGGATTGCCAGGCTTGGCGGGATCAACAGGCGCTGGTGCGCTGGGTGTTAACAGAATAACAGGTTTGCAGGGAGCTACAGGACTCGCCGGATTGCCTGGCTCAACAGGACTTGCAGGTTTGACGGGATCTACAGGATTCACAGGCTTGACGGGCTCTACAGGATTCACAGGCTTCCCAGGAGCAACAGGCTTAACTGGACTGCCAGGCACAACAGGTTTACCCACAGGAATTCCACTGCCTGCTGGCTACCAGCCTCAACTCGGCGCTTATCAAACACAGCTTGGCTACCAGCCGCAGTTGGCTCAACAGCCGCTTTACCATCCGCAAGCACAGGCTCCTCTCTGGTCCTTCAACCCTCTGCTGCCCATTACGCCTTATCGACAGTCGCGTCAGGCTGCGTGGACGTATGCTCGGGGTCTGGATGCTCAGCAGCCGTCGCGTGTTGTGGAGACGAACTCCACACGCAAGGAATTTTATTACTTTGATGCCGACGAGGCTTTCGCACGCGCTGCCCTCGATGCGGCGGAGGAGGCGGAGGATAACGTCAGAGCTACGCCTGCGACAACATCATCGACTTCCGCTTCCGTTCATGGCGTGCAGCAGAAACAACCCGTAACGACGAAAGCTTTCGAGCAGAGCAGCTGCACCTTTGACTACATGGAGGTGCTGCGTCTCTCCGTCGACACTTTGTGGTTGACCAAACCCATCTGCTTGGCCCCACTGCGCAGTTGGTTTAGTAACATTTTCGGTTAGTTATCCGCATAAGAAAATTCAAATGTACTAGAATATTGTGCTATTAAACGTATTCCCACCAAAAAGTAAAACAATTGAAGTTTTCTATTATGAACTCTGGAAATTTCATTACAATCGGACAATAAAGTTTACAACCAATTTAAATGCCAAGGCTTCAATTAATACGCAGCAATTACTTTTAGTCACTTTCCTTTTTTGTTAGAACTTTTTCTACAAATATACTAACTCCTTGGCAGCTAACACCACACTATTTAAAATACTAGATACGTAAATATTGTAAGTGCGACAAAGAGACATGCGAATATTAGAAGCAGGTGTTGCCTCTTTTCTTTACACAGAAGCTTGGCATTGTCTACTGAGCACGCACGTCGCATAAGTGAGACGATTGTGGTGATGCTTTATGCGGTTGTGGACCACCGTCTTCCGCCTTCAAGTACGAGAACATCGCACTGACATTGAATGTCTAAGCATGAGCAGCTACAACTCCCATCCCCCCTGCAGTTCCTAATGCTGACTGGACAGTTCTAAGCGCTGTTTGCTTAAGCTCTGGTCGGACATCTCACGGCCAACACTTCCAGACGACAACTTGGCATTGAGGTTATGTTATCTGTTTGAAGAGCAGTTGATGCTGCTGCCGCTGTTGTTGTTATTGTTGTTATTGCTGTTAATGTTGCTGTGCCTGACAACAACGGAAATGGCGCTGGCAACAATGCGGCTGCTTTACAACACGGCTCAGCACAGTGCCCCCCTCTCCCCTACCAAAGTGTGCGCTGACTAAGCAGAGAAACCTTTTTCACACATCTCATACTCTGACGTCAACAACGCACAACCAAAACAACGAAAAAAAAGAGAGATTCATAGATAAACAATAGAAGTTGGAGTACTTACTTGCAAATATTTTGTGCCGCATGAAATAAATTTTTTGTTGGCATATGTGCGGAAAAAGCATTAAATTGTTTTTGTGCTGCTGCTGTTTGTTATGATGATGTCTCAATACGAAGCCATTGATAGGCAGTTTGACACCACTTATTAAACACCATTCACTTTGATCACGTTTACTCCAAAAAAGAGAGAGAGACACACAGAGAGAGCTTAAAGTGACATTGCGGTTAAGCTGTGAATGCTCTCGGCAAATGCAAAGCACATGCCAAGGTAGAGGACAAAACAAGGTTGTCTTATGGCTGCATCAACTGCTCTCTTGCACTTGCATCGCGATAACAATTACTTGTAACTTTGTCGCTTGACAGTTAACCTCGCATTATTACACCATGGTGATGGCAGCGCAAAGCTTAACGCTTCATTATGCTAATTACCGCTTCGCTGTAAATATAAGTCATTATGATTGTTAGAAGAAGAGCGTCACTCTTATATATGTACATATGTGTTGTTATGGGGTTCTTATACTAAGCCGCCAAGCAATAAAGAGTTAAATTGATTGCGCACAGAGGGATAATATATATGGTTATATTTTATTATTATTAGCATTAAGATTTTCCTTGATTCTTACATACAAGTATAAGAATTAGTTTTGTTAAGTATACATATACATATATACACATTGATGTTTCGTTTTTGCATTCGTATTTATAATTAGTTGCAATTTCTACTAAAGTTTCGTAATAATATTAGTAGTAATAGTAGAGTTAGTAACAATAATAGGTTTTTGTTTTTTTTTTTTTTTCGTAATACTCAACTACCGACACCGATTGACGCGTTCTAATGATATGACAAGTTGAAAAAGTTGTTAACACACACAATATTAAAACTTTATATATATTTTTTTTATCTCGGTATATATACAACACATTTAGGGGGAAGGGGTTTAGTGTAATTTTATGTGTGTGTGTGGTAAAGTTAGGGGTAATTTTGTCTAGCTTAGAGAGAGGTGCGAATACATTCAAAAATTGCTACCAAGTGCGGGAGGTTTCTCTAAGTACTTAATTGTTTTGGTTAATTACTTTAATGTTAGTTTCGTTTAGTTTCAGTTAGTTAACTAATCGTTAGTGCTTGTTGTTCTCCAGTTTTTCGCGCTTGACTTTGTCAGCAATGTACAATTGATGCTTGGTATACATATGTGTGTGTTTGTGTGTGTGTCTTTTAGTGTACCTGTTTGTGTGTTGTGTTTCAGTGTGTGTGTCCGTATTCGTATTCTTGGCATCCAGATCTAGCCCAGGAATCGTATGTTGGTAAACACGGCCTTGGCGGGACGCTTGCGATTACAAAAGTTGACCGTCTTGCTGTGATTTCCCTTGCGATTCTCATGGAGATTGACCAGCAGCTTAAAGATGTCCTCCTTGCTTGGGGTGCAGGCGTAACGCAATTCCGGTTCATAGTTGCTGTTGATAGAATTCATGTAAGAACTGATAACGGTAATAATGTGGCTATTAGAATTGTCGTTTCATAGTCACGCCCACAGTATTTTCAGTATTTGAGGCGTTGAGGATTGATTTTGATTGATTGTTAGACTTTGGATACATAAAGAGACGATTGATTAGCTCAGGTCTGTGATGTGTGTTAATTCGACAACGGGCCTAGAGAGACTCTTGGAGATGCATTTTAGTAAGTGAAAATCAAATCAATTACAACTACATAAAGTGGTGCAGCAGCTCAAATCGACAAAAATTACAACTTTATAATATATTAACATAAGGAGAAATTAAAGCGCAAGCGATTTGAGTTGCATTCCCGTTAACTTTGTACAATATTCTACCTGGACAACTAACACTACGACTACAAATCATAAACTGGGTGGAATGGGAAGTTTTTTTGTTGGGGGGGTGGGTGGAGAATCAAAAAAAAAGGGGTGCTCTATGTGTGTGCAATCTAAGGGTTCAGGGGAAGCTCGTTGCATACCCGCGGTTTCGATTGTGACGCTTCCAGGGATAACGACGATAGTAACGCGAACGCTTTGGCTTGGTCTGGCCAAGCACTAGACTCTGCAAACCAGTCTCCAGCTCCGGATAGTCATCGTTGCCACCAACAGCCGTAATTGCTGCCGGTTCCTCCTCCTCCACATAGACCAAAGGCAGCGTGTCCAATGTCGGATCCTGAAGTGCGGGTGGGGGGGAGAGTTGTGAGTGGGTGTTCAGTATTTTAAGCTGGCACTTTTGGACTTACCTCAAGCATTTTCATGAGCAAAGCGGATTTGTCGACAAGTTCCTGCTCAGCACGCAAATCGTCCTCGAGCTTCTTCAGCATATCGAACTTGCTGGCCACCTCGAGCTCATTCGCAATCGCAATCGCATTCGTATTCGGATTCCCGTTCGCATTCGCATTCACGTAGTCTGGCTCCTCAGCTGGCGACATGGCCAGCCCCAGTTCTGTGTTGAGGGCTTGCAGCAGCTCTAAGGTTGGGATTGGGATGGGAAAAGGAAGAAGAAGGCGAAGAAGAAGAAGTTACAAACATCTTGTATTATTTGGCATTTTAATATTTGCACAAGTTCCCACTAATCCGGCCACAATCCTCGCTCTCCTCGCTCTTGCCACAAACAGGCGTCAAGTTTCCGCCAACTGACATTTAAAACTTTTGACTCGTTTGTTTGTCTGTTCTTAGTTCTCAGTGCCCACTCTTCTTCTGCGGCTTAAAAATACTCATACATATTAAAATATAGCAAGCGAGAGAGTCTTTATCGCCGCAGAGGAAATTGACCGGCGGCAATGGGCACGACAACTACAGTTATAGCTACAACTATGGGAGCTGTAGCTACCCATCTACCATCTACCCATCGGCATACAGCCCATTGCCCATTGCCCATGTCAGTTAGTCAGTCATTCAATTTGGCCATTCATTGTGCCTGACGTTTGCTCATCCATCAGCCGGCTTGCCTTTTGTCTCATTTGGCAGCATCCTGACTATCCGCTTCAACGTCTCAGTCTCTCGTCTGGGCTACATTTCAATTTTACGAGTCGAACAGTTCTCGACTTACACGAATCGCTTAACATTCAAGCTTAGATTAATAGGTTTAACAATTTAATATTAAGTGGCTTGTTTCCTAAGAAACAATTTAATATTGACCCCCTCCACAGGATAGGATTTTTATATAAATACTTTAAGGTATTTATATTTTTGCTTATTTTAAAACAATCGAATATCAGAAAAATATATTCCTTACGGAAACGAATGTTAACGAAGCTCATAAATAAATCATTACTATAAAGTTGCCTTTTAAAACGTATTAAACGAAAACTTAAAACATTAAGTAAAGCTTAAAATCTCAGAGTCTAACTTTACTGTTAATTCTCAGATATAATTTTTGCTGAATGACATCACAAATTCTGCAAAAACCTATGTAAATGCTTGTGGTCTTAAAACTCAAATCAATTGGAAACCTAATAAAATTTATTTTATGAAAAGGAATAAAAATCAAATTTTAATTTCAACATAACCTATAAAATTTTGGATGTAAGTGTGTCTAGTCAATATTGACAGCACTATGTATATGTGAGCTTTGACGCAAACCAGCTTTTTAGGCAACCTAATGTCAAACCAACACAACACAGAAAAAGAAAAATGTTGTCAACTCTCTTCTGTGGGCGTTGCGTTTTAAGTGTAATGTATAATGTGTGATATGTGAGAATTTGAGAATGCGTATGCCTGCGTATATGTTTTTTGTTGTGTGTGTGTTGCCATAGATAAATGTACTTTAGAAATTGTGCAATGACCGGAAATGTCCAACGACCATTCAAATCATTGAAAGTCGAGCGAGCGCCTAAAAGCGGGCTACATTTTAAGCATTCGCTGGCCACCTGTTGAGTGTGCATTGAAACGAGCTGGCGACACACAGAGAACAGAGGGCAGAGGGGCACTCCAATGGGATTTCACAAGTTTAGCGTCAAAATGAATTTTCAAAACCATGAATAAATAATTTCAATTGAGTGGTCTGGGCTATGGAGTCGGAAAACACAATGAAATTGGTTCAGTTTTGACAGTTTTAGGAAAAAATTAACAAATCTGGTGATTTAAAAAAAAGGATTGACCATCTTAGATAAATATGGTCTGCTCTTTCCTAACAATCTATGTTATCTAAAAAAGTTTAGTTAATAATATGTTTTGAGTTTTTTTTACGATAATGTTACCGAAAGAACGAAATCTATTCAAAATTATATGGAAATTCCTCAATCTGCAAACAAACTTGGATAAATATGGTCTGTTCTTTTCTCACAATTTATATTATCTAAAAATTAAAAAGTTTCCTTAAAATTTGCGAAATTATAGTTGGAGTCTTTTACGATAATGTTACAGAAAGAACGAAATTTGTTTAAAATTTTCAGGAAATTCCTAAATCTGCAAACAATCTTGGATAAATATAGTCTGTTCTTTTCTAAAAGTTAAAAAAATGTATGTATATCATTATTCCTCAATATTTACTATTGAGATTGTTTTTTTCTACGGTAATTCTATTAAAAATAATCTAAAATTTAAAAGAAATTCCTCAATCTGTAAAGTCTGTTAAATTCTGAATAAATCCTATATACCCTATATAGTCAATATATTTTCAGAGAATGCTTTTCTTCGGTTAAACAGATGACTGATAGCTGAGTAAGTTGATGCTGAAATGAATCTTAGTGTTGTCTCGTGTTGCCCATCACTGTGTAACCCGTTTTGGCGGCTCAATGAACGAAAGCAACGAACCAACGAGTGAATAAACGAAAGCATAAGAACAAAGCCTACGCGGGGCGTCGTCGTCGTCGTCATCATCAAGGAGTCAAATGTCAGGGGTAATCCTTGGCCAAACAACAAAAGGCAGTGTCATTTAATCAGGGACTCACCATCGCCGGGATCGTAAACGTTACGTTCCAACGTTGCGTCCAAGTGTCGACGCGGTTGTATCACCACATCATTCTCCAGCTGCTGCTGCTGCTGTTGCTGCTGCTCCGCAACTGATGCTGGGCCAATGCCAATGCCATTGCCAGCTGAAGACGTCTGGGAAGTCAGAAAGCCAATGACGTGACGTGTGCTGGCCAGGATCGTCGTTGCCAGGATGCAGAGCGTTAATATGTCGGGCTTCATGACGTGTTCTTTTCTTTTCTTTTCTTTGCTTTTCTTGTGTGCGTGTGTGTGTGTGTGTGTGTCCTGACTGTTGTCCTCGGGATTAGCGTGTTGTCCTCCCGCACTCCGTCGCGACTGCTGTTGCCTCTTCTATCTGCAGGCTGAAATGGAGATGCGTGTCATGTACATGAGGGTAATTACCATCACTACCGTTTGATAGGAGCTAAAACTCGCCTCCCCCCTTAGTCTACACTTCTTCCCTGCGTGTGGGTGTTTCTGATTTTTGTGTTGAAAAATACACACACTCATACTCACACACATTAAAGGCACGCACACACGCATAATACGAAAGGTTTAAATCAACAGCCCGTTTCAAGGCGTTGCACAGTGGGGCCACTTATTGAAAGTAATAGTAAAATACTTAAAGGGGATGCTATAAATAAATTAATTAAGATAGCTTTACAACAGCAAATGGAATACTATAGTAGTAGTTGAAATACTTGAACTAATTTAACCTATAAATATTCACAACTGCTCCACTGTGCCGATTCTTAGACAACATTCGCTGCTGCTCATGTTTGGTTTCTTGGCGTAGTTATTTTTCGCCTTGCCACTGCTCATGTAATGCATACAGCTTGTTTTTATTTTTAAGGCCTTCGCCATTCGCAGCATCGTTTCATTTAATTAAGCAAGGGCGTGGCACCGCCTCCAGTTTAACTCCTTCGCTGCGGATTTGCAGACCACGCTTAACACTTTGCTAGCCTCCCTAGCCACCCCCCTCTCTACGTCACGACCCGCCCACTCCACGGCACGTTCATGTGCATGTCTTGGTTGCCATTAGCCCAGCCACTGACTTCCTTCTCACTCCAACGCATTGTTGTTTTTTCTCGTTGTTGTCACCCTCACACTCCTTTAACTTAACAATATAAATGAGCTTGCATCAAACTTTTGGCACTTGCGGTCCCGACGCCTCCCTGCGGGTTGGGGAATTTGCGATTTGTTTCATTTGTTAAGAAAAACACAAAACACAGAGTCAACAAATTGTGTCTGCTACGCTTAAAATTAGCACCACGAACAATTTTAGATTTTCTGCGAACTGCAATTTTCAAAATGATTTCAATATGGCGTCTCATCGATTGATCAGTGTGGCCACAACATTGCGATCCCACACCGTCAAAAGTGTTGCCGTATACGCAAATTTAAATTGAGCTTCGCTGGAATTACAAAAAAAAAAGGTGGCATCGCCAACTCTCTCTCAGTCAACTGAACGCAGCTCATTTTGCGGTGAAGTAAACAAATTGACGAATTACTAAACGAACCATGCACAGTTCTCGCAACAAATACACATAAATGAAGCGAACGTTGCGACGACACGCCCCCGACAAATTGACAAGCCAAAAGGAACATTTTTCAATTCGCCTGCTCATTAAAATTGTCCCAAAAGCCAAAACGAAAAGTTTTCTTAGCCAATTTCTTGTTCATTGCACGTTTTGATTGGACTTGAATGCAAATTCTTTTTCGGTTTGTTGTGTGGCACAAGTGTGAATCTAATAATTTTGTTCAAGAATTCTTATTTATTTCGTTTTAAAGCTAAGCCTTTATATTTAAATATTGTGATTGGCTTTAAATATTAAAGATGATCTTAACAATGGAAGATGTCACCTCAACATCCATATAAAATTGATGATATTTAAAGAGTTAGGGAAGCTCTTTGTTCTCCCAGTTTAAAAGAATGGCTTCTGGCGTCAGACGACAACTTTTTCAATTATAATTGCCATTTTTAGCTTATTTTTTCTTGCAGTTTTTAGCTTATTCCATCATTTTTTTGCGATATTCAAGAGCTGTTATCGTCAAAGAGAAGGCCGAAGGGGTGTTAAATGGAAGTGTAACCAAACTGTGTGCAAACAGGAATCGTTGTCAAAATGCTTTAATTAACTTGTTGACACAGAGTCGAAAGTGCCCTCGGAACATCAAAAAACAGAACAAAAAAACAAAATAAATAGGAAGGATGGAGAAAACTTGTCCTATTTGTTGTTCTTATCGTAGTTGTTGTCGTGTTGTCGTAGCTGTGAATCCCAGGGGTAAAATGAAATTTATTAAATAGCCCAACCACATTCAAAGACACAGAGCGAGAGAGAGAGAGGCGCAAAAAGGAAAGAGCATTTGTAGCTGTCACCTGGCTGCCAACTCACCTGTTTCGCAATAAACGCACAGTTAATTGCGTAAATGAGAAAATTTAGCTAAAATACGAAGTAAGTGGAGCAACAGTCCAACTGGCCGACAGCCTAATGGACTAAGGCTAAAGCGTAGGCCGGATCATGGGGGAATCCCCCAACTGGACAACCCTCACAAACACACTCACACACACACACTCACAACTTGTCGTGCAGTGTAAAAAGTTGTTTAATTAGCGTTGACTAAGCACAATAAGCTCGCTTCTCGTTCGCTTCCCTCGCTCGTCCACTATTTGAATTGGCAACACTACACAGGGGTCTAAGTCAAACTTTATCCCAAAAAAAAAAAAACTAATGCACATGCTCTTCACTTTGCCAGGCAATTTGCAGAAAGGTTCAGTTCAATATTATGTAATTGGAGCGTCAACAACAAAGTGAAACACAGCTGCAATTCTTTACAAAAAAAAGAAAGAAAGGAAAACCCCAAATATAATTGGTAGTTAGTTTAAGCAAAGTGTGTTACTTAATGTTGCATTTGACACGAATCTTAAGGAATTTGTGCATAACTCTTAAAGAGAGTATATAAAAGAAATCTTTAATAGTGGTAAAATGTCAGAGCTTAAAACTGAGCAGATGTTCTATTGTGTTTTGGAGTGAACTAGACTACCACATGTCTATCTCTATAGAAACATGTGTGTAGTGTTTTGTCTGACTTTTATAGAAGGTAGACAGAATTAAGTGTCGTATAAATTACCAAATTAGACATTGGCGAAAAGTTGAAATGAAGTGAAATATCTAAAGAGCCAAGTTTCGGTTTTTTATTAAAATAAAAAGCCCGGAATTGCAATTGACTTTAACAACCCAATTTAACACAACATTTTTAGGAAATATTTTTCTTTACACTCCCAACTGTTTGCTCAGCTTCGATTAACCCACTTGCAAGACACGAGTCTCGTTAGCATACGCAAAAAAAAATATGGATTTATGAATTCGCTGGTAAACAATTTGATATGTGTGGCTGTGGCACACACAAAAAAGCACTCAGACAACGATCGCTTTTTTGTACGTTTTTTTTTCTGGCTGAAATTTGTTATGCCTGAAGCATGAAATTTGATCCTTGTTCGATGACCAACATGTGGGGGCCAACACACGCACACACTTTACCAGCCATTCCTACAGGGATTCACACACACTCACACACACCCAGGTGTTGACTTTTGTTTTTCACATTATAGTATAACAGACTCCATACACAATGCACTCGCTGCCTGGGGAATTTTCTTTCTTGAGTTTTGCTTTTCTTCTTTTCCATTCTTTCACAGCACTCGGTTGGAATTTTCGAGTTCTGAACTAAAGGGATTTGTCATGAGATGTTTACTTGGCAACATTTTCCGCAAATATTGATAATTTTCATTGTTTGTTACACAGCGTCAATGCCTTTGCTTTATTTGCTTGACATTTAGACTTGAAACTGTTTAACAATCTCCTAACTTCCACTACAATTTTCAGTTCTAAATTTAAGCATTCTATAACATAAACAGTTTCTCTAAAAATATCATTATTTGGAATGTCCTACACTTTAAAGTGGTGTTACTTTAATTTTCAATCTGATAATTTAAGTTTTTAGCACTGACTACTAATTGTATGATAATACTTTCTTTTTGCGCTGAATTTAATAATGAATCGTTTTCATTGACAAACTGTGAAAAATTGTGAAATTAATATAATCAAATTTGTATTAATTGACTTTAATTGCAATTTCAATTATTCTTTAATGTTGAACAGCAATGAAAATTGAATTTTAATTTAATAATGCATCAATTTGTGATAATTCTATCTAACCATATTGAAAATCCCCTTTTAATAATAAAGTTGCTAAAACTTTGTCACTTTAGCGCCGTGTTCACTTAATTTTCAATCTGTTAATGGCAACTTGAATTAATCCTCACTCACTCTGATTTTCCATATACTGCAAATGAATTTTTAATTTAATAATGTACTCAAAAGTTGCATGAGTTTGTGTTTGTTGCAAATACGAAATGAAAGCTGTGCTGCAGGTTGTACTTAACTTTTACTTGAACGTCTTTCTTTTAAGTGTCTTAAGAACCCAGCGCTTCTCACGCATCCAACTTGATTATACAGTATTTGCAAAAGGTGCCAACAATTCCCACATACTGTGCTTGTGTGTGTGTGTGTGTGCTCACTTGTGTGCATGAAGATGGGATGCACTTTGACCTATTTCCTTCATGTGTTTATACACACTAAATTAACGTGACTTTATATTAAACTTTTTTTTTCTTCAGATTTTAGGTAAACAAGAGCACATGATTGATTTCTTTGCAGCGTTTTGCTTGAATTTTTTATAAGCCAACAATTTCTGACACGTGAAGGTTTTATTTTCTATTGTTGGAAACTGAAAACCCTTTCTTAGTATTGATGATTGATTTGCACAGCAATCAAAGTGGTCTATTTTTATGCTGCGCTATAGTTTTCCATTAGTTAAAATTACATTTTTCGCATTTTTTGCTAGCAAAGTTCTTCGACAAATTTTTATTTTCCAATTCAATCAAACTAAAAGAAAAACTCAGCAATTCATTAGAGTGCTGAGACTATTTTAGGTATGGTAAAAAAAGCAAATCTTCCGAAAAGCTGATAAAACTCTTAGCTAAAAAAAATGTTGGATTTATAATTAAGTTCAATTCTTTGTCGAAAAATGTTCTTCATTGTATGCAAATCAAATATAGATCAATGTGTTTTTTTTTCTGTATTTTGATGCAGTTTTAAAATATGTTCACTTTTCAATTTAATAGCTAGTATTTAAATAGTCCCTTGGCACTAAATCATACTCCCACAAATAGTTTTTGATATCAATAGCACACGTTGTCATATTGTCTTTGATGACGAACTTAGCGACGGCGACGGCATTTCTAAGATTTCCCGACGCGTTGCTGATAAAGCTGCCGCAAATTACGAACTACTCAAAAACTCTTTTGCTCGGTTTTATTCTTCAAATTTTTAAGAATATTTTTTCGATTGGTGTTTAATTTTTGTTTTAATAAAAAACTGTAGTTTAAGCGCGATAACTCACTTGGTTGCGATAATCGGTTCACTTGAGCAACTAGTTTTCGACTCAGAAATAACTGTACTGTGGGCAACTGTTGCTCCTACTACTTGTTGAACACTGCGTGACTGACTAGAGGCGCCGAGTTCTTTTATAAAGGACAAGCACAGAGCCGATTGCCAAAAGCCCGAAATCCGGTCCGCCGATTCGGCTTTTCAGCGAACGAACTAACGAACGTATGAATGCGAAGGCGGCTGGCAAAAAAGTGCGTAAAAGCTTTGCCGAGCTTTTACGACGCTTCGGCTTGTTAGGTCGTCTGCTGTCCACAAGATTTTGGCGGCCGTTTTATCAATGAAATATTTCGTCACATTTGCGAAGTTTAGTCGCCTGTCTGATGAAAAATTTTAGGCAAATCGTCCCTAAAGTCGTCCGTTACCTGACCCTCCCCCCTAATTTGCTTTGTAGCGGTGTCGCAACCGAGAATCATAAAAAAGTGGCTGCAATTATTTACGCCGCAAGATATCATGCTGTTAAGTAGGCAACAAGTCAGCTGCGCGCCAACGTCACAGCATAAAAGTACGTGAGTTGGGTGGGAAGTAGTGGGGAGTGAACGGGAGAAAGTAATTGTTGACAACACTCTTTATGAATATTCGCCTCATACTCAGAGACGTTTGGCGCATTTCGCATTGTCTTCCTGGAAACTTATTTAAGGCGTGGGCGCAGTTACGCTGGATAAATGACGCGACGCAAATCCCTGCAATGCGAAAATAAAACTGCGACCGCCAATTGGAAAGCTCATTTCAAGCGAAATTTGCTGAAGTCAGACATTAGCTATTGAGCAATACGACTAAGGCTCATACACATAGCCAAAAAAAATATTTGCTCAATACGTTGTCAAAGGGTTTACTTAATACGCTGCGTAGTTTGTAAACTATTCGCCCTCTATTGAAATACGTACATACTTTTTAAATAAATAAAAGCAAACTTACCCATTTCCAATTTCGTCTTCATATTGTTTGCTTTCCCAGCGTGGCTTTTTTATTTCACTACGCGAACGTCCATCTTGAACACTCACTTAATAGTCACTGCTAAGAAAGAATTCCATTAATACAATTTGACGTGAGTATTTGCATCTCTCTCATTTCTTACCCAACGTTTACATATGCACTGCCATGCAAACTGTACCCGCTCTCATATGCAGTGAGAGCGTTCTTTCCTTTGGAAAGCTCTTGTTCGATCATGTCTCTTCTCTGCCTTACGACCTACACTTTCCTTGTTTCTCTTCCCATGTCAAACGGCTGTAGGTTAAGCAGTGGTGGCTAACCGATAAATTAGAAAAGCACCGCTGCGGTTTGACCATTCTCAAAATTGAGACTCATTACTCTTGCTCTCCCACTCCTCGATTTCCTTTGCTTTTTACATGATTCGTTTAGACAGCGTGACGTCAAGATGGCCGAATTTTTATATTTTGGGTGCATATATGCGGCAAAGGGTATTATTTTGTAATCAGAGTCAAACGAGACTTGTGATCACGCCCACATATGCTTGCAGCGTTATCGCAAGCTGTCACCGTAAATCATTTGATTTTTGATTATGTATTACGTGCATAAATTAGACAGTGACAACTGTGGTAATCAGAGCAATTACACCAGAAGCTTTCACTAACCATGTTGGCGGCATTCTGCTTTCACGGGTGGATATATTTTGTATTTAAAAATATAATTACGAATATTTCAAAAAATGCAATCTTATTCAATTACACATAGACTATGAAAATCAATAAAAGTCCATTTCAGAGCCATAATCAATGCATAAGCATAAATATATTATATATGTGGAATTCACATTATTTGACTTTATGATTAAATGGCGCAAAAGGTGCGAAAGACGCATAAAGTTAAGAGCCGCTGTCTAAAGTTTTATTATTTCTCACACATGTGAATCGACGACAGGCGAACAAGACGAAGAAGAAGAATGTAAACAGACAAGACACTGCCCAGCAGCTAAAGGGTGATTTATAGAGGTCACAGGGGAGAGAGTGGGGTCTGTGCTATAATCTGCAGTCAGTTGGCAAGCACCGCAGGCGCCCACAAGCGACACTTTAAAGTCAATAGCCGTAAGGGAAAGAGTAAGTGAGCACATAATTTGCATTGGTTTCCACACTCAGTGAGAGGGGAGAGTATGTAGAAGAGAGGGGACATCTAAAAATGCGACCATAGCAAATAAGCACACATAAGGCTTGCAGAGTGATGGCAGAAAGGCAAAGCGTGCTGCCTGGGGCAACCAATATGAGATGATACGACAACGACAACGACACCGAAGTCGATGATGATTCTCTAAAGGAAACCAATAACAGACACACACTCAAAACTTCAAGTTGAATTGCGAGGGTGGGATTTGGTTTTGTCTTCGGTTCGTGGGTATTTTTAGAGACAAGCATAAATAAGATACATTGTCTATTTATAAGATTGATTTCGCATATGCAAGAGTTGCACTATAGTGACAAATACCCTACACACACACACACACACACTTGACAGCTTCAAATTTAATTCAACTCAATTTGACACCCTGAAATGCGTCACGCCTTTTGTGGGATTTGCGATGTAATCTAATATCGTTCAACACTTCCGGCATGCAATCGATAAGCGAATTGCCTCAGCTAATTGCGCCGAGATTTGTCACAACCCCATTCCAGCAATATATTTCGCTGCCAAAACGCCATTATAATTGCCATAAATAGTGATAAAACGTAAGCACTCTAATGGTTAAAAGTTTATAAAACGCGATAAAGTTATTTGGAACACCCCACAGCTTGTAGGCCTTATCGACAGACACAATGCAAATATTTGTAGCATACTTTTGCGACTGTACCGTGCAAAATTAAATAGAATCAAGTTTCATATGTGGGTTTTATTATCTTTAACGGGTTACAGCTTAATTAAACATCACTGACACGTATCGATAAGTAAATCGCACTGATTGCGCTACTGAGATTTCATTTCATGACGGCGCCATCTAATCAAAATATAATTTTCCCCTTCCCACGAATCTACAACGGAATTTCGTTTGCAATTTTGTGGAGAATTTCGAGTGATTGTCAAAAAGATGAATGTGTAAATGCCAAAAGTTTTGCGACCCGTTTAGGGATGTGTTTGAAATGAATTTAAAACAAAAAACTATGAAACATTATTAAACTAGTTTTTAAGCCTCCTCATCGGCTTGACTAACAACATTTTCTGGACCCTCAGTGTCTTCATCGACCTCCTCTGGCTCTGGCTCGTCAGGGATCGCATCACCCATAATAATCTGTTCGGCCAGTTGATAAAGCTCGAGTATATTCTGAAAGCGTCCACATCCATTATCTCTAGACTTATGCTACGTAATAAATGTATAAAAGACTTACCTTGGCATTGCGTAGGGCCACAATTTTCTCATCCTCGAAACGCAATTGATCGTATTGGAACTTCGATATCAGCAATCCTCGATTATACTCATCCTCCATCTCGGCCTGCAGCACATCGGCGTATTCCTGCTTCGCTACGGACAAACTAATGAGACTAGCGCTCTTCACCGACTCCTCGGACACATCGGAGGCATCGTCCATGTATTTGGTTTGTATCGCTCCCGTATAATCGCCATCCAACGATGGTTCCCGAGGCATTTCAATGCTGCCGGGTCCGACATCGTCCATGACGAAATTATCCACAGTGGTTGTAACTGGCGCTACAACCTTCTTATCATCCTCCAACTGGTGGCGTATACGCAGCTCGGTCTCCCGGAACTTTTGTCTAGAAAGCAAACTAGAAATCAGCATGGGATTGAAGTGATTTTTAAGTGGGCATCACTTACCGTGCACGGACTATGTTGAGAATGTCCTGTGGATCCGAGGAGAACGGTTTGGGCACACGCAGCGAACGCTCCTTCATTTTGGCGCGTTCGTTCTCGAGGAACTCCTTTAGATTCTGCTCGCATTCACGCCAGTCTTCATTGTGAATGCTGTCCATGAGATAAGAGAATTACAAAATGTTAGAATTATGATTACAAAGAATTTACATTAAATTCCTAAGATTATTCTTAAGAAAGAGTATATGCTATGAAAGAGTATATCTACTGACCAGTAAAAAAGAGAATATAAAAATGTTAGCATTATGATTACAATAAAATTTACATTGAATTCCTAAAATTGATTTTACATTATGTCAGAAAAATCTATTTTTAAGAAAGAGTATATGCTAAACTTCCCAATTCTTAACTATACATTGGAGAGTTATGTTTAACTTAGTTACGGGGTATGTTAATTGAAATCAATTGCATATTCTGGAGTATAAGAAATACAACATCGATTGTGAACTCTCTAGCTATAGCTAGAAATATTTATATAAGCGACTAATCAACCAACTGAAACAAGCTTCAACTATTCAAGCTTACAAGTCTGGCCTTCTTTAACCTCTGGCTAAAAAATTTCTATCTTTTTTCAATATGTAGATGAGTTTGCCTTTAGGATTAAAGACTTTAAACTCCGGGCAAGCAAGCGTGTAGACGTGACCCTAATGTATTTAAGGCTGTTGTACATAACTTTTAATTAGGCTAACGCAGCGCAGCAAAGTATGTAGTTTAAGCCCAGCTCATTTGGCTGACAGTCTTCCACACGAAGTTGGGGGAGTTAAGGGCGATTGGCTTTGCAACCTCCACTTACCGCAGCAGGTCCATGCCCCGTTCGGCATCCTCGATTCTATACTGTTCGACGAGGAGCTTTTGTTGGCGTTGACGCTCGTGTTTCTTGGCCAGCATCTCGGCCTCCTTGGCGGCGTGCTGCAATCTTTCGCGCTCCCATTTAACACCCTGGACCTTCAGACGTTCGGCGTTCTTCTCTCGACTCGTTTTCAGCTGCAGTCAAATAAATTACAATTATTATTATGTGGCATCTATTTTATAGTTCCCAACTACGCTCATATTCATACCTTGGAGCGCTCTTTGAGTATCTCTGTGTTGGCATCTTTGTTGACCATGAAGATGGGATCGTCGGCCAGCTCCTCGGGTATTATGTCCGATTTGCCCTCAATAATTAGCATGCGTTCACGCTCCACCTCCTTGAGCTGTAAAATGTAAAGGGTATATGATAAATTTTGAATAGTTGAAAGTGAAATTAATGAGAAAACGAAAATAGAGATTAGTTTGAAGGGAAAATTAAAATGGTTTTGACTACAGACATAAACTATGATGGGAGATTCAACTTCTTTAAAGAGAACATTTTTGTGATTGTTTTGGGGTGAAGAAATAAAGAACATCTCCATCATCAGTTATAAATGGCAATATAAACTTTCTATGAGAATGAAGATGAAGCATAACAGAAGTTTACCACTAATATTAGTTAAGTAAAGGACTTTAGTATCATCATGGATGTAAAATTCAGTTCAAAGTCTTCTGAACTTTCCATTTAAAAGACTGATCAACTTCCTCAAATATTTGCCTTGTATTATCATCACGTATTATGTATTGAAATAACCACCGAACATTTCAAAGATTGCTAGCAAAATGAATGATCCACTGCCTCAACTATTTGCCTTGTAAGTAGTTGTACTTGTTACTGTTGCAAATTGACTTTCGACAACTAGTTAAAAGTGACAAGAGTTACGCCCATTTGGCACCTCGATGTGCGCAATGCGGCAAACAGAAAATGATAAAGGCACAAAGTGGCATATCAAGGGAGCTACTTGAAGTTGAGCAAAGAACTCCATAGACAGACAGGCAGACAAAGCTAAGTGCACATTTCCGCTGCAGTGCTTCAAAACTCGCATGTCTCGCAGACATCAAATCGAGTTTTTCACTTTTTATTTTCAGCTGTTCCAGCTGTTTAGCTGTTGTGCCTATCGCGATGGTCTAAATTTTTTTTTATGATTTTGACGGCTTGGATTTTGTTTGGGATTTTTTCATGTCGAGAGCTCATTGAATTCAAGCAGGCGCGACTTTTGTTATTGAAAAAAAGTTGCCTCATTTTTTTTAAGAGAGAGAGAGAGAGAGAGCTGACCACGCCCACAACACAAGCAGACAAAATAAAGGTCTAAGAGCAATCTGTGTAAAAAATAAACGTGACAATTGCCAAGGGTTTGTGTTCACTTTGTGGCAACTTGTCAAAATGCAATTAGACGCCACGCAAATTGGCCACATTTGTGTCTCCGGCTAATTGCAGAGACACAACACTTTGTTTGGGGCACTTACCTCTCGCGCCTTGATGCGGGCCAGCAGCTGCTTGCGGTAATCCTCATCGATGCGTTCCCGCAACTCCTTCATGTAGGCTCGGTCCGTCAGCTTGACCACGTTGGTGCCCATGAGACGCTCCAGGCGAGCGCTGATGCGCGGCAAATTGAAGCTGTCGTGTAAATGGGTGTAAATGAAGAGTGAACACCAGTTAAAACTTTTCTGCGACTTTTTGTTTCACAGAATATATGTATATTCTCGACTGTTAATTACTCCAAAGAAAGGATACCTTTGCTACGTCTTTGTACTGTTATCTGCTGTCCGTTCGGGCAAGGACTAAGCTCAGGACTAAGGATAATACGCGGCGCATTTGTTATTGCACATGGGTCACGAACTCGCGCCGACTTCAACGTTTTGCGCGCTTGTAACTGTTGGTAACGAATGAGGTCGAGTCGGGTCGGGTTGTTCTACACATATTTTGTTTCTATAGCGCTTCTCAGTTCTTGCCTTTATTTTGGTTGCCAAACACCCGAAACCGACAAACGACAAGGACAAGAAGACGCCCCCCGACACGCCCCCACAGCCGGCTACCAAGAAAGTGTGGCAGGTAAACAAGCGAATAAATGTGCAAATTTTCCTAATCAAAAGGAGTTTGGAGACCCACGGAATGCTCTAACAACTGAAGGATTTTCCCTTGATTAAAAACTTTTATTGGCAAAATTTATATAATTCACTTTAAATCACATAACTAGCCAAGAAAGATTTATATCCCGGAACAAACTTAATTAGAATTATTTTATATAAATTAAATTTTAAATGGAATGACCAGATAAAGAAAGTTTGATTTCCAAAAGGTAAAAAGTGCCTAAACCAAACTATAGAAATTTAAAAAGTTTTTTATAACACATTACTGAAGTATTTAGAATACAATAATTATGGTATGAATAGAAATTTTAGGCGATCAATATAACACTTTAGCATTCAGCTCAATCAAGTTTTCTTTTCTAATCATTATAAATTCAAATGGTGATTTAAGTATTTTAAGTACAAATCATCAAAGGCTCAGTATTTAAATTGTATCTAAACTTCAATTTTATATATTTCAAGGATTCAACCAAATTCTTTTTTTTTTTAATGAAATTTAAGGTAAAATTTAAATGCAGTTGGTATTTTAGTATTGTTAGTATTAAAATACCGAAAATTAAGTCTTTAAACTTTAAATAGTCCTATAAATTATATACAAATTTTACACCTTTAAAGGATACAACTTCCAAAATAAAATTTAGACACATGGAATACGCTCAAGACGCTGTTCAAGATATGTGAATGAATTTCTAATAGTTTCTGAATATACTGAATTATTGAAAATACTGAATTTATGCATTGAAGTTTAAATTATAAGTTAGAGTTGGATTATTGAAGCGAATAACATACTTAAATTATTTATATTATACCAAATTTAAAGTGCATTCAAGTCTCTTCGTTGCCTGAGTCAATTGTCAGTACTCGATTTGAATTCTTTTTATATTGCTGGTGAACAATAGAAACCCCCCCGAGAAAAAAAATGAGTGTAATTTTAGCCAAGCCAAGAAGGGAAGTGCTACACACATGAGCACGTGAATAGCAATAGCTAAAGCTAAAGCTATATATGCAGATATATAATAGATGTGCAGTCATATTGCTGTCAAACATTCGTTTGGCTTTTTAGCAGACAGTCGATTGGGGCTCATATGTTATATGAGAAGGAGAATCGAGTCTATAGACTATTCTTCATTTTATGTGCTCCACATACGAGTGTAGTATCCGTATCTGTTATATGGTAATACATATTGGTCCCATACATGCGATATTTGTGGCTTAAATGTAGACAGTCATGATAGCAAAAGGCAGGCGGCACAGCTTGTGCTTTCAAGACATAAATTTCGCTAGAAATTCCCCATTTGTATCTAGTATATGCAGCGATATATTCTCGAGTTGTTCATATTTGTCTTTTTCTGGTTCAAGCGACATCGACGGGCCGAAGTAATTAGTCTAGCATTATAATGGGTTTATCCACAAGATATGCTCAATGCTACTACTAGCTGGGTATTTACCACGCTGCCGACTTTTTGTGTCATTTGCTGCACGAAACAAATTTGAATTGACACCCGAAGGGGGAGACAAGAAGAAATGGGAGCAGTGCATAGGAATAAGGCCAACTTTGTGCCGAAATAATGCTAAATTACTTAAATGATATAGCCTGACTTTGACTAACAATTCCGCACAGGCCACACATCGCCTGACTTTGGTTACCACTTTTTGGGTTTCCCTTTTGGTTTTAGTTTGGTTTGGTGCTGAGCCCACAAATCGTTTTGGTTAAATAGCTTTCAACTGTGATTTTAATGTGGCTTTGGGCCAAAGTTAAATGCACTTTTAATTGTGTATTTAACACCAAACAACTAAGAGAAACTTTACATTTGCTTTTAGTTACTTTTTGATGCTTATGGAAAGTTTGTATTAACTTTAAAAATAAGAAAACTTTTGCATTGGCTGGTTTAAGTTGGCAATTCAAGAAAATATGCAATTGAAGTCAAAGATGGAAAGCATTTGAATGACATTTAAACAAAAAACTCTTTTAAGTTCAGTTATTTTTAAAACGAATTACTTGGAAATTTTTTAATGCAAAGATAACCTTACAGTCGATTAATAATGATAAAGAAATATTATAAATGAGATACAAATAATTCATTTTAAAACTATAAACGTCAATTAATAGTCAATTCATTGTCTTCATTCTTATTTTAAAATATATATTCAAACGATTTAAAGTATTTTAATAAAAAGTAGCTAAAAATCTGGCATATTTTGCGTCTCTGGTATTTAAAATATTCTAATGAAAAAGCATCTACTGCAATCGGGCTGTAGCTGGAAATCTGGTATATTTTGCAGTATATGGTATATTTTGCGCTCTATGGTATATTTTTATGTTGTGCATTATCGATATACCAAATGTAGCCTTAGGCATTTTTAGCATTTTTGATAAACTTGTGGTATATGTGTTGAATAAGGTTTTAATGAAAATAAACAATATTTTACAAATATACCAAAAATATACTCATAGTCAAACATACTCGACTGCAGCTTTACTACTTGTTTTATATGTAAGCTTAATAAATTTAGGAAATATTCGATTTCTGAGGCATATTAGTACCCAGCTTCAAAGCCATATTTACATTTAAACCATAAGTAGAAATTAATTAGAAGAATAGACTTTCATAACCAACCCTCAAATTGATTCTTTTGCTAAGGTTTGTATTCATTGAATGAAGTACAACGGCATTTAAAAACCAAACATCATTCTAACATGTACTAAGAAGGAGACGAAAGAGAAAGAAAGAGATAATCTTGGCCTAATATCATTTACTAGATATAGACGCTGTAGTTTGCTAAGATCGTACCTCTAAGCAAATTACGCTCCAACACAACTATCTCGAAACCCATTTCGCACATTTATTTACATTTTTGTGACATTAGACTAGTTTTGTTTTACTACCAAATGGAATATGGTTAACATGTGCACAAGATTTTATCACACAACGCGTAACCCATTCTATATATTCGTTATTCGCCCACAAGGTCTGACCCCACACACATAAAGAAACCACATGCAGAGAGAGAGAGAGAGAGAGTGAGATTGCATATATCAAAAGGTAATAATCGGGGAGTTGTACATAGTACTTATAAATCACACCCCACCTGAGCGTGCGTGACAGGAACGGATGCAGCCTTTGGCAACAAATGTCATGGACTCGTTGTTGAGGGGGCGGCGGAAAGAGGTGGGAGGCGGACATAGGGTAATAAAAAGATTGTCGGCATCCTGAACTCATACTTTAGCAGGAAATTCGACAACGAAGCAAATGCTTCCGTTTCATTCCGTTTCGTTTTGTGCAATTGCTTTTTGTTTATATTGCAATTATATACACTTTCGAATTGCACATGACATGACAGATTGCCTCCTGCTGCACCCCCCCCCCCTCCCTTCACCCCCTTCTTCTTCTTCATGATTGTCTTGTGTGTGTGTTTCCATGTCGAGCACTCGTAATTTATGCATGTGCGAAGTCGATTCGAATCGAATTGATACCCCATTGATTGGAATTTCATTATCAATGTCAATGCTGATGTCACACACCTATCAACGACAACACACTTAACCTGGCTTACAATCTTTGCACCCCCTTGTTGCACCTTTGCCTTCACACATATTGAAAATTGATTGAATTGAACTTTTGATGACTTTGAACTGCGTTCACTCTTCCACGCTTCGGATTGAGACATCAAAGTCACACATTGATGTTGTTGTTGTTGTTCTTGTTGTTGACTCTCAAATAGTACAATGTTTCTATTCCTGCTACACACACACACACACACACCCTTTAGCACAACCACACATTCAATTTGTCTAGGCGACAAATGTAACTATTGGGCACGAAACCTAATTTCCTTCGCTATTTGTCTCAAGATCATCAAACTTGACAAACACACTTCATGAAATGAAATAGCAACTGCATCTAAGAGCCTAAACTGAAGTGAGATGAATGATGAACTATTAACTGCAGTGTGATAAATTAATTTGATTACAACTGAAGTGATAAGCTGGGTATACAGCTTCACATTTGCAGAACTATCTTTGGCTATTAAAGTAGAAAAGTTCTAAAATCATCAAATTTTTTTTAATAAACTTATTAATCTAAAAACTCAAATATAATATAATATAATATAAAATAGCAACGTTTGGTTCACTGATGAAAACTGGTTTTAATTGACCACAACAAATATTTGTAAATTATCTATAATCTTCTATATGTATGTTAAGTATCTTCTTATTATTTCAATGCAATTTTGTAAAAATTTGTAATGAACTTTATGAAGAACCATTTCTATTTTCACTTGTGAGCATAGCCAGCTAAATTACTTGTAATAGAAATAGTAATAATAAACTGACTAATAAAAAAATGTAAAATGTTAAATGATGATTATTATTATAAACTTGTGAACAGAGCCTACTAAATTAATTGTAATGGAAATAGGAAATTAGAAGAAAAATATCAGCTACAAATTATTTCCAATCTGATTAAGAAACTGACTAATAAAAAAAGAGTTGAATGTTAAAAGAAACTATAAATCGGTTAAGAAGATGTACTAAAGTAATGAAATAATGTTAAAACTGTCTTAAAATTCTATTAAAGAATCAACTAGAAAGCATTGAGTGTCACATTAGCTGGCAATTTAATCACATTTGCTCTGCAGCGAATGCTCAATGACGATATATGAAATAAAAATGTTAGCCTTTGGGAAGGTGAATCTTTTGCTGCTTGATAATTTGCCATTGATTCTATTTATGAGTCAATTAACGCCACTTGCGAGCGAGCTGTCGACGGAATGTCAAGCGGCTGGATATTAGTTTACAGGGGGCTCCGACCCAGAGAGCTAATTGAAAGACAAGGTTATAAAACTAGCTAGCTTCCATGCCATGGAGGAGGCAAAAGCGTCGCCTGAAAGTATGCAACGTTAATTAATGCGAGAGACGTGCATAAATTTTGAGAGCACTTGACATTTATGCGTTTTTCCTCTGACTCGTTTGCAGCGCATTAAAATTGATAATTGCAACACGTAGCGCGGCTGCAATAAATGTGCGGGAAAATTGGCAGAAGCGTATGCTTGGGTTTGAGTTTACCTATCTGGTGGCTCCAAAGTGCACTGCACGAAATCGAATAGAAAATCCTCCTCGATCTCCACGGCTGCCATAGTTAACACTTTGCGTTTGGGCCTTTTTCTTCGTCCGCTGTTGGCCATATTCAAACGCCCATAGTTGGGCATGACTTTGAGTATTTAATTAGAGATGCGTTGTATCTGCAATTCTTAGCTTTTGCTTCTTGTTTCTGGGCCGCGGTGGGAACTTTCAAGCGCCAATGGCGACTGTCGAATGTGGCACCCAACGCCATGTGATTCTTGTTTTGTTTCGCTTTCATTTTTTTTGTTGTTGACTCTTCGCACATGTGTGTGAGTGTGTGGCATGTAGAAGGGTCGAGTGCCACATGTGGCAGCAGCAGCAGCTGTATTCCACTTTAATGTGGCACGGTGTCGTGTTTCAACATGCCGCAGCTCAACTGAACTCAACGCTGCTAAGCGCAGTTCCAGTTCCAGTTCCAGCTTTGCCTCTGCCTCTCTCTCCCTCCTCCCTCTCTCTTTCTCTCTCTATCTCTCATTCGCAGCTCGGTTTCGCATTGGCCAGGCCAAGTGGGCGCGCTTTGCATCGCGGCATCGGCTTCGGCATCGCATGTTGAGCTAAGCGTTTAATGTTAGGCTTAATGACATGACACCAATGTCAATATTATGACAAATACACAACGTTGTGTGTCAACAAGTTTGCACTTTACACTGCGACAAATTGCTGGCAAATTGATCACAACATGTTTATGGGTTAACAAGATTTGAATGTGTGGCTCCAAAGTTTAACTTTTGCATTAAGTATTATTGTAACTTGGTTCAGTTATTCAACTTTTGCACAAGAAAACTTCCTCCAATGCGTTTTGTTAAATTCTAATCAAAAGTATACCATTAGTATAAGGTGAATAACGCTTTTATATTATATTACTTTCACCTGTCCACCAATTTTTAAATGTACAATAAGTTACAATGAGATAATCTCATTTCGAAGTGATGACAATCAATTTTGAGCGATAGAAAATTTTGCAATTCACATTATTCGCATTGTATTGAAGTCATAAATCCCAAAGCTTTTTGCTCTCACAGTAGTTGGTCACACTATCGCCCTGAATTACTTTAATCTCTGCATCAACAAGTACTAAAAAATTACCGAAACTACAATTCTGAAGAATTGAAATCATAAATTCTCTCGCATTATGTTGAAATCACAAAATCCCAAAGCTTTTCACTCTGCCGCATTTGGTCACACTATTCCTATTATATTTTTGTGTAACAATCACTAAAAAATACCAAGAATTGCGATTCTCACGTATGCAAATAAATGGAAAGAGTTAACCGACACTAAAAAGCTAAGCCACAGATGGCGTAGTCTTTAAATAAAATAATACTCGATTAACTTCTCAATCTAACTCCATTTCAGTCAACTTTCTTTTCTAGGAAAACTTTTAACACCTCCATTTCTTTCAGTGCAGTGAACATGCCTTTGCTTCGTCAAGCTCAGTCAGGTGACAACTCTATTTTTATAATCGTCAAAGCAACTAAATAATGTGAAAGTAGTTTTACTACTCACTAGAAGCTACTTTCCCATTCACTTTTGTTACTTTTGGTATTTCGCCCCGCACGAAATGCCTTTGAAGAATGTCCTGTGAATGCGAAGATTTTTATGGTTGTCATCGTTGTGTTCAATCGAAACGTATCGTATATTGTCGCTTTATGACACGGACAAAAGTATAAAGACAAAGGCAGAGAATAGATAGTTGTTTGTGTGTGTGGAAGGGTTGAGCTAGTCTCACATTACCATTTTGGTTGGTCTGAAACCAGAAACTATTTCGCTTTATGGCCAGGTTTCATGCCAGACAGCCATACAATAATTCCCTCTAATTTCAATTCGAAGAGTTGCCGAAATTGAGCAAACACTTTCGCGATTCTCTCTCAATCGTGCCAACCCATGCAATCTTCAGTTGGGGCAGAAGGAAGAAGTTTAAGTCTCGTCTCGTGTGGCAAATTGACGTGCTGGAACTTTAAGAGACGCCATCGACACTTCAATTACAGTCTCGGCCACAGCTTCTGAGTTGCAGTCGCAAGTTGTCTCGACACCTTGACAACACGTAATTCCGTTTGTTTATTTTCTCGTTTGCCTTTCACGGCTTTTCGGTTCTTTTGTGGCAAATAATATCACTGCAATTGCAACGAGCGAGCCCCACGGACTGGCGACTTATGATTGTTTTTATAACAGCTTAGAGACACACTTTGACACTGACAAGTCGACGACATTGCTTCGCTTTACAGTCGCCAGCTTGGGGTATAACAGGCTATGGGTACAAAATAATAACAGTCGACAAAGTAACTTATGTTTTATACTTTTCATTTTGAATGCATTCCAAAACAACACTACTTATCTACTTTTAATTTTTACATGGTATTTGTCAGTCGAGCATGCCTTAAGTATAACAGTCTGAGGCTACAAATTGCTAACAATCTAAACCTAATTCTTCCTTAAACCTTTTCACTTTAAATACAAATCTAATTCTTCTTTAATCCCTTTCACTTAAAATGCATTTCATAAGTTAGACTTCTCTACTTTTACTTTTTACAGGGTATTTCTCAGTCGCGCATGCCCTGGTTTAAGCTGCTTAACCAAGTGCACTTAAGGCATATCAAAGCGCAGACTTATTTGCTGCATTTTCCTTATTTTCTTTTCAGCAGCAATAACTCACTTAAACGAGTTTCAATGCGAGAGGTTTGTGTATTGGCTAAACTTTGTGTGAGCTTTGCTAAGCTTTTTACACTGTGCAATACTTTAGTGAATTTCAATTTTATGGACTCTAGCAAAAATTAGCTTGAATGAAAACAATCTATAAGAAAGAGAAATCTGAAGAATATTAGCATAAATGCTGGTCAAAACTAAGAAACTCTGTTTTCCACTCCTAATTTGGTTTGCAGCTAAACTTAAACTATAAAAAAAGTTCAAATTTCAGCAGAAAACATTTTGTAATTTAGATAATCGAATTATTGATGTTCCTAGAAGGTATGGTAACTATATGTTTTTTGAAGTAAACGATTTTGCTGCGAAAATTGTTTATCTAAATTTTAAATGCCGTGACTCCTAAGGATGTCTATTTTATGTTCTTACCAGAGAACGGCACGGGTATACACACTCAACCGGTGCACCGGTTACTCATGTGCCTTTTCGATACACTTGTACTTATGAGTATGAGTATCAAAGAATACACATACCCATGAGCGCAAGTGTCCAAAAAGGCTTGTACTCATGAGTATAAGTGTATCGATACACTTATACTCATGAGTACAAGTCTTTTTAGACACTTGCGCTTATGAGTATGTGTATCCAGAAAGGCCCGACACTTATTGTGCAAGTGCCGAGGCATACTCGGCAATTTGTGATCTGTGATTCTATGCACTCGGGTAAAGCAAGTGCCGGTGGTTATGAGTGTGTGTATCCGATGCACTTATGAGTGGACCGGCACGATCATATGTATGTAGTACATATGTATGTTTGTATGTATGTATGTTGAGATGCTAGAAATGCCGCCGGCTTTTTGTACTGTTCTTGTTATTGCTGGTGCGCTCTTCTTGCACTCATTTTATTTCTAGAAAATTTAAATTGGAAAACTATTTTTTAGGTTTTGTCTAGTGTATTTATTTGATGACTTAATAAAAGTTAAATTTAAAAAAATAATTTAGCTGTCTTACGAGTTTTTGGGTTTTTACATTCATCAATAACCGGAAAATCAGAAATTTTATTACCTGTTTAGAACACTATTGTAAATGCCTATATAATTGCAAAGGGTATTTTGCATATTTGTACAATTTCCATAAATTTAAGGAAAAACCATCTGATATTTTCTTTGACCATTTGTAAAAGTAAAAACACCCAAAAGTCATTCAAAGAAGTCAAAGTCATAAAATATAACCGCGAGCTGTGACACACAAGCATCAATAGGGGTGGGGGAAAAACACCCGAGTATTTGCTCAGACACTCGAGTGTCTGATCAAACACTCGAGTGTCTGACCTAAACACTCGAGTGTCTGAGCTAAACACTCGAGTGTCTGAGCAAAATACTCGGGTGTTTTTCAGAATTTGAACAGATACTCATAAGTCACAAGCCATTTCGTCATGAGTGCCAAAATGATCGGCTGCACGAAGAACAACCACCGGCAAGTCATAAGTGTATACAAGCCGAGTGCCAAAAATGATCGGGTACACGAAGAACAACCACCGGCAAGTACCAAGTGCCTACAAGTCGAGTGTCTAAAATGATCGGGTGCCGACAAGCACTTACACTTGCAATACTCGCATGATTTTGAGTAAGTGTGTATCTCTTACTCGGTTTGCGAGTGCTAAGTAGCACCGGCACTCAAAAATGTATGAGTGTGAGTTAAGTGTCGAAATTTGCCACCCTTGACGATCTCTGGTTCTTACTTTAAGTTTAACCATTTAAAATAAAAATGTGATGAGTGTTGCTTGTCTGCAAACTAGTTAAGAGCTCTTTCTATATCTTGAAATCACAAATAATTTGGCATGCCTTTTAAAGGGAAAGAGAAATTACCTAAAATTTAACATGTCTTTTAAGGAAAACTTCAATTAAACGTGTTGCCCACGAAAAAAAAACAATCTTGAGAGGCTGCTTCTTACATTTTTCAAGTCTGAAGACATGCTTAACCTCACATTTGAATCTCCACAAATAACTTTAACTCGATGAACTCTCCGTTGCACTTTCCGCCGATAGCTTAAATCAATTTCAATTAACGCGACTATTCTTTAAACCGAAACAAACTACCTCATTACACGATTCATATCGAATTCATTCAACAAATCACACATATATCCCGAATGAATTTACTTTCGAGTATAGTTTTGTATCCAAAAGAACAGCTGGTGTTATTTTGACTTCGAAATTCACGGAAATCTTACGTGCACTTGACGAGATCTTGGAGATCCTCCGGCGTGAGCGCGTACTCCGCTGCGAGCTGCGGTGCATTGAGTCGCCGCTTCTTGCGGCTGCGACTGCGTTGCTTGCGTCGCGGAGCTGCAATCAGAGCCGCAGCACGCAGACTGAGGGCAACATTGTCGCTGGAGTGCGACGTGGGACTCGCACGACGTCGGACCATGTTGTTGGCCACGGCAGCGGCCACGCTCTCGGTGACTCGATCATCGACATACTTGCCGGAGCCAGCGCCTCCAACTGCAGCTGTCGAGGAGGAGGAGGCGGCGGCGGCGACAGTCTCCTCTGCTTTGGTCTTCTCCGCGTAGCTGTCGCGTCGCCAGGATGGCGTTAGAGTTCGGATGAGATTCTGGGTGTCTGCGAATCCCTCGTAGTTGTAGCGCTTGCGTAGACTGAGGCCGGAGAGGTATTCGAGCGTCTGCCAGACGTTCATCTTGTTCGAACGGTAGCGCGGCTCGTCGTCGACTGACCAGCAATCGTTGCGTGCAATCCGCTGGGCGAGTAGCATCGTTACCGTGGTGCACTTGCCACCGTTGCCGCTGCCGTCGCCGCCGCCGGCTGGCTTCACGGGCAGCACCCATTCGCTGGAGTCGGAGCGAGCAACAGTGCCACAGCCAGCTGTGAGTGACATGTGGATAACTGAGTTTGTTTACGCCGTATATGCGGAGAGTTTGATGGACAACCCCGTGGCACGTGTCGATGTCAGACTTCTTTTGTTTCGGCGTAAATTGAAATGTAATTAAGTTTCTTCCTGCCTTTGCTTTCCACTCTTCCTCCTCTCTCTCTCTCTTCTCATTCTTGCCTTCGCGTGCGACGCTGCTGACGGCCAAACTTCATTTGAGAGTTCCGGCCCGGAATCGCAGTCGCAGTCGCCGTCGCCGTTGACGCCGCAGTCGCAGTCGACGTCTTTCAGTTGCGTGGCTTTGCAGCCAACGCGTATCGTGTTTATTTCCCTGCCATATGCAGCCGAAATCCTCCTCCATAGAGGCAAAGGTGCAACATCAGCTGACTGAAGCTACAGCGCCATTAAAAATAATATCATTCTGATTGAGTGACGCGCCGTTTAAGTACTTTCTTTGTCGTACTCCGTACTGACACCATTTTTCCGCTTGATTTTGATTTCCCTTTTGTTCTCTATCGAACACGCAAAGTGTTTTTTCGCGCAGTTCCTCGGCAGCACCCCAAAAATAGCGTTACTTTCATTACCATAGAAGACTACGCAGCCAAAGCTCTACTAAAGGAATGCCTAACACATTGAGTAGTTTATTTAATGTGCTATTGAAAAGCAAATCTTTGTTCTACTGTTCATATTGAAATAGCTGAATAAAAGCATGCACTATCTATTCCTAAGAAACCTTCTTTGTTGAAATTTGAATACAATTTTGCGAATTAAAAGCTTAACTAAAATAAAATGAATATTCTATAAATCCTTTACGAATCGCCATCAAATTCAGTTATCAACACTTTCTCCCTCTTCTCGAAATCAATCGTAATTTTTATAAAACTTATTATTTAAAACATTCACAAGTTGTTTTAAATAATGCAACGTTTCTTTATTGCAAAGCTTTCAACTAAATCATAATTCCCTAAGTTCATTTTTAAAAAGATTCTTCATCAGTTTAGTTTCTTAAATTAAAGCTTTCATCCAAAGCACATTTAAGTTAAATTTTAGAAAGCTTATCAATCAAAACTTACGCGAAGTTTTTATAAATAATGCAAAGTTTCTTAAAATCAATCTCCTTAGAGCTCCACAAAACACAATCCTTTCTATTTCTTCCCTTTCTGCAATTCCCCTTCAGACCTTGAGACCACAATAACACTTCAGGCTGTCCACATACGAGTCGCAAGTGCGATAAATTGTATGTGACCTAGTTAAAGAGAAGGAGCCCAGCCAATTTCCTGCCATCACATTTTTCCCAATTACTTGCCAAACTTTTGCTGACAGCTCATCCAAAAAAAAGCAGCGTTGCCTCTACATATATACATACATAACATATATTCCCCCAGTCACTCATTTGGTAGTTTGTAGTTCCGATATCGAACTCAGACTATCAATCAAACGCTTAGTTAGCATCGCGTGACTATCACATATCACATATAGCACCACGAATATATCACAGCTTACAAGAGCGAATATTCTTTGAGTATAGTCGAGAAATTAGCGCCCTCAAACGCTTCATTTCAGTGCCAAAAGTTAAGAATTTGAAAAGCTTAAAAAGAGCTCAACACTTTGAACAAGTGTTGCAATTTGCGTAACATGTTTCCAGATAAGAATTCAAAATGCAAAACTTAAATTGCCCTAGGCAGAATTACAGTGAACTACAGAAAAAATGTAGCATTTGAACGTTCTACAAAAGTTGAATAGAAAAAGAAAAAATAAGAATAAAGAACCTATTTGAGCTTAAATGTGCTTTGAAATCTGTTGGACAGCTATTAAATATAATTGTTTTAGAATAACAATTCACTTTGCAAACATAAAGAAAACTGCTCAAATACAAATTTCAATATACAAATTAAAGTTAGAAGATTAAATAATAATTCATGTGTCACTTAAAGAGCTTCAAAAGCTTTAATGTGCTTTAAAAGCTCGTAGCCAACTCTCAAATAGAATCGTTTCACGATTTCTCTTTATCTTGAGACAATAAATATTATATATAACACCCAACACTTTTCCTACAACTATTTCATCAGCAATTTCTCAATTGTTTTATGCAAATATTTAGCAAATCTTTCCGACTTCCTCAACCGTCAATTTGTTGAGTAGTGTAATTTCAAGGTGCGGTCGCAACTATTAAATGGATGCCATAAAATATTATTATGTCGCCCACGTTGCTAGCTAAAGAATCTTAATTGAATGAGAGTTGCATTTGGCGCCGCTTCGTGTCTGTTTCGCTTTCAATCAATGGCATGCCACACAATCCGCCATTCATAAACCGCACGAAACAATTGCAAAGGTCGCACCCGCATTATAATAACCATATTTATAGGGAAATCAAATGCTCAATACTCACGCAACAATAACATCCGGATCCTCCCACCATTTCTTCTGCGTGGGCGCCAATCGAAGGCTCACCTGACGCCAATGGTTCCTATGAACCACCTGTGGTCAAGAATGATGCTTATTAATATCTCACAAATAAATATTTTATTTATAATACCCATACCTTGTACTTTTTGGGATCGTAGGCATTATGATCCTTATCCGTAAACACCAGACGCGTTCCCATTTTCACGTCCCTTCACCAAGTTTTGCACAGTGTATTGAATTCTGTAATATGTAAAATATGTATTAAGAAGAAGTGTTTGAATTTGTGTTGTCTCCTGTTGAAAAACAAGATATAATTTTGATAGATTTTACAAGGGCTTTGATTTAGTAATTGAGTAGTAGGAAATTTAACAACTTTGTAATATATAAAAGTCAGAGAGATCCCATTTTTTTTGTTTATATAGTTTAAAAGTATTTAAAAACAAGTATAAAAGCTACAGTCGAGTATGAAAGCAAAACACTGCAGTATTAATTTTAAAATATCTCAAATTAATAATTACTAAAAACAACTCTAATTACAACAAATGTATACCATATTTGGTATATTGGTATACTAATACGTGCAAAATATACCACAAAGTGCAAAATGTACCAGTTTATGAGCCCACACAAAACAATTTCTTATGTAGCATCTACAATTTCAATCCGATCGCAACCAAACTTTCAGAAATCGTAAAAACTATAGTTATTATTGCTTGTAGCAACATTCAAGACTCTCAATTGTTATTAAATTTTTATCGATTTGCGGAAGCGGAAGTGGCACAAAGTTAGAATACCTTTCTACCCTTTAGGTAGGGGGTATAAACAATTCTCATTCAATATCATTGAATCAATTAATTAAAGAATTCTTACTGTTCCTAATTGCAAATAAAAAACGACTATTGCTAACATATTTCTTAACCAAACATTTTAATATTGATTCCTTTTTAAAAAATACAACACAAATAACCAAAAATTTCAATATTGATTGAAAAACTTTCATTTCCTAACTCAAGATTTGATGTTTAAGCAATATAGCAATAATTTTCTATTACTAAAATGCCATTTAGTTGTGACACCATCATTATTCGCTCTTTTAATTATCTCAGCTAAGAAACTGGAACTTATCAATCAATTTTCTATTACCATAAGCTTAGTTAAATGAACGCGCTGAATTAAATAATTCATATTTTATAATATTCTTTAGATCGTAACTTGAGCTTAGCTTAATGGTTCAAGTACTTTGAATAGTTGTGCACTTTAATCGATCTGCAAGAGATTGATTAGCATACCACATGAAGCGAATAAAACTGCAGCACTTAGTCGGCAAAATTAATTTCAGAGCATAAAATGCTGATGAAATTTGCTCCAGTTTGTGGACTAAAATAACAAAACTAAAACGTACGCAGACACCTTGTAAAGATTATTGTCTGATTGTTGCTATTGAAGTGCTTGAGTTAAGTCAGTGTCTTGGCCATTTGGCTGGGGCTGTTGGCAATTGATTGGCCGAATCAAATGTGGTTTGTGGTGTCTTTTGTGGCGTTGTCAACTGCGACTGTGGCTAATTGTGGTGTCTGTGGGTTGTGTTTGCTCTCGTCGAGAAGGTCAAGGGGTGGAGGTGGAGGAGAACCTGCGATTGGCGTTTGTTATCTGGCCAGTTTCCGCATTTGCCCGGCAGGTCCGAGAACTGGCTTTTGGCCTGTGCTCGCCAGCCAATATGCTAAAGAGCATTGTGAGCGCGCTATAAAAGCACCGCAGCCAGTGGCAGATGACAATTAGTAACGTTTCAATCGTCGCACAGTTCACAGAGAAGCAACATGAAGGTAAAGCGATCGATGATCCCCATTATACAATATATTTACAATGTAAATAACTTTGGCAATCCTTTCTTCTTTCACTTGCAGTTCGCCGTCGTCGTAGTCTTGTTCGCTTTGGCCTATGGTGTCAATAGCTCCGTTGTGCCCCTGCTGACCTCCGTCCAGGGTGGCGTTGTGGTCGCCGCTCCCGCCGTCGCCGGCTCCGTCGCTGTCCACGCTTCGGCTGTGCCAGCTGCTGTGCCCCTTGCCCTCGCTCCCGCTGGCCCCGTGCTCGTCCAGTCTGCTCCAGCTGCCGCTGTTGTTCACGCCGCTCCTGCTGTAGTCGCTGCTGCTCCAGCTGTTGTCGCTGCCCATGCTCCAGCTGTGGTTGCTGTTGCCGCCGCTCCAGCTTCGTATGTGGCCAAGACCCGCGGTGCTGTCCATGTCGCTCCCTTGCCCGGACATGTCCAGAGCGCTGCCTCCGTCAACTTGGAACCCGCACCAGGCACCTGGTAAACAACACACACACTTGGAATCGCCACCAGCCCAGCCCTCTTGACCTTGCCATCGATACTTTTTTGAGTTTCGCCCTAATGCTTAAGTCTCTCTAGCCTTTTGTTTTTATTTCCCAAAATGGTTTTCCTTCTTACCTTGCAGACTGTGGTTAAATAGCCATGCTGCTCCTAGCCACACTTTTTACCGCAAATCTAAGTCAAGCTAATCACACAGCTGCCGCCTGAGCAGCTCAATAACTGCTCTCCTATCTATCTATCAATCCATTCTATTCTCTATTTTATTCTATTCTGTTCAACTTCATGAATGTACATTCATCCTGCTGTCTCAGGATCTGTTAACCACAACCACAACCACAAATCGCCACCACGCACAATCTCTGTTGTCATTTGGAAAATTGTTTCAAAATAAAAATGTTTTAAATCAAAAAACAATGCTTTAATTTCAATGCATTTCAAAAGACAAAAGTGAGTACAAGCTATAAACCATTATTTCCCAAATTTAATAGATAAAGTTTTATGGAATTGGCAAAACGAAAAGTATTCATACAAGTAAACTATTAAAGGACATCTGTTGAAGGATTAACTATACGATGAATTCAAATTAAAAAAGTGGTATGTACAACTTACGTCAATAGTTTAAGAAATTCGAATAAGAAGAAGCTATTAATAGCTTAACAAATAAGGGAAATAAGATCAGACAAAAAAGAAAGTTTTCTAATCCAAGGATCAGCTGAAAGTTTGAATACGTTGTAGTAAATATAAAATTAATAACAGTTAGGTAAATTCTTCCGTTAAAATAGACGGAAATATTCTCGTCGGTACTTGAAGCTGTTCATGGAGTCATAAAGTCAGACGGACCACAATATTGCCTCGGTTGATCAAAAATATATATTTTATTTATAGAAGTCTGGCTAGCTATTAAATAAGTTCCCGTATGGAGAACCGGTTTGTATTACATCAGTGCAATTAATCAAGTTAATACACACAGGGGTGTGAAATCGAGAATTACATTCAAACATACCTGCAGCAATTGGAGCAGGGCCCAGTTAACCTTGAGGCAACGGCTTATGTTGTATTACCATACAATGTCGATACATATATGGTAATGGCTTAAAGCCATGTCTTGTCGGCATGTTGGCACTCAATTCAATTGCCCACAGCAGATCAATGGGGATTGGCAAGAGATCGATACATAAATCTTGTTGGGTCAGTTTGCCGACACGTGCTTCCAACTGGAACTTGATCTGGCAACTGCAGCTGTAATTGGTGGCGACGTCCGCGGCTTCCGTCTGCTACCATTTCCAGTTTATGACGTATTACATTTGCCAATTACATTGGCAAATTGTTCACTTATTCATTTCATCAACTCTTGATTAATTGCGCTAATTTTCAAACGATGCGCCACAATTAGTAGTTGCATTTAATAGCAATTGTTAATCACTTTAATTAAAACAATTTAATTGTAGCAAAAGGCTACAACGGAATAACGAAAAACTTTTCGCGCGTCTAGCGGCTCTTTTCCTTAGAGCCGGTAAAATAAAATTAAGCGCCATATCGATATGTCCTAGTTCAATTGCAATGCTATCGATACGTGTTGGCAGTGTTTTTAAAAATAAATAAAAACATAAATGTAAATTAAATATAATAATATCATTAGCATTTATGCCTATACACAATTTTTGTTTAAAATAAATATATAATACATGAAACGGTTTTTTTTCAGGGCTGCACAGCATGTTATTTAATTTCTCATATCGATAACAATCAATTTTGCTGCTTATCGATTGACAGATCAATTTTGCGATAGACTCGGCAAGAAATATATCAAAAAGTATCGCGTATGCAAAAGCCAAAAGTTTTATCACAAATTTCACTTGCATAGTGTTGTGGTTGTTGTAAAAAACAAATATGGCAAAACTATGTAATGCAATACCGGCAGGCTTTGAGTCTGACGATGAAGAACTCGAGTACCTGTGGGGAAATCTGAAAATCAAGCGTCTCGAAGATATTACAACAGGTAACAATCGCAGTGAATCGAAGGTGCAGCAATGGGGAAATGTTTTTTATTGCGTTGCACTATTCCAGGTGCTGGCATCGATGGGGACTTTGATGCCACATTGGACCCCGAGTTTGAAGAGTTCTTCAAGATGTTTCGCGACAAATGGAATAAGCACAACAAACGCTTGTCGCCCTACATGCGACAGGATTTGAACAAGACGTTGATGCGTCATGAGAATCCCTTGTTATTGGCTTTGAAGATCTTTGCCAACTGCCCGGATAGCAGTAATGTGAAGATCAAGAGCTTGTCATACTTTGTGCTGGAGACTGTGTGCAAACTGCAGGCGGATATGCCACAGCTGAGCGAACAATGCGACGACAACACAAGCATGATTGCCTTTCATTTTGTGAAGACAACGGGAATGCAATCCCTGATGAATGCCATGATTGAGACGTATCGTCTGCAACAGATCCGGGAACTGCTTGTGCCCAAGTTGCGGGAGATGCTGGACGGCGGGTATTACAAAGATGTGGCCCAATGGGCCATCAAACTGAAGTTGACGCATCAGTTCGATATGATGGAACTGGCTTTTCCACTAATTGCACAGGAGAAGCTGCCGCTGGCTGAATTGTACCTGGAGCAGGCGACGCATCAGCGGCTGCCGTTCGTTAAGTTTCTCGACTCGCTGCTGCACAGGGACAAGGAGGTCATTGAGCTCTGCGAGCACATCCTCAAGTGAGTATCGGAGGAAGAGATATAAAGCAAAGACTCTCTAATCTTACTCTCTTACTTCCTCTAGCCGCTATTCAAACCTGAAGGTGTCACATCACGTGCTCAGTTATCGTTCCATGTCCAAGATCGTCGATCGCCTGGCCAAGAAGTATGGCTTCGACGATTCTGTGACGCCCAACTACAAATCCACCAAAACCGCCGGCTATCTGCATTATCTGTATCGGGAATACGAGAAATCGCGCACCAATCTCGAAAGTTTTCGAGAGCTGGTGCGTGTTCATGCCTATGATTATGCTTTGCAAGCGGATTTCGTTGGCTATCTGTTCGCTGCCGGCGGTCCGGGGAAATTGGAAGCGGTCTATTGGCGCACAGAGTTCAAGCTGTTGCCGGAGGATTGTCCACCCGAAATAAAATCAATGATCTCACACGACGAGCTGCGGCAGCAACAAGTGGAGCAAAACAAAGCGACAGCAATTGAAACAGCAACAACGACGTCGCCAGCAGCTGGCTGTGATATGTACCTGAGCATGGATTTGCCGGACGAGTGCCTAATCATTGTGGATACGGCGGCGCAATTCGAGCGAATGCTACAGCATTTGCAACGCGAGCCAACCATCTACATGGACTCCGAATGGATACAGAAATTGTGCGTACAAAATCAACTCTGTCTGCTGCAAATCGCCACCATGCACAATGTGTACCTTATCGATTGCCTCGCCAGTCACGAGCTTCATGACGAACACTGGCGCTCATTGGGCTCCAGTGTCTTCAACAATGTGAACATCATGAAGATCGGTTTCTCCATGCTCAACGATCTGTCGGTGCTGCAGCGTTCGTTGCCGCTGCAGCTGCGTCTGCAGATGCCACATCATTATCTCGATCTGCGCACCGTTTGGCTGGAGCTGAAGAAGCAGCGGCATGGCGTCAAGCTGCCGTTTGGCAATTTGAATCATGCCGGAGAAGCTCTCTCGGATCTGTCCATGCTGTGCCTGGGCAAGAAGCTCGACAAAGCCAATCAGTGCTCCAATTGGGCGAATAGACCTTTAAGACGCGAGCAGGTGCTTTATGCAGGTGCGTTCAACAACATGAATAGCTATCCCCAGTAGAGGAAGTACAACTTTTTAAAGTATTGTTTACAAATATTATGGAAGGAAGTTTATCTAGAAAGTGATGAGCTCAAGTAAACTTCTTTAGGATCGTAATTTGATATACTTTCGATCATAATAGCTCCACAATTTGATATACTAGATTCGTAGATAAGAGACTCCTTTTTTACTGTACCACAAATTAGCAGTAATGTAAAAATACCTGACCTTTTCTACAGTGTGTTCAACTAAACTACTTTAGGATCTCAATTAATATACTATCGTTCAGTTAACCCCTCCAAAAATAGCTCTACAATTTGATATATTTTATTTTTATACCTCAAAACAAGCTCTGTGATAACTTGAATCCGATTGATAAGAATTTTAATCATTTAAAATGAAGTTGCAGTATAATTTCATTAAGGCAGTTAAATACTATAGTAGTATATTTTTTGTTTAGTATTATAATATACTATAGTTGTATGCAGTATTATATCCTTTTGCTTAGCTTTCTTTTTAAGAAACTTTTAAAGATATTTTAGTATACCAAATTGATATTAAAAGAGTTTCTCTCTTCGTTTTACAGCCATGGATGCGCGTTGCTTGATGCTCATTCACTGCTGCCTGACCAGATGTGTGCCCGATATCAATGCGGTGATTGAGAAGAGCATTGCGTGCAACAATTTTGTGCGACGCGGCAACAATAATGTTAAATAATCAAATCGACGATGTGACCACAAATCTCAGAAGAAAGAAATTTAAACAAAATAGTATTTCAATTATATACAATGATAATAATTGCAAACAAAGTGAAAAAGCGTAGAACTTGATTCAAAAACTGCGAATACAAATGATAAAAAATATTATTGAAAATACTGCTAATGATGATCATCATTTCTTCACATTTAGTTGCAGTTCATTTCAGATTGTCCACTAAGCCAATTCTTTGGCAAAAGCGCTGTTCCAGTCGCGATTAAAGATGCTCACAAGATCATTGCGCAGCGATGCCGGGGCACTTGGTTGAGTGTCCTTGAAGACCAAACCAATGCCCGCTGTGGTTGTGAAGTAATCCCCCGACCAGTTGGAGGTGCCAATGTAGGCGACGCGATCGGTGACCATGTATTTGTTGTGATTCACGCGTCCAAAGGGAATCTTTTGCTGATCCTCATCGGCGGGCACAATGAAACGACGCTAAAGAAGGTTAAAAATATAGAATAAGTTGGGAGAGAAATTATCTACTGCAAGCGCTTACAATTTGTATGTCGACATGCTGGCGACTTGTCATAGACAAATCCTGTAGAGAGCGCAAGTAGTTGTCCATGCTGGCATCGGAGTGCTTCCACCACGAGATGAGCAGCTTCACCGAGACACCGCGTTCCACGGCCGCTGTGCGCAGCGCATTATCAATCTCCGCCCAATACTGTAGCTTCGGTCCGAAGATGATGAGCGGGAAATAATCCATGACCGAGATGTGCACAAATTCCAGCGCCGAGTTGATCGAGTTCAGAATGGCAGTCAGATCATGAGTGCGTCCTGTGGCAGAGAGCGGAGGCGGCGAGCTGGCAACAAATGCTTGCACCGTATAGTTTGTGTTGTCATCCTTGATGACATTCAGCAGCATGGGTTGCTCCAGATTGTAGTTTGTAGCATAATCGTAGGGCCAGGAGGAAGGAATGCGTGCGTTCTCATTGGTGCCCAGATACCAATAGGCCTTGAAGATCTTGGCCAAATCGTTGGTTAGCTGCGGACAATTCCGGCCAAGCACGCCCAGCTCCTTGACCTGGGTGAGAGCACGCCAATCCATGTTGGCGCTGCCCAAATAGAAGTGCTGATTATCCACAATCCAGAGTTTGGTGTGCAAGATGCCGGCTCCCAGGTATTTGGGGAAATCCACGGTAACCACTTCGGCGGCGCCATAGCTGGCGAGAATTTGTGTCTCCAGATCGGGCGAGACGCTTGATGGTGAGCTTTGTGCTATGCGTATTTTGATCTTGGGTCGCTCGCCCACACCATTCGCCAGCAGGCGCTGGAATATCTGTTCACCTGGATGAGCGGTACTGTGATTCAAGCCTGTGTCCTCACCACGCAGCGTCCAATAGTAGCTGCCAATATCCAGCGTGGATTTGCTCAGATTCAACAGCTGATCCCAGGCATAAAAGGTGCTAGGAAAATGCGGACTGTCGGGTGTAAAGTTCAGGCCAATGGGAATGGATTCTACGAGCGTCAGATTACAATCGTATTTTAGGTTGTCACGTCTCTGCAGCTGTTGCAATGGAGATCTTAGGGGTAATGGCTTCGTGTGATAAGCGGTACCGGCTAAAAAGATGAGCAGAAATGCCGATAACAGGCACATTTGCAGTGCGTGTGCGTGACGCTGTTGCGCCTCCTCGTTGTCGTGGCCATGCTCCACATCCTCGTCGTGATTGCGCAGCGGTTGCGGTTTATACATTTCAATAAATTGTTGAAAAGTTCACTATCATCAACTATCAATGTGTTCGTTGGTCGCTAGTTTGTGAAAAGGGTTATCGCGGTGACAAGATTACTTTTTACGATAGACGATTAGAACGCCGCCTGCTCAATGCAACTGGTATGGTAAGTTGTGACGTCACGTAAGCGGTTGCAATGTGCAAATTTTTAAAATATCAATAAAACGATAATACGACATTTATTAAAAAAATTCGATTCACCAATTTATTATGTGTACTATGTATTTAAACTAAATAAGAAACCAAATGTTTGCTTATTGAATTACGGGGTATTGCGAAATCTTTCCGAAATGTCCATGCAAAATATTGGCGATAGCCCTGCATTAATTAATCGGCCATGCAAAGGCTCGAAATAAAATACCATTTGTATTGTGCAATGGTGTGTAATGCATATTCGTGTCAAAGAATATAGAGTAAAAATATTATAAAAGTTGAATAAAGAAGTTTATATTAGCGCGCATTTAAAATTTAAAAACAAAATCAAGGCAACGTCTGGAAAATATAGAAAAGACCGTTTGGCCACACTCAAGTTGAAACAGCTGATATTGAGTAAACGACGCTGCGGAAATTTACAGCAGAAAACTACATATTGTGAATTTGCAATTAGTGGACACATTTGTCAAGTTAATTAAACTGTGCAAATTGCAGCAAGTAAATGGATACCTCCCGTGAACGCCGTAAAATGGTTCAAGTGAAAAAGCAGCTCAAGCTGCTGCCAATTAATTTGAGAAAAAAAGCTATACGTGAAGCGCGCAATTTGGCGGGTATGCAACAACAAAAAGTGCAGCGAAAATTGAGAAAGCGAAACAAACAAAACGATTTCGAGCGCGCTGAACATAATGCAATGTTAGCGGCAACCGATCAAGAGCTGCAGCAGATTTTGGCGGACTGCGAAGAGTTGGCAGACGTGCCTTTCGACTGCACGCCGGCAGAGCTATTAGGAAAGGTAAGAGTGAATGAAAGAGGCGGGAGCGGGACTTTATAAAAGTCCAATTAGCATATTACGCTGTTCTTTTGATAATGTTCTCGTAAAAAGAAGAGCAAGTTTGTATTGGATTTCATGGAAAGCCAATCAGCAAGCGCAACCGTTCCTTGCGACTGCAGGTTGGCAGAGCTCTGGAAAGAGAGCGAACTTGTATTAGAGTTGTATGAAAGTCCAATTAGCACTACTTGTCATTTTCGTCACTGAAGATCACCGAAGTTTGGTGACCTACTCCAGCTAGAAGCTGCTAATTGTTTTGTATTGTTATGCCAGCTGATAAATTGTTACCGTTATCTGCACATTCGCACATTCTTATGTAGATTTCATAATTACAGATAGCCACAGCAGAGGGCCGAGCCACAACAACAATTTACGTGCAACGCGACGGACTCAGCACGCTAAAAATTGTGGTAAGTAAATTGATTTCAATTGTAAGTTGGTCGCTTTTCAATCAAATCGATTAAGGTTGGGTGAAATTTCCGCCGCAAGTGTAAACAATTGTTCAAAGAATTAGTTGGAAGCGCCGCAAGTGACGTCAGAAGTCCAAAGTGGAGCACAGTAGTGGGAGTTCCAAAAGGATTTATCGACAAGTTGTGTCTTGTTATGCGACTGGAACTATCATCGCGCTCTCTCATTTCCAACACTGCTTTCCCATAATTGAAAATTAGAAGCAAAGTTTTAATTCGTGTGAATTAAAAAAGATTTATCGATAAGTGAAATCGCTGACTGTCTTGCAAGGCAACTGGAAATGCTATCATCCTGTTCTTTCTACCTCACTCGCTCTCTCTCTCTTTCTCATTTCCTGTTCGCTCTCTTTGCAGCTACATCAGCGCTCTCCCACAATTGCCCAATTGAAATCAGCAATCGCCTCAATTGCGCTCGCTCAGCACAAACGAAGGCAGCACAACGAACGTCGTCGTGCATTAGCCGAAGACTTTGCCGGTCAGCACGAAGACGACACGAGCGATCAACAACAACAGGTTGCGATGGTTGCTGTTGCTACTGCTAATGCTGCTGGTGCTGGAAATGAAGCCATCATGCTCCCGCGCTCCAGTTGTGAGTTAGTTAACTCGGCGCAGCGCAACGGTCACGAACATCGCGCGCTTGTCTCTTGGCGTTTTCTATGGCGCTGCTTTGCACTGTTCAACGTGGACACCAATCAGCCGATCGATGACAACGCGGCCAACGGACGCGCAACTCTAACGGCGCTTGGCATTGAAAACGGCTCCAAACTCAAGTTTGTGCATCGCGTCAAATATTTCGGTCGCAAGCGGCAAACCTAAAAGAGGAAATACCGCCAAAATAAACGAAAGAAAAAGTTAAAGATCATGCGAGAAACGTTAATATTCAGCCTAATGCTGCTCTATGCATTCGTGCAACCTTTGGCGGCAGCAGCGTTTGAGGATGGCAACAACAACAATGTAAAGATCAACAAACATAGTCTGGAACTAACACAGACAATCAACATACAACGCCAGGAGCTGATGCAGCGACAATGTGATCTCATGGAGGCCAATAGACAATCCATCGAGGATCTCACGGAACTGCAAATGGATCACATGATCGTGGACAAGGAGCACAAGCTGCTCTATTGCTATGTGCCCAAGGTACGTTCAACTGTTTCCACAAACGAAATCTAAATTCCCGCTTGGTCAACATAAAAACATTTTAATACCCTGCTTTAATTTTGAAATTAAGGAAAATAGGGTATGATGGAAAATAGGGTTAAAATTCGTCTGCCTGTCCGTCTGTCTATATAAATGCTTGTATCTCAGAAATTATTAGAGCTATGTCGTTGAAATTTTATATAAAACTTGCTGCATCGAATAGGAAAACAAGGTTTATATTCAATTTTGGTTGTCATATATTTTCGATACAAAATTATATTATTTTATTTAAAGGATAATCAATGGTATAAGAAATATTAATATTTTTATTAGACGAAACTAAACTTTAAATAGACTCGAGATCAGCTAACAAAATTGAATAAAACAGCGTATCTTTTGGTCGTATACGCTCATCTAAAATGTTTTAGTTAATTTTTTGTTCGGCTTTTTTTGAGGTCTACCGAAATAATTTTTTTCGAATTCATTTTGCTGTCGTTCTGTTTCGCCATGTGTTGAATTACTTCCCTTTTCCCGTCTGTTCTGACCCTTTTGTCAAATGTCTTTCAATCTAAAAAAGCAAAAGCAAAAAACTCGTTTATTTTGCTTGTTTTAATTTTTTGCTTTTTGCTTTACGTTTTCTCTTTTATTGCCTGCTGACATCCGATGCTACAACGCCTCCTGTTTCTCACTCTTTCACTTGCCACACGTGGCATCTTATTAATTCAAACAATTTGTGTTTGCCGCCGCTCTCGAATCTAGACGAGTTTGACGAGTCTACTAACCCATTGTAGTTGATTCCCAATCGTAAGCTCGCACTCAAAGCTTTATCAATAGCCGCCAGACTATCATTGATTTTACTGCTCCACTGTGATTACCCCACATCGTAAGACAGACAGCTGCATAGCCTCTCGCTGTAATCGTTATATATGCCACAATTATAAATTATACTCGTGTAGCCATAATTGCAGATATTGCATTTTAATACCCCAACTTATTGATTTTAAAAGGGGGGTATGTCAGAGAAACTCAACTGAAACTCGACTCGAGTGAAACTTTCATTAATAACAAGAATATTTTTCATTTGATAGTGAGAGTAATAAGTTTTTTGATATACTAATAATAAAAAGCTTGTTGAACTCTCAATGCTTCGTATTTTAAATTAATAAGGTATCAGTAAAATTCAATTTTTAATATATATATTTCTACAACTCATTTATTTTTTATGACCAATTTTTACCGACAATTTATTACTATGTCTTCTATAGAGTATTTTCAATTGAAATGCAATTTAAAATGTATAAAAATATGTAATTTGCAACTATCTATTATTCATTTATATTTTATGACCAATTTCCAATAGAATTCCCCGATGATTACCTATGGAAATTTCCGTTAGGTTAAAAAACTTTTCTAAATATTTAAAATTGCATTGAAAATTGGAAGTAGAAACACCACGAATAATATTTTGATTTATAATTTAATTCTAATGCTCAGTCAAGTCAGGGTAACTGTAGATAATTTATTAAACATCATCTTTTATATATTATATTGCAATTGATGTAAGTTATAGGGTAATTCCCTAGTTGAGCCTCTAGTTCTAGTAGCAAATTTCTTATATGCAAACTGCGTTTCATTCGAGCGTCTATTAATTGTAGTCTATTATTTTGCTATGTAGCTCTCACTCAGTAATTTAATGCCAAGCAAATCGCATAGATTCCATGTCAAGTCATTGTCTATAGATGAATGACAGTCTCTATTTCGCCTATTCGGTTTCAAATTGATAAACGAATCAGCGAATAATCGAAATGACTGGGCTGGATTTGATTTGTTATCGGCTTGACCTCATGACGCTCAATTGGAGGCACAATTATCAAAGCGAGCAACGCGCGTCGTCTTCTATTAATTAAAATTCGCTAAACTGATAACAATAGTCGCGACCTTAGATTGGCTAATTCAATCGAAAGGAAATTAACCGCAGCCTGGAATTCTCCCATTATATATATATAAACTGAATGCTATGGTAGTTGCCCAATCCATTGCTATCAAAAGTGAAAAAGAAAAGAAGAAACAACTATATTTTGATTAGATTAGCGATTCGAATCGACAGCCAAAACGTGCGACGTGTGGCTTAAAAATAGCTTCGTGTTTCATGAGTGTGAAGCTCATTGCACTTTGAACCATCGCGCAACATAATGAACAACCTTTTTGCTGAGGGGCTCACATTGCGGCTGTTTATGCTCTGAGTAATCGTGCCTCCAATAACATGACGTAGCTCGACTATGGCGCCATCCCACGGCACTTACAACAAGCTGATTAACACGGCGTATACTTAATGCGAGTGCCTCAAATTAATCCATTCAATTCGAATCTTTTTATGTACACTGAAAAAACGTGCACTGTACACATGGGAAGTGCCATTAATTAAACAGAAATATAGGCTAAAAATAATGCAAATTATTTTACTATAAACAAAAAAGTTGAGCTATAATTCATAGAACTCAATATTTCATGTGAGAATTAAATTAAAAAAAAGACTGAAATTATTTCTTAGTGTTAAACGAAGTACATAAAAAATAATGCGTCTAGATGTAATTACAAATATTTTATTGAAATTTTTTTATTTTTCATTATATGTTAATAAATATTAGATTTTCTTTTAAAATATTTTTGAAAAGTTTCAGCATAGGTCTTTTAAAAGTTTCAATGCTTGTTAGTTTCTTTTGAAATCTTTTGGAAGAGTAAATAAATTTTATTATTTATAAAAGCAAGTGATCTAAACCAATTCCAGCGTAAAATCTATTTATTATTTCAACGCTTTTCTTAGCATGAAACTAGGGGATTTTTCGTTATTTTTTTTTTGATTTCGTTATGTATTAAAGAAAATCTATTTTATGATTAGTTCTTTAAACATATTTTATTCATTTTTAAAATAATTTTATATACGCAAAATTTGGCACACTTTTTTGCTCAGTTCTTTAAAATATTTTATTTATTTTTTATGTTATTAGCATTCGTTATATTATTTATTGATTTTATTGTGAGTATACATTTTTTTATAAAGTTGTTTTCTTGTTTAAGTTATTGTTTACATATTAGGTTTATAAACAATATATTTCTTATATATTATCAACTGCATTTACACCAAATAATTAGCTAATGATTGTAGGTTTAATTACACTGCATTCATCGATGTCAGTTTTTTGTTGATAAGCAGATGAATTCGATCGTCAGATCGTTAATAGAGAAGGATGCGAGTCATGTAGCTGAGATAAGATCGAGCACGCTTCGCTTATCAGCAAATTACAGTTAGCAGAGACGTAGTCTCGTCTTCAACAAGCGGGGAACTCAAACTCAGTGAATTGATGTGTTGTTTTTAAGCACATGCGAAACTCGGATTTGTTTCTCTCGAAGTCGTAAACGCGTGCCTATTTCCCCCTCTATGAGTTGCCCCTTCTTTTGTATACATAGTTTAGTTTTTATTTGACCATCGCGTGGTGATGCTTAACGTGGCCTTTAATGGTCGAAGGAAAATGTTTAAATTTTGCTTTATGATCGCATGCGCTTACGTATTGCAAATACATTTTCTTAGCTATGCGCTTTGCATACGAAAAATGCTGAACCTGAACTTTGCCACAAGCACAGTGGAGCAAGAGCTATTTGATTCGATGACGTAATTTACTCGTTGAACTTTTAATTTCAAAATGTTCAATACTTAGCTCTTAAATTTCGAAAACTAATGAATATCATTTTTTTTTTTTTGTAATTTTTTTATTTATTGGAACATAAAGATTTTTTCTTTGGTTTGAAATCTAAACATTTTGAAATATTCACTAAATTTGGTTAGAAATTATAAAATTTTACTAAAAACTTTAAAATATTTGTTAAATTTGAAAAGAAGTAATGAAATGTTACGCTAAGAGACTAAAACTAAAAACTTATACCTCATACTAAGCTATTCCCTAGTAGCTAATCTGCAAAATTATTTTCTTCAACTTGTTACCTTCACTTTTACATCAATAAAGCACCCCTTAAAAAAATAAGTGGCAGGCCTTTAAAGTTGAGACAAGAATGTTTTGCCTTTTTGTGTTTTGGCCATTGACAGTTGAAAGATGTTTGCAAATTTCACTTTCAACTTTGACAAGTTGACAAGCAGTCTGAACAATAAACCACTGTGCATACATCGAGCTCGCAGTTTTTCCTGTTTTTGTATACGAAAAATTAAAGTGTTTGTTTTTGTAATTTGAAATGTTTTTGTTGCGTTTAATTACACTCGACATTGTCGGTCAGTCAGGCTGTCTGTCTGCTCGAAATGAAATGTTTAGATGTTGAGTTGACTTGAGTTTAGTTAAGTTGATTTGTTGTTTTATTATTATAAACATTGTTTGCTCGCTAAGTGGCCCAACCGACAGCCGAGAGTCGACCAGAGCACAGTGTAACTAGAAGAATCCATGCACATTTTCCATTGCCAGCAATTAAGCAACAACAATTGTTTATATTTATTTTTATCTTTGCGAATATTACAATTTATTGCAAATGCTTGTATTAAGTGAAAAGTCGCTTATTGCCATAAACATTTTCATTTACAGTTTTCTTAACTCATCTATTATTTGTCTTAATGAAAGCAATTTCATTTTTAAGTTCTCTATATAGATTATAACATTTAATATTATCGTTAGTTTACTTTCTATATTATATTCCTTTTCTTAATGAAAGTAATTTTATTTTTAAGCTCTAGCTTTATATAGATTAACTTGGTATATAATCGTTAGTTTACTTTCTATATATCATTATCTCAGGGGGTTCAAATTCCATTTGAAGCTATTTTGTAACCATATATCTACATAATATATCTTTTTGCTACGTCATCGTGTCTCAAAAAGCGTCGCGCATGGCAAAGCGGATACTTTGTGAATGAGAATGTTGCTAAGGGAAGCTATAAAATTGAGAACGTACTGTGGAATGTACTCGGCTTTTTAATACTATAAGTTTTCAGTGTTTTTTTTATTTAACTATAATATTATATTCAGTACTGAGAATACATAAGTTCAAATACTCTCACAAACATTGAAATTTCGTTTATTTTTTGTCGAATCCGGCTGTTAACTATAAATAATATTATCTACAGTACTGAAAATGCATAATCTAAAATATTTTTCTAAACTGAGTAACTATTAATTTTCTTTACCAAACATTTATTTTTCTTTTTGTTTTTGGATCCAAAAATAATTTTTTTTTTTTAAACCAATTAAGCTTAAATTGCAATATATAAGCAAGATTTTCTTAATTTATATATTTCAACAAACGTATTTTCTATTTCCCTTATTTTTTGTCGAGTCCAAAAATAATTTATATTTAAAGCTAATTTGATTACGCTTAAATTGCTATGCAAAGGAAAGAATTTCTTAATCTGTATTTTGGTTTTTTTTTTTTTTTAATAATTTCTAATCAATTTTGAACTTTATTATTCATAATTATTTATTTCTTTATCGCATTGCCCACCAGTTCCACAGTTCTGAAGTTCCATAAACGTATGCAAATGTCGATAAAAAAACCACAACAAAATTTAATTCAGTTCTCAGCTGTTGCTTCATGAATGTTTTTGCAATTGATAAATATTTATCGCAGTTCCGCTGAGCTTAACCACTGTGCTGTCATACGATAAATGGATTCCACACCTGTTCCTCAAGTGTGGATCCTATCACACTTATCATCCACATGTCGATAATAACGAGTTGATATGCTGCCACAATGGAATCCCAGGAAGTTCGCTGCTTATATGTAATTGTTAAATAGCATTCGTTTGAAGAGACCATGAGTGGTACTCACGAATACCCGAAACTTGTGAATCATTCGTAAAAAACATGTGTACATTTTGTGGCCTTAATCGGGGCATTATTGTTTATTTTGTTGAACACAAAAAAAGAAAAAAGCGAAACTAAACAAATTTTTCTATATTTTTTTTTTTGTAGGTTGCCTGCACAAATTGGAAGCGAGTGCTGATGCTGCTCACAGGCAAATGGCAGAACGGAACTGATCCACTGCAGATACCCGGCTCCTTGGCCCATTCGGTGGGCATGTTCACCAAGTTCTACGATCTGAGCGACGAGGAACGAATGCAGGTGCTCAACGAGGATTACACACGCTTCATTCTGGTGCGACATCCCTTCGAGCGTTTGCTCTCGGCGTATCGCAACAAGTTGGAAGGCGGTTCACCGAGTGCTCGTTACTTTCAGTCGCGAGTGGGACGTCAGATTGTGCGAGAGCTGCGTCCAGGAGCGAGTAACGAATCGCTGGAGCAGGGCAACGATGTGCAGTTTGGCGAATTCGTGGAGTATTTGCTGCGACCCGAATTGAGTCGTGTCAATCAAACCGATTACAATGAGCACTGGGAGGTAATCGCCAAACTCTGCAATCCGTGCGTCATGAAGTACAACGTTGTGGGTGAGTCAAGGAGATAGAAATCGAAGAGAACACCTGCTAATATTGATGTATATTTTATACAGGCAAATATGACACACTACTCGATGACTCGGCGCTGGCTTTGTATCTGTCGGGCACCAAGAATCTAACATTCCCCACGGGCCACAAACCGTCGAGCACTAAAGCGAATCTTCGCAACTATTTCGATCCGCTGCCCATTGGCGCCATTCGGCGTCTCTATGAGATTTATGAGGAGGACTTTCGGCTCTTTGACTACGGCATGGAAGATGTGCTTGGCTTTGAATTTGGATAACCATTTTAATGTGGTCTCTCTCTCTCTCTCTCTCACTCACTCTTTGCTCATTCCACTGTGACCATGACGCTTTTCCACACTGGGAGAACTTTGTGATTTTAGTCGTAATTTAAACCATACTTAATTACATTACATTTTCGTTAGTTCATAATTCAGCAACAGGCGAATATTAGTTTGTAATTTCATCACTCGACTTTATTTACCTAGTTAGCAATCTAATTTGTTGACTTAAGAGGCTTGCAAACTTTTACTCTCTTCAAGTTGTTATTGTTTTGCATTAGGCTGCCAAGTTAAATATTATTATGTTATTAAGCTATTAGCAAAATAAAGTAAATGCAATTATTTATTACAAGCAAGTGAAATTACAGAATTTTGTATGTTTTGATTCTTGTGTTATAAATATCTAATACTTTCAATTGTTCAGCTATTATAGTTGTTAAATCAGTTGTCAAAGCTCGAAATTAAAACAGAATTTGTATTTGTCAATCTGAATTTATTTCGCAGTTGAAAAGCGCATTCTAACAAATCTCTTAGTTCAACTAAACTAAGTTTTTTATTGTGCGAAAAACTGAATTAACATTATTTTAATATGAAAAATGTTGAACTTTACAATTTTGAGACAACCAAAATAGTATTTTTAGCTGATTAAGAACAGTTCCTCTATCCCCTTTATATTCATTAATAGCTCATAATAGCCCACAGTGCACTCTGCCTTCCTTGTTTGGATGCATTTCGTATAGAAGCTTTTGCTTGGCATCAATGAACTTTTGTTATCAGTGGCGTAAACGTAAATGACGTGATAAAAGGTATCTGTGATAGGTGTATTACACGAGCACGAGAACAAAGATTACGTATACGCTGCCCTTTTAATTTCGCAAGAGCTTTCACATTTGCATTCGCCAAAGGCAAAGTGCAAAGTGGCTCCATTATTACAACGACTTTTGGATACACTTTGATTCAAATTTAAATGTTGTTTTTAAAATTGAAATAGTAACTACAAAAGAATGAAAGAAAAATATAAACAATTGTTGACTAATTCTAAAAGTGAAATTCCTAATCGTAGAGGAAACCGATTATTTGCACATTATAAATTTTATAGTTTCGATTTTACCCACAAAATATATGTCAATTCATTCTTGGCACTTTGTGCGAGGAGTTTCCTAGCAACACTAGAGCACCTAGAGAACTTATACTTGAGTTTTTACGATCTGTTTATAGCTATAGGTGAACACACGCCTTGTTTCGCACTATGTGTGATTAGATAGCATTGAAAGACAATCGATGGAACTTATCAGCTAATTGTTTTCTTGATAACGACAAAAGACACAATGGCAAAGTGACAAGCTGCAGCGCATAGTTGATATGCCTATGAAAAGTGTAGTGTGCAAAAAGCTCTACGGCGCCAGTGTTGTTTATCACCCATACATAGACACAACGACGACGACACACAGACAGTTGGTCCACTGAATAAATGAATTTAAATACGCAATATTTTGTCAATAACAAAGTTCAACCACGGAACGCATTCGTTGTCGGCCATCAGCATCAGAAGCGAAACGAAAATAATGCCCGTGGCAATAATTTTGGCAGTCACACGTTCAACATTTGTATCTGTTTCGATAAACAACAAACAATAATACTTGGACACTCCGTCAAGCTTCCCCCACACACAATAATATTTCAAGGTCATCCCTCAATTAATATACTAAATACCTTTTGCATGCGTGTGTATGATCATAAATATACTAAATGCATTGGTATGCGTATGACCAATAATAACCCAACTACAATGTTTATTTGTATGTCTGTTTCTTTTTTGTTTTTGGCTTGCGTTATCCAATGACTGTTTTGCACTTTTTATTCAACATTAACTTACAGTTAAACATTGACAAGACATTCGAAACTAATATTTAGTGTGTGTGTGTGTGTATTTTTGTGTGTTGAGTGCGGGTCTTTTGTCTTTGTTTAAACAAAAACAATACATTGGCTGTATCATATTCCCGTTCGCATTCTCGTTCTGGTTTTCAGTCCTTTTGCATTTCCGCCTTTCACATCTCTCGCTCTCTCTTTCGGTCACTCTCTAGTCATTGTAGCTGTAACGCTGCTTCACGGTGCGGTATTTTTTCAACGAATACAACGCCTCCACCTCCTTGGCGAGGTAACGTCCCTGGGCCAGGAGAGCCACGATCTTTTTGGGATCGCGCTCATCCTTGTTGTTTATGAACGCATCATGGATTTGTTTGCGAAACTTTTGCGGCCCATTCAGGCCGGGATAATCACGGCCCAGGTACTGTAACTGCAATGGAATTTCACGTAACATAAGTTCCAGTTTTCCAGTTGCCCCCTTCCAATTGGGTGCAGTTGCACGTGGTGTGCAGTACACTCATTTTATTTAATTGTTACTTACGTGCTTGTAAAGAGTAATAACTTTGGAGCGCAGCTCTGACATCCCCAGTAATAAAACGTATTTGTTTAACAGTTAAATGCAAAAATATGACTAAAACGTTGCGAATTTGTTGTCTTTCGGTTGCACTTCAGATTAGAGGTGTGTGACCGCAAACAAAATATGCAAGATATACCAAATCTGAAAAATACTAGAGTGGAATGACTCGTAAGTGACCGCGGGACAGTGCGTTATGAAAATACAAAAAGCCGTTATCTCGGTTTTTTGATAATTATCGTTAATCAAATAGCTTGCAGAATATTATTTACAAGCTAAATACAATTAACATTGTTAATATCTAATCTTGCGTCAGGGCTATAGTAATGAAACCAAAAACAATTTTTATACTATGTTCGCTCATATGACGGTCACACAGTACTGCGCTTGAGTTGGCAGCACTGCACAATGTTCGTGACAGCCGGCCGCAATTTATCCAGTTTTCTAGTGCGGTAAGTGCACATGCAATTTAGCCATTATTAAATGCCAATCTTAATAACAATTTCCAATTATAATTCATAGGAATCGCGGTATTGCAACAAACTGCGTAAGAATGGCAAGCGAGGTGGAGAAGGCGCAAAGCGCCGCAGCCTCTGAAGACACCATTTTTGGCAAGATTCTACGCAAGGAAATTCCATGTAAATTTATCTACGAAGACGAGAAGGTGAGTGACGAGTGCAAAGTGCGACAAATAGTTTAATCTATAAAATTATCGTGCGGATTAAAGCAATACGGTTTTTATTGGTATAAAGATGTAATTTAATTAATTCTAAATCTGTTGTACAGTGTGTGGCATTCAATGATGTAGCGCCTCAGGCTCCCACACATTTTCTGGTCATACCACGCAAGCCGATTGCACAGCTTTCCCTAGCCGAGGACGGCGATGCCGAGTTGCTGGGACATTTGATGCTTGTGGGTCGCAAGGTGGCCAAGGATCTGGGACTTGAGAAAGGTTATCGTGTGGTCATTAACAATGGACAGCATGGAGCACAGTCCGTTTACCATTTGCATTTGCACTTTTTGGGTGGTCGTCAAATGCAGTGGCCACCTGGCTAAAACTATTCGATTGCTTAACTAACATTTAACAAGAAGAAGAATTGTTAGCAAAAAATAAAGTAATAAAAAGTTTTAAAAACTAGAAAACATATTGTAAACATATACATTGTAAAAATTAGAAACGTTTTCTCGTTGTTGGAAAATTGAGCTTAAATTCGATGGCATTGCCAAGAAACTTTCGCAGTTTGCCCTCATTGCGAGATTTGTGCTCAAAACTTTGCGAGTCTAGGCAATTGAGAAGTATCTCATCCGTGCCCAGCTGACTGGCAATTTTGCCCGACCCCCGCAAGCAGCGGTTGGTCAACAAATCCAGTTTGGTGCCCACCACAAGGATGGGGACGTGTCGCCGCTTTAGGATGGGACGTAGTCGATAGTGGCGATATCGGCAAATCTGACGCAATGGCTGATACAGCCAATCGTGCAGGTTGTCATGGGTGCTCATGCGCAATAGATCGTATACGAGGATAATGCCATCAATGTGGCGATAGAGGAGATTGCGATGCTCCCGAGGCATGCGCAGCGTGCTCTTTAAATCGTAGAATTCAATAAAATGTGGCACCATGTCGACACCGCTACGTCGTGGAAATAGTTCCATTCCTGTTGGGCTCGACAATGAGGAGGAGGATGTCCACTCGGGCGTTGGGGGCAGCCAAACATAGCGCGGATGCTCGTGGAGACGCACTTGAACATTCCACCAACAATCGCCAACGCGACGGGTCGCTGGCGTCGGTGTATCTTCGCTTTTGGCCAGCAAATCTGTTAGTCGCGACTTTCCAACACCTGCGGAGTTACGATATAATCTTTAATTCAAATAACTGAAACTTCCGAGTTCAAGTTTTGCTGTTACCTGCATCGCCGAGCACTAAAATTCGAGCAGTGAGAACGTGCTTCATTGTTTGTTGTTCCATCGTTGTTTTTAGTTTTCGAGTGCTGTAAATAAAAGTTTTGCTTGTTTCGCTGTAATTTGTGTTAATGATTGTTCATAAATTCCGTCTATTTAATTGTTTATTTTATTTGGCGCTTATTGTCAAATATTTATTTGTATTTATCGAAAAATGATCTATCGACTTAGATAATGCAAAGGTGCGCATTTATCGAAGTCACCTGAGCAAGTTTCTGGAACTTGTATATTTCTTATGTCACAAACTAGGGTCACACTGATCGTTTACAGTTATTGCGCGCTTCCAATCGGTTTGGTTTTTCGCTCGAGTTGCAATTGTGAAATAAAACGAAAAAACGATACAAAGTAGTTGTAATAGTTTCAAACATTTGTTTATTCTTTATAAACGTTCCTCATTTCGTGTCATTTCATTTGTGTTCGTGTTCACATCAGTGTATTTATATTTTTTTTTATCATTAAACTACACACAGACGCTCTTGTGGGTGTCTGTGTGAGTGTGTGTGCGGCTGGAGTCTCGCATACACTTGTTATTTTGCTTCATTTGGTTGTTGTTGTTGTTAAATTCTTTGGTTTTTTCGCATTGAAATAAAATAATATATACTTGTAGCTTGCAAATACAGTTGCATCGTCATATATATATACTATATATTATTTTATATATAGTATGCAGTTTATTTAATAATACATATATTTCAATCGTTTTCGTTTTTTTTGCATTTTTGTTTTTGCAGTAATTCAGTTTTGCAATTAAGATTTGGTAAGAGCTTTAAAACATATACTCGTATGTATTATGTATATATTTTATGTTCATTTTCATATAGTAAATATAATTGATTTAAAATTCAAAAAACAGCTATAAACAGTTTATCATAAACAACAAAACTCCGAAAAAGAGCTTAATGATGAGAGGTGAGTTACGCAGCCGCTTTCGCGACGCGCCGCGTGTTTGAAGTGTTAGTGTGGTGAAAATTGTAATGTGTGTCGAGTTCGGTTGATTTGAGTTGAGTTTCGTTTGCCGCGAGTGTAAATAGTGATAGTGATGTGGTAAACTAATGGAAATGCCCAACAAGTGGGGCGCTTGAACATCGACCTACATATGTGGTACGTACATATGTATATGTATATATGTATATTAATGCATTATTTATATGTATGTATATTGTATGGTTAGTTTTCATACTATGCGGTGCTGTGGTGATTATGTATATCTCTTCATTTTAACTATTTTCTTCCGTCTTGCGGTATTTTATTTTGTATATATATAAAATGTTGTTTATCTGGAATATATATATGCATGGTATTTCTGGTATGTATGTATGCCGGTATGCATTTATGTATGTCGCTTATGTAATGCACACGCTATGTGGCCTTTTAACTCATTATATTCAACATCAAACATTGCCCTATATCTTGGTTTACCTATTTGTCTTTTAAATTATTTATTCTTCTGCTTGTATTTGTCATTATTGCATTATTTCTGTTTGCCTAACACACTCATACACGCATTATATATTGTATGTAGGTGCAAATCGCTCTATATTCTCCTTCGAATCCTTCAGGTGCGCTCTATATAGTAGTTTTCGTGGATCGATCGTGTTTCGTATGGTGTTTTGCTAAATGCCTTTATGCCTGATTTATCGAATATATAAATTACATACATAAATATCTAAAAATAAAAATACATGGACTTCTACAGTTTTGTTGTTCTTATCTTTTCATTGTTTTTTTTTTTTTGTCTTTTTTTTAGTATTTTATATCTTTAACTATTATTAGTATTGTTTGTTTATTTTCAACTACTGATTTGTGCTTTTTGTGATGGCTTCTGCGCTGCTTTTTGACTGCTGCGTTTAGAAATAATACAGATACGTACGTTACATGCAGTATACACAGTATTGTACGACTAACGGTAATCATATAGAACTATATATGGTAGACATCCATGTGTATTACTAATACATACAGACGTGTACGACTCTTCTTTTACTTTTGTTTTTGGTCAGTTCGTGGGTGGCTCTGTGTCGTGTCTCTGTCTCTGTGTATGTGTGCATGTGTGTGTGTGTGTGTGTGTGTGTGGTGAGTATGTACATGTTGAGTATGTGTTGTTACACTGCCGTCGATAATATTAGGGACAGCGTAAATGTGTGTAAATGAATATACCAAAACTAAAAATAAAGAAACGCAAATGAAATTATTGTATTTTTTATTTGTTGTTAATATTTATATATGTATGTATATGCATATATAGAAATATGTATATATAATTTGTTTTGTTTTGTTTTTTTTATTCATTCATCAGTTTAAATCAATAATCAACATCATTTTATATAATTCCATATAATTTGTTTAATATGCAAGTATTTATGTATATATATATATAGTTTGTTTTCTTGTTGTTGTTGTTGTTGCTGTTGTTGTGGTAAGTTTTGTGTCTTTGTTGTTGTTTATTTGGTTTTGATAATTTACAGTAATTATTTGGAAAAGCAAAGTACGTATTTTTTTGTAATATTTTGTTTAGTTTTTTGTTTTTTTTTTTTATTGAACAATACTCGTAATTTGTTGTAGAATTTGTTTGCCTGTCTTTAAATTTTATTTATATATATATATTTGTAATTTAGATGAATTATATTACATAAATATTTGGTTGGTATTTTCAGTTTGCAATTTGTTGCTGTGTCGTGTTATTCTTTACCATTTTCATTTTGTTGTGAACATAACTACAAACTGTGTACGAGATTTTCGTAGATCTCAAACTACGCATTTACCATTATTACATATAATTTATTATAATCATTTATATACCGTTTTGTTAAATATTTTTTACAGGACAAAAACATCTAATTCAATAGTTAATTTTACTTTTGCAATATGGAAATAATCAAATCAATTAATCAATTAAATATAGCCTGCTCTCTGAGTGGAATGCCCTAAATATAATCGTATTCGTTCCTCAGATTGCAGTTTGTTATATTTGTTCTTCTTCTTCGTCTTCGTCTTCAATTTCATCATCTCCTTCTTGCGGATGTTGTTGTTGTTGTTGTTCATTGAAAATACCAATTTAGTAGGTTTTTGTGCACAGGCTGCACAACGTTATAGAAGTATATAGTATATATAAACGTATGTATATTGTTTAGATTTCAATGTATATATATGTATGTTTATATATACTTGAATATAATATAAATAGTAATAACTATTATTGTTCTTAATATTTCTTGTTTTAACATTTTACTTTTGCTTTAGTTTAGTATTTATTTATGTATATTTTCATTATGTCCTAATATGCTTTTCCAAATCATTAATCAATCATAGTTATGATTAACAACACCGAAAAAAATACCAAACTGTTGAGATTAGTAGAAACCTTAAGAGAGCCTTTTTGAAGCAACTAAACTTGAAATTAATTTAGATACTATAGTATAGAATAGAATATATATAGAATAGAATTTTCGGAAGAGTAGAAGAGGGCTAACTAAAGGATCGAATAATGCTTATATTGTGAAATGTTCGATATACGATAGGTATTTTTTTTGTTTTTAGGGTTAGGGTTTAAACTGATGATATATTCCATTGAAATCACGCTTTAAAGTTAAACTTTTGTTATTTGCTTTTATGTTTGTTCTTCTCTTTTCCTTTTGTGTTTTGGTATTATTTTATTTTTATTCTGTTCTACTTATACGTCTGATTTACCAAACCTCAGCGTTGTGTATACATAACATTAGTCTATGCAGGGGTTATATGTAATTTGTTTTTCTTTTTTATTCGTAATATAATATATTTTTATTTGTATTTTTGTTTTACTTCTTCATTCATATGTCTGTCATGTCTCATATATATGTTGATGTTTAATATACTTACACAATTACAATAATACATAATACAATCGATAATTAAATATAATAAATTAATTTACATAACAGTTTTGTCTTTTGGTATTTTCATTGATTTTCTAATAAACTTTCAACAGTTTTCGTTTTTTGTTTTTGTTTTTGCTTTTCTTTTTGTAAGATGAGAACAAAATAATAATAGTTTTACTTTATTTTAAATGAATCAAAAACTTAACACGTTAAAATGATGATTTAGTTGATTTTTTTGTTTTGTTTTGTTTTTGTTTTATATATATTTGAGTATATAGAGTGTTTTGAATTATATTTTTGTAACATACTCGTAGATTTTTCATTATCTCATGACAACAACAATAAAATACTAGAAATTTTCTGCATTATTTTCGAAATAAATGTGATTAATCCAATTCAATACGAAACTTTTCTTGATTAATTTATTGCAGGCGCAAAGTTGGATAAATTGCTTCTTTTTTGTTTTTTGAATGGATGAACCAATGTAAGTGGAACTTAAATTTCTAAATTCATTCTAGTTTCTTTGACTTGATTTTTTTTCCTTTTATTTCCATTTTGTTTCCAAAGGCTTGTAATATATATGTTTTTGTGTTTTTAATCAGATTTGATTGTGTTGTTGATAAACTGCGCGGGCTACGATATTTATATTGATTGTTGTTTGTTGTGGGGTTTGTTGAGGTCCTTCGAGATCCATAATAGATCCATTGGATCAGTAGCTGATGATGCATACGATTACAATGACGGTTCGCTTGAGTTATCTTTGGTTTTTTTGTCTTTTCCTTTTGCCATAACGTCTGATACTTAGGTGTGCTGTAATGCTAAATTAATTCTATACTTTATGCTTTTAAAATGGGGGAACTTCAAGTAGAAACTCACCTGGATTTGTCAGCCGTGTAGCGTTTACTTCATATTCTTAAGTATTTCGTCAGTTTCCTCGGGATCCTTGAGGGTATGCCATTGGGCAATGGGTCGACGAGGCGATGCCAACATATCGGACCAATGGCGCAACTCAGTTCCAGTGCCCATGCAGCCAAGTATACAGCGTCCAATGGGCTCAGAGGTGCCAATACGATCGTAGTCCACAACGGTAACAACAAGACAGATTTTCTAAATAGATTTCCCGGCAAACAAAAAATATAGATTCCATTGATTAGTCGATGTTGTTATCAAGTTTCCAACATTTTAAACGGTCTTTTTTATCTCGGGGGAGGGACAACTATGCGTTGAGCATAGAACTTTCGAGTTGAAGAACTATTATTATGGTTTTGTAGTATTTTCAGATATACGTGTTCTGTTTATGGGGCTTTCGGGGAAGGAAAACTGTTTGGTTTACTGGTTACAGGCAGATACTACGAATTCTGTATTGGAAAGCATTTTACAAAAGGCATATAGTTTTCAACTACAGCTGAATTTGAATATATATATTTTGAATTTTTGTGCACTTGTTGTTTTGTTTTTTTTTTTTTGGGAACATGGTGCAGTAGCTGGAACAGATTGGCTTGTTTCCAGAAGTTCGGTCAGCGTAGAAGAACAATTTAGTTTTGTTTTTTTTGGGGAGCGGGAGAATTCCTTCAAAGAATTAAATACAAGCTTTTTTTAGGAGTTTATCTAAAGGCGGGCGACATATTTTCAAGCATTACAAAAAGCGCCATAAAATATTACAATTCTAAAGTGATACGATATGGTATTTAGCTGTGATTAATTATTATGGATTGATCGAAATATGGTACGAGTAGAATAACAAGCATATCATGCATTTGACTAGGCTTTGGAAATAATAATTGTATGATACAGAAAATAAATTGTTGGTTATTTTTTTATCTTTCATCATAGAGTGAAAAGCATATGAAGTAGTTGGTATATTTTGTGGTATGTGGTATATGTTAGTAATTGTGTGGTATTTTTTTGTTTTTTTTGTTTTTTTGGGGTGATATTCGCAATGATCTTATACAAATGTACACACATAGATTGTTTTGTCTTAACCTGCGGCTAATGAACAAATTACTTTTCTTTATTAATTATTTTTGTCAACATTTAAGCTGTAGCCAAAAAAGAAAAATGTTCATTAAATACGTGTAAACGAAAATGTATAATATTCAATCCCATTCGTCGTAAATCTTTTCCTTTTTTTTTTTGTGATGTGGTCAGAATACTACTTTTTTTTTTTATTTTTTGGGGCAGGTCTCGGACTAGCACACGTAACCAGAGTTCTTTTTGATCAGATATATATTTCATTTTTCATGGATGTATGTATGGGTTTTTTGTTTTTTTTTCATGTTGATACGCTATACTTCTCTGTGGTGTGTTATTAGGTTATTTCTTTTTGAACTTGTACTGTATTTTGTTGTAGTATTATTGTTGTAGTAGTTTTTGGTGGTGCGATTGGTTTATTTGGTTGGTTGGTTGGTTTAATCGATATTCAAATCAGAAGACAGTGTCAAAATAATGTACCCATTATTGTGGTGCATTATTGACGCCGCTGAGATAGTTTGCGATAGTTTGTATTATGGAAAGAGTAGTAGGTAGTTTATAAGTAGTATTTTGTAGTATATTGTAGTAAGGAGTGAGAGTTGAGAGTGTGTATCTTTTCGAATTCGATTCGATACTTAAAAGAATGCTTTTTTTTCAATTCAATTCAATTCGATTCGATTCTATCGACTGCTCGTGCACTGCGAGAGCGCGCCGCACTACTGCTGCGCTCTCAAAAAATGTTTACAGTAAAACAATAACTACGAGTACAATATATGTAGTTGGTAGTATTATTAGTAGTAGTTGTTGTAGTAGTAGGAGGAGGAGACTTGTGTCTGTGTGGGGTGTTTTTCTCATTCTCATTCTTTTTTTTTTGGAATTGATCTGTAGTTGTAACTACGAAAAGCGACCTACAACTGAACTCAATTGATTGTCATTTTTGTCTGTGTCTGTGTCAAAATCAACATCGAACATATATAGATATATCATATATATAAAAAATATTTGAAAACCAAATCATTAGCTGAGCTAAGCACAAAATTAAAAAACATCTTTTTTTTTTTTGATTTATCACAAAAAGATTGTCAATCAAACTACACAAAGTAAAAGCAAAATTAGGTTCTGATTTTTCACGCACTGCGCTCAGCATTTTGTCATAATATTTACAGCCGGAATGTGGGCGTGGCAGTCGTTGGGCAAAATTTTTGTATATATATATAAGTATATAGAGTATTATATATATTTATAAAAACCAAAAAACATAAAGCAAAAAAAGTGTTTTTGTTTAGATTTTTAGATTAAAATACAACATTGAACATTGAATACGTTTTGATTAATTTTGATTTGTTTGTTTTTTTTTTTGTTTTGGGGCACACATAGTAATAAAGAGTAGTATTTAAGTTGGAATTTTTTGGAGGTTTATTTGGGCTAAACGAAAGTTTGTTTTTGTTTTTTTTTTTGGCTATCCATTTTGGTTTAGTTTTGGTATTTGTATTTGTTTGTTTGTAGAGTTTAAAGAGTAAAGAGTGAGATTGTTGTTATTGGAATACGAATACGAATACGAGAATACGAGTATTCAACACATGTAGTAGTATATATAAATATATAGAGTTATGTATATAAACAACAACAATTGCACGAAAGAGGCTAGTGTGAAGGCGGGTTCGTTACTCAAACTTTGTTTTGGTTTATTTAGTTTTTGGTTTGATAGTTCGGAAGGGACAGCTTTGGTTACAGTAAACGGTTAGGTAGTAGTAGTAAGTAGTTGTAGTAAAAGTAGTAGTAGTAGTAGTAGTAGTAGTAGTAGTAACAGTAGTAGTAGTAGTAGTAGTAGTAGAGTAGTAGTAGTGGTTTTATAGGATAGTATAATACATTCTCGCATACTTGTATTTGTTCAAATGGTACTTCAAATGAGAACGACTCATTATAGTAAGGGTTGAGGGTGCATTTTTTGATACTTGTCTTCTTCTTTTTCAAACGTTTGCCATTTTGCATGATTGCAATTTTCACATATGGATCTATAAAATAGAAAAAATTGAAAGAAAGAAAAAGAAAACATTTTCTTTTTATAATAATAAAGTAAAAACTTTGAAGTTGATGAGCAGATTTTTGTTTTTCATTTTTTGTTTTCTTTTTTTTTGTTTTTTGTTTGGTAATTTTCAACACACACATATATAGAAAGAAAAACGTTACATAAAACTCTCGATTAATAGAATATATAGAATATTGTTCATATAGATTGAAACAACAAATTGTACTTGATAAGAAACGAAAACAACGATTATCAAATTCGAACAAACGAAAGCTGAAACTCTTCAGTTCAGTAAATCACACCTCACACAATAGGATTTTTGCAAAATAAAGCCTTATATGCTCAAGGCTTAGCATTTAAGTATTCATTACGTTGAAATATTATCAACATATGGAAAATCGCAAGAGTTACAAAAGCTACGAGAAAGTTACATAGTTTATTTTACTTCAAGATTTTTGGTTTCTACTTTCGTTTGCTTCTCGAAATTTCAAAATCAAATCGACAGATAGTTACGATATTATTTAGATATCAAAGATAAGTTAGTTTTTTACTTTACGAGAACACAGTAACACGTTAAACTCAAGGCAGACAACTGATAAATCATAAGATACGAAAGAATATTGATATAGTGTTTTGTCTCATCATAGAATTTGAATTGATCGAATATATATATCACAATAGAGCACAATGGGAACAAAAATGTCAATTGCTTTTCCGAAAACATACTTGAAAATGTTCTTTTGTTTGTAAAAGCCTAGAAGAACTTGATATGCCCATCGTCGATACGGTAGGGCATTCATTGGGTCGGATATATTCACTGGCAACGTTCTCGTTTCTTTCGCTCTCCCAGCTTCAGCGAGCATGGAGAGCCGAAATACTATACGTATACTTGATGCGAGAGTGTCAGAATACGAATTAGATTACATGCAAAAGTGTAGCTAGAAGCAAGCGAATTTCAATTTACTGCTAATACGAGAATTTAGCAATATTTTATTGGAATTTTGCAGATTTGTATATTTTGTTTTTGTTTTTTTTGTAGTTTTAGTTTTGCCAGGCAATAAGTCGAAAAAAACTGTGCAGAATTTCAAGATGGAAACGTTGCCAGACCAAAATATATCCATGGTATTAAATGATATCAGTTTGATTTATTGTTGATATTATTATTGATTTTTAGCGTACGCGATATTACATAAAAGTTTTTTTTTGTATTGTTAAAGATATGCAAGTCGAAAATTTGCGCTAAATAATTATTAGTTGAAAAAGGTTGTTTGTTGTTTGTTAGATTGAAAATTGAAAAATTGGTCAAAAAGTAATTGGGAATAAAATTGGAATACTTTGTTGCGCTCTCTCTCTGCAAACGTTGCCTTGGCGCTTGCATTTCATCTGGTTTTTGCTTTTGGTTGTTCTTAACATTTACATATTATATATAGTAAATCAAGTCACAAGATATACAAATCAAGAATCAAATCATACGTAAAATCAATAATCAAAACCAAATACAGTACACTGGGCTATAAATATCATATATATAAAAACACACACGTATAAAGAGATAGACATTGAAGCGTTGCCAAAACTGCAATTGCAACTCTCTGAATAATACGGGAAAAGTCGCATCTTGCATTTTGACAACGCTTTGGTATAACGCTATATTACCAGACAATCCACCGACATCCATTTTCTTCAAGTTCTTGGCCTCGAGTATGACGACTGTTAGTTTTCCGGCGGTCGGCACGTAACGCAGCGAGAAGCAAATGTCACCAAGCTTTTCCTGTGGAAATTCGATAGAAAATTAAAAAAGAAATCCCATGGATTAGTACTATACGGTTACAAACGCAAAGCGAATTTACAACATTGAACACTTCACATAAAGTCTAAGGAGTTACATTTAATCAGTTTCATATATTATGTATTATTTCTATTCGAAATGGGTTTCGATCACACGAGTCAGTTTAAAATAAGAAATTGTTTTATGGGACTTTGGGCATTTTTAGTACGAAGAACATCATCGAACCTGGGCACACTGGAGATAAGGAATACCTGAAGAATAATTACTGATTCACAATAAGTGAATGAAATATCGTTAAAGTGAATTTACTTTATTAAATAACAGTAAAGTTAGTTGCCTGGTTCAGTCAGAGAGTTTATTTATTTTTTTTTTGTATTGAGATGAAACTGTAGACTCAATTAGCAAAGACTTTAATATATTAACCAAAACTCAAATGGTTTACTATACAATATATAATACGATACAGTTTAAGAAACGAGGATACACAATTTAAACAGTTAATATTCTCACGAAAATCAAATCAAACTCAAATAGAACATTGAATCTCATTTACGAGTACGTTTTATATATTGGCTTTACAGGGGATGATATACGGAATACGTTTTACAAGTTACGGTATAAGGTTTTTGGTACGATATCATACTACGTAGTATGTATGATTACATTTACTTTAGTTGGTAATGGGTTGTTTAATTGGTGGACACAAAACGAAATAAGTACATGGAAACACATTTACTGCACGTCTTAGAGCTTCGATATTGTTGAGTGTGAATATATATATATATATATTGACATTGTTTATATATATTTGATGTATATAGTATGTGTAAGTGGAACTCAAAAGAAAGTTGATTAAGAACCAAACCTAAAACAAACAAAACAAACTTATTGATATTTGGTTAGCGTGTTCTTTGTTTGTTTGTTTGTTTGTTTTGTTTTGTTTTGTTGTTATTTCATTGTTTGTTTTCTTGTTTGCTGTTTACAGGGATTCCAGACACAAACTTACACAGTTCAGAAGTATAGATTTATTAGTTATATTTTAAACACCCAGCTCAAAACCGATTGAAAAATATAAGCAAAATGAGAGATTATGACAGAGAGAGAAAGATACAGAGAGAAGTTTGAGATTGGCCGATTCATATTTATTTGTATTATATGTACAGTTGGGTCTTCAAAGTTCTTTGGATAACTATATGAGCGCAAGGCCTCAAAAAGTAAGGAAATCAAAATGTTTGAGATATATATAGAGAGAGAGAGAGAGAGTTTTAGAGATTTGTAGACAAAAATAGAAAGAGAACGAGCGAGTATTATATTTATGTATATGTACATGAAAGGCATTCGAGTAAGAATATAGTATATATATATTATTTTACAATTTGATAAAGGTTGCACTATCTAATGCATTATCTAAATATATATTTTTTTTATTATATTTTGTAAATAAACCCTTGGTTGGCTGGAACCACTTGCATTTGTTTTGGTGTATAAAAAGGGGATTTTCAGATTTCGGTTTTCAGTTTTTGCTTATCGATGCTGTTATCGATATCGGTTGTACACTAATCGATTGCCAATTGCTTAATACACTTATCCAAAGCCAGCAATTTGTACAAACTAACCTGGGATTTTTGTTAAAAGAAATTCAACTAAGTATTTTACTATATTAATTGGTGTGTTCTTTTTTTGAGTATTATTATTAAAATAAACAATCTTATATAGAGAGAGAGAGAGAGAGAGCGAGCGAGCGAGCGTAACAGAGTGAGAGAGAGAGGTAGCAAGAGAGAGATAGAGATAGGAAGAGAGAGAGAGAGAGAGAGAGAGTTTTTGAGTAGTCACTTACCGCTACTTTTTGATTTTGAGTTTTGAATTTGAGTTATTGAGTTTGAATTGAAAGTTTTTGGCTTTTTTTTCATGGGCTTTCAAAAATGTCTCAAGACTTTGAATGTCGAAATGTTGGGTGAATGTTTATGCGGACCAGAATATAAACTCAATAAATAAACTATCAAAAACAACAAACTAAATTAACGTAAAAAATATAGAAAATAGAAAAAACTTAAGAAAAAATTGTTGATCATTTGTTTTCAGTTGTTTTTGACTGTCATCGAAGCTCTGCTTAAACATTACAGCACACAAACAAGTTGCAAATTATAAAGTATTTTTTTTTTGGTTTATATATAATGGCATTATACAAATATCGGTCGAGACAGCGACACAGTTAAGGAACATAAAATGTACATATTTTGTATTTAATTTCTTTTTGTTGTTTTAATCGAAACACGAAAGAAGCATTTTTACAGTTTTTCTTTATAAACATAAAATTTATTTTTCAATTACAGATACATTTTATTTTTGAATTTTATTAATTTTTTTTTTTGTTGTTGGTATTTTTAACGGAACGAAACACAAACACAACGAAAATAACTTGAACACATTTATGAGGACAACAACCAAAGCAAATAACGATAATTATGAATTGTCTCCCAAGGAGAGTATCGATACTTACATGTTTCCAGATAATTCAGATATGATTCCAGATGTCGTTTAACCGATATGAGTCAAATTTTTGTTCGAGTAGAGTAGAGTAGAGTTTTTGATTTGGTTTTTTTTTTTTTTTGAGTTTCAATTTGGTGAATTTTGAGACACGATTGTATAGATTTGGTTTTTTGGTTTTGATTTGATTGTTATTAGCGATACGTTCAAAAATAATTAAAGAGAAAAATGAAGAGCATATTAAAGATTTTTCAATTACAGTTCCATTAGAATTTCAATAAAGTTGGCAAATTTGAAAAAAGAAAATGTTTTGCTTCAACGAATTTGTTTGTGTACAAGTTGTTCGCATCGGTGTGTGAATGTGTCATGTTGTCTGGTTCTGTGGGGTGTGTACTTTTGATAGAGTATATAAATAGTCGGAGAGTATAGTTTTTAAGCGAAAAAAAACATGCAATTTGATTTCGTGGTATGTCAATATATTGCAAAGATGTTTTTGGTGTAGGTTTCGCTTGCTAAACTAATTGATTGTTAATTAAAAAAAGTTTATAATACATAGTGTGCCTTGAATACCATTGCAGTTGATTGTTTTTCGTTGACTTTTTCGTTTAAGCTGAATTTCCATCTTTTAAAAATTCCCATTTTGAGATCTGTTTTACTACAAAGTTTTTGAATTAATTTTTGTCAATGATGTGAAATTCCAAGGTTGTTTTTGGTTTAGTATTTTAACCGGAGTATTTAATATAGTATATTTTTGATGAAGTGGGATTTAAAATCGAACTGCAAGAGCATTAAATCTTCGGTTAGCCGAAGAATTCTTATTCCTTCTCATTTGAAATTAAATTCTTGCATTCTCAGGCCAAATTGTTTCAGTGTTTTAAAGTGCATTTTGTTGTTTTTTTGTTTGTTGTGTGCGTGTTTTTGTGTATTATTGAATAGATTTTGCTTTGCATTCATTTAAATAAATTAGACCAATTTGAAATAATTCGTTTTAGATGCGAGTGCAAAAGTCGATTACTACTTTAGGGCTTCTTGTAAAGTTTCCAATCAAAGTGCAAAAATTAGGGAAAATTTTGTGTGTACAGTGTGTTTTTATTTTGTTGTGTAAGTGGAAGTGTGCGTGGGAAATTTGTGTCTAGGCTTGCGGCATGGGAAATTTGGTGGGAAATTTCCATAAATTTCTTTTAGCTTTTTATTCAAGGGCCATGCTGATTCTGATTAATCGTTTTGTTGATTTGGAATCATTTCTTATGCCACAAATTTTCTCAACAAAATAATATTGCAGTGTGATTATTTGCATTGTGGAAAATGCTAAGGTTAAGTTCATAAATTCTTAAGATTAATAGCAAAAATTCAACTACAATATTAATGATGCGAGAAAAGATGCAGACATAACATTAGAAAGTTGAGAAACAGCGCGTTTAATTATTATATGGTTATATAAGTTTATATAGTTTAGGATTGATTATCATGGTAACAGTTACATTAATATATATGTATATATATAGTTGGGAATTAGCTGTTTACAGTGTCTGTGTGTGGGTTAATTTTGTTGGATGTGTTTACAGGAGAGATAGATAGATAGAGAGAGAGCGACAGATCAAAGAGACAGAGCAAGTTTTACATAGTAGTATTGTAGTATATAGGAAACAAAAGAAAGATTATAACAAATCATGTATGCAAAATGTGTTTATTGTTTAATTTTTTATAATTTTTTTTTTTTTTGGGTTTTGTAAAAACTTTAAAGTATTTTTTCATTGTATTTACCTTCTACAAAAGTTCAAGAAAACAAGAGTTTTTTTTTTTTGTAATTTATAGTTATGTATGTATTGAAAACAATTGTTGGGGAATTGGAGAAAGAGAAATTGAAGAGTTTATATATTTCAGTTTGTATTTTGTTGTACTCTGTGTTGGTTAAAGTTTCAAACAGAAAAAATATAGAAGTTATAGTAGAATGTGCAAAAAAATTAAAGTCTGTTTTCAGTTTTTGCGTTTTTTTTTTTAGTTTTCGGCAATTGTTCATAAACTTTGCAAACAAAGTTGATGAAAGATTACCGTAGCTTGTAAATGTTTTTTTTTTCGTATAATATATTTATACTTGTACTTGTTAAATGATTTTATTATTTATATTTGCATTTTGAACTGGGTGTGTTTGAAAGTTGAGTAAAAGTTTTGCACTTTGCTGTCTGTTAACGCAGTTTAAATTGTTATTGTTTCTGTTGTACTTGGCGGGGTCAGAGAGTGAGATTATTTTTGAGGGGGAGGTTGGGTATATACTTTTACTTAGAAGAAAGTAAGATAGAGACAGATAGAGAAAGAGCGAGAGAGAGAGAGAGAGTGAGATAGAAAGAGAGAGCGATACGCAAAAGCAAACATCAAAGTTGGTCTTTTGAATTTGGATTCAGTTTTGTATATTTTTATTTTTTGCTATGGGATGTTGTTTTTATTTTTATGGAAATGCGAATTACATACACACAAAACACACAATTTCTGTTTATTCGGTATAATTCGGTATCATAATGGGAATACTTTGGTATAAGTTACACACAAGTCAACACGCTTTGAGTATTTTCTGTTTCTGTTTTCGTTTTCGTTTTTTTCTTTTTTGTTTTTTTCGACTGTTATTTGTGGGTAGAACTCAAATGAATCTAAACATATTCAAATTATAAGCAACAGTTGTTGTTTAAGTTATTGTTGTTGTAGTTTCGTATACATCTTGTTGTAAATTGTTGTTGTTTCTTTTTGGTCACAAAGTTGAAGTGAACACAACAAAATTTCAAATGAAAATCAAATAAACTTGAGACACTTAGAGGCACATTTAAGTATTTTTTTAAGTACATATTACACACATAGAGTGGAAACACCATCGAGGAAAATGCCCGCCCCAAAGAACATATTCAAAAGAAATGAAAATGTCAAAGAAAACGTAACGTAAACGTAAATATATTTCTTGTTTTGTATACGTATATAGTAAGTAGTGTTTGTGGAGCTGTCATGGTCCAATCTCTACATACCTGTCCACCTTCACCCTCAACGCTGACCAGATCACGCCATTCCTCAATGGTTTGCGCCAAATCGATGGTGCACAGCGGCACCTTCACCTCACCAATTTGGTCGTGTTTCGAGAATCGATCAAAGTCAAAGATGGCAAATACGAGCGTCTTGTTCATGGCATCGGCATACGGTAAACTCTGCAGAACTCACACTCTTAATACCCAATTCCAAAACAAGAGGCAAACAAGAGTAAAAATCTTTCTTCTCCACTTACCTTGAATGTGAACGTTTCATTGAAGACGGGGCTGAGGGTCTTACGGTGCACCTTTGTCTCGAATTTCTTCTTCTTGTCGGGCAACAGATAGACCTTCACATAGGGATCCGAAGTGCCGCCCATGTCCAGAGCGGGCAGCTCCTCGGCCTGTATAACGGTTACGGCCAAGCTGTTTGAGTTGAAGTCGTATTCAAGCTGCAATAGACACATTATAGAAAATGATCCGCAAAAAAAGCGGTTCCCATAACGAAGAAAGGTATGAAGCATATTAGTGGAAAGTTGTTGAAAATGTTGAAGAGCTGTGAAACAAGTTATGGATTTTCGTGTGCTGCATTCTAATTTCGTGCAAATAGCAAATATACTTTGTACTTTTCAAAAGCATTTAGTTCAGATTCAAAACGGGTAAAGTTTTCCGAAAGAAGAAGGGTATTTGTAGTTTTGGCTGTTAATCTGGTATATTTTGCACTCTATGGTATATTTTAAATGCAGCGTATTTTAAAATTTTTGAGCATATAAATTTGGTATATTTTATTTTTAATGTATAAACATATCAATATACCAAACACAACGTTTAGTATATTTTTATTACTTTTTGTGGTATATTTTTAAACCGCACTTTTTTTTTTTGCTTTTTTTCTCAGTCGAGCACTCTCGACTGTAGTTATCTTACTTATTTTTATTTTCTTCACAACTTTCGGTGCCTTAACTAAATGCTTTTGAAAAGTCTTCGTTATGGTTCTCAAATTGTTGTACAAAAGTTAAAAAGTTCTTTATGAAGTAATTATGACAAATTGTAGTATACTGTTAATGTTGTGAGCAAGTGATAAAGTTAAAGTTGTATAGTTAAAAAAGAAATGCAAAGTTTTGAGGTACGTATTACTGGCACTCTCGATTGTACTTGACTCGATTTGACTTGACTGGACTTGACTTAAGTGGTGTTTCCTTTGTGTAAAAAAAACGACATAGTGCTTTGGACAATTTCACACATTATCTAGTATTAGGTTAGTTAGTAAGTATTTTCTTTAGGGGGGGGGGGGGGGAGGATAATTAAGTTATTGTAGTGTTGCACTTGAATTGGGCACTTGATAGTTGTAAGAAGCGTTGTTTGGGGATGGGAGAGTGAAAGCTCACCTTGAAGTTGAGTCGCCCCAGCTTTTGTTCGCTCTGTTTGTCCTCTTCGTCGCCTTCTTCGGCATTTTCGGTGAGTTCCTCCATATCAGGCTGAACCTATGGCATACCAGAACCCAATAACTACTAAGATTTGATGGCATTGCAGATACTTACTTTCTCTTTGTATGCCGATCCCAATAACTGTACCGATTTCATATCGACACCCTTCTTACCCTTACCATCTTTGGTTCTTCGCTTCTTAAGGAAACGCCGCACACAAAAGAATATTATACCAAAGACGACCAGGAATACGAGTATTATAATCGCGACCACGCCCCATGTGGGCAAGCCCGTTGTATCGGCCAGTTTCCCAGCGATCTGTTCACCGACATTCTCAATCTTTTTAATCACCGGCATCGAGGTGGTAGTAATTTCTATAACAAAAGATAAATGTAGAATTTAATATAGGAAAACAAGTAAGAGAACTGAAGGGATCTACTGTAAGATAACCGCTATCCATTTGGAATAAAAGAAAAACAGGGCGGTATTATTTCTAAAATATTAATAGTAAAAAAATACCCCAAAATTCTAAAAATATACCAACGTCGTCTATATTTGGTATATTGAGTAGATTGTCAGCCCAAGCTACTGAGTTCCTTAGTACGAAATATACCAAATACTAAAATATACTAAAGGCTATATTTGGTATATTGGCATAGTACTAAAATATACCATTGAGGGCAGAATATACCGCATTTTGCCCTTTCAAAAATATTTCGTTGATAACTTCTACAATTTTTATCTGAGCTATAGTATAATTTTTATATATCTATTCGATTTTTATCGATTTGAGTGGGCGTGGCAATTTTTTTAAACAAGCTTGATGCTGTCGAAAAAAATAATATCTCTATCTCTCATAGTCTCTGAGATCTAGGTGTTCATACGGACAGACAGACAGACAGATGGACTCGGCTATATTGTCTCGGCTGTTGACGCTGATCAAAAATAAATATTATAGGGATGTGCTTTAGTTTGCTTGTTGTTTCTATGGGTAGCGAGTATACGAACAACTATGGAATAGTTGTCTAAAAACTCACCCTCTGGTTCCGCTGTCGTTTTTGGCGCTATTGTTGCCTCCACTTGTGCGATTCTTTGATTCTCTCCCTTCTGATGTTCGGCAGCCTGTGCCGCCACCTGTTCCCGAAAACTGGATTGATGTGTCGTTTCCTCAAGGTTCTGGCTGATCGGTTCCAAATCGGCTGGAGCTGATTCAGCGCCTGTGGCCACAGGCGCTGGCTCCGCTGCTGGCGACTCACCGTCCGTTTTTGCATTTGGCGGCATTTTGCACTGTGTTTATAACTAAAAACCGAAAAAAGAAGGAATGAAGTCCATGCCATTAAAATGTGCTTTGCCTTTTATCGTTTATTCAAAAGATTTTCTCAGTCAGAGTTGCCACTGATAAGCCAAAGCGAGCTGGTTTCTAATTGCGCTGTCACCATTTAAAAATAGACACACAACAACTGAAATCCTACAAAAGTCGTTGGCAATTTAGCGTGGTCAGAATATCCTTGGAAACACTAGAAATGCGTCGTCGTCGTCGTTGAGGGTGTCGACAATTGCTCAGCTATTTCCAAGTAAAAGTACTTTGCGGATAGCATGCCAAGGACACAGACACCAACACACACAACCACACAAGGATAATGTGACATACACCCACACACACATGCACCCTCTCTCTTGTTTAAGCAGCATTCGCTCCACTCGTATTCTCCATTTTTTCTCTCCTTTTTTTTTATTGTTATCCCCTGTGGCGTTTTGCAAATGGTTGAAACGGGTCAAATGACTGGCAGCAAAAGTCATCATAGAAAAGTCGAGTCGATTTAACCTTGGCTGCTTTTAAGATCTCAGATTATTAGACACAAAAAAACAACAACATTTGCTTATCATCAGAATCGAGTACTAATTAGAAAAGTTAACCGAGAAATGAGGACAAGTTGGCGCCAACTCTTGTTGTGTTTTCTTCTTAGGGTATTTCTTAGTTGAACTTGTGAGACTTTAACGTTCCCTTTCATTTCTTTTTAATTTAATTCATTAATATGAAAACCGGTTTGCGCTCTCTCCCATATTTTGTGCCGCTGTGTTTTGTTTCTTATTGTTATTCCTTTCGCTTTTGTTTTGCTTCTCTTGCAATTCATTTTTAATTAAACACATTTTATTTGCCACAACAACAACGCAGACGACAACGACGACGACTTCTGTTTACTTGGCGACCCTTTAATAAAGTTTTTCATATGTACAACCTTTGACCTTTATTTGTTTTCTTTCTCATATTTCTCTGATTGACGTGAGTTGCTTTGACAGGAAGAGACACAAAACCCAAAATAATTGCCTCAATTAAAACTTGAAATTGCTCGCAAATTAAGCTGTTTTATTATTTATAATGAATGCAATTGTAAGTAGAGAGTTTAAAGCTTGTTTATGTGATTTCTTTAGAGAGTTGTGCCTAGAGCGTAGCTCTCGTAACTTTTGGTAACTCGCAGCTGTGTTTATCAGCTGAGCTGCTCTAAAGTTGTCTTATATTTGGCTTAAATTCGTTGAATTTATGTCAATGCCTTGGGCCAACATGTCGTATGCGCAATTTCGTGCCCAAAGCGGACTGTAAATTTGCTGCTAACTGTGCTACTGCTGCTGTTGTGGTTATGCTTGTTTGCACAGCAAATGACGTCAAAGGTAATGGAAAACTATACTCTCACACACACACACACACATACTCGAACTGTGAAGCGACTGCGTGAATTTGAAATGCGAATGGCAAATATGAAACAAATTTAAATACAAATGCGTTGCTTATGCTCGGAAGAGATGTGCTTAGCATAAAAGTCGCCTCGCTTCGCGGTTATTTACTTTTGAGCCGAAAATTCTTCAGTTTAAGCCTCTGACGAAAGACACTTGGCAACGCCCCATAAGCAGCTGCGTCAACGGCTTGTGTGGCGCCACCAGAGACAGAGACAGAGGCCACTGCGGCAAGCCAGCAAGTCTTTTGGCGACATTTTTGCGCAAATCAATAAATTTAAATGCAAAGTCTATTTGAGCCTCTCTCAGCTCCACAACTCTCAACTCTCAAGCAGAGCAGCCAAGTGCTCTTAGCACAGCCCCAGTTGTTGTCGTTGGATGTTGGGTTAAGTGAGTTTTGCGAAACGGAAATTGAGTTTGCCTGATGAATTGAGAGACAAAGGCGCATTTCAATTGACTTGAAGTGTAGGAAGTGTAGGAAACGTTAGAGAAAAGTGCGTGAATTTGCATGCGCTTCGATTATTAAATAAAGTATGCAGAGAAAAAAGGAAAAATGTGAAAATGCTTTAAAGACAAGTTTTAGGCTGCATTGTAAATTACTTCATTTAAAATGAAATCCACTTGTAGCTGGCATATCATTTCATAGTCACCTGGCGTTCAATTTGCGCATACATTAAATATTGATGCCATGACCAGAGCAATAAAATCAAGCCCAAAATAAAAAGATTTCCCTAGGAAAGTGCAAAGGCAAGAAAATGAGGACAGACCCAAAAAAAAAAAAACAAAAAAAAGTTGGCACATTTCGTACGTGATATTTTATTAATGCTGAAAATCACAAGCGAAATAATGATTGTCATAAAACAGGGCGAAAAGCAGCTTTGTGTAAATCACACTGTGAGAAGACGACGACGCCACAGAAAATGTATGTGTGTGTGTGTGTTGAAAATGGCTGTGAGTACAAAAAAAATGTCATAAAAGCAGCCACACAACAGAAATTTATAGTTTTGCGTGTTGGCTTGAAGTGGACAAACTGCAGCAGCTCCCAGATACTTCTTTAGAAAACTACACACACATGTATATTCTGCCACTACACACACACACACACACACACATATGCATATATAGCTTACACATTCGCATGTGTGTGTGTGCTTTTTATTGTAGCATACTTTTGTGCGCCGCCAAAACAATTTTTGTCATTTTGCCAGCGCTGTTTTTTTCTTTTCGCAACTTATTTTCTTGCCTGCTGTATACACACAGTTCAGGTGTGTGTGTGTGTGTGAGAGTGTGTGTGTGTGTGGTTTTATTATATGCCCGGTGCCTGTTTGTCTGGGGCATTCGTGTTAAAACTACGCAGTTCGTTTCGACAACAGCTGCGTTCGTTGTCCATGTTGCACGGCACTTTTCTAATTGGGTTGATTGTCTTTTGGCCATAAAACTATCAAATCAGTCAACAAGATGAGTCTCGAGATAAGACTGCATTGATTGAGTGCAGCAACTGCTTTCAGTTGATTGACTTTCCTTCTGCTGTCTTCACATTTATATTTTAAAAATATATATTCTCTGTGTGGGTGCCCCAGTTTTGCCCATAATATTTCTGTTTATGGCGCTTTTGTTTGCACTGTGACCTTTGATGGGTATTCCGTCTAAAAATAGAATTGATTTGCGTTGTATTTTGTGCGCGTGTGGTTTCAAACAAGCTATGCGAAGTTCCGCTGAATCTAAACTGTGGGATTGAAAGTAAAAGCTGCACTAAAAATATATCAACAATTGGTTGTCACTTAGATTAGGGTTTCGTTCATCATTTGGCGAGATAAGATAATTCGAGTTCATAAAACATGCAGCCAAGCATTGAGTCGAGTGTCAGAGCAGATAATGGGCTTGGCAGACGTCGCAGACGTGATAGACAGGCTCAGCTATTTTTTTGTACCAGGAGCAGGGCCAACGTCAAGAGCCTGACAATCAGGCTGTCAAAACAAATTAAGCTCCTCGGGACCAGACAAAATATTCACCTGTGCTTCAATCTAGGCATAATAACATGACGTTGGCATGTAATAGAAATAGAATTAAGTGTTTTATTCTTTATGTGTGTGTGTGTGTGTGTGTGTAAGAGGGGAGAGGGGATAGAGCAGGAAAACAGGAAGGCGACCCTCATTGAAGCTCAGTCCCACATTAATTGTTAAGCTCCTGCTTCATATGCTGAGCAGGAAACGGTTAAACTTTTTGAAGAGCGCGCGCACTCCGAGAGAGAGAGAATGAGAGAGAAAGCACATGAGAGAGAGAGAGAGAGCAACACATGGCACACACACACACTCTCTCTCTTTGTCATTCTCTTTGCGCTTTCTGCGCACATAACCCAGAGAAGGCAACCAAAAACAAGATGAAGGAAAAACGAAGAAGGCGAAAAACTGAGAAAAAAAAAGTAGGCAGACGAATGGCTAACCAAGTTAAGATTGTTCAGGCGACAGTCTATCACGATGATGATGATGAGACCATTGATGATGCTAATAATGAGGTTTGCTACGAAAAGAAAACTAATTTTCCACATCATTATGCTTTTCGCTTTCAATGCTATGATTTCATTACACAGTTATTTTTTTCGTGCAATCGCTAAAAGTTGCAGTCACACATATCTTGAACATGTTTTAAAAGCGTATTTTTCGTGAGTTTGTCTTTGGCTTGATTATTGGCAATTATGTGCGGCTTTTATGTGTCGTCTCCAAGGAACCACGCATATAAGTCCACTGCTAATAAAACGAACGCTTATCGCCAACTACTTCGGCTTTCCCTTCCCCTCTCTTTCCATCTTTTCTTTGTCTGTTTGCTTCAGCTTGAGTTTTATGCATATTTCATGTTGGGTTTTTTCTTTTTTTTTTCGGCTCACAGCGCACGCAAGATAATTAACAACAAGCCGCCCAACAGAACAAAGAGATGCTTAATTAACTTTGGCCACGGCTTCGGCTTCGGCATCAACATCAGCTTCAGCTTCAGCTTCAGACTTCAGTTGAATTCATTCGGGGAGAAACAGCCTCAGGGGAGCTTTATAATAAGCTAGACCAAAATGCGTATTAGCAATTAATTATATTTGCTGTTTAATAACACGGCTGTATTCAATTTTTGTGGTTCAACTAACAAGCTAGGCATAAAAGCTGCTAATTTGACTTGAGCTAGGCCAGACGCAATTATAATTTGGGAATTAGTTTGTTAGCAAGTTATACAAAGTCTTGTTAAATTAAAGATTAAACGGATTTTATTTTGTTTTAGCTAATTTTAGTATTATTTTAGTATTTAGTTTATATACTTTTAGTATTATTCTTCTAATCATAATTTTTTTTATTTTAGCATTTTAATATTTAGTATTCAGTATTTTAGGATTTTAGTACTTAAGTATTTTCATATTTTATTATTTTGCATTTTAAAATTTTTGTCTTTAGTAGTTTAAAATTCTAATTTTTAGTATTTAGAATTTCAGTTTTAGTATTTATTATTTCAGTATTTAGTATTCATTATGTTTTTTTTTACTATTTTAGTACCTTAGTATTTTAGTATTTTATTCAGTATTCTTTTAAATTTTGTTTATACACTTCTAGTATTATTATTCTTTCTTATAATATTTTCATTTTAACTTTCTAGCGCCTACTGAAAGATTGGTTCATTCAAATGTAAGTAATAAGCAACATTTATTTCTTGACTTTATAGTATGCATAGTCTGGTTAGTTAAAGATATTTTACAAATTTCTAAATGCTTGCTCTTTTTGTTAGGGTATTCTAAAACTTATTTTCTGTTTTTTTGGGACATGCTAAAAATAGCGAGAACACTTTTATAAATTTGTAAATGCTTTGCAAATAATCATTATTTTGACATTCAATTTTTAATAGCATGAGCTGAGATAGCAAAATGTTGTGTGAGCTATAAAAGTTGAATTGAAAATGCTTTGCCTTCAACTCGCGCAACAAAGTTTCGCTTGTCCCTGAAAGTATGCAGCTGAAAGATAAGCGACAACTTACCTCTTAATCAGACAATGTTGCCAATGTTGTTAATAGTAAAGTGTTGCAGAGTCAAGAGTTTGCTGGTTGCTTTTGTTGCTGGTTGTTGTTTAGTTTGTTGAGCAGCAGTTTTGAGTAGATTTGATCCGGCAGGAGGGCAACGGAAGGCTCAAGATGGTCTTAGGCTCGGGCTGCTGGCAGACAACGACAACGACAACGACGACGACGAATCGTGTGGATGATGTGAAGAGGGAGGCTGAATTAATATGCGAGTGTGTGTGTGTGTGTTGTGCTGCGTTGGCTAGTGAGGCCTTTGCTTAGCGCTAGTCTCACATGTATTTCGAACACTTCTGCAAATCGATAAGCGATTAACGATAAACGATTAGCGAACAATGATTAGCGAATTACGATTAGCGTTTGGTGTAATGTTTCTCTTCGTTTTTTTTTTGATTATTTTATTTTATTGTTGAACGCGTGGTTAAATGTATTTTTGTGTATATTATGCCAGACGAGACGCGCAATGCAAACAGCGAACGATGGCGAGAGAGTCGAAGGAAGAGAGAGACCAGAACAGAGCAGAGAGAGAGAGAGAAGCGAAAACAGAGCGTATACGTAATATTAACAATACAATGGTATGCGTAAATATTGATAGAGCGAATCTCGCTATGTGAGAGTGTGTGTGAGTGTAGGTGTGTGTGTGTGTGTGGCACAGAGGAAGGGCAAATTCGCTTTTCGCTTCTGCTGCTGCTGCTGCTGCTGGGGACGAAGACGTTTGTTGAAAGCAAATTCAGGATAGAGATTTTCTTACAGCCGTTTTTCTTTTCATGAGCTTTTCTCTTGACACTCACACACACTTATACACTCGAAATCGTGACTTGTGCAATATTCGCTTTTCATCGTTGCTTAATTTTTATTTAAATAATTATCATAATTTGCGCGTTATGGGAAGGAAAATCGAATAATTTTCATTGGCGTGCTGCAGAATTTTCTCAGTGGGTCACGACGCGTAAAATCATGTGGAAAAATCAATATCTCAGACACACGCGTTTTCACTTTCAACTCAATAGCATTTCTTCACGCTTTTCACAATTATATCCCATCGAACTTTTGCATTTTCCCTCAGTATTTACGTTTCTCAATTCAAATTGTTGCAAATTTGTTTTTCAACTTTGCTCGGGCAATGCCAAAAATGCTGATACACAAAAAATGTTCTGCTCTTTTCCTTTTTCATTTTTTTTTTTTTGGCCCAGCGCGTGCCACCATCAACTCACACACACACACACACTCACTTACATACCACACTGACACAGTCACACACACACACACACACACACACACACACACACACACACACACACACAGTGATAGACGCACACGCACAACACTTTTCAGGCCCTTCGTTTGGCGTTTTGCTTTTATGTAATAATTCAAATTCAAATTCCTTTTATTGCTTAAACAATTCCAATTGATTTGCGTTCAACACTTTTCATTATTAATTATTGCAATAATTGTTGGTTGTCGTTTTGAATCGCTTGGGGATTTTGCAAAACATTTTTTTCATCACATTTTGTAGATTTTCATTTTGTGGGATTTTTGCTATTCATTCACCTTCAGTGCAGCGCTTTGTACTTGCAGTCAACTTCCACGGTCGATGTTCATTCGCGTTTTGGGCTACACAGCCAAGGAGCTGCGAGGAAAAAGCCCACAGACATTGGACCAACTGCCAAGCGAGAGAGCGAAACGGGTCAGGCATCGATTTTGCGTTGGTGGGCGGTTGATACAACGGCGGGGCGAATGCGTGGTTGTATCGTGTCAGTGGCGACAAAGTGTAGACCAAAGCAGAGCACAGCAGAGCAGAGCTTTTAAAGAGAGTGTAGACTTTAGGCAGCAATCGGCGAGACAAACGCTGGAAATCATTCACTACAGTGATTTGAAAGTTTGTTAAACAAACTTTGCTTATTGAGAGCTTTTCTAATGAGCTTTTATCGAATAAACTTGTAACATATTCAAACAAAATGAGCTAGTTTGTTAGATATACTTATTTTATCATCATTTTTGTTTACCACAATTTAATTAAAAATGCATGTTAGAAATCATAGAGGAAATAGAAAGTTAGTCTACAAATAATTATTTGTATAGAATTCGTTTTCTTTTCGAAAAGTAAGTTTCTGAGTAGCTTTCATTTATTCTTTGCTTAGGTTTTTATTTGTAGTCTGGTTAGCTAAAGATATTTTACACATTTCTAAATGCTTGATATTTTTGTTAAAATATTCTATATTTTATTTCGCTACTTAAAGGAATTTTACTTTGTAAGGATATTCCAATTAAAAGTTTCAAATTATTTCTATCATTTGCATAATTTTAGGTTGGTTGTAATATTAATTAATATTTGAAACAACATAAAACTTTTTTAGCATATAAATTTAAATGTTTTAGGATATTGAAACCTCTTCAGCACTTTTATCTCCATTTTCGCATGATTCTTCTAATGATTTTGCTTAAATTCTACGCCAAGATACGCACGGCAAAAAGCTCTCTCTCCGCCTCTTATTCACTCTTTTAATCATTTGCGTGCTCTCTTTGCCTTTGCTCGATATGCAAAACATCTGATGGTCAGCCACATGTTTGGGCCATAAAGGACTCATAATTGAAAAAGTTTCGGTGCATGCGTACTGCAACGGAAGTTTCTCAATGGCAATGGAAGTACATAGAAATGTTGCTAAGTGTGTGTATGTGTGTGTGTGTGAGTGTTAGTTTGCATGTGATTGATTGAGTGTGAGTGCTTTTGCCTTCAACCCGGCAAGGACATTGTGTGTAAGCTTACGCATGCAAAGCTCGCAGTAGTAAAAGCTGCAGTGAAAAGCTGAGCAAAGCTACACATGCATGAAGCTTTAAATGTATAGGCTAGTTATAACTACTCGCGTATAGATGGCGCCAGTTGTGTAGGCACAATTTGTTGAGCTGGTCGGGAGCAAACAAACAGAGGCAGAGAAAGCAGCATTAATGAGGGCAGCATTGGTCAGTGGAAATGGCACTTCCGATGCGCAATTACGCATGGCAAACACACAAATCAGAATCTAAATTCAAATGTGATATGAAAATCATGTCCTGACATTGGCAGCAGCAACCAGCAACCAGCAGCAGCAGCAGATGAATCTCACGCACGTGAGATGCAGCTAAAAGGATGAGCCTCAATTATAAATTGTACATAATCAAATAGATTTTGCCAAAACAATTTTACTTATTTATAAAGTCAAACAAACGTACGCATTTGCACTTTGCGAATTTTTGACTAAATATTAACAGATGCCACAGCAGTTCAAGATAGAGATAGATAGAGAACGATAGAGTTGAGTTGAGTTGAGCTAGAGGAGATTGCATATTTACATTTCGTGCCCAGAACATTGGAGCTGTGTCAACAAAATGTATAAATCAAATAATCTATAAATGTGCCTGGACTCTTGGGCTAAGGCAATGCCATTCGTCGTTGTCGTTGTCGTTGTCCTGGCAGCTCTGTTGTTGTCTGTGTTCGTGCTGAAATCATTATCCTGTTACTTGTCATTAATTCAGCATATCAATTGTTGTTCTTGTTGTTGCTGTTGTTGCTGCTCAGTGCAGTCGGCCGTTAAATTAGCAGCTTATAAATTATAAATTTGAATTTAATTGGCCAACTAAGAACTTCGGGGAGTTGTGCAGATGCCTCGACTCGAAAGCTTTAACCCAAGTCAATAGATTTATTTCTTTAAATATATGTTTTAAAGGGTTGCCAAATTAATTGTGTTTGTTTTACATTTTGTTATCATTTCAAGAGCTGCTCTTATTATTAAATACCTCAATATTCTAATTCCGAAATCCAACATTTAAATGCAAACATAAACAAGAGCCTAGAGCAATGGCATTTTGCGGTTTAGCCGCTGAAACTTTTTAGTTTTGTTCAACGATTATGAGTGGCAAACAAAAAAAAAGAGATAGACAAATGCGGCTAATGGGCAAACAAGCAGAAAACCAGGCCAAATTGTTTCGTGTGTTTAATGCATTATTATTAACAGTAAAATGAATTAAAATTGTATGCATTGAATGGCAATGGCAATGGGAAATGTGGGGCAAAGCGATAACGATACATGGGCGATAAAGGATAAACGATAACGATTATGGCCAGTTGATTTATGGGGCTTTAGTTGCGGTCCACTTGACGTTTTATGGTCGACACTTTAAAGAATTCAGCATCAGCAGCAGCAGCCGTAACTCGATACTCGAAAAACCCCAAAAATGGGCACTTGACATGAGCTGAATTTCAGCATTTTGTTGCTGATGGGGCGGGGAATGCGATGCAAATGACCACAGCAATGCATAAACCGATTCAATTGTAATTAAACGATTTCATATATATATATATGTTATAAATTGCACACACACACACACACACGCAACGTAAAATTACAAATGTAACCAAGAGTGCAACAACCAATTGTAATAATCATAAAAGCAGAACCAACCCAAAGATCGAAAGAGAGCGGGGAGAGGTGAGAGGGAAGCTGCTGTTGTAAAGGCAACAGCAAAAGGCAGCCAAACTATTAAATTAATGTTGAAAACTGAAATCAATTTATTTTGTACAACAGCTGAACGTATGTGTGTGTGTGTGTGTGTGTGTGTGTGTGTGTGTGTGTGTGTGTGTAACACACATTATTTAATGAATAAATCAGAAAGCTGCCAGGTAAATAATCAAATCAAACACAAATTTCAATTGCACTCGCTGCAAACAAAACCAAAGAGAAAAAAGAAAAGAAAAAATAACGAGTAAGAAAGCGACAGTTGAGTGTGCTCGACTGTGAGATACCTGATACTTATTTTTAATGAGAGCAAAACAGTACAGTACCAAATTTAAATAAGACAACAAATACTAAAAGCATATCAAAGGTTGAATAAATACTGCGATACTACTCTAAAAATATACCAAATTAATACTCCACAAAAATACTAAAAATATACGAAAGTCTACATTTGGGATATTGATATAGTAGTATTACAAATATAACACAGAGTGCAAAATATACCAGATACTAAAAATATACCAAAGACAATATTTGGTATATTGATGTAGTATTCAAAATATATGCAAACTATATCAGATTGTCATCTAAACCCTAAAGATCCGTAGTAAGTTGGCGTTTTTAAAAGTTGGCCCATTTAAAAGCATTTCTTGTCCAACTTCTAGTATTTTTTCCTGATAGCAACCAAATTGGAATCATAAATTACAAATTAAATTAAATTATGGTTATTGGTATAGTTATTGCAAAATTCATGAGCATTCATATGGAGTTTATAAGGTCGGAGCTGCCTTCTTCTGTCTGTATTATATATTTACTGCAGTCACAAAGTTATAATACCCTTTTCCCCTATGGGTAGCGGGTATAAGAATAACAAAATTTAGAGCTGTCGACAATGCCAACAAATTGCTGTTGCTGTTTTATCTCTGTGCACAAACCTTAAAGGATTATCTTCTAATCCTATTAAATACCTTGGAGTAATATTTTTTTGCTTTAGATTTCTTGCGTTAGTTGAGCTAATAATTTATGGGGCATAGTTTTGGTTTTTGTGGTTGCTTATTTTATTATTTTGATTTTGTCGATATGGAATATTTCTTGCTGCTTCATTTAAGTTTATTTTGCTCGCAGCAAAAATGCATTTTTGTGCAAATATTTATTTTATTCTCTCAGCTGTTGTTGGCCAGAAATAGAAACGAAACTCGTTGAAGCTTGTCGAAGCTTTGAAGAGGCAACAGTTTAATCAATCACTTGTTGTGAACAACTATAATAAGGCACAAATCTGGCTGACTTTACTGACTTTCCCTTGCGTAAGTTGATAAATCCTTTAATGTTTTACACACACACACACACGCACACACACACACGCACATGCACGCACCAATTTTTACGACAAGCGAGCTTAGTTGGGATTTGCAGGGGTGCCAAAAAAGTGAAGGCGTGTCACACGAAGAAGAAGTCAACTTTCGATTTCGCCGAAATAAATCCACTTTACAGATTGAGACACAGGAAGTGCCGAAAGTGGGGGAAGGGTGGAAGGGGAAAGCCATGGGGGAATTTCAATTCGTGCTAAGCACGATGACAATAAACTCATTGAACGACGAACGCGGCAAAGACAAACACGTGCTGAAAGAGATAGAGAGAGAGAGAGGAGAGCATGTCGTGCTCGAATAATTGAATTCATCAAAGTTAACTTGCACAATTGTCAAATGTGGGAGAGGGAGAGGAAGACTGCCTACAGCTGCTGTCTCAACATTTGTCGAGTTAGTTTTGTAAAGTTGTGTTGCCTTTGATGATGGCAGGCGTCCCCCTGAAAAGAATGGCGTATAAAAAGATTTACGAATTGACAAAGTGCAAGTAGGTTTTAGGGCACAACACGAACGAACACCAAAGAGATAGATACCGACAGAGGGAAGGGGGTAGGGATGGGGAGATGAGGATGAGGATGAGCCTAAGCAATACAACACAACACAACACAACACACAAGACACAAACCAAGTCGAGTTGAGTTGAGTCGAGCTGGCAGCAACACGAGCCAGTTGCACAGTACACTGAGAGGACATCCGCAGGCAATGACACACACACCAACACACACCAACACACACACCAACACACACACCAACACACACGCACACACGACAAACAACTTGAAAATCCATGTCAGTGTCACGTAGCTGAGTGCCTACAACGAGAACTAAGAATAAGCGAGATAACAACAACAACAACAACAATAACAGCAACAATACGTTGAACAAAACAATAAAGAACACCAAAGTGCGGGGCCTACCTAGCGTATACTCAATATATCGAATCCAATATACACTGACTGCGAGAAAATATAGTACAAGTTGAGCACTTATCCATAGAAATTAGAAGACGAATACTTAACTTTAACTATTGAAACTATTGATGACTAACATTATTCGTTTACATTCTCTAAAGATTTATAAATTATATTACTTAAAATGTCTTAGTTTAAAAGGTTACTTTTAGGGAAGATATTTGAAATACTTCAAGGAAAGCCTCAAAATAAAATTGCTGCTATATTTCAAAATTTATGATTCAAACTATATTCAATCATTAACAAAGTCTTTACTACTTTAAAAGTTACTTGTGTGTACAGCTTTTGTCACAAGATAAAGGAAAATGCAAAATAAAAGCGCAGGTAAAAGCTGGAGATAATTAAAGAAGGGGAAAAATATTAAAATATTGATAGAGTAAACTATAATATTTGCTACACTCATGTTATTTATTAATGAGTGCTTTATTTTATACTAAAATGAAATTTATGATGGGAAATTTGCTCTTCAATATTCTAATATATAATATTTTAGTTAAAATTTTTGGGATTATGATTGTTGCACTATTTTGGTAAATATTAAAATGCATTTCACATTTTTGATACTTTCAATTTGCTCGTCATCGTCACATACTGTTTGAGTAAGCCAAGCGACTCTTGATTGGATTATCTGATATATCTGCTACATCTATAAAGATGCTACTGTGTGTTGCTTGAATTTTTGTGCCTGAGCCGTTTTTGCTGCTGATTGGTGTCTTTGTTTTTCTTTTGGCTTTATTTGCCGTTGTGCCATTGTTGTTGTTGTTTGCCTGTTCATCATGATGATGATCAGCATCATCATCTGCTTCATCAGGCCCAACAAAGAAGAAGCTGCTGCTGTTGTTGTTTGGGGGAAGAAGGGAAGGTTTGTCCCTATTTGCGTTGGCATTGCGTATACGCCACGTGGCACGCACTTGATTAAGTCATTCGTTTTCAATGTTTAATCAATTATGCGACGTTTGCAAATTTGCGAGCTCGAGCTTGGCTGCTTGATTTGCAGAAACCGAGAGAGCCACAACAAGTTGTTTAAGCTAATCACTTAAGCTGCAGCTATACGTCAAATTGTGTTTTGTCCATTGAAATGTTGTCTATGTCTCTTCTTGCAATCTCTCCTCTCTCTCTCTCGCTCTCTCTCTCTTTTGGTTCGACATGGACATCGTTTGGCTTAAAGCCCAATCCAAAAGTGGTTTTGTAGCTGTCCATTTTGGACAACTGCTCCGACACGCTGCAGGTCATTTTTCATTCGAATGAAAATATTGATTTTGCCGCCCGTTGATGCGTCTTCTAAAGGTTGACTGACTGTAGCTGCTGCTGCTGCTGCTGCCTCAGTTGCCTCAGTTGCCTGTGGCTGATGTTGATGTCTGTTTGTCAGTCTAACGATTGCTTACTGCGGTCGCTCATCCATTTCCATCCTGTCCAGGTAGCCATCCAGCCATCCAGCCAGCCAGCGAGTAGATTTATGAGTTCTGCGACTCGAAATGAAATATCGCCCCCGCAGTGGGCGCAAATATTTGCCCAGCCAGGCAGGCAGCGCAACGGGCGGTTGCGTCTCAAGCAAATCAGTGGCAAAAGTTGGAAGCTGCAACGTTTAAATATTTAAGCTACGCCACTTGATGCTGCTGCTGCGTGTGGTGTGACACAAGTTAAGCGTAATAAGGTCATCAACGGGCAGTCGATGCGGTTAGTTGCCTGATTTATGAACTTACACACTCTCTCTCTCTCTCTCTCTCATTGATAACTCAATTGGGGGACAACAAGCATACGCCACATTGTACGCCACCTTTTGGGTTGTCGCAGTCAGACTTTCTGCTTTTCATGCTGGCGTCTTTCTTGCGTTTGCTCGCTCGTTTTGCACTATTTTTCGGACAAGCGATTTATAAACGTTACAAGCATAAATAAACAAGCAGCTGTTGAAAAATGCACAAAGGCAACAAAAACAGCATAAAAAACAAAAAAAAGAACGCGAAGCTGAAAAGCGAATCGTGGCAACATGTGTGCGTCGTTGTAAATTTATTTACTTTTGCTCTTTTATAAAATATTTTTTAATGCAGCCCACAGAGTGTTGCCAATTTGTGCAGATTTATAGAGCATGGCCAGGGCCATGGACAGTGAGCTGTCTGCCAATGTTGCCAGTGGCTTCTTCTCCTTCTCTCATTCTCTTTCACGTTTCTCGTTTCTCGTTCACGTTCAACTCCTGTCCAGCATGGTGTCGAGGGAGCAGCACAAAAACTGCGCTGTTGACAATCGCCACAGGAACTACACGGGAGTGGCAGCTTCTCTTGTTGTTGCTGCTGCTGCTGCTGCTGTTTCTCTGGCTGTGTTGCACTTGCCTCATAACTGATTGCTGCAAACACTTACGGGGGCAACACATGGAAACGGCTTTTCAATGCGTTCTGCTGGCTGCCGAGTGAGTGCCTCAGTTATTAGGGAGAGTCACGATTCTTGAGTGTGTGCGAAAATGCAAATCTATCCATGAAACTATAAAGAAGTTTTAGTTTGTTCTACTTGATTTAAGCAGGTTTATGAATGATTTGATTGCAATGCCTAGAAAACTCAGAAAATCTATTAAACATAGTTTATATATATGGGACTTTAATTATAAGGTAGTTGTCATTAAAGATGAACTTATAAGTCAATAAATTATTTGCAAAGATTTAAACAAAAAAGGTTTCCTTCTAGTTTGCTTAAATTGGAAGGCAAAAGACGCCCAGTTCTCTAACCTTTAACATGTTTATAAGTGAAAATTGTATTATTATATACGTAGTAATAAATCAATATACCAAATACAACATTCGGTATATTTTAGTATTTTGGTGGTATATTACTTTGCAGTATTTTAGGAATAATACTGCAGTGTTTTGCTTGAATTAAAAATTGGAAGCACTTAATATTGTTTAGTATTTTGCAGTATATTAATTTAATATATTCTTAGAATAATATCGAACTGTTATGCTTTCACTAAAATTCGATAGCATTTGGTATATTTAGAAGCTAGTAAATAAATAAATCATTTAAAAATTTGTTAAATTACCAATCTTTATTATTATTGCTTTTTTAATTTAATAAGAATTTTGCTTAAAGTATTTTATTCACTACACTCACAAAACGAATGTTTGACAAACATTTAAAGCTATAGCTACTTTTTAATCTAGATTTATTTCTCTCTGTATAGCTTACATTTAATTTCAAAATTAAAACAAAAATTCCATTATTCCTTGATAAATTCAAAGACCAATACTTGAACATTTTGCAACTATTTTTAAAGTAGCTTTTCCTATATCAACAAGTTACATTTACATACTTTACTTCTGCAAAGTGAGTAACCCCAATGTTTGACATTTGCTTGTCGAATGGAGGCATATAAAGAATCGGGTTTTGTCAATTTGACAGGATAATAGATTTAGTATGTTTACAAGTCTGTGGCTGCAATTGTTTTTCCTGCTGTTGTTGTTGGTGTTGTTGGTGCCACTGATGTTGTTGTTGTTTTATTCCAATTTGTTGTTGGGGCCGTTGAGAATGCAATTGCTGAATTGAATTGCTTTTGCTGGCAGACAGGATGTGGTGCAATTCGAATTGTTTGTTGCCTTTGAATGTGGCTGCAGCTCCAGCTCCAGTTGCTGCTGCTGTTGTTGCAGCTGTGTAAATGGGCGTGACTGTCTGCCAAATATGAGCACCGGAAATTAGCACAAAACCGTTAGAGCACGCCCTTCTTCGACCCTCGGAGACATCGAGTGGTTGGGTGCAAATTGAATGGACACTGACAACGACAACGACGATGACGATGACGATGACGATGAGGACGCTTTGCAAGCAAGCCGTGTAATTACTTTCGTCCCAGGACGTAAATTTGTGCGTGTTTGCTTTTAGGTCTAAAGGTCCAATTGGCAGTCGAGAGTCGCCGGTCTAAATTAACAAAAGGGCCGCCAATTAAAGGCTAATCAGGCACTTGACCATTTGACTTGACCGCACACACACACTGAGTTTGAGGCTGCCCCACAGAGCTATTTGTGTGTTAGTCTGTGTGTACTCGTGTGTGTTTTGCTTTTGCTAGTTTGCTCTTTCGAGCTGCTAAATGGATTTATGATGCAATCACTAACCGCATACGGAATACGGCATACCGAATACTTGAAACTTCTCACACGTTTCTCTCTCTAGCTGCAAAATTGGCCTAAACTCAAAATCAGGCGAATCCAACGTGCAAACCCAACACTGATTCACTTTTTATTCTCTTTCGATGGCTTGCGCTGGGGTATTGCAGCTATGTGTCTAGGTTAAAGGGTAAATACGTTGAATAGTTGCGATATGAATCGTTTAGAATACAGAAATCTTATCCATAGGTAGATAAGATACTTGAATGATTTATAAAGATGAATTTCATGACAAGTTCTGTAGGCCTAAGAGGCGACTAAAGAGAAGACTAAAGAGAAGTTTTAGAAATCTTAAAGTAATTTTTAATGTTATTCTATCTTTGTTTTCAGTTATAGGGTCTTGGAATGCTTTCAAGTCTCCTTCTACATTATGTTTTTCATATTTATAGTTATCAAGATTTGCATTAATTTGCTTTGAAAAGAAAGAAGTAAAGACTATTAAGGCTGGGACTGTAGTTAATGATTTAAACTTCAAAATATATAGCTGAAAATTATGATTTAACAGATTTCCTTGGCAGATCATGTGAGAGACTTTAATGCTCGAATCAGATGAGGCAATCAATGCTCATTCCTCAAAGAGTTTACAGCTTTCGTTGTGAGATGACAAGCAAGCTGGCAGCTTCAGCTTCAGCTGGGTTCAGCTCCAACTGCTGTTGCAGTTGCAGCTTTTGTCTTGCTCGTTGGGTGTGCGTGTGTGTGTGTTTGTGGTGCACAAACTTTTGCACAAACGTTGCACAAATCGAGCGAGTGAAGCGCAAAACAAAAAAAAACCAGAAGGAGAAGAAAAGGAAATCGAGGAGGCAGCAAAAGCGTGCAACTTTGCTTTTGCTTTTGTGTTGCATACTTTTGTGCGCAACTTCGTTTGCGCCCATTTGAAATTCATAAATGTGAGTGTGTGTGTGTGGAAGAGCCTACTCGTGTGTGTGTGTGTGTGTGTGTGCGTGATTGTGTGGCATATATTAGCATGCCTTGTGCAGCTGCATACATTTTAGGGGAATGGGGGAAGTGACAACAACAACAAGAAGAAGAAGAAAATGCGCACAATTGCTTATGAAATTGAGCAAACGAAATGGAAATGTGGAAATGTGCAAATGCAAAATGGCAGCTAATGAGCGAAAGCGGCATCAGCCACTCGAATGTGTGCAAAAGTTGTGCTATATGTGTTAATTAGAAGTTGGCCAACGCAACGAGCTAAATATCATGTTAACACACACAGTTCAGAGAGAGAGAGAGAGTGAGAGAGAGAGAGAGAGAGAGAGAGAGAGAGAGAGAGAGAAACTCATCAAGTGAACGCAGTCAATCAGTCAACAGCTTGGCCCACAAAACAAGCCATTAAAAGTGGTTTAAAATGGCCAACAGAATGAGAGAGCAAAAGCAGTTAGCTGGCTCACAGATAAACATTGATGCGGCAGCAGCAACAGGAAGAAGAACGGTGAAGAACAAGCTAAACAAACTGCCAAACAAGTTTTTTTTGGGGGGGGGGGGGGGACAGCAGAGGGGAAAGTAGAGTAAATATAAAAACTGACGGCGAAATTGAAGGCAAATGTTTAGTGCAGAGTTTAAAAAATAAAAGTGTCCCCCGGGCACATTTGGCAGCAGCAGCAGGTGAGAGCGAGAGAGAGCGAGCGAGGCAAAGGACTTTCATGTCCTTGCGCCCAACTTTAGTGCGACCCTCGCACCTGTCAGACGCCACGTGTAAAATGCTGCCAGCGGCAGTTTGACCCTCTCTTCTCCCTTCTCTCTTTTTCACTCTCTCTGTGTGTCTGTGTGTCTGGGCTCATTTCTTTTGTATATCCATGTCCGCCGTTGTCCCTTTGTAGTGTGTGTATGTGTGCTCGCATGTAAATTGAAATGGGGCCAAAATGCCATTAAGAGTGTCGAGCAAAGTAACTCGCAACGAGCTCCCAGTTTATGTGCATTAAATTAAAAATTAACTGTCACCGGGGATGTATCGGCGGCCCAAGCAACAGGCAACTGGAAACCCAGAGACAACTGCCAACAATTGTGAGTTAAACGAACCTTTGTCAGGTGTAAATATAGCCACACATTCGTATGTATATATGCGTGTTGTTAATTGAATAGCTGTCTGGGTATGCGCAGTGAAAAGCGTCGAAAAATGCGAGCGAGACCTTTTCTTATTTAAGGAATACGCTTTAACAACAAAGGAAATCTTTGCAAAAAGGTGTCATATATTAATTGTGTATTATAAATGTGGTAGTATATCGATATACCAAATATAGTCGTTAGTACATTTGTACATTTTTCTCTTTTAAGAAATGCTTTTCAATGAAGGGAAATCTTTTTGAAAAGATGCCATATTTTAAAAGTATATTTTAAATGTAAGAGCTTATCGATATACCAAAAATATTTTTAGTATTTTTATAGGTTTGGGGGATATATAAAATGTGTATATTTTTTAGTATATTAGTTGATCGGTATACCAAATATAAAGTTTGGTATATTTTAGTATTTTTTTGGTATATTAATTTACTTGAATAACTTTCTCTGATCTTTAATGAATATAAATCTTTACGAAGTGTTCTCGATGGTATATTTGTAATGTATTAGTATATTGTTATACCAAATTTAGTGGTCGGTGTATATTAGCATTTTTTTAGTATATAAATTTTGTATATTTTGATAATGTTTAACTTGTTTATCTTTATTTCGCTAGTTATAAGTTGAACTCGTAATTTTTATTACGTATACGCATTTTTAAATTTAATTAATTTGAATGCATTTGCATTTTTTGCTAGTATGAATTTATTGCTTTAATTAGCTATTCACGTCATTTCAAATTATTTCGCTCGCTATTTTGCATTTTAAATTTCCTCTGTTTATCTAAGATCGCTGAACAATTAGCTAACTGTTTGTGCGTAGTAAATTTTGTCGTTGATCCTGCTGAGATATTTGGCTATCTGATGACGAGTTTCACTTACGTTTGATTTGTTGTAAGCAGAGTTAAACACCACATGGCCATTTGCCAACACCATTTGTGCACCATGCAACAGAGTCGGAGTAAATAAATTAAATTCTTGTGCCGTATCGAGGTTTGGGGGGGGGGGGGATATGTAAAACTTTCAGCATGTGCAGCCTTGAATATGGTCGTTGATTCACCGCTCTACTCTACCTATGCGAAGGGGATAAGTTATTGTTGCTGTTGCCGTGTTGCCGTGTTGCAATAACAAACTCATGCTAATTGCTTTGCTAACAACTGGCAACGACAACTTGGAGTTGCACTAAGACCAATGCCAAAGCGCAGCAACAACTATAAATATTACTAAAATGTGGCCAACAACAAGGAGTTGCAACCACCGGAAAGCCAAAGCTGCTGTTGCTGCTGCAGAAGCACGCGCTCCAAGTCCAAGAAGACTTGTGTTGGCCTGGCCCAGGGCCACCTTTAATTACGACGCAGAGCACAGAACACACACACACACACACACTCAGAGATACTGTTACAGAGTTAAGCTGACCAGCGGATACACGACGATTGACCTTTGCAGCTTAGGATGTTGCAGGTGCGACAGGTTGTGGCAGCTGGTGTGGCAAGTGGCGAAGAGCAACAGCAAAAGCAATGACTACACAGCTTGAGCTTATAAATTTGCACACGAACCGGCGATAATTGCTGGGAAATGAAATAAAAAAGCAATTAAAGTCGACGACGACGGTGATGTTGGCAACTCTGGGTCTTCGTCCTTTTAAATGAGCATTCAATTAAGAGGCGAGAGCACACTCTGGACTCTGGGCTGTCAGGAGCATGGCACACTTGATGGCAACGTCGCCAATGCCATCGTCGGCATTTATAAAATGATTTTTATCTTTATCAAATTAGAAAACGACAACAACGTGAGCCAACAACAGGGACTATCTCTCTTTCTATATATATATATATATATTTCTATGTCTCCTCCTATCTACGCTGACCAATTTCCAGCTTCAGTCAGCCGCATCTGCAGTGTCACAGCAATTAAAACTGTGCTGTGGCATTGTGGAGATTACATCGTAATGGGAGGAGGAGCTGGAGATGTAAAGGGGGGCAGTGGAGAGGGGGGCGTGGTCGTTTGTCCGGTCGGTGAACAACTGTTAAATGCTTTGAAGTTTATTCCCAGTTTCGCCAGACTGCTCACTGAATGAATGTATGAATGAGAAATTGAAGGCAACTTGAATGCCAACCTCACAACCTCAAGTCTACACATTTTAAGCAGCAATGTTAATGTGTCTTTTCTAATTTAAATTGTTGTAAATCTTTCGGAAGAACTGCTCTTGATGACATGACTAGTTGCATTAGCAAATAAATTAAATTAGTAAGATTAAAGACAGCTTAAATTATATGTAAATTTCAGAGCTGTAATAATGTTCAAGATTCTTTTTTTTGTAACTTTAGAATTTTCTGATTAGCACATTCAAGTTTTTTTTATTTGTGACATGCAAATATTGTATATTTTCTGCAAAGCATATTAAAGCTTTAACAAACATGTTTTTTTCATTTAAAAATAATGTTAATAGTTTTCTTATTCAGTTATTTTAAATACACCTCTGCCGTCGCTCCCCGTTAAATTAAAAAAATTCTAGAAAGATGTAAGCTTTGTAATCGCAAAGTTATAGAAAGATAATAATCACTACCAATGATTTTATTTAATAGTGAAAGCTAATTGTTTTTATGGATGTGATAACAATTTAGCTCTTGATACTGCTTATCTTTGTGAGCGATCAAAAAGCTCATTAAAGCTTAATTATATGTTTCATTCACTTTGATTCTCTTTGTGAACTATCAAAAAGCGCATTAAAGCCTTAATACATGTTTCACATCAATTTTGATAGTTTTTTTTTTGCTTTTTTCGCTTAAAGTTTAATAATCTTTTGACCAGTAAGCACATTAAAGCATTAAGCACATTTTAATCATTACAATGAATTGATTAAATAGCCAAAAATTTCCATAAGCTTTCTTCAGTAATGTTTAGTAAAATCTTTTGCAATTTAATCCAGCTTCTAGTCTTTTAAATGTTGGCAACTTGCAATCAATACTACTTGTAGTTATTTAGAATGCATTCACTCTAACCTTTGAGTTGGCTTTTGCATAACCTTCAAAACCTTTTAAGCCGCTTTGCTTGCCCTTCAATCCCCAAAAACCACAGACCCAAAACTGTCTCACTGCTCTTTTCTCTCCCTTCTCTCTTTCCTTCTCAACCATTTGCTGAATAACTTGCCTATTGCATTTGATTCACTCAGCGGAGGGGAAAAGATAGCACAGGGAATGAGGATGGAGAAAGAACTAGATACACCTGATGCCATTTTTTTTTTGCGGTTCCTTCGCTCAAAGTATTTCACTTGGCTGCATTTTGGCAGTGTCTACAGCCGATGGCATTGGTTGGCTTTTCTGGTTTTTCGGTAGCTTTAGTTTAGCACTCTCACTGCTGCTCCCCTTTTCCCCCTTTCCACCCTCAACTCTTCACCTCACCGTCGGCGTCATGGATTATGCAAAAAGTTTTTCATTAATGTTGGATTTAGATATTTTTTCACGCTTTTCAACTCCTCCTCCTCGTCTGCCGCTCTGCTGTCGGGGCGTTTTTTCGCCCAGTTGCCTCCACTTTTTTGCGTTTGGTTGTTGACAACGCAACTTTTGGGGTCCCAGGATACGTTAACTTTTGTCCTGTGCTGTGCTGCGCTGTGTTGAGCTGTGCAGCGCAGTGCAATGAAAGCTGCCACAAACAACAAACAGCGATATTCAGACAACAAACAACGAACAGCAGTCGAAACACGCGATGTTTGCCACATGCAGCTAAAGCTGCAGCAACATCGTTGTTGCTACAAATTTGCCAAGCAAAACTTTTTTAGTTGCCATTTTGCCAGCAATAGAAATGAGTTTGCTAAACATTAAAACGATTTTCGGATCGAGCTCTGTTGCATTTGCGATTTCAAGGAATTTTTTTTTGTGATAAAACAAATCCATTTTCCTTTGAAGTCTGGCATTCTTTTAATTACATTATGATGACAATTGTTGTTGTGTTGGAACTTTGTTCGCTACTAAGAACTGATTCAATTAATTATCTATTTAAGGCAACAATGTAGTTGTTAAGCTTTCAGCATTAAGCAAATTTTGGTTGAGCAAGTAATTAATTTAAATTCAATTCATAAAAGTCAAGTCATTAAAAATAATTAATATATTTAGGTTGTATTCCTAGAACACATATTTTTGATATTATCTATTAGTTTTGTTCATATCTCACTCTTTTTATTTAAGTTGTAATTGATTATAAAATGAATTAATTTGTCATTGGATTTCTGCTTTTGAAAAACACTTTTGCTGTTTTTGCATAAGTTTTCATTATTAAAACAGCTTTTTTTTGTAGGGTATTTACAAATGAATTCTTTACAATAAAATCTTTAAAATATAGTAAATATATTTTATATTATATATTATATTAGAAATATTTTGTGTTCTGTTGATTTTCTTTGTTCTTTTCCTCTTTTCAATATCATAAGAATTTGATTTCGTTCAGTGTATTTACACATTCTTCTACAAGACTCACTTTTAGCGCAAACTTTTCCGGTTTCTTTCTTTACTCATATAACATTTTTTATGTTCTTATGTTTATACCCTGTTAAAATGAGCTGAGAAAGGGTTTATAGCCGTGTGTAACGAGAAAATAACTAATTAGTTTTTAAAATTTACGACTATAATAACCGCAGTTTTATTCTCTGACAACTAAAGTTGTACAATAGCTGCTTAAGTAGATATAGGATATGTGTTAGTCTAATACTTTTCACTTTAGGGCTTTAACTTCACTTGTGTTTTTTTTTTGGTTTTTGTCGTATGGTGGTTTGGTTAGTTTTGGTGGTTGATTCTTTTGAGACACTTTTGCTGCTTTACAGTGCAAATTGTTGGGTTTTGCCCGCTTTTCGCTTTTTCGCTGGAGGTTTTTTTCGAAGGGCTTTCATTCGGTGGGTGGTTTTTGGAGTTTTTTTTGTTGTTTTCTTTTGTAGCGTTTTCGATTTGTCTTGCTACATCCGCTCAGCTCAGCTTGGCGAGCGCCCTCTCTTCATTTCCTGCTCCCTTTTTGCACACGCTTCAGCATTTATTTGAGTGTGTAAAGTTTTCTTACTTAAATTCTTTTTTCGGCATTTTTCGGCAAACAGCGAGGGGGCGGGGGGAAGGAAGGGTTCAGAGCTTTGGCTGTGGCTGTGGCAATTTCAGAAAGTCTCCTTTCTTCCTGTTCCCATTTCATGGCAACTTTGATAGTTTTGTCAAAAGTTTTTATTGCGATTTGTTGCAGTCGTGTAAAAGTAATGCTACCAAAACCAGCAAACAAAAGCAACAAAAGTAGTTGAAGAAAAATTTGGAATCCCCAATTGATATTTCTGTTTTCTGTATGTGACACAAAAAATGGGAAAAATAGAAATGTGAACATCAACTACTCTCAACTCTTTCTTGTAAAAATGCCGTCTTCAATCGTCTTTAAACATTTATTGGCTACACTCTACACTTTTGATTATTGTTTACTGATTACTGCTTGTTGGCTATTTGTTATCACAATTCTCGATGACCACCACATCGCCATAATTGGGCGGCGGCGTCTCGGGGCGTGCCGCTCCCGCCTCCACAACGTCCGTGTAGAAGCGAGACGTTGACACCGGCGGAGACTCGGGACTCGAACTCGACTCTCGATCGCGACTGCTGAACAGATTGCTGCGACTCAGTCGCCTGATGAGCGTCGCCGTGTTCTGGTTGATGGTGCGATAGTATTGATGTCTTGCCGGGCGGCCAAAGAGTCGCGACACAAAGTTATCATCGGGTCCATAGGGTTGTCTGACCAAGGCTCTTGATGGTGCATTGCGACTGCGTTGTGGATTAGAGCGACGCGGATGGCGGGAGCGGGGAGGAGGTGCCCAGGTGTGAATTGTGGGCAGCTGCTGCGACGAGGAGTTTAGTGTAGCTGTGAAGAGTTAGGAAGGCATATTAAAAAGGGTGAATTGAATGATTGCAAATGTAGGATTAATCTTGGGAAATAGGAAATTGAGCGAAAAGACTAAACATTATTTGCATTGAAAGTCTGCTTTTGGTTCTCACTATTAGATTGTTCAATTGTTGATTGTTTACTTTAACTGGTATATCAACAAGAACTGGAAAAAGTAGTGCGATAAAAATACATGAAAAAGCTACATTTTGTATAGAAATAATCGTTATTGAAAAGTAAATTGAGTAAATGAAAATGAAGTAGAAATATGTGTTTTATTTCAACGAAAACTTTTCGCTAACGATTAGTTTGAAAGCACAAACTTTAGACAACAATTTTCCAAATAGGTGAACCTTGAAACTTTCGTAATAGTGGAAAAGCACATGCAAGCTTTAACCAAGTGTTTAAACAATTCAAATGAAAAGCACCTGAAAGCTTCGTCTTGTTTTAGACTAATTTTGAGTAGCTGCTGCTTAAGCAAGTAAAATATTAAGACAAAATGAATTGTATTAAAGACCATTTAAAGCTCTTGAAAGCTAAAAATCTGATTTAAAATCGCATTAAAGCTTTTGTCGGAAATACTTTAGGCTGCAAGAAATCAGCAGGAGTAAGCCTCGGATTATTAATTAAGTAATCTTTGTGTTTCATTTGGGGCACATGAAAAAGAATTCACTTAACGCCCAATTCTCGGGCAGCTCATTTCTCATTTGGCAGGCAAGATTAATTGAATGTTGTTCGCTTTAAACGAGCCACTTTGTGTGTGTGTGTGTGTGTGTGTTGGATGTCATGTTGCGTTGTTGTTTCACTCACATGTTTCACCGCCGTCTGCTGCCGTTTGCTGTCGCTTCTTTCGCAGCTCGCAGCCGCTTTTCACGCACAAAGCGAAACTGATGATGAAAATGACCATACAGATGCCGGTGGCAGCGCCCACTGCAAAGGCCAGCTTCACATCGTCCTCGTCAAAGGAGTGCGTGCCCGGTACCTGGTCAGCACCCGGCTGAGCTGCTGAACCCGCCGACGCTCCTCCGGAGAGCAGCTCGTGACTGACACGCTCCAGGCAATTGCGATAGCGCAGGCAAAGCAACTCCCGATTGCCCTCGCACACATCGATGAGTGTCGACAGCTCTTCCTCGTTTTGCTGTCGCTGTCGCTGCTCCTCCTCCGCCTCCGCCTTTGCCTCCGCCTCTTTTTGCTCGTCCGATTCGTCGGGCAACTCGCGCCACACTTCCGCCACAGGTTTGGGGTCGTCAGCCGAGTGCTGCTCCGCCAATCGCTCAAATTTGATTGGCTCATCAGAGGACGTGTCAAGCTGCACATCAAGCGGATGTGTTTGCGGCTTCTCCTCAAAGCAATCGCTCATGCTGAGGCTCACACCTCGCACACTCAGCCAAGTGGCGACCTTACTCAATGCACGATCGCAGTTGAGTGGATTCTCCTCGAGGTTGAGCGAGGCCAGATAGCGCGGTGCATGGAACACATTGATGCTGAGCGTTATCAGCATATTCTGTGCCACATCCAGCTGACGCAGCTCTGGCAGCGCACTCAACGTCTCTGGGCTCAACTGATTGATTTGTGCATTGCGCAGATTGAGCGAGCGCAGCGAAACACTTCTCAGCAGTGGACCACTGCCTAAGGTGGTCAGTTTGTTGCCCTCCAGATTGAGATGCAACAGTTGTGAGTTTGTCTCCAGCAAGTGCTCGTCCACCTGCTCCAGCCAGTTGTAGGAGAGATCCAGCGAACGCAGGCGACGCAGCTTGGCAAAGGCATCCACATGGAGTGTGTGAATGGCATTGTGAGCCAGCGTGAGATTGATCAGGTGCACAGTGGTCTAGAGGGGGAGAGAAAAGAGGAGAGCTTAATATAGGTGATGATTAAGGGGGTAGGAGAAGAAGACAAACAATAATTGAATTGTTTAAGGTTAAAGATTGTTTGGACTTAAAAGTATGAACAATTTTTAGAAGTTGACAATTGGAAAGAAAATTGTATAAGATTTCCCTACTCTATTTCATATTTTCCTTTCCCTATTAAAGTTATACATATATGCATTCAGTAATCAGCTTTTTACATTAGAAGACACAGACTTTGAAGACCAGAGACACGATTTTCGATGTTACTTTTGTTTAATAGCTAGGGATCTCCACTGATCTATGCACCTCAATCCTAAAAGCAGTCGGTTCTACCAACTATTGGATACATTTCTCTCGGTTAAGGCTTAGCTTTAACGAATTTAATATAATTAGAAAGTTGAAGAAAGCATTTAAGTTGTTTTGTGAGGGTTAAATATTGTTTAGATTTCGGAAAGCATTTTCCTATGTATTCCTTTCACATACTAACAATGAATTAGGCTGTGAAAGATGCTATGATAATAGTCCCATTATCGTATTCAAATTAAATTGCAGTTGTAAAGACTTTATCTAAAATAATTTCATAATTTTGTGAGACATTCACAGCAGCAATTAGGAGAGGGAGTTCCCTTATTGAGTCACTCTTTTAGTGCAGGGTATATAAAACAACAAAAGAAAAAAGTGCTGACAAACACAGCGAGAAACTCACCTCAAAACAATCGGCGTCAATGTTGGTGATATCATTGTAGCTCAGATCCAAGAGCTCCACACTTTTAGGCATTTCAATGCTGGCGCTTATCAAGCGTTTGGCGCTACGCAAAAGTCAAGAGAGAGACAGTGTAAAATCGAGAGAGAGAGAGGGGAAAAAGTAAAAGTAATAATGAAGACTCACCTGCATATGGCGCGATTACGTTGTGCATATAGATCACAGTGACAGACGCTGGGACAATTGAGCTGCAGTTGGGTCTTGCTGCGACAGACCTGAAGAACAACGCAGAGCAGAAGCCCCACGTAGAGTAATATCTGCTTGAGGCCTAACCACATTTTAGGCTGGATCACACATTGTAGTGCCATAGAAGTTGAGGGCGTTTCCTTTCCTTTCTTCAGTTAGTTGTTGAACATCTTTGGGGGGGTGCTCTCGTTTCACGCACCACCTTTCAATCAACGACTAACAAAAAACTGAAACTTGCAGCACACACTCTTCAAACATGACTAAGTGCGGCGCTGCTTCCAGTCGATGGGGAAGTTTAATCAAAGTTAAAACTATACAACTTTAACATATAACAACCGGGTGGGGGAACTGATATGCTCGACTTTTACTCTAAAGTAGCGCAGCGTTTCCAGTGCGATAAGATAAGCTGATTGCCGCTTATCGAAAACAGTTGTTGGAACGAAATGCAAAAGGTGTCGTAGATCTCTTTGTTTGCCTCCAATTTGTTGGCAAGTGCAGGTGCTGTTGCCTCATAGCTGAGAAAGAGAGAGAGGGATAGAGAGAGAGAGCGACTGGAAGTGTCTCATTAACAATAAATGGAGCGCTGCTGTTAATTGGTCTGATTTTATAACCCTAAAAACATTACGACGTCAACGAAAGTGTTTTTTCTCAATGAGAACTTGCGCTGTGATAAACTGCCAGTTGCTCTTTCCGATTCATAAAGTATAAACGCACTTGGATCAATGTTTTTTTGCTAAAAGATAATGGCAACAATAATGATTCATTTTATTTCGTGACAAATTCAATATTTAGTCTTAGACATGCTTAAACGGGCTTTTCTTGTTATTCATTTATTATTTTAATTACAATTTCAGTTAGTACAACATTTTATTTACATTTAGATTTTTCACTGAAGTAGAACTACATTTAATCAAGAAAACTTCTATAATACGTATTTCGTATTACATTTGCAATGGACATTTGTACATTGTATTGAGACGAATAACATCTCCATCGCTTAGCGCAATTCGTTGTCCCATTTGAGCTTGACCCTCCGGATTTAGGGCTACAATAGTTGCCTCTCCATTCTTGGAGAACGCCATGGAACTGTAGTGCAGAATGCTTGAATAGTCGTAGGGCACATCGAAGTCGCCAACTTGATCTTCGGTGTACCTCTTGAAATTGTGCTCCTTGCCCTCGGTAATGTTCTCCTCTACAATCTGAACAAACTCATCACGATTCGGCGAACATTGCTGATGATGGAAGCCCAGCGAATGCAGAAATTCGTGTTGAATTGTGCCCAATTTAAAGCAGCCTGAGTCTATGGGAGCTATTTTCAATTTGACCGTCTGCTCTCCTCCTTTATAACCGACTTTTGAGCTGCAGCCAGTCTCTGAAGTCGTAACAAAAACATAGTTTAAATCCTCCGCAGTGGCGGGCAAGAAACGTATGCAAGAAGCGCGTTCAATCAGCCTCATGCCAAGCTCAATGTGAGCCGCATGCTCAGCATCTGAAAAGAAAGTGAATTTCAATATAGAGTGTGAAAAGTATTTCCTTTAGAAACACCTACCAAACTCTTCTGAGATCTTGTAGTAAACAGTGGCATTTGGCCAGTGAACAGTTGGCGACAATTCTCCATTCCTGAGCACCTCAATTTCCATGTCACCTTGAAAGTAACCAGCAGTCAGCTCTGGATCAGTTTCCTCCATGGTCTTGCTAAGTGGCGCCGTTGAGGCGCCTAAGCAGAGGCAGCCCAAAAATAAGGCGACAAACTTACTCCTCGAACTGAACATTTTCGACTAACCCATCGGAAATACCAATTAGACTAATTGAACCCTAATTGCGATTAATTTTTGCCCAGCTTATCGCCGCTCGATTAGGTTTTCTTAATCAAAACGTAGAATTCCTTTATGGTTGTTTAAAATGTGCATATGATATCACATAGAGTTGAAGGTTTATTGGGCAATTGAATTGCTTTGTTTATTGCTTTTTGATTAACTCGATGTCATAAATTGCGAAATGAATTTACAGGTTAAGTCTAAAATGAAGACAATGAATATGGCCAGATTTTGTATATGCTCTTTATCTATTTTTTTGCAATTATTTCTACAGTCAGAGAAACTCCTGAATGTGATTTTTGTATAGAAATAATTCAATAAAGTTATTGTCATATGTACTTATAAAAATCCATTAAAAGAATCAAACGTTTGCACTTTCAAACAATCTATACTTGTGCTCTTAAAGTACTAAAAGAAACTGCAGTTGTATATCAATGGATATTAAGTATACGTACGATTTAAAAATGGTTACAGAGTTGCTATGAAATTTCAAACTAAATTATCAATATACCTAATTTGGCATTTGATGTATAAAAATACATAAAATACATACATTTATATATTATATCAATTCTTTCTTAATGACCTAATTTTATTTTGCCATTACTAAATATAATATTTATATGTGTTGAGCTTCCATGAATTTGCAGAGAAATTAAGTATACGTAAATATAAAAACATTGGTTTTAAAATTTGCTTCTGCCTTTTTTGTATAAACATTTAAGTATTAAAATTGCTATAAAATTTGAATCACAATTGTTAAGTTTATGTATTCGAAAATCGTTGTAAATAATTTACGAATCTCTTGTGTGAACATGCGCGGTATTTGGCTGTCAAACAAAAGTCATAAAGAGAATTGTGGTTGCAGCGCAAGATGAATATGCAAGCCACATGCTAGGGTAACAAGTCCCGGAATAGCCAAAGCTCAAGTTCCAAGTTCTCCCCTCCACCCCTCCACTTTACACACACACACTCCACACTTCACTCAGACAGACAAACGCTGTTGAGAGAATGAGAGGCGCACACTCCGCTGGTGGAATGAAACACTTCCATCCGTTGCATCTGCAACGAAAAAAAGCAAGAGTACAAAAAAAAAAAGAAACTTCAAGTCCGGCCTGGGGCCAGTTGCTACAAGTTGATCGTTAACCAGGACGCGACGTTGACTCGAGGCTACTTAACAGCACAGCTTGAGCTTCCGGTGCTGCTTCAGCTCAGCTCAGTTGAGTTCAGTTCAGTTCTGTGTTCAGTTCTGTGTTCAGTTCTTGTGTGGCTGGTGAGTTGCAGTCGGTTGTTGTCCCAGGCCAAGATGTAATGGCCGCAAATCCACTTGCCTCCCCATCCCCATCTCCTCGACGTCGTCGTCGTCGTCGTCCGTTTGCGACTTGTTTCCGCACTCGGTTTGTTGCCTTTAATTTATGGCCATGCCCTGGCGCGCCTCAGTGACAGACGGCGGCGGCGTCTCTTGTCAGTCGTTGGGTTTGGGCGTGTCTCTGCTTGCCACATCCGCTGTTTGTTTGGGTGGGTGGGGGAGGGGAGGGGACATCTCTCACCTCCTGCCTTATTCATGCATGCATACATGCAGCCCACCGATCGGCACAATGCGAGAGATGCAAGCAACAAGACTACTAAAAAGGAGATGCAGAAGAAAAAGGAGCAAATTCTGAACAAACTTTTTCACACACACACACACATTTAGCCAGCGCAGTTTTCGTAGTCGCATCGCATCGTCGGAAATAGTTAACTTTTATATGCATTTCAAATCAGAAACTTTTGCATTCAAACTTTATTAAAATTACGTTTGATGCTCGTCCAATTGCCACACACCCACCCTCTACTTCTCCCGGTCCACTCTCAATTCTTCGCCTTCATTTTGATCCCAATTGTACCCCTTTTATTTGGTCAACCCTATTTTTACCCCTGCTATGCTTTTAAGTCTGCATTTGGTTTCGTTTTTTCGTTTCGTTTTTTCGCTTTTTCAATTTCTATTTGGCAGCATTGTCGGTTGCCATCTCCGCTCCGCAGCTCTTTGTTTGCTTGTATTTGTTAAAACTCTACAAATTGGGCATATTTGCTATATCATTGTCTGATTTCTGCTTCAAATGAAATGCAGAACACTTTTGTGACTGTCTGAGATGAAAGTGTTTTCTTTTTGTGCTTATTTATTCCATTCTTATTGAGAATCTTTTCTAAACGAATGTTCATATCTTTGGGATAAAGTTTTCTTGATATATTTTAAAATAATTCATAATTCTAAATATTGACTCCTTATCATTGACTTACTTCTTTTTCAAATGATATGCAAGAGAATAGCTGACCTATAAAGTTTGATGAAGAAGTTTTCTCATACCAAATTTCATTAGATTATGTGATTGTCAATATCCGTTTCCAAATAAAATACACAACATCGATTTAGTTTTAAATATATATAATATACTTCTCCACCGAATATACAGAGAAAGAGAGACTTAAGAGCAGGTGTGACCATAGAAAAAAGTTTAAGGATTTTTAAAACTTAATACGGTCACGTTTTTTATGCTAATTGTAATATAAATAAGTGTGCCCATATACTTACCAAATTTTCTATCTGCTCCTAAAGAATGCTAATATGCTTTGTTTATTTGTGAATACATTTCTGCCATTGATTCATATAAATTTTGAAAGCTGCCGTAAACTGCTTTAAAATGCAGATTGCCATTAATTTGCTGTGCAATAAATAATATTATTATGTTAAAGCAAATAATGATTTGTGTTTTAGAAATACGCATTTTAAGCAGTGGCAAATTAATTGTTTGTAAAAGATACTTTGACTTGATAAATTATGGAATTTAAATGAAATTTCGTTTAATCGAAATTAATTCAGTTTAATTCCGAATTATTTATTATCTAGTTAATTTGATCTAGTGTATTTGCAGTTCGTGGCATTTGAAATAGTTTTTGCCTTTTGACTTGTTTTAGCAGCACATTTGCATTATTGTTTTGACTGCTGGCGTTTTTGTGGCATCATCTTCTCAGCAGTGGCAGCCATTTGGACCCGCAGTTGCAGCGGTGTAGTCTCCTCTCCCCTCTCCCTCCCCTCTCCCCGCTGCAGCCGCTGCAAAAGCCGTTCGCACTAATGACCGACATTGCTTCCTAATTACAAAAGTTTTGCATGCACTCGTCTAGGGTTGATTTTTCGTCTGTTTTTTTTTTTTTCTGGGGGGTGAAGGGGAAGGAGAGTGCTGAAAAAAAACTTTGCAGTTTATTTTATTTCCTTTATTTAATGTTCGAGTGCTTAAAGTTGAGCCTTTCATTTCATTTGGGTCTGCAGCAGGACAGCGAGCGAGCGAGCGACTGACTAACGGCTCCATTAACTGAACGTGGCTGCAACACGATGACCATGAAGAAGAACAACAAGAACAAGACGACAGAACCGCGCTACACATGTTTGGGCAGTTCTAGCGAGAGTGTGTGAGACAGAGATAGATGTACGTGTATAAAGAGAGAGAGAGAGAGAGAGAGAGGGAAAGAGTTGGGTCTGCAGCACGCGCAGAGGCGCATATGTCATGTGACACATGTGGCAACGAGTCAGAACAGGCTGCAGGCCAAACCAGAGACACACACACATACACACATAGAACCAGATAGACGAATGGACAGTGGGCACTATGGAGTACATGGGGACAGTGGGACACAGGCACACTTAATGATAAACAATGCTTGCGGTCAGTTTAACATGCCGCGCTATTACCCCCAAACACTAACCCTTACACTACTTCTACTCCCCTCCACTCTCCCCTCTCCATTCCCCTCTAACACACTCAGCCTCTGACACCCACATAACGAGTGGACAATTTACACACATGCTGAAACTGGCCAACAGAGGGCGCCAGTGCCAGCACGAGAGAAAAAAAATGAAACAAGATATCAAAGGGCAACATGCAAATGACGACGGCTCAATGCGCTACATAAAGTTGTAGGAGTTGGCAGATGTTTTTTCAAAGTTTTTATATTATTCAAAGTATAGAGAAATATTTACTGAACACTATAGTATACTCTATAGAAATCATTCGAAAAACTAATAGTAATTCTTAATATAATACAATAGGATGCTCGCTTAAACAATCTGCTTCATTTTGACTTACTTTAATTAATATTAATTTATTTTGTAAAGAAGGAAAGTATATGAAATGTGTTCAATGTTTTATCCGATACTGTCTCCAAATTCTAATACTAAATTTGAATTCATTATATTTAATTTGGTATTAGAATTGAAAGACAGTATCAGACAAACCATAGTAGGATAGTATGATGCTCGTTTAAGCAATCTTCTTTATTATACTTTACTTTTATTGATTGCGATCAATGTTTTTAGGAAAACAAACAAGCAAACACTTGTTTTATATATTAAATTTGTCGCCTGAATGCCTTAGTCGCTGTGCCCTAGCTGATAAGGAATTGTATTGGTTATTTCATTAAAATAATTGTAATTATATTTTATGTATATTTTAATATCGAAACAAGCTACAATTTGTTAGTTAAAAGACCTTAAGCAATAGAATATTTTGAACAGCATTTTTATTGTATTCACACAAATTGCATCGTATAGCTAAAGTGCTTTGCATGCGTTAGGAAATTATACCCTACACATGGTCGTAACAAGCTGGCAAGCAAAGCAAGAAGAGCGAGAATGGCAAAAACAACATGCTTAAAAGAGCAGTAAATGAGAATTTATCCACTTGCTGACCAGCACACAAACACATACATAACATACGAATACATTCACACACACATACATACACTCAGAAAGAGAGCGAGTCGACTGGGATACACGCACATCGTAAAGTTTTAATCGGATGTTGTCCAGCTTTACATGACGCCATCTACTGGCTTAGAGTGCAATATCCTGTGGCACGCGATAACATCGCATACACACACTCTGTGTGTGTGTGTGTGTGTGTGTGTGTGTGTGTGTGGGGCACAGAGGAAGGAGAGTGAATGCAGAGAGATACACACACACTCATACACTCACTATTCACAGCATTCACACAGTCGCAGTTGTGCGTTGTTTATGCCGGGACAAAACGCTTTTGGCCCTTTGCCGTTTGATGGCATTCGGCATCGCTATGAACTCGAGCCACGCACTGCCACAATGCCTGCCACATGGCGCACAACAAAGACTAGACACAGCTTGCCACCTTCTTGCCTCTCTCTCTCTTTGTTGCTTGCAACGTGGAAACAGTTGCCACAAAAGGCTTAAAAAGTGCTCACAAAAAATCAGCAGCCAGTGAAATGTGTTGTTTTTGCTCGCCCAGACAGACAAACAGGCAGACAGACTGATAGAAAAGTGGCATCATAGTGGAGAGTGGAGAGTGTTGCCACACGCACACTTGGCCTGACCAATGGCCAGAGTGAAGGCAACAACTAAAGCAACAACTAAAGCAACAACAACTATAGCGGCAACGTCGTTGTCATTGTCGTGACAGGAAATTAAGATGAATGTGGCGAACAAACTGCACAGCTCCAAAACTGAACGTGGCAAGCCAAGTTTTAGCCAAGAGGGAAAGGGTACATTGTAGTGTAGTGTAGTGTAGTGTGTGTGTTGTGTAGTGTAGTTACAATTTGGACTTGCTTTACTCTTTTGCGTTTTCCCTTGTTTGTGTTGTTTGTCACTGTTGCTGTTGCTGTTGCTGTTGCTTTTACTGTTCCTGCTGCTTGACGGCCTCTTAAAATATTCATAACACAAACTGTTGCCACTATCTGCTGCAGCCAAGCCGCAAATGTGCCACCAGCGGGTGGCAGCTCCCAACAGAGTGTCAAGGCAGAGGGGAGAAACTGTTGCAGGAGCACTAACAAATGGCTGTGTTGTGTGCAAAAGTTGCGCGTTTGAATTAATTGATTTTTATGAATTAGCCAAGTGAGTTAAGTTTTCTTTTTTTACGCTTGAATTCCTGGGGGGAATAAGTGTTGCAATGCAGTAGAAAAGTGCTGTGAAAGGAAGGGAATTCATTAGAGAGTGCAATGCACAACATGTTAAGGACTTCAGAAAGAATGATGTGCTATATATATTCTTAGATTTAAGAAACAACAACTATCTTTAATGGTGAAATAGTTCTTCTTTTTATACTCGAAGACAGTCTTACATTTTTCAATGGAAATTATCTGATAATTAAATTCCGCTCTTCAAAATTTATTAGAATTAGAAGCGAGATTCAATGAATTTTGTTTATTAAAAGTTAAACACAATTATGCTTTTCTTTGAAAAGTATTAATACCGATAGTTTTATATCTTTTGTAAGTTTAATATATATTTGAAGTTATTGGACTTTAATTTTAAATTTTACAATGTGTTTAAAAAAAAAAAAAAAACGGCAATAGGCTTATCTTTGCTATGGTTATAAATCTGAAATGTTTCTATAGTATACTTTGAATGTGGTATTATATAAATATACTAAATATAGCCTTCGGTATATATTATTACTTTTGTGGTAAATAAAATAGTTTATTTTGAATGTACTACTATACCAATTGGTGTATCTTAGTACTTTTTGTGGCATGCAAATATATTTAGATCTCGTTTAAGAACACTTTCTTAAGAAACTATAGATTTTCATATATCTAGTATTTTCCCTTGTATCTTTATAAATTGAATGCCCTTTTTTTTGTAAACATATTTTCATGCTGAGTACATTTTTCCGTTAATTTGCTGATCATTTCATTTACAACTTTTGCCATTCAGTAATACATTCTTAAATATGTTATATCTAGTTATTGACCTTGGTCAAGATATCTGTCAGCCTTTCGTTTAGAGCAATCTGTTTAGTTTGGCAACAAAGTTGTAAATGTTTAGGCACAAGTTGTGCCTTTGCTACTTTACTACTATGGTATATTCGGGTTTTGTGGCTTTTGCTCTGCTCTGATGGAAAAGTTTCCAATTGAAATTGCAGTGGAAAGTTGAGTATTCATTTATTCGTTTACCTAATGTTTACAATTGTTGTTGACTTTACGCAAAAGTTGTTTCGAAATCTACTCAAATATTTAAGGACCAAGCGATTACATTGGGTGAATTAGCCCGAAAATTACCATTAAACTTTCAACAGTTTCCGTTTTCTGGGGATAATAACTTAATTGAGCCATTGCATGCATGGCGAAGCTCATTAAAAAGTTGAGCAACTGTCTGTCTTCAGAGAAAGCTTCTTATAAAAGAAATTGTGAACTTGCTGCTCGATTATAGTTCTCGACATGGTTCGTTACATGCCTCTGCTGGCTGATGGCCAACGCGTGAAACTCTCCTGGCCATTGTGGCTCTTCCGTTTCAATCACATCTTCTGGCCACTGGATGAAAGAACCTCAGCGAATGGGCGACGCTTTGATTACTTCCTTGCGGCACTTGCCTGGGCTGCGCTGATGCTGCACAACGATTCGGAGTTGCGCTATTTGCTCAGCCAAACAAATAATTTGGATCTTCTGCTCGCCGGTGTGCCGACTTATCTCATCCTAGTCGAGGGACAATTGCGAAGTGTGCACATTTTAATGCATCGCGAGCAGCTGCGAAAAGTTCTCCAGCACTTCTTCAGCTCCATCTATGTGGAGGCCAAGAAGGAGCCGCTCATCTACGAAGGCATCCAAAGGAAACTTCGCTTAAATCGTATTGTATCTGCTCTCTATTTGGCCACAGTTTCGGGTTATGTTATGTCGCCTATTATGATGTTGATACGCCGACGCAAGGATTATCTCTTCTCCATGATTCCGGCATTCGATGTGAATCCTCTCTACATCTTTGTGCCGTTCACATTGAGCAGCGTCTATGTGGCACTGCAGATAGTCACAATGGTGTTTGGGGAGCTCGCTTTGGTCTGCGAACTGATGGCGCATCTCAATGGACGTTATCTGGTGATCAAGCGCGATTTGGATGCATCCGTAGAGAAGATTCTTGAAGCTCGAGAACGTCCGCTTATGGCGCAACAATTGCGGGAGGTTCTGGTGAAAACCATGCGCCAAAATGTTGCCTTGAACCGGTTCATGGCGCAAATGGAGCAGCATTTCACAGTGCAAATATTCATCATGTTTGCCTTCAGCGCTATTACGTTGTGCGCCTTAGGCTTTAAGACTTATGTGGTGCGTGTGATTACAAACTGAAGAATGCTTTAGTTTTCTGATTTTTGGATGTTTGCAGAGTCCTTCTGGCACTTACATGTATCCCATTTGGTTTGGCGCCAAAACTGTGGAGTTGCTTTCGCTGGGACAAATGGGATCGGATATTGCTTATATGGTAGATGAGTCATAAAATGTGTTATTTGTTTACATTTTTAATTTCTCAATTCTATAAGCACTTTATTCAAAGTTTAGTGAATTTTAAATTTAATTGATTTAATGTGCGTTCTATTCTACTTCACGTTTTAGACAAATTCGCAGAGCAGCATTTACTACCTCTCGCAGTGGGAGCAAGTGCTGTATTATTCCACCAATTCTCGTGAGAATCTGCGCTTGATGAAGGTCATCACCATGGCGATTGAGCTCAATTACAAACCCTTCTATTTTACGGGTCTCTCCTACTTTTATGTCAGCTTACAGGCTGTTGTAAAGGTGCTTGCTTTTCTCTTTTCTCTTCTCTTTTTTGTTTCTCTTCTCGACTGTCAAACACATGCTATGTAATCCGTTTTCCACCTTTTTAGATACTCCAGGGCGCCTTCTCTTACTTTACGTTTCTAAGCTCAATGCGTTTGAAGCAAGTTTAATCAATTTAAATTAAACATTAAAGAAATTAAAGTGTTGACAATTTTTGTATTTGATATCCGACTTTTAAAGCTCGCACTGTTAATAAAGCAAATGCAATCTTTGAAGTATGAGTGATAAATTGCGTATACGTAATATATTGATAAGATTGAATTAGTATTATTGGTAAACTGGGGAAAATAGTTTGTAATTATTACTACTAAGGATTCTTCAACACTTTTAAATGGCCCAATTATTGCTCGAGTCACACAGAACTGGTTGAGTGCACAGTGCGTATGCGTAATATGTGTGACTTTAATCGAATTTTGTGCAGTGCCGTGGGTAATCAATGCTCTGCATTTGTGTAATTGTTTCTGAGTGTGAAAGGTTATTTGAGAATCGCATTAGCCTTAATTTGATTGAAGCCTTCTATTTTCAGTTTGTTGCTAAAACTCTGAAGCTAAACCTACTATTTCAATTGGCTTGGTTTCTCAAGCAATTGTGTTACTGCAAACACTTCATTTGCTTCGCAGCTTCTCTTTGTAACTTTACATTCTTTTCAGCTCAATACGCTAAGTGTGATGGAGGTTTTCGGTTTGGATTTCGATGGCAAATTCAATTCGCCCAATTAAATGAATTGTAATTTTAAAATGATGCATTTTTCGGCATGAAACGAACCAATTTGTAATGATATTGTGTATTCAATTGCTGAGCAGGGGCAACAGCAGAGGCAGCATCGGCTCCTCATGCAAATGATTGTGCGTTAAAAGTCAATTATTGGTGAATTAATTTTAATTAAATGAAATTGATAAAAGGCAACAGAATTCACACATCGCCGACTGCTGTCGACGCCAGGCTTGATGTGAGTGTGTTTCTGTATGTGTGGGTGTGTGTGTGTTTGAGCATAAAAATGAGCAATAAAATATTCATGATTTCTGCTAAAGGCAACGAGTGCAAAAAACTTGCCGAAAAAGTTAATAAAACTTTTTCCTTTGGCATTTTGAGTTCTTCTATCTAGCTCAAAAGCAGCTGATCACAAGCATTGTCATAAATCTCTCTCTCTATCTTTCTGCTCCTCCCTTTTGCTCTTTCTCTCAATGCTTTTTTGTTATCACTTTTGCCATGTTTCTATTTCAATTTCCTGCAGCACGAACGTTTTGGTAAATTAATCCATTAAAGTTTTGCCCATGAAATGAACAAAAGTTTTCACATAAAAATCATTGCCTCTCGCTCGCACAGCAGCATCAGCTATCTCACTCTCTGTGCAGTGTTTTATCTGCGGTGGATCTGTGTGGGGTCGCCGATGTGGTTCGAACGCCACGACATGCGTCACCCTCATTGATAATTAGACGCAACGCAACGCCGCATCGTCCCGCCCCATTAGCCAATTTGCACTTCATTAGCGCGGCGTTGTTCGAGCTCCAGCTCCAGCTCAACTTACTTAGCACGCCCAACGCACACACAAAAGACAGAGAAAGAACGAATGCGAGAGAGAAAGAGAGGAATATTGAACTGTGAAACTCAGTGGCTTAAAGGATACCTAATGAGTTTTTATTTGCCACGATGATATGTTGACGACATGCAGTCGCAAATCTGAATCGAAGCAGCTTGAGCCCCTTTTCATAGCGAGTGCTTTGTTGCGGTTGTTGGCCGGTGACATATTTATGAATAGAGAGCTTAAGTCCCTGAATGGCATTAGAATTTTATTCATACGCTTGTCGCAACTAAACTGATAGAGACCGAGCTGCTTTGTCAGCCTAATCTGCCACATTTATCATCAAAAGTTATTAAAGCCGCTGCCTAATTAGCCTCGTCTTAACACAGAACAAATCCCAAGTAGTTACAAAGTATTTTCCCCCTGTTTACTAATTTAATTTTCGTTGCTACAACATTATCAATATATTGCGTATACGCAATTTATCACTCATACGAAAGAGATTGCTTTTGTAGTTAAGAATAGAACACAAATCATTTAGTATAAGAAATTTGAATTTATATCATATATTATATTAATTTCAAATATTTGAACCCTTTTTCTTTGCAGATTCCTTCTTGCGTTTCATGTAAGTCTATGCTATAAAATTAATTTCAATTTGCTAAAGATATACTATTTAGTATTTAAGCTTGACTGCAGATCTATCTGCAATACACAAATGTAAATTTATGTGTTTCTCTGTTTGACTAGAGCACACTATAAAATGCTATTCTCTTCCTCGTCTCGTCTCGTTCTCGTTCTCTTGCTCTTCCTCTCACTCTTTCTCTGAGGCAACGCCCGCAACTCGTAGTGAACTTTTGTGCAAACCACTGAAAAATTTTATATTTATGCTTTGGTGTTGCCAACTGAAGTTGAAAAACAAACAAACACCAACACACACATAATGTTGAGGATAGTGGGAGGAGAAAGAGCGAGAGATAGAAAGGAAGCTGTGTGTGTGTGTCGAGAAGTACAAGCAAATGTAGGAAAAGTTTTAGCTTGTAATTATCATTAGCGATATTGTGTCTAAAGTTTTGAAGCCGCGTATTAAGCGCCCTCTGAGCCACTGAATGCCAAATGGATGCTAGATGCTCTTCTGCTCTCCACGAGTGTGTGTGTTTGTGTGTGTGTGTGTGTGTGTGTGTGGTATGTGTGTGTGGCGCCCACAGTTATGCTTCAAAAAAAGCGCACACTCACATATAATATAGAATGCAACTTTTGGCTTCATTTAACTTGGCATTTTGATTTGATTGCAGACACAAAGGGGAACGAGCAAAGATAGAGCAGAAGAGAAATGAAATATGTGAGAGAGAGAGAGAGGGAAGAAGAGAAGAGGAGTGTGTACAAGCGGCGTTAAATCAAATTAAGCGCACCAAATAAACGCCAAACGAGGACCTTCCACGATGCGGGGGCAGCCGAAAAACTTTTAATTGCCAACGCAATTTCTTTTATATTTTCGCTTTTCGCCATTCTTATTATTATTATTATTATCATTTTTAGTGCATTTTTTTGTTTTTTTCTGTTTCAAACTTGTTTAAAAAGCTGACCCTTGCATTAATTTACGCATTTTCATTTATGCCGAAGGCAAGAAAAGTTGAATTCGAGACGCAAAAGTATAAACTTTAAGTTTGTAATTAAGGTTTTACATTTGTGTATTATAAATTCTCCAAATTTCGTAGATTTACAGAATATTGCTTAGTTGAGCTTTTGCTATTTAAGTTTCGTTGAGTGGCAACGCGTCGTATGCTTAATAAATTCTCTAAATTTCATAGCTTTACAACAGACTTTTCCTAATTAAACTTATTACAGGGCATCGCTTAGTCTAGTTTCTGCATTTTTTAGTCTCGTCGCGTGGCAACACGTCGTATGCTTAATTAATTTTAAATGCACTTTTAATAGTTTCGTAGCGTAAAGTTGCCAAACGAATTCCATTAAATGACTAACTCTCCGACTTCTAGCTCAACTCCGAGTGCAACTCTCGCTGTGTCACCTTTAAGGTGCTCTGTTAATTTAACTTTCGCTTGAACTCGAAAACAAAAAAAAAAAGCAAAAAAAAAGAGCATAAAAAAAGCAAAAAATCGCAAAATGGTTGAAAGGAAAAATTGTAGCCAGGCGAGCTGGCAGCCCATTCATGTGTGACTGCATTTGTCAGACTCAGACTCAGACTCAGACTTAAACTCAGTCTGTGTTTGTTTGTGTGCGTGAATGAGTGTATGCTTGTATGTGTGTGTGTGGCTGAGTTGTGTGTAATTATGTCTGAGATTATGCCCACAGTCATGGCATGGCGCTGCTGCTGTCTGTGCTGTCTTTAATGCTCGCACCGTCACCTTGTCAGCCCTTGCTGCCACCTCCTTTTACCTTCTGTGTTGTGTCCTCTGCCTTCTGTGCGCTTGCCTCTTGTCCTTGTGGTTGTCCTCAACGTCAAAAGTTTGTGCGGTTTGCTTGGGTGCGAATCTCCGAGAGTATCTCGCTCTCGCAGTGGCAATGTGCTGATGCCTTGGTATTTGCCTTTGATTGTGTTCCAATGACATTAGCTGAAATCACGCTGAAGCTGCAAGTTGCAATAAGATTTACTCACATGATGAAATTACTAACTTACTGTGCTAGAACTTGGTGACTAATGCAAAGTGGTCAGTCTTATAATATGTGAACCAAATAAGATACGAATATGTATTAGGAATATGCGTCTACATCTTAGTAATTAACATTTAATTAATTAATTGTTCATTCCTATATGATGAGAATGAAAATAATAAAAAATAAAAGATTTCAAGGTCAGTTTATGTAATTTATTTGTCTTGTTAATCAGATTACATAAAAATAAGTCGGTAAGTCAGTCAGTTTATTTAATCTGTTTGTTTTGCTAATGTGATTACAGTAAATTAAGTCAGTAAGTAAAGAAAGTTTTTTTATTTGTTCTGTATGAGTAAAACAATAACTTATTTATAAGAAAAGTTTAAATCAGCTTTCAATACATAATAATAACTTTGTAAAATCTTTCTATAAATAAGCGGCTTTACTCTGAATTCAAATTAAATAGAAATAATTCAAATTAAAAAGAACTTATTTATTAAAAAGAATATTTTTAACCAGCTATCAAGTTAGTCTTTACTTCAAACATAGACAGCAATAGCTTTGTAATATTTCTCTATGAATAAACCGCTTCAAGCGGTTGGATTAAGAGAGAGTGATTAAAAATGTACAAAATGTATAGATTTATTCACTACTGACTTTGTTGAAAGTTTTCAAGGTAAATCTGCCTTTTATCATTTTCATAATTATTCAAATTGATGGTTACTTGATGTTTTCTATAGTTCACCTGATTTATGCAAATTTATAACTTGTTGCCAAGATTAATCCTGTGCATGCTAAGTGCACTAAGCTAATGTCATTGTCGCTTGCGGTTGCTGAGTGCTTTAAGTGTGGTCTTAAGATATTTTGTTCATGTGCGCTGCTCTCTCTGACTTAAGTATTCTCATTTCCCTTTAGCTGCTGACGTTGTGATTGTTGTTGTTGCTGCTGTTGGAGCTTTTGCTGCTGGGTTTTGGCTTTTGCTTGGCTCATAAAGTCGCAGGAAGTTATTATCCTAAAAACTTTACCCCTGAGGGCAATACAAACAAAGGCGTAGCAGAGCAACAAAGCGCAGCATTCATGTCTGACTATGAAATGGCGATGCCTGCACTCACACACACACACACACGGAGAGAGTGTTGGTGTGTTCTTTGCCTATGCATGAAAATAGAATGTCATAAAATTAGAACGATCATAAGCAGCGCAGCAGGCAACGAACGCATCGCTGTCGAGTTGCTTCGAGTCTTTCTAGCCAAGACAAGACGAGTCTTGAGCCAACACACACACACACACACACACACACACACATACACAGCGCTGACTTTTTTACAGCTCTTGGCAAAAAGTTGATGGCCAGGCGTTCTAGTGGCCGCCTTAACCCATTAAATTCTCTTTATATTATTCCAACAATATACTCGTATATTAAAAAACACAAATTCCTTAGACGCTGTCCTTCCTCTCTGTCTCTCTCTCTCCCTATTGCTTGGCAGCGTCTTGAGAGTGACGCAAACTTGAATTTTAAATTCTATTTTCGAATTTGCTTTACACAACGGCTTTAAGTCCTTCAAATTCTAACTGAAAATTCCAAAATTTAAGAGCTAAAAGGCATCACTTCTTACACAAAATTTGATAGTAATTTGATCGAGCTATAAGAATGGGTTTTTTTTTTTACATTTTTGTAAGCGATAAGGCCTAGAAGGCTCCAGTTTTAACCTACTTTAGTTGAACTTGTTAAATTTCCCACTTACAAAGCGCTCACAAAAATTAATTTGAAATGAAACCTTTAAAGAAATTTGTGAGATAAGTTGTTCAATAATATATTAATCCCAAAAATTTATAATGTTGGTCACACTTAATGAAATTCTCTAACTTTTCATTCACTTTTTCAATGTAGTTTCTCTTGTATTTATTTTAGGTCTTGGTAGTCATGTTTATTATGTGTTAATATACACATTATTATATTTATAAATGTATAATAAATATTGGCTTTACTTTTCTTAATTTAATCGCAGTCTGGAATAAACTTAATTTTACGTTCTGCTTTTGTTTTCGAGTAAGCAGTTAAATTTTCATTATAGTTAATGTTGCAAATGCAGCGAGTAGAGCAAGTTAGTTTTAAGGGCTTAGAAGATAGTCATGTTGCGCGTTTGCACATGTATTAGTTTAGAGCACACAGTTATCCTGTTGGCCATCCTGTTGGCCATCTTCAGGTGTAGTTAAAAACGCAAAAGCATTGTCTGCATAAATTAAATGTTTACGACTTCCGTTCGCTTCTTCTTGTTCTCTATGTGTGTCTGTGTGTGTGTGTGTGTCTGTGTGTGTGTGTGTGGTGCAGGTGGTTGCTATTAAAAAGCCAAAATGTAGTCGTATGCATGCAACACCCTACAAGAGAGAGAGAGAGAGAGAGAGAGAGAGAGAGAGAAAGAGAGTGGGGAAGTCAGCTGGGATTATGGCCATGGCCATGGTTAGCTCCTTTTGTTGCAAAACTGACTTTGTTGTTGCTTCTCTTGTTATGCTTGTTGTTCTTGTTGTTGTTGTTGTTGTGGTTGTTGCCGGTGCGCTAATTTTTAATTACGACCACTAAATATTCAATTTTTAGTGCCAGGCAAAGGCAAATGCAAACACTTCCTTTTCCGACGCGTTCCGAGCGTTGCTTTTTGCTTTACGTTTACGGATTAACAGTCAGAGGGTGTGCGAAAGAGACAGCGATATGGTGTGCAAGAGAGACAGTTGATTCCGGGTCCCTTTGGAATTGCAAATGTTGTGTTTATTTTTAAACCATATTATCACAAAAGCTTCATTCCAACCGCAGATTGCAGTTTGCAATTGCAGCCAGCGATTCACTTGAATCTTTAAGTCCAACTTAATCAAGTAATCTTCAACATTTTGCTCAAGTTCTTCCTTTTACTATGAACAGAGAAAAGAAATTGAAAATGATTGCTGTTATTGTATAAAGTCTTTAATCTCAAGCTGAAACGAAAGTATCGATAATAAAAAACATTTAATTGAATGAAGGTGAATCATATCTTCAGGTTAATTAAAACATGCAAAGATAAAAACACTTAATACAAACCATATTTAATTCTTACATCAATTAATCATATTTATTCATCTGTGCTTTGGATGCACAATCGAGTACTTAATTTTCAAAGAATTGTATTCGTTCCAAGTGTCTTTTACAATCTTCTATTGTGTTGATCAACTGACTGATCAATGAAGAATTCAGAGAATGAGAGGGAAGCATGGAGAGAGCGAGAGTAAACTTGATAATATTATCAGTTGATTGTGGGATTTTTCTCACGCAAACTGAGCTTATGCTAAACCCGTTCTGAACGATAGCAGCGAGTCTTTAGGTCAGTGAATCATAGATAATTACCATTAATAATTCTGTAACAGGGCAATTCAGTGTAACTATCACTTTGATCTTTATCAGTCTTACTGCTCATTTCTCAATTGCATTAAGTACGACCAAAATAACGCTGAGAGAGCGAAAATAATGTGTCATACAAAAAATTATACTAAGAAAGCTGCTTCGATCTGTAAGTTTGTGGTGAGCTGCTCTCAGTTGTGTTTCAAAGTGCGGTCAAGCAACAGCTTTATAATGCTGCTTCGGTATTTTGTGTTACTTGCTTTCTTGCCCAGTGGAATATTTGCTGACTATTGTAAAAAAGAACAAAGGATCTTTCAGAATGGAGTCTTAAAAACAACAGTAAGTCATAATGTGAATCAAAGAGAGATGTGTAGAAACTTCACGCCTCTTTATTGTAGACAATTTACATATGCTGTCCTGGTTATAAAGCACAAAAATCGGACGACAGAATTTCCTTGAAATGTGTGCCGAAATGCAAGGAGGATTGTGGCAATGGAGTTTGCAGCAATCCCAATAGTTGCAGTTGTAATCCAGGCTATACTAATAAGGATCACGATCCAGCTCAGAGGTACGTTTGTGAAATTGTGGTGCACAAGAAAAGAGCGCAACTTCAAGTTCTCTCCTCTTCAATCAGATGTGTGCCAGTCTGCGTCGGTGGCTGTGGCAAGGGCGAGTGCATAGCACCGAACACTTGCCGCTGCGAAGAAGGCTACGGAGCGACGGAGGCGGATCATCGATGTGCCCCCATTTGCAGCAGTCGCTGCCCCAATGGATACTGCCAGGCACCGGGAGTGTGCAGTTGCAACGAGGGTTACGCTCAAGCCGATAATCAGACTGACGCTGCTTGCCTGGCTGTTTGTGCAACGGCATGTGGCAAGCATCGCAGCTGTGTGGCACCCAATATCTGTGAATGCATCGAGGAATATATTGGCAAAGTCGATGAGTGCTCAGAGCTGAGTGTGATTGACATACTCAAGCCTTGGGTTTTTGAGCTTTCCATCAGCGTGGCATCAGTGATAATATTGCTCATAGTTGTCTGCATTATTGTGTTGAGAAAGAAACAACGATTCAAATATCCAGTTAACAGGCAAGGTTAGTTCTCCAAGAATGTGAAAGACATCAAATTTAAGGTGTTTATCATATATTTCAGAATCCGAGATACCTCTCAACAGGAACAGCCTATATTTGTGATCGAGGAAATCAATTAGAGCTTTGAGGAGAGGCATACATTTTAATATTTATTTATAGTACTCAATATATAGTATATACTTAAGAGAGATAATGACAACTGAAGAAATTGAGCAAATAAAAACAATGACAAGCAACAAGTTAATCAACAATACATTATTCTCAGCTTGAGCACATCTTTGGCACTCAGACCGATTCGTTGACCTATTTTAATGCCCCGTTTGAGTGGAACTATGGTTGGTTTCTCGTTCTTGGAGAACGCATACGCACCGTAGTGCATTAAGCTGGCATAATCGTAGCCAAGCTGAAAGTCATCCGAATGATATATTTGAAAATTGTGTTGCTCTCCCTCTTCGATGTTTGCCAAGTTGATTCGCACGTATCGATCTCGCCGGGGATCGTTTTGCATGTGCAGCAAGGCCAGTGAATGCAGCAACTCGTGCTGAATGATGCCGCGTTGCATGCAACCTGCGCCCAAGTTTAGAGTTTGCCACTCGCCCAGATAACCGATGTGGGACCAGCAGCCATCGTCCGTTCTCTGTATATTCACTTGCGGCTCTTCAGGATTGTGAGTGCGTCGAAATTTGACGCAAGTTTTCGCCGAAATATCCGCCATGGCGCCCATCACCAGTAAATAGTCCGCGAAGGCTAAAAGAAATATATATTTTTAAATTGGATTCTAGTCTCTTAACTAATTCTAGTCTCTTACCCATTCGCTGGCCCACGCTGTAGACGAGCGTACTGTTTGGCCAATAATAACCAGACCAAGTTAATGCATTGCGTTGGGTTGCATTAGAGTTCAAATACTTTAATTGCGCTCTCGTCAATCGCATTTCATGCGCTTGCATTGAGCTAAAGCAGCTCCACATGAAAGCCAACAGAATGTAGCTGAAATTGAGCATTTTAAAAATGATTCTCGACTTGAAGTTCTCAGTCCGTTTTATACATTTTTACCCATTGTTCAAGAGAGAACCGAAAGATAAGTCGTTAAATCGATTGTTGTGTAATATATCGTTGATAAGCAAGAGTTTGTTAGCCTTAGCGTCGTGTAATTCCGAATCATTTATTTGCTGCTGTACAACTTCCTAGTGTTGGATTAATCGTAAGCATCCGTTCGATGTTATCTCTTGTGACTTGTGCACTCGCATTTCGAAAAACCCTGAACTTGAAATGTTTAAGCGATAAATTAATTTATTCATTTAATTACAGCTGCATTTTATTTAAATGCGCTGCCAAACCGCATAATGCGAGTCATTAATTCAAAGCTTATTTATATTATGGTATATGGTATATTTTATAGTTTGTGGTATATTTGAAGCAGAATATCCGTGTATTGTTTTGGTATTTTTATGTGTTCTTTATGCCCTCTATCTCTATTATAACCTTATGCGCCGACAAGATGAGTTTTAATTGCTTTTGCTGATAATCTAGTATATTTTAACCCTTGTGGTATATTTTGAATGTAGTACTTTATCGATATACCAGATATAACACTCGGTATATTTTTAGTATTTTACGGTATTATATTTGGTATATTTGAAGAATTAGTCCGCACTGTTTTGCTTTTATTCAGAACGAGTAGCGGGTATCTCATAGTCGAGCACACTCAACTTGTTATATTTCTTAATTGTTATATTTAAAAATGTAATTTGTGGTTTTATTCTATTTATGATTTCAAGTCATTATTAAAGTCTAATACGTTTTCCTTTTTGATTTGGTACATTTTCCAGAAACACATATGTTAATTCTTTGTTGCTGCCCACGATGAGCTTAATCAGCACTTCGGTAAGTAAGAAAAAATCTATTTTCAAGCCACATCCGCTTTATTTATAAATACATTATACAGTATACATTATTATTATTATTAGTTCACTCGCGATAACCAACAAGAAACCAAGTTTAATCTAAGGGAATGCACCGCATTGATGAAGCTTATTTAATATGTCGTATACTCGTATTGTTCAGTCAGCGCTAATGTATTTTTATTATGATGTGTGTTTGATGTAAAGTCTTATATGAGGCAGGGCAAAATTCTTTTCATATTTACGCATTTCTTTCGCAACTTAATGATGATAAATTTCATTGCCTTATTGCCATTTACTCATCGGAACTCCCGCTTCTCCAAGAAAAGATGCCAGCTCAAATTTAATCAGTTTATGGTGTTGACAAATGTAATTAGGTAAACGCTACAGTCGCTGTCATTGCTGTTCAGATTAATTTCGGCAACGTTTCGCGCATTACGTTAACCATTTGATAAGAGCACGACAACAAGGAAAAGGTCACAACCCAACAGGTAAAAAAAAGGCGGAGATAAGGAAAACAAACTAAATGCCAGCTGAATCAATCGCCTATTCATTCCGGGAATTTATTCATTTTTAAGCAACAGCTAAAAGTATGCCAAGAAAAGGCAAAAAAAAAGAAAAAGGTTGCCTCGATTCTTCGAAATTATCTGATGATAATGAAGGGAAAGGGCTTTTGCTTACACAATGACAACTAAGTAAATTAAATTTTTGCAAAAGTTATGAACTTAAAAACTGCAGTGTTCCTAGAAAAAGAAATGCAGTGTACATCGCTCATTTTTTTACGCACACGAAACGTGTTTAGCTAAAAACTAAAGATTAGATAAGATCTAAAGCCGATTGTCGGTGAATTTCCCAATCCACAAATAAGAGTTGTAAATTTTAAAATCGCCATTGATCATAAATATAAAGTTGGTGGTCAGCACATTCCGCCGAGGCTATGGCAACTAATCAGCAGAACAGTCGCACCCAAACTCTAAAGACGTCAACATGAGGTCTCTGCTGATTGTTTCACTGCTAGTCTTTGCCCTGGCCAAGGATATCTCTGCTGCTCCAGCTGCTCGCGTGGAGACTGATCCTGAGCTGACGGCGGGTTATTTCGAGGGAGACATGGTGCTGGATAAGCAAGGCAGGAATGGATTGGTCAATGAGAACTATCGCTGGCCGAATCGCATTATCTACTACTACATCAACAGGAACATAGGTGAGCATCGATATCGATAGGCGATAAACGATAAACGATACACGATAAACAATTATACATTACTGATACAGATCAGGAGCATCGTGATCATATTCTGCGCGGCATTCGCGTTCTCGAGTCGAACTCGTGTCTGGTCTTCAAGGAGGCCACCAGCGATCAGTCGTACTATATAAATGTCACCTCGGAGGCGGGTGGCTGCTACTCCTATGTGGGTTATCTGAATCGTGTGCAGCAACTGAATCTGCAGAACTATGACATCGATGTCGGCTGCTTTAGAATCGGCACAATTGTCCACGAATTTCTGCACTCTTTGGGCTTCTATCATCAGCACAGCACCTGGAATCGGGATGACTATGTGCGCATTGCCGAGGAGAACATTACCGACGGCACTCAGAGCAATTTCAACAAGTATACGAATGCCACAGTGGACAACTTTGGCGAGGACTACGATTACAGCAGCGTCATGCACTACACGGCGTATGCGTTCTCCAAGAATGGAGAAATGACGATTGTGCCACTTCAGGAGGGTGCCGAGGAGCTTATGGGACAGCGATTGCAGATGAGTGATGCGGATATCAACAAATTGAACACCATGTACAGGTGTCCGCGCAAAGTCTAAACACTAAAGCACATTGATTGTCTGCTGATTGTGCACAGAGAGAAAAAGCGTTGGAAAATCAAGAATAAAATCTTGTATCAATACCAAAAAGTTTTCGTATTGAACCAAAAGCTTCATTCTTTCTACGAAAATTCTAGATTTGGTGTTCGGGAAATGAAATAGACTTCATATCTTATTGGGTTGAAAGATATTGTTAATTATAGAAGACTACATTATTCGTTTCTGTTTGAAAACTTGTAAAGAAAGAAAATTTGTTTTTCGGATTTATCTAACTAGCTTTTTTCTTCTTAACTTTAGGCGAAAATTCTAGATTTGGCATTCGTTAAATGAAATAGATTTCATAACTTATAAGTTATTCATTTCTGAATATTAACTCGTGAAAAGAAAACATTTTATTTCGAGCTCTTTTTAATTAAGAACTCTTTTTCATAAGTTTGGGCGAAAACTCTAGCTTTGTCATTGTGAATTAGGAATCTTTTTATATAGTGATTAGTTCAAGAATATAGTAAACTTACCAATATTTTTTATTTTCTTAAATTAAGAATGCAAAAGTGTAAAATGGAAACATTTTACTTCGATAAGTTCAACTTTTAGTTCCTTAGATTTTATTCTCCATTTAAGGTACTTGATGAAACATCATTTTTCTCAACTTTTACTGTACTTTATTCTTTATCGAATACAATTTTTCTCGCTGTGTGTGATATTGAATAGTTGTCGGATTGTGGCTATCTGTTTCGTAATATTATCGTAGCTGCTGCCCGGATTCGATTCGATTGGATGATTAGATAAGATCTAATTGTTGCAGTTTATGACACGAAAAGTCCGCCAATAAATTCACAAAAACAAATACAAATAAATAAAGACTGCAAATACATTCGCAATAAAGATAAAACTGCTCTTTACCAGGAATTGATTCCCACCCATTCAATTTAGACAGTCTTTTTTTGTCTATGACAGCGAGAACATGAATTGCCTTCACCTTTTGCTATTCACCCTACTCGGGGCGAGTATCCTCGGAGATGTGTGGACAGCTCCTGGAAATCGCGTTGAACTAGATCCCGAGTTAACTGGCGGTTACTTCGAAGGCGACATGGTATTGAGTCCTTTGGCGCGAAATGGATTGCGAAGTGAAACTTATCGCTGGCCGGATGGAATCGTCAGTTACTATATCAATAGCAACATTGGTACGTCGCAGTTCCAATGACAGTGGCAATCCTACAGTTTAAACTGTTTGCAGATCAGGCACATCGGGATCACATACAGCTCGGAATGCGCATTATCGAGCTGAAATCGTGTCTCACCTTCAAGGAGGTCTCCAAGGATCACTCGGAATATGTGAATATTACCGCAGAGTCAGGTGGTTGCTATACAGCTGTTGGATATCAACGTAGAGTGCAGCAGCTAAATTTGGAGACTTACGCCTTGGATGAGGGCTGCTATCGTCTGGGCACAATTATGCATGAGATTCTTCACGCCGTGGGTTTCTTTCATCAGCAGAGCACCTGGAATCGGGATGATTTCGTGCACATTGCCACCGAGAATATCGCCGATGGTAAAGAGCATAATTTCGACAAATATTCCGAGAGTCTTGTGGAGAATTTCGATCAAGCCTACGATTATGGCAGCGTCATGCACTACACGCCTTATGGCTTCTCCAAGAACGGAGAGATGACCATTGTGCCGCTCGAGGAGGGGGCGGAGAAGGTGATGGGACAGCGATTGCAAATGAGTCAGATCGATATCGATAAGCTGAACATTATGTACAAGTGTCCCAAGCAGATATAAAGTGATAAAAGCGATTGCTGCAACTGTAAAGAATTTACTGCTTTAAAAGTTACGAGACTTAAAGTGATTGCTATCAGTGTAAAGAAATTACAGATACCTTTCGAAAAAGTTAATCTGCTAACAGATTCTATTAATGTTAAGAGATCAAAGCTTTTGCTAATAGAGTAAAGAAATTGCCAGTATATGTAGCAAAAGTTTACTTCCTTAGAGTGATTTAAGAAGTGTCTTAGGATTTATATTAAAATATTCTGTCTTCAAAACATGTTGAGAGAACTTATTTTGCTAACTAGTTAGTTTGTTAGTAAATATTCTTAAAATGCATACTGTGCTTGTTTCTTGATGCATGTGAGATGTATAAAAACTGTCGTTTTCTTAGGATATTCTAGAGGTTTTCTGTTTTCTTATTAACCACTGTAGTTTTCTTAGGATATTCTAGAGGCTTTTATGTTATCTCCTTAACCATTTTTGATTTTGAGGAAAGCGAAAGAATCACTTTTCCATATCTGTAACAGCTCCTTAATGAAGTTTAATTAATAATTGTTCTTTGATTTAACATACTTATTCCATATTCAACCACTTAAATTTTCGTTACATTTAGCTACTTTTAATTGCGCCCAAAAGTGAGCTAATATTTTAGAGCAAGATTCTCATTGGGCTATCTACTCCAGCACAGGGTGTTTCGTCTGTTTGTCAAATACAAATAAATCACAAAGAAGCGTGTGCTTACATGTTGTATTTGCCGATTATCGGTAAATTTGGGTTATCAGCTTAGTCAATTAGCCACTTTTGCGAAGGCCAAAAACCCCCAAATACACTTTCAAGCAAATCTGGTGCTAATTTGAATCGTCGGAAATTGAATTTGGATTGTAGTTTTTGAAGTGGAGCTAATCTGGGTTGAGTTGTATTTTTATGCCGGATGCCGTCACCTGGTTGGTATAATACTTGAGGGGATTTCATAACAACAAAATCCACTTAATAGGGCGAAAAATACGATCGACAGAGAGAGAGAGAGAGAGAGAGAGAGAGGGCTAGAGAATGTCAGTTGTAGTTCTACTTAGATAAGCGCCATTCAAGTCCAAAGACAAAAGAGGTTTACTTGCTTGTTAGGCGAAACGATTACTCGTGTTCTCGTATCTGGAACTTATCGTGCAAGTATCGTCGGCAATTACTCATCCGGGGAACAAGCAACAGAAATACATTGGGCACTCGAATAGGCAATCAAGGGGCTGATAATAACGATACTATTTCAATCAATGCATAGCAAATTGATTGATAATAATAATAATATTTAACACATGACGTATGCGCTGCCTAGGAAGACCTTTGGGACTTCTACTTCTCAGAAGGAGTGCCAGTTAGTTTAGTAACAATGAATTGGCAAGAAGTTGGCGCCTTAATACTACAGCACTCCAATATTGATCCACTGATCTATTTTGTTGTTAACTTTGCCGACTTCTGTTGCACAACGAACCGTTTCCCCCCGATCGTATTTTGCGGCACTATCTGAGCACAATCGATTGCTTGTATCTAATCTGTGGAGTCAGCATGGCCATTGGCCACTGGCCACCAAAGCACATATTTATGTCCAATCGAAGCTCCGCACTGGCGTTAGTTAACGTTGAGCAACGTCGCGAACAAGATGCAACACTCTCTGGCAAGTAAAATATTACTACTACTATTAGTTGTGCTGTCCAGCCAACTGCTGCTCAGTGTGGCGCTTCCCCTTGGATCACGGACTTGGAGCTTAGATCCCGAGGAGGCGGGCGGATATGCGGAGGGAGACATGCAGTTGACGCGGGAACAGCAAGTGCAACTAGAGCAAGGACCGAAGGCACGCAATGGACTGATTGATGCCACCAAACGTTGGCCACAGAATCAAGTGATCTATCAAATCTCCGAGGACTTTGATGCCGCGCACAAGGCAGCGATTCAACAGGGCATTCAAACGCTGCAGGAAAACTCGTGTCTCAAGTTCCGCGAGGCAACCGCCGAGGACACCGCGTATGTCATGATAACTGCCAATGCGGGTGGCTGCTACACCGCAGTGGGTTACAAGGGAGCACCGCAGCAAATGAATCTGGAGATTTATCCGATTGGCGAGGGTTGCTTTAGACCCGGCACAATCCTGCATGAGTTTATGCACGCTCTGGGCTTTTATCATCAGCAAAGTTCGGCAATCAGGGACGATTACATCGAGGTGCTCACCGAGAACATTGTGCCCGGCAAGGAGTTTAATTTCGAAAAGTATTCGCCAAGTGTTGTCACAGACTTTGATGTTGGCTACGATTACGACAGCTGTCTGCATTATCGACCAGGTGCCTTCTCGGTGAACGGCGAGGATACGATAAAACCTCTAGATAGTACTGTTGTTATCGGCCAGAGAACAGGACTGAGCAAGAAGGACATTGAGAAGATCAACATCATGTACAAATGTCCGCATCCAGTTTGATTCAAGTACAAACCAGAGTCTATTGGGTAGACTCTTTGTGTGTGTTTTGTATTATCAAGTATTATTAGCAGCAAGGACATCATATGTCTGATCTAGATCGAAGTACAAGCCAGAGTCTATATTGGTGTAGACTCTTTGGGGTTTTTGTATTCGCAACTATTCTTAAGACAACACAGTGTGATATATTTATGCAGGCCGAACAATTTAGGTTCGATTCTAATCTTTGAATGTGTATTTATAATTTTTGCGTTGAGTCGAGTGAATTGCGTAAATTAAACTAAATACTAACTTTATGACAGTTTGGTGTCGTTATTTCTTCATTTTTCTTTTCTTTTTTTTGCAAAACTGCTTTGATGATAAGCAGTCAGTTGGGTTTGGGTTTGGTTTGGTTCTTTTCTCTTATCTCAAGTGTCGGAACAATCGCAACACAATTGGCATGAAGTTAAATGCGTGTTTAGTGTGTTTTGTTTGTGTGTGTCACAAATCTCTGCTAGATCTAAGCTGGCCAATATGGATATATGTATATACAGTTTGGGGATGGCACTATGTTGAGTTGGGAGACCGCACATGAATAATTTTACCTTCAATTAGACGTTGCATCGGAGATTGTGTGTGTGGATTCCATTGGATGCACATCTGGCGGCTGTGCAATGTTTGCTGTTGCTGTTAACCACGTGGACATGTCTCGGGCTCTGTAATTGCGTGTTCCTAATGCGATTTATATGCGAGATGCAAATGCCGAGCAGCTGCTCCATTTTGGCTCTTGCAACTCCCGGCTCCAGCTTTCGCATCCGTATGCATTTTTGGCTGCTTGTGTGCCACACGAACATGCCTCATATATACAGCCAGTCTCTTTCCCTCTTTCTCTCTCAGTCTGTCTGTCTGCCTTCCGCCGAAGCAAGGCAAGGCACTCAATTCTCGCATTTTGACAGCGCTTGTTAAGACCATAAATTTGATTTTCGTTTCGACGACATGTCGCCTCGACACTGCCAATGTTTCCCCCTCTCTCTCTCTCTCTCTTCTTCTCCTCAGTTCACATTGTTTCATTTGAAATTAAGAAAGGACACGAGTCTCTTTCTCCCCGCTCTTAAAATTAACATAGACTAGGCACTACGAACGTGATAAGCAACGAATACAGTTACGCTGCATTTGTTTTGAACTGATTGCAAGATAAGAATGTTTATAATTCAGCACAATGTAGAAAGTGCTCGATCTTTATGGCTGCTGAATTTGCTATCAGATCGATACGAAAGCCACTTTATTTTAATCTGCCACACTTAAGACTGTTTAAAAGTTTGAATGTGTTCAGCTTAATTCAATGTGAATTCTACTTAGCTTAATCTTAATTGCGTTAATAGAATGGTATTTGGATTAGCTCATTTGCTTTCATAATCGTCAAGATATAGCTGCTTATAGACGTGGACGGACGGACAGACGGGCAAGGCCTTACCTTTCTTTTAGTGTTTGGTCATTCAACTATAAAGTACTAACAACCTTGTACACTTTATATACATAATTAAAAGACTATCTTCGAATTAAATTGAGATGCTAATCGATTGGAATTACCCATGTTTACTCATGTTTAATATATTCCTCAATGGGGTGACACATTTTGAGTGACTTTTAAATCTTTTTTATAAATTACTTCGAGCAACTAATGCTTACTCTATCTTAATGAGCTTTTCTTTTCAATTTTGTGAAATTCATGCGACAGCTAGTATAAGTATTAGTCATGTGTTCCAAGTCCCAATTGACATTTTGAAATTGACGCAAAATGGTGATTTTTATAGCGATTAGCTGTTGTCGGCCGGGGCATAATGTTTGGACTGAATAGAGCATTTGGGTCAAATTACCACTAAATTACAGTAGCTATCGTATCCGGGTTGTAAGAGGAGGAAAGTTGGTTTCGAATCGAAATGAAATTTCAGTGAAATATAGCATGTGATTATGATGGCCATAAAAGAATAAAGATTTGGGTTTAAAATTGGTTTATTGAGGCGCAGTCTAGCCTCGAGTATTAAGTTTTAAGTTTTTGGACTTGCAACCGACGATAAAGGTTTATTTATGAACAAAATGGAGTCGCTTGTGACTCATGTGATTTAGACTAGGGGAATTTCTATCAGCTTAGCTGGTAATCGAAATAAAGATTTCGCATTAGTATTAATTGTGATGCTCGAAAGTATGCAACATATTTCAAGCATCTATTTCTATTGGATTATTGGCGGACGCACAAAAGTATGCAACGCCAAAAATACTTATGCGAGTTAAAGCTTAGAGAGTGAGCGAGAGAGAGATAGAGAAAACCATAAATAAAACCATTTGCAATTGCATTCTATATGCAAATCAGGCAGCAGCAGCAGCAACAACACATCTATTTTTTGGCACTGGCTTTGTGATATTTTTTGGTTTGGCTTTGCTTTTCCAATAATAATTCAAATAAACGAATAAGTTTTGCCAAGCAAGAAAAACTCTGCTCGCTGGTTTTGAGAAAACCGCAAACTGGTGAATTCTCATACACACACACACACACGCTCACGTAGAAGCAAACAGAGCAGCAGCAGCAGCAGCAGCCGCATGAAATATGAAACAAATTGTAGCAATTTCCCAAAAGGCGGCGGACACGCAAATGTGACCAGCTTGGAGAGTTCTGCGTCCAGGATATGACCTCAACTCCTTTCCTCTGACTTCGACTCTCGAGCTCGAGTGCGATTTATTGCTGACGAATGCGTATTCAATTTTAAAGCATGCCACAAATGATTTATACATTTGCTTTTATATTTTTCACACCAGCCGCCGAAATATATAGTATCGCTATCTATACGGGAAAATCGGTTTGGTTTAACTCAAGCTCAAGCGCAAGGAGGAAGCTTTTATGCTTCCGTGTTTTGCTTGGCCACAATTTCGCATCGTTCATATTTATGACTATGACGTCGTAAAAAATTATGCTTTAATTTGATTATGATGCTGAGCAGTTGCTTCCGCACACACACACACACACACATACACACAAGCTTTGGTCACATGCTGCGTATACGCAACGCGTCTGCTTAAAAATTCGTTAAAAAGTTATTGACAAACGCAACGCACCGCGAGATAAGCCAAAAAAAAAAAACAAAATCCTGACTTGCACTTAAAGTTGGGCGACTACCAATATTCGTTTTTATTTTATTTTTATGCGTATTCTATTCGCTGTTCCAAATCATTTTTGTAGCTCTTATACGATTGCTGATAAATTCCAAGTTTATATCTGAGCTGAGTAAATAAAAGCGAGTGTCAACTTGATACCTAACATAAGTCTTTATTTATTTAGTTTTTATGTGAACATTTCATTTAACTTTATTTGCTTTGACTTCCAAATGAGACAATAAATTTATATAATATTTTCTTTTCTTATTTCAGCTGAGCAACATTTATTGGGGGTAAGTTCAAAATCAACTTTATAAATATGAAATCAACAAACAGTTCAATCAAACAATTTCCACTCAACTAAAGCAAAAACTACACCTCAACTAACTGCGAGTTAATCGTATAGCGAACTAATTAATTTGCAATTAAATTGCATCAGCTATTGTGTCTGTGCTTCCTCTTCCCCATTTCTCCCCCCTCTCTCCGCAGTCACAGTCGCAGCTGCGTTTGCCTTTTGCATGCGCATTAAAATCTTAATTTGAATATGTAACGGTTTGTCTATGCCACTATAATCACTATAATCTCCATTTGTGTCTGTGTCTGTGTGTGTGTGTGTTAGGGTCGCTCATGTGTGTCCATTGCGTGTGTGTCTATGGCGGGGGCGTGTCCCTCTGTATGTATGTGTGAGTGTGTTAGGTAGCATCATGTTAATTTTAAAAGGTAATTTCGGCGCTGAGCTTATTATGCTCATTAAGTCATCAGCAGCAGCCGCAGCAACAGCAACAGCAGCAGCAACAGCAAAAGCAACAGCATCATCAAGCGCTGACTAAAACAAAACGAAACGAGCTGGGTCCTGATACTGGTCTCTGGTACATGGGACCTTTGGCCAGGACCTCTGGATCAGGAACTGTATGTATGTTCATGTGCTGGGCACAAAATTATAAAGTGCACAGCAGCAGACCGCAAACGTGTGCATTCATTTGCTGTTGTTGTTTAGCCCCAGTTGTTGTTGTTGCTGCAACTCCTGCTGCTTTTGTTGCTCTTGGTACTTCACTTCATTTTGAGATACCCTGTAAAAGAATACTGCTTAGGTGATTGTGAAATGGTGCTTTAAAATATAGTTGGTGAGATATTCAAATGTTTTAATTCTTATTCATTTATGTACGTTATACATTTTTAACTTTATGCTTAATGAGTTACATAAATTATTTATTCTGAAAATTTCAGTTAAATCGAATACTTCATTTACAAGTCAATTGAGTAACTTTTAACCATTCACTCATCAAATTATTCTGTTGTTAATATGCAAAGAGGTGGCTAGCAAATAAAAGTTTGAGAGTCAGTTTGCACTTTTTACTAGTAGATTATATAAAGCTAAATTAATTTCTTTGTTCACTTATGCACATCTGTTTAATGTTGTTAAAATTTTAGTAAAATCGAACAAATCGAACAACAAAATATAAGTTTCTTTTTTTAGTACTGCGCTTATAAAATTATACTGCTGAAAATGTTTAAATCTAAATCGATATTTATAAATTTTACACTAAAGTTTAAATGGGTTTATTTTGGGCATCTTTTAGTCATCTTTTACTAAGAAGATGCTGATAAAAGTTGTCAATAGACGACTAGAAAATCAAAGTCTTGTCTATTGCAATTAGCATTATATAAATTTGAAATGTTATGGCTTTTATTTGATAGTCAGTTTTTTCTTTAGTGGAAGGACAATTCTTATAAAATGTATCCACACTTTCAATTTGACTCATCAAAATTTATTTGCTGGGAATTTCAGCGAATTCAAATGTTGTGCTGAGTATCTTTTAGTTCCGTTTTGGTCGTCAGCTTTTTTGTGTAGCCAACACAGCTGCAACAGCGGCTGGGGGATGGGGTTGGGAGAGGGAGAGGGGGCGGCTCAGTACATCGAGCGTGAATTAATTTTTAATGATGTTGTGAACTCTGGTGCTGTGCTGTGAAAACGACTCCCATTTTGTCTATCTTTGCCCCCAAAGCCAGCTGAATGCGTGTCCTCTCAATGAACGTATGCGTGTGTGTGTGTGTGGACAACACCGGATGTAGGTCATTTCAAAAATTGTTTGCTTTAAATTGCATTTGCGTTTCGCCACGTGATGACATGCTGCGAGCGAGCCACAAGTGTTTTTATGGGCACCACGCCAGCTAGCGAAGCACACACACACACACACAAACCATGTCATCAAATGAGATGAGCACAACGGGGTGTAAACAGAGAGAGAGAGAGAGAGAGGGGGAAGGAGAGGGAGAGGGAGGCACCATCATCATCATCAGGCTGTGCTTGTTTAGCCATTAGTCAAGGATTGCTGCTGCTGCTGCTGCTGCTGCGAGTAGTGGGTCAACTGCCTAATTAAAAAAAATATAAATAATATTCACTTAAAATGCAAATGCAAAAAAATATATATGTTTAGTTGGCAAATTGCGTTACACACTTAAAAATATGGCAACGCTGTTTACGTTTTACTGGCAAGAGCAAAACTCAATTGAAGTTAATGTGGAGAAAGCGTTAATAAAGGTTGTTGAATATAAAGATTGTTGAATGAATGGAAGAGATTTGCTTGAAGGTGTGATTATAATAGATAAATCATATATCAATAGATTTTCTTTCTATGTCTTATTTATCTTTTAATGATTCTTTCAAAGTTTCTTAATTGATGAAACTAACAAACTCTTTCTTCTTCATGTTGATAAGGTTGTTGAAACTAAGTGAATGGAAGAAATTTGTTTAGAGATGTTTTTATGATAAATATGTATTGTTTGCCGATAAAACAAAATTCTTAAAGCACTTTAAAGATTCTTTTTAAATTTCGTAATCAATATTTAAATTTTGTAATCAATATTTATATATAATTATCATTAATTTTGACGTATTTTTTCATCTTTTTATTATTCACTTTGTACTTGCTTAGAGATGTTGTTGATATAGAATTTCCTTCTCTGTTTTTTTTTCACTAAATCAATCTAAATCAGTAATTTAAATAGTTTTATTTGACTTGAGCTTCTTTAAGTATTCTTTCTGACTTTCTTAATACCTTTAATAAAGTTATTTATATTATTATCTCTTCGTTCTTTATGTTTAGATTTCTATACATTATATTATTTGTTGATGAAGTGAAATTTTGTGCTTAAATATATTTTACAAGTTTTTGAATCAGTTAAATTTATCAAGAATTGCTTTACAGTTATTTCTTCAATCTTATCCCGTTCATAAAAGTCAGAGATTAAGAATCTGACAATATTTACGTACACACGATTTTTTCCGTAAAGTTTTCACTCTGCTGTTCTTTCATCAACGTTTATTTCACCTTTTGTTCATTTGTCATTGTTTCGCTTTACAAGTTTTGTGAGTTGCCCTTTGAAGGTAACTGTTAAAGCAATTATCCGATTAATTTGCATGCGCTTCCATTTGAAGTTCACCTACACTACACTAGCAATCTCTCTCTCGCTCTCTCTTTCTCAATCTCTTGTTCTCCCTTTCGCTTTCTCTATCTTCCCTTTGGTTCTCTCTGCATCCCTTGTGTGTGAGTGTGTGACAAACGTGTATAAATCAAAAAGGATTTTTATTGAGGATGCCGCTGGCGATTGCAAACAGTTCGCTGGCCATTTTATTGCCTGATCCTTCGATTATTTTATATTGTTTTCTTTTGTTGTTGTCGTTGTTGTTGTTGTTGCTGTTTCTTATTGTTCTTTGGCTACTTTGCAACTTGCTGTTGATTCAATTGCGCTCTCACATGCGAACTCTCGGGTTGTGCCGTGAAACGGTTTATGCAAATGCAATAAATTACATTTTATTATGAAAAATTTAAACGCTTGACGCCCTTGGGCGTGTTCGACTGCAACAGCAACAGAAACAGCAGCCACAGCAACAACAACGACAACAACAACACCGACAAGCCATAAAAATCCAATTAATTGTTATTTTATTTGTTTATTGTATTCTGATTACTCCTCAACAACAACAACAACAACAACAAGTGCAACACGGCGTCGTTCTCAGTTTTTGCGTTTTGATTTATTGCACCATTTTTATTCATAATTTAATTAATAAAATATTTAAAGCAATAAATGACTAAATAAGAAAAATACAATATTTAATAATGCCTGCTCAATTTCGCCATTAATAAAAGACACAGACAAATTATTTCAATCAGTGCAACCTATATTCTTTTTTTATGGTTTTAAAGAGATATATTTGATGCTTAGCTTTGAAAGAACGTTTCTTTTTAAACTAAAATCCAGTCAAAGGAGCAGAGAAAGTATTTCAACCAAACAATAAAACATTTATTTAGGCCTTACACATTCCAATTTAAATTTGTATATTTTTGTAGCTTAACAATTTTTTAATGAAACTTTGAAGTATGTCTTAGAACGTTACTCTTTAAACAAAAATCCAATCAAGGATACAGAAAACTTTTTTCATTCACACAATAAGAAAATACTGCTAGAAAAATATGCCTTTCTTTATAGTTTTATAGATTCAAAGTTGTATAAATGCAAGTTCAAATTATATAATTGCAGATTAGCTTTAAAAAGCGTTTCGCTTTACACAAAAATCCAGTTTAAATTGCAAGTGTGCTTGACTCCATTTAGAAATTCAATTCCTGGAGTGCTTAATGTTATCAGACGTTAGCAGCGCGCTTTTTTGCTGTCATTTTGTGTGTGTGTGTGTCAAACGCTGAAAGGACAAAGGAAGAGCATACATAATTGCATTTAGGAGGTATTCGAGCATCTGTAGCAACATTTCTCATGTGTTTATTTCTTTTCGTGGTTGCGAAGTTTGCCACTTAATTGCCAGTTCTCTATACAAATGATGTGGCTGCTCTTTAGCCATACTCCGGGTGATCCCTTTTCTCACCCTCTTCAGCACTTTTGAAGTACCTTCATTTGGCTTGTCAGCCCACAGAGCATTCATTTATCACCGGGGCAATCGGGTCGCTTCCACAGCGGCGACAGCTTAGAGCGTATGTGTTTCTTTCTTTCCCCTTCCCGTTCTCCATCTCCTTTCTCTTCATCCTAATACTCTTCCGGCTGCACCTGACCCTCGATTGTTGAAGGGCAGGCAGGGTTCGCAGGTGACAAGCGAGCGGAGTAAGATAAATTATTATTTTAATTGCATTTAAATTACACGTTCAACGCGGCGTATACGCAACAATTTTAAAAGCCTCCTTATTGTGTGCCTGTCTTTTTCGTTCTTGCTTCGCTTATTCAATGTAGGCGTGACGCTGTCAAAGCTCACCCGCTGTTAGATTAAGGACCACCCACGTTGGCGAGTCCTTTTGGCTGACCAGCAGCAGCAGCAGCAGCAGCCAGAGCATTTGCAGCACTATGAAATTCATTCAGCAAAAGTTTCATATTCACTTTTGCCTGCTTTCTCCTCTCTGTCTGCGTTGCTGCGTCTGTCTGCTGAGAATTCACCTGACTGCGGCCTCGTTTTTATGCTACTTCTCATCGTTTTTTCTATACCCGCTAAACATAGAGTAGAAGAGTATTATAACTTTGTGCCGTCAGGAAATATATGTATGTATGTCTCTAACCGACTCTATTAAGCATATATACTTGATCACCGTCAACTGCCGAAACATTATAGCCAGATAGATTTTGATCTTAGAGACTATAAGATATAAAGATATAAGTTATATAGTAAGTTGTTGCTTAGTTGTTTTGCTTGAAAATCTTGTATATTTTATAACTTTATGGTATATTTTAAATATAACACTTTAACGATATACAAAATATAGCCTTTGGTATATTTTTATTGTAGCAATTCAACGATTCACTAAATATGGCCCTTGGTATATTTTTAGTATTTTGCGGTATATTAATTTGGTATATTTTAAAATTGCAATGCTCTGTATCAATATACTTAAAATGGCATTCGGTATATTATTTAGTATTTTGCGGTATATTAATTTGGTATATTTTCAAATTTAGTATATTTTGGAAGTAGTACTAAATGAATATACCAAATAAAGGCTTTGGTGACATTTTTAGTATGTTGCTGTATATTAATTTAGTATATTTTAAAATAAGTACCACACTGTTTTGCTCTCATTAAAAATGAGTAACTCAAAGTCGTGTACACTCGAGTGTAGCTGTCTTACTTGGTTTTTTTTTTTGCGTTTAGCTGGGCTGGTCTTGTGCCTTATAATTGCCACTGGCACCCGCAGCGTTTCGGCTAACACCAACAGTTGCTGCTGGGTCCCAAAGCCAGCGGCAATTTATATTCATGAGTTGTTGTAATGTGTTGTAAGTTGCCATCATTGCCATCGTTGCGCCGTCGTTGCTGACTCCCTTAAGCATGCTTATTGTTATCCGTGAATGAAGTTCTCTTATCGCGGCTTATTGCTTGCCTCATGCCTCATGCCTCCTCCTCCCGCTGCCCCTCCCCAAACAACAACAACAAAGTTGTTTGCAGGCAGGCAGCAGCTTCGTGTGCTTTGTGCTTTGATTTCATGTCTTGACTTGTTGTTTATGTTTGTTTCTTGTGCATATCAAACTTGTTATGGCCGCACGCAAAATGACTTTAATTGTCATGCTGATAATTCAATGTTGACGAGTTTTCGACTACCAAACACAGAGCACCAACAACGATCTCTCTTCTGTTAGCCACAAATCTTTTGCCTTCGCAAAGGCTTTCAGGCGCGCCGGAAATAATTGCCAAAATATAAACTAGTTATAAATTATTAGCATTGCACATGGATGAAATGGCAGCCAAACGGAGCTGAATCACTAAATGAAGGCACAGACAAACAGAAGCTGTAATGTAATATCATAGAAAGGGGGCAAAAGAGAGTGAGAGAGAGAGGGAGAGAGAGAGAGACAGAGACACACTCACTGGCATATTTTATAAGTCTGCGTTGTGTGCGGTTGAAAATTTAAACAAAGCCAAGCCACAAAATCACACAAGGATCCATTTTGCCTTGCCTCGACTCTATATCCTTGAACAACAGCTCGAGGCAAGCCAAGCCAAGCACACAGACACACACACACACATGCTCACACACACACATGCACACTCCCACATTCACATACTCTCGGAAGGAGCTAAATGAAGTTCTGACTGTATTTGAAACTGATATATACGCTTACCGAAAATACTAAATTCAATTTCCAAAGATCCCCAAAATGAGATATTTACTGACTGCATTTGATTGAAAGGTCAGCAAACTTGAGTTGACCTTTAACTTCGGATGTATTTAAGTGATTGACACAGGAATTATTGAGGTAAAGTTTGTGAAAACAATATAAGAAGTTCAAGCAGTTAGGAGAAGATTAGCATAAATATTATTCCATTGAAGTTAGCTCCAAATTATATTGAAAGTCTATGTTATGTGATTGCATTAAATAGATTTAAGAAAGATTATTTATTTATTTAAAAAAGTTAAATTTAATTAAAATTAACACTGACGTATTTTTAAGTCACTGGCCACAAAAGCCTTCGGCCAAAAGAAAAAAGATTTTGATTGATTTGAATGCAATTATTTATCATTATTTATATAAAACACTTTATTACAATTGAAAAAGTTATACAAGTGAAAGATGTATACTATAAAAACAGAGAAAAGATCAATGATTTGACTTCAGAGAGTTGAAGGAATATTCCAAAGCATTTCACAATTTGTTAATGTTCTCTATAAAAACTTTAAATTTTTCCTAAAATTTTAGATGTATTTGTCGAAGATTTTCCTTAGTTTTAACTAGTTAAAGTTATCATATTTCAGTTATATATCATATATAGTTTTATTCGAAGTGCACTCAAATGCGCTTCACAATATTGGCCATCAAAATAGCAGCGTCTATTGCTTGCAATGTAGCAAATCTCTACTGTAATTAGATATGCTTTATTTTAAAGAGTATCGCAATCAAGGCAAACGATGCAAGGGGTTAGCTTGCTAGCAAAATTCCCATATACTCCGCTCTCTCTCTCTTTTTGGCAGGCAGCTACTACGACTCGGCTAGGACTGAGAATGAGAATGAGAATGAGACTATGACTACTACTTCATCGTCAGCAACACATTAAAGCAGCTTCATTGTCCTTGGCTGCTGTGCATGTTATTACTGTGTGTGTGTGTGTGTGTGGGAGTGTAAAGTGTGTATGAGTAAAGTTTGTAAGCAGATAAAGTCATTTGCTTTGATATCTTTTACTAATTATTGCCAAAGCAGCGTCTAAGCCAGTTTTCTACACAACAGCAGCAGAAATAGCAGCAGAAGCAGAGCAACAACAAGCATAATAAATGACAACAATTCAAGCTAAATGCGGCTGCTTGAATCCTTTTTTTGGCTGTTGAAAACACACACACATACACACAGCAGTAGACCACATCCTTGCTCAAATTGAGGGAAAGAGAGAGAGGGAGGGGAAACATTAACAGCATATTATCCCTGGCATCGCATACAAAACAAAACTCAACGAAGCGTGGCGCCAAAAACGCCTTAGCCAAGCTAAAAAGAAGTGGGCGAGGTTTCTCCCCCCTCCTCCTACCACTCTTAGATGCCATCTCTCTCCTTCTATCTTTTTGCTATTCATGTTGTTGTTGTTTTTTGGTAGCAACTGAAAAATATGATGAAATTAATTTTTGTGTTTACATTTAAGCGAGAATCTCGGTGAGTGCAAAAAAAAAACGGTTGAGAAACTGAACTGAAATGTTTGAGATTAAATTAAAGCTGCTGAAATGTTGTCATTTATAATTTGCACAATTGCCGCTAATCAAATTTCCTGCCACGGCACAAGAAAGAAGCTTTTCCTTGCCGCCTTGAAATCTTTAGATATTTATTTTACACTTTCTGTTTTTTTTTTGTTGCTCGTTCTACGCTTTGGCCCATTTAATATGCCATAAAATTTCGAAAGGAGATGTAAAAGGGGGTCATTGGATGTCTGGTGTTTGGCATAAGGCGATAAAATAGACAAACCTAAAGAGCGTGTGGCGTGTGGCAAGTGGCAGCTAGCGGCATGTGGCATGTGGTTGACTGCAGCAGCAGCAGCAGATATCCTGCTGCAGGACACCCACAGCTAAGCAGCCATTGTAACGAATCTATTAAGTGGAAATTTATTAAAGCAACAACAAACTCAAGTTAAGCCATAAAATGTTGTTTGTGTGTGCCACACACACACACACACACTTGGTAGTACATAAAAATATTAAAAATATATAGAAAGCAAAAAAAAAGACAAGCCGAAAGGCAGCCAATAATGTTACAGCAGAGAGGACGCTGCTGTCTGGCGTTGATATTTTTATTGCTGCGGCGGCTTAAGGACGACAGCTTTGCCTAGCAATTTCTTGCGATTTCCATTGAACAGAACAAACACACACTCCCAGACACACACACACACGCACAACCACAATTTGCCAGAGCATTTGGATTTCAAATTTTGCTTTTGGGTAAAAGCTTTTCTCATATGCGCTTATTTTCGACGATTTTGCCTGAGCTGAACTGAGCTACTCGGCAACTCGGGCGTATGCGTAATTTTTCCGTTTATTGTTAATAGATTTGTGCATATTTTGTGTGTGTGGATATGATATCGACTGCTGCATTCGACTGTGATTTGTACTCTACTGGATAAGCACTCGAATCGGATTTTCGTCCATAAAGTTGCTCAACAAAATTTTGATTGATAGTAGAGGGAAAACGTCGATAGAGATAAACTTGGCTTATGGCTAAGCAGAAATTGATTTGTTATGCATATTAAATAATCATTTCGTTAATCAATCAGCTCAACTTAAAGAGAGAGTGAAAGTGTGCAGAAATATTATCAATTTAATGCTGCTTTAATGTTTCGCTTTTCACTCTCTCTGGGAGATAAACACATTATGTTTGATACATAATGCAGCCACCTATCAACTGTCATCATTTTCATTCGAGTAATAACTTTCTGTCTGGCACTCATCAGACAATCTAATCAAGCTAATTTCCGTACGAGCGACACATCGTCCCTCATCCTTCGTCCTTCGTCCCTTCACATATGTCTGGGCGCTGAGAAAGCGCAAATTTCTCTGCTCAGATATTAGCCAGATATTTTGCTGAGGGGCTTAGACACTATACAGTGGGGTGTAAATTAAGCAATTTCCGAAGAAAAACTCCGCACAAAAAACTTGGCAGTCAATAAAAAGCGAGACATTGCAAAAAGGGGAAACATCTACTGCAAAAAATATGTATAGAAAATAGAACAAAATTGGCAAAATATTAGCTGACAAACTGGTCAATGATAATTGGCTGCTGATGGCTAATCGAATGAGAATTGTAATAAGCATTTGAGTAACTAGAAATTGATAATTGCTTTCAACTGTGTAGCTTTTATAGTTTTGTTTTTAAAGTAATAACATTTTTGACTAGAAATCATATAATGATTATTTTATTATATGAATAGATTTGTGTTTTTCATTTTTTAATCAACATAAATACTTTTATTTTTAAAAAGTATATTAAAACATATATCTTTGTATTAAAGTATATTTTAATTTTTATATTAAACCAAATTAATATACAGCAAAAACACTAAAATAAATAAAACTACATTCAAAATATGTGAAGTTGGTATGTTGGTAGCGTAATTGAATAGAAGAGTATTATAACTTGCTATATATTTTAGTAGCTTGTTTTGGTTTGTTTTATTTTCAGAATATCTGCATATTTTCTTAAAGTTTTATCCTTGATCATTCCCTCATAAGCTTCGCTTTTCCTTTCCTGCAGTAGCTCTTATTTATTTATCGGTTTAATGAGTTCAATTAGTCAATGTATCGAGTCAATTGCCAATGCATTAAAAGTCATAATCTCATTTGATGTGCGCTGCTTTAAAACTCTCTATATTTTGCTCGCTGTGAAACGCGCTCCTCTACTTGCTATCTCTCTCTCAGTCTCTGTCTCTTTCTCCTACATGCTCTTCCTCTCTTGCCCACTCTCAGCTGACGCTGCTTATTGTGTTGTTTAAGCCCCAAAGAAAAAGAAAGCAACGCCTGCAGCAATTTTTGCATTATACATTTTACTTTTCATAAGCTTAAAGTCGACGCGCAAAAGGATATCACACAGCTATGGAGGTAATTTGCCAGGACCAAACAACAGACTGAGAGAGCGAGTGGGGGGAAGTGAGAGGGAGAAAGGGAGATTGAGCGGGGTAATCAGTGAAAGAGCCAAGGGAGTGAATGTGTGGAGGCTGCGGTGTAAGTGAGAAAGAGACAATTAAAAATCCATTAATTTGAGTAGCGGCAACCCATGTAAAGCTACTTATACTTATATCACTCTCTCTCTCTCTCTCTCTCTCTTGCTCGCTCTATCTCTCTCTTACTCACGCCCACGCCACGCCCAGACGCTGCGAATGGAAATTTACATTACATTATACTCGCATTTAAATAAATTTTTGCAAAATTAAAACGTAATGCATAAAAGAGAAGAAGGGCGCAGCTTTATGGCTGTGTTACCGCCACACTGAGTGCCACTGAGTGTCTGTGAGTGCATGACTGAATGAGTGTGAGTGTATGGATGTGTGTATGGGTGTATGAGTGTGTGGGTGAGTGCATTGTTGATGCATTGGTCCAGGGCCTCGTCGTTGTACGAAATTATTTATGTGTCGCACATTTAACTTGTACATGGCAAAATATATTTTGCATTTACAGAATGCACTTCCATCATTATCCAGACCGAAAGAGAGTGCCACAGCAGTTGAGGTGGGAAGGGGGGACAGGCCGGGTGCTGGCCGGATGTCGGGATGCTGGACAGAAGGCGGCTTGGCATTGTTTTTGCCTCCAGCCTAGCAACGACGTTCGCTCCGGCTCGTCCTGATCCGAGTGTTGTCCTCTTCCTCGTGTCCTGTGCCTGGTGTCCGCGTCTGTGCGGATTAAAATGCATGGGTTCATGAAGTGGTCATCTGTCATCTTTGCGGTAGGAAGAACTTCGCATGTTGACATTGTCGCAACAGTTTATACTTACACACACAGATACACAGATCCACAATGGTTCAGTTTTGTAACTGGCACCCACTCAGTGGCAGCTTGTTATGCTGCTTTCTTTCCTTCACTCGCTTTTTATACCCGCTAACCTTGGGGTAGAAGGGTATTTTAACTTTGTGTATGTAACAGTAGGCATATTCTTATTCAGCTGAGTCGATCTAGTTATGTTCGCCTGTCCGTCTGTCTGTCTGTCCGTCCGTATAAACACCTAGATCTCAGAGACCATAAATATAATATAAATAGCCTTTGGTATATATTAGTTTATTATAAAATTGTATATCTAAATAACAAATATAGCCTTTGGTATATTCTTAGTATTTTTGTGGTATATTTTTTTGGTATTATTTATGGGTAGCGGGTAACTTAGAGTCGAGCATACTAGACTGTAACCTTCTTACTCTTTTTCTTGTTGTTCTCGATGCACTGAGGAAAACTGCCGAGCTGCAAACTGAGAGTTTCTGGTGCGCACTTCCCATAGAGAAGCCGGATTAAATATGGCTTAAAAGTCAGTTGACACGAGTTGGCAATTTCTCGTGCTCGTGTCCCGTGTCCTTTGTCCGATGCTTCGAGCCAAAAATTGTGCACTGGTGTGAGATAATAAAACATTTATGCAGATAGCCTGGACGCAACAACATCATTGAAATTAAGCACAACACGTATACGCAGTGCATGCCAAAGATTGAGAGCAACGTCTGAGGATGAGGAGAAATTGTCTTTAGATGTCATTAAAATTAATTGCAGTGAAACTGACAGTTGTCCTTCTGATTTCAACTGGACAGCAGCAACTGAGCTGGACTCAAATTATTGCATGATATTGATGACTCTTAATGTTGCGCATTTTACTGCTTGAATTTTGTTAATGAGCTTAATTCAAACATGCCGTATAATTAAATTTCGACTAATTTAATTAGGCTCTAATCCTAAGTGATAATTGCAGCTGATGAGGCGACTTTTAACTTGGTTTCCATCGCCTTGCAGTCGTAATTATTTCAAGCTGCTATTGTAATTCGATTATGCAATAAATCTTGTCTTTCCTCGAAGCATATGCTTTAAGTTGCCGAAAATAGATCTTATTTTAATCAGATTTCACAAAGATTTATAGCCTAAATTTAAGTACGCCTGCTGGGCACTGAACAATTTTGCTTTCTTTGAGATTTCTGTTGTAATATTAGTTAATCAATTAAAGCGCTTTTAAGAGACTTCAATGTGGGAATTTCTTGTATATTTTTATATAGATTAGCTGAGATTATCTTAACTTAAACTACATCAAGAAGAAATATTTAGGCAGTTTCCTATATGGAGTATTCTTAAAATTTACGTTTAAATTTTCTGTCAACTTGAAAGCACTTTGTATGTTTAAAAGATTCCCTTTAAAAGCAATTTTATTCTTCATCAAATTTCGAACCAAATTTCTTGTTGTAATTTAGTCTTTAAGGCAAAAATCCCTTCAGACTGTACAGCACAGCTTTTTTTGTTAATTGAAAATTCCTTGATGATTTTCCTACAGAAATTTTTGTCGGCAAGTTGAAAATTGTTTTATTTTTCGTAGCCAATTATTTGTGAGTAAATTGTGTGCATGGGCATTAGCAAATGTCTGCAGCATCAGCAGCAAGCTGTGATCCATCAGGCAGGGATCCTTGGGCGCAGGGCTCGCAACGAGTTTTGTTGCTGCACAAATGTTGTATTATGCTCTGACATGCAACATGAATATTCACTTTGCACTTTGCGGGCATATCCAGACTCGGATTTAGTATACAGGTGTTTTGCAATGGGCGAATGTCCTGCTGCTCAGGCTGTTCGTCCTTTCAGCCCCGAAAATTTGCATCTTAATCTCTGCCGTCAGCGCCGCTGTTGACATGCAACAGCATCAGAATCAGAGTTGCAGTTGCAGTTGGAGCCATAGCAAATCGTCTGCTTACGCATAAACTTACAACAGGCAGACATGTCCTGGGCCAGGACAGGTACAAGGACACTGACCATGCTGCCAGCCTGATTGTTGTTTAGTTTTGCAATTTAAATTGCAGGTGAAACTCCACGACATGTGAATATAGTTCAGCGACTGTTTGGTGGCGAGTCCTGTGAGTCCTGGTCAGCTTTAAAGTTCGTGATGAGCCGCCAAAAAGTGGCTTGCCTCGCTTTGAGGCAAAAGTTGCTGCTGTTGTATTTGTGCTCTGCTATTTTGTGTTGTTTCAAATGAAATGAAATGTAGATGCATATCCATGGCCTAAACTCTGATCTGTGTGTGTGTGTGTGTGTGCGTGTGAATGTAAATTGTATAAATGTGCGCATAAATTTGCGTTGGCCAAATTTGAAATTCCGATTTTCGACCAGATTGGTAAACAATTTATGTAAACAACAACAACAGCAGCAACAGCAACAAGAGCGAGCTGAAATCTGTTTCAGATATCTCTCGCAGCTGGCGCTTCAAGTGTCCTTTGGCTTTTGTTTGTTTGCTCTCTCGCTCTCGCACTCTGTGTGTTGTTGGCAACATGTAATTGCGTAACCCTTTAGTTAATAGCACCCTTGAGTACTCGAACATTGTGTTGTGTTGGCAGTCCTGTTTGTCCTGGTTTGTCCTTTTGCTTATGGTTATGAGGGGAATGCTGAAGTGTGCGACCCAACAACCACACTTGCCCATCACTTTTGCTTATCTTAAGTATTTTACTTATGTCCTGATGTCTGTCCTGTCCTGACTGCCTGACTGCCTATCGCCAATGGATTCTCTGGAGACTTTTCAACCATTTTCAATGTTTGCATTTACACATTTTCCATTTTCTATGCCATTTACAAGTCCATCCCTCTATCTTGCTCTCTCTCTCTCTCTATGGGTTGTATAAATGATAACTGCACAATTTCCAGCATGCTTTTGCTGCTTGATAAAGTGCTTTTCCACTAACCATAAACCCAGTGATTTCAACTCAAGCTGCTGCTTCTGCTGTTATTGTTATTACCTAGCAATACCTATTTATGCACTGAAAAAAGGGAGCAAATGTTTACAATCGGCTGCTCAAAGAGTGACCACAGTTTCGCCAATAAATCTGCGCTCTATTAGGTTTCAGCTGCGCCCAAAAAGAAGTCTTGTAAGAACGATATAGTTGAGTGTGATCGGCTGTGAGATACTCATTTTTAAATTGGAGTAAGACTGTGCAGAATTGCGGTAAAACTATACTGTAAAAATTCCATTTCAATAAGACTCTCAAAATATACTCTAAAAATATACACAATTAATATACCAAAAATACTGAAATATATCGAATGTCCACTTTAAATAAATGCGAAACCGAAATACACGGTGCAGTATTATACTAAAAATTTACCAATTTAATATACCAAAAATGTTATACCGAAAGTCCGTATTCAAAAAAAGTAAAACAGTATGGTATTATTCTATAAATACACAAAATTAATATATCGAAAAAATACTAAAATATACCAAAGGTTTTATTTGGTATATCAATATACCAAAAGAAGCAAAACAGTGCGTTATAATTATAAAAATATTCAAAATTCATTTATCAAAAAATATTCTAATATACCAAATGTTATATTTGGTATATCGATTTATTAAAGCAGCCGTACTTCTCCGTATAAAACCCTTTCTTAAATGTATTCTAAAACTTTTGACTTACCCTTCTGCTAGCGGGTATCAAAAGCGTTGTTGTTGAGTGAAATTGTATAGAAAACGGTTTCAGTAACACACACTTCAACTGCTGCTATTACATTTCTACATGTGTGTGTGCTAGTTTTGTTATTGTTTTTCGAACCAAGACTCGGTCTCGAGCTCTGCAGGTTGTCGTCAGATGTCGAGACTTTAGTCTGGTCAACTGTTGTTGTTGTTATTGCTGTTGTTTGTTGGCTGTTCAAGCAGCCGAACAGCTTTACGTGCTCGACAATTTGCCATTAATTGAAAACAGATTTGTCGCCGAGATTGCATTGTCGACAGCCATCCGATTTCCGTACAAATTAATTATAGCTGCCATTGACAGAGCAGAGGCAGCAGCAAGGGGGGGAAATCTGGAAAAACAGCGATAGAGCGCCAGAAGATTTTGCAGAATTGAATTCAATTTTATGAAGCAGCCGAAGTGAAAGTGAACTCGAATCAAAGCGCCTAACAAGCGAATTCGCAAGGCTATAAAAAGCGTGTAGAAAAAGGTAAATAATAATAAAAATAATAATAGTAATAGTAATAGTTACGACACTCCACCGGAAGCGGAAATGCCAGCTACGGAAATGCGCTGCCATGAATGAGCAAAAAGTGTAAACGAAGACGCAAAGAGAAAGGGAAAAATGGCAAAGAGAGTGAGAGTGAGAGTGAGACTTCGTGACATGTTAATTGAGCAGAAATTTTGTTGCCACACGTGTCGAGCTCCTGTATCCTGTGTGTGTGTTTGAGTGTGTGTGTGAGTGTGTGAGGATAGAGAATATGTTTGGTATGGCCATTTGAGCATATGTTTGACACTCGGCAATTGCGATGGCGAAATTACAATTACAAATACAAATACAATTTTATTGTTATTGTTCGCTAAAATTTACACACAATTAAGCGCCGACAATTAACTATTTTTATGGCCAACGGCTCTATAAATAAGCATTTCACGCTTCGACTCATTCACATTATGTTAAAAGCACCATAAACAAGTATAATATAAATAATAATAAATATGTATGCATATGTACATATGATTTTTTTTTTACTCTGCTGCGGTAAAGAGGTGATATTTTTATTAAGATCCGCAAATAAACAGTGCAATTAGTTATTATGGAGTCCAGCGGTTTGCTGTGTAGTTTATTGTGTTTTTTTTTTGTTGCAAGTTAAAGTTGGGTAGCTTAGATTTATAAGTACATATACATAAGCATAACATTTATTTTAGTTTCCAATTAAACTGCATAGAGTATTGTGAAATTATTTAAATGAAATGCTTTGTTGAACAAAGAAGATTTTACTCTTAATTGAAATTAAGCCGCTTTTGTATTAAAGAAAGTGTTTCGTTTGAAATAACAGGGAATTGATTTACTTAATGCGGATTTAAATGACAAGCAACCTGTGATACTCAATCCGTAATTTGTCTTATTGAATTGTTGATAGCTTAAATCAATCAGTTGCTTTAGAAGACGAAGCAGTTCACAAATAACTAAAGTCTATAATTTAGTAAGATAACAATAAGATAATCTTGTATGCTTTTTCATTCCTTAATTAATATGCTAGTGTAATGAATCAAAGTATTTTGACACCCTTGATTTAAAATACTTTCATAAATTACATTGTACTTAAGGGAAAGACTATTTATTACATTCCATTACGTCTGCTTCATCGACTTGTTATAACTATAAGTTGAACAACATCTTTTCTTAGCATTTTCCTTCTTTTTTCTTCTTCGATATTTAGATTTAAAATAAAATATTTAAGCTAATGAAAAAAAAAATACTACATAATTGGTTGAATCTACAAAATATTTTTCCCTTCTCAAAATATTCTTGATTCTACAAAATAATTTCTAGAAAAATATTCCGAAACTGTGTGGTTTTCAATTATGCAGAATGGCTAAAAATATACGCTTCGAATTTGTGCAATATTTTCGTATCGAGAGAGAAATAATAGTGGGCATGCAGTTGAGTAAATATGTTGATAAAATAATAACATTGAACAATTTTGAATTGGATGTTATTATTAGAATCAATGCTGTTGACTACATTTAGTGAATAGTTCGCTTCGCTGTTGATATTTCGAGTTTGTATTTTATCTATATTTATGCCCATCTATCGAAGTATTTATCCATGTTTATATCTCAATCAAAGTGAGACCACTGCGTGTATGTTTGTTTGAGTGTGTGTGTGTGTGTGTGTGTGTGGTGAACCAATTTATGAATGTTTGACTGGAGGATTGACATTGAACCATAGATTTGCATCTGTGTTGGGACTAGAGGCACATCAAATGAGTGTAGTTAAAGCAATGCAACAAATTAGTTTTAATTTTTAGTGTTATGCAAATAGAATTATAGTTTCAACTGCTCGCACAATGACATGAAATTGCATGGAATGACTGAACGAACGGATGGATGAATGGATAGAAGGATGGATGGATAGATGGATGGATGGCTGATTGGTTGGCTGGGCATATTGATTTGTTTGCCAGTGCCAGCGTCAACCACGCCCCCGAGGCAATAATGCGTAGACTGAAAATTAAATTGTTTGTTTGACTACTCTACACAACGTTCATGTGTGTGTGTGTGTGTGTGTGTGTGTGCTTGGGTGTGTGTGGAAGTGTATGCTCGTGTGTGATTTTAATTAAAAATTGATTTAGCAAAATTTGCATAAATTATACATAACTCTACACGGTAAGCCAACGATGGCAGTGCATACAGGCATTTTGCATTTGTGTCAGTGTCAATAAATTAGAAAAGATTAATTGAAAAACAACTAAAAACTGCTTAATAAATGCTGACAGCACAACTCGATGCCCTATATTTCATACTTGATGGGCTTATAATAGCTGAAAAGGCTTCAATTAAACACTGTTGATAAGCTAACAAAGTGGACGAATTTAAAACTATATTTTTACTAATGTATCTCGAAAGAGAAATTTAATTTTTAATTGCAAAAATAGTATTATAGAATGTTCTGCCACTATAGATGAAAAGGATTGGTTTAAAAGTTAAATGATAAGCTTCTAAAGTATATAAAGTTAAAACTCTATTTTCATTAATATCCATTCAACAACCTATCCTATATACAAAACTATCTTTAAAGAGAAATTAAAGTGTTACTTTAATTAAAAGCCTCATCAAATATGCTTTTGCTATTTAGACTTCAAGAATAGATAATAAGGTATAAATTAAACACTGATGTTGAATTTAAAACAATCTTTTTCATTCAGCAACTTGCAGTAGATACAAATGTATCTTTAAAATGAAAATTAAGTTTAGCTTAAATTAAAAGCCTCACCAAACATTTTTCTACTATTCAATCTTTTATCAACGTTATACTTACAACAAATTAACCCTTCTTCCATCAATTTACAGGGCATAATTATATAAATTGTTGCGGCAGCGTAATAAAAACAAGATACTCGGTAACGAAAGCCATTTCATTTGCAAAGTTTCAATTGCAATTACGATTGCAATTGGAATTGCAATTGCTTTAATTCAATATTTATCATTATATCGAATTGCATTACTAAAGTGCATTAAAATGCGTGCTCCGACTCTGACTGTCCTCTGACCACTTCAGTTATGCCTTCCATTCAACTAATTTTATTTAATTTTATTAAATATTTTATTTACGCTCGTGCATAATTAAAAATCATTTAAGTTTGCCCATTCGCAAGTTTCAGTTGCTTTTGGCGCTGCGACTAAAAAACATGCCAAAAATATGCAAAAGTTGCCATCAAATGGATAAAAAGCAGCATAAGTGTTGGACGGGGTTGAGAAGAGGAAGAAAGGGGGCGGAGAGAGAGGGGAGTGGCAAGTCGAAGGGGCAACAATTTATTGCGGTGCCGTGAAATATGGCTAAAGTTTTCAAATGAAGTCAGTCTGAGAGCGAGGGGACAAGGCACAAAACCAACAGCATAAACAAATGAATGAGCAAGTGAACGAACGAATGAATGAATGAATGAATGAATGCAAGATTGAATGAATGAGCGAGCAAGTGAATAAGTGAACAATTGAAAACTTGTCGTCAGCATGACGAACTTTTAATACACTTGTAGATCTCTTTTGCAAGATTAATTGAATTCACACTCCAGCGATTGCATTTCAACAGCCCCAAAAACGTCGACGCCGCTTTTAAATACATTTTTGAAAATGCGTGCTGTGAAGTATTTAAAATAAAAAGGCTGCAAAGTAGAGCTGTTGTATTTATTTGAGGAATATTTACATTATTTTGAAGATAAGAATTATCTTTGTGACATCTTTTAATTCGGAATTTACATATTAGGTTAGATATAAAGCAAAGCTTATGTGACGTTTGATATATGAGAATAATAGGAATATTTTATATGAAGGTTCTAACTTCTATAAATATTAAAGTAATGGCAACTTTGACCCTAAAGACACACAATATGAAAGTAACATAACAAATGGATAAAAAGTAAGTTTCATCTTCTTTTTTTGTTTCTGCTAGAAATATACCACCTAATTTGTACTCGATGGTATATTTCGAAAGTAGTGTCGATATATGTACCAATTACAGTCTTTGGTATATTTCACTATTTTTTGCGGCATACTAATTTGGTATACCAATATGCCAAATACAAATTTGTAGCCTAAATATTATAAAATAGGTTACTTTATACCTAATTTGAGAGTTGATTTATTGAATAAATGAAATGAAAGTGTAATTTATTCATATATACATACATATGTAACTTCAACATTTTATATAGCCAATTTCCTAAAGAGTCAGAGTATTTAAGTAACATCTTAAAGTCATTGCTGTCATCAATTGTTTACTAATTATATCGTACTTTTTTCTCTTTCAGTTTTATATCTAAAACCGTTTCAATAATATCTGCGGGTAAGTGGAATTTATTTTCTAAAATACATTTCTACAAAACTTAACTGCTGAAGCGATGCAACTTATGCTAATGGCATAATGAGTAGCCATTGCTTAAAGCGTAGTCTACAAAAGGGGAATCCGTCTGTCTGTCTGTGTGTGTGTGCACTTTGGGGTTTTGTTGAGTTTTTGTGTGTGTTGATTCAATTTGCTCCCTTTTGACGCCCTCCAATTAAGCCATTTGGCCAGCCGGACAAGCCTCCGTTTGTTGTCCTTTGCCTTCGCCAGCTGCTTTTCTCTCCACCTTGTCTTTCCTTTCGATATCTGTTTCACTTTTTTTTTTTTTGTACTTTTCGCTCTCTTTTGCCATTTGCATTTCATTAAATGTTTTCTTTTTTTTGCATTTTCCATTTTTATTTGTGTTTTCATTTTCGTTTTCATTTCGTTTCGTTTAAAGTTGTTTTTTCTTTTTAACATTTCAGTTCATATGATTTTATTTCATTTCATTTTATTTTATTTTACTTTTTTCTCTCAATTTCATTTGCTCAGCACAAATATTTATCGACACTTTTGCATGTTGTTTATGAGGCGGCTGCTGCAGCTGCTGCTCTACTTTCTCGAAGTTGTTGTTGGGGCAACATCACCTGTAGCTATTTGTGTGCTAAACATCAAAAAAAAAGAGAGAAGAAAACTCACACTTGCGACCGGGTTTAGCCGTTATATGGAAATGGACTTTGTTAGTTTGAGCCAAACAAACTTTATGCTCATCGATGCCAGAAACCAATTTAAAATCAAATTTTCCTCCATCACAGACATCGCAAATAGGTGAAGAGAGGGAGAAGAAATGAAGTCTCTCTACTCTTGGGCAGAAGTGCAAATTAAATAAAATCGCAAGAGGCAGAAAAATGTAGTCGATGGTCGTTGTAGATCCTTGAGTGAGATGTGTTGGCCACCAGTTGATGATGATGTTATTATTATTCCAGTTGCTGTTGTTGTTGTTGTTGGCGCTGATTGTCTGTGATTGATTTTAATCGCCTCAAGTGATTTCACTAAACGATTCAACTTTGAAATTGGTTACTTTGCATTGTGTCTGTGTGAGCGAGAAAGGCAAAGAGAGAGAGAGAGAGGAAGGGCAACATTCTCCATGTGTGTGTGTGTATTTTTGTGTGGGTGTTGCTTCACTTTTGGTGCTGACTGTTGCGCTTCCGGCGCATTTGCTAAACAACATCGAACTCAACATTTGCCTCGCTTTCGAGTTCATTCGACTTGTTGTTGCTGGCATTTTCTATTGTTAATGTTGTTGTTGTTGCTTTAGTTGCCCCATAAATAAATGTAAATATACACATGCATTTATTATACATACAATTCCAACGGGTGCTCGACCTGCCAAGGGCCATTTAACACTGCACTACAAAACTGCACTTTGCACACAGCACGTTGAGAAAGCAAAGCGAAGAAACTCAAGTCATACTTTCAGTTCAATTGTTAAACTTTAATTGGAATTGTGAAACATGGCTACTTAGCAGCGAATGATTTATGGCAAAAGTCTGTTGAGCATTAGGCGAATCTTTAGCTCTAAATGTACAATTAAAAGATATATAAACGATTAACTAATATTTGACATTGAAAGCCAATACTAAGTAGATGATTTCTTTGATCAATTTGGAAACTTTTGTATTCTCGATATTATAAATTGTATGTATTACTTTAACGATTCCTTTGCTGAGAATATTAAAAGTTATTGCTTTAAATGATGTTCGTGATATTCACATCGTTCTTTCATTATTTGCTGATAAAATGCTTGACAAATGTAAATTCATTAATTATGTTCTACTCATCAATGAATTCCCAAGATATTTAATATTGGAACCTTTTTTTTAACACTACATTTCTGAATATATTTATTTTAATACACCAACTTCCAAATACGATTTTCTTAAAGTCAGTTTAACAACTCTTCCATATTTTGACTCCAATTTGTCAATCTCTAAACTCATTCAGCACAACAAATTCATTGAATGATTTCAAGCACAGTGTCGAATAGCTTACGGCAACTTCTATTGCTGTATTCAAAAACATTTAAAACATTGAAAAAATTGCATTCAAATGAAAGCATACAAAACTTTTACAATTGCATAGTGCAAATATATTGTAAATATTTTTATTCAAATTTTGTGGTTATTAAATTCTTTTATCTGTGTAGTTGAGCAACTAACTGATGCTTCTTCGGAAATATGTATTTATAAATGTAATTATAATAAAAAAAAGATGTAATATAATGTTAAAAGCTACAATTAAGTATACGCAAGTAGTGTAGATATTCTTAAATGTTAATCTTATTGTGTTATTTGCTAGCTCTTAGTATAAATGTAAAATAAAATTAAGAATTTTAAATAGTTAGTTGAATTTGCAGCCATATTACGTATACGTAACATTGTGTTTATATAGGGACAAATGAATAAAAGTATTTCGTGGTTTCTAAGTATGGATTCATTCCTGATTAAAAAAATGATTTAAATATCTAGTTAAATTTGAAGCCACATTACGTATACGTAGCGTTGTATAGATATTCGGTAGTGATAAATGGAATAAATCATTTATTAGGCAGTCGAAAACAAGTTGATTAGCTGCACTTTCTAACCCAGTGACACAATTCGGCAGTCACTCAGTTTGTTATCCCCAAAAAGCGGCAGCGATGCCAATTTTTCAAGGCAGGGCAATTACAAAGGGCAAAAAGTTAAGCACCAACTGTCAAGTCAGGTGGTGAAGGTGCAGCATACACACACAAAAAAAAAAAAAGAGAGACGACAGCAAAGCGTTGGTGGGCGGAGGAAAGTTGCCACTTTAATGAAAACTTTTGCTGTGGCGCTTAGCGGTTTGGCAACTTCAACGCCGAGAGCAACAACAGCAACAACAGCAGCAAAAGCAACAGCAACAGCAAGGAGAGCAGCAGTCGGGTAATCAGCCATGTTATGGCAGTTTGGCAGTCACTGGCTGGCTGGCTGACTGGCTGGCTGGCCCCTCATATCCTTTGGCGTCCTCAATCTGTGGACTTTGCGCGGGCTGTCGTGGCCCTGTGCAGCGGTTACGGTTACGGTTACGGATACGGCAACGGTTACGTTTACGGCAATGGGGATTACGGCCTTGCAATGCACTTGAAATAGTTGTTATTGCCCTCTCTCTCTCTCTCTCTCTCACTCTCGCACTCTGTGTTGTTGTTGACAGCAACAGGATAATCTGCTTGGTGTGCATCCGCAGTCTCATCAGCCGCCAACGTCCTGTTTGTCTATATCTCTCACTGTGCTTCTGATGTGTGTATTAGTCTCCATCTCTCTCTCAGTGTTTGTGTGCTTGTATTGGTTTCGTCGTCGCCTTTGCTTCCTTTTCCCTTTTTCGTTTGGTGAGGGGCTTTTTCTCAAAATACAAAAAACGAAGGGCAAAAGAAAAAAACTCAAAATTGCGGCGCAAAACTTTGTGCAAGGCTTTGCTCGGTTGCATTTTTCTGGTCTTGTTGCAGTTTTGTTTTGGGGGCAGCTTTTAGTGGCTTCATTTGTTTTTGCCTTTGGTCTCTTTTGGCATTTTAAATCAGTTTGTTTTTGTCGCGGTATTCGCTCAGCCGACTGGCGATTGAAAAGGCCATGTGGATCACATGGCTGACAGCAAACTGCAGCGTGTGGAGGCTTTAATTAACCGAATAACCAAATACCTGTTACAATCGGCTTAAATTCGGATATTCATCACAATCACAATTAGTCGACTAAACAAATAACACAACAATTTCAAAGCTAACTAATGAGTTGTTTAGAAGCGCATTTGCTTTTAACGTTATTGCAAATTTTGTTTATTTTGCTTTTTAGATTGACCTGGATTTTGTAATTGTTGGCTGAACTTTATTTTTAAATTATTTTAAATTTAAATTTTATATTTGATTTTTATGCTTTCAAGTGAATTACGCTTTATGTGGGTAAAAATGCAAATTTATTTCATGATATTCTTGCTTTTAGCCTTGATTCTTTGTTGTAATACTTCGTTTACTTTAACAGAATTTCCCTCTTCATTCATTTGCATTTATTTCTTGATCTTTTGATACCCGTTATTTCTAAGTAAATTGATAGTTTATCTTGGTATTATATTTTAATCTAGAATATTAATTTCTTAGTAATTGATAAAAGCAATTGTATTTTCCTTTAGAACTTTTTTAATTTCTTGCCTGAAAGTTATTCTAATATTTCGTTTATTTATGTGTTCTTTATTCCCTTGCAATATCTATTTTCTATGACAACAATTTCTTTTTTTAAAAAAAACACCATTCTATGTAAATATTAAAGTACAGTCTACAGACTATATAGTAAACGCTGTCGCTTCGAATAATATTGCAGAATATTTCTCTGGATGATGATGCGTCGAGCACTTGATCCAGTCGAGTTTTGGGTGTCAGCTCTCGCTTCATTTCCGGCTGCGCGCACATTGCACATTATCCTTGACACTTTCAGCAGCTATTTGCACTTTGCTTTTCATTTCATTTTTCGTCATTTTTTTCCTTTCTCGCTTCAACGTTTCGCCCCGTTTCGCTTTTGTTTACTGAATTATCAGTGCGCTCATTATACGCGCTGCATGGGGGGGGGCGGCTCGACGACTGGTGGGCGTGGCAGTGACACGACTGTTGCAGTTGCTATGAGTGTGTGTGTGTGTGTGTGTCCTTAACCAGGGGCAGAGGCATGTCCTGTGGGGATTTATGTGACATTGATGCCTTGACTTGCTGTTGAAACTTGTTGAGCGCTGCGCAAGCTTTTGGCTTATATCAAGTCACGGATATATGTGCCAAGGATACGCCCAAGCTAATCAATAAATGCACAAGTGCAAAACTATTTCTCAATTTTCGAACGGCAAAAGTTTGTTTGTTTGTGTTTTTTTTTTTATAGCAACAACTAACAGCTGCCGCCTCAGCGTAATGCAACATTCATTAAAGTGAATGAGAGCGAGACAGAAGAAGAGAGCGAGGTAGAGGGTGGAGTGAGTGAGAGAGGAAGACAGTTGCTGGCTTCACACGCAGCTATTAGCGCACATATCGATTGCCAATATGGGCAATTGAAACGAATTGCGAGGCAAAAGCTTTGCGGAGCAGTTGGGGCTGAAGCCAAGGACATGGCAAACTAAATGTCGGCACGTCCTGAACTCGGCTAAAGCAAACAAAGCGTCCGCAACACGACGACGACGAAGAAGAAGCAGCAGCTGAACTGTAAATGTAACAGAAACTGTGACTGAAACAGCAGCAACAGAAACAGGTAGCAGCTGCCTCCTGACTCTAAAGTGCCAACTTATGGCACACAAAAATGCTTGAATATAATGGCCTGTGTTCGCCCCGGTAGCTGCCAGTGGGCGTGGCATGCATTTGTGGCGCCACAAAAGGCAGTAGCAGCAGCAGCAGCAGAAGACGAAGAAGTCAACGACGACGACGACGACATGCAAAAGTGGAACGTGCAGCGTTGGCATTAAGTGGCATGTGGCAGCCGCAGCAAGGACACTGATAATGATGAAAAAATTCCCAGCTCACATACACACAAGCACACACAATTTATCTGCCGCACACACACACACAAACACACACACACACAGCAACTACTGACGAGCATAAAAATTGCACTGGCAGCCCGAAGACAGTGACAAAAAGCCACTTGCCAGGCCAGATATATACAAGTACAACTGCTAAAGTGTGTGTGTGTGAGTGTGTGTGTGCTGCCCCTTATAACCCTGGGCAACCCTTTTGCTCATGTGTTGCATAGGGCGCACAGCAGCAGCAGCAACAGCAGCAACAGCAGCAGCAGCCACATTCACCTGGACAGCAACAGCAGCAGAAAGCGGAGGCAAACAGCAAACGAAATCGACCTTGACTGACAGCTTGACATGAACTCGACTGCTCTCAGCATAGCTGCTGTCCCCCGCCCCCTCCTTTTACATTCCCTCTTCTTCTTCCTCCCACACACACACACAACCAAACACTTTAGCCAGCAACATTGGGCTCATTATTTTCGCTTTAGCCGGTCAGCAGCAGCAGCAGCAGCAGCGAGAGAAATGGGACAGGCAATATTAATGTGCATGTGCATGTGTGTGTGTCTGTGTCTGTGTGTGTATTTAAATATGTGTGCGCTTACATGCATGTGTATGTGTGTGTTTGTGCTCTTCTTAAAGCCACCAAACCGCAAAGAGCTGGGCGAGGTTGCGGTTAACAGCTTAAACTGCTCTTAGCATTCTTCTATATGTTTTTTATGCCAACTTTTATTATTTTTTCCCTGCACTTTATTTTAAATGAATGCCTTAGTCTGATATCAAGCACATATAGCAAAACAATTCCTTAAGCATTTGGTTCTTTAGAGTAGAAGTGTGTATGGTAAAAGAAATCTTTATTGTGTGTTATTTGAGGCATTAAAAGTGAGACAGTTCCTTAAGCAAAAGGCATAGAGTAAGTCCACATTTTTAAGAGATCAAACTATCAGAAATCTAGTTAAGTTAAAGTCTTAAACATTTGTCGCTATTAAGCAAAAGAAATCTTAATTGTCTGTTCTGTGATGCGCTAAAAGTAAGACAGTTCTTAAATCGAAATGTTTACAACAAGTAATCTACTGAATTTATTTATAGATTGTTTTCTTTGGTACTACATCGATATACCAAATACATATTTTGGTATGTTTTAGCAATTTTGCGGTATTTTAAAAATTACATTTAAATCTATTTTAAATACTTACCACACCTAAAAAAAAGTTAGTTGAAAGTCTCGCATAAATTGTCGCTCAATTAAAATGCTTTGCTCATATTTATTGCAGGTGTTAGAACATGTGATTTGAGTTGATTTTTCGTGAATGCATTAAATTGTGCTGCACTTACGTAGAAAGAGAGAGAGAGAGAGGCATATAGAGATAGAGAGTGAGAGGGGGAAAGCGAGTCAGAATTTGCAGCGTGCGAGTTTATGGCCCTTAAAAGTAGGCAACATTTTTTATTCAAATGCCTGCAGGTCATCAGAATGTCAGCAACGCTGCTGTTGTTGCTGCTTCTGTGACAATGTGTGCGTGTGTGTGCGACAAGCATGGGTGTGGCAGATAGAGAGGGGGAGGGGGGGGGCAGTATAGAGCCCGCATGTAGCAGATATCATGTCGACACACACAGAGGCAGAGAAAAGAGCGAGTGGAAATTGGGCTTTGGGTTTTGGGTTGTTTGGGGTTGCGGGTTGCGAGTTTGGGTTTGGGTTTGGAGTTTTGGTTTTTGGTCCGTGTCAAAGGTTCATAAATTCCTTTTAATCCTGCTTTATGGCGACATCACATCGAACATGAACTTTAACGCGACGACTACGAGAACAACAGCGACAACGACGCGACTTCATTTGCATTTTACAACTTCATTTGTGCGAAGCGAAATAAAAGAAATGTTCGCAATTTTCACACAAAACCAATTGGCGCGATTTCTCTCTGTGTGTGTTTGAGTGTGTGGGTGTGTATTGAAGTGTGTTTGTATGTGTGTGTGTGTGTGTGTGTGTGTGTGCTATAAAATTATTGTTTAATCTTGCCAACTGACCGGGGCGTGGCACCCAAACACGCCCCAGCAGAAGGAGAGAGAGAGAGAGAGAGAGATGGAGAAACGAATGTCGCGCGACAAGCGACAATTACTTTGAATATTCGCCCATTCGCCACGCCCCCCGTCGTCCTCTGCCCCTTGGCACGCCCCATTGCTGATTGGTGCCACGAACCGGAAATGAACATTTGCACGGCTGTCGATTGAGCCAGTCATTGACCCCTCTTCCCTCCCCCTTTCGCAACCATTAAAATTCGCTTTCTTTTTTTTGTATTTTATTTTATTAATTTTCTTCGTTTTTTTTGCTATTTTTCTGTGTTTTGTTTCAATTCTCAACTAATTTATTTATAATCTTTTTTTCTGTTTTTGGTTTTGTTTTGTCTTTGAGTTTTAGTTTAGTGACACCCTAAAATATAATGTTGTTGCTGTTGCTGTTGTTGTTATTGTAAATTACAATTCTTTTCGTTCGTTTCGTTTCTGTTCTTGAATTGAGTTGGCGTTGATTAATCTCGTAAATCTTCAACGTTGATTTGATTCTTGCACTGTTAAAGTTAACTTAAAGTTCTAGTAAAACGTGTCTAACAATGAAACAAACAAATAAACACACAATCAATCACCATCAATCAATCAATCAATGCCTGCAGTCTTTGCCAACTCAATTCCCCACTTACAATAGTTATTTCTTTATTAATATATCTTTTATTTTTAATTATTATTATTATCATTTAATTAGATCGCTTAAAGTACAAAAACACTTTTAGTTGGACTAACACGAGAGTTTCTGGGGGGAAATATTTTGGAGAGTCAAGTTTTTCTCATCTATTTTTTCAAATAGTATTTTTTAGGGAGAGGAGAAAGACGGGCGGGTCAGGGAGGGGAACTGTCTATACACTTACATTGTGACTGACTTTTTTTTAATATGCGTAGCGAGTAGAAAGAGTGGAAAAGTGTGTGTTCTATAATACAACAGAGGGGCTGGCCAGCGGAGAGCCACAGTGATAAACCCCAGCTACCTAAACCTAAACCTAACTAATGCGAAGTTTCGAAAAATTCATCACACATTACCTTGCCAAGCAGTTGAGCTGAAGGTGTTGTCAAGTTTTTTGCTCAATTTACCTTTCCATTTGTTCTATTTCAGTAGTCAGCTTAACTATACAATTTATGAAATGAAAATGTCCTTTAAATTAAACACAGTTCATATTTCAGTAAACTCTCAGAATTAATTTGGTTATGGTTCCATATTTAGCAAGAAAACTTGTAGCATTTCTTACGACTGTAGCTCTAAAACGAATTTAAACATATTTCTCTTCTATAAGCAGATTCATTTCTTACTTTTTCATAACCATTAAGACAACATAAGATGTTCTTCCATAACGAGTTTTAGCTTCTTTTAGCTTTAAATTAAAATGAAAAATTCCGAATTGATTTACTTACATTTTAGTTTGATGAAAATGCTTCTTAAAGAAGAATAAAAAAACCCTCAGTTCATATTTCTCTAAAATTCTTGCGATATGATCTTGCATGACTATTTGCAAAGTTACTAAACTTAGAGAATATAATAGCTTGCATCTCTCCAAATAAAATTTTAATTCTAAAAAGAAATTATTTAAATAATTTACCTGCCATTGCTTAGCAATTATTTGAGTATGACTAAAAATGCTTCTCACAGAAAAATTCAAATCTTTTTCACCTCTACTTCAACTGCTTTGCAAGGTTAGATGTGTGTGCTTCGGTGTGGACCGAAGTCGCTTTCTGATAACTTTTGTGGCTTAGTCGGCTGTACACAAGTTCGATTAGCTCTTGAAGATATCCTGCCCCGGCTGTGGCGAAGAGGCGCCACCGCCAGCGCCTCCATTGCTCTGCTGGCCAACTGCCTCGGCGGCATTGAGGCGCTTCAGCATCGCATTGCGGTGCAGCCAATAGGGCGGCGGATCGGGCGGCTGGCCGGGGAGCAGAGTTTTCGCCTTGAGCGTGCTGGTCGGCGGCTTGGGACTGTGCGAGGCTGTGGCCGCGCTGTACATCACAGGATCGGCCAGCTGGGCAGCCGACTGGCCGATGGCGACACGCAGTGGCGTCTCCTTTTTGCGTATCGTGTCGCAGGTCTCCTTCATCTTGCACAGCTGATCCTGCAGATTGCGATACTCCTCGAGGAAACGCTCCAGCTGTGCCGCATGATAGTCATAGGCAGCTGCCGACGAGTTGGCAGCCCCCGCCGCTCGAGTGGCCAGCGCTGAGAAATCCAACAGCGGCGTCGCAGCGCTGCTCAGCGAACGCTGATGCTGAACAGGCGACGAGGGTAAACTTGGCTTCTGGCCCAAATGATGGGCATGCAGTCCGCCCTTGTGGGCGCCACTCTGCACCAGATTCAAGAAGCTATTCGCTCGCTGGCCGCCACCTGTGTAGGTCGTTGTGCTGGCATAGTTGGCATAGCTCGACTCCGCCGAGTAGCGTCTGCCCAAGCCCATCGCCTCGTTGAGGAAACTCCCGTCGCCCAAGGTGCTGCTGCCGTACTTGCTCGAGTTGTCCGCCAGCAGCGGCGATTGGCTGTCCGACGAGTTGCGGAAATACTTGCCGCTGTGCTTCAGCTTCCTCGGCAGCGTGCACAGTCCCCCGTTCGTTGTTGCGCCCCCTCCTGCTCCTCCGGGGTAAACGTGACCCGCCTGGGATTGCGCTTGAGCCACCGCGTACTTGGCAATGTCCAGCAGATCGGGATAGTTGCTGTCGAAGAGATCGTGCTCCTGGCCATCGCCATTGCTGCTGCAGAACACCGAGGTGGCCATCTCATCGGCCGCATGGTTGCCGTAGTGCGTAAAGGGCGTGGCAGTCGTTGCCCCTTGACCCGCAACTGGCTGGCTGTGCGGCGATGTGATCTTCGTTGTCGCTATCGGCGTCGTCTTCCAGCTGCTCGCGTAGCCCGCAAGGCGAGCAGCGGCATCCACCTGACTGGAGATCGAACTAGAGGCAGAGTCGGTGCTGTAAAACAGAGGGAAGATTGATATGAGAAGGGGTGTATAAAAAGGAACAGAACAAAGTTGGAAGTATGGAATTAGAAGGAGTATTAAATAGGGTAAACAATAAGGTTGAAAATTTCAGGCAAGATGAAAAGATTCTGGGGAGAAAGAAAACGAATTGAGAGAAGCATAAAATGCATTAGACTCTATTTGAATATTACACATTTAAAGTTGCTTTGATATTTTCATATAACCATATTTATTAACTTGATTTTAAGCTATTATGTATTCATATTCTGATAAGGGAATTTGTGTAATCTATTTACTTGATTAGAACTTTAAAATTTGGTTTATTTTTTTTATTTTGTTATAACGTAGATTTTCAGTAATTCATAAAAGCAAAATACAAGTTCCCTAGATAGATTTTTTATACACATCTCTACATATTTAAATTTCGAAATATTTTTAAATTGTGTTCACTGGCACATTTTATGGCCTTAACAACATTTGAAGTCAACTGACAAAATATAGATTAGAAATTGCTGCGATACGAGCACAAAACTCCATAACTACACACTCGATTAGCTTCGCTTCAGTTCATTTTTCATGCCCCTTTTCACTCGCATTTTATAACTTTAGTATTTGTCAATTACATGACATCGATTAGTGAGCAACCCTCTTGGAGGCATGAGGAATCTATTTCCGTTCTCGAGTTGAGTTGAGTTGAGTTGAGTTGAGTTGTTGAGGCAACCCTCGTGGGCTTGTCTTGTCTTGTGTCTATTAGCTCGCATAGATATTCATTATAGTGCAGCCGAGTGGCACTTGCGAGTGGAGAGGGCGGCACGGTGCACTCAGAGGAGACGCCAATCAGCGAGGGTGCCCAAAAATAAAACACTCATACGCCACGTTGGCAGAGGCAACGCATATTTCGCGCGTCATTAGCACGCGTTTGCCACAAAGAGATTGTCAAGAGAGAGGGTGATGAGGGATGAGAATGGAGGAAAGGCGGAAAGTGTCAAGTGTTGCCCATAATACAAGCTGGGTTCCGGGTTGGGGGAGGAGAGGAGAGGCGAAGGCACAAGGCACTCGAGCATGACAGCTCTTTGACACAGCAGGACAATTGCCACTCGAAGTAACGAACCACATGGCACAAAAGCAACGACACAGCGAAGGGGGAGGAAGAGGAAGAGGGAGAATGGGTAGGGGGAAGCCAACTTACCCGCCGATGTCAATCAGTCGTGGTATGTGCAGATCCGTTTCCTCCATCGTCGACGTCATCGTCGTCGACGTCGACGTCGCTGTGGCTGCCACTGAATTATTCGCAACGGATGCGGAAATGCCATTGGATCCCTTGCGCTGCATTTGGTGCTGAGGATGTGGCAGCTGCAGCTGCAGTTGCGGTGGCGATGACTCCTCGTCCTCGTCGTCGCAGTGCGTCGACACATGCAGGTAGTCGCCATTGCGACGCGTGCCATTTCCCGCGCTCGGATTCACAATCGCCGCCACATCAGCATTGCTCTCCCCCCCTCCCCCCGCGCTCAGCGGGGTGTGCGTGGCCCGCAGATAGCTCGACTCCTCGACGTCGTGAAAGAGCGCAGCACCCGTGGCGCTGCCGCCACCGCAACTGGCACCGCCACCGAGATCGGGACGCACTCGGGATGTCATCTCAATCTTCTCGTAGCTCTCGCTGCGTCGCACCGGCGGCACCGAGTTCCACAGCCGCAACTTCCGACGGCGCCGCAGCGAACAGAAGCAGATGGCCGCAAACGAGGAGCCGACCACAAACAGCAGTGCAGCCAAGACGCCCAGCAGCACGATGCGCACGCCCAAAGGCGCCTCCGGTGGACGTCGGGACACGGCCAACGTGACGCTCGCCTCCACTTTGCCGGCTTTATTCTCGGCGGCACAGGTGTAAATGCCCGCATCCTGCATGTCCGCCGTGAGTATCGTGAGATTCGATGCATTCCTCAGCATGTTGACCACATACGTCTTGCGGCCTTGCGTCGCCGCCGCGGTGCGTGGCTCATCCGCCGCATCGCCTGAGCCGGCGGCACTCAGGTTCGCGATGAGGCGATTCTTGAGCAGCCAACGCACCGCGGGCTGTGGCACGCCCTCGACGTAGCAGCTCATCGTCACGTTGCGTCCCTCGACACCGTGCGCTGTGGTATCGGTTGCCACAATTTGCGGCACACACGCAAAGTCATCCACGTCCAGTTTGTCCCAGGCACGCCCTGCGAGGCGGGCAGGTGACTCGCAGGTCGGGGGAATGCCGCTGGGTATGTTCTGTTGCAGCATCCAGGCGCGCAACGGTCGCAGGCTGCAGCTGCAGTTCCACGCATTGCGCGCCAGCTCGAGGCCATGCAGCGAGGCAAGGGATGTGATGGTCCCGGAGCGAACTTCGCTCAATCGATTGCCATCGAGCTTGAGCCACTCGAGGCTGCTCTCTAGGCCGGCAAAGGCGCGGACAGCGACGCTGCTCAAGCGACAGTCGCTCAGCTCGAGGCGCACCAGCTGCGGCACATGACCGAAGGCGTCGTCGGGCACTCGACTGATTGGGTTGCCCGAGAGTCGCAGTTCCCGCAGCTCGGAGACGTGAAAGAGCGCCAGCGAGGGAATCGCCGCCAGCTGATTGTGACTCAGATCCAATTCGACAAGGTTGATGAGCTTGCGGAACGCATGACGTTCGATTAGCCGCAGGCGACAGCGCGCCAAGTAGACCTTCTGCAGATTGAGCAGCTGCGCCGAGGCGAAGATGTCGTCGGGTATCGTCTGGATGTCGTTGCCGCTCAGATCGAGCAGCTGGGTGCCGGCGTCGAGCGGCTGGGGGATATGTGTGAGGTTGGCGTTAAGGCACAAGACGGACTCCTTGCCGCTCTTCCACTTGCACTCGCACACCGACGGGCACTCGGCACGCAGCTGGCCGCACAGACAGCACAGCAGCCAGCAGCAGAGGAGCTGGCCCAGCGGTATCGCAATCGGCGGATGCAATCGACGCTGCGGTCGTCGTTCTTTTCGCCGCACCTTGGTGGCCAACGTTCGCTCCCGGGCGCTGTTATCGCTGGCTATGTCGCGTGTCGCGCATCCCAATCCCAATCCCAGTCGCAGTCGTCGATCCTCCTCCAGTCGCGCTGTCGCCGCTGTCATCGCATACTAGGAAACCAATCAACGCAACTCCGTCTCTGTTGTTGAACCGGAACGCGCCACCGGCTTCCGCTCAGCTTATGTTGACTGCGGGAGTAGAAAGAAAGAAGAAAAGATGTTTAGGTGGGTTCGATTTGACATTTTAGTGCAGCTTAGTAAATAGATGAAAGACACTTTTCCCATTGCGTAGCTCTTGAAGTTGGTAAAACGAAAGAATTGTTCAATGGATCGTAAACTTAATGAAAGGAAATATTAAAAGTATCTGATTCATAGAATAGTCTTGAGAATTATAAGATTTCCTCTTCATTTCTTTAGCTTCATTTCATTTACAAGCATCTCAACAAATTCCACATTTAATAGTCATTTTTAAAGGTTTTTTAAAGAATAGTCCAATGGGTCGTATGCTTAATGTATTGGCTGCAGAGTTTGTGTTGAAAAATTAATGTATTTGAAACGTTGCGGTGCCAAAATTTTTATTATGAATTATGATAATTGATTGTTGATATTTTAGTTAAATTAAAATAATTATATTTATAAATAAATGTATTTATAAATGCAATACATTTTTAGCTTGGAAGCATTTCACATACTACATTTAAACCTATTTTTACTTCTTCTTAGTAATTTCTATTTTTGTGCTATACAATTTCTGCTTCATAGTTGTATACTATTATATTCAATGTTTTTTATAATGTTACCTTATCACATCAAAGTTTGACATAAATTTTTTATAGATTTCTATTTATGAATGAAACTTTTGTTTAACAAGTTGTGTGGGAGCGAACATTAATCATAAAACGAGCCCCTTCATAGCTCATACATTGTGCTCCCTTTCGATGAATGAATTTTCTATTTTATGCTTGATTTTTTGTTAGGCTGAGTCATGGACAAAGTCAAGTTTTGTGGTGACAATTCATTCATTCATAATTAATAATGTGTTGAATCAGTGCCTTGCTTATCTAAAAATAGCCTTTACTATCGAAATAATTCTGAAGCTATAACAATGTGAAGAGCAAAGTCATGATAGCTAAAAAAAAGCATTGAAAAAATGACACACAATAAAGTTTCCCTTTCTCAGTAATAGCATTTCATTATCAGCTTTATATTATTGTCTTTTTGATTAGTTTTTGCTCAATTCTCAATTGATTTTTGAGCTTGTTTAATGCGTTTTGAAAGGCATAAATCTATTTTAGTTAATGTTTAACCAATTTCCCATTTATTTTGCAACTTTTCTAATGTTCTTCTAAAAGTAAAGTATAACAACTTATAGGTAACAAAAAGTATTGAAGAGAAGTGGCGAAAAAAGAAGTTTTTCTTTCCATTTAGTAGCATTACTTCAACCACTTTTTATTAGAATTGAAATTATTATATATTGTATTTGCTTCTGTTAATTTCTGGATTCATTTTTAAACTTGTTTGATACAGTCATGATTTTATTTAATGCTTGACTAATTATCAATTTACATTGCAACTTTTCTAATACTTTTCTAAAGTATAACAAATGAGTTTTAAAACGAACCGTCGTCCCATACTTCAACTGCTTTGCCAACATATGCTGGCGCAGCCCGTTTTTATGGGTCCCCTAAAAGTTGGCTGCATTGAAAATAGCTGACCTATATTATGCATTAGCAGCTGCATTCCTGGCAACAATGAAGCCCGCTTCGTTTGTTGTTCGGCAGGTGAGCTAAAGTGAGACTGGGATGTCTGGGTAATGCAGCTGCCATAAACTTGGCGTTTGTGACATTTTAATAAGCCCTCCGTTCTCGGTGTACTTCCATCATAACTGTCACTTGGTGCAGCGACATTAAGTCATAACAACACCAAGACCAAAGAGCCCCAAACGAACGACAACGAACACGGGGCAAAGAGACAGACAGACAGAGAGAGAGAGAGACGTTGACGTAGACAGAGACAGAAACTATGTCTATGTAGTGGCACTCGCTTCAATTTGTTCCCCTCTCGAAAACTGTGAGTTCACTCGGCTTTTTATCGTGTGGCCCGCGGCTTTTATTTGACTTGTCTGGCAGCCCTCGTTTCTCCCGCTTTCCTCTCTTTTCTCTCTCCTTTCCTTTCGAGTCGTGGTTTGTGTTTGCGGCATGTTGCAATTATGGACGAGCAGCATGCAAGTAGAGTAAGCAAAGCAACAGTAACGGCAACGGCAACAGCAACTGAAAGCAAAGCCAGCCACTGCGAGGCCGGTTAATATATAAAATTTGCATGCAGCCAACGGGGCGTATGCACAACATTACAACATTTTAACATTTCCGCTTTAATATTTCAAGCGCAAGGCAAAGACCTCTCTCGCTCTTGCTCTTGCTCTCCCTTTGAAAGCCTTCTGATGCAATTACCTTATGAGAACTCTTATCTTATTTATATTATTGCAGAGCTGAGTTTGCCAGCCGTACAACATGGCATATGAATGCGTTGCGAGTTTGTTTGACAAGCAAAAGGAAAGCAGTAGCTTTGATTCAATGAGCAGCTTAATAAGCAATCTTCAAGCAGGTAAGTCTTCTCTATCGCTCTCTGCTTATTAACTAGATGTTTATCGATAAAGAAATTGAGTTGCCTTTGGTTATTGAATCAGTGCTGCAGCCTTTAGTTGTGGCTTCAAGTTTGGCAACTGTGGCAACTCTGTTGTTGTTGTTGTGTGCTAATGGCAGCTGGCAACAAATATTTTAAAGCGGTTATGCAGTTATCCGTAAAACGGATTCGCAACAAAACCGGAAGCCGCAAAGCAAACAAACGCTTTGCAAAAACCGCGACAAGTCGGTGGTTGAAAAGGGGTGTTAAGAGGGGTGTTTAAGAGGGGGTTACTTGGGTCAATACACTGGACGAATGGCAAAACTGGCAACTGGCAACTGGCGACGTCGCCGGCGCATAAAATGAAGTTTTTGCATGTTGCTAAAATACTCAGCCGCATTTTTTGTGCGCCACAGACAACAAACAGTCGAGCGTGCCGCAGACAGACGGACGTTGCATATATGTATATACATATGTGGCACAATGGAAAACACATGTGTGTGTGTGTGTGTGTGTGTGGTGGCAGCATTGTCGTCGCTTGCTTCGACCGTTTATCATTTGCAAGCATGACGACACCGAAGTGAAGTGTGTGCAACATGCAGAATGCAAAATGCGACTGCTTTTGTTGCCATTGTTGCTGCTACTGTTGCTGCTGTTGTTGCTGCTGCTGCATTTACTGCAGACACTAATCCTATTTATGTTGCATTGCAGCGAGGTTAATAATTTTATTTGCCAACTGCCAGTGGCACGTCGCATTCAGCTGCAGTTGCAGTTCCCATTGCCGTTGCTTAAGCTGCCCCTGTTATGCTTATGCTTGTGACACACGATACGTGCAACTTTTTTGTATTCACTTTTTTCTCTCTGAATGATTTACTCACTCAAAGCACAATGCCCTCAGTCTGTCTATCTGTCTGTAAGACAATCGCTGAGCTGCTGGCCTAATGAATTCTCTCCATTTGAGGCAGGCGACGCAATAAATGTGATTTTATTTAATAACTCATCAAGTATACGACTAGTTGAGTGCGCTATATTGATTCATTTATGTGTTCTCACATTGCGAATATGCCTTACAGCTGTTGTGTTAGAGCATTCAAAGTATTAAGTGACAGCTGCCAAATGTTTGCTGACTTTGCTTTGGCACCACAACAAACTCTTCTCTTCTCCTACTCTTCTGCTCTCTATCTCTCACTCTGGCAGTTTTTCTCTCGGCCTTCTTTAATGTAAAAATAATGTCCTTTCAGGCCGCATTGATTGCAAATAAATTACACACATTTGGCAGGCAGGGCAACAGGAAATGGAACCGAAACTGAGACGGAGACGGAGACGAAGACTGAGACGATGAGTTGAAGCAAAGACTGAGACTGAGAATGAGACGAAGACTAAGATTTCGACTTCGACTGTGCCGCAGTCAGATTAAGTTCCCGACGAGTCGATGTTGACTTCATAAAGTGGGCAAAAAAAAAAAAATGAGAAACGAGGACAGCAACAAAAAGGAAGCAGAAGAAAAAGCAAAAGACGAGCGCAACAAAAGCTACAATAAATGCTGGCAAAAATGGCAACGCCATTAATTTCACTTTGGCGCCGACGCCGTTGAAACTTTAATTAGAAAATCCTGGCTGAGATTTTGTGTAATTTTCTTTTGATGCCGCTGCTGCTCAGTTGATGCTGCTGCTGCTGCTGCTTGGCCACTGATAATGAAGTTCCTTTTCCTTGTACTTTTCTTGTTTTTGCGTTCACACTTCCGGCTTCATTATGCGCAAATTATTTTAACTGCACTTTTTGACGCCCCTCTTTTGCTCTCTTATGTTTTTTCGGGCGGCTTGGGTAAATATTTTCAGTAGCTGCAGCCGCAGCTGAGACTTTGATAGCGAATTCCCTTGGCCCAAGTCCTTAGCGAAAAGTAATCTACCCAACCCGAGTTCCTCTTTCTCTCTCTTTCTCTCTCTACTCATCTGCTGAGTTCGCCATTTCACTGTTCACTGTTCACTGTCATTATTCATTTTTGTGTGTATTTCTTTTATGCTGTGTAACCTTTGCCGCATTGTTTCTAGCTGCTGCTGCTGTAAAGCAATTTTCGTAAGCATAATAGACTTTCCTCGCTGGCCAGCGAAAAAGGCAAAAAAAAAGTACTGTAAAGAAAGCAAACAAAATGCCATAAAAATCAAGGGGAAACAAGAGTTGAGGGCAACAAAATGAAACAGCAGCTAAGCGTTATTTCTCAAGGGGCGCAAAACCTGAGGATTATGTCGAGGGTTAAGCCGACTTTCCTTCTCTCTCTTTCTCTCTCCCTCTTGCTCTCTCTCTTAGTAACTTGTGGTCAGCTGCTGTGGTAACTAGGCTCAGTTTTTTTATGACTCATGCTGCTTGCAGCAGTTGCAGTCAGTATTTGCCTATTGCATATTGTTTATCCTGCATCCCCTTGGCGCAACCCTTTCGCTCTCATTTCTGAAGTGCACTCACCTCTCTTGTTGCTTTGGGCTTTTTGTCAACAGCAACAACGAGAACAACAACAACAACAATTATATTGGCATTTGTTGTTGACTTTCGCTGCGGCATTGTGATTAAATGTTAAACGTGGCGTATACGTAATCAGCATACACTACAAAAATACGAAGTGAGGGGGAGCACTTGACTGGGCAATTTTGCTTTTGCCAAGCGAAATAATTGATGAAGCAATCGGACAAACGGACGGACGGACGGACAACTGCCTGGCAACAACTTGTGTGTGCCGTATTTATAGCTTAAGGAGGTCAAGCCAATCGATAGGCATATTGAATTCAATGTTTTGGACAAGTTATTGTTGCGCACGACATTTGCTGATTATCGTAAATCACTTGAGCCTTGCACTCAACTCGCAACTCGCAAAAATCTCGACATGAATATGCTTTTTTCATTTGCCATTTCCCATTTCGAATTTCGAATTTTGCATTTATATGTATCAGCGTGGTATATTTACAATTTATGGCCTGACATTGTGACAAAGTTTTTGGCCATTCGTTGTGGCTATTAAAATAACGTTTATCTTTCGAGCAAGACCATAAAAAGTGTGCTTAAGTGCTGCTCAATATTCAGCTCGACTCAATTGGCGGATAAATTAAACAGCAGCCCCGCAGTTATGCGAAGGGACAGACCGAGAAAGAGAAATTCGAGTTGGAGTTGGAGTCTGTGCGTGTGTGTATCTTATTGAGCTATAAATGTTGCAAATAAAAGTTAAATTATATCATCTATTGAGGACGAAGGACCATCGACTACCTTTCGGGCTAAATGCCGTTGCTATTCCTATTCAGTCTTCGGGCTGTCCATTCAAGGAGCTATCTATCTATCTATCTATCGTCTATCGTCGTTGGGGCCGCAATAACCAATAATACGAAAGCTAATAAAAGTAAACAACCCGACGAAACAAAGGCGACCACATGCACAAAATGCTTTCGGCTGCCCGCATAAACAGTTACACACACAGAGTCACACACACTCACCCACACACACACACAGTCGCATACGTTTACAATTTCTAAGCATAAATATCGAAAATACTGTGGGTGCTTCAATTTTACGACAGGAGACAACAACAAGACAAAACGTCGAGAAGCTAAGGCAGCGTGCTATTCTTCTCCTCGCTTTTTATACCCGCTATACATATGGAAAAAGGGTATTTTAACTTTGTGCAGAGGGAGGACACTGCGACTCTATAAAGTATATATGTATATAATTGCTTCAAATGTTGGTCTCGATCACTGCCGCCCCGCTTTTACCGACAATCTAGTATATTTGCTGACAATATATGGTATATTTTGATTGGGTTTAAATATACCAAAAATAGCATTTGGTATATTTTTAGTATATTAATTTGGTATATTTTAATATGTATACCGCACTGTTAGGTATCTCACATTCCAATAGTATTCCATTTTAGTATTTTTTGGTATATTTCTAGAATGATACCGTACTGTTTTTGGTTTTCAAGATGAATTGCTGGTATCGCACAGTCAAAAATCCTTTCGTGTATTTTTGGTACTTTTTGGTATATTAATTTGAAATAAATACCGCACTATTTTGCTTGTATTTAAAAATATCAGGATATCTTATAGTCGAGCACACTCGACTGTAGCTTTCTTACTTGCTTGACTCTCAAGAGCAACTGACAAACGTGTTCAATTGCCGCAATAAAACTTGCTGATAATATGTGAAAATCATACAAAGCACAATATTAAATTAGCTCAAAACATGTGAATAGAATATGCCTATAAGACCGAACGTTCATATGTGTGTGTGTGTGTGTGTATGTGTGTGTGTGTGTGGCAGCTGCGGCAATAAAATGCCAGCCCACAAAAATGAAAAGCAACAGAAGGCGGTTGCGTGGGCGTCACCCAAGCCAAGTCAAAGCCGTAGATAAGCAAATGCCGCAAGGTATCCCAAGAGGAAAGAGGCAAGAGGAGTGAGGAGTGTGAGGTATGAGGGGTGCGTGTGCCATGACAGCGAATACAATCGCATTCATATTAAATTATGGGTTCACTTTAACTCAAATCGCTTATCAAATTTCCTATTACTTTTATGGTTTCTCCTCTCTCTCGATGAGCTTTCAATTGGTTGACAATGAAGTTGCGATTGTATCCGACATCATGGAAATGCATAACAATTATCATAAGTGTGATTCGATACGCAATTGCGAAGCGTAATAGCAAAATATCTAGTTGAAGTTTTTGATATTTTTTCCAATTAGTTTGAAATGCATTTGCTCTGATTTATGTCAGCAAAAAATCAACACGCATTTCGAATTTATTCGCAAGACAAATTGAAGCAGCAGCTGCAAAAAGTATTTAAACTTGGGGTTTATAACTTCGACTCTTAAAGATTGAAATATAAATTGCGAATATCAACCTTGAGTAAAAGTGAAAAAAAAAACTTAATAAATACAACTATCAAATACGTTTATCGTGCAAAGTTTTGGCTGTCTGTGTTAATTGCAGTTGCCGTGAGTGTCGCAATTGATTATTCATTCAAATATTGATTGAGTTATATTCGATTCGATGCATAGACAATGAATGGCAATTTCACTTTCTCTGCTTCTCTGTTTTGCTCTGCTGCAAAACGCCAATCAAAACAAATGAAAACAACGCATGGCATCAGTTTATTTATTTGTCGAGTGTTTTGGACACAAAAACTTTTTGCCAGAGTTAGAGAAAGAGAGAGCTGGATAGAGAGGCAGAGTTTTGGGGCAGCAAGCATCACTTAGATGGTGTGATAGTTATTGATTATTTAGTCAAAGTTTTGCAGGATGTTCTCGATGCTCGATGCTCGATTCCAGGACCAGATTCAGGTCCAGAGAACTGGGGAAATCAGGAAAATTGAAGAGCGCGCTTCGTTGTGAGCTGCTAATTGTTCAGGTTGGCCATGGCAACTGTGCAACTGCAACTTTAATGCCAGCAAGCGAGATAGTATGCGGCACTTAAAAGGATTTCAGATGAGCTGCTGCCAAAGTGGCTAAACTCTGGCTGAGCTTTAAGGCAACCGGAAATTTGATTTGCTTACGTTGGCCTCGCAGTAACGCGCTCTCGAGCTATAAAAATCCATTTGACGTCAACATTTTGTTGCATTAACCGAAAGCTTGCCTCCGGGTTTCGTCTGCTTCGCCAGTTTGCTTCTCGGGTTGCTCCTTCTACTATTCTATTCTATTCTATTCTATTCTATTAGAGCTAAATGCATTTCGCTGTATGCCAAGGATTTGCAACTTTCGATGCTTTCAACGCGCTCTGCGCTCTCCCTCGCATAAAAGCTCAATAATAATATAATAGATTCTCGTCTCGCGATTCCTTAGCGCGCTGTTTTCCACAACGTTGACTCGATTTGCACTTTGAATCTCTCTTTCTCAGACTCCCCCAAAGGGTTTTCCCCAAAGGCGGCAAAGGAATGGCGCCTCTTTACGGCTGATTGGCTCAATTCAACTGGAGTCGAGTCGAGTCGAAATTTATTTCAGTTCTGTGCAGTGCACAAATATTTGCAATATGCAAAGTTACACAAAGTATTTGCGCAAATAAAACAATTGGCAAATCAAATGCGATTCACTCAAATGCTGTGCCGCATATTAAATATGCTTGCGAATGCTTTATAAATATTTATAAGACTATAAATACGATAATGCCCCTCAGGCAGCAAAAGCACAATAGAAACCTTTTAGCTCAAAGTGTATTTCATTTTATTGCAACCACGTTTTTGAGGCAAAATTAATAAACAGAATCTTGAAAAGAGCAAAAGATTTCACTAGAATTGTTTGAAGTTTAATTAAACTTTGTCACACAAAATGTTGTATAATTAAGATTTATTTCTGCTTGTTTTATTTGTAGTTAAGTTTCTTTTTAAAATGTTTTCCATTTGATTTTAATTGTCCACTCTGCATTCTGTTAATATTCTGCGCTTGAAACTATTTAATTATTGTAAACATTTGCAGCGCTAATGTAATTTGTGCCATGCCAAGTGAAATTGGAAAATCTTGCTGAAGTCTTGTAAAAATCTAGCAAAGACAACAGCGCAGAGATAGAAGTCGAGGCTGAGGCTGAAAGCAGCTGGCTGATTGCATTTCCTTGGCTCACCTGGCAGCTGTTTTCAATTTCCCTTTCGCCTTCGCGTACTTAAGGGGACAACAATGTTGCCGCTGGCATTGAAAGCAGCCGTTGACTTTTCCAATTGCAACAGAGCAGCGGCAGCTCTCTCGATGCTGCAACATTGCGTCTTCCTCCTTCTTAGTTGATTGCTTCGGGAAACTTTGAAGCTAAACTAACTGATGGATGCTGTTGCTTCTGTTGCTGCTGTTGCTGCTGTGGGTGGCTTGAAGGTTTGCTCAAGAATCTTGTCATGATTTCTTTTCCATTTACACTTTGAATTCGCATTCGCGCTTTTCTCCCTTTCGCTGTCCTCTTTACAGTTCAATGACAATAATCAGCCATGTGAAAATCTTTGTTTATTAGCGAGACGCTGATGAAACATTTCGAAAAGTAAACCTTGAGATTTGTATGTCGATTGAAATGAGAACAAATTCTTAAGTTTCTTACTTGATCATAAGAATATGACAATTTAAAGAGAGTTTTTATTAATACTCGTTTAAAAAAGTATAAAAGTAAATCAAGAAAAAATACTTGGTACACATTTTGACTGAAAATATTAAAATACTATATTCGAAATACACCACAGAGGTCAAAATATACGAAATTGTTAGCCAAAGCAAACCCCATAATAAAAAGTCGTTTTTTTTTAAAACATAGTTTGTATCAGTTGTCAGTTGCACGTATTTACATTGAGGTATTTTTAACAATTGTTAAATGAATTAATCACAAATAGATATGCAAATACGTGAGGGAATCGAATAGCAATCGAATCGAATTCTCATAATGGAATGTACTACTTCTTTTTTTTTTTTTTTTTTGAAAGATAAATATGCGCATAAGTTGAATCCATGTTGTATATATTTTGAATTATTAAGCACAGGAATTGAGAATGTTAAAAAAAAAAAACAACAACGAAAAGAATGAAACAAAATGTTTCCCACATTTATTTTCATTCAGTTTCATTTTCCACGTTTCGAGTTTCGTTTTCACGTTCGTTTCCCGTTGCTCTGTTTGAAGTGAAAACGATGAAAACAAACCCATACGAATAATATTTGAGTAATCGCAATATTAAATGTAAATACACCGTGGCATGACACTCATAATTAAAATTGTCGCGGATCAGGGAATGCAAATAAATATGCCACACAATACACATTTCAATGGATTGCCATTTTCCCCAGCGAATTACATCTGCTCCACTTTTTTTTTTGGGTTTTTTGTTGCATTCGTTATCGATATTTTAATTTATTTTTATGTTAGTTGCAGTCAATTAAATGCAGCGGATTATAACAAAATCTTTGCTATTTTTAATAAATATGCAAACATTTGCAAAGAACTCATGCAAAACGCAGACATTTGCATAACAAAAAAACACTCACAAAAAAAAACAAAAAAGGAAGGGAGAGCGAAAGTTGTTTGCATTGGCCACAAAAGCAATTTATAATAACTGGCTATTTTATGGATTTTACAGCGACAATCGACGTGGGATAAAGCTAAAACATATCGCGACAAGAACTAAGTCCATGAAATATATAAAAGCCAGAAAGTGACAGTAGATGCGATGTGTGTGTGTGTGTGTGTGTGCAATATATTTAATGGCATTAGTTTGGCATCAATTTCAAGGCTTCAGCATTGCCTATTTATGCAGCATAACAAAGCGCGGAATGTTGAGTATTTAAAACGGAATGCATTCAACTTGCTCTGTACAGTGAAGCTTCTAAAAGTGAGTTTAGTTTTATATTATTACATTTTCTTTGAGCAATTCTCTATTTTATTTTGTTAGGTTCTCTTTTATTTAGTTGTGCTTTACTTAATTTCGTTTTATACATTTTTTTTATATTATTTATTTTTTTGTTAATCATATTTCTTATTTTTTTTTTGTTTTTATTTCATTTCGTTACCCTCTTATACCTAAAATAAGATACTTATCATATAATTTGCAATATCTAAAAACAAGATATTTTTCAGTCATTTGAATTATAGATTTCAAAAATGAACTATCACAAATTATGTGATAAGTAAACTCTGGAGCTTAAAGGGTTAAAATGCCCTAAAGACCTTATGCCAATATGACCTTATGTCAATATGACCTTTCACTTTAACTTTATTTTATTATTTATTTTATTTTGTATTATTTATTTAATTCTATTTTATGGATTTTACTTTTTATATAATTTTTCCTGCCCGAAGACAATAAGCAAATGTGACCATATTTTCTATAGTTATTCAAATATTCTATGTTATGTTCAGTTTATTTTACTTTATTGTTTATATATAACCTTATTTCAACTGACATTTCATTTCTTTTTGGTCATAAACCCATTCCATATTCTATATTTAGTTGCTATTCAACTTTCACTTTCTGCTATTTAACAGTTTTGCTTAGGCAGGCTTCACTGTGTGCACCAGCCAATCTATAGCAATATTTGTAATACCTTTTTGCTCATCTCAGGCACAAAAGTGGCGCACACCTGGCCAGGCTACAACTACATAGACACTTGCATATATATCACCAGCAATGGCATAGTGTTCACTTTTACAGTTTTATAGCCTTGCTGCCATTGTTGTTGCCTCTTGTGTATGTGTGTGTGTGTGGCATGTGTTCTCTTTGTTGTTGTTGTCGTTGTTGTTGCATGGTTGTTATTGAAAAGCATTTGGTCATCAAATATGTAGGCATCCCTCTTCCTCTCTCTCTCCCTCTATATATATTCTATAGTATAGTATATATAGGGCTGACTGGATATTGAGGTCAGTAGATCAGAAATTGCAAAGACAACTTGCAAAAGTTAAAAACACTTTGAACAGCAGCAGCTGGAGAAGGAGAAGAAGAAGCGGGAGTAGATAGAGGCAACTGTTGTTCATGTGTTCCACTTTTGTGCTCTGGTGTTTGCCTCGTGCCTCGTGCAAAGGTCAAGCTGAGTCCTGGCTGTAAATCAGGACTTGGCCCTAACCACACACAAACATATCGGGCATCAGCATCAGCACTAAAGAGCTTTGCCACTTTTTTTGTTCGATCTGTTTTGTTTTGTTTGTTACTCTTGCTAAACGCTAAAAGCCAAAGAGGCAAAGCAAATCGTTTTGCCTCCTTCTTTGTTTTTTTTTGTAACCACATAACTGTGCTCTACATGCTGCTTGGCAATCCCATTGCCAATGCTCAATTCCAATCGCAATCGCATCAGCTTGAGCTTGAGCTTCAGCTGCAGTTGCTGTGGCTGTTGCATTAGCAGCGAGCCAAATGAAATGCATTTTTCTCGGCTCTCGGCTCAACAGGCGCATTAAGTGTAATAGCTGCGTGTGTGTGTTTGTGGTTAAGCAAAGTAGGTGTGAAATGGTCTAGATATGGTTTGCCATTATGCGAGCGTTAAGTGCTTTTGAAAATAGGGGAAAAAAATAGCTTATTGCTTGTCCATTTCAATTTGAGGAGAGAGTGGCATGAAAAGTGGAATGATTTTGCATGTGAAAATTGTAATAAACGTTGTTCGCAATTAATTTGCTGATTACTTGTTTTATCGAGCATGCAAATGCGATGAGTCTAAGGAGCTGATTTCTGTGCCTAGCTGCGGCGGATTCAAAGGGAATTGAAGGATTTGCTTGTGGCTGCTGCGAGGGGCATCATGAAAGCCACTAAAAAGAGTAAACAATTTGTGCGGATAAAAGCCGAAGCGTAAACAACGGCGCCCCCTAAAGAAGCAGAGCAGTCAGAGTAAGATAGAGAGAGAGAGAGAAAGACTGAGTAAAAGAGAGAAAGAGTGAGCTGCAGGAGAAGCCGAACAATGCAAATAAAACAAAAGCGACGCTGCCGCTCGCAACAAATGCAAACAGAGTTGAAAGCCGCACACACACACACAAGCATAGTAAATACACCCACACACATACACCACACACATACACCACACACACATATGCCACCAACCACAAGGTGCTGTTGTTGTTGTTGCTTCGTTGTTGGCTTTAATTTTTACATGCCTCTGCGCCACAGGCAAATCTAGCAATTTTTAATTATGATTATAGCCAAACAAATGCCACACACACCACACCGCACACACACAGTGTGTATTTGATTTAATTTCTCGTGCAAATTTACATAGCACAACAACAACAGCAACAACAGCAACAGCAACAACAACAACAACAACTGCAACAGTTGAACGCGACAAATTTGTTCAATTTATTTTTCATAAGCAAAAACTGAAATAATCAAACAGATAAACAATGCAAGGTAACAAGTTTGTTTCCCCCTTCTCACCTCTCTCTTTCGCTTCTGCTTGTGCCAATCAATGTGACCCCCCCTCTAGTCCCCTCTCTCTGCTCTTCTCCCCTCTCTTTAGCTGGTGTCGTCTCCTTTTTCATGCGCGCGCGTGCTATTTTTAATTGTCTGAATCAATCCGCGCTCGAAATTTTAATTAAATATTTAAATTAAATGTGCAAACAAACAAAGCACAAAAAGCACACACACACACACTCACACTCATGTGAATACGTGTGTGTAATGAAATTTAATTTTTTGTGTTGTATTTTGTTTTTTCTTTTTGGTGCATAATAAATATTTTTAGTGCTAGCGTAGTTGCTTTTGCTGTTGCTGTTGCTGTAACTGCCATTCATTTGCATTCATTAGGACTTTGCGCGTTCCCCTCCTCCTCCTCCTCCCTCTTTCGTTCCCTCTCTGTGTGAGCAATTAAACAAACTCGTAAAGGGGTGAAGGCAGCATGCTGCACGTACGCAAAGTCAAGGACAATTTTCACATTACACGTGCCACACACACACACACAGAAACATATAAAGTGAGGCTCGTAAAAAGCTTGACAGCAACAGGAGCAAAACCAAAATCAGGACAATCAAATGCTGCCAGCCAGCATCTGTGTGCATGTGTGTGAGTCCTTTTAAATATGCATGGCAATGCAAGGCATACAAGAGAGTGAAATGCAATTCAAACCAACTGATTAAACAGACGAGCTTAAATGCTGGTACTTCTCAGCATAAATGCTCCGAAACAATCGTTTCCACTCGCTAAGTGTTACGCTAATAAAATAAATCGCATTTCACTTGCATTTATTTTCATTTCACTTTTAGCTCAGATATCTCGCATTTTCATAATGTCAACTGGAAAGATTTCAAGTAAATTGAGTAGAGCTTTCTATGTTTACCACTTGGAATGAATTTCAGATCTTTTCTTTTTTCTTTTTTATATGGTAATCTTTGATATAATATAAACTTTCATATATGAATTAATCAATTTAGAGTACTTCACTAATATTGCACTGCATTTGCCTTGCTAATCATTTTAAATTCATTTCTGTGGCTATTTTATTTGGCCAACTGGCAGCGCATCAAATATTGATGGCCTTGATTCACTTAAACAAATTTTGGCCGTCTGTTAGCCACAAATCTCGAGAGAAATGCAGAGAGATAAAGATAGAAAGTGCAATTCGTGTTGTTAAGCGGAGGAGAAGAAGCTTCGTTTTTTGTGCTCATTCTTGGTTTTTGGTCTTATTAATGGGTTGCCTTGACTCACCTGAGTTCTAAACTTGGCGCTAGTTTTTCAGGTGTGTGTGTGTGGGTCAAAGGTCAATTCGAATTCCGGTCTGTCACGCTCTAACAATTCTGCACACATTTGCAATTCTCATGGTATTTTAGGTTGGCCTAATTTCAGCCAACAGCTGCTAGGCTGAAGGCAACCTTTGACCTTCTTCTTCTGCTTCTTCTTCCCACCATTCTAGTATAAAAATGCCTCAAAATCTGCGCCGTCATGATGCGGCACTTTAATAAACGCCACCAGCTGACCAGCCAACCAGCAACACTCTCCTTTTCTCTCTATCTCTCTCTCTCTCTCTCTCTCTCTCTCTCTGTCTCTGTCTCTGTCTCTTTCTCTCTGGTTTTGTCTATCTCGCTTTTTGGCCGCAGCGAAAGTCACAGCAACAGCCGCCGTTAAAGGGCAAAACCTGCAGACCGGACGGCAACTTTTGATTAATGTTTGTTAGTTTGCCTCGGCGGCAAATTCATTTGTTTTAAACAAAATGCAGCATACAGCATACATAAAGCAAAACACAACAAGAGACTGTGAGAGAGAGTGTGTGTGTGTGTGTGTGTGTGTGGTAGAAAGAGACGGAGCAGAGCCGGGGTAAAAGAGACAAAGCATAGATAAAGTCAGATGAATTCCACATACATGTGAAACTTTATAATACTTTAGCTTTATTTCCTGTTTCGAGGCAACCAACTTGCTTTCGATTATGCCACGCAAAAATGTTTTACAAAGGGTAGCTTAGACAGACAATTAGTAGAATTTAATGTATTTACAGTATTTTATAATATCATTAATTCATATTGGTTTAGTTCTAAATTTGTGTGGAAAAGTTATAATGGCGTAATTCTTCTATAAAATTATTAAGAATTTATATAAACTCTTCAGCAATTATTACGTTACTATTTCACCTACTTTAGTTCAAAGAGCAAAGATTTTCCATTATATTTGAAGACGCTAAAGAAAATAGTTCGACTGGGAAAAAACACAACCTTATTGCACTATTAAATTGTGTAAACAACATATAAAGTATAGTAATTTTAACCTCCTAACTCCTACCTTTTTGAACTGTTCATTGATAGTTCAGTTCATCAGTCAGTCAGTGTTTAAAAGTTATTATATATTTATTTAGTAGAGTATTTACAAGTCCTGCATTACTATTTCACATAGCTTGGTACAACAAGCAATGACTTTTCATGATAGCACTATTGCAAATAGTTGAACAAGGTAGAAATGCAGCCAACTATTAAATTTCAGCCTTCCGGCTTCTATCTTTGCATTGATAGTTCAGTCAATCAATCAGTCAGTTTAGTCTTTAACAATTATCGTATAGTTATTTCATAGAGTGCCTAAAACTCATTCTTAAATTTTATTATCTATATTGTATACAAATTTCAGTCTCATAGCTTCTACCTTTATAAGTTGTTCATTGATAGCTCAGTTCATCAGTCAGTCAGTCAATCAGTCAGTCATTAAAAGTTAAAGATTTATTTAGTAGAGTATTTGCAAGTCCTGCACATTCTTTCTCGCTTGTCTTTGCTTTGTTTTTGTAGCACTCTTTTGTGTGTTTTGTGTTTGTGCGCTGCTTTTGTTTGTGTTGCCAGCATTGAGTTTATACTATTCCATATTCCCTTTCAGCCTTTTGCCTGACACTTCCCACAGCCATGACCTCTCTTTCTGTATCTCTCCTTCTCTCTCACGCTCTCTCTTTCTTTCTCTGTCGCACTTGTGCTGTCTCTTTTGGCAAACGAATTTCACTCCGCTGCTCATTCATCTTTGCATTCAGCAAACGCGCCAAATATTTTTTTGATATATTGACTTGCAAAATATTTTGGCTTTACACGTGTCTAAGCACACACACACACACACACACACACACACTTGAATCACATACGCATGTGTGTGTGTGTAAGTTTTTGGATATGGTTTCGGTTTTGGTTTCAGTTTCGTTTTAGCTTTTTCTCCTTTTATTTTCATATTTTTTTCGCACTGTTTATATTTTATACGTCTATGGCATTCTATGAAAAATCAAACGACCCTCAACCAACACACTATGAATAAGCCTGTGTGTGTATTGGTGTGTGATGTATTCAAGCGTAAAGCAAAAGATTAGAATTTCGAAGCAATTTTTTCGATTTGGCTACTCTCCTTGTTGTTGTTGTTGTTGTCCGCCTCTTGCTTCTCTTGCCTCTTTTGTTGTGGCTTGTCCAATTTGTAAAACTAAGCAGCTGCCAAAAGAAGAAGTGACAAGAGGACAAGAGAGGGAAAGTAGGCAATGCAATTTTTTCTTAGCATTTAAAATGCTTTTATCAAATGGAGGGACGAGGCAAAGGGACTTGTCTTTAATACGCAAAGCAGCAAAGGCTTTAAGCGATGTTGTTGTTGGTGCTGTGGCGAAACGTGCCAGGATAATGGCAAACGTGCCCCCAAGGGGGGGTTAATGAATGCGGCACACGAGTCACGAGCGCCTGAGCCTGCGGGCACTTAACCCATTGTTAACCCCCTTTCGCTCAGGGTAGCCATTAAGGGATTGTGTGGGAATTACTGAAGACAAAGTACAACATTTGAAATTACAAAATATGCGATAAGATAACAAATGCAAGCAAATGAAATTAAAACTTCTGCGGGTTAAAAGACTATCTATCTCTCACTCTCTCTCTTTCTGCTCAATAAGTGAGTAATGAGGGACAGAGACAGGCTAACGGAGCGTTTGAAGGCTTCGTCCCCGTTCGGATGTCATTCGCAAATTGAATCGAGATGCGAAATGTGGGAAATGGGAAATGCAAACGAAACACGCGAAAATGTCAAGTTCACAGTGCGTGTAAAGCGGAATGATGTCACTCAAAAGAGAGGAGAGACAGCGGGTCAGAGGGGGAGTTGCAGCAAGTGGCATGCTGCATGTAGCAACTATTCTGACTGACTGACTAATCAGACGCAACGTTGTCGCTCGTTTGCCATCGCATCGAGCATCGAGCGTCGTGTAAAACGATATTTCAGCTGTCAGTTTATGCTTCAACTATTTCAAATCAAATCAATGCCAAAGGACCTCTCACTAACTGACTGTGTCGAGTGGCTCTCTCTCTCTCTCTCTCTCTGTGTGTGTGTGTGTGCCAATGATTTATGTTAAAAGGCTTACACACACAATCGATACACAGACAATCAACACACACGCACACACACACCTTTTGCGGCAACATCAAAACGAAACGAAAGCGCCGCCTATCAACGTCAGCATCAGCGAACACAATAAGAAAATGAAACAATGTGTGCGGCAATAGTTAAAGCCACTACGAAGTGGAAATACACTACAAACTAGCTATTTTCATTTGCATATGTTATACATTGATTGATTTATTATTAAGTACACTTTATTTTTGCTTATAACGAAGCGATCATTGAAGGTATAACAATCTTTTTCTTCAATGGTTAACAAACCGATCGAGACCAAACATAAAGTGTACTAAATAATGATTAATTTAAAAGTTAATTTATGAATCATATCAAGGTATTTATAAGTAGCTCATCATTAAGTTGAAAGATAATTACTAAACGCTGTAAAGGAAATTATCTTTAAACTTAGTGATGAGCAACTTTTGAGTACTTTGATATATTCCTTAAAACAATAACATTTAAAGCTTGGTCAAAATATATTCAGATCTTCGTGTTTAGTTCTTCGCAATTTCCATTATTTATACATTAAATTCCTATTGCTTTAATAGATATTCTTTTGGTTTCATGTATTATATACACTGACCATCACAACTGTAAATCAAGTTCAATACTTTAACTTCAAAAACTATAGTAAAAATCACAATTTTCCCTTTGCTTGTCTCTTCTTAATTTACTTTTATTTTCGAAATAAGTTGTACATTAATTTTTTACTGCAATATTCTGACATAAATTGTCATCTGTATTTAATTGACAAATCACATGTTGTATTCAAGACATATTTTTCACTGATTCACTTCTGCGAAAGCAAGTGAGAAACTTTAAATTTCTTATTCATTTACTTCTCAAATAACAGACAGAACAGTTTTTAATTAATACTTAGACACAGCGTAAAGAAAATGTTCGTTTTATATGTGAAATGGCTGCCAGATAAATTCAGTTACCCCTTCAAGCACATTTAAACATTCGTAAATATAAATTGGAGAAATTCATTAAATTTAAAGCTGACTCAGGTTGTCAACCGAGTTTCAATGGCAGCAGAAAGTATTTAAAATGCGAAATGCGGTCTCGAGACTCGTTGTGTGAATAATCATAGCCTCATAACATACTTGGCAAGTAAAAGAAATAATAAATATATATAGACAAGTCATAAGAACTTGAATGCATGAGGCACATAAGAGTATAGAAATCAGGACTCAGCGTTTCATTGTCTCTCCCTCTTCTCTTTTCTCTTTCTCTGCTCTGCTCTCCTCCCGCTATCAAAGTTGTCGTGTGAGTTTTTCCACCATAAATTCACAAAAATGAATCTACATTGCAAATGCAAGCAAGTTGCGTCTGTGTGTGTGTAAATGGGGGAAAAAAAAAACAAAGCATAAATGTAGCTCAACGCATTTTGCTGCACACGAAAGGCACAAAAGAGGAGTAGAGAAAGAGAGAGGAAAGGAGAGTGCGGGAGTACAGCGAACAGAAGCTAACGAAGCGTAAAGTTTGCCAAGCGGCTGCCATTTGGAATGGCGAGCGAACAAGCTTCCACCTCCCCTCCCCTCCCCACCCCTTCCCCGGCCCCTTCTCTTAGTTGTTCTCTCTTCGCATTCAACCACAATTCCCTTTTCAGCCTCTCAGTGTTTGCCTTGTGGTATTTTTTATTAAATATTCCTAATAAATTATGCAAAATTCTTGTATTGCATGCGGAGACAACCAAAGCGACTGAGACAGCAATAGCGGTCAGAAGAGAGATAGAGAGAGAGAAAGAGAGAGCGAGTTATGGTCAAATCAAAATGTTTGCACAAGCGAAAAAACTAAGAGAGAGAGAGAGAGGCGGAAGGAGGTTGAGATTGTGGGCTGTGCGTGTGGGCGTGCCATAACTATCAATAACTTTTTTGGCTAAAAAGCCAGCACAGAAAACAGAATGAGAGAGAGACAGAGAGAGAGAGAGAGAGAGAGTCGAGGCAAGGATTGTGCTGGGACAGACTTTAATACAATATGAAGTCAAAGGATGCGAGGAGCGGGCCTTCTGTATCTGTATCCTTTCGATACATCTCTGTCGGTGTGTATCGATGTATCTATCGTCATCCGTCTGTCCGCTGTCGGTTTGTCGGCTCTGTCGTGTATTGCGATAATAAAATAAAATTGAAATATGGTTGGCAATTGACTGAGCGCAATGAGTGGAAATTGTTGAATCGCTTGCGTTATGGCAGCGTGACGGAAAGTCAGCACAAAGGGAAGAAAGAGAGAGAGGAGAGGCAAGTTAGTTGTGTGTGTGTGTGCGAGCATTTGTGCAGAATGCTGTAAACTGTCGTCTGATGAATGCCCCAATAAGTAGGCAATGCTTTTTTTACGATTCGATGCCACAGCAGATGTTCAACTCAAAAGCACTTTGAAGCGAATTTAAGAGGAAGCCAACGAAACATATTGAAAATACATATTGATAGTTAATCGATTTAGTTTTGTGTCAAATCAATAATCGAGTAAATGATTGAAGTTGTGAGAGAGGAGAAGAAAGGGAAGAATTTCTAACTTGGTTTAATTCCGAAGCTTGTTTCATGAACTTGGCTTCACTTTAAACACTACTAATTATGCTATTTAGCTAATCGTTCAAGTCCGCTGTTAAGTATAGTATACAAAGTGTAGTTTCGATTTAATTATAAGCTGTTTAATGATATGCTTTGTGCTCAGCTCGATTCGTTGATTTGCCGCTGTAGCTTTGAGTGTGCAGTGAAACGATTGAATGCATTCACAAATCGCAGACAAAGTCACGACAAGTTCTTCACCTCTTTGTGTGGCTTGCGTGCACTTCAATGACTATGAACTTCAGAGGGAGAGCTCGAAGGTGGGGAAGCCGCAATCAAGTTGCAATATTTAAGCAGATTTCGCCTTTGTTGCTCTCTCATCATGGGTATTTATTTGTTTGGCAACTTTTATGGCCAGAAATTTGTTGAACAACGAAATGCGCTTATGAATAAACAAATACACGCCCCCAAGCACACGAGCACACGAACAGGAATATACATCGACTTAGAAATCGACAACACGCAAGCACGCACAGAAACACAAACGTACACAGATTTATTATGTGAAACAAATCACTCATACGCCGCATTGGAGCATGGCAAGGGAAGTGTGGGGAGGGGGCTTCGATGTTGTTGCTTCTGCTGCTGCTGGTGAACGTGAAACATGAAACATGAAACGTGAAGTGACTGTCAGGGATTTTCACAAGAATTTCGTTTTATTTTTAGCCTGCCAACAACACAAGGCACAAGGCAACAGAAACAACAACAACAACAACAATGAGAGCAAATGTCTTGTTTATTTGAGCTTCAGTTCTTTCTGACTCCCAGTAACAGCAAACAGCAGCAGCAGCAGCAACAACAAAGCGCAGAAAAAGAAATTAAGTTGCCGCCTGCAGCTTTATCACACCAGCAACTGCCACGCCCCCGCCTCCGCAACCGCCCCCTGCAAACAACAACAAGAACGACACTCACACCAGCAAGACGAAATGTTTATCTGATTTAAACGTTGGCAACAGTCGTCCTTCAACCTGCCTCCTTCCTGCCTCGCTTTTCTCCTCCTCCTCCGCCTCCTTCTCCTTCTCCCTTTTGCTGCCCTGAGGACCGCCAACATTTTGCGTGTCTTTGCTTTAGTTGCTGCCCCTTTTTTCGCCCCTTCACCCCCTTTTGTTGAGCTGCGTGCTCGGCAAAACTTATGCTGCCTGTCGTCGTTGGTGCCCAGCTTAATTTTCACTCTGTGGCAACTTTAATATTAATCATACGACCCGCATGCCCAACAAATAACAACACCGAAACTCACATGCGAGAGCAGAGCCCGAGCTTGTTGCGGTAGGACCTGTTTCTATTGACTTACTACGTGTGTAGTGAGTGGGTGGTTGGTGAGTGGGTAGTGCGGTGGGTGGTGCTGTGGGGAGCAACCGCAGCGCCAAACGCCAAAAGTTCTTAGTTAAATTCGTCGTTTGCCCAAAGTTTTCTCAAGTGGCTCATTGTGGTTAGCTCTGAAATGTTGACCCACAGACAGACAACACAGCGAGGGAGCGAGAAAGAAAGAGAGGGGAATGGAAGAGCGAAAGAGAGGGAGCGTTGACTGTTAACTGGGGCGACACTTGCTTACTTTTGACAGCGGGGCAAAAACAACAAGCGGCAGCAAAGTACAGCCAAGTAACAACGTCTCATGCTCTTTGCGGTCTTTAGCGTTGAAACTTGGCAATGGCCAACAAAAAACAACTAGAAATATGCAACTAGCGAGAAAGGCGAGAACAACTGTAACGAGACAACAACAACAACTGAAACAACTAAAACAACAAACAGTGAAAATCGTTGGCATGCAAAAACTTTTCGGATGCGGCAAAGAAAACGCAAATGATTAAGTGCGTCGTGGCATAATTCAACAAGACAACATTTCAGCTAAAGCAGCGAACAGTGGAGGAGGGGGAAATGAAGAAAAGGGGGTGGCCAGAGACAGCGGGGAAGAGCTAGCTGAGTGAGTTGCAATTGAAATGACATTTGCCAACTTGAGGAAAATGTTGAGAGTTAATGAATTGCGACACAGCTTCCAAAATCTTGAAGAAATAAGTTGGCGAATGAGAGAAAGAGCGAGAGATAGAGAAGAGCAGAGCAGTCGGATACATTTCTCAAGTGAACGCAGCGCATTCAAAGTGTTTGTGATGAGCACTCAAAGCTAATGGAAAGCGGAATACTCGACAGAACTAGACTTGATACTATTATGGTAGAATAGAGTGGCAAAGACTAAATAAAATTCAGCATATTTCTGCGTAAATTTGAAGCATGCTTTTGCTTGACTTGAGTAGATGAACCTTGAGAATTTGTGTATACCATTAAGTTACAGAAAAAGTTAACAACTGAATTAAAAGTTGACAAAAATTAATGCATTTCATTTGCAAATTGTAGTGGAATTTATTTAGTTATTGAATGAATGAATGCATGCTTCAAACCAATCAAAGAAAGAATACGATTTTTGCATATTTTGTCAAGTGAGAAAACATATCAGAATTGATGTGATTGTAATTCATTTAGTTATCAAAAAAGTTTCACTTGAATTCTAAAAGGTTTTCTCACTTGACAAGGCTTAAAAAGAATTCAATTGTTGTGACAAATTTGAAGTAAGCAATTTTACATTTAATAAACTGCAGCTCTTGCTTTTCATCCCATTTTATTTGCCCAACAATTTTCAGTTACTTAAGCAACACATCTTAAGTTGGCAATTTGATAAGACCGAATTCCTGTCACTCAGTCTTTTCCCCCTCTTAAATGCCGCCACTGACCATCAAGAGAGTGCTCGGAACTGATTCTCAGTCTCACTCTGATTCTCATTCTGTTTCCCATTCTCAGATTCTCTGCTCGCTGTCACAGACGCAGTCCCAATGCGCTTGTTAGTTTAGTTCTTGGGTTTTTGGTTTTGCGTTTTAGGTGTTTGGGTTTGGGTTTGAGATTGGGTTCAGTTGGGTTGCCATGGTTGCCATGTTTCTTGCAGCAGCTAAGCTCTGGCCATTTGTTAGCGACAGTAACAAAAGCAAAGGCAGTGGCACAAGCAACAGCAAGAGGAAAAGCAACAAGCAAACAACACGAAGTTTTGCTGTTTAGCATTTCAACAAACACACACAAAAACGCACAAGTTGTTGGCATTGTCTTCTTCTTTGTTTTTGTTGTTGTTGGCTGAGAAGAACAGCAATTAATATGTATCTCTTGCTTGGCACGCTTTATCGCAACAACGAGGGAAAGTGGAAAACTGGAATTTTCGGTCGGAAAATACGAAAAGTTTATTCTCTTCTTCCACTTGCTGTGCGAGTTGAGTTAAGTTTTTTTTTTTTTGTGGGCCCGCATTTTGCACGTTGCCATTTTATTTGACGCTCGAGCATTTTGCGCAGTTACCCACACCACAGCCACGCCCACAGCCCACAGCCCTCTTGGAGAGATGCACATTTTGAAGCAACTCAAGTGATTTATGACAGCCAAGAAAGTGAGGCTGGGGGCTGCAGTGCGTATACTTGTTATTGCGCCGTGGCAGGCGCAACGAATGCGCCTTTTAAACCAGAAAGTGGCTTGAGAAACGGACACGCGAAATGGGCACATGCCGAAAGAGATAGCTAGCGAGAAAGAGAGCGAGAGAGAGAGCGGCTAAAAATTTAATTAAAATGCACATTTGTCCTTGACAGCGTTTTATATTTTCTGCGTACTTAATTGGAAGGCAGCCGCAGCCGAAGCCGAAGCCAAATGAATGCGACTAGCACACATTTCTCTCTCTCTCTCTCTTCCACACATGTATAGCTCTCTCTTTCACACACTCTTATACCTGCATGCATTAGTCAAGATGCGGTTGGATATGCAAAATGATGAACGCGACACAAACTTGGTTTGCTCCAAAAACATAAAACCCAAGCACAGTTTCCTCACTTCCTCTCGCTCTTCTTCTTCTCCATTTCTCTCTCCCTCTGTTCCATTTAGCTAGAGACACGCACCAGCTGCATGAGTGTGCGTGTTTGTGCATGAATGTGCATGTGTTTGTTTGTTTGTCTGACTAAATTTAGATAACTCTTGAGTGAAATAAGATAGCAAAAACAAGTGAGAGAGAGAGAGAGAAAGGGAACGAAAATTAAAGTTGATTATGATGCAAACTCAGGCTGAGACTAAGCCAGGCAAAAACTCCCGTCTACTTCTTCTTCTTGCTCCCTCAGGAAGCTAAAGCGATAAATCCCTGCCAGACGCTAATTGAACTGTGTACCTGAGAGAGAGAGAGAGCGATGCCTGAATATCTCAACTCCTTTCCTATTTACACATTACAGTTTACATTTTGCGTTTTACAGTTTGCACAACAGCTTCATAAGGTGTCGAAAGTTTTCCAAAAGTTACGCCCAGCAATTAGTGAGATTAGTTAATCTGATTAATTTAGGGCGAAAAGCTTTAAATCTTGGCGAATTTCCAGATTATGCGAAAGTCTTTTAAATTGAATAGCAGACTTTATTGATGAGCTGACTGAGGACAGAAAATGATGAAGCTTTTAAATAAGTTTCAAGGTGGAGAATTAAGCTGATTTACTGATATGCTAATTTATTTCTATGACTTATTTGTTATATTCTTTAGAACATCATAGCTTAGTTATATTAACTATGACTTTAAGATATTATTTCTTTGAAAATATATAATAACTAAAATAGCCTACATTTCACAAAAATTTCTTCTACAAACTTTAAAGCTCTTAGTTCGATAATAGTGAATAATACCTTGACATTATTTCTCTACTTTTAGATCCATTGTAAACCGGTGTTCGTTCTGTTGATAGTAAACATTATGGTAAGTCCAAGAAAATGCTATATTTCATATATCGAAGTAGAGTGAATGGCAATCATAAAGTGGGATTTATGTCGTTTAAGACGCACAAGTTTTCATTTAATTTGTGATCATTCCTCTAGTTTAGTTTTCATTTATGGGCAAACAGACAGTTGAGACAGTAGTCGTATTATGCATAACTAACTAGAAGGATGAACTGTCTGTGGTGTGTTCAAGTGTGTGCGTGTGTGTTGTGTGTGTTCGCTCACTGTGACAACTAATATCCATTTGGATGTCCTGGTGTAAGTCCTCAACTGGGGGATGTGAATGGGAATGGGGATGGCCAAAACAAAACGCATTAATGCGGAAACGCATTTTGTCTACTCTTGTATTTGCATATGAGTTTGAGCTTGAGACTCGCACGTATTCTATATTTACCTAAAGACAGAGTGAGATAGAGGCTGAAGGAGAAAGAGAGGGAGAGATAGTGAAGCGAGATTGTTGTGCTTTTTATGACGAGGAGCATACAAAAATTTGTGCTAAAGGACTTTTGCTTACAAACGAGCGAGCAGGCAAAAAGTGCGGAAGAATTGCATTGTTTTTCACACAGACAGACACAGAGAAAGAGAAAGGGAGAGAGAGAGAGAGAGCTAGTATAAGCCAGGCCAGGACACAGACAAGCAGGCCATATGTACGTGCAAGGATATGCATATGTGTCTTGGCAAGGATTTGTTTTGCTTACTCCATGCAACTGCCTCCCTTTGTAGCTCTCTCTCTCTCTCTCTCTCTTCCTCTTGCTCTTTCTGCTTTCAGCTGCAGATGATGAGCCTCAGATTATATGCACTCACAAGCGATGCTTTGTCTCCTTTTGCTCCTCACCTCAACTCACTCTCATCATTCCTCCGCTCACCTCTTTACGTCTCGCTGCTGTCAGCCAACTCTCTGCATCGTCTCGTCCAGGTCTCGTCTTTAGCTCGACATATCTTGTCAGCCCTTTGTGTATGTTTATCAGTGTGTGTATGTGTGTGTGTGGTGCCAACAGGACATGCATAAGTGGCCTGTCTCTTCGTCCTGGCGCAGCACACAACTTTTGCCTGGCTTTTTATTTATATTTACTCTTGATTGTTGCACTCGCTCTTTCTCTGATTTTCTGATTCTGAATCTGTCTCTGCAGTTGTTGTTTTAGTTGTCTTGTGTGTGTGTGTGTGTGTTCCACTGTTGTTTCTGCTGTAGCTGCTGCTGCAGACAAGTGGAAAACAACAACAACAACAACAACTACGAATGAGTCAACTACACAAATAACAGCAGAAAAAGGCAAATTTATCCTGGCTGGCTGCACTTTTTGCTCTCAAAACAATTAAATGCAACAAACTTTTCCCATCTCCCTCGCACTCTATTTCGCCTTCTCCTTCTCCTTCTCTTTTTTCGGCATGTGCCAACTGCCAAATTTACTTGGCCTTTAATTTCTTTTTTTTTTCGACTTTTTCGACTTTTTGTTAGCCAATTTTTAATGCAGTTTTTATTTGGCTTTTTTCGACATTCTCCGTCACTCGCAGTTTAAATTAACTGTCACCTAGGGAAATGGCAGTGAGTAAAAGGCGAGGGAGGCACAAAGGGGAAGACTGTCACTGGCTGAATGATGTTTTAATGGGCTTTTCATATGCCAACGAGCCATGTGCGAGTGTTTAAAAATGAAAAAACTGTAAAGAGCGCCGCGCAAGGACTTTGAAAGTTGACTAAATTTGATAATTTGAATGCCAAAGTTGAGCCAAAAACCAATCGAAATTAACTAATTATGACGGTCAACGCTAAAAGCATCCAAAGGCTAAAAGGTTAATCTGATCAACGCTATCAAATCATGAGTTGAGTTATTAATACTCTAAAAGCTAGCTCAGAATAGAAATGACCTTGTGCTGCAGGTGGCTGCAAATAGCAAAGCTTTAAGATTCAGTGATGTAAGATGAATTAGTGTTCAAAGAATATGGAATACATATATTTATAAATTGAGTTATATAAACAATCACTTAATTTAAGGCTGCGTGTAAGAAATTTATGAAGTTCTGAATCAAAAATACAAATATTCAACCTGACTTCATTCACTTGCATCTTATTATATTCAACTTAAAATATCATAATTTGATCGTCTGTTTAGAATTTGTATAGTTTGTTCTCTATTTAAATAGTTTTTGATTTCTAGAAAGTAGAGCTGTGTTTATAGTTAAAAGTGTGAGTCACAAACACTTAACCCTAATAGCACTCTGACAATAATTCACATTAAATGCTTTACCGCTTCTTTTCTTGGTTAGACTTTGCCCTGCAAGGCCTTTAAGCACCCCTTTCAACAAATTTGCTTTTAGTCGCTTATTTAAAGCAGCTCAATATTGAAAGCTTAGACGAAATTGATGACGTCAATCGACGCAATCGCGCGAGTTATAAAAATAGAAACTCTGCCTGCCAGTCGACGACAAAAGCCGAAAAGAACTGCACAAAAAAAAAAAAAAGCGAATATAACCCAAAAATGCCAAAAAAGCGCCGCAAATTGAGTTGAGCGGTTTTTTGGGTTTTGCATATTGGCCGCAAAGTATGGACGATGAGAGAGGGGGACAGGGATAGAGGCAACATTTGTGGCAACTCCGTCGCTCAGCTTAGGTTTGGTTTGGTTTTCGGGGCAAAACACACACACACACACACGCCCCTATAGTTTTTGTCTGCTCGTATTTTATTCTTTGGCTGCCATCGATTTCAATTGTGTCAATGCGAATTGTCTGTCCGCCACAGCACTTCCCTCTCCTCTCCCCTTCCCCCTCCAGTTGCTCCCTCAGGGACTGTGCAACTTCGTGGCAACTTCAAAGCGCGCTCAATGAAATTGACACCCGCAGCGCAGCGCTGCCAACGCTCCAAATTGAAACTATGAGCGAGAAAATAAATGTGTAACGAAATGGAAGCTGCACACGCCCCCTCCCACTGCCTTCCCCTCTCCAGTCAACCCCCTTTTACTGGCAGTGAGTGGCAGCAGCAGCAGCGCTGCTCCCAATGTGGCAATAAAACCATTTTAATGAGATTCAAGCTTTAAATTTCGCGCTTTATTTACGTGAGTGGCGACAGGAGGCGGCGGGAAAAACGCGCCAAAGCTGTGGCATTGTGGGCGTGGCTAAAAGGCAAACTTGCGCGCCACATCGTCATAGTCCACATCAAAACCGAAATAAAAAAATAAAAAAGAAACGAGTTAACTTCATTATGTAACTCGAGGGAAATTTTAATTAAAAGCGTGCGAAAGATTTAATTGATTATACCCAGTAAACCAAATGCGCTTAAAGGGGTAGTTAAGTGGGCTGGGGAAAGGGGCGGAAAGTGGAATCAATAGTGGCAGGTTTAATAAGTAGAAATAGTTTATCAAACTGTCAATGCTTTAAACTGAAATAAAGCTAGAATACAAGAGGATATCTCTTAGTTAATCAACTCTTGAGAGTCGCTTAATTTTATTGTGTATACGCCGCGTTGCACGAAGCTGACCAGCGGGGCGCATTGACTGACGGGTTGCTTAGCTCCAGCGACTTGGCAAATATTTTAACAAGTTTGTTAAAACATTTTATGAAAATTGCGGCCACATTTTCAGGAGTAAACGCTGGCGAAGGGGGGGAAGTTAAGGGCCTCTAAAATAAAAGTTTACACAGTTAATAATAAAACCATTTACTATGCAAATATTTTGTCAGTCCACTGGGCAGTTTGAGGCCAGCAAACAGAGCGTTAGAGAGAAGGAAAGTGAAGAGTATGGGCAGAGAGGGAGGGAAGTACAAACCGGAGGCAGTTGAACCCATCTCAAGTCATTTTTCACGCTTAACATATGAGAATTTCGAATTTGAGAATGCAAAATGGCAGCTGGACGCAGGACGCAGGACAAGACTTCAGACGGGACTTTCGACCGCAAGCGAAACCCCAAACCAGTTGCAAACCTCAGTCCCCCCCCCCCTCCCCCTCCAGCTTGACGTCTACCCCCAAAAACGGAGTCGAGTTGAGTGCATGCAAATGTGTTTGCAATGGGTTAAATATGCTCCACAGACCCCCAGCTACAATATATATGCATATGCATTGTGTGTTTCTATGTGTCTGTGTGTGTGTGTGTGTGTGTGTGTGTGTGTGTCTGTTTGTCTCCCTCTCCCTTCCCTTGGCTGGCTTTTTTGTTTGCGCTGACTTTGAGTGAATGAAGTGCAGAAGGGGAGGCAGCCATGAAAAATTAAAAAGGGATTTTGGTGCGGCAGCTGCTGAAAAGCGTTTGAATAGTAACTTGAACAACTTTTTTTCGGGCCAGTTACAACGCAACGAGTGCGGGGAGAAGGGGACAGAAGAGAAGAGGGACACATGTAGAGAGCGACAGACTTTTTTCTCGTCAGCGTTTTTCGAAAGTGCCTCCCAACATCAGACACTCACACAGTCAAGTTGAAAGATGATATAAGCCAGCAGATTGGACATGTGCTTCCAATTCGAGAGCTCTCTCTTGGCTTTGGCTTTGGCTGCCCGAACCCTCCTCGATCCACTCGCAAAAGTGGTCGGAGAGTTGTTTTTTTTCTGACGGCGGGGGCAAAGTTCTCTTAATTATGTGGCAATGCATTACGTACAGCGAGGGGAGAGAGAAGCATTTAATTGAGCTGACAGCTTAAAAAGGAAACGATAATCATAATAAAGAGCTGCGCTGCCAAGCAAGCCAGAAGGGCAACCTTCGTAGCAGAGCAGCAGGTCAGCAAGTCAAACGGTGAGTTCATCAACATGTGTGATGAAGTGCACGTTGAGAGCAGCACTTCAATTACTTTGAGAGCTAGCAATTTATTATTATTCAAAAGAGGAAATTAAGGTTAAAGATTATGAGCACAAATTGTTTAATTTAATGGACAGCCAATAATAAATATTTATTGATCAGCTTTATGATGACTTTTCCATAAAATACTTTTCTCTAATTACTTTTTCTTTTTTGCAGATATTAAGTTGCTTTTGGTTTGAAAAGAACACCGAAGAACTCAAAAACAAACTGACGCAAAAAGTGTAGCATACTTTTTAGGGCAGCATGTGAGTACGAATCTGTTTTACGCAATGCTCAACTAGTTTAATGAAAAGTGGATAGAAAACAAAAGAATTTCCTGCAGTTCATCAATTGTTTTCATTTTGAAAGACATTAGAGAGACTTGAGCAGCAAAAAACGAAAAATGTCTGTAGAGTTGCAGTTGGAATTTAACAAAAATGCAGTTAGCCTCGATAATGTTTGTTTTCAACACAACATTTTGCGTTGTGCATTGTTTTAACAACAGTGGAAACTCGACAGGGAAACTAATGTTGAACTTTTCCTCTTTTCCTCGTACTTGCAACTTTACTGCCGCTGCAAATCGAATTGGCCCTTGGAGAAGTCCGAAATTTTAAACCCAATAATAAACTGCAGTCTGGGGAGAAAACTGCAGCGAATGGGCGAAAGTAACGAGAAAGTGAAGTGTGCAAAGTGGAATGTGGAAATAGTGGAGAAGAAGGCAGAAAGAGTGGAAATAGTGGCAAATGGAATGAGCCGCTTACCTTGTGCAATAATGAAAATTCGTTGTAAAAAGTAGTTGGCAACTCGTAAAAGTGTTGCCAATCGTTTCAATTGCTTCCTCCCTTTATTATTATGGGTTCTCCTTCGCTTATTTTGGATGATGCTGATGTTGCTGCTGTTGCACTTGATGGTTGCTCGATTGATCGCTCGTCCACTCAGCTACTTTTATTGCTGTTGTTGTTGTTGTTGTTGTTGTTGGTATTTTAGTCGAGCATTTTGTGTGTTTATTGTTTTAGTCACTTGTCAGCGAGTGAGTTGAATGAATTTGCATTTCGCTTTAGCCCTTTGCACAATTGAAAAGCACTCGCGGGGCTTAACCCCTTTCCCCCTCCTTCCGCTCTTTTCTCCTCTCCTCTCGTTTGGGTGTAAATTGTTTATAGGCTTTGTCAAGTTTATTGTTTGTTATTCGTTTAACTGCGAAATGTCAGCACAAATATACAATAACAACAATCAGAAGAGCGGCGAGAGGCAAACAAAAAAAAAAATACATTGGAACAAACAATAAAAATTTAATACGCATTTTTTCAGCTCGTTGGACGACCTTTCTCTTTCTCCGCTTCTCCCTTTGCCCTGCGTGTGCTCTCTATATGGTTATGGCAACGCATATGTCAAAAGATTTATGACCATGCCAAATGGCAAAAGGAGAAGGAGAAGGAGAAGCAGCTCCCAACGTCGTTCTGACAGCTTCCCAATTGCCTCGTTGTTGCCGCCCAAAATGTGTAATGAATTATGCAATGAAATTTGTTTCATTTTTCCAACACACTCATCCATACACCCACACACTTACACACACTCTCACACTCGAGGCAAGGCAATTGAAATTTTGAAAGATTGCGCCAGACATTGTTGCTGTTGTTGTTGTTGCAATAAATTCAAGAAAAATGATTGTTTAATTTATGAAAAGTATTTGTTGATGCCAAGCAGATTAAGCCTCGACTCTTCTCGACTCTCGCACAAGGCAAAAAATTCGCACTTGAGCACACGCCAGCAGGGAAGTGGGAGGAAGGAAAGTGGGAAATGGGTGCAACTCATTTCTGGCTGCCTTTCTGCATTTTTATCTGCGCTCTGCTCTGTTCTCATTTGTGCCTCGAGGTCGACGCACACCTTGCCTCTGCCCCTGCAACATCCTTCGACATCCTGGCCTGCTTCTAGCCAGCTGCGAGGGGGAAGAAGGGCAAGGGGCAAGGCACAGTGTTTCCTGAGCGACACGACTATCGTGAGGCCAAGCTCAGGCCAGGCGCTTGAAGGATTTCCCTTCAGAGGCAGAGGCCACTCTGACTCTCACTCTGCCTGTGTGGCTTTGTTGTAGTCTCTCTCCTCTGCACCTCTTCCCCCGTTTGTTTTGAAGCCCTCGGGCAGTCGCCCTTTCTACTTATTAGTCTACGTTTTGCAAATATTTGCATACGAGGCACGTCTCAGTCATTTTTCTTCAACTTATTCTTTTATTTTTGTTTCTCTACGTTTCCTTCATTTTATTATTATTACTCTTCTCCTCCCTCGCATCTCCCTCTTCTGTTGTTTTGCGCCTGTTTTCGGCGCGTCCTTCAAAGTGCAAATGCGAGATTTCTTAGCACCACATTAAAAAAGACGACAGCAAATAGCAAAGCATAAAAAGAACACCAAAAAAAAAAGAAGAAAACGCTTAAAAACAAAGCAGAAATGCACAAAAATTATGAAAAATGCTTTAAATTATGAAAAATCGTTAAATGTTTGTCATTTGAAGCTTTGTTTCATTCGCTTTTTCGCCGTTGACATGTTTTCGCTTTTGTTTTGTCACTGACCAAGAGGTCAGCTCTAAGTGGATGTTGCCACGTTTTTCTAATCGCAACTAAGGGTTCAAGTGAGGTCGGTCTGAGTGCAGCAGACAAAGGAGAAAGCTTCAAGTATGGAAATGGAAATATTTAATTAACAGTTCCTTAGAACAGAATTTCTGTTTAGGAGATTCCTTAAGTAATATTTGTATTGTTAAAAATTGATATTCCTTTCAGTATGGAAATGGAAATTTAATTAAGAATTCATTAGAACAGTTCTTCTGTTTTCGAGTTTCCTTAAGAAATATTTGTGTAGCTAAAATTTGATATTCTAGCAGGCATGAAAATGGAAATTTAAAGAAAGGTTTTTAGAACAGAAATTTTATATTCTTTCAAGTATTTAAATGGAAATTTAACTAAAGGTTAGAGCAGAAATTCTATTTAGGAAATTCTTTAACTAGCATTAAATTTGATATGCCTCATAAAACTTCTACTCATAACTAAATAATTTGCTGGTGTTAAAAACTGATTGAAATTCCTTTACTTCGCATGACATCCATCAAACCCATTTCGTCTACAACTCGAATGTCAAATTCAATCACAAAATATTTCACTGAAATATTGAATTACTTTTTGCTGTGTGAACTCTTTGCTCTCTTTGCTCTCACATGAGTTGAACATTAATTGGCTGAAACATGCCCGAATCGCACTAATCGATGTTAATTTAATTACATTAATCTGATTTAAGCAAATTTCCGGCTCATTTCAAACTAATTCAATTCCGTAGGGACTCCTCCTCCCGAAAATACCAAAAATACTTTGAATCGATGATCTGCTTTATGGACCCCCAATTTGTGTATGTTCCTGCCTCTCCTGCCTGGATGACACAAGTCGATTGAGGATGAGCTCGAGTCGAGTCGAGTCGAGGAACAAGCGTATTGTGAATTTATTTCCCTTTTTTCTCTCCTCCAGTTTGAGGAAGGAAGGAGAAGGCGAAGAGTAGGGAGAGTGAGGGGCTACCCCATCAATTTGTAATTTGTAAATTAAATTGGCTTTTTTCTGCTGCCAGGCCTGCTCTTCTCTCTTCTCTCTGCCTTCTTTTTTGCGGTTGCCCTTTTTTTGTGTGTGTTGTGTTGTGTTGTGTCCTGTTTTGTTGCTGTTACGGTTTCTGCTGCCTTTGTTGTTCTCATTGTTGTTGTTGTTGTTGTTGCTGATGCTGTTGTTGTATTTTCTTTGCCATTTTTAACGCAAAAAATGCAAATTTATCAAATTGATTTAAGGCCTCGGCTCGGATGTTGATGGCGTTCAATTTAAATGCCAAAAATTAATTACACATGCCACAAACTCCCTCAAATTTACACACACTCACACACCTTTCACTTTGTCACACCTTGGGTTGTTGTTTTGGTTTTGGTTTTGGAAATTCGACGCACTTTTCAACACGAACACTGAACACTAAAATATTTATTTTGTTGGTTGGCTGTTGGCTGTTGGCAGTTGGCAGTTGAGATTGTTGGCAGTTGGTATGTTTTGCCTTTGGCTTTGCTTACTGCCAATTCTTGTGTGTGTGTGTTTTGGCCAGGCTAAAAGTGCCGCAACGATATCGCCGCAAAACGAACTTGGCCACGTTTCCGAGTTGACTGATTTGAGCTCCACGGCTGCCCAAGACACGAGCCCATCCACACACAACGAGAACTCGAACTCGAACTCGAACGTGAACGTGAACGTAAAACGAAAACGAGAACGCAACTTGAAGCGCACGAAGGCGACTCTTGGTCTCTTATCACTCAGCACACACACACGATGTTTGCCACTCGTGCCGCACACTGTGTTGAATTTGTCGCAACTTCGTGTCCACAGCGAGAGAGCGCGTGCCACGCACGTGTCCCGAAGAGAGCGAAAGAGAGAGTGATGAGAGAGTGCTTCATGCCGGCTTTTGTTGGTGTGTGGTGAGTTTCCTCGCATTCGCACGCATTGGTGAAAGCTTGTTGAATGTTGCCCACGGCCGGTTATCACTCAATTTTGCTACTGCAGTTGCATTCGCTGTTGCAGTTGCAAGTGTGTCTTCTGCCTGATAGTCTCGTGACTCTGATGAATGCCCAAGCAAGTATAGCTTTGACAGGAATTTAGCAACCAATCTGCTTGAGCTAATGTTCTTCTGCTGTTCTGATCAAACTGATTGTAGATTGTGTGAAGGAACATATTAAACGGTTTAAGAAAGCTTTTAGATCGAAGTGAACCTTCGTTGAAAGCTGCTTTAATGAGATTTCGAAGCTTTTATATTGAATTAAGTTTAACTCGAATTTCGTTACTAAATAATACAGCTAGTATGACATGCTTTATATTGTTATAAAAGTTTATAATGCGCTTTCAAAGCAATATATTTTTGGTAGTACACTTGATCCCAGTGAGCTGCTTAAATGAGCTTTTGAATTGAATTGAGTTAAGCTTGAACTTGCTTACTAAATAATACTGCAAGCATGCCTGGTTTAAGTAAATTATCAAAGCTTTTAATGTGCTTTCAAAGCTTTATATTTTATTTAGGTTTAACCTGAATTTATTCATCTTAGATTATTGCTTGTGTTAATACCATAAACAGATAATTTAAATAGTAACCTAAACTATCGAATATTTAAAATTGTTTGGCAATATAAGGAATTGTAAAGCTTCTAGAGCTTAGGCATAGTTTCCATGTAATGCAGTTACTTATTTTTAATCACCTTCAATTGCCAACACGCTTAACTAGCATTACAGTTAGAAGTCTTCAACTTATCAGATAGTGAGAGAGAGAGAGAGAAGGAAGAGAGAGAATTGTCCTTTCGGTTGGCTACAATTCCGACGGTTTCCGTTTGCTTTGACAGCATTTCTTTGTTTGCGTTTAAACCCGGTTGAGTCAACACTTTGGCACTGTGTGATCACAGTTCGTTTCGATTTCAAACACTAGGTGTCGCTTTCATCTTAGTGGAAGCTGCTGTTCGGTGTCAGTTTTCATTGCGAGATTGAAAACTTAGCAGCAAGTTGGCCCTTTCTAATTGATGGACTGCCGCCTGTCGCTTGCGGCCTGCCTCTTGTCTCTTCTCTCTCGTCTCTCTCGCATCTCTCTTGTTTCTCTTTTGCCCTGCCACAACATGTCCATGTTCTGTTTGTCAACCACAATGGCGACTTCCGTTGCAGCAGCATCGTTGTGTGTGTTCTCTCTGCACTTCGTCCTGCGTTCTCTGCGTCTCTGTCACTTTGCAACATTCATTTTGACTTTCATGCGCTTGTCAACTGGCGGCTAAGAGTGTTTTGTTTTCGACCACTTTATCGTCCTCGCTCGTCCTTCTCCTGCTCGTCATCGTCATCACCATCGCCATCAAAAGGAGCAGGGCGCCAGTTGCTGTTGTTGTGGTTGTTTTTTATGGTCTTGTCATCGACGCAAGCGAAGAAATGCAATGCAGTTGTTGCTATCAATGCTGCCTGGTTGCCTGACTGCCTGGTTGGCTTCCTTACTTGCTGCTAAACAGGCCAAACTAATTACCTCGCATAATAAATCAGAGCTGTCATACTTTGCCATTAGTTTGACACCACCTCACCACCCTCAGCCCTGGGTTATTGGTAGCATTTATGCAAATTGCCAACGCAATTGGAGAAAGTTGAGAATCGAGAGAGAGAAATATACGAGTATCGAGTAGCTGCATTGCTGGGGATAGCCTTTTGCATTATTAATTGCAATTTGTTAGCGTTTTCTCAGAATTTGCCCCCAGCTTTAACCTAATAAGAGACACACACTGGACTGTTGTCCCCTTGGCTGGCTGGCTGGCTTTCAAATCGAGTTTATGTATGCAAAATTAATTGATTCCCATTGAAAGGAGAGCACACAAAAGTGCAACTGACACATTTTGGCCAGCAAAGGGTTGCTTTTAAGTTGTGGCGTGACTCGAATAATGATTGAGCCAAATTACACAATAAATTGTCAGGCAATTAGGTGACGAACTTCTTAAGAAACTATCGACAAACTATCGTGACAAACTATTGCTTCAATTATGCTCATCGAACTCAACAATAACAATTTATTATTTTCTCTTAACAATTTGCAATTTGGTTGCTTTCAATAAAGCAGAAATGATTGATTGCTGTGTAAGAAGAGAAAATAATAAATTAACTATTTATAACAACTCTCACTTCACTTACCGCAACTGCCTGAAGAAGTTGACTTTCTTGCGCGTCTCGGGAATAATGTGCATGTGATCGTCGAGGAATTTGTAGAAGGTTCCAGTGTTTGGATCAAAGTCATTCTTCGGAAAACGATTCAACATAAAATCAGGAGTTCCTCCCTTGGGCTCCAGAGGTTTGCAGCGTGAAGGATAAGGTTGAGTAAACTCTCGCATATAACCAGATTTCAAAGGTTGCACCAGTTCCTCTTCAGGTTCCATTGGACCATAGCGAGGACTGAAATTTAATGAATGTAAAACTGATCACTATTTAGAAGTTATGAAGACGCTTACTCATCCATGTTGAAGGACTGAAAGTTAACTAGTTTGTGTTCGGTGGTGCAAACAGCTCGCTGAGGACGCGATCCTGACTCCAACATGATCTGTGTGGTTGTCTTCATGTCTGAGGCATCAGTTTGTGGCACCCACAAGCGCGTTTTTCGCTTGCAAGACATTTTTACTTGAATTGAATTAGTATTAAAATATTTAGAGAGCGTATTTTTATTACTAAACTATTGTCATGGAATGTGACACTAGAATGAATTCGATTAGCAATATTTGACAGCCTGATATGCACAAGAAATAAGACTACTTAGGGGAAAGGAATATTATTGTTTCAAATATTAAGGAAAAGCGTGCTTAAATCAAGAATAAAATCTTGAATCAAGATTGTTTGTGTATCAAAATTTAATCAAAAAAGTCTATTCTTAAATCACAATCTGATTTAAGACTAGAATAAAACAATCTTGCATCAAGATTTTAATCTTAAAATATAATGTTTTTAATTTACAAATGCAAATGTAGCCTAAAAATTTTGATTTAAGATTGCTTCAACCTCAAAATCTTATTTCAAGATTGTTCTTTTTAAGATCGAAAAAAAAATTTAAATCAAGATTTGTGCAATTTAGACTTTTTTCTCTATGTGTAGTGATTGAACTTTTAACATATTATTAATTAACATTTTCTTTCACCTCTTTAAAATGTGATTTTTTTAAAACTTATAAAATGCAAGATTAACAGTGAATTACTTTGTTTTTTCGGTGAATAATTCGAAGAGACTAAATCCTATTTTAAATTTTATTTAATAATCAATTTATCGTGTTGTCTCTTTTCCATTAAAGGTGACTTCAACATTGAAACGTAATCGACGCCTAAACAATTGAGAAATTGCATTTCTATGCAACACAATTGAAATTCATGGTAAGTGGCATATATCATATTTTATTTATAGAAAATGTCGAGAGTTATTTAAATAGTGGGCAACTTGCGGGGTATTAGTTTTGGGATTTTGACTGGATAATGTTGGCATGCATAATTCGGGAAATAAACCAATTAAATCAGATCATTAAGCAGGAAAGCGTGGTGCATCAATGAAATCTCGAGCGGATTTATGACAAAGCTATGGCAAATGTTCTGAATAAACATTGAAACGAAATGAAAATCGCAGAGTCAGTGGGTCAGTGGGTTGCATGAGGGAGTGGGTAGAGGGGGGAGGAGGGAGGGAAAAGCTATTGCAACAATTGCGTATAACAATGAAGCTCTCTCTCTCTCTCTCTCTCTCTCTCTTGCTCTTTCGCTTTATGAGTTGCCATCTTATTTGCTTGCGTCGACATTAATACGGGCTAATTAAACAAATATTGCGTGTGTGTGTGTGTGTGTATGCGCATGTGTGGGTTTGCGTGTGTGTGGGTGTGCATGTGTGTGTGTTTATGCATATCATATGGCTTATATCAACAATCGGCAACGGCATCGGTATCGGCATCGATGACACCAGAGCGTAATGTTGAACAACATAATGCGATAGACACGTATAGCACACGCAACACTGCCAGAGAGAGACAGCAAGCAAAGGAGTGAGAGAGAGAGAGGCAGAGAGGGAGGAGAACAGGCTGCAGATGTGTAGCATAAATTATGGGCCACAATTTTGCATGCGTTGCATGTTGCAGCGCATAATTTGCATTTTTAAGCATTTTCACAGTGCATTGGGCATAATTAAAATGGACTGCAACTGCAACTGCAACAGCGCGACGCATGCAACATCGAAAGCAACTGAGACACAGACTGAAAGTCTCAGACTCTGTCTCTGAGACTGTGACTCGAATTCTGTGGACTGTGGAATGGCAAGCGAAATTCACTTTTTTTTCGGGTGGGGGTTGAATGTGTGTACACACAGAAATGCAATTAAGGCGACAACAAGATGAGGAGTAAAAAGGGGAGAAGCGCTGCTCACCTTAAAGATTATGCAGTTGACTGGGCGCAGCTTTGGCATGGAAAGAGCGTGGCAGGGAAAGGGAGGAAAAGGGAGGGAAAGCGTGGCGCACTTAACAAATTAATGTCAAGCCACAATAAAAGTCAACAGCTGGTTTCGCTTGTGGGGCAGCAGCAGCAGCAGCCGCCGTGGGCGCTTTGTGGGCGTGGCAGTTGAGTGCAATGTCATGCTGAGACTTAGTGAGAGTTGCCAGCTAAATGAGTCAAAGGTGAGCGAGGTAGGGAGGGAGAGGGAGAGGAAATGGCAAACGGAAGCTGCCACTCACCTAGCAACATTTACAAATGCAACACACACACAGAGAGAGAAAGAGAGAGAGGGAGGTAGAGGTAGAGACACACACTCGCATGTTTAAGCGCTGCCTGACTGAGATTTTGCGCTTGACATATAATTTTGATGCCGCGCGTGCTTTGCCGAGTGCAGCTGCATCCTTGCATCCTTGTGCATCCTTGTGCATCCTGTGCAAATGGCAAAAGTTTCGCGAAGCACGCAGCACTTTTGCTCAACTTTTGATGGCTGAGGTGTGAAATTTACGAGTCTGCGACTCTGTGAGTCGCAAGCGATTTCCAGCTCCAAATGGGCATATAATTATTATATAGTATAGTATAGTCGGCGGACTAAAAACAGCAAAGCAAATGCTGCTGTTTGGCTTTCGCTTTAGCCTAAGCCCGTTAAATGCTCAAATTGCTTCACAAGCAAAAGTTCATTAAAAACTGTCAGCAATCTAATAGAGACACAGACACGCCCCTCTTTCCTTCCCTCTTCCCTCCGGGTCAGGTGGAAACTTTCAACGTCCCCGAGCGGATCAAACGCAACGCCGATTGTCTCTCGACGTTGCGAGTGGAAATGTAGCAGCGAGCGAGAAAAAATGAAATGGTGAAAGTGGGAAGGAAAATAAAGCACGGCTAAAGTTATATATAAAGTCGGTTGAGTGGAATTTCATGAGCTTGGCCTGTTTTGCTACCGCTGCCGCTGCTGCTGCTGCTCCAAATGAACTTCCTGGCCAAAGCAGCAATGGTAAAAACAACTTCACGCCACTTGGAGCCAACCACAGCAACAACAACTGCAGCATGGTTGGGGTTAGGACAGTAGCGGAGAGGGGGAGAGAAAAAAATGCAGTTAAATGAGCGGAAATGCAAAATTAACTCGCCGCGAAAGCGCAGAACAAACAAAGAAATTGTTGTACAACTCAAAAAAAAAAAAAAAAACAAAGGAATAACAAAAAGAAAACAAAGCGAGAGCAAAAGCAGAAGCAGCAGCAGCCGCAGCAAAATGAAGAGGAAATAGAGAATGAGAGTTGCCAGAGGGTGAGAAGAATACTCGTAAAATGAGAAAGAAGCAGGAAAAAACAGAGAGAGGAAGAAAAAAAACAGTACCAAACCCTACAACAAGAGGAATAAACGTTGCCACTTGGCCAAATTTAATGCAAATATTTGGCCAGCCACAAAAGGAAAAGCCTGCTGCATAAATTTCATTTGTAGCACTGCCCAGAAATTGTTGGTTAAGAGTACAGTTAGCTCCGTTTTTCCGATTAGAGGCCAGCTGGCCAGCTGATTGCTTGTTGTGATTCCGATTCAGTTTGTAAACATTGAGGGAAATGCCTGCAACATTCACTCCCCCTATTGTCGCCGCCTCTTATCTACGAGTATTTGCCAAAGGTAACGACCAGTTTTGTGCCCCACAATTTGCAGCAATCGTTTAAATCGCAACCGAAGACCCTTATTTCTCCCTTCCTGGTGGGTTTCCCAACTGCCAAAAGGGCCTTTCGAGTATAACCCCGCAAATGTTGAGCTTGATAAATAGAAAATGAAAATTGTAAATGATTTATCTTTTACGCTCCGCGTTGTTCTCTGTGACAAGCGACGCACTTTTCATTGCAAGTACAATATTTGAAGTAAGCGAGAATTGTATTTAATTGTGATGCTCTCGCCGTTGTCAGTTAGCAGTTGGTAATTGTGAATGGAGAATGGAGAATTGAGAATGGCGCTCAGCATTCACTTGAAAATTAAACAAACGTTTTCGCAACGACAATAAAAATAGCATTAAATTTATGGCATTCCAAAAGGAAGCGCGAGTCGAAGCTTCCTCTGTGTTGTCTCTGCTATTTTATTATTTTGCGCCATGCTCACACTTTTCCCTCTCTCTCTCTCTTTGTTACTTGGCACAGACCGGCATCTGGCACTTGGCACTGACTTCTGGCCAAAGGAGACAAGGAGTCACAGGAGTCAGAGGAGCCGCTGGAGACGTACAGCTGCCAGAGGCGACACTCAGTCGCACTGACTTTGCACAATTAATGGCGGCCAAGCAACCGGTCGAAATAACTAGAAGCTGGGAAAGGGATGCCTATTACCCGGCCACGCCCCCTGCCAATGTCGAAAGGAGCCGCGCGCAATTATTGCGCCATTGTGTGAGAACCTTTGCCAAGTGTCTGTGTCACCGCTAAATTTAACATAATCCTGGAACGTCGCCGACGACCCGTCGCGGTACTCGTTTAATGCTCTCATTTCGCCAGCTGACGCGGCATCGCTGCTGCTCCTGCTGCTGCTGCTCAGCCTGCTGCTGTCCCATAGGTCCTTGAATGTCTTTGTCCTGCGGTAAGCCTTTCTTTTGCCGCGCATAATTAATTTCACGTTCCTGCCAAAAATATGCGCCAGAATCTTGCTCCACTTTGATTTGCTCTGCTTGGCTGCTTTTTAGGCTGCTCAGTTGTTGTTTTTTTCTCTCAGTGTCTGTTGTTGTTATTGTTGCAGCCACTTTTGGGAGTCCTGCCATTTGTTTTGTACTTGGCAACCGCCCTCAGTCTTCAGTCAACCAACTTGCGCTTCGTCTGCCAATTGGCATTGCTCGGTTGGCCCCAAAAACGATGGGCGATGGTCCAAGCAGCCAAACGCCTAGACATCTAACTCAGCTAGCAAAATGGAATAACTCCATCACAGCATAATCACTTGATACAAGCAATTACGTTTGACAATAGCAAGATGAATTAAAATTACATTTCGATATTAGCAATTAAACTAAGAATGCAATTATTTTTCTTCAACATTTCAGATAAAACACCAGCCTCAAAGTATGCAAAGGAAATTATTACTTTTATTCAATTCTCTCTCATGAAAGTAAGCAAGTTAATTGGTGTTTGGATTTTTAAAGGACATCCTAAAAGTATGCAACCTAATTTATAGATTTGTATTTAACTCGTCACACTAAAAGTATGCAATCTTATTCCAACTATGAGCTTAATCATCATCCTAAAAGTATGCAATAAAAATGTTTAGACTGTCAACTTCGCATTATCGCTACTATTTCCATTGTTTATTTACAATTTAAGCTTTTGTATAAAAACAATAATAAACAAAACAAAAAACAAATTTCTGTTATATTTTTGTTTACTTCAAACATATGAATTGAAATCGCGAAAGGTTAGCTATGATTGTCACTAATACTAGTCCTCTGCTTAGGTTTTTTGATGCCAATCGCTGGAGTTGGTCCTTGCGATGCTAGCAATATGTGTCCTTGAAAATGTGGCAGAAGATGGATAAGTTTCGACTGATTTTCATTTAGTCATATACTTCGTTTGGCTGCCCATAAAAGTATGCTATGCAAACAAGAAATGCTCATACAATTTTCGTTTTTTGGCCATAACTTGGCCAAATCCTTAAGGATCTCGAAAGGACATACCTTTTTGTAATCAGGGCGAGCATGACTATCGATTGACATTTAATGATTTTAAGGATCTTCCTAAAATTAGGACCTCAAATTTTTGCAAGGGGTGAGTATAGAAAAATTGGCAAAATATCCGAAAATCCGCCATATCTCGGCCATTTGAAGGACGATCGGGATGTCCTTTGGCACAAGGATAGCTCTAACCAATAAAAACTGATTGAAGTAGCAAAAAGGACGAATGTCCTGCAAACAGTCAAGTTATAAGGACTTTTTTAAATACATAAAATAGCGTATATCTCGGCCATATCCTGTCTGATCCTTGCGGGCCATGTGTCAAACAAAAGCTCTTGGTGAGACCTTTAATCCTGCCAAAGGACATTCAAATCGTCCTTGCAGTTCTCGAGATATCCTGCACTTGGTAAATTTTAACTTGTTCTCTTCAGCCGCGAACGAAAAAATTACAAGTGTTGGATTCTTAGATAACCCCATACTTTTTTGATGCCAATCGATAGAGTTCGTCCTTGCGATCCTAGCAATATGTGTCCTTTGAAAATCCTGCAGGATATGACCGAGATATAGCTTGTTTTCGAAAAACTATCCATGAGACACCCCCAAAGTATGCTACAAAAAATTTATTTTTATGGCGCGAATTTCAAAATTTTAGTTTTGTTTGTTTTGCTAAATCTCTATTAAATCGTTATGGATCGTGCCGAAACTTACCGTTTTGTAATCAAGGCGACTAGGGCTATCGATTGGCACTCAAGAATTTGAAGGATCTTTCAAAAAACAGGACCTCAAATTTTTGCAAGGGGTGAGTATAGAAAAATTGGCAAAATATTCGAAAATCCGCCATATCTCGGCCATTTAAAGGACGATCGGGATGTCCTTTGGCACAAGGATAGCTCTAGCCAATTAAAACTGATTGGCATAACAAAAAGGACGAATGTCCTGCAAACACTCAAGTTAGAAGGACTTTTTTAAATACATAAAATAGCGAATATCTCGCCCGTATCCTGTCTGATCCTTGCGGGCCATGTGTCAAACAAAATCTCTTGGTGAGACCTTTAATCCTGCCAAAGGACATTCTAATCGTCCTTGTAGTTCTCGAGATATCCTGCACTTGGTAAATTTTAACTTGTTCTCTTCAGCCGCGAACGAAAAAATTACAAGTGTTGGATTCTTAGATAACCCCATACTTTTTTGATGCTAATCGATAGAGTTCGTCCTTGCGATCCTAGCAATATGTGTCCTTTGAAAATCCTGCAAGATATGACCGAGATATAGCCATTTTTCAAAAAACTATACTCAGCGCACCCTCAAAGTATGCTACAAAAAATTGTCGAAAAACGGCGCCAAATTCAAATGTGAAATTTTAAAGCTACAAAAAGAAATTTCGTTAAAAGCAAAATTATTAGTTTTATTTTAACAAGCGATCTCTTAAGACTGTTTACATTTAAATTTGTACATGCATTTAAATTACTGAATTACTTATATTTACGTTTTGTTTTACAATCACAAATAAAAACAATAATAATAAAATTAGTTGTTTTGTACTCGACGCTTTGTATAACAAGTTGCAAGGAGAAGGTTGTAGTCAGGTAGATGCTCCATTAATGTTTCCTTCACTATCTCGATGATCCTATCGAAGCAAAAAGATTTCTCCGCAGAGTGCTGAAAAAGAGAGAATTAATTATAAATTAGTAAATTCTATTTTTTTAACAAAATCTAGTTGTATCTCTATATAGCTGATAAAATTGCACCCTTTACATATTTTCGTTTCTTTTTCAGTTGTAACCAATTGAATTGTCAAGTTCAAAATTCGAGAAATTCAATCACACTCAATTCAGTTGGTTCGCTTCATTCGCTCTCTCGCTGAGCTTTCATAATTGTTTCGCAGCTGACGCCGATAACAATTTAAATCCATTGTTGTCAATAAACAATTATTGCAATTCCAGCAAAACAAACTCTGCGTTGCACTCCTACTTCTTTTTTTTTTTTTTTTGTTGATTTTTGGGTAGATGAAAGAGAGGCTAAGGGCATACGCCCCATTAGCCACAGGCGGTAGTCGGTAGTCGGACATAAGCGTTGCAGAGCCATGGCCTAGACCAATGCCAATGCCGTTTCCGTTGCCGTTGCCATTGCCATTGCAGATTCGTTGAGCTTTTTATCTTCATAAAAACGCCGCCAGACAAAGCGACATGGCAGACAGCGGACGGACGGAGTGAAATTCATTGCAAAATGTTCAAAAATGGTGCAAATAAAAAACGAAAGAGAAAAGTGAGAAACAGGGAAAATTGAATGGAAATGAACGGCACGAAAAATGCTAGAAGAATGAGAAGAGAGGAGGGAGTCTGGTGTGTTGGGAATGTCATAGACAGAGCACTAAATAAAGTTGCAGTAAAAACTATTAGAGATTCACAGGCAACGAGGAAGCCGCGTGGCAAACAAAAAATTCACTTAAAATGCCACAGCAACAACACTAACAACAACAACAGCAACAACGAGCAAAACAAATACTACGAAAAAATTTGGCTATATTTGCAATTGGGGGGAAAATATAGCGAGAGGCTTTCGATAAAAGAGCAAACTGAATCCCCGACAGCAATCGAAGGAGCTGGAGCTGAAACAGCAACTGAAACAGGAAATTAAAAACGAATCGTACGAGTATCTATAGTGTGTATACACATCTATTTATGCGAGTGTGTGTGTGTGTGTGTGTGTGTGTGAGTTCTGAGTATCTCTTAGTTTAGTTGTGCGTGTTTGTGGGCGAGCTCATGCCACAGATTGCTGGCATCAAGAGACACTTCGGAGGCGGCAATAAGTAGAGCAACACACACAAAGTGTTTAATTCAATATGAAGCAGCAGCAGCAGCAACGGAGGAGGAGGATTGGGGCATGCAGCAACAGCAGCAGTCAAAAGTTTGCCCTCTTACCTTGACTCTTAAATTTATGTGCAAACTTTTAGTGTTCCTCCTCCCCTCCTCTCTCCTCTACCCCCGCACAATCATGCTCAGTGTGAGTGCAAATTATGCAATTTTAACGCATAAATTTCACGACTCGACCCGAGGCCATTGCCACACAGTGAAGGAACCACCAAAGTCTGCCGTCTGTCGAGTCATAACTTAACCGAGTTCACGACTGTCTAATTAAAGCCAGTCCAACGGGCGTAGCCTCTTCTTTCCTGTCTGCAGCTATTCTAATGCCTTCCGCAGAGAGCATTGCATTGCTTGTAAACTATTCCATTAGATACCCTGTAAACTGCTAACGAAGAGTAAGAAGAACTTTAACTATTACTCATCAAAGTATATTGGCAGTCAAGAACCTTAATCAATATTTATCAAAGATTAAGTTTAAATTATATTGACAGTCTAGCAATTCAATCAGTATTTAATTCAGATTAAGTTTATCATAAACTTGAAACACAAACTTTACCTTCTCTAAAGTTCAATCCTCTCTTTGTAGCGTATCTTTTAGCCGTTGACATTACATTTTTCTCATGCATTTTGAAGTTTCTATGACTCGGGCTCGTAAACATAAAAGTTGGCAATGCTCCCCGGAGACAAATCAGTTTGATTTTGATTGCATCTTTTACGGCCTTTGGCACCTTATAACTTGTTTTTTTTTTTTTTTTCCTTTTCCACCTGAAGCGCCTATCGCGACCCGCCAACCCAGCCAAGCATCTGCTTTTGGCCAAGTCGGCTATCTTCTTGGCCAAGTCTGTCTATTCTGTGCTGTGCTGTGCTGTCTGGCGCATGTTTTAATTCTTCTTGTGTTGTTGTTGTTGTTCTTGATGTTGCAGTCAACCTTATTGGCACGTGTTTTTGTATGTTTTTCATCATGCTCGTCGACGCTTTTATTCCTCAGGATAAGCTCGTAAAACTTTTGGCCAAAAACATCATCAACAACAACAACACTAACTTGACTTGTATTTGCGGCTGTTGCCAGGTTTTATGCGTGCTTCGTGCTTCAAAACAAAAGCAAAACATAAGCGTGGTCATGAGGGGAAGCAAACAACAAACCACTTGGCCATCGCCTTAAATAACATTTTGTCTCAACAATTTAATGAGTCACAAGGGGCGAGAGGGAAGAGAGGGGTAAGCGTGCCCGCGGGCACTGCTTAAAAGAAACGGTGTGACAACACAGACATGAAATTATTTAACCACATGCAGCAATGAAGCAGCAACAAGGCAGCAACAAAAATGCCATCAAGAAATATCGTTATCGTACTCCTTCGACTTCAGTTTCAGACACTCTAAAAATGCTCTGCAATTGAAATGTCAATAATGTTTTATGACATTGTAGCGTAACGCTTCAAAAACTCTCAACTTTTCGACTCATGCTGCACCGCAACAAAATACAGCAGAGATACGTGATTTTCGAATTTCTAAAACAAAATCGTATACTATGAAATCCTCATACTTTGTATTGACGTTTGGTTCAATTTTCATATACTAAATTGTACAAGTTCTTCACTAAAACAAAAATATATATAAATCTTTTACGTTATTTGTGGCTTTAAATGTTGCCCAGAGTTGTTTCATTTACAATTTTGTTTGCTTTCTTTTAGTGTAGTTACAACAAAATATTTCCATTTTGACATGCAACAGCAATCAAAGGCAATGGCACAGGCAAAAGGAGCGGGGAGGGGCAAGGGAAGAGACTACCGCAGAGCGGTGGCAAAGAGGACAAGAGGCGAGTGGACGCCATTTTGTGGCCTGTCTTGTGGTGTCGCCTGAAATTGGCCAGCAAACAAGGCATCAAGCAGCAGAAAAAGAAAGAGAATATACAAAAAAGGCCAGGCTAAACAACAACGCAAAACGAGCAAGCAAAAGGGAGACAACAAACAGAGAAAGAAAGAAAGAGAGAGAGGGGGGAGGGAAAAAACAAACGCCGAAATCCAATTCAAAATGCCATCAGACATTCTAATTTCATTCATTTCTCAATACAATCAAGTGAATGACTAGGAGGGACAAAGAGAAGACGGAGAGGGTTCCTCTGTTTCGGACTTCCTTATGTCACATAAATTCAGACTGTGATAAAGCGGAACAACAACAACAACAAAAACGAGAAGAAGAGTGCATCAAATGGACATGACAGACTGTGGCTTTCTCTCTCTCTTGCTCTTCGTCATAAATTGAGGCCACAAAATTGAATTTCGTTGAATGATTTGCCGTTGCCTCTTTTAAAGCTGCCTTCTTCGGCTCACCTGAGACGACAACAATCTGATGGACTTGCTCATTATGGCATTTGCAGTCAGCATCATTAGAGAGAGAGAGAAACTGCTGCCTATCCATTGCTCTGTTATCCTTTCGCTTCTCTCTGCATTCACTGTGGACTTATTATGATAGCGACACCAGAGAGAAATGGGGAATGAACAAAAAAGCAAAGCAGCCATTTGGGATACTTGGCTGCATTTGCCTGATGATGTCCTCTGCCCCACATTTTTGTGTGCAAACTGTATAAAATAAATATGAATTGGCCAAGCTATCTGAGCCCAGCTCAGAGCAGAGAGCAGATCGTTAGTGAGTGGCAAACCTCGGGGGTTCAATTTGCCTGTTAAGATTTGCATGGCGATTTTGATAGCACAAATGCCTGCAAATTGAATTGAGTTGGGCCACACACACACAAAATGTTAATTGGCCCCCATAAAGCAAGAAGCCAAGACAATGACAGCTCAAATTAATTAAAGTTGCAATGCCAAGAGCAACAGCAATAGCAACATGGTCAAAACGCGTCCAGAATGCAATTAGAAATTAATTGTGGCAATAATTGCCTTATAAATAAATCGCAACATATGTAAGTGTGTGTACTCACAGCGTGTGTGTGTGTGTTTGTTTGCATGTCCGGGTGTGGGTTAAATAGCAGTCGAGTTAATCAGCCAGACAACCGGTAAGTTGATTTAAAGCCGCAGCCAACGGCGCGTATGATTGATTTATCAGCAAACCAAAGCAGAGAAGCAATTCGTTGCCGTCGCCTGCGGCTTTGTTTTCTATTTGCATAATTCAATAATTGGTTTGCATTGTTGTTCTCTTCCTCCTCCCTCTTCTACTCCTCCTTTGTGGCACATTTAGAAGATCTTGTTGGCACTCTCATCAAACCAAGTAAGCAAACAATGATGGGCGACTGCAACTGCAACAAAAAATGAAAGCTTTAGTTACTTTTTTCTCTCCATCAATTCAATTTACAAACCTCCAACTAATAGAGCTACCAAGCAAAGCGGCCAAAAGATTTGCTTTAGTCTGAACCTGGATTTCTCCACATTGGTATTTTTTCGCTTTAGGCAGCAGCAGGTGCACACAGGTGTATAGCGCTGCAAACGCTTGAGGAGATCATTGGTATCGGGACTGCCTTCGCCGTAAGCTGTCATGCTCTTCAAATCTTCCTCGTCTGTCAGCAACATATCCACTTGAGATGTGTATGCTCCACTCCAATTCTGTGGCCGATTCTCCAAATCCTTCTCCGGTTTCTCCATGTATTTCACAGTCAACCTGCTCGCTGATAGATTTCCCGTCACTGGCTTCATCAAGATGGTCAGTTCAATGGTGGAGTATGTGTTCAACACACCGCTCAGAGGCATCACTTCGAATAGCTTCGGATTGTCCACCACAATGGAGTAGACCATTATTTTCTCGCTCAGATTGATCAGACTCAATTGACGCTTCTGGTGCAATAAAAACGGCGCTTGGAACGTCAAAGTTGTCGGCGATAGAATCAGCATATTCTTAATATCCATTTCTATAAGAAAAATATTGAAAATTTTGCTTAAGAAATACTTTTTGTATTGGCAAATCTAGCCAAGCTCAGCCACTGAAATTCTAACAACGTTAGAAATACTTTAAGTATTGAAAATCCAGCCAAGCTCAGCTACTGAGATTGTAAATGATTTTTTAGTACGATTTCATTGACAGTCTTACAAAAGAGCACTAAGTGTAAAGATATAAATTTGAACTTAGTTCAAGAATATATATACTTTATGGGATCGGAGATGACTCCTTCTCTCTGTTACATATATTTCCTAGAGGCACAAAGTTAAAATTCCTTTCCACCTTATGAGTAGCGGGCATAAAAAGAAAAGCTAAAAAATAAACATTTTGAACTGCTTGCTATATAGCATTAAAAAACACTTTAATAGCTTCAGCTAGGATTTAGTTGGACAATTTAAGCGTTTCTTGGCTTTGTGTGCAATTTGCATTATTGGCATTCAGTTGAATAGATGTTGAGCTAATTAACTGATGCCAGTCCATTGAGTTATGTGGCAGCTTTGCATTGTCAGTGGAAGCTGAAGTCAGTTGTTCTCTCCCGACCCTCTGGGTATTATATATAGTATGTACGTACGTAGTGTGTTCTAGCTGCGAGTGTGTCACATCGATGGCATTATTAGCAACAAATGCCCAATAAACGCCTCGAGGGTCCATTCAAACTACCGCAATTTCGAATCGTCAGCTTGGCCAGCCAAATTGGGGCTACCCTCGTCTTATTTTATTTTTTACGCACGCAGACACTAACTAAATGGCCAGCTTGAGGAGGAGTGTAGTAGTATCCTTCATCCACGTTCTTGCTGCGTTCAAGGACTACGCTCTTTTATGTCCTTTGTGCCATTCCTTGGCGTTCTCCGCTGTCCTGTTGTCTCTTGTCCATTGTCCGTTTTGTCCGCTGTCAACAACATTTGTACAACGTATTTTTTCATCTTTCTTTCTTTACAGATTTATGAAAAAAAGCGAGCGAGACGAGACGAGAAGTGAAAGCAGAAGAAGACGCAACGCTAAGGACTCAGCAACCAAAAGCGAAAGCATTGTTATGCCAGCAGTCCGACGGTTGTCCTGCAGTCCTGCAGGATATTCGCTGACAGTCGGACGGGCAAAGCAAAAAAACAACAAAACAAAAAATAGAAGAGGACAACGACAAAACGCTGCGTAGTTGAGCGCAGCTGTTTCAAAAATATAATAAATAAATAAACATAATTTATAAGTAGCAGATTTTTTACGTCTGTGTTGGCATAAACGCTTCAACACACTCCTCGCATTCTCCTCTGTCCCTCCCTCTGCTCCTCTGTTCATCTCTGGAGATGAATGCGGTGTCATCTTTGAGGGTATTTACCACACAGCAAAGCTCTGAGACAAAGAGGCGATCACAATGATTTCTTTCTTTTGCGCTGAATGAATGATAAACGTAAGCATGACGTAGCCGTAACGTAAGCCCGAATAACGTAAGAAGTAAGTGCAACAAGTGCTTTACATCATTGATGTGTTGATCTGCAGCATTTAATATTAAATTCCATTTAGTATTTACTTTAAACTACAATTTAAGACTGTTTCCATCTTCAAGACTTTGCTTCCCACTCACGCTGCACTTTCAGATGTCAAAAACAGGGCCAACTTCACGCCCACGCTTGCGACACGCCCACCCTCATGCGCCTTCCCCCTCGCCCCCCAGATGTGCTTTGTAAAAGAAGTCGAAATAGAAAACAAAGACATTTCTGGCCGAATGGCTAACCGGAAGTCAAAAACACAAACGAACTAAAAGCCGCGCACTCAGCAACAGCATTTCATATACTTGTGTGTGTGTGTGTATTTGGCACACCCACATGCTCTCTCTCTCTCACACACGCAGAGAGCGAAGAGGGGAGGCCACATTCAAATGGTTCCATATTTCTTGACAATTTAGGACACCATTAGCGAGAAATTATTACTGTGCGACGTCAGTGAAGCAGAGCAAAGCCAAGGGGTGGCTACGGAGGGGGGGAAGGGGGGAAGTAGGCAGACCAGAGCAGGCCAAGCACTGAAGTACGCACAGGGAAAGAGGGAAGGGGACACGCTGATTTTGGCGGGCAAAACGACAACAGTCGGAGTGTTGCTGTTGCTGTTGCTCTTGGTGTCGAACAACCCACAAGAAGCACTTCTAACTCCCCGTTCCGCTCTCCGCTCTCCACTCTGCGACGCCTCTAAAATGTGTTGAGGCAAGGCAAAAATAAAAAACCGGAGCAGTGTTGAAAAAAGTAGTAAAGTTAAAGGAGGGGTTTCAGGGTTTCGCAAGTTTTTTCTCTTTTCTTTTTGTTGATACACTTTTGCTAAGAGTGAAATACTTTTTTGGTTGAGGAAGTAACAAAGCAGAGAACCTCTTATAGAAAGCGATTTTCATTGTGAACAGATTAGGAGTACAACAATCAGACAACATTCATTTTAATGTAAGTTAATCTCTCGCTGAGATTCCGATTACATTTCTATCATATTAATATGAATCCTAGCAATTTAGAAACGCTTTGTCAGAGTAGAGTTAGGCTGGAAGAAAAATAGAAAACGTTTCAATCGCAAATACTTTTCAAAGCGCAAGGAGAAAATTCTAGATTTTCAGTTGAATATCTAAATCAAATGAATATATGTACTAATTCTTAAGTTTAATAGCTATCTTATTTATATGTTTATATATTACAATATATAGTTATTTTTATTTGTCAGTTAAATATTTGTATATATATATATGTATATATCAAATTTGTATATTACCTACACTCTTTATTTTCTATATAAGGATTCTATTATGTACCTTCTTCTTGTATAGTTCAATATATGTTGCAAGTTAACTATGTTAACTAACTTTTATTCTCTTCTATACACTACTCTCTCTTTGCTACCTTTTCCTATAATAAGTCGCTTACTTGACAGTTTTCCCAGCAGCTTCCTACTTAATAAATTTGTTTGCTAGCGTATTCAAAAGTCGCTTTTCCATCTGCAAATTGGAGCCATGTTTTCTTTTTATTTTTTTTGCTCTTTCGTTTTGTATTTTTTGTCGCTCTGTTTTTGTCCATCGCGAGAGCAAGAGAAAAAGAGAGAGCGGGGGAGAGCGGTAAACTTATGTGGGTGCTTAAGTGAACCATTAGCGCCGCGCGTCATTAAGTTGTTTCCGCTTCGCACATTTCTTGCACTGTTTTCACTGGGTTCCTCTCTCACTCGCCTAGGCCTAGGACTCCCCCACTCCCCCCCCAGGACTCGCCCTCACATACACTGTCTGCCACAGTCAGTGGCAACTCCATCTACATTTTGAACTGCGGCATTGAGGCACGTACTCGTATCGTTGGCTTGTGGGCCACATCATTAATGGTTATAGACCGATAGCCAGATACCCAGACAGTGGAGAAATTGCCCTCATATGCAATCTTTCTGAGTTTGTCTTCAACAATTTCTTTCGACTTCTTTTCCCGCTGGTTCATTGACCAGTCTCTAGGAGTCGCCTTGATTTATGTTCGCCCCTTTTAGTGGCAATTCGTAATCATTGTAAGTAGGCTCAACCCCCCGTTCAATTAAATGAGTTTGGCAAATTGATGACTCCACTTCGAGTGGAGAGCAGATAGCAGAGAGTTGCGTGTGTGACTTTGGGCAGGGCAGCCAAACAGAGCATCTGTGTCAAGCGCAAAATTCAATTAAACGCAAATCAGTGCAAAAATCACACGGACACCCAACATGAACTTCACACTGGCAAAAGAGGGGAGCACAGAGAGAGGGGCAACTGAAATTCGCTTCCCTTGCCCAGCCGCAGGCAAACAGCAGCAGAGAACTCCCGACTCCACTCTATTCCATACTTTGGGGGCTATCATCGTGCTCAGTGCCAGGCGTTGCTCGCATTGCACCTTTGGCTAGGCCAAACGGCACTTAAACGCCACACTACGAACACACACACCCAGGCACACACACATTCAAACACACACACACACGCATTGCTGTGCAACGGTGCAACGCGTCGTATGCGTGTTTTGCTGCCAGTTGATGGCAAATAAAACCAATTGACGCAGCAGCAAAAGGGACGAAGGAAGGAAAGTATGGAAGGAAGGAGGGCTCGATCTGTAGCCATTACGAGTTTAAGTGGATTTGATGAGCGTTTATGTGTGCACTGCGGTGCAGCACGTTCTAATTATGACAACGCCAACGCCGGTTCCCATCGCTTTGTGTGTGTGTGTGTGTGTGTTAACATATGTCAGCCCCATTTGAGGTAAATGTTTGCGTAATTGAATGTAAACTAATATCGTGCGATTATCTGAGTCAAGGCAGAAGTCATTAATTGTGGCAGCAGTTCAATTGTAATCTGATATTGTTTCAACTCAAGTGCTTCGCACTCTGCGAGTGTTCAATAAATATGCAAGTTCATTTCCTTATTTGATTTATGATTTATTCCAACATTATTTTGCTCAACCAGATGATGCCCTTTGCCGTAATACCTCTCTATGAAAACGCCAAAAACATATTAATTCCAGTCAACACACCTATCGCAATTACAGCAAAATTTATCGCAAGATCAAGCTGTTAATCCGCAACAAAGTGTTGGAAGTTTGAAGCTTCCACAAAGATGAGCCAAACAAGAATTGGCATTTGCATCGTCCTATAAAATGCTTGCATTCATCTGGATAAGAAAGTGAGCAATGTGGACTTATAGTCCTTTTACTAGCACCTCCAATAGCAGTAGAATGGAAACAGCAAGGAGAGTTTTATAAATGTCTAAATATACAATGTAAACCTCTTTTAAACATTTAGTAAACGTTGAAATTATTCAGCTTGATAAGGAATATATATTTGCAACACAATCCCTCTTCTTTTAGCACATGTAAAGAGGAGTAGAATCTGCATAATAATCTACTAATCAACCATGATGATAACCAGGTACCTGAAAACGACAAAAAAAAAAGAATTTCAAGACTATGTAGGTATTTCAACACTCAAGTATCTACCTTTGTTCCCCGCCGCTTAAACACATTGAAAACTTTGCCGTAATATTTGTTTCGAAAGTCGATGGTTACCAGATTATTATATTTCCAGCACTTGTCACAATTGCAGCAGAAGATGTTGCAACTCCTAACGCCGCAGCAAGGTGTCGGAAGTTTGAGGCTGCCGCAAAGTTCGCTATAGCAGAATGTTGGATCGCCCCAATGAATACGATAGCCATTGGGAAAGTGCATGCAATCATAGGGAGGTTTGATGTTGTAACAAACCGTTGTTGCCACACAGCACACTCCGCTCCTCTTCCCTTCAGCTTGCGGCAGTTGCAACCACATCACAGCGATTGTAAGAAATGTTAACAGAAATTTCATGTTGCTAATCAGTAAACCACAAAGCTAAACACTAGACAACCAAATGAAAGTCACAAACGAAAACTCAACTGCAACAAATTTGTGCATTCGTCAAGGTAATTTTAATGGATGTGACCAGTCGAAAGTTAGAGATAGAGCTAAGAAGCTAGTAAAGAATTCAAGAACTGAAACTGCAACTAATTGGCGCATTAGTTTTGCCAATAAGTACTGCGTATTCATATCGGAAAGTAGCTTTAAAAATCATGTTGGTCAAGCGACTGTGATTGATCAATGAGAATTGTGAAGAATCGAAGAACTAACTGCACAAAAACTATTCGCAACGGAAGTGATTGAAATAACATTTATTGCATTTGACTCTTACAACTTTTTAAACTCGCTACTCATAAGGTATAAGTATATGAGGAAAATGGCATAATTGTTACGACTCTTAGCAGCTTTGGCTGACAATCTGATACACTATGCACTCTGTGGTATATTTTGAGTAAAGCACCGTTCAATATACCATGTATATCATTTGATATATTTGGTATTGATATGTGGCATTGGTATATCTTCACATATAAAACCTATAGGCGGCCAATGAATGAACTGGAAACGAAAATCGATATGTATTTCTCGACTAAGTAAATCTTTCAATAATCGAGTATTTACCTTAGGGAGTCTTGCCCGCTGAGTCACATTTAGAGCTTTGCCGTAAAACTCTTTCCGAAAGTCGGGAGCTACCCGTTTCAAATGTTTCCTGCACTTCTTACAATTGCAGCAGAAAATGTTGCAACTCTTTTTGCTACAGCAAGGTGTCGGAGTCTTGAAGCCGCCGCAGAGTTCGCTATAACACAATGTTGGATCGCCGTAATATAAACGTTTGCCATTGGGAAACTCTTCGCATTTTGTTGGGGGTTTGATGGTGTAACAAAGCACTGTTCCCCAACAGCACTTTCCCTTCGGCTTCCCTTCAGCTTGCGGCAGTTGCAACCACATCACAGCGATTGTAAGAAATGTTAACATAAATTTCATGTTGCTAATCAGTAAACCACAAAGCTAAACACTAGACAACCAAATGAAACTCCCAAACGAAAACGTGTCACTCAACTGCAACAAATTTGTGCATTCGTCATGGTAATTTTAATGGTTGTGACCAGTCGAAAGATAGAGACAGAGCTAAGAAGCTAGTAAAGAATTCAAGAAGGCAAACTCCAGTTAAATGTTCTAACTGCAACTGCAACTAATTGCTGCATTAGTTGTGCCAATAAGTATTGCGTATTCATCTCGGAGAGTAGCTTTAAATATGACGTTGGTCAAGCGACTGCGATTGAATCAAATCGAGCTGCAAATTGTGGCAATTTGAAAGGATAATTGAGTGCGCATTTGAACTGCATCAATTGCAAGTGGGCAACTGTTGCTGTTGGCTGGTTGCCGGTTGCTGTCTACTTCTTGGCTGCCTCTTACATAATCGTCGCATACCTATAAATATGTTGCTTAACGCCGTAACATTTACCACACACACACAGAGAGACGCACACTAACAAATTGGCTTATCGGACATGGGAGTAGGGCGCATGCCACGCCCACGCTTGCATTTGCATGTTTATTGTGTGGTGGCTTTATGGCTGCAATAGCAATAATTAAGGCTTATTTACAAGCTCACAATCCACGACAACGCACTGAACAACAACAGCAACAGCAACAATCACGACAACAATTAGAGCTCTTTCACAGCAACAACAACAACAACAACGACAACCTGTCGGCCAACATATTGGCAAACACTGCAAGCGACACAGACACACACACACACATCTCAGTGTATGTGTGTGTGTGGTCGTTTGATGGCTCATATTGGTAATTATTTGCATATTGGCAGAGCGCACAATGCAGGCGCAAGCGAGCGAAATGCGAGCAGGCAAAGCAAAGGCGGCCCATTCAGGTGTTGGTCAGCCTGTCAAATGCTTTGATTAGCTCTGCTATGCAGCAAAAGGAGGTGTAGGGGGAGGAGGTGCAGTGAACTGCGTGCACTGGCAAAGGACGCAACCATGAGCCATGAGTAAGCTGCATGCCAATGCCAGTAACAGCAACAGCAACAGCATCGAATGGAATGCGTTCGCTTTTAGCTGAAAATGAAATGAAATGCTCAGCGTGGATTGCAGCAAAGGGCGAGAATTTGAGTTGAAGAAATTTGGTTTATATCGTTTATGGGCCAAACACAAACAATTTGCACGTAAAAGCAATAAAGCGAGCACATCGAGACGAGGCGAGATGAATGCGCACCTGCAAAATAAAATAGAGTCACTTGAGCACACACACACACACACACACCCAAGCAACACCATCAAACAACTGCGATATCATTTCAAATTGTTTTCAATCAAATGTGACTTGCATCTGTAATTTGTATGCTAACGAGTAACGAGTAACGATGTCTGCGTCTCGACTGATTCGTGATTGACACTCACACTCCGCAATGTGAATGGCAAAGGCGCAAAAAGAAGAAGAAGAAGCAGACAACAACTGGGAATAGCTAACTGGGAATAACGCTGATGCAAGGACTCTTCGATTCGGGCATTGTCAGATGCCCTTTTGATAAGCTTCTCAGTTTGCGAGCACTCTCAAAGTGTGGCATAGGCACAGTTTCTGTCTGATTGGAATACAACAAAAAATACTCCAAATATTTCAAAGGCAAATTGGATATTTTAAATGTTGAATTTATGTGAAACACTATGTACAATAATATCGTTAAATTTCGGAGGACAACAAACCCATTAAAGTCAGTAGCACCAATATCCAAACATGTCAGAAGAAGAATCTTTTAATCAATTCGAATATTCTTCTTATTTGTGAGTATTTCCTTTCATTAAATCAAAAGCAATTTAATATGAGCTTATTTTTAAAATAACTAAGAAATAAAAGCAAAACCGAACAGTATTATTTGCAAAATATACTGAATTTATATACTGAAATTACTAAAATATACCAAAGACTATATTTGATATATCGACATATTTAATTTTACGATTAAAATATACCGGAACATAGTATTATATCGATATACCAAATATAGCCTTTGGTATATTTCAGTATATTTTTTAAAAGAAATTTAACGTTGTGTAAAATATGGAAGCTTGTAATATACATCTCTTACATGGCCATGTATGCATGGTAGTATTTTGTCAATTATATGCACACGAATATTAAAACGAATCAATTAGCTAGTGTTATACATATGCCAATTAATGCTGGCGAAACGAGTTTTAATAACTGCTCAAGTGTGTTCCAAATGACCTTTTTGATATTGGCTGTCTCAGATTTAAAGTCTGAATTGTTCATCTTTCAAATGATTCTTAAATGAATTCTGATTATTCTCCACTTGAACTTAGTAAACAGAAAAAAAGCTGAACAATGATAAACGAACTACTCAACAAAACAGCAGAGTTTGCAAAAAAAAGAACAATATGTAGTTATTTTATTTCAAAGTGCAAGTCGAATACAAACTGCAATCAGTAAAGGATTAACTCAGGCTCGCTGGGGTCGTCGTCTGAACTTTTTACTGTCTTTTTAGGTTTAGGTTCAAGAATTGAGATTTTCTTGCCAAACAAATTTTGTATTCTCTCGTGTATATCACCACCTATGCAGCCGTCATCACAATTACAACAAAATATGTTACAACTGCCAACTCCACAGCAAGGCGAATTCGCGGATAAATCGCGACAAACTTCAGTAGTGCACTGATTAGTAAAAATGATCTTGTTACTTTTGAGATAATTATGGCAATCGTCGTCCTTCTTTATCTCAAATTTAACACGGGTCTTAGTGCAGCAATCGCTCTTGCCCAACTGCCAGGATTGCATTGCAAGGATCACGAACAAACTCAGACCAATCAAGTTCATCTTAACAGCACAACTTGAGTCTATTACACAAATGAAGCACGTTCTATAATATCACGTGGGTTTATATCAGTTGTTCTCTCAAGCGAGTCAAATCTATCAATTACCAAATCATTTTCTACATGGCGGAAACAATTGGTAGAGTTAAGAGAAAGCGGAGTTAGGAAAAGTGTATATATATGTACACGAATATTAAAACGAATCAATTACCTAGTGTTCTACATATTCCAATTAACATAATGCTGCTAATTGCTCAAGTGTGTTCCGAATGACCTTTTCCAACTGCAACTGAATTTGCATCATGTCGAATCAATTGCAAACAGATCTTGACAGAGGGAAAAGGACAATAAACCCATTAAAGTCAAGAGAAGCATGAATTTATATTTTGAGCATGACCAAAAGTGTTGTCGGATCAGAAAAGCTAATGGAACAAAGTCCACATCAAATGCACGCAGTGAAGAACAAAAACAAAGATTATACCAAACAATCGATGCTAAAATAATGCTACAATTGGCTGACTAAAATGTAAATTCTGAATTGTTCATCTTTAAAATGATTCTTAAATGAAGTCTGATTATTCTCCATTTGAACTTAGTGAACAGAGAAAAAACTGAACAATGATAAACGAACTACTCAACAAAACAGCAGAGTTTGCAAAAAAAAGAACAATATGTAGTTATTTTATTTCAAAGTGCAAGTCAAATACAAACTGCAATCAGTTAAGGATTAACTCAGGCTCGTTGGGGTCGTCGTCTGAACTTTTTACTGTCTTTTTAGGTTTAGGTTCAAGATTTGAGATTTTCTTGCCAAACAAATTTTGTATTCTCTCGTGTATATCACCACCTATGCAGCCGTCATCACAATTACAACAAAATACGTTACAACTGCCAACTCCACAGCAAGGCGAATTCGCGGATAAATCGCGACAAACTTCAGTAGTGCACTGATTAGTAAAAATGATCTTGTTACTTTTGAGATAATTATGGCAATCGTCGTCGTTCTTCTTCTCAAATTTAACACGGGTCTTAGTGCAGCAATCGCTCTTGCCCAACTGCCAGGATTGCATTGCCAGGATCACGAACAAACTCAGACCAATCAAGTTCATCTTAACAGCACAACTTGAGTCTATTACACAAATGAAGCACGTTCTATAATATCGCGTGGGTTTATATCAGTTGTTCTCTCAAGCGAGTCAAATCTATCAATTACCAAATCATTTTCTACATGGTGGAAACAATTGGTAGAGTTAAGAGAAAGCGGAGTTAGGAAAAGTGTATGTATATGTACACGAATATTAAAACGAATCAATTAGCTAGTGTTCTACATATTCCAATTAACATAATGCTGCTAATTGCTCAAGAGTGTTCCGAATGACCTTTTCCAACTGCAACTGAATTTGCATCATGTCGAATCAATTGCAAACAGATCTTGACAGAGGGGAAAGGACAACAAACCCATTAAAGTCAAGAGAAGCACTGATTTAAATTTTGAGCGTTGTCGGAACAGAACAACTAATGGAACAAAGTCCACATCAAATGCACGCAGTGAAGAACAAAAACAAAGATTATACCAAACAATCGATGCTAAAATAATGCTAATATTGGCTGACTAATATATAAACACTGAATTGTTAATCTTTCAAATGAGAAAAAACTAAACAATAATAAAAAAACTACTCAACAAAACAGCAGAGTTTGCAAAAAAAAAAGAACAACATGTAGTTATTTTATTTAACAGTGCAAGTCCAATACAAACTGAAATCAGTTAAGGATTAAGGATTAACTCAGGCTCGCTGGGGTCGTCTGAACTTTTTGGTGACTTTTTAGGTTTAGGTGAAATTAATGTGATATTCTTGCCAAACAACTTTTCCATTTGCTCGGGAATATCACCTTTTATGCAGCCGCCTTTACATTTACAACAAAATACGTTACAACTGCCAACTCCACAGCAAGGCGAATTCGCGGATAAATCGCGACAAACATTCTTAGCGCACGTTCGTTTTGTAAAAATGATCTTGTAACTTTTGAGATAATTATGGCAAACGTCGTCGTTCTTCATCTCAAATTGAACACGGGTCTTAGTGCAGCAATCGCTCTTGCCCAACTGCCAGGATTGCATTGCAAGGATCACGAACAAACTCAGACCAATCAAGTTCATCTTATCAGCACAACTCGACACAACACAACATACAAAAATAAATAAAACTCTATAACATCAGGTGAATTTATATCAGTTATTCTCTCAAGCTTGGCGAATTCATAATCTCGGACATGACGAATGCATTTTCTAAATGAAGGAACGAATTGACCCTCAAAGAGGAAAAGAAAGAAACGAAACTGCAGCAAACTTATTTTGTCACAGAAAAAAACGTCTACACAGAAAAAGAGATCGCTAATCTTGAGTTAAGAACTTCTCAATCTTAAAAACATTAATTTTAGGTTAAGCAAGATTTTGTTTTATAATCATCTTTTTGAGATTAAAAAATACTTTCTTTTTTAAGATTGTTCTAAATTCTTAAAAAAAGAATTTTAAATCTTGCACTGACAAGTCAAAAGTACAAATCCCTATCTATAAAGTAATGTAAAGTGTAGTTATTAATAGCTCACAGGTATTGTGATAATAAAAAATATTAAGTAATAATAAAATATACCAATGTCTAATATTAAACAACTAAAAAGCGACCATGAGATAACCTATATAAAAGGTATTAATAATATACTATATATTTATACTAAAAAATACCCAAGTCTATATTTGGTATATTAAAATTATACAAGATCGAGATCGAGAGTGTTCTCGACTATGAGATACCCGATATAAAAGGTATTTATAATATATATTATAAATATTATTCTAGAGAAATATACCAAATTTTTATATTACAATAATATTAAACAGGAAAACTACTGTAGAGTGTGCTCGACTGTCATCTAGCATAATAAAATACCATATATTAATCATAACATTTACTCATCCGATCATAAATTTATTAAGTATTTTGATCTTGAATTAAGAATTTACCTTTTGGGTTTAATTTTGCCAAAAATCTCAAAATCTTTTTTGAAAAATCTCATCTTATATCAGATCACAGGCAACATTATTTAAAATGCTTCACAATCATGTTTGCTTTGAGGCCAATTAAACATATATTTTTCACTCATACAATATTCTTTATGCATTGAATGTGTGATAGTGTGTGTGTGCATGCGTGTGCGTGTTGTTGTGTGTGTGTGTGTGCTTTCAATAATGTTAATTAAATTATAATGCGCGTGTTAATTACTTAATGAAGCGAATTGTTGAAACTTTTCTGCTGTTTTACCAGTCTCATTTGACGATGTAGTTGTTGTTGTTGTTGTTTGTGTTGCTGTTGCTGTCGCTGTCGCTGTGCATGTGTCAGTCGCAACGGCATTCGATTGTGCAATGACAGGACTCAAAGGAATCCTCGTTGTTACTCACGCAATTTCGCGCCCGCCGCCCGCAGACAAACTTGATGAAAGGCCAATGAATTCTTTTATTTTTTAACGCTTGCTGTTGTTGTTGCATGCTACTTTTTGGACGGTTCTTTGTGTCGCTCTCTCTCTCTTTCTTTTTCTTTGTGCCCCAACCCATTAAGATGGCAACCCTAGCCGCTCATTAAGAACAAAAAGCAAGCAACTGATTGTCCTTAACTGACAGCTCGACATCGAAATACTCTTTGTGAACTCAATAAGAAATAAGTTTAAATATTAGTTGACCTATTTACATCTTATCCAAGTGAAGTTACTTTTAGAAAGAGTATCAATATGGCTTGCGGGAAAAGTCTGTTGAAAGGACAACGGAACAGAAATAGAAATAAACTTGCTGCGGTAGCAAAATGTTGAAAATAGAATAGCAAAAATAAATAATCGACATGCGGAAGTATGCTCGACTTTAAGATACCGATTAACAGCTGTAATTACCATTTTTTCAGAGATTGTTTAAAGAAAGAGAGATAGGATTGTCATCGAAAGAAAAGCTGTGACTATTCTTTAATATTTCATAAATAAATTGATTAAAAACATGTTTGAACGCTTAAGAATTTTGATAGTATTTGGCATAAATTTAAAAAACTGGGCGCTGGGCAAACATTTGATGGCAGCCACTGTGGGATTAGAAAAAGCCAAAGCGTGCGTAAAATTGCATTAATGTTATTACCAAGAAAAGAAAACAAAAAAAAAATAAGAGAGAAAAAGGGGACACTTTGGGTTGAAGGCTTAATTTCAGTTACCTCTGGGGATACTTTGACTCTTTGTTTCTTTGCTTGTAGTGGTTGTGGCATGATTGTTGCTTGAGCAGACAAAGTGAAATGTACTTAAAACTTCCCCCCACCCCGTGCAGAGAAAAAAGGGACCATTGTGCTCTAAGGAGACCCGAAATCAAATTGCTCATCTTACCTACAACAAGACAAGGTTGTTGTTGTTCTTGTTGTTGGGCGAAATGTGCGGCTGATGGTTAGAAAATTAAGTGAGCAACACTCAAAAAGAAAATTGCTGGAAAAGCAGCAGCAAACAACACTGGGGAACGAATCGTGGGGCGGGGGGAGGGGAGGGAGGAGCTGTCTCAACTCTTTGGAGGGTTGCACACACAAAAATATGGCATTCATAACTCAAGGACTCGCAAACAGAAGCTCACATTGTAAAGTAAACACAGATAACTGTTTATCAGCGCCACTTCCACCTGCTGCCGTTGCCGTAGCCGTTGCTGCCACACTTGGCTCTCAGCTTGCACCTCCGGCTTACATATGTTGCCACACACCAGCTCTTGGCCGAAATCTACTCGCAAATGTTGTTGATTTAGTTTCCCACTTGTTGCAGTCCTAACAAATTGTTATCCTTTATTTATGGCGGATTTTTGTCGCCTTGTTCTCGTTCGCTTTCTCTCTCTCTCTCTCTCTCGCTGTGTCCTGCTGCCCAAAAAGCTTCTCTACAACAAAGGCGCGACTAATGCGCTTAGTCGACTCCGTCTCTGAGTTCGTGTGTGTGCCTCGAGGTAATTTATTGAAAGTGTGCCGAGTGCGGTGACAATGCGCTAATGTGCGGCATAAGCCACATAAATTTCACTCGTTCACTGCATTGACCATCTCTGGGCCACACTGCGTATGAGTATTCCTTTTGCCTTGGCTCTGATTTCGCAGTTGTAAAACATGGCTTAGGGATTTAAGCAAGCGTTAATCTACTTTAAAGCTGCCAAGAAGTGTGCCTTAAAGCTCACTCCATCGAGTGATGGATGTGTGCTGGAGTTTGTGACATTAAAGAGGAGCTGCAACATGTGGCACGCAGTTGATTATAAGTACACTTCGGACGTAATTTTCTTATAATATCATTGCAGCAGCACACGTGTCGTATACGCGTTTTGAACTGAAATGAACCAACGCGAATGCCGTTGACACCACGACGTGATTCAAATGAAAGAGCTTGCAGCAAAAGGTGTTGCACGTGCCACAAAGGTGCAACAGACAAATGCAGATGCACTTTCAGCAACAGCAGCAACATCAACGTCAGACAAATGCGCATTCATTTCGCATTTAAATGCACGCAAATTCGCCGAGGCAGCTGTCAAGCACAATGGCGAAACCTTCGCTTGGGGCTGGGGCAAAAGAAATATATAAAACTGTGAGAAATCTATATGCTGCATATTTCAAATCAAATCAAAATTTACATTTCGAACATAACAATATACACATTTTTTTTGTAGTTTGTGGTTTATGATAATTACTCATTTCATTGCAGCTGTCCAAAGCGCATCATTGTTTTTTAGTTCCAATTCCAGTTAATGTTAATGAAAATTTTAATAAATGCTGCTGACGATAGCAGAACGAATATAAAATGCTCTTTCAATAAATTGAATTGCCAACAGTATTTAAATTTAGTTTGGAGTGAAGAACAGACGACAGCAAAACTAAGATTGAATGCTCCTAAATATAAACTGAATAACTAAAAGTAAGAGTGTTTTTGTTTAGTTTGATATGAACAAGGCTAAAACTGATATTGTATTATGCTTTCTATCATAACCAAATTACAAATGCCTGAACACAATTAATAAAATACTACGTGTTGGTTTCAAATGAAAGCCACATAATTAATTAATTGCAGTGCCAACATTATTATAATTCAAATGCATTTTTCTGTTTTTTTCTATGCTGGCAAGCAGAATACTGTTATGTGACATTTTTATTGCACAACAAATACACAAATGTGTGTGTGTGTGTATCTATGTGTTGTTTGTTTGTGCACAATTTGTCGTTAGGAGTTGCAAGTTTATGTTACGCTCTTCTTGCAATTTTGTGCTGGGGCCCAGCCATCACATCCATCAAATGTCAAACGACAAATCCATTTCGCGTCTGTTAGTTTCGGATTATGCCAAAAAAACAACAATGACAACAGCAACAACAACAACAACAACAGCTACAACAACAACAACAACTACAAATGGCAATTTTGAACATTTAGTTCGATTCAGTTGCCTGACTGCCAAATTGCTGTGCAAATAAATGAATTGAATTGTTATTTGCCGTTCGTGTTATTTGAAAATTGCATTGTATGCCATTTTGCATGGCTTCTTTCCCCCTCTCTCTCTCTTTTTCCTGGCTGCCACTCCTCTTTCGCCCCTCTTGTTGATCTAACACCCGCCCTTTTTATGCTCCACACTTTGGACAGCAAGATGCGACACTTCATTATATGAATATATACACAAACACACACGTGTGCGATTGATGTTGTACTTTTAAATTGATGCATAAATTATACTTTGTTAGGCTCATCAGACCAAACTCTTCTTTAAATACTACGACTAGTTCGGTATTTCATTGTAATAAATGTAGTATTTTTGTTGAATACGATTTTGTTTTGCACTTACCAATGAGTATAAAAACTGTTTTAGCTTGACAGTTAATCCAATTCTTGTGGTTTTTCTTAGCCTGAAATTAAAAACAGAGATACAAACATTGTTGAATTAAGGTATAGGTTAAAGGCATAAGAAAAGCGTTGCAATTTAAGAACAATACTACATTTTCCGACCTTAACTTAACAAGCAATATTTCTAATTATGACCATGATTGCTTAAACTTCGCAAACTTCTTAAAATATACCAATTGAATGTACTAAAAAAATTTGAATTATACCGAAGGCAAAATTTGGTATATCAATATATTATAACATTCCAAATATGCCATAGATTTTATAAATAAACCAATTAAGTATATAGAAATATTTTGAAATATACTGAAGACTATTTTTGGTATATAAATATAGATTGAAAATATACCACAAATTACACAATTTGCCAAATTGTCAACCAAAGCAGCTAAGACCCGACTGCAGCAACCGTTTTTTTTTCCCCATATAGAACTATGACTTCTACAATTGCAAAAAAGTCGTAACTCTTCTCTTTGAAATTATTTTATCTTCAACTAGATTTTAGTCTTGTGTCTTTTATCATTGATATTTTGTTTGAAATTATTAAGATTGTCATTCTAGATGTCATTTTTTTTCCTATATATATGCACTTTTCTAGCAAAAGAAACTATTTTATTCTAATAACCTACAAAATGGAATCGAAAGCTGCTACTCTGGTTGACACATATGAGCTTTTCTAGCTGCTATCGGCTTGAACAATCCCCCAATCAATCAGCTTTGGCTGTCATATGGCTGTGCTGATTTAACCCAATTTGCCATCGAGTACTAAAAATACAATTGTCAATAGATGGATGTGAGAACGGTAAATTGCTCGACGGTTACGAGGAGGAAGGACAAGCGAAATGTTTTGCAATTAAATATTTAAAATGCAAGTACGTTCATATTTTTCTGTGCCAATTTCAGTTATCATTTCTTTTCTATTTTTTTCTTTTTGTTCGACGTATTTCTATTTGTATTTTATTTTCAATCGTTTCTGCGGCTGCGAATCAAATTGAGGCTACCAACTGTCAGTAATTTGCATATTTGAGCTGAAAATTGCCAGCCACCCAACCACACACACACACACACACATATACACACCACACATAAATATATACACAGTGTAAAGATGGCGAGCAACTCTATCAAATGCTGGCCGAGTGATTGAAGGCAGCTGGGTTGAAGAGCGGCGAAAGCGAGTACGAGGATTGCTTTGCAAATTCATAGAACTCAAAATTGATTTATTATGCGGTAATTGTTTTGGCCCAGTTTGAGTCCTGCATACACAATGAAGGCGAGCAGCCGCATAAATGGTTCGCTTAATGACTCCACCGTTTAGGGCAGGCCAAGCAAGAGCCAAGCGCTGGGCGTGGCGTAGCCCCAATAAATTTAGGTTAATAATAAGATATTTGACTGGCGAGCATTCAACTAAGTGGCCCTCCAATTGGCAACAGAAACAGCATACCGTAAACAACGCAGCACACTTAAAAGTTCTCTCCCTCCCTCCCCAAAAAAAAGTTGAATGACACGAGTCAAAAATGTGGCACACTAATCAAGGATTAATTTAGCATAGAATTCAATTAAAAATTGTAATATGCAACAATATATAAAAATATGCGACATTGAGAAAGGAAAACAGTACGGTATTCATTTTAAAATATACCAAAAAATCTTAAAATATGACAAATGCTACATGTGGTATATACAACTATATTTAAAATATACCATAAAGTGCCAAATATACCAGATTGTAAGCGAAAGCAACTAAAATCCGTAATAAATCGAGACTATATTGTCTAAAAAGCAACATTAATATTTCGAAAACACACACAAAAGTTAAAAGCGAATTTAATTGAAAGCTCCAGACGTGTTTTTAAAGCTCTCACACGACTCGTTCAACATTCAACTACTAATCATTCGACGCAAAATATTATGCAAAAGCAAAGTTCAGCAAATCTCTCGACAAGTTCTTCTTGTTTTTTTTTTGCTGCTTTTGCTAAATGGCCAACAATTATGCGCAGACAACGAAAATTTCAATGATTTCATTGTGCTGTAATTTATGGCGAGGGGACTGCGAAAGAGCGATAGAGAGAGAGAGAGAGAGAGAGAGGGAAAGCAAGTGCAGAAGGACAGCTTGATAGGGATACGGGAATTTACTCAAAAGCAGTCGAAATTTTTCGAGTGTGTGTGTGTGTGTGTGCGCGTGTGAAAAGTTGGCAGACTGCTGGCTAAAAATAAACATGAAAATAAAGTTTTATATTTATTATACGGATTGCTCCATGTAGTTCTGCAAATAACACTCGGCTTCTTCTCCGTCTGTGTCTCTCCGTCTCTGTCTCTCTGTGCTCGCATCAACATTAAATTCGGCATTAAACTTCACTTCAAATGTGCGAGTTTAACAACGAACAATGTTGAGGAAGGAGTCTCTGCTCCCTCTTTATCATGTTGGGCTCCATTCAATTTGCATTTTTCATTTTCGCTTTTATGGACAGTTTAAGCGGAAAGTGCAACCAAAACAAACAAATTTCCTTCCCTCCCTCCTCCCCCCAACGCAACATCGCGTTGTCATTCAATCCGAGATCAATTGCTGTAAAAATGACAAAATTATGCCGTCCCACAAAAACACAAAAACTGGGACTAGAAACTGGAGAGTGAAGAGGGTCGAATCAAATTTGTAACAGCTACGCAGCTTTGCTCGGTTTCAATTTGGCTTAATCTGTTTAAATGACCGTTGGCGAACAGCAACAGTAACAGTAACAACAACAACAACAACAACAACAACAGCAACAATAACAACCAAATAAAACAAAATAAAAACAAAATTACCAAAAGCTGCAATTTGACAAATTCAATTTGCACAGGGAAATTGCGGAAAACCCAATGAAAAAGTGTCAAAATCGAGCGTATTCCCTTCCTCTTCTATCTTCTCTTCTCCTTTAGCAATTCTCGTGTTGGCTATGTGCCAACTTTTAGGGGTATTGAAACTAACTTAAAGAGTAGTTAAAGGATCAAAGCTGATGAAAGCTAAACTTAAGCAAAGACTATGGGTAACAAGTAAGAAAACTACAGACGAGTGTGCTCGACATTGAAATACTCGATATCCATTTTCAATAACCGCAAAACAGTGTGGTATTTTTCTTTAAATATACCAAATAATATACCACACATATAATAAATATACCGACTAATATTCCGAAAAATACTAAAATATACCTAATGCCATATTTGGTATATATTTGAAGTACTCCTTTCGAAATATACCACTTAGGTAAAAATATACCAGATTGTCAGCTAAAGCCGGCTTGCAGTAGACGTAATTTGATATACAGAAGTATTTCTAAAATTATTTCCACAATTCCGAAATTCTCAGGAATCATACACTACATAATTATACTATAGTTATTATTGCCTGATCCAAAATTTGCGACTCTACCTTCAAAATTTCGCTTGTGAATCGTATTGTACAATTATTTTTGTTAATTTGCGGGGTAGAAAGAAAATCTAAAGAAAGTGAAAGAGTTCAAGTTAAAGTGAGATATCGAATTCTATTCAGCTTTAATAAGTGAGAATAGAATATGAGAGTTCTGCGTGTGCTCTGAGCATATTCAGCAGCTGTTAAGAAAAGAGCGTTGAGAGCTGGTTCCATAATTTGCTGCTGCAACATTACATCACAATGCTGGCATTATCTTATCCTATTTTATGTTGTGCCTGCTCCACACCAACTAAGTACCAAAAGAAGCTGCAATTCCCCCCTTTTTACCCTGCTCTCTTCGTTCGTTCGGTGTCTTGTATATGGCTGAAATTAGAGCGCTCTTAAAGCAAAAACTTTGTTGGCCCTAATGGCTTCATAACATGCAACATTACAGGGCTATAAGCGTTGGATTTGTGGGCGTGGCTGCTGCTGCTGTTGCTGCTCCTGCTAATATGCAACAATATATTATGCGAATGTCTCTATCCCCCTTTCCTCCCTTCTTCTCTTATTCGTTTACTCCCTCGCACTTTTGCTGTCTCTGTTGCGCTTTTCTGCTGTTGACTTTGGCGGCACCTGGCAACGAATGACGACAACAGCAGCAGCAACAGCTGCGTCCCACTATCAAGCGTTAATAAATGTTATAGTTGTAATTATAATAAAACTTGACTTTAAGCGTTTATACACACACACACACACACACACACTCACACACAGACAGCTGTCAGCTAACGATCTCAAAGCTCGTTGCTGGCGGCCATTGACAAGGATTTGCCAACTGTTCCACATCCAGCGAAAGCAATCGAAAGAGGAGACTCAACTGAAGTGGTGTGGAGTGGAGAGAAGTGAAGTGAAGTGGAGCACATGTTGTACACCAGACGCCTTTGAGTTACTTCCCAACTGCACTTTGAGCCACGCAGCCTGTGTCGAGCTGTCGAGTTGCCATTGCTATTTCTCTAGCTATTGCTCCTTCTAATACTCTGGCTAAAGTGTGCCAAAAGGGTATCATAACTTGGCCGACTAATGCGATTTATAGTGCCCATCTATATTCATATGTGGCATAAGTGCAAAGCGCAAAAGTTAAACCCCAATAAACATTACAATAATTTGTTGAATGAGAACTCGAATTGATGACACTAAAATGCACATAAAGCTAACATGAAGAAGAGTTAAGCATAGTTGTGCTACTTATGTGTCATTAAAATCGAATGAAAAATAATTGAAGAAGGAATGAAATAAGGTAGCAAACATATTAAATGATTATAGAAGGGAAGACAAGAATTCACTTATTACAACTGTAAAAGAGGAACTTATTAATGAGGTAAACAAAAATGGAATTAGCTTTGAAGGAGTATGTAACAATTATGAATATGGCTATGGATATGGATTATGTTTAAAACTAATAAGATAAATGCTTTAGCTGGATAAAATATCAGTAACTAAAATCCAGAATATACGTCTTAAAAATTGTATTCAAGACCACTTTAAGAATAATTTTCTAAAACTAAGACAACATTAGTCTGAGAAATGCCTAATTCTCAAAATGAAATATATAAATATCTCAAAATAATATATTGGCTACAAAATTCTGTAATCCATCGAAATTCTTTTGAGTGTTTTCTAACATTGAGTTTTCATGTTTTTGACGCAAAATTTTTCGTACTACGATTTGATTGATTCTAAAACATTTTTTTCTGTGTGTGTCAGGACTTGTAAATGTGTTGTGAATTTTATAAAACGAATAATCAATAAATAAATAAATGAACATTTTAACGTAAATAAGTTTTAGTACTTACCTTCATAAACATTTCCGTAACACCAGCAGCTTGATTTTGGCATATTTAAAGTGAGAGCTTGACAAAGGCAATTTAAATTTTCAGTAATAAATGGCACAATAGCAAATGACTTGTGAGCTGAAACAAATAGAAAAATATAATTCATGACTATCTTTTGCATAAGAATTAAGATAATGTTAGTATTAAGAAACGTTTGAGTAAAGAGAAAACCTAATGAACGCAGTGTTGATGAAGGGATTAGTTCAAGGTATTATCCATAATGATTTATCCATAATGAATTAGTGAAGGGATTATCGATAATGAGTTATGGAAAACTATAACAACCATTTGTCCCCTCCTACACATGAATTAAGAAATATGCAATACCAAAATGGAGTTTCGAAGAGTATTTCGATGATCAAAAGAAAGTGTAGCAGTGGTATTTTTAGCACAGGGTGATTCAGGTGAATCAATGTGGTCAAAGAGTGGACCAAGGCAAATGGAATTGCCATCGCTTCAGAAACGGTTTGTTAACAACGACAACAACAATGTAGACATGGTAGAGAATTGCACTTCAATGCAGGAGTTTATGGCCAGAAGGTGGAAACACATGTATTTAAGCATGTTGCGTTCAGTTAAGTTAAGACTCGGTCTACCGTATGTGGCTTTTAGTTTATGTGCTCTGTGTGTTGTGTATATTTTCAATGTGTGTGTGTGTGTGTGTGTGTTATGTGCTGACTTCCGGTTTGGTCGGCGCCATCTTGGCCATTTTCAATCTTAGATTGAATGCGTCTCTGCCTGACTGTCTGTCTGTCTGTCTGTCTGTGTGTGTGTGTGTGTGAATGCGTGTGTGTGGCATTTCTATTTGTGGCATGCGGGAAACGTTTGGCGATGCTTGAGCACACGACAGACGCACTTGAGCTGCAATTGCCGTGCTCCAAAGACAGCACTCTGCAACTGCAACTCGGACTCGGACTTTGCAACTCCCACACACAGCTGCCTCTCGCTTCCTACTCTCTTGTCTGACTATCTCCTTGGCTGCTCTGCTGTGTGTAATTGTCTAGCGTTTTAATTAAAATTGTTCCAAATAGTCATACAGCACACACACACACACACACAGAGAGAGAGAGAGAAGAAAAGTTATGCGCGAGTGCAGCGCGTGCTGAAAACTTGGCCAAGAGTAAAGAGACCCAAAATGCCAGAGACCGGCAATTTATGGCCGACAAAAATCTGTGGCAAAAACTGTCTCCCTTTCGAAACTTTACTTTACTTTTGCTGTATATCGATGGCAGCCACGCCCAGCTCCCATCCTCCCTCTCTCTCTCTCTCTGTCTCTGTACTTGGGCTAATGAATATTTTCGACGTATTCCTAGTTGCTTGCAGTAATGCAACTGAAACTGCGGTTGTTTCTTTCTCTCTGTTCGCCATTGCCATTTGGCTTTTTCTTTTGCCAGTGGTATTGCTTTTTTCGCCTGTTGTTCTTGGTCCATTGGGTCGCTGTCCGCCCGCGCCATTAATGCCAAATGCCAAACGCCAAACGCGATTGCAAAGGCGTCGAAGCATGAGCTGAAATGCGCCTGGGACACTTTTTCGGCCCAAGCAGCAAAGCCAAAGCAGAGTGGGAGACACAAAGCCGCGCAGCAATTGATGGCATCGATGTCCCTCCTCCACCCTCCTCTCGCGTTTCCCCAAACCCTTCTATTCCTGCCTTGGGTCATGTCCTTGTCCATGTCCGTGTCGACTGTCGACGCTCGACTGCTGCTGGCTGCTGCTGCGATTTGAATCGCAATGGCGCAGTGAGCGCAAAACCAAATTGAAGTTTGTCCTGTCGCATCTACTGATTCTTCTACATCTGCTCCCCATCATTCGTTCTCTGCCTTCACCCCTTCCCTCTTCTCACCTCTCATTTTTTCTGTATCTTCTTGCGCGTTTTTTAACGCTCATTGGCTTTGGCTGGCATGTGGCTCATCCTTTTGCCGCCGCTTGTTGCGGTTGCTGCCTTTGGCTTTTGACCATGCTCATGCTCCTCTCTTTCTCTCTCTTTCTTTCTCACTCTTTATTTTTGTATATGACATAGCACTCGTCGTTTTGCCAGCCTCAAAGTTTAATTTAAGGGCTTTCACATACGCCAGCGGCTGAATGGCAAATGTCGACTGCTCTCTTAACTGTTGCGGTTTCTCGCTGTCCCCTCGATTTCTGTGTCATTTCTTTTCAGGCTTCACTCGTAATTTAATGCCAAGCACGGCAAAAGAAATAACCAACTAGCAAATGAGTTTAATTTAATAAAACTGCATTTAAATTCTCAATTAGTTAGCAGCTTCAACACTTACTTAGAGCAAAAACTCGAAGGGTTTTGTGCGCTTTTTGTTAAAAGCTTTCGCATTTGACCTTTAAAGTAAAAGCTTCTTCAAAACAAACAATAAGTTCTTCAGTTAAGCTTTCGCTTAAATCAGTTGTTAAACTTGTGATGCACATTTCAAATGAAACATAATAGTTTGTTTTATTATGTTTTGATGAGAATTTGGTAATAAATATTCAAAGAAAAAACTCAAGAAATTTGCCTTCATTTGTTTTACTAATAACTTTCTTATGCGGGACCAAAGTTCGACTGCTTCAAATTTGAAATTATTTCACTTCTAGATTAACACCAAACTAAAACTTCTCTTGCTGCTAAAAGCATTATCTTGAATATGCGCCGCTTTAAGCGAGAATCTTTTTACGCCTTTGCAACCCTGATTTTGTGCAGTGTTTCCACCTGCTGCTGCTGCTTCTTCTTGCTGCTGCTGCTGGTGCCCGCTGCAGCTTTGTGGATGCGTCAAAGCTGATGCTGTGGCTGATGCCGTAAATGTGAATGTGGCTGTGTGTGTGTGGCTGCTGCTGATGCTGACCGCCGGCAAAGTTTTTGGCCGCGATTCAGCCATTAAAAAGGCCGTAAAAGGGCTGACGGAATTGCCCGGAACAGGGGAAACGTGAAGTGCGAAGCGTGTGGAAGGAGCTCATAAACTTTGTTTTTGGCTTTTTGTGTGTGAGAGAGGCGCGCCCAAAGCTGGCGTCTAAACTTTTTCAATTCGCCGCAGCAACACCTACAAAGCAACACACACACACACACCCTTTGGGTCGTAAGAAAGTTTTTGGTGCTAGTCAGTCGTCAGTCAATGGCTTGGCTTGCCTTCGCTTCTCTTTTGCCTTTTGCCGACTTGATACTTGAGGGCGGGAGTCGCCTTTTTATGGCCACATTTTTTGGGGGGGGGAGGGGAGGTAGACAACGCCAAGTCTCGTAAATAATTTTTAAGTGCAGCTTATTTTTCTCATCTATTTTCTTTTTTTTTTTTTGTTCGTTTTTACGTTTCGGTTTTCCCCGCTGCTCTGTTCTGATGCTGTTTTATTTTCGCTTTGTTTTGCAAAATGAAATTGTTTCGCCGTCGCCGTCGCCGTCGCCGATGAAACTTGTCGGAGCAACGAAAATTTAATTTGTTTCTATATAAATATTGTGAAAGCGAATTTTAATCGCCCTGCTTGACTTTTTCTCCTCCTTGAGCGCGACGCAAAACATTCTTTGAAATTGAAAACAATTTCCTTGGCACTTTTCCCATGGCTTCAGCTGCTCTCGATGGCGATGTCGATGTCGATGCCCAAGCTTTGCCAAAATGGGTTATTAGTTTTCCATGTTTTCTTGTTTTTTTGAGGGTGAGAGCGGAAATTGGGTTTTAAAAATCCATTTGTATCAAAACACAGAGTGAGCGCACTTCCTGTCTGCTGATTTCCACTCTCTTCACGAATTTTGCACTCAGTTGTAAGTCTCGAAGTAACTGCAGCAATTAAATGAATCCTACTTTTTTTTTTTTTTTTTGTGAAGCAATGCTGTTGACTTGCCCAAATTGTCGTCTAATTAGTGCCAGTTCCAGTTTTCAGCTTACAGTTTTCAACTCGGAATCAGTTTCTCACTCACAGCTTTCAACTGGCTTCCAAATCTGCTGCAGGAAAATCAACATAATTGCTTCAAGGATTTCTTCCCCCAGTAAATTTTGCCAGCAATGTTATTTGAAAATTCTGCCAGCGTGCAAGCATTTCGTGTAGTTGAATTCTTATTATACCCGTTACACAAAGGGTAGAAGGGTATTGTAGCTTTGTGCAGAAAATGTATGTAATAGACAGAAGGAGACCTATTTACTAAGGGTTTTAGTTGCTTTGTCTGACAATCTGGTATATTTTACACTCTATGGTATATTTTGCATGTAGTACTATATCAATATACCTAACATAGCGTTTGGTATATTTTACACTCTGTGGTATATTTTGAATGTAGTAATATATCAATATACCAAATATAGTCTTTGGTATATTTTACAGTCCGTGGTATATTCTGAATGTATTACTACATCAATATACTAAATATGGCATTTGGTATATTTTGCACCTAATGGTTATTTTCAATGAAGTACTTTATTAATATACCAAACATATCTTTTGGTATATTTTTCACTCTATGATATATTTTGAATTGGTATATTTTTAGAATTTTTGCGGATTATTTTGACATTTTTTTAAATTAATACCGCTCTGCTTTTGCTTTTATTCAAAAAGGATAGCAGGTATTCCATAGTCGAGCCCACTCGACTGTGGCTTTCTTACATGTTTCATATATTGTTGTTGCCAGTCGAAGTTGTTTTTGCTGTTGCTCGGCAATTGCATTTTTGGCTCATTGCGTTTGGCTGCGGATTGCAGACGCGTCTTTCGCCATGCGCCTGGCACATCTGCTATTTACTTCCCCCCTCCTAGCTTACCTCTCTATCTAACTCTCTCTCTCTTGCTCTGAAAGTTGGCAGTGTGCAGTCTTGGTTGCAAGTTGCCACACGACTGCAATCGATATCAAGATACACTTACAAAATTAACTATCGTCAACATACGTGCCTGGTAAATGCAATTACTTGACGATTGACAAGACCGAGCGAGGACGTCGAAACAGACATCGCTAAAGTCACACACAGACACACACACATACACCACTCACACACACACAGTCGACTGGGAAGGATGCGAGCACAAGGTCGTGTGGCTTTTAACTTGATCCTTGTGCCAGCTGAATGCTTTGCAATTGCATTAAGTTCTGCAATGTCGTCTAATGAATGAAACAACAAGCATCATCATACTATATAGATATGAAGTATATCAGATAGCAGACGAAGAGAGAGAGAGAAAGAGAGAACACAACTGTTGCTTTCTAAGCCAGAGCTAATGAGCTGAAGAATTCAATTATCATATTCAATTGACGCGACTTTGCGTTGAAAGCTGCTTAAATTGCAATCGGAATTTAAGCATTAGCTTCCATTCAACAATTGAGTTGTCAGACATCGCATATAATGGCCTATCGATTTCCAGGTTAATGGATTGCTCTGACCACTTTACTTTAAATGAGAAACAAACACGAAATATGTTCGACTGGCAAAGCTTTGACATAAATTCGCATCAGGTTGACGAAGGTCGCAGCACTTTTTTGGGTAAAAGTTAGAAATCATGGCAAGAGCTAACCTCGCTCTCTCTCTCTCTGTCTCTGCCACAAAACGTGGCATAATATGCTCTGTGCAAAGCTTGGCTCCACCTGATGAATCGCTAGCTAATTTATCACACAGATTCTGCGTGCAACCCGAAAGCAAGCTGCTTACAAAGGCAAACTCTCATCTTCCTTTCTCCTCTTCTGTAACTTGTCATGCATCAAATGCGAAGCACTTGAAGTTGCCTTGTAAATAAAAGCAAGAGCGAAGCGGCTTTATTTCGATGTTTCTATGTTTCTTCTTTTTAGCTACTGCTACTTCTTCTTCTTCATGTTGCATTATGCACAATGTGCAGCCAAGTGGGCGTGGCAGCTCACATGCCACTCAGTGTCTCGTTTGTGCATAGAGAAATTAAGCTTTCAATGCATTTGCTGCATGTCTCTAACTTGAGTGCGTGTATAAAGATGCAGCTTCTAATTAATTATGAAAAGTGCGAGCACAAACAAACATAGAGAGAGAGTAAAATGCTACAAAAAGAAAAAAGAAAAACCAACTAGAAAACTCACTAAATTTTCACAACACTTTCGGCTAAAAGCTAAACACGCACACACACCACAACACACACACACACACTTGGAGAGAAAAGCTGAGCGAAGAGCTCAAAGCAAATTGCTTCAGTCAATTTAATTAAATTTGTTTGTTGGGCGCCAACGAAGCGCGTCTCGATAGCAGCCCGAACAACGCCAAACGCTTGAGGCAGCTTTAGCTACCAACTAACATACTTCACTCTGCCCCCCTTGCCCCTCTCCCCTTGCCCCATCTAATGGCAATCGAAATCCCTATTCCAAATCCAATGTAAGCCAAAAGCGGCTAAAATGCCACGCGCATCGATACAAAAGGATGCGTTTATCACAATTCTATTAACGCAACACAACTCACTCAGTCAGCGAGAGTGAGAGAGTGAGAGAGAAAGAGGAGAGTGAGTGAGATGGCATGCTGAAGAAGGCATAGGAAAAAGTATGTGTGCCTCCTCCTCGTTGTGTATCGTCGTGCTTTGTGTTGTGCGGCAGCTCGCGGGCGTTTTTCTCAACCGCTTTTCATGTTTGCCGTGGAAATTTGCCAGCAGCGAAAACAACAACAACAACAACTCGGAGAACAACTAGAGGAACAAACGAACGACTTGTGCTGTCAGCATGCGTGCAAATAGAGAGAAAAAGCCATAGAAAAAGCGCAGACTTCAAGTTGTCGAAGATTAAATACTCTAACAGACAACTCAAGTGCTCAAGTAGACAGCGAACTGCTTGCAAAAAGCAGCTGCAAAAGAAAACTATGAAGTAGAATTTAAATGTAGAAGTGGGAAAACAAATTGAAGAAATAATTTAAAGAATATCTAGAATAGAATAGAATTATAATGGAAATAGCTTAGAAATAGAATAGAAATAGCATAGAAATAGTATAGAAATAGAATAGAAATAGAGTAGATATAGAATAGAAATAGAATAGAAATGGAATAGAAATAGAATAGAAATAGAATAGAAATAGAATAGAAATAGAATAGAAATAGAATAGAAATAGAATAGAAATAGAATAGAAATAGAATAGAAATAGAATAGAAATAGAATAGAAATAGAATAGAAATAGAATAGAAATAGAATAGAAATAGAATAGAAATAGAATAGAAATAGAATAGAAATAGAATAGAAATAGAATAGAAATAGAATAGAAAAAGAATAGAAATAGAATAGAAATAGAATAGAAATAGAATAGAAATAGAATAGCAATAGAATAGAACTAGAATAAAATCAGAATTTAAGAAATCATTTTAATATTATCTATTAAAAAGAAAACTATGAAATTTAAAAGACAATTTTAAGACAGCGTATAAAATTAGATAGAAATATCGACAACTTTTTCAAGTGTAATTAAATTGCTCGTAAGCAAATGAAAGCAACTCAAATCGAAGCATTCTTTAGACGCTTTATGCATTCGCATTAGAATGTAAAGCAAACGCAGTCACAAGCAAATAACATTTGCAAACATTCGTTTGATGTTGCTGCAAATGTATTTAAACAATTCAATTTGTCGCATCCATTTCATTTGGAGTATCAATTTTTAAATGTCGTGCGATTATCGAATGAAAATCCCCTTAAATAATTAAATACGCTACAGAGCTACAACGTAGCGAGAGCATCGACAACTAGGACAATAATGTGATAACATAATCCAAAAAGCGAGCCTCAATTAAAACACGCTCAACAAGTGTTGGCGCCGTGGCAAAAGTGGCAAAAACTGAATTTGCAACTAATCCAGGCCTAAGCCTAATTACATTTTGTGCGCGCGCACTCATCTTTATCCTTTTTTCGAGCGGAGGGGGTGGACAGGACATGTCCTGCATCTCTCTCTCACGCTCTCTGATTAAATCGTCCATAGAAATATTAAGCCAGTCATCAGTGGGAGCGACAGAGGGAAAGAGAGGCGAAAGTGGAGAGAATGGTTGCATAAATAATTGCCGTGTGGCATGCCATTTATTTGTTTAAATGACAAATAAAACGCAGCAATCATTTTTATAAACATTTTGCCGCCCTACTATTGTTGTTTTGTGTTGCCGTTGTTATGCTTGTCTGGTTGCCTTTGGCAAATACGCGGCGTATGCGCAATTTATTTACAAGCATTTTTGTGTTTTTGTGTGTGTGCTGTTGGTTTTTATGCCTGGTTAGGATTGCCAGCGCAGTTGCTTAAACATTTATGCAGCCAGCGTTTCTGTGTTTGTGTGTGCGACTTTGCTTACATCACCAACAACAACAACAACAACAAACAATAATCCCAGCGAGCATTTGCCTATCCAATTTGATGTTAAACACAGGTGGCAACAAAACAGAACAGAATCGGAGAGAAGAGGGAAGAGGGAACGAGGCTCATGTTTAATGATGAACAAATGTTTGAACTGCTGATGGTGATTTCATATTTTCAAAATCAGCCAATGAAACAATGTGAAACGTTTGCGAAAATGGCCAGAAGGGGAATTCAGAAATCCAACTCTCTTGGTAGAGCAACTGTTGAAGTCTGTTGAAAGCATATTCTTCAATTGATCAAACCAATTATTATGACTCATATAAATACATAAATTGTGAGTATAATAAATGTTAATGTTAAAATGTTAGCGAATAAGTCACAAATAAGAAGTATTAAATAAATAACATGAATACTTTCAAAATCTAGAAAAAACGAAAAATTATTAATAGGAAAATAAGGAATATCTAACACTCTTGGTAGAGGAAATATATGAGTGTACTGTTTTATCAATTATAAGTCAGAAAGCTATAGTCTAGTGTACTTGACTGTGAACAGTATGAAAAGAATTATTAAGACTCATGTAAGGTAATTGTAAGTATGACAGAATGAATAAATAAACCAAAACGTTAGCGAATAAGTCGCAAAGAACTTTAACAAATAAATCAACATTCAGCGAGCAATACTCTAAAGAGTAAATCACAAAAAACCAACAGCTATTTTACGCATTAGAAGTGTAGACTTAAAGCCTTATTGCCTGCTGCTTTGCTCAGTTAACTGATGCCCTTAATCACTTGGCTGCTAATACTATTAGCATATTAATGTGTAGCAGCTTTCGGTCTAAACTGGACGACAGCTTCTACAACCTTTAGAAGCTGACTTGACGAGTGTTGTGCCACTTTTGTTGGCAATTTCTGCTGGGCAGCCGCAAATGGCAATGTTTATTAGCCATAATGATGCTGCGGCCCCGTCAACAAAAGGACAACAACAAGGAAAATATGTTGCCAGCTTCTTTTCCGTCTCTCGCTCTCTCTCTCTTTCTACTCTGACTTCTTCGTCTGGCTGCCAACAACTTTGAATAAACTACAAGTTTTGTGTGGCACACGGGGCAAATAGCAAAAAATGGAGAAAAAAAAGAGGAGAAAACAAGGAAGCAAGGAGCAAGCAGACAGAGCAAAGGTATCGCATCCTGGTTTCAGTTTTCATCCTGTCGTTCTCTTTCTCGTTCTCGTTGATGTCGCGTCGACAATTTTACTTGGCTATTTATAACTGTCGCGATGTTGTTTCCCCTCCCCGGTTAACATCTCCATTCTGTTGTGTGGTAGCTGCAGCACGTTAGCAGCTGGCCAAGGAACAGGCAGCAACCTGTTCGTCCTGTTCGTCCTTGTCTGGTCACCAATCACTCGTCGAGTCGCCTCACAAATTGCGGTAATTTCTTGTTGTCGCCATCAGGCAGAAGTCGGACACAAGCTGCAAGTTGGGCAGCCGCTGAATTATAACCAAAGTGGCTAATTTGTCACACTGAGAGCCAAGCAAAAGGAGACAGCAATAGAGACGGAGAGAGAGAGAGAGGATGGAGAGATGTCAGGACAATGGCTTTACAATCGCTCTCAAGCTTGAGCTTCACATAATTCGATCATCCGTTCAATTGCTTATGATGATATTCCTTCTTCTTCTGTTGGCCAAGATGATTTCCTTGATATATTCTTGATATCGTTGGCAAATATTTTTGCCTTGCAGCACACAACACAAAGGACACTCACACACACACACACCACACTCAACATTCAACGTCCATTTGGCTCTTTATTGCTGTTTTATGAACCAAATACACAACTTTCCAGCAAAATGCAAAATTTGTGTCTGCTGCTTGCGTTGCTCGCTCCTTCACAAGCAAGTCTGTGAGCAAGTCTTCTCCTCTCCTCTCCTCTTCCTCAGTTCAGTCCTATGTCTGACTGTGCTCTTGGCCTCCACAGTTGTTGCTGAAGATATTCAGCTTCAAGCAAAATTATTCGCATAGCAAGCAAAGAAAATCTATTGAATAGTCTCGTGTCTTTCCTTCGCTTCCCCCCCCCCGCATTTAAACGTGAAGAAAAGTGCTGCTCATCTCTGTCTAGGCTTTACCTCCTCCTCCTCCTCCTCCTCCCTGTCCTCAGTCTCCTACGTTTCTATGCAAATGCCTGCTTCGCAATTGGATTTGCGTATTCGGATAAACATTTCAATTGGCCGCATGCTTCATTACCCTCAACTTGGATCGGTTTATAGTACTGTTTCCGCCCCCCACCCTCCATCTTCTCTGCCCCCCTTTCACTCAATGTTGGGCAACTTTTTCAATCTGGCAGAAATGGCAAATGGATAACAGAAAACGAAACGAAACGCAACGCAACGCAAAACTGTTGAAAATTAATTTCGCCAACAAATTCACAAAAATGCAACCTGCAATTGTTATGCTACTTTTGCAGTTCTCTCCCACTCTCTCTCTCTTTCGCCCTGTCTCCTTCTCGGTTGCCTTCGGGGCTTGCATTACAACAATTCTGCAATTCAGATCCAACATCAGTTACTAAATTATGCAAATTAAAATATGTACACATAATTACATATGTAAATCGCATTAATTTTACAACTCGACTAGCAACTCGCTCCCAAAGTCGATATCAATTTGCGGTTCACATATCACAGAATAACTCTTTTTTACTTTTTATTTTGTTGTGCATCCAACTGTTTGAATTATTGTTTAATTCCCTCTAATTAAGCTGAACTACACGACTATGCAAACACTCTGCGAATTGTGTTGATTTGTTCAAGATTGAAGAGTAGTTTAACTCCTAATTATTACTGCACTTTTATTCAGCCGAAATTCTTATTTTTATTAAATGAAACTCAAAGAAAGCGCATCTGATAGTCTACTTGGAATTTCACATCATTATTGTCATTGCGGGGCAAACACGAAATGACCACAAAATGATTTTTATAGCCGAGTTAATTGAGGTCCGCAGCGCGGTTTTCATTTGATTAAGTTTAATAATTGCAAACGGCGCGAACAATGCACAAATATTTACAAGTTTACATAAGAACGACAACACTATTACATTATTTAGCTTTAAACATGTATTTTTAAGCGACAGCATAAAAAGAACACATCAGACAAGAGTGAGAACTCCGGAAGAGTTATTTAACGAGTGGACAGTTCATCAAGTGACAACTATCAATACATAGAGAATCTGTATTACAGATTATTCAGCGGTTGATCCATTTAAGTCCTATCTATTTATATCAAATTCAAATCTTTAACCTAATTGTTATAAAAATATTTCTTCAAAAAGTAGACAGTCCATCTGCCTCTGTGAATAGTTCCACAAGTTAGCAGCCCTTACCTACTTAAATTTTAAGTTCCTTAAGCACATACTGTTTTTTTTTATTTCTACCCATTATGGTAAGTGCAACTCTTTAATATCAACTTTCCTTTTCCAGGTTCTGCCATTTAATATCTTTATCAAGTGGGCAGTCCATCTGCCTAATGACTACATTCAATACAAAAATACATTAATTCTGATTCCTTACTTCCCAAAAAGTCCCTATGAATGTGGTACTCTGTGAACAGTTCAACAAGTTGGCAGCTCTACTCTTTTTTCTTTCTCTCCATTAAGAGCTGGTCTCTAACATTTACTTTCCATTTCCAGGTTCTACCATCTAATAAACTTGCTTTAAGTCTATTGAATTACCATAAAAACAGTTCTTTATCAAAAGGGGAGGGTCCTAATAACAAGTTTCAATACAAAAGTCAATTAATTCTGAAATATTGTAATATATCTAATTATTATAGATACTATTCTTTACTTGACAATTTAAGAAGTCCCTATGAATGTGCTACTTAACAAGTTGGCAGCTCGACTCTACTTCAACCTTATGTTCCTTTAGCACTTACTGCTTTTTTCTTTCTCTCCATTAAGTGCTGGTCTCTAGCATTTACTTTCCATTTCCAGGTTCTGCCACATCTAATAAACTTGTGTTCGGACTGCATAGAAAATGCAACGAGTTGGCAGCCCCGCTCCCATATGCCAGTATACGGACATGATTAATTGTTTGCTTTTTTTTGTAGCTTTTATAGCTTTGCATATTTCACTCTTGCTTTCTGGCTTGTCCGCTTCACCGCGCTGCCTGCTGTTGTCCATCTTTTGCGCTGATATATTAGTTTCAGTTGCGCTGCCTCCGCTCAACTATTTTCTTTTGCAGGTTTCCCTCACTTTTAAAATAACTTTTTTGTTTTGTTTTGTGTTTTGTGTTGTAAAACGAAACGCAATGCAACTGAAATCATGCAAAAGAGCAACAGCTCCAGCAACAACAACAACAACGACTACAACAACAGCAGCCAGCTTTGGCCGCATGCTGCGGTGAGCCGCACACATCAACAGCCAGCCAACAGGCAGCTGGGAAGCCAGAGAGGGGGAGAGAGAGCGACAGAGCAGGGAGTCAGTCCACCATGGCGCAGTCAGAACAGCAACAATAATAACAAACGAAACAACAATAAAAATGGTTGACCAGGCGAAAGTTATTTACTGCAAATCGGCGAAGTGAAGCGCAGATCGCAGCTGACGACGCAACGCAAACGCAACGTGCAACAAGGGGCAAGCAGCAGAAGGGGCAACAACTGGCAACATTTGCCCCAATTGCCTGGCTGGCTTTAAATATGCTTCAAAGTGCCAAAATGTTCAATTAAAATTGCGAAATTAATTTAAAACTAACTGCTAAAAGCCAGGTAAACTTTCCCAGCAGACTCTTCCCTCTCTACCTCTCTTTCTACCTCTCCCTTTTACTCCACTTGAGTCTTATTGAGGCCACGGTGCAAATTACAAGGCACCTCTCACAGAGCCTTGCAGCTGCATTCAGGAATTTCGATTCAAATTTCCGTTTTCGATATCAGAAACTTAAATTCCCTCCCCGCTTGACTGCCAGTCACAGCAATTGTCCGAACTTTTTTTCCACCAGCAGCTTTAAATTATAATTGAAACAATAGTTTTTGAAAAAAGAATAGAAAACCAAATAAAATGCAGAGCTGAGAACTTTTGGTCTGCAATTGGCAACGAAGTGGGCCAAATAGCCAGCCGCATCAATTGTTGAGCCTTTGCTGTATTTGGGGCTTTAGTCTGCAGCCAAAAAATTGAGAGGAGTAAAAATCGCAGCACTAAAAGCAACGAGTAACGAGAGAAGAGTAGAATAGCGTGTAATGGAAGAACAGGTTTGAAAGAATAAAATACTATTAAATAAATCGATAAATTATCATCAGCAAATGAGAAAATAAAAGTAGCGAGCAACGAGAAGAGAAAGGCAACGAGTAACGAGAAGAGAAAGGCAACGAGTAATATACTAGACTAACTGCAAAGTAATCTTCGTACACTTAATATTAAAAGTATAAATGCAGTGGATTATGTCTTCTACCTAATCAAATTAGCGAGTGGCGAATAATTACTAACTTAACGAGAGCGTAGCTATCAGCGAGTAAAAGTAAACGAGCGACAAAAAAGTACGAAATAAGCACTGGTCGAAAGCCACAAAGAGTGCAGTTAACAGTGCTGGTCACAAACGAGTTCCACCTCAAATCTCTGTCAATGTAAAATCCCACGCACGTAGCAATAGTCATGCAATAGATTCAATAACAACAACAATCCAAATAGGAATAGAAATAGAAATGGGAATGTGAATGTGAATGCGAATGCGAATCGAAATGGGAATCGGAATCGGAATTGATTTGTATGTGAGTTTGTATTGTGATCAGTTGATACCCTCAAATTGGCCAGACAATTGAGTTCGCTTTTGACCACACTCGCATTCGAACTCACAATTGACTGAATGACTGAGTAAGTGAGTGAGCGGAGGTAGAGCAGGCGAATAGAGAAGAGAAGAGCTCATGTGCTTATCTGACCCCACATTAACTGCTTCAAATGCCGGAATGATTCAATGGGGAGTAAACTCTTAACCTCTTTACGAGTCCATTAGCTGCCGTTTATGTCGACGACAGTTCAGTTCAGTTGAGTTTAGTTGAGTTTAGTTGTTCACTTGCAGTTGAATCAACTAAATCGAGTGTCCAGGCTCAAAGGCAATGCTTTCTGGCAATGCATTGTGCTAAGAGTTCTTTCTCTCTCTGTTCTCTATTCTTCATGCGATTCGCATGCAATTATAAAGCATACTCGGAGACTCGTAATCGCACTCGTACCTTGCTTGCTTGCCAGCGTATCTTTCGCTTATCTTTGCCACTCGACTCGCAACTCGTGCTACGTGCTGTGGCAGCAACAGCAGCGACCACGACGTTGCAAAGTAGGCAACAATAAATTATTTCATTGCTGACCACAAACAGTTGAATGTTGTTTTCGTGCTCCTCCTTCTCTCTTCTTCTCAGTTGCTGGCGCTGCTCACGTCTGCCATTAAACTCGGCGTAAAAATAGCTTGAAATATGTAATTTTCCGGTTCAATTACAACGCCACATCAGCAGCAGCAGCAGCAACAGCAGCAGTGGCAACGTTGGGCATCCACATCCGTAACATCACCAGCAACCAGCAACCAGCAGCAGCAGCAACAACAACAGCTGACCAAGATCCATGTACGCTGATAGCAACTGGACACCGCGCTCAGCTTTTGCGATATGCGATTCGGATAGCACTCAGTAATTTGTAGTAAATCTCTGAGGCACGTGGAAGCCACTGACTGCTGCTCCACAGAGAGAGAGACGGAGAGAGAGGAAGAGAGAACTTTGAATGCTCCGCTGTGGCCTCAAAACATGCGCTGGCTGCGTGCCGCATTTTAATAAGTCGACGGCTAAAACGGCTCAATCGAAAACAATTCAGATTTTAACATTTAAATTTGATTGAGTGAAGCGGAAGAGCAGCAAATTTAAATTGTGTAAACAATTGAATTGAAGCTTGAATTGAGAAACTGCCAGTGAAATTAAATTTTCATAACTAAACTACTTGATTAAGTTCGAAATATGTCTGAATTGAATGAAAAGTTAATTATCCAATAAAATAAATAAGTGTACATATAAATAACTATTACTGACAAAGAACTCAAGTAGGAATATTCATTTGAGTAATGATGATAAAGGAAGCCCATGAAATATAAGTTGTATGAGCACTTCAAGAGCAAACATAACAGACTGTAGTTGGTATGAATTATGATAAAAAAGGAATTCCTTAAAATACCAATTGTGCAGTAAACATTTGAAAATTAAATTAAGCTAGCTTTGAGTATAAGAGTTAAATCAAAAATATATCATGCAATAAAACTCATTTGATTTGTGATAACAATTATAAGAGACAACTGATAAAAAGCCTGTACAAAGTCGCCCACTCAGAACTTCTACAATAAAGTCTGAATAACCATCAGACATAGTTAAAGACGCCCTCAACACTGCTGCGAGGATAATCTAATGTTAATGTTGACATAGGAAATGTATAAGGACAAGCTGGATGCAGCCTCTAGGAGTACTTTTGCCAACTGTTTGTATTGCGATAGGTAAGCAAAGACATTTCATTTGGTTTGGAGGAACCAACAGTTGATTTGCATACGGCTTAAGATCAACAAGAAGCCTAAAAAGAAAATAGAGAGAGAGAGAGAGTGGAGAGAAGTAAACGTGAAAAAGATTACAAATGCTGCAAGGCAAAGTAGAGTCGGAAAAAGGCAAAGAAAGCAAATCGATGCTGTAAAAAGCGTAGAAGAAAAGGAAAGAGAGATGAGAGTGCTAAGCAACTTGACTGCAAAAATGCCAGCAAGTAAATTTTAAACATCGCACGTGGCCATAAAAACCATGAGCCAAGCCAAAGAGTCTAACGAATGTGCCAGGAGCAGTAGCAGCCAGGACCAGGACCAGGAGAATGGAGGAAGGAAGCAGCGTGTGTGTGTGTGTGTGTGTGGAGGAAGGGGGGGAACTGCATTTTAGCGCCATATTTTATACACACTTAAAGTCACACACAGAGAAAACGGCGGAAAATAAACGGGATGCAAGCACGAAGTTGAGGGGCAAAAAAAAACCGGGAAGAGGAGACGAGGCCTGGAAAATGGTGAAAACGCTGCAGTCGCCGCAGTGTCAAAGCAAGAAAGGCAAGCGGCAATGCGGGCAAAGATAAACGCGACGCAGAGACAACCAGAGAGAGAGAGAGAGAGAGAGAAGACAGTGTGTGAGAGCGAGTTGGGAGATGGAAAAACAAAAGGTCAAAAAGTTTGCAGAAAAGTGTGTGAAAAAGTAAGTGAAAATGGGTTAAGCAAATGCCAAGAGCACAACAAAAGAGGCCGCACAAATAAAATGCAGGCCAGCTTCAGCTTCAACTTCAACGCCAATGCCACGCCCACGCCCACGCACACATCAGTCGAATACGCGGGACAGCGTACAACGGTGCGTATAATGAATATTAATAAATGCGCCACTGAATTAATTAATGACACGCAGCATTTTCAATTAGCAACAAGACGCAACAAGCAAAACGACGTCGTCCAGCAGACAGCGAACAAGACGTTTAACAAGGCCACACAAATAAGTTGCCCGAGGGGCAACGACAGCTGTTCATGGAAGGGGAAGGGGAAGGGGCAGGGGCAGGAGCAAACACCGTGGTTTGCCTAATTAAAATTTAATTAATTAACAATGCGATGGGCGCAAATGGCCAATGGAAAAGTGTCGAAATTCGGCAAATAGCCGCCATCTGTTTTGTCGACAAAAGATTTTCCATTTTTCGAAACATCAAGATGGATTTTTGTTTCATCGGTGGCAAGTAGCAAGCAGTGGCAAGTGGCAAGTGGCAAGATGGGCACGTGCCGCAGCATGCCACACAACACATGGCTCAAAAATTCTATTGATTTCATTTCTTCTTCGTCGCTTTGTCGTAATTGTTGCTTCAATATGCCACATCATTTTCGGCTCATTAATCACTCGACCATTTTCATTAGCCACGACCAAAGTTTCTTGGCGCTCTCTCTAATTACATTTCGATGCTGCCCCCAAAATACAAAAAAAAAAGATGAAAGCCAAATGAAAATATTTTATAGATTTTCAGCCCACAACAAACAACAAGGCCATAAATACCATCGACCATTGACCACATTTTCTATGTTCTACACTCTCTCTTTCATAATGTGAAATTAGGAAATTAACAAAATTCTCATTTCAATTCATTTGATTCAGTGAATCGCAAGTAATTGAAAATCAATTGCCAAAGTGAATCGACAAGGCATCAACACCTATTTTGAACTGATGAATCCCATTTTTAGCAATCAACTCTGTCCTTTGGAATAGTCAACTAAACTGTGATTGCCAGCAAACTTATTGCCAATTTATATCTACTATCTAGAAATAGTTTTTCTATAGTTGTAATTGAATAACTTGGTTTGATATTGGTGCAAATTTGAAGAGCAAGTTTTATGCACAGCAACTGAGTTAAAGCTGGCATTAAAAGACGTACGTAAACTGAAATTTTGTGGTTGAAATTCGATTCAGCTGTAACAAACTTGTTTTGTGCTTCAATTTGTGGCAATCCAATATTGAATTTAAACTAATTTCTACTCCTTACATAATAAACAAGTCAGAAAGATAAAGTCGAGTGTTCTCGACTGTGAGCCACCCGCAACTTATTTTGAATTATAGTAAAACAGTGCGGTATTATTCCTAATATACCACAAAAATACTAAATATATATAGTATATAGTACTACATTTAAAATATACCATAGTAAAATTTAGCGGAATTATTGTTAAGATATACTAAAATTACTAAATCAAAAATACTGCAAATATACCAAATGCTATATTTGGTATATTATTATAGTAATACATTCAAAATATACCATTTAGTATAAAATATACCAGATTGTCAGACAAAATCAAAAATACTGCAAATATACCAAATGCTATATTTGGTATATTATTATAGTAATACATTCAAAATATACCATTTAGTATAAAATATACCAGATTGTCAGACAAAGACCCGTAGTATATAGGCGTTTCCCTAAATAGTTATAATACCCGTTTCTTCTATAAGTAGCTGGTATAAATATAAAGTATTTCATTATACAACACTTCAACTGCTTTATTGTCAACTCTAAGCTCACTTGTGAACTCAGCTTAGTTTCCCAAATGCAATTTCTTTTGCATAACATGTCTTGCATATTGCATATAATTCTTTTTGTCAGTCAAAATAACTTGAATAGTTTGGAAGAAAAACTTGTCTCACGTTTTTGGACAATAAACCAATTGGTTGTGTAAACAGATTGATTGTCTATGAATGATCTGTGAGTGAAGCATTAAAGCCAAAGTGCATTTCGTCGATTGCGCAACTAAATTCCAATCAAACTCGAAAGTCAACTCAATATTTTGGCAACAATTTGTGTGAAGCGAAGCGCACAATGTTGGCCGCAAATGTTGCAACTTGCATGTCAAGCTGTGTCCAGCAGAAGAAGACGAGGGGGAGTGGCAGTGGCAGAGGCAGAGACGAGGAGTGTATCCATTGGCAGCACGTTCGGCACGTTGCTGGCCATTTGGCACATTTGACGACAGTGACAATTATCGATCAGAGGCACGCACAATGCCGCTTAAATGGGGCAGAGGCGCAACGCAGCAACACAACGAAGCGAAGCGCATCCTTGGCCTCATTTGCATAAATGACGGGCATGCAACGCAGCTTCCCTCTTGTTTCCCCTCTCCGCCACTCTTTCGAATGGGCACAAAAAGTGCCTCACACACACACAGAGAACAGAGAGCAGAGAGAGAGTGGCATGCTCGTCATTTTGTGCGTCGCCGTTGTTGCAACTATTGTTGCAATAATAGCCCTTAAACATTTACGGCCTGCGCCATGCAATCAAAGGGATTTTGTTGCATGTCCTTGTTGTTGCAAGTGCTTACTTTGCGGCTTTAGTTAAGCGACTTTAAGCTGCTTAAACGAGACCAAAGCACAGAGCACACAGAATGGACGACAGCTAAATCGAATGGGCGGAGCAAAGGCGGTGGCGGGGGGGCGTGGACAAATCAAAGCTGCTAAATGAAATGTCTTCATTAAATTAAACTGGCGACGAAAATGAAAATGAAAATGACGAAAAACGAACGAAATGCTTTGAGCCATGTTTTATGGGCCAAGGCAAAAGAAATATGCGGCGATAAAGTGTAGTATGGGGAGAGAAAGGGAGGGAGGGAGGAAGCGTGGTGAAGCAGCTGCAGTGCCACAGTCAAGAGATCTGCCGCCTCCCCCTTCCCTTCTCCTTCCCGAGAGTCGAGGCCAGTAATTGCCGAGTGTTTTATTGCCAAATTTTAGAGCTCCTAAGTCTACGTCTAACGTCGAACATTTGTCAGGGCCGAGGCGCCAACAGAGCTGTCTCCTTGCCCCACCTCCCTACCTCCCTCTACCACCCCCCCTCCCATCTCCCTCACGCTTGCTGTCTCGCCTGCAATCTCTTCGCATTTCGCCCATAAATTTTGGCACTTGACTTTTCGCGTGGAATTCATTAGTTTTTCTCTGTCTCTGTCTCTGACTCTCGAGTCGAAGTCATTGCTGAGGGCAAATTAAATTACATTTAATTGCTTGGCTCATAACTTGGCCAGAGAGAGAGAGTCCCTTAAGATTGCAGCCTGCCACTGATAATAATGCTGCCATATGTTGTTGGCCTCGGGGCACAGTTCACTTATTTGTCATCATTAGACAAATGTCCAGAACTTGCATTCTGAGTGGCACAAACTGAATTTCGTTGCAAGCTTGCTTCTGACAGCTGCAGCTTCAGCTTATATTTTTGTTGATTTTCAAGTGAGAGAGAACTGCAAGCGATAGCTAATATAAATGCATGTAATACATTTTGGGGCACCAGCAGCAGCAGCAAACACTCAAGTCACAGTTGCTGAGGCACAGTTTGAAGTGCGACACCAGAAGACCAAAAGTGGCAGCTGCAGGCGTCAGTTACTTCAAGTGTCTTTCGGTTGTATTGCCAAGTGTGAGTTGGCTAAGCTTTTCTCTCTCTTCTCTCTCTATCTTCTTCATTAGAGTTGGGGGCATTATTAACCAAAGTAATGCTGCAGGCTCCAAAGTTAAGAGAGAGAGATATTTAAATGCATTTCGAAGACAAGCCACTTAATCATCGTCTTGGCAATTGCCACTCTTCTCATCTCTTCTCTGTACTTGACTCAAGTGTTGCTTCTCAAGCATTGTTCTTGAACTTGCTCTTGACGCAAACACTTGGCCAAAAAACCGAATGAACTTGCTCCGGAAACATTTCGTGCAATTCATAAAAATTAATTAAGAACTAGCTGTGAGCTCTGCTGTGCTGTGGCTTTGCTGTCAAACACTTGACCACGCGCCAAGTGAGTGAACCAAACACACAGCTTGAGACGTCGTCTTCTGTCCTACAAGTTATTGCCAGTGTTATTGTCTTCTTGTTATTTCAGACTATTGACCAGTTTGCCCTCAAGTTAAGTCAAGATAGACAGAGAGAGAGAGTCTCTTCTCTTTGGTCGTCAACAACTTGTACATTATTTCATCTAGATTTTTGTGTGTCCGCTGTGTCTTTAGTTTGTTCAAGTTGTTATTTCAATTTTTCACTCGCACTCGCTACTCGAGTTCCAGCTGATGTTTGACCGCAGTCCGAAGACAACAACAGCATCCCTTCACTCCCTTTTTTGGGGGCACGTTGCGGTTGCCTGAGGTTCCGGACTCGCAACGTTGTGGTGATAAATTTGCAGCTTTTACTCTTGCAGCAGCAGCAGCAGTGGCAGCAACTGCTTCGGCTGTGGCAAGTTTGCAGCATAAATCGCCGTCAAGTGTATTTAAATTCGCATTTGGACAGTTTTCAATTGAGTTTCGCGGTTGCTGCGGTTCTTCTCGGTTCTCTACTTTGACTCGCCCCAAAAAGTATGCAACACTAATTATAAGTTGGTAACCAAAGCATAGCTGAAACTCGGATCCCGAGAGCTCGAAGAAGCCCATTACCATCAAGCACACCAGATTAGACAATTTCGGCATGTTTGATTAAACAGCACTTATCAAGGACTCTACTGTGGAGCCTACTCTTCGCTCGACCAAAAGTCAAAGATGCCTGCCTATATCTATGCCAAAATATATGGAACTGAAACGGGTTTTGCTTTTGCTCTGTGGTGCCAAAAGTCGCGAGTCGAGTCAAGTTGAGTTGAGTTGAGTTTCGAGTTTTTGCTGCTAGTGAAATAAAGATGCCCGCTGTATCATCGACTTGAAATTAGAAGAGCCAAAACGAGGCAACAAAGGGGCGGGAAGGGGTAGGGAAGAAAGCGAATGTTGCGCAGGATTCATTTCAAAAGTTTGCTAATGGTTTTAAGCGTAATGAAGCCGGAAATTAGTAAACATTTTGCACAGTGTCACTAGCTGCAACCAACTCTAAATTCAATTCAATCCGCTAAAACAGCTTGCTAAACAAACTTTATACAAAGCACATTAAATGCGAAGATAAAAGCTACTTATATGATTTATTCTAAAAGAGTGAAATGTATGCGACGAAATTTAATGTTGAGAGTCATTAAATTGCATAATTTCGCAATGCAAATTTAGCTTATTTAAGAATAAAATCAAAGTAAATAGACTTACCATTTGTGTGCAGCATTTGTGTGAGCACTGAAATATAAATGAGAAATGTTTTAATATTAATGAAAATATCACATGCCAAATGTTTGGTATATTGATTTAGCATTTCTTGGAGGCACAAAGTTCTAAAACCATTGTATCCCATTTTAAACACTTCTGTTAGATCAAGTTGAATCACAATTATAATAAAAATACTTAGTTTTAAAAGATATAGCATCCTTTGCTGTCACTAAACTCAATTTCGAATGGAAAATCATCGTAACAGAAATATATATTAGTTCTGATTAAACACAATCTAAAATTTGTAGCCATTTTGAACCACTGTGCAAGCAGCTCGTCAGCCTCAACTTCTTGCCTTGCCCTTTGCTGCTCTATTGCTCGTTGTAGAAAGCTGTTGTTGATGTTGTTGTTGTGCTATTTAAAGGGTAAGCCATCATCAAGCAAACTGTAGAAGAGCTCTTCCCTCCGCTATCCCTCTCTCCCTCTCACTCACTCTCTTTCTGCCTCACTCTTAGCCTCGCATTCGCTGGCTGGCTTCTGACTGAGGTCTCATTGTCTAAGCGAAGCTTTTGTTAGTTAATTCATTTGAAGTTTGCAACTAAAAGTTTTAATGTTGCCGCTTTGAATTTGGCTAAAATGGATAATTATTTTAACAAATTGTGCAAAATGCTTAACAAAAACTTGGCAACATCCTTTGGCGTTGCGTCTGCCAGGCGTCTAAGACGCTGCGGTTGCTTCTACACCTTGCCTTCGCTGTTTGGATTGTCTGGTGTGTAGGCTCTGCTTTGCTCTCTCTCTTTCTCTCTTTGAAGTTCAACTGTTGAGCAACCCAACCGAGCTATGCCACGACTCATAACTCAAAACTCAACACGCCGCAGAAACTTTGAAGATGCTGCTGCAGTCGCCCACACCGCAACAGCAACAGCAACATCAACACAGCAAGCAACACCGCAGATGCTTAACTGCTTTGCCGCGCCTTCAGCCCACATTTTAATTAGTCGCATTTGTTGCAAAGCATCCAATTTAATGCACTTGAAATCATTTTCGCAAAGTTTCCGACAACAATCGTGACTGCCAATTTCTGAGCAGAGAGAGCGAGAGAGAGAGAAAGAGAGAGAGAGGGAAAGTCTGGGAGAGTGGGAAGCACATTTAAAATCCGAACTGCAAATGAAATAATTGCCAAACGTTTTAAGCATGCAAAGCGACAAAATTTGACACAGCAACAAGTGAGTTCCAGCAAACGAAAACGCCAAAAATGCAACAGTTTAGAAAATAGTTCAATAAACTAAAATGTGCTAAACTTAAAGAAAGAAACAACTAAAGTTGACTGTTTAATGGTAAAAGTGACAAAGCTACTATTTATGATTAAGCAACTCTATACTTCCAGCAACCAAAACCACCAAAAATTCAACAGCTTAAAAAATAGTTTTATAAACAGAAAGTCCCTTTAAATAATTGTTTAGCAATGTGTTAAACTTAAAAAAGAAACCACTTAAGATACCGATTTAGCGGTGAAATTTCTAACTTGGAATTCAATACCAATGTATGATCAAAAATTATCTCAAACCTAAAGATATAAACAATTTAAGTTAGCGAATTGGCGGCGAAAGTGTTTTGTGGCATGCGCGCAATCAGAATACTTGAGCGGAAATCATTAAAAAGTATCTCAGATCAGAGTGAGTCATAAATATACAAGTTAAACAGCATTTAGCATTGGCGAAATGGTTGAGAAAGTATTTTGCGAGTACACAATTTCTAAATTCATGCCAAAAAGGGGCAAGCAGAAGGCGGAGGAGGAGTTTTGAAAATCAACGAGGAGCGAGTGCGTCATTTGTTGCTCTCTATGTTGGCTACGTGCATCGCATGGCGATTGTCGAAAATTTCCGGCAATGGGCGCAACTTTTAACACAATTTATAAACGCAACACAATTTATAGAATTTTTGAATTAAATGCAAAGTATACGACTATAGAGAATTGTGTTGCCAGCCTCCCGCTCACTCTCTTTGCTTGCATAAAAGTTGGAACAACTCCCCCACACACATAAACACACACACACACAAACACACACACACACACACACACACACACACACACAGCTTGAAGCCTGATGCCGGAAAGCAAACAGCAGCCGCTTCTGGCTTGTGGCAATTACCGAGGACCACAGCAGAAAAGGCCACTGCAGAAAGTTGGCCCCGAAAAAGTCGGCAGCTCTGATGCGAATTTAGTAGTCGAACCTAAGCTCACAAACATTTTAAATACGAGTGGGGAGAGGGGAGATAAGGGGAAGAGTGGAGCAAACATTACGTGTATTTTATATTTTCAGCTATTTTAAAGCTTTTTGGGGATCTACATATTTAATTGATAACAATTTACAATCGCATTTACATAATTGAATAATTTGCGAGTCGAGCATTAAGCGATTTTCATTTCACATTCCCTTTCCCAATACCCTAACCAAAGGGTATTGCAAACTGAGCGAGATGTTTGTCTTCCAAGTATTTAAATAACAGAATTCATTCATTCAATTAAATCCATTTCAGTCATGAATGAATTTCTATATTTGAATTTCAGTGTATTTAAAACTCTTCATAGTTTCAACTCTTCTCTCTCATATTTTTGTATTAATTGCAATTTTATCGCACTTGCAGCTTAATTAGTGCAGTTTTTTTGCGCGCAAAATGCATAGAAAATATCAATTACAATCAAATTAGAATTATAATTTCATATTATGCAATATTTGCACACGAATCAAATCATTTACTCATGCAAACGAACAAATTAAATTCGTGTCAAAAACCAATTTTCAATTCAACTTTGTGTCAATAATATCCATAAGCGTTTAATAAATTCACTTCACTATTTAAATTCACTTAATTTAATTGCAAGTAAATTCGTAAATTGTCTTTAAGAATTCTGCATTGTTATCGCTGCAAATGTGCTGCCTTAATTTCCCCAGCTCGAGATTAATTTTTGTGCCGTGCTGTTAACAACATTTGCGTTTTGAGTTCTCTATTTTTTTGGTGCCGTTCTTTGTGCACTTTTTTGTGCGGCTTTTGCATATTTATGCAATTAAAATTGCAAATATGCTGTAACACAGCCCAACACCATGCTCTTCCTTTTCCCTTTTCCCCCTTTTCCATTTCTCGCTACCTTTTTGCGACACGCCAAAAAGAGGCCTCAAATCACACGGCAAACGAGGCGTATGCGCAATTTTCACTCATTTTATTTGTACTCTTTTCGGTAAATATTGCAAAACTGCAAAAGTGTATTTTAAAATCATTTTAAAATTCCCAACCTCTCTTTCTCTCTCCCCCTTCTCTGATTGTTGTCGCTGTCCATCGTCAAGTGATTAATCCCTTAAGCACTTTGATAGTCCATCACAATTATTGCTGCGAGCGCATCAGCGCAGCAAAAAATATGCTAAAGATTACTGTACATCAATTTGTAATTGCATTTTTTACTCCTTAGATATTTATGAGATATTTGTAATTGTATGAATATCCATTATTTCTTCTGTAGTGCATACACAATTCATTCTTTTTGTGATCATATACAAATTGTGAAAGTTATTTAAGAAATACTTTGGCTAACGGTCTGGTATATTGTGCACTCTGTAGTATATTACTAGTACCAAATATAGCCATTGGTATATTATGTTGGTATATTTCATACACAATTTGTTACGGCTATCTCACAGATGAGCACACTCAACTTTCATACTTGATTATTAATAAAATATAAATTTAATAGCAAGTGCTTCTTTATTCAATTCTTGACGTTAATCTTCTTTACTCTTATTATTTCTGAACTTAATATAATATGAATTTACTTACAAATGTTTCTCTATTCATTTCTTTACTTTATTCTTCTTTACTTGTATTCTTTCAAAACTATTTGAACTTATTCTCCTAGCTCTTTCTTCTTCTTATTTTGTTGAAATGTTTGCTTCTTTAATTTCAAGAGTTCTCTCCAAACAAATAGTCTAAATTCTTTAGACTGACTTCCCCCAAAAATAAAACAATCTAATCCACTTTGACCACACTTCCCAAATCTCTTACAAAATGCACGCTAATTTGCCTATAAATCTCACTCCTCCTCCTCATTCGTTTCATCTCTCAACTATCCACAACAGTCTTTCCTCAATTGCGTTCTTATAGATTAGCAAATTATGCAGTTTAGAATGCAATCAGATAAAGATAAGAGGCAATGCGATCTCTCAAGGATAGCTCGACAGTTTTCGAATTGGATGCGTGCTGTGACAATTGCATGATTGTGTTTGCCACAACACGTTGCAAGTGTGTGTGTGTGTGTGTGTGGCACAAGCACAATGCTTGACTAAGATTGAATGCCCATCGAAGTGACAGAACGCTGCAGCAGCAGCCAACAGCCAACAGCGATGTCGTGGCAATGTCAATTGGATTTGCATTGACACACAATGTGAAGCGTGTGGCACGAGTGGCAAGTGGCAAGTGGCAGTGGCAACTGATTCGTGGTGCAGCTTCTGGTTTTGTTTTGATTGGTTGCGGCATAAATTTGCAATAAATTGCAGCGTTGTATACACAATGAAGACATTACGTATACGCCACTTGGTGCCTGGTGGCGCACGGAACGTGCCACAAGCCACACGCAAAATGTATTAGAAACGGAAACAGCTCAAGGGAAACACTTGAGCAGCACAGCAAAATACGATTACGCTACGATAAAGGGCAGCACCCAAAATCAGGCCAAAAGAGGGAGTTGAAGTTGGAGTTGGAGTTGGAGAAGCAATTTGTTGAGTGCGCGCCGCGTGCAACAAGTGCCACCAACCAGCAAACTATCGAAACTAGGCAAGAGAGAGAACGAAAGAGAGAACAAGAGAAAGAGAGAGAGGGAGGTAAAGTTACAAGCATTGCTTGCAGACGGCGGGCCGCATAAAAATTTATGATTATGTTAAAATGTAAAAGTGCCAAAGGGGCCAAAGCAGCAAGAAAGACAGAGAGAGAGAGAGAAGGGGAGCGAAAGAGAGAGAGCGAGTATAAGTGTAGCAGCAGGTGAGCGAAATTGTGTTAATGTTGCTTGCGACTCGCAAAGGATTCACCTGGCGAAGACCAAAAGGCGTTGCAGATGTTCGACTTGGGCGAAAAGATTCTTTCGCTTCTCTTTCCTCTCGCTTGCTATGTAAAATATGATTGTGCTGCTCAACGAAAATGCGACAAAACTGATGACGACAACGAGAGTCGGTATTATGCCAAGGAATGACACTAAAACAGCGTTGACAAATGGTTGCTTGCAATTTGTCATGCCTCGAAAAGAGAGAGAAAAGCGGAAGAAAAGCAGCTGCTACAGCAGCCAAAACTTCAAGGCAGGGTATTAGCTAGTGCAGCATACTCTTTCGCTACCTATTCAATACATATATTTTCTTACTTTGCCACCGCCTGACAGTCATCTCAGAGACCGAGCGCACAGACTGGAAGTCAGAAGGCAGTTTTGTTTAACTTTTAACTTGGCTGGATTTGTGTCAGTTGCTGTCATCGTGGCAAAAGCAACAGCAATAGCAACAGAGCAAAGCAGAGTCGAAGACAGAAACAGAGTCGCAGTCAGAGGGTCAGAGGTTAAGCAAACTTTGACAACAGCTGCGGCAGCCCCCCGAAAAGCGTCTAGACACAAGTTTACGAGTCTGATTTTGTCTAGGTTGTAAATTACATATTTGCCAGCATTATCTATGACAAATTGTGGCTTTGCTGGCTCAGCGAGTGCAAAGCAAAATCAGCAAGCGAATCGCAAATTATATTATAGCATTGATGGGAGTCAGACAATGACGAACTATCAGGTGAGAAAAGCTTAGAATGAATGACGACAAGTGTCGATTATAGAAGGTTTTGATAAGTTTTAATAAGAGTTATGCAAATACCAAAAGATATCGTAGATATTACAATGAATGAATTACTAGTTGAGAGTGGACTAAGAATGGAGTTAAGACCACATTTTAAGTAGAGTTCTTTAATATAACAAGTTCGTCTTTTGATTCAAGCTTTCAACTCTTTAGTCAGCTTAATACATATTGTAAGTAAGATGTCTTATTCTGATTCTCTACAAATTCTCTACAGCAAATATACAAATACAAAACTAAACTATGAATGAACTAGTTGAGAGCGAATTAAGAGTAAAGTTAACACCTGTATTCAATAAACCTTCTACTTCCTTGTTTCTTAAAAAAGTATGTAATAAAGTTACAGTCGATTGGGTTCAACTTCGAAATACTCGTTATCCAATTTGAATATTTGAAATAAGCAAAAGAGTGCGTTAATATTCTTAAAATATATCAAATTAATATACCTCAAGAATACTAAAATATACCTACCATAGGCTATATTTTGTATATTGACATAGTAACACATTCAAAATATACCATAAAGTTGTATTAACATTTTTTAAAGTATACAATTTCGTATTAAACCAAATACAACACAAGAATGGGAAGAGTTCAATGAGAATTATTTTTAAAGTGTTAAGTTAATACAACCTTTATTTGTACATTGAGTAGTACATTATTTAGAGCAGCGAAAAAGTTGAGTTGATTTACCTCTCATCATTAGTTAGTCTATAGTCAGCTTTAGAAGACTGATATTGTATAATAGAAACATTGATTGTATTATCACTCTTTTAAGACAGAAATTGGTAAATGAACAATTTAGAAATAATGTTGTATGTATTATACACTAACAATTTCACTATAATCTAACTATATCATCAAGTAAATAATGCTGTATTAATATTCAACTTCTGACAGAGTATGGCAATAACTATATCTATCATCTTCATCTCTTTCTCTCGCTCTTAGTAAACCGACAAATTTTCTACTCAATTTTTGCAATTGCAATAACATTCCTTTGGCTCTTCCTCTCTTTCTGTCTCTCTGTATTTGTATCTCTTTGGGTCTGTGGCAGCAAACGTTGAAATTCCGTTTGTGCTTAGATTTCAGCTTGAATACGCTTTGCAATATCTGCTCTCTCAGTCGAACTCAACTCGAGCTTGAGTTGGAGCTTGAGTTGCAGCATATTTCTTCTGCAGACTGTTGAAAATGACTTCCTGCGGAGGCTGCAATCGCATCCGCCATCCATCCACAGACGAGTCCACAGCACAGTCCACAGATTTAGATTCGCCTTTGGAGATGCCTCAAGATGTCATCCGGCTGTAAACTGCAGCAGTGGCAAGCAAGCATCAAATCGATTATGTTGCTATTACTTCCGGCAGTTGTCGCTGCCAGATGCACATCTTCTTCTTCTGCTTCTTCTTCTTCTTCAGTTGCTACCTCAAGGTGACCCTCCCCGCACTCCTCTCTCTTCACTGTAGTTCCCACATCTTGTAGCAAAAGAAAATTTCCATGCTTATTTTATGATTTCAAGAGTTTCATGTGCGCATTTTTGCTCTCTGACATTTTGAGGCGTCTCCATCCAACAGCTGCAAGTGTCGCTGCCCTTGGGGCACATGCCTCCTTCCCCTTCCCCTTCGCCATTCCTCTCCCACTTCGAGTGGCATTAACAGCCATCAACATAATCAGCAACGCCTCCTGTGTTGTTGACCAGTTGTCTGTGTATGCAGGCATTGAGAGGCAGCTGGCAGGTGGCAGCCACATCATGATGTGGCAGTCAGGCGGCGCATCTGCAACGCATGTACTTGCCACTGGCAGCAGCAGGCGGCAGCCATGAAAATGCATTTTCACCACTGTCCCAAAAAGAGGTCAAGCGTAGGCAGTTGAAGCTGCTTCTTCTCCCGCTGGGCATTCAATTGCCAAAACTCAATTGTCGCTGGCCACACACACAAAATGCACTTGCTGTCGATGTTGTCGCTGTCGCTGTTGCATGCCACGTTAGCCACGTTAGCCTGCGGCTAATTAGCAGCCAATGCGCTAAGCACTTGCACATAATTGGCCCAATAATCTCTCTCACTCTAGTTGTCCCTAGTCACTAGCCAGCAGAACCTTTGATTGATAACAAAGAATGCCAAAGGGGAGAGGAGGGAGAGGGGAGAGGGCGAAGAGAGTTGCGGCCTAATGAGGCAAGTTAATTAGGTAACATTTTCCATGTTGCACCGCAGCTGAGAGTAAAATGCGACTCCTTAAGACCTCCCCTGCGTGCCATCTTACACTCAATTGATTTAATAGGCTTGGGTCATGGCTCATTGTCCTCTCGCATCGTCGTCCAGCAGCAATTCCATTTCCCCTCCTCCCTCTGCCCTACGTTTGTCCTTATTTTATGCGTGTCACATAATAAATCTTATTTGATTTGTTTACTTCCGTTCGTTTGGGTCGTTCAAAGCTCCTTCACATTGTCCTTGTCATTAGGCATGCCCCATTGTTTTGTCTCCCCTCCCCTTTCCCCTCTCTTTTGGTGGCATGTGCGTCACAGCTTCCTTTGCTCTCGACCAGCTAATTCGATTAGCAATTGGCCCATTTAAGTGCCGGGGCCTCGAACAACGGTGGCTCATTTAATTAATAATCGAATTACGCATACGCCACGTGACACACACACAAAACTCTATGCAGCAGCTTATTAAATTGAATACTATGCATACTGCATACTATCGATATATACATATATATATACTATATATCATTTTATTAAATGCAAACTTATTTAATTCAATTAAAGCCACAAGCCGCATTCGGCAGTTGCGACGCATTTAGAAATCCAATTAGCTTCGTTTATTCCTAAGTTAATTTCGCACAAATGCAAATTGACTTTTTGTGCATTCCGCCCTCCCCAATCCTCTCCCCCCTCCCCACCAACTGTGACTATATGTGGTTTTTTGACTTCAATTAAAGCCATCAATCGTTAATAGAGATTCGATGCAACATTAAAGCTGCTAAGCAAATTATCGAGCTGCTTTTAAAAGAAAGAAGTTGATGAAAGAAAAAGAGTTTCTGAGCAAAAATATGTTTAAAGAATGCTATAAGAAGTTCAATTAAAAGAGTTTCAACTGGTGGATTAGAAAAAAACTAAGGAGTGACTCACATAATCAGTTTCGAAACTAAAGTTGATTCATATTAAAAATTGTGTTCTTCAAATATCAAGATCAAATTCTTGAAACTATGGTATATGGTATATTTTGTATGTGGTACTATATAATTCTACTAAATATATAGTTTAAGTATATATTCATTTTGAGTTCAACTTTGCCAAAACGTTTCACTTTTCTTTACTTTTTCCAACTTGCATTTTAAATTGAGTTATGCTTATATAATTAATGTGATTATAAATTCGCTACGCTGCAGCTGCAATGTTATAAATACTTATTATTCAGTCATTTTCACTTTAGTGAATCGTAAAACAGCAAGATGAAGTACTACATTTTATTAGTCTGCCTTTTATACACTTTTGATTTTACTGGATTATTAGATCTTTTTCAAAAAGGCATGGACGAATTGAAAATGCTATTGCAATAACGAAAGTCACTTACCTCAAAATGGTGAGGATAAAATATTGGCTTCATTCACAATTCAATTTGAGAAGCTGCTGTAAAGAGATAAAAGAGAGACAATATATTATTATAAACTATTCATACTAAACAAAATGTAATCAAAAACATAGAATATTTCTATGAAATTTAATTTTAAATTGAAATGCAAATAAAATGATTCAACTATAATAATAATATAGTAATAATAATACTAACCAAAAAAATAATCACAAATAAAATGGGAATATTTATCCCAACTAATTATCAAAATTAAAGGAATTTTCTTGATCTTGACTTGACTCCATAAATATTAATATAAAATTAATTAAATTGGTTCGCTTTAAAATAAACAAATTAAACACAAATAGTATACAAATTTGAATGCAAAAATAAAAAGCAAATATCTTGACTAAATGCAACAAATATTTTTACTAAGTTAAAATGTTTCCACTACACAAAAAGTAATCATAAAGAAAATATAAATATCTATAAAATTCCCTTATTTTAAAGTGTTGAAAATCTTTTTCGAAATCTTGTCAAATTTTCACCAAAAATTCAAAGCTTTTGCTAAGGTGTTTTTCACGTTGTCTGGTTTTGGGGCGCAGACGATGATTCAATCAAGTTGATTTTTGGTTTTGTCAACTCTCGATGGGATATCAAAAATCAATTCGATGAGTTCTAGCCAACTATTTCCTGAGTTATTTTCCGATTTCCGGCAGCAGCTTTGAGTGCAAAGTGGAGAAAGGAAAGAGTAAAGAGTGAAGAGTGTAAAGTGTGTGTGCAGTGAGTGTGTGGCACATCAAATTAATCTTCACCCTTTCGTGGCACATTGGCAATCTGTTACATGACACGAGGTGGGGGAGGAGAAGGGGAAGGGGAAGGGGGGAAAAGAGTGAAGGCGACATCAAGTCAAACACTTTACTTGGATGCTATTACTTAAGCACATGTTTTATAATAAGATTCCGAGGAGGGCAACGCAAACGATTTTTCATGTGCCTGCTCGAACGTGTCGCCTGGGAGACGTTCCCCTTCCCCCCCTTTCCCTACTCGAGTGTGTTGCATTTATGGATGATTGTGGGGCTAACGGTCTACTTGGCTAACAGGACAATCAGTCATTTTGTTTGAGGCACGCGCTTTCTTCGCTGTTCTTCGTCAAAGCAAAAATGTGTCCAAAGGTTGCCCCAAGTGTTTGACTTTTGTTGTGTGTTGTGCGTGGCACACACACACTTTTGCACCTCACACACACACACACACACTTTCAATTCAGCACACACGTTAATCCATCAAAGTCGCTCGCTTGCTCCGCAAGGCGAATTTAATCAAGGCTTGTCGAGATTTGATTTTCAGCAGCAGCAGCAGCAAATTCAAATGGCCAAAGAATGAGAGAGAGGCAGATAGAGTAAGAAAGAGAGAGAGAGAGCGAGAACGTAGATTGCCTCTGACAAAATAACCGCAAATTAAATTTGCTGCCAAATGTTTCATTGAGAAAAGGCAAACCACAGTTTTCTAATTAATGCCAGAGACAGACAACAAACAAAGCGAGACAGAGAGAAGGAGAGAGAGAGAGAGGGAGTTGGACGACAGACGACACCTTAACACCTGTCACACCCACACACACACACACACAAACACACACACACACACGCCGACTAATGTGTCTCGAGCCTTTTGTTTGGCATCATTAAGTTTTGTGGGCGTCTTGTTAACATTTATGGTTATTGTTTTCGCATGTGTGTGTGTTTGTGTGTGTGTGTTTGAGGGCGTTTAACTGTACATTTGTAAGTGGGCGTGGCATGCCTCAAATAATACTATATCTCTCTCTCTGACTGTGTCTAAAATATATGCATGCAATTATTTGAGCCCTCATTTCCAATGCCTTTAATTAGTTGCCTTCAATTTAACTAGCTAAAGTTGCTTTGCTGTTGGCCACACACACACACACACACACACACACACACACACACACACACACACACACACACACACACACACACACACACACACAAACACACACACAGTGGCTGCCAAAAGTATGCACATAATCCACAAGCTGACGCGCTTTAGCATGCTTCAAATATTTACAAATCGCATTTTCACATTCCCTTCCCCCCTTTCCCCCTCCTCCTTCCTTTACCTATCTGTTATGTAATATTGTTAAGGTCTGGAACAAGAGTAGCAAAAAAAAAAAAAAGAAGAAGAAAAACAGAGAAGCTGCAGCAATGTTGCAACATTTTATCAGATTATACAAAATGCAACTTCCTCTGTTTCGTATTTTCTTCTCTCTCTCTCTCTTTCTTCCTCTTCCTCGTCATAAGCGAAATCCGTGTAACCGATATTCGTGTGTGTGTGTGTGTTTGTGTGTGTGAAGGAAGCAACGCGGTCGCAAGTTGCTTTTTTGTGGCAAAAGATGGCGAAAAGTTGCAAGAAAAACATGCGGCAAACTCATGCATACATATATCTCCATCTCCATCTCCCTCTCTCCCTCTCACTTCCTCTCTCTCTCTCGCTCTCGGAAACATTAAAATTGTATTTGCTCAGCTTCTGTTGCAACATCTTCAAGCTTGGGAGTCAAAAGCTGCCACAGCTATCGAAAATCAAAGTCAACTTCAAAGCGAACGCGCAACCTGCAATTGCAACAGCAACAGCCACTATCTTGCCTCCTTCTCCCACACTCTCTACCTCTCTCCCTCTCTTTCACTCTGTGTCAATATTTACAAGTATTTTTCTCAGCATTCGACTTGCTCGCATTTTTGCTCGCAGCTTTCATGCACAAAAAGTGTGCAGATACTTTTAATACCAACTATAAATATTTATAGATATTTCACAGGCTGCAAATACTCTAAATACTTGTTTATTATTTCTTGTTTGCCATTGTCATTGGCATTCTTCTCCATCTCCATCTTCTTCTGCTTCTCCTTCTCTTTCTTCGAGTGCTCATTCAAAATGTATATTTGCTTATAAATAAATGCACAGGTAATGCAAGACGAGCAGTTACCCTGTAAAATGTTTCAAGATCTGATAATAGAAAACTTTACTCAAACTTATTTTGGAGTTGAAGTTTTGATTCCTTTCACTTTTAACCTCGTTGAGAAGTTTGTATTGAGACAATCTGAATTTTAGACTTGATTTATTCTATAATATTTTGGTAAAGTTCTTAAGCAATTTATAGAAATAACGTTACCTAGTTGAGCACTCTATTTTAAAGGATTTACAGAAAACAAAAGCAATACAAATTACGATCTTCTTTGGAAGTGAATGTTAGATTGAGACCAAATATAAATGTAAGCACAATTAAGTTGTTTTAAGATGAAAGAATTCGGAAAAGTAAAAATAAACTAAATTGGTGTCAAATAGTTTGATGTTCAATTTGTCATGATTCCGTTAAAGTTGTAAAAATAAAATAATTGTTAATGATGTTTAAAGTTATTACGAGATGAAAGAATAGAGTGCGATATTTATTTTAAAATATACCGAATGAATATTACGCAAAAATATTAAGACTATATTTGGTATATTGATGTAGTACTATATTCATATACTATATAAGAATATATCAGATTGTCATTGCCCATACAAAAGTACATATTTATTATATATCTGCTCAATTTTTATTCGATCCCAACCAAGTTTTTAGAAATTTATGATCTGCGAGCAAACATAAGAGCACTTCTCAAGACGAATTACATCTCTATCTCATATAGTCTTTAAGATCTGTGTATTTATACAGACGGACAGACAGACAAAAGAAGAAAACAAATTTTATTTTTTAGTGTTATACCAATATTACTATTTTATACTCTTAGTTTGTTACCTATCTTTCATCACTACATTACCAGCTCATCATACCCTTTAGTTGCACAATTAGAGGGCATTAAAAGCTGTCAAGTTATTAGAATGTCAGCTGCTTGAGTGATACGTTTATGCATTAACCTTATATCTGATTCCAGCTGCCTTCAGAAGTTGTTGTTTTTGTTGCTGTTGCTTTTGCTTTTGCTATTTCTGTTGCTGCTTATCCTTATCAATCTCTATTAAACGACGCTCCTGATCACGTTTTTGAGCCTTGAGCAGCATTTTTGATGCAGCGCAGCGCATCGCATCGCATCGCAGCATCAACTACTTTTCTGGCTGGGCAAAAAGCCATGACAAATGGCCAGCATAGTGCATATTTATGATAGCTCACACATACACACACACACTAGCATACACACACACACACACTCACACTCAAGGCCAGTTGAGGTTGTATTCGATGTTGTTGTTGTTGTTGCTTTTGCTGTTGCACTTGTTGTGAAGCTCGGATAAAATGCCAGCAGAAAGTTTATACGCACGTAGTCAATTACTCACACCCCGCCCAGCAGCCCATAGAACACACACACACACACCAACACACACTTGATTGTACACATGTTGTATGCATTGTCATATTCCATTTTGACTATGGAATGTGCACAAGAAAATGCTTTAAAATCGATTTTTAAATGCAAGTCTTAACGAATATTTCACTTCCCCCCCTCCGCCTCTGCAATGTTAGTCGAATTTCAGCACAACAACAACAAGAACAACAACAACAACAGCATCAATACTGCATGAGCCATAAAATTGAAAGTAATTTCCAGACTACAACTAGCAATTGGTATGTAAATCTATGACAATTACATTTGGTATTTAACTGGCCAAGTGCCAGACTGAGTTACTGTTAATTAGAAAATTGTTTAAGTCAATGCTGCAAGCGATTCTCAATAAAAATCGACGCCAGCTGCAATTTCCATTGAACAAAAGCTTTGACAAAGCAACATGAATAATTTGAAAAGTGGCGCGCAAGTCAAGCAGTGTACTTCTTACTTCTCACACTGCTTGGTTGCACAGCTTGCTTAACAGCACTGCCCTTGTCAACTGTGATACGAAATTATTACAGTTTAAAATGTTTAAGTTGACGTTGAATTTAAATTGCCATTTGGATTTTTATATTCCAATTTTTATGTTCAAATATACGTAATAAAGAAATGTATGTTTCTACAAAACACATAGGAAAGACAAACGTCACCTTAGGAGGAATCTTCACTGTCGGAGGAGACGAGCATGTGCATAAACGACAAGACCACCAACAAAGCGTAGCACTTGATAACTGCGAGCAGAAGGCAACTAATCAGAAATCACACAACAGCAATTGCAACTCACTTGTTGTGCCCACCAAGAGTGCCACAAACAGCGGTATCGAAAGTTTGCCCCTCGTATAGTTCAGAATGAAAAAGATGGCCAGGAAAATGGTCGTGAAAATGCCCCACATGAGATACGTGAAAATAATTCCAGTAGATTCCTAAAGCGAATGTTTATCGACACAAATTTGGAAGGTTGACAAACGAAAGACTCACATGTTCCTGCAGCGTGGAGACTAGCATCAATATGGCCAGAATGCAGGAGGTGCCCAAGGAGATGATAATCATCGATTCCATGAGCTCAACAAAGCCATATTCACGAATCATATAATACACGCTATAGCCATAGATGGCTATCTCGGTGTAAGCAATGAGACGGCAGCCGAATCGCAGTGAAAAGATGAATAGAAAATGTTCTAGATAGAACATATTTCTCGGTTTTGCAAAGAGGCAACGGCAGGCAACTAGATTCGAGTTATTTCTAATGTTTTTGTAAAGCCCAAAAAATGTACGTTTTATTCTGGATAGAAAAATAAAATATATATATATATATATGTTTAATACACAGTAAAGTATCGTGTGTCTACACTCTACTACAGAGTCATAGATAGGCGCGTTAACAGATATATTTTCTTTAATTATTATTAGTTGTTGCTGTAGTTGTTTTTTGGACTGGCGCGAGTTTAAGAAGCGAGGTTGCAATGCGAATGAATTGTGTGCTGCTTTCTACTGCTTGGTTGCACTGCTTTCACAACAGCACTTTCCTTCTCTCTCTTTGAGTGTGAACTTAAAACTCCGAAGAAGACATTAGAAAATTACAAAATAACAACTACGCAAAATGTGTTAAATGCTAAATACACAAAATTATTAACCATAATATTATTTAGTAGTAGTAGCTTTTGCATGTTGTTGTGCGGCTTCGATTCTATTTCACATCTATTTAGGCAGATTCCCTTGGGGAATTATTTTAGTCAACATTTGCGTACAACAAAAAAGCTTTTTCAGTTTCTCTCTATATATATAAATAAAGTGTTTATATATGTATATCTTGTTGTGGTTCCATATGTTTTATAACATTAACGTTTCATTAAAGTTCTAGTTCTGTTGTGTGTGTGTTTTTAATGTGTTTTATGATGAAATTAAGCCCCAAAGAGAGAGTTTAGTACTCAATGGGATTGGGATCGCGCGGTTTGCGGGAATACTTGAGGCCGAGGTTCTCGCTCACATCGTCGATGACGTCCAGCGCATAGTCTAGTTGCTCCTTGGTATGTGCCGCCGACAAACAGAACCGAATGCGTCCCTCCATGATGGGCGTGGCCGGGAAACCAGCGCCCACAACTGCAATGTGACGCGTTGTCAGCGTGCGAATGACGGCACTAAGAGGAGATTACACACAAGATTAGAGAAAGGAACTTTCAACGAATGCATCACTCTGCTAGCTCACCCAATCTTCGAGAAGAGATAGACCAACATGGGCACCACGGGCGAATCCTCGTGACCGTAGGTGATGACGCCAATCTGGGCGAGACGTCGACGGAAATAGCGCGTGTTCCTGGCCAGCTGCTGGATCTTGTTGCGTCCGGTGTTGGTGCCATCCTCGCCCATGATGATGCTCATCGAGGTGTAGATCTGTTGCACAATGGGCGGCGAAATGGAGCCAGCGTAGCAATGGGCGTGGCTATTGGCACGCAGATAGTCAATCAGTTTCTAAACGGAGTAGAGAAACACCTGATGTAATTCTGCTTTCATTTCTACTATTCACTTCGTTTACCTTGCTGCCCGCAATGTAGCCACCGGCGCTGCCAAAGCTCTTGGTGAACGTGCCCATCAGTATGTCCACATCCTTGGGATCCGCTTTGAAGTAGTCGACTACGCCACGTCCGTTGGGACCCATCGAGCCAACGCTGTGCGCTTCGTCCAGATACAAATACGCCTTGTACTTCTTCTTCAGCGCAATGATCTCGGGGAGTCGCACAATCGAACCCTCCATGCTGAAAATGCCCTCGACGAGAATGAGGATCTTCTTGTAGGGTTTGCCCCCATCCTTGGGGTTGCCATAGCAGACGCCATTGCGCAGCACTCGCTCCAGATCCTTCATGCTGTTGTGCTTAAACACTTTTGTGGTCGCTCCCGACAAACGCAGTCCGAGAATAATCGAAGCGTGGTTCTTCTCATCGCTCACCACGAGACATTTGGGACCCAGTAGAGCGGGTAGATTCAAAGCATTCGTGGCGAATCCCATGCCAAAGACAATGGCATCCTCGACGCCACAATATCTCGCCGTCAAGCGTTCCAGATCAATGTGCAACTGCGTGTTGCCGAGCTCACAGCGGGAGCTGCAATAGGCCAAACCCTTCTCCCGAGCACGCTGCTCCGATTCATCGGCACAACGTCCCGTGGCGGAGGCAAAGCCGAGATAGTTGTATGAACCCAAGTTCAAGCAACGCGTCTCGGTGCCCGTGAATCGAAAACTCCAGCCATAATCGTCAGTGACGCGATCCTTGAGTATCAGCTCATCGCCAGGCACGCTGCAAATGGGACGATTCCAGCAATCCCTCACTCTCCGATACACGTAGCGGGAGTAGAAGCTCTCGAAGGCATCGTAGAGCGTCACGTAGCCATCGCGCGCCTTCTCGGTGGCCACCTTGGGCACAAAGAGCAGCTGGTTGATGTAGCCGAGGATCATGAGTAGATAGAAACCCAGATAGGTCAGGCAGGCGGTGTGAAGTGGCACATCCTCGAAGGAGGTCTTCTGATAGTGTTCCTGCTCCGCAGTGAGCACTCCGTCCGCTTGGCTGGGCTTGAACTTGTCGCTCCGCTTGTCGCTCTTCTCCGCGTGTCCATTCGCCGGATGGTAGCTGCCCTCCTCTGCACTCTGTGGGTGTTAAGTTAGACACATTAGACTCAGCTTTTCATGTATGATTGATGGGGGGGGGGGACTCTCGATGGGCAGCAGACACAGCAAAGCAAACACACACGCACACTCACAGCTCAGGGAGGAAGTTGGCTTATCGCAACGCACTTGAAATTAATGCCACGTTATCAGCGGGCGTCAGTTTGATTAATCTATGCTGCGATCTCAGCCAGGCCGCATGTTTAACATCTGGCTGGGAATGAATGGGTAGCCGTTGAATTATAATCAGAGATAAGCTGGGAGAAGCTTCGGAACAGCTGTTTTAGCCACCAGCTTGAGAGCGATTCCAGTTGATTTTTGATGCAGATTAGATTGGTGATAGAAATCAAACTTTTTTGATGATTTCAGATGAGCTCCGAATAGTTGAAGATGATGAGTATAAGTATTGAAATTCTATGATGTTTGACGATATTAAATGTAGGATTTCCAATATGATTATTAAGGAGATTGAATTTTGAAAGATGCAAAGACAGTTTTTATGAAGCTAGTGCATGATTTCAGATGAGTTCCAATTAGTTGTCGATGAGGTTTTGAAGAGTGTTGATTTTCGATGGAGATTAAGATGGAGATTGTGCTAGAATACTGCAAACTTTTATTCTGATTTTGACTGACATCGATGATCGTTAAAAAAGTGCTGATTTTCGAAATTTTGATAAATTTCATAAAGATTGAAGGTAGAAAGAAGTGAACGAATTATTTATGCAGCTTGTGGATTTCAGATGAGTGTTTATTAAAGTGTTGATATGATGATTTTGGATGTTGTTTGAAATTAAAGATGATTGTAGTGAAATTGTTTGATGAATTTAAAGTATTATGCGAGAATCCAGATAATCTATGAGATGATTAATTTGTTCCTTGTAATAGCAGATTTGTTTGGATGTTTCCCTCCGATTTTTAATAATTTAGTTGGAGAGAAGCTCGAACCTAACATAACAAACTTGGACAGATGATTTCCCATTGAAAGTAGCACAACAAATAAAGTATTATCGATGACTTTATGTTAATATTTTGATGAATTTAAAGATGTTTGATTTAATATCCATTTGAACCAGTTTTAGATGAAGATAATGTTGATAATATCGCAGTGAATGATGGTGACGATGAAATTTCAGCTGAATCCAATTGCAATATTCAAATAATTCTACCATATACAAAAGCAATGTTTAAAAAACTCGAAAAAATAACCGGGTAAACAACTGTTTAAAGCTTTTATTTTTTATGAAGGCGTTTCAAGTTGTTTGAAGTTGTTTATGGGGGAGTATTATATGGAACCCTCTTAAAATATAATTGGCAAAAGTGTTAGTTTAGCAAATCTATTGGCAAACAAATTGAAAAAGCTTCCAGCTAATTGACAACTGGGAATAAACAAAGTACAATTGTATTCGGAAAGAATCACAGCCCATAGAATTGAAAAGAGAATTTTGTGATCCCAAGAGGTGCTATAGTCAAAGACCTTTGGGTAATCAACACCTGACCTGCATCTAATATTGGTATGTCACAGTATCAGTATGAAAAAACAAGCAAGCTACAGTCGAGTGTGTTCGACTGTGAGATACCCGCTATCTTTCTTTCGAATTATACCAAATTGTCAGACAAAATTCAAGTACCGCAAAAATACTAAAATTATACTGCATATTACTATTTTCAAAATATACCATAGAGAAGAAAATATACCAAACTGTCAGCCAACATAATAATACCATAAAAATACTGAAAATATACCATATAGTATTATAAATAAAATATACCATAGTGATAAATATACCAAAAATACTAAAATTACTCTATATCGTACTATTATCAAAATATACAATGGATTGATAAATATACCAAATTGTCACTCAACATTATAATACCAAAAAATATACTAAAAGTTATGCATAAAGTGCAAAATATGCAAAATTTGTCAGCCAAAGCTATAATATCGCAAAAATACTAAAAATATATAGTACTACTTTTAAAATATACCAAATTGTCAATCAAAGGTGTAATACCCTTCTATCCAAATAGGCATCAGGTATAAAAACCTCAACGAGAACTGTTGTTGTTGTGTGGTCAATCAGCCAATTAACATTTAACTAACAGAATACAACAAAAAACAAAATCAGTCTTCAAAGCGTACAGTGAAGTCATGCAAAAGAGAGTAAACGCTCTTTTTAGTTACTATGCGCGTTCTCTCTTCTCTTTTGTGCATTTTATCGAAGCCATATAAGTAGAACCTGCCTCTAACTAAAGTCGAAAGCAAAAGTGTAGCATGCCACACTTGTTCATTGGTGCGTAAACTTATTAATTAATCAAAAGATAGTCTAATGTTGGGGCGGATATCGAACACTCTAATGAATAATCCAACTTGGAAACATTTCTCTTCTCTCTCTTTCAGTTAAGCTCATTAGCTGGGCAGTTTTTATGTGATGTTTATTGTTATTATTTATGGTTCGCGAGACTCTCGGGGTTACTCTATATATAAAAAGCTAAATTATATAACAATGGAGAGAGAGCTCGCAATATGTCGTGTTTATTATCGTCGCGACTCCCAACTTGTTTATAATATCAAAATATCAGAAACGCAACGACGACTCCGAATTTTGCACGCAATTGCAAATGTAGTGGAAAGTGTACTCAACTATATCCGATTATATAGATACACTGCACAGTTTTATGGCTGGGCAAGAGAGCTGATAAATAAATAAATCGAGTACAATCGAGTACACGACACACAACAAATGCTTGTAAGCCAGCCGAGTACAACAAGCATAGATAATGATTTATAATTTGAGAGTTCGGTATTCGAGCTATCAGATAATAAACAGACATGACTCTATCAGAGTTGTGAACAGGGGACAGGCAGCAAACCACTTTTGTTACTCAATTAACTGAGTTTAACCCCAACTGCGACAACTCAAATAAAAAACTTAACCTGACACTACTGAAAACTGATTCTCTGATATCACGTAACTCGGGTAAACTTGGAGTTAAAGTGTTGAAACTTGGTATATAAAGTACTTAAGGGATTTTTCTTCATAAAAGTTATTTAAATAAAAAAAAATGTATAACACATTTGTTATACAAGTTCCTAGTATAGTTTCCTTTTGAAAATGGGATCCCAAGTCTTCAAAGGGAAGTTTTAATATCTTTAATATATTCTACAATGGTTTTCCTTGCTTTTGAGAAGGTTGTAAGTTAATCTCTGTTATCTCCTCAGTTTAAATTATGCAATTTTGGTATCAGTGTTCACAATACTGATAATGTCAGACTGAATCGATTAAATATTATCAACATGACGAGGATTTTCTTGACGTTATACTAGTAAAATGTTTATTACAAGTGACTAATAAAAATTCCCATTGAAAACAGTCTTTGAAAGCCGATCTTTGCAATTCAGATATACATATTATATTATATTATTATAATCATAGTTTCAACTGTATAATGGCGATTATTGAACCTACATTTAATTGCTCATTTAAGATAATTGCATGAAATTATAATGGAGTTTGACTAAAAATAACTTCTTTATGTAAAATATCGTTTATTTATATAAAATTTTTATAGTTCGTATAGTATTGTAATTGAAATGCACTCAGAAATACTTCTCCCCTATTATAAAGCAAAAATGTACTGTGGAAGCTTATTAGCTTAAAACGCTTTTGAATTCGAATGAAAAATCAATTAAAATATGATTTGAAATCAAGTTTATCTCTACTGCAGAAATGTTCGATAAGAAAATCAACGCCTTTGCAAAGTCCGAAAATTATCTCTTTGGAAAAAGTAAAACAAAAAAAAGAACGCACCCAAAAATAATATGTAGAGTAATCAAAAAGCATTTGTGAGGGGCAAATGATTCACCCTAAAAGGAAGAAGAAGAAGCAGAGTTAAACCATGCGAACCGCATTCTCCAAAAGCTTTACGTAAAATTCTTGTGTATTGTGTTGAGTATTAGCTGATAAGAAATGTGTTATGAGTGGGCGAGTGTGTGTGTGTTTTAGTGTGTGTGTGTTTTAGTGTGTGTGTGTGAGTGATGGTGGTCTGACGATAGCCCAAATGTAGATATGAGGTGGGTTACAGGGTGTGTACGGTACGGTCGCCTAAGTGCAGGTGAGTGTAGCACAGGGCGCTGTAACAGCAGCATAAACAAACAGAGGCCAGAGGACACATGTCCCAATTGTAGTTGCCGGGGCAACCAAAACAAACAAAAGAGCGAAGCGAGCAAAAGAGAGAAACGAAAGTGTAAAGTGAAGTGGAGTGGGGAAGGCAAACACTGCAGACTGCAGTCTGCAGAACGAACAGCTGAGAAAAAGTGACCTAGAAACCTAGGCGAGTGCAAGAGGGCGCCACTTGCATAGCCCATCTCGCTCGGCTCCCCTTGAAAAACGCATTAAACACAGCAGCTGACTGCACACACTCACAAACATTCTAGCTCTCTTCTTTTCGTTTTTGGCGCGTCGCTCTCTTCACACACATGCCCGCTGTTCGCCTGCTTAATCATACGCGCAACTCTTTGCACACAAACACACACACACACACTTATAAAATCAATGAAGCGCCGGCACGAGGCGAAGAAGAAGAAGAAGAAGCAGCAGAAAAAGCATAAAAAGCAAGAGCAAAATCTTCTGTGACTTCTGCTGCTTCTTCTTCGTGTTCGTGCTGCCTCGCCTTGAATATGTGTTCAAGTGTGTGTGTGTGTTTTTTATTTTTTGGGACTCACCTTGAAATTAAGGCCTCCAGAACGTGTGCGAATTTCAGTGTACGCCGGTGCCGAAAACTTGAGTTCCTTTAATCGCAGCAGTTGCTCCTCTGTTTCCTCACCATTTTGTTGCTGCTGCTCATCACTTTTCTGCCGCTGCTCCACGAATGTCGTATGATTCGGAATGTGTCCATTGCTAATTGGAGTGCTTGATTTCACGCTGCCGTTCCCGTTACTGTGGACGTAACTCTGCTCAAAGCCGGCACTGTCGTCGTCCAAGTTGCCCATTTTCAACGAATTTTCACTAATTTATTTATTCACTACACTCACACACACACACTACACACCGCGAATAATACTTTTTATTTTTGCGCTGGCCCCGCACAAAACCGTTCACTAGCGCGTCAAAGCAAAGAGTAATTTTCTATGGTGGAATACGCACCATAAGAGGGCAGCGCTCAACACCCTGTTAACGCGTATGGTGAATTGCTCACACAGCTGACATCGTGCCAGCCGATAGATCGATACAATCGACTGTTAAGACGGTGATGTTAACGCAAAAAAATGTTATGGCACTGGAGTGCAACTGGAACTGTTTTGCACAACAGCAGTTGGCAACGCCAGCATTAACAGAACGTCGACAATGTTAAAATTGAATGAAATAATTTAAACTCGCTACACCAATAGCGGCAACGCCTTTATTTAATTTAGTAAATTATCGAAATAATTAAATTATTAAAGGAATACAAATTTATCTATTCAAAATCATTCATCACATCGCGCAACATTCAAACGAAGCAGTTTGTTAAGCATTTGTATATCAAGCAGTAAATGTCACCAAGCAGTTAACTACAAACACATGCTGCACATATCAAGCAGTGCATGACACTGCCGTAAAGAAGCATATAGGAAGCAGTTGTGAAACTTTATACCGCCTAAAGCAGTTCAATTTAAATTTGAAATTCAATTTGAAAAATCCTTTTCGAATGGCAAATTTTCAACTCGTCGCATGAATAAATCTACATGCGAAATATATATATAGATTCGTTTCGAATGCGGCAACGCAACAAGAAAAATGTGCGTAAAGCGGCAAAGCGGCAATCGTAGTAAAATTCATGAGGCCCCGCAAAGTGCGTTGACTTGAGATTCGGAGACTCGAGACTTGACTCGACTTGACTTGACTTGACTTGACATTTCAATAGAAGAATAATAGGCCTATAGCTCGCGCAAATCGGAATAATCTGAAGCGTCTGTGAGATCAACAAAAAAATTCAAGAAAAGAAAACGAAATTTCATTAGATTCTTTTTGGTTTGGATTTTTGTTTTGTTTTCCTTTTGCGGAAGAATTTGAGCAATTTGTAAATGAGCCTGAAGCTTGTGTGGCATGGAGTGGGTGTGAAAGACTATTGACTCACTTCAAGGATTTTGTAGACAAAATACATTTTGAAAACAAAACATTGAACTCACGAATTATGCGTCGAATTTGCTTAACGTAAACAACAACAACAATAACGACGACGTAAATGCGAAGCTAGAAGAAGATAAATCTTGGAATATAATAAAAGAAAAAAGCAGCAATAAAAAAGTCGCGACACATTCAATTGCAGCAATTCAATTGTAATTAAGTTGAAATTATCGCCAAAGATGCGATAAATCTCTAACGATCAATTCTCGCTTATTATGTAGGCAGCTAACTGCGCTGCTGACTGCGACTGCGACTGAGGCAGCGACTGCGACTGCGACTGCATATGCAAAATGCCAACACGTTCCCTCCTCAGTCGAAGTCGAAGTTGGAGGAAAATGATCATTGCATCGATATGCAAATTGCCAAATTGTCGTCATCGCCATCGCTGTTATTGTTGTTGTTGTTGTTATTGCTTTTGTTGTTGTTGCTACTGTCAGCCCTAACCCTTTTACTGCTTTGAGTATGTGCGAGCGAGAAGGAAGGGAGCAGGGAAGAGGAAGAGCTAACCCAGCAAGCAGGTCACGTTGAGCTGCGATCTTGGCAAACTCTTCCAAGAGATGGCGGCACCCTAAAACAACAGCAGCTAAAACTGATTCAACTTAACACCGACTAAGCAGATGCTCTTATCTGTAATATCGAATTGAGGATAAACTCGAATTGAAGATGAGAATACAAAACGAGTAGCTGAAAAAAGTATATCAATAAATATAGAAAGATCAAGAATTTTGTAAACTAAATTATATGTTGCTGTCAATTATTGAAATAACTTTGTTTCTATCTTTCACTTCTACACCTAAAGCTACGTTAAGATCACAATATTCATTTCAGTATACAAAATATACCAAACAATCAAATTTTCTATCGTCAAAAATACTAATTTCAATAAAATTATAATAGATTCTTCTCAGTTTCAGAGTTATCCCAAAGAACAAAATATACGAAAAAGCATAAATATGCCAACATTTAAAAATGCTTTAATAATAATAATAAAAAAAATAAAAACTGCTCTTTACAATTCAAATAAAGAAAGAAATATTTTATTATGTTTAAAAGTGGAAACAAGACAAGAGTTTGACATCTGCAAAGTTTATAAGCCACCAAAATGAAAAAAAAAAATAGAAGCTGTTCTTCATCATTAATAAAATGTTCAAGTTATCATTAAGTTTCCTAAATTAATTCTTCGCTTAAAAGTTGTTCTTCAGAATAATTATGAATAAGTCGTTTTTAAAGTGTAGATGATTTTGTTGTCGTTTGTTTCACTTGACATAATTAAACCAAGTTAAAAAAGTTTCATTTAGTTCTAAACCAATTCTTTGTCTGTTCTCTTATAAGCTTCACAAACTGTTCCCTAAAGCTGTTGTACCCTTAATTTCCCTCACTTTAAACGAAGGCAAGGGCACAAAGTGAATTACGAGCTGCAAGTTGGCCAATATTCGAAATATTCGAAAAAAGATTCAGAATCTGAAACTGAAACTGAACTCAAACTGAAGCTTATCGCAGACAGTAAAAGACACAATCAGCGACTTATTCAATGCGAATTGAATGCCAAAATTTGTGTTGCTGTTGTTGCCAGTTGCAACAGCAACAGTTGCTGTTGTTAATGTTGCTGCTGCTGCTATTTGCACTTTTGGTTTATTGTCGATTATTTGCAACGCGGGGGTTCAAGTACATTCGATTTGTCTTCGGTGGGTGACAAAAGATTGTCGCTTATTGCCTGGGGTAATTAAATGGAAAATTGTGTAAGCAGCAACAGCAGTAGAACAACAACTTCTACAACAACAACAGTAACAACAACAACAACAACTTCTACAACAACAACAACAACGAACTGCATTTGTTGTTGTTGTGCCATAAACTCTTGTCGCTTTGCATAATTACGACTTTGTGCGCTTAATAAATAAGAAAAGTGCAGACCAGCCTCCACTTCTCCCCCCTCACTCCCTTCCTCTAACCAGGCACACTCCTCTGTCAACCACCCCTCCCCCTCCTCACTCCCCTTAATGCCCCTTTTAAGCGGTGTAAAAGCGTCGCGGGCGTTGCTCTAACAAGCATAAAAACGCGCTGAAATCAGTTTCGTCTAACGGCAGCAACATTTGCATATGTGTGTGTGAGTCTCTCTCTGTCTGTGTGTGTGTGTGCGAATGTGCGTGTGTGGGAGTCTGCTGGTGCAACTGTTGTTGTTGTTGTCGCCGATGAATCACACGTGATATTTGCGTTGCAGTTGCTGAACTTTTGTCTCGTTTATCTCCCTCTCAATACACTTTTTACGCTTCGGGCATCGCGCTTTTATCGTCGAGTTGAGTCTATCGACTGAACCGGTTCGCTTTCAAGGAGGTTTCTTATTTAGAATGAAACGAAAACTTAAGAAATAAAGCTAACATTTTTCGTTAAAACGCTAAAATTACTTTACATTATTCCGTTTTTTTAATAAAAGGTGTCTGAACCGGTTCGCTTGCTTCAAAAAACCATTTCAAAGAGGTTTTCCTATTTCTAATGAATATGTAAATAAAGCTAGCATTGGGTGGCAAAGTTAGAGATACAGTGGTAAAAATTACCTCACATTATTTCTTCTTTTCTTAAAATAAGTTGCCTGAACCGGTTCACTTCATTTTTTAACTCATTCTAAAGTGGTTCTGCTTTATAATGAGCCAACAATTTTAAAAATATTGCCTACATTAGGTGCGAAATTGAATTTAACCGATAAAATTACTTCTGCATTAGTACTTTTCCCAATATAAGATTTGTAAACCGGTTCAGTGCGGTTTTTGGTATATTATTTTTTAAGTATTCTATGAAAATTGTTTAAATTTGCTAAATCAACACGTAATTATATATTATTTTGAAGAAAACTTAACACAAGCATCTACTTCACAATATAAAAATAAGCAAAAAGGCATTTAAAATCGGTTATATGAACCGGAAGAAAGAAACGCGTTCTAACTAATATCTTTAGAGTTAAAGATTTAAGTTATGCAGTAATTTATATATATTATTATTACTTATTGCCTTCTAATTTTGTTCTTCAGCAAAAAGTTTTAACAAAGCTTTAAACTTGCTGCTCTGAACCGGTTCAAATGAATATTGTTAAGTGCTAAAACTTTAGGTAAGCCAAATCTTCTTGAAAAAGATGCAAAATGAAAGCAGGTTTCAACTTAATTTGAAAGTAGTTCACAAATGAGCTAAAACTGTTGTCGAATTGCCAATTTACAGCCACTTTCACAATTTATGATTATTTCCACGGTTAGCAAATTGAACTTACAAAAAGCGTTTTTCTGGCCCCACTTAACAAGCTGTAATAAACAAATTTCCTAGGCAAGTGTATGCTTAATTCGTTGTAAGTTCAAACTTAACTAGCTTTATATTTATTTGCCTGGCTGACGCGCCTGGCTTTCAAGTGGACTTTGTGCCAGGCAAAAGGCAACGAAAAAAAGCTAGAGTTAGGAAAAGCGAGAAGTAAAGTGAGGCAACAGGCAACGCCAAGTTGACATTTTCATTATGCGACTTGTGACTGGGGGCCAAGTGTCGTTCGCCATTGCCACCGGCGGCGACAACAACAACAACAGCAACAACTGTTGCAACAACAACAACAACAATGCGGTAAACAGCAATTACAACAACTAACTGAGGGGCGTGGCCGGGGCACTCAGTCAACGCGATTTTCAAACGCGTTGACAGTTTTGCTTGTCAATCGCTTTTTACGTATCTCTTGAGAGAGTCCAAACTTCTCCGTAGGTGTTTTTTCTCTATTCTTTTTTTCCGTTTTTTTGTCGTTTTTTACAACTGCGCGACATGTGATTAAGCTGTGAAACGCGCCAGTTTTGATTTGAGCTGCGAAATGCAACTGCAACTTGAACAGCAACAACAACAACAAATCACATTGAGTGTATAAACAATTGTCAATCATTTAGCGTAGACTGCGAGTACAAAACAAAAAGAAGGCATATCCCAACAAACAAACAATTAAGCAAAACAATGGAAGGTAGTATATTTACATAAACAATCTAGTATACTATTTGTAGTGTAGTATATACTGCAATATGTTTAAATTTAGTTGAATATTGGAGCAGAGAAGAAAAGTAGGCAAACAAATAATTGGGGAAAAACAATGTAAGGTAGTATATTTTCATATATAGTATATTATATATAGTATATACTGCAATGTAAGAATATTTTGTTAAAAGAAGAAAAAGCAGAAGAATAAAGCAGGCCTATCCCAATAAACAAACAATTAGCAAAAGCAATGAAAGAAAGTATATATACATATGTATGTACAGTATATTATTTAAAGTGTGGTATATACTGAAAGATGTTTATATTTAATTGAATATTGGAGCAGAGAAGAAAAGAAGGCCTATCTCAACAAACAAATAATTGGAAAATATAGTAGTAGTATATTTATATAATATTTATAGTATGTTATATATAGTATAAAATATACTGCAATGTAATAATACTTAGTCAAATATTCGATCAGAAAATCCCAATAAACAAACAATTAGGAAAAGCAATGAAAGATAGTATATATACATATGTATGTACAGTATATTATTTAAAGTATACTATATACTGAAAGATGTTTATATTTAATTGAATATTGAAGCAGAAATTCAAAAACTATTCTTGCTGCATATAAAATTTGTTGGTAATTCATTTATTTTTTATTTAATCATATTCAATCTAGTATTAAATACTAAGCAAAACTTGGCTGCGTTTGATAGCTCTACCAACATTTTAATAGAGATTCACTATTCTAAATATGCCATAGTTTAAAAAGTATTAACACTCTTTGCTTAGTATATATGCAAATATAAATGCTTTTCCCCCTTTTGTAACTTAAGTGAATGAAAATTAGGAAAATTTTTAGCTTGCTTTTATAATTTTGCTAACCTTCAATGAATTTCTATACTTTTGTTGCTAAATAGATTTTTCAATTTCCAATTATCATATCTTTCTTTGTTATTTTATATTATAAGATTTGAAATTTTCTTTTTGTGTATCGTTTTCTCATTTTCTGAAAGAGTGCTTTTTATTTAACTTTGAGTAATCTTCAAAACACTTTTCCTATTTAAAATCAATGATTAGCTACACTTTTTTGCCTTCATATATAAAATAAATTGAATAAATTGAATAATAGCATGTATTGAATAATTTTCTACTAACAACTCTCCAATATATTTCCTAGCTAAGTGCATTACAATTTTCTTTTATTTCTTACATAATCAAGTGCAACTTTTGGTGTATTTTTAAATGTTTTTGGTATTGACAGCATTTTGTGTAGATATTGCGATATGCGTTGAACACTCGTTAAGCGTCACAAATTACAAAAAGAAGCCAAGCAACGAGACGCGAAGCAACAACAACATCGAGTGCAACATCAAATTGCAATTATCGCAGTGTGGCAAAAAGGAAGCAACACAAAGCTGACCCCAAAAAGAGAGGCAAAAGCAAATAGCAAACAGCAAACAGCAACTCGAAACAAAGACAACAACAACATTGACAAGGAGAGCAAACAACGAAGCTAAGCAAGTGTCCAGAGCAACAATTGTTGCAACAACAACAACTGCAACTAATGCAACTTGCTGCTTGAAAAGCTGTTGCGACTATTCGAAAGTGATTTTCACATGGGCAATTAATGTTTCAATAAACGATATTCTAGCTGCAACAACAACTTTGGTTGCTGCTGCTGCTGGGGAGGCATCAACAACAAATTTGTTGGCAACTTGCAACTGTTGCCGTGTTGCCAGCAACATATTGCTGCTGCTGCCGCCTCATGTTGCAGCTGGAAAATGTTATTGAAATTGGCTTTTTATGTTTATGAAAACGGCCGCTGAACTGCCGACTTGCCACAGCAGCAAGAGGAGGAGGAGGGAAGAGGGGAGGGAAAGCATCTTAAGCAGAGTATTTCTGTGTATAGATTCGGTTTCGGGTTCGAGTTGCTCTCGCACTCTCGGCGTTAATTGCTGCCATTTGCAATCGTATTTATGGCTCACGCCTCGCTCACGTTTTGGCCATCAACTGCCATCAACTGCCATCAACAACAGCAACAACAGCAACAACAACAACAGCAATCTAGACAACAACAACAACAACTTTGAGTACAACAACTTCGAGAGTGCGTACAAAATGTTTTGCTAATTGCCAATTTTATTGGCCAGCTAATTTGTGGGCGGCAGCCATCGAAAAGTCAAGAGTCGCGATTCGAATTCGGATTCAGATTCGGTTTGTGTGGCAAGTTGCCACTAGACGCGCCTCACTCCCCTCCTCTTTTGCCCCCTCTCTTCTCTAGCAACTCACATTGGGGGCAACAACAGTTGTTCTTCGATTTCGCAGAATTCTATAACGAGCCTTCTTTTCCATGAATGGAATCGCATTTCACTGCAAACTAAACACGAAAAACCAAATAACAAATTGGCATCTAAATGCATTTTAACAATTTATGCGCAAATTTCTGAAATTGCGCTTGCTTCGCCTTTAAATTGTTGTAGCCAAAGGTATCACAAGAAACATATCAATAATTGCGAGTAGATTATGCAAAGTAGAAAAGTTGAAACAAAGAGAAAATGTGGAAGTTTGCTAAAGTTCTGAATGAATTTCTACACTACTAACAATTATTTTCACTATTAATTCCACAATTTTAGGCATTTAATTTAGAAAATAATTGCACTTACCTTATAGTCATTTCCATTGTCCGTCATATATCTGCAACAAAATAAAAACTTCATTATAAGACATACAATTATAAATGAATATAAGTAAGCTAAAACATTGAAAAACCATTCATTAAAATTTAAAACATATTTTTATACATTTATATGTATATAAATTAAACTTAAACAACTTTAATTTTGCAACTATAAAATAGTCTTAATTCTAGAACATTTTTGAATAAAATTCATATAATGAAATACTAAAAATATTAAAGCTACAAAATCGTTGCTAAAGAGCAGTCGCTGCAAAGAAACTTTGTCTGCTAAATAGATTTTAAATGATCGGTAAAAACAAAGAAACAAACTTTCAAAGATATTTTAAAATATATTCAGATTGGAGCCTGGAAATCTTCTTAAAATTGATTTAAATGAGTACAGTATTAATGATACCCGAAACTTTAATTGCCATCAGATAGTAGATTGTTTAATTTGGCTGACAATCTGATATATATTCTGTGTTCTCTGGTATATTTTGAATGCAGTACTTTTGTGATATCCTAAATACAGCATTCGTTATATTTTAGTATTTTTATGGGCTGGTATACTTTGTACTCTATGGTATATTTTAAATGTAACACAATACCAATATCCCATATATATGCGAAGGTATATTTTAGTATTTTTATGGTATATTTGTAGAATATACCACACTCGACTGTAGTTTTCTTACAACTATTTTAAAGCCTTGTTAAATTCACATAATAATAATAATTTGCAATAAATGATTCATATATTAAATGTTACTGAAAACATTTGATTCGTTTTTTTTTTCTTAAGGATTTCTCCCCTACAGCTTTAGCTTAAGTTAGGTTCATTATATGTTCGTTGTAATCAATTGATGATAGTGAGCAAAGTTTCACTGTGAAATGGTTGCACTTTGCATGGCAATCAATGAGGCGTCGCATTCCACATGTTGCACTGAACTGTGAAGAGGAGTCGTCTCTCAGTCAGCCTAAGGTCAATTATGCTGTCTTCTTGCAACTGAGTTTGACCTGTGTGGAAGCTGCTGTTGCAGTTGCAGCCAAGGCTATGAATGCACACAATCTATGACTGAGTTAGTTGGCTGTTGGTTCTCTCTATAATTTCGGTGGCATGCCACAACGGAGGCGAACTTGCCACATGCAAATCTGCCTGCTGTATTTTGGACCCTTTTGGACAGCCAACACTTTGAGCTTCTTTCTGTTTTTGTTTTTTTTTGTTGCGAGTTGTAACTAGCACTTAACTTGGCTTTGATTTGAAGTTCGTGTCCCTATGCGAACTCCAACACCTTGCCATCCGAAAGAGATGGCAAGCGAGAGAGAGAGCGAGAGAGGCAACTGCAGTTGCTGTTTGAGTGAGTGATTACCGTTGTTTTGTGGCTTCGCAACGCGGTCGCAACAGGTTACCCATGGGAAAACCTGCCCCAGCCAAGCAATTACCTTCAGACTCCAGCTGCCTGCCACCCCCTGCCACCCCCTCCTCCCCTTGCCCCCCCTCCCCCAAGAAGTGCTGCTCCCATCGTCTGCTGCTGCTGCTGCTGATTTTGATTTTGAAATTTGAACTTGAGGCTAAAGGTAAAAATTGTTTGCCAAGTAAATGGCGCATAACGAGGCTGCGAATTGTGGCAAGAGGGGAAAGGGAAGTATGGGGGGAGGCAGCAGACGCTGCCAGCGGGCAAAAGAGTTGGCGTTGGCTGGCCCATAACATTTTGGCCAAACTTGGTGCGTTAGAACGTCGAACGTCGAATATTGGCAACCAACCAACGCCCCACAAACTGCAGTCGTAAAAGTCGTGCAAATGCCAGCAACACAACTTGCAACTTGCAACTGCAACAGCAACAGCAACAAATCAAGCGTCAGGTGCATTTCCATCAGCGATAATTCGCTGTTGTTGTTGTTGCATCGATTGCGGAAAACTTGCAACAGCCGCTGCGCATATCACAGCCAAATGATCTGAACTCGCAGTCGAAGTCGTAGCTGCAACACAATTGTCTTTGCAACTGCAACTGAGCCATATTATTTGCACTTTATTATCACGTTAGCAAAATGAGCAAAACGTGCAGCAATCGAATGAGAGAGAGCGAATAATAGAGGAAGAGAGGAAGAGGAGGGAAGCATGGACAAATGAGACGAAGGCGTATTTGCGCCCACCCGCCCAAAAATAGAGAAAACAACAACATCAAGCAGGTTTGCTCGACTGTGAGATATCTCATAAATATTTCTTTCTAATAATTTCTAATTTAGTTTGCTTTTTAGATTTGAGGTGAAATAAGCAGCGTGTAGAAATTCTTATGCAATGTTGCCAAACTTCTCTGAAAAATACAAAGAAGAAGCATGACGAACTTTTTGAGCAAACTTCAAATTTCAGAGTTATGCATCTCTTCTATTTGTCAAGATCGAAGCGTTTGTTTTAACGGACTTTAAGAAAGACAAGAAACTAAAACCAAAAGACATTCATAAGCAATGTTGCCAAACTTCACAGAGAGAAACAATGAAGAAGAAGCATGACGAACTTCTTGAGCAAACTTCAAATTTCAGAGTTATGCATCTCTTCTATTTGTCAAGATCGAAGCGTTTGTTTTAACGGACTTTAAGAAAGACAAGAAGCTAAAACCAAAAGAAATTCATATGCAATGCTGCCAAACTTCACATAGAGAAATAAAGAAGAAGCATGACAAACTTCTTAAGCAGACTTCAAATCTTAGCGTTATACATCTCTTTCATTTGTCAAGATCGGAGTTTTTGTTTAAACGGACTTTCAGAAATAGGTAACTAAAAGCAACTTTAAAAAGTAAACTAACTTGAAAGAAATTTGCAGTTTTAAAGCTGTTGCTACACTTTGCATATATGTTAATTATGATTCATAAGTTTTAAATAAGAATTTCTTTGTTAATAACTTATAATATATATTAAAATACACGAAAATATTAAGAATATTGAGTTGAAAAGCTTTTGCCAGCTAAATTGAATATCATATTAATTCTATAACATAAGCTTTGAATATAACTATATAATGCTAATAACTTAAATAGTATTTACAATATCCTTAGCCTATAATACCCTTCATCATTTTTGCTTGCCACACGTAGAGAGAATAAAAATAAAGTTGCTGCTGCAGCCGCCGCCTGTTTTGTGTGGCAGCCACATGTTGCAGGCAGCTTGTTGCTTGCTTTGCCGGCTGCCTGGCCAGTGGCTGGCTGCCCGCCTCCACCTTTGACCTTTGCCAGTGCTATCACAACGACAACAACAACAAGAATAGCAACAAATGCAAGTCTAATTTCATATTTATAATGGAATGCAATCAATGAAACTGCAAACTCAGAGGAAGGGGGAGGGGCCAAGGGGGCCTGCTCACATTTGTCTTAATAGCCAAAAACAAAACGTAAAAATATCGAGAAAAAAAAACATTTTTATTCATATTTAATGCTTTCATATTCATTTTTATGCATTTGGCAATCTGTGGCAAAAGGCTAAATACATTTAAGAGGCATGTGCTGCAATGGAGAGTTGCAAGGTGGAGACTGGAGAATGCAGAAAATTGGGAAAAACGTTCAAAACTGTTGCCAAGTGACCAATTCAAGTACAACAATAGATGATAAAAGTAATGATAAGTGCAAGGTATTCATTTGAAATTTGAATATAATTATGTTAACTCTTTAATGCTAAGGAAATATTTAGGCAAAGTCTACTTGAAAAACTTGATAAAACTATCGTAAAGATAGACAGATAAAATAATCGTCAAGATACATTTTATATAACGCTAGAGACAGACAAGCATACACATTTTTATAGTAAAAGAAACTTCACTTTTTCCATAATGCCAAAGAAGATGTTTACTTCAAGACTGCTTAAATATTTACTTTTTTGGTTGATAGATCCTTTGTTTCTTCATGCTCAACTAAATAGTAATGCTTAGTATTGTCTGTAAAAATATTTGTTGAAGAAGAGTTAAGAGTTAAGCATAGATTTCAAGTTTATATCGGAGGTTTTACTAATCGAATTCTATTCCTATTTTATCCTATCCCATTCTATCTTATCATATTCTATTTTATACTATCCTATACTTACCTATGCTATTATCAAGTACTATTCTATATTATCCTACTCTATCCCATCCTAACCTATTCTATTAAATACTATCCTATCCAATTTCATCCTATCCTATTTTTTATTTACTAAACTTTAACAAGTCAATTCATTTCATATCATTCATTCATATCACAGTCCATCATTTTAGTCCTTTATCTACCACACTCATGATTCATCTCTCACTCTCTCGCTCTTTTCTTTTCTCTCTCGTAGTCCCGTCAGCTGATTCACTCGTTATTTCCACTCAGAAAGCTGTGACGTCATCCAGGCTCTCACTCTCTCTGTGTACATTTCTCAGCTGTTGCATGCAACGTGCTCTCACACCCAACGCTGTTGCTCACACTCTGAGCGCGACTGTCGAGATTTTTGCCATAGCAACTGCTTCCATCAATCATTATATTTGTCCCTGAAATCAAACGCAAAAAGCATCCTGTGTGCCAGGCGATCAGCGTCGCATAGCAAGCAACACTTCCGGTGCCGCATTCCAAAGCGTGCCAGCGTAAAATAATTTGCAATACGCAGGATACACACAGAGAAAGCCAGAGAGAGAGAGAGAGAGAAATATGCTGAGCGAAAGCGAGAGAGAAACTGGGAAACAGGGTCATGAAATTAGCACGCGTCGAGTCCTTGAGCCACAAAACAACGGCAAGGACACGAGTGAGAGAGCGAGAGAGAGAGTAAAAGAGAGCAGCTGCTGCTGCTGCTGTTATAGCAACCACGCGGTTTCGTCCTGTTTTCAGTTTTGTTACCGTCTGCGCCTGCTAAATTTTCTGTGCGCCTGCTGCACGAAGGCGCCAAAATTCAACATTTTTCGCTGTGTGCGTGCAACGCAGTGACGTCGCAGAATACAGGACAAGGGTAAAAGGGACAGAAGAAGCGAACGCGGCACTTTTGAGTGGTGGATTTTGGAGTTGGGCTCACTTGAGCTGCCTCCACCTCGGAGTCACTTTTCGAGCCAATGCTGGGGGGATAATCCCATTTTGGCAGCTTGTATTGCTGAGGGATTTAGCATCTCTCCATCTCCATTTCCACTCTATCATCTCTATGCACAATGCACACACACACACACGTATGCAGAGAGTGAGCGTGAGAGCGAGAAAGAGAGCGAGATTGGCTCAAGTGCGCGACACGGCGTAGATTTTACTTCTCAAATGTAATCGGCGCACAGAGTTGAATAGCAGCGAGAGAGCGCAGCAGCATGCAAAGCTGATTGATGCTGGGGGATGTTAGTCACACTCACACGCACACTAGCACAATAGCACACTAGCGCACTCTCTCACACACATACGGAAAACTAAGGCTGACACACATTATCACAGCGACACGCATTTTAGGCGAACAGGCAAGCAAAGCATTCAACAGCGTCACGCATACTAAGAAGAGTGCTATGCTAACGCGTAGAGTGTGTGTGTGTGTGTGTGTGTAGTGTGGAGAGTGGAGAGAGTGTGTAGTGTGGAGAGGGCAGCTTTAATGGGTGGCTCTCTTGCTATCGCTCTCCCACTCTCTCTCGGCAGATTCACGCACACTGCGCTACGACAAACTTGCGGTTCGCGATGAGCGACAAACAGAGACGCAGCAGCTACAGCAGGCCACCACACAGCAGCATCTCCTGTGTATCCCGAAAACAGGCTCTCCCCCTCTCCTGTTCTTCTTCCTTTCTTCTTTCATTCGCTCTCTCATAAACTATCAAAAGTGCGCCACAATTTTTTTTGCTTTCCGTTTGGCATTTCTAATGCAGCTGACGCAGCTGTTGCTTTGCTCTTCCCTCCTCCTTCTCCCTCGCATTCGTTGACGTCACGCGCTTCTGTTGTTGTTGTTTTTTTTCCACTGGCATCGATTTTCACACGCCTCTCTTGGGAAATGATAAGAATGCCAAAAGTTTCAGGCAAACATAAAGCGCGCGTAGCTCGCTGCCTGCTGCGTATTCCCAACGCCCACGCATACACACTAACACATTAGTATACACACCCACGCATACACACACACACACACATACTCGGTACATTCGCAACATCCCGCATCCCAGTTTCAAGGCATAGCAGAGGCGCCACACGCGCCTATGTGCCACATTCTCCATTCGCCAAGTCGATCGATGGAAATTTCTTTATACATTTTTGATAACAGCAAACTCACGCTTCTCCTGCGTATCAGTGTGTATCAGTGTGTGTGTGTGTGCGTGTAATATCGACTATTGAATCAACTGCTGGGATATCAGTAGGCGGTGGCAGCAAACGTTCACTCTGCTACTCAGCAGTGGCATTAAGTCTACCTCGAGTGCCCACTTGAGCGCTATCAAGTGCTTTCTTTTGTTGCCCTTTTGTGGTGACAACTGTTTGTCAACAATTTCAGCTTGCCGAAAACCTTTTCAGCTTGATAAGATTGCTATAAAGCTCTTAAAGTTTATGACTACAATAATTTGTAATCATATAATTGTTTCCTTATCAATAATTTCTCTATAATACTACTCAAACTATTTTATTCATATTTCTACAACTAAAAATTCTAGATTTATTTAATGTTAGTCGAACTTAAGTTGCAATATATGCTGACATATGTTGAGTATATCATATTTTATACCTCTACTTCTTTCAGTTTTATATTCATTTAATTTTAGTCAAAGAATTAATAAAATATTTTTATTATAGCTACTTGCTCTGTATATTTCAATTACATCACTGCAGTTAAGATGATGCTAATTTTTTTCTATTATTGATTATTTTCCTAGTTTGCATTTCTTGAACATTAATTTTGCAGAATGGTAATGAATGACCATTATAGTTACTCTATATACATATATTATATTTCTCATATGAATGATAATATTAAAGTAATAATTTGTAATATTTATTTAATAAGATTTTAATTGACTGATTTAAAGATATTATAGATATTCTTAGATATTTTTAAAACTTACTTTATTAAAGGTTGTTGATCTACTAGTATATTAAGAAACTAAATATAGCTTTCGGTATATTTTAGCATAGTTAGGTATGCCAATTTGGTATATTTTAAGAATAATGATTTGCTTTTTCTAGTACTATTACTATTAGTTTATTGATATACCAATTATAACTTTTAGTATTTTAATTTGGTATCTTATATATAAAATACCACAATGTACTGCTTTTATTAAATGACTATTAGCTAGCTTTCTGACTTGTTTTATATTATTGAAGTTATCATTATGATGATATTTATTTAATATGATTTCTTGCCTTGGGTTTCTATACATCATCGATGGCTAGCGACTCATAAATTCAACTCCCTAAGAACTATCATTGACTTTGCTCTATGTACTTTATTGTTATCAATGAATCACTTGAATAAACAGTCATGCTTTCTTCTACCGTCAATAAATGTGGCAGCAACCATTAACCTAATATACATATTAAAGCAAAGGCAAACTATCGCAATTGATGCATCACTTTTAGGCATCCTTTAGCTATATTTGTGTGCCCATTAAGTTGAGCACTTGAAAAATGTGGCTGGTAAATTGCAGCTGCGTTGTTTGGCAAAGGGCTCGCAGCGTTTTTGATTTGCGCTTTTCAAAGTCATTAAAGCCAAATTAAACGGCCACAAAATCGAACTCAAACGAACTCCACTCCACTCAAATGGCAAATTATTCACTGTCAGGCGCAAAACGAATGCAAATGCAACACTGCAAACAATTGCGGCACCAAACAAAATATTATTGCCAAATGATAGCCACAGTTCTCCTCACTCCTCTCTCACTTGGTTGGCTCCCCCAAAAATAGAAGCGAATCGATGAGTTTGCTGATAACAGAGACAGAGCATTGCAGTTGAACTGACGATCAACTTTGGTTTCGGTTTCGCATTCAAGGCGAGTAGCTTCAGGTCCTAACTGCCGTCAATTGTTGACTTTAATTTGTTTTATTGGCGCAGACTTCGACATCGACTTCGACTTCAGCTTCAACTTCGACTACAACTGCGACTAAAACTGCAACTTGCGACTCAAAGTGATGCAGATAACGCTAACTAAGCGGGTCAGGGCCTGGCTGCCACTGGCCACAGCTCAGAGTAGCGCTCTATTGTTGCCATTGAGGAGGAAGAAGTGCGGGGGGGAGGAAGGTGGTAAGCAGTATGTGCACACACGTCGTATACGCAACCTGAGCACAAACCCATTTCCATGACAATTGAGGAGACACCGAGCAACAAGTAGCTCAAATATTCTATTTGGATATGTTTTTTTGTATTGTTTTTTGTTTTGTTTTGTTGCTTTAATACCTTTAGGAAGTCAAAGTCCACAGCAAAACTATCAGCACACAAACAACAAAAGCCAAAAGTCAAACACACACAAAACAAAATGCGGACTCTCGTATTTACAATAACAAAAGGCGCATTTCGTGGCGAGTTTTCTTCTTCTTCTTCTTCAATAGCAGACAGGTCTCTCTGGGGGAGTCGCAGAGACTAATCAGAATTGTAAGTAGTGCTGCATCCACTTATCTTTTATGTAAATTACCTGCCATAACAATTTCTGACGGTCTACTACGGTTACAATCGGGAAGCGTCGTCGTCGGAAAGACGCTCTGAAGTAAGTTTCAAAGAAATGCGAATAAAAAAAAAATTGAATTGAAATACATATAAATACGAGCAGAGCTGCACACAAAAGCAAATTATTGTCGAAATGTTTAATGACAAACTGTTGATGCCATGTCACGAACTTTCCTCAAACTGCAGGAGCTGCTGCTTCTCTCTGGCAGTCGGTTCACGAGTTTGTAACGGATTTGCGTTCACTTTGGGAAGAGAGAGAGACAAAGGCAACGCTTACCCAATATCCAGATATCCAGGCAGCACTTCTTTCATTCAGTTTCAGTATCAGTATCAGGTTCATGCCCATGACTTCTCAGAGAGAGACACAAACGAACAAAAAGTGTGTGCATGATGAGCAATGAGGCTAGACATCAAGAAATACATTTTAGCAGTAGAAGCTTGGCAATCTGGCAACTTGCAAGATGAATTGCGACTTTCAACTTGATTAAAATCGGTTATTCAACTTTGTCATTCAAATAGTAAATGAACTGAGAGTGCTGTATTAAGTGAATAAGATACTTATTACTGGAAAAACTTTATTTTGAAATACTTAAATTCCCCTAAGTATCGATTAAATAGTATAGAAAGATATTCATTCCTTAACTTAGACAAATTCCTTATTATTTCTGTAATTCTGAAAAAGTTTTAGTTAATCTTATTACAACAATTCAATATAATCTAATTATTTTCATTCCACACTTGTTCTACAAACTCTTCTTTAATTTCCAAGTGTCAAAGTCTTCTGCTTGAATGCTTTTAACTATTATTATGTATTACGTTTTTTTATAAAGTATCTATTAACTTTTCACTTGTCTCCCACTTTATCTACCACAAACTTTTCAAACATATACTAAGCGTTATTTGTCGCAATCTGCGATCAGTCGCAACTTTCGCTTTCTTCGCTTCACTTTTACTTGAACTTCACTTTCATTTAAGTACTCGCTGCTGTTGGGGAATCTCCCGCAGACTGTCTGCGGCATTGAGACTGAGCTCTGCAAAAATTTCCAAGAAATCATTTGGTTACGCATGTTATCAACACACACCTGAACCTCAAAAAAACAAAAAACAACGCTTGTTGTTCTTTCCAACTTCAGTTCTTCAGCTCAGCTCATATATACTCGTATTTACATCTTCGGTGAGTGAATTACTTTTATATTAATGACTTCAATGGAAGTGACCCACAATTTGATTTGCTCGTATTCTCTATTCTCTTTTGGGGCTAAGGTCAAGAGGGAATCGAACGCTGATTTCGACTTCAGAGATGATTTCATCGATTTGGTTTCATCAGCCAAATGAAAAAGAGACAAATTACATATGGATTCGCACATTGCATGCATATCGTATGATATGAATCGTCGCGGCATACGAAAATTGAGAAACGATTATCAATGCGATGCAAATCGGATGATCAGTGTGTGTTTTTGTCACAAAAAGTCATTGCGCCGCAAACTATTGCAGCAGCATATGGCACTCTCCTACATCTTTAGCTTTTCAAACTCAATATACAGTATATCACATGATGATATAGAGAAAGAGAGAGAGTGCATTGATCCAAACGCTATTTCAGGGACACACATATCGATGTTAATATACGATCACCGAGAGAGTACAGTAGTCGACAAATGTGTGGACTTGGGATTTGGGATTTTTTTTTTGAGTTGGGGAGGAACACCTTGAACTTCCACTGACCGACCCGACTTGCTCTGGACTTTTGGAGAAGTCCGTTCTTAATTTATGCGCTAAGCAAGCTAAGATATTCTAAAATACCCCCCAACCAGCAAAATACTCGAAGAACACACACTCGAGAATATTCCCAAAAAGAATACGCGTATATATGACTCTCACATCACAACCACAAATAATTCAATGCATTGCGCCTGCAGATCACGCTAGTTATATGTACGACACAAAAATTCTGTGTGATATGCATGAGATATTTGGCGCCGATTCGATTCGAGCATACGAAATCGAAATGTGCCCCCGAAATGCAAACAAAATTCTAATGCAATAGATACAATACGGTGTGTGTATCGAAAGGTGCCATCAAGTCGGCGAAATTCCTTTAATGCGTATCTTGTGAGGTTCAATGTTTGACATTGACATGTGCCAAGGCTTGCTGCTTGCTTCTCCTCTTCTCGATTAGCTCGCAATCTGTGCAATCAGTAAACAAGCGAACCCATTTACCATATTGCTAGCCAAATGTCTCAGTTCTCTGTAGTTCTCGCCTTCTCAATTTGGACCCATTTCTCAGTTGTAGCGCCATGCGGGCGCAGCATGCAAAACTCTAAAGGCAGCCAACAACATGTGCTTGGCATGTGTGTGTGTATCTTTATCTTTTGCTTTTAGCCCTCGTGCCTGCCACACACCATCAGGCGTTGGCATAGGTGTGAGACTGATATGCCATGGCATATCCTTGCTTAGTCCTGCTAAGTCCCCAGCCCAATCAATAACTCAATCAATAAAAAAAAAATACATGTCAATGTCATGATATTCACCTGGACACACATTGAAAAGAAATAAAAAAAAATCAATTGATTTTATTCTAAGTTTTTCTGCACCAAAAAACAACACTTCATTGTAATTAAAGATTTTACTTGCTTGAAAAATTTAAAAATTGGAATTAAAAAATGTCTAAGCAACAACATTTAAAAATCTAGCATTTATTTCCACGACAGTCAGCAAATTTGTATTATTTGAGAATTACAAATAGTTCATTAAAAGTTCAAATAAGAAACTTTTTAAAATAATCTTTTTTTAATTTACTTTGATTTGAGACTATTTGAATAAAATTCACTTAACTGTTGACTGCTGAAAGTGCTATGAAAATGTGAAGCGAATTTGCATGCCAAAATATATTAAGATTTGAAAAACAAATTCCATTTAAGGTGCTGAATCACAATTAGCATAGTTGTTATAAAATTCTGCTAAATGAATTTATTCAAATCAGCATAAACATGCCCTAAATATAAAATTGTAAAGAGCAATAACTTTCATAAACATTTTCCGGCTATTTGACGTTTTACTCTTTATTCAAACCCTTTAGCTTGTAACTATCATACATTTGTTTAGAAACTTTCATTATATGAATGCAAGTTTAGGAGTTCAACCGAAAGTTTTGTGACTAATTGCATAATATAATTATACATTTGAAACACTTAAACGAACTTTCAACAGTAGTCAGTTAAATGTAAAATTCGAAGAAGTCACAAGCTTACAAGCGATGAAAAACAGCTGGATAATATTTGTACTATTTCAACTTTTGGTATTGCTGTCGATGCAACCAAAGGAAGCAAGTGGCAACTGTTGTTTTTCTGAATTGGGTTTATGTAAGGACCTTACAATCGGCACGCCCTGCTGTGGATATAAACCATGCAATACTTTGTGCTGCCATTGCGGAAGATGTAGAGAGTCAAAAAGGTGAAACATTAATTTAACATTTTCAAATTCCTATTCATCAGAGAGAACTTAATGAGCATCTTTTTTTTTTAGGTGGTTCTGGCAGAGCCCTGGTAAACATTCTCAAAGGTAACAAAAGCCTAGGTTTTTTTAAGAGAATTCTTTGGTTAACTTTTTTATTTCATATTTTTTAGGAGTTCCCTTCATCACCATCATCATCACAATACACATAATCGTGATCATCACCACAGACACAAAGGGTAAATACAAATGTTGTGCTAACTTGCAAATTTATAATTTAACAAACTATTTGTTCTTAGGAGAAAACATTCCGATTCCGATACCTGCAAGTACACAATTCTCGCCATGTGGATATCAAAGGAATAAGTCTTATATTTGATTACGATTATTTAAATAATGTATGAAATACTTTTAGATAGTATATTTTGTACTCGTTTGGTATACTTTAAATGTTTCAGTATATTGAAATAAAAAAAATATATGTGGTGTATTTTAGGGCTAAGACCCCAACCTACTGAAGTTCTTAGTTGCTTTGGTTGACAATTTGGTATATTTTACAGTCTATGGTATATGAATATAGTATGAATGTAGTATGTACTATAGCATTATACCAAATATAGCTTTTAGTATTGTTGTGGTATATTAATTTGGTATATTTTAAAAAGAATACCACACTGTTTTAATTTTCTTCAAAATGCGTAGAGGGAATCTCTCTACTTTCTTACTTTTTTTTATTTAAGACTATTTTAGAAATGTTGCTTGCTCCAAAAAAGTTTCCATATATTCTAGGGTATTCGACACTTTTCTCTATACCATATACCATAGTTTGTAATTATTTGGAACATATGGGCTTCTCAATAATTCGCACCGTCTCTCGCTCATATGTTATGTGTTTATAGCCAGCTCTGGCCTCTGGCTCACCTCTGGGCTACCTTCGACTTTCTCAGGCTGGTTCCCATGGGCAAGACTGCAAGACTTTCAAAAATGCAATTCCCGCCAAATGCAAACTCCAGCAGCGCCTTGCTAAACAAATTTTAGCGCCTCTACCTTTTTGGCAAGGCAACGTTGTGAGATGATTGGAAAAACAAGCGGAACTATTAACTAGGACATGTGTGGGTGAAAAGAAGGGACAGAGCACGTACCAAGAGCAAGACGAAAACCAAGGCGTAGGTGCGATCTGTTGTTGTGCCACATGATAATGTGCAGCTCTATGGTAAATTTGGCCATAGTGTTTGCGCTTTTCCCATAGCGCCAGGCGTGTTCAAGGGATTTCTCAAGGAAAATCTCACAGGCACACACATTACGCGATGCGGCGGCGCTTGGCCAACACACACACACACAAAACCAAAAAAAAACTGTGGAAGAAAAACACACGAGTCAGAGTTGCATATGTTTCTTGGTTTCTTGGTTCGTGCTAAAGGATCTTCCCATCCAGTCCAGCAGTCCAGAAGGGCACCAAGCTGTCTCGCCATAGCTGTTTGTTGGTTATTCAAGAAATTTCCATGTGGTAATTCCAATCGCACTCTCTCTCTCTCTCTCTGTCTATCGATATTAGCAACATTATCATAAAGAGCAATTTTATAACTAGGGTTGCCAAAAGGCGGCAACGACTTTTTCCCACCATCGCGTCTCGTCCATGTGTGAGGGAAATCCTTGCTATTGGTTTTTTGCTGCCGCTGCTGCTGTTGCTGCTGTTGGGAAAACGCCAAACCGAATGCAATTCCCACTGTACCTGAGTGCGAGAGTTGAACACGTGGCCAGTAGCTGGCTGGTGAGTGGGAAATGCAATCATTATTAGCCCGCTTTGCACTCTCAACTGTGGTCATCTCGAGTGCACAGGTTGTAAAGACTTGAGCTCTTGTTGTTGTTGTTGTTGTTGTTGTTACCACACCCACCCAAATGCCTGCCACACACTTGACTCTATGCGCCGGCGCAGGCTTTTGCTTCTACTCAGCACTTCTCAGCGGGACGACAGGTAAACGAGCTCAACAGGTAAACACAACACATTCGCCAATGACAACAACAACAGCCTGTTGCTTCCGACGCGTGTCAAGTGTGTGTGTGTGTGTGTGTGATTATTTGACTATTGACCTGTCACCACAGTACCTGAGACTTTGAATGATACAGGCCAAACATTTAAATCTAATTAAATCGATTGACGAATTTATAGACAAATAAGCGAATATATTTAGATGTTGTTTAAAAACACTACTTGTTTCAAATAATGCATTTAAAAGATCGACAATGTCGATGTTATTTTGTTGAAGAATGTAACTCGGCTGGTTAATTTCTTCAATTACTCCTCTGACTTCTACATCTGTTTCTATTACAATTTAATGGTAAATTTTCCAATAGATTTTATGTTACTATGCGATGCAAATTCAGTTGCGACTAATTTCTTCATAGTAGTAAACATTCCAAACAAATTTTTTACGCTTTGCTTCAACTACAGTTAAATTAACAATGTATTACTTTGTGACAAAGCAAAAGACTGCCTCAACACTGTTTTGTTGATGTATACCATTATTTTACGAATAATGTGAATTTGATTATTCAACCGAAAGTTTTGTGACTAATCGCATAATATGATTATACATTTGAAACACTTAATCGAACTTCGAAACAAACATTAGACATCAGTTTAAAATGAAATTCAAAGAAATGCGGAGCGCTTACTCGATCTGTGAATAAAATGAAATACGGGCGGATAATATTTGTGCTATCGCAACTCGTTCTATTGCTGTCGATGCAACCGATGGAGGCAAGTGGCGCCTGTTGCTTTGGCGATTTTTGGGGTTATTGTGATGACGGCTCATGGCATACACCATGCTGTGGAATAAGACAATGCAATATATTCTGTTGCCAATGCAAATGTAGACGCAGTAGGCGCAGTTTAGAGCACATGTAAAACATTTGAATTGTTTATTCCGTAGAGAAAGAACTTAATGATCTTTATTTTCAGTGGCCATGGAGAAGATCATCAAAGGTAAGAATCGACCAATTGATAAAATTCTTGCAAAATGTTTTCTTTTTTATTTAAATGATAAATAAGTTCGCTGGTTAACTATCGCTTTACTTAGACATCGAAAAGTGAGACTTAAAAGTTTTATATTTTCTAGGAGTTTCTTCACCCGTGAATTTCACCATAATCCTGACCATCATCTTGATCGTGATCGTGATCGTGATCGTGATCATCACCATAATAGTGATCTTCACCATGATCGTAATCACCACCATAAACATGATCATCATCATCATCATCGTTATCACGCTCATCACCAAAAGCATCATAATCACCATGGACACGATCATCACCACAAACACAAAAGGTAAATATAAAAAAAATCTGTTGAATTACAGATTTCTAACTTAAACTATACATGTTTTTAGAGGAAAAGATTCCAATGGCTAAAAGTAAATTCTACTATCGATGGATATTCACTGATCGCATGCTATGAGATGTATTTTATTCTACCTTCATATTAAAAGCAAACATAAAACTTGAGCAGAGCTATATTATTATTACAAGTCGATTGACTCGAGTGCTGAGAGCGAAGATAACTATGAACAAATTGTTGCCAAATTTAGGTATTAACATTGGGAGTTCGTGTTGTAAAGCCAAACGAGTTTGCATCCATCATATTGATATTGGCATCATGCGGATCCGTTGTGGGCGGCCCGGGATTCCGAAACTGTTCGGCCGAGATGCGGGTGAGGAGAATACCAACACCCTCGATGAGGGAGAGCAATATGCCGCCAATGATGGCACTGCCAGCCATCGAGGCGAGCCCGTTGCGTGCTGCCAGAATGCCACCAGTGGCTGCCCCGCTGATAATCGAGTTCCATGGATCCTCCTTCTGGCGGAAATGCACCAGCGTGCAGTCGATGGTGCTAAAAATGCCGCCCCATGCAGCAAAATTGCCGGCGATCACCGGTGATCGCGACTTCACAGCCGCCAAGCTGCCAATGAGGCGTCGACTCAAACCTTGCGGTGCATTCCTAAAGCCCTTGATGCCCTGAAAGATGCCGCCGCCAATGCAGCCCATGGCGAATGCGCCGCCCGAGTCATCGACAATGCGATAGGGGCAAGGTTCACGCGAATACTCCTCCATTTTCTAATGTTGTTGTATAGAGGTGAGGTGGGGGAGTATAAAGTTTGATGGCCAAAACTCGATCGATGTGTGCAGAAATGCAAAATTTAACAATTTAAACAAATTTTTCAATTGATTGTGTTTGTTGATTTTGAGAGAGTTGAGAAAGAACAACGTGCTTGTAACATGACACTTAAATCGACTATCAAAAACAAAAGTTACAAACTCTTAATGAGTGAAGGCTCAAAGGTTGCCTCAGCATAGATAATAAAGACAATGAAGTAAGTCATCCAGTGAACTAAACGGATGTTTGAAGGCTTAAATTGTTGCCACAGCAAAAAGAGTAAAGACAATGAACTAGTGATTGGATAGACGAATTGAATTGTTAAGAAATCATCCAGTGAACTAAATTTGTGAAGGCTCAAAGTGTTGCCACAGCAAAAAGAGCGAAGCATAGTAAATATAATATACAGCAACGGACTAAGTAATCGATTAGGCTGATTAAGTGTGTAAATTACTGCGATAGCTTGGAAAGCATTCAGTAAACGAATAAATATATTAAAGATTTGACAAAAATTAAGAGAATTAAGAAACAACTAAAAACATGAATTCAATTCAAATAAAGAAATAACAAAATAAAAAGTTGTAAACATAATAATTTTCAACTGATTTGCGTAGTTAATGTTTTCATAATATTTGTTAAATGCGCTTCCCTCCAACAAAAAAGGTATTTAAGACCCATATTCATAAATGCGCTGATACGATAAGTCGCTGAGTATTTCATTATCATATTATGATCGTCATCATCAGCTGCAAGCCCCTCCGAGTGTTGTGTTGGGTTGACAAACACAACTCGGCTCGGCTTGGCTCGACTCGCCATGGCAAATTACTCGAATATTATCGGAACACTTGGCACGAATTAACATAACACACACACACAGAATCACTTAAAACAGGGCCAGTCAGTCAGTCGCGAGGTAAACACATAACGAAACGCACGTGGGGCTAGAAAGAAGATTGGGGTTCGATCGAGAGGCAAGGAAAAGAGCTTCGATAAGCAAAGCAGCGTTGCACAAAAGGTTAAATAGCACAGCAGAGAGCGTAGTTAACCATAAAATTTACTGGCTCAGCCTTAAGGTCTGCCACGCAGCTGGATGGTTGTTTTTTTCATTCTTTCTTTTTATTTTTATTTTTTTGATTGAGGTGGCTTGACAAAGGCAAATGGTGGGAAACGGAAACAATGAGACCGATTGTCATCGAGTCCAGCAGAAGCTTGCGATTGCCCCATCGTCATCGCACTAACTTACAACCATATACACGAAGTTTTCATGCATAATTATCACGCGAGCATAATCAAAAATGTTTTTTTTTTCTTTTACTTTTCAAAGCCGGTCGCAACTGTGTCCACACAACAGACTTTTTTTAGAGGGGCGATTCTCGGTATAACGCTATGGATATATAGATGGATATCGCAACTTGCAATGCTCTTTACAACAAGGTGTCAAACGCTGACAAATGAAAGTGAAACTTGCCCAAAAAAAAGCAATAAAAAGGGACACCTGGACACACACATTGATTGCAACATTGCCTAGCGCCAGTCTCTGACTGACTGACTGTCTGTCAAGTTGACATGTAAATCGTTAGAACGTGCTGGATTGATTGTTCTCACTTTAACGCGTTTATTGATTGTCCCCGATCCGACTGATTTGGGGGAGTGGGGGGAGGGGCAAAAGGGGAACAACAACGATCACTGATCATTTGTCAGACGTCGATAAACTTGTGTAATTTGTAATTGTAAATACGCGCAGGAGCTTGTCTGGGCACTGGGCACATTGTTGTCGTCCCCGTCTCTTTGTGTTAATGTGGGCACATTATGTTGAAACTATTCAAAAGGATTGGCAATTTCTACGAAGGATTCGATGGTCAGTTTCTCACGAATTCAGTTTGATTAACACACATTTTCATGGGAATCATTAGATAAATATCTTTATAAACTGCTGCTCCTCTTCAGCTAAAGATACTTAAATGTACTTTTGCTTTAATTGAATCAAAGTTCCGCAATCACCTGCGAAACAAATAAACGACAGCAGCTGTTATGCAATTTCAATTTGCCAAGCTAAAGGAATGCATCTGCATACAGATCGGAGAAACTCATTTACCTAAACATAAGCATTGTGTTGTGCACATGCCAAAATGCGAGCATAAACAATGCAAAACAATTGCGGTTGCATTACCCTAGGAATATGAAAATGCCGAATCAAAAGGCAGCAGCAGCAGCAACAATCAACAAAAGGACTCAGGTACGCGGCGCAAGGACGAGACGTCGCGGCGGTGTGGCATGCCGCCAAAATGTGAGAGAAGAAAACGAAGCGAAGCGAAGCGCAGGCGCTCTCGAATGGTGCACTATTGTTTGCCACACTCTCTGTACCCCTCCAGTCTTTTTTTTTGCCTTGTGCTCCCTGCATCAACTGCTGTGATTATTTTGATGACGACGCTCAACGTTTTGTTCCTGTTGCCCATTGTGCGCCCGCAGATGCAAGTCAACGTCCGAGCCAAAGTCTTTCTCTCTCTCTTTCCCTTTTGCACTCGCAATCTTCTCTCTCTGGGTCTGCAAACAGATGCACGTCTTGCCAAAAAAAAAAAAAAGAGAAGAAATCCCTGGCCAAGACGCGCCAAAGGAGCAGCTGTCAATGCCAAGCCACCAACGCGCCAGCCAAGCCAACACCCTCAAGAGCAGCAGCAACATCATCATGGTTGACAGTTTTCTTCTTTTTCTTTTTTTTTTGCTTTCAAGCAACTGATTTGTGCTGCCTGCCTGAGGACGACGCAGATGCAATCCTTGTGCTGCTCTCTGGACAGTTTTCTTGGTTTTCCGCTGCTTGTATTGTTGGGCGACCGTTACACCGGTGTAATGAGTTTTTTTTCTATTGCCTTGTCCTGGGTATTTCTCTGCGTATTCTCTTTTTTTGCAGGCTGCCCAGCGAAAGGTGTTAAAAATGCCGTCAATATGGGCGTAATACTCAAACCTAATATCTAGCTTTGTGATTGCATCAGTTCATCGTTCATTCTGCTCAAGTTTTATAGTCTTTGTGCGACAGCTGATTCCATTGGTTACTCAAGATTATCATTTCTGATAGTAAATCAGCTAAATGCTTTTGAAATGTTCCATTACCTAATGTATTTTCATCTGAATTTAAGTAAATTATCCTAATATTCCCATAACTACTACCTTAACCCCTACTTCAAATTGCATTTAGAGCATTGGCTGTCTGCAATATATTTTTGTGTTTAGTTCAATTAGAAGTTAATATATTATTTGACCTTCGAAGTCTTCAAGTTCTTCACATCCCGAAGTACTTCTACTACTATTACTATTACTACAATTTCCTACTATAAACTGAAAATCATTGTAAGCATACAGCTCAGGTTATAAATTTCAGTTCTTAGTTCTTCTCTTCCCCTTTTATATATCCTCGTTAACCGATCTCTTCCGCTTCCTGGCGACCTCCTGCAACTTAATCGCCGCAACAGCATCGTAAAATTGTAAAATATTTATTCACTTCATTTTTCAGGAGACACATTTAATAGGCTAAACAGCACGCTAAGTCAAAGTACTATCAAAGACATGGAGTAGGGACAACGATGTGTGTTGTAGGGAGTGTAGTGAGGACAACGCGTTGACACAGACAATGTGGATAATGCGCAGGCATTGACAGGATAACGAAGCATGAATAGGCACGAAACCTGCGCGAATCTCTCTCTCACTCACTCTCTGAAAAGAAGAAGGAATCAAAGTCAGCATAGAGCTTACAATAAGAGAGAGAGCACGAGCAGATGGCAAGTGGCAGACACAGTCACAGGTCATGAGGATGCGGAGCTTCTTCCTTTTATCCATCATTCATTGGGGGGTTGTTGCTGGGGGTCATTCACAATTGGGCGAGAACAATGGATCACAGGTAGCTGTTAGCTGGAGACGATTAAGTGAAGCGGCACCCGCACATAATCGTCATCGTCGTCGTCGTCGCATCTCGATGCGGCCAGGTGATCCAACTTTTTGATTTCTTCTGGCTAAGGACATTGATACGCCGCCGACATCGTTTCATTTTTTTTTTCGTTCGTTCTATAGTTTATTTGGGATTCTTGGAAGCAATTCCTTTCGCTGGCTTTTCAAAACATTTACTCCAATGTGTCTGCTCGGTCGATCTGTCGGTCTGTCTGTCTGTCCCTCGGTCTCCTCTCGTTTATTGTGTCATGAGGTCCTGCGTCTATTGATTGTGCAATGCACCCGGTGCCCAAGGCCCGTGGCAGTGATTTCATTTTTGTGTTGTTCTTTCAGCTTCATTCTTCTTTCTTGGCTTCGATTTCGATTTATGGATTGGTAGTTCTTTTGTCCGTGCCAAAAAACTCGTCTCGGCTCTGCAGTTGTTCCAAAATCTGCTCTGGGGGTAGTAATCAACCATTCATTGTCAACGACATCACACATCGTATATCTTGGGCCATAGTTTGTGTTTTTTTTTTCTTTCCATTCTATTTTTTCAGTACATTCTCTATGTTTTTCTTATTTCTTTTTGGCAAAAGGTGTGCCAATGCACCGGGCCAGGCTGTAATAACCGAGAAGAGCCGAGAGACAAGTACAACGATAGTTTGATAAACTTTGGAAAATTCTTTGTAGCCTAGCAAGACTCCAGTAAACTTGTCATTGAATTTAAGATGCACCTCTCCAGCTTTAAGGTACTCTTCAGGAAAGCTAGACCAATAATTTCCTTGGATATTGTTCTCTAAGACATCGCTTAGCATTCTTCTCTCCATTTTTGCGCTCCATTTGCTGCATTCATCTGCTGACCTATAACTGCTCTCGCAACAATAGAAGGCATTCTCTCTTTTGAGCGTATTGTGAGAGAGACAAGGTGCAAAAAATGGGATGGCATTATTGTTTGCGAAAATAAGACAGACAACAGATATCCCTTTGGGACGCACCTGCACAGATTCTAACGGCAACAGGGGAATCAGGCAGCGGAAAAGGGTTTTTCCGATCAGGCAACTGAATGAAGTATTGCTGCTGGTGTTGGGTGAAAATCTCAATCTTGCCAAACCATAATCTCTACCTAGCTAATGCTAATGAGCGGGCGAAACCCGCAGGAGAATCCGTGTCAGGTAATTGCAGGTCAACAAGTGCGACAGGGTTTCCATGGGATGTTCGGGTTTAACCTGACTGATGAATGAAAGATCGCGGGTTATTTTGCGATATGCTCCGCGGGCAAATCCGCGACGATATTAGCGTTTTGGATGATCATTAGGTAGTTGTTCGCATGCTTGTTAATTGCGCGGAATAACACACGTAATAACCAACATTGTTGGGATCGCCCGTTAGGTGTGTTAGGTGTAGGTAGGTAGATGGCAGGGAGGCAACTTCCCAAGGCGCATGAATTTCCCGAGGACGCTGACCAATCATCGCTCGTGTTTTGCTTGAGTTTCGCTGACTGCGTAATTGGATAAGCTGGGAAATTACTTTAAATCCAATGCGCCGATCCACATCCGGAGTGAGAGCAGGAAAATCCATCATAGGGAAACTACAAAATGGAAATACAACAATCTATCGATTACTTGCTGGCTGCTTGTTCGTTCCCATCACACCCAGCGATCCTTTAAAGCACTGCCATTGGTCATTGGACTGAGAGAGTAAGAGAGTCGCGATCGCCTTTTGGGAAATTGGAATTGTGCATGCTGCACTTGGAATTTTTCGATTTTTGTGCGTTTTTGTCATCGCCTTGGGTTTATCAAAACTTTTGGGTTTGCTACATTTGCTTAGGTTTTTTTTGCTCGTTTTGCGTTTCACGTTTCCCATTTCACACATTTCCCTGGGAAAGTGTGTTATGCTCGATCGGGAATATGCGTGTGATTTGGTTTTTTTGATGACTGGGAAATCAAAAATTTGTTAGTATGCGGGCTGTGCTGTTTTTCCCTAGGACATGGACGTGGGTAAAAACAAATCTAGTGCCTCCCTATGTCCTGCCATGATGTGGGACAGTTGTTTGGTGTGCATGTGAAATGAGGCAAGTACAAGTCAACGAAGGACGTGTAGAGGATCCCACGATTGAGGAGATTACGAGATTTTGTTATGAAACATTAAAAAGCCAGCAAAGGCTCCCACGTTGCTCAAGCTGGAGATTACAGGATCGTGTTGAGGTTACAACATATCTATAAAGCTAGGAAACTTGAGAGGTAATTTGGAGAACATCACATTTACCTTTAACCTGCTTTGATATGAAACAGTCTAAAGTGATCGAGTAGCACACGGCATAATAAGTTAGTGGAAAGTGTCCCCCTAAGAGCTAATAGATAGCTACACTCGACTGCAGCGACTATTTATAGCTTTACTTATGGCTTTGGGTGCAATGTCAATTGTAGAACCAGCCGAGCACAACACAATACAACAGAACACGGCGCATCTCAGGTTCAATTTACCTCCCCCCTCCGGTGTGGCAGATGCGTCGAAAACTACCCCGAAAAGTGTAAAGTGAGGGAATCATCCAATTTGACTGGTGAAAAATGCCGCAACTTATAAATAGAAATTGTTTCAAATGTTTCCAAGTGCTTGGCGAAAGCGAAACTTCAAAATTCCATGGATGCTGACAATACCTGCGACGCAGATTGACAAGAGATTGGGAGACTCGAAGTTATTACAGCACGGATGTGCTCCGCGGGTAATACGAGTAGGTGAAGTTGTCACAAGTTATTCGCGTTGATCGCTGAGGGAGCTTGGATCATTACCTGGCAAAAACTGAGGGAGGGTGCGCCAGCGTTCCGCCAAAAGGGATTCTCAGAGAGCATTCGTCAGGTAGCAGGTAGTGTGAGCGAGAGAGCAATATATATAGAGAGAGAAAGCAAACGGAACGAGAGAGAATACGACAAATGGGAAACACGCAATAAGGGTATGGGAAAAGGGCCTAAGTGTGTGTGCTACCTAGCAGCATACACGTGCGTCTGCTGCCTGTGTGTGAGTGTGAGAGTGTGTGAACTGAAGAAGAACCACCACCAAATGGGCAGACGTCAGGCAGTCAGCAGCCCCGCTGCCGGGCATATAAAAAGAGCTCGCTCTGCCCTCGACCTGTCACAGCAACCTCAGCGCTCGTTGAGTAAGCAACTCTCTCGTCTCGTCTCGATCTCGAACTCGAATTCTCGAAAAAGTGCTCGGAACTACACACACACAACAACAACTATATATTTATCATCGCATCATCAAATAATATCAACAACATATACGCTACCATGGCCGTCAACTACAAAAGCTGCCCGCTGAAGAAGCGTCCCATCGTCTTCGTGGATGAACTGCCGCAAACGGAGGCCTTGGCATTGACCAAGAGCTCACAGTTTGTGCCAGCAGTGATCGAGCAGCAAGAAGAACAGCCCCAGGATCTCTCACTCAAGCGCAAAGCCAGCGCTCTGGATGACTTTGAGGATTATGAGCTGCCGGCAAAGCGTGAATACGTCTTGAATCTGTCCAAGACAACGCCGCCACGCCGCGCCTGCTCACCGCTCAGCTCGGCTCTGCTATCACCGCCCGCCGAGCAGGAGCAGGAGTACCTACCACCCACCGACATTCACATGCGTGGTCTGACTGCAGCCACTGCCGGATACACAACGAATCCCTATCAATCGGCCTTCGTGATGGCCGCCGGCTGCAATCCGATCTCGGCACTGTGGAGCAGCTATCAGCCACATCTGAACGCGGCCGCATTCCCATCGCCAGCCAGCTCGCTGGCATCGCCACACTCGGTCTACAGCTACCAGCAGATGACACCACCATCGAGTCCCGGCTCGGAAGCCAGCTCCGAGCCCGAGGATCTCTCGGTGCGCAACGACATTCCACTGCCGGCGCTGTTCCACCTCTTCGATGAGGCACGCAGCAGCAGCCTGGCCTCGTCTTCATCGTCCTCAGCCTACTCTTCGTACGCCGCCTCCACCAACAGCTCCAGCAGCAGCTCGAGCAATGCCAGCTCCTCGACAGCAGCATCGACGGCGGCCAAGAACTATCGCTACAAGTGCGACAACTGCCAGAAGATGTACTCCACCTCGATGGGACTGTCGAAGCATCGTCAATTCCACTGCCCAGCTGCCGAGTGCAATCAGGAGAAGAAGCAGCATTCGTGCGAAGAATGCGGCAAGCTCTACACCACAATCGGAGCACTCAAGATGCACATTCGCACCCACACGCTGCCTTGCAAGTGCCCCATCTGTGGCAAGGCCTTCTCTCGTCCATGGCTGCTGCAAGGACACATTCGCACACACACCGGCGAGAAGCCATTCCAGTGCCCCGACTGCCCGCGCTCCTTTGCCGATCGCTCCAATCTCCGTGCCCACCAGCAGACCCACGTGGATGTGAAGAAATACGCCTGCCAAGTGTGCCACAAATCGTTCTCTCGCATGTCACTGCTCAACAAGCACACCAGCTCCAATTGCACCATCACAATTGTCTAGACTGGGACTTGAAATCTGAACTAGGACAACGACGAACCAACATTCCGCTGGCAAGGATCTAACCCAAAGCAACAAAGCAACAACAAACTGACAATAAGCCCAACTCATAGTTAACTCTAAGCTAGATCTACTCTCGGTTTTGGTGCTATAGCATATAATACTCTTAACTATTTATTTCGTTTTGTAGCTCTTAAGTATTCTGTACATTTGTCCCCCCGAACATTTATCAGACAGCATTTGACCAAATTGTAATAGTTTTTATTCAACTACTATTTAATTTATACACACATATTTCTAGTTATGTTTAGCCAATGTTAATGTTAAGATATTTATAGTTCTTAAGCGCATATTATATATTTTTGATAAGAATAAATTTTACAAAATGACAAAAGAAACTCAAAACTGTTTTCTCAATACCAGAAATGAAGCAAAAGGCAGAAGAAATATTACAAAAGATAATCCAACTATATATGGTTCATCTTTTGAGGGGGAAGGAAATTCAAGTCCTATTTCCGTTTTGCTCAGATTTCAAACAGCTGACAAACTGGCAACAATTTCACCAGCTATTCCATAACAATAACCATATTCTGAGCAGCGAAAAACACCTTTCTTTTAAGGCAAACAACAAATGCTGCTGCACTTTCAATTTCAGTTCGGTTTTTGGTAAAAGAAGAAGAACTTCCTCTTAACCCGCCCCTAACATTTCATTAAATCATATCAGAGAGAATAGATTTTTGCACCTTTGACAAACGCAAATATTTAATTAGCTGCCCCTATTGACAACAATATCAAAAGGTTTCCTGCTCCTTTTGCAATCCAGCAGCAATCCTTTTGCTCCTCGCATTTGTTTACACAAAGGATACACGACGCATGCGCTCCGACGCAGGTGATAGACGTACCAATAGGACAACAAGGACAACGACGACGGCTGCTTATCGAAGCCTGTATTTGAACTAACTGATTGACATGACAGACGGCAGTCTGAAGAGTCCTTAGACAGCAATTTGTAGCCTGCGCTTATCTAGGCACATGCAAATGCATTGATTATGCTTAATTACCTGTGTTTACCTTCACTCGCTGCTCTCTCTCTCTCTCTCCCTCTCTGATAAGCTCTTCTACAGGTTACGTTGGCTGTCACGTAGTCTTTAAGATTGCGGCACAAATTCGGGCGGCAGTTTTAAAGGCGCAAAAGGATACGTACATTAGTGACATTTTGTAGCAATGGCAACACCTTTCTACCATAAATAAAACACATAGAAAACGCAAACACACATGTTCCTAGAACTGCACCTTGGCCAACAAAACATAACAAAAAGCAATCATTTCATTCTTGTTCTACTGTTTTCTTCCTTTTAGTCGTAATCAGAGCGCGTCGCATGTGCAAAAAAAAAAAAAAGAGAGAAGGACAATGCAAGTACCGCTAAGGGAAGAAAACACCTTGCGCACCTTGAGCGAAACGGAAAATCCAAAAGAAGTCAGCTTCAGCTTCAAGCAGCGAACTCGGCACACTGAAAGAAATTTCGAAGATAAATGCAGAGATTTTGTGAAGATTTGTGAATTGCAGTTTCCATCTCAATACCTTTGAATTTTGGTAAAAATGTTCGGAATACTTATATAATGCATACAAGTATGTAATGTCCGAGTTACAAAGGATAACTTAACATATGGTGTAATAATATATTATTTCCTTTTAAAATTCTAATTTTGAATCAGTAATTCCCTCATTTAATATCAAATATATTCAATCTATTTGCTTCGCCCATTTGACTAGCAATTTTCGCACAGTGTAGCTGTCTATACCTGTCGCCCAGTTGTCTGCATTGTTGCCTCAGTTGCCTCGTCACCTACTGACCCAGTACTGCAGAATGCAGAACTTCTTTGGCTTCATCTGCGCGCTTAGCTCTCTGTGTGTGTGTGTGTGTGTGTGTGTGTGTGTGTGTGTGTGTGTAATGTGTGCCGCTTACCATTGTTGCGGCATCCTTTTGGTTCGGCTTTAGGCCATTGTCCTGTGTTTAGCCGCAAAACTCGTAGCTAATCATTGCTCAGACGACAGCACAAAGCGCGGCACACACTCGACTCAACTGAAGTCAGAGCAGATCCTTTGATTGAATGCCCAACAACAACTACAATGGCAAGAACAACAAACAAGAAGAAGATGTGGTAAGCACCTGAAGCTGTAGCTTTGAATCTACGCGAATCTGCTTTGCAGAGCAGATAACAAATTGCAATTGACAGAGGAACCCGAGTCGAGTCAATCGGGGAACAAGATGCGATCGAATTCGCAACAAAACATACGAGTACGAGCCTTTTTTGTTGTGCCATACAAATCGATGGCTGGCCAAGATACAAGTCACAGCATTTGTAATTGCCGGCATTGAGGAGCAACGGAGGAGGAGGGGTGAATTAGGAGGCGGCATAGAGAGGATCGCAAGCGAGCGGAACATAAGACAAAGTTGGGGGGCAATCAACGAGCGGTGGCGCATGTCACACAGCCACCAAAAACAAGTGAATGCAGTGGCTTGAACTACTACTAGATAACCTGCAAATTTAAAAGAGTATGTTAAGTAGGTGAGGAAGTATAAAGAATGTAAATTAAGCTGAAACTATTGAGTGAATACATAGCAAGCTTAAAATAGAAAGTTGAGAAGATGAGCAAGATAAAAAAAGAGAGAATAATGTTTGACTAGAAGCTGTTTTGGTTCAGGAAGTTTGTTAATTAAATTTGAGTTAATCTGCAATATAACTTATAGAAATCAATTATGATCTATATGAAATATATATTGGAAATCCAATACAAAAACTTTTAGAAATCAATTATGATACATATGAAATATGATTTACAATACAACAATTACTCCCAGCTTGATAGCTACTGCTATACTTTGATACTCATTAAAATAATGAAACATTTTGTAAATCAAATTTAATGCTTATGCTCGAAATGAAATGAATAATAGTATTATTTTAAGCTAATGGTATTTAAGAGTTGACTGATTTGAATTATTCGTAGCTTTGTTTCCACTTACTAGTTATTTTAATATGAATTCTTACTCACTTCAATTGTATAATTTAATTGCAACTCTATCAGCCTAGACAACCCGCTTGAATCCTTGTGTGTTTTGCAGCGTATGCTAAGCTCATGCAAAACAAACATTAGGAAATGCAATACGAATACGAGTCACAACAGCAGCAGCAGCAGCGACGGCAGCAGCCACTTAGGCAGTCACTCAGGCCAAGCCAGGCCTAGGCTGTGAGTTGCTGATGCTGAAGCTGAGACTGAAGCTGTAGTTGAAGCTGAAGCTGAAGCTGGGAGTCGTGGTCGTGGTCTTTGTCGTCGTTTAGGACGTCTGAGATTACGACGATTACGTTTTACTCCAAATTTGTATGCTGCCAGAGTTGTAATTGAAAAAGCATCAACATTAATCTTGGTAACTCTCGTCGCACTCGCCTTCGATTTCTATTTCGATGTGGATTTGGATTTGGATTCGAATTTCGTAACCCCCGCCAGAGCAGATCGAAGATAAGCAAACAGCCAGTGAAGCGGTTGTCTCATGTGGGGGCTGCTGCTGCTTAGTTAGTTTCCTTGCCAAACTCTAAAACATGGCTTACAAACAGAAACAAAAACATATTGCTTAATCGCTGCGCTCTTAGAGATGTGGAGCACTGAGATGAGATATGATCTATCTCTCGACAAGTGGAGAGCTGCATCATATATGTGATGTGAAGTGATGATCGTCAAGCGATCGCAGCGCATAAATCAAATGCCTGCGGAGAAATTGCAGCTGACAGCAGAGCCACGAGTTGTGTGCTGTGGCTTTGCTGTCTTATGACATCGTGGACAACTGTCTTGTCGTACTTTTTCGAGTACTCTACATGAATGCTTTATGGCTTTGGCATATGCAAAATGATCGTGGCCAGCATTCGACACCCATTTCTTCCCCCTTTTTGATGCTGTCAGCGATCTTTAGTCAGTCAGTCAGTTAGTCAGTTAGTCAGTACCAGCAGGCAGGCAGGCAGAGGGACAGCAGTGTGAGCGACCTTAACTGTAAAGCACAGCCACAGACGACATTAAGTTCTAGGCTGCGCCTCGAGTTACCTCTCGCTGCAGAAGATCAGCGGAGTCGTGGCGTTAGTTGTCGCTAAGTGCAACTCGTTGCACAACATCAAGTTGTTCGCTAGCGATGACAGCGTGTTGCGTGTCGTGAGCATACATATCTCCTCATAACCCCCAAATGCAAACGTTCTATGTGATCTATGTGACCCATCTCTAGATTGCAATTCTTACGGCTTTCGCTCGCTTCGTGTCTGTGTTTGGCTCTGCTGTAGATCGTCAAGCGTTGATAAATGTTGTTACTTGTCTGTTGTTGCAAGTTGCAAGTTGCTGTTGCTCTTGTTGTTGCTGTGTTCAGAAAGTCGCCGATCGATGGGTGGTTGCTTATAGTTGACATGTCGTTTTCTGTTTCCCTTGGCTCATCATCGTCGTCAGGCGACATGATCAATGAGCTCCAGAGAGACAACAACGGCGATCGTGGTCTGTTGTGTCTGTATCTGTATTGTTGTTGTTGTTGTTGTTGCCACACAGTGATTGCCCTTGACAAGTTGGTATTTCTACATTGGCAAACGGTTAATTGTGGCTATGATTTTTCTCTCCTTAATTAGTTTCTCTCACTGACAATCTTTCTCTCTCTCTATCTCTCTGTTTGCCCAAAAAGCAGCAATTACTTCCTGCTTGGCGGACGCATCTTCGCCACATCAATTTGAATTTTATAAAAGACAGTTCCAAAAATAAATATTGCATAAAGAGTATAGTCACAAGCCGCAAGCAAAAGAAGCGCTCGACAACAACACACACACACACAAAAAAAAAGGGTAGAAAGTAGCGCCTCTCACAGCACGAAGCATATCCGATTCGTTCGTTAATTTGCAGGCAAATCGATTCATTGCTCTGCTCCAGAGATTGCATCTACTTGACACACATCGCACGCAAATCGATGCGGTAGCTTTTACAAAATACTCGCATATATGGAGAATGTTACAACAAGCCAACTTCCCCCCCTCCAATGAAGATGCGATGAGCAATCCGACAATCCAAAAATAACTAGCAATAGCAATTCGATCGATCCAGAAATGCGACAGACTGAAAGCAGAAAGCCTACGACACAACAAAAAAAAAAAAACGAAAGAAATGATTTATGTATGTGACTTTCTTCCCGCTATCTGAAGAAAGCAGGCCTACATCGGCCTATGCCAGCTGCGGAGCTGTGGAACATGGCTTCAATTTACCTCGAGAGCTTAGAATTTGTATCTTTTAAGCCTGTTAAGTATCTATCTATCTATCCCTTTGCCTATAGAGTGTAGCAAGAAGTGCATAGAACGGTAATCCAATAAAATTCGATGAACAAATATGCTAAACTCCGTTTGCTGCATTCACGTGCAAAGAAGTCGTCTTTGCTAGACAATTGGTTGCTATGCAAATCGATTGATCTATTCGATTCAGTCCACCTGGATGATCACGATGACGTCGTGCAGAGACTCTTGAAATATGTATGAGCATAGAAAGACTTTCTTCCGTTTCCGCTACACACAACGATGACGTCTGCAATTGTCCCCCTCCTCTGATCTAAAGATGCATTTTATGAGCCACACATACTGAACAGAAGTGTGTTGCTGCCACACATCGTAAACTAACAGTTTGTAAAATGGCAATTAACTTTATCATCTTAGTAGACGCACAACTGTTGTCCGTCTGTCGATTTATCGATTCTCTCCCTCTTTCTTTCTTTATCGTTACCTGTTCTGATTTGAACACTGAAAGTGAAACCGTAAATTTTACTCCTGAGACAGACAACGCCTTCGGTCGGTCTTGAGTCTTTGGCTATCGTATCAAACATCAGGTGTCGACTGGCGGCTTCTTCAGTTCAACAAACCCAAATTAAAACTCTAGCAACGATCATTTCATTGAGGCTAAAGCGATCCCGGCTGTCGGCGGCTTCATCAAATTTTGGTCAGTTTGTAATTAATTTCATTCTAGCCAAAATAGATACATCTTCTTGCAGCACCATATGGCGCACACAGGTCCAGGTCCAGGTCCTGTCTGCTGCCCCACACACGCCTACCAAACAACGCAGCTCGATAAGGCATAAGGTTCATACTCTCTCTCTCTCTCTCTCTCTCTTTCACTACTTCCATCTCGTTCTTGGCTCGCTTAGTTAGTGGCAATTAACACGACACGCTCTCGGCCTGTGCCGTTCGTGTGTCGAGTTATACTCGAATTCCTAGTGCGGGGGATGGATGAGACTTGGCTAGCAGCGCGCATTTGGCCATAGCTCACTTTTCATCAATTTTTGGTAACAACAACAGTTGGTCAAATGATCCTTGTGGCCCGTAGTTTTCCCTAATGAATTCATTCGCTTCACTTTTTGGTTGTAAACTCGGGGTTCATTATCCTCGCGTGGGCAGTTGTGTTAGCCCCCTCTTCTCTTCCCTGGAATTGTTAAAAGGATTGTGCATTCTACAGAATTTATTGGGTGTGTCCGACATTTATTAGTGGCCGCTCTCGCTTTCGTTCTCACTCTCTCTCTCTTTTAATGTGTGCCATCAGTCTGTCTCTGGTTGGACTGCATTTTTCAGTATATTTCGATCGTGTTTTGATAAGCGGTTGTACGTTGTTTGTCTGGGTTTGTGCATAAAGATTAATTAAAGGGTTCGTTTTGGAGAGAAACCCCAAAAGGGGACAAAGAAAAACAGTCAGTGAAGTATAGCTTAATGACTTCGTTTAGATGCATTTACGAAATGACTTTGGAAATTATTAAAATAAAGGGTTAAAGGATTCGAAAAGGAAACTCCTGTGCTTTATTCCATACAATAAATATACTTACTATACTACAAAATCTAGAGAAGATAGCGACTATAAATTTTAAAATTCTCAATCCCAAAACATCACTTATCCAACCATAGTAACAAATGATAACTAGATTTGCAACTAACAGGATTACATTCAGAAGCAATAGTAGCTAATAATAACTCGATTTGTGAACAATATTTAAGCAAAGTATAAACACAATTTCAAAATAATGTCAAATATAAATAACAATTTATGGACTTACCCAATGTCATCAAGAGTTGCTGCAAATAGACAGAGAAACTGCTATTAAAAAATATGAATTTCATTTGCGATTTTCATAATAAACTTGGCATTTCAGTTTATTAGTTGGAAATTAAGACGTATTGCAGTTAAAGTGGACTATTAATGGAGTAACGTGTGTGTTCAATTGGGTCTAGCAGCTTTGTCTAAATATGATTTGTGCTCTCGTGTGTATGTTTGCAAATTAGCATATCAAAGGTGAATGCAATTAATTTGCGAATTTACATTTCTGCAAATGGCAAGAAACGCAAATTAACACCTAAAAAACAAGTAAGAAAGCTACAGTAGAGTGAGCTCGACTATGAGATACCCGACATTCATTGTGAATAAAAGCAAAACAGTGCGGTATTCATTTTAAAATATACCAAATTAATATACCGCAAATATACTAAAAATATACCATAGGTTATATTCGGTATATTAATGCATTCATTTAAATTAGACTACAAAAATACTAAAAAAATATACTAAAGGCTATATTTAGTATAAATATATAGTACTACATTCAAAATATACCAAAGATTACATTTGGTATATCGATGTACGACTACATTCAAAATATACTAAAGAGTATATTTGGTATATCGATATATTACTACATTCAAAATATTCCAAAGACTATCTTTGGTATATTGACATTCAAAATATATCAAAGATTACATTTGGTATATCGATTTACGACTAAATTCAAAATATACTAAAGAGTATATTTGATATATCGATATAGTACTACATTCAAAATATACCAAAGACTGTCTTTGGTATATTGACATAGTACTACATTCATTTATATACTTTATAGGGACGGAGATGCCTTCTTCTGCCTCTTCAATAGGCACAAAGTTATAATATCCTCTTACGCTATGATTACCGGGTATAATAGGTAAATCTCGACTGTAACCTGTGTGTAGCGGAACTGGAACTAGAATTGAAATTGAAGCATAGACATTTATCAAACTATATATGTAGATATCGTGGCCATATATCCAATTGCACCCACATGCCACTGCAGCATGCCGCTGAACTGGCGCCAAGAATCAGAATCCGAGTTGAGTTCAGCTCTGAGCACAGATTCAGATTCCGGGGCGAGTTCTCTTTGCTTGTTTGGCTGGCCTGGCCTGGCTGGCATTCGCACACTAAGTTTTCAATTAAAATTCAAATTGATGCAAACAAGTGGCCAAGCCCCATTCCAGTGCCACACAGTCAGTCTTGGAGTTACAGTTGCAGTTGCAGTTACACATTGCCACACAGCGCCCAATCCAATCCAATCCAAGTCCAGGTTCAGGCCTCGCATTAACAAATTGAAATTTGCTCGCCTTGTCGGCTTTGACAATGCGCAAAACGCCCCCAGACATCGTTCGTCTACTACACGAACAGCCTGATTTCTTTATTTCAATAATTTTACATAGATTGCCTGCCTGCCTGCCCATGGAGCCCATAAACATTACTCTGCCAGCATAAACAGAATGATTCGAATTTCGAATGCCCAAGCGCCAAAGCCATTGACATCGAGTTAGGAACCGCGTCAAACTGTCATTTGATGGCGTCGCCAGCGACGCCCGATAGTATCGCCAATTATTGCAGTTGCCTTTTGGCAACTTTTCCACCAATATGTATATACTCGTATATATATATAGTTCAAAGTCAAAGTATGGTGGTTATCTCTCAAGTTGATCTAGAGTTTGATTAATTGCCAAGTGAGTGTGACTTAGCCTCTGGCTAAAATGGGAGTGCAAAGCTCGAGAATAAATTATTTGCCGGCTGATAACTGACAGAGAGCTGCACAGTTCCTGAAAGTCTAAGCTCTACTCGTAATTGCAGCGTATCGCAAAACACTTTTCATTTAGTTTGAATGCTATTCAAAAGGAAGTTTTATACTGCCAATGCAACAGCTTATCCTTGAAGCAATAAACGATTAATTAGAAGTTTATTTTTAAAAGAGCAAAGTTCAAGGCATTAGAATGAATGGAATGATGTTTCGATATTTAATATCGTTGGAAAAGAGTTTTGCATGATAAAACGATCAGGATAAATCGATAATTGTTTTAATTACTATTTATAAAGTGAGGAGTCTGTTTGGAGAATAGGTTTTTTGAAACTATTTTCTTTGAATCACGTGTTCTGAGAGGGTTCAGTCTTCACAGCTTTTCATTGAACCATTTAAAACGTAAATATCAAATTGAAAGTAAAATGAGGCGGGGACGACTAGTTTTTGTATAACTTCGTGTAGCCAATATATTCTATCAACTGCTCATCCTTGAAACTCAAAACAAGCCAGTATAATTTCATTTATTTAAATAAAATTTAAGTTACCGAAAAGAAGAGAGTGTAACTAATAGCTAGAAGTTTATCTTTTTAGTTTATTGTTCTGAAACAATCTTTCCAATTCATTAGCTTTATAAATTTCAATAGGCTTTTCTTACAGTTAAAGAAAAAGTTTATCTTTAAAGCCATTGTAATTATACGAATAAAGTGATATAGATAAAATAGACTACTGCTAAAGTATAATTTTTGATAGGTAATGTCTCCCATTCTTCCCATTCAGCAATTTTGGCATATCTTTAATTTCAATTTAGCTGACCAAACTATCTGTTTAGATCGTGCCCTCTTTCTGTCAGCTTCTGTGACCGTTCACAAAGTATTTGTTTTTGCGAGCCAACGTTACGCATTGTCAACTGAAGCAGCCATAGTTAGCTGCTTCGCCTTGCCTTCCGTGTCAGACAGTTCCCCCCCGCTTGCTTTGAACCCCTCTCAGAGTTCCCACCACACAATGACATTTCCTAGTTTTGCGGTCGGTCAAAAGTCTTCCTGGAGTAGAGTTACGGCAAGTGCAGGGGCCCAACTCTCACTTGGCGTGCAACCAGCAACAACAACAACAAGAGCAACAACAAGCAAGCGGCGCTCAACTGGCAGGCACATAATGCAACATGACATGCGCCGCATGTGCAACACAACAGCCGAGCAAATGTTGCAAATATGAGTTCATTATTTAAACGTTGACCAAAAACAAATTGACAAGTAAATGCGGCACATGGCTGAGTTTTCCAGCTTTTCCAGCTGGAGGCCGGCCAACTAGAGCTCTCTAACTCCAACGCCAACTCGGAGTCGGTGTTGCCTCTGGTGGCCTCTGTTTGGTTCCTCTCTAGGTGGGTTCGCATTTCTGCTCCAATAGGCTGCTTCGATGATGTTGTGTCCATGTGACGCACACACACACACACACATACACAAAGGCGTACTCTTAAATGGACGACGCGTTCGTCGCTCCGCGTGCCACTTCAAAGGCACAAGAAACCGCCACAAAGCGCCAGGCGAGCCAGCCACGCACCACAGTGCGCAAGAGGCGCCTTCTTTGGTGGCTTGGCTTGATCTTTGGCCAGCTCTCCAGCTCTCGATCTCGAGCCTCGATCGTTGGGCTGCACTTCCCACTTGTTTGCCAGCTTGCTTGCTTGCTCATTCGTTTTGCAGTTATGAGTTGGCAACAACAACAACAACCTTAAACAACAACAATATTGTTGTCGACGTGCAACGTCATAGGCTCAACTTGTTAACGCTTTGGCCTACAGTGTAAACTTGCGCCTCATCCTCAAGTCTCAAGACCTGTGGTGGCATGCTGCCCCCAATGTTGTTGCTGTTGTCGTTGTCGTTGTTAATGATGCCTTATAATGCCAGCGCGCCTGATTTGCCACAATTTATTATGAAAATCGTAATAATCTCAGCGATTCCTGAACCCACAAGATGCATTTGTCTTTGACGTCGGCGTCGTCGTCGGCGCTTATCTTTCAGCCTGAGTTGCGACTCCAGTGCCAACTTTGACTACGACTACGACTGAGCTCGGCAAAAGGTTTTTGACTGTGGCCTCCAGCCCATCCGTCAGCGTCGTCGCGTCGATAGCTGGTTAATGCTTTTTGGCCGCGGTCGCTTTTGCCGCTTTGGTAACACGATACGCAGCGGTTCAAGTGCCTCCCTCCACATCTACATCTATACATTCAGCTAGTCAGTCAGTCAGCCCACTCCCAAAGTGAAGCTGTGGCCAATTGTGCGCGTGTCATATTGGCATTTCCTCTTCTTTGCTGTGGTGAGGCAACGCCTACGTGACCAACGTCCACAACACTGGCAACACACACACACACACACACAACGAGGCTCGTCTTAAATCGTTTTCAAATTGATTTTTGCCGTCAAATTTGCACAGTCGGAGAACAGCAAAGATGCGGGAAAGGATGTGGATCATTTCATGTTGCGCTTGTTGTCGTCGCAAAATGTTACTAATAGTTCGAAATTACAAGCCAATAATCGTTTGTTTTTCTGCACAGCCCTCTCCCATTGAGCATTCGCAATTCGCATTTGGGTTTTTGAATGCAAACGCAAACTGCGAATATGTAGGTGGACTCCTTTTGATAAATGATACGACAGTGCAAAGCTTTCTTCTACACAATGCTCTATGCATCATATATAATGCTTTATTTGACATATAACTAATCAAACTGAAGCGCAGCTCAGACTGCTTTCACTTGAAGCCTTCAATATATGAAGCATAGATCTATATTATAAAATGCTTTAGAACTTTCTTCTCAGACAAACAAGTGAGAAAGCTATAGTTAAGTGCACTCGACTATTAAATACCTACTCACTGAGAATAAAAGCAAAATAATGTGCTATTATTTATAAAATATACTAAATCAAAAAAGTATATTTGGTATATTGATATGGTACTACGTACAAAATACATCTCAAGCTATATTTGCTATATTAATAAAATACTTCATTAAAAAATATATCATAAAGAAGAAAATATACTATATATATGAGGTCAGATATGCCTCCTACATTTCCTGTAGACACAAAGATATAATACCCTTTTACTCTATAGTAGAAACACATTCATTTATCTTCTTATAATCTTTGCTGCTCTCTTTCAACATTTCCTTATTGTCTTAAGCCCAGCTTCTGTTTGAACTATCTTTTAACGCATATTAAATGTAATCGCTCCTATTCTAACCTGTTTTGTATTGCAATCTATACTTTTCCTTATGCAAAGTTCGAAGTTATCTTAATGACATTGCAGCCAATCAATATCATCTTTATATCTTTATTTATTACACTAGCTGCAACATTTCCGCTATTAAGTTTCGCATAAAGCATATTTGAAATACAAGTTAATCGATGCCAGACAAATTGAAATGCCAAAATGTGAATATAAAAATGTTGGCAATCGTTAGATAAGTGCGAACGCATTTAAACAACGTTGCTTGAATAATTGTTATCTCTTAAATGCAACAAAGGTGTTTGCACATGTCCAAGCAAATACACAGAAAAAAAAGTAAAAAGAAAAAAACAAAAACAACTTGACGCCACAACGCGGTTTCCATACCCAGGATAATGCAAATAAATTCAACACAAAACCAAAAACAAAAGCAAAGAAAAAAACGTTGGACAAACAAATTGCCAGCCAGACAAGTCGCCACACACACACACACACACACACACACAGACACACACACAAAGTGTGATCTGAGCTCTGAGCTCAGAGTCCATGGCAGTGGAGGAAAAATCAAGATAAACGCTCTAATTGAGATTAAATTCATAATTACGATCGCACGGGCGACACTTTTATGGTGTTCTTTAATTAAAGTTGTTTTTTTTTTTTTGCTTACTTTTTGCTGGAACCCGGTCTAGGAAATTTGAAACGCGACCGCCCTGAGGCTTGGCTGGCGCTGGGGTCCGGTTCCAGCTTCGCTTCGGTGTTCGGAGTTCTCTCCTCCGAGAAGGTGTTGAGTAATTTTCTGAAAATGCCGGCACACTTCCCGCTCCACTCGAGTAGCGCTAATCTCGACTTTTTTGCGCGCTGATTGAAATCACAGACGCTGATCACATAAATTGCCAGATTTTTCGGTATACATGACAGAGAGACCCAAGTTTCCAGTTTCCCCCCCTTTTCCTCAACAACGCATAATTGCATTGTATGTGTTGTGTGTAATTGAAATTAATACGAGTGTATTACACCGAGCGAAATGACTTATTTCATATGGGTTAATTTGACGCCCGTGCATGTCTGATAATTAAGCAATTTAAAGCGGCTTTTATATTGATTTATGATAGTCGTTGGCGATAACTTTTGATAACTGGTAGCTGCTGCTGACTATCGGGGGGGTTAAAAGCTGTTGACATTTAGCCAAAAAAAAAAATACGTTTTACGTATTTTGGCATTGATTGCAGTTGTCCGTTGACATTAGCATAACGATCAACAGCTGCGAGAACTGCGCAGCATCTTTTTTTGTCAAATGATTTCCCACACACACTCAAAGGATTGCCACACGCGATCCCCCATCACCATCATCATCATCATCATGGAAGCTGTCGAATGCGTAAATGCGTATAGATTATTGATAAGAAAAGCGAGCTGCTTAGGTAGAACCAAAGCAAACCGTCCCGAGATGCTATCGAAAGCTCATTGAAACAATTAAACGGCGGCTGCTGTCGCGCCTAATGATCATGATGATCATCGTGATGATGATGATGATGATGATGACGAAGGCCCCACAACTCAGTTCGATAGATAAGGCATTAAAAAGCAATTATGACGACAAATCTGTAAACATACGGCAATCGTTTTAATGGCGGACTTAACGCAACATTTAGAAGGTAATAAAAACAAGGCGGGCGACGATCCATGATTGGAGGCGCCACAGTTGAAGTTGCATTAACATAAAAATGTCATAAGGTTTATGTGTACGGCGATGCGTCGATGCTTACCCAGATCGATCCGTTCAGATATACAACATACATAGTCACTGGGAAGTTGAGGTACAGCTGCCACAGCTGGCCGCCCTCTACCTTTCTTCGGCATTTTGCAATTGAAAGTGAGAGAGAGAGTGGCAGACATTGCGTAGGAAATGATTTCGAGAGCAAGCATAAATTATGAACAACGATCGTAAATCTTTGACATGGAATCAGGGATCAATGCAGTTCTATTTATGCTTCGTCTAAGGCGCAACCTTTGTGTGAAGTATTTAAAATAAGTTTCAAGAGAGAAGAAGTAAACATTCAAAAGTCTGCCCCTTAACCCATTAGTGTGGCGGCCACCGGAAACCGCTGGCAACATTAATTATGTGCGCGTTTCGCGGAAATTAAAGCTGTGTTGTGTTGTATTTGTTGCCTCGTCGCCAACCTGCCAAGACACATGCTACACACCAAAAAGTGACCCAGAGACAAACCCAAGCGATGATTCAAGACATTAAACGAAGTAGGTACTGGTTATACCTATAAAAGTAGCCAAGGAGCAACGTAGGGGAAAGACAAGCAGATCGGTCATTGAGCGTAACAAAGGTGCACCTTCAATGAAGCCTAACCAAATAAGGCAAGCCACGCAGCTCGGCTCGTCTCTCGAGTCTCTCTTCTCGACTACACGTAAGGAATGCTTTCGGACAGTTTTGGGGTGTGCTCCACACACACACACTCGCACACACACCGTTGAAAAGTTGTCGTCGGAACACCCATTTTACCTGCACAACGCGTTCTTTGGGTGACTAAACACTTGTTTCGCTTCAATAACGCACCGGCGATCGTCCAACATCCAAGTTCCAAGTCGCTGCTGTCATCTCTTCAATGGGGAGTGGAAGACGTTCCAACGGTGGGGGGGGGGGGGTAACGGGGGAAAGCGAGGGAAGACGATTCAGCGAAAACATATATTTTAAACAGCAAGTACGCAATATCGTCGTCGCTGACAGTTTAGCCCCCAAATCCAAATACAACAAGCTTTAAGGCGCTGTCCATTCGTTTGTTCGGTCGTTCAATGTGTTCGATACTTGCTATTGACTTAAGGTGAGGATCGCACCACATCTCTGGCTCTGGGCTTGAGGTTGTGTCGCGGGGGTTAAGCGTGGCGTGGCATGGCAAACCTATAACGCGGAAGGGGTGGGGGGTGGGAGGAGCGGCAATGAGCCATAACGGTGCTGGCTGCTTGTGCTTGTGCCCCGCTTTCCCGGCGCCCGACTCCCGGAAGCGTCTCTCTCGTCCGGTTCTTATGGGCTGGGCTGAGTCGCACACGAGAGAAGCCCAAGACAAGTCGCAGGTTAGTCTCTCTCGATTGCGTATGCCTTTCATCATCATATGCTACACACTGTCTGTCTGTCTGACTGTCTGACTGTCTGCTTGACTGTCTGTGTGTGGTTGTTCAACTATATCATTTGCTCATACGTAATTTCTTGATTTGTTTTCTGATCGTTTTTTCTTCTCAATACACTACCGGAAGGTAATACTAAATTGTCTACAACTATGATAACTTGTTGGTACTACAAAACTTTGTTGCGTTGGGCACACTTTTTCTTTGTTTTGGAATATCAAACATTAAGAACAATTCTGCGTAATACAATTAAACATATTGTCAACAATTAGAGAGCATTCTTTAATTGCTAATGCAAGTTACAAAATATGAAATCCTATACTATAATATTTATTGAAAACTTTGTTATGTTGGTCACATTTTATTTTTGTTTAAGAACTTTAAACATTGACAACCATTCTGCAAGCGACTATAAAAAAGAGAATAAAAATAACAAAAAAAAAAAATTTATTTTCACTATTTATCTATTACGAAAGTGTAACTACTAGTCGTTCATCTTGAGCTTGCATTTTGTATTTGCTCTTTTTTAATACATTTTATGCGTCTCGCTCTCGAAATTATGGGAAATTAAAAAATGTTTTATTTATGAGTAGCTTTCAGGCAGCAAGTCAAGTAAATCGCGTTTCGTTGATTCTGAGGTGTGGTTTTTGGGTGCACATATGGAACACAAACACAAACATGAATACATATTTATATATACCTCGATATATGGATATTATTATAGTGCTTTATGAGCTTTTAATGCATCCATAGATATGAGACAGGGTCAAGAGGGAAAGAGAGGGGGGTGAACTGAATGAAGCTTTATAACCCGCAACAACGTCTGAAAGTCAATCATATGTAACACAGGTTGCGATTATATTCGCAATTCTATGACTATATTCATATATCCACTCCATCAAAATCAAAAGCAAAAAACCAATTTGACTTCCCCTTCCCCGTCCCGTCTGCGCATTCGTTTTGCATGTGCAAAAACAACTTTCCAACATTAATGACAATTTGTATCGTAATTGAAATCGAAATGCCGTGAATAAATGCCGCTTTGCACTAAGCCTCGAGACAACACTAGGAGAGTGCGAAGAGTAACCGAAGGGGGTGTAGGGGGTGTTATACAGACGCACCACAACAAGGAACACCTTTTAAAATTAAGCAAAAAAAGAAAAGAAAAAAAAACTAAACCAGAACCAGTTCAAGCGGCACAGGTGCCAAAGCCAAGCATCAGACGAGGCCAACTCTTTGGCCAGCTCAAATGTGGATGTGGGCCTGGGCGAAAGCGCAGGCAGCAGCCGCTTTTCAGCTTTTCAGTGTGTAATCCATTTTAATGCCAACACCATTACGAACAGTAGCCTCAGTGTCACATTTAGCAAAAGCAACGCGACCAAAAATGCAAACTGTCATCCGCCTCAATGGACACTCTCGGCTCTCGGCTCTCGGTTGCAAAATGTTGCACCCTACTAAATGTGATCGAGTGCCATTCACACATCGATTTGCCAATTATGCGAATATGCGAGATTGAGATTGCCATTGACTTGAGGTACGTCAGCTAAGAGTTTTAATGAGCTGAGGACTCATTCATCACGCTAGTCAACAGGCTTAATTTACTTTCAAAAGTTTATCATTAAGTTGTGGTTAAAAATATAAAATAACTTTCCTATTTCTTGTTGCAATATATTTTGAAAGTATTTTAGATATTTTCATAAGAATTTCTAACAATGAATTTAAAAAATTGATCAAATATGCCAAGTTGGGAAAACTAAAGTTGAATGTTTTGTAAGGAGCGAAAAAAAAGATAAATTGTAGCTATTATGACGAGTTGAAAATTAATGAACAGTATTCTATTGATCAGTTTAGGAATAAAATATAATTCATTTGTAGTAGCTAGCATTCATCTTTATTCACCACAGTTAAAAATCATTCATTTATTTTGTTTTTCCATATATTCTGAGGAGTATATATTCTATCTATATAAAATTTCTGTTTCAATTGTTAATATTCATACTAAATTTTTATAATAAATGAAAGCCATTTAATATCAACATGCTTCAAAGCTTTCCTTTTCAGTGCAACATGATTTTGAAGTAATTCAGTTTATTTAAAAAAGAATTTCAGCGATGTTTTACTACATTCTTTGACAGTTGTAGCGCATTTGGAAGTCTCCTTGCAGAGTTTCTCACTTGTTTTATGATTTAAATGAAGCGCCAAAGTGTCACAGCATCGCTGATAGCCACGGCGACTGCAGCATCTCGGTAGACAGCAGACTCGAGGCCCCAAACTACATACACTTGGTTGAACTGAATGCCAGGAGCCAGCGACCTTAATACGGCGACAATTGATTAGCAAGACGGACAGAGTCAGAGTCAGAGAGTCAGAGTCGAAGCCAAAAGGCGCGCACGCGGCTAATGAGCCAAGAGTGAAGCATAATATGTGAAGAAACGAGCAGCGCAGAGATATTCGAGTGTGGAGTAGTCTCGAATGTGTTGCAAAGGCGCCAAGTGCAGCGAAACAGGTTTCGCAAAGTTGTGGCAACAAGCAAAGGGTTGGCTTCTGATGAGCCACAACGCATCTTTGGCTGCGAGTTTGGGGGTATTAATCACGCCGATTGTCCGATATGCCCAACGCGATATGTTGTAAAGGATGCGAAGAAGAAGTCTCTCTCTCTCTCTCTCTCTGTTTCTCTGCACTTTACTGTGTGTCGATAGCAGGGCGCATAATTTATCAAATACCTGAGAGACAGAGACTCAACTAAAGCGAACTGAACTGAGTCAGTGGCTCGGCATGCCACATAATGAACCTTAGCCTACTTCCAAAGGCCGCTGGTTGTTTCCCACAATTATGCAAAGAAGGAGAAAAATTGTTGGAAAATGCACAGAGTGAACAAACATGCCTCGAACATTGGCAACTGGCAACATTGGATAAGGTGCATCTCGACGGGGCCCAATTGCCAGGCCAAATTATAATGCATTACTTCATAATTCCCCGCCAGCAACTTGTTTGAACTGAGTCAGTCAGAAAGAGATTCCCTGGCCAGTGGGCAGTCAGGCACTAGGTTGTGGGTTGTGGGTAGCTGCTATAGATAGTCGTCGGGGATAGTGGAATAGTGAATAGTGGATAACGTTTGGTGGGTAGTCAGCAATCAAATCACTTGTTGCCCCAAAGCTAGCCACGAGATTGTTAGACAACAATCAAAGCTAATAATCGAATGATCGACTGGGAAACTGCGCTATAAATTTTGAGTTGTTCAACAGATTATGTAGCAAAGACATTACGATATCTATTCATAGAAAAGCCTTTTAGATTAATTGTAACCATAATTTAAAGTGTGCCAATGAAGCCTATTATTATTGATTTAGTGAAATAACGAATATAATGCCTAATTTCATAATTTGTTAAGCAAATTAATCTTCACGAATCTAGATCACTTTTATTTTATAGAATCACTTTCAGCTTCTACAGGGTATCGAAATCGTTACTTGCTTTTGTGGCCTACATTGGATACCAAAAGTCTCACTCCCTTTACCTCGATTTGTTCTTCACTCTGGCAGTTAATTTGATTATGTTTGGCTGCATTGATTAACTGCCGCCTGACATGACAGCTCAATTCCAATGTCTCCTGCCTGCCTGTCCCCCCTCCCCCCCTCCACAAAACATTTCATGATTATCGATTGCGCAATGTCGCCATCGACATCGTCGTCATCTCTGACTCTTTAAGTGAGTCTTGTCTTTGGCAAACAACAACCAATCGAATTGGCCCTTTAGCTACCTTTTGTCTGGGCATCGGCATCGGCTTCGGCATCGGCTTCGGCATCGGCCACCGACCACTGAGACAACGATCGCGTAATCGCCCTTAATCCATCAATAAAACGGGGCCATCACGATATCGTTGCTCTCCCCCAGTTGTTGGCAGCAGTTGCCACTGTTGCCCAAAACAACAACAACAACAGCAACAACAACAACATTCAAATTTGCCAATTGCAACCTAGAAGCGAAGCAAAACTGCAGTCGAAGCACCAGTCACAAAACACCATCAGTCAACACAATCAATCTCTCAGATACTCCAGAGTCTCGAGTCTAAAACTAAGACTCGGACACAATCTCAAATCGCAGCAAGTCAGGATCTCTTTCGAGTAGTTTACAGTTTTGTTGTGAAAATATTTGAGCTGTTTTTTATTCATTAAGTGCTTTTATTGGAGCTTAACGAGCAGCCCAATCGATCAAGTACCCCTAAAACCTTTCACTAATGATTTGATTATGCAGTCAACTGCCTTTTTTGTTTGTTGTTGTTGTTGTCCCTTATTTGTTTTTGCTTTTTCCACGACGATAGCTCAGCTCAGCTCAGCATATGCCTCGGACCAACTAGTCACAAAGTTGTGAAAATTAATTCGCAAATTGTTGTTGACAGTCGCAAAGTTGCTTTCAATTTGTATTAATAGCAAGTCTTTGTTTGTTTTGCAACACTGTCACAATTACTTTTTATTAAGTTGCCAGCTCCAAACTAAATATAGTGGAGTCGAGTTAGCGAACATTTTTATTGGATGTTTTTTGGCTCAAATCAATAATTAGAGTATTACGTAGATATATTATTAAGTTGTCATGATTAAAATATTGAGAGTTAATAAACTTACCTTGATTTGGAAGCAACTCTTTCGCAGCCGCAGTAAGTGAAGGAAGTTATATCTAGAAAAAGTAGAAACCGGATAGAAATTGTATTAGTTATTTAAGACATACTTCTGGCGGAGACTCTGGTATTTTTTGAATGTACAACTTTATAGATATGCTAAATATGGTCTTTGGTATTTTTGTAGTATTTTTTGGTATATTAATTTGGGATATTTTTAGATAATTCCAATCCTTTTTTGCCCTGTTCGAAAATGGGTAGTCGGATCTGTGTTTCTTTGGCTAACAATCTGGTCTATTTTTGCCACAATGGTATATTTCGAATGTATTACTTCAAAAATATACCAAATATCGCGTTTAGTATATTTTAGTATGTTTGCGGTATATTATTTGGTACATTTTATGATTAATACCCCACTGTTTTCCGAGCACACTCTACTACAACTTTCTTACTTGTTTTTAATATAATTTGTAGTCAGTTAATGAATTTACTTTATGTCTAGTTTGAATAAAAAGGCTTTAAATAAAAACAAATTTGCTGATTAACACCATCAACTTTCCGAGTCTAACAATGAAGCTCATCAAGTCTGCTTTTGTATGCTCCGGTCTCTCCATGACACTTTCAAGGAGGCAAACTCCTTGGCCTGAAAGTCAGGGCACGATCTTGCAGGCGGATAACAAATGTGTCCCAGAGACCCAAAACAAACGATGCGCCTTCACTTTTTATTTCCCTTAGCATATGGCAATAAAGCAACAAATTAACTGATGATCAGTGTCAAAGGAATGCAACCATGTAAATTACACACAGCTCAGATCAGTTCAGTTCAGTTCAGAGAGTGGGGTATGGATGGATGGTAATATGGGTAACGGAGACTTGCAATGTGAATCGGTGTCGTGATTACAGGTTGTTTGCAACAGCAGATGAGAGAAGGAGGAGGGAGAACTATGCGAGAGTTGTTGTCGCGTTTTTAAGCGATGAATTAAGCGATATTTGCAATTAATAACTGTCATGCTGAAATCTGTTCGAATAATGAAAATTTGTTTAACTCAAATCAAAGCGCGGTCGCAGAGTGCAGTGCAGCTGCCACGAGGAGTCTGTGGACTGTGTGTCTCTTGGTCTTGTCTTGTCTTTGGGCCACACTTCCTTGACGTTGTTGCCCACAGAGATTTCACAACGTCGACTTTCGTGTTAATGGTATGCAGGCAATGCCATTGATTTCACTTCGATTATGGGGCACATAAAGAAACGCTTATGGCCTGTTCTCTCTCTCTCTCTCTCGCTCTCTCAGTCTCTCTGTCTTCGTCTGTCTCCCCCTTCAGACAATAGTCGAGGAGGTCGCCACGTGCGAGAAAAGGCGGCAAAAGTTATTGACTGATTATGAGATTTGGCACGCCATGCCACAACCAGAAGAAGGTGAATGCAACGCGTCTCTGTGGCTGCCTCAATCTCAACCTCTGGCCCCTGCTGCATCCTACTCGCTTCTTCTTGGTCGGCAGATTATGTTTTGAAAGTGCAGCCAGCGAGTGATTTCTTTATGAATTCATTAAACTTTAAATTGGTTTTAAATTGGCCACAGTTGTAAGCTGTGTGCCGAGAGTGTGGAATTTGGCACGAACTTGCTGCTGCTGCCTTGTTGCTGCTGCCCACAATTATCAGACAGCACACATCTACATATGAGACCTTGCCCACTCGTGTGTGTGTGGCCAGCGAGACTTTGGGCCAGGCCAATAATATTAATAACACGCACTTTGTGCCTCCTGTTGCCCGTTGGACAGCTGCCGGCGGGTAACTGCAACGGCAAAAGGCAACTCCATCGCATCTTTTGTTTGTTTTCATTAAAGAAAATATTGCAGCGTCAACATGAAATCAATACCGAGGCCAAGGTCCACACACACACACACACACACACATTCAAGACACCCGCACCCGCAGCATCAACTGCAACGGCAACAAACACCACGCCTTTTGTTTCACGGCTGCCTTTCTGATGGGGGTGACTGATTGCGATTGTGCAGCAGGCAACCAGCCAGCTCTCCCAGTTGTTGTTGCTGCTGTGGCAGGACATGTGCAATGTGCCGTTTGTCAGTGGCGCATAAAAGAAAGGAGTTTTGCTTGGATATAACAGGGCTGGTGCTACGGCTGCTGGTGGCTCGATGCTGCTGCCTTCTACAGAAATCTGATACTTTCGTCTCTTGCTCGTAATTGTGCAGATGCATTGGCTAAAGGTGTCACTTGAGTTGTTGTTATTGCTCTGCTCTGCTCTGCTCTCTCTCTGTTATTCCCGATGTTGCTGTCGTGTCGCGCAGCTATTTTTGACTAACGACAAACGGCACAAGTTGGACACGCGTTTGTGATTTGAGCTGGCGTTTCTGGCATTCAAATAGACAAACACAGAGAAGCCACTCTTTGCTCACACCTGTTTTTGAGGCAGTGTAAAGGAAGGATGGAAGGAAGGAAGGAAGCTGGTAGGCAAGGGGTTGCAGCAGCAGCAGCTGCAAAATGGAAAGTGATTGAAGAACTGTATACAATTGGGAAATGAAAAGAGTTTTCCACCTTAATTCTCTTATCTCTCAATAATCCACGTGCTTAACTAGCCCCTCTTGATCTGATTCGCTTTGCCTTTCCGAAATTCGAAAATCGATTCTCACGTTGGCCAAGGCAAAGAAGGCAATTAAAATGAACGAATCGAATAATCAATAATCGATTGCATTTAGTAGCAGCCACACAAAACGTGCATTTAATTGAGGCTAGCAGCAAAATAAAACAACAGCAGCAGCAGCAGCCGGCATAGTGCAAGCCCCACTTCATGATTACATAAAATTATAATTTAAATCAAATAGCGCAAATAGCAAAAAAGCAAATAATAAATAAGAAAACCAGCCGAAAATATCCAAGAAAAACAAAACAACAACAACAACAAGCAGCCACCCACTCGATGCGAAGGACGTGGCGGCTGCAGTTGCAACTGCGGCGCGGCGCCTCAGGCCAAATTATAACGATCTCTTTGCAGTCTCAATGCTTCCCCCCAGAGTTCCATTCAGACAGTTGGCAAACTGAAGACAACAGACAAACAGACAACAGACAGCCAAAAACAATGCCCAAATGATCGCGAGCCGATCAAAAAGCCAAAGCAAATGAAAACCCCCCAAATGAAACAACTGCCTCGCTGCGACAATCGACAATCGATAGTCGACAGTCGACATAACCCGCGGGCGCCTCAAACTTAAATGAAATTGAAATGGCCTCACAATTATAAACACAAACAACTAAGAACTGCATAAGTTGGGTATGCTGCAGTCTAAATACCCTAGAAGTGGTCAGGGTTGAGAATTCTATCGAAAGAATCTAAAATAATTTATTCTATTTACGATTCTTTATTCAAAAATTAATTCGGCAGTGTAAGATTCCCAATATCATTTAGAATCTACTCAAATAAGGAAGATAACATTTTGGGAAAAATCTTTACATATTGTTAGTAAAGTTTTCAACAGTATAATCTGAAAGATTGCAGCTCTTTCCCTAAGTAAAATTAATTCTTTCTAAACAATAGCAATTTGTATATATTTTGTCAAACATGAAAATAAAAGATGGTCAGATAATGTAATCCTAAAGATTATACCACTTTTATAGATATTTTCATAAATTGTACAGTACAAGAAAATAAAGGATAATTAGATGTTCAGTTTCTAATAATCTTTTCATAGTCCCAACCTATTTTAAAAGAAATTCATCAACATTAACATGAATTTGGCCATTAAACAGAAGAGCGAAAATACACATCTTGAACTATGTAAAATATGTACATTACATTTTATACATTTTGGAATAAAAGAAACGAAAAGAAAGATTATGATATCATATACTATTATTATGAAAGAGAAAAAAAATTAAAGATAGATAGATATTGTATTTCTAACAACCTTGACAACATCCCAAACTAACTTAAAACCATCTTCAACTAATCAAATCTAAATTAAAGCTAAATCAACAATCATTTTGAAATCAAATCAAAGAATTTATTTGCATACATTTATACTCCGTTATATACTTTAAGTACATTAAACATCCCCCAAAATAATTGAATAACAACCACTTTAACTAATTTAAAATAAACGTATAATCGGCAAAAATATTGCAAATGTTTTGGCACATAAGAACTTCCTCAAAACTGTTTGATTTTAATTTGATTTGTCGCCCCATTGAGACAAACGGCTTAAACGGATTATGCAACGGCAACTGCAACAACAACAGCAACAACAACAACAATGGGACCGCGAAAAGAGTGCTTGAAGCACATGCAGACCTTGCCGCAAAAGTATCTGCAACTATCGAGAGATAACGTAGATGCAACCGAAACGAAACAAAACAAACGATGAACGAACGAACGAACGTTTGGCAACAATTTTAGTTTGCAACGCTTTTTTTTTTTTTTTGATATCTCGTTTGCAGCATCTGCGTTAAGTTGCCAAGCTTTTTATTTGCGATCATTATTATTATTATTTTTATGCAGTTTACAGTTTACGGTTTACAGTTTAAGAGTTTTTCCCCCCAGAGACGTGGTCATTGGACATTGGCTTGAAAGCTGTCAGCCTGTCGTTGGACAAGGGGGGTTAAAGTTCAATCAAATGAATGGCACCCACAACGTTTAATGTCTTTGATGGTTTTATTAGTCGAATGCCGACAGATAGATTCGTATCCGACCGACTATTTGAATACGTTGTATGTATGTATATTCGATCGCTGAATGAATGTACTCGCGTATCTCTTCTTCTTCTTCACTGACTCATTAGCCATTGTTGTGTTGATGAAGTTGTTTTGGCGTTTTTCCTCGGCCAAAAACCAGCTGGTGATTTCGGCCCCTGATTACAGATATTTGCAGCGAGACTTTATTTTTTATTACGAGTATTTCGATTATGTTTATTGGTATGCAATTTTGCAATGCTCAAGAAACAAAAAAAAGTTCAAGGTTTCGAAATTAAAAAGTAGCGCACAGCTCACAGCTCACAGCTCACAGCTAGCGAAACAACTCAATATCGATACGCTGAGTGCTGATGCTGATGATGATAATGATAATGATACTGACTGAGAGCTCAGCTCTGGTCAAGGCTAGAAAACATCCTGAGGCATGACTCACACAAATTGGTGGGTGGAAATTGGCCGGAAAAACGGTGTATATTTTCCGAAGGAATGCAACGCTGTCTGCAGCTGATTACGGTGTGTATTTTTAACGCGCTAAATTATATTTTATTTATTCGCAAATCTCAATTACTAATTTCAATTGCAGCCTGCCAATTTCCCATTTCTTACTACTTCCTCTGCCACCTTTGATTTAGGTATCTTTTATATGTACCAAAGGCTATATTTGGTATATTGTTTTAGTACTACATTTAAAATATACCAGAATATTGTGCCCTGCCAGTCAAAATGTACCTGAATGGTGTACTATATCAATAGAAGTATAACGTTGGTATATTTCTAGTATATTTGTGGCATATTAACTTGGTAGATTTTTATTATAATGCATTTTATTTAATATTACCCTTTTTCAGTATTTTTTTTTTTTTTTTGGGGAATAACAACTTGGTATATTTTTAGGTATCTCGCAGTCGAGCACACTCGATTGTAGCTTTCGTACATGTCTCATCTTTGCTAGCAACATTTTCTCCTTTCCAAAAATGAAACACTGACAGGCTCATTTGTTGCTAGTGAGCCTTGTCTTGAGGCAGACCCCAATCGCATAACTAGCTCCATCAGTGTTGTTTATACTCGCATTCTCCCCTCTCTCACACCCATATATCATTGGCTTGGCCCTGGCAATGATCGCTGGCAACAAGTGTTACGCCCAGCCAAGCCACATGACAATAGCTTTCAAATGTTTCTAATTAAAAAACAACCAAGAAATGGAAGAAAAAAAAGCAAAGCAAGCCGACTATTTTTAGCTGACATTGTCCCTGCTGTTGTTTGTTCTTCTTCTCCAAAATAGACTCCTCCACAGCTGCCTCTTAACTCTCTGACGTTGCAGTGTAATGTGACCGACAACAACAACAACAGCAACAACAACAACTGTGTAGTGTGTGCCCGCATAAAGTGAGCGTGTCGCAGCAATGGAACGCTAATCATAAGCATTTGGCGATGATTTAGTGACGCCAGGCTGAGACACGTGTGTGTGTGTGTGTGTTAGTCTGCAATCAGGCTGCCACATCATTGGGGCACATTTGAGTGTCGTCGTCGTCGGCATCCTTTCAAGCTGCTTTTTCACACGCCGCACGTGAGAGAGAGCTTCTACCCCCAAACAACAAAAAAACAAAAAAAAAAAAAACACTTTGGCTCCAATGAGCCGCACACAACTCACACAAAGTGATTACCTATTCCGATTTCGATTCCGATATTTCTCGCTGGGGTTGTCGGTTTTTTATGTTTGGGGAGCAAACTTTCTAGCCAACAGGCGCGTCATTAATTAACGTCCTGTGTTGTTGTCTGAGCTCAGTTGAGTATTTAATGCTATTTGCTTTTGATGGCGCCGCACCACAACCACCCACCACCCCACTCTCTCTCTCTCTCTTTCAGTATTCGACTCTCCCATTTTGGTTTTCAATTTTCCAATTTTCGATTACCAAACACTGACACAACTTTGGCTCGCTGCACTCTTAATTGCCGTTGCACTTCCACTTTACACAACTTAATTGCACCACCAGCTACACAAAGTACCCCCATCTTCACACCCTTTGCCCTGTGCTCCTACTTCTACCCCTTTCATGTCGCTTCTGTACTCTCGGCTATTTATTGCTTCCATTTGGCTGCAAGCGGGTTTATTACAATGTTGCCCTCAACTCAACTCGACTCGACTCGACTCTTTGACTCTTCTGTTCGTTGTTGATTTTGGCAACTTTATTGACATTTAACACGTTCGCCCTCAAAAGGGGTTGACACTCGTCCTAAATGAGTTAACAACAGATGTTTACATCATTATTTTATGATGTTGTTTATCAATTTGCTCAACCCGTACAAACTAACTGTTCACAAAACGCACATTCCTGTTGCAACACCAACAATACTTCCTTTGTTTTCCTTAATTAGTTAAACTTCTAATGGCAAACAAACTTGTATAAAAAACAACATGAAGAATTAACTTCGAAGGAACTTCGTATTTCCTTGTAGTATGCAAACTGAGCATAAACGAAGTTTGTCAAAACAGTTCATTTAAATACAAGATTTGCATAAATTTAGTTGGAAATCTAAATAATTACACTTTAGCGTACAAAACAAACAACATAATTTATGCAAATTCTTACTTCAATCAAACTTCTTAGCAATAAGAAGTCAGGACATTCTCTATTCTATTGTTTGAGACTAATTGCAATATCTTTATCCTATTTGTATAGAAATTATTCTTTACTCTATTTTATTTCTTGCTACATTCAATTTAAAAGACGCTTAGCACTTAGCTCCCATATTTACAGAATAAATTTGCTAAAAATATAATGTATGCAAATCTCTTTATCAAATACAACATCTTAATAATAAGAAGTCAAAATACATAACGTTCTTGTCAAGAAAGCTGCACTCTACTTTTCTGCGTTTGTATGAAGTCGAAATTATTACTGTGGCATATTTATTTTAAAAGACACATATTTAGACAAAAAATTAACTAATAAAGCAAACAAACTGCTCAGTAATAAGCCAAGAAAATCACACAATATTAAATCTAAACTTTATCCTATTCGAAATGAAAACATCTTGCTAAGCTTCACTCAATTCTATGCCTAAATTTGATCTCTTATTTCAATCGCTTACAATGTCATTCCAAACAAGAAGTTAATGTCATATTTGTCGGCTGTTAGAGCAGCTTATTTCTATAGCCCAAAGTATTATTCATAAAGCAAACGCTTTACATGTTGCGACTTGTGTTTTTTTTTCTATTCCTTTTGTGTGAGACTGTGTTTTGTTATGTTTTGTTGGCTGCAAACACACCGATGATGGCTCGTAATCGCTGAAATTGGCTTAGTTTCACATAAAACTTGCCCTGCAGTCTCACCTCACCTCACCTCATTTCTCCTTCTTCTCCTCTTGTCTGTGGCAACAATGCAAACGGCTCCCCGGTCGGTGCACATACATAATAAAACAATAAAAACAACTTTTACGATAGCCGCCGGATTCTTTTCTCGTATTCAAGTGCAATAAATGTTGGACGAGACAATCCGTCACTGCAAGCTTCCCCCCTGCAACACCTACTACTGGTTGGCCTATTGCGTTGTAGAGAGAAGAGAAATAGGTGACAATGCCCCCGAAAATGCCGCGAGACGCATATAAAAATCAACGTCGGGGCGATTTGATGGCATTTTGAAGGAATCAATTTAATCGCATTTAATGCCAAGCGATAATACCCAATGCCTTCTGCATCAGATCAGTTCAGTTCAGATCTTCAGATCTTCTTTCAGCGTTCATATAAAAATTTCAATAATTTTCCAGAGCTGCCCAAAAATACTTTCCCTCCCAGCCGCTTGTAATGTGTGTCAAAGTGTGGGGGGAGTGAGAGCGAGAGCGAGTTAAGTGCGCCCCAAAAGGGAATTGGATTCAGAATCAACATTGCTGCTGCTGCTGCTGTTGTGTTGTTTTGTTCTTGTCAATGGGGCGACACCTTGCTGCAAAGAAGCAAGCATTCGTAGAGCTAGAGCTTCAGAGATACATTCGTATCTTTACCCCATTGAGATATTCACTAATTAGTTGTTGCCTGCCAGATATTTATGCGTCGTCGTTGGTGTCACTTGGCACATAAAACTGAGGTGGTGGTGGAGAAGGGGAGAGAAGCTGCCACTGCAGCTGCGTGTGATAAAAAGGCCCAAAATTAGGCAAAAGGCGTGTAAAGTGCACACTGGAACGATTAACTGCCTGCATTAGCTGGGCGGCCTGATTAATACCGAGAATTAAACTGCAGTCTCTGCTCTCTCTCTCTGCTCTCTTTTCAGCACGTGTTGTGATTTGTGACTTTGTTTACTGATGTCCCAAAAATACAGTTCTGATTCTAATTGCCCAGTTGAAAGTAGTAAGAGATGCATACGCCCATCTCGAAGAGCTTTCTGTATGCACTGCTAATATGAAAATGAGACTCCGCTGGCAACGGAACTGAGGAAAAACTGTTGCAAATGCCAAAAGAAAAAAAAAAGAAAAACCACAAAGCACTAAAAACTGAAGACGTGAACGCGATGTTTGTGCGACGTAGCCTCGCCTGATCGCCTCAATGTATCACGATGGATTTATAGTTTAGTATGCACGATCAATCAAAAATCGTGAAGAGAAAGAATCACAGTGTGTAGGAGAGCGACAGAGAGAACTCTTTTTGTTTTTTTTTGGCTTTGGTTTTGGCCATCTAACAGTAAACGATGCGCGCGGGGCATATTAAAAGAAAGTCGACGTCTTGACTTCCACTTTGGAGTTTTGGCACTGAGCACTTTTTTTTTTGTTTTTGAAGCGTTGCCAATAAGAATTATTACACCTGATTGGAATCTGCAGCCGCAGTTGTAGTTGCAGCAGCAGCAGTCAACAGAAATGAACTTGACCACAGCAACAAAAAAAAATAAAAATAAAAAACGCCCACGTGCTTGTGGGTGGGTCAACGTTTTTTTGAGGAACCCCAGAGAATCCAGAAAATCTGCGCCAAGAAGCGTTAGACCCCGACTGCATTTATTAACATTTTGACTTTGTGACCAATATACCGAAGAGACTGAAGACTTTGCTCGTTGCTGTAGCAGCAGCAGCAGCAGCAGCAGAAGTTGGCCTGGTAGGCGTACTTAATCGATCGCTTGTTGATAGGCAAATTGGCAAAATGCAAAAAGGCAGCGAGGAAAACCTGTTTTCGGGGGGCTTTTCCTTTGAACTAACTTCCTCAGCGGCGACTGCCTGGAAAATTCGTGATGCGCAGCATTCATTTGGCTCACAAACAAAAAAAACTAAAAAAAAACTTTTGGTTTAGTTCTTGCGGTCCTCGTCCACTGTGTGATCTTTATCTGGTCTCAGAAATTTTTAGGGCTCCATCGACGACGACGACGTCCGCTAGTCATTTACATTTGCCTCAAATGGGAATTTCAAGTTTCGAACTTTGTGCAGAGATTTTTGTTTTATTTTGGCGACCGCCGTCGTTGTCGAGACGTCTGACAGTTGGAGCATTGCAAAGTGATCGTTAAATCACGAATATTTAATTGTCTTCATCACCTGAGGGTGGTTGAAATTAGTTTGGACTTGGCTTAAAACATTTCTTCTTCAAGCTCGTTGCTCCATTTGCAACTCTTGTTGTTGCGGTTTCTAGTCGGACTTCGTTCGTAATGGGCTTGTAATGGTTTCAACTTTCAGATGGACCCACTTTACTTAAAGCTAGTGCCCTCGGACACGGGCTTTAAAGGCCTGTTTTCCCGTTTCAAATTGCATGCATAGATTTGGCCTCTAATGAGTCGTCAACCTCGCGACATTAAGTGCTAATTTTATGGCGATTGATTGAATATCCCCCCCAAAGCTAAGGTCAAGGAATGCCACAAAACGAAGCGTGAAAAATGCAATGGCAACACTTACAAGAGCTGATTTAGGCGAGATTGAGAAAAGACTTTATAGCTATTTTAATGCAACAATCAGGATTCGTTGAACAAGACTTAATTGCGCAATTGTAGGCAAATATTTAGTACTAAAAAGTATGAAAGCTACAGTCGAGTGAGGTCCGCTGTGAAATATCCGCTCCCCATTTTTAAAGAAAGCAAAAATATACCAAATTGTTATGCCGCAATAATACTAAAAATATACCGAGGGCTATATTTAGTATTGTATATAGTACTTGCTTAATATACTATAGAGTGAAAAATATACCAAATTAATATACCGCAAAAATTCCAAAAATATACCCAGTGATATATTTAGTATATTTATATAGTACAGCATACCAAATACAATATAGAGTGCAAGGTATAGCAAATACTCAAAATATACCGAAAGCTATATTTAGCATTGCAGCAAAAATATTTTATAGATTGCAATAGATATAGTACTACATGCAAAGTATATCATATATCAGACAATCCAACTAAAATCTATAGCAAGTATGCGTTTTCCTCCATACAAAAGTATTTCACATATAATTTCGATCGAACCAAATCAGTTATATTTGAATAAATGATTCAATTACAATTTAAAGACTGCTGTTATTTTCAGCATGATTTCGTGCTTACTTTGATGTAACATTTTACTAATTTCCCATGTTTTTCGATCACACCTTGCCGACTTTTCCAAGCATAACTCATAATTGATAAACTGTTATGGAAGAACAATTCAATAGACTTCCCACGCTCAGCTACGAAATGATTTGTGCTATGTAGTCGCTGTGCATTAACCATAAAAACACTTCACTTACAAAACAGAGCAAATACACAGAGTGAAGAGGGCTGTAAAACAATTAACGATTGACCCCTCTCAACGAACGAAAATCAGACAGTGACTAAACAGTTATCAATTATTACGATGAATGTCAACAATTGAACATTGCGGGTTGGCAGCCAAAGCAATAGATAAACAGTTAGAAAGACACAAAATGCTATTGACGGTTTCCCAGGGACAGAGGGCACAGGAAGTGGCAGAGCGGCAACGCATCATTGCACATGTTTCACATGATCGAGGGGCGGTGGGATGAGGATGAGGATGAGGGGATGACATCGAGCATATTGCTGCAACAAAGATTCCCACAATTGTCAAATCACAATTCAAGCGGGGAGGCGGCGAAGGCAGAGAATTCGCAAAAGCAGCAGTCGAGAAATTAAATTAGTCCAAATTAAATGGTAACATTGAGTCATTGTCACAAGTCACAAGTTGCGAGGGTTGCTGGTGGTGGCAAGCACAAGACTGCCACCGTTGCATTAATGAGCGACAAACGCGCTCTGATGATATTATTTACTTGTCGTACTTGTCACAGTACCATTCGAGTCATTTGCCGTCTGGCCACACTGGTCGAAAGTCAACGAGTAAAAGTTGCGGGGGGTGAACTAGAGAGGGTTGCAAGCGTCACGGCTGCCTGCACACCCTCGCCCTTCGACCACGGCTCTCCAGTTTGTGCCACACACGCATTTGACATACGTTTTGAGCAGCATTCAATTCTTAATATGCGACACGTGACCCACACTTTGCACGCTCTGGCCTGGCCACCATCCACCTTAGTGAATGGATGCATCCCAGTTAGATGCAGGTCCTTCCCCTTCTACCTCCTCGTCGCATTTGACTTGTTGTTCTCTGACACGCGCAACGAGCGACGAACGTCGTCCGCTATCGCCGAGCTGCCATCTATCGTTGGGCTTCCATTCTTCATTACTCTTTTGTGGGCTGACCAGCGCCACGCGACATGCGATTGGCATTTGGGATTGGGATTGGGATTGCAATCGCGATAGCGTCTGCGACTGCGCCCCTCTGCACCGATGTAGGCGTGGGGTGTGAGGTGTACAGTGTGTGTGTGTGCTTGTTAGGGTTGTCCTCATGAGTGTGTGTGTGTGTGTGTGTGTGTGTTAGTGTGACGACATGTGGCATGCTGGTGGTGCATTAACGATCCTTCAGCTTAGCTTTGTTTGCTTGATCAAGTGCTCTTCTCTGAGCTGTTCTACTTCTTGTTTGATCATTACTTTTGTGGGAACATAATGGAAACAACCGCAGACATTTATAATGTACTGCAGAAATATTAAAAATTAATATGATTGAGAATACTGCAAGAGGAAATATAAGTGCATATTTTTAAAAAAAAAGCGGAACTGGGAACTCATTAATTTAAAGAATACTATGAAGAAAATATAAGTGAGAATTGAAAGCTCATTCATTTGAAGAATACCATCAAGGAAATATAAGCCTGTAAAAGTTGAGTTAAGAGCTCATTAATTTGAAGTATAATATGATGAAAATATAAGTGAATATCTTTTAACTATAAAAAGTCAACTGCATTTTATCCCCTTCTAAAACTTCTTCTAAGTTGATGTCTAAATCAATTAGAATTGAAATTTCTCTTGTGAAGAAAAATGTTTAGTATGCGAGCTTAAGGTGTGACCATCCTTGTTCTTTGTGTGCATTATTAAGTCTGGTCACACTTATTTGTTCGTTCTCTTTCTCGATTTAAGCGTGACATGACTTCACTTCAAATTCATTCTCCTTCCTTCACATTAGAATATTTATTAATGTAATTAGTTGGGGTAAACGCAACTCATCTCTGGCGATAACAATTCGTATATGCGACTTTCTATGCGCTGCTGCTCATAAATCTGCTGGCATCGGCATGCTTGCAGCAATTGCAGTACTTTATTGACCCGATTGACCCAAAGCACGAAGTATTCGAGCATTCGAACATTCATCCCCGCGGGCAGTCAACGAAATAATCACTTCAGCGCAAAGTACTACAAGTACAAACGGCGGGGCTAAGGATAATGTTTGTACATTATTTGACCAAATTTGCCCAAGTGAAGTCCAACAAGCAGACAAGTCCAAGTTGAAGGCATCGCATCGTGAGCGCATTTTCTTTCTTTTTTTCTGCCACACAGCAACAACAACAACAATTTTCTACACGTTTCTTGCGGTTTATGTTTTTCTTCTTTGTTGCTGTGCTCTCTTGAGATCTGTTTGGGCCGAAAATTGCCATACAAATTAAGTGATTTGCTATTGACATTTCCGCGAGCCTTGAACGAAGCACGCGCGTGAATAATGAAGTGCCAAGATCGCTTACACTCCGAGGGGACCATAGAAGACAACAACAACAACAACAGCAACAACATCGAACGAAGTCGTGGTCAATTGATCTTCTACTTGGCGGACGGACTGCGGTCATTTTCACACAATTCACATTGACCCCGTGCGCACTGAGCCTGACCCTGGTTAAGGCTGGGTTTGTGCTCATGCTCAGCTCAGCTCTGAACCCTGTGTTGTTGTCTCTGCTGCTCAGGTTCACAGTTATGGAGCCCACAATCGATTTTAATTTGTTTAACTTGTGCATCAATTTCTGTGCTTGTTTGTGCAGCATCCCCCCCTCTCTCACTCTTTCCCCTCTCTTCGAAGATTTGCCAGCTGCCTTTGTGCATAAATTACTGACACTTGTCTCCATTAAAAATGAAGGTGATTCAACTGTCATTCGCAGCAGCATCTCAGACCTGAGAGCTCTCTGACTTTGACTTCGAGTTGGACTTAAGCAGTTGTTGTTGCAGTTGTTGTTCTCTCAGTCACGGCTTGCATTTCACTTGGAATTGGACATGGCTGAAACTGATGTTGCGAACTGGAATGATGACGGCCTATTGCGAATGCCAATGAGCATCAATCGCTGGCAATTTTCATGTAATTGTTTGTTGTTGTTGTCTCGCATTGCATTGCTGCTATTGAAGTGCAATTGACAAGCGATCTTCTGCCGAGCCTGTGTGAGTACATTTTAATGGCCATCTGCCCCAACTACTCTGAGCTGATGGCCTCTTGCTGAATCATGTACAAAATTAATGTAAACACATTCAAGTGGCAGAGCAAACGAAATGAGAAACAAGCCAGAGGACCATGAGAAGATTTCCAACTCCTTTAAATCAAACATAGCATATATATATTTCTTCTCCTATCTTTTTAGTTGTTAACCTACTAATTAGCTACTTATGTTTATCATGTGGCTGGCACCTCGAGAGTCGATACATCGATAGATCAACTTTCGTTTTATTCAAGTCCAGTTCGCATACAGATAAACACACACACGCGGTGGTCCAATTCGCTTGAAAATGTGTCCTATAAATTAACTTTGACGCGTTTTAAAATATTTTAGCACTTTTTTGTTATCGCAGCGACAAAATCTATTACTTAATTTTTTATTTGCGCCCCACTCTTGGACTGCGTACATGTTTTGCAAATAACACTTGAAATGAAATATGAAATGCAACTAGCTCGAGAGGTCTCCAGCATTTAACTGGCCATTTATGTGCGTGATTATTACGTGATATCGCGCACATTGGGCCCATAAATAATATTAAGCCAGTTTCATAAACAGGCAGCAAAGCAAGCAGCAAAGGGGAATCCAGTCACAATCGCAGTTCCATTTTTTCTCTCGTTTTGCTTTTTGAATATGAATTTCGGTGCCCAATTGCCTACACCCTCTCTATGGCCAGACAGATAGACAGACAGCCTTATAAATGGTCGACTGCGGATTTGGATTTGGTTTTGGTTTTTTGTGGCTTTTGCTTATTTGCAATTGATTTCTGTTTGTGTTGGCGCATTGGCAAGCTTTTAAATCATTTAATATACCAATTATAACAAGTCAAGTAGTTAACATAAATCTGCAATGGACTCAAAGCAAACTTAAGTGATTTTTTGCACTTTACTCAGACTACGAATACCCTGGAAACTAACATGAGTGAGTAGTATATGCTAGATGTTATTGATCATTAAGATGTGTATACGATATTAGAATTTATTTCTTTTTTTTAACTAAATTATATAGTGCTATAATATAGAAATATTTCATATTCTTTGTTCACTTAAAAAATTTCATTTCTTTCCCAGTTATAATGTTGAAGAAATAGATTTTTGAATTAATCTATAACAAATTCTGATAGTTTCAGTAAAGTATCACTTCAATTTTCAGTCAGAATGTGAAATGGAATTTGGAAATACGGAATTGTCACTAAACAACAAAATGTCAAAACAAGTTTTGGGAATATGCATTATCATATATTCTGAAAACTTAATAAGAGCATCACTAAAATTCTAGACAATTGACATTAAACAACAACATTTCAAGTTAAATTTTTGTTATACCTAAATCAAGTTTCTAATACTAAGAAGATTCATTTATTTAACTGTTTCTGAAAAATTTCAGAAGAATCAACCTAATACAGGGTATCGCCTCGCCTAGTTCAATACCTACACTATTATATTTTCTTTTTCTGTTGACTTTTTGACGTCGCTAAGAAATCAAAACTCATGCATTATGAATGCCAAAATTTTCTGACGTAGTCAATTTCAATTTTTATTTATTTTATTGCCTTTAATGCATTGCGCGCGGCACTCGCAAATAAATAAATATTGAAGTCAGCAACAACAACAACAACAACAACAGTAAAATCTTGACATTTTGCCAGTCCCCGCATAAGGAACCCACATACGAATGTGTCAGTGTGTGTGTGTGTGTGTGTGTGTGTTTGCATATGTGAGAGAGTTGAGCCGGCAAAATTCGAAGGCTTTTCATATGTTGGGCTGACAGGTAGGTTTAGTTGCCTCGCCGCTAGGTGGCGTCTCGGCGATCGGCGGTGGCTGCCTGTCATTGGTAATGCAGTAATAACCAACAAGCGAGCAATCTCCTTACCCTTCCCCTCCCCCTCTGCTGATACCTCTTGCACGCTTCCTGCACGTCAGACAGTCGCTGGTCAGTTATATACGAGACTCGACTCGACTCGCTTTTGTACGTATTTCCTTTTTGCTCTTTTGCTGTTTTCTCGTCTCTTTTTGATTTTCTTTATTTATTTCTATTTTTCGGCTATTTTTCCACTGAATCATGGGGCATAGTAGAAACTCCCTCCCCTCCTCTACGATGACGTTGGAGCTACCCATTTGACTGTCTGCCCCAGTGTCTCATATTTTATCACAGCAGTCGGCGTCTCGAGTGGCCAAGTGTCTCTCTTTTTTTTTCGGCCAAGAGGTTTTCGCGGCTTTTTGGTCTATGTGGTCTATGGCACATGCTGCACACACAGCCGCTTTTGTTGTTAAGGAGCTGAGCTGAGCCGCAGTCGAAAGCCGGTCGAATGGTCTTTTTGCCCGGCGTTAGATTCGTTTTTTTTTTCTCTGTGTTTTTTGGCACAGATTTACGACTTTTAATGCTGTTTTGATTTGTTTTGCATAAGGGTGTTCACGTGGCCAAAATGAAAAGGAAAAACAACAGCAACAACAATGAGAGAAGTAAGCGTCTTGGCTGCAACTGTTTGGCCGTTTGTCTTGTTGGCCGTTGTAATTGGGCTTTCAGAATATGACGGAAAGAGTGTTGCTAATCAGCAAATCGCACTCTGGCGTTGAGTAGACGAATTACATCGCACTTTTGACTCTGGCACGAGTCAAAGGAAGTGTGTGTTTGTGTATTTGGTGTGTGAGGGAGATTGTAAAAAGAAGCCATGTATATTAAATAGACTATTGCTTAAAGCAAACTTTGAGGGCATAAAAATGTAACTAAAGGAACAGTTGTTAGCTAATTGCCAAGAATATTAAATAGAATATTGTTTAAACTAAACTGTGAGGGTATAAAAATGTAACTAAAGGAAGTGTTGATTACTACATTTGTCTAACTCCCTCCATAATTATATTCCTCACAATTCATTTGTCAATTTCTGCTATGACTGCAATGAAATATCTATAAATGAACTTTACTAACCAATAAACCTAAATCCGACGTTGTTAATTCACTTGGCAACTCCTTTAACCATATAAAATAATAATCCACAAGCCTATAAACCCATATTTCTATATCTTCATGGCGCTTTTTAATACCCCCACTAATTTTAAGGCTTCTCTTTGGAAATTTCATGGTCTAAGGCAAAAGCACTTGGCTGCTAATCACAAAGCTGACACAACAACATTAACAAGCAATAATTAAATGCTAAAATAAACTTTAACTCAGCAAGTGCAATGAAGATAAACCGAGAACTTTTACAGAAAAAGCGATAATATATGTGAGGCATTTTTATAGACAATGATAACGAGTTATGTATGTACTGGCATTTAAATAAGTTTTCACCTGCCAGCGATAAAAAAAGGTGTGTAGCAAATAAACTCACCTCTACTTTGAAGATTGCAACAAACCTGTAAAGAAAAATACGAGGTATTAAATATTTATTTACTTATTTATTGAGTTAAATATATTAGGTAAGAATGCGATGCTTTGAGGTTTCTCTGTGCATTAATTTGATGAATTGAGAATTATAATTATACTAAGCACTAATAGTACTCAGATTATAATAGAATCCTTAAGAAATATATGTTTAAAAGATTTCTTTAACCAGATAATTTATTTATTAAGTTAAATATTAGCATAGAAATATAAGTAAGAATACATTTAAAAAAAACTGGAGTAGAAACAATTAAGGCTTTTCATTCTATGGTTGCTTATTTGAGGTTTCTTTGTTCATTCATTTGAGGAACGAAGAATTATAAATTGAACAGAATCTATAAGAAAGTTCTGAATGATTTTTATGTTAACATATGAACTTTTTTTCTACGAGAGAAATTCAAATTTCTTAATTGATTACACTAAGATTTCTATAGAACCTTAAAGAAATATATGTTTAATTTACATAAAGATTCTTGTTTTACAAGAATTTGGCTCATTTTCCTTTCAAATTTATGGCATAAAAGCAAAATTACTAATCAATTAATATAGTTTGCAGTTTAGCCTCAATTTGAGTTTTCATTCTTACTTTATTAGGCAATATATTGAGTGAACTTTGTCTGATTAATGCAAACGATTGAGCTAAAAAGCTATTGAGGAGATGCACAGCGAACGCGTTTCCATTTGCCAAATATATGGGGAAATGCAACTGAAACTGAAATTGAGACTGAGACTGTACAGGGCAGAGCAGGGCAGGGCAGGGACTGAACAGGACAGGCAGCTGGTTGGGCAGGGGCAGCGCAGTTGTTAAGTTGCTGTTGTTGTTGCGGCGGTTGTTGTTGCTGTTGTTGTTGTTGAGTCGCAAGTCGTAAGTTGGGCAGTTGGCCAGGTGCGGGTGCCACACAAACTGGTTGGTCAGCGATGGCCAAACAACCGTCTAACTGTCTGTCTGTCCCTCTGTCTGTCTCTCTGTCTAGGCTGTGCCCAACGCAAGCTGACCAGCCTGTGCCTAGGCAATGTGTTAGCTTGGTGTGGCATGGCCAAGAGTCTGGCTGCGTGGTGGAGGAAACACACCCGCATCGTGGCAGCGATCGTTTGGTCGGTCGCCTGGTCGCAGTTTAAAACCAGATTAGCGCCCAAGTCGATGGCTAATTTTTGTGGTACGTCGGTTGTGTTGGGTTTATTTTTTAGCAAATTTGAATTTGAATTTTAGCGGGTGATAGTCGTTTGAATATACATATCTAATACACTACTGCTATAACAACCACTTCACACAGGCCACTTGGTCAGTTTCTGTTTCTTTGGCGAATGTGTTGTTGTTGTTTGGCTGGTTGACAGTGCCATTCGCCTGCCTAACCCAGCTACAACAGACCCCGTCGTCTTGGTGTCTCGCTGAAATATAGGATGACATGCTGCATGCTTATGGTTACGTGTGCACACACACACACAAACACACACACACACAGTGGAACATAACAAACTGATTACGAAATGTTGACCTTTTTGCCGTTGCCTCTTGGCCACTTGTCAGCGCCTTTGGCGGCATTTTCGGCGAAAGGTTTATGTCAACTGCCAATTGGCAATTCGCAATGTTTGCAGCGCCCCCAAAGGAGTCGCGATACTAGCAGTAATTGCTCTCTAACTCGAAGCTCGAAGTCAGCCAACTCATTTAATTTGCCCATAATTTAGACACAACACATTTGCCTAATGCCTGTGACGACGCTTTGAGTGCCTGATTGTTGCCAAGTGCTCTCGCTATGGACATTTTTAGACTATCACAAACAACGCGTACAGTCATCCAACGATCCAAGCACTGAATCACCCAATTGAAGCTTTGATTACAACAGTTTCTATTAGATAGGAGAGCGTGTCGTGTCTTTTCAGAGCGATATTTCAGTTTTATAGTAGAGACACACCAATTTAAATAGTTCAACTCATGATTGTTATTAACATAGAAGAGTGTTATAGAAATTTATGTTTAAATTTTGGATCAATATTATAATTCTAGGGAATATATGACTGTTCTCAATCGAAATGTGATTGTCAATACCTTAAATCTTGAAATATATTTTATTTAGTATTTCTGTATTTTTAGTTCCTATTGCATTTCTTAATATGTCTCTTCATTGACTTCTCTTCATCTTAAATCTTGAAATATATTTTCTTTAGTATTTCAGTATACTTATATTTTTCAAAATATCTCTTCATTGATTTTCCTTCATGAAATTATGATTCTAATTTCCCTAAATCTCGATATACATTTTCTTTAGAATTTATAAAATTCAGTATTTTTTATTACTTATAGTATTTGCCAATTTATCCCATTCGCATTATCACAACTATTTCTGTTTTGTCGTGCCTCAAATCGAATTTCTCTGCCATCTCTAGTTTTTCTGATTTAAGAACTATTCGCATGACTCATTCACATGTTTTGATCCAATAAATTTATTCAATATTTGAGCTCAAACATTGTAAGCACTTGTAGCATTGGCATCCGGTCAATCATTACATTTTTTGGGGTGTAACATGCGATAAGCGATATGCAATTGATAATAAATATATACTCATCGATTATGCACAATGTTCACACCTTGCCTTCAAGGCAATGCGAGAGGAGAGCAGAGAGGAGAGAGAGAAAGAGAGAGAAAAAGAGAGAGAGAGAGCTGGCGGCAAAAACAACTCAACTTGAACAATTTGTCTGTTGATTCCTGTTTGCCAGCTGGTTGCAATGTTGCATACCTGCGCACAGCTTAAAGCTATTCATATGGTTGGATGGATGGTTGGTTGGGTGGTGGAAATCACAGCAGCAACAATCATCACCTGGCTACGTTTGGTCATAAAGTTTTCAACCCTCCTGAGACAAAAGCACCAGCAACAACCTGGTAAGCTGTCGACTGGTGAAATACCGGGCGAGGAGTCGGGGTGGCAATTGTGATTTTCAAGGGCGCATCTGCAGTCGGAAGTTGAAAGCAGCAGGAGCAGGAGCAGGAGCAGGCATAAACCACCCCACACCAAATGGAAAACACGAGAACCAAGTGGACAACAGCCAGTTGCTGTTGTTGCTGCTGTTTGTGTTGTTGCCACTGATTTATTCTGGCTGTTGCTTTTGTTCTCATTCCGCAGCTGCGCAGTAGCTTGCTTTTTGGCTTTGGGGTGGCTTTTTCTTTCTTCAGTGTGTGTTTCGGTGGGAAAATATAAAATTCGCCTGGATTGTGTTGTGTTCCATTTCCATTGCGTATCCCGACAACAACATCAACATCAGCATTTTGCTGATTAATTGCTCAACTTGGGCATGAGTAGGACGACTGTACCTTGAGATTTATGTGCAACGGAATTTTTGGCAATCGGCCTCATGTTGCTCTTTTCAATATCGTAATAGTTGTGGGAATGCTCATTTAAATCATTCGAAATGCAATCAACTAAAAGAATTTCATTGCTTAACAGTTTCTTGATACAATTTAGGAAGGAACACCCATGGCTAAGTATTCAAGACTATTCGAGTGCAAGTCTGGGAAATGAAATAAGAATGGGAAAATAAAGATTGCTGTCGTTACTTTCGTTGCACAGTTAGTTTTTTGATATCATCTGCAATTGCTGCTGCTGCTGTTGAGTTTCACAACTTTCCATTTTGTTATGTTTTTTTTTGTTTTTCAATTGATCATCAGGCCGCAGGGCAGCTCCTCTGCTGACAAATGGCTGCGCATGTGCGCCACATCAATAAAACCAACAGCATTAGTCACTCGACAATTGGCCCGGCTGCTCTCGGTGCAGATCAAGCTGCAGGCTACAGTTTGAAAATAGAAATGCAGGTGGCACACACACACACACACACACACACACACAACACAGAGAGTGCAGCCAAAGGCACAACCCAAATAAACTCCTCTTGCTTTTGAGCAAGCAGCAGCAACTAGCGAAACGGTGGGCGTAACGATGCAGTTTGATTTGGGCAAAGTGCGCTGACAAATTTGGAATCATTTATTTTGGGCATTGTGAGTTTTCTACGCTGGCAGCGTAATGCAAATTAAGACATAGTCAACAACTTCCCCCAGCTGCGGTAGCAATTTGTGAAAAGACAAAAACAAAAAAAAAGAAGCAAACCGTAATGAAATTTACAAACATCGCTTCACTTGGAGCACATCAAGGACTTCTCCATGCAGCTTACGGTCAAGTGCAAGCAATCGCATTTGCACTTTAGGCTATCGGTATATTGAATAACGCCGTATGTGCCAGAGATCATCCAGGTGGGATCGGTGTGGAGCAAACGATCCGCAACGCCCTCGGTTAGGCCGCAGATCACTTCGCATTTGACAGTACGCATTGCACAAATATTCGTGGGTCGAAAGCCGCGCAAACACGTAATAAACTCCTCCGTGGAGTCCCAGATGTAATCACCGAGCAACTTGCGATAGTTGAGATCACCCTTGAAGATGGCCACCGCCGCCTGTGAGAGCAGCTTGTACAAACCGATGCAGCAGTCGACCATCACAAAGTACGCCTGGGGTCCAGTCCAGAAATATGAGGGCGGGGATATTACAATGCGATGTTCGGCGATCATTCGTTGCAGTTTCCAGCCCAGACCCGAGACACACTCATCGCTGTGATTCATCAAATACTGGATGGTCCATTCCACATCGTGCGGCATTGCATCGGATATATACCAGGGTATCGCCTTCACATGCATGCGCACCTGGGTGGCCAGGCGATGATCGAGCATGTATTCCATGAGTAGAAAATCGGTGAATAGCTCAAAGCCGGCATTATCGCAAATGTAATCGACAATGATTTCCTTGTTGCCCTTGGCCTTCATCAGGCAATTCCACACCAGCAACGAATCGTCGACCAACAGCCGCTTGCCCTGATCCGCCACCGATGTCAGCACATTGATATCGGATCGAGCTTCAAGGGTGGGAAAGTGATACGAATTTAGCTGTATCTCAAAGTGATTGCTCCACAAATTGATGCGCACAAGTTTGCCGAAAATGTCCAAGGATTTGCTCAGATTTCGTGTTGCCCTCGCCAGACACGTAATGGCCAGCTCACTGATCCTCAGATCCTCCTGCTTGAGGTCCATAAAGTAGTCAAAGTTTCGCAGATGCTTGCTGCCCTCAAAGAACGAATAGAGTCGCCTGTACAGATAGCACTCGGCATGTAGCCAGGAAGCTCTAAAGAACGAGCGCTTAGGTTGCGGCAACTCGGATAGAAATGCATTCCATTCCGCTTTGTCCACCTCATTGCCATGGAACAGAGTGAATTTCCGATCGTTGCTCAGCTCTCGCTTCAATCGCTCGATGCTGTGCGTGATCATCTGTATGTCCTTCCACACCTCCTCGCCATACTTCTTATTCAGCTCATGCTCGTTGCTATGCAGCGTGTTGATCACCTGCTGCATGATGCCAGGCATTCGGGCTTGCAGCGCCACATAGGCGAAGCTCTGCTTAAAGCGACCCGAGAGCAGCGAGTGTCGCGGCGTTGCCACATCCAAGAGATCGGAATCGTTGCTCGATCTCATCTTGCGTAAAGAAGATCCTTCTGGTTGTCTTTGTACATCTGTACATTTGAGGCTCTTTGGTTTTAACTTGAATTTGGTGACTAAAGCCGAGAAATATTAATGTGCTGTTTTGGTATTAAATAATCGACCTAATTTTGAAAAGTAATACAAGTAATTTGTCAAATGAATTAAAATGAATTTCGTTTACATTTCGGATTCCTTTGGTTAGGGAGTTTTTATTAGAGTTTAACATCTTTTGCACTCGATCCGATTTTCATTCGATATTGGTTTAATCTACTTTGTTCTGCTCTTCTAATCTCCATCCGATCTCAATGCATTTACTTCTCATTTCACTGTTTACTGTTTACCACCATTTCCGACACTCTCGTTAGCAACCGACTGTGGGAAAAGATCTCTTCCTCAGGGATGCGTGTTTGCTTCCTTCCGTTGCCCAGGTGTTCGTCGGTTCATGTCCGAGGTTACTTTACACCACACTCGACTCGATTCGACTCGACTCGATCAATGCCAAACGCAATTTGCATAATTCTCGGATAGATGGGATAACACTTGCGTGTTGTCATCCGGTTGGGAAAATCATAACAAGAAAGGGTACGGGGGTTAATTTCGGGCCAAGGAAGTGTGGATCGTATTTGATGTGCATGTAATTTGCATGCGCTTACCTTAATTGTCACATGTTAATAAACAAGTTCAAGAAAAGAGAGCGACGCAATGTCGATGGGAAAAATGCTATCAAGGTGTTCGCTGTTTCCCCCAGTGCAGTCCCAGGTTAATGCTATGCTAATGGGGCAAGGTGTGCACTTCCTCTAGCAACCCCTACGGCAGGCAACTGGAATTCATCGAGAGAGAGACGATCGACGATCGAACATTCTGCACTCTTGAATGTTATTTTTATTATCGTGAACTGCGGATGACGCAAGTGTTCGGTCTTTATAGATTTGCCAAAAGCGAAAAGGAAACACCGAACTGATATGATTTTATTGTGTTTACTCATGACACACATGGATTTACCCCCCCCACAAATTCGAATCAATGTTTGAATCCCCGTCGCAGACATAACTGCGTCAAAACATTAAGTTGCGAGTTGCGAGCTCATTAAGCGAGCATGTGCACCTTAGATGTACCTTCAACTTTGTGTCCAGGTGTTCCATAGAAATCGAAAACTTCCCCCCGTGATATACCAGTTTCAACCTTTTTTCCCTTAGCTGGTGGTGAGGTGACTTAATACTATCTACTTCTAGCTACTTCTCAAGGTGCTCGGCTGGCTGTGTTGCATATGCGCCTCTGCTTTTGAGGAGTCGTTACTTTTCGTGTGGCAGTGGCAAAGCGAAGTGAAGTAAGAGTGCGTCATCGCGATTTCAATTGCGTTGCCTTGAGAAATTCAGCAGCAGCAGCTGCGCAATATTTGTGGCTACTTTTGGCATGTGCTCAACGATGCGCAATAAGAACACTTTCCTAGGGGGTTGGGCTAGTTTCCCACAAGCAACAAATAGTCGAAACAGGTCGAGAGGAGCTTCAAGTTCTGACTTGTATTCTATATTGATCTATTCAACATTTCTAACAACATTTCAACAATTATGAACTATGATTTTTGGTACATACAATAATAATTATAGTCTTTGGTTTGGTTGCGATCAGATGAAAATGGTTTAATTTATATAAGAAATTATTTTTTTACTAGCTGCTTTGGCGGATAAGTTAGTATATTTTGCACTTTGTGGTATATTTTGATTGCAGTATTATATCAATATACCAAATATAACCTTTGGCATGTTTGTACTATTTCTGCGGTATGTTATTTTGGTATATTTGAAAATTAATACCGCACAGTTTTGCTTTTAATCAAAATGGGTATCTCACAGTCGAGCAGACTCTTAGTTGTTGTAGTTTGTTCACCGTTTATATATATATTTGCAATGATCTATTTAATAAAATTCACAATTAGTACTAGCAAATTCACCACCAACTGTAATTAAGATGATGGTCATTATCTAGATTTCTTTATTATACTTATAATTGCTAAGTGCAGAAGTATGATCTTCTATGTAAATGTTTATATAATTGTGCAATTATCACGTTGCTAAATACGCTAATTATGACAGCATGATATTTTGTTCCTCCCATTTGGCTACTTTCAGCTAGTTAATTTGCTGTTATAGTTTCCGTAGCCTTGTCTAATTCTTTCACACCATTTTTCTAATAGACTGCACTCTAGAGTCTTAGACTCTGCTCAAAGATATCGTTTAGTGCACAGCACAGCAACTAGAGTCTCTAGAGTTATGGGCAGCCATAAAAACGCCTCAACTTTCACCCAAAAAGCGAAGCGAAATGTGACAAAATATGGCTCACCCGGTAATTGCTCCCGCCAGATCAGCGGATATATTTATGTTATTGCAGGTTCCACTCCCTCTCTCTCTCTCTCTCTCTGTGTAAAAAATTGCATTATCAGAGCTATAAACAAATTAGGAGGGGAGACCTTTACACAAAACACAAAAAAAAAGTAAAGCAGATCACTGGCAGCTGCAGACTGCAGCAGTTGATGATCGTTGCTCTAGGTGGAGAGTGTTGCAGCAGCACTCGTCGAAAAATCTTGGCTCAAGTGGCGGTCCCATTAGGTGACACTTAGGAGCGGAGCGTACAATATTTTAGAAACAATGGAGGCCCCAACTAAGCTCGATAAGATTAATAACTCTCTGGCGCACGTTCAATTAATCTTTCGTCTAAAACAGAACGACAAAAATTTCCCTGCTTATGCTGCTGCTGCTGCTGCTGCTTCTTTTACAACTGACAACTTAACGGCATACGGGGGAGGGGGGGGGGGGGGGGGGGGGGGGGGGGGGAGCACGTCTTCTCCTCCGTCGTGTACCTGCCGCATCGTCAGTGTCAATTGTGACAGCGCCCTGCCAGCGAGATTCTCCTCCCATCTCCCATCTTCATTCCTCCCCACTGACAAAACAAAAACAAACAAACGGACACGTTCAACACTGACAGCAGCAGAGCTACCAGAAAAGCTAGAAAGAGATGGAGATAAATGGAATCAAAAAGAGAAAGAGAGTCACTACTCTACATGGAAGTAGTCGAAGATCATGCCCATGAACGTGACAAAAGTGAAGAACATGAAACTTTGCAGCTCACATCTCTCACTAAATTAGTTGTTTTAGTTGTTCGCTGCGCGTCTAAATTTAGTCAACCCAACAATCCATTGGCCATAAATCAATTATATGGTTTCTCGATGCCTCTTGTCTCGAGACAATTTCCAACAGTTTCCAACTTTGGGGGCCCACCTCAGGTGCATGAGAACAGCAACAGCAACAGAGACAGAGACAAAGGTGCTCAGCTAATTAGAATATTCGGGTATATATACGAGCCGAGATAGAAATATAGTCTACTTCATTATTACGCTACTTATTTGTTGAAATAAGGTATTTCTGGCATTTGCATAGAACAAAACAAAAAACGAACAACGCTGACAACAACAGAAATTAACATACAACAACCCAAAACAAAAAAAAACTTATGAAATATGAAATCATTTGTAATAATTAGCGCGACATTTGCTGCTATTTTTACGGCAAAAAAGAGAAATGTAAGAGCACAGATCTGTTGCTTAATTTGTTTAATTACAAATCCCCGAGGTATGAGAAATACAAATAGGTTTTTCTCGCTGACTTTATTAATGCCAACAGGCGCAAGCTGTCACTGAAATTGATGCACCCTCAACAACAACAGCAAAAGGCGTAAGTTAAGTTCATGAAAACAAAAGCAAATGTTTTGTAATGAGGTTGAAATTGCAGCACCACCAAAAAAGTTCTTTCACTCTCTTGTCAGCTCAGCTTACCGCAGGATAAACAACAACAACAAGAACAACAATGGCAATGAACAGAAGCGAACCTGAGTCACAGCAGTTGAATTTTATTTGAATTAGCAACGCGCAATCAAAAACATTCAAACACGCATAAATTGAATCCCGTGGGATGATTTCTCTGCCGCGTTCCCAGCAACCCCCTCGGGCAGGCATTCGGCCAGCCAGCAACTTGTCACGTGATTCAAATAACAAATAATGCACCAAGGATCATCCCTTAGCTTATGCTGCACTGAGCTGGTCCTGGTCCTGGTCCTGGTCCTTCTCTCTGTAATTCGAATCCAAATCCTCATTCTCATTCTCATCTGCGCCCGCATTCGACTTGCTGTAAGCGTGGGTACCTTTTATTTATTGGTCAACGGGCATCATCCTGCTGCTCAGCCACCAGCCACCCTCCTCCACCCTTCTCCGCGCCTTCGCCTTTCTCACGCACTTGCAAGTGTAAATTCGCCTGGTCATGGGAACATTTGCACACAATTGAATCATTCTATTAGGCGCTCAATTGATGGCCTTTAATTGATTATTTGAAGTGCAAGGAGTGTCTCTCTCTCCTCTATTTCTATCAATTTCAGTTCGATTATGACCTAAATTTATGTTAAGCAACCCCATTGCGTGTTCTTTTAACGTATACTAAATTGAGTTGAAATTACGTGGGAGTAAGACACATACTCGAAATTGAAAGTACATGCATCTAAATACCAATTCAAAGAAGTGAAACAATCAATCATCGTTTCGATACAAGCTTTCAATAATCTTCATTAGTTGCTTAAATAATAATTCAAATTTATAAAAGAAACGTTTCAATATACATTAAAGCTGCAGTTTTTCTTTTTTCTTTTTGTTCTTAATCGTTTTTTTTTCTCTTCAATTTGGCAATTACTTTAAATATCTTGCAAAACTTTTTGTTGAAGGTACATTAGAATAAAATTTCTTTTTAGATTAAACTGTTTTTCAATGATTTTACTAAGCATTATTCTTCTAAATACATTTTTCATTCTCTTGAACTGGGCAATCGCGTAAATTATCCTTTAAGAAATCTTTTTGTATATTACTATATTAGAATGGAATTTCTTTGTAGATCGCATGTGTTGCTTTCCACGTTTGTAGTAAACAATATCGGTCAATTACCCTAATTTGTTCTTCAAGTAATGCTCTAAAGTCCCTTGAGCATTATTCTACTAAATCATTTTTCTTTTTCCTTAATTTAGCAATTACTTAAAAATATCTTTCACGAAACCTTTTTGTTTGTAAGTATATAAGAAAGTTTTTATTCACGATTTCAATAATCATTATCTGGCAATTAGTTAAATTATATATGAAGTATTGCTGTAAAGCCCTTTGAGTTATCATGAGTCATCAAAAATATGTTATTCCCTTACTCTTTTTCCCTTTTTCCTTCCCTAAACTTTCTCAGTCGCATTTCATTCACAATCCCCGAGTTCAACCGAACTTGAACTTCAGCGCGCCCTTCAACTTGACGCAAACAAACAACCGAAATAAAAAATTCATACTCTTGAGGATGTTTGTCATTGATAAGCTAAAATCAAAGAGTGTGTAAAAATGTTGGCAGAAATATTCACAAATTTTTTTTTGGTGTTCGGTTCGCATATTAATATTTGCAAGTGAATCAGCGAGCGCAAAATAAAAAAAGCTGAACAAAAAATATATATATATCATTTTTATGATATTTCAACATGCATTAACATAAACGCTGATGCTAATCTCTTTTTCCCATGAAGACTTCTGATACATGAGACTCGCCGCAGCATAAACAATTCATTATCGTGATTCATTTAACGAAAAGAAATAGCCAAAAAGCTGAAAAAAATATGAAAATTAAATCAAATCACCAGCTGATAATTATAATTCGTATTAGTCAAGATGAGAGCTACCGATGGATGTTGAGCTGAGCGGGTGGTCCCCCTTCCCCCTTCCCCAGCCCCCTCCCCCTCAACAATGCCCTGAGTAGAGCATGACAGTAAGCTTCCCAAGCAGATTAATATCTCAAAAGACTCCTAGAAGCGCATTTTAATTAGTTAGTTGACCAACAAATTTAATTTATTGTCACTTTGCGGGCTCCCCCTTGAAATGAAACACGTTCGAGTTGAGTTGAGTTGAGTCTGCGTGTTTTCAGCTTCGTCTTCGACTTCGACTTCGACTCATAATTGACCAATTTGTGTGTGAGCTTGTGTGTGTGTATGTGTGTGTGTTATCCAGAAAAGCGCACACGCTGTCAATAAAACAAATTAGTTTGAATTATAGACGGAGCTTCTAACTTGGCTAATTTATGCGGCGTCGGAAGCGACCCCCCAACCCGACTCTGACTTCTTCTGTGTGTGTGTGTTCTTTACGTTTTCAATCTCGTTGCTGTTGTTGTTGTTGTGCTTTTATTTGTTTATAATTACCGTTAGCTTTGATAACAATATCAGATTTCAATAGTCGGCGGCATTTATGTTCACTGACCTGGACATTCTGTCCATTGGTCTCCATCTCTGTCTCTGTCTCTATCTCTATCTCCGTCTGCGTCTCCTTCTCTTTCTTCTACGCCTTCGTCCAAGCTTCGCTGCTTTGTCTGCACAGATCAGGCGCCAATAGTTCTAAGATCTTGTTTTGATTACAGCGGCGCATTCTTTTGCAGTCTGTCTGCTCAGTGGCTTGAGAAATCTGTAACTCGTGACAACACAACGGACAACGACGCCGGCGACGGCGTGTGGCGTGCAACTACTTTGCTTTGGGGGGGTATTGGGTTTTGCATTTCTGCATACTTTTCTTACACTTTTTCCTAGACTTTCTTTTGTTTGTCAGCTCGCGCAGCTGCAGCAGCAAGCTATGGCAAATTAATGACATTTTGCACTTCATTATGCGACTTTGGCGGCTCTTTGACACTTTGAAGTGAGGCACTCAGCTGTATCACAGTCGCTCTTTCTCTCGCTCTTCGCTCTGGGGCATGCCACATGCAGTTGGCAGTTTGCCGTTTTCTTGCTTTTGCTGTTTTGCGGTTTAGCTGCCAGGTGATGTGCAGTTAGCTCTGCACTCTGGTATCCGTTGTCAGTTGGCAGGCAGCAACTGGAGCTTCACTTGGTCGTCTGGATGACAGAGAAATGTTATCAGAGTTGAGACCTAATAAAAGCCTATTTAGAGCGAGAACTACAAGTGATCATTAAGCTATGATTATCACTTTGGCTTCAGTATTAGATTACGCATTGATCTCAAAAGAATGCAAAGCTAACATACTTTCAATCAATGTTCGATGCACAATAATAGACCTCTTAAGACCATTTATTATCGACTATCGTTTATTGTGATCATCATCATCATCATCATCATCAGCAGGACACACCGGTTCATTACAGAACGTTTGGCGCCAATTTTCACTTAAGAAAGGTTGTTTCGAAAATCAGTTGCATGGTACGTGTCAAGGAGAGGCAGCAGCAGCAGCTGTGCATCAGAGTCTTGAGAGGCACGGGACAACAACCCTCGTAGTTGTGCTGTTGAGATTTCTGCCAAGATCAAGAACAAGATGCTGCCCAAGGGTTGGCACAACAAACACAACAACGCGGAAGAAAAAAAGTAACGTACAAATGCAGTTTTAACAAATCATTAAGAGTACCAGCTAGGAACAACCACCGAGCAGGCGACTTGGCTGGTTTGGGGTGGGCCAACTGCAGCAACAGCAACAGCAGCAGCAGAAGCAACGTGCCCCGTGTGGCATGCCAGGTAGTTTTGCACATACCTTTTTTTTTGGCGCATTCCAAGGCATTCCAAGACTTCAGGTAAAATGCGGCGGCGCAACCACCCCATAAAATGCCAATAGAAAGGGAAGCAACTTGGCAGCTGGCGCAGCCAAACAATTTTCAATATCAATTCGAAATTTGAAATTTTCACGACCGTTACGGATTGCACCTAGATGAAAGGAAGGAAGGAGCGATCCACACAGACACACACAATGGTTGTTGATTTACACAGCAAAACGGATCTTCTGCTTGTTTGTCTCGCTGATTATTGTTAGCCAGCAAACATTTTGGCTGCATTTTCAATTGATTGTTAGCCATGTCACGTGCTACCCACTCAACAGCTGCCAAACTATTAGAACATAGAACATAGAAGCGTTGTCCTTTCAGATATGATAATAAATGATGATTATCCAAAAGTATTAAAGCTATCTACTTATATGCACATCTATATAATAAATGATGATTATCTAAAAGAAAAATACTAAAGCTTTATATTAACATATCGTAGTCTATTGATCTCAAATCATCAATCATGTTAACTAAAATTCTACCTAGACCTCAAATCATCATCATGCTATAGTTTTAAAAGTCTAGCTAGATCTCGAATCGGAAATACTTCTCATGAGCTACGATTAGTATATTCAACGAAGCTGATAATTTATTACTTTACCAACAATTCCTTTAATAAAAATGTAGTTAAGCCATCTAACTTACAATATATTACCAAAAATTTATAGAGATCGCATTACTTCATTAAAAAATCCTTCCCCCAAGCACAAGAGTTCGTTAATTCAATTAAAATAATAATAAATAATCGACTGTATTTCGTTTTTGTGTTTAATTTCCAAAAGAAACTTAGTTCAATTGAGTGTAAATGGTTGACTTAAAGCTGATCGTTAATGAGGATCATTGGGAGCTAAGCGAAGTCAGCGGCAAAGCTGATCGGCTCAATGCTTCAACAGTCTAAGAATCGTACGCCGTAAGCTGCTTAAAGCCAAGAAGAGAATATTCAGACTGTGTCTGTGTTCTCTTAAATGTGCTCCCCAACGAAGTTGGCGCAACGAATGAAATGTGAAACACAAAGAGAGCCAAGTGTGGAGAGCAGAGCGCCAATTGGCTGCGTGCTCCCGCTCTCGCAACAGCTTAAAGCTGCTCTTAGTCGTAAACAAAGAGCACGAAGCTCACCTGCTTGCAAAGAGAGCGAGAGAGAGAAGACTTCGTGTTTTAGTATATAAGAAAAGCCGATCGTCGTGTGACGAAAGGGACAGCAAACAACGATACGCACACTTGAAGAGCGAGAGAATGAGAAAACTGTGGGTTAAAAATAAACTTGCGTTGCAAGTTGTACATAAGCTCGGCAGCTGCCACACACACACACACACACACGCATAGCTAGTGAGTGGAAATTTGAGCGTGTAAAATTAAATCTCAGTGGCAGCTGGTGGCGATCGTTGGCTGGTGTGTGTTAGTGTTGTGTGCCAGAGGGAGAGAGAACTACACGCCGGCAACTGACGAGCGAGTGTGTGTGTGTGTGTGTGTGTGTGTGTGTGAGCATGTGGCACGTGCTCGCTTTTTGAGACAGAGATTTGTTGGCGGTGCCTCTGAGCAGCCTCTTGTGACTCGAATCTGCAGCTGGAGCAACGTTCATTGAACGACACACAGCTGTTGAGGCAGGCGACAATCACAGTACCAAGAGGGGTGCGGGGTTGCAGCAGATCATTGAATGTGTGGCTCGTGGTGGTTGATTTTACAGCGCAGAATCCCCTAGCGATCGAGCGATAGGGAAGTAGGAAGTAGGTAGCACACACACACACACACACACACACACACACACACACACACACACACACACACACACACACACACACACACATGAGAGATCCTTTTCAATTTTTGCCATTTGCCACACAGAGCACAGAGCAAAAAGGGGGTTGCTTGGCTCGGCTGGGGGTTGATCTGCTGTGCTTGATCCTCGGCCGTGGCCATATAAAATTAAAGTGATCCTCGGCGGTTGCATCATTCGTATACGAAACTGCAAGCGATCGAGACGCGTGCGCACGAGAGACGTCGCGTCAGTTAAGAACCAGAGTTCAGTGTGTGTTAAGAATATAGTTAGCTCCCCAGAAAGTGATCATTATGGATAAACTCAAGTACAGCAAATGTCCGCTCAAGAAGCGACCGATACACGTCGAGGAATCGCCACTCGAGGATCAGTTGTGTCATGGTAGGTTTTTCGCTCCACTCTCCAATTCGCAGTCAACTATGGATACGCAAATATTCTGTGGATATAAAACTAACTATGAAACTCTCGCTTCGCTTGCAGACGAGGGACCCGTTGATCTCAGTGTGGCTGCCGCTGCAGTGCCAATCGAGCCACAATGGAGCATCAAGGAGGAGCCCGAGCCACAGCCAGTGACCACAGAGCTGCGTCGTCGCTTTGACGCTGCCATGACACAGACCAAGGAGCAACTGGCTCGACGCATTTGGGAGGAGACTCGAGAGATCGCACGCGCCTTTCCCGATGTCTTCACCCGCGAGGAGATCGCCAAGAGTCTGGCGCGCTTGGGCTATGGCGACTTTGAGCTGCCGCCCGAGGATGAGGTGATGGAGCCAGAGCACGAACGGAATGTCGAAGAAGCTCGCAGTTATGCCAGCATTTCGCCACAGCCTCTGATGCCGGCACCCATTAAAGTGGAGCCACACATTGAGGAACCGTTTGGTCTGCGCAACTACAACAACAATTTGATGAAGAGCATTGCCGACTATGAGGATTGCATGAAGCAGCCACAGACGCTGGTCGAAACCAACTATGCCGAGCCAGAGGATTTGAGTTTGGCGCCGCAGCGTCGCGGACTAAGTGAGAATGCCAATCTGCATAATGTGGCACGCGCTCTGCTGAGCATGCAACATATGGCGCCACAGCAGCAGCAGCAGCAGCAGTTGCCACAACAGCCACAGCAGCTGTTGCAGGCGAAAGCACAGCATCAACATCAACTCGATCAGGATGTGGACTTTGAGGATCAAGAGAATCAGGAGAATCAACTCAGTCTCAAGATCAAGAGCAGCAACGATCTGTACTATCAGTGTCAGCAGTGCAACAAATGCTATGCCACCTACGCGGGTCTCGTCAAGCATCAGCAGAGCCACGCCTACGAGAGCACCGAGTACAAGATCATACGCAGCAACCCTGGCAACCCTGGTGCACCGATCGTCGATCAAACCGAGTTCTGCACCGATCAGGCTTCCGCACTCATTCAAGCCGCGAATGTTGCCTCCGCTCAGTCCATGCAGAAGCCGGTGGGCGTGCCACGCTATCACTGCAAGGACTGCGGCAAGTCGTATTCCACCTACTCGGGTCTGAGCAAACATCAGCAGTTCCATTGTCCCTCCGCCGAGGGCAACCAGGTGAAGAAGGTCTTCAGCTGCAAGAACTGTGACAAGACTTACGTCTCGCTTGGGGCACTCAAGATGCACATACGCACACACACGCTGCCCTGCAAGTGCCCCATCTGTGGCAAGGCCTTCTCCCGCCCGTGGCTGTTGCAAGGACACATTCGCACCCACACCGGGGAGAAGCCGTTCAGTTGCCAGCATTGCAATCGCGCCTTTGCAGACCGCTCAAATCTGCGAGCTCACATGCAAACGCATTCGGATGTCAAGAAGTATTCCTGCCCCAGTTGCACCAAATCCTTCTCGCGCATGTCGCTGCTGGCCAAGCACTTGCAGTCCGGTTGCCAATCGGAGCAGGGCGGCGGGCATGCCTCAAGCGCTGGTGGCTTCAATCAGCAGCAGTTGCAACAGCATCTGCAGGGCTACGACGAGGAGGCGCCGCATCAACATTACTATGCGGGCAGCGTGGGCAGCAGTGGGGGAGAGGAAGAGGAAGCCCATGAGTTCCAAATCCCCGCGCCAGTCAGACAGAGCATCTATTAAAACACAGATGAATCTATATGTTAAGCATTAGCTTTGTAAGTTCTCCAGTCAGTCAACACAACAACATTCAACTCAGGAATTCAGTGCCAAAAATTAGTCAAGGCAATTTTATTGCTCGTTAGGTTCAACATTATTTATAACTATTATTAGTAGTAGTAGCGTTTGTATATTGAAATCTTAACGATTTTCGTAGGGCCAAGTCAAGGGTTAGCATTAATTGAGCAGCAGTCGCCATTCGTTGTTATCTGTCGTTTTGTTTAAATTTGTTTGCCTGTATATTTCTTGTTGAAACTCATCGTGTACAAATCGAAATGGTGAGAGTTGGTATATTAAGCATAGTTTATCATTAATTTATGTATTTAATTTTAGTTAATCTATATTTATATAATTTATTGTGTAAATATTTATATTTACTTTAGAGGTTTATTTATATTTTTTGCATATATTTATTTTGTAAAACGCGGAAAGTAATAAAGAAACAAGCACAACAAAAGTTTACGAATTTTCCTAATATTGTGATAGTTTTTCGAAACAAAATTCGACAGTTCAATTTGCTTTCGATTGCATTGTCACTTTCAAATTTCAAGCTTTTAATACCCGCTACTCATGGGGTAGAAGGGTATTATAACAAGCAGTTTGGTATATTTTGCACGCTATGGTATATTTTCAAAAAAATAAAAGCAGTATTAATATATGAAATATTACATATAGTATTTTCAGTATCTGGCATATTTTGCTATATATGATATATTTTGAATGTAGTACTACACAAATATATCAAATATAAGTTTAGGTATATTTTTAGTATATCGCGGTTTATTAATTTGGTATATTTTAAGACTAATACCGCACTTTTTGTTTACTTAATTCAAAATATACTGCATACTACTTTAGAAATATACCAAAAATTTAACTCGGTATATTTTTTTAAGTTGTTTTTTTCCAGTACAATAATTTGTAAAACTTTGAGAATAACACTGCACTGTTTTGCTTTCCTCTTAAAATGGGTAGCGGGTAACGCACAGTCGAGCACACTCGACCGTAGCTTTCTTACTTCTCACCACTGCGCTTCTCTCTCTCTCTCTCTCTTGTTGTGTGATGCGGATGCTCATTTGCTGCGCAGCCGTTTGCAATATGGCAACAATTGGAGAGGCTCGCTCGTAGGTGTCTCTTTATTTATCTATCGCATAAAAACGTTGCAGCTGATTCGCAAATTTAGCGAATCACAAAGCGCCGGCAACAACAGCAACAACAACAGTAACCGAAAATAAAAAGATTGCCGCATTTTGTTGGTGCTAACAGCGGGTGGTGGGTGGTTGGTTAGTTGTGCCTAGTTGGCTTAGCTCGTTTGCTTGCTGCTTGACTGTTTGGTGGCTATTAAGACGACGAGTGGAGCAAAAATATCAATCGCTGCTTAAATCAAAATTAATTGCCAGAATAATAATTGTTTTGAACGTAAAGCGCCAAACGGCAAACGAAGGAGAATTGGCGCAGCTGCAACTACTGCGAGATTGCAACTGCAACTGCAACTGCGTCACCAGCCACGGCAAACAGCAACAGCAACAACGACTGCAACAGCAGGCGGCAAGCGCCAACAACAACCACAGCAACAAAGTACGACAAACGTCTAGCGAATTTTGAGAGTATTTGATGGCAAAAGGGAGAAGCGGAGGAGGGGGGGCAACGAAAACCACTCAAAACAACAAACAACCCGATGAATCATCGATTTCGGGTCTAGCACCGCAACCACAGCTCAGCAATAGCTACTTCTACTTCAGCAAAAACAACAACAACAACACGTTTTGCCCGTGCCGGCTTAGTGCAGCCGCACGCAGCTAGATGGCGCTAGTGGGCAGTCATCAGGCTTTGGTTCAATTAAACGCGTTTTCCAGTTCATTTTCATTATGCTGCTTGTTTTTGTTATTGTCGCTGTTGTTGCTGTTGCTGCTGCCGCCGCGATTTTTCAGTTTTTCCGCACTACAGCAGCCGCACCTTACTTTGTTGCCCCAAAGTCAACGCGATTGCTGCCTCAAGCCGCATTATTATAAATGCCGTCCACGCAGTTTCTTACGCTCCACAACTTCCAGTTTCGTTTTCGTTTTTTTCGGCGTTGCCTTTGCTTTTGAACCTCAGCCGAATTTGATACTCTAATCGATGGGGTTTATAAGCTGCTAACAGATAAGTTTAGATAGAATGCGAAGAGGTTTATAAGCTGCTTACAGATAAGGAAAAGTATTAAAGTTCACTTGAACAAAAATGTTTGCTTATAACAAAAAGATCTTTAAAGCAAAAGAAATAACCTCATGCGGCTAATATTAGAAAAAAGAAGTTTGTGAAGTTAAAAATCTTTCTTTCTTTCTTTATCTTAATCATTTGCATTTCCTTCAAAGTAATAGACTCTCGACAAAATACACTTATGCCAACGCTTGAAGAATCTTTTCAAGACATTTCAATATAGATAAAGTTATCGATTCACTCATAAGCATCTAACAAAATTATCATAACTTGTAAGTAAAATTTTTATTACTTAGTTAAACATCTATGAGTTAAGGATCTTAAATGTACAATCTATCACTCACATTTCCCTTTCGAGAAAAGTATCTGTCAATTCGACAGCTTCCAAATTTCTTTTAAATTGAAAACTTCTCCTAGGCTTATGAAATTTGAGCTTAATTCAAAAGTTCAATTAATGTGCTTTTGATTTTCTATATTGTAGAGCATTTCTCATTCGTTTTGGCACCTTGAAAAGCTTCTTTCCGTTGCGAATTGTAACTTGTCAGGCGGTAGCTTTGGTCTATTAGGAAACACACCACGCGCCCCGAAGCTGCGACTAGGAAAGTCATATTGCATTTGCCAAGCGAACTTAGGACACAATTGTCGCCCCACCCCGTGACCCGCTCCGTTCCATAACTGTCACCACCATTGGATGTTGTTGTCGTTGTTGTTGTTGTGTCTCTGTAGGCGCACATTAGAGGAGGTTGAGGTTGACTCGGTGCGCGTGCTGCGGCTGCCGTTGCCACGCCTTGGAATCAAATGGGCAACGCACATGTGTGGCACACAAAAAATATTGTGGTAGCGGCTTTTGGTCAAAGGTTAAATGAAACGACCGTCCCCTCCCCTCCCTTCGTTTCACACACTCTGACTGGTGACAAGTGCCACACCGCAATTGCCTACAAAAATCGTTTAGAGCCTTAATTTATGGCACCCCAACAAAAAAGCACAACAAAAATTTATCAGCGCGCGCAAAAAATCAGGAAAATATAGAAGCAAAAAATGAAAAAAAAAAAAACATATTTGAACGTTGGCGCTGCTCGAATTTCGTTTCATTTATTGCAGCTACGTGCAATGTGCGCTTAATTGGCATTTCGTAGCCAACCGACAGACAAAAACAAAAAATACAAATCTAAAAAGAATAACACGCCTTTATTCTTATGGTCTACTTAGGTTGAGGTGCTATTTGGGGGCCACCAATCCCCTTAGATTAGCTAAGCTTAGCTTAGGTTCAAGCTCGAACTTCCTCGCTTTGGCAATTAAAATTAATCTCTAATCGCCAAAATGTATTTTTAAATGCATTTCAGTTTATGAAATTAATTTTTTCGTGTTTAATTTAAATATTTGCAATTTCAAATTCAAACCACGTTTTTCCCGCTCGTTGTTATTAATATTTAATAATTTGAAATGCGCATGAAACAAGCGAGAAGGTTTAAGATAAGAGATGATGGACGATGGGAATACTGTAGAGGAATATTTTGCTGAGACATTGTAAATTCAGTTGTTAATAAACAAACTGAGTGAGTAAAATACAATTCAACTTTATTACAAGTTGAGCATATTATGAATTTTGTGGTTGAATTTTGGGTGGTAAGAAATTGATTACTTACTGAGAAAGTTAAACAAAATTCAGCTCATTATAAGCTAAGAATATTGAAATTTAACTTAATTTTATATATCAGATCTTTAAGAGAGATATTTAAACTGAATACAACTTTATTATACACCAGCTATACTATCAATATTTAATAAAGTTTTGAGTCTAAAAAAGATCTTAAAAATTGACTGTGAAATTTAAACAACATTCTCTACGATTATTTTCACGAAGTTCTCGTAATTGAATTTCTATTATATCCCATTAAAGAACAGATCTTTAGTAACCTAGCTACCCTTTCTGAAGTCAAACTGCCCATAGGGTATACAAATTATGGAAGTATGATATATGCCAGGCGCCGTCGTCGTCGCTGTTGTTGTCGCAGCTGTTGATTGACTCGAGACCTGATGCAGATACCAATTGTTGTAGTCACCGTTGTAGTTGTTGTTGTTGTTGTTGTTTTTGCTGCTGTTGTTATTGTTATAGGCAGTACGTGTTGTTTGTTTTAACGCGATGGGTGTAAATTAATATTTAATTACGGCTGTTTCGCGCTGTGCTTGGTCTCGGCATTTTCTGATCTAATCGAACTTTAATATGGGCTACACAAAATGTGAAGTCGGTGCCAAAAACGTTGAGCAACAGATTCGCTAATCTCGTGTTGAGCAATCTAATGTGAGCTTTGGCTAAAAATGCGAAAGTATCTCAGAAGAGTTGCACAAGAGCCAAGTAGAATAACCAAAGGATAAACGCTTATGATAAATGTGATAATATAATAATAAAAGTAATGAAAGTATCTCATGGCAATAAAGTAAACTTTAAACTCGACTAATTGCCTCGCAATTTACAGTTTAATACGCTTCAGTCATAGTTTCAGCTTGTGTCATTGAGCAGACTCCACTCATAATTCATGGCACATTTTCAAACAGCACAACTTTTAGATGCCATAAATCCATTGCCATGCACTCGCAGCGCTGACGTCAAATTAATCAAAAGCTGAACAAACCAGCCACAGCCAGCCAAATGCAACGCAGGCAAATTAGCCAAAAGAAAAAAAGCACAGAAAATGAAAACAAATCTTAAACAATTTAGAAACAAATAAAATAAAACACAAACACAAAATCTAGCAAGATTAGTGAGAATTCTAAGCTCAAGTGGCAGCAAATGAGAACTTGTTGGGTTATTTTCCCACACTGGCGATCAAAGCGAACCGAAAAGAACACGACGACGACGACGAAGAGAACCTTTGTACAAAATCACACCGGCAACGCCCCTGAATGAAATCGATATAATTATTTGCATTATTAATAATTACCATTGTGTCGAGAGTTGGTTTTTTGTTGGACTTCGACTTGAATTTGGATTCGGATTTGAATTCACAGATTTGAGATTCAGTTGAGAGGCAATGCGTTGGCGTATTGTATGCTGAGTAGTAGTGTTTGGGGGAGACCAGGCCACACAAAGACAGACAATGTTTTTGTATCTTTTTAATATGCACAAGAACAAAATGTAGTTCGTCGTTCGGCTCGGTGCAAGCTAATTAATTCAAACCGCAGAGCTGAGACTGAACTGAGACTGACTTCAATACGGAAATAAGCTTAACGACCGCAACAAAAAAACCAATTTCAAAATTTAATACGCAGTCCGAGAGCTGGACCCGGGGAGGAATCGGACTCTGAGCCAACTCTGAGGCGCCGGCGGCGGCACAACAATTGCACCAGGTCCAACTCTCTGACATGTGCGAGTGTGCCAGAGTGTGTGTGTGTGTGTGTGTGTGTGTGGGCCACCCACACCAAAGGCCTGGCCATGGCTAAAAACCAAAGCGGCCCGTCAACAACGACAAGAGAGACGCAAGCTTCAAATGGGCGACAGCACATATCAAAACTGAAATGTGTCTACAACAACAATAATAACAACAACAACAACAACAATAATAAGGTACGTACCGAGACTGTTTTGCAAGAGGTCCAAGTCCGTTTATATTTCTTATGAGCCACCTGACTGACGGGCCACGCAAAAGCTTCAACTTGTCAGCACGCTAAGTGCTGAAAAAAACAAAACAAAACAAAACGAAGAAAAAGAAAAAGATTTTTAAATATTAAATACGTATATATATGAATATATATTTTATGTGTTGTATTATAATATGGCAAACGGCGAGCATTGTTCTCTGTGTGTAGCGCCTGTCGGGTTGGGCGTTCAACCCGCACAACAAGAGTCGAGTCGAGAGCCACAAAAGCACTAGACAGAGACAAAGGCGTTAGAGACTCGTCGTCGTGAGCAACCTGTTCAGCAGCGTAAAACGGATTTATCTTATTATTACAACATAGACAACAAATGGCACACACACAAAAGGCGAAACAGTCAAAAGATTTAATTATGCCCGTGCCGCGTATTTGGTTTCATAGAGAGCCACAAATCACTTTCCAGTCAAGGCTTAAACTAATATACTATTAAACTTATTCCTTAGAGCATTCTATAGCATTTAAATACAGGATTTATATGCTAAACTATTTCAGCTTGAGCATTCATACTTAAACTATTTCAACATCAGTCTGAATACTTGACTTTTTGCTTCGACTTGGAGGCGTGTCGCGTGGGGCGCTCGCTGATGCTGCAAATTGAGGGCGTTAAAAGACAAAAGCAATCCCCGTCACAAAAATTGACATTTCGCTTTCAGCAGCAGCAGCGGCAGCAGCGCAAAAGTAGTGAACAACAACAGCGAACAAAAATCATAATTTGCACGTTTTTTGTGTTGTAGAAAACAAAAGACTTAAGCAACGAACTTGCTGTTAAGGGCCCACATGCAAAGTGTCAAGTTGCGCAACTTGTCAGCAGTTTAAAGGCTCAGCGCTCACGGTGTTCACTGTACTTTTGTGGCCAGGCGCAAGAGATTTTTAATTAAACAGGCAACGACGACAACGACGACGCGACAGCCACTAAACATGCCCCATTATCTCATGTCCCCGCATGTCATATCTATGCTGGACTATCTGCATAAAGCCCATGTGCCTATCTCAGCTCTGCTCTGCTCTGCTCTCGTGGTGGTGCTTTGGGTGCTGCCGCTGACATAAACGCTGACATTAATTGAGTAATTTATAACGATGGCGACGGCGGCGTCGGTGCTGCCAGGCAGAGACAGCCAGGCAACCAGGCAGCGAGACGGACATGAAACGACAGATACGACGGACAGCCGGACAACATCAAAAGCTCGCAGCGCACGTCGTCGTCGTCATCGCCGTTGTCTTGAGGCACTTCAGCGCTCTGGCACAACATGATATTGTTATTATTATTATGATTACCAGAGACATGAATTCAATTAACACTTGTCAGCGTTGTCAGCTGCGACGGTGGCGTCAGGAGACGGCAGCTTCAATCTATGCCAAAAAGCCAAAATCACACAAGAGTGCTCTCTAGTCTTTTGCAGATAACTCGACTAAATGATACCCTAAGTGGCTCATTTCAATAACAGCTGCAAGCTTAGCGATCAAGGTTAAATCCACAACCAACTTAAGCCATCAGGTGTTCAACTCTTTCAGTCTTAGCTACCCTTTTGTTGCCATACGTACTTGTCGAGGGTATTTACAACAAGCGCACGATTCGCGTACTGAGATAACTTTGTAAATTTATGTCTGCGTACAAGATTTGGCATGTTTAAATCAGTTTAAGTTAAAGTTTAGATCTTGCCACAGTTTTCTGTTTATAGTGTACTTAGTTTTGTGTTGCTGCTGTGGCTTTTGGTCCCTTTTTCGGAGCGAGTGCTAACGATAATTGCAAGACGTGGCAAATTAGCCAGCTTCAAACGGGGCTGGAGAGAGAGAGAGAGAGAGTGTGAGAGAAGTTGACCGCTAATGAGGCAAACACAACAACTAACCAGGCAAATGGAGAAAACCTTTTGCATTTAGGCCTAATAACTGCCAATGCCGTTGCCAATACGAATCCAAAGTCGAAGCCGAAGCCGAAGCGACGGCAGCCCAAAAAGGCGCACAAGTCAAAGCAAATTAAAACAAGAATCACGACAGGTTACCATGCGAGCCAGGCGAGGAGAAATACACGATTCACCGCCACCGCCACAGCAACAGCAACAGCAGCAGCGGCAGGCAACAACAAGCAAAACAGAGGTTCCAATCGGCGGCCTTTCCATAAATGCGACGACGATGCTGGCCAAGAAATTTACAAGTGTTAAATGTCGAATTGGGGGAAATGCGTGCAGCGGCTTTGACACAAACGAACACGGAAATGGCCGACACACAGAAAGTGGACAAATGAACCCACAAACCGAGAGCGTAATTCCCCTTTGTCCCCTTCTCCTAAATCTCTTTCTTTCTCTCTCTGCCTCTCGACAAATGGCGTACGTGTTAATGGCATTTGAATTTGGCCAAATATGGCAGAGTCGTCGTCGTTGTCACTTTGCATGTTTCGCCTGCCCCCAAATGGAGTCGACGAAGCTGAAGCTTCAGCAGCTTTAGCTTCAGCTTCAGCTGCCCAGCCAGGCAAGTGAAGGCATGCGCTAAGTCAGTCGTGTCGCTCGTATCCGAATCAGAGGCAGAAGCTCAACGGACCGCGACACGCATCCAGCAAATAACCAAACAACCAATAACAGGCAGCATAAACAACAACAACAACAACGAACGCAACTTTTTGGCCACACAACACAAAACGATCGATGGGCGCCCGCATCAGCTTTTTATACCCGCTGCCCATAGGAAAGAAGGTTATTATAGCTTTGTGTGAGTAGAAGAAGGCATCTCCAATATTTTAAAATATGTATAACTGGTATATTTTGCATCTGGTAGATGGTATATTTTTAATATAGTTTTAAATGAATATACCAAATATTGCATTCGGTATATTTTTGTGTTTTTGCGGTATACTATTGTGGTATATTTTATGGTTTTTTTCTGAATTTAGTACTTTATCAATATACCAAATATAACTTTCGGTATTTTCGGTAGTGTTTTTACGGTATATCATTTGGTATATTTAGAATAATACAGCAATGTTTTTATTGTATTTAAAATCGATAACGGGTATCTAAAAGTTGAACACACTCGACTATAGTTTTCTTGTTTTTGTGTTGTTTCTTTAATTTTGGGGAGGTTGGGAAAGGTTTTTGTCGTCGTCGTCGTCGCTTTTGGGCACACAGCTTTCTATTGGAGCGTGACTTACGGCCAGGCATATGGATGAGCATGACGATAGCCACAGTTTGACACACAGTTGACACATTTCCATTGGCAGCAAATTAGTTAAATGACAATAGCCACAAGCAGCTTGACAGACAGGTTTCGTTCAACTGCAGATCCAATTAAGCTTGAATTTGAACTTATTATTTATTATTGAGCAGATCTTTTTGCATTCCATTACAACTCCAACTGGTTGGCGACCTGCGCTGATCTTTGCTGATTATTATTCGCACTAAACACATTATGAGAGTGGCTAATCAACTCATGGCATCTGACAGGCCCTAAAGCAATTTCCTGATTATTAATATATACCAAACGAAGCAGCATAGGTAACATCACTTGCCAACGGCTCTCAGCCCACACTCTCTCTAGCTCTATAGTCCATGGTTTGCTTAGTTCAATTGAAGTCGGTTCAATAAACCAGACCTGAAGAAGATGGAGATCGAGAGATGGAAATGGAGACAGAGCAGTGACGTGTACAGTGAACACGTCAAATGACAGGCAACAACAAACAAGTTTAATTATAGCTCATGTAAATAATTTCTCAATTGTAAGCTGTTATCAACGAAAACTTCAATCAATCATTGGCAAACGCATGAACCTGAGCCAATGAGCCAAAAACCCGACCAACCGACAGACCAAACAGACACAATAGCGATCTTGACTGAGCTTCAACTTCGAGCTTCAGCTTCAGCTTGAGGCGTGGGCCGTACAGTTTGAACTAGCCAAATCTAAGCTAATTAATCAAAATAATAATCAAGCAATCAGTGGATCATACGCCATAGAGACAGCCCCAGAGACGTGTCGAGGGAGGCGTGAGTGAAGTGGAGGGGCAGCAGGTGAGGTTGGGTGAGCCACGACGCACGCCAAAACCAAATGGAATGGAAGCAAAGTGTAACCCAAGATCTCTCTCAAGCACTCGAATCAACAGAAATACAAAAAAAAAAATAGAAAAACAGACAGACACACACAAAAAAATACATGACTTCAACTGCTGTCATTGCGCACGAGATTGCTTGATGCTGTTGTTGTTGTTGTTGTTAGTGTTGGTGTTGTTTTGTCGTCGTGTTGGATTTTGTTTTGTTTTGAATTTCAGGTGCTTGTATCATTCAGTCATTTGGCCAACTATTCAACTATTCAGCTATTCATTCATTGAGCCCCACATGCAACTTGTTTTGTTCTCTCCCTCACCTCAACACTTGCGACTACGAAATACTATATATATATATGTATATCCATATATAGACACTCACACTTAGATCTTGACATCACGAGTCAGAGAAACAGAAACAGACATAGAAACAAAGTCAGAGTCAGAGATTGAGCGTTAAGTAACGTCTACGCGCTTGGAACAATTAATCACCTGTCGTCGTCATCGTCAATTGGGTTTTTGTTTCACATACTGAACGACATGGACAGTTATGCGGTTTAGTGGCCTTTTCTGGTATGTGACCAAACCAAAGCAAACCAAAGCAATTCAAATACGAGAGAGCAGCAATTGAACTGAGTGGGGAGTGCCGCCAATGTTAAAGGGGCTGCACTTGTACACTTGAGCACACACACACATTCAGTGCATGCTTTTGTAGGTTGATTACTTTATGTGTGGTGATAAATCATTTGGCTGCTGATTTCATGTTGAATTTCGTGTTCGATTCTGGTAGAATGTTTCAGACAGTTGTCTGTCGATCACTCAGAAGTTGACGTATTATTTTGTGCTATGATTGCGCATCAATTTCCATAGTTGCCACAAGAATTTTCCCACATTAGGCCGCCCCTCTTCAAGTCTTTAGGTTTTATATTTTGCTTGCCATTTGCATGCGATCTGTTTTGCACTCGAAACGATTTCTCTTCTGGTGTAAGTTGTGCTGCTCCTCCCCAAAGGCGAGACAAGTGAAAAGCGCATAAATCGACGCCCAACACCTCACACCAACCAAGACTTTGTGCCTTGACATGCAAGTGAAATTTAACAAGCCACTCCTAAGATCAGGCAGCAACAACAATACGATCAGCCATGATCATGATCATCACACACACACACACACACTCTCATACAATAATATACACAATAATACTTAATATAAAAGTTGAAAGCGGTGATTTTTCAAGCGCACACACCACCGTACCCAAAATACGTCACATTTGGGAGGTGGAAATATTGTGGCAGCGAAAAGTGGGCACAGCCTCAAAGGGACACGCCCCCAGCAGACTGGCGACTGGCGGCGGGGAAGTTTTGCACTGCCCGCGCATATAATTAAATCAAATTAAAGGAACTAACAAAATATTGTTTGCGCATCTTGCTAACCAAAAAAAAAGGTGAAAGATGACTAACACACTCAACCAGCAACAACAACAATAAAACGAAGAAGAAATGGGGGGGGGGGGGCAACGAAGAAAAGAAAACAAATAACACAGCTACAATCGAGTGAGCTCGACTGTGGAATACCCGCTACACGCACTTAAATGCGGTATTAATTTTGGAATATACCAAACTAACATATCGTAAAACAACTTAAATAAAACCCAAATGCTATACTACTACCATACTACATACCATACCATAAGTTTATATACCGCAAAAATACTAATAATATACGAATTTTTTTCAATATTGATATAGTCCGACATTCAAAATATACCATGGAGTGCGCAATATACCAATCTAGCTTCAAAAATACGCTTGTTGTACGATTTTTATCGCAAAACTAAAAACTATACCTCCTTCTCTTATACATAGTCTTTGATATCTAGGTGTTCATACATACGAACAACCAAACAATCAGCTGATCAAGAATATATATACTTTATAGGGTTGGAGTATGCCATACATTTCCTGCACATATAAAGTTATAATACCCCTTTAGCCCTATGGGTAGCGGGTATACAAAAAAAAAGAGTTCCACTTGTCTCAATCGACGCCTCCTCAAAAGATCTGCGTGAAGTCGTTGTGGAGCCGCACCCGCTGCTTGGACTCGCCCTCAGCGCCAACGCAAATTCAACGAACGCTTTTCGCTCTTCAACTCTGCAGCTCAGCTCAGTTGAGCTCTGTCCCTCTTCGCCCACTTCTCCCTTCTGCTGAAATCCCTATGTGCCTTTGCCATGGATTAGCGCGCAAAAACCAAGTCACTGTCTCTAATTGAATTCGTCGGTTTAAATAATTCAGCTGCAGGGCATCGAAATAAATTTCGATCGCCGACTTTGGCTTGAATCTATTTGTTGTTCGTCTGTCTGTCTAGGCGGCCACTTGTAGCGCGTTGTGAGTTCGTCGCCAGGCGATGCGAGCGACACTCAGCAAAATGTTTGGGTTGCTATTAAGACAATAAAATGTCGAAAAATATAACACTTGATTTAAATATGCTTGACTATTAAAATGCCTACAATTTTAAACTAATAATGCCTAAAATCGAAATCAATAATAGTTGTTCAATTATATTTTTTGTAAGTGTAACTTTAAAGTCAGTCTCGCGTCTGATGGCTCACACTAAATGCCTTTTTTTTTCCTCACAATTGATTTCTGCGTTTCTTGCTCGCTGTCTGCGGCAAGTGTTTGGCTTGGGGTATCTTCGGGGTATCTGCAGGCGCAGCAAATCAATCTGCAAACATGCCGCGCCGCCAAGTGGCGACTGTGACTCTCCTCGACTGAGATTGAGACTGACTCTTTTGCTCGCTGGCCAAACACAAAGTGAGTTTTGTATGTGGGCTGCGGTCGACGCATCAGCATCAGTTGCTTTGGCTGTTGCTGTGTTGCTTTCTTGGTGCCGTAATAAATACATTTGGTGAATTTTAATGTCCTCCTCCCATTTTTCAGGCAATTTGAGCGCACAGCTTCGCCTTCCGTTCGTCTGGTCTGTGTGTCTGTCTTTGTGTCGGGGAAGTCACCACCAGGGCAGGCAACACTTGGACTGGCTTGGCTGCTGCCCTTTTTTGGGGCCATGCCAGCGCGAGTTGCGCTTTTGGTTTTTGGCTTTTCGGTTTGGCAATAAATATTTTGAATCAGAAAACATATAAATTTAGTGATTTGCCAAGTCAGTGGAAGAAGAGAGTCAGTCGAATTGGTATCGGTATCGGGATAAAGATGAGGATGCACATGAGCACAGTTGCAAGTTGTTGTGCAGACTGTCGAGGATCAAGAACCGCAGCTCAACGCAACGCAACGCAGTTCAACATAAATTGGTAAATTGTTTTTGGCGGCTGTGGCGGCACATATTTTGTATATTGCATTTTTAGTTCATCTTCAACTCGCTGTGTGTCTGCGCTTCCCTCCGCATCTGTGGACACGAATGTAGGTCAAACCGAGTGGCAGCCACAACAGCAGCAGCAACAGCGACTCATGCGGTAGCCAACATTCAAAGTAGGTGATGAAGTTCCAATGCTGCCTGATTTGTGATAAGCTTCATATTTTTAGGGTTTAATTCAATGAAAGTTGCGTGCGTGCCTCCAACGTTGGAGATGGCGATGGCGACGGCGACGGCGACGACAATGCCCCAAAGATTCGTTTGTTCATCCGTTTCGTTTCGATTGGTTTGGGTAGGTGAAATTATGCAGTGCCTCAATTGGCTGTGCCACTCGCAGTCGTTGTGGCAGCGGCGTGAAAATTTTTGCGCTTTTTGCCAGGCCAGAGTTCAGCAGGCCTTCTGCATCTGCATCTGCTTCTACTTTTCTTTTCTTGCCTCCTTTCTTGGCCAAGAGTCATAAAATTGATTTTAAGCGATGGGTAACAGTGAAAGCTGCCACAGTCCGCTGCACAGCACATTTTGCTGCACACGAAATGTGCAAATATCAGAATATGCTTAAAAGATTAGAGCCAAGTGTGTGACTTATCAAAGATATCTAGCTAAAAGTCTTTGAAAGAATATTCGTTAAGCTTACAAAGAGGAATTCAAACTGCAATTGTTCTGCAATTATCGAAACTTCTGCATCAAAGAAATTGGCCACTCACTGTCCAATGAATTCATCAAGCAAACCGAGAGAAGGCGTCACAATTGGTCGCACGTTGTGGTCGCACAATTACGCCATTTGCCAAAATCAAACTATCAACTTTGACACTCATTAGCGTCAAATTACAGACATCTCGAGGGATGAGTGGGCGGCGGCAGAGAAGCGACGACGAAGACGAGAAAAAACCTCGTAAATCCATAAAAGCAATCGTAAATTTTTATTGTCATGCCACTTGCCAAACGAACGGCAGCCAGCACAATGAACGAAGAAGGAAAATGAAAATGCCTCGGCGGCGGCCATGCTGAGAACTTTTCTCGAGGGAAAACTACTGCGCGCACTGCCAGAGGTTGGCTTTGGTTGACTGGCTTTTTTTTTTTTGGTGGTGGTGCCTGGGAGCTGAGCTGAACTGAACGGATGGCATATTAAACGAGCGCGCACATATTTCATAACAAAATTTATGAAGGGCCGTTAACTTTAAGAATCTTTTGCGCAATTTACTCGGGACGTTGCCCAAAAGCCGCATGCCTCATGCCGCTAACCGGCGGCAAACGTCGCGCCAAACTAGCGCCAATTTTTCGTCTAACAATTGGCGACGACCTAATGCCCCGTTTGGCAATCGAAGCTGAAGCTCCAAGCTCCAAGCTCGCCACCAGCTTGCATTTAATTCAATGGTTAGGCTCCTCCCTTTGCCTGCCCCTTTGCTATGTGTACAAAGAGCACAAGTAGTTGCACCGAGGAGTCAGTGGCAAGCAGCCACAAAGCAGCACAGCACAAGCAGGCTCATGAAGTTCACATGAATGCCATGAAACAATAAATTATGTTATTAATAAATAATAAATGTAATGGGAGACTGCAATTGCTGGAGAGATGCAGCTACCTGTTTTTCGCTTTTTTACCAAATGGACAGACAGAGACCGTGGTACGAAGTGCTCCATTATTATTATGTGCCTGGTTAACTACTGTGTCAAAAGCCGCTTGGCAAATAAACTAAGCCAGCAGCAAAGCTGCACTCAGCCGAATAACAAATGCTCTAAAACTAAAGCTGTGCAAAGAATGGGAAGAAGTTGACTTTGAAAATGAAGTGCAGAGTGAAAATTCCAAACAGATTTACTTTAAACAGTTCTAAGTTCTTAGACATAGAAAGCTTTTTTTATAATAATCAATTCTTAATAAAGTATTTGCTATAAAGTGTCAAATAGTAATTAAATTTGTAGCTTTAAAAAGGAAGTTTAAATAGATTCAATCTAAAAAGTTGTAAGAGTTTTTAGACATAGAAAACTATTCGATAATAATCAAAACCCTTAAAAAGTATTTAACGTAAAGTTGTTACTTTACATATACAATAGTCATTCAACTTTTGTCTTCCTTTATTTAGTTTCAAACCGAAAACAATTGCAATTTGGTGTGGTGCAATGCATTTTGAGTGCAGGAGCAAACCTCATCACGCGATGCACCAGGAAGAAGAGCATGAGAATTGAATGCCTGAGCTGGTTATTAATCATCTATCGAGTCATAGAGCAACATAGAGCAGCAGCAACAGCCCAGGCGACGATCTGTTGATTGCGCGTGATGTTCGAGTAATTGAAATTTCAGTTGCACCGTTTTGTTCACGAAATTGGCCAAAAGACACAAAATGAATCGCAATTAAAAGCCTGCGCCTGAGTCATAATTTGAGCACACTTGTCGCCGCCAGGGCCAAAGCACAGAGATGACAGCCAATCGAATTGAATTTCTTTACAATATTATACGCCAAAGTTGCAGCAACAGCAGCAATCATCTACATTTGAGCTACTTTTTCATATATCGCTGAAATGGCGTTTACAGTAGCCAACGACATCGACATCTCGAATGGGAAAACTCATCGTCACTCCGCCCCCGTCTGCCACCCCACAGGGAAGCATTGCAACAGCTGCCCGCACGCGCATATATTTAAATAAAACGTGACTGCAGAATGGGCTCATATCTCTGTGTCGTTTTTGCTGGACTGGACACTTGTGTGTGCTGCCTACCGCTACCTGATGCGAGGAGAAGCCATTGCCATGGCCGATGGAGGAGAGACTCTGCTGCTGCTGCTGCTGTGCGATATGACTGGCATCCCGCTGCGAGAACTTTTGGCTGCGGCCACGCCGCAGTGGCAGATCGCCAGCTCAATTCATATAGACAATATAAATATTTCATCTAATGCTCGCAATCTGCACTTGCCACTTGGTCAACTAAAACAAGTAAGAGAGCTACAGTCGAGTGTGCTCGACTGTGGGATACCCGCTACCCACATTTTGAATATAAGCAAAAATATTGCGGTATTATTCTTAGAATATACCAAATAAATGTACCGCAAAATACTACAAAAATATCAATGGGTTTATTTGGTATATTGAAATAGTACTTTCAAAATATACCGAATTCATATACCGCAAAATACAAAATATATGGTATAGGTTATATGTGGTATATTGTTATGGTGATATGTACAAAATATACCAGATAGACAGGCAAAGCTAAAATCCGTTATTAGTAGGCATAATTTGTCATACAGATAAGTAATTTCTACAAGTTCATAAGATATCAAATATTATTATATTCTATACCAAAATTCGACCTTATATTGAAAATTACGCTTGTTACATATCTGAAACTCTTACAAGCGGACAGAGAGACAGACGGATGGCTATATTGCCTCCCTCATTAAGAATATATATACTTTATATTATCGGAGATGCCTTTTTCTATCTGTTACCTTCATTTCCTGCCACCACAAAGTTGTAATACCCTTCTACTCTATGGATAGCGGGTATAAAAACAACATAGAAATGCAGCCTTGGGCCGCCTTCGACTTAACCAGGGCGACGCCTGCTGCATACACTTAAAGAAATATGCTTTTTATCGAAGAACAGGAGGAGGCTGAGCGGAAGGTGACTTCCATTCAGTTGCTTTCTTATCACTTCCAGCTTCGTTTTGCTAGCTGCTCTTCTAGATTAACAACTCGATGCCTTTAAGAATCGCATTTGGAGTGCAGCAGAGGATAAACATATACGAGTACTACATATAAGCAGGAGCATTCGCTCGATAGGCGATTGCCAGGCGACGATAGACTCTTCATCATCATCGAGTGGGCTGCTTGCGGCGGGTCCACGTTGGCGTATCGCGCTTTTGATTTAATTTTGCTGCCTTTTTTCCTGGCTCTTTCTTCGTATTTCGTTTTTTTTTTTTTTTTTTTGGGAGCACACACCCAAATGAAAACAGAGATGTCGATGTGGATGTGCATGTGTGTGTGCTTGAGGATGTGGTCCGATGCGATCTCATGTAAATTAGCACACGTTTCGTGGCTTGAACATAGAAGAACACAGCGAGCTGCAGAAGTTTATTTGTGCCAAGTTCCTAAACTGCTAAATGAACTCATATGCAAATGTGGCCCAAGAAGTGGGTTGCCCGTCGCGACACTCGGAAGACTTCTTTGAGTGCACAGCCTGCTGCACCGTGGGTAGCCACAGCGTACCACAACAAAGGAGACTACTTTGTGGTTGCCCCACATTCAAAAAGCTAAAAAGCTCCCCCACTCCATACGGAGTAATCCCTTCGACGAAACTAATGTTTCAATTTCCTATAAAATCGCGCATACGCAATGTGTGATTTGTTATGACTCACTTGAGCGTCTCGAGCCCCATTGTCTTTCTGAGCCATCCGTCGACTAATCCACTCAAAGCGGAACCGCATCGAAATGAGTCTCAACACACAATGTTACAAATCTCCTCGCATAAAGATTGTAGATGCATTAAAAACTCGGCTACCCAATATAATCAGCTATGGATCTTTTAATAGTTCCCCAAACAAAAAGCTCAGCGACTCAATGCCAATGGTCATCGTAAAGCATCGCTCAATCAGCCCCAACCCCAGCCCAAGCCCAACACATTTTCTATGACTTCTCTCTTCTTTCATCAGCCAGTCAATGGCGGCATTTATCTAAGAGCAGCAGTTGTAATTAAAATAAATTTAATAAATTAATAATGTCACTCCCTCAGAGCCAGTTGAGTGCAGATACTCTTCATTCAGAAGATCTTGTAGATTGATTGGTCAGCATGTTAGGAGAAGTTTATTAATTGTTGCTTTGAGGTGTTGCTTTGGATACTTGAAAGTTTCCTCTGCTCATCATTTCATCATTCACTTGAATTGCATGACTCATTTACCAAGAACCACAACTCGAGATTTGAGTGTATCTATTAGTCAGCTATTAGCTAAGGCGGCTCAACGAAATTTCACTTGGCTTTATTTTGACGCTTCATTCAGTTCGAGTTTGTTAATATTTTGTTTCGTCGATCTTAATCAATAATTTAAATTTTTTTATTTGAATTTTTATGATGGCATTTTGTATTTTAATCCAGGCTGTTGGCTGGCCGTTACAGTTTTGTTTTCGCGTTTAAAGGTTTATTTAACTTGTTTTTATTATTATTTTTGTTTGCCTCACGCGTTTTGTTATTTTAATTTTATAGCTCTCAGCTTTTGTCTCACTCTCCTCCTCCTCCTTCGATCAGCTCCCATTGGTAGTTTTGTACTTTGTTTCAGACATAAAAGTGGTATTATTAGCCGCCATATTTCAATAGCGTTTCGATGCGGATAACAACTCAGCGATTTCCAATGAATTCTTTATGATTTGCCAAAAGCAAGAGATTCAAAATCAACTGCATTTCCCACGCTAAGAGCTGCAACAAAATGCATTTCGTTTGCTATACATTGAATAGAAGGAGGCGGGAATCTAACACAAAACAGCACAACACACAACATTCCAGACAAACTTTCTCTGATGTTGTAGGTGTTGCCAAACACTTGTTGTCTTGCGCCAATCCACACACTTTGGGGTAAAAGTTAGTTGTTGCTGCCTCGTATAATTTGTATGCAACGGCAACGGCAAACGGCAACGGAAAACTCACACGAGAAACAAGTGGCAAATGCTTATTAACATATCACACGAGACGCACAAACTCCGACATATTCCCATACTCTGATACTCCAACTCCAACTCCATTTCGAACTGCAACGGAAGGCACATTAACTTGTTGGACTAACGAGCCGCTCCATTTAGGTATGTAACAATTCGTTATGCGCCTCAACTTTTTGGCCCCAGAGGCGAGAGCAAACAAAACAGTCCCGAAACTCATCAGGCGTACCATCATCAACATCAGCATTGGCTTCAGCTTTGGCATCATCCTCATCATCATCATCAAAATTCGTCGACTTCTTCGCCGTCGTCGTTGACTTGACGTGCTCACACAGTTATCGCTTATCACAATCAGTGATAATTTTAACAGTAATCAACCTGTCCAGACCAAATGCGTCGTCGTCGTCGTTGTTGACTTCGTCTTCAGTCCAGACGGACAACGGACAAGGGACTTTGGGACTGACTGACTGACAGGCTGACTTTTGGTATATGTCTGCAGACTTTTTCGACAGGTTGTCGGGAGCTTCATTCAGTCTCTGCTCCTCGGCAGCTTCTTCATTGTGTATAATTTTCAGTGAAATTGTTTAAATTTCGTTTTAATTTAATGATGCCGACATCGGAAGGCGAGCGCCAGTTGCGCAAAACCAAACAAAACGAACGAAACGAAAAACCAAACCAACAAAAAAAAAATATCTCAACTAAAATAAACAATATGAAAAATGTTGCGTTTCGGCAAAACGCAGAACCACAGCCAGCAAAAAAAAATTATCAAAAGCTGCCGCTAAAATGTATGCGTTTGATCTTTGGGCCAAGTGTAGAGATGATACTTTGTTGTTGTTCAGTTTTTTTTTTTTTGCGCTGTTGTGTGTGTTACCTGCTGCTGCTGCTGCTGTTGGAACTTGGGGCTGCTGTTGGTGAACTTGTTAACAAGCAGCCAAAGCCAACGCGGTTTCGATGTTTCGCTACCCTTCGTCGTTTCATATTTATGGTCTTAGATTTGGGTCTTCAACTGGCAATTCTCTCCTCAGTTCGTTGTTGTTGCTGTTGTTGTTGTTGTCTACAGGCGTTTTATGTATATTAATTTTATTGTCTTTGTCGATAGCATTGACAATGTTCGCAACTATGTGGGAACTTTTTCGTTTGTCTCAAAGCTTCGATTTGCCTTGCGAGTTCGTTGCCTAAGTCTTTTGATTTGTGTGCTTAGTTTCTTCGGTGTGTGTGTGTGTTTCTAAACTAATCGCTACCGAACTGGACACGCCTTCTATTGGGTACCTGCTTTGCCCTTTTAATTACCACACGCCGCGTCAGCTAAATTATATTTCCTGTTCTCGAAAAACTCAGCGCCTTTTCAAACTCTAAACCGAATAAACCCGAAATATCATTTCTGTTATTTGATTTAAGCCGCATCTCTGGCAACAAGAACACAACTGACACGCCCGCAACTGCCACAACTTTTTGGTGGTAGCTGACTTACGTTTCTCAGCATCAGCGTAAAATGTAGCAACTTTATTGCCTCCAACGGGCGGGCGTGCATATTAAATTAATAAAAGATCAACCTTCGGGAGCAAAACACCCCAAAAAAAGAGTATGAAAGCTTCAGCCGAGTGTGCTCGACTGTGAGACACCATTGTGAATAACAGCAAAACAAATGAATACCAAAAGAAATACTAAAAATATGTCAAAAGCTATAATTGGTATATTAATATACATGCAAAATATAGCAAAGCGGTAATTATTTTAAAATATACCACAAAAAATACTAAAATCTTATCAAGTTATACATATTGTTATATTTAAAGTACTATATAAATATGCAAACATGCAAAATATACCATAGAGATCAAAAGATTTCAAAAAGTGCAAAATATAGCAAAGCAAAACGGTATTAATTTTATAATGTACCACAAAAATACCAAAAATATACCGAATGATATATATCGTAATAGTACTACATTGAAAATATACCATCGAGTGCAAAATATACCCTTTTACACAATGGGTAGCGGGTATAAAAACTTTAATCCAAATTTAAAATCCACATTGAACAAATAAATCATACTCTACACTTTAAAATGCTTTGGCAGCATTTCGACAATTGAGGAAATCAGGTCGCCATTGAAAGTGCAGCTGTGCAGCTACTTAAGATTTTGCGATATTTATCAATTCTCATAATTATTTTTTACTCGTCTGCTACGCATTTCCAATTCAAAGACAAATGCCACATTTGTTGTAGCTTTTGCTATGCTCGTGTTTGGTGGCCCATTTTCGTGTTTGGCTAGTTCGAATTTGCACAGGAGAATATTGTTTTGTCAGCTTTTTATTGGCCAACATGGGCCATAAAGCTACTCAAGTAGTATTTTTGCGATAAAATACAACAGAACACGGTCCGTCTCTGTATAGAGTAGAAGCTGGGGAGGAGCTGAGCAAGAAGCTAGAAATTGGAGTTGGAGAACTGAGAACAACGAATACTGAACAGACACCAGAGACAAGAGACAAGAGGCGATAGCAGACGCATAGGATAAAAAGAAGCCTGGGACAAGCAATGCCAGATAGCAAAGAGCAGGCGACAAAGCAACAACAGCAACAAAAACAACAACAACGGACAAGGAATGAACAACCAAGTAACAACAGCAAACAAGCAGGCGGCAGCAGCAACAACCAAGTGAAGCACTTTAGCTGATGTTGTTGACTGGACCGATCGGCAAGGTAAAGTAACTTGTAAAGCTCGGGATCTCGGGTTCGGCATCGTTTGGGTTGCGGGGGCCGTTGCTGCTGCTGCTGTTGCTGCTGCTGTTGTTGTTACTGCTGCATCTTGTACGGATAATTGGCGGCCATGCAGCTGCCGTTGTGTCTGCCTCTGCCGCGAAGGCAGTGCAATGCCATTTGACCATAAACGAGCTGAAATTTGTTAAACTGCAGCAGCAGCAGCCGAAGTCCAAAGCAGCAGCAGCAGCAGCAGCCACATCGTCAAGTGCAGAGCAGCATTTGGATAATGTACGTGACCGCCAAGTGGCAGTTGGCGGTCAAGGGCCAAAACTGTGTGTGAAAAGCTTTTCTAATGCCAACATTTGCTATCATTATTTATTGGACAATCATCAACGTTGGCCGCCCCCGAAAAACGGCGGCAGCAAGTGCCAGCAACAGCAGCCATCAGACGAGCTGGAAACTGCGATAAAGTTACGATTTATTAGCGAGGCTGTGCTTAAAATCAATTATGCCGGAATGTGGAACGATCGAACACCCAAGCAGGGTCCAAAAAAAACAAAGAACACAGCAGAACCTGTCGGGAGGGGGCAAAAGGGGCAACAACTCTGCTCGAATCGCGTCAAGGAAGCGCGAGATTATGCAATGCGAAACACTTTGCCCGCCACAGCGAGCAAGCGAGTCCAGCCACAGCATAAAAGCAAAAAAAAAAGAAAAAATGGTAGCCTAACCCAGGCATAACCTCTACTTAGCCCCCAAGTCCGAGTGGTCGTCGTCGTCGGCTGCTGCTGTTGTCTATGGATGATAAATTAAAAGCCTAACTTGACAATCACTTAAGCATAGTTTGTAAGGCGTCCTCATAGATTTAAGCCGTTGCTATGTTGCTGCCATGCGCTAAAGTTTGCTCCCTGTCGTTCCTGTTGCTGCCTCTGTTGTTGCTGTTGTTGTTGGTGTCGTTGTCTCGCCAAGGAGCAACGACGACGACGTGAACACGTTCCTATTAGTGGCGAAAGATCAGCGAAAAATAGAACGGCGGTTCATTAAAATGAGAATCGACTGGGGGCTAAAGTCTAAAGGCGGCTGCCCAAGGAGTCAAGTCAACGCTGCCGCCGACGCCGCCGCAAAGTTTAAGAATAATGATAGCGGTATTCTTGAGCTATTGTAAGCCAAGCAAGCGAAGCAGCCAGCAGGCAGTATCCCAGGTAACATGGCCTGGCATGGGCCACAAAACCAGCGACCGACCGGATCAGTGTTCACTTTCGCGCCTGCTCTTTTAAACTGTGAACATACAAATTCACTCAGCGTTGATATCAGAGCCAACCTTAACAACAACTGCAAGACTTGCAGATTTAACAGCGTAGCTAAAATTGGCGACATTTTAATACTCTAACAACGCTCTTAAGTAAGAACAACTAAGAAAGCGAATGCAAAACCGTGGCAGAATTATACTTAAAATATACAAAATCAATATACCAAAAAAATACTAAGTGTTTCAAATTAGTCCCATTTGAAACAGTGACAAAACTGTGCGGTATTTATTTAAAAATATACCAAAATAATATACCAAACAAATACTGAATATACCAAAAGCTATAATTGGTATTTTAATGCTACATTCAAAAAGTATCATATTGTTCAAAAGTGTTCACTGAAGTACTACATTTATTATATACCATATAATGCAAAATATACCAGATTGTCAGCCAAAGTTATTCAGCTTTGCACTTGTTAAGCAAATGCTTTAAAAAATGCATGTTGCTCATTCAAAGAGTGTTGAGCAGACGCTGCCTGCGCTGAGTTGGGGGCGTTGCAGCTGCTTTTGGGGCGGGTATCGAAAACAAGTTGGCCGCATATTTTGTTCGAGTTCAAAGTTCAGCCAGTCAGCCAGGCAAAGCAGGCAGACAACAGAGAGTGGAGCATTTGAACAAGTCCAGTTCAGTTCAGTTGGCGAGTCAGCGTTCAGAGGAGTTCTGTTTAGTGGCAGCTACTTGGCCACTTGTCGTTGCAAGTGGCACGTCGCAAGTCGCCAGTTGTCTCTCCCTCTCTCTGTCTCTGTCTCCCTCCCAACTCGCTCGCTTGCTTAGCTTGTCATTGTCACCGCCTGCGACGACGTCGTCGTCTGACATTTGCCTATAAACAACAGGCACATAGTGAGTCAAGTCGCGTATAGAAAATGCATTTGCAACTGTGGTCGGGCCGCCTCTTACTCACAAGTATGTGTGTGTGTGTGTGTGCAAGGGGTAAGAGGAAGGGAGGGGAGGTAAGTGTACTCTACTCGTATAGAGTATTGTTGCCACATATTTCAAGTGTCAAACGAGCAAATTGCATACCATGTTCCTGTTTCGATACCGAAAGTCTATTTACATGTTCTTGTAGGCGTACTTAAGATTGCTGAAATGCCGCACAGACCAAACAATTGCCCCAACTGCAGCCAACTGCCAATTGCTGACGCTGGGGATGCTTCTCTCTTTCTTCTTCTTCTTCTTCTTCTTCTTAGTGCTGCCAATTTGCTTACCAAACTATTGCGCCTCTTGCGCCAGGAATTTGTGAAAATTGTCGCCATGATTTAAAATTCCTCAACTTGAATGCCAGCTGCTGCGGCTGCTGCCTGTTTTTTCCTTTTCGATGAACCTGTTGCTGTTGCTACGGCCAAGCTGTTCCCTCGCATTAACCATTATCCCCACATTAACCATAACGAAAGCAGAACTAGAACTAAGAGCAATTCTTTCTTTTTTATGGCTTTACGCGCATTAGAGTGAGAGCAGCTCGCGTTCTAATAAACCAAAAAAGAAATGTAAAGAAATGGTAAACAATCCAACAGATGAAGTCGATTAATCATAAGCTACCAGAGAATCCGAAGTCCTTCAAAGCGAACCGCCCCGCATCTCTGCGCCATATGACACTCGCTTGAAATGTTCTTTTCTTTTCGTTTTTTTTTTTAATTTCCTACTTGTTTTGCCTAATTTTATGCAGCCTCAAGGATTGCTGCAACCCAGACGCGAGCCATATGCTGTTTGAATATTCCATGAGCTGCACAAATTAAAAACAGAGTTCGACCCCCTGAACACTCACAGGCACAGACAGAAGCGCCGAGCTACTACTACACATAGTACAAGCCACTTGATTAATTTAGCCCGCACAATGATTAAGTACTTTTGCGCATCTATCAAAGACACGGCAAGGGCAGGAAGGAAGGAAGGAAGGCAGGACAAGAGACAGAGAAAGAGCGTGCAGCAGACTGACTGTGAAACTGAACCCTCATTGAGTCAGCGTTATCTTTGGTGTGGAGTGCAACCAACACACAACACACAAAAAAAGTGCAGCAGTGGAAAACATTTGGCATTTAGATACACCATGGAAAATAGTTAAAAGTTTTCATTTTGTAATTTCCATTTGGAATTACCAGCACATTTTTATGCATTTTATGCTGGATCAGCTTTTTATGGCTGTCGCATTTTACATCGACCACATGACAACACACCCTGTGAGCGAGTGCTGCAACCCTTTGCTGCATATGCTGCGATGACACCTACAAAAAGTTCTAAAATAGCCGCATTTTTCTATACTCTTCTTTTCGAATTTCAAAGTAAAGTATTTTAAAAATTGAATAGAAATACTAAAGATAATATAAATGATTTAATTTCTTTACATACCCCATTGTTGAAAGCTTTTATGGTCACACTTTTTCTTTTAGTATGATATCTTATACATATTTTGAATTTCTGTAAATAAAGAGATAAATAATTAATAGATTTTGTATTCATTTTTTAATAATAAAATATTTTAAAATTAAAATACATTTCTCTTAGAAATATAAATACTTCGTAAATTTAGTTTACACTTTGTTTTCTATAAAAACATATTATCTGGTCACACTTAAGCGCAAAGCTAGTGTGAACGCAGCATAGTTAACGTGTCTGCCTTGTTTTTCTACCTGTTGGCAACCCACTCAACATGAAAATTATAATTAATGAGCCCACGAGCTGAGCGCACGTCAGAAGGTGAAAAGTTTTGCCTCCGAGCCGTTTCAATTAGGCGTAAAAAGTTGCAGCCCTAGGCCAGTCAGCGCAGGAATACAACCAACCGAACGAAGCCCTCGATGAGGGTTGAGAGAATATCGCATATATTGGGACGCGTGCTCATCGTTGTTGTTTGTGGGCTTTTGTTAGGTTACCGATGCCCAACCAAGTTAAACCGATGAGCTGCGCCCATCCGGGCACATCCTTTGCCTAACACTCGCACACACACACACACACAACAATAATAACAACAAGAACCAAATACCATTAAAAACAACAGCAGGACGAAGTCCAACTGATGTGGGTGTGAGTCACGTGACGCATTCACGTTTGGCTACGGATTTTTGCCTACTTGGAGAGAATTGGAATTGGTTGCATTAACGGCGCACTGCACGCGTCCATGGGCTGGTCGTCGGTCGGTTGGTCGTCTATCCACGTCACGCACGCAACATGCAAAGAGTATCGCTTCCCCCACTACCCACTCTATCTCTTCACCTTTCCCTGACCAGAGCTTGCAATGTCTGGCCGTCTGCTGCCGCCATACATTAAAATTAATAATAAACGATTTCTGTGTAATAACAATAATTTTACCCAAAAATTTAGTGCCCCGCTCGAAGTTGGTTCAATGCCTGTTTCTCTCGCTCTCTCTCTCTCTCTGTCTCTCTTTCTCTTTTACTCTCACTGTGTGCTTCATCGTTGCAGAGATGAAGCTGCCGCTGGAGTTTAGGAGCTGGAGAATGGGCGTGGGTGCAAATGGCAAACATTCGAACACGCAATGGGGCAAAATGGCAGGTAAAACTGCCTCAGAGTTTATGACGTGGGCGTTTCAATTAAATTGGTGACCAGAGACAGGGGAAATTCGGGGCGAGGGAGTTGGGCGGCAGGCAGTGCAGAGAGTGCAGCACACGGGGCACCACCACAACAGCAAACAGCAGGAAGCTCTGACAAGCTGTCGAGGTTGGGGGACCACAAATTGATGGAGAAGTTTGTTTTGAATTTTCTTGTCAGTTTGCATTGCGGTTGTGCGAATTAGACACAAGTTGAAGAAAGACAAACGAAACAAGTGAGAAAACTACCGTCGAGTATGTGTGTGTGGCTGTAAAATATCCGCTATATAAATATACCAAAGGCTATATTTAGTCTATTGTTATATTCAAAATATACCATAGAGTGGAAAATATACCGATTGACACCCAAAGCATCATACTACTAAATTGAAAATATACCACAAACTGAAAAATATACCACAAAATGCTAAATATACCATATTGTCAGCTTCCTGCAGGCACAAATTTATAATAGCCTCCTTCCCTATGAGTTGCGGGCATTAAAACCAAGAGAGATTGAAATTCCTTCCAAATCATTCACAAATTTCACATCCATTCATTGAGTAGCAACTAAACGGTGTATTGATAATAAAATATAACACAATATTAACAAGCTCGTCGATTCTTTTCGTTCATATCTATTCAAATTTTCAATCAGTTCGTTCGTTTGATAGTAAAATTAATTTTCCACGCCATAGCTGACTAAATTTCCAATCTCAGTCAACTCTAATCTTATTCATTTCCTTCCCATTATTTTGTTTCCCTCCGTGTTCGACTGACTACAAAACAAGATCTTTACAAGCCGCACTCGTTGGTTTTTATACCCGCTACCCATAGGGTAGAAGGGTATTATAACTTTGTGCCGGCAGGAAATGTATGTAACAGGTAGAAGGAGGCATCTCCGACCCTATAAAGTATATATATTCTTGATCAGCGTCAACAGCCGAGACGATATAGCCATGTCCGTCTGTCCGTCTGTCCGTCCGTCTGTATGAACACCTAGATCTCAGAGACTATAAGAGATAGAGCTATAATTTTTTTTCGACAGCATTTGTTATGATTGCACGCAGATCAAGTTTGTTTTAAATTTTTGCCACGCCCACTTCCGCCCCCGCAAATCAGAAAAAATCGAATAACAAGAGTAATAATAAAGCTGGAGTCCCGAATTTTGGGATATACATTAGAAACTATAGTCCTTGTGACTTCTGAAAATTTGGTTGCGATCGGATCAAAATTGTGGAAGTTATTAAAGAAATACTTTTGTATGGGCTAAAACGCCTACTTACTAGGGGTCTCATTTGCTTTGGCCGACAATCTGGTATATTATGCCGTCTATGGTATATTTTGAAAGTGGTACTATACTGAATACCAAAAATATACCAAATATATCATTTGGTATATTTTTAGTATTTTGTAGTATTTTTTGGTATATTTAGAAAATAATATCGCAATATTTTGCTTTTATTCAAAATGGGTAGCGGGTATCTCACAGTCGAGCACACTCGACTGTAGCTTTCTTACTTGTTTTTATCTATCTTACTGATTGTGGCTCTGACCGTGTCAAGTTGAATCTTTTGATAAATATACAAAACTATCCGATAATTACGCCGCCTGTTAGCTGTAACCAATTAAAATCATCAAATTGCGTTACACATTCCCAGCGGAGCTTCATTAAAAAACAATCAATAGTTGGGGGGGACGTGTATTTGTGGATTGAAAATCAAAATTAAAATACAAATGCGAACGAGCAAATCAAAGAGACAAAAGGCCGCAACTGACACAGAGACACAATCTTCAGGTCGTCTTCCAACTAAAAACTCATGACTGTCACTTTATGATACCGTAAAAATTATACAAATTTTATGACAGGCCAACGACAAAACTGATTGGGAAAACAAGTTGATCGGTGGCTGAATGCATAATTTAGTCAAATTAGACGCCATTTGAAATCGTCTCTTGACCATGAAACACAACATGCGACTCAAGACTCAAGACTCCATTATGGAATGGAAATAGCCAACACCTGATTCGTTGTCTGTTTGCCAAAAGGGCGGGGTGGCCGGCTCTTGCCAACTGGCTGCTGACTGCTGCCTGTTTGACTAACTGGCTGTCTGTCTCTTTTGTCCAATGTTGTCTTTGGATCATGTCTAGAGACACACCATGGCGACAAGACAAGTGTGCAGCTTTCGATTTTCGAGCGTCAGCGAGACAACTAATTAAAAAGCAAAGACGGCAGCAAGAACTAGTGGACCTTATCTGATCGATAGATACCCTATATATTGGCAGCGCAAATAGAGTTACTTTTACAAGCATTTAGTTGGAAATATAAGCTACTTTTATTGGTTATTGATTGCTTTATATAAAATATATATTTTTAAAAGTAATTCCTGCCTTCAGTAAAATAAATTAATCAAAACGTTCTTATACCCTTCTTTGAGCCAGCTCAAAATAACTACAGGGTACAATGAGTTCTCAGCGATAGTCGTTGCGGTTCGGTTGACATGTTTATAGCTACTTTTTACGAGCCTCAAAATGCGACTTGCCGCGACTTTGTTGCCAAAAACAAAATAAGTTGAAAAAAAAGAAAACACGAAAATGTCGCTTTAAATGATATTGTCAAATGCTTAAACAAGCTCGGAGGATGCTCGCAACGATTTCAACGATTCAAATCGCATCGAATGGAATTGGATTTTTTGAGCGTGTGTGTGTGTGTATTCATTAAATGGCGACTTAACGCAAATATTGACCCCTTCAAACAAAATAAATAAAAATGAAAATAAACTCTTAGAATTTATGGCACATTGAGCCGCGCGATGCTAAGAGGAGTTCGCTTTATTTATTTTATGAGCCCTCAATAACACAACACAACACACACACACACACACACAATTTGCATGTGCTGGCATTTTGTTGAGCCGCCTTTGAGAAACACGAAATTCTCATTAGGCGCCCCGAAAAACAAAAATTATTTCAATCAGCACCAACAAAATTTTTGTTATTTTTGATATGATTATTTCCAATGATATTTCGTATGCAAGCGCAAAGCGCCATTGACATTTTTATTTTCAAATTTTGTAGGTTGTTGTTTTTTTTTTTGTTGTGTGTGCTCTTTTAAATGAGCTTCACCGACAGGTTTGTCAACCTTAAAATGCGAGCGAACTCGTTTCAACAATTTATACAATGAGCGAGCAGCTTCTCGACTAATTTGTGTAAATTCTAAATTTACAAGGCCTGCACACAAAATGGCCGTCGTTTGCTTTTGCGCTCCGTTTATGAGGCCGCCACATGCCAATTTTGGATCTCAGCTGCTGCTTCTGCTGCTGCTGCTGCTCCTGCAATGAGAAGCCAATGTAGCAGCGGAATGTGACAGTACAGAGAAGCTGGAGCAGGAGCAGGAGCAGGAGCTGCTGGGTCAATGTACACGCAATGTGAGGAGAGCTCGTGGTGGGTGCAGTGGCTTTTAATGAGCTGGTAAATGTGGATGTTGCTGCACTCTATAACGCTAGCCATGGTAACACTACACCTGACTATCTTTTAACCCACTAAAGATTCCGCTTTTATGATCTTCATTTTACTTTTACTATATTATTCATTCTATATGTAAATGTGAGCCTCTAATGAATAATTATAATATCAGACGCTGTGTCCAAAGTTTTTTACAATATAAATAAAAAGTTTGTGACGACATTTTCGAGTTGAGAAAATAGCACTAAAAAGAGTTGTGCACTTCAAGGATTGTACTAGGCATGCAAAAACCGAAAAATTATGAAATCAAGTTGGAATAAAATTTGCTGTGAGCTTATCTTTCCATAACTGAATTTATTTATTAAGCGAATATTTCAGTGTGGCCATGCATTTTTGTTTGTTACAATTTCCATGCCAAATTTAGGATCATAAAGGTTGCCAGAAACGGTCACTCTATAATTTGTAGAGCTTGCGAAACTTATATTAGTCACTTTCAATGAAATGTTAAGTTCTATTTTCTTTTCTTTTACTTCTTCCTCTTTAATTTCAAATCAAAATAATATATTTCCTCTACACATTACTTCTTTCTCTTTACTTTTAAATCATTATCATAGTCTCATAGTTAAAAAGCTTAAATGCTTTTAAAGAAACTTTACCTTTTTATATAACCATCAACAAAATTTTCTACACCTTACTAAAGATACAGAACTGTGCAACAATGGGTTAAGCTTGTGCACTTGGCAGCGCAACGAGTTCAGAACTGGAGCTCAGTTACAGACATGCAAAGTCGTCGTAGTCGTCGTCGTCGTTCCGTCTTTTGCCGCACGTTGCACGTACTTGTTGTGGCTTGTGGCTCGTGTCTGGTGCCCAGTGGTCAGTGTCTGTCGGTGGCTGCAACAGCGGCGGCTGCTGCTGTGGCAGCATCTTCTCGTTTTTGGCCTGATAAAGTTATTGTCGCACCATGGAGACATTTAATAAATGGTGCAGGCATTAGACCGACGTTTCGGCTCGACTCGCCTTGGCTTGCATGCATGTTGCATGTTTAGCCATAGGACGAAACGAAACGAAACGAAACTCTGGTAAAGAGCGGGCGATATGATACGAGTGCGAGTCCATGTTGCAGGCATAATGAGTGAGTAGCAGCCGTTGCAATGAGACGCTACGGACAGTTGTCAACATAATTTAGGCGCATGCAAAATGCTGGGCGGCAACGAGAGAGCTCCACGAATTGGGGACTGCAATTGCAATTGGGATCAGGATTGGGGCTGAGATGTGGGTAACATAAGTGCGAAGCACACTTTATTGTCACACAAATGCCATATTTTCTCATTACGATCGGACATGATGCATGTGGAATGCAACACGCAACACGTTGTTGCAGGCGTTGTGGAAAATATCGAAATAATTAAATTCGTCAAGTGTTGGCAACCTGTCAGATCGGGGGAAACTCTGACACACACACACACACATATACACTGAAATACATTTAGATGTCTAGAACTTCGGAGTCCGAGTATCGCACTTTGGTTTTGTGTTTGTTCTTTCGATGTCTCGAGTAACTGGGGCTGCTGGCTGGTTGGCTGGCATCTTGTTTATGTGGTCATGTTGCACATAAAGCAGACGAGTTGCAAGTAAAATGTTGTATGCAAAATACCGATACAGAGCGAGAGAGCGAGAGAGAGAGAGAACAACACACTCAACACGTTTCAGCCTCCGCCTTGCCGGAGAGGTTTATTTGGCACCTGAAGATGATAATCGGTTACAAATTAATTGCAACTATGTTGACATTGTCTGGCTCAAGGAGATGGAGTTGCAGTTCGACTTGGACTTGCGAGTTCGAGGTGAAGTTGCCAAGAAGGAGCAAAAGTTGGAGAGCACCTTCCACACATCCTACTGGTGCACCTCAATTTATATAGACAGTTGCCAACTGTAAATAAATAAAATTGTCAACGGGGCGAACTGCACTTGAGTCGCGCTGCGCTCTCTCGCAACGCGGGGGGAAAAGAGATTGCTTAACGCTGATTGCGTTGCTCTTAAATTGTGCTGCCAACTTTTGAAAAATCTGCAAATTTACACAGAAATCTTTTCGGGAGACGGTGCACAGAGCGAGCGTCCCAAGTCCGAATCCGAAGCTCCTTTCATTTCGCTGTTGCACTGTTGCACTGACAGCTTTGGCGGGGGCACACAAAACACACTTCTGGAGCAAGTGGACGCTGCTGCTTTGTGGCATGCGTAAATTGGATTAATGCATTTGATTCGCTCAGAATCAGAGACGCCACAAGTCCACAGTCCACTGTCCACTGTCTGCTGTCTGAATTGTGACAATAGTCTGTAGGTGCGGTCGGTCGGTCGGTCGTTTTGCTCGCATTGTTCCAATTTGGCATGCATATAGAGACGCGATTGTCTTTTGCGTCTGCTGTTTTGTTGCCCCGTGCATTATGCCATGTTGTTGCCAACTTGCAACTTTTTGTTGTTGCTGCTGTTGTTGCCTGCTCTCTGCACAGGTGATATATCAGACAAGTGACGACGGGCGGTACACGCAGCCCCCTCAACATTTCCCCTCTTCCTCTCTCACACCTTCCGCACTTCGCTGCGATGACGTGCGACGATAATGCTGCGCTGAAACTGAGAGAGCGCAAGGAATGTTGACGGCTCGAAGCCTGTTGCAGGCTAAAGGCGTGGCAGCAGCTTGTGGGTGTAGATTGTGGCATTGGCTGCGCTCCGTCCGTATCCATGTAGTGTGTGCCTTGTAGGTGTCGTTTCTTGTCTGGGCGTTTGTTATTTCTGTCGTCTCGCTGTTGTCTTGATGCTGCCACGGACATGCGGCCAGAGGTCAAGGATGTCTGTGCAGGCAACGTTGTTGCACGCCGCTCAGCTCAAGTGATGACCATTGAGAAAGTTGAAGATCACCATTTGGGGATTGGCATTTACGAAATGCCCACTGACAGGCCCCACTTTGGGGGCAGAAGAAGCGCAGGCGAATATGAAAATTGAAAAGAATTCCATCAAGACACTCGATTTACTATATAGCTGAAAGCAGATCTAGTTGAAGAGTCTCTTCAATCGCTCATCTTTATCGCTTAACAACTTCAACAACCTTTTGACCCACGGACAAATTCATTAGTCACCTGCTCATTAAGCACAAATTCACATCATATTTGCCATAATTTCCACACTCCAAAAAGGGGGCGAGAAGAGCCATCATATTTCTGCACAGTTATGTGCGCCTTATTAGCACATCATTTAAGCGAGTTACTCGACACTTCTTCTGGCAAACACAGCAACAAGCTGAACAGACAGACGGACAGAGCATTCACTCTGTCCACTTTGCGGGCACTTGGTTGCTTCCTGCTCATTAAATTTGAAAATATAGCCGCCGTTGTCATATAAATCTTGTTTCCATCAATATTGACCTGTCAATGTCGCCACAGCAGCCAGTCACAGCAACAGCAACGTCGTAACGTTTTCACCCGTTTCAGCCCTTTTGGCCAACGCGTATCAAAAATTCAATATAATCACACCACCATACGCATCTCTCTTTCTCTCTCTTTCAATCCGTCGCCCGGTGTTGGCAATTATTTTTGATTTTTTTGCGATTTTTGCGCCCGAGACGCGACTTGCGAGACTCTGCACAGTCAGCAGCAAAAGCAGTTACAAGTGAAGAGAGACGCACTTGGCCATTGTACACTTGCCTGAGCACTTGGCCAGGCAACCAACAACATCCACCTTCCATGTGCGTAATAGCTAGAGATGAGCGCGTGCTGTGACTTATCGTTTAGAAGTGACTTCACGGGTGAAAAAAAAGTTCTAGTACTCAGAATCTTTAACTAAAAAGTGCCTGAAGAACATGAAAATCGAAATGTTAAAAGACTCATTTTGATTTCAATTAAGAAAGAGTAATATAAAATCAGAATTTGTATAGAAAAAAACAGTATTTGTCTTGTCTGATTTCTAGTTAAATACTAGTCACATTAATGACAATATTAACTGCTGTATTTATAGCAAAATTTAGCATTTCAAGTTTCCCATCGCTAAGCAAAAGCTGTCAATAAGCAAACACAACTGCAAGCTGCGACTGCGACGATCCTTGGCTGGTTACGCTTCTTGTGCCTATTAGTCCAAAGTCAGACTCAGAGAGTGCGAGAAGGGAGCCAGCCAGAAGGTAGCTTCATCCACTTGGTCGAGTGTCTCCCCATTGATGTGTCAGCGCATATGTTCTTTTATGTCATCATTTCACAGCTAAGTGGCAGCTACTGGCGCGCATGTCGATGTGTGGTTGCCGTTGCTGTTGTTGGTTGCTCTTGCTTGTGGACTCAACTTCGGCACAAGTGTAAATTCAAATACACGTAGTTGTTGCTGCTGCTGTTGTTGTGTTTAACTTCGACTTCTGTTTTTGGGGCTGTGCGCGCTCTTGTTGTGGGGCTGATACAATTCAATTTCGTACGCCAAAAACAAATGCCAGCCAATTAGATTTTTCACGCTCCACTCTGGCAGCAAATAAGAGAGAAAGAGCAACAACAACAATAACAACAACAACAAAATCTGCGCCTAATTGACATTTTCAGCGCAAGAATTTATTGTGCCCAGAGCGTACATAAGTTATTCCCTTTGGAAATGAATACATACGACGATGCTGACATGGACACGAGAGTCACCGAGCGTCGAGTTATGGAAACTGGCCCAGGCTGCTCTACCCGGTGCGTGGCCATAAAGTACACACACACACACACACACACGGTGTGGAGTGAGAGACAGTTGCAGGCACAAAGCCATGCCAGCTCACCCCCACGCAGCGCCAGAGGAATCGGAATCGGAGTCCAAGTCCAAGACGCAAGTGTTCCATTGTGTGTAGCTTTTGTAGTAGGAGGAGGTTGCACACTCTCCAGCAACAACAACAGCAACAAATGTCAACAGTAGTTTATTGTTGTTGTTAGTGTCATTTGACTTGGAGCCTGCCTTTTGGGCCAACTCGGACAGTTGCAGTTGGCAGCGCGCTAATTTGTAAGCCTCGGCTACATTTGGCCAGCCTGATAACACTCACCTGGAGAAAGAAGCAAGCTGGAGGAAAGAGATAGAGAGAGAGAGAGAGAGGGAAGAAAGATCTATGCTGTCTCCATATTGGTGGAGAAACTTTCAACTTGTTGACCATTGGGCGTTTGACGTCCGTTTGATGTTTTGCGCGTCGAGCAGCAACAAGCTGAAGCCAAAGCCAAAGCCAGAGCCAAAGCCAAACGGGCCGCATCACGAAACCATCAAATGTCAGTCAACCAAATGTGGGAGAAAATTTCTTGCCACAGGGCCACAACAGCAACCATAGCTGCCACTGCAGGCATCGAGGCTAACTTATGTTTGCCGAGGTTATCCAATTGCAAAGTCCAACGCAAGTTTCCCTTTATTTATGTCACCCAAGACATTTCCCCCAGGAAAATCTTCAACGAAATTATTGCACAATTGTGTGTATTTACTTTCAATTTGCAAAGTTGTTTTGAAAATCAATTGAGCGCTTTTTGATGAGTGCCGTGAGAAGCCATAAATGGTTGTGAATATGAATCATATCATATCATAAAACAACTTTTAACTTCTTAATTGGCTAATGATCTTTATCAAAGCAGAGCAAACTAGTGAGATACCCTCTATTAATTTTGAATTAAAGCAGTGTAGTATTTTTCTTGAAATATACCAAAATTCACCACAAAAATACTACAAATATACCGAACGCCATATTTGGTATATCGACTAGATACAGCTTTCCAAATATATCATTAATGTCAAAATAGACAAAATATTATTATTTTTATTCTTAAAATATACCAAGCAATATACCGACAAATACCGAATGTCATATTTGGTATATTGTTTAAGCACTGCATTTGAAATATATCATATATGTCAAAATATATACCACATACCAGAAAAATATACCAGCCATACTGAAGTATTTCTTAAATACCATACCAAAATTGAAATCTAGTGCCAACAATTTTTAGCAAACTTGATCAATAATATATGAAATTATTCTAAAATGTGAATCACTTAAAGGATATCTTCAGATCGTGCACACTCTATGACAAGCATTCCGATTGCTGTTGTTACAGATTTTTATCGTTTTTTTATTCGATTTGAAATGCCAACCGAGTTATGTGGCTTTAATGTCCCGAAGCTGCACTTGTTTATTTTTAGTTAACTGGCGCAGAAGACCCAAGGAAGCCCAAACAAGAAAACTGTGTTCGAAAGATGGCATTGCATAAATTAAGAAAGAGATAGAGAGAGAGAGAGAGAGCGAGAAAAGAGTGCGAGAGCGAGACTGATGACAACGACTTAATTACGCCAAATTCAACGAGCAATTGCCATCAATAACATGGGCTATTAATATTCTTGCGCCAGGCTTGTTTATTACCACTTTAAGCCACAATTAAACAGTGGGGCCCAAAAAAGCAGCAAAAACAGACACCGCACCAACAACGACGACAACGACGACAGTTGACGATGGCCAACAAAACAACAACAACAACAGCAACAACGACAACAACTGTTAAAACAGGCCTTCGAATGTGCGCGGCAAATAAAAATTTGTAGTAATAGCAAAACTATGTAAATAATCAAAAACAAAAAAATGCCTCCTCGCTGCGTTGTGCGTGTGTGATTCATGTTGTGTGCAGTTGGCAACAGCCAGTCAGCTATCCAGCCAGCCAGCCAGCCAGGAGTGGGCCAGACGACGACGGCACGAGCCGAGTGCCAAGTGGGCAACACTTGCCAAATACACTGTGATAAATAAAAGGAATACTTCGACTGTCCAGCCCCTCTTCGTTTTCTGGTGGCTGTGGAAAATCGCACTAGTTTTTCCAGCTTTTAAGTTCGAGTTGTAATGCGAAACCAGCGACGAGCGGAAATGCAAATGAAATTAATGTGCTGACAACTCGTGCGCGCATGCGCGTTGACACCTTTGGCCATCAGAGAGAGTCAGAGAGAGAGAGATGCACAGACACAGCAGAGAGAGATAGCAAGAGGGATAGAGAATCCCAGTTGTTGTTGTCCACAGTGAAATTACAATTACACATGGCAGCGTGTGCCATATTTCCTACAACGACTGTGGGCCGACAGTTGTCGCCGTTGCCGTTGCCATTGCCGTTGTTGTTTGCGTCTGGTTAAACAGGTACTCTGACTACCAACTACACTTGTTAACATGGCCAATGCACATATGAAGCTGCTGACTGCCCTAGGATTAAGCATATTATATAAAACAAAGAAAGTGCTCAGACAATGGCGTCATAAATAAATGTATAAGAAATGTAAATATGCAAATGAACAGTCATCTTTATAAGAATCAGTTTAAGAGCAGAACGGAATAAGATAATTAGACTATGATGTAAAGTATTATATTGAATAAAGAAAGTACTCAGACAACTAATTCATTTGAATTGTTAAATACTTTAAAATCTTATTGAAAGCTTAAGCGAACTCTGTGGTAACTGATCCAATCCACATTGCTGGTCTCAAGTCAGTCAAATTAAACTCTCTTTAAGGGTAGATCTGCATACGAAGATAACTGTCCCACACAAAGAAAGTACTTACACAAAGAATACAAAATTTTAAATACTTAAAATTTACTCTTTGAAGACTGAAACAGACTCTCCAACAACTAATCCAATCAAGATCATAATCAACGTTATTAGACACACTTTAAGAATAGAACTAATAATAAAGAAAATACTCGGTAAAGGCATACTTTATTAATAAAATCGAATTATAAAAAGTATTAACACACAATCATTATTAGTAACAAACTTCACAGCAACTAATCCAATCAGCATCGACAACAATAAACTCATAACGAAACACTTGTTGTGTAGACATAGAAACCAACAGCTAATAACTTCATTTCAATAAACAATAAAAGCGACAAGAACGAAGAGCGAAGCAACAGGCAACAGACCGAAGAATATGTGTAGTAGCAATAAAGAAACGCGAATAGCGCCTAAACGTCTGCAAATTAAACACTTTAAGCGTAATAATCATTAAGTTATTTATCTTTATTAATAAGGAGAAAATTGGCACGCACAAGAAGTCAGTCGGATGACAACAAAGTGCGAAAAGAAGAGACGATGACGATGACGCTGACGATGTTGCTCAAGATGAGAATGTGGTATGAAGTTGATGCGGATGGGAATGAGAATGAGAATGGACAGAAGATGTTGTTTCTTGCACTCTTGCTGCCTTTTGCCTAGAATGCGCACAATTTGAGCTACGTAAATGGACACATAAAATGTGTTCTGACTGCTCGAAGGGGAAAGGAAAGGAAAGGAAAGGAAAGGGAAGCGAGAGCATCTTCTTAACTCTTGATGAACAAGACGTTCAACTTGTGGCTGTTGCAGCAATATGAAAACCAAACGTCGGCTGCCCCAACGATCATGATAAAAATCAGCTAAAGTGCACAGACTGCAGCCCAGGCTGCATTCGAAGTGAGGCGACACTTGATACGCCAATAAATCAAGCAATCTGCTTAATTAATGTGCAACTTAGAACATTTAGATGCAATTTATTTTAATGCGATAATTTATTAATTTATTGACTTTTATTAAACGCAACCGAAACTGGCTACCAACTTGCTTGGGCGTTGTCCACACACCGCGCACTTTGCTTCCTCCCTCCGAAGTGAAGTAAAGTGAAGAGAGAGATCTATGGAAGAAGAAGCTCGAGAGATTTACGAGCTGACAGGCGTAGAAACTGTTAAACTCTGTTGACAAAAGTGTCCCAGCCACTGTACACTGTATAACCAGCTTCGCCTCCTCCTCCTCCTCCACTTGTAGCTGAGCTACTCCTTTCTCTCCCACCTGCTGATTCACCTGTCCGGCATACCTTGGCGTATCTTAATTGACGTGCACATTTCGCTATCGCGTAATGTGAAAATGCTGCTGGTTGCCTCGTTGCCTCGTTGCACGTTGCAACTTGCTGTTGCTTCTTCTACTACTGCTGCTGCTGCTGCTTGTCCAGGAGGTTGCAAGCTGTTCTACAACTTGTAGTTTCACATGATTTACGACTTATAGTTTTGCTGGCGTTGCGATGATGTTCTTGCTTCTGCTGCCGCTGTTGCTGTTGCTGCGCTTAGCTAATTTCTTAACACAATTTTAATGTTATCATTAGGAGGCATTGCGTCAACGGAGAAGAAGACTCAAAGTTTATGGCCAACTCGCACCATTTATGGGTGAAAGTTTCTCTGTGTTTGGTACTCCACACATTTGGCGCACTGTTTGAAGTTTGATTTATGCCCCTCGCGCTGAGAGTTAAGAACATCATCAGCAGGATATAACATTGAAAATTTCCCATTCACTGCTGTTGTTCTTTAAATTGAACACATACTTAACTTTCTTCCCTTTCTGTGTGTATTAATAACTCAATAACTCTATCATCATAACTTGTCAGCTTATTCCTTCATCTTTTGCTAAGGACACTTGACTCGAAGCCCTTTTTTCATTCGCTTGTATCCTTGAAACGATCGCAGTGCAGCGATCGCTGTCCCCTTCCTACTTGAGTCTGTCAATACGAGCCCTAAAAACGATTATTTAACAACTGTTTAAACTGAAATTTATGTTTATTAATAATATCAACAACGATTTCGAGTGTCCGTCTGCCTATCTGTCGCGCCATAAGAAACGTTTAATCAACGCGTTTTTGTTTCACTTTTTGCCGAGTTTTGTGCTAAACTCAACCTATGAATCAGCCTGACGCCTGAATCGAGAGTCAAGTCGAGTGGGGTCCAAGTGAAGGTGAAGGGGCGAGGGCGAAGGCGAGGGCGAGTCTCGAGCGCCAACTGTAGACACATTTCGTGTAGATTTTTGAGTCCGTTTCATATGAATTTTTGCTGCGGTGTAACAAGTTTTATTTAGTGACAAGCAGCGGAGGAGTCAACCAACAACTGCAATTTTCTATACAATGCTCGACTAGCAAATACTCTACACAGAAATAGGGAACGTGGTAAAATCAAAAATAAAATCTTGAATTGAAGATTGCATGAGGTCAAAATTGAGCACAGAATGTTTATTCTTAAATCAAGATTGGAATTCTACAAGGGAATCTAGAATTTTAAAATTTTATGTTTTTTACACATTTATGAACATTGTCGATTACAATTACTATTGTAAAACTAAGCCCTTTCTTATATAAAAACCGACTACAGTTTGAGCCCAAGACCAAAGACCCAATGATTTGCGGCATCTCTATTTACGGCGTCTCTACTTATTACAACAATTTGGCAATGCCACAGTAAGGCAGGCAAACAATTGCAGAGTATACAATTCTCGTTTCTACTTGAGATGCTGTTGTATTGTGGTGTTGTGTTGTGGTGTGCTTGCTTGACTGCGAAAAAATTCAAGGTTAGCCGCCGCGGCACGCTCGAGATTGTCTGGACAGGTCTCTCTCTCTCTCTTCCTCTCTGTCGGTGCCATGCACCTTCAGGCCGTGCCCAGGCCCTTGGAATGGCGGAGAAGCTAAGCAATGGACAAAGAGACAGACAGATTGTACAAATGAATTTCATTATATTGAACGCATTCGTGCATTTTACCGCACACGTTGGATGCTCCGAAGCGAGGTGCGGTGCTGCCCCAAAAGGGACTTGTAATCAGTTGGCAACGCGAAAACGCATAAAGTAATTGCTAACCATTTGCGTTGGCACCACTTCCTGCGACTCAACTGCCTCCTCCTTCTCTCTGTCTCTCTCCTGCCAACCAAAAAGCAACTCCAACTCCTACTCCTCACAGAGTAAAGTTTGCGCGGGCGTTCATTAACAGCAACCTGTTGAGACGTCGCCGGGGCGACAAACGTTGCCTTTTATGGCCAGCAGCAGCAGCAAGAGGCAACAACAAAAACGTTGGCTATAGAATTAATAGCCCAGACTGGGGATGGGCTGGGCACGAGCTGAAGCTGAATCTGCAGCGGCTAAAGCCAGAATCGATGCTGAAGCTAAAGCCAGCGGGAGCGGGCGCATTAATCAAGCCCCAAACAAGTGGCAAAGGCAAGAGAGAACAAGAAATCGAAAGTCCAATGCACTTGTCTTCAGCTCCGGTTTCGAGTTTTTGTTGCATTTTTTTTTTGTTTTTTTTTTTTGTGTTTTTGGTGCGTTCCATAATTGGCCAAATTGACGTTTATGTGCGACCTGGGACGTGGATCTTGCTTGAATCTTGGATATTGAATCTTGAGACTGGTTGGCTGGCTGGCTGACTGGCTGGCGGGTTATGCTTTAGCTCAGGATTATGCCATTGACAGTCGAGCAAAGCAGTCGGCAAAAGTTCATGCGCAACAGGAAGCGATGGCAACAGCAGCAACAGCAACAGGCCAAAAGGCATTAAACTTGGCTAATTTACGTGGCTAAAACTTGTATTTTTAGCTCGAAACAACAACAAAAATTATTCTTTTAGGCACTTTTAATTAAAATACCATAAATTCGTGAAGAGGAAATTATCATTAAAATTCCAAAAGCAACAGCAACACAAAAAATTTAATTTCTTCCTTATGACCAGAGATCAGACTCCAAGTTCATGTTATATATAGAGATGTGTTGTAGTTTCTTGCCACTTTAGGCAAAAGGATGCAGTTGATAAGCCCAAGGTTGCAAGTTTCATTTCGGATCACACAATTTTACGCATCGCTGCAGTAAAAATAAAGTCAGCAAGCTATCACAACTTTTATTGCAATTGAAGAGAGAGAGAGAGAGAGAATTGTAGCTTCATTTATGTTGAGCTAATCTTTTCGTTTCGTGCTCCCTTCGACACTCGACATTATTAAGATTTTTGTGCGCTGGCTGGAAGGCATTCTCACAATGCTGTTGCTTTCTCTGGATAAAGCTAGCCCAACAGGTTGCATTTAGCTGGACTTCTTTTCGATCACCTTTGCGATGAACCCATAAAGATTGCATTGCATTATGAAATACTCGATATGCCATGTCGATGGCCTGGCCTGGCCTGGCCAAGTGGTCAACTCAGAGTCAGAGTCTCAACCACGTATTGCCGCAGGTAGCTGCATGCGGGCGCAACACGAATTACATACATCAAGTACTAACTACCGAACCGGAGCCAAATGCTGTAGCTGAAGCAGCAGCAGCAAAAGAAGAAGAGAGGAAGACAGATGCCAAGCGCTTCTACGTAATCTGCAGCTAAAAGCCTGAACCACGTACGCATATCGAACACAAGCAAAGCTGACCGATAACAGAGGGGGGAGGGGAGGGGAAGATGAGGTATGAGTACAAGTACGAGGTTCAATAATGTTGCCACTTTTGTTTTGTAACCTGTCCAAGGTGTTGAAGATGATCATGTCTCATACCCTTGCCATGTCCCAGTCTCCCTCTCTTTCTCTCTCTCTCGCTAGCCTCCCTCACACCATGCAACAATGAATTGCATAAATGTACGGGCGCAGGCAACAACAACAAGAACAACAACAACAATTGAGCCGCGCTATACGATCACTGGCCAAATACAATTGCCACCATAAAGCCTCATCCCAACAGCCCATCGATCGCAGACGTTGCTCTATCCACTTCAGTTCTCCCCATCCTCTCGCCCTTTGTGGATTCTGGATATGTCGGGTTTTTCCTCAGTTCTATCTATCCAACAGACGCATCTGTGTATCTTTCTCTCTCTCTCTTGTTCTTCGTCTTCTCACTTCCACTTCATTTCGTACGATTGCCGCGATCATTGATCGCACCTCGCCTCCCGCTTCGCTCCTCTCTGATCTCTCTAGCCACGCCACTTATACACTTGTTGCTGCGGGTTTGCGGTCGCCACTCGCTCGCAATTCGGTTCATTTTTTCTTTCCTTATTTTTATTATTATTTTTTCTGTGTTCTGGGCTCTGGGGGCACCCACTTCAACAGCAGCAGAGCAGTCTACGCATTCATTTGCGGGCTCTCATTTTTGTGGGCAACCGGGTTGGAGTCGGTCTCGGTCTCAGTCTAGAGTCGGGTTCTTGATCGGCGACGTCACCCTCACCCTCACGCTTTGGCATTGGCTTTTGTTCTTCGGCCTCAAGTTTTATTTATTATTTTTATTTATTTTCAACTTATTTCGCTGTTGCCGAGAAGAGCTCTCCTACGCGCGCGCTCCATTCGAAGTTTTCGATTTTGTTCAACTCGTTAAAACGCGCCCGGGTCGAGGAGGCATTCTTTTATAATTCCATTTCGCGAGAATTGCCCATGCTCGCCCTTGGACCTGCACTGTGTCTCACATCTTGCGCTGCAGCGCAAATTCTTCTCTAGTCAAGTGTCGCGTTTGCTTTCGCCCCACTGTGCACACACACAGCACAGAGACTCAAAGAGTCAAAGTCGAGCTTGAGCACGATGTGTTGTTGGCGTTTTGTTGTTGTTTCCATAGAAATGTGCTCTGGACGCGACCGCAGCCGCATTTTGTGGCTGTGCGTGGATTATTGGTTCGTTCTCGCATCCATGGCCTAGAGGCGACTGCAAGTACCTGTTGTCGTTGCTTTTGTTGTGGTCGTCGTCGAGAGAGTTGTAGATGCTGTTGTTGCTGCTGCTGCTGCTGCAGGTTCACATTGAGGTCTCTGATCCACAGCGAGAACGTGCTGCTGCTGGCTCTGATCTTTTCTTGTTGATTTCATCGACCGCTGCTTTTGCCCTTCCTCTCTGTTTTGCTTCGTCTACTTCAGCTTTTGTTTAGACTCGCACCGTTGAGACACGCTCGCCTTAATGTTGGTAATAATATTATTATTATTATAAGCATATGCAGCGAGCGCTCTTTTTTTTTTTTGTAGCCTACAGCAACAGCAGCAGGTACTTCATTTTATGCTGGTACAGGTGAACCTCACTCAGATCCTATTTCTTCTCTATGTGTGCTCAGCTCAAGTGTTTGACTTTTTTTTTTTTATTTTAATTACATCATCATAAATAAGACCTTTTATATTCTAAATGTTAATTGACTCTGGCATTTGGAATTTAAGAATTGTGGCGTTGCCACATTATATTTTAAATAATTCGAATATTGAAATTGAAGAAGACGACGAAAAAATGATCAGTAAACAAATTGGAACCCTTTCAAGCGGCGTCACTTGACATTTTGACGTTCCAATTACCAAATGCAAACACTTCGAATAATATAAACAAAATATATGTGCTGTATGTACTTAGAGAAACGAACAGCCCACACATGAAATCATCAACTGTCCCGGGCAATTAAAAGAGCTTCAAAATATCAGAGTGCTGGCGACGAATACCAAGCAAATAAACAAAAGCCTAGAGAGTCATTAGAATAAGTTGTCTAGAGTGGGGGCCGGCCATCACCACAATATGAAATACCTCAAAGAAGTTGGAAAATAAACAAATGTCAGAATGCGATCAACAATACGACGACGAGCAAGTGACCATGACATGATTTCAAAGTGTCCACAAAATCCAAATCTGATTCGCTCTTCTTTTGGGGGGAATATTCCACAGAGCTTGGTGGTCTTTTCTTATCAACGCCAGCAGCTGATAAGTCAGGGCAAAGGCAATTCGCTTTTAACGGTCTGTGAAACGCTAATTGATGGCTTAATGTAGCGGCAGGTTTTTTCAGAACTTTGAAATCTAGATCATAAATCACAGCCACATCCATAAAGTTTGACTAATTGAGGGTCTATCTGTCAAGTCGAAGGGTTCTCTTTGCATCGAACTTTAACGAGAAGACTAAAATAGTTTAATGAAGATAGCAATGCTTATAGGCTAATGGAATATCGACATGGAGATCAAGATTCTTATACATTTGAAGTGCGAATACGTTGTAAGCCAGTAAGCAAGCTAGACGAGTGTGCTCGACTATGAAATAAACACTGGTCTTACTTTAAAATATACCCAATTACTATACCAAAAAAATACTAAGACTATAGCAAATGTTACATTTAAATTATACCAGTAAGTGGATATAATAAATATGTTAAATATACCCTACTCATATAGATCAACATAAATGGTATTACGTTCAAAATATACCATACAGTGGCAAAATATACGAAATTGTCAGCCAAAATAATACCCTTCTACCCTACCTCACTTCAAGCTCAACTCAAATTCCACTAAATTCATGTTTAAGTATCAATACTGCTCACTTGGCTAATCTGTTTGATTATCTAGCTGTACTGTCAATCATTCAACACCTCAAACTACACATTAAGCTTGACAATAATTTCACAGCTCGAGGCTCAAATACGAAGCACGTATGAGAAGTCGCCTCTATTGCTCGCTTTGCCTGGCAGCAATCACTGAACTTTCATTCGAGAGCTCCACTTTAAATAGAGAGCGAGATAGAGATAGGAATTGCTGCTGCTACTGCTGCTGCTGCTGCTGGCAAATGTGCAACACAGTGTGACAGGTCCATGACTATTATTAGTCATGCGGTAGCACAGCGCTCAACCTCATCAACATTTGCCACTCGCTCAAACGCTCAGAGGCGTCGTAAGCTAATGAAGCCATTTCACACCTGCCTGCTAAATTATGCGGCAAGTGGGTCTGCGGCCTATTAACTTGTTACAGATTGCTTATAATTAAATTATAATCAATATCAAGGCGCATCACGCAGCAGACAACAGAGAGCCACATAGAGCCACATCCCAAACTGCTGACATATCGGGGTCCAGCAGCAGTAGCAACCGGCTGCGATCTGTGCCTCACTGTGTGTTTGCCTCGGCCAGTCGCGGACTGGCCTGACCGCTCCTCTGACATGCATCTAACAAGCCTTCAACTATCTAATCAACGTACAAGTCAAAACATCAACACCTCAAGTAATCAAAATCACTTTAGAATTTCAAATCAGTTTCGTTTGATGGCCTGCAGCAGCGTCTCTATGCGGGGCACGCAAGGCACCTCTAAGACCGTTTCCAGCTGCAGCATGCGACAGTTGCAACAGTTGCCAGCAAAAATGAAAAACAAGTAAGAAAGCTACAGTCGAGTGTGCTCGACTGTGAGATACCCGCTACCCATTTTGAATAAAAGCAAAATATTGCGATATTATTTTCTAAATATACCAAAAAATACTACAAAATACTAAAAATATACCAAATGATATATTTGGTATATTTTTGGTATTCAGTATAGTACCACTTTCAAAATATACCATAGACGGCATAATATACCAGATTGTCGGCCAAAGCAAATGAGACCCCTAGTAAGTAGGCGTTTTAGCCCATACAAAAGTATTTCTTTAATAACTTCCACAATTTTGATCCGATCGCAACCAAATTTTCAGAAGTCACAAGGACTATAGTTTCTAATGTATATCCCAAAATTCGGGACTCCAGCTTTATTATTACTCTTGTTATTCGATTTTTTCTGATTTGCGGGGGCGGAAGTGGGCGTGGCAAAAATTTAAAACAAACTTGATCTGCGTGCAATCATAACAAATGCTGTCGAAAAAAAATTATAGCTCTATCTCTTATAGTCTCTGAGATCTAGGTGTTCATACAGACGGACGGACAGACGGACAGACGGACAGACGGACATGGCTATATCGTCTCGGCTGTTGACGCTGATCAAGAATATATATACTTTATAGGGTCGGAGATGCCTCCTTCTACCTGTTACATACATTTCCTGCCGGCACAAAGTTATAATACCCTTCTACCCTATGGGTAGCGGGTATAATAACTTCCACAATTTTGATCCGATCGCAACCAAATTTTCAGAAGTCACAAGGACTATAGTTTCTAATGTATATCCCAAAATTCGGGACTCCAGCTTTATTATTACTCTTGTTATTCGATTTTTTCTGATTTGCGGGGGCGGAAGTGGGCGTGGCAAAAATTTAAAACAAACTTGATCTGCGTGCAATCATAACAAATGCTGTCGAAAAAAAATTATAGCTCTATCTCTTATAGTCTCTGAGATCTAGGTGTTCATACAGACGGACGGACAGACGGACAGACGGACAGACGGACATGGCTATATCGTCTCGGCTGTTGACGCTGATCAAGAATATATATACTTTATAGGGTCGGAGATGCCTCCTTCTACCTGTTACATACATTTCCTGCCGGCACAAAGTTATAATACCCTTCTACCCTATGGGTAGCGGGTATAAAAACAGCAGCAAACTGCACACACACACAGAAAAAAAAACTAAGATTATTCAAATTTAATGGGCGCAACGCGCGTGCAGACTCCACAAGCAAGTGAGCAAGCAACAACGAGAGTCGGAGAGTCATGTTAGGAAAGCTTTTGCTACTGCTGTAGCAGGACGTCGTTTGCTTCGCTGGTCCGATCTGTGCTGTCATCATGATTGATACGTTTGATGGATTGATTCGGAGTTGGCTGCTGTGTGGCGTCGTCCAAGTTTCTCAAGTTAGCTGATTGATCTCCGCGCGTTGATTACAATCGACGGCGCTGAGACGCAGGCGTCGTCGTCATCGTCATCGTCGTCGTCTCAGACCCAACGCACGCTGCTGGGAATTCAATCAAAAGTGTCAGCGCCAGCAACAACATCTCTAACTGCAACGGCACTAACTAGCCAACTACAGTATGCACATTATGACAGCGACAACAAGTCAAAAAGCTTAGATTGATTGGTGGAAAAAAACTGCAAATAGTTCTACATAGCTGGAGCTTCACTGTACTTACATCAGCGCAGTCAGTGCTGTGCTCCCCATGCGAAACAGGTACTTTAGCGGCAAGTGTCTGTGTGTGTCTTTAGTGCCATGTTATATGCCACCTTAATGATCTTGTCTTGCCAAGCTCAGCTCCGCAGCTCTGCAGCTCGCAGTCAACATCGGCATCGGCAACGTCCAAGAGTCTGTCTCTCTCTCGAGTTGTCGAGTTGGCGCAGTCCCGAGTTGCCAACATTTTGAGCTGACCACCAACGGCGCCTTTATTGACTTCACAGTCGACTCCAAAGCCAAGTCCAACTGGGTGGCCAATATAGTTACAGCAACAACAACAAGAGACACTGTTAGAGCCAGGGCCTATTAAGTCATAGCGTTCACTCATTTCTGATCATTTCACGGCTGTGCCTTCTCTCCTGCTTATGAATAATGGGCGCCCCAGCTCCATATGCCTCTCATTTAGATTATGTTGTAAATGGCAGCAGCAATAACAGCTACAACAACAACAGCATCAACAACAGCGACGGCAACAACAATAAATAATCGAGCAGCAGCTACCACATTTACATGAAAAATTGCCAATCGCGCAGTACAACAAATGAAAATAAATCGAATTTTATGTTAATTCATCGACCTTTTTTTCGAGCTTTTTTTGTTTTTTTGTTGTAACATTTAAACAGATTTTAATTAGTTACGAACAGCAGTGGGCCGTCTGTCAATAATTTGTCAATATCTCTAACAACTATTTCAATTCCCATTTCAATTTCTCTACACACATGAGTTCAACAACTTTACAACAAGTGTGCGCGGTACTTGTTGTTCGACTTGTTTGAAGTATCCGCCTCGTTTTTTTTTCTTTGGGGCGGAATATTGAAATTAGTTCAAAATGTGACCGTCGAGAGAGTTTCTTGTAATGCCGCCGCCGGACGCTTCTTTTACGGCTTCTATTTGGTCAGAGATTAATGATGTTTTAATGGAGCGTGAGAAAATGTTATTAATTTTGTGTCTTTTTTTCTTAAATTTAGCAATGCGCAAAACTGTGTTGCAAGCACCTTGCGTAGTCCCAGCACACGTGGCGTATGAGTGATATACATAATTAACATTGCTTTTCAATTCGAGCCATTTGTTTGCGAATTTCTTCAACACAACAGGTGATTGCCACACAATTATTTGAAAGTAATGCGCAAAGAAATGGTTCGCAACCTCACAAGTTACGGCAAGTTGTCGTTGTTGTTGTTGTTGTTGTTGTTTGTACAATTTACCTTTGGCATTGCCACACAATGTATGTTGGGACAAGTCGGGAGACAAATCAACGTAACAAATTCTTTAATTTCGAGTTACAACCTGTTGCAAGCAGGCAGCAAGCAGCAAGAACATAGCTGAAAAACAACGAGTTGCAAACAAGGCGCAAAACGAAAGACTTAAGACACGAACTTGTCGTACATACAAAACTAAACACAGCCAACTCAGCTGAAACACTCTGCCGAGAGCGTAGAAAAGACTGGCAGGACGGAGGGAAAATAAGCCTTTACGTAATTAAGCAAAGAACGTTGCGCTAATGTCGCACATAAGTCACACGGACCATGGAGAACAGGACAGAATTGCCAGAGACAAGAAACGAGAATAACAAAAACAAAAAAAAGAAAAACCCCAAAACGACAGCAATACAAAAACGAACAAAACGGTTAATGTTTTTCCGAAATTTGCCTGCCAAGTACGAGGTAAAAATACCAGTAACCCCAGCAGCCAGTTGTTGCGGTTGCTGTTGCTGTTGCCATTGCTTTTGGCTCATTCACGCGAATTTGTTTGCCAATTGAACTTGGCTCTTGAAACTTGCCGTTTTTCGCATCGATTTTTTTTTGGGGGCCAGTCGGCAGCGGAGTTGCAGTCGAAGTCGGCGTCGGCGTAGTCATCGTCGGCGCCTCAACGCGTTTTTGATTAGCTTTCCGCATTTTAGCGGCATTTGTTTACCCCAATGTTTGCCAAGACTTTCGGACCACAGCGGACAACAACAAATGATGCTTATCAGGAATCACGAATATTTGCTGTGTTGCTGTTGCGACTCCTGCTGCTGTTGTTGTTGCCAACAACAAATTCAAGAAGTTGGCTGGCTGTACAAATACTTTTCTTCCTATTTTCCTTCACAAATGCAGACAGAGTAAAAGACGAAAGACAGACAGAAGGCAGGCAAAGGAAGCGAGAAATCCTAAACTTGACTCACGACGCATTTTGTATATAAACTCAGTATACATTTAATTTGCAACAAAACGGCGTCAAGTGTATCGAATAGCCTCAAGCAGCAGCAACATGACAACTTTTGAAATACCCTCCAGAATATTCAAAATGAATTATAATACAAAAGTTCTTAGAGCAAAGCGAAGTTGGATCGGATCTTCATTAATCAATAGAACACACAAATAGAATTTACACAATAAGTTGAGACATCGAAAAAGTGCAGCAACGAAAGTGAGAATACCCTGCAACGGTTGAGAAATGAAGTGCATAAACAGTTGCATAAACAGATTATAGATTTGGTCTTTTGGCGCCTGTTGCAGCAACACCCACGCGACACAGTTGCCACTCAGCGTTGCCACATCGCCGCAATCGCAGCAGCGTGGGCGACAGTTGCAAGTTACAAATGATTTCGCCAAAATATTCAACGTATGCATATTTTTTATAATTTTCACAAATTGATAAACCAAATTGCAAGTGATTTTTCATAGTTGTGTTGCACATTGCCAACTGTCTTTCCATTTCTCGGGTGTGACTCATGTGCTGTGGTGCCCCACAGTGCCGCAGCAGCGCTGTGGATAATTATGATGCCAGATAATGCGATATTAAATAATTTAGCCTGGCCCAAAGTCGCATTTTATTTTTATTTGCCACTTGGTGGCGGTGCCGGTGCCGACGGTGGCAATCTCTGACAGCTGCATGGACACTTGGCCCATGCAAGTACACAACAGCAACTACAAAGACAACAACGACAACAGAGACAACAACGACGACGACATTTCGGGCCAACCACTTGGCGCCCCCATTTCTCAGTTGTGTTGGTCTTTCAACTATTGTCGCGCTGATTTGCAATTGCAATCGGTCTAACCCACACTCCACACACACACACCTCGTACTCCTCACTCCTCAGTAGTTCGAAAATATTGCACTTCCTTCTCTCCGCTGTTATCCACCATCCATCTGCCGCAGTGGGGAATGCGCTTATGTGGGGGTTACCCCACTACTCCAACTCCAATCACAATCCGTAAGTGCATAATGCAGCATATTGTCTGACCAGAGTTTACTTTTTACGAGCGGCTTTGTTTGCGCTTTGAGAATTATTATGTCATAAATTAATAGGGGCAATTTTTTTTCGCCCAGCCAGCCAACCAGCCAGCCAGACTGTTATTGGGAGCAAAAGACAACTCCCTCCCCCTCCTCTATCTCCGCACACAATTACACACAACACATGCCAACAATGGGGACACTTGGGCAGTGAAAAATGTGATGCCTGCAATGCATTAGGATAATGATTAGCGATTTTGCGCGATAATGTGTGTTAGCTGCACCAGATACAAGCACATTAATTGCGATACCTACACCTGAACGTGTTGTAAGTGTCTTAATTAATCTTCAACTCTGCTGTGGACATTACATCTCTAGTTGAGATTGCTTGTATGCTTTCTTAGAATGAGTTCATAAAACTTTCAATTCATATAAACAAATTTTCGTGTTCTTTTTGTTTCACTTTTGAAACACACAAGACAATTTGCAAGTCTATATAAGATAAACTCATTATTGCCTTCACTTTTAACATTCAATTTCCAATGAAAACAGTTAATAAACATGTAAATTGCTATTGACTTATAGCTATTCGTTTCGAAATTTAAAGATAACAAGGCCAAACCATACAATCTGCATGCAACTAATAAAGTTAAAGAATTTGCCACACTTCATTTTTTGAAATTTTATACACAACAAACTATAGTAAGAAGACCTCTAGTTCATATTTTTCTATATCTACAATGAGACACACTTGTTTTATAGTCATCATATGGCTTGCCTTAAGTATATCAATGCTACGCTGTGAAATGGAGAAGAAAGAAAACCTTCTCGTTAACAAATCAAAATGATAGTTTTCGTAGCGAAAAGGAATCATTTCTGGGACAGATTGGTGTGCAAAGTGTCCATTTGAAAAACCCAACGGGAGTAGATTTTTGTGCTGCGGTAAAGACTGCGATGCAGAGAGTTGCACTTGCAAAGGTGGATGTTCTATATCATCTATGCAAAAAACATAAGATACATTTGCCGAAAAGTTTGGAACAGCCATAAATAATATTCATACTTATACATCGGTATATCAGTGAATAAAGAATAATAAAAACAAAACAATTACTATTCGTTATAAAAATAAGATTGCTATTTTAGTGTCAAATAGTAATAGTAATATTTTAAACTACATCATTTGTATTTCAAATTATTGAAAATACATCAAATCACATTGATGTTATAACACCTAACATATCTAAAGGCACTTTGCATGTTGTCTTTACAGCAAACGAATATTTGCCTCAAAGCGCGCTCTTGTTGTTGCACATTTCTACATACATAGCACATAAGTTTATGCGATATTTTTGCATAGAGGAATAGCAGTAACACGCCCCGTAGCACCAGACAGATCACTTTACGTTTCCCCACCCTTTTCCCCCCTCGCTTCCGATCGCCAACTAACTGGGGCGCAGAGTCTGTCTGCGCAGCTGTCTGGGCCAAGAGCTTTTGCTCGGCTTTCGGGGTGACTCATTGGGGTCTCTGCAGTTTGTCTGCCACTATTTGTTGCATATACACATGATTTTATTAGTTGGTATAGTTTTCGAGATTGTCTGTGTGTGTGTAGCAAACGTGTGTTGTCAGAGTACAACACAGAGTACAGAAAAACGCCGCTGGTTGTTGGTCAGTCAGTCGCCGTCATAGTGTGTTTTGTCAATTAAGCAGCAAATTGCCGAACAAATTCAAAAATCGCGTTTTACAAATTTTTACTTGCAAATGAAATCAAAATGCATTTGGCATTGCTCATGATCTCTTGAAGCGCTATAGCTTTAGCTGCTGCCACGTTGTTATCATAGCCACGCCATCGTCACAATACTACACCAAATAATAGCAGTCTGGGTCGAGGGGAATATCAACTTAAATGACCATTATTAGCGGTATATAAACTTACCTGGTGGCAGTAGTTAGCAGTACTCTTGGCCATCGAAAGTCAGAGTCAGAGGCACCACAAAACGAACGCTGCAAAGAGTCGTAATAAAAGATCATGTTAACATAGTGCAGACAACAATTGCAACTACAATAACAGTAATAATAATAATAGTAAAAAGCTAAATAAAAGCAACAAGAACTAAGCTATTTATGACAATGTTTAAACCCTCTAACAAATTGAACAGATAATGTTCAAGTTTTTGTTTTGTTGTACAATATTTTATTTGTTTCGGCGAGTAAAATCATACTTGTTTATATACCATTTAGTTTTGTAGAAGTAAGATTTGGTAAGGGTATTAAATAGCAATGACAATGCCACCAGCAGCCATGGAACTTACATCTGATAAATGATATAGTAGCTCGTTTGGCAGCCAAGCAAGCAAACGCAGCGCAAAATATTGTCAAGCCAAGCAGTAAGGAAAAAGAACAAGAAAGCTACAGTCGTGAGTGCTCGACTGTGAGATACCCGCTACACTTTGTGAATAAAAGCACTGTATTATTATTATATTATACCAAATTTTCGGCAAAAATACTAAATACATATGAAAGTTTGTTTTTTGAAGAAAAGCAAAAGCAGTTGATATACCAAAGGCTATATTTGGTATATTGATATATACTACATTCGAAATATACCACAGCGTGCAAAATATACCATATATATGTATATACTTTAAAGCGTCTGAGATGCCTTCTTCAGCCTCTTACATACAGGCCTCTTCAGGCACAGGCACAAAATTATAATACCCTTCTACGCTGTCAGTAGCGGGTATAAAAAGCAGGGAACAGGCTGAGGCTCTGTAGTTCTGTGTTGGGATCGTTCTATTGTTCTGCAGTTGGACTCGGGGCTTATCACTGGGGTTCTTTGCCCGCCACCACAGCCAATTAGGCGACATTTCTGGCACCATCTGCTTTAGCAATTATGAAAATGGCAATTTTTATTGCACACAAAGCGCGCCAGGAATCTGGAACCTGTCGCTTTTTGGGAAACTAGAGAAAGAGAGAAAGAGAGGGGGGGGGGAGGGCAGAGAGATGTGAAGTGGGAGGCGTGGATCTTATGGAATCTTTAATATTTACGCTAATTGGCAGCCAGGTGCATAGTTGCATAGAGATTCAGGCGCTGACTCGTATAACTAAAGTAAATTAATTTCGCATGCCGCTGCACGCTTCAGCAGCAGACCCGGGTACAAAAATCTACTAATGGTCATGTAGGAAAGCGTGATTCACTTTGACCTCCAATCGGCAGTCAGCAGATTTTAGGAGAGCACAACACAGCTACAGCTACAGCTACAGCTACAATCCTTTGTTGTTGTCCCGTGCTCAGTGGCATACCGTGTGTGTCATGCTCCAAATTTACATAAATCTGTAACCGAATTTCGCCAACGGAACGAATATGGATGCAATTCATGTCCAGATGAGGAGGAGGATGAGAGAGAAAGAGAGAGAGTAAGTTTTCTGGTCCACTTTTTGTTTAAATATCTTTCTTGTGCCAATGCGGAAGAATCCATTGGCTTCGATTTTGGGCCGTTGCTTTAGCTTTTGCTTTTGGATTTATTAAAATGAATTAATTTGAAAATTTTCAAGTACTTTCCTGGCATTGGCAAATGTGAAGCATTTTAATGATGTCGCTAAAGACTCCCGAAGTATGGGCATAAATTGCATTTGCATTTGCTTAACCTTTTGGCTTAAACAAACCAAGAAAAAATGCAATCGACTCTGACTCTAAAATGATATAAATACTCCAGATGAGAAAAGGAAGTCTGCTACTTTTAAATTGTGTAAGCAAAATGATGATGATAAGAGAAAGAAAATCGAATAAATCTCACGCTCTCTGCATTAATTAACATTGCATCATTTGATACGATTTTGAGTAACTAACACAACCACTTGACTGCCGTCTAATCGCACTCACAATATGTTAACGTGGCCAATCATTGAACCACACCCACAACTAATCAGCACACACACAAATCATAAACCCCAATGCACTTTGAACACCTGACGTAATTTACCAATTGCCAATATGGTCCAGAAAGAAAAAAAAACAAAAACACCCGAAACATTCGACAATCGATATACACTCGAGAGACCAACAATCACAATTGCTTAGCAATTTCACACTTTCAATCGATTCAACACAACTGCAACCGGCGGGCAATCCACCCAAATAAAAAATAACAACACAAAATAGGAGCACTGTGGTGCTACCCACTGTGCAATTAACACCTCAACGTCTGCAGTAGAGACTGCAACTAAAATTATATACAAGACACACTTAAACGAGCTATTGGGAACGTTGCAGGTTTTTTTTTTTTTGCTTTTCTAATTAATAAATACGAACCCCAAGTTTACCTCATATGCAAAGAGCCAAATATCACATTTTATTGGTCATACACAGCAATGCACTTTGAATTTGTTGTTGTCCAGTCATAAATACTTATCTACTCTCGTGCATACAACTCGAATGAAATCGAACTAATACTAGATGATAAAAGTAAAGTCGTACATAAGTATTTACTGCCGCACATTTATGTTTCACCTGCGGCAACCACAATTTATTTGTCGCCTTTGTATACCCTGTAAGCAAATCAAATCAAGCTAAGCTTTAAACAAATACTTAACAGAGAATGAAAATAATTCATTATCTATTACCAAATGCCAATAAATTGTTACAAAAATTGTTGAATACATTGCAGAGCATCGACTAGTCAATGACACTCTCCAAGTTTGTTTTTATCCACCACTTGGCGCATTATTAATAATCACATTTTGCCATAAATGTCGTCTTGGATTGGTGGCCAATTGCCAACCATTTGCCAATTGGCAGTTGACAATAATTCAATGGCTCAATGCATGCGTTTAATGGCATTTTATTGAGCAGCCTGTGCAGTTGAGTTGGCTGCGGCGCCCCAACTAGTGGCTAATTGATTTTCAATTAATTTATGCCTGCTTGGCATTCGTGACACCTTTGTTTGGCTCCGCATAATTAAAAGTGCAATTCGCTCGCTCGCTCGCTCGCAATTTTTAAATGATTTATATCAGCTGACAATAAATCAACTCAAAATGCGGCGATAACAAGCAGGAACTGTTTAATTCGGCAAGTCGAATATAAAATACGCTATGATAAATTGAACAATTGAACTCTTCTTTAATTAATCGTTTGGATATTTAAGGCGACAAACTTTGCATTCTTTCTTGTTGGTTGAGATCAAAGGAAACTAAAATACTTGAGAATAGACAAAAATACCTACAATCTGGTATATTTTGCATTATATGGTATATTTTGAATGAGCCAAATATAGAATTTGGTATATTTTAAATACTTTTAACTATGTTGAATTGTATTTATACCGCATTATTTAGCTTTTATTCACTTTATGGTATATTTTGAATTCATTTATATATCAATATCCCAAATATAGCATTTAGTATATATTATATGGTATATATAAGAAGCAATACCCCTCTATTTTGCTTTTATCATCAATGTGTAGCGTGTATCTCATAGTCGATCACACTCGCGTGTAGCTTCCATACTTGTTGCTTATGGCATTAGGTAATCATGCATAGTTTGTGTCCATTGCATGTATCCTTTAGCCTGATTCAGTAGGTTTAGTTTTTGTTGGACAACAACAATGTTTTCGTTTCGTTTCGTTTCGTTGTCGTCTTGCAATCGGCCCGTGGCGCTGTCTTTAGAATCATGAAGCCATTGTCAGAGGCTGTTGCTCCACTCACTTTGGCATATTAGTTTCAATTCATTTTAGTGTCCGCGTGTCCGATTTGTGGCTTTGTTTGCGCTCGCTGCTTTTTTTTTCCTGCCTCAAAGTGTTGCGCTCAATTGACAGTCCGACTGACAGAGCCGCCTGCAGGCCGGCGAGTCCAGGACTTTTATGGTCGTCTGTCTGGTCTGGCTGGGTCTCAGCCTTATAAATTATAACTGCCTTTAAGTCTGGCCACAAGACAAGTCTCTGCAACGGGCAACGGCGTCTGCACAGCATAGCATAGCACAGCACTTGCCGTTGCCATTTGAAAATGAAAAGTGAGTTGCACTTGGACTGGACCGCATATAAATGTGTTTTTCTATATGGCCAGCTTATTACCTAATTTCATTGGTCGACTTGAATCTCTGGCATTTTAAGTGCCTACGCTTTTGACATTTCAAGTTAGGTTTACTATAACTTGCATGTGTTAGAGAAAGTTGTCAGATTTACAAGTGGAGAAGTTGAAATATACTTTAATAATTTGACAACAGAATAGTTTCTTCAATTAGAACGTCCTTATTGAATATATGATAAAAATAAACGAAGAGGGAAACTTAGTTATCTGCTTTGAAATCCATTTAAATTTGTTCGCTCAACTTTTATGTTTGCTGTTATATTCAACAGGAGAGAGAAAGTTATCTAGAAAACATGCGCATAGCATCCATCGATCACAACAATCAGCAAAGGGACAACATGGAGTACAGAAAGTGTTTGTGCCGCTTTTGCGACGCGACGAGGTCCACAAAATGCAATGCAATAAATTTACTTTAATTTCTCATAAATTTTAGCTTTGCATATTTTGCAGCCAGTCCCCAAAAGACAATAGGTTTCCTGCATTGGCTTTGCCCCGTCCATTTTTTTTCGTTTTCTTCTCTATTTGCGCCTGGGTCTGGGCCAACACCCGCGCACATTTCCATGCAAATGAGCTGGAGGAGCCTGTGTCGGTCGGGCTTGGTCCAGGGAGCGAGAGAGACAGAGAGACCCGAGTGGGTGCCGCTAAGCACCATTTGACGCCAGGCCGCTTTTGCACATGCCGCTGACTAGCTGACTGACTGACGGACTGACTCTATATATGACACTTTTCTGGCTGGTCAAGCGAGCTAGCGACAAGATGTCCATCAACGCCTGCGTATCTAACGAAGTACCAAGATCAGGCGTCTCCAACTCCAACTCCATCTCTGACGCCGACGCCGACACAGCGGCAGCCAACACATCAAAAGCCTTTGGCGCCAGCAGGATGCGAATGCAGCAGGAGACGTGGCAACTTTATGGCTGACACCAATCAACTTTGCGTCGCTTCAACTGACGTCTAATGCCTTTGTTTATGCGACTGAGCCGAGTCTGGCTCTCTATCTAGTATGTCTATGTGTGACTGGGTACATAAAGTTTGCCTGGACAGCATTAGTTGTCACCTTTAGTTATTGGCGTCTCTTTTGGTTGCCCTTTTTGGCCACCATCTCCCACCTCCACACACTGCATTTAATTTATTTTAATGATTTGCTGCCTACAAAATGTATCAAGTGCTCTCTCGCAACATTCGATATGCCTCCAGGGAAGCCATACCATACAGCCTCTGCCTCTGCCTCTGTTTCTGCCTGGCGCTGACACCCACAACAATTTGCACTAATGCGGCTCATCAACTCCCCATTGACAGTGGCAGCTTCCAATTGGCAAAAGCGGGGGACACAACACAACACAATCCTGTCTCGCACTTCTCGGGCAGTAAATGGCAACATTAAGTGGCCCTCATCCCTTCATCGCCGCTGTGTGTCTTGCCCCATGTTTTGCTTAAATCTTTGACAAATCTGCACGATGCAGTTTTATTAGTTGGCAGTTGCCAGTCATCCGGACACGTGTCTTTAAGACGCAACGGAAGTGAGCCACATTTGTTGAAGTCATCCAATGCAGGGGCGTAAAAGGATTTCGCAAATATTTGCCAAAAACTTGTGCACTTAGCGAAATTACTAAGCGAAACAGTCACAGTTTGAGACTCTATTGTTATGTTCTTCGATATGTACATTATATTTTGGTTACCATTTATTATTGAAAAATCTTTATAATAAACTTGTATTACTAAAAGTTCTTTAAACAACCAGACGTAGTTTCAAATTTCTCCGTTCTTTAACTTTTGGTTATTATAAAAAAGTTCTTTGTCTAATCTTCATTGTCACAAAAATTACTATAGATATCCCTTTCAGTTACCCTTTAGAAGTTTCAGTGTATTTCGTGTCATCCCTTCTTATAGAGCAGCATCAAAAAGCAAACCGAAATCTGGAAAGCAGCCTAGGCAATCGTATCAACAAAACCAAATCTCATAAACAGACAAAAACCTCAAATAAAACACATAAGGAAAAGAATACCCAGTTTGGGGTGGCGACACTCGTGTCGACTAAAAATATTAATTTATATTATTTGCAATGCTGCAGCATGCCGCCAAGTGTGATTGTGACAGGTACAGAAAGCTCGACGACTGCCAAAAATCCTACAAAGACGACGGCACGTGACTGGACGACTGCAAATATGCATAAAAATTGAAGATGCCACTGGCCATTCAAATTGATAGTGCACACGGCGTGGCCATTAAGAACACTGACAAAGGGGATGCCACGGGATGGCAGGGAAAAGCATATGCTCAGCTTCACAGGAAACGCTTCCCACACCCCAACAAGTTGGGAAACCATCAGCCAGTCAGTCAGTCCGCCGGCCTATTGATGAACCACCGAAATTCGATTGTAAAACTCAAGTGGTCCTGGGCACGCCACAACACCATGCAGATGATAATAGGTGGCGCGGCAGAGACCAGAACCAGAGCCAAGGATAATACATAGATATGCATTGAGAAATTAAAGCGCAGCACGGCACAAACTCCCCTGCTCTCTCCTCCTCTATCTCCCCTCGGTCTCCCACACTGTCGAGAGCAGCCCTCAACACGCATTACCAACCAAATTGATGGCCAACAGACGCTCGCTGTCTGCCACAGGCTACAAATGTATCTTTTCTCGGCATCGTCAAACCGCCAACAGGCACTTCAGGTCTCTCCCCCTTCCACTCTATGCTCTCTCTCTTTCTCTCCCGGTTCCCACGACTCAAACAAAGTGTTGCTTATGTCCCTGCGATGACTGTAACAACATTGCAAGGATGTGAAGAGGGAAGGGGGAGTTGAAGTTGCGCATATTGCGCCCCGTTTTAATTGCCGCCCCTGGTTGCAGCTTAAGCTGCCGGATCATCCCTTGTCGTCGTCCGTTTTCATCGTTCTCAGCCTCTCTCGCCACGCTGTCAGCTTCATTATTTGCTATTTTAGCAATTTGACGGTAAACTTTGTCCGTCTGACAACTGCCGCTGATAGATACAATGTTTACCAACTCTCCCGCTGCTGCTGCATGCTAACGGTCTATGACCTGCCCTTGGCAATAACGCAAACAATTGCATTAGACACATTGTTACTTTGAAGCAATATTGTCTGGTTAGCGGGGTCGGGGGCAGCCGGGAATTCTTTAATTTGCCATGCCAGGACTATTATTAATTTGTTATGGGACCAGTCTATCTATCATCCATGATCAGTTAGCCAGAGAGAATGCCAGCTGATGCACGCACAAGTTTTAATTTACGAACTCTATTCGTGTTTAATCATTATGGTATAGCGAATATAATTGTCTAATGAGACCTCTTCAATTTCAGTATTTTAAACAGTCTGTAGAATTTTAGTTAGAATTCGAAAACGGTTTTCTTTAATGAGATCTATTTCAGTATTTCAAACAGTCTGCAGTATTTTTGTTCGAGTTTGAAAACTATTCTCCACACCCACACACGACACACACTTGTTGTTGGGCAACCAAATGCTCATCGTCACAGCTTCCGAGTGGTGGCAAGAGAAACTGTTGGCATTGTTGTTTTGGATTGTTGTGTGCTCTTTGTTGTTATGAGTCTTGGTTAACGTATGTAACAAGCGTTGTAAAGCAAACATTTGTTAACAAAACATTGATCATTGTTCAACATGTAAATTCACTAATTTGGCAACGAAAAAACCGCCAGCTATAAATGGTAACAGCCACGAAACTATGAGACTGCCACAGCATTGCAAAGAGACTCCTTCCTTCCCTCACGACAACTACGACGACGACGACGAGCCATAACAATTTTTCCTTCTTTTCGTTTCTTTCTGTTTTTTTGCATACAACATCGAAATGAATACGTCGTTGTTGTTACGTTTTGTTGCTGCTGCTGCTGCTGCTGCTGCTGCTGCTACAGCTCGAGCATTTTCCTTAACAAATAAAATAAAAATTTGCATAAAAATCAAGTAAATAAAATACGCATGCGTGGCTTGAAGCCAAGGCGTAGAACTCAACTCGTAGAATCAGAACAGAGAACTCGAAAAAATCTGCGAGAGCTGCGAACTTATTAAAGTTGTTGGCGGCTGCTGTTGTTGCTGCTGCTGCTGCTGCTGTAGGCTGCACTTGACAAGGATCAAGGTTGTGTGAGCGCCCAGTGACTGCATTGCATTGGCAATTGCGATTGGCGGTCTCGTAACTTGCTTTTAGGAAGGGCATCGCTTTTTTTTATTTGCTTTGCTTTCCTTTTTTTATACACTCACAGCGGGTATGCAGCAGTTGTCGCTGGTTTTGTGGGATAAACATATATTTTATTTTGTAAAAGTTTCATGTTAAATTCAATTAATAATTTAGCTTAACAATTGTTGGTAATCTTATTGTTAAAAGGGTATCTGGAACTTTATCATTGCAAAAGGACTTTAACTAGCTGTTCTTGAATACCTTTTTTTTCGATTTGGTGTGGGGTGTTACTTTAGAACGTCGCTTCTCGTTCGTAGTGCTCCAGCAATGGAAATTGCTTTATGGCTTGTATATGCAGATTGGGAGCTGGGCAACTGTTGCAACTGAGAGAACTGGGAACTGTTTCGTTGGCTGCTGCTGTAGCTGTTGCTGTTGCTGTTGCTGCCTGCAACCAGCAACCTGTCGCAAGTTGCAAATGCTCTTTGTGAAATTTATGCGCAAGCGCGCTGATTCTTATTTTTTCGCCTTTAACAAGGCGTACAGCAACAGCAACAGCAACAACAACAACAAGTCCGATTCGCTGGCTACTTCTCCCCTGCCGGCTTCCCTTCATTCCTTCTTCTAGTCTCGTTGCCCTGCCGTTTTTGGTTTCTGCTGAAAATTCAATTTGCTACAAAATGTGCGCCGCTTTTGCATATCTTGCAGCAAAAATTCGTGATTTACAATTTTCGTTTCGTTTCGTTTCGTTTTTGCCGTGCTTCATCCTGGCCAGGCTCAGAGTCAACCTCCAAGTCGAGCTCATTTCGAATACTCTTCGTAGTTGCAACGTTTTCTGGTCTCTGATTTAATTTTGTTGCTGCTCTCGTTGTTGTTGCTGTTGTTGGCTGGCTACCTTCGTCATTGGGTACGAGGTTCACCTGTTTATGCCAGATTCCTGGCATGCGATTAAAATCACCTGCGCAAGCATGCGCCCACGCAGCAACCTCGCTCGCTTACAGTTGCCACAGTTCTCGTCTCCGGTCGCGATCTTCAGCTTATTGTCGTCGTCGTCGTCTTCTTTGCCGTGTCTAAAGCCTGAAGCTTCTCATTCCACATCGCTTCGCTGCGCTTCGGTTCGGTTCAGCTTTGCTTTGCCTTTACCTCTTTGCCTTTGCTTTGATTCGGTGCTCGTTTCTTCTTATTATTTTGTGGCTGCTGCTGTTGCTGTTGCTGTTGCATTGCCATTTAAAGGCTGCGCCCGCGTCCTCGTTCATTTATTATGTACGAGTATTTTTTGTTCTCATTCTTTTTAGTTTTTTTTTTAGTTTTTTTGGTTACCTCTCGCTGTTTATTCAAACTAATTTAATTTGTGCGCGGCTTTCGTGGTGCGCCCGCAGGTAAGTTTTGGTCCACTGGCAGGTTGCTGTGTTATTTTGGCGTTTCACGCACTTGGCGCATGTTGCAGTCACGCCTTTTGTTGCCCGCTGTCCACTCTCGGACGGCATTTTTCGTCTTTTTGGAGTAGGAGCCAAAGCCAAAGCCAAAGCCACACGCAAAAAGTTGTTAAAATGCAAATTAAATTAGAGACAAACTGGGCAGGCAGACAACACACACACACACACACACACAACAGTTGAAGTGTTCCTTGAGAGGGGTGTGCGTTGCTTTAACTGTTTTACCGTGTTATTGTGTGGGCTGCTGCTGCACAGAGTGGGGTGGGGTCTCTTTTGCCTTTCTGCTGTTGTTGTTTGTTGTCCACTGCAAATGACATGAACAGTCTGCACAATGATTGCTGATATGCAAATATCCCACCAGGTGCAATGTTATTCAAAGCCCCTTCCCCAAAAATCAGAGGTTAGAATTTGACAGCAATAACGCATTCATGAAAGGTTATGCAATCCTTTTTAATAGTCTAATGATCTTACAATTCCTTCACGCACATTTTTTAGCCAGCATATTCAAGGATTTATTGCAAAGAATATTTAAAGTCTTTTGCTAAGGATTAACTTGGCAAAGGGAAAATGACGCAACAAATGCCTTGTTTCATCTCTGGCTTTGAACGTAACCAAACAAGCAACGCGTTATAAAACAAAGCAAAAATCGTATTGCACAATGCAATGCGACAACAGCAAAAAAAAAGAAGCTACCCAAAAATGGCCATAAAACAAATGCGGCAACTCGAAAAAGAAAAAAGTACAACAAAAAAAAAAAAGCGAAAAACAATAAAGCAAAAGAAACGTTTGCTTAACTTTGTTTTGTTTCTCACTTAGAGGAGCGGCACAGCAATCAGTGCACCCACTGCCATCGCCACCATCTCATGCACCACCTCTTCAGCCACCGCCACAGCCACAGCCACAGCTCTCGCAGCACAGCTGCCGTATCTCCAGCAGTGGCTGCCACAACTTTAACACTTGTTTGCCCAGCTAATCGCGGCGGCAGCATCGTCGCGTCTCTCGGATTCGGATTCGGATTCGGATTTCAGACCCCAATATGAAAGGCATTTAAAAGCGAACAAAAAGGCCAGACAGAGTTTAAGTAGAATTAAGCATCCAAATTCATGAGTCAAGTTACCGCACGAAGGCTTCTTTATATATATAGCAGTGTATGTCTGTCTGTATATAAATATATATATGTTTGATTTTTTTTGTTTTCCTGCTTTATCGCATTGGTTCTTTTTTGTGTTGTGCTGAATGCCTTTGCTTTTTGATTTGTGTGGCTTAATAAAATACCAAGAAGTTGCCGTTGCCGTTGCCGTTGCCAACGACGTTTCTCGTCGTCGTCGTCGCCATTTGGGATCCATTGGGAAACAATGAAATCTTCCGGTGCGCTGTCAATGATTCTACCCCCAAAATCCGATATGTGAGTGTGTGTGTGTTTTGGTGATTTATTTGCCTCGTTTTTGGCCAATTTTCGTTTTTAGTTCAGCGCTGCGGTTAAATAATGCGCTTCCAAGAATATAAACACGCAGAAACTACAAAACTCGACCAAAAAACAAAAACCAAAAATTTGGATCCAAATACTACAACAAAAGAAACTCAACTGTTGCACATGAACGCTAAAAGCACCGTAAGGGTTTTCAGGGGGGGGAGGCCTTGAATATGCATAATAATAATAGTAATAATACACATATCCATACCATAATTCGATTCGATTGTGATTATTATTCGTTGCTTTTTATTGACGTTCGAAATCAACATGTTGATTTTCTAAGCAATTAATTTGATTAACTGCCAAGTTGGGGTTGCGGTTTTTGAGGTGCCTTTGATCTGGCCACAGTAGAGTTCGATGTCAGTACAGACATATATCATGAGCATTAAGCATTAACCATTGAACCATTAAGCATTATTAATTAAAAGTTCTTTACAGCCAATTGTAGAGTGTGATATAAGCCAAGGCAGCAGCTGATGAGCTGTCCGAATTCCGTTGAATTCCTCATCGGAAATGCCTGAATATCAATAACGAAAATCCTTCAAAAATATATTCTCATTATCACAGTGCAAATCAATATAGCTATTAGAGCGACACATGTTGCATAACTTTGTAGATAACGGAAAGGCAGCTAGAGACCTGCTAATTTGTTCTATATGCACAGGCTGGGTTCCAAAAATATTTCTTAAAAACTTTCAAAAGCTAAATCGGCAGCAAGTTCGTTGCCTAAGTCTTTTGACTTGTATAGGATCGAAAAGGTTGTTCGTGGATTGCAAGTCAATTTTTTGACAATAAACACATTGCAACGATGTTATCAACAACAGCAGCAGCAGCAACAACAACAACAGCAGCATTTACACAGTATGACCACCTGCCGGACACACCTCTTTTTTTGGGGCGTATATGCGCCTGATTAGCTGTTACCAATATTTTTGTTAACGTTTTTCGCTGGCTGCACTACTAAAAATTAGTCGCAATTCACGAATATTTGCTCGCCGCTTTTGTAATTGTTGTTTTTCGAATTGCTGCTGCTGTTGCTGTTGTTGTTGTTGTCGTTTCATTTGCCACAAATTTGAATTTCCAGACGAGAGACAAAAAAAATTGGAAATACTCTTTTGAGTTAGTTGCAACTGCCAATGCCAGAAAATGACTGTTTCAAGCAAAGCGAGTTGCGGCAAACGTTAATTAATTACGATTTATTGACTAAATTTGTTGATTAGACAATTGACGTTTGCCGTTGTTGTTACAATTGTTGTTGTTGTTACTGTGGCTGTGGCTGATTTTGATGTTGCCACACAATTTGGCCACTTGCCACCCAACAATTGTCGTCAATTAATTTAGCTTTGATTTCGCTGATTCGATATGCCGCCCTGCAGGTGGCATTCGTAGCTCCAATTTGATTTCGCCTGCCTTCAACCAGTTCAAAAAAAAATTGCATGCAAATCGAGAATTGAATCGAGCCGAAAGTCTGTTACAAATTAAGGATAAATGAATACACAAGAAATCAAATCGAAAAGTTGTTTCAAATTGTCGCAATTCAATTGTAAACGTTTATGAATTTCAGCGACTAAGCAATAAAGCTGTATTTCATGCTTCCCACAAAAGACTTAGGCAACGAACTTGGCGATGGGATTGCTAGAAAATTGACTAAAGACTGTGGCTGACCGACTGACAAGTGGCCAACACACAAAATTTCCATAGCGAGGCCAGTTGGTGATGCTGCTGCTGGTGGTAGTTGTGATGGTGATCGTTCAGTGTGGTGTGGTGTGAAATTCCTAACTGGCACTTTCTTGTGGAACCAACGAACGAACGAACGCCGCATCAATCAGCGGCGGCAGCTTAAATGCTGCATCATGACAAAACCATTACACTTGACCAAAGAGAGAACGCGCTCCAGGTACAACGTTGATGGCGTCGGCAGATGCTCAGATGACTAGGCGACTCGACTCGGTTCAGTTGAGATCTCGGCGTGATTGATTGATTGGCAGCGTGAGCAGCGGGCAGCACTGGACTGGTGGACTGAGATGCTTTTGTCTAAAAGCCGTTTAGAATAACACCAGCGCAAGCAGCAACCACGAGTAGTACCATATCACACATATAACGAACGAATAACGAGCCCAGCAGCGAGAAATTATGCATTGTGTTGGAAAAATGTTTAATCTGTGCAATGCCAATGCCAATGGTACGTATCAAGGCACCCTCACCTGGCTATACATTCAAGCAGCCAACCAGCCAGCCAGCCAACGAACCAAGCATTCAACCATTCAAGCATTCAGTCAGCCATTCAGGCAGTCAACAGCAGAGTCAGCAGTTGGAGTCATCCAACGGCCGGCGGCCGTCAGTTGATTGCGCTTCATTATTAATGCCAAACTGTGCGCCGGCATTCGTTGAATTTGGCTTTTGCAATTTGCTCTCAATGCCGCCGCCGCAGCCGCCGCCTGCTCCAGACTCGCCTTGGCCTTCCCCCTTCCCATCTCACCCATCATTCCCTCATTTTGGGCTGTGGGGGTGGAGCGGGGCCTAGAGGGGAGAGTAGGCATTAAAAATGAGCTCAAAGTAACAGGTGGATGCCAATGCCGCGACGACGACGATGGCGATTGCGATGGCGACGGCAACGTGATTTTCGCCAAATCGTTTAGATTATTTTAAGATTGCTTGCGCCAGTCTCCACAGACAGACAGACAGACGGAGAGACGGAGAGACAGAGAGCCAGCCAGCCAGCTGAGCTGTCCAGCCCGTCCAATCAGTCTGGCACTCCTCTCTGGCCAGCTCCGCACCTTGCATTTGAACTTGAAACATTTCATTTTGTTGCTAGCGGCATCCAAGAGGGAGTGAGAAAGAGCAGAGCAGAGTAGAGCAAAGCAGAGGCTCAGTCTTGAGTCTTGAGCTTGCTTCGATCGATTAGTGGCATTCTATTGCGTTCAATTTTCATGTGCAACATTGAAGCGATCGCCGTTGGCACAATAAACACGCGATTTATTTCATGCCGAGCATTCAAGTGCCGCGCAGTCGGTCAGCAAAAGGAGGAGCAGCAAGCAGCCACAAAATCGCAGCCGCAGCCACCACCAGGCAGCCTTGCCTTGCCTTGCCATCTCTTTTCTTGGCTCGGCTTGTGGTATGTGATAATGGGATGATGGTATGATGATGCATGCGCGGCATACACAACATCGCAACAAAACAGCAACAACTAACTCAATCTTTAAACACAATGCAACGAATATCAAATACGCTTCGAAGTTGGCTTTATTTTATATATTTTAGATCAGCGAAATAATAAGTTGATTATTAAGAAATGTTTTCTGAATTCTAAAGAAAGCTTAAAGACTTTCGACTTTATTAATTACCTTTTAGAATTCTCCAATACATTCCAATCGATATGCCTGGCAATGTTCAAAGTGTATTAACAGCGCAACAATAATAACAACAGCCCACTCTTATATATTTTTATTATTTTTTTCTTGTTTGCTTGTGTTTGTTTGCGCCGGTGTTGCTGCCTTTTTCTCTTTTCCTCACTAGCGGCCAAGGTTAGTCGTTGCCTTAGTCGCTGTTGTTGTTGTTGCTGTTGTCGAAGCTCACTCTGCCGCATTTTAGCCGGTAATTGCTTGTGATGTATGATTTTGAGTTCTAGTTTTCTTGCCTGGCCTGGGAATATCTCTCACACAGATGGACAGACCAAGGGGAAGAGATGGAGCATTGTTGTGTATAGTCAGTCGTCGTTTTGCTAGCTGATTGCTGAGGATGCCTATATATGCGGGTGATGTATGTTATATATGTATATAGCTACAGGTATAGGTAAAGGCCATCGATATTGATTTGACAGGGGGTATCGTAATGATGAGAGAGCTTTGCTTTGCTTTGCTTTTTGGACCACACTACTCACTAGGCTCACACTACTGTCACACTTTCTAAGCACTTTCACCCAATTAGGGCGATCAGTAATATCATATAGAAATATACTACTTGCAGTTATACCATATATATCCCGCTTATTATGTAGCTTGTAGTTTGTTTATGTATATGTGTTTGCACACTATCAAGGAGCTGGTGATCTTATGCAAAAGTAGCCAGAAGTAAGGCAACAGCCAAAGCTCGTTCGCTCGGCTCGCTCATCGATGACAATCTTTTGTTTTCACTTCTGCAGAAACAAAAGCCATAAAGGATAAATTGTGGATATACGGCATCGGATTGGGGATTGGGGATTCGGCTTGTGCCTGCTTTGGTTAGGTAGCCGCATTTAAAACAGTCGGAGGCAATCGTTGAACTTTTGGCTTCGACAAGTGCACAGCGGGGGTCGCTTCTTGGCCCAGGAAACACAGCAACAACAACAACAACAACAAAAGCAAAGCAAAAAAAAGGAGGCGGCGCTGTTGGCAATTTTGTTTTCATTTCGGCTAAATGGACTCGACTGGAGTCGACTCAACTCGACTGCAGTGGAGTAAAGTGGAGGTTGCTTCGATTATATCAAAGACAATCGTTTTGGCTCCATTGTTTGGCCCAAAAGCCCAATTGGGCCAGAGATTTCAAGCTTCTAGCGCATGATTGATTGACTGAACACACACACACGGGCAGACACAACAGAACAAATATATTCTTCAATACAAACAACAATTTCTCCCTCCTTCGCTTCTCCTCTCTTTGCAGACTGACATGTGTTGTTGTGCTTTTCATGCCATTTCGATACGGGCCTCATTTTTCTCGCCACAATTAAGAAGAAAGTTGGCGGCGGAGCAATTAGAAAACTCACATCGATCAACTGCCCACAGTATGAAACGTCATGCGGACATCATATGTGGCATATGACACACACACACATATTAACATATAGAGATTCTGATTCCTTTTTTGACGCATCGCGAGTTGCATCAAAATTTCAACACAAATACAATGGCCATGTCCAAGAGAACGATTCAACAAATGGACAACTTGCCCCGTGATGCAGAAATGGTGCAATCACTTCGGCGTGAACTCAATCGCAATACACGTCGCATTTGCCAATCCTTTTGGCAGGATTTCGAGCAGATACGCGAGCAACAACGCGGTCAACTGGCACAGGAGCAGAGTGATCGGGAAAGGATTACAACGCTGGTGCGTGAGACAAATTTGGAGGCACAACAGCAGCTCGAAGCCATAAGACGCAGCATCAGTGTCCATGGCATCAACCCGGCAGCGCCTTCACCTTGCATGCGACGCGAGCAACCAGCAATTATGCCCGCAACTGCGGAGGAGACACAGGAGATGAAAACCTTTCCTCGCCAAAAAGTCGCCAACAAGCGTCGACAAATGGACGCAAGACCAATTGCAACAGCTTCACCAAATTTGCCACGAGCACCGGCTTCATTCCGGGCAACAATTGTGCCAAAAAAAGCCGCATCAAAAGTGCAAACCAGTTTACGTCCCCAGTTTTCAAAGCTGAAGCTAGACGAACCTAGCCAAATGACTTAATTACGACCAATTTTATTTTTGTTCAATACTTGATTTTAGCTTGATTAACGCACAACTAAATTGGCAACGTATAACACCAGATATTCATTCAAATTAAAACTTGTAATCCAATATGTTATATCAATATGTTCATCCTGAAGCCAAACAGAAATAAAGCCTCTTATGTAGCGCATTAGTAAACAAATTCAAACTATATCAGAAAAAAAAACAACTTGCAAATTAATTAACGGTACATGGCCCCCATACACAAAAACAGAAAGAGGGGGAGAGGGAGAGGAAACACGCACTCAGACACCTGAGTAATCAACTTGATGTGGGCATGGCGCAAAGGCAAAAGTCGTAATGTAGCCAAATGATTCTGATGCCAGATTCCGCTGGTACTTTATAAATACGATAAATCACGATAAGCAACAACAACAACAACCAAAACACAAGCACAATAACAACAACAACAACAAAATGAAAAACAACAAATCAACAAAATGTAACGTTATTCATCACAGGTGGTAAATTTAACTGACAACAAACGCGCGCCGATCCCCTGAACAGATCCGCACTTGGATCGTCAGAGATTCCGTTCCGTTGCCACTCGAGAGAGATCTCAAACTCAATTCCGATACATACATACATACATATAATCATACTTAACACACAAATCGAACAACAATTTCTGGGTCAAAATAATTAATAAAAGCGAGCGACTTTTGTGCGCATGACTTGGCCAAAAACATAAACAGCGAAGTTGTTTAACGCCTGCTTTGGTGGCCACAACGCGATTTTGACAGGCCACAACTTGAGGAAGCATGGCGAGGCGATTTAAAGGAGAACGGAACGTCAATTCGTGTTAGGAGGAGGAGAAGAAGGAGGAGGAGCAGAAGGAGGCAGGCAAAAGGCAGGGAAGTGCTTTTCGCAGTTTTGTCGTCGCGTTTTTGGCGCATGCACACACCGCATGAAAAATAATCAATCAAAATGTCTTAAGCAAATCACTCGCATTTCAACTACCAAAAAAAAACGTAAGAAAAATTACAAAGCCAGCCACTAACTGAGCACCGCTTAGTAACTGAAAGAGTCTGAATGAGGTTTACACGGCGTAGACATGTCACAATAATGCAATAAACCGAATAAAGTGAAAGTGAAATAATCAAATAAGAAAATGTAAATAAAGCTAGGGAAATTATTCAAATATTTAGATGTGAGGAATTCCTCGTAGTTGATCACCTACTAGAACATCGTGTATACGTGGCATGTGACCAACTGAGCTGCCTCTCGTCTGACTTGACTGACTGACTGACTGACTGACTGGCAAGTTTGTTTGGCAACTTGTGATGGACGTCGGTTGGCCAACAGTCACGATTTGCATGTGCGACAACTGTTGCCAGCAAACAGCAAAAGTAACAACAACAACAGCAGCAACAGCAACAACATCCCCAGCAACAAATCGCGAGCACATTGAACTGTCATTGACACGGCAGCCAACAAAACTTGGGTAGCGATGTTGGCTCAGACGACGAACCGACCGACAGACAGACGAGAAGAGAGCGAGACACCTGTAACAGAAGTTGAAAGGCAAAAGGCGAACGATGAATGCTTGGGTGGTGCAGCAGCAACTGTTGCTGATGGGTGCGGTAAGCAGCAGCAGCAGCAGCAGCAGCAGCAGTAACTGAAACTTCAACTTCAAGCTGCAGCGACAGTCGTCAGAGTTCCCTGTTTTGCCGGCCAATTACTGCAAACAAATTCGAATGCGAATGCGCATTGAAAATTGTGGCAAGGTTGGTAATTTAAGACTCACGCCGCAATACACACACACACACAGAAACAAAAGGCACCAACCAAATAAAAACTAAACTGAACTCAGAATTGAGAACCGTTTCTTTTGTCACCGGAGCGATTGGTTGACTCGTTGTTGTTGTTGTGGTTGGAGGTGATTGAATTGCTGATTTAACGGTTGCTGTTGTCAAATTAATGACATTCATTCAATTCATACCATTGGCAGTTGGCAAACGTGGCCAAAACGTGGCTCAAACGGTAGTTTTTATTGCTTGGCAAATTGCAATCGCGAAAAAAAAACACAGCGCGTGTTATTATGATTGTTGCCTCAGTTGGTGTTGCTGCGATCGTTGCTGCCGCTGCCGTTGTCGTTGTCGTTGCCGTTGTCATTGCTGCTGTTATTAATGTAGTTATTAAATATTTACAACTGCCGCCGCATAAAGCGTGCCAATTGTGGGTGCAGTGCGGTGTTCACTGTGGTTCAGTGGTGCACCTGGTTGGGGCCAACCGCGATGTCAAAGTGCAAAAGTTTAGCGCAAAGTTCTTGTCATTACTATGCAGTTTTGTTCCGTTTCGTTTGCCGTTCAAACCAAAGTGAAAGGCAATTGCTTGTAGCTCAGAATCCAAGCTAGTTTTCGTTCTCTACCTTTTTGGCGTTTAATTAATGACTGCTTTATATAATTTAATTAGTTGTTAATGATTTGCTGATTGGCCAGCACTGTTTTTGTGGGTAGGTTGTTGCGGTAGGTCCATGAATCAAATGCTAAGTGAGTGTCGCCTTAGATTCGATTCTGTGTTTTTTGGGTGGGCTTGGCAGATGTCAGGGTTGCCCGCGATTCGAGATTATCGACAATCGTTAACATGGCGCTAATGGATTAATTCGTGACTCTTGCCGATACCACCAACTAATAGCATACTCAAATTAAAAACCATCAATTTATTTAATTAGATAATTTACACTATACGCCACTGTCAACAAATGTGTATTTACAATATTAATGATTGTCTTATGCAATGTAGACTCGTTTCGCTCTCGCCTATGAAGACCCCAAATATCAGTCTCACAGTTTAAGGCCAAATTGAACATGGCATGTCTAGACAAAATGCTTGTTGTTCTTTCGATTTCCAATCGCCAAAAACACAAAAAAACAAAAAGCAGACTAAGACACTAAACAAGCGAAAGACAACTACATTACAAGCAAGCAAAGCAAACGTTGCAACACACACAGAGTGTGGCATGAGTTGCGCATTCAGAATGCGTAAAGTGGTCGATTAATAATATTTAGAGAATAGTTACATATTGTACAAAAATTATGCCAACATTTGTTGGCCGATTGCTGGCTGCTGCATGACCAACATCGAAATCATGCGAATCAGAGTTTTTTTTCACATTTTGCTGAGGCGCCATAAATTAAAGTCGAGAGGCTTTTTTATCGACGACGACCATCGATTTCCTCGCCAATTAGTCAAAGCTTATGGGGGCGTTTAACGGGGGCTTAACTAACGCTTTGCCAGTGAGTGAATGAATTGGAATTTCAACGCCAGATGTGCCCCAATGATAGCGCCCCATGCGTGTTGCAATGATAAGGTGGAATCCACAATGTCGCCAGCCGGTGGCTTAACAGGCGACCTGCCAATGTTTGATTGATATTACAGACGGAAAATACGTTAAAAGTGTCTATACACTATACTATGCAAAGTTCCTCTCCACCTTCTAGCTTTTTATTTGGATCTTTTTATGAAATATAAATCTTTGTGATATTTCCCTATTGTGGCAGCACAAGTCAATGGCATTGGCACACTCAAAACGAGCCGAGAAAGAAAAGAGGAGCAAGTCCGGTTTATGTGACGCTGCTGCCGCGAAGGTAACTCAATATTTAAGCACTTACACGTTAATTTAGGCACAAATTGAATTAATAAACCATACCATGTTGGACATTGTGTGCGGTCTCCTGTTTTCCTTGGTCACTACTCCTTCCCCCTCTCTTTGAGAACAAGCTCCTTTTCATATTTCATTAATTTATGCACGGAACGCGGCTCAATGAACCACGAAAACAAGCAAAACTGACCAAAAGACCGTCGAATAAACTCCCCAAGAGAGAGAGACCCACCAAAAAACCAACAACAACAACAACTACAACGACGAATTTGAATTTACAAGCACGTAACGCGCCCTCAACTTCAATAACCACCTCCGTCGCCCCCCTTGACGTGATTGGCTTACATTTGGCGCTGCGCTGATGTTGCTTGGTTCCTTTCAGTTTTATTTCATTTTTTTTTCGATTTTTTTTCAATATTCGTCGCTCTCGCTTGTAAATTAGAACATGCCAAATGTGTTACCAAAAAAAAAACAAAAATTCAGCGGCATCCGTGACGAGGTTCAACAAAAATAATTGTTGTTGTTGCTGCTCATGTTTCTCTCTCGCCGATAACCTGCGGCAAGTGGGTTTGCTCCTTGCCTGCTCCGTGTTGCAGGCTTGCTTGCTTGGTTAGCCAAGGTGCGTAAATATGATTTTCATTTACACCTTGACGTTGGCCTCATCTGACGACATCGAGCAGGAAGCGCTGCAAGCACTGCGTTTGAAGTAGCCGAAGAAATGCTTTTGCAGTTTCGCATGGAATGCCAAAAGTGTTGAGCAAAAAAAAAAAGTGATGACGTGTCTTCTACGGGTGTTGAAACATTTTCGGGTATCACACGAAAATGACAATAAATATGGATAATAATAACAATAATTACCTATTTATATTTCAATCATTTTTTGTTTAATTAAGCTATAATCTGTATATTAAGTCAAGAGGAAATGTTGAAATTTGGCTCAAAAGAAATTCCAGGCTCCTCTTGACAATGCACAACACAGCTATCAACAAGTAAAAAAGTTACATTCGAGCGTGCTCGACTTTGAAATACTCGCATCCTATTTTCAATAAAAGCAAAACAGCGCCGTATTATTCTTATAGTATACTAAGTATACTAAGAATATACCAACTGCTCGAATGTGAAATACACGCTTCCAACTTTGAATAAAAGCAGCACAGTGCCAGATTATTCTTTAAAAATACCAAATTACTAAGATACTACTGCTGCTTTTGATATACTTATATAGTACATCATTGAAAATATACCACAATGCGAAAAAAATACTATATTGTCAACCAAAGCAACTAAAACCACTACTAAGTAAGCGTTTTTGCCTTTACAAAACGGATTATTTAATAACTTTGACAATTTATCTAAAAATTTATCTGATCGCAACCAAATTGAAGATTTTGATTATTATTGTATGTTACCCTATGGGTAACGGATAATAATACTAAATTTTTATGCACAACTCAAACAAATAATACAAAATAATCAAAACACTATTGCAATATTTATTTATATGAAAGTAAGTTTATTTCTTAGCAAGTAAACGTTGCCATTTCTCCCGCTGGCCTCGTGTTCACTTTACTTTCAACAACCACTTGTCTGTCTGTCTCTCCGGGCCGCTTTTCGATATCTTTCGATATCCTTTAACCCATAACAATGCACCGACTCGTGCCATTGCAGCTTGACTTGACTTACATAAGGGTCCCAAAAAATCAAAATGCGCACATGATTTATTGTCATTTTGAGTTTGAGAATTTGCAAAAAGGCAAAGGTAATAAATTGTATGATTATTGTGGATTTTCACCCCTTGATTCTCCCCTCCCCCTTCCCTTCTTTTGAACAGTATTTCCGTTGACTTTTTTTTTTGGTTGTTGGTTGGTGAGCCAAGCAACAAAGAAAGCAGGTACAACAAACGATTCAGACAACGACTGGAATGGCGGAGGGGAAGATGGGGGAGGGGGAGGGAGGAAAGCTGGCATCCAGTTAACTTCATTCGCTCGTGGTGAGGTCAAGGGTTAAAATGTGGGAGTCACGATTCTGTGGGGCTAGCGATTTGGCTCAATACGCGCTGCTCTCTGTGGACTCTCGCATGAAATGAAGTTACCAAAAAATCAAAATACTCGCTAAGTACCGTTTGAAGCACACACACACACATATACACAATCAAACACACACACACACACATTAGCCGACCTCTGCCTACAACTTTAACTGCAACTTCGAGGCTTTATCAATAAATTATTGAGCCATTATTGTTATTACAATTTCTTTATAATGTTGGCAGCGTGCGCTGCAAGTTTTTCCATTATTGCTGTTGTTGTTGTTGTAGTAGTTGTTGACCATTAGCGTGTAGTTGCTGGCCGCCAATGGGGCCGAGGTTTCAACCTCAGACTCAGTCGCAACCTCAGCATCAGCTTCGGCCTCATCATGTGCACAATGGAGAGCAGGTCGCGGTCATTGCAAAGACGGACTTTGTAGTTGGGGCCACAACACAGGCAGGCAGGCTGGCAGGTTCATGACAAATGCATTAGAGTTTGAAACATTTTTTCCAAGCCGTTGCAAGTTCTATGGCGGCTTTTTTATCGTCTCTCCTTCGTTTCTCTTTTCTTTTATTGTTATTTTATGAATATTGTAAATGATTTAATGAGTTTTAATTGAGCTCAGAGCCAACAAAAAGAGGAAAAAAAAAAATAAATTTAATGAGTTTAATTGATAGGGAGGAATAGACGCAGCAACTGGGGAAAATCCAAAAATAAAATGAGAGGAGAAAGCCAAGCACTTTGTTTATGACTTGGCCTGGAATTGGGAATCAGCTTCGAATTCCTTTCAAGGGGGGGCCCTTTGTCTGTTTTCTTTTTTTCTCTGTTGTGGGGAACTGTCAGTAACCGTTGCAAACCGTTGCACTGACCACTGATAAGAGGCACGCGCTGCGCTGCGCTGTGCGCAAATCAAAGAATTGGCACAACAACAGCAACAGTCCGACTGTCTCTCCCTCTCTCTCACACACTCTCTATCTCCCTCTCCCTCTCTCTCTTGATGCTTGGAACAACGTGTGGGCCATAATCAAGAAACGTGTTGTTGGCTTTTGACATTTTTTTTTTGTTTTGTTGCTTGGTTTGTCTGCGCGAATGTTTTGCATGTTAACATTTTATTAGTCATAACAACGAACGGGGCAACAAGAACAAAAACAACACAGAGCAGAGCAGAGCAGAGCTGAGATATCAGCCGCAGGCTTCATAATGGGTTAAAGCTCAGTTAAAGGCTTTTAAATTGCGCACTTGGCCAGGATCATAATATCCAAATCGTGGGCCACAAACACACAAAAAAAAAGGCTGTAAACGTTGCACATGTGATTTACAAACAAACTTTGCTGCTAATGAATATATAACACTTAATAATATTGAAAGAAAACCGTTTCTTAAGGAGTCGTAATAGATTTTTCCCCACTAGCCACAAACTTTATCGCTTGACCAAGTCAATCATGATTCCGCAAAAAGCTTTTGTTTTTAATGGACTTGTCAATGGGCCAATGCCAACCATTAATTATATTTAAGCTGATTTTCAGTCAAGTAAAAAATAAATAAAAACTGAAAGAAAAAAAAAAACGGTACCGTTGACAAATACCTCCAAATAATAATAAAAACAACAACGAGACACGTCACTCATTTTAACCTGTTGCACATGCGGCAGAGGCAGGCAAAGCAAAGCAAAGCAAAAGCAACGAACACAGAAAACAGAAAACACACCTCATAAACAAATGATCCAATTGTCTTCTGCATGACTTAATAATTTCAAATCTTTTTTTTTTTTTTTTGGTATTTGTTGTTCGTCGCTGGAAACAAATTTTTCAAATGAAACCCTTGGATATCAAAAATACAACAAAAATATTATGCGTGACGAAATCTTTTTGATGTGGGAAATGTCGCTTTGAGTCCAACCGACAAGTGTGTGTCCAGCAGCTACAACAATAGTAACAACAACAACAGCAACAAGATAATAACAAATGTTGGGGGAGAGAGAACATGAGACGCATGAGAGACACGTTGCGCATGTCGCTGGGATTAGCCTGAAAGCATTTTCTCAATTTTTGATTTTAATCCTTTTAGTTTTTTTTTTTTGTTGGTTGGGTTGTGTTTTTTTTTTTGGTTTCTTGTTCATCTGGCAGCGAATTTCTCGTTTGGTAAATATTTTTTTAAATGTTGTTTTGGGTTTTTGTTAATTGGCGGCGACATGTGTTGTAGATAGGATAGTTTCTGGTCTGCTTTGCTGTTTGCTGTTGTTTGTCTCCCTCTCTGTGTGTGTTTCAGTTGGTCACTCAAGTGTGTGTTTATTGTGAGAGGAGGAAGTTTCTAGCTTTTGGGGATTTATTTATTATTGCGGTACAACATCAAAAAAGAGCCAAAGCAGAGAGCTTTTGAAAAATGGGAGTATGTCGGCTTTGGCCGAGAATCGCTTTGAATTACGACAACAACAGATTTTGGCTCTGTTGATGGGGCAAGCCGACAAGTGATGGGAAACTGTCCACTTTTTTTTTTGGTTGTGGGGATTATAATTGATGCATAATTGTGTCACATCAAGTCTCGGACAATCCCTTTTTTCTGCTTTCTCGCTGGGCAAAGTTCAACGCCAAAGCAAAGCAACATTACAAAATTGAACCTGTTGCCCATTTGGCAAAGCAATAATAATCAAATAATCAAATAATCGAATACTCGTTAAAGCCAAAGAGTCAAGAGAAGCAAATTTACTGCAACGTGCAACAAATTAAAACATCATAAAAATCAAAGGCAGATCCAGCCACAAAAAAGAAATGGCAAAATGCCGCCACATCTGCGCGCACAGAAGTTGAGAGACCCACAAAATTAGCCACCGCCTCCACCAGTAAACAAACCAAAGCAAAGCTAACTAACTAACCAACTAACCCAAGACCAAAGCCTAATGATGACCTTTTCACTGCGGCACGACAACTTAAGGTCATAAACAATCAAAAGCCGCGCGCTCTCCAAGTGCTTCCAAGTCCAAGTCTTAGTCTTAGTCCTAGGCACAAATGGTGGCAATCGCCATCAGCCGCCAGAGAGTCTTTGGCAGTCTTCAGACTAACTTCATCTGCTACCAGCAGCCAACGCTAATAGTTAATAATAATTATTATTTCATTTCTGGCAAGCGCAACTCCCACCAGCTGACACCAACTGAAAGCCAGGCCAACAAAAACAATAAGCTGCCAAGTCCAGGCTAAGCTAACAGTCCATATTCAGTTCACTGTGGTAACAAAACTCTCCCGGGAAGGCTCTTAAAGCCGAGTTGTGAACTCGAAAAGTAATTGTTAAAAGACAAGGTTAAGCTACAGCGGAGAAATAATGTAAAATTCAGGGATATACGGAAATATAGAGAAAACAATTATAGAAAAGCCAATGAGATCTTTTTGAAATCGACTGTTTTATGTCACAAATTAAGGTTCTTCTTTCTTTAAACATAAGAAATCTTTGAATCATTAAAGTTCTTAAAAATGATTTAATACATATGAAAAAAAAATCCTTTCTTATCAATCTCTTACGCAAAATACTCTTTAATCTATATACAAATATTATAAAACAGCGAAGGGATCACAAACTAAGAGTCTTATGAACTTGCTTTAAGCATATTAATCAATGGAATTTCTAAAAATGTTCTAATACTACATATGAAAAATAATCCTTAAGATTTGTCTGTATTTTATCTGTTATCAACATCTTGCACAAATCACTCTTTAATCTATAGACGAATATTATAAAACAGAGACTTCTAACAACCCTAAAATCATACACACTTTTAAAAATCATCAATATTTTTGTGCAACTTTTAATGACTTTCGTTCCACAGTGCGCCCAAATCGGTTGCCAGACACAACGGTAACATGGCGTGTTTGTTTATTGCGCATGCGCTTCGCTCGGCAATCGCAGCATTTGAGATCTGGCTGAGCAGCGGCAGCGGCAGCGGCAGCTGAAGTTGCAGAGCTACTAAAACTAAAGTTTAAAACTGGACGAGCGTCGGCGTTGGCTCATTACTTTAGCCCACTTAGCTGAGCGGGGAGCATCGCCAAGTCAGGATCGCAGTGTTGCCCTGCAGAGGAGAAGAGAGAGGGAGAGAGGAAAGGCACACACACACACACACACACACACTCACACACACCTCCGACGCTTGCCGCCGCTCTCACGCGATAGTTATCCTAATGGGTCCGAGACTTTCGTTTGAGGTTTTTTTTGTTTTGTTTTTTGCTTCTCGTATTTTTGGCGGGCACATCTATCAGAGCGCCAGAGAGTTTGGCTTGAGTTTTAAGTGAGATGTTGGTAATAAAGCCGCAATTTGTTAACTTTGCCAGGCAGCGACGCGACGCTCATTTAGCTACCTCATTGGCGGCTCTGTTCGCTCGTTTGCCGCAACATTCGTGATTACTGTTGAATGTTGTAGTTGTAGATGTTGCTGCCTCTTGTTGCTCGCTGTTTGTTTGCAACATGAGCAGACTGTTTGTGTTGTTTTCCTCTTTTTTTTTTTTGTATTTTTCTGCATGTCCTGTACACATCGCAGCCAGAAATCTCATAGGTGCAAGAAGCTGCGATTACATGCAAACTATCCATTGTTCTACACAGTTGAGGAGGAGGCAGGCAGAAAGAGGGGGGAGAGTCAGTGGCAGTTTCAGTGGCAAGTGCACAGTAGCCAAAAAGGTCCATAAACAAATGGTCATAAACATGGCGAGAGAAGAAGGCGCAATGTGGGAAAAAACGACATCGAGGACGCAATATTAACACCCAACTGAGCGCGGCAAGGATTCTCAACGATTATGACATAAGCTGCACGTTCTGCATTCCTACACAGAATGCTTTATAAGTGTGTATGTGAGTGTGTGTGTGAGTGGATCGCATCTGAGAAATTGACACTTTACAACGTACAACCCATAAACGTGACCCAACGCCGGCAATATTTGCATAAACAGCCAAGAAGCACGGCCTAAAAAATGAATCGTTGTGGCCAACAACGAAGCTTTAATTCCCTCTAAATAATGAGAATAAGAAAAGTAACAAAATTAAATAGCAAAAAGATAAAATTCTCTTATTACAATTTAAAAACAAACCATTTCTGAAATAAGCTTCATTTTAAATAGATAAATTCCTATTTTGTAGAACAAAAATATGCAATACAAATAAAGTAAATCATTAACATTCTATCTCGACCAGCTGCCCCATAATTTCAAGTTACCCTTTTAGCCAAAGTCTGAGCTTATGAAAAAAATGCGTTATTCCAGCTACCAAACAAAAGTTTAAGGACGCAGGCACGATCCGATCAGAGAGGCAACTTAAAATAAAGTGGAAAGACAGAAAAAAAAAACACAAAAAACAAAACAAACATTCTTTGTAATGCGAAACAACAATAAAAATATGAAGCTACGAAGCAAACGCGAGGATCGATCCAAAGTCGTGTAAAGTCAATGTTAATGTCGATGCGATGCCTGGCAATGCTGGCAATGTTGCCTTCTATTGTTCCACGCCAAGGAGTCTCTTGTTGTTGCAAGTTTTGGGAGTCACAGCGAGGCGCACAGAGGAGGCTGCTGCTAGTGAACCAATAGACTGAAATTATTGGCTCTGCGTGCGGAGAAAGTGCACGTTTTGCTTGTTAAAAAGCACGAATTGTAATGAAAACAACCTGTTAATCTAAATATCTCACTCTATTGTTGTTGCAGTTGTTGTTGCTGTAGTAGTGTAGTATCTGTGGCAAACAACTATTATTATATATAGTCTAGTCGTGTATGGTAAACTAACTGTAGTCACTGTGCCCCCTTGCATATTTGCGCAGTTAAACTGCCAATAACCAAACGAATGGTGGCAACCTTTCTTTACGGCGCTGCCAGATCTTATTAAAATATCATAACAGCGCACGAATCAAGCGTGACGCTCGCCTCACAACATTATCAATGGGTGGGTGGCAGAGAGGGGGGCTGCAGGCAGTTATTTGTACCTGTCAACTTGACCCCAGCATAAATAGTTTCACTTTGTCAATAGGTAATTGCATTTTAATGCATAGCAATAAATGTTCACTTACCTTGCAAAACTGTTTAAACTGCCGACGGTCATAACTTCCAAATTACTGCAAACTGCTCCAAACTGCAATGATGCTGCTGCTTTTCGTTGTTTTTTCACTCACACTCACACTTACACTTGCACTTGCACTAACACTTTATCACTTTTCACACACGCACATAAAAAAAAATTGGGCAGCAGCTTTTTAAGTAGAGCCTTTTGCTGCCTTATTTGCCTCTTTTCTTGCATAGACTCTTTCACTTACATTTTAATTACGCATTGCACTTTTTTCACATTTCACTTACACTTTCAAGCACATGAAAAAAAATATTCCCAAATTGCGTAGCAAATTTTCTAATTGCTAGCGGACATACATACATATGTATGTAACTTGCTCTTTTACACTAACACTTATTCACTTTTGACGTATGCACATAAAAAAAAATTGGGCAGCAGCTTTTTAAGTAGAGCCTTTTGCTGCCTTATTTGCCTCTTTTCTTGCATAGACTCTTTCACTTACATTTTAATTACGCATTGCACTTTTTTCACATTTCACTTACACTTTCAGGCACATGAAAAAAAATATTCCCAAATTGCGTAGCAAATTGCTAGCGGACATACATACATATGTACATATGTAACTTGCTCTTTTACACCAACACTTATTCACTTTTGACATATGCACATAAAAAAATTGAGCAGCAGCTTTTTAAGCTCTTTTGCTGCATTCTTTGCCCTTTTCTTGCATAGGCTTTTTCACAAACACTTAATGCACTACTTTGCATTAGGATCACATTTCACTTACTTTTTTCACCTTTTCACTAACACGTTTTGATTTTGCACGCACACACTTGTTAAGCACTTGAAAAAAAAATTCCCTAATTGCGCAGCAAATTTTCTAACTGCGATCGGTCATAACCTTAATTTCTTCAATCGCAGTGGATCTGAAGAGCACAGCCTGATTTGCATTCTTTTGCGCATGCTATTTCACTCGCACTTTTTTCACTAAACTCGATGCGTTCACGCGATGAAGGCAAAGTCCGATTGCCAAATTTTCAACTGTGTGAAACTCGGGTACAGTCGCATAGAATTTTTCGTTGCAGTATTTCACTCTTCATTCATTTTATTAGCTTAGTTTTCAAAAAGTAATAAAATTGAATTTTAATTAGCACATTTTTTTTGTTTGTTGAGTGCATGCAGTTAATTGCGTACTAACATTTTCAAATCTTCGTCTTTTCACTAACATTTGTTGAGCGCAATGCTAATGCGTAGTCCGTTTGTCTGCGTGCTTTGCACTCACACTTTTACACTTGATGAATGCCAGACATATAGGCATGCCGTTGTCTCTTTTTCACTAACACTCAATAGAATCACGTAATGAGGGCAAAGTCCGATTGCCAAATTTTCACCGCGTTGAGACTTCAAAGGGCAGCTTGCTTTTGGTACACAGAAATTTTTTTTCAGTTTCTCACTCTTTTTATTTATTTTATTAGCTTAGTTTGCATACAGCATACTGTTGCATTTTATGAGTTTTGAAAAAAATTATAATTTAATTAACACATTATTTGGCTGTCGCCCACAACGGGTTTTTTTTCCGAATGTGTTTTTCACTAGCCCGTTTGCTACTCTATTACTCACATGCTTGTTTTAAAACACTTGATTAGCATTCAGGTATCTTTATAATAAATCCAAATAATGTTAATCGCAGATCTAAAATGCAAGCCACAATTTTATTTAATAGAGTTCCGGAAAAAGTCGTTACACTCGCGCGAATTTGCAAATTAATGGCGGCATCGATTAGTTGGTATCCATCTTGTGTTTCAGTTATCGATAATCGATACATATCAATTAAAGTCGAGCATATTTTAATCGGTGAAGTAACTATAAAGTTGAAGTAATTGTTTAATTATTTATGTACAATTTAGTTTGCAAATTTATGTTTAGTTTATTGGAAACACTAAATTTTCTTCTAATTATTGTATTCCCAATTGCAAATCAATTAGCAGTATGTCATGCGAAGCTTTGATTTATTTTCGGGCATTTTTAGTGCATTTTTGTGCAATACTGACTTGCTAATTAAGGTTCTGCAAAGACAAAGAAGAAAAGAATTAATGAGTTGTAAAGTGGCGACACCGCTACAGCTAATTGAGACAACTGGATCAGTCACAAAATGACTCACAACGTGCTCCACATTCTCACACCATAAACAAGTGATATTCGTTACTTTTTGTTGTTGTGTTTTTGGTGCTACTGCGAAACGCGGTCGCAGCAGAGCATCGGAGCAGCGCAGCCTGCGAGCGCCTGTTTTCCGTTGAACACCCCCCCGCCACCACCTCGCGCATTGCCAGTGGCCAACGCAATTATTATTGCCATGTCATAGTTGGAAAGTGAAGTGCCAGCCTGCTACAGCGGTATGCATGTGTGTGTATGTGTATTACTCTACTCTTTTTTTTTTTTTTTGGTGAACAGTGGCATTCAAACAATATCGAAATCTCTCTAATGAAGTTGAAGATCGGCCAGCTACTGTCAGCGTTTGTAATTGTGCTGGAGAAATCAAAGCAATTGCAGGGCAGACACCGTAACACCGCACTTGAGACCCCCGAGCACCCCAAGCGATCCACATACTACAGTGGAACACATCTTATAACGTATAAATATAAATTTAAGAATTTAAGTTCTTACATTCTTAAAGCAATGTTGGGTAAGTTCATGGTTGGATTTTGAAAAATGACAAAATGATCATTACATTTCATTGTCTAATAACTTCAAATACTAATCTGAGCAATATTATATATTATTTAAAAATTACCATCAAAATTAACCCTTAACCTTTGAAATTTTGACACAAAAATGTTAAATTCAATAATTGGATTTTACTTAAAAATAATATGAAAAGTTTTTCAGGCTTAAATAATTTGTATAATTTCATTTTACAAATTCAACTTTTCCAGAATACAAAAGAGGAAATTTCTAGCGATTTTAGCAATTTTTGAAATATTTTTGTTACTTCAAATGAAAATTTGCGATAATTTTATTTATTTTTGACACAAAAATTTAAATATATTCATTTTTAAATTTGAGTTTAACAGGAAAATAAATATTCCTTAATAAAATTTATGTTTTCAAGAATACTTTTCAGAAATGATCCACCTTTTAGTGACTCTAAAATGTTTTTTAAATAATTTTGTTTCTTCCAATTGCCATTTGATTTTTTTTTATACTTATTATGCTATTAACATTCAACTTTATCTTTGCATAATTGAAGATGTGTTCCACTGTACATTCAGATTGGGAAGACGGGAGTATTGGAAGCTGGAGTGCACTTAACGGTGCGAGAATCTCTCGATCTCGATGCGCAGCAGGTTGACGTTGTCTTTGAGATTTGAATATCAGCTTGAAATCGCTAGAGGAGAATGTGTGGCGATAAGGAGGGCACAGCTTTGGAATCTGTGAGTGTGTGTGTATGTGTGTGTGACTGTGAGGCAATTAATCATAGAAATTTCTGGGGCACAAATTGCCAAATAATTGCAGAATATTTATTTTGGATTTTTGTGTTGTATAGGTCTGACTGTCTGTTTTTTTCTATCTTCTAGGTTTTACTTTCAAAAATATGTCGAAAAACTGGCTGAAAACGTAAATCGCTCATTGCCAAGTGAGATTTATGGCTTGATTATTTGCCAATGATGGCCCGGCCCCAAAGTCAAGCCAATTGGTCAGCGTTTAGGCCAAGTTAAACTACAACAAAAAAAAAAACATAAAACCAAAGGCGATCATTTTATTGTTCGGCTGACAGATTTTGTGGAGTGCATTGAATATTCGTTGTACTAATTTCTGTGGGGCCGCCTCTCTATTTCATTTTGGCAATCGAAGCAATGGCAAAAATTTAATTGGACTTATCATGAAGTAGTCTGAACACTGGACGAAGTCGCAGTCTCTAAGTCTTGAAACTCGAAGGCACTTCAGCAGCTTTCTTTTATGGCCGACCGCTTGGTATGATGATGACTATGTGTGGCTTGGATCGTCGTGGATCGCTTCGCTTTAAATTTATCACCCACTCAAAAGCATTTTTCCATACTCTCTGCAAATGTGATGGGGCTTGCAACAGACGACGGCGAGTGGAGCCATGTACCTGCCACGGTCAAAGCAATAATTCAATAAATCTATTGCACAAATCCATGCGTTATTGGCAATATGATGATGAGGAGCCTGAGCCTGAGACTGAGCTTGAGACTGCCACAACAACGATCAACGACGATCGTCGACGACGTCGTTGACGTTGCATTATGCAGAAAACTGTCGGGGCCAGAACTTGAACTCCAACTTGACTTTGACTAAAGTCCATCAAGTGGAAGTCGAAGTCGATGTTGTAGTTGTTGTTGGCCTGTGGCCAACCGCAAAGTTGCAGCTTCTCTACACCCAACGCAAACTATGCCCGGTTTGTTTTTATTATATTTAGCAGAGAGCATAATAATTCTTTGCAGCCTCAAGTTGATAACGTTTGCATGGCCAATGATACACACAACACAGTCCATGCTCAAAGTGGAGGTGGATGTAGAGCTCCATGGAGTTGCAGATGTGGAAGTGGAAGTGGAGGTTGTTTGCCTGGAGTGGAGTGGAAGTTCAAGTCGCAGTCGAATGCAAATTTGTTGCAACATATTGGCGTCGCTGAGTTTGCTTCAGAAGTGCGCATCAAATAGAAGCAGCCCACTCGACTACCCTTTGCATACCCTGTAATCTGAGGCAGGACCATAAAGGGAGGGCAAAGGCAACAGTAACAAGGTATTTAAAAATGATTGATTGTAGGTTTGAAAGAACAACAAATTAATGCATACTTCTCAGCATTATACAATATTTGAAAAATATTTAAAATAATAAATTTATTTTTGAAATTAGTTAAATACTTTAAATGGAAATTCATACTCGAGAAATTAAAGAGCTAAAGTATACTTTTTTGAATGCATACTAATTAAATAGAATTAAGAATAAGTATTGACAATTTTAAGAGACAAGAAAACGATTTTTCATTTATTGATATAATATCTTTGAAATTTGATTTCTTTAATATAAATACTTGATAGGATTATAACATAAGATTATCAAGTAATTTTAATAGTCAATTGAGTTTAATTGATTTATTATTCAAAATACTTGATAATCTTAATAATCTATTTAATTAGTTTTCACTTGAAATCATTGGAACCATTATTTATTATTTAAAATACTTGATTATTAAGAATTTTTCTTAAATCTTTTCAATTTTTTAAACATAATATTATATTATATAAAGTATTTATAATAAAAGAATAATTTAAATAGTAAAACAATTTTTCAACGATTTTAAAAGCAAACTAATTGTATATATTAAAGAATTAAGATCACTTAAGATCAATATAAGGCAAAGAGGGGATATTTTACGCTCTAATTAAAATGATAAATAAGTATTTTCAAGATAAAGTTATGTTAAAGATCTTCACAAAACTATCGAGCTTAGAACTCAAATTTCATTTACAATTTTTCATTTTATGTTAAGTAATTTTAATTGCAGTTCTTCAATGTATTTAAAATGGAGTTAATATTGACTTTAAATCTTATTCATGTTTTTCACATCTTAATTTGCAAACCTTACAGGTACCCTTTTTATAGGGTATCTCGTAATTCATCATGATAACTACCCAAAAGCTGACGCGTAGGCTAGACAGAGAATTCCCGAATGCTCAGCGAAATGAAATATTATTCATGGCTTTGGCAACTTGTTGCACTGCAGACTGAGTTTCTGTAGCAAAATCTGCATATGAAAAATTATTATTGTAATCCATTTGGCCTCTTATTTTTCCGCTTTTTTTTTTTTTGTTTCTTTTCTGGGGTTCGGAAATTATGCAGCAAAAAACAAAAAACTTTAAGCCAAAACGTTTCGCCCCCGAAAGAAAGGCGTCAGGAGATTTATGCCAGAGTCTAGAGGAGTTTTGAAGATTTTGTTTTGTTTTTTTTTTCTGTTCTGATTCTGCGTTGTCCGTTGGCGTTTAACTGTCTAACTGGGCCGCTCTGTAATGCTCTGTTGCTTGTGGGGGCTTGGAAAATTTGTACAACATGCGCTCGGTGTTTCCCATAACTCAGCATTGTCTAAGTTGCTCTGCTGCTGCTGCCTCTTGGCGGCCTTTTGGTGTTGAAATCATTTGTAGTGCAAATTTTGCCCCATTGCCCGCTTGATATATGAGGCAAGTGTGAAAATATATTTCTGATCAAATAGCAAACTATTTTTTTTCTTGCTCCTCTCAAATTGCTCACCAAAGAGAGGTGAGAGGTGATTTATGGATGTTGTACGCTTAGAAAGGAACTTCATGGCAGGTTTTTTTTTGTTCGCCTTGGCGAAAGTCTTTGAAAGGGATTCCGTTTAGGATAAGAATTTGTTCGGTTGACGACAACTTTTTCAGTCTATACGATAAGAATTTGCTTGGATAATTTCAATGATTTTTTGATGCCAACTTTTCAGTCTATGGAATAAGAATTTGCTTGAATAATTTCAGTACATTTTTCGATGCCAACTTTTCACTCTTCTTTCGCTCACTCAAGACAAGTGCCTTGGCTGTCCTCACGTATATATTTTTTGGCACTTCCATCTGCAAAATAAACACTTTGGCCACACAACTTAACCCACTGTCATAACTCAATAAATCATTGACGATCAATCTCCTAACACCTACCCAACCCAAATAGAGTTATATAACACACACAGCGAGAGAGACCGAAAATAAACGGCTTCAGGTGAAATTTTATGCAGATAGACAACAAGTCCGAAATAAATAAATAAATAAACAACATTGTGCCCGCATCCTCAAGCTAATCCGGCGCCAAAAACCGCAAATAAGACAACGAGCAATGAGCGGGAAAAGAAAGAGCAGAAGATGCCACAGCATTTGAGAGTCTTCCGAGGCAAGGCTTTTGTGGCTAATGATGCGACACATTTGCTAATTTCTATTGAAACCCACTTGCCACATGACTGAAGCCGGAGTTCGTCATTGGAGTTGGAGTTGGAATTGGAATTGGAGTTGGGGTGTTAATGATGCCAGGTCAACCGCAAAACAGGTCTCAATCTCAAGTGTAGAGAGTGTTGAAGATGGAACTGGAGTTGAAGATGGATCACTGGCCCCAAAAAAAATACCACCCGAAGATTTCTTTTGTGCGTGCATGAAATTAAACCATGTTAAAATTAATTAACGGCCCCCAAGACTCGGAACGCTTCTTTTGTGTTAATTATTTCGGGATAACTGCAAAAACTGAAACTGGAAAGTGTGCAAAATCTTTTTGGCCGAATGATTCAGACAGCGTAGAGTCAATGTGTCAATCAGTCAGTCAGTCAGCCAGTCAAAAGCGCCGTCATTCCAATCACTTTGCGCTTTGCTCGCTTCCATCTCGATTCCCATTTCTATGTCTCAATGCCTGATTTATGATTTGCATAAAAAATCATTCGGCAATTCTTTTACGGCTTTTATTTGTTTGTTTCTTATTTGTTATTGTTGCTATTGCTATTGCTGTCTCTCTCTCTATCGTAACTTTTACCTTTTGTTTGAAAGTCTTTCGAGTCTGACATTTGAACTTTTCACCCACAATTCCATTTGCCATGGCGTTGAACACAAAAATCTTTTAAGGAAATAGCGCCGAACCGTTTGCCAAAATGGACATTTCTCGACATTTCCTTAAATGAACACCAAGTGAAATTTGGAACCAACCCAATGCTTAAGTTGCAACTACAACAACAACAACAACAAAGGCTGCGCCTTTGCACGCGCCTCACGTGCAAAATTTCTTCATACCCTTTAGACGACTTGCTCAAAGCGGGTCGATTAACTTCGATGCGTGCACTAGAGGTTAGGCAAAGGAAACTTGAATGTTTTTTTTTTTCATATTTTATAAAGCTTTAATAAGAACTTTTGCAAAATAGGCAATGCCCTTGAAAGTAGGTTAACAAAGTCGATAAGCAAATTTTAAAAATTATGAGCATAATTTTGTTTTCTTCCTACAGCATTGTTTTGCTATTATTCAGTATATTTGCAGTATAACAATTTGGTATATTTAAGGACTGTTCTTTTTTTAGAATGGGTAGCAGGTATCTCTTAATCGAGCACACTTGACTATAGCTTTCATACTTGTTTTATATATTTTTTTTTGGCCTCTTTAACCGAATTAAATTTCAAAGACTCAGGTTTGTCGATTTGGCACCTAGACTCTTTATCACCTCTATATAGTGCAAATTAATAAAACGAATTTTAGTGAAGATCATTTGGAAAAAGTTAAAAACTTTATCACATCTATTGAGTACAAAAATAATAAAACGAATTTTAGTCAAGATCATTTGGTTAAAGTTAAAAGTAGTGCTAATAGAATATGTTCAAAAACGTTGAAAGCTAAAACTTTAAAATGCACTTTTATATGGTATGTAGTATCTTTTGAATTACTTTTATTGAATAAAAAAAACATGTAAAATTTATATCAATCACTTTCAGCTCATCATAGCTACCCAGAGATTCTAAGTTAAATTTTCCAACGCAATTTAACAACTTATAAAAAAAAGGGAACTCAGTTGCAATTATCTATAAATTCAACATGATTTTCGATACTTTTTTGAATCGTTTTGAGCTGCGCACTGGATGCTTTGTGATGACAATAGCGAGCATGATTGTCATCATACTCAGCCTGCATGTGCCCATGATAGTTGACTTTGATATGGACAATTGGATTGCAATTCTAGCGGCCATCGAAAGACTCTTCGAATTCTCTTCCTTTCTCTTTGTGAGCTACGGTTTGTATCACGTAAGTTTTGGTTTAATAAAGTATTTCAACTAATTATAAATTAAACAATTTCAGCGCAGTCGCCAAATGCTGTTAATTTGGCAAATTTATATGCCGCTAATGTTTATTTTCAATGTGGGATATTATTTCTATTTGAGTGCTGTGCTAAACAGTCTAAAATGGTTGATACTTTTGGTCATGTCCTTGTGTAAGTTGTCTTGATTTGTTGATTTGACTTTCAATTGTGCTCAAATTGTGTTTTATTTCAGATCTGATTACGTATTCGATAATGTTGATCAATTCGTATTACGATGAGCTTGGCTATGTGGAGGATTATTTGAGAGATCTGGAGTATATACAATCCCGGAACTTGCGGAAAAATCCAACGCTGAAATCTGAAGATCGATTTGTAAAAATCACTAGACACACTGCAACCTAATGCGAAGCAACAGTAGCTAACAGGTAATCTGATCTATCTCACTCACCCTTCCATCTCTTATGTATGAGTATCTGTCTGTATTTCTTTCTTTCTTTCTATCGTTCAAGGCAATGGCCAGAGGGCTGTGCTGCAGGTAATCGGATATGCCACAAAAGGCGAAAGTCTCTCTCGGCGCATACCATTTTTTCCACCATTAGTTTATTATTGTTATAATTTCTTTATTGTCATTATTACACACACATATATATGCGATAGAGAGTCTCTTCTACAAAACAGCAGCAGCAGCAACTTTTTCAAGCTGCTTCATTTCGGAGTCAACTCGTAATTACCATCCACACAGAGTGAGCTGCGAAGAAGAAGCAGACGTGGAACGTGTTGATTTCTCAGCCGAGGCGCAACCGCAAATCCACTTTGGAGTTCGGTGTTCATTCGAGAGGCACTTGAAATTATGCGGCTGTTAGCTACCAGATAACGCTTTTGATTATGAGACAACGGGGCCATAACGATGTGCAGCAGCAGCAACAGCAGCGATGGAAAGCGACTGCGACTTGGCCAACTTATATTTTGTTTTTGTTGTTTAGCGGGGGTGCGTGGCACAAACAACAACAACAACCAAAACAACAACAGCTGCATCGGCAAAGACAATTCAAATCATTTTGGAGTTTTCGGCTGCCTCTCTCTCCCCTTCCTCCCCCTCTTCCACCTCTTTTGCCCACTTGTCTTTTGGCTCGCGCTCACTTTTTTTTTTTGTGTTTGTTATCTCGAGTTTGAAGTCCAAGCGTTTGTTATGGTCTCTATTATTGTTTATGATGATGGAGTGCCGCTTTTCGGACCAGAATTCTATTCACCTCTACCATTTGAAATGTGCCCGCCGCCTATTTGTCGTCCACTCTGCTCTGGCATTTCTTTTCTGGACCAAGTGCGACGACTACAAAATGCATAAACAATCGACAAACCAATTTCACGTCTTTGGAAAAAATAATATTTTAAATAAATGTCGAATACTTTGCCCCCGGTTTTGTTTTTTTTTTTCTTACCCCCTACTTCTTCTTTTACTACTCTTCTATCATTTGCCTTCTTTTCTTTATTGTTCTTGATTGAAATGAAGCCAAAGTCAGTGTAAATATTGAAGCTATTTGCACGACGCACAGTGGGACAAAGGAAATTGGAAAATGCTTGTAATTGCAATTTGAGATATTACAAAATATATTGTTTACTTGATAATTGTTAATTAAGTTACCAAAAGGGAAATTTTTTAATTTCTTAGAAGTAAAATATTTAGAAAAGTTATATATTTCTATACTAAAAAAAAGAAGTAAATAAAGAATTTTCCATATTTTTCTTGGATATTATATGGAAAATTCTTTGGCGGAATTTATAATGTGAGACACAGTAAAAAACCTAAAGTGAAACTATATTAAAAATGTGTCAAGATTATTTTTATAGTTCTGATTTAGCGCTATATTAAGAGATTGACTTTAGGAACTTTTAATGTGTGACTATAAAATATATGTATATTCCTTCATTGGTTTGCGTAAAAATTCGTTTATTTTTGCAATTATTTTAAAATATTCCAAAATCATTCAAAGCTCCAATTTGAAAGCTAATATATGTATATGTTTTCTTTTTGTTTTAAAAAAGTCGCATGCGATATTTTCGCTGAAGAATTACCCATATAAAAATAGCATGAGAGAGATAAGATTATTTAGCACTAATTTTATGAAATATGGAAGTTTTTTAAATATTTTAGTTCTACGAAATTAAAAATTTTCCTTTTTACGAAAACATAAATTTAGCTTTTAGTAAAAAATTTTTTTTGTTTAACTTTTTTTTACGCCTAAGAAGCTCTTCAAGATTACAGTTAGAGTGAAATAGTAAAGATAGTTTATTATTCAAAATAAATTTCGTCCCACTGTGCGGCAGCAGTAACAAATAGCGAACATATTTTGATAGCATTTGAATATCTCTTTGGGCAAATGACCACAACCCCGCCCTCAGCTTTGCTAAATGAGTAAAAAATTGAAGCAAAAAAAGAGGCGAAGAGATGGGGGGGGAGAAAAGTAGCAAAGAAGATGAAAAAGAGAGACAATTAAGCTTAAGGAGCATTTCATTTGATCGAAGAAGAAAGTTCCAGAAGCACAACACAAAGAGAAACCCATAAGCTAGAGTTACGAGTTACGAGCTGAAGTTGGAGTTGAAGTCTTAGAGCCCATGGGCTGAGCTGGCGTTATTTATGGTCCGCACTTGGATAATGGACCTTGAATACACCGAACAACAACAGAAACAACAAGTGCCCCCCCGCCATGTGGCATGAATCATCGAGCGAGCATTGATCGGAGCAGAAGGGAGGGGGAAGTTTCAGTTGTTACATTTGAATTGCAAAAGACAAACTTCGGTTACATTTTTTTTGACATTTACGGATCATAACAATTTGAATTTAACGTTCGCAAATGAGACCATTTTTGGCAATGGCCAAAGCAAGAGCAACTTTGTGAATGCCCCAGGGCATCAATTTGGACATGTGCCTCAACGTTTGCTAGCAAATATTTTAAGTGGTCGCCTCCCCCAGTCGAATGAGTGTCAAGAAGTATTCGAAGAGATGTTTTATCTCTCCTCCTGCTCCTTCTCCGAAAGTCTCGCAGCTGTCCAAGGTGCGTTGCATTAATCAAAATTTCTGTTATGTTTGACAAAATTAACATAAATATGAGACAGCGAATGGCATTAGTTATAAATAAACACGCTCAGAGCCAGCCACCATATCCTGCAACGGTTTCACTTCCGATTCTACAGGAAATTTTCCCATGACCCCGTCGAACGTTGATTTGCTCTTGTCAGCATCTTCTCCACTTCTGTCTCTCCTACTCCTTCTCCTGTCTCTCCTGCTGACTCAGCTTGGATATGCACTCACATGTTTTCTTGAGGTTGGCTTAGGTAGCTAACTAGATGCATGTCCACGCTTGAGAGTGAGCGAGGGAGGGAGGGCAACAAATCCGATGTCAATGAACAGGTTCTTTTCCTGCTTTCGGTTTTTTGTGTTTTTTGTTCGGTAATTTGAGCTGTAGGAAATGGAGCAGCGGCATCTTTTCTCATATATGAATACCATTTGAAATGTGTCGTGTTCTTTATGAGAGTTCACTGCACCTCAAAAGTTGCGAGCCTGAGAAGCAGGCTCTGATTTTTAATGAGTTTTTTTTTCCTTCTCTCTTCTCTCTTTTTTTTTGGGGTCAAGACTTTGCCGTGAGAGTTGGCGACGCGTCCAGGTGGGGACCAAAAAAATTTGAGATTTTGGGTGTCGCTCACAGGGATAACAATTGACAAGAACATGTTTTGGGTCTGTCTGTCTGTCTGTCATCGCATAAAAACTTAAATTATTGTCATAAACAAATCTTATTGTTTCATAGATAACACAACAAATGTGCAACGCACGAAGTGCAACAATAAACAGCACAAAAATAGCTACTGCAACAGCATCTGCACGACAACAACACTTTTTCTTTATTTCCTGCATTTTGTTTTGACAATTTTCGCTAATTTGTGCTGTAAGTTGCCCACAACAAAGCGCAAGTCGAACTTTTAATGCTCTTTAGGGAGTTCCGGAAAGTAAAAAATTTGTTTAATTTCTATCTAATAATGACAATGCTCCATTTTTAAATTATTTTTTAAATAATAAATATAGAATATATCAATATTAAGATATGGTAAAGTGCACATTTCTTTAGTATAAAGAAAAGTAACAAACCAAGGATTACAAAATTAAATCATTGCTTTTGCTATACATAGATAAATCAGCACAAATTGTCCTACAACTATTGACAACTCTTTTAAAAGATTTTTATGTGATCTAAGCTCTGATTAAAATGTAGCCTTCCAACTTTAAACACTTAGGCTGTCGGTTGGTAGCTTTGTAAATGGTCCAGGCTGTCAGTAGAAATAGTTTGAAGGAAGCATCTCGCTTACAGCTTTTAAAAATGATCAAGAATCCTTTTGCTTTGGTTTAAGCTGCCTAAAAATAGCAGCCTTCTAACTCTTACCATTTTGACTATGTATTGATAGTTGCTTCATAACTCAGTCAGTGTGCCAAGTAAAAAAATTTGTACAAGTCTTAAACGTAATATTCCTATTTATTTTCAAAACTTCTTTTTACTGAGAATTCTTTTTAACATTTCCATCGAAAGCTATTTCATAAGCTCTTCTTCAGTTGCTTTAAAAAGTCAGTTAAAAAGACGAATTAGTTGCACAATTATTTGATTGAGTTATTTCTTTAAAATATTAAAATGAATACAAATTTTGTCAAAAGAGTAGAGCTAAGCCATTTAATTGAGTTATTGAATACATTTACTTAGGTTTTTAGTTCATATTTTATTTAAATTGCTTAGCTCTACGCTTTTGGCAAAATTTGTATTCATTTCCATATTTTATTAAATTCTACAAACTGTCTTAATATATTTGAATAAGCAACATGTTTGTAAAAACAAATTGAGAATTTAATTAGAATAATTTGCATTTTATTCATAATATTAATTAGTTATTCAGACGTCACGCTCAACACGACAAATTGTTGAGGCTCTTAGAGGCGTAGAGTAGCGAAAGCAACAACAACACAAGCAAGTGTTTTTGTGTGTGTGTGTGTGTGGGGGGGGAAGAGAGCGCGCCTCGCTTTGGTTGGCCAAACGCAAAGCTTGCGAGAGAGAGCATGCAAAGAGCGAACGAGTGAGCCAAAGACAGAGAGAGAGAGCTAGTGTAATGGCTAGTGCGTGAGCTGAACGACAACACGATATCATCTTCATGCACACTAATACATAGGCAACCTGCTTTGGCTTTAGCTTAAGCTTTAGCTATGGCTAGTTGGCGGCTTAGCCATTGTTGTTGTTGCTGCTGCTGCTGTTTCGCCAATTAGTTAGACGCTTTGGCTGCGTAGCGTGCAATATTGGGGAAGAGAAAGAGGAAGGGGAAGCAAAACTAAACAAAACTTGGCTCGCAGCCAAGCAACAATTGTGCAGGCAAACAACAAAAACAGCAGTTAAAGCGTTTTATTGTCTTGCAAGTCTTGTTGTGTGTTTGTGTGTGTGTGTGTGTGCGTGAGTGGGACAACAACAACAACGAAAGCATGGCGTAGATCATTAGACGCTGATGGAGATGGTGTTATTATTTGCACGTTTTGTGTGAAATGCACTTGGCCCACAGTTTGCTCTCTCTCTTCTCCTCTCTTCTCTTCTCTCTCTTTCTAGCTGCCAGATTGCCATCAGCTGCAATTCTCGTTGGAAGGAAACCTCTGCCAAAAAAAGCCGTTTAGCAATAAGTTAATATCGCTTTTGCTGATGTTTTGCAATTGCAGCTGGCTTCCCTTTAGCTGCCCCCACCTCTCTCTTTTTCTCCCCCGTCTGTCCACTTCACTGATAAGCCTGACGACAAGCGATTTTTGGGGCCATAATAAAGCAGCAAAAAGTCAAAAGACAACGACAACAAAATGGTAAACAGATCGCGCTTTATGAATATGCAAAGATTAAACAACAACAATTGACTAACTTGTGCCCTCTTCTCTCCTCTCTTCTTGCTTTTGTCATTTCGCTTTTTTTTCGAATTTCAAATTTTTTTAACGAGCCAAAAACTGCACAAAATAAAAAAAAGAAGCAAACTTTCCAACAAACAAAAGACTGCCCCCAACAAGCACCCTACCACAACGAAACCAAACCAGAGCACAGTGGAGCAGAGCAGAGATCCAGCCCAAATGAGGCAGCCCCCAAACAGCAAGAGGGACACCAAAAAAAAAAAACAAAACAGAGCAGAGACAGCGACAGAAAAAACGAATGAAATTTAGCGTAAAAATTGAGATCTTTTGTCTGCGATAAACGTGAGCATTTTGTTTGTCACGACGAAGTGTGCTTTTTTGCGCGATCGGAGCTGGAGCTGAAGCTAAAGCTTGGATTTGAAGCTGCAGCTGGAGTTGGAGTTGGAATTGAAGCTGCAGCTTTAACTGGAGCTGGAGCTGAAATTCGGGAGCGGAAGCTATAACTAGTGCTCAGAAATTAGAGCAATGCTACTTAGTAAAGTAGCGTCTTATTAAATAAATCCGTCGTTCTGTCCGTCTGCAGATAAAAGCACCTAAATCACCGAAACTATATATGATACAGCCACCAAACTTGGCGACATTATAATATGCTCATCTAGCCAACTTATTCCAGCTTTAAAACTATGCCACGCCCACTTCTGCGCCCTTAAATCACATAAATTGCATAGCTGAGCAATCATAAGCTTTAGCCATCCCTCAGCCAAAAATCATCATTGACCAAACTCCAAGTCAGAAAATGCGCCGATCAAGCGCGAAATTTGGCACACACAAAGCGAACAACGGGCAACGAACGAGCTAACAAGCAGGGCATAAACCAGGGGGGAGGAGGATGGCCACCTTTTGATACCCTCTGTTGGCCATGTTTTCGACTATTTTTTATAGCCGTTGTTGGGTCTTTGTTATCGCTAGTTTGCCAGCCACAAAAGGCCCTAAATGCGCGTCTATTTTGTTACAATTTAAGACGCTTATTAGAAATCGTTTGCAAATTGTTTGTGCAAGAAAGCAGCAGCACGATCAGCTTGCCAGTTGATCTCTTTCCTGCTTCCTCTGGTAACCTGAGTGTTGCACTAGCGAGGGGCAAAGAGTGAGAGAGAGAGCAAGCGAAACTCTAACGTCGGAGGCGAGCCACGAAATGCGTGCATATTAATTTCATATATTTACGTCGAGTTTTGCTCAACGATCGCTGAGCTGCCATCTCTCTATATACAGCACACGTGAGCCGTTGCTGGAGTTGCACTTTGGAGTAGGAGCTGGAGTCGAGAGCTTGGAGACTTGACTATCCAGACTGGTTGTTGTTGTGGCTGCCGCTGCTGCCTGTTGCCTGTTGCCTGCTGATGATCTAATTTGGCAACAATTGTCGTACTTCGAGACTCAGTCGTTTGTTTACCTTTTGGGTTTTCGTTTGAGAGGGCAGCCGAGAGGGTTTGCTGGGGTTGGGATGAGGAAGTGATCCACACACACACACACATGAGGCATGGGCCTAACCTGGTCTCCGCCTGGGCGATCAATTGATCTCGATAATGAGTTTGCTTCGTAGTACAGAACGCACCCATATTTTATACCCTAACTCCTTAGGGTTGTTTTAATTTGAAGATTACTAAAATCTACGAGCTTAGCTTAAACAATATAGAGACTAAAAACACTTGAAGCAAAGCTTTGATTTCTTGAATTATTATAAAAGAAATAGAAGCCAAACATATTAAAAAAAATGTAGTCCCAAAAAGTTTTCTTTTCTTAAAATAAATTAATTAATATAATTACCTTTAAACGAAGAAAGCCAGAAACCATAATTATAAGCTAAAAAAGAAAAGTGTTAAATTTAATAAAATATATATCATAGAAACAAGTCAATATAAAATATAATTAAATTTGTAAAAATAAATAATTGTTAATAATAATTTTAGTATTGCAAAAACTTTCCTAAACATTTTAAGATAACAAAAATACTACAAAATGTTAAGATTGTTACAAGTTTCCCAAATGTATATTCTATGTAAAGCTACAAACAACAAATCAAAAACAAAAAAACAAATATATTTTAAAAAGTTCTGACAAATTACAAAATCTCTCATTAAACTACTATTACTATTACTAATATTATTATTTGTACTATTATTATTACTACTATTAATTTTAATGAGTATCAATTAGAAAACTTTCCCAAATATGAAATTGTATTTCCTTTTAAAACATTCATTTACAAATTTCTTTAAATTTTCATTTTAATATGTTAAAAAGCAATAAATACTTTTATTTAAAATATGAAATTAGAAATCTTTGAAAGGGAATAAGCATTGTATTTTTATTATTCTTATTTAAAGAGATCACAAATCCACATGATAGATAGATAAGTTAATGCTGTCTTTTATCTGCAATAGTTAGGGTATCAAAAGCTTCGACTTGCCACAGTTGTTGTTACTTAACCGAAATAGTGTCGCCCGTGGAGCGACGCGACGCCTTTTGATTTCTCTTTCCGCATCAATGGCTCTGGATCGGGATCGCAAGATGGGAATGGGGATCGGGTGGGATCGTTTTGAGATTTGCTGCTTTTTCGCGTATGAAGAAAAGTAATATATCTGCGTATTTTGTGTTGATCTTTTTCATTAAAATAGGTTTATGTTTAATAAGACGTTGATGGAGCTCTCTCTCAGTGTCTCTCTCTCTCTGACTATTGAACCATGTGTGCTTCGATTTGATTTAGTGACTGCCATTTTGTGACTACCTGCCTGCCTGCCTGCCTGCTTGCCATACTATTCATTCCCCTTCCCAGCTCGCCAGCACTCCTCATCCAATCACGCTCACATTGTACGCTTGAGTACGTGCACTGAAATTTAAATATAATTTATGAGCCGCGTTGCATATAAAAAAAAATCATAGCAACAACAGTAAACAAACGTTGAATGTTTGAATCTCTTGGCGAAGGCAATAAAATGTCGCGATTGGCTGATTGACTCTGTGCAAGCTTCGTTACCGATCGATCGATCGATGGAGCGATGGATCGCCGGATTGTTTATATTTATTTGAAATCCGTATGAAGCTTACGAAAGAGGAGCATGACCCAAAAACTAAACTTGGTTGTAAATCGCTTGACAGTTCATTGAGGAGAAGACGATCGCACCAACCAACAAAGCATTCGCGATCCACTTTCAATTCCAATTCCAATTGAAAGGGCGCGAATCCAATGTGACGATGGATTCCATTAGGAAAAGGTTTAATGATTCCTATTAGATGATGAAATCCACTTAAATATTTGAATTTTTGGCAGTCTCTTAATAAATATATATTAAAGATGTTACTTCAAAATATTTAATATTCATACGAATGCTGTTTCGATTCCTAATTCCAAAACAAAAATTCAGAACTGCAAAAGAGTAAAAAACAAATTCGTAAAATTTTAAATTGTTTTTTTTTTCCTATTAAATGCTTTAAAGATATATTAACTCTTTTAATTTTGAAGTCAAATGAAATTTATTTACATTTTTTAATGCTTGCTTGTCTCTCAACAAATATTTCATTTGAAATTTATTCAAGATATCTTCAAAGAATTTATTATTCATTCGTTAGATCCTAAAATCCAAGTTTATCCTTAAAAAAAAGGATTGTTTACCAACCTTTTCAAATCACAACTCTGATAGTTTAAGAGTTTGCTTTTAAATGGATCAAAAAATTCTCACAATTTTTCCCATTGGCTTTAAATTTGCATTTTAAATGTTGCCCGCTGATCTTGCTGTGAATTTCAAATGTAAATGAATAGAATTGATTTTTTTTTTCAGTGTTTTTGTATTTGTTTCGGCTGTGCTGTTTTCTTGTTCACTGCCGTTTATAATAAATAACTTAAAATTATAAAACATTTTCATATCAAAAATTTATAGGTGTAAAACATTTTCAATGTATGCAAAAGTTTATCAAAAATACATATTATATATATATATAGTGTATAGAGATAGTGAACTTTACAAACTAAAATACTATGATAAAAGGAGATACAAATATATATGTATATATAGATTTATGTGTATAATAAGAAGATTTCTCTTTTCTATAGCTAGATTTAAAGTTACAAGAGATATATAGAGAGAGTGTGGTTGTTGCTCTTTAGAGACTCTAGAGTTAGACGCCGGGGCGTAATACATTATGTACAGGACATTTGTAAATACTTTACAATAGTTCGGCTTAGGATTGCGACACACACACGCGCAAAATATGTTTAAATTTAAATGATCAATCAATTCAAAGTTGTTCATGAAAATTAAAGGAAATTAACAATTCATTTGTTTTTTTTTTGTGTTTTAATTTTCTCTTTCAAAGAAAATGTTGACTAGAAAATAAGAAAATAATTATGCGAAAAATACAAAATTAAAAAATAAATCCTTCACTGGGGTTTTCTAAGTGTGTGTGTGTGTGTGTGCGAGTGTGTGTGTCTGGGGGTTTTCTTTTCATTTTTTCTGGTTGTTGTTGTTATCTTGGAGCTGCCGTTTAAACGCTTACTCTCGAGCTAGGAACTAATTTTTGGTGGAACATGGCTTGTGTACAACTTATATTCTTCATTTTTTTTTTTTTTGTTTTGTAGTTGGCGGCAATGTTGAGGAGCCTAAGGCTCGGCATAGCCGCCATAGGATAGCTCAGAGTTGGAGCCAGGACCAGAGCTGGTACTGGAACTGGAGCTGCCACCGGGACAGCCGCCCTCGTTGTGCTTCGTGAGGAGCGACATGCGCGAAAAGGTCTTTGAGCAATTGCCACACGAATACTTCTTGATGTCCGAATGCGTTTGGAGATGAGCTCGCAGATTGCTGCGATCCGCAAAGGCGCGATGACAATGCTGGCAACTGAACGGCTTCTCGCCGGTGTGGGTGCGAATGTGTCCTTGCAGCAGCCACGGCCGGGAGAAGGCCTTGCCACACATGTTGCACTTGCAGGGCAGCGTGTGGGTGCGTATGTGCATCTTGAGTGCTCCGAGGGAGACGTACGTCTTGTCGCAATCCTTGCAGCTGAAGGACTTTTTCACCTGATTCCCCTCGGCGGCGGGGCAATGGAACTGCTGATGCTTGGTGAGGCCGGAGAAGGTGGAATAGGATTTCTGGCAGTCGGGACATTGATAGCGTGGCGGCGTCGTTTTGTCCTTCTTGCTGGGCGAGCCAGTTGTCGATGATGATGACGACGACGATGAGGAGGAGGAAGAGGCGGAGCTGGTTGCTGCTGACGCTGTGCTGGAGACTTCGGGCTGTGGCAGCGTCGAGGCTTGCTTGTGTTTCAGCGACAAATCCTCGGGCACCGAACAGCAGCTGGCCGCCGATTCGGGTGTCAGGCTGCGCATGGAATAGTAGGAGCTCTCGGAGTAGGCTGGCGAGATGGGCGCATGATGATGATGATGATGCTGCTGTGGCTGCGAGTGTTGCGGATGCAGCGACTGATGATGATGCGCATAACCCAAGGCGCTGTAGGCAGCCGGATATGAGGGATAAGGCAGAAAACTTTGCTGCTGCTGCTGCTGACGTCCAAGCTGCGGACGATGGATCATCTCGGAACGCATTGGTGGCGACACCGAACTGGCGCGTCCATGCAGATAATGATGTGGTGGCGGCGACATCGAACCCAACGAATCCGAGGGTGAGCTGGGCGATAAGAGTTCAGCGCGCAGTGGAGCTGCCACAGCAGCGGCTGCGGCAAGATGGGGCTGATTGATGGTGCGATAGAACTCGGCGGTGTAGGGCGACATGTGGAAGTTCCATGGCTGTAGGCCATACTTGGGGTATGTGGGTGTGGGCACCACAACCGATGCGGCTGCAGCAGCCGCTGCTGAGGCAGCTGCCACAGCGGCAGCAGCAGCCAAGGCGGCAGCTTGTGTCTGTTTGGGATCGGCTTCCACATTCACGCAATCGACATCGTCGTCATCCTCATCGTCCTCGGGCTCGATGTCCATCATGTGCTCGTCGTCGTCATCGATGTGATCGACATCGACGCCTTCGTCCTCGCAGCAATCGCTCACATTGATCAGCTCCTCCTCGGAGGAAGCTGTCACTTTTGTCGCTTCCACTGAAGCTGTTGCTGTTGTTGCTGATGCTGCTGCTGTTGTAGTTGTTGTGGTCGTGGACTCATGGCTGCTTTTCTTCAAACACAAATCCTCGGGCTCGGCTTCAAACTGATAGTTGACCGGCCGCTTCTTCAAAGGACACTTGCTGTAGTTCTTTTCCACTAGCATATGCTCCACGGTATGCATTTTGTCTGTTTTTATTGTTATTTTTATTGTCACTTTAGAAACTTTATTTCAACTGTTTTTTTTTTTTTTTGTAGTCTTGAGTTTTGTCTTCACATAAACATCGCGTTGCGCACATACAAAAATCTTGACGAAACTGAACGAAAAACTCAACTGACTTTGCGCTGTTGCTGTGTGCAGTGCTCTGTGTTTTTGTGTGTGTGTATGTTTTGTGTTGCTGTTGCAATGAACGAAAGAGAAGAACTGAAACAAGACGTCGCTGGCAGCGCGCTTTTATAGCCGCTCAGCGCAGCGCGCAGCCTGAGAGAGAGAGAGAGCGTGAGTCCAAGAGAGCGGTGACGAGAGAGCGCGAGAGCGCTGGCAATTTACCTGCAACAGCAGCCAATGCTCCCTTGTACCTGGCAGGGGTGTCTGTCTGTGTGTGTGTGTGTGCTTGACTGCTGATAGCGTGTGTTTTGCTGTGGCTGCTGCGGCCAATCGCAGCGGCTCGTGTTCAAACCGGTTCTCGCTCGTTTATGTATGTTTTATGTACTGTGGAGCGCGTACACTTGCACCAATCGCTAACGCCGCTGTGCCAACGAAGTGCCGTTATGTTTGCCTTAGTGTGGAGGCTCCAAAGCGGCTGCCTAAGAGAGCGCCAACAAGATCAACTCTTACGCTCTTACGCACAAATTGAATTGATAATGCTTTTGAACTGTACTCCAAACGCACTCTTAATACGCAAAAGGAAGAATTTCACAATTTTCTTAGCACGTGCTTGCTGCAGATTTGCCGATTACTGTGAATGACAATTTGCAGTCGCTTTTTGGCGAATGCCAAAAACACAACCAGTGTTGGATTATAGAGTCATAAAACAGTTGCCTGCACTTTAGGGTTGCCAGGTAATAATGTTTAATGACTTGACCGAATGCAGGTAACAAACACTTGGAAATTCATAATGAGCTCGCAATTTGTCAAAGGACCGCAGCTGGGGGCAATAAAACACGCAAAAGAGATAATAACAACAACGACAGCTTAAAGCAAATGATGCTCTCTTAGCGTTCGCTCTTCTCTTTAGTTTGTTTCGTTTCCACTTTGTTTCAGTTGGCGTCGCGCGCTCTTAAGCGGCGAACCCCCCAACCCAAAATAGACAGACCCAAAGTGCCGCCTGTTGATTGACTGCACACAACAACAAGGGTTAACCCACAAACGAAATCTAAATTTAGACACTCTGGCCACACGCATGCGCCATGTGCGCACAATTAAAAGAAACATGCATCTCAAGTGGCTGCTACAACACTAAAACTACAAACACTTTCAGTGTTGTGTTGTTTGATAAAAAAACAAAAACACGAGGTGTCAAAGCTAGTGATGAGCCATAAATCAGAGATGGGCAAATGGGCATAGAACCTGCTAGAATTGCGCATTTACTTCTTGGAACTGTTGTGTGTTGTGACCGACCACACAAGCGCACATTTAACTTAATTAGCCCGCTTATCAAATGCACAGCCCACTGCTGTGCAGTTTGCAGATTCCCAGGAAGCCACGTTCACTCTAGACGCTATCTTCTGCTGCTGCGGCCCAAATCCACAAAACCACCAGCATAAATTAATAGATAAACATGTGCAACGTCCAGAGTCAACTGACCACGTACTGTGTGTGTTTGCCAGGTAAGCGAAAAAGAGTGAGAGAGAGAGACCTTTAAGACTGCTCTGTGCACTCGCTTATCTTATCGCTCCGTCGTCGTCGTCGTCGTCGTCGCCGTCGTCCAAGTCGAGTCCGCGTCTTCAGCTTTAATGGGCAGCCAGCAGACGAAGAAGACGACGCTCGATAGACGGTTTAACAAAGATTTAATGATCTTGTTAGCTAATTTTCTGTGTTGTAGTCGTATGTCTAAGGACCAGTCGACCACCCACAGGTGCAAGTTAATTAGTTTACATTTCGAATTCCAAACTATTCCTGTAGCTGTTCTTAGTTTACAATTGAAAAAGTTGTGTAAAATTGAACTAACCTCAAATTTAAAACCTAACCTCAAATTAAAATCTCTCTTTGAGTTGTGAAAAGTTAGCACGTGACTTAAATTCTATGTTTTGAAGGAGAGAATAAGATAATTTTAGGAATATTGTATGAATGAAGTTAGCAAGCAAATTTAATTATTAAAGTGTCTTCACTATACTTCAATAGTTAAGTTATTTAGCAAGAATGTTATTTCTTAAAATATGTCATTTCCTTAATTAATTGCTTTATTATTTAAGTGTCTTCACTTTATTTGTATAACTAAGTTACGAATCAAGCATATTATTTCTTAAAATATGTTATCCCCTTTTTTCAAAAACATAAAGAATCAATTAATAAGCTGTAGCTGCAATTTCGTAAAACATTTTAATTCTTTGTATTTGAATGTCGACTGCCTAAAGCTTTCTTCCATTTCAAATAAATAATTTAATACATTTTCTCGCATGCCCTTAATTAAGCAACATTCCCTCGATGTAAACATGTTATGTATGATGAAAGGTTTGTTCCCTTTTTGGGTGGCACTTAAGCTGTAGGAATTTATATACAACAATTTCGGCTGTCATGTTTGGGGAGGTAGATTCCGGATTTCTCGACATAATATCCTGGCTGCGTCGTCGATGTATCAATAAAAAACCGATGAACAACTGAAAACTTTCATCTGGCAGCAAGTAAACGCCGCGGGTGCACATGATGCTAAGGTCTCAGTCCCCAATTCCAGATGGAAGAAGTCCCATTCCCAGTTCGGTTGCAGCAAGTTCACGAGAGATCTCCATAAGTTGCACGCACTTTCATCGAGTGCATGAGATGTGCAGCTACACACAAAACACAGAGATCCGTGTCTGCTCCCCAAAAAAAAAACAAAGAAGAGTCAATAAAAATGTGCTCGATTGTAATTTTCACTGTGCAATTATTGTCTCAGCTTTCAAATGCGGTAGGGCTTCGAGTTGCAGTTGGAGTTCCACACACACAGAGTTCAAGGGATCCGTTGCAAAAGTAATTTTCAATTTTTACAGCCAACTCGAGGCATAAAATATAAGGCAGATCACTGCAGTGCACACTTGTTAATGCCACACGTAGTCGCCGCTGTTCATCGTGCAGAGCTCATGCTCCCAACAAGTGAGTTAAGTTCAGTGTAGTTGACTTGGCTTGGGTTTGCCTTGTTATATGCGGTATCCAAAGGGTAAAAGGGCATGATCAGTTAGTGTCTTTTCTTGGACATCCTCCTCTATCAATAAACTTTTCTACCTCATATTTTGTCCTTAGGTCCAAGGGTTTTATTCTTTATAATCAGGAGGCCACTAAGTGAGATCTGGGTGAATAATTTTACATAGAACGCTCAGGTATTTTAAGGTCGAGCTTACGTTCCTTAGATCCTCGTGTTTTACTCTTTTGTAATCATCCCAATTCATACAATAAACTTTGCTACCAAAGTCAGTATTGCATTTAAATATAAATTACGCATAACATCGAGGCCACTAAGTGAGATTTCGCTGAATAACTTAAAATTCAACGCGCAGGTATTTAAAAGTCAAGCAGACTCGTAGGTAGCGTTGCTCACTTGTATTTTTTTGTGGCTGCGTGTCCTTAAAACGCTTAAATGCAAAAGAAACACGAGTTTTTCATGTATCTCGGAGCAGACAAATCTCATTAAAAGGCGTCGCGTCTTCGCTTGTCGCCGTTGTCTTTTTGCTGCTCCTCTTCGTGCTGTTTGCCTGCAAGGAGTCGAAGTCGAACTCGAAGACGAAGACGAGACTTTACAGTTGACCCCTTTCGCTCTCTGTCTTGGTCTCAAAAGGCGTTGTATTTAAAATGTCGTTAATAATTTGTTATTTGTTGCAGACGCAGACACAGAAACAGATTTCGACTTGCTACGTGGCCGTGGCAAGTTCCTTGTGTTTTTTGTAAAGCTTGTGTCGTAAAAGAGTTTTATTAGTTTTGTTTCATTGCTGCAAAATAGGATTAGTACCTTTAAGGGCTTTGGTCAAGTTATGACTGTTGTTGCTCCGTTTTTTTGTTTTGTTTCACCAGCGTTCAGAAAAAAAATGGCTTAAATACACGTATGATTATTTAACACGCTTTCGAATATGATTTTTTGTTTTGTTTATGCATCCTTCAAAAAAACTCAGCCGAAGACAGCATTCGCTTTCTTTTTTTTATAGTTTTGCTTCAATTCATTGTAATTGCGTAACGAGTACGATTGATCGATAACATTGCTGTGGTCGATAAAAGCGTCTAACACTAATTTTACAAAGAACTAAAGGCTTTACAATTGATAAATCCATTGCTATCCTTTTAAATTTACTTAATTTTATAACATTAAAGATGGAGGTAGTCAAGAAGAAGATTGTGGGTCAACACCACTTTCAAAAGGAGCGATAAAATTAAAGCTTAGTTTATTACAAGTATAGAAATTAATATAATAATTCAAAAAATGAACTATACTAATATTAATAGATCTTATGATTGGAAGTCAAATACACTTTTATAAGTGATGTTTTAAAAAGACATGTGCTTTTCAAATATCGCTTATCGATAAGTTTAGCTCTGTTTAACAGCTTGCAACACTACAATAAAAAAAGAAGAAGAACAAGCGATTGCCATTTTTACAATACGCTTTTTTCGCAATCAGCCGCGTGTTTGTTGGCATGCAAATTGTTCACAAAATAAATAATGTCTGTGCTATTATAAAAGTCTAGTCAGCGACTAACAATGTGCAACAAGTATTTCAAGCGTGCAACGCCTGCAGATGCAAATTGCCAGTGGGCAGCAGCAGCCAACAGTTAAAAGCCAAACGAAGAACAAGAACTGCAAACAGAAGAAGAAGAAGAGCTCCGAGCTTCGTTTTGTAAATTGGAGCGCTCACACAGAAGGAGAAGAATGGTAAGAAGAAGAAGAAGCAGAGTAAGGAAAAGGAGATTCTCCCACAGCCCAGTGCACTAGTTTCTCGAATGGTCATGTGTCTGCCTAGAGAGAGAGAGAGAGAGAGATGACAATAATGTTGTCTGCGCTTCGTTATTCGTAGCTGCTGCATTGTCATTGTCACCATAACAATTTTGTTGCCTTTTTTTTAGTGTTGTTGTTGTTGTGTGCCTCCCGCTGCGTTGTGCATTGTTCGCTTGGGCAGCGCGCACGCTGCGCACATTTCCCAGAATTGACACCTTGCCTTCTTCGCTTCTCTTTTCTTCTCTTCTAAAGATTTTTGCTACAGTTTTCTGCTTCAGACGGCGCGCCAAGTTGTCTGCCATAGACGGGGTGAGTGCAATCTGCGCAAGCACATTCATCATTCCTTTTTGCCATTGCCATTGAAACAAACAATTCTTTCTGTCTCTCTCTGTTTCTTAGGCCAGGTGTTTGCCCAAGGAATTTCAATTTGCATAAATTTGGTGCAGATTTGCGTACAATAGGACTGCCAGGCTGCCAGGGTATAAGACGTTGGCCTGAACAACACCCACCTTGTGCTGCCTTGTGCATAATAATGATCGATGCTCATTGAACCGATCTCTTTTAATAAAGATGTTTACCTGCTGCTGCTGGTGCCAAATCGTTGATGTATTGCACACTATACAATGTGGATTATATTCTACTGGGTAGCATCATCACTGATAAAGTAGCAAGAATTTTGCAACTAATTAGAAATGTGGTAAGCAAAATTTATAAAAAAAAGTAAGACAGCTACCCGCTTGCCCTATTTAATGAAAGCGATATTCATTTTAAAATATACCAAATCACAAAAATACTGAAATTAAATATAAAAAGTCTGAAGCAACTGGACTATCTTAAATAAAACTCAGTTGAGCTTATCATTTGAAAGGTAAGAGTTCAGACCTTTTGCAATTTCTCTGCTCAAGTCTGATTCTTTTACAGTTCCTGTCACATCGGATATTCTTAAATGCTGAGATAAAAGCCAATAGAGTAGCTACAATTTATTACTACAAATTTAAAACAACTGAAATATATATAAGTTAAGAGGTAAGAGTTCACCACTTTTGCATATTTTTTGCTGAGGTCTGATTCTCTTACAGTTCCTGTCACATCGGATATTCTTAAATGCTGAGGTACAAGCTGATAGAGCAGCAAAAATTAAGTACTAAAAATTAAAAAAAATTGAAATATATTTGAGAATAACCATTTAAGAGGTAAGAGTTTTTCACTTTTGCATATATTCTGCTTACTATACAATGTGGATTATATTCTACTGGGTAGCATCATCACTGATAAAGTAGCAAGAATTTTGCAACTAATTAGAAATGTGGTAAGCAAAATTTATAAAAAAAAGTAAGACAGCTACCCGCTTGCCCTATTTAATGAAAGCGATATTCATTTTAAAATATACCAAATCACAAAAATACTGAAATTATACTGAAAGAGTATATTTGGTAAATTGATATTGTGCTGCATTTTAAATATACTAAAGTAAATATATGCGGTATTATACCTAAAGTCTACCAAATTATACCATAAAAAAGTAAAATTATACCAAAGATTATCTTTGGTATATTGCTATAGTACTTAATTCATTACATACTATAGCATATACCAAAATAATATATATCACAAAAATTCTAAAATTATATTAAAGGTCACATATCGAAAATTTTTGCTGTACTTCAGTATATAAAATATACCATAAGGTGCAAAATATACATTCAAAAAATATTAGACAACTAACTTCCATTAATAAATGAAATATTGAGAAACTTTTCTTTGAAGCACTTGAAATGTATTAAGCAATATTTGTAATTAGTATTTCGTTTACTTATTTCAAATAAGTAAAATAAGTTATTTTTCGAACTACTTTTTAAATAACATTTCATTGCATTCAAACAGCTCTTCAGTACATAACCATATACAAGAGTAAGTAATTATGTGTATATAGCACAGTAAGACAATTGTTCCTCTGAGCTCTAATAACTTGTGCAAACATCTTTGCAGCAAACAACAAATCTGCCAGCTGTGCATTGCCAGATGCTCAGGCCTCTCTCTCTCTCTCTCTCTCTGTGGCCACCAACTGATCCTTGATTTGCCAGAGGCGTGCTGGCACAACGCTAATACAGAACCACCTACAGCTACCGCGGTGAGAGAGAAAGAGCGAAAACAAAAGCGGGGTCGAAGTAAAAACAATGCGCAGTTTCATTACGAATCGCCTGCCAAGGACTTGCTTTTGTTGAAGGACCCCTAAGCTGTGAGCAGCACAATGCTAAAGAGATTTGTATGGCTTTCAAACGAGCAAGGAAAGGAGTAGAGAAGACTGAGAAGACTCAGCGTGAGAAACCAACAGGTGTGGTCCCATCGAATGAGACTGACTTATCTATATGACAGTCGAAATTTCTTATCAAGTGATCGCTTAGCACCTGCGTAACATCTTGACTGAGCAAATAAACCCATTGATTGTGCTTAAATATGCTCATGTCAACGAAAATCACGATTTGGGTATGAGAATTTGTCCGAAGCAGCAGCAGCAGCAGCAGCCGCAAATAACAAACACAATATTCAGGTGCTAAACGTGACGTGCGTGTCGAAATGACATTTCATTTATCTTCCATGTGGTTAGCCACACAATCGACAAAAATCAACGTAACCACAACTCAAATCTGAATCCGAATCCATCGACAGACTCGATTTTATTTGTTCATCCATAGTCCAACTATTTACCAAAACACACAACTTGGCGACTGCTTAACAAGTGTCTGCGGCAGTTTTCTTTCTCTGTTTGCGTTTGACCTTAATAACAAGATAACAATTCTTTTTGTGATAGTTTGAATTGTCTGCGGGAACACCTAATGGGTTATCCTTAAGAAAAGGTCTGTCACAGATAGCACAGAGATTGCGATATTTCAAGTGTTTACACTATATTTTAGAAGCTGTTTGTAAAATGTATATTTAAACAGTTAAAAGTGAGATTACAATTCTTACAGATTGTCTTTTGATGTCTGCTTTATATTTCTTCATATTATTCTTTCTAAGTTCTATTTTATATAAAACTATAACTTTTAAGAATTGAAATGAAAAATATGATTAATTTAAGATTGTTTTATATTTTGCAGATAAATAACTGGCATATTTGGAGTAGCTGTTCTGTAAAGAGGTAAGAGTTTTGCACTTTTGCATATTTTCTGCTGAAGTCCGATTCTCTTATAGATCCTGTCACATCGGACTTCCCTCATTACATGCCAATAGAATATTAAAAGTCTGAAGCAACTGGACTATCTATCTTAAATAAAACTCAGTTGAGCTGATCATTTGAAAGGTAAGAGTTCAGACCTTTTGCAATTTTTTTGCTTAAGACTGATTCTTTTACAGTTTCTGTCACATCGGGATATTCTTAAATGCTGAGATAAAAGCTAATAGAGTAGCTACAATTTATTACTACAAATGAAAAACAACTGAACTATATGGGAGACTAATAAGTTAAGAGGTAAGAGTTCAGCACTTTTGCATATTTTTTGCTGAGGTCTGATTCTCTTACAGTTCCTGTCACATCGGATATTCTTAAATGCTGAGGTACAAGCTGATTTAAGAGGTAAGAGTTTTTCACTTTTGCATATATTCTGCTTAAGTTTGATTCTCTTAAAGATCCTACATCATCGTACTTTCCTTATTACTTGCAAGGAACAATTCAATATTACAAGTCTGAAGCAACTGGACTATGTTGGATAAAACTCAGATGCGCTGATCATTTAAAAGGTAAGAGTTCAGACCTTTTGCATATTTTTTTTGCTGAGATCTGATTCTCTTACAGTTCCTGACTTCCTTCAAAACTAAGGTACTCCTCTTCAAGTTTATATTACACGTCTAAAGCAAGTTGAATATTTAGAGAAGACTTGGATCATTTAAAAGGTAAGAGTTCAGACCTTTTGCAATTTTTTTGCTGAGATCTGATTCTCTTACAGTTCTTGTCACATCGGACTTTCTTCAATGCTACGGTGAATAGAAAGCTAGTCAAAAGCAACTGGGATATGTTAAATAAAACTCGCATCAGCTGTTCAATTAAGAGGTAAGAGTTCAGTTCAGTTTTGCGAATGCTCCGCTCAAGGCTGTTTCTTTTACAGTTGCTGCCACATCATCATCATCATCGGGCTTCCCTCGTTCCTGAGGCACATGCCAATAGAGCCACTGGCTATATTGCGATGGCAGCAGGTCGACTTATGTACCTACACAAATCCTTGAACAAAGGACAACCTGGCAAAAAAGAGAGAGACAGAAGAGGAGAACATGCTTTTGCCTTTGGACAGGTGATGAACATCTTTGTGTTCGTCGAATGCCACACAGAACTGAAGTCAGGAATAGAACCTGTGCTGGATAAGATGCCTATCGCTATTTCAATTCCTATTATTCGCAAAAAAAAGAAACCAAAGAAACAATAGAGATGTGCACACAAAAGCGGGTAGCTGGGGCAGCTGACAAATCTGAAGAGATGAAGATGCTATTAGAATGCCAGCTGCTCAGGACTCAGGCAGGCTGAGGATAGGATTTTGGCAAGGTGCTTGCGTCATACTCTGGACTAGATCGAGTGGCAAGGTAAAACAGCAGCAAGGTGGTCCAGTATTAGAGCGAACTGTCAACATAAATCATGCTTAAACTTTTCTATATACATATATATTTTATACAGATTGTCATAATTCACTATGCGGAGAGAGTCGGATTATAAATTTAATTGATTGGGAGCGGAAGTCGATGCTGCTTAATGCCGGAGCTATACCTATTATTAATTGTCATAAATCTTGATATAAGAAAATGAGTTCAAGCTGCAAATGCGATGCTTTAACCCTTCATTAGAGAACGCGCTTTGATTTCACTCAACTCTCTCTCTGTCTCTTTCTCTTTCTCGTTTGCTGTTCGTCAAATTATATAATGATGGCCAGCCTACGATTCAGGTGCCCTGACTTTGGCTTCGGCCTCGGCTTAATCTTGAGTCCTGGCCACGCCTCGCCTCGCACACCTTTTGTTTGCCTGCGTGGGTGTGGCATGTGGCAGGCAGGCCAAATAAAAGCAATCCTTTAGAGCCTTTTGTGCCGAAGCCGCCGCCGCCGCCGCCGCCGCCGCCGCTGACCACTTGACAGTTTAACCAAAAATGCGAACCGTTGAAATTAAGTTAAATAGTTTCTTGTTAAAGGAAACCCTTTTGCTTTTTGTCGAGTACCGTTTCGATGTTGTTTGCTGCGCACCTGCTAAATGATTAATCATTTTCTTCGTTTCATGTTCGTGTTTTGTGTGCCCGTCTGCCTTTAACACCTTTGCACTCTTTCTCTCTCACTCTCTCGACCTCTTTCCTCCCTCTCTCTACAGCTCTCTCTCTCTCTCTTTGGCTCAAGTGCGACTAAGACAAGCGTCTTTCGTGAGTTGATTTTTGTTTAAATGCTAAAAGCTCATCAATTATACGTCATGCATCTGTCTTTTGTTTGTAGGGGCTTGTTTGCTGCCCGCCTGCCTTGCACCGTTGCAAGGCGCCAAAGGTCGCGCTTTTCTCTTTTCCATTTCGTTGATGCTTTCAGCCTCTAATCATGTCCATCAATTTGATGAGCCTACATCTGGGTTATGCATCTTCTTCTGCTGCATGCATGCATGTAGGTGAGGTGAGTCTCTCTTTTAAGTGAATGCCTATCTCAAATTGCGTCTCCTCTACTACTAAGTTTGTTTGCTGCTTTATTTCCAATGTGGGCGGTCCCTGCTGTGTTGTGCTCTGCATCTGCATCTGCTGCAACTTTATGCTAGGCTTAATATGTGGCAACCCCTCCTCATAATAACAGATTTCATTTTCATTACAGCTGCGCTCCACTTGCATAGATTGATATCACACACACACCCGGTTAGATGGCAACTTTTACACACACGAAGGCAACTAAATGTTGCATTTCTTTCTTATCTTAAGATTCCTGCACGATTTATTACAACTATTGACGTTTGATGTTGCTCCTCTTTATGTTAGATTGTGTATCATCAAATGGTGAGTCGAATTTCCTAATTAATGGTGTAATTTAGTAAGAGTTGATTGACTTTGATCAAAATTTGGTGGCGATCGAATAAAAATTGTAGAAGTTACTACGGATCTTAGTTACTTTGGTTGACTATCTGGTATATTTTGTGCTGTATGGTATATTTTGCATGCATTACCATATTAATATACCAATTGTAGACTTTGGTATGTATTTACTATTTATGCGTATGCGGTATATTTTAAGAATAATATCACTCTGTTTTACCTTTTTATACATTCTTACTTATTTTTCATAATTTTTGATTTCAGCCACTTCAATAATCATCAACAGCAATTGAATCTTTTAAGGACCGTTTTAAAGACTATAAATATGCATTTTTAAAATAATTTGTATTAATTTTTGTTGAAAATTCTTACATACAATATTTAGATGAACTGTCAACCTTAATTTGTAATGACTACTGAATTTGGCATCAACTTGGATAAATGGGATGAATTTTATGCTAGATTTCGATCAGAATTAATCGTGAAATAATATTTCATTTTACTCTTCGACTTAGTTCAAGGAAACTTTATGAATCTGCTAAGTATTTGCGCCCATTTCCCGTCACACAAATTCTAATTGATTCTCATTCTCTAGCATTTCAGATGTGCCACTTCAGCAGCAATCTTTCAGCGCATTGTCATATCCATTGACAGAAGGGAATGTTGGATGCACTTTGAGCGCACGCGCAGATGTTTTGGCTGGCACCAGCTGAAGCCAGGATTGGATAGGATTTTCATTAGTGGCGACGCGTTCGTTTTTCAATTTGAATAAATAAACGAACAAAGAGTGTGCACACACACTCGCACACTCACTGGCACACTCGCATAGCTAAACAAAACATGACAACGCCGCGTCCCAAAAATAATTGAAAGGAACAAGCGAAGCGCGTGTAGTCTATAAATCAAAGTGGCTGCTGCAGGATAATGCAACAAGAAGAGTGTTGAGCACTAATTTGAATGGTGGCAAAGGCGCATCTGCAGCAGCAAGAAAGATTCATTGAGTGGCGCATTTTTCGCTTGAATGCAATTGCAAAGGGAAATTGAAAGATCCTTCGTCATAATATGTGAGGAGGCACTGCACCTGGAACTACTTAGAAGAGCACGTTTTTTCTTCTTTTTTTTTTTTGAGCCAACGAACAGGTTGTAAGCGACCTACAAGTCAGTCGGAAAACCAGCTTCATAGCGGCAAAAACACAAAATTGTAATATTAAAATTTTATTATAACAGCGAAAAAAAAAAGCAACGACAACGACGATGACGATGACAACAACCTCCCTTTTGGACAACGAAGACAACACAAATCAGATCAACCGTTGCCAGCGTGCTGAACTGGCATGAACCTGCCGTTGGTACCGTTGTATGTTGTGCTGATGTTGCAACATTGGTAAGTGCTGTGCCCCACCATAACATTAAGCTTCAGCTGGTGGCACGAGCTTAATGTTGTCGTTATACATTTTACAGGTTGACGACGGCGACACACGACGAGCAAGAAATCTTTTAACTGAGCTCTGACTGCACAAATTCCTCTCGCTCTCTGTCTCTTTCTCTCACTTGTTGCATGTGGGGGGCGTGCATTCAACACATCCGTGCAACCACAGGCCATGCACGCCGCCGCCGGCGTGTTGCATTTTTTTTTGTTTTTGGTGGCATCAGCAGCACATCTCTTTTGCCCAGCCTGGACAAAGTGCAGCCCAAGAGCTATTAAGTTGCGGCCCCCCTTTTTGCATATGCTGTGCTGTGTTTGTGGCATGAACTGACGACGAGTGGCAGGTTATCGTCCGGTTTATGGTGCCATCGCGTCATGTTTATAAAGAAATTCTCTGCTTCTCAGCATAATACGAGTAATTTTCATTTTTGGCTGGCCCAACAAACGTGTCGTCAAAATGCCGACATCCACCGAACAAAAAAAAAACAAGTAAGAAAACTACAGTCGAGTGTGCTCGACTGTGAGATACCCGCTACCCCTTTTGAATAAAAGCAAAATATTGCGGTATTATTTTCAAAATATACCAAAAAAAATACTGCAAAATACTAAAAATATACCAAATGGTATATTTGGTATAACGATGTGATACTAACATTTAAAATATACCATAGACGGCACAATACACCAGATTGTCGGCCAAAGCATTTGAGACCCCCCGTAAGTGGCCGTTTTGTCCCATACAAAAGTGTTTCTTTAATAACTTCCACAATTTTTATCTGATCGCAAGCAAATTTTCAGGAATCATAAATACTATTGTTATTATTATATATACCAAAATTCACAGCTTTAACTTTAAAATTACGCTTGTTATTCGATTTTTTTGATTTGCGGGGGCGGAAGTGGGCGTGGCAAAAATTTGAAACAAACTTGATCTGCGTGCAAACATAACAAATGCTGTCGAAAAAAAATTATAACTCTATCTCTTATAGTCTCTGAGATCCAGTGTTTCATACGGACAGACGGACAGACGGACAGACAGACAGACGGACATGGCTAGATCGTCTCGGCTGTTGACGCTGATCAAGAATATATATACTTTATAGGGTCGGAGATGCCTCCTTCTACCTGTTACATACATTTCCTGCCGGCACAAAGTTATAATACCCTTCTACCCTATGGGTAGCGGGTATAAAAAAATCATTCATCGTTTTCAACGCGAAACGCGACGTTTATGTTCTTATAATGCGATGCTACTTGTTGGGCACGAGTCCGGTTGCCAATGGCACACTCAATATTTGGCCTGACAACTGTCGATCGAATTATGCAGATAACATTAACGCATCTAATTAGAGTTTGCAAGCAGGCAGGTTCAATCATCAGACGGAGAATGCTATGTATACAATAATGCAGACATAATTAACTGTCTAATAAGTATTTGATAAAGTAAACTGTTTGTGGAGAGAAGACATTTGCTATGCTTAAAAGAGTCTGCTAAAGGTTGTCATATATTGTGTAGCAATAGAACATAAGAGGATGAAATGAAGAATAAATAAAATACTTTACACTACTAAATTATGTGCAAATGGAGATTGTTATCACAAAGAAATGTTTATTCTAATGCAAAAAGAGAGTGCAACTCAAAATATGTGTTATGCAGATATCTATACAGTTTATATTTAGTATTAAGCCATGTGTAACTTACCAAATAAATCACGCCTGTAATTAGATTAAAAATGTACGTATGAGTTTGTCTCAAATATAATAATATGAATGTTAACTAATTATAACCTTATTAATAACAATTTTATTTGTTATACATAAAAAGCAGGAAACTTTCATTTATAATAAGAAAATCCATATCTTTGAAATGAGTATTCCAAGCATTACTTGTAGCATTGTCGTTAAAGAAAACATATCAAAATAAACTGTTCTAATACGTATTAGATATAATAAACACAAATTAATCAAAACAAAACTTATTAATAAAAAAAAAGCTGCAGTTAGAATAAGAATACCAAAAGATCGTTAAAGGTTGCAAACCAAAATAAAACAGTTTCATTATACAATTGTATATTATGTACCCCTTGTAAAATCAAATAAATACAAATTAACCAAAGCAAATATCAAATTTGTTAAAGAACGTAAAGAATTTTCGCACTCGGAAGTGTCTTTTTATTTTGTGTCAATAAAAACAAAGCAGTTCCTGTTAACAAATTTTGGCTGAAACAATTGAGTGTTCCGAGAAGCAAAAAGGAAACAAAGAACCAAACGGAAATGCGATGCTGTAAAAATAAATTAAAAGTGCCATCACAAGGCCAGAGGACAATAAGCAAAAGATTTTAGGTGTTTTTTAGTTGTTGTTGTTTTGGCAAGACAAGGCGTGTCATTGCACACTTCCGTTGGATCAGGTTGCAGGTGTGTGTATTTCGAGTTGTTGCTAATAAGCAGGCAGTGGCAAATAAACTGGGCTTGGAAAATTGAAACATTAAAGAGCGCTGTCAGACATTTCCATAAGCCAAAATGAATCGTTTCCTTTCATATTTAAATCGCAAGGCGGAGCGCGCACAAGTCAAACATTTTCAAATGGCCAACACACGCCCACTTAAGTGGCAGTGAAGAAAACCAGTAGCGAGGGGTCCAATCGAAATCATCATCACACATCCTCATTATGAGCGTAATAATAGTTGAACATTTTAGCTAACAACGACGTCGTCTCAGAAAGAGATTGATCATCGTAAGCAACGGCAGCAGCAGCAGCCAACAAACTCATCCATTTCGCCCAATCAGCCACACCCACAAAAAAAAGAAAAGATGCAACATCAACGTGGCAGGCAGGTATTAAAATGGCTTTTCGCGCTGAAGTGGCAAACACAATAACAACAATTAGGCTCCGAAAGTACTCGACTCAGAGATGCTCTCTCTGCCTCACTCAGTGTTGCAAGCAGCCCATCAAGGGTATCACAACATGGCCCATGGCATTGTGGCTTCCGTTTTTGGACTGCGGCAAGGTGTGTGGCACCACCACACAACAGCAGCAGCAGCAGCAAACGGTAGCTGCCAGCGCAACAATTGGCAATTTCATTTGGCTGCGCCCCAAAAAAAAAAAACGAACGCAGTTCTCCTCAAAGCCATATCCAGTTGGGCAACAGGTACGCAAAGGTGGCCAGGTTGTGCTCCTTGTGCGCTTGCCTTCAACTTTCTACACCGCTAGCTGCTGCCACATGCTGTGGCACATCTATGAATGAATGGAGGAGGCAAGCAGCGCGTTCTCGACTCGCGGTGCTACATCATCGTCAATGTGTGGCGGCGGTTGCTTGTCGTCTTCTCCATCGTCGTCGTCGCCGTCGTCGTCCAACGTCAACTTGTTGCAATTTCGATTTCCTGTGCGCCGACGTTTGACGTTTGCCGGGTCACCTTGCCACGGGGAGACGCCGCAACGTGCGGCACTCTTGCATTCGTAATTGCTCTGCTACGAAACAATTTCCATATGATAATATTTATTCGCTGGAATATGCCTACAACTCACTGACTAACCCGTCCTGCTCTCCGTCCGTCCGTCTGTCTGTCCTTCCATCTGTCTGTCCGCCTAGTTACGCCCGCGCTCCACGCAACACTCTGCTTGTTATACCTGATACATGAATTTATGGCTGGGTATTATCAGTTAGTGTGAAGGAAGGAACTGCGTTACCACAAAGTATAAATATACCACACTTTATTAGAGGACCATAAGAAATAGTAAAGGTGAGTGTATATTATATTATAAAAGGAAAGCTTATTTGACTGTTTCAACTTAAACAGCTTCAGCACCGATTTTTCAATCTCTCGTTAAGTCTTATTGTTCATATAAACTGACTTATTACTTTGCTTATAAGTTTTATCAATGTCGCAATAGGAATATGTGATCTATAAGGGAAATTGTTCTGACATAGAAGCTTATGTGACTATGGGTCACATTTATAAAAACATAACTTTAATTAAAAAATTGAATTTTGTTATAAAGCACGTTATTGAGCAAATCATTTTATTTAGACAATAACTATATGGGAAAATTGAAAAATGTTTTCTAAATTTAATAAAAACTTTGTAAGGAACACAGTTTAGTATTTTGTATAGGAAAAAGTATTTACAAGAAAGTATTTCTTATGCTTATGCATAGAGAGACTTTACTTTCCGTTGAATTCGGATTTACATTGGGAATTAAAATGAAAGCCATAAATTTAATGAAAACACATATTTTAAGGTTAGAGTTTAATATTTTGAAATATAAATGATTTCTCAAAATTTAACTGCGATAGCAAGACAAACTTGAAAGTAATTGAACCAACATTTTGAAGGTTGAAGAGCTCTGTTAATTAATATTCCGAATTTCTCTCTAATTGTACATTGTACATAATTCTAGTGTTAACAGTAATGCCAAGAACAGTTTATGAGTTATGGGAATTCAGACGGCTACCGGGTAACCCAAAGTCGATCACTCTGGTCTGTTACTTTTGCTAAGTTGTTGTCTATTTGACACTGCGCAGGCGGCGAGGATGCACTCTGCAAATAGCAAACAGCAAAAGGCATCAGGCAACAGTTTGTGTGTGTGGGTGGTCGCCAACTCCAACTGCAGCTTGGACTCCAGCATCGACTGCGCTGTCCGTCCGTCCGTCCGTCCGTCTGTTTGTCTGGCATCGTCAGCTTGTGTTCGCATTTTTATATCCATTTCCATTTTGCAACTATTGCAGTCTCTGCCTCCGCCGCTTGCCTCTCGTCTAACTTCTACTTCGATTTTTGCTTTTTATTATCTAGCTGGCATTTTAGTTGAATTGTTAGCTTAGTTTATGTGCTTGGCTGTCGGGGCTGCGGAGGATTATGCAAGTTGCAAGTTGCACGTTGCAAGCTGCAAGTTGCACTTTTTCCAATTGCCAATCTGCATTTCTAAATGCTGAGAGAGTCTCTCGAATTTGGCCTCGTTGACGTTACGATTGATGCACTATGCGCTGTGTTATCGTTCATCATTTGCAATTGCAATCGTGGCAGCAGTGTTGCAAAAAACTTGACGACAATCAACGATACTTCTTTTTTTTTGTGTAGCAAAAGTTATCGATGCGTTAGACGAGCTGTGTTATCGGTTATCAAATTTTGGCAGTTGTGCAAAAAACTTGACCAGAATTAAATAAACATTTTTAAGAGCAAAAGTTATCGATGCGTTAGACGAGTTGTGTTATCGGTAATATATAGTTGCAGTGTTGAAAAAGCTTCACGAAATCCACGATACTTTTTTAGTAGTAAAAGCTATCGATGGGAGAGACGAGTTGTGTTATCGGCTATCAATTATTTGCAGTTGTACAAAAGACTTGACGACAATTAACTATACTTTTTTAATAGCACATGTTATCAATGCGTTAGTCGAGTTGTGTTATCGGTTATCTAGAGTGACAGTGTTGAAAAAAGCTTCGCAAGTTTAACGATACTTTTCTTAGTAGCAAAATCTATCGGCGCTTTGTGTCATCGCTAATCAATCGCTGCAGTGTTGCAAAAGCTTAACAAATAATGTCAAATTGTTCTAGTAAACTTCTTTGCTTGCTTTACTTTGAGACGAATAGGTAAGAAACTTTGTATCTACGCATTGTGCACCTTGCATTAGATAATTAAGTAAAGGAATTCGGAATTGCCCGCAGCAAGCAACCCCTATTGTAAAAGAAAAACAATTTACAAACTAAAAAGTAACGAGACACGCATAAAAAAAACACAACACATAATTAGGTCAACGCCTCGTGAGTGCAACAGCCACAACAACAAGAACAACAACTGACGGCACGCGTAATGAACCTGTTCAGGAGCAGGGCAACACTGGCGACACAACGCGAAGCGTCTGCTGACGGTAAAAGACAAAAGAGCGCTGACCAGAATTTCTAATATGTTAGTTCTAGGGGTAACAACAACAGCAACAGCAACAACAACGAATGTCAAAACACTGGCAGGTAAATGCAGTCGGGTTTAATATGCGCCCAAGCACCCTCGTCGGCTGGACTAGACTGGACTGGACCGCGTGCCGTCCTTTTGGGCACCTCGAGTCAGCGGTGCGCGGAAATGTGCGGGACGAGACAACAACAACAAACTGCAGACGACGTCGGGCGACTGTTGTTTAATATCCGCTTACCCCGTCTCAACGTTTGTTGTTGTCCTAGTTCTCTAGCATTCCATCATGCTCACAATTTGAATAATTAGTCAGTCGCTCGTGGCAAACACCAGCCAACCACCACCTCACATTCCTGTGCACTTTGCATAACATATCCTATGTCCTGTGTGGGCAAGTTGACTGTGCACTGGAGAGGAACAAGTGCGAGTGCCTATAGAGTAGAGTAGAGTGTGCTGTTGCGGTCAGTGGTGATGCAGTCGACCGGTAAGGATCATGCTGGCATCTGTTACTTTCACATTGTGCCACTTGATGCATATGCCTTAAAGGTGCTGCAGGCGCGTGCCTCGCTTCTTATGCTTCTCTTAGCTTTGCCTCTCGACAGCTGCCTTCAAGTTGACGTTCTCTTTGCACTTACAGCACATACTTGAGCGTTATGAACAACACGGAGATGGAGGTGTCCAATGAAGAAGCTACGGAGGTGCCTAATGAGCAGGTTAGCGAGCAGGTTAACAAAGTTTCCAACGAACACTTTGAAGAGGTATTTAATGGAGCACCAATGCAGGTGTCCAATGATCAGCTTATGGAAATGTGCAGCGAGAAATCTATGGAGGTGTCTCATGCTAAGCCTAGTAAGATGCCCAGACTGCTGCCGTTGGAAGTGACCAATGAGCAGCCTATGCATTTCTCCAAAAAGCTGCGCTTAGAAGTGGCCAATGAGCAACCTTTCAAGCTGCCAAACGAGCAGCGTTTGAAGCTGCCTGATGAGCAACGTGTGAAGGGGTCAAACATAAAAGCCAATGAAGAAATCAACGTACAAGTTAATAAAGCAGCAAACGAATTGATGATAATGGTGCAATCTGATAAAAAAGCTAATGTAAAACTCGAGCAGAAAGCTGTTGAAGAAGTTATCCAACAAGATGATGATTGGATCGGATTGGCAGATGAAGAAATCAGGCAGTATATAAACATCGAACACAAAGCTGTAGATGAAGTTAGTCAGCAACTTGAGCGAAAACTAATAGTGAACTCTAGATTAGCCTTGCGAAACGCTTCTGCACAAAACGAACGCAAGGCAAATGGAGATGTCATTCGAAAGGTTGTTAAAAATGTCACCGAGAAAGCTGCTGAACCGGTGAAGGAGCTGCCCAAGGAGCTGCCCAAAGAGCACCCCAAAGTCGAGGCTAAGCAGGAGACCGATGAGGTACCTCAAGTGTACCATCAGTTGCCCAACCACGATGGCGAGCTGGTCTACGAGGTGCCCATGCGACACTATGCCGGCAAGCGTTTGCTCATCACGGGCTTAATCGTGCCCGAGAATAGCGAGGAACGACGTCCTTCGTACTTTGATCGCAAGGGCATCGAGCAAATGCTGCTCAAGTATAGCGCCATGGAGAATGTGTTGCGTCACGGACCATTTAACGTGGAACTGGTGGACGGCATATTGGCCGCCGTGGAGACTTATGCCAAGTTCATGATCAAGTCGGTGATTGAGCTGTGTGAGCATCGCACTGGTTTTTGGTTGTACAACGATCCGCGTTGTGTGATGCAACACGATATGCGCTCGACGATGATGTTTCTCAACGATCGCGAGGCGGCCGATTTTGGTGTTGCCGACGACGAAACTCCCGGGCATCGCAGGTAAGTTGAAATTCAATCGTTGTTAGCTAGCTTAGCTACTAATTGAATAAATTCTCTACTCGATGCTTAGTCGCTGGATGAAGATGAAACGCAAACTTCCGGGCGACAGTTCGATGGCACAAGAGATGCGCTTGGAGTCGACCAACACAACGGCTCTGTTGGCTTTGGGCGGACGCAAGCCGACAGCAGCGAGTACCTCAAGACTTGCCACAACAGCGTTGCCACCACGTCCAATGGCGTTGCGGGCCAAGCGTGTGGTTGTCAAGGATATCGTACAGTTCATGGAGAACAACAAGCGCTATGCGCGATCGCAATTGCTCTACGAAGCCTACTTGACATACAATTTGTAGGGACGAAAGAAACACACACACACAGACAATTTGTAGTTCAATGAACTTCCTTTTTTGGAATAAATCCGAACAAAAGCCCAAGGAAACAGGTGGTGTGTCCTTTGTTCAATTGCTGCTGCTGCTGCACTTGGCATTTTGAATAGAGCTCTCGCATTTTGGATTATTCATGTATTCCACACATGCACTTTGAACTTTTGTGCACTGATTGCAGACAGTCGGAGACGACTCTCGGTTTTTGTGTGTGTGTTGGGGGTACTTAAAGGAATATCCGGCCAGCAACCACGCAGACAGGAAGCATATGCGCATTGAGCATGCGCTAGTCGCCAACTGTCGACTGACGGCTGTCGGTGTCGCTTCGCTTTGTCGTTGTTGATGTCGTTGTTGCCGTTGAGGAAACGTGATCTTATCGTGCCGCTCATTATGTTAAGTGCTGGCAATAAAATCAAAGCGTCTTCTCTACCAATTGAACTTCAATTGAAGCCGTGCGCCAACCACAGACGCATCACACAATTATTTGGGTCCTCACGTCTCGCCTCGCAGGTCGAGCGTGCGTACGCTCGGATCGTGCCCCAAAACGTTGAAGTTTGAAGTTGCAAGCGGAGCTCAGCTCGAGCGACAATCACAATTGCAGTAGCATTAATTTTCATGTAATTGATAGTATTTCGGAATCGGTTAAAGGTGCCTTCAGACGCATGCCTAATTAGCTATGCAGCACTGTCGGCAAGTCCAGAAACAAAGGCTTCAAGCATTTGCTAGAAGGTTGTCTTAACATTATTTCTTTCTACGTTTTTATAATCACTAGCCACAGAGCCACAAGGGTATTATAACCACAAAGGGTATTATAACTTTGTACCTCCAAAAAATTTATGTAAGCGACAGAAGGAGTCATCTTTGATCCCATAAAGTATATATATTCTTGATCAGCCTGAATAGCCTAGACTATATGGTCTTGTCCGTCTGTTTGTTTGTTACAAATAGAAGTTATTAATAAATACTTTTGTTTAGCTGACAATATATTTTCTTAAATCAATAGTATATTTTGAATGTAGTACCATATCAATAATCCAAATATAGCATTTGTTACATTTAAAGGATTTTGCGGTATATTACTTTGACAAATTTGTAGTGTTTTTGTGCTATATTGAAATGGTATGTTTTAAGACTGAACTCGTTTGATTTTACTTAAAATGCGTAGCGACTATTTCGCAGTCGAGTGCACTCTACTGTAGCTTTTTTACTTGAAAATACGTAGAACGAATTTATACCTATTCAACACAACAATATTTTGGGCATTCATAACCCATTTGATTTATGAACTGTAAGTTATTTATAACCGTCTAAAATATTGTGCAGCGTAATTCCAATTTTATAGCCTACTTATAGCATTGTTATTGCCACACACACAATATTGTTTAAGGAAACTGTACTTTTAATCCCCCGCACAAATGGTTTGTTGTTGGATGAGCATTTAATTTTTTTGTATGATAACTAAACAAATTTTGGAATGTTTGGACATTTTCGGGGCACACCTGTCCTGTAAAGCTAGCCTAGTTGAACCACCCCTATGTGTAGGCCCCTTAGCCTAAGCCAACATGTTGCAGAGCTCGCTTGTATCCCTTTTTCAAGGACCCTCTTACAGCTGCTCTATTGGGCGCTGTCAGGCGTAAACTTGACAGGTAGACAGGAAAAGTTTTATATGCAGAATGAAAACCACCCCAACAAAAAAAAGAGTATTGATATTAAAAAACGAAAACGAGAACGAAACTATCGCCACTTGAGTGTAGATCACTTTTCCGGCCGGAAGGAGGCGACTTCATACATATATAGAGAGGAGCATGCAAGGTGTATTTGCACAACTCAACTCCGCTTAACTCACCCCACACAGAAAGACAGACAGACAAAGTCGATAACGATCCGTTAGGGCGCAGCTTGTTGTTTGCACAACAACAGCACAACAACAAAGAGTTGCTTTTGTGGAAGTATGGAAAATGTTGCACCTTTTTTGCATAAGGTTGTCGCCTGTTCCGTTTCGCTCAAGAAGCAGCAGCTGTGCCAATACTATATTTGGACTGTGAAGCACCTTTTCATATGCTCATTTGTTGTTTGTGTCGCCAACTCGAATGCTCGGGATAAACCTTGTGCTGTGTATCGATTGTGATTGCTGCGACGTCTTGCGATTCATGTGTGTTTGCTCACTTGTGAGTCCCGATAAGGTGTTCGTTTCTTTTTGCTTTGCATAGCTAAACACATTTTTAATAGCCCGATAAAAGGTTATTTTTAACAAACTGTCACATCCTGACATTTGCATGAAGCGTGCTATTTTCTAATCAAATGAGTAATTTCTAATGACACAGGTATGAATCAGGCAAGCGTGGAATTTATCCAAAGCTATTCAATACTTTTCTTAGAAAATTGCAATTTAACAAATATTGCTAAATATGTTTCAAAATTGACTACTCACTTAATGAAAAATAGACAATTTAGAAAGCTAAAGTCGAATTTCTTGGTACTTACTCTTATAGTATACCAAACTAACATACCGCACAAGTAATAAAAATATACCGAAGACTATTAAAATGGTATGACATTTAAAATATACTATACAAAGCATACCAGATTTTCGGCTTGACTGTAAGATATCCTCTGCCCATTTTAAATAAGAAGACAAAATGTATATAACACAAAATATTAAAATATACTGAAGTCTGTTTTTTGGTATATTGATATACTACATTCAAAATATACCCTAGAGACTGTTAACCAAAGCAGCTAAGATACTAATGTAGTCGTCGAATCAAGAATATACTATATACTTTTCTATCCAATGGTTAGCGGGTATAATTATTATATATTTTAATCATTATTAATGTCAAATAAAGATTTCATAAAATAATGGTACTAAATTTAAACTTTGTTGAAATAACAAAAATTGTTCCCAGACCTAAATTCTTTGACAATTCTATTTCTCTACGTCACATGCTTAAATTCCTGGCATCTATAAAAAGCTACTTGATAGATACTAATTCCACAAAAATGCAATTCTCTTGTCTATGAGGCATTTTATGGCCAGCAATTCGCGTATGAAAATGCCAAAGTTGAATTGATTTTCGATTGCCTTTATTTTGTTGTAAGTTAGTTAATAAAGTTAAGCTCCTCCCATGGACATGTTAAGTTTCACTTGCTGATGCAATTTGCTTCCTCATAAAATATCAGCTTCAGCTTCGTTTCTAATCTGCGCCATATGCTCCGCCTTGCTTGGAGAGTGTTTGCTACCTCGAGATCGAGACACACAAAGAAGTCGTAAAAGCAAAAACAACAGCGAGAAAAACAAAAAAAACTATCGACACGTAACGATTTGTGCCGCTTCGAGACGTGCTGGCGGCTGTTGCTGTTGCTGTGGCTGCTGCTGCTGCTGTTGTTGTTGTTGCTCCGACTGTTGCGTATTACGGCGTCTTACAGCGAAACCGAAATCCGTGCACAGCCCCCAAAGACAATATTTATGGCTTTATTAACTTCAAAACGCAACAGCAGCAACAGCAGCCGGCAACAAAGTGTTAAGCCAGGCCAAGGCGATGAAGTTGTGTAAATGAAATTAATCTTCAATAGACACAGGGCAATAAACGAGCAGCGATGGCAGCAGAAGGCAGCAGTCTATGTATGTACCTCACCACAACCCCATCTCCAAGAGAGCAACTCCATCCCCAGGCACACACACACACACACACACACACACTCACACTCACAACTACAACAACATCCACTGGCGACTGCCATTAGTCATTAAACAATTTTCCACTGAAGCAGCCGCAGTTTCAACTGCTGCATCGACTTTTGCTGCCGCTGCTGCGTATTTTGTCAGGTGTCATAAAAACCGAATTTATTGCGCATGCGCAACCGATGTTCCTCTCCACACACACACACACACACAGCATCATCATCGCTGTGGATGCCGCATTTTGTTACAGTTTCCAGTTTTTATTATTTAATTTTTGTGTGTGTCTGCTGCAGGATTATAAATCACGATGCGTGCGAGTTAAGGTGACAGCACTTTAGGGCACATAAACACACATAAACCTCTGAGCAGGTTGCTGGAATTTTAATTAAATGCATCACGAACTCAGCCCATAAAACCAAAGCTGTCTGTCACTAAGCATGACGATGACGATGACGACAACGACGCCGACGACTTCATAACTTGTTCATAATCGACACTAAATTAAATTAAAACAATTTGCTTAAAGGTAAGGATGCAGCAACGTTAAATATGTGGAGCAAGCGATGTCCTAAATTACATTTAAACAATTGTAAAATGAGGCATTGATGAGCTTGCTAAAAAAATTCGTACTTTGATTTCATCTTTAGGTAATACAAGGATTTTCATTTAATATATTAAACGATCAGTTTTCAATTCCCAACTAAATTTAGCAAGAAAGAAGCAACTTTAAATACTTTGCTAACACTTATATTAACTTCGATTTCTTAAATTTGATGAACAAGGATTTTCATTTAATTTTTTACCTAAACAATGTTAGCAGGAATAAGGCAACAATATGTGGAACAGGGCAATGCCCTACATTATCATTAAAAATTTTTGAAATAAGATTATTTAAATTTACATAAATATTGATTCCTTTATGTAGAGTAAGAATATTTATTCAATATCTTAACTGATAATTTTTGATTAACAGAAGATCTTCGAATTTATTTTTACAAAGAACATTTTCAATTATTATTTTTTTCTATTGCCAGCCAATTTGAATGTAGAAATTCCTTCAATTTAAAATTCAACGATTTTTATTAAATTTTATAACTTTTCAGGGTATCACATTTAGAAACACTTGGAATTCAATTTCCTAGCCCTAAGACCATCATCTACTTCTGCTCATATTTTGCTGTATTGTCAACCAATTGAATGCTAGAATTTTCTTCTATGGAAAATTCAACGACTTTTATTTAATTTCTTAACTGACAAATTTCAAATTAGCTAAACAAACTTAGCAGATTCAGCAGCTCCTACAATTAATTTTCCCAGCCTTAAAAGAACGTTTGCTACTCATATTTTGTTTTATTGCCCACCAATTTAAACGTAGAAATGCCAAAAAAAAATATAAAGAAGGAGAAGTAAACTGAAATCATATTCATTGCAAAATTCACACGCTCTCGCCTGCGGGTGTTCTTCAGGCAGATCGCAAAGGCACGTAACGTGTACGAATCACTCGAACTCAGATTTGGGATTGGGATTGTGCTGTGCTGTGCACTTGTTCCCACAAAATTCCAAGGCATAGGCAATTTCCATGAAGCAAACAACAAGCAAAAATTTCACACTCTTGCATACAAAAGACTAAAAAACAAAAAAAAAGGAAAAACGAAAAAAGAAACAGACTACCAAGAGGACAACACAACAGCAGCAGCAACAGCAGCAAAAACTGAAAAAAGAGAATAAAAAATTGGTAAACGAGAAATTTGTACTGTCGAAATGCCACTGAACTGAGTCTGTGAGTGAATGGAACCTGCTGGGAAACTGCGAGACACAGATCACAGCAGATCGGAGCCATCAGCATAATCAACAAGATCACGCATCAAACGAGACGACAGCGGCATAAGAATGCAAACATTAAGAGATTTTATGCGAGTTGTTCACATGCCAAAAAGGGAAGCACAAACACACACACACACTCTCTCATATAATATAGAGAGACCGCAGGCAGGCGGGCAAACAAACAGGTACACAGGACGATTATCCTGTCATTCACTTGTTGCACACAGCACAGCACAGCGCACAGTACAAAAATAATACAAGAGCTGAAATGAGAAGGAATTAAGCGAAATGTATCACACACACACACACACACACAACTACACACAATTCACCTCCAGGTAGATCCAAAGTCCCTTAACCCGTAACCCGGTGCAAAAGGGTGTTTCTGCTACACTTCCTGCCCCTGTGCGATCCGTTAGCATCCACAAAACTGTTTTCGGCATCTCGGTTCTTGGTAGCGTGTGAACCTGTTTCGGTTCACTCTCGGCTTCTTGCCTCATCGATGCTGCCAAATACCCTGTGTGTGTGACTTTCTAAACGGTTATGTTACCACAAACACACAATAAATAGAGAAGACGATGGCAATGGGTTCATATTCTGGGAATATTTAATTAGAGATGCCTCTGAAATAGTTTAGTTATTCTTGGTATATTCTTTTCTACCTATTATACTATATACTGCAGTCGTGTCTCAGTTGCGTTGGCTGATAATTTGGTATATTTTTACTTTAGTATTTTGATGGTATATTAATGGACCAAGCATTTTGTATAATCTGGCTTTCAGACACACTAAATATATCCGTCAGTATAGTTTTGTATTTTTTCGGTATATTAAGTTGGTATATTTTGTTTGGTATATTACAGTATTTTGTGGATATTTGGTAGATTTTGTTGAATATTGCTTTTCAGTATATATTTCAGTATTTTACAATATACTATTTTGGTATATTTTGTATAGCTTTTCGATATGCTAAAAGGCTGCATGCCTTTGGTATATTTTAGTGTCTTTGCAGTATATTAATTTGGTATATTTTGTAGAATATGGTATAATTGATAATGAGTAATGCGTAGCTTTCTTACTTGTTTCTCATTTCTGTTTTCGAAATAACTATCAAGGATAATTTTTCATATTTTTGGCATATCTTTTTAATAATTTGTTGCCCGTCCTTTCTTATAGGTCATCTGGTAGTCGTGCACTCTCGTCTTCAGCCTGGCCACTTGTATTTTTTTTTTTGTAGGAAATTTTTTGCATGATTTCATTTTCGGTTCGATGCTAATCTCGAGCTTTGAAATTTTGGCACAAATCGCCCGTTTTTTAATAGACAACAACCAAGTTGTTGTTGTTGCTGCTTTAGTTGTTTTCGAAGTTGTTGTTGTTGCTGCTGTTGTTGTTGTTACTGTTCCTGGCCATATTTTAGTGCGCATTTCGTGTTTTTCGATAATTTATTACAGTTGCCCAATAAACGACGCTTTGCTTTTGCTTTATTTCAGCTTTTTGTGGGTCGCCGACAACAACAAAAAGAACAGCAAACGAAATTCGAAAAATCGCATAAAAATAATAATAAAACTTTTTTTTTTTTATTGTCAAATTCGCATTTATATTTGTGCGATTAGCTTTTCAGCTTTTCTTACCTGTGCAATTTGCGTTCATCTCTTTTTTTTTGTTTTTGTTTTTGCTTCGCTAGTTTTCTATCAAATTTCATTCGTCACACGCAAAATCTGAGCTAAAGTTCCCACGCATTTTCAGTTCGTGATTATTTTTAAAGCAGTTCAGTTGAGTTGAGTTGTTGTAAAATGAAATCGAATCTTATTGTTCTTTTGCCTCCTTTCGCCCTTAGCTTAGAGGCCATGTAAATTGACACAGAAACGTGGCTGTCGAGTGACTTAAAAATGAAACGGAAAAGTAAGTGGAGAAAAGGAATACAAGAAAGTAGTTCTAATGAATTTGCTATGCTTATTTATATGGGTGAAAATATATAACAACTGCTGCTGAAAAGTGATTGAATTCACTTGATAAAGCGCTAAATTTTGATAATTAACTTTTAGCTAAGTATCTACTATCTGTGTACTCAACTTTAGCTTAAATACCTGCTCTAAATTACAGACTGATTACTTTCTTTTCTCGCTGCTTTGAAGCGCAGTTAAAGCCGCTTGAAATCAAGCAAGTGACAGCGACAACTTGCCACAAAAAATGACATGCAAAGCAGTTGTCATTATGATACAGGCACAAAAGAGTAAAAAAACAAGTAATGTATTTAAATCAACGTATAAAATGAAATTGTTTAAATTGTTGGCCATAAATCAGATGCGCCACAAGACAAGGGAAACGACGTTGAACAGCGAGCGAGTCACAAATTTTGCGCTCGATTTCACTACTCAAAAACTTCACCTGTTCGCCTCTGAGACAATGGCTTTCGGCTTTGGTGACATGCAGCATGCTCCTTCTTGCCCCCTGCCACACAAAACAACAAAACACAAGGCAGTGTGTGACAAGTAGGGGCAACTCAATTGCGGCACTTGTCGCGCGACACTTCACTTCAATTGAAAGGCACAAAAAACAGCGAAGCCGAAAACAACAACAACTGAAATGAAATAAACTGAAATTTTCGGTTCGGCCAACAAAAGTGACGACTCGCATATGATTGGATCAGTGGAGCGATGAAGCGATGGAGCATTGGATCCGCAGCATGACATGACAGAAAATATTGTGATTTTTCACGTATTTACCGAAATTTTAAATATATTTTTGGAAACTCGCCTCGTTTTGTGGTTGTCGTCGTTGTCTTTGGGTTGTGTTGTTTTTTTCGTTTTATGGTTTAATTTACGGCACAAAGTTGACAGGCGCGTCTGCCCACTCAAAGGTTAAACGAGCCTCGGTCTCAGTCCAGTTTCAGTCAGTCAGCGAGACGTGCAGACACAATAAGCGCTAAATGACATGACCAGATAGCCAGTGCCTCCTCCAACTCCAACTCCTACAGCTGCTGCTGCTCCTGCTTCCATATGAGTTTGCAGTTTATGGCTTACAAGAGATTTGCTTTGCCTGTCCCTGTCTCTGTTCCTGTCCACGCATTCTGATTTAATCACATCGGACGCCGCCTTTAAACGTATTTTTCGGCATGATTTTTGATACCCTTACTTAGGGTATGAATATGTTGTCAATGCGTTGTGTAAATTATAAAAGAAAGTTCATAATTTCGACAGCACAGACTTTCTTTATTTTAGCTAAATGATTTGCATCTGGAACTACATTTTAGTCAAGGAATTCCTCTTTTTTACATCAATTATTTTCTTCTAAAGATCGGTCTTTTATAGATCCAGCTACAGCTACGTTTTAGTCAAGAAATTTTATCAATTTTATATAAAGTTTTTTCATCTAAAATGTTGAAAAATTACGCTTTTACAGCTACTACTTTTCAAGTCAAGGAATTCTGACTTTATAATTTATTTTTAATTCTCATTATTCATCATATTTTGAGTTAATAATTTATGTATTGCATTAGTTAGAAATTTACTTCCCCTTTAGAGTATTCAAACTGCGCCTTTTACCAGTTCACCTTCACGTCTTCTTCTCTGATAATCTTTATTTTATTATTTTCGTTTACGCTGAATGCAAACCATCGCCTTAATTGTGCAGAACGAAATGCTTGCTCCACTAATTAAACGCCAAAAAAAGGGGTAAAAAACATAAATGCCTAAAAAATTGCATTTCATTATATTTCATTTCAGTTTGTTTAACAAATTTGCTGACAAGCGCGCTGACAGCGCACAACAAAACGAAAGACTTAAGGCACAAACTTGGCTGGCTGACTGGCCCGCCACTTGACCCCAACACACGCACAATGCGTAAACCTCAATATGTACAACAACAACAATAACAACAACGACAACAAATTTTAGCCGCTTTCCCGCCGCACAAATTAAACCGAAATTTCAATTTTGCACTGTGCCACACACAACGCTCGATGCTTGGGTGCGAATACAAATGGTTATGGATATGGTTATAATCGGCATTTGTCTTTTAAGACTCAAATGCCAAAATCAATGGACAACAAGAAAGAAAAAAAGTACGAGCACAAAAGCCAAACCCAATATGTAGCAACAATCAACAACAAGTAAACTCTCTGAAAACTGAAAGTTGAGATAAGAGTCGGCAATTTTCGCTTGCTACCTGTTCGCATTTCGAACAATGCCTCGAAAATGAAGCCGTAACAATTATATTTATTACTTTCTTTGCCTCCGAAATTCTTATAGCAGTCTTCTTCTTCTTCTTTTTTTTATCTCATTGCGTGTGAATCTCCACGGTAGTTCACAAAACGCCCACACAACATGCCCAAAGGGGGGCGTTTGTTTTGGGTTTTTAGATGGAAAATTGCCAACATTTTGCAGGTAGTTGAGCACTTCCATAGAAATAGCTCTACATCAAACTCTATTTACTGAAAAGTAACATTTTTTATACTGTCCTTCGACAGGTTTTGCACTCGTAATCAATCGCAGTGTTTGGCCAACAAAATTTACTATTTGGCGCCTGCTCTTAAAATTCGCATTAAAAGCACTTGATTGCCTATTAATCTAACGATCATTAACATCGTTTTCACATGCAAAAGTTGTAAAAATGAATCATAGAGCAGCCAAACTATACTACCTCTTAAAGTTAACATTCTTCATTTATTTGGCAATCGCTTTAGTTGCATAATTTCCAATTTGATGTGGCGCCATCTATTGCTTGGCAGCCGTACACTTAACCTGCATTCTGGTCGTTGTTTTGGTTCATCAGGTTGTGAGACTCCCGTTTTGAGTCACGTTTTAGATATCTGACAACGCATCTGGGGCAATTAATTTAAACGCACGCAGTAATATCTCATTTTTCGGCCTAAGAGTAAAGTTGCCAGCGAAATTCATAGAAGCCATTGCCCATAAAGCATTGAAATGAGACGAGAGACGAGAGAGGCTGCTGCTGCTACTTCTGCTGCCGTTGCCGTTGCATGCCACTCGTGAGCTTCAGAGATTCCACTTGTTACTCCATTTACAAGTTCCTAAGAATTATGATTGAGATCGCGGGCCTATCATAAAAACCAACTTTATTTGGAAATTTAGTTGTAAAACTCAGCCAGAACAGCCCCACATAACAAAAAAAAAAAAAAAAACGGGGGCAAATGCCAGGCAGACGGCTTGAAGAAAACTTGTCGCATAAATCTTGGACAACATTTTCATTCCGTTTCAAATAGAACAACATAATATACAGATTCCAAAAAAAAAACACGCCCTACGAAATTAGACCGGACAAGTGTCGTTTGGTCAGTTGCGTGAACCTGGACTTGGACTCGAAGTTGGAGACGGAGTTGGAGCTCAACTGCAGCGGAAGTTAATGAAAAACAAGCGCACGCCAGCAGCTCGAATACTAAGAAGTTTGGCGCGGCAATCAGACAAAGTTGTCGCCAGTTGTCTCCGCGACTTTGACTATAACTTCAACTTCAACTCCAACTCTGATTCCGTTTTCAATACCCACTTGAAGCTGTTTTTTTTTTCTCCTGCTTTTCATTTTTTAGTCGTTTTTTGTTTGTGGTTCGTGCGTCGTCGTCGTCGTCGTCTGTTTGGAGCACTTTTTGGGGGCTTTGGCTTTGGCGCGAGTTTGACTAATTAAAGCGCAGAGTTTGGGCATTTTTAATTTGTACGCTTGTAAAATGAAATTAACTTTTTTCTTCTCTTGTTTGTTGTTTTTGTTTTTACCTATCTATCTATCTCGCTTGCACAGCGCCTCTCTTTGTCTGCCTTTCTTTATGTCTGACTGTGATTTCGTGCAGCTTGTTTCCTTTTGAACTTTGAATGGTGCGTGTCACTTTCAATACTCTATGTAGTTAAAGTGTGGCTTACACGCCAAGCGATAAGTGATAAACTCGAGATAATAATGAATTGAAAATGGTCTTAAATTCAGTTAAGATCATCTGAACTTTATAACATAGAATATGATCTATATAAACTTTATCATTCGGTACAAATTTATCTTGCAAAAATCTAGATTAAAAAGTAGAAATCTTAATTCAAACAATTTTCGATCTTAAACTAATAACAACTGTAAAAAAGATATTTAAGTTGAACAAATATTATTCGTTTAACTTTAAAACAGTTTTGATATAGAAATCATTTGAAAAAATCTAGATTGTAAAGTAGATTTAAAAACTTTTTAGACAAAAAGCTTTGGACAACATTTTTAGGTTGAAAAAATCTTCTTGATCTTCTTCAATTTTGAACCACTTTTGAATATTTAAAAAAAAAATGTATATTAAACTGTTGAAAACGTTATTTTTTCTTTAAAGCTGCTCATCCTAATTTGTACCCAACTAACTGCTATAGAGTATTTCAAGTTCCGGTTTGCGTTGTATTTGGTGTTGTCAGCTTTTTTTGGGGTTCTTTTCGCTTTGGCCGTTGAACTGGACTTTGGTGCTTTATGGCCAGCAGTTAGTCAGTTCGTAATGTCGCCAACTTCCAAGAATCGCAAGTTGAACGCTGACCTCTATAGCGCTCTCTACTAAAAAGCTTAAGCTTATGTTGAGGCATGTTTCAGCTGTACTTATGGAGCTGGCTGACTGCTTAAATTGACGGGACCCACAAGCTGCACACGTTTCACTTTCAGCCAGAGTCGCAAAAACAACTGCAAACAGCAACAATAATGCTGTCGACATCTTCATCTTTGGTGCATCCAAAAATGGCATCAAATTGTACATTTTTTGGACGTTGCGCAGGTGCAGAAGGTGCATAGGAGAAACACATGTTAACTAGCCGTATGGGGACAGGACACAAGTTGAAGTTAAGAAGAGCGAGAGAGAGAGAGAGTAAGAGAGCAGAGGGTGGGGAGGAGCAGGCAGAGGCAGAGGTAGAGGCAGAGGCAGGTTGAACGCCATTTGTTTGTTTGTTTGTTTGGCCCACGTTGGCGCAAATGTCAGGCTATAAATACCGAATTGGTATTGCAATTCCAATTGCAATTGGCCAAAATGCGTTTTGGTCCGCTACATATAACGCAAATATGGACATCTTGTTGTTGTTAGTTTAACTCTTGTTGCTCTTGTTGTTGCCAATTGTATGAATTTCGCAATTGAAATAAAGTTGCACTAAACGCACTTGGTGCGCCTGAAATTGCACAATTGCATTTACATTTTACATTTACATTTGGTTTTGTTGTTCTCTGTTTACCATTTTCTTGTTTTATATACCCTGTAAATCCGTAAACGGAAGGGGAAGAACTATTTTATAACTTTTCTATCTAATTCAAACTTACTTCACAAGCTTTTCTGCACTTATTCAGCGTCAATTCAATTTACAGGGTATCTATAGCGAGCACATTGCAACACGTTGATGATGTAACAAGGCAATTGTCTGTTTTGTCTGTCTGATCAAACAATTAACACACTTTTCTATGGGTTATTAATGATACGGGCATCAACTAAGTCCGCTTTTGCTAACCTCTATGAGTGTGAGTACTCAAAGTACTTTCACCCACAATGCCCAGACAATGGCATCAAGTTATTGAAAATAAAAGTTTTGCGGGCATTTGGATTTGGAAACAATGAACGCATAAAGACAACGAACGACGAGGCGTCTCACCTGCAACGATCTTTGAACAAGAAGTGAAAATGTTCAAATTTGAAAATGTGAATATAATGAGTGTATTCTAAGAGCCACAAGAGCCTCAAGGGGATGAGAGAACAAATAAGTCATTTTTATTGAACATTTAGCGCAGCTAATCGATTGTTTAATTTATAGAATCTTTCAAGCATCGGGAATCGATAGACAATATATAAATAACTTATGGCTGGCAGTTAGGCAAGATTTATGCGCAATCTGCCAGGCGTTTATCAATAGATTAGAAACGTATACGATTCGAATAAATGATGTGGCAACAACAAGCGTGCGGCGCAGTTGCAACTTCTGTGCAGTAGTAACATATTCAAAATGGAAATTTTTTGTAATAAAACACCTTGTAAGAGATACGTTAGAGTGTTGCGACGATAATTCCTTGTCGAAATCATTCAACATTCAACATTTGACACTTTCAACTCTTCTTGTGGCCGATAAATTTGAAATGTAGCTCACCTCTTCAAATCCTTACATCAATATGTTTTGTTTTTTGGCCCCTGGGGTGCGATCATAACACGTGTAGCTCTATAAATAATGCGATTGTAAGACCCATTGCGGCTACTCGACTTAACGCCTTTCCCTCCTTTCGCTGCGCACAAAATACAACCAGATTAATATGCAATCGAAATAATTTATGCATAAAACGCTTAAATTTATTAACGCCACAGATGGAAAACAACCAGCTACTAGCTGAAGAGATAGTAAGGAAAAGAGAGGGAGAAAGAAAGCTATGCCACATAATTCACAGAGGAAGCAAACGAGCTGTGGAGAGAGATGGAAGGGGAGGGGAGGCCAACTGACACACACTAAGATTTAGCCCCAACACGTGAGCAGCGCTGGTGTATTATATTTAAACATAATAATTATGAGCAGGCAAATGGCAGCGATTCTTCTTTTTTTCGGGGGAGGAAAGTGCAGTTCATAAATGGGAAACATTTGTAGGGAAACACACAGTTCATATGAGTAGAACATATTCTTTTCTCAGGATTGTCACCTTTCGTCTGCAATACGATAATGAATCCAGCCAATTGGCTTCCGCTTTCCTTCACTTTTCCCCATTGAATACATATTTATGAAAAAATCAATCAATTGGTATTATCGATGGGAACTATGCTAATCAGTCTAAGGTTTGTGTCTGTGCTGTACCGCGATCCAATTGGAAATTCCCTTAAGTGAAACTTCCCTTCAAATCTTCTGTATTTCACACGCTATGCGAGGGAATTTAAATACTCTCTCTTCATCTGTTTGCAATTATTAATAGAAGTAAGAGAATCAATACTAAAATAATTTATTTAGTAATTAAATTAGCAGGCTTATTTCAAAAGTAAACTCTGACAAGTGAATTTTGTAAGAAATTAAAATTATTTACGTCTTGAAAAAATAAATTAAGTTGACAAGAAAACATATATGTAAATCACTAAAAAATTTAAAACTTTTAGAGATTAATTTTAATACTTAAGCTGTTTCAAATTGTTTGTGGTGTTTAGTTTAAAGTTTAATATTGCTTACCTATAAAGAGACAAAAATAAAAATAGATTAGATTAGATATTTAATGTTACATATTTGAAACTATTTATAGATTTAAATACATACATACTATTTTTATACCCGCTACCCAAATGGTGGAAGGGTATATTTTGGTATAATTTACGCTCTATGGTATATTTTGAATATTAACACAATATACCAAATGTAGACTTTGGTATATTTTTAGTATTTTGAGGTATATTAGTTTGGGGTATTCTAAAACTTATACAGCACTGTTTTGCTTTCAGTTATAATGAGTAACGGGTAGCTTTCTGACTTGTAACTTATATGTTTATTATAATACTATAGCACAGTTAAGTTTTTCATTACTTCATCAGCTTGCTGTCACAGTACCTATCAATTAAAATTTGTAAGAATTGTTCATTGCACTGTCACTTGAATTTTGTAGGCATAATTCTTGATTAATGTGTGTAACATTGCCTTACATTCGGCACATTTGGAAAGCATTTATAAAGCCACAGCAAATTGCCAGCCTCAATTGCCAGCCTCAATTGCCATTTCCTATTGCCAAAAGTCGAGCGAATGGAATCGAATTGGAGCTAAAAGCGTGAGCTGCAGTTGCAATTAGAAAAGTTTTGGAATGGATTTTTTTGGCAAATTGCCGAAATGCCATTCATCAGTTCTGTGCGGTAAATGAAAACATCAACAGAGACAAGACTGTAAGCTATTTGAAAAAGTGCGTGACATGTTGTGTGTGTGTGTGTGTGTGTGTGTCTGGTAGAGTCGAGACTTTAACTTGGCCCAAAACGCATTTGGCACTTGGCAAAGCGGCGTGACATTTCAATTAAAATGCTAATTTTCCAAATGGGGTAAAGTGAGCAGTGTAAGCGGAGGGGGAGAGCAACATCTTGTTAAAGCCTGGTCCAAATGCTGCCGGCAACTATTTAGTAAAGTAAATTACTTTATTAGACTCGCTCCGTGGGCTGCCTGCCACAAGGCGTGCCATAGAGCGCTCTGACTCTGACTCAAACTCTGGCTTGCAAGTGCATTAATCAAGGCCCCCACACACACATCGCTTACTATGTGTGTGTGTGTGTGTGTGTGTGAACCCACTCAGCATGCTGACACACACATGTGAGTGTGTCTATTACACTCACGCCCTGACACTCGTGACTTTTCTAAGTTAATTTATCATATATGTTTACTCGAATTTCCATCCATTTTTTTTGTCCATGTTGCCATCTGCTGCACTTTCTCCCAAATGCGATGCACTCGCTGTGCCATTCTTGAATGGCTCCTCAAACGGAAGTTTCCAAATACAAATGCACAGGATTGTCAGCCCTTCATTTTCCACTCTCTTATTTTAATTGTGACACATGACGTCGACTGGGAAAATGTTTGCCTTAGAAAGCTGACAATTAATCTCTATCTCTCTCGCTCTTCTATCGCGTACCCCTTCCCCATTTTATACCCGTTATCAATGAGGTAAAAAGGTATTACAACTTTAAGTTTTTTGGTACATAGAATAATAACTTTAGTCTATATGATTCCTGAAAATTGGCTTATATAAGTAAAATGGGGAAAACGCTTATTCACTACATGTTTTAGTTGCTTTGGTTGACAATCTGGTATATTTTCAATGCAATGCTATATTAATATACCAAATGAAAGGTTTAGTATAATTTAGTGCTTTTTATAATCTGGTATATTGCGCACTCTATGGTCTATTTTGAATGTATTACTGTATAAATATATCAAATATAAATTTTAGTATCTTTTGGTATTTTTTAACAAACTAGTATATTGTAACCTTTATGGTATATTTTAATGTAATACTATATCAATATATCCAATATATCAGTCAGTATATTTTTAGTATTTTGCAGTATAATTCGGTATATTTTAATAATAATATTGCACTATTTTGATTTCAAATAAAATGAGAATAAAACGGGTATCTCATAGTCGATCACACTCGACCGTAGCTTTCTTACTTGTTTAGGTTACACTTTCAATAGGTGGGCTTTGAATTGGGAATTAGAGAAATTATTTTCAATGCTTTTTATGTGTGGGCGGCTGCGAGAAAACATGCGAGGCAATTAAGTTCGTTATCGTCCTCTTTTTCCCAGCCAGTTAATCAGTCGCTGCTCATGCATAATCCATAAGCAATGAACAACAAGTACTTCAAGCGACTCTCTAGCGATCAACTTGAGCATAACTAGTGTCAAAAGTGTTGCCAACATTCCATGCGACAAACCCTTTTTTAATAACTGTAAATTCCTTAGTTAATCAACATTTTTTTGGCTTCTTTTATAGGCAAACTAATTCTCAATGACTTGGCACACATTCGATATTCGATGCTGTTACCATTAGCTACCACATCTTGTGGCAGCAATCAGCTAATGTCTGTTGTTAAGTGCGTTAACAAATTAGCCAAATGGCCAAGAAACTAGCAATAAAAGCGTTGCAGATGCCAAAAGGCAATTTGGCGGTCAGTTAGCAACTTGTTGCAACAACAATAGCACAAGTTGCAAATGCAACTGCGAATAGCGAACTGCGAAATCTCCCCAGCGACAAAAGCAAATGAGACCCACTGCACAGCGGAGCACCGTGGAGAATCACAGAGGCCCCCAAACCGGCCACAAAGCGCCAGGCGCTGTCACAAGTCGCAATCGCAGCATGCCACACTGCCACAAGTTGAGGTTGTAGCTGCAGTCAGAGCGAGCGCTGTTGCAACATGTCAAAATAAATCAATTGATTGATCTTGTTTTATTTATGTCCAATTCAATTCCGATCAATGAGCAGTGCACACGAATGCAGAATGCCAAAGTGACTGCAAACGAAGGAGAACGCATCGGAGAAGCAATGAAGAGCGAGAGAGAGAGAGGAAGAGAGCTTGAGCTAAAGAGAAGTGCGTGCTTGGGCTGTGGCAAAATCTTTTCTTCTTTTATTTTTCTTGATTTACTTGGCCGAAGGCGCGCGTGCGTTAAATGATTTTCCGGCTTACAACAGTTGAAAGCGACGGAAAGTAAAGGAAAATTATGCAAAAAAAGACGAATAAAGGGTAGAAAAAACACTGATTCAAATAATTTGCATTGCTGAGTTTAAATATTTTAAAATGAATTTAAATTAATTAATACAAAGAAACAATATATTTGCAGTCCTTAATTACCAACAAATTTCCAAAACAAATTCTCTTTTATATTCAAAAATGAATAGAATTAACATTATTTTATACTATATTCAGTTAGTACCACATTCAAAATATACCATAGAGTGCAAAATACACCAAATCGATAACCAAAGCAACTAAGACCCCTAGTATAATACCCTTCTTCGTTTAATACCCATCTACTTTATGGGTAGCACAATTGTTGTTCTACAAATTGTTATAAAGAACGCGCCTAAAACTGTGCTACGCTGCAAGTGAATCAATCAAAATGCAAAAGCGAGAAATCGCAGTGCACACTCATAATGCAAGTCAATTCACCAATACGGTATAAGCGAATGCAATTTGAATGGACTTACTTATTTATGAAGCCTTTGTGGTCCATCTAGGAAGCAACAAAAAAATATACTCACAGTTATATGAGTATCGAGTTTTCCGCACAAAAAGAGCTTTGAACTCTCTGGAGAGACGCAACAACATTTTGTCATAATCATGCAAATATCACCTGTGCCTTATGGGGCCTATCTCTAGCTCTATCTCTCCTTCTCACTCTCTTGCGTATCTCTGCATCTCTGTTGCGCACTCTGACGTAGTGAATGAACCAACGGATACACATTGCATATTTTGTGATATTCAGAAAGTCTATTAAATATGTGCATGCCATGCAAATGATGTGGACAAAATGGACAAAGACATACTATATATGACAAAGTCATTGGATAGAAGAGTTATGGACCGTATGAATACCCAATCCAATCTCTCCTTCTCTCTCACCAGGTCAACCGAGGGCGTTTTTGCAAAAACTAAGAGAGCGAGAAGCGGAAGACTTGCAGTTGGCCAACTGGCAAAAAGGTTTGGTTCAATGGTTGGGCCAACTACTTGAATTACCATTTGGTTGTGTAGGGTAACCAAAGAGCCAACGGAGCTTAGTCAATTCGGTGCAGTCGACACTCATAACAAAACTAACAAAAATCAGAAAAAAAAAAATGTGAAAAAAAGTGCACAAAAAACTAACAAATGCAATTGCATTTTTTTGCATTTCATTTGGCATATCAATAAAAATCAAATAATACACAAACTGTGGGATCAATCACATTTATGCTAATTCCAACTTACATAATATGAACCGGGGGGGGGAGGTGAATGAAAGCTGGGACATGACAAATTCAATTCAAATATTTTGTTTTGACAAATTTGACAGAACGACGCTTAGATAAGTCCCCCCCCCCTCTCTCCCCCCTCCGAAAAACCAATGTGCAGTGTGTGGAAACTGCATGCAAGTTTTTGCCTTTTTTTCGTTATCAATTATAAAAGCAGAAATTGTTGTTGGCGCTGAACGAACGAGCACAATGAACGGGGTATGTTTGGTTCTTGCACTTTCACTGCTTTAAAATGCATACCACCTACATTTCGTGTTGCTCGATTTGCGCTTGGCCGGTTCAGTGTCCAGTTGATGTTGATGCCTTTCGTCCGCAAAAAGAGAGGGCGATGGCGAACCACCGTTAAAACATTCTGCATAAGTAAGGGAAATTTTTACGGGAAGACGAGTTACCGCCTTGCCATGCGATGCGGATGCTGCGACACCACAGAGAACGAGCAACGGACTAGCGAAAAGTCAAGATGCAGAGGAGGAGGAGTAGGAGGAGGCAAGCTGAACCATCCATTGTTCTACTGCTGAATTGCAAATCGTAATCGCAATTCATAGTTCGCCTTCGGCGGGAATCGGTTGCAATTTGACGTTTGTTGGGGCAGGCAGCACAGGGTTCAATCAACCCTTTTGGATCATCGTCGTCGTCGTCGTCGTCAGAGTGGCCAGGTTATTGACTTGATGTACCTTCTGCCATCCACGTGGGTGTGGTGTATGGACGACAGTGGCCTTGTCGTTTACCCATGGGGTGAATGTCCCGTTGTGTCTTTGAACTCTCTCGCTCTCTCATTCTTTTTCTCTGTGGCTATCTTCTATGGCATAACGCAGCAGCCACAGCCACAGTCGACGCCAACGGCGACGTCGACGTCGTCTTGCCAGACACTCAGACGACGCCAATGAATGAGACAACGAACTCCTCGCAGATCAGATCGGAGCTCTAAGCTAAGAGCTAAGAGATGCCGCCGAATGCCACCAAAAATAAATAAATAAAAGCAAAGACATCTTGCCAGTCGAAATCGAAATATACCTGACACGATCTTTCGCATGCAAATCGATTTTTAGAGATCACAGCGAAGTTCGCACACACAAGACTGTAATTAACATTACAAATTTTTCTTTTTTTTTTGGCTGCTTTTGCTTGCGCTTGCGATTGACTGCCAAAAAGGAAGAAGCTGCCAATTAGCATCGTGTTGTCAGCCAAATGACTTGAAATGCAAAGAGCGTAGACGAGACTTGAATGAAAGCGATCACCGATCACCGATCACCGATCATCATCACCAAAATCCTTGATGCCAACGTTCATTGATCCCGCTCACAGTTGCACAGTTTGCGATCTGTTGCCAAGTCGATAGCTTTGCACATTCTGCATTAACTCATTATACTTGTACTAATATTGTAAAGAGGTTTCTTTTAAGAACTTCTTTACAGTTTAGCTTCAATTGAACTATTCAAAGCAAGTCTTTAAAACAATTTTAAGAAATGCGTAAAAATTGTAAATAATTATAGAATCATGAAGATCTTTATCTTATTTCAATAAAATAGAGAAGCTTTAGGGATAACAATTTACTACTTTTATACACTGAAAAAAAGGACCAAGTTTTAAAATAGAGAACATTCGTCTGTAACATTATGTTCTTGATATAAGATCATTTTAAGAACAATGACTTTAAAAACAATTCTGGGTTTAATGCTGCACAAATCGATTATAAATATTTCGTAAGTAAAATGATATACATAGAATAGAACAGCTGAATTAACTTGGGTCTTATATTAAATCTACTTGAAATCACAAACAGTTTTCTAACATTAAGATTTTCTTGACGCACTTTTGAGACCAAAGTGTTGATTATTTAATAATAATATATATGGATAGTGATATAGTGATATTTTCTTCATTTGAAATTTCCACATTTAGTGTCATTCAAAGAATTTTCAAATGTAACAAAATTGTAATAAATCAATAATAAAGATCGCTACTGATCGTTGCCCTTTTCTTTGCCCGCCCAGTTTTATTCCCGAACCCAAACCCAATCACAACCTCTGGTGCCTGAATCTGAATCCCAATGAAACTTGTTGCCAGGTTGCTTCAGGTTGGTTGGCCTGACTGGCAATGGTTTTTTTGTTGGCTGCTGTTGGCCCCGGTGTGGTTGGCCTGCAGATGGGTGATAAATAAATTCAGGTATTAACTTGCCATATATTTTCATTATATGCGACACAGAAAGTCGTGTTTTATTTCAACACAAGTGGATTTTAATAATAAAATGTGTCTAATTTGGTACCCACTCGAGCTTGGCGGCACCAAACCTGATTGCCCAACACCTTTCCCACTGAAGGAGATTGCCAGCCTGGCTGCCCACTGGCCTTTTGCTAGGTGTGAGGCAGCAACAACAACAACAGTAACAACAACAGCAACAGCAACAATAAATGCAACTGCAACTGCAACATCAAGTTGCAACATGTATCCGTATCCTCCGTGGTACGTGCGAGGCGTCAATGCTTCATTTTCACTGTCATCTTAAGTTGATTGCAAGTTACGAGCGTGTTGACACCAACAACAACAATGCCGACGACGACGACGATGACGTCGACTGCATAAGAACTGTGTGTGTAACGGTAATTGTTGGCGTTGCATGCGTCTGCATTTTGAGGTTATGTTCAGGGGTTAATACCTCACTCTGAGAGAGTTGACTGGCTGGCGTTGAGGTTAGCTTTAGCCCATTGCGCGGGCGGCTTATTAATCAGAGCACTCGTTGCGCATTACACAACAGCAAGAGCAACAACAAGAGCAACAGCAATCGGTGGCATGTGGCATGATTCATGCTTAATTGGCCCCGCACTACACTGCACACTGCTTTGCTCTGCTCTGCTCTCTGCAGCCCGTGCAAATCTCACCCAGTTGTCAATTTCACAGACAACACATTTCAATCAAACTTTGCTCTGCCATAAATAAACCAACAACTGGACAGAGCCTACAATTCAGCCCAACTCCCCAGTCAGTGTTGTCCAACTTGGCGGAAAAAAGCCAAATACGCGAAAAAAGTGTTGAAAATTTCAGTATGTAGAAGGGAAAGAAACTTGATTAGTTTATAAGAACTTTTAGACTATCCCGCTAAGCAATAACATAGATTTTTACATAATACATAAATTTATTGTCGCAAAACTTTATTTTATTTGAATACTAACGTTTATTTGATTATCATTTAAAAATATGTGCACACTTAAAATTAATATGTACACACTTTTGATATTTATGTACACACTGAAAATTAGTATATACACGAATCAAAAAAATAGAAAAATAATGAAGCAAGATCACATTTTGAGTTTGAAATAAATAAAATTAATAATACTATAATTTTGCCATATTTATATTCCAAAATTTTGAATATTAAATTAATAAAAACAAAAACAAAATGATAGATTAATCAATTACTACACTTTTTTTTAATTATTTTATTTTGTGTCACAGTTTATAATTGTTGTACCTTCAATTCATGTAAATACATATCTTTGGACATGAATTTTCCTTCGTAATTGCATAAGAAAACTTTAACTTATCTTTGCTTCTTAAGTCTAACCAGATTGCCATAAGCAGAAAACTATTTGCTATCTTCGCTTCTTAAGTCTCACCCTCTACGAAAGTTTGTTTTGGCTTTTTAAAAGCTATGTGCGCTGCACTGCTGTGTCCAACTAACAGTTTAGGCTTTAAAGTCTTGTGCTTAAATTACAGCTTCGCCAAAGCGGCTGCTGCACGCCTAACGTTCACATTTTTCCACATGAAATTATGAAGTCTCCATGGCAATTAATACGCATGAGCCTCCGCGACCAGCTTTAACTCCAACTACAACTCCACAGATCCAGCTGGCAGCCTGTGTGTTAGGCTCCATCTGAGGCGGGTGCTGTCGTCTCGCATGTCAATTTGATGGCAATTAAGTGTGGCCAGCGTTTTGTTTTAATAATAAATTTAATGAGCTGCCAAAAATGGTTGCAAATTTACGTGGCAATTAGCGAGCAAAGCGACACTTGGCCAACAAAACAACAACACAGACAGATAGTAGAGGTGGAGAAAAATCGATGGTAACATCGATGTAATCGATGTTTTCAAAACATCGGTCAAATCGATGTTTGGCCAGCCAACATCGATTTTTTTCTATCTCTATATTGATACATTAAAAGAATTATCCTTGTTGTTAGCCCCGTTTGCCGATGCAACTCTGTCCGCTTCAACGAACACTAATGTATCAATCTCATTAATTATTCCTGTTGTTTGCGAGCTTTGCCACAAAATTAATGGTTTGCAACTTAAAACAGTGGAAGGAATCGCTGCTTTGAATTATGTGAAGATGCGTTTAAGAGAAAGGTTATTTCCATACGAAACAAGAACGATTCCACGCGTAGCCTCTATCATTGATCCTCGATTTAAAAAACAGGGATTTCTTAGCGCATCGAACGCGGAGGAAGCGGCCAAGGCTCTCCAGGAAGAGCTGAGCTCCATTTGTATTACAATCCCACGACCGCAGCCAGCACCACCAACAGAGGAACCGACACGGTTCTCATTTCTTAAAACGAAAATTGAGGCAAGAGTGCAATCCCATCGTGCTGATTCACTCATTCTGTTACGGCAACATTTAGAAAAAGGGAACCAGCCGGAAAACTGCGATCCCCTTGAGTATTGGAAGGTAAGACCCTATATGCTAAGACATTTGTTTTTCAAATATTAAATTAAACATACTATCTTATTTCAGATCTCAACTGAAGAAGCTTGGAAAAAGATATCCAAAAAGTTCCTTTGCATTCCAGCTTCGTCATGCGAGTCGGAACGTCTGTTTAGCAAGGCAGGCCAAGTTATTTCAGACCGTCGTACTCGCCTTTCCCCTTCAGTGGTAGACAAGCTTTTGTTTCTCAACAAAAACAAAAACATAAATAAAATTGAAATTTCATAAAAAATAATTTTTTTATTTAAAACATCGATGTTTAATCGATTTTTAGCGCCAAAAACATCGAAAACATCGATGTCCGTGAACATCGATGTTTCTCCACCTCTAACAGATAGACAGACAGACTACTGTTCCATTTTGCTAATGAGCCGCTTTTAACTAAAGAGTCAGTGTGTGTGTGTGTGGTTCATTGGTTCCGAGGCTTGGTCAGCAGTTGCATTGGCATTTCAAGCGGCTTGCCAGTGGAGCGTGTGGCATGTGGATGCTGTTGAAGGTGTGGCAAGTGGCAGCAATTGTACGCAGCCAACAAATGGATTAGTAGCTCAATGACAAAGTCAATAATTGCCTCAAAAAATGGCATTGATGAGTAAGCAATGGTTTAATAACAATAACTATTATTTATTTAGTAAACATATGAATTGGTTCATTTGTTCATTTCATAGCAAATTCATAGTGATCTAAGATTGTTTATAAAGCCCATCAAATTCGGAATAAATTTTTTAAAAAATAAATGCAACTTAAATAGCTATCGAAAGTGGAATCGATAACAGTCGGTTTTGCAACCCAGCAACTTGAATAACTATCGAAAGCTAAGTCAAGTACAGTCGACTTTGCAGACTGTTTTTCCAGAGCACATTTCATCATACTGCGTCATTAGCGAATCAAAGTAAAATGGCCTGCTTGAAATCTCAAAAACTTGATATCGAATTACTGCAGCAGATCTTTCCCAAGGATCATAAACGTTTTCAGCTGCTCGATTGCAATCTGGACGATCTGCTCTGCCGCTTTATCGATGGCAATGGCAAGCACTACGACATTCAGGCGAGTATTACGGTCACTTATCCAATGACTCCGCCCATTTGGTACTCGGAATGCGAGGACGCGAAGCTGACTGAAATAATGGAAGGGCTAAGCAATACCCAAGGACATGACAATCATGTTGTGTTGCAAGTGGCTTCGTTGGTGCGTCAACTGTGCGAGATTCACAATGTGCCATTGCCGGACAACATGGACAAGTTGACGGTGCCGGTGCAGCCAGAGAAGAACAATCTTTGGGAAGAGTCCGATGAGGAGAGCGAAAGTGAAGACAACTATGAGATGGAATCGGACGAAACTTACACAGAAGATAAGGAGAAAGGGAAGCTGCTGGAAGCTCTGCAGAGGCTGACCAACAAACATCGACTGGATCAAGCTCAGGGCTCACCTATTGCCGTAAAGCGCCTAATGAAAGAGCTGCGTATCATCTATTGTTCGGACTCATTCAAACAGAAAGTGTTCTCGGTGGATCTAGAAGATGATTCGCTCTACAACTGGCAAGTTTCCATTAACTCGGTGGACAAGGACAGTCGACTGGCTGCGGATATGTTAAGGCTAAAGGAAATCGATGGCGTAGGTGCCATCAAACTGCAGATTAGGTTCAACAATAAGTTTCCATTCTCGCCACCCTTTGTGCGTGTCGTCTATCCCATCATCTTGGGAGGTTCTGTCTTATTCGGCGGAGCCATTTGCATGCAACTGCTTACCAACTCTGGCTGGAGTTCCGCCTACAGCGTCGAGTCACTGATCATTCAAATTGCCGCCTCACTGGCTCAGGGCGACACACGCATCAAGTTAAACGCCACGAATCGATCGACTGAGGAGTACTACAATCTGAAAAGAGCACGGCGTGTCTTTAAATCGGTTGTGAAGATTCACGGCAAACATGGCTGGCCGCAAGGAAAAGGACCCGAAAGCTAAGCAGTCACATTTTTGCTTGCCAATTCTTTTGTAAGCTCAAAAGTTGCAAAACCGATTCGAAAAACTGAAGAATATTTTCGAATTTGCAGTCACTTCTATTTTTAATTTAAGTAACCTTCAGTTACGATGAAATTCTTATGTTAATCTAAAAATTTGAAAACTAAAAAAAAAAAACATTTTGAATTTGTATTCAGTTCTCTACGATAAAATTATTTTTGTTAACCTACAATTTCCAAAACTAAATGAAGAAAATATGTATCTATAAGTATCTTTTAAGATGTTCTGCTCATCAGCGGCTGTTCACATGAAATTCTTCTGTTAACCCAAAATTTTGAATACTAAAGGGTACATTTTGAATTTGTAATCATTTTATAATTTGATACTGAAGACAATCTTGTTTGATTTATTTTTCAGTCCTTAAATATATATCTCTTGTATTATCTTTAAAGCCAAGAAGTTCAATCATCTAAAATTGCTTGTAATAAAAGTACTTTTGATAATATTCTTTAATATGCATTTTATTAATTATCTCTTACTGAGATGCCAGAAGATAAGTACTACAAATATTTTAAACGATTCATGATTGATTGATGTGCGTATTGTAGACACCAGCTAAGATCACTACAATACAACAATGCAGCTTGATAAAAATAGAATAACTTGAAACAAATTCATCTTCGCATTAGAAGAAGCTGTATAAGGGGGATAAAACGATGAGTTGAAGGAGCAACAGACTAGAACTCTATAAGGAACTGTTGAGCCCGCAACTCATCTGCGGATGGTAGCCGTATTGTTCATAGAGCTCAGCCTTGGTGATCGTTTGCTCCAGTTGCCCCGGCAGCAGCTCAAAATAACGTGCCATTATCTTCCACTGTATCATGTTGAAGTAGTTGTATTCACCCGACTCCAGACGGTGCGACAGTGCCACATAGTGCGGATTATCCGGCTGACGGTGTATCCACAAACGCTCCTCGATGTGATAACGCCAACCGCGATCGGCCAACTCGGCGGCAGCGAGCATTTGGAGCATATCATTCGGATACCTGTAGAAGAAAAAGAATAGCAACTCCGACTCCATCTGCTCCATTTTGGGCTGTGGCAGCGCCTTTTCGCTGGCCCGCAAATAGTACGGCGGCACTTTGTGCTCCACCTCGTGCGGTCGACAACGTCCGCCCATCAAGGCGCCGCCAAATGAGGCATGCAACATGTCTGTATCGTGCACCGAACACTGATTGTGCACATTGAGACAAGCGACCCTGTGGCCAAAGAGCTGCTGCAGCAGCCGTGGATCATGTTGAGCAGCCTGCAAATTCCTAGCCAAGCCCGCCATGCCAAAGGCATCTTTCAAGACCTCCCCAGACGACGGCTGAGGATTAGCTGCTGCTGCGGCTGCGGCTGGTGGCGCTACATTGTCAAAGGTCACACCACCCAGTGGCATGCCCATGCGATTGGTGCACAAGCGTCCATAGAACACGACGCGCTCAAATCCCGGCGGTGGCCCAAGCTGCGTCTTCACTTCGCTGGTCCTCTGACGTTGCTCGACACGCTGCTGCATGCCAGCGATGAGGAACTCCGGCTTGAACAAGCTCGCGTTGGCACATTCCGAGAAGTTGGAACGAAAATGTTTGCACTTCGGTGAGTGCTGCCATTCGCTGCCATTGGAATTGGCATTGCTGTGATCTGTGGATGCGTCCACATGAGCAACAGCTGGTGAGTCGTGTTCGCTACTTTCTGAGCTCTTGCTCTTGTTGTTGCTACTGGTGCTGCTGCTGTTGTGTAAGTTGACCAGCAAATCAGGCACGGTTGGCTCCGATTCAGTTGCGTCGGACAAGGACTCGGACTGCACACTAACACTATCCGGCGAAGGCGATGCCGACTCCTCATCTTCAACATTGTCAGCATCAACATCGTCATCGTCATCGTCCCCATCTTCATCATCAACATCGTCATCGTCCCCATCTTCATCATCAGCATCGTTATCCTCCCCATCCTCACCATCAACATCGTCATCATTAACAACGTCATCATCCCCATCATCATCATCATCATCAACGGGGATGATGACCACATCTTCTTCATCGTCATCGACCTCGTCGGTATCGCTAATCATGGCCGTCCAATCGTCGGGCACCTTTGCAGTGATCACACGCGTTGTTTTCTTAACGGTGCCCGGCAAAGCGGGAAAATCCTCGTGTAATATCGTGAACTTGGGCAGCGGCGGTGTAGTTGGCGGTGGCTTCTCCGCCTTGACCATATTCTTGACCACATCCACATAGAGCGCGGCAGCACTCATTGTTGACTTCGGCTCTGATTTCTTTTTATTCTCCGGACTTGCAGCTCCGGCAGCTATGGCAACAGCCGCCGCAATAGCTTTGGCATTGTGACGCTTCATTTTATTTAAACACACTTCTCGAATGCTTATCAAAGTTTAAAGTAAAAACTTCAAGGCATCCTTATTATTGTTTGGCTTGCGTTAAAAAACTTTGCACTGCCAACTTGATTCGAATATCAAACATTTTGTGCGTCATAATTACAAAGCGCTGACCGATAAGAAATATCGATAAGTTTATGCTGCTCTGCGTGTGTGTGTGTGTGTGGGTGCTGTTGCGGAAATTGCCATAAACCAATTTAAAAGTCGAATCATAAATTTGCCAAGCTGCCTAGACACACAAATTCACCTGCACTTGCCGCCAATTGGCAACACAAAAAACGATCGTCAGGTTATGCAAAGAGTTATGAAAAGCGAAAAAGAGAGAGAGAGAGAGAGAGAGATAGCAAGGGAGGAGATGGAACATGAAGAGAGAGAATTACAAGCCATTAACTTAAAATGACAACAGCACCACATAAATCTCGAGGCAGCCGCTTTTGTGGTTGGTTGGTTGGCACTTAAAGGCAAATGTCTGGAAATTGACAAAAGGAACGCCGCATGACCATAAAATGTGCAGCTCGAGCTGCACTTGAAGTTGGAGTTGCAGCTTGGAGTGGGCGGCACAGGCGTTGGCATTGAGCGCTAATAGTCCCAAGCACCACCGCAACTACCAACCACTAGATGAAGAGTCATTTGTGGCACTCGCCGCACACTTGCCACCCTCAGTCACACTTGCCACTTGGCAAATTTATGCGAACGAGGTGCGAGCGTCAAATTAACGAACTTGTCTGCAGCGAGCAGCAGCAGAAGACGCTGCCGGCAAAGCTCTCTGACCAAGAACAGAGCAACCACAACGAAGAGCAGAGTAACCATCTTGGTCACAAAAAACACTCAAGAAATCAGGTGCAGGCTGCGTTCAGTTCAGCCAAATTAAGCACAAATAATATAAAATACAATAATGCTAAATCCATGCTGCAGGCATGAAAAATGATACACATAAAGCGAGCCAGATAGGAGTGCTGCAAATAAATCCTGCCTAGAGATGGTTGAATCAAGTGAGTCAAGTTTGAGCAAGAATTAATAAAAGAAATGTTATTTTTTAAGAAGAGCAATCAATTGCATTAATTCATCGAAAAATGACTGCAGCTCAACATTAACAGCTTTCTATTCAGCAAATATCAAAGTAAAGTATTCAACATCGATAGCTAATCGATAGTTTCGATAAAGTTGTTGCAATACTATCGCAGCAAAGTCCACAAACAGTGTCATCACTAGCTGCGGCAGCTAACGAACATCACGAATTGCCATTTGGTGGCTGCGACAGGAACAACAAGCGACTCTGGCAGGGCAGAAGCCGCTCTTGAGCTCTTGGCCGCATAAACTACAATAAATCATACTCATGTTGCGCTGGCAAAGACAACGGACAAGCCGAGCCGAGAACAGAACAGAACTGAGCCCCGAACCGAAGCACATCCGAGCCATAGTTTGCCGACGATCCAAGTGCAATGAGTGGCCCCAACGGCCACTTTGTGGAGAGCGACGGGTCAGCAATTGCTGAGCCATTAAATTGCCATTGCCTTGGTCAAGGAAACAAGTGAAGCGCAGTGAAGATCCCCAAGAACAAGAACGAGACGTAGTAGTTGTTGTTGTTGTTGGTAGGTGTTAAGCCCCGGCATTCACTTAAGCTGCTTTGTAGCTCCCAAAGAGATTACCAGATCCAAAATTACTGCCAGAGTGAACGAACTGTTCTAGTCTCCAGACATCGCGAGAGAGAGAGAGAGAGAGAGGGGTGGAGCAACATTATGGAAATTAGCCCTGGCCCCAAAGTGACGCCCCATCTACCGACACAAATGACCCCAATGCGCATCACTCAACTGCGTGTGCGACGTCACTGGACTAAACTTGGCGTTGAAGATGTTGCCGTTGCAGTCAGTGTTGCAGTTTCTGTGTTGCCTAATGACCAGCATCAGGAGCAACAACAGCGAAGGTGAGGCACTTGCAACAACAACTACACATACAGTAGTTATCCGGGAACGCCAAGTTTTATGAGCAGTTTTTAGAATTGTGTGGGCCCATCTCTCTCTCTCCCTCTCTCTCTCTCGCTTAGTCGCACCCATTAGTCGAAGCGTTGTAATGGCCACATGTTTATGAGCTTTTTCGCAGCACTAAAAATTATGCACATGTGCTCAAGTACATTACAAACACATGGCCACGAAGGCGTAGAAGATCTATTTGTGGTTTACTTGGTGGGCGGTGGAGACGGTTTGTTTTATGCTCTCAGACTAATTCCGCTGATGGTCTGCCAAACGAGGCTTTAAACCAAATATTAAAAAATATATTAACTGTCAAATTATAGTACGCATAAAATTAAGCGGAAATACATCAAACTGGCACTAAAGGAAATAGAACCTCATAAACTTAAATTTATTAGGTGATTTGAAATTTATTATATTTGCAGAAATGTTGTTTGTGCTTTTCTTTATACAGAAAAAAGTCAAACATTTCTTAACTTGAAACTTTTAAATCAATATCTCAAACAAACCAGAAAGCTTCACTCACTCTTTTTTATGAAAACAAAACAGTTTTAATTTGAAAATATACCACAAAATACTTAGAATATTCAATGTGGTGTAATTGTAGTATTAAAATATATCACAGAGTGTAAAATATACCAAATTGCATAGCGTGTATACAAAAACAAACTTGATTCCACTTGAAAAATCTCGAAATTTGCAAAATCAATAAAGTCTTTGTCCTCATCCACGAATTAGTCCATTAATAGAGATATACGAGCATTAATAATCGATAATCCTCTAAACCCACTCATAAAGTCGTCAATAAACTAAACTAAAAATGCAATTGCAAGTCAATTTTTGTGTGGTACTTTAACAACAATGTTGCATTGTCTACGCAATTGTTGTTGTTACTGACCAACGAATTCAACGAATATTCACTGATTTCGTAAAATATTACAATAAATGTCGTTTTCAACATTTATAAGCGCAGATTTTCATATTTTATTGCTTATAACCGCAAAGCGACATTAAATGCTGCTGCTTAAAGATACAAAATGCAGCGCATAATAAAAGCCCAGCAAAAAAAAAACGATCTGCCCCGAAAAAAAAAGAAGCAGCAACAGAAACAGAGACCTGCCCCAGTAGTAAGTTCGGGGCGAAGGCAAAAGAAAAATGAATTGTCTTCATTTTGTAATTTAATGGTATTTTATTGAATTTTTGATGCGCACGGACAACGCGACTACGCATCCTTGGCTGCTGGCTTTGCCAGTCTCGATCGATCGACCGATCGATGATGAGTGGATGAAGGGGGCAAGGAAGAGGAGCTTGGGTAGTACCTGACTGCCTCACTGCCTGCCTGTTGACATTTAAAATATGGCCGCGTGTCAGTGCGGCTGCCCTACGCCCATTTTTATGGTCAGTCAGGTTTACATTTCGATTTCAATTTCAATTTTTCCCTCTTATTTTTTTTTTTTTTTGGGATTTTTTTCGGCACTGATCTCCGAACCCGAACAGGAATCTGAGTCTCGAGTCTGGGACATGTGTGTGTGTGTATGTGTGTGTGTGTGCCAGTTGGCGGCTGCAGCGCCGGCGTAAATTCAATTTGAAGGTCTGCGCACAGCGTCCGAATTCCCGAGATGCCAAAACAAAATGTGCTTTCACTTGACCCGGAGCGCTGCGTAAATAAATTTTATCGCACTGTTGACACGTGCGCGTAATATTTCATTAAACTTTAAATAAAATACAACTAAGAAATACAACAAATAAAATAAATAAAACAAGTAAAAAATGAAGTGACCATCTATGTGAGGAGCTTAGCGAAGTTTTAATACTCTTGCAGTCTAATATTTTAGAAAGAAAAATATAATGATTATAAAAATCGCAGTTTATTATTTTTTAAAGGAACTCAATGATTACAAAATTCACCATTACTTTGACAATCAATTCTTTACAACAAAATTTAATGATTACAAAATTTGTACTTAGTAAAAACGAAGCAATCAAAGACCAAACAAAATTTTCTTACGTATTATTGAACAATGATTGCAAATATTGAAAATTCCAATCCATAACGAACAACCTGCACTTCGTTACACACTTGACAACTCAATTAGTATACCCCAAAGTTAGTGACAATACACGCAAACTATGTGCAATCATAACAACAGTCAACTTCCTAAAGTTAAATCTAAAAACTATATATAAGAGTCGTGTCTCAAATGTTGGTTATAGCCAAGTCACACTGTACTTGTGTAAGCAGCATAAACAAATCGGCAGCCGCATCGTAACTTCGTTTTCAATTTGGCAAGTTTGACACTTGGCCAGTTAGTCAATTGGCCAAGTTTCACAATTGGCCAACGGGCGCCCATTTCAAAAAAGTGTCCAAGTGCCACCTACGTTGGGTTTGCAGTTGCAGTTGCAGTTGCATTTGCACTTGGAGTTGAAACTGAAGTTGGGGGAATTGGAGTTGGGGGTTGGGGCTACCTGTCGCTACTTGTGCCATTCACTTGCCGGCAGTGCGTGGCTCCTGCCAATGCCTTTTGCCCCTGCTCTGATTGCAAATGCCACGAAAACTATAACAAACACAACAATAACAAACACACACAGAAGTTGGGCCATTCGTCAGTCCGTTATTATTATTGCATTGCTCGCGTGTCCAGCAACTTTCAGTTTACCTAATTAATCACAAACTCTCATGCCGTATGCAAAATACAAAACGAAGTACAAAAGATTAATGCAATTTGAAAAAATCAATAAATATTTAAATCCACTTTAGTAATTGTCAATTCAATCAAAGAGTAAATTGTAATTTATATTTTGTATACCAACTATCCAGTATATTTATACAGTTATAAGATATACCATACACTTTATTCAGCATATTATTTTATATACTAACAATTCTGTAGTCTTTTTAAATACAAATTCATCAAAATGAATTGTAATTTTGCTTTTTAATACTATACTTCTGCAGAATTATTAAACAAAGTTATATTTATCTGTTTTATACTAACTATTCAGTATATTTCTGCAGTATTATAAATTACAAACCCAACACAGATATACTATACGCTTTATATGCACTTAACTTAAGCGTATGCCAACAATTTATTACATACACTCGCATTGTAATAATTGTAATTGTAACTGCAGTTGAATTTGCGGTCCTTGCCCTCAGGTCACTCATAACTTTTGGGGCAATAATCGAAATGCAGCATCATCCAAGAGTAATGGACCAAAGGGCTGGCACAGGCAACGCCCTAAACATACTACCGAAAACTGAATACCGAATGCAGTACAGAAACAGAAATTGCCAATGCGCCAATATCTCATACTCGCCTTCAACTTTGCACTGCCAAAAAGCGTATAAACAGCAACCAAAAAAAAGAAAAATAAAAATCCAAGGCGCACTTTCAATTAATCAACGAAATTAATTAAGCCCCCCGATCAGTGTGATCAGTGGCCAGCCAACGGGTACTTGAGCACTGATCATCGAGCGCTTAGCACTTCGCGTCTTAGTGATGGCAGCGACACGCGTGACACGCACGGAAAATCACGAGTTAAGGAGTTAGTGGAAAAAATATTGTTAATATACTAAACATTGTTATCAATTTTAATATTTAATGATTTATATTCAATAAACGGACGCATTAATTTTAATATTTATATAGAAAAGACATAAATAATTCAAGGACTATTTAAATCTTACTTCAGTCAATAGTAAGCCAAATGATATTTAGTATTTTGTGTATACTAAGTTATTCCTTTACTTCAAGATTGTAATGAAATCGTGTAATGAGGGAACACGAAGTGTGGCCAGCTCTAGAGACAATTGGAGATTGCAACATAATTTCATTTGGGCACAGCGTGCGTTTGTCGTCGCGTTGTTGTTATCATAGCAGGACGTGGCGGCGTCCATGTCGTCGACCATGTCCACGTTCATGTCCAAGTCCATGTCCGCGTCGCCAGCTCAGTTGGTCAGTTGGTCACTGGTCACCGCACTCAATTAGCACGCATGTAGCGCAACGGTGCGCCGATAATTAAGCCGAAGCCAGCCTGAAAACTGAGGCTCAAGCTGAAACTGGAGCTGAAGCTGGAGCTTGGTGACAATTGGCACCAGCCTGACACGATTTATGCGCTGCAGTTGCATTTGGATTTGGATTTGGATTTTGCAGAGCAATTGCGCAACATTTGACTAATAAATTTGCTTTTAATCATGGCACAAAATGCTACATGCTGTGATTAAGTCCAACTGCAAAAGACGAAGAGCCAAACCAACTACCGTTTCAGCAAAGCGATAAGCAGCGTCTCTCTCTCTCTCTCTCTCTCTCTCTCTCTTTGAGCTGGTCAAATGGCATAATCGAGGCTAGTGATCCATCTGTTGGAAAAATGAGTAAACCACAAGCACACTGTACACAGTCCCTAAAAGTTTACATTAAGTCAATTGAATGAAGGAAATACTCAAAACTTACAAGCAATAGACAAAAAGGATAAAATCACAACATTCAACGGCATCATATGAACGCTGGACAACAGTAGATAAAATATCAACTCAATTATTAAACTCGTTAGGTTCACAACAATTTGCAGAGGCAGCAAAAAGGTCAAAGTTCGAGGCTATCAATAAAGTATGGAATTGAATGAATCAGAAATAGAATCAGTCTACTCACATTATGGGCGCAAGCCAAGAGCACAACTCCGGCCAAAATTTTAATCTGATTGTGCAGGAACCAGATCTTTTTGAGGCGTGAGCAAATCTTTGGATCAGGGTAGAGTATCATGAAGTATATTTCTTGAAAGGCCAAGAAAATTATGGCATAACCCATGATAATGCAACCCTGTCGCAGGGGAACACAGCAGCAGCACTTGTTAAAAAGCAGCATAATTATAAAATGCTCTACTTAATAATTTAGACAGTATTAACAGAGCTATCACGATTAAAGGATTTCTTCAATGCCAATGAAGCGTATTTTTTTGTTTTTTGGCTTTTGTGTGGAATTCTAGGAATGCGCTACGGTAGTGAAAGTGTATAATGGGAATGTTATAATATCTAAACATTCATGTTCATGTGGAAATGCCCCCTCACCCAATTCCCTCTTAAGTCAAACAACAACGACAACTACAACAAATTGCCTGTCATGTTATGTGTTATAAAGAAATGCTTTTAGTCGAAAGTTTTTCTTCAACACAGTTCGGGAGAAAGAAAGAGAGAGAGAGAGGCAAGTGGAGACAGACAAGCGAGGGTTCTCTTAAAACAAAAGCTGTGTTTCAGCCACATTTTTGACTTGGTAACACATTAATTTGTTTTTTTGTGGCATTCTAAGCCACAGTTGTCAACGGCACTTTCTTCACAAGAAGAACTGGATTAGCAGAAAGTGCTCTTAAAGCTTACAATCCATTTCATTTCCTAGCTAATAGACAAGTCTTTGAATAGTTTTGCTCATTTAAAGCGCACACATATAAATCAGCATTAATTTGACAGTGCATTTTACATAACTGCAGACAACAGGTGAAAGCGAAAAGCTGAATGCCTTTGCCTTTGCCTGCCAGCCTGCAGCTGTCAATGGTCATGGCCAAGCCAGATGGGGAGTCCAGATGTAGCTATTGTGCCAGGCTATTGTGGCCAGGGAAAAACTCGCCACTTGCACTCGTAAAAATTTACTACCTGCCGCTTTGCGTCGCCTCGCATGCAAAATCGAATTGTGTGCTAATATTTGGCGATCGCCTGGGGGACAACATTTCGACATGGACATGGATGAAGTGACTGCAACTTCGACTTCGACTTCGACTTGCGACTCCAACTATGGACGAGCAGAGTTTTCCCAGTGACTTTCTGGACAACAATAAAATCATTTTGCATGCCCAAATTGCCAAAATGTCAGAGATGGAGGAGAAGGACGTGTGAACTGTGTGTGTGTGTGTGTGATCGACATGTAAAATCAGAGAAATTGTTGTCAAATGTGGTAAAAGTTGTCATGTTGCCAAAGGGTAACCTAAGAAGAACTTGATTGTTCACAGCTCAAATTCCAATACAAATATTTGTCAGGTAATTACTACATTTGATTGCTTCGGTTGGCAATCTGGATTATTTTGGACTCTATGGTATATTTTGAATTTAGTAGTAGAATTATAGACATTGGTATTTTGTTAGTATTTTTGAACTTAGTGCTGCGTCAATATACCAAATACATACTATGGTATATTAGTATTTTTGAATATACCAAATATTGACTTTAGTATATTTTTAGTATTTTCACATAATTTCAATATGGTATATTTTAATATTTATACCGTGTTGTTTGGCTTCTATTCACCATGGGTAACGGGTATCTCACAGTCGAGCACACCCGACTGTACCTTTCTTACTTGTTACTACTGTCCATAGCTGAAGCTGGTTAACATCATTATGCAAGGTTAACAGGTAGAGAGCGAGCAAGAAATACTAGGACAGCGAAGAGGACACAAAAGTTAGCGATGATCGTTTAGATGAGAATGCGAAGCATCTTAAGCCGCAGCACTTAAGCTTAATCCGAGTCAAACAAAATGCCAACAAGTCGAATTGCAGGCTGCGTAACTTGTCAACGACAATTACGCGAATGATGCACCAACTGACTGATGATGGGGCAAGGATTGCAAAGGCAAAGGCAAAGCTAAAGCCAGAGGCAGAGGCAAAGGCGTCGCGACAAAATGCCACGCCACAGGCCAATTGGCGACTCAGACTGGCGACAATAAAAGTGCTCAGCAATTTGCGGACGCGTCTCTAATTGAGCCTAAGGCCAGCCATCGAATCGCGTTGACAGACACACACAGAGAAAGGGGCAAAGGTGCAAATAGGGGGGCAGGTACTATGCTAAAATGTTCACATATTAGCCATGGCCAAGAGAAAGGTGTTTTATGCACAGTGTGTCAGCGCTTTGATTTAGTCAACAACAAAGGGGGGGAAAAAAAGGAGACCAAAACGTAAATCCAAATCCGTTCGCCTGCCAGGTGACAATCAATTTGTATATTTTCGCTTGAAATTATTTCTTTAATTTTGCACACACATGCAGCGGGAGCGAGATGGCTGCAATGTGATTGGAATTTCATTTAGAAAGTTGCACCACAGTCTGCAGTTAACAAATTTGCATTTGCCAAAACGCTGTGGTTGTAGCTGTGGCTATGGCTGTGTGCGAGCAAGTCTTCAGATTGAGATTCAGAGACTGAGCGACTGACTTTTCAAGACTGTTGCGACATTCTTCAAGCTGTGCAACGCCTTCACTTTTCACTCTCCAAGGCAGTCGCCTTAACTGGGTCATTTAATAATATAGATAGGCAGTCGAAGATTGAGAGGGAGAGAGAGTGAGGGGGACGCCCGCACGATTTCATATTCTAATTCCGTCAATCATCTGCAACTGCAACCGTGTGTCTTGTTGCTCTCCCCATAAAGTTAGCCATAGCTCGTGCTCTTATTGATCTTGTTTTACTTTTGTTGTTTTACTCGTTATACCCAAGACTCTCCTCCTCCCCTTCTCCACCGCCCGCAATCTATATATAAATTTCTCGATTTTGATCTTTAACTTGTCTTGTGTGTCTGTGCGTAGATGATTTTTTGCCACTCCTTTGGGCCACGACATTACTTGTGACTTTGACTTGACTCTACGAGTACTTTACTTCTGATGAAATGCTTTCTACTTTGATTCATTGTCTCTCTTTTCTTTTCGTTTGTGGCCTTTTCCCAACAAAAATTCAGTTTGAAAAACGTTTGGCTTTAATGGCTTTTGATTGATTATCGCGTGCCACGCTCTGTGGGTGCTCCAGCTCCAGCTTCAGCTCTGTCTCCAGCTCTAGCTCCAACTCCAGCTTCATGTGTGCTGTTTGGCCCACGTTTTCTATAATGCTTTTGTGGGTTTTTTATTGAAGTATGCTTAATTAGCTTGATGTGTGCATGTCTGTCTGTCTCTATGTCTTTCTCTGTCTCTGTCTCTGTCTGTGGCATCCACTTCTGGACCCCTCTCCCTGTTGCACGTGCTGTGAGTTCCTGGTACTCAGTGTGGGCTCAAACAACTTCAGAAACAATCGATGTCTACAACAAGTTTGCTTTACAAGTTATGCTCAAAAGGGCTCGAGGCCTTTATTGGCAGGGGGAAATTGAGTGTTGATCACTCATAACTTTAACAATTGCCTGTTCACAATGATAATTCAAGTATGTCAACCCAACAAGTGCATGAGCAATTGTCAAGCAGACTCAATTATTTCATTTTAACTATTTTAAAATGTTGAACAGATTGAATTTATGTATTTTGAAGGGAAAGATTTCAATTGAAGCATTCTATATTGTTTAGCAGATTGCATTTATACCTTCTTCAAATTTAAGCCAACTCTTTAAAATTCTATACTTCTCTAAGTTGGAGCAACCAATGGCAGTGCAATTATCAAATGTATGGTAGAAAACTGCCACAAAATCACATTAAAGCATAAAGTTTTAAAGCATTCTTTTCTTAAATGCAAAGTATAACTAAAAGAGCAGTAAAGTGCTTTAAAATTTTGTTAGCTCTATTTACATGGCATATAAATCTTAAAGCTGTTATAATAGAGCTGTTGTTATCTTCGTTTCTAATGCAATCGTGATATAAAATCTAAAGAGTATCAATTGATTTATGTATCTGAGACTTTTTGCTTTCATAGTTCTATAGTTCTAAGCTCTTGTTAAGTTTCTTCAGGATGTTTTTTGCATAGCAAGTTTACAGTTTCTTTGGCCAGCTCATTAGACTGAATGTCCCCATGCGTTCGTTGGCTGTCTGTCCTACGCACTCCTTTTTAGACCAGCGAAAACAACCTTTTGCCTGCACATAAAAACTGTTGCATTGTCTGTGGCACAGAGCTGGACAGAGCAGAGCAGAGTGAAGTGGAGTGGACTGGAGTGGAATGCATCTAAGTAGCCTCTGGAGCCTCCTTGTTGAGTGCCTCCTGGCAATGGCCGATGGTGGGTGATAAATGTTTAGAGGCGCGCGTGTGCAGGCAGCAAGCAGCAGCAGCAGCTTCCATTGAAATTAGTTATTCACGCGGATCGTTTAAGGCAATCCAACACCAACTGGCAACTGGCAGTTGGCAACTTGCAACTTGCAACTGGCAGAGGCAACTTGGCAACGCTTTGGTCATGGCTTGTCAGTGATGCCTTGTTGTGGACTCGGTTTTGTGGCTATTGTCGCCGCTTTTGTTTTAATGATCGTGCCTCATGGTGTCTCCTCCACCGCTACTGCTGCCTGCTGCTCATTTACCGCTGCTTTACAGTTTGCGCGGCAAAACGGGATGACTTCAGTGGCATTGGCTTTGCCACCGTTGCCGGCTTATCAGTGCAACATTTTGCATGTAGCAGGCAAACAAAAAGCACGTTCAACTTCATGGGCATTTGTCACAGTCCCCCCCACATACACACACACACACACACACACTTGGAGAAAGACGGACACTTTACATGTGTCTTTGTGTTTTTTTGTGCTGCCTTTTTTTTATGTATGCTTTTAGCCATTTTATCGTCGCTTTGGCTACTGCGGCGCTCTGAGCCTTTTTTTCTAATGGCTCATTTCCTTGCTGCAACAACGGCAGCAACAACAGCAGCAACAACAACAACAACAACAATGGTAATTAACCTGTGCATGTTAATGAACTTCAAACCTGCCCCCAAAGCAAAGCTTTATGCAGATTTTTGTCTCCTCTGCAACGAAAAGCAAACTCGAGAGTGGATTCGCCTCATTCGGTTGGCGCTAATGCAAATCGTCGGTGTATGCTCCGGCATTTTGAGACAAAATGAGGTTGTTGTCGTGCCGTTGACAATCTAATTAGAATACAAAATGCTTTTAGCCAAAGCAGCCACTCAGTTAACAGACAAGAGTCTAGAGTTTCAAGTTCATGGTGTTGACATATGTAGCTAGGCCAAACCCAGAGCCAAATCCAACAACCAACAACCAACAAGCAACAAACAACAAAAGCAACAAAGCCTGATCCTCATTCGCCATCTGCCAAGCGAGATCTGTTAATGGGCTCTCCACGCTTTATACCTTATTGATATCATATAAGGCTGGCCATAACCATACAATGTTTGCATTTTGGATTGCGATTAGATGTGGAAAGTGGAAAGCTTCGATTGAGATGCACCGATGAACCCGCCATTGACATTGCCTCAAAGGGAAAACTGTCAAGCAAACCTCCAGGCATTCATAATGAGTGGAAAGTTTTCTTAAGATGCGATTACTTGCCATTGATGATACATTTTTATGACAGCTAAAACATGACACATTTAAAGGACAGCAGATAATACAATTTAATGAGGAAACTATTTTTATCAACTAGCAAATAAAACAAGTAAGAAAGCTGCAAGATACCCGCTATCCATTGTGAACAAAAGTAAAATATGCCATAGTAATATACCACAAAAAGCACTAAAACCATATACCAAAGGATCTATTTGACATTCCACTACATTCCAAATATACCATAGGATGCAACATATACCAGTTTGTCGTCCCAAGGAACTTTTTGCCCATACATTCTTAAATAACAAGAAGTATGTAGACGAAGAATATATATATTTGATAGCGTCGGAAATGGTTTATTCTTATTATATAAAGTTATCCTATGAGTAGCGGGTCCAATAAATGCAATTTTGGTAAGGAAATTTTTAAAACTAATACCTATTCCCTATCCCTGAATCGCAGCTCTTTACTATAGCAGTCCGTGTTCATTATAGTAGTGCAATTTGTTGAATCCGCTGACCTTACAGCTGCTCTGGCATTTGTTGGCCTGCATACAGATGCAATTGTAACCCATTTTCCGTGCCACAACTCTTAACACACCGCAAATTGCGCTCACACAGCGAGGGGAAGGAAAAGCGTAAGGGGAAGCGACACTCATAAGCGTGTTGCAAGTTCACACAGATTGCATCACATAACCTCATTTCGCACATTTTGCACAAATATTGACTTCGGACTGCTGTTTGTTGTGTTGTTTGTGTTGTTTGCGTTGTTTGGATCAGTTGCAACTTGCAGCACAGTTGTTTGCAGCAGTTGCCTTTGGCCCCCAACGAACTTGGCTAAGTGGCACACTCACTTGGAGGCAACTGCAACTGCAGCATCGAAATGCAATTGCAGCAAATTGGCTGCAACTGCAATAGCAACAACTAAGAGAGGTCTCAACACAATGGGGTCAGTCTAGGGCGATGGCATTGTCGATGCGATGCACAAGTTGCGCCTTGGCCATGTTCTCTCTAATGTCAACTCATAATGCCAGAATGGAAAGCAGCGACGGGCACAAGATTCTTAATGCTTTTGGGCTGCTGACCCACAAAAGTAGTTGCTGTTGTTATTGTTCTTGTTGTTGTTGTTGTTGTTGATGTCACTTTGCAGGCAGCTCGACACGAACTCTTGCCAATGCATCTAATGTCCCCTTTGGCAAAAGACAACAACAAACTCTTTGCACTCGACTCCACTCGAGTCTCAATTTGGTCAATTTTGTGTGCATTGGCCAATTGATCAAGCTGCCTCCGAGCCATAATAACAATTGCATGAAAATGAGACAAAGTCCGTTCGTTGTTGTCTTTGAAATGCTTTCTAGGGGCGTTCCCACCTGATGTTACACCATCTACAGCTTCAGCGCCCAAAAAACAACAGATCCAAAACAAAAATGGCTTACAAAACAAAAAACAACTACCATCGACTGTTTGAAATTTGTCGCCGTCCTGCAACGTTGTCCGTGTTGCAGCTCCTTGTAACTGTCAGGGCACTGCAACAAAGCCAGCATAAAAAAAAAAAACAAAACAAAAAACAATCATTAAATTCAAAGAAAATAAAAATACGAAAAGGGTACCAAGTGCAAAAGGTTACAGGTACAGCAAAGCCAACAACAAAAACAACAAGAGCAACTGCAGTAAACAAATGAAATAAATGAGACAGCAGAAAAAGAAGTTCAAAGGCGAAGCTTGAATGCTCTGCAATTGAGCTTGATTTTCTATAAAGCGAAACAATTTGTTAGAGGATAGAAATTAAATGAATTGAAAATACTTTAATACAATAGATATCATTGCAAATTTAACTAATTTAATTTAAAGTACTTTAATAAAATACACTACATTATTAATATATCTGAATGAATTAAAAATACTTTAATAAAATAGAATTCATTATAAATTTAACTAATTGAGTTAAAAATACTTTAGTAAAATAGATTTCATTGTGAATATAACAAATTGAATAAAAATACTTTAATAAAATAGATTTTATTGCAAAATATTTTATTGCCAAAATGATAAGACTTTTACAAAGTCATTTAAAGGATGCTTTCATCATTTCTAGCCTAGTTCTATAGCGATTAACTTGACTAAAATACACTTTTGATATAACTTCGCTTTGCCTGCCAACAAAGTAGTTGGACTCTCATTGCAAAGTTGCCCCAAAAGTCGCTGCAGCAAACAAATAAATCTGACAAGAGTTTCCAGCTCTGAAGTCGCTGCTTTTGCTTTGACTTGACTTTAGAATGCACCCAAAAAAAAAACGATGATGAAGTGATTTTGGGTGGAAACGGGAGGAGTCAAGACGAGCGGAGGTCGCCAATCGGCAAGTCGAGATTTTGGATTTTTGGTTAATGCTGGCTGGCTGGCTGCTAAGGAATTGCCCCGTTGAAATCGACTTCAACTTCAACTTCAATGCGCACGCGCTGCCTGCCACTTAACGAGGAGGAAAGCAGGCAACAGGCAACAGGCAGCAGTCAGCAGTTGCAAGCACTGCTGCCTTTTGAGGGCGTTGCAGTGTCTCGCTGTCGCTTTGTGGTAAACTGCAACAGAGTAAAAAGAAGGTGACAAAGTCACGAAATTCTTGTCAATTTTCAACTACAGACCAATTTGTTTGTCTTCTCAGTTTATTTTTTTTTTTTTTCTCCTCTTCTGTGCTGTTTTTGCGGCAGGCGCAAAAACCCTAAAAAAAACAAACAGCACAGGAAAAAAGACAAATCAAATAAAAGAAAAAAAAAAAAAGAAAGAGAAAAAAACATCGTGACAAATCAGGCTACCAAAATTGGGCGCAAAGCGCACAGTTAACGTCTTGGCTTGGGCCAAGGCTAAGGTACAAAAATACAAGACTATGGATAGCCCCCATATCAATAAGTTTTTCCCATCCCCATTTCCCAAAAAAAGCAGACGAGTAGACGATGACGATGACGATGAGGATGAGGATGACGCCTCCACTATCAACACCTTCTGCTCTGTGCAACAGTTAAATTGCTTCCCAGGATGGGGCACAAAACTTCTTTGCAGCTTGGGATCTGATTTTGGTCATGTATAAGGCCAAATGAAATTGTCTGGCACGCTAAGTGTTTTCTTCAGTTTCGGCCTGCCTTATATAGCCGATTGATTGCTCCACTAACATAATCCATTCGGGCCGACCAGCTTGCAACGTTTGCAACGTTGTTGGCGGCAAACGCGGCAACATTCTCTCAACATCAAACAAATTCATTCGCTCTGCGTCTAAGCCGCAAAACATCTTGCCACAATAAATTTCAATTACTTACCTACATTTTAAGACACTTTTACCGCTAAAAGTATTTAATGTTGTTGTTATACGAGTGCTCGTTTCTGCTGCTGCTGCCGCTGCAATTGCCGCTGATGCACTAACATTGTTCAATTTTGACAACAAGCGTGAGAGGAACTCGCGATGCGTGTTTGGGAAGGCGCAACGAAGCTGCAACATAATCTCGACTCTGGGTCAGCAGAGCGACAGCTTTTTAATGGGACAACTCCGAAAGCTGAAAAACTATTCATCTGATGTAGCGGACAAAAAAGTTTTACACAGCCATAAAGTATTTGAGTGCGTTTTTTTATAATATATAAAATTTTTAACAAAAAAATCAAAACAGTGCAGAATTATTTTTAAAATATACCAAATGTTTTATATGGTATATTTGTTGTATATTTTATTGCTTTCTAAATATACCTAATGTGAGATACCCGTTATCCATTTTGAACAAAAACAAAACAGTTCAGTATTAATTTTAAAATATACCAAATGTTATATGTGGTATATTTAAATAGCACTACATTCTTAATATACCGAATGTGAAATGCCCGCTACCCATTTTGAATAAAAGCCAAACAGTGCAGTATTAGTTTTAAAATATACCGAATGTTAAATGTGGTATATTTATACAGTACTACATTCTTAATATACCGAATGTGGAATGCCCGCTACCCATTTTGAATAAAAGCCAAACAGTGCAGTATTAGTTTTAAAATATACCGAATGTTATATGTGTATATATGTGTATATCGTACTACATACTAAATATACCATAAAGTGCAAAATATACTAAATTGACAACCCAAGCCATTTAGACCCCTAGGAAGTAGACCTAGTTTTTACTCACTTATTGAAGCAATTTTTTCGTTAAGATTATGACATTTAAATTTCAAAAATATTCTATCAAACTTGTTAAAGCACAAATTTATAAACATTCTTTCAATTCTGTTTTTAGGAACCTTCTCAACATGCTTCCCCTTTTTCAGAGTCAGCTCTGCTGTCGTTGAGTGAAATATATTTTAGAAAGTCACGAGCAACGATAATAAGAAGATGCGGCAACAAAATTTCAGAGATGAAGCTGTAGCTGTTCAACATGAAAAATCAATCATGTCAATGCGAGGAATAAGATGTTGACAAGCGGCGCTCAGATCAAAGCCCCAAAGGTCCAAAAGGCACACATTACGAGCGCATTGTCTGCAAACAGGAGTTGCAAGTTGCTGTTGCTGCGGCAGTTGGTCAACTGGATAAATGCGTAATAATATTTATGTGTGTGATCGACGCTTGGGGGATGACAAATCCAAATCCAAGTCAAGCCTAGCCAAGCCAACATTGACGCCCATATCACATTCTGGACCGCCCTGGACCGACCACACCCAGCGTCGGCGTCGGCTGCTCACTTGATCCTGAGTCTAGCGCCAACTAGCTGCCAACTTGCCAATCGCCCAGCCGACTTCAACTTCAACTGCCAACTTGCAACTGCAACTGCAACAGCAACAGCAACTGCCACTGCAACTCCAGAGCGAGTGCACACAGAGCGCCACATGTTCGCGTTTCGTGCTTGTTGTTTTGATTTACTCTGGCACTGGCTTTATTTATAGACGACGTCTTTCCCTCCTTCCCTCCTCCCATCTATGCCACCCTCTCTGCTCGTCTATGCAACTCAGAGTCGGGCCCCCTGTTGCGTCATCCATCCGTCCGGTGGGTGGCAGCGCTCTGGCTCTAGCCGCCTTTGGTTGTCCCGCCGACTCCTTTGACTGCTCGCTCGCTTTTTAATTTGGCAAATTTATACACACCACGCTGCACAGTAGTTCACAGTTGTTGTTGTTGTTGTTGTTACTGTTACTGTTCACAATTGGTTTATTATACGCAAGCGTTCATCAAAGTGTTGCACGACTAAATGTTATGCAGTATCAAACGATTTTGATAACAATGAAGAAAGAATTTCTCACAATCATCATATATTGAGCACAGCCTTTTGCTTTCTCATAACATTAAATATATCTGTATATTCACAGACTTTTATATTTTTATATAACGATAGAATTTTGTTGACCTTTTCTAAAACTTCATCCAAGAAAATCCTCTATGTTTGCTTCAAGATACAAATTTCTTTGCAATACTTAATTAAATAAAATTCTAAATTCTAATTTTAGTCTTAACAGCTTTCTTTTACTCTACTTTTGTTATACCCTCTTTCGCTATCATATTGCTGGGTAGCAAACAGTTAATGTTGATTCATAAAATGGTTTTATTTGCCGCTGCCAGTTGCTCATTTCCACTTTCAGACCACCCACAGCCTCAAATTTCAACAAATTTACACACAGCCACAACAAATACAGGCGCACAGCTGCTCAAAGTAAGCGCAGCGAATTTGTAAAAAAGCGTTGTAATTTTTCAACTGCAAAATCTCCAAGCGCATACACACACACACTTACACACACTCAGAGGCAGAGAGGCACAACAACCGTCAGCTTAATTAATAGATTTATCGCTATGCCTGCATATTATAACAAATTGGTAACGAATTAATCCTTTCAGGCGTGTAAATCGAGCGCAAGCAACAACAAGAATATACTCACACACACACACACACACACATGGACAACAATTGGTAAGCATTACTCATACGCAGCGATGCACCAGCCAAGCAAAAGTGGCATTCATGCAGCTGGCCATGAGCCTAATGAGGCCCAGCTCCTCATTCGCAAGTTTGTCTGTCCATTTAGCTCAATAAAAAAGAGTAAAAACTGCATTACACAGCAAACTGAGAAAACTGAGTCGGCAGTCAGCAGCCAGCAGACCCCCAAGATGCCCAAGATCCCCGTTTGCCGGCTTGCCAAATATGGTTTAGCAGCTAAACCATTGTTCCGGGCCCATCTTCTTAAGCCAAAGTTGCGATATTTAAAATTTATGTGCACCTCTGCCACTTTTTGCTACGAAATAACAGACGAAAAACTACGAAAAACAGATAAATAAAAATGCGAATGATGAAGACTGACTAAGAGTTAACCTGTAAGCCGACTAGAATATATATTTTTACGAACTATAAACTGGAAATAAAGTAATAAGTAATAAAGACTGCACAACAAAATATAATATTAGGTCGTAATCAACTCCGATTTTAGTAGGATTATTTATAAGCTATATTAAATTGTATTATATGTTTCTGTTCACGCTGCTATTTTTAAAAGAAAATCATAAAGTATCCTCTTTTTTTTATTGCTAGAATATTAAGATTCCCAAAATGAAAAAATTGCTGAATTATTTTAAAAAAATATTACATTAAGATGAAACACCTAATTTTTGTTTCGATGTTGCAATGTTCACAGCTGTATACAATTTCCAAGAATAAATGAATAAAACTACTAATATATAAAAAATGTTCGTTAATTCAATCTAATCATCGATAAATTCTTTTTAAATATAAAGTTACATTGTATAAACAGAGTTTCTCTTAAAGAGTGAACCACAATACAACATATAGGAAAATTACATTTATAGCCACAGCTGTGCATACCCTTTATCGCTCTCATTTCGAGGGTATTGCCAGCAGGAAGGAACCTGTGGGTCTCTTCGCTTTGGCCTCGCTTCGCCAAAAGCTTCGACAGGCAACACATGTTCGAGCTGCGCCTTGGCGTGTGTTTATCTTGGCCAGGCTTTAATGATGATGCTGTTGATGCCGTTGTCGCTGACGTTGACTCTGCGCCTTCCGACTTCCAACTGCTGGCTACTGTGCCCCCGCTCCATCCCCCTTAGCCTAGACTATTGCGACTACTGTGTGGAAGCTGTCCAAACTGATGCTGGCCCTGGCCATCTCTCTCTCTCTCTCTCTTCCTCTCTTTGGCTACTATTCCATTTCATGTGGGCTTGATTTAGTGCAACGCTTTCCAACTCTTTGTTACGAATGCCCAATGCTCATAATGATGAAGATGATCATGGTGATGATGACAATGAAGATGACGATGGCTAAACAACGAGTTATGACTTGAACTTTGCTACTTGAACTTGACGTTGCGTTGAGCATTGTTTAAGGGCCAAACTAAATAGTTGCCAATACAAGTTCAAGTACCGCTATGAGGCATAGATAAGCTCAAGTATTTCATTTAACGAGCTAAACATATGATGTCACTTATGATTCACTTATCAGGAAATAATCAGGTGCACACCCCTTTGATAAGCGCAGATTGGCAATTCGCTTGACCAAAATACAAATTGCTAAGAAGCCAATCAAACCGTTTTCTTATCTTTACCTTTCTTGACTTGGCTTTTGGGTAAGTTCATTTACGATCTCCAAGAAGCAAATCTTATCAATAATAATAAATTGATAAACGTTTCTATAAAACTGTCAGTAAATGTGAGTTTAATTCAGTGTTTTGCGATGAGTTCTCCTAAAGTGAAGTGTTTGTTTTACCTTTCTTGCCTCTTGCTACTCTGCGGTGTCTATTCTAAGGATATCGTTGAGCAGCAGTCAAAGGAATCTGCAAACTTCTCAGCTGATCAAAGCCCCGACTTCCGAGACTATCATGAACACCTTCTAGTTAGCGTTCGAAGTTTACCCAATGACAATTTTACTGGAATACGCAGCGCCTTTCAATGGAAAATTGGCAAATCGTTGAATGAAGGAGGCATCAATAATGTTATGCTATTCAACATGAATGACACAGTGCCTATACCAACTTATTTGTCTGGACAAATTGGAATCTATAGCAATGGATCTCAGTTTGGAGTACATTTCCTAATGGATTGGTCTGTGAATTTCCCCTACATCACTTGCTCAAACAATTTCAGTGCGCACAGCGATAATCTTGGCTGTTTCAATTCGAATTATACTTTAATTTCGAATGCTATTTACTTTCTGGATGTGGAAATTAGTGGTAACATCATAAGTGGATATATATCAGAGCCTCAAACCGATTTTACCTATATGAATGATACCAACTTGCCACGCAAATTGATAGCTGAAATTCAATGGCTCGGAACTCTAATTAACTTGAAACCTGAAGGCTATTCGGTTGAGAACAATTACGGTTCTTCTTGTGATAATACGAGTGAAATAACAACTTTTAACTATGCCCCAGTGTCATACAATAATGAGGAAAGAATTTCGAATACTTATCGTATGAAGACAACAATGGGCCAATATTTTGTCTGTGGTCCAGAGAAAGCGCTTGCAGTTGTAGACTGGAATGAATATATTAGCGTCTACATCTCCAGGCCTTCAGCGCCAATAAATGGCAAAAATTCTGCAACTTCTTTGCAATTAAATACTATATTTTTGTGCCTCATTACTTTCTTTGTGGTTCTACAATCCTAACTCAGAATTATAATATTTATATATAATTATAAAAAGAATAAATGGAAATATGGACATTGAAATTTAAGTTGTAAGCTTACTAAAAGTAAATAAATATTGTTTAAAAATATTGCATTATTATTACCCAATATCGTATTTGCATTGTAAATAAACTATCCAGCTTTAACGATTATTGAATATACATATCAAAACTTATCCTCAACAGCATCATTAAATTTAAAACACGTTCTTAGACTTTGTTAAGCAATGACTATAAGGAAGTCAATAAAAGTTGTTAAAAATAATCTTAAGTTTTCACTTATAATTCACTTCTTATCAGGAAATGGTCAAGTGTAGTTCCCATTGATTAGCGGGGAAGTACAAATACTCTGTTGAATGAAGCAATGTGGTCAGCTTGTTTGACCAATAATTTATTGAAAAAGATAAAACGTTATATAGCTATTCAAATGGCAAATATACTCAAAAATGTTTGATAGCATTTTCTTCATAGAAATCATATCTATTTCTTAATTGACTTTTAATACGCCTTCTACCGTGTTGTTTTGCAATTCATTTTCCTTCTCTAATAACCAAATCTTTTCAATAAAAACTCATTGATAATGTTTCTATAAAACTGTCAGTCAATGTGCTTTTCATTCAGTTTTTTGCAATGAATTCCTCAAAACAGACGTGTTTGTTTTACCTTTGTGGTCTATCGCTGCTTTGTGGTATTTTAGCCAAGGATCTCTTTGAGCAGCAAACAAGACTATCCGCTAATCAAGGCCCTAACTTCCAAGGCTATAACGAAAACTTCCGTGTGATTATTCAAGAAATACCGAACAGCAACTTTACTTTACTTTACAACCTTCCAATGGAGAGTTGGCAAATCCTTGAACGATGGAGGCATCAATAATATCCTGATGTTTTACATCAATGATACGGAAAACGCTTCAACTTTTTTGCTTGGACGCATGGGAATATATAGTAACGGATCTCAAATCGGAGTGCATTTCACAATGGATTGGCCACTTTATTATCCCCCATTGAATTGCTCAAACAATTTTAGTGTCTCCAGCGATAATCTTACGTGTTTTAACGCCAACTATACGCTAATTACGAATGCGATTTACTTTCTCGATGTGGAAATCAGCGATAACATCATAAGTGGCTATATATCAGACCCTCAAGAAGATCTTACAAATATAAACGATTCCAACACGCCGCGAAGCTTGATAGCTCAAATCGAATGGTCGAGTAGTCTAGGAAACTTGAGACCTCAAGCCTATTCGGTTGAAAATAATTATGGATCTTCTTGCGGCAATTCGAGTGAAATTACAACATTTAACTTTGCCCCAGTTTCGTACAACAATCAGGAAAGAGTAGTTAATACTTATAATAGCATGTACACCGTTACCAACTATATCTGTGGACTGGAGAATACAATTGCACTTACAGATTGGAAAGAAGCAATTGGCATCTACATCTCTCGACCCTCAATAGAACTAAAAAATTCTGCAAATTCTGCAAATTCTTTAAAATTGCATTCATTATTTTTGTATCTATTCATTTTTTTCTTGGTACTAAAAGCTAACGGTAAAATTTATGCATAGCAATGAAATATATATAGAAATATTTGTAAATATAATTTAACTAAATGCTACTAACCAAAAATTCAAAAATCTTTTATTTCCATTATCGAAAATCTTTTTTTTTTTTGCTATTAAATTCATCGCAATCTCTTAGTCAAAATTATAAAAATCAAATCTCTTCCTGGAACCACCTCTTATCATTAATTATAAAGCTGATAGAGTGGCTATAAAACTGGTAGCCAACATAATTTTTAGTCAGTGCCAAACGATGAGTTCCTCAGTAGCAACGTGCTTCATTTACCTTGTTGGTGCTTCGCTGTTGTTCAGTGGCATCTTGGCAAAGCCAAGTATTAACCATCTTTCCAAGGATGTGGCACTGGAGCAGACAAGAGGATACACAGTGTATCCCGAACAATTTCGAGTGAACATTCAAACACAGACCTCGAAAAGTTATACGGGATTTCGCAGTGCTTTCCAATGGACGGTAGGAAAATCTGTCAGCAGTAATCAAGGGATTCAAAACTCAATGCAATTCACAATTGAGGATGCCACAAATGCCACAGTGCAGTTGACTGGAGAGATTGGATTCAACAGCAAAGGCTCACAAATTGGTGTCTTGTTATCCATGAATGAATTAGAAAGCAATTCAACTGGCTTTTCATACTCTTGCTCCAACGGATTTAATTTCTCCGTCGAAAATAATGCCTGTTTTTATTCGAACTTTAGTATGATTTCGAATGCGATCTATTTTCTCGATGTGGAAATCCGCCAAAACACTATTCGTGGTTACATTTCAATCCCTGTAGACGATCTTACCGATCTCGATGATCCCTACTTGCCACGCTATTTGATTGGCGAAATTAAATATACGAATGCATTGAAGGGAATAAATCCTCAGGCCTATTTGATTGGCAACTATTACGGAACATCGTGCAGCAATTCGAGTGACATTACAACATCCAATTACCAGCCGCAGTCATACACCAAAGCAAAAAGATCGAAAGGATATTTAATTGGTAGTTTCTATTACGTGTGGTGCGATTTAGAAAATACTATTGTAGCAACGGATTGGACTAAATCGGTTACTGTCTTCATCTCCCGACCAACAACTCAAATCAATGGCACAAGATCTGCGAATTCCATGGAATAGAATTCAACTTCTTTAAGATAACATCATCAAAAATAAAAATCACATAAAGATAAGACAAAGCTTATGCCTGCACAATTTGTTTCTTTCATATCTCATTCTTAGAAGTCAATAATAATGATTGTCAATTAATAAATGGTCAGCTACAAAAGCAATGAACTCGCTGTATTCCCAGTATTAAGTATACGATATTGAAAAACCACACAAAATATAGCACAAAAATATGATATAAAAAGGGAATAATTTGTATAATAACAAATAATAAAACTAAATTTGTTCATATTCATATCTGATCTGCAATATATAACCGATGTACCCTTTAGATTGGCTTTCCTAGAATCGAATCTTATCTATAAGTTGATCAAGTTGATATAAAATCAGCAAGCAACTTGATGCTTAGTCAGTCTTAGACAATGAATTCATCAACAGCAACGTGTTTTCTTTACCTTTTTGGTATTTCTCTGCTGTGCAGTGGCATCTTGGCTACACCCAGTAATAACAACTTCTCCAAGGATGTGGCTGTGGATTCGTCTAGAGGACCCTCAGATTATATGCAACAATTTCGAATGTTTATTAATAAACAGACTGCAATAAACTTTACGGGATTTCGCAGTGCACTCCAATGGACGATCGGAAAATCTGTTAGCAATCTTCAAGGCATTCTAAACGCTATGAAATTTACAATTGAGGATGCAACCAACGAGACAGTTCAGTTGAATGGACAGATTGGATTCAACAGCAAGGGCTCTGAAATTGGCGTCTATTTGTCCATGAATGAATTGGAAAACAATTCAACTGGCTTTTCATTCTCTTGCTTCAATGGATTTGAGTTGTCTGCTAAGAATAATGGTTGTTTTAATTCCAACTTTAGTATGATTTCGAATGCGATCTATTTTCTCGACGTGGAAATCCGTAAAAAGACTATACGTGGTTATATATCAATTCCTCAAAACGATCTTACCGATATTGACGATCCGTACTTGCCACGCTTCTTGCTTGCCGAAATTGAATATACCAATGACCTGAATCGAATAAATCCTGAGCTATATTGGGTTGGAATTCATAGGGAAACATGGTGCCGAAATTCATGTGATATTACAATGTTCACCTTTCAGCCACAGTCATACAACAAAACCGGAAGATGGACCAGATCTTTAGGTAGTAGTACGTACTCTGTGCAGTGCCCAGCAGAAAATACTATTGTATCAATAAATTGGGTTGCTCATCTCGCAGCCTTCATCTCCAGATCTACAGCTCAAATCAATTGAACACGAGCTGCGATTTCTATTTAAATGATGTGAAATAACATCAACATTGCAACCAATTTGAAATAAAAATTATTTAAATATAAAAAAGCAATGCTTATATAATTGTGATGGTTATGAATTTATGAAAACATTCGTATCTCGTTCTTGGAAGTCAATTAACACGATTGCCATCTAATAAATGGTCAACTACAAAAGCTGAAAGCTGAAAGTTAGCAATAAACTTGCTAATACCCTATATAACTGTCACATTTGCAGATCGGAAGATGATAAGGAAAGTGATTAATTTTCTTGTGAAATTAACAGTTTTGATCTGCTTTTGTTTTCGCTACCAATGCAACTATGCGTCATCGTTCCCAGAATCTGTCTAACTCTTTGTTTTTAAAACCGATCTGAACTATATAACCGATGTACCTTTTAGATTGCCCTTCCTAGAACCGAATCTTATCAATAACAATAATTTGATAAGGTTGCTATAAAGCTGGCAGGCACCGCGGTTTTGATTCAGTATACAACGATGACTTCCTCACAAAAGACTTGGTTCTTCGGCCTGTTTGGTTTATTTCTGCTCTGCAGTGGCGTCTCGGCCAGAACCAAACTCCCAGATGCATCCAAAGTTGTAGTGGAAACAAGGGATCATCAAAATCCTGTGAATTACATATCAGCGCAACCTCTCAGCGTCTCCACATATCCAGAACAATACAGAGTTAGTTTTTGGCCAATGGACGAATTGAGCTTTACGGGATTGCGCAGTGTCTTCCAATGGACAATCGGCAATATCTCAAGCATTGGAGGCATTCACAATGCGCTGGATTTCTCAGTCAGTGATGCGGTCACACTGCAAAATCTATATGGTCACATTGGTATTTATAGCAACGATTCACGAACTGGCATCCATTTGGCGTTCGATTCAGTTGACAGTTCAACGCCTGGAACCAACTTCACTTGCTCCAACACGTTTCCACTTATCAGTGGAAAGCAAGCGTGTTACAATTTCAACTACACTTTAACCTCGAATGGGATTTACTATCTCGATGTGGAAATCAACAATAGGAGTCTACGTGGTTATATCTCTGAGCCCCAAAGGAATCGCTCAACTATCGATGACACAAACGTGAAACGTTCATTGATTGGTGAAATGAATTGGAGAAACGAATTAACTAATTTGCAGCCTCTCGGCTATTGGGATGCGATTTCTTATGGCGATTCGTGCAAGAATTTGAGTGACATCAGCACTTTTAACTATGCTCCAGTATCGTACACAAGCTCGAACAGGACTCAGAGAACTTTCAGTAGTAGCACAATCACAAACACCACGAGCTGCGGACCACAGAATGTTATCGCATTGACGGCTTGGTCACCAGACGCTGCTATCTATATCTCAAGACCTCCAGCACAAATCGCTCAAAGCTGATCGGTGATTTTATTTAAAAAAAAAAAAAACCCCCGTTTCAGTCCCGATTAAAATGTTAAATTATAAAAGAATCGTTATCTCAGAATTGGTCATATAAATATATAAGAAATAAACAATGCTGATAATGAATTTTTAATCTTTACGAAAGTGTTTTATGATTATCTATATGGCAATTTATATTGTTATCTTTCTAATCGTTTGTACGAAACAATTGATTATTGGGGGAGCGTGTCCAGTTGTTATTATCACTGAGTGAGTTCCCTTAGCTGTCTACTCTCTATCTTATCATGAATACAAATTGAGACACACCATGATAAGCCTCCTAAGTGTGGCATAGACAGGTGGTTGACTACTCAATACTTCATTTGTTAACTCTGCAAAATGTATTTATCTAATCAGAATATAATAAGATAATCTAAAAACAATCGAAATTACTCGAATGAAGACAACTTACTCAATCCAAAAATATACTAGATTTCGTTTAAATTTATTGTTCATTTTAAATATATTGGCAATTAAGAATTTCCTCATAAAATATCTGCTTCCCACTTGAATGACTTTCGAATATATTTTGATTTTATGTGCACAATCATTTCAACTGACAGAGGCCAATAGAGAATTTGTTTAATTGCCAAAAAAAATAAAAAATAATAAATGTCAATTACTCGACTAGAAAATACCCAGCATAAAAAGGTTTGGATAACTCAAGGAATAAAACAAGTCAAAAGTACCGATTGTGAATAAAAACAAAGCATTGTGGTATTCATTTTAAAATATACCAAATTAGTATATTGAAAAAATACTAAAAATATTCCGGACGAAATATTTTATATACTAAAGAGTACTACTGCAAAATATACCACAAATTAAAAACATATATTATACATGAGGGCAGCTAGAAACTTGACGTTGTGGACGCAAGTGAAAATTGCACTTGGACGTTGCATTTGACTGTTTTGCATTGTAAAACAGTTGCACGACAATTGCCGACCAAAAGCGGGCAGCGGCACACGCCCTAACAAACAGACAGACAAAAAACTAAACGCCACAAATGAAAACTAATGATTTTCACTTTATGGGGGAGGTGCTGAAAGAGGAAAGGGCAGGGAGTGTAGGAGAAAATGTTGCAAATGTTGCCGCACGCAAAACTCGCAGCACGGAAGCGAATGCGCTCGAGTCCCCAAACCTGGGGACTTGGCATGGAAAATTTGAAATTTAATCGCTAGCAATTAATTTGGCCCAAATGCAGGCAGCAGGCAGCAGTAAGCGAGTGAGGCGAATGAGGCGCCCCCACAGTCAGGCAGCTGTGCCCGCTGTGCATCGAGAGTTGTTTGGGTCACAGCTGAACTCTCTATATATAGCAGATAGATAGGACCCCTCGTATGTCCACCTGTATCTGTATTGAAGTCTCTGTCTTAGTTTCTTTCTGTTTGTTTGTGTGTGGTCCAGGGAACGTTGCACGTTCGACATTTGGCAACTGGTCGCTGTCGCTGTCGGTGGCCAAGGAAAATTGAAAAATTAACAAGTATGAAAAGTGCAATTAAAGTGGGCCACAATCGCCGACGCAGTTGCTGGTAATACGAGAAGCAACCAAGTCGAATGCTAGGCGAGAGAGGATGACAACGTTCAGTTGGATTGCCAACTTGGTGGCGTTGTTGTCTCTGCACCTGAAACTGGGCCCGACCAATGTTGCCACTGGGCGGCTTATTAATCTGCTTTTAATTGCAACTACAACTAACTCGACTCCTTGTTGCGCACAGCAACTTGCAACTTGGGTACTTGTTGTAGTCAATAGGCTCCTCCCGTTGTTGGGCAATTTGCCATTGATTAATGTGCGCCAATTGTGAAATAAATGTGTTGTTGATGTTTCTTTTGCCCAGGGTCTGTTTGTTGGCAGCCCGCAACCTCTGGACACACGGGTGTTGCAGGTTTCTTCTTTGGCTCTGGGCTACGTTTGCAACCACGTTAATTGAATTATTGGCAGGGGCAAATTTGTGGCAGACACACATTCATATCGAAAGGAAGGGGTGTCGCAAACTAAAGTGCGCGGCCCGCTTATTGATTGTTGTTTGCTCAGAGGCGCCGGCCGAAACCATTGCAGCAGCAACAGTAACATGCAACAGACAGCGTAAAAGCTATCCGATATATCACTTCCAATAAGATTAGGGCAGGCAATAATTTTGTTCTAAAATTTCAGAGTGCTCTGTGCAACAGGTGAAGAATAAATAAATCGCACTTACCTTATTTTTGTATTCAAATTTCGGATGAAGTTATATTCCATTTAAATAAGTGAGCAGCTGCATCTTATTTGCGAAAGCTTAATTAAAGCTTATTAGAACACATACAAAATCACAACACACAGACTTAGGCTGCTGAATATTTCACTTTAAGTGACAGCTCAAATAGCTTTTGCAAGATGACCATTGCTGCATCTTATTAGCACACACATAAAAAAAAAAACAAATAAAAGACAGACTCAGGCTGCTTGCTATTTCACTCAATCAATTTTGCCACTGCTTATTCTTATTAGCACACACACACACACTTATCGGAATTATATTTTCTAAGCGCGGCCCAACAAGAGAACGAAATTTACACATATACACTTGCATAGAAATACACGAAATGAAACCGAGGAGAAACGATCGAAAAGCGCGCGCACGAAACTAAACGAAAGTAGTTAATACCCGAAGACAGCGATAAATTAAAAGGGCGCCGGAAAATATGACCACTGCTGCATCGTATTATCACACAACACAATAAAAAAAAAAAACAAATTACATAAAAAACAGACAATCAGCCTCGGCTTTTTTGCCACTGCTGCATCTTATTAGCACACACACACGCTTATCCGAATTACATTTTCTAAGCGCGAGCTAACAAGAAAACGAAATTTACACTAATACTTGCACAGAATTGCACAAACGAAAAACCGAAAGAGGAGCAACGATCGAAAAGCGCGCGCACAAAAGAAAACGAAAGGAGTTGAGACCCGGGCAATCAATGCGTGCGACAGTGACAACGATAGATTAAATGGCGCCAGAAAACGAAAGCACGGCTTTGCCGACCGGCACAAGGCAAACACAACGCATTGCAAATTATGAAAAAATGATTTTAAGTAAATAAACTGCGATAACTTTAACAAATTTTATACACTCGTTGCGCGCCTCAATACCGACAACCGTTTAGCACATATTGTAGGCCAATTGGACCAATTAAATTTCGGTTTTCGAATAAAAACGACGGAGCCACGACTCAAAGCGCACTTGAGAAGACCGATAGGTAAGTTAGACTGGACGATAAGCGATAAACGATACGCGGAGTGGGGAGAAAATCGAACAGACGTTTGGTAGTTGTGATGAAGATAACAAATCGATAGATCGTCCTTGAGAGTGCACAGCGTGTTTAACTATCGATTTCGAAAATTGCGCCATTAACATAAATCTATGTGATAATAGGCCACAATCTGCGGGCTTCTGGGCTTCTTTCTTCTTCTGCTCTGCAATGTGAACCCAACAATTACGCAGCAAATTAAAATCAAATAATTTAGACAGTAAATTCGCCAAGCCATAAAAATCACATGCAAATTATAGTGGCTGCAAACTGCGCCTGAGAAATTGTTGCAATTTACGCGATGCCTTTGCCACAGCAGACCATCGTTGTTTGTGCTGCCACTGCTGCTGCTGTTGCTGCAACCTCAGCTGCAGTGTCGCCGCTTGCGGCGCTTCAATAAAGCGCCCAATAAAGCCTTAAACAAATGAAGTTATTTGAGCCAATAAAAAATGGCAGCCCCCAAGATGACGAGGCGAGCATCCGACGGCGCATGTCAAATGGCCCAAATGACAAGTAAGCTACAGTCGAGTGTGCTCGACTTTGAGATACCCAGTAGCTTTAGGGAATGCATAAATATTTAGGTTTCAAGTTGGAGAGAAGGAAAAACACACAAGTTTAATACGATTTCAATTTCATACAATGTTTAATAGTTTATTCATTTTAGTGTAAATGGTATTTAACATATTTAGTATAATAGAAATACTGTATACAGATTTTAGTATAAATTGTACTTAACACGTTTAGTATAATTTAAATACTATATTCAGTTTATTGATGTTAGTATAAACTGTACTCAACATTTTTAGTATAATATAAATACTATATACACTTTATTGATTTTAATATAAATTGTACTTAACATTTTTAGTATAAAAAAATACTGAGGTTAAAAGAGATGGTCTAATGTTAAAATCCTCTCTAACTCCTCTTGGATTACCGGGTATTAAAATGGAAAATGAAAAGGGAAAGTTGATGCCGTTGGCCAGCGGAAAATCGCTTTGTCTTTGCGAAAAGATGCTGCCACAACACAAATGCAACACAAGCACAACAAGTGCCATAAATATTGACCTGCTTCCAGGGCTCTGGAGCTCTGTGAAGCTGCCTCCAATTTGCTGGCAGCAAACTTGGCAACTTGTTCTGTTTGCAGTTCTCTTCTTGGCCCTTTTTTGTTGTGGCTTTGCTTTGCTTAATGCACACCTTCGAGTCGGAGGCAATTTGTTATTGTTATTGCTGGCTGGTCCTGGCTTTTGCCTGGTCGAATGTTAATTATATGGCAACATGACTCTGGCTTATTTAAAGCTTTATTTATTAAAGCATTTAATGTAAATTGTTTGTAAATGCCAGAGGCTATCATTATAGTTTGACAGAGACGCTTTACCGATATTATAAATGTATGTATGCATATAAATCAATTCCGAAATAAAACCAACTCAACCACACACACAACAAAAAATCCTCTTTCATACTAATTAATATGAAATGAGGAATGTAGAATGTTTATTTTCCACCAAGTTGCCAACTTGATTCCAGTCAACACCCACGAAGTTGCAAGTCCCGGCTCCGAAGAAAGGTTCGACGATGAAATTGCTTTTTATACCAGGTATCCAGCGTTTTTGCCAGGGGTTTCATAATTTGATGACGAGCAGAAAATTGAAAAAGAATAAATAAAAAAATAAATAACGAATTGATGGCAAGCGAAAAGAATGTGTGTACAAAAACAAAAGACATTAATTTTTGTATGAATTAAATCAGAGAGAGTTAGAATAGAGTCGGGAGGGACTAGAATTTAGAATAATGATGTAGGTCAAATATGTTTTAAGTAATATTTAGAATTCCATTATGAAATTAATTGAATTTCTGAATGTAAAAATCTTTCGTTCTTTAAAATATATATTTTCCAATTTAAAATAAAATATATCTTTAGAACGGGATTTTCAATCTTAATTGATGATTTAAAGTCTAATGATAAGAAATTAAATACAAACTAATAGACTTTTAAAATGTTTAAAATAAAAAGAATTCCTTAGAACAGGATTTTTAATCTTAATTGATGATTTTAAAGTCTAGAAATGAGAAACTAAATCAAAATGAAAAGTTTCTATCGCTTTTTTTTTAAATAGGAGTCTTAAATCATGCTAAGATGGCCTATTTTGATATGTCTGTTATAATTTACGTAAGTATTTTGGCACTGACTTAACTTCCAGTTGGCATTACCGGGTATTGCGAGTTCGTGCATTCCCGTTAGGATCCCTTTTAAGTTGCTTTCATTGCGTTTCGCATATTTGATGCGCATAAAGTGGATCATAAAGTAATTAATGCGCTAAAATGCGACATTAAAACGCTGTAGGGCAACAAAATTTCTTCAGCCTCAGCCTCATGCAACACTGAGGCATCTTCGTGGGTTGCCCCACAACAACAACAACAACAAAGCAATCAATCTTTGGGGCAGGCGTTGTTTTTAGGGCGTGTTCTGTGTGCTCTGCGTTGCACCTACGCCAACTGCGCCCAGTCTGCGTTGTTGTCGCTGTTGCCTTTGGCTGTTGACTTGAAAAAGTCAAGAAGATTAAGACCCCAACGAAAGAAAGAAAATAAATACAAAACGTAAAGAAAGAGATCCCATAATAATTACAGACTCGACTTGATATTTTGGCATGCGTAAAGAAATTCTGGCAACGGTGCTTTTTTTCCTGACAGCGACTGACAGACAGCAATTGCCAAATATAATAAATAATTAGCCACAGAGGATACGGGGGCGTGGCCAGGCGAAGTGATGTGATGCATGCATTAAATCAAATATCGGCTAGAGAAAGTGCGGCTTGCTTCGACCCAATTGGCCACAGATAGCGACAGTGTTGTAAAGTGCGTGCATGTTCTTAGATAAGCTTACCATTTTGAGTAAAAAGCTCACGCTAGAGCAGTTGCGCAACGGTTGAGTGTGCGAGTGAGAGTGAGAGAGCGCTTGCAAAAGCTTTCCAGCTGATAAGTTGTTGACGTCCAGCAGCCGCGCATTCTATTTTAAACCGTCCGTGGCAACAGGTGCACAGCATAATTAATCAAAGCATTCGTAATTGTGTGTTAATATTTTGAGCAGCATGTCGACAATTGTGCGTAAACTAATCAGCACCGCAAATGCAGCAAAGCCGGTAGCGCCATACAAGTAAATACAAATGCGTGTGTGTGTGTGTGCGTGAGAGAGAGCTTATTCTCTTTGTTTTGTTTTTGTAGTCAAGCTGTTGTGGCCGATCGCACTGTTTACGTTTCTGGCTGCTTGGGCTTGGACAAGGCAACTATGCAATTGGTGCCAGGTGGCGCCACTGAGCAAACCGAGATGGCGCTTAAGAATCTGCAGGCTGTGCTCAAGGCAGCCGATTCCGATATCGATAAGGTGGTGAAGAACACGGTGTTTGTTAAAGATCTCAACGATTTTGCTGCGGTCAACGAGGTGTACAAGCGAGGTAAGACCTTTTTTTTTCGTCAGCGATAAGGCATCTACATCAATTTGAGCTTATCAGCTTGACTAATAAATGCTTTTGCCACGCCCCAGCAATCGTAAACACATTTAATTGTGCTCTCTGTACCATTAATCGCTTATCGCTGCTGCTCTTTCCAGTGTTCAACAAGGACTTTCCAGCCCGCAGTTGTGTTCAAGTGGCGAAACTTCCAATGGACGCGTTGGTCGAGATTGAGTGCATCGCTTTGACTGGCACTGTTTACACGGTGCCCAATGAATAGCAATTAACGCATTCCAAGCTGTAAGCAAAGAGAGCCAAATAAAAGTAAATAATTGGAGTTGATATTTTAAATCAAGGTAAATGATATGTTCTCTTTATAATGCTACTTTGGGCACACCTGATCAAAATTATAAAAACATGTCCTTAGTAATTAGTATATTTTCTAATATGCTGCAAATCTGGTCTCACTGCTGAATTATAGCTGCGTGCGCAGGCGTCGCTAATGTGAAGTCTTATGTAAAGAGAAAAAAACAAAATGGAGGGGGAGACACGGCAAACAACTTTGCATTTAAACCTTATATAGTTTACAATTTGCTGCAGCGGCAATTTATCTTTGTTTTAGCTGCTGTTGCTGTTGCAGTTGTTGTTGTTGTTGTCGTGCGGCTTTTGTATTATATTTCATCAAATGTTGCTGCATAAATCATTGGCAACATTCGCCACAAGTTGTTGTTGTTGTTGCTTTTTGGCAATGTTGCTAACGGTAGCCGGTTAGTCAGGCGCCTTAGACAAAGCGTTTATTTCACATTCAAATTTAAAAGTTATTCATAATGCCGACAACTTGTTGTTGTTGTTATAGTTGTTGTTGCTCCACATTGATGCGGCTGCCTTTTAGGCCATAGACCATTTTTGGGATCGCTTTTTTTGTTTTTGGATTTTGCTCATTGAAATTTCAGTGAATTTGTCTGCCACTCGACGCGCGGCTGTTGCATGATTTATGAAGCTTGTTGCCAAACTGTTTTGCATGCACTGGTGTGAATATGAATGCTTTTCCTCCAATGCTGCACGATTATTGCTCCTTATTGATTTTTTTTTATTATTATTATTATTGTTGCTCTCGCTGTTTGTGTTGCTGTTAATGTTTTGTTGCTAAGCAACAACAACAACACACGTTGCTGGCAACATGTTTAGCACCCGCAGAGCTGGCAACATTCATGTTGATATGCGTGGCGTGTAATTAATTCGAGGCGCATCACAGAAATTTACATGCATAAATATTGTAATAAATACGCATAAATTGATGACAACAAACTGCAACAAGTGGTGACCCGCTGTGCCACTTCAAGAGGGGCAGCGAGGAGGAGGAGGAAGACTCCTCTTCCAGCAGACATTTGACATTAAACACCTACGCAACTCTTTTGTTGTTGTTGTTGTTGTTGTGGCTTACCTCGGCTATGAAGTGCGGCTAATTAATATCGACGCACAGCCAACAGCAAAAAAGGGACAACACAGGCTTGCCACAAAGAGAGACTGCAAGACACCAACGCGGTGAAAGTGCGCATAATTTACACGCACGAGCCAAGGCAACCAAAAGGAAGGCAAAAGGCAGTCAGCGACTTCGTCTGCGGCAAAATTTAATACACAAATTAAACTCGCAAGTTTGTTGAAAATTTTTGGCAATTTGCTTATCAGCCAATGCGCTCAGATCGCGCAATCGCTAATTAAACAAGCCACATGCGGTAGCCACTGGAGGTGGAGAGCAACTTTACTGCCCCTGAATCGATATATCGTTTCATATTTTGTATATGCATACATATAATATAAAATTACAAATTTATAATCCTTAGTGCATTCAAAGATTAAAAAATATACGTTACTTTTCGTTTGGTATATTAGTATATTTTACTTTAAATGCTTTAATAAACTTGTAACGGAATGGCTAAAAGGGCTGTCTAAAATATTTAGTATTTTTATACCAAAAGTGTATATTACACCTCTAACGTGTTCTCTGAGCTCAACTGAAATGTTGCATACTTTTTGGCGCCAACAAAAATGAAGCTTCAAAAACGAAAGAAATGTAGCTAGCTTGCTTAAAAAACGTTTGAAAACGTTAAGAATAGCAGCAAGCTATGAAGGGCGGCGGTTAATAATTATGAATTAATTAAAATTATTACATCAAATTGTTTTTTAAAAATTATACAAAATTGTTACATTAAAATATACTCACATTTAGTGTGAATGGCAAAAAGTTGATACTATCGTTTGAGACCAGCTGACTACAGTGTGACCATCAACAGTAAATAAAATATTTGTTGGTATTAAAAAGCTATAAAATAGCTGAAACAATAAATAAAAATGCATTATTGCATATTGACTTCAATTAATAAATAATTAATTTAAATAAATAGTAAACTAACTAACAATATATTAAAATTCATGCTAGCAAAAAGCTTTTACAAAAATAGCGGCACAATTTTGGGAGATACACCAATATTATTTGTATTAGATAAATCCAACAGCAACGGTATATTTTTATCAATATACAGTGGTATTAATTGCAAATTCAAATTGTGGTCACGCTGGTGCACAGCCGAATTCTCATATGATTTTTTTTTAAATCAATACAAATTGCAATGCATGATAACGTAATAAGCCACAATCAAGTGTATAACAAAACTGTGGCAAGAACAACAAGCGAGTGATAACAAGAAACTAAACAACAAATTCATAGCAAACAAAGTGAACGCCGCAAACGCAAAAAGAAAAGGTACAACAACAACAACAATAGCAGAAGCAGCAGCAGCCACACACACGCGCAAACACACAACATGTACACACATGCACAGACAGCAAAAACACACGCACACATTAACGCAGTTGGTCTCTTTGCCATGTATGAAAAAGTGAAATAGCAAAAAAGACTCGAGTTTTCTACTATAGAAGACGACAAGAAAAAACAAAAACAACAGATTTGTGTGGCTGGAAATAGTGAAGTGTTTTTAGTTTTTGACTAATAAATTACAATAATTAATTAATTGCATGCAGTGTGAGGCACATTAAACGCACACAAACACACATATAACAATTATTCATCGACGATTTCTAGCGCCCCGTGTGAGTTTTTCTTTTTTACATTTCTCTTTTACTGCCTGACATTGTGTACGTGTGAGTGTAAGAGTATGCGTATGTGTGTGCGTGTATGTGCAACAAAGTCGTTGAGCTGCTGCTACTGAAAGCGGACGAAAAGATCTCCGCACACACACACACACACACATAGATCCAACGCAGCAGTCAGAGAGTAAGAGAGAGAGAGGAGAGCACAACACACGGAGAGTTCTGTAACAAAGAGACTTAATCCGTCTGTCGCTGTCGCAGTTGCATTGCAAAAAAAAAAGAAAGAAAATAAACAAACGCAGTGAGCTTTCATCTTTCCTTTTCCTTTGCTTGTAGACGACGACGACGACGTCGCCCCCTTCACCGCTGCCGCCGCCCACAAAGTTCATTAACGCAACAAAAACAAAAGCGATTAGAAGACGACGACGACGACGTAATCGTTTGTTTACTAGAAGAAGAACGCTGTTGTCGACGCCGCCGCTGCCGCTGCCGACGTCGCCGCCGCCACCGCGGAAGCTTTTTCGGCCAGTGCTGGAAATAAAGTGGAGGAGCAGTGCCGTCAACGCCTACAAAATATGAATCTACGCGGCAATCCGCCCAAGAAGGAGGGCAAAATGCGCATACGCGCCTTTCCCGTAAGTAGTCTGTGGAGCAACGATGAGCCAGCAAAATTTGCAAATTGCGCGATACAACGCGATAAGATATTACGTACACATGAACGCAACTGATCTAATAGATCAAGCTTTAGCCGGCGTTGTATTGCACTGCTTAGCAACACAGCACAGTGTGTGTGTGGACATGCGGCAGGACATGTCATGCACTATGTCGAGTAACACTGCTGTGGGAATATCGCGATCCTTTTCAGCTAGGTTTTCCGCTGCGGTAGTCGAAATTTGGGTTAGCTTAGCAGGCTACTGGGTTAACGAAACAAAAAATTAGCAGTGTTGTCAGGTTTGACAAAGCTTCAACGCATTTTTAGTTAGTTTTTAAGTTCACCCAATTTTTAATCTCAACTTGGTTTCGACAAATTGTTGTTGTTTGCCCAACAAACACACAGACACACTCACAAACACAGAGCGAGCGAGAGAGAGAGAGAGAAGCAGCAGCAGTAGAAAAGAGACTCGAGGCATTATTGATGACGATACGAGTGCAGGTGGACACCTTGAATCCCTGTCGTCGAGGCGGATGTCAATAAGGCCAACGACGGCAACGGGCTCGGGCCGCTCGCGTCCGGCTCCAGCGAGCCAGCGCCGACAGCAACCGGAGGAGACGCATCCGTTGCCGCAGCTGCAAGTGGAGCAGCTGCTGGCGCCATCGCAATCGCATTACATCATCGGGGAGCAGCGCTATAGCTGGGAGCGTGCGCTAAGCGCTTCGGTTCCAGTGCGTTATCCAACGCAGGCGACACCGGCAGCATCGATGTACAGCAGTCGCCATGATCCAAGGATTGCACTCTTTGCCGCCACCAACAACAACAATCAACAGACGAATAATCTGAATAATCCAAGTGCTCGCAACAATTTCAACAATTTCCGATGTCGCCACACGCGCAACATTACGCGTAATCCTCTCCAGCAGCAGCAGCAGCAGCCGCTGCCCTTGAATGTGCCACTTTTGGTGGCTGCGCCACGCGCTTGTGCTGGCACCTCCTCAAAGCCACCGCACAGCGAGCACTCGTTGCGTGCCACAACCACAGCGGCAGCTGCCGGACGCAAGTATCCCTTGTGGCTGCCCGAGTACAAGCGTCGTGCATTCAATGTTAGCCCCTAAGAAAAGCTTCATCAATATATATTGTATCTCATCTTAAACACTTCCCATCTTCAACTCTCTTTGCAGGCCTCCATGGATGAGAAGTATGTGGAGAGCATTTGGGCCACATTGAAGAATGCCATACAGGAGATACAGAAGAAGAACAACTCGGGATTGTCGTTTGAGCAACTGTATCGCAATGCCTACAACATGGTGCTGCACAAGCATGGCACTCGTCTCTACTATGGACTGCGTGAGGTTGTCTCCGAGCATCTGGAGCAAAAGGTGCGCCAGGAGGTGCTCGAGAGTTTGCACAGCAATTTTCTGCCCAAACTGAATCAGGCCTGGACCGATCATCAGACCTCGATGGTCATGATACGCGACATACTCATGTACATGGATCGCGTCTATGTGCAGCAGCGTGGCCTCGACAATGTCTACAATCTCGGACTCATACTCTTCAGGGATCAGGTTGAGTACATCAATTTACCACACTTCCAACAATTCAGCTAATCAACTCTTTTGCAGGTTGTTCGCTTTCCGGAAATACAGAAGGCGCTGCGCGAAAAGCTGCTGGGCATGGTGCTGGAGGAGCGACATGGCGAGGCCATCAATCATTTGGCGATCAAGAATGCCTGCACCATGCTCATCACGCTGGGCATCAATTCGCGCACCGTTTACGAGGAGGACTTCGAGAAGCCGTTCCTCTCACAGTCGGCGGCCTTTTACAAATTCGAATCGCAAAACTTTCTTGCGGAGAATAACGCTGGCGTTTACATCAAGAAAGTCGAGGCCCGCATCACCGAGGAATCATCGCGAGCGGCGCTCTATTTGGACAAGGACACGGAGCCGCGGATTGTGCGTGTCGTTGAGGAGGAGCTAATTAAGAAACACATGCGCACCATTGTCGAGATGGAGAATTCGGGTGTGGTGTATATGATTAAGAATTCGAAGACCGAGGATTTGGCATGCACATACAAGCTATTCTCGAGGCTCAAAGAGGAGGGCCTCAAGGTGATAGCGGACACAATGTCGGCGTATCTGCGGGAGCAGGGAAGCATGCTGGTCAAGGAGGAGGAGAATGGGAATACGAATCCGATAACATTTGTGCAAAATCTGCTCGATCTCAAGGATCGTTTCGATCAGTTCTTGCTGCATTCGTTTAGCAATGATCGACTCTTTAAGAACGTGATCTCGGCGGATTTTGAGCATTTCCTCAATCTGAACAACAAATCACCCGAATATCTGTCGCTCTTCATCGACGACAAGCTGAAAAAGGGTGGCAAGGGCGTAAGTTTGCTACTCTTTATCATTAAATATATACTTTGATTGATTTAATCATTTTGATAGATGAGCGAGCAGGAGATCGAAACCATTCTGGACAAGACAATGGTGTTGTTCCGCTTCCTGCTTGAAAAGGATGTCTTCGAGCGCTACTACAAGACACATTTGGCCAAACGTTTGCTGCTCAACAAATCAGTCTCCGATGACTTTGAAAAGAACATGATATCCAAACTAAAGGTAAGCTTGAAGTGAATGCTTTAAATCAGCTCTTAATGAATTATATTATACTTTGCAGACTGAATGTGGCTGTCAATTTACATCAAAGCTGGAGGGCATGTTCAAGGATATGTCCGTTTCAAATACGATTATGGATGAGTTCAAGAGTTATGTAAATAATAACAATTTGTCATTGAGCGGCGTGGAGCTGACGGTGCGCATTTTAACCACCGGCTTTTGGCCCACACAGGTGAGCATTAATTGCTATCTATTACAAAAGAAAAGATACCTTTTTAATTGTGTGCTTTGTTATCTTTAAGACGGCAACGCCCAACTGCAACATACCCTCTGCACCACGCGAGGCCTTTGAGGTGTTTAAAAAGTTCTATTTGGACAAGCACTCGGGTCGACAGCTAACGTTACAGCCGCAAATGGGTGAGTTTTGTGCCTTTGAATGGTATTTTGTAATACCTAAATTCAATGCTTTCCTTCTTTCAGGCACTGCCTACATCAATGCCGTTTTCTATGGCCGCAAAGCGAATGACAGCGACAAGGACAAGGATGGGCCAAGCTCAAGTTCAAGTGGCTGCGCTGTGCCCACCACAACGCGCAAGCATATACTACAAGTGTCCACCTACCAGGTGAAAAGCAATTCCCATCCCCATTTAAAGTAGAACAAAACTGATCTCTAGCTCTTTTCATAGATGTGCGTCTTGTTGCTGTTCAACAATCGGGATGTGCTGACCTATGATGATATACACCAGGAGACGGACATACCCGAGAGGGAGCTGGTGCGCGCTTTACAATCGCTGTCCATGGGCAAGCCTGCCCAGCGTTTGTTGGTGCGCAACTCCAAAACGAAAACAAAAGACATTGAGCCCTCGGATGAGTTTTATGTGAACGATGCATTTGTCTCCAAGTTCCACAGGTGCGTTGAAGAGTTTATATAACTTATTTTACCTTACTAAAACTGTCTTCCTCTTTATAGGGTAAAGATACAAACGGTTGCGGCCAAGGGCGAATCGGAGCCGGAGCGCAAGGAGACGCGCGGCAAAGTGGATGAGGATCGCAAACATGAAATTGAAGCAGCCATCGTACGCATTATGAAGGCTCGCAAACGCATGGCGGTAAATCTTTAGTCGTAGAATACTTTATCCAAATCTTATCTCATATCTCTCATCGTTATCGTTATCATTTTTGCAGCACAATCTGCTGGTGTCGGACGTGACGTCGCAGCTAAAGTCACGTTTCTTGCCGTCGCCCGTGTTCATCAAGAAGCGCATCGAAGGCCTTATCGAGCGTGAATATCTGGCGCGAACGCCCGAAGATCGCAAGGTGTACATCTATTTGGCTTAAAACAACAACCATGAGGAGTGTGTGCGCGCATTCACCATTCTCCTTCCATCACATTCATCCCGCTTTCATTCTCAAGCTATATTAACAAAGCATAATACTCCCCGCCTCCCTACATTTCATACTCCCATCTTCAGCTTCATCTTCGGAATCACAGTTTATAACCAAAAACAAAAAATGTGCAGCTAAGCAGCAAGCAAACTGGAACAAAAAAAACTACTTTGATCAAGATGTAGAACTCAATAGACAAGTGCGAACGAAATTTGTAAGCCTGACATTCAAAATTGAACAGTTATTGCCTCCTCGCTCTTACTCCAGTCTCTTTCCCCACGCCACAAATGCTATTCATAATCAAATATATTATATTTTCGACTATTCTCTAAATTCTCCAAATACTTTTTGCTATTTATTTTGAATACACCACTTTTGTCACTTTCCAACAAGCAGCCATGACAACAACACATGAAATACGAAAATTGTATAGCAATAAGCACCTTCCACACACACTTCCGCCACACACACACACACACTTTCACACTCATCATAGATATGGTTGGAGAAGCGTACGCGAAGCAAAAAATAAGAATTAATGCATAATGCAAAACACTTAATTCTAAGCAGCAGTATAAATATAGCTAAAGTAATAAATTTATAAATGAATATAATAAATTTAGTGAGCGTTTGATGTACATTTTTACGTCTCCCTTCTCCTCCTCCTCCACCTCCTTCTCTTCCTCACCATTTCCCCTATCACCATTTAAATAATCAATTAACAATTGAAATCCCTAAAACGTAAGCGAAGAAAACGTTTCGAGATTCATGTGAAAAAGAGAGTTTAACACTAAACACACACATTTTTAAAATCGATTTTTTATAACTATATATATATATATAAAGCTAAACCACAAATATTCGTGAAATCAGGCTTATAAACTAAATAATTAAGTGTATGAAAGTTGTTCATCTACATTATTATTCATTATTAGTATTCATCGCCAACAACAACAACAAAATTATATGCCAATAATGTCAAAGAAAAAAAATGAAATTAATATTTTTGGCACATTTTCTTTTAGTCTTTGGAATTTTCAATTAAGTGAAATTTGGAATTATTATTGCTGCAAAGAGAGTCCGTAATAATTATTATATTATATATGTAAGCGCAAGCGAGCAGGCAAAAAAAGCACTGAGCAAATGCAAGAAAAAGAATTGTACATAATTTTTTGTTCTTCTGTATGGAAAAATAATATAAATAAAACGTATATGAGCGTTAACATTAACTTTGTACGTGTATTTGATTTGAAAGGGAATACTCGGATTATTTTGAATTTAAATTTAGTTGGCGCACTTTTAGTATCGAGTGGTAAGCTTATCGGAATTCGATAAAACGATAGAAGATGTGTTATTAACAATCGGTTGAAGTTAACAGCTGCATTTAACAGTATGGTGCCGCTGTTGTATCAATTTAACAGCATGCTGCTGCTGTTAATTATGTGTTGTGAGTATATCGATATTTTCTATTAGGATAAATGATCAATATTTGAGTTTCCTTGGCTTTTTACATTTACAAAAACTAAGAATTCTTTCAAGTTTAAATCCAACAAAATAAGAAGTTAATTAATTGAATAAGATACAATTTTTATGCTTTCAACGCACTAAAATAAGTCATTTTTATCAATAAGCGCAGAAGCTTAGTCGATACTTGTTATATTAACAATCTTATCGATATTATCCCAGCACTAAGCGGCATGCTTTTGCTCATTTTATTTGGTGGTGAAACGTGTGGCAGTTTTATTCTAACAGCACATCTAGGGGAAGTACCCATAAATATTCCCAAACTTTAACAGTTTCAAGTAAGTGTCTTATACTTTTTACAATAGTTTAAATGTAAGAAGTATAAATGTGAATGGTAGACTTTTTGAAGTAAATATTGTAAGAATGCATTAAAAGATATATACAAATGGAAATGCTGAATCAGAGCACTGAAAATTTAAAGTTTAGCAATTATATTTACATGCTTTTAAGCAAATTATATTTGTGATAAGATAGCCAATCTCCCGAGATACATTTATGAATCATGATCACTCGATATATGTAGCTTATCAGCAGAGTTCGATAAGTATCGACAGCCGAAGCAAGCACTTGATATTTCAAAAATCGCGCGAGGAGGTAAATAATTCAGAACTTTAGCCTTTAGGAATTGTATTCGTCATCTTGATAAAATAATAATTAAGAATTGATTTTAATTTTTAGCTCCATGGATGAGAAGTACGTGAAGTATGTTTGGATTATTCTTAAGAGTGCCATTCAGGAACTACAGAAAGAGAATCCCGGCCTCTCTCATGAGGAGCTCTATCACAAGGCCTACGAAGTGGTAATGAACAAACATGGATTCCGCATGTATAATGGACTAAGAGAGCTGCTGACAGATCACTTAAAGAAAAATGTGCGAGAAGAATTGCTTTCGAGTTTAAACACGAATTTTCTACCCAAATTGAATAAAGTGTGGATTGATCATCAGACTTCGATGCGCATGTTAAGCGATATGCTTGGTTACATGGATCGCAGCTATGCCGAGCCTCGTGGACTGGAGAGTGTCTATATTCTAGGATTGCAATTATTCAGATATGAAGTAAGCTGCAAAAACTCGATAGAAAACTTAACTGTAACAATGCAATTTTTACAGATCATTGAGCTTGAGGACATCAAACAAGCGCTGAGGCAGTATTTATTGCATTTCATAGAAGTTGATCGTCTTGGGGAGTCCATCGATGAGTTAGAGATCAAGAATGTGTGCACAATGCTTCACACACTGGGCAAAAATACACGCTACGTTTATGAGAAGATTTTCGAAGAACCTTTTCTAACTGAAACTGCAAAGTTTTATGAGCGAAAAGCGAAGAAGCTCTTGGAAAACAAAGATGTAAGTTTTGAACAGGAAATGAAGCTGCAAATTGTGAAGGAACAACTTCGACTTCGACAATATTTGGACAAGGAAACAGAGCAGAAGGTTGTACAATTGATGGAGCAAATAATTGAGAAATACAAGACTTAAGAGATGCCCATTAAACTAGTGAAATACAAAGTTCAACAACTACAAAATGCGTTTAGCTGGTAAACAAAATGTAAATTGAACTGCGTACGTGTCAAGTTTGGAATTTGCAAGGGGATTTCCTAAGATCAAAGTCTATAGTTTAGACACCGAATGATAAGCAAAGTCGATGTATTATTCATTTCGAGAAAGAAAGCAAAAAGTCGGAGATAATATTGTCACAACATTTTGTGAATATGTTATAGTAATAAATAAAATATATAAAAATGCAGCTTATGCAATGCAAATAACAAGAAATATATTGGTATATTCGTATATATTCAAGAAATTGCCACACAAATAGCCTGCTCTCTCACCCACATCTATTTTGCAAATAAACTTATCTAACTCACAAATTTTATAATTATTTATCAATTAGATTAAGGTAACTTTTTGCACCGCTCTTGCTCTACACTTTTCAGAGATGACTTGCTTATTGGCTTTCAGTATAAATATGCTAAGTTCTTTGGTAAACACTGAAAAGCAAAGACCGCGACCGAAACAGAAACCGAAACCGAGACGAAGACAGCAACTGAAAAAGAGAGAAGAGGAGGAAACAACATCGATTCAGGTTGAGATTCAGATGCTGACGCCAATCGCGTTGGCGATGGAGATGGAGATGACGATCCGCATCGATTCGATCTGACGCACTGATAAGGCCAGGCCTAAGTCCCAAGCGCAGCCATAGAGAGAGCAACCAGAACAAGCTGCCACTCTCTCGCAAGCACCAAGCGAACACACATTTCAATTTCAGATCTCGACTGGCAGATACTCTGCAAAAGCGTCTTACATAGAAAACAAGTAATGTACAGTCCAATTAAATTTGAAATACTCGCTTTGAATAAAAATAAAAATATACTTAATATATACAAAATTAATATACCACACAAAATACTTAAAATATACCGAGAACTATATTTGGTATATTCATACAGTGCAAAATATACCAGATTGCCAGCCAAAGCAACTAACACTCCTAGTAAGCAGGCAGTTTTGTCACACAAGAATCAAGAATATATAGTTTATGTGATCGGTGATATCTCCTATAAAAGCTACTAATATTTGTGCATGACTTTATTCTAAATAGAGTATTTATCAAAAAGAAGATCAATGCTTTGTAGGTTGGCTTGCTGGAAAGTAAAATACTGTGTAATAAACATACATTGAACATTGATCCTAACTTTATATTTATTATGATCCCTTGCTTAGTATATAACTTGATTAAATATTCAAACATTGCAATGTTTCTTAACTAAAAAAGTAAATAACCTAGTTTTCAAAAGAATGTTCTTATTGAGATACTTAAAATTTAAATATGAGGGTCAGATTTAATATCTTATTAGCTCAGAGAAACCTTACAGCTCAGTTCTGCTCTGAGATAAGAGCAGAGCTTTATAGATTGGACAGTGAAATACGCTGCTTAAATGTGACAAATACTCAGATTTCTTAAATATATCATTGTCATGAAATTTTCAGAATTCAAACATTGTAAAGACTCTTAACTAAAAAAGATATTAAAAATCTAGTTGTCCAAAAAAACGTTCTTATTGAACTCAAAATGGAAATATGAGGCAGAATAGTTGGAAGAGAAACTTTACAGCTCAGCTCTGCTCTGAGATAAGAGCACAGGATTCAAAAATACTCTGATTAATTAAATATCATGCGACTGTCATGAAATTTTAAGAATTAAGAAAAAGTTAAGTTTTTTAACTAAAAAAGTAAATAAAAGGTTTAATTTCCAAATCTTGATGAATGATGAATAAGTAATATTAAGTCTTGCCTAATAACTTTTTTCAATATCATGCGATTGTTATGAAATTTTCAGAATTAGCTGAGCTAAGATCAGTGAAGCTCTACTGCTTAGCTGAGCTGAGTGCCATCATACCCTCTGCTGGATGGCTACAGGGTAATGGCGGCAAGAAAACTGATATTGCCCATACTCGTAACAACGCAGCTCGCGAAGCTCGTGTGCACCCCAGACGCACATATTTCGAGCATGTGTATGGTGTGTGTGTGTGTGTGGAGTGAAGTGGAGTGTGTGTGGCGCTCAGTTGGCTGCTCAGTTGCCGTCTGGTCTCCAAGCGCAACGGGCAGCACTCAGCACGCGGTCTTGAATCAAAACGAAGCGAATCAAGAATTGTGTTTTTTTTTGTTTTTTTTTTTGGGGCTGAAACAAAAAACGTAACTGAAAAACGAAACTGTCTCGTGCTCGTTCGCATATATGTTTAAATATTCGCGTATGCGTGTGTACATGTGTGTGTGTGTGTGTGTGTGTGCGTAATACTACATATAAAAATAAACAAAAACTACGTCAGAAGACAACAAACAAAAGATATGAACACGCCGCTGTCGCTGTCGCCGTCGCAGTCAGCGTCGCTGCTGACGTCGCTGCCAAGGTTCGCCTAACGAACGAAATATCAATTTTGCAATTTTGATTTGTTTTTATTATTATTATTGAACATTGTTGTTGTCGTTTAACGGTTGCGTGTGTAAAGTGAGTGACCTTAGTGAAGAAACAAAAACAAACAAGAAACATAACCAGAGAGAGAAAGAGAGAGTGCGAGAACATAGCAGGCCAGCACCTTCTCTTCCACCCCCCCCTCTGATTGCTCTACTTCAAGCAATCAGCCATCAGCTGTGCCTTGAGTTAGCCAGCATTCACTTTTGCGTCTGTGACCTGAAACTGTTTGGCTAAACTTACACAATGTGTGTCTAGGCTTTAAATTCAATTCAAACTATCAAAGTTTTTTTCATTTTTTTCAATCAACTTTTTGTAATTTTTTGAGTAAATTTTTGCATATTCTTTTTCAAAGAACAATTTGTATTGCCCCCCCCCCCCCCCTTTAATTGTTTTGTAATGAGTCAACGACGCGGAGGATTCCATTTGGATGCCACCAGCATGGGGCTAACCACATCCAAGCCGCCCATTGCCAAGACCAAAAAGCAAACGGAGCAAACAACAACAACAAAAACAACAACAACAGTAGCAGCTGAAGCCACAGCGAATCCTGCCAAGCTGGAGCCGGTGGACTTCAAGGCGAGCGTGGAGCAGATGCGCGGCATTTGCGGCGATGGCGCCAAAATGAATTTCCAAATGAATGAAATGTTCCTCAAGCGACTCGAGTCCATCGACACCGAAGCCGGCGGCGACTCGGAGGTAATTGAATTGGTTTCGAAATCAACAAGTAAGAAAGCTACAGTCGAGTGTGCTCGACTGTGAGATACTCCGACTTCAGCTTTATTATTACGCTTGTTATTCGATTTTTTCTGATTTGCGGGGGCGGAAGTGGGAGTGGCAAAAATTTAAAACAAACTTGATCTGCGTGCAAACATAACAAATGCTGTCGAAAAAAAATTAAAGCTCGATCTCTTATAGTCTCTGAGATCTAGGTGTTCATACGGACAGACGGACAGACAGACAGACAGACGGACATGGCTAGATCGTCTCGGCTGTTGACGCTGATCAAGAATATATATACTTTATAGGGTCGGAGATGCCTCCTTCGATCTGTTACATACATTTCCTGCCGGCACAAAGTTATAATACCCTTCTACCCTATGGGTAGCGGGTATAAAAAGAATAAGTTTCAAAACTAAATCCATTTCTCTTTGCCAGCTGCGCTTGGTCACGCTTCAAGACTGGGTCGATCATCTGCTGCATGTCAACTATCTGCTCTTTGGCAACATGAGCGCCCTCGAGATGGACGTCTTCAAGAATACAATGAATGCTTTTCAAGCGCGTCGAGGCGAAGAGCAGCAAACTCTGGAGGAGAATCGGCGATTGCGCAAAGACATTTGTGCCATCATCAAGCTGGTGCAGGAGGCGTATCACCACAACAAATGGAACACCAACGACATCTGCCTGCAGACCATGTCCCTCAATCAGCTGCTCGGACTGCAGGAATCTCATATCCAGCCCCTGGAGAGCGAAGCCGAGAAGGTACGTAGCTTGAGAGATCTTCACTCAAGTTAAATCGTATCGCATTTTATTTCTTTTATTGTTTGAAATGTTTCTTCTCGACTTTCGACTGTTTAATAAATTTGTTTAATGTTCCGTTATTTGTGTCTGTTTCATTTCATTGCAGGTCACCAAGTGCATGCAATCGCTGGCCAGCGAAGTGGCCGCCAAACACGATGAAGTCTGTCAGCTGCAGGAGCAGCTCAAAGGCATGGACGAGATTGTGCAGACGGCGCGACAGAAACTAATCCTCAAGGACAAATGCATAGCTCAACTAAATCAGCAAGTAAGAGTTCCTATTTCTATTTCCTCAACCTTTTAGAACACACTTTATAAAAGATATTTCACATACAACTTTCAGGAACAAAAAAAAAAAAAAACTATTCGTTCAGTCATGAAAAGTTGAAAGATTAATTCGAGATTCATTTGATTTATTAGATTGTTTATCTGCTAAAGGAAATTCTGTTAAAGTAAGCCATATTTCTAAACACATTTTTGTTCTCTTAACAAGTAAGAGTGCCTACTTCTATTTCCTAAACCTTTTAGAATACACTTTTTGCACAACATTATCCATAGAACATTTAGAAAAAACAGAAAATCTATTCGTAGATTCACAATTATTTCGAGATTCATTTGAAATATGTATGCCAATATAATTAGATTGTTTATATGCGATAGAAAATTCTTAATTAAAACTAAGTCATATTTCTATAAACATCTGTTCTATCAGCAAATAAGAGTTACTACTTCTACCTTCCCTGAACCATTTAGAACATTTAATAAAAGATATTTAAAGTACGACATTTTGGAAAAATATAAAATCTATTCGCAGATTTACAAACAAATTTATTTGATTTAAAGAAAAAGTTCTTCAGACTATAATTTTAATGGGAATCTTAGTTTCAGATGCCTTTTAAAGAATTCTTTTAATTTCATTACCTACAAAGACAAATTCAGATATTTACAATAACATTTGTTATATAGTAGTATTTCCTTTTTTAGTACTCCATTATCTCAAAGACATATTCTGATATTTTCAAAAAGAATTTGTAGATATTATTTCAAAGTTTAAGGCTTACTTTTAAGTATTCTTTAATTTCTATATATATTCCATATATTTTCTTAATGAATGAATGCTGCTATGATATAATTAAAAGTATGATCACAAAATTATTATTGTAGCAAATTTTATATAAAAGAAAAGTTTCTATTGTCATTTTAAACATTTTTCACATTTTTATAAGACAAATTTCCTTACCGAATATTAAATGAATGAAATAATCCACACTTTTCTTTTAGCTAGTAGAGTTACAAGATTGCGTGAGCAAAATGTCAATGGATTCGAGCAAGGAACGTTTGGCAGCCATCGATTCCTGTTCTAATCTGAACTTGGAATCATCAAGCTGCCTTTTTGAGAGTCTCAATCAAAAGGATCAACAGACGAGTGAACTTTTGCGTATGCTGAACATTGAACTAACCGAGTTCATCGAATTGGTCAGCAAAAAAGATCTGCAAGCCATCGATCACCGTCGCAAGCTACTCTCCTGCTTCTTTGAAAGAATTGTAAGTGAATAAATTGAATCTCTTTTTAGTTTTCTTTATGATTTCCTAATTTCAATTCACAGAGCTTAGATCGGACTGCAACCTTGAATAACTTGAATTCTTTACGTAGTCAACTAAGAAATCTGGAAAAGAATCTGGAAGAGCTTGATACATCGATTGCTACCAGCTCTGAGATAATCAGCGATGAAGGCGATGCGCAGCTTGTGAATAAATTACAACGACGAATACAATCGATTATCGATAGCAAAAAGCAGCTCAATGTTAGAATACAACAACTGGAAAATCAATACAAATGTGTGTGTTAATTTGGTCATCAAATAATGATATAACTTTTAACAGAGATTTCAATTTGTGCTTAGTTCAATTGCTGGAATTGCAGCTTTCCTACGAGGCAGAACGTTTGGTAAATCAGAAAAACTGTCAGGCACTAAAAGAAATTGCCGATCTCTTTTCAAAGTTGGTGAGTTGAAGAATCTTTAAATAAAAAATTGTTATAGGTCTTTGGTTTTAAAATTTGTAGTAACTTTTAGTTCAATTCTAAAAATTTTCCAAAACGAATTAAAATTTCAAAATATGATAATTTTGCAATTGAGAAAGTATTTAATAAGTAAGAAAGCTACAATTGAGTGTGCTCGACTGTGAAATACGCACATTTGTAAATAAAAACAACACGTTGCTGTATTGCAAAAATACTAAAATATACCAAAAACAAGATTTAGTATATTTATATAGTACTATATTTAAAATATACCAAAGAGCATAAGATTCCTCTACATTAATATACCAAATACATACTTTGGTATATTTCATAGATTTTAATGGTATATTTATTCGGTATATTTGAAAGTGTGGAAGTATACCACAAAGTTACTAAAAAATATACCAAAGTCTATAGTTGTTTAAATTTAAAAAATGCTAAATTTGTAAATGAAGAAATATTTAATAACATAAAAACATAATTGTATAGTGAAGAAGAAATACTACAAAAATAGCTTTTATATCTTTATTATTATTATTATACTTCTTCATTTGACTTAAAACTTTTTAATTTTTAAAGTTTGACAAGTTAACAGCAGAAAATGAAAAAATTGGCTTAAGTAAACAAACAAGTAAAGTTAGAGTGGAATGCTAAGTAAATTTATATAAATTTTCCTCGCAGCGTCGCTCTAACTTCACCTACGAGGAGCTATACGATGAATCAACGAGCAATAATCCTTTCTGTTTGGCCATCTTGGAGATGCACGAAAAGCTGAATGAAGTGGACAACAGCAATGTGATGGAGGAACTCTGTCAGAATGTGAGTTTCAACTGCAAAGATATCAATCAAACCATCTATCTCTTTATATCTATTTAACTTACGATATCATAAAAAAAACCTTATCGCAAATTATATTTTTTGATAAATTTAGCCCAGCGACAAAGGAAAAGACAACGACACCAAAACACCGATAACAACAACAACAACAACTTCCACTACAACTTTTGACTAGATATCTTTGTCAAGCAGAAACTTAAGCATAGTTTAAGTTAGTTTAGCCAAGAAGTAAACTGCATTCCAAGTACTTTGAAATATGCGAGTACTAGGTCTATTTATCAGCCAGTTCCCGCCAAAATCGAGTCTAGTTCTATTACAATTTACACAAAACATTTTTTATATGATGTGTACATTCGAATCTATTGCTGGTAAATATATATTCCACATTCCTCTGCCACAATATATTTGCACTACACATGCAAGCTGCATGCCCCAAAGCGAGGGCTGTCATCATTGTTCTCAAACGAAACTTTGATGGGACCACAACATTTGTATAGCTCAAAAATGTATATCTTCCTATTGACTTTTCAAAATATCTGAGCTGCCATAAATATGTTTAATCTTAACTCTTTAAATTGTAAATAACTTGTAAAGAAGAAGTTTAGAAACTAAAATTTTAGCTGTTCCTCGTTCTAAAATATATTTTATATTTATGTATTAAGACTTATTTCAATACCAACTGATTGAAAATTAAATCGTGTTGAATCGCGAACTTCATTATAAGCAAACAAATATTTCGAAAATATGTTAATTAGTATAACAAATTCAGACTTATTTAAAATAAGAATCAATTGAAGAATGCATTATTTTCATAATATTTTTAACTACTTTCAGACTATTCTTAAATAAGAATAAATTCAAAATGAATTCGTGTTAAACCGGCAAGTTAATTTAGAAATAAATATCAATTAAATCGATTGAAGAATCATATATGTACATACATAATATTTTCAGACTTCTTTTAGATAAGAATCAATTGAAAATGAATTCGTAAAATTTTTGATACTTTAAGTTGTAATGCATATAATTCATTTAGACTTCTTTAAAGTTGGCTTTGAATCGCAAATTGAATTACATATAAAAAGAAATACTTTTTTGTATATATTTTATAAGTTCTTAAGTGTAAAAGTTGAAATAAAAATTTATAAATTCAAGATCCGTCGACCGTTTTTGAACTTGTTTCGTTGACCCTCGCGAAAAGTGCATTTGGCGAGGGTTAAAGTCATTCATCGTCATCGCTGATGTTGTTGTTATATATGCTTCAGGTTGCCGTCGACAGGTCGAGTTCCTGATTTATATACATCAATATACTCCATATACATATATATACCAATCGACAGATACACACACTTACATTCATATATATATATTTATTTTGTTTTGAAAAATAAATCGCAAAGCTGTCGACGCGCTGCGAATTTGTTTGTGTACATTCGACAAGTACAAATCGCGTCGCTTGGGTTCAACTGCAATTGTGCTCGAGTTGTGAACTCTAGACTCGACCTCCCACTAAAGGATAAAGAGAAGAAGTTACCTCAGGACCTCCTCGGCTGGGAGCGGAAATAGGTTTCGTGTTATTTATTTACCCACAATCGACACGCGATATGCGAAGTGGGCTGAAGATTTGGGGGAGTCACACACAAAAAGAAGAAAAAAAAATAGGAGTCGGGACTCGTCCTCGTCGAACGACGTTGCTATTTATTCGTGTGAAACAAATCAAAGACTTCGGAGCAGAAACGGAAACACAGTTGTGCCAATATATATCGCTGAATATAATAATCAGGAACGGTGTTGCCATTGCGCTCGCAACATAAAATCAAGACATAAAACAAACAATTTACCTGCCTTAATTAGTTGCACCCACAACACAAGCCTAGAGAACGGCGGCAGAAGGAGGAGAAGGAAAGGAGGAACACTTCGTCTTCCTCTAGAGGACGACGACTTCGTCAAGAAATTGGAACAGGCGTCGCCCCCACACACTCGTCAAGTGTGTGTCTCGCCAAGGCGATAATATTTCCAAGGTGGCAAGCCAACGTGACGGACGCGAACTCGGCTCGGAAACTCGCTTCATAGCAAAGGATACCAAAGGATACGCTGAGGCACATCGTCGTCGTCGTCGTGCTGCAATTAGCCAAAAGTTTATCCTTCCAACTGAAGGCTGGCAACAACAAAAAGTTGAGCCCCAAAATGTGCAAATTGTTTTCAAGTGGCGCCAAAGTGACTTCTTAAAGGTGCAAATCAAGTTATCTACAAGCTGTTGACAGCTGCATGAAAGGAGCAACGCTAATATCCTGTCAAACTTGTGATTATTAAATTATCACTAGAGAAATGTGGTGCAAAACTGACAGCGGAGCAAAAAACTAAGTGAAGTATAAAGCAAAAATGTATGGAAAGTAAATTATAGATATCGAAAATGGTTTAAAAAAGTATAAACATAAAATTAAAGCGCGTTTTAGTGAGCTTTTAAAAAGCTTGAGCAAGAACTTTAATTGAAAACTGCGAATGATCTGATTGCCGTCCCACAGAGAAGAATTTAAATCGAATATTGAAGTCAAAGCGTTTTACTGAGCATTTTAAAAGCTCATTTAATCAACTTGAATTTAAACTTACGGAAAGATTTAACTGTCATTGCACAGAAAAGATTTTAAGCCACCTAAAGAATTGTCTTAAATTGTAAACCTTATTATCAGCGCTTTTTAATGAGCTTTTCAAGCGCTTCTTTTATCAACTTTATATATGGATTCATTTAAATGAAAACTACAAAAGATTTAAATGCAATGCCGCAGAAAAAATCAAGTAAAAAGCTTTTTTAATAAACTTTAATCAGAGCTTGTAACTATAACTGCGAAAGATTTGATTGCAATCCCAGAACAAAGAATTTAAATCAACTAAAGCTAATTAATAAGAGAATTTTTGCGAGCTTTTCAAAAGCTCCTTTAATCAACTTGTATCCGAGCTTTAATCGAAAACTGTACGAAAGAAAGTAAAGAATATATAAAATATTTTGCATATGCTTTAAATCAAGCTTAAATGTAATAAGTAAGACTTCATAAACTTTCAAATCAAAGTTAGTCAAAAGTATTGTTCGTTCATTATTGATTTTAAGCCCGGAAATTCCGCGCTGGCTATGATAATAGACCTTTAAGATATGTTTTAAGTGCACGCTTTAGTTGCTTTACACCGTCAAAATTTCAGGCAAGTTAAACGATATAATTTCATGCCCAAGTCGACAAAATCGTGTCAAAAGAGTGAATCGAAAGGCAACGTCGAAATATAATAATAATAATAGTAATAATACATATCTATAAAACTATTGAGACCAGACTAACAACAACAACAACAACAACACCAATCTATACTCTGAAACCTGAAACTTTTGCCACCTTTCGGGGGGGCGGGGTGGCTTTGCGATTTGCTTTTGCTTTTGCTTTTCATTCTCGTGACAAAGTTTTAATAGCGATATTATTGAAATGAAATGAAATGAAATGAAATATGGTAATGAAGGCAAAATACGCGGCAGTTATAAATATTTTGAGCCAGCGATGCAATTCGATATCGACACGAAAGCCGAAGCCGAAGCCCCCGCAAAAATCATTTGACACCACAAACAATCCAAGTCCAATAATAATCACGAAAGGTAAACAAACAAAATATCATCATATATTCTGACAGCTACAGACAGCTGAGTTGTGTCTGGGTTCGGTCTGATATCGCTCAATTGACATCGAGGCTAGACACAACACAAAACAACACTGACAACAACAACAACAAATTGACATGGTAAGCATGAAGAGCCTTCATTCAAAATGATGTGTCCTCATTTTTTTGGTGTTATTCCCCATCAAGACTAACATCAGCGAGGATTGTCCGCATCGCCAGCAGTTGGAGCACTCGCTGCTCCACTGTCAGACACAATCCGAGATGCTTCAGGCGACGCGAGACAATTATCTGAGCATCATTGTCGAGTTCCAGCGAGATCTCGAGGAGCTCACGGAACAAGTGCAGCAGCAACAGCAACAGCAACAACACCTGCAACAACTGGAACAGAACGAGGAATCCGAACAAAGACTCTCGGAGTCGCCACACACTGCCACATCGGAGCTGGAATTACAAGTACCTAAAAGTGCAATACATTCTGCACACTATATTTATCATTTTCAAAGAATTTTAATTTACTCTCCAGAACTCAAATGCTACTTAACAAATTCCTTATTTTTCCTAATAGTTAAAAGGAACGAGAAAAAAGAATTTTATCATTTTCAAAAGCATCTATAAGGAATTTCAGTTTATTCTTGAGAACTTAAATGCTAATTACTAAATTCCTTATTTTTCCTATTAAGTTAAAAGGAACGAGAAAAAAAACTTCTTTAGTTCCTATTTAGTTTTGAGAAACGAAAAAAAAAAAGAATTTGTTTAGTGTTCTATTTAGTTTCAAGAAACGAGAAAATATAATTTCTTTAGTTTCCTATTTAGTTTCTATAAACGAGAAAGAAGAATTTTAATTTGGAATTTCTTTTTTTGCTATTATCATTATATTAACAAGTCTTCTTTCTTTCCTTTCTTTTATTTCTTTTTTTCTTATTTAGACTACAAATTATTCCTTCAATAGCATTTTCGTTTAATCCTTTCCCTAAATAAAAAATTATTATCATTTTTACTAACATAACGTATACGTAATTTCTTTTTGCAATGAGATACGCCAGAAAAACTTCGGATTACTTACTTCATTTTCATTATTTTTTTTTTGCAGTCAGTGCTTGACAAATAATTTAGTGTTCATTTTAATTCTATTATATCTTTTCATAAACTTTTTTTCTCTCTTCCTACCGTAGAATGAACGCTTGATAGCTCAAATACACAGTCTCAAATGCGCTCTCGAAGATCGGGAAGCACAAATCACGCAGCTGCGCAGTGTGATGGATGGTTATGTCGATGCCACAGAAACGAATCGCCTCAAGGATGAAATCTACTTGCTCAAGCAGAGAAATAGTAAGTACCAGAAACTAACGTTCAGGAATTTTATCACGATAGTTCTATATATTTACAGCTGTGCAGGCGCAAAAAATAAGTGAAATAGCCGCATTGTTAAAGCAACAAGAGGAGGAACGTCACAAGCTGTGCAGCAACTATGAGCATCTGCTCAATGCTAAGGATGATCAGAGCAAGGAGCTGAGACGAGCGAAAAAGGATGCACAAAATCTGCAGGATCGACTCTGTGACGTCGAAAGAACCCAAGAGGATCTCAAGACGGAAGTGAGTAAAGCTTTAGAGTCGAATTAGAGAATTCATTATTGATTATTATACACATTTAGCGTAAGATGCTGCGCGAGGAGATCGTTGCACTGAAGGAGAAGGAAGCGAGAAGCACAGGACGTGAGCGAGCGATGACCGATCAGCTGAGATCCCGCCAACAGGAGCTGGACAAATCACGGACGCTGCTCCGAGATATGCATGTGCACCTCAAGCACGAGGAGATACAGCACAAGGATACCGTGGATCGTTTGTGCCAGGCCAATGAGGACATATCACTGCAAATGCAGGCGATGTCCTGTGAGTGCAAACAGATGCAGCAAAAGCTGAAGTACGTATGCGGTACGATAGATAGCTCTCGATATATTACAGATTCCTGAAAGATTTACATGATGAACTCTTTGGCCAACTTGCAGAAAGCAGACGCTCATCGCTGAGCAGCAGCAAAAGATCATAGACACGTTCCGCAAGTGGAAGGATGCCCAGAAAAGATCGGATGAGGCGATGCGTTTGTGCATTCGAGGTGCCGAGGACCATGTCAACCGGCTGATGGACGAGAATCTGCGCCTTAGCGAGGAGTACAAACTGCTCTTTGGCGACTATGCGGTGATCGAAGCGGAGATGCGACGCGTCAAGAGGGCGGTCAACATGAGACTGCCCTCGGGTGGCGCACTCTCCGACGTCGTTGCCAGGGGGCAGAAGGTGCAAGAGGACGTGAGTCAACAACAATCAACCATTCCCTCAGCTCCAACTCCAACTCCTATTCCAACTATCAACTATCATTCATCAGCGGCCCCCTCATCCCCCCAATACGTACTTCCCGTCTACAGCTCCAACTCCAATTCCTTGACGTAAAGTTTGACTAACTGCCAGCTAATTGAATTTACCACTCAACCCGCAGATGGCAAATCGTTTGATCCTCATGCGCACCACCTCGAAGCGACTCACGGAACAGGTTCAAATGATTCAAACGCCTCCCTCGCCGTCTCTACACACTCTACCAGCGAGTCCAAGTCCCAACCAGCAGTCGCAGGAGTTGACATTCTCCACAAATGCTTGTAAACAATAATCATTTATACATTCATACATTTACATTAAGCATATAGCGAAAAACATTATAAGTGTAATACAACATTCTCTCATCCCATGTCCAATTTCTAAATGTTCTCTAATTTCCTAAATACACATTCGGCCAATCATTGTAAATTGTAAACTGTAGCGAATAAATTAATTATATGTGCTTTGTCAAAATAGTAGAGGGAATTTGAATTTTAAGGCGGGGAAGTACACGTGACATTCTAACGGATAAAGTAATGTCAATATCAGCAGTGAATTATTCCGCACGTTGGAGCAGCAGTTAAAAACAAAATGATGCGGTATCACGTTACATTTCTTCTACAGATCAAATGCAAATAGAACAAGTGCAATTAGATCACATACTATTTTATTTACTTAGCTAACCTCGTTTTCCAACACTACTACATCTCTATTCTGGCGGCCATCTTGCATTCGATGCTTCACTTCTTGCTCTCGTCCTGCAGCAACTTTTCCTGTTCAGCGATTGCAAGCAGTGCCAATTTGATAAGTGTTCGCTTCTTAACGCTCTCATCTCGCACCACATCCGCCTGTTTGGTTAGAATCTTAATGCGCACATCACTAAACTTGATGGCCTCCTCCATGCTCATTTCCAGATACACTTCCTTGCCCACGTTCACGAGTATTTTGTCCATTTGCTTGACGCGCGCCTGCATAAAGATGTTGCTGCCAATGTTGACTTGAGTCTTGTAGCCATCGGGCATGTGTTCGTCAAACGTTTGCAGCGTGTTCTTCAGTTGCACATATTCCATAATGTCCTCGTTGTAGCGATTGAGACATATCTCCAGCTGTTTGAGATCCTCCTTAAGCCGGTCATTGATGAATTCCTCTATTTTGGCCACGGACGCTGGGCTTTTAACGCCCGCTTTGGCTTGCGGTTGCATTGTTTTAGTGGTGATAATGCCTTGACGGCACTATTGATGTCAAGTATTATTATTTGTACATTTATTATTGAATTAAAATCGAATTCTTTTAGACTTGTTGCTTAAATATCGAGCTTTCTTATTACAGCTGTTTTGTTTAACGCCTGCGATGGAATGTGACCAAAGCTCAACTACTTGAATAATGGCGAGAAATTATACTAAAATGCAAACCACTTTCGAATTTGGTCTCACTCTGCTGTAGTGTGGCTTCGCACGCATTGCTAACGATGCGCTACAGCTGTTTAGTCAAGTCATGAACCATAGCTGTGAAATGCAGTGCATGGCCACACTACACCGTGCGACTGTTGCATGCTTGATTTGAATATTTATTTCTAATTGCGCAAATGGCCCGCAGCAACTGTCTGAGCCTGCTTGCTTATGGTTAATCCGAATCGCGGCTGATTTATGAGACCCTACTGGCCACTTTGAAATTCCGTTTCGCATTTTTATGTAATCAACTCGCTGTGATCTCTTCTCGTGTTGATAGTCGCGACGGGGCAACAAAAAAAAAGTCAATTGTTTGCGCACGCAATGCCAAAATGTAATAATAATTTCACATTGCCATTTTTTGTTTGTTTTGGTTTGTTTTTGCTTTGCTTTGTCTCAGCATTTGCAACAATGTTGCGCGCAAATCAAAAATTAAATAAAGAAAGAGCCGCCGGGCGTCGCAACACTTTTCATTAGCATATTTAATGCTTATTTAACCTTTGTGAACCTCCACCGAAATATTTCCTGATTTTACAGTAGGCGTTGACTGTTTGAAACTCCGTCGACAGCAGCTCATATAGTTCCATATCTCAGTCAGTTTTGTTTTTCTCCACACTTTGGCCTGTTTAAGTGAGTTTTATTTTTCTGTTTTAAATTTTTGTCGAACTTTTATTTTATACATTTTTTTCGGACTCAGAGCTTTTGTAAATCTTGCTTGTTTTTCGGCAGCACTTTACAATGAATTCAAATTCCATAAAAAGACTTTTGCTGTGGCCTTTGAAACGCTTTTCGGGTCCCGATGGCTTGCAACAGGTGCGACATCATGCACCTATTGTGGGACCTCCCCGATTTCGCTTTTCGATGGGCCAGAAAGCCATCTACGGCTGGGGATCGCTGCTCTTCATGATGATAATACCAATTTGGTCGCTTTACTCGCTACCTCGCTGGTCCGCTATGCATAACAATCAGCCCTGGGACGATGATGCACCTCCCAAAGAGGAGGAAACCTAGGACACGATTTCCGCAATATAGTTTTACACACATCCGAAGACATACACCACATTCATACACATGTTGTCCACACTTCGTACATTCATTTAAAAACGGTGACTTCGCCAAGATCTTTTCAAACTGGGGTTCAAGCAACCACGCCTCCTTGTTATTTGTTTACTGGATTTACACGATGTTAATATATAGTTGTTATTCAGACACATGTGCTTCAACTGATCATAAACTAAATGTGCAGACTGATGATGCTTCTTGCTCCTACACACAACACATACTCGTTGTACCACATACAATTAAAAAGGTTGGAGTTTATTCAAAATGGAATAAAATAAGGGCATTTCATTTGAATATATATGAAAAGCAAAAGAAAGGATGTGCTATTCATTTGCATAGAATAGAAGATCACAAACTAAAATGTTGCGTATACGTAACGTAGAATAATTCGATGATAAATAAAATATATTAGGAGGAGCTTCTCTGACTAAGACAACGTTTCCTTTTTGAATGCTTTAATTTAAAATAAATAAAATTAAATAACCGCTATAAATTGTGAATAACAGCAGCACAGTATTTTAAAATATATCAAATTAGTATACCACAGTACTAAAAACATACTAAATGCTATATTTATTTATTTATATAGAGTATAAAATGTGCCAGATTCTCATTGAAAGTGAATTCCTTTTTCTACTAAAGAATATTTAATATAATAAAAATCTCTCAATAGCGAAATATGTTTCGAATTTCGAAGCTAAATAAAAACAGACATTCGCTTTATGAAGAAGTTTGAAATAGTAACCACACAGCTTTTAGCCAGCTTGCTAAACACTCTAAAGGAGTCATTGGCTTTTGCCTGAGCTGGCTTAAAGCGGCGAGGCCAAAAAAAAAAAAAAACGAAGCCACAGCTAGCATTTTCCTTGTCATTTTCCATGTCGCCTGCCACAAATCAAAACCGAAAATCCCCCCCAAAAACAGCACCAGCAACAACAACAACAACAACAACAACACCACGAAGAAGAAGAAGAAGAAGAAGAAGAAGAAGAAAAGCAGTAAGAGCGACGACAACAAGGCACCGAAAAAAGCAAAGTGCCAACTTTCATTAAAAGTATTTTTCGCTCATTGCAAATGCAAGTTGCATTCAATTGTGTTTGCGTTTAATTTTTTCGTTGTTTTTCTTATTTTTTTTGTTTTTTGGGTTTGGGGTTTGTTAGCCTTAGAGTTGCAATTGGAGTTGGAGTTGAAGTTGCAGCTTTGCGTCCGTCTTTGACCAGGTTCAACTAGTCGCTGGTCGCCTTGTGTTGTGTTGTCTTGTCGAATCCTCATGATCTACAACAACGTGACCTTCTTTGCCTTCTTCTGCTTGCCACACGTATTTGAAAAAGTAAAAAGTGTCTGCCAAAGGAAAGTGAATTTCTTTTAAGCAAATCAACTTGCCACACGCCCTGCCCCAGCCACAGTCTCTGCCACAGTCTGATGCTGCAACGTTTGCCACCTTAGCTAGACGCAGATTTTTCGGTGAAATTTCATGCGCCATTAAACTGGTTCTGTCAAGTCCCCAAAGCAATGCCCGATCCGATCCTTCTCCTCCTCCTCCTCCTGCTCCTACTTCTTGTGGCAGCGTGTGAATGAGGCATGCAACAGCGACAGCAACAGCAACTGCAAGTACATGCCATAAACATGCTTAATTTTCATTTATGCCACAGTCACAGTCGCTGCTGCCACTTTTTCTCGGCAGGAAGCCGCCGTCGTCTCGTGGGCGGCTCCCGCCTCTTTTCCTCTCTTGCAACACACTCAGATCTCGAGCTCTGCTCTGCTCTGCACTTGTTGCCGCACGTTGCGTCAGTTTAGTGTGTCAGAAGCAAGAAGCAAGAAGAAAGTTGCTCCAGCTGCCTGCCTCTCTGCCTGGCAATTGATGATGATCCGGTTTATATTATAGTACGAGTAGAGTTCGGTTTTTTTTTTTGTTTTTTTTTTGCTCCATCGATGGGGACAGGTTCGTTGTATTCCTTTGGAGCATTTTACTTTCTGCGACGGCTGCTCAAATTGTTGTCCACTTTCGGTCGCAATTAATTATGCGATGCCTGCACTGAAAATGAAAGTGCGGCGCTGTGCCACAATTTCCAAACTTCAAACTCCAATCTCCCAATTCCAGCCACAGATTCTCCCGCTGCGTGTGGTCTTCTCTCTTTCTCCCTCTACTTATCTCTCTCTCTCTTTCTCTTTGCTAATTGGCAACCTGTCTGGCCACTTGCTGTTCTTGAAAGTGAGAACATTGTCGCAGTGTCTTCATTATCCAGCATCAAACGACAAAGCCGTCCTCCATCCTCGATTCTCATTCTCATTCCCATCGTCATCATCTTCGGGAGGCGTCTCATAAAAACTTTGCTTTATGATATGAGACTCTCTGCTCTTCCTGTCTGTTCCCTATCCTGGTGGCTTGCCCACCTTGGCGATTGCTTAGTTTATGACTGGATTTCGCTGGTAACCACAGCGTTTTGTGCCCCTCTTCGCTGATTTGTTGCGCCATTTAAAAGGTTCTGCGGTTAGCGAATGACAAATCCAAAGTTTTGCGACTTGCAAATACCTCTTAAACTTAGTCAGAGGATCTGAACTATAATCTGCAGTATTCTTAGAAAAATTCTTGCGAGTTTCTTCCTATAACATTTTAGGTTCAATCAGAAGTCTTGGGAGTTGCTTCTCATAACATTTTACGTTCAATCAGTTTTCTTGGGAGTTCCTTTCCTTTACATTTTATGTTCAATCCGAATTCTTGGGAGTTCCTTCTCTTTCAAAATCATGTTCAATCGGAATTCTAGCTAGTTTATTCCGCAAAATATCAAGTTCATTTCTAGCAAATTTTGTTTGTATCATAAGAATAAAGTTTACTATTTAAAAAACTGACTTACTTAGTTTGATTCTAAAAATTGCAGTAAAACTTATTCCCAATATAAACCCAATAAACCCTTTTATTGTAATAAATCCTTGAACTCACAGCTACAATTCAAAATGTAAAGTTGTTAAGTTATTAATCATGCATAACAGTAATTGATCTCCAGCTTTTCGTAAATGATTTTCCTATCAGAACTTCAACTCGAAACCCTGGCAAAATGATCTCAAGAACAACTGCTGTTGTTGGTTGGCATGGAAATGGGCTAAGTTTTTTGGGTCGACAATAAAATGGGAGTGTTGAGCCCTGAAGACAGTGAATAGCACTTAAATGTTTTGTTCTTAATCTGCCACAATAATGGGGCGGACTCCGTTTAACAACAGCAACATCAACATCAACTTCAGCATCAACTCAAAGCAAGTTAAAGAGTTGAATTGTGAACTTCCGTCGAGGTTGATTTATCTGTCCCTGGGCTACTGAGAATGCTGCGCCATTTGTTCGCATTAAGCTCAATTCGGTTGTTTGGCAATAAAAATTAAGCGACATCGAGTCAAAGTAAATACAAATAATAAAATTGAGAAAAATCTCCCACACACGCCCACGAAACAATTCCGATTCCGATTCGAATTCGGTTGTTTTTTTTTTTGGGGGCGGGGGGAAGGCAAAGAAACGATCGTGTCAGCGGCACATTTGATCTGAAAATTGGGTAGCTGAAAATAAACTGAAAACTGGGAAATGGGGAAGGAAACAATGCTCGCTTCGATATGAGATCGACTAAGACTGAACTGAATGCTTTTGGCTGAAGCTTAATAAGATTTGTAACCCCGTTGAGTTGAATTTGCCTCCGAGTTGGCTTTTTGCTTGGCTCATAATCGTTCAGGACGAGTCTCTGCGAGTTGAAGTCTCTGAGGCAATTGCTGCAGAGTGGCACAATATCCAGACACAAATTATATTAATGGTCTTTTGTGTTGTGCTCTGCTCTGCTCTGCTCTGCTCCACTGGCTGGCATTTTGTCTCTGCACGAATCACGTTTTAGAAATTGCATTGCACATAGTAACTCCCTAACTGCCTCCTCTTCTCCTCCTCTATTGACTGCATTCCTCCTGCTATTCTGTGTTATCCCTTCACCCAGCATCGCATGATCCGAGAGAGTGAACTAAACTAAACTAAACTGAACTCAACTGAAGTGAAGTGAAGTGAAGTCACTTTACTGTGACTGACTTGGCTTATTTTTGCGCAAGTTCTCAAAACAGTTTTTCGTATTTTGGTAACTTAAGTGGCACTTACTTTTAATATGTTGCCATTGCCCTCCGCCCAAAATGGGTCTGAAAACGACGAAGCGAAAAACTCTTCTGTGGCCATGTCTATTTCTTAGATATACAAATCGCTGCCGAGTTACCTGAAATAATTACATGCACACAAATTGGAGCGCTGTGTCATGGAGCCAGGAATGATTCTGCATTCGCATACCCTAACAGCGAGGGTATCTACGACTAGGGCATGGCTTTGTAACAGATATGAACAAAAGTATTACTATTAATATTTTGTCAAAGTAACGAATACAATTCCCTATTGTAATGTAAGAAAGGTTGTAACATCTATTTTTGAAATGAATTCTTTTTTAAGAGTTTAGTGAAAAAGAATGAAAGATTTTCCAAATTTCATTAGGTCTGAACCCGAAATAGATTTTTAAAATGACAACATCAAAACTCTGAACCCAAGGCAATAAGTAGAAAGAAGAGAATGAAAGATTTCCAAATAAAATATCTTCATTTAAACTTGAGTCCAAAGAATGATAGATTTTTAAAACGTAATCATTAAAAAATTTAACCCGAAGTGACAAGTGCAGAAAAATGAACGATTTTTAATAAAATTAAAGCTGATATCGATTCTTAAAGCAATCTTTCCAATGAATATAAAGCATTTGTTATTATACCCAAGTAAAGAGGCTACAAAGTGCACTATAAAGAGAATTCGTAGATCTATTATTTGATTCAAAGTAGAAGCTCAGCGATTTTGCTGATTACGTTCTGCTTTCACTGGTCATGGCAAATCAAATCGAAAGAGATCGTCTGTGCGAAATAGAAGAGACTTTTGTAGCAAGTTGGAGCATGGAGTATATTCCTCTGTCATATCTATGTCTATGTCAAGTGGTTGTCTCCGTCTCTGTCTCTTTCTCTGTCTCTCTGTCACGTGCACTTGAGCACGCCTTGCCTTTGTTGTTGCTGTCTTCGTCTTGAGCTCGGAATGACACGATACGTTTAAGCCGCTAAAAAATGATACCAAGCAAATACAATGTGCGTATTGTAAAACGTTGTTTCCGTAATGAAAATAGAAAATATCAAATAGTGCGACATTGCTTCTTCCTCTCTTCTTCTTCTTCTTCTTCGCCTTGTACATTATTTTGGCATTTTTCTAGGTTAGCTGCTCTGGAATTTTTCGGTCGCCTTGGGTTCAATGTGCGCCAATTGGGGCTGAGACTGAGTTGGAGACTGAACTGAGACTTAATCATGGGTGGTCTAAATTCTGCGACAACTGTACAACAAAACTGGAACTGGAGTAAGCGGCGATTTAACTTATCATTCTCATTTAGTATTTCCATTACCCTTAAGCATAATTATGCCTAGGCAAATTAGCTGAATTAGATTGCATAATTAAGAATGAACTTTAGTTTTTCTCATGAGGGGGGAAAAATATTCTCACAATCAAAATAATCATACAATAATAAAGGCAGGAAAAAATTGATTACAACGAACGAAGAACGAACACGTACGATAATCATAACTTCGCTTACCCTTTTTCACACTCGCTCGCTCCATCTCACACACACACACACACACACACTTCCAACGCTGTGTCTCTTTCGCTCTCCTTTGCGCGCAGCCATTTTAAGTGCCGGTCGGTGAGAGATCTTTCAACAAATCTCAAATGCTTAATTGCATCACGTTTTTAGACCAAGTTGGGCACACAGAATTATTACACAATTGTATTTGCGCATGTGTGCGTGTGCATGTGTGTATGTGTGTGTATGCGCGCAGACGCTGAACGAAGATTTTCAAGACGCAACGGGCAGCAGGCAAGTTGAAAAGAAGTTGTAAACGAAATAATGCACATTAAAGGCTACAATGATTTCCACACGTGAGCAGCAACGTGTGCACCGTTGCATTGCTTTTAAACACACCGACACTAAACTACACAACAACAAAAAAGCAAAAAAAAACACAATTTTTACACACACGCGCCATTTTGCAGCAGCCTTGCGAAAACTAAACTCACGTTCGATAATCTAAGCAAGCTATCAATGCGGTCTATCGATAACACTGTTAGGTAAACAGCAGGGAACTTTTAATTGCATTTCCCAATTGGAGCATTTGGCATTTGGCTGATTGCGGCAACAAGTGTCAAAAGCAGCGAAGCGTTGCATCCTCCAAGTTGCATAGCTGTAACTCTTGGCTAAATTTGGTCATCGGCTTAGCTTGACACAGAAAGACGGCTAAAAAGAGATTTGCCAACTTCAAATTGGAGCTCATTTGTTGTAGAATAAAACAAAATGTTTGCATTTCGTTGCAGACCAAAAACGGATGCGCATTTCCGCTGCGTCGTCGTAGCATGACAACAACTACAACTACAACAATAACAATAACAACAGCAGCGATAGAAAACAACAACAACAACATCCACATCCACACAGCCATGGCTGGCCACGCCTCCAATTGACCGAAGGGGCAACACAAAACAGCGCGACAAAAGTAATTGTCCAAAATACCACGCTTCGCTGAACAGTAGAATAACAGCTGAGCTCCAGAACGCTGTTAAAAGGGGGAGTCAGACTCACCTACAGAGTAGAGTAGAGCTTAATTCTAATTGGGTCACACTGGTCACTGCAAAATATGAATGAGTTTCTGACTTGACATCCAATTGGGCATATGCTCGTTACGTGTAGGGCATTCATCATGTGTAACCACATACTACAAGCGCATGTTTTGGCTCATTTATTTTTTTGTGCATATTTCTGTGACTTTCGAGTGCAATGATTCATCCAAGTTCCACTTACAGTTAGTTATGGCCAGCAAAGAACAAAGGCGTCTATGCTGCTGTAGGTTGAAGTTCGTTGCCGTTGGCGGCTGTTGAACTCGCAACCAACTCGCACTTGCTGCCATTGTCAGCTACCAAATTAAAAAAACATAACAGAGATACAAGAAAATAATAAAAAGGCTATTCGCAATGCAATATCGATGTTCATTCAATAATTCATTAGCGATTGGCGCAACTGTGACGTCACTGCAGCCAGCTGCAGCTGTACAGTGTGCCCCTAGTTGAGGACACATTTTTTATGGCCTGCTTGATGGTTGATTACGTGGGCAGGCACACACAGGCTGAACGGCGGCTTAATTGATGAACAGTGTTGCTAGAATATTTGAAGCCAAAAAATAAGCTAGAATTTAAATCAAACTGTTTGTTTTTAATTAATTTTAATATTGCAAACAATACATATGTTTATGTAAGTTAATGCCTTAATAACAACAAACAAGCGAAAGGATTAAGAAACAGTGAAAATAAGTGGCTAAATCTAGCCAAAAAATGGCCAAAAGCAACAGCACTGACAACTGGCAACTTCTGCAGTTGTTGCCAATTAATAAATAAGAAACTGCGTATGGGTGAAATTTTATTAAGACGCTCGTTAAAAGTTGCGCAGTCCGCTGATGCTGTAATAATATTGTATGCAAATCTTTCAGCTACTGCAGCAAAACAACACTCAATATTAAGTTACAATTTACGGCTCATATATCATAATTTGGTCAGCAGCAGCAGGCGGGAGTACTTATGGCTTATTAAATCGTTAAAACTGCACAATGTTCGATCTTGCCAACTGATAAGGCTGAAAACCTTGGGACATGGCTTTAAAAAAACTTTATGCAATTGCCGTGGAATTCACATTCCCCACATAGAATGTATGTTCCAAGATTAACTGAGTTTTATGTGCGGCTCATAACTCAGCGGAGAGCATTTCCGCCAAAACTCTGTTAGCCATCATTGTCTAATGTTGACCAAGTTTATGACCCCGCCGCGTTCAAGAAGTAATTCCAATAACAGAGCGCAATTCAACACGACTTGACCTTAACATAATTGCCTCAAATTGCACCTAAGGTAGGCATGTGAAATCTGCGTTTATGTTGCCAACTTTTTATTTTGGCCAGAAGCTTCATATACGCTTATCAGAGACTCGCAGCAGCAGCAAACACAACGAAAAACCGGAATCAAAACAAAAAAACGCAATGAGAGCGAGAGAGCAAAAGTATGAGAGCAAGAAAACAGCTGGGTTTTCATTCAATGTTAATGCGCTCTCGCGCACTGTAAGTTAAGAGACTGCGAGAGTCTCACTGCTAAGTTAACAGCAGTTGGTGTAGCATTAATTTGTAAATATGTCAATAAATTACATACCATATTAAGACAAATTTGTATGTCACAAATTAATAAACAACTAAACTGATTAGTTTATTACTGCGAAAGCTATTAAAGCAGCTTAGTTTTAAAGCTTTAAGACGTTAAAGTTTAGCGGCACTTTAACAGCGCCGATAACAGAGTTACGTTAAGTTGGCTGGTGTTGTGCTCAGCGTTGACATGCTGCTGTTACGGTTGCCGCTGTTATTCTGCGTTTAACTTTCATGACGATCGGACGTGCGTGCGCGACGTTCTTTGAAAAAATATAAGACGAAAGAAAATTAAATCGTAACTGAAAAATTATTAGCCGCGATTGATAAAGTGTGCAAGTTATCTAAAAGCGCGAGTGCAGTTAACATTTTGACGTCACGGCGAGCGGTGTGAACAAAACAAAACAGAATACGAAGAAAAATACCAACAAATTTAATTTGATTTGTGTTCTCTAATCAAAGCTTGCGCGTGATTTTGTTTAGCAGTCCGTTTTTAACTAACACACACACACGCAGTAGGGCAAAAAGTGAACGAAGTGCGCCAATTGCCCCTGCGTGCCCCCCGCTTAAGTCGACAAGCAATGTGTTGTGAAAATGCAAACGGCAAAGGCGCCTAATGGAGGATAGAAGTAGAAGAAGACGTAGAAGAAGAAGCGCGAGCCAATAGCAAACATAACGGCAAAAGCGGCAGCGACAAGTGCATAAAACGTGACGACCGAAAAAAAGAGAGAGAGAAAGAAAAAAAAGCAGTGCAAATAAAAATTTAGTTGCTTCGTTTTTGTGTTATCTGTGTGTCAAAATTAAAAAGAAAAAAGTTTTTTTTGTGCTACATGTTTTGTGTTTAACGTTAGAATATTATGTTGATGAGCGACCTCTAAATGTGTGTGTTTGTGAAAAATCGTAAAAACGACTACAACAACAAAAACAACATACATAAAAGTGACCGTAGAAACAATCAACAACAAATAACATAATTTCAAATTTCAAGTTGAAGAGTAAAGCAGATTTTTTTATATGTTGAGACGCACAGCAGCAGTTTTTTGGTTTGTTGCCTAAACACAACACCAACAACAAAATACTTGGACAACAACCACAAGAAGAACGTCAGCAGACTGCAAACTGCAAATTGTAACATATTAATACCCGAGACAATGACGGAACTCCAATTGGACAACAGCTTGACACGGGACGCTGACGTTGGCGCCGATGTCGCAGTTGACGCCATGGCAACAGCAACAACTACAACAGCAACTACGACAGCGACAGCGACAACAACAACGCCCAAGGCCACGGTCAAGCGTCGTCAGTTTGTGGAGGGCGAAACCGAGGAGGGATTTCTATCCACCTCACCGGACAGCGCCAATGGCGATGCACACGCACACGCACACAGCCACCCTCACACACATCCACACCCACACACACACGGAGCCGAGCTGCAGCCGAACTGCAACAGCGACACGAACCCGAACAATGTCATCATCGTCGGCGACGCTCGTCAGCTGTTGCTGCAGGCCTTCTATCAATGCTCCTGTGCCGACGAATGCGTCAAGCTGGACAACATACTGGATTCGTTTAAAGCTCCGCTCTCCGAAGATCAAGCCTGGGCGCTCGTCTATCAGTTCACCACACTCTACCACAAGGTTGCTGTCCAGGCTCATCATTGTTCCAGCGAAGATTACGACGCACAGCTGCCCACGCAGTTTGAGCTTCATTTGCATCGCGATGGCAGCGTGCACTTCTCGGGCAAGGAGCGTCAACAGCAGCAGCAGCAGCATCAGCAGGAGCAGCAGCAACCCCAGCAACAGAATCAACAAAAGCTGCAGAAGGAGTCATTGCAGCAGCAACAGGAGCGAAAGCTTAATGACAGCGCCAGCAGCAGCGGCGACAGCAGCGTTGTCATTAATCGAGGTGAGTACTCCTTTAACTACATACAATGTAAGTAGCGTAGTATGTAGTAGTTTACACTGTGTCCGTAGGAATTTTGAATATGTGAAGAGTACTTGGGAAAATGAAAAGTTTAAATTTTAATTTGATAGCAAAACGGGGCTGTTGTCTTCTCTTTAATAATATTTTAATCCAATATGTGAAAAGTGCAGTGAAAACTTTAATTTGTATTTATGTAAATATACATTTATAAAATTCTTATAAGAGATAGGTGATAAATTCTTTAAATTTTATCAGGAAATTTGCTCTAGTTTCATATATTTTTTGGAATAAATTGGTTGTACACATTTTTATCTAAATATTATACCACATTTCTTTGGAACTCTCTAATATTATGCTAAAGTCATGGCAGAATCTTCAACTTTAATTAGTGGTTTGCATTTCAGCAAAAGAAACTTGTTTTCTTGAATTTTTGCTTAAATCATCTGAATTATGACAAGTAACCGAGGGTTAGATGCCAAAAAGAACGTAGAAAAAAACAAAAACCAAAAATCACATAAGAATTACTTGCATAAATAAGTCTTTCGTAAAAAAACAAACGTAAAAAGGAGTTTTTAGTTCATGCGATTTGCAGGTTTTTTTTTTTTTGTTGCTTATTTGTGGAAAAAGTGTTGGAGGTCAGAAGCTAGAAGAATTACCGTAGTAGGGGTACAATTATGTGCTATGCTTGGACTATGAAAATTGAGCTGGTTAGCGTGTTTGGCCAGCTAGATTTTGTTGTTGACCAGCTGGTTGTTGGGCCGGAAAACCGGTTGAGTTTTTTGGTTATTGTGTTTTTTTTTTGGGGGAAGAAGAGGGTCTCGAGTGGTTTTTCGGCAAACGCTTTCATTTTCACTTAATAAGCGACAGTTAACTTCTTTCTTTCTTGGACATTCGCCTGATGTGCGTTTCCGTGTGCCAAGTGAAGTCAAGACATCCAATCCATCTTGGCATTGGCATCGCTATAGCTATAACTATAGTCGTTGTCGTCGTCGACGTCGTCGTCCACTTTCCCAAAACAAACAACCCACACAAGACTAGACAAGAAGACGAAGTCGAGTCAAGACAACAACTGCGATGACCTACGCTTTAAGTTATGCACAGAGTCAGCTTTGATTGAGGTTTTTCTCTCGCTCTCGGATTGCGTGTCCGTCTGTCTGTCTGTCTGTCCGTCTGTCCGTCTGTCTGCGTCTCCGTCTTGGGAAAGTGTAAACGGTGACTCCCATGGCGAAGGCCCATTGCATACCGCAGATCGTATACCGAATACCGTATAACGCATCCACTTGGCTATCAACTCTATTTTTCACTTTCTTTCAGTCTCTCGTTGCGTTTGTCTGTAATTGATGAGGGTCGCTCCATAGACACAGCAGATCTCTTAAGATCTTTTCCATTTTCTTCTTTATTCTTTCGTGTCGTGTCAGAGAAGATTCTGTTTCTGTTAATTGCTTAATCATTGGCTGAAACTGTCAAAATATACAGGTTGCTGTAATCTATGGGCTTTTAGATAAGCTCTGCTAATTGAAAAGAGGTCTTAGCATCATCTTACAATACCCAATCTTGACATTCTCACTCTAGGCGTGGTCTTCTCACGGGTGGCATTCACAGATCTTTGTTGCATTCTGTTCTGCATTCAATTTGAAACTCCATTCTTCAGTCTGTATATGGCCAAAATATGCGAGGCCTGTTTATAGCAGAGCAGAGCAGCAAAGGGCTAATTAGCTGTTTGCTATTAACTTGGCCTCTTGCTTTGGGCTACCCAAAAGAGGAAGTTGAACCAACATCGGACTTAATATGGGGAATTAATTTCGTTGTAATAATGTTGTAATTGCTGGGGTTATATCAATGTTTCCGCTTCGCGAGCAGAGAATCTTGAAGGTCTCTGTTAAGGTTTTCTATTGAACTTGGGGAAACTAACAGGAAATGATACGAAATATTGATTATTTTCTGAAAAATGTCAACCAATTAGTTTCTGTTACAATTACATCGGATTAATTTAGAATATGATGTCATTACAACTAATTTTTCCATTGATACTACATTATTTCTTACTAATATTGAAATCAGATTATTAGTTGGTTTTATTTAGTATATATAAATAAGTAAGTAATCAGTTTCTGGGCAGTATAAATCTCTGAATCAATTACTAGATTACAAATCTAGATTGATAAAGATTTTTTGAAAAACTTGAAAAAGGTTGTAATACATATATGTATATATTATAATAGTGCTGTTTTTAAGTTCCTCGAAATAGAATTAAATAAATTATAATTTCTTTGATTGCTATAAATCAGTAATTAACTTTTTTCTTTGTTTTAGTCTTTCTTCAAAATCAAACTGCAAATTGAGCTACTATTTATCAAGTTGTTGTGAAGAACTCTTGAAGCTTATCGCTAATTCAGTTGTTCTACAGCTCCGTTCATCTATCAGCGTTTAACTTTTTTGATTCGTTCGCTGTTGTCGCTTGCCTCTTGTCTTGCAGCTTTCTTCGGGGCAAATAGACAACACCTTGTAACACTTTAATTACCACTAATTTTTCTGCTGACGGAATCGCAGCCAAAGGCATCATCAGAAAACCACCTTGATCTATGTCTGTGTGATCTTGGTCAATTAGTTGCGAGTCTCTTAGCACCTTCTAACTACCATATACATATATTTTCTGTTTTGTTTTGCTTTGTTTTGTTTTCATTTTCGGGGCAGGTTCAACGGCATCCGTTGAGAACTGGGCAGAGAGCTGTTTCCATTATTCAATTCGAACTTTGAGCTGCTTTCAACTCGCCGACAACTTCCGACCGCCCCAATGAACAAAAGTACAAATCGAAACTTATGTGTTTTGTGCTTCTAACCAACCGCGAATCATTGATTGTGTTCTATGAGCAGCCTTCTTCCCTTCCCTTGGGGGTCTGTCTGGGTTCGTCTGGGGTGCCACAAAAGACATAAAGTGTGGGTGCTTTGGTGCCGTGTCTAAAGTGCAGTGTGTGTGAAACGTCAAACGACGTCGACGGCGCCGTCAAGTCGCCGCGCCCGCTGGCGCCTTGATTAGGCGCACAGCATTTGTAAGCACAACGCTTTGTTAAAAGTGTTGCTAACGGTGGCCAAGTAATATTATTTTTTGGCGCTCGAATCTGTCAACACACAAACTCGCCATTACGTTTTTCACCAGGCGCACAGCGAAATTAGAAATGTGCTGCAGCAGTGAAAGTTGCCACAGATTTGGGGTGGCTCCCCCCCTCTTTTCCATCCCCTTTTTTCCCTGAAGGTCATGCCGCATGCGCACTACGCGACGCCCTCTAAAAATTGTTGTCGTAGGTTCTGCGCCCCATCTCTTTTCCTTTCTCTCTCTCTTTCTCTTTTCTGGTCGTCAGCTGTTGATTGCTTTCGTTGAGTTTCCGCTTGGGGAATGGGCACCAAAAAGAAAAGCAGAAAAACTATAAAGAAAAAATTAAGCATTCTAACAAATTGTTGCCATTAGACAGAGTTTCACCCAAAAAAAAAAAAATAAAAAATAGATAGAGTTGAGCTTTACAATGACTGAAAGAAAGCAGGTTATTGAGCTTCTTTGCTTCAACACAACAACAACCTCAAAAAAAATCCCTTACTCATTATTTTGGCCAGAAAAATGACAGGCAAGCAAGCAAGATTTGTACTTTGTTGTAAATATTATAGACGGATGGGGGAAAATCTATCTATTGGGTCGCTCGTGATGATATTTCATTTTCCATCTCTTTGACTTTCTTGTTTTCACCCAAACTAATACAAAAAAAAAACACACTGTACAAATATATAGTTAAAAAAACAACGAACAACTGTTGCATTGGCTGAGCTGGACGCTCAACTGGTTTAATGTTTAAATAATTACACTTAAAATTACAACAAACAAAACGTAAACTAGAAAACATCAACAATATTATAACGAAACTATGACCCGCACTTTGCTTCAAATTGGAGTTGTGTTTTTTTTTTTTGTTGCTTGCTTTGGTTTTTTTTTGTGATAAATTTTAACTGTAGAAAATTGTGGCCCTTAAATTGGGCTAACAAATGGGCCACATCATTTGTTAAGTTTATTGGATTGTTGTGGATTTGCTTGGACTGCTGCCAAATTTGAGCATATGTAGGCTGAATACTGAAAGGAAACTTGCTTGAATTCGATTGGATTTCAAGGATAAATTTGCATTGAAGCAAGTTTCCAAAATGGAAATATTGGAAACGAAATTAAAGTAGTAATTTTTTATATTTATGAAATACTCATAAAATGTTCTGCACAATGGGAGTTTCATTGAATGACTAAAAGAGTTTTGTTATATATTTTATTTATAAAAAGAAAAAGATTTAAAGAAAACACTAGATAGCTCATTAGCTTTTATATGGCATAAAAAGGTGCTGAATAATGTAAGTTTCAAATGATTTTTATGATGTATGAAATATTGTAGAACATTTCTTAATATATTATTTATATTGTAAAAAGAAAATATTTCAAGACAAATCTAAGTTAAAGTTGTTGCTTGAATTGGAAGTCAAGGTAATGGTTGAAATAATATTTAAGTGTGCACATATGGCAAAGCAAATTGAATTAATAATTATTAATTTATTTGTATAAAATGACTATTCCAAGAATGGGATTTTTTGAGTGTTATACATATGCTAGTATTTCGTAAAATTTCTAGCATAAAAAGATTTCAAGTTAAATCCTTTATTACCTGTTATTTCTCATACAAAATGCTATAAAATCATACTATTTAAAATCATACATTATTCGTATAATTTTTCATATTAATCGATTTACTTCTCTTTAAAAATGTATATTAGATCTTTATAATTTCTTTAATTTATGTTACATCTATATTCAAATCAATACATTGTTAATAATTCTATATTCAACTGTGATCTTATTATTACACCGTGATAGATCAGTTTTCTTATTCGATATATATGTTTAGCCATTGTCCAAGCTGAATCATTTCACAACATGTGCAGCTCGCATTCAATCTTTGTGTTTCGCAATTGTTTGTTTGGCTTGTCCGAGTTGTTCCGGGAATTTGTTGTAAAGCGACAAAATACGAGGCCCAGATGAGATTAGGTAGCAGCTCTTTTGATCAGCTGTGGCTGTGTCAGGTCGCCACAGTGAAACCCACACAAGATGCATTTTATTGTGCGACTTGTTGTAATAATTTATGTTTCGTACTCGGCAGTGTTTTTTTTGTTTTTTTTTAGGTTTTTTTTTGGTTGCCTCAAGCATATTTGTTGGTTGCTCTAGTTTGAAAGAGACTCCAAAATTAATATAATAATTTGTGTTTTTTTTTTTTTTTTTGTATAATGACTACACAAATGACATAAGCGCAACGCATGACGACGACGACCACTGAACCTGAACCAAATTTGACGCTCCATATGCTCCAAATACACGCATTCATATGCATATGCATAACTACATGTGTGTGTGTGTGTGTGTGTATTTATTATGAAAAACATTTAAAGCAATAGCAACAGCAGCTGCCACAGGTCTCTTTTTCATCGTTGTTGTCATTTTTTATATTTCTAAAAAAAAATGTATTTGTGGCGTCGCCAAACTTGTCCACCTGTGCAGTCTGTGACAAGCCCCCCCCTCCGACCCACTTACACGTGATAGGCAACTGCATGTGGAAACTCTTTTTTTTAACATGTATACCCTGTATTTAGGGAAATGCAGTTGCTTGTTTAAGAGATCTGCAATGCAAAGCGAACTCTTTTTGGTTAGTGATTATAATTGAATGTAATAGTTTATTGATATACCATGTAGAACATTTGGTATATTTTAGTATTTTTTTAAGTTTTTTACTTGTTTACTGTATACTCTGTTTTGTATTGCTTGTTGGTCAGAAATATTATATTATATTATATTATTATATTACCAAGTATAACAATTGGAATATTTTAAAATTTCTTTACACTCGATTGTAGCTTGAAAGATTGCTATTGATATACCAAATAGAACATTCGGTATATTTAAGTATTTGTTTACATTCGATTGAAAGTTTTTCACCTGTATTGTATTGCTTGTTGGTTAGAAAATGTATGAATTGAATGTAATATAAAACTGATATACCAATTATAGCATTTGGTATATTTTAGTCTGTCTTAACACTCGATAGTATTTTGTATGTAGAAAGATTGCGTCGCTTGATTAGGAGATGTGCAAGATAGATGCACAATTTTTTGATCAGTAATTATAATTAAATATAATATTATATTGATATACCAAATATAGCATTTGGTATATGTTTGGAATTTATTCTCACTCAAGCTTAGCTTTCCTAATTGAATATAAGAAAAGTATCTATAATTGAATGTATTATTATAGCAATATACCAAATATTATATTCGGTATATTTTAGTATTTTTGTACACTTAACTAGAGCTTTCATAGTAATAGTTTTTGAACTAATTGAAATTAGTTTAAAGTTTTTATACTCTTGTACTTATCTGTTTACCTCAATATCATAATACAGAGTATTTGATAGTCTTACAAGCTCATGGCTAACCTTAGCGGAAAATTGTTATTGCAGTTTTGTTGGTTATATGATTTTTTGAAAGTGCGTCTCTCGCACATAAATCATATGATAATCCCGATATTGTTCGTTATATTCGTCTCTGGCGTATTTCTAGCGCCATTGTTCGATGACACTTGCTGCATGAGAAGTGCGTGTGTGTTTGGAGTATGGAGTGTGTGTGTGTGTGGGGTCTGATCTCAAGTGGCAAGCAACATGACCCTGAAAACAAACAACTCCACGCTTACCGCACGCTCTTCAGAGATGTCCAAGGCTGTTGAATTTTCAGCATTATAAATTTATTATAAATACATTTTGATGCAATTCGAACGCAATCACACAAAAAAAAATACGACTTCCAGTCGATGGTTTTGCCGGCGTCTCTATCTTATCGTTCCAGAAGTCGTCTATAAAAGGCGAATGTATTGGCGGCTTTATGGGAATACTTTAACGATTAACTGTGTCGCGTATAATGAAAACATTTACGAGCTGCGTCGCCCCAAAAACACTTGAGAATCGTTGGTTTATATATAACGCGGGTTATCTATTGGGGTTTCTTCTCCGATTTTGGGCTATTTTAAGAAAGCTTTTACATGGCACTGCATAATTAATCATAACTTGACTGTTGTATGATAAACATTTGTGCGTATACTTAATATAGTTCAACTATTTATATTTTGTTAATTTTCTGATAACATAACCGATATTATTTGTTGAATTTTGTTAAGTAGTTTATCATCATAAAAGCGGATTTCCAAAGGCTGCACAAAAGTATCTCTTCCAACACAATTTTTATGATGTGAAATCTTTAATAAGCTTGCTGTGACATCTACGCTGAGATGTTATTTGTAACATTAAGTCGAATTTCCAGCGTTTTCCCAGCCATCAAAGTAATCCCAATACAATAAGTATTGTGTGCACAGATTTTACTATATTATTAGCATAATAATAAGACATGTGTGTCATGCGTTTAGCATTATTTTCATGTTTCCCAACTACAATCCCACACACACACACAAAACGCATGGCACATATTTACACAGTAACTGGCAATTGCCCGCCCCTCCATCTCCTCCACCTCCTCCGTTTCTTTCTCCACCTGACTGTCAATAAAAAAAAAACAGCCACAAAGATCGTTTCCATTCTTCAGTTTTGGAATTAAGTTGCATAATCAATGGATATTTTTGTACTCTATGTGAGACGATAATGAATAATAAAAGGGCGTCTCCTTCATTTTTGGCTCCAAATGTCACTTTTGCTTTCGTCATTTGTCTGTTGACAACAACGACAACGAGAAATGGAAATGAATATAAAATGTTGTTTATGCGATGCCGAATTCCCAAATTAAATCGGACAAAATAGACAAATAGACAAAGGCAAATTTGTAGATGCATAAAATATGCCAACTATGTAAATTTTGCCAAAGAAATTAAAATAATTTAAACAGCAGCAGCTGCGCATGCGCACAGCAGCAACCACAGCAACCGCCACAGCAATAACAACAGCAACACCAACAACAACCTGTTGTTTTGGGTTGTTCAGCTAGTTGTTGTTGATTTTTCACTTGAGACGAACGCGCGCCGCCGCCGTCTTTGAAAAATGTGAAAGATGAAAGCGTAAATGCTGATTAAAGATTGTTTCTGTATATAAATATGTATACCAAGCAACACACACACACAAACACACACTTCGTTTTATATTGTGCATATAAAATTTATATTGTAATTTCAGCATGCAAAGTGAAAGAGGCACTGAGCTTCCACTTGAGCTTGAGAGATCTCAGTTCAGTTCAGTGAGTCGCTCGTTCAGTTGGTCGTTTAGTCAGTAAGTCAGCCACCTTTTGATAACAGATACTCACAAAACACAGCACCCACCACCGCACCACAACATCTCCGTCATCGTCGTCGTCTAATTTCACAGTCATCAAGTCAACGGTGCGTTGATGTCGTCAGGCATCTGTCCATCAGTTAGTCAGGCTCCCAGCTCTCTGCGAAGAAAGCGAGAGTTTCAGAGTTTCAGTTACCAATCTGTGAGTTAACTGATTTCCACTGACACTGCCACGCCCCTCCCCATGTAATTGTGTCAAAAACACACACTACAAGAAAGTTGTGCAAATGTGTGTTTGCAACAAAAATGCCACCCAAATACCCTAAACACACGCAATTAAATAACTCGCATTAACTAATCCCCAACTGCATAACAGCTACAGCAATGTTAACAGATCTTATCAGAAGCAGAAAAATTTGGTTGATAACGAATGGATTAAACTTGCAATTTATGTCTACCACATTTCTTCTTTAAACTGAATAAAGTCAAGGAATACGTACTTCCAATAGGGTTCTTTTGTATGAGGAAGTTTCTTTGGCTGACAATCTAGTATATTTTGCACTTTATGGTATTTTTTGCGGGTAGTACTGTATCAATATTCCAAATATAGCCTTTGGTTGGTTCATAATTAGGTACATTTTCAACTCTATGGTATATTTTGAATGTAATACTGTATTAATATACCAACAACAATACATTTGGTATGTTTTAAGTATTTTTTCAGTATACTAATTCGATATATTATGAAATTAATACCACAGTTTTTGCTTTTATTCAAAATATAGTTTATAGCACTTCATCAATATACCTTAAATACAATCTTTGGTATATTTTTCAGTATTTTTTGCAGTATATAAATTTGGTATATTTCAAAATGGTATTCATTTTATTCATATTTACCCTAAATACAATCTTTGGTGTATTTTTAGTATTTTTGCAGTATATTAATTTGGTATATTTTAAAATGAATACCATATTGAATACACTTTTTCTGGCCTTGGCGTTTGCTTTACATTTCCAATCAATTACACATCTTTAGTTTCTCCTTCAGCTGTGGCAATATTAATTCTATTAAATTTACCCAACAGTTGCGCGTTGTTTGTTCGAAATTAGTTTAATGATCGCTTCAAATACCGCGCATAATTAGTTTGATTGTTAAACTATCTATCATTTCCTCATGATGATGATTATCCAACGCAAATGCACGAATCATTAAAAATAATTAATTAATTTATAATTGAAAGTAAACGCCGCCATAAGGCCGACAATAATCGTAAGTAAAGCAGCAACACCAAAAGGTCACTCCCAAAAAAAAAGATTTGGTTGTAATGCAAATTACACTCTCGACGTTAATTAGGTGTCATCAATTGCAAAACTTCGACGCTGTTATCGACTTGGGATTGGTGTAAGTTATCGGCGTCTTAGCTTAGAGTCTTGGTGAAACAGAAACAGAAACAGAAAACGAAAAAAAAAATATTGAAAATTATGATTATTATCTCTTTTAATGCGTTGACTGCGATTTGGCGGTTTGACGCCTCTTTCTTTATCTTTGACTTTGTCTTGCTTCTTTTCTCCTCTTCGCTTTTGTGTTTTGGTTTTTTGTTGTTTTTTTTTTTTGGCAACAACTTTGCATAGATATGGGCATTATTTATCAGCGTGGGTAAGACAAAAAAAAAAGGTTTAGTCATTAAATAAAATAAAATAAAGTAAACTTTTTGCTGGCTCTTTCTAGCAGCAATAAATAAATATAAATTGTGCAAAACAAAAACAAAAAAGTATAAAGTTGACTTGCACATGACTTTCCTGACATTAGAAAGTAAATTGCCATGAGGCCACTTGGTCAACAGGCAGCAACAGCAACAACTACAAAAAAAAAAAACTATGAAGCAAAGTGCATAAAACTTTATTACGAAAATGAGCAAAAAGCATCGGATAAGCATGAAAATGTTTATACTTTTCTATTGAACTTTAACGTGGCGAACAATTGAAAGTAATATTGTATTTTTTTGTGTGTCTAGATTAACTTATTATTAAGTATAATAATTATTAATTGGATTTGCCGGGTTGGCCTAAAGGAAAGTGTTATTGCGCCTCTCACAATTCTCTGGGTAATTGTAAAATGTGGAGGCGTCTCTCTCTCTCGCTTTTTGCGCTTTTCAACACACTTCGATCAGAGTTTGAAAAGGTTTTGCAGACCTCAATGGCTATCTAATCTCTTTCAATTCATTAATGTGTGCCGATATTGTGCTGTTTCGCCAAGTGTGCAAAGGCCAAAACGTTGCTAAGTAGTTAAGCCTGGCAAAATATGAGAAGGTGAACTAAAAGATACTCTGTAAATGAATTTAATATTTTTAAAAAGTATTTGCTTTAAAACTTAGTTAACAGTTCAAATGTATTTGTTGCTTTATGAATTGAATACTAATTCATTAATATTTGTATACTTTTATTACAATTCTTGCTTATTTCCATTCAATTATGCATTATCTTTATTTGTACTTGTAAAAATCGAAATTACATCGATCTTAAGTCGCAGACTGTGGTATTAAGGGATATCTTAATTGCTTTGCACTTCCATCAAAAGCAACTGCTGGCCAACTGTTTTGGGCGTACGTGGGCCACACACTTGATCACCAATTAGAAATTAAAAATTTGACGCATTTGTGAGTCATCATTGATAAGAGTTCGATGATAATCGAATGGCGGTAAACAAGTAGAAAGCGCAAATATAAAACAACCCAAAAAGGTTGCAGCAAATTTTCAATTGAGGAAGTTGCAAATTTTTAGATCGTATCACAAATCTTAATGCTCTCAACTTCCGTTAAGAAGAGTACTCTCAGAAGTTGCTTGCTTTAATTTATTTCAAATGCTTCAATTACTCCAGATGCTAGTGCTTAATTCATCCATCCATTTGGCAAATAATTTCGTCAGCTTGTTATAATTTTGCACACACATGGGACTGAGCTTGACTAATCCACACTCTGAACTTTTCAAATCTAACGCTCGAATTCCTCTCTCAACGATTCCCAGGGATCGAGCGTAACGGCTAAAAAGACTCATAAATCAGACATTAATAAATTTCAATGTACGCGAAATTTCGACAGCTTGTGATGCGCGCCAAATGGAAATTCTTTTGGCTAAATGTCAATTAATTATTAAGTGGAACCAACAGCCGACAAACACAAAAACGAAAATGTATATTTATTTATTATTTAATTATAAAGTCATGTCATGTTCCATGCCACACAACATTTCTCATTCAAAGCATCCGCAGAATATATTTCTCTTCGGATTTTTTTTTTTATTTTAGTTGTATTATGATTATGCCTCCAAAAGACGAGGAGTCAGCTTCAAACTCTTTTTTTTTGTTTTTTGACCCTGCCTACCTTTTTTTCTGTTGCCTCATTTCCTGCGAAAGTGACGGACAACAGCATTATGATATCATGCTGTGTGTGTTTTCGAGCTCATCTTCATACTTTGTTTGTTTTTAGTTGGGTTTTTTATGAGCCAATCTTCCCCGCCCCTAACAAGTGTTCTGCTGCTTGCCCTTGCGGCTTTTTGGCCTAAAGAAAACGCTTGTAAGTTCAGAGTTTAATGTGCAACCACACAAGTGGCAGGTCATATAGGGATCGTGCTCTGGGCCCCGTTAAATTAACAGATCCCAAACATGATGATTGTACTTTTCCGGAACAAGTTATGATGTTGGTAACAAGCTATGGAAGACTTCCTTTAAAGATAAAAAGATATATATGAAGTGTTACAAATGTTGGCTGTTATAGAAATATAATGATAATGTCGAGTTTGCCTTGTTCTTAAAAATTTTGGAATACATTGATGTAATTGCGATGAGTTATTCCACATTCAAATTGCAATCTCTATTAATAAGATATTTGGGAAATAGATTCGTTTATAATGGTAAAAATGTTAAATTACAAAAGGTTTTTTGCAGTTTTGTATATCTTTCAATTTAAATTAACAGATTGTTGTACTTATTATTATTGTACTATTCATATAATGAATTTTCATATTATTCATATAATGAATTTCTTTCTATAAATAACTTACGAACACTGCGTCACTTTTATTGGGTTTGCACCCTTAACTTTTGCATACCATATAGATAGTTCTGTTATCTCAACGATCTTGATATTTATGCCACCGATCTGCAATAAACAAATGAACATGAATAAGTCACCAGTTTTGCTTTGGGGAGTTGTTATGTTGTTTTGAGGTATTTATTGCAAGTTGTGTTTTTTTTTTTTTGTTTTGGGCGTAGCAATTACACAAACAATTCACAAATGTCAGTCACGCTTAATAAACTTTAAACGAAAATTGGCGAGCCATAGAGTTCGTCCGGTCTGTTGGTCTGTGGTCAGTCTGAGGTTTGTGTCTCGCTCTGTAATCAAAAGCCGGCCGGTCAACAGCCAAAAACCAAAGCCAAAGCAAACCGAACCAAAAACCAAACCAAGCCAACCCAATCATCCAACCGGAGCACCTTGGACAATCAGTTGCTGAGTCAACTAAATGTGTGTGCAGGTTTTTTTTTCGGTTCGTTTTTGTTGTTGGTGTTGTCGCTTTTCGTTATAAAAAAAAAAAATTGCATTTAATTGTTAAGCAAAATGCCAAGCGCGTTATGGATAGAGTTATAGCGATTATATATCTGCATTCGTATTCGAATATATTACGTGTGATACAATTGAACCTGGCTCATTGACAATAAATACTCTGTATGAATTGGTTGTAAAGGGTGGCATAGAATTTGGGAAAGAGATTGGTTACTAGAGTTTTATGGAAGAATGGAAAAGTGCTTAAACCTAAATTATAATATAAGTTAATTTGAAGATATATTTATGTTTAACAAGTTAGATATTATTGACATAGAATTTTATAAACTTTTTCATTATGTGATCTACATTTAGTTTGAATATCGTATATATTTGAAAATGATAAAGAAACTTCCTTAAGATATTAATGCGATATTTAATGAAATTCTCCGGTTTTACTATCCGATTTTACTATTGTTTTCAATAGCAAAGTCAAGAGTTGTTGTTGCTTTATTTATTATATAATGTATTTCGTATATCAAAAGATAAGTTCAGTTAGCTCATATCCAACAACTTTGCTTATGATCATTGCCTAGTTATTCAATTCCTCAAAATATATATTTAATTTCATTATTATATCATCGTTTTCTATATCGAACTTTATAGATATCTTTAAGTTTGATAATCTTAGGCGCTTTACTTATAATGACTGCATATTTCTTATATACGAATTTCCTATTTTGATATCATTGTTTTCTACATTAAGAAGTTTACTTAAATTAAACTAATTTAATGCATTTTTCATTATCTTGAAACTTTGCTTATGATCATATTTCAACCCTATATAGGGTATCTTTGAGTGCATCATGCATTCTCCTGCAACATTCTGGCTTGTGTTTCCGTGGTGCTGTTGCTGGCCATGTCAGGTGCCCCACCCTGCAAAAAGCAGACCGCAACAGCGCCTCGTCTTGGCCCAGTCATGTCCGTATGTTTGCACAACATGTTTATGATTGCTGAACCCGTTTCGAGTTTTATGTAGTTATTTTTGTTACAATTTCTGCTTGGCTCTGTGACTGTCTCTGTGTCTGTCTCTGGAGTTGGATTCGGGTTCGGGGCTTGGCCATCGAAGTGCGGAAGTGCAAAGCGCAGCCAGAAAGAAAGGGAGAGCGACGTCGAGGGGCCAGAGAGAGGGAGAGAGACCAGAGACAGTTTGCATATTTAAAATGCAAAAAATGCAATTGGAAAAAGTCAACAATTTACAGTTTACAGTTTAATTGCAAGTCGCGCTCGTTACGCGTTTACCGAGTCAATTTATCATTAATGTTATTAATTGATTGACAGATATCCTCCTTATATTGGACAATTTTATGCAATTCCATTAATATATTTTCCTTATTTTCGTTTTCCGTCTCTTTTCACAGCCTTCGACAACCACAATCATCACACATCGTACCTCGTCTCTCATAGAAAGGTGAGTTCAAATTTTCTTATTTTTTATACCATTTTTTATTTTATTTATATATTTTGTGTGTGTTTTTTAATGGCTCGTTAAGAGCTTGAAATGTTTCACGTGTAGAACCGCAGAGTGAGAAAGAGAGACAGTTGGGCTATTTTAGAGTGCTTACCGATTAGAGATTAGAATTATGGCTCATAAAGTCGCTGTAAATGCGTTGAAATTTCGATTGTCTGTGGGTTGGTTCCGGTTCGGGCTTTAATTAAGTTTTTATGATTTATGGTAATGTCCAAGTTGGTTCTCCCAAATGCCAGCGACATGTGCAGCAATAGATTCTCCAGATTAAAGCGCCACATTTCCTAATTTGCATACAAATCAATCAGAGGTGCGATGACGGTATCAAGAAACTTATTGATGGTCAGAGACATTCGATAGTTGGCGTACTATCGATATAAAAGTATTTGTAGTATAGATTTGTCTTCTCTAATGAAAGAGTTGTCATTAGTTGTTCTATTCTACATAGTATATTATTCTTTTCCTTCTCATGATTTCTCCACATTTGATTAGCCGGAGCCACAGTCATTTGCTTACTATCGGTATATAAGTATCGAATAATATGCTTTGTCTTCTAGCATAGATATGTAAACATTAACAAAAGAGTTCTCAGTATATTTTCTATTCTATAGTATATTATTTGTGCTCGCTCTCATTGTATGCTGATTTCTATGGCACAATCTATTCATTTGATTAGCTTTCTACACGGTAATTGAACTTTTTCTGCTTGCTAACCAGAAATTAGAAACCCTTTCAGAAATTATGATGTATTTTCTTTATGAATTTCAATAGGCATGCCTAATGTGTTTACCCAGTTCTGATGTGGAACCCTCTTCGTAATTCGTATAATTACTAGAATTTTAAGACACTATTTCTTGTTTTCACATGATGCAAGACAATGGAATTGCCTTATGCTAAATAGAGATCGAGAGAGAGAGAGGGAGAAGAGCGAACGCCATTGAGTAGCAGCTGCATATTTCCCACACGCAGCCACACCCATTACAACAGCAGCAATACTTAATTGAAAACGGCAACTAGCAACCAGCAACCAGCAACAGAGAGATAGAGAAGAAGAAGACTGAGCTAAACTTGGCTAACTAAAAGATACATTAAAATCAAGGCGTAGTGAAACTCGCGCTTCCATGTTACGAACTCTCCATGGGGGCTTTGTTTCGCTGCTAAATGCAGCGTTGGTGTTGCAGTTGCTGCTGCGAGTAGTTTTAATTACCAAACCAATTCATGCCCCCAAAAAAAAACGTGGCAGCAGCAGCAACATCTACTAACGATCATCATGTGAATTCTCTGCGCCTGCGCATTTCCTCGCTCGCTTTTGCCTCTTGGCCACTCTTGGTGGGAACTCGCAACCTAAATGCATTCTTCATTCACTAACACACACACACACACACTTGTATACTTTCACACTCAACTCAAAAGGGAGCTTAGGGAGTGAGTATCTCTCGGCTGAAATTACCGTAAAATTGTTGGCTTGCAACGAACGCAGCCAACAACAACAACAACACTTTCACACATTATCTTCTTGTTGTCTATTTTGCTTTATGGCCTGCTAAAATTTCAATTTTATACTATTTTCCAAACATTTTCCACCTTTTCTTGCGAACGCTACCAAGCGTAAAAAGGTCCAAGTTCTTTGCCTATAACAATCCATTTATGATGCGCTAAATAAAGGCTTCTTAAGCCTTAAATCCAACTTAAACCTTTTATAGCCTAAGCCAAGACTTCCTATATAGAGTGATGTGTATTCGATAGAAAGTTTTCTACTTAAAGTCTAAATTATACACCACCATCAACTATATTCAATATTCAACTAGCTGCTGATCTTAGGTTGATCTTTGAGCTTATACAAAAGTCAAGGCAATCGTTAGTATTAATAAACCATTAAAATCTTTAGAAACTGAACGTAATTATCTCGCTAATGAGAGGTTCTTGAGTAGAACTCTGACTAATTGCTGCAATATTTGTACAACTCTCCAATCGATTGCTGACTTTTAGTCAGACTTCTTATATGCAATGCATAATAACTGTGTTGTTGTTGTTGTTGTTGGATCAACGCGATGACCGCAGACACAACAAGCTAAATTGAAATATATTTTGTGCAATTATCATAAATTTCATATGCTTTTGCATTTGGGGTTGTGTGTTGTTTTTTTGTCCAAAGGGGGATTCCCCACCCACTCAAAATGGGCGTTAAAAAAATTGCGACTGCAATGCGCAAATTTTCGCTTGGGTTCGTTTCGTTTGTTTAACAAACAGCAACAACAATTGAAAATTGAGTGGAAAGTGGGCAGCAGGGGGGCAACTAACTTGTGTAGAGGACAGGGCTCTCGGTTTCAATGATTTTGAGTGCCAGAGCGTGTGCAGTGACATTTTCCGCTAAACATGTTTGACCTTTGCTGTTGTTTTTTCTGTTTTTGTTTTTGGGCGCCAAAGTATCTGTCAGATACATGACTTAAAAGTGCTCGCTTAGTTAGTTATGCAATCCCAACTATCCGCAATCCACAAAACCGAAGAGACGCGGAACTTACTTTGTGTTTGGCACATATCATGTAACTAACTCTTTGACTGCCATTATGATGCAAAAATATATATTGATGATATTAGCAGTGAAGACGACACCGCAGTTCATAGATACACATAGTTGGTTAGTTAATACAACTACTTAATGCTACTACAAATTACAATCTGGCAGACTACTAACCGCAAAAGTCTTCATCAACGAAACCGCTTTGAAGTCAGCCAGTTTTCCGGATTGGCTCGTGATCGGAGACTGACTAACTAACTCGTTGACTAACTGACTGACTAACTAACTAACTGGCAGCTGGCTTTTTGAGTTTGATATATGTGTGTGTGTGTGTGTGTGTGTGTGTCTGGAAACTGAGCGACCAGGAAGCCTTCATCGCTGACTGCTGTGGTTAGGCAAAGAGACATCAGCCAGCAGCTAAGGTCGCCCCAAATGTCGTAGATCTCTTGAGGTGGGCGTCGCTTTCAAAACTGCAGAACAGTCAGAGAAGTAACAGCTTCAATTCGAAATTAAACAGCAATTAAATATGCTCTTAAGATGCAGATCAGTCGCTGTGCCAAGTTTCCTCGAGTTCGTTGAGGACAGTCTTTTGGCTTTGGCTTTGGGTGTCGCAATATCCCCTTAAAATGCATTGAAACTGTTTTAATTGTATTATGCTCTCTCAGCAAGGGCACAACTACAACTATAGTGAGTAATTTCCTCCCCCTCGCTTGTTGGATGCGCCTCACCGCACTCGAGTGCATGCGTAAACCTTCAAAAAAATAAAAAAAATCGAACCCGAACCTGAGAAAGAAAAGGGCTTGCCCAAAAAGAGTTTCCCATTGCATTGCCATAAATAGCAATTGTGCGCTATTTGTAGTTCAATTTACAATATAAACCAATAAAGCATCGACTGATTGACAGACCTGGGAAGAGGGGAAGAGTGTGTTGTGTAATTGGTTTATAGGTTTTCGATCTAACCAGTTGTGGGTGCGGCGACACTCTTGGGATATAACTTATGACCGACCCGCAGCACAACTCCGGTGACATTTGAGAGGGGGGCACAAGAAAATAGGATTACACTTTGACAGCTCTTTTAAATTGGGGCTAGGCTTACGAGTATGTGTGTTGGCGAATTGCTAAAGATGTCCAAATTTGGGGCTGGGCACACAGAAAATTAAGTAATTAAATTCTAAAGGGTTACAGCCATAACTGTAGATTAATTGATTTTGAACCCGGAAATTGCCAAGAGCAGCGCAGAGCAGGTATTGGACTTGGCATCTACTAAACGGTACTCACATAAAATATTCTAGACTCTTTATAGAAGTAAAACAATTAAATGCTGCACTCAATTATTAAGCAATTTTTAAATTATTTAATTCGCTTCAATTAGTGTGTTGCATGTGCCAACAGTTGTGTGTTTGTTATAATAGATGCCATTCTATAATAAAAACTAATTACTAAGTCGCTTCTCGCTCTCTCTTTCTATCTATTTTTCTCTGTAGTTATGTTAGATCTTATCACAAGCAACTCGCCACATAATCCAAATATTTAGACATTACCTCAGTCCATTTGTTTCTTGTGTTGTCATGTAAAGTTGTTGTCATATCTTGGGAATAGATAAAATTGTAAGCACACGAGAAGCCATGGCCCAAATTGTTGGTTATCAGTTAACAGACAAGAGCTTCACTGTGTAGCACAGTGTGTGTGTAGGGTATTAGCTTGAAGGTGTTGATGGATGACTGCAAAACTGATGACTACAAGCATTTCAAATGCATTCGAGTGACACATGTTCTGTGACTGAAAGAAGAGTGTAATAAGTATTCTTATTACAAGAGAGTGTGATAGACAAGCAAGAACCCTGTAAAAGCATACTACGAAATGAAAACTGAATTGAAATGCTGTTCTAACTATAAATTTAAATTTGAGATATGCATTTATTTGCATAAAATACTACATTATTTGTAGAATATATGCTTCGCGTATTTTTTTACCATATTTTAGTATATTTGCTTATATTGATAAAATATAAATGAATTAGCTTCATAAAACAGTCTTCGCTGTAATGTATATTAGATACTTTTTCTTTAATATTTATAGAATATATACTTTGAGTATTTTTTTAATACTATCATGTTTTGCTCTACCACATTTTAGTATATTTGCTGATATTGATAAAAGATAGATAAAAGAGCTTGATAAAACAGTATTTTCTATGACTTTTTTGTGATCTCTACACTTTGAGAGTTCTTTAATTATTATTAAGTTTTCTTTATATGTTTTGTGATATTGTAAGCATGTAAACTTTACCTTTCTTTGCCCTTCTATTTCACATATTTTCATCACTTAAACTTGGTTTTTTTGTTGTAAATATTTACTCTACTACTGTAGTACTCTTTTGTGTTTGCCAGCTGCTCAAATATTATTTGAATATTGAATTGCCACTTTGATGCTCAATTAAGTCTTGCAATTATTGACCACACACTTCTGTGTGTGTGTGTTTTTGGAGATCGACTCTGAATTTCAAGGTCTGACCCACAACAAATATTATTGCACAATTATTTGCTGTAAATATTATTATTGCTATTATTATTATGATTGTGCCATGAAATGAAACACTTTGCGCGAGTTTGTTCGAGTAATCTTGTCTTGTGTTTGCTGGGCTGACTCAGTTGAAAGTCTTTTTTTTTTTTTTTTTTGTATTTCGTGTTGAAGCTGTTGCTGTTGCTTAGGTACTCCCATGTTTCCTCCCCCTTCTGCTCTCTCTCTCTCTCTTCCCTCGCATTCTCTGGCATTGTTCTGGCGAAAAAGTCATAGCGCTTTTTTTGGAGCGTGAACAGCTGGCAGACCTGTTCGTACCTGTTCCATTTAGAGGCCCGCCCGTACTTTTATGGGTTCGGTACCTTATGCTGTTGCTGCTGCTGCTGTTGCTGCCACAACAAACGGCACCAACAAATGTTGCAAGTGGCAACAGCAACTGCTGCTGCTGCTGCCTTAAAAAACAATGCCTTCTCCCCACTTGGCCAGCAACAAATCGACTTGGTTGAGTGCCTCGCCGTTTGTTTTATGCTCCGCCTGAGTTTGGCTCTAGCTCTGCGTCTACTACAGCTTCAACTCCAACTCTCTTGTCTTTCTATCTAGCTCTATCTCTGTTCTTCTGCTCTGTGACCACGCTCTGTGTGTTATTGCTACGCATTTATAATAAGCGGAACCTGGGCACAGTGGGCGATTTCCTGTCAGTCGCGCTGGGAAAGCAACCAAGCCACTAAACATCTAGCTACCTACAAACCCAACTTGTTGCTGTTAAGCGAATTTCCTGGTAATAAAAAGTGATACTAAGGACAGGCTAACGTTATGACAGCTTCTAAGTAGTGCAGCGAAGAAAACGTAGTTCTTTAATGTAGTGTAGTATTGGAGTTTTGTGTTTAGTTTACATGGCAAACATCAAAATTCAAACAGGAACAGGATAATTTCCTTTTCAATATGAAGTGATAACTCTAGAGAGTGGTTTTATATTTGAAAGCTTTAAATTCTATTAACTACAAGAAGATTTGGTAATGAAATATTGCTTCAAGAGGGCTTTACGACTTTTTAAAGCACTAAAACACAAACTTTCCCTAGATAGAAAAATAAGCTAAGAATTCTACAAATATTCTTAGAATTTAGTGCTCTGAAAAGTAATCTGAAGATCTCTGTTCCTATACATTATTATTATATTAAACATTATTGTCACAACTAGCTTTGATCTCAATAAGTCGACACATTGATTGTTCTTCAGTTAATCTTTGGCTTCTAAAAGTTTGATCGCTCTTTTAAATTTGCCAAGTAAATTGATTGACTTTGCTTACCCTACACAATACTTTGCACCACTGTGCGTCTCCACTGTGTGCTGAAGACGCTGCAGCTGTTGCCTGTTGCTTGTTGCTTGTTGTTGCCTTTGCCTTTTGCTGTCGGCGGCGCAGGCGCATTGTTCTATGGAATCAATCAATTGGTTTGGCAGGCGCAGCACCAGAACTGCCACAGCCAAGAAGACGAAGAAGAAGATTGAGGAGATGGGGAGAGGCCTGAGGAGGTATCCATCGATGACGATGACGATGACAACGCGCACGACGTCAACATAAAAGTGTCGATCAACTAAACGCTGTCGGCGCTGTCTGTGTGTAAGTGGGGGAGAGCGAGCAAGAAAGGGGAGGTAGAGAAATAAAAGTCTAGGCCTAGACTTAGGCATGGCCAGCCAAGAGGCAACTTCATGGCTCGCTGAAGCAACTCTTCGTTTCGTCTCTGCCTCTCTTGCTCTTTGGCTGTTGGTGCCGATTCTTGCAGCGGGCAATTGTATTTATGGCTGACTGTAATTGCATGCGTCGTGACTTCAAGCTCAAATCCCCAGCCCATCCTCATTCCCGTTCTCGTTCTCGTTCTCCATCCCAAAACTGAATCCCCTTTCCAAATTTTTCACTGGGCAACGTGTGCGGCAAAAGCGATCTATTCTCTTCGTATTTCCATATTTTCTGTTTTTTGGGGGGCGCCTAAACAAATACTGCGCATTTTAATTGAATGTATGTCAATATTTGACAGTTGCCCCTGGGCTAAGACTCTGCCCAAATGTTTGCTGCTTGACCGTTAGGTGAAACCCAAATCCCAACTCTATAATCACAATGGTAAGGTTCAAGTGTGCAAACACTTGAAATTAGAATAAAATGCATTGATTTCAGCTCCCTCTATCTCTCTCTCTTTTTCTTTCTCGCTCAGTTGTCTTTCTCCAACCATTTCCATAGCTGTGGGAACCAATTGCGCTCACAATGAAGCCATAATTCTTATAACCATTGCCTTTGCCATGCCACATGCGAGTCGACGTGATAAAGGACTCATTAAAGCATCACTTGAATGGGCTGGTCTAGCAGCCTCGCAACTCGCAACTCGTAGCTCGTAGCTCCAACTTCAGCTTCAGTTTCAGCTTGGACCAAAACCCGGCTTCAATGTGCATACAAACACACTCTCGCAGTTGTTGTTCACTTGTTCAATTGCTTTGCCACTTTAGAAGGCCTCACAACACTCACAGCCAGAGCGAACCAGTCTTTAAGATACACTCGCCTCAGCAAAGCATCTATTAACTTGGCCAAGATCTTTGCAAAGTCAAGATAGATGAACTTGAGCCAGCGTGTATTGCTTTTGTATATGAAATATAGTTGAAAATTAGACGAAGCTAAAGTTTAGCTTAGATTTGCCTAAGTTTAATTTATCATCGATTAGGCTTAGAAGTGATTTTGCAATTGTTCAAGAGATAAATTGATTGCAAGGAGTGAATGGATTCCTCTATGATAAAATGTATTTTCTAATGATACATTTTGGGACAAATTCTTCAATTAATTCAGGGACAAATTGATCATTAATTAATCATCACTACTTTGTCAGAAATTGATAGAGTCTACTCTTAGTTTATTTTCAAAGCTTAAAGAGTAATGCCATATTTATTTAAATTTCTGAAAGCTTCAATATACCATAAACTATAAACTTCTTAGGGATCTTTAGGATTTATTTTGACTATTCTACAACTATAAAGGCTTCACTTTATTTCTTATGAATATGTTACCCTCTAATTAATCTTAGTTAGTGTATTAGAGTATTAACTTCTAGCTGTATCGATTCTAGTTTCAGTTTTAAAGGCTGGCTCGTTCGAGTTGCATATATTCAGCTAAATAGAAAGAGGAGGTAAAACGAGTTGCCAGTTGACTGTCGAGTAACAGTTACTTTTCGCTCTATACGCGATGTGCTGCTATACATAAGTATATACCATAATATTTTCCTATTTTTTTGTTCGTTTTTGGGGAGTGAGGCAACAGCTGCAGCGATGGGAACCTGGAAGAACCTGGAAGAGTCTCTTCTGGGAGGACTGGTTGTCCAGTCACGAGTTCGAGTCCCCATTCTCTATGCTGGGGTAGTATTCTATTTCTTTGATGTTATAGGCTGGCCCAAAACCAGCAGACGTCAATTCATAAGAAGCCACAGCCAGCTGGTCTCCTGCCTCAGACACTTGCAATTTGGTGGCATTAAGTTTGACTTGGGAAGTCGGAGTTGGAAGTTGAAGCTGGGTGCTGCCCATTTTTGTTTTTGTTGTTCTTTGAGTCATGTGCGAGTATTTCAATTTGGATGGCTTGGTGTGGTGGTAATAGCCGGGCTTGAACGTACGGTACTTGAGCCAATTACCCAATTAAACGCCAGCGTTTTGTGCTATCTCATTGCCGCCATCGCCCACAGCTCAACATAAAGCGAGTGAGGGAGGGAGGTGCAGATGACCAAATATTGATATCTGTGCGAGTTGTTTTGTAGGCATGGCCTATGGCTATTTTGGTTGATTTGAGTCATGTTCTAGAGGCGTGCACAATTAGCGTTTTGTTCGTTCCGTTCGGTTCCGTTATAGCCGCCTGGCCAAAAAGACAACAATGCGCCCAGGGATTATGTTTTGCCATCGACTCGTCGGTCAAACTATGAAACTTGTTTGCCGATTATTATCGATTGAGAGAGGCTTGGTCTCTTTTCTATTTTCTACCTTGCCAGTGATCCCTCTCTCTCTCTTCTCTCCTCTTCCCTCTTGACTCTCTTTACCAACTGCAGTGATAATGTGTGTGTTCACAAGTGGGAGACTGTGTTTTTTTTTTTTTGAAAGGCTTTTCCAAAGTTGGCCTATTCTTGAACTTTGTCTTCAAGTTTGACCAATTCGTTTTGGGGCTGGCCAAATGAGTTGCAAATTGTGCAAATATTTGAAGGTAATGCTCATAAATTTGCAGCTAAGATTAAAGAAATTAGCAAGATAATATTACAGAACTAAAAGGTACACACTTTTTAAAGTAATTGATTGAAATTAGTAAGAAAATTCTGGAGAAAAGAAGGGCTCACTTTGAACTTCCAAAGAATTAGCTTTTCATACTAAAGTTGCTTCCTTATAGCTTGTGATTTTCTATAACAATAATAAAGAAATCCTTAGATGAAATCTAATATATCTTATATATAATAATAAAGAATAATAGCAATAATAAAGAAATCCTTAGATGATATCTAATTTATCTTTCATATATGTTTTCCTCTCAAAAAAGCAGCCACTTCTTCGACAAATTTTGCAACTACAGTTACTTATTTTATGGCTTGTGCTTTGCCATGCAACTCTTAATGTTTAATTTATGTAAAACTGACAATTGCAGACTCGCTGCTGTGTAATGTGTTTTACCGCAAAAGATTTAAAGCATTTGTTGGTTGCCATAAAGCAATCTAACGTTTGCTGCTTTAACTATAACTTTAGTTTATGGTGATTCTTTGCTGCTGCTTGGTCTGTTGGCTATTCTTCGGCCCAAAACAGTGGCAAGCCAACGCCACATGGGACTAGAGAAGTGACTAGTGATGGGTGCGTGAGTGGAGGAATAAAAAAAGGTAAAAGGAAAGTAAAGTTATTCAGTATGAGTAAGAGTGACATCATCTTGCATATTATTGGAGTGTTATTTGTTAGATATTTTGCTACATTTTCTTATCGTGCTTTGCCTCGTGTCACGCTCCCATCTCTAGGCTAGACCAGAAGAGTCGCGTTCAGTGTTTTGTCTTGTGGCTTTTTGTCGCTATCAGGATTCACATTTTATGCAATTGTTTCCATAGAAAGAATGCCATGTATAAATACACAAGACAACGAGTGGCGAATGGAAGCCACCAGGTAGCAGCCAAGTAGCCAAGAGAGTAGCTCTTTAACTTGACTCGCACTTGAAGTTAGACTTGCTGCAGTTGCAGTCGTAGTTGGGAGTCTTTGTGGTGGTGTCGTATCTGGCCAGTCGTGATCAATGTTGGGCCCATGCAGAGCACTCGTCCACAGACCAGACTAGACAGACTAGACCAAGCACAACACCAACAAGCGACCTGACCAGCAGAGCCACACAAAAAAATGCGACGCCAATGTAAAGCAGCAAATGCTGCTGAAAACGTTGAAATGTTGACAAGGCGCTCGGCGACAACGATTAAAATCTCTGGGGAGCCCAAAAGAACGCGCAAAGTATCAGCCAAGAGACAGAGAGAGAGAGAGAGACAGAGAAGGAGAGATCACACATGGATCGAGAAAAAGTTACATTTGCAAAAAAAAAAGAGAAATAAATGTATTTCTTTTTCGCGTTTGTTTGTTTTTTTCGTAAATTACAATGCAATTTTTATGCCACACAAAAGGTTTTTCCTTCCACTTGGCCATTAAGCACTTTACATTCAATGTGGCAAGATCAAAGTGGGCGCAATTTATGGACGCAGATACAAAGATACGCAACCAGAATCGAGTGGCGGATTCAGATGGCGCAGGTGCGGCTATCTTAGCCATGTTGCCAAGTGCCATGTGACAAAATTTACAGTGCTAGTATCTATTGAATAATAAGAGAGTAGAATATATAGATACATAGAGATTGGTTTATTTTTGTAACCGTAGTATTATATAGAGTTATATACTGTTTATCTACAGTTTATAGAGTAGATTGGATAGAGGTTTCATATATATTTTATTTTGTGGAGTAGCCTTTTACTTGGTATATTTTTTTATATGTAGTATTTTGGTTCGATAATTTGATAAGGCTTTCATTCATGAGTTGAATTTGGTTATGTATTATATATGTTCAGCAATATGTGATATTCATTTATTAAATAGTCAAATAACATATTTTCTCAATGTATATATTTTTGGTATATTTTGTAGACTATAGTATTTTTGGGATGCAATTTTATGAGGCTTCATTCATTAGTTGATATTGCCTATGTATATGATCATCAAAATTTGGTATATTTATTAAATTTATTTATTTATTTTTGGTATATTTTCCTATCTATAGTATTTTAGTCGTTAATTTAATGAGGTTTCATTTCATGTTATTTAATTTGAGATTTTTAATTATAAATTGTTTATTTTTAATTGAAATGTATTCTACATTGATATTTTTGTAAGTTTTTCTTACACTTCATTTAGTATAACAAATTTTCGATAACTTGTTTTTACATCTTTCATAATTTGTTAGCTTCTGTATAATTGGTTTTTAATTTCTGTTTTTCGAATTTCCATTTTTGTTAGTAATCAGCTTTTCCTATATATTTAAAAGCTAGCCATAGCTTAAGTTTCCCATCCATGAGTCCATTCACTTGTCCATAGTGCGGTTTGTGTTATTTCTATATATATTTTGGCTGATATTATCGCGATAATTCGTGTCCCATTTACCTGTTGTAGTTGCACACGCAGGCGCGCCCGTCTCTCAAGTGGTTACTGCGGTTGCGATTGCGGTTGTAGTTGCGGTGGTTGCCACCACCGACTCCGCCGCCAAGCAGGTTATACAATTTTAGATTTGCGCTTTTCCAGTTTGGCAGCGACGAGTCTGAGCTCGCGAGTCTCGCGACTCAATGAGTTTGCATGTTTGACCCAAATACGAAAGCCAGAAGGAGTAGGCAACACACAACTAGAGAAAGATCGAAAGAAGAGACCAAAGAGAGTGGGGGAAGGGAAGAAGTTGCAAGAATTATGAACTTTGTGTTTGGCAAATAGAAAAGGTTCCATTCAGTTCACACATATCATAACAAAAGGTATAAAAGATACTCCACTCGACTTATCAGTTGAGATATGAATAGTCTGCGGGGTGAAAGTGAATGTGTGTGTGAGTTTGAGTTTGAATAATAACGCCAAGTGTGAATGAGTGCGTGGTCTTTATTGTGTGTTTGGGTGTGCAACACAGTAGCTTTATAGTTCCGAGGCCTAGAGAATAAATACGCCCTGCTAGAGGTCTCTCTCTCTCTCTCACCTCTATGTACAGATAGTACCAAGCATATAACTATATATATACTTGTACTTATCTGTGTGCTATGCAGCTTTTGCTGTTGCATGTTTTCAGTCATTTGCTTTGCGCATTTTCTTCTTGTGTCTCTTTTGCCTCGACACAACACAACACACAACACTTGTGTATTTGTTTCGGCATCGACGTGCGAACTGGGTTAATTTTCCATATATACACATCCATAAATATATATATATATATATATGTTAGTCTCCCTCGACTAGTCTTCGTACTTGTGTTTGTCTTTGCAACTACAAGCATTAAATTATTGTACAAATACCAAAAGATTCGCACGATTTGCAACGCAAACAAAACTAAACAACAAGAAAATCATAATAATAATTATTATTATTATTATTTTTTATTTTGCCTACGAATTTCACATTATTTTCTTTTAATGAATGAACTGCTCTACGGTCTTTGCTCATCGCTGACCAGTTGCAGTTTCTGTTGTTTTGTTGATAAAGTCAAGCAGAGATTGCTTCAGCTTATAGATAAGAATCTCTCTCTAGAGAGAGAGAGAGAGTGTGTAATTAAGATATAGTAGCAAACAGCTGTCGATTAGTCACTGTTATTCAATCGTTCAGCGGAGCTTTGTTTAAAGAGATTTTGACTGCTCACAGCAGCTGGGAATTATCAGCGGAAAGTATGCAGAAATGGGATAAAAAGCGATGAAGAATGAATTTTGAAATAATTTAAAATTGTTGACATTGCTTTAAGCTTCAAATATATTTAAAAACATGTAAGAAAGTTAGAGTTGAGTGAGCTCGACATTGAGATACAAAATAGTGCGGTATTAACTTTTAAAACCACCAAATTAATATACTGTAAAAATATACCAAACTTCATATTTGGTATATTGATATACCTTAAAGTAAAAAATCCATATTTGGTATATTGATGTACCATAAAGTAAAGAAAACCATATTTGGTATATTGATATACCATAAAATGCAAAAAAATACCAGATCGTTAGCCAAAGAAAGTGAAGTGTAGTACAAAATATTCAATCTGTAAAACATTAGATAGTTAAAAATGGTTACAGAGAAATGAACAAACATTACTTGAAAATTACTGAAAATATTACACTCAACTTTTCGCATGTAAGCAACCAAAACTTTTGTAGATTGTTAAAATTTTGATACCGACACAAACAGTTTAGAAATACAGAGAATTGTCGTTGCCTTGTTTGTTATTGCTGTAAAGATCCCATGGTAATAAACCCTCGCGTAGACAGCCCCCTGAAGAATTACAGCAATTACATTTTACAGCCCTTAATTGCAGCCGGAGTTCAACTTGAAGCACGCCCAGCTACTTAAGCTTTGGTAGTACTCGTTGTAGTGTTGTTTCCTGTGCCCCGGTGATTCGGCATGAAAATACAAATTTTAAAGCTTGTACTTGGGCTAAAACGGTGACTAAAAACGGCGTCAAAGCCAAAAAGAATCGCTAGCGCAATAACAAAAACAATAGCAGCAGCTGGAACAAAAAGTGAACATGGAGGTCAGGCAAAAGGTTAAACTGACAAGATTGACAAGCGGCACGCCAAATGGGCAAGGGGCAGGTGAGGAGGGGCAGAAACGAAGAGAGAGAGAGACCAAGCCAAGCCTAGACAGAGGGAGGCGAATTGGCGACGTGTTGGGAACCTTTTTTAGTTTTGTTTTTGGGGCACAGCCTAAACGAAAACAGCCTGATAATTGCGGTGTTGCATGTTTGCGCTTCGGTTTCAACTTTGATATTACCAGAGAGCAGTGCAAGGGGCGGAGAGGGGACTGTCTTGACACTAAGCTAAGACTCTAGCTGAGAACGAGACTAGTTGAGGGTGTGTTACACATAGCTGCCTAATAGATATGCAAACTACCGGGGAGTATTACTATATAGCTATAGTCTGGTTGTAGTTCCCCCTTCGACGTTGGCATCGCGGAATTCTCTTGCACCATCCATCCACAATGCACATTCCCATTCTCCTCCCATTCCATTCCCATTCCAGTCGAAGTCACTTTGCTGCTGGTCTTCTGGTCTTTTTTGTTTTTGCTAATTGCATGGGAAACTTCACAGGCAACACAGCTCTCAGCTCACAGCTCACAGCTGAGCTGATGTTGTGGCCAAAGCCTGCAAGAAGTCTCAGGGTCGTTAAATGTGTTTTTCTAGCATTTTTTTTTTTTTTTTGTAGTTTGTTTTCCCTCTGCACCTGGCATAATTAGAGCTTTGCTAAAAGGTTGTACAGCTTTGTCACAAACATTTCGTTGACCAACTCGCAAAGATGTAGCTACGACTACAAAGTGCACTTGGGATTAGATAATCGGATAAAAGTTGATTAACTATTAATAGTACTTTACTTTTCTTGGAATATTGAATTTGCTGTTTTACTGGTATTACATAAATAGTGAAGATTTAAGTCTCTGATAGCAGTTCTTTACTTAAATTTATAAACTGAGTGGATCTGCGTTTTATTATGAGTGCAACTGATAAGGAAGAATAAGGAAGAAGATAAGATGATCAATATAATAGAATAGAAAAGAAATCAGATCTACTGAATTGCGAAATTTCAAGTAAAGAGCTATCAATTGATGCTTAAATATTCTTAACTATCTGTTTACCTAACTAATTTATACCAAAATATAGTTTACTTATATATTATTTGTTTCTTTAGCATATAAGTACTTAGTTGTAGTAGTTTTTTTCACATTAGTTAAGTATATTTCATTAATAGTTTCAACTGCTCATCTTAAGAACTACTCATAGTAAAGTTGGCAACTAGTTAAGTGCAATATCAACATTTAATAAAGCTTTAAATAGCAAGACTTCTAAAGAAATGTTCCTCTAAAAGTCGTTCTATTTAAAAATATGTTATAAATTATGATATTACTATAAGATAGTTACAATAAAAAAGTTGTCAAAGCTCTAAAGCAGAGAAATTCCTTTACAAGAACTGAAGCAATTCTTGTCGGTAGTTGCTGCAATCAAAACAAATTTACAAACTCGCAATTGATTGCAAAACACACACGCAAATTAATGTTTTGTTCTAGCCTTGTAAACTTGGTCAAGTGGTTGCCACTTTCTAGGGTATCTAAACGCCTTGAAGTGCGATCTAAGCTGCGGCTTCTTACGAGTATTCATTTGCGCATTAATTATGCGCAGAAGTTGTTGTTGTAGTTGCTGGTTGTTGTTGTTGGTTGTTGCGAGTTGCAAGTTCTAGCAAATGATGTAAGCGCTGTCAGAGTCGCAGTCGAATCGAAAGCCGCAGCCGCAACAAGCTGCGAATGTTGAGAGCATTTAGCTGCCATTTGTTACCACGCACACACACAGACACACACACACACTTGCCACATGTGGCAGAGTGTGTCTGGCTATGAAAATGCCAGTCAGCCAACGGTGGCAACTGCAACATCGAATGCGCAGCTGTCACAATGTTTTATCATTTAATTTTCATAATAATAACGAAATCAAGTGGAACACAATGAGCGACAAACACTGAGACTCAGAGACAGAGAGAGAGAGAGAGAGGTATAGAGAAAAGAGTGAGAGGCAGCGAGAAGAGTTGATGTAATCCGCCTTTGGAGTTTATTTTGCGACAGAGACGCGTGGGCGATCGCCCAGCTTTTGATGAGCGACTTTAGAGTGGATTGAAGTTGACTGCTAAACTAGAGACAGGTCAGAAGAGATGGAGGGAGAGGAGGGGAGGAAGCTGCTCCGCTTGGGTTCAGTGGCAGCTTTGAAACTAACGCAATCCACGTTGTAGTCGTCAGCTGCAAATTGTTATTTAACGGCGTCTTCAAGATTCGGTTGTCTTAACACTTTTGGCAAGTGCTTTGGCTTTGACTGTGACTGTTAGCGTTAGTGTTAGTGTGGCTTTGGCCAAAGTGAAAGTGAACAATAGCAACTAAAAATAAACAACAACAATATGTTGCCACTGCACTTGGGCGACTCTCGCTGTTGAAGCTGCCGCATGCCGCCGCTGCACCTGAACTCGAACTTCAACAGGTAACAACAAACCTACAACAATTAGTGTTTATTTGCGCGTTGTTTCAGTTTCTACGAAGCGTCAACTTCAACTCCAATTAGAGTGTCAGTTTAATGAACTGACAGCGTGCAACACTCGGGGGCAGCACTCCATAGCTTAAGTCCCCTCAAAGCCACCGATCGCCAAAGGGGCAAACAGAGTGAGAGAGGCGAGAGAGTGGAAGAGAGGGAATTGTTGTGCGTCCTTAACCTTTGCACTGCTTAATCATAATTTCCATTAACGTATTTGTCTACAATCTTTTGCTATTGCAGATTATGAGCGAACTGGCGGAAGTTGTTTTCGCCGCCTTGGACTCCAATCTGGCGGTGGACGAGGAATGCCAACTGTCTCCGGAGCTGGAAAGTCTCTTTGACTTCATGATGGCAGAAGGTGAGTGTGAGGCTAAAAGTATTGAAATAAGTTAGTAACTATTGTTTCAGTTAAGAATTTGGAGGAGAGAAGTAAACTTTATTAATAAAATAGTAGCTAAATGATCAGTTATGAAATAGCAGCGGAAAAGTAAACTTTAGGCATAATCAGAAAACTAAATTAAATCTTAAAGTAAAGAGAAAAATATTCGATAGATATGTATGAAACACATTAAAAGGATTCATTGAAGAAGCATTATTAGAATACATATGATTAATGAATGTTCCGAATATCCCAAATTAAGATACCGCAAAGCAACTATTAACAAATATATTTGGTATATTGATATAGTACTTCTTTCAAAATATATCATTAAGTGCAAAATATAGCAAATTTTTAGCTTATGAAATTGATCGTTGAAAAATAGTAGAAGAAGTTATTTCTAGTTAACAATAGTCACTTAGTAGAAATCATTTCAATTTGTACAAATATATATTAAGAAAGCATTTAATTCAAAATCCTTTTTATTATTTTTCTTAAATTTATTGATAGATTCCTAATAAGTTTCACCTGTAAAGCGAAGAAAACTTCTCAAGCACTTTTCTATACAGCTCAAAATGCGTTTTATCAAAGTGACTCAATTATTTCTGATTTCAGTTAGGCTTCAAATATGATGCAATCTGAATAGAATGGCAAACTTAAGCTAACCGAGCTGTAAACAATCTTCTAAACTTTAGACCTTCTTGTTGACTAATTGTTACGCCAGACATCGCTTCAAATGGGGGATAAACACCAGAAATGAAGCTTAGCTTGATTCATTACACAAAACAATAACAAAAAAAAAAAACTACGAGAACAAAGCTATCGGTCTCAGCTTCCATAAATAGAGGCTCTATCTCGAAAAGAGCCCTGCGAGTAAATCACATGAAGTAAATGTGAATTGCAAGGTTGTTGAAGAGTGAATCACGTAGGCACCCGCATATCTTAAGGTCTCAAAAATATATATGAGACTTACTCGAGGCAATTACAAATGAAATATTGTGAAAATGACTTAAGATTAACCAATTCGTCACACTTACAGCAAATTTTGCGTGTAAAACTTATATTGATTTATTGTAAATACAAATTGTTCTTGCTTTGATTCTTGCAGAGACAGACGATGATTGCATTGATGAGGGCATCGACGAGGGCGACAAGCGTTGGGACGATGAAACGGAGGAGGAGCGCAACAATACCAAAGAACTGGAGCATATAATCGAGGTAAGTCAAATACACGACTACAACTCGTTAAAGAAAAATCACAAAATTAATCGAAACCAAACGCAAAGGAAAACGACAACCAAAACAAAAACAACTCTTGACATTTTCCTTGGCATTTCGACATTTTGGCAGGCCGCTGATAAATTGCCAAAACACGAATGCAAATTGAATCAAATCAAAGTTTTACCTTCTGAACTTTTGGCGCCATGAGTCAGATCTCATTTGAGGGTACAAGAATACCCTGTAATAGGTTGAAAAGTTACAGTTAAGGGTAGCTTAGGTTTTAAATGAATGTGAATTAGAAACGTCGTTGAATGAATTGGCAAAGTGGAATAGGAAAGTTAATTAATGAACATTTCGATTTCTGAATATTTATAACTATACGAACAAAAATTAAACAATTCACCATTAGAAATATTTGAAAATGATAGAAAGATTAAAAAGAACTTAGTGAAATCCTAAAGTTATTGAATTGCAGAGTATCTGCTCTTAAAATAATTCGTGTTTAGAACAGTTGAGTATCTAAAAAATTTCTTGTTATCTTGTAAATATTTCATAGATAGACATGTTTTCTAATCACAAAGTATGTTCAACTTATTATAGCAAATCTTCATCGATAGTTATGCAAAGTTACAGAAAAATATATAAATCTATTGCACAACTGAAGCACTAAATATACGTCAAGTGTAAGAATAGTTTTTACAATTTTAGAGTCAATGAAATGATATCTTTTAAAATAAGATTGATCAAAGAAGAAGTCAGTTCTTTTATTAGCAATTACAGATTATAATAAGAATAGTTCAGGATAGTTTCTATTATTTTAGAGTTATTCAAACGATATCTCTAAGAATCAGAATTGCCGGAAAAGAAGACAGTTCTTTCATTAGAGCATTACAGTATATAAAAAGGAATAGTTAGGAATAGTTTCTACTGTTTTACAGTCATTCAAAGGATATATTTTAAAATAAGAATTTCCCGAAAAGAAGATAATTCTTTTATTAGCAATTACAGTATATAAAAAGGAATAGTTAAGAATAGTTTCTATTATTTTAGAGTCATTCAAACGATATATTTTAAAATAAGATTTGTCGAAGAAGAAGTCAGTCCTTTCATTACCATTTACAGGGTATAATTAATGTAGGCAGTTATCAATTAGAGCTGGCTGCTTTGCAGGAGTGCCTATTCTGTGTGTATGTGTGTGTGTGTGTGTTTGGGTAACCTTTTGACCAGGCTTTGACTGCTCCATTTGGCATACGAGCATAAATGTATCCACAAGATACGAATAGACAGTGCGCAGTGTGGGAAAACTTGTTTGGCGCACGTTGCACGATGGAAACAAGCGGTGGCAAGCAGCATTCAACAGCAAGCTAGCAGCAGTTACAGTTAACCAAGTGAGGCGCACTGCTTGTTACCAGCGTATTCGCGTATCTTTGTATCTCATTGCGAGTCGTTGCTGCAGTCGCAGCTCTAGCTGTAGCTGTATCTGTATCTATAACGCGGCTAACCGCAAAAGCAATATGAACAAGAGCCAGTTGGCCAGGCTCAATTGCGGCGGGTTCTAGATTACAGACAGCGAGACCTGACTGACTAGACCAGATACGATAGATAGATAGATCGAGCAAGCGAGTGATCAGAGACACAGCAATTTTCATATTGCGGCAGTGGCGATATTAAATAACCAAATTGCCATCAAGTTTTGCCGCCGCGGAATTTCGTAATAGGAAATCATTGCAGGCTGCACTTGATTTCACAGCTAAATGCGTTGTTGGAATGACTTGCTTACCCCTCTCTTTCCCCTTCTCTTTGCTCCATTCCCTCGTTATTTAGGAAAAGATCAAGATCATTTGATAATTTGACATTGAGGCGTGTGATAAACACGGCGACGCCTTGCTGATTTAAGCCACCGCGTCTGACTTTCTGCTCCAATGCACATTTGCTGCTCATCATCATCATCATCATCATCATCAGTTGCAACAGGTTCTTCTTCTTCGTGTGCATCTTCCCCATTCTTTCACTGTCTCTAATGAGGCAGTTTATAGAATTGACACATTACTGTCAGGCAACAATGAGCAAAGTCGCGACAACATTTTCCACTTGCCTGATTTTTTCCTTCCTCCGCTCTCACACCAAATGAATTGTGCTTGAATAATCTTCTGCCAAGCACGTGATTGACCAGCTCGGGTTTATTATCAATTGTGCAGGTTTGCATGAAGTTGGCCCAGTTAGCAACAAAGTATCTACTTTAGTATGCGTATTAGCACAGCTGAATGGCTCTAATTAGGAATGCAATTGCAGCTGTGTGACATATGAGACATATTTCCAAAGCTGTAGATGAATAGACATAGCTGATGGATTTATGTGAGAGTAGAAAGATAGAATTTTGTATTTAGAAATTGGGGAAAATAAACAAGCAATAGTTTTATTATTGCTTAAATTAATGTTAAGTTTATATACAAATCTCTTACATTTGTTATCAAATTCTAAAAATTTATATTAGTGACTTTAGCTTACAGATCTGAAACTGCTTAAAAAAAAGAAATATAATATTCCAATAAAAAGTAATGTTAATATTAATGTTAAACTTCAAGTTAAAGCTAAAGTTCAAGGTAACATTGTAGTTAATATAAAAAGTAAAGTTCAGCTAAACTAGAGAGAAGATCGATTGAAGTAACCATAGCTAATAACAATTAAAGGGAAATTAAAACAATTAGTAAACAAAATTTAGCATACTTTGTTGCTAAGCCATACAAGCTAAAAAAGCTATAAAGAGTAAAGGAAGAATACGTAAGCAAAGCAAATTTAACTAAATTTAGCTAGATAAAGTGTCAGACAGTTTGATAAAGATACAGCTAAATATGTATATTAAATATATATAAATACTTTAGATGATTAAAATATAACAGAAAGGGAAAGATACTCCAAGTTGTGCCATTCAGATATATAGATTCTTTAGTATATCAAAAGTCACTCCACTTGCCCTTTCACAGTAAAATTCTTCAACACAATTAATTACCAAGCAAATTTTACAAACATTTATTGATGTAACTAATAAATTGCTTTGCTTTTTTTAATTGACAGACCTGCAGAAATCACATAAAATCCGCTTTACCTGAGAATCATTACAAAGCTGTCTGTCGCGCCTTGGTAACGGAGACAATAGAACTGCGCATTTTTCTGCAGCAAGTGCTAAACAATGGTAAGTTAAAGATAGACACTATGCATATATTCATATATGTTATGATATTGTTTGAAAACATTTCTAGGAGGAGCTGAAAAGTTTATCAAAGCCTCATCTCAAACATCTCAAACGACACAGCAAGAACTGGCGAAGCTGGGCTTCAACGACTGGGTGAGTTTCCCTATAAACTATATACTATATATATAGATATGGTTGGGTTATGCAACCATTACGAAAAACCGCTAATGGACTTTAAAGTGGAGCTAGACTCGGATTGCAGAGTGGGACTCACGATTCATTGGCTGCTATTTTGGCGCACCTCTTCCAATTCGAAAAGTAGTCAACTACATACCATCATCATCATCATAATTATCATTAACATTATCATAGAGATCACGCGCTTTATTGTGGTTTGTTTAGATGGGGAGGGGGGAGGGGGAGGTTTTCCGCTCTTGCTCTCTTTTTTTCACAAACCTCAAACAAAAAAAAAGTGAACCATTTCACGAAATTCACTTTTAATTTTAATAATCGACTCACTCGCTGCCCATCATCCTAATGAGTTTCTTTGACTCTGCTTTTTGCTGAGATACATTTAATGGGCGACACATTAACGCCAACAATATTTCGATTCACATTCGTTCGGTGTTTGTGTTTGTGACCTTTGGGGTGAAAAATGTCGAGGCCGTTCAGGGAATTCGCTTGTGGTTGCCATTGGACCTCCAAAAACTCATTGAGACACACACGCAAATTGGCGAAACACGCAAGCAAATTTATTATTATTTTGAGTTGAGAAATTCGAACTGATATTAAATGTATTTAGCTGATTTGCACCTCAAGGTGTATAAGTTCCTGCGAACAGCTTGCGAACGAGTTCAATTAAGATGTTTAAGCCAATTCGAATGATATAAAAAAAAACAAGCCATGATAAATGTAGCGATAAACTGCAAATGCGAAATGAAATGGAAGATAGAATAGTAATACTTTTTTACACTTTTTCTTTTCTATAATAATCAATTTATTAAACTACTTCACTAGTTCATTATTTTTTCAATTTCATTCTCTTCAAGTATAGGATTTTAGGAAAAACTTTTTATTCTTTATACCTCGCGAAAGATCTGTATATTATTTTATAAAAGACGTTTCACTTGTTATCCCTCTCAAAAGATCATCGCAAATAGTTTAGATCCTTTTTATACCCACTACCTACTCTTGATAACTAAATATTTCAATATTATTATATAAAAAATATAGCAATCGAGTCTTAGTTGCAAGTTGCTGACCATCTGGTATATTTTGAATGTAGTTCTATATCAATATATCAACTATTGACTGTGGTATATTTTAAAATTAATACTGCACTCTTTTGCTTTTATTCACAGTGTCTAACAATCTAGTATATTGGACTATAAATACCAATTATAGCCTTCGGTATATTAATATTTTTGTGTTATATTAATTTAATATAATTTGAGATATGGTTATATTGAAATTGGTATCTTACAGTGGAGCATACACGATTTTAGCTTGCTTGTTTTTTTTTATATATGTATATTATTCATTACATTTGCCAATTTGACTTTAGCGCAGCTCGTTTACAGCCAAGCTGACCCTTAAACACACCCTTGTCAAGTCGCCTTGGGAAAACGCCCAGCGCGAATAATTTTTCGCACGTTGCCAAAGAAAAACCGCAAACAAAAAATGAGTTCGCGTGTGCTAAACTACAAGCAGAAAAAAGAGAGGAGGAGGGTATCACATGACTTATATCATGCATGCTATATACTATATATATGTTATATATATCCATGGCAAGAACACCTATCAAAACCACACATAAGTAATTTAATGAACGAAATTTGCATACGCTTGATTAAAAGCTATAAAGCAAATAAAGGCGAGGTAATCAAAGACTATAAAAAAACAAAAAGAGAGAGAGAGAAGAGAGAGAGGTTGGTTCTTTCTATAAATGTATTTTACAACAGCCAAGCGATATGTAATTTGTAGCAATTGTCACAGTTTTGATTAAAAACTCGGGTCTCTCTTATCAGTCATTGAATTGATAACGTAGTTTTGCCCGAATCACCTGAGTTCTAAACACTATATACACTAGAAACTGTTTAGAGTCAGCGCTTTTTATCAACTTCTCGGTAGCCAAACAGCCTTCAGAATGTCAAACAATGGAAGTGAGACTTCTCTTCGCTTCTCTTCTCTCCCAAAAAAAGAAAAGAAAGACCATTGCAGACCGGAACGAACCCACGCGATATGGAAGAAACGCAACGGTTTTCGGATCTGCTTTTGCTATTTTCTTTTTCTCATTTTCTTCGTTTCTTTTGATTTTGTTGCCCTGATTTTTTTTTGGATAGAGCTTTACGCCGGAATTGCTCGAATTCTTTTGTGTTTCTTCATTACTTTTGATTCTTTTTTATTTAGAGTTTTGTTTTTTTTTTATCTCGATTCATGCTTTGTTGCTTTTGCTCTTGCTCTGGCATCGGGGGTAGCCCAACAACTCGGTTCTAGTTAGTTGGCATTGCTTATTTCGGGGGGAGTACGTGCTTTCGGGATGGCTGCACTTCAATGTCTGCCAAACATTGTCAGCAGCTAATTTTGATTAAATTTCTTAGTTAGAATGTGCTTCGAAATGCCAGCATTAGCATTTGAAAGTTTGAATGTCGAAATATAGTGAGTGTCTTATTGGTATCTTTAGAATATGTTTATTGACAGCTCTTGGTTTAGTTGTATAAGTTATGGATTAGAAGGAATAGAAAAGCTTGGCTAGGAGATGTATTTTGTTGAATAAAGTATGAATTCCATTTCCTCTTTTTGTATATAGTATTATACTTAATATAAAGCTTAAATAACAAGCAAGCCTTGTTCAGTAGAAAGCGCATGAAAGCTTGTTTGAAAAATATAGAAATGTTTGGGAAAACTTCTTTCTTTATTTAATGCAAAATGAAATCGATGAATTTGTATATATAGAATTTTTCTTCTTTCTTATTTAACCTAAATTGAAAGCACCTGAAATCTTGCGATGAGCTTTGAGTTGGGCAATTAAGCTAAAAAAGCTCTACTCTTCTCTCTTTCTTATTAAGTGAAGTTTTTATAGTTGAACTGAAAGCACATTAAAGCTTGTGATGAGGCTTGAGTTGAGCAATTAAGCTAATGTCTCAGCTAAGTAGCTGCATTTTTCAACTTTGTCACATTGTATTGTCCTTTTTTTCTTTCTTGTTAACTGCATTTTCATATAGTTAAGTCCTTTGTTGAAAGCACCTTAAAGCTTGCGATTAGCTTTGAATGGGGGCAATTAAGCTAAAAGCTGAGCTAAGTAGCTGCAATTGGCCACTTTACTACAACGTTTTGCCCTTTTTAGTGCTGCATTAAGTGACTGCTGAGTCTGTCCATCTCTCTTCCACTATTTTGTCTGTCTCTCTTTCTCTACTCCCCTGCATATTTACCGTACCTTAAGCGCTGTTATCCATGCATATCCAAGCAAAACATTAACTGCATTTCCCTAGACAAGAGGCCTACATGTGTTTCGCTTTGCTGCCTGTCATGATGATCATAATTATGATGACGATCATCAACATCATCATCATTAGCAAGTTTCAACTTGATGATGAGGTATGCAAAACACACGTTGATGCCCCAAAAAAGCGACTGAAACTGAAATAGAAAAACAAACACACCGAAAAAAAAAGGCAAATAACATAAAGAAAAGTGAGTTTTGTGCTACGCACATGTGCGATAATTCATGCAACATGCCACGGCAAGCTTAACAACAACAACAGCAACTGGCAACAAACTGTTGCAAGCGTCGCTTCCGGAAGCTGCCACACGTTTGCTTATGATGCGCAGTAGTTGTTGCCAATTGTTGTGTTGCATTTATTGAAGCGCAACATCTTCGGCAACATTTGTTCGCAGTTGCTGTTTTTTTCGGTTTTGGTTTTGTTTTTTGTTGTTGCTCCTCGATTGTGTCAAACCAAAAAAAAAGAAGAGAGAAACATGTGCCACACGCTGTCGCCTCCCACCTTTGTGGCTGATCTCCGCCCTCTCCCTTTAGGCGGCTGTTGCATGCATGCATGTTTAATGAGCTGCCTCCAAATTTATTGCCGCAAATTGATGCAGTTGCAGTTGCAGTTGCTGTTGACAGGAACAGGAAAAGCAACGACGTTGATGAAAAGTGAAAATGCGCGAATAACTGTTACATCTAGTTAACCAGCCAGCATCCTCCCCTCTCTCTTTAATTTCGTTGCCATTGTGTGCTAAATACGCTTCCTGTCGATCACACATTACTCATACGCACTGTTTAACCCGCCAACTGCAATTGCCGCAAGTGTCGCATGTTATGTGCAGCGATTGCTGCGTCTCTCTGCTTGACTTCATTAATTGAATTCATATTCATTCGTTACGGCTTAAAAAGTGAAAACTAATTGAGCTGCAAAAACCAGCTACAAGTTGCAACTGCAACTGCAACATCGATTTGCCGTCGCTGCTCAGCTGATTAAAGTGAACGGTGAATGCGGCACTCTAACTAACTCTAGTTAGTTAGTCTCACTAAATCCAAGTACTGTCTGCTATTGTCTAACTCCTTCTCTTCACTCCGCCTTCTTCTACTTGAATACAAAACACAGCACGATTTGGAGTTGTGGAGAACGTTGCAAGTAAACTATGTCTTTTTGCACAACTGCTGCATGGCTTCTCTCAAGCATTTGCCAATGCATGCTCCACAATTTGCTTAAAATTCATTCATGCTGCCTCTTTAAATTTTATTACCTCAATTAAGCTTAAATTAGCTGCTACTAAGTGCTGAAATCAATCACTCGAAAATCACCCAGAAATAAAAAAATGCTAAAAATCAATCTAACGAAACTCAGTAAAAACTAAAAGTGAAAAATGAATAGAAATAATCATCAATTGTTCACAACTTTAGCTTAATTTAAAGACCTTTTTCAAGTGGGCTACTAAAACTTGAATCAAAGCAATATATATTGTCAGTAAATCACAATTCTAATGGAGATCTGTCAAGCCTTAGAATTAAATTGAATTAGTTTATGCTATTGTGCTATTGTGACTTTCCAATTCTAGACTTTTACTTTTACTGAAGTTTTCTATTATAGTTGCACCTTTATATCTTACTTTTATATCCGTTACCCTTAGGTAAAAGGTTCTTAACTAAGATGATATAGCCATTTCTGTCTGTCCGCATGAAACACAAGATCTCAAAGACTATAAGATCAAGTTTACTTCAAATTTTTGCCATGGTTTTTTGCACATAGAATGATAACTACATAATTTAAAATTTCTAAACATTTTGTTGCGATCAGATACATAGAAGATATTAAAGAAATACATTTGTATGGCTAATTCTTAGTTGCTTTGGCTGGCAATCCAGTATATTTTGTTCTATATGGTATACTTTGAGTGTATTTATATATAAATAAACCAAATATAATTTTTTGATATACTTTTAATATTTTTTGCTAGTTGTTGTATACATAAACATCTATGACAAGTAATATTTTAATATACCAAGTTCAGTTTTTGGTATATTTTTAGTATTTTGTGGTAGTTAAATATACCATATTAGAGTAGTTTTTGATATACTTTTAGTATTTTTTGCTAATATTTTAATATACCGATTATAGTTTTTGGTATATTTTTACTATTTTGCGGTATTTAAATATACCAAATTATAGTAGTTTTTGATATACTTTTAGTATTTTTTTGCTAATATTTTAATATACCGATTATAGTTTTTGATATATTTTTAGTATTTTGCAGTATTTAAATATACCAAATTAGAGTAGTTTTTTAATATACTTTTAGTATGTTTTGCTAATATTTTAATATACCGAGTTAAGTTTTTGGTATATTTTTAGTATTTTGCAGTATTTAAATATACCATATTAGAGTGAACAATTGCACACTCTTTGGTTTTTATTCAAAATGAGTAGCTTTCTTACACGTTTGTTGCACTTTTGTAACTTATTTTTCTACATTATTATTACACTTTATATATTATTTGCACCTATCTGAAACACTAATCTAATCTGTGATGATGTATTTCTTTTCTCTCTCTCTCTCTCTCTCTCTTGTTTGCAGGCACGCTTTTGGGTGCAGGTAATCGATGAGCTGCGACGTGGAGTGCGACTGAAGAAGCGCAACTACGAGCGCACGCCCATCGAATACGAGCTGACGCCCTATGAGATACTCATGGGCGACATACGAGCCAAGTGAGTGTTGAGTAGGAAAAAAACCGCAAATCTCAATTTCTCTTTCTAATTCTCTCGTTTGAATTTTCTTTCCCCCATTCATGATTTGCGACCGCAGAAAGTATCAATTGCGCAAGGTGATGGTGAATGGTGATATACCGCCTCGTGTCAAGAAGGATGCCCATGCGATGATCTTGGACTTCATCAGGTCGCGACCGCCATTGAAAAAGGTGTGTGTGCCGCATTCCCAATTCCCATTACTCTCTCTATTCTATGTCTAATCTCTCTCTTCGTCTTTTAGGCCGCTGATCGTCAGCTGGGTCCGCCATTGAAGCTGATTCCCTCGCCCCGCGAACAATTGATGGAGTCGATACGCAAAGGCAAGGAACTGAAGCAGATAACACCGCCAAAATCGCCAAATCTCAGGCAGAAAAGTAGGTGCAATTTTACTATACCCTTGAAATAATTCCTTCCCTACATTTCAACTTGAGATTTTTAGTACTTTCGATCAGAGCAAATCGTCAAATTCCCCTGCTTTGTTTTGCACTTTTTACACGTTCGACTAGTTCCAAATTTTAAAAGAAAAATTATTAAAAAAAAAGTAGGTTTGACTCACCAAAAAGTTAATATGCCTTTGGTATACAGTATAAACTAAATAAATATCCAGAAGTATGCTAATAACGGGTTCAGGATTTAATGATAGGATCAAAGTGGCCGAAGATCAAATATTTGAGAGAGAAAAGGTAAATAAATTCAATGGAACATTTAAGAAAGAAAAAGTAAATAATTCAATGGGTGTGCCATCATTATCATTTCCAAAAGATTATTCAGAATTCACAAGGGGGTAACCGATAAGATTATTTGGATGTTTAATGTCAGAGAAGGTTTAGCTTATGCGCTCAGTGTGCCAGGGTTGTCATATACTCTTAGGACTGCTTAAAGACTATGTAATTAAAAGATTTAAAGATTAATCTAATAAGTAGTATTCTCTATAAATACTAGAGCATAATAATATCGAATTGGTTTATAAAATAGTTGAGTATGATGGTTGTCTAGATAGGATATAAGTTTAATAGAGTTGCCATCGTGCTCTCAAATACTGTAATGCTATATTTTTATATTTAGGGTTGCCAAGAAATCATATATTTTGTTTTGAATATAAAGTTCGCTTTATCTTATTAGTATAGGGTTACCCATTCCCTTTTCTAAACCCAATTCCGTACAACCTATTTACTCAGGGTTGCCAAGAGCTTGTTTATTTGCCATTCTTGCATTTTTATTGCCTTTGGGTGTGCTACCTTCTGCCTGGCCAGGATTGTCATCATGCTTTTCCAAAATTTTAAATGCCAGCTGCTCATAAATTGTTGTCATCCACATGCGGCGGCCTGTCAGCTTGCCGCAAAAGAGAAGAAATAAAAAAAAAACTTGTTAGCTGCGAACAAAAGTTTTCACTGCACTTGTCGGTGCCCCATTGTACGCCCCAGTTTCCCCCCTTGCCATGTCTTCTCCGCTGCATCGCATCGCATTGCCTTGCCTGTCGTCTGTCTGTCTATTTGTCTGGCTGCCTGTCTGTCTGTGTTTGTGTTTGTTTGGCCAATTGCCGTTGCCGGCATGCGCATGCCAGCATAGATCAAAAACGGCAACAATTTCCAATCGTAGTCTTTGCTGCTGCTGCTGCCTCTGTTGCTGTTGCTGAAGGAAGCGTGCAAAATTGTGACACACAAAGATAGCGACGACGGCACGACAACCACAACCACAGCCAACGATGATAATGATGATGACGATTGCTGTCGCCTGATAATAATGATGACAACGACTCTATGGCGCTCTATGTTTGTTTGTCTGCAGTGGGTTATGTTTATTTGGCAGACAGACTGAATAGAGTATTTGCCAAGAGTTCGATTTTGAAAAAATGTTGCATACGCACATGCGCTGACTGCAAATCCCATTTACATGCAGAGCCCAAAAGTATGCAGTGAATGCTTGACAAATTCAATCGGACGCATGACTAAGCTTAGCGTAAACAAACCGATTCGAATAACCGTTAGAAACTGTTTTTAAAAGTGCCATTCACTTTCATTAGCTTGCGTTGTAAAGTTTATCAATTATCGTGCTTACGCACTCTCTCTCTCTCTCTTTTCGTCTGTCTCCCTTGCGACGTCATCGAAAGCGGCTACCCGCAAACGCAAAATTCGTGACGTAAGAAAAGCAACAACAGCAGCGAATGCATATGTTTTAAATGTCAGAAACCAAAACAAAGCGTGCGCTCTCTTTAACACGCTCTCTCCCTCTTTTGCTCCGGCGCTCTCTTTGGCGCAACGCATGCGCAGAGCGCAGCAAAGCTTTTGAGCTTGAGCCCATGTGAGTGAGTGTGTGTGTGTGTGTGCGGCTGAGACAACAAGCAGACAAATGTCGTCTCGACAGTTTTGCGTTAAGCTTCTGCGGTGTCGCTTCGCTTCGCTTCGTTGTTGTGGCTGTGCTGCGGCAGAGAGACGCGACGCGTGGCGCGAGTGAAAATGAAAACGACCCGATTAACAAATGTTTTCAAATAACCAACATACACACACACAAAGTATTGAACGCACAACAATCAATCAGTCAATAACTCAACAACCGTCGTCGTAGTCGCAGCACAACCCCCAAAAAAGAAGAACAACAACAACATCAAAAGGAATAGTAATAATAAAAACGGGACACACGACACAACTGTCAACGACTGGCAAACAATACAAGCGCGGCGGGGGCGGGGGAGGGTTGCTTTTGCCTACGGATCGATAGCTTGAATGCAACCGTGCAAAAGTGAAAAATACACAGCAGAAAGAGAGAGAGAGAGAAGGAAATAGTGAGAGAGAGTGAGTGAGTGAGTGAAGTAAAGTGATTCCCTTAGTGTAAAGTGTCCTTTTGGAAAGTGGAGCAACAGCGCCCGAGGACTGGGGCAATGCCTGCCTAGAAAAGCGAAAAGAAAGAAAAAACCAAAAAGAAGAAAGAAAGAACTCAACTCAAATGGATGCCAAACAATTGACGACGCCCAGTGGCAAACGCACAACAGCCGCCTCAGTGTTCAAGTCGCATCATCATCCGCATCCACATCCACATCATGTGGTACGCAACGCGGACATTGTTGATGTTGCAAGCGATGCGTCGCTCTACTGCGGCAGTGAAACGGAACCCGACGCCGAAGACGATGCAACAGCAGCAGCAGCAACAACAACGCCACAGCAATCGCCAATGCAATCACAATCGCAGCCACAGCCAACGCCACGTGCTGCGCCGCGTGTTGCAAGTGCAACAGCAACAGCAACCGCTGCTGTCAATCCGCCAACACCAAAGCCCCGTCAGGCTGTCAAGTCATCAAAAGGTAGCAGCAAGAAACAAAAAAACTTGTTATCCGATCCGAATTTGCTTTGACCTGCTTTCAATTTGTGTGTGTGCAACACCGAAGGGGAAGGGGGATGGGGTGTTGCAAGTGTGCATTTAAGGAGCAAACTTTGCATGCCACAACACACTACTCAGCTTGCACCTTGTGGCAGCACACTTCACAGAGCTCGCATTGCAAGTTTCTTAAGTAAAAACCCTTGAAGGTGCATTTGGCTCTAAGGAAAATTCAGTGCTCAGTGAAGTGGGGCAACTAGCAAAAGAAACGGGTTGGAGTCGCCTCCCAAGTGTAATGGATCCTTGGTCAGAACTGCTAATTGCAGGCACCAAACTTGGCCAAAAGTTAGGTGTTCCATATTGTTAATGGCCATTTGTTTTGAGGGTTTTCTAAGCTGGGCAATTAACTTGGCTATAATTGATTTAAAGCAATTTTTAGGGAGGATTTTGGGCACTGATTTCATTATTAAAGTAATTGAAGCTTAGAGGTTGAATACAATTTTTGATCATATCCGAAAAGCTTAATGTTGTTAGCTTAGACATCTGGTGGTTTAACTTAAGATTCTTAATGGAAAATCTTGAATATGTCTCATACTAATATGCCTTCGTCTTGAGCTCCAATTAATTCCCATATATTGAATCCCAAGATCCCAATCATCATTTCTTTATTTACTAATGATTTTTAGCATATATTTAATTCAAATATTAATTTAAAGTAAATTTCTTGATACTTTATATAATTGCTATAGTTTTTAACATCTATTGAAATCACTTTTAACCATCCAATACCTAAGAGTAACTTGGGCACTCATCATATGATTTGTATTATCTAAAAAACGAGAGGTTTTAAAGTTATTTGAGTTAAAATTCTCAATTGGCAATAATCATATAACAATATAAGTCAATTGTAAAGCCTTTCTTTTATTAGATAAAACAAATTATAAGATGAGTGCCCCAAGAAAACTCTAAAAACTTTGGAACTCAGAGAATTAATGACTCTTTAAGGCCTTTACTTTGTTCCTATATTTGTGATTTTATTAGATAGCTCCCTATTCACTTAGTTATAAGATTTGCAATTTCAAGTGTGATAAATTGGCATTATTTATTTAGCTATTATTCACATTAAAAAGTTTTTTAATTTGTATAGTTCGATGTGTCTTAAGTTGCTATTAAAGTTCTTCTTTTAAGTGCGTGCATGCAAATTTTGTGGGGTTTGTCTAGACAGCGTCTAGTTCTAAGAACGTTAATGACTTTTATTTAAAAAGTTGTGTCCGCTTCTTAGAAACTCCCCCAAATTAAGCCCACCTCTTTAATCTAAAACCGAATGCTTAACGAAGTCCAAAAGAAAGAGTGCTGTTTAAGCATTCTTTAGTAAATATTTTTAGCTATAATAAATGTGGTCTAGACTTTTATGAATACCCTGTAAATTAGGAAAAAGGGTGTTATAGATTTGGGAAATTTGTTTAAATAACTTTGACGAATTAGGGAAATAAATTCAACTTAATTTAAAGCGCAGTTTGTAGTCGAGTTTGCTTTTTAGTCGCAGCTTAGCATAATAATAATAAAAATAATATTTCTGGGGACGGGTGTATAACTGAATAATGCCGTGTCGGCAGCAGCAACAGCAACAGCTGCGGCGATAATCCAAAGTGTGACCCCACATGACGACAAGAAACATGCTCTTCGGGTTAATTTCCCAAGCACTTTTTACGAGCATTGCGCAAGTGAAGATGAAGAGAAGGGGAGGGGAGAGAGAAGAAACATGTAGAACTATTAAATGCGTAAAGTTAATGTTAACGGTTTTGTTGAGGCACTAAAAACAAAGCAACAAACTGCCCAGAGAAGTAAAGAAAAGAAACTGAAGCCGACGATGACAGCGTTAAATTCGCTCGACTGTCTAATTGCAAAATGAGTATACGCCCGGTGGGACAGCGAAGAAGTGAGAAGAGAGGAGGGAGTAAAGGGAGTGAGTTATGCAACTGGCAATTCGCATGTAATCTAATCAAAAGCTGCACTCACAATAGAACCGGCTGCTTTCCCATTGAAGAGTTTCCCAGACGATCAAAAGTTATCTCATTTCGTTTGTTTTTCTGTCTGCTTCAAGTGCTTCCAAATTCAACAAATCCAACATTGTCGCGCTCCAGACAGCGGCTCATCAAAGTGGATTTCTCCAAGTTGCAGGTAAGTTGCAACACCAGAGTGTGTGTGGCATGCAACAGCTTAATTAACTGAACTGAATGAACTTCTATCTCAATAGGACGACGAGCATTTCTTTGATGAATCGAGCATAAGCAGCGCAGCTTCCACAGCCGCAGCTGCGGCTCATCTGGCGGAGCTGCATCGCTACTCGCAGCCCAAGATGCCGCCATATCCCATCGGGGGCTACATGCTCGGCAGCCAGGCGAGGCACGATTCCCCGGCGACTCTCATGCGACCGAGACGCACAAGTAAGTATCTCAGATATGCGATATTAGCTACGATACTTATGTATATATGATAGTAGAGTGCACAAGGCATGAAGGAACACGTTCTCAGCAACTCTAGTGTCTAGGGTTGCCACTCAAGCAGAGAAAAAACTAATAACACCAAGCTGAACTCGATCCGAAAAGGTGTTAAGCAAACACGTATCTTAAAGATACTCTCGAGTATCACACACAATACTTTTTATAACAGATTATACTACTTATAATAGGTATTATTAAGTTGAGAGTATTATTAGTTTGATAATTGATACCATTCGTAAGCTGCTTTCTCATGCTTGATAATGATGCTTTTTGATACTCAATTGCTATTATTTTGAACTAGTTTTGAGCTGACCATGAAATACACAAAGGGGAATGTTAAGCGCTTAGTTGTTTGCCATAAATTGATCAACTAAGTGTAAAGTATTTAAAGCAACAAAGCAAAAATAGATCCTATGTCTTTTGTTTATCAAATCATTGACCTATTTTTATGCTTTGTTAAAACAATCAACTTAAGTTCAATAGCAGCAAAAAGTCTTTTGATTTCATGCTAATTTTACAGAATAATTTATTTAAGGAATTAGCATAAAGTGGGGACAGTTCTTTTGCATGCTCATGAATACGAATTTCGCAAATATGAATAAGAAAATGAATATAGAAAAGCATATGAAAATATGCAAGAAATTAGAAGACTTCCAAGACAAAGCAAATGTGCTGCCAAAGTTTTGCCTATAAATACAATTTAAAACAGAATTGAGAACACTCCTGAATTTGAAAGCTGTTCCAGCAAACGATTTCTCAGCAATTTCTCGTTTCCTGCTTACTTTGTGCACTGCTTCGCTCGGCTCTTTGATTGCACTTTCAAAACTAAGTATTATTTTATGCTTTAATCAATGATGTGGTTTTTGTTTATTTAATTTTAATTTATAACTTTTTTATTTCTTACTTCCCCCCTCCAAAAAAACACAAAGGTATTTGATCGTTTTTAATTATTAATTACTGATCTGAACACACAAAAATCAAGCAATAACTAATTAACTTAAAAAGACGAAAAATATGTATTATATTATGCCAAAACACGCACTAAGAACAAATTGATAGAGTGGAAAAGCAAATTGGTGTGGTTATGGAAGCACACACACACACACAAAAATACACACAGACACCACACACACACAGAACAAGAAAAAAGTTTAATCTCGAAATATTTGTAAAAAAGCAAAAAATACAAAGCAATAAAATGGAAATGAAGAGAAGAGCAAAAGCAATTTATAATTTAACTAACTTTTGGTTATTGTGCTTTAATTCAATTATATATATATATATTTTTCAACGAAATACGCTTAAAACAAACAAACAAAAAACGAAAATCGCGACAACTTTTAACGAAACGAAAACTTTTGCAAACGCTGCCTAAAACTATGCAACACTATTTTTAAATGCTGGGCAGAAGAAGAAGAGCTGCAGTCGCATTCGCAGCAGCAGCAGCAGCAGCAAAAGCAGCCGCCGCCCCCACACGCCCCGCTGCCGCTAAAGCAGCTGCAATCACAGCAACAGCATGCACAAGCCTTGACAAAGGACGAATATCACAGATTCTTCGATAATGCGCTGGAATGTAAATATATATCTATCGTAAACGAAATGATTTCAAAATACTTGGAATGAAGTGTGACAAAATGTCCTTTGCTTTTTCTTCTGCTTGCCTTCCTCCACTCACAAATACATTTCTGTTAGCAATTTGTTGCTCCAATACATCAATTCATCATTCAGTACGCATTTTGTGTAATTTTCGTATTGAGAAAATGTCCACTCAAAATATCATTTCTCATAAAGCGCTGACATAAACGTTTTTAATCGAAAGTTTAACTCTGTCAATTTTATATAACTTTGTACATAACAAATATCATATTTGCATAAAAGTAATATAAAATATTTTCACTAAAAGTATATAAATAAATATCTGACAAATAATATAAACGAATATCTGATAAAGAAAATCACAATCAATAACATTTCAAAGCCATTTTGTAAACGTATTTTGAAGTTGAAATAACAACTAATGTCTATAAAACAAAACTAAGAGAATTGACTAAATATTATTTTAATAACCATAAATAACTCATAGAGTTGACTTAATATAATATTGTATATAACAAAAGCAACATTGATCAATCGCAGACTAAATCGTGCTCATCATAAACTATAATTCATACTATAAACTATTCAAAATACTTATAAGCTTAAGAAGCTAAACAAATAATAAAAGCAAAATAAACAAAACGACGCATATAAGTAATTTCATGATTAATCATAATATCTTAATTTATAAAGTAAAATGATTAAATCGACGCATACAAGTAATTTCATAACTAATTCCAATACATAAAACGAATTCGAATCAAAACACCAATATAAAGTACATCTAATACCTGAAATGTTATTTCAACCATAAAAAAGTACATCTAATACCTGTTCCTAACCCAAAATTACGAAGCTTAAACAATGTTTTCAACTCGTAAATAGTTGAAGCATTTCTTGATTAATTTAATTCCTTATCGATTATTAATCTCTCCACTCGTAAGAATCGCTTGCTTGCTGTACGCTTTAGTGAATGCCTTGTTATCGTTATCGTTATCGATTGTCCCACTTGCAATATGTACTTGAATCACACACATACACATATATAACGCATACGCCATGTTGACTGTGCCGCATAAATAGAATCGCAAACTAATGAGCCCCACATCCGTTCTGTCTTCTCTCTCCCATCTTTTTTTCCCCCATCTCTCTTAGCTTACGACCTTGCCACGCAGTGCGAGTCGCGACGCGGCTCCTCGAGACGCCACACCATCGTGGGATGCCAGAGCAACCTGGACGAGGCGCACTCGATGCCCCCGACGCGTCCCGAGTCTCGTCAATCGACGACGGATGACGTCAACAGCAAGGAGGTAAATCAAATTGTGCAATTGTTCAGCGGAATGACGCAGCTAACGAATCCAATCAACCAGTCGCAACTCGGTGGCAATAACGAGGCGGCAGCAGCAGCGTCAACGTCGCATTCAACATCCTCGCTTGGCCCATGGAACAAGTCCTTCATGGACAAACAGACCTGGATGGAACGTGGTGATGATCGTCTGTCCGTCACCCTGGCCGAGATCATTCACATACGTTCCGTCATGACCAAAGCCGAGCTCGAGGGCCTGCCCATGGACGTGCGCGTCAAGGAGGATGTTGAAAAGCGTCGCGTCTGCTTCCTCTGCCTCCGCACACGCTTCTCCTTCCTCGGCCCCTGGGGCATTCAGTGCAAACTGTGCCAGCGCACCGTCTGCGCCAAGTGCTACACCAAGATGCGCATTCCCTCGGAGCATTTCCGCAATGTTCCCCTTGTGTTGATCTCACCCTCGCTGCTCTCGAGTCCGGCCAGCTCGAGCACGCCATCGCCATCGCACCATCATGCCCATCAGGCGCATCAGCTGCACTCCGCCTCCACGGGCAACATCATGGACGATCAGTTCCCCAAGTCCCTCATCGAGCGACTGCTGCGCTCCGAGTCAGATCGTAAGGTGAGTCCAGGTCGGGGCCAGGAGGGACTTTTCTAGTTAGAGTATTTAGAGAATTGAATATCCCATTATTATAGGTATTAATACAAATTCAAGAGCGATTTGCATTAGGGTATTACGATAATTGAATCATTCAAATTCAGGAAACCTTTTAAATTTTGTTCAATACAATTTATAACTAGCAAAAAAAATCTACTATCGATTGTGCTAGACTGTGAGATACTCGCTATCCATGAACAATGCGGTATTTCTTTTTAAAATATACCATTTGAATATACCACAAATATACTATAAATATACCAAAGTTTATAATTGGCATATCACTGTAATACCAATATTATATAATTTGTATATTAATGTACGTATTTTAGTATTTTTGTGGTATTTTAATTTGGTATATTTTTACAACAATACGTTCAAAATATACCAAATGCTATAATTAATGTATCAATATACCAAATATATACTTTTGTCTATTTTTAGTATTTTTGTGGCATTTTGATTTGGTATATTTTGAAAATAATACATTCAAAATATACCAAAGGCTACACTTAATATATTAATGTACTGCCAATATACCAAATATAGACTGGTATATTTTTTTTAGTATTTTTGCAGTATTTTAATTTGTCATATTTTAAAAATAATACATTCAAAATATACCCAAGGTTATAATTAATATATTAATATACTATCAATATACCAAAAATAGCTTTGAGCGTATTTTTGTGGTATTTTAGTTTGGTATGTCATTTTAAAGCATTTAAAATTTATAAAAGCTCTTCATTCCCATACGACATTATTCAACAATTTCATTTAGAACGTACCTACGATAACTTATATCGTTGGGTTTTAAGATAATTTTCATTCCTTGTAAGTAGTGCTAACTAATACTTTGTATTCATCCTCGCACAGACTCGCAGCACTGTGGGCAGCGCTCCGTCGTCGCCCAAGCACCAAAGATCAAACATGAGCACGCCCGGCATTAGTGTGGGACCTGGCTCAGCTGCCGCGGCTGCTGCTGCTGCTGCGGCTGCCGCAGCTGCAAGTGGCACTGGGCAAGCGGTGGAGGCGTTACACGATCAGGCATCCATGTCTGCCTCCTACTCTTCGGCCATGCGACCAGCGGCGGGAGTTCAACAAAAGCAGCTGCACTACAACAACGCGATGTCGCGGAGCATGGAAGGACCCCGAAGTTTGCCCGTAAACAGTCCGGCGTATCGACCGCTCTCCAACAACAGCACGCTGGAGCGCAAGTAAGTGAAGCTCAAGCAATCTCAACTCATCCCAAGCTAAACAGTTGTTCTCTCTCTCTTTATTTAGATCGCGTTTCTCGCGGGGATTTGCGCTGTTCTCGTCGGGCAGCCACTTGGCGCAGCAAGGATCGCAGCAGGATCAGAAGGAGAATCTACGTGGGGAGCAGGTGACTGTGTGTCACGATTGCCAGGGATTGGTGAACGAGATCACGAGCTCGGTGAAGCAGAAACGCAGCTCGGCTCGCAATCGGACGATACAGAATCTCACGCTGGACCTGACGCCCGTCTGGAAGTGAAACAACCACAAGATGGACGCCAAGCTCTGGCGGAAACTAGCAAAAAGGAAATAGAAAAGAGAAACGAAAAACAAAAGAACTAAACTATATACTTAATTATGCATATACATATATGATATATATTGAATGGACTGTTGTATACATAGCTTACAGAGAGACGCAAAGAGAAGAGACAGAACTAGAGATAGGGATAGATCGAGAGAAAGAGACGGAAACAGTTAGGAGAAAGACAGAAGGATCGTTAGTCTAGTGTTTAAGTTTAAAGAGAGACGCCCCAAATGCTGTATATTAATTCTTTTCGGCTAGAGTTTAGCTTCGAGCATATGCACCCCACCATTACATACATACTACATACATAGATAGAGACACACATACATACATACTATATAGTTATAGATCAACCCACACATACATATATACAAGAGAGTTGTTTGTAATTGTTTAATTTATATGTATAAATGTTGATTAAGTACACACGCCCCCCTCATCCAACCCATTCCTCAATGATATATATGCAATCTATAAGCATCATCTGGCGATTTATGCCCTCGACTATAGCATGAATCGATCGATGGTTCCGATCACGTTCGTTAAAGTTATACATACTATAATTAAATAAATGAATTATTAATTTTACATTTAGTTGCAATCGAAGCAGAAACTAGATCTACTCAACTATAGCTATATAATCTACATTTATATATATACATACATATACTTATTCGTATTCGTAATTGTCTACATATATATATATTGAGAAATGGAAAATTTTGATAATTTTATGTTCTTTTTCTTCGTTTTGTTTTGTACACGTTTGTTTCCAAATTCGCGTATTATTGTAATTTATATATATATATAGATATTATGCATTTAATAATTGTAATTTATGAAGTTCCAGATTATATTTTTTATTGTTTTTAAGTTCAAATTATATTGTATATCATTTAACAAAATCACACACACACTCACACAACAAGAAAATATACACATACACACACACAAAGATCGAAAATACACAAACCAGCAATAAAAAATTATACAAAAAAAAAACTACTAAAATATAAAGAAAACCAAGTCTTCTGTTAACACACAAGAAAATTGTCGATTTAAAGAAATGAACAGAAAAAATATAATATAATAATATAAAAGGATTTTCATTGTCTGAAAATTTTCAGCCCTAAAAGTAAGCAGCAAAAACAGGCAAGTAAATGCTTTTATAATTACCCTCTAAAAGTATGCAATATAAATGATTAACTGTGACAACTGCCTAATGTGAAGTCCTAAAAGTATGCCACAAAAATTTCAATATGCAATGCAGCTGGTCAAGACAATTCAATGCGTTTATAATTACAGCCGAAAAGTATGCCACATAAAAATCACATTTTCTTGCAATTTACCACCGCATTCGAAAACAAAAAAGGACATAACTCCTGTGAATCCTTACAGATTTCAACCGGACTGGTCGCAATCGATTTGTATACTCTATCTCTATCGATTGACATCAAAAAAATATGGGGTCATCTAAGGATCCAACACTTGTAATTTTCCACTCTGAGGGCCAAGAGAAATTGGTGAAAATCACAAATTTTAGAATAACTCGAGAACTACAAGGTCGATTGGAATGTCCTTTGGCAGGATGATAGGCCTCATTAATATCTCTCGTTTGAGATAGGACTCGCAAGGATCCGACAGGATACGGCTGAGATATACGCTATTTTCTGTATACAAAAATGTCCTTGTAACTCGGCTATTTGCAGGACATTCGTCCTTTTTGGTATGCCAATCAGTTTGTATTTGTAAGACCTATCCTTGTGCCAAAGGACATCGCGATCGCCCTTCAAATGGCCGAGATACTGCGGATTTTTCTATTTTTTGCCAATTTTTCTATGCCCACCCCTTGAAAAAATTTCGGTAGCAAATTTTTGTACTATGCTTAAAATCTTTGATTGCCAATCGGTAGTCCTGCTAGATCCTTAAGGATTTGGGTATGTTATGGCTAAAAAACGAATATCCCTAGTCAAAAAATTTGTATATTCCGGTCTATACCTTCAAGGATTTCAATTGCAGGTATTATTTTTACAAACTGATATTTATTGTTAAGTATTCTCAAAAGCAAATGAAAAACAAAAGTAAAGTAGAATAATTTACGAGTTCCTCTCATAATATATATATATATATATAAACTATACACATCACGCATCCGGAGATCGAGAGCATCTTTCTTGGATGCGTGTATGTGATCTCGCTTAATGCTTAATGTTACTACTGGAAAACGAGTAATCGTAGCAATTGAGTCTGTCACACGGATTGGTATCGGGATTGAATTGAATTGCTTATAGCTAACAACTAGAGCTAATGTCAGAGTGTTAAGGACTGTGTGAAGGAGTAGAGGGAGTGGTGTCCCTACTCTTGGCGCTGACGCTTGTTGTTTCTGTTGTCGTTGCCACCATGACGCTTGCGACCAAAGCGCTTGTTGTTTCTGCCGCGCGAGAAGTCGCGACGCTTCTTGATGAATTCAATGGCTTTGTCCAGGAACTGCTTCTCCTCCTCCTCGTTGGCCTTTCGCAGCGTCAGCGACACTTCATCGTTGAACTTGAGCTGCAAATAACATAAAATTAGTGGGCTGATAAGAGTGGCAAAAGTGTTTGCAAGTTACCTTGGCTTCCTCGACTTTGGCAATGAGTTTCTCGGCCGTATCCGCTTCGGTGAGACGCACCGAGCCCTTGGTGTCGCCCTTATTGAACTCAATGTAGGCGATATCAAAGTCCTTGACCTTCTCGAAGGCTTCGCGTATCTCCTCACGTGTTGCGGTATCTGGAGCACCCTCGAACATGACAATCGCATTCTTGGGCAGCTCAATTGCTGGCTCTGGCTTAGCTTCCTTTTTGTTCTTGCGCTTCTCGGTCAATTTTGCGTATTCCTCCTGCTTTTCCTTGAGGTAATCCACCTGCCATTTTCGCAGCAGTTCACGCTCCTTGTAGGCCAACTTCTCCTTCTCGATGAACTCCTTGGCCTGCTCCTTCTTCTCGAATGTGACGAAGATGCTGCCCTTGAACTTGTACGATTTTGTGGGTTTATCGTAATGCTTGCGCATGGTGACATTGGTCACCTTCTCGAAGCCATTGGCAAAGTCCAGAATCTCAGTCATCTGCGATTCCAATGGGAACCCTTTGGCGTAAGCGGTGCGCTCTTGAATCTCCTTGCGACGCTCCTCATTGTGTTCGGGAATTGGGCGCTCGGGATGGCGACGCAAGCTCTGCTTGTCCTCGCTAACCTCCACCAGGCCGTTATCCGATTTGTTTAGTGCATTCACAATCACTTCAAAGTCTGTGGTGAGCGATGCCAAACGCTTGAATGTGATCAACACCGAGAGCGGCACCCAACCGGCTTCATTCTTTGAGATTTGCTCGCTGAGGAATTTGTCGCGATGCAGATTTGCATCGCCGAAATAATACTCTACTTGCCTAATAATGGCACGCTCCTCTTTGCTGTTCTCTGCATCGCCTTCGCCTTCGGCGGCAGCAGCTGCAGCGGGCTCGTCAGCACCTCCTTCTTCCTTCTTTGCATCACCATTTTTGCCGGCCTCCTTCACGATTTCTTCGGCTTCTGTGCTTTCTTCTGCAGGCTTCTGCTCAGCACTAACTTCCGTTGGTGTAGTTTCTGCAACGTCGGCCATTTTGCTTTACTTTTCTTAAGTTTTTATTAGTCACAAAAATAAAAATGAAAAATAAAATGTGCTACGACGCAAACACGTGTGAGGCAGGCGGCAATAGTAATAACCGAAGTGACCAGCGATCAAAAAAACCATGCGGCAAATAATAAATACCAAAAAATACTGTACGAAGTTTTTATTTATTTTGCTACGTTGTTTCATGCATTTTCGTAATATTGAAAAAAAAAATACTAAGGCAAAAAAGGTAGTAACGTATTTAAAATACCAATAGCGGTCACGCTTCAAACTATCGATATTTTTCGAAATTAGATAAACATCGATTGAGGCTGCTGAATTTAAAAACGATGCTCAACGGTTTGTATTTCAATAAAACACAGTGATATTTCGATCGATAAAACAAAATAGTAATGGAATTTATTTGCCTAGACTAAACTAATAAATATGAGAATGTACGTATTCCTGATATAAAAATGACAAGTTAACTTTGTCTAAATCTATTCTCTTCCATATTTAAGCGCTAATTTCTTCATAGCGATGCGTTCCTTCGATTCGATCTTGAGACGCACCAATTGCCCATGAGTCTTGGCCTCAAAGAATCTTAGACGGAGTTCCTTTTCACGCAGATTGAGCTCCATTATTTTGACCTCCTGGTCAAGCAGGAACTTTCGTTTTTGCGGATTTTTGGTATTTAGAATGGCATTTAAATCGAGGGGTTCGTTAATTGTATTGCCTTGCAACGGCACTTGATTAATCTCTGATTGGGCGAATTCCTGCTCCAGCATCGTTTCCGAGCTCTGTGGGTGCTCGACAATGTTTTCCGGATCGATGATATGTTCGTTGTGTATTTGGGCAGTGGTTTCTGCCGTTTGCGGGAATTGAAACAATTTTTTATCCTCATTGTTATCAGCATCCTCCAAAGTCATTGCATCCAATTGACTGGGGCTCAGCCTCAGACGATCCACTACTGGTTTTGGCTTCTTGAATATTTCCTGGAACTGCTTATAATATGGGAAATTCTTCAACTTTTGCAACTTGGCGCGCTTGTAGTTTTTGATCATGTTGGCCACTTTGCAGCGCACCAGAATATAATCCAATTCGGGATTAACTTCCTGAGCCATCATCTTGTAATACGCCACAGTTGTAGGCTGCTCAAAGGGATAACGACGCATAAAATTAAGAATGTTTTCACACTCTCGGCTGGTCCATTGACGTCGTGGGTTCACTTTGGGCTCCGGATTTGATGCCATGTTGATGGTTCGTGTCTGATGACGAACCAATTGAAATTATTCTGCTTATAAGAGTGAATTCGATATTTATTATTTTGCTAACATGTTTGTAATTACTAGGTGGTAAATTTACCTTTTCCTTTTCTTTATTTTGATTTTGAAATACTTATAAAGTAAATATGCACTTATTTACTTAAAGATTTACGAAAATTTGCAAACATTAGCGCAGCGTGGCTGCATATTGCATTCATAAACAGGCTAATTAATGCACGCAAATACTGCGCTATCAGTGGTCACACTGTGCCGCTTGCAAATAAAGGCCATGCATTTTGCAACACTAAGCCGCGCTATACTGACAGTCCAACTGACTGCTAAGATATTTAATTATTTTTAAATGAAAAGAAAACCCCAATATAACACTATAATTAAACTATTACCACCCTGCAAATGCAACGCTTTTGTAATTGTTAACAAATTATATTTCTTCGACTAGGCGAAAACGCTGATGTTGCTTTTCAGGAATAACATTGTAAAACTTCTTATAAATAGTTTGATCCTGGCGGCCAGCGTAGTTGCGTTGCACCCAAGAGTGCTCCCAATTGGGATCGAGAGGCTCGCAGCTCATGATAACTCTACCATGCTCCATTGCAAACAAAGTGCCATTGCGTCCAAAGCCAACCTATAAGTAATACATTAGATCTGAGCTATTTCCAATACTACTACTCACATTTAGTCCAGGATGAAAGCGTGTTGTCAGCTGGGTGGCCAGAATCGTGCCTTCGGAAACGTAGTGACCGTCGAGCACTCGCCACCCACGATGTTTTGGACGCGGATGTCCCTTTTTGTTCCTCGTGCTGCCGCCGGTCTTCTTACTGGCATTTCGTACCGTTGCTAAAATCGTTTCATTAGGCGATTAAAATCTCACAGACAATTAATACTTACTTAGCAGCGGTTGTTCTGCCTTCAAACACTGTAGAGACAGCTTTTGCAATATTGTTAAAGACATTTTAATTTATGTTTAAGTCTATTTATGTTTATGCAACTCTCTGAGCTGCGCAACAATGTGACCCTACTAATCAACAAATATAGTTTTCTCTAGGCAACAGCTGATAGCCCAACTGAGTGACCCTGTCGAGACAAATAACAAAATTATATTAACCAGTGTTGTTCTATTGAGTTTACGATTTCGCTCTATGCAACAGCTGATAGCGGGAAAAGTCTTGTGAGCATTTGAAAATAATGGAGTTGGTGGTAAGTGGGGAAGTGGAGATTACTCCACAGGCTGCTTCACTTCGACTGGAGGACACTGCCCTGCGCCATAAAATACGCGAGTATGCCAAACATCAGCGAAAAGACTTACGCACAAATGCAACAGATGCGCTACGCTTTGGATTGGGGCAAATCCGAGATGAGATACGGGAATTAGAAAATCTAAGTGTTAAAGATGTCAATGGTTTGGCAGGTCGCATCAAGCGGCGCAAACATGCCACCACCGAGGATATGTATCGCCTGAGTCACGCCTTTCTTCAGAGCAACGACAATATTAACGCATTTGCAGCCACTCAAGGAGCTGCTCAGGTAATTGTCAAGGAATTGACGGGTAAGATCACTTTTTAAGAAATAGTTTACATTCGAATCAAAATGTTGCATTGCAGGTGCCACTGTGCAACGGCAAATTGATGCCGCCGAATGCTTGTGCAACCTCTCGCTAGGCGAAGCGCATGTTTGTGAAAAGATCACGACGCTGGCAGGAAGTTATCTGGTAACCTATTTAAATAACCAGGAATCGCGTCTGAAACGCAGCTGCCTATGGACGTTGGCCAACATTTTAGCCAGCTGTCAGAAGTCGGCGAAAACATTGCTCCAAATGCAGCTGGCCACCAAGCTGTGGAAGCTCTACACAAGCGATGCCCAAAATTGCGCTGAAGATGCGGGTATCTGTCTGCACTTGATTGCTACTCATGCTGGAAGCTTGTTGCCTGCCGAGGATCGTCGTTACATTGCTGAGCATCTGCATGAGAAACAGCCAAGGCAACCAGGTGGAGAGTACTACATGTACATTGTCTTCCAGTTGGATCTCTTTGGCTTGGAGTCGAAGCTTTGTACGTCACAACTTCAGCATTTAATCGAGTTCTTTTTGAGCTCTTCAGAGTTGGACTATGATAACTTGAAGCAGCAATTGCAGATTGTTTATGGAGTACAAGTACTCTCCAACATCTTTGCAACACTTCCTTCAATTGAATTGAAGCAACAGCTGAATATTGAGAACCTTATAAATGCCTTAAACAAACTATTTGTTCTGGGGAATGCTAATCTGACGAAGAATCTGCTGCAATTGCTGAGAAATCTTCTAAACTTGCAGTTAATGAACAAGGAACAGCTGCTGGGACAGCTAAGAGTCTACGATTGTCCAATTAGGGTTTAAACTAATTGAAATTGTAGAAGAGAATTATGAAAATTAAAAAAAAGAAAGATAAAGATGAAATTGTATTGTAAATACTTAAGATGCAAATTGAATTGTTGATGTAAAAATAAAATGCTTACTCTAAGTACATTTACTGAGAGTATTGAATTGATAAAATAAAAAACAAAGCACTCCATAATGTTTCTTACCTAAAAAAGAAAAGAAAATATTTCCTAATTCTCCACAGAAAATAAAACAATTGATTTCGTATGCTCTTGGGAATTGATTATTCTCCTTTCGTTCGATTTGTATATAAAATTGTTTTTATAAATACTACAGATTCTTGCCCCTTGCGGAGTATTGAATTGAATACATAAATGTGATTGAGAAATAATGTGTGCTTAAACTAAAAAGACAATTACGCCAAATTACACAAATTACAAACTATTAAAAAACTAAATACCACATTTAAATGGACAAATGAAAGCACAAATAATGGACGAGATGAAACGAAAGCACTACTCAGACTTAGGAATATATGGAATATAAAGAAATGAGATTAAAGTAAATACGTGCCACAAATGAAACATTTATCAATTAAATGTCGTCTTCAAACAGGGCGATAATGCGACGTCTTTGGGCGTCGTCGTCTTTGTCTTTGGCATTCAAAGCGTTAATATTATGATTATTATTATTATTACTATTGCCGTTGCCGTTGCTCTGCACATTGTGATGCCTCACATTGTGAATCTCCAGCTCGGTGACGGAGTCAAATACCAGATTGCATTGATTGCAACGGGCTGCAGACAACAACGGCTGCAACAATGTGGAGCCGTAAGCTGCAGGCACGGGCGAATCCTGCGGCGTAACTGCGGCACGTTGCAGCTTCTCGAGGAACGAGGCACGTTCCTCATGCAACAGCGGAGCAGCTGCATTCGTTGCAGCTGTTGCAGCGCATCGGATGGGAACGGGCTTCTTGACCACCAGATTATTGCCGGACTGCTGCGAGTTGCGACTCTCGCTGCGCTCAATCGCATAGAGTACATTGTTCTCCGCGGTAATCGGCGTATTGCTGCCGCTTAGCTTCAGCAAGGAGCTGGTGAAAGGAGCCTCGTCTTCGGTATTAAGTGGTCCCAACCACTGTGAACAAGTTGCCTTTATTGCCGTTGAAGGAGCAGCAACGGGTGCGGGTTCAGTTGTTGGTTTCTCTCCAGTGCCATTTGTGATCTTCACCTGATTGAGCTTGTCGGCCAGCTGCGTGTCAATGGAATGTTCCTGCAACCAAGTGCATATTTTGTGCAGCGCGAATATCATGCGCCTGATGAACTCGTGTGGCGACACCATCTTCTGTTGCTTGATGTCCAGCAGGCGATTCATCTCGGCCGCAAAGCTAAAGAACTGATACTCGACGCAGTTGTCCAAGTGCAATTGATGCGTATCTTCGTGCATGTAACGTTTGCAACACGCTGGACACTTGCGCTCCTTCCACATGGGTTCGGGTATGTTGACTTTAATGTCTCGCAGCTGTGCCTGCTCCATGGGATCGTCCTCCTCAAAGTTCGTTTCGCTGTAATTGTAACAGTTCTTGTGCTTGCGCTGCAGCGCATTCTCCTCGTTGTCGTCGCTTGAGGTGACTGCGGCATAGTCTTCGTCCTCGCCTGTGCCATTGCCGCTGCCACTGCCAGCACTGGTCGAGGGCAGCTCCGCCTGGAGAGGGATACGAATAATCAGATTAATTGAATCTTATAGTCGTGCCTTCTGCTTACTTGTGCTGAATTGCGTTGCTTGTTGAGCAGTGCATTTAGATAGTGTATACGCTGTTCGTTGCCACTTCCACTGCTACTACCATTTCCACTCCCACTCCCACACCCATTGTTTCCCCTCTGCTGTGGCAGCGTCTGGTTGAGCAGTTGTTTGTGCACTTTGTCAGTTGTTTCCAGCTTGATGCTGTTGTTCAGCAGCAGATTGTCCACCGGTCGCTGTTCCACGTAGCGCAGCTGATCCGCCGTAAACAGTTCGTTCTCTTTATCAGCAGCGGCATCCTTATTGTTGCTCGCCGATTTTTGTTGGCATATCTCGATTAACTTGAGGCTGATTGCATTTTTAATGCACTGTTCACGGAATGTTACAGCGTGTTTTAAATACGATATGCATAGTGCGCATATGTATGAAGGCAGGCCATCATCATGAGAGCCCTATTTTTTTTGTAAAACAATCCTGTTTAATTGCTTGCAAATTGCAACTAGCATTTTTTTTTATACCTTCAGTCCCGTTGTCTCTTCAAGTAAAACATTGATTGGCTTCTGGTAGTTGAGATACTCGTTGTGTGAACCGTGTAAATATGTCGGTATTTTGGCAAATATATTGTAGTCTGCGGGGCTGCTACAGATGCGACAAATATTTCCCCACGTCGTCATCTTAATCTAATTGTATGTTCACTGTTTCCTTATGCTAAAATTGAACCCAACTCTTATTGGAAAGACTAAAAAAACAAAACAAGAGTATACAACAAAAAATTGCGAGTGTTGCTCTACATTGCGAAAACAAAAAGGCGGCGAATCAGCTGCAAGTTTAACAACTCTGGTTAGACATTTAAACATTTATTTCGTTGGCGCGAACATGATAAGTTAATAAGTCTGCTGTACTCGTTTCATAATAATTATTACTGACAGTTTTCTTTTAAATATTATACAAATAATTTGAAGAATTCAAATCTCTTGCATTTAATGCATTTTTAAGTGTTGTCCTAAATTTAAAAATTTGCAAATCAGCTGGCAGATTAACAGTTCTGGCAAAAAATTAGAATATTTATTTTTGTGATGTCGCTTAGCTCGTGTACGACTAAATCTTAATAAAATTAGTTTTAAGAATATGTTGTACAAAACTATTTTGTTCATTTGCATTTAATGCTGTTGCATTGAGATAAATGTACTTTTTAGTGTTGTTCTATCATGGCGAATTCATATATTAGCGAAACAGCTGTTGATGCGAATATCGTTATCGGTTGTCCTAGTTTAAAATGATGGTTGCTTTTTGGCGCCACTGTGCAAAAAGGATATCCGGCCGGAAAAAACTCGAGTGAAATGTGCGTTGAATTTTTAATAAGTTTTGCAAGTAATCGGTGTTGCAAAACAAGTGTAAAACAAAGTTTATTTAAAAATAAGGCGTTATACATCGGTATATCGATATTTCGATAGTTATTTTCAGTTTATTATTGTTGGCGTTGAGCATACGCGTAAAAATGAATAATGATAATCCAAATATCATTTTTAATCCGCTTATAAGTTCGATACAAAAGGTTGTTCTATATGAGACGCGTTCGGTAAGTCGTTTGCCACCAATATTTTGCCACAATTTAATAGAATTCCGTATTTTGCTTGCCAGCGCTTATATTTGGTGGGCAGTAACAATCGCGAGACTCGTTTTCGCTTGCTCACCATCGATCGCTTGGCGCTCAATCGTTTGAGCATTGAAGAGAACGCTAACGAATTCAATAATTTGGAAATACGCCGGTTTGTGTCCTCACTAACAGGCTCGCCTAAAGTCACTTCGGCTTATGGCGTCCTGGGTTTTGTGCGCTTCCTGGAAGGTTACTATTTGATACTGGTAACAAAGCGAAAATGCTGTGCACACATTGGCATGCACCTGGTGTATACCATCAAGGATACGGTGATGGTACGCGTCAACGAGGTGACCTCTCAACGACCTCCGCATCCCCATGAGGAGCGCTACAAACGCATGTTTCAGAACATTGATTTGCGGAGCAATTTCTATTTCTCGTACTCTTACGATTTGACCCGCACACTGCAGTACAATGAATCAGCGCCGCGCTATGTAGGCGCTCAAGTGAATTTGGATTGCGACGAGCCGCTGCCCGACTGGAATACGTTGACCAACAATGTGGAGCGCACTCACGAGCGTGTTGATTACGCATTTCGTAGTGATTCACGCAAACGCTTCGTATGGAATGCTTATCTGCTGCAGGCCATGGATGGCATTATGCTGAAGGATTGGTTGCTGGAGGTAACTCATGGCTATGTGAGTCAATCGTGCATTAGCATTTTTGGCCGGCATGTCAATGTTTGCCTCATTGCAAGGCGTAGCACACGCTTTGCTGGCACACGCTTCTTAAAGCGCGGCGCCAATTTCCAGGTAAGAATGTGTTTAATATTTAAGTGCTATTCATTTAATAATTGATTTGTTTTATAGGGCGATGTGGCCAACGAGGTGGAAACAGAGCAGATCGTTAGCGACGGCCAGCGTTTGTGTGCTTTCACGCAAATGCGCGGCTCAATTCCATCGCACTGGTCACAAGACATAAGCAAGATGGTACCAAAGCCACCAATACAATTGGATATATCGGATCCTTATGCTCAGACGCCGTCGCGGCATTTTGAGCGTTTGCTCTTTCATTATGGAGCTCCGTTGATTATGTTGAATCTAGTGAAGAAGCGCGAGCGGCGCAAGCATGAATCCATAATTTCCAAGGAACTGGAGAACAGCATTAAGTATCTGAATCAATTCTTGCCACCACAGCATCGCATGAAACATATACACTTTGATATGGCTCGCCAGAGTCGTTTGAGCGGTGGCAATGTCATGGAACACCTAGCCGTGCATGCTGAGAGCATTATCCAGATGACTAACATGTTCTACAAGGCGCATCGTGGCAGTGAACTCAGCTTTCAGTCGGGCATTGTGCGTACGAATTGCGTGGATTGCTTGGATCGCACCAACTCGGCTCAGTTTGCTATTGGCAAATGCGCGCTGGGACATCAGCTGGAGCGCATGGGTTTTCTGAAGACGCCCAAACTCGAATTCGACTCGGATTGCGTGACAATGCTGGAGCATTTGTACGAGGAGCATGGCGACACTTTGGCACTGCAGTATGGTGGCTCACAGTTGGTGCATCGCATTAAGACGTATCGCAAAACAGCTGCGTGGGCATCACAAGGTAACGATGTGATGCAGACGCTGAGTCGTTACTATAGCAATACGTTTAGCGACACCGAAAAGCAGCAGAGCATCAACTTGTTCCTTGGTCTCTACAAGCCAAGTATTACAAAGCGTAAGAATTTCATATAATTCTCTTGTTTGTTATATTTTTTAATATTTTTTGCTTTAATTTTGTAGTCAATCAGCCCATTTGGGAGTTGCAAACCGATTACTATATGCATAATGCATTTGTGCCCAGTACATCGAAAGCACCAATTACGGATTGGGTGCGTCACAAGGTGCGTGAGTGTTTGCCCTATCCTTGTGCGGATGCCAACAAGCTGGTTAAGGAGCTTATACGAGTGCACAGCAGTAGCCTGGAGATGATTGATGCTTACTCCAATTATCATCAGTCCTTCAAATGGACAGACTTGAGTGAACACATCGGGTTTGAAATTAGCCAACTGGCGACACGTTATATGCCCACATTCCGCACAAATTACAGCCCATTTCAGCGGCAAATACAAACGTCTCGCAAGGCACGACAGAATCCATCAATGACTGGTCAAAGCTCCACGGGATCGACCAACAGTAACTCGTCCAGCTCCAGCGAGGGCGAAGACAGCTCCAGCGATGAGGAACTTAGTGCGAGTTTTGCCGAGAAGGAGGCAAAGCAAACCGAAACTGCTGAACCTGCGCCTTTTACGCTCGCATCTATGCTGCCATCTATGGAACAGGTTTATGGCTGCACCATCAGCGCACCCTCGAAGCAGAACATGTCCATCTACAAGAAATATGTGAAGATTGACAAACTGTCAAGCGTAGGCGTTTACCCCAATCAGACAGCAGTGGCACAACGGGAACAGGAGATTGCCCTCATGATGCGTGGCGTCACACTGCGTCCGCTTAGTGACTATGGGACCGATTCGTATCTCAGTGTGCAGCCTCCCACTGTGCCTCCGGAGAGTCAACGCATTTATGCAGAATACTGCAAGACCCCTCGCTACTTTAATGCTGTGCCCAAATTTGATGAGTTCGATACGCTGTATCAATACGTTCAGAATCTTTAAATGCCAAAGTGATGATTGCCGTTAGCTGAGTTAAAAACAGGTTAGCGTTCACAGATTTTATTTACAAAATGCTGCAAGTTAGTTTTATTGTAAAAGGTAATTACTTTAAAACTAACTTTTAGCTTTGTTGATGGCTTCAAGCGACTTCTGTTGTATAAGATGGATACAATAGAGCTCGCCTCAAGTTTTCATGTGACGTCCCATTAAATGTCTACGAGTTTTAAGCGAAGTTGTGTCGATCGCTTAAAGCTTTGAGATGCGTTCGTAGTCTTTTGTGAGTTATGGGCGATTAAGTATTAATTGCAAATCATCTTGGTAAGATGCAATGAGCTTTAACGTGTTTTTAAGAATGGTAAGCAAAGCATAGCGAATATAATTAAGAAATTAAGAATTGTAAATGTAATTCATGTCCCCAAGTTGATGGGTTGATAAATTTCATTTAAAGCTCATTAATCACAAGTCCCATTCACATTCTCACCAAAGAACGAAAATATATAAAATACATATAAATTATGATTGCGTTTATTGTTTGCAATTTAAAACGAAAAATTAGATTTAAGCAATACTCAGAAATTGAATTAACAATTGAACAGGAAACATGACACGTCTCCTCATCGTGGCAGCTCTACTTAACACTGTGTTGATCTGTCGCTGAATGCGCTGCATGCTCCGCTTTTGAATGATATGTGTATTCCGTATGGAGTCCTCCATGGGGCGCTGCATGCGAGGCAAGCATCGCATTGTAGCCAGGCTTCTGCATGGTCGATTTGTAGACATTGTTCAGCTCCTGTGCCAGCATATATTGTTCTTGCTCCGGATAGTCGTGTTCGCAATGATGTTCGCCGCATATTTTGCATTCGTAGATGTTGGGACGCAGCGTAACCTTGACGCGCTGTGGAACAGAAAGCAACAAGATTTGGATTAGCGGCAATCTATTTGTAGTTCGATCTCAGACTTCGTACCTCCCAGAAGTTGCTGCCATCGGCACGCATAAAGTTGATAATCGCATAGCCGGGTATGCAGATCAGCGACAAGGAGGCAAACATCCAGCCGATGCCATAGGCCCAGTCCGGATAAGTGTAGCGTCCATTGTGATATGTTGGCTCCTTATAGTTCACCAGACTCAGCACCCAAATGGCCTACGAAAAAAGTCATTTTAATGTCTCATTTGCAACTCTTTGTTTGGAACTTACGAAGAGCAGGCTAGGTCCTAGCACAAGCCAGCAGGACTTCAAGTAGAAGGATGGCGCCTTGCCGGTCATTTGCTTGACGTTCTTTGAGAGTCGCCCAGTGCCGTAGAACCAGGCTATGGCAATCATCTGGCAAAAGGCCAGAAACATTATCGTCACGGAGGCAGCATAGTGATCCATTAGCTGGAAGTAGTAGATGCCGCCCTGTATGATGTTCGGTAGTCCAAACAAACACGAGATGACGCACACAAAGAGCACAACAATCTCGTGATATCCCAAGTGTCGCTTAATCCAGCGTGGGAAGCCATCCTGTATGGATGTGACCACCACCTCGACAATGGCAAACTGCGAGTTGAGGCCAAGGCAGAGCAGCATAAAGAAGAACATCACGGCCCAGAGTTGAGCGTACGGCATCTTGGCCATGGCCTGCGGATACACCACAAATATCATGCCAGGACCATCGCCAATGACGTCGCGTACATTGGTGTTCTGTTCCAGTGCCAGATTCCCCAGGGTGGAGAAGGCAAAGATGCCCACCAGCAGGCTGGTCAGCATATTGACAACGCTCACGGCAACCGTGTCTCGTAGTATGTTGTTGTTGTACTTATTGTAGCTGGCAAACGAGATCATCGACCCGAACGTAATGCCCAGCGAATTGAAGTTCTGTGAGGCGGCATTGATCCAAACATTTGCATTCCCAAGCTCCGACCATTTGGGCTGGAAGAAGAAACGCAATCCCTCGTCGGCGCCCTCCAAGGTGACAGCTCGGAACATTAGAATGATGATGAGCACAAAGGGGAACGTGGCTGTAAAGTAGCGCACCTTGGCGGAAGATTTGATGGACTTCCAGGTGGCAAAGTACACCATCAGCCAGGCGCACACAAGGCAGGCGAAGAGCTCCCATCGCATCATGCCCGGGTACTCCAATCCCGGACTGATCTGCAGCACTTTGTTTCTGCAAGCGAGACAATTCGTTATTCTATGCGGAGATCTATAATAGAGAGTATCGGGCCTACTCAAAGAACTCCTCCGATGGCGTGCGGGAAGTGTTCGGCGCGGTGACATTCTCCTTACGCTGTGGCACCCAACAATCCGGAGTGTTCCATCTGCAGAAGGATTCGCGAGTGTTAGTGCTTTTTTTTTTTTAAGTGAGTGTTCTTTTTTTTTGAAGTGAGTGTTTTTTTTATTTATTTTTTTTTATGTGAGAGTGATTTTTTTTATTTTTTTTTCGTGGGAGTGATTTTTTTTTTATTTTTTTTTAAGTGAGAGTCATTTTTTTAAGTGAGAGTAATTTTTCATATATTATTTTTTTATTTTTTTTGAAGTGAGAGTGATTTTTCAAAATTTAAATTTAAATTTTTAAGTGATAGTGATTTTTTTTTGTATTTTTTTAAGTGAGAATTTTTTTTTTTAAATTTTTTTTGAAGTGAGAGTGAAGTGAAGAGTGGAAGTGTTTTTTTTAAGTGAAAGTGTTTTTTTTTAAGTGAGAGTGTTCTTACCTGTTGCTGCAGTCGATCCACGGCATTTGTGTTTTAAACGAAGTGAAAAAATAATAAATTGAATAACCTATTATGACGCTGTAGTAGGTGGACATGAGAAAGGAGACAACCACACTCGCCAGTCCAGCTCCTGAATATAAAATTGTGGTAAGTGCATAACTTTTGATTACTTATTTGATTTTTGATCACATATTCAATTATATTGAAAGGGAAATGTTTTTCTTATACTGTAGCATATATTATATTTTTAATAATATTTAATTTGAAACTTAATCCCTGCATCGAATTCATCTTAATCATTTTTATCCTTTGGGAACATTTCACTAGCTTACAATTCATTTTTTAGCATCCTTTGGATTCAGACCACAAATTAATCAAATTTATATATATTTATATATTACCCAATTTATCATATATTTATAATTTACAGAGACAAACTATTTTTTTCAATCCATTTTTCAAAAAGATGAAAATTTTGGGAGGATATTAAGGATATCTTTTAAAGTTATATCTTCCCATGCATATCTGGAATTCCCGGAGATTTTTTCTAAGGCTTTGTGGATTCTTCATTGTTTATCTCTAAGTGTACACTTGATTGTATTGTTGCACTTTTGGTTGGGTTTAGTTGCGAACTAAATTAGCGCCTAATCGGGTCGTTTAGGCTTATAAATCAGACCGGTTCTTCGGTAGAATCACATGTCTAGACAGACTTGCACTCATCTGCATAATTTTAATTGGCTGCGTGCTGTTGGAAGTCAATTGACACTTGTTTCTTGGCTAAATAGTAACATTTTGTCCATTAATATTTATTAGTTTGCATTCCGCTACAGTTTGCTTACTGGTTTAGGCGTAGGCGTGGGCGTGGGCGTGAAAAAGTAATTTCTTGTGGGCGGGATCAGAAAGATTGCCAATAATTAATCGATATGTCAAAATAATGTTGTTTTTTAAGATTTACGACTACAGCTAAGCAAGGGATGCGGGGTGTATTTTTCGGGGTCTCACATATAGATGAGAGACGCGTACGTAAATCGCTCAAAACATTTCCGTTTCGCTTATTCACATTAGCACGCTATACTCGACAACAATGATACTAACTAATTAGCATTTCATATCTCGCTCTGCCTCATTCTTGTTTTCTACACATGTGAATTACACTTGCTGGAGTTCAGCTGGAATTCACTCAAGATTAATATAAGATTTACTTAACTAGTAGCTAGATGGATAGTAAAATCACATCAAACATATAATTGGATAAATTCAGTAAATATATTCTAGGAAAGTTTGGTTTTTTTATATGATTTTAGAATACTAAATTATTGATTTAGCCCATATTATGCCTGAATATAGAGTATCTCCTCTGTTTACTAATTTCATTTGCTTGTTTAGGGTCTGCTTTCGGCGGCTTTTGTGACTTTGGTTTGTAAACTGAAACACGAACATTCGGTTGACTAAATATTTACCCAGTACACTAACTATGATCAGAGACCTTGGCAATGAACTTTACGGAGCAACACCTATATTTGTCATGCCCCATGGGTAATCCTCATATTGTTCGAGTCGTTTTGTTTTATAATTTCAAAAGAACATTTCTAATTTTAGTTACTCAAAGCGTGTCAATGTGACGCAAAAGATGACGCAATGAATTGTGAACTCTAGATTAATAGGGGGAGAGAATACTAAATAGGCAACAACTATCAGTCCGAGAATGTCAAATCAAATCACAGATAAAAACATTTTAAATTATTAAATTATGATGTGTCGCTTCTGAAGTTACGATAGAGCTTTATGAGATTACTTGTGGACATCTGTCAGTTCTTTTCTAGTAATTCATCATGTTGAAGCTTTGAAAGGTCTTTACTACACATCAACTCAATGTCAAATATGTCATTTTAAGATAGGGTTAAAGTATCTTTTGGGACCTTACCCCTATCTTGAAATGACATATGAGAGACATTGTAGTCATTCATCATTAGAGCTACTTAAAGTTGTAAATAAAAGAAGTGATAGGAATTACACATACGCCCCATTGACTTGCATTGTGTAACATACCTTTTCTTTTTATCAACTTATTAGTATCACAACTTTATTTTAAATGCATAACATAATGTGTTTATCTTATCGAACTGTCTTTCCTCGAAATTAGGTTTCATGACTAACTTATTTCTAATCTTTGCCCTGATAGCTCGTCGTGAACTTACCCTTGAAAAGGGGACAGAGTTGACCCAGTGCGCCGATGGGGCCTCGGCCCGTGTATTGTCCGACCGACAGCTCCATGAACAGCAAAGGTATGCTGCATATGAAGAGTATTATGCAATAAGGTACTAGAAACACACCTGTGAATCGAAATATGTATGTATAGAGATAGTTATCGGTGTAATGAGATGGAGACTCAAATGACAACAGCTAAATACACAAATTAAATTAATTATAAATATTTAACATCAAACAACAATTGCAAATTGTGTAAGGCAGTTCGCTCGCCAGTTGTTTCGGCTGTAAATGTAAATGAGATGGATGTCTCTTGTCGTTTCTCTCTTTGTTTCTCGAAAATATATGAGACAAAGAGCGAGAACTGTGTAAACGAAGATGGACGCAGATCGTCAAGTGGCTTGCGTGCGATTTGTGGAAAGAGGGAGACCACAAGGGGGGAGAGATCGGAGTAGAGAAACTATTGAGATGACAGTGACCGCTTTATTTTTGTCGTTGTGTTTTTATACTTTTGCGCTGAGCTTAAACAAATTTTAATTTATGACTTTTGCCCGCGTTTTTAGCGGAAATGTCGCATAAAGCGCGAATTTTCCATGTCGCATGGAATCAAAAGTATTTGCCGAAACCTAGTTCCATTTCGCTCTCATCTTTTGGCATTTCCGTTAAGATTTATATCTATATGATAGTTTGTTGCTTTTATGTGTATGTTTTGCTGTGAGACTTACCCCCACCACTTTTGTAGCACATGTAGGGAAATCGCCAGACATTGCCCAGGCCAACCGAGTAGCCAATGCAGGCCAAGACGAACTGCATTTTGTTGGCCCAATGTTGTTGGCGCGGCTTCAAATGGGCCGCCTCGTCGGACATGTCCATGTAACTGTCATCGTCATCGATGCCCAGCGGCCTGTGGATCGAAACGAAACAAAATATATACATACATATATTTGTATTTAGTTATCCAGTGTGTGTATTCAAAGTCATTTTGTATTATAGTCGGCCAACCAGGCGCATCTAATTGCTGTCAACACTCAAGGGGGGCAACCAGATTGCATGACCATCGCCCTGAAGCGACCCCCTAACTAACATTTCTGGTGCGTCAAATAGTTTAATTGTAGTAATCCACATGGCAGACACCAACCACGGACCAAAAACCAGATGCAACAACAATGGGGGAGGTGTCAAATGCCATTGCATTGTTGTCTCAAATGATCTCTGAGATTGGGGGTGTTTGTTTAGATTGGAGGGCTGGCCAGTTTAATGAGGTGTTAGCTTGGCAGGCGAAGCTATAAATTGAATTACGTAAACTGTAAAGTTAAGGCAGTAATAACAAAGCTTACGATATTCTCAGTCATTCGAACAGTATTGATAAGACACTACGCTGGTTGGGAGAGTGACATTAAAAAGTGTACTATATGCATATTGTGATCGAGAATTCTCTTCATACTAAAACAAATTTGTGATTCAGTTATCTTCATTTGTTGTTGTAGTTATTAAATGACTAGTAAACGAATTTAATTCAATTATTTAATAGTTGTAGTCCTCTATGGCACGTGCCTCATTGTTAGCCTATGACTCGCTATATATAGACAACATTCAATGAATTTGTAGCGTAAATTTAAACGGTCCACATGTCCATTAAATAAACGTTAATATTCAATCAGCGCCGTTTCGCTAATGAACAAAACCAACACAGTTTATCATAATGGGGTACATTACTTTAAATTGCAAGCTTTAATAGCTTTGAATTGACTCGATTGCATCAATATTATGTAAGGCGGAGCCTTAACTTACACTTTGGCCACACGGCTGATTGGGTAGTAGGATTGCTCGGAATGCTTCGAGGATTGTGCATCCAGGTCGTTGCGATAGGGCATTTCGTATTATTATAATGTATTCTCGGGTATATAATTCAGGCTATATGCGAGAATATGTCCATGTATAATAAATTCAAACTTGTTTCACGTTATCCATGCGTCCATTACTCTCTTCACACTGTTCACTTTCGGAATGTTTCGGAAATTTGCTTGAGAAAAGGATTCAAACAACTGGGGAAGAACTGCACCGTTCGTAGGTCGCCACCTTACTGACTATCGAATCGGGCTTAGAGCTTGGGACTAATCTTACGATTTGAACGAACTATTTGAGAGCCAAGCGCCAATTGGTAGAGTCAATAGAGTCAGTCTACTTATGTTGATCTGCTATTGATCTCGTTAAGGAACACTGCTTAAAAATAGCGCATTTGATGCGATCCGTTTCAAGCAACGATCTGTAGCTATTCACGTTTCGTGTCAACACTTTGGGGAGAAGGTTTGGCATCATGTGGCCCCCCGTCCACAACATTTGCGATCGCAGCACACGCAGATGGTGTTAAAATCGTATGTTTGCTATTAAATAGGTGTGATAACATTTGCTTTGCTTTTCTGGTGCCAAAATTTGCGATAAATATTATAGTTAGTGTTTGATGTGATTGGCAAGGGGCGTGCTTTGAATACGCTAATGGAATAAATGGGCTTCAAATTGGTTTAAAAACGATTGGGAATTATCAGTAAGGGAAACATAAAAAAAAACTTTCTCATCAAAGGTTATTTTCCGCTGAGACTTACGAGACACACAAAAGCAATTAGTTGTCTACTTACGGCGGTGTCTGTGGATTCACCATGTCGAACAACTCGTTTGCCGTGGTTGGCACTCGTCTGATGACCAGCTTTCGCCCATCCGTCGAGCCAATGCCAATGGAGGCCAGAGAGCGCACAGATGTGACATCCGAGTAGATCTGATTGCCGCCGGCCAAATCGTGAAAGTGATAGGAACTGCCGCTGAGTGAGGACTGTGGTTGCATGTACAGCGCATTCGGCGGTTGCAATCCGCAGTTTGCTGCTGAGCTGCCGGCGAGATTGCAGCTGCTGTCGCTCATGCCAGGCAGATAAGCTACAAACGACGTCGAATCTTAATCGATTCAAGCCAAGTTGCGATCGAACTTACCTGAGACGATCGAGCGCATGCTGCTGTGATGGCTGCCCAGGCGGGAGCGCACATCGTAGCTGAGTGGTGAGACAACCTCGTGTCCAGCCATTGTCGTGGTCGTGGTGCACGTCAAAGTGGCGGGCGTTAAATGAGCTGCCGGAGGTGGAGCCACCGTTGTCTCGGCATCACAATCGTCAATGGTAAAGGTAACCGTTGAAGTGGACGTTGCCGGCTGTGGCAGCTGTGGCACATGCAAATGCTGCAGCTGTCCGGGTTGGATGACATCTGAGTTGGGACGCGACTTAACCGACGTCTGGCGGGGCGTCTGTTGTTTCTGCAAGGCTGCTGCCATGGCCACAAGCGATGTCGTGGAGTTTGTCTGACGAAAGGGCAGCTGCGGGGCTGAAGCTCCGCTTGTCGAAGTTGTTGGTGAACCGGGCGTGGCGGGTATGATGATGTACTTGTGGGGTCGAATGGAAGAGGTGCGAATGAGTCGCGTCTGCTCGTCGCCATCGCCACAGCTCTCTGCCCCGCTGTCAGACAATTGGCTATGCCGAGAAAGGGGCGTCAGGGTGGTGGGCGTGGTGCGTTTGGTCACCACATTCAGGGCAGTGGGTGAGGAGGCGGTCTTGGCTAGTTGGCTGCCTTTCTTTGCAGCGCTGTTGCTGCTTCCATCTTGGCCAGCTTGATCTGCCATTTTGGCTAATTGTTGCGCGGGTTTCTCTCGCTTTGGTGCTGCTGAAATTCGTTAAAGTTGATGCTGATGCTGGTTTGTTTTTTATTTTGATTTCGCTTGATTAATCATAAAAGCATCTTTCTTGTTGTTGTTTTCATACACGTATTTATCATTTTAATGCTCATAATTTGTAGCTAGTGCCGCTTACAGGCGACTCATGACTCTTGTTGTTGTTGCTATTGTTGCTGTGGATGATGATCATGTTTGTTGGTGTAAATGTTGCCTCTGCGGTTGTCATATTTTTAAATCACTTTAAAACCTTGAACACCACAATGCCATTATTAGTGTTGTTGTTGTTGTTGTTGTTAGTGTGCGCTCGCTTAAGTTTTTAAATCGTAATAAAACCAAATAGAGAAAAAGCAAAAAGATGCTTGTTGTTTTTTTGTTTTTATGATTATCTTTCTCAGTAACTATCTCTAAAAGCACTCTAACAAATTTATTTATACGCTAGAATATTCCACAAATCTCTGCAAATTGTCTTAATAACTTATTAACCTAATTCCCAACTGCATGCTTGAGAAACCTCTTTGAGTGAGAAGTTTGCAGTAGCTCTCTTCAATTCTTGAATTTGATCTGTATTTCAGAGTATTGTATTGTTTATTTCTTCTGTATAAATGTCGCTTGAAGCAGAGTAATAACTTAATAACATAAGCTGCTGCTGCTGCCGTTTGAAGAAGAAGACTCTCATCACAATTCATTGTCGCATTGTGGAAATAATCTTGCATTTCATTTAGTTCGCTTATCGCAACACAATTTATAAACTTTTCACATGCCAAGTATTTACTTTTGTTTATTTATATGAGAAAAAAACAAAATATAAATAAACAAGCACATGCTTCATGTCCCAATTTTTTTTTGTATTTCTTTTTCATTTTTATTTCCACCTTTTATCATCGTGACAGATAAACACTCTTCATATCTGCTTAGCTCGCACTTCAGATTCCCATCACAGTCACTCGCACACTTCACTTGACATCAGTTACAAAATTGTATCTTATCGTAGGCCCCCGTTTGGCCCCTTGAAAACCAACCATCAACCTCTCAACATTTCTTTGTTAGCTTTCGTTTTTTATGGCTTTTGACTTGTTTGGTGTATTTTCGGTATTCGAGTGAAATCCCCCCGTTTCGTCATTCTCGGATCGGTTTTGATAGAATCCAAACACCACTACGTCATAATCGTTTCGATGATACATCGATCCATATGGCGCATGGCGTTATGCTCTAGTGACTCTTTTGCTCCAGCGCAAAGGTCATTGAAATGGGTTCAGAATTATTAATTATACGCATCTTGCGACAATCTAAGATGTATTTTCGACTGCGCTGACAAAAGTAACTCGCATTGCACACACGCTGCACACAATGGGGCACTTTATGGGGCTTCGGTGTAATAAAAACAGCTTCATTGGCTTGCCATGTGATATGTAAATTTCTCGACTTACTGTGCCAATGCATTGAGCATGAGCTAAGCGTCGTAATGTGTAGCTAAGAGAATCATTCACACGTATTTCGAGGTATTTATTCGGTTAGATAAGCTCAGATCTGCGACAAGTTACGAGTTGTTTGTAAAACTTCAAGTTTTGTGTAATCTTATAATATTATCCACTCCATTAGGAATATTTGCATTTGAATATGTATAAGTTCTGTTTTTGCGACTAGAAAATATTCTATGGTCAATTAAGACGATTTTTTACCCAACTTTTGTTGTATTCTTTTTACATGTAGAAACGCCTTGTGTTAATGAAACTAGCATCCATAAAAGCTAAACTTCAATGCAAAAAATTACAAACCAAAAAAAAAAGGAAACGAAAACAACAAAAATAATCAATTTTGTTAATAATCAGCACGAACTTGTTTTTTCTCAGCAGCTTTTTTCTCGCTATTTGGTTTTATGTTTGTGTTTGCGTTTGTTTTCTCAGCTAATAAAAGAAAACAATCAAAAAATGAAGCAAAACAGTTTTTGTTATAGATTTTAGCATTGATAGAATTACAAACTAGATTTCACGTGCTCATTCCCATTACTAATGGAATTTTAAATCATTTTGTAATTTTTAATAAAATCAAATGGACTAATTGAAGTAATTTGACGACACTTTTCAATTGAAATTGAATTGAATTCATTCATTTGCCGAGTCGGTTATTCATTCAACAATGGCTCAGGTCCAATTTTAATCATAATTCACAATCGTATAATAGCATAATCAACACATCGCACGGACTATTATTATTATTAAATCAATTACTCGCATGGCAGAGGTGGAGAGTAAGATAACGCGACGTATACGCAATGCGTGTACCAAATCAAATGGAATATTATTTAAACTGTTTAAAGAGTTCTTCAATTTTGGATATTTATATGTCAAACATGTCTTAACAAATTGCGCGTCGCGTTCACTGTTTATGTTTAGCTCGGTTTTTTTTTTTTTTGAATGAACTCCCGTCAAGCTGCCGGCGGAGCTATCGTGCAGAGAAGTCGGAGATCCGTGGAGCCTACGTAAAGCCCCCTGAGAAACGTGCAAACACGCGCGCTGTCAAATGTCAACTGATCCACGTTTGCGAATATCGTTTACACTTGACGTCGCTTTTGGGGCTTGTTGTGTGTCTACTGCGGGCAGCGCAATGCAGGCTACCGTAGACGAGCGGGGGATGGGGGTGGGGGCTTCATAGGCCTGCAGCTCACGGTTCGGTGGCCGCACTTTGGCTCTCTCTCTCTCTCGCTCGCTTCGCTCTTTTTTTTTTTGATCGCTGTGCTGCGAGCGTCGAGCATTTGCGGGTTTTGGTTTTAGTCGTGTGCTTGCTTGGGCTTTCCGGCGCGGTGCGGCATCTGATAGCAGTCAGCGACAATCAGAATAACCGCAAGTAAAAGACTGCAGTGGTGTTTTGATAGACTTGTATATACCCTGCTTTAGGTGATTTTGTTGACTACGTTGGCACACAAACAGTTCTGGTTGATGCGTTCAAATTTCATATTCCATTTTAAACAATTTAAAAGTCATAATTTTTGAGATTTTATATACTGGGAAGAGAAGACGAAAGAGAGTGTGTGTGGCTTGGAAGCGAGCAAGGTTCGTTTATTTCTGCTTCTGCTTCTGCTTATCCCCCAAAGCTTGCATATTAATTTTGATTGTACGACGAACAAGAAGAAGCTACAATTTGCCGAGTAGTTGAGTTGAAAGTTGTCGTTTTAGCGTTTGTTGAATCGGGGCAGAGGGGGCGCATACATATATTTGATAAGTGCATTTTTTTTTTATCACTTAGCAGCGATAAGCTGATTGATAATGAAGACGGGCAAGGGATCCACAGTGACGTAAGTCGAGGTAAACGGGCAATATACGAGACGAGAAGAGACGATAATCAAATAAGATATACGAGATACTTGCGCTTATGTATTGAACTTACTTGATATCGTGAGTTTTTGAATTAAAAACTCGCTTTCAAGTATTTAAATAATATTGATTGACTTATGTTGATCGAGTGAAAGTCTGCTGATTTAAATATTTGACATCAAGCTGTTAACGATTAGAATCATTCGACATGATTAACAATAATTAATATCATATTAATATTATCTGAGAATGGATGTACGTTGTTCTTAATGAGTTCAGTAATAATATGGATTTGTTTGTTTTTTTTTTTTTTGATTTTTCTTTATTTATATTCGGTCATTATTTATTAGTTTACAATAAGCGATTATGATTATATTTTGTTTGTTTAATTTTAAATACAATTCTTTATAATTACAATTTAACTATTGTTCTTTTTACAATTCTTCTCATGTTTTCATATTTGCTGCCAGTGCAAAAAGTTTCGTCAACTTAATACTAGTTGTTTTTACGGGAAAATGTTTAAATATCGATTTCTTTACGAAGAAAAAATAAAAGTTGTTTCTTTTAATTGTGAGCGAAATTGTTTAAATTATTAGTTTGTGCACTTTTACTGTGTTTGTTTTTTTCTATTTCGTTTTGTAATAAGAAAATAATTTTATGCCTGGCATGAACCTATTGCTGGGACAGGGAAGGAATGTTACACAGAAACCTATACACAAAAAATACTAAAAATACCATCGGTTTGTGTATTATTTACAATTGGTCTCTTGCCATAATTGTGTGTGTTTGTATGTGCGAGTTCTCATGGTATTTTCACTATATAAAGAAATTGTCTTCTGATTTGGCTTAAAGTAGTGACTATACATTTTGTTTATGTTTAATAATATTAATTTAAAACTTCATTTTTAATAATTTAATTATAACGGCGCATTTCCTCCCTCACCACTTCCTCGCCAGACTAAGCGACAGACACGCCTCTATAGAACTTGCGTCCAAAACAAAAATTTCGCTGCAATGTTTTGAGACGCGTTGACAGCTGCGCTCTGGCTTAGACCAGGAGTATAATTGAAAGGGTTTCGATAGAAATCCGCCGATTCGTTGTTTAGTTTCTTTTCCTTCAATTCTACCTTTTGTTTTTCTTTTTTTTTTTAAGTACTTTTACGTACTTGTCGCGCTATTAGTTTAGTTTTTAATTAGTGGAAGTATCTTTCTTTCATTTGCATTTTAAAACAATCACAACAATTTAATATTAATTGACTAAAAAACTACAAAAATAATTGGGTTAATCATAGTTCAGATAGAAGTAAAATTATAGTGTTATATAGTTCAAATCCTCCATTAGTCGTTATTAAAACAAAACCTTAATTAATCCTTGTGCGCTGTCTGACGCCTCAGTGGCAGTTTTTTTTTTTTTTTGTTATAAATAATGTTTTTTTTTTTGGGATCTACTATTTCCAGTGTCCATAAACAAGTTCATTTGGCTGTGATAGTATCTCTTATGTGTGTGTGTGTGTGTGAGCTGAACTTGTTGTCTCGTTATATAATCCTTGAAGAACAATCGTTGATATATTGTCCTTTGGTTATAATCTTTCTGCTTAAGGCAACTGGGAAGTAAGCGTTTCCCTAAAGGGGCTTTACGTACTGCTAAGGAGTATTACTCTTTTCGGGGTGCATTGTTCGTCTCTCGTTCTATATATTTGTGAAAAATTAAGGCAGTTTGGAATTGGAATCGGCGAGCTCAGATCCTAAATTAGATGTGTACAGGAAGTGTAGTAGTGTGTGTACAATGTGTGTGTGCTATAATACAAAGTGTCGATGTTGTTCTGCTACTACCCACACCCTAAACTTTTATAGGAAGTCTTTATAGTTATATATGTATATAACAAATTATCAATATGTAATCATAAATCGACTAATGAAGAAGTTGTCGTTAGAGAACGAGAATTCTTTTGTAGCTGCTGCATATGTTGTTTCTATCTTGTCTTTTACACTTTACTCTCATCTCTTCTCTTTTGGCAGTTTACTTAGTATTTTCATTATGGGGTCTACGCAAAATTCTCATATTAGTGAGGAAAAAAAGGAATACTAAAATGTTAATACAAAAATGTATAGTAATAAAATTATTTTCTTAAGTTATTTAATTAATATTGTATGGTGTGCAATATTTTCGTTATTCTTGCTTTTTACATTTCTTCATTCATTCTTTTCAATTCCGCGCTTGCGCGTTTCATAAACGCTCAATACATGCGCGACTACAGTTTCGGCTCACAACTGTACTTTTGCTTTTCCTTGCATTTGCATTTCATTTTCGCGAAATTTAATTTCGTTATATATTTTGTATCTTTTTTGCACGAGCTTCTCAAATATCTGATATTTCTATCTTTTATGTGTTTTAATGTCTAAAATTATAGCTAGTGTTTCATTTGTTATTGTTCGTTCCGTCTAGTTTGTGTTGTTACATTACTTGTTTAGGAAATGTAGTCAGGTGTTGGTTCCGGCGCAGCGTCCGGATTGGCAAACAGGGGGTTGGGGAACTCTGGCGGGTGAGGCAGTGGTGCCAACGTCTTGGGACGTCTTCTGTAGGCCATCAGCCAGCAGGACACGGCAACGGCGACGGCGACAAGCGCCAACAGTGCCGTTATGACCAGAGCAATAATCAAACCCACCATCGATACACAAATATCCTCAACACGCTGAGCAGCCGGTTTGACTGTAGGGAAAATAAAATCGATTTTATCGAATTGTCACGGGGAACTTTGTAGCCCGGGGGAATACATACTGTTGGCATCATTGAGACCAGGTCCGTTGCGCTTCTCGAAAGTCAATATAGCATTGGATGAGATGGTAATTTCTTCGCGCAGTTGACCCTCCACTCCAGAGCTGGTTGCAATCGCCGTCGAATCTGTGGAGTTATCGGCAATGGAGCGACGACGTCGTCCAAAGGCATTGTAACCGCCACAATTGACTGGCTGACATTTGCCGAAGCAAACGCGTATGTTGCACTGGAAGCGTATATTATCGCTGGAGGGGAATTTGAAGGCGTTGAAGCTGGCCAGCAGGCTGTTTGTGTCTGGGTTGTACTCCCAGTTGCCAAAGATGCTGGTGTCTGTGGCACAGCCATTCTCGTCAGTGACCAGATACTCGTTTTGTACGTTATCCTCCATTGTCTTGGCGATACAGGAGCGAGCAAATCCACCATAAATAGCTGGAAAGAAAATTCGAATTAGGAGATTAGTGAGGCTGCTATATGAAATGAGAGGAGATATTTTGAATACTTACTGGCTGGCTCGACATCCACTTGCAGGCGCAGATGTTCGCCAATCTCTGCAGAGTTGATCTCTTCTCCCTCATTGGTTATGATGCGCATCTGACAGATTGGCGGAGGTCCAGTATTGGCAATAGTTCCGGCTGTTGTCAGCATGGAGACATTGAAGCCCAGCGTGACGTTCTTTTCGCCCGTCTGGTAGACACACTTGATGTTGTAGGCCTGTGCCTTGTAGGTGACCAGCTTGGGATGCTTCTGTATAACCAGGACAAAGCTTGCCACATCCTTGACGGCTTGCATACCGCAGCTACCAAAGTTAACACGGAAGATTTCGGTGCGTGGCACCGTCTCACCGGCCAAATTGACGACGCGACGGCATTCCTCGTTTTTGCTGTGTCCCTTCACATAAAGCACGCCATTGAAACCAGGCTCTGTTATGTGGATCTCCACTTGAACGCCATCAGCCAAACAGCTGACAACCATGTCCGGACGTGGGAAGTCTGTGCGGAAGTTGGTATGATTGCAGTGAAGTTCCGGATTACCTGTGTAGCCGGTGATGCATTGGCATTGGGCACGATGGTTAACTGCATTGCAGAAGGCATTGATGCCACAGGTCTTGGTTAGGCAAGGATCTTCGCAGGTCTTGGTCTCTGGATTGCAGAAGCGATTGTCGGCGCACTGCTCGTTGGTAGTGCACTCTGGTTGCTCCACGGGTTGGCATTCGCCCAGAGGGGTCAAACGATAGCCCAACTCAATGGGGCAAGTGCAACGGCCACGCTCATCAATCACCATGCCACGTTCCAGAGCGCAGACACAATGTCCGCTCTCATCAATGCGATAGCCTTGCTCCACGAGGCACGGCGTGCAGTACTCATAGATGTCAAGGGCGCTGCCAGGCGGACAGACGCACTGGCCATCCACGTCGCGCACGAAGCCCTTTTCGATGACGCATAGAGAACGTTTGTCGCATTGCACGGCCGCATTGCCAGTGTAACCTTCGAGACACTCACAGATCATTGTACGCACAGGCAACGTGTCGAGGACACGGCACTCGGCATTGACGCCGCACGGTTGGGTGGCATTGCAGGGATTGATGCATTCGCCATGGAGGCAAGCACGTTGGGTGGGACAATCGCTGTCGCTGATACAGATGGGCACCACACGTTCCTGTTCGCATCCATTACGTCCGGGCACAGTGCCGGGCGGGCAGGCGCATTGGGGTCTGTGCTGATAGACCTTGCAGTCTTCATCGCGGCCACAGATGGCGGTAGTCTCGCAGGGATTGGCGCATTTGCCGTTAACGCAGGCCTTGTCTGTGGGACATTCGTCGTCGGTGCGGCAGCCGAGTGGCGTGCAGCCGAAACGGGCATTGCCTCCATGTCCTGGGGCACACTCACAGACGGCACGATGATTGATGGCGAGACATTCGGCATTGGCACCACATTGCTCGCCTTGGCAAGCGGGCACACAGAGCTGATTGCGGCATGTATGTGTGGCCGGGCATTCGGAGTTGATGCTGCACTCGATCTTGGCGCACTCGAACTCGGGATTACCCTCGTAGCCCTGGCGACAAGTACATACTGGCTTATGATCCTTGATGCGACACTCAGCGTTCAATCCGCAGTTGCAGGGATCTCGGCAAATGCCATTCACACAGGATTTGTCTGCGGAACAATCGCTATCCGAGATGCAGCCGCCAACCTTGACAACGCTAGTTGTAGGTTTGCAGCTGCCGCTTCCGCTGCTAATGTAGCCATCCGGGCATATACAGATCATAGTACGCACAGGAGTTGTAGGCGTCACCTGGCACTGAGCTGGTCGTTGACATGGTTCCAAAGCTAGACAGGGATCAACGCATTGTTCATTGATGCAGGCCAAACGGGCAGGACAATCAGTGTCAAGTTTGCAGACAGGTTGCGGCTGTGGTCGGCAGTCCACATAGGGATTACCCAAAAAGTCAGCGGGACAGCGGCAAACAGCCAAGTGGTTTTGTGGTCGACACTCGGCACGCGGGGCACAGATATTGTTATAGACACAAGGATTGACGCACTGCTCATTCTGGCAGGTCTTGTCCGTGGGGCAGTCGTTGTTGCTACTGCAGCCGATGACGCGACAACGCTCGTAAGGATTACCACGATAGCCGCTGAGACAGCGACATTGGGCGTGATTCGATTGTACGTAGCATTCGGCATTGGGACCACATGGATTGTTGAGTAGACAGGGATTAATACAGTTGCCATTGATGCAAGCTTTTCCGGAGTCACATTCGCCATCGACACGGCAACCAATTGAGCGACAAGCAGCATATGGGTTACCCTCGAATCCATCTTGGCAGCTGCACACGGCACGATGCTGTTGCACCTGGCAAATGGCGTTGGTGCCACAGTTGCAGGGATTGCGGCACTGGCGATTTACACACGCCTCCTGATCGCCACAGTCTAGATCGCTCTCGCATCCGGGTGGACTTGGCAGCACCAGCTGTCGGCATTCGCCGCTGGCATCTGGTACCTGAGACTCTGGACATTCGCAGACCATCGTGCGTACGGGGACACTGTCAAGGACGCTGCAGTGAGCGCTGCGTGCGCATGGCGAGAGTTCAGTGCAGGGATACTGGCACTTGGCATCGATGCATGCCAATCGGCTGGGGCAATCACCATCGTTGCGACAGATTGGTTCCACAGGGCGTGGCTCGCAGAAGGCATAAGGATCGCCCAGAGGCAGCTGGTCGGGACAGCGGCAAACGGCGCGATGTTGCAGCGCCTGGCAGATAGCATTCTGAGCACAAGGGCTCTGGGCGCAAGGATTCACACACTGGTTGCTCACGCAGGCCTGGTTGGTTGCGCAGTCGTAATCTGAGTGGCACTCTAGTCGCAGGCAGCGTACAAATGGATCACCCTCAAGTCCGGCGGGGCAGCGGCAACTGGCCCGATGATTTCGGCCATAGCACTCGGCATTCAACGCACAAGGATCAGAGACGAGGCAAGGGTTCAGACATTCACGATTTACGCATTGCTTATCGCCGGCACACTCATCGTCTGATTGACATCCAATTGGAGCACAACCGAATTGCGCGTTACCAGAGAATCCAGGTTGGCAGTAGCAGATGGGATGATGATTCTTCACGATGCACTCGGCATGGGGTCCACAGTTGCATGGATTGATGCATTGCGCGTTGATGCACGCCTCTGTGGCGGGACAATCTGAGCTAGACTTGCAACCAACGGTGATGACATCGGAAGCTGCAACAATTTCAAGAGATTAAAATCGTTTCTATAAAACAGGTTATTGTTCAAAGCACTTACGAGGTAGACAGCGTATGCGCGGATCTCCAGTGTAGTCTGGCGGGCAGCGGCAGATGGCAGCACGTTCTTGCACATGACAGTAGGCGCCAGTGCCGCAAGCGTCGGCCGTACAGGGATTGACACAACGTTCGTTTATGCAATTCTTGTCACGTGGGCAATCATCATTGCGGGTACACTCAGCTCCAGGAACTCTGGGCAGATCAATTTCCTTGGTGTAGCATTCGATACGTGGGTTACCCTGGTAGCCAGGTGGACAACTGCATTGTGCGTAGTGATCACGTGCATTGCACTGGGCATTGACACCGCAGCGTTCCAGGCGGCAGGCATCGAGGCAACTGCCATGGAGACAGACCTCTGAACTTGCGCATTCGGCGTTGTGTTGGCAGCCGCCAGGCACGATAACCGCTTGGATGGGTACACAATTGCCGGAATTGTCAGATACCGTATCACTGGGACACTTACAAATCATGGTACGCAATGGTAATGTGTCTAGAACAGCGCAGCTTTGCTGCGGACTGCATACATGGGGCGTGGCACAAGGATCGGCGCAGCGTTGATTGATGCAAGCCAGTTTCGACGGACATTCCGCGTCTTGGGTACACTCAGGTTTGGGTTCACGTTTGGGCAACTCGCATTGTACCAGAGGATTACCCTGGAAGCCAGCTCGGCATTCACACTGCGGCTGGTGGCGACGTCCCTGGCAAATGGCATTCACGGCACAGGTATCCTGCTCGCAAACTGGTCGACAGACGCGATTCAAACGATCGCATGCCTCGTGATCGGCACAATCTTCATTGTATTGGCAATGTCCCGTGATACAGGCAACGAAGGGGCTACCCTGTGTGCCTGCTGGACACTTGCAGACTGCCTGGTGGTTCTGAGGCAGACATTCGGCTCCGGTGCCACAACGTACTTGACCGTGAGTGCACGGATTGACACAGTTTTCATTGAGGCAGGCCTTATCGTAAGGACAGTCCGCATTAATCTTACACTCAGCTGTTAGGAAATATAATACGGGATTATATAGTTAATTTTATAGTCTACAATGAAATCTTGTGGAAGAGTTTAACTTACGTTTGAAGCATTGAACTTGTGGATCACCGCCCCATCCAGAAGGACAGAAGCAAATAGGTCGAGAGTTTTGGACACGACACTCGGCATTGCCGGCACATGGATTGGCCTCGGCGCAAGGATCTTGGCAACGTTGATTGATACAAGCTGTCGTTGGTGTGCACTCCGAGTCGTGTTTGCATCCAGATGTGATTGGCGCTGTTAGCGTTATGAAAGGGTTTAGTAAGCTGTTGGAAATGCGATTCAAGTGGATAAACTTACGTGGCTGATAACAGTTGGTGAAGGGATCACCTTGAGTGCCCTGTGGACAGGTGCAGATGGCACTATGTTGCTGGGCCAAGCATTGTGCTGTACGAGCACAAGGTGATGCATCCAAGCAGGGATTGACACAATTGCCTCCACGGCAAGCCTCCGTATCCTGGCACTGATCGTGCGATACACAACCATGGTCGCGTGCGGGTTCTAGACAAACACACATTTAGAAAGATAAGTTGCGGAATAAAAAATTGAAACCATCAATTTGGAGTAAGTGCAGCAATTAGCAGTTTGAGTTAACGAGTGCATTTACTGTGATGTGCAACTCATTGAAAGGAGGGATATTAACATAAGGAAGATCAAGGGTATTATTTAAAAAAACTATTTACAACTTGGCTGCAATGAGATAGAAGCAAAACTTGGCAATAAAGCAAGAAAATGAACACAGTTCCACCTCATATTTGTGAGGAGTATTTCTATGATTCGCAGGAGAACCTACCTTTGCGACATCCAATGTCAGCATCACCCACATATCCAGGTTCGCAGCGACAGATCATAGTACGCAGGGGTAGAGTGTCAACGACCTCGCAGATGGCATTGGCACCGCATGGATGCGTAACATCACAAGGATTCTTGCATTCGCCATTGAAGCAGGCCAGTTTGCTGGGACATTCGGCATCCATGGTACAACCCTCGGGTTGAACAGGCACCAAGTCACAGCGAACGGCAGGATTTCCACTATAGCCGGCAGGACAGCGACATTGAGCACGATGGTTATCGACGCGACACTGTGCGCCAATGCCGCAATTGCAGGGATCTTCGCAGCGTTCGTTGCGGCAAGCCAAGTGGAACGCACACTCATCATCGCTTCGGCATTCAGGACGCTCGCAACGCACCAAAGGATTTCCGCGATAATTCTCTTGGCAGTGGCAGCGTGCGCGATGATTAAAATCGGCACGACAGATGGCACCAATGCCGCACTGTGTGAAACTACAAGGATCCACGCACTTCTCATTGATGCAGGCCTCGGTTGGCGCACATTCGCCATCGGAACGGCATCCTAGAAGATAGCAATGTTGAAGAGCATTGCCAGTATAGCCTTCGTTGCAGACGCAGAGCGGGCGATGGAGTTGAACATGGCAACGTGCTTGTTGGGCGCAGATATTAGATTGTTCGCAAGGATTGCGGCACACTTGATTGATGCATGCTTTGTCATTGCTGCACTCTGAATCACTGATGCATTCCGGTTTCGGCGGTGGTGGCTTTGCCACCTCGCGAACACACTGAGCGTACGGTGAGCCATAGAAGTCAGGTGGACAGCTGCAGATAGCTCTGTGATTGATAGTGCGGCAGATGGCATTGAGACCACAGGCATTCTGGCAAGGATCGCGACATTTCTGTGTAACACAAGCACGATCCCTGGAGCAGTCCTCATTGGTCACACATTCGGGATAGCTGCAGGTGGCAGCTCCATTATGGACACGACAAATGCCATTGCTGCGACACGGTGATGGCTGGCAAGGATCAATGGGTTCCACTTCACGCGACATTTCACATTGCACAAACGGATTACCAATCATCTTATCGGGGCAACTGCAGATGGGACTGTGATTGATGGTCTGGCAGGTTGCGCCATAGCCGCAGACTCCTGGACATGGATCCACGCACTTGGAGTTCACACAGGCGCGATCCTTGGCACAGTCTGAGCTGAGTGTGCACTCCGGACGACATCCCTGTGTCAATGGATTACCAAAGAAGCCGGGCAGACATTCACAGACAGCCTGATCACGCTGCACACGGCACACAGAGTTCAGTCCACATGGCGAAGGATAGCAAGGATCTGATGGCGGCGGCGGTGTCACAATGCGCGTGCACTGGACAAAAGCGTTACCCGTGTATCCCGTTGGGCAAGAACATACAGGAATGTGGTTGTTGACATTGCAGAAGGCCTCCAGACCGCAGGTTCCGGGGCACGGATCAGCACATTTGTTACGGATGCAGGCACGATTTGCGGGGCATTCCGAGTTGCCAACACATTCAGGGCGGCATCCCTCGTAGGGATTACCAATGTATTCCTGAATGCATTCGCATACGTAGCTTTGACCACGCAAGCGACACAAAGTGTTGCTGCCACAAGGCGATGGTTCGCATGGATTCTTGGGGTCTGGAATTGGTGGTGGTATAGCTGTAAAAGAAATTTTATATAATTAGAGAATGAAATATAAGATATTTCCCTGCCTCTATACAATATGCAAACTTGTTGATGGCCTATAGAATAACGCGAATGCTTACTTGGGGGAATAGGTGAACAGAGACGGAATGGATCACCTGTCATGCCTGATGGACAATGACAGTTGGGTGTGTGCAGGGTCACCAGGCACTGGGCATTATGGCCACAGCTGCCAGGACAGGGATCGCGACATTTCTGATTAATGCAGGCCAAATTATAGGCGCACTCATCGTTGTTGGAGCACTCGGGTCGACAATTGGGAGGAGTCCCCTGGAACTCATCCAAGCACGTACAACGGGCTTGATTCTGCACATTGGTGCAGAGTGAGTTAGGGCCACATGGCGATGGATTGCAAGGATCATCCTTCTTCTGTTTTATCTCAGGCAGTCGGCACTGTTGGTAGGCATTGCCCGTAAAACCAGCTAAACATTCGCAATGGGCACGATGTTGGACTACTTGGCAGACAGCGTTCAGTCCACATTGTCCTGGACAAGGATCAACACACTTATTGTTAATGCACGCATGCTGTTGAGAGCAGTCTGAGCTGCTATAACACTCCAGACGGCAGTTGGGTGGCTGTCCAAAGTAGCCGATGATACACGAGCATATGGCAGCTCCTCCACGTTCAATACACTGGGCGTTGGCGCCACATGGTGATGGCTGGCAGGGATTGACGGGCAACTCATCACGGATTGGAGTGCAGGAAACGAAGGCGTTGCCAGTCATGCGCTCAGGACAACGGCACATGGCAATATGATTGATGGCATCGCATAGAGCATTCTGAGCACAGGTGCCTGGACAGGGATCCACACACTTGTTTCGTACGCAGGCACGATCTCGAGGACATTCCGAGTTCAAGACACACTCGGGGCGACAACCGATGTATGGATCACCTTGATATTCGGGCAAGCAAGTGCAAACACCTTCTCGGCACTGGGTATTGGAGCCGCAGGGCGAAGGGTGGCAGAGATCTGTGGGTGCTGGAAAAGAACATTTGCAAAGGTCTGGTTAGGACGGACATTCAACGCGAGAGAGAGAAAGTAAAGATGGAGATGCATACTGGGTGCTGGCGGTGGAGTAGGCGGCAAGCGACGGCAGCTGTTGAAGGGATCACCCGTATGATCGGCGGGGCATGAGCAACTGGGTATATGGTTGACGACCTTGCATTGGGCTGCAAATCCACAAGATCCGGGACAAGGATCGCGACACTTCTCATTAATGCACGCCAAGTTACTGGCACACTCGGCATTAATGGAGCATTCTGGTCGACAATTTGGTGCAGCACCAATGTAGTTAGGCAGACAGCTGCAGCTAGCACCACCGTTGACCTCGCGACACTGGGAGTTGGGTCCGCAGGGCGAAGGCACACATGGCATGTTGCGCGTTGGGAGTTTCTCGGGTGGTGGTGGCGGTGGCAGTGGTTGGCAACGAATAAAGGCATTTCCGGTGTAGTCAGGTCTGCAAGAGCACAATGGACTATGATTGCGCACATGGCACTCGGCATTCAGTCCACAGACGCCAGGGCAGGGATCGATGCACTTCTGTTTGATGCACGCCTTATCCGACGGACATTCGGCACTGATAACGCATTCGGGACGACAGGCTGGAGGTGTGCCGATAAATTCGGGCAAACAGCTGCAAATGGCTTGACCCTGGGACTCGCGGCACTGGGAGTTCGCGCCACAAGGTGACGGCTCACAGGGATTCACATAAACAGGGGGCGTTGCTGAAGTTTGAGATGGTGGAATATGTTTCATATTAGGTTTACCATTTAAACATTGTGTCGGCAAAAAGCAAGCATTTTCATATTAAAAGCGTAAGCGAAAGTTTTTGCATGGTAAGTACGTTATGTCTAGCAATTGTCGTAAAACGAAAATATTTGAATATGAATGTATTGTAGCTTTTTCTTAGATGATTCGGCGGTGCGATGGTTAAACGAAAGAGAAATAGAGAGATACAGCTATAGACAGGGACCAAACGTAGAATTGAGTATTGCGTTGTTATCGATTCGAGGGAAAAACGAGAGTAGATCATTAAAAATACTGACAATATTTTAGTGGCGCACTGAAAATTGATTTTAGATTTGCTGAGGAATTTGGACATTGTGTTCTTACGTTCTTGTTGCACAAGACGGCAACTGTGATATGGATTGCCCACATGCTGTGGCAGGCATTCACACATGGGATTGTGATTAATTGTCTGGCAATGGGCATTGATGCCACATACACCGGGGCAGGGATCTTGACACTTTTCTCGCACGCAGGCACGATCGCTACTGCAATCCGAGTTATAAGTACATTCGGGTCGACATATCTCGTAGGGATTGCCAAAGTAATCCGGCAGGCATTGGCAAATGCTCAAGTCGCGTTGCGGCTGGCAAATGGCATTGATACCACACGGATTGGGTTGGCAGGGCACCACTGGTGGTGCTTTTATGGCGACACAAGCGTTTTGACCATCGCCAACCAAACCCACGGGGCAATAGCAGAGTGGAGTGTGGGCCACAACACGGCATAAGGCATGTTGACCACAACTGCCCGGACAAGGGTCAATGCACTTGCGGTTCACACAGGTCTTGTCGCTGGCACAGTCGGCGCTGCCTATACATTCGGGTTGGCAGTGCGGTGGGGTGCCAATGAAGTCTCGGAGACATGAGCAACGAGCGCCCTGTGCAGTGGCCTCACACTCTGAGTAGGGACCGCAGGGTGAGGGCTGACAGGGATTCACTGCAATAGGATATCTGTCTGGCGGTGCTACAACTAAAGAAAATTTGAATTAGGCTTTGTTTAAAATTGGTTTTCAGTAGGTTTCAGCTATGATGTTTACCTATAACTTGACAAGCCGATAGAGGATTACCCGTCATCGAAGGCGGGCACAGGCAGATGGGACTGTGATTTTGAACATGACAAATGGCACGGAAGCCACAGGCACCTGGACATGGATCACTACATCTCATATTCAAGCAGTATTTCTTGAGAGGACAATCTGAGTTACTGCTGCACTCTGGATGGCAGGAAGGCGGTATGCCCAAGTAGCCTGGCAGACAGTAGCATATGGCCTGCTCTTGCTGCGGACGGCATTGGGCATTGGGTCCGCAGGGTGAGGGTTGGCAAGGATTTATGAGTTTGTGTGGTGGCACCACAGCCGGTAGATTTGTCGGTGCTGTGGATACAGCGGTTGGGTATGTGGTCGTTCGGAGTGGTGGCTGTTCTGTAGGTAAAGGAGTAGCAATGGGATCACATCGGATGAACGCATTTCCTTGCATTTGTGTCGGGCACGAGCAGCTCGGTATATGATTGTAAACATTGCAACGAGCGTTGAGTCCACATGTGCCTGGACATGGATCTTCACATTTTTGTCTTCTGCAAGCCTTATCTTTTGCACAATCTGTATTCAGAACACATTCAGGGCGGCAGCCAATATAGGGATTGCCATGGTATTCAGCGAGACAACTGCAAATTCCATTTTTGCAAATAGCGTTGGCTCCACAAGGTGATGGATAACATGGATCCTTTGCCATGGGCTTGTCATTTTCCTTAATAACTGGAGGAATCCTGCGACACGACACGAATGGATCACCGGTCTCTCCAGGGGAACAGAAGCAATTCGGAACGTGATTGTATACTCGGCAAATGGCATTGTATGCACATGAACCAGGGCATGGATCGCGACACTTTTCATTCACGCACGCCAAGTGTGCGGGACAATCGGAGTTCACAATGCACTCAGGACGGCAATTGGGTGGAGTGCCACTGTAATTGGGCAGGCAAATACAAGCGGCAATTCCGAAGCGATTGTGACATTGCGAGTATGGACCACAGGGGGAAGGATAGCAGGGATTAATCTCTGGATTTGGAGTGGCCACGTTATAAATGGGATGAATAGGTTTTGGTGTTGTTGTTGTCTCTTCTGTGGATGGAATGTTGATGATGCCAGGATGTGGTTGTGAAACCGACGGCTGATAAGTTGGATACGATGGCTGTGGCTGAGGTTGTGCTGGGGAAGGTATATTAATTACGCCCGACCTTGGTGGTGGTGCTGTGGAATATGTTGGATAGGTTATTGGTGGCTGCTTTGCAGGCGACACCACTACCACTGGATACGAAGGAATATTGACGACGCTCGGCTTATAAGTTGGTTGCGGTTGTGGCGCTGGGTAGTTCACATCAAACTCTGGAGGTTGTGGTGTTGGATAAGATGGTTGTGGTATAGATGGTATATTGACAACACCAGGTTGTGGGGCTGGTGTATTTGTTGCTGGAGGAGATGGAATATATAGTGGCGGTTGTGGTGGAGGAGGTTGCGGTGCTGGCACTGAAGGAATGTTGATTACGCCTGGTTGCCTAGGTGACTGTGATGTGGTTGGATAATTCACATTAAGCACTGGTGGTTGTTGTGTTGAATAAGATGGTTGCGGTAGAGATGGTATATTTATAACACCAGGCAGCGGAACAGGTGTTGTTGTTGATTGCTGAGAGGGGATGTAAAGTGGAGGTTGTGGTGCAGGAGGCACAGGCTGTGGGTGAGATGGGATGTTAATAACGCCAGGTTGGGGTGCTGGAGTTGAAGTCGCCGTATAGGTTGGAATATATATTGGAGGCTGTGGTGCAGGTGGTTGAGGTTGCGATGCTGATGGTATATTTATTACACCTGGCAGTGGCGCAGGTGTTGGCTGTGGTGGGGTCGGAATATACACCGGAGGTTGAGGTGTTGGATAAGTCGGTCGTGGTAGAGATGGAATATTTATGACTCCAGGTATTTGTGGTGGTGGCGGGTAATATACATCATATATAGCAGGACGCGGTGGAGGAGTTGTTGGAGGATATGTCGGTTGAGGTATTGATGGAATATTGATTACTTCAGGCTGAGGATGAATCGTCGTGGTCTCTGGAGATGGCACAAATATAGGAGGTTGAGGTGCTGGAGGCTGTGGTTGTGAAACGGACGGAATGTTTATGACTCCAGGTTGAGGTGGAGGATTCGATGGCTGTGGTGCTGATGGTATATTGATTACACCAGGCTGTATTACTGGAGTTGAAGTTGTCGGATAACTTGGAATATTTTGTGGAGGATGTGGTGCGGTCGGCTGTGATTGTGGCACTGATGGAATGTTGAGAACTCCAGGTTGGGGTGGTGAATAAGTTGGCTGTGGTGCTGATGGAATATTGATAACTCCAGGTTGTTGTTCTGGTGTAGCTTGATTTGGCGATGGAATATAAATAGGAGGTGCTGTTGATGTCGGGCGATCAGGCGGCGACACCGAGGGAACATTAATAACTCCCGGAATTGGTTGTGGCCGCTGTATAGGGTAGTGATCATCATAGTTTGGTGATGGTAGAGAGGGTTCCGGTATCGACGGAATATTTATTACTCCTGGTTTTGGTTGGGATGTGGCCGGAGTAGGATAGGTTGTGTACAATGTAGGTTGATAGGTTGGGGGCGCCGGTTGTGGTTCTGAAGGAATGTAAACAACGCCTGGTATGGCAATCGGGTAGGGTGGTGCTGGAGTATCATATATGGGGGGCCGAACATGTATGGGTTCTACGTATGGCAAAGAGAGATTATTAGAGAATATCTCATTTTTAACTTTTGTATCACATGAAATCTTACGTGGATTCTCATGGCATCTAGTGAAGGGATTGCCAGTCTGCGTAGGTCCGCAGTAGCAAATAGGATTGTGGTAATGGACACGACACTCAGCATTAGTGCCACATACTCCTGGGCAAGGATCGATGCATCTGTGCTGCACACAGGCCTTATCTAAGGGGCACTCTGAGTTCATTGTGCACTCTGGTCGACAGAATGGCGGGCTACCATAGAAGTCAGGAAGGCAAGAGCAAATGGCTTGCTCATTGTTTTCGCGACAGTGTGCATTTTCACCACAAGGAGAGGGGTTGCAAGGATGTGGATGTACTATGGGTGCTGAGTCAAAGAAAATTTGGTGATGATTACAATTGAAAATTAAGTCACTTATTAGTGATTTCTTACATTGTTGGGCAGGTTGAGGAGTGGGTACGCAATGGCTGAGGGGATTTCCCGTGTACCCATTGTAACAGTTGCAATGTGGTAGATGATCTACTACACGACACTCTGCATTCAGCCCACAAGAACCTGGACAAGGGTCGCGACATTTTAGCTGCACACATGCTCTGTGTGAGGGACAATCGCTATTAAGGATGCATTCAGGTCGACAGGCTTCATAGGGATTTCCATAATAATCGGGCAAACAAATGCAGGAGCCTACGGTGCCATGTTGAGAACATAGTGCATTGGCCCCACATGGATTTGGCTCGCATGGGTTTATTGGTGGTTCCTCAAATTGTGGTCTCTGTATAGCAATTATGGCTGGTGAGGGTTTGGGAGACGGAGCAGATGGTGGAGGTATTTGGCACGAAGTGAATGGATTACCAATCAGACCTGATGCGCACACACAGTTTGGCTGATGGTTGCTGGTGCGGCAGATGGCATTGAAACCGCAGAGGCCAGGGCACGGATCACGGCACTTGCGATTAATGCAAGCACGATCACTGGGACAGTCGCTGTTGGATATGCACTCTGGGCGGCAGTAAGGTGGCACGCCCACATGCTCTATCTCACAGCGACAAATGGCGACGCCCTGTTGATTGCTGCACTGAGAGTGCGGTCCACACGGTGTTGGCAAGCACGGATCGAGAGGTTCGCGTTGAATAGGAACCACATTAGGAGTTGGAACTGAAATCGGCGCTGGAATTGGTGTTGGTCTAATGGGTTGGCATTGGGTATAGGGGCTGCCCGTGTAGCCGACAGGGCAAACACATTGCGGCCTATGGTTGACTACATTACACACGGCCTGATGGCCGCAGACACCAGGACAAGGATCTGCACAGCGTTGATTGACACAAGCCAAACTAAGAGAGCACTCGAAGTCGGTGGTACATTCTGGTCGACATGCAGGAGGACTGCCGTAGTAACCTGGCAAGCAGCTACAGATTGCTTGATCTCCTGCAGCGCGGCAATGCGCATTGCTTCCACAGGGGGACGGCTGACAAGGCACAGGTGGCGTTCTTACTGGGACGGCAATTGCATGCGGCACTGGCTGACAGAGCACAAATGGATTGCCCTGCATGCCAGCGGGACAATGGCACATCGCCACATGATTGTGTACCTCACATATGGCAGAAAAGCCGCAGGTGCCCGGACAAGGATCTATGCAACGATTGTGCACACAGGATCGATCGCGTGTACACTCTGTGCTCAACACGCACTCGGGACGACAACCGACATAAGGGTCGCCCTGATACAGTGGCAAGCAACTACAGATGCCACCAACAGCACACTGGGCATTGACACCACAGGGCGAAGGCTGACAAGCATCATCAGCAATTGTAATTACTGCTGGACTTTGAGCAATTGGTGTAGGGTAACAACGATGGAATGGGTCACCCTGATATCCGTTGGGACACGAACAACTGGGCACATGGTTGAGCACATGACACTGCGCATTCAGACCACAAGCACCTGGGCATGGGTCAATACACTTCTCATTAATGCAGGCACGATGTGATGGACAGTCAGAATTGAGAGTACACTCGGGTTGGCAATGTGGGGGTGTGCCATAATGCTCAGACAGACAACTACAGATTGCCTGATTATTTGTCACTCGACATTGAGCATAAGATCCGCAGGGAGATGGCACGCAAGGATTGCGATAGGGTTCGCGCTGAGGTATTGCCGTTGGTATTGGTAAGCAGCGCACCAATGCGTTGCCCGTATAACCGGGTTGGCATGAACAATGGGCGCGATGATGTAGTGGCTGACAGATGGCATTGTAGCCACATGCACCAGGACAGGGATCGCGACACTTGAGTTGGATGCAGGCTTTGTCATGGGGACACTCGGGATTACTGGTGCATTCTGGTCGACAGGCGGGTGGAGTGCCAAAGTAATCGGGTAGACAGCTACAAATGGGTTGACCCTGCAAGTCCTTGCACAGGGCATTAGGACCGCAAGGCGAGGGCACACAGGGATTCACGTAGATTGCTGGGAGCGCTGTGGAATGGCGGGTGCAAGAGAGTGGTGCAAACAATACATAATAATTTGGTGGGTTAGTGCAAGTTTCAAATAACTTGTGTAGTGAGGAATGCTTACGTTCTGCTTGGCGCAGGTAACAGTGGCGATATGGATCACCATTGTAGCCCGCATAACAACTGCAGATGGGCACATGGTTAACTACTTGACATTGTGCGTTGGAGGCACAACTACCAGGACAGGGATCGCGGCAGTGCTGATTGAGGCACGCCAAGTGGCTGGAACAGTCGGAATTGAGAACACACTCGGGACGACATCCCTCGTAGGGATTGCCGTAGTAATCGGGCAGACATTGGCAGGAGCCAACGTTTCCTTGTTGCCGGCAGACGGCATTGCTACCACAGGGACTCGGCACACATGGATTGAGCTGGTCTCGTTCTAGTGCAGGACGAGGATAGCAACGTGTGAAGGGATCTCCAATGTAATCCGCAATGCAGAGACACGACGGCACATGGCTTATCACCTGACAAGCGGCTGCTTCTCCGCATACACCAGGACAAGGATCACGGCACTTTTGCTGCAAGCAGGCCAACTGATTTGGGCACTCTGCCGAGTTCACACACTCGGGACGACAGTGGGGCGGAGTTCCGATGTAATCCTCGAAGCATTTGCATTGCGCTTGGCTTCCATCCGGTGAAGGCGTGCACTGGGCATTCGGACCGCAAGGTGATGGATAACAGGGATTCACAGGGTCCTGTCGTTTGAGCGGTGGTGATGGTAGATGTTGACAAAGGGCAAATGCGTTGCCCGTGTATCCAGTGGGGCAGCTACAATGTGGAGTGTGTCGGATAACCTGACAAAGTGCGTGCTGACCGCAGGCACCTAAGCAAGGATCCCGACAGTGTTGGTTCAGACACGCCAAGTGTGGAGCACAATCCGAGTTAATGGTGCACTCAGGTCTGCATTGGGGGGGCGTACCGTAATAGCCGGGTAGACATGAGCAGACGCCCTGCTCATTAGCCATGCGACACTGGGCATTATTGCCACAAGGTGAAGGCACACAGGGATTGATAGGCACGATTGGGTCAGCTAAATTTCAAAAAAGGAAGTGTGTTAAGTTAGCAGCGAAACTACTTGTTTAAAAACCTACTTTGTATGTGGGCGCACTGAACGAAAGCACTGCCAGATGTACCGGAGGGGCAATGACACATAGGTACATGTTGGCGCACTGTACAGATAGCACCGATACCACAGGCACCGGGGCAAGGATCAACGCACTTGCTACGCTGGCATGCACGATCGCGTGCGCAATCAGAATTTAGAACACATTCGGGACGGCATCCCACATAGGGATTGCCGTGGAATTCGGGTAGGCAAGTGCATTGTCCATTCTTGCAAATGGAATTTGAGCCGCAAGGTGATGGATTGCAGGCGTCGTGTGGAGCTGGTGGGTCACGAGTGGGTGGTATTAGTGTACAGCTCACGAAAGGATTGCCTTGATAGCCAACGGAACAGCTGCAAATTGGTGTATGATTGATGACGCTGCACTGAGCCGAGAGTCCGCAAGAACCGGGACAAGGATCGCGACATTTTTCATTGAAGCAGGCCAAATGAGAAGCGCAATCAGAGTTGATTACGCATTCTGGCTGACAGTTAGGTGGAGCTCCATAGTAGCCCGGCTGGCATGTGCAAACAGCTTGGCCATTCTGAGCATGGCACTGGCCATAGGCACCGCATGGTGAAGGCACACAAGGATCGCGATAGATGTCTTTGGGATAATCATAGTTAATGGCGGGCGCTGAAAATGTGATTATAATGTAAGGACCACTTTCAATTTGGAATGGGAGATCACAAAGAATCTTACGGATAGTACGGCAACCGCTAAAAGCGTCGCCTGTAAAACCGGGCAGGCAACTGCAGTGGGGACTATGATTAATGGTGCGGCATGCGGCATTTTGACCGCATACGCCGGGACAGGGATCAATGCAGTGATGATTGGTGCATGCCTTATCTAAGGCACACTCGCTGGAGATGGTGCATTCGGGTCGACACGCTGGTGGAGCACCAATAAAATCTGGCAGGCAGCTGCAGATTGCTTGTTGATTTGTCTCACGACACTGGGAGTTGGGACCACAAGGAGATGGCTGGCAGGGATGTAGAGGTGTGGGATCACGCATAGCTATTGATGATACAAATGTTGTATGAGCCTCTAAACTTGTAGTTACATAAGCTTTGATGAACTTACGTTCTCTTTGTACTGTGCAATAACTATAGGGATTACCCTCGTAGCCATTGATGCAATTGCATTGAGGCAAATGATCGCGAACGTGGCAAACGGCATTGGTGCCACATGCACTTGGACAGGGATCGCGACAGTGTTGATTGAAGCACGCCAAATGGCTAGGACAGTCAGAGTTGAGGACACATTCGGGACGACAGCCCTCGTAAGGATTGCCATAGAAGTCAGTTAGACATCGACAGGCGCCAGCTCCATTTTGTTCATTGCAAATGGCATTCGCACCGCAAGGACTGGGTACACATGGTGACACTGGCTCTTGTACATCTTGAATCACTTGACAGCTAACGAAGGGATTACCACCATGACCGTTGGCACAGACGCACATGGGAGTGTGGTTAATAACGTAGCACTCAGCATTAGTGCCACACACTCCAGGACATGGATTGCGGCACTTTTGATTTAAGCACGCCAGATTTGTAGGACAATCGCCGTTGCTCACACATTCTGGTCGACAATTTGGCGGAGTTCCGATAAAATCTGGAAGACAACTGCATTGTGCATTGTTGCCAATGTTGCGGCACTCGGAGTTGGCGCCACATGGAGAAGGCTGGCATGGATCTATCACATCTAATTCCAAAGGTGGTGGTGGTTGTGGATGGCAGGCAATGAAAGGATTTCCAGTGTAGTGTGTAATGCAGCGACAGTTGGGACTGTGATTAACAACTTGACACTCGGCGTTCAAGCCACATGCTCCAGGACATGGATCTTGACAACGATGCTGTAAACATGCCAGATGTAATTGACATTCCACATTGCTGTTGCATTCGAATCGACATGATGGCGGCACTCCAATAAATTGCGGTAAACATGAGCAGACGGCTTGTCCATTTATTGGGCGGCAATGGGCATTAGCCCCGCAGGGCGAGGGCTGGCAAGGATCGACGACGACACGTGGTGGAGGTGGTGGCAATGGCACACACAAGGCAAAGGCATTGCCTGTCATGCCATCGGGGCAATGACACATGGCTACGTGGTTGTGCACCTCACATATGGCATTGGTGCCGCATGTACCCGGGCATGGATCAGTGCACTTTTGACGCACGCAGGCCAGGCTGTAAGCACATTCGGTGCTCAATACGCATTCAGGTCGACAGCCAATTGAAGGATTACCATGGTAATCAGGCAGACAACTGCACTGGCCATTTCGACAGATGGCGTTCGGCCCACATGGCACCCGTTGGCAAGGATCTTCATCATGGATGGGGATAGGCGTTGGTGGTGGGGCTTGGCAGGAGGCAAATGGATTGCCTGTTAAGCCAGGTGCACACAGACACGTTGGCGTGTGATTTATGACTTGGCATTGCGCATTGAAGCCACAAGCACCTGGACAAGGATCGCGGCAACGTTGTTGTTGGCACGCCAAATGGCTCGAACAATCTGAATTGATTGTACACTCGGGACGACAATTTGGAGGACTACCAAAGTAATTGGGTTGACACGTGCATACAGCGGTGCCTTGATTATCGCGGCACTCGGCATTTTGACCGCAAGGTGACGGAATGCACGGATTTTGATACACGTCCTGGGCAGGTGGAGGGGCTGTAATCGTAAACATGGATAGGATAAAGTTGAATGGTCAACTTAGATGATGTCGCAATAGGATCTTACGTGGAACAGGATAACAGCGGCTGAATGCATCGCCTTGATATCCTCTCAAACAACTGCAAATGGGAGCATGATGATAGACCCGGCATTCGGCATTGGAGCCACAGACACCAGGGCAAGGATCGCGACATTTTTGATTAATGCACGCCTTGTCATGGGCGCACTCAGCGCTCGTGACACATTCGGGTCGACAGTTGGGCGGGGAGCCAAAATAATCGGGCAAGCATGAGCAAATGGCTTGCTCATTGCGCTGCTTGCATTGGGAGTTAGGGCCACAGGGTGAAGGTTGACACGAATTTACATACTCCTTGAGAATAGCTGAAGCACAAGACGAAGACGATATAGATTGATTTGGATGTGAATAGCTGCAGCTAAGAGACTCACGTTTCTCGGGGAGTTGGCAATAACGATAGGGATCTCCTGAGAAGCCATTCAAACAGTGGCAAGTGGGTAGATGATTAAAAACTCTACAAGCTGCATTAAGACCACAGACGCCCGGACAGGGATCGCGGCACTTAAGCTGATGGCACGATTTGTCTGCGGGGCAGTCACTATCTGACACACATTCTGGTCGGCAAGCTTCGTATGGATTTCCGTGATATTCAGGCAGACACTGACAAGAGCCGGCATTGCCCTCTTGTCGGCACTCTGCATTGGCACCACAGGGATTCGGGTGACAGGGTTGTATGGGCTCTTCTTGTTGTACGATGGGTATTTGGTAGCAGTTACTAAATGGATCTCCAGTGTATCCAGTTGTACAATAACACATGGCCACGTGGCTGAGCACATGGCAGATGGCATTGGCGCCGCAAGAACCTGGACACGGATCCACACACTTTTGCCTAACGCACGCCTTGTCAAAACTACACTCCGAATTTGTGACACATTCAGGTCGGCAGTTTGGTGGTGTTCCAATATAATTAGCGAAGCAGTTGCATTGAGCTTGCTGTCCTACAGCATGGCAATTAGCGTAGGGCCCACATGGTGATGGTTGGCAGGGCTGCTTCTTGATGATAATATCTCGTTGCGGTGGCTCAGGCTGGCATCCCAAAAACGGATTACCAATGTGTCGTGGTGGGCAGCTGCAAATGGGTGCATGATTGACGACATGACACTGGGCATTAAAGCCGCAGGTTCCTGGACAGGGATCAATGCAGTGTTGCGCTTGGCATGCCAAACTTGGCAGACAATCCGAGTTGCGTGTGCATTCTGGACGACAGCTTGGCGGAGTTCCTACATAATTCTCCAGACATGAACAAACGGCGTTATCATTGAGCACACGACATCTACTGTTCGGGCCGCAGGGCGATGGTGCACAAGGGTTGACTGGAGGTGAATATTGTACCAATGGGGTTTCGCATTGAATAAAAGCATTGCCTGTCATTCCGGTGGGACAACGACACATGGCAATGTGATTGAGGACATCGCATATAGCATTGGGGGCACAAGTGCCCGAACATGGATCCACGCACTTGTGTCGCACACATGCACGATTCCTGGGACAGTCTGCGTTGAGAACACACTCTGGACGGCAACTCACATAGGGATCACCTTGATACTCGGGCAGGCAGCTGCACTGACCCTTGTTGCACTGTGCATTAGGTCCACAGGGAGAGGGATTGCAGGGATCGTCGTTTACAATGGGTACGGGTTGGGCTAAGGGCAAATGTGTCAAATCAATTGAAAAATTCGCTAAATCCAGTTGTGTAATTAAAGGCTTACGTGGTGTAGGCTGACAGTAAGTGAACGGATCACCCACGTACCCAACAGGACACTGACAGCTGGGCACGTGATTCCTCACAGAACATAGTGCATTGTAGGCACAGGAACCGGGACAGGGGTCGACGCAGCGTTGATTAATGCACGCTAGACTGGGCACACACTCGGCACTAGTGGTGCATTCGGGTCGGCAGCTCGGTGGGGCACCGAAGTATCCCTTTAGGCAGGTGCATACGGCCTGACCATGAGACTGCTCACACTGGGCATTGACACCACACGGCGAGGGACGGCAAGGATCGCGCACAGGTTCCTCAAGCAGCGGCACTGGCGGGGGAGGTATCGGATAACAACGCGTGAATGGGTCTCCTGTATAACCCAATTGGCAGGCGCACAAAGGTACATGATTGCCAACATGACAGAGGGCGTTGCTACCACAAGCGCCAGGACAGGGATCGATGCACTTGTGTTGTACACAGGCCTTATTAAAGCTACACTCCGAAGAGATAATACACTCAGGTCGACAGCCCGGAGGCTGTCCTATATATTCGGGCAAACAAGAGCAGACGGCCTGTTCATTGAGTTCTTTGCACTGTGAATTGGGCCCACATGGTGAGGGTTGGCAAGGATTAACGTACACACGAATGGCTGTAAATTAGAAGGCATGGAAAGGGTTTAGGTACTGTTCTAGGAGACTCCGAAGAAAGCAGTGCTTACGTTTCTCCTCACGCTTGCAGGCAACGTAAGGATCGCCTACGTAATTGATCAGACAGTTGCATGTGGGTAAATGATTGCGAACATAACATTCGGCGTTGTGACCGCAACTTCCGGGGCATGGATCGCGGCATTTTTGATTGATACACGCTCGATTTGATGGGCAATCTGAGTCGAGCACACATTCGGGACGACAGGCATCGTAAGGATTGCCAAAGTACTCGGGCAAACATTGGCAGGATCCAACACCGTTACGCTCGCGACACTCGGCAAACGAACCACAAGGATTAGGATTACATGGCTGGATTACCTCCGGAGGATCACGTTGAATGGGTGAACAAAGAACAAAGGGATCTCCACTATAGCCAGGTTGGCAGAAGCACATAGCACTGTGACTAAGCACACGACACTCGGCGCCACTGCCACAGAGACCTGGACAGGGATCCTGGCAACGGTTGTTCACGCATGTTCGCGATGAGACACAATCCGAATTGGTCAAGCACTCTGGTCGGCAGTTAGGTGGTGATCCAAAGAAATTCTGAAGACAAGAACAGGATGGAGTATCGCCAATGCGACGGCATTCACTATTCGGACCGCAGGGTGAAGGTAGGCAGGGATCTTGAGGTACAATATCTCGCACGGGTTCAACTGTGGTTAAGCAACGGAGTCAGTTTGATGATTTAAAATTGGGTTGCCGTCAAACTTACTAATAACGTGACACTGGATGAAAGGATTACCGGTAAAGCCGGAGCGACAGCTACAGAAAGGACTGTGGCTGACTGCTCGGCACTCTGCATAGGCACCACAAGCGCCTGGACAGGGATCGACACAACGTTGGTTTTGACAAGCGCGACTTGGGTCACAGTCATAGTTGGTTGTGCACTCGGGTCGACAGGCAGGTGGCACACCATAATAATTGGGCAAGCAGCTGCAAATTGCTTGACCCTGACGTTCGCGACACTCAGCATTGGCGCCACATGGTGACGGCTGGCAAGGATTTTGATATATTTCAACTAAAGGGGAAAAATTGGGTCTGGATTAATTTTGTTCGTACAGGAAAAGGGCTTAACAGAAGTAGGGAAACCTACTTTGAACAGGGCTGCAGTACACAAAAGCGTTGCCAGTCATGCCTTCCGGACAGTGGCACATCGCAATATGGTTAACCACTTCGCAGATTGCGCTGGTACCACATGTGCCTGGGCAGGGATCCACACACTTTTGCTGAGCACAGGCTAGATTACGTGGACACTCTGCGCTTATTACACACTCAGGACGGCATGCGACGTAGGGATCACCTTGATATTCAGAAATGCATGTACATTGCTCTTGACCCGAACAGATGGCATTGCTGCCACAGGGACTGGGATTGCAGGGATCTCTGGGTTCCTCATACGCAGGTGGGGCTATACGAATAGAAGGGTGTATTGATTTACTGAAGGTTCAAGTGCTTGTCACTTTTTCTTTCTTACGCGGTGCTGGTTGGCAAGCTACAAAAGCATTGCCCACAAAACCATGTATGCAAACGCAATTGGGTGTGTGGTTGAGAACCCGACATTCGGTGTGTTGACCACAAGCTCCGGCGCAGGGATCGCGACACTTTTCATTCATACAGGCCAGATGAGTGGCACAGTCCGCGTTTATACTGCACTCGGGTCTACAGTGAGGTGGGGCACCATAATAGTTTAGTTGACAGGCGCAAATGGCCTGGTTTTGTTGATTACGACATGTAGCATAAAGACCACAGGGGGAAGGTATGCAGGGATCTCGATAGGGTTCCACATCTCTAAGCGGTGGTGGCGCTAACATTATCATTAAAAAAAAAAAACAAATGTTTGTCACTTTTCCTTGAGCGACTCTCGGATATTTTTGCTTACGTGTTGGTTGGGGCAGACAGCGCACGAAGGGATCACCGATTAAGTTAGGGGGACACATGCAAATGGGACTATGGTTGCGCACCAGACATTTTGCACCTTGACCACAGACACCGGGACAAGGATCAATGCATTTGCGATTGATGCATGCTCTGGTCGTTGGACACTCTGCACTAGATGTGCATTCGGGACGACAATTAGGTGGGACACCCATAAAATCAGGCAGGCAAGAGCAAACGCCTTGGCCTTGAACCTCCCTACACTGAGCATTCGAGCCACAGGGCGAGGGCGCGCACGGATTTACATATTCGTAGACAATTGCTAGTGTTAGGGATTAGATAAATGTACACTCCAAATTAGTAACTACTTTCAAGTCTACACATATTGGGTTAGACAATTTCTACTAATGATAATTGGAACTAGCTTACGTTCTGCTGGCTGGTTACAGTATTTATATGGATCTCCGACGTATCCCGCGAAGCAGGAACACATTGGTGTATGGTTGACAACATTACATTCGGCATTTTGCCCACAACTGCCAGGGCAGGGATCGCGACACTTTTGCTGCTGGCAGGCACGGTTCGATGGGCAGTCTGAGTTTAAGATACATTCCGGTCGGCAACCCTCGTAGGGATTTCCAAAGTATTCTGGTAGGCATTGACAAGCACCGGCTCCGTTGCGTTGTGTGCACTCAGCATTTGCGCCGCATGGTGATGGCTGGCAAGGATTGATGATTTCAACATCTTGTTCAACCGGATTGCACTGGGTAAAGGGATCACCAGTGAGTCCCGGATCGCAAGCACACAAGGCTGTGTGGGAAACAACGCGACAAATGGCATTGACTCCACACAAACCGGGACATGGATCGCCACACTTTTGATTGATGCAAGCACGATTTGAGGGACATTCCGAATTAGCAACACATTCTGGTTTACAGTACGGCGGAGAGCCGACAAATTCTGGCAGACACGAGCAAGAGGCGGTTTCACCAGTGGAGCGGCATTCAGCATTGGCACCACACGGCGATGGGCGGCACGGATCCTGAGGTAAAATATCCTTTTGAGGTGGTTCGATTATCTGCTGGCAGCCCACGAATGGATTTCCAGTGTAGTGCGGAAGGCACGTGCAGAAGGGATTGTGATTTACCACGCTGCACTGGGCACTGCGGCCGCAGGAGCCGGGACAGGGATCAATGCACTTTTGGTTTACACAGGCTAGCTGCGACGAACATTCCGAGTTACTGGTGCACTCTGGACGACAAAGTGGAGGAGTGCCAAGGTAACCAGGCACGCAGGAGCACACAGACTGCTCGTTGGCAACGCGGCATTGTGAATTTGGCCCGCATGGTGAAGGCTGACAGGGCTGTATCACAACGGGTGCTGCAAGTTTAATGGAATTGGCTGGTAATCTTGTTGCAAGTTGACCTAATAAGTGCAGATATTTACGTGGTATAGGTTGGCACTGTAGGAAAGCGTTGCCGGCAAATCCTTCGGGACATGTGCACATAGGCACATGATTTATCACATTGCATAAAGCATTAGGAGCACATGTGCCTGGACAGGGGTCGAAGCATCTATGTTGCGCACACGCGCGATCTCTTGGGCAATCTGAGCTGCTAAGGCATTCAGGGCGACACCCACTGTAAGGATCTCCTTGATATTCAGGCAGGCAGCTGCAGATTCCTGCATTGCATACGGCATTTGAACCACAGGGCGAGGGATTGCAAGGGTCGTCAGCTTCCACAGCTAAAGGGTAAAGTATAAAGTAGTGGGTAAAGATGTGGCTGGTTGTACTATTTGCTTACGTTTCGGAGGTGGCTCAGGCTGACAGTGGCTAAATGGATCGCCAGTGTACCCGGCAGGACATGTACAGCTGGGAGTATGATTAAGGACATTGCAAATAGCACCAAAGCCGCAAGAACCAGGGCAAGGATCGCGACACTTTTCATTGATGCATGCTTGCCTGCTGGGACAATCCGAGTTGATGCGACATTCGGGACGACAGTTAGGTGGCACTCCCAAATAATTGGCTAGGCATGAACAGGAGGGTGCTTCCCCCTGGGGTCGGCACTCGGCATATGGGCCGCAAGGTGAGGGCACACAAGGATCTATTGGTTGTTTCTGTACAATAATTGCTGGTGGCGCCGCTGTTGACAGTTAGGAAAAATTAATTTTAACCCAGTGACAAATCAGAAATAATCACTTACGGGGTATAGGCAAACAGCGATAGAAAGCATCGCCTGTGAAACCAGACCGACACGAGCAAATGGGACTGTGATTGACCACTCGGCACAAGGCCTGGTCACCACAGGTACCTGGGCAAGGATCAATACACTTTTTGCCAACACAGGCCTTATCTGCTGAGCATTCCGAAGAAATTGTGCACTCTGGCCTACAGGCTGGAGGTGCACCAATATATTCGGGCAAGCAAGAGCAGACAGCTTGCTGATTGATTTCTTTGCATTGGGAGTTGGGCCCACATGGCGTAGGTTGACAAGGATTCACATACTCTTTAATGGCTATAAGAAAAATTAAAGATTGAAATCTATCTTTTTTTCCATTAAATTCATATCCCTTACGTTCACGTTCAATTTGACATGAGCGGTATGGATCGCCACTGTATCCTGTTAGACAGCTGCAGCTTGGAACATGGTTGAGGACATTGCAGATGGCATTTAGACCACATGAGCCTGGGCAAGGATCCTGACATTTCTGTTGCTGGCATGCACGATTCGAAGGACAGTCAGAGTCTAGTACGCACTCCGGACGACAACCTTCGTATGGATTACCAAAGTAACCCTCAAGGCATTGGCACGATCCTGCATCCTGGCGAGACGTGCACCGAGCATTGGCGCCACAAGGACTGGGATTGCAGGGATCTAATTGATCCAATTGCTGGATGCGTTTCTCCACGCACTGTTGGAATGGATCACCCTCCATGCCCTCGGGACAGTAGCAGCTCGGCGTATGAGAAAGAACACGACACACAGCTAACTGACCACATAATCCAGGACATGGATCTTGACATTTTTGTTGAATACACGCTTGATGCGTTGGACATTCCGAGCTAGTCACACACTCTGGACGGCAATTAGGTGGAATGCCTCTATAGTCCGGTAAGCAGGTGCAGGAAGGTGTTTCATTAATCTCACGACATTCGGCGTAGGGTCCACAGGGCGATGGTTGACAGGCCTGACGTGGTGGAGGCGTTGGTGGTTCAATGATCGGCTGACAGCTGACGAATGGGTTGCCCGTATGGCGATCCAGACAGCGGCAGAATGGACTGTGATTTGTCACATGGCATTGGGCATTGCGGCCGCAAACACCAGGACAAGGATCTCCACACTTTTGATTCAGACACGCCTGATTCAAGGGACATTCAGAGTTAGATGTGCACTCTGGACGGCAGAAGGGCGGACTGCCAATAAAGGGTGTAATACAGGAGCAAATAGCTTGTTGATTGGCAACGCGACATTGTGAATTGGGACCACATGGCGATGGCTGGCAGGGATTTTGTATTACGTCGAGCTCTGCAAATGATCGATGAATAGAGGAGTAGGGGTGATAATATGAAAAACTCATTGATGGTGGCTTACTTGGAACTTGGTTGCACTGAACAAAGGCGTTGCCTTGCATACCCTCGGGACAACGGCAATTAGGTATGTGGTTAAATACTTCACATATGGCATTGGACGCACAAGTTCCAGGACAAGGATCCACACATTTGTGACTCACACATGCACGGTTGCGGGCACAGTCTGTGTGTAGAACACACTCTGGTCTACAGCTTACGAAGGGATCACCCTGGTAGTCAGGAATACATGAACATTGACCGTCACGACAGACAGCATTGGCACCACATGGTGATGGATTGCAAGGATCCTGAGGTTCAGGCGGTGATTTAACTATAGAGCAATGTGAGTTTGAATCTATTCTCAATGAAACACAAGGAAAGGTCTTACTTCTTTGTGGTGGCTCAGGATTGCAGATAATGAACGGATCCCCGATATAACCCACTAGGCAACTGCATGTGGGTGTGTGATTAATAACATTACATTGTGTATTGAGACCGCAGGAGCCGGGGCAAGGATCGCGACACTTTTCATTAATGCACGCATGACGAGTGGGACACTCGGCATTAATGGAGCACTCAGGACGACAGGCAGGTGGAGTGCCCAAATAGTTGGGAAGACAGGAGCACGAGGGAGTGCCGCGAATGTTACGACATTGTGAGTTGGGGCCGCACGGTGACGGTACACAAGGATCAAGAGGTTCGCGTTCAATAGGAGCAACAGGTGGCGCTGAAATACAAAAACTTTTAGGTTCAGCCCATAAAACACTGTTGAGTGGCTTACGAGGAATGCGATGACAGCGAGTGAAGGCATCGCCAGTATATCCACTTAAACAAGTACAGATTGGACTATGATTCCGCACTCGACATTCAGCCTGTTGACCACAGATATTGGGACAAGGATCGACGCATTTGCGATTCACGCAGGCCTTGTCAGCGGAACACTCCGAGCTACTGGTGCATTCGGGTCGACAAGCGGGGGGTTGACCTATAAATTCGACTAGGCAAGAGCAAACTGCTTGTTCGTTGACTTCGCGACAGCGAGAATTGGGTCCACAAGGCGATGGTTGACAAGGATTCACGTAGACTGGTTCCGCTGAGAATAAATTATGATGGTCAGGATGGTGTCCGGGGCCATGTAAATGGGATAGTTTAAAGCTTACGTGGGGCATTTTCGATGATGCGACAATAGCTATAGGGATCTCCAGAGTAACCATTGAAACAGTTGCAGGTGGCCAAGTGATTAATGACTTGACATTCGGCGTTCTGGCCACATGTGCCTGGACAAGGATCTAGACACTTTTGCTGCTGACATGCTCGATTCGATGGACAATCTGAGTTAACGACACATTCAGGTCGACAACCTTCGTACGGATTGCCAAAGTGTTGGGGCAGGCACTGACAGGAGCCAGCTCCGCCACGTTCCTCACATTTGGCATTGATACCGCATGGGCTGGGATTACAGGGTTGCAACACCTCAATGGGTTCATCCCGAATGACACTGCATTGGGCAAAAGGATCTCCCGTGAAGCCGCTATCACAGAGGCACATTGGCGTGTGACTGAAGACACGGCAATGAGCATTTAGGCCACAGAGTCCTGGACATGGATCCACACATTTTTGATTGACGCAGGCCAGACTGGTGGCACACTCTGAGCTGGACAAGCATTCCGGTCGACAATTTGGTGGTGCACCTAAGAAATCAGGCAAGCAGGAACAGGACGGAGAATCACCTGAGACGCGACACTCAGAATTAGGGCCACATGGTGATGGTTGACATGGATTCTGAGGACGTTCGTAGCGAATGGGCTCAACTGCAAATATTTGAGGTTGTAGCGAAGATTGATGACAAAAAGCTATCGCTGGCTTACTGTTTTGTTGGCAGCGAACGAAGGGATTTCCAGACATTCCGGAGGGACAACTGCAGAACGGAGAATGATTGACCACATTGCAGAGGGCGTTAAAGCCACAGGTTCCTGGACACGGGTCGCGACACTTCATGTTCTGGCAAGCTTGATTGGCTGCACAATCCGAGTTGGCTACACACTCGGGGCGACACTGAGGCGGACTTCCGACATAGTCTGCCATGCAAGAACAAACCGCTGTCTGCTGCACCACACGACACTGGCTATTAGGGCCACAAGGTGTAGGCTGGCAAGGATTTTGTGGTGGAGGAACAGCAACAGGGTGACATTCAAAGAATGCATTGCCTGACATTTGATCGGGACAACGGCAGATGGGCACATGATTGTTAACCTCGCACAAGGCATTAACACCACAAGTACCGGGACAAGGATCGATGCACTTGTTGCGAACACAAGCTCGATTCTGAGCACAATCTGTGTTCAGCACACATTCGGGACGGCAACCCACAAAGGGATCACCTTGGTAGTCTGCTAAGCAAGTGCATTGACCGTCCCGACATATGGCGTTCACACCACAGGGCGAGGGATTGCAAGGATCATCCTTGACTGGAGGTGTTGTTGCTGCAAAAATGTGTGAGAAAAGTAAACATCGATATTCTGTACGGCTGTTGACTAAACACCTACGTGTTGGTGGCCTTGGATTGCAGTAAGTGAAGGGATTGCCAATATAACCTTCGATGCAAGCACAAAGCGGAGTGTGATTGATAACGCTACATTGGGCATTCATTCCACAAGCACCCGGGCATGGATCGCGGCATTTCTGATTTATACACGCCTGTTGGCTAGGACACTCCGAGTTGATGGTGCACTCTGGGCGACAATTGGGTGCTTGACCGATGAACGAGTCCAGGCACGAGCAAGCGGGTACGCCATTAATGTTGCGGCATTGAGAATGTGGTCCACATGGTGTGGGAACGCAAGGATCACGTAGAGGTTCCTGTTCTCTTTCAATGGGCGGTGCTGCATAGTATCGAATTGGCAACTGATTAAAGTAAACAATTGGCGACAACGGCAAAAATAACTGCTTACGTGGAATGGGATAGCAACGTGTGAAGGCATCGCCAGTAAAACCAGAGATGCAACTACATAACGGACTGTGGTTGCGTACACGGCAAATAGCATTGCTGCCACATGAGTTTGCAACACAGGGATCAACGCACTTCTGATTGAGGCATGCCTTGTCAGCGGCACACTCCGAAGAGATGGTACATTCGGGTCGGCAGGCGGGTGGTTGCCCTATATACAAGGGAAGACACGAGCACACCGCTTGTTCGTTAACGACACGACACTGCGAGTTGGGACCACATGGCGTAGGTTCACAAGGATTGGAATACTCCACAGTAATGGCTAAAGAGGAGACGCGAATAAGACTTGGGACTAAAGACGTTAGTTTGATCTAGCTTACGTTCAGCTGGCCGTGTGCAAATTCGATACGGGTCACCAATGTAGCCAGCCACACAATTGCAGGAGGGCAAATGGTTGACAACCTGGCAAATTGCATTCTGTCCACAAGTGCCCGGGCAGGGATCCTGGCATTTCTGTTGCTGACAAGCACGGTTCGAGGGGCAGTCCGAATCGAGGACGCATTCAGGTCGGCAACCATCGTAGGGATTGCCGAAATATTCGGGCAGGCATTGGCAGGAACCAGCTCCATCGCGTTCTCTACAAATAGCGTTTGATCCACAGGGACTCGGGTTGCAGGGCGTGCGTATCTCGATGTCTCGCACAATCTCTGGGCTGCACTGGGTGAATGGATCTCCTGAATAACCTTCCTGGCAGAGACATTGAACGGCATGGCTAACCACGCGACATTCGGCGTTGAGGCCACAGCGTCCTGGACACGGATCAGCGCACTTCTGGTTGATGCAGGCCAGCTGACTGCTGCAGTCGGAGCTGGTAACGCACTCAGGTCGGCAATTGGGCGGGCGACCAATGTAAGTCTCCAGACAAGAACAGGCTGGCGCTTCGCCTATGGCACGGCATTGTGAATAAGGTCCGCAGGGTGAGGGACGGCACGGATCTTTTGGCGCTAGGTTTTGAACTGGCTCGACTGGGAAATTGGTGGAATTATAAACTGATCTTCTAAAAAGATTATTTGCTTACTTTGTGGCTGGCAACGTATGAAGGGATTGCCCGTAAAACGGGCTGGGCAAGTACAGAAGGGACTATGATTGACTACGGCGCAATTGGCGCCGACACCACAAGTACCAGGACATGGGTCACCACAACGTTGATTGAGACATGCCTGTGTTGGAGCACACTCAGCATTTGAGGTGCACTCGGGTCTACATGTAGGTGGTGCTCCGATATAGTTGGGCAGGCAGGAACAAACTGCTTGCTGATTGACTTCGCGGCATTGAGAGTTAGGGCCGCACGGCGATGGCTGACAAGGATTTGTGGTAACGATTTCTGAAGAAGGATTATGTATGTTATACAGAGTGATAGTCAACCTAGTTCGATAGAACGTACTTGTCACAGGGGAACAGCGAATAAAGGCACTTCCGGCTGTACCATCTGGACATCTACACATTGGTATGTGATTGATGACATCACAGATGGCATTTTCGCCGCAAGTTCCTGGGCAGGGATTGATGCATTTGCTGCGAGAGCAGCCCTTGTCTCGGGGACAGTCCGAGTTGAGTACACATTCCGGGCGACAACCAGCGTAGGGATCGCCATGGAACTCAGGCAGACACCTGCAGACACCATCATTGCATTGAGCATTTGGACCACAAGGCGACGGTTGACAACGATCCACGTATTCATCTATGATTAATCGATAAGCGATTAGAACAAAGATTTGCATCCTTTTTTAATTGGGGAACTCACTTAGGACAGGCTCTGGTGGTGCCAGGCGACAACTGCTAAACGGATCACCCGTAAATCCTGTGGGACATGTACAAATGGGCGTATGATTGACGACATTGCACTCAGCCGCAAAGCCACATGAGCCAGGACAAGGATCAATACACTTTTCTCGTATGCAGGCCATACTTGAGGCGCATTCGGCGCTGATGGTACACTCGGGACGGCAGTTTGGTGGTGCGCCAATGTATTCGGGTAAGCAGGAGCAGGATGGCACTCCCTGGGCATTGCGACATTGGCTATTGAGTCCGCAAGGCGTTGGCACGCAAGGATCGCGCTGAATTTGCGGGACGGATGGTGCGGGGGCTGGATTAAAAAAAGGGTGGGGTTTACTTCACGAATGTGTTTCCCAGGGATAAGAGTTTAAATAGGACATTAGCTTACGTGGCAGGACATAACAACGGGTGAATGCATCGCCCGTGAAACCGCGACGACACTGACAGAGTGGACTATGATTACGGACACGACATTCGGCATTGATGCCACATGTGCCAGGGCACGGATCCTGACAGCGTTGGCTAATGCACGCTTGATCAGTGGGACACTCTGTGCTAAGGACACACTCGGGTCGGCAATTGGGTGGCAAGCCGATATAGAGTTCAAGGCAGGAGCAGACTGCTTGGCCATTGAGTTCTCGGCACTGAGAGTTGGGACCACACGGCGATGGTCGACAGGGCTGTGTGGGTTCTTTGATAGCAGGTGCTGCAAAGGTTATCTTGTAGTTGAACTGCAGCTGGTGAGTTAAATCGGTCTTACGTTGTGATGGTTCCAGGTGGCAGTAGCGGTACGGGTCGCCGGTGTACCCGATGCGGCAATTGCATGTGGGCAGATGATTGGTTACGCGACAATCGGCATTAGTGCCACAGGTGCCAGGGCAGGGATTGCGACACTTTTGCTGCTGACATGCTTTGTTCGTTGGGCAGTCGGAGTTACGTACACATTCGGGACGGCAGGATTGGTAGGGATCCCCAAAGTAATCGGGCAGACATTGGCAAGAACCAATGCCATTTTGTTCGCGGCAAACAGCATTCGATCCACATGGATTCGGCTCACAGGGGGTAATCTGCTCGTTAACAATCCTTTCTGTTTTCGGAAATGAGCAGTTTAAGAGGAGGAGGGAGAGAGTTTTGGAGAGATGCAGAAATTTTAATAACATTTCTTTAGTTTTACGGGTTTAGTACGAACCGAAAACTTTTTTTAATTGCATTTGCGTGTGTTGATAAATCCATTTTTGGTTTCATATGGCGGTGTTATTAGAGCACGGATTAAGTGTTGTAAATCCAATTAACAAATTTAGTTTGGCTTTCACATTTTTTAAGTTGTTAAACGCAGTGCTATCTTTGCAGTTTTAATTGCATAGTTTGCAATGTGCAGATTAAATTTTGCAGAGTGCGGAGTGTTGTTGTGTAATTGTTGTGTGCAGTGTCGCATAACGTAACAAGCGTATCGTTACGTTACAAATTATGTGACGTAATTAAAACAAATTTATACGTGGCGTCTCTTATAACAATCGATTTATTGCAGCATTGTTAAAATTTTTGTTTTTTTATTATAATTGATTATGGTTTTGATTCTAAAGAGTTACAATGGGCTTATTAGTATATTATCTAATAGCTAACTAATTAATAAGCGCTGTTTAGTTTTTGGTAATTGTTGACTAGTATTGTTGATGATTGATAATCCATTTTTGCGGCGGAACCGATGTTAAAAATATAAGGCAGAATTTGATTTTGGGTCGACGACAACAAGGCAGTACTCAATTTTGGGGTTTTTGGGGGTTAGGGTATCGAATTCGAGGTTAGGCAGAGATCAATTGGGGTCATGTTCAAGTTTTCATATATAAGTAGAAGCATTTCAAAGGTCCACAACAAGTTTCGGTGTATTGTTTTTGGGTCATGGGACAAACATATTACTTCAAAAAGCGGTAACAAACAATCAGAATAAGGCCAAGGGTTAAGTCATTTCAAGGCGTTTTTGGTTCTTTGGGTTTAGCAATTACGATAAAGGCGTGAGAAGTTTGCATATTGTATATTGAGGCGTTAAAAAGCATATAAAATAATACAAAATAATCAATGTTCAACAACTATAAACTAATTAAAAATTTTGACTACTGCCACACACATGTCACTTCCAGAGACAAGCCACAATTCAGACAACTCGTACAGAATGTAGTGCTCTGAAATTTGCATTTCGCTTCAGTGTTGTAAAACAATGAAATGATTGTGTTGCCAAAAAACAGAAAACACTTTTTATGCAATGCATTGTGCTTGTGCGTGCGATAATCAAAACTTTTAATGCAAATAAAATATGTGAGACAAACTTGCTAAATAATTTTGGGCGCATTGGAACGATATGCGACGGTGTCAGTGTATTTGATGTGACTTTAGTAATATATAATACTCGTAAATAACTATTTCAAATGCTTAGCTGTGACTAGATCAATTTCTGAACTTATTAATTAATTAATTTAAACACAGCTAACATATTTTAGTTAAATAGTAAACGAAAAGCATTATTACTGCAATCTTTCACAATATTAGAGCATTCGAAAAGATTATGCAATAACTAATAAAATTCCGAAATATTTTGTGTGCTTCGTTCCAATGCGCTTTGCTGGAAAGTGAAACTGAAATATTGATAGGGCATTTATTTGGGCCAGGGGAAAATGTTTGATAAAATAATTTATATAAAAATAATAGTAACATTTAATTTGATTCACTTGAGCATAGGGTAACCGCGGTTCAGTTTCACTTTCAATTCAAAAATGGCCCTATCAAGGCGTAAACAAAATTTACTTCTAAATTAATGTAACTTGAATTAAGCGGGTGAACAAGTGAAAACAGTGTACGAAAGGGCGTGATAGGAACACAGTCCATTAAAGCAACCGAAAACCAAGCTAGTTTACGCCTTGAGCTAACTAACTGATTGGGTAAATAGATAAAGAAAACAGTGTCCTACCTTGCTCACGTTGACAGCCGGTGAATGGATCTCCAGTATAGCCCACATCGCAAGTGCAGATGGGTTGATGATTAGCCACATTACAACGGGCATTGAATCCACAGGCACCCACACAGGGATCGGCGCACTTTTGTCGTATGCATGCTTTGGTGGGGGCACATTCCGGATTGATAGTACACTCGGGTCGGCAGTTTGGTGGCGTGCCAATAAATGTGGCAGCGCAGGAGCAAGCCGGATTGCCGTTGAGTTCTTTACACTCTGAGTTGGGTCCGCATGGCGAGGGTACGCAAGGATGCTCCGGTTGTACAGGCTGTGGTTTGCGTTCCTCTTGGTAACAGCGTGTAAATGGATCGCCAGTGAAGCCAGTGTTGCAAGAGCACGATGGGTTGTGATTAATCACCTGGCAGCGCGCGAATTGACCGCAGGCGCCTGGACACGGGTCTACGCACTTCTTCTGAATGCAAGCTGTTTGCAGCGAGCATTCTGAGCTGACAATACACTCTGGTTTGCAGGCAGGCGGTGAGCCGAGCATGCCTGGTTGACAGGCACAAACGGCACCCTGGGCGGACACATGGCACAAGCTGTTGGGTCCACATGGATTTGGCTGGCATGGATCCTTGGGCACGGGTGTCTCTTGACGGCAATGGACAAATGGATCGCCCGTATAGCCTTGCAGGCAACTGCAGATCGGTATATGATTGGACACGTCACATTGGGAGTTCTGACCACAAGTACCGGGGCAGGGATCGACACACTTCTTGTTGAGACAAGCCTTATTTGGGGAACAGTCGGTGCTCAGCGTACATTCCGGACGACAACCGGTGTAAGGATCACCCTGGTAATCGGTAAGACAACTGCAAATGCCATCTCGGCACTCCGCATTCGCACCACAAGGCTGCAGGTCACAGGGATCTACCGGAGTGTCAGGTGGTGGTGGTGTACGTTCGACAATTTCCACACATTGGACAAATGGATCGCCCGTAAAGGCGGCACGACATGTACAAATGGCCAGATGATTCTGTATGCGACATTCAGAGTTGATGCCGCAGGAACCATCGCAAGGATCGCGGCACTTTTCAGCGATGCAAGCGCGATCGGAGGCACAGTCGGTGTTGACCACGCATTCGGGACGGCAATTTGGCGGTGCTCCAATGTAGTTGGCGAGGCAAGAGCATGAGGCTTGCTCACCGCGCACGCGGCATTCTGCATAGAGGCCGCATGGTGATGGTTGGCAAGGATTTTGTTGTGTGGGCTCTTTTTTAGGTTGTGGTTCTGGTACTGGATAGCAGCGCGCGAAGGGATCGCCGGTCATTTCCAGTGGGCAACTGCAAATTGGATTGTGATTGATCACCTCACACTTGGCATTGTTGCCACAGATGCCGGCACAAGGATTTGCGCAACGGAACTTGTGGCATGCCTTATTCTGTGGACACTCCGCATTGACTGTGCATTCTGGTTTGCAATTGGGTGGAGCCCCGATGAAGGTCTCCAGGCAGGAACAGACGGCTAGACCATTGGCAGCGCGGCATTTGCTGTTCGCGCCGCAAGGTGATGGATTACAAGGATCGGCAACAGGTCCTGGTGTTACTGGCTCAAAGCGTCGGCAATTGGAGAATGGGTCTCCAGTATAGCCATCGTTGCAAACGCAGTTGGGAACGTGGTTGATGGCATAGCACTGTGCATTAGAACCGCAGATGCCAGGGCAAGGATCCTGGCACTTGTTGCGTATGCACGCCTTGTCCGTCGGACAGTCTGAGCTGAGCACGCATTCGGGTCGGCAACCTTCGTAGGGATTGCCCTGGTACTCATCGATGCATCTGCAGGCGGCGGCGCCATTACGTTCGATGCACTCGGCGTTGGCACCACATGGCGATGGATCACAAGGTTTCGGAGGCTCCTCCCGTTGCTGAACGCATTGCACAAATGCATTGCCGGCAAAACCAGGCGGGCAGGAACAGGACACCGAGTGACCAATGACACGGCATTCGGAATTGGTACCACAGGAACCGGGACAGGGATCGCGACACTTGTTGTTGATGCACGCCTGCGTGGAGGGGCAATCAGGATTAATGATGCACTCGACACGACAATTGGGTGGCGCCCCAAAGAACTCAGGCAGGCATTGGCACACTGGACCCTTGTCGTCTGCCTTGCATATGGAATTTGGTCCACATGGCGTCGGAACACATGGATCGCTAGGCGCTGGTGTATCAGTATCGACCTCTTTGGGCAGTATGTTTTCAGTACAGCTCTTGAACGGATCACCAGTTGTTCCAGGTGGACAACCGCAGATGGGACTGTGATTGATGACCTCACAACGCGCTTCAATGCCGCAGGCGCCGGCGCAAGGATCGACGCATTTCTTATTAACGCACGCTTGCAAAGCCGAGCATTCACTGGAAACAACACATTCGGGTCGGCATTGTGGCGGACTTCCTATGTAACCTTCCAGGCAGGAGCAGACAGCATGACCATTAATATCGCGACATTGACTGTTAGCTCCACATGGTGTGGGCGAGCAAGCTTTGACCTCGGGCACTTCAACGATTGGTTTTGGACGGCAAATGGTAAATGGATCACCTTCGTATCCTTGTTGACATGAGCAAACTGGTATATGATTGAGCACCTCGCAAATGGCATTGTTACCACAAGTACCAGGGCAAGGATCGACACATCTGTTGCGCATGCACGCCTTGTCTCTGGAACAATCGGCTGACAGTGTACATTCGGGCCGGCAGCCCTCGAAGGGATTGCCCTGATAGTTATTTTGACAGCGACATTCGCCGCTGAAGCAATCGGCATTCGGGCCACACGGATTTGGATTGCATGGATCGTTAGGGTGTACGGGCGTCTTCTCCTCAGGAAGCTTGCTGCAGCGTATGAATGGATCGCCGGTAAAGCCTTCAATGCAGTTGCAAATCGGCAAATGGTTGAGAACGTGACACTTGGCTTCAAAGCCACAGGAGCCAGGGCAAGGATCGCGACACTTTTGATTAATGCACGCTTCGTTGGGGCCGCACTCGGAGTTGAGAACGCACTGTGGGCGACAACTGGGTGGAGCGCCAATAAAGTCGGGCAGGCATGAGCAGGCAGGACTGCCACCAACAATTTGGCATTTAGAGTTCGGACCGCAAGGCGAAGGTACGCAAGAAGGTACGGGTGGTTGAGGCGTGGTTACATCGATAGTGATTGCTGAGGGCGAGAAAAAAAGAGTAAGAAAAATTATGGTAGACACACGAAAGACCTGATATAGAACGAATCGATTAAGTATAGTGCATACAAAAACCAATTTCAGAAAGTCCTAATTGAGTTTTAAGTTCAAATACTTACGAATCTTGCTGCACTGCACGAAAGGATCGCCAGTCATGCCACGCGGACATGTGCAAATAGGGCTATGATTCTTGGTGGTACATATGGCGCGAACGCCACACGTATGCAGGCATGGATCCACGCACTTGTTAGTGACACAAGCCCGTTCCGGAGCGCATTCAGCATTTACCACACACTCGGGTCGGCAATTAGGGGGTTGATTGACAAAGCCGGACTGGCAAGAACAAACCGCCTGGTTGTTAATGCTGCGACAATTACTGTTGGGGCCACAGGGCGATGGAACGCATGGATTTACTGGTGGCGGTGGTGTGCGCGGCACAGGACGGCAGCTGAAGAACGGATCTCCGCTATATCCATCAGGGCAGTTACAGTTTGGCACATGATTTTCCACTGTACAGATAGCAAACTCGCCGCACATGTTGGCACAGGGATCGATGCACTTGAAGCGCACACAAGCCTGGGCCGGACTACATTCATCATTAGTCTCGCATTCGCGCCGACAACCCCGCTGGGCATCGTAGGGATTGCCCTCGAAGCCCTCGTGGCAATAACAGGCGCCAGCGCCGTTGCGTTCTCTGCACTCGGCATGGGGACCACAGGGGGAAGGTTCGCAAGGTGATGAGTGTGGTGTAGTGGTTAATATTGGAGTCAAAGGTTGGCAGCCAAAGAGGGGATCTCCTTCGTAGCCATCAGCACAGGAGCAGACAGCATTATGTTGCACTACCTGACAAACGGCATTGTTGCCGCATGAGCCAGGACAAGGATCCACACATCGTTCCTGCTGACAGGACAAATGATTCTGACATTCGTCGTTATTGGTACACTCGGGTCGACAGTTGGGCGGCCGACCAATGTAATTCGTCTGGCAAGAGCAAGCGGCCTGTTCACCGATCTCACGGCAGATAGAGTTGGGACCGCATGGTGATGGCACACATGGATTTTCTGTAGATTTGGCGACATCCTTGACACAACCTGAGATCGGATCTCCAGTCATTCCTGGAACACAGCTGCATATAGGATTGTGATTGACAACTTGGCACTTGGCATTCTCTCCACAAGCACCACGACAAGGATCAGCACACTTCTGATTAACGCATGCCCGATTCTGAGCACACTCTGAGCTGACAACACATTCTGGCTTGCAGGTGGGCGGTGCTCCAATGTAACCCTCCAAGCAACTGCAGACAGCGTGGCTGTTTTGATCATGGCACTGACTGTTGGGTCCACAAGGCGATGGTTGACAGGGATTCTCAGGACGGCGTGTTACCACTTCGATGAGGGCACATGACCGATGCGGATCTCCTTCATAACCATCAAAGCACATGCAGTTGGGTGCATGATTCAGAACACGACATTCGGCGTTGATGCCACAGGCACCTGGGCATGGATCCTGACACTTGTTATTAATACATGCACGAGAACGATCGCAGTCGGCGTTTTGCACACATTCTGGACGACATCCGCTGTACGGATCACCGAAATACTCTGGCTGACAGGCACAGGAGCCGGCTCCGTTGCGTTCCCGGCAAATGGCATTGGCTCCACAAGGGCTGGGATTACATGGATTACGTGGCGCTTCTGTTGGAATGACTAGATCGAGGTAAAATAAAATGAGATAAAAGTAATATGTTAGTACTTCGATAAGATTTCAATGGCCGGTTGATTTATACTTTGTTGTATAATGGCACAGCCGGCGGAGAAAGGATCGCCGGTATAACCAGGCTCGCACTGACAGTTCGGATTATGCTTGATGACCATGCATTGAGAGTGCAGGCCACAAGCACCGATACATGGATTGGCACAGCGCTGGTTAATACATGCAAGATTGGCTGGGCAATCTGGACTTGTCGTGCATTCGGGTCGGCAATTGGGTGGTCGACCGATATAGTCGGGCAGGCAGGAGCATGCAGGTGAACCGCGTATATCGACGCATTTGGAGTTGGGCCCACAGGGTGAGGGCGCACAAGGATTACCGGGTACTTTGGGTGTTGTTTCATCCACTACATTAGCCATTAATTCCCACAGAGTAGTTGAAGTATAGTTGCAAACACATATACATTTACACATTACACAGATAGATGGAGATAGTGTAGAGAGTACATAAAGTGGAAGAGAAGTACAACATTAAGGTGAAGGATTTATATACATGCAAGAAAGAAATAGTGAGTGAGACCTTAAACCAGCTGGACAGGAGATTCTAATAAACCGTCTTAATAACTTAATCTCATAAAATTAGTTTTTGCCTTGTCCAACTGGCGTGAACCACTCAGCTTTTGAGGACTACATGCTTACATATAATACGTGTACATCTATTGAAGGGATCTCCGGTATAGCCTGGGGCACAGGAGCATGCAGGATAGTGATTAATGACCTGGCAACGCGCTTCCAGACCACAAGTACCTGGACACGGGTCCACGCACTTTTGATTCTGACAGTTGAGATTTTGAGCGCAATCAGAGCTAACAATGCACTCAGGCCTACAGTTAGGCGCTGAACCAGTAAAAGAAGGTTGGCAGGAGCATACGGCATGGTTGTTAATTTCACGGCATTGACTATATGGACCACAGGGTGAGGGCACGCATGGATTGACATTTACAGCTGTTGAAAGGTACGAGGTTCGGTTTATTTTGAATATTTGCATTGAGGGGAGTTAAGGTAAAACATACGTGGAGCGGGGAGTTGGGGTATTTCGCGGCAAGCACTTGAAGGGTTTCCAGTGTAACCGGCCAGGCAGTGGCAGCTGGGCAAGTGATTAGATACACGACACTCGGCATTCAAGCCACAAACACCTGGACAGGGGTCCACGCATTTCTGATTGATACACGATCTGTCGCGGATACAATCACTGTTGACCACGCACTCAGGACGACAGCCGCTATACGGATCACCGAAATATTCCGGCAGGCAAGTGCAGGATCCGGCACCATTGCGTTCTCGACACTCGGCGTTCGGACCGCAAGGTGAAGGTACACATGGAGTCAAACGTTCTTCGGGCACAGTAATTGCTAAGTGAAGGAAGTTGAGAAGGGACGAGATTAGCTCAAGTCACACGTATAATGGGGATATCTATCTGGCTTACGTTGTGGATTGCAGCCAGCGAATGGGTCACCGGAGTAACCGCTCTCGCAGTTACATACAGGAGAGTGATTCACTACATTGCAGTAGGCATTAAAGCCACAAGATCCAGGACATGGGTCCTTGCAACGCTCATTGACGCAGGCTAAATTGGCAGGACACTCAGAGTTTTGCGTGCACTCAGGACGACAGTTAGGAGCACGTCCTATGTAGTTCGGCAGGCAGGAGCAGACACCTGTTTCGCCGACAACGCGGCACTGTGAGTTTGGACCGCATGGACTTGGCACGCATGGATTTTCATTGGATTTGGGTGTCTCGGGTGTATCAGGTTGCCACGGAGCACAGCGTACGAACGGATCGCCAGTGTAACCGGGTGGGCAGGAGCAGATTGGATTGTGATTGGTCACCTTGCAGTGAGCCTCGCTCGCACAGGTGCCTGGGCATGGATCTACACATCGAGAATTCACACAGGCCCTGTCCTGCGAGCACTCAGAACTAACCGAGCACTCGGGACGACAGGCGGGTGGGGCACCAATATAATTGGTAATGCATGAGCAGACCGCATGACCATTCACCTCACGGCACTGGCTATAAGGACCACAAGGAGATGGTCGACAAGGTTGCACAGGTGGCGCCACTAAAAGATTGTTTTAACGATTACTAAACTGATCAAATGGGAATTACTAGCAAATACTCTACATTTGGGTATTTCGCGGCAATATTGCGAGGGATTGCCTGTGAAACCAGCGGGGCAACTGCAGCTGGGTGAGTGATTGATCACGTGGCATTCGGCAGCAACGCCACAGACTCCAGGACAGGGATCACGGCACTTGTTGTTGAGACACGCTCGATTCTTCGAGCAGTCACTGTTGAGAACACATTCCGGACGGCACTCCGTGTAAGGATCACCACTATATTCTGGCAGACAAGTGCAGGATCCGACACCGTTACGTTCCTTGCAGAGTGCATTGGCACCACAGGGACTTGGGTTGCATGGATTGGCAATTTCAGGCGGTACAACAACTATTATATTGTAAAAAAAGGGCAAGATTTAGAAGGCAAGAAACTCAAATACGTGATGGGGTCGAGTTCTTACTTTGGGGACTACACTCTGAGAATGGATCGCCGGCATAACCATCAAGGCAACGGCAAATGGGTCTGTGATTATTTACAAGGCATGTGGTCTGAATGCCGCAGGTGCCCACACAGGGGTCTTGACAGCGTAAATTGATGCAGGCCATATTGCCGGTACACTCGGAGTTCGATGTGCATTCCGGTCGGCAATTTGGCGCCCTACCCACATAATGTTGCAAGCATGAGCACACAGGTTGCTCATTGGCAGCCGACACCCGACATTGCGAGTTGGGACCACATGGCGATGGCACACATGGATCAACGCGGCCACTTACAATGGGACGTTCTACATTTTACCATTCCATACCAATCAATAACACCAAATGATAACAGCATGCACCACAATAAAAGCCATATAAAAAGTTTGTACATAAAAAAGAAAGATATAGATATAGATGTTTAAATAGATAAAGAATCGTATGGTAAATGAGGCAATGAGATGATATAAAGTAGAGCTGCAAAATCATAGATAGGATAGCCAAACAAAGACAATTTAGCGTTGGGACTTTTTCAAAAATTCGATTACTAAGAAGCCCATTTATAATTTTGCAGCTCCCAATGAAAGGATGCAACAATGATTGGTCTGTGTGGGTTTCTTACTCTGTTCGGGTAGACAGCGTATAAAGGGATCACCATTAAAGCCGGGGCTGCATGAACAAATAGGATTGTGATTGACGACTCGGCATAAAGCATTTTGACCGCATGTGCCGGGGCAGGGATCTTTGCAGCGTTCGTTGATGCACGATTTATCCTGGCTGCACTCAGAACTGCTCATGCATTCTGGTCGGCAATTAGGTGGAGCACCCACATAATTGGGCACACACGAGCATACGGCATGGCCGTTCAATGCTCGACAATTGCTGTAAAGGCCGCATGGCGAGGGTTGACAAGGATTTTCGGGCACAATGGGTTCAGGATCTACATGCGAAGAGTGTGCTATTAATATGAGAATTTTGTTTGTGGTGGAGAAAAATCCCTAGTCTCTTACATCGCGAAGTTTCAGGAATAAGATGACAACCAGCGATGGGATTTCCAGTGTAGCCTGGCAGGCATTCGCAGTTGGGCGCATGATTGAAGACGACACATTGTGCGCTGTGGCCACACATGCCTGGGCAAGGATCAACGCATTTCTGGTTTACGCAGGCGCGAGATTTAGGACAGTCTGAGTTAATGACGCACTCGGGTCGGCATTCTACATAAGGATCTCCAAAGTATTCAGGCACGCACTTGCAAGCAGCGGCACGATTGCGTTCCTCACAGAGGGCATTTAAGCCACAAGGACTAGGTCGACAAGGTTGTGTGGTCTCGATAGGTGCTACGAGTTTAACAGAGAAGCAAATACGGGAATTTGAGTAATATTTCTTTGGGGACACAACGCGAGCAAACGTACTTTCCAGGATCAGATAACAGCCGGTGAAGGGATCGCCTGTAAAACCGGGCTGACACATGCACACAGGTGCATGAGAGCTGACATGACATATGGCATTATTGCCACAGGATCCAATGCAGGGATCAGCACAGCGAGCATTCATACAAGCCATGCGCGCCGGACACTCGGAGTTAATGCTGCACTCGGGACGACAAGCAGGCGGACGTCCAACATAGTTGTTGATGCAAGCGCAGACAGCGCCCTGGCTGGACGCTTGGCATTGCGAGTTGGGGCCACAGGGCGATGGGATGCAAGGATTAACTGGTATTATGGGGTCGGGTACCACGATTGGCTCTATAAGGATGACAAATTGTAATTCGAGCTGCCTGGCAAATTTTTTAAGGAGGAACCTACTTCTTTCGGGCAGACACTGATGGAATGGATCACCGGTGTATCCATCATAGCAGCTGCATATAGGCGAGTGGTTGGTGGTGCGACAGCGCGCATTATAACCACAAGTGCCAGGGCATGGATCGGCACATCTTTGATTGATGCAGGCCCTGTTTGATGGACATTCTGCACTAATTACGCACTCTGGCTTGCAATTTGGCGGGCTGCCCATGTAATCTGGCAAGCAAGCACAAACGGGACGATCTCCAACAACGTGGCACGTGCTAAAGAGGCCACAGGGTGAAGGTCTGCATGGGTCTTTCGGAATTGGTATATACATATCTATGAAAGGGCGTATAGGTATTAACTGAGGATCTGTATAGAGAAAGGGGTCCATCATACTTGAGGGTTTCTCCACGCAGGCGCGAAGTGGATTCCCTGTGAAACCGGAATCACAACTACAAACAGGTTGGTGGTGCGCAACTCGACAGATGGCATTAAAGCCGCAGGCATTAGCACAGGGATCTTGGCACTTCATATTGATGCAGGCCTTGCTTGTGGGGCAATCACTGTTTTGTACGCATTCGGGGCGACAATTAATGTACGGATCTCCAAAGTAGTTTTGGATGCAGCTGCATGAGCCAGCACCGTTGCGTTCGCGACAAATGGCATTTGCACCACATGGCGATGGATAGCATGGATCAGTAGGCAAATCGGGCACCACAACTGTTTGTGGTATTGGCAAATGGAAATAGCAAGCAGCAGATGACGAATAAGATGTGGATAAATACAAAATATTGAAATACAAGATAGGCTTATAAACTAGGCATATACATAAATTTACATATAACTATGAGGCAATGCGATATAGTCGAGAATGACCGACTTTAGTTACCGTGTACCTAAGACAGTCAGTGATTTAGTTTATCATATGTTTTTGTTTTTGGTCAGTTTATCAGTCTTTTGTAAGCTTCAGTATTTTTAATGGTCTTTTTCTTAACTTAGTCAGTCTCATGTATTGGTTTTTAACAGCAGATTTATTTTGTGTCTGTCTCCATTTAATCCACTTTAGTCCGGGTACAGGGTATTTAAGTGGATGAAAGAATAATGTTTGAATATGTACACAATACAAAGAACATGCATGAAATGAGTAGACCATAGACCCCTTAAAACTAAACCCCTTCTAACACCACTGAAAAGAACATACAACATTAAGGAGGCATTGTGGGCGTTTTAAAGGGAATCACAATGTTGTGATCAAACGCCAATAGGGGGATAAAAATCAAAGGCGGGTACTCACTTTCAATCATATTGCAACCAGTATAGGGATCACCCTGATAGTTCTCGAGACAGCTACACTTAGGCTGATGGTTTTGTGTGGTGCAGAGAGCGTTGAAGCCACAAGTACCGACACAAGGATCCTCGCAACGTTGGCGTATGCATGCTCGATTTGAAGGACAATCCTGATGAATGACGCACTCAGGTCGGCAGTTCGGTGGAGCACCAAACATGCCAGCCAAGCACGAGCATTCTGCACGATTATTCACATCGCGACATTTGGCATTAGGTCCACATGGGTTGGGTAGGCAGGGATTTACCGCAGGACGTGGTTCAGCTAATCAATGAAATTATTAAAAGTTAGACAACGAAGCGAGAAGTGAAGACTTTTAAGACTTACGTTTTGGTACACATTGCTCAAATGGATCGCCGACATAATTCTTGGGACAGGTGCAAATGGGGTTGTGGTTGTTCACTTGGCACTTGGCATTGAAGCCGCACGTGCCACTGCAAGGATCAGCGCACTTTTGATTGATACAAGCCAAGTTTTGGGCACATTCTGCGCTAACCACACACTCCGGTCGGCATGTGGGCGGAGCACCGAAGTAGCCAACCTTGCAGCTGCACGTCGGATGCCCCTCGACTGTTCGGCATATGCTGTTCGGTCCACATGGATTCGGTTCACATACACTAATTGGTCCAATCGGCGTGCGTTTACAGCCCACGAAGGGATCACCTTCGAATCCACGAGTACAACTGCAGGTGGGCAAATGATTGACGACTGCACACTCGGCGTTAGCACCACAGGCACCCGTGCAAGGATTGCGACAATGCTGCTTAATGCATGCCAAAGACGAAGGACACTCGGAGTTGTAGATACATTCGGGACGACAGCCAGTGCTATACGGATCTCCAAAATAAGGCTCAATACAGCTGCAACGGGCGGCATCATTGTGTGGTGTGCAGACAGCATTCTCCGCACATGGATTCGGATAGCAAGGATTGTGATGATCGACGGGTTCTGTGGATTTAAAAGCAACTTTTACATGGTATATTCTATAAAAAAAAAATGGTTAAAAACTCACTATCTGTGATGACTTTGGAGCAGCCGACGAAGGCGTCTCCCTCGAAACCTTGATCGCAACTACAGTGTGCTGAGTGGGCCACAACTGTGCAGCGAGCATTGTGTCCACATGCATTGGCGCATGGGTTCTGACACTTCTCATGTATGCACGCTTTGTCAGCGGGACACTCGCTACTGAGCGTACACTCTGGACGACAGTAAGGAGGACTTCCAATGTAGTTAGCAACGCAAGAGCAGACGGGTCGGTTTTGTTTGATCTGACAGATTGAGTTGGGTCCGCAAGGCGAAGGTACGCAGGGATTGCCTGGGGTCTTGCCATCTGGCGGCAGATCGGGAATGCGTGAGCAAGCGACAAATGGATCACCCTCATGATTGGGTTCGCAAGAGCAGATTGGATTGTGATTAAGCACCTCGCAACGGGCACCAATGCCGCACGTATCTGGACAGGGGTCTGCGCAGCGATTGTTGATGCAAGCCTGGCTTGGAGCACACTCAGAACTGACCACACACTCAGGTTGGCAGACGGGTGGTGCGCCCTTGAAGTTGGGTAGGCACGAGCAGGCGGCATAACCATCGGCTGAGGCCAAGCAACGTGAGTTGGGACCGCAAGGCGACGGTTCGCAGGGATTTTTGGATGGCGTTGGTGGTGGCAAGTAATATGGATTACAGGCCAAGAAGGCATCACCACTGTAACCCTCGGCACAGACACACACTGGCGCATGATTCACAACACGGCATAGAGCATTAATGCCACAAATACCCACACAGGCGTCCACGCATTTGGAGTTCACACAAGATTTGTCTGCAGTACAGTCGCTGTTGAGGACGCACTCCGGGCGACAGCCAAGATAGGCATTACCAAAGTAACCCTTGCGACAAACGCAGGCTAAGCCGCCACTTTGACGCTTGCACTCGGCATTGGGACCGCACTGCAACTTAGCACAGCTGGGCGAAGGCGTCGGCACAATGGGTGAGGGCGGAGAGCATTGTTCATATGGGTTACCATAAAGTCCTTGAGGACAAGCACAAACTGGATTATGCTCGTAGACGCGGCAAACTGCATTACGGCCACACGAACCGGGGCAGGGATCCAAGCAACGTTGACCCAAACAGGCGCGATCGAAGGGACAGTCGGAGTTAGCCACGCACTCCGGTCGGCAACGGGGATTCTGTTGTGCATCCGGACCAAAGCAGGGATCGCAGAGAGCGACACCGTCACCAAAGACGGAGCACACATCGTGGGGTCCACAAGGTGATGGAGCGCAAGGATCACGCGAAACATTCTTCAATATACCGATGGGTACACACTGGAGGAAGGCATCACCAGCGAAGCCATCGAGACAGTGGCAGACTGGCGTATGCTGGCGCACATTACAGATGGCATTAATGCCACAGATGGTACCGGCACACGGATCAACGCACTTGTGATTTATGCAGGAGAGTGGGTCGCCACAGTCAGAGTTGATATCGCATTCGGGCTGGCAGCCAGACTGTGGATCACCCAGATAGCCAGGCAAACAGGAGCAGACAGCACGATTGTTAAGCAACTTGCATTCACTATTCAAGCCGCATGGACTCGGCACACAAGGATTGGCCTTAGGTTGATCCAAAGCAAAGCAGCGTATTCCAGGATTACCGGTTAGTCCGGCATTGCAAGAGCAAACTGGATGATGTTGCTCAACGCGACAGTTGGCACCATGACCGCAAGCTCCAGGACATGGATCGTAGCAACGGAAGCCCATACAAGCTTTACTTTGTGGACAATCAGCATCCACTTGACACTCGTAGCCATGGCAGCCAGTAAGCGATGTTGGATCTCCGGATAGACCTTCGGGACAAACACAAGCAGTCTGGCCATCGCCAGCGACGACACAGTTAGCATTGGGTCCACATGGATTGGGATCGCAAACGGTACGGCTGGGTTCGCGACAGCCTTGATAAGCATCGCCCACATAACCAGGGCGACAGTAACATTCCTCACGGTTTTCGGCTACATAGCAGTCGGCATTACGTCCACAAGGTCCAGGCTGGCATAGCTCAACTGTATGTTCCGTTGGCTTGTCACAACTTCTGAAGGGATTGCCGACTTTGTTGTCTGGACAATAGCAGACCGGTTGACGCGAAGAATCACAAATGGCACCAGTGCCGCAAGGATTGGGTTCGCACGGGTTGATAGGCTCAACACAGCCACGTATGGTATTGGGGCTTTCTACATAACCTGGCAAGCAAGTGCATTTGGAGAATCCATTACTCAGAACGGAGCACTGAGTGTTTGGACCGCATGGCGAAGGATCGCAGGGATTTGAGGGCAGCTCACAGGCAATAAGCGGTGGTTGACCCTCGTACTCCGGTAAGCAGAAGCAAACTGGAGCGCCATTCACGCGACGACAGCCAGAGTTGGGTCCGCAAGGATTTGGTGTACATTCATCGCCCTCAGGTACTGCGAATGAGGGAATATTAATATCGAAGTTTGAATCATAATTAGAGGGTTACACTTACTGCAATTCTTGAATGGATTGCCAGTGAGTCCTTTGGGACAGAAGCAGATGGGGTTGCCATTGTCCAGTTCGCACAGTGCATTAAGACCACAAGGATTAGGTTCACAAGGATTCTGTGGTGGACTGCAGCCCACCTCGGGGTTTCCATTGTATCCAGGTGGACATTTGCAGATGCCGCGATGATTTATCACATCGCAAAGCGCAAAGGCGCCGCACTGACAAGGCGAGGTGCACTTGCCATTGAGACATGCCTGACTGGCATCACATTCCGAATCCGAGCGACAGCCCAGAGATTGTTGGCATAAGACATAAGCGTTGCCCTGGTAGCCCGGCAGGCAACGACAATCGATTCCGTGATTGACGGGTACACATTCAGCATTCTCGCCGCATGAATCCTCTTGGCAAGGATTAATGCAGCGACGATTGAGACGATCGCAGAGCTTGTTCGGTGGACAATCCTCATTGTATTGGCATACATGGGTGCGTGCTATTTTTTTTTTGGGTTATCGTGCAGTTGTTGTTGTTGTTGTACGAGTATGTATGATACAGATTCATTTGTTGTTGTCGGATTTATACATGTGATGTGGCAGGTGTTCGAGGAGTTTGTACAGTGTATAAAACAGGAGAAAGAGAGAGAGAGAGAAAGTTTGTTTTGGGGAACATTTTGTGGTTGATTAGCAAGAGAGGATTATTTAAGAATTAAAACAAGAGTGTGCAACAAAGTGCATTCTATTGATTGATATACTAACCTGGCTGACAGCCAACAAATCCATTGCCCTGATAACCATCCGCACAGCTACAATCAGCCGCGTGATTCGTGTTGATGCAGATCGCATTCTGTGCACATGGATCATGTGCATCGCAAGGATGTACACAACGCTCATTGATGCAGGCTTCTGTCACTCCGCAATCCGAGTTGTCAGTACATTCGACTGTATAGATAAAAATTTTTCATAGATTATTTAAAGAAAATTAAATAGTACAACATTGAAAGAAAAGTTTCAAAATTTGTTGCTAGTTGTAGTTAAATTTTATGGGCTTGATGAATTTGTTGATTAATCTGGTTAAGTTGCTTACTTGCGTTATCAGTGGGCACACACTTGACCATTGGATTACCCTCATGTCCTTGTGGGCAACTGCAGATGGGTCGATGACTCTTTGCCGTACACTTGGCACTTGGCGCACAGACCTTGGCAAACTCGCAGGGATCTTGACACAGACCCATGTAGCATGCCTCACTTTCAATGCAATCGTTATTTGATTGACAAGGCTCTTGTGTTTTGGATGTGCCCGATGGTTCTACTTGTTATAAATTAATCGGTTAGTTAGCAGTCAAATTAATTGGTCGATTATTTGGTTAAAAGTAACGTAACGCATGATGCCAATGTAAATATGTTAAGGCTTATATGCAGAGGACTGTGTTACGAGGATCATAATTATATACAGACTCTTAGTATAATACAAAGGGTATGCCCTTGCAGAAGTAATAAAATTATGACAGCAGCATACAAATTTAAAATATTTTAGAAAAATAATAAAGAATAATTTTTACATTTCTTTAATACATCTGCAGGGACATTCAACCTTCGGTAATCCGAAGCTGCCTTCCTGGCCAATTCAATTTTAATAAATAATATATTTTACAAGTTTGCGAATGCACAATTGTCACTTTGGTACTTATTAATGTGTTCGAGGATTGAACAACACATAATTATATATTTACAAATTTATGAGCAAGACCAGGTGCACATTTTAAGTAGCCAAAGTGACAGCATAGCCAAGTTTTGTGTTCAGCCGACTGTGTGTGTATACCTTTCTTTTGGCAACGCCCCAGCTTACAGTGCTCACTAGGAGCACAGTTAGTATCTACTGTACATGGGTTAATAATTGTGATATCTGTTGTAGTCGCCGGTGGTGGTGCAGTAGTGGTGACGGTGCCGCCGTTTGTGGTTTGCATCGTTAATATATCATCCATTTCGGTGGTTGTCCCCGGACGAGTGGGTAACTCTGTGGGCCACGTTGTGGTACTACTCATCGTTGTCGTCTCTGGGATCTCATTCGAGGTATCCAGACGAGTGGTTTTCATTTTCGGCGTTGTAGTCCGCCGAATACCAGTATCTTTGCTGCTCACTGTCGTTGTTGTGATCATTGGTCCTGGTGTCGGTGTATCGGTTATATTATTTTCACCATCACGATAACCTTTCGTGTGTCCCGACTTAATCGTTGTAGTCTCAATTGTCGTGGTAGTACTAGCTGTGGTTGTTGTGGTGGGGTTAGTAGCGGTAGTAATGATTGTGCTCTTTTCAGTGCTAGAAGAAGTTGTGCTTGTTCTTGTTGTGGTTGTTGTAGGATTTGTTGATGTTGTTGTAATTGTTGTTTTTGTAGTTTTCGCTGTGATTGGCTTGGTAGTACTAGTTGTTATTGTTACATTAGCTAGGGAGAGACGATATATTTACATGGGTAAAGGGTGGTTATTTTATGTACACATAATATATACACTTGTGTGTTAGTGCTCAGCTTGAGTGATTAATTGAATGATTACTGTATACCCGAATTGATTCAAAACTTCAACTAACCTTTAATACATGCGCCAGTTGTTGGGTCACACTTGGCGCCTGGTGGACAGTGATCGCAGCCAGGAGTGCGACCAGTAGCTGTAATAGATGATATTATTACTATCCAAGACTATCTTTAAAATTGTCACTTTAACTTACTGTCGCGACAGTTGCATCCGTCACACTCGAAACCTCTACGACAATCAGATTTACGTTGGCATTCGCATACTAAAAGTGCACAATTTGCATGTGAATAATCTTCTTTATTGCATAAGTTTGAGAACCCACCTTGAGAACAGCTGGGAGAGTGGGCAACTACGCGACAATCCTCACTGCGGCTGCAGGGATTTGCATGAGCACATGGATCCACACAGAGCGCATTGATGCATGCTTGTTGCGAAGGACATTCATCACTTGAAGCACAACCGATTTCTGTGTGTTGCAATTGGAGGGGAAATAATGTTATAAAGAAAATTGTTTGCATTAGTTTAAAGTTTTAACAGCGTTTTGCTTTCATTGCAATATTTTGTTTAATTCATTCAATTTGTTTGCATTTGTGTAAGAATCCTGTTTTAAGGTAGTTTTTCTTTGAGTTCTTTTCAATGCTGTTAGTATAGAATATTGATTTCCTGTATGCTTCTAATGCTAACAAGCTTATATCAGAGTATTGTTGAATTATTTCTATGAATTCTATTGTTATTATTATTGTTGTTGCTATTGTAGTTATCGCAATACAACCAATACACATGCAAGCAAGCAATTAGGATACGATTATGTCTTGGGGTTAGTGCAGTTTTTTTTTAAATATCCTTAAAATATATATAAAAGTACAATCACCAATTAGAACCATTTACTAGATCATGCAGTCGGTTAGTCATATAGACATATAAATATATAGAACTTACAAAACACTTTTATATTGTTCACATAGTTGGAATTATGTACAGATATAAATTCATATGTACTAAATACAACAAAAATCAACACAAATTTGAAATATCAATATAAAACACAGAGATAATGAAGGATCGCGCTGGCCATAACATGCACATCGAGCACATTCAAGAGACATTCAAGATGATCAAGGTGGTTGATGATGTACAGAAGAACATTGGATGATTATACACGAAAACGAATACGAATACGAATACAAGTAAACAAGTAATTGCAGCAGGCAGGCAGGCAAAATAAGCAGGCAACTAATATGAAGAAACACACGTGGATAGAGCTTTTTTCACTCATTGCTCCTTTGGTTTTCGAGCACATTTTGACTGGGAATACATTCCCAAAAAAGTGGTGGTTTTTGGTGATGGTGTTTCGGTACTGTGGTAGAGTGGGGTGTGGATTTGGTGGGTGCAGGCAGAATGACAGCAGAAGAGCCATTGATAAGACGACGGGGAAGAATAATATTATAGAAAAATTCGAAGCGATTGATGCCTTCGACGGCATGCAGAGTACACATGGGTGTTGCATTGCAAGGAACAGAACAGAAGGAGAACATTACAATAAAATAAAAGACATGCACGTGCCAGCCATATCAATAGGCTGGTCTGTAATGGTCATAGGTTGAAGGTGTAGGTATGATGACAGATCCACAAAAAAATAAAGAGAGACGAAGTGATGGAGAGAGAAGATAGGACAAAATGAGACATCAATATTGAAGTTGGCTTCTACATATTGCCAGATGCATTTGGCGATTAAAGTAGTTGGCGCCACGGATGCCAAAAGGAGAGTTTCTTTCACCGCAACCCTGTGGTTCTTTTTTGCAATTTATTCAATTTAAAGAGAACACGTGGATCGATAATAATGACTTAACATTTACATTTCACTGCTTTAGTTACCTGCATTTATAGAGCAACCGGGTTTATTTACATCTGCGGCGTTATCACAATAGCACAATGCGGTGTGGTTCAATGTACGACAAACAGTGAAATTTTGAACATTACAAAGCTTTTCGTAATATTCACACGGTCTAATGCAATTTGCTTTCACACACAACTCATCGTCCGAACAATCGTCATTTAAAGTACACATTGGCATGAATTCTGTCACAGTCTTTTCTGTAATGGTTTCAGTGACATTTGGCAAACCAGTTGAAATAAGTGTACCCTCAGTTGTAGTTGATTCTATCAATGTGTGTCCAGTCGACGGTATTATTGTAACCCCACTGGAAGTTGTTTCGCCAGGATAGCCCATAGATGTATAAAAGAAAGGCGTCATTGAAGTGCTAGGAATTGGTGTTGTTCCGAGAGTCGAAATTTTAGAAGAAATCAGTTCAGTTGACACATCTTGTGGTGATTCCGAAGTTGGTTGCTTAGTCATTGCATAAGTTGTGCTAGTGAGATCAGGGTTAGTTGTCGGTTGAGTATCAGATGGATACGTTGTCACAGTGTGTGTAGTCCTCGGTTCGTTAGTTGTTGGTACACTAGAAGTTTTAAAAGACATGGGTCCTGATGTTGAAGTGTATGGAGAACTTTCTGTAATGTATTGCAATGTAGTTTTTTCAGAAATTCCTCCAATGGTAGTTGCTTCAGAACGGAAACTTTCCGTAGAATCGAAAGAAGATCTTTCAGTTGTACGAATAGGTTGAGTTGTTGTTTTAACAAAAATAGGTTTTCTGGAAGGTTCTTCGGAAAACAAACCTTCTGTAGTACCAGGGAAGACCGAACTTTCCGTTGTAATAATATATTGAGTTGAGGGTACCTCAGGGATTAGTTTTTTTGTTGTTGCTTCAGAGAACTGACTTTCTGTAGTACCAGAGGAAGATTTCTCTGTTGTGACAATAGATTGTGTTGTGGGTACCTCAGGGATTTGTTTTATTGTAGTTTCTTCAGAGAATAAACTTTGTGTAGTAGCAGAAGAGAATATCTCAGTTGTATCCATAGATTGAGTTGTGGGCAAATCAGGAATTTGTTTACTAGTTGTTCGCTCAGAAAGTGGACTTTCTGTAGAACCAGGGGAGGAAGAACTTTCTGTTGTAATAAAAGATTCAGTCGTTGGTAACTTAGGGATGTGTTGCAATGTAGTCGGTTCAGTGAATTGACTTTCTGTTGTACCAGAGGAAGATCTCTCTGTTGTGACAATAGATTGAGTTGTGGGTACCTCAGGGATTTGTTTTATTGTAGTTTCTTCCGTGAATGAACTTTGTGTGGCAGCAGAAGAGGATCTCTCAGTTGTGACAAAAGATTGAGTTGTGGGCAAATCAGGAATTTGTTTAATAGTTGTTCGCTCAGAAAGTGGACTTTCTGTAGAACCAGGGGAGGAAGAACTTTCTGTTGTAACAGAAGATTCAGTCGTTGGTAACTTAGAGATGTGTTGCAATGTAGTCGGTTCAGTGAATTGACTTTCTGTTGTACCAGAGGAAGATCTCTCTGTTGTGACAATAGATTGAGTTGTGGGTACCTCAGGGATTTGTTTTATTGTAGTTTCTTCAGAGAATGAACTTTGTGTGGCAGCAGAAGAGGATCTCTCAGTTGTGACAAAAGATTGAGTTGTGGGCAAATCAGGAATTTGTTTAATAGTTGTTCGCTCAGAAGGTATACTTTCTGTAGAACCAGGGGAGGAAGAACTTTCTGTTGTAACAGAAGATTCAGTCGTTGGTAACTTAGAGATGTGTTGCAATGTAGTTGGTTCAGTGAACTGACTTTGTGTAGTAGCAGAAGAGGATCTCTCAGTTGTATCAATAGATTGAGTTGTGGGTACCTTAGGAATTGGTTTTATTGTAGTGCCTTCAGAAAATGAACTTTCCGTAGTACCAAAGGAAGATCTTTCTGTGGTAATAATGGATTGAGTTGTGGGCAAATCAGGAATTTGTTTAATAGTTGTTCGCTCAGAAAGTGGACTTTCTGTAGAACCAGGGGAGGAAGAACTTTTTGTTGTAATGGGAGATTCAGTCGTAGGTAACTTAGGGATGTGTTGCAATGTAGTCGGTTCAGTGAACTGACTTTCTGTAGTACCAGAGGAAGATCTCTCTGTTGTGACAATAGATTGAGTTGTGGGTACCTCAGGTATCTGCTTAATAGTTGTTCGACCAGGAAGTGGACTTTCTGTTGAACCAGTGGGTGTAGAACCTTCTGTTGTAATAATATTTTGAGTTGTAGGTACCTCAGGGATTTCTTTTATTGTAGTTTCTTCAGAGAATAAACTTTGTGTAGTAGCAGAAGAGGATCTCTCAGTTGTATCAATAGATTGAGTTGTGGGTACCTTAGGAATTGGTTTTATTGTAGTGCCTTCAGAAAATGAACTTTCCGTAGTACCAAAGGAAGATCTTTCTGTGGTAATAATGGATTGAGTTGTGGGCAAATCAGGAATTTGTTTAATAGTTGTTCGCTCTGAAAGTGAACTTTCTGTAGAATCAGGGAAGGAAGAACTTTTTGTTGTAATAGAAGGCTCAGTCGTTGGCAACTTAGGGATGTGTTGCAATGTAGTCGGTTCAGTGAACTGACTTTCTGTAGTACCAGAGGAAGATCTCTCTGTTGTGACAATAGATTGAGTTGTGGGTACCTCAGGGATTTGTTTTATTGTAGTTTCTTCAGAGAATAAACTTTGTGTGGTAGCAGAAGAGGATCTCTCAGTTGTATCAATAGATTGAGTTGTGGGTACCTTAGGAATTGGTTTTATTGTAGTGCCTTCAGAAAATGAACTTTCCGTAGTACCAAAGGAAGATCTTTCTGTGGTAATAATGGATTGAGTTGTGGGCAAATCAGGAATTTGTTTACTAGTTGTTCGCTCAGAAAGTGGACTTTCTGTAGAACCAGGGGAGGAAGAACTTTCTGTTGTAATAAAAGATTCAGTCGTTGGTAACTTAGGGATGTGTTGCAATGTAGTCGGTTCAGTGAACTGACTTTCTGTAGTACCAGAGGAAGATTTCTCTGTTGTGACAATAGATTGAGTTGTGGGTACCTCAGGGATTTGTTTTATTGTAGTTTCTTCCGTGAATGAACTTTGTGTGGCAGCAGAAGAGGATCTCTCAGTTGTGACAAAAGATTGAGTTGTGGGCAAATCAGGAATTTGTTTAATAGTTGTTCGCTCAGAAAGTGGACTTTCTGTAGAACCAGGGGAGGAAGAACTTTTTGTTGTAATAGAAGGCTCAGTCGTTGGCAACTTAGGGATGTGTTGCAATGTAGTCGGTTCAGTAAACTGACTTTCTGTAGTACCAGAAGAGGATCTCTCAGTTGTATCAATAGATTGAGTTGTGGGTACCTTAGGAATTGGTTTTATTGTAGTGCCTTCAGAAAATGAACTTTCCGTAGTACCAAAGGAAGATCTTTCTGTGGTAATAATGGATTGAGTTGTGGGCAAATCAGGAATTTGTTTAATAGTTGTTCGCTCAGAAAGTGGACTTTCTGTAGAATCAGGGGAGGAAGAACTTTTTGTTGTAATGGGAGATTCAGTCGTAGGTAACTTAGGGATGTGTTGCAATGTAGTCGGTTCAGTGAACTGACTTTCTGTAGTACCAGAGGAAGATCTCTCTGTTGTGACAATAGATTGAGTTGTGGGTACCTCAGGGATTTGTTTTATTGTAGTTTCTTCAGAGAATAAACTTTGTGTGGTAGCAGAAGAGGATCTCTCAGTTGTATCAATAGATTGAGTTGTGGGTACCTTAGGAATTGGTTTTATTGTAGTGCCTTCAGAAAATGAACTTTCCGTAGTACCAAAGGAAGATCTTTCTGTGGTAATAATGGATTGAGTTGTGGGCAAATCAGGAATTTGTTTAATAGTTGTTCGCTCAGAAAGTGGACTTTCTGTAGAATCAGGGGAGGAAGAACTTTTTGTTGTAATGGGAGATTCAGTCGTAGGTAACTTAGGGATGTGTTGCAATGTAGTCGGTTCAGTGAACTGACTTTCTGTAGTACCAGAGGAAGATCTCTCTGTTGTGACAATAGATTGAGTTGTGGGTACTTCAGGGATTTGTTTTATTGTAGTTTCTTCAGAGAATAAACTTTGTGTGGTAGCAGAAGATGATCTCTCAGTTGTATCAATAGATTGAGTTGTGGGTACCTTAGGAATTGGTTTTATTGTAGTGCCTTCAGAAAATGAACTTTCCGTAGTACCAAAGGAAGATCTTTCTGTGGTAATAATGGATTGAGTTGTGGGCAAATCAGGAATTTGTTTAATAGTTGTTCGCTCTGAAATTGAACTATCTGTAGAATCAGGGAAGGAAGAACTTTTTGTTGTAATAGAAGGCTCAGTCGTTGGCAACTTAGGGATGTGTTGCAATGTAGTCGGTTCAGTGAAATGACTTTCTGTAGTACCAGAGGAAGATCTCTCTGTTGTGACAATAGATTGAGTTGTGGGTACTTCAGGGATTTGTTTTATTGTAGTTTCTTCAGAGAATAAACTTTGTGTAGTAGCAGAAGAGGATCTCTCAGTTGTATCAATAGATTGAGTTGTGGGTACCTTAGGAATTGGTTTTATTGTAGTGCCTTCAGAAAATGAACTTTCCGTAGTACCAAAGGAAGATCTTTCTGTGGTAATAATGGATTGAGTTGTGGGTAAATCAGGAATTTGTTTAATAGTTGTTCGCTCAGAAAGTGGACTTTCTGTAGAATCAGGGGAGGAAGAACTTTTTGTTGTAATGGGAGATTCAGTCGTAGGTAACTTAGGGATGTGTTGCAATGTAGTTGCTTCAGTGAATTGACTTTCTGTAGTACCAGAGGAAGATCTCTCTGTTGTTGCAATAGATTGAGTTGTGGGTACCTCAGGTATCTGCTTAATAGTTGTGCGTTCAGGAAGTGAACTTTCTGTTGAACCAGTGGGTGTAGAACCTTCGGTTGTAATAATATTTTGAGTTGTAGGTACCTCAGGGATTTCTTTTATTGTAGTTTCTTCAGAGAATAAACTTTGTGTAGTAGCAGAAGAGGATCTCTCAGTTGTATCAATAGATTGAGTTGTGGGTACCTTAGGAATTGGTTTTATTGTAGTGCCTTCAGAAAATGAACTTTCCGTAGTACCAAAGGAAGATCTTTCTGTGGTAATAATGGATTGAGTTGTGGGCAAATCAGGAATTTGTTTAATAGTTGTTCGCTCAGAAAGTGGACTTTCTGTAGAATCAGGGGAGGAAGAACTTTTTGTTGTAATGGGAGATTCAGTCGTAGGTAACTTAGGGATGTGTTGCAATGTAGTCGGTTCAGTGAACTGACTTTCTGTAGTACCAGAGGAAGATCTCTCTGTTGTGACAATAGATTGAGTTGTGGGTACCTCAGGGATTTGTTTTATTGTAGTTTCTTCAGAGAATAAACTTTGTGTGGTAGCAGAAGAGGATCTCTCAGTTGTATCAATAGATTGAGTTGTGGGTACCTTAGTAATTGGTTTTATTGTAGTGCCTTCAGAAAATGAACTTTCCGTAGTACCAAAGGAAGATCTTTCTGTGGTAATAATGGATTGAGTTGTGGGCAAATCAGGAATTTGTTTAATAGTTGTTCGCTCAGAAAGCGAACTTTCTGTTGAACCAGGGAAGGAAGTACTTTCTGTTGTAATAGAAGATTCAGTAGTTGGTAACTTAGGGATGTGTTGCAATGTAGTTGCTTCAGTGAATTGACTTTCTGTAGTACCAGAGGAAGATCTCTCTGTTGTTGCAATAGATTGAGTTGTGGGTACCTCAGGTATCTGCTTAATAGTTGTGCGATCAGGAAGTGGACTTTCTGTTGAACCAGTGGGTGTAGAACCTTCTGTTGTAATAATATTTTGAGTTGTAGGTACCTCAGGGATTTGTTTTATTGTAGTTTCTTCCGTGAATGAACTTTGTGTGGCAGCAGAAGAGGATCTCTCAGTTGTGACAAAAGATTGAGTTGTGGGCAAATCAGGAATTTGTTTAATAGTTGTTCGCTCAGAAAGTGAACTTTCTGTAGAGTCAGGGGAGGAAGAACTTTTTGTTGTAATGGGAGATTCAGTCGTAGGTAACTTAGGGATGTGTTGCAATGTAGTTGCTTCAGTGAATTGACTTTCTGTAGTACCAGAGGAAGATCTCTCTGTTGTTGCAATAGATTGAGTTGTTGGTACCTCAGGTATCTGCTTAATAGTTGTTCGATTAGGAAGTGGACTTTCTGTTGAACCAGTGGGTGTAGAACCTTCTGTTGTAATAATATTTTGAGTTGTAGGTACCTCAGGGATTTCTTTTATTGTAGTTTCTTCAGAGAATAAACTTTGTGTAGTAGCAGAAGAGGATCTCTCAGTTGTATCAATAGATTGAGTTGTGGGTACCTTAGGAATTGGTTTTATTGTAGTGCCTTCAGAAAATGAACTTTCCGTAGTACCAAAGGAAGATCTTTCTGTGGTAATAATGGATTGAGTTGTGGGCAAATCAGGAATTTGTTTAATAGTTGTTCGCTCAGAAAGTGGACTTTCTGTAGAATCAGGGGAGGAAGTACTTTTTGTTGTAATGGGAGATTCAGTCGTAGGTAACTTAGGGATGTGTTGCAATGTAGTCGGTTCAGTGAACTGACTTTCTGTAGTACCAGAGGAAGATCTCTCTGTTGTGACAATAGATTGAGTTGTGGGTACCTCAGGGATTTGTTTTATTGTAGTTTCTTCAGAGAATAAACTTTGTGTGGTAGCAGAAGAGGATCTCTCAGTTGTATCAATAGATTGAGTTGTGGGTACCTTGGGAATTGGTTTTATTGTAGTGCCTTCAGAAAATGAACTTTCCGTACTACCAAAGGAAGATCTTTCTGTGGTAATAATGGATTGAGTTGTGGGCAAATCAGGAATTTGTTTAATAGTTGTTCGCTCAGAAAGTGAACTTTCTGTAGAGTCAGGGGAGGAAGAACTTTTTGTTGTAATGGGAGATTCAGTCGTAGGTAACTTAGGGATGTGTTGCAATGTAGTTGCTTCAGTGAATTGACTTTCTGTAGTACCAGAGGAAGATCTCTCTGTTGTTGCAATAGATTGAGTTGTTGGTACCTCAGGTATCTGCTTAATAGTTGTTCGATTAGGAAGTGGACTTTCTGTTGAACCAGTGGGTGTAGAACCTTCTGTTGTAATAATATTTTGAGTTGTAGGTACCTCAGGGATTTCTTTTATTGTAGTTTCTTCAGAGAATAAACTTTGTGTAGTAGCAGAAGAGGATCTCTCAGTTGTATCAATAGATTGAGTTGTGGGTACCTTAGGAATTGGTTTTATTGTAGTGCCTTCAGAAAATGAACTTTCCGTAGTACCAAAGGAAGATCTTTCTGTGGTAATAATGGATTGAGTTGTGGGCAAATCAGGAATTTGTTTAATAGTTGTTCGCTCAGAAAGTGGACTTTCTGTAGAATCAGGGGAGGAAGTACTTTTTGTTGTAATGGGAGATTCAGTCGTAGGTAACTTAGGGATGTGTTGCAATGTAGTCGGTTCAGTGAACTGACTTTCTGTAGTACCAGAGGAAGATCTCTCTGTTGTGACAATAGATTGAGTTGTGGGTACCTCAGGGATTTGTTTTATTGTAGTTTCTTCAGAGAATAAACTTTGTGTGGTAGCAGAAGAGGATCTCTCAGTTGTATCAATAGATTGAGTTGTGGGTACCTTGGGAATTGGTTTTATTGTAGTGCCTTCAGAAAATGAACTTTCCGTACTACCAAAGGAAGATCTTTCTGTGGTAATAATGGATTGAGTTGTGGGCAAATCAGGAATTTGTTTAATAGTTGTTCGCTCAGAAAGTGAACTTTCTGTAGAATCAGGGGAGGAAGTACTTTTTGTTGTAATGGGAGATTCAGTCGTAGGTAACTTAGGGATGTGTTGCAATGTAGTCGGTTCAGTGAACTGACTTTCTGTAGTACCAGAGGAAGATCTCTCTGTTGTGACAATAGATTGAGTTGTGGGTACCTCAGGGATTTGTTTTATTGTAGTTTCTTCAGAGAATAAACTTTGTGTGGTAGCTGAAGAGGATCTCTCAGTTGTATCAATAGATTGAGTTGTGGGTACCTTAGGAATTGGTTTTATTGTAGTGCCTTCAGAAAATGAACTTTCCGTAGTACCAAAGGAAGATCTTTCTGTGGTAATAATGGATTGAGTTGTGGGCAAATCAGGAATTTGTTTAGTAGTTGTTCGCTCTGAAAGTGAACTTTCTGTAGAATCAGGGAAGGAAGAACTTTTTGTTGTAATAGAAGGCTCAGTCGTTGGCAACTTAGGGATGTGTTGCAATGTAGTCGGTTCAGTGAACTGACTTTCTGTAGTACCAGAGGAAGATCTCTCTGTTGTGACAATAGATTGAGTTGTGGGTACCTCAGGGATTTGTTTTATTGTAGTTTCTTCAGAGAATAAACTTTGTGTAGTAGCAGAAGAGAATATCTCAGTTGTATCCATAGATTGAGTTGTGGGCAAATCAGGAATTTGTTTACTAGTTGTTCGCTCAGAAAGTGGACTTTCTGTAGAACCAGGGGAGGAAGAACTTTCTGTTGTAACAGAAGATTCAGTCGTTGGTAACTTAGGGATGTGTTGCAATGTAGTCGGTTCAGTGAACTGACTTTCTGTAGTACCAGAGGAAGATTTCTCTGTTGTGACAATAGATTGAGTTGTGGGTACCTCAGGGATTTTTTTTATTGTAGTTTCTTCCGTGAATGAACTTTGTGTGGCAGCAGAAGAGGATCTCTCAGTTGTGACAAAAGATTGAGTTGTGGGCAAATCAGGAATTTGTTTAATAGTTGTTCGCTCAGAAAGTGGACTTTCTGTAGAACCAGGGGAGGAAGAACTTTCTGTTGTAATAAAAGATTCAGTCGTTGGTAACTTAGGGATGTGTTGCAATGTAGTCGGTTCAGTGAACTGACTTTCTGTAGTACCAGAAGAGGATCTCTCAGTTGTACCAATAGATTGAGTTGTGGGTACCTTAGGAATTGGTTTTATTGTAGTGCCTTCAGAAAATGAACTTTCCGTAGTACCAAAGGAAGATCTTTCTGTGGTAATAATGGATTGAGTTGTGGGCAAATCAGGAATTTGTTTAATAGTTGTTCGCTCAGAAAGCGAACTTTCTGTTGAACCAGGGAAGGAAGTACTTTCTGTTGTAATAGAAGATTCAGTAGTTGGTAACTTAGGGATGTGTTGCAATGTAGTCGGTTCAGAGAATTGGCTTTCTGTTGTACCAGAGGAAGTTCTCTCTGTTGTTGCAACAGATTGAGTTGTGGGTACCTCAGGGATTTGTTTTATTGTAGTTTCTTCAGAGAATGAACTTTGTGTAGTACCAGAAGAGGATCTCTCGGTTGTGACAAAAGATTGAGTTGTGGGCAAATCAGGAATTAATTTAATAGATGTTCGCTCAGAAAGTGGACTTTCTGTAGAACCAGGGGAGGAGGAACTTTCTGTTGTAATAGACGATTCAGTTGTAGGTAACTCAGGGATGTGTTGCATTGTAGTTGCTTCAGTGAATTGACTTTCTGTAGTACCAACGGAAGGAGATCTTTCTGTTGTTGTAACAGATTGAGTTGTGGGTGTCTGAACAATTGATCCTTCAGAGGGGGAAGTTTGTGTAGTACCAGTAAAAGTAGTTACAATGGTAGTGTTTTCAATTGGTGCTTCCTGAGTAGTTCGCTTCGGTTCGTCAGTTGTTGTCTTTTCAGTAACTGGAATCGAGGTAGTTGTATTTAGAGATCCTGACATTGTTATGGGAGCACTTTCTGTAGTACCAAAAGTAGATAATCTTTGGGTTGTTGCATTAAATTTATCTATTTCTTCATGAGGGACCGGTGCCAAGGTAGTTCCCAATGTAGAAACTATTTCAGTGTGAATGTCCTGACTGACTGGTGGTCCTGATGTGACATAAGTTGGAATCATGAAGTCTGAGACTGTTGATGGCATGTCACTGCTGCTTTCTGGGTATGGTTCAACAAATTTCTCTGTTGTCGTTTGATATTTCGTTTCCTTTAAAGAAGTATTGGGTAAGTTTAGCTGCTTAGTAGTTTTAAACGATTCGGTTGTGCTTTCATATGAATCTTCAGCTTCAATTTCTGTATAGCGAGTTCTCATTTCAGTTTGGTTTGCCAATTGCATTTCTGTATATTTTATACTGGTGGCGTCAGTTGTGGTCTGAGTCGAGTCGACTGGGGTCAGTTCTGTCGGTGTCGGAATGCAAGTAGAGGTAGGTGTGGTGGTCGTGTTTGTTGAGCAAATGCAGGTTGTAATCGTGTGCGCTTTGGTTATACACAACTTGGCACCGACACAAACTGTTTGACAAGGATCGATGCATTGACCTGACAATCCGCATTGGTGTGCTTCACTGCAATCGTTGTTTGTGGTACAGTTGCCACCTGGCTTGGCTGCGTGTTTTAGTTTTGATTATTTTTTTTGATTTATTATTTTTTAGGTGGAGTATTTTTGTACATATTTCGAATAAAAGTAAAAGTAGTAAAACAAAAAATAATACGTTAAAATATTTACAAATTAATAAGATGTAGTAAATAGGTGTATAGCTACAACAAAGGAGGAATGTGCACGATAAAATTGATATATTTATAGAGGTATATACAGGGGCACCTAAAAGTTTTGCTAAATATAATATATATTCGAGGAAGCTTTTATCTAAATTTCTGACGTACTGATACAGTTGAAAAAGAGATTATGTAAAAACTTGTTCAGATCAAAATATTTAGTATAAATTATTATTTTACTGTTAGATATATAAATTCAAATTAGAAACGTTTTGGGTTTTACTATTAGTTAGCTACATATTGTTTTTATGTTGTTGTTGTAGTTGTAGTTGTTGGTTATACCATTAGTATTACGAATACATCTATATTACCGTTTTATTTAGAATCGTGGGTTAAAATATTCAGAGTATTCAGAGGCATTTGATTATTAATCATTTGTGAGCATGAGCGTGTGTGAATGTTCAGAAGAATTGCTTGTTGTATATTTTGTATCTGTATCTGTATATGTTATTGTTGTTGTGATATTGCAGCCCCAACATAGGGCCTCTGGGTTTGCGATCACTCAATAATTTGGATAAGAGTTTTTCTTATTTTTGCTTGTGGTTATTTTGCGCTTTTTGGTTGTGGTTTTATTTTGAAGCTAGACGGGCATTACAAGTATTCCTCATACGATATCATTGTGGGGTGCGTAGATTATGTTTATCATATATTGAGAGTCGGATAGATTGATAGAGACAAGAAGATATAGAAACAGAGACAGAGAAAGGCTTTAGAAAGCGCTGTTTTGTTGGTTAAATTCTCACGTCTATATACATACATATACACAATATATGCGGAAATTAACAGGATATGAGAATATCATTGGGTCACGATAAATATATTTTTGCATGGTCACTTTACTTGTGTTTTGTGTGTTCGTGTTTGTGTGTGGGTGTGGGTGTATTGAGTGTGGGGAGCAGACACTTTAAAACAGAACTAGCAAAAAAGGTGAGAGCGTGAGGTAAATAGAGACAGGCAGTTTGAGAGATACAGAGAGAGAGAGAGAGAGAGCGAGTAGGAAACAAAGATTTACGATAAACGAGAGTCAGAGACATTAAGGTACTTTCACTTGACAAAGATTTTTGTTTGTGAGAGAGAGTACTTTTGTGGTTTACCTTTTTGACATCCATATTTGGCATCGGCTATAAATCCAGTTGGGCAGAATTTACATATCGGCTTGTGATCCTCGACAATGCATGGCGAATTGGGGGCGCATGTGGCAAACTTGCACGGATCGACGCACTGATAATTGCGACAGGCCAAACCTGCTGGACAGCCAGCATCACGCAAACAAATCGATATCGATGGCTGGCAGTCGCGCATACAAATGCAAACTGGCTTATGGTCTTGAACCTCACACGATTTGTTCTCGGCACAAATGGGCGCTCGTCCCAGCGGGACAATACACGGGTTACGGCATTTGCCATCGGCACAGGCCATATTGGAGGCGCAGTCATCATCGCGATAGCATTCTCTCTTATCCGGAGCACAGGTCAATTCACCGTATTCGTTCACAATGAAGCCAGACTTGCAAATGCAAACGGGCTGATGGCGGCGCGTCTCACACTTCTTATTGCTCTCACAGATGAAGAGGGGATTCTTGCAGGGATCTGTGCATTGACCGTATTGGCCGCACTGCAAAGTCTCGGGGCATTCGGTATCGCTAGTACACGGTATCTGCTCCTTTGTACTGGCATCTGTGTCTTCGGGCACACACTTGGGGTCCGGCTTACACTCGACCTCGGGTCGGCCAATGTGACAGCTGGGACAGGAGCAACGCGGTCGATGGAGCACAGTTTTGCATAGTGCATTCGTGCCACATGCGCCGCGCATTGTACAAGGATCGGTGCAGTGTCCTTGCAGGCACGATTTTTCACTGGGACAATCCGTATCTGAGTAGCATTGTTCGGTGTCTATAATCATGTCGTAATCATACGACGGCATACAGCATGACGCATCAGGCGAGGAACGAGAGAGAGAGAGAGAGATAGACAGGTTGTTTTTGGTTTCTTTATACTATGTGTTAATCGTTGGGTGCACTCAATCTATCAATCTATTTTGGTATTATATTGTTTCGAAAACCCTCCTGCAAATGGGTCTAGGACTTCTATACTTTTCAATCAGCTTCTTATGGGAAATTTGACAGGCAAAAGAAAACAGTTTTCGGGTAGAAACATGAATCGGTTGGGGGTTTGTGTATTGTGGGGGGTTGGAGGAAAAGGTGTGAGGTGGTCTACACATGGGCGGGAGTGTATTTATATAATATATTGATCGGGGTTGAGCGACTCAGATTTGAAACTTATAGCTAAAAATTGTTCTAAAAACAAAAATAGAAAAACTTAAACGAGACAATATTTAAAACAGTGTAATCCAGTGTTTGATTGTTTTTGATTGGTTTATTTGGTGTTTGGTTGTGGTTCGTTTTGATTTTGTTTTTGAGTACTTTGTGTATGTGGTTTTTGGGTTGGTATTTTGCTGTGGGAGGGGAGGAATTGTGTTCAAAGAATTTGTCAGTGGGTCAGTGGGGATTGCAGTGATTTTGGAGTTTTTGGTTTTGTGCACAGGATTGGTTATAGCAAGTACAGAGGGAATAGGACTTTTACGAATTGTGTTAAGAACGGTTCTTGAGATATCAGAATAAAAGAAAAAAACACAATATTGCAGTTGTTTCGTAGGTGCGGTTAGTGATAAGAAAAGGCAGCAATTGTCAAGGACAAAACATCAAATTGCAGAACTGTGAAGGGAACATCTCACATTATTTCAGGTTGTTTTCGATTGATTTTATTCCATATAATATATATAGATAGTTATATGTTTTATTTTATAAAGAGTAGATAAGCTGCTTGGTTCTTTGATTGGCATGTAGATTAAATTGCATTGTTGGTTGATTGTTTGTTTAATTTATTGGTATGCGGGCGAGCGAGCAGACGATCAGGTGATCAGGCGAGCGAGCGAGCAGCCTTATAAGTACGAGTAGATAAGTTTGAGTGAGCAATAGTTACAATCCTTGATGAGTTACCAATTAAGTATGTTTGTTTTTTTTTTTTATCTTTTATTTGCGGGTTTTAGAGATAGAGACTTGCGCTTTAGTTGCCCAAATAATTGGTTTAATCTGAGGACCAGTTTATTATTCATTGTTTTTTTTTTTCTTTTTTGTTTGTTGCAATGATTTCTTTTGTCTAATGCGTAGTTCATAAGAATTTTGTTGAGTTATGGTGAAAATTACACGACATCCAACACATGCGCTCTGCCCTCACGAGAGACACGTTATTGGTGATTGATTGGGTGAGTGGCATGATAATGAGGTTCGAAAATGAAGATACGAGAGAGGTAGAGATAGAGGGAGCAAATAGTTAAGAGATCAAATTCTTAGGTACAACTTTTTGACTAAAGCGATATATTAGCTGATAGATAATTTGGAAGAATACGTTAGGGGTAAAAATAGTTGAGAGTTGTTGTGGTAGTAGTAGTAGTAGTAATAGTATTTTAAGTAGCTTATCTGAGGTGTTATTTATAATTCACAAACTGATAAATTTGGTATAAATTTAAATTTAAATTCAAATATTTACAGGTTTGGTTTTATACTCTTTTTGTTTAGGGTTAGTTGTAGTTTGGGCATTTGTATACGCATATAATATGTACAGATGTGATTAATCACACATACAAATTTCTGTATATACAACTTAAAGACTAAAGTCAAATTTACCAAAAAATATATGTTCAATTTTCCTTTTTCGCTTTGGCTTAGCAGTGTTAGTCAAATTTAGTTACAGTTTTATTTCAGTTTTATCAAAATTTCGAATTATTTCTGTTATCTGTACGGAAGCGATTCTCAACCAATAGACGAGCTAAAAGTGTGCTAGAGGTGTAGGTAGGAACTTTTTACAAAATTTGCGTTATATTATTATAGTATTTGGTGGCCTTATTTTTCGGTTATATTTTATAGATGCATTGAAAAGTAGTTATAGTAGTTGTTGTTGTTGTTGTTGTAATTGATCTATACACATATGAGACTTATAGTATTGTTGCATATCATCATTTCAAGCTAGACAGAACTTAGTTGATTTGATTCAGTCATTGATTTCAAAAAAGCATATGTGAACCATGTGTGAGAATTGTCCCGTCCACAGTTCCCAATCTGAGACTTTGTTCATTCAAGAAAAAATATGTTTTTCTCTTTTAGATTTTACTCTTTTTCTTTTCGTTAGCGAAGGGAAAACGACAGAGTGGCGCAGGGGAAAGAATAGTGGATAATTCAACGTTGGATTATTTTGGGGTTGGGTCCAAGGTACGGGATGGGATAAAAGGGAAAGATCATGGATATTTCGACGATGTTAGGATGTGTTTCTTGGAGGGATTTGTTGTCTTTTTATTAATTTTTGTATATTGTATTTTTAATAGATATATTTTTTTATAAGCTGTGTTGTTGTTTGTTGTACGCTTTTGGCACCTTAGTCAGATGCTGTTGCAGTCCTTTCTCAAGTATTATATGGCTACATATCGCTATCGCGGCAATTTCGATAATTATAACTAAACGATATATTACTATAGATTAGAGATGAACCAATTTGTTTACTGATCTGTGCGTTATACGTTGATATTGATTTCATGGGTATGCCGCCGAGCTAGCTAGTGTTGTGAAACACTCAAAAAATATACGAATAATATTTATATTATATGGGTTATTCAAAGCCAATACGAGTAATGTGTCGTTTAAGATTTCGAATGAATGCTGCATGAAATAATGATAAACGCAAGCTTCAAAGCTAATGATACTGGATTGAATAGCGTTACTATTACTGTTCTCTAACGATATCGATTGAAAGTGTTGTAAAATGACCTGAATATATGTTGTTTTTAGTACTTGATACGAAACAATTTACTTAAACAACTAATATTTGGTTTTTTGGATTTGATTTTGGCGAGAAATGGGGTTGTTTTTGTTGTTGTTTTTAATTAAATGATTACTAGGCACAGATTGGGTAACCGCGATAGCGACAGAAAATTCCACAAATTTCCATATGCGTCGTTGTGGAATGTTATCGATAATTGAATATTGAAAAATATCTCTTATAAACTACATATGAACGAAATACTCAAAAATTAAACTAGTGCATGGCACAAAACGTGTGTTGTGTATTCTTTTTGGAACTGTTTCTGGAATTTTTGCATTGAGTTGTAACTGTGTGTATATCTTCTGGGTGTGTGAGTGTGTGTGTGTGTTGTTGTTGTGCGAGGGGAATTCATATTACAAAAAATCTAAACACTCTAGGGTAACTTGGAACATGTGTATAGGTTGTTAAATTAATTATTACAATTAATTCATTAATATTTTCAACATCATTAAAAAAACACACACTGAAAATAAATCAAATTATTTTGTTGTTGTTTGTTTTGGTTTCGGTTGATGTTTTCTGAATTAGTGAAATTAGCTGGTTTTTTAGGTTTTATAAACAACTCATATTTGTAAATGTTTAGCTATAGATTATCAAACCAAAGTTATATTATGATTATAATTATAACAGCAAAATCAGTTATTGTTACTGACTGAACTCCAGTTAAATAACGGCAACGATAACGATAACGATAACTCTAACTGATTACGATAAAACTGTTTACTCCAATCAAAAATGTATATCTATGAGTGTGTTTGTGTGGGTGGGTTTATATTTTTGTGTGTACTTGGGTGTGTGTGTGTATGTATCAATCAACGATTACTTTTTCTTTGTAAGCAAACGCCGATAATCAAGATTAGCATTAGCTGTACTTTAAATACTAAAGGCACAACTGATACCCTGGTACGTACTTCGATTATTGATATAGACTTGAACCACTTACCCTGCTGGCAAACATAATCATAGCCCTGGCGCACACATGAGCCCACATCGCAGCCCTGGGTGCGGCAGTCCTGTTGAGGTGGAGTCAGATAACCTGAAAGTGAGCGAGGAATATTAGAGAGTGTTAGGAAGGGGGGGGGCTAAATCCAAATCATCTTACATTGCACATAGGCATCGCCATTGGGGAAGTCCTCGGGACAATAGCATTCAGCTTGATTGTTATCCAGCACATGGCAGGCGGCATTGAGACCGCATGGTTGATCGTGGCAGGCATTCACCAGTTGTCCATCGCAAATGCAGCCCTTCAGGGCATCGCCGATGCAGCCATCCATGCAGGCACATTCGTAGCCGCCAGGCAGCTCAATGCATTTGGAATTGACGCCACACGGATTGGTGGAGCAGCCACCATCCAGTGGCTGGCATTCGCTGGCAGGATTGCCAAAGAAATCGGGTGGACAGGAGCATTGTGCCTTGCGATTGACAACACGACACTGGGCATTGGTGCCACAGGCTCCGTACTCCAGGCAGGGATTGCGGCACTTGCCTTGGTCACAGCGTTTATTCGATTCACAGTCCTTGTCCTCGCGGCACTCGAACTGCACGCACTCCTTGCTGGGTTCTCCCTCGTAGCCGTCGGGGCAATAGCAGAGCATGCGATGCTCTGAGACGGTGCACAGAGCATTGCGACCACAGGCTCTATCATTGGCACAAGGATCTGCGCATTTTCCATTGACACAGCTCTGATCAGCGGCGCAGTCTCCATTTGACTTGCAACCCGCAATGCAGGCGCCACGTTCGCACAATTGACCCAGAGGGCATTGACGCTTGGCTCCGCACTTGTTGCGGCACTTGCCTCGAGCGCACTGCTGTCCGCAGGCGCAATCCTCGGAGCGCGAGCACTTGGCAGCACAATAGGCACCACTCTCGTCACATTCACAGCCGGGATGGCAGCGCTCGGGTGGCAGATGGCAGCCAGTGAGTCCGTCACCAATGAAGGAGGCCGGGCACTGGCATTGCACGCCATGATTGATGACCAGACAGTCGGCGCATTGACCGCACTGATCGGGTGTCTGGCAGGGATTCTGGCATTTCTTGTTCACACAGGTCTCATCGCTGGCGCAGCTCAGATCGTTGCGGCAACCCGTCTGGCAGACGCGATTCTCACAAATCTGTCCCTGGGCACAGGCGCTGTCCGTGTTGCAGACGGTGCGGCAAGTGCCACGCATGCAACGCTCGTCCGACAAACAGTTCTGATCGTTGCGGCACTTGCCTTGACAGCTGCCCGCATAGCACAATTGATTCGCTCCACAATCCTCATTGCGGCCACAAGCTGTGCGCAGTGCTTTGCAAGCGATATTCGCATTTCCAGTGAGTCCTTCGGGGCAGCTGCACTCCTTGCGATGTTCGATGGCCTGGCAAATGGCATTCGTGCCACAAGCCGTGGGATCGGCGCAGGGATCAACACACTGCTGACCCACACAAGTCAAGTGAGCGGGACAACTCTGATCGGAGCGACAGCCGGTGACGCAATTGAGACCCAAACAAAGTTCTCCATGGGCGCATTCGTTGTCGTGGCGACACAGAGGCTTGCAGACGCCTTGCTGGCAACGCTCGTTGGTCAAGCAGCCCGAGTCGTCGGCACAAAGTGGGCGACATACGGACTCGAAGCAGGCCAAGCCATTGCTGCAGTCACGATTTTCATGGCACTCGAGTGGAGGTGAGCGTACGCAACCCACTTGAGCTGTGGGATTGGGCACCATGTTGTCCAGGCAGCTGCAGCTGGCGCGATGATTCGACACCGAGCAGGCAGCATTGGGTCCACAAGGACTCTCCAGGCAGGGATTGACGCACTTGTCGTTGCGACACGACTCGGAGGCACTGCAGTCATCATCCACGTGGCAACCATAGACGCACTTGTTGTGCAGGCAAACATGGCCCAAGAAGCAATCGTTATCCACGCGGCAGGTCACTGCAAAGGATGGAGATTGAATTAATCGATTACTTGGAGTATGAGTTCTGGGTTACTTACGCATGCAGTTGCCACGCAGACACTTCTCATTAGAGGCGCACTCCAGATCGTTGTGGCAGACGGGCAGACACATGGAGTCGCGGCAGCTGTAGCCCGGTGAACAGTCACCATCGCAGGCGACAGGCACACGAACACACTCCTTGGCGGCATCGCCAGTGAAGCCCTCGGGGCAATGGCACTGTTTCACATGGCTGAGGATGAGGCATTCGGCATTCTGGCCACAAGCCTGTGGCTGCTGGCATGGATTAAAGCATTGACCACCCTGGCACACCTCTGAAGCGGCGCACTCGGTGTCAAGCAGGCAGGCAGCTAAGAGGATGCAAATTGAGAGGGGATTAGTTATTGATTGCTAATTAAAGCTGTTGAAGAGTTTGCCTAAATTTCGTTTCAGTTCCGTACATAAAACAAGTACTAGAGTACTTAATATTGTGGTAGTGTTGTTGTTGTTGCTGTTGTGATGGTGGTTTTGTAGTTGTCACGTGTGGGTAGTAAGTTTTGTTAACAGTTAGTCTATGCTACGGGGCTGAGCCAGTCCAGATGCTGTGGCCCAAGGACTTAACTAGCTGAAGTTAAAGAGTTGGTAACAGAAATTCCATAATTTCCAATAACATTTTTAAACATAAATCTTTTTCATTGTCTTCTTTTGTCTCAATTTTTTAACATGATTTGCTTAGGTATTTATGTTAATTTTATAAGGAAATAAATACTGTAAAATAGATAATATTACTGAAAGAAGTCGATATGCTTAAAAGATACATACAATATATTTTAGGTTCTAATTTGTAATAGCATTTTGTATATCGTTTTGTAGTTGTTTCTTTTTGGGAAAGCTTTTTGTCTGAAGTGTTTATACAGCTTATGGGCAACAGGGAAAGTGCCACAGCATCTTAGGTCTAGTAATCGTGCTAGTTTGGTAAGTGATTAAACTAAAAACAAAAATAGTTATGTGGTTGTTGATAAGTTTGATAAGTTGTCGCTAAGTTGTGGTAGTAATATGTAGTAGTCTCTCTTTGGTTTTACGCCCTGCTGGGTGGTGTTGGGTAGTGCGTGAGTGATTTGCTTTGGTTTGGTGGTTAGTACTTACGTTTACACACACTATCGGAGCAGTAGGTGTTGGTGGGGCAATCGCTAGTGATTTGACAGGGCACTGGCAATGGCTTACAGCCGGCCACCCGGTCAGCGGGTTGGCCGTCGTAGCCATTGCGGCATGCACAGTGGGCGACATGACCCTTCGGAACACATTCCGCATTGGGGCCACATTGCAGATGGGCGCAGACATCCTGGCACTTGGGAACACCATTTGTCTTGGTGCATGCAGCATGCGGGGGACAATCATCGTGGGTCTCGCACTCCACCGAGCTGCGACAGCCCTCGTTATACGGATCACCCACCAGACCAGGTGGACACGTGCATTTATATGAACCGCGCGAATTGCGACACCGAGCACCGGGTCCGCACGGTGCATCCTTGCAGAAATCGATGACATCGCAGCGAACGCGAGGATCGCCACTGAAGCCAGGCTGGCAATGGCACACCTGACGATGGTTCTCCGTGGTGCAGAGCGCATTCTCGCCACATGGCTGTCCAATGAGACACGCGATCTTACACATGTGATTGTCACAGCTCTTGTCATTCGAGCAGTCGTCGTCGCTGCTGCACTCGATCTTGCGGCAACCGGAACGTGCATCGCCAAAGAAACCCTCCTTGCAGATGCAGTCGGGGGAATGAGAACGTGCCACACACTCGGCATTCCGGCCACAAGCGGCACGTCCCAAGCAGACTGACTCACAGCGAGCACGTCCATAGGCATCCAGCAGGCACGTCTCATCCTCGCCACAGTCGCTGTTCTCACTGCATTCGAGTTCCTTGGCACAAATGTTGTTCTGGCAGAACTGGAATTGCGGACACGTCGAGTTGGACTTGCAGGTGCTCTGGCAGACACCTTGCAGACAGAGTTGTTCCGAAATACAATCGCGATTGCTGCTGCAGAGAGCATTGCAGATGCCATGGCTACAGATGCTACCCTGAGGACACTGTGTATCTTGCTGACAGTATTGAAGGGGCACACAGCCTTGCTTGGCATCGCCAGTGCTGCCTGATTCGCAGGCACAGACACCAATGTGATTCTGAACAGAGCAGCGCGCAAGAGCACCGCAAGCATTTGGCAGGGAGCAGGGATCAATGCACTTGGCATCCAAGCACGCCTTTTCAGCGGCACAGTCATCGTTGTCGGCGCACTCGATGTGAACGCACTCCACTTGAGGATCTCCGCGGGAGTTTGCAGCGCAACTGCAAATAGCTTTGTGTGCCTGAGCCTGACAATTGGCATTCAAGCCGCAGGCACCTTGACGCTCGCAAGGGCTGCGACAACGTGAGTTTTGGCAACTGGCCGAAGCCGGACAGTCCGCATCGCTGATACATTCGCTGGGATCGCGACAGCCGGCATGCAGCGGGTCTCCAATGAGTCCTTCGGGGCACTTGCAGTGATAGCTGCCGGGCAGATTGTCGCAGAAGGCGGTGCTATGACAGGGTTGGGTCAAGCACTCGTTGATATCCTCACAAACTCCGTTGATGAGCTGATAACCGTCGTAGCACTCGCAGATGGCCTGATGATCGGCCACCTGGCAGCTGCCTTTGCCGCAGCTAGTAAAGTCGCAGGGTTTGATGCAACGATTCGTTTCCGCATCGCAGGCTCGATCACTGGCACAGTCCACATGATCGATGCATTCTACCTTAAAGCAGCCAACGCCAGTGTCATTGGGGTCTCCTAAATAACCAGCAGGGCAATTGCAAGTAGATTGATGTCCTTCCGCCTGACAATGAGCATTCGGTCCGCACTCTGTGTGCAGGCAGGGATCTGTACACTTGCCTTGGATGCAGGTCAAGCTATTGGCGCAATCGTCATGCTTGTGACATTGTCGTGGCTGTGTGCAACCTTGTTGCGTGTAGCCATCTCCGACTGTGCCCTCGGGACACAGGCAGCGATAAGAGCCGGGGATATTTTCGCAACGGGCGCTTGCATGGCACGGCTGCTCTGTGCACTCATCAATATCTGAGCATCCGAAGGGAGTTCCAATAAATCCACTGGCGCACTTGCACTTGCCGGTCAAGCATAGTTCGGTTGGGGGACAATCGGCATCGGATTCACAGCCAGGTTGGCAGGTGCGATCACTGTTGCAAATCTCTCCGGCCAAGCAGTTGTTGCTGGTGTAGCAGACCTTGCGGCAAACCTGTTGGTAACAACGTTCTCCTATCGCACAAGCGGAGGTCTTGCTGCAAGGTAAATTGCACTGGTTTCCGATACACATGTGTCCATTGGGACACTGATTGCTGGCCAAGCAGGGTGCGGGAACTCGCACGCAACCCTGCTCAGGTGTGGGATTGCCTTCGAAGCCATCTGGACAGGTGCATTGGCTGCGATGTTCGGCAATACTGCAAAGAGCATTCGGACCGCAGCTGGTACTCGATTGGCAGGGATCCAAACACTTGTTGCCAATGCAGGATTGCTCCTGCTTGCATTCCTTGTTGCTGCGACAGCCCAGCGCGCAATGGCCATCGATGCAGGCCAAACCACTGGAGCACTGACTGTGATCCAGACAGGAGACAACACAGACATTGCCCACACAGCGCTCACCATCGGAGCAATCCTGTGTGTTGCGGCATGCAACACGGCATTGACCATTGTAGCATAGTTCACCGCCGCAGTCGATATCCGTGGTGCACTTGGAAGCGCTGCGTGCACATCCGTTCTTTGCTGACTCCGAGATGGGTTGGAAGCGCAGCGGGCAGCTGCACACTGGCTTGCGATTGACGACCTTGCAGTCGGCATTGGAGCCACAGGCATTATCACAGGGATTGAGACAACGTCCTCCAGCACAAATCGTATTCGCTGGGCAGTCGGCATCGCCGTTGGGGCACTGTCCATCCGGACGACAGCCCTTGGTATTGGGTTGAGGATCTCCGACAAAGAGTGGTGGACACTTGCAACTGGCGCCTTCGGGTGTTACCTCGCAGATGGCGGTGGGATGGCAGTTGCCCGGAGCGCAACCACTCTGCTTGACACAGGCAACCTCGGGCAAAGGATTGCCACGGAAACCGGGTGGACATTGGCAAACGGCACGATGATCCTCGGCCAAACAAATGGCATTCTCACCACAGGATTCCTCATCACAAACATCGTAGCAGGTGTGAGTCATGCGATTGCACATTTGACTGGGCGGGCAGTCGTGATTGTAGACACACGGCACGCTCTTGCAGCCATTGAAAGGATCATATGGATCGCCGGCATAAGGTCCGGGTGGGCATTGACATTGAGCCTGATGATTGTTGGTGATACAAACGGCTCCCGGTCCGCACTTGACGCTGTCGCAGGCGGGTCGGCAGCTCAGCGATTGTGCAGCTTCGTCCTTGATGCAAGCCTCTGACTCAGAGCACTCTGCATTGCTGCGACACTGATGCTTACGCTCCGGCTGGCAGCCGTTGCGATCATTGGGATTACCTACAAATCCGTTGAGACAATCACAACGTCCTTGGTGATGTCGTGCTACACAAATCGAGTTTGCTGGGCAGGTGAAGGCGTCGCAAATGGCCACGCACTTAAGCACGCCCAAAACGTCGGGGCGACAGGCCGATGCATCGGGACAATTGTCGTCGTTGGTGCAGTCGGGCAGCGAGGGTTTCTCACAGGAGGAGACAACTGGATTCCATACGTAGCTGTCGGCACAGTTGCAAATTGCATGTCCTGCTGGATTTATTTTGCATAGTTCGTTCGGTCCGCAGACGACATTTGAGCAGAGATTGATACACTCGCGAGTGCCCAAAGCACCAGCTTGGCATCCAAATCCACGCTCACAATCCTTATCAGTCTTGCACTTATCTTCGAGATCGGGCACCTTGCGCTCGGGTTGACAACCCACCTGCAGATTGCTGGGATTGCCGAAGTAACCATCCGAGCAGATACATGAGGAACGATGATCATCCGCCACACATAGAGCATTGGGTCCGCATTGAATCTTAGAGCAGGCATCAACGCACTTGCGCAGACCCTTGCCCAGCTGGAAGCAGATCTCTGAGTGGCGACAGTCGGCATCATTGCCGCACTGACCGCGAATGCTGCAGCCCTGGCTGAGATCGTGTGGATCTCCAACATAGCCCAAGGGACAAAGGCACTTACCGGCGTCGCAAATGGCGCGCGGTCCGCACGCTGTCTTCGAGCAGAGATTTTTGCAGTGTCCGCCCTGGCAACTGTAGCCATCGGGGCACTCGACACGCTCACTGCACTGACATTGGTTGGCGTCGTGACAGAACTTGCTCTCGATGGGCTGGCAGCTGCTGTACGGATTACCAGCATGTCCAGACAAGCAGAGACATTCAAAGCTACCAGGAGTATTCAAGCAGGCGGCGTTCAGTCCACAAGGTTTGTTGGCACATTCGTCTACATCTTGGCAACCCACGTAGGGATTGCCGCTGAATCCTTGCGGACAGATGCAGGTAATTTGATTGCCGGCAGCACGACACTCGGCATTGGGACCACAGCTGTTCGGTTGACAAACATTCTTGTTCTGAGCACCACAACCTTCGTATGGATTTCCATAGGTGCCGGGGTTACAGGCACAACGGCTCTGTCCCAATCCATACTCGCAATGGGCATTCTCGCCACAGTTGGGCGAACACTTCGCCATTTCGATGGGTGGCATGCAGAGAAGATCAGGATTGCCCACAAAGTTGGGTTCACACACACATTTTCCGTTGCTCTTGTCGCAGGTGGCTCCGATGCCACACACGACACCTTCACAGCGTTCCTTGCAGCGTCCGTTAATACAGATCTGACGCTCATCGCACGGACGGGAGGCACTGCATTGATCGGTGCTGCAACTGCCACCGGGGAAGGGATTTCCGAGGTAGCCTTGGGGACACTTACAGGTGGGTCCTTCGCTGGTGGGAATACACAGAGCTCCTTCGCCACAGATAACATCCTGACACTGTGAAACGCAATCTCCATCGGCATTCTTGATGAAGCCCACGCGACAACGACACCAGCCAGCATGCTGATCCGTCTCGCAGTAGGCATTGGGTCCACAAAGTAAGCTGGCGCAGGGACTGAGGCAACTGCCATCAAGGCAGGCCAAATTTCCAGCGCAATCCTCGTTGGTGGCACAAGTGCTTTTAGGCACACCATTCTCCAAAATGCAGCCACTCTTGTAGGGATCTCCGGTAAATCCTTTAGGGCAGACACACTGGTAGCCGCCCTTCTTGTTGACACAATAGGCGCCATAGGCGCATGGCAGATGAGCGCATTCATCTTCATCAGTGCATCCAAGCAGTGGATCTCCCTTGAAGCCCGCCTCGCACATGCATTGGGGCGGATCTGATGGAGTGCACTTGGCATTGATGCCGCAGGGGAAACGTTCGCAGGGACTCTTGCATTTGTTGTTGTCTTGGGGATCTAGGAAATATGGTGGCGGGCATACGCACTCTCCAGGTTGGATACACTTTTCATTACTTGCGCATTCTTTGTCTGCGGCGCATTTACGCTGGGCAGGCGCACACAGTCCATTGTAGGCATCTCCCTGATAACCCTCGGGGCAGTGGCAGCTGTAGCCACCCTGCTGATTGATGCACTGGGCGCCATAGGCACAAAGTTGAGCTCCACGTTCCTCGCACTCATTGACATCCACGCAGCTGCCATCGGCTTGTGTTTGATAACCCTTGGGACAGGCACAGTAGCTGACGCCACCCGCAATAGAGATGCATTCAGCACCGCTGGGACAGGGCTGTCCGGTGGAGCAGCCAGCCAAGACGCAGCTGTTGCCCAAAAGCTTGTAGGGCGGTTGGCACTGACACTCGGGACTGTTGCAGAGTTCACACATGACAAAGGGATTTCCAGTGTGTCCCTGAGGACAACGGCACTCGTAGCTGCCTGGCAGATTCTTGCAGAGCGCATTCAAGCCACAAGCAGGCTTGCCTCGCTGTCCAGAACACTCGTCCACATCCTGGCATTGGCCACCTTCGGGACTACGCTCATAACCTTGCCGACAAATGCAGACGCTGCTGCCGGTGAAGGCGTCTTGGACACAGCTCTCGCCCAGGGCACAAGGATTGGCGTCAGAGCAACCGACAGTCTTGCCCGAGGCACAGCCGTCGCGATAGGCATCGCCTGAGGAACCACCTGGACACTGGCATAGATAACCGCCCGCAGTGTTGGTGCAAATGGCATTGTCGGCACAAGGATTGGCACGGCACTCGTCGATGTCACTGCAGCCGCCTGGCAGCGCAGCATTTCCAGTGTATCCCGGTGCACAGAGGCACTGGGCTTGTCCATTGGCCAGCATGCACTGGGCATGGGCGCCACAGTCGCGCGTCTCGCAGGGATGACGGCAATCGTTGCCAATGTTCGGTTCCGGGCACAGGCAGCGTTGGGTCTCGTCGCAAATGGCATTGCCGGGACACTGTTCGCTAGAGGCGCAGCTCACGATGGGTACACAGCGCACCGAAGGATCCGGATCGGCAAGAGTGCCCTCGGGACAACGGCAGGAGTAGCTGCCACCTGGCTGATTAATGCATTCAGCGCCTGCGCCGCATTTTACCGAGCCAGAACGGCATTCGTCGATGTCCAAGCATTTTGAGTGTGGATCTCCTGAGTATCCAGGTGGACAGGCGCAGCTGTAGCCACCCGGGGAGTTTGTGCAGCTGGCATTCTGGCCACAGCTTCCAAAGGGTCCGTGCACCAGATCGCACTCATCGATGTCCACGCAACCTGCAGAGACATCGCTTGGATTGTAAGTCCAACCCTCCTCGCAAACGCAGTACGCTTCATTCTGATCCGGTTTGCAGTAAGCATGGGCGCCACACTTGACATCTTCGCAGGGCTGCTTGCAGGCCAGTCTCGGGGGACTGCCCACATAGCCAGCCTCGCAATCACAGCGATACGATCCGGGTGTGTTCAAGCACTGGGCATGCGGTCCACATGCCTCGGCATGAGTGCGGCACTCGTCAATGTCCACGCAGCTGGAGCCGATGGGTTCGAAGCCATCGAGACAGAAGCAATGGTTCTCAATGCACTCGGCATTGTTGGTGCAGTCAAAGTTGCTGCTACACAAAATGTTGACATCGGTGGGCACACAGCCATCCTTAGGATTTGGTTTACCATCGTAGCCTGGCGGACACTTACACTCGTATCCCGGTGCAGAGTTCTCGCAGATTGCGTGTTCGCCGCAAGGTTTATCCAAGGCGGCGCATTCATCGATGTCCACACAACCCCTGAAGGGGTCTCCGGTGTAATCCGGTTTGCACGTGCAAACAAAACTGCCGACGGTGTCTGTGCAGATGGCGTTATCGCCACACGGATTATCCTGGCATTCGTTTATGTCTGATGTTGAGGTCGCGATCGCGTTTGGTGCGTAGGGGAAAAGCGCAGAGGCGGATGGGGAGCAGAGACGGGAGGTTGTTCAATTCAAATGCAACGCGTGTTCATTGGCGTGTTGTGGTGTGTTCGTAGGCGGGGCAGGGCCGAGGGGGAGGTGGTTAAATATATATTGCAATTAATTAAATTAGTAATCAAATCAAACAAATACGAAATAAACATATGAGAGTGGTGGAAGCATAGCCTGAAAAGGGGGAGCGGTGGGAGATTCAGGAATTGGGAGACAAAGATACAGATACGTAGGAAAGCTGTGAAAAGCTATGGGAAAGCTGTGGGAAGCAGGAAGCTTTTGAAGCTGGCAGCAAAAGCAGCTGTAAGCGCTTGAATTTCGGAAAGAGACAGAGAGAGAAAGACACAGATGGAGAAAGAACTGACTAAATTAGAGAGGTGACAAAACACGACTAGAAGTCGAAAGGAATTTGTTTTTAAATTTTGATAATCGTGTTTTGAATTTGTCACCTCACACATCTTGCCAGTCACAAATACATTTTCAGCAAGACTTCTGTTCAGGGAAGTTGCTGAGAATGCATTCAAACAAATACAACATGCAGTCATGCAATTAAGCAAATACTAACTCTCGCAGTGCAAATAGCCCTGTCCTTGGAATCCGCTTGGACACAAGCAGCGATATGAGCCCGGGAAATTGATGCACTTGGCATTTGTGCCACACTTGGCAATGCCATCGGGCTGATTGCACTCATCGATGTCCAGGCAGGCCAAACCGGCGCCCGATGTTGCCGCCGGTGTGATTATTGTGTCGCCATCGCCATAGCCCAGTTGTAGTGTGGGTGTTGTGCTGGGCAACTCGGCGTTTGGATCGTGTTCGAGCACAAAGCCCAATGGGCAACGACATTGAAAGCTACCGCCCAAGTTCACGCATTGAGCACCCAAACCGCATGGATTGTTAATGGCGCATTCATCGACATCTGCACATCATGTTGGTTGGTTAATCGTTGTTGTTAATGGAATCAGTTTTTTGTTTGTTTGCGGTGCATGCGGCATGTATTGAGCGTGTGTATATGTGTGTGTGTTTATTGTAAGTGTGTGCGTGAGTTGTGCCAAAAAACGGTGCCAAAAAAAAAAGAATACCAAAAAGAACGTATGGCAAAAATTTCATATATGAAAATGAATTCGTAGCTTATTCGATGCTCATATCAATGTTGTACTTACCCTCACAACCGTTCATTGGATCCCCGCTGAAGCCATCGGGACAAAGGCAGCGGAAGCTGCCGTCTGTGTTGAGGCAATCGGCATTGCGGCCGCACGGAGTGCGAGCGCATTCATCGAGATCGACGCAACCCTGCTCGGTGCGTCCGTCGCCATCGTAGCCCGGCGGGCAGTCGCAGCGATGACTGCCCTCGAGATTCGTACATATGGCACCGGGTCCGCAGACATTGGGGTATGCGCACTCATCGATATCCTGGCAACCGTCATAAGGATTGCCCACAAAGCCATCCGGACACGCGCACGTATAATTGCCGGGCGTATTGATGCACTGCGCATGCACGCCGCAGGCCAACGGATTGCTGCACTCGTCCACGTCCGTGCACAGCACTTCGCCGTCGCCCGTGTAGCCGTCCTTGCACTTGCAGAGGAAGTGCGCGGGCAGATTGCAGCACTCGGCATTCTCCACGCATCGCGATGCTATCGCCGGATCTTGGCATTCGTCAATGTCTGCAATAGCAAAAAATGATTGAGGCACGATTAATAATGTGGCAATCACAGAAGAACTGATTCCCCTCCCTACCATCTTAACCATTAGCAAAACGAACGACTTAGGCAACGAACTTGTTATTTACGCATTTACCGCTTGACTGCGTAACGCAACGCAAAGCAACGCAACATGTTGCGGTAGCTTGCAACGCCAGCAAGTGGATTGAACATTTTCTAATTTGCATGTTACGCATGACATTTCAGTGTCATCTGCCTTGGCAACCAGATACAGTCCCCAGCCCCAGTTGAAGCCAAGCCAAGCAGCAATGTCAATGCATACAGGATGCACCAGTTGCATATATTTTCCCATGATCTGAACCAATTACAACATTGAACTGGCATTGAATCGAAGTCGCATGAATAATAGAAGTTGCTTTTGCAACGAAACAGATTTTAGTGTATCAAATTGATTTGAATTCATTTTCAATTTGAATTCATGAAGAAAATTCTTTCATTTTAATTCAATGTGAAAACTGAAGTATCTTTGTCTCATGGGAACTGGGGTATACATTTAATTTCGCATTCAAACTGATTGCTTTGATAATTTCCTCGCAAAGGAATGGTATCTTAAGAGTCGTATCTTTTACGTGCAATTACTAGACGAATGTAGAATGTACAATTGCAGCTCGCTAATGACATCTTCATCATATCTTTTCAGCATAATTGGCATACAAACGCACAATCGCATCGCAAATCTTGAGAAGAAGAATCATTTATAATCCAATTGCAGATTAATGGGGTAAGTGAACGCTCATGTTTTCTGTTCAAACTGTAATCAATTTGAAAATCACTGTTGTTTGTTTTTTTTCGCTTTTTGCTATAATTGATTTATACTTTTGTTGAATCTGTTTGCTTGATTTGGTTAGTTTGTTTCTTGGTTCATTTGTTGATATTGATGTGAATGTTGATGGTGTGTGTTTAGCTAATGAATGCACAACAAGCACTCGATTCTACTCGTGTGTACAGCTTATGCGGAAGCACAACGATCTGCTTTACGCTCCAATAGGCCGCAGCCGCGCATTGAGAATTCAATTCAATTCTAGCCAGCAGAGCCAATGAAGCGGCAACTGTGGCAACCGATGCCAGAGAACAGAGAAGAGACTTTTAGGGCCACAGTCCGAATGGAAAGGTTTGCTCGATTCTGTGTTCTCTGTTCTGTTTTGCAGTCTGGCAATCTGGCAGAGCCATTAATCATTGGTTTTATGGATAAGAAATGTTGTACATTTATAGCTAATATGACATAAGTACAAAAGTTGGCAAAAGACGAGAGTCGAGAGGCAATCACAAGGGCAGTGGCAGCAGCAGCAGCCTTCCTTATAATTATGGGCAGTCGAGCAGGTTGCGCAGTTATAATTACTAGTTTTTAGCTTATAAATTAAGAGGATCATCACTCTCAAACAGGAACGTCTTTGCCTGTGAGACTGAGCTGAGCTGAGACTGCGACTGCGACTGAGAGACTGAGAATCATCTGCCTTCGTCTATGATATGACTGCATTCCATGTTACCAGTTACCAATTGCTAAGTCTGATTACTCAATGTCATCGTCTACGTTCGCCTGTCTGCCACTTGGCAGTTGCAACTTGCCGAGTTGCCAAGTTACCCAGTTGCCAGTTGCCAGTTGGTAGCCAGGAGTTTTAGTCAGAAGCAGGAAGCGTTCTATGTTCGTCTAAGTTTCAATGTCAGTTTAATTACTTTATGCAATGTGCACACTGAAGCCTGAGAGACAGAAGGTTGTCCAGCTGCCCCGTTTGCCGTTGTCCGTTTAGGCCATTGACCAACAGGCCATTGGCTCTGACTGTGCCTGTCTGCGAGTTTGAGCTCAGGTGCAAAATTCAATTTATTTGCGCCTCACCATACTCCCATTATAATTGAGATTTCTCTTCACTCAAAACTATGCTTCTCTTCTCGATTTTTGTTGGAGTTTAGTTCTATTCTACTTCATGTAGGCGTTGTCCAGCCTTGGGCCAAATGTTTGTACTTAAAAATTTGTTATTTTTTGTTGCTAGCAAACCAATCAAATATGCGTGACTGCAGGTAATTAAGTTGAATGCATGTTAAAACAAAAATATTGTTCCTTCTCTCTCTCTCTCTCGCTCTCTATCTCTGGTTCTCTCTCCATCTAGTATTTTCTATTGCCTGTGGGCACAGCCCAGATTTCCGGTTGAATGTCTGAGGAATCATTAGAAAAACATATTTCCATCGAATGGCATTGGAGGAAGAAGTCAAAACTTGTTCTCCAACTGCCAATTTTTATGTTCTTTTTAATGCTAGGCTTGTTATCTCCAATATAATTGGGCTGAAGAGATGAGGTGGGCTTTCATTAGCATTGAAACACTAAATCAACATTAGGAATAACCTTGGACGCTTTAGTTTAATCTACTCGAATGTACGCCTCATGGATTTAGCTAATTCTCTTCTCTCTATTGCGAAATATTCAAGTCTGTTCAGATTGGCAATGTTTTAACTGCGTTAATCAAAGCTAATTAGAAGTCGCGACTGTACTGATTTATTGTAAAGAGCTCAAACAATCTACAATGTAGATAAAAGCGTGGCTCTGGCTCTGGCTCTGGCTCTGGACTTGTTGGCGTCTCTATAATAAATTTATGTAATTGTTCTGCTAATTAGCATTCGTAATTTATGTCGTTGTTTTCGTTGTTGTTGCTGTTGTTGTTGTCGGTTTTTTAGTTATGACATTCGTGCCACAAATTTGCACTATTTTTACAAATAGTCGCACATACTTAAAATATATATACTATGCATACTTTGTATGTCTATATTTATATATGTACATATAATGGAAGCGCAGCAATTTACGAGCGGACATGACTTTCATGCTCGACTGCTAAACTATGATGAACAACTTAAAAAAAAAACAACGAAATAAGATAGAAACAGCAACTTAAAAACTAAAAGTCTGTGTGTGGTAATTTATGGTGAAGCATAGCTAAATAACATTTGAACTTGAACTCAAGCAAAAAATTACTAAACTTAATATGAAAAACTTAAATAAGTAGATCGACAGCCAGATGCTCACTAAAAGCTATAAATCATTTCAATAACTACAAAAAAGTACCTTAATTGTTTACTATTCTTTAATACTTTAAACAGAACCGAATGTGAGTTAAATTTGTCTGAGAAGTATTTTTATTTTAATGTGAATTTTCACTTTTATATTTTTATTTGTCGTTTTTCTCTGTGAAAACGAACAACTCTTTGGGTAACTCTTCTTCATACAGGGTATACACAAAATAGGGAGAAGAAATATGAAATTAGCTAACAAATTTGTGGCGCAATTATGCGTTAAGTTTTTCCATGTAAGGCACGGCAACAACAAAAATTAAAGACCAAAGGAATGAAAAGAAAAAACGACGACAACAACATTGAGAAAAAGATCAAGGTCGGACGTCGGGCAGAGCGTCGTCAAGTGATGTCAGTCGCAGCCGCGGAGTTCGCATCCAAAGTTGAGGTTGAAGTCATGGGTGGCTCAATTTGGCGGTGGCGCGTAAATGTGGCAACACACTGCGGCTTTGGCTGCGGCATCGACAGCGGCTTTAGTTGAGTTGGGGGCAATAAGGCGTGTCAATGTCGGACGCGTTTAAAGCCATTTTCATGGCTTATCAGGCAAAGCGGCGGCAAGGCGACACGCCAATTAATTGCTGCTGCCATTTTGATATGCAAAAGGAAAATAAAAGTTGTAGAGATATCAGATTTACCTCCTCTATAACATATATATACTGTACATATGAGTATATTTAGGTCTGCATGGGAGATAAACACGTTCACAGTCGACGCTTATCAGCTGACGTTGATCTTTTGAAGCTGTGCATCGAAGTCGAAGTCGCAGCCGAAGATGGAGTTGCAGTTGAAGTTGAAGTTGGGAGCTGAGAAGTTGAAGTCGGTGCCGTTTGCGGCTTTTGAGGACACAGCAAAGCATTAAGCGCCGAGTCGACAATGTTGTTGCTGTTGCTGTTGCTGTTGTGCCGCCGCAACGTGGGGCACAATCTATTTTATCCGTTTTAATGATCTGCCCCAGTTAGCGAAACGAAAGGGAGCAAGCCGCCGCTTGGTGAACGTGGCAGCAAAATTAAACAAAAACACAAACAACAACAACATGCAACAACAAACAGCAATAACAACAGCTGCAACAACTCGTGTTGCTGTTCGACTGCGGCAAAATAGTTATAAATTTAGCACTCAACTCGCTTCTATCTGCAGTTGCAGTGGAGTCGACACTCACTCCATTTTGGCATTAGAAGCAAAAAGCTATTGACTTGCCACAAACCACAACTGCTGCCACCTTCTCCCCTCCTCCTCCTCCTCCTCGTTTAGTGTGGCAATTTCGTCTTCATTGCATAACTGGACTTTGGCGATGCGTTAACGAAGTCGTCGTTGGTGCACGCATCTGAGTTATGAACATGAACATAATGCTGCCAATGTGCCACCAGCCGCCAGCTATGCAACAGGTGCTTGCAACCGTACCGTTAGACGCGTGGTTGTTTGTGTGTGTGTGTGTGGCAGTCAAACAGGTAGCCCCACACAGAAATGTATACTTTGAGTAGGAGAAGCTGGCAACTGACCATGATTTGCAGCAAAGTTTAATAGGTGAACTTGAGGCTAAGATGCAAAACTGGATAGAGTTATGAGTGTGGCAGGAAAACAAGCGACAGTTGCCATAAAATCTGAGTAAAGAGAGACAGTCGAAAGAATTCAATAGGAGAGTTGCATATAGTCAGCCAAAGGTGACAATTGATCGTTAAAAGAAATGAATAGAATAAATAGTAAGAATTTAATAGAAAACCTATTTGATATACATATATTATTACTCAATTGAAGCAAAAAGTTATTAAGGACTTTTATGTTGCCCCTGTTATTTTAAGATTAAATTGTAACTCAATGACAACTTTGATTTCCTCACTGCGTTTTAAACAAGACTCTCAATTAATTAACGGACAAGAAAGACTTAAATAGAGGAGTTTAATTGTGAACTTCTTTGATATTCATGGAGTTTAAAATTTAAATCTGTGAGCTTTGATTTCTTCACATCGTTTCAAACGCGACTCTATTAAGTAATTATCAAATAAGATCGTGGCAGGTCTTTTATGTGATGTGCTGTGTGTGTGTGTGTGTGAATGCAACAATCAGCGTCATAATCTAAGATAAGGGCACATTTATGCAATTGCGCTTTAAAGAGAGTCGTTCATCATGATTTAATTAGAGCCCGCGACTTGATTTGATGAACTGTGTGGGAAAGTCAGGCCTTAATCGACTTGACTTCAGCCAGGCACAGGCACGCACTTGGGGAAAACTTTGTTCTCAGCGTATTTAAAGCAGGTTGATTCAAATGATTACAACGAGCACTTGGCTTGAGTTCTCTAGAACCTTGCCACGACTGTCCATTTGGCAGTCGGTCTGTCCGTCTGTCTTTCCGTCCGTCTGTCTGTCTATCGTAATGAAATGCAACGGAAGAGACGTGCCTATAGAATGGAATTAGATAATGCTCGTATGACTGAAATGCGATGCTGAGACGTTACATGCCACTGCCCAGAATTTATGCATGCCTGACGCTGACTACGATGACGATGACTCCGATTCCCACTTTGCCCCCTTTTTCGCTGCTGCTGCTGCTGCTGCGAGAGAAGTCGTCACATTGTAATCTAGAATCTCGGCAACGTCTTCATACTTAGCGGGGTAATGCCAGAGCGTTTGTGAAATTTGCGCTCGTTATCGCATTGCATCTGCCAACCAAGAGAGAGATGAAGGTGAAAAGAGGGAAGCTCTGCTTGAGTGTTGAAAGTTCTGGCGTGTCCATGTTTGGGGTCAGATTACATGACACTGATTCCTCGTCTAACAGACGTGTATATGCTCGTACGATCATGTCTACGTCTACTACTATGTTCTGCGGTGCGAAAGCCATTGCAACAAATCTTCTGGTAACCACCAACACCATCAACTCGATCATGATCATCATCATCATCATCATCATTGTCAGGAATAGACTTCTACGTAAGTGCTAGCTGGGTTAGAATCTTCCTATTTCGCTGGTTATTATTATTATTATTATTATTGTAGTATTTTTTGATTTCTTATGCCCGCGTCTCAGTCTCTGTGTGATGCCATAATGTGTTTTCATTACGCAACATTAGGCCCAGTCCAATTATGGCCAGCACTTTTTCACTGTCGTACAGGTCGACAGGTTGGACAGGTGCGCTGGAGGGTTTTGGGCCCACGCTGTGAACGGGAACGCGCTCCATGAAACATATTCATCAGTGAACGAACTGTATAATATATGAAGGAGAGAATAGATTCAAAAGGCATCTCCTAACTTGCCTTACAAATCTTAGCTCATCGATGAAAGCCATTTCATTGCGTTTACTTTACTTATCTTTCCGATTAAGCAAAAGCACTTGAAGAACTCTTCCTCATTCTCAGCTTTTAAAGCATTTGCATTTGCTTTAAGATCATTCTCTTTGACTTCGTTTTAGTATTGTGAGCAACGCTCCTGAGCATTGTTAACAATAACTAACTTCTAACAAAGCGCAGACGACGACGACGCTGTAAGGTACTCAAGTGTAATCGCTACATGGTCATTATTATTACCTCGGCTGGATAAGTATACACATAGAGCGTAGATTCCACAGCTTGGCCATTGTGAGTGCTGAGAGAAAAGCTTTCATATTGCTGTTTTTTGTTGTTATCATTGTTGTTGGTGTTGTGATGGCCGGCGCGTCTTTTGTTACATTTTAACTTGAAGCTGGGCACTTGAGACGATTGAAATGAGTTGGAGACTCGAGTTGAAGATCTCTCGCTAAGATTTCCAGCGAAAGAAACCGTTAGCAACGTTACGTTAAGATATGAAGTAACCTAGACTAAATCATGGTCTCAGGCAACAGACGTTGACGGAAGTACAAAACGGCAACAACAATCATTTGTAGTTGTTCATTTGTAGTTTGGCTTTGGGTTGGGTTGTTCGCTCGTTCGTTTGTTCGTTCGTTCGTTGGTTCGGTCATTATGCCTATGCTTAGACTAACAACAATACAATAACAAGACCCGAATGATAGTCGAAGACTTACCTTCACATTGGAAACCATTGCCGCGATAGCCCGGAAAGCAGGTACACGTAAAACTGCCCAATGTGTTTGTGCAATGGGCAAAGACATCGCATGGCCGCTGCTTGCATTCGTTCTCATCTGTATTTTGTGTAAAAGGAAAAGGTTTTTGATTTCAACGGGTTAACGGGTTATGTAAGCGAGAGAAGCATTCTGTTGTTGTTTAGAACTTACCTTGATCGACGCAATTGCAGCCGCCAAAGCCGTCATTGCAATGGCAAACACCATTGAGGCAAACACCATTTGTGCACTTTGTGCCATCCTTATCACAGTCATCTAACAGAGTAAGAACAAAAAGCGAATCAGTTGTTAAGCCAAACCCAATCTCAATTCCAAACTTACTTGTGCATTTGAGCTCTTTACTCAGCTCATCGGAACCAAGAAAACAGTCTTGATTGCCGTCGCAGATTTTCGATAGATCGTATAGTTGCAAATAGTCCGTGGACTCATTAACTTGGCAGCCAAAATAGCCATCTTCGAGATTCAGAAAGAACACCTCGCCTCGAAATCGACTATGCTTGTTTGCAGTTTTTGTTTTAAAGGGTTGTAGTTGTTGGTGTTGTGAATGTACCTGCAAAAATAAAGTTGAACAAGATTTTCGATTAGATCATCGCAGTGATAATTATATTTACTTGGAATAGAGTTTGAAGATCTCATTTGATTTAGCTTGAAAACGATTGCAACAACCTTGTGGAATTCGAAATGATTTCAATCTTTTAGAGGGTCATTCATTATGAACTGATTTTGGTATTTGGGTTGATATATTCTACACTTATTCCATGTGATTTGTACAAATGAGAGAGCAGAGCTTCCCCATCAGTTTAACCTCAATCCCGCTGGAAGACAACAACCTTTGCTTTGGTTTGCTTTGCTTTACTTTGTGTTGTGGTTAAACTAATTTAAATTCAAATTAGATACAGCAAAGTTAGCAGGCGTATCAACGTCAGCGCTTCTTCAACAAGATTTCCTAACCGACATATATGTATATATAGTAAGCTACAGCTCGATGCGGTCCATATGGGCAATACGTTCATACAGGTTCGCTTACAGCCATAACTCCATAAACTTGTATTACACTGACGCAAAAGGGAAGCAGACAAAGGAATGTGGAATCATATTGTTGTTTTGGCAATTTATTTGTTAATCACAGTTCTTCAAAAGCAATGATAATTAAGTAGCCATTGGGAATTTAATATTTCATTTAAAATCAGTTAAAAATATTAATAATTTTATTGTGAAGTATTCTGAAAACTGAATATGAATCACATTAAAATAAAGTATTTGATGTGTAGAAATATGACATCCCAAATTATATCATAAAACTTGTAATACATGGAAACGAGTTTTTAAAAGCAATCATTAGGCATTTAATATTTCATTTAAAAGCAGCAAATATATTCTTTTTATTGTGAAATATTTTTATTGATTGGAAATATATGAATATGAATCACATAAAAATAAAGTATTTGATGTTCAAGTATAGCAATGTGAAATACCAAATGATATTTCAACACTTTTTTAACTCTTTTCCTGCTTATTCAAATCACAGTGTAACTATTACATTTGACTGCTACTTTTTGTAACAGTGTATGTGAATATGTAAGTGACTCGTCTTTTGTTGCTGTTGTTTTGCCCATGCTTAATTGTTACACTTGGCTGATTTTACTTTTATAAACATACAAAAAACAAAAGTTGTTTGCCATATTTTCTCAGTCCAACTGCCAAGCTTTATATATTTTTTTTCTTTTATAGGTGTTTGTAAGACTGACTGAATGACTGACTGAGTGACTGACTGTTAGCAGCAGGCCAAACAAACAACATTAGATACGAGGTGGTTGTGGCTATAGAGGAAAACGAGTTTGTCACTTAAGACCTTTTTGCGCTACTGCAAAATGAATTAAAACAAGTTCCATTGGGGAGCTCTCTTATAAACATATTTCTGTATCTGCTTCTTCTTCTGGTCGCCGGACTTGAACAATTTTTTCACTTCCTACGTTTTGACGCAACATTCCAATTTGATATTATAAGGTAGTGACGACTTTTTGGCTATTTAGATATGATTCGATTTGACTTGATTTGAGTTCCTGTTGCGTTTGCAGATTGCGAGATACGATATGAGTCAGGGAAGAAGAAAATACATTCATATTTATCAGCTCATTATTAAGAACGATCGAGTCTTATTAATGCTGCCATTTGAATTTTGTTTTTGAATTGTAATTAATGAAAGCAGGCGAAAGCTTTTTATGTCGAAATGAAACGAATGACTCAGACAATGAACCTGAACTCAGCTAGAGATTTACATAACTCACATCAAACTACAAATTATGAGTTAATAATAATAGAACACACACACCAAAAAAAGTGTGAATAAGCGAGCCCGCAACGTTCTCCTAATTAACATATCTGAAAGTTTCTTTAAAGCAGGGAAAGAGGGGGAAATATTCACAATGAAAAGTTTTCGTTGTGATTAACGATCGTAAAAAGTGTTTATTTTTTGTAGTAAGTGCATCGCAGAACAATTGGAATTGCGAATCGAAACCAATTACAGCGGGAAGCTGTTGAGCTGCCATTCTGGGCAAGAGCACTTTGCCACCTTTCTACCCGGCTAATGAGCAGACCATAAAAAACTTGAAAGGTGTGAGCACACTCGCTGTCAAGTTCAAGTCGAAGTTGCAGTCGCTGTTGCTGTTGCTGTTGCTGTCTGAGAATTGTTTTTGGTAGATCCTTATCACGATTCTAGTGCGAGAGTACTTGAGGTTTTTCGTTTGTTTGTTTGTTTGTTTGTTGTTTTTTGTGTTTGGGAGTTTGTGCTCGCTTCACGCCATGCAACGTTAACGGCCTTGCAAAACAATAGATGGATGCAACAGTCGCTGAGCCGGCAACAACCACCCGCTGCCTGCTGCCTACTACTATTTTTATCAATTGCCGATTCGAAGTTTCAGTTGGAGTTGGAGTTGTGCTTTGGCGTCGCATCATCATCATCATCACATGCAACAATTAAAGCTCTGACTCTGTGTGAGTGTTTGTTTTTAGAGAAGATGATCATGCTGCTGCTGCTGCTGCTGCAGTGAAGCTCCCATGACATTGAACGGCGCGTCGCAATGCACAATGCAATTGTTGTTGTTGTTGCTGGGCGAGTTAACAGATTGTCGGATAGATACAATGACAGCGCCCCTCAACGCTCAAGTGCATCCGTTATACTAGATATCTAGCTAACTGTCAATGAGTGTGTGTCGGTGTGTCGATGTGTGTGTGTGTATGTTTGTTGTGCACTTTGTGTATCACTAAGTCAGTCTTTGCGATTGAAAAGTTTGTGGCCTAAGTCTTTTGTTTTTTTTTTTTTTGCGTTTCGTTTCGTGTCTTGCAGCTAATCAAATAAATTATAGCTCGCCGCAATTCGCACACATAAATCATCAAAATCACAACGCACAAATAGAAAGCAAAGCACGTCCCCTTGACGCTTCTCTCTCTATTTCTCTGTCTCTTTTTCTCTTTTTTTTTTTTGTCGCGAAAAGCTTCGAAATGCGTGCTACAGCGTTGAATGTCAATGAACTTGACGCTTAGCTTGCGGCTTAGAGCATTCTTTTGGCCAATTTACAAAGCACCGGTTCAAATCTTTCCCTCTCCTCTTTCTCTTCTTTCTCTCCTGCTCGCTCTCTCCTTCTCTCTTTCTCTTTCTCAATCTCTTCTCAAATCGATAGCTATCAAAGCGTTTTTACAGCTAATGCGGCTATTTTTATTCATTACGTTTTTTGGGCTTTCTTTCATTGATTCGGCGTCGAGTCTTTGGCTCAGTTCAGGCGACTGGTTTCATTCAATCGCTGACTGTTAGGAAAAAACATAAACTAATGATGCAAATTGTAGAGTAACTTGGCTATTATTTCATTGTATCTTCTTTTTCTATTTGAAAGAGTATCTGCAAGTCTTCTTTACCTTTATGGAAAGAGTATCTGAAAGTCTTCCAACAATCTTCACCTGATCTTTATTGCGTCTGCGGCCTATCATTACACTATCTACCGCGAAACGAAATGTTTTTTCGTTTTTTTCTCATGTTTAAACAGCCATCAAATCAAGCTAGCAGCTGTTGGCTAAAGTTTTGTTCGTAGCTGCCAAAAATTATTTGCTTAACATCAAGTTGGATGCTTTTCAAAGGTTTCTTTCGTCTCAGGTTCGTTCTTTGAAGTTCTTTTTACTTGTCTCTGTTGCGTTTTTTTTTTTTTTTGTGTTCGCTTCACAGTTCGTTGTTAAAATTAATAAATCTGTCTGCGCAGAAGAGAGCTTAGAACTCGCTGGGCCGTAATTTTCATTTATGGCTCATTTGCATGGCAGAGGCGAAGTACCGTTAGGTCATGAAAGATATTCGGTAGGGTTGCATCATTAGTCTGTATACTATATAGAAGAAGAAGTTCGTTTGGCTGAGCTCATTTCTCATTTGCGTTTATTGCCTCTTTTCCATCTTTATGTTTGAGTTTCTTTAGTATTTGTATAAAAATTTGTTTCATAATGAGGTGGCAGCTCGTAAATTTGTCTTTACGTTTGCCGCATTGTGTGAAAGTTCTGGACAAACTCATAAATTCGATTATTGTTCATGTGCTAACTAACAATGCCACTGATCCAATCGAATCCTATTCTTAACACATTAGTGAACTCTTTTTGAACCCGGATTGCAGTCACACCTTAATATTAATGAGCTGTTTTAGCTGATACTTACCGTACTCGAGAGTAGTAGCACTATCCACGTGACTAGTGGCAAAAATATGTTCATTTTTGCTGTAACGAAAAGAGCAAACAAAAAATATATATAATTAAAATCAAGTTAGGTTTAAGAAGTAGCTTAAAAAAGTACTTGAGAATCACTTGATGTAATGCGATTTCCTGCTTAAGACTCGCTGCGAAAACAAACACAAATATACGCGTAATTAACTTAAAAAATTTCAAACACGCACCTCAAGAGCTCTGCAAAAATTGGCCTGGTCATCGACAGAGAGACAGGTGCCGAAAAACAAAAGAAATGTAAGGAGAAAGAGGGAGGGGAGGAGTGTAAGAGATACAAGTGGCAAGTCGGGTAAATGACACTTGAAATTTATGCGCAGCGCAAACATGGCCAATGTCTCCGTTGTTTGTTGTTTATCTTTCGAGCCTTTTCTTTTCCTCTGAAAAAACGGCACTGCAAACACCGTACCCTGAAGACCCAACACGCAGACCAGCATAAAAATTACACCTCCGGCAAAAATGACAAAAAATAGACAGCAAAGTGAGGGAGAGAGACAGTGAGAAGCAGCGAAGATATTTAACATTAATAATGCTAGAGAAATATATGAGAGAGATGTTTGTGAAACTGGCCACAAAGTATTATTGTGTTTGTACTCAGTTTTGTTTTCTCACGCATTTATTTTCCACTTTCAGTTTTCATTTCTCAGTTGTTAGTTTTCAGTTTTCAGTTTTTCTTTTCAATTTGCTTCGTCTCATTTTCATGGAGTTTTGGTAGTCGTTAAAATGGGACTCTTTAATTGGATAGAATACCAATTGTAGTTTGTTGTAAGCGGAAAATGTAATAATTTTGTGTGAAAATTGATACAATCTTTATGTACATTGTATATAAAGTTGTAGTCTAGGTGGTCATATAATTATGACATAATCAACAGCTGCTGCCGGAAGTGTCTAGAAACACACAAAAAAAAGCCATTAAGACGCAGCCAGAATTTCGATGAACCAAAGGATAAATCTATGATATAAAGTTGGGCGTGTTAGCAAACAACTTTCTTAACTCGAGCTATGCATATGTTAAAATGTTTTGCCATTATCTGCTGCCGCTGCTGCTGCGAATGTTTCTGCAAAAACATATATAAATTGCACCGCGGGCCAACAATAAAACCTTCAACGATCGAAGGAGCTCGGCCCCAACGCTTGGACCCTAAGACTTAGGCTAGGCTTTGGCCCTGTCTGCGATTTATCTATTTTGGTTTATCAGCTAATAAACGCTTAAATAAAATACACACTCTAAGCTAAATTACATGCGCTTTGCACGATTGCCAGCTAAAGGGAAATTGCGGCAAACTGCGGCTAGAAGAAGCTACCCTAGAAAAGTAGTTGCTAACGAGTTGAATTGTAAAAAGGAAGTTGAAGGGTATTAAACAGTCTTGAGCAATAAGTTAAGCGAAATGGCACCAGCTGCAGCTACCCTAGAAATGTAGTTGCTAAAGAACTACCGGAACTGAGTTGTAGGGTATAAAACTATTTGGAGCAGATAAAAGATGCCTTAGAAAAGCAGTTCTTGAAGAGTTGAATGGTAAAGCAAAGTTCTAGGGTATTAAGAAGTCTTAATCAGCCAACTTCCTTTGCTTCTAACGACATTTGAAGTGCTCCAGACTGCAAACTGCAACTGAGACTCGGACTCAGACTTCTGCTTCGACTTGGACTGGGGCTGAAGGCCATCGCCTTTTTGTCTAATCTTGTTTGCTGCTTTATGGCCCTTTGGCTGCCTTTCTGTGTGTATGTGTGTGTGTGTGTGTATTTCTGTGTATTCGTTGTGGTCATGATCACTTAATTAAAGCAGAAGGCAGGGAAATGGTTTACGTGTAGCACATTTCTCGATCTGTTAGCTAGGCGAATAATTTCCAAGTGATGCCTGATAAATTTATGTTGCTGCGAAATGAGCGTAATTTGGTTGGCAACTTTGGGATTGGCCTTGCGAAGGCAACTTCAATTGGGACTGGGATTGGGATTGGGCTTGGAATCGCTTTGGGGATTAGTTGGCTACCTTCCGGCTGACAAGCTGATAAATGTGCGTGATAAATGTGAATGGTTGTTCTTGATTCTCTCTGCGCTGCGCTGCGTTTGCGTTTGCCTTTGCTGTGCCTTTACCTTGTTTGCCGTTCGTTAACGCTGATTGAAGATCTAACAAATGCTCGCTGGCCAAAATGCCAAGTGCTGAACGCAATTGGCCACGAATGAAGCGAGCTGTGTGTGTGAGGAAAATATCAGCAAAAAAGTTGTGTTTCGACTGCTTAAAAGTTGTTCAACAATTCAATGTTTAGCACTTGCTTTTGTTGTCTTTTTTATTGAGCTCATTTATTTGTAGTTCATTCATCATTTAACGGCATTTTCATTTGTTTATTTGGAGACCTAAATCAAAATATTTTCATACAATGTCAAACAGATTGCCGCAACGAAGGCCGCCGCTGCCACTTGAGCAGCTGTCGCTCGTCGCTTAATATTAATAAACACCGTTGTATTTCATCTCTTGGGGCTCGGACATATGTCTAACCTGATCTCAGATCGCTTCTCTGCCTCTGTCTCTGTCTCCCCTCTGAAAGTTGCGCTCTGAGAGCGACGACGATGATCTCATCTTGTATTAACCTGTCTAGCCACTAAATCAAAGCCAAAGAAGCGAGTGACACATTTTTGCTCAGCCGAAAACCCAACTCACACACCTACATATATATCACACACTCACACAGAGTCACATCAGGTTGCTGATCGCATCTTTATTAAAAATAAACGCTGATGGCTTGAAAAATGATTTGGAATTTTTGAAGGCAAACATTTGTGTGCATTTCGTGTTGTTGCCCATAACTTTTGTATTGATGAATGACAGTGTGTGTGTGTGTGTGCAAGGAGTGTGCGTGTGTGAGTGTGTGTGTGTGTCTGCTTACACACACCCAAAAGATTCAATTGAACTCAAGCGGATGCAATTTCAACAGTAGTTTGTAGTTGCTTTTTGTTGTTGCCTGTCACGACATGTCGTTTATGTATAATAATTTAAATAATTTTAGCTCATTTTGATTGATTTCATAAATTGTTTGGCGCGGCGGCCCAGTTTCAAATTGGCACTCATTAATCTCGCCAAGCTGCGGCCATCGATCAGCTAGAGACAAAGGCGTGTCACGCTGCTTTGCTCACAATTAATTATGCTTTTTCAATGTCAAACTTTCTGTGTGCGCTAAGCAAACTCGTAAATCTTACAAGGGGCGCCCTATTTGCAACAGGCTCTCAGCTCCTGCGGCATGCCACAGAGTTTGTCTAATTGCGGCTGCTTGGCGAAGGTCACTGACAGCAGACAGACAGACAGACGGACAGACAGACGGACGGACAGACGGTTGGATTGCCGCCGGGCTGTCTCACCAATAAGCTGCGGGTTGTAGCTCATCGCTTCATTGGAAGCATCGTCTCTTTTTTTTTTGCGCTCTGTCACCTGCCCGCATGCCACCAACTGGCAACTGCAAGTTGCAACTACCACAAGTCGCAAAGCTTGGCAACCAGTTCATATGAAAATGCATAATCAATCACACAAAACGACAACAAAAGCGCAGGAGAAAACTCGCCGGTTGCACAACGAATGTTGCATGCACTAAACGCTGCACACACACAACACTTCGTTGTTGTTTTTCTTTTGCTCGCAGCCAGCTTTGGCATTTAACAAACGAATGTGGTTGTAAAATGTACAATAAAATATGTGCCATATTTCCCAGTTTGCAAAGTTGCGATAGAAATATGATTATTAACGCTGGTTTAGCTGGCTTTAGGCTAAATGTTTATAAATATTTATATAATAGTTTAGCATATGTATATTTATTATTATATTAATAATAGGCACAAGGAAGCATCTTCAACCTCTTAAAATATATATGTTCTTATTCAGCTTAAACATTTTATTAGCATTAATGTAACCAGAATTAAATGATGGACGCTCAAAAGTAAAAAAGGGTCTTAACTGAACGAAAATAATGAAGTAAAATCTGACAATTGTTGCATCAATAGGATAAAGTTTATATAGAAAACCTTAACTCGATTAGATTTGTTTTGATTGATCTTAAATATAAACTATAAACTGTGGTTTTTATGTTTTCTGTTTAGGCGAAAACATAATGTAATGTAAAGTAGAGGAATTTGTGAAGGAAAACAGAAGATAATACTTGTATCGAAAGTATAAAGTTTATACCAGAATGGCATTGGTTTTGATTGAACATTTTGTGTTGCTTGTTGATTTGTATGTAATGAACTTCATATTTGAACTGATTAGCTGAGTTGCCATTCGTTGTAGTCTAGCTAATATGCTCAACTTATGAACTGCAAGATTTGCTGCTAAAATTGCCCATTGTGCATTCCAACGCCCATTGGCGTATCATTTGCGCATCTTCATCGTGAACAACGACAACGACGTTGACGGAGACGACAACGACGACAATTCGCACGGCTTATAAATGTCAGGGTGCGGGTTCGAGTGATCAGTGTGATCAGTGATCAGTGTGATCAGCGATCGGTGACCGGTTGAAACCGCCACCGCTGCCGCTGCCGCTTGCTTTATGGCATTACATCGACAATCGACAGTCGCAAGTCTACAACGAGTTGTTAACAATTTCGTGTTAAGTTGCCGCTCATTAAAAGCTCATAAATCAGAGCAGCCAGAGCAACAGCAACCAAAGCAACAACAGCAACAGCAACAATAATTGCCGTTGCGAGGGCAGTGTCAAAATAAGGAACCAACGTTAAAAGTCAGCGGAAATGGCCACCTGGTGGCAGTGGCAGAAGCCGTTGCCGGTACCGCTGCCATTTGTTGCACGGTGCGAGTTGCACGTTGCATGCCATGCCGCTGCAGTTTCCGCATTGGCAATATTGACATCTGCTTGGGCATTTGATTAATGATAAATGCGGCGTGCATCCGCCGCTATGACATTTAGCTGAGAACAGAAACTGTTTTGTGTGAAGATGCGAACGAAGACAAAGAGAGAAGGGGAAAGAGATGAAGCAGCAGAAGAGATAAAGAAGGAGGAGGAGGTGCCTAGAGAAGCGACCATTAGTTGGTCGCAGCGGAATCGCCTGCTCGGCTCGAGCGCACAATTTAAAGCACAACAAACGCAGTTAGACAAGAAACCACTTTCAAGAGCTGCTGCTGTTGCTGTTGCTGTGGCTGTGGCTAACAATCTGGCTAACTTGGTTAACTTGGCTAACAGGGAAAACGGCTTTCAACTCGTTTCGTTTGGTTGCGGTTAGCAGCAGCAGCAGCAGCAACAGCAGTCGAAGCAACAGCAACAGCGGCAATTGCCGTGGGTGCAGCCATTGCGGTGCGCCGTTGTTGCATGTTGCATGCTGCAAGTACGTTCAACTTTTCAAGTTAACAGTTAGATTTTGAAATAGCCAACAGCAACAGCAACAGCAACACAGCATACCAGTTTTACCACTAGTCTAAAGCCCCTGAGAACGCAACTCTGCAACGCTCAATGCTCGATAGATTTTATTGCAGCAGCAACAGCTTCAGCTTTAGCTTCAGCTGCGCCTTGCCAAGATCAAGATGCACCGATCGACGGAAGGAAATTGCAGTCGAGCGTTGCCGATTTCGCGGTGCACATTAAATAAATACTTGGAACATTTTTCGTGTGTTAAAATCAAAGCAGAGCCAAGCAAAGCAAAGCGAGGCAAGGCAAAGCAAAGCAAAAGCAATGCAAATCACAGTTGGTTTTTTGTGTAACATTAACCCAAATACATAAAATTCTGGCTAACCGCAAAACGAATGACTTAGGCAGCAAACTTGACTGCAGGCTGGCCGCTCGACTCGACATCGAGATCGAGATCGCTTCGCAAGGATCTAATACCCTACATTTGGCCCATAATTAATCATTGCGCAGTCGCCTTCTACTTTTTATTCTCCTTCTTCGTAGTATTTTTTTGTGTTTTTTTATTTTTTTTGGGTTTATGGGTGAGCAGGAAGTCATTAGTGGGGCAAGGAATTCGTGCATGTGTTTTGCGGTCTGGCGATAAATCTTAGAAGAGAGAGAGAGAGACTCGCCTGAGTTCTCGAAACAGTTCAATGTCATTAGTCTGTGCATAGATGGGGAAAGAACACGCTGCTGATAATTTCGAAAATATTCAGAGAAAACTGATGAATCAGTTGACGGGGAATTTCGCATAATGTGGAATTTGTTTTTCGCATTTGCTACTGCATTAAATTAGTTGCAGCTTCATAACTCTCTCGAAGCAATGCAATGAAGACATTACAGATGCTAAAACAATGCGAATTTGTTGTCAGCAGCAAAGGGTTTCGGATTGTTGACAAGTTTTTGATAAGATTAATATGCCGCACAGCAACTGGGCGCAAGCAATGCAAAACAGTTTTGCCTGCCCCCGGTGGAGGGAGCATTGCACGCGCAGAAGGACAGCAAAAGGACTAGAGAGAAATCTTTAGCTACGATCTGAGTTGCTGCTAAAGCTACTAAATCTCTTTATTCGCTGGCCATTACAATGGAACTGACTGCGAATCGTGTAGTCAACTTATTTGTAGTAGCCAATGTCTTGATATATTGTCTGCCAACCCGAAGATGGCTTTGTTTATGGTGTGTTGACTGTTTTGTTTATGTTCTGCTTCTGTTGGGTGGATGCTGTGACTCTTTGTTTAGTGATGGGTGGCGGGAGGGATGCTTGGAGAAGGGGTGCCAATGTGATTGTGACAATCTCTTGACATAATTGAGACATTATCAACGCGTTTAATTGCCGCCTTCTCAAATCCGTTTGGTATTGGCATCTCTTTAGCTAAAGAGTGTGCTGCCAATGGACCTGGCGAAATGTCAAGGTTAAATGTTTAACCTTTGCGGAGGACGGAGTTTGCACAGTTGCACGATGTCTGCGGCAAAACAATTTAAATGCAATTTTTGCTTAAATAAGAAATAAAATCTGTGTGCAGCAGCAACTTGCGGCGGCAGCAACATACGTGCGCAACAGCAACACAGCAAGAGTCAAACTGCAAAAACAAATATTTGCTAATTTATCCTGTACGTGTCCTCCAACTAAGTGCACAGGTTTTAGGCCAGGCCTTAAGCCGGACCCAAGACGTGGCATTGGCCACGGCCATGGCCCAAAGGCGAAGCAGCAGCAGCAGCAGCAGCAGCATCACCCCAGACCCAAAGGCTCTTTTCTCTATCTCTCTCTCTCTCTCTCTCTCTCTTGCGCTTCCCCTCCACGGCCCGTGTGGCCAGTCGTGTTGATTGTTTGCATTGGCAACGTTCAGCGCTTCGCTGTTAAAATGCCTTTGATCTTCTGAAATTTTTGCCTGCCTCTGCCACTGCGTCGCCAATCTCTGCCGCCTCAAGTCCCAAAGTGGACACACGGCGGGCGTATTTAACTTGACTGCATCGCCAGACCCTTTTCCTACAGCTATAGCTGCAGCTACAGCGGGCAACTTGTTAAAAAGAATGTCGGCTGCAGTCAGCGACGCATGTTTTGCCCTCTCGCTCTCTCTCTCTCTCTCTCTCTTTCTCGCTTTCTGTCGCTGTCTGAGTCAAGGGAGCAGCACTTGGTTTTCGCTTTCATTGCTGCGCATGACGTGCTCGTTTTTTTTTTATACCCGCTACCCAAGGAGGAGAAGAGTATTATAACTTTGTGCCGGAAGGAAATGTAACAGGCAGAAGAGGGCATCACCGACGCTTTTTAGTATATATAATTGATATATTTTGCACTCTGGTATATTAATACAGAAAATATATATCATTTAGTATATTTTTGAGTACTTTCGGCATATGTGTTTCGTATAATTTAAGTAAAATTCCGCACTGTGTAGCGGGTATCTCACAGTTGAGCACACTCGACCGTTGCTTTCTTACTTGTTTTCCTTCTTTTCATTGCTGTTGCTGCTGCTGCTGCTCTTAGCCCTGGCTTCTCAATATTTAACCCAGAAATTAGCTGGCCAGGCTAAGTGCCTCGCCCGCTCGCTTAATGTCTTGCCAATGAGTGGCCAAAAGGTGTTAATTAGTATTTTTTGCCTCTCGTTCATTTAGTATATATTTTGTGTATTGTGCCGCAGCACGCTAAGCACAAATGTCAATATTTATTTATGACTTTGTGTGTGTTTTGTGCGCTGTAGTTTAATTGAATTTAGCCGAGCAACAGAGTTGCACTCCCCAAGAGCGCGCCTCATAAATGTCCAATAAGCCATAAATTCACTGCGCTTGAACTTTGACTCGCTCCCCTTCCCCATCCCCGTCTTCGATTCACTTGGCGCCTTTTGGACTTTCCAATTTTCGCCCACGCCCACAAAACGCAACAACGACCACATGAACTCGACGCCAAGAGGCGAGACTGTCGATGGCGATGGCGATGGCGACTCTCGTTGGCATGCCCGCCGCTGGCCACCTTATATGGCGACTGTCTTGCGAGTGCTTGCAACAACTGTGCCATAAATGGCATTGGCATGGCATGCGACTACCACAGCGAGGAGGTGGAGAAGGAGAAGGTTGGGCCAGAGAGAGAGAGGAGGCGGCAATAGAAAGGCACTTGGCTGTGGGCAAGTTCGTTGCCTAAGTCTTTTGTCCAAAATGGGAAATAATTGCAAAGTGTCGCCGTTGATGATGACTAATTGCTGTCTCCGAATCAATCAAACATAACGGAAACTTATTTGAATAAAGCGACACGCAGACACACAGCAAAGAGGGAGAAGGGAGCGACTCACACTCGACTTGAATTTATATGATTTTTACGTAGTTTATCCGGCGGAAGTAAATGATTGTGTTGTTGTCTGTGCTGTATGGTAAGGTTCTTGCCACTGCTGTTGCCGTTGTTGCTGTTGTTGCTGCCACTTCTTGAGCCAAGTTTATTTGTGTTGTAAATTGCAAATGCGCGCGAGAGAAGCCCCCAAGCGTTAAGCCACGTTGCTTGCCTTCTTCTACTACAATAAATAACAACAATAAAAGCAACAACAACAACAACAACAGCTTGTAGAGTTGGGCATTAGTTGCTGGCGGGGCAATGCGTACGTGCTCGGACCCGGCGTCGCCATCGACAGCCGCCTCTTTGGGCTCTTTTGGTCGTTGGCGACGCATCGAAAAAAAAAAAACAGAGTTTTATGCAATTGCCGTCGCTTGACTATTGTATAATAGTAGCAACCTCTTGTTTGTGTTTGTGTGCGTGGTATGTGCTCTGCATAATTTTATGATACGCCTGCTGCTGCAGCCATGTTATGAAAAGAGTGACCATTTTCAATTCCAATTCCATGTCCAATCACCTTTGGGTCCGCGTGGGCGACTCTTTTTGATGCATTGATTGAATTGAACGTAATACGGTTTGGTTGCACTTGGCCAAGGGCCAGACATCACTCAGTTGGCTGATTATGTGACCAGCATTTGCAAGACAAAGAACAAAAGCTTGTACTCGCCTTGGTTGCCATTTGCATACTTGTTTACCACAAAGAAGTTTTAAGCTCTCTTACAACTTTGAATTATATTTGCTAGAACAAGATTACCCTTTAAATTGAAAGCTTATTTCCCCGCTTAATTTTCAACATTGTGTCCCATGTTTTTGTAGCTTTAAACGCGACTAATTGGTGTCAGCACACATACACATAAAAAACAACCGAGCTGAACAAGAGTTGAACTTTAGCTGTGACATGTCTGGCTTTGGTCAGAGAGTTGCCAACAACTTTTGGTTTTGTAAAGTTGTCATAGCCGCGGAGACCTTGAAACCGCTGCTAACTACAAAAAATATATAAAAAGTAAAGAAAAAAAAAGAACTACAACTACAAGCAATTTAAATATACAAAAATAACTTCGAAGTAGAGAGTTGTGGACAGGAACAAGGAGATGCTTGTAAAAATGCAAATCAATAAGCAAAAGGTCCAGTTTGTGTTGGCAATAAAATAAATGTAAAATCGACCATTAAAAAGGCAAACCACGAACCAGATACAGCATTTAGTATAGTTTTTTTTTGTTTTTGGTTTTTGTGTCGCGCGCCAGCAGCTGGAGTTGGCTTTCAATTTGGTTTAGTTCGTACGCGACGCGAGGTGTTAATTATCGCTAAAAGTCAATGGCAGGCAATCGGCTAAAATCTGCACACGATGAACGTTTTGCCAATTGGCTCCTGTTGTCTCCATATACGAGGCTGCCTTCACTTTGCATCCAAAGCCCCTAGAGAATAGACTCTAGTCGACAGTGGACGACGACGACGACAACAACTGCGACCAGTTGCGAAGTTCGACAGCTGTACAAGTGCCGGGGCAGGATAATTAATATGAAAATATGTGGAGAACACAAATGTTTTCTGTTTCTAGCCTATTTTTAGCGTTTGCCATTTTTAATGAGCTGGGAAGTGAGGCGACTAAGAAGACAGGCGAGCTAAAGAGCTGCAGCTGGGCCACCCAAGCATCCTAATTATGCGCTTATTTCTTTATGAATTATTAAAATGAGCAAAGTGGAGCGACAGACAGACAGACAGACGAACAGACAGACAGACATACGGAACAGCATTAATTGCTTCATAATGCAGAGTGAGAGATGGCGAAACGTGCAACTCATATTTCTATATAGTAATTTATTGTAATGCACTTTTGGGGCGTGTTTCATTTCTCGCTTTAAAATGGCATAAATATTGCGAGCCCTTCCCTTGCGATATGAGATGCCTGATGCCCGACAACAATTTATACGCTACAAAGTTCGAGACCTCCTCGGATGCTGTTGGCCATGCACCTCGTCGACCAGGCCAGAGCAATTTACTTTTCATTGAGGTTGAAATACGCACAAAAAAACACTAGCAAGAAATCGACAGTCGAGTGTACTCGACTGTGCGATACCCGCTACCCATTTTGAATGAAAGCAAAACAGTGATGCATAAATTTAAAAATGTACCAAATTAATATTCCGTAAATATACTAAAATAAACCAGAGACTATATTTGGTATACAACAACTTTTACTACTATTATTAATGTCGCTAAATATTAAAAATATACCAGATGCTATATTTGGTATATTGGTATACAACTACATTCAAAATTGAATGTTTTCAAGCAAGAATGCTATGGGATCGGAGCTTCTTTCTCATATCTTTTTATAATACCCTTTTACCCCTTGGGTAGCGGGTATAAAAACCGAACTGATGCTAAAGCTGAGCTGCGTTCATTACATGTTGTTATTTGTGTTGTCTGGCGGTACATTATTGCTCTTGTTCGCTCTTTTGCTCGCCAATTAGCCAACTGCAAGACGAAAGACTCAGGCAACGAACTTGTTCAGCACTTTTTGTTACTATCAATGAAAAACTTAAATATAGTAAGATTGATTAATGAGAAGTTGGAGACTAAGAAATATTCTGTTTTTTAATCTATTTGCGTGAGAAATACAACGAAAAATTATAGTCTTTATTTAGGCGGCAAACAAAGCGCCATTAAGATGAGTCTAAGATGAGTCTCATCAAAGTTCAGGGGCAATCAAATTACACAAAAGTGCGTTAGCTCATTGTCTATAATTGAAGAGTGTAAAAATGTAAGGAAGTGACTTGTTTCTTTTCATATTGTTGCTGCTGCTGGTGAAGTCGAAGCCCAACCCTCTTCAATTAGCTTTAAAAATCAATCAACGCTAGATTTTGGCGTGTAAGAGCTTTTAATTACAAAAGTAACTCAATGTATTGTGTGGGTCGAATGTGGTGAGTGTTGTGTATTGAAGGCTGTTCAACTGCCACTGCCCACGCCCCCTGTTAAAACGCCTCTGTTAGAATCACTCTTGTGATATTCATATGCAAATCGTGTTTTTTTCTGGTCTTTAGCTCGAGCTCAGCTTATTGGTAATAAGCCAATTGACGTGGCTTTGCTTGGCTTGGCGTTGGCCACAATGCTTTTTAATCAAGCCAGAGCTAGATCTACAGTCGAGTTGTTGTTAAAACCTACGCAAGGCCTAAGGCCAAATATTGTGTGGTACGCTCTGTGTATTTGTGTCTGAGTGTGAGCCACACACACACACACACACACACAAACATTTTGTCGCCAATGCTGCGACGAGTTGTTGACCTTCGCCAAACGTTGAGTCATAACTTTTGTGCGTAACTGTTGCAACTCAAGCCGGACCTAAGTTCAAGCACAACACGAAGATTAATGATGAAATCTCAATCAATGCGAAGTGAACTCGAGAATTGTCTGCAAGCTGTAAATGTTGCATAATATAATATAATTTATGAAATAATTTCTCTAGAAGAGAATTTCTTTTGAAGCTGCAGATAATTGTGGCGAATTAAGTACAACCTGTTTGTGCGGCATGATATATGTATCGGGTGTAAAGCGGCAGCTTTAATTGCAGTTGTTCATCAGAACTTTCAGTTCTCAGTCTGTCAAGCAACTGTCAACAGTTGAGTAGAGTTGTCGCTGCCCCTCCCTCGAAAAAAGACTACCGCAAATGGCTGTCGGAGCTGATTAAAGCGCAGTCGGATCAATTAGCAGAAGCGTCAACTGTTGTTGTCTCATATCATTTACAGCTGCTGCTGCCGCTGTTGGCCAAAGGCTAGAGCTAGGGGGCCAAGTGCAGTTGCAGATTCGATTAGGCCGAATGACTGCAGGGTAAATGTAATTTAATAATTGCGGTTTACTGACGCTGTCAGTCGACTAGACTCGACTCTCTGAGTGAGTGTCTGTGTTGTGATGCCAGCTTGATTAGCATGTGCGGTTTTGCAATTTACTGCCAGCTCACAGGATATGACGATGCCATGGACAGGATGCAACTGCTACTGTTGCTACTGCGGTGGCAACTTCAAACGGCAGCGTAATTGAATTTTAAATTGCCGACACAAAGACACAATGCACACGCATCGCCGCAGACACCGCGACCTGCCTAGATTAATTTAAATGAAGTTATTAGCCAGCTGCCAAGGCAAGTCGATTGCAATTGACAGGCGCTAACAAAAGACTTAGGCAGCGAATTTGGCAACTGCAGCTGAATTTCGCTACGTTTTCGTTTCGCGTTTCGATTCGTTGCATTTGAAAGTTTAATACGGCCATTAATTGGGCGCCAATCTTAACTGTGTCTGGACGGGTTTTTTTTTTTTGGCTTATTTGGATTTATTTGTTGCTGCGAAAATTGTTGCAAATTGCAATTTAAAAGGTTCCGTGTTGGCTTTTTGCCCGTTGCCTGACTGCTGCAGTTGCCATTGTTGTGGCAGCTAATATGAGTCATAAATCTAAAGGCTTGTTGTGGATTATCTTAAAGTGAAATATGCTCTCGAATAAACGGCATTACGGCATTAAGGCTAGTTATATTCAGGCGTCGTCGGCGTCTCGTGTCTCAGGGTTGTGCTGTTTTTTTTTTCTGTGTTTTTCTGTGTCTCGAACACAAAACTAAAAACGGGGCTGGGCTGGGCCAAAGTCGTCTGGTTACTTTTGCATTTGTTTCACAGTTTCACAGTTGAGTTTTTTTCTGTTTTCAGTTTCAATTTCATTGCATGATTTTGCATAAAACAAAACTTCTGTCTGTCTGCTGTCCCAGTCTGTCCTTTTAGTCCACTTGCAGCCGACGTTTCTGTTTCAGTTTCTGTTTTCGGCCTCTACAACAGGCAATCTTAATTTTTGGCAATTCCTTTTCAGTCATGACATCATTTCGGAGTCTGCAGACCCTTAACCAAAATAAAAAACCAGGAAAACTGAAACTGGTCTCAGGTTTTACTTTCGCTTTTGCTTTGTTTCTGTTTTTTTCGCCGAATATTTTGGCTGCAGATCTGCGGCTGATGCTCGCTCGTTGCTGTCTGCTTGCGGACCGCGGTGGCTGACAGCTCGCTGAAAGCCATAAGAGTTTTTGGGCTTTTACATTTGTGTTTTTATTTCTTCGTTTTTTTTGTTTGTTGGTGGAGGGTCTCTTAAAAGGCATTGAAAACGAAACCATGTTCTGGTGAAAGTAGGTTGTCCACGAAAAGCGAAACGAACGCATGAAACAAGTGCAAGTCAGGTCGGGATCACGTCAAGAGTCTTGACTCGACTCGTCTTGTGGACGATTGTGTCATGTTGCAGCCCACGCAAAAATCTGGTACCAATCAGCACTCTACGCCTACGATTGCATGCCAATTTGGCCAAAACTACTCGTAAAAGCCGCCAACAGCCTTGGCTCTGTGAGTCTGCGACTCTGAGTCTGACTAATGATGATGCGCCTCCAATTGCGGCTGTTAGAAACTGTGGCATGACGGCGGCGACCCGGCACAATGATCTGCTTGCGTTCGCTGTGGGCGAACACACACACACTTTGACTTTTTGGACTCAGAATTTATGAGAATTCTGTGCCGTAAAAGAAGCCAAAGCGAAACTACAAAAATTGATTTGGTTTTGTGTGTGCAAAAAATCATTTGAATTCTGCGGCTGATGCGGTTCTTTTTTGCTCTGTTGCTCTGTTGCTGTGTGTGTGATGAGAATGGCCTTGATGGTCACAGCATCGCAGCAAAGAGGTTCAACAGACTGTGTGGGGTGCATGCTTAAACAAGTTGATTTTGACCAAAGCGATTGACGTGTGAATCAGAAAAAGATTAGAACATTTTGAGCTGAGTTCAGCTGGCAAGTCAAGGGAAGCGTTAAAAAGATATAAAAGTGATATTTAAGATATTAAAAATGAATCATAAACTTTTTAAATATGGACTTAGTTTAGTTAGACTTGATTTTCAATATTATATAATGAAGCAATGGCAATGAAAACTTTGCCAATTTTATTGTCATAAATCAATCTTAAGTGAATAACAAATTGTCTTTGTCAATTTTGGCATTTGACATCTCATTGATATGGTAAGCTTATGCATTGATTTCAACTCTTGTGCGACTTTCTGTGCTGTGATAGTCACACGCTCAAACTTAGCGCTGACCCATAAAGTTCGTTGCCTAAGTCATTCGTTTATGAGGGAAAAGAATTGCATGGCAAGTTTGTTTTTTTTTTGGCTCATTTAATAGCTGCAATTCGAGACTCGAAATGAAACAACCCACGCAGATGGAGAAAGAGGGGGAAAAAGAGCTCATAATTTATGGTCATTAATATTGTAATTTCTGTGGTGCGTTTTGAGGCTGCGTTCGTTTCGTTTGCTCGTTCGTTCAGCTCGCACGCAAAACAATAAAACATGGAGTGAAAGTTTTGCACCTTCGCAACAATTTAAACAGCTCAGCAACAGTAACAAAAAATAAACAATAACAACACACAGATGGGGCAAAAAACAAAGCGAGTCAGTTAGTTGGTTAGTTGGTTGCTTGCTCGGTTGCTCGGTTGCTTTGCTGCATCTTCCCGCCATCGCCCACAGCTGAGCCACGAACTTGTGAAAATCACAACACCAGCAGCTAAACTAGCAGCAGCAGCAGCTGGAGTAATAACAATGAACAATTTTTACAAATGACTAGCAGCAAGTCCAAACTGGCGCTGACTGACAAATGAGCTCGGATTGCAGCAAAGCAAAACAACGAAAACAAAAACAAAAGGCAAAAGGCAAACGACCAAAAAGACACAACTTCCATCAATAAAGTTTTGGCCACAAAGTCGTGGGTACTAAAAATTTCGCCAATGTGCGTCTCAGCTTTGCTATTTTTTATTTGTGGTCTCCTCAAGTCTTCGGCATCGGCATTAACTCGAGACGAGACGACAATCCACACAGAGATCCACATTAAACAATGCCGCATCACTCACACGACCTTTGTTGGGAGCTAAGCTTCGCCTTCGGTCACTTGTAAAATTGTTTTTGTTTCACAAATTTACTTGGCAAATGTTTGGAATTTCTATTTTCTATCCGCTCACAAAGTGTGTCAAGCATCGAGCATTTCGAGCAATTATTTGTCATATTTTCCCATTTGCAAGCGGCCCAAACAAAAAGAAAATAAACAACATTAGTGACAAGGCATCTACTACACAATCATCTCATCTCCATCTTCAGCTCCAGCTCCCTCTTTATCTCCTTTGCCATTGCCAACATCATCTTCAACTTGGCCTCACAATTACTTTGACCAGGCAGATTTTTGCACAAATGAAAGTGAAACGTTTGTTTGTTTATTTTTTTTTGGTTTAGGTCTTAGCGTTAGGTTGTCTCTTTTTTTTACCAAGCTTGAATTCGAGCGTCTGTCGTGTAAATTCAACGGTGTTTTTTTAAGGTGACCTCACAGTTACTTTGCTGGAAATAATTACGCGGATTTTACTTTGAAATGTGTCAAATTTACAGTTTGCAGAAAACTTTGGACTACAAGCTATAAAATTATAATTTGACTTACTATGAAATTCAAAATTGTACAAAAGCAAGTTCTTTTATACCTATAACTTATTTTTTGAATTACTCAACATTTGAAAATGTAGCTAAGAACTAAAATATGAATATCAACTTTAAAAGCAGCTATCCCTCAACGCTTAATTTTTCACATAAATCTGAAACTTTTTGCTCACAAAGCAAAACTCTTAAAAATCACCTTATATTAATTTTTTTTCGATTTTTTTTTAAACTAAACCTATAGTTTATACCACAAATATATTAAAAAATATTTGCTCACCATTGTTTTCATCAAAATTCGGTGAAAATCAGTTCATACTGCCAACAGCTGCCAACGAAAAACAACGCCAGCAAAATTATTTAGATTTTCTCAGCTGCCAAAAGCGTTTTGAACACACACACAGCGAGATGGTCAGCTACACACACTCACACACACACACACACACTGAGCAGTGCACAGACACTTGAGATTAATTTTTTTGTTAAATTTAACAAATTTTTTTTTTTTTATTTCTGTTGACGCTTTTCTTGAAAACACTTTTTGGCCTTTGGCTGATTCGCGCGTCGCGTCGCGTTGCGTTTTGGTTTTGGGTTTTTTCTCTTTTATAAAATTTTCACGAGTAAAATTTGAAAACACACACAACACGCAAAACTTTCACTGCGATTGATTGGAGAAGAAAAACAAATATTTCAAATTTGTTTCAAAATATTCCCAATTGCTGCTCGCGCTGAGCCCCGCAATATGTTGAGATTTGATGATGTGCTGAGAAACGACTGAGACTGGAGACTATTACTCGAACTGAAACTGGAACTGAGACTGAAACTAAGAGAGAACCGCACCGCACGCGCGCTAAAAACGAACTGAAAACCCAATACGAATTCGCCTTTAGCTCGAGCTCAAAGTTGAGTTGGAGCCCGAGACTTCGATGGGCCGATGTCGATGCCGATGCCGAAGAGTCAAAGAGTCGAAGTGGAGACTTGAGACTTGCTGTTCGTATTCGTATTCGTATTCGTTCGTTTGTTGTTTGGTTGTTAGGCAACTTTGCTGCCCACACGCTGCGCTGCCTCTGCTGCTGCTGCGCTACTGCGCTGCCGACGCAGCTGTTGCTGCTGGCTCTGCATGGTCCATTTTTGGCTTGGACCGCTCAGCGGGCAAAAAATATAAAAAAAAAGACCAGAAAAAAACCGGGCAATATTTTTTCTTCGTCTTTCTGCTGTATGGACGCCTTTGCAGAAAATATTTTTCTTAGCTTTGGCTTTGATATTTGCTGCGGTTTGCTCACAACTTGCTGTGCGCCACTCGCCCCTTGCACCCCTCGCTACCCCTTGGCCCCTCGCCTCTTTTCAGTTGCTTTGACTCTTTGATTGACGTAATTTTTGCGCTTGATATTCACTTGAATTTCTTGTATTTCCACATTTAACTGTTTTGGTGTCAGGCGCACATTACACGCCCACAACACCCACACACACACACACTCGCACACACACACACACTTCGATTCGAGTTGTGGGCGTTTTAAACATTTTATTTTTACACATGTTTCATAAAGTTTCTCAACTTAACTTTCGCTGCTCTGGCTTCAAGTGCTGAGCCCCCTTTGTGTATGTGTGTGTGTGTGTGTGTGTGTGTGTGTGTGTGTGGGCATATAAACCCATATTGGCATTAGCTTTGAGTCATTCGATCTGCTGGCTGGCTATGCTAATTACCCCCTTAAACTTTGCTCTTTAAGCTGGTTTCTTTCGTGCATCTCTAAACAAATGACTTAGGCAACGAACTAGCCTGACCTTGCGTGTGGGTGTCAAACTATTCGAAGCTGCTCGTCTGTTGCAAAGGTCACCACGTCCGGTCTGTTGATGCAACACTTTATCAATGCGACTTGCATCTGCTTGCTTCTTCCTCTGCTTTTGCTTATCATTTTTCTTCCCTTCTCTCTTTCGTTTTTAATAAAGTAATTTCCGCTTATACCCAAAGTATTTATGATGAGTCTTTGCTTACGGTAGTTTTACCTTCTCTCTCTCTCTCTTTTTTTTTGCTTGCTCAGTTTTGGCAACGCAATTATTTCATGCTGCAAATGAAGTATGAAACGGCTTTTAAAGCAAAACGTGAGCTTCATACTAAGTGCTTGTGTTTAACCAGCATAATTAAAAATTCAGCCGAATTCAACGAACGACGAGCACAAGTTGAGGGCGTTTAATTAACCAGCGAATTGCGAATACAAAATAAACAACTCGAATTTTATAGTGCCTGAAGAGTATGTAACGGTGGATTTAATTGAGATCAGAGTAAACGGTGCTTCACATTCAAAAGTGTCTTAAAGCAATTAAGTCAGCTTTACTTTTGCTCAAGTCCCTAAAAGTTTGACAGTTAAATGTGTTAGACGCGACAAAGGAAACTTCTTAAAAAAAAACAAGTAGGATAGCTGAGTTTTTCTTGTTAATAGGCAGCGGGTCCAAAAATATTCCCTGTAGCACATCAATTGTTTATTCTATTCATTGTTAAGCTCTTTAAAATTGAGACTAAGGTCACTCGGTAAAAAATTTGCGCACATGACATTGATACACCCATTTTGCCCACTCGTTATGCGTACTTATTGCAATCGGTGAAGCGCGCAGCTATTTATTTTTGACATTAATATTTAGTAAACGAAATTGCAATGTTTTTACTATTATTAGGTACGAAATTTGTGAATTTGTCTTGCTGCTAGTCTTTTATTTTTAATTCAAGTCTAATTTCAATTTGATTGTAAATTTCATCCACTGCTTTTCACTTATAATTCATGCTGTATTGAATTCTATTTCCACTTTGATTGCCTCACTTTTTGGTTGAGTCAAGTTGAAGCTATTTAGCAACTAGTTGGCAACAAGTGCAGCAGCTAATTCAAAACACAAAAGTTGTGTAAAAAAGTGAACCAGAGAAAAACCCACACGCGTCGTCGTCGTCCTACACTTGGCATATTTAACACATTTAATGAAAAATCAACAAAACATCAGCTTTTATGATGCAGATTGCTGCTCTAGAAGCAGCAGCAGCAGCCACAACTATAAGCAACAGCAGCATCTAGTTGAGCAGCCGCTGGCGCCAAGCAGCTTCGTCGTTGGCTTTATTAAGTTGCCTTTGCTATTGTTGTTGTTGTTGTCTGTTTTTATTAATAAGTCATATTTTTATATACACTGCGTCGTAGGACGATGCCTCAGGAGAGCTGCTGCCGCTCATAATTTATGTTGTCGATGTGTGGCAGCCAAGCCAAGTTGCAAGCAGAAGGCAGGCAGGATGACAAAAGTTGTAGCTGGGCACAACATTAAGTCATTCACTCGTTCACTCATTTATATTCACTTTGATTCACTGAAACAACTTCGCGCTCATTCATAAATAAGCAGCAGCAGCAGCAAAAGCAAAAGCTCATTTTGATTAATTAAATGCAGCAACTGGGCGCTTTTTTTTTCTTTACAACTGCTGTGAAAAGTGTGCCAGCAGCCGCAGCAGCGAATGATGTAAGTGTTTTGTTGTTGTTGTCGATTTTAGTTCGTTTTTTTTACGATTTTGTTATTGCTTTATTAGCATTGCACTATGGCAAAACGGAGCGCAACTACTTCAGCGAAAGTTTGTTGCCTAAGTCTTTTGGCATGCACTTTGCACCTGCCACACACACACAAAATACTCAACTCTCTGTCAGAGTCGTGCCAAAAAGCAACTCAGACGTGGCTGATGGATCCAACGATTTAAATTCGCCAAAAAAAACGTTGCCCCAAATCGCAAAAATCAAACAATTTTCGCTAGTAAATCGACGCTGTCATTTGCGAAAAAATTATAGAAGCAAAAAAATTGGCATAACAACAAAGTTTAGCTAAGCATTACGTAAGCGTGAGCAGCAAACGTTTTTAGTTCAGTTCAGTTCAGTTTTTCTATGACAAATTGCATGGCGTCAACAAATTAAATAAATACGCGCAGCGTTAGAAATTGTTGTTAATCTTTTGATGGCATTTTGCATACAACGAACAATCGAATGAACACTCAACAGCTGTGCAAATGTATAGACTTAGTCGAGGAGGCGAAGACGAAGGAGGAGAACGAACCGTTTTCACGTAGAAAAAAACCTTTCGGTCGAGAGGTGCACACAACGCGACGTGCCGGCTGAGACTGAGTTAAGAGTTGAGAGCGCAGTTTGCTTGATGCGATGCGTTTTAGCCAAGCTAACAGCTGACTCCCCTCTCTTGCTCTTGCTCTCTCTCTAATGCGCTAACAACGAAAAGGAAAACTAGTTTCGTTTCAAATGTCTTCAACAACGAATTTGAGACAACTGTTATACGCAGTTTGCACACAAACTGTGCTACAAAAAGATTGAGAGAGAGAGAAACGCTGAGAGCAACTCTCAGAGATTTGGCTCAGCGTAATTTGTTATTCGTTATTGTATTTGTCAAGTCAGCTGATTAATCGAGTTGATATTGAATATAAATTAATTATGCCCTCAAAAGTGGCACAGAAAACAAACACACAAAGCTTTGATAGACACACTCTTCTCTCACACTCTCTGTGTCGGCTGCATTAAAATGCAATCATCCGATCATAAATTCGGCTAAAAAATGTATTTGATTTTTGAAGTTTCGTATGCACAGCGCAAACGGATGAATCTACAAAACAAATCAAGATCAACTCTACAAGTCGCAATCATTTTTTAGCGATCTCTTGACACCGGCATACAAATTGTTTTGCATCTGTCTGCACATTAATTCTCCTCGCTCAAATATATTTGGTATTTGGCGGGGGCGACTTTACAAAGTTATGAGCAGTCGAACGAACATTCGTTCATATTACAGTTAGCAGTCGAATGTGGGCCAATTGGGCAATTCGATAACCGATCAAATGACGCGTTCGTATTTGCCTTTTACTTATTGTTATTATTGGAGCTGTCGAACTAGTTCGAAAGCTGAGAACGCGCATAAATCACGCAGCGCTGAGAATAATTTTCAAAAGCGAAGCACAAATTTGGTATTCAGATAAGAATTTTGCTGCTGCTTAATCTATTGCATCTTTTTGCGATACGTTGCGATGCGATGCGATGTGTGTTGCATGCTCAAAATTGGAAATTTATATTACGCGATTAATAAATTTGAGTGGCCAAAAAGCAGAATTCGCCACGAGGTTTGAGGTTAATATGTTTTAGGGTTTGCTCATTGCAAGTGGCCGCTCACGTTTCGTTTTCGGTTTCGGTTTCTGTGTATTTGATACCCGCTGGGAAAGGGTATTTTATAACTTTGTGTCGGCAGGAAACGTATGTAACAGGTAGAATCAGGCATTTCCGACAATATCTGGTATATTTTGCACAGTTATATATGGTATATTTTGCAGTGATTGGTATTTTTTGAATGTAGTATTATATCAAATATATACCAATTATAGTATTTGGTATATTTTAGCATTTTTGTGGTACATTAATTTGGTACATTTTGCACTCTACAGTATATTTTGAATGTATTACGATATCAATATACCGAATATAGTCTTGGGTGTATTATTGGTTAGCGGGTACAGGTATACTTTAGCACTCTATGGTATATTTTGAATGCAGTACGAAATCAATATACCAAATATAGTCTTTGGTATATTTTAGTATTTTTGTGGTATATTCATTTGGTATTTTTTCAAATTAATACTGGTTAGCGGGTATCTCACAGTCGAGCACACTCGACTATCTTACTTGCTTTTTTATGGGGAATAACATATCTTGGTCTGGTCTGAAGATCTTCTCGTCGCGATAGCAGATGGCAGATTGGAAGGCGGAGGTACGCATGTAATTTCGGTGCAGTCGCTTGGCTTAATTTATGCTGTATGTTTTAAGTACTTAGTGGAGAGTCACGTTGCTGTTGCCTCAGTCTGTGGCTGTGGCAGTGCCACGTAGCCATCGTAAATGTTAATGCTTGTTGAACTGTTTGTCTACCTGTTTGGGCCAAAAACATTGTTGCAGCTAAGCGATTTGTTTGAACAACTCACTCGACTAAATGTTTACGCGCCTTGGCTTGCATAATTGGCCAGGTCGCATTTGCACTCTCATAATATGATTTATGCCTTAGGCTTTGTCAGTTTTCCATTTCTGCTGCTGCTGTTGCTGCTGCTGCTGAAGTTATATAAGCGCTCGTCTATATGCAAAGGCGCGTGCTGACCTAAAAAAGCAGCTTTCAGCTACGGTAGTTGACGCCAACGCAGCGACAAACGAAGACAGAGACGTAGATAAAACATAGAGAGAAGAGAGAGAGAGAGAGGGAGAGGAGGAGAGGCAATGCAGCGTAAACAAGTTGACTTGACAGCTAAATGCAGTTAGACATTAGATGGCCAGGTGATGAGCCTGCTTTGCCTCCCTCTTCCCTCACTCTCCTTTGGCAGCTTTGCAAATTGCCTGGACGACCCAAGAGCGACCAAAAACCGCCGGCAGTCGACTGCAGTTGCAGTACCGTTGCTTGCCACACCAACCTACATAGAAGTTGCAGCTCAAATGCTCAATCTCTCACTCACACACACACATTCTCAGTCTCGCATTCGCACACGCATATGCTTAGCAGCCAAATGCGGCGCGACGCATGCGTGTGAGGAATGCAGTTGCGATGAGATAATTGAAAACTAGTTAGAACACAGCCTATTGGCTACACAGATACCCTGTAAATGAGGCTTAGCTGTGATGCTGCTCTAATTAGATTAGGCTAATTATGCAAATAGTAGTTGTATTAACAAGTTTCAAGAGATGGAAAGAGCTTGATTAGAATTCAATTCTAACTATTTTTTGGAGAAATCCGACGCTGTTCTAATTGGCAAATTTTCAATAATTCGTTACATGCTTCCCAAATTGATTAGCTTGGATTTTTGTGTATTTAAGACCACATAATACTTAAATTAACTTCTATACTTCTATAATCATCAGTCATCTAATTTATCATTTTCGTTAATTCATTTTATTTAAAACCATTTGTTATTGCAGCTTTCTTTAAATAGCACATCTTCATGGGTATTTATTCTATGCAGAGCTTCTTAACTTACTTTTTTCTGACTTATTACTCATAATTTCTTCTTATTTCTTTACACATTTCATCTTTTTTTGTATGTGCTTTAATCTATGGTATTCTTATATTTATTTCGCTATAAGATGCCTTTTTTATTAGCTTATAAATATACTTCTAGTTTTCCCTTAAATATCTGACTTACTTGCTAAAATTCTGCTGCCAAAAATTCCGAAATATTACTACACATATACCCTATAGATTATTTTGCAGCGCAGTCAAAACCAACGCAATGTGCAAAAATTAATCTGTGGCTAGTTAATGTGCAATTCTTTAGCTGTCTGTTGTCTAGTTTTTTGTGTGCCTCGTTTTTTTGTTGTTGTTGTTGCTGAAATGTGTCAAATGACCAGTCGAGGGTCAAGCGCGGCCAATGCACGTCTCTGACCAGTGATCAGTTTGCCAGTCAGCAGAGAGTCCAAAGGCAAGTCTCCGCTTCTCTCTATCTCTCTGTGTTGGCATTTTCCAGCAGTTTTCCACGCACGCATCTTTGAGACTGCCCTGAAAACCTGTTCGTCTTGTTGTATATGTTGTTGTATTTTTCCTGCCACTTTTTCATTGTTGTTTGCGCTCATTTTCGTTACGTACAGCCGCAGAAAGCAAAAGGCATTCGAAGCAGAGACACACAGAGAGAGAGAGAGAGAGAGAGAGAGAGAATCTATGAGTCTCTCTTTTGTTGTTGCCATTAGGCAGACACACACATGGAATGCTAGCGGTTATGGAAATTCCTTTGAAGTCGTACACACACACACACACAGACAGAGACAAACGGCCTTTGTTGTTGCCGGAAAACAAAAGTCAAAGAGAAGTTCTTATTTACTGATTACTGTTGTTGTTTTCGGTGGTGAAAATTGGCCATATACTGATTTCAGATTTTCGAACTCGAGAAGGCATCATCATCATTATCATTTCGATCTTGATCTTTGATCGCCCTCATCACCATCGTCATTGGATTTATGTTTAGGTAGCATTTCTCAAAACACTTTGAAACATGACTTTGCCTGTTTTTCTTTGCGCCTTCAGCGTCGACGCCCCGACGCCCGAAAACAGAGCGTGGAATGCTCCCGACGAAAGTGTCGTAATGTGAGATGATAATAAGTTCTAAGCAGGAGTCTGGCTATCAGAGAGTTAAGTGTGGAGAAAAGTGGCGTGACTTCTGATATAGAAAACTTCAAATTACGTTGATAATTAGAATATAAATAACAGACTTTTTCCATGAGCGTGTTTATGAGTTCATGCTTTGGCCATAGTAATTGTTAAGTCGATTTCCTTATTACAAATGACTGCAGTTTGATGAGGCAGCCAACTGGCAAATGGACTAAACTGGCATGCCCAAAGGCGATTAGCTCGCCAATCAGTATGTGAAATTGTGTTTTATAGTCGCCTCCAAAGTTTAATGCAAGGCTAATGCAGCTGCTTGTAAAATCTAATGTTTCTTCTCCTTCTACTTATTCTTTTAGCTTTAGCTAGCATTTCTTTTTCGCTTCTCCCACTTGAAATTTGATTTACATTTCACAATAAGTGGAGTCATGTTTTCGCTATTGTGACCACACTGTGTGCAGCTGTACAGAAATTAGCGGGACATTTGCGCAATTGCATTCAGAACAGTTAGGCAGACAAAAGACTTAGGCAACGAACTTGCATAAATTTTCAGCTGGCTGCGCATTAAACAGAGACAAACTCGTTGCTGCCGCCGCTGTTGTAAATTAATCAAATGGCCGCACAACGGTAAACGAAATTATGTAATGCAAGCTGCTGCACCCCCTCTTTGCCTTCCCCCCTTTTCGGAGTTGTCTTCCCCTTCGGGTTGCCTTGCAATGCGACTCAGCGAAGCGTTTTAAACAGCTAAACACTATACAAGATTTTAAACACTTTGTTCGACTCCCCCGCACACTCTCCCTTCGGACTCGATTTCTAGCTTCTATTGAGGGGCGTTCTGGACACTTTGGGCCAGGGCTATGGCCACAGCTCTTAACTATGTTCATAATGGTAAGCGATATGCATGCGCGAAGCGTGTAAATAATTAGACTCGCTCATAGACAGCAAGAGAAAGAGAGAGAGAGAGAGAGAGAGAAAAGAGACTAAAGCAAAAGCGCGCAATGATTAAGAAGTTTTTGGTTTTGCTTCTTTTTGTTTTCATGTTTCATGTGATACGATTCTCCCCGTGGTTTGTTTTTTGTTCTATTGCTTCCTCTTGTTCGTCTACTGCTATTGTTCTTGCTACTGCTGCTGCTCGAGTCCGAAAAAAGGCATTTTACTGAAGCATAACTTTACTTTTGCGGCGTCAAGTTAATTTTTATGGTTATAACATTCATTTGTTGGTAATTATGACTAGCCAGGAGGAAGCATAGAATGATGGCAGCTGAGTAAAGCGCACTTTGTAATTAGACATTGAGGCAAGCTCTGCTCAGCTCTGTTCGGTGTGGCAAGCTTAAGAATTGCGGTTGCCTCTTCTGCTGCTGCTGCTGTTGCTGTTGCTGTTGCTGAGATGGGCCAATGAACTGCTGCCGTCCAACGAACTTGATTTGGTCTACGACTTTTTGTATGCCTCTTTCACTACTTGTATATAAGTGTATGTGTGTGTGTGTGTGTGCATGCAAATGTGTCTCAGGCAGCGCCCTGGCGAAAGGTCACCCAATGGCGGCATGACAACAACAACAACAACAACAACAATAACAACAGGAACAGCAACGGCGGCAACAGCAACAGCAGCAGCGGCAACAATTACAAAATATGCGTTAAAATGCATGCCGCATGACTCGACACGACCAGCAACAGCAGCAACAACAACAACAACAACCACAGCAAGAACAACAGCAACAGCAGCAGCAACAGCAACAAGCAAAAACTGAAATAATATGGCCACAAATCGTGATAAGCAACGCCGGGCAAAATATAAGAAAAAAAACTTAAAAAAAAATACTAAACAACAACAGCAAAGATATTGGCAAACATTGCCAGCGACAACAACAACAAACAAATATGTCTTTGAGCCTAGCACTCCGAATGGGAAATACTCTAAGAACTAAGGGAAACATAAAAGGAATAAGGTATCTAATAATGTTCTATTTCTAAAAGCTTTCTTTAGTTGTAGACAGCTGTATAGAATCGAATTTGTTGTAGCATTATTTCCATTTTTACTAGAAAACGAAGTTCGATAAGCTTAAAGTGCTAAAGATGCTTTTAACTCTTTTATGATTATAACTTTTTTAGATAAAAACTCTGTTTTATAATTGCTAAAGATGTTTGTAACTTTCTTACATTCACATTCAAATTTTTTCTCTCTTTTCTGAACTATTTCCCTTGAGTAACATTCTAGCTACCGCCCATAAAATGATCAGAATATTGCCCTTAATTGAGCAATGAATGTCGAAATCAATCGGTTTGATTTTACAATTCGCACGCACTCGATGAGTTCGTGAAATATTTGAACATACCTCTAGAAGATATAAACAATTACAGCTTGAGCTGATTCCCAGGATTAAGAGCGAATCAGCGCAGCACATTAGATTTTATAGGCACGAGAGAGAGAAAACTAGCATCAATCGTTAAAATTGGCTTAGAATCTCATGATATGAAACACTTGCAGCCCAATTGGAAGCCACTTGTTCGTAGTTTTATGGGCTCAATAATGTGTGCGTTGAATAGATCGCAGGATGAATGAATAGTTTGGTTGAAGTTGCAGGTATAGTAAACACTCTCATAAAGTTGGAATGCCCAAGTGCCCAAGAGTAATCGCAAAGTGCAGCGAACGTGGCGCAAAAAAAAATAAATAAAAGAAACAGGCTTGGCCAGGGCAACAAACAAATGGCCCAGGACTGAGGCAGCGACAACAACTGCGAGTACAACTGAAGCAGAGTTGGGTGCAAGGTGGTGGCTGAAGAGGGGGGAGGAGAAAGGAGACTGGGGCCCGGTCAGCATTTTGTGAACCACTCTATTTATCAGATACGGAGGCCGTGGCCCAACTAGTTGGCTCAATTGCTAGTTGGCCAGTGTATCGTATCGTATCGTAACGTGCTCCTCTCCTCTCCCCTTCCCATCCTACTCTCTAGCTGCCTCTTTGCCTCCTACTCCTTGCATACAATATTATTGAGCGATTTTTAGTGCCGGCTGCGCGGTTCGCTCATATTTTGTTTTGATGGCGCGCTGAAAGTCAACTGAGAGTGTGTGTACACAACTTTGTGTGTGTGTGTGTGTGTGTGTACGCGTGTGTGTGTGCATGTGTGTTAGTAGTAAAAGTTGTTGCCGTTGTTATGTAGAGTGAACGACCATCAAGGTAAAACCGAACCGAACCAAACCGAACTAAACAATGGCCAAAGCCAAAGTCGTCGTCGTGCTCCGTCTCCAACTTTAGCTCCTTCTCTAGCCAGAGCTCCAGGTGAATGTGCTGCTGCTGCGGCTGCTGCTGTGTCTCAGCCACTGACTGTGGGGTGTAGCCCGCAGAATTGTAACGCGTTTCTTTTAGCCAAGTCTCAACTCAGTTGGCTGTTGCCCACCTCTCTTTGTTATTGTTTTTGCTTATTTGTTTCTACGTATTAATAACATGTTGGATGCAATCGCAGCCTGGTTAAAAATATGCATACCACGACTACCAGAGGGAAAGAATTATGAAAGGACGGAGAGGGGAGCAGAGGGCAGCGGGGGGCTAAGGCGAGGGAGACGCCGCGGCGTGCGTGTAACCGCCCTGGACATTGAGCAGAGCTTGAGCAGAACTCGCCACTCAGAACTCGCAACGCGCAACTAATAATAGTAATACAACCGGCAATAATAAGTTTTAATCATCATGATAATGGGCTCTCTGCTTAAATGCGCTGCAGAGACCCCCGACAACAAAAATCTGGGAACAGTTCACAGCTTATTTGCTGCATTTCCCATCAACGAAAATTCTCAACTTTTTTTCACACTGATTCTGTGTGTCGCTGTCTGAGCTGCGATTTTGATGTCTCCATAAAAATCTCGCTGAAGTGTGTGTGTGTGGCATATAAGTTGGCGTATTTTATAAGTTTTTGCTTTTAAGCCGCACTTTTTTGTGGGCGTTACATTTGGAGTGTTGCCCTGCGAGATTCTCTTCAGACTTTGTTGCTAAGCCGAGACAGCTGACTCATTTCGCAATTGGAACACATTTCACAAGAAAAGACATGCTGCAGATAAGATTAACTCCATTCAGAAAGGCTCTTGTTGAACTTCCTAGCTTCAACATCACTTCAAGATCTACAAATTAGCTTTGTACTTACGAAAAGTGTTAAAGTTGTCTACCCTTATCTGTGATCTGCTTAATCATAAATTTACTATTATTATGATTGGAAATGGAAGAAGAACACAAACTGGCGAAGAATCTCTCGTTAAGCTGGTAAATTATTTACCAAATAACATTCTATATTTTATTTTATTCCCACTTTACTGAAATTACAGCGTTTCTTTGGCTTTTTATTGCTCTTTGAATTGACTTGGAAATCAAATGAGTTTTTTATGCGCCAGCCAGACGCGACTGACTTTGTCACTGGCCGTAAAAGTGTAATAAAAGTTGAATTGGGAGTAGAGAACTAGGAGGGATTAGAAATGGAAATTGAATTAAAGCGAGCCAGATAAATCTCGTTGCAAGCACTTTCGTTTGATTGGAAATCTCCCAAAGAGTTTTGTTGCTCAGTTTAGATATGTTTGTCAGAGGTCTGAGCTGTGTGTGTGAGATCATCAATAACGACACGCACGCATCAATGGAGACTCAAGTCACGTCTCGAGGCAGAACAGAAGGCAAATAGAGAAGGCGAAGCAAAGCGAACATATGTTAAATAAAAATCCTATTAAAAGCTTACGACAAAAAAAACAAAAAAAGCGAAAAAGGCGCAAATATATTTTGTTAATGGCAAAACGAATGGCAATCTACCCTCTCTCTTTTTGCTCCCCTCTCTCACTAGGTGGTTTGCCTCTCCCCCGCTTTTGACATGTGCGTGTCTTTGAACTTTCGCATTCAATTTTCATGGGGTAAAACAGAATTCGTGCAATTCATTATGAAGAAGGCCAAAAACCTATTGACAGTAATTGCGTTTAATAACACTGCGCGATTTACCGTTATGCGTTACGAGTAGCCAAGGGGAACTCTAAGAGCAAATAAGCATTAATCATTAGAGTCAACTTCTTCTTAAAAATTGACTTCAAAATAATGTGAGAGTCAGGCCTCAGGTCTCCTCCTGCTTCTTCTTCTGCTGCTGCTGCTGCTGCTCTTCTAACTTATGCAACACTTAAATTTTATGCTAACCATAAATATTCAGCATCGTCCCGGACGTCAGAGAGGAAGCAGCAGCCTCTGCTGTTTTATGCATCGATTAAACTAATTAAATTGTCATAAACTTGAATTTGAAACCTGAACAGTGGCAGGTTTTTTGTGTCCCAAGTCTTTGGCTTGGCCTTAGAACTTTTCAACTATTTTTAGTTATTTGTTTTTGTGCTTCAAATTAAGGTCAACGCTAATAGATGGCATTTATTAAAGCGACGTATTTAATACTCTACAATGTTAATGTGGGGTCTGCTACATAAATGAGTTCGTTTATATTACACCAATTAAAGTAGATTCAACTCGGTTGCAGCATAATAGAAAGTTTGTGCCCTAAGTCTTTTGTTTTACACTGAAGAATTGTGCTTGTAAGTAATCAAATTAAGCTAATGGCACATATTTATAAAACAGGAATTAAGCTGGCTTCAACGTTGTTGCCAGTTTGTGTCTTAAGTCTTTTGTTTTGCTCTAGAGAATTCTGATTTTAAGTAATCAAATCAAACCAAAGGTCTCTCTAACTTCTATCGAGGTATGTGCTAGTCAGTCATTTAGCTTTTGTTCAACTAATAGATTCAACTTTGTTTCAAGTTTGTTTCCTAAGTCTTTTTTTTCACTGCAGAGAATTGTTTATCTAAGTAATCAAGTTAAGGGAATAATTTATAGTTCAGACTATTAAAGAGTCTCTCTAACTTCTAGCGAGGTATTTGCTAGTCAGTCATCTAGCTGTTCAGCTGAGATGCGTCAGCTGTTGAGCTCTTTGGCTCGCTGGCTGCTTCTAATGCCCAGCGACTGTTCGTTCTGTGACGCAAGTGTCCGCAAATCTGTAGCGCGATATGCGAACTCAAGGCGAGCAACTCAACTTGGTAGCGAACTCAACTTTGGCCAGCGGCCAGGCAATGCACGCCACGATTTAAATTAATTTAACTTTTTGGCAACTGCGTTTTGTTTGTTATATGCAAATTTCATTTTGGTGCCCAAGCAAAAGCCAAACAAATAAAACAAACCCGTTTTTGCTGCTGACATTTAAAAGTTCGCCGAGTTCTATATGAACTGCGGGCGCCCACTTCAAATCGGCTTGGGAATTGAGAGCGAGCGGAATTGTAACTGCGAGCTGTCGATTGCTGCCAATTGGTAACTGTAAACCGTTAATTGTGACTTGTGAATTGTGATTGCATCATTGGATAATTTCACAAATTCATGAAATGCCGTGTCTGATCGCAATTCCTTTTTCATTTCATGGAAACGCCAGACACACGCATTATATATGTAGGTATAATATATAAGTATATTTTTACAAGCATCGACAAGTTACCAAAAATAGTCAATTGTCCGATTTTGGTTTATTTTGATTATTTATTGACAGTTGCCCGTTATGTGGCGTTTCATTTCGTTTCGTTTGGTTTCGTAAATGCCAAATGACGCGAACCCCGCCCAAATACAAGCCGTCTCCAGCTCAATCTCGAACTGAATCTCAGCGTCAACACGAACAGCTTTCACTTCTTTTTTTTTGTGTGTATGAAGCCAGCAATTGCATTTGTTGTTGACTTAGTTGTAATGTAGTATGTGGAGTGCTGTGTGCTGTGCTGTTAAATTTGCCACAGTTTGAATTTGTGGCAAGTCAAGTTCGTGTCTTGAGTCTTTCGTTGCGCTCGTGCTCAACACAACACAAAAAACAACACAACTGGTGGCCCACCCCATATCCCAATTTCAGTTCAGAGAGACAGAGAGAGAGAGAGAGAGAGAGACCCCAAGAGAGGGGGCGTATGGTAATAATCATTTTGCACGGACTCCGTCTCCATCTCTGTCTCTCTGTCCCTCTTTAGCTGTCTGGCGGCACGAAACTTTGTAGGTAAATTGCGCTTAATGATTATGTTCAACGGGCTTTACATTAATAAATATATTGCTGGACCTGTGGCCAGAGCCTACTGCTCAACTCTGGCACATGGACACCAAAAATAGCCACAGCAAAGGTGCTGGAATTTATGTCTCTCTCTCTGTCGGTCTCTCAGTCTCCTTCTCACGCAACGGAGGCAGAATGCGCCGCCTTGAAATGACTTTAATTCAATTAGGAGCTGCTGTAATTTACGATCAACTTGCGCCCATCACCCTAATAGATTTATTTTTAAGACCCCGGTTTCTCTCTGCTCCCTTCTCACTTCCGTCAATGGAAAATTACTCAATATTAGGTCGAATCACGCTTTACTTAATCGTCTTTGCTTATACTTATATGCGGAATTAATATCTCTCTTTGTTGTCGATCGCGTTGCTAAACAAAAGTTTGCAGTTGTTGCTCGCCCACTCCAAGGTTGTGTCTATTCAGGCGGCAATGCGAAATTTGTTTGCAATTCTCTTGGCTTTTCAATGAAACCCAAGACAAACGCTCAATTAATTTATTTTCTCCCCTGCGCACGCCCGCTCCGTTAAGAAAATAATGAAATGCAGAAAAAAATAGCAGAATATAAACAAACAAAATCGCCAAAAATAAAAAACAATATATATAAATAAATAGTAGAAACTTGTTCGCAATTCCGCATAGATCAATCAGCGGGAGGTGAAGTCATTGTGAAAGACTTTAAACGAGTGCTCGACTCGCAGATTCCCTGTAGAATGTGCCAGATTAATAAGCAGTCAATCATTCCGAAATGAAGTCTAATTCGGGTGCTAAAAAACTTGATTACTCTAGTCTAACCACTTTTTCAGCTTAGAGGGTATTCAAAAGCAATTAAAAGTGTGAACTTTTGATGAAATAAATTTGAGTTCATTGCGATTGCTGCAAACGTTTTTCATACCCGCTACCCATAGGGTAGAAGGGTATTATAACTTTGTGCTTCTTATATCAGTATACCAAATTTAGCCGAACTGTTTTGCTTTTATTTAAAATGTGTAGCGGGTATCTGATAGCTAGCTTTCTTACTTGTTCGCTTTATAGGGTATACAAAAGTAATTTAAAGTGTGAATGTTTTGTGAAATAAATTTGAGTTCAATGCGTTTTTTGTTTTCTCTTTGGCGCCTTTGCTTTGATAATAAATGCGCATTTCAATTGAGAATAAACAATAGCAAGTATTTAAATATATAATTAAACTTGAAGATTTATTATATATTAATTTTTTTGATGGCGATTTCATTCGCGACCTTTTTGCTGGGTGTATAAAGTACATATGCCCCCGATAATTGCTCATCTGCTAGTGCGTTGAAGAGTAAAGTCTAAAATGCGAAAATAATTGCCAAAACAATTAAAATTATCAACATACATACATTTTATTTCTTCTTTATTCATTGTGAACCTCCCTCAAGTGTTTTTTTTGCAGTGTTTTGTAATATGTTTTGTTTTTTTCTTTGTGACCTTCGAGGGGCGGTTGAGATTACGGCGTCGCTTCAATGGTCAGCAAAAAGCTGTCTGACTGATTGACAGATTGTCAGACTGACAGCCGATGAGCTGAGCAATGTGCTTAATAATACTCACATATGTAGAAGTTGTTTCATATGATCATTAAGATCAGATTTTAATCGCTGACTATGAGTAATTTAATCGCGGTTAACGCTAAGTGTCTGATTTGTCAGAATCAGAAGCAGCATATCATTATTTTAGACACAAGCTAAAGCTGATCTAATTCCATTACGCATTTCGTTCCCCTTTGTTGGGTTTTAAAACCTCGCTCAAAATATTGAAACACTTTGTAATTTATTTAGAAAAACCACAAGCGATTGAACTGCCAAAGCGCAAAGTAATAAATAAATTAATAGTCAATAATTTCGAGTGTCAAAAGCGAATTGAACTCGACTTCGATCTTAACTTGTTTGCGGTTGGCGTTGAGTTAATTAATTGTGTGGCTTTGTGCCTAATTTATGCTAATTGGCTGGCAACGCGACTTCAATTTTACCTAATGCTAATAATTAAATGTTGTGATATTTTGGGGAGAAAAAAAACTTACCAATAATTTGTTGTTACTCATTTCTCCGCAAAAGAAAAATCTTGTGCTGCTTTTTGTTTGAAGTATTTCAGCTGCTGCTTTTCTTCGTTGCTTAAACACTGTTTGAATGATATTATTTTGTTGTTGTTTGCACTTTGTATTATTTATTTGTGTAAATATTTCTGGTGCTCAGTGTAAGCGCATTTTACACACACACACACATGCACAAACACACGCGCAGAGCAAAAACACAACGCGTTGTTCTGCTTTGTTTTCTTGAATATTGTTTTGGGCAGTTTTCCTGGTTAAACGAAATTGAAGTTGAGTTAGGAGTTTGTTTCTTATGCAATAGCAACGCCAACGCGGAGCAAAAGAATCAATTGAATGCAATTTGAGTGGCCATAAATAGTCAGGTAAGCAAAGTGGGCGCACATTTATCATCACTGAAAGTCTCTTCGCATTGCATTGCATTGTTTTGTGTTGTGTTGTTGCATGCCTCAGCAATTGGCTGGCTGGCTGGCCATTATTTGTTTTTTGTGTGTGTTGCTCGAACTGTTTCAACTGTTTGTGCATGTTGCCCCATTGCTACGATTGCATACAAATTGCATAGGAGTCGCCACGCGGGGATCATTTGTTGTGTTGGCGTTTAATTTGCCAATTTTTATGAATTATTACGACGAGCAACGCAAAAAGGGCCGAAGCCAACAGAGACGAGGCGACACCAGAGACAGTCAGACAGTCGAAGAGTTTGTTCGATCTTGGTCGAGAGGAGACGAAGACTCTTGATCTGTTTGCCCTGCCACAATTTGCATCTGCAACAGCAGCAGCAGCATCAGCAGCAGCTTCATTAAGCGCTAAATTTAGACAGGCAGCGTCCATAGTGCTCGCTCGAACCTGAAGCTGAAGCTGAACCGGATATGGCTTAATGCAACTGCAACAGCAGCAACAGCGGCAGCAACATCCAAGACTTGGCCATTGGGCAGGCCTAGACCAAATTCTTGGCTACAGCTTTATTTAAACACAATTATTTGCATGTTGTTGTTGTTGTTGTTGCTGCTGCTTCACTTACACATAAATTTGCATGTGCTACAAATTTGCTGCTGTTGCTGCTGCTTCGACTGTTTCAGCTTCAGCTTCAGCTTCAACTTCAGCTTCTGCTTCGGCAGTTGCCTCGCATTGATGTTGTAATTTAGTTAATTTTGCCTATTCCAAGGTGGCAGCAAGCCAGCAACAATAACAACTTTAGCAGCTTCCAGCTCAGCTGCTGCCGATGCTGATGCCAATTGCGGGGCGGCGGCTCGTGCTCAGTTAATATAAAGTTGTTCGGGTTCACTTTTGCTTTGCTTTGCAGCGTTGGCGTTGCCTTTTGATTGTTACTTCTGATTCTTTTTTGCTATGTTTCTTTGTTTTGTTTCTTGATTTCTGCTTTCGATGCAGTCACAACTTTGTTGCAGTTCCACTTTGATTTTATTGCCTTCAATTTAGCTAATTGCATTTATGCGCTGAGCATAGCGAATGTTTCATGCACTTCGCGAATAAAAGCTTTACACACAGTCGTAACTAAATGCTAGCACAACTATTTGATTTTTAACAACATAATAAAATTAACGTTTTTATTAACTTATAAAAATAGCCAAGAAATTTATTTATTTGTATAATTTCTGCACTTTAAGCTCCTTTTGTAAATGCTCAGTTTAAATATTCTTTAAGTATTATATAAAATTATATTTAATCAATTTATATTTTCAGCTCCATTTATAAGTACTCTGTTTTAATATTGTTCAAGTATTATATAAATTGATATTAAATCATTTCTAATTTACAAAAATTTTGTTTAAGTTAACCATTTTTTTTTAACAATTATTTTATAATAAAAAAATTTGGGATATTTTCATTCAATATTCAGCAAAGCTAAAATTGATTCAAATATTTTTCAAATATTATATAAATTGATATTTAAGCATTTCTAATTTACTAAAATGTTGCTTACACTTCCAAAACATTTTTTATATTTAAAGAAACATTTAAAATTTTTCAAAATGTAATGATATTGAACAACACTTTTTTTCTTTCAAGAAAAAATTCTATTTTTTCAAAAATTCAATAAAGTCGAATAGCATTTTATTTTTCTTTCCAAAAATTTTAATAGCTTCTAAATTTAATAGAATTAAATTAAATTTTTTAAAGTTTATTCCACTTTAATTTTGTAAGAGATAAACTTTTCTTATTTTATAAAATTATATTTTTGAATTAATTATTAATCGTATTCATTTCTTTTATTGCAGCTTGCAATCCAATTCATGTAAGTTTTACAAATTTTAATTTTATTTAAATAGTCTTTAAAAAAATCAAATAGTTTTTGCCAAGGTCACAAAATATCATTTTATTATAATTTGGTATTTTATTTTATCTCTCTCCGACAAGAAAACTCATTTAAAGTATATAAATATTTAATTACAGTCATTAAATTGAGTTGTTATTAAATTTTAATAATTGTAATTAAATTCAATTGTTGAGTTCACACGCACAAGCACATTCGCGAATTTTCCAAGATGTTTAGATGTTTTTCGTTGATAAGGATCAGCGAAGATAGATTTTTTTCGCAGCGTTGCGCGAGTTGTGTCTCGGTAGTAAGCGCGACTCGGAATGTGGCAAGATGCGCAAGCGCTGCCGCAATGAGCCTCCCAGATGGGAGAAGACGACGACGACGTAAGCGACACGACGAATGACGTAAGCTGGCTGACGGGGGTCGGTCAACGAACGGACTACGTAAGCCAGTGTGAGAGCGAGACAGCAATAGGCTAAGCTACTTGCAACTCAGCTACTTACTGAAGAATTTATCGAGCAGAAGACGACGACGACGACAAGCAAAAATACACAGCACTTCTCACGGCGAGGTGCGCAACAAGACTGAGCGCGAGCGCCTTCGCAGACTGAGATTATAAAAGACGCAGATGCAGCATTAGACAACGTAACCAAAAGACTGAGAGAGAGAGAAGAAGAAGCAGACTGTGAGAGAGAGAGAGAGAAGTTGTGGGCTCACCACACTTGAACTTGACCAAATGCACAAATTGCAGAGGCGACTCGAATTGGCAGCAACACAACACGTGAGTGAGAGAGCGTGCGACTAGCTTCTCTCACTCTCTTCTCTATGCGTTACTCGCTCTCTTTGACTCTCTCTGAGCATGTAAACAATCTCGCTGACGTTCCAGCCAGCAACTGACGAACGAGTTTTGCTTTGGTGCGAATCACGTGGCCGGCTTCGGTTTGTTTTGGTTTCGTGCGCCGGGGCGAGCTTTGTTTACAGCTGTGACGTCATCGTTTTGACACTTCCAATTGGCAGCAGCAGCAGCAGCAGCAGCGGCAGCGACTGCGACTGCGACGTCAGCGTCGCGCTGCGTCGTGGTGAGTTTCGCATTCCGTATGCGCTGGCCGAAACGTAAGACTTAAGCAACGAACTTGACTGGCAACAAATAAAATGATATTGAATTTCATTTTAAGGTTTGGACACCGTGCAAATTGTTGTTCTTTTCTTTTGGCTCGCCAAAGCCAACAACACACAAAGCACACACATTTGTCTGGCTTTGAAATCGGCTTAAAATCAACGCCTGCGTGGGTGTCCCAAGCGTCTGTTGTGATTCCACAAGAGATGCCGACGACGTCGACGGTGTCCCGCGACAAGCATAAATCCATCCATGCGCTTATTAATGCTCTGTGTCAAATTTTGGCATTCGATTTCATCGACCAATCGAGTGCAATGACATCATGTAAAAGGCGCTAATCATACAGAAATGTTTGCGTTCGTGTTCTATCATTAATTACAAGCGAAGCAGCGAGGTAGGTGAAAGGCAATTGAGTATTTGGACACGCATTTAAATCTTTTTTTAGTTTAGAACTTATTCTTAGTGGACTCTTCTAGATAATTATGATAATTATGTGCTATGATAATGCAATTAAAATAATTATAACTAATTAAAATAATAGTAGTACTCTTCCTATGTTCACACTTCTAGCGAATTCATTGCTTTCGCTTTTTTTTTTGTGCGCTGGCACTTCAATTACTTCCCATGCTACATATTGTTGTATGATTCAGGGTCACTTCTTCATTCATTTCATATTTACACGTCCATTTTGTGGTATGTTGAGTGATGACCTAAGTGCCACATGTTTTCGCTTCACAAAGCAACAAATCATCTGCTCATGTTCGTCTTTTGTGTGTGGACAACTCTTTAAGCCCGCATGTAAATTTAGAACTAGCATCTAGAACCCGAAATTAAGCCTAGACTTTGTCGTTGTTTCCGCGACATTAAGTTAAAGGTAACAAATAAGAAAGCTACAGTTGAGTGAGCTCGACTCTGCGATACACGCTAAGCATTGTAAATTAAAGTGAAACACTGCGGTATTAATTATATAATATTTCAAATTCATAAAGTACAAAATTACAACAGAGTGTCAAATATACCACATTTTCATCCAAAGTATAAATAGTGGTACCTTAAGCTAAACATATTTAGATTTTAAAAAAGTTCTTTTGGATTTCTGCTTCTTTTTTGTCTCCCTTTGAAATTTCTTGCATATAAGAAATATAAGAAATAAATTGACATTAAAGCTGGCATTATACTTTTATACAACTCACATTTAGCAAGAGGCAAATATGAGTATTATTAGCTAGAATTCTTAGACTTGCTTAACAGATTTCATTTCATATAAAATCTTTCTCTTTTTAGTCCCTCAAAAGTATTTATTCTTGCTAACAAAGTTGCTACTTCCTGTTGGCTTAACTGTGATCTAGTTCGTGTCCTAAGTCATTTGTTTGTTACGCTTTAAAGTGGGCGCAGCATTTGATTTAGTGCATTTTTTTCGAGTGTCTCAATCAAAAGTCGGTAAATGTAAATGTAAATGCGAAAGAGAATGCAACACAATGAACGCAAGTGCGACTGTGAATGCGAATGCGACTTTGAATGCAAATGAATATCGTGACGCCGTTGACCCGCTTGCGTAACTGGCAGCCCACTTCCTTTGAGCTTTGCTGCTCAAGTTGTTTGTGGCAATTAGTGAATGCAAACAGCAGCAGCGGCAGCCGAAGCAGCTTAAACATAAATACAAGTACCCATAGACCCATACTCGAACTCGCGTTTGTTAGCACTTCTAACTAATTGAATTAGCGCCAACTACAATTAAGCAAAGAGGCTCGAGACGCGCCAAAGAAGAATCTGTGTTTGTCCAAGATTTTTATGTGCATTTAATTATTGTCAGCTTGGCATTGGCAAACTCTGCTGCTGCTGCTGCTGCTGATGTCAAGCAGGCACACGAATGTGGGATAAAAATGGAATCAAAATGTTGAATTTATGCATTCATATAACGCGATCTGCGCTTTACAGCCGCCACGTTTTATGAGTGTTGCTTGCGAATGCGATGCGTGCGAACAAAGTAACAAATTCCCAAATGGACTTTGGCACTTTTATAGGGGGCCAAGCGCAGAGGCTCGCCAGTCGTAGTTCGCAGGACACACAGCTCGTGGAGTTAAAGTGGCTGCTAGCTGGGCGAACTCGGGCTGCCAGGGCGCTGTCAGTTTCAATTTGAATGCTCAACTTAATCCGCGCGCGTCACTCTCGAAGAAGAGCTGCCAGCAGCTCTCATTCTCATTCTGATTCTGATTCTGATTCTCATTCCCATTCCCAACTGAAGTGTGAGCTGTTGGGATGGGGTTGCTTGTGAGACGCGTCTAGGCAATTTGCGCGGCGGCGTCGGCGCGTCATCAAAAGCAAAAGTAGCCTCAGTTTCACAGCCTCTCTGCAAGTCAAGTGTTTTGTCTGTCTGTCTGCCCGTCAGAGAACCCATATTCAAAATTAATTTCAGACAAAGTTGAAATTTTTTAATTACGGGTTTCACTTGCGACGCCACTGCGATTTTATGACTTAGAGATGAACTCGTGAGGACGTTGTAAATAATAATACGTGCGCTCATTATAAGTAGCTGATATTGTATTAACTTATTGTTAAAGTTGCATTAGTTCTTTAGATAAAAGCAGTCGAAACCGAAATTTATTAGTAGAGAAAATAGTCGAAAGAAGACCACAAAGTAATGGCATATTTTTATAATATTTCTTAAGAATTTATTTGCTGTATTGCCATCTCTAGCTGACGCGTTCTCTCTCTCTCTCTCTCTCTCTCTCTCTCTCTCTCTCTCTCTCTGGGGGTTGGCCCGCTTTTGGCTTAAGTCGACCCCGTTGGCTTAATTGAATTCCAGGCAAGTCGCATTCGCATTCGCATTCGCAGTCGAAGTCCCCTCAGAAGTCATGCGTGAGACTCGTGTGGTCCTTGCTGGCAAATTGATTTGTTTACAATGTCGTGGATAACGTGTTGGTTTTTACAGTTAAAATTGAAAAATGAAATTGTTGCATGCTCGTTGTAAATTAAATCCGATCCTATCCGATCCGAATGCTGAAGGTCCCCTTTCATCCATGTAAGCCATAAGGGATATCCACTCAAGTAGCAGCAACTTAAGTAGTTTTAATGAGGGGTCTACAGACTACAGACTGCAGTCTGCAATCGCCTGTCTTTTCATGTTGGATCTGTTGCAGGTACAGTTGAGCCGCGTCAGGTGTTGTTCGTGGCTGTCTAGGCAACTCTGGGAGTTGTCGCGCTGCCAACAGTAGCTTTGATATACAATGATTGATTGCACCCGCCGTAAGTTGCAACAAGCAATTAAGAGTCGAATCGAAAAGCCACACTTGACACACTTTTTCGGTTGGAGGATTCGGAAATGGCAGCTATGAATTTGCGACCTGGTTAATTGACAGCCAGCAGAAAGCAGCAAACAGAAAGAGTTGCAGCCAACACTTTTCACATGACTGCAAGAATGCACGACCGAATATTAGAGGCAAATGATGGCCAGTGATTTGAAGAACCTGTTGGCGCTTCGATCCTGCCGAGCAGCTTGAACAGAACCTGATCGCGCACTGATCATGGGTTATTTGCAAGCTAGGCAGAAGCAAAAGAAGGCTGGCCAAAGCTATGGCTAACCCATAAAAAAATCGACGCGCGGTCGTTGGCCGGAGGTGTCACAGAGCCGCAGGGCGTTATGGGCAAGCTCAAGCTCAAGTTTGAAGCTACTGATTAGCGCCGCTTTGGCATGCAGACGACCAAATGACGCCCGACATTGTGGCTTGCTTGTGGCTGCGTGCTGCAGCGATAAAGTATAGACACACGTGTCTGTGGCAAATGCGGCAGCACTTTGGCATTAGAATAAGTGATTGGCTAATTGCACTTGATGGTCAGCAGCACCAGCAGCAGCAAGTTCGTTGCCTAAGTCTTTTGTTCTAGTGCTAAGAACAAACCAAGCAGTGCTGTTCAAACTGTGCTGCCGGTGGCGAAAATTCCAAAAACGCCAGCTGTCAGCACATGAACACAGCACAGCACTTGGTGAGCAGCAAGTTCGTTGCCTAAGTCTTTTGTTCTCTTCATCAAGTTTGACAAACAGTGCTGCGCAAACTGTGATGGACAAATAAGTATCAAATATAGAATGTTCTGTTGTCTAACTAGAGTGGATGGACAGCAGCAAGTTTGCTGCCTAAGTCCTTTGTTTTTTTGGCATATGTTTGTGAGGCGTTTCTGCTCAAACTGTGCTCAGTAAGCAGATGACGAAAGCGGGTGAGCTGCAAAGTTCATTGCCTAAGTCTTTTGTGGAATGCTGGTCACACTGTGCTGTATGGATAGATATCAAATATAGAATGCTAAGTTGACTAATAACATTGGGTGGTCAGCTGCAAGTTCGTTGCCTAAGTCTTTTGTTCTCTGCCATACGTTCGGCAGTCAGTGCTACTCAAACTGCGCTGGCGGTGGTGAACATTCCGTAAATACCAACTGTCAACACTTGAGCGCCAAATGAGCCATAAACAGCCGCAGGGAGAAGACAGAAACAACAGCTAAAAGAGCAGCAGCCATTTGTAAATGCTAATTAGAAATGCAAGAACAACAGCGAGCTGCAGTTGCAAGTCATAAATTGTGGCAAACAGGCAAATGAACTGTCAACTGAAGTATGCGCCTGCAAGCGAGATGATCTACGGGCAGGGCGTTGTCGGAGGAGGAGTGTGTGGCTTTGTGGCAAGTGGCGAGAAGAGTCGAGTGTGTGGCAAACACGCGCGCGCCAAATAACACACACAAATAACAATAAATCAGCGGCAGCAGTTGCAGCTAAAAGCGACTCCTGCAGCGGCAACGAGGCGTGGCAGGTTAGAAAATACTTTTTAGCTGTCAATTTGGCGCGAATCTTGAGTGCCGCATGCCACACCCACACATTTGTTTGCCCCCAACTACAAGCAGGCTAAGACAGAGACTGTGATGGAGATGAAGACTAAGACAAAGACTGAGACTGAGACTGAGGCAAGCGGCTTCTAATAAGCAACTCTTTGTTTGATTAGCATTTTGGGGTTGCAACCTCAGCTCGATTCCTGACCGACTCCCGACTGCTGTAAATGGACTTTTGTTAGCCACTGTGCCACAATTTGTGGCGCAAATTGCTAGCAACAAAACAAAAAAAAAACTCATTCACAAACAATCATAACACTGACCTCAATTTCCTGCCAGCATTTGCAATCACATTTCCATCTGCCTTTCCAGTTAGTTCCCAGTTCTGAGTTCTCAGTTCCCAGCTCATCGAGTCGGCAACTCGACAACTCGCCAACTCCCAGCTCTCCCTGCTCCCAGTTTTTTTTTTTCTCTTGCTTTTCTCCCAGTTGTGTAATTCTAATCAGAGCCGCTTCGCAATTATGACGGAACGCTGCGAAACATGAAAAATCAATAAAAGCACAAACATCATTTCTACTTAACTTCTTTGCTTTCAAATACGCTGCCCCAAAGAGTTAGTGTGACAAGATGACAAATTTTGTCAATGAATATAAATATAGTAGAAGATATTTCCTCTCTAAATGAAGCTATCAAATCAATTTCAAACTTCGTTTTCAATGATTATAATATTATATATACGCGCTACCCATAGAGTAGAAGGCTTACATTTATCATTCTACGATATATTTGCAAATCAGTAGTATATCTACATAAATATTAAATGTAATTCATTGTTAGTAGTTTTGTAGTATATTAGTTTTGCATACTTTAAAATTATACACATACCCAGATATAGCCTTCTAGTTCTTCATTTTCTGTTTAAGCGTATTACTTTCAATTGCTTTGAAAAGTGTAGAGTATCAGCTTCTCTGCGTGCCTTTTGCGTATGCATAGTTGTAGTTATTTCTGCTGGTTTTCTGCGGGTCTTTCGTCTATTTTACGCCGATGATTTGCTTTTGATGATGCGCACGAATAGAGCCCGAAAAAAAAGTAGCACAACAATTGGCACAGAAATGAAATAATTTGCATTTAATGGCGCTCGCCTCGCGTGGGCCGCATGCGGCATGAGGCATGAGGCATGAATGCCGGACGCAGTCAGTCTGGAGTTAGAGTTGAAGCTGCGACTGAGCGACTGCGACTGAGGCTGGCAGCTGGAACTGAAGGCAGCTGAAGGCTTTTGTGGGCTGTTGTTATGGACATCATGCATGTGGTTTCTGGCTGTGGCATTAACTGCAAATGGCGGTGCAAGTTCAAAATCATTAGGCGCTGCTGCTGCAACTATGGGGAATGGGGAATGGGGCAAGTTCGTTGCTGCCACAGTCTTTTGTTCGTGGCAATTTGCAGGCAGCGCAGCGCGTCTACGACTGCGCTGTCACGATTAATAACGCTGTCATAATAACACTTTTCTGTGATTGATTTAAGACAATTACAGAAAAGAGGAACACAGCGCTCACGTTTGCGTTTGCGTTCCGAGTTGAGTTGAGTCGAAGTGTGTGTGTGTGTGGAGTGCCGACTGAGTGATTGGCGCTGACCGCTTAAGAAAGAGATTATCAAGTTGCCAAATGGGCACGTCCAAGGAAAGGGCTGGGAATGGGGAATGTGTCTGGCCGCAGCAAAGTGTTGAACCGCGCAGACATGCTAAATTAAGCTGAAGAAGATGGCTATCAACACCACCAACGCCAAGCGAACTCGAAGTCCAAGTCGAAGCTGAAGCCAACTAGCTAAAGCGGACGCAGTGCTCCAATGGTTGCTGAGGTGGCTACGCAGCCAAATCGCTTGATGTTGATGGCTTACAACAAGTAATTGGCAGCATCCACAACTTGCCAACAACAACAACAAGAACAACAACAACAGCTAACCACAACAACCAACAACGAGAACAACAATAAGCAGAGCAAGAGGCAGCCTCATCATCTTCATCAAGAGTTGTGTTGTTGTTGTTGTTGTTGTTGTGCATTGCTCGTCCAAGCGTCGCGTTGTGTCAAAAGGTTTAATTTTGCTCTCCCTTGCTACCCTCTGCTCTCTCCTCTTTGATCTGCTCTCTCCCACCTGGCTGCCGCTTGTAATAACATTTCATGCTGCGCTCTTTGGTCTTGCAACCCGCAACCTCTTATATGGCTGACTGGCTGCCCCTCACAACAACAACACTAACAACAACAACAGTAACAAGAGCGGCAACAACAGCGCCTCCATCTGCGTCAATGTCAGCACAATCGAGTCCAAGTCCAAGTCGCAGTCGAAGTCGAGTCCCCTGACACACGTCGCCAGCTGGCAACAAGTGCTCCTCGCTTATTGGCCGCTGCCTCTTGTAGTTATTGTTATTGGCCAAGTTGTTGCCGCCGCCGCTGCTGCCGCTGTTGTTTGTTGGCTGGGTCAAGTTCAAGGCTTCCCATTTTGCGACTTTTATGCGTTTTTGTTCGCTCGCATTGCCCCACCAACATTTAATGTGCCCCGAAACGCACTCTGCAGTCGCTGCAAATTGGCACACGTTGTTGTTGTTGCTGTTGCTGTTGTTCTCGTTGTAGTTGCTCCCTGTTAAAGTCGTAAAGTTTTTGCACTTAGCTTTTGTGTTTGTTAGAAGCAGCCAAACTACTAAACCTGATACCGATAATGGCCCCAAATGCCAATGCTCAACTGTCATAAATGTGTAAAATTCCAAAGAAAATGAACATAAAAGATAGGATTTTTGAGGGATTTAACTATAAATCTGTCAATGCCGAAGAATTTCAGTTTAATGTCTCTATTTTTGCAGTGTTTAATTTGTATAATTAGCAGCCCTTTTCCACTAAAAATAGTATTATTAAGGAGTGGAGAATATTTGAAACAAACTTATAAAAAAGAGATTCAATGACTTATTTCACATAACCATTACAACTTATGATGAGCAAAACTAATTTATTTATATGTTTTATTTTATGACGGCTAAAACAGTGATAAATCACTAATAACTACTAACAAATTTATTTGCTTTATTTATGACTGCTAAAACATTGATATTCTTGACATTATCCTGCTGCAGAACATTTATTTCCTTGTGCAAATGAGTACAACAAATATCGCAATAAAATTTGCTTATGTTTAATGCAAGCGGAAATCAACAGGCCGCAATTGTTTTAAATAGATGTTTGAGTCGACGTTTGGCTAATAAAAAATAGATGCCAATGGCTGTAACCATAGATCATTTATATGTGGAGATCTATAAACTGAATGATAGCTTTGTGTAGAAGCAATTTAAATGTAAATACTGCAAATGCCAGAGGAGGCAGGAAGTCTTCTTCAAACTTAGAAATTTGTTGCCTTTTGCATTTGTGTTTTTGTTTTATGGGATTTAGGAAATACGCTGCGTATACGTTATATTGCGCTAAGTGCTGCTTAGATATGCTCTAAAAGGCATTTGACTTTGGCTAAGCGGCGGCAAACGCATTCCACTGAAAGAGGAGAGAAGGAAAGCGACCGCAAATCCGACCATGATGGACAATAATAATTCTTGGCAAAAGCCATTTTCGTTTACAAATTGCCGCATAAATCGCATATTCGATGAGAGTTAGCTTTGTTTTTGTTTTTGTTTGTGGCTAAGGCTGAGGCTGTTGCCAGAAATGCATAAAATGCAAAAAGCATCTGAGCGGCAGCTGAAGTCGAAGTCGACTCGACTCGACTTTTGCAGCAGGCAATTTCATCTTTGAGTGCCCCAAACGGGCAACAACAAGAAGCGGCAGCAGCCAGTGAGAAGCCAGTCAGCCAAGAACCAGAACCGTTAACCAAAAGAGTTGAAGTCAGTTGAAATAAAGCAAGTCGAGTGCATAATTCGTTATGCTTTATTACGAAATTGGATAGCATCGACTGCGACTGTCTTTGGCTTTGGCTTTAGTTGTTGGCTTTTGGTGCTCGCTTCTGAAATTATGGCTGAATGCGAATAAGAGTCGCTGCTCTTCTGCTGCGGTAGCTGCCAAATGACATACTTCTAATTTATGGATGCTGCAACTCGACTTGACTCCAACTCAACACAACTCAACTCGACTCCACGCAGAATTCTCCCAGCATCCAAAATGCATCTCACAGCTCGCGCCCACGGAAATGCTTGCTAAATTGCAATTGCACCGCTAGAGTTAAGAGTCTCAGCTGTTGTTGTTGTTGTTGTTGCATCGCAGCTGGGAGACGGCAGCACATAATTAGTGCAATGTGTGGACAGGCCACCGCTATGAGCTAGAGTCAAGTGCAGATCAGCTAGAGTCAAGTGCAGGCTTAGCCAAGCTCAGAGCATCAAGAAAGCATTTCTGGGCGATGCCGCTGCCCATCTCATTCGATCTTATTCGATCCGATCCGATCCGTGTCGTGCTTTAGATACAAGCCAAACTCTACTCAAACTCTACGTATGATTTTATCTGTGTGTGCACACACACAACACAAAACACAAAACCAACTTGCACTCTAAGTTAATGCGATACGCCTGATCGGCAGCTAAGCAAACATGCTGGCTAATTGCAGCCGCACGACTTCCGCATACCCTGCAATTAGTAAATCTTCAACGCAGATTACAACGGTTCATGTAACTATTAGATTTTTATGGGCTTTATTATAAACCACTTGAAATTCTAAGAGTTTAGTATTCAGTTACATGTAAAAAGAATCACTTTTATTTTAAAATTGCTTTAATTCATGGCAAATTATGATGAGACTGAGGTCTAGGTTAATGCTCGCTTTGCAGCTTTTTATATCATCGTAAATTAGTATTATAATTGTCTGCTTTCCTTACTGCATTTAGATTAATATCTTTTAAATAAAATACTAAAGTATATCTTCCCACATTTTTTAAGTAAAGTGTTTGCTTTCTTTGCTATATTTAAATTGATGTTTAAGTTGTCTACTCAAGATTGGTTATTCAAATTGTGTGCTTTCTCATTACTTAATTTTATTAAAATTAATAAGATGCAATATGCATAAAGACTCTTTCAGATTTATTGTCTTCTTTCTTTACTTCAATTAATTTCAAACTTATAAATTCAAATATGTTACCAATTCTTCAATTTGTTATTCTAATTGTCTTTGTTTTCTTTTTTTCCAGCTCAACTCAAATATGTTCTTTAAACTATGTGCTGGTGAGTTCATTTTATTTAACATTCAAATTTAGTTAGAGGTTTCTGCAGTACTTTCCCTTCACTTCCTTGAATAAGCTGCGTGTTAAAATTAATCCTTTGCCTACACGAATTCATTTCTAATTTGAAATTTAAATCGTAGACCCCGCCCCAAGCGCTCTCCAAATAGATTGTTCATTCATCAGGCACTCAGTTCATTCAACGATTTAATCATTAATCAATCAATCGATCAGTGATTCTTCGCTAGATTTATATCAAACAATGGGGCAAGCCACCCCATTGTAATTTCGGCACAATGGGTATAAGAAACAGTTGTTATTCTGCGCAGACTTCGACTTTGAGTCCAACTTCAGCAGGCAAATCTTAAAGTGCCTGCGGCTTAGTCGTATTTTTTCCCCCGGTTGACTCGATGGCGATGATGCCATAGATATTGTCGCTTCGTGTACAGTTAGCCGTTACATATATATTAGCCAAGCTAAGCCAAGCCAAAAAACAAAAAAAAAACAAGATACAAGACACAAAACACACTCTGGTTGCTCTGAGAAATAAAAAGAGAGAGAAGAAGGAGGGAGGGAGGGAACTTGTTTGGCTGCGCACTCTGTGTGTGTTTGATGAGTGGGTGGCCAGCTGGCAAATGTTTTGTTGTTCCTCTTGTGAAATTGGAGAAGTCTGTCGCTGCCTCAGGAGAAGATAGAAGGAGGCGGAGGCGGAGGAGGAGGAGGAGGCGAGCCTGTTCTTGGCTGTATTTCATTAGCGCTAACCGCAAATTAGCTGCAGTCGCGTAACGTGTGTCCCCCTTTTTGGTAGATAACTCAATTGAAATGAAAATCACAGACATGGCCAACTTAACAGTTACCGTTAGCTACACTCTACGGCTACAGCTACAGCAGCAGTATTGCCAATTTCGAGTCTCCAAACTGCAACTCAAGTCCAAGTTGAAAGTCCATTTACGGTGCAAGTCAATAACAAATTGTGGCAGCCATGCCCCAAACACACAGACGGACCAAACACAACAAGCGTTAGAATCGAATCGAGGCGCGTAATCGGAGCAACTTTCTGTTTATGGTTAGAAACACTTGGGCGTGAATTGAGCATCTTTGGCATTCGGTTTAATTAGCGACAAAATGCCGCAAAGCCGATCAAATTCTTGTTGAAATTAGATGACAAGCTCGCTTACCGCCGCCGCCTTGCCTTATAAACATGTCCACTTTAGTCGGAGGCAAAACACACACACACTTACACTCAGATACACACTTGGCAACAGCAAGTTCAACACGCAACAACGCATTGTGGCATCCACTGCGTTGCACGCAACTTCTAGCTCCCCTGCAGAGCAAAAGAGAGAGAGGGGGAAAAGAAGGGAGAAAGACTTTGCTTTACTTTACTCCTTTAAGCCACACAAATTTATGTACGCTGTCCCTCTCAGCGCAACATGGCCCAAAGCACAGCATGGGGGATGGGGAATGAAGGCTTTTGGCCAATTCTCTGCATGTTGCTGTTGCTCTGCTGTTGTTGTTATTGTTGTTGCTACTCTTCCTGCTGAAATGAAAGCAGCAGCAGGCGAGCAAATGCTTCTCAATTTATACGTCATACGAGTTAAAATGTATGTACTCTATACCAGAGCAAATACTCTGCATATGGCGAGGTATAACGATGAAGTTAAAGAGCCTAAACAGCATCATAAAGGGGGAAGAAAAGAAAGAGATTGCAAGGATATAAGAATCAAATAAAGTTTAAAGAGGGCAGAAAAATAAGAACTTACTATGAAGTGAAAGATAGAAATTTCCATTTGAAAATATAATTATGAATTTCATTTAAAATTAAAATTGTATTAAGCATTCTTTAACAAATTATTCTTTTTAGAAACAATTTATAGCTGTAAAAATGTTTGTAGTCTAGTTTTCAATAGCATACAGAGGCACAAGCAAAGAAAAAGCTTGAATAAACACTTGGGATTCCACAGCAACTTTTTGTTTTTTTAAACAACTTCTGGCTACGTTCTTAAACTATTTGAATCCCATTTCACTGTTTAGTTCTTCTTTAATATAAGTTTAAAATAGCTTCTTAAGTAACTTGTAATAGTCAGCATGCTCTTCGTTGGGGCATTAACAATATTTCGTGCTTACTTTTATTATTTATTTTAAATTTAAATCGAAATTATACGCCTGTCCTCAGCGAGAGGAAAGTGCATAGCGCTATGTTTAAAACATTGACTGGACATTGGGATAACAACGGACCGAAGTTTCTTCTGTTAGCTTCTGCTTTTGAGTTGAGCTGAGCGACTGAAAGAATCTTCATGCACGATTGGCAGTTAGCAATTCAAAGATATTTCAAATTGTGAAGCCCATTGCATGGGGTCGATCGAGTGGGCTGCATGCAATTTGCATTCGAGATGCGGCTGCTCGAATTTAATAAAAAAAAAGTAGATGCTTTATTAAGTCATAAAAGTATTTAAATATTTTGTGCATGCCGCGCAAATTTGCATAAGTGAATGCGCATTGGAATTGTGCAATTTGGCAGAGCAAACAAAACCAGGAAGTGACTGGATCATCGAATGATCTGCAGTTCATTGGTCAGTCAGTGTCTAGGGTTGATCCACACACACACACAGCTCACAGTTCTTACTGTCGCCAAGTGGAACTAGGGCCATAAATAACACACACTCACTCACTCACTCACTCACTCACACATCACGCACAATCAATTAAAGTTTATCTCGCTGTCAGACGCTGCGAATCCCTTTGAGGAGCAGCACATTTTTCGCCATGGCAATTACACAAATGCCATCGCATCAACGCAAAGCAGCGGTTGGCTATTGGCATTTAAAATGCCTCGCGTTCCCTTTCCGACCGAACAGCAGCACATAAATCCAGCGATCCTGGCGAGATGCAACTATGAATTCTCAACCCTCAACGCTATCAGCGACTGTCCCCATAAATGGATAACGTACACAGCGACAAAAAAACATGTTAAAATCAAGAAGTACTTTAAGCAAGATTGTGTTTTGAATAAAGATCGAAATTCCATGAAATATCTAGGTTGCCCAATTTTGAATTTCAAGATTATAATCTTGTTTCACGAATGCAAAAATTGAAGATTAATTATATACTTGATATAAGATTGTTTATGACTCAATTCAAGATTATATTCGATATCTTAAATCATAATCAAACAATCTTAATTAATACAAAGCAACAAAAGAAAAACGAAATTGATTGCGAATCTTTTAGAAAATTTGTTCTAATTTTGAGAGAAGGGAATTCCAACATTTGATGAAATAAGAACTTTTTATTTCTTTTGTTAAGATCAATAAGTTCTTTAAGCAATCTAGATCAATCTAGATTAAAATATTCTTAAAGCAAGATTTAAATCTTAATATGCAAATTAAGTATACAAATCATGATTGAAGACTTTATCAACCTATAAATCTAATTTCGAGACTGTTTTTTTTTTTTGAAGTTCTTAAATTAAGATTTGCAATCTTTTCAATATAGAATAAATCATTCGTGAATCAAGATTTTAATCTTTGAATGCAAATTTTGGCATACAAATCTTGATTTAAGATTTTCGCAACCTAAAAATCGAATTTCAAGATTGCTTTTTTAGGATCGAAAATATTTAAAGTGAATAAATCGTTTCAATCTGGATTTTTTTTTTCTCTCTGTGTAGTTGCTGCCCCATGAATTTGTCAAGCTTTCGATCGTCAAGTGGTTGGGTGTCATCAGTAGCTGAAGTTGTCAGTCCAAGCTTTAGATTAACCCAGAGACACCTCATAAAAACCCTTAAGAGTGCATTAAATTGCCAGCTGAAACTGATTGCGAAAGCTTGACAAACTGTCCCCATAGTAAAGCTGCTAATTTATGAAGCCTTCTAGGACTTGGTTAATAGATGCAGCTACAAGTTATTCAATTATCATTAGCGTGGCCTACACTAGGCTCCTCCACTCATTAACAGGCTTGGGAACCGTTTGAAGTCGCACTCGAGTGTGAAAGAGATGGAAGCACCAACTTGGTAGAGAGAGAGAGAGGGAGATATTATCACAAAATGACCGCAATTTGCATGTAAATGTTGTTTATCAATTTAAACGGCTAAATGCTTTAAAACTAATGACAGACCTGGTCCAAAAACGGCAATAAAGAAATGTTTTCACCCCGAGGCAGCGACAAGAGCAGTTCTTAACGGTGGTTCAGTGGTTCCGTGGTTCCGTGGGTATCCCAATGAATATCAACAGACACAAGTACTCTGCCCCCATCTCCCAACTGCCATGGCAAACTGCTTGTTGTCGTCGTAGTTGTAGTCGAAAAGTTGCAGCTCTCTCGCACTCTGCATGCAGCTCACATTATAACAACAATATTACGGTAATGACGTGTCATTAATTTTATTACAAAATGTGTATGTGCTCGGACTGAGACCGCAGCGAACCGAAATGAGGAGAACCCCATTGGCCATTGGCGTTGCTTTATTGAAATCTTCAAGACTGCCGGTCTTCCGCATTTGATGGTCTCATTCTCCCATTCCCAACAACAGCAGACAACAGCAGCGGGAAGAACTCGATCTATTCGCTGTGCAAAAATAACTTTGACATTACTTGAATCGCATGAAATATATATGCGCTGCATAGTTAGGATTGGGATTGAGTTTTTGGCTTCTGCTTTTTATAGACGACAACGACGACGACGACGACGAATGAAGAAAATATTTTCTATCAACTGTTGACTGCATAACTCACTTTCAGTGCTGTGATCCTGGATCCCAAGTCAATTGTCTGTGCTCAGTTGGGAGTCGCCATCGCCTTCGCCTTCGCTTGCGCCTGCGACTGACACTGAAAAATGCAAACAGAAAATAAAACAAAAGACTTAAGCAACAAACTGAGTGATTGCAATTGCTTTGCTATACGTATGTGTATGTGTGTGTGTTGTCTGCTATTTTTAGCTGAGCTAAATAGTTGGCATTGGCCCAAAGGATGCGCAACAACTGCTGCTGCTGCTGCTGCTGGCCCAGAAGGAGCTGCGGCCAAGCCATTGGGGCCCAGCCTGTCTTGGCAGCATATTATTTTATAGCCGCGCGCATAAATCTTGCAAACGCAGATAAAAAGGAACGCTTTATAGAAAAATAAAAATAAAAATAAATAAAATGCCAGCCACTGTGAATTGAGCGCGACGATCAGATGGAGAGTGTGTAAAGCAAAGGAAAAGGGACAGCGAGAGAGAGAGGAGTGGAGAGAGTGTGTGGGCAACCGGATCGTCGTCAGCCCTCGCATTGATGGAAACAATTTATGGCAAAATTAATGATAGATTATGGCGCTGCCAATTAAAAACCAACAAACAAGCGCGCAGTTTATGGCTCAGCCAGCAAAACAGAGAAAAGAGTTCCCAGTTCCCAGTCAAGTGTTGCCTCGAGTAGTACATAACATACAAACATAGATTGGAGTAGGTGTTTAGGCGATTGACACGGCCATTGACTGTGATTTGTGTGCGATTTGTTTGCGGCTCAAGAGTGACAAATTGCCCAGCTAAGCAGCGACTCCAAAAAGGTGACATCATATCAATCTCCCGAGTCTCCAATTCTTGGTAATTAAAATACAATAACCGAGAGACAAGACAAGACATAGTTATAGCCAGTTGATTAATAACCTATAGCTATATATGTAGGAACACAGGTCTGCTATTAAAAATCAGTCGAGCGCAATTAGAACAAAGCGAAGCGGGAATACAATAGACTAAAGACATACGATTATTATACGAAAATCCAAAATCTAAATCTAAACATTTCCTTTTCGGGGCAGCTTCTAAGCGGAATTCTGCACAGACGCGTTTCCACTTCTTATGAAATTTGCCAAAATTAATATCGCTGATGAGATCAGCGCAATCTACATACATCATCAACATCATCATCAATGAAAAAAGTTCAACTTGAAAGATCTTTTTAAAGATAGCAGCACTAATCTTTTGCACAAAAACATCCGCGTTCGTTAAATAATTTGAAGTTGTTCAAATAAATATAGATTCAATTTGTTCTAGAAAGTAAAAGAAACTCTGTTAAAACGTTCTCCACACTTTCTTCTGCTACCAAATTAATTCTAAAATAGCTTTACTAATCTCTCACATAAAAACATTCGCGTTTGCTAAATAATTTGGAGTTGGAGTTATAAATAAAATGTAAATCCTATATAAAAGATATTTCAGCTTACACTTCTTTAATATTCCGCAATTGCGCGCTTGAGTGAAGAACTTTCTATACGTGAGGAATTGACAGCTTGACGACTTGATTTTCCCATGACAAACTGATGACTGGACAACTGATTAGTAGTCGAAACGTTGACAACTTCTCCGATCACTCGATGATCAGTTATCTTACTTTTGTGGCACAGTTCTCAACTCTCTCTTTCTCTCTCTCTGTCTTTTCCTGTCTTTCGATTATTAATGTTGCATCCCCTTTTAAATATTTATTATTATAATTCTGACTATGTTGGGAACAACCCTAAATCAACAGCGGCTGCTGAATTAAACACAAAATTGGCTGCTGATTGTAGCTGTGGCTGTGGCTGCTAACTAAGCATAAATTGCTTTTTAATAATTGCAAAACGAAGGAGCCAAAGCGAAAAGAACTCTAAAAAGCGCCTGCAGCTCTAAGCACAAGTTTGCGAAAGAAGAAATGCCAAAACAACTTTGAAATTGAGCAATTAAACAATTTTTGTGGCAAAAACAGAGAGAGAGAGGGAGGAGCTAGGAGAGGAAAGTTCAATGTGCTGAATGCACGACAAGCTCAAAGCGAAGAAGAATTCTTTTCGTTTATTTGAAACTGTTCAGAGTTCAGAGGAATCTAAGATCACGTGCAAGATTTAAATGTTACGCAAGCTGATTGACTGATTGATTGCATGGCTGATTGACGGAACTGTGCTACAAACAGTGAGCTGTGCACGTCCACGCCCACAGGCACAAATTACGCGCAAAAATTCATGTAGAAATCACAAATATCACAAGTGTTCAGAATACGTGACGCATATTTAAATTCGAATCAAATTTTGAGCCACTTTTATGGCAATTTAATGGGCTTGTGCTACCTGGCTGGCACTACACAGAGCACTAAAGCAAATGAGGCAGGCAGTCAGTAAGCAGCAAGGCAACTTGGCGAGTCGCGTAATACAGGCAGTGACAGTGCCTAGAAATGGCACAGTTATTGGCCTCGAGCTATGCCCCGGCTACTTAACAGCCAAGTGGCTCCATAAACAAGCCAAAAACAAACACTTCTCTCTCTCTCTCTCTCGTGTCTCTCTCTGTCTCTGAGAAGTTCCAACTTCAACTTTAGCTTTGATTTGGGTAAACAAATCACCTTATGATAATCAAGAGTCAATAATCTCATCTACTCTAGGCAAAGTGCGTTCATTGGTGGCCAACTTTGTACTTGACTCGCAGATTCGAATGATTCATGAGTGTGCGTAGTGAGTGTGCTGTCCCCCTCCTCCTCCTGCTTCCTCTCATTTGTTCATTTGTTGTATTCAATGTACATGTCGTTCATATCTTGTTCCTACAAATCGCGTGCTGATCGAGGTTTCAGCTCCGTCTCTCTCTACTCTCTCTCCTCCTCTTCCCTTTTGCGGGGAGCTGCTCTTTGCTCGTGTTTGACAAGCGCGCAACAGACAATTTTAATGATTCCCTGCGGTTTGTGGCCATTGCTTTTGCCCCGCCGTAAGAATTATGACTTTTTCAATGTGATTTCATTTATTTTGCCTGCCACTCCTCTGCCCTGGTCATGCCCCCCCGTCCCCTCTCTATCCTGCTGCGCCCACTCAATCGCCACAATTGTGGATCGCTGTTGGTGTTGATAGCGACTTTTACTTGGCATCTTGTTCTTCTTGTTTTTTGTCTGTTCGATTCTGTTCTTTTCTGTTTTGCTTGGCCTGGCGGCGCCTTTTGGCCATTCGATTCTGTGGCTCTTTATCTGTCTATTGATTTGATACAGTTCCTTGAACCCGCCGAATGGGGCAACTTAATTACCTTTCATCCACACAGTTTGAGAGTCACTTCACAGTTTCGTGTTCTCTATTCTTTGACTTCCCGCAGTTTGAGTTTTATTTCTTTGCTAGCGGAAATGTCGGTATCCCCTTCAATCAAAATTCTCAGCTGATTTGCATTGCTGATTTTGCATTTGTGCTTTGTTTTACGAGTATTTCTCTAGAGATCTCCAGTGATTATGATATCATTTTTGCTAAACAGCTAACGAGCTCGGTATTTGCACATCTTCGCAAATAATTTTTGCGGTTAATAAACGTAAAAAGAATAAATAAATTCTCATTTGGCAAAGTAATTTACACGCAATTCGAATTAAATGATCTTTTCACAAACAAATAACTGAGAAAATGAATATATTCAGTCAGCCAAACATACATAAAAAAAACAAATTAGAAGTGAGCTCGACTGTGAAATACTCGCTAGCCATTTTGAATAAGATTAATATAGTGCGGTATTTGGTATATTCATAAAATATTCATAATATACCAGATTGTCAGCCAATGTATCTAAAACTCATAGAAAGTAGACGCATACAAAAGTATTTCTTAATTAACTTTTACAATTGTTGGTTGGATTCAACTGCAATCAAATTTTCAGAAATCAAAAAACTACAAACTAAAAGTAGGCAAAAAGTTATAATACCCTTCTACCCTTATGGATATCAGGTATAAAAAAGCACAAAAGTACATGATAAGTCGAAAAGCTAAAGTGCTATATTTTAATTGCTGACGCAGCGTACCATGACTAAGTGAATACCTCAAGAGTTTGTTAAGAGATTTGTCATAGATTCGGGAATAACTCAATTAATCGAAATACCCAGAAATCACAAAAGTACTCAGGCTCTGATGCAATTACCAAAGATATTTGTTTAAAATTATTCAATTAAATACATTTTTACTGTTTGCAATTTATTTAACAACATAATTTGAATTCATTTAAAGTTATTGCATTCAATTAGTTTTTATTTTCACAGTCAGCTAAAGTCTATTAAAGCTAATAACTTAAGCTCCGCATATGTGGCATATAACAATATCAGAGATATATTCAATGCTCTCTTAACGGCCGATAAAAGCGAAGATTTATTTGATGTGCTGGCCAAGAAACTAATTTCTTTATCTGTCTTTCGCGGTGGCCACATCAGACGACAGTCGACAGCAGTCGCCAGGGACTCTCTCAGGGCTATTCAGCCTTGATTTAGGACCGTCTAATGATGTAGTAGGCTGTTCTCATCAACAGACCCTGAACTGCGAGCATAGGTTGATTAGAGGGCGATTGAGTAGATGAACCGATGCATACATTGTAATAGATAATTAAACGCCTTGCCATATATTTTATACCCGATGCTGGACTCCAGTCGGCGCTTATTTGACGCTGAATGCTGAATGCTGTGCAATCAATTTTTATGTAAACGCAACTCCACAATGCAAAAGTCGATGCTAATGAAGCCCGGCTTATTGCAGCTGCCACAACAACAGCAACAACATCACCATCAATAGGTAGTAGACGGTAGGCAACTGGCAACTGGCAACCGGATAGCCTTATGGCTTAATGGGGGATTCGAAGGGGGAATATTAACTAAGCATAAGCCAAGTTTATGCTGATCACAAATGGCGCCTGCAAACAGCAAACAGCAAAATGCAACGCGGAGCCAAAGGCGCAAAAATATTGCAAGTGCCTAATTAAAAATGCCATAAATACGAGTGACATTGCTAATGCTAAATGAAAACTTTTAAAGATGAAGATGAGAATTAAAATGAAAATGAATAGTTTTGCATAAACTTTTAGTTTGCATACAAATTGTGTATGGCAAAACAAGGGGGAAGACCTTAAAGTTAAAGTAAAAAACTAATACTGCCAATTCGGTTAGCAAATATTAGTATTAAATATCCATAAATTGTTGTCGTGTTGTCGCTGTGCACATACATTGCCATTTATCCATTTTGTTGCCTGCTGTTTGCTGTTTGCTGTTTGCCATTTGCATGGCTCGACAGCCACTAACTAATTTGCCAAAAACAACAAAATGATTCAATGAGTACAAGTATGAATACATATGACACTCAAGGTCGCAATCGCAATCTCAGTCGCAGTCGCAGTCGCAGCCCAGCGACATCGATCAACAGTGCATGAAATTCGCGCTTGACCATGTCGCGTGTCATTTTTATGATACCCAGAATACCCTGTAGCAAGTGAGGCAAAGCGGCATGCCTGGCTGGAAATAGAAGCTATGCTAATTTCCTACTCCATTAAGAATCTCGATAGAAAGTACCAAGAGTAAATTCGATCTCGAAATTTGAGATTTCCATGTCATAAACGAAAGAATGTTTCTAGAAAGTTCCAAGAGTAAATTCGATCTCGAACTTTGAGTTTTATTTACTGGCATTTCCATGTCATAAGGGAAATGGATGAACGGTATCGCGTTGTGTCTTTTTCCGTTTTCAATTTTCGTGTTTAATAAATAAAATGTTGCTTGTTAAATAATTTTTACGTCCGTCGCTGTCATTGCATTGATTCATGCTGCGTTGCGGTCATAAAAAAAAGTTTATTACCGTTTTTTTTTAAGTATAAATAAATCGCTTTTGTTGCCTTTAGAGGCGACGCTGAAGCGACGAATATGTCATGTGGGAAACAACGGCAATTTCTGCCCAGACTTTGCCATTTCTTTCAATGGGTTTTTTTCTTTTGTTGTTCTTGTTGTTGTGCTACGCTCGCTGCGTTTTTCTTGTCGCAATAAAATACTTACCGAGTTGTGCTTAAAATTTATATTTATCTAAGCTCACTCGACTGCAACAGAAAGCACCGTTCCAGAGACAGATAGAGAGAGAGAGAGAGAGAGAGAGAGAGAGACAGAGAGAAAGAGATGACGTCTCAAATCTCTAAGGTGTTGACTGAAAACAATGGGTGTCAGGCAAAAAAAAAAAAAGAAAAAAATGAAGTCAACGCATCAGCAGCCAACAGCTGCAATAACAAACACAGCAGCACAAGATAATTTGGCGTAGATAATTTTTAATTTTTGTTGCCCTAGCAAAGCAAAGCACACAAATAACAATCGAGAAATCATCAACATTGCATGTTGATGGTTGAGTGAAATTTTAATAGCGTTTGGCAAAAGCGAAAACTGCAAACAGCGTTTAAGCTCACTTTTGAGCCAAACATGACAACAAACTGGAGCAGACGGAGCCATCAACTGTGACCATAACAGTTAAAGGCAGCCAAACAAACAAACACTCCAAATGCAAGTCACCTAAAAGAGGTGCAATATCATCTGTCATTAAGTTTATTCATAATTTGGATAGAAACATTCATAGATTTTCTGTTTGCCAAATCTATTTAGAATATACTGAATGCTATCTTTAGTACAACATTCAAAATATATTATAGAGTGCAAAATGTACAAGATTTTCAGCTTTCTTACTTGTTTTTAAATTAAACACTTATTTTCAAATTAAGAAATTTAATGTTTCTCTGAATGATAGTTGAAGCTCTTACAAATTTCGTTTATAATTTCATTTCTAATTTTTAATTTCAAGTCTTATTTTATAATAAGTTTATTTAATGCCTTGCTGAATATCATTTGAAGCTCCCATCAATTTTTATGAATGCCTTCCATTCATGCTTCGCCACAATCATTTACCGCATTATTCTATTCGCCACATTAGAACTTCATTAATGAGCGTTTAATGACATTTCATGCCATTTAATCCTAAGTAAACACATAATTAATTTGCTTAAAACAAAATGGTTCTATAATTACATTATGCACGCATATTAAACGTTAAGAGTTAAGTCTTTATTCCACTGCAATTTGCATTTGATGGACTTTTAAAGATTAAAGAGCTGCGTTATGAGTAACAAAAGTCTTTTTGCCGCAGAAAGACGCATCATCTAGATGCTAAAAATACCCTTAAAGACACACAATTTCGAAACGAGCTTGGCCCAAAAGCTCCGCCAGTTTATCACAGTGATAAGTAGCTGTCATTTTAATGCCTTAGCCTCAGCCCAAGTTCGGTATGCAGACACACCTTTTCCACTCTCGCACACAACAGTCTGATAAATATCTGAAAACTTTTCCACACACGCAGCCGCACAATATTATTTCATTGGGGGTTTCAATTGTGGAAAATTGCAAATTTGCATTGATTTGCCATGATATGAGCATTCGGTTTAGTTCAAAGGCTTTTCCATGTTACAGCTCATTGATTGCGGACAAAGTAGAGAGAACGCGGCAAATCAATTTGACATATGCTTCAATCGCATTGCACAGCCATGAGCAATCGAACACTCGAGAGCACAATTGGAAAATGTGCGAAATGGAAAAACTGAAGCTGAGTGTAGCATGAAAATGCAGAACTCTTGCAGCGAGTTTATTACTTTGATAATTGCAGGCATTTGTTAATTAGAATTTAATATGCTTAGCATAGACAGCTGCTGGTGTTACACTGCGAGAATTGTGGGTAGTAAAATGAGGAGTGATTATCAATATCCATAGCAATATTTGAGTAGTTATATGTACAATAGTATGAGAGATATCGACTAATATTCATTTATGCATCTTAATGTGGTGACTTCTACCTATTTTCTCCAAGTTATGAAAGGTGTAAACATTATTGTCATTAAATGTTTCTCTTCTACAACATTGACTTATATATTTCTTTTATAAATTTTCTCAAACCAAAAAGTTTCTTTCGTACAGTTTTATTTTGTAGTTGGAGTACATAAATTGAGCTAGAATTATATTGTGCAAATATTCAGTAATATAAACATTTGAATGTTAACACTTATGTGCTTTTCTTTGAGTGTTTTAATTGCTTTAAATCACATATATATTCTATATATATTATATGCAAAGTTAGGATTAAAATCTGCTAGAATCTCAGTCAGTAGTCCTATTTATTTATTTATTTATAAACTCTATAGAATTATTTATTTATAAACTCTATTAGAATATGACTGACGATAGTCATAAATTTAGCATATTCCACACATCTCAATCTGTAGACTTCTACCTATTTTGTTGAAGTGTTGCGATCGCTTAGAGGCGCCTGCTGGTCGCCAAGGTCGTGTGCTTGGTGCGTGCCACTGCCCAGCATTGGGATGAGATCATGAGCTGCACCTGTTGCCAGCTGGCTGCTGGCTACCAGATGCTGGCGAGTTGCTGCTAGTGTTTGCATTTCAATTGTCGCAGAAGCGACTCGTAATTAATAATCTTTGAGGCTATTAATAGAGACGAGTAGATGAGCGAGCTGTTTAGCAGATTTGCACACATCATGCGACATGATGCAGCATCGCATAACTTGCCACGCCCCAAGTCCCACAACACCCGTGCCCAAAGCACAAGCCACAAGCACAATCTGAGCTCAACTTTTTACTTTTTGTGTGTGTGTACATATTTAATTTAATTAACCATTTAAGCAAAACCAAACACGTCACGTACGTGCATTCAGAAGATAGAAGTCGAGATAAATAATTGCGTCATTGTCAGCTTTATGAGTACGTTTCTAAAAGTACTTCAGAAGTAACAATAACGAAAGACAATCAAACTATGAATTATGTATTGTAATGTTGTGTGAAGATTCATCTCAATTATTTACTTGAAATGCATTTGCATAAATTAAATATTAACATTAATACTCGGCAATTAACAGCAACTATTGCCTCCACTGATCTCATGTGATCTTTGCAAGTTATATCGCAATTAATAAGCAACAATTGCCCCATGCCCCCCATTCAGAGATCAATCAACAGTTCAAGTTCTACTTTATGCCGACTTTCATCGAGTTTAGCAAATTCTGAAAGGCAGGTGAAAGTCTTGACAGAGATTTGCAATCATCTTTGACTTCACAGTTTGCCTTTGAAGAAGATAAATGGTTTGCAGCAGCTGCTAAACACTTTCTATGAAAGCTGTTCCGCCTACTTTTGGCCCTCTGCCAGTTAACACTTTGCCACTTTGACCAGCTGACAGTCAAAATAGCCGGCGGGCCACTCGTTAACTTTGACATGTTCATAACAATTGCCCCAAAGATTCGACTTCTCATTCCCAGTTCGAGTTCCAGCTTCAGCTTCAGCTTCAGTCTCAATCTGCTTCTCCTTCTCAGCTTTGCAGTGATCCACAGCCAATTATTGGGCCGCTGGCGTGCAATTTACTTGAAGCTGCTGCCAGTTGGTTGGGGGTTTATCAACTTGATGTACATCTTTGTTTGAAATGATTTGAGCCCTCGCTGCTTGCTGCTTGCCTGCCTGGGGGAAACTATAGAAATAGAAGTGGCCATTGGACTCGAGTTGAAGTCTTCTTTTTTTTGTAGTTCGAAACTTGTTTAGCATATTGGCAAATGTTTTTGGCATTTACTAAACAACGAGTAACAGAAATAAAAGCAAAAACCATTGAAGAACCTTCCGAACAGGCGACTGCACTTCCTTGACCGCCCACTTGAAACAGTAACAAACTTCCTAGGAAAAAATACTGAAACCAAAGCCAAAGACCACGATCATGATGATGATGATGATGATGATGATGATGACGAAGGTGCAGACAATAATGACGAAGGCACAGCGACCTCTCTGCAGTCTTCAAGAATCCGCTAAGAGTTTACAAGCGGCCAAACATTGAAAGAGTTTTGAAGACTGACTTGAGAATACCTTGGATTCAGAAGAGAGTTTGACATGAAGTAAGAAAAAGAACTTAAAATTTCGCAAGACTATTTAGCATATTACTTAGAGATCAGCTGAAGTTGATGTGCTTCAAATGAAAGGAATAAAGGAAGATTGTATTGAATTAATTAGATTAATTATTGGGCATTAACGGATCGACTCTTAGGATGCTCTAGGTAGTTTAAGTAGATATTCATAGTAAAAAATCAATACACTTCGCCTTCGTATTGAATCCATTTGTTAAATATTAGGCAGTTATATATGTATACTGCAGTCAATATACCCTTTTCAAACCCAATTTACAGGGCATAAATAAAACTGTTCAACTTTGTGCAGCTGCGGCAAATGTGGCCCTAAGTGGAGTAATGAACTTTTGCCCAGTTGTTGGCGCTCTGCTGTGACTATTGCTGTTGCTGTTGCTGTGATGTTGCTGTTACAATGTTTGCGTGTTGTTGTGACTCTCGTCGTTTTTGTTATTGTTGTTGTTGTTGTAGCCCATTACGTCAAATGCGCGCATTGCATGCGACTGGGCCAACAACATCCATTTGACTTGGTCGCTTCTTTTTCAGTTGTCTCTGCTGCGAAAAGACTTCCAAGTTTAAGGTTAAGTTTTCGATTTTGTTTTAAGCCCAAAAGAGAGGGGAAGAAACATAACAGCAACAGAGCAGTCAACGAAACAAGGAAGCAAAGTCAAGTTTTTGTTGTTTTTTTTTTTTGGCAATTTTCCGGCTGTTGTTGTTACCAATTTAAAGCCAAATGCAGCGTTGATTCTCGTAAATGGTAATCATAGTGATTCGTTATTGAATTTCCCAATTTGCCAATTTGGCAACATGCAGCACAGACACAGACACAGCCTCTAAGCTCTAAGCTCTGATTCTTTTTTCTGGTCTGCTGTCTGTGTTCACAGCAAGTGGCAGACAGCGGAGGAGTCGACGATGTTGCAGCCACATTTTTTACTGTTAAGAACGCAGCCAAATGCGTCAAGTTCGTGTCTGAAGTCTTTCGTTTTGCATATGCCCCACGGCAGCAGCTTCGCTTTGGCTTCAGCTTCAGTTTCAGCTTCGGCTTTGGCTTCGGCCTCAACCTCACACAGTCGCCAACAGTCAACCTCGGCCATGGCCTCGACTTCGACTTCGACTCCCCCGCACAGCATTTTCTTTGCTCTTTTCGTTATTTTTTGTTCGCTTTGCTTCGTCTGTTTTTTTTTTTTGTTTTTTCGTTGTGCTTTTTGCATATTTTTGATAGAATTTTCCCATGCAATTTGCCACTAATTGCTGCACGCAGCAGCTTTTCGACCCATGCTGCTTTCTTTCTTGCGCCTAGACACGAATAAATTGCAAACGGCTACGTGTTTGCCCTTCGCCCCTCGCCTCAGCGCCTACTCTTTGTCCTCACCCAACTTATCGCCTATTGTGTTGGGCTGGGCGACTGCAGCTGCAGTTGTGGCTGGCTTATAACAGCGTATTAAAGCCACAATTTGACAGCGAGAAGTTGGCATTTATCGCCAGAAAAGCACAAAGCAAACTCTGGCATTTCCCATTACATAGATAGATAGAACAGTTAATTAAAATGAAGAGCAGTTATTAAAACTGAACGATGCTAAGATACTATTTGAAGTCATTCTAAAATACTCTTAAACATGTAATTAAAATCACTTATTTAAAATAAGTTCTAAGCAAATGATTAAAAACTCGCTCAACTAAAAAGCTTTCATATAAACTATGAGAAACTTAAGATTTTCCACTTGAAGGGCTTTTTAATTATTATCTTGTTTAGATTAGCATTGTTGTGTAAAGAAATCGTAACTCTAGAAGCTATTAATCACAGGTTGTTATCCATTAAAGTAGAAATTATTATGGAATCGCGTTGTAGAAAGCATCAACATCATTAGCGTCAAGTATTAGAGACGGACTAAGCTTATTAACATTTTAATACCCACTAACAGGTAGAAGAAGGAAAATAAGACCTATAATATTTACGATTCTATAATAATCTATTTTAGCATTCTTTCTTGTTTTGTTTAGAATTCGAATATTAAAATGCATCTACATTTTTTAGATTTTAATTCTAAAGCTGTTAATTGCTCTTATTGCAATTCTAGTCTACTTCTGTTGAAGTTATTAAAAACACAAGACTAACTCTAAGTGGAGTAGCTACAACTGTCACAGCATTTCTCGCCTCTGCCTCTGCGTCTTTCCCTTTCCCCCTCGTGCGACTCCTGCGGCTGTTGCTGCTGCCATTGACGAGGCTGGTGGCCAAAGTTGTCGCTTGTCGTGTTGACTGTGCTTCGAGATACTTTCTTGTTGCTGTTACTGCTGCTGCTGCTGCTGCTGCAAATCAAAAGCCCAACGGCGCAAGGGTGACAACAACCTACCGCGCAGCACACGAATGCTACTTGCAGCAATCGAAGTTGCAGTTGCAGTTGCTGCTATTTTAATGGGTTCTTTCGCTTTTCGTTTGGATCGGTTTGGATAGCATCAAGGAAGCCAGTTTTATGTATCGACGAGTGTGTTTATGTGAGTGTCTGAGAGTGTGCTTCTGTTTCTGTTGCTGTTGCTGTTTTTGTTTGTGCTCATGCTTTTGTTGTTTGCTGTTTGCAGTTGTTGTTTGTTGTTGATTCTCTAACGCTGTCGTTTAAATGGAAATCAACGCGCAGGATGCATAAAGTTTGCTTCTGCGTCTAATGAAAGGGTCAGAATGCTGGAGACTGAAGACTGCAGGCAGAAGACTCGCTGTGCTATGAATTATTTGCGCTTTGTTTGCCAGCCAACTTGCAACTGGCAACAGGCGAGCCTGCTGCTGCTGCTGCTACTGCTACTGCTGTTGGTGGTGTTGTTGTTGTGGCTACTGCACGCGAATTGTTGCACAACAAAACGGCAGCCGCAGACTCCACAAAGCAAATAATAAAGTGAGAAGAACAATGCCAATGCAATGTTCAAAGTCAACGAACCTAAAAAGTCCCATATTTCGCTTACAGCAGACAAACAGCCGCAGCAACTGGCAGCAGCAGCAACATGAAGATCCCAAGTCGAGTCGGTGCTTTGTCCAGCAGCAATAGCAGCAACAGCAGCCACAACATCAGCAGCCGCAGACACAGCAACATTTTTTCGCTCCATTTCATTTTTTCCAAGCATGACGCAAAATTTGTTGCCAACTTTTCCACACAGCGTCAGCATTTTCACAACCTTTGCACGTTCAGCCAACAACAAAAGCAGCAACAACAACAACGATGGCAATGGCCAAGAAGCCCTCCATGGCATTGCACGTAAAAAGTGCAATGGCCTTAAGTGGAAAAAGCAGTAATAGAAAATAAGCATGGACTCTCTGGGGCTGTGGCAGCAACAGCGGCAGCAGCAGCAGAAGAAGAAAAAAAAAGAATTGCAAGCAGCTAGCAGCAGGCAGCAGCAAGCAGCAACAACAAAAAGTTGCAGAACTTTGTTGCAGGCTTGGAAACGACCTCGCTTGCATCATTAGAAGTGGTGCTCCCAGCAGCAGACACACATTGCCAGCAGGATAGAAGAGACACAGAGATAGAGAGAGAGAGAAGAGAAGCGAGGCTGGTTGCAAGTTGCAAGTTGCTGCCGCAGACAAAGCCAAAGTGCTGCTACGTGCCTTGGGTTGCATACAATCGCGCCATCTCGCTCTTCTCTTAGTGGACTGCGCAATCGAAATAATAAACCCAACAGTTGGACAATTTTCTCGACGTGAGTTTTGTTGCCAGCAACAGTTGCTGCTGCCGCTGCTGTTGTTATGAGAGCAATGCATGTAAAACTTGTCACAGGCAGAAAGCGCAGCAGGCGGAAAGCGGGCAGACAAACCAATTGACCTTTGCCGAGTGTGTGGGGCTTCAGCCCTAACCCTTAGACTCGTTCAGCTCATGAACTGAAACTGGCTTCGAGTGGAGTTGATGTTGAGTTGAAGTTGGCCCTGACCATTGGTTGCTGGTTCAATGCACTCAATCAAGCAATCAATCAATTGTATACCATGCCAAAATCATTAGTGCCACAACAATGCCGGCCATGGCTTGACCCACAGCCCACTTAAGGCAGCAGTTGTTGTCGCTGTTGCTGTGTTGTTGTTGCTGTTGCTGTTGTTGTTGTAGTTGTTCGTCTGCTTTTGCGGATTTGGGCAATCAAAGCGCAAATACCGCCAGGCAAAACATGCGCCAAGAATTAGAGAGACGTCAGAGAGACAGAGAGAGAGAGACAGTTGACACCACAGTAGGTAGAGATGCGATAGATTCTACTCATGGTGTATTGGTGTATTGGCTCAAAATGTTCGTGAGAAATTCGCACGCTTTTTTATCGCAATTGTTTATGGCGGCATCTGCAACACAGCCTCATCATCAACAGCAATAGCAGCAGCAGCCAGAACGGCAACAGCAACACATAGTCGCCGTTTGTCGTTGCCATTGACAATACCAAAGAAAGCCTGGCCAGGGCCACAGTCAAAGTTCCCCCCTCTCTACACTGCATCCCTGACAGCAGCGTATGTAACAACGTGACTTACATATTTGCCACCTTCTGTTGCAGCAGTTGCCGTTGCAGTTGCAGCTTGTGGGTGACTTTTGCATGCCTGATTGCAGCTACGTTCCGATAGCCAATTGTTATGGTTGCTATTGCTGTTGTTGTTGCTGTTGTTGTTGCTGGCAACCAAAAATTAGAATTTCTAATGGTCCTTTGACTCTGCCTGTGACTCTGACTCTGACTTTAACTCGAACTCTGTTGCATGCCCAAAGCTGGACTCAAGGCAGAGTTACGACCGCAGTTGCAGTTGTTGTTGCTGTTGCAGCTGCAATTTGCGCGTGTTAAATGCAAACGCCGCTGCAACATTTAACTGTTAAAACGTTGTCGAGTCGCGGCGAGTCGCGTTGAGTGTGCCAAATTATAGTCAATGATTGAATTCAATTTGCAATTGAAAACACTCGCCCGGACCTAACCCAAGCTTAGCCTTTGTCTCTCTCTTCTCTGTGTGTGTGGGCGTCAAACAACTCTCAAGTGGGGTGAGAGACATAGAGGGGAGAGAAGAACAGTCTTCTCTTGGCCATAAGTCAGCTTTACGAGCGACAAGCGGATGATGTCATTGTGCATCTGTATGCATGTCTGTGCATATCTGTGCATGTTTGCGCTTGTCCGCTGTGTGGCACGTGAATGCACAGTTAATTGCCAAGCGGCGACCACAAAATGTAATAAGATGTAAACATCTAATAAACGACAAGTTGCGCCAGCTGCCTCATAAGTTAGCTGCGAAAAGTAAAGATACAAAATATATAAAATACAAAACGATTCTTATCTTAATACTTTCAGCAATCCACTTTTGGATATCAATCAACCTGTGATTTATTTCATTAATGCACACAAGTCGAGGCCATTTTAAGCTAACTTAAAGTTTTGCAGTAATACATTTATGTTTTCCTCTTGATATATTTGCAGTTTGCATGGCTTGAACGGAGGCGTAAGAGATCAGCAATGAAACTGACTTTAATGTCACTTTAAAGAGGTGAGTTTAACTATTCATTTCTGCTCATTTTTTATACCCACTAAACATAGGATAGAATAGTATTATAGCTTTGTATGTATTAGGCAGAAGAAGTCATTTCTGAACCTATTTAGGTACTTACTTATTTCTTTCAATTAGCCAGAATACTTTGCTAGCAACCCACTTGCAGTTTGCACATCGCTGAATTAAATGTATGTGAAGGTAATGAATTATTATTAAATCAAACGCAACAAACAGCCGCAGTAAAAGCAAAAGCGAAAACAGTTAAGCGACTATTTTTAGCCATGCACATCACACGCCACAAAGATGAGCAACATCGTGTACTATATTGTAGATATTTTACATGAGTGTAAATTCAATTGGGGAAGATGAAGTGAGGAATGAAAGCTGACAATGACGAAGTCGTTGATTGTGAAATAACTATTGGAAATATAAGCAAACGGATCTTGCATTGCAAACAGCAAATTTACATAGATTAGAGAAGCAGATTCCCCAGGGAAATGATTTCATTTCGTACATTAGTGATGTAATTGTTGTTTGCGAGAAGCGAATTTAAATCGCTTTAATTTTTTAGCGAGAGCAATGTTAATGAATTTGTAGCTCGGAGTTTGGAGAATGTGGCCAATGTGGCTCATTAAATGCTTTCCAGCGATTTTTGCAGAACTAAGTGGGATATAACTAATTGAAGTTGGCTATAGCTGGACGCCCTGTTGCTTTAATTAGATTGCTCAGCTCAAATTAACTGTAACTGAGCCAGACATAATGCTAAACGCTGAACGCTGGAGGGGGGGAGAGAGCGGGAAGAAGTGAAATTAATTAGCTTGGCTTTTACGATCCATGGCAAAGTCAACACAAATCAAGTTTGTTGCCTGAGTCTTTCGCTTTGGAGTGAGCAACGCTAATTAAAATGACCAGCCGACTATCTCCCTCCCTCTTACGTGCTCTCTCTCTCTCTCTCTCTTACACCTTTAACATGCTGTGCGCGGTCATAAAAGCGCACATTTCTATAATAAGCATGAAATGCAGACTCTATCCATTGGACCCTGTCGCTCAACTATAAATAACGCCCCGGCTCAGGGAACTAAGACCACAAGAAGAGTTCGTTCGTTCGGCTGTTGTCCACTCTTTTGCTGTCCGCTTGTCCCGCTTGTATTGATGTGTGTCCTGTCTACTGCTTTTTAAATCAAATGATAATAAATCACCCGCAGATATCATAAAACATGTTGCTCATAACCAAGCAAGCAACCAGCAACCAGTAACCAACCATCGCAAGCTCAAAAGGGACAACTCTCCAGCTCTCTGACCCTGTTCTCTTCGGTTCCTTCGTTCCTTTTGGTGGGAAATTTGCGCCGTTGCTTAGAAGTTGCCTCAACATCGACATCGACCACGGGATCGGGATCGGGATCATGCCGCAACCTGGACTTGAACTGCACATCAGTTTGCTCTCAGTCTCTGGCTGTTGCTTTTGCCGCGCGCGCCGTTGTCTAATTTGCATAAATGACAATGAGAGTCATAAAACATGCGTCGTTGTTGTTCATTCGCCTCGATTGTCGTTGCCGCTTGCTGCCTGCTGACTGCTTGTTGCAATTTTTAAATAAAAATATTGCCAGGCTGGCTGGCTGGCATCATCGTCATCATCGTGCAACATGTTGCATGGCTGTTTGCTGTACGTTGTGTTGTGTTTGCCGCATAAATTAGATTTCGCGCTGATCTACACTTTTGCTGCTGCCGTGAAGCCAGAAGAAAGTGCAACCCAAAAGCGTTTTCGCTCTCAGCAACAGCAGCAGCATTATGTTGCATGCCCCTTCGTACCCCCTTGTCTCCTTTCTCTTTGCGTTCTGCAGCCGAGGAATTTATATCGCCGAAATGACGGTCAAAAATGTTAAGGGCCAAAAGCGTGTCTGCAAGTTCAAATGCGAACGAGTCTCGGTTGCCGTTGCCGTTGCTGTGGCATGCCACTTGGGGCAAGTCGAAGATGCTGCTCAACTGCTGTGGCCGCCCTCAGGCTACTTGTGCGGCATGGCAAGGTGAGGCCGCAGTCTTCATTCTTCTCCCCCTCTCTTCTCTCTCTCTCTCTCTCTCCTCTCGCTGTCTCGCAACTCGAAAGTCAAAGTCAAAGTCTTGTTGTGTTGGCCAATGTTGTTGCCCTTTTTGAAATTTATCTAAGCTTCACTTGACACTTGTCGTCGTCGTTGTCGTTTTCCACGTTGTTGTTGCTGTTGCTGTTGTTGTGCAGTTGCCTGTCTTTATGTTGGGGCCTGCCTTGAAATTTCCGCAATCTCGCGCCTTTAAAGTTCCTGCAGTTATCATTAGACACTGTGAGCCTTGGTCTTCAATTTTCTACTGATTTAAGTTAGCCACACACACACTTGGCCTGGCCCATGTGTGTACTCCACCTCACTTCCCCTCTCCAGTCTATTGAAGCTCTCAAGTTCGCCTGCCTCAGGCGTTTTTCTTATTTGACGCAAGCATTTTTCTTAGTCTTTTCTTTTGAGTGTGCCTTTTGTGTGTGTGATGCTCAGTCTCAGCCCATAACTGGCAATTGCACGATCTGTTTGCAGCCTCCGCCTCAGTTTATGCGCTACGGCATATCGAGACGACAACAGCAATGGACTGCTTCAGCTAGATAAAGCTCTATATATTTAATAAATAATTTCACAAAATGATTAGCACACAACATGCAACAATTGGGCAAAGATGGAAGAGCTCTTTAATAGACTGAAGGTGTAAGTTGAGCAGCAAATATTTGATGGCGTAGAATGAGGTAAAGATTAGAACAGGCAAGCGAAAGACAGTTAGGAACTATACAAGAATTAAGGTTAAGAATAAAGATTGTATGTGCTATTCTAGCAGTTTAAATAAGTTGATACAATAAACAATGAAAGATTAGTGCATGGAAAGAAAGAAAATTGAAAAGCTATACAAATAAAAAGTATGGGATTCTGTATTTTAATTGATAGTTTAGTACTCAAAATTATCATAATTTATTTTATGTTATTTAAAAAAGAGAGTTTGACGGAATGAGCTAAAGATTAACGTACAGAAAACAAAAATATTGAGAAACTTTACAAGGCGAGTTACGTAGAGTATACTTAAATAATAAATTACAAATAAATTATATAATTTAATTAAAATGTGTTATATGAAGTACGAGTATATCTAATTATTGTTTGTTATTAGTACTTTATTGTTGTTTTTTTTATAGAAATGTTATAACAACAACTCACAGAAGATGTGCTTGGAACTTTATGAATATTTATAGATATTATTATGTATATAACTATTTATAAGTAACTTATAGACTTCACTTCGTTCTGCTCAATTTGCATTAAGCTGATGCAAAGGTTGTTCTGCTTTTCGCATTCTCTCATCCATATTTAAAAGCATACTTTTAGGCACGCATTGTGCGCAACAATTTTGCTGGCAAATCAAGAAATCAAACTGAAGCCTTCAAGCTGCACTTTTCACTCAAACCCAATCGAAGATCACACTTCGGAGTGGCGAAGACACCCGCTGCAAGGCAACAAGCATAAGAAAGAGAACAAGAAAGCCCCTTATTTAGTTATAATGAAGTGTTGCTGAGCAACGGCGGCAATATTGCTATGATTATTATTTGTATTATTTTTTTTTCGATGTCATTTTGTTGTGGCGAGTTAATGGGGCGGGCCCATAAATGTGAAGTTGAGTTGAAGAACTCAATCAGATTCAGAATGAGAATCAGAATCAGAATTCAGCGGCAATTTGTTGCGGCCCAAATGCATGCCGCATGCCTTATGCTGCATGCCACATGCCACACGTTCACGCAAGAGGAACAAGCGCCCTTTTTGGCTGGCCATAGATTATCTTGTCCGATTGCGTTTACAAGCCAATCCTTTCGGGTCTGCTTCCTTTGGCCATGACCATAAACGCAATTAGAAGAACAATTGTTAGACATGCAAAGCGTTGCCAAAGCCCTTCGAGGCAGCATCGAATGCTGCAAGAGCAACAGCAACAGCAACAGCAACAGGCGTGGCCATAACAACGATTGCCATCTGTGGCGACACAGACACAGTCTTTGGACCTTGTTGAGTTGTTGTGTGCTGTGTGCGTGCTTATAACTGAAATGAGCAATTACCTTACAAAGGATTTGACTGCACACACAAATACAGAGACGGAGACAGAGAAGGAGAGAAGGAGAGGGAGACAAACTGAAGAGGCTGGTCGTTGCTTTTAATAAACTCCTCACGATGCTCCATGTTAAAGTGTCTCGCGCGCCTGGCGTTGACTTGTGAGAAAGCTCTCTACTGCAGTCTTCACGCTGACCACAGAGAGTTCAGTTCAAATATTTGAGAATTTCCACAAACACGTCACACGACACAGGCGGAGGATGGTGTAGAGAGGGAAGAGGTTGGAGGACGGAGGACAGTGACAGAGCATGTAAGCAGCCCTTCAGAGAGGAGGAGGAGGAGGCAAAGAGAGCTGAGAGGCGAGAATGCCTCTTGGTCACAACTGTGGCACCCGCACGCTCATGGCTTGTATTTGGCTTGTTAACTGCGCTTGTTTACTTTATGTTAAATTAAGTTGAGAATCGTGCAATGCAAATCAGTTGGAAAAGCTGCACAACCAGAATCACTCCACAACACAGCGACTGCGACTGCGACTTTGACTTTAACTTTAACTTCAACTCTTACTCGCATACAATTTTCCAACTCTTTTTCTAATTGCCAAGAGTTGCAGCCAGTTTTCGAATCAGAGTTGCACAGTTGCTGATGCTGATGCTGTTGCATTTGGAGGCAGAGAGGCCACGGCTACTGTCACTGATTGCTTTGCATACAAAATGAATTAATGTCATTGAGAAGGAAGAAGATGTTGCCCAGCCGCCAGTTGCCAGCGCTTCGGTAGCAGCCATAAAACAGTGCTGACAATTTGGCCGTTTTGCAGTTAGATTTCAATGAACTAATTACTTATGAATGAATATTTAATAGTTCTGCTTCGTGATAACTCCTTCTTGTATTAGGAATTATCTTCAATATTTTGTTAGCAAGTCAATTCGTTTGCTTTGTAATGATTCAAATATGCCTTAACCAACCTTTCTTTAATTCCTTTAGTTGTTTAATGTTTTTTGTTAGCAATTGAATTGGTTGTGATGGTTTAATAAGTAAAAATCTATTTTAGATTTGTTATATTTTGCTTACTTACATAAAGAATTCTTTCTTATATTTTGGAATGCATTTTGTCAGCAATTCAATTTGTTTGTCAAGCTCTTAATGCATTTCCTTTTGCCAGCACTGTTGAGCAGATTTCAGACCTTAGATTTGTTTGCCCAACGGGCTGCGAATGCTACAAATTTCTATGAGTTGTAAACGTACAAAAGCTAGAGAGAGAGAGACAAGGAGAGCAGAATAGAAAGAGACAGGGAGAGGAAGTGGATGAGAATGAGACGCCAAAGAGATTTGCTGGCTTCAGCTTTATATTATCTAAGGGTCCAAGTCGTCTTCATTGTTGTTGGCAGTTATCAAATGCAGCACATCAGTCAGAAGCCAAGACGAGACTCAGACTCAAGAACTGAGAGACATTTGCATCATATAACTATGTGTGTGTGTGTGTGTGTGTTTGATGTTTGCTGTGGACGTCACACACAATAATTAAAATGCTCCGACTGTGGCTTTGGCTTTGACTGTGGCTGCGACTTGATTGTTTGTGCCGCCTAGATAAGTGCAACTTGGATGGAACTTGGATGGTTCAACTGGCAACTTGGCAGCAACTTGCTTAGCTTAGATAATGCAATTCTTTTCTTATGCAAATTTATGACTGACTGACTGGCGGACAGTCGGACAGCCAGATGGACGGACGGCCAAGTGAACGGCAAATGCCATTCAACCTTTCTAAACACTCTCTGTTATAGTTTGGCATGGGGCAAGCGGCAAATTTGCTGCTGCTGCAAGTTCAATGTACTAAACCTTCGCATGGCTCTGGTGGCTGGGTCGTGCTGCCACGCCCATGTTGCATGCAACCGCATTCAGATAATTGATTTCAACAATCGTCTTATCAGCGTGTGATGAAGCTTCGCCTTTGCCTCTCTTTATTCTATTGTCACGCAGCAGCTTTATGTTAAAGTATTCATATTCTCAAATCTAAAAATATATCAAATAAATATAACAATAAATATAAAAATATTCCAAAGGTTATACTATTTAGTCTTTTGACAAATTATCACATTCAAAATAAACAAGTAAAAGAGCCCAAAAATACTAAAATATAACAAAAGATTACATTTGGTATATTGAAATATTACTACATTCAAAAAATGCGCATCTCTAAATCGATTATAATATTTGCTTTAGTTTCGTTTAGTTTCATTTCTCGTTTTGTTTTTCGCTATGTAAATGAGTCACATCAAAAAAACCAAAACAAAACAGCAAATGAAATTTCGAAAATCAAATGCTAAACACACTCACAACTCTTCATTTACATTTTGCCATTTGGGCTTGACATAAAAGTAAAAGTTATTTATGCTTGGGGAACAGAATAGCTAAGAGCCAGAGACACGCGTTAGCTAACCGCCTATTAAGTTATTAATCCACAAAAAAGTATCAATATGCGCAGTCTATAAATGTATGCTCATAAATCTCCAACAGTTTTGCTCTCAGATTTATGCATTCTCTCAGAAATCCATTTACGAACTAGGTCAAACTCAAAAATAATGGCTCAAAATGTGTATTTGATATGTTCATAAATTTAAACTAGTTTCATATTAAAAGCAACTAATTCATGGAGAAATCTTCTATATTTTAATAGTAAATTAGTATCTTTATTGTAAAAAGAACACAAATATATATTGACTCATACAAAACATGGTCATCAATGCAATTATTAACAAAATTTGAAAATGATTGATAATTGCATTTTAAAGTTTTATGTTTATCTCTTTAAAATATAAAACCAAATTATGTATTTGAAAGGTTTATAAATTAACACTCCTCTTTATCATTTTTCTTCTTGTAAGCACCTCTTTTTCCGGAACAATCTTCCTCTTCAATTTATAAAGAAATAACTGCTTTTATTGCGATAAAAGTAAGGCCATATATTATAACTATAATTCGATCGAGTAATAACTGAATATTCGTTGGAGTTATGAATATAATTATTTATATTGTGAAGGGAAGCAACCGGAGCAGTCTTCTCCTTGATAAAGAAGAAGATACGCTATAAAAAGCTGCACTTATGGGCCATAAAGAAGGTAATGGCTTCTTGAGTTGCAGTCTGATTTCGGGTTGTCCTACATAATTTATTAATTAAAATATTATTAAATTGGCAATTTCATGCACGCGTCGCACCGCAAGTGCCACATGTTGCATAACGACACACGCTCTTATTCCTGACCGTAATTTTATTCATATTTTGTATTTTCTTTTCTTTTTTTTTGTTTTTTGTTGTTGGTTGCAGCTTGGGGCATGCCATTTTTGGGGGCAGACACCAAAAGCGACGACATTCCGGGGCCAGAAAATATGAGCAGCCTGCGGCCACAACGAGGACAGCTCTCTGGACTTCGATTGCTGCTCAGGTTCTGCCAAGTAAAATATGCCAAAAAAGAAGGAGAAGGAGAATACTGAGAGAAGGCTGAGCTGAGTTGAATGTAAGTTAAAGTCTTGTAAATTATGCGCAACAGCGTGAAAGCGGGCGTTTGGCTGTGTGGTTAATGATGATACCGGATAACTGGCACTTAAAGGATATTTATGCTGCAAGTGCTGCAGTATTTATGCTCAATCCACAATCAAGTCTCAGCCGAAGAGACACTCGTGAAATTGCCAACTCAGCGCATCGCATCGCATGAATTTGACTCGAGTTGAGTTTGCGGAATTTGCAGTTTATTTTTGGCCAGAGCTGGGTCAGAGGCGGCTCAACTCAACACAAGTCGACGTCGACGTCGAAGATCGTTATGACGATGAGTCTGCCTAAGCCTCTCGAGAACAGGGGCATTAAAAGTCCATTAAGCAGCGCTCCGCTTGCGGAGGCGGCCTCAAGTTTTGCTCCACTTTTCTCAAGCAACGAATTTACAGCCAAAAGTTTATTTGTTTTTTTTTGTTTCTGTTGTTCTGGCTGCTGCTGATTATTGTTGATTTCTGTTGTTGTTGCCGTTGTTGTTGAGGCAGCTTTTAAAGTGTTATGCAAATAAACCTGAAAGCAAACAAAGAAAGCGGAGAAAGAAAGAAAGAAATTAAATGAAATGAAATGAAGCAAATCGCAAAACTCCAATAAAACATTCATATTTTTGGAGCAACAACAACACAACATTCGCTGAGGCGGTATAAGTAGCTGTCGCTGTGCAAACATCAGCGTCACTTTCCACCCGACTCCGGACAACTCCAGACCAAAACACCAAAATGCGTTCCCAACTGGCGCTGCTGTTGGCGCTGCTGGGCTGCAGCCTGGCGCTGGCCCAATACAACTACGATGCGCCCAAGGATCAGCTGAGAACTGTGAATGAACGCTTCGAGCATGTGGTTGATCTTGTGGCTCCCCAGAACGAAATCAGCGAGGGCAGAGCGCGTCAAGGAGCTCGCAATCAATGCACCACCAAAGCCAATTGCTGTGAGTAGTCGCGACTAAAGCAAAGAGACACTCTTTTTAATCCTTTCTCTCTCTTCCCTTCTGTTCTCTTCTAGTCTGCGGCTTGCCCAATGTCAATCGCATTGTGGGCGGCCAGCAGGTGCGCACCAACAAGTATCCTTGGACCGCGCAGCTGGTGAAGGGTCGCTACTATCCACGTCTCTTCTGCGGCGGCTCGCTGATCAACGATCGCTATGTTCTGACCGCCGCTCACTGTGTGCACGGCAACAGGGATCAGATTAGCATTCGCCTGCTGCAGCTGGACAGATCCTCGCAGGATCCTGGCATTGTGCGCAAGGTGGTCAAAACAACGATTCACCCCAACTACGATCCCACGCGCATTGTGAACGATGTGGCGCTGCTGAAGCTCGACTCTGTTGTGCCTTTGAGTGCCAACATGCGTCCCGTTTGCCTGCCCGATGTCAACCAAAACTTTGATGGCAAGACGGTAAGTTTGTCGCTTAAGTCTTTTGTTCATTGTTTAGCTATAATTGAGCGTGTATGAACGTACTATATGAACGTTAGGCCACCGTTGCGGGCTGGGGTCTGATCAAGGAGGGTGGCACCACCAGCAACTATCTGCAGGAGGTCGATGTGCCCATCATTACGAACCAACAGTGCAGGACGACACGCTATGGTAACAAGATCACCGATGTCATGATGTGCGCTGGCCTGGTCAAGTCCGGTGGCAAGGATGCCTGCCAGGGCGACAGTGGCGGTCCTTTGATTGTCAACGAGGGTCGCTACAAGCTCGCTGGCGTCGTATCCTTTGGCTACGGCTGTGCCCAGGCCAATGCGCCTGGTGTCTATGCCAGAGTGAGCAAGTTCATCGACTGGATTAAGAAGAACTCTGCCGATGGCTGCTACTGCCAGAGCTAGAGTTGAGTACGGAAGAGAATGAGAAGAGAGTTTCACTTGCATCATTAATCCCATCCTAAGTTATTCTAAATTATTCAACATGCTGCTCATCCAATAAATAATTCCCCATAAAATATTATTTAATTTCGAATACATCAAAGAAGATGTCAGAGTCTCTAAGAATAGAATGGGGCCCAAGGGCTGCATTCTAAAATGGCGAATTGATTCTTATCGTCCGAGTGAGAGTATCGATCTGATCCACCCTCGAATCTCGAATCTCGTTCAACTTTATGATTAATGCCTCGAAATTGTTGCAACGTCCGATCGAAATCTTTTGGCAGCACACTCTCGCTCACATCATAATCGCTCTCGCTGTGGCTGCTTCGGTTATCATTCCTGCTCCGAGCTGTCAATCCAACTGCCAACTTCCAACTCGCACGACTGCCAACTGCCGATCGCCGACTGGCGACTGGCGGCATAATTTGTTTTGACTCATTTTTATGCACAGCTCATAAATTCACATTGGCACAAGGCGATTGCCAGACTCTCTGAGGAGAGTCTAGGCTCTGGCTACTACGATCGTCTGACTATATGATCATCGTCTGCCATTGATTTACTATGTGAACACTTTATGGCTGTTTAAGTTGTTAAATTGAATTAAGATGAAATAAATTCTGGAGCAATTTTTATGTTTGTTAATAAATTTTGCATGCCCCTTGCGATAATTTGAGCGATCGCGATCCCGATCGCGCTTGCTGCTCGCTGCTCGCTGCTTGCTGCAGACTCCGACTTCCAAGTCCGATCGCTTTGCTCTGCTTGACTCATAAATTCACTGGCTCTTTATGGCCACTAAAAATAATGCCAAGCAGCACGCCAGACAATCGAAATAAATAATTCATGCGTATGAGAATCGAATCCCTCTCCACACACCAAAAACAAAAAAAAACACATCGAATCGAATTCAACAGAGGAGGAGTTTTCCCTCTTTTTCGCTTTTGTTTCCCTCGGTTTTTAATACCCGCTGTCCATAGGTTAAAAGGGTAGTATGTAACGGGCAGAAGGAGTCATCTAACACCCTATAAAGTATATAGTATATACTTGATTTGAGTAGCCATGTCCGTCTGTCTGTCTCTCCGTTTGTCCGCCTCTAATGCTTTGGCTGATAATATCTATGTTATCTATCAATATACCACATATACTATCTACTATATCAATATACCAAATATTGCCTTTGGTATATTTTTGGTATATATGCGGTATATTTATTTAGTATATTTTAAAATGGTATATTTTGAATATATAATTTCATCAATATACATAAAATAGCCTTTGAATTATTTTTAATATTTTTGTGGTATATTATTTTGGTATATTTGAAGTATTGCCTTTGGTATATTTTTGGTATACATGCGGTATATTAATTTAGTATATTTTAAAATGGTATATTTTGAATATATAATTTCATCAATATACGTAAAATAGCCTTTGAATTATTTTTAATATTTTTGTGGTATATTATTTTGGTATATTTGAAGTACTTTTCGGTAATATTTTTGTGGTATATTAAATTGGTGTAATTTGAAATGAATAGCGCACTATTTTGCTGTCATTTAATATAGTTAGCGGGTATCTCACAGTCGAGCAAACTCAACTGCAACTTTTTTTTAGTTGTTTTTCATCTTATTTTTGGGCAGCGCCCAGGGGAGCAACTACAAATGGAGTGGAGTGGAGAGATTGTGGCACTCGCATTCGCACTCGCATTCGTGTTTGCATTTTAGATTTTTCACACCTCGCAACTGACGGTGGTCTCTGTGGTTCAAAGCCGCCGCCGGCAGTCGCCACAACCTGTCCATGTACTTGGCACTTGGCACTTGATACCAGCCCAGCAAAGAGTCGCACTTGCAAGTCGAAGAGTCGTAGTTGGAGTTGGAGTTGGAGTTGAAGTTGCAGTTTATCTAATGCCATTGGCAGGCCCAACTGTCGGCGTTGTCCTCACCAAATTTGGCATTGGCTTTTCAAATGTCTGACCGCGAATTTGTCGTGACTTGTTAATGATACGTTGTTGCACACACACACACACAGAGAAAAAGAGATAGAGGGAGAGAAGTTGCAAGTGTTGGCATGTCGCTTAAAAAGCTGTTGCAAGTTGCCATGGCCGGTGCCATCTTTGGTCCAGGGAGAGTTGTTTCCTCTACTATACTTAGGGCTGTGTCTATGTTAATACGCGCATCTTCTAGAAATCGACTTGTTGTTGCCTCCAAGGCTATCAGTTTTCATTGATTTGAATAGGACCTGCTATTGCCATAGCTGTTGCAGTTGCAGTCGCAGTCTGCAATTGCAATTGCAGCTAAGAAAACTAAGACTATTTTCAATTTACAACTTGCCATAAATATTTCAACTTGTGTGCTTCTGCTGCTGCTGCTGCTTCACGTTCTCTCTTTACTTATTTTTTTGTTTGTTGGTGTTTTCCAGCAGTCGCCGTCAGCATCAACTTGTTCGTGCCGCAATTTATGAGCTGTGCAAAGCCAAGAGGCAAACACGGCCACAGAACATGAACCAAATCTGGAATTGTGATAATTAAACCAACGAGTGAAATGAAAATGATTTACTTCGACACGGTTTCCCTTTCAGTCCCGCTCTGCAGGATGAGCCGCTGCTCAAGAATTCGCAACTCGTCAGCCAACTGATGCTTATATCTTATATATATTTATATATATATGTGTTGTGTCTAGACCATTAATATTTATAAGCTTAGCGCAAGCTCAGACATCATTTGAACATCAGCCGACAAGTGGCGGTGAGTTGAACATCATTCAGACAAACACTTTCAGATTTATATTATACATAAATGGGCAAAAAGGCGTAAAACGCTGCGCAAATCCCGACACAACTTAATGACAGACGCCGAATAGCGTCTCCGCTGCCTACGACTTCTCTATAACTGTGAGTATTTCGTGAATTTATGGCCACATCTATCTGTTGGGTTTATGATGATATTAGCTATTCAATACGACAGTCATAAAAGCAGACAGATCTAATCTTCGAATGAAACACAATAAACTGCGAGCAACTGCCAATTCTTTTTCTATCGCTCTCTTTATGAGTCTCTCTCTCTCTTTGTTTATATGATTATTAGGGGAATTATTTGTATTTTCGGGTAGTAAAAAGTTCGTTTTGTCCGATAACTAAGATTAAGTTTCTTTGCCTCTATTATAGATATAATTATTATTAACGTCTCAAGCAGCAGACATTTCTTTTTCTATCTGTGGATATATAAAAGATATTTATAGATATATATAAATATAAAGGATGTACCAGCAACAAATGAAATCCGTTGACTTAGAATAACCTTTATTATTATTATTAGAGCTTTTCTGCGCCTCAAGGGCAGCTGCTTGTGATGTCAGAGTATTGAGTATCTTAAATCTCTTACTTGTTTCACTTTCATATCACTTTACGGTCACGTATTCTCAAGGGGGGGCATTTCCCAATAAGCTGGGGCATAAATCAAACATTTTTGTATTATTTTTGGGTTGCTCAACACGTTCGCAGCTTTAGTTTTCAAGCGATATCTTTTGGCATTTTTGCACGTTGCACATTTATTTTAATTTCTTACTGATCTTTTGCAAATAGGCTGGGCTCAACCCGAAGTTGAGTCCGATGGCAGATTATCTCTGTCAGTTTGGGTCTTCGGGCGGTGTCCATACCGAGAATGGGAATCAGAATGAGAATGCACCTCGTTTGGCTGCCTGCAAACTGCTCATTAGTTTATTAATTAAGTTGTGCAGCGCATTCGCAGGTTCCCAGGGATGCTGCTGAGGCAGCTTTAGCTGTGGCAGTTACTGTAACTCCGGCTGCAGCTTGCAGATTTATTTCTGCCCATTATGAAAATTGTCTACATCTATGCTTAAGACTGAGTTGAGAGAAGAGTCGCCATCGTCTCTTAATATTATTATGCTAGTTGCGGCAGTTATTTTAAATTGTTTTGCCGGGCCTAATGATACCCTATGAGCGAGCAACTAGCAACGGGCAACGGGCAATGGACAATGGTCAATGGTCAATGGGCCCAACGGCACTTAAATCGACAGTAGTTGAGCTTTAACGCCTGGCCCAGGGTCCGCACTCAGAGCTAGCTCTTCGCTGCTAAGTGGAAGGTGTTGAGAAAATGCACGAAAATTAATCATTTTATAATTACTAAATTGCCAAGACAGCCGCCTTTGCACAAAGCTTAAGCCGAAACAGAAAGTTTAGCCATTTTCCGGCTAGTTTCGCTGGCGGCGTGGGCGTTTTCTGGTCAACTGTTTTGTGACCAAATGAATGCGTTCTGTGCCGTGAGGTGACGTCACCTGCGGCACTAAAGGGGGCGCAGCCCCAGTGAACGCCCCAAACGATCAAATCAGACGACCTTGGCGCTGTGCAGCGCATAACAAGCGGCATTCTATACGCTTTGAGATCCAACCAGATCTCGCTGCTCATTCTCAGTCTCAGTCGATGTCTCAGTCGCTGTCGCTCTGTCTACATTTTTTCTCGCTTTACTTTTAATTTTGCACGCGTTCCAGCGTTTTTTCTGATGAGTTTGTTTAGTTTGAAATATGTTTTCTATACGTGCGTCATGTTTGGCAACAGCCACATCCGAAGAGCAAAAGACACAGACTCTCGACTTGAGCTAGAGAGCCACACACTTTAGCCCCCGGGGGCTGCGCAGTCCTTGGCGGGCTGGGACTATAATTAAAGGTATTGGTAGGCGTTACTATTGGCTCAGTTGGCTGCTGCCTTGCCTGCCATGCTGGCGGCTGCCTGAGATCACTTTTGCCTAGCTGGACGCGGCGGGACATCTCATCTCTGATTTGGCCTGACATTTAGCAGTCGCATTGCGTAAGTCTTGCCAACCACCGCAGCCCGTAATCACAACAGCAACCACAAACACAAACACAACAGCAACAGCAACAGCAACCGCAACACAATCTCCATTAAGAAGCCAAGAGCTGAGTTTTGGCCGAACTCTGCGCGTACAGTTATGCAAGTTTCCTGTTGCTTCTAAAAATTCTTGAGAAATTACTTTGGCAGCGCCTAACTTTGGGCTTCGCTCTGACCATTAATTGTGTGGCGGCAGCTTCTGTGCTTCTCTGCCAACAACAATAACAACAATGACGACAACAACAACAACAGCTGTCCGGCGGATGTTGAGCACAATTTGCTTTACACTTCCAACGCCTTCACCTGAAGCCATTCATTCGCTCACTCGCGCTCTGAATTAATTAGCACTTTGGCTTCAAAATTAATTACTGCAAATAACAAGTTACACACCGTAGACCAAGCTCTCGTCTCAGCCTTATAACCTCAGCCTCACCCTAACCCTAAGCTTCTCATCCCATTTACAATTTCGTTGATTTCGAAAGCAAAATTTACTGAGAATTTCTGCAATTTCAGATTCGTTGTTCGTTGCACACTTAACATGGATTCTTCTAGCGAATGATTTACATTTTAATCGTGCAACAAACATTTATAATGCGGCACAGTTGCACACATCATCATCAGAAGGAAGGAAGGCCACTCAAGAGGCAACCATGGAGGAGGTGCTAAGTGCTACTCAAATGTGGCACAAGGTGCAGCACTCTGCTCCGCTCTGTTACGGATAGATTACCCCTAGACCGGGTTACCAAATTGGGGCGCCAACTAGAAGCACACGCTAACAAACCAATTATCACCTTAAAGTCTTTAACTGTGAGATACAATGTCTTTAAGCAAACACAATGAAAGCTAGTAAATAAGTTGAAACACCTTAGTTTCTATGTCAAATATTGTTCTAATATGTTTTTATAATTATATTTTACATATATGTATTTAACACAATTATGTACAAAATATTATATTATATTGTCTATAATGTTGATTGATGATCTTCCAAAAGGAGAAGGACATTCGTTTTAAAGTCATAACTCCGTCAAGTCTTTAAGCATCTGTCAAGGAAATACCTTTTTCCCATCAAGGTGAATATTTCTATAAAATAGCAGTCAAGGATTTTAAAGATATCCCAAAAAAATCTGCCCCATTTTTTTTTAAATTTTCAAAGGGGTTGGGTATAGAAAATTGGCAAAAAATACAAAATTCGGCCGTATCTCGGCCATTTGAAGGCTGATCTGGATGTCCTTTGGCACAAGAATAATACATTTCAATACAAACTGATTGGCAAATCTAAAAGGACGAATGTCCTGCAAACAAGCAAGTTACAAGGACTTTTTTGTATACAGAAAGTAGCATATATCTCAGCCGTATCCTGTTAGATCCTTGCTGGGCATGCGTCAAATGCAATCTCTTCGTGATACCTAAGATCCTGCCAAAGGATATTCAAATCCTCTTTGTAGTTCTTGAATTGTCCAGTAATTTTTAACTTTTGCCGTTTTCTCATGAGCCGGGGACCAAAAAATTGCAAGTATTGGATCCTTAGATTACCCCATACTTTGTTGATGCCAATCGATAGAGTTCGTCCTGGGTTTTTTTGTTTTGGGTTTTTTGTGTGGGGTTTTTTTTTGGCCGGCTTTTACCCCTTTTTTTGCCAATCGATAGAGTTCGTCCTTGCGATTCTGGCAATATGTGTCCTTTGAAAATGCGGCAGGATATGGCCGAGATAGAGCTTATTTTCGAAAAACTATCCTCATCGCACCCTCAAAGTATGCTACAAAATTTGCATAATTCAGTGCCAATTTAAAAAATCCGTTAAAATTCAAAATGATTTTTTGATGAGTTTCTGTGTTTTTTTTTGGCTATATCTCTGCCAAATCATAAGGAATCTTTACAGGACATACCTTTTTTTAATCAGGGCGGCAAGGACTATCGATTGGCATTCAAGGATTTAAAGGATCTTTCAATAAGAAAACTTCAAAATTTTTCAAGGGGTAGGTATAGAAAAATTGGCTAAAAATCCGAGATTCCACCGTATCTTGGCCATTTCAAGGACGATCGTGATGTCCTTTGGCACAAAGATAGCTCTTTGCAATAGAAACCGATTGACACACCAAAAAGGACGAATGTCCTTTAAACATTCAAGTTACAAGGACTTTTTTCTATATAGAAAATAGCGTATATCCTGGCCGTATCCTGTCCGATCCTTGCCGGCCATGTGTTAAACGACAAGTTTTGATGAGACCTACCATCCTGCCAAAGGACACCCAAATCGTCCTTGTAGTTTTCCAGATATCCTGGACCTTGCAAATTTTACCTTTTCTTCTCAAGCCCGCGGACAAAAAAATTACAAGTGTTGGATCCTTAGATAACCCCATATTTTGTTGGTGCCAATCGATAGATTTCGTCCTTGTGATCCTAGTAATATGTGTCCTTTGAAAATGCGGCAGGATATGGCCGAGATATAGCTTGTTTTCGTAAAAAATGTCCTTAGTGCACCCTAAAAGTATGCTCTAGAAAATTTGAATTTTTCAGCGCGAGTTTCAATTTGGGCACACCCTAAAAGTATGCTATAGAAATTTCATTTTTTTTGGTGACGGTTTTAATTTTGAAATTTGATTATAACCGACAATAATTTAAATCCGTTAACATTTAAGTTTTTTAGTTTATTTTTGCCATATCTCTGTCAAATCGTGAAGGATCTTGACAGGACTTACCTTTTTGTACTCAGGGTAACCAGGACTATCGAATGTCATTCAAGGATTTTAAGGATCCTTCAATAAAAAGGACCTCAAATTTTGTCAAGGGGTATTTATAGAAAATTTGGTTAAAAATTTGAAATTCTGCCTTATCTCGGCCATTTGAAGGACGATCAGGATATCCTTTGGCACAAAGATAGCTCTTTTCAATAGAAACCGATTGGCAAATCAAAAAGAACGAATGTCCTTAAGACAACAAAGTTACAAGGACATTTTTGTATAGAGAAAATAGCTTATATCTCGGCCATATCCTGTCCGATCCTTATCGGACCAGTGCCAATCGAAGTTTCTCGGTAAGGACTATTATCCTGCCAAATTTCATCCCAATCGTCCTAGCGGTTCTCTAGATATCCTGGAATTTGTGATTTTGGCCTGTTTTCTTTGGCCCCCGGACTGAAAAATTATAAGTGTTGGATTCTTAGATGACCCCATAATTTTTTGATGCAGATCGATAGAGTTCGTCCTTGTGATCCTGGCAATGTGTGTCCTTTGAAAATGAGGCAGAGTATAGTCGAGTTATAGCTTTTTTTCGTAAAAGATCTTTTCTGACACCCTAAAAGTGTGTTATAAAATTTGCTTGATTAGGCGCCAATTTGAAATTACAAAATAAGCGATAAATCCATTAAAATTCCAAAATTCATATTTATTTTTTTTATTTATTTTTGCCATATGGGGTGATGTAACAATTTCGATTTTATTTTAAATTAATAAAAAACGTTTATATGTTACAATTTATTTATTAAGAAACATAACGAACATAAAGCAATAGAAATTTTAATTTTTTCTTTTTCTTTCTTTTGGAAAATATCACAATCCTTAGTTACTAGGCGAATTTCACGATTGCTTTTCTATTACGTTCGCCTGGTATTTAAATGAATATAATATAATTAAATTAATATTAATATCTAAAACCTAATCCCTTCGAGATTTTTAGTTATTATTTAGAACTGGAAGCCGTCATCTGATAATTTTACTTTTACTCATTCTTGTATCTTCATCGATTTTAAATACTTTGTAACGGCAGGGCTCCATCAGGCGTAGTAATTCCTAATCTGAAAAAGAAAATTAAGACAATTTATTTAATTTAATAAAAAAAAATGTATTTGTATATATAGATCAAAAGTATTCCCATGATTTGTGTGTAATTTATTTATGACATTTCTATCGCATAACATTACGTAACCACAAAACAGAAAGAAGATTAAGAAAGAAGGGAATTTGTGAGGGAAATTCGTGTGGCATGTTTCGATCCAGTCAACAAGTGTGTGCTGTGCGGTAAGCCTCGACAATGGCAACACAGTTCTGATGACTTTAATTGTTTGTTTGCGTTGCGCGGAACGAACCCAGGCCGCGGGGTCTGGTTGCAGTCTAGAAACGAATGGAGCGAGAGCTGGGGAGCCCGGGGAGCATGCGAAAATGCAAAGGTAAGGTAGGGAAATCAAATTGGAGAACTCGAGCGTTGAGAATGCACCGTTAATGTGACCCGACGTGCGCGGCAATAGATAAAAATGGCAAACGGAGTAAGAAGCAGTCAGGAGACAGTCACAGCAGTCAGATAGATAGATAGATGGACCGGACAGACAGAGAAAGACTGAATTGACTGAGAGACAGACAGATAGACAGACAGACAGTTGCAACGGGCGGTCCGACCGCAAGCGATGACCTCGTGCACAAAACTAAGTCAGACTGTAAAGTCGGGCTCAGTGAACAATCAGCCTCGGCTGAAAAATTACCAAAGCTATCAGATGTAAGCAAGGGATGCGGGTCAGTGGGCGATGAAGGGGCGAAGGCGTTGCATATGCGCAAAGATAGATAGAGCGACAACAATAGCAGAAGGCAAAAGGCAAAAAGCTAAAAGCAAAGCCATGGCCATTGACACAGCTGGGCAACATTTGGCAAGCCCTGAGAGCCGAGCCTTATAAGGCAGGCTGTTAAGCTGGCAAGCTTGGCAACTGGCAACTGGCAACTGGCAACTGGCAAACTGGCAGGCACGATAAAATACTCGTATGTAACTAGTACATGGTGTGCCTCCCTCGCAGCCTTCTACCCACGGCTAACCGAAATGCATGCAGTACAGTTAACACATGGGATTTATGGCATTTACCGTAACCTGTCGACAACAACAACAACAACGACGACGACGACGACAGCAATCAGCACTCAGCAATCAGAGGCGTATGTAAATGTGATACCCTGCAACCAATAAAGATAGTCTTAAAATTGCTTATTAAGTGTGATATCCTGTACCCAATAAAGATAGTCAACAAGGAACGAAGTCTTTCTCCAGTATTTTTCGTCTATAAATTCTTGGCATTCCCCTGGCAATTGATATCGTCTGTATTCATTTTCGATATTCGATTTGAATTAATTGACTTTCAACAGTTTTGAGCCGCTGCGCCCAGTTTGGGTTAGGCAAGCCAATGTCAATGCCACTGGCCGGAACCAAACCCAGACACAAAATCGGGGAAAAAGGGGAAGACGACCAAATGGCCCTGGAGCGTCGTGTCAGTTGTCAACTTCGGCGCGGTCATCTGACACCTGACCACCGAATTGAAAATGCGTAGCGAATGCGTCTCGAGTCTGTGTCTGTGTGTATTTGAGAGTGTGTGTGTGTGTGAGTGTCTGTGGCCCGTCGGCTGCAATTTCAATCAAGGCGCAACAGGCTAAGGGTTGACCTGGGATTATGGAGAGTTTGAGTTGCTGTTGTTCTTCTTGCTGTTGCTGCTGCTGCTGCTGTTGGTGCTCTTTTTTATTCGCAATCTTATGGTTATCAAAATAAATGAAGTGTTGCCAGCAACAAGTTGCGAGGCGCGGAAGCTGCTCTGTACGTGCTTGCCACAGCCCGCTGATTGCTTGCCCCAGCCCAGCCCAGCCCTTGCCTGTTGCCGTTGCTGTTGCTGTTGCTGTTGGGAATTGGGAATTGTTGCCAGTTGGTGAATTGGCAACTGCGCCTTGTTAAGCTGCCACCAAGGTCCAAGCCAAGACTGTGGCCAATTTTCAATATACAAATACATGGCAGCAGCGAGAGTAGAGAGAGAGAGAAAGGGAGAGAGGGGAAAGCAGTGCAGAGACTTATTTAACAAACGTTTGCACAAATTGAATATTAAGCTGGCGCTGTCCGCCATGTCAGTGCCCCCCTCTCTCTCTCTCGCCCTTCCATCGCAACTGACTGCTGAGCGATGCAGTCGCAGATAACAGAGATCGAGATAAGCATAGAGCGAGGCGCTTCCTGTGGGCTCAGTTGGCAGTCGCCTGTTGCAAGTCGCCTGCCGCCTGCTGCCTGCTGCCTGTTGCAACTTTACTCGTACTCGTATCGTACTTTCGGACTGTGGCATTTATTTGCCACACGCAATCAATAGCTGCCCCAACTGGAGCTGCAGCACTTTGATCATCATTTCGCTTAATCGGCCCGCTGTGCACATGCAGATATACAGCTGGGAATCAACTCGACTCGACTCGACTCGACTCGATTCGAGATACATGCATACATGTCTCTGATTCTGCATCTGCATCTACTGTTGCTGCTGTTTATCTAGCCTGCGATTGTCGTTCCTTGCCTTGTAACTGACTGGGCCATGTTGTTAGTCATTTGTTATGAAATTTGTGCAGAGCGAGAGAGAGAGAGAGGTAACTAAAAAGGGACTGTTGCTCTGGTCTCTGGGCGGGCTCGTCTTACCAGACGACTCTGCATATGCATGAGAAGTCGCCGTGTCTCCTTCTTCGTCTGGAGAGTGCTGACTGTGTGGCATTTCAACTGACCATGTGCGGAATTCTTAACACGTGTCAGTGGCGCATTTGTCTTGTCTCCAGTTGGCCCCAGCTACTTAGTCACTTGGCAACTTGGCGGAAGCACAAAGTTCTAGGGACTGTGTGCCCTGTGTGTAAATATTGCGGCAAGTTTCCGTAAAGTTGTAATCAACATAATGTTTATTGCAAACAAAGCTAAAGGCAAATTGCTATTTTCGGAATTAATAATCCATTTTCCATTTGCTCCCGCTGTGTTGCTATCCAGCTAAATTTAAGTAAATTACTCTACTCAAGGCTACATTAACAGAACGCAGGTGGATTTTGCAATTACCCACAACAAAGAGCTGGTGAATCAAAAGCTGTTAAAATTATAGTACAATAAAATTATCCCTACGTGTTCATTGCAAAATCTGGTTTGCGATATTAAAAATAACTTAATACCCATAAAGAAAAATTTATGTTTGAATGACGCGCTAATTGAACTCAAATTTGCGTTGCGCGGCCAACTTCAAGGCAGTCACAATTTGCGTTGCGCAGCCAACTTCAAGTGAGTGCAATTTTGCGTTGCGCGGCAGATACAAATATTAGGTTTGCGGCTAACTTCACGTTGCGCACTTTGCTGCGCTTAGGTTTGTGTCTTTGCTACTAAAAAAAAAACTGTTCCCACTTTATCGATAATGAATTATCGATTAAGAGCGCAAACTGTTATGAGTTTGAAAAGGCATGAGCAAGTTCTGATTAGAAAAAATGGTTTGTCAATGATATATTAGTTCGGTCTGACACTGGGATAACAATAAATGTGAGTTGCGAGCTAATTAGGTCGCTCGATGAGCGTAATTTAGTGCCCACAGCATGACAAAGAGATTTGGCAATGAGTTGGTTGTTGACAAGATAATAAACACACTAAATATTCGTCATGAGTAAAATGCGGATGGCACACGAAAGTCTTAAAACCCTCTCCTTCCAGTTACTTTGATTTATTACGCACTAATGAAACTTATGCTCCCATAAAACAGTCATAAATTCGCACACTAAACGCCGAACAACAAAGCCTGGGTGAAGCGGGGAAAAAGCGGGCCAAGGGGGGATGAATCGCGGTGAGTCCAGACACTTAATTATAAGCACAAAGGTGCATGAATTTCAGCAAAAACAGCAGCAACAACAACAACATCGAATGTAAGAACTGAACTGCAGCCAGGCGAAAGCACATAAACAACAAAGGCCATAAAAAGATGTAGAGAGCAAAGAGGGGCTGAGCGGAGCGGAGCGGGGCGGGGGAACTGCCATCCTGAACTGCTACTGACAGGGAAATGTCGGCCATTTTGTGTTGATGTCTCGTCGCCGCTTTAATGCGAACTGAGAAAAGAATTTATACAAATTAGCGGTGAAATAAATTACGCGACGGCAACGGTGGAAAAGCAAATGAAATTAGGCGCCCTACGAGCCGGCGAATAAATGAGCGAGAGGATGGAGGGACAAAAACAGACGGAATGAAAGACAGTTGAGGTTGAAATGCAAAGCAAATATAAAACATGTTCAGGTAAGAAGAATACATTTAGACGAAGACGAAATACTCTTTCTAAAAAAAAGTTGATGAAGTGTGTTCTTGTTGTGCTTGTGACTCGCTTTCAAAGAGTGGAACAGCTTTAATAAGCTTTATTTCTGACACGCAAGAAAAGCTTTAATTCAGTGAGTCGGTCGCTGCTTTAAGGACTATAATTTGTGTGTCATATTGTGTAGCTAAGAGCGCCACAAGTGAGTTCAACTCCCTTGCCAATGGGGTATAATCAAAAACAGAGCCCGTGAAATGCATAAAGTGTCGCGTGTTCTGCTGCGTGGCCCAAGAGGAAGCAGCCGCATAATGAAACATCCCGTGGCCCAGTGACGTAGCAAAAGGTGGCAATAGTAGCGTAGAGATTGAGACTGGGGCAGGGACAGAGACAGAGATACAGAAGTTAGGGTTGAGGTGGAGGTTCAAGTTGAGGTAGAGACTGTCGCCCTTGACTGTCTGGCGGGATTAAAGGCACGATGGAGAAGAGAAAAGCGCATTCATGACGCTGACATGCTGGAGAATAGAAAGAGGAGGAGAGTGAGCTACATAGGTAACAAGTAAGAGGCGTGGCGAGGGGCAAAAAGGAGGAGGGTGGCATGTGAAATAGCAAACGTCGGAGCAGCGCAGCGCGCAAAAAGGTAAAAGTCAACATGACACTTTTTGTGAGTGCCCGGGCACTTGGGTAACTGCGACTAAACTGACATTTCAAATTGCCTGAATGGCAACCAAATCACATGCTAATTTCGCAGCAGCAGCAGTAGCAGTAGCAGACAGTGGCAGCTGCCAGGTGGCATGCGGAAAAGGGACAGAGAAAGCTAATCATGCCACTAAAATGTCAGAGCATACGCAATGAGAATTGACGCTAATGAGGCTGGCATAATCCCTGTATATATCAACTCAACCGACTGCCTAACTAAATGGAACACACATTTTGCCGTACCTCTCTTCCCCTTCCCCTTCCACTTCCCTTTCCCCTTCCCTTTTCCTTTTAGAGCACTCGCAATTAACATGCTTCATCATTATTGACACACGTTTCGACAGGGTAAAAGTCAGCTCAACATTTCACAATTTTTTTCCATCATTTCCTTTTTTTGTCTTTTTTTTTGGGGGGGGTGCTGACAAATTAAGCTGCTTGGCTCGCCCCTTCGTGCCCCCCACATCATTTGCAGCAGGTTGCTTTGTTAATCCTCTTTGAGGAGGCTTCAAAAGTTTAATGAAGTCCATCAGAATGACTTTATGAAACGCACAGCGCAGCAGCAGCAGCAGCAGGCAAATGAGCGTCAGCTTTTCAGCTCGGTTTTTCGTAAGGTGAAAGTGCGGAAAAACTTTCTTGCCACTCGTCGGCTACAGAAATCTACAAAATTCTCTTTATGATGTCCTGATGCCAGTCGCCGCAGCTTTGCTGCTGCCTCAACTTTATTACACAAATCAAATACTTGACTAGGTCCTTGGCCCGACAGCAGCTTAGTGTTCGTTATTCATACGCCCCGTTGCCAGTTGCCAGTAGCTAGTCGGCAATTGGTCTGGCGTGGCTTGCAAGCCATGACGACCACTTAAATAAAGGCTCATTACATGCGCGCCACAATTTTTATTGTTGCATACATTTGTGGGCACACACATTCGAACACACACAACACTTTACCACTCTTCACTTTGGGGTCTTATTTATGTTATACGCATATTTGCCAACAATTTGTGCGGCCGACAAATAAGTTTATTGGCGTCTTGCCTTTGTTTAACCAACGTTCGTTGTCCGCCTCGTGTCGTACAATAACCTCGAGTCCCCAGCCCCTGCCCCTGCCCCTTTGCCCTCTTCTACTGTGTTGGTCGTCAAATCTGCTCCTTGTCAATGTCAGCGCATTGGCATATTTTGAATATTTCATAGAACTTTGCACCATTTCCTATGATGGACACAGCAGCTGACGTCGATTCGAACGCAAGCCGAACTCATTATTCGATTTGATATTCGGCACTCAAAGGTGGCCATAATGCGGCACATGCAAAAGCAATCCAATTACGGGATCAAAAGGGAGACAGCGAAATCGAAATCGAAATTCTATTTATAATGAAATTGTGAATTGCAGAAGCTGTGATTCAGGTTCGACTTGCAGTTAATCTTTAAATTATTCTCTTGTTCGGATTAATGTGCATTGCTGATTCGATTGACATTGATAGCTGTTTGATTTGGACAGAATCGAATGAAAAGCAATGCAGAACCTTGAACGTTTCCTGTTCACTCTTTCGTTCTCTTTTCACCGGAAAATGGAAAACTACAATTCAACAATTAATCGAAATGTTCATGCTTTCACTCATCTCCGGTCGTTCTCTGAGCTGCTCTGAACAACTTGATTAGAGCCATTTCATGTTTGCATTGCCTTCCCTTCTTCCTCCTCTCTACTGCTCTTTTGTCCTCAACTTTTCGATCGGGTTGACCCCTTGGGGTCCACTTAATAATTGAGTTGCTTTTGCTCGGACAGCTTGATATTGGCAAACATTTTCATTTTCATTGAACATATTTTCAATTATAATGCCAACCAATTTCACTTTTGTGTGCGCCCCAAAAAAAAAAAAAAAGGAGAAGGACTTCGAAGGGGTTGTATCAAAAGGGTTTGTCGCCCGCTGTTTGTCTTTGGGCATTTGGCAAAAGTGCTTACGGCCCCTTTCTGATTTTCCGCTAGCAAAAAGAGCTGCGCTTCGCTTTAGTTTCAGTTTCAGTTTCAGTTTAATGTTTTAAATAAACAAGAGAGAACGGCAAATGAATTTTGCCAGGGTCAGCGTGGAAATAGTTGTTAGTTCTCTTAATAGGCAAAACATGCATAAAAATTGCCCAGCAGTCGAGCGATTAAATTGTGGCCTCTAAGCACGCACACGCTGCCCACCTTTCCAAGCTTTTCACATGAGGGGGAGATGCGAAAGAGAAGGGAAAAGGAGTGCTGCACATTAATTGAGCCACTTGGGGCATGGCATAATCAGAGCGCACGCATAATGAGCCACAATTAAAGGACAAACATAATTACAAGTCAGTTTTCGCACAGCACAGAAAACACAAAAAGCCACCGAGTCGAACAATGAAATGAGCTGCTCCAACTCTGAATCTGACTTTGACTCTGACTCTGACTCTGAGTTGAGCTGGCCGCAAATACTCAAATGGCAAGGAGAACAAACAATGCGATTGCAAATGCGGCGGCTGCGATGCCCTTCGGGTGAACACTGCGCAGCTAAAACTTGTGCAAACTCTGCAAATGAAATTAACAAATTTTGCTGGCGCATGCACAAAAGACGAGCGCTGAGAACCTGGCCGAAGAACAGGCAAGAAGCTGGCGCTTTCATTACGTTCAGCCGCCTCTTATTTACGTATGAAAGTCACACAAAACGATTTGCGTAGCGCTCGATTACACGACGAGACGTTCAAAGGCGGGGGGCAAAATAGAAGAGGGGATGTGGCAAAGAGTGTGTCGAATTTCAGATGGGCTTAACCCAAAACCCATTCCAGAGGCTGACCAGATCTCTCTCTCTCTCAGTCTCAATCTCCCATATCTCCAGCTTGATGCTGGCTGTTAAATTTGGTGATAAATGAGTTAAGGTAATGCGTTACATGGCCCAAAAGCCGCAGCTCGCATCTCCATCTCCAGCCCTGGCCTTGGCCCTGTCCTGTTCTGTCCTCTGCTTTACTCCAGGGATGCTCAGGCACGCGCGTCTCTAATGAAATCATTTAAATACAAACCCAAACCCACACACGACACTCACACACACACACATGGACTGTTGGGAAGTTGGGGCATGTGGATTTTGGAGCTGCCGCAAGAACGTGCCAAAGCTTTAAGTCAGCACAGTGGTTCTTCCATTGCAAGCACTGAGTAAGTGCTCTTTTCTCTCTACATGACCTCAACCTCAAACGTTTGTTGGTCAAAAAATGGACTCTTGAAATTTAACAGAAACTTGCATGCAATGCAAATGAGTTGAAGTCCAAATAAAAAGCTTACTGGACTTCCGCGAATCAATAAACATATATAGATAAACATTAAACAATGATTATTATTAAAATATAATAGTAAAAAGTTTCTAGAAGAAATAGGCAAAAGGTTTACTAGCCAATATTGTGAACAAAAATGTACAAATAAAATTTGCACGTCGGTTGTGATTATCGGCAACAATCAATGGTACTATCGACACTATCGATGGCTCAATAGTACCTATCGGCGAGTATCAATGTCGAACACTATTGATAGTTTTCCACCTCTATTATAAATGTAACATAAATGTTATAGATGAGAAGGATAGTCGCTATACCTATGGGTATCGGTTGGCAATAGCAAATGACTAAGTACTAAGCTATCGGTATTAGCAGTCGTCAGTCATCAGTATTGAAATTTGATCGTCAGTTGCCTTAAGCGATGTTAGCTAAGTTAATCAAGCTAACGATGCACATATTAAATAATCAACATTAATTCTGTTCACTCTCTAGTTTTCATAACTTCACTACTACACGTATTTTGTTCACTTTATTTTGGCACTTTACAACACTGTTGTGTGTTGCTTCACTAAGCCACATGTCTTTGCAATTCGAATGATACAAATTGCAAGTGTTTTACTGCAGTGGCAGCTGCTGTGTGTAGAGCACAGCTTTAGTCACAGTTGCCACTAGAAGCCACCTCCACATCATCATCTCTCTCTTTCTCTGTAGCTCATCCCTGGGCGACTGCTGTTGACTTCGATATATCAGGGCGAAATGTCAAGCTGGTTTAGCACCAACAACAGCAACAACAGCAGATGGTGTCAAATACACACTGGGTGTAGTCCATGTATCTTTAGTACGCATTCATATGGCTGGGAGATACTTATGCACATCTGCACAACACACTATGTATATTCCCTCGTATATCGCCCAGATATCGTACCAGTTTTTATAGCTCGTCGAAACTGAAACTGAAATACTTTTTTCTCCTCGTATTTTTCCTTTTTCCTACTCAAATCCCAGTGACATTCGGGTGCCATTGACTGCATTTGATGACGGTTCGCTCATAAAACAAAAGCAAAGGAAAAGGAGAAAGCCATCAACCAAAAAAAAAAAAAAAAGAAGTGAAAAACTACGCAATATGTTAACTAGGCGAAGAGCTGCAGCTTTCCACTTTCCTTATCCATAAATAATATACTGCTTTTTTTTGGCAGTTTTAAAATGCGTATTTCATAGAGAAGACGCACGTTGTTAATTTGTCGTGTCATTTGCAACAATTTCATGATTTCGCATGCCAATTAAATGTGAAGCAAACAGCGCATCATCCAAATTTAAACGACTGTGAAGAGTGGACACCACAGTGTGCAGAGCGAGAGGAAAAGCAAAGGACATCCGACCAGCAGTGAGTGGAAGCCGACAATGCAAACATTTGCACAGCAGCAAATAAAAAACGCAAAAGCGGAGGAGAGCAGAGGGAAGTGGGAAAGCGGGAAAAGTGCGCGCGTGAAAAGCCGCACAAAGTTCGCCGCGGAAAACGTCGCAAATGTTTGAGTTAAAGATAAACGCGCTTCATCTCTGGGCCAGTGGCTGAGGCTAAGCTTCCTTTTTCGTTTCCCTTTCCGTTCACCTCCTTGAATATTTTTATGCATTTGCATGTTGCATGCCACTCGTCGTTAGCATTGCAAATGCTATCAAGTGGCGCTTGAAATTGAAAAAACATTTATACCAAATGGGCGACAGAGCAAAAGCTGAAGCAGAAGCTGAACCAGAAGCTGAATCAGAATCTGAATCAAAATTTCCTGTGCTCAGCATTAACTGCAATTGGATTAATCAAGATGCAACATCTCAGCACTAATTGCAATATTAATCAGCCAGCTCGATTCATTGCGTTCATTGCAAAAGTTTTCGTCTCACGACTCGCGACACGCAACTTAATTAAATGAGAAACGAAAATTCCAACTTTTGCAACTTTTGTTTGGCCTTCGTTTGCCATTGGATTGTTGGCCCATTACACGTTTAAGCCTGGCCAAATTGAAAAATGAAATGCTTCTCTGAGTGGTTTGCTGTTTCCCCCCTGGTGAAAATGCTGCCGTTGCCTGCTGCTGTTGCACCACAATTGCAGCCAAGAACATGACATTTACATACAGCAAACACATTTAAATGGAACACTCACTCTGACGGGGTAAATCGACTAAGTCACTCGAGTTGGCACTGAATTTAAACAGTTGCTGAACTGACTGAATTGTAAAATATAATTGGCACAAAATTCGTCTCAATTTGAATTCGAAACTGCAACTCAATACTGCAAAATTAAAATTCAAAGGAATCATTTGTCTACAGCATTGCAATATACAATTTTGTCTGCTAATGCGAGACACACTCTGAATAAATATCATATTTCATAAAGCAATTGCACAATTTGAGTTTACAGAAAATCTAATACATATTGAACAAATAAATACACTGCTGCTCTTAGGTTAGATAAACGCTTGCTTGCCTTAAAATTTGTTAAATATATATTGCTTTAATGAGAATTGAAATTAAGTTGATATGCAAAAATAAAATATTCAAAAAATTATAGCAAATTTAACAAAATTGTGTTTTTGAAGAATTACTACATGAGGTTCAATAGAGTATTAAAAATCTTTTATACTAGTTAAATTGATCGTAAAGATCCAGGGCATCACTTGGACACAATACTCTAAGGCACAAAGTTTTCTAAAGGCAATCATTATATAGTTTGTATTCTCTTATAAACGAAGCATAATTCAAATGACTTAAGAACCTCTCGCTTTTCAGATAATACAAATTATATGATAAGTACTTTAAGGTACTCTTGGTCAGGGTATTTAAAATTCCTAGCTAGCTTTGCGTTGCTCGTATTTTGGCATTATTTATTGTGTTGTTGTGTGCGCAATTCAACGTGTTGCAGCATTTTAAATTCGTTTGTGCAATTTGTAACGCACACGCAACACTTTCTGTTGCATTTGCCGAGTGCTGCATAAAAGCAAATGTAAAAGAAATTATGCAAGCGCGTGCAAGACGAATGGCAAATGGCGAAAGAACGGTGGAACGGTGCAACGTGGCGTATGCGTGATAATTTTGCATGCAGCAGCTGCTGCTATCTTCATTGCGAATAAGTGTGTGCGTTGATTAAGTTGCATAAATTATGGCGCAGCTTGTTGATTAACTGCAATGCTATCTCTCTCTGCAGCTCCTTCTCTTTCTCTCACTCTCTCCCTCACTCTCGCTCTCTCTCTCTCTCTCTCTTTCTCTTTCTCTCTCTACAAGCCATGCTACGCATTGAAACTTCAACTCGTTGACATTTTAATAAGCTGTCAAAATGTCATCAAAGTCAAAATGGTTTGCCATTAAGGCAGCACTTTCTCTGGTCTCTCTTTACTACAGTTAACATGTCAACTCTTTGACATTTACTATATATATATATATATATATATTCGATAGCCAACCGAATTGGTATACTAAGTAATGCTTTCTACTTTATTGAGTGCCACTTTTAGCAAGTCAAAGCATAAAGCAAATGCAAACTTTAATGTGCTTCGCAAGCAATAAAACTGAATAACAGCTGCAGCTAGTTCTTTAAGGCAAAACTTATGGCATCGCAATAAAAATGATTAGAAGAAAGAATGATAAAAAAAAGAGTTAAATTCGCTTTGAAATTAGTTTGAACTCTTTGCCAACTATTTGCATTAACGCCGCTGATTTAATGCGTTCAGCAAATCCTTGCTTGTAAGCAGCTTTGAGTCTGCGTTTACGATTGTGTTTGTGATTGCGATTGAAAATGCTGTCCAACATCTGGGCGACAAGCCACTTAAGTCAGAGTCAGCGTTAGCATCTCAGTCTCAGTTTGTCAACGCGCTTCGTATGCAAATGGAATGTCATCGAGCGATGTGAGGATTGTGACCTCTCAGCTTTCGGCTTTTGACTCCAAGCTGTGGCCTGTGTGCAGACCGAGAGAGAGAGAGAGGGAAGAAAGAGGGAGGAGACGTGTGGCAAGTGCAGTTCTTGGGGATTAAATAATTTATAAATTCCAAACTGAGAGGAAGAGAGAGAGAGAAAGGGGGCAAACTTTTGATTCCGTGCGACGTGCATTAAACATTGACACCTTTTTAAGAGCGAGCGCCTCTGCCGCTGGCTGTGTGCCGAGTTAATCAACTTTACGCACTCGCATAATATGGCAAAAAGTTTAATTAAAAGCGTAATTAATGAGGGCCAAAGCCTGGAGGAGGCAAGAATGAGGGTCCATCGCCATGCGAGCTGTCAGACTCGATGCCACGCACATGCTAGCAATTAAAATTAAAATTTTATGCTAAACTAAGTAGCAAGCAAGCGGCAACAGGCTTCGGCTTCGGCTTCGGTTCAGGCTCTGGCTCCATCTCCGGCTCAAGGCAGCCCCTTTTCACCCCTCCCCGGCCTGACCTTTAACTGGCTGTTTCGAGCGGGAGCAATGTCGTGGCCGTCAGCTTAAATTATTAACCTGCATGTTGGCACTCAATGCCAAAGTTCACAGCAGTCGCTTTCAAACGCCAACAAAACAGAGAGCGGAGTGAGAGTAAGAGAGAGTGTGTGCCCAATAAGTAATTTACGAGTGCTCGAACATGCATTACATTTTACGCATGCCAGCCAACACGACGTATGCGTCATAAATATTCATTAGACATTTGCATTAAATGCCACTTGCGGTGCATTTCCCTAAGCCAAACCGGTGAAAATGGGCTTTAATTAATAAATTAACTAGCAAAATTGACTAGCATTAGGTTAACACTTTGGCAATTCAACAGAGACTTGTGGAATTATTTTAAACTTGAAATTTGCTTAAAGTTTTCGCAAAGTTTTTGATTACAATGTTCACTACAGAATAAAGTTATCTAGCAATATTATGAAATGTAAATGCGAAAGAGAACTGCTTGGCAAATAAGTATTATATTTGAATAAACATAAATTTTGAACAATTAATATACAAAAGGAGTAAGAAATCTCCTGCTATCTATTTTGAGTAAAAGCAAAGTAGTAGTAGCAAAAGTAAATAACACTAAAAGCAGAATAGTGCGGTATTAGCTTTAAGATTTACCATATTAATATACCACAAAAATGCTTAAGAAATATGCAAGAGGCTATATTTGGTATATTTATAAAGTGCTATATAGAAAATATACTATACTATACTATTGTATATATTTAAATTATGAATTACTGTTCTTAATGAACATAATATAATTCATAATTCGACCTTTTTCCATTCCGCACTAATCTCAATATATTTTTATACATCTTTCTGCCACTTCTGCACATCCTTTGCTTTGATTACATACAATTCTTATCTTCTCATCGCCCAGTTAAATTTCCACACAAGTTATCTATATATCTGTTATTATCATATTTCTTTCTAGAACTTCTGCTTCATACTCTTAGTTTCTCTGCTTCTTCTCTTCACCCAGTTCCATTTCATTTGGCATAACCCAAACCCCTCTTTCTGTAGTGAATTGCTCTCATTCAGTCAGTGCCTTGCCATCAGCTCAGTTCATTTCTCAAAACGAGCGCATCTTTTAAGCCTAGACTCAAGTCTGCTGCTGGTGCTGCTGCGCTCGTAAAGTCTGACCCTTTATTTTTGTTGTTGTTGTTGTTGTTGTTGTTGCTGCTGAGTCCCATTTCTGATGAGTGTCATTCAGTTTGCATTACTTCTGTTGCGCTCCTTCCATCAGTTTTGCTAAGTCTGCGACTTGCTTGCTTCAATTTCGCTTGCCTCCACTAAGTCTGGGGCCATCTCTTCTAAGTCTGGGCTACGCCCCAAGTTTAACCCATTCTCCAAGTCTGGCTGGCATACATAAAAAACTAGAACTTTGCTGTTTTATCAATTTCAAGGCCATCACGTTGACAATATTTGTGCAAACAACTGCCATTGCCATCGAAATTGAACTGAGAGCGAGACAAAGAACTAAAAACACATGTCTCAGGTTGCTTTTTTCTCTCTCCCTTGAAGGTGAGAAGCGTCTCTTGGCCATTTGATTTGGGCCAAACTTTTTGCTGTTGAAACTAATTTTGTTGTTGTCTTGTCGCTAAGCTGCCGCAGACATTGCGACTGGGTTACTCCAACATAGCGCATACGACATGTGGTACCACAATCTCTTCTATTTTTTCGTTCGTTTGGTGTGGCAGCATCTGCAGATGCCTCAACTGTTTGTAGTATGTGGCATGTACTGCTCTTTGCCAGCGAGTTTATTTCATCTCTGTGCTGTTGTCACCTCTCGCAATGTTGTTGTCATGTTTTGTTGGACTAGTTGCTGTCGCTGTGTATTTTGCAAAACCTAATAGATTATTTGGCACTTTGCTGTAGCAAAATAAGTTTGTCTTTGTCTCTTTTTTTTTCATTTTTTGATACCCCCGAACTGACGAGTCCTTGAATTATCTCGTTCCAGTCCGTCGACTGCACAGTGGTTGCACACAAATTATTATGCATTAAGAGTGAGAGTGAAAACTTAATTCAATTTGTGTTGCAATTAATTAAAAAAGAAATACAAACCATAAAAAAATAACACACAGCTTGTCCCCGAAAATGCAATCGAAATGAAAGACTGCAAAGTGATGAAATGTTTTCAAGGTTCGAACTTGCTGTGAGTTATTTGTTGGCAAATGTGTTTTGCCCTGCAGTTTATTGGTTTTATTCGATTTGCGCAGCAGTAGCACAAGTTGCATGTCACGTCTGTTGCCGCATGTGCAACGTCAGTTTTGTTTTCCCCGATCACATTTCAGCACGCTATTTATTCGAGCGTATTAGACGTGACAGGATTTAATATCCGTCGCAGTCTGTTTTACAAAAAACGCAAGTCACTTGCTCTCCCTCTTCTCTTCCTTTCCCCTCTTTCTCCTCCCACTCCTTGCTTTATTCGTCGAGTAGCTGCCAAAAAATTAATAGCTAATGAAGCATGCAGCAGCACGGCCGATCTAACCACAGAACCATAAAAGTCAAGTGCTTCAGCTTCAGAGTGCAATGTCAATGAGCTGAGTTTGTGCTTGTGCAACTCTGACTCTGGCAGGTGTGTGTGTGTGTGTGTGGGTGACTGTGGCATGCCTCATTTGACACACACACACACATACAGAGAGCAACTGCAGCTGCTGACTCTTGACTTGGCCTGCAGCTAACTCGAGTTGTGCCAGCCAAAAGGCAAAAGCCAAAAGCCAAAAGTTCACAGCCAAATAAAAATCACATAAATTACGATTTTCCTACTTTTCAATTGCAAATGCAGCATTTCGCAATGATTTCCATTTGTATTTTTGTATCATTGCAATATACCATTGCCATAAACTACTTTAGCTCGCTTCGTTTCGCATTGCTTTGCTTTGCATTCTTTTGCTTTCGTTTTCTCTCGCCTCAAGTAAAGTTTTTGGATTTTATGTGCTCGACTGGCAATTTATGGCCAAAGGTTGGCAAAAGCAGCTGCAGTTTTATTGGAGCAACGTTTTCATTTAAGCTGACATTAAATACGACAACTTTGACTCTGTCTCCCTCTGACTTTTTCACTCATTTCGTCACCTTGTTGAGATAAAAAGTTGATTATCTTTGTCACACTGCAGCAGCAGCTGATGATGCAAGGACAATGATTTTAAGAGTCCATCAAAAGCTGATCAAGTCGCAAGTTTATGTCGCACTTCGCACACAATTCTAAGTTAATTAAATATCTAATAAGAAGCTTCTATTGTAAGAGTATCTTATATTTGAGTAGATCACAGATTAATCAACATATTTGCTGTCCGTCTTTTTGTCTGAGCGTCCTAAACACCTAGATTTCATAGACTATTAGAGATAAAGCTACCATATTGCTTGATTCACAATATGGTATGACATTCTGGCGTGTTTTGCACTTTTTAGTATATTTAGCATGTGGTACTATATCAAAATACTAAATATGAACATTGGTATATACATTTTGTATATTTTATGAATAATACTGCATAACTTTTAATTTTTGGATGCCAATCTGGTATATTTTGCACTTTATGGGATATAATAAAAGTATTTTTACGGTATATTAATTCGGTATATATTTTGAAATTAATAAGAGTATCTCACAGTCGAGCACATTCGACTGTCGCTTTCTAACTTCTTTTTAAGCTGCCATAAATTTCATTTCAATTACTCAATAACATTGGGTCAATAACCCGTGTGAATTGAAGCTTCGTGTTCTTTTTGCCGCTTTTTTTTTTATCTAATTAAACTTGCTCAAAAGTTAAAAGTGCTGTCATTTTAACGGTCTCGTTAACATTGCCCCCACTCTCCTCATTCCCCCGATTTGTATTTGGCATCTGCACTTCCATTTAATTTCATTGATAAATGAAATGTCAAATCGTTTTACATATCAATGGATTTCATCGCTCATTCGAATGTTGCCGCTTTTTCTAGCAGCACTTGGGACTGGGTCAGAGGTCGCCAGTGAGACGAGGGAGGGAGAAGAGCAGGGTTGGGGGTTAGGGTCAGGGAACATGTCGAGACTTTTCTTATTGATTACATGGCCACCAAACACCAAACACTTCTGGGGCACATTTTCCGACATTTCTCGCTCCATTGTTGCGCCCATTTTTCGCTTCATTTAGCGCAGCTTTTTCTCTTCCGGGCTGCTAGTGGAGGGAGGGAGAGGGGGGGAGGAAAAAGTCTACGGAAAATATATATTTAAATGCCGTTTCCGCCTTGACTCCTTTTTGCATTTCATTCACTTTTCTACGGGGAGAGAGAGCACGTTGTCATTTTATTTGAAAATTCGTGTGCGTCTTGAGATGTTTTATTGATTTTCATTTATGTATGCATAAAAATTGGTTTTTGACGTGCTTTTTATGATCATGTTGCTGTTGTATTTACGAGCATAACTCATACGACATGTTGTCGCAGCGCCCAAAGGCGCAATAAAACCACGCCCCCCCCCTCTCAAATGTGGGCAGGAGTGTGTTGTGCTTTTTAGACAAATTAAATGCGTTAATAATGCATGGCCCATAAATAACATTGATAAAGCCGCGCTCCATTGCCTGTCAAGGCCTGGCGAACTAAACTCAAGAGAACTCAAGAGAGCTCGCAAACAGAAGTCGCACTGAAGCATGGCAGGCTCATAATTTGGCCGCGTCTTAACACTTCAAGTGTTTAGCAAGTGCACGTGGCACGGCGTATGTGGCGTATGCTTAATTTTTGTGCACAATCATGCCACACACACACACACACACACAGAGCTATTGAACGCACAACGCGCAAACAGCAACCGCACACACCATTTACACAGGCATAAACCTGTCAGTTTGGCATTAGGCATAAGACCAAAGGTTTATTTACGCACACAAGGGGTAGAAGTAGTGCAGCTGATAGACTAGCAGATACTCTGTGAATGAAATGATGAAGAAAGCTAACAAACTTCAACTATCTTCAAATTCTTGGTAGTAGTAATGATGCCAATATACGTCGATGTTTTCAAAATAAAACATCGATGCATCACTTAACAGCGATATCATAAAAACATCGGAAAACAATGCCCAAAATAAATCGATGCCCGATTAATTCTATCATTCTATTGAAATTTTTACACAAAAAGGTTACTTAGTATTTCTTTTTCTTTAAATTTATAACAATTAAGCATCATTATGGGAAGCATCGAAGTTGCTAACATCGACATCAACAATAATCTCACAAAACATCGCTATACAAAATATCGAAGCTCGATGCATCGATGTTTTCAGCATCCCTTGATTACAGGGTATACAAAAGCAGCAGCAGCAGTGGTGTGACATTTGTTGTCGCTGCTTCGGCAGCTCATAAAAATTAAAATGATTGCCCCAAAACTTTGCTCGCTGCACGTGTGAAAGTTTTGTCATTATGCTGAGTATCTGCGTCTCTCATTACTCGCAGCATCTCTCTCCATCTCCACATCACCATCTCCCACTCTTTTATTCTCTTCTAGGTATCGTTGAAGTATCGCCGTGTCATTAATGGGTTTTTGCCAGTGGCGTGTCGCTTTAATTTCGCTGTCCATACGCTCGTAAATACCCCATTTGCAGGTGAGAGCATATTTTAGTTTGTTCCGCATGCTACACGTGAATCAGATGCCAAAGAACAGAAATGCTGCTAAACACTCGGAGTGCTGTTAACTAACAGTCAGCTTAACAGTGCGCTTAACAGCACTCAGCTACTGCGCACTGTTAACTGAGTGAATGTTAGGCAAACAGCTGTTGTTTGTTATGCTGCGTCTGAGTGAAATTTTAGACTACGACTGCGGCTAGAATTGAGATTATATTTAGTTATATTTCTGTTGCTGCGGCTTGACAAGTGTCTAGTTTTTATTCGCAAAACTGTTGCGTTTTAAAGTAGCTGCTGTCGTCTGATTTATGCTCACACGCGCTCAAACATTTCTCATTTCCTGACACAAAAAAAAAGCTGCCAAGACACGACTCAAACCTTGCCCCTTCCTCTGAAACATTTTGCCATTATAATCGAAACTTTTTATCGGTGCGTCGCGTCGCAAACTTTTGCATTTCGCACGCGCTCAAAATTACTTTACACAGCAAATGGGAAGGAGTAAGGAAATATGCGGACAACGGGGGATTTGCCTTGGCTTGGCTGGGTTTGGCTATCCTGCAGCAATTTGGCACATTAATGTTATAGGAATGCGATACATTTCGGGGGGGCCATAAACATAACGAAACTTTGTAATTGAAAGCAACAAACGGCAGACAACAACTCTCCAAAGGCAAAGCAGAGGCGAAAATTTAAGGATGCCACTTGAAAGCGATTAACGAGCGAAAGAGAAAGAGATTCGGAGATGGAATCACTTGATTAGATTAGATGAGTTTTCGGCTTTCGGGTTTCGGGTTTTTGGGTTTGATTTTGTGGCCACCAGCAGGTAGTCCGCTAATTACGCTAATTGTTATTACAACAAAAATAGAAAAGAAAATCAAAAACAGTCGATCTATTCGCAGAAAACTTGGGCAACTAAAGCGTGCTGCTTGCAGCCATTTAAATTCCTATTCCAGAATGAGAATCTGAATGAAAAACAAACAAAAATCAACAGCATGCGAGCAACTTTTATGCGAAAACTTTTAATGAGCATTTCGATGAGGAAAATGTGTTGTGTAAAATGAGTTGCCAATTTTTCCTGTGGCTGCTTTTTAACTTTGCCACAACTCGAGCGAAAACAAAACTAAACCCACAACACAATGAAACACTAAGTACACTAATAACACTAGCCAACAAAATGCGAAACTCTTTCTCTTCTATCAAGTAATTAATTTAGCAAACTATTTTTCATGGAATTATTTGTATAAACAGTTTGTGCAAACTTACCCAATATTTGATATTAATATTGTTGAGAATTTCCTGGTTATTGAGGTGTTCAATCACTGATGTTTCTGCAAGCAAATGAGAAAATGAAATGCATTAATTATTAATTTGACTAACTATGATTTATTCAGTGTTAACTTGCTTATTATAACATAGAGATAGAGTCATCTCTTCCCCACAAACTATATTTACTCTTGAACAGCGACAACAGACGAGACGATATAGCAATGTCTTTCTTACTTGTTTTTTTCTCTTGCTTCGATTTTATTCATTAGACGTAAGGTTCATGTGTGTTGTTGTGGAGTGTAAATAAATTTAGCATGTGCAATACTCGGAAAGTGAATTTCAAAATTCAAGTGAAGCGTCAGGCGACGTCTGAAGTGACTTTTTGGCTGGATGCAATTGCAGCCACAACAAAAAGCAGCCCCAAAAATAGCATACACATAAGAGAGAGAAAGAGGAGGAGGAGGGGGTTTAAAGAGGGGTGTTGGAAGGGTTGTCCTGTGCCGTAGTGTAAACACAATTCAATTAACTCGACGATTGTTGTCGAGCGGTTGGCCATTGTTGTCGAGCCGGCAAGGACGCTAAAATAACTGAAAACTGACAAGCCGATGATGTGCACAATGATGATGCAGGGGATGACGATGGCGATGACGATGATGTTTCCCATGATGATGACGAACATCAACATGCTGCTGATGACTACCACCACCAGCTGGATGACGTTGATGGCACATGGCACATGGGAGCTGTGGAGCTGTGGAGATGGGAACTCACAGCTGGTGGATGGGGCGATGGCAAATGGCCAATACCCAAGCTCGACACAAAAGACTGCACAGCCAGCAAATTTCTGGCTGCATGCAACAAGCAAAGCAACTTGCAACTGGAAGACGAAGATGTCAGGGGTGCGTGTCCTCTGGCTTGTTCTTGCTGACTCTGACTCTGACTGCGACACTCGCTGTGGTTGCTCACTGGTGACTGCCGACTGCTGAATGTGGTGACTGCGGCTCCGGATGGCGACGCACGACTGCCGATGACACTTTTGACTCAGCTCCAAATTTCGAAAGGGTAAACGAGTACAAGCACAAGGACAGCGGCAAGTGACAGCAAGAAGCGAGAAGCGAGAAGCGCGAGAGCCAGAGCAAGAGGCAGCTGTGAAGCTGTGAAGTGTGACTGTGATTCTCTCTCCTGGCCAGGTTGCTGACGTGGCATCAGCAGCAAACAGGGCAACAGGACAACAGACAAAAGAGCGCAACGTGACTTCTGCCAAGAATAATGACTTAATTTTCAACCGCATACACTTTTGTCAATGTCATCGTGTCGCCTGCTGTCTCTTCTCGGCCAAACACAACATTCTTCAACTTTAAGCGGAATCAATCAAATTGCCTGTGCTTCGCCCAGGTGAAGGGAAGGCAATAGTGGACATAATTTTGACCAAGTTTAAGATAAATCATGCTAAACGAATAGATATTTAAAAGAACACAGTTCATAAAGGCAATCTTAAAGATATAATCTTTAATCAAATTATAGCGCAACTTTAAGTCGTTCATCATCAATACTCGCTTTCGTATTTGTTTTACTTTGCTAGCTAAAAATAACTTTAGACCGAAATTTTCTTTAAATTTAATACAGTTTGTAGGCATTTTGTGGCTGTCTTTTGCGGTATTTTTACCGAACGCAATTTGCTCAGTGGGTAGTTTTGTTTTTTTTTCTTGCTCTCTTTTTTGCTCGTTTGCTACATTTCTTATATAATGTTTCAATTTGCTGCCACATTTCGTACGAATCGTCTGCGAGTGTGTGTGTTTGTTTGTGTGTGTGTTCTCTGCGTGCGTACTGTGCGTATGATTGATATAAATTTTGCTTTGATGAAATGCCCTGTGGAATTGCGAAAAGTGTTTGTCGGCTTTTGTTATTTATTGCCATCTTTGTCGGGGGCAGCTAAGCCAATTTATTTGCTAGTTGCGGCTAGTTAAATGTTTCCAAATGCCATTTCTATACAATTTACAATTTCACCAGAGCCCAAGCTGAACCAAAATAAACCAAAAATGCCAACAAAACTTTGTTCCTACACACAAATGAATCTACAAAAGCGCATGCCAAACTACTTGTGTGCACAGTGAAGCCACAGCATGAGCTACTTTAAAGCTACAAGAAACTATTTAAAATTTAAGAAGTTAAAAAAAAAACTAAATACATAATTGATCTTAGGTAGAAATTCTCATAGAGTTTAGATTCAAAAATGGTGAGATGTTGACATAAAACTCAAATAAATTGGTTCAAGCTATATTTCTCTCTCTCCATCTCTCTCGCTCTTTCTATATATATTCTCTATCTCTATCTCTATCCTTTATTTATATCTATCGTATATTCTCTATTCATCTATATCCCCTATCCCCATCTCTATCTCTCTTTAATATATTCTCTTTGCAATCGTCCTGTCTAACATACTTTTCTATGTCGTTCTTCATTTGGAATGCTTACTGTACCAAATTCAAATCAGACTGCCTTTTTATGGCTGACACGCACAGAGACACACACACATTTACACACTCACACACTCACTCACACACTCAGCCATGGCATTTGCATATCAAAATGTTGGAAAAGAAATGTGAAAAAAAGATGAAAATAAAAATACAGAAAAAAAAAGAAGAGAAATAAAATATTTACTATGTAGAGATGTATAAAGCATTGACACGTTCTTTTGCTCAAAGGACAACAGAAAATTGATTATTCTATTTATTTATTATAAATACATTCTTCGAGTACACTCATGTGTGTGAGTATGAGTGTATTTGTGTGTGCTTGTGAAAAATAACTATGCAATATCTTGTACACTTGTGTAATATTGACTCGTTGATGGGACAAATAAATAATGTATTGCATGTCCTAAATCTTTGGCCCAAACCCAACTTCCCCTTCTCCCCGCATTTTGTATTTTAGCCACAATGCTTGTTGATTTATTACGTCTGCACTGTGACTGAAAATGCAACCAAAACTAAATAAATAAAATCCATTAAGAGGCCAAGCCGAAGGCAACTCTAAATATTTGCAAATAATTCACATTGATTCCTGTGAATAGGCAAATGCTCTTAATTTCTAAATAATTGCGGTCACATAAATCTTCAGAAGCGATAATGAATGGATATTGATGTTGATGTTTTTCAATTAAATAAACTAGAGATTCAACAGTCATTAAATCAATTGTCCCAGCTTCAAGGATACAATTTAAATTTGTAAAATATTTGAAGTAAAACAAGGTATGCAAAAGAAATAGTTCATAAGTTATCCCTACTTCTGTTATATTCATAATTATTATTAGAGATTCAATAGTCATTAATTTAATATATAAATCCCATATTTCCTAATACGAAATAGTAAAGTTGAAATAAACTTTAATTTTAAATTATATTAAATGATTATTGAATTCAACTTCATCGTCATCATCCTCCCTTCATCACCCTTATATGTAAAGTAGATTGAGTTGTTTAGGTTAAAAGCATATAAAATTTTATTTTTTTTACATTTTTACATTTTTTTTGTAGTACACAATTTCAAAATTACAAACTAAGTATGTGATTTTTTTTTTTACGTTTTTGACATTTTTTGTTTTCTGGGTAGTTCAAAATTCAAAATTACAAACTAAGTATGAGAAAAATAATAAGGCAGTAGAAAAATCGATCGATCGGCGCGATTCTGATTCTGGGAGCATAATGCCACAAGGAAGCCACAGTTGTTGCCACGAAATGGATCGTAGACCATGTAAGGAGAGCACGGGTAATTGTGATTGTTTGTTTGTTGTGTTGATTGATTCGATTGGGATAGATTGATGAGTTTTTCATCGTCTGAATGGGATACACTGGACCATTTCCACATGTGGCTGGGCCGATGTATAATGCATGTAGTTGATTGTATTGATTGATCTAATATTTCCTGGCGCGGCGGCGACGCTTCTTGGTACCCTGAGTTTCCAATCGTTTCAATGCCACCATTATCTCTGGCGGCGGCACAAACTCAATGCCCAAGAGCACTGCCTCTTCTTTCGCCTTATCCAAGGCCTCACGCAACTCGCGTTGACGCTGCATCTTGGTCTCGTCAGCGCATTTGGTGGTGATGGCGGTACGCACCTCCCGGGAAGTCATGTCAAAGCAAGTGGTCATAAAGTAGACCAAATCGGACACCCGAACAGGATCGAGTTTGGCCTTGACTGGGCGCGCACAGTCCTTGAAAGCGGGCGACGGTTTGCCCGATAGTGTGTAGTCCGAGAGTGGCATCCGATCGAAGATCTCGGTCAGCAGCTTGCGGGTGATCGCTGCTCCAGTGTTGCACCAGTTGACATTGTCCAAGAATTCGCGAGTGAGGCGTGTGCCCTGTGGCCCGAGAACGATGTGAGTGGATTTCGGATCCTTTTCGAACTCAAAAGCCGGCTTATTTCCGCTGTCACTCGATGAGGTAGAGGCAAGACGTCTCTTGGCCTTGGCACGCTTACGTTTCGGTGCCGGCTTCTTCTTGGTCTTCTTGATTCTGGGCACATAATCATCGTCATAATCGTGCTGATCGATGAAGTCATCTTCAGCCGTCTCGGGAGCTGGCTCGGTGCTCGGGGTGATGGGAGTACGACCCAATGAGATGTTGACCTCTCTCTCACCTTCGTGCAAGCTGTCCATCTCGATGGTCAGCATCTCGAGAGCCTTGAGTTTGCAGCGATTCCAATTCTGCAGCATCTTGACACGAGCGGCGTTCAATGCCGCAATGTTGTTCTCCTCGAGAATGCGGCGCTCGGATGTTTCCTCATCGATATCCTTTTTGGGATCGTTCTCTAACTGAGTGTCCATTGGCTCATCCTTGCCTTCAGGTGGAGGAGTTTCCATGAGTTTCTCCGCAGCCATGGCCAGTGTGGCAATACTGCTGAGCTGTTTCTTGATAGGTTTAGGAGCTGTTTCACGATCGATTTCCTCAATGTGGCGCATGGCGAGCTCGGCGAAGCCAGCGGCTTGTCTTTCCTGTTGACGAGCTTTCTCCTCGCTTGTCATTTCCTTCTGAATCACTTTTGGTTTCTCAACTACTTCCTGTAGCTGTGCAGGGCTCTCCATTTTTGTGTTTGGCCACGAGATCGGCGACCTTCTTTTGTGCTTCGCTAAACTTGATCAACTTGAGATCGTAGGGCAAAGTGCTGAGTGCAATTTCTAAACGTTGGCGGCGAGACATGTTCGCTGTCTGTGTTGTGATTGTTGACTGATGTCTTGTCCAGCGGACACAGCTCTTTTATACTCTCGCCAGGTAGCTAGAAAACTCAACGCTAATCCCTTTATGATCCTTATTGTATCGTTCACAGATGCTGTGCTAGCTTATGGCCTGGGTTTCTTGGCCGCTTTGCGACAATTACCCATCACCCAATGGCCGACGGGCGGATCAGTTGGGCGGCTACCTGCAGGCGGATCGCGATCTTTGCTGTACCGGACTAACGATGACAATAGCGAGGAATGCTTAAACCCAACTTGCAACTGCGATCTACCTGAGGAAGTAAGGCATCCCGTTTGCGTGGTGTTTGACGAATCGGATCCGATTTCCGTGCTCGAACGTAGCTACGAGATTTCCTCAGCGAACACTCAAACTATTTTCGTGGAACACAAATCCACGCAGACCGACGAGAGTTTAAGCCAAATGAACGATCAATCCACGCAGTACGAAGATCAAGAGAATTTTAAGAAATCATCGAAGAAAAAAATGCAAAAACAAGCATATCCTGCTGTGCCTTTCTATTCGAAGAGAAATTCACAAAGCAGAGATTCCTTCGACCTTCCCAAGCGCAGAAATGTGATACACAGAATGCTGCATTGGAAGCAAAACTTTCTTCAAATACCAACAATATCGAAAGAGGATAGTCTAATGGCAGAAACTTTGCAAAATTCCGATTCAATTCGCAAACTTATGCCAGAAATATATGAAAAACTTAGCGAGTTGCTGCATAAAGTAGACAAACAGGAGACTCAAGTGAAGCAGCTGCAGAAAGCTATCGATGCCATAAAGCAGCAAGGAAACAACAACTTTACTGAGAACTCAATCTTCACGCAAAAAAAGTTGCCTATTCTGCAGCCAATGAACGCAATAAGGACTTCAGATGCCACTACTTGGACTTCATGCAATTCGAATAAAATAATTCCTTCGAAAACTAAAAATTACTCTGCAGAAAAACGCTCAAAAAAAGTTGAATTCGCATCTCTTCCGACCTCAAATTATATGTTGGAGAAACAATTCTCCAGCGAGTGTGAATTGTGTGCAGAGAAATCGCAGCCAGTCCTCGATGATCTGATTGAAAAAGTGCTTCAACTGATTGGCAAGCGTAACTTTGAGGATATCATGATCACTGTGCTGCTTCGAGCCGACAACGTCTACCACGTGAATGTGCAGGAGAAACACTCAAAGCTCAACCTTGGCTGCCTTCTGGCCACACCCGAAGCCATCGAGAAGGCCGCCAAGCAAGGCTTCTTTAATCAGTTTCTCACCTACTCAGTGACTGATGTTCGCAACACTATCACGAACCCAACTCGCCAATTTGGCATTCCTTTTGAGTTCGTTCCGGAGGAGGAGACCACAAAAGAATCCGATTTATGTCGAGGATGATCCTCAATCTCACTCTGCTGTCTGTGAATTTATCACGAAAGTTCTCCGAATGCCAGCCGAAAAAATTAACAAAACGTAGTCTTAACTCTTTCCCAGTCTTTGAATTGTATCAAAAGTGCAAAAGTGCTGTGTGATTGGCTCTGAAATGATGTCAATGAAGTCAAGCTCAAATTGCTAAATTTTAACTTATTGATAATCAAAGAGATGCCCATGAACTTTTTTAAGTATCGGTTGTTAAGAATTCCCGTTTGTAAAGCTGTAGACAATTTTAATAACATTTAAATGCTCTGTCATAACATTACTATATCTAAATATGCCTCAAAATAAATGAAGAGTGTATTACAAAACAGAATGCGTTTTTGTTAGCCACCAGCAATTGCAATTCCTAGCCATTTTTCAATCTTGTTTAATTTAAATAAGACGATAATACACATAAGCATATTTAGCTATTAGTAGGTTCCTTGACAGTTTAGTTTTTATCGAATTGTGCTAACCATGACATAGGTCTATTATGAAATGAGGGTTACATTTCGTCAAAAATGAACTAAATAATAAAAACTGATATTTAGGAAATAACTGGAACTATAAATATAATGAATGTATAGAATACATATTTTCCAATAGAAAGTAACACCAACTATCAGAAATCGATAAGAACTACAGCAATCCTCTAATCCACTTGGCAAATAGCTAATATTTCAATAAGGTAATAAATAGTTAATGAACATTAACAAATAGTAAATAAATATGCAATAATTACCACTATTAAATTTTCAGTTTTCGCAGCTATTGAATGTTGCACAAAAATATCTCGGAAATTTTCTAAATTTCTAGCGAAATTGTTGGAAATATTTCAGAGCTGTCCTGAATTGAAGATATCTCCAAGTAAATAATCACATACTTTCCTCTACTTCGCTTACCAAATGGTTAATAATTCAATAAGCTAACATTTAAGACGTGATTGCATAATACACATAAGCATATTTAGCTATTAGTAGGTTCCTTGAAAGGAAATTTTTTGATTTTTAACAAATATTAATATTTAACTAATCGAAATTAAAAAAATTATACAAAAAGTTGCGCTATTATAAAAAGGTTCCAAATTGAATACATTTGAATGTAAACTAACATCTGCTATCACAAAATGATAGGAAGTATAAAATAATAGTTATAGCTTTTTCCTGCATTTAGCAAATAGTTAATATTTCAATAAGTTAACACTTAGATGATATCATTTGAATCATTGCAAATGCTATGAGAGACTATTAATATGTAACAGCATGATGCGTTCAACATGAAGCTTTCAAATCGGTAATTTGAGTGATCCCATTTTCGAAAAAAGTTGAGTGTTGTTATAAAAAAAAACTTCTGAATGCAATTCTATCTATCAGCTATCAGAAAACGATAAGAGCTACAAATCAATCAATCCGAAATCTCTCCACTTCATTTAGCATATGGCTCATAATTCAATAAGCTGAGACTTAGATGAAATCATTCGATTGAGCATTTGCGCTGAGAAATATCTAACAGCAATATACGTTTCAATTTTAACCTTTCGAGTTCTTAAACGTATTAATATGAGTTATTAGAGTTTTGGTCAATTCTTGTGACCTACCATTATATGAGTGAGCTTTATGCTTTGTTATAAAAAAAGTTTTCGAATTAAAGTTTCGAATGCATAAATGTTTTATGATACTATCTAAAAGATGCGATCAGAAAACGATAAGATCTGCAAATCAATCAATCCAGAATCTGTCGACTTCAATTATCAAAAAGTGAGATGAAATTATTTGCACTCGATTAAGCATTTCACTGTGACGAATAATGCACATGTAAAAGCAATATGCGATTCAATTTCAAGTCCATAAAAATATTGATGTCTGTATGTTGGGACTAAATTCTTGTGACGTAGAAACAATATCAGCATTGTTGTAAAAAAGTTCTGAATTAAAAACATTTGAATGCAGACTAACAGTTAATTACATAATAATTCCAAATTAATTAACTCTGTTATCAGAAAACGATAAGAACTGCAACACAATCAATCCGAAATTGTTCAATGAGATAGCAATAAGCTAAAATTAGCATTTGAGTCCGACTGAGCGTTCGCACTAAGAAACACCTAATGGAAATTAAACAGTTACATACTATTCAGTTTTAAAACGTAGAGTCCTTAAACATATTAATAGAAGTTCTTGGAAGCTTGATTTTGAGTCTTGTTTTTAAAGTTTTATTGAGTACATGCTAAATAACTAAATATTTAATTACATCTGCTATCAGAAAACTATAAGAACTGCAAGTCAATCAATCCGAAATCTCTCTCCACTTCTTTTAGTTAATATTTCAATAAGCTAGCAGAAATCTATCTTTAAGTTGAAATCATTAGAATTCAATTGTGCAGTTGCTCTAAGGTATAGCTAATGAATATTTAAACAAGATGGACTCTTCAAATTTAGGATGTCGCGGCTTCATATTAAATTGAGTTCTCGGGAATTTTGGCAAACATTTATAGACTTCGAGAGAAACAGCAGGTATATGATTGAAGTGGTGTTATAAAATGAGTTTCTGAAGATCCTCTGCGACAGATGGCGAGGTCTCAATTTTATGGCTAATCCGCGCAGCTGTCACTTGAGCCGCGCTGGAATTATGCCCGGGATAATTAGGTAAATCGGGAAAACCCAAACCGAGGAGTTTCGCGAAAGGCGAAGACGGTCTACCTGCTGACCACCCTCGGGTGGAAAAAGGGATCGCTTTCAGGGGAATAAAAGCGACGGGAAACGAAGCAGAGAGCATCAGTTTGCAACAAGCAGCGCAACAGTAACAACAACAGTGACAGAGTAACTCCTTCCACTACTTTTTAACCTTCAAGTCAAGTGCAAAAAGAAAAGAAAAGTTACAACATGAGCAGCATCGGTAATAACGAGAACAACAAGCAGCCAAAAGCAGCTCGCATCGCAACCGTCTCGAAGACTTCTCCCACTCGTCTCTCCTGGTTTCTGGCCGAAATCGACGAAGGCGTCGCTGATAACGGCAAAGCGAATGGCAAGAAGCGTCTTTGTGTGCTTCACAGCATGGAGCTGCTCGAGACTGATGTCTCGGACAAGTACATGACTCGCTTTGTCGAGTTCCGCCTCAATGGCAAGCGGCTCGAGGCGAAGCTGATTCTCGCCTCAGACGATCGCAAAGTGGTCGATGCGGCACTCGAATCGATGAGCAAGGAGCCCCGAGATGAGGAGGACGATGCCCGACAGATGCTGATACAATACCACGAGGAGCAAGGCACCAGCAGGCGACTCTTTCAAAAGGTAATCTCGCCGCAACACGTCGTCTGGATGAGTGTCAATCCCGAGATTGGCGGCACGCCGCTGATCAAATTGAGTGATCATTGCGTTGCCCACGTGCTGAATGCTTACGAGAAGCGCGACTACATGGAGAAGATGTTGCTGCATGTGAAGGCCAGCTGCTTCGATCACGCCTTCGAGGAGCCGATCGAGGACAGACCACAAGCGCCCATGGACGAGAACAGCTGGATGTTGGTGCAGTACAGTCCCGAGCCGGAGATTGTCATCTATCAGGTGGTGCCCTACTCACAGACCGTGTGGCGTGAGGAGAATCTCTTCAAGGATGTGATTGCCTATCTGCGTCTGCCTGGCAGCGAGGTTATTCTCCAGGCTGTCGTCATTTGCTACAGCCACGATGAGCAGGCCATGCACAGAAAATACGATCAGCTGGCCAGCTATGCCCTGGAGATTGAGTTTCCCAAGCCCGATGACATGGACTACGATCTGCTGGAGAACAAAGGCACCGCTGCGCTCTTTGCTCGCACTAGCACCACGCTCTTCCAGCGTGCCGAGCAACGCGATTCGACCGGTGCTCATCGGCGGGTGCGACGCCAACTCGAAGAGCTCACCGAGAACGCAGAGAACGAAGCCCAAATGATCGTCGACGCCTTTGAGATGGTGGACAGCATCAAAATGCGACAGCAGGAGCGAATTGGCAATAGGCCCTCTACTTCATCGCCTCGCATTTAAACAGACTACGATTTGCTAAAATTTTCTACGATTTTCTACACTTTGATTTAGTTTGTATTGAACCTAGTTCTAGTTTGCACGATTATCCCACATTCTAGCTTATAAAGTACTTTAAGAATTTGCATGCTTTAAATTTAATCTATAAAACTATAAAATTACAAAAAAAAAAATATACAAAAATAAATATATGCATTTATCACAGCAACTCTTTGGCTTTTCAATTATTATAGATAAATGTGATCATATCACAATTGTCTTTCAGAAGTCACACTTATTTAGCTGAAGTTACAAATTTCGTACTGAGAATTATGAAATATTAAGTTTTTAAGCTAATCTTTTTAATAACTGAGAGTATTTAAGTCTTGAGAATGTGTTCTACAGTTCTACCTCTGATTCATTAACTTTCTATCTTGACTTCTTATAGTATATTGCCTTATGAAAGTTTGTTTTCTATTGCTTTCATTTCTTTTGTACAACTATTGAATAAAATATGATATCAGTCATGTAAACTTTGTGTTTAATATAAATTTAAAAAATATAGATAATATAGATTTAGTAAGTATATGACAATTATGTTGCCTTCTAAAGATCTTTTAAAAAGCTAGAAAAGGTTGGACCATTTGCTGTTTAGTAAAGTGAAACGTGGAAGTAGACGTCTGCTGCCTATGTCACTGATGCTGCTGTTGTTGTGGCATGAGTGGCCACATCGACTGCTCATGTGTCTGTGATAGCTGATTGGTAAACGATAGGACCTGTGTCCAGCTCACATAGCCCACGCAGTTACTCTTGAATGGCGGAAAAGTTCAGTGGACTTTTCTGTCGCTGCTGCTGCCTCTCCATATGTTGCTGTGCCTCAAGCTCTTGCTGCTCCGTATTCCACTCCTGAAACTCGTCCAGCGGCGATGGACGAACTGTGCACAGCGGCACTCTGACTATTTGACACCAGTTAACAACGTAGACAAAGCAAGAGCGTGTGGTTAAGTCAATGCTTTGAATGTAACAATCGAAGAGACGTTTTGCCTTCGACACCACACACTTGTCGCCCACCTGCAAATTCGTGTCATATTCGAGGCATTGCATTTCACGGTAGAGATCGAGTTCCACATTGCGATAGCTTCGGGCATGCAGCGAGTTGGCCACCTGATGGGAGAATGGCAAATAGTGATCGTGGAGCAACATCCTCATGCAGGAGACATTCGAATCGCCTTTGTGGAAGCTGCACTGCAACTCATTGATCAGCATGCAGACTGTATGCTGTGGATTATCCAGTTGGAAACTTTGACCATTTCGCAAGAACAGACGATCCCCGACTTGTGTCACAGATGACTTCTCGCAGGTGCCCGGGAAGAGCATGTGCTGCACAGCCAACTCAACATCCGGCAGCTTTAGGAGCTGCTTGACAATCAAATTGTAGCAAATTGCCTGAGCTGCAGCTGCTGTCTCGAAGTAATCGCGTGTGTAGACAAGATCAAAGTGATGTTGGGACGTGTAGTAGATGGTAAAGTTCTGAGTAAACGTCTTGTTGTAGGTGATGAAAACAGCTGGTTTGTTGGATTGATACATTAGCAAATTGCGGCGATACATCAGGCACATGGCACGCAACTCGATCATTTCGCCTTGTGTCTGGGGCCAGGACATGCGTAGCGTATAGTTGTCAAAGTCGCCATCGATATGCTTCTCGAAGTGGCGACGCTTTAGCGTCAAAAAACGCACGCATGCTTTGCGCACCTCAATGTGCAGCGACTGCGAGTCGAACATTTGCTCGGCCACCGCCCTGAAGAGTCCGTTGCCATCGCGCGGCATCTGCTTGCGATACAGTGACTGTGAATTCAGGAAGATGAGATCACGATCGCAGGATCTTGAGTTGGAATTAAGCGGCGAAGCCATCAGATTCAACACAAGGCGAAGCAAACGTTTAATTAATGCACGTTTTTTCTCAATATAGCAAGAGAGTGGCGAGAGGAAGCCAAACACGTTGTATTCAAAAGTATTAGAGATGCAAGTAAACTTGCGATAGTTAACGATAGTTACAAGAACAAGAGAGTGTCACAAACTAGAGAAGAGCATTGAAAGGGCGAAGAACTAGAGATGCATAATGTATTCATAACATAGCCGATAGATAGCGATAGTCGATAGCTAAGACAAGTGCGCGATTGCAACTTGAGTTTGATAGCAAAATATACTTAGGCTAAGACATAAAGCTCTGAGTATCTTAAAACTATTTTGTTGAATCGCATTTTCGAACTAATCTCTAGTTGCATTCACAAGAAAACCGAGAGACGCACGCTCCTCTGCGATATTTAATCGATAGCTACAAACACACTCTCTAATCAGAGTTGCCACACTGACGAAAGCAGATATTTGTCTTTTCGATACTTAAAAGAAAACGCGAAAAGGAAAACGAGTAAACATATAAATGCAACTGAAGACAAAGTAGAAAAACAAATTTATGCAGAATCTGATTGCAATTCCAAATTATACAAAAAGGAAGCATTATTTTCGTCTATAAATAAATCCACATTAACTACAATTTCTCTTTGTGCACACAACGAGCTAAGGGAGAACGTATTTCGCTACTTTTACTGCATTTCCGCTTCAATTGCCAGCGCAGCTCGTCGCACCAACGTCATTAAAATATCGTAATATCCAGCGCAAATAGCAATGGTGCAACACAACAGCAAAAGCAACTGTGGCAAACAGCAACCGTGATGCCATTCCAGCAACCGATGCCAACGTCGTAAGTTCAAATTAATTGCATGCAATTCGGTGGCTTTAAGCTTCACACAGCTTCAAGTCCCTTCACTTTGCATTTTAAGAGCGCCAGGCTTTGGCTTTAGGCAAGGGATTTGCCCAAGAGGCGGGGCGAAGGGCGAAAGGCGAAATACGAATGATTCTCAGTCCCCCGTCCATTGGCATTTGGCATAAACTCTAGATAAAAATGTAATTTCAACGCGCTGAGTACATAAGTAATTGTAAATATGCAGTCATCGTCATACATAAAACTGCTGTCGCCCCCTTTCTTGCTCTAATGAGCATTAAAGCTCCTTCGTCTTCGTTTCTGTTTCCGTCTCTGACTTGACTTTCGGTTCTCTGGGCGCCATTAAATGGAGCACGAATGCTCTGCTCTTCTTGCTGCTGTTGCATTTGCATAAATTGAAATTGTAAAATGACCAAAATTGTCGCAGCCGGCATTTAAGAGAAAGAGGACTATATAAATGAAAGGGATTCTCAACTTACAGATACCCTTTAATTGAGAGAGTTTATGCTCTAGTTGTCTATAGAAGCTGTGCAGTCAAACTTTTGTGTTTGACAACATTAAACATTAATGTTGTAGCTATATAAAAGAATCTTCTTGTATGGTAGATACTTTGGCTGACAATCTGGTATATTATGCAAGTGTACTTTGAATGTAGTATGTGGTATAAAATGTGGTATATTTTCACTATAGGTAGCGGGAATCTCACAGTCGAACACACTCGTCTATAGCTTTCTCTTATGATAAATTTCTTAGTTATATAAATCTATTTTTTATTAACCCAGCGAAACTATAAAAAGTTAACAACATTCTTTACCTACTAAGAAGTGACAGACTCACCCAAAATTCGTGCATACTCTTGTTGCAATTCCACTTTGGGGTGCTGGGTATAATCAGTGACAGATAGTATTGGCATATTCTGGCTTTCAATTTAATTGGTTTGCATTTTAAATTAAATGAAATTTGTTTGAGGCAAAGCATTAATTTTGGCTTTTTGTATTCGGTGTGCACTTTATTCATCTGCAACGCCCCCCAAAACACACACACACCCTTCACACACACACACACACCACATACGCCACACACTAGCTGGGGGACAGCGGCAGACAGGCAATCATTTGGCAATCAATTTACGAGTAGTGTACAACAAATTCCCAACGCTTGCTTTTGATTTTTTGATTAGTTTTTTATTGATTTATGTGAGGCTCTGTCGAATGTTTGAATTCAATTCCAAATCGAACTAAATTCCCACACACACACAGACAGAGGAAGGAGAGTGAGAATGAGAAAATCAAGGGAAGGAGAAAGTGAGAGATTCGCCTTGCATTAATGTGTTAAACTTTGTTATTGTTTTGTTTAACTCTCATCTTTTTGGTTTTCGGTCTCTCTCTCTCTCGCTGCCGCTATCTCATACCATGGGCCATTTAATGCGGCGTATACGCAATATTTGACCCACACACACACACACACAGTCACACGAACTCACTCAAGAGTTGTGGGCCAGAAACGGAAGCACTAAACCAAACATCAAAATAAACAGCACACTTAATCGTGTATAAATGTTTATATTTACCCTGTAGGCGCTTTCTCGTTGCCTCTGCTCGAAATCAACATCAACATCGGCATAGTTTTATGTCTCAATCGAAACGTTTGCGAGAGCCAAATAAAAATAATCAGCAAGTCAATACAACTCAGCCCAAGACAACCCCACAAAAACCAACCCGAGAAATCGTTGTCAGTCTACGGAAGAAATGCTTAAATCTCATGTGTATAAAAAGATAGAGAAAGAGGGAGAGAGAGGGAGAGGAACACATATTTGATGAAGTTGTTGCTGCGTTTTTATGGCATCGATATGATATAGTGATTAAGTGGTTAGTTCCATAAAAGCCAACGGGGCGTATGCTTGTTTAAGTGGTATCAATGAAATTGTTGTTGGACGCGTGCGATTCCATTTAGAAGAAGGTGTAGAATATGCTTAAAGAGATCGCCCAAACAGATATCCAGACGGATGCTTTGTTTATGCTTTGCTAAGAAAACTGTGCGCATAAAGTGCTTAAAGTGTGTGGCCAACTAAGTTTTCGTCGGATATGACTTTGAAATATCAATGAAACGAGGAATATGTCGGCGTTATGGTAAGTGTTAGAGCACAAAATGGCTGCTTAGGAAATGAATCTCTGTCTGTTGAATGTCAATGAATGTGACAACAGAAGTGTTACAAATGTTTGGTAGATTTCGGAAATTAAATCAGTTGTTGATCATATTATATGTATGTTATAGCAAATTCCTAGTACGAATAGAATGCATATTATATATTGGCTACTTAGGAAATGAATCGCTGTTGTGTATGTGACATAAAATTCCTTTCTTGGAATTTCAAATTTTGCTTGATTTCAGAAATTACAACAGCTATTGATCATGGAAATGTTTTATAGCAAATTCCTTGCACAGAAAGAATGAAAACAATTTCCAAACGAATTTTAATAGCAACGCAGTTTATGATGCATTATTTCCGGTGCTAAACTAAGTTTTAAAATGCTGCTGGTAATGATTCACGCTACACTTAAATAGCGCTGAAAATAAATAACTCTGCATTTTTGCATTTTCTATCTGCATTTTTATCGCGTTGCCCCTTGTACAACAATTATTGCGTATACGCAGCGTTTTCATTGAAACTTGCCACTGCAAACAGCCAACTTTAACTCATTAAAAACTTTGTTTACCCAGTTGTGTGAGGTGTGTGTGCAGCAGGTAATTATTTTGAACGTGAGCTGTTTTATTTTTTCATGGTGTGCATTGAGGTGACATTTTAATATATTAAAGCAAATAGTTGCATTGAAGCCAGAAAAGCAGTGAAAGCAATTTGCCTTAATAAACCCAAAGCCCCAGTCCAGAGACTGTTGACTGCCTGCTGCTTGTGGCATGCAGTGTGCTCAGCTGGTGGCAGACACTGTGGCGACAATCGAGGGGTGCAACGCTGCTTGATGCTGCTGTGGTCTAATTTGGAACTTGTTTGTCTAAGCTATAAGCACAATAAATCCAGCTTTGGCTCATAAGTTTTGTCGGCACTAAAAGAGGAGGGAATCTAAATTGTGGCTAGCTGATAAAGCCAAAACAAGTCCAGGCGGTTTTTAGTTGCTGCAATAACAAGTGCAACCTTTGCCGCACTCAGTTGTAGTTGCAACCGGTGAAGGGGAAAAAGAAAAAGGAAAGCCCACGGGAACACTCAGAGTGCTTACTAACTTATGGTTGTGTTTGCTGTTTATCTTTATGTGTGTGTGTTGCTACCCCATCGTGATCATCATCATCGTCATCATCATCATCGTTGTCATCATCAACAGCAACGTCATCGTCATCGTCAGCTCGTGCAAACACTTGACTTTTTCCCCCCCTCTCATTCGCATTCACATTCTCGTTCACATTCTCATTCTGTTTCTCTGTATTTGCCTTGCCATTTGCTGGAGCAAATTTTCTTGATTGCCCTGGCATTGGCATTGGCATTTTCGCCTGTTTTCCTTGTTTTCTTTTCTTATGCGTTGTCATCTCGTTCTCTCCTTTTTTTTCGGCACTTTTCCCTTCCGCCGCCTCGCCTTGACAGTGATTTTGACATTTCACGCGCATTTATGTCGTTCCATCTTTATTTTTATTATTTTTGTTTTTACAAAAAACAGCCAAAAACAACCAAAAAAAAGGTCAACAGTCGTTTTGCATACACAATCAACACACTCAACACACTCGCATCCTTAAGCAAAGGACCTTAACTGGCAGCACACGCAGCGCTGTCCAGTTGCTCCCTTGTGGCGCATTTGTGTTCAAGTAAATTGATTCACATTCTATGCTGGCTATTCCGGCCCCAAGAATAGCATTTCACTCAGCAAGTAGCGTACAGCAAAAATAATTATGAATGAACTGTCAGCTCAGCTGTTTGCTGTTAACTCACTGTTAAATGCTGCTCTTTAAACAGCTAACAGCACTCGAAATGCGGCACAGCCAGAAGCTGCACAGCTGTTGGTCGCTTGTGTTTTCAGAGTCAGAGTCTCAGTCGAACCACAGACGTTGAGACGAGAGCACACGCGACGCGCATGTTCCAAAACAAAAAGAAAACATATTCTGTTGAAACTGAAATTGTCGAGCGAAAGTCGGAAAGTCGAAAACACGAAGCAAGCGACGCGCACACATTCGTTGCGTATACGCGCCGTGCGCCGTGGTCAGCATAGACACTACATTGCAGTGCATTTGAGTAAATAAAATGGTCAGTTCTCGACAGCAACAGCGACTTTATTATGACAGCTAAAATAACAAATAAACTGTTTGTTTGATCAACAAGCGAAAATATTCAATTACCACGAAATTAACTCAATCAAATGCCTGACTAAATGAATTCGAATGCTTAACGTTTAACCAACTACAACGATACAATACTTTAATACAATCCAAAAGCAAATCGAATTCACTCGGAATGTAACACACAAGTAATAAATTTATATAAATTTGATAAGGCTTGGCAAACGTCACATTTAAGGGGAATTGCATTAGATCAACGCCTTTTTAAATTCCACTTTTTCCCTTCTGTGTTCAACTTCTGTGCCCTCAAGGCACGTGAAATCCATATTGATGGTTCGTTGGCGTCGTCGTCGTCGTTGTCGTCGTCTTCCTGTTGGCACTCAGCTCTTTGTTTGATTTGCATATTGCTACCTGTCTGAGCTGCGACACAAGTAAACAGGGCAACAACACAAAAAGAAGACTTCAACGAGCAGCAGCAAGACAACAAAACGTGATAAAATAAGCGGAAAAATAGCTGACAAGCAAACGCCCAACCTTCTTCCCCTCCACTCTCAATCTCTATAAAACAAAAAAAAAATGCGAAATAAAAACATTTGCTGTACAGAACAAAGAAAATTATCTGACCAGCGGCCTGAGGCGTGCCTCTTTGCCTCTGTCTGCGTCTCTTCCTACGCCTACACGGCTTTCCCTCCTCTTCTCCTCCTCCTCCGTCTCCTTAGCTGCGTCTGCCTTTGTTTGAGTCTCGGTCACTGTCGCGTTTTCCTTCCCCGCGCCGCTCCCCTGAGGTGCCTGTGACAAGTGACAGTTTTGTTTGTTTGCCACCGCCCCGAACCGGGGGCCTGAGCTATATTCTCCGAGGAGTGCTGGTCACCTAATTTGGCCAATGCTTTTATTGTTTGCCCATGCCACAAGGCTCAATATTCGCTGTTGTCTGTTATTATGCCATAGCGTAGCGCGTATTCTCGCTTCAGTCTGTTTACACGCACTTTTAACGTGTGTTTATTCGTGGATAACGTAAACTAATTGAGCCATTCACTTCACTTTTTTTGTGGCTCATGCTGCGTATGCGCTATTTTGTCTACAACTATTCGCTAACTTTGCCTCAGGCCAGTCACGTTTGTACACTCGTCCCAAGCAATCAGCGAATGCCTTGAAATCGTACACAGAGAACTGAATCCACTTGCAATTGCAACGGAGGAAAAGCTGGGAAAATTCTAGTGAATTTTGCTTGAAGAAGAAATGTATGCTCTCTAATATATTTTTAATATAAATTCCTTCAGCTTGAAGGTCTAACTTTTGCTCTTTATAATCTGCCATTCAATTTTAAGCTATAAACAATGATAAGTGAATCATTTTGTCAACTTAAATAGAAACAATTTTGTGCAAATATACATCAAATAGTACGGTTGTATTAAATTGCAATCGCTGGGATATTCTAATGAAATATTGATTAATGAATAAATACTCTTGCAATGCAAAGTGTTAACAGAAATTTCAATGTATTTGTGGTATTTATGGTATTGCGGTATTTGTGTTATTGCTGGGCTTAAATGCAACTATGTTTCACATGGAGGTTATTTTACATTTTTGTGTTAATAATTTCAGTCTAAGGGTCTCAGTTGTACCTTGGAATTCAATTCTAAACTGTGCACGGTAATAAATGAAATATTTTATAGAATGCAAAATAATTTGAGCAGATATTCTGGAAGTTCTAGTAATTTTGACTGTTTCTGCTGTTAAATTAAATTAGATTTCGAAATATTTGCCAGTTTATTTCGATTCAATTTATTCAATTCAATTCAAAGCTACAAACTAATTTTGATATTTGAATGAATTTTTTAAAACGATCTGCAATTGTAGCAACTCTTTGTTAGTGTAGCAAAAGAAATCATCGTTCACCTTCCCTTTGCGGTCTGTCATTTGTCACTCGTCACCCCCTTTCGTTGCCCCTCCGCTCTCTACCCCACTTATAGTTGTCATTCTCAATGGCAACCATCAAGCCTGTTAGCTACTTGCTTGGTAGTCATCGTCGTCATCCTCAGCTGAGTGAGTGAGTGAGTTGCCTTGCCTTGCCTTGTGGCTGCAACTTGTTTACCTGGCCGTGTGTTTTAATGAAATGCAAATGCAAACAAGACGCCGATGCCGCCGCCGCCTTCGTGGAAAGTTTCGCCCTTGCACTCGCATTCATATGAGGATGAATCGACAGCATGAAATTTAATTTTGTTTTTTGCTTCGCACTTAAGCAGCAATAATATTATATTTGTGGTTTTTCCAATGATTTGCCAGCTGTCACACAATTGCAAGTGTAAAATGTAATTAAATTGAATCATTTTACAAGCTCGCTTGTGGCCCCATTAAATATGTATCTATCATAATTTGATTTCGCTTACGAGCAGCCGCCCAAAACACACATAAATAAATTGGCAAAATGTTACTTTATGACAGGTGCCCTGCGAGGTTTTTTCGTTGCTTCCAGCTTCGAGGCCATAAAAACAGATTTGTGCATAATTTGAAAAACGTTTTGCTTAAAGTTTACTGAATTTACAGACTTTGGCGAGAAGGGATTTCTATTGCATTAAACTTCAAGCTTGTCAGGTTAATGTCTCATTTTATGCCGCAGCTTAACTTTCCCTTCTCCACACATATGAAAAGTGTCATAAAAACAGTTTATGGACCTTGGTTGAGTGTAAAATTTAACACTTTTTATATGGAGCACCCTTGTAGAAAGCCTTTGGGGAGCGACAATCGCTAACTTTACTGCAAACCTTGACTGCATTTGAGTTGCTGTTCCAATTATTTACTATACATATTCCATTATTTATTCAACTTGGCCTCTTTAGCATGCAATATATATCTCGGCTAATTAGCTGCACTTCAGTTCTAATTCAAGGAGATTTCTTTACTTCTTTTCGAGCAACTTTTGCCACAAATTGCTGCCACACATTCATCTATTCATGAGTCGGTAACAAGCCAAGGACAGACGAGCGAGAGAAATGGCGTTAAGGCGACAAAGAGGGAGAAAATAAAGAGAAGAGAGAGAGAGAGTGAGAAAGAGAGAAGGAAGAAAGTGCAAAACCCTTTGGCAACATATCGCAACAACTTTGCGGCTTGACATGCTTCAGCTTCTAAGCTCCGATGAATAACTTGCAAATTTGTTTCTGAATGACCGAAAATAAAGTGAAAGTTTCTCTCTTCTTTCTAACACACACACACACACACACACACACACATAGATTGTGGGATACTTTTGGGGTCAGAAGAGAACACTTGAATTTAATTAAAGATGAGTTTACGTCATAAACTCTTAAGCTAAGTAAAGCTGCTTTTAATTACTGTTTGGCCAACTACCCGACTGGCTAATGGCTTCAATTTCAAATTTGTGCGGCTTAAATCAAACTTAATTTTCAACTTTGCCAAATAAACCAAAAACAACTTTAGCTAAATCTGGAGAGGAACAAAAAAACAGAAAGAACGAAAGAAAGAAACTGCGACCCTTAAGACAAAGTCAAAGCCAAGAGCTACTTATAAATATTATGAGTGTATTCATTCATTGATTTATGCTGATTTCTTTGATTACAATTTTCCTCTTCATACGCTATTGTTGTTCTCTGTTCTCCTTGTTGTTTTTGTTATTGGTTTCCTTTTCACTTTGTTGGCTTATTGTGACGCTCGCCGCATTTTCATTAATTTATTGCAGCCAAGGGCAACTGATTTCAGTTTAATTCAATTTATTTCCCGATACAAACAGCGAGACAACAACAACCACAGCAAATAGTCATAATCATGGGAGGTAAGAGTGTATGAACGACTATTGAATACTCTTTGGAAAATGGATTACAAGTTTTGCATGCTCCGCTTAGTATGCTAAAAACAATTACATTTCGTATTGAGTTGCTTTAACAGTTGTGCATGCCCAGATTAACTTCCGTTTTTACAGGGTATGCTAAAAACAATAACATTTCGTATTTGTTTCATGTCCACAAATGTTGCGTTGGCGATGCTTTCGGGTGGCTATCGAGCTACAGAAAGTCACTCAACTGCTTATCTGGCGAGTTCCATCGGAGGGAAAAACTAAGTCAAATCAAAGCCAAGTGTGCCTTCATCTTTCTGCGTGTGTGATTGTCGCCGTGTCGAGACACGCATTTGAAATGTATGCACGACAAATTCATTATAATTTTCGCCGCCCAGCCGCTGCTCGGGCTTTGATCCGTGCGTGCCAAGACATACGCCCCACGAATTTCCTCCTCAATTCAATGTTGTTGTTGATGTTTTTGTTGGCACGCGCACACACACACACGGATATACACACACACACACATCGATACACCGACACACTCACTAGCAAAATGAAATCAGTTTAAATGCGCCCCAATGTGTCGTTTTTGGATTATGATTCCGAACGTTTCTCATTCGCTGTCGCACCACAGAAACCCAAAAATACTAAAGAGATGTGCGAAAGAGAGAGGCGAAAGAGAGAGGTGGAACGTGTGTGCGTGTGTGTGCAAATGAGATGCCCAAGGCGCTGCAAAAATATGCCTTTTTCGCACACAATATGCCCCATGGTCATGGCCAGAATTCAACGCAGCAACCTACAACATTCAACATTCAGCTTGTTCTGTTCTTCTTCGCCTTTTAAAGCAACAGACCCTTCAAAGCAAAAACAACAGAAACAAGAACTACATTAAACAAGTCGAGTGTGAACGACTGTGAGATACTCGCTTCCCATTTTGAATAAAAGATAAACAGATAAAGATAATTTTAAAATATATCAAATTAATATACCGCAAAAATACTAGTGCTACACGCAAAATATACCACAACCCGGTATTAATTTTATAATATACCAACTTAATACATTACATAAATACTAAAAAATATACCAAAGTATATATTTGGTATATTGATTCAAAATATAATTCATAGTGCGATATTAATTTGGTCTATAATTGATATGTTGATATAGTATTACACTCAAAGTATACCATAAAATATACCCATTTGTCATCCAAGGCAACAATTAACTACTTTTGCTTTACTTTATAATACCCTTCTAATTTGTAAGTAGCGGGTATAACAACAGGAGGAGCAAAATTCAAGAGGAAAACTCTCTTCTACAATCTTCATTGACCGCCCATGTGTGTAAATGCTTTGCCTGTAGGACTGAGTATATGAATGAATGAATGAGTGAGTGCACTATGGGGCATTTTCCATTTTAGCTGGCATTTAATATTACGAGTAAACCATAAGAGATTTTTTACTGCAGTTTTCGGTATTATGTTACTATATTCCCAGGGAATGTATCGTAAAAAAGTAGGCGTGGCAACACCTCTACCGCCCACAAAAATCGGAAAAAATTGAATATTACGGACACCTGTGGAGTTAGTATTATGAAATTTGTACACCTATATATACTTACCTTTCAGAATTCGACACGCCCCTTAAAAATTTGCTCCGCCCCTTCCGCCCACAAAATTTTGAAAAAATTGAATATTTTGAGCAATTTTAGAGCAAACTACCCCATTCTTGGTAGACATAATATAAATCCTAGCCCGGATGTGCACTGCAAATTTTGTGCCGATCGGATCAAAAACATGGAAGTTATTCACAAAACATTGCCTAAGCGGCCCTTCTCTCTATTTCATACAGAGCACAAATCAGTGTTGGAAAACGTGAGGTTCTCTAAGAAAAATACAAATTGTGCCAATAATGCGGAATAATGCGCAATAAGACAACTATTGATGGATTAAGAATTGTCAACACTACAACACACACTTAAAGGTTTTGCTAACCTTTGCTAACTTCATTTTCAAAATCCTTTCCAAAGTTGAAAATTGTTCTTCAAAATCTAGCTTAAAGAGCTTTTAGAAAATTACAAAATTTTTATATAAACACACACAATTTGATTAATTATTTACATTTAACTATAGTACATACATGCGAAATTATTATCCATGACTTCTTTTTTTTATTAATAGCTTTCAACATAAATAAATGAATAACAAAGTTCACAGAAAAAAAAAAATACAAACTTCACGCACGTGCTCTCGAAATCAAAATCTGACTTTACAGCTGTTATGCTTAACAGAACTGTTAAGTTTTAAAATTTTGAGTATGAGCCATAAAAGTTTGATGTTTTGGTGATGTATTGACAATAAAATTTTTCTATTTGGGCGACTTTTAAAAAACCCCTAAATGCCAGCTAAAATGGAAAATGCCCCATAGTGGAGTGGAGAGTGAGTGTGTGTGTGTGTGTGTGTGTGAGTGAGTGCTGCAGGCATTAGACTTGTGCTCCTTGGCATTTTTATGGCACTTTAAGCTAACGTTGAGTAATGCCCTGCACACTCACACACACACACACCACACACTTGCCCCTTTAACACACTTGCTTCTCTCCTGCCATTTGGCAGACAGTGGGAAATAAAAGTCAAGTGGCAGCTTGAGTGGGTCAGGCAAAGATGAAAAGTTGCCCGCGCCAGGTGCCACTGAGAAATGTGAACCAAGAGCATAAGCAAATATTCAACAAAGTCTAAAATATTTCTTTGGAAAGATGATATTCGACTAGCTTATGATTAACAACTTTAATGTTGTTTTCCTTTTTAAAGTTACTCCCAAAAGTATGCTATACATCTGCGTTAATCAGCTTAAAAGTACTTAAAAACTCTTAAAAGTCTTGATTTTTGTTTTGAAATGAGTTCACATTGAGTTCGCTCATTACAATTGGCAACCGCAAGCTAAGATAATGGCTAAGCCCCAGTTGATATCCGTTTTACCCTCGAGACGCGTCAGATTACAAATGATTCGGTCGCTCAGTCCCACATATTAAATGACTCTTAAATTTCCATATAAATATCATAAATCCAAAAGCGAAAAAACTTCGTTGTAATGCTGACCTTGATGGTCGATTAGTGGCACCTTTTGTCGAAAACGAAAACGAAAACGAAAAGAGGCGCCCCACAAGCAGATGCAACTCTTTGGCAATGTCATAAATAACAAGTTTAAGTCTCGCTCAGCAGCTGCTCGCCATCTTCATCGCCATTTTGTATTGTTGGCAGAAGGGCGCGCGCTCAGTTCCGTCTCCGTTTCCGCTGCGGCTGCGGCTGCTTGTTCTTGTTCTTGCTTTCTTTTTTTTTTGTGCGCTTTCCCTTCGGCTGTTGCCTTTTCTTTTGCTTTTTGCTGAAGAAGTCGCATCGCGTCGCGCATCTGATTTATGTGCCCGCTTTTTATATCATACGCGCTGCCGTCAAAATAAATATCAAAAAGCAACAAATTGCGGCCATGCCACGGAACCTGAGCAGCGTCTAAAGAAGTGGGTGAAGGAAATGAGGAGCAGCGAAGGCAAAGCTGAGAGCTGCCTTTTCTCAAGCTCGCGCGTTGCGATGTCGCAGTTGGCGTTTAATTTTATGCCAGACGCTGCTGCGGCAAGGACATACACACAACACGTGCCCAGCTGGGACCAACCAAGGTGTCCACATTCTGCCTCTCTTCGTGCCCCCAAAAGCCCCTTTGGCCTTTGTGCATAAATTTGAAATTGTTTGCCAGCATTTTCTGCCTCTTGTTGTTGGCCGTCGTGTTGCGCGCGTTGCACACTTTTTGGCCACAGTGTCCTCGGCTTAATAAAGTCGCCTACTTAACGCAAACGACAATGAGTGTGTGTATGAGAGAAGGGGATAAGGAGAAGAGAGAGAGGGAAGAGAGTGCGTTGGCAGCATGTGTCACACATCCGCATCCGCATCCGGTGTTGGCATTGGCATTAGGCTACCTCTCACAGACGTTTGCTGTTTCCGGCCTCTGACTCTTTTATATCGTTTCTTTTATTTTCTTCTGCCCTCTTTTTTTTTTTTTTTTGCCTGCTCATTGTCGCCACTCGTACGAAACAAAAGTGAACCGAAAAAAACACACACAGCACAGCACACACATAAAGGAAGAAAAGCAGTAAACGCTTTAGCTGCAATACGCTTCAATTGCTAATCCTTAATGGCTTTGCCTCCAGCCTTCAAGGCTTTCGCACTAACTGAACTAACAGTTTATGTTGCGCTTTGAGGATTACAAAACTTTGCCCCGAAAAATAATTCAAAATAAAAAGAAGCACGCACTTACCTTAAACTTTCGAATGTGGTTCCCACTAATCGTTGCCTAAACAGAAGATCCCTTGGCAAACCTATAAATAAATAAACGAGAAAAAGTGGTAAATAATTGTGGGGGAGACAACTTTTATTTATAAACTTAAGCTCGAGCCCTCGTTTGCATCTCTCTTTTTGACAGTTTTTGGAAGCCACAAAAATTGTCTTACGCCCACACATCTTTACACCTGACAACTGTAAGATGGGAGGAAATAAAGTTTATACCGACACTGAAAACATCACATAAACATTTTGATGAAGTGCTAATTTGTTGTTGTTGGCTTACACATAAAAAATTAAAGCTCAAGTTGGCAAATGTTCTTGAATTAATCACACATTTGTCAAAATTATTCAAATGCCACACAGCCACTCAGTGGGCGTCCCTCAATGAGTGTATGTGAGTGTATGCGTGTGCACATTCACATTCACATTCACATTCGCATTCACATGACATGAATAGTTAATACAAATGATGCCAAATGAGTCACACTGACAGTTGTGACTGTCTCTCTCTCTTGTGGCTCTGTCGCTCTGCGGTGCCACAGTCTCATTATACCCTCTGAACAAGATGCTGTCGAGTGGTTGCAACTAGAGCTAAAGTTATTAAACAAATGTGTGAGCAACATAATCTTGTTATATACATATTTTTAAGCCCTTTTTCCCAAGTGCTTAAGTAGACAAGTTTAATTCCCGATATCTGAGCTTTTCAGATAAAATTGTCAAAAATTATTTAAGAAATATTTTTGTAAGGTATCGAGTCTTAGTTGGAGTGGCTGATAATCTGGTATATTTTGAATGTAGTTCTTTACCATATAGCTATTTTTATGTATAGTATATTATTGTATTAGTTTGGTATAAGTATTTAAAAATTAATCACAATGGCTCTGAGTTACAGTGACTGACAATCTGGTATAATTTAGTATATGGTATATTTTTACTATTTTTTGGTATGTTCATTTGGGATATGACTTTATTCAAAATGTGTAGTGAGTATCTCTCAGTCGAGTGTTCAATGTTATAAATTCTTTTCTCTTATGAAACATTAATAAACATTTAAAATAAAATGAAAGTAATGCTTATTCTAGGGTATTCCCCAGCCTGGCACTCTCCACTTTCTAATGAGCTAATAAGTTTTTGTCATGCCACCACCAAATTGCCCAGATTCTCTGACGCTGCCTCTGACGTCGGCTGGCAAATCCTTTTTCTTGTTGCATGCAACTTGTTTGAGTTTCCGCTTGTTTTGTTGCCATTACAGGCAAGTTTATGAGACTTTTGCATGATGATAGCGCTTTGTTGTGCGAATACGAAAACGAATGCGAATGCGAATACGCATACGAATATGTGTTGAGATGAGTGTACTTTGAGTGTAGCCGCTAGGCATTCACTTGACTTTGGCTGCTGTCGCTGACAACTCGCAGACACAAAGAGAGAGAGAGATAAAGAGTGATTCGAGATCGAGAATTAACAGCGACAAACAACGGAAACAGTTATGCGGCAAACAAAGTTGATGGCACGTGGCGTATACGTAATACGCAAATTGTTTTAAATTTGCCATCATCAACATCAACAGCAACAGCAACAACAACAACAACAACAGTTGGCAGTGATTAAAAAGGGCGACTGACTCCGATGGCATAATCATATTCGCATTAATATTTTACAAATGCTAAGAGCGATGCATTTAAATTTTTAATTTAAGTTTTTAATTACATTTCAGTGAAATGAGCAGCAGAAATCCTTTAATGGCTGTCGCGCCTCGCCCCTCCGCGTTCTTAATCCTCTCGAGCGGCATATTTTCCAACGCGACTTAATGAGTCGCATTTCCATTACCATTTCCCATTTCCATGCGAAGCACGCAACTCGTCTCTGACAATAAACCTGAATGCCCTCGCTCTCTCTCTCTCTCCTTCGCTCTGCCTTTTAACAGATGAGATACAAGCACTAAACAAAGTTTCTTATCAGCTGCCGCTTCGGCTGCTGTTGCTGTTGCTGTTGCTCTTGCTTCCCAGTTAATCATACTCAACGCGGCAACGAGGCACAACATAATAATAATTCCCATTCCCATTTGTAATAAGCACTTGAGGAGCGGAAATGATTAAAGTAAACTTCGCCTTAAAGGCACAAGCACAAGCACAACTCATTTCCGCTCATCACCTAAGTGCTGCTCAGCACTTAATCAATTAAACGAGATTGCAAAGCTCAAGTGAAAACTTTACTCGACCTTTAATTGTGACTCTATCTCTATTGCAATCGCAATCGCAATCGCAGTCCATTGAAGAGCTAAAAAACTATGCCACTTGGCTTAAGAATTCAATTAGGAAAGCGACTTTTAAGTTTGTTCTTTCTCTCTCCCTCTGCCGAAATAAGGTCAGTGAGTTTGAAATTGAAGCGGAAAGCGAGGAAAATTGAAGAAAACACGAAACAATCGCCCACAACAACTGCTTATAACTGTCTTTCCTGCAACTTGCAACTTGCAACAGAATTTACCTGCTGCATTATTTGTTTGCTTTTGTCTAGGCCGCGCTCAGCACTTTATTGCATTCACTTTGTTGCAAAACTATCTGCGAACTCGGATTTTCTTTCTCTACTCTCTGGTTTGACAAGAATTTATTACTCAGCTATTTATGCGACCTACTTGTGGTGGCTTTATGGTAACTTTTGCCTGTCGACAAGTTCAAGTTGATGTATTAAATAAATGTGACAAGGAAAGCGTATTCAATCTTCGCTGGAACGTTAAGTAGCGCTCTTCTCTACTATGCGCTGCTCTTGTCTGTTGTCTTCTTAATGTAATTTCATCGTCTAATATGCAAACAAGCGCTGAGCTAACGGAAGCACAGACCAATGCCAGTTAGTTGGCAAATGGCAAATGGCAGCAAGGACAACGACGAAGCGTAGCAGCGAGAATTTAATTTCATTTAAGTTGACTCAGTCTTGACTCTTGACTCTTTACTCTTTACTCGACTTGGCTGCACTTTGGTTGGCTTGTTTATTTATGCTTGCCACAATGCAACGCGCAACTTTGCTGGCTTACACTTAAAGCCGGAAACTGCCCGGTGGCGACATCCTCTGATGCCACTCAAAAGGCAAATGAAGTGTTAACACTCCCCCTCTTCGAGTCTGCCAGGAAAATTGCCAAAAGCGATTGGCAACTGTCGCATCCGGTATGTGAAAAATGACGGGCCACAAATTCCCTCCACGAAATTTTCTCGCAAAAATCGAACGAAAAGAATTCCGACAGCGATATGGAATGCGATGTGACGGATATCGTTGCAGCTCCGACACTCCGAAGTTGCCCCTTGAGGCAGCCAAGAGGCGTGTCAATGTGTTCCGGTGTCGCGTGTCTCCACTGTCATTTTAATTTCAATCTCTCATCCCCCTCTATCTTTCTCTCTCTATTGTGTGCCACAGGTGGAATGAAATTCACGTGATGCGATTTGAATTATGCGACTCTGAGTGCAACAAGCAGCAATTTGTGTACACCGCTTGCAACGACACCAGAGTGTAAAGTGAGGAGTCTGTGGAGTGTCGATGGTATAGCTATTGTTGCCATTGGGAACTGCGGGGAAACGTGAGGTCGCATCAGCATCCGCAAACGCATCCGCATCCGGCTTGATTAATGGATTGTGCAATTTAGCCGGCGATACAGAGACGATAATCCAAATAGCACTGAGAACTGAGCACATTCGTGACTTATGTGTGAGGCGTGTGTGAATGCAACAAAATGTTGACGACACATCACCTGCATCATTTGCATCATCATCGCGGCAGCACGGCCATTGAATTGGACAAGATTACCAATTTGAACACGGTAAGTAAAGCAAATCAATTACAGTTCACTACGAGATTATAGTTGGGAAAGCAATTCTCTTGAAACTGCCATTGAAAGAAATGATTATTTTCTGGCTATAATTCAGTCTCAACTCTAATCCCTGGGGCAGCATTATATAAAGCTAGAGAAGACGCAGATTATCGTTGCAACTAATGAATTTGCAATCCTCTTAAGTTGACGACTGGTTCAAAGGCTTAGCGAGAGATTGCTCAAGTTGATGGCGCCTTGAGGTATGCAACAGTAATTTGAAGCGGAAATGCTTTTGCAACTTTTACAGCTTGCAAACTGATTGCAATGGCCTTCAATTCAACTTGACAGTTGTTGAAAGTCGAAAAGTTGCAATTGCATCCAACAAAAAATGAAAAGAGAGAAAATCGTGAGTGAGGAAAAAAGAAAAACAAGAGCATTCGAGCATGTGTGACAAATTCCGAGAGAGAGAGCGTAAAAGAGATTGATTAAACTGACATTTTGTTTTTGGCCAAAAGATTTCATTAATTCCCATTCACAAAAACGGAGGGCAAAAAAAAAATGGGGAATTTCCGTTAAAGAGTGTTGCTGAAAATCCACTCGTGAAACTATTCATACGAATCCTTTGGGCTGGCTGGCTGGCTCTCTGTTGTGTGTCCAGTGTCAAATGGATAAAATTTAATATACACCATCATTTTTTAGTGAAGCTGGCTGGATGGCTGCCTGGATGGGCAGCTGTTGAAATAAATGAAAAAACACAACGAAGGGGCGAATGGAGGGGGAAGGTGGCGAAAATGGAAAGCGAAAAGCGTAAGGAAAATGTGAAACACGTTTATTGCCATTCATTATATTCTCGCGAGCTGTTGCGCAAAGTAATGAAGCACTTTTCGTCCGCTATCCTTTTACACCCCCTTTTCTTTCTCCTTCCACTTGACTCCTCTTTCAACATGTTTTTGCTTTTCAAAAACAACATCAACAACAACAACATCAAGAGCGTGTAGCAAGTTGCAAGTGGCAACTGGTGAATTGACTGAGATGAGCATCAACACAAACAACAAACAACAACAAAAAAAACAAGCGCTCAAGAAAAATTGCTGGCTGCCTTCAGCCAGAGTGGAAATAATAATTTTTAGTATGGCTATTGCAATTTTTCCCCAAAGGCAAGGAGGAAAGTGGGTGGCAAGTGCGTGCAAAAAACTACAACCAATTTTCATTATATAGAAGCGCAAATGCTCGCTTGAACAACAACCGCCGATACATCTTCATTACTTTTCCTCAAAATAATATATGGCATGTTTGTGTAAACATTTAACGCTCACTGTACTTAAGTGCATGTTTGTGTGTGTGTGTGTGTGTGAGTTTGTTGTGCGATACACACTAAAAACTTGCGCTTAACTTTAGCAGCCCAACATTTTTCTCTGGCCGGAAATGTTTGAAGGACAAATGAATTTGTATTGCGTTTCGGGTTTTGTATGCGGGTCACCGTCTGGAAACTCGTACAAAAGCGCACAACAGGAAGTTATGTAATGTGTAGCAGCAAAGCATATCTTAGCGAAAATACCCTTTAACTACAAGTTCACATATCAAATTTCAGCTTCGTAGCTTAAGTAGATTGCGAGCTATGCCGCTGAACCAGTTTGTGAACCGGTTTAGAGTCGAGAAATTGAGAAAAATGGTCAGAGGTTGGCTTACTTCTTTAAAGTAAGTAGGCAAAAAGACTGAAACACATAGAAACAAGTCAAACACATAGCTTTGAGATAGTTTGTGAACCGGTTCACACTAGAAACTTAGCCTGTCCTTAAACCGGTTCACACTATAGATATTAAGGAATGTAGCAAAGTCAACAGATTAAATATTTAAATTGAATAACAAATAATTGAGAACATATCTAATTAAAGTTCTGAACCAGTTTGTGAACCGGTTCACACCCGACAAAATGAAATAAATGGTGTATGTATGTTATTTTGATGTGTTGTTTAAACTACTATTTTACACATCAAACATTTGAATTCATATCTCATATCTGAATTCTTTTATAAATTGGTTTACATTTTTATTAGAATGAACAGTTTTGTATTCAAATTACGGTTCACAGTCAGTCGCCATTCATATCGCAGGAAAATGCATTAAGTTGATTATTACCCAATACGATAAATTGTCATTGATTTCTGTCAGTGTCGAAATGTACCCGAAATATTTATCTGTATCTGTATCTCATATCTGGCAGTGCTTATACCCCTTTTTATTGGCGAGGACAAAAGTAGTGAGCGTAGCGTAGCGCAAACAAAGGATCGTGTTCAAGGCACATGTCCAGGCAGGCAAACAAATAGATACTAATGACAATGACAAAGACTCAGATATACACAGAAGCACACACACACAGACAGGAGTATAGAAGGGATATCGTTCTTGAACTGGGTCGTATCGCTTTCAACTGCAAGGTAAATGAGCTGCCCTCGTTGATTGTCAGTCAGCTTGATTGATAATGTAAACTGAGCACACACACACAGGGACGAAGAGATAGAATGAGAAAGAAAGAGAAAGAGAGAGCCAAATGGACATGACTGCGTGAGCCCATCTTCGTTATCGTCTGCCATTGAGTGCGATATCTCAGCTCATTCCCCCCGCCAGCTACATGGAAATAAAAGCAGCCAACAAACACTAGCCACACTTCAGACAGTCAGACAGACAATCAACCATCCTCTGCTCTGGTTGCCTTAGTTGGCCCAGTCAAGCTGACGACGCAGACGATGAGGAGGAACAAGCATCTATCGATTACAGGCTTACGACTTTTTGCTATCATTTACGCAAAGCAGCCAAATGGATGCTGTAATCGTGGGTTAGATAAAACCAAGTGTCTGCTGCTGGCACGTCTTGAAACGAGTAGCGAGAGTGAGAGCGAGAAAAAAGTAAAGTAGATATAAAGGGGTTTCTTTGATCGATTAGCTTTCGCTGAAATCATAATGACACAACTTGAGTGAGAGTTCGAGGACATGTGATGTTTGCTTGACTTGAATGCGTTTTAAATCGTTGTGTGGCAAACTTTGAAAGAAAATACAGATTAATGTGCATTAAATTTGTCAGCACATAGTTAACTTCCATTTGTTACAAATTTCATAACGAGCCACAGAAATCGAGCTGTATGTGATATATAATTGGCAATTGGCCTATACCCAACATAAATGACCTTCTGCCGCTGTTGCGGCTACAATGGACTGCAAGCTGTGAGCTGGTCCAACATGTTGCCAACATTTTGCAATCATCGGGGCAATGGGTATTGCTGTTGGGTATTGGGTATTGTGGATGTGGCTTTTGTTATTGCACTTACACTTGTTCGACACACACACACACAGACACACTTATATACTGTAACTTGACCATTTGATATTGGCAGCGTGTGTACAATTGCACTTCTCTCGCTTTTTTCCCCTGGAAAACTGTTGACTGCCTGGTTGGCTGACTGGGGCTGCATTATAAGCACCTCTAAGAACCTTTATCCGTAGCCGAAGGTCGTTTCTATAGACAGTTGGCTAGTCAGCCTGGCTAGTTGGTCATTTCCTGGTAGGATTGGATTGTAATTATGCCACAGTTGAACTACAGTTCTTGGCTAATGCGTTTTCACTCTGACAACTGAACAAAGTGCGATTGTGTGTGTGTGTGTGTGCGATATCAACAGATGTGAAAGGCGCATTAGTAGCAACTTTTATCAGCTGCTTGACAGTCTCTCCGATGTCCTTCAAGTGCCGCCCATTGTTTATGCCGCAGCCTTGCACAACATTTGTGCAACAGCTCACAGATTACAGTTGGACAGCGCCACGTGTTGCCGCCACTAAAAGCAGCAAGACACTCGAGTGCTGAGTGCCTCAAGAAACGATTTTCACAAAATTTCAACAAGTGGATAAAGCTTGTCTTAAGTACAGAGATAATAGCGTGGGAAATGATAGTTAAATCTATTGCAATTCATTTAATTTTAAAGTTATTGCTTTCTATATAATTAAAACTATTAAGAGTATATCATTTGGGACAATAGTATTGTCTAATACTTTCCCTTTATTAATGCGTAATTGCTTTCTCCTTTTTCACTTTGCGAATTACAGTCGATATTGTTGTCGAGAACGTGTTGCGTGTGCTGCATTGTGTCTGAGTACAAAAACGTTGTCAGGCTCACTCACTCGCTATATATTTTGTAGGCGTTGCAGTTCGTTGTGTTTTATAGTGTTGTTCCTTTTGGCCCTGAGGGATAAAATAGGCGTGCAAGAAAAAAGCATTGTGAATGCAAGCGCAAGAAAGCAAAGCACTTGCCACAGCCAGCCGCCACAATCGTTCTTTGGTTTCGCCTCCCACACATTCACTTCATTACAAATGCAATGCAGTCCCTTCCCCTCTCTTCTTTCTTCTGTGTCTTGTGTGTGTGTCTTCGTCTTGTAACGCGTTGTCCTTTGTATTGCAATTTTAATTTCCGCTTTCACTTTGTCTAGATTCAGTTTTTGTTCGTTCCCTTGTCGTTGTTCCCTTCTGCCTGTTCGCCATGTATTTGCTGATTTGCACTTTAAGCAGAGTGAGTTTTCTTTTTGGCCACGCCACACGCATGCAGCTTTCCCCCCCCCCCCTTTTCCACCTTCCCTCCCCACCCCACAATTTTCTTATGGCTGCTGTTTGCATAGAAATCTGTAAAAAGAGGGACAAGCGCCGGCAGCTGTTTTTCAATTTTCCGCCTCAACTGTTGCCCACAAATGCTCAAGAACTTGTCGATGTTGTTGTTCTTGTTGTTGTTTATTTCGTTGATGTTGCTCTAGATGTGGCACGAATAGAATAATAAAACATTGTGGCACATGAATATGCAAGCTGCTGCTGCTGCTGCTGCTGTTTCTTCTGTTACTGCTGCAGCACGTAAATCTTTTTTCTTAGCTACCGCTTCCATTAGCAGAAAAATGCGTTGTGTACCAAAACTATTTGCGGTCACTGTACATCATGCTGAATGCTGAATTGGACAGCGAGCGCTTAGAGAATTGAATTCGCTGTGCTGAGTCTCTTTTTTTTTTTTGTTGGCCAGCTTTGTGCGAGCTTTACGAGCTGCAGCTAACTCGTTGGACCTCTAAATGAATGCTCGGTCTGGCAGTCAGGTAATTTTGGAAATGTGCTCGAGGCTTTACTTCATCTTCCTCTCACGTTCACTCACTCTTCCTTCTTCCCCCTCTCCCTCTCTGTCTCTCTTCATCTCTGTCCAGCTTGTCTTTTGGCTTAGCGCTGTGCTCTTTTAGTGGCTCTGAGCTGTGGCTCTGTGCAGTCCCTTTTTATGCGAGTTACTCGCATTCTCGCTGCCGTTTACATTGGGGATTTGCATGTGTGTTGCATGCTTCCGTGTTTGTGCGTGTCTCTGTCTCGCTATGTGTGTGTGTGTGTGTGTCCTTGCCTCTGCTGAGATTTAAGCTACATATAAAATTTATGCGTATGTGGCCTTTGTGTGTGTGTGTCTTTCTGGGTTAGTCCCTGCTTTGTTTTAATACCCTGCACCCATAAAAAAAATGTCACACAACAAGCTGACCGACTGTTTAGCAAGGATAACCATCAAAGATGATGTTCTACTGTAAGTTATTGTTGAGTTTTCATACTCAACATTGAAGAGCAATAAAGGAATATACGGCATATTTTGTACTATTTAAATATATCAATAGTCATTGGCATTTTTTGGTATTTTTATGGTATATAACTTAATCAGTATACCAAATTCACCCAATGGTATATTTTACTTATTTTGCAGTATATCAATTTGGTATATCCGAATATTATTATACTATTATTCTAAATGGAAAGCGGGTATTTCGCAGCTTTAGTTTTCTCACTTGTTTTTTTAATACTTTTTAGCACAGCATTTAAAATTATTTTCTAAAAATATAAAATAGTTGACTATACAAATTATTAAACAGATTTTAAGTTTAAACGAATGAAATATGAAGTCAAGATTTTAAATTGGTAATTTAAATGACTACTTTCTTCTGAAATTTTTTAGTCCAACTTTTTCTTATTTGACTACTACTAATCATTTATTATAATTCATACTACTAACACTTCATTCAACTGCTTCTTCTACAGGGTATCTCCCTTGGCTACCCTCATCCTCCTCTTGCTGCCTGCAGCTTTTCGACTTGTTCATATGTGGCATTAGTTGGGAGCTCTGAAAAGACTTCAATAAGGCAGCTTTTGGCAATTAGAGCTCGGGCTTTGCCAAATGTCAACATTGAAGGGTAACGCCCAAAAAGCGAACCAATAAAATGTTGCACAGCAGTAGCAGCAGCAACAGCAACAGCAACAGCAGTTTCGCAACACAGTCTCTACCTCATGGCAGCAGCAGCTGATGCCCTCAGTGGAAGGCAAAACTTTGCCATTGATTGACTACAAAGCAATGGCGTTGCCACGCCCCCAACAGCCACCTTCCTCCACTCTCTATTGCTTCATGTTTTATCTAGTCGGCAAAAGTTTTTGGGCCTAGAACATTTCGCTCTAGAAGTTGGTACTTTTAATAAGCAATTTGCTTAAGTGCCGCTGCCTGTGCAGCACTCTCTCTCTCTCTCTCTCTTTCACTCTCTCTCTTTCGGTCGTTTGTTGCCTTCCTTGTCGGTCTATTGTCAATATGACTAATCATGCATATATTTCATACCAAAATCCCCTCTCTGTTCTTGCCACACACACAGCAACACACACACACAACCGCACAGCTGTCAGCTTAAATTGAGTCAAGCCACAAAATTCACTTTGCATTCGCCAGCGGCGGTCGCGTCAGCCGTTGGAGGATTATTAAAATTACGCATACGCCGCGTTTTAAATGAAGTGCACAGGGGGACGAGTCAGCGACTCAGTCATAAATATTTAAAAGCCGCTCCGTTGTTGGTTGCTGCTTGTTGGTACTCGTGAGTGGGCGTGTCCCACCTCGATTTATATGTGGGATATATTTGCGAAATTAATCTCTTGTTTGGCTAAAAATACTCGCAACAACAACAACAACAACAGCAACAAATTGCTGCAGGGAGACAGGCCAAAAGTGAACGCAAATGTAATACGAAAATTGTTGTCTATTTTCGTATTGCTTATGATGAAATGCTTTCTCTGACTCTCTCTCTCTCTCTCTTTAAGCATTTGATTAATACGTCGTCGGGGAGATGGCGAAATGTATTTATAATCACACAAGAATTACAATGTTACATTGCAATAGATTAGCCAAGGGACGCAGAGACTTTGATCTCTCAAGTTAAGTTCGGCGAATTGAAGTGTGATATCGAACAACAAAAGTCGCTATTCTCATTCACATTGTGATTAATGATTGCCCACGTTATCTTGCCAATTGTTAATGCCGACTTACTCTTCCCTTTATCTTGGTATACCCGATGCCCATACAGTAGAAGGGTTTTATAACTAAATGCTTGCCTGTAAAGTATATATGCTCTTTATCATCGTGCCTGTCTGTCCGTATATCTCAGAGATTATAAGAGATAGATCTATCGATTCTTGAATAGCATAGTTTTGTATGGAAAAAACTTGTACTTATTACGGGACTTTGTTGCTTTGGCTGACTATCTGGTATTACTTTCAATTTAATACTATAATAAAATACCAAAATATAACTTGTGATGATTTAATTCGGGTATCTCACAGTCGAGCACACTCGACTGTAGCTCTCTTATTTGTCAATTATTAATGTTGACTTCCACTTCCAGTTTAAATACTCTTCCTTCCTTTATACTTTTGCCTTGTTTTTGTTTGTTTGGTGCATAAACCAAATGAAGCTTTATCCTTTCGTTTTTACGACTTTGCATTGTTGGCCACTTTTATTTTTATGAGTCCGATTTGGCCACAGGCTGAGAAAATTAGGCTCGATTGCTCGATTCATTTGCTGCCACTGCCCCCAAAGCTGGCCAAATGAGCCGTAAAAAGGCAGCAACAACAACAGCAACAAGAACAGCAACAACAACAACAACGAGAACAAACTTGAACATAGAAAATAGGCTAGAAACGTGAATGTTGTTGAGCCTGAGGCCCTTTTTTCTGTGTGCTCGAAGCTGAGATACAACTCGCACATGGACTCGTTGTGCATAAATTAAAATGTATAATGTGTAATTTGTATGGGGCAATAGAGTGCTTGGCATAAATTAAGTATGAATTTCTGCATTGAAAATTGTCTACTCGATGGGCGATGTTGATGCGCATAAATTAAGCAAACTTGAGATAAAAGCTGAACACATTTTCCCTTTGCATTTTGCACTTTACACTTGCAGCTCATCGTGGAGATCAACAGTCATGTGGCGCTCTTTCGCGATATGCTGATACACGTTGGCCAGGCCAAGGACTGTCCGGAGCTGCGCGAAAAGATTCGCAAATTGCGACGCACCTGCGTGGAGGCATTCAAGCATACGGCCCAGATACTCATGCCACAGGTCAAGAGGTAAGCGCGTCAAAGCGAAAAGGGGGGAAAAAAGGGAAAAGGGAAATGACAGCCCATTTCAATCCATTTGTGAAACCCAAACTCATTTCCCTTATAAACAGAGAGAGAGTGGGAAGAGTGAGTGAGACAGATACTAGAGTAACACGCATCGCATTAACATAAACATAAACATCAACATGTGTGTGACATTTTACGGCTTAAATACCCTCGACTCATAATTATAGATAAACAGGGAATAATGGACTGAGCACAATTTTATAATATATCTATTCGATTTGAATCTTTTAAGAAGTAAATAGTGTATTCGTATTGAAAAGGAAAGCAAAGAAATAAGAGAGTTTTAAATTATTATTATGCAAGCAATACTAAAGTTTTTAAACATATTTTTCAATTTGATTAATGATAAGAAGAGATATTTATAGTTTTAAGCTTTGAAATAGCAGTGCTTACGACCTATGCGTTTTAAATTGAAAAATACTACAATAAATGCAACAATGGGCAAGCGATCAACAAGAAAGAAAAGAAAATATTTCAAAGTTCACAGCTTAACCATAATTTAAGTACAAACGTGTTAGATACAATTATAACTTAATTCAGATCTAATTTTCATTTATTGATTTGCAATTAATGTTTAACTGAATTTCAGAAATGTCGACTCTAAAATTTCATTAACGAAATGAATGTTAATATGTAACTATACAATATAAAATGGTGTTCCACTTACAGTAACTGTTTAGAAGACAATGGCAATCATGAAATTTTAGACAGCATTTAAATATTAGTAAAGATAAGCAAAAAAAGGGTTTCGAATTCTTTAAGTTTCACTTCAAGCATATCTTACAGTCGAGCATTAATTTGTGGCAAACAGAGAATGCTTTTAAAGTCATACATTTTATGGAAATGTATGCAAATTTAATTGCAGTCAAATTTACAAGAGGGACAACCCACAGCAAAGGTACGAGAGCGAGTGCGGGTAAAAAAAGGATAACAAAAATAACAATTTGTCGTTGCTGTATTCCCGCTCTCTCACTCACTCTCTCTCCAACTGGAATTGGAGGAGTCCTTCTGCTACTCAAGTTGAAACTGGTTTTGTGAAATGAGTTAGTGCTGGTTTTGGAATTCAATTTCAAATGCTGCATAATTTAGCAGCATGTGTTTTGACTGGCTTTGGCTTGGGTGAAGGATGCTGTTTCGGTTACAGTTTGCAGCTTTCGAATTCGGGTTTTCAGCTTCAGCTTGGGCTTGGCTTTTTTGACAGTTGCCCGGGGCCAGGAACACAAGAGTGAAAAGTTAATAACATTTTGTTTACAACAAGCTGCGGGCACAACAAAACACATGCAATTTCCTTTAATTTAACTTAAAAAGTAGTTTTTTTTTGTTTCAACTCTGCTGCCGTGGGAAATGCGAAAGCTGCGCGGCAAAAGTTGCAAATCAATAAAACAAATTATGAGCTGCATAATTAGATAAAATTTTAATTTGCACAGCTGCGATATTTGTACTTAAATCATTGCGGATTTATGTGTGTTGAATTATCCAAGATGAAAGCAGTGTCCCAGCTGCAAAAAGTGAAAACTTTTTGGCAACGCCAAAGCCAAAGCCAAAGCTGTCTGTCTTTCAGTTTGACTCGCCGTCTGATAAGCGACTTCAAGTTATTGATTTATACTCTGTTGTTGAAGCATCAAATGTTGCAAAATGAATCCCCATGTGGCTGTCACACATGCGCCATTAGCACACGCCCTCGACTCTGACACACTCAACAAGAAAAAAAACACTGACGACGCCTTCGACACCTACAAAAACAAGAAAAGAAGGAGAGAAAAAAACACAACTTTTTAACAAACAACTTGAGCGAAATTTGATATACAATAAAGCATTTTTATATCCTCAGCCTCGCTGAGGCAATTACTTCAAAGGGTATGACAGCTTGATGCCAATGTTTGTAACAGAAAGAAAAGAACTTTAAGTGATGTCTTTTCTTAACTTTTAGTCTGTACATTGAGATATAATTTGGAACAGAAAGTTTGGATAAAAGTACTATATTTTCTTAAATTTAATATACTTATTCTTTTTAAAGCAATCCGTATGCTTTGAGATACTATTAAAATGGAAAGAACAGAGCTAAAATGAGATACGATTGTGAGATACTATTTGGAACACAAAGTTGAGCTAAAAGTACTGTCTTCTCTTATATGTCGAACATTTATTCCTAATGAAACATATTTCCATATTTTAAGATACTTATCGTGAGGGAAAGTTTAAATTAAAGCTAATATTTATAAACAATCAAACAATCTCTTTACTTTTCCTTTAAATTTAATCAATTTTGCACCTTAAAATTGTTCTTGAATTAGTCTCAAAGCTAAGTAGAGCGTATCTGGCAGTCAAGTGCTTTTCAAATCAATGTCTTTTGCTGTATTTATTTGTAATTTCAGTCACAAAAGCAATAGAACATGCTGACAATTGTGAGCGAGATAGAGACAGCTAGCACAAGAGAGAGAGAGAGAGAGAGAGAGAGAGAGAAGAGTGTGTCTTGGCGCAAGTTTTGAAGAAGAGCACGCTCTGTGTGGCATATGACAATGTGATTTATTATCGAGCAGACGCTTTAAATGTCATTCCAGCACAGCAGAAATGTCAATCCGCATATAACGAGATGAACATTCGCATCAGCATTTATTTGTTTACGTTGCTGTTGCTGTTGTTGTTGTTCTCATTGCATGCAAAAGAACTGACAACAAAAAAATCAACTTTCGGCAGTTAAAATTGATGATTGGCTCTGCTTTGGCAGCGAGCCAAGAGAGTAACGAGTAGAGAGCGAGCAAATGTTAAACTGCCACAAGAGATTTCAATTAATTTTTGTGGCACAAATGAGCCAAAAGACTCGGGGCAGCGACAGCCGAGGCAAACGGCAGCTGCTTATCGAGTAATTCAGTGTGGCCCACGGGGCGTATGAGTGACGGCATTAAATTAGCAGCCTGGATCAAAGCGCCAGGCCAGAAAGTTAAATTGAAAGTAAAAGTTCAATAAAGCAAAAGTGCAAAAAAAAAAACAGACAGAGACGAAGCGATAGAAAAAAAGGAGAGAGAGAATATGTGTTGGCAAAACTTTGAGCACAACTTGACAATGACACAGACGAAACTTTCTGACAGTGTTGCGTCGTTGTTTTTATGTTTTGTAAACACATGCCACGCCATGTGAGCCAGTCAAAGTCGCAAAAACAAACGAAAACAAAAATGAAAACGAAAACGAAAACGAAAATGAAAGAAAACACATAAGAAATATAAGTAACTAGAGCATTTTGTGTGGCAACACAATGAGGAAGCTGTCATACTCTTATGACGAACACAAAAGACAATTTAAGCACACGAGTTGAATTTTTAGTTGAAGAGAATGAAAACTAGGAATTAAAGTTTAAAACTTATCAATTAATGTTGTCAAGTGCAAACATTTTGAAATAAATTCCTATTTCGGAAAAATTAAAAATGTTAGTCAATTCCACAATGAAATACTTTCTAGATAAAGTGAAAACTTATTTAAAATAATATGATACATTAATCTATAGCATAGAATAAGAAGGAGTCAAGCCAACTCTACAAATTTATATTGAACATATTTGCATTTTTTGAAACTAATAAATTCATGTTGTCAAGTGCATATTCCGAAATACTTTAATATAATTTAAACTCAACAAAAACACGAATTCGTAAACAATTTTCCTTAATGAAAACAGCTAATAGAAAAGAGAAAACTTTCTTAACACAATTCAACGTATTTAAAATGGTCTTCAAAAATTCAAATTCTAATTTCTGTAAGATTCGATTATCAGAAAACTCTCTTCCATAAGCTTCTACTGCACTTCAATTCCTGTTGCTTAAAGTGTTGAACTAAAAGTTTATTTAATGCGCTGCTAAGTTTCCATTTCCTCGAACACGCTAATAAATTAGCAATTGTTCATTAGTTAGTTTAAGCTTTACACACTACACATTTCTGTTCTCGCTGGCAGCCAAACAAAGTTGCGCAGCTAGCGGACTCGCTGTGCGCTGAAAAGTATGCAGCAAGTTTGCTTTTACCTCCACATACACACACACAGAAAGAGGCTGCACACACTTGGTAGTTACCTTGACGCAGAAGATATGGCAACGATTCCAGCTAACTTCTTCCGCAATTCCCCCTTCTACCTTCCATCGAGTGTGGGTGGGGGGGGGGAGGGAGAAAGCACTTTGTCCAACTGCCTTAAGTGACTGATAGTTGTTTGCATGTTTGTTTGCTGGGCCGTAAGAGAAACATACGAGCGAATGAGAATGAGAATGAGAAGAGAAAGAGATCGTGGGAGGCGTTCAACGAGGCGTATACGTGTTCCAGTTGCTGTTCTACTTGTTGTCGAGAGTTCAGCGCTCATTTCACATGTTGTATTTGTCTGGCTCACTGTTGTTCTATTCTGTTCTGTTCTGCATTGTCTGTTTGTCTTGCAGTTATGTGTAGCTCGAGTTGTTGCTAAATTACTGTCGTTGACTGTCTCTCAGTCTCTCTGTCTCCGTCTTTGTTTTATCTGCGCATAATGTGCGTGTCTCTGTGTCTGTCTGTGTGTGTCTGTATGTTGTCTCTGGCATCTGTTTTGACAGCAAGTTAGTCATCAGTATGCCTCGAAGCAAACAGCAGCAGAAGCAGCAGTTGTGTTTGCCTCGAACGCATTTCCTACACAAATAATGTCAGAGCATCAGACGTCATATTGCACGAGCTTCCTTCTTATCCTTGACAACTGCAAACTGCAGTGCAAACAGCGACGCAACACAAAAGTCAATCATGTGTTGACTTTATCGATGCCAAAAACACGTTTCACGTCTGTTTGCACTTGCCCTGTAAATAATACTATTCGACAGCTTATTATACTTGCTACGCATTGAGTAGAAGGGTATATTATAATTTTGTTGCAGATGACTGACAATCTAGTATATTCTTCACTGGTATATTTTGTAGTACTACACCGATATACCAAATACAGCATATGTTAAATTTTAGTATTTTTGTGGTATATCAATTTGGTATATTTTAAAATATTAATTTGATATTTTTACCAACATACCAAATATGAGCTTTAATGCATTTTTAGTATTTTTGTGGTATATTAGTTTGGTATATTTTAAAATGTTCGTTTGGTATATTTACCAATATACCAAATATATCAAATGTAAACTTTGGTATATTTTTAGTATTTCTAAGGTATATTAATTTGGTATATTTTAAAATACTAATTCGATATTTTTACGAATATACCAAATGTAAGCTTAAGTGCATTCATTAAAAAAAAAAGCTAGCGAGTATCTCACAGTCGAGCACACTCCACTGTAGCTGTCTAACTTGTTTTCCTTTGAATTATAATATTCAAAATTATTGCTGTCGCTTTGTTCGATACTTGATACGCTCGATTCTTGAGGTGGCCATTAGTGTGTGAGGTCGTCACGTAGTCAAGGATACTCTACATTTTTATGACAGCCATAAAGCAGCAGCAGCAACAGAAGTTTGAGCTGGAGTTTTACAGCCGGACCCCATCGCAGCTGCAGTTAATAACTTCGATTTGTCAGATGAGAGACATCATCATCGCATTGAGTCATCGACACCAACATCGCACGTTAAACGCAGTTTATGAATCTCTTTTTTTTTTCTTTTTCTATGTGTTCTGTGCTTTATTCCCTTCTTGGTGATTTTACCTTCCTCTCTGCGGTTCTCCTTATCCACTCAACGCATAATTGTGCAATTTTCGTTGGAATTTTCGTTTACGTTTTTGCCATTTTCTTTGGCGTTTTTGGGCAAACCCAAAAGACGAACAACAACAACAACGAAAAAAAAAAATGTAGGAAAATCCCATTTGAGTTTGGGGCTAGACCAAGCCAGAGTACAATAAAAAATATTTCACTGTTATTTGCAATAAATGAAAGTAACGTCCAAACTGTAATCAACAGCAGCTGCTGACAATGCTTCTCCATACTCTCTCTCTCTCTCTCTCTCTTCTCAACTTCTTCTACTTCTATGTGCCCTTTTGCCATTTCACTCTGCAGAGAGAGCAGAGATGGTCTTTTGGCCATTTTCGGTGCAGATTTAGCTCGTTTAAATACCCTGACCATAAAGGGTATAACTATGCGACCTATGCAGCCGTTAAAAAGTTTATGCTTTATCAGAAAGTAAACTACATTTTGCACTTGGATAAGTGCATAAAAGAAGAAAATACAAATAAAGTTGGAGTAGGAAACTATAAAAGATAGAGTATTTAGTATTCGATGCTTTGCCAGCTGCTTGCTTGGCTTTTTTGAAAACTTATTATTGCGATTTTGTAGCTGTTGGTGAAAATGACCCGCATTAATGTGCACAGCAATGAGTCGAGTAGATAGAAAAGAGAGTTGAAGCGAGACAAGGGCAAGGAAGCATTTTAAAAATGGTGCGTGTTGTGCTTCGGCAAAGGAAACGACTTGCAGCTTGGGCATAAATAAATCGCTGTGCATTAATTTAATCATATTTTAAGCACATTAAATAGCATCAAATTATGGGTTTTATTAGTGTCTAGCATAATTATGTTCAGCAACAAAAGTCATGTGTTTTATGGTCAGTTTACAAACTCCGAAGGTCATTCTATTCTATATATTAATTAAGGATTACTTGACAAACTTCTGGCGATTGTCATTCAAGAGATTGATTAGTTAGCTAGAGCAGCAGCTTTCTACCTGCCGTTCAGCAAAATAATTAACTTGGCACGCAATATATTAAATGCGGATACTCCCCGCCCCCCATTCACATAATTATGCTGCTTCCATGTGTCACACATGTGGCAAACATATGAAGGTTAGACAAGAACAATTTTGCCATGATCCTAGACTGTGCCTTGAATCAACTTTCGCTTGAGCAACGAACCCAAATCCAAATCGCTTTAAGTAGCTACGCACACACATACATTCTCAGAGATGAACACGGACACCTAAGGCAAGATTAATTTGCAATTTATTTGCTTTAATGGTAAAAATGGAGGCGTAGACTTTTGGAGCAGGGGCAACAAATGAGGTCTGAAGCTTACCATATTCAACGTGGTTGCAAGAGAGGCGTGGCACCGCCTCTCGGGTAATTTGGCTGGCGAATACACACATATATTTCTCATTCTCAGTAGGCATAATAAGGAGCTGCAAATAGTAAGAAGATAAAGTACGAATTATTGACAAGTTTCCAAGTCTTGTTGGTGGATTTCTCTACGATTCCGAGACTCGAATGCGAATGCTAGGGAAAAAGCAATTTTACAAATTGAATTTATATTCTTATGCTAGCTGTAAATACATTTATGGCAATTTATATGCTATAAATTCATGTCTGATGGCCAAGAGCTTGCTCCGATTCATAATTGCTGCTGCTGCTCCTCTCTCTCACTCTCTCACTCTATATCTTTCTCTCTCTCTCTGTGTGTGTCACAGTTCGCAAAATGAATGCTGTGAATTCCAACTAAGCGCCAATTTACACAGCAGCTGTAAATTCTCAACATTTCTTGAATTATGAGCATTTGAGCAGAAATTTCACCAGGAATATTCACAGACTGAGCCTGATGCTGCGATTTAATTGCGTTTTGAGTAGCAAATAAAACGATTTGTAACGATTATTTTCATGAAATTAAAATGAATATACTAACGTGGAACGTGAACGAGATTTTAAGCCCATTTCAAATGCACATAATCAAGGATTTTAATGTGCTTTAAATGAAATTCAATTTGAAATTAAGCACAGCACAATTTTAATATGATTCACTTACATATTTTATGGGATTTCCAAATTAAAGCCAACTTTAATAGAATTTCCAATTTCCCATTGTAATAAACAAATATATTTCAGTGAGATAGACCCGCATGTTTATTCTCATATTCTGCCCAGATTATAGAAATCGATATCTAGGCAAATAAGAGCTACACTTAAATCAATTGCCTTGTTTGTGTGTTTGTGTGTGTGTGCCAGCATAATATTTTGGATTTAGCTGTCGACAATGGCCTTAAAACTTGCTTCAATGAATTGCTCTTGTCGACACACACGACCCAAAAAAAAATAGTAAGAAAGCTGCAGTCGAGTAATGCTAGTCTGTGAAATACCCGCTACTCATTTTCAGTGCAAGCAAAGCATTATTCTTCAAATATACCAAAATAATATACCACAAGATACTAAAAATATACCAGAGTGTAAAACCAAAACATTGCATTTTTAAAATAATATACCAAACTGATATACAAAAAGCTACAAATATACCAAAAACTATATATGGTACTAATATACTATATATGTGGTATTAATATACTGTTAAATTCAAAATATGCAATAGAGTACATTCCATACCAGATTATCATGTATGGTATATTGATATACTGTTAAATTCAAAATATATAAATAGAGTACAAAATATACCAGATTATCATATATGGTATGTTTATATACTATTAAATTCAAAATATACCAGATTTTCGACTAAAGTGAACAGACGAACATGGCTATATTGTGTTAACTCTTGACGATGATCAAGTATATATATATATATATAATCTATGGGATCGTAGCTTACTCCCTCTGCCTGTCACAAATTTATAATACCTTTCTACTATACGTGTGGCGGGTAACAAAAAGAAAAAACCAAAAACAAATGTCATAAAATTCATATAAATTTCATTTCTCAATATCCGCATGCAATTCGGTGCGCCACAAAAAGGAGGAAACACAGAGAGAGAGAGAGAGAGAATGAGAAAAGTTTACGAATTCACCTTTGGCTTTGAATTTATTTTCATTTCAGTGCCATGGCCGATGGCATTCTTACGGACAATCCGCACTTGGTGCTGCTCTTCTACATGGCCCAGTTGTTTCTCCGGGAGCTTGTGAAAAGTTATCGCCTCATCCAAGTGGTGCCAATGGATATGTCTGGCTATTACGGTAAGTGCTGCCTGCATATGTATGTGTATGCGTATGTGTGTGTGTGTCTGTCTCAGTGTGTGTTTGTTCAAGTGCAGAGCAACATCATCAGTGCAAATGCTTAGCCATTGTTTGCATTCCGCTCGACTGCATCAGAGCTTTGATTGCCTTCACTCGCCCCAAAAAAACAAACCCAACTCTGACTGATTGGGCTGCGTTGCCTGTTTCGCATACGAAATGCTGTTGAAAAATGTCAAAACGTCAATTGCTGACCATTAATTTTTTAATTACCACTCAGACTCCCCACTCAGCCTCCCCGTTTACCACATCCGATGCTGTCAACAGGCCAACAGCGAAATGCAAATATTTACAATGCTTCAAGCCAGAGAGAAAGTTGCCGCAGTGGTTTTTATTGCCGCATACAATTTATGTTACCCCAAAATGCATTTGCATGGCATCCAAAATGAAAATGCCATAAAAACTGCAGAGAAAAGCGGCCCAAAAACTGAAATTGGCTTTCGAGCGGGCGAAACTTTCAATAAAAGTGGCTTTAAAATGTGCAGCGCCCCCAAAATACATAAATCAAAAATCGCAACTCTGGCAAATATATATTGTGTATATATATATATATATATATATATATATATATATATATTTGCATTGCGCATACGACACGTTGCAGCGATCAAATAAATTGCTGGTCGTCGATGCATAAAACTCGTCAGTGTTTTTATTAGATGTTGCAACGAACAATTATTATTGTTGCAGTTGCAGTTGCGTTGCTGTTGCTGCCACAACAATGATTGATGATGATCCCAGAAAGTTCGAAGTTCGAAGTTTCGGGCAAATTTTCATGATTTCTCCTGATAGCATTTGGCATGTCAGGAAGTGAATCAACATTTTACATCATATATCATTGGCAAAGTCAGACTAATTTACATGAAATGACTTTCGTTTGAAATTACACAAATGTAGAAATTTATGGAAAAAGTAGCTACAAAAACATAAATTTATCTTCTATGCAACAAAAAAATATGACATTAAAAATGAATTGCAAAATTTAACATATGATTTATGTGTTTTGATTTTAACTGCATTAATACAAGTGGAGTACATGAAAAATGGAATATTGAAATTTAACAAATGATTTATATTCTTCGATTAAAGCTTCATTAATTTAGAAATAAAAAGACTAAAAAAGCTACAGTCGAGATAATCGCTACTTATTTTACATAAAAGATAAAAAGTGTGGTATTTTAAAAATATATTACATCAATAAACCAAAAAATATTAAAGCATATTGAAAGGAAGAATTTGTATAAAAACAAAACTGTGCCGTTTTATTCGAAAAATATACAAAATTAATCTTGCCTATGTTCATATTTTTGGTATATCGATTCATAAGTACTTTTAAAATTCTCTATAAATTGCAGAATATTAACCAAAGTCTGTATTTTTTATATCGATATATTATTACATTCAAAATATACCATAGAGTAAAAAATATACCAGATTGTCAACATCAGCAACTAAGACCCGATTTTCTTATTCGACTTCTAAAATTATTATTTACAACAAATGTTATATGCAATATTATACACACAAAGTTATACAGCCTCTATCCAACGTATAACAAGATAAGTTCAATAATTGATAGATGTGATATGCTATGAAAAAGATAGTCTATGATTTTGACCGTATCTATAAAAATAAGTTAAATAATCTATAAAATAATATTATAGAATCAAATTCTAAGCTAAATTTCTTTCATTTTCAAAATGAAGTAAAAGAATCCAGAAAGCAATATTATAGATTTAAATTCAGAGTTAAAGAATAGCAAGTTCAACCAGAGCTTAAATCATTTCAGTTGCTCTTTAAGTAACTTTTATTGCGCTTTTCCATTTTAAAGCCAATTGCCGAAATAATATCAAAAGCAAACGTTTTGCGAGCTTAATTTAACAGCAAATTCTGTCTGTTTGTCAGTTTGTTATTGGGTTATTCAGCTAGTCAGTTAGTCAGGCAAACATCAAAGCGCGTTGCAAAACAAAATGTTGTGTATTTGAGATACAACATTGCAAACAAAAAAAAAAAACAAAAACAAAAGCTAATGAAGCAACAAAAAAGTGGGAAATGAGAGCAGGAAATTTGTTGACATTAAAATGAGTCGAATAAATACAAATAATCGCGCACTCGCTGTTTATATTTATATTTTATTTATGCGAATGTATGTCGCGACTGCTTTTTTTGGAATATTATGAATTTATTTATGAAAGTTGTTGAAGCTGTTTTCAACATTTGTTGGCCTCACTAATTTTATGAGCAATACTTGAAATTTCTATTTATGCATTTCTCAACTACTTTTTGATTGCAGAGAATCGAGCGGGGCCATCGAATCTGGGCAATGTTATAAGCCAGATATTGCTGTGCAAGCAAATAACGCCCGATTTCAATGAAGAGGAATTATGCAGCATAACAAAGGACTCGCAGGATATTGCCATGCTGTTATCGGAGATGCAGGAGTACATGCCACAGCATGAGGCATATTTGGGTGAGTTCATGCAGAGTCGCATTTGCATGCACTCTGATATTTAGCCAAGGTTCAGCCTCCAGTTGGTCAGTCGAGTGCACACAAAAATTGGTGCAAAATGCATACAAAAGCGCACACAAAGCGAGAGAGAGAGCTATTAGTGTTTATGTATTCACATTTCCATGCTTTGCCCTCTGCCATTCATTCATTAATCAAACACTTTTCATTTTTTGTTTTCTGTGTTTTTTGATTACAGAGCGAAACGCTGCGCTGGACACGAATGGACCTTGGCAGGCAAAGAGGCGACAGAATTACATATGCAAGAACATGAGTCTGCTTTGTTGTGTCTCCAGGCCTAATTATCTCTGAGACGAGGCCGAAATTGTTTAATCTCTTTCCCTCTAACAGACACACACACTACTTATATCAATTACTAGTGTTTAAGTTAAGCCTACTAAATAACTAAAATAAATGAGAGACATTGTTAGAGCCTAAGCAGAACAACTCAATTAGCATTGTAAAATACTTGGAATCAAAGGTCAAAGGTCTAGACACAAACTAATTTAAATTATATAGCATCTACGTTTAGGCAAAGTTGTGTATAGAAAATAATAATAATAATAATAATCAAAGTTAGTTATGCTGCATGATACAATACTTAATCTCAATTCTGGGTGAAAATAATCAGTTCAAAGTCTTCACATTTCGATTATCGATTATGCAAAGACTTCTTCTTCAAAAACAAAAAAACGTGTGTACTATTTGTATAGAGTAAACTAGAGAAAAAAAAGCACATTACCATTGAGTTAACATTAAGCTGGGGGAAAGAGGGCAAAAATAAATAATAGATGACGGGGGGTAAGCATGGTAATTAAGTTAAAAGCCTGCCTTGGGCATGTGTTAAAACAAAAAGCAATAATACAAACAGTTGTTAACTCACACACACACACAAACATAAAGTAACGATAAATGTATCTACGATGTCCTTAGGTTTCTGTTAGTTTATTTCAAAGACAACAACAACAACAAAAACAACTGTGCGCAGTACCTAAAGAATAAAAACAAAAACGAGCAACATGTGACCAATAAAAATAATCGTTAAAGCAGTGAATAACATAAAAATAAATCTAAATTGAATTACATTCGAGTCCGTTACGTTTTTTAAATCCTTAAATAGTAGAACATTTCCAAAATAATAAATAATTAAATATATAAAACACAATCAAATAGATATATACAATATTATACATATATTCGAAAGCACGACAATTAAACAACACAACACAAAACACACAGCGCACTTTTAGTCATTGCAAATTTAATGAATTTCATTCGTAATTTAAACAATTTGCCACACTTCAATGCATATTTCTATTTATTTCTATAGCAAAAAAGCAAATGGAATCAATTTATTCATTACGAGGGCCAAAATAAATATTTAATTATTTATAAGAATTTCACTTAGAGTCGTTTGCAAATTTAACAAAATAATAATAACATTTTTGTTCAATGATTACAGCCAGCAAATTTCAATAGAAAGTCGACTACAAAATGAAACCTCGCATTCATTCTGCTTTAAACAATTAAATATTAATCAAATGACAGCACAGTAAACATTGATTTTTTTTTTACAAAATATTTAAACGAGATAATCAAATCAGTTTGAAGAGCGAGTCAACAATAGAATTGAAAAGATTTCAGACACAAACACTTGTCATTTATTTAGTATTAATTCGAATTACGCCTGAGTCGAAGAAACACCAAAAAGTAAATATTAATATGGATATATTTATAGAGACAATTGATAGAAAGTTCATTGCAAATTACTTAAATAAATAACGAATATGTAATCATATGTGTATAGATATGTATATCCCTAGCACAGTAACGAAAAAAATGGAATAAAGATTGTTTATTATATTTATGCAAAAATTCATATAATTAATAATAATAATAATAATAATACTAAACGTGATTGTTATATGATATTCATATAAAACTTCATTAAATGTTTGTTCATGTTATTTGCAACTAAAAAAAGGAAAAGAAAAAAACTCTGAAAACAACTGAAAACTCGAAACTCGATAGAAAATATTAAACTAAAAAAAACACAACAACTTGGGGTACCAATCAAATATATATACATATATATATATATACATATACACGATGTATGAATAAAGCTATTTTTAGAGAAACTCAAAACACAAACTCGGACTCGACTTTTACTTCTCTCTTCTCTTCGTTTTTAACCTGAATACATAAGTCGACTTTTAGCCGTTAAATTGCGATGAGGAAACGTGTAACCTGAAATTTATTACACTTCATAAAAAATGAGCGATTAACGTTTATGGATGTGATTTCATCACGAACTCAACACACACACAAACACACACACACACACGCAAATGCATGTGAATGGGAAAAAGGTAAAACTCAAACCTCCTTCGAATGGAATTCAGTTGCCTGGCATCAAACAAGCTACGTGCTTGAGCATTTACGTGTTCGACAATAGATACGTCTTAATCAATCTTAAACTGTTTCCCAGCCAAAGGCAACAAACAACAACAACAATGGTAAGCCCTAAAGGTGAATGTAAAACCCGTCTGTAAAACCCAACTCTGTTTAATTTAAACGCATCTCAGCACAGTGGCATCTTTTCAGCAGTCAATCGAGCAGTCAAGAATAGCTCAATGACAGGAGCTAACAAGAAAACCAAAGCATAATTTTAAAAGTAGATACTTCAATGTGCTTTAATTTGACAGCCAGCAAAAAAAAGTGCTTTTGCAATCATATTCTTTTATTTCCTACATTTAAAAGCTTGTATGTGCTTTCAGGAATTATCAACTAAAAGCTTGGGTAATTAACTAAAATGATTACAAGCTTAAGAGTTCAATTTATTGTGATTGAAACTAATTTATTCACATGCTTAACGAAGCTTCATTAAGTGTTTTAATGTGCTTACTCAAAAGCTTCCCAACCAACAGATTAGTTGCAGGATTAAAAGCAGAAGTCATTACTAGAGAAGTATTTTCAATGTTGCTTAGCTGATACAAATGAAATTTAAAACTTAAAAACTCGCTTCAATTCAAAGCTTTAATGAGCTTTATATCCGATTAATCGCAACATAGACACCAAATTGCATGAGCTTTAAGTCAATTTGATCACAAACTCTAGAGCAAACTTGTTATTGTAGCTGCTATACAAAAGCTTAACTGGAACGTTTATAAATACTTATTGCAGTTGCTTTGCATAAAAGCTTTAAGGAGCTTGAAATAAATACTTGTTGCAATTGCTTTGGAATAAAGACTAAAGTTAATTTTAGAGAACTTATAAAAAAGTGAGAAAATCCATAACCAAGTTCACTTCAATTGTAGCTTACTTAACTAAACTTGATCTTCTCTTTAATAAGTTTTTTAGTACGCTCCAGAATAATCCCAACTATAACATCAGATACAGTATTAATACAATTCAAGTCAATTTACATACATTTAACTAGCACGTTAATTAGTGCTTTAATGTGCTTAACTGAAAGTTTCACTGCCAGCTTAAACGCAAGCTTTAAAAGTGAATAAAGTACGAGTATAATTGCAAATGAAGTTAATTTACATACGCTCAAGTGCTATTTTAATCAGTGCTTTAACACGCAGATTAATCCACCAAAGTGCCAGTATCATTTGACAGCGTTTGGCAGCTTAAAGGGCTTAATAGGCGCAGTTAACCTGCGGACCTCGCTTGATTTGCATGGTCACGTAGGTTTTGCGGCGCGAGAAACTCTATGTAAATTAGTTGTGAAACTTAACCGCCAAACCCGACCAACACCCAACCAAGCATCGACCCACTGTGCGCTGTGTGTTGAGGTACGCACCACTGGAGGCGAAGCAATTGCCTTTTGATGTGGCTGAGAAGGATGAAGAAGCAGCAGCGGACAGTGCGCTGTCGGATGGCGGACTGTGGCATGTGGCAAGTGGCATGTGGCAGCGATACAACAACAACAACTGGGGGTACGTGCTGCTTGGGCCAAATGCTTCATTTACCGCACACTTCGACACCTTTTTGGTGGCCGGCTTATCCAGCACGCTGAAGCCAAACGTGAGGTGTTAATAGATTTACGTGAGAGCGCTACAACAGTGGCAGGCAAAAGTACTCGCACACACTCACAACCCAAAATGCGCCTCGTGGGCCAAATGACAATGCCACACGCAATGACTCAAAACAGAGACTGAGACTGAGGCTCATTATGCCTAAATAAAATGTCAAATAAAAATGAGAATGAGAATGTAAAAAAGTGAAACAAAAAAACAAAAAAGAAACTGTCAAAACAAGCGCACACAGAAAAAGTTTGAAAAGCAAACGGAAGCAGGACATTACTTTTATTTGTATTTCCATCTCCATTTCCATTCCCGTTTTCAGTTTCATTTTCATTTGTTGTATTCGCATTGTTGCAAGTCCAAGGACGAGGTCAGCACCAGGCCAGGACAATGCCTCAATGTCTGTGCAACATTCGCAAACAAGTTGCCGTCCAGACGTTGTCTCTCTCTCTCTTTCGCACTCTCTCTATCTCTATCTCTGTCTGCGTCTGCTTCTGCTTTGCTGTGTGTGTTGTGTGTGCGCGGAGCGAAGCCAAAATAAATGCCAACAAGGATAATTCCAGGGTAATCCGATTTAGTGCGCTGCCTGTTCAAGCAGCATCCATTCCATTTCTCACAACACACACACACAGAAGAGTGAAGAAACCCACTTGATTATGTGCCGCTGCTTCAGCTCCTGTTATCCCTGCCCTCCCCCTCTCCTCCCCCACTCCATCCATCATCTGAGGGCACTTAAGTGCCAGCTGGCTGGCTGACTTGGCTAACTTGGCTGGCTGTCGAGTTAGCTGCTGCTTTAGACCAGTTTACAGTGGTCGAGAGAGGATTGCGAGAATAATTAACGGCGTTGAATTAACTGCATTATACGCATATAAAAAAAGGTAGTATGGATAGCTAAGCTACCAACTAAAAATAAATAGGTAACTCTCTGTATGCATAAATCCAATAAATATATATGCGGAATATATTGTATAAACTGCAGGATAAGAAATAACATAGAAAATAAAAACAAAATTTAAAGTATTGATTATAAAGTATACCAAATGAAAATACCTAAAATATTATAATTATACCAACGGCTATTTTCAGTATATTGATACAAGACCACATTAAAAATTTAACGAAGTCTGAATATATTTATACTGAAAACACTAAAAATATACCTAAGGATATTTTTGGTATATTAATATACTGCTGCATTCAAAATATACCACAGGAAATCAAACAGAATAAAATATACCGAATTAATATAAATCAAAATACTACAAAATATACCAACTGCTATTTTAGGTATATTGATATAGTACTCCTTAAAAAATCTAGCCATAGAGTGCGAAAAATATACCAAATTCTTCAAAATACTAAACATACATCAAATGGTTTTTTATGTACATTGTACAGCACTACTCCCAAAATATACCGTAGAGTGTAAAATATACCAGCGAGAGAGATATATCATATTTCAATACTTAATATGTATAATAAATTCTAATATTCGCAGTTTTAATCTCATTGGGCTAAAATTTCAACAAGCAATATATTTTTTAAAAGCTTTCAAAAAGAACATTATGAAAATAATAATTTTCTCAGTTACATTCAAATTAATATTCAACAAATAATAAATTTATTTCCTAAGCACACAAATCATCAATATTGCCAAATGGAAATTAACAATAAACAACAATTTCAAATATTCTAGCATTCGACAATAGTTTCAATGTCAAAGAGAAAGCAAATTTCGATTCTGACATAATTCATAAATTTTCACTAAGTTTAACAATACAACAAACAAAAATTAAAGTGCCAAAAGCATTTTGAAGCCTTGAACAAACTTTTTCATTTCTTTTATAGCAAATACAAAACTTTAAGCAACACAAATATATTTTATTGCTTCTTTTTCAACTAAATTCATAAGCTATGATTTATAGACTGAACTTGGCAACACAAATATATTTACAATATATTTTTCAACTAAATGCTTAATTTCAAACCTGTTTCCACTGTGCTGTGTTTCATTATTTTTTTTTGTTCTGTGCCATTCTTGACTTTTTAAATGCGTCTTTTGGCCATCTCTTTTGTCTTTTATGCACAGCACAAAAAAATACAAAAAAAATACGAAAAAAACGAAAAGAAAAGAAAAGAAAAGCGTAGAAAAGAATGAAAAGCAAAGTGGAAAACACAAATTCGGAACATAATTTTAATGCGGCTGTTTTCGTTGTGGTTTCGTTTTGCATAATTAAATAATGACAATGAAGAACTCTCAACTTGAGTTATCGACTGAGCAGATTTAAGAGAGATAATTTTCTGTTCGGGAGCAGAGACCCAAAATCTGTCTGTCTGAATGTCTGAGACGAACATTGACCCTCGCATAGAGAGAGAGAGCACAATCCATATGCTCAGACAATCTTATCGAAGCGCCTTGTTTTATTGTGTCGCTGGGGAATTGGATATAATCGTAATCGTTATCGTAATCGTTATCGTTGTCGTTGTCCTAATAATAAAAGTCGAAGAAGGCATTGACACGCAAGTTTTAAATCAGACGAGCAAACATATTCTTGCATTTGAAAACATTTAATGGCATCTAATGGAAACGCCCGATACAATCTCGCCTAGCATTAAAAGCTTCCGTTTTCCGCGCGTCACATGCGGCGTATGCGTAATAAAAACGCCTCTAATGAACCCAAACACGTTTAGCTGCGATTGCGGCGCGATAAGTGCAACAGAGGTGGCACTTATTGATTTAAAAACTGTGTTTTTAGTGACATTAATGAAAAGCCAGTGTTGGACAACGACATTAAAACGCTGCCACATCATATTGAAAACGAGAATATGTAAAACGAGAAACGGAATCAAACTCTTCACTCTCTCTGGAAATTGCTTTAAGCGAATTGCAATGCAAGGCCAAGCAAAAAGTTTTCCGACTTCTTTTGGAATGCACAAAGAAATACCGCAAAAGAATAACCGAATTAGTGAGGCAAACTTGCCGCACTGTTGCACTCTTCAAAATGCATTTTCAATTGTGTTTTCTATGTGTGTGTGTGTGTGTTTGTGAATTGCATGCGATAAAGTTTCTAATTCAATTTGTGTGTGTGTGTGTTGCGTGTGTGTCGTGTCGAATCCATAACGTGCTACAAATTCCTAACACCGTATTCCACTTTAAAGTTTAACCTCATCTCTGTTTCCTTTTGTGTGACTTTCTCTTTCTAGTTTTCCCTTCTTCTCATGTTGCGCCACGTGTCCAGCTTAAAATAATCAAAACTTTAAGTACACACACACACTCACACACACACATGTTCGGAATGATATGGGCCAGACAAGTTAACCGAAATGTGAACCCAGCATTGTCATACCCTTTCACAGGGTATGATTAACTTGTTAAAGAATCCGCAACAAAACAAAATAAAAATTAAAGCGAGGATTTTCCGAATGTGCACAAAACATATTTCGGGTTTCATTTAGCAACTGAATAGCAAACAATTTGATAGATAAAGTTATGGTAAGGTGAAGTCAAGCTTCATTTACAACATGAATAGAACATTTAGGGTATCTTGTATTCGTTAACAGTTTCAAAAAGTTTCTAGTCTTGTTTATTACGGTTTTCATTTGAACTCTAACCGCATAATTGCGTAGCTTACTGCACACCTTAATTGTGGCAACAGTCACTAACAGAACAACAACCACAATTAATGCTAGTGCTACCAAGAATTCGCATTTCTGTATATTCACTGTAGCTTCCATAAACTTCGTCTTTTTGGTGCGAGTGGCGCCATCTATTGAACAGCTCCTATACTAGAAGTGACAAGGATGTGGGCACCACTCCATAGTGGGCGCTAGCACAACACAGGGTGCAACAAATCAACGCTTAGCAATGGCACGAACCCTAAGGTTAGGCAGGACATGCGCATTTTTACAAAGTGAATGTCATAGCAAGCAGCTTTTGAATGAATGCTAAGTTTGAAAACAAGAAAAAGCCGTTGACTAAAATTAATTAAAGCCAAAGATACAAAATAGTTGATTTAAAATAATCCACAACAAAGTAATTTACGGAATTGTAACCAAATGAGCTTGTAAACTTTTTCAATACATTCGACCTGCATAAATTAGATGAACCGTTGAGCTCTTCAAACCTATTGACGCAGAGCAACCAGCAGCATTTCTGATGAGGCGAGAGAGTGTAAATAGCTTCAAGTTCAAACACCTGCTAAAAGTTGAAAGCATAAACAGGGAGCACATTCTGCATACAAACCGAGTCGAGAGCCGCAGCAACCACAACAAACAAATAAGCAAGGAGAAAGCAAAACGAAGGAAAAACTCAATGTGTTTTCCCTTTGCCACGCCCCCCGACAACTTGCCACATGCCTTTAGCTTGAGCTTGAGCTTCAGCTTCGGGTTTCAGCATTCAGCTTGCACATTTCAATGCGGCCCATTAAAGGGGCATGGGAAATACCAAACGGTCATTGCGACGCACGCCTCAACGATTCATGTGGAATGTTGCAACGTCCAGGGAAAGCGGTGAAAATTCGGTGGCAGAAAGGGTTACAAATTGAGTGAGTGATTTGCATACAAAAGAGCGAAACTAGAGCATGATAATTGAATTCGTTTCATATGATCCCCTTTTTCTAATCTAAGCTCCGCCTCTGGATAACACTTTTTTATGGTTTGGCGACCAGGAAGTTGCTCGTAATTTTGTTTCCGCCTGATTTACAAATATTTGCATGGCGAAACTACACAAAAACAAAAAAAAAAAGAGAATCACACAAAACAACAACAACAAATGGAAAATGCAGGAAAAACTAAAGGAAAGGAAATATAGCCCCCGAAAACCGAAATTGCAAGGAAATGTTCAACTCAAAAAGTTGTTGAAATTCATTTGCACAACTTGTGGCCATTTTTTGTGGCCGCTTGACTGACTGAATACTCGTTGAATGACTGCATGAATAAGTGATTGTGCTGCTAAGCATCATTATGCGACCTGAGGTGAGCTTGAAAAGTGAGACTTACGAGACTTTAAAGTAAGGAAAGATTAAGTGTGACCAAATTTAAGCTGTTTAAATGTAAAGTTTATGACTAATTCAAAATAAGCTTAAATTGAATTGAAATTTAGTAAAAAAGTTATAGAAGCACATCGAAATAAACATTTAAAAAAGAAAATGGAATTAAAAGCGAAGTAGTGCCATATTCATTTTAAAATATACTAAAATATTAAATACCTCAAAATACTAAAAAATTTCCCAGAGGCAACATTTGATATATTGGTATAGTAATACACCAATAATATACCACAGTGTAGTAATAATTTCAAAATATACCGAAATATTATACCTCAAAACTACTGAAAATATACAAAAGGCTACATTTGGTTTATTGATATAGTATTGCATTAAAAGTATACCATAGTGTGGTATTAATTTCAAAATATACCGAAATATTATACTGTCAGAACACTAAAAATATACCAAAGGCTAGTACTACATTCAAAATATACCATAAATTGCAAAAATAACAGATAGTCAGTCAAAGCAACTAAGACCCGTAGAAAGTACTTCAAACTTTATTTAATTTTATCAATTGTATCTTTGAGATCGTTACATTAATCCAAGTTATTCTATTATTTTATGATTACTCAAAAAAATAATAAAGTAATTGATGAATTCAAATTATTACCTCAAATGGTATATAGTAAGCTATTGTAATTGATAAGTAAATTTCAAAATTCAATTGGAATTCCAAATCAATATTAAGAGATTTGATAAATTATGATACATTTTGGCTTTTAAATTGAATTTGAAGAGCTTAATATCGTGTACGAATTATATTAAATGCTCTAATCTAGGCTATTATATTATTTTAGTTGATTCATTTGTACAATTTAAAGTTCGATTGTGAGCAGAGTTATAAGATGGCGATAAAATGTTCTCTATTTAGTTGTTGGCCACGTTTCCGTTGCTGCTGCTGCTGCCAAACTCTATTTGCGCTGCACATAAACAAGTTGCACAAGCAACTGCACTTGACTAAACAATACACAAACTCCACTTCAATACACAAGCTGAACAAACAGAGAGAGCGAAAGAGAGAGCGAGAGAGAGAGAGAGAGAGAAAAGAAGGAAACTTGGAGGAAAAACTGAAATTCGATTTGAAGTCATGCCACACACTCGAATACCAAAATGTAGAAGCTTCTCCTGCTCCTTCGTTCGTTCGTTTCTTGACTGATACTCTCATGGCTGCTGCTCATAATCCCACAACAACACAACAATACACACACTAACACACACTTGCTAGCTCAGTTAGTTGGCAGAACAATAAGCGAAAGTTACAAGACGAGTTGCGAGTGCCTTGTAAAATCGCAGCTGGAGATTCGAGTCGTTGCCTGCTGAGCAGCTCAGCAGCACATGATTTGGCCGAGTTGTCGCTCAAGCACGCAGCCAATCAATATCAATCGCAATTCAATTTCAATTTCAACTTCAAGCAGCAACAGAAGTCAGCCCAGATACCCTGTAACTTTTCCTCTGGCCAATTTACCAACTTTGTCAAGAGTTTTGGTTTCTCTACTCAACTCGTGAAAAGTTGCAAGTGGAAAGTGGAAAGTTGAAAGTGAAGCGCAAGTTTTGAGCAGCAAAGAAAACTTTGAACGCACTTAATCAAAGCTCTATTTCAAGTGGTATCTGTGCGTCTGGCATACCCAGCGCAAATCGACAATTTGAAAAATAGCAAAGTGCACTTTGCAGCAACAACAACAACAACATCAGTTGCCAGTAAATTACTTAAGGGGAGATTTGTGTGCGCTCGCATCGCAGTTGCAACGCAGAAAGGAGGCAACAGTGGCAACTGGCGCACATAATGAGGCAAGTCTGTCGTCTGCCGTCTCCCGTCTGCAACCAAATGTGGCAAGCAGATTGCCAGTCACGCTGACGAGATTGAGGACAGCAACTGGCAACTGGGAATGCGCACGATGAAACACACAGCGCAGAGCAAGGATGCAGAAGAGTCTCAAGCTCAAGCTGAAGCTGAAGCACTGATTTGTGTGTTGCAACTTAACTCAACGTTCTGCATGCAGATCTCGTTCGTTCCTTGGTTCGTTCGTCAAGAGAGAGCCAATGTTTGCGTGAATTTGCGCCCGATTTGTTGCCCATCAAACGAGCGTCGTAATTTTGCGTGTGATTAATGCACGCTGGCAAATGCATTTTTGGTCCTGTCAAAGGACCCAAAACGCCAGAGTCGCCTTGATAAATGTGCAGCAACAGGCAACCAAGCAACCGGGCGGGCAACTTCCAACTGAGGAGCTAATGACACCAGCTGAAAGTGGCATTAACAACATGTGAAGTTTAACTGAGTGAACTCTATTGTATTCGCATACATAATATGTTCAAGTCTCTTAAATCATTCCGTTTACTTCAACATGCTTTTAAGGTCGCAGCTCGATAAGATTGCAATTTAACAAAAGTAAAGCTTTAATGAGCTTCCTTATTGGGTTTAATGCTTCACGCGCTTTCAAAGTTTCTTTAATAATATATTCGCATAATAGTTGTAGGTCTCTTAACTCATTCCTTTTACTTTCGTCAAAGCATAATAATAATGCAATTTAGTAAACATTAAGCTTTAATGTGCTTCCAGATTATGTCTAAATTTTAATGTGCTTTAAAAGCTTCATTCTAATCAAGGTATCAGTCGGATTTTATATAAACAAAATTATATGTGTCCATTTCCATATTCTTTTAGTGTACTTAGTATAATCTAAGCTTAATTATTAATAAACGCTAAGCATTAATAATGCTTCACATGTTAATGTGCTTTCAAAGCTTATTTTATGAGCTGAGCAAATGTACTTGAGTAAATCTTTACCCTGCATCCTGTCAATTATGTTCTGCTTAAATAAATTCTTATATGCTTTCAAAGTGAATATCATAATAAAACAGATACCAATCGAAATCGAATTTCAGTATATAGCTTATTCTTATGCAAAGTAAATTAATATAAAGCTTTAATGCGCTTCCAAAAAAGCTTCAAATTTAAATGCATTTTCAAACGTTTTCTCCACAATAAAGACACCTTAAATCAACGGAATTCATAAGTAATATACTTCACTGTACAAAGAAACTAAGTTTGCTTTCCAAAATAAAAAGAAGAACAAAGTGGAAGAAAACCCTAAGCACTAAATTTTGTAAAAAACTTGAAAACTTTCATCTTTTCAGAATGATGCTCCAATTACTCTCGAAGTGAAAAGAGCATCTCTTGACAAATCTAAGGAGCTCTGTCTGTCTTTTGTTTCCATTTTGCACTTGTTTGTCAGCCAGTGTCATTGGATTATTGACAGCAGCATGCAAATTAAAAGACTTGCGAGAACTTTTGCCTCTTCTTTGGCTTTAGCTTTGGCTTTGAGTGAGGCAAACAAAAAAGTTATGCTGTCATTAGCAAGCGACACATCACATCACAGCACATGAAAGGCAACTCATAAAATGACAGCAGACAGAGACAGAAATTCAAATAATGCCAAGAAAAAGGACACGAGACAAGGGACAACAAACTAAGCAAATAAACTGCAGTTTGTGCTGTGCTAACGAGAGAGAGAGAGAGAGAGGGAAGTGAAACTTACACCTACAGCTAAATGTGGAATAAAATCAACAAAATGCCAGCAATAACAATGCGAACAGACAACTCCAGACAGGACAACACAGCCTGGCCTCTGCCTAGAGTCCTTTGCTCTCCTCTTTGCTGTGCAAATAGTGTGGCATACATAATGCCATAACGGAAGTTGGCATGCCCCGTAAAATGCTTAAAACAATGATAATGCCAAACCAAAATAACAATCAAATATTGTTGTTATAGCTGGCTAACTTGCTACCTGTTACCAGTTACCAGTTACCTGTTGGCTTGTTGCTTTGTAATTGAGCTGCCAACCGAGCGAGCTGCAAGTAAACAAATACGCTTTAAGCCCAGACCATAAGCTTTTATGCCATTATCTGTCTGCCCTTTTATTATTAGTTCTGGTCTTGGCAACATTTCGACTCGGTTCAGTTTTATATTACAATTATTTCGTTTATTCGTGTTTATTCGCCTCGTAAACTTTATGCTGTTAATGGACTCTCAGTTAGAGAGTAATTGGGCATCTTTGTTGAGGCAAACACGAGTAAATAAATGCGAGTACATGAGAATGGTTTCACAACTCTCCACATTTGTATCCATTTAGTTTCCTCAGCTCAGTTTAATTAGAATTCTGGAATGGCACTTGCTGGATTTCCATTTTGTAGTTGCTTTCTCTTTCTCTACATGCTTTGAATTTGTTAAATACATTTCATTTATTTAGCAATGACTTAACTAATTATATTTAAGCGAATGAATTAAAAGATTAAAGGGAATGAAAATGGATGCTCAACAAAATGTTTCAGTCAGATTCTTTCAATAATAAAAAAAATTGAAAAATTGTTAAAAATTCAAATTGGAAAAACCAACTATGCAGAAAGTAACTTAAAATAATTTAAACTAATTTCTTTTCAATGCCTCCTTTCGATTAACAAAATTAACCCATCGAAAATGTATTTTTAAACACATGAATTCTGGTCACACTGTTTCATACTCTCTCTAATTCCAGATTTAAAAGTGCGACAAAGCGAAAAAGACATGATATCTTTAAAATATTGTAAACATGAATACATTTGGTTTTTAAATTAACTTTTCTATTCAATCGAACAACAAAGTTGCTAAAAATGAACAATAACACATGAAATCTGGTCACACTGTTATATTCCCTCCCTTTTTCCTGATGTCTGAGTGCGGCAAAGTGTTGCGAAGGAAAACATTTAAGCGGTTTACTCTGTTTTACGAGAAAATTGTAAAAATTGAAGTTTATAAAATTTTCAAAATAATTTGACTTTAAAGAAGATGTTTTCATTTCAAAAAATCGACTTTGCCAAAGATACTAAAAGTGAATTTAGTCAGCCACAATTGTGAAAGCAATTCTCATAACTGATGCAATTCAGTTGGCAGCTTAAATTCGATTCGATATTCGAGTTTTTATGGCAACTGCAAATCGAGTCGCAAGTGCGATTCACAAGCAATTCAATTGGGGCATTCGAGTACTCATACTCACACTCACACACTCACAGTTGCAATCGTAAAAGTTTGCTGTGAATAAAGCCGAGTGCGGAAGCAATTGGACAAAACGCAATGACGACAATTGCATTAAGCAAACGAGGCAAACGAGGCGAGGGGCAGGAAAGCGAATGCAAACAGGTGCCAAGTGGCATGCAACACTTGCAGCCACAATGCAACAATCGCAACAACTAATGCAACAGCGAGTGGCACATGTAGCATGCAGATTGTTGGCAGGTGCTGCGGCTGCAGCAATAGCGGAAATCCTGACAGCACAAAAATGTTTTCTACCCAAATTTACAATATGAAGTGTGTGGCATGCCACGCAGTTGCTTGAGCTGCCTGCCAAAGGTTGCTTGCTTATATTTTTCCCCTTCGCTCCTCCGCCTCACACATTCCCAGTCAAAACGAGTCCCACTTCATTGCGCTGACAAAGCCCAAGCTTGCCACATGCAACACACAACAAATAGCATATGCTACTCTCTCTCTCTCTCTCTCTCTTTGTTTTGATGCTGAATGCACTCAGCTCTCGACTCTACATTATTTTCAATTTTCATGCATGTTTTGCCATTTGGCTTGCAACTCGTAAGTAGCTTGCCTCCGAATGCGAAATGTTGCATAATATTTGTGCACTCTTGTTTCTCTGTTGCATGCCCCCCCAGTACCGAAAACTGGGCTATGCACATTTTATTTCCATTTTGCGGCATTTCCTCACGTGGAAACTCGCATTGTGTATTCACATTCACATTTTTCCACAACTCATTTCATATGTCATTAAATAATTTTCATATTTATTCATTTGTGTTTTTCGGCTAACCACAACAAAGCAGTTGAAATGCTGAACTTATTGTGATGCATTCTGAATGTACAAATATAAATTTAGATATAATGAAATGCATAGAAAAGTTGCGCACTCTAATTTGTACTTTGAGTAATATGCTACCAACAATGTGATATCTAAATGGGGTATACAACTGCTTCATTGTTTTCTCATTGATAACAAAAATCTAATTCAAAAGCATTTATTTAAATAACTTAAATTTTTATAACCGCTAAACATAGCTAAAGGTAAAAGAATTGTGATAAAAATGGAGAAGTTTTTTAAGGAAATACTTTTGTATGGCAAAAAACGGCTACTGTAATCGTGACTCAGCTGCTTTGGCTGACAAAATATATATTTTATACATTATGGTATATTTTTAATGTAGTACAAAAAAAAAATACCATATACATGCTTCTGAGTAACTTTGGTATATTTTCAGAATATGTCTTGTATTGGAAAACTTTAAGAAATGTCAATATTGATATACCAAACATAGCCTTCGGTATATTTTGGTATTATTGCAGTATTAGTATTTGTGGCATATTTTTAAAAAAGTTACCATATCGATGTTCAAATATAGAATTCGGTATATTTAACTATTTTGTGGTCGATTTTTGGCATATTTTCAGAATTTCTTGCTTGTTTCTTAGATAACTCCATTATTTTACTGCCTATATCCCGCTCTAGGACGTATCATCATCACGGCACGCTTCAGGGAATGCTGGTAGCCACGGAATGTATACCAATTGATGCCCATGCCAAAAGTGTTATTGCCATAGTTTCCTCCCAGATTGCTAAAAACAGGAGGAAGCGAGGAAGAAAAGGATAAATACCAATACAGAGTACTTTTCTCTATTCCCACCTCTTGTGACACGGATCGCTGAACCACCAGGCGCTGTGATAGGTTTTGGCACAGTTTTGACTCGAAACGGGACCGTTATACTGGGCAGAGGTCGAAAACTTTTGGCCAAAGTGATGGGAGAGTGAATCACCTGCCGTTCCATTGGCCTTGCCCAAGGTGTTCAAGGCGAAAGACTCCATGTAATCGGAAATGGCGAATTTCTCATACGATTCGTAAGCTTCAATGCCATTGGCATCCTCCAGCAGCACAAGCAACTCTCGACTCCGCTCTGCGGTCAGTGCATAAATCGAGTCGAGCCCCAAAAAATGCTCGCCATCGATGTCGCCAAATCCCTTCATAAATCGATCATATTCGCGATAAAAGTTCACGCTTCCATCCGATCGGTACAAAATACGTGTCCAATGTCCACCCCAAGTCTCCGTATCGCAGTAGGCTTGGATATTTCGTTTATAATCGGTTGTAAGTCGTATTGTGTAGACGCCACTGGGCAAAAAATTTGCTGTGACTTCACTGCAATCGCTAAAAACGTAATCTGACTTTTGTTGTTTAATATGCTCCACTTTCAGAGTTCCCACATCGAAGCTAATAAGAAATTTCGTTAATACTCGTTTCTAGTAACTTAATTCATTTATTTGCCAAAAACTCACGTCAATTGCTTTAGCTGCACTTTTAGTGAATTAATTTCATTTAATGCGTCGAAAGAGTCATTTTCATTACTTTCGCTAATGAATATCAATATGCTTATCACTAAGATAAGAGAAATACTTTTTAACCCCATAATTGGTCTCAATCAGTCAAGTGTCGCGAGTAAACTAAACTAGCTTCAGACTGTTTTGCTCTTGCGAATACTCCTTATCTGCAAACATTGCAGTGATAAAGTAATAGTTATCTCCAGCCTGTCAATAATTTAATGACCTATATTGTTGGTATATTAGATTTGTCGTTATCGTAGTCTGAACAATTCCGGGAACAGGGTTGTTTTTATTTAAGAGTTCCGCTTTTGTTGTTGATTTTAATTTCAAACATGCTGATTACGAAGCTGTTATAAAGATTGTAAAGAGTTCCACAAATCATTTAGCATATTTCACTCTAGGCTTCTACTTTGGTAAAGAAAAGAAACCCCAATAATGTTAAATTTGCAATCGAGTGTGCTTGATTTTGGAATACGTTCTAATATACCACAAAACTACCAAAATATACCAAAGGCTATATTTGGTATATTAATAGAGTACCATATACCAATGAAGTTCAAAGCTAAAATGTAGTTAAATTCATAAAAGCAAAAGAGTGCAATATTACTCATAAAATATACCAAATTAATATATAACAAAATACCAAGATATACTACAGGCTATATTTGGTACATTGATACACTAAAAGAGTAAAAAATGTAGTCAAAATATAAAAGAAGAAGGTGAAGGAGATAAATTCAATGTCATTTGTTTTTTATTATAATTATTTACTGTGAAATCAATATTAAGTAAGTTAAAAACTGTTTAGTTTATTATAAATTTTAACGCAAACTGCATGGATTAAGCTAATAATATGAAAATAGAACGTTTCATAAAGTGTATTTGTGCTTCACCTCTTCTGGAAAACACAATTCTCACTTTTGACTTGCTAACATTGCTCCGTGGTCGTGTCAATAAATGAACACCGGCCTATTTGCAAAGCATTAAATTGTAATTTTTTAATTACACGCAAAAGATTTAATGACTCGCTGTGGTAATAACACACAACAGAGCAGAGCAGAGCAGAGACAGAGACAGAAACAGAGGCAGACGGACAGGCAGACGGACGGACAGACGCCTATTACTGGCAGCTGATTAAAAAGCATCGCGCACAAAAGTATGCAACGCTTAATTACATAAATGGATAGCTGCCTGAAGCTGCGTGGAAGAGAGAGCAAAGCAAGCAGGAGACCTGAACATGGACCAAAGATAGAGTAGCAAGCAGTAGCCCACAGCTTCAGCGAGAGGGAAGGAAAGAGGGGCGTGGCAGCTCAAGCTGGCGTGTAATATCGAGATAATAAGAAAATGGCGAAAATTAAATTGTTTTTGTGCGCGCGCCAAGTGACCAATTAAAACGAACGACTGCAAAAAGTCTTCAACTCAACTCTCAACTCTCAATTCTCATCTCTCAACTCTCGACTCCCGACAAGCTGAACCAACAAGCCGCAGGGCACAAAGGGAAGGGGATGAGGGAAGCGACAATACACCGCAGACGTCGTCGCGTCAGCCAGCTGTTGATACTCCTTTTCTTTTTTTTTTGCGTCTCCTTTCTGGACAAACCGAGATTTATCCAAGATGAAGTCTACTTTCTTTCCTCTCTCTCGCCTCTGCTTTCTACTCCGACTGTCTGTTTGTTTAGCAATAAAATCATTTGGTGCGTTCTAATGATGCCTGCTGCCATCTCGTGGCAACTTTATGTTGCCATGGCCGGAGCATTGAAAGAGCAAACTAAATTACCACCGCGGGCCGCTCTCAACACACAACAGTCAACACACACACACACACACACACAGTTCCGACAGAGTCGTAAATAACATAAAAGTTGCCCCAGAACTAATATGCCAGACATTTTGCCAGTTGCCAGTTTTCAGTTGCCATTTGCCGTGTGGCCCACAAATCTTTAGCAAAGTAAATGCGCGAGTTGCATTGGAATTTTGTTACCGGTTCTCAGTTTTAGATGCCTTTTTCCTACTTCCCCCCTTTGCACCCTTTCTCTTTCTTTGCCAGCATTTTCTCTATGCTTTCACCAATACTTTTCGCTGCCTGGCTGCTGATGTTAGTTTAACATTCTACTCTGGGCATTATACCCAGTACACAGTAAAAGGTGTGTTGCCAACAAATAAATCTACTAAAATCAACTTAAAAATATGCTATAGAACTTGTCTAAAAACATATTTTTTTGTCCGTTTTTAGATACATTAAAATGTTTAGTTCTTTTAAAAAAATATTTGGCTAATCCATTCTCTAATTTTCGTAAATTGTAGAAAGCTGAATCTTGTTAATAATAAATAAATTGGTCGTTCTCTTAATAAAGTATATAAAACATTGTAATGACATCTCATCTATATCATTTTAGACAAAAGATTGTTGATTAATATTAATCAGAAATCCATTTTTATTCTTTTCAAAATCAGGTTACTTCAGGACTAGAATAAAATTAATATCAGGAACACATCCACTTAAAAAAACATAGTAAATACTCTTCAAAGTTTTATTTTTCTTTATCATACCTAAATTACAGGGTATCTAACCGCCGATAAGTCTCAACTGCTCGGCACTTTGAAAAGCTTGTTGTTTTTCGTGTATTTGCTGTTTGTTGGCAACACACTAATTACCGCAATTAATTATGCTGACTGTGGAACGAGCCGAGTCGCGTCCAGTTCTGAATGCGGCTCAACAGAATAGAGGAGAAACCTGCGGCGGGGGGAGTTTGTGAGGGGGGTAAGAACTTTTTGCCGTTGCTTTTGGCGAGTTCAACGGGTTGCGCTTGCTTTTCGAATACAACTTTTGGCCTCAGCTAAATGTGTATGTGTGTGTGTGTGTGTGTGTGTGAGGCAATCGCATGTGTGTATTCCTTAGTGCACATTTTAAACAGCTTTTACCCTGAGGCCTTTTTCACACAAAGCGCATATCAAATACACAGAGCGCCAATTTAATTCGTTTAGGGGAAACAGACTTTAAAGATAGAAAGAGTTAGTGGATTCAATTACCCAAAATAATATTTCGCAAAGTTGCATTCTCTTTATCTTAGCAACGGTGCAAAAGAAGAGAATTGAAATTAACGACGCAGACAGCGCATCAAAAGTAAAAATACATGCATAAGTTGAGAAGAGAACAATTCGATATGACAATTTACTAGCAATGCTTTCTATCCCACTCACTCTCTTATCTAAAGCAAGGTCAGTTATTGAGACGCAAGCATTGCAGACACTCTCAGCAACAACAACTAATTATGTGCGTGAGCAAGAGAGCGACATTTAGTACAATAAGCAAAGGCACATTAACAGAGACGAGCACATACGCAAAAATAATAACACACAACCACAACGTTAGAAAGTGTTCCCAAATCTTATTGGGAACAGCAAGTAAACGAGCAAAGTGTTCCATTCCTTCTCTCTTAAATGCTTTAACTTACAAATATTTAAACGAAATTTCAGCTATGGGAATGTGCCATCGATAAAACGCATGAAATGAGAAACGAGAAAAAAGCACAATGCTGACATGAGAACGGCATTGGCTTAATAAACTCTAACGGCAACTGGCAGCTGAAGAGCGGCAGCTGCAGTTTGCAATGAAGCCGCGAGGCTTTGCACGCAGAGCAAACAAAAAACAGGAGCGCAAATAGCGAGGTGCACTAGGCGCTACCCTGTATAACAGTGTCAAATAATTTGGTAAGTGAAATAAAGTTTCTAGATAAAATGTGTGTGTGTGGGTTCCTATCTATATAATAATAATTTGTAAATATTTTTGAATTATATTTTTTATTTTTAACATTCAACTACTCTCTTAGTTATCATAGTTTAACAGGGTATACATAACGGAAAAAAGCCGACAACGATTTGGACTAAAAGCGTGGGCAGCCCTGACACCAAACAGACCCAATTTTTTTCGCCCAACAAAGTTGCGCTTTAAGAGCATTTCTCTTTTAAAGCAAGTTGCCCATATGCATTCCATTGATGCGTGAGCTCATTACACTCTTTGTCTCTTCGGCTTTGACAGGCGAATGTCGTTTGGCATGCAAAAACAATTATACAAATGTCCAATGATGACTTCATGTCCCTCTCTTTCTATCTTCTTCCCCCCGCCCTTTGTTCGGGCACCCGCAGCCTGTTGCCCATTGATGCTCTAATGCCAAAAGCCAAATGTCAAATGTCAAAAGCCATCACGAGGCACAATTAGAATTTCGTAGAACAAAAAGAAAATATTTGACTGGCGTTGTTTTGAGGCCTAAACACGACAATATGCTGGGCACATCGCTCGTTGTTGTTGTTGTTAGTGTTTTTGTATTGTACACTCTTCATTGTCCATGTTTCGTCATCCGCATTTGCATCCGCATTTACCTCCACGCTGTTTGCGATGCAGCTGATTTATGCGGCTGTCAGCGAAACCGTTCCCAGCTGCTGCCGGTTAGCGTTCCCACTTCCAATTCCTCTTCCACTCCCCTTCCCCCTCTCACACTAACCCACAGCATTCATTGCGTCGGCCAACTGATTGACAAACCGCTATTTGCCGAAATGAACCGTTTGACATGCGGTTCGACGGCACTTCGACACGGATGCCGCATTCAAAATTGCTTTTGTGGCTCCCAAGCACACACACACACACACGCACACAAACGAAACGTACAGTTGAACACTGACACTTGCCTTGATTGCAATTCCAATCCATGCTCTAAGTTTTGCCCGCTAAGATGTCAAAGAGAGTGCAAAGACAGCTGAAATAGCAAATACTCACACTCACACACCCCCAACATATCCATATGGCGCGATCTTTTACTCAAGCCAACAACAAAGCAAATAAAAAAGTGAAAGCGGAAGTGCAAAAATTATGCACACCTTTAAAATGTAAAATTTAATACTTTAAACTTACCCTACGATTAGCGCAGCATTCGCAAATTGTTTAGACGAACGAATTTGTTGAATTAAAACACAATTAAACACTCACGACGCTCAAAATATTTATTTTTCACGCAAATCACTAGAGCACAATACGCACACAACCGAACACGCACAAAATGCCGCGACAATTGTTTTCGCATTGCGTAAAGAGCTTTAGCAAAGCTGCGCTCAGCGACAACAAGAAACAAGCAAAGCGCATGCACGCAGCGCTCTTCGGCAACAACAACGACTAAGCTGCGAGAGTAGCAAAGTCAGTGAGGGAAGAGTTCAACTTTTAACTATAGATTAAGAGAGAGCTTAGGCTTTATTTGATGAGCTCATTTCATGTACATAAATACAAACTGCAGCTGATCTCTTCGTACACTGCAGTGTCAAAGAGCGTGATGCTCTCCTACTTCTGCTTCTTTTGCTCTTGTCTTTTACTAAAACATGTAATAAAAAGAAACACTTTAAAATTTGGCAAGTTTTTACGTGCGCTGGACAGAGAAGGAGCTATGTTCTGTATCTTTTCATTTCACTGCAGGGCGGACTTGACTCCATCATGGATACAATTTCGATACCACTCACAGGGTAATTGGCTTCGACATCAGAGAGCACAAGATTCTTGTCTGTTCTGTCAAATTGCAGCAAGGCCTGCGAGATGGTCAACTTGGACTTCCTCTTCTTACCGCGTTGAAGTTGCAAGGAACTGCAATGGTGTGGCGCCCCCGCTAGAGCTTGATCCGCTTTCAGACTGCTAATGGGACAATGCATATCCTTGAAGAGTTGCTTTCGCTGCGCACTGTGCCCACCGCGCAGTCGTTGATTGCGTACAAACTCAAAGTTGATGCCACCAAAGATGGCGTCTCGCGTGCTCATCAAGCTGCTCACATCAATCACACAGTAGGTCAAGATCTCTTGAAAAATGCCAAGAGAGTTGGCCTCTTTGATGTCCGTCTCGTTGACCAGCAAACAGCCGAGCACATTGCCCGAGTCTAAGTCACGAACATTAACATGATAGACGTTGTCGGCTCTCAGCAGTATGGTAAGAGCGACGTCGCTAAACAGGCGCTTGCCCATCAGCTGAAAGAGAGCGCTGTGCATAGAAGAAAGCACAGGCAGTTGTTGATGCGCACAGCAGAGTTTCTCTTCAAGGCTTTGGTTGCGCAACTGTACAAGCTTTAATTTACTCTTCTCTGCCTCGAGCTTCTCCGTTTCGATCTTATCGTTGAGATTGGTCACCGATCCAATCAATTGCTTGAGCTGACTATTGATAGCATTCAGCTCCTCTTTGTGCTTCTTCTCACTGGCCAGTTGATTCTCCAGCTTTGGCATTAGTGACGTCAGCTGTTGCGTGATTTGCGCGTCATAAGGCGGTTGTTCTGCCTCGGTGAAATAGATGTGTCGCTCTTTAGTGACGGAGCTACTCTTAGGCTTAGTCTCAATTATAGGGCAGCTTTGTTGCCGGTCCGTAACACAGCTTAAGATTGGCAGCTTTCTTTGATTGCCTGGGCGTAGCGACGACTTAGAGAAGCGCACTTTGACGCCCGACCCCTCGCTGCTGCTGCAGCCGAGTTGGGGGCGAGAGCGCACCACTAGCACAGGGCTTTTGCGCTTGAGTCTGCACTTGGACTTGACTCTCTTTGGCTTCGGCTGTGGCTCCAAGGCATCACTTTTGGGTGGCGTCTTCTGGTTCTGGCTATTGCCTTTTCTTTCAGTGAAGCGATTCAAATTGCGATGCAAGCTTTCACTCAAGCGCCCTCCAGCGGGCAGTCGACTGTAACTCTGGTTGTAGCGCTGCAGCGGCGGGTGTTGTTGTGTTGTGGGCATCAATTGCATGCGCTCCGCTCGAATGCGAGCTGATAAATATTTTTTAAAAGCACGTGCCGAATCTGCGAAAAGAGCGAAGAAGAGAAAAACTCTTGTGAAGTGAAGTCTCACTTTTTTGTTTGTTTTCTTTTTTGTGACTTACCCATGTTGCTTAACTAGAAATTTGCTCGCTTGTCAAAACAATTTCGACTCGAATTTTGCTGAAATTCCTTTCGACAGCTGTTCGCTCGCTTCAATCTCAGCAGTTGGGAAACTTATTTGTTTAGACAGCGTTTTCAGCATTTCCTTAACTTCAATTAACGAGTCCATCAAAATATAAGCTGAAAAATAGCAAATTAAAAACGCTTAGAACTTTATGTAAAGTGTAGAAAAATGTATCTTATAAAAGTAGATAAGATTTAAGGCTCCAAACTAACTTTGTTAAAATTTTACTAATACTTTAATACTCACAGTGGACTTCATCCATGAATTTCTCTGCAAAACGAAAAATTTAAATTTTTGTTAATTTCTAGTTGCATTAATAATTCTAGCTAAATACTTACAGTTGTCGTCATAAATTTATCACCTCTGCAGAATGTTTGAAAATGTTTTTCCCCATAAAATTAATTATTAACGTTTTTCATTGCACAAAAAGGTCAGCGTTAAATTTACAGTTGAATGAGCAAAAACGAATAATGTAAAACTTGCAATTGTTTTCAGTATTTATTTGAGTTTATTTTGTTTAGTTTTAATTTTGCACAATTGGCACACAGAAACCACAAAACATTTAATCATTGGCAACTTGGTTACGTGAAATATATCTTTTGATATATATGTATATATATATATTTATATAGTATGTTTGTGTATTTGTATATTTTATAAAATTCAATTTATTATTAAAGGAATGCGCAATTGTTGTTCAGTTGTTCAGTTTGTCTGTTTTGTTTGTGTTTCCTCCTTTTTTTTTTGCATTCTAATGGACTGTTGTTGTGTTCAATTTATTTATTTTGGCATTTTTTTTGGTGTAGTTTTAAATGTTTGTAAACTGTTTATACAAAAAACAACATCGAATTTCATTTCTAAGCTCCAATATAATAATTTTGTATATTGTATTGTAGGAGAAAGAGATAGAGAGAGAGAGTATTAAGTGGATTTTCGTTTGGGAGATATGGCATTTAAATGCTTATCGGTTATTTACTTGTTTCGGTTAGAGATTGGAATGAGTTTTGGAGTAATTCAAGTTTATACTTTTAATAACTTAACTTATTTTCTTGGCCTCAAGGCACAAAACTGCAGCTGGAATTTATTTTGGGGGGGCCACAGCTTTTTTGGATTTTGCAAATATAACTTTTAAGTTGAACTTTCAATACATTTTCAGCTAGAAGCTAAAGCAATAAACGTATTCCGAATTGCACTTTCTACTTAAATCCTTTGAGGTTTCTATGAAATACGTCTATTATAATACATTTTGGAATAGCATTGTATATCTGTGTGCCATCCACTTTCTATTTCTGTATAATAGAATTTAAGCAGAAAGCGTAACTCGAAACACAGACCTGTATGCCTTTAATATCATAATAAAGCGATTAATTGTTAGTTTTGTTTTCAATTTCGACTAATTTTTGGGCTGGCTAAACGAACGAAACGATTATAGAATAGAGAACTGCTTATAGACGTAGACTTAAGAGAGTGTTTAAACTCGTATCAAGAACTTAGAACAATATTTAGTACAAGTCGGCAAATCAGAGATAGTCTTAAAGCTAGACAAAGCACATGGAATTGGAAGTGAAACTGTTTGGGGGAACTGGAAGGGAAATTGGATGTGGAATTGGAAGTAGAATTGGAAGTGAGAATGAAAGTGAGACTGGAAGTGAGAATGGAAGTGAGATTGGAGGTGAGATTGGAAGAGGGAATGGAAGTGTGACTGGAAGTGAGAATGGAAGTGTAACTGGAAGTGAGAATGGAAGTGAGATTGGAGGTGAGATTGGAAGAGGGAATGGAAGTGTGACTGGAAGTGAGAATGGAAGTGAGAATGGAAGTGAGATTGGAAGTGAGATTGGAAGTGGGAATGGAAGTGTGACTGGAAGTGAGAATGGAAGTGTGACTGGAAGTGAGAGTGGAAGTGAGATAGAAAGTGAGACTGGAAGTGAGAATGACAATGAGACTGGAAGTGAGAATGGAAGTGAGAGTGGAAGAGAGAATGGAAGTGAGATTGGAAGTGAGATTGGAAGTGAGAATGGAAGTTTGACTGGAAGTGTGATTGGAAGTGAGATAGGAAGTATGACTGGAAGGGAAACTAGATGTGCAACTTCTAGAAGTGGAACAACTAGAAGCACACACACGTCATGAAGAGGGAGAAGGGAACAGGAAAGGGAGAAACAGAGACGCTTCAGTGACAGCGCCGCAGTAGCAGCAGCAACAACGTTGCCGTTAACAGTTGATAGAGAGACGGTAATAAAGCACCAGCCGATGCGCGCAGCTCCAAGGACAAAGTGCGCTTCTGAGTAACTTTGGTGTAGTCGCTGAAGCCGGCGAGATTACGCGAGGCAGCGCGTATCAGGTACTCGGTGTCCGGCTCGAGGTTCGTTATCAGCAGACTCGCACCTGTATGCAAAAAGTATGGAGAACTGTAGTAGAGAATGAAAGAAAGAGAGAGAGACAGGGACTTACCCTCCTCGTAGGGAAAATCCTTGTGCTTGGCATTAGTCCATTTGTTGGCATCGGCTTTGAACTCCGGCTCGGTGATGAACTGAATGCGAAAGCCATTCACATCCATGGGCCCCACCTTATCCTTGTCCCGCTGCACACTCACATCGACATCGAAGGTATTCGAGTTGTAGCCACGCAGCTGGAACACAGTTGGCGGCGGCGGCTTCTCCCCCTGCTCTAGTCGAGTGACCCGCTCAATGGTGCCCAGATGATTGTGGGCCCGACAACGATAGTTGTCAAATTGTTTGGCATCACGCACATGGATTGTGATGCGGGAGAATGTCGCCTGAGTCTCGATGAGATGCGTGTGCTCGTTGCTCTCGAGTCGCTTCTGTTTGCGGAACCAACTAAATGTTGGAGGCGGCTCAGCGGTTGCCTTACACTCGATGATCGCCGTTCCATTGATGTACGCATATTGTTGTTCAGTGTGCAGCGTGTGGATCCATTGTGGCTTATCTGTATGTGTGTGTAATTGATTAAATTGATTAAATCGTGTTCAGTTGTGCGCTTGAAAGTATGCTTCGAATTATGCCATTAACTGCACATGTGCCACGCCCACGCCCACGCTGCACATATGTGCGACCAGCGAAACGTATGTAATTTTAAAATATATATTTTGTGCTCAAAAAACTATTTGCCGCTACGCTGCACTGCATACTAAACGAACTAAAACGCAAACCTAAACACCACACACATTTCCACAGCCGCCCAGAAAAATGCTCAAGTGTAATTTCAATGCCATCAACGAGCAACAAAAGCACAGTGGGCTGAGAGTATGCAAAAAAGGCGTAGGTTGGCGCATTAGAAAAAGCTCATTGAGAGCTTTGGCATTGTTTTATAAATCTAGTGTAATGCTTGAATCATCTTTTTAAAGACAATTGATAGCACAATATGAGGGACACCTATTAAGACACTTTTGCATTCCTTAAAGAGCTTTTATTCAAAAATGCTTAAGAACTTTCACAGAGCTTTAAAAAAGCTGTTCAAGAATTTATATATCTATCATTTAAAATGACTTATATATTAAACCAAATTATCTATGAAAAGAAATTATTCTAACTTGCAGCTTACATAAGCATGGCTGTGGTTAATTTTTGTGTGTTACTTAGATGTTATAAAATGGTTGTACGAATTGACTTAACAAATAAAATAAGTTCCTCTTCAGCTTAATTTCTTTTTAAATAATAAGCCTATAACGAATCCTGAGATTTTAATTTAACTAAATTGAACAATCTAAACTATGGGAATATTATCCAAATAAAAACTACAACATTCAAATTTATAAATATTATGAATTTTATATAAACGCAATTTGGTAAATAAATACCTCAATAAAATAAAGAATTCATTCTTCTATTAAATATCAAATTATTTTGAATTTCATTTTTAATAATATATTATAACATTATTACAAAAATAACAAAACTGCAGAATTTCATATTGTTGCCAGTAAATAGATTTAAATTCTTTTATCATTATTTAATATTGATTTGTTTTTTTAAAATGTTTGCCAGTAACAAGATTAAAATTCTGTTTTTGCTATTAAATATTCAATTTCATAATTGTTTTATTATACACATAAAAATGAAATTCAATTTTAAATGACGAAAATAAAATTTCAATTTAGTATCTAAAAAATTCTGCAGTTTTGTTATTTTTTTTGTATGCAGTGTGCAGCAAGCTTTTGCCCACTGTGCAGCTGGTTATTATAGATAGGAGTGGCAAGTGCGGGAGAAAGAGACAGAGAGTAAGGGCAAATCATAAATCTCACTCACGTTCGATTTTCATCAAAACTGTGCGCTCCTGCATATCGGAAGCAATCGAATTCACTTGGAATGCTCGGCACGTGTATTCGCCGGTGTCAAACTGTGTTACCTTCTTGATGAGCAAGGCATCTGCCAGGATGCGAAATTTCGAAGCGTTTGCTGTCAAAATTGCCAAAAAAATAAAAGAGAGCGGGAGAAGAGAGAGAGAGAGAGCGTTGATAAACGGGTGTCCAGGTGGAAGGCGAGTGAAAATCAACGACGAACAAAAATCGAAGAGCCAAAAAGGAAGGCTCATTAACTTTTGTTCGATACTCTCGGAGAGAGCAGAAAGCGAGTTCAACTCACCCTCCGCACTAATGGGCTGTCCATTGAAATGCCAGGTGACATTCGGTTGCGGTTCCCCCTTCACCTCACACAATATGGTTGCATTCTCGCCCTCCTTCACCGTCGTCACCGAATTCGTTTCCGTAAACGTAATTTGCTCTGTGGTTGACAACAAGTAAAAAGAAGAGAAAAAGAAACACACGGAGGAAAAGAAAACAAAGAGAGACAATGCAATATTAATGAATATCTTTTTGGGGGTGGGTTTCTTGTTGCTGTACTTACGATACACAATCAACTCGAACGATTTACTATGCAGTCCCCCCTCGACCGCCTCGCAGCTCCAATTACCCTTGTCCGCAAGTGCGATGTGTGCGAAAACGAGTTTCAATATAACTGTGTGCGATAAACATGCAAGCAATATAATTTACTAAACTCTCTCTACACAAAAAAAAAAACCAAACGACAAACAGCAGCAGTTTAAACTAATTGAGTTGGCTTTGAGGATACCCTGTAAGCAGTGCAATTTAGTTGTTGGCTATAAGAGATATAAAATTGGATACTCTAAGTAATCTAAGAATTCTTTTTATTCTATCATATTTGCTATTGAATTCATTTTAGAATGAAGGAAGAAACCTACAGTCGAAAAGCAAAAAAAAGCATTTAATACTGCAATAATACTAAAATAATATCAAAGGATATATTTGGTATGTTGATATTGTACTGCATTTCAAATATAAAGTGCACAATGTACACTATCCTTTGGTATATTTCAGTAGTTTTGTATTATAATTATACCGCACTATTTAGTTAAATAACATTTAATATAGTTTTTCTATAATTGTAATCAAAGTATTCATTCTAAATATTTTCTAGTTTTCTTAGATTGTAATACATTGCTTATGAAATTGATCATTTTTTTTACTCTTTAAAAATAAGTTGCTTAAAACAAGGAATTAAACCTAAAAATGGATTATCTCTGTTTAGTATACACTTTAAAATGTTCACGATGAACATAAATTGATGTTTAATTATTAAAAAATCGAATACTGCTGACTAATGATTTAATTATATAACAATTTACTTAATTGCTTCGTGCTTCATTTGAAATGAAAGCTCTATTTCACCAAATAATATCATTTATAAAGTTTCTTTAAATGGATGTTAATTTCATTCTACTCCTTCAGGCTGATGATCTTAGTTTCTTTGGCTAACCTCATTGATATAAGGAATACCAATATGTCTCTATTTCAGACTACTCTCTTTTAACGCACTTGCTTTACAGGGTATCCACGCTCCACATACGCGAAGGCAAAGGCCAAACGCAATTGCAATCGCTATTCTCTCTGTCTGTGTATGTGTGTGTGTGTGTGTGTAGAGATGCAATTAATTGTGTTTGTTTGTTGTGCCGCAGGCGAGACAGTCCTTGCATTCCCTGCTGCTCCTGGGAGACTCCAGACTCTCCTCGCCTTGCCTCGCCTTTGACCCAAGCTCAACTCGACAAACTTTCTGCTGCTGCTCTTCTCAGCGCTTCTCAGTTGTTGTGCTCACCTGTTGTATTCAGCTCGATGTGAATGCGTCCTTTGTTCGCGCTTATAATTTCGCCTCTCGGCGACTTCCAATGCAGCTTCACATCCTTGGGAGCCTCGCATTGGACAATGAGCGATTCGTTTGTGTAGCGCACAATGCTGTGCTCCGCCGGACTCAGCTTCAGGTCGCCATGGTGATTGGCCAAGACGCCAGCTGAAAGATGCAATAAGGAATATGGAAACGAGATTCAATATTGGATCAAAAGAGATTGCATATATGTATGTTTGACATGGTTAATGACTCGTTAATTGACACGCCAGCTGCCAGCTGCCAGCTGCCAACTGAGTTTAACAATGTAAATTGAAAAGTTCGAAGACGAACGACACTTTCGACACAGTTTGCCAACCTCACTAAAAGAGACCGATGCATTTTCTTATTCTGCCTTCTATTTACAATTCGAGTTGAAGTCACATCAGGAAAAGTTTTGCCTGCTCCCTCAAAACAACAACGAAAGCAGCTACGAAAATTTCAGTTTGACTATAAAAATTTTAGTTTGGCTAAATTTTATGTATATATTTTATGTGTAGCTTCGACTTTTTTTCGGCCTCGCCCATTTATATTATTTGTTTGCCAATTTGAGCGCAATTTCTTTTACAATTTAACTCTACACGAATTTTCATGTAAGTCAATCATTTATTATAGTAATGTGCTGCATTATTTGCTATGAAATGTTATTGAAAATTCAAAGAAATAATCATAAAGCTACAGTCGAGTGTGCTCGACTATGAGTTACCGGCTAATCATTAAAACACAACAAATTAATAAACCGCTAACATACTGAAAATATACTAAGCTACATTTGGTATAAAATATACTAAAGAATGCATTTGATATTAAATATACAAAAGACTACATTTGGTATAAAATATACCAAAGACTACTTTTGATACAAAATATACTAAAGACTAATATTGGCATAAAATATATACCAAAGACTACTTTTGGTATATAATATAACAAAAACAACATTTGGTACGGAAATACACGGAAAGGTATTTTTGGTTGAATAGTATTGCATTCAAAATATACCATAGAGTGCAAAATATACCAGATTATCAGCTAAAACAACAAATAGTAAGTATTTCTTTTATAACTTTTAAAATTTCTGTCTGATCATTCGACAGCTTCAAACTTATATTAAGTGTATTTCCATTCCACGTTATATGTCTAAAATATACTTAACTAATTTATAATTCGATTGACATCAGTTCTCTTAGCAAAATAAATTATGCAGATGATCAGCAAAATTTACTAAAATATTTCCAACGTAATCGGGGCAATAATTACTCCACTCAATCTCAGTTCAATTTAATATGCTCTGCTCGATATAATTAATCAAAATTGCCATCGATAGTGATTTTTGATGTTGTATTAAAATTCTTGGTTTTGATAAACACAAAAAAAAAAAAACAAAAAAAACTTTTGCAAATTATGAGCAGAAATTAATTAGCGTAAAATTGATGCAGCTGCAGCTGCTAATTGCTTTCAAACACACACACGAAAAATGTCGTTTGTTATTGGATGAGGGAAATGTTATATGTACTATATATGCATAATTACGAGTATTTTCCGGGGCAGGCACATTTTCTTACTACATACGAGTATGTGTGGCAGCTTTTGATTCATGTTGAACAGCAAACTGCACTCAAATTATTTGCAGTTTGCATACTTTTCTCATATTTTCACATTTTCATATTTTCATTTGCTCGAAAGGCAGGCAGCAAGCAGGTAAATTTTTCCTGCTTGTTCATTGAAATTTATCACAAGAAATTGCAATTTCATTTTTGCCGTTTCATGTCAATCTGCACACAGCAACAACAAAAACAACAACAACTACAAAATGTAGATCATATAACCAATGCTTTATTTTTGAGGGATGCTTGAAGGGAAAAGGGCGAGAGGGAAGGGACAGCATTGCATAGATGCAAACAATTTCCTGCATACTTTTTAATAAAGTTTCTCATATGCCCAAAGTGCCAGAAAATGGAGAAACAGAGCAACAACAACAACAACAACAACAATAGGGAAGATGAACAGGAAGCTGGAGCCCAGAACGCGGACAGTCAAAACTTTTTGCCCAGCTTCCATTCTTCCCTTTTTTCTACTTTTAACTTCTTTGTTGTTGCGCAAATTTTATTGGCAAGAAAATGTACGAGTTTCACATCACGTAAAAGCAAATTAAACATTCTTCATATTTAATGTACAACGACTAAAAGTGTAACTTGCTAAAGCACTTTGGAAACTTTGCCGAATCCCCAGCTAAACAAAAGAAATCCCCTCTGAAGGCGCACAATTCAAATAGATAATAAATGTCACCTAAGCTCGAGCTTGGCAATTACATATTTATATCATTTAATTGCGTTTTGGGGCTTTTAAGTAAATGTGCTAGTATATAAATAAATTAATTACTTTAAAAAGAAGCTGAAAGTAGCAAATAGATACTTTTTAATGTGAAATTTATGCATTTATTAAGTACAAAGCTAAGCTAAACAGCAAGAAGTCAAGCTACAGTGCGGTATTATTCCTAAAATATACCAAACTAATATACTAAAGTATACCAAATGGAATCAATATATACAATACGTACAAATAGACAGTAAACGATATACCGGATTATAAAATATAGTACATTTATATACTATTAAATATACCAGATTGTCAACCAAAGTGGACAGACAGACGGAAGATCAAGAATATATATATACTTTATAGAGTCGGAGATTTACTCCTTATGTCTCCTATATAAATTTCCTGAAGGCACAAAGTTTTAATAAACAATATGTTTATAAGCAGTATATTTAGTATACGATAACCTTTCCTTATATATAGTATATTCAATATAACATAAACATTGCCTCAACTTTTCGTTGCTATTAACCCAACTAATTGTCCATTTGCAAAGTTTTTTTGCCAGCCCAATTATATAGTGCTATAGCCATTTGCATGTTGGTTGTGTAAGCAAGCAATTCTGTATTTGCTTGACACCACCTGCAGCTGCAACTGCAACAACATCAGCGACTGCAGCTGCAACTGCAACAGACGCATTGCATCGCGATGTGGTCGCCGTTGACTGTTTGTCTTGTGGTGCAGCAATTGTTGTTGCTGCAGTTGCTGCTGCTGCTGCTGTTGCTGTCGTGTTGACTGCTGTCTGTTGTTCTTGCCTGTCAGCGTTTTTGTTATCTGCAATGGCAACGTCAACTGCAAAAAATACTCGAAGCACTCGACATAAAATTTCATGCGCAAACCAAAGTCGTAACGCTGGGCCACCTTAATGACAAACAGACAGACAGACAGACAGACAGACAGACAGACAGACGGACAGACAGACAGATATAACAACTACAGCGGGAACAAACATATTATCATGTAGAAATAAACGACCAAAAAAAGGACTGTTGAAATTAAGTGTATCCTGGACACAGCTTCAACTTGACAACTGTTGTGATTACGCTTCGAAATCAAAGAAATGTTGAGCAAGAAAAGGGCAGTCCTAACAGATAATTTCAGTGATGAACACATTTTACACAAATCTTTCAGAAAAATTCACGTTTAGTACGTAATAAAAGTTTTCAAGTATTTATATATGATTATATTATATTGAAGATTTTAATAAGAGTAACTAATGTGTTTGTTTTAAGTTATTAATTTTCACTTACTTAAAACAACTTGATCGTTCTACTTCGATAAAACAAAAGAGATTGAAAGAGAGAGAACGAGAGTAGAAAGAGAAAAGCAAAATACTTTTAGTGTTACCAGCTTGAGTTTGGACAATTATCTTTTCTTCCTAAAATAATGGATTCGGTATTATTTAATAGAAGACTATAAATTGTATATAAAAAGTAAAAAGTGAAAAGCTAATATAGAAATAAAAGATGCAAGATTCATACTAAATTAAGTTTAGCTATAATTGTTGATATAAATAATATCTTATTTAAAAATATTACCAAGTGATAGATAAATTTGAAAAGCATCTTTAGTTTACTAATGTATGAAAAGCATGTTTTGAATTATTGCAAATTTAATATAGAAGAACGCGCCATCAAACCCTTTTGTCAGTTTTCTGACATTGATAGTTTTTCAATTAAAAACTAGATTACCACGCATATATCCCATTACTGCAATCTTCTTTTTAGAGGGTATTTTGAATAAAGAAATTGCATTGCCAAACGCGCGAAAAACAAACGGTTAACGTTAACGCGTTAACAGAAAATGGCAACTGGCAACGACACTGACACACACACACACCACACACACACACACACATTTGCTGACACACACAGACGAAATGAAGAAGAAGGAGGAGGAGGAGCAGAGACGAAATTATCCGACACGCGTTTCGCATTGCTCAGTGGCCTCTATAAATGCATTATGTTATGCACTCATTCGCAGCGGAGTCTGAGTGCGAGTCTGAGTATGTGAATGTGCATGTGAATGCGAATGAGTGCAAAAAGAATGCACACAGTTATGTGCGAGTGCGAGTGCGAGTGGGCGTGGCAGGTGGCAAACAGCAGAAGACAGCTGCAACGAATCGGAATGGCAACGAAAGGCGCCAGAGAAGCCAGCGAAAAAAAACAAAAAAAAAATACAACATGAAATGCATTAAAAAATGCAAAATTATTCGCATGAAACTAAAGCCAAAATACTCTATCAAATAGATTCAATTATTTGCATAATTTGTGATCCAAGACAGTAAATTAATAAGCAAGAGAATAACGAAGAGACAAGTGCGCAAAAGTGCCTAAATAAAATATAGTATTAACTACAAAATGTCCACAAAGTCAGTAATTAAAGTAAAATCAAATAGAAATATAGTGAATTAAATAGCGAGTATGGATTAAATGAGATAAGAGGGAAAATCAAACTCCAACAATAGTATACCCAATTTATCATACTATATATGCATAGTATAGTATATTATTATAGTAAACAATGCCAATAATAGTTTATATTAGTAGTATATTATTATACTAAATAATTAAAGTTCCACTGAGACAATAATAAACAGAAATCTAATTAAGTGAGCAATCAGAATATCAATAGAAGCTTCTGGTTATATTTCCAAACATTTAATGAGAAAAGAACAACTTGGAAAATTGACTATTAATCAAACGAATACACAATTTAACATTTAATAAAATCAATAAATATTCCCCAAAGACAACAAATTAAAATAAATTCTCAAAATATATTAGCAAGAAAAGAAAGATTAAATAGAAGAAAAAAAATCGTACGGCTTTCATTAAAATTCGATAAAAATGTAATGTTTGTATTATTAGAAATTGGCATTTTCTCTTTCTATGAATAACAACAGATGTTTCCCTGCTAAAATTTATTGTTATACCCTACTATAAAAAAGTTTAATCCTAATCAATAATAAGTAAAATAAAACTTTTCTTGCACCCTGCTTTTATTACAGCAACTTAGAGCATTCAAAAGTCGCATTTGGCAGCTCAAAAGCCGCACAACCGAGTTGACATGAATTGTTGCATGTGTGTGTGTGTGTGTGTGTGCGGTTGTCTGCCAGGCATTTCTGTCAATGTGTGTATGTGTGTGTGTGTGTGATTGTATCTGTGTGTGCAGATGCGAGGTGTTGACCCGTAAATTTCATTTAATGCCATATATTATTATATTTGGCTGCGAGAATTTGCCATTAAATATTGCTGAGGACCACACACACACACATTACTATGTGCATATTTCACATGCGTGTGTGTGTGTGTGTGTGTGTGGTGTGTTTGCATTCCTTTAAGTCAATTCAGTTATCGGCATTAATTACAAATTATAATTTAAAAAGAATGCCTGGCAAATTGAAAATTCATTTGACTCGCATTCAAAGGAAGCGCTGCCCGACATAATGATGAATGCCCCCAAGGAATATTAAAGATTAACCACAGCAAATAAATTTCGAATATATCGAAAAATATGACAAAATTAAGTACGATGAATGTGAATTCCCTCAAGCAATCGAATCGCATCAAAACTATGGCAAAGAATAACAAATTGATGAATTGGAAATTCAATTTTTAATATTAAGCATTCGATGAACTTTTCATAAATTACACTGTGTGTGTCAGCTGTAATGAGTCTCGCAAAACTTTTCGCTTTCCATTAGCCCAACAGCGCAAACTTTTTAATTATTTGCCAATGCTTTATATAGGCTCCTTTCAGAGAAAAAAAACAGAAAAAACTGCATTGAATAGGTATCGACTGAAAGATATGCTGTGTAAAGTATGAAAAACTACAGTTATATACCAATTTATTATACCGCAAACATACTAAATATATACTAAGGGTCGCATTTGGTATATTGATATAGTACTACATTCTACTACAAATATACCAATGAGTGCAAAATATATCAAATTGTCAGCTAAAGCAAGAAAAAATTTATTTATATGAATGACTATTATTATTGTATTACCCAAAGTTTACAAAATAAGAAACATTTGTGAATTAACTTATTCAACAACAAACTTGAATTTTCGACCTTTTCACTTTGGAAAGAAAATAAACAGATCCATATCAAGTAACCCGACTAAAATAAGTATTGCCAGCTAAAACATTTCAACAGAATCTTTAAATTTATATTTATTATCTACATTTTCAATAATCAAGCAATATTTCAAGTCATATCTTTAGACAGATTTCGAATAAATGCTTCATCAAAAATATATTCTTCTAATAACTTATTTTGGTTTTTCTGTTTTACAGGGTATTAGGCATTTGCGACAGTTTTGTTTAATTTCCCTTTTTTGGTTGTTAAATTTTTTGATTGCTGCACAAAATAAAAGTTGCTGGCAGCAGTTGCTGTTGCCTTTAGCTGAAGTTGTTGCTCTTGTTGCATGCATGCCTTGCAACTTTAACTAAAAAAGTTGCAGCTTTTCGCAAACTGTAATCGAGACACAGTCAAGGGGGGACGACGACGTAGGGAGCGAGAGAGAGGGAGTGGAGTAAAGAAGGGTGTTATAATAATGTCAGCATAAACGCATATGAAGCACGCACTTAACCTGAATTCAAGTCGAGGCGCCACAAAGATACGCATTCTCAGCATCAACTGTATTAGAGTGTGTGTGTGTGTATGTGTGTGTGTGTGCCACAAAAGGCGGAGGCAAATAGAAATGCTTGAGAGTCGAGCATGCAAATAATTGCAGCATTTGTAGTATGAGCTTAACCCACTTTTTCTGTTGCAGTTTTTCCCCCCCATTTTATTCCGTTTGTAAATCGCTGTTGCTTCTCTTTCTTCATCTCTCTCACTCGCTCGCTCGCTCGTGTTATTGCTTCTCATAAGCTGCCAGGCAATGGAATTTAATTCGAAATTCTCACACAAAGCGAAGGCAGCAGCTTCCCTTGATGCTGCGCTCAGCTCAGGAGCACGTAATGCCAAAACATACATAAATCATCGCCGCGTCTCCGCATAAGAATATATTTCCGCTATAAAATGGACGTTTCCGCATTTTCGGCTGCCAGGCAACACTGCTCCCTCTCCCCCCCCCTCTCTCTTTTCAGATCTCTCCCTTAAGTCCGGCGTCTGCATTCACAACAGGAAGTCAGCTACAGTTTTGGGGCTTGTGCTTTTGCTTTTGTGGCTAACGGAAATGCAGGTACTAAAACTCCTGCCAGGTGAGTCTCCCCTCTCTTTCACTCTCTTTCCTCCTCTTGCTATCTCTTTCTTAGCTCAGTTCGTGATGCCTTTTTAATAGTTTTGCAGCTGACACACTCGGGACTCTGGCATCGCAGTCGGACTTCGACTGGCTAACAAATTTTGCTTGGTTTGTGCCTCTTGCACTTGAAGTTTTCTCTCTTTTACTATGGCAATTAATTTTTTGCGCTCTGCAAGTTCATAAATCTGGCATTCCATACAGAGAGAGAAACAGTGAGAAACAGTGAGAGGGAGAGAGGGGGCGATGCAGAATTACCGGAAAATACATTTATGCGTTTTTAAATGCTCGCCAAAGGAAGCAGAGCGCACATTAATTTTTGCCTTCCTCTGCGATAAGAACGCAACGCAACATGATGAAAACTCTGGACAGCTAGCCAGTCAGCCAGCCAGCCACGCCCACTTTTCTCCGTTTCTCCGCTTTTATTCGTATGACTTGTAAAACAGTTTCAGCTCATTCATCAACATTGTGCGCCTTTGACTTTTGGCAACAAAACTTTGACAAACTTTGCATTTATGCACTGAGCGACTTCGGTGGAGTGGGCGGAAGAGGCGTAGGGGCGTGGCTGCCACGCATAACTTTAAACAAAAGTTCGCTCCACTTAAGCATTCAAACAATTTATAGATACTGTCGTAAAAAAGAAACACTCACACACTCATACATAAGTGCAGCAGCTTTTTGTGACAGTTTGCCACATTAAAGCAATGCAAATAAAAGAGTGTGATCGACTGTGGAATACTTGGTATCTATTTTCTTATTCTTAGAATAAACCAAAATCTATATTTAGTACATCGATAAAGTGCTGCACACAAAATACCACCAAATAAACTAAGATTTGTTGAGTTCTACATTTGATATATCGATATAGTAATAAATTCATTTACCATTCTCAAAATATACCATATAACCATACCGCAAAATGCTAAAATATACCGAATACTATATTTGGTATATCAATGTAGCACTACATTTTAAATATACCAAATATATATACCGAAAATATACTGAAATATACCGAAAGCTATATTTGTTATATCGATATGGTACTGCATTCAAAAGATATCATAGACTTATATTATTCTCAAAATATACCAATGAAATATACCAGCAAAAATACTAAGACATACCGAATACCAAATTTGATATATCGATAGCATTTTATATATACCATATACCAGTTAAGTATTTCCCTTAAAATATATAAAATTAATATACCAACAAATATATCAAAAGCTATATTTAGTACTATATATAGTAACAGAATAGTAATAAACATTGATATAGTAATAGACTCCAACCAACACAAGTTCTAGTACCCTTTTACCTTCTGAGTAGCGGGTATAAAAAAAACTACAGGTGCTTCGAGCGCTGGCGGACAGTTAATAATATTAACTAACAAACTTGCAGCTCAATTAGCTGGCGCAACAACTTTAAACTCTCGGCGGATGCTTTAGTTCGCTGTCATGAAAGCTTTCATGTTTAATTAAATACTTGCCTTAATTGGCCAAGTTTCCGCTCTCAAAATGAAGCAACTTCTTCTTTCTGGCCACTTTACCTTGTTGGCCCCACTGTGCAAACTGATTTGTTAGGCAAATTTCGAGAGGGGGCGGAAAGCAAGTTGCAACATGACAGAGACAAGAACTGAGACAGCGACTGGGAGCAGCGACATTAATCATGGCGCATCAAATTGCATAAATTGCGTATTAAGTGTCGGTGTTAATGGCGACTGCAATTATGTAAGCAGCAAACTTTCATGGGAAAAAGATTCTATCTGTGGCAAACAACATTATCGTCTCTCGAGTCTCGCTTCAAATTGTAATTGAATCCGCGTTGCGTATACGACACGTGCAACGACCGAACAACAGCAGCAACAGCAACTTGACGGCGACACAAAGTATAAAAATCAAATTCTCTTTCGCCCCGTATAAAACATAAAAGTTGCTGTACAGCAATTTTTAGTTAAAAACTTTGTCGCATATTCAACTTGCCGCACGGCGTTGCTAAAAATTAAAATCCAGCAACTGCAACAACAACAACAACAACAGCAACAACAACTTGACACGACTCTGCACTGCTCTGATACCCTGTCACTGGGAAACTATGTCAAGAGGGTGGCTTGTCCCTCTTTAAATTTAATCGAAACTCATTTCAACTTGATGTCCTTTGATGATTGCAAGTGCGCCAAATACACGCTATCTCCCTGTTTGAAGTTTGCTATAGGAATGCGACAAATATACCCTGTAATTTCGTATCTTTTTCTTCCCTATACTCAAAATATACGTTGTTCTCATGATTTCATTTCTTTTAGTAAAATTATAGTTACTTTAAAAGCATTTCCTTTAATAGCAACATTTACTACTTTTTACAGGGTATCTTTTAAGTCTTAAAGCACACATTTCAAGCAGTCTTAGTTGTGCTTTTTTTTGTGTTATTATTATGGTGCAGCTTCTGTCTTTTGCTAACAACTTTGCTGCTTGCACTTTGTCGTAAAAATAAAGTTTTACACACACGCGCAACTTGTTTTCTTTTGTGTGTCCATGCGTGTGTATTTGAGATTGTGCGTGTGTGTGTGTGTGTGTGTGTGTGTGTGTGTGTGTGTGTGTGTGTGAATGTGTATGTGATGTTTGCCACATAACAGCAATGGTTGCAACAATAACCAAACAACCAGAAATTGTCTTTGAAGGTTGTTGACTAGCAAATACTTTGCAAAGAGCTGTGAGTAATTAAAGATGAGGATATTGATAGAAAAGAAGAAGACACAAAATGACAAAAATACCGAAATATATACCATGAAATACTAAAATATATCGAAGGTTGTATTAGGTCAACATTTATGCTGTTGTTAAGAAGAATCATTTATTTCTCTTATTTTTACTACGTATCATAGTATAAAATATATACATATTTTACAAAAATAAATGCTTAAATAAAACATGAAATACGACGAATGATTAAATTAATTCTTTTTTTCTATACTATACATAAAGTAACTAAATTTTTACGCTGGTGCTAAGAAGAAAAAGATTCTCTTTATTTTTGTTACTAAGTTTTATAAAATAAATAAAGGATACATCAATCAAGCTCTGCTTCATCATAAACCTATATTTAAGACAAATTGATTCTATTCATTTGCTGTGTCTATTATGTAGTCTCTATACATTTAATATACCCTTTTCAAAGTGCAACTACGTGGTATACGAATGACGCTGCTTTTGTGGCGCTGCGTTTAGTGTCTTCATTTTTAGTGCCGTCATAAGAGGAACTTGAGTTTGCAACCCGCACGCACACAACCACACACACACACACACGAACCGCACACACACACACCAAACCAAAGAGTATCTACTTCGAGGAGAGCACTGCAATTGCCAAGTTAATGGACAGCACAAAGACCTGGTCAACACGATTCATATTCGGTCAGTTAACTGAGGTCTGAGTCCGCAGATATTTTGAGTAAGTCGAGTGGCTGCTTGTTGCACGCTTGCTGTTGCAAGTTAATGCAACTTGATGCACTTCAAAGTGGCGCCGATTAGTGGATGGACTGAGGAGCTGTGAGGCAAGTGAGCCGTGCACTTAGTTTAATATTTCATTAGCCTGCTTTGAGCCACGTTTAATCCAGTCAGCAACAAACTGAGCTATAAATTCAACCCTGCCACGTAAATTGTTTTTCCAAGTTAGCTAAGAATTGTTGTGGGTGCAGCACAGCAGATAGCAAAAAGGTGGCAAGCAACTCTTGGAAGGCAGCTCACAATTTATACGTGGGGTGAAACTCTGGGACTGACGTTGGAAGTGCACACAATTAATGTGCTTTTAATTAAACTTAAGTGCGCATTCGTAATTGCAAAATTACTACTAAGTACGAGTATTTGGAGACGCCTCAGAATGCATTTTACCTGCTTAAATAGTTTTCGTTCAAGTTGCAACTGCAACAGCAACAACAAGAAGAAGCAGCAGCTAAGCTGCCACATCGAGTGCTTTTTAGTTTAATGAAATTGCAGCTTAAGCCGTTGCAGCTTCTAGATTAATTTATGCCGCAAGCTCTTAGGCAACTCCAAGCTTTTAACCGTATTCTCTCTCTTCTCTCTCTCTCTCTCTCTGTCTCTCGCTCCCCTCCTCTGCCTCTCCTTTGCATTATGAATGGCCAGAGCTAAAGCCAAACATAAAGTGTGTAACAAATTGAATTTTTCACACACACCTCGCCTAACCACACACACTTAACAAGTTTTTGTGCGCTCTCTCTCTTTCACTCTCTCTCTCTCTCTCTCTCTCTCTCTCGCTTTCTCGCTCTCGTTGTTATATTGAAAAATGCGACAATATTTTGTACTGCTAAAATCGTTAGCCATGTTGCCACATGCTGTTGCATGCACCTGCGAAGCGAGCTGGCTTGACATGTTAAGCTGCCACCTGCCACTTGCCACCCGCCCACCTAAAGCTCTGCAGCAGCTGCGAAATATTGTGGCGCATTTTATGCCACCAACCAAAAATCATCTGCAATACATTTGCCGAAAAGTGCACTTAAATAACTGATTAATCTGCCCCCCCTCCTCGAACAAAAGTCTGCCACAACATTCTTGCGGCTGCGAGAGCACATAAAAAAACTTTGCGTTGATTTAACTTTTTAAGCTTCCAAATTAAATGTAAATATTCTTTTCACTCAAAGCAAGCGGCACGTGAAAAAGTGTTGAGTTCTCTTTATGAAAAATAAATATTAAAAATATTGAAGCTTTAGTTATAAAACTTCCGCTAAAATCTTAATTAAGTGTGCCATATGCAATTTATGCAAATTCTTCAAAGACAAAAATACACACGACATAAAGTTAAAAATGAGTGAATTTTGTAGACAACATAATAAGTGTTTATTGGTACAATTTTTGACTGAAAAGCCAGTAAAAAATACCTGCTACCCCCTTTTTAATATAAGCATATTCTTCAAATATACCGAAAATATACTGTAAAAATACCAAAATGTACTGAAGGCTATATATGGTAGATAGATGTTGTACTATCCATTTTTAATATAACCATATATCGCAAATATAGTGAAAATATACTACAAAAATACTAAAATATACTAAGTGTTATATTTGGAACATCAACATTATACGAGATTCAAAATATACCACACCATAAAGGTATACCATATAGTACAAAATATATCATGTAGCACAAAATATACCATAGATACCGAAATATACCACAGCGTACAAAATATACCATAGAGTATAAAATATGCATAGAGTACAAAATATACCATGAAGTACATAATATACCATAAAGCACAAAATATACCATAGCTACCAAAATATACCACAGCGTACAAAATATACCACAGCGTACAAAATATACCATAGAGTATAAAATATACCATAGAGTACAAAATATACCATAGAGTAAACTATATACTGAATGTAATTATTGAAGCTTTTGCATTATTTATGTTAATTCACAAAGTACGAGAGCTTTTACATTGTGAACTTGGCTCATTTGCTGGCAGCTAATGTCATTATGTTGTGTGTTGTGAATTAGTTTGCCACTCACGAGCATTTTCAGCTCGTGTGGTTCATTAGAGCAGGCAGCTGAATTGTGGCAACAACAACAATAGTAGCAGCAACAAAAACAATGAAAGAGAGAGAGAAAGAGAAAGAGCGAAATGTATGCTTTGATGGCTTTGGGTTCATTCGCATGCTTGCAGGCAAAGTGCTTTAGCAGATTTGCATCATAAACCAGGCCACGTTGGGACTCGGCATAGGTGAGGCTAATAGCAGACAGGAAAGAGAGAGAGAGCAAGAGACAGCGAGGGGAAGTCGGAAAAAGGCGTTAGAGGATATTCGCTTAAGCTGGAGCTAATTACCGCCAGCTCAGCGAAAGATCCGCCATAATGAGTGCGACTATTAGCCGTTGAGTTTAGTGCGCTTTTCTCCACCTCAAAAGCTGCATATAGAAAATAATCATAAAAATAATTTAATTGCCGCCGCACACACAAACTGCATATGTGTCAAGTTTTTGAGTGATGATGAGCTGATGAGATGGTTGCAACAAAAAAATAGTAAAAATAAAAATAAAATGAGATGAAATTGCCTTTGAACCACGAGCAAAGCGATGAGTAAATAATTAATTAATTTAATTGAAATAAATAGTTGACTACTCGGCAAATATTTGTGTTGCGTTTTTCAATTAATTCCATACATTTATGAACTTTTTTTTTTTTTTTTTTGAAAACATATTAATAACACGCAGCAAACAAACACAACACAACACTCATCATATTGACTTTGTTTGTCTTTATTGCATTGCGTAATTATTAAAGCCGATTTTAATTGCAACTTCAATACGATAAAAATGCAAATTTCCGATTCGCATTTAAGCTCTAGCGATTTTCATGTTAATATGCGAATAATCCAAGAAATTACAGCATTTCTTGCGATTAACAATATTCATTTCAGCATCGCTTTTTATAGTCATTAAACTATTCACATTATCGTCAACCAAAATTGGCTCTAGAATTTAAGTGCTATTAATAAACGTTTAATGATAGAAAGCGTAATTTTCGATTTGCAATTTAGCAATAAAAATTTCGATGTTGTGTTTTCAATAAATTAAATTGTTTTTGGTGATTAAAAAGATTAAATTATAAACAAATATTTACGCTAAAAATATCGCTTTAGCTATGTTCATTGTCGACATCGAATTTAAGCGATTGAATTTAAATACTATTAACAAATTATTGCTAATAAATTTGGAATTAAAATAATTAAATTCAACTCTAATATCCACGGCAATTTCTATCGTTAATACTAATTAAATCAGCTCAATTTATATTTGGTCTATGAATTTAAATACTAATAATAGTTAGTAAAAAGCAATTTAAAAAGTAAATCTAAAAATTTAATAAATTTTACGCATCATTAAAACAATTTCAATTAATGCTATCTAATTGTGGCAATAGAATTAAAATACAATTAACAAATATTGGCATATATAAAATCTAATTTGCAGTGCCCAATTAACGTCTATAAATTGCAACTGAATATATTAAAGAATTATGCGGAAATAATATTATTAATTTTGGCACAAATATTTACTGTATTATTTCTACCATTAACGCTATCCAAATTATCGATATTTTACTTTGGATATAGGATTTAAATACTATAAATGGCAATTTTCTGCTATAAAATGCAATTTTCAATTGGAAATTTAGATCTACAAATTATTGCAAATAAATAAACAGAGATTTTTATAATTAACGATTTCAAATTCATAATAAATAGTTAGGCAAACAGTATCTTTAAAGACATTTCAATATTTGCAAAAGTTTGTTCATAGTATTGGATTGCTTGGAATAATTTTAACTTCAACGCAAATATTTACCACTAATATCTAACATTATATATTAAATTCTATTAAAGGCTATATAATACCTTTTTTTTGACTGCATACTATTAGAATTGAATACAGTTTTATAAAACTTTTTTTTGCCCACATCAACTCGACTTTTCCTATGCAACTAGTGCATATTTAAAAGTGTCACCAATGCGATTAGAAAGCGCTTGTTCAACTTGTTTCTATGCAGTTAGAAGACGAGTTTTATGCAGCGCTTTGGAGTGCATCAGAAATGCACAATTCCCATAGAACATTATGAGTTGTTGAATGGAATATGCAAATGCATTTGCTGTTTGAATTAAATGCAATTCGCTTGTCACTCATTTAAATTGAGGAAAACAAATTGTACATACAAATTCAGATCTCATCAAGCTGGCGGCACGACCTTTTTCGTGTTGCTTCCTGCTTTTTTTCATTTCTGTGTGTTCTCCTCCATATCAAAGTGTGGAATGGGAATGAGAATGAAGTCAACGCCATATGTCTTGCTGCTGCTGTTGCTGTTGGCAACAGGAGGGCAGTGGGACTTAAGTAATTCATTACTTTAGTCATGCATTGTCATGGATGTTGGCCACGCTTTTTCACGATACTCATGTCTCGACTCGACTCGTATTTGCATTGCTGCCTGGCGTTGAATTTTTATGGTTGCATGCCACCAACGACGACGACGACGACGAGTCATGTATGCAGTAACATCGTCTATGACTGCATGTCAAGCTCAACGGCGAAGCTGTTGCAATTTGTATGCAAAATTGTTTTACAAATTGAGCAAGAAAGATGGCGTAAGCAGAAAGCACACACTCACACACACACACACTCGCACACAGACAAACACAACACTCAAGCAACTCTGGCTGAAGTGAGGCAAACAAGCGGCACGTCGCTTGGCTCCATCCTCAGCTCCAGCTCCAGCTCCAGCTGTTCCTGCTGCTTCTACTCCTGCTTTCACAGTCACGTTGACTATCAAGAATTCTCATAGACACACATGCACTACTTTTTTGTATAAATACCCTGGAGTAAGGTGTGCCAAAGTGTGTAGTTCTAACCTGATTAACAGCAAAGCAATAACTATATTTGCAATAGTTAAGAAAAGCTGTCGAAGATTAAACAAACTTGAATGAAGAATGAATTAGTGATGAGAATATATTTTTATACAAAATAGAAACTACATCAATATTACCATTGATACTAAAGAAGAAAACACTATCAATTTAACAGCAATAAGAATTCAAACTCTTAAAGTAAAAAGTTAAAAAGGAGATTAACAAACCCTTTAAATAAACTTTGCAACAAGTAACTGCAAGTCCATCAGTGTTGACTTGACACATTCCAACTTGTTTCCTTTTGCTTTTCTATAAATTTTTGAATTTTCAGCATTTTCCTCACACACACACACACACTCTGGCACACACACTCATGACATACTTGTGCACAGACGTGTGTGCTTAAATGCTGTCATTGTCTGACATTCAGCCCAGAGAAAGAGCGAGTATCTGTTTTTTTATTTAATTCCTGTTGCAGACTTTTACTTTGAATAAACAAATTTGAATGCATTTTGCAGCAAGCGAACACACAGTGTAATTTCAATATTTACATGATTAATTGAGTTTATTTTTAATTTGTTGCAAACAAAAGGAAAACTGATTACGCTCCCCCTTCCTTCCTTCCTTTATTTTTCAGTATTCAGCATTCATAATGAGCAAGTTTTTTTTTGCGAATAAAAGAAGATTAATTGTGATTTAACCTCAGCCCCGGGAGGGGAGAAGAGATAAAATTGTGAGGCTTGCTTCTATTGTTTACTTCATTTCAATAGAGTGTATTTACTATGAGTTTTATTATAATTCACATTACAGCCCCTCATTAAGCCCCTCGAGTGAATCGAGTTGCCAAGTTTTTCTTGAGGGAGAAAACTTTCTAAGCCCTGATGCACTGATCCACTTTTAAATGGTAACAGGTGTTGGCATCTCATAAAGTTTTTGCGCAAAACTTTGACGAAGGTAAAAGCGAACATAAATTTCACTTCGAGCTTAACTGTGCGATAAATAATGTGTGTGCGATAAATAAATAAATAAATTTTAATTAAATGCCTAAGCTAACTACAACATACATTATATTTATTGCCTGGCGATTTAAGTTTACACTTTACACAACAAGTTTTGCACATTTTATCAGCTGCAATTTGTGACGACTGAATTTGAATTTGAATTCGAATTTGTTCGCTCAAGTTTTGCAGGCTGAAGTCGCATGTGCTTCATTTGTTTGTTGTTGGTCAGAGTGAAGGAGTGAGAGTGAGAGAAAGACTCGACTCGACGACAACTGCGCTGACTGCCAAAGAAGGGGCTGCTGAAGGATGCTCTATTGAGCGAACTTTTCGAAAAGTGGAATTGCATTTGCTCTGCTTGAAAAACTATTATAACTTTGGCGGAACGCAACTGAAACGCAACGCAACGCAAGAGTTTCAGTTCATCCAACTATGAAAGTACTTTATGTGCGCTAACAAAAATATTTCTTTTATTGAGTTTTGCCGCTGCTTCACTCGATTTTAGGCCCCTCTCTCTCTCTCTCTCTCTTTCTGCCTCCTCTTGAATGGAGCACAAAAGTTTTTTGGCCACTCGAGTGGCTGCCACAATTGATACGATGATATGCCAGGCATTCATTGTTAACAGTTAGGCACAAAAGACAAAACTGAGACTCAGACTGAAATTGACACTGTGCAGCTTACAGATAAATGCTTTTATTTATTTGCGAATTATTTTCAAATTTAAATTGCATTTCCTCGATTTTATTGTTGCTGTTTTGCAACCGCAAATCTGCACTCTAATATTTATGCTTTGTAATTTACATTTATACATTTATAAATACATTTTTTTTGCTTTGCTGGCATTTCCAAATGCAATTATGTCAATTACTTAGTATCTGACACAACAACACAAAACAATAAAAATCTGATTTATTAACTACACAAATTAACGTAGCAAGCAGCAATATTTTAATGGCGACACTGTCAAATGATGTGGCATAAATACGCGTCATAACACACACGCTGCTTTTTATGCCACATTCCCTCAATTATTACTTTCAAATTTATGACCAAGCGAAACGGCACAAAAAACTGCTTCGACATAGTTTTTAAAACTCACAAAACAAACCACAAAATGCGGCATATGCCAGCTGCATATTACTGTTGCTTTTTGTAGCCACACACACACAAACACGCAGCCAGACACACGCACACACATTTTCCATTCAGAAAATATGGGCATGCTAGAATTTGATGAAGGAATGTAACATTTAAGATTAATTATAGTTAAACTATTAAAAGACAACTTTCTAATCTAAAATCTGAATTAATTTAAATTAAATTTACTAAATTCCTAATACCCTAAAAACGATTTCCTTGTTACATTTTTATTTCTTTTCAAGCTGGAAAAGTTTTTGCGTATACGTAATATTTGGAATTGAATTCTTAAGAAAAAGTAAACATTTAATAAAACTAACAAATGATTTTATATTTAAATGACTAAATTCTAATATGCAGTTAACAATAATTAAAAATTCCATGTAATATCTTATTTATCTTCTCAACTTAAGTTTTTACGTATACGTAATATTTATACAAATTATTTTTAAAACACAAACTTTTCTTCTAGAACATAAATACATTGAAATTTAAAAGGCCAAATGTTAATAACACTATTGAAAACATTTAAATATGTCATGTAGTTATATTTGGCAACTCCCGCAAATGTTACGTATACGTAATATTTTTTTTTTATTCTTAAAAGCGTTGAAATTTCTTTAAAATGAAAATTAATTTAAATTTATATGTATAAATAATGGAAATTTAACCAAAATAAATAACAATTTCAATGCCAATTAATAATTTCTTTGGTCAACTCCGCAAGTGTTTACGTATACGTAATATTTGTAAGCCAAGTCGCGTCTAGCACATTTGAAATTCGGCTTGGTTGCAAAGTATGCTATTGTTTTGTGCGCTGCATGTTATTTGTTATTGTTGTTGTTTCATTTGCGTTGTTATTGTTGCTGCTGTTGTTGCTGTTGCTGTTGCTGTAGTTGTTTGTTGTGCTAGTTTTGCGGTCTTGTTTTGTTATAAAACGCAGACAACAAACTATGCAAAAAAAAAAGGGAGAGTTTTTTGTGGATGAAGGGAAAGGGAGAGAGAAAAAGTGCATTACTATGTAAAAGCAGAGACTGCAAAAGCAACAGCAACAGCAGCACCAGCAAAAGCAGCCAAGTTTTAATTACGTAAAATATTTTTGCGTGCACGCGCGCTCTAATCAACTTAAAAGCCAGGGCCAAAACTGCAATTCGGCAACATGGCCAGAAGAATGCTGCAGCGGGCGACTCTTAAAAACGTGGCAGACAACAGCAACAGCAGCAAGAATAGAAGCAACAACAGCAACGAGAGCTGCGTCAGTTAGTCAACATGTCAGTTCGTCAGTCATTGTTGTTGCTGTTGTTGCTGTTCTTGTGTAATTACTTGGTGAGCGGCATACGCAAAATGGTTGAGCTGCTGACAGTTGCCAAAGCGACAAAAGTAGCAGCAGCAGCAACACTAACAACAACAGCAGCAGCACATCAACAGCAGCAACAACAATTACAGTGCTGCAGGCAGCGCTCTCTAAGTGCTTTCTGACATGCCAGACTATGTAGCCTTCAACTGTAGTGTATCTTCTATCCATGTGTGTGTGCGTGTGTGTGCGTGTGTGTGTAGGTGTGAACAACATTTATTAACATGTCGGTGCGCGTGTGTTGGTGGCCCTAGAAACAGTAAAAGCAATTTAGTTTACTGCTGCAGCAACCTAAACGTAAACGTTGCCCGCCGGCTTTTAGCTGAATCATGGCTAAACTTTGACTACTACCTACGTATGTGTGTGTGCCTGCGTGTGTGTATGTGTGCGTGGGAGGCAAACAGTGCGTATGATTGATATCAGTCCAACTAAGTGCTAATAGCCCAATGACACTAGCTGCCGCTTAAAACACAGCTTAATGGCTGTGAAGCAATTTGTGCTGCAGACTTTAGCAAAACATTTGCAATGCAAAAAGCGTTTTTCCTAGCTTAGAAACAAATTGACTGAAGCTTAAAACGCATTTCATCCTCGATATTTAATGCAATTTTATGTTATTCTTTAAAATATGCTGGTGAATGCATGTATTCAAAAAGTATTCAATTCAAAGCAAATCAAATTAAAATTGACAACTCAAAGTGCTTTAACTTCGCGTTATTTTGCTTTCCATTCGATTTTCATTATTAAAATTATTATTAATTATTATTTAATTGCAATATTTTATTTGGCTGAAGAGTTGTACCATTCATTAAATTCGGATGTTAAAACTCTTGTTAAAACTATACAGAGATTAAAAAATCATTTAATTTTAAGCATATAAAATGAAAGTCAAATTTCATAAACTTTAAGCCACTTGGCGATAGATTTCAAAAGTTTTAACGCAAGGTAAATAAGCTTTATTGCTTTTATCTTTTAGCTATTAAAACAAATATCATGCTCAAATGCTCTTCATGTTTATAGTCATGTAAAATAATAATGATTATTGCTGAAACTCACATTTTAAGCTTATACTTATTTTATTCTTGATATTCAATAGTCCTTAAAATCTGCTGTTAAATGCCAGTTTAAAACTACTAAAAGCTTAAGCACATCAAATTCAAGTTGAATAACTTAAACTGCTTTAACTCATTAATTGCCTTTAGATTTCAATAGCTTAAACTTCAACAAGTAGAGCTTAGCTAAAAAGGCTTTCCACTTTAACAGCAGTTTACTGCTTTCTTCTTCTAGTAATTAAATCTCTATCAAGCAGGAACACTTGATGTTTATAGTGTTGTAAAAGCATGATTGCTCAATAAGACGCCAACTAACTCAGTTCATGCAAATAAACACAGACTTCACAGTGCTGAAAACCGTCGAATAAAGACAGTTTTCTGGGTCAGCTTGAAGCGTTTGAAAGTTTTTGAGTGCCAACAATTAAAGTGTTTTCATGTTTTACGCTATTTACTGCAGTTTGTTGAGTGCTTGGATTAATCGGCAGCTCGTGTGATTGCAGCATAAATAGTCGAGGCAGTAAAATTAAATTTCAAATATACAAGACAAGTGAAGTGAAGTGGAGTAGAGTAAAGACTGTGGTACAACGCAAACTGCCCATTAACGATGAATGTGTGTGTGTGTGTGTTTGTAAGACTGTAGATACAAGCAATAGATAAGCACACACGTCTACATAAATCACAAGCCAACCTGAGTGGAGGAAACAACGATCACGTTGCGTTGTCTTTTGTGCTGCAAGTTTGGGGGGGAGGCTCAAAACAATTGTTAATCAACTGCAAACATGACAGGCTGAAATTATGCAAACGCACAACAGCCAAACATTGGCTAAAAGGCTCTGCACAACATACATGTATGAGAATTGTATTAAATATTTGCGAAACAAGCAGTTAATGAAAATGGCTGGCTGGCCAATAGCTTTGTGGCTGCCACAAACACACATTTCATCCAGCTGCCAACCGACCAGATGAGCAGCCAGCTGACCAGGTCAAAGCAGTCCAATCAATTGACCTTTTTGTTGCTGTTGTTCTGGCTGCTGATGTGGCTGCGGCTGATGCGATTTCAATCAAAATCAATTGCCATAAATTGTGACACACATAAAACTGCTGAATGCAATTATGTGCAAATTGCATTTTATTTGATTTTCCATTTCGTTTACTCTATTGCAGTTGGCAATGCGGATTGCGCTATGCAAATGACACCAACGCAACTAATTGAAATCAAAGATTCAATGTTCTATTTTTTGTTTTTTTTTTTTGTTCCTTTTGCTTTGCCAAGTTCAAGCATACAAAAAAAAAAGAATGGAAATCTCTCTCGCACAATTGCCGAAGCGTTGCAAAAACTTTGCCCAGCAATTTGAGTGTTTTAATCAATATGAAATTTGTAAAACAAACCCAAAGGATTTTGTTTAACAAAAGCCTTTTTCTCTGCTTCATTCTCTCCCTCCCTCTCTCTCTCTCTCTCTCCCTTTGTGAGAGTGCTTCTGGAATTTTCAAATTGAATTCTTGCACACTTGGGAAAACCAGACAGCAAATACTTCAAAGCAACAACACATATGATTGCCAAATAAAAAAAATCCAATAGGAAAAAAACCTACATTTAAAATATTTGAATATCCTGTACTAAGCAGGCAAAGGGTATTTTTTAATTATGGTAAATTGACATAAATGATGAAAGGCTAAGCTAAGAAAGCTACAGTCAAATGTTATAATCTATGAGAAACTCGTTTAAAATATACTGAGCTAAATATATAGCATATATTGATATAGTATTGCATTCAAAATTTACCGTTTCAAAATATACCAAGTTATTATACCAAATATACTAAAAATATAAATATTTTGTTTTTGGTATATTTGTTAAGTACTAAATTTAAAATATAGCTGATTGCAATTTCTGACATGACTAAAAGACACATCTAAATTCAAAGTTATAGTTTAAGCAACTCTTGTTATATCATTCATTTAAAAAACGAGATAAAGGAAAGGAAATATAATTCATTTAAAAAATTATAGAAAGTGTTAATTACATAACTTTATCAACTTTAATTTTAATCTATAAAATATGAATAAAATGATATAGAGGAAAGGAAATATCATCCATTAAAAATATGAAAGAAAATGTTAATTACATAAGTTCAACTTTAATTTGAATCAATAAAATGTGAATATCCTTATCTCACATTCACTTTTTTTGTAAAAGGTATTTCTCTAACTAAAAGACTCCACTAAAAAAAGGTCCCCTTGTGTTTTTTGCTTCCTCTGTTGCCTGTTTGCTTTCAATAGTTTTAATTGAAAACTAGCAACGCTTTTGTGCCCTGTGCGCATTAAACAGGCAGCTCGAATTATGGCAAAGCGGTCACAGAGTGCGATTTTTGGGCATCTAAGCCGTAAATCGAGCAAATAAATAAATTCCTTCAAACTGATATCCATGTCCATTTGCAATTTGCAATTATCTGTGAGCCAACTAACTGACGAGTAAATACATTTTATCCGTCAGGCGGCCAGGCGGGGCAGATAGAAAGGCAGGCATTATAATTTCGTTTTCAATTAGCCAACAAAATGGGTTGAAAGAGTCGCGTGATGGGCATAATTATGTATTCGATGCGAATGTGAAATTTTCAATTGCGCTCAATTCACAATTAATATTTGCATACAACTCGACACGCGAGGTCCAATGCCATTTTTCGGGGCGGTCGCATTACTGCGTTCAATGCGCCACCTAATTGCCAAATATTTGTCTGTTTTGTGAAATAATCAACGCGCAGGGCAAACGCGTATTTTAAATACACTCAACTCCATATTATATCGAGCAGACTAGAGGGAGAGATAGAGGAGAAGAGGGGAGAGAGAGGAGGGCACTTTTGGGGCACCAACTGTGGCAACAACAAATGCATTTTATTATTGTAAATACTCGAATGCGGTGCGCCGCATTTGCTAATTGAAGTGTCTGGGTTGTTGAACGTTGCGTATACGCAATGTACACAGTAAAGGGAAGCTTGACTTATTCCACTTCAACAACATTCATATAAAGCAAACATTGTTTATAGGGTATTTCATATTCGTTGCTATGCAGATATTATCTATAGCCACTGCATATGTATTGCATTTTAAATATTAATGTTGCAGCATTGCATTTGCATTGTTGTCTGCTCTTCGGTTCGTCTATCGCAATTTGCAATTGTGTGATATTACGCATACGCCCGGTTGCGCATGGCTTTTGTCATTCAATGACAGATTGTTTTGGCCAATTTGTAGCCGAAAAGGATTACCACCTTGCAGCTGATTTGCATGCACATTTGTTATGCTACGCTTCCCAACACAAAACTCTGACAACAAACTCCGAGCACCGAACTTAAGGCTTCAATAGTCGCCAGCAGCCCATCAACTTCATCATCAGCATCTAGTCCAATTGAGACAAGCCTAATTGGCATGCTCTGGCTGGCATTCTAACCGTTGCTGACAGCTCTTCTTCTGCTGCATAAATATGACTCTTAATGCCAGCTGCCTGCACATCGTTCTTCCATCGTCTTGCAGACTCTGACTTTTGACTTTTGATTTTCTATTTCGTTGCAACATTTTGTGTGTTTACGTGTTTGTCGTTGGGCGAAATGCGCAAACGCTTTAATTGCAAATTTCACAGATATATGCACACAGTTTAACAAGCGCAAATGTGAGGCATTAAACACCTTTAGATTGCTAGGACTTTAAATAAGGAATGCAGCAATTATTGATTGCAATTCGGAGCTGTTTATTTGACTTTAAGTCTTTCTATTTGTGAGAGATTTATATGAATTTGCTTAGCTTGTGCTATAAATTTGTATTACATTCATGAAGACATATAGTTAGCAATATCTGATACACTTTCAATAAAATATTATTTTAAAAAACTAGCAATTGATTCATAAAAGATTTGTGAGGCATTTTATTTAAAAAGAACATGAGAGAAAAAAGTGAGACGTCTCAACATTTTCATTGCACTTATCTAAAGCGTCTTTGTGAATTTACTTTAGCCTATCAAACACTTATGAAAGACATATTATAGAGTTACTGTTACTGTTAAAATGCATACCATATTTTGGACTTCCCATTTAATCTTTTTCACAAAAATATTTGAACAACTAAGAAATCTACACATTTTTATTCGACTCACCAGAAATAAATAACTTTCTAGTAATCTCTCAAACACTTTTAAAACAAATATTATAACCAAGACTAATTGCTGCTGTCTTTATAAACTGTAGCAGTTTATACATCATATTTGCACGACTGTAACCCACAAAAAATCTAGCCAAAAAAAAAAGATTATTAAAAGAGCAAAATTGTTGTTGATTTATGCAAGAGTTTATGTGTGTCATTTGATATTGAGAGACTTTGAAAGCCAAAGCTAATAATTGAGTTGCCCACACTTTATCCAACTCTCTTTTTTACTCTATTTGTTGTTCATTCTCTATGATTATTTATGGTTGTCTTTTTTTTTTTGTTTTGCTGTGTGTTGTGAGCAGCCTCAGCTTGAAAATGAGTACATTTATCATTCATCGATTGCTCTCTTTTCGATTCGATTCGTTTCGTTTGGATTCGTTTCGTTTATTGCTTTGTATATTTTGTGTGTGTTTTTTTTTTTTTGGCTCTGCTTTGGATAATTGCTCAGTTGCTTTTGCTTTGATTTATCATTATTTGCAAGTGCTTGCAATTGCCTTGCATTGCTTTGCTTTGCTTTGGCTAACCAATTTGTCTCGTTTATTTGATGCATGTCGCATTGGTTTTCCTCGTATTTCTGGGCATTAAATTTCGTTTGCTTCGTGCACGAAATAATACATTTTTCCCAAAGATTTTTCCCTGTGTGTATGTATGTAGTACATGTGGCAAGTGGCAACTGGTTACTGCCTGAGTGGCAAGTGGCAAGTGGCAAGCAGAGTCGAGTGTCGTTGCTGTTGCTGTTGCTGCCAAAGACAGCATCGCCACTTGGACCAAACAAACTTGTTTACACATTTTTGGTTGCTCAATTTCTAATGTCAACAGGCAAGCCAACAACATGACCACACACACACACACACACATACACTCTCGCACACACACACACACACATACATAGAGAGCTTGTCCTTGTTGTGCTTCTCGGTCGCCAGCTGACATCGCTTGCCTGCATTCATGGCCACTCACAAGTCGCACAAGCCAAGAACATTCCGTTTTTTTTTTGTAATTTTATTTTATATTTTCTTCAATCTTTTTTTTTCCTGTCTTACTCTATTTGTTGTTGCTGCTGTTGTCACTGCACTTTACGGCAATTGCTTTGGCTTTTAAGCATAAACATTTTGCTGCAAAATTTTTTTGGTTCTCTGCTTAGCAAATACAAGTTGAATATACAAGAAGAGACCAAGCTCAATCTCTTGTCTCAATGTTACAATCTGATTTAACAACAGCTGGAAAATAATCTAATCTTTAAACAATGCTCAAAAGATGGTTAAAGTGGATAAGCTTAAAGCTTCAAATAAACTGCAAAACAGACAATTTGAATATGGTTTCTAAATTCATTAAACAAAGTCAAAGATAAGTTAATTTTTCTATAGAAAATTACTTAAAATCGCTTATGGAAAGTTGCTCATTCAATTCACTTTAAGACCTCAAAGTAGAATTGATCGTTAAATGCAATCTAGAGCTTAGATCTGAATGCACTTGGTAATCTTAAGACGCGGCAATCGTTAATAAGCTGCATTTATTGGTTGCTTCCTCAGCAGCAGTTGCACATGCCACATGCAAATGAGTTGCACGCAGAGCGACTTTATGGGCCTGCTGCAGTTTTTTATGATCGCGCTCGCGTTTCTCCTTCCGGCCAGAGTTCAATGCTAAATGACGTGGTACAGTTGCGCGTGCTGAGCTAATCCCCTTGGGCTATGATGACGTTTAGTGGCCCCAGCGACAGTTGTTAAATTTTATGTGCCATAAAACTGCCTTGCCTCAGCGTCCGCTTCCTGTCTCTCTCTCTCCTTTTTGCCTTTGCTTCTCTCTGTGTGCTAATTTCAACTTAATTCCATTTTGAGCAGCATTTTCTGCTGCTTTTTTCCTGTTGCTTTTTATGTTCCACAATTTGCCAAAGCCAGAGAGTGTATGTTGGCCATGCATTAATATGGAAATTTCTATGCGTGAGTCTGCTCTTCAGCAATTCCATTCAATTAGAGTGTAAAGCAATCAACCAAGACTAAGAGAGTGTGTATGTATGTATGTGTGCCTTTTATGCTCTAACGCATTTGCTTATCCTTATGCCTTGCTTTGGCTTAGGTCAAATTATGTTTGACTATGCGAAAATTTTCGGACAAAGCCCAAGGCACATCAATTTTAATCAAAGCCATTGAGACGTGCTTTGACTGCGTAAATAACAGGACAGCAATGCTACATTCTAACAGAGAGAAAGAGAGCGAGCGGAGAGTGGAGAACTGAGAGAGAACAAGAGAGGCGCCAAAGTTTGCACTTTCGCAAAAGTCAAAGGCGACGCAGTAAATCAAAGCTAAGCCCAGAACGTTGATGACCATTCAACGTCACTTAAACGGACACTTTGCAGCGCTATTTCTCCGCCCCTTCACTTTGCCCTTCTCCGCCCCCTTTGCGAACTTTGAACTTGCTGCAGAGCAGCAGCAGCAGCTTAACCCTTTAATGCCCTTATCTGCTTTCGCATTTCACTTGGTTGCATTCGTTGGCTTGGCTCGAGTTTGTGCCTTTTTTGTTTTGGCCATTTCAGGCCAGACACAGGACTTGACTTGACTTTCACATTGCCTTTGCCTTTGCCTCTGCCTCTGCTGTTGCCTTTAGCTTTTGCTTTGGCTTTCGCTTTGGCATCAACTGCAGCAGTCGATGTCGATGGCCGACTGTTAAGTCTCTTGTCTCTAAGCTGGGCTAAAGGCTTTTTGTTCATATGCTCTTACCCCCAAGGGCAAATCAATGTCGCTTTAAAACAATACACAATCACACACACACTCCATTTACATCACTTAATGCGTTTTGGGAAAAAAAAACTGTTGCCTACTTATGTGCGCACTCTTAAAACTTTCGCCCAATTTGCCGTGTCATGCAAACTATTTCATTGGCCTCAAATTTTTGTCATTACGCAAAAGCTGCACTGCCCCTCCTCCCCTTCCCCTTTCCCTTTCCCACCCCCTTAGTTTGTCCTTCCTCTTTACAGACCATTACCTTACTACGACTTCCTGGCCACAAAAGTTGCCGCTTTGCTGACTCTGGCTTCGAACAATGTGCTCTCGCTCGGGTTCTAATCCTTTTGCTGGTTATTCTATGAAAGTACAAGTATGAGTTCATCGCATAGTTATGGTTTTGCCTGACGAACTCACTTAGCGCTTCTCTTCGCTTCTCTCCGCTCGTTATAAGCCGCTTAGCGTCTGCCTTTGCTGTCTCAATTTCGACCGCAACTCAACTCAACAATTGCAGCGTGGACAGCTTTAAGATTTATTTGCCACGCGGCCCATTCGCTTGCCACTTGCCACTTGCCACTCGCCACTCGCCACTTGACATTGACATTTCAATGGGAACTTGTCTCATATTTTATTCATGGCAATTCTATATACAATACAACTCTCCCTCTCTCACTCTTTCTCTCTGTCGCGCTGCTTCTTAAGCATATAGATGTCATGTTTATGGCTATACATAACAATCAGCTTAACGCTCAAGATATTTGTTATGTTTCTGGCTATGGCTATGGCTTTGGCTAATAAGCTGCCTGGGGACCAATGAAACTTTATAGACATAACGCATACGCAGCGTACGCTCGGACAGCAGCCCAAAACAAAGCACAGCAAAGCAAAGCTGTTTGCAAACAATCTACACACTTAATACTCAAATATCTGCACATACTTGCTTAATACTCGCATGTACATAATAAATACACTGAGCACAATTTATTACCACTTCCGTTTTAAGCTCTACCCGCTGAGCTTGATTGATCGTCGCAATCAAAGCAAAGCCAAACTATTATTGCGGCTTAACAAGGTGAATTTATGAGCGCAGCATTTTTGTGTTTCATTTGTGAAAGTTAATTAAAAAACAAGTAATATATAGTGCAGAAATATAGCGGGAAAAAATTCTAAATTAATTATATCAAAGGCAATATTTGGTAAAATTAGCCAACAGAATTCTAATAGTTATTATTTTTAAAATTTACCAAATTAATATAATGATAAAATACTAAAATATATCAAGGGCAGTATTTGGTGTAAAATTTATCAAATTCTACCTTTGGTATTATTGGTACAGTTTTCTAATGCTCAATATTTTAAGCGTATTGTATATCAAAGGAAAATACTGATAAAATGCTAAAACATACCAAATTCTACCAAATTAATAGACTAAAATATACAAAACTTTTTCAAATTCGTGTACTAAAAAATACTAAAATATATCAAGGGCTATATTTAAAAATTAGCAAACAGTTTTCTAATGCTGCTTTGTTGTTCTTCATAGTTTCTCAATTCTGCGCTGCAAAATCTACCTAAAAATGACAAAATAGTGCACTCTCTCTCTGAAATTCCCTAGTTCATCTCCCCTTCACATGCAGCTATTACAATCTATCCGAATATTTCGCGCAGTGTAAACGTTTGGCAGCATTGAATTTTGGCAAAATGTCAGAATGCGGTTTTTTGGCCACTAAACTTTACGTAAAAGTTCAAAGAGCTGCCGCGTTGCATAAATAAGTTTTTCACCCCTCTCCCCTCCCCACTCGAAAAACACCACACTACACCGCACCACAGCATAGCACACCGCATCGCGCTCTGTGCCAGCTATTGGCAGAAGAAGAAGAGGAAGAGTGTGCCTGGTTGCCTGCAAAGTTGCGCCAGTAAACATGTGTTGTAATGAGTTATTGCTGTCTTGGCCCCGCCATTACCGAAACCCGAAAGCACCACTTGGCCACACCCCCTTCCCGTCCCCGTGCCGCCTACCAAACTATACGATTTGCTCGCAAAAATCAATAGCCCAGCTGCAAACGTGGGCAATGTTGCCATTTTCCCGTTGCCATATTGAACTCGTTATTTTGCGAAAAGTCCAATGCCAATTGCATTGCAATCCCCCGTTCGAATGTGTGAGTTACTTTATGCGAATGTGTGTGTGTGTGTCGGTGTGTGTGTGTGTGTGTGTGTGCACTAATCGTGGCATATCAGTTACGCAGTGCACGTTGCCTTTTTGTCATGCATCGCCATTCATTTTTTTTTTCTTCTTTTTCGTTTTCTGGTTGTTTTGCTGCAATATGCAACCTGGAAGCTGCAGGTTACATCTGCTTATTGCCACATAAATCCGGCAATATGCAAGCCAAAGCTACTGCAGTTATCTCTCTCTGTATGTGTCTGTCTGTCTGTGTGTGTGTGTGTGTGTGTGTGCATTGTCAGCCAGTCACGTGTTTCATCTCTACCATAATGTAAGTGCCTTGCCCTTTTGTCTCTGCCCTGTCATTTAACACCTCTCTGTCTCTCTCTCTCTCTCCCTCTCTTTGTCGCGTTGCTCGCCAAACTTGATGCATAAAAGAAATGATTTCGGGCCATAAATTTTGGCCAGCGAAAAGCGGCTAACAATATGGCCATATCTATATATAATTTTGTACATTTTTCGCATCACATTTCGTGTGCAAAATCACTTAAAATTCAATTTCCCATTGTCGCCAAGTGTGGCCCGCTATTTTTCAAAAGGAAACGCGGCACAGTGGTGCAAAATTGCAAAATGAATAAAGCATTTTTAATAGTTTAGGTTGAAGACAATTTTTCATATCAAATGAAAAGATATAAGTTATTTATATAGGACTAGAATATGGACTAGAAAATAGCAACTGAAATGGTTTTGCATATATTTTTCAACTATTTAAGCTAACTTAAAGACTAAACTATCCGCATTAACTTAAATCTGTATTCGTTTAATAGTTCCCACTTAAAATAACTGCTCTGTATTCTATAATATAGTTTTCCTCAATCTTTTCTTTACTGTTTCTTACATTTAGTCTATACAGAAAGAAAAAGAAATGCTAAAGTCAAGCATCCAATCTTCAATCATGATTGTATGATGACTTGACATTGAACCAAGAAGCTTTATTCCTAAATCAATTCGAATTTACACTTGATATATAAGAATATAATCTTGTTTTAAAGAGTGCAAAAATCTCAAAATTGAACCGAGGAGACAAAATCTTAAATCAATCTACTACAATCTAGATTCTCTCTGTGTACTTTCATTGGGTTTTCATTAGTTTCCTGCCACTGTGACAACTTCACTGTGCCTGCCATAGAAAACAAAGCGGTCTGGCAAATAAGCGAAATGTATAAACAAAGTTTAGCCTGAAATACGAGCCAGCACACACACACACTTACACATGCACAAACACTTGTATATAAACAGAAAAAGAGAGAGAGAGAGATAGAGATACAGATACGTTTGCAGTGAGATAGACAGAAGAGTGACATTTGTATAGATCAACAGGATGACGTCGACACGGAAGTTGCCAGTGAATTTCCGCTTGTCTCTCGTTGTCAGTCAGTCAGTCAGTCAGTGAGTCAGAGAGCGTTGCCATATCATCATCCAACAAGCATATTCATTCCATCATCATCATCATCATCAGCGTCATCATCATCATCATCGTTGTCGTTTGCTGCTGTCGTCGTCTCTTTGTCGCCTCTTGTCCTAACAATTTGATGGCAAATGAGATGCCAAAATAGTTGCGTTTTATGGCTCCGAAAAATTTGTTGTAGGTAAATGAGTTTTCACTGTTGTTCTGCTGTTTTGCTGTTTATGTCGCGCATTTTGTTGAGTGGCGTCAAGAACTGAGCAGAGACGGAGATGGGAGACGTGCAACAACTTAATTTTCGTGCGGCATTTGCCACAAAACATTTGCATAGATCCGCCTGACAGCTGTGTATGCATTTTGCATTCAACCGCGGTGTGTTTGTGTTTCTGTTGTGTGTGTGTGGAAATGCGCGAGTTTGTGATTAAATTTTCAGTTTATGGCAACATTTTCGACAAGTTTCGCATAAGCAATACCCCGGTCTAAATCCCCACGTTAGCCGACTCCCCTGGGCGTCTCACTAATTGAAATTGCTTTTGCGAAAAGCATTTAGTGTGCCACAAAGATGTCGTTGCGGATCGCAGCGTACTCGAAGCCCTCGAAGCATCAAATTAACTCATTATACATTTTTGGGGTCGACTGAGAAGCGAACACTTGCCTGCCTGTAAATTGAAAACTGTTGCCAGCAGGCGCAAAACTAACTAAATGTTAACTGGCAAATGGTAAATGGCTGTGTAAACAGTTTAAGCATAACGCATACGCCCCGTGCTCCACTTATCGCAAATAATTGCCACTGGCAGCAAACACACAACAGCAACAACAGCCAGAGCATATTGTCTTGCCATCAATCAGAGTATCAGAGTCAGTTGCAGTTTCAGTCTCCGTTCTCGACGTTGCCTCTTGGCGGTGCACATTAGTTTTTAATTGCAGCTAATTCAACTCGAATGCAACCACTGCGAATTTATCACAAAGGGAAATGTGATTGACATCAATCAAGCCAGCGGGTCTAGCTTGTCTAATGTGCCACAAAATGAAAGGATTCTGCAAACACGCACACACACACACACACACACACACATAGAAAGGCGATCAATAACCAAGTCTGAAGTAGCTATAAAAAGCAAAGCCGGAATTAGTCAAATGAATCAAACGAGACTCGAAGTGACTGCGTCTATTTTGAGCTTATAGATTTATATCAATGACAGCTGAGCTCAAAAAGGCAAAGAAAGACAATCGTTAGCCTCATTTCATTTCTAAAGTGGATACTTGCTTTATGGTCTCACATTTAAAGAAATAGGACAAGCAAAGCTAAAATAAAACTATTATTAGTTTGCACTAGGAGAATTTTTATACCCGTTACCCCATAGGGTAGAAGGGTATTATAACTTTGTGTAAGAGGGAGAAGGACGCATCCCCTATAAACTTTATATATTCTTGATCAGCGTGGCGATGTAACCATGTCTGTCTGACCATCTGCTATTTTTAATGTATGTTAGTATTATGCACAATATACCCAATATAGGCTTCGATATATTTTAGTATTTCTATAATGAATTTTTGGTACATTTTATAATACGGTTTTCAATAAAAATTGCAATATAAATAAACCAAATATAGCCTTCGGTATATTTAAGTATTTTTGCAGTATATTTTTGGTATATTTTATTGATAATGGTTACCGAACGTTTCACAATCGAGTAGACTTTGCTTTCATATAGTTATATAATCCAATTTCCAAAAGTTGCTTTAGGCATTGCAATTTCGATGAATTTGGATTTTATTTCAATTATTATTTTGCCAGATATCTCTAAAATCAACATCATAATTCACATCAACTGTTTTTCTCCCCTAGGCTTTCAATATTTTAAAACAAACTCTTTACTTCAGCTGGCAATTCGTGTTTATTATTGCTACTAAAACCATTTCAATTATAGTTTCAATTTGCCGTTTTTAATAATGCAAATTCGCGGAAGTTTTATTTTTGAAGCAACTTTTTAATTAAATGATTTTTACCAATCAAGTTGCGCATCTTTCGGCAGCTTAACAAATATGGAGAGTAAAGCTCAGCTCAATTTTCTTTTCACCAAAATAAAATGCGGCCACAAAACTGAAGAGAACATTGAAAGTGAAGCCTAATGAAAAAAGTTTGCCCAACACGAAAGCGAGAACAGAGACTAAGAGTACAACATTTTTTTTTTTGTGTGTATTTTGTTGGCCGTGTAACATGAAACGGGGCCATACAAGTTATGATAGGTTGCTAAGCCGGAATGATGGCAGATGAGGAGTTGGCAGCTGGAAGTTGGGAGGAGGTCGCAACCAGAGTGACAGTCGGCTGATGGAGCTGACAGGTCGAGAAGTCCTCGTCGCTCTATCTCTAACTATGGTAGATGTCAGAGCCACAAAACTTCCGGCAGTTCTTTGTGCGCTTTAATGTGCAACGCGGCACGAAATCAATATACAGAAATCTAGCCAAAAACCCAACAAGGGGAACCAAGGGCAACGCAAGCTAACGGAGACTTAGCAGCCGATGGAATTTATTTGCCGGCTACGAAATGGTTGCAGTAAAAATTGTTAGTGAATGGCGACTGTTGGTGGCTGCAGCCAACGTCGTGGTCTGGTGGCGCCACAAAACTGCGTCGCCATTTGTCTGCCCAAAATGGCGGGCAACAAAAAAAATGTATAAAAAAGAAAACAAGCAAGTAGTGCCATGGATACCCTGTAAAGCCGGTGGAACTTGAGCCGAAAGATTAACAGAAAGCAAAGCAAATATTCTTCTTAACTTTCGTCATAGTTATGATTTAACTGCCTTTAAACTTTTAATGCATTTATTACTTTTCACATTTATGCAGTTTCCATATCATTTAATATTCTATTGACTTTAATTGTGTTGAACTAATTAGTTAAATATTTTCTATTTCGAGCCTAAGAATTGTGATAAATTTTCCTTTTTAGTATTACACTTATTATAATTTAATGCTTTTGGTAAAGTATTATTTTTCTATTAAGCAAAAGAAGAATTGTGATAAATTTACCTTATTAGTAATTTACTATTCATATTTTAATGCTTTCGTTAAAGTATCACTTTCACATTTACTTTTTAATCTATTTCGTACTAAGCATAATAAGATTTGTGATAAACTTACCTAATTACTACTATACTATTTTTACTTTAATGCTGTCGTTAAATTATTATTTTCAGAATCACTTTTATATTAATTCCTACTATTCAATTTATTTTTAATTATAGATTATCTAAATATTCCCAAATTGCTCATCTCTTCAAATATTCTGTATTAATTTCTTTGCATATCAAGTTATATTTCCCAAACCTTTTCCCTAGTCTAGCATACTCCTCAAAAGATTTACAGCGTATAAATTTTTTCGCTGGCTCCTTGGCGCATGACCTAGAAAAGATAAGTAAAGCAATGGCAAGCCAAGGCGAAGCTGTAGGAAGCTGTGGCAACTTAATGAGCAGCCGCAGCAAGAAGTACGAAGGCGGAGGCGAAGCTGACTTGGTGGCATGTAGCATGTGCGTTGGCTGCTACTTGCCTCTTGCCACTTGCTGTTTGCTGGTTGCGCGGCCATAATGAATTGATTTATTGGCATTCAATTTTTTGTGCAGCAGCGGCAGCAGCAACATAATTAGTTTTGGTTTGTGTGCAAATTGATTGAGTATCCAGTTGATTGCAAGCTCATTCATTAAAGTCTCAAACCTCAAACTCAGCCACAACTCCACAGCATCAGCATCAACTTGCGATTCGCCTTCGCAAAACACTCGCATTATTTATAATTAAATTTGTTTTCATTTAGGCCAATTTGTTTGTCTGTTTGTGTGTGTGTTGTGCGCTTTGCATATAAATAAAAATAACTTTTATCAGCGCGAGAGAGTGCAAAATAAATATTAATTAAGACTATTTAAACAGTGAATTAAGCCACACAGCAAAAAAAAAAAACAACAACTCAGCCAATGTGGTTGACTGCCGATTAAAGGGCTGAAGGAAGTGCGGGCAATTTAATAAGTCCGGCATTAACTCTTCACAATAAAGATGGTACTCAAGAGCGGTTAAAAAAATTATAAAAATAAGTTAAATATACAATTTGAGGTTTAAAGAAAATTATTTAAATGAAAAGTCAAAAGTGCTTCAAATAAATTGAAAGATAAATTTATATCAGAAGCTCATTAAAAACATTAAAATTGATTTTGAAAAATTTATATATTTATTAAATGAATCTATAAGAGATTAAAGTAAATACAGGGCAGTATTACTTTTAAAATATATTAAAATAAAATACCACAAAAATATTGAAAAATATACCAAAAGTAGCATTTGGTATATTTACAGAGAACTACATTTTAAAAGAGATTTAAATTAAACCGCAGTAAAAATGAAAGTGTTTGCTTAGAATTGTAATCAACAAAATATAGAAATTGACTATGAAATAAAATCTGTAAATTAAGATCAAAATACAAATATGAAAATGTTTCCTCATTATACTTTTAAAAAGTAATAACAAAAATATAGGGGAAACAAAGCAGAACGAATCTATAAATATAAGCATCGTAAAACAAAAACAAAATAGGAAGATAAATGTGCTTCTGCAGTAAAATATTCCGTATTCTGTAACGAATGACAAAAGTCAACTCGGTTTTTGGAAAGCAAATAAAAAAAGACTCAGCCAAGGTCTTGAGAAGTCAACAACATTCGCCAAGGCTAAGCGCTGACATCACACAGTTTGCGCCTTCGCACACAGTTTGCAGTATTATCTTTAAGTTCATTGTAATTTCAGCGAGATGATTTCATGGCGCGTTTATCGATTGGCGCGAAAACAGTTGCCAAAAAAAAGAAAGCCGAACGAAAGATGTACGTTGCCTGCCAGCTGCTGCTGCTGTTGAAGGGCAGGGGCAAGGGCAGCAGCAGAGTGGAGGGTGACGCAGGGGTTGAGGGAAACAACAATAAGGGGGATGCGTCTGGCGCCGTTTTGGCGCCGTCTAGTCGCCTTGTCTTCGACTCATAAAGGAACACAAAATAGAGAAAAGTGTAACCTTAATACAAGCGCACTAGCCCCAACCTTTAGCACCCCCCACCAACCCGAAATTCACCCCGCTTCACGCCGACAGACGCGTTCATTATATGTAAAAGCAAGAACAACAACTTGAACAACTCAAACAAACAAGTTTTCGCTGCTAGTGGCGTTGGCTGTTAGTTTTCGGCAGTGGAAATAGAATGGAATAGAACTACTCGGAATGCCAGGCAACTGAGGAGAACGCCTGGGAATCGAATGCGAAATGAAATGGAATGGAACAGAACAGATGCTACAACTACTCAGAGAATGCCTGGCAAATGAAGAGATCGGCTGAGAATGGAATACGAAATGGAACGGAATCGGAAAACTAGGCATGTGAGAAGAAAAAGAAGGAGAGGGAAAGGGAGAGAGAATAAGAGAGCTGAGCATTGTGTGAGCCTTGAGTCAACAGCATTAGGAGAAGCCAATGCTAAATGGGCGTCATAATAAGCACAGCGTCGTCGTTAGTTTTCGGCAGTGGAAAGGCTGGGAATAGTTAGCAAAATAGAATGGAATAGAACATAATATGTGCTTCAACTACTCGGAATGCTTGGCAAGTAAAGCGAACGGCTGAGAATGGAATGGAATCGAACGGAATAGATGCTTCGACTACCTCGGAAAGCCAGGAATCTGAGAAGAAAGGGAAAAAGAGAGAAGGGGAGAGAGAGAGAGAAGGAGTGAGCTGAGCATTGTGTGAGCCTTGAGTCAACAGCATTAGGCCAAGACAATGCTGAATGGGCGTCATAATAAGGACAAACACAATGGCCAGGATTAAGTGGGACCACAGTGCAACGAGTGTCGCGTTGTTGCCACCCCCCAATCTGCCCTCTGCTGCCACCTCCCCTGTTGCCCCAAAAGCAGCCTTTGTTAGAGCTGCAGCTCGGGGCTGTTGCAGCAGCAGCTTGTTTGTTGCGCTTTTGTATGTCGCGCTGTGTCGTCGTTGTCGTCGTGTACAACAGCGAACAACAACGAGAGCACATGAACATGTGGCTTGTTTGTCTAGTCGCAACATTGCGACTGCCCCTGCCCCAGCCTCTGCTGCTGCCACTGCCACGTTGCCACATGACTGCGGCTGCAACAACGACTGCCCACAGGCTGCCATCGAGTGGCGGTAAATGCAACGCGGCGAGTCGACTTTATAAGCATTAATGCGCATCGCATCTCGTTCCCAGCTTCTACTTTTTTTTCTTTTCTGATTCGCATTGCAAAGTAAATGCCTTAATGCGCTTATCCTTTTAGTGTCAGTTGAGCATTTCGTTTACTTCAACACTCCCTTCCTCTCTTTTCCATCCCTCCACCGGGGGGCAGACACTCGACACTTGCACTTCTCGTTCGCTCTGTTCGGCTTTCTTGTTTTTGTAGTGCAGTGCAAATATTGCCGCTGACATTTGTCAAGCGCGTTGTCGCTCTGCCACAGTCGTTAGGTGTGAAAATAATATGAATGCTCTGCTAGCTGCCGCATAGTTGACACATATATAACAAGCACAAGCGACAAAAAAAGCGCACGCACAGACATGCACAAAGTTGCACAGACATGCACGCAGACACGAGGGTTGCATCAACTAAAGTTTCTCTAACGTTTGCCGACAGTCGTCGCCTGAAGCCATCTTTTCATGGCACACAAAACTATTTCAACACTTTCTATTCATTTGTGCGGCAGAAGATTTGAAATGTTATCTAAATTATTATTCAGAGAATCATGCTTTTCATATCTTTATTAATGCGGAATATTTCCGTCAGAATCTGTTATATTTTGTTGAAGCTTTGTATATTTAAAGCTGTACTAGGTTCACATTATTTGTTGTTGGAACTCTATAAATTTAACTCATCGTTTTAAAAACTTGTCCTTTTGATCGTTTACAACTTGCAAGCAAGTATGTACTCGTTATTTTTACCTCCATGATCGTTACTTTTTACTCGTTATATTTACCTTCATGCTCGTTACCTTTTACTCGTTATATTAACCTTCATGCTCGTTACTTTTTACTCGTTACATTGAACTCTATACTCTCTACTTATTCGATGATTGCTGTTTCAAACCGAATTTATTTATACTCGTTACTTTCCACTCTACACTCGTTCAATTCTCAAGACTTTCATATTTCAGCACTCATTTTGTCAGCTCTAATCTTTCGTCTTTAATCTCAAGATCTACAGCAAATACGATCTGTTAGTCTTTCGACTTTAGCTACCAGTTGCCTTGATTGTTTGTCTTCCAAATTCAAATGATAATCCGGCCAGATGACAATCGCTAGGCGAACTGTTGATAATCCCCTCGTGTAGGTGGAAAGCGAGCAGCGTTGGGTGCTTGAAAGCCAGTCAATTTTCACACGCTCACGCGTCAATGAACGATTTGGCGGCTGGCTTGGTTCGTTCGCTTGTTCGCTCGTTCGCTTCGGCTTGGGTTCGTTGACAGCCTGTCAGCCGTTTGTCAAATATTTGCACAGTTGTTAAATTCCATCAATGGCGTGTCAGAGGTCTAGCACACACACACCAACACACACACACACACACACACGTGACAACAATTAACCATATTCGTGACATACCAAAAATTGTAAGGCTAACGAGCGAGCGAAAGCAAAGTAAAGCGTAAAAAACCGAAACAAAACAAAAACAAATGGGTCTCTCTGATAAAAAGAAACAAAATGTCGTTGAGCGTTGGGGGAGGGGCAAAATAAAGTCCTCTTGCGTTGGTGGTGGGCGTGAGAGTGTGAGCGTGGGCGTGGCTGAACGCAAACTACGCTAATTAACAAGCAATTAAAGCGCACGAAGAACTTGACAAAACACAGCTGTTGCTGTTGCTGTTGCTGTTGCTGTTGCTCCTACTGTTGATGCTGGAGAAGCAAACGCAGATGCTGATGTTGGGACTGGCAACCACAGTTTACAATAACAATAAAAACAACAACAGTGTGGCAACGCTATGCAAAATGCAACTCTGGAGTGCAGCCAACTTCACGGCACAAAACCACAAGCGAGGCAAAGCGAAGCGAGGCTGATACACGATGGCAATGGCGTCGACTTCCGCTTAAACGCTGCTTATCGCCGCACACTTTGCCAACGAGTTGGCTTAAATGCAAGTACAGTTAGTTTATACTATAAACACAAGCATTAAGAGTGACAGAGAGAGGGAGAGGAGGGAGAGAACGAGAGTGAGCTGTGCTATATGCGATGCCGTTGCAGACATGGACGCCATTGTTTATTTAAGCCAATATCCGTTATTTAAGTTGCGCTTCCTTCCGCTAACCATTTGTTGCCCCTCATCCTCGTCGTTGTCGTCTTCTTCTTCTTGTTCTTGTTCTTGTTGCTGTTGCAGTTGTCAGCTGTTTGTTTGGCTTTTGTTTGAAATATTTAGCACTGGGGCCAAAACAAACAGCAAAAACAGCGCCTCTATTTGAACAAAAGTTCAACAAAACAAGCGAAATAACAATGACAACAACAGCGACAACAAGAACAGCAGCAACAACAACAACAACTACAACATATGCTTGTTCCTGGCTCTGGACAAACTTTACGACTAGCTAAAGGAAGTGTGAACTTTTTGCCATTAAATAAAGTTACAGTCACAGCACACACACAGAGGGGGAAAGAGCGAGACAAAGAGAGGGTGCGAGGAGTGCAGAGGTCCGAAAGGACATGCGATAAATTGCCGCACAAAATCTTTGTCAAATTTGCCATCCCTTTTGACCGCAAATCAATGCAATTGGCCAAACAAAGTGCATTCCAATAAGCGACACATTTACTTGACACACAGAAAATGAAAAAAAAACGAACAAGTTGCAAGTGCACAACGCAAAAGATACCCTGTAAATTAAGTGTTATAAAGGAAGGAGATAAAATTCAAAAGTCTATCAAATATTCTTATTGATAAAATTGAACAACTATCTCAAATTAAATTTATTGCTTAAACAATCTTTGAAGTTCTCTTCACATTCTTCTATTTAAAGTTTAACTCTTTCCTAATTCACACTTTAAATATTATTATTATTTTTTTTAATGAGATAAACTATTCCCCTAAATGTTTGCTTATTCAAGTTCTATATTAAGTCTCTTCTCTTTACTTTCTTACCACATAAGTTTCTCATCATGCCCTTTTCGTTGCACTAAAATATAGTTGAACAACCGGAGAATGCCACAGAAATGTCTACGAAAAATGCGCCGAGAGTTGTGTATGTGATGGACATGAACTTTCATTGCGCACTGTGAGCCCGAGTGTAAGTATGTTGTGTTCGATGTGTGTGTGTGTGTGAGTGTGTGTTCACAATTCAAAGGGCGTCAACGTAAGACATTAACTTTGACATCATACAAATTGCCTTTAAATCGATCAGACGTCGCCCTGAGGTTCATGACATATTGCATTGGCTCGATGAGAGTTTTTCTTTTGTAATGCGAATGGGAAATGTGAAAAACGTGTACCACAGACACACACACACACACACACATGCCCAGACAATGCAGCACAGAAGAGGAATTCAATGGAATGTTGTTGAACATAAGAAGAATGACAGCGCTACATTATTTATGCTACTTACAAATATGCGCGTAATATAAAGTTGCAAAATTGAATTGAAGCGAGCGAAGCGGAGAAGGGAATGCAGTAAATTTAATCGATAAGTTAATCATTAACTTGACTCGATTCCTGCTCAAGTGTAACAAATGATACAAGTTGAACGTGGAGCTCGTAAAAGGTACTCAACTGCAAGCAACTTTGTAAGCTGGTTAAAAGTTAGCTGAGCTTAGCACATTTTCATGTAGTGGAAGAGTGTATGTGTGTGTGTGTGTGTGTATGTTGATTTACAGACATGTCCAGCTGGAAAAGTTATCTCAACTTGGGCAAAACTGATGCTGCCTGCCATGTTGTCATTGGCAGCTCAAGGTGCTCAAGCCAAAACTGCAAAACTGAAAGCTGAAAACTGAAATCTAAAGCTGATGCTGATGTTGAAACTGAGCTGAAGCTGAAGCTGATGTCAGTTGTCTGGTCTGCTGACAGCACACTTTTTAACATTGACTCAGCAGCAGCGGCGAAGAGCACTTCAGATTTGCTGGCAACGTTGCACGTTATCTAAATTACGTAATAAACACGAAGGGGGCAAGGCAGCTTAAGGCTGCTCCATTATGCAGCTGCAAATGGCCTAAACTTTAGCGTTGCCTCCAACATGTTTTCTGCTAATTAATGTCAAAAGCCGTGCCACAGCGCTGCGGCCATTTTGTTGTGCAACCTCACACAAGTGAAATTTAAACCCGGAAGTTTATTGTTGCAACAATGGCGCGCGTTTGCAACGGAAGCGTCGACGTTCCCATTCCCATTGCCATTGAAGTGACCCCCCCATGCAGTCTCGCTGGCCAAGAACTCTCTCTCCTTCTCTTTACACTCACACACACACACACACACACAATAGACAGCAGCCAGAAGGCAAAATGCAGAAGACAACAACAAACAACAACAACAACGGACAGTTCGTGCAACGCTCTGGACATTGCTGTTGCTGCCACCGCCATGCACGAAACTTTTCCTAAATAAAATCCTTCGAGTATAAATGAAATGAAATGCAAACTTTTTTCCGGTAAGCTGACGTTCTAATTGTTTACACACCGATATTCCTCGAGTTCTTCTTCAACTTCATATTGTTCTATTATTCCACTCTCTGTTGTTGTAGTTCTTTTTTTTAAGGTTTATCTGCCATAGCTGAGCGTGGCACTATGTCGATTGTACTCCGTGGGTAAACAGTCTAAGCATGGGGTAGATTAGGTTAAGATAACTTCGAGATCAACAAAACATTATACCTTACTTCCAACTGAACTAACTACAAAACTACTTTTTATAATTTTGATTCATGAACTTTGTCAATAATATATTTCTTTATTACTTGTTCTTGTTGTTTTCTTTTCTGACATAAAACACATATTGAAAGTGACGATCAATTTAAAACATTTTAATTTTAATAAACCTAGTGACATTTTTAAATTCATATCTAAACAAAGATTAAGCAAATATTTACGATAACAACCTTTCACAGCTTTATTATATTCAGCATTAACATGTCATTTGAACGTCGAGCAAACTCGCCTGCGATTTGAATATTTGTTTAGCGAAACTTTTTGGTTTATTTTGCTGTTTTGTTAATTTTTATTTAGCTCGAGGCCAAGTTACTTTTTAAATAATTTAGAACAAATTTGCGCAGTCCACGTGGCTGCTGCTCTGTCCTCTGTCCTCGCTGCTGGGCAACTTTCAATGAAAAACCTAATGAGGAGAGAAGCAGTGGCAAATGCTTAAATATTAAAGAGCGAAAAGCGTTGCAATGGCGGCGATGCGTTTACGTGCTCGTGCCAACATAATTGCGCTTAAAATCGTTTAAGTGTTTTATAATCCGCCCTTTTTTTGTCAGTCTGTATAGCTGCATCAAAGGAGGGGAAATCCTAGCAACAACGCAGAGAACGAAAGAAAAATGGGAAATGCTGAAATGGCTTTTTAAAGCATTTACCATGCAGCCACAGCTTCTCTCTTCCTCCCTCTCTCTCTTTCTCGCTCTTTCTGCTGGTCAGTTAAGGCAACGCTACACGCAAAGCCCTCATCGAAAACCTCACATGACACACTCACTTACACACGCACAACCAACACACCACAACACACACACACACGCTCTTGTCTGTGCCCATTAAAAACTGTGCAAAACTCTGCGCATCGCTAGCGGATTTTCTTCCTTTTTTTTTTGGATTTTTTTTGTTAGCGGGTCTTTTTTTTTTACTTGCGGCTAGAACATGTACTCGAGCCATGCCCACAGAAGCCACCGCCCACTTGCGGGCGTTGTGATGGCTGGACCAACGTTACTGCCATATAAGTGGGTTAATTACGACACAGATCTGCGGCTGGCAAGCGAAAACTTTTTGCGCAAATATCCAACAACGGCCAACGGCCAACGGCACACGCATGAAATGCCAAAAAGTCGCAAATTGTACAAGCGAAATAATCAGGGAAAAATATTGAAATGCCTTTCGCCAGCTGTCTGGAATATTCACGATAATTCTCGTATTAATGCAAAGTTTTCGGAGTTCCATTTACTTGTTGTTGCCCGCATTAATATTTGCAAAAACTACATTTAATTATGAGACTAACAGCTCCATATTTAGCTTATCTTGGACACGTGTTTGCATGCAGATGCATTTGGTAGACATACAGATAGATTTTTGACAACAATTATTATAAATATACGGGAAATATACTAAAGAAATACCAAAGTCTAAGGGCTGTTTATCGATATACTATTACTTTCTACAATAAACCAGATTATCAACCATACCGAATGAAATATAAAAAATACCAACGTTTTAATATGGTATATCAATATACTGTTACATAAAAAATAGACCATATTGTTAAGCAAAGCAAGTACGACTGTGATATACCCCCTGCTCATTTTCAAAATAAACATAACAGTGCGGTATTTTTTTAAATATACCAACTTATAATACCAAAAAAATACTAAATATATACCAAAGTATATATTTTCTTGTTGATATAGTATTACATTTAAAATATACCACATAGTACAAAATATACCATAGAGTTTGAAATATACCATCAACCAAAGGAACCAAGATCTAACTGCAACAAACACATAATTAAACTTTTAAAATAAACTAAAGTCTCTTATAGAATATTAGCAATATTAATCAGTTGCTGAAGAACTCATAGTACAACTGCCTTTGTTTGAGTACTTTTAAAATACCAATTAATGTTGCCATTCAATGTGTGCAGCATGTTATTGTGGCTTTAAAGGAAGCCGCGCCTGGATGCCGCAACTGACACACTTGCCGTAAGGGATATCTTTAGAAATTATTTATGCGATCTTTGAGCGATGCTAACTATGTGTACACATATTTCCGCTCCACATACACACACACACACACACACACGCACATTTGAATATACACAGCTGATACACAAGTTCTTCGCCCATTGAGGTCACAACTGTCTGTTGTATTTGTGTGTTTGTGTGTGTGTGCAGCAAACCCTTCAACAGACCTAAATGCATTTTCTTTATCACACTACTTCAAACCCATACACAGCAGCTGAATAGCACACTCACACACATGCACACACAGAAATACACACACACATTTGCTTATACACCTGTATGTGGCCCAGAGGGCTTTGAAAACCACTTGCAACACCACTTGCGGCAATTGAGAAAAAGTTGCCACTTAAAGCAGAACTTAAGACACTCAAGTGCCAAGCCTCAAGTACACAAACAGATATACAGATATGTATATTAATAAGTATATATATGTGTATGTGTGTGTGGAGATACAAACCAGTTTCACAACAGCTGCCGCTTCGTATGCAAATACATACATTGCTTGCATGTTGCAGCCACTTACGAGATGGGTTAAAGCCGAGTCGCAGAGCCGTAAAGAGAGAGACAGAGAGAGAGAGAGAGAGCGAGAGCTTTGGCTTTTCATAGTTGCAGTTGTAGTAAGAGAGACACATGGAACATACCTGCAAGAGACAAACAAACAAAGCGACAAATAAACAAACAGATACAAAGATACATAAGTAATAATAATGTGAAGCTGTTTGTGGTTGCATCTATGAATATGCATAAACTCGCAAAAAGAAGAGTGTTGCAAGTATCCCGCCCTGTATATAAAACATGCGAGAAGTGTGTTTTTGTGCAACGGGAATTATGCTTATTTAAATGACAAACAAACGAGAGAGACAGAGAGAGAGAGAGAGAGAGAGATGCGAGTCTTGAACACCAAGTGCCTTTTGTGCCAGTATCTTTTACCTAAAGTTATGCATGTATGAGTAAAAGTATCTCAACAAACCGATGACATGTTTTTGCCCTACGGTGTCATGTGAAGCGCTTAAATCTTTTGAAAATATCTAAATTGTTCTCTATGGCTTTTGTGTCAGCTGTCTCAGCCAGACAATGCCATCCCATCTTCCCTCAATCTCTTTCTACTTCTCTCTCGCTCTATCGCTCCCTTTCTAGTGTCTGTTGTGTGTGTGTGTGTGTGACATGCATTATGCTGTTTTTGACTTTGCCACAAACTACACAAAAATGTTGTTGCTACTCGTTGTATGGAGTGTGCCATCTGAAACGAACGAAGTTCATTGTAAGCCGCATTGGGGATTTGCCGCTGTGACAAATGAAATTTATAGTGCTACGGTTCAAAGCTGCAACGTTGCAAATCTCCGTAGTGCTGCAAATCTAATTCATCTTTCAAATTAGCAACACACACACACACACACACACACACACACACATGCTCACTCCCAATGACATGAGCTGACTTTTTTATTCGAGACAAACTGCTAACTAACTTCCAATTAGTCGCTTAAATAAAAGTTGTGCTGCTCGTTAAAGCGATTTATTTAAACTCATATAAATGTGCAAACAGAGCACGGGATTTAAAGCGTAAGAAGAAAATAACATTCTCGGCAATTGCTAAAAATAAAGTAAGCTTTGTTTAAAGTGCCTTGAAATTAACACCATAAAAAAAGGATACGAATATGTTAAGTACGCATTTTCAATTGTAACGACGCCTGTTACTTTATGTATTACATTTAAATGTATTAAATTATTTTGCTTAAGTCAGCTAGTGTCATTGGTGTACTCGCTTTGAAGCGAAGGGAACTTTGTGACAAGCCAAAGCCCCAAAAGTGGCATAAATAATATTTTATAGCATACTTTTCTGCGCTAGCCACAAACTCAAGCACCATTACTCATACGCCACGTGTTCTGTCATATTTATATATAAAGTATATCATTGGCATTCTGTGATTCATTCCAATTGCTTTTGATTATGCATTATGTTGATTAGCTCGTTTGTTGTTATTGTTGTTGTTGTTTTTGTCAAGCCACTTTTTAAGTTGTGCCTTGGCGTCACTTTAATTATATTAATCAAAGGCAGCTGCTTGACAGCTGTTTGCGGTTGAATGCAAAGGACACAAGGACGTCTTTGACTTGGCCTACTCCCCTAAGCTCATATATATTGTTGGGTAATGCTTCAATGATCACAGCGTCCCGGTTCCCTCGCCCCCACTTGCCACTGTCCACTGCTAATCTAATAAGTTGCCTAACAGACCGCAGATATAGCTGCTTGTAATCTTTAAGCCTCTGTCTGTGTGTGTTTGTGTGTGTGTGTGTGTGTGTGTGTGTGTGTGTGCGTGCGGTTTGCGGTGTCTCACACAAAACGTTCGCAGCATCATCGACAAGTATCTTTGTAGTCAGCTCTGCATGTTGTTGTGGTTTATTTTGGAGAGCAAGGCAAGTATGCATGTTGCATTTGTTGCATGTTACATGTGTGTGTGTGTGTGTTGCATGCACTTGCGGTTGCTCAAAGATTTGATTGCAAGTGTAATTTAAGCACGCTTCGTTGGTCAGATACAATTTGGCTTCCATTTCGCCTGACTTGACTTGCTATGCCCAAAATTTCACCATTTTCCTATTTTCCCATTTGCCGTGCACCGTTTACCGTTCGTTTCTCTGTCTTCCTTTTTGCTGCATTTGTTTTAAAATTAAAGCAGCCTTTGTACCACAAACCTTACCCTTGCTGCCCTACTCTGCGCTGGCCTTTTTGTGGCTTGCGACATCACACACACACAGTTGCTAGAGGAGAGGAGAGGAGAACTCATGCAGCGTGCGTCCCCTTCATAGAAACGCTATTCTCGGTATCTGCTGCATCTGAATTGGCGCTGCTTTTCGCCATCTAAGTTATGTGCGGCAACCGAGTTCTGATTAAGCGCAGCACCGCGGGCATTCCGGACAGCAGGATACAGCAATGTGTCTGTGTTAGTGTCTGTGTCGGTGTCTGTGCCTCGCCCCTGCGTCCTTTTATTGAATGACGCTCATAAGTATGCTATAGTTTTTTGTTCTGTTTTACGCTTTTAGGTTTCCAGCAGCATGCTGCAGCAGCAGCTGGCCATTTGTGTGTGTGAGTATGAGTTGAATGAAACAATAATAAACATGGTTTGTAATCAATTTCATAGCCCAGCTGCTTCTCTTTCAACTCAATCAAGCCCTTCCGTTCTTTGCCATCCATCACAATAGCTTTAAACATTTTCAGAGAACTTACTACAACAGCGTAGAAAAGGGTTTGCAAGAGATTAATACTGATATTTGAGCAAGTATGAAAAGAGACTCATTTCCACACAGATAAAACAGACACAATGCGAAGCAAATGCAATTGAACAAACATGAAACAAAAGCTGTTGGCTGATGCAACTGAATGTTATCCATATTTACAAGTTGCTAATTGATGCACAAATAAAAACAAATTATTGTGTTTTCCTTTGTTGATTTAGCCAAAAGTCTTTAGCAACGCTATGAAAAACTTTAATATACTGTCGAATGCAATAATTTGATTCGGTTTTAATTGGATTCCGTGTAATTTGTATGAAATGCAAATGGCATGAAGCAAATGCAATTGCGAGTAGCAAAGTTTATTCAATTACCAACTTAAAGTCTAAATATTTGTCAATTTGTGTATTTGTTTGTGTTTGTATTGGGCAATACGTAGGTATATTTAGCAAATAATTGTCAAGAGGGTAGGGAAAATTGCGTGAAAAAATGGCGCAAATAATTTATTGGGCTTACAATGTCATTAACAATAAATGACCACAAAATGCATTGTGGACAGCGTGCGCGCAAAAACAAACAATAAATATTTAAGCAAGCTGCCAGACATTGTTTAGCCTATTATTATTATTACTATAATATTTGTTGTTGTTGTTGCTGTGGTTGTTGTTGGTTTGACGGTTGTTAATGTTAATTAATTTGAACTAAGCAGCTTATGCATATAAATAGCACTGAGCAAATGACACTGAAGCCCCAACAACAAGATAATTATTAGTTATTTAAACAGCTTTTGTTGCATATTTAATGCAAATCCGTTGCCGATTCATGTAACTGACAGCCAACTGACGCGACAGACAAAGCGAGTGAAATGGCAAAAATGGAATGGGAAATGGAAAATGGGAAATGGAAAATGGACGATGGCCGCTTTCTTCTCTCTGTTCAGCTCAAACAATAAGTACAATGCTTGCGGCAAATATTGATTGTACTTTTGTATACCCTAGAACAAAAGAGGCTTTAGAAATGCTGACCAGAGTTAAGGAAATGATAAGAAGAATCAAAACCGATTCAAATGCAGCATTTGATTGAAATATCTTTGCAATTACAGAGTATCTGCTGTCGCGTTACGTTTATTTCAGTCATTTCGTAGAAATGTGCTATGTGCTTTAGGTCAAACAACAAGTGCAAACATAAATCTTATAATTGCCTGACCCCGATTTGTTCTATCGATAGCGTGAGCTGTATTTTTAAATTGCCAAACAATGGCCGTGCACTTTAAACTCTCTCGCTCTCTCTCACTCTCTATCTATATCTCTGCTTGTGCCCGCGGGCACTCGAGATAAATCACAGGCATAAACCAAAGCAATAAATAATAAATCAGCGCTAACAATTTGCACAGCGCGCTCTCTCTCGTCCCCAAAAACCCCAACAAAGTCCACGAAAAGGGATCCCAAGTCCCGCTGACAACTCTGAAATGAAAGTTAAGCGCTGGGCGGCATGCAGCATGCGGCATGCGGCAAGTGGCATGCAACGCGGCCGCCGACCGCAGGCATTTCTGCAAAATTATGCATTCAGCTGAAATACTATAATGAAATTAATTGCGCGGCTAAAGGGATGTGCAGCAAACAGCAAACAACAGAAGCAGTGTGACCAGAGCAAGCAAAATGTCACTTCAAGTGAAGAAGCAACGCTTAAGTTAATGAGCTCAAGTGCCGCTTAAAGAGCAAAAAGGAATTTATAATTGAAAATTAAGATATTCGCTAGCCATTGTGAATAAAATCAAAGCAGAGAGGTAATATCTTTGAAATATACCGCAAAAATACTAAATATTTCATTTTTTACATTTTCAGTATATACCAGGCAATGTAAAGGTAAATTTTTTTAAAATACTTTCAACAAAATTGTCTGAAATATCTTAGACTACTTACTAGGGGTATCTAGTATATCTAGTATATTTTGCACTTTATGGTATATTTTGAGTGTAGTACTATATCAACGCATAAGCAATGCAACTACTTTTATTTGCCACTCTCAACACACTCACAGATAAAACTGCTAAGCAAATATTTATATATTGCGCACATAAAATGTTTTCTCTTGGACCACTGAAAAGAGCTCTAGAAAGCTCATGAAAAGGTTGAACAAATTGTCTAATAGGCTAAGCACAAAATGCACAGAATATGCTTTATGATAAATGTTGCAAAAGGCATTGCAACAGTTGAGCCAAATGCAATTTGTGTGCACAAATCAAATGTGCAAGTGCAACTGCAACAGAGGCAACATGCAACACACAGCAGCAGCAGCAGCTAGCATAATGCGGCGTGAGTCGTTAATCAAAGTTAAAATGCGTTAAACAAGCGCAACAAACGCTGCGAAATGTGCATTTCGACGCCTTTGCATGCCCAACTGGTCAGGCGAGGCCAGAGGCAAGTCACGAGAGATAGACAGAGAGAGAGCGAGAGAGAAGGGAATTGAAGTTCTGGTTTTGCTGCTGCTGCTGCTGCTGCTGCCGACTGTTGATAGTGTGCATTGCAGCGACTTCCGTTTCCTTTGGCAGTGCTGCCTTTTCCGCACTGTTCACTCGACCCTCTTCCTCTCAGCTATGCATTTCCCTCGACGCTTGCATGTTTGCAAATTTTGAGCTGGCGACGCGTTATAAACAAAGTTTATTACAACGTTTGGCCGCCGGCTGGCATCGACTCGCACAACTCAATGCCCTCTGCCAAAGGGCGGAGGAGAGAGGAGGGAGGAGGAAGGAGTAGAGAACGCAGCCTTAATGCACAAGCATTGTTGCACTCTGTTGGCACTTGAGGCACATAACTTGTCGAAAATTTTATGCGCGCCACGTTGCCGCTGACAAAATGGCGACGGCTCAACAATGTTGTTCTTGTTGCAGTTGCTGTTGCTATTACTGCACTTAGATATGCGATTCGTGACCCCAATAAGAGCACGTCCCCAGACCATATCATACTATAAGTTTGCCATATTTATACACCACATTCGTAATCACATTCAAATGCCAGCCATCAATGCAATTTGTCAGCGCAAGCAACAAGGAAATTGCCGGCAAATTGTTGTAATTGCATGTTTATCAAGATGGATTTCATTAAGCATTTGCATGCGGCAATCTGACAATTGGAATAAAGTCAACTGGAATGGGGGCTATTAGATTGAGAAAGCTACAGAAATGAGACATAAATGTAATAAAGAATATATAAAAATCGAATAAATTTTAGAAAAGCTCTAGTACTTCTGCAGGTTCAACATGAAACAATTGGAAACAAAGTTCAAATGACAAAAATTTTGAATTAATTTAGCAGAAAATATAAATTAAGAGCTGGCAATAAAATACAAAGTTATTGGAATATTAAATGAGAATAAAATTTAACTAAAAATCAATTACAGTTTTTATTGTTTGATATTAAAAACATTTCGAATTAAGCTAATGTGATTTGAATGTAAGCCAAGTTCAATTACTTCCCAATACTGTAAATAGAATACATATTGATTTAAGCCAGTAGAAAATGTTAATTGAAATCTATCAACAAATATAATATTAATTTAACGCAAATGAAATGTAAAATGTAAATTGAATGTCATCAAAGCTCAACAACTACCAATTTTTTGCAATAGAAACCAATTTGAATTAATCTATTAGCAAATCTTAATTAAATTCTACAATTCTGCTTTGCATCTCTTAAATTAGTTTTCCATTATTTAGATTTGTATTCTTGCTGTTTTCATCGTCGAAGAATAGCTTAAAAAGGGCATTTCGAATGAGTTAAGTTCGGTATTTATTAATAAATGGCGCGAGCTGAATAAATTCGAGCTAACAATTCCGTCTTTCAACTGGCTGAACTCTATAGAGCTGACAACTTAATAGAATACAATAGACGAATTGCAATAGAATTGCTTCTTTCACTCTCTCTTCTCTCCTCTATTTTTTGCTTTGCCGGGGATCACTTTGATTGGCAATTGAGAGTTTGCTTCGCAATCGTTTTATTAACGCAATTGCGAATGCTCTGCCAGCTGGCGATAGAATAAGCACAAACTGTGCAAGAAGTGGAGTCTAAAAAAGGAAACGAGACGGGGCGAATTCATTGTGTGTTGTGAGCCTGAGTTCGGGGAAAACGCTTTGATTACGTCAAGGTTCTTGCCAATTGCTTTTTACTTTTGTTGCCATTTCCCGTTTTTTGTTCTTCTTCTTGTTGCAGCAAGCAAGTTTTGGATTTTATTAAATGCCGTCTATTGATTTTGAATGCCGTCGACGACGCCCACAAAAGTTTGCGCCAACCCAACAACAACAACAGCAACAACAATTTTCTTTAGCCAACTACACGCTCGTTGTACTATGTATTTTAATTAGAAATTTCCCACTCAGTTTCAGTCTCAGACTCTGGATGGGCTGTCAGTCAAAAGCGCAAAATATTTGAATTAGCAGCTAACGTTTTATGCCTGGCTAACAGTGCGTATGACTGCCTTACATTTTTGATATACAAATATGTGTGTGTAGTTGAGCTAAGCTCGTTAACTGGCAGCCAAAAACTTTGCCCTTGTTGTTGCTGCTGTTGTTGGTGTTGTTGGTGTTGTTGGTAAAAAATCATCTATGACGGCAACTAATTGCAGAAACACTGCGTATACGTGATACGTGCGTACATTTAATGAATTTAATTAAGTTGATCACAAAAGCTTCATATCAAAAGCATAAAAACGGCTAAACATTTCACAAACAACCAACTTTTCTCTGCGTGGGACGTTCCCATATTTATGTGTGTGTGTGTCGGGGTATATGCGTGTGTGTGAGAGAGTGTGAGTATCAGTTGTGTTGCCTAAAAAGCATCAGCAGCTTAAGGACCAGCTTTGAGTCATTCTCTTCCCTGCTTTGGCACATATCTTCGTTAAAAGTTCTTAAAACTTTACTTGGCTCTCTTCTTTATTCCTCTTTCCTTCTCTCTCTCTCTTCTCCCTCTTGCCTCTTCTTTCGTCTCAAAGTGTCAGTGCAGGACTAAGTGTCCTGGCAATGCAGCTTGGCACTTTGCCTAGGCATACATACAACAAAAGACACCATTTTTTTATTTGCCCTTCCCTTCCTTCCCTCGTTCGTTCTTCGCTTTGTTTGTTTGTGCTACATCTAAAATTTCGAAAAATATTTCTAATTAAAACTACATACAAGATTCTCAATTGCTTTTCTTTTCCTTTCGTTTCGTTCCTTCGTTTTTACTGCCTTCAAAAATGTAATGCAATTAGAGCTTAAGTTTAGCTAAAGTTTCACAGTTGTTTCTTCGCAATTCTTCGACTCCCTCGACTGTTTGTTGTGCTGCTTCTGTTGTTGCTTTGTTGCATATTAGTTGCAGTTGCTGCAACTTTATGATGAGTCTCATTAGTCTCTTGGCAACGTCTGCTGTGCTCGCTATGTTTCTCAACTTTTCCCTTACTCGATTCCCTCTAATCAATTGCACGGTTAGTGCACTTCTGAGTGCGAGTTAGCAACCAAAAAAAAGAAAATAACTGCTGCGCTCTGCTTTTGTTTGCCTTTCTTATGTGAACAATATGAGAGCTAAGTATGTTATCTATATCACTAATTGCAATTTCTTTATTTATTTCAATTCATTAAGCGATTGAATAACTAGATATCTGCTTTGTATTATTAGTTACTTGATTAGCTTCGATAAACTAACAAGTTTTTACAGCTATCTTATCAATTCAATGGAATATTAGTTGCTTTAGCTGGTATATTTTGTACTCAATGGTATATTTTGAATGTAGTATTATATCGAAGTACCAAATATAGCCTACAGTATATATTAAGTTAGCTAAAAATCTGATATCATTTGCTCTTTATGGAATATTTTTTAGATGCTGTACTTTACCAATTAGCCTTTAAGATATTTTTAGTATTTTTGCTGTACATTAAGTTGGTATATTCTAAATTGAATGCCTCACTGCTTTGCTTTTATTTACAATGGCTTCAGCTTTTTTACTTGTTATTTGTTATATTACGTTTCTTTTAGCTAACAAAACGCATATTTCACTGCTTAATTTATTGTCACAGACATTCGGCTTATTTATTTATAAGCCTAAAGTCAATTTACAATTTAAGTCGATATCAAAATAAGCACATTTAAGCTTGATGCGACATTGTCGCTTCCGCTAGCTCTAGTTCTTTTTCTCCTACTTCTCTCTCTTCTCTTTCTCACTTGATCTTTTACTACTTGTGCCGCACTTTGCATCTGCATATCTGCGTCTTCCTGTTCCTCTTGGCAGCTAGTCAGAGTTTGAGTTATGCAATTTTGCAGTACGCATCTTACACACTCTTAAGCTGTAACTGCAATCCAGATCCGGCTCATGCCATAAAGCCACAGACACACACACACACATACAGAGAGAGAAAACCGCAATTTATGCAAAAATTTATGGTTGCCCTGGCGCACTTCCTGCCAAGCCCTGCCCGAAAAGTAAAGTAAACCCAAAGAATTGTTCCTTTTTATCGAAAAACTTGGCACTCGCCATGTACACACACACACACTCACAGATAGTATTTTTCCATTTTGTGTGTGTGTATTGAAAACGCATCGAGATGATGTTAAATAAAATTCGGTCGCACTTAACTAAGCAGCTTTTGATGTGAGGAGGCAGGCAGTTTTACCAAGGCAACCTCGCAATAAAATCCACAAAACGAACGAAAACTCAACTCGACTCAAATTCCAATTTCAATAAAAAGACTAAACGCACTTGAGCGTAATTGCAGCCATGAAGTTTGCACCACACATGTCCACACACAGTCCATATGTGTATGTGTGTGTGTGTGTGCAGCAGAGTGAAAATGCATTTTGCAATAAAATATGCGTCAAAATTTAAATGAAAAGCTGCTGCTGTTGCATTCTCGAGTCGAGTTCTTGAGCCTGCTTTTTCTCAATGGCAGTTTTAAAGTGTCGCTCGGGTATTTTGGCATAGAAAATGCTACTTTGCTGCATAAATTGAGGCTCGTCTGTGGCTTTAGCTTATCTGGCCAAAAGCCTTGCCTGCCAAATTCAAACTGCCTTCAGCTCATCCTCTTCCTCTTCATCTTTCTCTGACTCTGACTCTGATTGGGGTTGTGATTTGGATTTGGATTTGGTTGCTGTGTGTCGTCGTCGAGTTTGCTTGTCTTTGGCCCCTTTTGTTGCACTGGCGCTTGTCATTCGCATTGGACAAGGCGCTAAATTGCCACAGCAAAGCCTAAAGCCAACGGCCACAGTTACAACTGCAGCAAGAGATACAGTTGGAGATACAATTGCAGTGCCAAACACAACAGCAACTGCAAACGCGCAGCACTTTGATGTTGCCATTAAATTAGCCCAAAAGCCAATGACTGCTCAGCCTGAAAATGCGGGCTAAATTGCGCACACACAATGAGCACCAAAGTACAGTGAAATGCGCCCAACAAAGTCACAAAAAAAGAAAACAGTAAAATTTAAGTAAAACAAGCAAGAAAGCTACAGTTGAGTGTGCTCGACTGTAAGGCATCCCACTTACCAAAACAATGTGGTAGTATTCTTGAAATATACCAAATATAATACCAAATATACTAATGTACATATTGTCAAAATATACTATAGAATACAAAATATACCAGATTTTTAACCAAAGTAATATACTGAAAAAATAATGAAATATACCGATGGTTATATTTGGTATATTGATATACTATTATACTATTAGTGAACACAGACAGAGTGTGCTCAACTATTATTTTACTGAAAAGAATACTACAATATATCGAAAGGTATATTTGGTATATCAATGTACTATTAAGGCGGTATTATTTTAAAAATATACCAAAATAATATACTGAAAATACTGATACTATACCGAAAGTTATACTTGGTACATCAACATACTTTTATATTATTTAAATACTTAACTAACAACCAAAATATTTTGTAACCGAAAATGTGCTAATTAAATTGACCAAATAAAACTTTGAAAAAAACAACGTATAATACAAAAATGTGCACACAAATTGCAGCATAATAAATGATCAACTTTTTAAACAGACATCAGTTTGGTTTTACACCCAAAAACACAAAAAAAAAATGGAGAACGAAGAGAAAAAACCAGAACACAGTCTGCGGTTAAATATGGCCATAATTCAGGCAGAAACTTTGCATAATTTAAGCGCCCGGCTTAAAATATAAATAAAAGCATTTTGCATACATTATAAGCCGATTCCCCCAGCCCTCAGCTCGGTTCCCATTTCCCATTTACCGCAGGGACAACAATGTATCCCAGCAGCAACACAAAAGTTTGTCACATAAATATAAGCACATTTAAATTTTCTTTAATTTTCCAAATGAATTCACATTTTTGGCTGCATGCTGCGTAGCCCTGGGAAGTTGCCACAAACACACAACAGAGAGAGAGAGAGAGACACAACTGAAGCGACATGTGTGCAACGAGTGAGAGAAAAAGAGGAAAGGGCGGAGGAGCATTGTGTGCAATGCGCTGTTGAAGAAAAACATATTGTTAATGGAGTCGAGAGCATGTGAAACAACATAACAGGCGGTCACTTTTTTTTTGGGGGGGGGGGTCCTTGTTTAAACTTTAATAAGGCCTCGATCGAAGGAGTTGACGGTGCGTGTGTGTGTGTGTGTGCTGTCATTATTTACATTAACACGAACTGAAGTTGGAAGAAAAGTCTCGCAGCCTCGAGTCTGTCACATGCCAAAAACTTTTGCCACCTAAGTTGCGTAAAGTGAGCTAAATTCTTGCCTAACTACACGAAGGAGTTAAGCGAAGGAACAACGAGGAGCTGCTTCAAAAACAATAAGCATCAGCTTGGAGTAAAGCTGACAGTTAAATGACAGCGCACGTCTTTGGCTCTCGGCTGCGTTTAATTTAAATGTGCTGCCTAACATAAATTTGTGGCACACATAATGTATACGTAATGCCAGAGATATTGCGTATACGTAACACAGACAGGCATGTCTGGCATGCGCTTATCTACAGCTGGATTTGCATTGCATTTACACCGTTTCGCCTTCGCTTTTGGCATGCATGTCTGTGTGTGTGTGTGTGTGTGTTTTTTTATGCGCCGTAAACACTTGATAAAATTCACATAAATTTTGATATGCCCGCCGCCGCCGCAGCGATTCCCCCGTCAGCGGTAAATCCCCGCCTTTTGAATTCGATTTGGCTTCACACATGCCACACGCTAAAAGCCTTTTTGCCCCATTTAACTGCGCCACGTTACGTTCGTTACGTTTACTTTGCTTTCCACTGCTTTGCATTGGTTTCGTTTCGTTTCGTTTCGTGTCGAGCGTAAAAAATCTGCGTTTTTCGCCAAACAACAAGCCAAAAATAAATACCCATAAAGACCAGCCACATTTCTCCCCCTTTTCACTAAAACTAAACAAATTTCAACAATGTTTACACGCTCTCGCTCGCTGTCCCTGGCATTCGTCATAAAATTCGCACACTGAATTCAATAAAATTAATAGTATAAACTGTTGTTTGACTAACGGCTAGAAATTAATTAGAATAAAAGCTCTGTGCATCTAAATAACAATTTGCCATTTAAATAATTGACAAATTGCATAAATACGCATGTATTTACTTATTTAAGTGCCGCTGGTTAAACTCTTTGATTAATTCAGTCGTGCAGTGACCACAGTTAAATTAACTATGTAATCTTTAAAGCGAGAATACGAATATTTTAATCTATATTCAAAATTTGCTTAGCTTAACAAATTAAAGAACTTTAACATTACTGATTACTTATTTTTTTTACTAAGATTTCCTTATAGGATCTGTTAAATAACATATGTTTCAAAATCTTTTTCAAAAGTAAAATGTTCAATTATATTTTGAAACCAATAATAGTTTCCCAGCTTTGAATACTCTTTAAATTTTTTTGCTTTACTTGCGACCTACTCAAATTTCGAGCATGAAAATAAATCCAACAATGAATTTTTTCCAAATTTTTGATACTTTTCATTCAAGCAAATATAACAAAAGTGTATTGCATTACTTTATGAGCATCAATAGCTGCATTTGTGTATTGTATTTTTAGCAATTTTTGCATAGATGTTGTGTCAATGTTTTATGGCCCGTGGGCAGACGATGGCAACGGCAAAAGTTTTTGGCCAATTGTTTTATGGATTTTTGACTGCAAATCATGATTATTTAATACGAATGAAAATTGAATGTGCAACGATGTGCATTGAGCAAAAGGAAAAAACAAAAGCCAATAAAATATTTGAGATACAGCAGCAGCATAAATATATATATATATATATAAATATCGATTGATAAAACGAGTTACGCTCTTTCTCTGCCTACACAATAAATCTGAATGTGATCTAATGGAAATCAAAAATAGACACAAACTATGCAAGCCAAATACAAATATCTTTGTGCAAGTTGCAGGATGCAAGTTACATGTGGCATATCCATATCCATGTGGCATAGTCGTAAATTCGATTTATTTTTTGTGGGGGGGGACAAGGACATGGCGACAAGGACTCAGGTGAGCCATAAAAATAAATCTGCCCGCATTTACGCCGCCTCGTTGGCTTTTTGCATATTTTATGCTTGCTGTCGTGTCGAGTCGGCTTTTTACTCTCTCCAAATACTACAAAATAGTTGTTATTGTTGCCAGCTCTTCGTGTTGTTGTTGATTTTATTGATTTCCCGGTGTTTCCTTCTTGTTTTTTTTTGGCTTTGTTTAGATTTGCATCCCGACTGCTGTTGTATGCAGATAGAGCCTAAAACCCAGTCAGCAACACGCGTTGGGCGAAAATGGTTTCCCCTAAAAGTTAAGCCACTTTACACTGCACAACACAACACAACGGAACACAATAAAAGCCCAGAGAATTGTGTTTGTGTGTGTGTGCGCACAAACAAACCATAAAAACCGCACATAACATGTTTCAGCTCCGAGTCGGAACTGCGACTCTGGGGCCAGAGTCCAATGGCCAGTTGCTCTTGCAGTTGCAGTGTTGCAGTGTTGCTGTTGCTGTTGTTGGAGTGCCGCACCTGGTAAATATTTACCTGTGCAATCAAATTTAAAATATCAACACAGTTGCACAACGCACACAGCAGGCGCCTCCTCGCCAAAGAATTAACTGTTTAAATATTTTAGGCAATTAGTGGCACCAACTACAACAGCAACAGCAACATCAACATGAACAACACCAACCAACAGCAGCAGCAGCAACACAGAAGCAACAGAGCAGCAAGCCAAGCAGTCGAGCAACCTGACAAAGTACAAAAGGCACGCGCTCAAATAGCTGAGCGAATATGGAAATGAAAATGGAAAACTGCAAGACATGAGTGCAACTGCAGATGCCCTGTAAAGTCTAAGACAAGGAACTGCAGTAGTAAAGAGTAAAAGAGTATGGATAAAGTGATCTATAGTTATTGTCTAAATCAAATAAATTATTTGCTCAACAAAATTCTAATTAACGAATCTAAATTTGTCCGCTAATTTTTGGAGACTAAAATAATAAGCCTTATAAATCAGTTCATACAAACAATAAGAATCATTGAAAGTTTAAGAAATCCACCCTAAATAACATAAACACTTCGCAGTAAAAATAATTGAAATAAGTATTCAAATAATTTTAATATTTTGTATTAACAACATTCACTTAGATTAATGTTATTTTATTATAAAGTGGCAAAAGTTGGTTTATTCCTTAATAGGTATAAAATTGATTTATTGTTATTTAAATTGTTATTTAAGTTGCCCACTCTTGCATACTCCAATTAATAAGAAATAGAGACTTCTTTGATAAGCAATAGAATTTATAAAAATGAAATTCTTTACCTTCATTACAAAAAAGTTATTGACGAAAGTTGCACAATAATTGAATTTTCTTTTTTGAAATAATCTACAACAGTTTTTGTATAGAAATTCACAATAATCTAATTTGAATGTGTACTCTAACGAATGCTCGTTAACAAGCAAATACAATTTCATAGAACAAATTGAATTAAATTACAAGATAATTAAATTTTCTTTTCTGAAACATGCATTTTAAATTCACAATAATTTGAGAGAAATATCTTCTAAAGTCTGCTAATAAAATGTTATTGAACAGCTTGCATTAAATTACAAAATTACTTAATTTTCCTTTTCTGTATTATTTTATAGTAGTTACAGCATTTAAATTCATAATAATTTCTGCTGGAAATACCCTCTAAAGTATGCTAATCATGCGCTCCCTTGCAGGCAAACAAAATGAGGGACGGATATGAGTTTTGAAGTGTTTCATGGCAGAGTGCCAAGCGGCCAAGACTATCTCAGTGCCCAGATACCCTGTACTCCCAGTACAGCCATTTGCATTTGGACATAAGCTGCAGCAGAGCGGCAAAAACAAAATGAAGAAGAAGTGCAGAGCTTGAGGGAGCAACAAAGTTATGCAATCCGGCGCTCTGGTGGCGTCAGCTTGAAGCATGAAGCACGAACCAAAAGTTACTTCATTTACATGGTGTGCACTCAAAGAAGTGCAGCTCGCACTCAGAGTCAGGCATTCGCATTCGCATTTGCACGCGAGACTCGGTGGCAAAAGTTTGCCAATATATCAGGTGCTTAATAATATAAACAACAGCAACAACAGGTAGCAGACAGAAGACTGAAGACTGAAGAAGAAAGGCACGCCCAAAGCTCTCTGGCACAATGCTTCAATGACTTTGGCAACTTTTTCACGCAGCGCATGTAATGAATGAGACTTTGTCTGCTGTTGTCTAATAATGGAGAAAAGTGTAAGGTATTTGCGCAATTAAATGAAATTGAAAAGGATAATGGATAGTGAAGAGTGAGTACGTATGGGAGTGGAGCTTCAAATGAACACTCTCTAGCACTGGTCATTAACTAAGGGTATGACAATGTGGAACGTTGGCTAATGGCTGGCACTTTAATTGAACTGCGCCCATTTAGAAGTGCAGCGATCTCCTCCTCCTCCTCTTCCCTTTGCATGGTGCAAGTTATGTGCACTATCATAACCTCTGTCAGCTCATTTGCAACACTTGTTGTCAGTCGACGAACGCACCATTAGCCATTAGCCAACATGCAACAACAAACACTAAACAGCTTCGCAACACTTCGCACGTTACGTATACGCGGCGTGTTTCCAAGCTGTTGCACACTTTCAGCCTCACTAAGCAGCTGCTTGGCTATACACTGCTTGTTGTTGTTATTCTGGCTTTTGTCTTTGTGTACCAGTTGTTGTTGTTGTTGTGTTGCGTTCGCGCTTCAATTACCATCGAGTGCTTACGACTTTTTACTAACAGTTTCAATTATTGATTCAACTTAATTGATAAATGTGTTAAGGAGAGAATTTGCGATCAGATAGGCATGGTAAAAGTTATGAACGAAGTACTTTCATACTTTTCCAAGAACGGTCTTTGAAGCAATATTTGCCGATTGTAGATTCTTCGCACTTCTTCAAAGGGCAATCCGATTTTGTTATCAATTTTAGCATTCGGCAAAGAGAGAACTCACTGATTGGCACTTTTGTACTTCGACCACTGCGATTAGAATCGAAAATAAACTGATTTTTCATTGCGTCACACTTTGGAACTCGACTAAACTATTCCAACAGTCGTCGAGATCGTGAAAGTCGCCGAAATCTGTCAATCGACAGAACAGAAAAGATTAGAATTCTATTATTGCATGCGTCAAAAGTCGCGCAATGAAATTTTTCGTTTTCATTTATAAAGAGATTAGGAAACATTGCAAAACAGTACCTCAAACAAATTTAGCAAGTTTTTGCCGCTTTGAGACTCTGATAAGAACTGTAAGCATCGAATATACAAATGAATTTAGAGAGGAAAAGTATTAAATAATTGAAGCAAAACAGCAACAATATACGATGAGAAAACTATAATACTAAAGCGGATTTATTTTAAACACTTCCCTCAACATATGCGAGAATTTAACTATTTTAAGTTTTTATTATTTCAAGCATTAATTTCTTAAGCACTTTCAGCTGCAGCTTAAATTGAATCTTTGCAAATTGTCCAAACTCTTTTCGGTTTGAATAAATGTTTCAAAATAAATCATACCTCAGGCAAATTTGTATAGTTTTTATTGTGTGTGCTGCTAACAAAAAAGCCGAAGGCAAACTCTCAGCCCGAGTAAGTTATTATAGAGACTCAAAAGTGTGCCCTCGATCGAGTTTCAATTTTGCGATGGGCACTGCTTTTACTTTTATTGAAATAGTTTAGTTAAATGCTGGACCGCAGCACGAGTATCTCACAGAAACAAGCAACCACAAAACCGACCCCGATTCTGTTTCTCTTTCCGTTTTAAAAGGGGGGCGGGCGGCGCATCATGTAAACACTTTGTAACCGACTCCTGATGCAAAACTGGTTGAACTAAGCAGCTTTTGACAATTTGTTGAAAGTATCCTGATGCTGCTGCAGCGTTTCTATTCTCCAATTCCAGCAGTTGCTGGTGCTGCTTTACTCTCGAAAGCAACTCGAGATGCTTTCGCCTGCATAAATACATTTAAATAACAAACAGCAATATGTTACGTATACGCAATGTTGTGTTGCTCCACAGGATGCAATGCCTTTTGTTGTAAGCATCGTTGTTGTTGTTGCTGTTGTGACCGCCCCATGATTGCATATTTTTAAGCTACTCTCCACTTTAATAATGCTTTTTCGGTTAGTTGCTGCCGGAGGTTGAAGCTGGCCACAAGTTGGTTGCAACCACAGTTCGTTGAACGTCGCCCGTCGCCCGCTTGGCTTTTTTAATGAAGTTGCGTATACAATGCTGGGGAGAAGGATACCGGATACGGAAGTTTTGGCATTACCTGCATACCGAAAAATCCAAGAGCGAGAGAGTGAGAGAGAGACGGAGAGAGACTGGCCTGTGTGCAAGTTATTTACAGCACATAACTGCAGACAGCAGAGAAACACAGCAGAGGAGTGTGAAGGCGACAAGTCTCTCCCTCTCTTTCTCTTTCATTCCGTTGTTGTTGGGTGAAGAGCCTTTGAGTTCATTAGTGCTTGAGTTTGAGCTATGTGTGAGGGGAGTGTCAGCTATGCAAATGAAACTGTGAAGCAATTGCAATTGCAGTGTACTAAATAAAAACGAATGCAGTTCATTTTTAATATCCTGCGGCGGCAGCTGTCGGCATTTGCCACAAAAGGCGGCGGAAATTAAAACTCAATATTCGAGTGATTGCGCTGCAGCGTTAAAAGCCACCAAAGGCACACGCCCATTCTCTCTCTCTATCCTCTCTCTTCTCTCTTTCATGCTTTCTCTTCTCTCATTGCCAGTGCCATTCCAACTTCTTCAGCTATTTGACTTGAACCCTGGCAGCGCACACAAAAGTGCGCAATTGAGGCGGCAAATCAAATGAAATGCAACGAAACGTGCCAGCAACACACGCACTTCCACACTTCCATACACAAAGCACACCTCTCCTCACCTCACTCCTCCTTCTCCTTCTCCCACTCTCGTCTCTCTCTTTTCGGTAAAAAGTTTCAACGGCAATCGTTTGATTTTGGCCAAGTGCAGCTGCGTCTTTTCGACATCTTTGCTATCTTATTCCATTGCCATTTGCTAAATGTTAATGCCATTTCAATTGTTCCACCCTCCTCTCATTCACTCCCGCCCCTCTCTCTCTCTCCTCTCACCCTTCTCCACTCACGCTTTGCTGTCGCCAGCACAAATCTCATTTTATTCGATTTCTCTTTGAGAGGCGCATACCCTTTAACTGCGCTCCGTTAGACATTTTTGACTAAGCTTTTGTTTAAGAAATAAGTTTAAATTTCAGTATCAACTATTGTAAGGAGAATTCAATTGAAAAAATAATGCTGACTAAGAGTAAAACGAAGATAAGAATCATTCATTATAACACATATTAATATAAATTTAAAGTAAGAGCTTTGAAAAGCGAAATTAAGTTGAGGAAAGAGTTAGAATGCCACAATCAAATACTACAAAAATTAACTGCAAGAGATCTTGAGTGAATGCTAAAAAGATGAAAATAATATATTTAATAATCACTATTGAAAGGCGACATGATTCCTTCACTTCATTCAATTCAATTTCATATATCAAACACTTCTCATATCTCAACACTTTTTCGAGGATATCTGGCAGTCGGTGACAACGTTTTTATTTGTTCTTATGCTTTTGTCAATCGCCTCACGCTTTTTGGTCAATATCAAAAGGCGGCAAGTGTTATGTGCATATCATATATCGCATATTTCAAGCAAAGAGCTGCGTCAAGTGTTTGCCAAACACTTTGAAATTGATATGGCACACTGACTCCCGTTTGAGCAAATAATATTTTGGGGCTTTTGGCTTTAATAAAGAGCGCACAATATGCTGGATAATCTGACCAAAAGAAATTGAAACAGTTCTTGAACAGTTCTCGCCATATGTATTGAGAAATTACCTGAGTCAAACACCCAAACATGAGCAAGTTAGATAACTTCTTCTTTCTCTCAATCTGCATATCAACTAGACGTTCCCTCTCACTCTATTCCTCTTTCTCTTTCTCTCCTCTATCCCTGTCTCTCCCTATCGCATTGCTATTTGCATAATTTGCCAGCAGCTGCAAACTGCAAACTGAAATTGATCCCCAGTCTGATTGCATTGACTTGAGACTTTAACTTTAATCCTGGCAAAATGTTTATTTGACCAAAGTCAATTTCTCATCACTCGCTCGCTCAACAAAATTTAATTGCTTCACCCCCTCGGGCAACTATTAAAACATCGTCTAAAGCATTATCTGTCTTATGAAGTCGCCGCCTGCTTTTTGCTTTAAGCAAAATGCCCAGCATCATTTAAAGGCACATTAAAAATGTTATGTCATTAGAATGATGCGCACGTTCCGTGGGCCACATTGATTGATAGACTGACTAAATGGCTTGAATGCCTGATTGATTGACTCTCTCGCACTACTCGCTACTCTCTACTCGCTACACGCTACACGTACGCACATGTCCCACACGCAAGCCACGTTCTTTTAATACCCTATCGTGAGGGGTAAATCAACTATGTGAGTAAACTAAATTTGGTTTGGTGCTATTTTAGTAGAAATAATAAAATATATAATCTTTGTGAGATGCTGCATAGAATATAACTGAATATGAAATTCAAATATTTATTTACATATTCCAAAGCTTGTTGAATAAAATATAACATAGCGAACAGAGGCTGCGAGATTGTGTTTAGTATATTTATTTTAATAATCCAAAACTTGTTTGAATACAAAATTACATCGCATCATTTTTGCTCAATTCAAAATTCTATAAAGTGACTAGAAACTTTAAAAGTTGGTAATTTAAAATGTGAACTTATGCATTCTTTGGAAATATTATTAAAATCAAAAGAGAATCTAGCATATATAAAGTGAATAAAGCAAATAATAAATATAATAACAAACAAGTTAGAAAGCAACAGTCATGTATGCTCTACTTTAAGATAATCGCTATCCATCCATAAGAATCAACAAATGCGGCTCAAATTTTAAAATATACGAAATTAATATACCACAAATACACTCCAAATATATCAAAGGCTTCATTTAGTATATTTCTATTGTAGCACATTCAAAATATACCATAGAGTGCAAAATACACCGTAGAGTGTAGTAGTAAATGTAAATTAAATGAAATGTTCAATAAATTATTAATATTGTGTATCTAAATTTGTACTTTTCTATACCTGAAATAAAATTCATAGCATGAAATCATCTGGCTTTAAGAACTAAACTATTTCACCGTAGTATTTGGCATTAATAGAGCATTACAGCTTCGCCTATGCTCTAAACATTAGTGCTAGGCCTTTCGGGCTTATTTTTGTTTTGTGTTACATGTGATTTGTTTTTACGCCAAATTGCATAAAACATCCGGAATTCGGGATGCGCAGTTTGTGCGTGCCTCGATTTGTATTAAAGTTCCCTGATGCCTATTCAATATGCCAAGAGGAAGCGAGAACCGCAGTTCAGTTGGCGTTGGCGTTGGTGTTGGCAATGGGCCAATAATGAGCCACATGGCTGACTCAAATTAGCTGCTTGTCTGAAAGCAGTTTACATATGAGAGCACACGCACATATTGAATGGGAGAGAGAGAGAGAGAGAGAAGGGGGAAGAAGCGCAACTGATTATGAGACAGGACAGCAGAAGCTGAAGGCTTAAGGCTTTCGCAGCAACGAGAGCTCGAGGCTCATGCATAACACAAACTTGATTAACGTGCCACATTGATAAGTCAAGAGGAGTAGGGGGAAAGTTCTGGGTGTCAGTTGCAGTGTGAACGTCGCATAAATAAAGCAGTGACGCTGCCCGGAGGCAAGAGAGAGAGAGAGCGGCTGCTGCTGCTGCTTATTGACAGCAGCTCATCAATAAAAGTAAAGGCAGCTGCCAAATGAATTCATTAAACTTCTCACGGAGCGACTGCAGTTTCATTTGCATGTTAACAGCTTGTAAACAGAGAAGCAGCAAAAGCAGCAGCAACAGCAGCAGCAGGACAAACGCTTAGGCACATTTCCTGTCCTTTCTCCACTTTCTCTCACGCTTTCACCCATTTTGCGCACGTTGCTTGTGCTGTCAGATCGTCGCTGCTTGCATTGAAGGCTGGCAACTAATTAAAAAGTTAAACTCGCATGCCTTTAACTTTGCACAAAGTAATTAAAGTTGGCGCAACGCCAAAGGTAAATGTCTGTACAACTGCATGACTATGTGAGTGTGTATGTTCCCCTCTTATCCCCCCTTTCACTCACTGTACTGTGTGCACAGCGAGTCAACTGAACTTTTCACATTTACATTTCACACCTGCACGTGTAAAAAGTTAACACACGATTCTTAGAAAGGGGCGTCGACGGCGCCGAAAAAGAATTACCGAAAAATTTTATTGCATAACCTTAGGCGCAGTGCATTAAAAACTTTTTATATACTCGCACACAAGCATTACATTAAACATTAACAGCCCAAATCGCTTAACTTATTACGACCTGCTAAATGGCAACAATTCAAAAAGGAAAGTTTTACGAAAATATGTGGAGCATGAAAACTTCAATTGCATTGTGAAATTTGCGCTTTTTCGCTGAATTATAAAATAATGTTCATAAGAGAGCAACACTTTACTTTCATAATTAAAATTATTATTCAAATATCAAATTTTATTAATATATTTAAATCTCTTCTTCTTTCATATTTGCAGAGTGTGCTCGGCTGGAAGAATGATAGCAAAATAATATGGCATTATTTTAAAAATATACCGAAGAAATACTGAATTGTACTAAGAGTTATATTTGGTATATCGATACATTTAATAACGAGATAATACCATTCTACCCTTTTGGGTATTATTATTAAAAAATATACCAAATTAATATACCGACAAAACTGAAATATACTAAGTATTGTATTTGGTATATCGATGCATTTAATAAATAAATAAATAAAATACGATTTTAGCCTTTGGGTATTGTTCTTAAAATATACCGAAAAAAATACTGAAATATACTAAGTGGTTTATTTGGTATATTGATACATTTTATGAGCACACAAATGTATAATATCCTTCTTCTTCTTCTTAAAAATAAAAATCTGTATTTATATATTCCTTCATTTAATTAAAAGCAAAGGGCATGTCAGTATAAACTGTCTTAAACAGAAACTTGACAGTAAATAAATTAGCATATCTCTGCTGTTGTGCCCTATTGTTTTACTCGTTTATCACAAACAGATCAATTTACAAATATCCAAACTAATTTAAGCGCTGCACACGCACAGTGTTTGTTTAATCTAATTTCAATGCTTTAAATAAATTGAATGGCCAACGGCACGGGACACATTGATAACGCCCACACAGATGCTGGGCAATGAATCAAAATATGTTAAGCGGCTTAGGCAGTCGAGCGAAATGTAATTAAATTCAGATTGACATAACAACACACACACACACACACACACACACACACATACGTATGCATGCAAATGTGCGTTGAATTTACTTAAAACTTGCTCTTTGAGTTTGACGTTTATCTTGAGCCCATCAAAGCGCGTGTCGAGTCCCAAAACAACTTGACTCCATAGTTGGCCATCTCTCAGGCTCAGGCTCAGTCTCAAATTCAGTTTTGGTGCCTTAAATAGACTAATTAAATTTTAATAGATTGCCTTAAGTTGCCATAGCAGCTTGCGCTAAATAATTCAATCGCTCAATAGCCAAAAATCCATTGAAAGCCCAAACTTGATGACCATTATGGCACAGTTAACCAACCTTAACCCCCCCGAGGACTTTGGACTTTGTCTTGTTTGACTAGACAAATCCGAATTATTGACGGATCTAAAACACGCGGTAAACAATCTCAATAATGCACATTGAATTATCATCGAAGTTATGTAATGAATGGTTAATGTCAAATTAATTGAATACGCTACAAGCTGTGGGCGATTCAATTCAAGTTAAATAGATTTTCAATGCAATTAAAGTTGGTCTACAAATTGGCTAATATCAAAGATGATTAACAGCTATGAAAAGACCAAAGGCATTTCCACTAAATGCGCAACAAGTTGATTAATCAAAACTCCAACTAAACTGGTAGATGAGGCTGACATTATTTTTATGTTTACGTCTTAATTGAGATGGGCGCGATAATGTGGCCCTTGTCTTCACTCGCGTCTAGACTGTCGCAGCACTCAATTAGCAGTGCAATGAACTACTGTCGTCTCGTCTTCTCTCCCTTTTGACTTCCACTTTAATCACTATAATCATGGGCATTTAGTGCAACTTTTGCCAGCAGACAAAGTAGCTAAAAGCCGCTTAATGAGCCGCCAACTGAGCTGAACTGAACGTCGTCGGGGCCAACTAAAAGTCTTTTCAATAACTTTGTTGCAACATCAAAAGCAAAGGCGATGGCGTTGGCGATGGCGATGGCAGCGATAAAGTTTTAGCATATGCTAATAATTGTGGCATAGATTAGCGCACAAGTTGCCAAGACTTTTGCCTCCATTATGCGGTTCAGACAATGTGCAAAGTGAGTGCATAAATATGCTTATGAAGTGCATAATGCACTTTTGATTCAGCTTTACCTGTTCTCGCTGGCTGCTAACATGGCGTATGATTAACATGTTTTAAGTGTGTTGCAAAGGAAAGTGTTGAACGTTAAAAGTGCCTTACAGCAAAAGGGAAATCTAATTTAAAGTCAAGGCTTTCTATTCTCTCATTTTCGACTTTTGGGCAATAGTTCAACAAAGCAAACTGGATATGTGCATATCGCCATGGGCAAAAAGCAGTGCGTGCAACGTTGTCAAAGTGAATGGACGAAAGTTAGCGACAACGACAACGACAACGACGAGGACAGTTGCAGTTCCAGTTGTACGTGCCCCGCTTTTAAGTGAATTGTCGACCAGTCAGTGGGCAAACAAAGCCACACACCTTGCAGCTTTAGCTGGGAGTGCCAGAGAGAGAAAGAGAAAGAGAGCTGTTCCCACTTCTGCTGCTGCAGCTGATTGACGTGGCTGTGCCGCAACAAGGACATGCATAGACTGGAGCAGCACCCAATGTCTAATGGTTGAAGGGCTGCTGTTGCCGCGGGGGAGGAGTAGGGGAAAGCGGGAATTGAAAGTGGGGCAACAGACACGCATTGTGCAACGACAACAGCTACAAGAACTCTTCAATCATCAACACAGCAAGCACTTCATAAGCGAACACAGCTGCCCAAAAAAGTATGCTACAGTTTACATATCTCCCCTCTCTCTATCGCTCTCGCTCTCTTTCTCTTATTCTGTTTGTCTGTCTTGCTGTTATTGCCAGAGAGTTGCCTGTTTGCTGCCTCCTAACTGCCTGCCTGTTCAATGCTGTTCCGACTTGGTCGACTGCATTTGCATTATTAAGAGTCACTTATTGACAGCAACAGAACACAGCAACCAAAAGCAGCCGACACAAATTGCAGACGTTTATTTCGATTGCTTTTACGAGAATCGAAAAACAACTCTCGCTATCTTTTTCACTCTTTCCAATCCTCCTATCTCTATGCTCTATCTCTCTCGCTCTCTCGTTGGCTACGTGATTGTAGCTAAAATAAGTTTTTGCCGAGATCGTTAACAGCCTCGAGTTGAATGCCCAAATTGTGTCAGCCATGAAAATTGAGAAGCTGTTAAAAGTACAAACATCACAGCTGAGCACTTTCTAGCTTAATAATATTACTAACGGGTTTAAAGTTGCTCCAATTCATTGATTTACAGGCAACCTAATGAATTTCATTTTACGTGAGGCACAATCGATTTTTGGAAACATCCAACATGATAAAGTGCAATTAAGATTTGACTACGATAGACCCTTTTACTAACTCATACTACATAAAAGTTTTCAGCTAAAAAAGTGTATATAAAATGCCGCACTTTAAACAAAGAAACTTAAGGAAACAATATTAATGAATAATAAGGTCGAAATTGTGATACAGTGAAATTAAGATATGACTATAGTAGACCCTTTTTATGAATAAATTAAGTAATATTGCTGACTATTATATCTCAATAGTTGACTCTAAAAAGGAACTGAGGAGAGAGTTATCAACACTCTTGACACCTTCCATCTTTCTTTCTGTCATACATTTAGATTTTCACAAACCTAATAGACCTTTTTTGCTTTTTTTCTTCGTAAAAGGGTCTGCCATAGACACAACTGCAGCATTTCTAGTTTTTCCAGCTGTTCAAGTTCGCTTTTCTTCATTTTCGCTTTCCAGCTAATAATTTACTACTTCTCTCCTGCTTTAAATTATGTTTTGCTATAAAGTTAATTATCTGATAATGAGCTCTCCATAGCAAAATTAACCACAAAGGTGATTCCAAGTTGAAATGCATATTTCAATTGCAAGTGTAACAAAACTTGGCAACACATTTGACTGCTCAACATGTTGGTCAAGTAACTAAAGCACAGACATTCGAGTGCATTGGCCTCTCATCATTATTGTGAGTACGTGAGTGTGTGTGAGTGTGTGTGTGGCTGGAGTTGGAATTCAGTTAAGTAGCCAGTTCATTAGGCAGCGAGGCAAATACACTCAGCATACGAGGCGAGCCTTGAATAATATGCGTTATTAAGTGCGTCGAGGGAAGAGGCAACCAAGTTCATAGAGAATGCTGAAAGCAGAAATTGGGATTGCAGCTGGGACTGGGACTTGGACTGTGAATCATTTGTGAATGTGGATGTATTTAGTTATGCAAACATTATGTCATTAATTGTGTGTGTGTGTGTGTGTGTGTTTGGATTGCAGCTCCGGATTGATTTGGTCGTCTGTCTTGGGAGTCAATTTTAAGGTTGCTGCTGCACTCTGCTGGCCCAAAGGCTCATTACAAAGTCACGGCGCAATGGCGCAAAACTGGGCCAAGATGGACTTATGGACTTACTCAGCACAGTGCAACAGAGCAGAGCAAAGAGAGACAGAGAGAGAGAGAGAACACAGTGCAAAGGCAACTGTAAAAGTAATTTTATTATCAAATCCAACTTTAACAACTGCAGCTAGCCTCTCGTCCAACTTGTTATTTGGCTTGTAAGTTACAAAGTCCTGTTCGTGTCCTCCGGGTAATAAAACAAAACTTTGTGTTGAAAATGAAATTGTACAAGGAAGCAGACGCAGCAAGAGACACACACACACACAGAGACAGAGAAACAGAGAGCACTGTTGAGAATTGCAGGCGACGCGTGCAAATGACAGAGAGACAAGCCAAAAGGATTTCAGCAAAAATGTAAATTTTATTTGTTTGCCTGAGATGTTTCCCTGTCTCTGTCGTCTCCCTGAGCTCGCTGTTGTTTTTCCCACTTTTCTAATTAGTATTTCCATAAAGGTTACTCTGTTGACTCCGCCGCCATACACTCTCACGCTTATCTGGCCAGCCATTAGGTGAGTTTTCTAGCGCCCACTCAACAGCAGCCAACAGAAAATTACTGTAGCTTTTCTTATTGTTATTCAACAGCGAAAGTTTTTCTTATTTTCTACATACTTTTTCCCATTTTCGTGTTCGTTTTCGTTTTTTTCTTCTCTTCGCAAAAGTCATAAGAAGTTTGAAAGGTTTCTCGCTCAACTCGTTTTTGGCTGCTGCTGCTGCTGCTGCTGTAAAAGTTTCTCTCTTCCACACCTTTTGGCTGCTGCTGCTGCTGGCTTTATGGCTGCATTGTGGTGTAGCTTAAATGCACTTTTAAATTTGCAACGAGATTGATCTCGAATAGCCAAACCAACGCTCGAGATGCTGTAAGTAAGTGGCAACTGCAAGTCGTTTTGCTGCCATCATTTCCTCATTTCCGTTGCTCATACGCCATGTAAACAGCCAGCGAACAATAAGTCATAATGATGCCACAATTCAACACGCAACAGCAAGAAGTTATCGACTGCCTGACTAGCACATACCCAGTAGATAAACTAGAATACTTTCAACTACCCCACCATAGACTACCTTCAGTTACAGGATATGGGAAACCGCAGAGCAAACGCTTCAGCAATTGCATCACGCACTGTGGCATCCTTCAATGCGTTTCGCTCTGGCATTTATTAACTGTTCACGTGCGGCGAACAAACGATATTTCAGCAGCATACACTAAACATGGAGCATTTCAACTATGCTATGGAACTGGTTTTTGAAAAAAGTAAGAAACAAATCAAAAGAGAAGAAGAGACAAACTACGAAAAGTCATTAGAAAAAACCCTATGAAAGAAATGACAAGTATCAATGAAAGATGACAACAAAAAATGAACAGAAAACAAAGAGAAATAAAAGAAGAATTTATTACAGATTGGGAAATTAGCAATAGAAAACTTAATCAGAAGTAGAGCATAGAAAAAGTTGAGACCTGTCAAAACTGATTGCAAGAGAATTCAAGTTTCGTGTTGTGCATAAATGCTGTAATAACTTGCTTAAGAAATGCGATTCAGTTTGGTTTGGTTTCGAGTCGTCTTTGGTGGTGAAGTTGAAGCACTTGTGCAGCTAGACGCGTTGCATTGACAGTAAGAACAAAACAGCAACAGAAACACGGAATAGGAATAGGAATAGGAATAGGAATTAAGTAAGCATTCAGCAGCAATTGCTGCGTGACAGCATCTTTTTGACAAATTGAATTTGCCAAGGACGTGCTGTTGTTTCATGACGCTACATTTGCGCTCTCTCCGATGCTGCTGCTGCCTCTGTTGCAGTGGCAGTGGCAGTTGCAGTTGTGGCTAAGACAGCAGCTCAAGACAGTTAACGGCGGCAACGTTGCCTTCCCCCTCTGCTAAAACTTTTCAATTACATTAGGTTCCCAAGTCGTTGTCGAAGGGAGAAGCAGAGGAGGAGAGTAGAGGAGGCGACTAGGTGGCGGCAACATGTGCGGCATGCGGCATGCAGCAAAACGCCCGCTGACAAGTCATTAAAAGTGACAAATTGCAAGTCGGGTTGGAAGCTTAAAGTCGTTGCACCAAAAACTTTGTGGCCCTGCCATTTAATTAGACTAAAGTTAGTCTCCGAGTCTCTGGGTCTCTGTGTCTCGTGTCTGCCACTCGCAGCTAATGCAATTCATTAAATATTTACATGAATGCCCAGCACACAACTTTGTTAACCAGTTTATAAATCCGCCGCAGTAACAACAACAACAAAAACAACACCCACACACACACACTTACATAAGTGGCCCACAATGGCTTCTGGTTGAGACTTTGTTTTAAATTGACCAGGAGCAAAGCTTTAGCTTTGTCTTTGTCGCTGGCTTTGGCTTTGGCTAAGTAAACATTGTTGTGCCACTTGCAACATTTACATTTATTTCTTTGCTGTTTTTATGCTCTCTCTGCGAGTCAAAGCAGATCCTTTTACCGCAATGGCTGCTCGGCGAAATTGTAATTTGCCTGTTACCTGCCACAATCGTCGTCGTTGGTTGTCCCAGCTGCCACGCCCCACGCCCACGCCCAGCTCAACCACCACTACCACAGCCACAAACGAACGCCTTCAGACCCTTGTCACGCCCTCCCTTTGATCATATATCAACCTCATCTTGCACTCGACACATGCACAGTGCATAAAGTCTTCTACCTCAGCCACATTGGTTGGCAATTGCTGAAAAGTTTGACATTTTTTAAATTGAACTTTTACTTCAACTGATTGAATAAGAAAATATTTTAAATATATAGAACATTTTTACATATTTCACTGGTCTGAAAACTAAGTATGTTAAGTTTCGGCTGATGTATAGAGAGATCACTTCAAAACTTTTCTTTGTTTCCAAGTATACAAAAAAATTCAAATAAAAAGAAAAAAGCCCTAGCCTTATTGCACGGTAAAATGATCTAAAATCTTTTGTATGCAATTAGTCAGATAATTGTTTCTGTTAAACGATAGTTCTGCCGATTTTCGAAACATTTAAAAGCTACAACATTGTTTTGTTTGCTTAGTAATGTAAAAACTTTTAAGAACCCAGCTCATTGAAATGATCTGAATGATCTCTGTTGTATATAAATGTCAGCTTAATCGTCATTTAAGTTATTAAACCAATTCAATCCGGATAATAAATGTTATACAGATATAAAATAAGTGGACTAATAGCAATTTACAACAATTTTACAGTTCTTGTTTTAAACAGCCTCACATCATTTACATTTAAGTGTGCGAATTGATAGTTCAGTTAGTTTCAGTCAGTTAGTAAGCATAAACAAGATTAAAAATACATAGATTATACAAAATAATAAATAAAGTATACAACAAATTTGCATAACAAAAAAAATCAAGTTGCTACGAAACTATTCTACAACATCGAAACATACTCTAAGCGTTCTCTTTTGCTTCATCTCCACAAATTTTGCCGCTAAGCAAATGGCGATTAATAGACTATTTGAGTGCCATTTGACCACTGTGAATATCTGGTGACTCAGTGATTACAGTAGGCCACCACATTGCTACACTACTGGCAGACAGTGCCACACATGCCACAGGCAACAAGCAAAACTTTCAGCATGCAGCAAGGCAAGCAAGTCAAGAGCAGAAGCTTGGCCCAGCTCTGTGTTCCGTTCAGTTGGTAAATGGCAACTGTCAGTTGGCCAGCGGCTTCGAATTAACTGATTGATAGACTTCAGCTCAATAAATTCAATTGTCAGTTGTTGGTGTTGTGTTGCTCACTGTTGTGTTGCTCGCTGTGGTTGCTTGTTGTTTCTTCAATGTTGCTCTTGTTGCTCGCAGATTTATGCGCTTTTGCGGGCGCTTTTAGTTGGCCAGCATTTTCTGTGTTGCTGGACAAATTGTTAAGTTGACTCCGCTTCCCCTCTTCCCTCTCCCCTCTCCCCTCTCTTTACTCCCCCCGCTAGCAGCTCGTTACACAAAGCGCGCATATGACAAGCAATTTGTGTTTATTGCGCGGCCATAAAGATTTGTACGCATAAACAAGGGACTGAGTGCCATTGACCTTCGTTGGAGTCACTAACACACACACACTTGCACACTCACACACACACACGCACACACATGCATCCACACACACATTTACAAACACCATTTGGCGTCTCTCATTAAACGTTCATAAAGTTGCCTCGTTTTATGCTTATTTTTTTGGCTTTGCCGCTTTCCGCTTGATTAATATGCAATTTCTTGATGGCAGCCGCCGCCATTAACACACACACACACACACACACAGTGAAAGATAAACCACTAACACATACATAAGCAACCACACGTGCATGAGTATTTGTCTCTCTCTCTCTCTTTCTGTGTGTGTGTGTTTGCAGTGTCTACTTGAACGCTTTTGCTTTTGGCTTTTGTTTGCCGAGCGGAAAAAAACACTGTGGCAAAAACAAAGGGATAATTTAAACTCTGTCATAAACTAGGTTAGCATCACATACACACACATACACAGAAATACACACACACACACACACACTGAGAGAGAGTCACATGCACTGTCACACACATTTGTACTCACATATCCACTTAACTTTAGCCTTTGCCCCCCCTCTTGCTTTATAATAACTGTCGGTTTTGCGTTTTTTCATCATCAGCTCTTTGTACCCTGTAATAAGCTCAAGCGGGTAGCAACGCTCTTAAAGAAGCTGTGTCTAGTTTTTATAAGATAATGACCATCTCAATCAGAATGTTGTGCATTAATATATCAATAATTTTTAGCAAAAATTTATAACTAACTAAAAAGTTAAATAAGTTCAACTTTTTATCATTTTAAAGAGCAGAACAAAATCTCCAACACAAAATTGTATTTTACATACCCAAAGATTGTTGTTTAAAATAAAATTGTCATAGCTTTAATTAATCTTAATTTGTATAATTATTATTTTCAATTTTTACTTTCCGCAAAACTGCCGCAAATTATGTCTTTGCGAAATTGGAAATGTCTCTGCAATCGCAGACTAAAATAATCTATTAAAATATATTTATATACTGACTAAGATAGATCTGTTAAACTTTATAAGAAAAATACTATAAAGTCACTTCCTTAAAGTACTTTAAAAAAAAATGCTACAAAGTCAGTTTCTTAGTTTCTTAAAACCTTTTACAAGGTACTTTAAAGTCGATCACGTTCAGTCACTTGATTTTCTTTTTTTTCACTTTATTTTTCTCGACTTTTTTTTGCCCAGACAATACGCAGCGCATTTATTTCATTTCACATGCCTTCATCTGCTCTTCTCCTTCCTTCCTCTCTTATTTCTCTGATGGTTTTGTCCTTGTGGGCGTTTTGCGGGGCTTGTGGGCTTGTGGGCGTGCCCACGCCGGGTCATGCGGCATTATGTGTTGCATGCATTTTTTATACGTCGCGCTGTCTTTTATCACATATGCATACATCAGTATCAGTTCTCTCTCTCTCGCTCTCTCTCTCTCTGTCTCTCTTTGCTCGCTGTTTCTATTTATTATATGTATTTTTTATGCTCGTTCATTATTGCTGTTGTTGCCCCGTTTGCCACATAAATTGGCCGCAGCGTTGCAAGCTGCCAGTGGCATACCCTCACTACAAACTACAACTACAACTATTTAGATATAAAAAACTAATTTAAATATTTATCGCGATTTCACGGCGTGTTCATTTCATTAATCATACCAACAACAAAAAAAGAGACATGATAAAAATGTAATTTTAACGCAATTTTAATTTGCGTTTTTATTATTTATTGCCATAATGTAGTTAATCCATTTATGATTTTCAATCTAACACCAAACCACAGTTTGACTTTCTCATTTTTCAATTAAATTCGATAATCTCAACTACTTCAAATTGGCTTTATATCAATATGCTGATGTCACAAACCATTTAAATAATTTCTTTACAATGCGAAGATAAAAAGAACTTAATAAACTATTTGCATTTAATCAAAAATTCTATTTATTTTTTTTTGGAAAACACTTTCTACACATCGAAATAAATCTTTGAACGTTTTTGATTGGTTTCAATTGCTTTTGGCCTGCATCGAAATTAATATAATAATAAATCACTAGAATGAAAAAGCGTTGTTATGCAAATGTTATTAGCAACTGATTGAATGCACATTTTGGCAACAATTTCGTCTTTCTCCTTTTGTTGTTTTTTTTTTTGTTTTTGTCAAACACACACACATTTTCAATATTTATAAACACAAACAAATGAATGAATGAATCTTCGGCTCGACGAGCAAAACGCAAAAACCCATGAAAAACTGCCAATTCAAGCAACAAAATCATATAAATAAAATATTTTGCTAGCAAAAACACAATGGGGAATGTTAGACTCGAATAAAAAGATTTTCCAGCTGAGAAGATAAAACTGAAAGCGTCTCAAATAGAGATTAAATGATAAGACACAGAAAAAACATATTTCATATATAATATTTAAAAAGATTTAACTGGAAATTTGAATAGAGATACACTCTACCCTCTTTCACATCTTTCATTGGCTGCAGGGTATAAAACATATACACAAATTAAATTGCACATTCTTCCTTTTATGCTGTGTTGTGTTGTGCTTTGGTCCATGTTGTTGGTGTTGGTGTTGATGTTGCTGTTGCTGTGGTTGTTTCATCATGTTTATTTTTTGATTGAAAACACATGCAAATCGATTATTGTTAATAATTTTTTGCCAATGCTTTTTTACATGCGACAATCGGTGATCGGGCAATTCAATTTAATGGCATTGCATAAACATCAATTAAATGCGCCTGATAAATTGCCATTTGCTTTATGCTCTTCGCTCCGTTCGGTTATTTATTTAACTCTTAATTGAATTATAACATTTATGCCCCCCACGCTACCGTTTACTTTAGCATTGTGTACAACATTCATATGTTTCTTTTGCATTCCCTAAAAAGCAACGCTTCGTTGATGTTGTCGTTGACTTTGAGTCGAGTTCCTAATATGCTTTATTCTATTGCTTCACTTGTTGACAAGAGGTCAGAGGTTAATTGATAAATTGATAAATGCATACGAGCTTCGCATACAGCTGCTAGAAATTAAATCATCAAAGCGCACCCTTTCTTCGAGCATAAGAAAACTATGCATAAAGCACGATAATTGACTCCAAGTTGCTGGATTTTGAAAGCTCTGAGGTCGAGATTTCTACACACTATGAATATGGAAAAAGCCTTAGATAATCCGGCTAAATCTCTGCACCATAGCAATTATAATATATGAAAAAAGCACACCTGGTCATAAAACATTTCTTGAAAGCACATTAAAGCTTTAACAAAGTCAGTAAAAGCTCTCTTATAATCTAAAACTAAGGTGCTTCCTTATTAAAAGATGGTTTTTGAAAGCACTTAACCTATTTTCAAACCAATAATCACACATTTTCAATTGAAAGCGCATTAAAGCTTTGCTAAATAACACGAAAGCTCTTGCAGAACATCAAGCTCTAATAATGCACTTCTCAATTTATGCCATTGTTGACTTTTGCTATATTTAAACAAAAGTTAGCTCTTGAAAGCACATTAAAGCACTCTTAAAATTACAAATTCAAATAATTGCTTACTTAACAAGCTTTTCTGCGCCTAATTTAAAGCTTTGTTTGCTTCCATTTGACCAGCGAATGAGCACACCCATTTTGGGCATACGAATGCGTGGTATTTGAACCAGTAAGCCACTTAATTAATGAGCAATTTATTAAATTATAAACAATGCGCAACTCGAACACAGTCTAAATTGAAGCTTGACAATGCTTGCCGCTTCTGCTGTCCACTTGCTCTTTCACATTTCCCACATTGTTTCGACGCTGACAAGTGCAATGATTTCTAGACCCTGGATAGTTGAATAGTTGAATCATGCAAAGTGGGCAGATACAAAGAGAGACAGAGAGAGAGAGGGGGAGAAAGAGAGAAAGAGAGAAAGAGAGAATGTAACGCTTGACATTATGCGAGTGTCAATTGTAGTAACAATTTGTTAGATTGTCAAAGAGTGTGTGAGTGTGTACGATTGAGTGTGTGTGTGTGGCAGAGTGTGTGTGTGTAGAGTGTGAGTATGCAACTGCAGCATGACACTAAATTTGTCAATCTGTGTAGCAAACTAAAACCGAAAAATTGGAACCGAAGCTCACATGAGTGTGAATAAAAAGTTTGGAATTCATTTCAATTAGTTGCGTATCACGAGAAATGCAATAAATAGCGAAAATTGAATACAATGAAAGAGTTAAAAATGTTCCACACAGAAATGAAATCAAGCTAAAGAATTGACTAAAAGTTATGGCGATTTGCTAAAAGCTCAATCGCATTGTTATTCAAGTATTTTCAAGCGAGGCTCACAAATTAAGTGATCCAAGAAAATAAACGTTTAAAAATACAAATTCAACACTTAAGAATTCATAAAGTATTTTTATAGAATAACTAAACAACAATATTGATTTAAGAAATAATCAGTTCTGATATTGATTAAGAAGATTTCCAATATCAAAAGTCAGAAAACCAAAATCAAGTTTACTTGACTGTGAGATACTCGCTAACCATTGTGAATAAAAGTAAAACAGTATGGTATTAATTTTAAAAATAGACCGAATTCAAAATACCAAAATATACCAAAAATCTACAATCGGTATTTTTACACAGTCCCACATTCATATGACATAGTGCAAAATATACTACAAATATACCGAATGTAGCATTTGGTATATTCAAAATATACCATAAAATGTCGAAAACAAATTGTATCTCTATCGCTTATAGTCTCTAAGTTTTAAATGTTTATACTGACGGACAGACAGACAGACGAACATATTGTCTCGGCTAATTAGCTGAGCATCTTTATCAATCTTCGTAAATATTTGTTCCCAATAAACACGGCAAAGTTATTTATTCAATTTATTCAAGGCGCAAAGAGTGAAATGTCCATTGAACTGTTCGCTTTGCGTTTGCAGTTTTATCTGCAACTGAACGCAAGCGAGACAAGTATCTCGACCTCGACAGCCGCAGGAACAGTTGCAGTTCGCATTTCTACAGTTCTACAGTTGCTATAGCTATATAATAATATACATATATATATAGTATGCAGTGTCATTTTCAAACAGAAAGAGAGAGAGAGAAAGAAGAATGAGAGAAATGCGCGACCTGACACCTGACAGCCACTCAACGGCGAGTGGTTGTCGGATTTAAAAATAAAAAGGAAAAAATATTAATAAAAAGCGACATCACACAAAAAAAAAAAAAGAGAGAAACGAAGAAAAGAGGCGAAAAGCGAAAGGCGAGCGCAAACACCATGTATGCATAAATGAAAGGACACAAACACAAAAAAAAAAAGATAGCTGCTGCGGTGTTGACAGACACACAAGGATGCAAGGGAAGACGAAAGACGGTCGGAAGGATGACAGGACACTTTTGGATGTGTCAGTTATATATGTATGTATGTATGTATATGGCAGGCGCACAACGAACAACACTCGAGGCAAGTGGCAGAAAGAGAGACGGAAGATGGCAGCTTCGATGCTTGTTTGGTGGCTTATTTTTGGCCAGGCATAAAGAAACTTAAAAGATGTCAAGGTGAAATGCGCTGCTCGGCAAACAGCAAACAGCAAACAGCAACCAGCAACGGCAAAAGTCAAAGTTCGAGCGACGGGCCAAAAGTTGGACAACAATAAACAAGGGACTTAGGGATTGAGAGATGGGGCACGCTGCTGTTGAATGCCACTGCTGCGTTCCACCAACACAAATATGCAAAGTCAAGTGGCAATTTATCATGCAATGCAACAGCAAAGAGTGAAGGGGGGGGGGAGCACTTTGCAGGGGGTCAAGTGATGCCCGGCGCGCGAGAACAGCTCAATTGAAGGGGGCCAATGGGCAATGGTGAAAACTCTGACAGCCGTCAAGCGAAGCTTGAATAGTTCCACATAACATACTACTCTACACCTACGCTTCGGTCTGAAGCAGCGACCTTTAACTAGCCGACTACTTGTATACCCTTTAATACACACTACGCTCTTGAAAGTTATATTAGTTCGTGTTAGACAAACATAAATGCTCAATCAATCGTTGTAATTAATTCAATTGCAGTTTACTGCATTTTGTGCACTATTAAACTGCTTAGGCGTGCATTTAATACCCTGTAATATGAACTTAAAAGTGTATATTAGTTGCGGGGCAATATTTTAAGAGATGGATTGCAGTTCAATTCAATTCTATTCAATTTACTTGCTATTGATTACCTACTTAACACTATTAACATATTTAAGCTTACATTTAATACCCTGTAATATGAACCAAAGAGTGTTTACAAAGGTCGTAGATCTACATATTAGGATATAGATTGTATATAATTCAATTGAATTGAATTTGCTGGCTAATTATTATATACTTAACACTACTACAGCGATTTAGCTTGCATTTAATACCCTGTAATATGAAGCTAAAGCGCTTATCATAGTCGCATAGCAATATTTTGGAATTGGGATTATATCTAATTCAATTGTATGTAATTCTGTTACTGGATGCTACGTACTTAACTCGACTAAAACGTTTAAGTTTGCCTTTAATACCCTGTAATGTATGCTTAAAAGTGTTTTTTTCGTAGCAGTGCATTATTTTAAACAACAGCTGTACAGCGCTTGTTATTGTTGTAATGCAACAACTGTTGCTGTCATTATATACCCTGTAAACATAACTTTAAAGGGTCTATAGGGTATATAGAAGGCTCTATAGAATGAAGCTCTTTTGAGCAACTCTATAAATAAAGTTTGCTTTTTTTTTTGATTAAATTCTGTCGTCGTTTGCAATACAGGATATCCGCTAGACGAGCAAACCACTAGAACTGTATTCTTTTGCTGTTGCGCTTTGCTTTTATTATACGCGAGCCCTCGACGTGGTTAAATCGATGCGACGCTGACCTTTCCCTCAATTAGAGCCACGAGACAGTAGAGACGAACGGACAGAGAAAACACAGAGAACACAGTGCTGGGCAAAAGTAATGAGCCCAGCTGTGGCAAACCAGCATCGAGTATGTGTCGAGTGTGTGGCTGTTGGCACGTTGGTTCATTAGCTTGCAGCAGCCGTATCCATAATTTATTGTAGCCTTCTGTAGAATCTAATTTCAGCGATTTACTGCACAAATATGTTAAATGCAAACTCTCTCTCTCTCTCGATGCTGGCGAAGATTCCAAACTACATTAAGGTAAAGTGTGCTTGATGGAAATGAAGAGGAAAACGATTGCAATAGAGATACAGAGAAAGAGAGAGCGAGAGAGAGGGGAGATAATGAACACTTGCCATTGCCAAGTGCGGCCACAAAAGCCAAGCAATTAACAAGGCGTTCGGTTTAGGAGCTTACTCAATGTTGTCGTTGTTGTCCGGTTGTGTGTGTGTTCACTCGACAATCCTGGCAAGACAACCGCAGAGTACGGACTGGACCGGAAGTGAACGACTGTTGCTGCTGCTGCTTCTGCTGTTGACAAGACTCTAGAGCTGCAGCTGCAACTTCAACTCTCGCATTCGCAGTCGTCACTAAGAGACCACAAAACTGGGACAGGCAGTAATAGAGACCGAGACCGAGAGTGGAGAATGGTGAGTGCAGCGACTGCGGCACAGTAATATGCGTAATTAAACAAAACCGCAAGTGGGGCACAAGCAACACACAACACAACACAACAAACCAAGTCTCGACGCCAGGCACAGCAGAGCAAACCCAAAAAAACAGGGAGAAAAAATACGCAAGAAAAAAAAACACGAGGATGCCACAAACGACACAACAAACACTAAAGACTAAAGGAAGTAGAACGAAAAGATATGATTGCCAACAGCCAAACCGAATAATAAATACACTAATGAAGCAGCTCAAGAAATTTTAGTGAAAATAACGAGAAGAAAAAGAGTTTAACCTTTAAAAATGTTTAAAGATACTAAGATGTATATTTTTGATAAAGATTATATGTCATTATTGAATTTATAGAATCTAATTATTTCTTAAGAATACTCTCAAGTTTAAAAATAATAATAAAATACAATAAAAACTCTACAATCCTCGCGAAACTCTCATTAACAATTCAAAATTGTTTTGTAATAATATGAAATATCTTCTTATAAGCTAAATATATTACACCAATAATTTTAGAGGCAAAGATCAAACAGAACATGGGATCAAATCTTATAATAATTACTCCTAAGACTAAACTATTGAATATTCTACACAAACTAGATATATAGGACAGAACATCGGACCAAATTAGATAATAAATGCTACTAAAAAATCATCGAATACTTTACTTTATATCATATAGATATATATCAGACAGAATATCGGGTCAAATAAGATAGTAATTGCTGATAGAAACCATCGAAAACTCAACACAAACTAAATATATATAGAACAGAATATCGGACCAAATGAGATAGCAATTGCTGCTTTACCACTATTTCTATATATGATATAGACAGAATATTCGGAATAAATTAGCTAGTTATTGCTGCTAGAAACCATTGAATACTCTACACAAACTTCCGACTCGATGAATATTTCAAGTTTGAAGTAGAGTTTCTAATTGAATTTCATAAGGACGTATACGTAATATGCAGATTGCCCGAGTGACCAATTCCATTAACAAATGGTTATGCTTCAGAGAAGAAACGGAAACGTTTAAATTAAATATTTACTGGACTGTCTTGGATGAGCTGTTGATGTTGTTGGTGAGGAGAATGAGAAGAAGCCAGCAGCCAGCAGGAGCCAGAGGATGGATGTTGTTGGAGTGTCAAGGAAAAGCGAAAAAGAGTTAAAACGCAGTGCACCACATAAATGTGGAGCATGCAGATTGAAGTGTCTCTGCAGCAGTGTTGGAAAGCGATGCAAAAGCAAAGAGAGACCCAAAACGAAAGGCTTAACTCAGTTTGCTTTTGGAGGCAGACACCCGATGACTCAATGTAAAATTGAATGTACTCGAAATGCACTCGATATTCGATGTGCGATTCATTGATTTCGCGCAAAAGCAAAATAGCAAAACGAGAAGAATATGCAACAATGTGCCATCGATTTTAAATTAGACCAGCGAAGCGGAGCACAAAAAACACACACACATATAACAGCTAGGCATTACGAAATAGGAAGAACAACAAAAACCAAAAGAAAAATAAAAGACAGAAATTATAAAGCCATAAATAACCCAGTTAAGTAAATTTATGTGTATAAAAGGTGACTTGAAGTTGACTCCCTTTTTAGCGAGTGCTCACTGTGTTAGACAAAAAACTCACTCACCTGTTAAAGCAGCCAAATTTAGAATAAATCCAATTAGCCGCATCGCGTCCGCAGCTTGGTCAACTTATTGAATATTATTTATTTTTAGCACTTTACACTTGATATTTTTTTATTACACAAATTTGCAGAAATTGGCTTCGCGTACTGGAGATTGTTAAATATTAGGCAATTTTATGTTTTATTCGAAATTCGCACGCACTTGAATTGTTGCCGTTGTTGTTGTTTTGTTGTTTTTGCTTTGTGAAGACGCCGATCGGGACGACACGACGACGAGTCGCGACACGTTTTCTGCGAGAGCGCGTGTTTCTATGTGTGTGTGAGTGTGTGTGGGAGGGAGTGAGAGCGAGTTTCGAGCGCCGCGAGAGCCGGAGTCTGAGCTTGGAAGCTTACACGAAGTGTAAGGCCAACCAACGCGCACGAATTTCACTTTATCACTGACTTTACTTTTTTTTTCCCGAATTTTCGTCGCTTGCCGAACAGACCGTGAGCCGAAGTGTTTGCTCTGCTTTGCGCATGTGTATCGCAACATAGTGTTGTCGCCAAATGTTGCCGGCAACATTCACGAACCGTTGGGCTACAAATCTGAAATGGGCAACATTGCAATGTTATCAATGCATTGATAAGAAAGTGTGTCAAGCCTATAACTAACAAAAATAGCATGTAAATATAAAAACAATATTATTTAATACACTAATTACCATTTAACTTTCAACTTTACTCTGAAATTTACATAATTTTTATAATAATCTCGGAACTTGAATTAATTTTAATTGGCGCGTTATTGGTTAGCAACATGTTGATTAGGAAGGGGTGTCTACAAGCAACATGTTGGCGCAAGCAAAGTTGCAGCGGGGTAACATTTTCGAAAAGCTCTCGCAGCTTTTAGAACAACCCCTGAAAGCCGCTCTATGGCATATTACAGTCAATGATTATGCCACTTTGGAATATATTTATTATAATTCTTTTATGGCTTATGCAACTACAATTCACCACTTAGGATGTAGAACACCAAGTTTCGCGCAACTCGCTTTAAAAAAAAATTTGAAGCGTTGGTTTTATGAAAATCTGTCACAAAAAACTGTTCGAACTTTTGGTTTATCTATTAAGAAGTTATAATTTTATGGTACGAGTTTTGTCATTATAATTTTAAACAACTAATTGTAAGGGGCGAATTTTATAAAATTTGTTGTTTACATAAATCTATAAAGCTATACAAAATTCCAATCATGGGGATTGGAATTATAAAGTTCATATGGTAAAAAAAAAAAATTTTCTCTTGGCCTTATACTGAATGAATCTATAAAACTTATTTTCCCAACGTTATTTTATAAATCTGTTATAGTGTTATAATTTTTGTCTATAAAACTGTTATAATGCTTCAGAACATGCTTAGTCCCTTGCACTAATTTTATAGCGAGTTTTACAAGGGTTTTGTCTACGTTATGTTATAAAACTGTTCTACCTATATAGCTTAGAGCTAAACCTTTGTCTACGCGACAAAAGCTCTATTTCGCTTATCTTTTTTGTTGAGAGACGTTTTTAATAGCTTTTTGTTCACTTCGATCAGACGCCTTAGACCGTTTTATCAGTCTCTCTTTGGCCGGCAAGTTAAGCACAACAGTTGCTCAATCGCTTAATAGAAAAATACTCAAATTATAAAGAACGATGAATAATGACGACAACAATACCACGGATGGTAACTGTTTTGGCATTTTAAGGAAAACGGATGACAGGGAAGAGGCAAGGGATTATGTGGCACGTATGGTCACTGCACGCAATGCTATTGACTATAAAATGGATCACAAGTATCGCGGTTTGGCGCTAATCTTTAGTCATGAGCACTTTGACTTTGACAACTTAAAGCGACGCAAAGAAACTGATGTGGATACCATAAATCTAACGGAAGCGCTTACGAAACTCGATTTCTGTGTGCGATCCTTTAAAGACATGCGCCACAAAGAGGTGATGAAAAAGATTAAGGAAACGGCGGCCATGAATCATACGGATCACGATTGCATTCTAATTGCGGTACTCTCGTATGGTGAGTGCGATATCGTCTACGCAAAGGATGCTGTTTATCGGATGGATGATCTTTGGAATGATTTTACGGCGGACAAATGCCCAACGTTGGCGGGCAAACCGAAACTATTTATAGTTGAGGCGAATCAGGGCAGTCAGCGCGATAAAGGGTTTCGAATGTCTGGTAGCACTCAGACGGACAGCGATTCTAAATCAAACTATAGAATTCCCATATACGCAGACTTTTTGGTTGCCTTCAGCAGCATACCCAACTACTGCACGTGGAGCGATTCCATCAAGGGCAGCTGGTTCATCTATAGCCTCTGCCAAGAACTTTCCAGCACTGGCAGGCAGATGGATCTGCTCATGCTATTGACGTTTGTTGCTCAACGGGTCGCCGTTGATTTTGAGTCCTATGAGGGATATAAGCAAATTACCTGCACCATGTCCACGCTGACCCGCATTGTGCGTTTCGCTGACCACAAAATTGCCACAACGCCGTAACTCATGCTCCAAGTGACGCATTAACCGTATTTAGCAACAGCCTTGAAAATAAAACACCGCATTTCCTGTATTTACCAACACTAATACATAACCACTTCAACAAAAAAAAATAAAAATAAAAATGGTGCAGCCTAGCACAAAAAAAAATAGCTTAGCCGCTGCACCGACTGATCTCAAACATGTTCACATTATTGATCAGGTAACTGATAAGCATTTCACTTGATTCACTATTATTATTCACTAAACTAACACATTACAAACAAATTAGGACAGACACACCAATTGAAAAAAAAAACACACACGGATCACAAAACGCGCGCACTGCAACTAGAGATGATCCACCGGCATTGATGTGAACGATTACCAATAAACATCCCTATCGATTACAATTCGATTCGCATTTGCACTTTGAAACTTATTACCTACAAATATTATGTTATCATCTTGTTTAAATTTTATTATTATATCTTTGACAATTTAATTAAAAAAAAAACACAACGCTCACTTTGAAACTATAGGATATTTAACGGTTTTATTGTTATCGATAAATCGAAAGCCGCCGCTAGTCGAAGAACAATCACCACTAGCATATTTTATTTACACACAACGTCGACGTCGGCAACAAGTGCATTTACTATTTTCTTGGCTTCAAAATGTTTTTTTGTAAGCTAATCCTAGTACTATTTATTGGAGTAATTGCGCATTGCAGCGCTAGCATCGAGCGCGTCGATGACTCAGACTTGATACACATTCTAACCGGCGAGGGCGACGTGGTGGCTTTGTTTACCAGGGCCACAAACTGCGGGGAGTGTGTGGAATATGAACGCGTTATTGCCAATGCCCAAGAAGAGCTAAAGCAGACTCTGGGCGCTTCCGTTGTGCAAGCACATGACAGCAATCTTATACACATTTACGATCCGAGTCGGGAGCCAGCTTTACTCTATTTCCGACGTGGAATTCCCATACTATACACTGGCGATATTAATGCCGAGGAGATTTTGCACTTTTTCAGCGACAATCGAGAGCCTGCTGTTAAGGAACTGTCCGACGAGACGTTTGAGCATTTGACACAGGCCTCAACTGGAGCAACAACCGGAGATTGGTTCATATTCTTCAATTCTGCTGAGTGTGTGCTCTGCCAGCGCTTGTATGCGATTTGGGAATCTGTTGCCGGCAAGCTGAAGCGCAAGATCAATGTGGCCAGAGTGAATGCCTTAGCTGCTGGAGTTTCCACAGCGAAACGCTTTAATGTTGTGGAGACGCCAGAGTTCATCTTGTTGCGCCAAGGCAAACTTTATAGATATACACAAAAGGAGTTTACACCACAAGCCTTCATTGAGTTTGCAGAGGGCGGTTTCGCAAAGACATCGCATCCGGAGCCTGTGCCGCCGATAGCTGGTTTGATGGACGACATCTCTCTTAAACAAATTCTGGAACACGTCAGTAGTTATGGCCCATTGCCGTTGGCCATTGTGGGCGGCCTATCATTGATAATACTCGTTTATATTCTTAAATCTGTATGTAAATCTTCAGAAAAGCCGAAGAAAACAAAGAAAGATAAATAGCAAAGTTCGACTAAAAGTTGAATAAACAATTTAACTGTGAATGCATGTCAAGTTTTGTAATAAAATGCAAATAAAACGAATCACCAATCCTAAGGGCGAGAAATATAACGTTTCGATAAACGGACATTTCAGAATATTAGTATATTATGAAGTTGCGACCGCACTCCATTTTACAAACCTAAGCTAAGCTCTACTCTAAGACGAAAGAAAAATATTACTATTATTGCATTTTAAGCTGTGTAACATAAAAAAAATAATAAGAGCAGCACCTAATCAAAATTGCGCCATTCCGATAAATATTTCTAGTATTATACCAGCAAGACCGCATACACATTCAATTTCCCAGATATCCTACAACGGTCACACTTTCCGCTAGCACTTTTCCAGAACGTTTGTATTTGTTTTGTTTTGTGCAAAATGGTCGGCTCCAACTTTGGCATTATTTACCATCCAAGCGCTGGTGGTTCCTCGGGACAAGCCAATTCTGGTGGTGGTGGTGGCGGAGGCGCCACTTCTGGTGGCAGCAGCAATTTTAACGCCATCGCTGGCGGAGATCGCACAGCGCCAGCTTCGCATCTCAGCGACTTCATGTTGCAGCTGGAGGATTACACGCCGCTTCTGCCGGATGCAGGTAAAATTTAATTACACAATGAAATACATAGGCATTTATTATATGTACATCGCAGTGACATCGCATTACTTGAATATGGGCGGTTTCCATGCGGATGACAAGCGTATTGTGCGCTTGATTTCGATTGCAACGCAAAAATTCATGTCGGACATCATCGATGATGCACTGCAGCATTCCAAGGCCCGGACACACATGCAGAACGCAAGCGCACCTGGTGGCTCCAAGGCCAAGGATCGTAAATTCACGCTCACAATGGAAGATTTGCAGCCTGCTTTGGCTGACTATGGCATCAATGTGCGCAAAATGGATTACAGTCAGTAGGCTGAAGAGATTATCGGGGACAAGTCTTTTAGTTTATACATTTAGTTTAAATTCCACATGCAAGCAATAAAAGCTCCGACATAAGTTTAGTACAATGTAAGCTGCTTAATATTTATTTAAGGTAAAGCGCCCAATGCGCCTCCCGTTTCAGGATTCGAAATACCCGCTACACAGTTGTTTGGTAAGGGTATGAATCAGGTATTGACAGACGGCTGGAGATATTGTTTAAGCATAATTTGTAAGCATACAATTTTTAAATAATTTTTAATTGTAAAATTCAAGTCAAGAGTTTCTATACGATCGGATAATAAATTAAAAAGATATTTAGGAAAAATTTCAGATTCTTTGTTAACAAAAATCAATGAGCGGTTAAGAATTGCTTTACAATTGGATAATAAATTTCAAAGTTAAAGAACAATGCTGTTCTTATCACAAAGGTCCCTTTTTAAATGAGTAGCGGGTATTTGACAGTCGATCCTATTCGACTATCTTATTTTTTAAGTTAAAGCGCCTTTTTGCGCCTCCAGTTGGATTCCGACTTAAGCCTAATACTTTTAAGGTTATTGCTACGAGTCATCAGATCATTGACACATTATAAACCGCTTCGCACTTCTGGCACTTCCTCCAGCCACCTTGAAGGCCAGCACTCCAGTGAGCACTGCCACAATATAGCTGGGCAGCAAGGTGGCCCAATAATGTCCATCCGCATTGAGCAGCGTCAGCAGCGAGACAAAGAGATGCGAGCCCACCACGTACGCAATGTGTTGGTAATTGCTCGTGTCGAAGGCATTGAAGAAGATGATGCTCCAGAACGTGTGCAGCAGGATGATGGCCAGCGCTTGAGCGGCCGAAGTGATAAAGAAGAGCTCAGTGCCGCCTTTTAAGCCCATTGTTGCGGGTCCAGTCTGCAATTTGGAAATGTATGATAACGGTTCATGGTGCATGGTGTTTGATTTACTCACCATGTCGGCCAGCACATTGACCAATGCAAACATGCCGGAAATTATGCCGAATCCCAGACCTGAAACGTAGGCCAGGATGTGCTTGTTTTCAGTGACGCGCGTGTCCTCGGCGACGGCGTGCAATCCCTGCTCGGTGCTGCGCAGGATGCGATAGATGATGTAGCGAAAGCATTCCTGGAACAGCACAGAGAACACGACGCCAAATGCCAGCACATCTTGGAGAGGAACGACGGCGAACCAAAGCAGGGAGGAGAGCAGCAGTGAGAGCAGCCAGAAGAAGGCGGCAGCTATCAGGATGATGATACGCACAGGATCATTGGCAATGGTGAAGACGAATAGCGAGAACGGTGGTCCAAATGCCACCAGAGTGCAGCCAAAAAACTCGGGCAGCGTCATCTTTTCCTGTTGTTTTGTGTGTGGGTGTCCAATAGCGGCGGGCAGAGTTTGTGAGTCGTGAGCAGTGTGACCGCAGCTGGGCAGTCAACAAATATACCGCACAACTGATTTGCCATTGCTTTTCGACTTATAACAAAATTAGTAGAACTTAAATGCATAAAAGGAAGTAACATAATTCTATTTATATCCTGAGCATATTTTGTTCTCTAAAATATTGGCATTTGTTTTAGAATTCCTTGCAAACAAGCTATTTGGTATAAAAATATGTAACTAACTCGTGAGTCGTGAGTAGTGCAATATTGCTGTTCCGATAACGATAACATGCAAATGTTTTGCTGCACTCAGCATAGACTTCGAAGACAGAGTTTATGCATTCGCCAGTGCAGTTGGTGAAGTGTGTAGAATATTGATAATTGCAATAATAATACAACATGAACAATTAAATATTTAAAGCATGCGAAGTTAGGCTTCATTATAGCAACCAAGAGTTGTTTGTACTGTAAGCTGCGAGCCGGCTCCATAAGAAGTCTTCACTTAAAGGGTATGCGGTAGTCGCTACGCTGCATTATTGAATACGAAGACAAAGGCGGCCCACTTACAGAGCTCTCTTGCGCTACAGTGGAGCGCAGTGTTTTCGTTTAGCTGACTGGGGTCAGTGGGGGGATTGATATATTAGTCACAGCACAACATATTCGCGAACGTAATACGAACGTCGCCAGCGTCTGCGATAAACAATATAAACAAATCAATTGTACGGAAGCTAGTTGTATTGTTTATTCGCCTGTTCTCATTCTGCAATCAAGCGCAGCCAGTCAGTGAGTAAGCTTCAGTTAATTAGAGTGCGAGTTTCATTTTCCATACGTTTTGCTTGTGTGTTCATTGCAGTGCATGCTGTGATGGCCAAACGTCTGCTGCCCCATCAGCCATCGGTTGACAGTCCCAATCCGGATGATGAGCCAGAGAGTCCCGCCATAGAGGCAGCTGCCTTGGCCATAGCTGTGCCACCCACAGATCAGACGCTCCAGAAAGGTTTGTGATACATTATCGAAGCTAGTGCAGCTTATTTTAATGTCTTCCCTTCACTGCCAGCTTTCTGGGAGCGCTACAACAGTCCGGAGAAGCGTTTTAAGCCCGCTCCAGATGGCACAACAGCTCTGCGCTTTGAGATACTCATGGCCCACATTATGCCACGCGAAGGCGACGATCCCAAGCTCAAGCGTTATGTTGTCTACGAGCTGACAGTGCGCCAGGACAGCCAGGTGATGGATGCCCAACCCGCCAAGCTGGAGCGACGCTACACGGACTTCCGTGAGCTGTATCAATGCCTGAAGCGTGAGCATCCCAATGAACTGGGTCAGCTCAACTTTCCCAACAAAGTGCTGATGGGCAACTTTTCGGCGGATTTGATTGGGGAACGCAGCATGGCCTTTGAGGGCTTTCTCAGTCATGTGGCAGCTCAACCCCTGCTAAAGGAATCCCCAGCATTCCTGCGATTTCTGCAGCACGAGGAACTGACGCGAGCCTGTCAGTATTTGGATGAGCGACGCAACGAGGTGGCCATACCCATACTCGAGAACTGCTTTCGACTGCTCAACAAGATCTACATGAATCGCTCGCGACCGGTTTTGTTGATCCTCTGTCGCCTGGTTGCCGCCTGCACAGTTTCCCCGGTGCCGCATCATGCGGCAGAGCGTTGGGCACTCCTGGCACTCAGTCGCTTTGACACGCTCTGTGATATCGATCTGCTGCCACTCTACATTCCACTTCTCCACACTTGCGCCCACCTGTGGTGAGTCTGTCAAGTGATTTCCTTTTAAGGTTGCTTCAAATTTTTGTCTTTTTTGAAGGTGGCAGCGCGGACAGGACCAGAAACCCATCACGGATCGCCTCACGGAAATGTCGAGGCAAGGCATCAACACTGCGAACATCACCAGCCTCACACAGGCCATTCACAAGCTTGATCCACGCACCGAGACAATCTGAATTCCCCTCCCACCGCCACTCCACTGTATATAGACAGCATATAGAATCATCCATAATACATCGAGGACGTAGCGCCAAGCTGAAAGTGCAATTAGCAAATTTAACGTGCAATTAGTAGTAATAATACACCATATCTCTATTTTTTGTCTCTCCCAACTAACCTTAGTTCGTCAATTTGTGTTGTTTTAAGTTATACCGTGTATTTAATGAAATTATTAAAAATATATATATCATAGAGAGTAAACGAAATATTCAAGTGGATTTTAAGGTTGTTGACTCACTTTTTCATTTTGTAAATAAAGCTCAAATATCTGTGTCTACGTGATTATTAATAAATCAAATATGAAATGAATTCAAAATGGGTGATTAGCTCATTACTGAAAATAATGCTGATTTACTATGTGTGAGAATTTTGTTGATTGACGTCTTCTCTGTGCCTCACATTTATTTCCACTTACGAATTTCTTAGAATAATCAGGCAAATATTGGCAAACTTAAACTAAAAACTATAATAAATTCTGTACGTCACTTTTTATGACATGCGATGAATTTGTATCTTTCTTTAATTCTTAAATTTATCAAGGCAAATAATGGAACTTAAAATAAACTATAATATAATTCGAAAGAATATCCATTAAACAAATTAAAAATATGGCATACTTATCCGGAAAAAGTTGTTGTTGTTCTCTGGAGCAAATAAGACGCGTCACAAGTGTCGTGAGTTGAGTCACATTAAACATTTTAATCAGATCGTAGTTTAAGTCATCTCTAAACTTAAATAATGCCTTAAAATAAATCAACTTATTGTACGATGCGTTGCCGTGAGGATCCCGATGACCGCACTCCCGAAATCATAATAAAAATATATGTAAATACAATCCAACTATAAGTACGCTATATAAATAAGTTTGTGTGTGTGTTCTTGCCATGGCTTTCGACGACGGTGCGTATACATAATTTCCAATGTACAATCTCCAACGTGGTGTGCGATGTGTGTGTGTGTGTAGGTGGTGTGTGTAGAGCGTTGTTTAGCGAAAGAGACGCGTAAATGTTTTCAGTGCTTGGGTCACGGCCTTTGTGGTGTCCGCTCTGTGAAGAGAAAAGATTAAGGCGTAAGATAAAGTTCTAAAAAACAAACAGGAAATCACTTTTACCTCAGCACCGTGGTGCTAAACTCCTCCAGCTGCTGTTGCGTGGCCGTGACATAGCCACCGCTATTCTTCTTGGGCAGCGCATCGAGAGCATTGGCGAGGAACGGTTCCATCTGGGCATTGCCCACCACATGCTTCAGCTCGCTGAGCACCTCGGCCACATCGGCGAGCATATACGAGTGCAGTTGAAACACCGACGCCTGGATGAGGTTCATGACCAGGGCACTGCCATGCTGAGTGGCCAGCTCGACGACCAGCGGCCGGCATTCGGCGTGCCGATGATTGCTGCTCCGTCCCCAGGTGAGCAGATTGATGAAGAACTTCATCACCGACGAGTTGGCCTCACGATGATCCAGCGAGCACGCAATGAGCGCACACTGAAAGATCGGCGTGATGAGGCTGCTCTGCAGCAGCTGCAGCGGACAACAGTCGAGGTAACGCGATGCGAGCCGAAAGAAATCGTCCACAGTGTCGGGATTATTGCGCAGACCATTCTCCAGCTGCAGCAGTCCAAAGGTGGGCTCAATGAACGCCTGCAGCATCTCGAGCAGACCCGAAATGCACTCGTTCGACTTGGCAAACTCATCCACCAGTATGGAGCCCACATACAAGAAGCAGCTGTGATGCTGCAGCGCATAGAGCACCACAATCTGCTTGATCAGTGGCTCCACCAGAAGCACCGCCTGCTTGCGGACCATGCGCACCGCGTAGCGAAGTAGGCGACAGGTGCGCTCCATGATGCGCAGATCGCTCTGGTATTTGTCCAGGACGCGGGAGATCAGTGGCCAGGCATCGTTTAATATTGCAACTGTTGGATGCTCCACGCTGTCGGGCACATCGGGATTCGTGTGGCGTATGATGGCGCAGGCGCGATCAATCCAATAGACGGGATCACTGCGTTCGCCCTTCTCCACCGGCGCTTGGCTCTCCAAGAGCTGTGCCAGCGGCTGCAGCTGAAAGCTGACAATCTCACGCAACGCTGGCTGCAGCTGTTCTCGCGGCAGTTTCGTTAAGATCAGCGAAATGCCCTTCAGCAGGCCGATGGCCACATCGTTGTTGATCTGAAAGCTGTCCAGGCTGCGTGCAATCTCCACGAGTCCGCTGATGTGACAAATCATATTCTGTCTGCACGCCGAGCAGATCGATGTCAACGCTATGGCTGCCGCCGGCGCTAAGCCGTTCTTCTGCTGCAGGGCGTAGAGCAAAAAGTTGAGCACCGCCTCGAGCAGATTCGAGTGATTCTCGATCCATTCGCAGAGCTCACCGATGAGCATGATGGACGTGTAGCGCACCGCAATGTGCGTCTGTTCGGACATTGAGAGTATCGCCTCCACTACCTTGGGTATCACCTCGTTCTCCTCGCTGCAAAGGGTGAGTATTAGAATCTAGCGAATCCTTTCCAGTCAATCTACTTACGGCAATATGTTCTTGGCCACGTTCTGCATGACGAAGAGCGCCGCCTCGGTGGACTCCCATGTTGTGTTGGGCGCTTGGAGTATGATATACATTTGCTTGAAGCACGCATTGGAGCCAACGATGAATGCCACATCCTTCAGCAGATCCGAGACCTTGCGTCGAAAGTCCTGCGAATGTTAAACAAATTCAAAAATGTTTTCTAATTCCTGTCGGAATCTACTCACATAGAAATTGTTGTTCTCCTCGATGAGCCCGTCGTGATCGCTCTCCATTTGCGCATGCCTATAAAGAGCACTGATCAGCCGCTCAATGTGCGGCCTAAAGCGGGCAGTGAGCTTGTCGTCGTAGCGCTGAAACAGATCCTCGCTGAGCTTGTACCACAAATGGAACGTAATCTCAGCGACCTCATAGTCGAAATGCCCGACACACAACAACACCAGATCCAGGCCCTTCATCGCATGCTGTTGCTCCAGTATATCGAAGGAGAAGGCATCGCAGAGCGTGGTGAAAATTCCACAATAGTTGATCGTCTTGTCCGTGTCCTCGTGCGCAACACTCAAGTGATAGGCGGCCTCCAGCTGGCAGACAGCCTCGAAGACACGCCCCACTTGGGACTCCACCTCGGGACTGCCGCTGCGCGATCCCATGCAGCTCAGCAGAGCACAGACGCATTCGGAGGCGTTGTCATGCAGTTTGCCCGACGTCTCCGCCGGCTGGCTGAGCAGCCGAAAGGCGAGCTGGGAGAGCGCATTGTCGCAGATGTGTGAGAGCGGAAAGGCGTTGATGACCAGCCAGGCGCTGTACGTGCGCAGTGTGGCGTTCCAGATGCGCTGCTGATCGAGATCCTCGCGCTGCACACACATACACAGGAACTCGAGCACACACTCGGCGCTGGCGTCCAGCTGCTTGTGCACCTGCTCACGACGATTGGCGCCGAGACGCAAGAAGCGCGAATCAATCTCTTCGGGCAACACTTTGAGCACCTCGAGCAGTGGCCAAATTGCAGCTGGATGTGGTGCCAAGGCTTTCAACAGATCACTGATGGGCTCCTGCCACGTGGCCATCAAGAGTGCCAAATCGGCGACAGCTAAACTCAGTTGGGTAACAATCACGTTGTCCGTCTGCTCGTCGATCTGTCCAATGTGTGTAATGAGTGAATCTCGCAGAGATTCGTGTGTGTGCGGCGGCAGTTCGCTGAATGAGTTTTGTATCTTGTTGCGCATCGTCTGGGCGGCAAAGTAATTGGCATGCAGATCACGCTTTTGGTGCAGCAGCTCGTCGGCAATCGTCCACGAGTAGATCTGCAACAAGTGCCAACCCAACACCATTGTTATTGCTTATGCCACACATAATGATTATAATTCACAACTTGCATCACTTGTGTTTCGACTTACCGACTTTTGAAAATCCTGCAGCCATTTGTTGGCCTTCTCCTGCTCTTTGGGATTGTTACCCTGGAAGAGTGCACTGATTGCTTGATATACTATATCCACCGAGTATGTGTCCATTGCGCCGGCCTTTTGATTGCAGCTAAATTACACAAGTTCTGAATCAAAGCATTTAATTATTTACCAAAAAAAAAACACTCTTGATGTTTTTCTTAAGCACGTATTTGTGGTGGTCTGTCGATTGGTCGATAAAATGATTGCAACCTCGCCACACAGCTGTTTGATTTGCAAGGGAGTAATTGTGGTGGCTTGTCGATTGTAGTGCACACAGTTGGTCAACAACACAAACAGCGCTGCCAGAGAGCAAAATAAAATTTCGTGCAACAACCGGTGACTGTGTTCGGTTTCTATTTAAATAATGTTGAAACAGACAATAATAGGAAGCAATATTGTTAATGATTTTGTATATTTTGTTGCCTACATTTCAACAAATATGTATTTATAGCTAATATTTATGGCAGAATTATAGTCGATACATCGTCTTTGCTTTGGTATATTTTGCAACTGAGCGCACGGTCATACTGCACTGCTGAGTAGCAGTTTAGAGGACTGACAATGGACAAAGATTCCGACTCCACGGTTACCTCGCTGGATGAAAACACGGAAAACTTCTGCACGAACCCCACACGCGATATTCTCGCCGACGGCATCACCAATCTCTTCAAGCCGACTATCGAGAAGCTTGACGAGCGCGTCGCCACCACAATCCAGCTGCAGTCGGAGCTGCGTGGACAGTTGGATGCATTGGCCGCCCAGCTGCGGGACATAGAGAAGGCGCAACAACAAATACCCGAGTTTGCCGAAAAGGTTAAGGAGTTGCTGAACGTCAAGCACAAGGTGACGATCATCAGCAACGTGCTGAGCAACAGCCAGGAACGCCTGACGAATCTGCACAAACTCATCGAGAAGGAGCAGCAACGACGTCAGGCTTTGTTGGACTCGGCGCTGAGCACCAATATATCGTAATGGAGACGCCGCATACGCAGCATCTCAGTGCGGCTGACTTTGAGCACGTCTATGAGCCCGCTGAGGATTCGTTTCTGCTCCTGGATGCCTTGGAGGCAGATCTCCCATTCCTCGACTCGTTGCAGCCGCGTCTTTGCGTGGAGCTGGGCTCCGGCAGCGGCGTCATCATCACAGCACTAGCCAAGCGTCTGACGCAGTCTTCAATCTGTCTGGCCACCGACATCAATCCGCATGCCTGCGATGCCACCAAACGCACAGCGTGCCACAATGGGGCACGCTTGGATAGCGTGCGTTGCAATCTGGCCGATGCACTGCGTCCTCGCTCGGTGGACGTGCTGCTCTTTAATCCGCCCTATGTGCTGACCAGCGATGAGGAGCAGCAGCAAAGCAGTGAAGTGTTGCTGGACAATCCGTTGGTCTATTCGTGGGCAGGTGGAAAAGATGGACGCCGAGTCACCGACATTTTGCTGCAGCAACTGGATGACATTCTATCGCCTCGAGGCGTGCTCTATTTGCTGCTGCTGCGCGAGAATAAACCGGACGAGATCATCGAGCAATTAGTCAAGTTAGGGTTTAAGGCTGTCAAGTGCATGGAACGACGCATTCCAGGCGAATATCTGTATATACTTAAAGTAACTAGATCTAGTAATTGACCCGATTTGCTTTTACAATAAACTGCAAACTCTCGCTCTCTCCTACTCTATTAATCATCTCTTTTGAACTGGGATATTAGAGATTACAATAATTTAAATAGTACAATTATTTATATATTTTTATTAAATATAATTATATTCATAAATAAAGATTAAACAAAACATAAAAAAAACCATTATTTTTGTTCGCACTATTTAAATTCATATTAAGCTGGTTTGTGTCACTGCTAAACGAAACAATTGTGCAGCATTGCTTGGTTCGTATCCATGCTAGGCAGCAAAAACGATGCCCGCTTTTCGAGTGTTGTCTCCGCTAAGCGAGTGCGCCTTTATCGAAAACAAAACGATAGCTACCCTAATAGCAATCTATCGATAACTACCTTTTGGAAATACGCTACAATTTGAATTGACAGCAAGTCTGTGAGTTGCATTAAAAATGGCAAATGTGGTTGGTGAGCGTTTGCAAACGAGCTGAAACTACCCTGCAGCATATGTGTGCAACCCCGATAGGATTATACGGTATCAATCAATGAATTATGTACCTAGTATGTGTATAATATGCTGAGTATTGGAATAACTACCCCTACTTTGGTGGCATCTGCATGCGCAGCGTTTCATTATGGGTGGTTGGATGTTTGGTTGTGGTAGGGAGGGAGGGTTCTGAGGGATGAGAAGAAGAAGCAAGCAAGCAGCAGCTGGGAGGGAGGGAGCTGCCCCACCCCAATTGAAACAATCGGTTTTATTGGCATCTCTCTGATAACTGCCAATTGTTGTGTTGTGAGTTGTTTTTGTTGTTTCTTTTACGTAATTACAATAATTTATTTATTCATCATTTTGTTTGTGGGTCTCTTTTGCTTTTGCTTGTTTTTGTCTTTCACTACTTCTGGTTACGTTTCAATTTTTATTTACAAAAATGCATGTATGTAATGTGTGTGTTTGTCTCAGTTTCAACATTGTTCGGTATCAAATTGTAGTATATATCTAAATATCTATATATGTGTATATCGAGTTATTGATCTGGTTTGCTGAAGCCTTTATTTGCTCATTAAATTTGCATTAGCTGCTCTGTTGTGGGTCAGTTAATTGGCTGAATTTGTTGCAAATTGGGGTCAATCTGGGGGCGGGGGGAAAAATTGATTTGTTTCGTTGGAATTTTCAGTCAATTTATGATTAAGAACTTGCTAGATTATTTGTTGCAGTGTATGTCGTATGTATGTTCTTAATAAATATTAATGTATCATGTGTGTATATAACATTAAAAGTTCTTCATACGATTTGTTAATGCATTCGAAATATATATTCAATATTCTCTTGGATTTTTGTTTTTTTTTTTTACAATTTACAAATGAATTAACTTTAGCATTAATCGTTTTGCCAACAGCAAACTCTCGATATTCGATACATTGCCTAATAACTAAGAATTTTTATCGTTTTTTCTTTAATACTGACATTAAATACTTAAGAGTAGTCATTAGTTAAGGGATAAATGCTGAAATGAGAAAGAATCTCGAACTCCCCAAGCTCGAATTGAATAAGAGAAATCAAACTTCCCGTTGTGAAAAAGTCAGAAAAGAGAGAAAGAGCGGTTGACAAAAAGTGTGACCACACTCAGTGTGACCGCACGCATGGGGTACGAATAAGAATTTTGAAACCATATGTAAAACTTGAGAGTGTTGTTTTGTATATTTTTCGTTTTTAATTGCATTTTGCTTTTTCGATCATTCATAAAATGTAACGTCTAATTTTAATAATGAATTTTATTACTGTTTTTCTCTGTTCTGTGTTGTGTGTGTGTAGCTTTTTGTGTGTGTATTGTATTTTTTTGTCGTTTTTCTTTTTGTTTTAAGTAATTCAAGGGCTCCGCTTATGTTTCCTCTTTATCATCATCATCATCATCATCGTGCTCTTCTTCTTGCTATGTATCTGTCATTTAACTTAAGACTTATGACTTAAAAGGAAAGAAAGAGTTTGGTTTTTGTGTATAGTTTTTTTAGTTTTTTTTGTTTTGGGGGGATGTTTACTTTTTTCGGTTTTTATCTTTTCTCGCCCTATGCGAAAAATAGGTTCTCATCTTATCTTTTTTTTTTGCATTTTTTATAAAAAAAGTACACATAAAATACAATTAAAATAAAATAAGAAATAGAAAATTATTTCTTAAACATAAGAATTATATACTTTTGCGATTTTTTTGTGTGGTTTTCTCTGGTTTTTTGTTTGTTTTTTGCTTGTAACTTTTTATTTATTATTATTAATTTAAATTTGTTTGTTTTGTTTGTATTTTTTTTGTGGTTTTTTTTATTTGTTTTTTGTTTTTGTTTTGACTACATTATTATTACGCTTGATCGTCCGAGCCGGAACCGTCATCATTGTCATCATCATCATCTGTTTTTTGGTTGGTATGAAGGAAGAGGAGGAGGAGGGAAATTAGTTTTGATATTGAACTGAAAGATATTTAAAATATGTTAGGGAAACTTACCGTCACATTCAATGTCATCCTCCTCGCCGTAGGGCACATCATATTCTTCGCTCTCGATTTCACTGTCACCCTCGATGAGATCATCTAATACATCTTCCTCATCGGAATCGTCATCAGCGGGTTTATCTTTCTTGGCTTTCTTTGATTCGGCGGATTTAGCCTAAAAATGACAAAGGGCAAATTGCAGCTTGTGAGTATAAAAATATAAAAGCAAAGTGTATTTATCGATAAGCCAACAAACAAACAAGGACTGCCAACTGGGAATTGTAGGGCGGCCAACTCAAACCCCACACATCTCCTTGATCAAGGGCATAGAGCGAAAAATGTATGTTCACGGAAACGAAACGAAACGGAAACAAAAACATAAGCCCAACATACACACAACACACACACAAATAGCGCCACATGGGTGATATGTATGTGTGTGTGTGTGTGTGTGTACATGACCATAAAATGTATATTTTAAGCCCACAAAAACAAGAAAATGGCCAGCAACGCTAGCAGCAAAGAAAAATCGTTATTTTCGCCGTAAAAAAAGGCATTTGAAAAATGCGCGCGTCAATTGGAATTCGCTGCAGCCCAAAAGGGAAGAGAGAGCGAGAGAGAGAGACAGCTCATAGGCGAACACGATTGCCGCATTACAAGTGCACCTCTCACTTACACACACGCACACACTCACGTGCTATGTACTACATGAAGCGGCACATTTACTACATAATGGAAAAACAACAATCGAGAGGGCACACACTCATGCATACATACATACATACATCCGTGAGACACAAAACCAGCCAAGCCAAGCGTGCGTTCGACCCACTGTGACCGAAAGCCGAACGAACGAACCAAAACCGAAGCGAAGCGAACCGAACCGAAATAAGCAGCAGCAGCGACAGCAGCGCTGTCGTCGTCGCAGCAGCAGCTGCTACATGTGTGCGTGAGAGAGCGAAGCCCACGCTTGACGCTGCCAAGGCAGAACTGTACCTGAGAACGCGCGCGTCGTGACAATAGTTGCATGAATGAACGACTCACGCAACTCACACAGCAGACACACACATACAAACGACAGCTGGCTGCAGAAAAAGGCGCAAACATTTGACCGCCGACGACGACGACGCTAGCGTCAGCGTCGCTGCTGCTGCGTGGGTTCAGTTAACCAACCCATCACCAGCGCTAAGTAAATAACGCAGTCACGTTCCCATGTAATACATAATGCATGTGTTGTGTGTGTGTGTCTTTGCTGAAGGCATAATTTAACAGGCGATTGTTACAAAGCAAGAAAACAAGATAACTGTGGAAATGTGTGTGTGTGTGTGTGCGAGCAAAATATGCGGCGCGCTCTCAACCACAACAACGACATTAACAAGAAAAGATGCGACGAGATAGATACTTATGCTATCAAATAAAACAAAATGTGTAATTAAGCAGGGTCTTAACTAGTTTTTACTGACTAACAAATCAATTTGCTCTGTTTATCGAAGCGTAGTCATCGACAATATTATAATTGTTATTGTTATTTTTCGCTCCTAAAATTGGGCAACACTTTCCAGAAGTGTTTTTCGCTGCTTCCCGAAAAAGGAAGTTGCGCCACCCTGTAAATGGATTGTTTTTATATACACACAAAAGCACACACACACATGAAGAAGAGTCGTACAAACATACACACAAGCGATGTACCAAAATAAATACGCACAAGGCAAAAGAAAAAAAAAGTGAAAGATTAATGTAAATGCCTGTATACAAAATGTGTACATAAGTAATTACAAGCAAAACGACAGAGAGCAGCATAATAAGCAAGGGAGAGCGAAACGAGACTCGCGCTCGCTCTCTATTTTCTCTTGCTCGCTCTCGCGCGCGCATGTTAAACTGTACATTTTTATTTCGAGTTGCCGTGACAAACCATTTGATTTGCTAATTTATGTGATTTATTCTAAAGATATCTCGTGCTCCCTCGCTCCCTCTATCTAAGTAGTGCGTGTGTTTTATGATTATCAAAAAAATTTGGCCATAAAAACACAAGAATGGAATGTATCGAGAGCCTACAAAACTGGTTACCCCTCTCTTATCCTCTCCCACTCTCTCTCCGCTCGCTCTCTCTCCAGCGTAATATGGCGGACAGCTGCCGGCCGGCATTGTTTTTAGCTGAGAGTGCAACTTATTTTTTTTTTAGCTGCCGCGCAATTTGTTGTTATTGTTGTTAGTTGCTGCCAAGTTTGGCAAATGGAATAAGGCCAAATGCAAAAGTGTTAACGAGAGACAAAGCTAGTTACAGCGCTGCATTTGCATTTCGTTTCTATTGTTTCACACACGCACACGCAGTTACTGAGTATATACATACATATGTGTGTGTGTGTGTGTGTGGGCAGCAAGGCCGCCTCAGTTTTTAAGTTAATCTCTTTTTGCGTCTCGCTTGTGCAATGCTAATGACCCACAGTATTTTTGTATCTGCCTTTCTCGCTCTGCCTATCTAGTCGATAACTGTACTCCCACCACACCCCTCACACCCTCTGCGTTCATCAATCTAACCTCGATTTGAACCTAACAACAAATAATCTTTGATTACCGTCTCACAATCATCTTAATTTAATCGTAAACAACACACACACACTCACACAGAAGAGAGTTGTTTGTTTGTATGTGGTATATAAGAGAGAGAGAGAGAGAGAGCAAACACTCTCTCTCATACATACACACACGAACTCTCTCGCTTGTTGTATGTGTGTGCTCTCTTTTAGTTATCGGCAGCTGAAAGCGCGTTTGGAAAGGCGCCTGAAACTGAAAAACGTGTGTATATCTATTTCTAGAAAATATTTTTTTCATTTCCTAGCAAAATTTTATTTTAGCCCCGCCGCATTTTGTAATTTTAATGCTGCCAAACGAAACGTGAAAATGTTATGAATCATTATTTTGCGCGTAAACAAAAGAAACGATAATCGATTAGCAAAGTGCGATCGATAAGTCGATAAGCAGAAGTGGCTGAGTGGCGGCAGCGACGCTGACTGCGGATAGAAAGAGAAGAGAAGCAAAGAAAACGAAGACAAGTGCGTTCGTTTGTTTTGTTATTAAACACGCACACATACAAACTCACTAGCTAACGATTGATTGAGGCAAAACTGTACGAGAAATCCTTTTAGGAGAGAAGGGATTTGTGTGGGAACAGTTGTATGCAGAGTTTTGTTTGTTTTTTAAGGTGATTTTAAAATGAAAGAGGTTGGTTGTTGTACTTACTTCAGCTTGCCTCTTTGTGCCTTTAACTGATCCCTTGGCGGGCGCGGCGGCAGCAGCAGCACCATCCGCCGCATCGGCAGCGCCATCTTCGCCATCCTTCGCCGTACCGTTATCGGCATTGGCGGCGGCTGCATCGCCAGCGGCATCGGCGGCCGCTGCTGATTTGTCCTCGGCAGCAGCTGCCTTGGCTTTGGCTTTGAGATCCTCCTTCACATCGTCGCTGACGGCTGCGACTTTCTCGACGGCAACATCACCGTTATTCTGTTGTTCTGTGGCTGCAGACATTATGTTTTGTTGTTGTTGTTTTTTAACTTCTTTTTGTACAGATTATATAACGAGCTGGCGTCGTTATATTTTTTATTATTGTAGGCTTAGTTTAAATGTTTAATACGCGAGTTGAATGCAATTTGCAAGTGTATTCCCGTCGTTTCTTGTTGTTGTTGTTGCTTTGATTGCTGTGTGTTCAAGATGTAGATATATTTTTATTTTAGTTATTTTCTTTTGGGTTGTTGACAAAAATTAGCGCAAAATAGATAGATTTGATTCCGAGGAGGGAAAAAAACGAGAACCGTACCGCACGAAGCACACAAACACACTGTCTGAATTTCAGCGACGTCGTGTGTATTTAACAGATACAAAACATCAGTTGAGCTAACGCTCAGATACACACACACACACACACACTCTCACACGCTTGCTCTCGTTTTTTCCCGCTCTCTCTCTATCTCTCCATCTCCCTCTCCCATCACATTCAGATCCGCTGCTTGTGCTCGCTTATCATTTGCTGTCACGCTCTCTCTCTCTCTCTGCATGCACAATACACTGAACAAAAAGCACAGCGGCAATTGTACAGCAGCAGTTGGCAATGTTGAGAAGAGAAGGCAACAACAACATTCAGCACAAGCAGCGGAGGCGACACAATAACAAAACGCCATCCCGCCCGCCGTCGTCGTCGTCGCCGCCTTCGCTCCAACGAAAGACGACGACGTCGACGACTGACCGACTCTACATATAATTTTTTGCAATATTTTTGCGCTTTGATAAAGTAATTTAAAAAAATACAAAATTTAATTTCTAATAAAAAAAAAGTCGTCAAAAATAATCTAGTATCTTTGAATAGTTCGTTCGTAGTTGTTGTTGTTCTTTGTTTTTCGGTATATTTGTGTGTGTCGCCTTTGCTGATTATTTTTCGGTATTTTGTATTTTTTTTTTTGTGTTTCTGTTTATAGCTAGCTAGTTGACTGACCACCGATATGTGTACCCGTTGACGGCTCGTACAAGACTAAAAGCACAACCATCGCACACGGCACCGTCAACTATAGATTGCGAGCCCAGCGGCTTCATGAACTACTTGCGCGTCTGCACATTTTTGGCTATAGCTTGGCCGATTTTATTTGCATATGGCTGGAATGCATATGTATGGATAGTGCTAGGAATTATCTACAAATTGGCATCTTTTGAATTTAGCTACGATCAAGATGAAATTCAAAATTGACACAGTGAGTGGGTTTCTTGACACATTCCATACAAAATGCGCATTCTGCTCGTGAGTGAGTATAGTGAGTACAGCACAGCCAACAACGCAACGGGCAGCAAAGCAAACGGCGACGTCGACGTCGCTGGCACGTTTGGCGGTAAATTTGAAAATTGCTGGCCGCGCGGCAGTTGCTTGCTTGCCTTGCTTGTTGTGCTGTGTGTAACACACACACACATGCATTCATACACACGCAGTTTTGTTGTTGCCGGTGGTTGTTGTTCGTTTGCAAGAGGTTTGAAGTTGTGTATTGGATATTGGGTGCTAGAATGAGAGAGGAGTGCAAAGAAGGGGAAGATAGCAGCAGCGGCTATAGCCGGGCAGCTTTGGCGTTCTGTGGCGTCTGTCTGTGTGTGTTCTGATGTTGCAGTGTTTTGCTTATTGTTGCTGTTACCACACACACATATACATACATATATATATTTATAGAGTGGACCAGAAGCCGAGGCAAGTAATCAGGTCAATGGAGGCGCTACCTACCAAACCTAACCTCAAAAAACAAATGCATTTGATCTACTAAATATCATAGACATTATCTAGCTGGATTAGTTGATATTCCAGTTTAATTATTTGCATTAAAATGAACAAGGTTCACCCTTTTATTTCTCTCTGATGCATTTTTCATTTCATTGGGTTGATCCCGCATCGCTTGTGGTTCAACCATTCGCTGTCTCTGCTCGTTACACGAAACATTTCTGGTTCAAGCATTGACTAATGAGCTAACGTTCTTCAATCTCCACTCTCACTCTCTCTCCCTCTCTCTCTCTATCTCTCGCAACACACTTGCTCTGCTATTTTTATGCAAAACAAATACAAAGTATAGTTTGTAATCTGAATATTATGGGTACGACAGCTCCGCTAATTAAAAGCGACGACGACGACGATGATGATGACAGAACGACCGACACAACGACAGACAGACCGACTGTCCTCTTCTAGTAGACGCGTCTACACAATCACAGTCGCAGTCGAAGTCGCTTCTACACCAGTTTGCCGACACACGTTGCCAACACCTGTAGTACAGTGAACACGGTGAACACCTCGCTGTACGTTTCGTCGTTTTTGCCGTTTGCCGTAATCGTGGGACAATCATTCAAAGCTATCGCAGCACAACAAACACAACTGTGACTTTTGCTTGCTGTTTGCCTTTTGTTGTTTTCTTTTTCGCTTTTGGTTTTTGTTTTTTTCTGTTGCTCTGAGCCTTAACAATTTCTTGATAAGCCGATTTGCGTTGCGTTGCGTTGCGTCTTCGTCTTTCTTTTATTCCTTGGCAGTTGAACCGATTCGTCCGACTCTCTTTTTCCTATACCCAACAACTCTAAGAATGAAGGGAGTAGATGCTTTGTACGATAGTTAAGCTCATAGCTATCGAATTGAATTTTAGCCCACATAATATATAGCGAGTGATGAAGCTTTCCTCAAATTTTCATTACGATTGGCATATAAACACTGCAGTTATTCAATAATCAATTTCACAAAGCGAACATGCAAGCTAAGTAAATATTTGAATGCTTGAGACAATTTGTGTACTATACGCTGAGCATTCTCGGGTATCTTTTAGTCGAGAGCGCTTCCACACATTGCTTTAGTCTTGATTCGTTCCCCGCACTCATTTCATGGGGGATAAATATTACTTTCTTACTACTCGTACAATATGATTTACGCTTTTTTATCAACGCTCGTCGCTCGCGTTCTATTGCTGGCTGTGTTACAATGCCACCTTTTTCAAGGTTAACTATACCCTCGACAGGAACTGTAGTTTCACAGAACCCAGTTCCCAGTTCCAGCGATAAGAAAAAAAAAACAGGCCCTAACGCTCTCGTTTGTTGTTTCTCGTTCTCGCTATAGGGAATGTTCTAGAGGTAGAGTCAACCACCGCTGGGGTTCAGGTAAAAGCAAGGAGAGAGTCTACGAAAAAATAACATCGCTTTGTCCCAGAGATAAGGTAATGGAAATCTAATCGAAAACCGAAAAAACCTTAATACAAATATATATGTATATTCTAACTAGTTTCTCCCAGTGTACTAACAAATCAATTGATTTCGATTTGCATATGCTAATTTCACCAGCAAGATTATGATCTTATGTACAGATCTGTAGCAAGATTGTTAGTTCTATTATAATAAGAATGTGTCACGAATCGTTTAGCAAAATACAAAATGTTGCTTTATTCTCAAAGTGAACGAACGAACACTCGACGTGTGGATGTAAATAGCTTTTTGATGTACATATACGATTTCTGGCTATGGAAATAATAAAAAGGTGGGAAACTATTCGAATCTTTGAGGCAACTTGGCTATAAATACAAATACGTTTTAGATGATTCCATCAATTAAAAGTTCCCATTACAATACGTAGGGTAGTCCAGGGTACTTCAACTACACTCATCACCAGTTGAGTAGGCTTTCTATAGGGTAGGTTGGGTATGTGTTTACTCTGCATACTAATTTATGCCTAAAGAATTCTGCCTTCTCTTCTTATTTGGTATATACGTTAGAACCTGTCGGTAGTTGCAATGACTGTACAGTCTATCGGAAATTCATAGCATAGTATGTGAGGTAGGACAACTAAAAATATGTATGATAGCATAGACCTTTAGTATGTCTTCTTTTTAAAGAGTTTTTGTACCAGCGTTAGTGTTGCAGCTTGAGTTCATAACTAAAATTAAGGTACAGTCGGAAGGCTGTACGTTGAAAAGCCTCTTAGGAATATACTCTTTCTAGAATCTCTTTTTCCAATCATTATACTAATCCTCTTAATAAAATTTACTTTTACGAACCTTCCATTCCTATACAGTTTTATAGGAATCTTTCTGCACTATGTTATTGTAGGGTACCATTGGGAATATAATAATAATATAGGATTGTAGGAAATTCCTAATACAAAGAATAAAGAACATATTCTTTCGGAACTTTTTAGGATAATAATACAACAACATTTTCAGAACTTCTTTTTCATATCCAGTTACCATTCCTTAGGTACAGTTTCGTAAATTAACTTTGTTCAACTATTTTAATGCATTAACTGTAGTGTATTCCATCAGTCACTGTAGCCGAATCAGTCAAGAGTATGCGTAAAAGAACTGAAATCATTGAGTAAAAGCAACATGAACTGGTTTATGAGTACAGCTACACTACAGACTACAACGGTGACTGGGACAGGGAATGTGGCGACTGCAACTCGCCGAGTTCTCATCGTGTGATAAGCGACTCGATTCTCTGCAGAGAGAACTAGAGAGTTCTCCCCGGGGTTTAGTTCTCTTTCGGACTGTCTCTCTCTCTCTATATCTTGCCTGAGACATTTGCGTCGCTTGTTCGCTTTGCGTTCACGAGTCGCGTTTCGCTGCCATGTGCTAATGCGTCGTCTTTGCCATCCTATGATTTTCCACACGAGTTGCCGTCAATACGAACACATTGATACCCTGCACTCAGGGTAAATACGTACATACGTCAACATGGCCATTTCACACGCAAATATTCAATTTAACGTTTCGTTTGGAATAAACGGCTGTGTTATCATTATTCTTGCTCTATGTGCATGCTTTAATTGCGCAGAAGACGAGCCTTCCTGCTCTTACCACCTCCTCCTCCTCCTCCACACATACCCTCCACACTCTTCTCTTGGCGAGTGGCAACTGCAACGTTTGTCCATCCGTCTGTCCGTCTGCTTTTGTGTTGGCATCTGCGTCATGCATTCGGCTGCAATTGGATAAATGGACGAAAGGGGTTGCGAGGTTGGCTGTGGGGGTTGTGGTGCTGTTGTTGTTGGCGGTGGTGAGTGCGAGCAACATGAATGAATCATTTGCGAGAAGAGCAAATGTTGGCGTCATTTCATAGCTGTGTGTTTGTGTTTGTAGTCGTAACACACTCAAGCACACTCTCAGTGGACAATTGGCCGAGAGCTGCGCTGTCATCTAGCGTATAGCATCATCATTCATTCAATACTATGCATAATTAAAAAGTGCCCGATTCGACTTTAATAATGCATGCATTCATTTCGTTTATTCACTTTAATTCATTTTGCAATTTCATTTCTTTCAGTAATGAGTTTCAAATTTGACCGCCAAACTCAACACAAAACACACCCTCAACTCGCTTTGCAACACTCCGGTGACACACTTTACAACACTATAGTGCAGTGTTGCATGCGGTAGCAATCGACAGCGTTAGAAACGAAATTTTAAAGCATTTCGAAACTTGACGAAACCAACAAAGCAATTATTGCTAATGTGGATTGTGTGCTGACTATTTAACGAACGTAGTTTCGATAGGATTAAATGTTTGTGTTGCGCTTGCGGCAATGTTCGGCGTGTGCTGGCAACCCTAATCATGGCACCGTATTATGACCTTGCGCTGACATTGCCGCACACACAGCTGTGGTTCACAGAGTCGCACAATTGCAAAATATCCAGAAGTTTGTCAGATACAACTGGACGAGGAGCATCAAAATGGCCTTCAATAAGCTGAGCATCGAGAATCTGGATCTGGAGGGCAAGCGCGTCCTTATGCGGTACGTATAAAGTGTTATACAATTGGTACCAAGTTTTCTACCGACTTATCGAAGGGTCAAAAGGTATTATAGCTGATTGAGAATCGCAAGATGTATTTGTCATAGGGGTCATTGTCAAACGCATGAAATAAATCTATTCTTGATTAATTCGCAAAGCAAGGAAATTGTTATTATATTGTTCCTGCTTTGTGGGAATTTCACTACGATCGGATCATAATACATAAGAAATATTTGTTGCGGTTTCGCAAAAGTAATGGCGAGGATTAGGAATACTAAATAATTATAATCCTATTCCAATTATTTTCTGAGAATTTCATTACTATCGGACAGTAAACTTGAAAAGTATTAAACGAAAAATTCTATTACTTGGTTGCATCATTTCAGTTGCTATGGTTATTCCATTGTTTTGAATTCACTATAGTTCAATTTATAGCACTGTGATAACTAAAGAATTAATAGTTATATACTGAAGGGTTTATGTAAACTTCAATGCGATCGGATAAAAGTATTCTATACTGAAGCCCCAAACACGCCTGATTTCTTATACCAAAACTTCTCTTCCTTTACAGCGTGGACTTCAATGTGCCCATCAAGGAGGGAAAGATCACGAGCAACCAGCGCATTGTCGCTGCCGTCGACAGCATCAAGTTGGCGCTGACCAAGAAGGCCAAGTCTGTGGTCTTGATGTCCCACTTGGGTCGCCCCGATGGCAACAAGAACCTCAAGTACACCCTCGCTCCCGTTGCCGAGGAGCTGGGCAAACTGCTCGGCCAGAGCGTGACATTCCTCAACGATTGTGTGGGCGCTGAAGTCGAGGCCGCTTGCAAGGATCCAGCTGCCGGTTCCGTCATTCTGCTCGAGAACGTGCGCTTCTACCTCGAGGAGGAGGGCAAGGGTGTCGATGCCAGCGGTGCCAAGGTGAAGGCTGATCCCGCCAAGGTCAAGGAGTTCCGTGCCAGCCTCGCCAAGCTCGGCGATGTCTATGTTAACGATGCCTTCGGCACTGCGCATCGTGCGCACAGCTCCATGATGGGCGATGGCTATGAGAAGCGTGCAGCTGGTCTGCTGCTCAACAAGGAGCTCAAGTATTTCTCACAGGCTCTCGATAAGCCACCAAATCCCTTCTTGGCCATCCTGGGCGGTGCCAAGGTCGCTGACAAGATCCAACTGATTGAGAATCTGCTCGATAAGGTCAACGAAATGATCATTGGCGGTGGCATGGCTTTCACCTTCCTGAAGGTGCTCAACAACATGAAGATTGGTGGCTCTCTGTTCGATGAGGAGGGTTCCAAGATTGTGCAGAACCTGGTGGAGAAGGCCAAGAAGAACAATGTTCAACTGCATCTGCCTGTTGACTTTGTCTGCGGTGACAAGTTCGCCGAGGATGCCGCTGTCAGCGAGGCCACCGTCGAGGCTGGCATTCCCGATGGCCACATGGGCTTGGATGTCGGTCCCAAGACCCGTGAGCTCTTCGCTGCGCCCATTGCGCGTGCCAAGCTCATCGTCTGGAATGGGTAAGTGATCTGTTTGAGGAACTCTCTCAGCTTTATATTGAATGCATCTCTTTTTTTTTGTAGACCTCCCGGTGTCTTTGAGTTCGCCAACTTTGCCAATGGCACCAAGTCCATTATGGATGGCGTTGTGGCCGCCACTAAGAACGGCACCGTCTCCATCATCGGTGGCGGCGACACCGCCTCCTGCTGCGCCAAGTGGAACACCGAGGCTCTCGTGTCGCACGTCTCCACCGGCGGTGGCGCCTCGTTGGAGCTGTTGGAGGGCAAGACACTGCCAGGCGTTGCTGCTCTGTCCAATGCCTAAGCATCATACTCTCAATATATCCATCTCTCTGAATTATTATAACGTTAATTGTTGCTGCGCTCCCTGGGCGCTGCTTGTATTCTAAGCCCCAAAGTTCAATAAAACGAATCTTAAGTTAAACGAGCGGAGATTTTCTAGACTTCCCTAAGTTCAACATTTGAATCTTAACTTAACCGAGCGGAGATTTTTCTAGACTTCCCCAAAATTCAATAAAACGAATTTTAAGTTCAACGAGCGGAGATTTTCTAAACTTTCCCAAAGTTCGATCATTTAAATCTTAAGTTAAACAATAAGTTGAATCTTAAGTTAAAGGAGCAGAAATTATAGACCACCAACAGTTTTTTGATATAGTTTGGGATGTGTTTTTATATATTGTTGGAATATAGTATTCTAAACTTCTCAAATTCTCGTTGATCCTAAAATCTACTTATGGTAAAAATGTTTCCAATCGTTTTATAATTTATATATATATTTTTCTGTATATATGATGTGACAAGTTTGTATAAGAATTGTTTTTGTAAGAACCGATTTTACTTTGAAGACTTTAGCCAATTCCTAAATCATTCCCAACTTGGAACACGGAGCAATCTTTTCTTTTTTTTTAATTGAAATTTTTTTGATTTAAGAGATTAAAAAGGAATAGTGTTCTACGGAAAGACAATCCTATAACTACAATACCGCGACTATTTAGTTCTTCTTTCCCTAACTATCAACAAATCTATTTTTTGTCAACACATTATAATAAGACTTTTATCTGTCTTGCTCTTCGATCCTCAAGTTATTAATCTCATTGAAATTGTTCAAGCAACATAAGCTCGATCATCAATTCTTTCAATTGGCAATAAAAATGAATATTTTTGAAAAGCAAGTCAAGTCAAATCAATAGGGAAAAAGATAATTAACTTTTTTTGCACTTACAGCAAGGATCTTCCACTCCCTCATTCGACAGGAAGCTACTGCTTTTACTTGCGGGCAAAGTTCGCATCCATCGCTGATGAATTGCGTTGAATATTGTTGAGATTGGAGCGAATGCGATTGCCAATCGAGGTCTGATTGTCGATGGCCTTCTTCACCTCCTTATTGATGAACTGCTGATCAAAGTCGCGTGCCTGATGTTGCGCCTCCTCGCGGGCATATTCCTCGCGATGCTTCTGCACCACCTTTGTGCGATCCGCCTCCCTCCAAGTGGCATTGTCCATCATCTCCCTGAGACGTGCTTCACGTTCGCTGTCGCTTAGCTTCGGTTTGGTCTTGGCAGATTGCCTGATGGCAGCAGGAGCTGGACATTTTTCGGGTGTTGGACTGCGTCGCTGACGCTCTCTGCTGTTTCTTCGCTGCGTTGACTGTTGATCTCGACGTGGACTGCGACGTGCTTCCTTTCGAGGACTGCGACTTCTCTGACGCTGCTGGCGAGGACTTTGACTCCTTTGTCGCGTTTGCTGCTCTCGCTTTGGACTGCGACTCCTTTGGCGCTCCTTTTGTTGCTCTCGTCGTGGACTCCGACTCCTTTGTCGCTGCTCTCGTCTTGGACTGCGACGGTTATAGCTCTGCTCTTGCTGTCTTCTATCATCTCCTCGCTCTCTTTCTCTGCGCCTTGATCTATCTTCTATACTTCTGCTTCTGTCGCGTCTTCTTCGCTGCTCAACACTTCTGCTCCTGTCGCGTCTTCCACTTCTGCTTCGCTCTCGCCTTTCCCACTGCTCCTTTGAGTTCTTGACTCTTTCTTTTCTACTGCTATTGCTTCTATCTCGCCTTTCCCTTCGCTTACCACGCTCATCCTCGCTACTCTCGCTTCTAGCGCGTCTGCCTCGCTGCTCCTTGGATTTAGACTTTACAGTTTCTTCCTCGCTCTCGCTTTCTGAGCTGCTGTCGCTGCGTTTCTTTGACTTTTTCTTGTTCTTGTGCTTCTTTTGTTTTGTGGCCATGTCCAGCTGCTTGGTCAGTGTGCGATACTTGGCATCCAGCAGCTTGTCCAGCTTGAAATCTTCATTTGTGCTTTCGCCCTTCAGCTTCTTCATTTGACGTGCCAGTTTCTTGTCCAGATCATCATCGCTATCGCTGTCGTCATCACTGCTGCTTCGCTTGTGTTTCTTTTTCTTGGATTTCTTACTTTTCTTGGGTTTCTTCTCGCGCTTAGCAGCCGCTTCACGCTCCGTCTTCAATATGCGATGGATTTCCTTGAGTTTGACGGGATTCTCTAGAAGTTTACGCCTCGATTCCATTTCCCGTTGCTTAATGAGCATCAAGGGATCTTCCATAGTCTTGCGCTGCATATCTACCTGCTCGGTGGATTGTAAATTACGATACTCCCGTATGGAGAAGGGCACACACTCGTGCTCCACATGATTGATGGATTGTTTTAAGCCCAATGTACTCTGCTCTTGGCGTCGCTCCTCTGCCTCCAGCTGCTCAAAAGACTTGTCGATCTTGCGGCCCAGCAAATATTCCTCGCGATTGATAAGCTCCGCATTGTCTGCAAATTGTGAAATAAGCGATGATTCATTTTTATGGAGTTTTACTTACTTTTATACATCCATTCAAGTTTTGCTTCGCCGCCGTTGTTGCTGGATAGGACGCCCGAGTTCTCGCCCAATCGTCTCAGCTCCTCGCGATCACGTTCCTCATTGATCTCCTTGCGCAGATCGTCCAGTTTGCGCTGTTCCTCCTGCTTCGCCTGTTCCGCCTTCCAGACACGCTCTTGATTCTTCATTGTGTGCGGATGCCATGATTTTTTCAAGTTCTACGCAACGCAAACGTTTTGCGGATTAATTAAACTGTTTCGGTAACGGATAATTAGTTACTTACCAGATCGCCACCGCCCATTGTGGCGAATTTTAATTTTCTTTTAATAAAATGCCAGGAACGAAAATATAAATACGCGTCGTTGTTTTTCCCTCCTTTATTGTCATCAGCTGAGCGCAGCTATTCATCGATATATCAGCAAAGCAGTGCAACGATGTCAATCTTGTAGTAATAAGTATATCGGCCAAGCAGATCAACCATTTAATCCCACAGTTGGGCTAATAAGACCAACTAGCATTAAAACAATTACTGCATTCTGGTCACACACTCAAAAATCTTCAGTTGCGAAAATTTTTGCCGCGTTAAGTTCGTGTAACGTGAAGAAAGTGAAATTTAAAGTGTTTTAAAAAAACTACAGATCAGTGCAACTATGACATATCTGTTTTTGTGTTACGTTACGATTACGTTGCTTATTAAAATCAAGTGTTAAATATATTAAATATGCTAGTTTTGGAACATAGGCTCTGCGCTGCAATTGGACCCATTGTGAACTATGGATCTCATCAGAATAAAATTATTGTGAATGGCTACAAATTTCGGGTGCTGCGCAATTTTGCCGATAAAACGGATTGTCCAAAAGCCGAAACTAAACTGCCAAAGAAGCTGAGCCTTAAAAATGTCGATGTTGCCGATAAACGCGTTTTTATGCGCGTCGACTTTAATGTGCCGATGAAGGATGGTAAAATTACGAATAATCAGCGCATTTTGGCTGCATTGCCGACCATCAAGCACGTACTGATTAAGGAATGCAGATCTGTGGTAAGTAATCATAAATTCAACTTTAATGAGCGCTAAACAAATTCATTACGTTCGGTTGATAAATTTGCAAGTTATAAAAGGCGCAAATTTCTTTGTAAGGCGCCATTTTTTTTTAATGGTGCGTTAAAACTCTTTTTGTAGTGTGCCCAGAGCTGCGTATGTAGTGCAGCTTGAAAGTGCATTATGCAGCTTAGGAGTATATTATGCATGCGTTCAACTGGTTACACTTAGTGCCATTGCACTTTTAAAAATACTGAAAAAAAACGTTATATTTTCTGGCTTGTATTTAAAAATGCTAAAGCTAAAAAAAAAAACAAATTAATACTTTGGTTTAATACTTAAACTTGTCCAAATAAATATACAAGATGAAGCAAGTCACCATAATTTTTTAATTTTCAGGTGCTTGCCTCCCACTTGGGTCGACCGGAAGGCAAAAAAGATCTGAAATTCTCTTTGGCACCCGTAGCCAGGGAGCTGGAGAAGCTGCTGGAGTGGCCAGTCTGCTTTATAGACGACTGTGTCAGTCCGATGGCTCTTGAAGCAGCAGAGAATCCGCCCAAAGGCGCCGTCATGCTGTTGGAGAATCTGCGTTTCTATGCCGAGGAAACGGGCAGTTTTAAGAAAGGAGATGAAAAGGTCAAAGTCGATGCGGAGAAGGTGAAAGCCTTTCGCTGTAAATTGTCCAAGCTGGCAGACATCTATGTGAACGATGCATTTGGCACAGCGCATCGGGCTCACAGCTCAATGATGGGCGAAGGCTACAAAATACGTGCAGCCGGCTTTTTGCTGGACAAGGAGCTGGAGTACTTTGCCAAGGCACTGGACAATCCCAAGAAACCCTTTCTGGCCATACTGGGAGGCGCGAAGATTGCTGACAAGATTCCGCTGATTAACAATCTGCTGAACAATGTGGATCAAATGATTGTGGCCGGCGGCATGGCGTTTACCTTTTTAAAGATTATCAACAACATGGAGATTGGCAAATCGTTGTTCGATGCAGAGGGCGCCAAGATGATCAACGATCTGATGAGCAAAGCAAAGCAAAAGAATGTCAAAATCTTGTTGCCTCTGGACTTCAAATGTGCGCAAAAAATTGACAAGGATCCCGGTGAGATCAAGTTGGCTGATGTCAAGCAAGGAGTGCCCAAAGATTTTATGGGCTTGGACATTGGCGATAAAACAATTGAGCTGTTCAACAAGGCAATTATGGAGGCCAAAACTATTGTGTGGAACGGTCCTCCGGGTCTCTTTGAGAACGAAAAGTTCGCTGGCGGCACCAAAGCGATGTTGCAGGCCATTGTCTGTGCCACAAAAGTGGGCGCCACCACAATTGTTGGCGGTGGCGACACGGCGACTGCGTGTAAGAATTTCGGAGGCAGCGACAAAGTTTCCCATGTTTCCACAGGAGGTGGAGCTGCGCTCGAGTTGCTTGAGGGTAAAATTCTACCCGGTGTCGCCGCCTTGTCGGATGCTAAGGGATAATTCTAATCGCGAAATAAAGTGTAGTGTTTATTGTGAAAAGTGTATTATACAAACTTCATATTCATCAGTTATCTTTGGATAATTCACCAGTATACAAAACTTCATGTTCATCAGTTATTGTTTGATATATGGATCACTTCATATCATCATCTGTTTCGATCATCTTTATCTAAATTTTTGTGGGGTAAGTGCATTTACTTTATTTCATGGGATTCTTCTATCAATAATTCATCGGGTATTATTATTATTGTTAAGAGCAACAAGCTTAACAACAGATAAAAATAATTGCACGGTTACTTGTGTTTAGTTGCTCAATCATTTTCATAAAAAATCTCAAATTTCATGTTTTAATTCTTTGAAATCCCTCCCATTTCTCTACAAACTTCATACGTCTGCTTGTTTATTGATAAATTTATTTAATTAAAATGTTTTAAAGTAGCCGAAAGTCGATTTTTATCTACGCTCCAGACCCGTTCATGTTTTCATTGTTTGGGAATTGCTTTTAAAGGATTAAATCCAGCTCTTTAACGTTAGTCTTTGTCTAATTTTGCTCAAGAAATGCTGAAGCAGGTCGGATCTTTGTTTTTGACTACGTTCACAATACATAATATAATATAATATAGTAATAAAGTTCAGTTTTTGGAATAACATGCGGGTTAGAATAAGATCTCGATCTAATTGTATAACGTTTTTAACAAAAAAGAAAAGAAATGTGTTCTAATCGAAGCTGATGAGCTCCGCGGTGGCAGGTTCAGTTGCCTTGATAGGTTCGGGTTCGTTTTGCGGTGGAGCAGGAGCAGCAGCCACAGCTTGAACCTGGGCTTCGATAGCTTGAGCTGGAGCTGCGAGCTGTTGTTGCGGTTGGGGTTGCTGTGGTGGTGGTGCAGCTGCTTGTGGAGGCAGCTGTGGTTGTTGTTGTTGTTGTTGCGGAGGCGGAGCTTGTGTGTTGGCGAGTGGCGAGTGAGTCTGAACCATTTGCTGTTGCTGCAACATGACGTGAGCCAGATGGGGTTGAGGTTGTTGAAGAGGTTGAGGCTGCTGTTGTAGGGATTGTGGTGGTTGCTGAAGAGACTGAGGCTGTTGTAGGGACTGTGGCTGTTGTAGAGACTGCTGCTGTTGCGGCGGCAGCTGCTGCATCATTGGATTGGCTTGTCCGGGATTGGGATACGCATTGTCAGGCATCATGTACATGCCGGGTGGCGCAATCCCACCCGCAAATTGTCCATTCGGAGCAGCAGCAAAGCCGCCAGCTGCCGCATACGGATTGTAAACGTTGTTCAATTGATGCGAGGGCGAACCGTGAGGCGCCGCCATGTAGGGATACGGCGCTGTCTGCTGGCCCATCAGATACTGCGCCTTCTGTTGCTCCTGGCGCAGCTGCATTTCACGCTCCTGCTCCTGGATGCGCTGCAGTGCCAGCTGACGTTGATAGTCCAAATACTCTTGCTTCTTCTTGCGCATAATCTCGAGCTTTTGAGCCATCTGCAGTTGACGCTGTCGCTCCTGCTCCTCGGCAATGCGTCGCAACTTCTCCACATGCTCCTGGCGCAGCACATCCAACGCGGCACGCGAATCCTTGATCTGGGCGAGCTTATCCTGCAGCTGCTCGTACCACATGCGCTTGTCGTCCAGCTCCTTGATGTAGGTGAGCTGCTGCGAGTGCAGCGAAGTCAGCGTCATGAAGAGCGTCTGCACCGAGGAATCGTTGGAGATGCTGCGACCTCGACTCGAATTCGATTTCATACGGTTCACGAAGATCTCCACTTGGGCACGCATGTTGGCGGCAAACTCGTCGATCTGCAGCTCATCCGCGGACTTGGCTGGCAGCATTTGCTGTGCCTGCTGCAGCAGTTGGGGCAGCTGCTGTTGGGGTTGCGGTGTAGGCGGCATGGGGCTGGGTGCCGAGGGGCTGGCCATGGCCGAGGATTCGCTTATCTTGCGCTGCTCCCAGTAGCTGCGATTCAAGTACTTGGCCAAGTCGGGATTACTTTCCTCTTGTTGCTGCTGTTGCACAGCGATTTGGCTTTGAACTGGCGGCGCCTCGGGGCTGGGCGAACGCTGTTGCATGCGATAGCTAATCGGTTGCTGCTTCTTTTGCTCCGCCTCCGACTGGCTAAGCGCCAGCGCCAAGTTCAGTTCCTCCTCCTCCTTCAACTCCTGTTCGCTTTTGCGCGCTGGCGTCTGTTAGAAACAAGAATACGCAAAGGGTTTTCAGTTAACTTTGCCGTGGCCACCAATAAGACAACCAACCTGCACCTGTTGTGACAGCGAGCTGTTCAAATATTCCGCCGGCAGATCCGAATCTCCACTCGCTCGCGTTGAGCTCGTCTTGCCCGAAGCTGCTCCAGCTGGACGTTGCAATGCCATGAAGCAACCGTCGCACACTCGCACATCCTTCTCGATGCCATACTTGGGCAGCGGACACTGTTTGCCCGTGCACTGGCCACAAAATACTTGACCGCAGTTGCGGCAGTGATGCTTGCGATTGGTGAACGTGAACTCGGCACGGCAGCGATGACACACCTTGCCATCCGCCCAGTTGGGCGCCGTGTCGGCGGTGAACATGGCATCCGCCTCCTTAAGCTCGGGGAACGTGTGTCCCTTGGCCTTCAAAATGGTCATGGTGTCCTGCGATGAGAAAATTGTGTGTTAGCATATTTAGAGAGTACAATAAAAGGTTTTTGTATTATTGAAATCGAAAAGTTTGTGTTCTTGACATCTTCCGAACATCCAATTTTATAAGCTGTCACTGCCATTTTTCCTCTCTCTCTCTTTCCTCTCGATAGAAATGGTATTAAAAACTGAAATCTGGGCAATTCTTACGGGAGTACAGTTAAGTCACCTTTATCGCCTGATATTTGTCCATGGAACGAAAAGCATAGGCCCATGTTTGGACTAGTTCCAGCATTTTCTGACGCACATTCTCGTGCGGCGTCTGCTCCAGGAAGCTGCTAAACATCTCGCAATTCTCCTTGGTGAAGACTTCGTCTTGCACCGGAGCTCCGCAGTTCTTCACAATGCTCTCGAGCACCAGCAGCGAATAGCATGCCGAGTGCGGATTGGGCGAGTTCATTTTCTTCTTAATAGCAGCAAACGCATTCTTTGGCCTGCAATTGAATAATTTAATTAGTTTCGAGTGACTTTTGCTTGTTATTTTCCAATTGGAAGACGAACTTACGTGACATCTTTCTGATTGATTTCATCGCAGATCAAGAGTATGGATGGCCAGTCGGGCTCCAAGCGCAAGTGGCTGGTTGCGTTCTCTGCAAAAAAACAATACGTATATTTATTGTAATCTCTTTTTTAACTGCGTTTCAAGTTCATTCGCCTTTTTTTGTTGCGTTGTTTTTTTTTTCTTTACTTCTGCTTAGTTTAATCGATGAGTCATTTTGTTGCACTTTGTGCTTGTTTAACATATTTCTCGCGTGCGTCACTTACCCAGATTTCGATCGAAAGTAGAGAAAAACATTTTGTTATTGCTTTTCGCTCGTTATTTTGCTCTAAATTCTAAATTGTTAAAAGTTTCAATTGTGTTTTCTTTCTGTATATTTTGCTTCTGCTCAAAAGCTGCTGCTGTCGTGTTGCAGTGTGACCATACGTTTAATTCCAAAATATACCCCACATACCGGGCCAGTCCAATGTGGTGGCAAGCGATAGAGGTAGTTAATAAATTGTATATCGATTTTACCCAGGGCTACAATTATCGCAGTGAATAGCGCACAAGCTTTTAGTATTTAAATACTGCAAGCGCAAGATTTGAATATGTTCCATTATATGAAATAAAGAAAAACTCAGTTTAATAACATTTCCATTTTATTCGTACGCACATAAAAATTCTTACTAAAATCTAGTTAAAACAATAAGACAAAAACTAGCCAAATGACATATATACATTATGTATAGTCCTATAAATGTATGTACATGCATATGAAAGTGTATAACCGTATAAAAACTACATATTTGTATATTCGCTATGCCTACAATATGTGTATGCCACAATTAGCATTAGTTAAAGTATCACACGCCGATGTAAAATATAGTTCACTTGATATAAGTTCACTAAGCGATAAGTAACATAAAATCACATTCAATTTATATTAAGCTCAAATACTCGTGTGCTAGGCAATTTCCCGCAAATGAAGCACCCAAATTAACCCGTCTTGACTTTACGCTTGAGCGTAAAGTACGCCAAGATCTTGAATAGCGTTATTTGGGCCAGAATCATCATGATGTTGTAGCCAAAATCACTGTGTTCCATGCCAAATTGTCGCAGCACTGTGATGGCATTTCTGTAAATGGAATTGCGATTAAATATTGGTATTTCCAGTTTGGATATAAATGGAAGCTTACTTGAAATGACAGTAGAACTCCTCGGAGGGGCACACCAACTTGTCACGATGGTTGCCATACAACGAGATTACCATATTCTCCAGGGCATAGCGCAGGGGCGAGAGGGCGGCAATAAAATGCAAGGCTTTTGGTATGTGGGTCAACAGGATGAGGAAACCCGAGAACATGAGCATAAAGCACGTAGACACGGCGCCAACAAATGTGCCATTCTAAGAGAGAAAGCGAGTGAATTAAATTAATTACATTGCATCAGAGTTTAGATTTAGGTATTCCACTTACCACTGGATTCAGAATAGTGCCAAGAAAAACACCCAAGCCATCGGCGCATATTGTGACCACAACCGCAGACAGCAGATACTTGACAAAACGATCCATTTCCACTGGCTGATCAGTCATCAGATATCCAATTGTTATATAGACCGTGGAGAAGATGATCTGAGAGAGGAGAGGGGAGGATTTGATTAGCTTTGTAGTTGGTGATGAATTGTTTCTGGGTCTACTCACATGCACTGGCGTGGATGTTATCATTGTGGCCACATAGTAGGTTCTCAGCTTGTACCAATTGTTGAACGTTTCCTTCTTAATGATCTCGATCTCCAATGGATCTGTAATCAATTAGCAATAGCTAAGCAAAGAGAGGCAGCTAAAGAGAGAGTTTTAAACGTCTTACAGCGCAAGATTCCAGGCATTATGGTCGTGTACCAGAGATAGACGCAGTGTATCATAATCATGCCCACATTAGAGATTTGCTTGGTCGCATTGATGCCCGAATCGCCAAAGAAGAGTCCGATCATCACAGCACTGACAATGTGCATGCCCAGCTTCAGATAGGTCAAGGTCTGTCAGGGAAAGAGAAAGGAAATACTTGAAAAGTTAATGACGTTCTAAAAATGCGACTTAAACATTTACATAAAATAACTTCAAAATGAACATTTCTATAAACCAGTTCGTAAGCATTTAAATTTTAAATAAATATATGTATATATGTATTTATTTTCCCTTTTTAGGAACATTTTTGTGGCATATTTATTTGGTATATTTTAAAATTATTACCGCATAAATACCTATGGCATATTTTGAATGTATCAGTATACCAAATATCGGTATATTATTAGTATTTTTATGGTATATTAATTCGGTATATTTTAAACCGAATACAGTTTTAATACCACAATGTTACATTTTGAATGTATCAATATATCAAATATAGAGTTTGGTATATTTTTAGTATTTACGGTGTACTAATTCGGTATATTTTAAAATGAATATCGCTTTAATGCCTATGTTACATTTTGAATGTATCAATATACCAAATATAGAGTTTGGTATATTTCTAGTATATTAATTCGGTATATTTTTAAAATGAATACCGTTTTGCTTTCATTCACAATGAGTAGCAGATATCTAACAGTCGAGTAGCTTTCTATATATTATAACAAACTTTACTTGAACAAGAAGTTGTACTCAAACTATGAGAATTGAGAACACTTTTTCTCTCTGTGTGGCTTATCTTACCCAATCGCGGAAGAACTGCAGATGACAGCGTCCAATTAGCAGCCAGAGTCGCATCCATTCAGGCGGCGGATAGGTGTGCTTAATGAGCTCCTTTGTCGACTCCATGCTCTGCAGCTGCACTTTGGCCTGCGACGTCTGCTGCCCTTGGCTGGCGGATTGGGCTTGCGCTAGTGATTGTGATGGGGATTGGGATTCATTGAACTTGGCCACTTGCGCCTCAGTTGGTGGCTCAACGTCATCGGCTTGCATCAGCTGCTGATCGTATCGCCAGCGCGTGTCCTTGGCACATTCGGTTAAAGCCTCCGTGTGATCCTCAAAGTCACCATTCACACACTCCAACACTGTGACGGGAGAGAGAGACAATGAAATGACATTGGAGATTGAGAGGGGGTGGAAGAGGTAGATGTACTTACAGAAATCAGCTGGATTGTGATAGGCGGGACATTCGAGTCCGATCGTCTTGAGAAACATCACCGTATTCTGGGGCGTGCCCTGGTACGTGCATTGACCCGAGCTGAGCACGTAGATCAGGTTGAACAGATTGTAAATGTTGGTCGATGGCTGATGGATTGTGCACACAATGGTTCGACCCTCGTTCGCCAGCGATCGCAGCAGTTGTATGGTATCAAAGGAGGATGAGCTGTCCAGTCCGCTGTGGAGCAGTAAATGGCAGTTGGAATGGTTTCAATTTCAAGGTTAGCACATGTTTCGTTTTTTTTTTTCGCAACTGGTTTCGTTTTGGATTCATCATCTCTTTATATGGTTTTTATGGTTTGTTATACATATATGTATGTGTGTATAAGTTTATTTCTGCTTACGTTGTGGGCTCGTCTAAAAATAGCACTGCTGGATTGTCTATCAGCTCTAGGGCAATGGATAGACGTTTCTTCTGGCCGCCACTCAGCTTCGAGCATCTGGTTTGTTTCGCTTTCGTTAGCTTCAATGTGTTTAACAAGTGATCAACCTGAAATGTTTCAATGTTTGAATTAGAAAAGTGCTTTGCTACATTTGTCACAAATTCTTCTTCACTGGCACAAGCTGCGAACATCCCTTTACTTTAAGAGATAATAATTGAAAAAGTGCTTGACATTTTACAGGCATTAAATTGAAATATGAATTCTAGAAGTAGTTCACATTTTACTTGCTTAAAATTCTTCGTTGAAAAGCTTCTCAAATGAGGTCAAGCTTATTAAAGTTTACTTGTGAAATTTTTAGAAGTTTGATATGAAAGGGTTTTTATAGAATTGAATAAAAAGTTTCTTTAGTTATTTAAAATCGTTGTTAAGTTTCCCATGTTTACTTTTTAGTTTGCTTTTAATGAGCTTTCAAAGCTTCTAAATTTTATTTGTTATTATCCTCATGCTAATGCCCTTTATGATTGCATTTCATCTAAAATTGAGTGCTTTGAGTCTTGTTCAAATGTAAAAGATTATGCTTTTCAAATGCACTTTAATCTCTTTCCCTGCGAATCTTTTAATTCAATTCCAATATATCTAAATTTTAGTGCTTTGAATCGTGCTTAAACATAATTTATTTTGAAATGAATTTTCATCTTTTTCCTAGCCAATCTTTTAGTGCTGTTTATGCCTTGCATTTCTTTTCAGTTTGCTACACTTTTTATGAATATTGAAGCTAGTGCAAACTATTAGGCAGTTCATAGAGCATTTTAGATCTTTTCTAAGCTCTTCTCTCTTACCAAGGCACGCTTCTCCTTCAAGCTGACACACTTGTTGGATATTTTGAGGGCCGCTGCCAGCAGCATTGTTTCCTCGACGGTGAAGAAAGGATAGAAGTGATCGTCCTGCATAATGTAGGCGCACAATTTGCGCGCCTTGCCGATCTCGATGGTGCCGGAGACGCCGGTTTTGGTGAGGCCAGTGAGAATGTTCATAAGACTAGATTTGCCGGCACCCGATGGACCCATGATGGCCGTCAGTTCGCCGGACTTGAATGTGCCCGTAATGCCCTTGAGCACCGATTTTTTTTCTATGTAAGAACAACAACAATGAAATATAAATGTTATGAAAGAATTGTTCAACGATGTGGGTTAATGAGATACAGTTGAAGATCTCTAGAGTGAGATATATATTCAGATTAATTATGCATAATGTTACAAACCTTTTTGCTTGGGCGCATTAACCTGATAGACGAGATCTTCAAAGTGTATATCGATGCCATAAACGTTCTTTAGCAGTTTGTTAGTGTCCATGATTGTGCGATTTATGTTTTATTTACTTTTTCGGATAAATATTTTATTTGTTTACACTGCGCATACGTAATCTTTTTCTTCTTCTTTTATGATTGTTCTATTTAATTGTAGCGTTTTTTGCAGTTCGTTTAGCAATTGTTGCTTAAGTTGGTTTTAATACTTTTGTATTTTGATCGCTTGGGTTACTGCACAAAAACATTTGCTTTAGCTTATGACTTAAATGTTGCACAAGCTACGAAAAGATAGTCTTACGTTGCAATTAGTTTGTGTTGTTGTGTGGCTCATTCAAGGCAAAAACACATTTACATAAATGTTTAATTACAACGTCTAAAAATATATATTGTACAAGACAAGAAAAAGGGAAATTAAAGTTATGACAGAAGCCACGCAGCTTGTTGTCCGTAATTGGAGCGAAAACTGTTTTTTTGTTTGGCCAAGATCATGAACTGCTGAACCATTGCACAAAGTGCTCAGCCATTGAGACTGAGAAACAGCTGTTGCTAACATCGACTTTGACTGCGACTGCGGAAGAAGCAACAACTGAGACAGCGACTGCGACTGAGGCAGCGACGCTTACCGAGGGCGATGAATAAAAAAGCAAAACAAAATCCAATAAATTAAATAACAACAATGACAATAGGGCAAGCATATCGAATTGGAATTTGGCAATGCAAAACGCGTCGTCGCCGACGTTCGGAAAGTCAACAATCGAGTGAGTGAATAAAAAACAAATCTGATTTTATTTTTCAAGTTTAAGCCTGGGTCGTAGACATTTTTGGGCGAAAAGAACTGACTGACACACACACACACACACAACTAGTCATTAAGCTTGTGTGTGAATCAACAGTCATCGTGAGCAACACAAAAAAACAAAAACAACAACCACAATGAGTCGTAATAATAATTATAAAACAAAAAATAATAATATTAAGAAGTGGCCCATAGAAAGAGAGGGAGCTAGAGAGCAATAACAGCAAACGACCTTCCCGAAAGAGGCCCCCCCAAAAAAAAGAAAAAAAAAAAATAATAAAGAAGAGATATGCGTATTCCTCGGGTATTTTATGAATTCTGTAAATAACATTAGCAAACAAACATCAAGTGTAAATAAAGATAAGTCTGTTCTCTCCCCCGATAGAACAACACCGAATTCACTTTGACTCTATTGAACTTCGCTTCTCTTCTAAGCTCTTGTTTATTTGTTTGTTTGCTTGTTTGTAATCTCGCCTAATGATACGCTAATTGTCATTGTCGATTTATGATTGGCTTAATCGGAATAATAAAGAATATAAATAATTAAAAAGTTTTGTTTGTGAGTTAAGCTTTTCTTAAGTGTGAAGAATTTCTCATTTATAATTTATAGTAGTTTTCTAGTATCGAAGGTACACTTTAAATACTAATTTTTTAAGTTGGAATAATAAAGTTTGGCTTTGTTATGCGTTTTGTTTTTTTTTAAATGTGAAGAACTTTTTTGTAAACTCTGGTATATTTCTAGTATTATCAAGTTTACTTTTTCATACTTTCAATTTAGCAAAGTTCTACTTTAAATACTATTTGTCATGGTTGATTTCTGATTGCTTTAATTGGAATAATAAAGAATCATTTTACTATCTTTATGTTTTATGTATAATTAATGGTGTGAAGAATTTCTCATTTATAACGTATAGTATTTTTCTAGTATTTTCATACTTTTACTCTAGCGAAGCTCTTATTATTTAAGATTTAAGTCAAACTTTCGATTTAGCGAAGCTCTACTTTTATCATTGTAGATTTCTGATTGCTTTAATTTGAATAATAATGCATAGTTGCAATTCTTGTAAACTTCTCATGTTTAATATCTGGTATTTTTCTTAGTATTTTCATACTTTGCAGTCATTTAGTTTCTTTTTCGTTTCAATTCATCGAAGATCTACTTTAAACACTCGTCAGAAAGTAGATTGTTGATTTTGGCACCTGGTTTTAATTTTGGGGCGAGGGAAACCAACGGTGAAGAGAGCTTTTAGAAGATTCTGGTTCTGATCGAAACAATAGATTTCTATTAAAAATGAAAGGAATTTGTGGAGGGGGAACTAAGAAATTTATACAAATTATATAACATATTTGTATAAATTTCAACTTGAAATAGAAGATGCAATCAATTGTGAAGAGTTGTTCTCAAAGTAGTTATTATAAATCATCGAAGTGGAGCTGTCTTCAATAGCTGAGCAACTTTGCCAAAGGTAATTAAAAACTTGCCGCATCGAAGAGGAAGCTGAAGAAGCGGCATGATGATGAAGAAGACAGAATTAAATAGACAGCAAAGAGCAAAGATCAGATAAAAACAAAAGACTTGAGATAAAGAAGAATCAAACAACTTGAATAATGACATTTGTTGATTGTTGTCAAATAGAAATCAAACATTGGCTGTGGGGGACAACAATAAATGGCACAAATTGCGAAACTCAAAACATCAACAAAAATAGCTAAAAATGTGGCCAGAATACAGTCAGAGAACCGTCAAGTGTTTGGCTGTTGTTGTTGTTGTTGCTGTTGTTGGCGTCGTGGTTGCTGCAACCAGCAACCAGCGAGCAGCCAAGAGGTAGCAACACCTGTTTAAGTAGCGCTTAATTGTCGACGGTTCGCTGAGACCGTCGAAGTTGAAAACGCGAAAAGTGAATCTGAAGTAAACTCGGCTAACCCCGCTCTTAGCATTTTCTTGTTTTAGCTTTTCGCATTTGCTCTTTTACAGTGTTTGTGTTTGTTGTCTATCTCTCTCTCTCTCTCTTTTTTGGTTTGCGCAATGAAATTCCCGCAGCCTCAGAGAGAGAGACTGGCTTTAGAATATTTTTATTGCTACGTGACCATTGAGGTTGTTATTATCATTATGATGATTATAACGCGTAAGCCTTTCAAAAGTCTGCCATTGATAGGAAACAATAAGTTGCCAAGTGCGAGTTGCAAATGAGGACAGCCTATCCCAGTTCTCACTTAGTCAATGAATAATGTGCACTGTCCTTCAGCTGTTTTCGTTCAATATACTATCAAATGCAATTTGAACCTTGGGAACGCAAACACTTGACCACAGGTTAAGGGTTATAACTGGGGAGGAGGAGGAGGAGGAGGAGGTAGCATTCCACTTGCCATCAATTAAACTAAATTGTAATAACATTGTCGCAACTGAAGGTACTTGTTCTCACAATCCCCAGACACTTGTCTCTGCTACACTATGAAATAATTACAGGCCATCATCTTTACGATATTAACTTTCAAGTTCTAGTTAACTTTACATATATGATATACTATATGGCAATTTTTGTTGTCTTTCATTTCGTTTTTTTTTTGGCTTCTGTTGGAATTTCCGCTAATAAAGCGTTTCGCATTTCTCGGAAATTTTCCACAATTTATGCCATTAATCGGCTGTATTTAATGAGTTTTTGCTAGAAGAAAAAAAGCCATCCATTTTCCATTTCAAATTGAAATTAATTTAAATTATTTACCAAATGCAAAGTAATATCTATTTAATAAACATTACTATTTTGATCTTGCCTTGGGCTATGAAATTTGCTATGCAGATTGATGCCAAAGACGGAAGAGTAAACAACATTTTTTTTAACAGAAGAAGTTGGTGTAAACATCGCAAGAGAATGCCGAGAAGAAATGTGTTTAATATCAGACAAATTTTTTACGAGCTCGCTCGGGGCACTTAAACAAATCATAATCTCAGTGCGAGCATTATTATAATCATCGCATTGTGGTTCTATCAAGCGTCAAGGTTGCAGGAGAGAATACACTCATCTCTATAGAATGAAATATTTTGAGTGAGATGCTGACACGTGTGTTGATCTTTTGTTTAGTCATCGGTTGGATAACAAAAAAGCGACTAGTTAGTTCATCAAATCGTGCAATTACTGTTATTCTATATGTATATTAAATAATCAAGTATCTTATCAGTCAGAGCTTCTCAAACAAATTAGTTAGTCGAGTAGTCACAAAAAACAAAAAGTAAGAAAGTTATAGTCGAGAGTAATCGACTGTGAGATACTGGCTACCCATTGTAAATAAAATCAAACAGTTCGGCATCAATTTTTTTAAATATACCAAATTAATATACCGCAAAAATACTTAAATATTGATATAGAACTGCATTTAATATACTACAGAGTGCAAAATATACCAGATTGTTCATACAAAAGTATTTCCTAAAAATAGTGCGGTATTATTTAAAGAAAATACCGAATCAATATACCAAAAAATACTAAAATATACCAAAAAGTTGTATTTGGTTTACATTCAAAATATGCCAGATTGTCAGCCAAATCAATTAAAGAACCCTACATAGTAAATAGGCGTTTTTGCCTGTTCCAGCACAAAGCTGAAATACCCTTCTACCCTATGGGTAGCGGGTATAAAAAAAACGCAGTTACAACTCTAAACGATCGTGTTTTATATTTATACCCGCTACCCATAGGGTAGAAGGGTATTATAACTTTGTGCCGGCAGGAAATGTATGTAACAGGTAGAAGGAGGCATCTCCGACCCTATAAAGTATATATATTCTTGATCAGCGTCAACAGCCGAGACGATATAGCCATGTCCGTCTGTCCGTCTGTCCGTCTGTCCGTCCGTCTGTATGAACACCTAGATCTCAGAGACTATAAGAGATAGAGCTATAATTTTTTTTCGACAGCATTTGTTATGATTGCACGCAGATCAAGTTTGTTTTAAATTTTTGCCACGCCCACTTCCGCCCCCGCAAATCAGAAAAAATCGAATAACAAGAGTAATAATAAAGCTGGAGTCCCGAATTTTGGGATATACATTAGAAACTATAGTCCTTGTGACTTCTGAAAATTTGGTTGCGATCGGATCAAAATTGTGGAAGTTATTAAAGAAATACTTTTGTATGGGCTAAAACGCCTACTTACTAGGGGTCTCATTTGCTTTGGCCGACAATCTGGTATATTATGCCGTCTATGGTATATTTTGAAAGTTGTACTATACTTAATACCAAAAATATACCAAATATATCATTTGGTATATTTTTAGTATTTTGTAGTATTTTTTTGGTATATTTAGGAAATAATACCGAAATATTTTGCTTTTATTCAAAATAGGTAGCGGGTATCTCACAGTCGAGCACACTCGACTGTAGCTTTCTTACTTGTTTTAATATGCTCTTTTATGGTCGCATTCTGTAAGCGTTTGCAATTCTGAACCGATCAACGACCCTGCACAATCAGTTTTTCATATTTTTTGAAAACAAAAGTTGCGCCACAAGTTCTTGGCTCACAAATTTAAATTTAAACTGAGTCGACAAGCGGTCAATTTGTGTCAAGTAGGCCATAAAAATCAATGAATTTAAACGAATATGATCTGAGATATAAAACTGTGAACAGTTAATAGTTACATTTAATCCACTTTCAATAATTGTGAACAATTTTAATCAAGTTCAAGATATTTTGATGACAGATCTTAGCCCTTTTTTCCTCACCAACCCCTTCGAGTGACAAATAATTGCCTAAGGGCGCAATTAAATAGCGTACAGAGGGCACATATTAATATTCCAATTAGCAAAGGCAAGCACAATAAAAAAAACAAAAAAGAATAGAAAAATTCCCGCTAAACTGTTTGTGTGCCCAAGGTAAACGTAAATGTAAATAATATGTTAGCTGGAGCAACAGGTTGCTCTGGGCCCAACCCTAGAACACACACCCACACACACACACACACACACACAACCTTTTGAGTCATTTTGGCAAATTGTGATAAGAGACCAGAAAAGGGAAGCGTCTGAAAAGTACTATAAATAGTTCACTTTCTTCTGTTTTTTTCCACCCGCATACGCACGTTGTCTATGTCTATGGCGGAATGTATCTATGGATGGTATTCTAGTATATAGTCTGTTCTACATATACCCTCATACTATATATGTATTATAGTATATTGGATTGTATGCAAACCGGAGCGGAGAGTATTGCATTACAAATTGTAGTTTTCCACGCCCTCGAGTCTCTGAGTGTATTGACGCTTGTTTGTTGTTGTCCCCTTCAGCACATTGTTGCTGTAGCCCTCAGTGACAACAATGGTGATGTTGATGTTGGCCATGATGATGACTGTCGTCGGGGGAGAACTATGTGTGGACTATGTGTGGGGGTGATATCATCACCCAACGCGATTTGGCAACAATAATCGCTAGGGCTAATAAAATGTAAATAAATATGCTTTCTTCGCCCCAGAAGGAGAGACTCATTAAAATCGCAACGAATATGAGAAAGAATTTAATTGCGGTTGATAAAACAATGAGCCAGGCCATCTGGCAGGCTGGCGCATGTGGCGTATGCGTAATATGTGCAAATATCATCATCATCCCAGAAAATGCTGAACTTTGATCTACAAAGAATGTGGCACACAAGTGCTAGAATATGATTTCATGCAAGGGGGCCAGCCAGCGAAGAAGAAATGAAACAAAATGAAATGAAAGAATCCGAAATTGAAAGCAAAGTTACAAATAGTTCAATTGAGTTTTGCATATTAATAGCAGCTTGGCAACTTGTTGAACGACTCACTTGCACTTGACACACACACACACACACTCACACACACGAACACGTACACGAACATTCAATTCAATTCGTTTCAATTCAATTCAATTGAACTCGATCTAAAAATGCGTCTAAATATATATAGATTTATTCATAATTATTCACAAATACAATAAAGTATGTATTCACTTCCTACTTTGAACATTTGTTTCTTTCGATTCTTCTGTCGAAACAACACGAACCGAGATGCAGAAAATGTTTTTGTTTTTGGTGTTTTTGTTATTTATAAAGTCGAGCGAAGAACACACACAACACATATGATGTCTGTATCTCTAGATATCGTGGTACATATATTATGCGAAATATATTTTGGATTTGTAACACGCGCTGCGACTACTCGAATATATATACATATATGAATGAATATATATGAGTTGGTGTTGCTCTTTTTGACTGTCAATTTCAAATTATGTTTCTCGAAATACCAAAATAAAAAAAGAAATATAAACACACTTCCGAATCGCTCGAAATGCGGCGCGAGACTGAGTCGAAAAACTGAGACTGACTGGGTCGACTTTTAGTCGAGGCGCGTCGACATCGCGACGTCGCAACGGAATGGAACGGAACTCGCGCAAAATAGTTTCTGAAGCATTGCGGCGGGTTCTCTGATATCGCATATAATACACGAAAAACAAAAAAAACATATAGTACTCAAAATGTACGAATGGATATCTCAGTTTTGATTCGAAAGAGAATGAGAGCGAGAGAGAAGGAACTGAACCGTTGCGCTCGCTCACTGGTTTCTTTCATTGTTTTCTAATGTTTATTAATAAAAAGAATAAAATGGATGAAAAAAAAAACCCAGCCGCAAATTGCATTCGAATGAGAGCAAGCGAGAGAGAGAGGCACAGAGACACAGAGCGAGCGAGAGAGAGAGAGAGAGAAATGTTTAGGCGCACGTTTTTCTTTTGTTTATAATTCTCTCGCATTTAGAATTCTCCCGTCACTGTCTCATTTGGTTAATTATATTGAATAATGCAGACAAGTTCAACTAGTTAGCAATTAACTAATTCATTTTGCAATTCTATAAAAAACATTTCAACAATTTCCTTGCATGGTCAATTATCTTCGCAGTCGCTCTACTTATTCTATTAACGCAAATACTAAATGTAGTTTTAATTGCCAACTGAGCGATACTCTCATTAGATCGTTTTCATATTAAGTCAAGCTATTATTTTTCAATAAAACATTTCATTTTCGCTGGCTTAATAATTTCCATAATGATCTTTGCTATTATTTTGATTTCATTTTCGCATTGGCTGGAAGATACTTGCTATCCATTCTTAAAATATACCAAAATGTATACCATAAAATACTAAAAATATACCAGAGGCTATATTTGGTATACTGATTAGTACTACATTCAAAATATACCATACATTAAAACACTAAACATATACCAAAGGCTGTATTTGGTAGATCGTTAAAGAACTACATTACAAATATACCATAGAGAGCAAAATATACCATATTGTCTCTTACAGTCTTCAGAGATCTAGGTGTTCATATGATTATATCGTTTCAGCTGCTAACGGTGATCAAAAATATACATACTTTATATATATGTAATAGTATATACAATCTCTGCCGGCACAAAGATATATTACCCTTTTATACTAAAGATAGCGGGTATAATAATAAATACTTTATTTTCATCATACTTTTAAATTGCCGTTTGACATTTATAGAACTAATTCGATTGTATTTTCTTTATATATTATATGTGGTTGTTGTCTCAATTTTCAAATTCCGACCATTTATTGTGAAACGATCTTCAATAGTTGTATTATTCCGGTTAACCAGACAATCGATTAGCAATTTGATTTAATTGATCGCCCCTTTTGAATGATAATCTGCAGTTGTACCTTTGCCTTTGCACGATTTACATTCTGAATCAGCTTCATTAATTGTGCATTTAAGATTTACAATTAGCTCTCCAGACGACCCTTGGACACTCGAGTATTGTTTCAGGTTAAGGTGCTTTTTCAGATATTGATTGCATATTAGTGCGCTTCAAAAACCAATTGATGATGAGCAGCAGCAGAAGCAACAAGCTAGAGAGTTGAGTTATCACCATGAATCTGATTAATAAAGCTAATGGTTTTCGAATGACGCTCAAATATTGTCAGCTAATTTATTATACGATCTTATCTCCGAGTTTGTATGTGTTTATAAGTGTGTGTGCTGCCATTATATTAATTCCGAGTTATCTTATCAACATCACAGCGAACAAGAGAACATAATTAAATGTTCAATATACTCAACCCTTTGATAGATAATGCAAAAACGAGTATTCCAAGTCCAACATAATGGAATTTATTATGCGCAGCTCTTTGGGAGTACAAATATTGAATTTTCATAATGTGAAAGCTCGTTTACTTAGACTGAACTTTATTCGACCCTTTGCCTAATATTTTGTACGGTTTACTTTGTTTTACTTTTTAATTTACTTCATGTAACTGACATTTCTTTGATTAGAATGACTTTTATAGCCGCTAAACCTTGGGTCTCCTTAAAATGTACTGACAATCTAGTATATTTTGCACTCTATGGTATATTTTGAATGTACTACTATTTCAATATACCAAAAATACTATTTTTTATGTTTCTAACAATTTGCGCTATATTAATTAGGTATATTTTTAGTATATTTGAGGTATAATAAATTGGTATGTTTTGAAATGGATACTGCATCGCTTTGATTTCTTACTGTTTTGATTCCTACACTAGGCTGTAGCTATCTTCGTAGGTTTCAAAACAAAACTGCTCTACTAATAGATATACACATGAATAATAGCTACTAGAAGATACATCTTTTTAAATGGAATTCTAGTTTTAGAAAGTTCTGGATGAATTGATCTAAAAACTAGCTACCTAAAAAGTTTTATAGTTCTGGAATGTTTTATTAGCTATTAACTTGTGCCGGGTTTGTGCGATTTAGCAGTTAATTAAAGTCTAGAAAAACGGGATAACATTTTACAATTAGACGACACAAGCTGGAAAGCGTTGTAGATCAATTGATAATAGAGTTAAAAAATTACTAACAATGCTTCGAACAGTAGATTATTATTTCATATTTCTGGTTAGAATCGGAAAAGTGTTGCCAGCTGAATATGATTGATTGTATATTTCAAACTGCTCAAACTTTGATGCGTATAAAGCTGTGAATGCGTGAGTGTGGCTTATTAAATATGAACAATACAATAAAAGCATAGTAGCTATAGCTCGGAATAGAGGCGGCAAATTTCACTGCGTGCTTGATACAAACATGCGATCGGAAACGCTTTTGACATTGACATTGAAACCGAACACCGCACAACAAGCATCGAACACTGCAGAAGTAGATAGAGACAGACAGACAGAGTGAGAAAGAGAGAGGGAGAGAGACGACTTCCCAAAACAACAGCGACGACGAGACAACAACCGGCTGGCCTTCTTTGCATAGTAATCAAATAACGCAACAACTGCGATACTAACAGGCTTTGGCTTTGGATGCGGCTGTTAGCCACAATAAATATGATACTCGGCACCTCTCTCTCTCTCTCTCTCTCTCTTAGTCTCTCTGTCTCTTACTGCTATTTTAGCCGGCTTTTGGCTGCGGGGGAGCGCTGCAAAGTGTTCAAAAAAAAAGCGAAGCGAAATGTCGTCACGATTGTCAGTTACAGTTGAGTGAACTCGCGATCTCAACACACAACTGTATATCAATCCATTGAACTGTATATCAATCCCATCAGAAATCAACCACAAATCTGACAGATTTACTTTTTGTTTGTTTGTTTTTTTTTTTGCTCAAGTTGAACTTGCACAACTTGCGAACTTATTATCATTATTCATTATAGCCATGAGCATCTTTTGAGAATCCACAATCCGACAACAATTTGTTCATTTGGTTTAATGATTTATGTGGTTCATATAGTGAATATATAGTGACTATATAATATGGCAACTAAACATGCTAGAGGACAGCAGCTAGACAGCTGAGTGAACACAATTCAGGGGCTCGGCAAGGCAAACCGTTTAATGATTTAATTCAGTAGCTTTGACGAATGATCTGATAATGACAAGCTGGCAAACATTTAAAAAAAGCTAATTATAAATTAAAATATCAAAAGTTTTGAATGTGTGGAATTTGAATAGATAGATAACTTTACTACTTTAATTTAAAATAATATCAGTGATAATATCTGCAAAGGTCAAACCTAAAAACTAAAAGCCCTTTACAACACTGGCAAGTATTTTTGAAAAATTCGAAAATCAAGTGGAATTTAAAAAAGATTTTGCTTAGAAGCCTTAGCTTAACTACTTTAAAATTAATTTAAATTAAATAATAGATGGCAGCAGCTAAGATCTGCAAAGGTCATAACCTTGTAACCCAATTAATTGTTTCCTTTACAACACAGTGAAGTATTTTAAGCTTGCAAGCCTTGTATTTCTATTTTTTTTTGAGAATTCATTGAATACTTTTGTAAACGGGTAATATAAACAAGTTTAATGTGTGTGTTCACCCGATAAATTAGAGCACACACACACATTGCGATTTATAGTCAACAGACAAAGAGCGGGAGAGATAGAGAGAGAGAGAGGGAGATAGAGATATCATTTACTATAAAGCGTATTTCCGTTTGAGAATTTGTTCGCATCACTTTTACTTTTCAACGTCTCGAAGCGTAAACTTGGCTGCCTTATCGAGTGTCAAATGAGGGCACTTTTGATGTCTGTTTAAATGTCTAATGAGTGCTCTGGTGTCGAGGTGTTCATGTTCATATGTTCGTGTTGTGTTTTGTTATGGATGAGTTAGGAGCACGACGACGATTCAATTACGAATACGTGGGGATAATTCTAATGTCGTCTAAAGAACTATCACTTATTATTCTATATTCTATTCTATTCAACAATATTTTCGCATGCAAGTCACGTTTTTGGCAAGATCTTTAATGGATTTGTAATTGATGCCCAACCAAGTTCACTTACCTTTGGATTTATCCACTACCTCATAGCGGAGATTCTTAAAGCGAATTTGGGGCGCATAATACTCCGGTGACCTCTTCATTATAATCCTTGAATAACGTGCTTCTTAGTGCCTATTAAAGACATGTTGAGTTTATTTCGTAAAAGGTGTTTTATAACCCACATAACTCACCTGAGCTGCGTAATATGCGAGGGCTTTAGGTAACCTCTTAAATAAAATAGTTTCATGTTATTATATATTATACATTATACAACTTTTAGAGCTCTCTGAAATGTTGAATTTAATATTTTTAATCTCAATTAAAAGCTAGAGAATCGCGTGAGCATCTAATTTTTAAAAAGGTCATAGGTTTATCATTGAGCGCACTTGAATTTCGTCAACTTTTTGGGTGCAAATCTGATGACGCCAAAAAATGTTCTGAACAATCTGAAAACCTTTGGTTATCATTATGCTATGTGATGATCACATGAATTGAATCATCTGTTTTGTGCTATCAAACTTTTTCATGGTCTTTTGTTATCAACTAAAGCACTCTTTTATTTTTATATTTTCTGTTGTACTTAACAAAAGTGTTCCACAATTTACTAACCAATAAATTCCCAAGCAGTGTTTAACTGCTTTTCGAAAATTGAGTTGTGAATAAGGGTTTAGTCCGATGTTTATCAGCTTGGGGTTTCAGATTTCAAATTGAAGTTTTTGCTACCGAATCATTTGAAGTGTTCCACGAGACTGCAACAAATGTAATTTGTATCCAGCGCTGTGGGCGCAACTACTGTGGCTGCTGTGTTGCCAGACCTGGACTGTTTAGCTTTTTTAATTACTAGTCGGAATTAATTTTACAGCTGGCGATTAAGTTTAACCTCGGTGCTTAGCTCAGGCTCAGGCGATGAAAGGCTCAAGCAAGTTCAGCTACAATAAAAAAAAATAGTTATAATGGCTCAAACGAAGAAACAAAAGCGATCGCATAACAAATATATATATGAGAGAGAGAGAACTATTTGGAGAAACATGCGGAAAACATGGGGCGGATCAAATTCAATTGAGTTGCTTGCTAAAATACAAATCTAGTTGATTCACAAATACGAAACGTGTAAGCAATAAATTAATTGATACGCGCCAGACGAAACTAATTTCATGTTATTATCAAGACGAGAAGTTTTGTTTGAACAGGTTTCGAAACACACTTTTTAAATTGATGCCTAAATACGCTTTCATTATACCAAAAGAGTTGCTGTTAATATAATTTAAGATCATACTTTAGCGTGAGCGTATTGAAAAGTCGTTTTGTGTTTTCTCCAAAATCATTTCGCTTATTAAAATCTTGATTCTCCAGCTTTGTACTCAACTTGGAAATGTTTTTCCGATCAAAAACGGTGACCTATTGGCATTTATGAATTCAATTTAATTCGATTAATTTATGAGGTCCCTGCTGCGTTTTGCCGTAACTTGATTTGAGTATCGTTTACATAAACAGATTGCTGTTGGCAAGCGTAACTTAATATTTGATTTATTGGCGTTACAAGTGACAAATAGGAATTGTGGTTGTTGGTAATCGTACCCATTGAGTATCTAAGTATCTAATAAATAATATTATTGCTAATGCATTTAGAATATTGAGTAAATTTCCTGAATACATTTGCTTAAATTCCTAACTTATCATCCATATGTCTACACATAATGATGACTTGCAATATTAACTGCTTATTGTAATTCAGTAACACAAAATTTATTCAAATTAAGTGAGGTTCAACGGTCGAAATATGAGCTAAAATGAGCTAAATGGTCCAAGTCTCGGCTAAGCTGTAAACTGTGCTAAAGTTGCGCTAGCCATGTTTAACACCAAGCAAGCTTTTGAGAGCGACAAGTTTTGAGCATAGCAGCGAGCTTTCAAGCGAATGCGCACGTTTTGTAGCAACGAGAAATTAATGGATTTCTTGGATTATTTAACGCATGAGATAAGTATCTCAAAGATGCGAGTTTTATTATATGAGATATGCTTGAATTTGGAATACAATATTTTTTGATATTGTGCTACCTTATATAATATGTTATTTTGACATTTTATTGATAGTCCATCACTTAGACAGTCAGTCAATCAATTTGCAGTTTTACGTAAATGAGAATTGACAATATTGTGTTGCTTTCTCGCTTTGAGATATTAATAGAGTTTCCAAAAGCTGCTTATCGCCTTAGAATCGAAACCAAAACATTCTCAAGGATGAAGAAATGAAGAAATTCCAAAAGCTATTACGCTTGCTCTTAGCGTTGGCGTTGGCGTTTCTCGTTTGCGTTGGCCAAGTGATTGAGCCGAAATCAAAATATCGGCAAACAGACTGAATTATTAAATAGGAATTGTCGTGGTGGTTTTCGTGACGTCTGTCCCGTCTGCTGTCCGTCATTATGGCAATCTGTGGCAACATTTCGCTATTTGTCGCCCATTTCAATGGGGGCAGAGGAATGCTTGTTATTGGTTTTCTTCTTCTTTTTTTTTTTTGGTGGTGGGGTGGTGAAGGAGGGGGGAAATGTGTGTTCTTCTTAGTTTTGGCACACTAAAATGTTCTGTGTGAGATTTTTTCAATCAAAATTTGAAAGCCAGCATAAGCTGGTCGGGATTTGGTGGGAATTGTGAATGTGAATGTGATTGTCTATCCTGGCAATGGATACTGGCAACGCGGACCCCGCGAGACCTTTGCCTTTGTTTTCTTCCCTCCCTTGCTTCCCTTTGGGGGGGTCACCAACTTCACTTCACGCCATGTGCGTGAATTTGCTTTGTCTTATTTTCATTTCATTTTGCTTTTGGCTTTTATTTGTTGTCTGTTATCTATTTGTGTTTGCTTTGCTTTCATTTTGTCCATAAGGCGACAATCGTTGCCATCAATCATCATCATCATCATCGGGAGCAGCAGCAGCCAGAGCAGAGGGAACATTGCTCGGTTGGTAATCCATGGATGATGATATTCCCCAAAACTAAATCAAAGCGAAATCGAATCGAATTTATTGTCATCTTCATTTTGCGCCTCAGATTATGCCACACAGATTTCTCGCCGGGATGCGCGATGCGTTGGGGGGGCTTCAGTTTGTTGGGTTTCAATTTCGGTGTGAACTTTCGCTTTCCCTTTCCTTCTTTTTTTTTTTCGTTGTCGACATCGTTGTTGTTGTTGTATTGCGGGCAAAAGACCGTTAGCATTTTATCTGCAGCGGGAGCTGGAGTTGGAGTTGGAGTTGGGGACTCGCTTGGGGTTCGTTGGGTTCAGCACGAAACGTTCTGCTCTGCTCTGTGTGTGTGTGTATTGCCCCTGAAGCTACAGGTTATGATGCTTCGTCTGTCTGTCCGTCTGTCTGTCTGCGTGTCTTTATGTCTGCTTGTAAGTGTATTTTGGCATTTCATCTGCGTTTTGTTTTCGTGTCGCCCTCACAATTTTGCTGATTGTGATTGTTGTACATATTTTGAGCTGTTTTTTTCCTCTTCTACTGCTCTGCTCATCTGCTTTTTTGTTGTTTCAAACAGCTGCAATCAAAAATACATCATGAATGCTATACCCAAAATGCTTTGGGGCCAGGTCCATTATGTGTTTACCACCCAAAACGACACTAGCTGCTGTTGACACTTAGATAGTTGATTAATCTGAAGGGCAACAGCAAACTATCTGGGGCTTAAAATACGTATTTAATAGATTATCCGTGTACATTATTTATGCCAAGCCTCTTGTAATTATAATGCTTTTTAATAGCTAAGTAGTGGCTTGGGAATAGCTTTATTCTTAAACTTAAAAGAAAATTTGTTTGACTATTTTAATAATATTGTTTGGTATAGATTTAAATCTTCAGATTTAAGTTAATTGAGATTTGTAAATAAGCAATTTCAAAGTAAAGCCAGCAAAACATTTTTAGTAATGTGGTTCTCAAATAAAGTAGCGTATGAGCTTTAAAGCTCATGAATTAATGCACTTGCTGCATATAGAAAAGTAGTTTAGTTGAAATAGTACTTTAGTAGCAAATAAAATGTGAAATTAATGTAATGAAAGTAATCAAAATCTACTCGATATACGGTAAATGAGCTTTAAAGTTTATGTTTTGATTAAATATAAAAACTTTTCTAAGAAGAGTTCTCAGCTTAACTGATATATTATTTTGCTGTCCTATTGATTGAAGTAATCAAAAAATATTTCTATTCTGTAAGCTTTAAAGCTTGAAAACCAATTAATGTGTATTTATATGAGCTTTAAAATTCCAACCCAATTAATGTGTTTGATGCTTTAATATAAAATATTGCTTTAGTGGAAAGTAAAGTTGAGAATTGAGCAATTAATGCAATCAAAACATATTTTATAAACTGTACATGAGCTTTAAAGCTTCTAAACCAATTAATGTGCTTGCTGCGTTTGTAAGAATAGCTTTCTAAGCTTGGAGGATAATTGAAATATTGCTTTAGTGGCAAATAAAGTTGATGTTGCTGTCTAGTTGATTGAGCTGGAATTAATTGCATGTGCAGTCAATGCGATTTGCAGCTTTTGAAACGAGCTATAAACGTGATGGTGATGATGATGATGATGTTGGGTTGGGGGCAACTCACTTAATGAGTTGTTGCTGTAAACTGATGCTGACATGTTGGCTAACCCCAGAAATGGGGAGGCACAATAGGTTGTTGCTACACTTTTGCCAGCAATTAGTTAGAAGAAAGTTAGTTGGTTGCTTGGCATGTTGCATGCAACGTCTGCCTACATTTGCAGTACTGAATGTACTGCATAAGTATAGTGCATTGAAATAGAAATTAAATTTGTGACTAATTGTTTTCAAGTTAAGTACGAAACGAAAGCCAAACGCTAACGCAGCCATTTCGAAGGCGTTCGTGCAACGTTCAAAGTTGAGCGTTGCACTGACAGCAAACGGCGACACATGAGAATGGAAGTGTGTGTGAGTGTGTGTGTTGTGTGTGTGCGTGGCACGTTGCAAACCGCGGTCCAACTGCCAGAATGGTTTTGGTTTTGCGCGACGTCGTCGTTGTTGTTGTTGCTATTGTTGTTGTTGTCGTCTGCCGTTGACGTTGCCCCAAATGCAACAGCAATTGGTGCAGCTGACAGCAGCGGCTGCCTCTCAGCATGTGTGTGTGTGTGTGTGACTGTATGTGTGTGCCCCGCAGTTATCTCTTTTCTATCCATACGGTTGTCTTCTCCTTTCTCCTTTCTCCTGCCATCTTTCAGTGCACTGCATTGATTTTATGCGCTTACACACATTTTATCAGTTTTTATTTGCCGCTCGACGGCGGCTGCAATAATAATTTTGTTGCATGTCTGCCTGCGGTTCGCCACAATGCCACAGATTTCATTCTGTCCACCTAAGTGGTGCATGAGGTGGCATAAGGCACTCAATAACACGATCTATGGCATGCAAGCAACATTAAATCATGTGCGCTTAAAGATGACAAAATTTTCTGTCTGTAGAATTCATTCAAATCCCAATTTAGTTGCATTAAATTGATCAGAATTGTGAGTAGTATTTGTAATATTACTCTAAATGTGAAATCTTTCACAAAATAATGTTCTACATCAAAATAGGTACAATTTTGATAGAGTTATAATACTAGAAAGTCAGTTGTATAACTTATGTTAATCTATGTTAATCTATTATCATTAGATATATTATTAGTTATTATTTTCCAATATACCAAATTTGGTATATTTTTAATAATATCATTTGAGTATATTTTAAAAAATAATACCAAATATAGGATTCAGTATATATTCTCAGTATATTCAGTATATATTAATTCGTTATATTTAAAAATACCAAATATTGGATTTAGTATATGCTCAGTATTTTCAGTATATGTTAATTCGTTATATTTAAAAAAAAATAATACCAAATATATCATAGACCATGTATGTCATTTGGTATATTTTTATGATTTTTCAGTATATATTAATTTGGTATCTCACTCTACTGTATCTTCTCCCTTGTTTCTATAATTTCTAGATAAAGCGAAATATGCAACTTTAACAAAATGATCATTAACGATTTTTTAGCATGGAACTAATTTAGTTGCAATTAAACTGCTCGTTACCAATTTCCTTTACTAAAGTATAGTTATAGAGCATCGCTTAGTCCACATGATTTGCACTTATTTGCGAATATCTATTTGCGCTTTTTGTGCGTATTGCCTAAAACTGAACTCGAGGCAATGTCGAATGCAAAATGCCAAATGCCGAATGCCGCATAAAGTTGTCAATTGCATGAGGAGCTTCGAACGTTGTCTGTCTGCTCCCTTCGTATTGCCATCTGGGGTTTTCATTTGCCACATGTTTCATTCGATTTGCAGCCAAAGTGAACACGAAAAAAAACTGGAGTAACTGGTGTAAGGGGTGGAGAGGGGAGCGGGGATGAGAGGGGGGCACACAAAGTAACACAACAAAGAAGAGCAAATTTGTTTTTGATAGAAAGTCATGTCAAAAACAATGGCCCAACTATTGTCATACGTTCTCTCTGTCTTTCTCTTCTTTTTTTCTGCTGCTGCTTCTTCAATTTTTTGTTATATTTTTTAAATGTTTTTTATTTTTTGCTAGAGAGTTGCAAAATGCTCAGTCAAATAGATAGGGAGAGAGGGGTTGGGAGGGGTTAGCACTTGAAAAGTGCGCTCAGCGTTGAGTTGACCCTCATCAAAAGCTAACTAAAACTTTTCTTTTTATTTCCCTCTCAGTGTGTGGGTGTATGTGTGTGTGAGTTTTCTGTTGGCCAAAGTGGAAAATAAATGATTCCACAGGATGACCATTTGCGTGTGTGTGTGTGGGTGTGGGTGTGTGTGTGTTGGTCTATATACGGCATACGGTCAAAAAGTTGAAAACCAAGCTACACTTTTTGTGCAATCTGAAGAACAAGAGCAACAACTGAAACTGAGAACAACACGAACAACAACAACAACAACAACAACAACAACAAGAACAAGAACAAGAACAACATCTGTGGCCAAAACAAAAGTCAAAAACTGTAACGAAATAAAAAGGCCAATAGAAATTTAAACAGTTTGACGCATTAAATACTCATTGAGGCGCTCATCGTACTGATAAGATGATACCCTGACAGCTAGAGAATGATAACATAGATTGAATTATTCATATATTTATTTATTTATTTACGTATTTAACTATTATAAAAAAGTAATATATTAACTAAAAGAAGGGAGTGCTAGCTACTAAGGCCAACAACTAATATTCATATATGAAAAAACAATAATTGCACAAAATTTCTGTGTTTGTTGTGACTTTTCCGATCTGCCAGTAAAATTTAAAACCCAGTATAATTTAATAAATATTATTATTGGAATATATTGTTAACTTAGAAAATATATTCGTTCTTTCATAGAAACTTATTATTCCTCTTAATTGGGTAACTTTCGTGTTGAAGGACTGAAGTTTTTTTTGTAGAGGACTCAAAAAGCTTCCACTTATTGATTCATGCTCAATATCTTATTCAATAACTTACTTAAAATTATCAGAGACTGCCAAATTATGTATATATATTTAAACTAAAAGATTCACGAGAGTTTCAAGTTTTCCTTGGATTCTATTTCTTATTCAATCACTTACTTAAAATGATCAGAGATCTTCAAATTATTTATATAAATTCACATTAAAAGAATCAGAGAGCTTAAAATTATCCTTTTATTGATTGCGATTATTAGATATCTTCAAATTTTTTATATATATTCAAGATAAAATTTCTGATTCAATAACTTATCTGAAAGTATCAAAGAGCCAAAAAATCTTCACTTATATTCAATTCATTATTTTATTATGCTAATGCTTTTATTCTCAACTTAAATACTATCACATTACTGCTTACACTTTAATTAAAGTATAGGGCATTTGTTAGTTCATATTATGTGTTGCCAAAATCTGAAGAGCCTACGCACAAAGCTGCTAACTAACAACAGGGCCAAATTGGATGGCTTGTCTAGGGTTAGCACACTCTGTAGTGCCACCTTTTGGGGCATTGCGATTGGAGCTCATCCCTTTTGGCCGCACAAATCCATATTTAATTATGGGGGGGCGAGGTAGAGGGGTAGAGAGGGAAGGAGAAGTCCTTTTGACTTTGGGTAACCCAAACTGCTGCGTCAACTTAATTACGTTGCGACGCTTATCACGATCACACAGCAAAACCAACATCATCATCATCATGATGGTCCGTGCAACATGATAATCATGTTGAATCATGAAAGTGCCACTTCATCAGTCACCATCGATGCTGGCTGGCTGCCTGCCGTTGGCTGTTGTCCGCGCCTGCTGTTGCCACCTGTGCCCATCATCATCATCATCACAAGTCGAGTTCTGTCTGTTCTCCAGTTTGCCATCTGCAACTTCATCAGGGGACATCTCTCTGAAAAGGGATGGAAGAGACTGAGAGAGAGAGAGAGAAGCGTTCGTTGCTTTGTTTGCTCGCCAGCCGGAGGCGCACTTCACAGATTCCAAAGCGTTGTCTGTTGTCCGTGTGGTTTTTGGTGGCTTTGCCCTGCAGCCAGCAACTCGGCAACTCGGCTTAGCGCTGAAATGTTCTGCCTACCTATCTACCTATCATCCACCTCCCCCCCCCCCACTTTCCGCTCTCTGTTTGTTTGTGGGCTGATGGAATTTTAATTAAATACTCGGGTGTCTATGTTAATTTATATGCGCATATGCTTAGCAGTCCGCCACTGAAGTGAAGGAGCATGAGGGGGAGGAAGAAGGAGGTGAAGTGCTGGCGCATGTTTATGATTAAGAGCTTTATGTGCGATATGTAGTGGAGCGCGTCCTTGTTCTCAGCTCGCTTTCATTGTTGAAAATTTAATTATCATTTTTAATGCTTAGTGAGCACACACACACACACACACACACAAACACACACACACACACACTATTTCTAGCATAGCACCCAAGCCAACATTCTTCCTCACTCTCCGCCTCTTTGCGGTTTTTTGGGTCTCACTCTCTGTGTTTAGTTCTTTGTATTTTTGGCAATGCCACTTGATATTATCACATGGCCCCAACGTCTGTCTGTCTGTCTGTCTCTTTGTCTGTCTACCTAACTGTGTCTGTCATTTGTTCCCGCTTTTGGTGTCTGGGCCCTTGTTTTTTGTGCATGGCTTTTGTCTGAGCCTTCGGTTGTCACCTGGTTGGCGAGATGAAATGCAAAGAACAACATCATATGGGATATATATTCTCGTAATTTGTTGTGCGGGCTTCACTTTGTGTGTGCTGTGTGTGTGTGTGTTGGGGTGTGTCTGCTCTTACCTTTGAATGACTCGGCAACAGATTGACATTTTCACATCACATTTTTCGATGCTGGGTCGCTGGCAATTTACTTAACTATTTATGGCCTTCTTAAATGCTTAACAACAACTTCAAATTTAATGCGACCTTCAAGCGTTTGTCGCATTAAGATTACATTCAGCCCATAAAGCTGTTCAGAAGTGAATTCAAAAGGAAATTTTAAATATTTTCACTTAATTGTCAATATAATGAGCGATCCATTAATTGTGATTGATCGTCAACAACTTGGCGTGTATTAAAATTAAAAATACAAATTGTTGCCAACAAACAGCAAGCCTTAGCAGAGCTTCTTCAATGTGGTCCAGCAATCATTAATAACTTTAAATACTTGTATTAAGCAACTTATAATTGACATCTATAAATTTTGACATAAAACTGTCATCACAAAATTCAATCGATTGAAGGTTGATTATTGCATTCTAAGGAAGAAATCCTGTCTTACCTTTTGTATTTTACGAATTAAATAAATAGTTGTTTCTTAATTGCTGCATGATAAGTTATATTTGTCTTAGATAAAGTTCAAAATTGAAGCTTGAAATCTAAATCTTTTCGTCTTTTATTACTTATTTTTGTTTTGTTAATTTCTTTATTTATTGTTCCTTTATATCTTGATTAGATTTCGGAACCCTTCTTGAAAATGAAAATGAATAGATTTATCGAAACTATAAATAGTTAGAGCTATAGACTTTGTATGTTTCCTTATCAGATTTCACTTTGAACTTTCGCTTATTGTATTAAAACCTAAGGATGAAACTTTTGCCATCTAATGATTATATGAATAAATGTGACAAGCTTTTGTTTTTTTTTTTCTTTATTCTTAAGTGCTGCGTGTTTCCTTAAGAAACTTTTTATACAGACTTAACATGGTTAAACTCTTTTCTAAATATGTTAATTCATATTTTTATTCAAACCATCAAAGCATAGACTTTCTTTTCTTTCTTTTTTATGTTATTATGTAATAAATTTACCTACCTCAATTTGATAACATTAAAGAATCAAACTTGAATCATAATGAATAAATGTTATGTTTGCCTTATTCTCATTTGCTGCGTGATTCCTTAGTTTGTTGCTTTGTTGCTTTTATAAACATGGTTAAACCCTTTTCTATAACTATAAAGTAAAAATTGTGTAGACTTTGTGTGTCCTTAGCAGATTTTACTTTGAACTTCGGTTCCTCACTTTAGACCCTAAGGTAGAAATGCCAACTTACCTGTTGCCTTTTAATTCTTCTACTTCTTAATAGCTATAAAATTTCTTTTGATTAAAATGTATGATTAGAAAAACGTCATATAAGTATTAGAAAATATGTATAAATATAGTATTTATTGAAATTGTAAATGCAACAGACTTTTCTTCGCTTTGAACTTTTGTTAGTTACTTCCTAGTATAGCTTTGTTACTTTGTTTTAATCGCTTTGCAAAGGCCTCTTTGGTTGGTTGGTTGGTTGCTTGTTATGTTTTGGCATCAATGTTGACATTCATTTTAGCCAGATTGGCGCGACTTGTGGCATGGTCGGGCTGCAGTTGCAAGGCCTTGCGATAGCATGCAACCGCCTGTTGCCGCAGGCCACGCATCTGCAGCATGGCGCCGAGATTGGCGTGTGCGTGAGCTGCCTGCGGATGCAACGCGGCCGCATGACGATACCACAGCTCCGCCTCATCCAGACGATGCAACAGACGCAGTGCATCTGCCACAGCCGCTTGTAGCGCATAATTATGCGGTGCCAGCGACGTGGCACGCAGCCGATAGACAAGTGCTTCCTCTGGCCGCAGCTGTTGCTCCAGGAATTCAGCTGTAAAGCGATGCGATGCGATGAGTGTGTGTGTGTGTGTTAGCTGTTAGCAAAATGATGTTGCTCTGCTTACCATAATGATGATGCACACTGGCCTCCAGAGGCGACACCATCAGCGAGCGTTTGAACCACATTTCCGCCTCCGCGCTGCGACTGAGCTGAAATATTAAAGAGAATTGAAACGAGTGTTTAGCAAACTTAGTTGACAATGATTCAATGTCTTGCAAAAACTCTCGATGTCTTATTAGAATTGTGGCATATAAATCATTGAAACAAAAGAGCAGTAAAAAACAAACGAAAAAAGAAAATTTTGTGAAGAATAAGTTTGAAGTTTGGCAAAGAATGTATAATAAAAACACTCTTTATTTAGAATATATATACTATATCGATATACCAAATGTAGACTTCGGTATACTTTATTATTTTTGTGGTATATTAATCAGGTATGGGAAAGGCAATTTTTTTTGGGATGTTTAGTAAAGTTATATAAAATAGGAACACTTTTTATTTAGAATGAAGTAATACACTAATATACCAAATAACGACTTTGGTATATTTTAGTATTTTTGCGGCATATTTTAGAATATGATTTTAATGAATATTGATAGCGTGTATTCCAAAGTCAAGCATTCTCAACTGTAGCTTTCTTAATGTTTCATTTTTTAGCTTTAAGATACATTTCATTGTTAGTCTTTCCAATTGAAGCTGTTGCTTAAGTTAGTGTGTCGAATTTTTCATCGTTTTTTTTTGTTTATTTAAAAGAAGGAATTTAAATCAAAGTGTATTGATGCAAGAATGTAAATTGCCAATGAAATGATTTAATCAAAATATAGTTTATGGTAAACATTGAAAAGTCATCACTGAATGACTCTTTTTATTTTACTTACATTTCTTGCCAACAATTGTCCATATTGGACATAGATGCCACTCTCAGTGGGTTGCAGCTGCAGCGCCTGCTGTTGTTGCTTCTCGGCTGCTGACCATTGTTGCAACTCGGCATGCAACACAGCCAGACGCTGATGCAACTCAGCGCGTTGTGCCACGCTTTGTGGCAGTGCGAGCGCCTCATTCAATAGCTCCACTGCTCGCTCTCTTTTGTCCAGCGAACTCTGAATTGAAGCCAGTTGCAAGTAAGCGCTGTGCCGCGCCTCCAAATGCGCCTTGCGATCGCGTACGCCGCGTCCTTGCAACCTGGCGCCCATCAGCAGCACAGCGGCAGCTTCTTCACTGGCGTTGCCCGCCAGCAGCGATGTGGCAAGATTGAGATACGCCACTGCCAGCTGGGGACGCAGTTCAATGGCTCGACGATAACATTTCACTGCGCTGCTGTAATTCAGCTGCTGTTGATGCACCCAGCCCCTGAAAGTATGCAGCAAATATTTTTCACTGAGAAATGTTTTCAGTTGTGAGGAAAAAGTTGTTGAGTAGAGTTAAGGAAAGCGAGTTTGGGGGATCATGGTAATGTGTTGTAAGGGTACGATAAGATTTTTATTTAATGAGAAATTGGAAATGAGAATTTACTGTTAATATACATTTTTTTTTTTAAATTATCAATTAAAAGAGAAATTAAAAATAGTAAAAAATTTGTTAGGGATTTTTGTAATATATAACTTTGTGGCTTCAGAAAATGTACGTAACAGTCATTGAATGTTGTACTATAACAATATACTGTATATAGCCTTTGGTATATTTTTAGTATTTTGCGGTATATTAATTCGCTATGTTTACAAATTAATACTGCACTGTTTTGCCGTTGTTAATTTCTTTTTTTTGTAACTTTTTATTAAAACTACTTTTTTTTTAGGAGCAGTGATAATTTTTCATAATTAAATGGCTATAAATATGAGAAACTTCAAAAATCAATTTATACAAAACAACGTAATCTACTGAGTGAGTATTATAAATACTTTTTTGAATTGCATTTATGCCCTTTTAGTATATGCTACTTTTGAGTAGAAATCTCTTGTCAAATGATTCGATATTTATATGCATATGAAACACAATTTAACCTAAGCGATAACTTTGCATATTCGCGTGAATTTCATTATGAGAACAACCCAGGGAAAATGTGTTTTTGTTTTAAAGCGCTGCCATAGTTGGTGGGCTTGCAGTTAAGTAGAAAGAAGTGAAACTTGTTAGAAATGCAAAAGTGGAGAAGTGAAAAAAAAAACAGCGCACAGTTACTTATCGTCGAGATTGGACGCTTTTGCTGGGCACTAAGCATAACAGTGTGCCCAGGCGCGGCGAGGAAAGGCGTGTTGAGTTGAGTTGAGTTGAGCCCGAGTCGCAGAGTAAATTAACTTTGGTTGTGTTTTGCTGCGGTTTCGTTGGGGCTTTCGCTGCTCTAATTGCAATGTTCGCTGAAAATACTTGAAAATGTGTTGACCTTCAAGTATTTTCACTGGGCTTTCACTTGGCTTTTGCCGGCTCCCACTCTCTCTCTCTCTCTATTCTCCCCCGTAAACCGCACTCTATCGTTGGCTTCATTTAATTAACAGAATACGCTCCAGGGAGCTGACGATGGTCGAGCTGAAAATGGGGTGGGAAGGGGGATGAAAAAGACAGCTCCAAAGTGCACATAGATGTACGAAATTTGCCAAGTCTATCATCGGGTGGGCTAAACAAATACTACCTGAATCAATGTACGGAATGAATAAGGAGGGGGAAGAGGGAAGGGTAGGGAAGGGGAAGGGAAAGGGAGACACACTCGACGTATTCATACGAATCTGTCGGTCTCGGTCTGGGTTTTTAATATAAACAACAAGTTCGTATATGCATGAATAAGTGCTTTTAAATAAAGGATGCATTTTATTTGCAGCTAAAACGTAACAAAACAGTACAAAACAAACCCGAGCACAGATTGCACAACACCCAACCATAACAACAACAATAACAACAACAACACTAAAAATATAAACAACAATACGAACAACAACAACAGCAAGTTATTCAAACAAACGACGCGTTCTAAAATTCGTGTTGAGTTGCGACAAGAAGTCCATAAAATCAACAAGAGGGCCAATTCAAATAGTTTTGTCACACACACACACTCACATTTGATTCGCAATATTATACCAAGTATAAATATCGAGCTGACAGCAGATTTTCATTTTCCATTTCCATTGCACTTTTGTTGCCGGAAAAATTCTTTGTCCAATCAAATTTTCTCTGCTGCTTCAATTTCTTTGTGTTGTTGCATTTAAATTGTATTAATTAATATTCGAAAGTCAACGTTGAATTTTTATGAATTTCTACACAGCCTTTAAATTGCTTTTTCACATATTTTAATTTAAAAATACTATTATGAAAAACATTGCCTGAGACTTTTATTATTAGTCGTCCCAGTTCTCTAAAAGTATTCTTACATACATTTTTCTAGTGCTTCAATTTCTTTGATATAAAATAATATTTATTAGTATTCTGAAGTCAACGATGAATTTTTAAAGAATTTCTACACAGTCTTAAATTTTGTTTACATACATTTATCACATATTTTTTTTAGAGATTACGATTGTTAGATAAATTGTCTGAGGTTTTAGTAGTTAGTTGTTTTCCTTATACAATTTTGTAGCCGAAGAATTCTGTGCAAATTCAATAAAGACTCAATTTTCTTGCACAAACTTCCTTTTATTATGTTGCTGTATTTATATAGCATTAATTAATGTTTTTACTGCTTTCTTTTCTGAAGTCTTTTGCTCAGTTTAAAAGTATTTCAAACCTTTAAAATTTGTTGTGATTTTTTTGATATACAAAGTCTAAAGTATTGGTCTAATTTCAAAAGCTTTTCTGTACACCACTCCTCATTAGTATTTATATATTTAATATTTAAATTAATAAATATTGAATAGATTCGTTAGATTCAAATCTTGGACTGTTGATTCTACATTTTTTATTTACAATTTCCATTTGCTGATATTTATCACACATTTTACTGATGATCTCAAATTTGTTTACTTAACGATAGCTTGCATTTTTAATAATATATATTTAATCTAGTCTTGATTTGTTGATTGGTTTTATTGACCATTTTCATTTGCTGCTCAGTTTATTTCAAATTTGTTTGTTTAACGATAGCTTGCTTTATATGTGGCAATAAACTTTACGATTTGCCCTCGCTGTGCAGCAGTTACAATTGCATTTTTTTCATTTGTTTAAAATTTGTTTATCGTCGAGCAACAACCCATTGAGATTCCATGTAAAATGTAGCCGCTGCCCCTCTTCCACATGCCCCCCTCTTGGTCCACAAACTATAGGAATGCCAATAGCGAATACACAGAGAGAGAAAGAGAGGTAGAGAAAGAGAAGGAAAAGCGAAACGAAGCGAGCCAAGTGAATGCATGCGAATTGCAGGCGAACAACGAACAACGGATGGATTTGCTCAACTGAATATTGAGTATACGACTAGTGCACGTTCCTATTCTATTCGATTCTATTCGACAATATAGAGAACCAAAAATGTTGTTTCACAACGCCAGACCCCCCTTCTCCTCTCCGCCCCCTTCTGTTTCTCCCTTTTGGCAGGTGAAAGAGGAAAAAAAAGCGGAGCGAGAGAGAGAGAAAAGAGTGAAAAACAGAAATCGAATTATACAGCTCAGTGATTTTTGGGGTTTTGGTGTTTGGTTGCGCTGTTACTTGTACGACGTGTACTCTCTGCCGCTTTGATGTGGCATGCTACAGCTAAAAATCACAGCATCCCAACACACACACACACCTACACAACAATAAATCCATGACAGTTGACTGGCAAGCTGCTCGGCTCACTGGAAAAAGGGAGAAGAGGAAGGTGGGAGCGCTTTAAGGTGTGCGAGACTATTGATGGCTTTACGAGTAAATAATGTACAAACAGCTGCTTATCCGCGTTGCATGCCACCAACAGCGGCAACTTTGTGATGGGGTGGGCAATATTGACATTGATTTTCGATTAGACGCCGGAAATGTGACATTCTGAGGAGCTTGCTTTTTATTACTTGGCAGCTTTAAAGTGCCGTCGCGTTTATGGAAATGCGACCCAACTTGACTCTACAGATTAGTAGTAGACAACAACAAGCTGAGAGAGTGGGATAGAGAGAGAGAGCGACGTTGTTGCATTATGCAACTGGTCAGAAGGCGGCGACTGGTGACTGAATTCAATCAGGGCAACTTTTCGATAAGCTGCAAAGGCAACAGCCAACAGCTAACAGCCAACGTCAAGTGGCTCGGGCATTGAGTAAAGCGTAGAGAAAAGCGTCTTAAACTTTTCAACAGCAAAACGCTGAAATGAATTCTGCGCCTTTTTAGGATCTGGCTTCAACTTCTTGCCTCTGCAACTTTTACTTTACTTTGCTCTGTGCTGTGCTTTGCTGTGCTTTGCCTGTGACAGACTGTGGGGCGGATCGGGTATCGCTTTGAGCCAACTTAATAACTTGAAGCCTTAGCAGTTATGAAGTTCGCGCTTCTCTCTTTTATGTCGTTGACATTATTTGAAATTTAAAGACGCCCAACAGATTTCTAACATGGCACAAATATAATAAGTGTTTGCCTGTGAGCTTTAAATTGATTTCTATATTATTTTAAAGTGTCTTGCGCATGTTTTAAACTGTTTATGTTGATATAAAAGCTCTATTTTACTTTGAGTTAGCATAGTACAAGCAAATAAACTTATTGCATTCAGAGGAAATAGTGTTTATATATAGTAGTATACTATGTACGATTGGTATGTCTTAAATACAGATGCTTCTTAACTCGTTTACAGCTTTTACGTTCATGATAATTAGATCATACTTCCATTAGCTTTAAGCAACTTATTTAAAGTTTGTTTAGGCTTTCAAAGCTTTTAGTATAGCTATGTTATAGATCAATCCAAAAACCATTTACAACAAGTATTATCAATCTTTAAACCTTGAGGAAGTTTTCTAAGTTGATTAAAGCTTTGACTAGCGTAGATAACTCGATAACATTTGCTAGACCTTTTAAATTGAATGTAGTGTTTAGTTACAGCAATCATAATCAATGCTCGAATAAGCTTACAAAGTTGATTAAAGCTGTCAATAGTGTAGATAACTTACTCAAAGTTAATCTATCAAAAACGTTTTCAACGTTACCAAGCAATTTATAACAAGTACAATCAATGTGCGAAGAAGCTTTCAAAGTTGCTTAAAGCTTCTGCTGTAATCTCAACTACTAATAGCGTTTGGTTTGACTTGCGAAAGTCTGTTTAGTAACTTTAGACGTCTTTGCCAGTTAGGCAGTCATTATTTGGTGCAATGTAATTACGCATCGTCGATTCAAAGTTGAGTTTGCTTTTTGTTTCTTTTGTTTTGAATGCTGTCTCTCGACTTTTCCCCATGCATCTTTTACGCTCTGTTTCTAAACGAAGGCAATTGAGCCACAGCAGGCGGTAACTGCATAAGAGAGAGAGGGGAGTGGGGTACTATATGCTGTGCTAGATGTGATTACAGTCTTTATGTGTTACGACCAAAGGTAGTTGGCCAAGCTGCCGCTTCTATAGCTGCCTCTGCTGCTGTTTGCTGCGGTTGCCCGCCCGGGAGTCGTCTGCAATTATTTGTATTGGGCGCACAGCTGTCGCCGAGCTCAGTTTGCATTTCACTTCTCGTCTTCTTCGTTGTTTGTTGTTGTTGTAGAGACACAAAGTTGGCAAGCAAACGTAAAAGGGATTTTCCTACAATTTGCCAAAGAAGCAAAGCGAAAGGATTTCTTGCCTTCCTCTGTTGATGATTCTTCTACGCTTTTTATTTCGTCTTTCTCGACTCTCTTCTTTATTTTTTTGGAGCGTAAAGCCTATTATGTCAAACACAATAATCAACAATAAGAGGGGGCGACAGCAACGACAACAACAACAACTAGAGTGTCAACAATGATGACAATGACAACGGGGCGTATGAGCATTGCCCAGGCCAGGCTTGGCTTGGCTTGGCTTGCCAGGGCAAGGACTCACTGAAAATGACGTCGAGCTGCATATTCAAAAGGACTCTCGCTCTTGCGCTCATATGTCAAGCTCGTCGAGCAACTGGCTAAAGGGGGAGGGGGAAAGAGGGCATGGGGAAAGGGAAAAGGGCGCAGAGTTCTTGTTGTTGGGTGTATAATGTGCAGGCATGCTTATCCATTGGGGACCTAGCGGGCGGTCCTGCGTTGCCTGCGCTATTCTCGGACTGCGCTGCGGATAAGCATCAATGTCATTGACCCCGAAAAAAAAGAGTCAAGCAGAGTCGGCAGTTGTCGCTGCGAGTGTCCAGCTCTTTGTGTATCAACTGCTGCCAATTGATGTTGTAATAAATTTAAGCTACCAAGTATTTTCATAAGCTGAATTCTTGTTTGCACAAAATGGCCATAACTAGTGTGAATTGCATTGAAATTAGTTAACTTCAGAGTTCGATTTAAGTTAAGGAGAAAGAAGATTTCTTCATTAACAGAATTTTTTATGTAGAAGCCAATCTATGACTTTATCTTAGTTGCCGACGCTTCTCTTTTTGTGTTGTCGTCTATTGAAGTAAAAAAAAACTTTTTACACACTTGTAATATTCTATTTGAGCTTTGTTTTTCAATTGGAATATTTTACCAACCACCCTTTGCTCACCAATAGATCACAGCTTGCACTTGAGTTCCTTTTTTTTTAAGCACTCTTGAAGCACCGTTGAGAGCTGCCTTAGATGAAATGTGAATCGCTTAGCTGCTGCCATCGCAGCGCATTCCTCGCAACTTTAATGTTTGAGCTGGGCAAAGAAGCACTGATTAGATAGCGCGTTGGCTGCATAAATACCAAAAGGGAAAGGAAGAGAAGATGGAGCATGCATTCAGCATGACCTAATTAATGGCATTCACATTCACATACGTTACTGCAGGGGATTAGAGCGCAATACAACACGCATTCAAAGGTTGTACTTGTATCGTTTAGGGTGCTTCCACTGCCAATGGATTGGTGGATGGATGGATGGATGGAGTGAAAGGAGTGAAAGGAAAGCTGGTAAGAGCGCGAGTGCTCGGAAAAAAAAGTAACCTGAATACTACTCGGTTCTTGTAGTCACAGCAGTAGCAGTAGCCAGCAGGCAACTGTTTGCTGTTGATGGCTGTCGAGTGCATGCAAATTGCCATCGAAAAGATGCAGAACATGTGCCCGTGTCCGTTGCGCATTCGAAACCTGCTCCCTCATCCTCCTTCTCCTCCTCCTGCTGCTGCCTTCCAACTCTGCCCGCATCCGCATTGAGTTGATTTGTATGCGCGAAGCGGTCTCGGGGCAGAGCTTTCTTTTTTTTTTTCGGTCGGTGGTCGTTCGGGGTGTGCAACATCTCAGATGTTGTCCAAACGTTTTTGCCAAGTGGCCAACAGAGATCGAGTGAGTTAGTGAGTGAGTGAGGACAGAAGCTGCAGCTGCCATTTTTTGGCATTAAAGGCGCGCTCACGAGTTTGCACAGACCACAGCTACACACATAAAGCTGCTACAACTACTACTAACTGCCCCCAAGGTCGCGTCCAACGGCCAACGTCCAAGCATTCACTTTGAGCTTTTGAATTTTGAAAAGGCATCGAGCAAAAACTGACATCATTTTTGAGGATTCAGGTTTTGCCTAGTCAAACCGAAAGAAAACTCTCGCTCAACCTCTCGCTTTGGTCAAATTGCGATGCAGGCGCGAATTTTGCCTCAATTTGCATGCCGTATGACGAGTGGAACGTGCAACGTGCCAAGATTCGTTTACTTACAGATTAAAGTGAGCATCCGCCATCGTTGGCCGTTGCCAGATGGCCGCTTGAAGCGCCAGCTTTGCCTCATCGTAGCGTCCCTGGGAGCTCAGCACACTGCCCAGATTGCCCAGTGCTGCAAGCAGAAGAAACATATGATTTAAGTTGAGCATAAGTATTCAAAGGAAGAGAGCTTTGTCATCTTCCAAATGTGCAATGAAAGATTTCAAAGACGAGAAAAAGCCAAATATGAATTTTCAAAGTTTCTTTATAAAAAGTTAATTTAGAAAAGTTTAATGATTAGGCTTGAATACAGCTTAAAAGTTCTGCAAGATAAAGCGCCTTGGGCTTTCAGAAGTGTATTTTTATGTAGACTAAGCTTAGTTAAGTTTACAAAAGCTTTTTCAACATAAAGTCCTTTTTTAAAAGTTGATTGAGTAGTTTTGGAATGAGCTTTAAAGGTATGTTTGTGAGATCGCCATCCAAAGCTAACAGAAGTCTAATAAAATAGTTTCAATTTAGACTGAGTTAAGCCTTGTTAAGCTTACAAAGCTTCTTGAAGTCTCCATATAAAAGTCCATTGAATTGGTTTTAATTAAGCTTGGAAGTTCAGGGCTAAAGATCATAATAAGCTTAGAGAGCTTTAAAATCTTACTAAAGTAAAAAGATTACATTTTGATCCATCTGTTAATGCAATGCGACAAATAGTTACTCTTAGAAAGATAGAAATTAAAAATTATCCCCAGAAATGTGATTGTCTTATTCTAACATTTTTAATATAGTCTTTGAATCTTAGCCAAATCATTAAGATGCTTTAAAAGCTCACTTATCATTAAAAAGCTTTTCAAAGCTTCGTTTGCTTTGAGTATAACTTACCTTTTGGTGGATTAATTGCCACTGCGCTACGAAAGAGTTGCTCCTCATCATGCCAGTCTCGATTGCGTTGCACTGTGCGCAGACTAAAAGCGCTCAGCACCAAGCCGAGGCAACAGAGGAGCATCCACTTCTGTCCAAGACTTCGATAGCGCTGCCACAGCTGTCCAAAGCCAAGGCCAAGGAGCAGACAGTAGCCAACGCTGGGCAGGTAGAGCAAACGTTCGGCAATCACAAAGCCCACGTAGAAGAACAAATTGCAGGCGGGCAGAAAAGGCAGCGTTAGAAAAGCAATGCAAATGAGGAGCGTTGAGTTCACTTTTGCCGCAGAGCACTTTAAGTTGCGTTTGGCATTAATTATGCTGCCAAAAGTCAGCTGCTGGTTGCAGGCACAGATGAGTCCTTGCCACGCGCGGCAGCTGCTGCCGCCAAAACGTTGCAACAGTATACTTGCAACATTCGAGGCCACGTTGTCCATTCTGGGCAACAGCAATCGCATCCCTTTGCAGGTTAGAGTTAAAAGTGTGCCATAGAAAGCCGCACTGTACGCATTGCGCCAATCCCAAAGTGTTCTTATGCGTGGTATGGCCTCCATGCCCCAGTCGAAGCTCAGCTGCTGTGGCCAGAGCAGCAGCTGCAAGTTCAGCACGGGCAGGTGAAGAAATGTAAGCGTGCGTGTCCACCAGCAACTCTCATGAGCTGTTGGATTGTCGGCTGCTGAGAACTTCGCTGAGGGTCGCGGCACAAGACAAAGGCGACAATAAACAGCGGCAAGTAGCGCGATTCCTAGTATGATCAAAGAGCGAAGGCGGTGCTATAAAAGAGAAGTAAACAAGATATAAAAGATGAATGAGAAATCTTAAAAAGAATGAGATATTCTTTTAAAACTAAATAATACGGTATTTTCCTAAAAATATACCAAGTTAATATACGGAAAAATACTAAAATATACTGAAAATACTATATTTGGAATATCAATCAGTCTGGAGATGCTTCATCCTGTCTCATATAAATACAAAAAAATATACCGAATTAGTATACTGAAAAAAATACTAAAATATACCGAAGGCTATATTTGGTAAGTCAATAGATTAGAGATGCCCCTCTCTGCTTGTTGTAAAAACAAAATAAAAAATACGGTATTATTTTTAAAATATGCCGAATTAGTATATCGAACAATGATTTGGTATATCAATATGTTGGAGATGCCTTCTTCTGTCGAGTGCAAAAAATAATGCGGTATTTTTCTTAAAATATACCAAATTAGTATACCGAAGAAATACTAAAATATACCGAATGATATATTTGGTATATAAAAATAGTTGATGATAGCTTCTTCTGTCTGTTACATACATTGGCTGTAGTCATAGAGTTATAATACACAACAGATTTTGATTCTTTAAATAAGCATAAAAAAGAAAAAGGTGGATTAAAAAAAAAAGATAAATAAACCCAGCTAAAGATTAGACAAATCATTAAATTAGAAGAACTCGCTTACCTTGTCAGCTTCGGAGGATCTCTGTCGCTTTCCTTGCCGCTTGACGCGCAACACATCGCAGAGACCACAGATCAAGAGCGTTGCAATGCCCGTTTCCTTGGAGAGCAGAGCTGCCGCGGCCAAGACGATGGCCAGGATCAGGGAGCTGGCATGCGGTCTGAGGAGCATGTGACGATGATACAACAACACCGAGAGCAGGCAACAGATGCAGGCGCCGAGGTCGGCACGACCCACAAGACCGGCAACGGCTTCGGTGTGAATGGGATGTGTGGCAAAGAGGGCGGCGGCAACACGAGCGGCGACACGTGTGGTGGGTGTGTGGGGCAGCAACGTGTGTGCCACAAGCAAAACGAGTGCGGTGGCAAGGCAATGCAACAGCAGGTTGGTCGAATGAAAGACGAAGGCATTGCCTTGCCCCAGCTGGTAATCGAGACGAAAGCTCACAACGCACAATGGACGCCAGGAGCCATGGGAACCGTCATCCAACAGCGATGTGCCCCAATAATCATGCTGTAGCAGTCGCCGAAGAAGCAGCGGTGGCCTATCGGCTTCCGTAACATCCGCATTGCCTAAGATGGCGCGTCTGCAAGAGGCAGAGAACGGTTGGGGGAAAGGATAAGAGATGAGCTCGCATTACGAAGCAGCAGCAGCAACAGCAACAGCAACAGCGACAACAACCTGTGGCACACCTGTCCTATTAATTAAAATGATTAATTGCAGCAAACGAAGCTAGCCCAGGGATTTTGGCCGTCGGATTGTCTTGCCTCATGCTGCTGCTGCCACATGCAACTTGAGCTGCTGAAAAGGGCTGCCTTCTAGCTAAATTTATGCGCTCCTTCTCTTTCTGCTACGCTTCTTGCTTCCTTCCTTCCTTCTTTTTTTTACTCTCTGTGTGTGTGCCTTGATTAATTGCCGATTTGTTGGCGCACTTGGTGTCGTTTCTCTTGTTAATGTTGTTGTTGTGCAACACACACACACACACACTAACACACCCTCACTGCATTGTCACTAGGAAAGTCAACGGCTCTTGCTGGTAATTGCCTCACCGTTGTACCTTTGCTTGTTGTTCTAATCGATTTCTAGCTACACTCTGTTCTTCTTCCCCCCTTGACACTTTCCTTTCCTTCTCTTCGAACCTTTTGAGTGAGGCCAGTTCCAGGCCATTGCTGTTGCTGTTGCTGTTGTTCTCCGGGTGTTCTCGGTGTTGTTGCCATTGTTCGTTCGTATTGTTGCACAGTTTGAAATTTATAGTAGGTTTGCAATAATACCTAAGCCATTTTATGCATAATTAGTTTTCAACGTTGCACAGTAAATGCCATTAATTAACTTTAGCCCACTTTCTGCGCCATCCACCCAGCTTCACTTCACCTTCACTTCACTTTACTTCACTTCAAGCCAAACGCTTACAGCGTTCATTACTTTAACAGTTGTTGCTCCATACAAAAATAGCGCTGCTTTATAGAATTTCAGACTGAGTTTTCTGATTTGAAGCATTTTGGTATTTTATATAATTTCTATTGTGAATTTCAATTAATCGGCGATAGAATTCAGGCAATTGCACAGAAATATACGGAGAGGCTTGGAGGTCACCCTAACAGCCTAGCTAGGCGCCTAACGCCGAGTCATCGCACTACAGTCAGAAGAAGATTAAAACGCTATCATCCTCAAGACCTGCTGGCACGGGTCTTGACCTAATATTTACCAGCAATACTATATATAAATTTCTCGTATATCCTTAGGTTCAATTTATACAATCTTTATTACTTTATATTTATTATGTGCTGCTGACATAATTAATTTTGTGTTATTATTTCTGATTTGTTTAAGTTGCCCAGTTAGGTAACAGTGCACCTATCTTGTTATCATTTCGTTATTATTTTAATAAAAAAAAAAAAAAAAAAAAAAAAAAGAATTTCAATCAAATTATTTATAAAGTAGGAAAGCTACATACGAATATAGTCGCTACACATATTTAATCCGAGCAAAAAAGTACCGTATTATTCTTAAAATATGCCAAAGTCTATACCGAAGGCCATATTTGGTATATTAATATACTACTACGTACAAAATATACCAGATTGTCGGTAAAAACACACAATCTTAATATACTCATTGACTTATCAGGTACTTGGTCCAATAACAAAACGCTTAGCTTTAATATTGATGAGTTCAACGTGCGTGTTTTGTATAAAGAAATGGAAATTTGTCAATTTACTTGTCGAGCATGAGCAGAGAGCTGAGGATGAGGCCGAGCTACTCGTGTTTAATGTTTACTTTGGTCTTAACTGTCCCGCGGGCTGTAGTTTTAGGTTTGTGGCAAACAACTTCAAAAGTTAACACAACCAAAAATTCCCTTCTCATTCGCTTTTATTTTCTTTCTTTGTGCTTTCTGCTGCAGGCAACAAAAGGGACGAAATTGTTTTCAATATATATATATACAAATGTGTGTGTGTGTGTGCAGAAAGAATTAAAAATAAATAAATAAGATATGTATAGCGTATAATCGAGAAACTTCATGTACAGCAACAACTGTGAAATATTCTCATAATTTCGTTTCCAAAGGTTTCTCCTGCTTCTCTTTTTATTTTATTTATTTTTTTTGTTGGTTGTGCGGGGTTTGCATAAAAAATCATTTTTCAATTTTAATACGAATATTTTATTTAGCAGCTGGCCGGAAATACTCATATTTCGTTATTTTCACATAGAATACCGAAGCATGCTATTGTGGCAGCTTTTATGGCGTCAATTTTGCTTTTCATTTCTTTGCTCTTGCTGCTGTTTTCTTTTTTTTTTCCCCCATTTTCTGCACCTCTTTATATGCATGAATGGGACATGTGTGTGAGTGTTCGTTGTATGTATGTGTATGTGTGTGTGTGTGGCTAAAATTGGGTGCACAAGTTATTGGTGGGGCAACAGCAACAGAAGCAGCAGCAGCAACCATTACTTGAGCCACTCATCTGCACTTCAATTTCAATTGGCATTTTCTTCCTCTTTCTTTTTTTTTTGGCCTTGCAACGTGTGGCAGCCACAAAAATGTAAACGAGTGCAAACAAATTCTTATCGGAAGCGCACAAAAGCTGAAGAAGCCAGCTGAGAATGAGAGTGACAAAAGTGCTCGACTACGAGAATACCCTGTAGAGTTAGCTCTAAGTTTTTTAGGTAAAAAACTTGACTACTATGGAGAAACTTCTTCTAAAAAACTTGACTATGAAACTTTCTTGGGTGTCACTATAAATAACTAAAATATAAATCGAATGAATAATCAAAATCATTCAGCAAAAATATAAGTTTTATTTGCTATATAACATTCTATAGGATTTTTGAAAGTTATTATTGAAATGTCTAAGAAGAAAAATGTTTGAGAAATCCCTTTACTATTTTTTTTTTTTGTAATATTTATTAAAGATAAGAATAACATCGTGAATGAAGATTATTTGCATGTCAAAATAAAACCCAGATGGTTTATTTTTAACCCAAGATGAAAAAGCTAAAAAACAAATATAGATGGCCCAATCTTTAAATTCAAGATTATTTCAAACATCGAAAATAGAATTAAAACAAAATTGCAAAATTTCAAATAATGATCAAATATTATGGATTAATTCTAGATTTGATAACTTGATTTTATCAATCTAGTTTTTTTTCTCCCTCTTTAGCATTGCTTCTAAAATATTAAACTTGTGTTGTTAGCGCATGTCTATAAAATTTAGTTAATTTAATATTTAAAATTAAAAGTTATATAGAGCTTTGCTACCTTTTCGTTATACCCTCACAGATTATTTAAAATATAATTGTTGCAGGGTATATAAAAAAGTAGCAGCTGCAGCTGCAGCAGTTCCATGTGTGGGTGCATGTGTGTGTGTGGGTGTGTGTGTGTGTGTGCATAACAAAAATCGTGCTACGCCTCATTTGCAAGGACTTCAAGCGGCAGCTGAAGCTGGGAGCTGAAGTTGCAGCGCCAGTTGAAGTTGGGGCTGAAGCTGAAAAGTCGAAAAGGCAGGCAAATATTGAAAAGCATTTTTCGTAGCATACCTTGAGGGGCATGAGGAAGAAGGGAGAAGGCCATGCAGGGGCTGCGTGTTGCTTTTCGGCTTAATTTCTGTGCGGAAGCGAGAGGGGAAGGAGAGCAGGGAAGAGCAACGACAGCGTCAACATTATCGTCTCATCAGCAGAATTTCCGCAGTGCCATTTTTGTGCTTTATCATCGTAACTAGTGAATGAATAGCAATACTCCTCGCTGGCTGAAGGGACAGCTGAATCTGAAGCAGATAGAGAGGAGGTTAGGAGGGGAGGGGAGGGGAGGATTGGTTGCACAACAACGAAAACATCAACACCACCAACAGGCAACACTGGTGGGGCACTTTGTCAGCAACAGCAGCAACAGCAGCAACAGCATCGGGGACAACAACAATGCCAAGATTCAAGCAGCTTACAAGTGTGGCATGTAGTAGCTGCCGTTATCGTTCGCTTTTCACTCGCAGTCGAGAGCCAGAGCCACAGTATCAGAGACGGTGACGGAGACATTGCTGGAGAGGCAGCCACAGCCAGAACCAGATAGAGAATGGGAGACACGAGTCAGAGTCGCCTGTAGATGCTGCCACATCTATAGTATATATATATGTATATGTATATGTATATGTATGAAGAGCCGTAGCCAGAGGCACAAGGCTGAGTCAGTCGGAATCAGTTCAGCAGTGGCAAGCAGCCACAGTGGTGCAAACACTAAAGTGAGCTCATATTTGCCATTGAGATGAGTAGGAATTATGCACTTCTTAAATGCCTTTTAATTAACAATAGCTCAGCTCAGTTACTTATTGATTTCGAAACTCAAAAGAATTTGTTTTTAAAATCTACTTTATATACCAAATACAGCATTCGGTATTTTGAATGTATAAGTATATTGATATAGCAAATACAGCATTCGGTATTTTTGAATGTAATAGTATATTGATATAGCATTATAACATTCAATATTTTTGAATTTAATAGTATATTGATATACCAAATATAGCATTTGGTAGTTTGAACATAATAGTAGCTTGACATGCCAAATATAGCATTCAGTATTTTTTTAAAGGGAGAGTATATTTATAAACCAAATATAGCTTTCAGTATGTTGAAAGTAATAGAATGTTGATATACCAACTATAGCATTTAGTATTTTGAAGGTAATAGTGTATTAATATACCAAATATAGCATTTAGTACTTTGAATGGAATAGTAAATTGATATGCCAAATATAGCATTCGGTAGTTTGAACGTATTAGTATATTGAAAGACCAAATATACAATTCAGTATTTTCAACGTATTAGTATATTGATATACTAGATATAGCACTCGTTAGATTGAATGTAATAGTATATTGATATACCAAATATAGCATTCGGTATATTTTAGTACCTTAACTCATTTACTCCACTGTGCATTGTCACTCGAGTCATCTATACACACCAACAGGCGCACACACACACACACACGCACATTCACACACACACACACACACACTCACACCCAGCAGAGCAGAGCTGAGCATAGTACTGTGGTTGGCTTTTGTTGAAGACAATATATCATAGCATCAGAGGCAACGGAGGACACCCAACGCAACGTCGCAACGTAAATGTACCTCTTCCTGCTCCACTCGTTCAGCCGTCCGCCCCTCACCTGACAGTCCCCCTCTCCGCTCCCCTCTCTCTCCACTCCCCTTTACGTACATCGCTATGGCGTTATGGCTACCCACAAACACTTGTACATTTTGTGTGGAGCTGCTTCTGCTTATGTAAAGTGAAAATTTTCGATTTTCTATAAAAAGAAAAACGCAACAAACACCAAAAACACAAAAAAAAAACTGTTGAAGAGAGCGAAAAATGCCGTTGCTACTGCCTCCCCTCTACCCCCTCTACCCCCTCTACCCCGCGCTCCTTGTCACTCCGGTGGGCCTTACGGGCGTGTGGCCATCAAAAAATTACGTATACGTAACGTTGGGTTTTTTGTTATGGGGCGTTTGTTGTCGCTGTCCTTTTAATACGGCACATAAATTATTGTAAGACTGCAGATTGGCTCTTTGGCAACATGTTGTAGCCTGGCTTGTTGTTGTTGTTGTTGCTTCCTCTCTGTGCTTTGTTGCCACCATTTTTCCTGTTTGGCAAAAGGCAAATATATCAAGTGCTGAGGTGTGAAACATTTGACCGTAGGCAAAGCTACTCTACGCTATTTAAAATCTGCCATAGAAGGAAGCTCTTTAAAACCGACTGTCACAGCTGCGGTTATATGATATATAGAGTCTACCTGTTGGGCAGCAAAACGATTCTCGCAAACGATGTGCAAAACATACAACAATTAATCAAGCTTAAAGCTCATTAAGAATGCTCTGATTTGCAATGAAATAAGTGCTACACAAAGTGTATAAGCTTTAAAGCAGAAGTTGAAAAAGCTTTAAAGCGCATGAAAGCATTTTTCGAATTGAAAAAGAGAAAGCTAAACTTAGTAAAAGTATTTAGTAAGCTTCGTTTTCTTTAATTTTGTAAAGCAGCTTGAAACTGAATGATTGTATGATTGATTCAGCTTAAGCAGAAAAGCTCTTTAAAGCTTTGTTTCCGATCATACATTTTTAATAATTTGTAATTAATTCATATGCATTTTTATAATGCAAGGCCTAATGAATATTTTAAGCAATAAATTTATGCCGTTGATTGCCATTTACTATTCAACACTAATCGAATAATTTGGGGATGTATTTTGTGCACACATCGACAGAGAAAAAATAGAAACCCACACAAGGCACTTAATTAAACAAGGTGCACAACGTGGTCAGGATAAATGAGCATAAGTTTAAGCATTACTCGTATTACGATTGTGATTTGTATTCGAAATATTTCATGTGAAACTTTTTAAAAGCTCATATCTCAGCGCAGGTATTGAGGAGAAAGAAGGAGGAGGGAGGAAAGCAGTTGGGGTGAAGCATGAAACAATTCACAACACACGTGAAAAATGTTGTTGCTACCCCTCCCTCCCTCTCTGCCCGCACTCACCGAAGTCGTGTTGGACCATTGGCCATTGCTCTTTTTCCAGTTGATAGGAAACAAATTGAAGGGAATGCTGCCATTTAATAAATCATGTTTTGTTTGGCTTGCCTTGACAATAATAACTTGTGTTCATGTGTGTGTGTGTGCCACATGTATGTGTGTGTGTGTGTGTGTGTGTGTGAGACCACAACAACACACAACAACCACAACACAATAGAAGGCAAGGTAGGCAGCTCTAGCTGACGGTGTTGGCAGTTGCGTGAAAGTGACCACAGAAGCATCCGCTCTCAGCTCCGACTCGCCAAGAACTTTTTGTTGTCGCCTCCCCAAACCCCAAAAAAAAAAGCGACAGCGCCTCGTTGAAGTGCAAGCCGAGGAGGGGAGGGGGAAGAGAGTAAGAGGGGGGGGGGGGGGGGGGAGGCAGCTCAGTCGCTGGCAACTCAGTTACATAAGTTGCGTTTATTATTTTTGTGTGTCTGTAAGTTTTATGCTTGTTTTCTGCCAACAAGCAGCACACCAACCAACCAGCAAAAAAACGTAGACAACTTTATGAAAACTGATAGGCTAGCAGATACTTTTATATTTTTGGTAATAAGAAGATCAAATTTCCCTATGAGTTTCTACTAATAAAATAAAGCTTCATTCTTACAATATTTGATACTTATTTTAAGTTGTATACATTGAAGCATATTAAGTTTAATAAACTACCTTGTATTGCTTCCTTTATATGCTTTTAATAACAGTAGTTGTAAATAATATTTATACAAGTATAATTACATTTTTCAGGATCGCAGTCAAAACTTAGCTTAGATAATTTGAACGCAAACTGAGTAAGTTTTGTTTTGATACCATTTATGAATATATTTATTTGTACATTTTCTGGCGCGTTTACTATTATACTATTTCTAATTTGATACTATTTCTAAACATTTGTACGTTTTCTTGCACGCTTATTATTCATATGAATACATAAACCATATTTAAGTGTGTGGTATTTTTTTTTTAAATTTACTTCTGTTTAAGTTACTGCTTTCGATCTTCTACCGATTGTGCCAAGGTTTTCTTGTTTTATTTCAAAAAGTGTGTAGCCTTTTTTTTCGGTATTTATTTGGTATTTATTGTGTTACCTATGTTCTCTTCAAATTACAGTCTTCTAGCTCTTAACGAGTGTGCTAAGCGGTATTTTTTAAAGTATTTATTTGGTTTCTAATGTTTTCTTTGTTATATTTAAATTGCATTTTCCTAGCGCTTGCTGTTTAGGCTAAGCGTTGATAGTTAAAAATCTTAAATTAATCAGTCAAATAGCCACACTTTTAACTGAATCCAATGTCTGCTTTATTCCCCTTAACCTTGCTGACCTTAGCTGCTTGTGCATACCCTGTGAAAGAGCTTGGCTTACAGGGTATCGTAATAGGAAGAGCTGCACAAAATAACGAGCTACAACTGAAGCTTTTGGCTGAGCACTTTGTGCATAACTTTCCATTTATGCTGGTGTCCCTGTTCGCTCCCCCCCCCCCTCCCTCTCCCCCTTCATTCACCCCTCTCCACTCTATGCCCTGCCACCTCAAAGTACACAGCACTCTTCGCCAATATACACAGTACAATTGTTTGCTGGTTTTTGTAGTTGCGGCGTCACTTGGCGTCCAGAAGCGCAGCGGTTGACTTCGTCTATGGCCAAAGCAATGGTAATGGCCATGGGGGTGGCTAAGGTATTGTAAAAAGAGGTGGAGAGGGGGGGGGAGTTGTTGGATGGTTCCATGTCCGGCATAGTGCACACTGTGTGAAGCTTCCAAGTCGCAAGTAGCAAGTGCTCGGGGGAAATTCCTGTCCATTGTACATGACTTTTGATATTTATGGGTAATTTCGTTTGCGTTTGCTGTTGCTTTTGCTTTTGCTTATGGAGAGAAGCGAAGCGAACCGAACCGAAGGTAGTAAAGCCTAAGAAGAAGAAGAACACAGAAGTTCCCAACTTCGAGAGCAGCAATTTGAACAGTGGCTGCGAAACATAAATCAACATTTTGTTTTTAATTTGCTGTACTCGCAGGCAACGTCTGATTTTGACAATAGACCAAAAGTACTGAATATATACAATACACAAGCGTGCGATAAGCTGGTGACTCTGTCTGTGAAAATGGAATTGGAGTTGGAGTTGAAGTTGGCAGTTCGTTGCCAGTTTTACAATTAGGCAAAACTCGAAAATTTATTATAGTGATTTTAATCAAATGAATGACGCCACTTGGCGGCACAATTAATAATAAACTTTTGTGCCAAAAGCAAAAAGAAAAAAGAAAAACCACCAAAAAGAGGACCCAAAGTTCGACCCCAGCGGCCCAGAGGACAGGTGCGAGAGGGAGAGATGGAGAGAGGGAGAGGGAGAGAGACCCATTTACCTTCGTCAACTTGCTGACATATGGAATTTTTAATTCGCTCAAATTTCCCGCCCTCTTTTTTGGTCTGTCTGTCTGTCTCACCTGTCATCGTAGACAAATCCAGCGTTTAATGTGTTTAAGTATAGAACAAAGGCGAGCGACGTGCTGCCGACGAGTCCTGCGTAGTCCTTGTCCTTCGTCCTGCGGCACCTGCAACAAAGCACAGAGAAACACAGAGAAAGAGAGACGACATTGAGACAAATGTACACAAAAATGTCCACAAATATTAAAGTGGAGTGTCATAAAATATATGCTCAAATTAATTCTCGTAGGCTCCGGCAACAAAGCGCCTAATCCTCCAGCCGTCTGTCCCCACCCCCTCCCCCTCTCTTCTACCTAGAAGAAGAGACAAGGCAAAGGCCAAGGCAAAATGCGAAACTCTCTTTTGCCCCAATCTCCATTCACATTTTGACATTTACATTTTTTTCCACTTTTCTCTTTTACCACAATGCTTCGAGGTAAGAAGCGACTTCACTTTCGCTTTAATGTTGCCCCTCGAAGCAACTTTTTTTCATTTTCAAAAGGGCTCAAATTTTCTAAAGATTTCATTTACGCAAAATAAATTAGAATTATTGTGCAAAACATTTTTGGAAGCAGAGAGAAAGAAGAGTGCATTAATGAATATTAGCACAACGATTTCATATTTACCACATTGAACTAACTTTGGGTAGAATCAAGTACGAAAGCTACTTCTAAGTGTGCTCGACTGTCAGATACTCGGTATCTATTTTTAATGAAAGCAAAACAGTGCGGTATACTTTTAAAATATATATAACATTAATATACCACAAAATTCTAGTTGGAATTTTTTTTTTTGAATTTTGTGGCATATTAATTTTATATATAATATTATAAAAGTATACCGCACTGTTTTGCTCTCATTAAAAAATTGGTATATTGATAAAGTATCAACAATTTACCAAAATATACCAGATTATCAGTCAAGGCTGAATTTTCATTTTTTGGTACATACAATAAACACTATAATCTTTATGATTCCTAAAAATTTGGTTGCCTTCAGATTGCAGATATTGTATGTTATTTAAGAAATCTTTTTGTATGGGAAATTGTGCCTAACATGTGCTTGACTAACAGTCATTTGGTATATTTGGCACTCTATGGTATATTTTGATTTTATTCAAAATGGGTAGTGAGCACACTCGACTGCAGCTTTCTTACTTGTTTTTACTAAACTCTTTTCATAATACTAAGTAAGTGATCATTTTGTGATTCTGCAATTTTTATTTTGGGGAAAATTAAAAGAGACTTTATATACATTTTATATACCATACCATACAAATATACCATATTTACCATTACCATTATTACTCTTAAATATGTTTTTGTGCTTTTCCTTCATTTTTATTGCACCAACTGCTAACATTTGTATTAAAAGTGTCCACATTTGGTATTCATAGAAAAAGAAGTGCTATTTTATGGCATTATTATTTCATTTACATTTCAATGTGTAGAAGTGTAGAGAAAACTCATTTCCGTGTAGCCGCTGAAATGTTTAATGAATTTGATGGCTGCATTTTTGCCTTACAACATTTGTGCATCATTATTTGCGCCGATGTGTCGATCAACAACAACAACAACGAGTAGTCGCCAAATTATGCAGGCAAATCGTAGTTGGGAAAGGGAAGAATGAACATTTGTGGGGCAATGGAAACAAACCGTAACGGGCACGTTCATTATGATTATGGCTCGAGTGTGTTATGGACCTGAAGCTCTCTCTCTCTCTCTCTCTCTCTGTGGTTGCTTCGCACAATGCCACAATTCGCACAATTCGTTGTGTTGTGCTTCTCATGTTGTTGCACATAATGCGACGATGCTCATCGTATTTCATGGCATTCTTCGTTTTATATTAGCCGCAGACATGTTGTGTGTAGTTATCCTCTCTCTCTGTCTCTCTCTCTGTCTCTCTGTGTGTGTTGTGACGGAAATTAAACGTTACGAGCGCATTTTGAATGCGAATGTGTGTGTGTGTAAGGGTGTGTGTGTGGCACATGTAACATGCACATTCAACGACTCTGGGATGCTGTTGGACAACTGAATGCCCGAATCCCTGAAATGCCACTTGAAATGCAATCCGCTGTCCCAGTTCCGCTGTAGTCTCTCTTGTTTTCCATACCACCACCACCACACAAATTGTTGTTGTTGTTGTTGTAGTTGTCATCATCACCATCAAGCGCCATTACAAGTAATGAGTGTGGCAGCAGGACACAGCGAAGGGAGGGGAGGCTTGGGGGTCGTCACGGTCATTGCATGAAAATTGTTATCTCGCACAATGCAGACGATTTCCGGCAGGCATTTTCCTCGCATGTTCGTTCTGTCCACACCTCGCTCTCTCCCTCTCCCTCCTCCTCCTCCTCCACAGAGAGACAACACAGAAATTAAGTCGCACCGTTTGCAAATGACAATGAGCCTCTCGCTTTTCGCCTCTCACTTGTTTGTCTTTTTCCTTTTGCGGACTGGCAGGTGAAACTTTTGTGTTGTTTTATGATTTTACGCTAATTAAATGAATTTGCTTTGATCCAAAAAGACATCGAATATCGAGTACATCTCTGAGCAAACATCATAACATCATTTCACGCCTCGAGCGTTCACTCAAATTAACTCACACACACACATGTGTGTGTATTAGACTTTGTCCACATTGATTTCTGTTTCTCCCTTTCTCTTTCTCTGCTCACTTGCTATCGCAGCGTCTCAAATGACGCTGCTAATGAGCTCTAATAACGATAATATTGCGCTACCATAACTATAAATATACCAAATGTGTGTGCTGGCTACTATAAATAGCTGTCCGCTGGGATAGCCAAGTCTGATTTGCAATATTCCTTGATAGGTTTCGTGAGCCTTTTGCTTCGGTCTCTGCCTCTGCTAGCAATCGAGGGCGGTTCCTAAATGTAGCTTATCGATGCCGAAAATGTGCCTCATTTATCATACTTTCTTAATTGCTAAGCTCCCTTTAACTACTGCGCACAATTTGTAGCAGCAAAAGTGTTTTTATAAACAATATTTATGCAATTTAATGTTGACTTTTGAGTACTTGTTATAAAAATAAGCAAAGTATTAAGACTATATAGATTCTCATTCGTATAACAGAGCAAGTAAGAAAGTTAACCATTTTAATAAAAGCAAAACAGTGCGGTATTAGTTTAAAAATGTACCAAATAATATACCACAAAAATACTAAATATATACTAAATATTAAATTTCATGTATATTGATGACGTACTTTATTCCCACTATGCCAGATTGCTTAGTATATCAATGAAATACTGCATTCAAAATATACCATAGAGTTAAAAATATACCATATTGTTTGGTATATCATTGAAGTACTATATCAAAAGATACCAAAAGCCATATTTGGTATATCGATAAAGTACTAAGTTTGAAATATACCGTAGAGGTCAAAATATACCAGATTTTCAGCCTAATACCCGATTGCCAAAGACGTTATTTTCCATACAGAAGTATTTCTTAAATAACTTCTACAGCTCTTATCCGATCGCTCATCTCAAGAATTAAAAATACTAACAAATACTATAGTTAAAGTTGTCTGTACCAATTTATTTAAATTTTAAGACTTTATTATGAAAACATAGTCAACTAATTATTATATGACTCCAGCTCTATTTTTCCCTGATATTAGGATACTTTTACAAACGGTCCGACAGACTGAAGGTATAAGGGTTATGAGTATAATGACTGAGCATACAGAAAATAACAAAATAGCTGCTATCAAATGAATTGCATTAAAATGTCAACTTTTCTCACATGTCTTGAACACCTCTTTCCTTACACTCCTTTATGGCCTTACTCACTGTTTTAACTACTCGTTGTGCGACCCTCGCTTAGCATCAATTACTAATGCCAAATAATCTTTACAATTTAGTCTCTTATTGTGCCGAAGCATTGGGAATCAGCTCCAAACTCAACGTCCATTAGATTTAAAATATCATTCTTGATCTGCGCTCAAACGTATGCTATAGATATTTTTGAATATAAATTGCAACTAAATTGGGAATAATATCCATAGAAATTGAGTCTATAAATCATCGTATTTAAGTTGCTTAATGCAAATCTCATAAATTTCAAGTATTTTCTAAAGCATTCAATATTAAAGTCTTTCACTCTCTCGAGGGTACAATTTGCAGTCGAATCCTTTTTTAGGCAGACTTTAAGAGCGTAAAAATTGGGAGAGAAAAAGGCAAAACGAGCAACGAGCAAGTGCAGGTGAATTTAGCAGGTGTTTGTTGCGAAAGTTTGGCACCTTTTGTTGGCCTTGAGCCGGGCAATTAATTCCATTGTCGAAAATAGAACGAGACGCAGACTGTGAACGAGACTGAGAGCAAACATAATATAAAAAGCGTATAAAAAGCGTCGTGCGTTGGGTATTAATCAAATGGCGCCAAAGGACTTAATTTGAGGCGTCTGAAGAGGTTGCTCTCAGCTGGCGCCTTGAATTACTTTGCTAATTTTGTGACTCAGACTGAGACGGGGACTTAAAGACAGACAGACAGACAGACTTGGCATATGTGTCCTTCGGAGCGGGTTTTCTAACTCACTACGGTTCAAAAGTCAAAGTGCAATTAGCGCAACACTCTCTCCTCCCTCCTCTCTCTCTCTGTGTTGTGCCTCTCAAATTTTTGGCTTGTATCAGTGCAAATATTTGCTTTCAATTTCGTATGCAAATGTCGCCAGGGCGCTGTGCCCATTAATCACAGTCTCCTCCCAACGGGACTCGCAGCTTTATCTTATCCAAAGAACATCCCTCAGCAGCAGCAGCAACAGCAACAGAAGCGGATGACAGAAAAAATAATTACGTTGTCATGTTTACGGGCGCAGTGAAATTAGCTGAAAGTATCTCAGCGTAAGCATCTTTTGATGTTGATAGCGAGTGCAGCCTGTAGCACAGTGCGACCTGCTTTTAATATACATACATACTCGTACATCAAGGGGCAAACTTTTTGACTTTTTGTTTTGTTTTTTATGAAATCAGCTAAAGAGCGTCGAGCGTTGAGTTGACCTTATTCGTAGCATACACAGAGAGAGAAGCGGAAATTGTCGCATATACAGTACAGTATAGAGAGTGCGCTAGCACACCTTAAACCGGAAACCGGAAACATTATTCCCAAAATGTCAAGTAAAAAGCAAAGCAACAACAACAACATAACAAAAACCCATTAGACACAATTTTGTTTTCTGGGTCAGGCGTCAGCACAAAAAGCTGGGCACAGTCATCGCCATCGCCATCTCTAGTTCCCAAAAGTGAAAACACACAAAAAAGAAGAAGAAGAAGAAGAGGGGTAGGAAAGGAATCTAAAACAAAAACCTAGTGGGTGGCCCCTCAATGGTGACACAAAACAGCGAATGGACTCAACTCAACTCAACTCGAGTCGAGTCGAGTCAACTGAACTGAACTCAACTGGAGAAGCTTCTCTTCCCCCCGCTTCGCCAGACTGCAACTCAACTGACCAGTCACGGTTGCTAAAAGGGAGAAAGGAAGGGAAGAAAGGGGAGAAATGGGAAAGCGGAGAGATTGGGGGGGGGGGGAACAACGTCGGCAACGATTGCGGAAATCAAGTTGTGTCAACAGCTTAAAAGCCAAAATGTAATAAGCCAGGGAAATGTAATGTAATAAAATATCAAATATAAAATGGAGCTGGCGGGAGAGCATTTGTTGCCATTAAAGTTTTCTGCTTTGAAATTGGAAACAGAGCGAAAACAGAGGCCAGCAAAATAGAGAAAGCAAGGCAAACTGAAAGCTGCAATACCCTAGAAAAAGAAACCACAAATTAAGAGGGAGAGGAAGTAGATTTGAATAGCTATAAATAATATTAGAAAGAAGAACTTGAAAAGTAGATTTTTATAGCTAGAAATATTGCTAAATATTATTTGTGGTTTATTAGAAAGAAGAACTTGAAGAGTAAATTTGTATAGCTAGAAATATTTACTAACAATATTTGTGGTTTATTAGAAAGAGAAACTTGAAAAGTAGATTTAAATATTCATTAAAATTAATACATCTGTTTGCTTGTTCTCAAAGCTTGAAATATTTTCAACATTCTATTTATATTACATTTAAGTTATTTGAGTAAACAAACAAACTTGAAATACTTGGAAATGAAATACAAATTTAGCTAGCTCAAATTCTAAGCTATTTTTATTTTTAGCAACTTGAAATTCTCTTGAATGTAGAATGTAACAGAAAGCAAAATCTGTTTATTTTGTAATGTAATAGAAAATTAATTTACTGCAAATTCGAAAAAAGTTTTTAGCATTAACCTTAAGCACAAATTTCATGCTCAGTTATCGCAATATTCCAGCATTTCTGCAGGATTATATTGTAGGATTAGCTGCACATGCAGATACTGCAAATCCGAGCAGAGAATCTGCAGAAGGACTTTCAAAAGTCAAGGGAGAGAGAGAGAGAGAGAATGAGAAAGTTAAGCCAGCGCCTCGAGAGAGGTCATAAAAAGGATGAAGAAGAAGCAGAAGAAGAAGTGTTCGCTGCGAAATTTTTGTGTTAGCCGCAAAATATGCAATATTTTATTATTGTTGCGCCAAACAGTATGCAACACTTTATTTCAGCGCTATGTGCTTCCGCCATTTCCTGTGCCCGAAAAAGTATGCTACGTTTTATATTGCCGCTTGCCATTTGCCATTGTTGTTGTCGCTTTTCTTGCTGCTGTTGTTGTTGTTGTTGCTGCTGCTGGAACAGGTCCAAGTGCCTAGCGAGTCCTTTGGCTGTAGCTGTGGCTGTGCCAGCAAAGTATGCTACATAGTTTTTACATGCGATTTGAATGAGCACAAACGGATATCATGTCGCTTCGCCTCTTCTGCTCTTCTCTTTGCATTTCGCTTTTGTCTGTAGTATATTGTTGCCTAAAGTAGCATATAAGTGCAATAGAAATCATTTTTGAAACACTCCAAGGCAATTCAGCTTGCTTTTTACAAAAAGATTATTAGAACAGACGTTTTTCTTGGCGCCACACTCTGGCATTTTGTCAGCGCTCAAACGAGCCGGAGAATACTTTATACACACATATTATGAACTATCTAATTGAACAGACTCAGTTGAGTCACTCATTTCATTACGATTCTCTGTTTGTATCACATTTCCGCAACATAAATATAATTAAGTGATTAATTCAACTTTATGTGCGCTGAAATTCGTAAATTAAAGTCAACTCCAAACAATTTATAGAATCACTAACAAATACCCTATAAAATAGTTGATTAACTTCAATTTATGCAAATGCATTATTGTAAATTTCTGCATAAATCAGTGCAGTTTTTAATGTATATTAATAAGTGCAAAAAAAGAGGTAAAAAAAGCAAATGAATTGCACAATTTTTAATAGAAATTATGCAAATTTCAATCAACTTGAGCTTTCAGCATTTGAATTTGCTAATTGAATCACAAAATCTCTATTATGATGGCACAGGATGCATGGAAACTTTTAATAAACCATCGTCGGGACATTGAACCATCACAACAAACAAACAAACAAACAAATAGCGAAATAAACAAAATGGAAATGAAATGAAATTTGTTAACTTTTCGCACCAGACTTTTGTTGTGCGCTGTCCAAACGGAGTTCAACCCTTTCAAAGTTCAATAATAACAAACGTGGGGGGGGGGGCACAAAAAAAAGTTGGCAGGTGAAGGGGGGGACTGTGAGAGACCTGCAGACGAGACTTTTTAATGGGCAGCACTTCAGACTTTTGCCTCATTGTTGTTCGAGGTTTTTGACCGATGTTTTTCATGGATTTTAGCCATGATGATTGCCGATTGCTGGCCCCCAATTTCGACTTTTTTATACCCGGTACCCATTTGGGTGGAAGGGTAAGGGTAAGGGTATTATGACTTTGTGTATCTAGTCTCCAGTGTTAGTAAATACAATAATAATTATAGTTGTTATGATTATGTAGAAGTTATTTGAAAAAGAATTTTGTATGGGAGTAAAACGCCAGACAATCTGGTATATTTTGCACTCTACGGTATATTTTTAATGTATTACAATGTATATCACTATACCAAATATAGGATTTGGTATAGTTTTAGTATTAATTGGCATATTTTCCACTCTTTTTGGTATATTTTGAATATAGTGTTATATCAATGTACCAAATATAGTCCTCGGTATATTTGAAGTTTTATCGTGGTATATTAATTTGGTGTATTTTGCACTATGTAGCATATTTTAAATAGCAATATACCAAATATAGTGTCTGGTATATTAAATTGGTATATTTTTAATGTAGTATAATATCAATACACCACATATTGCTCTTGGTTGGTATTTTATTATTTTTGCGATATATTAATTTTGTATACTTTAAAATAAATACCGCACTGTTTTGCTTTTATTCACAATGTGTAGCGGGTATCTCAAAGTCGAGCACATTCGATTGTAGCTTTTTTACTGGTTGTTTTTGTTTTTTTTTTAGAGTGGGGGGGGGGTGGGGTGGGGTATGGAGCGGGTTAAAGAAGGGGTTGAGGGGTCACATTCGTGTCGGCGTTAATTTTATGTCTTGCAGTGTGTTGCACGCAATGTGTAAATGCTAATTAAGAGCCTCCACATGCCACTAAACTGGGCGTGGCATGACTTGGCATTCTCAGTCTCCACTCTCCCTCTCTCTCTCTATCTCTCTCTCTGTCTCTTTCTCTGTCTGTGTTTGCTTCTTAATTGCGTAAACCAAGCATTTGATTAGTATTTGCACAGCAATTGACATTAAACAGTTCCAATCAATAAAAAATTCAAACGGAAGCCAAACGTGCCACATTTTGGTGTGAGTTTCGGCAAATATTTAATGTGTTAAAGGGGGGTGTCTATATCTGTGTGTGTGTGTGTGTGTGCTTGTGTGTTGTTCCATTATTACAATATTATTATTAGCACAATCACAATCACAATCACAACATGAATGAAGTCTGTCTTCAAAACGGTCGTTGGCCTCGTTGGCAACTTAAAGAAGTCAGAAACCTCAATTAGGCTGTCAATCAACGCGTCGCCGCGCTGCCTACCATAATAATAATAGAGCTATTGATTTTCACAATCACAGAAACCCCTCACCTCAATCCCCTCCCAACAAAATGCCATGCTCTTGGCTCCCTAATGAGTTTCAGGGGGCGTACATTGACATGGGCACGACCCTTGATCGTCTAATTAGCCGTCTCCTTGCCCATTGCCTGCGATTTGATTGCCCCGCCCCCTTTCGCTCTGCCTTCCTCCACAAGAAAGCAATCTAATGCGTTGGCAAAACTGAATCAAACAAACAAACATTGCTTTAATGATTCACATGAGAGGAAAGAGTTGAAATTAATTGGTTAAAAGCTAATTATATGCTTTTTTTAATAACCACAAAAATTAATTTTAAAATGTATGCTAAACTTTTTTATTTGTTGCTTAAATAATAAACAAGTATTCTACAAATATATCAAAAATATACCATAAAAATACTAAAAAAAATATACCGAAGGTTATATTTGGTATATTGGTATAGTACTACATTCAAAATATACCATAGAGTACAATATTCAATAGCTAAAATACTAAATGATGGATTATTTAGTACTAAACAAAGAGCGAAAGTTTAAATCTAAATCATTCAGCTATTTGCAATTTAATTGAAGTGAATAAGTTATTCGGTGTTAATTGAAAAGGGCAGAGAGTAGAGTTTAGTATCCAACAATTGGAACAGCATTTGGGATTTCGAATTCATTTGGAGAAGAGCTTAGCTTCAACTCAAACGTTGCCTTTGCATCGCACAAACAGAAAAAACAAAAACAAAAACCAAATGTTGGCAATATTTCGAGTAAATAAGTAAATAAATAAATAAATGGAACAATAAATTGTTTATGTGAGAGAGTTGCATAAAAAATAAACCGAGTCACAAGCTGTGTGTGTTTTGAAATGAATGAATGAATTCTCTGTGAGTACAAATACAACTGAATCGTAGTCAAATACCCTACAAAAAAATGGGGGGAGATTCAGTTTTTTATCTAATCAAAACATTACACAGCAAAAGCTCAAAAATTTTAGGCAAATAACGAAAAAAATCAAATAGTTGTAGTTATTACACTGATAATCTGGTATTTTTGCACTCGATGGTATATTTTTAATGGTAGAATATACCAAATATAGGCATTGGCATATTCTTGTATTTAATTATGTATATTGTAAAATGATATATTTTGAATGGTACAATCTACCAAATATAGCCATTGATACATTTATAGTATTGAATTTGGTATATTTTAAAATGCATTTTTCATTCTTACTATATCATAATACCAAATATAGCGGTTAGTATGTTTTAAGTATGGTATATTTTAAAATTAATACCGCACTGTTTTGTTTTTTCTTATTATTTTTATTCTTTATCCTTACTTTATTGTTTTTAATGAAATCATTTACTTTGATTTAATATTTATAATTTTGAATTAAAGAGTATTTATTTGTCTACCTCTCAAAGTTTTTTTTTTGGATTGTGCCGCTCTCGAAATAAAAGAGAGGATTAAAATTATAAGCACAAAATTCCATTTTAATGAAAGCTGCTTCTATTTTGTGCTTCATCCGAATGTAACTTTATACCAGAATTTATTTTTAGGGTTCGACGCAAGTTCAGACGGGCAATTTTGATGGAGGTGAAGTAGCTGAGAGAGGGGAGAGGGAAGAAGGAACAAAGGAAGGGAGGGGGTTAAGAAAACTGAAACTGACAGCAGGCGAAATGTAGGACTTTCAATGCATATCAGACTCTCGACTCGAGAACACTCTCTGCACATTCATGTTCCTTTAATTGTCACTCTTACAAGCTCATCCACACACACACACACACACACACACACACACATGGAGAGAGGGGAAAGGGGAGGGGGGGTAGACATTGTGCTGGTGGCAGCAACGTGGTTGTGGCAAGTTGCTAACTTGCTATGCCAGTTGTAACAAAAAACCAATAATGGCAACTAGAGTTGTACTTGTTGTAGCCACATGCAGCATCCTTGGGAGGCAGAGAGAGGAGGGGGTGTGGCAAGTACGACCCTTTTATCGATTAGCGCATGTAACTGTAACTACCTAGAGATGCGTGTGTGTGTGTGTGTGAGTTTACACACACACACATACTATAAGCCAATCAGCCTAGAAAGAGGGAAATGCGAAGCGGGGAGGGAAGCAAATGACGCTGCAAATGAAAGCAGGAAACGTGGCCGCCGCCGCATTCGCATTCATTCATTTTACACACAAAAGCCATTAAAACGCTTTGATTCTATTGTTTTGTTTGTCATCAGCAACAACAACAACAACAGCAGTAAGGAGAAGCCAATAGGGCAACATAATGATCATCATCATCATCATTATTCGGCTTTAAAGTCAAGACTGTGCATCAAAAACTTGAAGCACTTGCCACATTGATCTAACCTCACTTTTTATAAGCTTCACTTTCGCTCTGTTGCTGCTGGCTCAATACTTTTTTTTTTATTATTGAAAGAATTTTTGCCTGAGCTGCGGCTTTTTCATAAAGTGCTTGCGGCACAGCTGCTGTTCCATCCAATTCACCTCACTCACACTCGCTTTTCACCACCCACTCATCTCACCTCACCTCAGCTCACTCTCTCACTCTGTTTTCTCCTTCCCACCGCTCACACAGAGCAGCGTCTCAACGTCCAGCGATGCTCTCTGGCTAAAAAACCGAGTCTTGCGGAAAAATCAACATTGCACAAAACTTTTCAGCGCCTCCGCCCGCAGTGCCGCCTACCCACCAAATCGCACCGCACCGCCCACCGCTTCCCTTTGCAGCACAGCTCTTCTCTCTTTTTTTTTTTGTTTTGGCTTAGCGTTGATGATGTATGCACTTTGAAAAGAGTTGAGCAAAGTGGTTTTTCGGGTTTGATGAGCTAACGTCAGTCAGAACGCAGCCCAGCTTCCAACTTCCAACTCCACCTCCACAGGCTGCTGCTGCTTCTATTTCACCTCCACCACGACTCTGGCAATATGAGTGAGTGTACATTGCGGCATCTCGCTCGCACCCGTTGTCGCTCGCTCTCTTTGTTTACATTTCGCTGGCTGCATAATAAAGTTATTAATGGACTTCAATGGGGTTTCAATTATGCAATTTCTGCGATTTGAAATTGAATGATATTTTGATTGTTTGCTTTGGCGGCAGCCAGCCGTGTTGCCTCTGCTGCGGTTTTTAGCTTTTAGCCAACTTTTTGCTAAGTGGACGATTAGTTTGCCCAATGCGCAATGAAATACTTTAAATTGTGCATAAAACACACAAAAGTGATTTCAAAAATATATGCATTTGATTTTTAAGCGCCTTATGCTATTGCTAATCTCCTTAATGCTACGCAACGTTATTTTTATCGATTGCGCAATGATAATAAAATACCTTTTTACAGGACTGCAATTTGATACTGTGTGCTCTTCCTTGTGCTCGATAACTTACCGATAAATAAAAAACTATTTTCAACGCCTCATCACGACCAGATCAAGAGCAGTAAAAATGTAAGCATAAGTTTTTTTTAATTGACTAATTTCTAATTATCTATTTGATAATTAAACAATTTGATATTGTGTGCTCTTCCTTATGCTCGATAACTTATCGATAAGTAAAATACTATTTTGCAGGCTTCATCACGACCAGATCAAGTGGCACCAAAAAGCAGTGAAAAATGTTGGTACAAGTTTTTTTTTTTGAATTGACTAATTTCCAATTAACTATTTAACAGGGTAAATATTAAAAAGAGTCCTGCAAAAAAGAGCAAAATTGAAGAGCAGTCAGCAGCTGCAAAGACAACAACTTCGCCTTACTATAAAGTGGAGGATGTCACGATTTCCGATGTGTTGACAATTTACAGTCAAGTTCCAAAGCTTTGGGCAGTGGAGCGCTACTTGAATCTGCTATATCGGTAAATTATATGATAATTTATTTTTCATTTCTATTTAATTATATTAATTTTTATCTTGCAGACCATTTACCTGCCAGGTAAATACGAAATGCCGTTACAAACTAAGCGAAATGGCCTATTTTCTATCAAAGGCATGTTACGAGCCCAACAAACATTCAGCTCTCTTCGTACGCATCCCTCGACCCTCGTGCAACCTAAAGGTATACGCTAATGGGATGATATGTAGCCTAGGCTATAGCTACGATGGCGCTGCAATGGGCATAAACCGCATGGTAGATTACATCGAAGACTTTGGCTACCATCCTGTGTTAAGCAAGCGAACTTTCAACGTGGTTAACGCAACGTTCTCAATGCCATTTGCGATTGATCTTAACAGTCTCTATGAGGAGTATTCGAAGTCTTGTCGCTACGATCCACAAACAAAACCATATCTATTGTATGAAATGCCAGATTCGGTAATCAAATTGGCAATATTCCCTCAAGGATTCGTGTATGTGCTTTTGGCCTGCTCGCCACGTCTCACTCAAGATGCCATAAGTCACATTCTGCCGCTGCTCTATCGCTATCGTGTTAAGGAATTGGCCAAGGACGATGAAAGGGATTTGCTGCTCAGTTTTGGCGACATTAATTTCACATTGCTCTGGGAGAAGGAATTTCAGAGCGAATTCCAGCATATTGCCGGCCAGCAATGAGGCCAACAACAAGAGAAACTTTAAAACACATGCAACTTTTGCTCTCTATGCTCATAAATGTCGAAATGCAACGCCCCAAGTGCCACAAACTTTTGTCGGTTATTTAAATGAAAAGAGCCGTTATGAACACACACACGTGGCTTATGTCAAACAAGAGCAATGTGAAAAATGCCGTTGGCTAATAAGTATTATTCAACTAAATATCACAATTTATATGCAAACAAAGTTTTAGCAATTTTTCGTTCATACAATACATTTTAATTTTTTATCAGCTTGATCAGACCATTTCAAAATTAGTAGGTAAGGCCACACTGCATACTCAGCAATATCAATTAGTAAATACAGAAATGTAATATATTTTACTTATGCAAATAATACTAAGAATTCTAGTGTCAGCAGCTACGGCCACTCTGAGTTAGCAACATCAGTTAGTATTTATGCACTATTATTCATTATCATTATCACGTATTTTGCAGTCGAGCATTGCTGGCCATACCTTTTGCACTAGTTCATCTTTTATGTCAATTTTTTGCACAAGTCATTAGCTGCATTTGCATGCTCACACACAGACACACAAAAATGTCAAGCAATTTAAGAGGTCACAGCGCAAAAACACTAAAAATCACTCACAAATTTACAATGTAAATTCAAACTGCAGCTCATCGAATTGCATGTTTGCATTCCCCCCATTCCGTCTCGCTCATTCTGCAGTCAAACTCAGTACGCTCTGTCTGTGTGTGTGTGTGAGTGGTATGGGGGAGAATGAGAAACCGCCGTATCGTATCGAAAATGTGTGAAATGAAATTTGAAACTGTCTGCTGACGCTATATTTCTGTCCCTCTTGCACTCAGCCGTCGCTGTCCATTTCAAAGCTATTGCATTTGAATTGTTTTTGTGCCGCCGTGGAAAACAATTCAGTGTCATATTTGTGTGCTTGTCGCATTTGTGTTTGTTTTGCAAATGCACACACACACACCCACACCCACATACATTTCAACAGCGAATTGGCTGCTGTGTTGTGGCCTCGACTCGACTGGCCGAGAGCAGCGGTTACGATATGTGCGGATAATTTTCAACATTTTTGTTTGCAATTGTTTCGTTTGCTGCTTTTATTATCCTTGTTGTTGTTGTTAAACATTTTTGGGGCCATTGACTGCTTTTCACGTGTTTTTGCTTTGTTTGAGCAGCTTGTGGGCTATTGGGATTACTCATTAGGGTATTTTGCATATCTTATTGGTACTTTTTGTGTTAAAAAATCCTTTTAAAATGCCCAGGCAATATCGATATCCCACGGTCGTGCACGCTCTCGATAACTGCTAACACAAAACTAGCTAGACCCATAGGCGCTCTATGGGTTTGGGGCAGTATCGATATCGTCGTGTCGTGCTAAATGCTCTCGATAACTTTCTGCCCTCCTCACGACCATCAATATTGCCCATTCTTATTAGTTTTGTGAAAGTGAAGTGAAGTGCTCGGGTGTTTTTTTCTTCATTTTTTTTTATGCGAAGTGTAGTGAAAAGTGCAGTGTTTTTTGTTGTTTTTTTTTCGTGTTTAGTGTGTGTGCTTAATAAATAATGGGTATCGCCTATTCTTATTAGTTAAGTGAAAGGTAATGTGTGCGCGTGTGTTTTTTTTATATGTGAAATGCTGTGAAAGTGCAGTGCTCTTTTTTTTGCTTTTTTTTCTTGTGTTTAGTGAGTGAGTGTTTATACAATAAGTGTTAAAAGTTAATAAACCAGTGCGCGTATTCGGTAAGTGCGCTCATTTTGATTTATGTAGATATTAAGTTACTCTTATTGGACATGCAAATTTTTTTCCAGCAATTGCGCAGTTTTTTTCCTGGCGTCCTTTTATATTGGCGGGAGCGCCATCTTTTTTCTTTCACATTCCCGCGCAATGAATATTAGGGTTTTAGGCGTTTATATTGCAAAATATTTGCAGGGAAAACAAATTAACTAAAATCTGCTCATTTAAATTCCACGCGCAAAGCTGAAAAATGCAGCAAGTAATTAATTTTAGTTTGGTTGCGTGTGCGTTTGTGCAGACCATGTGTTTGTGTGGGTGGGGGTGCTCCCCTGACCTAGAGTGACCATGCTGCATTGTGTTGAGAGGGACCTTGTGGTGGGGCAGTGCTGATTATTGTTATTGGGCAAGGGCGAAGTGAGGTTATGTGTGCATTTTCATTTTCATAATTTGCGCACAACAAAAAAGCAAAGAGGACGACGACAAAAGCGCAAAAGGAACTAAACGAAACGCAGGGCAGCAAATTCCAAAGCTCTGGAATTTATGCAGCAAATATTAACTTACCACACACATACATACATATACACACAAACTCACGCAGATGCAGATGAATTGTGAGCAAAATTTCTGAGACCAAGGAGTGAGCGAGATGGCAAGTGAGAAAGGTCAGAGTAGAAGCAGCAGCAGCAGCCGCTGACCAATTTGTGCATGGGCCAGCAAAGAGAACTCTGGACAACAAAACTCATTAGCAGAAGCGGCGACCGTGACCGAGACGTCGGCAGCGCTGCTAGGATTGTGGGCGGTTGTTCGCCGCTAGAGGGCGCTGCTGGTCAACCGAAGCCAAAAACGCAGCGTGCACTTCCCGTTTTCTCGAAAGTTTTGCGCTATTTTATTCATATTTTTGCCGGCCGCTGCCGCTGCGACTGCACTTTATCTCTTTGCGGCGGTCTTAGTTGGCGAAATTGTGTGCAACCACGAAAATCTAATAAGCGCGCAAATTTGTTGACATTGCGCAAATGTTTTTTACGAGCATCACCATTTCCGCCCCCTTGCTTCTTCCCTTCCCTTCCTTTTTTTCTGCGGTGTACAGTTGTGCATTAAAGAAGGCCAAAGTCACACTTTAAGTGGTGACAAAGACAGCGGGTGAGTGAGCGAGATAGAGCGAGCGAGTTGATAAAGGAACTTGACGCTTTTGGCTTTGCTTAGTCGCGTGCAATGTTGCGTAAACTTTTTGGCTTTTGAGCTTTGCACACAGCACAAAACGGGACATGACACAGCGAAAGCTTTAGATCAAGGTAGCTGCAGACAGACGGGCGCAGAACAGTGCAAAAAAGAAATGAAGAATGACAACGGAGCAACAACAAAGACGGCGGCGATGTCAGTGCAGTTTGCATTTGATGCCATAAAGTCGCTTAATCAACTGATACGTCAGTGGGCAACCGCAGTTGTGATGAAGAAGAGCGTGTGAGAGGAAAGGGAGTGGGATACGAGACAATTTCATTAACCGCTACAGCGTTTAACGGCAGTGCAGATAGAGCTTAAAAGAGAAAGAGCAAGAGAGAGCGAGATGCCACGATAAGTTCATCAGCGCAGTCTTTGATTTTATCGCCTACTGGAAGCTGCGTATGTGTGTGTGTGTGTGTGCGTATGCTTGCGTGTTTTTGCGTGTGTGTGTTTGTGTGTGTGTATAATGTGAGGCCCTTGGGCAACGCATAAAGTTTTTTAATTATTTTTGTGGTTTTAAATTGCATTTCTTGTGATTCAGGACGAACGCGATGTCCGCGTGAGAAAGGCGACCACAAAATGCGTCGACTTTATCAGCGCCTGGCAATTGTCATCTCTCTCTCTCTCTCTCTCTCTCTGTCTGTGTTCAGCGGATTGAGGGAGACGGAACATTGCATTCATTTAAGGCAAAGTGCAATAACATGTTATTTCATTTCATGTTTTATCAACGTGCACATTTCGCATCGCCTCGTCTCGTTTCCTTTTCATTTCTTCATCTCATTGTTGTTGTCCCATGTCCCTCACTCATATCTCTGGCTCGCTCGCACTCTGTTGTCTGTTAACGGGAAGCGGCTTTAAAACATTCCAGCCTTATTACTCAATTACAAGTGGAATGACACAGACCGCGTTCTCAGTTGCATTTACTTTTCATTATATTATTGAGGCAAATATACGAATAATTGGAATCACACACACGCTGCCATCTTCCGCTGTCCAAACAATATGAAATTCATGGCAAACAAAAGAAAATATTCATGAGAATCCAAACAAAATATAAATGCATGAGTATTTCGAGATACCAATGAAGCTTTCCTTTTTAAGAGATCCTAGAATTCCATAAGTACCGGAAAGGTTTTCATTGGATAATTGCATATATTTCAATTTTATTGCAAAATGAATTCGTTCAAGACAGATGGTTTTACAATTTCATATAAACAAAATAGTTGAATTCTAATCGTAACTTTATAAGAAATGCCATAGTTCTTTCATTTTCTGTAGTGAAATAAAAGTCAATTTGAAAGTTTTATAATTAAACAATTTATTAACTAATTAGCATGGCAAGTGTCTGCTATTGAGGAATTTAGTTTTGTTTTTAAATACAAATTCTTGAAAAGTTGCAAAAGAAGTACCGAAAAGTTGCCGTTCCACTTGCAAATCAATTAGTTGATATGCCAAATTAAAATTGGGGGGAAAGGCGAAGAAGGAGCACTAAAAGTTAGCGGACTGTCAGAAATTCGCCGCTGGCTGCTTTGGCACTAACACAAAACTTTCCTCAAGCAATTCTATGCATTTTATTTAACACCGGAGCTCGCAGGCGAAAGGCACGCCCCCTAAAAACATTTCGAGTAAAGTTGTTCGAGTGCTCACATCAATTTGAACAAAAACTGGGTTAGGGATGCCACACACACACACATATGTGTGTGTGTGAAGTAGAAACAACACGATTTCAATTTGCCTAGTTGATAAACGCCAAAAAATTAATTCAACCAGCTCACAAAACTGCCTCAGTATGTGTTTTTTTTTATCTGTATGCTAGAAATATTTTCACTTTTTAGCCCTGATTTGTGTGTGTTTTTGTTGCACACACACACACACACTCGCACATGTGATATTTATGTTGGAATAAAGTAGAGTTTCTTTTGACTGTGCCTGGCACAAAGTTGCACAGGTTTCGTCTACGTTTTGAAGTTTTCCCTTAGCCAGCTGACTTAACTGTACTAAATAGTTTCTCACGTGACTTTTGCACATAAAAAATGGGTTTATTGCTGCACACGTATTCATTAATAGCAGCAATGAACTCACATGTGAATAGGGAATGAGTGTGTGGGTTTTCAGCTCTAAAGAATGCCCCAAGGAAGGGGGGAGGTAAACCCCCCCCACACACACACACGCACACCCGCATAAGTTGCATTGTTGTTGTTGTTGTTGTTGTTGCTGGGAAGTCTTGTTGCCTGGCTGCACTCGCAAAATGGTTGCAAGTCGTCTGCACAGGAAGTGCATATTAATTGTGAAAATTTGTACGGGTATTTCTTCGAAAAATAGTTGCCATCCCTTTCCCTCCGCACCCTCCTCCGCCTCTAGTTTGCTTGTGTTGGTTTCGTGTGTGCAAACAGCAACCTGAATCTGGTGCTTTGTTGGCCCTAAAATCCGATGGCTTGGCTTTTGTGCAGTTCCAAAAATATCGCATTATTTGCAGCACTTGAAAAGCCAGTCAGAGTTTATATTCTTGGATTGGCTTCTTGGCTTTAGTCAAGATGTTACACACACACGCACGCACACACACACCAAGCAGTGTATCAGATTAACAAACTGAGAATAAACTCTAAAATATAGACATATTTTCCAATTTCCATTACTCGTACTTTGAGGCAAGATTATTTGTACTGTCCTTTCGAATATCAATAAATTTGTGGCATGCAAATACGAAAATATGAAATTCATGGGTTTTATTTAAGGGTCTCTCTCTTTAATCCAAATGGCTGGCTTGTTGGCTAGCTGGGGCAAAGCTTGATTTCAAGCATAACCATTCTTGGGGATTAAAATTGCAATAGTTCAACGGTTTTATGGCCTTTCATTCAATCCGCATTTCAAATATGTGTATGTGTTTTTCTTAAATTGCAAAGCCACAAACTAAACGGGATTATGCCATATACTATTTTGCCCCTTAACCCATCTGTGTACCCCGTTGCGTATACGCAACGTTACGTATACGACGAAGTTCAAGTGCAGATTCTGTTTTCTGTTCTGTGCTATACTTGTAGAATCGATTTTTAATAAAAATTGAGAGCTTACTACGAAATCTGTAAGCATTTTGTTGTTTGGCTATAAAATTAAAAACCAACATCATCGTGTGTACACACACACACACAACTCGAATACAGAGTGCAGAGTGAGAAAGAGAGAAAGGCAATGAGCAGAGAAGAGGAAGAAGAGTGAATGAGAGAGCTTGGTATATTTGGATTGTGGATCTGTGGCATCATCCATTGCACTGCCGAGTCGAGTGAGTCGTATTAACATTGTGTGCATTTTCTAGTAGTAGTAGCTGTGCTTTCATTTGGTTTGTAGATTGTGCAACGCCAAACAATTTTTACAAATGAATGCATTCGTGTTCGTATTCGTTTTCATTTTCATTCTCATTTCCCCCCTCTTAACTGCTAACGAAAACAAAACAATTTTTTTAGTTAATTACAACGTCGAGAGCGAGAGTGAGTGGTGAAGTGGTGAAGAGCTAACGTCTGGCAAATGTTTCATTGTTGATTTTCAGCTCGCTTCGGTTGCAACAAGCAACAAGCTGTAGCTGTAACTGTAGCTGTAGCTGGAGCACAACAACAAACAACAACAATGCGCTCAATTGGCTCAAAATGAGTTTTTATGGGATTTGCATACTCTGAATAGGAAAATAAGTGCAAACAAAAGCAAAAAGCAACCAGAAACAGCAACAGCAACAGCAAACGAACCCTCTATTTAATTCTCAACGAACACCAAAGACCCTTTCGTAGCTAAGTGAACTCGCATTGGGAAGTTGCAGATATTGCAGAATTGCTGGCAAAGCCGCTTACAAAACTAAGCTATCCTCTTTTGTAGTTCGCGCAACTGTTTCACATTCTGAAATTCATAAGCTCTCGCATTGTTTAGCGTATTGTTTGTTCTTTGTTGTTCAGCATTTGCATAATTTTCATTTTTATAATACGCGCCGCTTTCTGTTATTTTTTTTCTACTCTCTTAATTATACTCTGTATTGAAGACTTCAAGTGTTTTATAAATTTTGTAAGATTTATAATTGAGTGACTTGAGACGTCCACTAAAAATTTAGACTTTACAGATTGTATGTAATACAAAGTATTATCACTGAACCTTACATACAAATATTGTAAGATTTATAATTGATTGTTTTTTGAGGCGTTCACTTAATATTACGACTTTACATCTTGTAGGTAATAAAATGTATTATCATTGAACCATGAGTATTCACAATTGCAGCATACGAAATTGCACTTTGTTTGTTAAATAGCCACAATCGAATCTAGTACAAATCTTTTTACGGCGCTCCCAAAGTTCTCTGGCTGTTAAATTCTTGCACACTCCACTTTTTATATAGAAGGTGATGTATCTGGAACCGTAGCTCTTTCTTTTAACGCTGTTCATTTACTAAAAGTATAGACAACCAAGCTTTGAAGATTATTTGAGACTTAAGCGAAAGAGTTTGTCTTCTCAACTGACGCAGTTCGATGACGTTCAAGCTGTTTGTAGCATGAGTTGTAAACACTGCACTCATAGAGTAAGCAATTTATTGCCTAATTATTTATGCGAATGTGAGTTAAACTCAAAATAATTACTGTTGCAAATTGTCAGGCAGTAAACTGACTAGTTTAGATATCACTAAACTTCTAAATGAACGCATGAGATATAGAGTGAAAATCGATTGTCACGCTTATGCTAAGTTATTTCACTTTCTATATTTAAACCTAATTAGTATTCTCTTATCATTTTGCGGCTGCTTAAACTTGTGGTTTATGACACACACACAATACAAAATTCACAGCAATCATTTGTCTACTTGCAGAGAGTTGAATATTTTATGTAATTCAAATCTTTTAAAAACTTCTTTTAGTTATTCTTTATTTATTGGGGTTGATAGATTAGATTATATTCTCAGTGAATAGTTTGCAGCCTTTTGAAGTCACCAAGGATTTTCCGAATGCGGCACAACAAATGATGTTCCTTTCGATTCAAGTTTCCACAGCCGAATCGGGAGCAAATCTTACGTTTATTGTGTCTACCAATTTGTCTGGCATTATAATCCTTGCACTCAGTTCCAAATTTTATGATGCATCTTACAAATCTGGGACCACAACAAACGCTTTCAATGCCGTTTTGTTGAATTGTTATTATTAACAGTAGCAGCGCAGCTAAGTAAATAATATAGGACATACTTTTATTCCACATTTTCCACAGTTTTCATTCTCAACTGACTCAGATTCGTTAAGGGTCGCTTTGGGAAGCGATATTCAATACCCGAAACAATTTATTTGCCACTTATTTATGTGATTTCTATGATTTGGTGTTGCAATTTGCCTGCTATAAACCATCGTGTTTATTTAAAAATGAACGAACTCGATGTAGAAAGAAATTCGATTGCTGATGTACCAAATTAGACTAAAAGTAAAACAGTCCGGCAAAATAATTAAAATATACCAAATTAATTACCCCAAAAATTCTTAAATATAGCAAATTTAAAACAAACTTGATTTGCGAGTTAGCGGGTATAAAAAATACTGTTGTAATTTTCAGAATATAAATTTCATAGTTTGCTAGCACTAAAATTCTAAGTGTGATGAGAAATGAGAACTGCAAATCAAATGCTGACGCACGAGATCAATTCATCAAGTCACATGTGTTCTATGTTATCAAAGTTAGGGTAGAATAAGTGGGGTTAATATGATAATGGGCAGAGCTTGAAGATGATGGAAAGGGTATTTCACAGTCGAGAAACCCGCAGGTAAATGGAATATTAAAATACAAGCTGAATATTATAATAGGTAGAGCTTGAAAATGATGGAAAGGGTATCTCGCAGTCGAGAAACTGTAGTTAAAGCCCACAAAGAGAATAGTAAAACTATGCGGAGCAGAGCATTTAATGCTTACAATTACTTTGCATACATTATGGCTCGTGTGAGTGTTGAACACAGATTTGTGTGTGGTCTGCAGTTGGAATTGGAGTTGGAGTTGGGAGCGACTTAATACTAAGAGCTGTTGTTGTGGGGCTGGAGAACTGGAGAACTGGAGTTTTGCCTGCCTTTTATGGCGGCTTCTGTCCGACTTCTTTTACAGAATAAAAGCGTAAACACGTTTTCACCATTGGCCAACCGACGCGCCCATTACAATGGCGCCGCTGCCATTTTCCCTCTCCCTCTCTCTCTCTCTCTCTGTCTCGCTTCCGTTGAATAGTGCGCTCCTCTAAGAGGGTCTATATGAGCTTCTGATGGGCTATATAGTAGCATAGTATGTTGCGTCCACACTTACGCGTGGTTTGTGCGAATAAAATTGCCCTTTTTGGGTAGTTTTTATGAATTGTTTCAATGCTCATTTACCGGTTGGCCTAATGGGTGCATTGCCACGAATATTTTAGCCCAAAAGAGCCAATAAAGTGCACAAGCTTTGCCTGTTTTATGGCCCATTGCTTGGTGTGGCATTAGAGAGTGAGTTGATTTGGGGCGACTTACTTGAATTGCTGATCTTCTATTATTACACTCTTATTTCTATCATCAGACAGTGTGTAGTAGATATAAAGTTGAGATCTCGCTTTTTAGCTTAAATTAAAGCGGGTTTCATTTAGTTTTGCCAACCCAAATAGAAAGTTGAAAGCATTTTTTCGCCATTGTTTTCATAAATTGCAAAGTTTAGTTGGCTAGTTTTGGGGCAAAACTCATATCTTAGTAACACGCTATTCTCCCCCAACCCACCCCCAAAAAAAAGTAACTGAGAATTCGCATTTACCAAATACTCCCAAGTTTTTATTTTCTCTATTCGCTTTTCTTTCTCGCTTGCTCCTTTGCATTGTGCCAATTCACTGTGCAATGTACACGCATTTTTCTGCATCTTGTACGCTTGTGTATGTGTGTGAAAATACACCCAGCAATACATATACACATACACATACACACTATCACAGTCAAAGCAGATTACTAAAGTCGCAGCTAACATATTTTTGCACAGTGCGCGCTAGAAAAAAGGAAACGAGCAAGTGCAGAAATTCTAACTATATAAAAGAAAACCAAATACAAAATTGACGCAGAATATTGACTACACTCTGCAGTGTTAATGCATGACATATTATTATGATGGTATTATTAATTGATAGATGTTCTAATATATATTCACTATATGACATATTTGATAATTTTTGGTAGTATTTACCTCTGTGTCGTATATTTAATAACAGGAAGGGTAGCAACACAAGTAGAAAAGCTTCAGTCGAATGAACTGAACTTTATCCGTTTCGAACGACAGCAAAATTGTGCGGTATTAATTGAAAAATATGCCAAAATCATATACAACAAATATACTAAAAATATACCAATATTTGGTATATTGAGTGATGTTGATATATAATGAAAGTTAAACAATGTGTTAATAATTCAAAAATATACCGCAAGTATACTAACTTTAAATTTATACCGAATTAAATATTTGGTATATACCAGATTGACAGTCAAAGCTTATTACAGAACATTTCCTACAGTACACAAAGTTATAATACCCTTCTACCCTTTGGGTAGCGGGTATAAATATGTAGCGAGCAAAAGTGTTGCAAGTGCGCTAAAGTTTCATGCTTCATTGGATACCGAACTCGTCCCTCTATCCTCTACAGCTTGCTTCCTCAGTTTCTTGGGTGCGTGGTGAAGACGTCGAGGAAGAACAATCAAATTTGCAGGCAGCTGAATTTTTTTGTTATTCAACTCCTTGAGCACATGCAATGGCTTAGCTTGAATTGAGGCAGCACTTTCATAATCGAAATGCCAGCTAACCAGACCCAATAGAGTCGAAGCCCACTTGTGGGTTTTTCCTACGCTTTCGTCTTGTCTTGTCCTTGCTGCTTGCTTTGCACATTAAAGCCATAACGGAGCACACTTGAAATTTAAAAGGCACCCAAAAACCCCTCAATCATGCTCCCCTCCCAAGCCCCCAAAAAAACATTTTCTGGCCCAATCCATTGTCTGGCAGGCACTCAAGCACACATATGCTTAACGCTTACTGCTGGGAATATGTCTCTACTACTCTGACTCTGACTCTGACTCGGGGGCTTAGTTTTTGGCTTAAACGTTGAAAGTAGGGGAGAGTTTTTTTTTCCTTTCCTTTCCTTTGCCTCCGCCTTGCGTTGCGTTGCCTCTTTCACTTTTTTATTTGCATATTTTAATGCAAATTGTGCAGAATTAATTTAGTGCTGTTTAGTCTGCTGTCTCTCTCCTCCTCCATTTCTATCACCACTTAGAGTGCCTCTCGCAACCGCTTCCCACAACCGCAATTCTTCCGACTGTCTCTGTCGGTTGTCGTGTCGAGTGGGCGGTTTCGTTTCATATGTAAATACATATTCGAGTTTCAAGTTTTATTTCGTTCAAGTTCGTCGCTTTTCTTTATTGTTTATGCTTAAATTGCGCACTCAAGTGTGTCCTAGTTTTTCTTCCACCCACTCCACTTCACTCCCTCCACTGTGGGGGGGTGGGGCGAAAAATATTTTATGAGCTATATTATGTAAACTGAATTTAGTTCTTGGCATTTGCTCCCTTTCTTCATTGCCAGTTTGTTGCCGAATTATTCGACAAGGCATTCAAGTGGCAAAAGAATTTGCTGTGCTCTGTGTTTTTGGGTTTTACGGTATCTAAATTGTATACCCTGCACGCAATAGCAAACGGGTGTGATGTGTTGGTGATATAGTTAAGTTAATATTAAGTAGAGTAAAAGTAATTGACTATCAACTCAAATATAATCCACTTACACCTATACTTATTTATTCCCTATTTCATCAATTTGCTGCTTAGATCTAACGATTAACCAATTACAGGGTATTTTAGCATATTTCATGGTTTCGCTTTTCTTCTCGCTTTTAAATTTGTAAAAGTTATGCGCACAAGCACAACAATAAATAAAGGTCATGCAATTTGTGCTTATAAACTTTCACACATTACAATGTTGCATATCCAATTATTTGCTTAAATAATTTACTTTTGCGCAATGACTTTGTAGTACTCTCTTTTCAACTCTCAAGCAGCTGGCAAATGTTTAGGTAGCAAGTCAGTTTGCATGAGCTAGCTAAACGGTCCGAATTATTATTGTGCATACTCCGAGGGAATGGCATAAAAAATTTCACTCACGTACAAAGGAAATGAAATGAAATGAATTTCTGAGCCGTCCTTCAGTTTGTTCTCCTGGTTATCTTCATAGCTCGCGTTTGTCTTTCTAGTCTTATATTCTCTGGATTCATTTTTTTTCTTTTTTTTTTGTTCTTCCACGTAGCAGCAGCTGCAACTCGTAAGAGTCCGCGAAATTTATGCTGATCATTCATAATGTCAGAAGCGCGAGAGAAAGAAAGAGGAGTGCATAGAGAAGAACCCACGACCCTGATAAGGCATAGGTCTAGGCTCAGCAGCAATTCAGGCGACAGGAAAGCACTGAAAATGAATGTGAATAAACTGGGTCAGATCAAGCGAGCGTTGTTACTTTAAACGCCCTTTGCAAATGCCCCAGAATTTAACGAAGGAATTTTGGCTTCAATATGAAGCAAAGTATAGAACTTGTTGAACTTTGACTTTGCAAACTAATGATATGAAGCCGGGCGACCCATAAATCTGCTTCAAATTATGTATATAGTTGCTTATATGTATGTAAAACGAGGAGAGATTGGGGTGGGGGGTGGGTAGCAAATGAAAAGAAAGAAATCACCAAAGCAACACGGAAAGTCGTGCACAATAAGAAAGGAAAATCAATTTCCGCTTTCAAAATAATTCCAAAGCCATACAAAGCTGCATGAACCGAGTCAAGATGAGGCTGAACTCAGCTCAGCGCCGCTCAGCAGCTGAACAAGAGATGGACGCGAAGAGTGGGGAGGAGTTGGGGGTCTAAGAAAAAGTTGCCATTATCCTGAAGAGAGAGACAGAGAGAGAGAGAGAGCGAGATAAGATATTTGCACAAGAATGGCATTCAGTTGATAAAATCCGATTTGAAAATGAGCGAATGCCTGGCAATGAGCAAAAGCAAAGTCAAGGGGCGACGGGCGAGGCGGGAGGCAGCTGCCGGGGAGACCCATCGAATGGTGGCAAAAACCTGAAGCAAAACAAAAGCAAAGGGAACGAAGGGGAGAGCGGGAAGCAGAGTCTCTCTTTCTTTCCTTGGGTTGTGTTGTAGCAGGCAAGGATAACAATTTTATAAATAAATATTTGTGCGCCCAGCAAAGTTGCCGCCGCCGCGCTTCTCGCTTCTCGCTTCCCTTTGCGTTTCGCTTTTGAACTCAACTATCTGGCGATAAATCATTTGAAGTTGTCGTTCCCTGCAATTGGCCCGGTGACAATCTTTGTGCCCCAAACCTCCTCCTCTTCCTCCACCCAAACGCAATCTTTGCCAAAATACAACAACAACAGCAATAGCGAAAAAAAGAAAGGAGAAAAGCAAACTCAAGGACACTGTTGTTGCTTTTCGGGGTACGTTTTACGCACTTTCGCCCGTAAATCTGCGACAAGGCAACTGAAGCGCAAAACGGAAGCATGTCTCCGTCTGATAGTCCAATGACTTCCGCTCCTGCCGTTTAATGCTTTTTAATGAGTTGCTTCTCCTACACTTTCTACTTTCTACTCCCAACTCGTCCTCTGCCTCTGTAAAATACGACAGACGGGCGACGACATGCGAAACTTAATCGATTTCATTGACGACAGATTTTCGCATGTGCTGTTTTTTTGTTTTTTTCTGTGTTCGCCCCTCTTATGTGTGAGCACACTTTTAGGGGGCAGTATGAGTTCACTTATCGACTTGCGAGTTCATTTATTTCAATTCACATTTGATTTCCTTAAATTTCATGTTTGAAAATTGCGATTAAATTGCCATTAAAGAGAAATTGATAAAAGCATAATTGAAATTAAATTACTTCAAGATGCAGAGCTAAGCAAACTTTTAACTTGACTAGAATGCAATTAGTTTTAAGAGCTGAGTAGAGTAGAGAAATTGCTTATTGGAACATCATCTGATCCTGTGCCAATTGATGACTTTCTGTTGCCTCACTTTGTGTACCGAACTTTTTTCTTGTTGAGAGCATTGTGTCCAAATCGCTTTCGGACGACAGTTTAGAATTCGATTGAAGCGCCATTTGGGTTGAGAAGAGAAGGAGGAGGAGGAGGAGTTTCTCTCCTCTCTCCTGATTACTTATGCCGGTCAGGTAAATCTTGTAAAAATTGTCCCTGTCTGTTTTGAGCAGATTTTCCTCACTCCATCTCTCTCTTTCTCTCTTTCTTTTAGTCTTTGCATTTCTTTTGGTCTCTGTCATTTTGTGTTGATTGAGTGCGATTTGTTGCTGGGCGCCTTAAAGTACAATTTGGTACAACTTTAATTTGTTTTGTTGCTCAGATTTTTGTCAGTCTCTGTTTCTGTCTTTAGGCCATATGTTCCGGGCTGTTGTGTTTTGTTTTTTACCCGCTTTTTTATTCTATTTTGTGTGTTTTTTGGGGCTTGGTCAGCGTGCCGTGGGCGGTTGGCTTCCATCGTGCTGCGCATTGATAAATGAGCCGCTACAAAGGTCGTTGCCAGGGTCGTCGCGAGTTCTTTGCAGGCCGCACTTTCCACTTTTATTATTTGTTTATGCGTTGACTGTGGCTTGCTTTGGTCTATTGAAAAATTTCCATGGCGCTGCTCTCCCTATTATCATTTGGGGTATTTCTTTTTTTTTTTTTGCTTTCGTTGTGTTGCCCAGAAGATAAACAAGTCGTCGGTCGGTCGGCCGAAGGGGCAAGGGGAGGGAAGGGAAGGGGAAACGTAAAGTCGGTGCAGAGAGTTTTCTAACAAATTGTGGGCAATATTTTTGTTTCATCAAGAGAGAGTGTGTCCAGGCTGGTCTCGTTGTTGCTTGCGTTGTCCTTGCGGCCATTGGCAACTTTATTGCATTATTGAAAAACTTGTCCAAATATTTTGAATGTGTAGAAAAGCTTTTTGCTCTTATTAAATTTTTCCAGAGCGCCTCAGAATTTACAATTTAATTGTATCAAAATACTCGTATTGCACAAAATATGAGACGAGAGACTCTTGCGTATTCCCAAAATGTAATACTCTTATGTATTCTGTATATTCTTAAGTGTTTTTCTAGCTAACTTACCTACTTGTTGTTGTTGTTGCCCCTCCGCTGCCTTTGCTCTCCTTGGCCCTTGAGAGTTGCACACTTTTCAGTTTCATCCAATTTGTTGGCATATTTACACACATGATTTTATTATTATTTTATTAATGCATTTTCCTATAGTTACAACTAGTTATGCAAGTTTTATGAGCTGCTCTTTCTCTTTCTCTGTCTCGTTGCTTCATTCACTCTGTGATTTCACTGCAATATGTGCTATGTGCCACTTAGTGTGGCAACAATTTCAATCAAGTGAATTCTTTTCAGGCTTTAATTAAATTTCCATCATCGAAAAAACACACAAAAAATAAACGTGACGAGCCGACGAACTGAAAAGAGGAATTAAATATGTTGCAATTTATATTATTACTTTGTCTTTGGCATTTATTGTTAAGCAATCGTACAAACAAAATGTTATTAAATGTAAAGCAAATGCATTTCATATTATTGATTTTCGCATTATTATTAATAATAGCAATAATAAAGCTCCCAATATGTGCTTTAAATATACGTAATGGGACTTAACTCCATTCAAGCTCGTTGAAGCGTGCATCAATGCCTGAATTACTTAATTAAAGTTGATCAAATTGCATTTTAAAATCAAGAAATTTATCACAAATTGAGCTTGCAAATCCTTTCAGTAGATTTTCGGATTTTTTTTGTGAAAATCAGCTCAGAAAAGTATTAGAAAATCGTATTTGAAATCCACATAAACAGAAATTCTTCGAAACTGAGATTGATGTGATTTACTTTTTGCTCTTCGACCTTTTACAACTGTAGATTAATACGGCACACGCTTCGTATGCGCATTCTCTCCATGCCATGTGATTTACTTTTCTAAGAAATATTTTATTACAACTGCAGATTGATGTGACACACGCGTCGTATACGTAATATGATCGCAACAGTATTATTTATTAATAATAATAGATGAAAGCACATGGGAGTATAATTTTTATGAGCTGCATGTCAATAGAAATGCGAAAACGTGGCTAATTTTCAATGGCAGCTGTCAACGCGCCTCGAACCCCGATAAAATAATAAATAATAGAAAAATGCGCATAGAAAAAAGAAATGTGGGGAGAGAGAGAGGGGAAGAATTGTGCGTGACACTCGCTCAACTCTTGGGCTTTCAGGCTGCTGTTGAACTGTGTGTACATGAAAGTCGATTTTAAAATGTGTGCGTTTTTGGGTCTTTTGTGTTATTGAATGCGACATTTATATGCCGCCGCAGGCCACATGCGCATTTTCACATAATAGACACACAAATGAGACACAAGTGAGGGAGCGAAAGAGAGATACAGATACATCGAATAGAGATACAGATACAAATACAGATACAAATACAAATGCGATGCCATTTGGCCTAACAAATGTCAGACACACACGCATTTCGGCGGTTGACATTCTGACAAAAACAGCAGCAACAAGAAGACAATTGAGAGCCCCAATAGAAGCAGAGAAACAGATGGGAAACAGATTCTAAAGCTAGTTATTGCGGCATTTGTTTGGCAAATGAACCGAAAGCCATTTCACTAATTAGTCGAAGCTGCAATTATCACATACATACATATATTTATATAAATTTCACAATATTAATTAAATTTAATCGAAAACCTTAGACAAGTTTCAATTTTATTTTATCTCTTGTTTTGATTGGATCAAAACCGACGTTGTAACAAGAAAAATGATGTTCTCATTCCATTTCAGTCTACTGAAATCGAATCGCAATACTCTCTGACAACAGCAGAATAATAACCTCGAAAATAATTTACTCTATGCGGGGACGGGGGAGGGGAGAAGTGTGGGGGGATAACAAACATGAAACCGGCATGGAAAATAAATTAGAATTTTTGTTTAATTGGAAATTTGATGCGAAACAACAAAAATGTTTTCACTTTTTCTCGTTATTGTTATTGTTATTGTTATTTTTGTGGGCTATTGTTGCTGCTGCTGCTGCTGTTTTGTTGTTGTTGTTTGCTGTTTTATTATTTTTCATTTCGCTCTTTCCATTCGCTCGAGAGCCGAGCTTTTCTCAACATATTAAATTTCATCAATATGTACCTATTATTTTCATTTTCAGCATCATTATTTGTAGAGAATGAAATATGGCAGAAAATTTAGCAATGGCCATCAACACTGCTGCTTTGTGTTTAGAAACGTTTCTCAGTTCAGTTTAGGATTGCTGCACAGACATGAGAAATCAAAGGTATTACATTTGCTGCTGTCTTGCAATTAATTGTCGAGAGTTTCGGTTGACAGACGATTTTATCAAGAATATTTCCATGATAACAGTCTGTGTGCGGCCTAAAAATATCCGGCATCAGATTTCGTTTCCCTTTATTTTGTTTTTGGCTCGAAAATATTTGTTGCATACTTTGTGGGGTTCTATCTTGGGCTTTTGATGTTTAAAAATAAAAGCGATTTACTAGCAAATTCTTGGAAAGTACTGACTAGAAATAATGTAAAGTATGGTTTGTAGTTGACTTTGTTCTCTCTCACTCTCAATCGTGTCCATCTGTGTTGCTATCTATCTCCGTCTGGCTGTCGCATTATTAACGCACATAAAACTCGCATATAAAGTGATTTAAATTTATTAAATATAAAAACCGCGATGCAGCAAAGATGTGCGCATAACAATTGCAATAAAATTTAACGTGCATCGATAAAAATATAAAACCCAATAAAAGCGGCAACAACAAAGCATCAGCATCACAGCATCACAGCAGCGCAGCGATCTCTGAAAAGAGAACTTCATTACTTATTTGAATGGAAAAATAAAAACCGAACACAAAAACAACAAGAACAAGAGGAAAATGAAAACAAAAACACACACACAAAAATGATGGAAAAACTCACAATGGAGCCCCATGAATGGCAACTGCGGCATGCGGCATGCGCCAAGCGGTAAGCGGCAAGCGGCAAGCGGCGGCTTTATTCATTCCACAAATGAAGCGAATGAATCGAGTCGAGTCGAGTCGAGTTGAGTTGAGTTGGAGGCATCAACAAAGGCGTGCGTTAAATGTTTTATATTTAAGAGCTCACCAAACAACATGCCTGACTGACTGACTGACTGACTGACCGACCGATGCTGTCCGTCCATCTGTTCGTCTCACATAACCATTTTCTATAAAGCTTTCGCCCCTTTCTGCCTCCTTTTCCCGGTTCATAAATAATTATAATTTTCAATTTAAGAAACATTTTCATATTGCAAATGCCACTTAATGGACTTTACTCGCCGAATCGTGGCCGAAATTGACTTTCCTCTTCCCTCCCCTCCATATGGTCCAGGTGCAACGTTAAATTGCATTTTAATTGTTCCGAAATTGATGCTACATTAGCTCGTGAGTATTTTTAAGATACTTGTATTGATTTAAATAATGCAATTAAATACTGAGCTTTGTTGATATGTTAATTGCATTGAAAGAATCTTCTTGGTTACCTCAAATTAAGTTTGATATCACGTTCGTATTTCGTTTGCAACTTCCTCTTTTTATACTTGCTCAAAAATATCTAAGGAAAGTAAGCAAAAAAGAGAAAAGAAAGCGAAGAAACCAATTGCATAACTTTCTTACGGTCTGTTGTGACTGCACTTGAGCGTTGAGCTCTCCGCACCAGCAGCGACATCAAATAAAGTTGAGCAAAGTTGTTTCTCTTTCTAACGCAGCTCAGATTGTCTGTCTGTTGGTTGGTTTTTTCTTTTTTCTTTTTTTAGATGTTTTTTTTATGTGCTTCATGCACTTGGATGTCAACACATCGACGGAATAACGGCACATTCGTCCAATTTACACACAAGTTCGTCCTGTGGCAAGAGCAAGAGCCACTCCAAGGACTTCAGCGCCAGACAAGCAGCATCCTCGGGAGTTGAGCAAACTTGAACTTTTACGGCTGGCCAACTGGATGACTTGTCTGTCTCTCAGTTTGTCTGTCCGTCTGTCTGTCTGTTGGGATGTTGCTTGCTTCGTTGGTGACTGTTGCACAGTCTCTGCCACAGCTGTATACGTACGGTTGCTGTGTATATATCAAAGCGTTGCGCCCACAACATTTTTGGCAAGTGCTGCGCGCATTGCTTTTGGCTCTCTCTAATTACATGTTGGCCTAGAAGAGAAGAGTGGCAAAGAGGGAAGTGGAGAGGGGCATCTCCTCTCGGCTTGAGCATGCGTTGCGGTTTTTCATTTGCATTCGCTTGGAAGAACTTAGTTTTCGACGAGTTTTAAGTGAATGGAATTTTCAGCTCACTGTGTGACTCTCTGTGGCTGTCTATGTGTGGTGTGTGTGTCTGAGTGTGTGTGTGTGTGTTGAAGTATTGCAGTGAGAGCATAATTACATTTTTGGCTACAAGTAGCACAGTCTGTTGTACGTACAGCAGAGGGAAGCAAAAGATTCCTTTTCGTAGTCTCGTTGTCGTATCTACATATCTATATTTTATTTATGCTTTTCCTCGGGGCGCTTTTTCTTCTTTTTCGTTTTCCTTACGCCTCCTGTCACCAACTCCTCTCTCTCCGTCTCCCTCTCTCTCTTGAGTAGTTGCAGTTGCAGTTACTGTTGCTGCTGATAATTTCAGACGCGCCAGGCAAATTTCAGAGTTCACGGTTTAGTGAACAACAACAATTTTGTAGCCATGAATGCATCCGGAATCCGTAAGCTTCCCTTCCCCTTCCCCTTTTCACTCCTGCAAACTGCAGCGTAGCTTTTGCTTGGACTGTTTCGGTTTTCTTGTGCTAAACTTTATGAGAAACGAATAAGAGAGCGAAGAGTGAGGCAGGGAAAATCATTTATCAATGTCAGAGAATGTGCTGCATGCACGAGAAGTTCTCTTCTCCCTCTCTCTCTCCCTCTCTCTTTCTCTCTAAGAAGACACTTTCTGATGCGTGTGTGTGTGTGGGCTGAAACAAGTTACCCGAAACTTGTGACTTTGTTTCACAAGTGATTTTCAAAATTATGCACACACGCATAAATGTGTTCCAGTTGCCGTTGCCGTTGCCGTCGTTCATGCCCCAAGTCTAAAAACTTTTCCCAAGCATTTTATCAATACATAATTCAGCACAAACAGACAAAAAACTGTGCTAGATGTGAAACAGTTTTAGTCGCAAAGTCGTAAAGGATTCTACAGTTTTTTTTTTTTTTTTTGGGGTGGGGGGGGGGGGGGGAAATATTAATTAAAGTTTGCCCATAAGACAAGAAATTCTATGACTATTTTAGCTGATGCCACTAATATGCCAAGGTTTCTTAAGGCACAAAATCGTTTTCAACTTCATTTCTGAAAGCAAAAGGCTCGCTTTCAAAAGGGTAAAAAGCTGAGGCAAAAGATTCAAAGCGGCACGCACAACGATTGTGGATTTGTTGGATTAGTTTTGTGTTGTGTTGGAGTTGTGTTCTCCATTCTTCTTTTTTTTTTGAGCTGTGTGGGCGTAGCTTTTGTCTTAGTTTATGCGAGAGCGAAACTTTAGCACTTAGCTGCACTGAGCACTGCGGATTGTGAACTGGGGGATTGAGAACTGTGAACTGTGGATTGTGGGAGCCACATGCGAAGGGGGTCGGGGGTCGATGGGAGTCTCGTCTCATGGCTGCATTTGGGTTCTTTTAAAGCGGTCGAGCGGTCGCTTCTAATTCTCTGGCCGCCACTTGTTTGCTAGCGAAACAAGTTTGCACTCAAAACTCGTAAATAATGAATGGGTAAAAAGCGCAACCGCACCATTCATAATGGAAAAAGTTGCCCGGGTCCACTCGAAAACTATTGCACTTGCCGCAAACCAACAGAGCTACATAGCAGCCGTTGTTTGCTGTTGCTGCTGCTGCTGCTGTTGCACATACAATATTTGAGTCTGGCCATGGCCTCCACTCTTGACTGTGCTGTTGCTGTTGCGTATGCTGTGACGCCTTTTGCCTGAGATGCTGCAGCCGGCGGCGTTATTGTCATGTGTACAGTAAAAATAACAAATAACAAACACTGGGGCGGGCCACTACAAGCCATAAATGGGGGAGTGGTCGGTGGGTGGTCAGTGGGTGGTCGCTTGGGTGGGTAGTGACTGTTGATACATTGACGGACTGTGGCCTTGATGCGGTTTATGCATCTCCCTCGATAGCCACTACATATTTTATTCGCCCCGGCAAGGTTAAAGTTGCCATTTTAATATTGTATCTCTGTTGTAGTAGTTTATGATCTCACACATACAAAAAAAAGTAGTTTCATTTTCAATATTTCCATTTCTATAAATACCAAGTATTGCGAAAGGAAATTGAAATTTTGCTTGTGATAAATAACTGGAGATATAAATAACGGTGAAGCGCATAAATAACTTGTAAATATTGCAAATCGATTTGCGACTCTCTCTAGTCTGTATGTATAAATATCAAATGTGGCGCTATTTCAAACTTACCTTGAATTGTTTTTACGCAAAAGTGGCAAACGCGAAAATGTTTTACATACATATGTTGCAAAGCAACAATTTAATTAAATTTGACGCGCAGCAAACAAATAAAAACCCCGGATGAACGTTGCTTAAAGTCTGCGATTCAAGCGGAAATTGAAATTCACACACACATGCTGCTGCTGCCGGCCAACAGATGTCGCCACCATACAATATGGCACTAACTATTATATGTAGTGTGTGTTATTGTTTTATTTCGACTTTAGTTTTGCATCGTTTTTGTAATTGTTGAATGCATTTTATAACTATATTTGCATTGAACGGTTTCAACACGACATTTCGACTTGGACATAAACAGAGATTGTTGCGCTGATGAGTGAATGAATGTGTTGGGTGGCTGCCTACAAAGGAGAGATTGGGGGTTTGGGGTGTTGGGGTGGTTAAGTGACACATGCACGTGCAACGTAAACTCGTATTTTCGAATATCTCCCGGCTTGTGTTGCCGGCACACGCACACGAGAGACACGAAGCCGAGACCGAGTCCCACCATGCGACTCAAATGTAACAAGCAGACTGAGTGCGGCGCGGCTCTGCAGCGGCCCAGCAGCGGCAGCGGCAGCGGTGGACGCAACAACGACAACGACGACGACGACGACATCTCCAACGAGAGCATCAACAGTACTATTTAGCAGCGACAGCAACGAGTAGCTAGCCGAAAGCCAGCAGCAAGCAATCGGCCTCAACAGCTCAACACCCACAATGCGCCAATGAGCAAAGCGGAGAGCGAACGAATCGAGAGAGAGAGAGCTGCGCTCAATGACTCGCTGTAACTTCGTGGCTCCAACTGTTGCGCAGGCGTCTCTCTCTCTCGCTCTGTTATCGTGGTGAAAAGACAGTTGTTGGTGAGTTGACAGCGCGCTGTTAAAAAGGAGCAACAGTTTGGCATTGTTTTGGCACCAAAGGTGCAGAAAATCTTTGCAATTATACACAATTTAATTGCTCATTTACATTTTGACAGCAAAGGGCAGAACACCCTCAAAATGTTAAATGTAGTAGTAGTCCAAAGGGGCGCTGTTAATAACTTATCCGCTGTTAAGTAACAGCACAATGTTAGCTTACTACCCCGCTTGCTATAATTCTGTTGTTTAACAGCATGTTAATTGGTTGTTTGCTACCCCTTAACAGCTTGACAGCTCGACTGTCATGTAAAATACGATTTAATCCACAGCAAATTAATAAGAAATGAGACCTTAATAAATTGTATGCTGCAAATAGAGAAAATTCATTTTGAGGCAATAATTTAGAATGCCACATGGGGTCGACAAACTGGAAATTGTCATTTGTTATGCTAATATGACTTGTGATTTCAAAAGGGGGAGCCAAAGATAATGGCATTGCTAAATTGGTTTCAATTGGATTAATTGAATCATGGACTGGCTCTGGTCTACACAGTAAATCATAATGTTGTGCCCTCCGAGGGTGTCTTAAGTCTGAGATAACTCTTCACCTGCTGTGATTGCGATTGCGATTGCTATAGCGATTACTATTATCACATTGGCGGAGCACTCACAGTTGAGCGAGCTTAGCGTAATCATAATGCAACAGATTGTTGAGTACGGAAACTTCTTCTCGCCCCAACACTTGCACATTTTACCTCCTCTTCTCTTATGAAGTTCAACAAATTATTGTGAATGAGATTTTTCTTCATTCGTTCGTTCGTTGTTGTTTTTGGGGAGGGTTGATTTGTATGCAGCGCTAAAAGCTTGAAAAATGTTTTACCCGCACGTGTTTCCTGCGCTTTGATAGAACACCACAACACACCCTCTCGCACACTCACACACACACACGCACACACTAAGAGAGCGAGTCATTCGAGAGACATTATATAAAATGGAATGCGAAAAGAAAAGCACAACAATGAAAATGTCAGTTGGGTTGCCAGTTGCCGCTGCCAGCGACAGTTACATTACATTTTTAAGGGTTTTTTTTTGGGGTGAGAGGGGATTGCTGTCGGAAAACCACTCTTCTTCTAGCATGTGACTAAAAAAATAAGTATTGCAATTTTTCCTACTTGTATGTGTATTTGCCAAGCATGCCCATATTAAGGTAAACTAATGAATGAGGCGCAGTCGTTGGTGACTGCGAATGATTTTTGTCTGCGTCTTTATGGAAGGGAGACAGGTTGCTACACGTTGCAGAAAATGTGCAAATTTTCATGGCTGCATTTTCCAAATTGAATCCAGCGAGAATGCGCGAGACAAACATCTAAATTGTCAATGTAATGCGACAAAATATCGAAGTCAGCAGCTAAAGCCAGCGTCGAGAGGTAGAGTTAGAGCTGAAGCTGCTGCTCCACCTGGGCTGGACCCAAAGCCTGGGATCGTTGCTGTCGCTGTCGCTATTGCTGTTGCTGTTGCTGTTGCTGTGACTCAATTCAGTTGTGTGAAACTTGCCAGGCACGAATTCAATTTCGCGTCCACAGATGCCATTCACCTTCGGCACGTACGACTATCAACGTCAACAAGTTACACACACACAACACACACACACACACACACAGCGTCGGCGACAATGTGATGGAGAAAGAGAGAGAGAGAGAGAGAGAGAGACAGCGAGCGGTTTGAAGTTGGGAGTTGCGTTTTCTGGTTGAGGGGCGTGGCAAGAAGTAAAGTGGAAAACAGCAGTCAGACAATACAATTGCTTCCTTGAATGCATCTGCTGTCTTCTCGGTCTCCGCTCTGGTGTCCTTGTCGCTGTCGTTTCTCACTTCCGCTCAAATTGTGAGACATTCTCCCTCCCGCCCCTCCGTCCACTCCCGCCTCTCTCTCCATTCTAGTTGTGTTAGTCGCCATGGCCAACGCTCCTGACATTTTATACTGAATTATTTATTTAGTTTTGCTTTCTCTATGTGCTCATTACTTCCTTTTTCTTGCCGCACCCTGCAGGCAGACATGCTTGGTCATAGGGTATGCTAGACTAGCTACAAGCAATTACTGCACCTTAGTCTTAGTTGCTTTGACTGACAATCTGGTATTTTTTGAGTACTCTATGGTATATTTTGTATGTAGTACTTTATCAATATACCAAATATAGACATTGATACAGGTATTTATATATTTTAGTCTGGTATATTTTGTACTGTATGGTATATTTTAAATGTAGTACTTTATCAATATACTAAATATAGTCTTTTGTATACTTCAGTATTTTTTGGTATATATTTTTTGTATTTCAAGAATAATATTGCACTCTTTAAATACTATTATTAAACAGTAGCTTTTTTTTACTTGTTTTCTTTTTTACGTGGTATCTGCTAGTCGCGCAATCGCTGACTAGCGCATTCGGTACACGTACTTTTACATTTTTATTGTGCTCCTTTAAATGCGCAGACGACAAAGTCAACAAGGTTGAAATAAGAGTCACCCGCCCACGACTGGGGCGATCAGTTACAAATCTAATTAAATATATACTCTATATAGCATCTCTGTGTATTATATAGTATTTGTTCGTAATGTGTATAAGTCAGCAGCCAGGAGATGACAATGAAAATGAAATCGGAGCAAAATGCGGCACTCACAATGTTTGATTACCTCGGAGATTTGTCCACAACTTGTACTAAAATTAAATATGACTGTGAAATATTTTCAATTTGTGGACACGAAAACTTTTACTCTCCTCTACCCCGCTCTCTCTCTCTTGCTCTGTGTCTATATATGCATATAGATTGTTACTGGCTTTTGGCTGGGACCCCGTGGGAAATTTGCTAACAGAAAATAAAAGTTTCTGGTCAAGTGAGTGCCAAACTTTTAAGTGACGCACTTTTCTTTCGCTCTCTTACTCAGTCTTTCTGCCTGTTTTTTCCATCAGTGGGATTACGGGGCGTATGTCGTACTATTTATTAGGCTTGCGTCAGAGTTTTGATTGCATTAGAAATTGAGCTATTGATTAGCTTTAGTTCTTGCTCATTTTCATCTAGAGTTTTTCCAGCATCTTTAATTTGTGCTGTTGCGTGTTGCGCTAGTTTAACAAAAGAAATATCTTTTGAGTCAAGTCAGCGAACAGATTTCAGTGTGTGTGTATGTGTGTGCCATAAACAAATTCGTAATTGCCATGTAATGCCTTGTGTTGACAGGCGTCCGACAAACAGATAAGACCCAACACAAAAAGCGAGACAGAAACAGAAAGCGGGAGCTGACTGATGATGCCAAGAGAAAGAGATAACACTGAGTGTATGTGTGTGAATGTGTGCTGCCAGTGAAATTAGCATAAAACTTCGATTTCGCTTGCGCACATTGTGGCGGACAACGCAAATGGTAAATGGCAAATGGCAACTGCAAACTGGCAAAATGGTCCATGAATTTGCCAGCCTACGAATGGCAATAGATTGCAAGCCATAAAGCCAAGCGGACTTATATGGCATATATATAAAAGTACGAGAGCGAACAGCACGTAAAACCCACAAATAACAGTCCACAATCGACGAAAACATACCCTAGAATACGAGAGAGGAAAGAAATATATTCCTATAAAGTATGATCAAGTTTTATAATAAAAAGTAGAGCGTGGACTTTTGAAAATTCATTTGAAATATAGTTCTACACACACTCTAATCCTCTCCAAAATATTACAGGGCATCGCAATCAGACTTTTGCATTGGCTTCACACTTGTAAAATAGTTGGTTACTTTCGCATTAATTAGAAATCTATTTCAACTTTTCAATTGAGCTCCAAAACTCCAATACTAAATACTAAATCTATGCGCCTAAGGACTCAACTCTATTGTCTGTCGAAAAGTGAAAAACTGAAATCTGAACTCGACTCGGAGATGAGATGAGAGGATGAGGATGGGGATGGGGATGGGGATGGGGTTGATGGCCTCAACTCAACTCAGCTGAAGTGAACTGAACTTTTCGTTCATTTGACTAATTAAATTTTGGGCAAAGTTGTCTGCTGAAATTTTATGAATATTTAAAAAGTTTAGCCAAATGATTCGCCTCATCGTTCAGTTGTTGTTGATGGGATTGGAATGGGCTGACTTCACTCCATTCCGTTGCAAGACAAAGCCTCTTCAAAAATTGAAAATTCATCAAAAAAGTTGAATGGTTTGTAAAGTGAATCAAATATTCATACATGCACGCAACTTTTTATTAGTATAAAAAAGTTGAATTGGCTTATAATCTCGTATTCTCTCTAACTCTGCCACACTATCTCTTCTCTCTTTCCCTCCCACACTCTCTTTTGCTCTCTCTCTAAAAAAGCAATTAGCCCTAACTTCTAATGCCACTAGAACTTGCATAGCTTAGGGCTGAAAAATGCAAAAGTTATTACAGTTGAAGTGGTGCTGTCAAGCGTTTTGAAACGTCATCAGCGAAAGCAAACTTATCGATAATTTTATACGATCTGTTGGTGACATTTGTTTATCTATGAATATTGAGTATTTAAGTATTTTTGTGGCATATTCATTTGGTATATTTTAACAATATTACCACACTATTTTGTTGTTGTTGTCTAGTTGCGTCATTCTGACAAGTCGAATGTCAACTTAGTTATCTGTCAATCGGTGAATAAGTTTATCTTCTCACTTCGCTCGATCATGGACAGTGACCTTAAGCAAAATAAGTCGAAATTCGCACATAAAACGGATCTCGAATTTATTGACAGTGTACTTCAGTATTGCAATGTAAATGTTGCGCCAGATGTACGAGCTTATCTAATGGATCATACATACAGTAAGCTGCTCCAAGTCGCTTTTTTTTTTCTTGAATAATACTATACTGGATTATCCGATCGTAGCTTTTGCCCGGGATCAGCTGCTTGCGGCTCGTTGCTTTGCCCGATTCGCCAATAAATCCAGCGTAGACGAGGAAGATATACGTATGGCCAGCTTGGATACAACGGAAGACGCGAAGTTTGTGCCAAAGTTGCTGCCACAGGCGAAGCCGCCAGGGCAACATTTGGCGGCACCAACTCCAGCGTTGGGATTGTTGCTGCCACCATGGCGCAACTGTCAGGTGGGCGTCAATGCGCAGCTGAAGCAGTTCGAACTGGAATCAACGGAACGGAGTCAATCAATGGACACGGATAAGGCGCCACCCTCAGGCCTAACAAAAAAAAAAAAACACCCAGGGAAAATTGATAAATAAATAAAGAGTAAATCTACTTTTTATTGGTGTTAACTAACATCACCGTTGTCTTCATTCTTCAAGTGTTTTCCTTTTAGCATTTTATTTCTTCCGCCTTGTACTCTTCCTCCTCCATTTTCTTCTCCTTGTGTTTCTGCTTTTCCGCCTTGCGGCAAATTTCCTTAGACTTGATCATTTCTAGATCGTTGGCTACCTCTCTGGTATTCCATGAATGCACCTTCTTGATGGCTTCCACCATTCTGACAACAGCCACCTCAAAATCCACACGACTTATCTGCATCGTTAGATACTTTTCCTGCAGGCACAAAGTTATAATAAAGTACTACCCTACGGGTATCGAGTATAATTATTAACTTACTATTTGAGGTATGTGCCACAATTCTTCGAAATTCATTTTGAGCAGCAATATTGAGAAATTGTTAAAAGTGAATAGGACTAGAGGTTTCTTATGAACTGCATCATAAATTCGATGATATTTGTTTCGAGTTGTTCTGTATACTTTTTTATTTCTGTGTTATTCCATTAAGTATTCTATTAGATAAACCGTGTGGTAAGACTTGAGCGCTAAGAACTAAATACATATGCATGTATTTGCGAATCGAGTGTTTTAGTTGTTCTATGTTAATTAAGAGGAGAGTTTCATCTTGAGCATCTGGCCGTGTGGTAAATAATATTTACATATCTCGGCATTTGCATAGCTAACGACAAAAACTGTACCCTACTCGGTTTCTGCCCCTCTCTCCCTCCGTGGTTGGTACGTATAAAACTAAGCCACCCATGATAACCTCCATCTTCCTCGTTTAAGAGCAGGTCTATCCCTTCGTCTAAGAGACCCTGCAGCAGTTTACAAATTAATGCGAACTCGCACGTGTTAATTCAAGGATGTGCTGCTGGCACTACTTTATCCTTTTCTGCACTAGAGAGATGTGTGTGTGTGTGTTTGCAACCAGAGAGAGAGAGAGTATTTGTCATGAATTTGCATATTAGAAAAAGTTTTGTGCTTGTGAAATGTCAGTTTAATATGCGTGAAGTAGTTTTGTCTGCTTGTAAAATGCGCTTAAGAAAAACTAAACTTTCCACAGTCTCTGTCTCCATCTCCATCTCAGTCTAAACCCGAAACCAAACAGTTCGTGGGCGGCATAAATAATTAAATGGCAAATGTTGGAATCTGCTAAAGACATATTGCCCAAGTCGAATGTTTACTTTGCGCTTTGTTGAAACTATTTAAGAATTACAATTTATTTGCTGTAACTCTCCATTTATTATAAATGTGCCTTCCCTCCTCTCTGTCTCTCTTCTCATTCCAGTTTGTTCAATTCGGTCGAAGTTTCGGTTTCGGTTTCGGGTATTTGTGGGACAACCTGTGAGCTCTTCTCGGCAAACATGAACTGTATGAGAATGACCAGGTAAGTGACGACCGCTGCGCACATCTGCAAGAGTTCAAAAGTTTAATACCATTTCATCCTTCCTTCCTTTGCAGAGCCTCATGTAACTGACACTGCTCAGCAAATGGAGATTGAGGCTAAAAAAGTCCTTGGCCGTCAACACGAAACGTTGATGCAGAGTCTGCAATAGAAACTCACAGACCAAATCGTTGTAGCGCTTGCTGCCCAACGGTTTAACCAGCTTGGAGATAAGGCAACCGATCTGACGACTCTGCAAGAGGGAATAAATGTAAATCATACATACATACGACTTCTGTGAATACCTCACGTGATTGTAACTCTGCTGACAGTGCCAACAGATGGCCGAGAAGAGCAGCGCCATGTTGACAGTGAGCGCAAAGTGAATGAACAGCATTGCCTGCGATGTGGGACGCAGCATGAGGTTCTTCACCACCCAATACGAATTGAATACGAAGTTGAGAAAGAACACGATGAATATGGTCAACAGACTGATGCCGTAGCCCAAGTTGAGTTGGGCAAACAAGTGATTCAGTTCGCTATAGCGATGCTTCAATTGAATCAGCGGCTCAACCTCTGGACGCTGTCGCTGGCGAATCGATTGTTGTCTGGCGAGCAGCACGAGACTCTCACGAACGTTGGCCACCTGCATATTGGCAGCCAGCACGTCGAAGAAGAAGGCAAAGAGCTTGAACTGCAAAGCTGTGGAGCTGGGTGTTACAAACCAAAAGAGATTCAAGGGTTCCTCGTCGCCGTGCAGCAAAAAGCGCGAGACATGGACAACGATTTGCGCCGCAATGCTGGGAAAGATCAAAAAGCAACTGGAGGCGGTCACAGCACGCCGATGATCAAAGTAATTGCATTGCTGCTGCCGGAGGGCTTGAAGTCGACGACGCTGCACGAAAGTATCGAAGAGAACAACAACGTGTCCGACAGTGAGCAGCAGAAAGAGCGTATGAGAGATGAGACAGTCGAGTGTGCACTCATCAAAGTCGGAGGATCGGGTTGCTGTGCGTGTCCAGATCACGGGATACCAGCACATCCAAAAGCCCAGAAGCAGCAGCTGCAAACGGTGCAGACTTGTGTGCCAGCAAACACCAAAGAAACACACGCAAATTTGGAAAAACAAACGCGTCGCACTCAACAGCTTCATGATGACTAAAGGCCGTCGAAGTTTTGACTTGGCCAAAGCGAAAAAGTGCAGCGTCAGCAGAGTAATACATCAAGTTGACAGCATTTACTTACGTTCTGAGTGCTTGCATCGCCGTACCAGAAGAGCGAGGTGATCAACGAGCCCATGGCAAAGCAAGTGGCGCTATTATAGACCAACATATACAACTGTTGATCCTGATAGGCTTCGGTGATGATCCAGTATGCATTCGAAACAAACTCAAAGCCGCACATCACTTGCAATCCCAACATGCCCCAGCCGTAGCAATCGCTGAACGTTTCGTAGCACTCAAAGATGCAGTCGTAGGTCAAACGTAGGGTCTGCAAATGTCGATCGTCCTGCTGGCCAAAGGGTTGCCAAATATCGTTGCTGTCCGCCAAGCAGAGCAGCGAGTGACGCAGCTGCAGCGCCCGTTGATTCATCTCGATGACCTGCTCCAGCAGCTGGACATATCGAATGCGCAGCAGCCACGTTTGTGGTATAGTTCTTGCCAGCACCGGCGAAACATTCGCCCTCGAATTGGCCCAAAACTTGGCCGCATCCGAGACGAGTTGTGTGGCAATGAGCACAAAGAGACGCATTGCGCGACGTGGACAGCCACGGGACATGGCCAAACGTTGCATCTGCAGTTGGGATTGAAATCGCAAGTCTTGGAGACGCGCCTGGGCACGCTGCTTGAGTATGCTCTCGATTTGCAGTAGGACGCTCAGCATGGTGTAGCCGAGGAATAACGCTGAGCCAGTTATGTAGCTGATGTTCATTCCTGTCTTCTTCCACAAGAAACTCATCCCAGTGTAGAGCATTATGTAGAAGTAGAGTGACCAAATGCAACGCAGCAATAAGGCGAGTAGCAAACGCATAAATTGAGCACTAGGCGGCAAGGGCAACAATCCCATCAGCCAGTAGACGCCCTGGAGACAGGACGCGATGAGACACTCGAAGGACTTCATGCCGATTCCGGACTGGAACTGTGCCAACTGAATAAGGTAGGAAAAACCTAAAATCTACTTGTAATAAGCTATAAAGGAAACGATACATCACAAAATGACAGGCTAAATGAGGCAAGGAATGATTCATCAGTTGGGTGATAGACAAAAAGGTTAAGGCCAATAAATTATCAACTACAACTATATTTATTATGTAGAGAGAAAGAACTTATGTTGTTAGTTAGCATGTGAGAAAGTTGTATCCAAGAGTATTGAAGGAAAATGTCAAGTGAGCGTCGTCTTCTTCTTTCGAACTAACTACTTGCCTATTAATAGTTAATTTAAGTTGGAGTTCGGCTAAATAGTACAGAATTTATCCATTTCAAGTTGTGGATAAGCCCAAGGCGCTTTTTCTCGAAATTTCTTAGCGAAACCGCAGAGCGATGCGATGCGTTGGCTGATGTGGTGGCAATCGAGCTCTGGAATCCGATTAAAAAGTTGAACCATCAAACTTTACTTTCCCTCTCTCTCTCTCTCTTTCTGTATCTCTCTCTCTCTATCTTTCTCTTTCGATGTGGGCGCAGTTCAAATGGCTGCCGGTTTATGAATTATGCATTCTAGCCGGAGGGGAACTTTGCGTTCAAAGCTAAAAATTATCCGCTCGTTTTTTTTGTTTTGCGCTCAACTTGACTGGCAACTAAAAAGGGTTGTGGTTACTTTGAAGATTAGGCTGAACTGGTTGGTTTGGTTGCCTGCTTGCTTGCTTGCTACTCGTTGGTTGCTTAGTATGGCTGCTGTGGCTGTGGCTTTCTCCCCTTTAGGAGATGCCACAGCAGCATCCCAGTTCTTCGAGTTTTCTCAACTCCGCCGCGCCCCCTTTGCATTTATAAGTGCGCACGAAATGCATAATTCACAAATATATAACTGTCGGGAATTGCAAATAACTATTTATGTATAATTTATAACTAAATGGAAGTTATGCTGACTCAACTGATCGACTTTCAGATATGCTGTATATATTTATAGCCATCACATCTTTTACTTTACATTTTCACATACCATAAAGAATTTCTTAAATAATTCTGCAGTTTTGCAGGGTATCTTAATACAAATAAAAGCAATTTAGCTTAAATTGAAAGCGTTAAAAATATACGTAAAAAACAAAGTCAAACCCTGCATTAAGATTTCCAATTGGAAATTCATAAATAGATAAACAGTTTATGACCACAAATGATGCCGCATCACAGATGCGACAGACAATAAAGTGCTCTGCAGCTTTTGTAGGAGGTCGAGTGTGTGTGTGTGTGTGAGCTGGTAAACCGCAAAGATTTTCCAAGCATTTTACGAGGTGTCGAAAATGGAGTATTGCAATTTTAATAACAACTTCAAATGGCAACTGTTACCGTTAACTCTCTTGCAACACAATGCTGCAAGTGCCGAGTGGCAGGAAGGTAAACTACTCGACCACAATGCATAGAGAGAGAGAGAGAGAGAAGAAGAGGGAGAGAGACTGAGAAAGTGAGTTTTGCATATTTAACAAGCGGAATTTAAATGAAAATTAATGCCAACTGCTGGTGAAAATGGTGAAAAACGTTAACTTTGTATTTGTGCAGCTCAACTGAACCGCAATTGGCATGAATTGCAATGAACACGACTAATTGGCAACGTTTAGCAGCTGGAGATTGTCTCGTAATTTCGATATTAACAGCAATTTTGCTCTACTCTACTCTACTCTCTGTGCGATAAGTATCCAAGGAATGTGTTAATCTAATGAAGCAAAACTGTGCGAAACACAGATTGAGATTGCATACGCCGTTGTCGTTTTATTTTTATGGTCCAAGATGTCGATATGTTGATACTTAATGCGTATTCCTTGGGCGAAGTGGCGGCATGAGAGTGGGAAGCGAAAGACATAAATCTAAAATTTCCCAAGTATTTGAGCACCAATAAATTTTCATTTTGATAAACCCTTAAGCCTTTTCATGGCCAAACAAACTTTTGTGATTTATGAAGTTTTCAGCTACTTCGTAGCTCCTTTGGCAATAAAACACAAACCAAACACATTCGACATGCGATATACAACAACTTTCTCTCTCCCTCTCTTTATGTATTCACATTTCACATTTTAAAGACTCCCGAGTCCAACGGCGAAGAAGTGAGAGGTTGGGCGGAGTCGAAGAACAACAATATCTTTATGCGACAAAATGAAATGCAATAAAAATGAAATTTTCCATAAACAAGCGCCAAAATGTAGAATGTCAGATGGAAGCAAAAAAATAAAAAGAAACAAGAAAGAAAGATACAATCGAGTGTGCTAAACGGTGAGATACCATCTACCCATTTTGAATAAGCGCACAATAGCTCGGTATTATTCTTAAAATATACCAAATTAATATACCGCAAAAAATACCAAAGGCTATTGTAGGCATACTTTGCAGTACTAGATTAAAATATACCAATAATACAACAAATAAAAATATATTAAAAGCTAGATTTGGTATATTTCTTCTACTACATACCATCGAGGTAAAAATATACCAGATTATTAACCAAAGCAGGTGCAACCCAATTGTAGTAGCCATTATTTGCCACACAGAAGTATTTCTAAAATTCGTATACCGCAAAAATACTAATAAAAATACCGATAGCTATATTTAGTATATTTATAAACCATATAGTTCTAAGCTTACCAAATTTATGGCGTCAGAGATGACTCCTTCCCTTTGTTCCTGCAGACGCAAAGCTATAATACCCTTCTAGCCTCTGGATAGCGGGTATAAGAAAACACAACATCTTGAGATACATAGAAAATATTTTTGTGTTAAAAACTCTTGAACTGTTAATACAATTTTCATAAATTTCATCGATTTAAATTACAAATAAAACTCGTTCTCGTTGTCAAGTATTTTTTCGCACAGCTTGCGCTGATGTAGGAGCAAAATCCATAAACAAAATGAGATATGCTCTTTTCCCTTCTCTCTAATATTGCCGATTTCCATATGCTGAGAACGATAGAGAGAGAACGAGAACGAGGACATGACATGGCGATGACAACATCTGCGCCAGCTGGCGATCAAAGTCAAATTAAATTGAAACAACTTTTGGACCATCATCTCTGTAGCCTTCTGCAGCCGTCTCGCATATCCATTAGATATTGTTATATACGAGTACGAGTATGTATATATGTACGAGTATAGAACATACTCTGCTATCATAACATGTGCCTTTCATATTACACACTTGTTACCAAGAGAATCGCTCATTCATCTGAAACGTGACACCATTGCCAAATAACACAAGTATTCATATGGCATTCAGCAAGCAGTCACCAAGTATTGTGCAAACAGTAAATTGAACTAATTGTCAGTCGCCTTGCCCATTGTGCTCTTCCTCTCTGTGCGTTGAATCAGGTTATTATCGAACATGATTGCATTTAAGACGATTACAATGGCATTTGGAAGGGTATCTGTCGATCGAATTGACTTGCTTGCTTTTTAATTGTTATCATTGAACAATATTTTAGCCCCATCTATGGATATAGAAACAGAAACAACACATGGGACAATCCACATGGCTTGTAATTGTTTGGAATTATTTTTTTGTGCTCACTCTCGTAATATCATCGTACGTGTTCAGCAATGCTTAACCGATATGCTAGAATAATTTTATTCCCTTTTTTTTTGTTGTTGTTGTTTTGCAATTTCTATTTGAACGCCTGGCGCCAAATGATGCGGCTAAAATGGTCGAGGAGAACTGTTGAATTGTGTTGTGTCCTCTCTCTCTCTGCTGGCAAGTTGGCAATTTGCCAACATTTAATGACCAAAAACTAATAGCAGAAACGCTACGCATTACAATACAATTGTTTGACATTTTCAAATTGAAACTTATCTCGCATTTATTTAGCTTTATTTATTTGTTGCAACTAAAGCGCATTATGTCGCATTAGTTTTAGCCAACAATAACAACCGTAATAAATGTTTGACTATCATATTTATACTATTTGTTCAATAGGTGCATTTTAGTATCACTTTATTTTTTTTGGCATCTTTAGCTGATCTCTCTCTCTCTCGCAAAATAGTTTTAAAGAGCTTGTGTAGTAGGTGCTTTTAGCACGTCTAGAACGTAGTATTTGTGCTGCAACTTTTGCAGGCCGCATAATGTGACATCTTCTTCAACTTGTTGTGCAGAATGTTTCGTTATTTATGTATGCGCCTGTTGCAGCTTCAGTTTGTTGCAACTTCTGTGTTGCAATTTGTTTGTAGCTGCTGCGACTGCTTGTTTTTCAGTTTTGTTTTTTTTTTATTTCTATTTTGTGTGTTTGGCAACTTTGGCGTGGCTTTCAAGTTGTGCATAGCCCTAGCTAACATAGAATCGGAGACGCAGATCCCGCTGCAGCAGTTGGATGGTAAATAAATCACGTATTTAAACAAGTTGCCGAGTGCGGCCCCAAACTTCAGAGTGTAAACACTGCACGTACACGACGAGTTTGGTTTATGACAAATGTTCACAGCATTTTCAAATAACCCCCCCCCAAAAAAAAACGAGTAAGAAAGCTACAGTCGAGTATGCTCGGTTGTGAGATACCCGCTACCCATTTTGAATATAAGCAAAATAGCGCGGTATTTATTTTGGAATATACCAAATTAATATAATTCAAATATACTAAAAATATACCAACGCATACATTTGACATATAGATATAATACTGCAAAATATACCAGATTGTTAGTGGAATTAATTTGAAAGTATACCAATTTAATATGTCACAAAAATACTAAAATTATACCAAATTCTGTATATTGGCCTATTGGTATAGTGCTGCATATAAAATATACCATAGAGTGCTAAATATACCAGATTGCCAGTCAAACTAGAGACTAAAGCTGAAATACTTCGCTTTTTTTAATACCCTTCTACCTTATGGGTAGCTTCAATAAAAATCGGAATGAGAAACAAGCAGTACTGATATTATACTAGCTGTAATATATATGTATTATTATAGAACACATTAAGAGTACAAGAGAATGCCCTCCTTGTCTTCCTCAAGCTTGTGTTCCCACAGCAGCTTGAAGTTGACATCGCCACATAATGAGCCATACTTCTCAGTGGGCGTTAGATAACCATTCTTGAACTGTGCCAAGATGGGCAGAAAGGCAGCGATCGCTGCTCGTGACTCGCTGTGATGCTTTGAGTGGAGCAACAGCACATAGCCATTGGGGAAGACGGCGAATCTCATGGCACTTGCCTCGATTTTGTAGGTTATAAACGGACGCAGTTCGCGATTTCCCGAAACCTGATCGCTGTGCATTTCGCTGAGCAACTCGAGATCGATCTTGAAGGGCAAACAGAACGAAGCATGGACAATATTCTTGCTGAAGTTTGTAATATCCGGCTTGTAGTCCAGCTCTTCGATCATTTGGATCACCTTCAGCAGCGCATTTCGCGCCGATTCAGCTTTCAAAGCCATCGATGTTATTTTGCCATTCGAATAGATTTTCAACTCGGCGCTGGGATTACGAAGACGCATCATTAGTGCCGGATGATTGGCGGGTTCGTAGCGAGTGTTGTCCAATAGAATGGCCAACTCAATGAGGCTTAAACGACAGTTGACATCGACGGCGCAGGTGAAAGGTCTATAGAGCAGCTGCAGTTGCTTCTCTATCTCACTTGCCTTACCGATATCCTCGTAAATATTATCGTAATCGATTTCAAAATCGGGTATGATGGGTGTCTCTGGTTCATAATCTTTGCGGCGTGTAAACTCCAATTGAGATTGACCATTTTGTGCGCTTTCAACTGGGTTCAACTTTAGATTCTTTTGCATTTCAGTTATCTCCAAAGACGCAAAAAGTCTCTCGCACTTTGTCAGTTCGATATCTGTGGCAATGTTGATATCTTTGGTCGCAGTTTTATCAATCTTGACAAAGTCTCCGGGAATGTCTAATCCCATATGCTTGACATCTAATTCGATCTGCTTCACATCTTTTACCTTATTCATTTGATCCAGTTTCAAATCCTCTTCATCGTACCAAGGGGTGTCAGTCTTTGATTCTGGTTCATCTTCGATCTCGACGAACTTGCCAATCTTCTCTTCTCTCTCCTCGCCAAGAATGTCCTGTAAGATCTCAGATAATCCAACTATATCCGCGGAAGTATTTTTCTTTTCTTCTTTCCCTTCAGCATCACAATCGAGATGTAAACTATAAAACGATGAATTGGAGGTTGGAGGTTTTTGTTTTTTATGATAGCAAAACTTACTCAACCAACCTATTCTCTATGTTTTCCATATCAAGTGTCGAATGAGGCAACTAAAATTTAAACAGTTTCGTTTGTGATGACAGTGAAAGCAGAGTCTACGTTGATTCAATTTAAACCATAAAATGTTGGAATAAAGTGCGTGATTCATGCATACATTTAATTTGATTTCCCCTTTCATTGTGTGATGGTTATTTTTGGAGCCATACTTTGTCGAAAAGCAATCCTTTTTATGCAATCCTGATTAATTGTTCCATCGTTTGATAAGCGTATTATCTTTGATCTCGGCAACTGCGCTGTAATGGAACTGTTGTGGACAAACGACATGACAAACAACGACAATAACACAAAAAAAAAAAAAAACACAACTGAAACAGAATCGAATGCTTTCAACTTGGTGTCTGGTTCGTATGTGTGCTTATGTCCTTTTATGTCCTTGTCATGTTCAAATTTACACACTGTTGACCATATTTTATGTCCATTCTGGTTATGAAATTTACAGAGCTGTCAAAAAGAGTTCAGCGACATTTTAGTAAATATTGAAATTTAATCAAGCAAAGTGCAAAACACGCACACACACACACACACACACACACAGTCACACTCTCACACACAAAGAGAAAGGATAACAACACTGAACACATTCACCCCTCAGACACCTGTCACCGTAGTTGGCGTTTTGCTTCCTGCAGGATGCCATCCACTGCTTCATAAGGGAAACACACACACAATGCCACACACACACACACACACACACACGCACGCACACACTTGTGTATGTGCTTGGCGAAGTCAACAATCAATTGAATCGATTTCATTTTACAAATTGCGTTGAATTTTGTGGTGCAGTCAGCTGCAATTGACGGCGAAGCCAGTGGCAACAATAACGAGCTAACCTCAGAGTCAGCAGCACAGGGCAAGAAATCGAAAGAGACGGAGATAGAGATAGAGAGAGAGAATGAGAGATATACAGAGCAAGTGATAGAGATAGAGAGAGTGAGAAATGTCTCTTATGGACTGATTTTGATGGTCAATTGCAACACACGCAACAGCTTCTAATTGGAAGTTCACTTTGAAAGGAAACGAACCGCAATGCAACCAAAAAAAAAAAAAAATGTAGAAAGGGAGAAGAGCAGCTTCTTTGCAAGAGTATCGATTGATTCTTGCTGCTCTGTAAGCAATGAACACAAGTAAATTATTCCAATATCCACAGCGTAAAAACAACAACTGACTCGAAAGAAATTGAGAAAACTGATAAGGAAATGCGAACTGGGAAATGGGAAATAGGAAAGTTGTAGAAAACGCAGCAAAAACATTTACCTACGTGTTTGGCCAACTCTTGAGGGAAACGAAGTCATTTCACATGGAAGCAGAACTTTGATAAAAAACGTATAATTGATAACAGCAGAACTTTAAATGAATATTTTTAATAGAGGAGAAATACTTGAACTGCTTCATAGGCCAAGTTATTATCAAGCTGTTACTGCAATAGAGAATTGCTAAACAAATCCGGCTCAAGGTTTGCGGGCTTGTTGTATAATCAAAACCCATTTGTCACAGTCGGTCGCAAATGCAATTTAGAATGGGCTCCATAATGGCGCTGCCTAAATCGATTATAAACCATTACTGGCGACGCCCGAGCAGAGCACAGTTGGCAATTAATAGATTTTTTCGTGGTTGGGCATCAGCATTGGAATCGGCAATTTTGTGTAGGCGGTAATTAAAAACTGTGGCGCCAACTGTGACCCGATGCCATTGTCCATGGTCATGAACAAATTTCCGAATCGTTGCGTTGTGCTCTGTGCTGTGGCACTCATTTTAATTCAAATTGAAGTGGCTGTTTTTGTGTTGTGTGTGTTGTGTGCGAGTAATTAGGACGTAAAGTCGAATCGAAGCACGCTGCCCAACTTAAATGACATTTGTCCAGCCCCTCGGTTCCATTTGTCCGGCCCACAGTCGACGACCCAATCCCCAGTTGGGTGTGATGAACAATTGGAGATAAGTGCAGGCAGCCATGAAATATAGCAAATAAAGCATCGTATCGCGCCCTACCACCTACCACCACCCTATAGTAGTATAAAATGTCGCCAGCACGCAATGTTTTCATTTACCTAATCGCCATTAAGCATGGGGACGAGCATTTGAAGGCATTACGCGAGCAAGAGAGAAACGAGTCGACAACGAAAGCTTGATTTCCATGGGGGGTACGAGAGTCATGTAATCGTTTTGTGTGCTCCGACTTTTGCTTTTATAATTTGTTGGAAAATTTGATGAACACTCACTCGCTTGTCGAGCAAAGCATTTGAATATTCATGCGGCGAGCACCCCACTGGGAAAGTGAATGAATTGCGAGAGAGTGTGTGGAGAAAAGTAGTTGGCTTGTTAGTTGAGCATTAAAAGAATAAGTTATATATACTTGTATAAATTTAATCTAGAATGGAAGAATCTGTAATCCGATTGACACATTAATAAATGTTACAAAATGCCATTGACAGTTTTTGTTTTTTTCGGGGAAACTGTGAAATAGAGTGTTAAGTGCATTAGAAAGTTTCTCTTGATATCTTTTATAGTTCTTGTGTTTTTGTTTTTGTTACTTTTGCCTGCGTTCCGTTCTATCGAATATTTGGTGCATTTCCACGCATGGTCAGCACGATGTTATTGCAGCTGTGTAGCAGCTGCAAGTCAAACCCGTTGGTCAACAACTTAAATTGAGTGTTCGTCCCATGCTCCCTGCGTGACAGAAGTTTGTAACTTTGCTGCTGCTGCTGCTGCTGCTGCTTCAGCTGTCTTGGATTCGCCCACAACCCAACATCCAGCATCGACTTCGACTTCGACATCCGCATCCGCAACCGTCCATAGCCACAGTGGTCGTAATAGCAATTGCTGTCGTCATCGGCGCTGTTGCTGAAGGTGTTCATGCGTGCCAAGAAATCAATAGAAAAAGTTTGAAATTACAAAATTGGAAAGAAAACAAATAGTGGGGCGTACAGCATAAAAAAAACGAAACGAAACGAACCGAAAGGAAAAAAAAAAATAAACAAACACAAACAAAAACAAAAACTACTACGAGCCAAGGAGATCCAAACTGTTAGCTTTGTTGCTCGACGGCCAACTCCCCAAAGGCAAACAAATCCTCTCGACTCTCTGACAAATGCTGAAAAGTTGAACTGCAACTTTTTTATACACACACACACACACACACATGGCTCTCTCGCAATTCGTAGCCGTAGCTTAAGTACATAGAATATTCTATATAGTATACATATATGCGTCTAATACATAGACGTGTATTCTCTGGGCACTGCCAACTGGCAAGAAGCAATTGAAACGCCTCGAAATAATTTGAAATTTACGAGATTAACAATGCTGAAAGCTAGCCAAAAGAAAAACTAACAGGAAAGATACCCACTATCTATTTTCAATTACGGTATTATTCTTAAAATATACTAAATTCGTATACTAAAAAGTTCTTAAATATACCGAATACTATATTTGGTATATCGCTATAGTATTACATTCAAAATACCCTTTTTCAATAAAATCAAATCAATGCGATATTATTCTAAACATATACCGAATTCGCATGTAAAAAAATACTAAAATATACCGATTGCTATGTTTGGCTGTTGACGTTGATCAATATAAATACTTAAAGAGGTTAAAGATGACTCTTTCTGTCCGTTACATTCATTTGTAATGTGTATCGCGTATAAAAGAAGCATAAAATGATTAGAAAGATATTAAAAAGTATTGCGAGTTGTTCTCATTTTTTGTAGCATACTTTTCTGCGCAATCACAAGCTGGGTGGGATGGAGAACTGGTCATTGGTGATGTCACATCTGTCTCCGGTCCATGTAAAACTGTGGGGATCTGCAGAGCACTATCATAAATTATGCCGCTGTGTGTGTGGCATTTAAGGCTTGGCATTGTTGCAAGTTGCCTGACCCCCCCCCACCCCACTTGATTTATGCACGCCAAAATGCAACGAAATAAAATTTGTTACAAAAGGCAGAAATATCGACGCGATCAAATTGAGTGATTTATTGGCTATTTATCGGCGCGCGGGCTCTCGAGCTCTGCTGGGATTGTGTCTCGCAACATGATGTAATTTTTAACGGCACATTTACATGACAGATTCAAGTGCAGCTTCGACATTTAACGCAATTTGTGCATATCATTTAATTGGATTAAAGCAAACCAGACAAGAGTCACGTAAATTGGGATAAAACATTAAACATGTAATGCTGAAGCACCTCTAAATCGAGTGCAATGATGAGTTCACGTATTCTCGCAGTTTAACACTCACACACCTTAAAAGTGTGCTTGGCAAACGCTCCTTAAAGTTTAACCACAATGAAAGCTGTTTCAAATGTAACCGTTGCCGTTAAAATGTAACGTTAATTTCCCAAAGGCATTCCGTTGCATATCTAAAACTTTGCTGGTCCCCACAGAGGCGACAAAGGCGGAAAAAAATTCAAAGAAAATTGCGTAGGTGTGCGTGGAAGATGCTTCCATTACAATCTAAAGTGTGACAAGGCTAAAAGGCAAAACTAGTGTTGAATTGCGAACCTCGTTTTACAGATTTGCCATCAAGCACACATTTATAGGGAAATACTGGGGTAGAATACAGAATGAGACAGTCACAGACAGCTCGCTCAATTGAGAAGAGCTGCATGCATTGCTCATACGCCTAGATGTACTGGGGCAAAAGTGACTAAAATTGGCTAGCAAAATGGCTTTGCTTGGCCAAAAACTCCGATAAAAATGCATAATTAAAAAGGCAAGTGAGGCACGAAGCCAGAAGAGCCAAGCGAAAAGTGTAAAAATGAAAAAAAAAACGAGAGAAATTTCTCGTTTTGCTGTGGGGGAAGGGGAAGGGAGGGAGGGGGAAAAGCGATTCGCATAAATTCGCATTCACCGCATCATACTCGTAATGTCCGCAAATCTCTGGCTCTGGTCTTTTGCAATATTAATAAGCACTCGAAAATGAAAAGGCGTCGACTCGACTCGAGGCCAGCACAGAACAGGACAGGACAGGCCCAGGTCAGGTCTTTAAGGAATTTTAATGGGCAAACGGTTGAGGTCGAAAGTAGGGGCTGCCGCAGTTTACCTTTTGCATATTTTATGCTTGAATTTTAATGAAAATTAAATCGAAATGTGCGACACCTGAGTGTACTCAACGCACTTGTGATTTATATTTAATCCTTTCAGCTAGCAGCTGTACAGCGTTCCACTCGTTCCCCACTTCTCCCCTTTCCATTACTTGGTTCGTATTGCATCAATTGTAGGCGTTGGTTGGTGGGGGGCAAGTCAAGCGCTTTACGCTATACAAAATGGCAAATGGCCACGAGCGGCAAATAAAACATGGCACACAGCTGATTGATGACTTTGACTTTTGGCCATAATTTATCATAGATACCAGGCCGCCAAGCATCTATTGTTGTTGTTGTCGTTGATGATGTTGTTGTTGTTGTTGTTGTTGCTGGCCGGCGGCGGCAACAGATGACGCTCATTCCGTTGAAAAATGCGCACAAAAGTGTCATAAAAGCGGAGCACAACAAACACGGAGACACAACAGATAAACAGATGAACAGATGACTGAGAATGAGAATGAGGCCCGAGTGGGAGTCGAGGCCGAAAACTAATTGCAACAAATAATAAAAACTAATAGGCTGTCGAAAAGGGCGACCCGCGGGCAGAGACGACTGACTGACTGACAGACAGACTGTAGGCAGTATCACTTGTAAGCAGTAGCCTCCATGCCCCCCTTGATGCCCACACACGCCATTTGCCAGTGAAAAATGACAACGCAAATGGTTCTAGCAAGAACACAGCAAAAAAAATAAGGAAAAGAATGTAAGAAAACTGCAAGGAATGGCAAAGGCAAAGATCATCATCATGAATCATCATCAGAGAACAGTGTCGTATGACACACGCAGACTCACAGACACACAGATGAGAGAGAGTCACACACAAAACAGTTAGACAGTCCCCCCACTTCTCCTCCTTCTCCACCTTCCACTTCCAACTTATCCATGTGCAAGTTAATGTCCTGTCAAGAAGTCGCTGCCTCGTTGCGCCCTTAAACGTCACAAATTGCTCGCATGTCGCGTCTAACTGAGGGCAGCCCCAACACCCCAGTAAAAGGGGCAGAACGAAGAGAAACATATATATATATAGAGAAAGAGAGAGGGTTTGGAGAACTTACGAGCGCATTATCTAAGCGAAGCCAAAGTTTTTGCTCTACCACGCATAAGGTGTGAGAAACGCATTCATTTTACTGAAGTACCTTGAGTGACTTTAGCTGAAATTTGTTTACATTAAAAGTGGATACTTATTTATCTCTCTGTGCCTCTCTCTGCCAGCACTCGTGCTTAATCCCTTTTTGTTGGCGAAATGTACAGAGATTTAGCTGAGATTTATATACTAAGCAGGTTAAGCGATAGATATGCATTATAATCAAAAATATGTGTTGGCAAAGTATTCTTAAAATGTATCAAATTAATATACCACAAAATACTAAAATATATCATAGGCATTATTTGGTATAATTGATATACTATTTCATTCAAAATGTACCATAGAGTACAGAAATATAAAAATTGTAGAGTTATTTAAGAAATACCTTTGTATTGGCTGACATTATGGTATATTTTGCTTTCTTTGGTATATTTTTAATATGGTATATTTTAAATATGTTTGTGGTAAAATATTTTGGTATATTTTGCACTCTATGGTATATTTTGAATATCTAAATATCGCCTTTGGCATACTTTTAGTATGTTTATGGTATCATATTTGGTATATTCTGCATGATTTAGTACAAGAAAATTCCGAAAATAGCTGTTGGTATATTTTAAATTGAAAAGCGCAATGTGTTTCATTTTTATATCTTTTTTTTATCAAATTGATTGATATTCATTGGCCACAAATTTACATTCTGTTTACATTCTTCACTTGGCTTTAACGTACGATTTAAAAGCTATCGTAGTTGCTTTAAAAAAAAAAGAAACTAACCCGCATATTGCTGTTTTTTCTAATTTCAGTCATCAGTTTCATGTGTTGAGTTGCATGCACCGGGCACTTCAGACACACATCGAGGAGGCAACCACCTCGCCAAGAGTGACACTTTGGCATGTGCGGCCAATTAGCGATGCCAACCGATGGTTGCAAACAAATAGAAAACGCTGACGGCCAATTGCCGGCACCAGCCAGGCAGTCAACCAGCCAGCCAGCTATCCAGCAGAGTCAGAGAATCATCCAGCCAAAACCAGAGCAGAACAACAAGAGTTGAAGCAACCCACATAATGCCACACAGACGTTTCGTCGAGTGCATTTTGTTGCAAGCTGTGCAGATTTTTATGAGTTCTGCTGTCGACTGCATGACTGACTGTTGCCGTCGCTGCTGCTGTGTGTTCAAATGTGGAAATAGAGACATGTTGGCTTTTCTGCTTCCGATTCGCAATAGTTGATGTTACCATCTGCCACAACATGCATGTGTTTGCCGAGTATGTGTGTGTCTATGTATGTGTGCAGCCATTGTTGCACAAACAAACCCGCACATACATACATATAACATAAAGAGAAAGAGCAAGAGACGGATGGAGGGGCTGTCACATATGCTAATACATGAACGCAGCCAACCAAAGGATGTTTCCATCTCCAATGTCTGTTGCATCTGCCGCCCACTTCAGCTCTCAACTAATCCCAGAAACTTTTGCCTCAATCCACAAAAGTTGCATCGATAAAAGTTAAGCAGCCTTAAATGCGACATTATAAAGCATCTATGGACATTTAACTAGCTGCCGGGAAGGAAAGCATAAAATAAATTCCGAAATTTGAAGAGGCTTTAAACTATTTGCAAATAATCGATGTATTGAATTATAACTCTCCAACTCAACTCTAACATCTATATTAACGCTCTTCAAACACTAATGACATCAAACTATTAAACCTTTCTGCGCCTATCAACTATCAATAACAATCTCCAACTTCATCACAAACTTACACGTTTTACCGGAAATAAAGAAATGCCAGAGTATGTATTCTATATTTTATGTGTGGCCAGTAACTGAGACGGAGATGCATAAAGCATCGGCATTGAGGCAGGCCGGATTAATGGACTCCAGTTGACGTGATCCATTTTTGTCGACAACAAACACATCAAAGTTGCGCAAATTGATGACCAAACGCTTCTGCACCTCGGTCACGCACATTTTCAGTATATTATAGGTCTCAATCGGTTTGAGATCGGGCCTCCAGTAACGCTGAAAGATGCTGCCACAGAACATGCTGCCCAGGCCATGGCCAGCATGATTGATGGACTGTGCGGCGCCCAATGAGTCGATGTAATGGAGATCGGGTCCATCGCGTTCATCGTAACCGGCCAGCAGCATCGACACCTGATATCTGGTATTAGTGCGTATATAATCGGCCAGATTCTTGCGCGTAAAATGCGCCGCAGAACTCGGACTCAAATGGTAGCCGTTGACTATCTTATATTGTTGCAAATGCCTCGAAATGTAGTCGGTAAACTGCAGCGTGTCGCCGCCGTCGCCAATCGCCGCCAGCATTGCAAAGTCCGACAGACGATAAATTTTCGATTGATCTGTATGGGAATCACATTTTAATGGGCATAACGAAGAGGTTTTTAATCACTTACCATCTCTTATAAACATGACCGACTTAGCTTGCATTGTATCACATGCCAGCATCACACAATCAGCGCCCTTTACGCCCAAAATCGTCTCCATCGCCATAGTGAGGCTCAATTTTGATAAAATCCCTTCAACTATTTAAAGTGTTAACATTAAATTTTAAATGCACAAAGTGAATGACAACATCACGCTAACTAGATCATGGTAAGTCTCGAAAGTTTTACATTTTTACTAGATTTTAAGCAGAGGGTATGTTTTTATTACTTTCGTATAGAAAAAGATACAGGAAGAAGAAGATAGCTTAAGAGTCTGCGATCAAGGTAAAGAACAAAAAGTAGCTTGAGAAAGAGTAAACTTTAGGATATTCATAGCTTGCATTTATGGCGTTGCTTTTCGCGAATCTGCGATTAAGGTAAAGAACGAATAGGCCCCCTTGCAGTTGCCTAGAAAAGTGGTCAATGCAATGGGTATGACATTGCCAGCCAATAGTTTGGGGAATTTCTGAGTGCGCTGCGCAAAGATGATGGCAGTCCGGCGATAAACGATACTCTGCTCAACCCAATTGCTGTTGAAGACCGCGTAGTGCAAACGTTCAAAGACATCTTCCACCAGTGTGCCGTAATAACAGATGGGAAATATTTGCATAAAGAGGCCATAGATGAAGAATATGTAGTAGAAACGATCCTGTTGGGTTTCCACGTAAAACACTAGACCACACATCGCTGTGCCCAAAATGATGGCAATCACAATGAACTGCACTAGCATGGGTCCCGAAATCATGTCCATGGCCAGGTCAAGAAGTCTGCAAGCAAGATAAGTCCATAATTTTAATGAATACTTTGAAGTAAGAAAAGTCCAGCTTACTTATAGAGCTGCTGTTGATCACGTATGCAGTTGAAAAGCAGCTGTTCATTGGTTCGTTCATCACTTTGATCACTTTGATCATCGTAGCCAATGAGGCCAATGCGATTGATGAGCAGCTCACAGTTCCTTGCGACGAGGCAGAGTGTCAACGGCGGAAACAGATCGTCGACAAAGTTCTGCAGTATTTGCGTGGTAATGGACAGAAACTGATAGGTCAAAGCAATCACATAGTTGCTCAACGAACTCTTCCAATCCAGCGGAAACCATGTGGGAAAAGGCAACGTCCGTTCAGCAATAAACAAACAGGGCAACTCCGTTGTGATGGCCACACAGCAAAAGGTCGCAATGTACATTTTCGTGATCAAACTCAGCTCTTTGCACATGGATTTGTGAATCTCGTGTTGCTCCTCGATGGTGTGGTCCACTCGCTTGTCCAGCTCAACGAGCACTTGCTCGAACTCGTTTAGCTTCCGCATGCGTCGGGTGTACATTAGAAACTTGGCCACAGTGGCAACCGATGTGATGGATATGTTAAAGTTCATCAGATTGTCCAGTGGCAGCTCAAAGCTGAACATTGCCATCAGCAGCGTCATGGGATACACAACGGTGGCCAGCAGATTAAGCACTATAGCAAACCAGAACTGATGGCTTTCGTATGCTCTGTCATTCAGGGCGACGGCTCCCAATAGTTGCCACACCCGCCAATTGAGGGGGAAGTAGACGCTCTTGATTGTCCTAACACTCTGGCTGCTCATGGCTCCGATGTCTGAACAGTTTGAATCTGAATTTGACTTTTATACCTGGGCCGGCAGTGGCAACTAATTTGCTCAGCAATTATCGCCATCAAAGGCAAAGATAATAATTGCGGGAAGGTCGAAAAACCATTTTATAATTGTGAAATGTATGCCAGATGCTATTATCGCACAATCGACTATTAATTTTTTATAAACTTAAAAGACAAAACTGTGATTTAAATGCATTTTTTATTGAACATTTGTTTTGGGGCATGTTGCAATCGTTTGCAACGCTTTCGAGTGGCTCATTGCGTAATGCAATGCAGAGTGCTGATGATGGTGATGATGATGATGGTCGGTCCGTGCTTCAAAAGCACTTTTGTATGACAATAATTTTGCAGCTTTTCCGCACTTGAACACGCTTTCAGGCATTCCAACTTTGGGTTTATTCATTATCCCAAACAGTCCAACAGCGTTGCTGCATTTAACTGTCTCTTCTCGCTGTCTCCCACCCTCTTCCTGCCTCTTCTATTGTTTGCAATTTTAATGTGATGGAAGTGTGCGCAATTCTGAATAATTATCACATCCTATTTTTTGAAATGGAGAATATATATTTCCGCAATTAAAAGCATATTTCTCTAGTACACTTAAAAATAATGACGACCCATTGTTTTTCGCTTTTCAATCATTATCAAATTATTTACGCTGCAATTAAAGCAATTGAGAGAATTGCATAAGCAAAATTAAACATATTAACTATAAAGACAGAATCCTTTAATACCTGTTTTCGTTTGAATTGTCTGGTTCTGGCCGTATCGGAACATTTTCGGCCAATTATTCTCCTTATGCGTAACTCATTCACTTGACACTTTTCCTGCACAAGTTGCACAATGTCTTTAATCTTAAGTGGATCGAGTTGTTGCCCAGTTGACTTTGTGCTTCTCTTCTTGCCCGTCATTGTGCATGTGGCCAATGTGTTTTTGTCAAAGACTGCGTCGAGGAGAGCACGTGTTGCCAGCGAATAGCATTTCCAGTCTATGTTGTTGAATTTAACCTTATCAGCCGTTGTATTGTTTGCTCCAAATGTTACAGTATCACCATTCAATAATGGCGTCCTTTTCTGATTGCCATTTATCTCTGGTTGCTGTACAGGAATTGAGATTTCCTCTTCTTCTTCGTTGTTTTCCAGGAAAATTGCCTTAAGTTCATCTAAACGCAATTGCAATGCCGGCACAAAGTCCTCCACCTTTGTCTGTGTAGCCTTATGAATGCTCGACATGGTAACACGTTTTTGATTATCCATTAACTAAAAAAGTTTGTGAATTTTCCTGCAAGGTTGCATTGCAATTTATCGATGTCATTTTCGATATATTCACTGTGCAAAACTGCACTTACATTTCACATTGTTTTTTTTTTACATCAAACGAGAGATTAAATATTATTTTTCTCCTAAGAAGTATTTTATTTATTTTTAATACGTTTTGTGAACATAAATTTCCGATAAGTGCCATCAACTTGTGCGTGTATCGATATATCGATAAATTCCAAAGGTTTGCAAGTGCTTTATGCATAGAAGATGTTGCTCGTTAGGAGTGTGGGAGATGAATAGGTCGTATATCATCTCATTGGGTTGAAACTAGGAGCATGGAGTATGAGCGGAGCTTGTGTTCTTTGTATTCCGATGAGGAAGAAGATCATCTGAAAAGAATTTCAATGTCTTTTAGCATTGACATATTGGAGAGTTTAAGAAAGCAAAATCGATTCCACAGCTTAAATCAGACAGCTCAGGCAGCCACAGAGCGACATTGTGAGTACGAATTTCGCATTTTGTTGCTTGAAATATTTGACATATTCCATGTGAATTTTAGCTCGCACTCCAGGCGGAGGCCTTTTCAAAAATTGCTTGTCTTTGACAGTGCCAAACAAATTTTATGCCGACAGTCGTCAATATTCCAAGCAATTTGATAAATCCAAAAAGAAAATATCAAAAGAATATCGCAGAAAGAACGTGCAAGCTTACGATTCCTATACCTTTGGGCCAAGTGCGAACTACGAGTCATCTTATCATCATAATGATCGCTATTCTTCGAATCCACGTTGGCAAAATGTTATAGGGAATTACGCTTATCCGTGGCCATTCAAATTCCACCAGAGCCAAAAGAACTATTATGATCCACGATATGAAGAGCAAGAGATATCATATAATAAACCCCATAAACATCATTACCAGCACAAAAAGTTGTATGATGAGGACATATTCGCGAATACATCACGTAAGATTATGTACAAAAACGAAAGAGCACCACAAAGAAGCTATTTCGACGATAACTTCGACTATTATCATTGGGATAGTGCGTTGAAGTATAGAGACAAATCAAAGTACCCCAAAAACAATGGCTTTGGGCTGTCTTCACGGAATCCGCATCGTCGAAAGTCTGGTAGGGATTATGAACCACACAGTGATAGGAATTACGAATACGATGAAACAGATATGGAGGAGAACTATGAAGGCAATTACTTCGATATGCCAACAGTGAGACAATACGATACCAGTTACTATAAAAACCATCAGATGAATAATAGGAAAAGGAAATCGGTGACTTTGCTAGATCAAGACTATGAGATACCATACAATGCACTGAAATGTACCCGGAAGATTAAACGCAAGAGCAAATATACCCAGCAACACTCTCTGTCAACTGAGGAAATTCCGCACAAGAGAAAATATCCCATGCAGTGCACAGATCGTAGATTCGATTCCGAGGAGGAGTTGGAAATGGAGCCACCCAAACGCACAGAGTCGGGCAGTGATGTTTGCTGGTCTAGATGCATGGACAATAGTTTGCCAAGAACCTGCGAAAGATCAACACGCAATTTTAATACTTTCACGCGGCCTCATCATAAGCTTAAGCTAGAGCGTGGATCATGTCAGAAATGTCAAAAATCTGTAATGGAAAACGTATCTGGTTGCTTGAAAAGATCCAAAAGCAAATCTAGTCGCGGATGTAATTGTAAGCTGAGGGGTAGTCAATACTGTTTGGATCATTCCAAATCCCTCAGCAGCTCTTCCTGCATTGTTGTCCAAAGGAAAACACCGCACTTCAGATCAACAACAAAGAGAACGAATAAATGCATACCCTATCCAACGGTTTATAGAGACAAATATGGCGCTCAAATGGCAGCTGACGGGGAAAGCGATATTGTGTCACAACCATATAATTGTCCGAAGGTAAATTCCAAACATTTTGAAACTGGAACTTTTAAAAGCCAACGTGAATCTTCTAGACAGTGCGAAGCATTGCAACCGAATGTTAAAGTAAGTGCCACAACATGTGGCCCCAACAGGGATGTTGCAACAAAGACACGCAGCAGGCCGCCTTCCATGGATGACCTGGCTACCTCTAAAGCAACCCGCTGCAGTTTTTGTTGCGTCACAAGAAAAGATACCGAACGAAAGACCAGTTGTGAAGCCTGTCAAACTGAGTGCGACAAAAAGACGAACTCTTGCTCAGCTACTTCCATCAATAAAAAACCTCAGCGTAGGAAGTCCGCATGCACTTCTTCCTTAGACGATAATACAGATCGTCTAAGGGATAAATGCTCGCGATCTTCCTATTGCATAGATGGCTCAGTTAGAGCTTCAGCGTGTCCGCCAAAGAAGAGGAGTTCCGTTGCTTTGTCTCCCAATCGCAACTTAAGCTGCAAACAAATTCCATGCAATGCCGAGACTACATCACAAACAGAGCTCTGCCAGAAGCGCTCTGTAAGCCAAGTGAAGCAGAGCACTATTAATGTATGTCTGAAGATCAGTCCAGCTGATGGAAACTCACCTCCTCAAATTGTAGCCACAGTCGAGCCCGATCAAAGCCAATTGCATTGCAATAAGAGCGGCACAAATAACTTTGCCAATGCCGGTGAAAATAACTATGCCAATGTTCGATCTTCTTGTTGTTATAATCAGCAACCCAAGCCCATAATAGCAACAGCTAGAAAAAGTAATTCGCAGTGCAATGTGAAAGAAAAAGCCTCTTGCTTGGACACCTGCAGAGATGCAGGTCGATCAGCTTCAAAAGTGGAATTTGCCGACACCTTGCCGTGCAATCCCCAAGCGGAATTGCCCATTCCCAGAACGCAGACTGCAGAGATCACTTATCCGACAGAAAGCCCGAAGATGTGCGACAATTTACGATCATCGCATTTGATGGAGGAACTGAAACAGGAACTGATGGACGCTTTGAGAAACGAACAGAAATTGCTATGCCAATGCCAATGCCAATATCAATGCCCATCACAGTCGACACCTATTTCGCTCTATCCATGTATTCCAGCAAATAGCAATTGCCCATGCCCCGCATTCCCAGTCGCAACAATTCCATGCTGGACACCGCTTTAAACGCAACCAAATTGACAGTTTAGGTACCGAAAAAGAAGACGAAATCAAAATGTAGTAAATTCGAAATATTTATCTGACTAAGAGATGTGCAAAATTTTGAATTTGTTTTCTTATCGGATCATAGATATCGATACAATAAAGCTTGCATTTTTACGATACCATCGATACCATCGTTGAAGCCACGCTGCAAACGTATCGCGCTTACAAAATACATAGATTAGGGGAAAGAAAATTGGAAATGATGCAAGATCTGCAGCAATATCGCATAGACCGGAGAATTGGCAAAGGCACCTTTGGCGAAATCTTCAAGGCCGTACGCCAGAATGATCGGCAGCAGGTTGCTCTAAAATTCGAAAAAAAGCATTTCGGATATCAGCAGACACTGCAATTGGAGTATCAAGTCTATAGTTTCTTGTCACCTGGCCCTGGAATACCCCGTGTCTACGATTTCATCCGGCTAGGCGAAAGTAACGTGATGGTTATGGAGCTGCTTGGTCCGTCGCTGCAAGAGCAGTTTGAAAACAATTCGTGCCGATTCTCGGTGAAGACCGTGCTGATGCTGGCCTTGCAGATGATCGATAGTCTGGAATATGTGCATATGAAGGGTTATGTGCATTGCGACATCAAGCCGGAGAACTTTGTGACGAGCGCTCAGCCGGGCGGAAATCAAGTGTACCTCATTGACTTTGGTCTGGCCCACCGATACATTGATGTGGCAACGAGGGAGCATATACCATTCGGATGGAAGGACCAGATCACGGGAACGCTGCGCTATGCTTCGTTGAATGCTCAGGAGGGATTCGAGGTGTCACGTCGCGATGACATGATATCCCTGGGCTATGTCTGGATGTATTTTCTGCACGGTCGTTTGCCCTGGCAAGGTGTGCGTGGTGGTTGCAGGGCGGAGCGTCAGGAGCGGATTGTCGAGCTAAAGCGATCGCTGAAAATAGAAGATTCCTGCAGGGGATTTCCTGACGTGTTTGCCCACTATATGAACTATTGTATGTCGTTGACCTACAATGAGATGCCCAACTATTTGAGCATCCGACGCAGCTTCAGCGATTTGTTCACGCGTCCCAAATATATTAACGATAACGCCTTTGATTGGTCCATGAACAAAGAGAGCAGCGAGGAGGAGGATATGGAGAATTAGAAAGCAGAGAAAAATGTCAATTCAATGCACATTTTGTAAAGCATCTTGCTTAAGAATCAAGTTATCAAAGAGTGCTCTTAAAAGTCGAGAATAAAGCGATTGACAAAGAGAGATGAATGCCTGAGAAGCTCGACTTTAGTTTCGAATGTAAAGGTGGAAACTTGTTGGGTTATTGCTGCTAAATAATGCCAACAAGGAGAATCAGAAACCAGAGAACCAGTGAAGCATCGTAGAGTACTATGAAATATCGGGTTTCAAATGGCTAAGAGAGATGAACCTTTGAGAATTTCGACTTCAGTTTCGAAGCAATCTTGCGGATGTAAAGATGGAAACTTGTTGGTGCTTAATAATGCATATAAATATACAAATTGCATATACTCGTATAGTTGCCAGCTGTTGGGCTATTTGATTTCCGACAGAATAGATATCTGCAGTTTCCTCGAGATGCCATTCATTTTACAGTGTGTCCAAGGCTGTCAGAGCTGCCAATTTGGAATACACAATTGCAAGTTTTCTAAAATGAGTCCAATTAACACAACTCAGATTTCTGCAACGTTTGCATTTTCTCTGTGTGTCGTCGTTCTTGTCGATGGGGCATGTTGATGTGAACGTCTGTGTGTATGTGTGGGTGTCCTGGGCCCGAGCAGCTGCCAGAAATGTCCGTTAGGGCCAAGTGGCAGCTGAGGAGGCAGAGGAGCTGCAGTTGCAACGTTGCAGCATTCGTAGCATTCGAACTAAATGAAAACGTTGTAAATGGCAGCATCCAATTTACGTTTGCAATTAAACTGACACCGAACAGACACTTTTGATTTAGCTTGCACATTTCTGACTTTCGTTTCCCCTCCTATCTCCTCCTCCCCCTTTCCCCTCCCCACGGGGGAACATGACATGACATACATACATAACGCACCGGATTAAGCCCTGTCCCACAGAAAACGTCAATTGCTCTTCGAAGATTTATTAATACTAGTATGTGTGCAACACTTTTGAGCTCTCATCCAGCAGTTGGTGGCATCGATTCACTCGACAGGCCGCAACAGTTGTCTCCAGCACAACAACCATGCGTCGGCATCGAAATATATTTGTATAGTCCGCCATTCTGATTTGTAATAATTTTCATTTAATTTCGTTTGCCAGTCTACACCAAAAATAAAACACTTTATTGTTTGCTGGGAAAGCAAAGGCCAACTTGTCAAAGGCAACAACAACAACAAGTGTGCAAAAAGGAAAAAACTGTGTGTGAAAATTGCAGGAAAAACAATTGCAGGCAAGCGTTGCAGCTAAAATTGTTATACCCTGTGGCAGTCAAATGCGGCAAATGGGTAGTTGAAATGTACTCCGTAATTTTAGCACTGTATTCTACCTTTCAAGAAAGTTTACTTTTAATGTACTTCAATGTTTTGCATTCCACAAAATGAAAAGGTAAAACCAATTATAATTTAATAGGATATTTACTAGTCGGTAATTTTTTTGTTTGGTTGTTGTTGTTGTTGCTGCTTCGTTGCTCTGCACATAATTACATGAGAGAAAAAGAAGAAAATTAGTGTCGAGATTTGCGCTTTTGAGCGCTTCTCACCAGGTGAAAACTTTTAATGAGCAATTTTCTTACAAATTTTCCAAGTGTTGCCGCATTTAATTTTTTAATTAAAATTTCCGTGGCAAAGAGAGTGCAAAGTGTTCACAAGAGGGGGGGTGAAGGGATGAATGACAGCCCGTCAAGTAAGAACCTTCCAATTAAAACAATTTTTTCAACTGACCATCGAAGCTGATGCCTAGATATTTACTTTCGCAAGGGTTTCGAACCTCAAGCTGACCACCAAATGCTACGAAACGAAAAAGAGAAAGAGAGAGAGAGATAGAGATAGAGATGGAGGTCTTCAGAAGGGGGTGTGGTGAGTTTGTCCATCACTTTCAGCATCAATCAGAGTGAGGTCTGAAGAGGTGCTTTCGTCTGGGGGTGTTTGTATTTATCGGTCAGACTGTCGGCCCTTCCCCATGTTAATGGCCAATTGACACGCCACTTGGCTTTGACGTGCGCCCACTTTGGCTAAAGAAATGTTGCTCTTTACGTTTCTGCTGTTTTTTTTCACACTTTGCCACGATTAACATGTGTGTGTGTGTGTGTGTGAGGGGTTTTACTTGCCACCCCTATCGCTTTGGGCCTGTAATGAGGTGCTAACTGAGCGTGCTGATTGCTGCCATTTTTGATAAGGTGTCCGCATTAATATTTCTCTTGCGTTTATTCACACCGTTTAAAGCGAAATCCCCCCCTCAAAAAAAGGTGTGTGTGCATACAGATAAGGCATAAATCATTGGGTTGCAGATTTTTTTTTGGGATTGGCGCATTGATTGCGAGTGTCGATCTGAATAAAATACAAGCAGCAAACCCTTCTTGTTATATCCCATAAGCATACCTGCTTGCTAGGGGACTTAGTAGCTTTTACTGACAATCTGGTATATTTTAAATATAGTACTGTATCAATAAAGCTAAAATAGCTTTTGGTATATTTATAGTATTTATGTGGTATAATAAGTTGGTATATTTTATAAGCGGGTATTTGATATATTTTTAAGATCTGTTATATTTTGTATGTACTAAAGTTAAAATATACATAAAATATAATCCGATATATTTTTAGCTCTTTGTGATATATTAATTCGGAATATTTTATAAGCGGGTATTTTATATATTTTAAGATCTAGTATATTTTGAATGTAAAACAGTTAAAATATACCTATAATAGCCTTTGGTATATTTTAAGCTTTTTGGTATATTACATATATATTAATTTGGTGTATATTAATTCGGTATATTTTACTAGCGGATAGCTTTCTTATTTGTTTGAATGCAGTACTATATTAATATACCGTATATAACCTTTGGTTTTTTTTTTGATCATTTTTGTAGTTTATCAGTTTGGTATATTTTAAAATGAATACTGCACTTTTGTGATTTTATTCAAAATGGGCAGCCGAACACACTCGTCTGCATCTTTCTTATTAGTATTGAGAGCAATGTTTTCAAGCTGAGTGAGTCAAGTTCACCGCTATGGTCAGTTTGAAGCAGCTTGTTGCAATTTCCAGCAAATTATCATAAGTATTTTCTATGCATTTTATTTGCATGCCACTCGCTTGGCATTTGATTTGAGCTTTTTGCCAAGCAGATTGACATCAAAATGCAATGCAGAGTCTGCAAATTGAATTGCCTGTTGTCAATAAAACATTGCATTTCCCTAATGGATGGCTGCGCAACCTGATTCTATGCGCAAAAAGTAATATGCGTCTGTAGTATACATGTATAAAGTATTGTAGTAGTAGTATATGTATGTGTGTGTGTTGTGTGTGTGTCACAGCTCATAAAGCATTGGGGACTGCCAATACGAGAGAATTGTATGAGAAATGTGCACAAATTGCACTTATAAATAAATCAAATAAAAATATCTTGTTATTATGGCAGAAGGACACACTCTTCGCTGTTTCCTGTTTGCTATTTCCTCTCTCTCTCTCTCTCTCTTGGTTGTTGCGGCCAAAACTTTGCAGCGATGCAATATTGCGTCCCAAATTGAGTTACATTTAAATATTTTACCATTTGCAACTGCCAAGGCAGCTGCAGAGTCAGTCCATACTCCATACTCCTATGTAGAGCTCAGCTCAGCTTAGTTATGCATGTGTGCGCACTGCTCAAATACGTTTTTTTTTTCGTTGGCAATTTTCATCTCTTAGTAGTTCGAAATCGATTGCTGATTTCAATTGCGATATATGCGGAGAAATGTGTTGGGATAGCAAACGTTTAATTCGTATAATTTCGATTTCCTTTTCGTGCTTGCGAATGGCCAACTGGGCGTATAATTGATTTCATTTCCGCGCCTGCCACGACAACTCAAGCAATAAATTCAGCAGCTACACAAAAGCTACCTCTGCCTCTACTGATGCGATAAGATCACAAATAAATTTGCATAAAACTGCATTTAGATTAGCCGCAAAACAAGTCGGCGAATAACCGAAACCCCAAACTCTAAACTCCAAAACCGAAACTCAAACAGAAAGTCAGACACAAATCCGAAAGCTAAAGCCAAAGTCGAGTGGGGCGAAAGTTTTGCACGGTTGGTTGAAAGTGCTGGAAAATAACTCGCAGAAAATTGTTAGCAGTGCCCAGTGATTAATTATCTACATGAAAGCGTGCTATTTACAGCTTTAGCTTCCACCACTCGCGGCAATCAACAAACTCTTTGCATGTGTGTGTGTGTGTGTGTGTGATGTGGTGTACTTTGTGTTTATGGAGTGTTTAGTTCTGTGCCAGCGCGATTTGCACTCGTGATAAAAGCGAGCAGAGTTACGTGAAATGCGAATTGCTGATTTCCATAGGGCACTTTATCTAAATTAAAATCAAGCGAGTCTCCCCTGGTTGGCTCTCGGTTATACCCTGTAAATGGAGTTCTAGTCGAGCTGATCGAAGTCTGACTTGACCCGAAGTGACTTTTGTCACGGGCCACACAACAGTTGATAATGATGATGGTGATGATGGTGATGATGATGATGATGTCACTGCGGAGGCAAAGAAGTAACGTTAAGTATACGCCGCGGTGCCACACAAAAGTTAGTGGCCAAGAACAACACAATGCCAAATGCTGTTCTTCTGCCGTCTGTCGCCGTCGCTTTAGTTGTCTCCAGGTAAATTGTGTGTACGAGTATTTCAATTTAGCCAGCGAATAAATTGCCAGCAATAAAGTAGGGAAAAAAGTGTAATTTGTTTGGCTCGTTTGTTCTTTGTGTCATATCTGCCGGAATGTATCTACTCTCTCCCTTTCTTCCCCTCTCTCTCTCTCTCTCTGTCGCTCTTCAATTTCAGTCTGCGGTGTCTGCGACTGAGCGATGAGTTTCTTATTTTAATTTTGATTATGTGGCGCAGCCGACTGTCGGAAATGAACGCATTCTCAGCGGATTTCTATCTGCAAGTTACATTTACAAATTGCCCAACGCCCCCTCTCCCTAGATTTGATGTGGCACAAAATTGAGTTGTATGCCACACACACACACACACACACTCACAGTTGCCACTCATTCGAAACGCATTTCGTGGCAGTTTTTCGCCTTCGTCTTGTGCCCTTGCCACACATAAATAAATGGCCACTTAGCTCTCATACAATGCAACGTGATGCCGTTAAGTCGATGCTTTTAGCATTTGATTGACACGTGAATGCCACAGCAATAACAACAGCCACAACAACAACAACAACATCAACACCAAATTGCTGGCCACTTAGCAACGCATAAACAGCCAGAAACATCACTCGATTGGAGCAAATGGATCTTGATTTGGCAGTTTGGGGCAAAGAGCTCATCATATTTGCGCATAGTTGAGGAAATAATCTAAAAATGCTAAGCAAATATCGACTTGGCCAAGGAGAGGTCTTCTTATGGTTTCGAGAGGTGCTCTTATGATCACAGACTTGTGTTGTCTTGTGATTCGTGCCGCAAAGGAGCATGGAAAATGTTAAATGCTATTGGGGTAAGATGCTCAAACGTTCTAATCAGATAATGAACTGATTCGCAAGGATGAACTATAGATACAAATGAATCTCAAAGTACGTAAGCATTCCATTGCAGTGATTTTCAATTAATTGCATTATCATTTCCATAAGTATTAACATTAATTTTATGCAATTTACAAATTTCTTTGGATTAAGGGGAAACATCAAGATTGAATTTGGTTATTACTTTTCTATCCACTGTCGTATTGTTCAACTTTCGAATTATGATAATTTCAAAACTAATTGACAGGTGTCAAGCAAAATCGTATGATATTTTATCATTTCATTTAAAATGTGCCAAACTCTTGGATTGTGCCGAGTTGCTATTTTGCAGTCTTTGACCTTTTTTATAACATTTTTGAGAGGTCTTCTTATGGTCATAGTTGTGGGTGTAGATTCGGAGAATGAAATTTATAACTCACTATGGATTCGTTTATGTAGTCATTTTGCAGTTCATGAATACTGTGAACAACATACACATCAGCATAAGGATAAACATATTGCACTCTAGAAGCTAAGCACCTACTCAAAAAAGATTAAACGCACACACAAATAGAGTATACACATCACATAGGCACTTGAACAGCATGTCAGCTTGAGGAACGCTCGTTTGAACGGTCATTTCCTGGATGAAAAAGGTTCGGGGTTCACAACTGATGATGGGCCAAAATGGGAAGCAGTTAGCATAATGTCTGTCGGCACTGACGGCAACTTTACAATGGCCAACTTGTGGGCCATTAACCAAAAAATGAGAACAAGTTCAAGACATGCGAAACGCTTATTAAAACGATACTTCAAATTCCCCCCCCAATCCAACCGGCATACAAGGATAAGGGCGAAGGATATGCGACACATCCGGAGGCGCACAAGCTTAGGTAATTTAGATTGTGACTACTACTACCGCTAACTGACTTGGACCCCAGAGCCGCCCCAAGGTTGACATGCAGGTTAAATAGATTAAGGATATCGCTTACCACCAAAGAAAGAGAGAAAGAGAAGGTTGTTCACCTGCCGCCAAGTGAGCGAAAACTGAAAGTAATTGCCAAATATTGAGACAACAACAAGCCACGAAGCAACTCAGCACTCAACACACACACAGAGAGAGAGAGTGGCTGCCAGAAGCCAAGTTCCTGCTTCAAATTGAATTATTAATGGTGTTGTCATTGGCTTGAGACTTGGCCGCGTGACTTTAACCTGCTCGTTAACGGACCCCCAAAAATAGAAACTTGTTTGTCCAGCAAAACAACACAATTAAGTTGTCAGTCATCGCGTTGCAAGGTCTCGCCCCGCAGTCAACAGATAGCAACTACTCTCTGCCCCAAATGAAACCCGAACAAGCTGCGCAACTGATTCTCATACTACAATTTGTCTTTCGCTTTATTATTTGGGCGTGAACTTCTAGGTTTCCTTTGAATTGTGGCAAAGGTGTTGAGTGAGTTAGCGCATTGGATTGAACTGAAATAAAGGTAACTATTGAAAGAAGTAGAGTCAAAAAGCTTGATGCAAAATGTTTTGTCAATGAAATATACGTTACCCGTTTTCTAGAAAAGCAAACTAGTGCGGTATTATTCTTAAAATATACCAACAAAATACTAAAATATACCGACGAAAATATTTGGTATGTCAATATACTATTACTTTGAAAATATATAAAGAACAATGAAATATACCAGATTGCCAACAAAATATTAAAATATACTGAAGGTTATATTTGGCATAATAATATACAAGGACATTAGCAATATGTCGAAGAGTATAAAATATACCAGATTGTCAACCAAACCATATTTGGTATATCAATATACTATATGCATACATTTTGGGCTGGAGATCACTTTTTTGCCTGTTACATACTTTTTTTTGCAGGCACAAAGTTGTAATACCCAATAATAGTTGATTATAAAGTTGAGTGCAAAACAATTTCACATATTTAATGCCATAAATTGTCAACATGTTTCACTTTGTTCTGTCAACGCCAAGTCGTGTTAAATGTGATAAATGAAAAAGGTCATCTTATCTATAAAATACGTATTAATTTGCTTACTAAATTCAATTCGATGCGATGCCATTTCTTTAATTAATAAATTCAATATTTATGTTTGCCAAACGTGATAAATAAATTGACGCCCGAGTTCGACTTTACTAGCTTCATTTGCCACACCCGGCAAATATGGCAAGAGTAGAGAGAGAGAGAGGGGAGAGTGGGCCATGTGGTTGGTCATCGATTGGTATTTTTATGTCGTCTGACACTTAACTTTATTAATTTTTGCTGCACTGCGTCTTAGTTTTAATCACTTTTGGTCTCGCGTAGCGTTACGAAGGACAACACACCAAATGACTTTCATTTCATTTGGTTCTTAGCTTCTGGTTTAAGGCAATTTTATGAACTCATTTGTTGTTCGTTCGCTGGGCCTCATAAAATATCACAATTAATTTCGTGGGGGGTGGGGCCAACAAGGAAATGTAATTAACGTGTAGTTGTTTGGATTCGGTTTAAAGTGCCATGGACATTGAATGCATAAATTTATTAAGTTCATAGAGCCATCGGCGGGTGTGTGAATGTGTTTGTGTGTTGTCATTTCATTAAAAATGCAAATTTCAAGCACAACTTGAGGCGCTCTACAAAGGCGCGATTACGCAGTTCAAGAGGCCATCGTCATCATCATTGTTAACAGCGAAAGACACGGCAAAGCTGAGTTGAGCTGAGCTGCTGAGATGCCTAAGGGCTGACAATGTTTGGGGAGGTGACAAAGTTATCTTCAAGTGGGCACCGAGTGCGAGTACAAGGAGTATTTGTTGCCAAACAACACACAGTCGACCAGCGTCGCACAAAAGGGACGAACGTGCCAAGTGCGTCAGCTGCAGGACCTCATCCTAACACCCCAAAAACACTTCACCAAAATGCACCTTGGGCAAACAATGGCGGCCTACTCCACAGCCAGAGAGAGCCTTTGGGGGAAATGCATTTAGATGATGTCTGCTGCATATGTTGATTCTACGTGAATGTGTGTGTGTGTGCGTGTGTGTGTGTGCTTGATGCTGCTGTAATGCATTGTTTATGTGCTTGCAATTGCTATTAACTAAATGTCAACGCCATTGCTGCGATTATGTTTAGACTGTGTTTCACTCACAAGCGCTTCGGGCTTTGCAAACTGTCAGTCTGCAGTTAATATTCCAACAACTCAAGATATGTGCATATATATTTAATGTAGAGTATTCATTAAATCAAATTGATCACATTTGCAAATGATCCAACGTTGAAGAATTTGTAATAGACGATTTCGAATCACGGACTAGATTTATTATTAGAAGGGTATTATCACTTTGTTCACTCATGAAATGCATGTAACAGGCATCACCAATCCTATGATGTATATATATTCTTGAGTAGTCGAGACGATATATCCACAATTAAATAACGAGCGTACTTTTGTATAATAAAAGTTCACTCAGGTTAATTTGGCTCAAAATCTGGTATATTTTGCACTCTATGGTAATTTAAATGCATATTGTACCATATCATCATATTTTATGGTACATTTTAAATGCAGTCTGCACATATCAATATACCAAATATGGTATATTCGTGAAATATGGTTCTATTATAGATGGGTAGCGGGTATCTCACAGTCGTGCACACTCGATTGAACTTTCTTGCTTATTATTTCTTGACTGATGAGTGACACTATTTTTGACAAAGGTTTTTTCTGCTTTTAATCGTAGGGTAGAGAAATCTATAAGTGACTTTAAAATAGTTTAGTCGGTCTTCAAGCTATCAAGCTTGATAACTTTGTAATACCCAAATAGAAACGAACCGAACGTTCGTTGGATTGGATGCCAATATATCTTCCATCTGTCAATTTGCGAGGCTCATGACGGCGCGCACATGATGTTGAGCAGTAAATTTATGAATTTTGAGAAATGCCGATGCCGATGCTGATGCTGATGCTGATGTCGATGCGAATGGGAATGCGTCGTAATATTAAAATTGAACACGTAGAGTGGAGAACGTGAGTCAACTGACAGCGCACACATGAAGCATTGGCATAGTTTCTTGGCAGTTTGATCAAAGCTTTAGGCACTTAGTATGACACATGTTTCTATTTTCTATTACCATTTGCTTATTATTAATAAACGTATGAATTTTGTTCGAGGAAGCCACAGATGAAATATTAAAAGCCACAAGGCAAAATTGTGGATTATGTGGATGCTGCACAGTTGTTGCTGTGCTGTTGCTGTTGGTGTTGCTGTGGCAATGTGAAAGAGGCTCGTTTAGTTGCTGTTTTTGGCTGGCATGCACAATAAATTGTATTTAAAATGAAAGAAGCTGGCAGCATCTAGTGCCAGCTCCAACTAACGTGCTTGCAAATTCCAGGCACGTGCGAATTCATTCTGATCTCTCTCAGCTTAAGGATGAAGAGAAGACAGCAGCCAGCAGGCAGCAGGCAGGACACGATGTTTGCCTTTTGACGTTTACAAATTACCCACAGCTGGCACTGCCAAATGCCAAAGCATATTCTAGTGTGTGTGTGTGTGCTCGGGGTGCTATATTAAACGTACATATGTTTAAAGCCAACTGACACAACATCATCTCCTCGCTCTGCTGTCCGCTGTCAGAACAAGTACAAACATGTGGCACACTTACATTTGTCAGTGTGACTGCGACTCATGAGTGCGAGTGCCCCATATGAGTGTTTTGTGAATGAATACCATTCATACCTTCCTGCTGCCAGTTAGTTTTTGTACCTGCTATCCCAATACGGTAGATGGGTTTTATAACTTTGTGGCAACTTAGTATGAAGCTTTGGTTTCCTATTTGGTATATTTCCCACTCTATGACATATTTTGAATGTAGAACAGTGTAGTATATTTGGTATTGCTGTATTGCTCTTAATGACAATATGAATGTAGTACTAAATCAATATACCAAATATACCAATTCTATATATACCATATATACCCTTTGATTTGATTGACTTTTTGTATATATTCTGCGGTATATTAATTCGGTATATTTTGAAATAAAAACTGCACTGTTTTGCTCTTAATGGCAATTCAAAATACTAAAATACACCCATTCAATATACCAAATATACTCTTCAGTATATTAATAGTATTTTTGCGGTATATTAATATGGTATATTTTAAAATTAATAAATGTAGTACCAATTCAATATACCAGATATACCATTTGGTATATTTTTTTTTAGTATTTTGGGGATCTTTATACGGTACATTTTGAAATGAATACCGCATTGTTTTGCTTTTATTAAACTTAGATGGCGGGTATCTCACAGTCGAGCACGCTTAACTGTAGCTTTTTTTCTGGTTTGCCTCTTGTTGTTGTGGCGCTTGCATAATTCAGTGAGCCTTCGGTCTCATCATCAAATTGAGCGACCCACCTCGTTAGTCTTGTAAAACGATGTCAAAATTGTCTGCAGCCAAACATTTGTTGTTTCAATTATTTAAATGTAATTTTCCAAATTGTACTTACTTTTACGCTTCAAATTCGAAAACAAAACGCAAATATGCTTTACACTTTTTTTGCGAGGGTTGCTCAATAAGTGAGTGGAATGTGACTCAACAGTTTTCATATGTTGCAACAATCTAGTTACTGAACAGTCCTCGTGTATGTATTATTTACGAGACATTTATAGAAATTGATTTCTTTGACTGTCATGAGATGCAATTGTTTTGGCCCTCATTGTTGTGCTCAATGTCCTTGTGCCACATTGCGTGCAATTAAGCACTTTGGCTGCCAAACAATAAATGAATGAAAGACATTCCGTTCACAGTTCGTTTGGGGAGTTCATTTAACGTCTCAAATATATATTTTAATTGCGAGCCAACTCTTTTGATTTTTCAACGCACAGTGCACAGTGCACAGAGCAAAGAAACATTCCTCAAGGGCCACCGGCAAGTGGCAATTATGTCCTCACCCGGCCATTGAGTGTGCACTCGAAGAGGCAAAAGGAGCACCTCCCCCCCTCACCTCACCGTGATGTTGACAAGACCCAAATGCATTTAATTTCTTAAAGAGGCGCGTAATTAGTTTGCCGCTCCATGCTCTCCATGCTGCCAAGCACTTGTGCTTGTACTTATACTCGTACTTGCAGCACTCGCAGTCGCACTCATAGTCATACTCATATTATGCAACATAATTCGAGGCGCCTCGGCAGCAGTTGGCTTGGCTTTTCGGGTTTCTTTGGTGCCGCCAGTGTTGCCTGCTTCGTTGCCGCCTCGTTGCAACAGCGGCCACTAATGTGCCTCTTTGAGGTTTCGTAATTAATGTTTAATTGCTGCGAAACTTTGCTTGAGGTTAGCCTTGCATTTCCCCCCCATACACACACACATATCTACACTATGTAATTTTTCCTCATCCGTTGCGTTGCGTTATTAAAATGCCTTCCACTATCTGGAGGCCAACAATGCACAATATATATTTTTGGGGCCGAGCCCATAAAACTGTTTGCTAATTGCAATTATGCGTTAATTAATAAATCGTAGATAAATGTTTGATGCTCAACATTTAGTTCATTCATTAATTGTATTTCCCAAAAATTGTTTACGCGTCGTATCTGCAATATTTAAATTGTGCCACATCACAGGAGGGGAAGTTGCAAGCTTAGCTGGGGGCGCGGTCATGGCGTTTATGTAGAAAGTTTAATCGTCAAACTAAAACGCTTAGAAAGTGGAAATGTAACTAATTTACTCAACACAGCAAACACAGTGCACACGCTCGAAAGTTTTGGGTCATTTGCGCATCATAATGATAAAAGTTGTCAGTGCCGTTGGCCATGCGAAAGGTGTTTGCCGCAACCCAACTTTTTGGCCCGGGGGCAAAGGGTTAAACACACACACACAAGTATACATATATGTATGGATAAGTGAACTGCGTTTGATTATTGCTGTAAAATTGATTAATTGAAAGGGATTCGCATTTCACATCTCAATGGCCGCTGCTACCTTTTCTCGCTTTTTGTAAATAGAAACGGGCAGAGCATAATAAAAAGGATATATGCGAAGAAGTGGAGGGGGGGGGGGGGGGGTGGATAGAATACACTTGAATGGCAACATTGAATATGCAGACGCTCGAGGAGTTCACATGTTAATTAAATAGAAAGCCCAAACAGATGCCGCACAACACTGCGTATGCGTGATGCAAGGCACTCGACAAACTCAAGTTGCGTCAAGATGAGTTGAGTCGAGTTCAGAGCTCTGCTCAGTTCTGTTCACAGTTGAAGGAGAATTTGTTTGGCAGACGCATTGAATTGCGGTTTATGGATAAGCACCACAGATGCGAGCGTTGAGAGATAGGGACTGGCAATAGCAATAGGTTGGAGGAGGAACGAGGAGCGCGTCAAGTGCTACTCAAAATTTGCAGAATTCATTTATGCAAATGAAGTGGCTTTTATGACGCCGCCTTCTCAGCATGCACAAGAGCCAACTACACTCGCAACAAGCTGCCGAGAGTATGAGTACGATGGAGAAGCTAGAAAAAAAAAAAAACAAAAGAAGCTAAACAGTGAGAAAGCAAGACAGAGGGAAGTAGTAGACAAGTAATGAATGAAATTTGAGCAGATTATTCAGTTCCTTTTGCGCAACAATTAAACAATTTACGTACATTTTCGAGTACTCTAACATTTTGCTAACTAATTACGCTTGGGATCATCAGCATTTCGTATATAGAGAGCTAAGGGTGGGCGGCAACGGCGCCCCCGGGGGAATCTCCATCCATATTGCATCTGCTGCTGCTGAGTTGAGTTTGAGTCTGAGTTCATTTGCAGTGATGAACCTGAGCACACGAAATGAATACATAAAGCACAATTAGTAGCTGTTGCTGTAGCTGAAAGAACCTGAAAGTTTCAATTGATTCAATAGACTGATTTGGTGCTGCACTTTTGGAAATCTGTTTAAGCATTTTAGTTACTATTGAGTCTATGTTGCTTCAGATAAATGCTTGACCCATTGGTCATTGTAGTATTATTCACTTTCTCTATTCCATCTGTAACTGTGCCTCTTAAACGCTTCTCCCACAAGCAATGAATAAACTGACAAATAGTTAAACTTTCAATGCTTAAATTCTTGCTTATATAATACAAAGATTAACTGATGAATATTAAATATCAATTGCTTCAAGTTTGCTTGAATTTAATTATCGCAATCGCACTTTGTCAACAGCGTAAAATGTTTTATAAGAGCTGATCACATGGGAGGGTTGTTCGTACTTCTCTTTCGTAGTTTAGGGCTTTGAGGTCTGCGTTCTCATTTCCCAAATCACTTGCAAACCTCTGCACACTGATTTCGAATGGCAGCTGGAAAGGTCGTATACGATATAAATGCAACAAATCTAGGTGTAATATGCATGTGGAATCAGCGAAGCTTTTACGATTTGGCCAACGGGGATTATGTGCTCAACGGTTTTGTGCAACTGTCGCTGTCAGTGAAAGCGGGACGACAGAGAGAGACAGAGAAAGATAGAGAGAGAGAGTGTCAGACGAGCCAGTTGTTGATTAAATAAAAGTAGAATCATCACAAAAAAAAAAATGAGGAAAAAGTCGGCAGCTAAAGTTGAACAAAAGGCAAAATGCAAAATGAAAACTAAACTAGAAAAAAGTTTACTTTGAACATCGATTCCCAGGACATTTTTTAGTGCACGGCAGCAACTAGTGAAAGAGCGAATAGTCATCGTGTAAAAGAGATGGAGTTAGAGAGTGGGAGAGCGGGAGAGAGCCAAAGTGAGAGAGAAGCTCTCAGAGTGCAGCGAATAAATAATTCAGGCCGAAATGTCAAACAGCGTCGTCTAAGGATGATTTCTGCGGAAGTTGTTGCCAACGTACTCATTCTCTCTCTCGCTCTAGCTATCTCTGTCTCAGTTCTCCCTTCCTGGCTAGAACTTTGGAGCATGAATAAGTAAATACATTGTCTGGTGCCCTCAGCCTCGTTCTCACTGTCGCTGCACACCAAAGTCCGTTGCTCTTCATTGTTAAAAAGTTGTTGACGTTGATGCTCGCTACGTGTAAAAAAGGTGAACAACATTTGTAGACTCGCAATTGAAGTGACGTATCACACGATGCCGTCGCCGCTTAGCTATTCAATTTACCCCCAGCCCGTCACTTCTTCTTCTTCTTCTTCTTCTTCTATTCCAAGCCCACGGGGCGTCATGTCGTCTGTCGGCCAAAGTGACTTCTGGTGACGCACACGTCGCAATTATTTGCAGCAAGTTGAAATTTATACGCCACAAAACTTTATTCCACAATACGAGTGCACACGCACATTTGCTCTTTCTCAATTTCTTTAATCTGCGGCTCTAAACAAATATATATATATCAAACTGCCACAAGAAAGTAAAACACAAACAAAGTGTCAACCCCTGTATTTTGGGGTTGCTCATTACTTGATGTGAGTTTATTAAAAAAAATGTGCAACCATCTCACAATATTGAATAACAAGTCAGAATGCTATAGAAGAGTGTGGTCGACTTTAGGATACCCGCTGCCCGGTATTAATATGAAAATATACAAAATTAATATACGACAAAAATATTATATATATACCAATGGGTTTTTTAGGTATATTGACACAGTACTTCATTCAAATAAGTAAGAAAGCTGTGCGGCACGATAAGATTTTGAATAAAAGCACAACAGTAGAGTATTTTAAAATATACCAAATTAATATACCACAAAACTACTAAAAATATTTCAAATTCTATGTTTGGTATAATGATATAGTACTACTTTAAACAAATATACCAGATTGCCAGTCACAAGACCTAAGACTCACAATAACTAGTACTAAAAGTATACCAAAAGCTATATTTGGTATATTGATATTGTACCACATATGCCTTCTACTTTAAAACTAGTATAGTATTACATTTATAATATATACCAGATTGTCAGCTAAAGAATCTAAAATCCGTATTAAGTTATACTAAAAATATACCAAAAGCTGTATTTGGTATATTGATATTGTACTACATACATATGCCTTCAGCCTGTTACATTTCATGGAGGCACGAAGTTATAACACCCTTCTATCTTATTGGTAGCGGGTATAATAGCATCCGACATCAAGGCTTAAAAATCACAACACTTGACGCACAATTCGAACCCCATTGGAAACCACCCCCCTTGGCGTTATGGCATAACGGAAATCCATGGGAGCTTTTGTACACTTTTTTTCTCTTCTCTTCTCTTTTCGCCCCTCGAGACGACAGTTACCCCTAGTCCAGGCCTCAAGCTGTTGCCACGCCATACGTTTGACCGTACGACATCCCTCAATGTGTCGCCAACGGCAGGGGGTTGTTTACCCTCCCCCCCCCCGGCCCTCTTTCGTTTATTGCCTTCCATTTCATTTTTGGTTTTTTTTTTGTCGTCTTGGCTTTAGTTTTTGTTTGTGTTGTGCAACTGTTGCTTCTGTCTCAGCTTCTGTATCTGTGGGTCTTTTGTTTTGTTTTTTTTTTGTTTTGTGTGTGGTGTCTGCTGCATTTTGTTGTCGCATCATTAATTTTGTACAGTTATTTGCTTGCAAGCATTCCCAATAGCAGCAGCAGCCATCGCTCATCATTCCAGAGCCGCTTTTAGTCGTCGTGAATGTAACTCATGTCACGCCTTTGTATCGGCCACTCATAAATTTTGATAATGTGTCAATTTATGAATGGGGCCCCATTGGCTTGTCGCCTGTCCATATTTCCGAGGGGATTGTCTCGCTGTCAGCATATTGATTGTTTTATTGATGGGCCACACACAACAGCATTAAATAGATCCAATAGCAAAACACATACACACAGAGCTAGAGAAAGAGAGACACAGAGAGATGGAATTAAATGGAGAACTTGATACCTACAACTATCTTGGTTTTTTATTTTATTCCAATTCCTGCTGAATGCAACTTGCTTGTGAGAAGAGTTGAGATGATTAAACAGATTACGAATTTAGTATGCTAAGCACACACACCGAGAAATTTCTCAGGGAGTTTTCCCCATGCAAAGTGTCGTTTTAATTTGAGCACTCAGCGCAGCCATATTAAATTATGCAGAGGCGAATGTTTGTTCAATTAGAGCAAATACCAATGTCAGAGACTAATTAATGGATAGACAGCATCATGATTAACTCACATGTGTGAGACTGAGACGGAGAGTGAGAGAGTGAGAGAGTAAGAGACATTGGCAATCGGACTAATTAGCAAATTACTTTCGAATGATTCTCGAATTTGAACAAAAACTATGATCTATAGGTTATGGGTTGTACTTTCCTTTCACTGTGTGATTTATGCACGCTCTCCACTCCGCTTAATATATAAACTAAACGAGTAAATGAGCAAATGAGCAAATGAATAAATGGATCCTGACCGATACGCGGAGACAACTCACGCACATTTCTATGTATTCATTTGTTTGTAATTAGGGATTAAGTGGGATTACAACCATCAATATCAATTATTCGAATGCCCCACCACATGCCAATGTATTAGTTGGCCTACATGTGTTTATTACAATTTACGCACAACTAAAAGCCGCCCAAAACGAACACAAAACAACAAACAAAAAAAAAGAATACAATTAGCAATGAGCAAATCTTCGGTAGACGACACGAAAATACCCTATAAACAATGATATTCGTAGTAAATGAAGATATTCTCAACATTTGTATTTGTCCATCGTCCACACCTGTGATTGTGCTATCTTTTGTGCAGGGTATTAAAACCAAAGTTGCCATTATTTAGTATGCGAAAGGAAGGAGGAAAAAAACCAATAACAATAGTCAGGACACAATGCATTATATAAATTAATGTTGATTTAATGGAATGCATATTCATTTGGCCCCACCATCCACGCTTCGCTCGCTTTGTGCGTATTTAGTTAATTGCAATTAAAGTCGTCGCCCCCCAAACTGGACTTTGGGTGAATGGTAAATGCCCCCTGGCAAATGCCCCAATTTATGTGCGTATCGCAGATAGAAAACCTCATAAAGGAGAGTGCGTTCAGTGTGTTTCTGTGTCTTTGCGATATAAATCCTCTTATGGCCTGACCGCATTCTAAGCAGATGAGTTTCGATCTGAAAGCTGACAGTTGATTCCACAAATTAGACAAATGCCTAAGTCGAGCTCGAATCAATTACTTAAAGATACATTGGTTTGGAAATCTAAAATCTAGAATTGTGTACATTAATAAAACAATCAATTTAAATGAATACAAATGGAACTTTTACCTAATTTCATATCAAAACTTTCGAATAAATGAGCTACACATAATTGAAGTTCTTTAGATATTACGTATACGTATTCTCAATGCAATCAATTGAGTGTTTTAGTCACTTCAAATTGCGAATTGCACCTGAGGCTTCTATTACTCCAACGATGGCAAAGCTTTTCTCAATTTCCATTATGTCATCGCACTTTGCATGCACTTTGTTCTTTGCTAACAAAAAAGAATTGCAAATTACATGTGTCCTTGTAATTATTTTTGCCGCAGGCTATGACAAGAAGGAGCCAAGGAGCACAATCACGAATGTTTTGGGCGCATTTTATAAAGTCATTTGGGATTCTCTTTCATTTCGTGCTCTAATTTAACAAAATTAGCAAATAAAAAAGTTTCTTTTCCGCAAAATTACACAAATGTAATTCAAAATGGCCCCGCACCAACAAAAGCCAAAGCCAAAAGTCAAAGTGCCAAGACGAGAGGCAGAAGGCAGCAGGCAGCTGGCTGCTGGCGAGAAAGCAATAGAAGGCAGACGACAGCAGGCAGAAGGCCAAAATGGAGGGCCACCCGTAGTTAGAAGGTGATAGAGAGAGAGAGAGAGCAAGAGCTCATTTCGAGCGAAACTTTTTGAAAATTGTATGATAATTTAAATATACAAACAAATTGTGTGGCACTTTCAATAAAACTTTTGCCATTTGCCTTCAGCTGTTGAGTTGTTTGCGGGGCCAGTTGAGTTATTAGCGTATTAAGTGTAAACAATGCGACTGAGCAAATAAACCGACTCTCTCTCACTCACATGATGATGATGATGATGATACACAAGAGCCGTGAGGCCGTGACGTGGCGCGTTCAAGTGACTGTCAGGCGTTCATGATTGATCGAACTGACAACAACAATGCGCCAGGCAAAGCGCAACGGCAACGGCAACAGCTACGGCCACGGCTATGCCAAATCAATCTTCAAAAAATCCCCTTCTATCGATAATACTCATACCAACAACACTCGACTTCTTTGCAATGCGCGATGTATGCAGCAATTTTCGACGCTGTCAACTTCAAAAACAGAAAATGCCACATTTGCATGACAGCTCAATTCGTGAAATATTCGACAATGAATCCCCCCGTGAGTGGCTCGCTCTCTAACTCTCTCCCCCTCTCTGTCTCCCACTTGCTCCCTATTTGTATCCATGTGTGGCATTTAGTTGAACTGACATTTTTAAGGGGGTATATCAGGCTTTGCCTTATGATGGACTTCAGTGATGAACTATTGCTTTATATGAAAGATTCAAAAAGTAAGAGCTAAGCAGCTGAGATTTGCAATCAACACAACTATCTTAAAGTGCTCGCTAAAGTTAGTGATCAATAATGGAATACCATTAAAAAAAAGATAGAGTGCGATTTCAATATACTGCAAAAAATACTAAAGTTTACCAAATGTTATATTTGGTATATTGATATAGTACTACATTCAAAATATAATATAGAGTAATATACCAGATTTTCAGTCAAAGCAAAAATACTTAAATATACTGCAGGCAACATTTGGTATATTATTATTTTTATTATTTCTTAAATAAGTTATACAAAACATTTTAAAATATACCAAAAATATACTAAAGGCTATATTTGGTATATTACTATAATACTACTATGATTTCCTAAATAAGTTCTACAATTTCTATCCGATCGCAACCAAACGTTTAGCACTCATAAATAATATTCTTATTACGACTTCATCGCCACGACTCTTGATGCTGACCAAGAATGTATATACTTTATATCGAATAATTGTTTATAGGGTAACGTTTATGCTGTCAATCCGATTGCTTGCTGTTCAGACAGTATTATGTGATATTCAAGAGGTGTGCATGGTCAATAGCCGCAGTGCTTGCTGCCTGTTTGGTTGATCTGACTGTTTGCCTGGCAGTTGTTTGGTCGCTGCATCTGGTCACGTGAGTGTATGAGTGTGTGTGTGTGTGTGTGTGTCTGTGTGTGTGTGTGTGGGCATTTGTAATAAATATTTGACGCAAAGACTTTTTAATGGTTTAACTGCAGTGGAAATGACACCAAGCCGCACTTAAAATGCCAATTTTCGACTGGCAAAACCACAATTAATACGCCGTAGTTCTTCGCCATGTTGTTGCTGTTGTTGTTGTCGATGTCATTACACATCTTGTTGCTGCTGCCATCTGTCTCTCGTCTCTCTCACCAGAGATGCAGTGGCAACTGGCAGCAACTGTCAGCCGGCAGTTGGCAGTTGGCAATTTCAGTGCGGGGCCAATGCAATCAAAAAGGATTCACATCCGCAATATCAGCGATGACCTCAAAAATCAACATTGGGCCGACTCTCTCTCTCTATCTACATATGTATAGTATATCTCTCTTTTTCTCGTTCTGGTCGAGCGAAGAGCCAATTTATTTGTTGACCCGTGGGCAATGCAGTCAATTTTTCGTCTGCCTGACCAACTGACTGACTCTCATTCCCTTTCACCCCTTTTCAAGCTGCACAAACTTGCAATCTCTGCCAGCTGAATTTCTGTTCATTTGTCCATCTGTCTGACCCTTGTGCTGTTACTGTTGTTGTTGTTGCTGGCCAGTTTGTTTGGCTTTGGCTGGAAATAAACCTTTGAGTCGCAATTTTTACGTTCGACTGCGGAAGACCACAAAATAATGACAGGAAATTATCTCAGAGGAAAGAATATGGTAGCTCGGCTGGCAGATTGGCTTGCTGCTCGACTGGCGCCTATATATGACAGCACCTGCTCCCCATTCCTGCTGATGATTCCTCTACAGCTGCTGCTGCTGCTGCTGCTGGCTGCCATCCAAAACAATTTCACTGTGTTGTGATTACGACTTTTGTCTGGTCGGCACGCTGACAACAGCCAAACTAAAAGAGCCAGTTTGTTTTTGCTCGTCTTTATTGGCTTTTCGTAATCTGCTGCTGCTCTTGCTGTAGGCTTCTTTCCCTTTTAGGACTAGCATTTTGGGTAGGCCGCTTTGTGTGTCGACTAATTTGCTGCAATTTACTGAGCTTTCAGCATGCATAGCTGCAACCAGTGCGCAGCAAAACCAATTTTTTTAATTGAAAAATTAAATGCAACACTTGAGTGCCGCCGTTGCCGCTGCCGCTGTCGACACCGACAGAGGAAAAGTTTGCTGCAACAACTTTTTACACCTGCAGTAGTGGCGGGGCAAGTAGAAAATCGAGCAAGTTTTATAATTTCGTTAACATCAGCAAAAGGCAAACGCGTCGTCCTACGTCCCACGTCCTGAGAGCAAAAAAAAAAAGCGAAACAAAACAAGAAAAACGCTTTGTAAAAGTGTAAAGTTTTGTTTCATGTTTTGGTTTCTCGTTAAAAGGTATTTCGGTTGTTCTTTGTTCTTTTTGTTATTAACCAATTTGCCAAAGTGCGCTCAAGTTTACGACAAAGGCGCAAATAGTGCGTGCAAGCGAGAGAAACGAAGAAAATGATCATAAGAGGACGCAAAAAAAAAACTTTAAATATTGAAATGAATTTATGGAAAGAGGCCTAAAGACTCAAAAGAAATAGTCAACAAGTAAGAAAGCTACAGCTATCCACAATCATTTTAAAATATGCCAGATTCATATGGTCAAAAAAGTACAAAAATATACCGAAGTTTATATTTGGTATATTATTGGAATACTATTAACATTACTTAAAGAAATTATACAAAATATTTTAAAACATACCGAATAGATATACCAAAAATACAAAAATATACCGAATCTTGGTATTAAAATAATACCAAAATATTTTCAATTTTTAATTGAACAAGTTTTCTTTTTTTTTCTTTTCAGAAATATATACTCGATGGTAAGTTTATTGCATTGATATTAATACTAAGTAGTTGTTTTAATGGACTTACACTAGATATTGTGGTGCAAATAGCATGCAACAACTGAGCTTAATTGTTGAGTCTCACAAAAGACACACGACATTGTAACTAAATATATTTAAATCCTGCTGTGTGTGTGTGCTTGTGTGTCTGTTGAGTAGTTGTTGCTTTTAGCGGACGTGCGACTTTTATCCAGGTGAAAGGTGTTAATTGAGTGGCTTCATTTGCTCCAACGGAAATGCCCATCAATTAAGGTAATCACGCAACAAAGTCACACCGCATGCCACGCCCCCAAGAGGCAGAAGCCAGAGCCTGAACCTGAAGAGCTGAGCCAAAATGTCCGACTGTTGTCTGTGCTGTGGTCGTTGGCATTAACGACGACCGTCTAAAAAACTGCGTGACTGACACGCTCCTCGTTCATTTCCCATTTCCGCATTCACATTCACTTCCATGTTCACGTTCACGTTCACGTTCTCGTTCTCGTTCATGTCGCAAGTCCAAGTCTGGCTGCCCATTGGAGCAAAGGGAGTGAAGGGCAGGGCAGGGCAGAGGACGGTCGGGACATTTTTGGGGGCTGGTGTTGGCTTTTGTGCTTGGCTTTGTTAGTCTGACACAAAAGGCAAAAAGCGCTACTAATTGGCCGGCTAACTGAAAGTGGCTGCGGCTTTTCCTATTCACATGTCAATCAAAGCGGCAGCTACACACACACACACACACACTCACAGGCACCAATACATACGCACACCCATTTGAGCATATCAATTTCAAAAGGAAAAACTGTTGAGAAAATTTTGCGACTCTCCCGCTGTGACAATCAATTCATTACCAAGCGTCAGTTGACAAATTTTCAAAATGCCAAACACAGTTGTATTCGAACACAGCTTGAATTTAGCATACGTCTCTGTCTCTGTCTTTAGCTTTGCCTCCTCTCTCTCTCACTCTTTCACTCTCTTTTGCAATGCAAATATGGCGAGAGAGAGAGCATAAAGTGTGCGCTGTGAAACGTGCTGCAACATCAAATGATGAGATTATCGTAAACTCGAGCAGCCGCCATAAACCAAAAGCGAGTGAGCGAGTGAGCTGAGGCCGTCAGTGCCTCAGTTCCTCAGTGAGTCTGGGCTGGCAGTAAAAAACGCTTAATAGTCCATTAAAGGGATTAACACAGGGCCCAAATAGGCGAACAAATTCCTCGACATGACCCACGACAGTCCTTCACCTCCTGCTCCTACTCCTGCTTCTGCTCCTGCTCTTCAGCTGGTACAAAAATCAAATAGCAATGATTGCGACTCGGCCAATGCTGCGTATGAGCGATATTGAAATGTATAGAAAGAAGCAGCAGAATCGAATTGTGCCGCATGTCCTGCCATTCGTCGCAGGCTTAGCATAGGCAAATTAAACTAAGCTCGCCAAATGGCGTTTCAGTCACGTTTCAAGTAATTCGCCAAATGGCTCCAACTCTCCATTCCCGCTTTCTGTTCTCTGCTCTGCGAAAAGCAAACCAAATGCGAAGCATAAACACATGCAATAAGTACAAATGAAACAAAAACACTGCGAGAATTGAATACACTTGGAAAAGAATGTAATGTAAAGAGAAACACAATATCTTATCAAAGCAAAAATTGAAATGATGAAGCAAATAAATAATTGTATAATCAAAACAGGTATTTGTTAAAGAAGGAAATGCGAGTCCTTATTATGTTTAATGTTTTCTTCCTTAATACTGAATGAGTCAATGTCTTCATTAAGAAGTGTATGCTAGCACTGCGCAATCAGTAAATAATGCAATAAAAATGGCATAAAAAATAAAACGGGCTCACACACACACTCACGCACAATAACATAACAGGCAAATCATAGCTAAACAAAAAAAGAAAAGAATGAAATAACAACAACAACATAAAGCGAAACAGCAAGAAATCATAAATGTAATTGAAGAATTTTATGCGTCAACCATTTGGGCTAAGGGAAGGAGAAGTGGATACCAGGGATGGGTGCTAAAATGGAAATTCCTTCCTGCCCTTCCCTCTCTCTCCCTCTTCTCCGGTGAATGTTGTGCAAATAAAAGTTGAAATTGTCGCAAATTCAAAGAATAAAACAAGAAAATTTCCACAAAGCGCGCAAAACTGAAAAAGGCGTTTGCCGCGACACGCCCCCCTCCCCTCCCCACACACACACACACACAGCAGCCCCTCGTCAGTCAAAAATTTGAGACGCTTCCCTCGCACCTTGGAGTTCTGGGAGAACCTTTAACACGATACGCGTATGACGTTGACGCTTTTCCATTTCAACTTTCCGCGACAGCTGTGGGATCTGCTGTGACACATTCACCCACACACACACACACACTCGCACACACACACACACGCACACACACATATGTAGAATGGGCGCCCGTTCGGTTTATTGCCAGCAATCAATTAAAACGGCAAAGTCATTTGTGACAAAAACATTCACAGACATTTGACTTTACCCCTGGCATCCGCCGTAGAAAATCGATATGTGTATTGTACTAACATACATATACACACACACTTATGTACATACACATACACGCATGTGTACTGTAATATTTCAATGTCATGCAGCTGAAAGGCCAAATGGAAAGAGGCAGAAAGGCAAAACAGAGAGAGAGAGAGAATGGGAATGGGAGTCATTTCTGTACTGACTGCAATTGCTGAAGCGACTGAAACAAAGAAAGTGCCAAGGACATTCGGCAGTCGTGTTAAAAGCATGAAAATATACTTCATACTTTTTTGCCTTCAGCAAGCCGACAACACATTCAAAATTTCATGAATTTGTTGTAAGGAACGATTCTTCAATGTCTCACTTATGGAAGAAACGAACAAACGAACAGCGTTATGTGAGCTATATTCGCTAAAGACAACTTATTCCGAAGAAATTTTAAAAGTTATGAGGGAAATAATTTGGTAGAAGAAAAATGATACTTACTACGGATCTTTGTTGCATTGGTTGACAATCTGGTATATTTTGCGTTCTATGGTATATTTTGATTGTGATACTATATCAATAAACCAAATATAGCCTTTGGTATATTTTGCACTCTATGGTACATTTTGAATGCATTGAATACATTAAAAATGAATTTCGTATAGAGAACTTTATTGAGCAATTCATTTTCTTTAGACACTTTATGGGAGCATTGAAAAATCGTCCCTAAATTCTATAGTTATACTCAAATAATGAAATCGCTTTTTATCAGCATTGCAAGTAATACAGCTTAGACCATTAGCGGCCTTATCATCATGACAGCTGTCTTCATCGATTGCTTGTGTCCTCGGAATGTGTACCAATTGATGCCATAACCATGATTGTGGTTTCCCCAAGCTCCAGTTAGAAGACTGCGAATATCAGGAATTAGAATCAATGTAACCATAAAATGAAAACTCTATTCACACCTTTCGTGACAAGCATGATACCACCAGCCACCTTTATAGGCATCGACACAGGGCCTCTCTGGCTGAAGATCATTATGACGATCAACGGTAGAAAATTTCATTTTAAAATGTTTTTCGAATGAATCCCCAGCAGTTCCTATGCCCTTGCTCAGAGTGTTTAACGCATAATCTTCTTCCTCGCTTGCGATTCCAAATCTTTCGTACGTTTCAAAACGTACATCGTTTTCGAAATCCTGAACCTTCACTAGCAGCTCCATAGTATTCTCCGATGTCAGCGCATGGATCTTATCTAATCCCAAAATGAACTCGCCATCTAAATTCCCGAAGCCCTTCTTGTAAATGTTCCATTTTCGATGAAAGTTCTCAGTGCCATCAGAACGACGCAAAATGACGGTCCAACCACCTCCTCGAGTTTCCGCATCGCAATATACTCGAAAAGGTTTATCACTGAAGCTGGGAATAAGGATATTGTGGATTCCACTCGTTGTAATATTGGCACAATTTCGACCAAACAATTCCTGGATTTGTTGATTTGATTTTTGCTGTCGCTTTAATTGCTCTCTGAAATAAATTAATGCATTTTTTAATCTAAAAAGAGATTGAACTTTGCATGCTTACTTTAAGTCGAGAATCTCCGATTTAAGAGATAGAATTCCAATCGTCTTATTGTGCTCGGTGTTCTGAACAGCAGCAGCAGCGTAAAGAATCGTTGAAATAATACATATTGTGGTAAGCAAGAATTTCATGATGTCAACTGCAATAAAGTCGTTAGAAAACTGAGCTAAGTTGCATATGATCCTCTTATATTTATATGAAATGCGAAGCACTGTTATCTCTTAAAAAGTGTTTAAATATCAATGCAATGATATTTGCACATGCACGAAATGAAGTTATCCATTGATCGGTCTCTGAAAGAAGCTCTTTCAAATATAATTCAAATATGAAAACACAAACACCCCTAAATTGTAGCTTAATAATACTTTTAACAATTGCTGATCATTTATTTTGCATTCGATCGGTAGTAAATAAAAAATGTTTTTTTGCAAGATTATTTTTATTTCGAAAATAATTTGATAATCTTCGACGAGCTTCATTCAGCACTTCGGACGACATTAGCAAAGTGTTTGCTCTATAAATTAAACAAACAGAGACTTCGGGAGCAATTTCCAAATTCAAAGTAAACAGACGGGTGCTAAGGCTAGGGGCGAATCGTTCGTTGGCTGGTCACTCAGAGCCATGGTCGAAGCCAAATCAAATGTGGAACTGCTAATATAAAATGTACACAAACGGAAGAGTTAATCCTTATCGACAATTTGACATCAGCAATTTTCGATGCTTTTGCTTTCAAATAACGGAAACCATTAAGTTGTCACATGCACATGCAGTTTCACGATAATGCGAAAAAAATCGACCATAGCAACGGTTAAAGTGACTGACTAGCAGCTACCCTTAAACATTTATTAACTTAGGTTTAGTTGAAATTTATAGAGGTGAAGAACTAGTGATAGTGGGCGTTAGTGCCATCGATAGTCACCGATGATTTTGACATATTGCCGCTTGTCTTGTATTCTTTGCTGAAGTCAAGGTATTTAGCAAGTTTTTTGACCTTTGTTCCATTTCTTTACGTTTTTTCTTTATTGCTAACGATTTAACACAGATCAATGTCAGCTATCAAAGTGTCTGTTGCTATCGATAGTGGCTCGATTGTACAATCGATTATTCTTCATATTGACATAATATGTAAAGAGGAGTACAATATATATATTAAGATGAATGATTTTCAATGTTGCATATCCGCACAATAGTCAGGCTATGCTTCAAATGCTTTCGCCAGTTTACAGGGTATAGAAACAGCATTGAGCGACTGACCAACTCTCGAATAGAGAGAAGGAGCTGGAGGAGTGGAGCCCCAACCATGAGCACAGACTGCGAGCTGTGTCCAATTTCAAATGTTGTGGCCAATATATGAGCTTGTCTCTCTGTGTGGGTTTTGTGTGTGTTGGTTTTGGGGCTGGGGCTGGGGCAAAGCTGGCGAATGCCACAAGTGGTCATTCAGACAAATGGCCAAATGGCGGCGCTCATGAATAATTCAGATTTTAAATTGCATTTATGCAAATGCCATGCGGATGCTTGCAGATTTTCGCCGATGGCTGTCGCGAAACGGAGGCGTCACTAGCACCAGCCAGCAGTGCCACCAGGCGGCATGCAGCAGGCGGCAGGCGGCTGGCAACCGGTGCCTGGTTGCCGGCAAACGGGGGCACCCGGATCCATCCTGCCATCCAGCTTCTGGTGACGCATTTGCAACTAAATGCCCCGAAAGCTGCGAGTTTTTCGCTAATGCACAATTTGTATGCGTCAACACTTTCGTCAGAGCCGACGGACAAACGACGAGGCGGGGATCCGGGCCAGGGATTGCATTAATTTTTATCAACGCAAATATCAAAATAGTGTTGATAGGCAGCAGCAGATAGGAGCAGTAGGAGGAGCAAGCAGCTTAAAGCCAAGTGAATCAGTGACCCGTCCAGGACCTGAACATAAAATGCTCCACCTGCTTTTTTGCTCCACTCAACTCTTTGCCAGCTGCAGATGCTGGTGTGTGTGTGTGTGTGTGTGTGCCAGCGGCAGATGTTTGCTACAGGTTCGTGGAGTCTCGGTCTGCAAACTTGCAGATTTATTGCCCAGAAACTTTTATTGCCTCTAAGAATACGTACGATGAGCATCGCAGAAGTCGCAGAGATAAAGATGCAATCTGGAACTTGTTCCCCAAACTGCAGAAGCACTCATCATTTGGCTAGCAACTGCTTCTGCTGCTGCTGCTTTGTGTGAGGCGCCATTTGCTTAGCCAAATGGAACCCAAGTATCTGCTATTAAATGACAAAAGGTTTTTCCTTAATTAGCTGATTACTAGCTTCTGTCGATTAACGTACACTAACAGCAAGAAAACCTGCACAGTGTCATCACTAAAGACTTTAACGATACTATCGCGATAGTCTTAACGGAACTTTTAAAGAAATATAAGTTTACTAAGTTCCTTTTGCTATTATTTTTGATTATATTTTGTATAATCAGCTAATATTATCGATTTTGTAAGCCATCGAGTAATAGAGGGGGAGAACTATCGATAGCGATATTCAACGATAGTCAATGTTAAGCCATCACTAGTCTCGATAGTAGCATTGTTCCCCACCTCTAGTACAGAGTCGAAATGAATAAGGCGACGCAAACACCGCACAGATTCTGCAAAGTCTCATCAGATTCAAGGCTGCTGTATTTGCTTAAAGTGCAGGTGGACAAGCTGGAAAAGCGACTGCTGCAGCTCAATGAGCAACGAAGAGCGGGCAATGGCAACATTGTAATTGGACCAAATGGCACGCAACTCTCGAGGAAGACGTATCTGGGCATTGATTGGACATGCGAGAAGAAGGCCACACGTGACATGTGCTTTGCGATCTTTGGCAGAAAAACGCTGGCCACACACACGCTGAGTGGAAATGCAGGACGCGGCGCGGTAATGGATAATAAGAAAGTGAAGCTGCAGCTTTCGCCAGTTAAAGTGCAAGATATCGTGCATTGTATGCAGGACAAATTCAACATCGATCTGCTGGAAGTTTATCGTTTAATTCGCAAAGTCTGCAGTGATGCTGGCCGAGCATTGAAGAATAAAGTCTGAGAAGGCTAAGAGGACAAAGCATAAAGAGGTTTTTTTTTGGGCTAAGGGGAAATCAATCAGTTGGAACATTATGGACAGAGTGCGACAGTAACACTGTGGCCTCAGCTAAATGATGCTAATCGGATTTGAAAATGAGAAGCACAACAGAGACACATCGCAAAGAAAGGGCAAAGGACTCGCAGTTGGCTGTACACAAGCGTCAACCGCCTGGAAATGGACAGCCTTGGATTTCTAGTTGTTGTTGTGCGTCACTCGATGCGAATAAATTCGAAGCGATGCGATTCGATTTAATATTCATTTATGCGACTCGAAGATAAGCACTTTATGTACGGCCTTTTACTAGAGAGATTGAAGGGACAGTCTATTCACATTTATTTTCATGTGTATTCTTTTCAAATGCTTGACTTAGCGATGTAGCTGGTCACACTTAATGTACCCAGCCCTGGAAGAAGACCAAATATGGGTATTTTCAAATCAAATTAAGTTTATCGTAGTAGTTGGTCACACTTAAAATACCAAACCTTTGAACGAATCCGTGTTTGTAGTTTCTTTTTGCATAATTTTCATAATATTGACTATGTAAGCAGTTGGTCACACTTAAAATACCAAACCCTAGAAGAAAAACAGATGCTGGTTTTACACTTTTTTTCGCATAAGCTTCATATTAATATTCGAAGATTTCGATAAGCAGATGTAAGCACACAAGTTTTCTTATTCTCTTCAAACACTTCAATTGAATTATTGATATCAAACACTGGGAAAATTTCCATAATATTCACATCAGTTTCATTGGGTTTCTCTCTGTGGTTTGCCACTAAGCAAAGGCGAAAGCCTGTTAAAAGCTGAGGAGGCAGACGACTTTGAGACTTTAACTGGTTCATTAAATGGCAAACAGCATCAACAGCTTTGAATTACAACCGTCAATCGAATCGAAAAGGGTAACAACAAGGCCTAAATGCGTTAGTTAGTTTCTAACCAGTTTTGTTTTTGTTTCTGGCCAGCACTTTTTGGTTGTTATTGTAACTGTTGCTGTTGTTCTGGTTGTGCGTGTGTTTGTGTGTGAGTGTAAGTGTGTGTTTATGCACATATGTTGTGTTTTCGAAATCAAAACATCATGAAATTGTTTTTCCAACATCATTTCCATGTTGGCTTGCTGCCCTGGCTATTTCCGTGCGTTTACAAAAGGGATATGAACAACATCCGGCATTTTGGCCCATAATTTCTAACAACATTTTACTACTCATTGCATTTGGCCAAGTTCTGACAGGACAGTCTTCCCCTAACTCCTCCTCCTCTCCAACAAAACATCCAGCCAAACGATTTGGTTATTACAAACTCATATATCTTGTGTTGTTGCTGCTGCGCCGCAGCAACCAAACTGACCGCAGGCCAAGGGCAACAACCGCCCTCCAACGAGATGGAGATGGAGGTGGAGATGGAGGTTGGTTTTGACCAATTTTGGGCGCTGCTAAAAATGCTCAAAATTTGCATTTTATATTAACGGAAACAGTTGTTGCCTTTGAGCGCACAGCAGAACAGAGCAGAGCAGAGCACAGCAAACACACGATAGAGCAGCTCGGCTCGTCTCTGGTTTTGTTATTGCTACAGCCGGTTGCACATTTCCCAAACAAATTTGACGCGTTTATGCATGTAAATTAAACAAATTTGATTTTAAATATCTTTTGACTGAGGCAACCAAGCTAGGAAACATGCCATATGCCAGACGAGGCCGGCCGGGTCATAAAATATATGTATGTATATATACTATTCACCCCATCAGGGGGAAAGGAAATGTGAGCCAGCTGAGACGCATTTACTCAGCGCTTTTTCCAATTTTCCAACGAGTATATTAATGCTAATGCCGACGGCCCCAAAGGAAAGCAGTTCGAAGAAGGTCCGTCAGGAAGAGTGAGAGAGAGAGAAAGAGAGAGAGAGAATCTTGCGGCAAGTTGTGGCATATTAATATTCTAATTTTAGCTTAGTCGATTTCTTGCCCCTTTTGGCTTCATCTCGTGGTCGTTGCTTAAAGTTAAGCAGCTCTCTGGACTTTGTCATTTATCACTAATAAATACTTTTCGGTTGAGCTTATTTACCTTGGCCACAAATAGAAACTAGAAGTGCTCTGTGACGAAAGTTTCGCACGTGTTGCCGCATTCAAAAAGGAGATTATGAGCGCAAGCTGTGAGTGGGGAGGAGACTGTGAAGCTGAACTGAACTGAATGGCAATCGAAGAAGAGCATTTTCAACAATAAAGTCAAACATGCTGGGGAACATTGTTGGCTGCACTTAAAAGTCCATTAATGGGCAGCATTAAGTGGACATTGTGTGAGTTTTAAGCACATTTGCTTCAATGTTTGCTCTGATCCTGGTCATTGAACGAGTCTTGGCTTAACAACTAGCCACAATGACTGACTGCGTTATGACCTATAATCAAGGCAATCGACTTGGCCAATTCAAGTTGATATGCCCTAACATTTGCAGGGTATGCGCTCACGTACGCAGAACACGCACTCGTGCAACGTGCAACATGCAACATGCGGGAGAAGAGCTTTTCATAGCAAACGTGGCGGCAATACTGAGAATTCTTTACCTTTAAGCAGCTCGAAACAAATGCAAAGCTTACGGAGTTAAGCTCTGCCCTTGCAGGGTACTAAAAACAATCAGGAAAAAAAAGCGAAAATGTTTGCAACCAATTTAAGAAATGGGCCAAAACATAATTTTGATGTTATGTTGCTGTATGTGTTTCACTTTTGGCCCTCGAGGGGATTTGCATGCAACGCAAAAAACTGACAATTGCAGCGAATTTCAATGGCTGCAAAAAGGACTAACGTTGCTTTTTGTTGTTGTTACTGTTGTTGTTGTTTGTTCGATTTTGCGCCGTTGGCTTTGAATTTACAGTTTGGCTGGGAATAAAACGCACGAATGCGCTGCACTTGCAACAGCAACAACAGCAACAACAACAGCAGCAGCAGCATCCACCACGAAAACAAAAATGACAATGGCAGGCAACAAATTTTGCAATTCCCAACAGCACTTCAACTTCCGGCCCTGCCATTTGTATACCCTGTAAACACCAAAGTGTCCAAAGTCTATGCCTAAATTCTTTGAATTTCCACAAAGCAAAGATATTTACAGTGAAAAACTAAGCTGAAACTATTTTAAATAAGTAGAGGTTATTCTTATAATCTTTGGATTAACACTACATTTTATGCTATGATTGACTTTGGGAACTTTTTCTATTTTACGATAAATTTATATAAATTTGTTCATTCTTTGGTTTGTTCTTTTTTCAATTATGGGGAATATAATTGTAAAATCATTCTTAGCTCTAATTGTAGTACTTATCAAAGGCTATAAGTTTTATCTTTACTCAAAATAAAACATATAGTTTTTTGACAAATTATTCGTTCAATTTAGTTCTGTTCAATTTTATGCTTTTTACTCTTCAATTACTATCTTCCGATGTCTTTTTATTAACTTGAGATCGTTTTTCTTCTTTCGATACTTATTCTTTTTGAATACTTATTTTATTTTAGCACTTTAGCTAACAAGATTTTTACAGCTCAAACTCACATTTTCCAATGGGTATCTATGGGGCGTGCACTCTCGAAATTTATGCACTTTTTTATGTCCGCTGTTGACAAAAGTTGTGCGCGTCACAGCCTGCGGAGTGCCCCATTGAAAATGTGACTCCATTTGAGATTTGGCCATCAACAAATGGCAAAAAAAAAAAAAGAAAATAATAGAAAAAACAGGGAAATAAAACGTAGAAAATGAAATAAAAACTTGATAAATACCTGCAACATTGCGTGTGTGTGTGTGTGAGTGTGTGTGTGTAGGTTGAATAATGGCTGCACATTTAAAGTGCCACAAAGAGTTGGAAGTATCTGCATTTGGCCTGGTTAAAACCACTTGCCAAAATCCGACAAACTGACAATTTGATGAGCACGTGTAGTGACTCTTCGAGCTGTCTATCGTCTTGTTCCTTCATCTCTCTATCTGTAGTCTTGTGGGAGCTGCATCGCAATTTGCATTTGCGGCAAAGCTTGATTCTGTGTGCAAAGTGCTAGGTCTGCTTAAGAGAGAGAAAGGGGAGGGAGAGAGGGAGTCATGCATGGTTCGTGACAGTTGCCATCAATCAAATTCTCGATAAGGAGCAAATTCAATTTTGACAAATCACAAATAGGCTTTTGTAAACTCAAATTAATGGCAGTCGAGTGTCCTCTGTCCATCCGTCTTCTCTCCTCTCCCTTGCATTTTGCTTTATTGTACTTAATTACACACACGCACATGCATACACACACACATACGCATACAAGGACAGATAGCAGGATTCATTCGTATTTATACATGATCATTTAATTACTTTGAAATGTCCTTTGCCTTGTGCGCATTTGGTTGCTCTTGAGATGCAATAGAAATTCTTGCATTTGTTTGCTTTGCCGGTACTTTTACTAAGCGAAGCCTTTTGAGACCCACCTATTTTAATTTAGAGTCGAGATTACATTTTTCTTTTAATACCCGCCACCTATAGCAGTTTTCTGAAAATTTGATTGCAATCAGATAACAAATTTAGAAGTTATTTAAGAAATTGATAATCTGGTATATTTTGTACGATATATACCAAGTGTAGCCTTTGATATATTTTAGTATTTTTGTGGTATATTAATTATGTATATTTTAAGAGAAATTGCGCACTATTTTGCTTTTACTCAGTATTTTTGTGGTATAATAATTCGGTATATTTTAAGAATAATATCGAACTGTTTTGTTTTTATTCGAAATATTTCGGCTAACAATCTGGTATAGTTTAGTATTTATGTGGTATATTAATTTGGTATATTTGAACAGTATTGTCACACTTTTTATATTTTATTCAAAATGGGTTGCGGGTATCTTAAAGTCGTTTAATAATATCGTTTAATAATACTCATAGCATTACAAAATAATTTCAAGTGCATTCGCTTTGCGAGCCAAAGACACTTGTTCCTTTGACAGATATCTTCTTCAATTAGGCTTAACGTATTTACTTGCAATATGTGTACGCTTATACAGTCTTAGCCTTTCCTCTTCGCAGTTCTTGGCAACTTTCTCTTTCTCAGCTGCCCCCTTAGCTGCCACTGGAATGGCTTCCTGACTTTCCGTAGGTGTTGAATTTATGTCGTTTTCTTTGTTTTGCGATAACAAATGGCACGCAAGCACGCGAAGTTTTTCCTTCGTGGCCATATCATGTGTTGTCCGAGTGCCTGAAATTAATTTTTCATAGACACGAAACTGCATTCTCTCTCTCGCTCTCTCTCTCTCTCTCTCATTCTCTCTGTCTTCCTCACTTTGGACGAGAGTTTAATTAAACAATTTGTGAATTTATTCAAGTTGGCATTATGAGTGCTATTATTCGTCTATGAACGAATTCATATCCAATATATTCAAACTTAAATTACAATTTTATCTTTTTTTTCTGCTCTTCAAAATGTTCACTGTGTATGTGTGTGCTTGTGTTTTTTTTTATGCCTTTGTTTTTGATGCAGTTCAACGCCCACAATTAGTTCCACTTAAATAAATCAAAAGAAATGTTTGTAAACATTTGCGCACAGTGAGTCACACAACAACACGTGTGTGTGTGTGTGTGTGTGTGTGTGTGTGTGTGTGTGTGTGTGTGTGTTCGCCTGTCGATGTACTTATGTATGAAATTGTTGATTTCAGCAAAAACCACAATTGTTTTTGCTTTATTCGAGTGTGCGTTTTTAATGAATTATTTATTTATATTTACCGAGATGCACACAAATTGCATGTGGCCGAGGGATCAACGTTTAAAGGCAGCTCCAGCTCTATGGCAATGCAAAAATCAATCTATAAATGCACAAAATTACTACAAAATCGCCTGCTAACTTTCAAGTGCTTTAAATTGTGGTAGAAAGAAAACATGCAAGAAAAAGTGTTGCCTACTTTTTTGGGCATACACAATGAGTGGACAAAAAGGCGTTGCCTACTTTTTTGGGCATGCAGTAAGACTACTAAATTTTGAGTATTGCGGTTTATTTACCTTCCATTATTCTAAGCATGGCGACATAAAGTTGTTGTTGTTTTTTATGAGTAGCCAAAATCCAATTAACACATGCTGCCATCTTTCTGGGGCTAATCCTTCCCAGAGGCTGCGTCTATGCCACGCAAATTACAATTTAAAAAATAATTACGAGAATGTCTGCAATGAGAATTTTGCTTGTGCTTTTGCTTTCTCACTCGCAGGCAATTCGCTAAAGCTTCGTGTCTGCGACTGCGTCTCATTCTCTAAGTATCATTCGCATTCGCATTTTACATTTACATTCACATTTTTGCCGTTTTTCCCATTTCCCATCTCCCATTTGGCTGCAATTTCTGAAGGCGCTAAATGTTAATGAACATTATAAAAACAATTGCAAGTAATTATAATTTGAATGATAATAGCGAAACTTCTTAATCCCCGCAACGGTAATTTTTATATTCCACATTTCCACCTCTCTCTCCCTCCTTCTCTGTATCTCCTTCTTGCTCATGACGGAGACACAATTGAGGGGAAGGAAAAGCGTCGCATACAAAACGTGAAAATGCATAATAACCAGAAATAGAGTGGGCGTGGCATAACTGCCTGGTGGACAGAAGAGAAGAGAAAAGGAGAAAGAAAATGAATTCCTTGTAATTAAATTCTTTTTAATGAAACCTCAAAGCAAACACAAAAGCTGCGTCCAAACACGAGAAATTCTCGCAATACTCGTAATAATAATGTGAAAAACCGAAAATAGAAAGCAAAAAAAAATACAAGAGACATGCTGGGGAATAAGTTACAAAGAAGGAATGCAGTGACAAACACAACAAAGGAGTTTAAATAACAAATTATGAATGCGAAAACAAATAGTGCAAAAGAATGAAAATATTTGTGAATAATTTGCCAACAATTTCTCAATTAATTACTTGCAATTTAAAAAGTATAACTTTTGTTTATATGTGAACTAATCATTGAATTCATTTCTTTTTTTTCAGGTGATAAATTCTTGGCTAAGCTGCTAAGCGGTGAGTACATCTTTGGCTTTAAAATGGGAATAATTGTTGTCTTGTAGTTGAGTTTTTTTATGTTCACACTAATTTAAAGTACTCAAGATAGGGAAAAGTGTCCAGCGCAACTTGTTTAAGTTGCCCCCTTTGTCTTTCTTCATTAGCCTCAGCTCATAAACAGCCAGCTGTCAGAGTCTTTATATATATATGCACGAAAACATCAAGAAAATTAATTCTAATTTGTAGTTAGTCGAAAAGGAAACTAGCCGAAACTGATGAGCGAGAGTAGAGTAGAGGAAATGGCAAGGGGAGGCAACTCGGTGCCTCGTCCTGTGACTGACTCCTTTGCACACTTTGCAGCTAATTATTCAGATGAAAGAAGCCGCCGCAAGCGCGGAGCAAGTGCGGAATGGCAAAGGCAATTTTTGCGCAGCGAAAAATCAAACAACGAAATTGCTACTTGCGATTTCTCGTCACGTTCAAAACTTAATTAGTACATCAGGACATCATCAGAGCTGCTGCCTCAGACTCAGACTCAGTCTGAGATGCTGCTGTGGATGTTGTGGAGGCCACAGCGAAGAAGGCTGTCATAAGGACGTCATGTTTCTTAATTAGTTCTTTGTTATCATAACTTTGGCTTGGGCAGCTGCGTCCACCGCAGCCCATCAGCAGCATCAACGTGGTCAGGCTTTAACGATTCTTTTTTGTTGGGTTTGTGGTTTGATATTTTGGCGCTTCATTAGTGCGATGTAAGCTGACAATCCAATCGAACGCTGAATTCCATTCGCCAAACGAATCCATTGATTTACGTAAGCCAAAGTTAAGCAATGCTGCTGCTCGTGTTATATCAACAGCCTCAAAGGATTTGTAAGGGCAACTGGTGGCACAACTCGTATGCTTACAGAATGAGAGAGATAAAAAGAGGGAGGGCAGAAAGTGAGCCGGATGAGAAGATTTTGGCATGCCGCACACGTAGAAGATTTCCGCACGAATTCGCAAAGCAACTCTTGATCCCTTTGACTCGTGGACATGTTTTCTCTGGCATTCTCTTTGATGTTTACAAATTACACCAAAAGTTGGCAAACAAATTTTCTTATTCACTTTTACCCAATGCACACAATAAAATGGGCTCCACAAAAAAAGAAAACATCAAGAAGCTCCCCCGTCCCCTCGAAGTGATGAGAAATGCTGGTAAATGTGCCAACTCAACTGGCGACCAAAAGACAAAAATTTGTCTGTGTGTAAAATACATTTACAATGCATTCGCATTCCTGACTTCTGGCCAAACACAAAAAACAAACCAAAACATACACACTACTTGAAAAGTTGTAGCTGACCTTTTCAAATCGATTTGGCAATTGAATTCGCCCAGCATTAACTAAACTCAATACTCTCACCAAGAGTCCTTGAGATGGTCCCAAGAGCCAACTCAAAGTTCGGGGAGTGGGCACCACTTGTGGTATACGTAATAAATATATTATTCTAAAAGTCCTCGCTCTCTGGCTGTTGTGCAAGTAATGTATTTAATTATCTCTTTTCTAAACCATCTTAGCGTGATGGCATGCGGCATGCAGAAGAATGTTTCATCGAGCCAAAGCTCAAAAACTGAATCTAGCAAAATGCAGCAAACTAAAAGCACATGAAACAGAGTAGAAGCGCTTATACTCTTTTGAATCTATATAAAAATCGAGTGGAGAGAAGGTTGAAAATAGAGTATTGTATTCCTACCTATAGGGTAGAAGAGTATTATAACTTTGTGTCTATAGGAATAATAATAATAACTATAGTCTTTATGATTGTTGAAAATTTGGTTACGATCAGATAAAAAATGTATAAGTAATTGAAGAACAACTTTTTAGTAATGGTAATATGTGAATATAACAAAAATATAGCATTTGGTATGTTTCAGTATTTTTGCGGTATATTAATAAGGTATATTTTGAGAATAATACCGCAATTCCTTGCTTTTATATCAATATGCCAGAAAAATAGCGTTCTGCATGTTTCAGTATTTGATCGGTATATTAATTTGGTATATTTTGGGAATAATATCGTACTTTTTACTTTCAGCCAGAATTTGGTATATTTTGGCAATACTACCGTACTTTTAATAAGAATAGATAGCGGGTATCTCACTTGTTATTATTATTCATATTTCTGCTTAATATTCTGCCGTAGAGTAAGGAGCAAAGTATTTTCATGGGGTAACACAAGCCGCAACAAAACCAAAACACCCTGTGAATGGGGTAAAAAGAAAACTTTATAAATTTCTCCAATTATATTTTTACGCTGTAAAAACTTTGTGCTTTTACTTTTATAGCGTGTAGTATAAAAACCCTCACAAACTTCTCGTATGCTGATCACACACACACACATATGAACTTTATGTGCGGGTGTGTGTGTGTGTGGATAATTCATTTGCGCAAACAACAACGATAAAAACATCTTCAAGTCGAAGGATGTGCGAAAAGTTTTTTTGTTCACTCATTCATAAGTTTTTAATTAAATTGCCGTCACATATTTTTCTGAGCTCAAACAAAAGTCGCTTTTGATGACGCCTCAACGTTCTCTCTTATATTTGTGTGTATGTGTGTGTGTGTGGAGTTTTTTAATTGACGGCATGATTCACACTTACAACACAACAGAGAGATACACTCGCTTCCAAGGAACTATCTTGAGCATATACCAAAATTTACTTGCCATATTCTCTCTACAAAGCAGGCTTCGGTTTTCCATTTTAATTTTAAAGTACTTTCGATTACAATCCGACACATGGAACTCAGGGCCAGTTTGTGCCCTCAAGAGACGTACAAGTGTCTGCTTCTTGGCGACTCGGGCGTGGGTAAGACGACCTTCCTGCGACGTCATGCCACAGGATATTTCAGGGATGCGCATGAGCTCACAAAGGGTGTTCAGGTGCATACGCTGCTGCTGCAGACCAACTATCAGGACTTGGCTCTCGAGTGCTGGGAAGTGGCTGGCGATGAGCGTCATGGCGGACTCTTCGATGGCTATTTCTTCTTTGCCAAATGCGCCATCATCATGTTCGATCTGAGCGTGGAGCGCACAGCGTTGAGTGTGGCACGTTGGCTGCGCTCCGTCGAACGGATTTGTGGCAAGCAGCTGCCAGTGATAGTCTGTGGCAACAAGGCCGATTTGAAGCGCATGCCGCGGCAGTTGTGCTATCGACAACAGCCCAGCTTTGATTACTGCGAGCTTTCCGCACGCGCTGCCTGGAACTTGGAGGCGCCTCTAGAGCTCCTCAGCAGGCAGCTGTTGCAACGCAGGAGTCTCAAGCTGATCTCGCAACCGATTCTTGAGCCGAAAGCTGGTTGCAGCTTTAATGCGATTGAAATGCAACAGCAAATGAAGCTAGTACATCAAATAGCGCTGCCAGAATTAATCGAAGATGCAAACGAGAGTGAAGAATATGAAATGGAAGATACTATAATACTGAACTACAAATAGAGTGGAAATTTGATTCGATTTAGGAATGCTATTTATGAGCTTGTAAATTTAATGTGTTTTAAGCGACTGACGAAGAAAAGTTGTAAGGTTTTATGTGCATTGGAAACTTATTGAACTAGGTATAAAGAATTTATAGCAATGAAGATTACAAATACTGCATTTCATTTAGCAATACATAACAAATAAGAAAGAAATAGTTGACTATGCTCGAAAAAGCCTGTATTAATTTAAAAATATTTAAAAATATACCAAAATATGCCACATATATCATAAAGTGCTGGAAATATACCAAAGATTATACCAAAGACCATACCACAATAAAATACAACATGAATAACACTAATATACTAAAAATATACCATAGGTTATAAATGGTGTAGGCCTTTTTTCCATCATGTAGACACTTCTATCATTTCAGTAGCAGGTATAAATATATTTAATCTACTTCCCACAAAGTTATAATTAATTTGCACAATGACAAGAGATAATTAATGCGATTTTTAATGATCTCCGTGTGGCATTTATGATTCACTTAATACAATAATTTATATCAGCTATATATTATACTCGTAGTATTGAAATTGTAGGGTGCATCCGGGTGAATCGAGCTGGCGTGAGTGTCAAAGCAATTGCTTATGTTGACAGCTCACAAATTGCTAAACGAAAGAGAGAGCAGAGTAGAGTTGAAGTAGTTCAAGTCTCGAGGTTTGTTTGGTAATCTTAATTGTTTTAGTTGGGCTTGTTTGCTGTTATTATTACCGTTGCTCTTGGTGTTGCTGTTAATGTTTTGATAAGCGTTCGTTTTGTTCAATTTGGATGGGAAAATTTGAATATGTGGACTCCAACTCAAACTCACACTCGCACATGGCACAACTACGAAAATATTCGTAATTGCACGCGATGTTTACACGAAATGCTAAAAGTAAAAACAAATTTCATTCAATTCGAGTTCCTCCCCCCCCCTTCACGGTAACTCTGGTGACGAGCGGTGAAGAGCTCAGAGGAGGGCAGCAGCGGAGTGTTTGGCAATTAAAACAGAAACATTTCAGCAATGAAAATAAACGTGTAACTGTTTTTGTCGTCATTTTCCAGCAAGAGTTCCTCTTTTCCTCCTCCTCCTCCTTCGTTCGTCTGCCGTCATTCAAATGAGGCGTTAATTGTATTTACACAGCAGTTATGACAACCATTTGACGAGTGCCCACTGCCAACGATTGCGAATGCGAATGAAACTGAAACTATAAAAAGAACTCATTGAATCATTCATTCATTCATTGAAAACTTTTACGTTTACGATCCGCTTATCAATTGCAATACGTCATTCGTCATTTGCCATTCAAGAGCTGTCCGTTTTTAATAGTTCTACGAAATTGCTTTGCAGTCCCCGTAATCATGGCAACACAAAGACATGAACAAGTCCCTCTTGACTGATAGCAATCAATGTACCTCCGAGTAGACAAACAGTTGGGCGACAGTTTATTTATTTCCAGATTTCATTTCGCAAATCTTATCTTGCAGTTCTTTTTGTAGATCTACAATGTTGCAAATTTGCTTTCTTCATAATAATCAAGTTAAGAGCTTAATCATATTTAAACACTTTTATCTTTGTTTGAAAGCAATGTTAGTCAGTTAATAAATATTTAATATTTATTATTTATGTTAGAGATCTTCAATTTTTATACCCACTATATGGTATATTTGATAGTCGATAGTATATTTTCAATGTAGTAGTACCACATTAATATACCAAATATAGCTTTTGGTGTGTTTTAGTATTTTTTGGTATGCTAATTTAGTATAATTTAAGAATAATACCACACTTCAATTTCTCTCTCTCTATAGTATATTTTGCAAGTAGTAGTGTAACAAAATACCAAATGTAACCTTTGGTATATCTGCGGTATTTTTGCAGTATATTAATTCGGTATATTTCAAAATTAATACCACACTATTCTGATTTTATTAAAAATGGGAAGCGAGTATCTCACAGTCGAGCACACTCAACAACAGATTTCTTATTTGTTTCTCTTTTTCGATTACCCACAGCTGACTTTGTCTTTGTCTTGATTAACCAAATGTCTTCGTTGTTAAGGCAAATAACTTATCAAATGTCAAATTCTTGTACTGTTGTATTTCTTATTCTTCGAAATTTCCGCATTAGTATTTAGTAGTTGATTAAAATTGGGATTTTGGAGCAGACATGTCCATGTTTAAAGGCAATCAAGCAGATGGTGCGCTGCAAGCGTTTCAATGAGGATTTCAAACCGCCTAATTGAGCTGCCGCTGCCAGACAAATGTATCTCGGATTGACAGCGGAAAACGCAACGCTTGACATGATACGAGTGTAGGCAGAGCAAAAGCTACTGCCGACTGGATGCTGACTGTTGGAAAAAGAGGGGAGGGGGAGAGTTGCAGCAGGCCGAATGATTCGATTCGATTTGTTGCTTTTGCTGTTGCGTGGGCGCAATTGTCAATGCCATCAATCAATGACGAGTGACATTTGAGTTACCATTGCAAGTTGAGAACTACATTTTCTGCAATTGATGTGGACTACTGCGAAAGAAGCTTAGAAGAGAGGGAGAGAGAGAACGGGGAGCGAGATTGGATGGGAGAAATTAGTAACATAACCGGATTTCGCATTTTCCAAATGCAAAGTATTTTCATTGGAAAAGTGAAAAGCCTCGGTCGGCGACTTCCGTTTTTGTCGGACCAACAATAAAAGCCATTCGACAAAAGGCGGAAAGTCGAATGAAAAGCAAAGCCAAACAAAGAAAAACAAAGCGAACACACAGCACACACAGACAGACAGAGAAGAAGACAAAAACGTATGGCCAAAATGGATAAGCTTTTCCTTCACCCATGGGTAATCGAGGCGCTTTTCCCGCCTCCCCCTCCATAGAAAATGGCATTACTTTCAGCCCGGTCGTGGCCTAGTCTGTTCTCGACTGTCCTGTTGCCTCCATTCAACATCCTTCCGAGCGCTCTTTTTGTGTGTGTGTGGCTGGCATACGGACGCAAAAAAAGTTTACGAGACGAGAAGGGTGAAGAGGTGAAGAGGGGTAGCAGGGGTAGTGGGGAGGGCAAGCGAGGCGCATCCGTCGGGTGACTTAAATAAAATTTGTTGATTTTATTGAAAAGTGATGATGTGTCAAATTTTTTATCGCATTACCAGCGCGTAGCGACGTAGCTCTTATTTTTGCTTTTAACCTTGTCATTTGCATAAAATTCGCATTCAATAGACACATTAGCATTTTTAATGGTCCGCAGCGGCACCCCCCGCTTCTCCCCATCCCCTGGCTCTCCACGCCGAAAGTCATTTTGGCCAACGAGTCCGGTTCGGTCAAACAGCGCGTCACGCCTCTAAAATTATCAATGCCAAACACGTTTAGGGTTGAAGCTTGTCCATAGAAAAATAAAGCAGCACATAGAATATAAGGAAAAACCAACCTTGGGAAACCTTTGAAAGCACGACGCATCCATTGAAGTGACAAGTGAGCAATATATCTGGACAACTCCTAAGGGAGGAGTCCCGATTGTGGAGACAAATTGAGCAGCTTAATGCATGTCAAATTGTCAATTGCTTTAGATATTTCCCATCGACTGTTTTAGTTTGTGTCCCGCTTTCTCTTTCTTGCTTCTCTCCTCTCTGAATGAATTATGTGCCCAGCTAACAGCAATGCCAATTGGGTTATTTATGCACCGCTGAACCACTGAACCGCTGCAAATTTCAAATTGATAGTCTTCCAACTGCAAATTGAATTCAATTGCATTATGTATCGAGATTTTCAATCATGTACTCAATAAATTTCAAGTAAACAATTTATTTTTCAACTATCCCTGTCTTGTTTCTGAATATAAGATTGATTTGAACAGTCTTGATTGTAGATAGAGGCTAACTTTAAAAGGAGCTTTTATCAAGAAATAGGAAGAAAACAATTTCTTTTTTCCACTATTCCTATTTTGTTGATAGAGTTTTTTTTTTATAGAAGGTGCTTTCATTAAGAAATAGGAATAACCTGTGGAAACTATTTGAGCTTGTCAATTTGCGGAGCGTATTTCGGAGCGTGATATTGCGGTCGTTTAGGCCTGGCCTAGTTGCGGAGTTAGATGGAAAGAAATGGCTTTGCATTAGGACGCAACTGTGCCATAAATAACATGACGTTTCATTAGGCGGCGTAAAATGAAAAACTATGATCACCTGGCAGCCACGACAGACAGACAATTGTGAGCCCCCAACGAAGGTCCAGCTTCAGCTTCAGGTGTTGTTGAGGATGGCGGCTGTCGGCGCAGGTGTTTTAATCACACAAACGCTGCGGCGCTGCGTTTTGCCTGGCAAGCCGGCACGCATAAATTTTCATTTCTATTTCCATGGCTCAACGCACGAAACGCAGTCAGAGAGAGAGAGAGAGAGAGAGAGAGAGAGAGAGAGAACGCGTAGAAGGACGACTAGGACGACGTTTTGCCATTTGCCTTTGTCGCTTTTTATTGCCTGCACTTCATTTGTTTGGGCCCCATTTGGGGCTGGGCCGAGTGCTCATAAACCGACAAATGGCAAAACGGCAACAACTGCGACTCCGACTCTGACTCCGACTCTGACTCGCGGTCCAGGCTCAGGTTGTGGTCCCTTTTTTCGGGGTTGATGAGCGAGCGAACCGCAAAAAGTTAATTAGAATTAATGCGTTGGGCGTGTAACCATCGCCCCCCCACGACCGGAAAAACGCAGGTCAAATCGCATTTAACTGCAGCACTGAACTGAACTCTGTAGACCGTTAATATTTCTGTATAACAAATTTCTAACTGCTGATGGCTTCTGCTGGGGCCAAAGTCAGGCCTAGGCCATTTGGCCGAAATGACGCGCAATAATCATTTCTATATGCGATATGCGGAGCAAGAAACTCACGTACTCGGGACACTTTAGAACAAATACGAGTATCAAAATGTAACATCACACCAAAGCAGCATCAAATAGCATCAACATGCAACACACACTCTCTCTCTCTCTCTCATACACATACACTAACATGTCGTGCCACAGTCACGAAATGACAGCAGCCGCCACAGCAAATAGACAAAGTAATCAAAAAATGCGGCTCTCAGTCACCCCAATGGGAAATGAGTAGATGACAACGCGTGACTGAAATGTGTACAGCTTCGCAACGGAAAAGGAAGCAGGGGAAAAGTAAAGTTAATATAAAATTTACTAAGCAAATAGTTGTTAAAGATTAAAAACAAAAAGATGAAAAGTAAACTCAGATGTTACTCCACTGAAAGTCACGCCAGATATTGATACTGCTAGCATCAAAAAAGAAAGCAAGTTTAATGTTCAGTAAATAAGAATTTTACTAAAAAGCAAATATATGTATTTCAAAGTAATATAAAAATTAATATTAATTTAAATGTTAAAAAACAATGAATACAAAACTCAGATGTTACCCCAATAAAAGTCATGTCAAAGTAGCTGCCAACGCTGTGGAAAATTCCGCAGTTCAGCTGAAATGTTGGCAAAGTTTTGAAATGTGATGGAAGGTGACAATCATTATAAAAAGGCAAATCCAGCTGGGTAATCAAATACACACACACACACACACTTGAATGGAACAAAAAGCAAATACAAACACAACAAGAAAGTTTTGCTTGCAGAACAAGGTTGAACATGGAGGACACAAAAAAAAAACAAAAAAAAAAAACAAAGCAGCAACAACAGGAAAAACTCATCAGGCAAAATGGAGGTCGCCACGGGTGCAGTAAACGTGGCTAATGAATGCTTTTGGCTCAGCGCTGATGGCAGCTCTGTGTTTAATTTAATAACACACGCACACACACTAAGAGAGAGAGTGTGTGTGTGTTGTGTGTGTGTGTGTGTTAAGGGAAGGCAGAGGAAAAGAGAGTTACAGTCGACATATGCTCATCGTCTGTGTGCGTTTATAAGTATATTGAACAAATAAATTTCGAAATGTTGACAACATTTTGCTGTTTGTTCATAAACGAGGCCATCGTCACCTGTGGGAGCAGCAAACGGAAAATTGAACCACTGAACCACCCAACCACATTGCGAGCTGGACGTCCGTCCACGTCAAACAGCGTTGGGCAATAAAAAAGACAAGTTGGAAAGCTAAGGTCGAGTGTCATCGGCTGTGAGATACGCGATATGCATTTTGAATAAAAGTAAAGCAGTGCGGTATAATTCCTAAAAATATACCAATTTAATATACCGCAAAAAATACTGAAACATGTCAAAAGCTATGGTTTTGGTGTATTGATAAGATACAAATACTCTTTGAGTACAGTATTATTACTAAAATATACCACATTAAAATACCACAAAATACTAAAATTATATCAAAGGCGATATTCCTAAAATACACCAAACTATAAACTTAACAAATATACCAATATATTTAATATATACCATAGAGTATACCATAGAGTACATAAGTATACTAAATAGTCTCTGAAATCTAGCTGTTCTGCGGACAGACAGACGGGTCGGTCTGGATGCACAAAGCTATCATACCCTTCTACCCCAATGGGTAGCGGGTATAAAAAGAGAAGCAGAAACTTGAAGCCACATTCAGAGCAGCACCCATGGGGAGACGATACGCATAAAAAAAGAGCAAACTTTTATAATAGCCATACATAGTAGTCATAGAAGGTAGATGGTAAATGGTACATGGTAGATGGTTTGAGGTACGCATTGCTCTATGCGAGGGAGTGTAACTGTCATGTTAAATCCACAAAAAAAAAGTTTCGTGCAATTTGCTCAAAGTTTATGAAATAACACGCGCCATAAAAGCAAAAGGTCTGCTGCGCCACTGCGAAATGATCAATAAAAAGTGGAGTTCATCTTCTGGGTTTATCTACGGAGCAGAGCAGAGCACAAAATGTTCGAGACGAGGGACCACAAAACACAACAAATAACAAATTGTACAAAAGCCGAAAGCGATTAAAAATGCGCAGTGTAATAAAATGTTAAACAAACTACATATTATTAAATAATATGTTTAATCATTGATGTGGCCATAAATAACCAATTACTTTGACAGCAAATAATGCACTATATCAAATCATCAATAAACATTTTGATTATCTCTCTCTCTTTTGCGTATGTGAAATATGATAGTTATGAGAGAGAATTGTCGACTGTGTTCTTTATCGTTCCTCTGCTCGTCTGTTGACTGTTCGTCTGTTCGTCTGTTTATGCCCACTCGAGTGTAAGCGACTTTATGGAGCATATAAAAATCGTGAGCTTCCAATCAATTTCAAAGTCATTTATTACAAATTTTTAGGTGCACTTCTAATGTTAATAAAAATTAAGGCGCTCGCCATAAAAAGAACAAAAACAAGAAAAAAGAAAAAGTTCTTATCGGCGAGTGCCAAGCACAGTTAACAGACGCGCTTCGTTGGCTAAAGTCCCACCCACAAAACAGAAGTACAGAAAAAGCCAATCATTGTATAGTCCCTAGTTTCAGCTGGAAAGGAGCTCCTTCCGACTCTGACTCTGACTTTGACTTTGCCTTTGACTGTGGAGTAGGGGAAGGGGAATGGGAAGAGGAAGGTAATGTTGCTTCATATTTCAACGTCACTCGCATCGTCATCATTTTTCCTGTGGCGGCAGCGATGACATCAACAGTTCTGCATAAATTTGCACCCGATAAAAATTTCAAATGTTTTCATCAAATCATTTTTCGGTGCGCAACAGCCGACAGTCGCCAGTCGTCTAGACTGAGAGACCTTCCTGCACTAGAGATGGACACGTGACGCTTGACACGACACGACACGACGATGAACAATGCAGAGTGCTCACGAGGTGAACTAAAGTGTTTCTAAATTGTATTTGAAGCAAACCCTGACCATCTCTAGGCAAGACTCAAGACACAACTCAACTCGACTCGAGTCGAGTCGAGTCGAGTATTCATCCATCATTAATGGAGCGCCTGGCACTGAAGGAGTTGGCACACCCTTTACCCTTGCCACCTCCAGTTCGCCTTGGGGCAATTGTCGATGGGCGTGGCTTGGGTGCGTTGACGAGATGACATTACTTTTTAATGACTTTGACTTTATGCAGCAAATGCGACTACTTCGACTACCTTCGACGCCTCAGCTTCAGCTTCTATTTCTGCTTCTGCTTCAGTCTCAGTTTCATTTTCGTTTTTCACTTTAGCTTTTGTCTTTTTAATACCCATTGAAAGTACGTTAAAATGGAAAAGACGCTAAGGGAGTGCAACAAGCTATAAAATAAGTGCATATTCGTATTTAAGTTGTGCATTTGGCATTGCTTGTCAGATAGAAAGATAAAGTTATCATATGGCGATATTTCAATGCAAATTCGACAACTTTTAAAGTACTGAGTTATTTTTAAATATAAACAAAAGCATTAATTTTAGTTCTCTATCCGAGTATATATATTGTATATAGTTTTAATTATACAAAATTTAAAAATCTGCGTCAAGTTGTTTAGTTATTTTCTTCAATGCTTAAACCATACATTGTATATATATAATTTTGAAATGAACACGTTGTATTTTTAAAGTAATTTTACATTTAATACTCGCATCAGTTTTTCCCAGCATATTTTGTGCAAGTTTTCTCTCAACGAGTGTTGTGTTGAGGGGGCTGAAGTGGTCTATGGCTGATGCCTGATGCCTGATGGCGGATGGCTGCCAATATTCATGTAATATTTTCCACTGTGAAATATTTTCCGCTCATAAAGGAAAATTGACTGCGAAAATTGTTTTACTGCAGCTACTGAAGTTGCCTTCTCAGTTCGCCGCCGCCGCATTCTGTTTCTGTCTGTGTTGTTGTTGTTGTTGTTATTTTATCTGTGGGGTGTTGTAATTTGTTTGCCCCTTTTTTTTTGCGTGTGCATTTTTACGTTTTTATGCGTTATTTTGCATGCATCAGCGCGTTATTAAATTCCGCACTGTGCCAAGCCGCAAACAAAAAGCGTAGCGAAATGAAACTCCTCTGCAGATTGCCGAGGCGAGTCGTCAACGCATCCACCCATCCATCTCTCTACCCCCAACCACCACCCCCATCATCATCCCATCCCATTCAGCATTCGACATCGCATCCGAGCGAGCGTCTCATTTAACCGCAAGCTTCATCCACACACACACTCATAAAAGCCAACATATACATTCTTCTTCTTCACCCCGTTTGCACATATAATCCCACCCATCAAATTTGGCATATTGTTCCCCATTGAGTTTTAGCGTCCCCCGCTGTGTTGTCGCCTCTTGTTTTATGGTTTCATATCTCGAAATGTTAGCGACAAAATTGTTACTTTCTTAGCGACTGCGAGTGGCAGCAACATTGTTTTCATTTCATAATGCCAATTACATAATTATACATTTTATAAAATATTTCTTACTGCATTGCTATATTACTTCTTTGAGAATGTCATTCAAATCCATCAAGTAATAGTGTTAGGAGTTAAAACTGCAGCTACTTAACACAGCCTTAACATAACATAACAGTGTTAGACCATTAACAGTTTGCCATCTACTGCTAACATGAGCCAAGCAAACTGTTATACTGTTAACCGTTAGCACAGAGCCGCTACTAACCGCTAACGGGGAAACTCAAAAATGTTAACTTAACAGAGTGTTGTGAAATTTTTCTGAATTCAGTATTTTAAAAGCATTTGAAATGATTAATTTGAATTGAAATTCTTGTAAAATATATTATATATATTACAATAGTAGGTTTCACATAAAATTAATAACGATATAAATATATGTAGCTGATTAAATATATACATCTAATAAAAAAATACTTTGTCTAAATAGATTGACAGGACAAATAATTGATATGTTGAGATTGATGAGTAAAATCACATAATTATGTACACAATTTGCTAAAAAAAAATGTATAGAATTAATTTGCGTGCAATGTTTTAATTAGAACTTTGTTTGAGCTTAAGCGCTGCGATTAAATTGAGAGTGACCTTTGAACTCGCTTGGCAAATTTGCAATAAATACAATTTTCGCTCGACCTCGATACTCGAGCACTATAAACACATGCAATGCAATTCATCATTCACGCACACACACACACACACACATATGTGTGTGTGGAGAGGGGAAAGGTGTGGTGCTGTTTGGCTAAGAGGAGGGAGGGAGGTAGGGAGGAGTGTGCGGGTGCCACCGACAAACGCGTCCCATTAACAGAATTCAATGCACAAAAAGTCTGCTGCTGCTGCTGCTGCTTGGCGTTTTGAAGCCAAAAAGCGAATGTCAACACTATCAATCATTGCTTTGACAGTTTGAGTGCTTGTTTTAGTATTTGTGCTTTTGATTATGTGACGTACATGCACACACACACAATGCATACATACACACACACACACACATCCGCAGGCGAGGGCGCATCAATTGATACACTTACAACAAATTGTTTGCGCTGAAACACGTGGGCGGCATTGCCAAAGGCGTCTGTTGTCTGTAGAGCGAGAGCGAGAAGGAGATGGAGAAGGAGAGAGAAAGGGAGAAATGGAAGGAAACATTTTGATTGATGGAACCTCGACCTGAGCTATTTTAAATGAACAAATTGAATGTGCACACACATGAGGTGTGCGTATGTGTTTGTGTGGGTGTGAGTGTGTGCATGGATGATGATGAGCATCGAAATTTAACATCATCTTCAACACATATTTTGAGCGAAGCTCACATTACGTTTTAATTTTCCTTATGTGGTGAGCAATGTATGTTTTTTATATATAGTGTATGTATTTAAAGGATTTCTTTACATGTTAGTATATTTTGAACTATATGAAAATCAAGTAATCGTTTATTTCCGCAATTAAGGAAACTTCTTATAGATTCTTAAAAACTTAGATTATATTTTTATTTTCTTTAAATTGATCTTTATCGATCGACCACTGCAGAATTTATTGATTTCTGTTAAATTTACTGTTGTAAAAAGACTTTCCAGGTATAATTCAATTAAATTATAAGTTTTATAACCTTGTTATATTTCTTCTCTTTTGTTTCGAATACAACTTGTCCGTTCTACGTTTAATTTCAAAAGGGAAGAGAACATAAATAGGAGGGAGCGAAACACTTTTAGTGTGGCCAGCTTATGGTTGCTCAAGAATCTTTTGCGCTGAGAAATACCAAATTGGTATTTTTCCATATTTACCATGTGTTTAGTTGTCAGTGTATATTGTAATAAGAAGCTCAGAATTTGTTTTTTATTTTCTTTAAATTGGATACAAACTTGTTGGAAAATATGGTTAGTAGATATATTTAGTATAAAATATATATGTTAAATTGACAGTATATTTTGTAGTACTTCAAAACAAAAAGTGTTTACTGACTTTCGCGATTCAGAGAATTATCTTGGGTCTTATCATCATCAGAGCATGCTTCAACGAATATTGATAACTATGGAAATGATGCCAAATTACCCCACTTGAATTATTATTATATGTACCTGTCAATTGGCTGCAAAAAAATCGCATTATTGAGAGACCAAATTGCGAATAGAATTCAGTTTTACATTACCTAGTACGACATCCTACGTGCCACCAAGCCGCAGTATATATTTCGGCACAATTCTTTGGGTAATCATCATTATCCCGATCGAATGTACTGAATTTGTGATTGCGATGATATATAAGAGAATCGCCAGCAGTTCCAGTTGCTTTTCCCAACGTATGCAAGTTATACGCATCCAATTCGCTGCCTATTGCAAACTCTGAATATAACTCATAGCGGACTTCTCCCTCGAAGTCTTCGAGTATTACTATTAGCTCCTGCTTCTGATCGGTAGTCATGGCATGGATGTTGTCTAGACCCAGAAAGAACTCTCCGCTCACATCTCCGAAACCGTTCTTGTATTCCGTCCAATTGCGATAGAAATTCACAGTTCCATCCACGCGCCGTAAAATGATCGTCCAATTCCCATCTCTAGTCTCAGCATCGCAGGCCACTTTAAAAGGAAGTTTGCTATAGTTTGGAATCATTAACTCAAAGATTCCGCTGTCTTTAACTTTAGCAGTTGCCTCAGCACAACTGCGTGGATATAATCTTCCACCATCAAGCACCTTTCTCTCTTTTTCTTGCTCGTCTATCGTTATTTTGTAATCTCCAATCTGAAAGAAGTTTCTCTTATCAAACGAAATAATAATCATTACTTTAATACGAGTACCTTAAATTTTGCCTTTAATTCAATAATTCCATTAATTTTATTGATTTCCGAATTTTGATCAGTAGTTGCCTCAGCACAAAGCTCGTGCATATGATCTTCCATCATCGGATTGACGAAGTTTGTTAGTGAGATCATCAATCTTGTTTCTTAATATCTCAAACTTTTCGCTTAGTTCTATAATTGCTTTAGTTTCATTGAACTGCGTATTTTGAACCCTTTTTGCTATCGAACTAAATGAATTCAAAACGAATATTATGGTAATTATTTTAAGCATCATTTTTGCAAATGATTCAACTCCGAGTGCAAAATACTGACTGAACTGCAACGCTGCGTTAGATAGGCAAAATATAGTGTTCAGTACTACACAGAGAGAAAAAATATATATATTGAAAAGTAGAGTGCAAATCTTGACTAAAGTTTTTGGCTTTAAATTTTTAGATTTTTTCATTCTTGAAACAAGATTATAGTCTTGAATTTGCAGAATTTCGATCTTCTCCATCTTGGCTCATTTTTAACAGCATTTAATTGTATTACAGATTTTAGCACATTACTTTCTTTCTGTGTACTTACTACTACTACTACTACAGTTCAACAAATAACTCCACTATCAGCATTTGTTCGACTACATATAGTATACAAAACAACAAGAAACAAAAGATATAAAGTGAGCTGTGGCTTTCTTACTTTTTTGAATTGCATAACTACAATTTAACAAATGACTTCACTATCAGCATTTTTTTTTTCGACTATATTATGCATACACATATATAGAGATTAAACATAATTTGAACGGAAACAACAATTTAACGAAACATGAAACAAAAGATCTAAAGTGAGCTGTGGCTTGGTCCTATCTTAGTGAAGTCGAAATGGATTTGGACGAGCTCGAAATGTGGCCAATTGTCGCTGCTTGAGATGCTCCTCGTGCTCAGCCCGCTTTTGCTGCGCCTCGAGTTCTCGACGACGATTCTCTTGCGCCAGCTGCGATTGGGCATTGAATTGTTTGCGCTGCTCAGCACGCAGCTCTGTGGAGAGGTGAAAGGGTTTCACCATCGATTGCAGCTGTGAGATAGTCGGACCATTGTGGGGCTTCAGTGGAGCTGGCTTTGACTTGGGCACGGGTTTGGTCCTGGGACGCAACTGTTGTTCTAGCCTTTGATCCAACTCTCGCTGCTGAATGAATTGCTCGACTTTTTGATCGCGCTTCAGCAGCATTTGCCTCGACTTTTTGAGCACATTCGGACTCACGGGATGAGTGATGCGATGCACGACGAGCTTTTTTGCTTGCTGCTCGTGCACCTGTCGAAAGTTGGGCATCGGACGGCTGTGAAACTGACGCTGAGTGCGCTCCTGTTCCAAACACTGATGCAGCAATTGCTGCTTCTTGCGTTCGTAGATGTCCTTGAAGCCATAGGCTTGCGGAGCAGGACGCTGCTGAGCTGTGCTTGCCACTGGCTTCGGCTGCTGGTTGAGCCAACTGGAGTCAAAGTTCTTGAGTAGATTTTGCAGAGCTGTCGCCTTTAGTTGCGCATTCTCGTAAACGATGCTCGAGCGACGCTGCACTTGCTCCAACTCCGACAATCTTGTTGAACTCTCCTCGTCATCGTCATTGCCGAATCTCTCGATGCCACTCAGAAATGAATCTTCATTGAGTTGCTGCCGCTGTTTGTTGGCCTTGTCGCTGCAGCTCAACTTGCTGAAGAGATTTTCGGTGGCAGCCAAATCGAACAAGTTGCAATTCTCTTCAAATTTCAGCTTCGACATTTTGAATGTGTATTCACTCATTGCTCGACAAAAATCTTATAACAACTGCCAGACACAAATCCTGCTAATTAACAGCCTGCTTGATGCCTAGCAAATATCTCATTTGAATATTATATATAGCTAAGCCCAGACTCAGTCGAATATTATGTAAAATGTCAGTCAGAAACTGACAGCAAACAGACTTTTCCTCTCCCTCTGAGCTGAGCTGAGTGTCCGGAACGTTACGTCTATGTGGTGTCAATTTGATTGCAAAGGTAATTCAAATAATCTCATCATACACAGCTTCATCTCTCTCCCCCCCTCTCTCTCTCTCCTCTCTCTCTCTCTGTCGCACATCCATTTGATATACACACATCACATCCAAGGAGAATTCTTGTATTTCCGGCTCTCGACTGTCGCTGAGTGAGCAAAGTTGAAATCAACGGCAAAAATAAATGAATATTGCATTTACTTCAATGCTCAGCTGCTGATTTAGTTGCTTGCTGGTACAGCAAAATGCATTTTAAGCTGTCACAAATGCCGAATTATTACAGGTGAAAATCTATTTAATGTGTTTATGCAAATTCGAAAGAAATTTATTAGAGAAAAAATGGATTTTTAAGTTTTGCCAGAATTACTTCTTAAGTTTTTATACCCTTTACCCATGTGGTAAAAAGGTAATATATCTTTTTATCTGCATGAAATGTATCTAACGGCTAGAAGGATGCATCTTCGACCCTATAAAGTATATACATATATGTGTATATTCTTATTCAGCGTCAACAGCCTAAACGACAGTCTAATTGGTATATTTTGCACTCTATGATATATTTTGAATGCACTGTAAAAATATACCAAATATAGCTGTTGCCATTTTGTCTGAGTTTTTTGAGCATGCAGATAGTCTGGTATATTTTACATGTAGTATTTCACCAATATACCGAATGTATCCGTTGGTATATTTTTAGTATTTTGCAGTATATCAATTCGGTATATTTTAAAATACTTCATAATACTGCATGGTTAGCGGATATCTAGCTTTCTTACTTGTTTATACTTTTTATTCTCGTTAATTGCAAAGCAACCAAAGTAATATTCAATCATAATAAATCGTAAATTGTTGACAATATTTCATGTTTTTACATAAAAAATCTAATATTATTTGCAATAATTGAGTTAAGAAATGGATTACGCTAATGAATTAATAAAAGAGCCAGCAGCAGTTGCTAATTGAAAGCCTTGAGCTTCGCTTTAATCTCGACAGCATAATGTGAGAATTAGGTAATCTCAGAAATTTGCTGATTAATCAACAGCAAAAGGAGGCGTGGAAGGAAATGACGAAGAAAAGCAGAGAGCAGGTGACTTGGGCTTCAAGTTTTCGGGGATAATCAAGGCACACACACACACAATGCAACTCCTCTTGATTAGCACCATGCAAATGTGTGTGTGTGTGTGTTTGCTTTACATGTGTGTGTGTCTTAACTGAATACTTGAATCTCTGGCTGAGCGCTTGTTGATAACTTTTTAAAAGCACTCCCTCTGGGTATAGATACGTTTCGTTTCTTTCCCCTTCTCGACACACACACTCGACAGATTAACAACATTGCTTACAAAATAAAACTTTGGGTTGTAGTCGGACTTATCTCTGATAGCCATTAGTAAGGCAGAAAAGTTAACAATGAGCCAGCAAAGGCCAAAGACAGAAGCAGAAGCAGACTTAGAAGCAGAAGCAGAGAAGTAAAAACTTAACTTGGCCACTGATAAACGTGCTTCACAAACAGTGATAAAGATGGGGGGTGGGATGAGCCAAAAGTTATTCCCGAAACTTGCCGCAAAAACTCTTTTTCTCTACTCTTATTTCTTTTCTATCATTTTTTTTTTTGTGGTTTATCTGCGATAATTGCTTCTTAGCCAAAGAAATTCCATTCCATTCTCCCATCTCTCCCTTCATATACGTCCTTTTGATTAGTTTCCGAATGTGGTGCGGGCATGATGGAGATGGATAGTGCCGAGAGTGGGTTGTATTATTAGCCTAGAGTTTGCAATTAGTGGCTCATTTAAAAGAGATTTGCCGAGTATGAGTTTTGCTGATTAGATTGTGAGCAGGCAGCTGGGAATCAAAAGGGATTTCCACCGCACTCTCGGCATTGAAAGCTTTCAAAATGATTGAAAAGCTTTTGCCGAAGAAGCCGCTACTCCTTGTGACCTTCGAACGCTTCAACTAAATTACACACATGGCAACGACAGTGAAGCACGAAAGAGCGGGGTATGCTGGGGAAGCGGGAAGGGGGATGTGCCAAAAACATAAAACGCAACGAGTTTTGCTTCCTCGCATTCTTCTCGTATCATTTAACCCGAGCGCCATTTTCATAAAACGAAATTATTAAAATTGTTTGTACGACGACGACGACCTGAACAACTGTCTGCCATATTCTGTCTATAGTATAGTATATATAGTATATATATATATATGTGTGTGTGTGTGAGGAAATTCCACAAATTTCGAAATGTTGCTCAAAGAGAATACACGTTTTAATCGCTGACTTTATTATTGAGCTCTTAAATACAAAAACTTTATACAACTTGAACAGACAAAAGCATCTTAATTGCGAGTCGCCAATACCCTGTAATGTTTGAAGATTAAAGCTAAGCTAGAGGCATATCGATGCTTAAACTAAGAATTTAGACTAAAATTTGATAACTGCTGTGGCTGATCATCCGGCTTATTTAGCACTATATGGTATATTTTTATATAATAGTATATTAATATACCAAATTTTAACTTTGATAGATATTAGTATATTATGGTATATTATAAACCAATATATTATATTGGTCAATTTTAGTATTTTTCAGTATATTGATTCGGTATATTTTAAATATCAAAGTTAATCGAAAAATCAAATACAGCGCTCGGTATATTTTAGTATTTTTCAGTATATTGATTCGATATATTTTAAATTTAATAGTATATGTAGATACCAAATAAAGTCTTTGGTATTTTTCAGTATAATAATATATCTCACTTTAGGGTATTCCATAGTCATGCATTGCCTGCCTTAGCACGCTTTCATGTTTTGGCTTTAACAAATATTCAGCCACAAAATAGCAAATATTTAATTGAAAATTCTTATTGAAATGCAATTTATAGTTGACATTGCATAAAGTGCTCCACTGATGTGCGTTTGTCTGTGCGTAAATATGTATGTGTTGTAACTATTTTGTGGCAAATACTTTTGGCATACAATTGGAGAATGAAGTTCGATTAATGAGTCGGACAAAAGGACACATTGCATTCGATGGCAATGAATGAAATTGTAAATATTTTAAATATGGCAATTGCAAAATTGAAACAATCGCATTTAAATGAGAGACTAAGAGTGCATAATGTTCGCATAATCAATCAACTCGTTGCTCTCTCTCTCCTCGTTGAATATACACTCATGTATTCAATGATTGGTGAGTGGCATATTTTTCAAAATGTGTCCGAATAACAATTAATTGATGTGCGAATCCGATTTCGAGTGCCAATGCGACTCCGACTCCGACTGCGAATATCGAATGTGAATGGGAATATTGTCAATCATAATTATTGATTGTCCATTAGTAGCTCGCTCGTAATTTATTCAGAGCGACAACAGCAACAACTACAACAACAACATCGAGTTTTGTCGTGTTGAAAGGCGATAAAAAATCGATTTAAGTGCCGGACAGTCTCATAAATTCTCTTTTATGCAGGACAAGATACAAGTGAATACTTTTAATGAATAAAACAAACGATTGACAAACCCATTTTGAATACGCTCTCAACTCACAAAGAAATCGTATTTTGTATTTACATTTTGTAGTAGAGTATCGACTAGTCGGATATGATGTAAGCTTTACAGCTTTTGTCTCGTGTTGAGCTGCCATTAGGGGCAAAACTTGAGCATTTTGCTGTCATTTGACATCGATATTTATGACATTGCTTTGCTTTTATTATTTAGCAATTAATAGTATATGGATTCAAGGTAAATGAAAATTTAATTTGTTAGTAATGTCAAATGCAAAGTCGAAACGCAGCAGCAATCTGCAGACACAAAAAGAACAAGCGAGAGAGAGAGAGAGACAAAAGTGAAAGCCAAATGCATTTTCTTATCAAATGTCAGAAGCAGAAGCTTCTCTTGTATTTGTTGTTGTTGTTGTGGCACAGTCGCTGCCCATCGTGGCACCTCTCGGACCTTGCCTCATGCAACAGCGGACCAATAAACAAAAGCATTAAACCCATAAAAACTGGGAACATGGCACTCTCGAGAATTAACACTACATTATTCACAATGCAATTTCGAAAAAAATGTTTCAACCCGAAACGAACGACTTCGCATAGTATCTGAATGTGAATGCGAATGTGAATGTGAATGCGAATGTGAATGCGAATGCGAGAGACTACGATGGTGAATGGGAATGTGAATGGGAATACGTGTGCAATGGCTCACATGGGTGCCTCGCCCTCTCTCTCTCTGTCTATTGCCTGCGGGCTCCGTTGGGGATGTAAGTGGGTAGGGGGAAGTGAAGAGCGGCAAGCGGGGTCAGCTCTTGTGGTAGGCGAACTCTCTGCGGGATCTGCTCGCTGCTCGGTGGGTGTGGCAGCTGCACCTTTTGCTTGTCGTTTAACTATTTGTTTTTTATGCCCTGTAATTATAAAACCAACTGCAACTTGGTTGGTTAAGAGATAAGATATATAATAGACAACAAAATAAATAATAAAAGTGGTGTAAATAATTCTCTGACCAATGAAATAACATAAATATTTTATTCAAATATCCAAATGTATTCCCCTAAGCCAATATAATTTGAAAGAGAATTAACAAATGTTATCTAAAGTCAATAACCATGTTGTTTTAACAAGACAAATATTATATTAAGATTATATAGAAAAATAAAAGAAAAGGAATCAATAATCACGTTTATTCTTATATGATTATAAAGAGATAGAGTCACACATATTTCTAGTTGTCCAGTAATGACAAAGAGAATTTAATAGTATTTAAGCATCAGCAAATAATTCTTTTATACAATATCGAAATTCCAATAATACTTTATGCAACTGCTTGGTATCTTTGTAGTCGATATCACTGCTAGCTTCAACGTTTTTATGCATTTTACTCTCCTTTTTTGTTTTTGGTTTTCTGCAAAAAATGTGAAAAATTAAAAATATTGTACGATATGCGTATGAGGCAGCAGCTATCGTATATGTATATGTGCATATATATATAATATTTCTGCTCTTTATTTCACTGTTGTTGTTGTTGTTGTTGTTTTTGTCGGTGTTGCTTTTATGCATATTTCCCACAACACATTTGGAGTCGAGCAGCAGCGCTTAAATCATCCACAGGGAGTGGAGGGAAGAGTGGAGTGAGGTGGAGGAGCATGGACAGGAGCAAGCCTGTTTGTAGTTAGTTTGGCGCTGAAGTTGGGCTTAAACCATCATCAGCAGCAGCAGCAATAGCATCTGAGGTGCAACATCCACCCCCCCTCACTCCCCCCCTCCCAATCAGAAGCAACACCTAGGCGGTTCCTCTTCTGACGTCTCCCGCCCGTTGATTTATGTTTCGAGTTTGCGTTCATTTATCATTACACTTGAAAGCATTTCCGCTTTGTTCCTTTTATTATGTATGTACACACGGCTTATGAGAGTGTGAGAGAGGGGAGGGGGTAAGAGCGGGGATGAGGGAACAAAACAAATGTGTAATACTTTTAATGCAACTTGTTTTTTTTTATGATATTGTTTTTATTGCAGGTGCAAAATGCAAAATGGGCTGGCTGCTTATCATCATCATCATCATCATCATCATCATCATCATTGCGAAATGCTTTTAACATTTTGCATATTAAATGCAAATTGAAACAATTCACTAAATATGCAACAACAACAAAAATATTTGTTCATTCTACGCAAGCAACTGAAATGGGGTAAGTGATTCGCTTGACATTATCTTTTGTGTGCAAAGTGTATGAAAATATTTCACAGAACAAAACACAAAAAAAAATCAAGTATACGCACTTGTTAATTATCGTTCAATGGCAAATATTTATATGGTAGAAAAAAGGCTTCGAACTGTTTTTGACTGTTTTTATAGCATACTTTTTGGGGCTGTAACTTAAACGAAATCATCGAACTTTGTTAATCTGTTGGCTGTCATATTCCAAATCAAACTTGTCAAACTTGGAAATGAATTGAAAAAGGATTTATGCCTCATTACAGCTGGCATAGAAAGCAATTTAAATATTTGCTTTCAATTAGCAGCTGCAGTTTGTAAATGTTGAAATGCAGTAAATTAATCAATGCCAAAGATATAATCGAGTCTCTTCCATGTAGTTGGTATATTTTTAGTTACAAGTACTTTTGGTTATTACCAAAAATATGGCCTTGGGCCACAGTCTCTTAGTTACATTTTACAGGAACAGGTGTAAAATGAATATTCGTTTGTCTGTGTCTGTGTCTGTGTGTGACAAATAATTCCACCTGATTTACGAGCAGGCAGCAAGCAGGCTTAAAAGGTGCACTCAGAACTCCAAATGCGATTACAGAAAAGATGAAAATTGAATTATGTGTTTGGCCAAGAGCAAATAAACGAGAAAATTAGAGAGAAAGGGGGAGAAATGCTTGCTTGGACTTTTTGATTAGTTAATTAAAACTGTCGGTTGACATTTGGAAATGAACTCGCATTTGCACAACATGTGGCAATGACAATGTCCTTCTTCTTCTTCATCTACTTATTATTATTATAATCCGAACTTGACATACAACATTTAATTGCTTAATTGAACGCACAGCATCTCGAAGCTGTAGCTGAATTCTTTGAGCTGTATTCGCTTCATCGCTTCTTTGCTTCTGCTTCGATTTACATAATAAGAGTCTCTAATCTAAATTAAAATCAAAATCACCGAGCTCCAACCATTTGCATTAATTAAACCGAGTCTGGACTCGACAGCAGCATCAGCAGCAGCTTCCACAAAGTACTTATTGATTGCGATCATTTCTTTTGGCTCACCGGCCAACGGCGACCATTGAAGTTGCTTATATCATTTCAAGAGCTGAATAAAATGTTTAAAGCATCATCCACAAGCGAGTCAAATGTTTTTCCGACTACAGTTTACCCTTTATGGGCTGAGTCAGCGGAATGGGCTGAAAAATCTTATGAAATAGTTGCTTCAAAAGCGGCTTTCAGCTGCTTTAGTTGACAATCTGGTATATTTTCTACCCTATGGTATATTTCTAATGTAGTACTTTATCGATATAACGAATTTGACATTCGGTATAATTTGGTATTTTTATGGTATAATTTAGGAATAATCATCTGTATTGTATATTTCTAATATAGTACGTTATAGGTATACCAAATATACTCTTCGGTATATTTTAGTATTTTGTGGTATGTATTTAGTATTATTATTTGGTATATTTCATGAATACTCGTCTGTATGGTATATATTTCTAATGTAGGACTTCATCTATATACCTATATATATCTTCAGTATATTTTAGTATTTTTTGGTAAGATATATTTGGTATGTTTTAGGAATAGTAGCGCGCTGTTTTGCTTTTATACAAAATGGGCGTTGGGTATCTCACAGTTGTGCTGTCTTATATTTACTTTGTCATTATTTTATAACAAGTCAGAAAATTATGAATCTAGCTCTATTAAATATTCAAAACTCTGCTGCAATTTCTTTTCTCTTTATGCTTTGCAACCGAGCGAGCGACCCGCTTTGCTCATTGCAATGATTAAAGGGCATATAAATGTATAAGCGAATTTTGCTCTCAACAAGTTCATTTTCCATGCGATGTAATGGCTCAGGTAATAAACATAAAAACTAATTTCCCCCCAAAAATGCCAAGAATGTTAATCAAAAGATTGTCCTGCTAGATTGCGCCACAGCAACAACAACAACATCAACTGCTGTGTGTGTGTGTGTTTGAGGGGTGTATAAGGTCTGTGGTTTCTATTTTGTGGTAATTTCCGTTTATGTTTTTGAATTTTTTACTCACGGCTGCGCAAACACAACTGACTGCCTGATGGCATTTGCTGTGCTCGTTGCCACAGTTTTCCACAGTTTTTCCAAGCATTTTCTCTGCATTTGCCAGCTGGATGGCAAACACAAGCAACACACAACTATACACACATATATATAATCAAAAATGTTGTCTCTGCGGCTGCTGTTCTGCCCCTTTGTATTGCCTCGTATTTGTTTTTGTCGGAATTACAAAATTTTTGCTGAAAATTTACTTTAATTAACGCCAACAACGAGCCCCATTTACAACTTCCCACTCTGGAGAAATATTCGAATTCTCGTTAACAAAAATTAAACTCTTTTTTCCAACTCTTTCGTGAACTTGGCATCATCAGAGACCAATCAGAGAATAGTTGGGAACAGATGATTTTTCAATAATATTGAAAATGCTCATCCAGATTTGCTATTCATTGAGAAGTAAAAGTTGTAGTTAGATATTGCTGAATTGTAGCGAAAGAGGTACTTCTTATATGAATAGAATATAAGATTCTATAAGCTTTGAAATTATTGCAATATCAGGTTAAATAGTGCTTCTCAATAAAGTATATACACTATATGCCTTTTAACAGATTGTTTGAATGAATAGAAGTGGCTTTCATTTAAAGTAGTCGAAACCTTGAACCGGTAACAAAAGCATTGAAAGTGTCTTGCATAAATCACAGATATTTATATGCTGAAATATACTAAAATGTATCGAAGACTATATTTGGTATATCAATATGGATATGATGAAAATAGATTGTGATAATTGGGAAGCTTGTATTTAAGATTTCAGCAACTATAAATTGCCTTGGCAATTAGTTGCGAGCAGCGCGAAAGTGTTTTTTTTTTTTTGTTCAGACAACGCTGGCAAAAACTTGTAGTACACTGTTAGTTGCTTTATTTTGGCCAGGCCAAAACCCCCGAAAAGGAGTGAAGGGTGGGAAAAACATGGACAGGCAGTGCAGACGTCTGCAAGTGCCGTGTATTTCATTTTGTTTCAGTTGCTGCGTTTAGTACATTATGGTGAATGTGCTCTCACCTCTTGCAGCTGTTGTGGTAGCTGCCAGGTAAAGTTAGTGTTACCTTGTTTGCCACCAAAGTAGAAGAAGAAGAAGAAGAAGCAGCAGAAGCGAGAGCAGAAGTTTGCCAAGTTGTCGGCAGTCGCTCGCTCGTGTTGCCTAAACAGATTAAACTCCTGAAACACATGTGTGTGCACCGCCTGCAATTTTACGCGCCGTCGCTGCGAAGCCTTCCGGCCCGCATCCGCATCCGTTTCCTATTTCCCCTTGCCCCTTGCCCCTTTCACGTCTCCTTGCGGTTGTGCAACACCCAGTGCCAGAGGCTTCACATAACCGCCACATTAATTCCTAGTGCCAGACACCTTTCTCGTTAGCGGTTTGCCCTAACTTATTTAATTTCAACGGCAAAGAGTCGCTTCTCTCCCCCTCCTCGCTCCTCGATTTTATTCAACTCTAACTGTAAGTTAAATAGCATTCGCGTGTTTTATTCAAATCCAAAACTCTACACCATTTTGTTGCCTTATTTAATTATCGAATATGTTGGCGCAACAGTTTGCCCTCAGCTTCCAGTTCAGTTAGTTCAGTTCAGTTCTGAGTTGAGTTTAGTTTCTAGTTTTAGTCGCTGCGACATTTGCTCAAACTTCTCACGTGCCACATGACCCCAAACCTGCTGCCAGTTCCTCCTCCCTCGTGGTCATGCAGGTCTGCAGGACACTTTTCTATATTTTACAACATTTGCGTGGGGATAATTTATGCCCTGTGTTTTTTCGGGGGATTTGCACGCAGCCTTTGTTAAGGCTAACGAATGCGCATACGTGCGATCACGTAATGCTCGATAAGCTACCAAATGTTGCCGAGAATTCCAAGTTCCCAAGCAGATGCATGTTATCGCTATCGAGAGATCTCTCATCTCTCTCCCTCTCTCTCTTTCTCTCTCTCTCACTCTCTTTTGCCCTTTGCGGTTAAATGCAAATTTATGCACGGCATAAAAGATAACCAAGTTGCACCAAAAGTAGCTCAAAATATTCAACGAAAGTGATTCAGATTTAAAACTGCAATTGGTTAATGTTCTTTTTAAATGGAATCCAAAAATTTTGCTAAAGTTAATATCGTATACACTTAGGGTCGAAGGAACCTTATCCATCCTATATCGATATACAAAATACAACTTTTGGTGCATTCTAGTATTTTTGATACATTCATTTTACATATTTAGTATTTTTCGGTATATTAATATGGTATATTTTAGCATAGTTTTGTTTTAATTAAAATCGGGAGGTAGGCACTTCAAATTTAGACATATTTCAGTATTTTTTTGGTATATTAATTTATGTAATTCAGTATTTTTTGGTATATTAATATGGTATATTGTAACATTGCATGCAGTCAAGTACTTTCATAATATATTTTAGTATTTTTTGGTGTATTCATTTATGTAATTCAGTATTTTTTTTGGTATATTAATATGGTATATTTACACATTGTTTGCAGTAGAGTACTTTTAAATTTGCTTTTCAAATGGAATTGAGCCCTATGCCCAACCTATTGGGTTGCCAAAATTATTTGCCTTCGTCCAAAACTATTTATATTTGTCATGAGGCTTTTACTGATAATTCGCAGCTTATCGTTTTCTATTAGCAATTATCAACATTAGTTTAATTATGAATAATTGCTTGTTATTTTAATTTTGTTTAATTCATTAATTGCGTATAATAAGTATTTGAATAGATCAATCAAAATTAATGAAATGAATTGAAAACTCAAGTTTGTTGAGAATATTGACTAAATTAGCTAATGAGTGCGATTAAATCAATCAATTTCAAAGGCTTGTACTCGAAATTCTTGAATAAATTATGCAAAGCAAAAGTCCATTGCATTTGGGATCAATACTTGGACAAGCGAGGAAAGCGAGTCAAGTTTGAGTCCAACTATGAGTATTCGGGTATTCGTATAATTTCAAATTCCATTCTCGAATTGAGCTTGCGAAGGGTGGTAAGGAAGTGGAGGGGGAGGGGGGGGGCAGGGTGGCTTTAAAATGCCGCTGGCATAATTAAATGGCTATGGAATTTCATAATGAAATTCGCAGACATTTCACTCAGCAGAACTTTGGGCATTTTCAATAATATTTTGCAGTGGAAACATTTCAAGTTGCTTCGCCGAGTATATTGAAATCAGCTCGTTAAGCATTAATTCTCCTTACGAAACTCAATTGTTGACCCTCCCCAACGTCAATCCACTGCCAAGTATGTGTGTGTGTTTTGTGTGTGTGTGTGGCCTTTGACCGAGTTGATTTTTCACAATTTCCGGCCAAGCGAAAGCTGCGCTGCCGACTGGCGGAAACGTAATTTGGCCCTTGGCCATTATTTTGGCCACTGACCACAAAGCCCAAACCCAAACTCAAATCCAAAGGCTGCAGCTGTAGCTGAAGCTGAAGCTCAAACTGTGAGAGGTCAAAGGCAGAGAGCCCGACAGCCGCCTCATCATAATCGAAGCCACGAAATTGAAGTACTGCGGCGCACAATGCGGTTTCCGTTGACTGCTGATTGGCTTCCGTTTCCGCTAATTTTTGAAAGTCCGCATCGATTTACGGCATTGTTTTTGACTTGATCACTTGTTTTCTGTGTGCTTATTACAGTTGCTGCTGCCAATTGTTATTGTCCTGCACAGGCTGCAAGTGGCTTTGGGATTAATCTCTTTGAGCTTAAAGCTTTTAGATATTTTCTTTGCAATATGAGTAAGCTTTAGCGCTTTTGCTGCTTGCCTTATCAGCTTTCTTACCATAATCTTTAAATAGCTGAGGCTTTTATTCAAGGTTTCATAAGTTCCCACTAAATACGCTTAAGACTCAATTTAATAAAGTGGCTGCAAGTGACTTTTGGATTAATCTTTAAAGTCTGCAATTAGAGCTTAAAGCTTTTTGGTATTTGCTATTTAACATGAGTAAGCTTGAACGCTTTTGCTGCTTGCCCTATTATATTTCTCGAGCTTTAAGCAGCTAAGGCTTTTATTCAAGCCTAATAAGTTCCCTGTAAATACTTTTTAAAAGCAATTTAATCAATTGACTAGAAGTGTCTTTGGGATTAATCTCTAAATTGTGCATTGGGCTTAAAGCTTTTAGTTGGGCTTAAGCACATTTGCTGCTTGCCCTATCAGCTTTCTTGAGCTTAGACTTTTATTCAAGGTTTTATAAGTTGTCTGTTAATGCGCTTTGAACGCTATTTAATAACGTGGCTGCAAGTGGCTTTTGGATTAATCTCTTAAGCGTGAAAACTTTTACTTGTTGAGCTTTATATTGTTGAGCTCTTGTTTTTAAGGCTTTATCAGTTCTCATTGCATATTTTAAGACCGCAATTTAGATATAAGCTTCCCTGTGCTTTGCATTGAATTTAGTATATTATTAAGTATGTTAATTATTGCTTTATCAAAGATGTGTATTAATTTGCTGTTGCTCTTTCCAAGTTATTCATTATAAGCTTTGCAGTTCATTATTTTACTGTTATCTTTGTGAAATTAAGTACAAATAATAGAAATTATTTAAATGTTTACTTAGCGAACTAATATGATTAAAAATACCATTTGGAATCAATAGTAGAATTTCTTGCTTCTGAAACCGAAAGCAAAGTGTAAAGGAAAGCGAAAAAGGATAAAGGCTTTCGGCTATCCTTTCTTTCGTTTCATCTGCTCATTTTATTGCTGCATATTCTTTATGTAAGCATATCAGAAATGTGTGTTTCGAAATAGAAATTTAAAACCTTATTACTCGAAGGGAACCAGCAACGAACGACGAAGGAACAACGAAAAATATATACATAAATATTTTATGGCGAAAATATTGCAGCGGAAAAAAGGGACAATGTATGCAGATACATTTAGCTGAAACTGACCCCATGGCCCAAATGGTAAGGGCAAACACACACACACACACACCCGGACACACACACACACATACACAGACAGCTGAGGCTCAGCTTGGGGCTAAATCTAAGCGCCTGTCCAGCCTCGGCCACTTCAAGTATAAACTCTGAAGCATCTCTCGCTCTCTCTCTCTCTCTCTTTGCTCTTCTCTTCTCTTCCCTTCTCTTTTTTTTGCTCGTCTGCTTTCTTTAAATTGTGTAACAAATTGTTCCCCGGGGACGAATTTGGATTAAGTAAAAAAAGGGTTTATTTACGATGCCATACATAACACCGATGCCGAGGCCGAGTTCCAACTGGCCAAGGCCCAAACTGCTTTCAGCTCCTCCTCCTTCAGCACTCTTTGGTTTTTTATGCTTTTTATTACGTGCCCAATACTCAATTTGGGGCATATTTAAATTCATCGTCTATTGACGGCAGCCGGCGGCCATTTCGTATGCACATGAAATGCGAAAGTTGCCTTTGAGTTTGAGTTTGCCTCTCCTCATTCTCTGTGCTGGTTAGAAAGATCTATTGAGTGCTTATTCCAACTGAACTTTGAGGTTGAATACGCTTCATTTTTATGTTATTTATACTTACGCTTACCATGAGTGTGAAGCATGCATGCAGTGGAGTGGAGTCGAGCAGAGTTTTTGGGGATAGCCCCCAAGGCTTGTGTTGAGAGCAAATGAAATTCGAGCCCAACCAAATATTACAAAGACAGAGACCATAAATTTACCATAAACATAGAGCTACAGCTACACATATTCATATTGGCATACACACTAGCGAAAAAACAGCGTTAATTACACTGGAAAAAAATGTTCTACAATCAAGATTTTGGTCTTAAAAGTGTGTCAAGAAATTGATAATCTTGATGTCAGCAAATACATCTTGATATCAAGAACATTTGCTCTAAGAGCCAAGTTCTTATTAATAAGAGGAACAAAGCTTATAGTTTAAAGAAAAAATGTCAAAAAAAATATTATAATTGTATTATGAAATAAGAGGAAAATAAGAGGAAAAAAACGTATAGTTTTAAGACCAAAAATCTTATTAGACCGTCAAAAAAAATATTAAAATTGTATTTTTTTTTTGTTGTATGTTGTTTTATTATTTATAATTTGTGCATCCAGTGATTCAGTTTTATGTTAATCACTCCACTTACGAAATATTTATCATCGATTCCCGCTCTCTTAGATTGCAATGAAGAATGGTTTGCGAATGATAAAAACTGTATAGAGCATTCAATGGATTACAGAATTGTGTAACCTAAATCTAGTATTTTTTGTCTTATTTAAAGAATTTCGTATTTTTCATACGATTTTTAGATTCAATATATATATTTAGATTCAATATTTTTTTTTCTTTAAAGTGGTATTATTTTAAGAACATTATTTTCAAGACAAATGTTCTTTAGAAATTGGGTTTTTCTTAGTGTAGAGTTGAACCGAATTGAGTTGTATATTTCGAGTGTTTCTCTCAGTGTATGCAGAGTGTGCTTACATGTGTAGCTTTTGCTGTAGGTAAAAACTTGTTTACCAAAATTCTTTCTCATATCTCTCTCACGCTCTGAGCGTGGAAAGCGCTTTGCAAGCAATTTAACAGCAGTTCTGCTGCGATGAAAACACGCCAGACCCAACGGCATCTTGATAATATTTCGATTTATACTCAACTCGCCCCCTCCCCCTCCTTACCACTTCCCGCTTCCCCATCCCATCGCTTGACATCGCGTCGCCGAGCGTTCAAAACATTTGTTGTCATTGTTTTTTGCGCAGACGATTTTGAACTTTTCTGCTGCCACACACACACACACACACACACACACACACACACACACACACACACACGCACACACAACGGAAAGCTGTCAAACAGCATAAACTTCAAGCTAAAACGAGACGTAGACGGAACTGATGCCTCCACCTGATCTGATGCAGCCTCCCTCCTCCCCTCTCCCCTTGCATTGTCGCCAGCTTCACTCAATTGGCTGTCGAGGCTTTTGCGCTCAATTTGCCAGGCAACAAACACAATCGTTGCCAATGAGTTTTCAGTTGAGATTAACAAACGTTTAACGCTGCGCCAGTCCAATGAGCAAAACACTATGGTATTTGTTTTTTAGATATACCAAATTAAATATACCGCAAAAATAAAAGATGAAAGATATACATTCCATAGAGTGCAAAATATATAAGAGATTGTCAGGCCTACAAATATACCAACGACTGTATTTGGTATATTTATATAGTAATACATTAATAATATACCTTAGCTTGCAAAATATACCAGATTGTCCGTCGATAATTTAAAAAATATTACAGTACTATTCATAAAATATACCGAATTAATATACCACAAAAATACATCAAATATTCTAACGTCAATATTTGATGTATTGATATAATACTACATTCAAAATATACCAGATTGTCATACCGCAAAATACCAAAAAATATACTAGCAGCTATATTTCATATATTAATATAGTACTACATTCAAAATATACCAGATTGGCATACCGCAAAATACCAACAAATATACTAGCAGCTATATTTGATATATTAATATAGTACTACATTCAAAATATACCAGATTGTCATACCGCAAAATACCAAAAAATATACTAGCAGCTATATTTGATATATTAATATAGTACTACATTCAAAATATACCAGATTGGCAGCCCGTAATAAGTAGGCATGTATAAGTATAACATAGAATATAAATTGAGTCAGTTATTTAGCTTAGGACAGCAAATAGATCGATAATATCATAACTTACAAGTAAGAATGATATAGTTGAGTGTACTCATAGAGATCATTGCACAACTTGGCCGATGTTTAAGGCAACAATCAACTGAGTCAAGGCATCGATTTGCATTCATTTTGAGGCGTAAACTTTGCTCTTAAGTCAATTGATAAGAGAACGGAAAGTGAGTTGTAAGTGGGACTAATTATTTGAGCAACGAATGGAATAAAGCATAAATTAGCCAGTCAATGGGCAGCTGCTGCTTGCCACACAGTTCATTTCTTATTTGGTGTGGCAATTAACACGCCACGGTGCACTTGCCTCCGATGCTGTGATGCTACTGGATAACCGGTAGAAACCGATTCAATGGTCGAGAATGGCATCGAACCGCAAAGACGAGGCGCATAAAGCGCACAGTGGAAATTAATTGCGGCACATCCCAATGTTGCATGCAAAAAGGTAGCTTCATGTGTGTGTATGTGTGTGTGCCGCAATCGGTTGAGCAACGTCAAGCTACGCGTCCTTTGCTGCTGCTTGCTTGCTTGGTGGCACCCTTCAAGCGCTGCAGATGACGCTCCATTCCACACAGCATGCCACAGTCGGTGGCAGCCAGCGAGGCAAGGCAAGGCATCGAGGCAGCAGCCAGGCAACGGGCATCCATCCAAACCAGGCTCGCGGTTTGCCTTTTATGAAAAATTAATTTGCTTTTTGTGTTCCGCAATAATATTTTACTTGTTTCCTCTCTCCCTCTCTCCCTCTCTCTCTCTCTCTTCACTCTTCACATGCGGCGCAGTCAATGCAAGTCCCCTTCGAGTGTGCTGCTGCCAATCAGAGCGTATGATTAATTTTTCGTCGCCATTCTCCCCTCCCCTCTCTTTCCCTCTCACGTTTGCCATTTCCGTACAGCTGAAGAGTTTATATGCGAGTGTGTGCGTGTGTAATAGCCACGATAATGACTTATGAACTTGATTTGACTTATGCAACACTAATTTCAGTGCTGCACAACACTTGACTGCCCAATTAACATTTTGAAGTTGTCCAACATTAGCAAATGCAATTATTTAGCTTATTTAGTTCATCCAGTATTATGAATGATGTTTTTTTCTGAATTGGTTCATCTAAAGATGAACACTAGGAATCAAACTGGTCTGATTCTAAGCCGAAAGTCTCTTCACTTCCGTTTAGCTTAAAATGGTTTAAAACTTGATTTGAGTATACAAGTTGTGCTTTAACAACACTAATTTCAGTGCTGCACAACACTTGGCAGTTCAATTCACATTTTGAAGTTGTCCACAACATTAGTAAATGCAATTATTTTGTTTATTTAGTTTATCGCATTAATTCTAGTTTGTTTTTTCTGAATTGGTTTATCCAAAGATGAACACTAGGAATCAAACTGGTCTAGTGTTGTATATCTCATGTGATTTATGTATAGAGTATCGAAAGTATCTTCACTTGCATTTAGCTAGAAAAGGTTTCGAACTTCATTTGACTTATCAGTTGTGCTTTTACAGCACTCATTTCAGTGTTGCACAGCACTAGTTTGCTCTATTATCAGTTTAACATTTTCCAGCACTAGTAAATGTAATCTATTGTTATATTAATGGTATTAATGATAATGTTTTTCTGTAAATTAGATTGTCTAGTGCTTGAATGCAAGCTGTGAACTGAACTGCTCTTGTTTTCTAAGTGTATTGACTATAGGAAAAGGTATCTCTGAAGATTTTAACCATGTGTTTGCCAAAATAAAAAGCGATGGAGCAGCTTGTGTGGAACATTCCGCACTTGCAACCAAGCAGACAATGCATATTTCTGCGCCAGTTCTTGGAAAAGTATTCTCAACGTCTGTTGGTTTCCTTTTTTATTATTATTATGACTCGTATTATATATTTTTTCGCTCACAAGTCTCTTGCTGCTGTTGTTGTTGTTGTTGTCAGCTCTTTAGAATTTTGCGCGCACACATTTCACATTAGAAAAACCACAAAATTATGCAGCACAATATGAAATGCATTTGAAAGACAAGTGAATCTTGTCAAGTGGCACAGTGGCAAGCACGGCCAGCAACAGCTACAGCTACAGTTATAGCTGAAGCGAATAGAGAATGCTGTAGACTGGAGACTAGAGACTAGAGAGAAGCGACTTGAGTTGGCGCTTTAATCAAAAGTCAAATATTTCATGCAATGCGACAAGCAGCGTCGTGCCTGTTTTGCTGCAACTATGTTATGTGGCACTTGGCACTGGGATTGGGCAGACTACCGAGAGAGAGAGAGAGAGAGGGCTAAAGTGAAACTACTTTAACAGCAGGCAGCTGCTGTCAGCATCCAAATGCAAATGCAACCCCGCCGCTAACCCACACAATAGATGCCAACGATGATGCCAACAACATCAGCAACAGCAACGACTTCTGCTCGCCTACAAATTTTACTGCTTGACAATCTGAACAAGTAGCAAGTGATACTAGTAGTGACTAAGTTAGAGACGAGTAGATACCCTGTAAGACCAAGTAGTGGGGAAAAGCAATTCATTCCAAGTTTAAATTTAAAAAAAGAACAATTTTCAAAAACTTTTATTGACTCTGAATAACAAACATGTAAGAAAGCTAAAGCTGAGTGTGCTCAATTGTGAGATACTCGTGATCTATTGTGAATAAAAGCAATACTGTGCGGTCTTAATATTAGAATATACCAAATATTATACCAAAACTATACTAAAACTATACCGATTGTCGTATTTAGAAGATGCGGTATTATTTTTTAAAATGTACCGAATAATACACCGTGAAAATACTAAAATATACCGAAGGTTGTGTTTGGTATACCGTTGAAGTACGCCATTCGAAATATACCATAGAGTGCAAAATATACCATATGGTACCTTATAGTCTCTATACGGACAGACAGACGAACAAGGCTATATTTGGTATATGCGGCATTATTCTTCAAAAATAACAAAAACACACCGTGAAAATACTAAAATATACCGCAGGTCTTATTTGGTATATCGTTGAAGTACTTAATTCAAAATATACTTTAGAGTGTAGAATAAGCCGTATTGTACCTTATAGTCTCTATACGGACAGATATGGTTATATTTGCTATATGTGGTATTAGTCTTAAAATATACTAAATAATATGCAGTAAAAATACTAACATATACCGAAGGCCATATAATTGGTATGTTGTTCATATACCATAGACAAATTCACATTAGTTTAAGTTGTCACAGCATCGTTTATTCAATTAAAACTTTTTCAAAATGCGTCTGAATGCCCGCTAGGCCACAACTGAAGCGTTTGACACAAGCATACCCTTTAGCAGCTAAGCACAGGGTAGAATAGAGCAGCTAGAAGCGGGAAGCAGGAAGCAGGAAGCGTAGAAGATCCTCGGTGGCTGACTCGCATGCCTGTGCACTTGCAGCCACTTTTGGCTGCTGAGGATGAGGATGAGGATGGGGATGGTGAAGGAGCTGCTGCTGCTTGGGTCTGTTGGGTCTACTCAGACTGCTCGGCTGTGTCTGCTGGGGCTCTTCAGGAGAAGTTGAGGGTGTTTCACACACAGAGAGAGAGAGAGGGGGGGGAGTTGTATGGGGCATCTCTGGGTTTCATGGAAATTACATTTTTGCATTCTGGCGTCGCTGCTACTCAAGTAAATGCAAATATTTCTCATTTCTCATTGCAATAAAAAGCGAAGAAATTGTCAAATGTATTCAAAATGTGCGCCGCATGCGAAATCTTTTTGAATATTTATACCAACACACACACATTTGTGCTTAGAATATGTGTTTGTGTGTGGTTTCATTTAAATTCCACAGCAAATCATTTTGCTAGAGAATGCTGAGATTACAGCTTGCAATATTTTATGGCCAATTCCCATGAAATTGGCTTAAACTAAATTGCATGAATCACACGACAGGGTATCTTCAAGTCGAGCAGTTGCTAGTTGAGCATATAGAAAATAGAATTTTAAAGCAGATTTTTTAATTAAACTAATGTGAACAATGTACAATGGAATTTTTAATGCATTCGAATGCAGAAAACAATGGCGAAATATATTCGTGGAAAATTTATGGTAATCATATATGCATTATTAATCGGTTTTTGTATTAACACAAAAGATTAGTTTGCTCGCTTTAATTTACTTTATTGCGAATACGTAATGCCATCAAGTATTCGCAGTGTAGAACGGCTAAAGGCAAGCTGAGATGAGATGAGAGCTGAGCTCGTTTCATTTACGTTTTTATGTCTTCATTTTATTGTTATTTTTTGTTTACCCTTTCAAAGTTCGAGACGGAGGCGAAGGAGAGGGAGAAGAAGAATAAAGCGAAAGCATTAAGTCGAGGCAGAGTTTAAAGCTTTTTAAGGGCATTTATTCGGTTGGTTAAGAGCTTTTCGTTGTTATGAGACGCATAATTAGTGTAATTAAATTTTAAATTAAAATTAATATATATAAAAGGCTTTTTGTAAATCTCTTCAAGCTGGCTTTCGAGTCTATTTACAAAATGCGCATACAAAATTCGAATAACAATTTGATTTCGATTTTAAATCGGACCTTGGCAACGTTTAAAACTCAATTTATGATTACTTCCACACAATTTAATTCACGTAATTGATTTATGCATTGCATTTTCTGCTGCTTATCAATCCAAACGATTGTCAATCAACCCCAAGTTGATGCACAACAACAACAACAACGGAAAAAAAAAGCATTGAATACGAGTATGTGAAGCTTTGAAGCTGCCTCGTTTGTTTATTGACGAGAAATAAACAGTTTTCACACACTGCCAATAAGCAAGCGTATTCGCTAGGCCATTGCTAAGGGAATATTTACAATTGCAGTGTATTGAAGTGGTCAGTGTTGCCCCCGCTTTTAATGCGTATGATTAAAGCGCGGAAAGTGCAACAGAAGTGCAGCATTACAAACTGATTAAAAATGTATGCAAATGTGTGTGCGTAATTAAATAAATTAATTAAGCAGCGCGCAGTTGCCAAAGACATGCGACAATAGCGGGAGGCAAAGCGGGGTTAAGGGTCGAGGGTCGCGGGTCGCGGGTCGAGGGAGAGAGCCACTTGACAACCAACAAACAGCAACAAAAATGGCCACAACTGAAATAACAAAGCAGCAAATTGAAATTGTTGGCCATTTGTATCGCTGGCTCTTTACATTTCGCTGTTGTTATACCCGCGCCCTTAAAGGGCAGTAGGGTATTATAAGTTGGTGACTGCAGGGGGCAGAAGGAGACATCTCCAACCTTGTAATATATGTATTACTATTCTGAATCAGCGTCAACAGTCGAAATGACAATGTGACTCATTTTGCACTTTATGGTATATTTTGCATCTATACTAAATTTAGTCTTGGTATATTTTTAGCATTTCCGCGGTATAATTATTTGGTATAATTATTCAAATGTTTAGTATATTTTAGTATATTATTGTATATTTTGAATATGGTTTAGTATTACTATACCAAATATAGCTTTCAGTATTTTTTAGTATTTTGCGGTATATTCATTTGGTATATTTTATGAATAATGCCTTGGTTGACAATCTTGTATATTTTAATACTCCATGGTATATTTTGTATGTAGTACTATACCAAATATAGCCTTCAGTATATGTTAGTATTTTTTTGTATATTCATTTGGTATATTTTAAAATTAATAGCACTTTTTGGCTTTTATTCAAAATATCAGGTAGCAGGTATCTCACAGTCGATCACACTCGACACTAGCTTTCTTACTTGTTGTTGTTGTTGTTTCCACATCGCATCGCATTGTATGCAGTAATTGTGCAGTTTATTTTACCATTTGCCATTCAAGTGCAAATTAAATGCACAGTGACATCGCCGACCTTTGTCCTTTGACGCGCAACTCTGCGACAGTTCATTTACCCCTCAGGGGAGTGTCATGATAACTCCTTTCAAAACTTACAATCAACTCAATAAAGTTATGTTTCTTCTCTGCCACACAATTTCCAATTTTGGCAATGCATTTCGATTTACGTATTCGATTTGCTTATTTATGATATTTTTCTCGATTATTTATTATATTTTTGCCAAGCCCGCAAACCAACAAACAATTTATGACTAGCATTTTAGAGAGTGCAAAACAATTGCTGCATATAAAATGCTAAATAAATGCAAAGCTGGCAAAATACCCTCGAAAAATAGATCGAATACATTCGCTATACAAGTTAAATTAAATCGTTTATCTATCAGCAGTAATGCATCACATTGAATAATTTTATTTATGACATATGCAATATTCAAATTAAATACATTTTTATTTCGTTTGATTTATTGCATGTTGTTTATTGCATTTTCCATCCATCAGTCAAATGAAATTCGCTATTTATTTGCGCAATTATATTTTTGCTATTAATTTGCTATACAATTCATATGATGAGAATGATTAATATAGCTTGCTATTCATAAAGATAAAGAAAAAATGTATATGAGATATATTTGAAATTAAATTAAAAGCATTCTATTTCCGATATGTTTATTCCATAAAATAACTGCTTTAAAATAAAATACTTAATAATAAAAATATTTTTAAAAGAAATTTTGAGTAATAACAAAAATAAGTAATACAATAAAATAATGCTTCATTTCAAATAATGAAATTCCATTAAGAATAAAATACATATTCGTATTCATTATTCCAAATGTGTCGAATGATTACCATGCAATCCTGTTGCCATATAGCAGGTAATCCCTTCGAAATGAGAATGTAAATCCCGATGTTAACATTAGCGCATATTTGCTGCTTACCAAACGCGAGCAACAGCGGGACATGTCTCCGGTTTCAATTGCAGCTCACACACACATTCGCACTCACACACTTAAACACACGTTCACCTCTCTGTTGAATACTCAACACTCTCTTATATCAACCACCCCTCAACAACACTTCGCTCAGCACTTGGCTTCCACACGACCACAGAAGCGACAAGTTTTGTCGCTTTGGGTGGTGAGTTTTGTGGTGGTGAATTTGTGCGATTTGAATTGAAACTGCTGCGCGTGGTGAGTCTGTGTAGAGTTTTAACAGAGGCCTGTTAATAACAGCAGCTGTTACTGTTAAAGCCTTTGCTTAGCGAATGCTGTTTAATTTGCAACTTTCAAGTTGATTTGTATTATATAATAGTATTGCCGGAATTTCATTAGAGAGATTTCATGCTGCAATCTGAAGAGTTAACTAAACATTAGAGTGCTAGTAGTGCAGTGCAGTTTTGCACTTGATGTCGCAATCAATATGCATAAGACTTGTTATTTTGATTTGGCAAACCCAAGTAAATGCAACCTCTCCCCTCTATCCCCTCTATCAGCCAGTCAGCCAGCCAGCCAGAATGTCCAATCAATACAATACTCTATGTAGGCCTCAGCCCCAAGCTCAAGTTGAGTCTCCGACGACGGTCATCATGAAATTGGATTGACAAGAGAGTAAGAGCATTTTGGCTGCTCGACTCTCGAAACTTGTGCAAGAGTCAACTCTGTATATGTGATGTGTGTGTGGTTGTGTGTATGAATCTATCCATGTGCATGAATCATGTAACCGAAGCTTTAACTTGCCATGTGAACGAACTCCGGCCGCAATAAATTTCAAATAGAACTCAACTAAGGAGCGTACACATACTTTCAGCTCTCTCTATAGAGTAAAGTCAACACACACACATACGCACACACATACACGATTGTAAGTTGGAATTGCATTGCGTTTATTTGCAAAGACCTCACTGCAAAAGTCAATTGACTCAATAAATTATTTTTAAAGCAATCAATGCAACTTTTTTTTTTTTTTTTTGGGCGACAAAAATCGAATTCCCAAAACTTTGCATTTCTCTCTGGCAAACTTAAAGTTGTCGCCTTTAATAGCTGAGCTATTAAATTTTGCTAGAAAATTGTCTTGGCAACTCGGTTTAATTATGTTGACAAGCGAAGCGGCCACAAAGTGCATTTGCTTTCGCATATTAATTGTCTTGTATGGTTCTCTATCCAAGGTGGTGGCTTGCTTGGTAATTTGAAATATTTTCAATTATCATGTGCAACATGTCAAGAGGCCAGATAGAGACAAAGAGAAGGGTAATGCATCAGTGGTGAAATTAGCCAAATTATTGGAGTAAACAGGGCAGTGGACAAGTCTTGTTTGCGCTTAAAATTTAATTTCACGCACAATTGAGTTCATGCATAATTTTCGACTGAGGGTGATAAATTATTGCTGTTATTGCACACACAACGCACACACGCACAAACACACACGCACAACACATCGGAGGAGGCAAGCAAAACAAGAAACAGAACCGAGAGAAGCACCATCAGAGTTGGGCCACAATAATGACCCTAGCTAACGCCAGCTGCAGTTGCTGCCTCTCTCCGCGCTTCTCACACTCGGTTGTGTTCTGTGCTAGCTGCCTCTCTCCGCGCTTCTCACGCTCAGTGCAGTCTCATGCATTGTCGACGTCGTTGCCCGTTTGCTACGTTCATTAATTCGCTGCCATAAAACAGCCAGGGGCATATTTTGCCTTGCTTGCATTTGCATACTTTCAGGCGGCAACGGCAACAGCAACAGCCGAACAACAGTAGGCACCTGTTACCGCGACCAGTTCCCAGCTTTCAGCTCCCAGCCGCCTCCAACACAACACATGTCTGCTCATAATTAATGTGTAAATTGTAAAGCTGCGCTCTCGCCCATTTCCTTCTGTTTTCCTGCATTGTGGCCGTGTTCAACAGCGCAGGCAACCAGCTCGACAACAAGAGCAGCGAACTAAAAGGGGGTGGGGCCAGGGGTGGCAAGCAAGCCTAGTTAATACAGAAACAACAACAACAACAGCAACATCAATAAACGACTATGACCCGGCACATGCTGAGGACCAAAATGCGTTTTGACGTTGCACAAGGCTTAATTGCATTTAGTTCGCCGATCAGATCGAAACTGAGCGGGGGGGAACAGGTAGCAAAAGCGATTTGGCGCACAACAATTTATTAGGCAAAAAGCTTAAATTGTTTTATGCCCCAACAACGACAACACGAAACGCCAAATACTCTAACCAAACTCATATATTTATTTATTCTAATTGCAGACGTCATCAGTACAAGCTCGACTCAAAGTACTTATTATTTATTATTATTTCCAATTTACATTTTGTGCACAGCTATTATCAGACTAAGTAACAAAGAAATCTTTAACTGGGATGAATCATTTCAGTTGACAGCAGAATTAACAGATAATGAAATCTTTTGGGTTTTTTTTTTGTAAATTCTATTATATTATGTTTCTTACCTTGTTTTTCTTTAATTGCCTCAAACTGTTTAAGTAGCGAAGGTCAACTTATTATGAACACTTGTGAAATATTTGTAGTTTCAAATAGCGCTCTTAGGCACATTCTATGGAAAAGTAAAAGCCTCTTACAGTATACGCACTCTCTTTTGCTCTCTTTAGCTAAATTTTCTCGTTTAGTAAGCAGCTTTGCTTTTGTCAGGTCACCAAATGAACACAGCAACAAAGCTGCAATTACAATAACAAAATACTGGCAACTGTGATGAGGGCGTGAGATAGACACGATCAGCGAATGCATTGCCTTTGACAATCGATTAGCGCGCACTCCCTTGCACTTGGACACTCTCAATCTTTGCATTGGCCTTGTCTACATCATTATGGGTTATTGCTCTCATAATTGTCCATTGAGCATTTGTTCCCTTTTGTCCAAAATTGCACACGTGAAAGGTCTTTGGAGCTTAGGCACAGAGGGGACGAATAATATCCCACAAATATTAGTATGTGACAAACGAGCGCAGAGTGAAAATGCAAATGTGTGACCGCGAAGCATTTGCATTTCAATTCGGTTCATCTTATTATAAATTAATAATCAAAGTTCGAGTAATCGTTATTTGTATTCAATATCAGTAAGCGAATAGTGAAAGTACGTGTGTGCAGTTTTTTTTTGCGTAATTTATGTGCTGTGTAAATTGAAAAAAGTCCGTCAAAAAGTGACGTCATTTTGCGTTTCTACTCCACCTGCAAATTCGTGTGTGCATTGGTGTTAGTGAGTCGCCCGTTTTAATTCCTTCTTTGCTGTGCATGCATAGATGTGAAATGCAAATGTAACCGAGAGTGTGTGTGTTTTTTCTTCTTTTTTTTCAGTGATTTTAAATGTGACGTGTACAGTCTTGCAAATTTTGAAATGTGAGTTTGTGTGTGTGTGTTTTTTTTTGTCTTTTTTTTTGGTGATTACAAGAGTTAAAGTAAAAGAGTGCAAGTTAATTCAGTGAAGTTATTAATAATGGATACATGTATGCAGAACTGTTGTGTAAATATGTGAAGGTGAGTAACCCCAAATACTTACAATCATACATATTACCTATGTACTTATGTTTGTGCATTTCAAGGTGACAATGCATTTAAAATTGCTTTTGCTTTTGCCGAAACTTGCACGAATGAATAGACGAAGACATGTTCGGCATAGTAGGATCGCATTTCGGTAATTCACTTTAGCTTTGTTTTTGTCATCGACTCAACGCAATTTAAGCATGCTCTTAAATTGAGTTATGCTTGTATTATTATGTCTCTTAAATGCGAGAGTTAAGAGAACATAGGCTTACGCAGTGCGTTAAATTTGCCTTACAATGCTTAAAGTAAAACTGAGCATTCTCTTACGATTGATAACTAGTTATTTTACTTGGGACACCTTCGAAGCGTATCAGCTACCTTCTTCAAGTTGAGTGCAAGGTAATTTTCTACTAATTAATTTCTCTTAATGTATTTCAATAAATAGATGCGATTTGTTAACCTATACATGAGTTATGAAATGCATTTCTTGCCCTAAATATTTGACTAGTACGCTAATAATACTTGTGTGTGTGTGTGTGGGTGTGTATGTTTAGTTGGCAATTCTAAAGTCCTGATCCGTCAGCAGTATTTCATAGTTTAGAGGTGGATCCTCATAGCCCTGTAAACGGTGTTCAGCTGTGCGACTAAAGAGCTGACAATAACTGCGAAGCACCTCGAAAGCCTGCAGATGATTCGACAACGCAAGCAGCATTTTGTTGTTCTGTATTTTCACTCTCTGAATGCTATAAGCCAGGTGAGGGAGATCCAGATCGTCTGTGATAATCGTGCGCAGATATTCCACTGGATCGCTCAGCTCATCTGCGTTGTACCAGATGAATAGTAGACGTGGATGCGAGTACGGCTCCATGATCCAAGTACTCGTTGCATCTGCTCAACTGTTCTTCATCGTTGGTGATCTCCACCAGACGCTTGACCCGATGATTCGTCTCGTCTAGGAAAGGCCACTGCCACACTGGCAACTGCGGGCGAGTGGGCGTCGCTTCTGTGGGAAAGGTAAAGTCTCTTGAGTATTTGGGGGCTGGTTTTGGATCTGAGAAAAACGGAGGCAAAGCCGTTTATTAGCCAACTAAGCCAGCAAAATCCAGGGAGGTGTGTTTAAGTGTTGTCTACTTACGAACAATGCAATTGCATAATGCGAAAACCGCAAACAGCGAACAAGCGATTAATATTCTCTGGTGCATGACTGAAACCTGTTTGTGCTCAAGATGTTTAACGACGACTGTCGGTCGCTGCCTCTAACTCACACCTTAAATAGACGATTTCACACAACACTCTCGAGCTCTCTCGAATCGTCGCTCACTTCATGATAGTGAGGCGAAGATAGCGTAGTAAATAGAAAACGTTTATGAATGGAATGTATAAATAGATTGTGAGCTTCGGATATCGTCACACCCCAGATATCAGGTATTTTAGGTGTTCCTAGTAAAGAGTGATTCATAACGGACGCATTTCGAAGTTGAACAAACTGGATTGTTTATCGCTGAACAATGGTCCAGTTATGATAATGAGTATAAAGCTTTTGTGCTATGCTTCTCGAATACTTTATTATACCCGCTTTGTTATTGAGACCGGGTATTATCAACATAATCAATGGAATATCCAATTTCGCCTGTTGTGCAAAGATTGATTATTCAGAATTCGCACGAAGCGTTCAGTTATGAGTCTGAGTGCTCACTTTTAGGTGATTCACACGCCTTAAAAATAAAACAAATATGTTCCGAATTCGATCAGCGCTAAACCAAACTTAACTCACGTTTTTTGCATTCCTTGATCGAGTCAATCACTTCGACCTGACAAAACTTTGCTTATGGTTATGAGGTGTAGGTGTGTTTCTATAACAATTTGTATAATGAAGATGACTTGTGTAATTTATATAATTGATACCGTCATAATATCGTACTGTGATAGTATACGACTTTTAAGCACTCTAGCATTTTTATAAAAAGGTGAAATTTTTTTTAAAATTGTATTTTTACAAGCAATGATATTCATTATTTTTAGTTACCATTTTATTTCAATTTAAATTCAATTCAAAGATAGACGAGAGGTCATAGGTATAACACGTCAATATAATAAAATTTTGAGAGGTTATTCCCCTATAACACAATATACAATAATCCCCAAATGGTAAAAATAATCTCAATAATAATTTCAGAATATTCCCGTACAAAATTCTCTGGAAGTTTCAAAATTTCTTATCACTGAAAATTGTTTGATTGACAGTTAATACGGAAATAGAAAAGGAAATGTTAAGAGTAGTCGGAATTCACTAGAAACATTTTGCACATTGCATTATTAAAGCCAATTGCTACAATTGAATTTGCAAATTTCAAATTTGTTGAGTCATGATTTTAGCAAGAATTTTCTATTACTGTAGGATATCCACCTACAAATGAATTTAATGCTGTATGACCGTGTTTGACGATGGAAATACCTGCTATTCATTGTACAAAAATTGTCAAGAGTTTATTGCTTGGATTGGATTAGTGTTTGAGATAGTGATATGTGATTAGAAGCTTCTCGGTCCGGGAATTCTTTGAGAAATCTTTGCTTGAAGTCTTGCCTCGATTTCTATGGTTTGGCTTTGTGCGACGAGTCTCTTTGAAGGCAGAAAGGTGAATTGTCGTTGTTGTTTCCAGTGGGCGACCTTTTGACATGAGGTTGCTCCCATTTTTGGACGGAGAAAGAAGGAGAAAGAAGAGCGACGAGCGACGAGCGCAAAGGGAAGTTGCGCGTAGGTCTTTTGATTTTGTAAGCTGAGCAGAGCGCACAATTGTTGTCCTGCTACTGCAGTAGTCGGGTGCCATTAGTGAGATTAAAACTATGACCAAAGCAGGCAGAGAGCAGAGCAGCTGAATGTAGCTGCTGCAACTATCGCTTTGTTTCAGCTCCCAACAATGGGGCGTATCTGTCCGTCTTCTGTCGTTGCTTTGCTCCTAATGACGCAATGCGTACTCGTACATTGTATACAATTTACCCTTTACTTTGCCAGCCTCCTAGCCTGCCTTCCTTCTGCAATGCAGCATGAAAGAGACAGAGAGTTGTGCATTGTACTTATGTACATATAGAAAGAGATATATTATCATAGCACTGAGATGCAAGCATCCATAACAAAACAGTTGACACAAACAGCACTCAGCATGCCAAAAAGAGAGCGAGGGGTAAAAGTAGAGGTAGAAGTAGATGCATTTGTTGTCGCTCTAATCTAGCTTTGATGAGCTCGACAGCCCATTCATAGAAGCCAGTTCAATTTGTTAGCCACAAATCATGGCTGTGGAAATGGAAATGCGTACAAGCCCCCCATCACTCACTCTTTCTCTCAACTCATCCCCCCTCTTTGGGCTGCTGCATTCACATGCAGAATCTGCAGTCCTGTAATTGACAGTTGAAATGCACAAATCCCATTTGACATTGGCTCCAAATTGGATAACCGTAATTTGTTAACTGTCACATTATTCAAATTAAAGAGCCCCAGTCATTAATAATCATGACAATAAATAATGCGACAAAAGTCCGACACAATACATGTGCCTATTTGAAATCACAGTTGCATGATTAAAGTTATTTTTTATTGTATAAAGCAACAAACATTTCTTAGGAGCGTGTTTTAAAAGTATTTTCATATAAAATATTTTCAAACTTAATCTATTTTTAGAGCTTATCAAGCTTTATAAAACGATGATTGCTTAATTTGAAAAGTATTTGCTTAAAAGCCAATAAAATATAACATTTTTAAAAAGAATCTCATGTATTGAGCTTACACCATTTAAAAATTATTTGCTTCAAAGCTTTTGCTTTAGCTTATGCTTAAAAAGCTTTTATGAATTCTTTGCTCTAGTCAAAAATTTGTTCATTCTTAAGCATTGCTCATAAATATATTTAGAAGACTATAATGAGATTATTCTTATCTAGTCAAAAAAACTAAACTGATTTAAATTGTTTAAACTTTAAAAGTAAAAGCTTAAAATCTTCATCATATGCTGTCATTCATTATTTTGCTTTCGTTTCGCCGAAAGCTCGTTAGCTGAAAGCTTAAAGCACTCTTGCATTCTTGCTTATGAACTGCTATTCATAATTTACTGGAAAACTGGCAAAGAGAGAAGAACTGTGAAAACTGCAGACGCCTCTTCAAATGATAAAAGTTGCGCATTCTAAAAAGTTGCCAAGTATGCAGTTAAATAAGTTTGGGCGTCTCGAAATTAAATTTAATTTTCACCTCTTTTTCGCAACGCAACGCAAAACGCAAAGTTGTTTGAACAGAGTCAAGCACTTGAGATTCAAGTGCCGTGCAGGCGCCTTTATTGTGGTGACTTTATATGGCGTGGGTGTGGAGGGGAAGGAGGTAGAGGAAGTAGAGGAGGAGGAGAAACGAATAGAGGGGAAGTTGATGGAAGAAAAATGTGCACACGGCGTGGTTACAAATTGGTTTGGTTTACTTTGTTGTGGCTTTTGGCCAAGTTGCTGGGCCTGATTTTATTTTTTACTTATTGCCCTGATTCAATTTGATTACACACACAAAGAGAAAGAAGAGAAAAAAGAGAGAGAGATTCAGGTGAATGAATTATGAAGCAAATTCAAGTTGTTTTTTGCATTTGACATTTTGGCAAACATTTCAGCATTTGGCAGACCACTTTTCTTTTTTCATGGAGAGGGGGCCATCAAATGGCACTCATATATCTCAAGACATGAGACAGGAAAGCAGGGGAGCAGTTTCAATAAATGGCCAGAGGACCAGGAAAAGGGACGAGATTGTTTGGCTTTGTGCATTTGTTTGCCTCGCAATATGGTCCCCAGCAGCAGCAGCAGCAGCAGCAGCAGTTTTATTAAATTCTTACAAAGGCTTCGCGTACTTTGCCGCTTGCCCCTCGCCACTCGCAAGAAAGCAAAAAAAAAAAGAGAAGGCAATAAAAATCATTTAACAAAGTCAAACAACAATAAAAATTAAACTTTGCCGTCAACGTAGCCAAACTAAGAGTGAGCCAAGAATGCGACTAGAAGATGCCCTCTAAGCAAATCGGTTTAGGCCGAAACTATTTCCAAAGTATAATCACATAAGCCAAGTATTTGGTAGAAGACTATCAAAGAGTACGTTTTGTGTTTGTTTCTGCATTTCTAGATACCCTCTAGTTGACGTTTAAAGGGTATATAGAGCGAGGCAAATGCTGAGCGCAGTCGAGCGTAAAAAGCGTGGCGAAAGCAAAAGACGAAACTGAGCAAAGCAAAGCAAAGCAAAGGCAAACGGCAAAAGTACATAACAAAAAGAAAATTAAATAATAAATATAAATATAAATAACGCAATGCGATATGCGACCAAGAGCCAAAAGTCAAAAGTTTTCCAAATTAATTTTCAAATCTGCTGCAAGTAGAAAAGCTCATGTGTATATATGCGAGTTGTGCCTGTCATCGTGTGAAAGGACGCAGAAGAGGACAATTTATTATGTCATGCCTCGTCAGGCATCGAGGGGAGACACAGCAAAGAGTAAGAGAGAGACGGGGGAGAGAGAGAGAGAGAGACTTTGAGTGAGCTGAAGCCAAAGGCAACGACGACATCATCATAAATCAATCCATTTGACGACCTCAACGATGAGTTGAGCTCGTCGTAGTGCGACGAATTTAATTACATTTAAGCGAATGGGTGGCAACCCCTCTCCCCTCCCCCTCCCCACACACACCTCACTCTTCCCCTATCACTTGGCGCTGCTGCTGTCAAATAATTCAATTCTATTCACTTCGATCCATTTCGTTGCAATGCAATAATGCTAAGTGCTACCCAGACATTCAACATCAAGAGAGAGAGCAAGCATGACTCGGAACAAAAGGCCCAAAAGCGCCTGTAGGCCAGGTCGACAGTGACAAAAGCAGTGACAGACAGACAGAGAGACAGACGTAGAGACAGTCACAGAGACTAAAGCTGAGGCTGAGGCTGAGACCGAGAGATAACCAAGAAGCCACAACATTTCCTGTTGCTCACTTATTGATTTCACTTATGTATGTGCGCTGATAACTGTATAGCTCATTTAAGTAATGTTATTGTTTCGGTATATTATTTGGTATATATTGACTATAATACCGCTTCTGCATTGATTTGCGCTTATGGTTTTCTACAGTCGAGTGTAATTTTCTAACATGTTTTACCGATAACTGAATAGTATTTTTTTATATGGTACAATTTACAAAAAATATCCGCTATTGAATTGATTTTCTTTTTTTGAAAGTATTTTTCGGTAGATTTTTACGGTATATTTTAACGATAATAACATTCGAGTGTAGCTTCTACTCTTTATCTGCTTCCACTCCTTGTTTCTGCTGTGCGTATAAATTATTTCACTTAAATTGTGCTGATCCAGCTTTGATTTACTTTTATTAACTTCAGTTATCACAACATACGCAGTATACACATTTTTAATCTAGTTTATAATATAAATAGCAAGTGGTTTTAGTTGAGACTATGTTTACCTTTGCTCAAAAATTAAAAATAATAATTATCAAGTGTGGCCTTCACTTGTCATTTCAGACGGCTAGTTTTGGTTAAGTCTGATAGTTAAGTTGGTCACTACAAAATGTGTTGTACTATAGTTTATTTAGATTTGTATCGTAAACTATTTGGTTGACATGTAAAATGAGAATGTTGAGTGCCTGATTTTTATAGCATTATTTACTGAAGAGTTTAGCTAATTCAGTATAATTTCTATGTTGCGATAAAAAGCGGATTTAATGATAAGAAGCTTTCGCTTTTCATATATAATAGTGAGGTATATGGAAATTAGCTCAGTCTTGTAGTGAATTCATTTCATTTACTATCACAAAAATGTTGCCAAGTTTAAAGTATTTTATATTTGCTATAAACATATCCGCAGTTCTTTGCAATGTTACCACGCAGGCAGAGTTCAATGTAACTAATGAAATTCTTACAATAAAATCGCAGATATCCGACTTAAAGTGAGTTACTGAAGCTTAATGCTTTCATTCAAGTTAGTTGTAATAAATTTCCCAGAGCGGAGCAAGATCGTCTGCGATTATTTCAGACTTATACCGGTTTACATTACGTGAGTAGCTGTGCCGAGGCAACAGCGAATTCACAATCGAGTGGAATCTACGATATTTATATTCCCAACTACATTCAACACCCCTTCAAAGTGGCCTGTGATGCCGAGACTCAGGAGGGAGGTTGGACTACAATTCTGAATAGAGTCGATGGAAGTGTGGACTTTTATCGGAATTGGACTTACTACAAAAATGGATTTGGGAATCTAGATGGCGAATTCTTTTTGGGATTGGATAAAATACACGCATTAACTGCGGAATACAGCCAAGAGTTGCTTGTGATACTCGAAGACCATCTGGGAACAGAAGTCTATGAAAAGTATGAGAAATTTGCGATTGGCGACGAAAGTGAAGAATACGTTTTACACACACTGGGCACAGCAAGCGGAACGGCAGGCGATTCACTCAGAGAAAACTATCGTCAGAAGTTTTCAACCTATGATCGGGATAACGATGCTTGGTTCAGTGGAAGCTGCGCCACGGGACAACAAGGCGCCTGGTGGTACAACTCGTGTACTTCAGCGTAAGAGAAAATGTTCATTGCTTCATAGCGAAGGCTAACATCTTATTCGTTATAGCAACTTGGCTGGTACATACAATGGGACACTTGACCAGGGCATTTTCTGGACCGAATTTCGAGCGTACATATCCCTTGAAAAAGCCAAAATGATGATACGTCCAAGAAAAACGTCATAGATTGTACTATTTATAGGCATTCGGCATTTGTCTGGTATAGGGCAGGCATTCGATACTGGAAAAATACTAAAAAAATATACCAAAAAAATAATACAATAATACCATAAGCTATATTTGGTATAATAAATACACAATATACCAAATAGTGAAGCAACGTAATCAAGCTGCGGCAGCCATTTAAATTTATTTCCTGAATAACTTGGTTACATAAAGAAACTATAATAAATAATAATGAATCAAATAGATTCTAAGATTCTGGTTATAATAGAATATAAACAGGCTTACAAGATCAGAAAAGAATTTCAAATTAACGTACCAAAATATTAACCAATATACCGAAAGGAATATTTGGTATTTTAAGAATAGAAAATATACTAGATTTATAAGCCATGACTGTAGTGATTCCGAATAATATTCTAAGGAATAAAACTTCCTAAACAAACAATATCGGATAAATCGTTTGGCCCGAGAATACCATTCAAATAGATGCCAAGTAAAGTGACATAATTGAGAAAGTGGAGAAAACAAATGAGAGAAGAATTATGCAATGCATTATTTTTGGTTATATGAATATTACTTTTGCTACTAAATGTGATAATTTGCTGGTTTTTGGCAAGACGCTCGTGGGTAATTGGCCAAATTGCCACACATTTGGCAAGTCGTTAAAACGTCCAGCACAATTCAATTTATGGCTCGTCTCTCTCTCTCTCTCTCTCTTTCTCTCTTACTCTATCTTTATCTTTATATCCATCTGCAGCACTATATATCTTTGCTATATACATCTGGAATATGAACTTGATGTGTTGTGGGGCAAAAAGTAACTGGGAGCACTGCAGATGTCGCTGGTTTTGCTTTTGCTTTGCTTTTGTCACGAGCTGGGCCATTAATTAGGCCAAAAGGCTTTTGCCAGTCGCCAGTTGCCAGCTGGGAAATAATCAGAATGTGACACACATGTTTGCCGCCGCGTTTCTTGTGTTTAATTGGATTTTGGGCTAAGCTCGAGCAGCTGCCTCTAAAGCAATCATTTCCATCTTTGCCAAATGCTTGATTACACTGAGAGAAAAACATGGGAGAAAAATAATATTGTAGCTGTGTTAAGGTATAATAAAAAGCTTGCAAACTACGAACGTTAGATGGCGCCAGTATTTTTACACAATTTTCCAGAGCATTAGAAACTTTTTCTTATAACTACAATATTTGTTTGGCAATCCAACTGAAATTTACAGTATTGATTAATAACATATTCAGTTATAAATACGACAAATTTCATAGCATTTGCTCTATTATTTTCAGAGAAACACACACATCAAACTCGACACACGAAACTAAGCGAAATTAAATATATGTTATAGGACAATTTGTATATCAAAAGGTAGGTTACACAATTTATTCATTACTTGTAAACAAATATTGCCCCTATTTTTGCACAGTGTACTGTTGTAGAGTGCCATAAAGTACAAGCACAAGTTGAGAGCGGCGACAAATTCAAGTGTAAATTTCACTTGAACTGATAATTTCACTCAATTTGTGCGCGCTGATGAGCAAAGTTTTCCCATTTGCATGCGACTACGTGTGCCACGCCCCCCTCCCTATAGAGTCTTGGGGTGTGGTTTCATCTTTCTTCTATTGCTCTGATTTCTTTATTTTTTTTGTCAGTCTCCCAATATTCATCCTTCTTCGTGCTTGAAGCAGAAGCTGAAGCTGAAGCTGAGTTGAAGGTGCCAATTAGGGATTTCCGCCTCAATTACTTTTCGTGAGCACACGAAAAACCCAAGTTTTGTATGATTTTCGCATGACAAACTTGCAACTTGCCCCACAACCTTGCCACAACTTGCCTCGTCTGCTTGCCCCATCCATTAGACTGAGTGCTGCTTCCTCCAGCTGAGTATTTACTTCCTTCAAAAATGTAATTGGAACTGCGCCGCAACCCTCCCCCTCCCCGCTCACCAACCCTCCTCCCATCTCAGAAAAAGCCAAAAAAAAAAATGAAAAAGAAAAAAGAGAAGAGATGAGGGAAAAGTTTTGGTGCGTGCTAAAAAATTCGTTTGCATTTTCCATGTTTCATCAGAGCGCAAGAAGATGCGAAAATAGTTTGTGCTACTTTTTGCCCCCTTCTCCGTTGAGCGAGGAGGGGTGGAAAGGGAGGGGAGCTGCTTGAGAAGTCGAAAGATTGACGGATTCCCGAAAACGAATCAAACGGCAAAGTCGCGAAAGATGGAAAATAGATTATGAATGAATTGCCATGATGAGGAGACAGCAGAGACAAGTGTAATTACATTTAGTATTTCTCATCAATGAAGTATGTGGCATGTTGCATGTTGCATTCACCGCAACGTACGTGCAACGCATGAACTCAACTCGAGGCGTCAATCATCTCGAGGTTTTCCAAACTGCAATTTGGGCAACCACAAATGTTGCCATGTTGTTGCCACACGGCCGTAGCAACAGTCATTAGTGCAGTCAGAAATCAAAGTTCATTATTGCTGCAGCCTGTGGCAAGCACAATCAAGCTGAATGCTGGACTGGTGGACTGGTCGACCATGCATATGCGTAATATATAATTGCAGCAAACTGAACTGTGGCAAGGCGAAGCGAAGCGATCAAGATGCATGGTTCGCTCTCCTCTTCTCTTCACACAAAGAGCCAAGAAAATGAGCAATGCATGCGGCATAAATCACGCGTAGCATGCGGCATGCAGCATGCAGCATGCAGCATGAGGCAGCAAGTCGCCAAAAAGCAGACGAGGAAGCTCATCAACTAAATGCAAAAGCTGCTGCGGCTGCTGCTCGACAAGTGCTCTCTGTGTGTATTACAAGAATAATTGACGACAACGAAGGATAATGAGCACACACACACAGAAAGAGAAAGAGAGAGAGAGAGAGAGAGACAGACAAAGAGACAGACAGATAGATAGATGGAAGGCAAGGCCTCAGCAGCTAGCAACATCAGGCAAAAGGATGAAACTCTGAAGCTGAAGCGAGGCAACAGGATGCTCGCCTGTCTGACTATTATAATCCTGCGGAAACACTTGAAAATGATGGATGAAAATTATCGTTTTCTGCAACGCATGCAAATCCGCAAAATTACTTGCGAATGATTAATGCCAGGCTCCGCTTCTCCAAGGCTGAAGCCTTGAATATCGTTTGCGTCATCATTATCATCATGCCCATTACCCAAACCCATATCATAATTAAAGTGGGGGGAGAGGAAAAATGGCAAAGGGCAGCTGGCTGAACTTCATTTGAAATTCATATTTTAAATATTCGTCAGTCAATTAGAGACGGAGAAAAAGACTCGACACCAAATTTGCATTCGAGTGGAAAATTATCAAATTAATATTCAGTCACCTCGACAATGCCATAAGCCAACAAGGCAGGGAGCAAGGACATTCTCGTTTTCGTTGTTGTCGTTGTCCTGGCCAATAAATGTCACAAGACTCGCAAGTTTCGTCTGTAGTTGTTGTCAACACGCTGACGACGTCGCTTCATCGTTGCGCACATTTTGGGCCAAGTTGTCAACGCAAATACAAAACTTGCTCCAACAAAGTCAATTTGATGAGACATTTAAATATTTGACACACCAGAGGTGTGTGTGTGTGTGTGTGTGTGTGTGTGTTCTGAGCCTGTGTGTGTGTGTGTGTTTATTAATTGACAGCTTAAAGTTGAGCTGGCCACAAGTTATGGCTTATGTGTGGAGTAGTGTCTTAGGACTAGCTTAGAGCAGATTGCATTTCGAGTAGCTTACACTTGAAGCAGCTTCGCAAAGCACATGAAGCTTTAAGCTTAGCTATGAAATCATTCAAAGTAGCTGCTGAAATACGCTTAGATAATCAAAGATATATAGCATATTATAATAAGAAGGTTTATGCTCAAATCGAAATGTTACAAAAAATCTAGATGGATTGAAAATCCAATCTTGAAATTTAAGATTATAATTCTTGTTGTACAAGACTGGAAAAATATCCAAATTTGATCCAAGCTTAGGCAAAATCTTAAGTCAAGTTTAAGCAATCTTAAATTTAGATTAGAAATGAAATCCACTTCAAATTTTAACAAGCTTATTGCTTAAAGTTCAAAGACAAAGTGAGCAACATTTAAATACGTGTATTATCAAATATTTGGCTATTATTCGTCTGCCAAGAGTCCCCAAAGATGCGTCATCTGAAATGCGTTGAATTGAATTTGACTTTTGTCATTAAAAGGTAACTGACTCCGGCTTCGGTTATTGTTAACGCAATATGGCAAATAAATGTCAAGACGCATTCATTGAATATTCTAGTCGATTTGGGAGCCATTATCAAATTTTAAATGCACTACGAAACCCCCCTCAAAAAAAAGGAGAAGAAAAGCGACAAGAATCCTCAAGCATTGATATACACAACGATAAAATCGACAGATGAGCCAAGATGGCCAACACACACAACATACACACACAGAGTTAGACACACACACAATGGCTGGCAAATTCGTGTAGCAAACTAAATGGGGCCACGCCCACCGCCCATTGCCCACTGTACACATGCAAATCTGAGGCACTTGAGGCAAGCTCGATTGTCCCTTTTCTATTTTCCTATTTTGCTATTTGCTATTTGTGTGTGTACGATGTCTCTGACCACTTGGCTGCTGCTGCCTCCCATCTCCCAACTCCCCACTTCCCTCCCAGTTTTTATCTAAAGCCAAAGTGGAATATATTGAGATGCTCCCGACAATGCACTGTGAATTGTGGTGTGTGCACGAAAGTATCGGACATGGACATGGACACGGACACAGACATCGACGTGGATGTGAATGTGGACATGGACATGGCCAAGGATATGCTGCTAGTGGGCCCATATCATTAAGTTTGCACAATGAAACACACACACACACACGCACACACGTACACTCATGTACACATTTTGTTTGTGAAGCTAAGCCAAAAAAAAAGAAGAGAAGAGAAAAAAATGCAAAGGAAAGGAAAGAGAGCAAAATAAAATCCATAAAAGCGAAATACGTATAAGTACCAGGCGATGAGAATACTCGTAAAAAGTGGGGTGGGATGGGGAATCCCGGGATTGCAGTTCGGGGAAGGGGAAGGGGCAGGCAATCTATTGTTGCCTGCCACTTTGTTAAATTTTTCAATCGAACATTGAGGCTTCAGCGGATATCTCTTTGTGGTTGTGGCCATTTCAAATTCAATCCAACCAGCCTAGCCAATAAGTTTATTGCCCCCATTTAAAGGACTTAACGAGCTAATGGCATTGCATTTAAATGCCTTCAATAGGTAGCTTTTCATTACGTAAATTGATTTGGCAAAATACCTTACTGTTTGATTTGCACTTATTTACCCAATTGATAAGAGTTTTCAATCATTTCAAATTATTTCACAATTCGCGCTCTTTCGATAAGTCGATAACACTTATCTACATTGAGAGCAATAGCAAGTTGGTTTAAATTTAGAAAATTATAGAGTTTTTGTTATTTGTAAAGTATATTTAATATCGATATTAAGTATTACCAAAACTCATTGATAGTTTTTAATATAATATATTAAAATAATTGTAAATCATTTAATTTTTCAGGTGCTGCCATGTTTAGTTTCCATTCTCATTTCAACTTTCTGGCAACCCTCAGCAGTGGCACCGTTTTTCTGCAGCCCTGTCAAAATTTGCAAAAAGTTTTACCACACTCGTCGTCGCGTCAGTAAATCGCGCAACAAAGCAAAAAGAAAAGTATTATTAAATGTGTGCGACACAATTTCGTAAGGATTTCCAATAAATTAAACAATCGTAAGCGTGAGAGAGAAAGCGCATTAACGCGTACTGAGCGGCCTGAGCAATGGAAGCACTAATTCCAGTTATCAACAAATTACAAGATGTCTTCAACACTGTCGGCTCTGACTCAATACAATTGCCGCAAATTGTTGTTCTCGGCAGCCAGGTAAGCGGGACGCCCCAAAATAAATGCAAATTGCTAAGCCCGAAAATGGGAATCGCTAATCCGGGTCATCAGTATTAGAAATCAGCAGCGTCGAACATTATTGAACATTGTTCAATTATATAACTTGCGGCTTGTTTTGGCCGCTTCTCTTTTCTCTCTCTCGCGTTTCTATCGCGCCCCCCTTTTTGGCCTACACCGATGCCGGCACGTAATTGTTAGCAACAACAACAATTAATGTTTAATTGGCTCAGAATATAGCTCAGATTGTGTTTATATAATTGAAAGTGCAGCCACAGCAGCAAAAGCAACAGCAGCTGCTCCGACTATGAAAAATCGATACCCTTTTTGCTTGGCACATAACACACAAAAAAATAACAGCTGCTCTTGCTTTGCTGTTGTGACACATTCCCATACACACACACAACAAAATATGCAGTTAAATGTGCTCGACTCTGTGATACCCACTACTTGGAACATTTCTTGGGCACGCAATTGCTTGCAGTGTGACCAGAGTAATGCATTGCACTTCGGATATTATTTTTGTATTGCATTTTCTTGTGTTATGATTCCATTAGTTAACTAAACAATATACCTTATTATAATGTGTAATAACGATATGCCTTATTATAATGTGTACTGAAAATTAGTTTGGTTCAACTCTTCTTAGAAAAATAATGCATCTTCCTTTAATCATTGCTATATGTCATTAAATATTGGGTTCTGCGGATTTTTTTCTGATTGTTCAATTCCTTTCTATTATTTTTGTTATATAAATTATATTGTGGCTTACTTTACTGACTATTTTTAGTAAAAACAAAACATAAATATAATTATATACAGTCACTAGTCATCATAAATGACTTTTTTGTTTATTTACAATCTGTTCTGGGGCAATGCTTATTTCAATAACAGAACCACTTCCATTATAATCTTAACATTTTGTTGCTGACTCTCAATTTCTCTTGAGAACTCTCAGCTCAAGTTGCTGTGTCACTTTGGGGTTTGAATTGCATCACAATTAGCTGAGTCGTCGCCTTCTCCATTATCCGTTATTATCGTTTCGCTCTCCGCTCAAGCGTTGTTCAAGTGATTTGCCTTTTGTAGATTGCAGATAAGAGGAATTTGTATCACGACAATTGTGCTAATCGCGTCTCTCGTATTTCCTGGTGCACTCAACTCTAGTTAACATGTTTTAAATTTGCCATTTGATTTTGCAGAGTTCGGGCAAAAGTTCGGTAATCGAGAGCGTTGTGGGACGCTCGTTCCTGCCACGTGGCACAGGAATTGTGACACGGCGACCTTTGGTCTTGCAACTAATTTACTGCCCCCTCGACGATCGCGAGCATCGCTCAGCGGAGAATGGTAAGCAAAGTAAAACTTAATTAAACACACCTTTTAATGTACTTTTCAATTCTGGTCACAGGCACTGTGAATGCTGAGGAATGGGGACGCTTTCTGCACAAGAAGAAATGCTTCACGGACTTTAACGAAATACGCCGTGAGATCGAGAATGAAACGGAGCGTGTGGCGGGCAACAACAAGGGCATCTGCCCGGAGCCCATCAATCTCAAGATCTTCTCGACACGTGTCGTCAATTTGACGCTCGTCGATTTGCCGGGCATCACGAAGGTGCCGGTGGGCGATCAGCCCGAAGATATCGAAGCACAGATCAAAGATTTGGTTGTCAAATACATTGAGAACCCCAACTCAATCATCTTGGCTGTGACGGCGGCCAACACGGATATGGCCACCAGTGAGGCCTTGAAACTGGCCAAGGATGTGGATCCCGATGGCAGGCGAACGCTGGCTGTGGTCACCAAGCTGGATCTGATGGATGCGGGCACCGATGCCATTGATATATTGTGTGGTCGTGTGATACCCGTTAAGCTGGGCATCATCGGTGTGATGAATCGCTCGCAGCAGGATATTATCGATAAGAAGGACATTGACGAGCAGATGAAGGACGAGGCGGCGTTCTTGCAACGCAAATACCCAACGCTTGCCACACGCAACGGAACGCCTTATTTGGCCAAGACGCTTAATCGTCTGCTTATGCATCACATTCGCGACTGTTTGCCCGATCTTAAGGTGAGTCCGAAATCGTGTCTTCTCAGTTATATTTATTAAACTATTTCTTACTCTTTGCAGACACGCGTCAACATCATGTCTACGCAGTTCCAATCGCTGCTAAATTCTTACGGCGAAGATGTCTCCGACAAGAGCCAAACACTGCTGCACATCATCACAAAGTTCTCGAGCGCCTATTGTTCCACCATCGAGGGCACCGCCCGCAACATTGAGACCACAGAGCTCTGCGGAGGTGCACGTCTTTGTTACATTTTCCACGAGATCTTCGGCCGCACTTTGGACTCGATTCACCCGCTGGCGGGCTTGACAAAGATGGACATACTCACGGCAATTCGCAATGCCACGGGTCCGAGGCCAGCGCTGTTTGTGCCCGAGGTCTCTTTTGAGTTGTTGGTGAAGCGGCAAATTCGTCGCCTGGAGGAGCCATCGCTGCGCTGCGTGGAGCTCATTCACGAGGAGATGCAGCGCATTGTGCAACACTGCGGCAACGAGGTGCAACAAGAGATGCTGCGGTAGGTCAACAAATTTTTTTTTACACGATTTTCTGATTTACATTCCCTTTTTTTTTGCTTTATAGTTTCCCCAAGTTGCATGAGAAGATTGTGGATGTGGTGACGCAGTTGTTGCGTTGTCGTCTGCCCGCCACCAATGTGATGGTGGAGAACATTGTGGCCATTGAGCTGGCCTACATCAACACCAAGCATCCAGATTTCCACAAGGAAGCCGCACTGGTGCCCAGCCTACTGAAAACAGACAACGATCCGTACTCGCAGCCACGGCGCACGAACACGCCACGCAACAATATGTCGCCTCAGGTTTCGGCACACAGTGCTGTCAACCAGAATCAGCAACAGCAGCAGCAGCAACAGCAATCGCAGTTGCAGACACAGCAACAGCAGCAGAATGAGAACCACGATCAGGTGAGGGGCAAACGGAGTATACAAAACTTGCTTTCGATACTCAATTTATATCAAGTCAACAGCTTATCAGCTAGTATTATCAATCAATCATTCTTTGCTTTAGCAGTTAGAAATCCTTATGTTTAATGGAGGTATTACTACATTTATTTTCTTTGGATTTGACAGCAAAATTATCATTTGCGTCTAATACAATCAGCAATAAGATATCCTTATGTTTACGAAAGTGTTACTAAACTTAGTTTATTTAGCTTTGATAGCAAAGTTATCGTTTGCATCTGATACACTTATGAAAACAGTAATTGATTAGAAATTTTGTCAATCAAATTAGATGAAATAGTAAAATTAGTGTGCTTAACTATGACAATGCTTAAATGCATATTCAAGATTGACATCTTTATTGTATGAAAGAAGCTCAACTTAAATATAAATGAAGCTTATTGTAAATTTGGAAGAATTGTCCAAAAATAGTATAAATATGTGCTTTACCTAAATTCTTTAATACATGATTGTCATGTTTATTGTATGAATGAAATTGTAACTTTCATTTTAATGAATTTTATTTGGAAGATTTGTCAAACATAGCTTTTATAAAGAACTCGATGACAGTTAAGCACAGTATACTACAATTTAAGCATTTCGCAAGAATTCAAGCAAGAATATTTTCGGGGCATGATTCAAGTATAAATATTCATTAGTTCAGTTTAAATTCTCCAACAATAGGATGAACCTGTTATTGTCTGATTTTAAGCACTTGTAATGACAATTTCATTCACTTATTTTAATGGTTTTAAATCATAAATCAAATCAATTATCACAAATTAATCGCAAATCAATCGAGTCAAAATGATTTTAATTGTACAATGAATAGGAATGCAATTGTTGTAAATTAAACGTAATCAAAGTTACACTTAGAGACTGCAAACATCGCTAATATACATCATTTAAATCGCATTGTCATTCTGCCATTTAATCGATTTATAGTACTATAGTTTTTAATTTAGCATTTTGTTGAACGCACTTTTTGTATTCGTAGCGAACTTCTACAATTTATGGTCTTCTTTTGTCCAGGGTAAGCTGCGTTGTGTGCTCTTCCCAGTCCGAGTTGCATTCCAAACAATCAGCCATCTTAACTGTTGACATAATATAACAATTCTTACCTCAACCTTGCCATAGTTTAATAAATTTGTTTCTTGCTTGCTTCACAGAATCACGTTGGGGAGAATTCGACGGGCTCGTCGTGGCTGTCAAATATTTTGCCACCTGCGCCCAATCGCCCCGACAGCATTGAGAACTCGGCCAGCAATACGCCGGTGCACAATAATATTATGGTCAGTCCATTGAAGCCCGTCAATCTGCTGCCCGATGTGCCAGCTCTGCACAATCCACGTCGTCTCACCGACAAGGAGCAAAAGGATTGCGATGTCATTGGTGAGTTGAAAGTTCTCGCAAATTTATTGCTCTTATTCTAACTGAATTAATTCTTTTTGTAGAACGTCTGATCAAATCGTATTTCTACATTGTGCGCAAATCGATACAAGACTCGGTACCAAAGGCAATTATGCATTTCTTGGTCAACTACGTTAAGGATAACTTGCAGAGTGAACTCGTCACACATCTCTACAAGTCGGAGAAGGCCGAAACACTGCTGAACGAGTCCGATCACATTGCCGTGCGCCGAAAAGAGGCAGCGGATATGTTAAAGGTGCGCCTGCAATTTGTCCCCACAAACAAACAAACATTTCTTATTAAAATTGGAATCTTCTTTGCAGGCTCTCACACGTGCTAATCACATCATCAGCGAGATACGCGAGACTCACATGTGGTAGACTTGAGTACTTGCCGCCTCCCCATCCAGATATGATATTGGAGCCTGTTTCGATACATAATAATATTACCATTAACAAGCAATTAGCAGCAAGCATTCAGCATATATCAAAAACAACAACAACAACAAATACTATTTATTGAAGACAACTCTTTGGGAACGCAACCTACAAAACTCTCTTCTTCCTTCGCTTTGTTAAGTGTTTTCCCCAAGCACCCACCCAAAACAATATTCAACCTCAGACGGGCTACGATTCAGACTACAACATTATGGAGATATAGCTTTAAGAACACTTTGTCGTCGTCTTCTTCTTGGTTCGTTTCCCCATCGCAGCTGCATTTCGACAGCATTTTCAAACTTCAAATTCATCGGACGCATTTACAGCATGCGAAATGTGCAGAGAGAAAGTTGCTTTAATCGTGATGATTGGTTTTGTTTTAAGTTAAATCCACGCACTTATTACATTTTCTGAATAGTCAAAATAAAAACGAGAAAAACGGTTGATTACAAAACTTAATGCCATCATGGAATAGGATTCGCATCATCATGTTTCACCCAGGTAATTAACAAATTATTCATCATTCATTACGAATTCGGTTCATTTTCTGAATATTCAAATAAAAAAAGCAAGAAAATGGCTGATGAAAAGCTTAATACCAAAAGATATGACATTAATCATAATTCATAAATCATTCATCAACAAATGGCTGATTTTGTAATAACAATTCACGTACTTATTGCATTCTCTGTTTAATAAAACAAAATAAAAAGCAGAGAACAGTTGAAAACATATAAAATATTTAATGCATCAATCGGACATCGTGGAATATAATGGAATTAATGCATTTACTTATAAGTACAGCGATAAATAATATTGAATAGAGTCAGATAAATCAATTTAAATCCGATCGCTACTAAATTTTTAGAAATCCTTAAGAGGGGTCGGAAATGTCTGTTGTCTTTCCTATTGCCACAAAGCTATAGCCGATACAAACAAGATGGTGTTCTCTTTACAGATTTAGAAGATACTCAATAGCAATTGATTGTTTTTTTGTAATAAAAACTTTAATACTTGAATACGAGTTAAAATCTAATTTGGAAAACTTCTTGTCATTTGTAATTGGGGGCAAAAATCAAACTAGGGACTCAAGCTTCATTCAGTTCTTCAGGTGTTCCATCGGGGGTAGACAACATCCATGACTATGTTTACATTTAAGATGCTTGACTGTATATTATCCTTGTATTATCCTGCTGCGTTCCTTAAGCACGATTCGTATCGGACAAAACGCGAACAATGCAACCAACGCCGCCTTTGGCAAATGCCTTCTCATGCCATTGCAGCAGGTGTCCGCTGGATCCCTCCGAGGGTATTTCGAAGCCGCGATAGATGTACTTCATGAGCACATCGATCAGATCGTTCTGCTCTACGCTATCGATGGCTTGATCCATTTGTGTTGATTTGATTGATAAGAGCACACGCAGCGTTATGTTTAGGGCGTTGTCCTGTACAAAAAGTGAGTTATAAACGTGTATATTTATTTGTTTCAGTAGCTGACGCATTGTCGCATGCCTCACCTTGACGTGCTGGTTCTTGCAACGCAATGGGGCATTCTGCAGCGCACTGAGCAGCGCCTCAACACTTTTGCCTTTGGTCAGCAGCGAAGTGATTTCGTTCTCATCCGGCCCGGCGGCAGCGCTATCGACGCCATCGTCCTCCCGGAAGTTGTCCTCGTTGTATTGATCGACATCAATCTTACGAAATGCACTGCTCGAGGTATTCTTAGCCATAGTTTACGTTTTTTTCTCTTTTTTAATTTACTGTTTCTTTTCTTTTATCCAACAATATGATTCACACACAGAAGTCGCTATCGGCGAACAGATGTGAAGAGCCAGGGTTGTTTGTCAATAGCGGGCAGGCGAATTGTGTAGCCCTGCAAACACTGTATAGCTGAGTGGTAACGCTGGTGGCTATCAGCAATCAGCTGTGCAGGGCTACAGCGTACACAGAATCGTTGCCTGTGCAGGGCTGTTTGACAAGCACTTTACAGCTGAGTGGCAACGCTGTTTTGCTTAGCACGTAAGTTTTTCACAACAAATAAGCACAGAAATTTATTATTGAACTCGCATTTGCCGCACAGAATGACAAAATTCTTGGGTATCAATCGCCTGGGCCGACTGTTCCAGGCCATACGCGAGGCCGGCGGCCTAAAGCAAGCCTATCTGAAGCTGTACAGGTGAGTTAAATGCAAAGCGCTCTTATATAAGCTGCAGAAATACTTATTGCTGTACTACATTCGTTTTATAAACAGAAACGATGATCTGAAGACGGGCACGCTGATTGGCATCGATAAGTATGGCAACAAATACTTTGAGAATCCCTATTACTTCTATGGTCGCAATCGTTGGGTCGAGTTCGCTCCCCATGTGAACATGGATTACGACGGATCACAAATACCCGCCGAATGGTTCGGCTGGATGCACTACAAGGTGAGTCCGCTAGACTGCATATACCCTGCAACCAAACTACAGCCAGGGTAAAGCTTAAAGTGTTTTTTGAATTGCTAGCTATTGCCAATATTCATAGAAAGAACTAATCATAGTGAAATTCCAATACCCAATTTGAACTATAATGTCTCGCTTTTTAAAATCGCTTCATTCGATACCATTTCAATTGTTTCCAGAGCTTTTAGCTCTTTGCTTCAGAGAATCACTAAAACTGAAAATCTCTTTTAAAATATATTTTTGCAGACGGATTTGCCTCCCATTCGTGACGGTTGCCGCCCCAAATACAAATGGATCGCCGATCACAGCGAGAACCTCTCGGGCACCAAGGGTAAGTTGAGTAGTCTCCTCCAATCTCTACATAAACTAACCTTTGAAATTGCAGAAGCGTATGCGCCATACAGCACGACTCCGCCCAAGATTGAGGCCTGGAATCCCAAGAAGAACTAGATAAAGATCCATTTAAAACAAAAACACAACATCGTTAGTCTATTATTAAAGTCGAGAGGAGAAGCAACCCAAAAAGAAGAAGAACGTGAATAAACATGCTTTTAAAGGAGCAACTTTTATTTGCAAAAGGAAATTGATAGTCACAAATCGTCACATATAGAGCTTATAAAACTAAAACTTCAGCTAAATCATATCCAGCCATCATCATCATCATCAACACTTCATTCATCTCCATCATCACTGCCCCTGTTCCTGTCCCTGGTTGATGGCTTCACTTTCGGCTAGCTTCTTGGCGCGACGCTTGTACTTCTTGGCGGTGTCAGCGCACTTGGTGGTGATGGTGCCACGAATGTGACGCTCCTTGCCACCGGTGCGATTCATCACGGTCACAATGATATCCTCCACCCGCTCGGGATCCAGCATCTTTTTCGGAGGCCGTTCGCGTCCATAAAAGGCAGGCGATGGCTTGCCAGTCAGAGTGTGAGTGGCCAGATCATCGCTAGTGAAGACCACGTTGAGCAGACCGCGTGTGGCAACTGGAGCAGTTGTCCAGACTACTTGGACATACTCCTTGCTGGTGATCGTGGTGCCATTGGGACCCAGCACATAGGTGTAGTTACCATCGGGTAACTCGATCCGCTTAGGATATTCAGACAAATCCTCCTCTTCTTCCTCCTCCTCCTCCTCGTCCTCAGACATATCGCAATCGGGAGAATTTGTGGCAGAGCGATCAATGGGACGTTGACGCTTCGAAGGCGGTGGCGGCGGCTCCTCGGTTTCTTCATCGTCTGAATAGGCCATGGGTTCGGGTTCCTCCTCGAGGCCTTCGTAGCGGCGACTGAGCGTCTCCAGCATGGAGTACATGCGACCAAAGAACATTGTATACTGCTCTTGCCTCTGCTCAATACGGTTCACTTCCCCCATGAACGAGTCCTCGATGGCTGGCAGTGGCTCCAACGGGGGCAGCTCAATCTTGTTAGCCACCTTCACATTGAGTATGGGATGACGTTGAATCGCCTTCTTCGGTGGCAGCTGAATCGATGGCATCTTGTGTACTATTGGCACCTGTTGGAGCGGCACAAGAGCAGGTCGAGATGGTGCCAAAGCACTCTGAACAGGATGCGGCGCGGGATTCTCCTTGGTCGTCATCTTTTGCCGCTGGCTGATGGCCTTGTTGATGAAGTTCTCAAGGTTCATTTGAGCCGTATGGTAGTAATAGGGCGAAAAGTTCGGTGCAAAGAGTTTAAGAAACTCTGGATAAAGCGTAGGAGCACTGAAACTATGTTGTGGTTGGAAAAATGCCGGATGCTTTTTGATGCGGGCGCGTTGCTGCTGTTCCGACGATCGGTCTAGGAATGATCTGCAAGTTGCGCGCACATCGATATTTGTATACTCCATGTTAGCCATAAACTTCTTTTCTTAATCCTCGGATCAGGTAGAGATCACCCTCGGAAAACACAGGTATGTAATTTGAATTTAAATTTAAAGTACTGTTCTACCAGCAGACGTCGCGATTTGGGTTTTTCCTTTTAAATTTTGTCAGCAATTTTCTTAAGTCGTGCGCTGTGCTGACCTTGCAAAATTTTCGTCTGTCCTTTTATGACACGGCTTTGGGTTTATGACCGGGGATTAACAGTTATATTTCACCGTTGACAGATGGCAAATGGCGGTCAGCCAGCTAGGGTTGCCTCCTAAGCGCAGTTAATGACAGTGTTGCTGTGCCGCGATCGTAGTACAGTATGAATATTTCAAGGTCACAATTGATCCTGAGTTAAGAGACGTGTTCTTATCAATCTTTAATGCAATTTAATGCATATATGTTACTTTTGTTTTAGATGTAAAATTGGGATATGTGAAGTACATTTCTGATTTGATTAACCATTGCAAAAGTGCGGCTCAGTACAATTTTAAATGATAATCAATGATTAGATCACAGTTAGCTCATTATTATTTGTATCCTTATAATGATACCGATTAAATTAGATTACAGCTTATATAAAAAGTTAACCAAGTAAACAAAATTGATTAAATAATAGGCAAAGTTGGCAGCACTGTGCTGAGGCAACAGGCAGTCTAGTGAAATGTATGAGATTCCTATTCTTAATTACATCCAAGATAGTTTAACTAAAGATTTTGAATGCAATGGGTAGAAGAATTTACTTTTATCTTATAAAAAGATTTTAGCAATTTAAATGGCGATTTTTTTTTTTTGTTTTTTTGAGATTAAACATAAAACAGGCAATAAGGGAAGCAGAAGACAGTCGTTACCAAATTATTTCAACTCTTCATAGGATGCCAAAGATAGTATAAAGTAAATAATGGCTAGTTTTCGCGGGGCAATCTTTTTAGTCAATTGTCTTTTGTGGCCTGTTTAATGCTGAAACTATTTAGGAGACTTATATTTTTTGATATATTGAACGTTTTTCTTTTACCAACTTTAAAATTTTGCAAAATTTGGGTTTACTACCATAGAACATCATTTTTATTACGTGTTTTTCGCTTTAAATATGTCGAATGTGTTTGAATGCATTTCTTTATGATTCAAAGCAAAAATTTCAAATGCATTCTTAAAATTTTGCGCGCTCTTCTGCGAATTGCAGCCAAACAAAGGGACTACCTGGCTTAGATATTCTGTTGAAAAATACTCTCTAATGCTCTGAGCATTTTTAAGGGATGATTTTTCCGATCAGAGAGACGGCGCTTATTATGCTCTCTAGTTTTCACCTCATTCGTGTGTGTGTGTATACTGGTCTCATTGCGTTTGCGTAACCAGTTTACATGAAGTGACAGTACAATGTTGCAAATTCAAATTTAATCGTTAAAAGTGCAAAACTACTAAAAGTGCTTAAATATACTACAAGTGATAAAAACGTTCAACTATTGCTATTTGCTGCTTGCTGGCAACTCAGCTGTTTGCCGTATCAGGTGGCAACGCTTCGCTTTAAAATTGCGTTTCCAGTTCCCGCGCGAAGCGAACAGGGTGAGGGAGAGAGAGCGAGAGAGAATAGAAAACGCAAGGAAACATGAAAATTGGCCAGACGCCAGTTGGGATCTCGTAGAAAAGGCAAAGCAAGTCCCATTTCGTAAAGGACACGCAAACTGAGCGCATACCTGGCAAAGGGAAACGGAACGAAACACACGCACACGCACACACACATTCACATACACATACACTGCTGATTGCCTGCTGTGAGCAAAGGAAAGAGGGAGAGAGCGCGCTGTTATTGTTGTTGTCGTCACTCTTGGCTGCCAGGTAGCATGTGTAAGTAATTGGAATGCATTGTCGCCTTGCTAAAATAACTACGCATAGTAAAACTACCCTCGTTGTTGTTCTCGCTCATGCTCTCTTCTCTTCTCTGTGTTTTTTTTGCCGCCAATATTTGTGGTTCGCATTGCATTTGCGCAGCGTTTTGTCCAGTTGACGCTCATCTCACGGGAAGTGAACAACGTCGACGCCGCACCGCCGCTTGGATTGGAACAATGGATGCACGAGTAAGTAGGCAGATCGCAGAACCCCCTCTCTCCCTCTCCCTCCCCCCCAAATCGAAAGTATCGATGCTTTACCGTTATGGCTTCTAATGCAGATTATGCAAGCAAACGGCGGAACCTTCCAGTGGAGTCCAGAGCGGGAGCAGCCGATGCTGCTGAATGCCTGGACACAAACCGAGAGCGAGGACTTTGAGCTGCTGCGTCGCCTGGAGCCAAAGGATCCCTCGCTGCAGGCCGAGAATCATGCGCTGCGAGACAAGCTGCGCTATCTGGAATCGAAGCTGCAGCAGCACACGGATCTCTTGTCGCAAATTCACGCCACCTCGGCACGCATGCAACTTCCCACAGTGCAGACGACACCGCAAACGCCGCCCACAGTGCAACAGCAGCTGCTGACGCCGCCCAGCTCGGTGATCTGTGCTCCAGCTGCAGTGCCAGCTCCAATTGCTCCAGCTCCCGTTCCAGTTTCAGTTCCAGTTCAGTTGCAACAGCAGCCTCAGCGTGCCGAGGTCATTGACTACAAGATTGTCACAGCTGCCGATGATGCGGATGCCATTGAAATCCGCCTCGCTGCCGAGAGTTTGAACAGCCTGAGCACTTCGGCTGATTCGGATCGCCTGGAGATTTGTTTGGGCGGCGAGGAGCAGCAGTTGATCAAGCGACGCCGGGTGGAGCAACCGAAGACATCGACGCCAGCGCCGCTGCAGCAGTCGAACAACAATATTTACAAGCTGCCCACGCGACGCAGCAACAACAAAAACAATAGCAACAATCACAACAACAACAACAGCAGCTTAAAGATCAAGGAGGAAGTGATTGTCAAAGAGCAGCAACAGCAGAAGCAACAGCAGCTGGATAACGAAGTCATGGTCTCCATTGGACCCAACAACACCTGTGTGCCGGCCAGCGTCTTTGAGAACATCAATTGGTCCGTCTCCTCGCTTGCCACACGCAAGTTGCTGGTTACGATCTTCGATCGCGAAACACTCGCCACACACTCGATGACTGGGAAGCCGTCACCCGCTTTTAAGGATCAGCAGAAGCCGTTGAAACAGATGCTGGATCCGGTCAAGATACAGGACATCATCTTTGCCGTCACCCACAAGTCGAATGCCAGCGAGAAGGAGGTGCGCAATGCCATCACCACCAAGTGTGCCGATGAGAACAAAATGATGAAGATCCAGAAGGGAAAACGTTGCAGTCTCGTGGGCAACGACAAGGAGAATATGCCATAGAGCCTTAGCGATAACAATTATTACTTATTAGACTAGTTTTATATGTAGCAACTATAGCACCCCAAAAACACAAAAAAAAAGAAAGGAAAGGAAACCAACCAGAGCAGGAGGCAACAAAATAAGGAAGCAACTTTGTATGCAGTACAAATTTGAAGATCTCTCGCGGTTACAATATCAAGACTGTAACTCGATTACGATTACGAAAACTAAAGCTAGGGCTAATCCATCCCTGTAGGGTGTGCAACCCTCAAGAGCATCCATCCCTCCAATTGGAAGCGCAAGCTTGCGACTGACCAAAACAAGTACTTATCTAGTATGTAGACAATATATTCATATATATCTAATCAGAACATAATCTTTCGATTTTGTGCTTACTCTCGAATAAATTTGTAGCGCATCTAAATTGGCTTTTAATTCTAACACGAATAATGTGGAAGAAATTCAAATTCCGCACCAAGCTCAATACGTAACACGCCGCGTTACGAGTTCAACTTTATGAAGTAACATCAAATCGCAAGTGTTAACTTACTAACATTGAAATTACAAATTATTACGAAATCAATTATTAGCTCGGAATCTAACGTCAGTTTCTTTGATTTACATTTTTAGCATTCAATTCTATAAAGTAACAAAATTACAAGTCACTTGTAGCTTACAGCAAATTTCAAATCGCGCGCCTCGTGCCAAATGCCGGTACGTAATACTTGCGCTTAGCGTAGCGTACGTTTCGTTTTCCACTGTGCTGGGTGACGTAACGTCAAAGTGGCGCAGAGAACAAAGTGGGAAACGAAACACGTTCGCCGCATCAGCTGTTTGGCATTAATCGAGCAATTTCTGTTTCGTCGCCTGTTCGTCTTGTTTCGTGGTGGTGTTTATAGGATACTTGAAAATTGTGTGTGCACATCAAAAAAGCAGAACTTACTGGAGAAGCAGCAACAAGAAAAAATTCAGAAAAAACCGAGTGAAGCAATTATAAACGAAAAACTTTCAACGAGATATTGCTCACAAAATTGTTGAATCTTTGCGTCATTTTGGTTCTTTTAGTTTCTCTTTCTCTCAACTAAAACTAAACACACTCACACACACATACACTAATACTGGTGTATAACGTAAATTGAAAACGCTTGCGTTGCAAAAGGATTTTGCATTAAACAATATCAACAACAACAACAACAGGAAGGAAAAGGAGAAGCAGAAGCCGTTATGGATATCTTGAAGAAAATGTTCCAATCGGAGTTAGATCAGCAGCAGCAGCAGGAGTAAGTTTTCCCCCTCCCTCAGTTTTTCATTTTGGCTGCGGCTTTTTGCAAGGCACGGATCGATAAAGCAGGCAAAACGAACCAGGCAAAGGCACCTGCTTTATATGTATATGTGTGTGTGGGATAGATACACAGGCGCAAAAGCCTATTTCTGAGTATGTGTGTGTGTGTTGCGGAGGCTGCGTATTGGCGTAAACTGCCTGTGGGCGCTGCAGCAGGATTGAATGAGTGAAGGGCGGGTTGCGGGGAGGGTGTGGAAGTGGGGGGGAGTGGAGACTTCACTTGTCATAAATGGAAGTCGAAATTCACCTTTGCCTTTTTGATACCCGCTTTGCATAGCGTAAAAAAGGGTTTCACAACTCGGTTATCTAAAATGCGAAAGAGGAAGCACAGAGCAGGAAAGTATATTAGAGTGTGAAAAAGGCTTAGCCCAGGGAAGTGTCCGGCTAATAGAGGTTGATAGTTAATAATAGAGTGAAAAAGGGTGCCCCAGGGAATATTAATTAGATTAAAACCAATAATAGATTTAAAGTTTTATTTAATTTTTCCTTTTTATGGATAGGAAATAATCGACTTGATACTCTATATGTAGAGCCCACTCGCTTATCTGTCCGTCCGGCTCTTGAACTTGCCTAATCTCAGCACCACCAAATGCTAAAACTAATTTTGGTCTAAATAAAAGACGTTATCGAAAATAAACAATAATAATGTCATAGTAAAGAAAAACTTAGCTTATCTTCTTCAACAATAATAATAATATCACAGTAAAGAAAAACTTTAGAACTTAGGAACTTAAAAACAATGCTAAAAAAAGATTTGAATAATTTACTTTAAATTTAGCAAAAGGCTTGATTTACTTTCTTATAGACAAAGTTGAGATGGAGTATCTTTTAAACTAAGAGATTTCTTCATATGGTTGCGAAATTACAATTTAAAGTATTAGATTAGGATTTGTTTTTCAAAGTAAACATTCATTTTCATTCTTTTCCATTGTCATAGCATTTATCTTTTCATAAATAGATTGTCCATAATAAATATATTAATAAATACATATTTTATCCTTTCTAGCGCTTCGTCGGCCTCCAACAAGGACGAGTTCCGCAAGCCGCAATGGTTCGAGGAGGCGGAGACTGATGATGAGCTCTTCGACGATGATCGCAAGTTTGCGTTCCAAGTGTTTACGAGTCCTTTGGAGATGCAGAAGCACTTTGAGCGTCAGCTGCAACGTTTTCTCGAAGCGGTGCACGAAGATGAATGTAAGTAATCTATAATGAAATTAATCCGAATCTGATTTTCGATATCAATGCGCAGCTGATGCTGGTGTGGAGCGCAATCTGCGGGATGAGTTTCTAAAGCCGGGCTTCGAGAGCAAGATTCTGAAGGAGTTTCAGCGCAAGGAAGGTGCACTGGACACGGATTTGGATGGCGAGTGAGTAGAGTATATAATAAAAGTTTAAATCATTACTTATGCCTTTTCTCCTCTCGAAGAATCTATGCGGATCAGTTGTACTCGCTGATACAGCGCATGAATCCCGAGGAGGGCAACGACAACAACATTTTGCGCTCCAATCAGCGACGCAGTTTGCCACGCGCCAAGATGTCGGATGAGGAGTTGATCATGGGCCGCATTCACGGCACTCTCGGCAAGGATGGCGACCACCTCAAGTCGAATGCGTTGCGTCCGTCGCCGCGTCCGCCGTCGAACGGCAAACCGAGCATGATGACGCCCATGACGCCATTTGGAGGCGGCGGCGGCATCTTCGATGGCAGCTACCAAGGCCCTAAGATGTTTAGCCAGAGCGTCATGACCAAGACGGTGCGCAAGCCCGATGGCAGCTATGAGACCACCAAGGTCACCCAGGACTCGTCGGGTCAGAAGACGACGACAGTGACACGCATGATCGATGGCCGCCAGGAGACTGTGGTGACCCATGGCAATGGCAATGGCAACGAGAGCTCGGGCGGAACGGTGGCCAGAATTGGTGGCGGAGGAGGTGGAGGAGGAGGAGTTGGAGTTGGCGTTGGCGAAGCTTATTCGAATCGCAATCTATTTGTGACAAAAGAAGGCTACGCCATGCCACGGAACCTCTGGTGACCAGTGGTGAACAACTATTGCCCCAATCAAGACCAACAAGACAAGCGATCACTGTTGCTCCCACCCAGGCAGCAGCCACAACAAAAACAACAACATCAACAACAACAATATCAATATCAAGAGCGATTCGTCCCACACAACAACAACAACTACAACAACAACAAAATCTACATCAACTTTATCCAAATTAGAAATTATTACATTTTAGTTTACATTCTCCTCAATGTTTCTTGCTGTTTTAGATGAGACGCAATTGAGACAACAGATGACGACGATTATTGAACAATTATTTGAGCAGCATGATGTTGACTTCTCCTCTCCTCCCCTCCTCCTTCTCCTCTTCGATGAACTGGAGAGATGGACGGACGGACGGAGAGTCGTCTTATCTGCTGCTGTTTCTGCATTGTGAATGAAAAGCTTCGAGCATCGAATTCACTTTCAGTTCCACGAGAGAGCGAAAGATACGAGATTGAGAGCATTCTGCGGAATCCCCTCGAAACGAGAAACGAGGCGGAAGAATGCTAAGAAATTGAGTTTGGTCTGTGAACCATGATTTCTTTCATTATTATTTGTGTGTGTGTGCAAAGATTAGCTAGCTAGTCTAGCTTCTGCTGTTTTTTCTTTTTTTTTCTTTCTTTTCTTTTGAATGCATTCTTCGTAGTGCTATCTGTGTCTCAATGGAGCGTGCTCGACGACAAGAACGAGAATAAGAAAACAGCATCTAAAAACAAAAACAAAAACAACAAAAAAGTGCCCGCGTAGTATTGGAAAACCAACCCAGCTTATAAGGCATTATTTATACATTCGATTCGTTGAATACGATTCGTACTCCTCCTTCTCCTCCTCATCTTTATGATTTCGACCCCCCACAAGAAAAAAAGTATGATACACGGTTAAAGGATTCTGCACTGAAAACAAAACAGGCGATATATAAATTCGGTATATATTACGTACGTATATATTACGTTTTTCTTTAAATATAATTACGCTATATGGTATACTCACATATTATTTACGGTTATGGCTAACATCTAACACGATTAACTTTAGTTACACTTGATAATTATGTATACTTTCTCAATTATTAACTTTACTAACAACAACTGCAAATAGACCGCGAGCAAAAACAACAACAACAACAAACATAAAACTCAAACACGAAACATTGTATTAGATATCATCTCAAGAAGAAAAATCAATAAAAAATAAATGAGTTGTGCAATAAGCAAAGACAGCTGAAGATGATGTTCTTCTTTGCAATTAAGAGTTATTTATCTTATGGGAAGTTTATTACCCGGTTTCATTTGTTTAAAGTATATTTTTAATTTAAGAATTAAAAAGTGAAATTTTTGTTTAAAAGTAAAATCTAATTTTTATTTTAGAAATCATATTTAACTTCAGATTCTTCATTTAAAAAATAAATTTGTATTTTAATGTTAATAAGAAATCTAATTTTAATTTAAAAATCAAAAAAACATAATTAAATGTTATTTTGTTTTTCTTATTTTTTACTTTTACTATAAGAAATTATTAAATTGCACTTTACTTTTACTTCCATCAAATAGTTTTTCAAAAGAAATTATTAAATTGCTCATTCGCTTTTTCCAAATTGATTTTTAAGTCTTAAGAATTCTTCGTGTATTTCGTATTTAATGTTAACTCCGAAATATGTAGAGCAATGGATACACGAAGTTTCTCTCATGAAGTTCTCCAAAGTTTTTAAACTAAATTCTCTCGACCTTCTTCAAAAGTCTTTAAACTAAATTTTTTTGGCCTTCTCCACTACGTATTTAATATTCTAATACACTCTAGTAAAGTTAATAAAAATCAGAAGAAGTTCCCTCATTAGGCATTCAGTAGCTATTAGGTTTTTTATTTATATAGTACATCCAACTAACAATCTTCGACTTGAACTCGAACTATATCATTTAATGATGCTCGTCCTTCTTCACGAAGCGCAGGCCGCAGTAGCCGCAAGTGTGATTGCCAGGCTTGTCCTGAAAAAAGCAGACACTCTTTGAGTACATCCCATTGTAGATTAATATATAGTCCCCCACTTACCAGATTGATGTAGACTTTGGGGTGTCCCAAGGGTCCGTTGCCGCCGTCGCAGTAGACGACGCGCTCGGTGGTCACTGTGGGTGGCACCTCGTCGATCAGCTTGATGCCCCAGTTCTCGTTCACATAGCGTTTGGCATTGACGAAGCGTGCATTGCGATAATCATCCTTATCGAAGACCTGTTTTAAATTGAAAACAAATGTTTGCGTAATCGCATCCTCGCGTTAACAGCTTTTGCAATGTATTTACCTGGCCAGTGTGTGTGACTTTCTCAATGTCGCTGCGTGTGCTGGAGCAGCGCACTGCGGCCAATGGTTTAAGCAGCTGCTCGCTGCAGCGTGCCACTTTGTTTAAATTGTTTACCAATTGCTTGCTGGCCATCATTTTGCTAATTGCTAAAAATTTATTATTTGGTTTCGTTTTAGAGATGTGCCCAACTGCAGTATTTTGTACAACACAAACGGCCACACTGCTTGACAACTATCGCCATGCAACAGCTGTTTTATCAACGCAATTGGCAACGCTATTTAGATGACTGCGCGCCAGGCCTGAACCTTATTGCGGCAGTGTGGCAACATTATGAAAACAAAGTGAGCTTGCAAAGTGCTGTGCGGATATTAAAAAAGTTTAAATGATGAATAAACTCAGTGCAAAGTGTTAAAAAAGTGAAGATTAGTGCGAACAAAGTGGGGGTAAGTGCCGCTTTTGTTAAAAATATTTAATACTATGTATACTTGTAAAATAAGCGACTTTTCCATAATTTGCAAAAGTACGTCATTATGTGCGTGTGCATGCACTGCTTTGCACGTTCATGTTTGGTATGCGCTCGCCTGTGCATATTGCACTGCTTTACACGTTCATGTTTAGTATGCGTGCGTGTGTGTGTAAATTGCACTGCTTAGGACTGCAGCACAGCACCTGAGAGACTTCATATTAACAGCGCATTGATGCTGTGCGTTGTTTGTGTAATTGACATTGTGAGTTGCGCAAGCGTGACCAGGGATGGGGTGCTGTAGCTGTAGGGAGGGGTTGTTTCATAATTTAGTTGGCATATTTATTATTATGTCCTGTCATGTAACTAACTGCAACTACAACTACAACTGCAGCAGCAGCAGCATCCTAAGCAAACAATGTAGTGTGGCAGCGGGAGAGGAAAATAAAAGGAGAGGGGGGAGATAGGGCAACGGGGTCCCATTGTGTTTGATTGTTTCCGATCGCTGCAATTATGAAACTCTCTTTGTCCCTCCCCCTTCTATCTCACTCTCTCTGTCTCTCTTCGGCCGCTGGTCAGTTTAATAATATAATTTACAGTGCTTTTGTGAAGCGAGGCGTGAATTTGTTGTTGGCCAAGGACACGACGAGTCCTGCTTTAAAATTGTCCTGCTGCATCTAATCGCATTTGTTTGCCGCTGTAATTAAATGCAATTTTCCATGGCCGAGAAATGATTTTGCTATTTCAATTTGTCCGGCAACCGCAGTTTCGAACCGACCCGACCCCTTTTTGCCTTCCTTCGTCCTGTCGATGGTCAGCGGTCCTTCCTTCGGTTGCACAGCTGCCAATAAGTCAGGCGCGTGCGCACAGCAGGACTCGAAAGGACTCACTGGACGCATGTTTTTCGACAGTTTTCACCTTTTGAGTGGCAATTTCGTTGGGTTGTTTTTGCTTAAAAGGATTAACTCGACTCGACTCGACTCGACTCGCGACTTGCCGCAATCCTTTATCCTTTATCCTTGCGCAATTTACCGTAAAATTCAGCGCCCATATAATATCTCATAGTCCTCCTTTTGTGGAGAAATTTTTGGGTTTTTTTGTTGCGTTTTTTTGGTATAGAATTTTCGACATTTGTCAATTGTTTTGTTGCGGCGAAAGTGACAAATTTTTCCGTTGTCTTTTCTCTCTTTTATCTGAGATTTATTGCCACATTCGCATTTGGCTGCATTCGCTTTTCAAGTGGTTGAGTGGTTGCACACACAAGGGTTGACACCACACTCCACCTCCCCTCACCTCACCTCAGAGAAGGGGCGTTTTTCCAATACATCAAATCACGCAAAGTTTCTAATGTGATCTATGGGTTGCCAAAGGGAGAGAACCAAGTTATCAGCTGCTGAAGATTTTACTGTCTACTTATTAACATTCAAATATATTCTTCTAATGTGTTTATTTTAAACTTTTAGTTTATCTTGAAATTACATATAAACTTTCTTTAACAAAAGTTTGATGTTTTACTTTAATAATATAACATTAAAATATATCATATATTTTGTAACTTTAAGTTTTTAATATCTAAATTCTGAACAACTTAATTTCTTTGTTAAAGTTTCTGCAACTTTGAAGTATTCTTCCAATACATCACAAGCTTCCATATCTGAGGTCTATAAGTTTATAGAAGAGTCAAATTATTTCAAATTTAATTCCTTCAATTGCTATAAGATGTGTGATGACCTTAAAAAAAATATTATTTTTATATTGGTTGCAAGTATGATTGTTTCTTTACTGATTTTTTATAGACGAGAATAGATAAAAAGTCATGAAGAATTTTTATTAAATGCATTAAGCTGTAATATATTCAAGAATAGAATTTTTATCTAAAGTCTAAACGGCATTTATATTTTTACCAAAGGTATTTCAAGCTTCAATATCTTTTTCTGCCATACAACACAAGTTGTTTTAAATGATTGATGAGTTTACAGCAGAACCAAGTTTTATTTTAAATAATTATTTCTCTAAATGCTTTAAGAAGTGTGATAACGTTGGCGTAATAATATTTTTTATTTTATTTTTAATAATGATTGCTTCTTTAGTGATTTGTTTTTATAGAGAATATTTGTAAAAAACATTTAGCTGTATGGATTCTAGTTATTTCTATCGCTAGTTGCTGCAAGTTTAATGCAGTTTTGTGTTTTTGTTTTTGTTTAATGTTTTCTGTTGTTGCGCTGTGGGGCAATCAGTTAACCAATTTCGAACAACCTTTCCAAAATAAACAACTGCTAATATAAAAAATGCAATGCAACAGCAGCTGTCGCTGTTGCTGTTGCTGCTCACCTGTGGCAAGTCCCTGGTGGCAGAGAAGGGGCAGAAGGAGGTGTGTTATTTGTGTGTGTGGAGAGGGCACATGGTCAATGCCATTGCTTGTTAACTGTCGTCGTCGTCCACTGGCCATTGGCTATTTTGATAGCTGCAGCAGCAGAAAAATAAGAAATAACAACAAATTTTTGTTGTTGCTGATGTTTTTCATGTTGTCGTTTTTTTCCGCTTTTCAAAATTATTCTCGCATGAAAACGAAAAAACAAATAAAAACATGTTCTCTGGGAAATTCAATACGCGTGCAGCAGTTGAATTGTCATTTATTCATTCATTCATTCACTCATTCACTTATTCATTCACTCACTTATGCATTCAATGCACAACAAATTGCTGACAAAAGCTTTTTAAAGCGACAATTTTCCTCGACTTGCTCTATCAATTCAATATTAACAACAACGACAACAACAAAAAGAGTTTAATTAAAAAATCTGGCATTCGCTGCTTTTTGGAAATCCTCTCGACTTCAGGCAGTCGACAAAATTAGCCTCAAGTGCTCAACGTGACGCGTCTGCGCTGCACGCTCAAGTGTGCGACAGAGACAGAGAGAGTGACAGAGTGAGAGAGCAGATAGTGTCCAGCTGTCTATAAAGTCCTAATAATTCATTCTTCGAATAACTCTCGTTGAAAATGTCGTCGAGCGTTACGCTGATTTCGCACGAATTTCAATCATTTTTTACGGCCCTTTTTTACGAGTGACCTCTGTGTGTTCACTGTACAGGCAGCACTCGGCACCGTTGACCCCCAGCGGGGTCAGGGGACGGGGGGTGGTTCAGTAGTAGTAGTTAGCCAGTCAACCACTCTGACGATCGATGGTGGTGCATACTCGTATTTGAATTATTTGCCATCCGTCCGCACTCGACTTTTTCCTGTTTTTTTTTGCTTGCTGCTTTTATGACATTTTATGATGTTTGCTTGCATAAACTGAAGTGTTTGTTGTGCCTGACGCGAGGGTTTACTGTACCATACAAAACATTAGACAGCAGATTATCCAGTAGTTGTAATTCAAAGTTTCCTAAGATATCTTTTCGTTTTATCTGAAATTTTATTCTAATTATCGATTGTAGTTTCAATCTTTAAATGGTATTTATTTAAAAGTACTTTATAACATATTTGTTCTACTTTTCTTATAATTGAGATAACTCCTAAATTTGTGTTTTTTTTTTACATTTATATTCTATCGTTAAATGGTATATATTTAGAAATACTTTACAACCTTACTTCTATATAGTTTTTTGTTTTCACTTGTTGTTCATTTATCCTTTATCTTTATGCTGAAGTGTTTTTTAATCATCAGTTCAACTCTTAACTAAGTGCAAGTAATATATCTGCAAATTTCTGTTTTCAGCTGTAAATTTCGAAACATTTTCATTAGGAAATTCTAACGACATATCTTCAGATCTATATTATCTTTGTACCAATCTTTAATCATGCCAACTCTTTAACTAAGTTCATATAATATATCAGCACATTTGGTGTTTTCAACTGTCAATTTCGAAAGACATTTTCCTGCAAGTCTTTCCTCAATCCATCACCGTGTTTTATCGCATTTAACGACTACCCCAAATAAGCTCCATTATGACATAATCAAAGTCGTCTATAAGTCGAAATTGTTTCTTCAATTTCGTGTCTTATTTTCGTTTCGTTTCAATTTTTTTTTGCTTTTTTCGGGGGCTTGTTAAAAAACTTTCTTTTGTGCTCGTTAAATGGGAATACTCACAAGACACAACATACAACACACCACACAACACATTGAACAAATTACTCGAAACGAGCTCCATAAGTTACTGATAGACATATCAAGTGTCCTCAAGCCAACGTCGTCATCGTCATTATCACATCATCTGATGATCATTAAATGGCGCACTTTTACCATCAACTTCAGTTTTAATCATCATCTGCAATGTCAACTTGATGAATAGATCTGAACACATGGAACCAGGTGACAGGCCTCCAAAAAAAAAAAGTGTTGAGGAGAGTGAGGAGAGCGGAGTTTTCTACACTCGTTTTTCTTCTTCTTCTTGTTATTGTTGTTGTTGTTGTTCCCAATTCGCTTGTCAATTCGAGTTTTGATTTTAATTTCCAATTCAATTGCAATGCACGTGCAAACGATTAATTTTAGTTTAATTTCACTTCTCTTGTTTTTTTTGTTCGAACTGTGTTTTTTTGTATGATAGGCTGAATAGGTCTCTTCAGTCCCCGCGCTGTTCATTCACCCCCCGCAGTATCTTCGATTTTTTTTTGCGATAATCCTGAGCGGCATCCTGCGGTGCTTATTGATTGTCGACTCGCTTTCAAATTTCTTTTGCCTTGCGCAACAATTTCTCCCTCTCTCTCTTTCCCTTGGCTTTTGCGGTTTTGTCATCCCATCTGCGATGTGTCTGCGCCATTGTCACCCGGGGTGTTTCAATAAAGACCGAATCTCTCAAACTCCAATCGCGAAATTAAACGCTTGATAATTGTCTGTTGATTGTGGTCCAAGGGATTCAAGACACGAACGGAGCAACTTTTGTCAACAGTACAGTTCTCTTTAATGTGGCTTTCACTTTTGGGAATTCCGCAAATAGAACTGCGTAGAGTGAGAGATGAGAAGTGAGGAGAAGTTGAGTGCTTTATCCTTAACCTCAACTGCCGCCGCCCCTCAACCCTTTTTTTCCGGGTCTCAGCCGCGGGCCTTTTGCGAACGTGGCGTGCAAATCCTGACAATTATGCGGGTTTTAAAGCGAGCTCCTCCCTCCTCGGCCTTTCTTTGTCCTGTCTCACTTAGAGCACTGTGCCCTTTGGCTATTTGTGTAACTCTTTGGGATGTCGCTGCTCGCATATTAAATCGGAATTGCCAGCTACATTACATTTTCACGGATCAACTAAGCGGCCACACCTCAAGCAACAAGCCAGCTTCTCCTCTTCATCATCGCTAGCATTTGTGTAGTGTTCTCTGAGCCTCAGCTTCCGCCTCGAGGCGAACTTCAGACAGCAGCAGCAGCAGAGGAAACTGAGTGGACAGAAGCGGGTCGCGGGTCCAGTTACCGTAAATGCAATCAACCACTCGACCAAAACTCAACCGGAGCAAAAAAAAAAGCCGTTGTTTTTTATGCTTGTTTGAAACAAAACCTGGAGCGTTTCCAAGTGCTCTCACTCATATGTGTGCCTCGGTGTCTGTACAATTGCAACAGCGAATTGCAGGGCAAAGGGCTTATTAGCTAACAAAAGGGTTTCGTTACTGACCATTTGTTTAGAGTATGCAACAAACTAGACAGCCTCAATCATAGAAAGTCTTTACTAGAGATCAATGTTTCCATTATTTAGTATCAAATATTTTATTGCTATTCAAATTTGTATTCATTTCGCATCTGTAAATTCTAGAAATAACTGTTTTTTGTACAAGACTTTCTTATATAAAGCGTAATTACCATCGTCTAAAATTATTACATTTATGTTTAAGAGTTGAGTGCTTATTATTTGTTATTATATCATTTCGATTTATAATGTTTTAGAGTTGAGTATTTTGGTTTTTAATTCAATTTTCATTATTTTGATGCATTCCTCATACAATTCTAAAGAGTAATCTAGAATACCTTAAGGTTAGGGTATTCATTCTTCGTTGTAATTAGTGTTCTTTAGTTTGTTGAGTGCAGGCGGCAGCCACTTGAACGCAATGCGTCTGTCGAGCGGGCGGATGAAGCTTGTCGCTGTTGAGCTCTTGGGCTGTTTGATGCTGTTGGGTGGTTGGGTGGTTGGGTGGTGGTGGTGGCAACCCTGTCAACCCTTTACTCGCTGCTCTTCATGCGCTGCATCCTGCATCCTTTTGCGTTAGATGTCCACGTAATTTATGCAAATTAAAGCGCACTCCATTTCGCGCCATCGGAAATATTTCCGTTTATTTATTTTCTCTGTTTTTTTTTTTTGTATTTTACTACAGAGCTGAAGTTGTTTGATTTGTTGTTTGTTTGTTGCGCAGGCGCAACTCGCTGGAGCGACAACAATTGTTAATTGTTTCGTTTTTAGAGTGCTGCCTGCAACGCGTGCCCCTTGCGGCTATAAATTGCCGTTAATTGACGGCTGCGCAAAAGTTCCCCCCCCGCTCCCTGCCTTCCCTTTTAACACATTTCTCGTTGCTTATCAGTTGATCTTATCTTGAGATTTGCACACTTTGCAAGCCTTAAACTCACACACATTGTTTTCGCCCTGTCAAAATATGACAGTGAAATGGGAAAGAAATGCCCCGGAAATATCTCGGACCTCGATTCGAAGTCCCGAGGCAATCTCAAGGGCATCATCATCATCATCATGAACATTGTCGTGTTTGTTGGTTTTTAATCTATAATGCTTGGACCACTTCAGAGTCTAGACCCGACTTTGCGCTCGGGTCAAAATGTTTCAATTTGAGCGCAGATTTTAGCGCTCTCTCTGTCGGATGATGGAAGCTGTCCCTTTTTTTTTGTGTTGTTGTTGTTGTTCCGAGGTCTCCGAGATCCCTCGCAATCTGCATGTTTGTTGTGTTTTTAAAACGTTTTTAATGTGGAAATGTCACAAAATATCAGACAAGCCATAGACGATGAATACAAAAAAACGGGTTCGCGCTTTGAATCTCAATTTGAATGACAATCGAGGGCTGGTCCACCATCCACCAACCCAAAATGAGAAAAAAATGGGAAAAGGGATCGTTGATGAGCTTGTAATGCGCTCGATTCTTGGCTGAGTTTTGGGCGGGCGTGTTTTCATCTCTCTTTAGAGCTGTGCAGCTGTCCCTGGCCACTGTCAATCAGTCAGAGTTGTTGTTGTTATTATACTTCATGTTTTGCCTGTCTGAGGTTTACACTATAGTCTCTCTCTCTCGCTTTGTATCATCAGAGATCTGATCTCAGCGGGGCGTGTCCATCATGGACTGCTCACTTTTTGTGTGCGGCACGTTAAGCTGACGTTTACTATATGCAATTTTGCATGCCACATTTAACAATTTAACAGAGTTGTTGTTCAACTCTTTGCTAGGGTTCAATTATGGCATATATCCTTTTGCGCAGCAGGTCCTCGCTCCTAAGCTCCTCTCATTTGGGTGGCTAAATCAATTGTGTTGTGGATCAGCGTTGTGCCAGTTGCAAGCACTTGAAGTATTCCCCTTCTTTATTTCCATTTACTTCTTCTGCTCAGTCTTTGTCGCTTTTATCTTAATTACAAAACGCTAAACTCCCTCTGTCTCTCTGTCTTTGCTCTGCTCCGTTGTTGTTGCCTCGAAGTAATTTGCAATGCGGAAATGCGACAGTTGCGTTGCACCGCGAACTTCTCGGCGTTTAAGTCCTTAAATGCGATTGCACTGGACAAAGAGGATGAGGTTGACATCAAGGCATGCGAATGGAATGGGTAAGGGGAAGGGGAAGGGAGACAGGACAGAGGACGTTCAAGTGTCGCATGTACGCTGAGTAAACAGCAATGCAGAGCTGCAGGTGGGAGCCACACACACACACACTCACTCACACACACATGCTCTTAAGCTGCCGCCTCTAACTATGTGTGTGTCTCCATGTCTCTCTATGCCTGCTGGCCTGTCATGCGTCAGGCATAAACTACAGTGGGTGTGATAGTCATATTAGTGCAGAAATTTTAGAAAAAGATGAGATAGAAATGAGTTGATATTGAAATTGGAGTATGCATCGAAAAATTTAAAACTAATTAATAGCTCAATTTAAATAAATAGACAAAATAACTTTAGATGAATAGAATACAACAAAGAAATGAGAAGCAAAAAGGGATGAATTGAAATCAAATTTATTTTTCTGGTGAATAGTATTTTTAATAGTCAATACCATTAAATTACAGTGCTAAATTCAATAGTAAAATGAAAACCAATTAAAGTTGAATTTTAACTGACAAATGTATATTTTTGTACTAAACTTAATATAATTTCAATGTTTTAGTATTCCATGTGTAATATTTTAGTATATTATGCAGTCTAGTATATATTCTGTTTTTGTATTCTATTAGCCATTGTTTGATATTTATTTTGCAACTTTCATTCCTAAATTCAATTAATAGTGAATGAAAATGCTTGACAAGTTATCTTTAAATTCTAAGCATATTTAATGTCTTTAGTATTCTATATACTATTTTGGTATAATATATGTTTGAGTATTTATTCTGTTTTAGTATTCTATCAGTTAGAGTGTTTGATATGTAATTCTTCAATTATCTTCAATTAACTAAAGTCAATGGATAGTCAAACCGAATTGTTGTGTAGTTCAAGCTTTAGGCTGACCACTGTCACATCTCCAGGTTGCTGCTGCTTCTCTTGCTTTGCTGCTGCTGCTGTTGTTGCTCCTGGCGCCTGCCTCGTGTTGCTGTTGCAGCCTGCTCAAAGAGCCGACACATTTTAATTTTCACTTTGCCGCTGGGCAGAGTTCACGGCTGTCGACTGTCCTTTTCAGCTGCCAACAGCAATTACACTAAACAGCACAAAAATTACATACACACACAAAAAAAAATGTGGGGAAAAAAAAAATTATAATTATTATTGTAAGTCTCCCCCTCTTGAGCCTCCTCTCTCCTCTCCTCTCTCTTTGTGGTGCTCTTAGCCACAGCCCCTTTGGCAATATCCCATTTTGCATTTTACAAGCAAGTTGTTGTTGTTTCGGTTTTGTGCATGGAAAAATGTTTTGGCTAATTCTTTGGGCCATTCACAACGGCAGCAAAACAAAACAACAAATGCCACAAAACAATGCAAAGCACAAACACACAACAACAACAATTGAAATGTAATCAAAAATAAATACGCTGCAAAGTATAAATGAGCACGCGGCAACAACAACAACAACAGCAACAACATCCATCGATGCCAATGCTTAAATAAACAAAGTTGCAATTTTTGCTACAGCAGCGACAACAATAAATACAAAAGAAAATAGAGGAAAAAAATAGAGAGGGAAAATGCGCGCGTGGAAAATCGAAAACGCATCAGAAATTCAAACTAGCGCGACCCGCCACAAGGCATGTGGCATGAGGCAAGGGGCAAGAGAGAGTCCCAAGTGTCGTGTGGCAAAGCCACCCAACCGACAATCGACAAGCAACTCAACTGAGCTCAACTCAACTCGACTCGCTGCAACCAACCATCATCATCATCATCATATTTGCCCACATTTCTCTATATTTACACAGCGCGCTGTCCTGGATGCGAATGCAGCTCCTGCTCCTCTTCCGCGTCCTCATCCTCGTTCTCGTCCTTGCCTCGGGGCAAGCCAAGCCAAGCGCTGCTCTTGCGTGTTGCCTTCTGGTTAACTGAACTGTTGTTTTCCCTTGCATCGCCGGGAGTTGCCTCCATTCCAATTGTAAATTCTCATTCCGATTCCCATTCCCATTCTCCATTCTCCACTTGCATGTTGTGTGTTTGTGTTTTTGCAACGCTTTCAATTTGAAGTTTTATGCGTGCAGCTACTTATCGGCTAAAACCTCAGCAGAAAAGCTTGAACCTCAATAACAGCAACAACAACTATTACTACATACACATAATGTCTACTGATTGAAAACTGAATTGAATTCCAACTGACACTTCTAGAGGTGTGTGCTCAACCACACTCGAAGGGTTCAATTGCTCCCGAGTGGATTAATGAACGGATCGATGCAAGCTATTCAATATTTTCCAAGAAATAAACCAAGCCAAGCTTATTTAGTTACAGCTCTTAATGGTCTTTAAAGTAGCAAGATGTAGAAGTAGGATTCACTGGGAAAAATCTATGGTATATTTTGAATGTAGTAGTATATCAATATACCAAATATGTTTCCTCATGTGAAGCTTTTTTAGACGTTGCTTCAATTTTGATGGAAGCAAATAAAATTTAGATTCCTAGCTTGCTTATTATGTTGAAATTCTTAATCTCTTATATAAACTGAGGACTTATTGCGGAATTGTGTTTAAAACGTTTCTCACATTTCTTGCTCTGATTAATTTTGCTTGCTTCGGTTATCCTTTAAGTCGCTTCCTTGCACTTGGCTAAATCCAAACAATAATTAGACTGACCATCTTATTGAAATTGCTTTGTTTGCTCACCCAAATCTTGGCTACATTTTGTCTGCCTTAAACTCTCCCCCCTGGATGTCCTTCCCCTTTTTGTGTCGGTTGAATCCAATCGGATCTTCTAATGGCTGCGGCTTTTGTCTCTGCTGATTGTTGCATTTTCTCACTCGCAACCCGAACAAACAAATATCGATTGCCGCCTGGCTGTGTTGCAGATACAGGTAAATATTGTGGCAGCTGTGTGGAGTCCTTTCCAGAAGGCGGACGAACATCGAACACTGTGGCTGTGTTGCAATGTTTGCTTTTGTGAGTGGTTAGTGTTTTGCATATTGGCAAATGGGGGAGACTCTGATGACCAACAAATTGCCAGACAAATGAATTTAATGCTGCAAAGCGTTATCGTTCCATAATTAAACATCGATATGGTGTGGGGGATACAGCTTCGTTAAGTGGGCGAAGGACAATCCTATGGGAATAGAAATTTATACGGTTAATCGGAGTGTCTATGATTGGGGAGTGGAGTTGTACGAAAACATATATTAGGGTATATCTATTTTAGCAAATACTTTCAGTTAAAGGAATTTGTTATCCAAAAGATAACAGACTGGATTCAAATAATTCCTCAGTTTACATGTGATTTAAGAATTTAAACATAATAGGTATGCTAGGAATCTAAAATATTGGTCTATTATATATAGAAATATTTAATCAGAGTAGCAGCTAGTCTAGGATATTCAGCAAGTCTTTAGCCCACTTTAATCCTCTTGTTTGGCTTATCCATTAGCAGAAGCTTCGCCTTGGTGTCTGGGATTTTGTTGTGAATGACAGATGCGGGATCAGGATGCAAGAATGTTACAAGCCCAAATCCTACTTCACAACGTCTAACACACTCCATAAATGTAACTGTTTCTGTAACTGGGCAAAGCAGTTGATTTATGTGCTTGTGTGTGTGTGTGTGTGTGTGTGTGTGTAATTCAATTGCCAGTTCTCCTCTCCTCTCTATTCTTATCTCCCCTCGCAGCTTCAGCTCTGCATATGCAAATGATGGATGAGTCCAGCTGTTGGCTGTAACCCTTTCGCCCCTTTTTCTCCCTTCCCTGTCCCATTGAAGGGTTGTTGCCTGCGTTTTGTAATATCAATACAGCACTCTTTGCTTCTCCTACTCTTATCACGTTGATTTTTTTTCCTTTCGCTATGGAAATGTTACAATTTTCTATAGATTTTTTCACTTAATTTTTATTTGTTTTCGTTGTTGATTACAAAAGTGGGAATAGACTAATGTGCGCGTTGCTCATTAAGTATGCAAATTATGCAAAAACCACTTGAATGTGTAAACATTCGAATTTCGATAGCGACAGGCGATAACGAATAACACGTTCGGGGCAACTGTACTCTAAATATCGGACTAGTCAAAGAACTAGTTCTCTAATTACGCTTAGCACGTAAATCCTATTAAAACACGCAACTGTTCGCTGTCCATCATTCGGTCTCTGGTCACTGGCCACTTCACAATTTCCATTTTCGGGTAAGGAAAATGTAACCTTTTGTTTTAATTCAATTTCCTCTGGTCAGTTGCCCCTTTTCTCTGCCCGGCGGGGGTTCTTTTTGGGCTGACCGCTGGTCACACGTCATTCACTGACAACGGGAACCGGTTCGTCTCTCGACTCGAGAGTGTGATATTTCTATCCCGTTGCGGGACTGTCTGAACTGCCTTATCTGCCGATCTTCTCGGGGCTATCTGCGTGTAATTGCTGCCCATGTTAATTGAATAATTCGGTTCTCGAACAGTTTTTTGATTGACATTATCGCGTGGGTGCGATATGGATCGGACAGTTGGTATATACAAGTAGACAGTTGGTCGACAGACAGCTCTGATCCTTTAATTTCTTCCACACAAGCGTGGTTAACAGACGTTCCTTTAGAGAGAGAGTGGAGGGGTTGCTACCCCTAACTTGGATGTTGAGGGTTCTCTTCTTCGCTTTACATGCGGGAAATTTGCGTATTCGTTGAGAGAATAGGAAAACCCTTTTACACTTTTCGCAATTTTCACAATTTTGCACGCATTCGAAATTATAATTAAATTATATTAGGCCACCTTTTTTTGGAAGGGAGTTGCTCTACATGTCCATTGTTTACCTTTCTGCACGGCTTTGAATGTTTTGTCATAAATTTGCATGACACAATGCAGGCTCTATAAATTTTCTCGCCTCCCTTCGACTCGTGATTTTCCTTGAATCGAAATTATAGATTTGTTTTGTTGTTTGTGCTCTTGCTGGTGGCTGGAACAGCTAATAAATGCTTTTTTCAGCGAGCTGTCATAATTTTCGCAATTTCATAATTTCAGCATTTTAGTATGGGGCGTGGCTCTGACCTCGACAGGGGGTAAATGAGCAGCTGTTGCCTAATTAGACAAGCTTCGCAAGGATCGATCTATATAAAGTGTAGTGATGTATATAACGAAAAGAGAGAGTTAGACTTGATATTAAAATGCAGCTGTCAAGGTGTTTGAGTCATACACTTTGTCTTTTCTGTTTTTTTGTTGTGATTTCTCGGCACACTTTATTTTAATGGATCTTCGGCGGACCTTCAGATGAACGCAAAAGCGACTAATAACAAATTTAAAACACTTCATTAACCAACTAAAGACGGCGCTTAAATATTTGTTACAGCTCTTCGCGTTACATAAACCGAAGCAGAGCTTTAAGAGCTCATCTCAGTTCCAGTTTGATTCCCCACATCAGCATCAACATCAACTTTAGTTTAGTTTTGTTTATCGACTAATTTCGCTGCACATCAAAGCGCTCTTGATGTTGATGATGATGATGATGATGGTAATGATGATGAGTGTGGGTTGTTGGCGGAAGTTACCTGCTGCGGCTGCTGCTGATGCCTAAACTGGGGCCTAACCCGGGGGCTTAATAAATTGGAGACACTTTTACGCGACATTTATGGGCCACAAATGTCGCAGGTTGCTCCGCAACTGTCTTTTCTCCAACTGTCTTTTGCGTCCCACATAAATATTCAAAGCGGAATGCATAAGCGAATGTTTATTTATGCCGCATATATAACCATTATAATCAAATTAATACACTCACTAAGTGCAATCAAAATACCATAAATAACTCCTCGGCTCCGTGGCGAAGAAGAAGTGAAGCAAAAAAAAAAGAGTTATGCGTTTATAATTTGGACTTAAGAATACGCTACCTGCCACCATCGATGATCCGGCCTATGGACATCGATAGTCAATTTGGCACTCAACAACTCATAATTAGGTGCTGAACTCGTTTCATTCATAAATCATTCGATTTATCAAAGAAAGAAGCTGTTCAGCAATGTTCGCTACTTTAAAGATTCAATGCGGCTTTTGGCTTTCAACAGTTAATTGGTAGCAAAACATTCGATGTCTGTTACCATTTTGAAAATGATTTATTGTATCAATTAACTTAAGAGTAAGCTAATGAATGCGAGCGCTTTATTTATGTAAAGCCTTTTAGGTACATTGTGTGTTTGACAATTGTTAAGCAAATCAACGAATGAAATACTCTAGTTTCCATGGCTTTGTTTGGATTGATACAAAAATGTGATCAATGCGGAAGCTTTGAGTTGATCTTAAGAGTTTTAAGAGACCCAAAACTTTAGGAGGTTGCAAATTTTCGGTATACCAAATTTGGTAGATTTTAATATTTTCGGTATAATATAAAATATAGTAGTATTTCGGTGTACCAAATATAGATTTTGATATATTTTAATATATTTGGTATAATTTGAAATCCAATAGTATTTCGGTATACCAAATATAGACTTTGGTATATTTCAATAAATAATTTTGGTATTATTAAAATATACCAAAATTATATATTGTCAATATATTGATTTGGTATAATTTAAAAATAATACCGAATTATTTATTGATTCTTCATTTAAAGTTGTAATCTTGCTCTTATGTTTCATTTATCAAATGTATACTAAAGTCCGCTTAGCTAAATTTTATAGCTAATATCACAAGATGTTAGCTAATAACTTGACAGTTTCTCACATGCAGGAAATGCGATGTAATAAAAGAAAAGCGTTTTATCTATGCAGATTAGACAGCTTTGAGCGATGTCTTGAGGATTATATTGCCAAGTGCTTAACACTTTATTCAATTTGATTGTTTTATAGGTAATCCGAGCTTCAGGCTGGCCTCAAATCGTTTTTCGCTTTACTTTACTTTGCTTTGCTTTGATTTCGTTTTCATTTTCGGTTTCGGTTTTGGTTTTGGTTTCGGTTTTTATGACGCGTGCGACCAATTTGATGACGCTGCTGTTGCTGTTGATGTTGCTGTTGCTGTTGCCAGTTTGTCGACAGCCAACGGCTTCAACATCGACAACAGCATCAGCAGCAGCTTCAGCAATAGCGACATGGATGATGAAGTCTCGACCCACGCACAACAGGAAGCCTTTTTGGCCATTGGCAGCGTCGTCACGCGTCTGCTCAGCTCAGCTCTGCTGTGGTTGCTGCTGTGGTTCGTTGGTTTCTGTCCGGGATCGGAGTTATTCAGTGCTTGAGACTGTGGAGCAACTGCAGCACAGACACGACTTTCATGTTACGGCGTTGTCGATGTTGCCAGTTGCCTGTTGCCTGTGTTTTGGCAGCAATTAATCGGCATTAAAATTTATAACGCCATGATAATTAATGGTCTGCTAATATGCCATAAAATTAGTTTGCTTGCAACGTTCAATTAAGGATTTGCTTGTACCAAACACACACACACACACTCATGTCTCTCTATCTATTTATCTTGCCCAGTGCGTGAATTTGTAAGTGTGTGTGTGTGTGTGACTTCCCCGTTCGCATAAATCAAAATGCTTATCACGCACTTATGAGTGCGACGCCTTCTCGAAGGCAACTTATCGGCCCATTCGCTGACTCAGCACAAGAGTTGAACACGTGACGTGTCACGGTTCTCGTCTCTAGTTTCCGCAGCGTGACACGATGTGATCTGGAAACCCTTCTCATAACCCATTGATGGGTATTCTCTTTACAGCTGATTTTTCTTGTTTTTAAAATGAAAATGTTTTCTATAAGGTTGCTAAAGTTCATGAGTTCTTCTCTATTGTAAACATACGATGTCGCATCTCTAATGTCAGCGATGTATCATCTTTAATGTAGGGTCATCAGAAATCGGGATTACATAAATTCGGTTCTCCTGCATACTCTTTGATATTATTATTAATACTTTATATTTATTTTATAATATAATTCTGATTATCATTGTTGTTTTGAAGTGTATACAGCTTGCTTGATTATTAAGCGATTGATTTCGCTACCAGTCGAACATTGTTATAAATGTCTTCTTTTCTCTTTATAGATTTGTACCGTTTGGATTGAAAGGATTATCAGTTTAGCTGACAATAAGGGTAAGTCCTTTTTAAATATTAAGTAATTTTAAGCACTATACTTTGACAATAATATCCAATTTTTAATTATTAAGGTAGGTCATGGCATTTATTTCAAAGTCAGTCGAACCATTAATGTCAATTTCAATTATTTTTTGTACAGACCTAGATCTTCTTAAATTCACTTGTAAAGGAGACTTTGAGGTAGATAATAGTAATGGTTTTGATACTAGTGCTGGTCTAAATTTCTATTTAAAATCTTCTTCTTTTGTTTTGCTTACAAATGAATATTTTTGAAGCTGTCTACTTTCAATCTACTTTCATTTAGCTTCAAAATGAATATTTGTTAAGCTACAAACATAGTCCAAATATAATTTCAAATAGTTTTAATCAGTCTAGCTGATTTGGAATGAAATTCTCGTGCAAATCACGTGGCCAACTCTAGTCTGGGAGTTGCCTCCTCTATTGGTTGCGTCTCCTCCTCCTTCAGTTGCTGCTGCGGCAACGCGTCGCGTCGCCTAATTGCCTACGAATTCGCAACGATTGAGAATGTGAATGCGGCGCGTAATTGCATAACTTGTGCTCCTACAGAGGAGCGAGAGAAAAGAGAGAATAGAGTAGGGAGAGAAGGCAGTTGAAAGGTCAAGAAGGAAGCGCCATAATTTGCCGTATTGTGTTGACTTTGATTTTCGAGATGAGCGACGCTCGCTGCCCAAGGGGCTGCTACAGCAGCTTGTTGCCTTTTTCCCAGTTGTTGGTTATAGCGTTGCCTTTCAAATGTCATGAATTGAATTGAAATACAAAAATTCGAAACATGAGCCGAGAGCAGAGAGCAGGAGAAGAGACGACTCTAAAGTCAATAACGAATGCCAGGAAGTCACCTCGCAAGGAGCAGCAACCGGTTTCCTTTTCAGTCTCTCTCTCGTCTCTAAGGTTGTGCTTATTATTATTATGTTTATTGTTGTTGCTGCAGAGTTGGCTCTGAGACCGAGACTTTACCTCCTTTGTGGCTTGTTTCCTTTTTTTTTTTTGCTTTCTGCAACTGACCTTTTGGCAGGGGAGTAACAACAACAAATTTGCCAAGTAATCTGAGAGCGGGTATTGTGAATAACTTTGCAGCAGATAGCAGATGGAAATGCCGTCATCATCATCATCAAAAGCAACAGCATCATCATCATCATCATCATTGTCTTGGCCACATCTCCATCTGATCATCTGAGCGTTGTCGTGTTTGGTTTTAGTCTTAGCGTTGCCTCTTAAATTGCCACAGCCAATATGATTTATGTAAATGCTAATGCCAAAATGTCAAGTGTTCAGAGTGTTGAGTCGAGTTGAGTGGGAAATTTCATTTCATTTTGTTTATAGCCTCGATGATGTTGTTTATTTGTTTTCAGTTTTATTTTTACTTTTATGCGTTGTCTTCTTTCTCGCTGTTCGACAGCAATCCAATTAGCTCAGCTTTTACCATTCAAAACAAGAGCTGAGCTTGAGTGACTCCAAGCTAACAGTTGCATAAGAGCACCTGGAACTCATTTCTATAATCCAAATTGCAATCCAAATAATTTCCCCTAATTCCATTAAAGCTCTTCTCACTTATTGATCTGAAAACTTTCAAATTGAAATTAAGTGTTTAATTAGATTGAAAGTTCTGCTAACTCGGCCATTTGAAGTCTGTCTGTAGTCTGTAATCAATTCTAAAGTGGCCATAAGTCAAGGCCCTTTTGGCCAATTATTTATTTATATATGTTTGGCTGGAGAGTGACTTCAAGGCTAACGCACACACACTCTATCTAATGGCATGATAAATTAGTTTATTTGAACTTAAAATAAACTTAAACAGCGTCGAGCCGACAAACAAACTGAGAGACAGCTAGAGCTCGATGGATAGACAGCTATGCTCTGCTCCCTTTCATATTTTTTTGTGTTGAATGCATTTTGATTAAGTAGAAAATTGAATATGTTAACTTCTCGAACTCGAAATAATAATAATTCTTATGGTGTGCGTAGCTTGAAAATTGGAATTCTAAACGCATTAATCATGAGACCGTTTGACACTTTTGGTGGGCAACACCAAATTGATAAAGGCGTCAACTGGGGGCGACTTGAATGCTGCACTTTATCAAACAGTTGTCACTCGGTTTGTTTTTTTTGTTGGTTTTTCTGTTGTCTGTTGTCTGCTGCGATTGAGTTCAACACTCGTGTTGTTGCATAGCTGGGGATCGTGTTGCAATTAAAATTAAAAGAGAGAAATTGCCAAAGAGACATAAATAGAAATTAAAAGCGCAGTGCGCCAAATGATATTACACCATTAAAAGTGCCATTTAAGTGCAAGGCACGACTCCCAGTTACGATTCCAGTTTCAGTCCAAGATTTAATTACAGCAAATTGCCAGTTGTTTTGGCCGCTAGGTGGCGTCCCAGTGCATTCAGCAATGTGTTAATCCAATTTATATATGACCATTAGCCAGTCCCACTGACCCAATTGAAGCTACAAGACAAGCTATCTGGCCATCGCCCCAACTCAACTCTTGCTTGCTTTGCCACTCGCTGAGGCAGTCAATCAGTCAGTCGGTCAGTCAGTCAATCAGTCAGTCAGTCAGTCAGTGAGTCGATTCAAGTCACTTGCTCGCTTCGTTCGTTCGCTCACTCGATGTAGGGGCAATGTCAAGGTAACCAGTTTTGATTACAAACACGACTCTCTCTCTCTCTCTCTCTCTCTTTCTCTCTCTTTTCTGCCTGCATGACATAATTGGCAATAGCTGGCAATGAATGCCTTGCAAGTAAAGTGAACTGAACGCCAGGATGTCCGCCTCACAGAATTTCATAATTTATGAAATGGAGGCCTGGCACTTGAATTGATTGATTGCCAACTCGATTCAACGCCGAAGTCAGCGACCGTAATTTCCACTTGAGCTGCTCCACAGTTGCACAGTTGTTGCCCCCCCGATATCACCTTCCTTCTTTGCTTTACCCCTTCTTACCATCATCATCATCGACTTCATATGTGGGTCGAATGCGAATCACATTCGCAGAGTGTAAATTTGAGCAGCTCAAACAATTTGCATGCAGCATAATCAAACTGCAAGTTCTTATGCTTGACGGTTAGTGTAGCTTAGGGTATAAGCACTAGATTTTAGATTATAATAAATTGAAATACTATAGTTCAATGTATAGATAGAGTAATTTTCAACTTTTAAACTTCAGAATGAAAAGTAAGAAATAAATATAATAGACCCTATAAATTAGTTTAGTTCTTTTACAAAAGAAAAGGAAAGAAAAGGCAAGCAAAGAAAAGGAAAGGAAGGGAAAAGATAATAGAAAATAAATCTGTCCGATGAAGAATGTCATAAGCTTAAATTATCAGATTAGCATATGAAATAGAACAATTAGAGATTGCCATATTTATAATTTATAGTTTGTGAAACCATTTTATTGAATTGAAAAGCCTCTAATAAAGAATAATTATTGATATATTGATTAGATTAGGGAAAAGTGTGAAAAGTGTAAACATTTGATCGGATGGATACATTTTTTAAAGTAAAGTTAGAAAGACAGTATAGAATAGAAATTCTGCATGAAAAGTTTAGCATTAAAATAAACTCAAAGAAGCGACACCTGAAAAGGGAATTTAAGAGTCAGTATAGAAGCAAAGCTGATCCGAAGTGTTTTCAAAGGGTATTTCAAAGGATTCGTCACTTATTACTACCGCAATTGAAATGTTGTCATGGGAACAAAGTCGTTATTGCTATTTAGAGTATTTAATATTCAGCGTAGCGAATAGGGCTCATCTTATTGCTTGGCGGCAGCAGATGCCACGCTGTCATTGTGCCACATCAGGCGCCTTGCCCTCGCGTGCCCCATGCCACATGCCACATGCCCCGACAATCTGGTGTGTTGAATGTGAATCTGATGCGAGTGTCGACGGGTAAATGACTCCAATTTGATTTGTTTGGCTTGTCGCGTTGCCAGGGGGACGGGGGAAGTTGCCCCCACCCCCTCCCCACTCTGCTCCCCTCACTGAAAGCAATCGAATTCTCTTTTATTGATGCTTGCTGGTGTCGGTCTTAGGCTTAGGCAGTCAGCTTCTCATGCATTGTGCATGCTAAATTGTAAATTGTAAATTGTCTTTATCAATTTGAAGTGCTGCACGGATTATTTATGCAACTTGCCAAGCAAACTTCCATAGATAAAGTGCACAGCTTACGACTTTGCCGCTTGTCTCAATCTCTGTCCGAGTCTGAGTCTTGAAATGGATTGCTTTGGCTTACTTAGTTGCTTTCGGTTGTTTGGCTTTGGCTTCGATTATGGTTTGTCTTGGGCTTGGGCCGGGCTCTCTTGGCTACGCAGCTATTCTGTTCACATGGTTTACTTGTGATGCCCTGTAATAGCTGGGTGTGGGGTGTATAAAGCTAGCTGAAGCAAGCTGCAGAAAAATTACAGAAAATTATGAAGTTAACTATATAAATGTGACTTTAGATAGCTTCAATGTTAACCATGTAAGTTATAAAGATAACTTTTGATTACCCAATATATGGCATAAGTATATAATACATGTCATAGCTGATAGTAATGTGCCTATTGATTTATTAACCGATAGTAAGGTGCCTATCGACTTCTTAATGCCAACCGATAGTAAGTTGCCTATCGACAAGCCTCCATCTCTCTTAAATATTCACTCCATGGTATCTTTTGGTCGATCACACTCCTCTAGAGCAATCTTTTTTTGGTTTTTGGGTCAATTTGGGCTTAAATTACGCACTCGGCACTTGGCCAGCGATTGTCGATGGCGGTGGCGATGGCGGTGGCGGTGAAATATTTAAATGCAAACGCCTGCGATCGCTGACAACTTCATTGCGAAGGCGAATTCGAATTTCGGATTTTGGATTCGGGGCTGAGTTGACAGCTCAAAAGGCGGTTGCAATTGCATTGCGTTTGGACATTGATTCATAAATGCACTCAAATGTATAAATGAGTGCATAGATTGCAGAGTACAAACAACGAAATCAGAGCAAACAATGCCCAGGATTAAAATGAGAAGCCATCCTCCAGACAATGGACCTACAATTAGTGGACCTCCCCCTCGCCCTCTCAACTCTCGGTTCTCAGTTCTCGACTCACCCTCGCCCTCTCTAATTGCACGCCCCCTTTTGTGTGAGTGAGTTCGGGGCGTGTGGCGAGGCGGACAGGACAGGAGAGAAGAGAAGAGGATTTCAATGCTCTGTTCTGGTCATGCAAAATTGTTTCATTTGGCATTAGCGGAAAACCCACGCAGGCCACAATCGAATGTAATCGTCATCGGCGTCGGTTCATTGTAATCGTAATCGCTTTAATTTTGCTACCGCAACAATTTGTGGCAAATATCGGGCAGCTGTCTGGGGCAAGCCTCAAATGAAGCGCATGCTGCGTGGATTTTCCACACACTCTGTTTTTGTTGTGAGTTTTCCACGCTTCAGCCATTTGACACTCGATGCAATTGCTTCATTTGCGCTGCATCCCATTGAACTTTCACTTTTTTTTTGTTTTTTCCTCTTTTCTGTTGTTATTTTTACTCTTTTGCAGTGCGTCTTTAATTAATTTTTCGATACCAGCAGAAAAAAATCGTGCAGTGTTTCATATTTTAACAGTTTTTACCCCTTTTTTAGCTACCTTTTTTTTGTGTGTGTGCTGGTTGCTGACGTTTTTATGATGCCAAAAAAGGGTTATCGATGGCATAGTATTTGTGAAACTGTGAAAAGAAAGCCATGGTTAATTTTCTCTGATTGATTTATTTGCCATATTGAAAATGTTTCAGTTTTCAGAGCAGAGCATCAGGGATGAGAGAGAGAGGGAAGGGGAAGGTCTGGGATGATGGGCAATCATAATTTCATATTTATTTTGCGAAATGATATTTGTTTTACTTTTGGGCGTTTACACAACGCCACTCGCAAAAGGGAAGGGAGGGAGCAAAGCAGCCAAGAGATAATTGACAGCGTGCGTGTTTTGCTGTGTTTTGTTAACGAGTCTAAAGATGAAAGAGAGCTGAACAAAGCCACATTTATTTTGATGATATTTGAACTTGATCGAATATATCATATTTAACATATTAAACATGAAAGATAATAGAGAGTTGAGCAGAAAAATCCTTGGTAAAATTAAAATGAATTACAACTTGATCGAATATATATAAAATGTAACATATATTTTTGGCAAATTAAAATCAGTTTGAACTTGATCGTATACGATCATAGTTAACATGAGAGATAAAAGAGAGTTGACCATTAAAATCTGTGGCATATTTAAATGAAATTGAACTTGAACGAATTAACATATTACATTTAACATATTAAACATGAAAGATAAAAAACATAAATATTTTGGCAAATTTATATGAAATTGAGCTTGATATTTAACTTAAATATTGACCTACTTACCATGAAAGCTGAAAGACTGTTGAACCATAAAATCTTTGGTCGCATATATCATATTCAATATACTAACCATAAAAGATAAAAAGATACTTAAAAATAGACATTTCGGTAAATTTAAATGAAATTGAACTTGATCGAATATATAAAATTTAACTTACCAAGAAAGATCAGAGATTTGAATTATGAAATTTTTGGTATACACTTACCATAAAATATTCAACAAAATATTCCTTTTGCGTCAAAGAAATGCCAATGAGTCGCTTGCCAAGATCAATATCAGTATGGTCATCTTTTGTTATCAGTGTTTTTTTTTTTGGCTCGAATTCGATGCGACTCGATGCGACTTCAATGTCAAATATGATTATTAAAATATCAATTGATTATAAATGGCATATATATATATTCGAATTGGAGTCTCTCGTTTATGGCAAACCAGCCCATTAAAAGTCTTTTGTAAAGAAATTAGTTTTGTCTTACGGCGGGAATTATGATTAACGAGTCGCGAGATTACGATTCACAACCAACTTTGACCAACTTGCAGCCAGGTAGCAGTTGCCAACGATGATATTGAGTTGCCAATGAATGATGAATACGTAAACGAATCTGAATTATGAATATGATTGCGATGTCCACTTAAGAGAGTGTGTGTGTGGAGTAATTCCCCAAGTTTGTTTTATGGGCATGCCAAGTGCTTTATCACATTTGAGCATTGAGCGTTTATGGCGCATTGTCTAGCGACTTCTATCAGCGGTAATATAGCTAAAGCTATAGCTAAAAGCTATGTGATGGGCTCTACCTCCAATAACTGAGATGTTTCAATGATGTTTTGAGCGAAGGCGAGGGCGAGGCAATTGCTTTGCTGCTTTCGCCCCACAACTTGCCTTAAGCTATGCATTTGGGTTAGGTTTTTGAATCGATCGAGAAGGTCGCAATGGTTAGAGATGAGGTAGAAGATAGGAGAGGGGAAGGGGAAGGGGAAGCGTTAGTGTGATGCATGTCCGCCTGTCAAGACTCGCTACACACTGAGATAGCTCTAATGACGTTTGACATATCGCGGCACACGCCTCGAAAATTGTCTCTGTTGTTGTTGCTGATCATTTTAGTGGAATGACGAATGTGTTGTTGTGCCAGCAGCAGCGACACTTTCAAGTGCAACGTGCAACGAAGAGTTGCCGCGTCACAGCAGAGTTGCCACGCATGTCAGCGACAATGATTTGTCACAAATCAAAACTAAGGCACAAAAGGGGTGTCCTCAAAGAGACACACAGAGAGAGAAAGCGAAAGGCGTTGTAATCCATCAGCGGCATTTGCCACGCTTTGCTTTGCTTCAATGTTGCCGTTGTCGAAGCGTGTCAGGGATACGCCTCCAGTTGCAACTGTGGCAGCTGCCACACAGGAAAATGCCTCTTTTCCGTGCCCGAGTTGCATAATTGCTCGTAAAACGCCATACCATAAAAATCATTGACCGAGCGACCCAAAAAAATCCATGAATTCCTCTTCACTCCTTTTGCTGCTCTGTTGTTGTGACACAAACAAAACGAATGAATGCGATTTTATGCGTGTGTCTCTTCTTCGTCAGTTTACAACTTGCTCTAATTAAACGCAATTAGTTGAACTTGCTCAACAGCTGCTCCTGCTGTCCTGGTTTCCAAATCATTAAGGACACTCGCCTTGCTTTGCTTCGCTTTTCCTGCGCACTAAATTAGTCGGAAAATGCATAAAATTTTGCTGTCACAAAATATCATAAAAAAAATGAAGTAAAAAAAAGCCTAGGCCTCAGTCATAAAAAAGTGTGTGATTCGATTTTGTGTTCTGTTCTGTTCTGTATTAAATTTGTTTGGCATTGTTGACGCTGTCCCGGGGTGGTGACGCCTCCCTTACGCCTCGCTGATCCCTCAACAGCCTCTTTTGCCTTGCCTCGGGGCTGCCTCTTCACAAATGCATTTTTTATGCAAAATGAAAATAAGTTTCATATATTTTTTTTTTATTTCTGTATGCATATGCTACTCATATATTCATTTTTTATGAATCTATTCACGCCTAATGACAACAGTTGCTGTGCCACAAAAAAAAAAAACACACCCCTGAGAATAGTTAACGTTATAAGACTAGAAGATACCTTAAAAAGTTTTTGAATAGTATTTAGAGTTTTCAAATAGTTAACCCAAATATGAAATTAATGTGATGGTGCTCAACAGTTGATCAATAGTTGAGTAAGAGCTCAACTGTTGAGTAGCAGTTGATTAGTTAAGCTAAGCAATCTTTGTGAAGTTCGCATGCCTGACCACGCCCACTTAAAAGGTCCGCCTTACGTAATATCTTGGTCCGCCGCCTAGTTAAACACACACACATGCTAATTTCACACTTAAATCAAAATTTTTGGCATTGACTTTTTTTGAGTCACTGACCTAAATCAACCAGAAGCAACTTGCTCTGTTAATGCCTTGATTTGTATCCGTATTTCTGCTCAACTGTGGCGAAACCGTTCTTCAACAGTTGATCAAAAGTGCGCCTCAGCAAGCTGTTTAATCTTTGTGCAGCTCTTCTGACAAGCCACGCCCACTTAGCTCATCCGCCTTCACTATTTTCTCGGTCCGCCGCCTAGTCAAACACATACAAATGCATTTGACACAAATTTTGGCAAATTTTTGGCACACCATTTTTTCACGTAATCGATTACCAACTTATTGCAACTCTTAGATTAAGTTTCTAAGGCATAAGATTTATTATTTCGAACTAAGAAGTTAGAAATATGCTACGAACTCTATTATCAATACAAATTGAATAGATAACTTTTGGCAATCTATCTATCAATGATTGAATTCTTAGGGTATAAGGTTCATTATTTGTATCTGAAAAGTGTAAACATTCTTTTGGCAATCTATCTATCAATGATTGAGTTTCTAATGTATACAATTTATTATTTGTATCTGAAAAGTGTAAACATACTACACTTCAAAGTGCAGCTAATAACTCTATTATCAGTCGATAATTCTAGGGTATATAGTTCAGCTTTTGAATGACAAGCCCTTCGATAGCTGCCTCGTCTCGAACTTGGCTTTGGGGGCCTTGACTCGCTTTGATGATGATGATGATGATGATGATGATGATGAGTAGAACGCAGCAAATTCGCTGCGCTGTCATCGCCTCAAGCGCCGCCTGTTTATAAATAGCTGGGCACACCTGAGCACACACACCTTCTAATTAATTAGCAGCGAAAACAACAACAAACAAGAAGTGTCTTACCAGTTTCTCTTGTTGTTGTCGACAGTAGCTCCCCGAAAATAAAAGATGATGCTAATTTGTTTAACTCTGAGCGTCTTTTGATGAATATCTTCGAGTGCTTAAGATGTGGGAGCTGCTTTGCAATGTGCAGTTGAAGATGGGACCGGTCCTTGTTCTCTGCTCTCTGTTTATATATGGCTCGCCTATGATTGTGTAATCGAACACTCGAATATGCGAGTGTGTGTGTGTGTGTGTGTGTGGGTAGCAGGAATCCAGCTCAAGGTTGTGCCAAATGAACCCAAATAAACTCTCCTCCAGATGCGAGCACAAAACGGAACCAAATCTCAATTTAAATATATGCGTGGGCTGCAAAAAGTCTCTGAGTCTTGAGTTTGTTTTGATTTTGATGTTGCGCTCCATTCCGGAATATGGAATAACAATTCGACTAACAATAGGAAAGTAGTATATAAAATAATATCGTATGCTAATTGGCAATAAACAAACATTTGCCGAAAGCCCAAATTAAAGCTACTGCTCTCAATTTAAGCACTGTCCAAATGCAAATCCAAATGCAAATGCAAATTGAGACAAACATTCCTCATTCAGAACTGCATTATTCATACGTCACTCACAATTTGCAATTGCAGATATTCGTTTTCCGATAGTCGTCAGCTTTTTGCGGTCGGATTCTAATTGCAATTTTTTTGTTGGTCTCGAGAATTTGGCAATTTCAAATAATGCAAATTAATGAAGCATTAAGTTTTGTTGTTAGAGATGAGTTAGATAACAAAAACACAGAGAGAGACACACTGTGGGCTACTTGATTGCAATCAGAGCGAGTGCGTGTCCCTGATTAAGCCAGGATCATCATCGAGGACGAGGGTGCGCAACAACAGCGGGGGGTTGTTAATGCCCCGCACACAAAACTGCAAATTGCAAATTGCAAATTGTGAATCTCACAAGATAAAATTCACGCACCAGAGCATCCAAAATCCAAGTCCAATCAACAACTCACTTCAGGGGTGCCAGGGAAGGGTTCGATTTGTGGTACAATTCTATTCTTTTGCACTTCCAAATATTGAATGTGTTTAATATAGAGACAACATTCCGAACAAAGCTGCTGGCGACTTCATTAAAAAATTAAACGTGGGAGCTCCAAGTGGTTGCCATATATCAAACCGACATCTAAATCAAAATCTCAATCGCTATGCGAACTTACAAGCCCCAATCTCCTCAAATACGAATACGAATACGAATACGAATACGTATTCGAATATGAATTCGAATATGAAAGAGCCGAAAGCGTGCCAGAGGCAAACGCCGTGTCGGCGAAACAACAAAAAAACCCAATGAAAATAAATGAAAATGGTGCAATTTTGATTGATTTATAATTGAATGTGAATTGTTGATAAGATTATGATAAACGACATTCATATGCGGCCTCCAGCTTCAGCTTCAGCTTCGACTTCAGCTTCGACTTTGCCAGCCGACAGTTTCCAGTTGGCGGCTTGGAGTTGACGTTGACGTTGATCGGCGTTGACTGGCCGAAAAAACAGGTTAACGAACCATAATTATGTGGATGGAGGTGATGGAACCGGGGACACAAGAGGGGGGGAACTACTTGACAGACGCAACGAGGGAGGGTCGCCAAGCCAGAAGTGGGGAGGTGGAAGGTGGAAGTGTAGACCGTCCGCCTTTGGCGTCGGCGGCATTGCAAATGTGGCCAATATGTGGCCAGCAGCTACGTCGACAGAGCTCAGTTGCCTTCAGTTGGCCATAAACCAGATGCTAAGCAGGAGACATAATTCAGCAATGCGACACTTAAATACTCTCTATGGTTATAAATGTACAAGTGAATCAGGAAAGACTTTCTTAAAAAGATTTAGCATTAAATTTCTATTAGAAATATTAGACTAGAATAATACTTAAAAGTTTCTATTTTAAAACTTTTAAACTAAGCAACATTTAATTTATATATTTTGTTTATTTTATTACAGACCAAAGAGATATGCCAAGCTGTATATATGGGAAATACAAGACCACTGTTCGGAATATAACAAAAATGTGTGCGAGGAAAATAAACAAGAAATGAAATACAAAAAACTTTTTGGAATATAAATTTTGTGGTAAATAATAATAAAAAATATATTATAAAAATATAAATGAACTTTAAATTTCTATTTTTTAATTTCAGATTTAGTGATAGTGAACAATTTTTAATAAACAGAATGGATGGATTAAATCGAAAACTATAAAGAAGCAATTTACATGAAAGGATTCAATCGAGGGCTGTTAGGCAACTTTTTACTACGACTGTTTGGAATATAAGTGATGTGGTAAATATAGAAAAAAGTATCGAAATGATGATTGAAATTTAATAATGAATCCCTTTAATTACAGATTAAATTATAAATAATAAGTGATAGCAGAATGGAGGGATTAATTCGAGAACTATAAGAAAACATCTTACAAGAAAGGAATAAATCGAGAGCTATACGGAAACATCTTACATGAAAGGATTAAATTGAAAACTAAGGAAACAACTTGTATGAAAGGAAGAAATCGAGAGCTACAAGACAACTTTTTACTACGACTGTTTGGAATATAAGTGTTGTGGTAAATATAGAAAAAAGTATAAAAATAATGATTGTTTAATTGTAAAAACTTTAAATTACAGATTAAATAGTGAATAATAAGTGATAGTGATTAATTTTAATAAGGAGAAAGGAAGGATTAAATCGACAACTATAAGGAAACATCTGACACAAAAGGAATAAAGGAAAGGAATAATTATACAAAAACATCTTACATGAAAAGATTATATCGAAAACTATAAGGAAACGTTTAGCATGAAAGGATGGAAACGAGAACTATAAGGAAATATCTTACTACCGGGGTAAGTGCACAAATTTCCTTATTTTTTAACTGCCACAAAAAAGAAATGTAACAAACCAGTTGGCATAGTCGTTATACCCTTCACTCGCATAGGGAACTCAAGTCGTAAATAGTCGTATCGGCAAATCGTCAAATTGGCTTCGAAATGCATAATTTTTGGTCGTTGGTATCGTTGATATCGATTTACATTTTTGTCGCTGGTTTTTGTGGCTAATAATAAAATCAATAAACGCACACAACACACTGCCAACTGCAAGCTGCACAGATCTATAATACTATATAATACTATAATAGTTAGCAGTCGCGAATAGTAGTCGAGTAGTATTCGCTTTTGATCGCCTGCTGTGGTCGTTGTTTTTTGAAGGCGACATTTAATTGCCTGCCTTTGAGATTTTGGAGATTTTGTGCGTGGTTCGCTTTGCTCTACTCTACTCAACTACTACGACTACTACTTCTACAATATTCGTAGTTTGTTGGTTTCTTTGGGGGTCTTAAGCCAGTCGCCAGCTTTTCTGCTATGCAAAAACAGTCTTTCCGAGTAGCTGCTGCGCTGTAATTTTTTGTCACTAGGAAATGGTTTATGTGACTAGCCTCGACTCTCTCGCTCGCTTGCTGGCTCTGTGAGTTGGCCGACTTTTAATTTAAACAGGAAATTATGAATGTTGACTGCAATTTGTTTATGCAGCTGCTGAGTCACATGCCTCCTTGCTTGGCTACTCAAGATTTGCCCCGATATTGAACTCGAACGCAAATATATGCCTCGATAAAAGTTAATTGACTTTGCACTCCGTATGTGTTACTTGCGATCTATTTTGATGGCAAATATTTCACGCTAGCAGGCATGTTTCTCTGGGCCACAGAACCTTGTCAGGCATCATTAGCTCGCTGGCTGGCCAGGCCAAGAAGGCGCCCAAGACCAAGTCAGGGTCTTGTCGACAAGCTGCAATGCAATAATTAGTCATGTGCAGCGACTGTCACAGCCGCCCCCCAGTGAATGAGTTGAATGAGTTGAGTGACTGACAGATGTCCTATCTAACCTACCATACAACAATAATACCGTTCTCTTGGGTTAAATTGCATTGTAAGCTCGTTCCATGGAAGGTTATTAGTCATTGATATGCCGCACCTTCGACCCAATGGACATGTGTATAGCATATATAGATCCAGGTTGTGGCTGCCTGCTGCTGCTGTTCTGTTGCCAACTTGTCATTGTCCGAGGAACAATTGAACAGCTGAAGTCAAAGTCGAAGCTGATGCTGAGGCTGATGCTGAGGCTGGTTAAGGCATTGGTCTTCATTAGGTTTGTCCATATCGGGGTCTGCTGATACAATAGCTCTCTTGCCGTAGCCATATTTCATTTCATCTTTCATTATAATTGTATCTCTCTCTCTCTGCAATCCAATAAAATTCCGGCTGCCGGCCACTAATGAGCCGAACTCTACTTTCCTCTGCTCATTAGGGCCAAAATCAGCATATTCACTTGCTTTGTGCATACCCTGTGACTGTGATTGACAATGGCTGATGGACATATTTATTTGCCTTACTGATGACTGGTTAAGCAACTTGAACTGGGCCATTTGATACGCATCTTTAAAACATAAAAAACATTCTATGACTGGTGTTAACACATTTAGATTGAAGTTTGGTCACTTAAATACCGCGTAGAGAAGTTAGCAATGAAGTTTGCTCAGCTGCATGTTGAGAAATGTGATCTTCATTTTTATTTGGGCTGCCTTACGAACTAACTAAGATTCCAACCAACTTATTCATTGCCAATGCACTACAGGGTATCTAGCGATCGATCAGTTCAAGTCAACTTTCGCATTCCCGCTTGTTTAACTCTAACTCGTGAGTGTGCCACATTTTGTTTGGCCAATCCCTTGCCTCGTTGCTCTCGCGATCAATTCCAGCTTGAGTTCGAGCTTTGAGCTGGCCAATTAATTACCCATTGAATGGGGAGGGAGGGAGGGGGGGCAAACGACAAGCAGCTAAAAAGTCGGTAAATCATTTTGAACTTGACATTCAAAAAGCAAATAGTTGCCATTTGCTGTTGTTGTTGTTGTTGTAACAACTATCCATAGAGGGGAGGAAGCGGGAGCGAGGTCAGGTAAAAAAAAACTATGTTCAAAACTGGATGAAAACAACTTGAAGTCGCAACAACAACAAGGTAGAAACACAGACAGACGGACAGACAGATTCGGCCAGTTAGCGATGATTTAATGAGCATTTATGCAAATCAGCAACGAGCGAGAACACATCCTGCTTGCTCATCCTCACGTTATCCTGTTGACCAACTCAACTATCCAACTATCCGCTGCTTACAGTGGTTGTAAAGCACTCGTAAATCATTCAGCTCGGACTCTTTTTTTTGATTCGGTTTGTTTGCATTGCGTCAGGCGGAGTGAGCTCTGAATGCGCTGTACTTTTGTCATTGTCTTTGAGTGTGGGCAGCCTGTCAAATCACACACACACACACTCAGATACCTACTGAAGTGTGTGTGTGTGTGTTGCGTGGCTGTCGAAAACACTTTTGAGCTGCAATCAGGCGTAAAAAGATGCTGCCCAAAAGCAATTTTCACTTTGTGTGTGTGTGTTCGATTTTGCTTCATTTCTTTGCCGCAATCCCTGGCTAGGGATGAGAGCAAGAGAGAGAGAGAGAGAGAGAGAGGGACTCAGCTGAGCCAGCGGCACATTCCGCATCTATTGCGCCTCATCAATTTTGCAACAATGCGACAGTAGGAGACACGACAACGCAACGCAACTCAGCTCAGCTCAGCTTCTCTTGTGTTGCCTGACGACGTGACAAGCTGCTCACAATGAAACAATTGACTGTCTGTCCATTCCATTCCAGTCCGTCCGTCTGTGTCTGCCTCTGAGATAGGGTCTTAGTTTTGGGTCTGGCCACACATTTGACAATCTCTGGTTGCGGTTGCCGGTTTCCCTTCGATTTTGATTATTGGGTCTGCCTTTTGCTGCTTATTGATTTTGGATGTTGATGTCGGTGTTGTGTTTTTGCCAGTCGTTTTTCCTTGCGGTTAGCGCGTGAAATCAATTGGAAAATGCACCTAATGATTTTCTCCCGATTCATGCGCTCTCTAATGGCCCACAAAACTGTACTTGAGTCGCCGCTGCGACTATGCAAATCTCAGTGCCACGCCCATTTCCTTGGTGTAACAACTGTCGCTTAGGAATGCGATAAGTGTATCATCGCTATCATCATTAACAGCACCCCGTGGCCCAAGACAGCAACAAAAGGGTGCAGCCTTAAGGGTTGTCTGCTCCCTCTTCGATCCCTCGAATGAATGACTCCTTAGACGCAGTTCTCGTCCTGCTGGCATAATTATGTCAACTTCTTGAAGTGCCGACATTGCCAGCGCCCTTTTAAATCCACTTTTCGGGATCGGGTTCTCTGTCCTTGGGCGGAAGTACGCCGATCGCAATTTAAAAACGATCAAGCGTAACTATGAACACGTAATTACGGGTGTGTATTTAGAGCACACGACGGGACATCGTCAACGCGTCTTAAAGGATATATATTGTATCGAAAAAGGTCAGCCAAGGGTGGCAGCTTAAGAGTTGAAGTTGTCTGATAGCACTCGCTAGAAATTCGATTCAATAATGTTGCAGCTTGATTGACGGGTCAACTGCGAACTTGAATGTTGAGTTTCCTTGCTCAAGATAACGAGTTGAGTCAGTACTGTACTTTTCTTGTTTCTCTGAGGTCAGTCAGAGTGCTTAATGTTGGTTTACTTAATTTAAAGATGTCAGTGCATGCACTTTTATATCTTAATGAGTCCTTGTGCTTCTTTTAAAGACTATAATTCCTATCTAAGCATCTTCATTATTTGGGCTCTCTTAGAACAAAACTAAGTTTTTCCTAAATTCAGTTAAAAAATTGAGTCAGATCAGTGACTATTCAATGCTCCATTTAAACTTGAAGTGACCCAAAAGGAAGCACAACAAATACTTCTGTCCCCTGTCAACTTTGCTGAATTAAAGCCTTAAATTCCGTTTGCCGAATATTGTCGATAGGGAAAAGTAAAGGTCACTAGATTTGGGTTGAAGCAGTTTGCTTTCTGGCAGCGCGCTTTCCATTAATTTTATGGCCTGGTTAGGCATAGATAACAACACCTTCATATGCTCACATATGGCCCCGGCAATAGGATAAAGCGGCGCCCCAAATGGTCCATTACAATCGGCTCCATTAACAATATTGGTAAGGGTTCAGACCAGGCCAGGGCAGGCCAGAAAAGGGTACTAAATGAAAATTATGCGTGTGCCCCACTCAACCACTGAACCACTCAACTACACTCTACTGACAAGGGCGAGAACTGAAACTGTGCTTGGTCCTGCGACAAGGCGAGTGAAATTGTAAAAGCTTTTAATGCCCACAAAATGACTGTTGCTTTTCCTTTCGCTTTCGTTTTCGGGTTGTATATAAGTGAGATTTTGGGGAGGTAGCTGAATGCCTCCCTCCCTCTGTTTTTCTCTTGCCTTTTTTTGAAGGCGCTGAAAAATTGTAGAGAAAGAGCTGAAATCAGCACGCAGATGAAACGATTAATATCACTTAATTAAGGTGAAAATTTCGACGAGCGACAGCTGTCAAACGTATCAAATGCCAAATGCGAAACCCAAAATTACGAAAACTGGAAAAAAACACCCAAAAAAATACTTTTAGTTTTTTATCCCATTTCGCAGTTGCAATTTCTGATGCAATTGCGCATGAAAGTTATCAGGTTTGGGATTAGGGATTGCCGAAAACATATATTAATAGTTATTGTCAGAGTTATTGTGCAGAGAGGGACGACAGGGCAAACAGCATAAACGATGGGACGACACGACGACAGGACGACAGGACAACAGCAATCAAATCGCATTTGGCGTTATGCCAAAAGCGGATTTCTGATGCCAATCAATCAGAAAATAGCCCTAAAAAAGGTTTCTTTTTTTGTTCTATGTTTGTGTGTTGCTTTTGTGCCTGGGGGTGAAATCAAAATGCATTTAACTTTTGTGGTTCAGCTTGGGATGTGCCTCGTGCTGCTGCTGCTCAGATTACGCTTTTTGGAACAGCCCCTGTGCGAAATCTGTGAGCTGCATTCGAGTTGTCTGAGTTGCTGTCAACATTCAGTCAAGCGACGGGGAAGCAACTTAAGGGGGGGAGACTTGGAGTGACTGCAATTTAATCTGCATTCGCCTGGCCGAGAGCTCATTGGACAAGTGCCTTGTCGTTGGTTGTCTTCCGTGTTGCAGTCGTGTCAGAGAGTTGAATGCGACTCGAGTGGCTGTATTGGCTTGCACTTCTATTCACTTTGTAGACCAAGTGAGTGAGTGAGTGACTGGGTGAGTGGGTGAATGTCTCTAATGCATTCAGTCAGTCAGTCAGTTAACTCCTAATGGCTCCAATGCGATATCGATAACAATGGGCCTGTTAATTGAATGACTTTCGGTGCGTGGGTTGACGCAACTCGCACTCATAAATCGAAGGTCGCCGTGAAATTGTAATGCGCTGCAGAGTTTAATTGTTTTTCACTTTGATTTCAAATGAATTCATAGAGAAAGACCCACAATAGACAATGGCTTTGCTCCTGGCAAGGTTGTCACTCAGCTATTGAAGTCAGACAATAGCTACTTCTACCTACCAATTATTGTAGGTAAGGTCTTTCTCCTGTTTTGACTTTTGTTTTTAACTACAAAAACTTATCTTTATTATTGCTAAAATACACAAAAATATTATACATTCCGTTTATGGTCTGCAGTTGGTACATAAAAATAGTCAAACAATCTACTAACAACTTAAGGTCTAGCCAATTATCATACACATATCATATATCATATATATATAGATAGATCGTAGATACGAAAGATACAAAGAAGTAGAAGAGAGATATACAAGTAGACATAAATAATAATATACGTTCATTTTGATGAAGTCCACAATAATGTACATTGTCCTAAGACTTGGGCTTTCGACTTCGATTGGGATTTGGCCGCGTTGCACGTCGCGTCGTCGTTGGTGTTGGTGTTGTTTGTGGCAACATCGTGGTGGCTGCTGTGGTGATTGTGGTTGCCTTTAGAGTTGTCGTCGACAGCCTCGCACTGGGTCGCTCTCTGTAGACGCACATGATCTCGTCGGCAGCATCGGGACAGTCCACTTGCTGTTGCGGTTAAAAATGGGATTGAATTGAGGGACTTTTCTTTAGGGGTAGGGGACTTTTTTGCTTGACTCACTTTGTCGCATAGCTGATCGACGGTGATGCACTTGCCACTGACGCAGCGCAGTTCGTGGGGCTGACAACGTCCTGGCGCCCTTGTTATAAGTGCACTGTCTGTGGTGCTGGTTGTGGAGCTTGGGGGACTGCCAGTGTTGCTGATCAGCTGATCGGCGAGCCGCTCCCTTTCCCGCTGCTGAGCCAGGGCCGAGGGGGGAATGGCGCTGGCACTTCGAGTGGGCGCCGTGGCTGTGGGAATGCTGAACTTGCTCGTGGTGCGATTTGCGCGCTGCGACGAGTACTTGAACTTAGTCTCTGAGTCGCTGGTCATCATGATCTCCTTGCTGTCCCGAAAGTTAACTGAACGAGGGAGCATAAATAATGATTATTTTGAGGTTTGAATAAGATAAAGTTTCGTCCTTATTGTTGTAGTTAGAATACGATAAATTATTAGAAATTAGAGCTCCGCTTGAGATCCTTTTCTTTCACTTACCAAATCCTTTGGGTCCGCCAGCAGCTGTTTCCTCTGCGCTTGCGTTCACCGAAGCGACAACAGCAGCAGCTTCTGGGACTGGGGCAGCCACCTGATGCAACTGGAACTTGGTCTCGGTGCCAGCTTCCTCATCGGTTGTAGCTGTGATGTAGGTGTAGAGCTTCTCGTTGGTCTCGTTGGGCGAGAGGAAGCTGGCGTAGGAGAAGATGCGCGGAAAGGCGTTCAATTCCGCCTCGTCGAAGGGTTCGCTGTCCCCTGAGCCAAAGTTGTCGCAATCCTCCTCGTCGCTGGCATCGAAGCAGTCATAGTTGAGATCACAACGCAACTGCTCCGAGATGCACTTCTCGTTGGAGCGACAGCGAAACTCCTCATGCTCACACACCAGACACTGCTCATCCTCGTCCTCGCCCCCGGCGCAATCCTTGATGTTGTCACACTGCCAGGTCTGGGGAATGCAACTGCCGTCGTGGCACTGAAACTCGCTGCTGTAGCAATAGTCGCGTCTTCGTGTGGGATCTTCGCACTTGTACGTCTCATGGGCATCCGGATATTGGCTGCAGTCGAAGAGTTCGCTCAGCTGATCCGAGTTGGCAATCGCAATCGAACAGGCCTCCAATATGGCTGCAAAGGCATGAAGAATTGCTTGATTAACAACATCGCACACTAGAACGGGTTTCGTTTGGGTTACCTTTGCAGATGCGCCTACACGGCGGCAGCTGTCCAATGTGCGAGGGACGACACTCGGGCTCCAGGGCTGCGCAAATGAACTCCACGGCACGTGCCGAGCAGTTGGCATTGATGAGCTGCTCATACGCAGCCATCGCAGCGGCATCCCGCGGTGCTCCATTCCCACTGCCATAGGTCAGATCATAGTCGAGCACACCACGACACATGGGCAGCGCTGTGGAGATGCAGCCGACGACGCTGCCAATGCTGCTGCTCGACGGCGTTGTGGTCATCGCCTCCGTTGGCCTGCCACTGACCCCCGAGGGCGGCGGCAGCGTCGGCGACACGCGGGTCAACAGATGCACGTTCCCCGGGGGCGTCGACTGCGGCTTGGGCAGAAGCTGTGAAAAGAGTGAAAAACAATTAAAGAAAAGACTCTAGTTGAATAGATTTCATCACATGAAAGACGTGTGGCAAGAATATTCCGGTATTAGAATCTGTCCTATTATCCGAAATAATTCATCAGCTAAATTATTAGTTCTTTTTTATGTGTGAATATATAAACAAGAATTTAGCATCAGGAGAACAATGAAAAAATGTAAATTAATAGAGAAATTTAATATCAGGTTTTTAAAGTTGTTTGCATATTAAGTGAAGACGGAAGTTATTTGACCAAAAAGAAATGTTTCTGCCTTTCTCTCTAGAATGGTGATAAACAACAAAGTAGAAACAATTAATGACAGACTGCAAAAACATCAGGAAGAAACCAAGAAATAAATTAGCAGCAAAGTCTTGTTGTGAAGCTTATTATGTAAGAAGGTTAATATGAAATTTGAATTGTAAATTAACTGTTTCTTTTCAAGAGGTTCTTGAATATTAAGTGCCAATGAAATTGTCTAGCTTAAAAGAAATGCTTCTACCTTTCTTTCTGACAAGGTTAACAACATCAGTTGATTTTTGATTTGGCAAAAGAAAACAAGAAGTAAATTATTGGCAAAGTCTTTTGCGTATGAATACATCTTATGCAATAATTTAGCATTAGATGTGGTTTGAAGAATTTGAATTGTAAATTAACTGTTTGGTTTCAAGAAGTTCTTCAGCGGTCTAAAATTAAGCTGTGACAGAGAAGACTAGATTAAAAGAAATGCTTCTGCCTTTCTTTCTAGCAAGGTTAACTACAAACTAGGTAGTAAACATTGATGTTTAAATGGCAAACTGCAAAAGCGTATCCGGAAGAATACAAGAGATAAATTGTTAGCAAGGTCTTTTAGTGAATGTCATTAATTACAAATTTAGTATCAGAAGAACGTAGAACGTGGAATAGAAATTGACTGTTTTCAGGAAGAGTTAAAGAAATGATTAGCTAATTTATTTTGAATCTAATTAATCAAGATTTGAATTTCAGAAGCGGATCTTGTGGATGGTTTTTTAGGTTCTTTAGAGTATAAATAAAATGTGCAGGGAATGCATATAGGAAGTCTATTAAAAAGTACTGAGGTATTAGCAACTGATACTTAAGTGAAAGATTATAAAAAAGAAGAAGATTAAGAAACTCGATACAAATGCCTCTTTAGGGTAATTCCACTTTAGCTATTTCCTTACTAAAGGTTGCGATTTCTAGGGAATAGGAATTCCTCAGAATGATTGATCGTAGTTATGTGTGAATGAATGAAACATTAGTCAAGGCAGTGAAATTACAATTTGGTGTTTTCTACTCACATCCTTGAGGAGCTGCAGCATGCGCTTGTCCTGCTCGATGGGCACGCCGAAGCTGTTCTGGTGTCCCGAGGTGAAGCGAATGCTGTCCGCGGGGAGCAGCACATCGTCGTAGTCCTCGTCGCCGCCCTCGAAGTCCGCCGAGGAGTCCGCTTCGGTCACAGGCATCAATGTGGTGTGTTCTCTGTGCGTGTCGATGGCTTTGAGGCGCGTGGATGCGTGCAACATATTGCCATTCTCTGTGGTCGTGGTTTTTCCGTTTTCGTATCGTTTCCCCTTCGCGTTCTCTTTCCGTGGCATCCTCTTCCGTTAGGGCGTCCCAGTCGGTGGGCGACGACGAGGAGCTGCTGGCCACAGTTGCCTCGTAGCGACGCTGCAGGAAACGGGCTCGAGCAACGCTGACGTCGTGCAGCCAGAGGCAGTAGGTGATCAGGCCGAAGAAGAGCAGTACGCTGGCCACAAAGATGATGGGCCAGCGCAGATACTTCCAGCGACAGGCGCGCTTCACGAAGCCCAGCATCATCAAGGGCGTGGGCTTCTCCTGCATTTGTCCGGCTGATGAGTTGCCAGCTCGATTCAGATAATAGTTGGCGGTCAGCGGATACTTGTAGCGTCGCACTTGCAGCTCGGCGAGTGTCTCGGGACTTCCGAGCATGCCGATGCGGTACTTTTGGGTGTCAGTCCAGCAGGAATCGTTGCTGCTGCTGCAGTTGCTGCTGTTGCTTCTCAATGTCGAAGCACGCGAGTAATCATCGGCAGTTGATTCGTCTACAGTCTGTACGGTTATATTGAGACCGTGTGGATACTTTGTAGGCTGACGACGCAGTGCAGCAGCATTTGTGCTTGTTGTTACTGTATTTGATGAGCTTGTTGTTGTTGTTGTTGTCTCATTAGACTCAGCGACGGCGGCGGCATCTTCAAGCGAACTGTGTTTATTCATCTCCGCTCGCAGCTCGGCAGCTGATTCAGTTTAGTTTTGTTTCTTTTTTTGTGTTTTGCTGCTGCTGCTGCTGCCAAATGTCAATTGTTGCTCTGGCTGCTGGCAAAGATTACATAAGCAAAGGCAAGCAGATAAAAGAGGGGTTCAAAGGGAGGGGGAGCGGGTAGGTAATTGCTATTGTCTAGTGCCATTTGCTAATGTCAGACCGATCACAGCAGAGCAAAATCGGTTCGAAATCAGAGGATGATGTCGTCACTCTTGAGTTCGTCTCCTGCCTGCCAGGCGAATGCTTTTTCTTATTTCGATTTCATTTTTTTTGGGGAAAGGAAAGGAAATCGAATTGCAAATATGCCGTAGATATAAAAATGAAAGTGCTGCTGGCAATATTTCATTTCCATTTGAAAGTTGTCACTCGACTTGCACTTGGCTTTAGTCGCTTCTTCAGTTACGCACTTGATTTTCCAACCATCCATGGCCCATTAAGTGCAACAAAGACTGTGACTAACCAATAATAAAAGCCACGAAAAGTGCGCACTTAGCTTCTTCAAATTGCCGCAATTTGTGACTTGGAAGTTTCCCATCGGCTACTGCTTGTGGCAACGACCACAGCAATTGCAACCGCAGTAGATAATCACATATTGGCTTGGCCCCCAGAAGGAGCATTGGGCAATAGTTTAGAAAGATTAAAATGAACAGCAAAATAGACAAGTGCTGTGCGCACATTGGGCAATCGGACGAGTCAAGTTGAGGCTCCACTTGCAACTTCAGCTGCGCCTCTGCCTCTGCCTTTGCCTCTGGGCCAAGTCTATTGGCTGAGCGATGAGCGCATGCGCAACTTGCTGGCCAAGAAAACCAACTGAAATTATTAGATACACTTGCTCATAAACAGCTTAATGGACTCTGGCAAACATTAAGTTGGCAAATAGTGATGCATTCAATAGCAGGGGGAATAAAATTCAATGGCGTTAAATAGAGAAATAAAATAAAGTTAAAGTGCGCAGATTGTTAGAAAGAACTGATGAGGTTTTGTTTCTGTTGATTTTCTTTTCGTAGCTTTACTTGTTTTTAAATTAATATTAGATGTTTCAAGTAAAGAAAATTGTAATGTAAGATTCTCAAACAGAGTTGGGAAACATTTAGATTTTTAAAGTTTAGTTTATATAAGTGAAAAGGAATGAACTTTATACCTTACTATTGCTTTATGTTTTATAGATTGTATAGATTTACTATGGCTAGACAATTGCTTAAGCTGCCTAACAACACAGCTCTTCAAATAAGACTTTATTTGTCTTTTTTCTCTTAGTAAATTTACTTGTTTTCAATTATATGTATATTACATGCTTCAGGTGCTGAAGATGTTCAATTATACTTTTGAAGTATCGAACTTACTAAAATGAAGAGTGTTTTTTAGTTTATAAAAGTGAAAAGGAATCAATTATGTACTTAATTTAGTATAGCTTCAGTATTCTTTTATATTTTAAAGATTGTATAAATTTAGTGTTGGTAGACAAATGCTTAACTTCTTTTGACAACTTCCTCTTGAAGAATCACAAAGTTGTAGCTCACATTGTACAGGGAACACTCTAGTTTCGATCTCCCACGTTTCCGCCTAAGTTTGCAATTGATTTGGAGTTGTACAACAAATTAATAATACCCCAAAAGGAAGAGTAAAATTCGCTGGCAAATCGCTTGAGCTTGGCGGCCACAGTTGGCTGAGTTGTTGAGGTTTCTTCTTCACTTCTTCAGTTTCTGTTTCGTTTTCGTTTTCATTTTTACTTTGGTTTTCGTTTGGATTTTCTTTGCTGCTGCTGCTGGCTCAGCTTCTTCCTCGTCTTCTTGAGCTCGACTCGATTCGACTCGATTCCCTGCTTGGCTGCTGACCTTTTCACTTTTGTTTTCATTTGCAGCCGCGCGCGTCTTGGCTCGTTTATCTTGCCTCGTTGCCTGTCTGCCCTGGCGTTGCAAAGTGCGGCTTAAAGTGCCCCAAAGTGGCAAGTAGTTGCAGCCAGTTGTAAGTCGCAGCCTCAGCCTCAGCTGTTGCCCGTTCGTTGGTCGCTTAATGAGCTGCAGCAGCTTGGCTATCAAATCTCAACTCGACGCCCCCTTCACTTGCCCCCCTCACTTGGGGCATGCACTGTGCAAAATTCGCTGGCCAGTTATTAATAGCATCAGCTTTAGCTTCAGCTTCAGCTGTTAACTCTTTTTGGCTTGGCTTTACAGATTTGCTAAGGTCAGTTGTGTGGCGGGAAAAGAGCTGCTACCAAAAGGTCATAATGGCAATTGACGACTTGCTGTGAAGAACCTTGTGTTGTAGGGTTTCTTCGCCTTGAGTCTTACTAAATGGGTGTAACACCCATCTCGGACAATACGAGATTGCTCTCTTAATGTTTGTTGCCCCCAAAATTGGGGCCGCATAATTGCTGCAGCTGATGTGCGTGATCTGCGAAAGATTTTGTGGCTTAATGCAAGTGGGAAATTAGTCCGTAAATAACTGTCCAATTAAACCCCTTAAGCGTTGACTTTGTGAAGAAGTCAGAAGAAGTAGTGACTCAATCGTCTATTTCGATGGGATGAGGTGAGCAAGTGTTATTTATGTGCGGGCATTAAAGAAATTCATGTATAGCAAAGAAAAGAACAGGTCTGCGATCCGCCAAAAAAGAAGTAGAAAAACAAAACATGTGTAATGGCGAACAAGTTTCTATTGCTCGTCAAATTCTTGGCTAAGTCGGTGGAAACTTGTTCGATTGCCGCTCACCTATAATAATACTTGTAGTAGCTAGCATTGTGTGTAGTACTAAGATAGCTAATTAATTGATATCTGGCTTGTAATATCTCCAACTAAGTGCTTCCATGTTTCGGAATTTCGGCGGGGGGAGGGGGAAGCTCATTTGGGCAACCATTAGAACACCTTTGAGCAATGGAGTTTACGCCTGAATGCCCCGCTATTCATGGTTGTATTCACAGTTGTATTCATAGACGTGGTTGGTTAGTGCAATCTTCAATCTCAAGTCGATCTATTGCAAAACTCAATTCTGACGGTCTATTCACACGTCAGTCGGCTTTAGACGTGTTTCGTGTTTCGCATTCGGATTCGAATTCGGATTCGACCTATGCACCACATTCCTGACATGGCTGGCGACTAAATTGCATTGATTACACGAACTTGTTGCGGCATCAGCAGCAGTAACAACAACGAGGCAACGACTCTTGGCAAATGCCAAGAGCTGCTTATAAGTTAAGTCATTTTGTTGGCTTTAATCTGCGCCACAAGGAGAAGCAGAGGCTGAGACTGAGACTGAGACCAAGACTCGAACTGCAGTTTATAGAAATAAATTGTTTATGCTTTTTGATTTTATTTGGGTAGCACGTAACGCTCTTGTCTAAGCATTTAAGTGCCTCTCTCTCTCTCTCTCTCTCTCTTCTTCTTCTCTAAGATGTGCGCGAGGTGAGCAACCAGAGTCAGACCACAGTTGGCCATCGAGTGTGTGTGTGTGTGTGTGTTGGCTAAGTTGCAGTTGCAATTGCAGCCATCAGTGGACTGAGGCCAGCTGCTTCAGCTTCAGCGTCAGCTTCAAGCGGGTGGATTGTCGTTGTCTGACTTTGTTCATATTTGTGCATGTTACAATTTTGTAAAGTAATTTGCTACTTGTCTGTCTGCTGTCCGTCTGTCGATTGCAGTGCAGAGCAACTCTTTGGATTTTGCGATGCGTCATGACAGTGAATAATCGACAATTGAGCTGCCAAGGATGCTGCTGCTGGCTGCACTTGGGGGTGAGAAAAGCGACCCAAATCGACTCGTGAACTACTGACGCATTCAATTCGATTCGATTCGATCGATCATGACTGACGAGGTGAACTTGCTGCACTTGGGGAGTAATCAAATGTTGCGCTTGTTGTTATTCATAATCGATTTATCGATCTCAAGTACACAATGAGAATTCCACACATATTTCATTTGCGATCTCTGTGTCTCTGTGTGTGTTCACTTGGCAATTTAATGTGCAATTTATAATCGGAGTAATCGACTAACGATTATAAACAGCTTGCTGCTGTTGCTGCTTTTTGCAGTTATGAAGTGCTAACGATGTTAACAAATTTTAGTATTAATCTAATGTGTGCTGAGTGGCATTAAAGACTGATTCAACAATCTTGTGCAATGCACGATCGATCTAAACAGCAGCGCTCATTTGTTGCCAAAATAGAAACTAGTTAAATTATTAACTATTTTGGTTTGAACTATTATTAATTTCATTTCATATAAGAATAGTTTCAAACGAACAGAAAAATCTCACGTTGCCTAACAAGATTAATAATGATTAAATAATCTCATTAATGCGAGTTCATTAGTTGCCAAAAAAGAACTAGTTCAATTCTTTAAAGAACTATTTTTTGGTTTCATAATATGTTTATGCTATACAAGAATAGCTTCGAGATAATTAAAGACGAATAGAAAAGTCAAATCGAATGTTTGCTGAACAAGATGTTATTCGAACATTAAAGATCAATTAAATAATGTAACTCATTAGTTGCCATCAAAACAAAAATAGTTTAATTCTTCAAAGAACTATTTTCTGTGAAGCCAAAATTAGTTTCATAATACGTTTTTACTATATAAAGAATATTATCAGTTTCATAATATACTAGGAATAGTATTTTGAATTTAACTAAACTCATAATCTTTAGATACTATTTAAGAATAGTATTTTTCATAGAACTATTATTTGTGTCAAAATCTCTATAGTATTTAGGAATAGTATGAAACATAAATTAGTTTCATAATATGTCGATACTATATGAGAATAGTTTCAAGCTAATTAAAGACGAGTAGAAAAATCTCACGTTTGCTTAGGCAAAGGTGTGAGACGAGCATTAAAGATTGAATAAATAATCTTATTAATGCGCGCTAATTAGTTGCCAAAAAAAAACTAGTTCAGTTCATTAAAGAACTATTTTGTATGGAGTTTCATAATATGCCAATACAATAAAAGAATATTGCCAGTTTGTGTCTATACTACATAGGAATAGTATTTTGTACACTATATATGAATAGTATGGAACTAAACCTAGTTTTATAATGAATCTATACTGTATAGGAATACTATGGAACTATTATGAGCGTCATAATATCAATACTATATAGGAATAGTGTGGAACTAAAATGAGTTGTATAATGCGTATGCAAGAATAGTTTCAAGCTAATTAAAGACGAATAGAAAAATCAAGGTGTTAGACAAGTTTACTCGCATTCCTCAGGAACTAATTCTAGTCGCTTTCAACTTGTGTCGAACTATTCTGGCGATATATATTATATTCCGAATAGATTTACAAGTTTCCTTGAAACTGCAGCGCGCAACATTTTATTTATTGCGAATTTCAAGTTGAGCATTCTCGACATGTGATATTATGTAGTTTAAGCGGGTATTAAATCTTTGTGGAGAACATTATGTTTGTCAGTTGTCAGCTTAATCTGCATCTGAAGATTGACATTTTATTTAAATTCATGAATTTCGAATTTCAAAAGAATTAAATATGATGATGTTGTCTCAATCTTCGTCGTCGCAAAGTAGTTGGCAAAACATTGCAACATGATTTTTAATGATCATCTTTAACACTTGGTCGACGCGCTCACCTGCTGTGGCTCAGCTGTCGGACTCATTTAAATAGATTTGTAATTAATGCACACACCCGACCAGTTCACACACACACATAGATATACACACACACACATGCAAGTAATAATAATGATCAGAGATCACACGAGAACCTCACACTTGAAGCTTTTCCACGGTTTTTAGTTTTCAGTTTTCTGTTTTCAGTTTTCAATTTGAGTTTAGATTCAAGTTTTTTTTGGGGTCTTCTGCGGTTGCTACGAATAATCTTTTGTGAATATGAATACAAATGCGAGTGCACTTGGGGGCCTCACTTCTTTTAGTTGTTGCGGTTGCTTTTGGCCATGTTTGTTGCCATGTTGTGTTATATGTTAATCAACGTTGATTTGCAATTTTTTTTTTTTATTTAATTAATAACGCAAACTTCAAATATTTTCAACTTGTTATTGCAATTATTATGATTATATTTCTTGATACTGCAGCTACAACAATTTCGTTGTTGTTGTTGTTGTTGTTAGTTGGAGTACGTTAATTGCAAAAGTCATAATTTGCATAAAATGTTGAGTCGAGCTGAGTTTGGCAAGCATCTAAACAGATGTGAGATGCAGCGCTGTAACTTGCAGATACTTTTGTATCTCGAGCTCTTGTCTCTGTCAATATTTGTGCACTTTAAACTTTGCTTTGCTTTGAATTCGATTCACACTGATTTCTCATATATTTTTTTGGGTTTCAACTCACGCACTTGTTGTAATTAGACTCACAATTGCTGCTGTTGCTATTTTTTATGATTAGCGTATATTTGTTTTTTTTTTTCTTTTGGGGTAACACACGCGCGAGTCTTTTTGGCCAAAAGCACCGCACGTTCGGCTGCCAAAAATACGACTGAAACCTTTGGTAGTTGGGCGATTTGCTTGAAGACGCCAAAAATGAGCATGCGCAGCAGCGACGCCAACGCTGACTGCGACTGCGACTGCGACTGAGGCAGAGACTGCAAAGTCTCTTTGGAGATTTGAGTGTCGAATTCTTTCTTCGGCGCGAAGAGACTCGAGACTCGATGCGGCGCCTCACTCTCGATGTTTGGAGTTCAGCTCCGTCTGACTTTCGGTTTCAGCTTGATTTCGTTTTCGCCTCGCCAAGCTTTGGACAGCGAGCAGAGGCAGCGACTGAAGCAGCGACAGCGACTGAGGCAGAGACTGGGGCCGGCTTAAGGTGGAACTGAATCTGGTATTTGGCCAGCAAATAACGTAACGAACGTAAGCGAGTCTCGAGCTTGGCTTTTGCTCTCTATGTCTTTCTCTGTCTCTCTCTCTTAGCTGCGCTCTCTTAACTTGTTGTGTCTTGGCCACTTGGTTGCTGGTGCAGTGTGTTAGACATCGCCGTGTTGTTGTTGGGCCCAGTTAAAGTCGCTTTTGGCCATTGTCACAAATGCCTTAATGCCGACATTTATGTTTAACTTATGATGCCATCTTTTGCTGCCAAGTGTTGTTGTTTGACTTATGAGTAGCGAGAGCTGCAGTTTGTGCTTGGGATTGCCTGATGTTGTTGTTGTTGCTGTGGTTGCTCTTGCTGAGTGGGTCATTACAGCTTGTTGTTGCTTGCGATTCCGATTCGCTGATGATGTTCGAACTGCACTGCGAAGCGTGCCCATGTCTCGGAGTCGAGAACATTTTATGTGCGGCTGCTTTTTATTTCTCATTTTTCTCGTGGCCAAACAAATATTTTTGCCTTGTTGCGAAAATTGTTGAATGGCTGATGGGAGGAGGAGGAGGAAAAAAGAGGAGATGCATTGCGAAAATGTTTGAATTAATGGAAAGATCTTTAGCTGCCTATTAGCAAGTAAAGTAATGTCTTAAATGTCACACCTTGCATGATTAACAGCAGCCATTCGAAGAGACAACAATTTATTACGCTACTGAGGTGTTTGTTGTGCGGAAAAGTGCGATTTATGCCAAGAAGAGCTTTAAAAGTTATATTCGTAATAAACATTTATTAGACATTAGAGTAGCAATTGTTAGCTAAACTTCCTATTTGAAAGGTTTTCCAATTCAGTTGCTTTATTTTGGATTCGGTATTTATCATATTGTAGATGATGCAACTTCAATTCGAGGATTTTGAACAAAATTAGGTATTTCACTAGTTAGGTGAAAGATTTCCACAACTCATTTGCTTTATTTTGTATTCTTCATTTAACTTTGTTTTTATCAATTAGTACTTAACTTTAATGAGGGATTTTAAGCTAAATTAGTTATGTCATCTCTCATTGTTTCACTAGTGAAGCAATTTGAACAATATTCTCATCACTTATACAGATATACTTTTATTGGGTTATCTTTTTTGATTTCAATTTGAGATAAAATTGTGAATTAGAAGTTATTCTTCCTTTGAATTTTGTATTCTTAACTTAATTCTGTATGCATCATTTAGTTGTTTACTTCAATAAGGGATTTTAATCTAAATTATTTAGTTCAACTCTCAATCTATTTGTACTCTCTGCTCATCTTTTCGACTTCTACAGAAATACTTTTGTTAGGTTGTCTTTTCTTTTTTGGATTTCCATTTGAGATGAAATTGTAAGCTATAAGTTATTGTTGTCTTTGTATTTGGCATTCTTCCTCATTTTTTATTGATCTTTTCGTTATTTAGTTCATCTCTCATTGTATCACTTGGAGCTATCTCCTCATCACAGAAATACTTTTATTAGGATATCTTCATTGACTTTAATTTTAGATGCAATTGTGAATTAGATACAAATAAATAAATTCCTTTGAATTTGGTATTCTTTCTTATTCAATGTCTTTACTTAATTGACTTAAAAGTTGAAGTTAAGTTACCTTAAGACAAAAACCTGCTCAACACTGTCTCAATCTGTGAATGTGAATCATAGCCAACTATATCCAACTATTCAGATGCATTCGTACTCCCACCCAGCTTTGGTTTCACTTTTGTGGTCGTGGTCGACATCTTGTGGCCAACTCCAGGGGCAAGTGGCAAGTGCATTGTAATTGGCCAGGCCACGACTTCAAATATCGATTCAGCCATCGAGTGAGACAGAGAGAGAAAGAGCGGGAGTGAGAGAGGGAACGAGGACGGAATCGATACGCAATTTTTTATGGTCGGGGGCACAAGGTTAGTGGATTTGTAGAGTTGTTTGTTGCTCGAGTGCGTTTTCGTTTTCGTTCGATATTCGATTTTCCGATCAAGTCGATTTTCTTGATTTTTCCAGCAGTTCGTTGAGAAGAGGGAGGCGGGGCATTATTATGAATGGTTCGTGCATCGGTGTTGCATTCTAAATGTCAATGTTACAGCACCAGATACAAATGCGAGGCAGTGTGTGTATCTGTGAGATACTTTTGCATCTGTAGCTGTAATTACGACTGCTGCGGCAGGCAGTTGACTTTATGTGTGTGTGTGCTCATGTGGAATTTCCGCTATTCAAAACACGAACTCGAACACGACGCACCTTAAAAGCCACCGACTCCACCGAGACTCTGACTCCAAGTTGAGGCAGCACGCCAAAGCAACAAAGATATTGAAAAATACTTGAGGTGGATTTTTGAATAAAATACAATTTCATGCACTTGGAACGCCATAAATCTCCATGTATGTGTGTGTGTTACTATTGTGCGTTGGTTGTTTAATGGTTGTTGTAGTTGTTGTTACTTGCTTGCTTGCTTGACTCGCCTGAGAAATCAAATCAATCATTTTGCACGGAACGACACTAAAAAATGCAATTGTTTCAGTCGCTGGTGGGTGTGTGCGAGTGTGTGTGGTTGTGTGTGTGTGTGTACTGTTATGACAGCGTCAACAAAGCGCAGCGCAGCGCAGATATTAAAGCGTTTAATTAACACAAAAGAGTTCAACATCAAGCAGAGACACAGCATATAAAAATCGCTCATACGCTCCGTTGAACCTCAAGCGTTGAACACGCACTAGGAAAATCCAAAACTTTGACGGGGTGTGTGTGTGTGTGTGTGTGTGCCAAGGTGTACCAAGCGCATGATTAATTGTGCAATTGCAATTGAATTAAAAGCGTGAAAACAACGCGAAAGCTGCGAAAAGTCAAAAAGAAGGAAGAAATCAAGAAAAGTCACAAAGTGATGCTAACAGAAGAGAAAGAGTGAGAGAGTGAGGGAAGTGAAATGGAAACAAGTCGAAAGAAGGGGGAGGAGAAAGGAGAGCAGAAAGCAGAAAAGAAAACATAACAAAGAAAAAGAGTTTTCGACAGACAGTTTAATTGAATTTATGGTAAATGCAAATGAGTGGGAAACTGAAATAAAAATCAACATCAACATCAGAGCAGTGAATTGATTGTGAGGCGAGCGAGCGAGCGAAAAATACTTGCGAGATACATATTTATATGCAAAAGCCAAAAGCCAGAAACAGAAACTCAAACTGAAACTGAGATACAGCAGCAACAATTAAAGCAACAACGTTGTTCACATTGTGCACACTTGCGAGTCTCTGACTGCGCGGCGATTACGATTAAACACGCTTGTAAATACTGGATCATAAAGGAGCTGCTGCCTCGAGATGGAGATGGAAATGGAGATGGAGATTGAGATGGAGCAGGGGGGATATATACATATAATAAAAAAACAAACGAAACTGTGAAACTTAAACTCCGGCAACAGGCAACACGAGCAGCACGAGCTGCCTGCTTGCCAAAGATCAGAGTTAAGCCGACCCGGGAAAGACGCTGCAGAGGATCAATCGATGAGATGCAATTGAGAAAAATGTGAAACGGAAGAGACCAGTGAGATTTATGATGGAGAAAACGGGAAGGAAACTGCGATAAAAGATAATTAAAATAGGAGAGTTGTGGAAAAGTCAGCAGCGAGGGAAAGGAAGAGATTCAGGTGTGAGAAAGAAGTTGTTCAAGTATATCTAAAGTTCTAGACTTTTGTCCATTAGCAGCTCAGTTATGTTATGGAAAAGTCAGCAGACAGGGAAGGGAAAGATTCAGGTGTGCGAGAGCAAAAAAAGCTAAAGAAGTTGTTCAAGTTTATCTACTGTTCTAGACTTTTTTCATTAGCTCAGTTATATATTTGAATGTAGTGTTGTGGAAAAATCAGCAGCCTGGGAAAGGAAAGATTCAGGTGTGTGAAAGCAAAAGAAATGAAATAAGTTGTTCAAGCTTATCAATAGTTTAAGACTTTTGACACTTACTTGAATGCAGTATTACATATTTGATAAAACAGCAAGAAGCCAGCGATTAAAGATAATTGAGTTGAGCTGTTGTGGAAAAGTATGCAGCCTGGGAAAGGAAAGATTCAGGTGCGTGAAAAGTGAGAAGTTAAAATAGTTGGCTTTACACTTCTTACATTAGTTTAATTATAAATTTGTATGCAGTTCATATTTGATAGATATATATCAATATTTAATAACTGAGTGAACTAATATGCTCTTTCGAACTGAGTGTAGCGCATTTCATGCTCGTTGTGTGCGATTACAACTTAACGCTTGCTTTTTTGCGTTCAATTGAATTTGCGAGCTGCTCAGTTGAATGAGTAATGTCCACAAGCTGTCGAAGGCGGCAGGCAGGTATTGATGAGGGTGAAGGTGGGAGGAAGTTGAGAATAGAGATGGGGCAGAGAGAGATAGAGAGAGAGAGAGAGAGAGGGTGGCGTCAGTGTCGCTGCAACAATTACAATTACAACACGACAATTGGCCGAGCTTACTCTACTGTACTGTCTACTCTGCTCTACCTCAATGCAATGCATTGCCAAAGCCAAAGTTAATGCCAGACGCGGAGACGGAGCCAATCATGTGAGATACACACACACACACACACACATTTGTTTGTACTTCAGTATATAGCACACTCGATAAGCCACGAAAAAGGCAGTTGGAGTGCCTTCGCTTTTTTATTTGGTTATTCGGTTATTTGGGGCTTGTGTCTTGTGAGTCTTGCGTATCCCATTTGTGGAGTGGCGAATCTGAGAGTCCGTGGCTCACATATCTTTTTTTTTGTTTATTTCGATTTCTGTTTGTTTTCATTTTCATTTTCGGTTTTGGGTTTTTTGTTGCCCCGCATTCGCATTAAAGTTGCACGTTTTTTACATACCAATCTGTAGTTTATTTAAGTATAAATAACTTGACGGTTGCTGCTTTGTTGCTGCTGCTCTTGTTATTTGTATCTTTGTATCGTAGTGTTTTGTGGTCAAACGAGTTTAAGTTTATTTATGATTGCTTTTGATTTCATTTAATAATAAAAACGAGCCACAAAGCCAGCGGGCGGTGCGCGTAATTGAACGACGCCCGCAACGCGAGAGCTGAGGCATTGATCTGCGGGGGGGAATTGACCCACCTATGGGGTCCTAATACAGTTGTAAAACAAAGAAACCGTTTTGCCAGCCAACTTCCGCATTTACAGCGATCGCTACAATCACATCGACAGCTGCCTCGAGGGGCCAACAAATTGAGCGTTGTGAGAGATGTGGGCCATCATCATCATCATCATCATCATCGTCGTGTCGGTCTTTGGGCTAATCACATGGCTTATAGATAGCCTCCCCTTCAACTATTGCTTTGTCTTCTTCTTCTGCTTGCCACACACACTCGCACAACAAACAAGTGATCGCATGGCATTTGTGTTGTGCCCCTTTTCTTTTCGTAATACTGCTTTGTAATTGCCCTCCAATGACTGCGTCGGAGTTCGGATTCGCAGTCGTAGTCGTAGTCGTAGTCGCAATTGTAGCTGGAGCTGAAGCTGAAGCTCAACCTGAAGCTCTAGCTGGAATTGTAGTCAGCCTTTGAGTGGCAGTCTGACATAGAGATGGACTTGAAGCGTTGACTCATTGTTGATATGTGATATGCTACCTTAATTCATCTCGGGCATGAGTAGGCGTTTCTTCTTACCAGACGATGACCGAAGCGTGGCTTAGATTTCGACTTGTATGTGTGTGGCTTATACATTGTAAGGCATATCATTTTTATATTCTTTTTAATTACAAGTAAATTCGAAGTTTAGATGATTGTAATTTACTTTTCATTGCATTACAATCTCTATTCTGACATTTAATTGCGTTGAGATACGAAAGAGAATAATCGTTGTATATTCTTTTCCCACACTATTTATGTTGATTAAAGAAATCCTTTTAAGAGCTGTAGATCGTTGTATTCTCGACTTATTAAACGTTAGAATCAATGCTCGTTTCATTAAAAAAATTAAGAGTTGCGTATAATTAAACTGTTGATTAATGAAATGAAAGGATTTATTTCAAGTTCAGTTAATCAATTAACGTTTTTAGGCTTATCACTTTGAAGACTTTCTTAAAGAATGTAGTATTGTATTTAGACAAATCCATAAAGTTGCAGCCTAATCGATAGTATAAACGATAACCTAAGCGATAGTATAAGCTATTGCCTAATCGATAGTGTAAACTATAGTAGAAAGTATAGCAGAAACTATCACCTAATCGATAGTAGAAACTATCGCTTTACATATCGCATCGCATTCGCCCATCTCTAGTCGGTGTCAGTTTCAGTTTCACTTTTTAGACAGCGCGTTGTCTGGAGTCGCTTCGCCTGCATTTTGTCAGCAAAGTATTTGCACAATGTGCACATTGCTCTTCTCTCTCTCTGACTATATATCTACTATAATTTGGCGCGTTATTTGGCTGTTGTTTTTGCTGTGTGAATCCAAGTCGCCTCCCACTGCAGCTGCTCCTCCTCCTTCTCCTCCATCTCCTCCTTCGCTTCGTGCTCGCTGTTAAAGCTGTTCGCTTTGTTTGGCAATTACAAATTTTGTAAGTTTTGCGATGCGCCGCGGGATTCTGTTTTAACTCTTGGCTGTTGGCTGTTGACTGTTGCGAGGCGTCGCGTTGTCGCTTGCGCAAAGCTCAGCCAAGCCAAGCTCTGGGGCTGCTTCCCCTCACTTCTTCTAGCTACATATGCTAATGGGCATTGTAATCAACGCGATCTGCTCAAGAATGCAGCTGCAAGCGCAATCTCGCGATAATTGAAAGCCTTTTGGCGTAGAATGTCAAGCGAGTCTCTGTCGTCAGACACTTTCCCAATTTGAAGCTATCTATCGGATATCGATCATTCCTAGACTACCAAGTTGAGCAAAACAATTTTCAATGGGGAACAACGGCACTCCTCCACTTCACTTCACTCCACAATTGGAGCGGTAGCATATCATTTACTCGATCCGATCGAAATCCCTTTTGTTGCGGAGCTCTTTAACAGTCTAAAGAGAGAGAGAGACAAGTATCTATTTTGGGCTTAGCCGCTGTCTGATCTGCATACAATGCCCATTGGGCTGCCATTGAGGCAGCTTTGCCATCCATTGTTGGCTCACTTGAAATGTGTAGCATTGAGGCGTGCAATGTGGCCAGAGGGCAAGTACTCCCCTCCCCTTCCCTCACCCCTCTTCTGCGTCGTCGAGTGCTTTAATGATACTAAACAACATGATATTGCGGTTTTCCAGCCTCATCATTCGCGTCATAGTCAACGGCCTCTTCAGCGAATTTTAAATGGGATTTTCAACTGAAGGGGGGAGAGAGAATTGGCGGGATGACTGCCATGAGAGGGGAGGGGGGTGTGTGTGTCTGTGTCGGATTAGTGGGTTTGGGCAGGTAGACATTCAATGGCGCTTCAATCGATTCAATTGCCGGCTTTTGGCCTGATGAGTTTCGTCTGCCGTTTTTGTTTTTGCTGTTTATTTTTGCTGGTAGCCATGAAATTTGCATAGTTTATAGCAATGGAGCAAATGGATCCCGAAAGGAGAGAGGAGGCGGGACAGCAACACGGTTTGGCGGCAATTGAAATCGGCTGCTGCTGAAAAGGTTAAATTTAAATGGCATTTGTGCAGCGCAAAATCAAACGGCCGAACAATTGAACTCGACTGAATAAACAATCAGCGAGGGCCGTAAAAATGCCAAAAATGATTTGACAGCCCCGAAAAAAAGCGAATCGGAATTTAGACAGCAGAGGCGTAAACAATCGCCAGATACCCTGTAATGGGAATCTATTGAACTTCGACTTCATCAGTTCTACTTAATTAAAGATTCGCTTTTTCAAGGTTTAAACTGTGACGAGATTGATTTCCCAAAAGTTGGTTTCCACTACTCTAACTTCTCCAGCTATTCTCTATTTCGTTTTACAGGGTATGAAAGCTGTTTCATGACTGATAATGTTGCCATTTAATTAAAGTAGTTTCGTTCTGTTTTGAGTGCTTCTTGGACGCATTCTCATTTATCATAATGTGCTCAACCTTGACTTCGCATGCTGAGATACAAAGATATAACAGCTAACAAACTCATTTCTTTGCCTGTGTTGTTACCACTTTAATCGCTGTTTCCTCAACTCAATCACAACGTGTCTCTATCTCTGAGTCATCGGAGACTTGTGCAGAAACCTCCCGAGTGTTTTTAACAGTGTTGTGTGCAAGCTTAACCTTGACTGGCTTTGGCACATGCCCTGATTAACACGGAGATCATTTCCCAACAGCCCTCGATTGCCTCCCTCTTTCCCCCTCTCGCTCTTAGTGGCTTACAGCCCAGCCCAAGTCCAGCTCAGCCCCGTTTTGCATGTGGGCTTGTTGCGACTATCTTCGGGTCTCTCCCTCTCTCTCTCTCTCTCTCTCTCTCTCTCTCTCTCTCTCTTCTTTGCACTCCTCACTCCTTGCTCCAGGTGGGTCTCTAAGTAAGATTAATGAAAACATATGCCAAACAAATGCGAATGCGTAGATAGCTTCGAGTTACACACACACAAACACACGAACACAACTACAACTAGAGTTAGAGTGGCGTAATTGAACATAACTCGTTGTCGTAGTTGTTGTTGTTGCTGTACTTGTTGTTGTAGTTGTCGTTGTCCCTCGCTGATTACAGCGAATTCGCGATGATCGCGTGACACGAAGAAGCGAAGAATATGCCAAAAGCGAAAGCTAAAGATTACTGTTGTTAGAGCAATAATGTATTTAACACCATTTAAATATTCAAGTCTAATACTTACTTACTTCCTTTAGCATTGCATGATTTTAATTATAGAAACAATTCAAATTCTGAAGCTTTGTCAATGGTAATGTAATGTCGTTTTCCTTGCAATGTTTATGTGAGTGTTTGAAATATACTCAACTCATCTGCACAGTTGTATAAAAGCGCACACAAGATATCCTCATAATTTCGCATGATGGCCAGCCTGTTAAAAAGAGACAAATGTAGTACTCACTCACGAAGAGTACAACCGTATAATGTTCTCACTCCAAGTGTTCTCATTCCAAATGACATACTCTTCTTTCTCTAAGTGAGATTCTGTTCTCACTTAAAGTGAGATACTGTTCTTACTATAAGTGAGTAAGTGCTATCTTCTTCTGGCCTACGAAGTACAGAAGCTGCTGCTGTCCAGCGGCACAGAAAGAGTGCAGTATTTTTAAGGAACACTACTACTGTAGAGATCTGTGAAGCTGGATATGGGAACATTCTTGCAAAAGTAAATCCCTTTGACAAGAGTTCATATTATTAATAACAATGAAATTAATAACAGGGTTTCGGTAAATAAATTGAATGATCAATTTATTTTTTGATTATGACGTTTATTGAATGATGCTTATGATAATAATTATGAACTAAAAAATAATGTAAATACAAAATACTGCAGACAATGAAAGCATGAGGTTGAGGTTATGCGCTATTAACTATATTTATAATATATATAAATATAATATATTGGTGTTTCTTTAAAAAAAAAACTATACTTTTAGGTCGTGACACGCGGTTTGCTTTAGGTACCAATCAAATGACAAACAGCGAGGAGTGTACGAACAGTTGTTGGCCCCCGGGACTTGCAGTTAGATTAGCATAAATTCAACGACTTGTAATTGCCAACATGTGTGTGCGTGTGCGTGTGTGAGTTAGATGCCGGCAATGCGACGACTAATGAATACATTCGCCTGCGCCAATGACGACGACGACGGGCACAAGGTGCCTGCAGTCTCGACTTGTTGCTCGTTTGTTGTTGTCTGCAGTCGGATTATTATTGTACGAGTATGTGTGCTTGTGTGTGTGGGTTGTGGAGGGATCGTTGGTTTCTTGGGCTTGTCAATTGGTATGCAGATTGTAGCTGAACTTATGAGCGTATGCGTGTGTGTGTGTGTGTGTGTGAGTTATGTTAGGTACGAAATCAGCTGTTTATTGGCAAAGAGCGAGACGGAGCGCGCGTTGAGGCGAATCTAAGAGCTGTGACAGAGTTGCCAAAGCGCCAGCAATAAAAGACTCTTATGCGATGCACGCATTGTAGTTGTAGTTGTTGCTGTTGTTGTCTCGCTTGCACAATTAGCTCTAATTGTTTTGTAGTCGCATTTGCAATGCTCTCTTTGCTGTTGTTGTTGTTGTTTTTACTTCAGCTGAGTCACGCGAAATGCATTCAAAATGCGAAGCACAGCAATCGCAATTATTTCTCGAAATAAACGCAACATTTTTTTGATTGTTTTTTTCCTTTTTTGGGATTTCGTGAGTTGTTGATACCTTCTTCCGTATCCAAGAAAGCATGGAGCAAAGATAGCAGGAATGGAGTTGAAAGGAGTTGGCGTGGCGTCCACTTGTCGCCGCGCATCCTTCGTTTGCCATTAAGCTGACAAATTGTTATCGTGGTCGTCAGAGTCGTAAATTAAGACAGACTCGACAGCGAGACTACAGACTGCAGATTGTGTAGTAAGCAAGCAAGCAAGCCAGCCAGCTACATATGTGAAGCCTTTCACCCACTTTGGGCCACTGGGGCAATGCATCATGCAGTTGTCAAAAAAAAAGTAGATAGCACACAGACAAGAGAAAGAAAGAAAGACAGAGACAGAGTGAGAGACAAGGCAAAGAAAGCAACGATTGCTCCACTTTCCAGCTGCGTTACGCAACGCGTCGCGTCGCGTTGTTGCCACAGCAGCATGCCACGGCAAAAGAGCAGCAAGACATCAGACACAAGACACAGCGCAGTGCCAAGAGTTTCTGCTAAAGTCTGGTGCTGCGATGCTGACCAACGCGCTGATTGGAGTTTCATTACCAGACCCAAAAAGCAGCAAATGGAGATATGCGTTCCCAAACTCCCTCCCCCCCCTCCCCCTCCCTCTCCATTCACCGCTTCTTCTGTTTCGTCGAGTGATATAAATCAAATGTCTTGAAACAATACATCAAGTGAAGGCGCTCGCGATGACGTCGACGCCGCACAGTGGGTGGCAAGCATAGAGCAACAAAAAAATAAACAAATTAATTGAGTTTGTTAATTGAATGTCTAACTTTAATATTCAATTAATTAATCATGAGTTAGACACATTTCTAGCTAATTTTAGTGCTAAGTTTGCTCATTTTGCCAAGCAAAACAACGAATGCATTCCACTGTGTCGCAGCGCCATCTGTTGTTAGTGCATCTCGCGACCGCTAATGGCCTTTGGCTCGACTCGTTGTTATTGCTATTGTTATTGTCGTGTGTGTGTGTGTGTGTAGTTGTTACCGTTGTTGTTTTCTTGTTTTGCTGTGTTTTGTTGTCGTCATTTTAGGAGGTTTGCTCCTCGAGTACTGAAACAAATGTCAATGCTATTGACATTTTCGTTACGTTTTCTCAACGCGATTCCAAATCTCAAATTGACATGAGAAACTTTGAAATCATGTTACATTTGGGGATTCCAGATTCAGATGCGGTTACCTCCATTTATCTCTTTCAGCTCTCCCCCCTCTAAATTCCCATTCCATTCTCTTTTCGTTTCGTTTTTGTTTCGCATCTCATTTCTTTTCTTTCTTCTTCGAGACATATATGTCTTCTATGCATGGAGAAGGGTTTTGTTTGTTTTGTTTTTTTTTGCTCAAGCTTTGATTTGACATTTGTAAACACTTCCGCGTGCTCTCTTTTTTATACGTTTTTATATCTGTTGTTGTTGTTGTTGTTGTTATTGCTGCTGCTGCTGTCTTTGATGTAATGAATGGCTTCGCTTGGCGATTGTGGCTCTGATTTGTGTGCGTGTTTTGGGTTGCATTTAATGAGAGTTATTAGCGAGTTAGTTTCTGTCCCGTTTTCCCCCCGTTTGCTTTGCCTGTTTCCAATTCGTAATTTGTTGTCTGAACTAATTAACCATCTGCCTCACCAGATTATCTCAGATGCGATCTTTGTTTTATTACATTTGAGAAACGACTTTGTTATTAGATAACTTATTTAAAGCCCCATTATGTTTTAATGATACGCCTATTTGATATAAACCAGTTTTATTTACATTTCCAGAAAGCGGGCATCGGCGTAAACTCAGCAGCGGAGACGAATTATAGCCATCGAAGTGGAGGATCTACATATCGTGTATCCTGATTCAACGAGGATAACGTACGACAAATCACCCTGAATGGATATTTGGAGCTGAAAGGAAACAAACGGTTAGCTAGTTATTGGATGGCAGCGGTGCACAATCATTTGGATTTCGATATAGATATATTTATTTTAGTTTAATGTATTTCTTGCTTAAATATAATACATACATTTATTGTAAACCGATTATTTGTTAAAATACAATACTTAAATTTAATGTAAACTGATAATATACGTAATAATATAAGAAAACATTCGGTTGTAAATCAATAGAATTCATCCTTGTGATCCTGGCAATATGTATCCTTTAAAAATGCGCCATATATGGGTGAGAGAAAGTTTGTTTTCAAAAAGGACATTCTTTTTTTGTCTTAGCTCGGCCACTTCCTTAAGGATCTAGCAAGGATGCACTTTTTTGTAATCAGAAGAACAATTGCTATCGATTGGCATTCAAGGATTTCAAGGATAATACCAAAAAATTTACTTGAAAATTTTTCAAGGGGGTGGTGTAGAAAAATTGGCAAAATTTCACAAAATCCGCTGTATCTCGGCCATTTGAAGGACTATCGGGATGTCCTTTGGCAGAATGATAGCTCTATTGAATACAAACCGATTGGCATACCAAAAAGGACGAATGTCCTGTAAATAGAAAAGTTACAAGGACATTTTTGTATAGAGAAAATAGCTTATATCTCGGCCATATCCTGTCCGATCCTTATCGGACCAGTGCCAATCGAAGTTTCTCGGTAAGGACTATTATCCTGCCAAATTTCATCCCAATCGTCCTAGCGGTTCTCTAGATATCCTGGAATTTGTGATTTTTGCCTGTTTTCTTTGGCCCCCGGACTGAAAAATTACAAGTGTTGGATCCTTAGATGACCCCATATTTTTTTGATGCCGATCGATAGAGTTCGTCCTTGCGATCCTGGCAATATGTGTCCTTTGAAAATGCGGCAGGATATGGCCGAGATATAGCTTATATTCGAAAAAGGACATTCGTTTTTTAGCCATAACTCGGCCAAATCCTTTAGGATCTGGCAAGGATACACTTTTTTGTAATCAGAACAACAATGATTATCGATTGGCATTCAAGGATTTCAAGGATAATACTAAAAAATTTACTTGAAAAATTTTCAAGGGGGTGGTGTAGGAAAATTGGCAAAATTTCAGAAAATCCGCCGTATCTCGGCCATTTGAAGGACTACCGGGATGTCCTTTGGCAGAAGGATAGCTCTATTGAATATAAACCGATTGGCATACCAAAAAGGACGAATGTCCTTAAGACAACAAAGTTACAAGGACATTTTTGTATAGAGAAAATAGCTTATATCTCGGCCATATCCTGTCCGATCCTTATCGGACCAGTGCCAATCGAAGTTTCTCGGTAAGGACTATTATCCTGCCAAATTTCATCCCAATCGTCCTAGCGGTTCTCTAGATATCCTGGAATTTGTGATTTTGGCCTGTTTTCTTTGGCCCCCGGACTGAAAAATTACAAGTGTTGGATCCTTAGATGACCCCATATTTTTTTGATGCCGATCGATAGAGTTCGTCCTTGCGATCCTGGCAATATGTGTCCTTTGAAAATGCGGCAGGATATGGCCGAGATATAGCTTATATTCGAAAAAGGACATTCGTTTTTTAGCCATAACTCGGCCAAATCCTTTAGGATCTGGCAAGGATACACTTTTTTGTAATCAGAACAACAATGATTATCGATTGGCATTCAAGGATTTCAAGGATAATACCAAAAAATGTACTTGAAAATTTTTCAAGGGGGTGGTGTAGGAAAATTGGCAAAATTTCAGAAAATCCGCTGTATCTCGGCCATTTGAAGGACTACCGGGATGTCCTTTGGCAGAAGGATAGCTCTATTGAATATAAACCGATTGGCATACCAAAAAGGACGAATGTCCTTAAGACAACAAAGTTACAAGGACATTTTTGTATAGAGAAAATAGCTTATATCTCGGCCATATCCTGTCCGATCCTTATCGGACCAGTGCCAATCGAAGTTTCTCGGTAAGGACTATTATCCTGCCAAATTTCATCCCAATCGTCCTAGCGGTTCTCTAGATATCCTGGAATTTGTGATTTTGGCCTGTTTTCTTTGGCCCCCGGACTGAAAAATTACAAGTGTTGGATCCTTAGATGACCCCATATTTTTTTGATGCCGATCGATAGAGTTCGTCCTTGCGATCCTGGCAATATGTGTCCTTTGAAAATGCGGCAGGATATGGCCGAGATATAGCTTATATTCGAAAAAGGACATTCGTTTTTTAGCCATAACTCGGCCAAATCCTTTAGGATCTGGCAAGGATACACTTTTTTGTAATCAGAACAACAATGATTATCGATTGGCATTCAAGGATTTCAAGGATAATACCAAAAAATGTACTTGAAAATTTTTCAAGGGGTTGGTGTAGGAAAATTGGCAAAATTTCAGAAAATCCGCCGTATCTCGGCCATTTGAAGGACTACCGGGATGTCCTTTGGCAGAAGGATAGCTCTATTGAATATAAACCGATTGGCATACCAAAAAGGACGAATGTCCTTAAGACAACAAAGTTACAAGGACATTTTTGTATAGAGAAAATAGCTTATATCTCGGCCATATCCTGTCCGATCCTTATCGGACCAGTGCCAATCGAAGTTTCTCGGTAAGGACTATTATCCTGCCAAATTTCATCCCAATCGTCCTAGCGGTTCTCTAGATATCCTGGAATTTGTGATTTTGGCCTGTTTTCTTTGGCCCCCGGACTGAAAAATTACAAGTGTTGGATCCTTAGATGACCCCATATTTTTTTGATGCCGATCGATAGAGTTCGTCCTTGCGATCCTGGCAATATGTGTCCTTTGAAAATGCGGCAGGATATGGCCGAGATATAGCTTATTTTCGAAAAAGGACATTCGTTTTTTAGCCATAACTCGGCCAAATCCTTTAGGATCTGGCAAGGATACACTTTTTTGTAATCAGAACAACAATGATTATCGATTGGCATTCAAGGATTTCAAGGATAATACCAAAAAATGTACTTGAAAATTTTTCAAGGGGGTGGTGTAGGAAAATTGGCAAAATTTCAGAAAATCCGCCGTATCTCGGCCATTTGAAGGACTACCGGGATGTCCTTTGGCAGAAGGATAGTAGGAAAATTGGCAAAATTTCAGAAAATCCGCCGTATCTCGGCCATTTGAAGGACTACCGGGATGTCCTTTGGCAGAAGGATAGCTCTATTGAATATAAACCGATTGGCATACCAAAAAGGACGAATGTCCTTAAGACAACAAAGTTACAAGGACATTTTTGTATAGAGAAAATAGCTTATATCTCGGCCATATCCTGTCCGATCCTTATCGGACCAGTGCCAATCGAAGTTTCTCGGTAAGGACTATTATCCTGCCAAATTTCATCCCAATCGTCCTAGCGGTTCTCTAGATATCCTGGAATTTGTGATTTTGGCCTGTTTTCTTTGGCCCCCGGACTGAAAAATTACAAGTGTTGGATCCTTAGATGACCCCATATTTTTTTGATGCCGATCGATAGAGTTCGTCCTTGCGATCCTGGCAATATGTGTCCTTTGAAAATGCGGCAGGATATGGCCGAGATATAGCTTATTTTCGAAAAAGGACATTCGTTTTTTAGCCATAACTCGGCCAAATCCTTTAGGATCTGGCAAGGATACACTTTTTTGTAATCAGAACAACAATGATTATCGATTGGCATTCAAGGATTTCAAGGATAATACCAAAAAATGTACTTGAAAATTTTTCAAGGGGGTGGTGTAGGAAAATTGGCAAAATTTCAGAAAATCCGCCGTATCTCGGCCATTTGAAGGACTACCGGGATGTCCTTTGGCAGAAGGATAGCTCTATTGAATATAAACCGATTGGCATACCAAAAAGGACGAATGTCCTTAAGACAACAAAGTTACAAGGACATTTTTGTATAGAGAAAATAGCTTATATCTCGGCCATATCCTGTCCGATCCTTATCGGACCAGTGCCAATCGAAGTTTCTCGGTAAGGACTATTATCCTGCCAAATTTCATCCCAATCGTCCTAGCGGTTCTCTAGATATCCTGGAATTTGTGATTTTGGCCTGTTTTCTTTGGCCCCCGGACTGAAAAATTACAAGTGTTGGATCCTTAGATGACCCCATATTTTTTTGATGCCGATCGATAGAGTTCGTCCTTGCGATCCTGGCAATATGTGTCCTTTGAAAATGCGGCAGGATATGGCCGAGATATAGCTTATTTTCGAAAAAGGACATTCGTTTTTTAGCCATAACTCGACCAAATTTTTAAGGATCTTTCAAGGATGCCAATTTTTGCAATCACAACAAACAGAACTATCGATTGGCATTTAAGGATTTTAAGGATAAAACCAAAATACTTTTTTCTTGTGTTACATAAAGCTGATTTTTTAAAAAGGACATATATGTATGTATGTTTGTTTATCAATTAAGAAAATTAAATTTTATTCACATCTTAATTATTAGGGACTGCAAATGTTTTGCCTTGTTTCACTTTAATGCATTACCAAGATTCAGATGACGACCAACTTCCAAGGTAAACAATTTCCTAGGGAAAGGATCTGAAATTAAGAGATATATAAAGATCTGTTAGATTAAATAGTTTAAGAATAATTTAAAGCTTTGAATAAAGTTCAGTCTAGCTTAAGATTGGGTCTCAATTCACTTGTTGACAACAAGTCAGCCAAGTGAGAAGCTCTCTCTCCCATCATCATCTATCTTGAGTCTTTGACAACAACCTAGGACAACGGTAATTACATTAATCCTCTTGCACGCTTCGTTGGGTATCCGTTTAGATATCTTCCTCCTTTCGACGCTCCGCTCCGCTCTCCACACACCCTTTGTGTGTCGCATTTCCCGCTGCGCCATGAATATCAAATAACCAATCAACGCATAAAAATTTGCACTAATCCAAATGCAAAAAAGCAAATCAATCAATAGGCCAACGACAAGGACACCAGGAGTAACAAGGGAAGCAACAGCAAGCAGAGGAAACCCAAATCAATCAAACTTTTTGTGTGCTCAACGAAAATATTTTAAACTTTTTTAGCCGCTGTTGACTTAAGCCACGTGTAAGTTGCGTTGTTTGTCATGCCACACAATGACGCACGCACCCGAAAAAAAGGTGACAACAACAACAAACAATGAAGGCAACACAATGGAGGCATATTCATAAACCCCGCACAGACAACAAAACACCTTTAGAACCTCACCCAACTCACCCTTCTTCTATTCGTTTTGGCATATTCGCAAATTTCGCTTGGGTCTGCTTATTTCTCTCAGTCGGTCTGTCTGTCTGTCTGTCCTTTGTCTGCCTTTCACAGTCTATCTTCGGTTGATAATATTTCATACAATTTATGCAAATGCGACGTGAGGCTGGCTGCTCAGCTTTCTTATCAGCAAATTAGCAACAGCCGCCGGCAACGGCATCGTCAGTCAACGATTGATTATCCCAAATGCAAATTGAATCTCAAATCTCAAATTTTGTTGGCGAATCATTTGTCAACGCTCGCCAGAGCTCGACAGCAAGTTGCACAGCTCAGCCTCGCAAAAGGATGATTAATTTGCACGTGATTTGAGCTGGAGCCGGCAGGATTAGAGCTGCTCTAGCTTCATTGACACTATCCGCTGACCATTTGCCCACTGTCCACTGTCCACTGTCCATCGGGCTGATGTTTGCACAAATGTTTAAGTTGTTGAGTCAACAACGAGGGGGGTAAAAGAGAGAGAGAGATGGAGAAAGAGGGAGAGAGCTGGGATTGCTGAGGCAGACAGCACGACACGACATAATAATTAATGATGATACGAAGGTACAAGCTGAGCTACAAACGCATTAGCATGATAAATGGCCAGACGACCAGTTGACCAATTGAACAGCTGACCAGGTGACCAGGTGACCAACTACTTACTAATCCATTTGCTACCACGCTACGCTTATATAAGCTTCGACAGCTTAAAGCTGTACACAGCTCTGGTTTAGTTTGCATTGATAATAATCCAACATCTCTGAGGGAAATTTTGATATGAGTAAGTATATCTATAAACCACTATTTCTATACATCACATCTGTATATCACTTTAAAACAAATCTAAAGCCAAACTAAATCAGTATTTTCTAATTGATTCTACTATCAGTATTCTAATCTATCAATATATTCTAATTGAACTACATTACATTTAAATTGGCTCTCGGTATTTGCACATTATTCGCTTACCCAAGGTCGCTTTCAGTGACCCAGTTGATGTGTTAAGATGTGGGCAAGGAAGCGTTGGGAAAGTGGCATGATGAAAGCTCGATGCCCGTTTGTTGCATTATTGAGCAGCTGCTTAAGTTGCCACAGTCCCCACTGGCTGATGATGTGCTTTCGCACCTTAATGTGGTCGCATTTGTGCTGATGGCACTCACCACTCAACCAGCAACACTCACAGGTATTCACTCAACACTCTGTCAGCCATGCCCCATGCCACATGCCCCATGCCCCATGCCACTTTGAGATGCGACTCACGTGTGTCGCTGATGGCGACGTCGTTCATTGAATTACGCACAGAACTTGTGCGGGAACTTTTTACAGTCCAGTCAAGTTTCGAAAACGCTGCCCCGCCCCTTGAAGAGTGGCTGACAGGATACATTCGAGACAGGCGGAAGGACAAACACAAACACACACACACACACACTCACACACAGAAATCGACGGAAGGACAGAAGGACTGACACAGATACTCAACTCTTAAGCTCTGCTCCAAATTGGCAACAGCTCTCTCTCTCTCTCTCTCTCTCTAGGGACTACTTTTGGGGTTCGCTTCTACAACGGAGCAGTTCATTTAATGGCTTTTTATTGATAGGGTCGCTTAGTGCTCCAGCTTCCATCTAACGATGGCAAACGATAGCAAAACAAATCACGACAATCACGAGAGTCGTGAGTGTATCAACTATTACTTAACTAAGTTTTTGGATTATAAATGCATTCATATATAGTTTAGAATAATAATTATAACATAGTGAATTAAAGAATAGAATTCTTGATTTAAGATTGTTTCAATAGCATTCGAATCACGACAAGGGTCTTGAGTGTTTCTATTATTTCTTATGAATGCATTCACATATCGATTTCGATAAGAATTCTAATATTATGAATTAAAGAATCGTATTTCAAGATTGTTCTTTTTAAGATCGAAGAAATCTTAAATCAAGATGTGCAATCTACTTTTCAATCTAGAATAAACTAATCTTGATTCAAGACTTTAAACTTAAAATCAGATATTTTAATCTTAAAATGCAAATTTAACATATAATCTTGATTTAAGATTATTTCAACTTAAAAATCTAATTCAATATTGTTCTTTTTAAGATCGAAGAAATCTTAAATCAAGACTTGCAATCAACTTGTCACTCTAAAATGAAATAATCTTGATGAAAGATTTTAATCTTAGAATCAGATGTTTTTAATTTTCAAATACAAATGTAGCAAACAAATTTTGATTTAAGATTGTTTCAAGCCAAATATCTTATTTCAAGATTGTTCTTATAAAGATCGAACATATCTTGTATTGCAAATATCTAAAGTCTTTACTTAACACCCTTCCACTTCCTTTCAACTCTTTCCCCTCACGCTGCCATCTCTAGCTGCTGCCTGCGCTTTTTGCTAAGCATCCTCTTCGCCTCCACCCCAACCTGTTGAACATTAGGACTTTCGCTCGTTCATAGCTCGTGTCCTGGCTGATGATATAAAAGGAGCAGCAGGCTCAAGTTGGTTTACTGTTTGAGTTCGAGTTTTCAGTTTCGAGTAATTGCCACGTACGCGGCGTATGCTTAACTTTTAATTGAATTTGATCGAATGCATGTGATAAAATTAATTGAAGAGCCGCAAAGAGTGAAGGAGTGAACTCTCTCTCTCTCTCTCTTCATCAGCTGCGTTGAGCCACTTGACCAAAAGTTTTTAATTGACTTTCGAGCATGAAATTGTGTGTGTGTGCGTCACACAGAACTGCGAAAAGCGAACTGGGAACTGCAAAAGTGGCCAAAAGAGCGAATGGCAACTGTTACTCGACTCTGCCTCGTTTTGCATATGAGCATGTGGAGTGAAGATGCCACACGCAGAGTCTTGTTGCTAGGCAAACGAAGGAAAACTTTGTTGCGTGTAGTTTGCGGCGTTTCATTAGCGGTTTTCATGTTGCGATGTTTGGCAACTCTTTGGGAAGCATCTAAGCCAAACATGCGGAGGCGTGGATTGGCTGTTGATTGGACTGCCAACTGGCAAAACTTACAACTCACAACACGCAGTATACGCTACACGCTACAGTTGGCTTGCCACGCTTTTAGAGGGGGGGGCAGCATCAAGTTTTAAGCAGCGGCAAATTTGATTTATGCACTCGAGCGAGCGAGTCGCAACTTTATCTGCCATAATCTGCCACATTTTGTGATAAATTGCGCAACAACAAAGTAACCGAGGCAAATGCCTCCTCGTTAAAGAGCCAACCAACATCAACAGCCATAAACTCTGCCACAAGCTGTAGCCACAGCTTCAGTTGCAAGCTAAAACCTCAGCCTCAGCTTCAGCTTCAGTTTCGGCCGCAAAGTATGCTACGCAAATGGCTTTGACGATTTGGAAAGAAGCTAAGGAAGTATGGCAAATTTGTAGCAGGTAGCTGTTGGGCAACAGGGTGAGGGGGGAGGGGAGGAGACTTGGAGGGAAGGCAGCTAAAAAGCCACCTCAACCGGATGTGGCCAATTTTGGCATTTTCATAATTTCCGTTCGCCTTTTGCCTTTCGCTTTTACTTGCGGTTAAAAGTCTTTCGCCTAAAGACCTAAGACAGAAGCTACCCCAAGAGCTGCCAACTTGGCCAAGTTCGCAAGTTGCCGAGTTCTCGAGCTGCTGAGCTGCTTCCTTCCTTTTTCCTCTTCCGCCGCAACATCAGAAGTAAACCCGCTTATTTATGGCTTAATAAGCCCCTCCTCCCCCCGCTTTACCCCGCTTAAATGAAACCTTTTGGCAAATAAAACATAAATATGAGCTCACGAAAATAACAATAAGCAAGGCACTTGCCACGCCCCCCCAACGCACTACGCCCACACATGTGGCTACTTTCCTCTCCCTCTGTCTCTTTCTCTGTCTCTCTCTCTTTTTCTACCTCTGTCTAACTCTGTCTTTCTCACTTCCTCGCTCTCTCTCTCTCTTCCTTTCCCTTTTAAGTCGCCTCTAAGCCAATTGCTGTTGTTATGAGCGGAGCATAAAAATACGAGAGATAAACCTCATTATAATAAATTTAAAGCGACTTTGGCTCAGATTGGGCTTCTTTATGTTTTTGGACCAGCGATAATTCCATCAAGGCAGCCCGAAACATCAAAGCAACAAAAGAGTGTAAAGGGTATGCTCGACTAAGGAATACGCTGCACTACAGCGGCAAGTGCGAGAAGGAGTAAAATCAATTTAGATGAATTCCAAAAGTAACACATTTTGACTTATTACAAAATCAATCAATGAAATTCTAATATTAAAATTCATAGTTCTAAAGAACTACGCATTGATTAACAATGTTGGCAATCGGTCAATCAATCTGTCAGTCAGTCAGTCAATCAACGAAATAAGTTTAAGCTGTGCTAAGCCAAATAGGGTATAAGAAAAGAGGAGATGCGAAATGAAGAGCAGGGCGGGGCAGAATGTCAGGTATATAAGATATAGAAAAGAGAAAACAGAGATACGGGAGCTGCTCTCTGACATTAATGTATGCAAATGCGATGTCGTTGAGTTCACTTTGATTATGTTGTCTGTGTGTGTGTGTGTGTGCAGGACACAGGACACTGTGTGTATTAATAATATCCTTTTTGGAGTAACTCTAAACTCCCTCTCGCTTTCGCTCTCGCTTTCGCTCTCGCATCATTTGCATAGCTCAAATTCAAATTCAAATTCAAATTGTAATTCTAATTCAAATTCAAAATCGAAAGGGATTGGCTTAGGAGGCATCTAAATTTGTCCCTCCTCCGTCTCCGCTTGGTGTTGGCAAATGATTTCTCGATTTATGCGCTTCAAAGTTGATTAATTATTGATTTGTATATTTTTGATTGAGCGCAACGCGAGTTGTCAGCTGATGTTGATGTTGATGTAGAATGAAATGATTAATCATTTCGAAGCGAAGACATCTCAAATTACAAAAGCGTGCAAAACTGGAGCAGCTGAAGAGAGCTGAGGATCAAAAGTGGGCAACTGACCATCTGACAAGTTGTCCATTTGTGTCCGATCCTCACCGCTGAAACCGCAACTAGTCAAAACTGGTTGCCAAACCCCTTTTAGCTAAACAAAAAAAAAAGAGGTGCGAGGACATACGCCTTCAGACAACCTGGCAAAACGGTTAAATGAGTAAAAAATTGCGCGCAGGCGCAGAAAATTTAATTAAAACGAGACGCAGCGCAGAAGCAACCCCTAAAAAAAGAGAGAAAAAGAGTTGATGGACTGACACAAGTTCATCAATGCTCAACGCTCGGCACAATCCACGCAATTAGACACACAAGGCGCATTAGCATAAGGCGAACAGAGAGAGAGAACAAAGGATGCATAAAGGACATGTTATTTTAATGGCATTATAAACATTTTCACTTCCTTTTGGATAGAATGCGAAATAAGCCGAAGGCAGATCGAATTCCCCACTGAGATTCAATCAGAGATAAAACTCCAAACTGATGATTGATAAAACTGTGCTGTTAACCTTTTTTCCTGAACTCAATTTGAATATCGAACATATGTAGAAAGCACTTCGAAGACGGAGTCAAGGCACTCAAAGTGATTCATAATCATATCCCACATTGAGACCGGGTCAAGGCATAAAGAATTAAAGAAGAAGGAAAAAGTCGTTGCACTGCTGACAACTCAAACGGAATGAAGTGTTTCCAGTCGACTGCAAACAGAATCAAAGACAACAACAACAACACGACAACTCAAGAAAATTATATAAATAGGTCAGCAAATTTGTTGCCCCTGCTTCCCTCCTGTTGAGGAGGGTTTTGAGCCAACTTCGACTGAGACTGACAGCAAAATGCAAATGCAAATGTCTCGACAAACACTGAGATTTTCCTCATTGTGTGTGTCAAAATGAAATCAAGTGAAAGTAAAACGCATAAATAAATAAGCATAAGAATACGCTTGGTACTCATAAAAAAAAAGGAAACCATTCTCAATTCTTCAAGTTGTTGGTTTTGTCAGTTGGTTTTCTTAATTGTTCTCGCGGAAACCGAAAAAAACGAAAACTTGTTTTTTTCTTTTAAATTTCTTATGCATTTCAAATTGAACATTTTTGTGGTTAGTTTTTCCCAAATGCGAACAATGTGATTCAAACACATTTCTCAACTGAAAACAAACAACCCCTAAAAGTGATTGGCAGAGTTCGTGTTCTAAGCGAACATGTTTGATGATGTTTCAAAGTGAGGATCAATGCGTTGCAGTTGCATGTTGTAATGCAATGCAGAAAACAAGACAAAATGTTGCGAAGGTAAAATATGTTGGTAGTTGTAATATGAATGCATACATTTAACGGCGCTGATCGAACTTGTTGGAAGCATTGAACATGGAGCAGAAGAAATAAAATTAGAAAATGCAGAAAGCAAGACAAATGTTGCGTAGGTAAAAACAGTTGCAGTTGTAATAATATGAATGCGTTCACTTACAGGCGCTTATCGAACTTGTTGATAACATTGAACTTCGAGCACAAGAAATAGAAATAGAAAATGCAGAAAGCAAGACTAATGTGTTGGAGGTTGAAGCAGTTGTAGTTGTATTTATGTGAATGAACATTTAACGGGACTGATCGAACTTGTTGGTAACATTGAATTTGGAGCACAAAAGAGAAAAATTATTCTCACTCCGTATATTATTTCAATTTTTTCTTTAGTTTCATTATGAAATCTCTTAGTACAATATTCCAAAATTAAAAATAAATTAAATATTTTAATTTTGCTGCTGCTCTACTTATTGAAATGAAAAGAATGAAACTAACATGAAATCTTTCTGTAATATATGACAGTACTAAAGAAGAGAATGTCTGCTATCCTTTTCTACCTTGGTTGCAATGGCATCATTAAAGCAAGCCTTAACGAAGTTTTTAATACGCTTTACAGTCCAGCGATTTGTCCAATTGGCAGCTCATAAAATTATGATCCAGCGTTTTAAAACACAGAAAAGGGAACGCAGTGCAAGGGGGAACAATCGAATAGAATGCTAGTTTATGTGCCCCGGAGATTGTGCAAAAATATGAGGCCATTAAAAATAAATCATATGACAGACAGAAGCAGAGTTAGGCAAAGGGGAAGGGAGCAGAGGCAAAGGCAAATCCCTAACCCTTTAACGAGCTCAATGCTGGCTGGCTGGCATTGACATTGCCCAGGTAACGACGGCCAGTCAAGTGTGCAAAAATGCATTAAACAACACGCGACTCGCAAAATTCACAACTCGAAAATTTCGAGTCAAAGTCAGAGCAGCTCTTGAGAGCGCGAAAGAGGGAGGAGGAGGAAAGGCAAAAGCAGAGGCAGAGGCAGAGGCAGAAACTCTCTCTTTCTCCCCCTCGTGTGTGGAAATCGCAGCGACCTTTGTTTTTGTTTAAAACCTTTTATTAGCTCATATCGATAGCCTGACTCGCTTTTTTTGTTGTTGTTGTCGTTGTCGTTTTGTTTGCACTTCCGGTTTTTGCTTAGGTAAAAATCATGAGGGAGTTTGTATTGAATTTCGAAATCGGATTCAAAGGCAAAGCCAGCGGTAGCTGACCAAAATTGCGGCTAATTGCTCAGCGATAAGCTGCAAATGGAAATTCAACTCGCAGTCTTAAATTTAACTATCTTTGTCCGAATGTAGAGGTGGGCGTAACTATTGAGAAGCAAGTAAATCACATTAACGCCTCGACCTCGCTGCTGCTGCTGTAATCAAAGTTGGCTTCCAACTTCCAACTACCAACTTCATGCATGCATGACCCATTAATCAAGGGGCAATTGCCTGGCGACAGGAATTGCCAATCGCACTTCATTAACTTGTGCCACCGTCGCGTCGGCTTTTAATTAACTAACCAACAAGTCAGTCAGTCTCGCAGTCTCCTCAGCTACGCAGTTAAGTAGCAACTATTTTGCATAAATGGCAACAACTAGTCGCAATCACAATTTGATTTGCAGCCACGATTAGCGTCTATGATTACAGACTCCCCCCCTCTCCCTCCTCTTCTTCTACTCATTTCTCTCTCTCTCTCTCTCTGTTTGCTCAAACTTGTATTCAAATGATTGCCACTGGCGGCGTTTTGTCGTCCCACTGATTGATTGATTGATTGATTGACTGATGGTCCATTAAGCGCACCACCTACGGCTGCAGCCACTTGTTGCAAGCTATTCAGGTGGCAAAGGAAGCGAATGCTAATGCGAAAAACCAAGATCGAGAAATTGAGTTGATCAACTGCTCAGATTGCGTCTAACTTATGTGGGAAATATACATTTAAATGCAGATGCACACAGTGGGAAGCCAAGTAAATTGAATGCAAAGTCTGTTTAACACTTATCAGATGCAGCAGAACAAATTAGAATATGTTAGGAATGAAATACTGAATTTATTTGCAAATTATGCGCGATCTTAATCAGCATTTACAAATTGCAAATATTTGTGTCGAGTACTTCGCATTCCTTTTGACTATTTGACTATTCAATGAATAAGTTAGAAATATTGATATGAATATACAGTAAAAATACTAAGATATACCGAAGGCTATAACATATACCAAATATAGACTGACGCCTTAGGTGCACTTTAGTATTTTTGGGGTATATCAATATTTAATATATAAAATATAATCATCGGTATATTTTTGGTATGTTGCGGTACATTAATTTGGTATATGTTATAGCCTTCGGTATATCTTAGTATTTTTACTGTATATTCATATCAACATACCAAATAAATAAACTAAATATAATATTCGGTATATTTTAATACCCTTGTGGTTTATTAATTTGGTATATTTTAAGAATAATATCTCACAGTTGAGCAGAATAGAATAAAGTATCAAGTATCTAGAAATTTGTTTTATTACTTGAAATACTTCCCTGCAAATTCATTTTTTATACTCTACTGTTTCTTTTATCTAAGCTTCTTTTTTAAATTCAATTTAGCAGAAATAATCGCAATTGAAGTGAGCACAAACATACTTTAAGTTCTAACCACAGGCGCAAGATTAAATACTTGACTATTCATGTGGTTTGCATTAAACTCCCAACAAGCTAGGAAAGGTAGTCAAAGAAATGCCCAAGGAGTAGAAGCTAGAAGCTACGGAGCAGCTTCCCCTTTTTAAATGCTCTTTTAAGCAATTGTTTCTCTTTCTGGCTAAGGATTCTCCCCTCTCGGGGCTGCGTTGAACACTCAACACGCTCTAATTGTGCAAATTCCCACAATTTAGTTTTTTCTTTTCTGTTTTTTTGCCAAACAAAATAAAGAACGAAACTGAAACTGAGAATTCCCCGAGTCTTTCTTTTCATGCAACTGTTAACACTCTCTCCCTCTCTCCCTCTGTCTCTCTCTCTCTCTCTCTCTCTGTCTTTTGTGGAGTCTCTGGCTGACACAATGCGAGCTGGCTTTTGGCTTGGTTTTTGGTCCAAACATTTTCCCAGAGACTCGGACGAAAGGGTTGCCTACATTAAAGCGCAAACAATGCAATGGAAAATCCATTTTCCACCACAACCAACAAGTGCGAGCGCAAAAAGGGGAAGAAAAGTGAACTGAACTGAAGAGAAGAATAACTAAAGCGCCAGCCACTAAGCAAAAAATAAACAAACAAGAAGGAAAACTAAACAAAAAGTGAAATAGAAAAGCGCCTGCCGAATTTCGAATGAGTTTGTGGCAAAAGGTAGGAAAATGGAGAGAGGGGAACGAGTTGATTTCCCTAAGACTTTTCCCATTCATTTGCGAGGCAATTGTGCGAGCAGCAGCAGCAGCAGCACAATCCTTCGTCTCGACTCGACTTGCATCCTTCTTCATTGTTATCCTGCCGCGGGAAGCAGAAAGCGAAGGACGAAGGACGAAGCCAGAAAGTAGAGCATGGCCAAACAACAAGAGGCTAAGCACTCGACTCTCGCAGCATGAAATCAATTTGTGGCAGCTACTTAAACTGCAACACGCACTTCATCTGATCGAGCTTGCCCCTTCCCCTGTTTCTGCCCCCATTGCTTGCAACACGATTTGCCTATTAACGCAACAAGAGCAGCGACGACATCGATTGCAAAAAAAAATGTGACAAAATTTATTTGCTTTTAGCGGGATGCAATTTAATTACCTCAACAGCCCGACAAAAAACATGCCGATTAGATCAACGAACAGTGCTCGACTTGAAGCATACCCTGTAAACCACTTTGAAGAGGATGAAGGATGAGGGCTGAAGTACTTAACTAAAATCTTTGCTTTGAGCTACTGTCAATAATAGAAAAGTTGTTTCGACGTGAAATGTTTAAGAAGTAATCGATGCAAGTTAAGAAATTGAACAATTAATTGAAATAAAATGAGATTACAGATTTAAAATAAATGCGATTAAATCATTAAAATACATATATGAAGAAAACGGTTACTTTAATATTTAGAATCACGAAAAATGTCTAAAAATATACCAGTTGGTATATTTATATAGTCTTCCATTCAAAATATACCAGAATGTAAAATATGATAATTTATAAATACAACAAATACCAAAATTCTAAAAATTTATAAAAGTCTATATTTGGTCTATGTTGATATATTACTATATTTAACTATACCAGAATGTAGTAATATATTGATAATACAATATACTAAATATAGTATATAGTATTTTCGAAATATTATTGTACCCATATTGTCGTATAAAATAGTAATTCATGATTACTCTGTATTTCTTTTCGAAATTAGTTGCTCGACTACTTGGAACATTTCATTTTGTATCTCATAGTGAAGAGATACAGATAAAAGTAATCTGCATGCTATCAACTTAAGCTACAATTCAATACACCCCTCTCACCCAACTAATTAGCGCAGGGTATGCAAAATAAGTGCAAAAAATGAATAGGAAATTTGCATGCTGCACACACCCCCCGAAAAAAAATGCACATCCTGTCGCAGCCTGAGTCCTCTCAGCCTGCGCCTCAATGCGAATAATGGATTTTGCATATCACACTCACACACACACACACACACACACACATCAGTTTGGCACACTTTTGCATGTCGTTATCGCCCCCCTTGATGCCTAGGCCCATAAATTTTAATGGCAAAAAAGCGAATTTTTCGCATTTGCCTCTTAAATGAAATGCTATAATGATAAACGAGTAGGCACCGAGGGGTAAGAAGGAGTGGAAAGTGGAGGGGGTAAGTACATATATGTAGGGTATCCCATAACGATGTTTGATGTCGATGGCGAGTGGGCATGCATAATTTGCTGCTTAATGGCAGCATTGGCATTGCATTCGCTTCAGAATGTGGCAAGGACACATTTAGGACGCCATCTCAATCGATGGCGAATGCCTTTTTCAATGGCAATTTGATTTGCATGCCACTGAGAGAGTGTGTGTGTCTGTGTGTGTGTGTGTGGCAAGCAAGCCATGTTGCATGCACCACACAGCTTGGATACCACAATCGAAATATCCCTAATACTGCCACAGCTGCCAACTGCGAGTCGAGTCGAACATTGAGCACACACACAGACGGACTTTGCCTTGTGGCAGTTGCAGTTGCAGTTGCAGATGCCAACAACAAAATCTAGAACAACACAAGGAGAGACTTTTGGTCGGTCTGCTGCTTTGCTGTCCCGATTAGGAGGCGCCTGCTGCAACGAGTTGCAACACGTGCCACCAACTGCAAATGAGCACAGAATGCCACTGACACTATCCCGAAAGTCCTAAAGCTTCCTTCCCTACTTTCCATATTCCCTCTTTAACCGCTCCATCCTCTACACACTTCACTCCTTACACTCCCTCTCCACCCTCTCTCCCTCCTCCACTCCTCCCCCTTTGACCAGCTCACCACACCTAAGTGCAGTGAGCGTATTATGCAAATGCATTTCAATAATATTCAATTGCCGACAAGCTAATACTCTAACTGCGAAGAAGGCATCAAAAGAAAGAGAGAGGAACTAAACAATATTCTAGTTGAATGCTAAGATGATTGTAACAAGAAGTTAAGTCTCGGACTGAGGAACTCATCTAATAAAATATAAAAGAAAAACTCACCTTTCAACGAAGAGTATTCTGCACACAATAGAATGAACTGAAAGTAAATATTACAGAGAATTAAAAAAAAAGAATAAAATTGTGATGATGGGAGCAATATAATCATTAAGCAAAATAATATGAAAGATTTCAAGATACTTTTAAAGATTTGCAATCCGTGAACATAAAAGAATTCGAATATCTTAAATAAGGAAACAATAAAAAAAAAATAATAAATTGTAAAATATTTTCAAATACTATCCCAAAAAATAAAAAACTTTTAAAAGAAATACAAAATCTTAATGAATTATAAGTATTTTGTTCTTGAATATTACAAAATACTTATAATTCATTACGATTTTTTAATTCTTTTAAAAGTTTTTTATTTTCTGAGAATCGTTTTCAAAAATTGCAATCGCAGAAAATAGAAAAATCACGAAATCTCATGAAATAAAGTGAAATTTTATGTTTTAACATAACTAAGCAGAATAATAGAAAATAATTTTCTAAAGTGATTTCAAAAAAGAATACAATAACACTTTAGCAAAAGACCTCTACAGCCAATGTTTGATAAATAACTTTAATTCTATCTAACATTTTGAATAAATAAAAACTTTAAAGCTCAATTGCAATGGGAACAAAGTTTGTTGAAATAAAGTGCAAGTTTATGTTTAGAATTTTAAATATTTATGAAGAGATGCAGTTCAATGAAATTATTGTTTTATTAAAATGAGATGAGCCAGAGCTTTTAAGGCCTTCAGACTACGTTTAGTGAAATAGAAAAAGGAAGCTCTATAGCACATGATTCATCACTGAGATATATAGCAAAGCTATAGCTTATAAAACACCTTGCGCAAAGTATTTATTAGAGAGAGTAAAATGCTCACTCTCAAACTGAATGTTGAGGGGAAGTTTACGAGTGCATAAACATTTTATTGGGTTACGATATCCATGAAGGCAAAGTTATGAAGCACTTGTAAAGAGCATTAGCAATTTTAGTAGAATTTTTCGAAGCTTGCAGCTTCAAGCTGGATGGCTGCACTGTTGTGGCAAAGCCCAGCAAAAGCCACAGGAAGTATTCAGTAGCAAGGAAATGAGGGGGGGAGTGGCTAGAGAGGAGAACTGGCAACAGTGGCAACAGTGGCAACAGCAACAGCAACTGGTTGCCTTTTTTCAGCACGACCCAAAAGCCAGACAAATGTAACTAGAAAATCGATATGAAAAGAAGTTGCACAATCGGAAAGAGAAAGAGAGAGCGAGAAAACTGCGTAAGCGAAAGCGAGCAGCATGTGAAGCCAATGAATAACAAATAGTTGAGAGGAAAGTGGCAAGAGGCAAGAGGCAAGGGGCAAGGGGCAAGAGACAGTGGCGTCCAAACACCCGCAAGTTATGTCGAGTTCAGAGGGAGGCGCCGCGTCATTTTGGCGCCACTTTGTTTTATTTATGAATTCGAGTCGAGACATTTTAGTTTGTGGCGCAGTCAATGGGTCACAGCGGAGGGAAGGAGGGGGAGGAAGAAGAAGATGGGTCACAGCGGAGGGGAGGGGGAGGAGAATGAAGAAGAAGATGTCGCTGATCAGACAAAGAATGAGTGCGAATGCGAGTCTGACTGTGAATACGAATACGAATACGAATGTGAGTGCGAATGTCGCTCGTCTAAGAGGAACAGTTTTTATTGTTTGCTCAACTGATTTGCCAGAGCATTGGATGCCACTTTTATGGCCATGTTCAGTTCCAATTCTCCTCCATCCTCCCCCTCTCCCCACTCCCCTCCCCTTCTCTTTCGTTGTTGTCGTCGTCTTTTATTTGATATGCCACATCGAGCTGTAGCTATAGCTATAGCTATAGCTGAAGTTGGATTTGGGTCAGCCCCAGCATTCAGCATTCAGCAAGCCAAACAGCGAGGCAACCACACGCATATCCTTTGCAACCCATTTACAGTTATGTTACTGGCGTCGCTTCTGCTGCCGCTTCTGATGTTCTTTCCTCATGCTCTACACAACAAGTGTGGAGTCCATGCGCACTCGCATTGCTTTCAAGCACTTGCTTTTAAAGTTTTCAGAATTGCATAATTTAAAAGAAAAACTTATTTCATTGACTTATTTTTATCATTTCTAAACTGTTGACTGAATCTGCAGAAATTTAAGGAAAATGTTCTAATCGGAACATTTTAGTCATAAAGTAGTTGAATTAAAGAGAATATATTAGCAAAATAAAGCTAACAATAAAATAATCTTTTACCTCTTTCTTAAGTGTTGAATCTACAGAAAAAAGATGGATCAGAAAAGCAAATGTGTCTTTAAGAATTCTTTCCCTTTTGCTCTTGAAACTTAAGGACATGAAATTAAAAACGGTATCGGAAACTATTGTAGAATATTCGAAAAGTAAATGTATAAATGAGATAATATTTCACTTTTCTTTGAACTATAGCAACTATTAAAATGAAAGATGATCGTTTACTTTGCTCTTAAGTAAAACAAGTTGCATTAGTTTCATAAAATTTACTGTTGAAGAAAGAAAGAAATTTTAATTAAAAACTAAATCGGCAACTATTCTAGAATATTAGAATAGTAAATTCTTTCTTCTTTTTGAACTAACGAAACTATGAAAATTAAAAACGAGAATTCCTGGGAAAAACATCCAATTTCTTCAAATCTCTTTGCTTGATCTCTACCTATACTTTAACTAAATTAAAGATCTAGCTAAAATATAAAATGTTTGAATTGGAAATCGAAATTTCCTGCATAGTGTATCCACTCTTTTGTATATAGAAACTATCGATTAGTGCATTCGTAGTTCGTCATTTAAAGCAAACTTTTTTGCTGCTCTTTTTTTGTGTTTTGTCAGTCAGCTTTATTCACGGAAATTGAATTGTTTTTCACAATTTTGCATTGCGTGGTGGGGGCAGACAATGAAATTGTCAGCGTCGTCGACTTTCTTGTAAACAACTTTTGCGTGGGACGAGAGAGAGTCCTTGTTAAGGATATAGCAAAAGGGAGGGGAGAAGATAGTGGGTTAGGTGACACAGATTTGTTTGGCGTGGCTGTTGACAAACTTGTGATGAAGTATTAATAACGCACGCACAGCGAAAACTTTTGGCACACAAAACTTACTTTTAGTCATCTCGCTGTCACTTTTATTGTGTATTTTTATCTTTATACTATATCTGAGTATCTGAGTAGTGGGAAATATTCAAGCAGCAAAGTCGTGATTCACTTTTATTGATTGTGCCAGACTGATGGACGACTCGTGGCCTCTTTTACGACCCATTCGCAAGGTGAAGTTCCATTTGATTAGCCACAACACAGAAGGAGAGAGATTCTTCTTCTCAATCTCTCTGCCCTTCTCTCTCACTCTCATTAGAAATGAGTTCGGGATTCCTTTTGGGAGACAAGTTGAAAAGCTTAAAAGTCAGCACGTGACAATGAGACCCGAAATGTGTTTTCCATTCAAACATTCAAACGTGCAGCCATTGGGCATTCATTCATTTGCACCAACACCCATTCATTCAGGCATTCATTCATTCATTCGTTCATTCGTTCGACATTCGTTCGCTTTCGGCTCTTTTTGGGGTCGCACTAAAAATGTCAGGAAAATCGACAAAAAGCCGCAAAGAAAAAAAGCGTTGCGGATAGCTTTAGGGGCAAGAGGAGGTAGCATAATGTGTGTGGCAGCGACAAGTTGCAGCCGCAGATCTAACGACAATTCCAGATGCTCAAAGTCTCGCCTCTCTCTGTGTTTCTCTTCGCTTCTATCTCAATGGCAGGTGGCCAAGTTAATTGCCATCGTTTTGCCGCAAATTGCGCTCGTCACACAAAAGCTTGCCGCCCTCAGTTCCCGCCTCTTCTTCCCCTTTTAGTGTCACTGTCTCTGCCTCTGGTCAAACTGCTTTAATTGTAGTCATGGCACTGCACTTTTTATTGATTTTCAGCGAGAGATACTTGAGTGTCTCCCTTCTCCTCTCTCTCCGTCTCTGTCTTCTTTCTGTCTCTTTCCCCACTCCCTGCGCCGCTTGCCAAAACTGTTTACAGGGCCAAAAACTTGTTCAATACCAAGCCAAAGCACTTGAACTTGAGTTGCCAAGTTGCTTATCAAATCGCCAATTTGGGTTAGAGACCCTCTAGAAAATGCCTCGGCTTTTCAATTGGTTCACAGTCTCAAGTAACCCAGAGCAAGTCTCTATAGCGAGGGCAGAGTGTACTCTTTGCTCGTGTTTACATTCGGTTATGCTACACTCATTACACTCATTAACCGTGCTCATATGTTCACATGTTATTCACGACGAGTGAAGTGAGTGCCGCGGCATGATTTTGATATACTTTTGTTGACTTTGCCATAATTAATACAGAGTCTGAATAGTTGGGGTAATTGCTTGTATTTTTTCACGTTTAAACTTTGAAGCAGAAAATTGTTTTGAAAATTAACTGCTTTGTTGTAAATTATCTACGATTATGTGACAATAAAACACAATCTGAAAATATTGACATACTAAGTATTTAAGTTTTTCATTTTAGATATTTTTTAAGAGCATTCAGTAAACAAACTTGAACTTTAAATTTGTGTTTAGGGAGCCAAAACATGATTCTTTTTAATGAAGTTTACTTCGAATACTTCGAGGAAAGTCATGAGTGTCTTTATATTGAATATTTATATCAAAACATGTTGATTTACTATTTTAATTATAAGAATTTCATACTATTTGTATTCACAACGAAACTAGAAGATAATTCCTATTTGAACATTGAATATTGTTAACATTGAACATTGAACATTGAAGATAATTCCTATTTGAACATTGAATATTGATACTATAAAAGATAAAGCACTTTTCTACTTTAGCCCATAAAATATTCTTGTAAATTATGAATATGAATATCATTTCATTATCTTTTTTTTCTCCTTCAGCGCACATAATATTCTTGTACAAATACATCAAATTCAAGGATAATATACTCTATCTTCACTAATCATTTTGTTTTTCCATCATTATGAAATATTTATCTTAGCCTGTGGTATAGCAAACTTCTTAGCAAATTCCTTACCTTTACTTTTATTACTGATAAAATTGTGTAGCAGTAAGTTATATTTATGAAATATAGCATTTAAGGAAAATGAACTAGCAAACTCTGTTAGTTTCAAAATTAGTTTTTACTGTATATCTCCTCAGCAGCTGTTATTCTAGCAACTCATCTCAACATGCTCTTCTCATAATTTGGTAACTTGCTAAATGCTCGCCTGCAATTTTGTGAATTCGTTTCTTTAATTCGTGGAATGTGACAACTATAAATGTTTGTGCTGTTATCAGATGTACTTTAATGCAATTGAGTTGCTGCTCAAGTGCTTTTTCGACAATCCCTCCTCAAACTAAGATAGTTGAAAAGTCATTTACACAGAACTCATAACTCAATTGTCCTTGCGGCACTCAACACGCCTCAATTGTTGCATGGCAACATGAAATTTAAATTGTGTGTTTGCCTATTGGCCATTCAACACAATTTGTTTGATAAAGTGTCAAAATTTCTGAGTGTGTGCCACAATATGACAACAACTCAATTAAGACAGGATGCACATTCGACAAAAATCTCACCTCGAGGTAGGCAGGTAAAGCGAATGTGCCTCGTGCCTCGTGTTGCACTTAGTTACGCAACATTTGCCACGATCCCGAGATAAGCGTAGAGAGGGAAGGAAAAAGAAGAAAGTGCGCTGCGTAGGCGTTTTGACAATTTTTTATTTGTTAATTTAAATGCGTTTCCTTTTTGGCACCCACTCAACAAAAAAAGACAACTAAAGTGACCTTCGACCTGGACAGCTGCTTATCCTGCCTGCGCTTATCCTGCCCCCGTTTCGTCCTTTCTCCTTTGTGCCGACACTCGACACTCTATTAATTAATTGCCGCAGACAAAACTCGGTATCTATGTCCTTAAGTATGCATGTATTTCCATGTCGTCTGCCTCCCTCGCTCTCTGCTTCCCTCACTCTCTCCTTCCCGCTATCGTCTACTGCTGTCCCCGGTGTTAGCTCATTAATTTAGTATCCTATTCTACAAGCTACTGCCCCCCCTTAGTCTCCCCTCTTTCTCTATTGCTCGACACGTGTGCACATTCTACAAATAAAGAAAAAGCCATCAACTAGAGGTTGCTTCTCTCTCTCTCTCTCTCTCTCTTCTTTAACTCTCCCTGACTCCTTCTTCTTCTTCTTCACGTCCAGTCGAGTCTCCGGTTTCAGTGGCGAGTGCCGTAATTAGTTGTCGCCCAGGAAATTGCTCTGAACTTGCCCGTCAACTAAGCCACCCAAGCTCACACTCCACACCAACTACAGGGTATCTCTGCACTGAATTATTAAAGTCACAAACTTTGTGCCCAAAATCCGAAGGAAAGGAAAGGGAAGGGAGGAGCAACGAGCATCAAAGAGTTGAGTTGAGAGTTGAGAGTTGACCCGGTTGTAACCCACCTGTAAAAGCGATTATTCAGGGCTTAGATTCAGTTAGCCACAACAACAAAAGTCCCAAAAGGGGGCCAGCTGAGGCAATAGTTTGTAAAGCAAAGCAAGGAACAAACAGCCCAAAGTCAAACAATGCCTCCCTCCTTCCCCCTTTCCCTGGCTTTGCCGCCTTTTGTTGCTTTATCAACAGCAGAGTAAAGTCGAACAAGAGAGGGAGAGAGAAAAGGGAGAGGAGAGGCAAACAGTTAGTCAACTCCCGCGTGTAGCATGAACAGATTAGAAATGGGAGTTGTGTCCAGAGCAAGTCGTTAGCTGTATGCTCAGCCCCAAAAAAAAAGAGCTAAAGCTTGTTTGTCTGGGACTTAGAACTGAGAACACACAGAGAACGGAGCTTAGAAGGAAGAACGAAGCTTGACAGACGGAGAAAGTAGAGATTACGGAAATGAAAGATTACCACATGAAAAGGACTTTCATAGAGTTGAGCATTAACTATCATAACACAATAATTAGAATACATTGAACACCGACAGCTTTAGGAGAGGAGATACTCTTGGGTATTAGAGGATTAGATATGCCATTTTAGGAACAATAATCACATTTCCTAAATATTCCTATTAAAGCTTAGTCTATCTACTTTTAAAATGTGGCAAACTTAATCCAATATTCGTGCTAACCCGCTTGGAAAAAGTGCCGTAAATTTGTTGTCGTGGCAAAGTTTTATTGCCGCGGGCAGTTTGATGGAGTCTAAACGCTGCTGAAGCTAGAGCCTCGAATCCTAAATCCTCATTTTACTCCTTGGCCAGCTGCCTGGCTCTTGGCCCAGAGAAGACAAAAGCGGAAAGCGCAAAAATTAAATTTAAGCTGATTTGAGATTTATGAGCGAGCCAAGCGACGTGACGCGGCTCAGACAGCGACAGTTAGAAAGAGAGGGGGGAGAGATGGAGAGAAAGAGAGGGAAGGCTTAGAGGGAAGCGTCGCAATTGTTGCGTTGCGTTGTTGCATGAACGCAAAATGTTGCCAGTTTCGCAGTTGCACGCAGTTTTCGCATTTCTCTCCGCGAGCTCCCGCCCTCATCTTCTTCTTTTTCTCAAGTTGAAGAGCGAACAAATTTTTAATTAAAACTTTGCGTGTGTCTGTTTTTTTTTCATGTCTTGCCAAAAACGAAAAAAAAACAGAAGAAAAAGCTAAATGAAAACAGAACCGAGAGCAGGAAAAACTTGAGAAAAACTTAGGAATTGAGCGAGGAGCTGATGACGTCGACTCGAAGCTTGAAGCCTGAGCTGCTTGGGCTTAGTCAACTTTTTTATTGGCCAAATATTGGCCATAATTAAGGCGATAAAAAAAGAGAGACCGAACTCCATCTCCATATACATCCTGACTATAATTATTTCTCCTCTCTCTGTCTCTGCTCGGCTCTATCTATTCGTTTCTATTGCTGCCCTTTTGGTGACTTTTAATTTGCATTTTAATTTATGGCGCCTATAACTTTTATCGTCGTCGTTTGGCTAAGCAATAGCCTTATTCTTGGCCAAAAGGTCAAGAGAGAGACACACAAATAAGAACGATAAAACAGCTGTTGTTGGATTACCCCGAAAAAGATCTTCCTGCTGAAGGCAATTAGCAGCGAGGTCAAAGGGCTCATCGATAGTCCCAAAGTCGTCGCTCAACCTGATAAGACAAGCCAGAAATAACAGCCAGAAGAGAGGAGACGGAAACAGTTAACAGTGAAAGCAACAGCTGTGGAATGAGTCGCTTAAGGGCGACAAATGTTACCAAAGTGTCGCCTCTTTTTTTTCTTAAACGGCGGTTAGAACAAAGACACAAAATACTCTTTGAGCTAATGACAAACACAACGTGTGGGATCTGCAAGTCAATCAAGGCAACTCAAGTTGGAGCAGATGATCAATCTCTTTTGGGCACCATTTGTATAAAATCTATCTTTTGTTACTAATGAAAAGAATCTTTGAATAGTGTCAAGTGTAAAAAAGACGTCAGCAGAAGCTAAAAACAGTAGCAAGAGTAATTAATAGATAGCTTATTTTTACATTCAAGCACATCAAAAACAGACAAAGAAATGATAAAGTCCAATATATATCAAAATCTCACTTATCGGCCTAAATAGCAAAGAAAGAAATTGGGAATTGAGTGTAAAAATGGGAAGGGAAGAGCAAGACTACATAAACACAAACTCTCTTTACATTAAAAAACATTAAACACAATGAAAATAATTCCACAAATGCGAGTATATCACCTAATCTCACTTAAGGGCCTCAACTGGGTCAGAAAGAAATTTGGAATTGGGTGTAAAAATGTTAAGGGAACAGCAAGACTAATAAATACATATTCTTTTTACATTAAAAACATCAAACTCTATGAGAATAAATACACAAATGCGAGTATATCACTTAATCTCACTTAAGGGCCTTAACTGGAAAAGAAGCAAATTGGGGATTGGGAGTAAAAATGTTAAGAAAAGCAAAGGCAATTTGATTTGCGTTAATCACTATTTCCGCAACATTTCTTTTCCTCTGCAAACATATGCCACAAAGTGAATAAATGAGTGGCCCTTAAGTGCAAATTTCTTTAACCAATGTGACATACATCTCAGCACATTAAAATTATAAATTAAGAAGAATTTGGAAGGATTTCGAAGAAATATAGGTGCACTTCAAAAAAACAATTAATTAACATTACTAATGTGAGCTTAGTTGAAGTAAATTCACATTGATTGATTAGAATTAACTATGCAAGTTTATAAATTATATCAAAATTCTGCTGCTCTGAATTTCAACTCAAATTTAAAGCGCTGTAACTTGCCACCTCTGCTTGCGGCGCTTCCCTTTCGTCACTAGCTGGTTGCAAGTGCCACAAACTAGCAGCGTAGCAATAGCAAAATAGCAGAGTAAAAGAGTATCGAAATAACAACTGGCAATAATGTTTGAGTCTCCTAATGAACACATGTCAATTAAGCCAACGACACTGGACGCTGCTTGTTGCAAGTTGCACGTTGCGCAGTGTCCAGTTGCTGTTGCTGCTGCTGCTGCTGCTGTGGCACTCAGTGGATCAGTGGAATGAATTATGTGGCAGTGGCAGTGGCAGACATGGCTCGCGTGCCGTCGCAACGTCGACGCCTTGTGGCCGACTCCGACTTATTACGTCTACGCACTCCGCAGGGGGGAGATCACACAGAAGCGAGGAGGAAGGAGGGGAGGGAGTTGTGGTAAATCTCTCTGACAAGTTTCCCCCGCAACAACTAAAGTTGCAAGTGTCTCGCATTTCAGGCAAGTTGCCGCTGCCTGATTTATGTCGCCGCCGAAGGAAAAATGTCGCGGGTGTTGCGTGTCGCCTCCCCCTCCTCCTCTCTCCCTCTTCCACCCCTCCTCAACACCCACTCTCTAGCCAGCTCAAGTGACATGAGACTGAGACTTCGACTTTGACTGGTCAGTTGTGTATTGCAGTTTTGTGGTCAGCATTTTGGGGCAAGCGATTTCCGCTTTAATGTAATTTTGACAACAAACACACATCAGCGCCAAAAAGGGGAGGGGGTGGGAAGGGGAAGGGGATTGTCCTCATCATGTTACGAGGAAATGGCACTATAAATCTCAACTCAACTCAACTCAACTCAACTGAGATGAAGTCAACTCTCCACTCTCAGCTCTACATTTACAGTAGCCGATTTGCGAATGACGTTTGATGGCTGCAATTCGATTCGATTCGATTCGATGCGAATCGATTCACATCGCTTTGCAACGCGATTCGATTGGATTTCATTGGCCAAGTCAACGTCAACGTTAGCCAAGTTTGTCTGTTTTTTTTTTGTTTTTGTTGGCTACCTGGTTGCCTGCTCCCTGCTGCCTGCTCCAGCTTATCATGCGATTTGTTTTCCATGTTTGATTTATCTGATTTGCAGCGGCATTCGCTACTCGCTACTCACTATTCACTATTCATACTCACACACATTCACACTCAGTCTGACACTCACACTCACAGTTGTTGTCGGATTCGATTACGGCGTACCAAGTGGCATTTAGTGCGGTTTCTGATAACACCAAAATGGTGATTAGTCGACCATCGGGTTTCGCTTTCGCTTTTCCCCTGAAAACTCTGCTCGAGTTGCACCACAAAACCAAAAACCAAAACAGCTGTGTCTTCAAACAAATCACTAAGGTTCTAACATTTGAAAACAAAAGCTTTACAAACACAAAATAAAGTAAAAAAAAAGTTGAAATAATTCATTTACAAATTCCAAAAGCTTCGCTTTTAAAAGATCATTAATGAAGCTTCAAAGCATTAACTACTCCTAACCTAGCTTTCATATACAAACACTTTGTAAGTGGATTAAAGAACACAATCATTTACCTTATTGCTTTTAAGTCAGAAAAAATGGCAATCTTATGCTTAAATAATAACTACAATTGGAAAAAACATAAACAAAACAGCTGTGACCCAAAACGAATCTCTAAACTCAGAATTTTCCAAAGTTCATTAATAGTTTTCAGCGATTTGCAGAGAAAAGCATTGAAAGCACAATTAAATGGCAGATAATAATAAAATATGTAAAGCAAAACAAATTGCGAAAGTTTCTCTCCGAAAAGCTCATCAAATAAGCTTTAAGCTTTATGAGTCGATAAAAGCTTAGTCAGAAAATCAAGATAGCAACCTTATGCTTAACTACCAAATACAATTGTCCAAAGCAGAAGCTCATTAAATTTCACTTGTGATTAATAGCTTCACTATTAATCCTTTTGCAGCTTCAAGTTCAACAAGCTGCACATTTAATAACCATATGAAAACTTTCGTGATTAATCCTAATCAATCAGCACTGGCAAAAGACTAGAATTGAAAAGAAAAACCCGTTTCGTTTCGCATTTGCAATTCGAATTGGATTTGGAGTCGGCATAAGAATTAGCATTGGACTTGAATGCGATGTTATCAGGCCATAAGCGACGCCTTTAAGTCTGGGCCATTATCGCAACGCTGCGGGCCACGGCGGCAATAAAACTTGCAATGTTATGACCCAAGCAGTCATAAACTGGCCACCAAATGATTCAATACTTGATTCATTGATGCATTGAGTGCTGCACTCACAAAGACACGTGGGGGCAACTTGCGTCAACAGGCCAAAACAGCAACTGAGATTGAAACTGAGCTAAAGACGGAAAACTAAAGAGACAGAAAGAATTACGAGAGAAAAACTTCTGTTGCTTGTTACTTGGGTCAAAGGGTGCGTTGCGTTATGAAATTGAAAATGTGATTGATTAGCGCAGCGCGTTGATTGATGACGGACGCACAACAGTTGCTAATAGAGTGTGCCACACGGCGGCATGCCACAATGCCAGACAATGCTCCCTACTCCCACAAACACACACACACACACACACAACTCTCTTATCAATTCAGTTTTGTTTCCACCATCGCAACGAAACAATGCAATATTGGAACGTGGTGAATCTGAGGAATGCACTGCGAGAAATTTTGGGGAAACTACTTCAGTAATAAATTCAATTCGATTCTTTTTGAAATGAATTATTGAAAGAAAATCAAAACATTGGATGAAAAAATATTATATGCAACCTATTTTAAAGTAAAATTAAAAAGTTTCAATTACTTAAGTTATTCTAGCAGAAATAGTCTATATAAATGGTCTATACTAATCATAAAAAGACTTTATGCATAAATATCTAATAACGGAATACACTGAGGGAAATCTAGAAAGATTCTCGAAATAAGTTTTTCTAGGAAATTCAAAAACTTCATAAAAAAGCCAAGTTCTTTAACAACCTTTTCTCATTATTCTCAATTTTAAATAAATGGGTTTAAATCACTTTTTTAATTTAAAAAAAACCAAAAATTCCAACACACTCATAGATATAAAATTTTGTGAACTGCACTTACCCCTCTTTTAATTTCCCTGCGGAGCAGAGTTCACTGATATATTTCACAGTTAGTCAGGCGATTCTGAAAATATATAGAATAAAATAAACTAATTAATCAGCATAATGAATTGTAATGCAAGCGCAATATCGCAATATGCTAAACTGAAATGCTGAGTAAACAAATGGAATTAAATTGTATTTTTATTTTATCAGTTCTCAGTTCTAGAACCGCAGAGAATTATGAGCATAAAGCAATGAATATACATATGTATATATTTATGTATATGGAAGTAATTGATGTGTATGCCACGAATAGCGCAATAAAAGCGAAATTTAAATAAACAATAAAACGTGGAGAAAAGCGAAAAGAAAAATCGTAATAATGTAAATGGAAATACAAAATAAAATATGGGAAATGACAATACGAATGAATACGAGTGTGAATACGAATGGCATTCGGAATGCAGATAATAATAATGCTCGCTTTCAGTTCAGTTCAGTTCGATTCTGTTCTGTTCTGTTCCGTTCTTCAGCAGTATTCTCCGGGGTCTTTGGGGGGTCGTTAATCGTTCGCAGTTCGCAGTTCGCGCTTCGCAGTTCAATTTGTCGCGTCAATTCGAAACGGGGGGCGGCGTTAATTATTATTATTATGAGTTCCTATCGAACGCTTGTGGATCACGCTGATACGTGCAACACGCTGGCAGGTGCATGCGGTGCAGGTGGCAGCGAAACGTCGCTGGCCATGGCTGCGGCCACAGCATCGCCAACCGCACTGCATCGCATGATCAAGTATTGGCGGAATAGTTCCGGCAAGATTCCCGGACTGCGGAAGAGCGAAAGCTTTGCGGATTATCGTCGCCACTCGGGATCAGGCACCTTGCCCCATCACCGCCAGGTGGCGCAGTATCAGCGACTCGAGAGCTATGACGAGAGCAAGCTGACACAAATGCGGTGAGTCGAATACAGTGAATTTTATTGTTGCTTTCAAATATGCCGACACGCCCCCCCCCGTCCCACCCACACAGCTGCATTCAAATCTGCAGCCAAAAGTGGGGCATGCATATTTGCTTTAGCTATTGTGGATGTTGTTGTTGTTGTTGTCGTTGGCGTTGGCTTTTTGGCCTATTGCCAGCAACAGTTGTTTCCTCTGCTTCCCACTATAACCCCCTCTCTCTCACTCTCTCTCCCTCCCTCTGTCGCTGTCTTATCAGCTGCAACTCCAAAACTGCCACTTGCGTTATCAGCAGCAGCAGCGGCAGCAGCAACAACGCTGTATGTGACCACACACACTACAATAACAACAACACAACAACAACAACAGCTGGCGAGGCTGTTGATAAACGCAAGCAAGCGAACAAGTGCACAACGCCGTCGCAGTCGACGCCACGTCTGTGGATGGCATTCGCTTATGCGTATGCAAGTGTATAGCAAGTCTCTCTATAGTATGTGTGCGTGTGTCTGACTGAGAGTGAGAGAGCGCTCGGCTGCTCTCGCTGTTTTGCTGCTCACGCATGCTTTGGCGTTGATTTCGGACAGAGCGAATGCTTCCAGCATCCACAGCAGACAATCGACATCCACACTGCTTGCGCGTGGTGGAGCTTACAGCTGTGTGACACTACTGAACAAGTGTGCGGCTATTTTCTGATTAGAAATGTTGGAATTTCATCTTCAGACTTGTAATGAATGAATGGAGTTATAATGAATGAGTGAGAATAATGATTATTTCTGTTGAATTTGTTGCTGTTGTTATTATAAATCTGCAGTCACCAATTATCATTAAACATTCCTTCATATACTATGCAATTCATACAAATTGTAAATCAATTGATTAGAAGCTATCATTACTTCGTAATTCATAGATTGTAAAACAAAACTATTTTATCGTATTGTGTTTGTTTCGCAATAACAACTGTCTAGACAGTCTTATGAATTATTTTCCCCATCGCGTAGTGTAAAAACAACTGTTTATGTTTTCATTCCAGAGCGAGAGGAAGAGAGCACCTACAGATTTCTTGTGCTCTGTGCTCTCTCGCAAACTGTGCTTGCTTAAGTCTGCGTGTATGTGTGCTTTGCTGTTGGCATTGGTGTTGGTGTCCCATGCCGGCCGTTGAGAGTTTGTTTTTGTTATCTTTGCGGAGCGGCAAAGTAAAGCACAGAAAAGCAAAGCAAACGTTTCGCCGCATTCTGCATACTTTTAGGGTAAAGCGAAACGAAAGAAACTCAACTCGGGCGGGGTGGGGAAGTAAAGAGTGTGGAATGAGAGCTATGCAAATAGCATTGCACTCGAAAGTCTTTTGGGCCTTTGAAGCCAGCCGCAATGCATTGTTTTGGACTCTGTCGGCTGGACTCTTGTTTGCATTGGCTAATGCGGGCCTCTCATTCTCCGCTCTGTTTCTGCTTTGGCTTTTGCTTCTGCTCTGCTTGCTTTATTTACAGTCTGCCAACTGTGAACAGGCGGCGGCGGCGGCGGCGGCGTCGGCGACAATAATCGCTCGCGTTTGTAATGTAAATGTAAATAAATGTAAATGTAAATAAACAAGAATGCGCCCCCATGCAACTGCCACCGCTGAATGCCGCATGCAACTCCCACACTCTCGCAACCCTCTGCTAAACTGCAACTGCACTTGCTTTTAGTTCAACACAAACACAAACAGACAGAGAGAGAGAGAGAGAACGAAAGACGACCACGCTTAACGGTTGTTGTTATTCCAGTTGCTGAGAGTTTCGGTTGTGGAAGCTATTCCCTCGCTCTCTCTCATTCTCTCTCTCTTTGGTTTGTGGAACCTGAAATCTGAGCTTCGTGCGCCAGCCAGCAGCGCAAGCAGCGCAGTTGGGGCAGCAACGGCAGCCGCATCAGTCCAATTGGCATTTCAGTTTCGTTTTGATAATCGACTCGTGTGGGCGTCGAGAACGTGTCGTCGTCGTCGCCGTCGCAGTCGCTGTCGCCGTCACAGTCGTCGTCGTCGTCGTCCTTTTTCGTCGTCGTCGTTGTCGTTGTTATTGTTGTTCTCGTTGTCGTCTCAGTGTCTGGAGCCGAACAGCGTCGAACATCTAATTTCGCCGCCGATTTCGCTACATTCAAAATGTGTGAGTTGTTGCTGCGCTGTCCGTGCAACAGCAACACCGCAACTAGCAGCAACTACAGCTGGGGCAGCAACGCATCATTTGCAAATTAGCAGCAGCAGCAACAGTTGCAGGCAGCAACCAACAAATTCGTTGAACGAATTGTCAAAATAAAAGAAAAGAAAAACAACAAGACGAAGATAAAGCTTAAATTCTTTAACCTGTGAGTGTTATTCGATTGTGAGTGTGAGTGAGTGTTTGTGAGTGTGTTGCTAATTTGCGTGCACATTCTTATCAGCAACAACATCGCAACAGCGACAAAAGAAGCGAAGAAGAAGAAGTGCAAAAGAAAGCTGACAAAATGATCGAGTGTGGAATTTGCCCAAAAGCGAGAGAAAGAAAGAGAGAGAGAGAGAGAGATAGCAAAGCCGGCACGCGTTGAAAAGTGAAATTAAACAAAATACTTGAAAAGTTTTCAATTGCAACACACAAAAGTGAATCAAAAAATGAATTGATATGAAAAAGGGTTGTCAACAACAACAACAACAACTACAACAAATCAACAACAACAATAAACGAAAGTGTTTCGACCACTTTTGTGATTAGTTACGAGTGAAATTTTTATTAACCAACAAATTACAAAAGTGTCGTTGATAATTGTGCAAAAACAACAACAACAACAACAACAGAAAGCACTCCACAAAACAATAATAATCATAATCGAGTTGACCAATAAAAAGCAGCAATAGCAACAACAGTGGCAACAACTTAACAGCTCCAAAAATAAAAAAAAAAAACAGAGACGAAGCGCCAAAAAAGCAGCGGCAACAACAAAACAACAACAACAATGAATAAATCGCAGCTCATTTGCCATTCACCGGCTCAGCTTGTCATTTGTCAATTATTGTTGTTTATTGCTTTTGTTGTTGTTGTTGTTGTTGTTGCTGTTGTTGCATTCGATTGAAATGCGTCACGCGTGATTGTTACGTGTGTTTCTTCTCCATCAGCTCCATCTCTTCTGTTTTTTTTATTTTTAATTTTTTATCGCTGCGATCGCATTGAATTTTGATAAATGTGCAGGCTACACACAAAGTGTGAGTGTGAGTGTGGAATGTATTCGTGAGTGTGCCTGGCTTATTGATGGAGTGCTTTTTTCATTGCTGTCGTTGATAGCTCTGAGATTGATCAACAAGTGGGCAATACATCTTGGGATATCATCGCAGAGCTTGACAAATGCCTCAACAGCTTGAGAGCTTGAGAAGCTTGAAATACACCGAAAAACTTGAAATTTCAATTGATTGATCTATGATTGATGCGCACAGTTCTTTCTAGATAAGCTGTGTAAAAGATTTGACTATCATAAACATTGAACTTTAATAGAATGTTTTACCCTAAAATGTAATTGATTGTTCTGCGATTGATGAATAGACTGATAAGCATAAAAAGCACCCAAGAACTTGAAATTTCAATTGATTGATCTGTGATTGATGCGCACAGTTCTTTCTAGATAAGCTGTATAAAAGATTTGACTATCATAAACATTGAACTTTAATAGAATCTTTTACCCTAAAATTTAATTGATTGATCTGCGATTGATGAATAGACTGATAAGCATAAAAATCACCGAAATACTTGGAATTTCAATTGATTGATTTGCGATTGAAGCACTACGATTGCTAAAGTTCTTTCTAGATAAGCTGTGAGATGATTTACACAGCAAATTGAAAGAGTTTACCAAAATAAACATTGTACTTAAATATTTTCAACAATTGTGAGCGAACATTTTACCCTAAAATGCATTTGATTGATATGCGATTGATGCACTCGCTGTAAATGTGCTTCGCTAAACATTTCAAAACGATTAGTATTGAGTTTTAAATAAAACATAGAATTAAATTACCAAGAGTGACTAGAGATTCTATTCTCCTCATTGAATTCAAATTCAATTTCCATTGTATCATATTCGGTTCAAATTTAATCTTATCGATTGCTGAATTGTCGTTTCATTTGTTAATTAATTTCACTTTGTTGAATTGTGACATCGACTTAAAACTCTTGAGCATGTTGTATTTTATCTGCTTATCACATTTAAAGACTTGCTAATTATAATTTATATGCAATTCTCATTTCTCTTATTGTTTTGCAATATAATTCAAGTTCAATGTTAAGGTAAAGTTCAATCTTATTGATTTCCAGTATTTTCGATTAACTTTTCAGTTAGTTTCACTTTATCGAATTTGGGAATCTTTATAAAAATTCCTTGTGCTTTGCGCTTTTTAAAGGCGGTCAATCAACTTCCAGATTTGTCGTCATTTTTTAGCATCCTCATCTCTCTCTCTCTCTCTCTCTTTCTCTCTTCCCTGCCAATTTCCTTTTTCCGCATTGCAAATATGCAAATTAAACTTTACGCATTTTTTCGTGTGCCGTTTAATATGCAACGCGTTGTTATTGTTGTTGTTTTTGTTGATTGCTAGCGGGCATTTTTTTTTTCTTTTTTGCAACATTGCCAACAGAGTCCTCAACACACGTGAATTTCTTTCAAACGGGTTTGACATGATACACCCTGTGCTTGTTGTTATTCTCGTTCTCTCTGTCTCGCTCACTCTTGCTGCTGTTGTTGTTGGTTTTCGTTTTCGATTGCAAACATTGCACATTGCATTTATTGGCATGATTTTTAATTTTTCTTGTTTTTTGGCATTTTTTCCAGTTGTTGGCGAATTTTCACTCGTGTTTCTTTTGCCGCAGCTGCAACGCGAAATTTGCTGCTGGAATTTTTGCAATACGCTTTTGGGGCGTATTTTTTATGTGTCTCCATTTTTTTTCTTCTCATTGTATTGTGCTCTGTTTTTGGTCAATCTTTGTTCTGTTTTCGTTGTGGCCTGTTGCTTTATTCATTTGCAGTCGCTTGCAGCGAAAGGTAAACGGCAGCACATCAAATATTTATTCACGAGTGTATTCACAATTCACGCGTCGCCTGCAATGAACTTCATCAACTGGCAAATTGCCTTCAAAGCTCAACAGATGAGCGGCAATAACAAAAACAAGTAGAGTGAAGATGATGAAGAAGAAGAAGAGCAAAAGTAACAGCTGCTTTTTGGTCACTTTATCTGGTCATTCATTCATCGCCATCTCCTTCTGGCGTGCACACTAGTCGCCCCCTCTCTCGCACACTCCACCACTCCAAAGCCGCCCATCAATTGTCTTGTCATCGCTCAATGCTTTTGCTTTTGCTTTTGTTGTTGTTGTTATGTTGTTTTTGCCGTTGCTGCTTGACCGAAAGTTCAAGTTGAAGTGCAGCCAGCTGAAAAGCTCAGCCTACGTCGCAGCCACAGCCACAAACACAGATTGAGCTTTGAGCGCAGACGATGACTCTGCAGTGTCGTTCGTTCTCCCTGTCCCTCTTCCGATCTCCCGCTCCCACAAACCCAACCACCAAGTGTCGTTTGTTTGCGTTGTCCTCTTGCCGTGTCATTCGCCTGCATTGATTTTGGATTTCGATGCGATGCTTTTTTGGTCGCTGTTGCAAATTTACCGTTTTGCCAAAAGCGTTTTGCTCTGTCGCTTATCTTTCGCAGTAGTCTCCCAGCCCTCTGTCCCCCTCGTTCCCGCTTGCCTACAGCATGCAGACAGACACGCAGAACACACGCGAATTTAATTTATGGGGCGTGCGCGTTCGTTGGCCCAGTGCCAAATACAGCGGGGGGAAGAGGAGGAGGAGGAGGGAGAATAGTCTGACCAAAAGGAATGAGGAGTGGAGTGTACTTTTAGCTAGCGAGAACGAGATAGACGCTGTTTTCGTATTTGATATTCGCCTCTCGCCTGCCGTGTATTTTGTATGTTTACTTTAATTGCCTTTGGCAGCGAGTATACAAGAGAAGGAGGAGGGGAATTAGTACTCTATGTGTACGTATGTGTGTGTGCGCGTGTTTGTTTACGAGCTGTTTACACCTGTGCCCAAAGTCTTCACTTCACTTCGCTACGCTCCGCTCCTGTATTTGCCTTGCCCGCTTCTTCTTTTCAATATGAAATATATATTCCATGTAATATTCCAGGGATTATGTGAAACACATGCGAAGGTCAGTTTCCACTTATTTCTACACTGTTGACTTAAAGTTTTAGAACTTTTTAAGGTTGACCATTTGGGGTAGTCGAAGGTCAGCAGCAGCACACTGAGTACGCACAATGTGTGAAATTTCAACAGTTGCTGCCAAAATTACGTGTAAACATTGTTCGATATTGTCTGAGCAACTAGCTAGCAACTAAAATAAAAAGTCGCTTATCAATTGAAAGACTCTTCTAGTGTTGGGTATTATCGCAGCTAATTAATCGCCCGATAACTGTGTCAAGTGCTTGACACACTCAAATATTTGTTTGCCCTTCTTTCACTCACACTCACTCCCAATCTCTCTCTCTCTCTTTCTCTCTCCCGCTGCGTCAACATTTCGCAATCTGATTTCAGTTTCTTTTGTCGTCGTCGATACGTCATTTCGCCTTTGGTTTCTTTTGTTGGAACTTCGAACCTCATTCCCTTTCCCCTGTCTCTCTCCCCCTCCTCCCGCTAAGTGTTACGCCTAACGGTAAACATAAGAATTCAACTTAAATTGAGTCAACGCTTCAACTATAAATACTCTGTGAATGCCCAGTTTGCTGGTTTCCTTATCAGCTCACCGCAGCGTAGGAGGTGGAGGAGGTGGAGGTGTTAAGGTAGAACTTGGGAGGTTACCACACACTTTTGATATATAGGTTTACAAATTGGTAACATGCTGCCTTGTGACTCACTGTGTGAAGTAAACATAGAAATCGCCTGAGGTAATTCCAAGTTTCGTTTTCTCAATTTCCCCCGTTTCCCAGGATCCCTCGATTCCCTTGAGGCCTTTGCCAACATTTTACGCTCTGCCAAGTTGCAGAATTTCTTTCAAGTTTCTCCCCCGATATAATACCCTGCAGAATGAATCAGTGAGTCAGTCTTCTAGGTTCTATTAAATGAATGTTAAATGCTTCATATTTACACTCAATTCCGAGGTTAGGGTATCTTTAGCATCGTCTTGCCCCGGAGGCTGAGTTTTGAGTTCCCAATGTTTGCTGTCTGCTTCTTGGTATTTTTGATTCTGGGTTTCCGTGTTACAGTTACACGTGTTTAAATATTTATGCCTTGACAAATTTTGTAAACAGAATTCCTATTTTTTGTTCTGCTTTTTTTTTGGGGTCGTCGCACACACTGGCATTTTCCATTTCCATTTTCCAGTTGCCAGTTGCGAGTTGTCTGCCACTTTGACTTTGCCCAGCATCGACTTTGACTTCTCTCGGGTGTTCAGAGTTTGGTGTTTGGTTTGCTTTGCGACTGTCCACAAACAACAACAGAAACAGCAACAAAAACAGAGCAGCAGCTGCCGTCAGTTGGCAAAAGAACAACAAATATGTTTCGTTGTGTAATGTTACAGGAATTTGTAAATTTATCTGGCAATTGAGACAGTCTCTCTCTTTCGCTCTTTCCACTCTTATCTAATCTTATCAGCGTCCATTTGTTGGGCAACCTTGAAAGCATTTGTCAGTTCAATCAGATTTTGTGGCAGACTGTTTACTTAACTGTGATTTCCCCCATTTCATTAACAGAACTTCATTCATTCATTCATCGGACAACTTGACTTTAACTATCATTAGCTGACTTATCTGTTTTCTACACTAACTTTGCCACTTTCTTTACGAGCTTGTCTCATGAATAATTCCCAATATAATCCATGTTCAATCAGTTAACTACTGGAATACTTTTTGCCTGCCTTTAATTATTTTAGTGGCTGCTTTTGTAATTATTAATCTAACTAGTTTAGTCAGCAAATTTTGCCTAGTCAAAGTTTTGCTTTTTATCGATTCGAGTTACTTATGTCATTTCCTGACTTTACCCTCGAGGTCTTCAATCACAACACGTCTATAAAACGCCAATTTGGCGACACAAGTGCAAAAGAAATGATTGCGATTTAAGTATTACAATCTGTGCTTGACTTTTCCTCTCTTTCCTCTCTCTCTCCGGTTTTGAACCACAATTAGCTGAGACATCGTCCCACACTCGCGTAATTGTATTGCTGTCTCTCTCTTTCGCTGTAAATTGCGATATTTATTTTTATTTTGTTCGCCCCGACTCCATAAAAGGTCGTCGTCAGAGTTGTGTTCGATGGGGGCGGTTGGATGCTGATTTAAATAAATTATTCTATATGCGTTTTTATTGCAGTTACTCGCCTCCCTCTGCCTTCCTCCCTCTAACCACCCTCCCTCCTTTCCTTCCTCATCAGTCTAACCATAAAAATGCGCACATAATGGATTATTTTTTGCATAGAATCGACTATATAATGGGGCCTCTAGGTGAGGGGGGACTGAGGCAGGGAGGTTGTTTTGTGTGTGTGCCTCGTAATTGAATTCGCTCACTTAATTTTATTTTATGAGAGATATATACGCATTATATGGATATATATGAGTCTACATACATCATTCTCACCTGAGCGTGGATTATGTTGTACAGTGTTGCCTTTATTACAAAATATTTTCGTTTTTGTTGTTGCCTCGCATGCGGAAAAGACGAATTTGCAGCGGAAGTTGCGTGTTGGGCTTTTGCGGCTTGCTAAAATGTTGATAGAGAAAAACGTTGATAGAGAGAAATAAATAAAAAAACGCAACATGAAAATAAATCATTGCTCTTAATTCGATTCAAGTTGAATGATTTTTATTATGTTTTCGTTTGTTTTTTTTCCCCCCCTCCCCTTCTTCGAGTAATTTGATTCCATTTGGAGATCATTTCCTATCGATTTGCCCCCCTAGAAAATGGCACAAGTTTGTGACGTGTCGCCTCAGCTTCAACTTCAGCTTATCGATTTGGGCCAGGGTTAAAATTTGCCATTATTGTGAATTATGTAACGTGAAAGATTTGCCATTATTTGCCAAAAGTTCGCAATGCTTAAATACGCCTTATGTCAATTAAAATGCGATTTGTTGGGCTTAAGACAAGTCCAAGTTACGGGTCAATATTGTTAGAGGAAAATATGTTAAAAGTAATGAATTATGATATTATAAAAATGATTGAAAGGGTAGTAAATAAAGTTTTTGCTGGTTTCATTTATATTTAAAGGTTCATTTTGGATGGTTAAATATTTTTATCTCGAATAATAAGCGATAACTTTAAGCTACAGTCTCGAATTTTGGTAAATGCAATAATATCCTACAATATCTATGATTTCTGAGAATTTGCTTGCGATCGGATAAAAATTATAAAAGTTGTAGAAGAAATACTTTTGTATTGGGAAAAACACCTATTTACTACGGATCTTCATTTCTTTGGCATATAATTTGGTATATTTTGCACTCTATGGTATATTTTTTGAATGTACTACTATATAAGTATATAAAAGATAACATTCGGTTTAGTATTTAGAATTTTGTGATATTTTAATATGGTATTTCTAATATTAATATCACACCATTTTGCTTCCATATCTTTTAACTCAAATTTCAAAGATTTTCCTCACAGACTTTCTTTAAATTCTCATTCAATACATTTTGTTCTCTTTTAAAAACATTCCACATAATGAGGACTTTTATTGATTTACTTAATTGTCGAGCTCTTCATAAATTATTCCATTCAATACATAGACAACAAAAAGGTGACAACAACAAGCAGTTGACTATATAGAAAAATCTAGCGAACAAGCTTCGATTATGTAATGAACTCTTGCACTTGAGGAGAGGCAGCATTAATTACTTAGCATTTTGGGAGTAGAGTTGAGTTCTGAATGTTGCGAAGAGTTTGTCCGTCTAATTAAGTCAAGTGCTGACGCTAATTTGGGCCTGAGGCAAGCATAATCTTATTGCCACTTGTCATGAGTCGCGTTCAACGTCCAGTGTCTGTGCCACACACACATTCCTTTTACTTGGCAGTCCTTTAAATGCTTGTTTCTAGCCCCCCAAAAAGTTAATACCAAGTCAGTCAGTAGCCACTTAGCTTTTGAGGTGGTGCCAGCACCTGACAACCTAAGAAGACGAAGAAGAAGAAGAAGGGGGAGTGGGAGAAGAGGGAGAAGAAGAAGGCTAAGCAGTTGCCACATGCCTTCAGTCAATGCCATGCAACATAAATCATCTTGGCGGCACTTGGACACGTGCCGGCAGCCATTACCTTTCAGTTCTCAGTTCTCTCCCTCCCAAAGAGAGGGCGAAAGAGAGAGAGCGAGAGAGAGAGAGAGAGAGAGAGAGAGAGAAAGAGAACCCTCCTCCAGTCGAGACTTAAGCCAATTGTCAGTGGGGCAGGTTCAAGTCAACTTTTGCTTTAGCCTCGAGTGCTTTTATGACGGTTTTGTTCCACGTTTCCTGTTCAATGTTCAGCGGGGTGGAGGAAGAGGAGGGGAAGGGGCCAGGTTATTCACCCCCCCTCCACTTTTTGGGGCATCTTTAGCTGCTCGTATTACACATGTGCGGGTTGTTTGTCTTCTCCCCGCCTAGTCTGTCTGCCCCTCCTTTTCCTACTCCGTCTCCACCACTTGCCTGTCATTGCCTTTTCATATTGCACGCATTTTCACGCGCTTTTCATCGCTTCGTTGGACAAAAGCGAAAGCAGCAGACGCTCAACTTGAAGCTGAAGTTGGAAGTCGAAGCAAAGCAATGCCAATGGCTTTGGCAGCATTATTTCTTAATATGCCAGCACTTTATTTTTTGGGCCTGAGTGATTTTCTTTGTTTTTCCTTTACACAAAGCACATTTGATGGGCTTTTACGACCGCCCATAAACTTGACTTTACTCCTCGCTTCTCGCTTCTCGCACTTATTAAATTTCCATCTTTTTTCCATACTTCAGCATACCCTAGCACTCAAAAGGTGTTCGAAGGGTTGCTGAAGTTACTTTTCTTGGCCCTTTGAAGTAATAAATTTATCCCAGTTGCAGACTTCTTTTACTGAAATAGTTTTAATTTCTACTTTAAACTGTTCTCACTCGTTATGCTAATCAAATTCTAGGGTATCTACTGATCAAGCATATGCTTGGGTTTAGTTTAACTACATTTTTGTAGACTTCTTTTATGACCTTACTTCTAATTTATGCTTTAATCTATTCTCGCTCTTTATGCTAATCAAATTCTAGGGTATCTGTTGGTCAAGCATACGCTTGGGTTCATTTTATCTTCCTTTTTGCACCTTTGAACAGCTGCTCGAGCAGCAAAAGCCACAGAAATTGGTTGCAAGTAAACTGAATTATCATAAAAATGACCAAAAATTTAATGAATTAACTTTGTCTCTCTCTTCGCTCTCTTTTTTCTCTCGGTGGAAATGTGCATTAAGTTTTAAGCAAAAGGGCCACAAATCAATCTCAAATTCTATTCCCTCTCTGTAGCACGAAAAAAAAGACTTTAAAAGTGAAACGGGGAAAAGCGTAAACCAAAAGCAACCAAAACAACAAAAATAATTGAAACCAAAAAATACAAAACCAAAAACCAAAACAAAACTCAAACCAAGACAAAGCAAAAACAAATCAAAAAACAACAAAACAAAACAACATCAGTCAGTCAATCAGTCACCAATCAGTCAATCAATCAATCACGATGCTGAAGATACACATGCTGGAGCAGGTCGTCAGCACCGAGAACGTCTGCGAGAATGGAGCAGCTGGTGTCCAGGAGCTTTCGCCCAAGCGGAAAGTGGCAGGTGCCTCATCATCGAGTGTGGCAAGTGCCACAGGCGGTGGCTGGGGCAGCTCCTCATCGTCGAAGAGCACGCCCACAGTGTCGGCCACCAACTCGCCGCATCATCAGCCGACGCCGCCGCAGCGTCACATTCATGCAACCTCCGCCGCCGCGGCGTCCGCAGCTGGCAAATGCTTCAGCCAGGGATCCTCACCAGCCGGGTACGTGCCACACACACACACACACACCTCTCATAACACACACATACAGACATCTTGTGGGGCCATTAAAAGGTCGTTGCATTGCTGCCAATTGAGGGGCAGGTTGCGGCGGTTGTGGCGCCTCGCAAAAATCGCCAATGATGGATGCCTTTTTGATGAGTCGCCCCAAAAAAAATCAGTTGCTGCCTCTCTTCTATCTTTCTCCCTCTGGCTAACTGCAGTTTGTCGCATTCCATTGGTTTTTGTGGTCGTCATTATATGAGCAGCGCAGTTGCATTTGCCACCGCATGTTGCAGCTGCAATTACTAGCTAGCTTCGCTTTGCTTTGCCTTGCCACTTGTCTTCCCAGCGCAATTTCACCGCAATTCTGTTGTGTTGGCCTGGCCCAAAGTTTGCTGCCACTGCTGCCAATTTGTTTTGGCTTCGACAACACAACACGTAACAATGCAACACGGCCAAAGCTATTGTTGCCACTTTGAGGGCGACTAATGAACTGAGAGAGCGCACACAGTGTTGCATTCAGCTCTGACGTCAACCAACATCCAACAGGGCTATCCACTTGCTGAGTGGGCGCTGCCAACCCTCACTTCACTTCACTTCTATTTTGATTACTTTCTCAGTAACTGCGACTCCATTGTGACTGTTTCTAATTTTGTCGCCGGAGCTTTCACTTTTATTAGACTAAAGCAAACTGACAAATTTCTAGGGGTCTAATATGTATATAATTATTCAAAGGAAACTTCTATAAAGTCTATTACCGAGTTTCTATGAATTATATTATCATTAACTCTGTTTTCAGGCTTATCGGGCAGAAGGGTTTTGCAAGTATTCAGAGCTTGTCTCTGTGCAACTGTTGTGCAGAACCTCAAGGCATTGTGGGATATCTAATGTGTTAAAGAATTACTTAGAGTGGGCGAATCTTCGAAATGGGCGTGTTCGGTATGGTAAAGCTTCAGAAAGATTCCCCAGTCTAAAAGGTTGAGTGTTTGTGTCTGCTTCATATCAACTCACCACTCACAGAGCTGATTATTATCACCACATGTTTTGTTGGCTAATTTATTACTTATTCATGTCACTTAAGGAAAAGCAAAGTAAGTTTTCAATGCCCGAATTCCTATGAATCATATCAAGTCTCAGATTTCTCCCAATTAGAAGAACACATTCAATGCACATTTTCTCTACTCTAAGAGCTGATTAATTTCACATTATGTTATTGTGGACTGCTATTGTCTTGATTAGTTTTATTTTCACTTTCCACTCGTAAAGCTGCCCAACGAAATTTCCTTTTATCACCTCGACGCCGGATCGTAAATCAGGCAAAGGAACGTGGCGAAAAATACCTTTACAACAAACAACAAACAAGAAAGAAACAAATAAGCAAACAATGCTCGCATTTGATAAGCTCTTTAAAGCTGCTTTATGAGTTCGGTATCGGAATCGGTATCGGGTTCCATTATCATCCGCATTTATTGTTGTCCACTCCCCTTCTAAGTAGTTCTCAGTCTCTCTGTCTTTCGGTCTTTGTTTGCTTCTTGTGCCCTTCACTTGCACCTGCCACAACTTGTCACGAATTGCGCTGCGCTTCATTTTGTATCGCGTATCTTTTTGCCCAATGCACTTCCCTCCCTTTCTCTCTTTCTCTCTTTAATAGTTCCCTCTCTGTCTGTGGATTTGCTTTGTCTGTGCCTCGCTCATATTTGCCGTATTGTTATTTGTAATTCTTTGCTCGTTATTTTCGCATTAGAGACTTGTAATTGATACCTGCGGATGCTTAACTCATTCTCTCTTCGTGTGTGGGAGGCCCAAGGCAATTCCCTCCCCCCCCCCCTTTTGGGGCTGATTGAAAAGCGAAAACAATGCGCAGTAAGACTTTTTCCACCCGCATTTGTAAATAATTATTATACAAGTCACTGTCACTGGGAAAAACAACAATTTTCATTTTCTTTTCTTTTCTGACTTGGTTTTTTTTTTTGTTTTTGTTTTCTACAGCACCTCAGGGCTCTTCGCCCCTCTTCTGTCGTCCCTCTTCCGCTTGAACTTGACAACCAAAAAGGGATTTTCTTTTCTTTTCATTCAGTTTTTCTTTTCCCTGTCGCCCACACATTTTTATTCCCCTCCCTCCCTCTCTCTCTGCTCTCTTCTTGTTCCTGCAGCCAGCATTTTCATAAACATAAACACTTCCGTTGCCTTCCCTCGTTTTGTCGCCCTTCAACTCTTTTGGGGCTATTTTTACTTAATTTACTTGGCAGGGTTTAATCTCCACTTCCCCTTCCTTCCCCTCCTCTTCCCTTTCTTTCTCCCTGACAGCTGCTCCCATTATGCCAACCCATCTTCAACTTCAACTTCAACTCGCATCTCCAAACTGCGACTCAATCTTCGTTTCGTTTGCCGTCAGTTAGCTGACCTCAAAACGCTTTCAGACAGTTTAGCCCAGTTTACAAGAATCAGTCATTCAATCAGTCAGTCAGTCAGTCAGTCATTTAGTTGGTCAACTTGCAACAGCAACAGCAGCAGCCTCTCATCTTCAGAATTTGGCCAACTCCAATTCCAATTTCTTTGGCATTTTCAGGCTAATTTATATGCAAAACTCGTGCCAAATAGCAACTGACCAGGCCAGATCATTTATCACTTTTGCAAATACCCTGCAGCCAGCTAACTGTGTCAATTGGGTAGCTATCCAAGCTGCAGAAAGTGAAAATATGTAATAAAGATGTTTTATCTTAACTTATATATTTATAATAGTAAATTGCATTTCACTCTGCCATAAAGTGTAGACTAGTCATAAATAAATCTTTAACAAATCCAGATTATGATAGATTGAAGTACAATTGACTATTATAAATAAGAAATTCTTATCTTAAGAGGATCAAAATCTCTCTTTTGGGATACTTCGCTCAACAATATTCTAATTTGATAAAGAATGTGCTCTAGTTTAGTATTATTTCTGCTTGCCCCGGGGTAAAAAATACCATCTTATTAAAATAATACTAAATGGCTTTTATTGTTATGAGTGTTGACTGATTATTAAAATATTCGATTGACTAAAATACTATACTCAATTAAGAAGGTACTAAAATACTAGCTTATGCTTGAGAGAACTCAATACTAAATATCTATATAATGTACTGAATATGTATAGAATAAACTAAATATATTATTACATATACTGAAAACATAAACTATTTGCAACCAATTCAGTATATGCTGAGTATATAAATAATATACTGAAAATCTAAACTAAATGCTACAAATTCAGTATATTTAGAATATAATAAGTATATATATAGTGTGCTGAAAACATAACATATACTAAATTCTACTAATTCTTCAAATATATAATAAATAATCCAATTTCCTAAACCATCTCACATCTCCAGGGTATTTGCTTGATGACTATAATATGGTCACACTAATTTGCTTATTTGTTTCATTTGTAAGATAATTGTGAACAATGACTCGCAACACGCAAATCTTTTGCTCAGTTTCGTGGGTGGTGGCACAGCTCAGCTCATGCTGTGGCCAAGTGGAGCTAATGCTGACCATTGTTGCAAGTGGAGCGCGTGTTGCAATGTATACGAATACGAATATTTCGAAATTGGCAAAGCTAATGACTAAATGATCGGGTAGCAGAGCTAAATTGAGATTTGAATGAACTAGTTCATGCTGTTGAACAAACAACAAAGCGGAAAGAGTGAAAAGCGAGCAAAAGTGAAGATGGCATGCAGAAGAAGAGACAGAGAAAGAGACAGAAAAAAGGGGGAAGGAAAAGAAGAAGAAGACACTCCTCAGAGTGTGCGTGACATTTGAGGAGGCTTTGAGTCAGGTGACAGAGCTGCCAACTCGCTTCAGCCGCGACTAAGACTTGCCACGGCCCCGGCTTATTTGTGCCGCACGACGTTGCAGCAGCAACAACAGAGAGAGAGAGAGAGCGAAGAGGGAGGGGGAAGTGTGGCCAAGAGTCGGAGAGTCGCTGACTGAAGGCATTCTGTGGGCGTTTGGGGCATGTCCGCGTACGTGATTCTTTAGCGATTGCCACAAACTGTCGCTGGCCTAAACAAAAATCAATAAACAGCAGCAGAGAGTGCTGGAATAAATGATACCCTGTAAGGAGATTCGAGTGAAGAGTTGAGAACTCTCTTATATCAAGTTTACTTTGAAGAAACTGAGTAAGTCCGTCTCACAACTCCATTAAATAGTTCTCAAATAGAACTCAAATTGTCAATGAATTTACAGTGAACGAAGCTACCCTTTTAACTCTTTTATGCAGCGCAACTTTAAGTAGAAATTATTGCATTACGCAAAATCTTGATAAAGAATTTCAAGTTATTTTCTATGAACAATCAACGGCGACACACTTAAAGTCAAGTCAAGCCAAGCCCCCGAGGGCTTCTCAAAGACTAACGGCACTTCAAGAGCGCCGTCTGTCTGTCCGTCTGTCTGTCTGTCCGTCTGTCTGTCTGTCTGTCTGTTCTTTGAAGCAACAAAACAATAATAGCAAGAGCTTTGGTGTTAGATGAAGCGATACTTGCGATTGAGCCACCAAATGTGAGCCAAGTTCAAGAAACCACAAAGTTGCGACTTTGATTCACAAAACTTATGAATCGCAATCGCAACTCACGATTCGTTATTCACAATTTGAGCTATTCACTCGAGCAGTCACAATTCGCGATATTGAATACAGGAAACGAGTTTTGTAATCTATTATATTTTTGGGGAAGGCGGCAGAGATCAATGGGTCTTACGGTCTTACGATTGTCAAGGCACATAATCGCTCCAAATTTATAATTTATTAGCGCACCGACAGCTGACACACGGGGGGTGGTAGAGCGGGAGGGGGAGAGGTGTCGCATATGAAGTTCAAAGATGCTGACAACAATTAAATTAAAGTCACGCCGAGTGAATGAGATGAAAAATCAATAAAAAAAAGCGAAAGAGCAGCGGAGCCTGTGGCTAAAACAGTTCCCCAGGGAGACCAGAGGGCAAACGTAGGCGAAGGGAGAGGGGGAGGGGAGAGGCTGCTGCCTTGTCATTTTCCATGCCAGTGAACCGGGTCTGCTGCTCTGTCTGCTTTTCTGTTCTTGTTGTTGGCCTGTTGCACACAATTAGAAATGCGCCTAATTGGAACCTGGGGGCTGCTCCCCTCCCTAATCCCTCCTCTCCGCTTGTGCTCCCCCTTGATGTGGGTGGGGGGCGTCGCCAAAAAAGGTGCCAAGACAACGTTCGCCGAATCAACTCAACTCGACTCGACCCGTTTCCCTATTTTGTGTGTGTGTGTCGAAAGTCAATTTCGCAGTTTGACGCTAATTTATGCCTCGGCTATTCATTTCCAGCTGCCGAATCGCAGATGGAGATGGCTGCAAATGGAGGCCAACTCAGTCAGGTGTTTTGTCCATTCTCGATGTCTCGCAGTTAGATTTAGGGCTTAGACGAACGAACGACGGACGAACGAACGGAAAGAGGGACAAAACTGAACTGATGTAACTTTTGTTTTCTTCGGCACACACAAAACTTGTCTTTTGTTTATTGTTTTCGGGGTTCGGTATTTTCTATTGTCGCACAATTATGCAAAAATTGAAAAGGCCGTCGCTACCCCTCCCCACCTCTCTCTCTCTCTCTCTCTCACTGTGTGAAATGAGGCTAATAAATGTAGGAAAGGGAAGAGCTGCCTGCTTATGACTTATGCATGAACCTCAAGCTCCCAGGTAACTAACTAGCTGTCTCACTCATACTTCGCCTCTCTCTGCTCTATCTCTCTCTTTGGCAATTGGGAAAATTGATATTGGGAAATCTGAAAATAGCAAAATTTTAATAGTGCGGATTACGCATAGTTTTTATGATTTATAGAGCAGATCATCATTCAGTTTTCCCCATTTCATTTCCAATCACATTTCAAAGCCGGGGCGACAAAAAACGCATAAAAATCAACCCAAGGAAAAGTCGTAAAACACGCGTTTGCCAGAAATGAAAATCATGCATTTGATGCAGAAAAGTTGAAGCGGCAAGCAAACGAAAAATTCAACTCACTTCACTTAGAGCAGCTGCATCTGCAACTGTATCTGAATGTGTATATATATACGAAATGTATCTTGTATCTTGTGGGTTGCAGAGAGCTTCGCCTGCTTCCACTGGTAACCCAATTACGAAGGCAGCACAAACAAATTTATTTTTTGTAGTGTTGTTTTTTTTTTCCTTCTTGCATGCAGCAGACAAATTGCCAAGAAAAACACTTTGAACAACAGCAACAACAACAAGAACAAGTGTTGGCAATTCCAGCAGGAAGAGGAAGGAGAAGGGAGAGGAAAAAGCTTTTGGGTTTTCTGACACTGAGCAGAGGGAGAGACGACAAGCAAATGTTTATGAATTATTAATTGGAAATTGTAGACAGAGAGTTGGGAAAATGCAAGATGAAGAAGACGACACTGTTTGACTATCAGTACCAAGAGTGATTCCCTTCCACCTCTCCCCTCTCTTTCTATGTTCACTCTCGTCTCTTTTGTTCGCCCAGTTGTAAAAGTCAAAAACACTTGTAAAACTTTTACATTTTGCGGTGAATGACATATTGTGGCTGCCACACGCTGTTGTAAGTTCATGCGGTTGCAAATATCAGAATTGATGTGGCAGACAAAGTGACATATTTTAAATGATATCGAATACACTTACCCTGCGGTCAACTGCGTTGTCTTAAGCTGAAATGGGAAAAAGATAAAGAAGTGGTTAAATTCAATTTTATACAAAACTAATTATGAATAGATAATCAAATCTATCAGCAAATGCAATTAGAAAATGTAAATGAACTGCGAATGGTTGCTGCATAAATTTCCATATTTAAAGAGCATTTTATTTTCTTTATTTATCAAATATAATATGCAGTTTTTTTATGTTATTTTCTAATGTCATGTTACGGCATCCTTTTTGTTATGAAAACTCGAAACTAGACTCTCGTAGATGCTGCGAGTAGGCCAAGTGGCAAAGCCGGAGATCAACTGGCGCCCGAAATGTTAAACAAGTTAATTGCATTTGCAATCGGCCAACTGCAACTACAACAACAACAACACAATGCAACAAACTGGAAACCAAACAACCGGCAACTGCAAACTGCAAAACTTTTTTTGTATATCAGTCAGTGGGTCAAAAGCAGCCGCCACTTTCAGCGTTTTTGGCATGCGACTGCAACGTTGAGTTGCACTTGTTGTTGTTGCTCTTGTTGTTGCTGTAATTGTTGCTGTTGGCAGCGTACCAAAAATAGTTGCTGCCGCTGCTGCCTGTCTGCCAGTTGATTGAACTAGCCAGACAGACATCACAGACAATCGCATCGCACAGCGAGACAACAGCAACTGCATAACGACTACTGCTCACAGTCGCGGTCAACTGAATAGAAACGATTGTGCACTAAAATGAATGTGGCTTAGTGAAGACCAAACTAGACCAAGGTGCGTCTAGATCGTACTATAAAAGTTTATTATTAGTAGTGGCAAAATTGAATTTAATGAAAGCAGTTAATTAGAAATTTAACTAGACAATAAACTTTAATATTCAACAAATGTGCTTCCTAGTGTAACTTGCAAATGTAGAGCTTTTATTTTCATGTGGTATATTTCAAATCAGTTAAGAGCTAATATAAGTGTTATAAACACTTCATTAGCTAATTAAGTGTACTAGAAATTCAGAGTTGAATAAGCTTAAAAGCTGTTTAAAATAGAGCTTTTGATTTCAAATATGCTCAAGTCAAGAAATTCATCAGCAAATTAAGTAAAAAACTAAATCAAACTATATTAAACGAAAAACTGAACTTTTCAATATATCTCAAGCTTTCATAAGAAATATTTAACTTATATTATATGCACAAATTTTGTATAGCAACGCGTAATCTCAAATTCTATTTATTCTATAGCATACCCTCAGTAGTATTTGTACAGGGTATTGCCAAAGCAAACAACTGGTTTTCTGTTAGTTATTTTGCTTTGGTGTTTTTTTTTGTGTTGTGAATTGTCATTGTGACTTCTCCGTGTGTGGCTTCTCCAAGTATTTGGCTTTTGCGATCGGCGCGCGATCGCTGCTATAGAGATAGAGACTAAAGTGAGACAAAACGACGGGCAGTTTAAGTGATTACCACGCAAATTTATGTAAATATGCAAATAGCGCCAATCTGGCAGCTGGCGAATGGAGACGAAGACAGAGATAGAGAAGGTGGAAGAGGAAGAGGGAGAAGAGCAATCGATCGAAACAAAAGAAAGTCAAGAGTTAGCGGCCAAGTTCATTGTGCACAGATGAAGGTCACAAGGCTGGACCAACTGACTGACTAATTATGCAATTTACGACTACGACTACGACTACGAATACGAGGCGTATACGTAATGCAACTCAAATTGAATTCGTGCCGCATGCAACTGGCGCAAAACTTTCGTTGAAATCGAAACTACGAAATTGAAACTGAAACTCAAACTGAAGCTCAAAACTGAAATTGAAACTAAAATGAGCTAAATGCAGCCTCGGCATTCTTTATGGGCACAATTAAATGTTTTTAGTTCGAGTTCATTTATCTCAATTCAGTCAGTATTCACAGGTGAACACCTCTCTAGAGTCTAGCTGGGTAATATGAGGCCATTTGAGATGTTTAATTGGCCACGTTTAATGCAAAGACTCATTAACGTCCAATTAAGTTGAGTGAGCAAGTCGACTCGAGATAAAATTCTAAATTCGTTTTGCAATTAAAAGCGAAACCTTTTCGATTTTAATTCACTTTCGATTAACGCTAAATATGCTGTGTGTATCAACTAGGGTTGTTCTCTCTCTCTATCTCTATCTCTATCTCCATGTCTATATCTCTGCTCATTTTGACACTCCAAGTGTGTTGGCCATGTTGGGTTTAGTTGGCTAATTACGTGCTTCACTGCTGTCTCTTTCAATTTTCGTCTCACAATTTTGTTGCATTCATTTGTCGGCCATAAAAGTCGCCGTCAACGCCAAAGCGCCAAATTCACAAAAGCTGCTTTACCATATTCTCAAATGAGCTGCAAATATTTGTCGTATTTCTACACAGATTTTCACAAATCGATATACTCTTTCTACTGCGACTTGTCAACTTGAAGTGATAACAAAAATGTAAAGAATAACTATAAATATTGAAAGTACATTAAAGAAGCTTGTAGAAGCTTTTAGCAAGCTTATATACAACGTAGATTAATCAGCTTAATTTATAAAGGTGTATAATCCAAGTTACTTCAGATTATATTTCTATATATAACTGAGTAGTTTTACAGATAATCTAAAATACATTAGAAGAAGCTTTTAGAGTAATTGAACTATAAAGAATCTACAACACATTAAAGAAACTTTAAGAAAGATGATATGATATTAATCAGTTTCATTTATAAAACTGAATAATCCAAGTTACTTCACATTAAATTTCATGAAGTATAACTGACTAATTAAGTAAAAAGCTTTAGCCAATTTAACTGAAAGCTTAAATAGCTTTTGATTAATAAAGCAACAGCTTTTTTGTTTCAGACTTTTGTTTGTTAGAGCATTCGAGGTTCGTTGTGCTTAGTTAGGCAATGTTTTCTTATATTTTGTCTTCTAGACAGTCGCATTTTTGCACACACACTCAAGTCAAGCGGCTGCAATTCCCTCAAGTTGCTTATCTAATGTGGCTCGCAACGAGGTGGGCGTGGCATGGCCGCCGCCTATTTGAATCAACAAGTACGAATACAAGTACGAATACGAGTAAATCATATGCGCATTGTGGATGACGTCAATTTTGAAATTCAAATTCAACGACTGCCTGGGGAGCTTTACTAACCGATAGAGATGAAGATGGAGATGGAGGCGGAGAGAATCTGTAGCTGAGATGCTGCATGTGAATGTGTGGCACAACAGTTTTATGGTGAGCTTCAGAGTTTTCAGGTCTCACTCTCAGTTCTCAGTTCATCTCATTTGGCGGCGCATTTTGTATGCTATTATTGTATTGCCCGTGGCTGCATTTCATTGCGTCATTGCTGCGTCATTGAATTGACGCTTCGGAGGCGCCGCCAAAGCAGCAGCAGCAGCAGCAACTCATCAGCAATTCAATTGCCAAGGGAAAAAGAGAGGGAGAGAGAGAAGAAAGAGGGACAAACTCCCCCACACGCGCCCACAAAATTTGTATGCGAGCGAATGATTCGATTATCGACTTGGGCTTTGATTTCAAAACAACGATTTCAACGCCTCTCTCAGGGCACCTCGAAGTCCCGTCCGCTGGGTTTAACTCTAACATATCCGGTGCTGTTTAAAGTGCGATCTTGAAGCTTGCCCTCTGGGAACACACTCCCTATCCACATGGCCCCAATAAGTTGCAGCTACATTATCAAGCTCTGCATATCTGCGGCACATTTTCCAGCAATTTTTTGTCGCGTTTCGAGATGCTTTTTCGATAACTCTTTAAGTTAAGCCATAACAATGTGTGTGTGCCAGACATAAAGATACACCATTAGTGGGTTCTACATAGTTCTCTTGCATAGACAGACAACAGCAATGGCAACAGCAACAAAAACCACAGTGGCAACAATATCAACAGCTTTGCGGCATTGTGTGCGATGAGGCACAGTGGGCTGCGATCAGATAAAGATGGGAGCAAAATTTTTGTGAGATTGTTAGAATTATTCCTAAATTGAACTAGATCGGTTAATGACTATGCAATGTGAGTTCAGAAAAAATTGGTTGAATACCTAATTTTAGTAGTGCATGCAAAAACAAGACCAAAAATCGCATAAAGAGATAAAAGTAAATTTTACAATATTATTTTTCTTTGTAATATTCTGAAAGAAGATCGATTGATGACTTGGCGATGATAATTCAGGAATTCAGGGTTGAATTGCAAGGACTTTTAATGTTAAAGAAGCTTCAAAGATCTTAGTAGTCTTTTTCATCATATAACCAAACTAATAAAATCAATTAATTGTTTCTAATATTTTAAACTCATTTGTATTTATACTAAGGAATTGTAATACAATTTTTTCAATTTGTAATTGAGAATGACCAATGTATTTTTTGTAATCTTTTACTTCTGTCAAAAGCATTCTAATTTTATAAAAGATGACTAACTATTTTAGCTATGCTTGCCCCACTGTAGCTGGCAAATCACTTTAGCGTCCCCACGCTCCTCTTCGCACACTCGAATTCTCCCAAACTTTTTGTCTACTTTGGCCGCGTCTCGCCTAACGCTCGAGTTATTACATAGATTTTGTAGCATTTTGTGCCCAAAATGTATGGCACACACACACTGCCATATAGATAGATATATCTGCTTTCTATATGCGAGACTCGATGCCACATTTTGGGGAACAACAGCAACAACAACGACAACAAGAGGAATAAGAAGAGCACAACTATGACAACGACGACATATTTATGATTCCTTTGCAACCGGCGTGCGCTCTTCGCTTGCAACAATATATTTATGACTTAGCTGGGCAGCCAAAAGCAGAGAGAGAGATAGAGAGTAGAGAGAGAGAGAGAGAGGGAACTCGACTGCCGTCTGGAAAGTGCAACTATGAAATATTTTTGGACGTTTTTGGTAAAAGGAGATTATTACACGCTGCCAAAATATAATTTCCACACACAACTTTCTGCAAGTTGGCGGTTTTTTTTTTTGTATTTTCACAAGAAAATGCCTCAAGAATTATGAAAAATGCTGCGGCAAAGGCGAGAGAAAAATGCGAGAAATGAAAATGGCGTGCGGCACGAAAAAGTGCAACCAAAAAAAAAAAAAAACAAAAATAGCAAAAATGAGCAGCAAAAAAATGGATAACAAAAATGACTGTGTAAAAATTGCCTGGGGTTAAATTTGGCAGGCGGCCTCGCAGCAGACAAGGCTGCAAATTGTCTGACCAGCAGCTGAGATAGAGAGAGGAGGATATAGAGGAGAGGGGCACAGAGGTGGGGAGAGGTGGAACTGAATGAGTGCAATAAACGCTAGAGTGTCTGGTCGCCTTGTTTTCTTCTCTTTTTATACCAGCTAACCGTTGGGTAGAAGGGTATTATAACTTTTTTTATATCTATATATGTAATAACTATATATATTCTTGATCAGCGTCAACATTCGAGACGATATATGTATCTTTGTCTTAGGATCTTAGTTGCTTTGACTGACAATATGGAGTATTTTGTATATTTGGTATATTTTAAATATAGTACTATAAAAATACACTAATTATGGCATTTAGTATTTTTGTTGTACATTGATTTGGTATATTTTAAGTATAATACCGCACAGTTTTGACATTTACAATTTTTGCGGTATATTAATTTGGTATATTTTAAGTATAATACCTCACTGTTTTGCTTTTATTCATAATGTGTAGCAGGTATCTCATAGTCGAGCACACTCGACTGTCGCTTTCTTACTTGCTTTTTTTTTGTTGTTTTCATTTTTGCAGCCACTGTTTCAACGCGGCTCGACCATTGTTTCCGGCGTTTGTTTCCCGCTTTTAAATCCCATTTTATTTCGTTAGTAATAAAAAATATATGTATTTATATGCAAGTATTTATAACACAACAACAAATGAACAATAAAAAAATTGCTCATATTTATTTTTTTTTTTATTGTTGTTGTTGTTTGTTAGTTTGCCGTCGTGTACATAAAGCGCTTTAATTGCTATTCGCACACTCGCTGGAAATTCTTTTTTCGATGGAATTCATGAATTTGACAGCCGATACAATTTCCACGATTTTTTTTCCTATGGCAATTTCCCTTTTATTTAGCCGTTGAATTATTTATGCGCGCTTTTAATGCGCGTTTTTACAGCAACAAAAAAAGGTATCAATTTTAATTTTTCGGCATTTGCGTTTCGTAAATTGTGAATCGAGGCAATTGTGAATTTGTCGCACGTGCGAATTGATTAAACAACAGTTGAGAATTGCATTTTAATTTATTGCAATTAAAATGCATCAGAATCCACAGAATGCCAAAACAATTAAAAGAGGCACCTTGATTATACTAGAATACAGTCATGGCCATATAAATGTTGCAGCTGTCGCTTCGCAAAGAAACTTTGAGATACCCGCTTACTTCGAATAAAAGTAAAACAGTGCAGCATTATTCTTAGAATATACCAAATAAATATACCACAAAATACTAAAAAAATATACCAAAGACTCTAATTGGTATATTGTTATAGTAATACATATAAAATAAAATGTAAATGCAAAATATACTGTAGTAGTTATATCATATATAACTTCTACAAATATTTATCCTATCGCAACTAAATTTTAAGGAATCATTAAAGCTATAGTAATTATTGTCTATTGGTCTGTTCGAGACTCAATCTTCAAAATATTCTTTCTTATTTGATTTTTATGGAATGCATATCGTGGCTATATCAACAAAATATATACTTTATAGGGTGCTTTCTATTGTCTGTTACACACAATGTTATAATACCCTTCTATACTATGGATATCAAGTATAAAAAACTACTTCGTCACCTGAACTGAATGCACGTGTGTGTTGTGTGCTCGAGATTAGCTGGGAACTTTTCCAATTTAAGTGCCATCCCAGTTTCTAAGCTCTATTAACCATCCATGAGAAGTTTAAGGAAATGCTTCAGCTCGACATATTTAGTTAAAAGTTTGTCAATGATAAATTGCCAACAACCTTCGGACTGCATGACTAGAAAGTTGCTAAATTAAAGAGTTTATTTGCGCTTAGTTTTCGCCCCAATCTTATTATATTAAATGAAATGTCACTCCCTCAATTAGTTAGCTAATCGATTTAATTGTACGTTAATTGAGTTAATCATTTGTTTGCAGTCTCAATAAATAAATAATACCCCCAAATTAGTTGACTTTTTAATGCAAACTACTTCATTTCAACTCTGATTGATGGAATACGATTTGTACACCAGTTTGTTCACTTCTAACCTTTCCAAATGAGCTCCCCTAATCCAGCGATAGGGATTATGCAGATATTTTTACCCCCACATCGTCTGACATTTTGACTTGAATTTGCATTTGCCATCGGCCAAAAACGTTGGCTAATGTGACAAGGGGGCGGGGGGCGGCATTGTAAATGTAAAGTTTGCAATTTGATTGTTAACCCGTCGGCAATTTGGGAGCCTGATTAATGGGCACGTGTTTAGCATAGACTCTCCGACTAACATCGCGTCGCGTCGGTCAACAAAACACTCAACACGATGCAGAGCGGAGCGACTAATAACTGGCCATTCATTTTGGCTGGCTTCAGTTTCAGCAGTGCAAGTGTTTTTTGAGGGGGGCCAATTAGCAGGCAAATTGCACACAGCCAGCCATTAGCCAAAAAAAGAGTCAGACGATAAGCGAAAAACGTGGCAACCCACTCGCAGCTTGGCTTGCTGCAACACGGGGAGGCGCGCTTTGCCAAATTAGAGGCTGCTTGTGAATACACATTTGCTTGGCGAGGTGTTAAACAGATTTTAACAAGCTGCCAACTAGAGCAAACTCTTGCTAAAGTCCATCGAAGGGAAGCTGAGAGTAATCGAGAGTAATCGAAAGTGGCAGCAAGTGATGGAGAAGCTAATAATTTGTGATCTAATATATGATCAGTGGTATGATAGTGTGGGAACAATTTCAGAATGTGATTAAGCAAAAGTGTAAATTTAATAATATTAGAAGAAAGTAAAGGAATCATATAGTTGCCATGTCTGCAATTTTATTGGTGGGAATCTTTGAACTTATTAGGAAGAATTAGAAAAACTTGGAAATATTGTATAGGTTTTAGCAAAGTTCAAAAAGATTATAATGTAAATTTATGAAAAGAAGTCAAGAGTAATTGAAAGCAGCAGCGAGTGGAGAAGCTAATAATTTCTGCTTATTGTGATCATATATAGTGTGGGAACAATTTGGAAATTTGGTAAGGGAAATATGCAAGTTACTTAATTACTATTCAATCTGAGAAAGTAGAGAATTATATATTTTTTATGACTGCAATTTAAGTGTAGGGTAACTTGGGATTCATGTGATTATACAGGAGTATTAATAAACATAAGAATGTTTTTTAGAGTTTGAATAAAAGTGCAAATGAATTACGACAAAAATTAAGTAAAAGATGACAAGGGTAAACAAAAGTGACAGCAACAACAAAACCTAATCCCTTCCATGCATTGTTAGGCAACTTGTAAGAATTACTTAAGAATTATATAACAGAACTCGAAGTTTTTGGAATATAGTTAAGATTTAAACAAAAGTTTAAATGAGTCTTTGAATTGAATGAAATCTGGATTGTCTAGAAGTCAAAGGTGGGAATAAGTAGAATATCACAAATGAGATTAAAACCATTTATGCATATGTTACGGACATTAGCTGAAAGGCATACAAATTAAATAACACTTCTAGAATGATCTTTTTGCAATCTCTGTACCAAACTGTAAACATAAATTTGTATAATCAAATCGCAATGCATTTCAGTTGAACTTTCAATAAATATGTAAGCTAAGAAATGAATTATTCCAGCCAATTTACAAATACTACTTATTTGATTTTCACTGGCTGAAAACTTCAGCCATCTGCCATGCATTGACCTTTTGACTCTTTCTATCAAGTATAGGGTATGTTGGTGGCAAATCCAATGAGTCATCTTGAGTGGCAAGTCAACGCAACTGTAATTGGCAAACTTGGACTTGCGACGCTCCCCATCTAAAGGATTTTCGACTGAAAGTTGACTAATGTTTGCCGAGAGCTCCAGATGAACTTGTAAGAGTTCCGCTGCCAGTAAACTGGCTGCAACTTCTAGGCCGCACTTCCTTTCAGTCAACTAGACCCCAGACACACACATAGACAGACACACACACACACATACATTCGCAGTCAGACTGTTTGTTGTGCTGGGCTTTCGTGTCTTCGTTTTCGTCTGGCTTTTAATTTTGCACTTCCGATTGTTGGCCAAGACAACAACATTTTCAGCTAAGACGCCTATTAATTTTACTTTTTTGTTTCGTTTCTTTTTATTCGTGCTTCCTCTTTATCTTCCACTGCGCATTGAGCAATGTTTATCTGCGCTCTTTCTTACACTCTTTCTTCTCCGCTCATTGTTTGCTTTAGTTTTACGTTGATTTTGCCAACAATTTTAGTTGCTGTTGTTGCTATCGTTGTTGTTGCAGCAAAACAACTTTATTAGCCGCAGCAACAAATTGTGTTGTGATATAAGCTGAATTTCCCACCCCCTCCCACCCCACACAACAACAACAAGTGCCACGCCCCGTCTGTTGTTGTTGTTGCTATTGCTGTTGCTTTTGGCCATTTGGCAGCCGTTGAATGCTCCGGCGATTTGGCGATTGCAACGCATTAAAAGCCAAATTGTTTGTATCTTGTTGTTGCTGCTGTTGCTGCTGATGTGTTGCAACTCGGCAGCATTTTCTACATTTATTCACGCGCTCGATTCGGGTTGTTGTTGTTTTCTTGTTTTTGTTTTTGGCTGCATTAAATTAAATTACACGCTTATAAGGTTTTTGTGGCTGGCTGACTAATTGTTGTTGTTGTTGTTGGCCATTGTTGTTGCTGCTGCTGTTTACCTTTATAATGTATATTGAATGAAATTAGTTAAATTACATTTTCGACTCGACGTTTTGTAGTGCGTTTTGTGGTCTCTTCGCCTGCTCGCATTTAATATTTATTTGCAAATTAAAATTGCAACAAAAAGTTATTACAGTTATTACAGCTCGCATTATCCATGCCCAACCAAAAAAAAAAAACAAAAAGTTGGCCACCAACCACGTAAAATTCACATAACTGCGCTGCGGAAAATAACCCTATCATTTCATCAGTTGAAAGTGTCAAACAAACTCAGTTATAATACCCAAAAAAAAAGAGATAAACTTTCAACTGTTGCCAATGGCAATAATTTATTAGAATAAACTCAACGAATGAATTTATTTGCAATTTAAAATTGCGTCAACAGCCATAATTAATGTTTGCTTAAAAAGTTGGCAATCAGCCAAAGAAAATTCACATAAGAGAACTAAGCGAAATTATTTTACTAATTGCAAGCAAGGAAACTCGAAATTAATGAAAAATAAACTGAAGAAATTTCAGTTGTGTGATCTGGTTTAAAGAGTTTCGAGAATGAAAAGTTTTACTTTGAAAACAACTGAAAGAAAAAGGCATATTCCTAAAATATACCAAAATAAATAAACCAAAAATACTAAAATATACCAAAATCTATAATTCCATATTATACTACAGGGTAACAGTAATTTATTGTAATTAATCTTTGCATTCTGATCTTCACAAATATACCAAAAAATATACTAAAGTATACCAAAATCTATAAGGCAAAAAGGTTTAATGCCTATTATTGTATTTCGACATTCAATTTTGATCTTAGCCAATATACCAAAAATATACTAAAATAAGGTAAAAAGATATAATACCCTATTACACAACGGATAAAAATATTTTATTGTCTTTCGATTTTCGATTCTGATCTTAACTAATATACCAACAGCAATAAGGCACTAAGCTAAAATACCCTATTACCCTTCGAGTACCCGTATATTTTTATTTAGACATTCAATTCTGATCTTAGCTCCCTCCTCTGTCAGCCTCCATCACGATTTGTCGAATGCGATTGGGAACTAGTGTCAATGTGGCTTGATTTATCCAAGTTTGGGACAAATGAAAACTGACATTCGGCTGCTCAAGTGTTCAATGCTCGTCGATTCCGTATCGTCTGGCGATTCATTGTGATGATTTCCCTCTGGATTTGCACTTTTCAAGTACTTCAGACAGACGGCAGAAATGTTCGTTTCGTTTATTCTGACGTTGTGTGGAAAACACATTGAGAATAATTTCATTTGGACTTCCCTAGAGCTATAGAGAGACAGACATATTGCAAATTGGCCTCATCATCATTATGATGATTATGGTCATTATGAGCATCGACAATAACATCGATTGAGACGGCATCGTTAAATTATCCACAAAGTTTTGTAAATCGTTTTATCGCTTCGGCTTTTGTATACAATATGCACTTAATTTGATTTACTTAACTTTGTGACATTCCCCCAAACAACAAAAGCAACAACAACGGCAGTAAATTGGCAACAACATTCAACTTGTTTCACATATCAAATTTTCTGTTTGTTTAACCAACCATAAATGACATTTTTTTGGCATCGCATCGCATCGCATCGAATAGTTTTGTTTGCATACTTAATTAACAGCTATCAGAGAATCCCTCTTCATTGTTTATGGATTAGCAAATTTAACTGGAATTTGTTTTACTAATAATAGATATTTGCATTTTGTGTTTTATCTTTACAGGTAAGCAGAGTGTTTTCTTTTATTCATTTACGGATTGTGCGTGTAAGTAAGATTGCCTTTTAAATTTAAATTTGCATTTGATATGCTCGTTATGAGTTCCTTCCGGGGAAAACACCTAACAAGTTTCTCAATTTCAAATCAATGTGACAGCTTCCGTAACTCGATGAATTTTTCATTGTATCGAATATATTTCACAGTCAATATACCCTAAGGGGGAAATATAAAGGGGTATTTTGGGGTTCTGAGTAGCAAGTGCAGTAAAATGTTTATTAAATTCTTGAATTTAATAAGCAGTCTGCAGTGTGGCAACAGTTTCGAAGGGTCATTCAACTTAAGAGGTGTTTGATATTCCATCAACATTTCCGTTCACAAAGTGTCGTTGCATTTTGTCGCTTTCAATATTATTCATGCTGCTGACAGCCTCAACGACAACGACAACGACAATGGCAAAGCGAAACATGAAACCGCCCAGCAAGTGGCAGATAACGCCACATTGTGGGAACTGCTCCATAAACTGAACTCGACTGAAAACAGAAAACTCAACTGAGAAAACTGAAAGCTCAAAGCTGAACAGAGCAAACTGAAAACTGCAAACTTTGTTTGCCACCGCCGATGGCAACTCCATCTCCAACTCCAACTCGAGTTCTAGTTGCATCTGCAAACTCCACTTATTGATAAATGTGTTCCTGCGGCACAATCGGAAAGTGGAGCTGGCAACGTGTGGCATGCTTGTGTGGTGACAAAACTCTCCACGCCCACCTTTCACAGCTCAACCTCAACTAAGGCAGACATTTCATATGCAGAGTCGAGTCTGGGTCTTATATATAATGGGCATTTCGCATAAATAAAACTTTTGTGGGGAACCAAAACCAAAACGAAGGCAACGTGGCAACGACTTTTGTCCTGCGCCTCGTTGTTGTCGTCATCGTCATCGTGAGAAACTTGCCTCGTCGCTGTCGCTGTCGCAGGCATTGATAAGAAGCGCAGGCAATTGCAAGTGGCAAGTGAGGCGGCACACAGAATTGCAATATTTATCGCTGCAAGTGAACCTTTGAATGGTCGGTCATATATTGTGCCTTGACTGTGCGGCTACAACTCATGTGGGAAGACCCCAGAGCACGTAAAAGTCGAAAGATTGCATTAGTCTCTGTCTCAGTGTGAGAATTTCTCTTCTGCGACATCTGAGAGATGAGACCCGAGAGTGAATTGCGAGCAAATATGAGCAATAAATGCAATAAAATGCAAACACACATATTTATCGCATTTAAACAAAAAAAAAATGCAAATTTAAATTGGATTTGGATCCATTAAATATAATGTCGATAAATGCAAACATATATTTTCATTACAGAATACAACCTATTCACTCTAAATCGTTTAACTTAATAATTGCATTGCAGTTAAGTGCACTTTTGGAATTATTTCATTTTTTTTAAATGTTTCAGATTTGTTGCTTTGAGTAATAAGTATTTTCTCAGCTAAAATGTCAAATAAAGTTATATTGCATCATATGTTCTTTTCTCACTATAATTTTAAATAATTTCAATGGTACTTTGCAGTTAATTGCAACACTTTTCATGTTATTATCGACACTATACTGTATAGACAAAATAATGCTCTATGGCAATGTAATAAAATGTGATGCAAAAACGAATTTTGGACTAATTAAAGACATGTGGTTGCTGTGAAAAATGTGACACAGAAAAATCACAATTAAATTGCGCTATCAAAATTCCATTCTATTATGTTTGCGATGATGTAAAACGGTTAGGCGGATAAATTAAAAAGCCCAGCAGCCTATAAATATTGCAATGAAATAAATTAAAGTTTAATTAAACTGGCTGCCCATTTGCCTACAGCTGCCACGCCCCCGCAAGCGCCCCCCCTTTTGTCCAACCTGACAACAATTTGCGTGTCATTGCGACGTCGACGCCAGAAACTGTAATCACGAATGAGAAATTACCAAAAACCTGCAGAGTGAAAGAGAGAAACAGAGAGCGAGAGAATGGCCTCTGGCCACAGGAGGTGGACAATAGACTCAGCTGGATAGCTGAAGCTTTTTGCCATAGCCACAGGTGCTGCTTGCTTTGGCAGCCATTTTGTTGGCTGTCAGTGTCAGCAAAAGATTTCAATAAACGCATAAATTTCAAGTCTATTTTTAGGCGCACTTTGTGCAAAGTTAAGGCGAAAAGAAAAACAACAACAACAACAGTGTTGAGATATTGCGTAGGCCAAAACAAGTAACATTAATTGGTTGAGTGTCAACAGGCTCGCGAAAAGCTCGCGTGGGCCTTAAAAGCATAAAGATCAAATAAACATAAAAGCTTTCAATCTGCGTTCATATTTACAGGGCCAATTACAGAGTCACTCTTAACAGTAAAAACATAACAGACGTCACTCACCAGACAACAGCCGTAGAGCAAAAACGCAGCGATTGAGACGCAGCAGAGACAAGGCAAAGGAATAACAGCAGCACAGCAGTAGAATAGAAGCATTAACAGCATCGGCGCAGAGGCAAAAAACTAACAGCAGCGCAGCAGCTGCGTGGGCAGAGCAGCTGCAAAGCAGCACCAATATTTTGCGCGTCTTCATCGTACATGCCTTGTCTCTTTTGCGCTCACTGCTTCAGGCGATCCATTCCAGCTCTCCACAATGCAAAAGCACACGCACACACATGCAAATGCCTGAAAATTTTCACAACACTTTTTTCACTCCCGCGCGTCTCATTTTACCGAATTAAAGCAACAAATTACACACACACGCACTTGCACTCTTTGCTTACACTCACGACAATCACTTTTCGGCACATAAATGGTTAATTAATTGCAAAAAACAACGCGCACAACTGACAAATTAAAGAGCACATGACGTTCCAATCAATTAGCGTAGATCAACTGAGTTGAGCTTACGCGAGTCATTTTCGGCAAAGCCCTTTGCAGCGTATGCGCTCTCATTGCTCTGTCGCTCTCTGGTTGATACGCTCTCTCAAGCGTAAGCTGCCCTTGTACGACGTTGCTGCTTTGCATAATTCCATTTTGGAGTGCCATTAACTGCTGAAAGATCGAATGGCGTGATAATTTGATTTTGCAAGGCGTCAGAGCAAGACAGCAATAGGATAGCTTGGAAAGTGGCTTCGTAACGTAAATGGTGACTATTATGAATTAGATGCGACCAGAGGCCGTTAATGACAAAAAAGCGAAACGCAAGGTGTGCGAGCTAAACAAAGGACCAAAGGCCACCCAAGACGCTGGTCTGTCTGGCTGTCTGCTCCGTCTGTTAACGACAACGTGCCATAAAAATCAGAAAAGGTGACAAATATAATGGGGCTTCCAGAATGTGCCTTGGCATATTAAATGCTGCGGTCATAAAACTGCGCCTCGATGCGCCAACTAATTGATGGTCGTGTGGATCAGGTCGTGTTACAGAAACGAAATTGAAATTAATTAATATATATATTTAGTACATTTATACCCTATGCAGAAGTTGTGAGAGGTCGCATGCCTTGCAAGACATTTGATGTAATGAAACAACAGTTTGTTGGCTGTAGGGTATCTGGGTGCTGAGCACACTCGTCATTTGTGCGCAGTTCAATTATTGCAATTTGGTTGTCAACTTTTGCGCTAACGAGCCAAGCGACGCGTAATTATAATTCAGCAAAGGACAACAAGCGAGAGAACGGGAGAGTGGGAGAGAGAATGAGAGTGAGCGACAGACAGGCGTTTGAATGTGTGCGTGTGTGTGTGTGTGTGTGTTCGTGTGTGGTCACTGTGTGCATATTTCAATCATCATCATTTGGCACTGCGAACCTTTTAACATTTTTACACCTGACCAAAGCAGCGGCGACTCGCGCTCTTCCTCTTCTCGCTTTGGCAAATTAAAAACACATTTTGTGACATGTGAAGAGTGTCTTTGTTTTTGTTGCTTGTTGTTGTTGTTGCCGTGTTAACACATGCTATGCACACACACCTAGAAAGCGCCGAACTGACACGGCTCATTAGACAGCGACACGCAGAACGAGAAGAAGATGGAGAGGGAGATGGAGAAAGAGAACGAGTCCAAAAGGTGTCCTTAAAACTGTCCTAATTAGCTCCATTTGAAACTCTATATGGAACACACACGTGTCAAATATTTAAATAACTAATAAATGCACTTCAGGCTTTTCCTCAATTATTGCTGAATGCTATTTTCTTTCTTTTCCTTCATTCTTCTTTAATATGCTTTTCAATTTACTTCCTAATTTAATAAATAGACTTCTTTTTCGTCTTGTACTGCATTTAAAACTTTATAGTATTGAGCATAGAATACTTTTGCTCTAAATATATAAATAACTATCAAACACACGTTAGGTATTTTCTTCAATTATTTCGCAATGATAATCCTACTTAAATTTGCTCTTCAACTTAAAATCTAATTTAATTATTAGTTTTCTTCATCGCCTCGAACCAATTGCAAAACTTGAGAATTCCGCAATATTCCGATAGCTGATATTTCGACTTTTTCAGCTCTTCAAGTTTTTGTGCTGTCTTTAGGCATTTATTTCTGCTTAAAACGGGCTGCAGCTTAAAAGTTTCCCTTGATGTGCGAAACTTTTTAGGAATACAATTTGCATATAGAAGCAGTGTGTGGGGGGAAGCAGCAGGGGAAGAGTGGGGAGGGAGGAGGAGAAGGTGCTGCTGACCAGAGACGAAATGTCATTTGCCAAGGATGCGGCACCAGACAGGATCTTGTTTAATTGAAAAAAATTAACTCGGAACAAGTTGACAAGCAAATAGACAAAACCGGACAAGAAAAGTTGGTAAGACTAACTAAGAGTTACCCTATAAGAGGCTTTGGCATTTAAGTTAAGGGTAATTGGTTTTAAAATTTGTGATTTTCTAAGCCTAAAATTGTGTTTTAACTAATAATAATATAAGACTACATAATATACTTTGCATTGAAGTTCCACACAATTTGTAGCATAGTTTACTTTTTTAACAATAAAGTTTAATAATAATAATATGATTTGTGTTTAATACTTACTCTGTTATTCTAGTAAATTGTATTTGCCACTTCACAGTTGGTAAAGTAGACGTAGAACGAATTGTAGATACCCTGCAAATAAAGAAAGAGACTAATTAAATATCGGAAATTTGTTAGACAAATGAAATATTGCTTAAATTTCGATTTTACTTCGTAACGAACTGAAACATCAACTCAGCTGTCTACCTCACTCGTCACATAGCTTAAAGTTTATAGGGTATATATTGTGATGAGCTGACCAAGGCTCGCCACCGTAGGTGTGAGCAAGGAGATGGAGAAGAAGAGAGTGAAGCGAAAAAAAGAGTTAACGGAACCTTCCAATTGGCATTTGAGGCGTGTGGCAGTAAATTTGCATGCCGAGAAAACACACACACAGAGAGAGAAAGAGACTGCGAATGTTAATGGGAAAAGGAAAGTGGTAAGTGAGGAATGGGAGGAGGAATAGGAATAGAGATAGGGAGGAAATGATGTGTCAATGTCGAGCTCGTGCTCGTGCTTGTGCTCTCGGTTAACGACTACTAAGTCCCATCAGCAGACGTCGACTACGACGACGATGAGTTTGTCAACTTTTGATGAAATGATGTCTCTCTGTCTTGTCTCGCTCTCTCTCTCTTTCCTACTCTCTCCCTTTCTATCTATGTGTGTGTACTTGTAAGGACTCGGTGTGCACAATGCAGCGTCGGGACATTGCACTGTCTGCCAGGGCTGAGGCCTCAATCCTCAATCCTCAATGCTCAATCCTTGCCTGAGCTTCACAGTCTGTCTGTCTGTCTGCTATTTGCTTTGGGACCAGCCGCATGTGAGTCGGCAACTTTCTCAACTTTTCTGCCTCTCTCTCTCTCTCTATCCTTCTCTCGTTGAGTTCTGACATTAACCCCTCAGAGCAGCGAGCATCAGGCAAAAGGGTCGTGAGGGTCTTGTCCCGTTCCATACGTTCTACATTTATTAGTTTTACATTTTTTTTTTTCTTCTCCGTCCGTTGTTGTTTTTTGTCAATATTATCAGCCAGCATCGAGAATCGAGAGAGAGATTCATCGAGTGTGTTGCCCTTTAAACCTGTTTTGTCTTTCGACATTCAATTACCCGCTCTCAATGGGCAACAAATGGGCCTCAAATTAGTTTGTCAAACGTTCGCTTTAAAGTCGCCTATTTGCCACTTTTCCACTTTTCTCCATATTTTGCATTTTCATTGCCAGACTTTAATCAGAGTTCTCTGAGTTTTCCGAGTTCTGAATTGTTAAGCTAACAACAGCATAAAAAAGCCTCGCAGTCTTTCTCCTTCTCCTCTGTCTGTCCCTCTCTATGTTTTTGAATTGTCGTCTACACTGCGAGAAATCATGTTGAGGCTGCCTCTGATTTGCCTCCGACGAATCTGCTTAAATTGCATTTGCAGCATTAAATGAGGAAATTATATTTGTACAGACCTTGACAGCATTAGATGGCAAAGCAGAGAAGAGGAGAGAAGGTTTTGGGGGATGGGGGAGTGCGGGTGGTAGTCAAGAGCTCGCTGCGAGTTGCATTAAAACCTGTTCAAGTGCCTCAGCCTTAGCCTCAGCCTCAGCCAGCCTGAAGTTGCTAAAGTCGCAAAGGTGCCGCAAAAATTGAACCAAAGACGAAGTTAAGATACTCTTTTAACTTAATTTTATTGAAGTTACCTTACTAGTAATAATAAGCAAACTCCTTAATCAGTAAATATCTCTAGGAAACTTACTAAAATTTAGATCTAGGATAATTCTAAAGACAACGAGTGTTCTCCACGCTTCTTAAATAATACTACTAGCAACATTTCTTACTAATCTTGAAACTTTTTCCCATTCGTTTTAACTTTGCTTTAATAAAAATCACAAAAAGATAAGGGAATTTTAAAAAATCGATTAAGAATAAATTTGAAGAAAAAAAATCCTCCTGCAAAACAATGTTTCTCATCAATGATTTCTTTAATATAACACATAATTCAAAGACAGACGACCATTCTGTAAACTTCTACAGAAATATGCTACTAGTAACATTCTTCATTAGTTTAGAATTTTTTTCCTATTCGTTTTTACTTTGTATGCTCTTAAGATCAGATATAGAATTATAAATTTCAAGAAATCTTTTAGGAATAGATTTAGTGAAAGGAAGTGCTGCCCCTAAACGATGTTCCGCAATAATAACTTCTTTAAAATTATGAATTTAGAGAAGGAAATTCCCTTCCCTAAACTATATTCCTCTGCAATAACTTCTTTAAAATTATGAATTTAGAGAAGAAAATTCCCTTTCCTAAACGATGTTGCTCATCAATAAGTTTGTTAAAATGATGTTCATTAATTTAAGCAGATAATACATGTTCATAACTAAGTTTTTCCCTTTAGTCAAGACACACAAGCAATTTCCTCGCTGCTTCTATAGCTTCGCAAATGAGATGCTAGTTTTCACAAGTATCTGGTATCTGGTATTTAATGGATTCCTGAGATCCATCCGCGATGCCCTTGCAGCAAATTGCACCCGGATTAGAGTATAAAAAGTGCTGACTACAGCGACAGCGAGTGCGATGACGTTTTAATTATGTGTGCCTAGAAGGCAACTGTGACTAGGGGCTGCATTAAGTGCCACCCCGCTAAGAGAGGGTGAGGGTGAGGGGGGAGGGAGAAAGCCGAGACGCTAGCGAGACAGTTGACGCAGTACAGCGCAGGATTTAGGCATCGGGTGGGAGTTTTGCTTCTACATATATATTTTTTTTTTTTGCAAATGAAAAGTGAATTCAAAACGGAAACATTGCGAAAAATGCGGCAATGCGGCAACGAAGCTTCTCTCCCTCTCCCCTCCTCCTCCTTCTTCACCCACTTGGAGGTTCGTCTAGGCTGGCTGAATATGAATATGAATACATTCGTACACTGAGCGAAATTCATGTGAGCCACATTCATAAATGCAATTAAACATTTAAAAGCTCACATATGAAACAGGTGTGTGTATGTGTTTGCAGTTCATTAAGTGATGTTGCGACCCAACTAAAGCACCGCTTTCCCACCACCCTCAACCCCTGCTCCCTCTTTCCACCCCCCACCCAGCCACTTCCTGCACATTTATAGCCTGTGAATCTAAATGCGAATGTGAATGTGAATGTTTTGCAAGCTTTGGCGTAAATTAACAAGCGTAACAGAGGCCCACACAGAGAAAGAGAGAGAGAGAGTGGAAGAGTGAAAGAGAGAGCTTGAAATGTGTCCAAAGGGTGTCGCTGCTCTGCTCTGCCTCTTGTGGGTGGCCAGTTGGGAATCTGTCTGAATGAGGCGCAGCCAGCGTAAAGAGTGAAGAGCAGAGCAAGAGGAGGAGGGGGGAGGTGCAAAAGGGGGGAAACTGGGGCTGGGGGTTGGCCTTACAACGAAGCAATCTGCAGAGCACAGTGCGAGGCCTGGGTTAATGTACTTTTACGGCGTCAGCTTGACTGGCAGCCTCCTGACTGGCCCCATTCTCTGCCTTCCCCCTCTTCTGGCTGCCCCTCCTCGTGGGCTGCGATAAAATGTTTTATTTAGTGTGTGCACAAAATGTAATTCTAACATTTCATTTTTTCTTTTTTTTTTTTGCTTTTTGTAATTGCGGAAATTTTCATTGAAACGAATTAGCTCGACAAAATTTGTGAAATGGATTTTATGCTCCCCCTTTTTATTGGGGGTTGCCAAAAGGGTTGAGAGACAGCGTTGAGCGGGGCCTGAAAGTGGGTGTCCAATGAGAGGTGAATGCTTTGTATCAATGTCAGGGTCAAGCCAATAATGAGCGGCATCCAAAGTGGGGCCAAGCCAGACAGACAATTCAAGGAGTTGAGGTCACATTTGTATTGCATATTTTAGCAACTGAAATCAATCTTAATATATTGTACCATGATGACTTACTTGAAAACATTTTACTTGGTATTACAATTTTAAAGTCTCATTTCAATAATGTTTAAAATAATATAAACAGAAACTTTCTTCTATCTTATAATTCATAATTTCAATCTTTCTTATTTTTAAACTGAATATTCTTTTTGAAAATCAAACTCACATATAATTCTCCATATTTATTCTGAGCTTCATTTTTGGTGAAGAATTCGATATTTTTAGTATTATTTAACATAAATCTTGCTCCCACTTTACCCTATCTAAATTCCATAATTTTCACTCATTTTTAATCTTGAATATTCTTCATTAAAGCTTATCTAATAAATACATCGATGCTTTTGTGTGCTGAGATAAAAATCTTGCTGTCTCTTTTCCAACTCTAAAATTCATAAAATTTTCATAACTTTTCCTTTAGAATGTTCTCCTCTAAAATGTTCAATACTTTGCATTTATAAAATAAATAAATTTCTAAGCGATCTAAGGGGATCATTGATTGTCCAAAAGTGGCAGAGCATTCTATAAATTTCCCTGTTCTCCTCTCATTAGTAGTCGGTTGTGTTGTGTTGCCTCCTACTTTATGTTGCATATTAATATGCAACAAGAGTCGAACAAATTTATAGTTTATTTGTCGCATTCTCTATGGTTTGTTGCTGTCAATTCATAAAATTATGTTAATTTTATATGATTTTAAAGTCCCCCCGCCCTGCTCTGAAATTATCAAATCAAACGCTGCCAATTGAGCAAGTAAATCCAAAAAAAATACAAAAAAAAGTAAATGGAAAAAAAACTAACATAAAAAATTGTAAATTCAAGCCCAAAAAAAAAGTTGTAAGTGTTCAGGGTAGTTTCGGGGTGAGGAACTCAGGGGTGCGAGGGTGCTGAGGGTGCAAACCTCCCTTGAGGGGTGAAGCGCGTGCGCAGACGCCTTTGACACCTGAAGTAGATGCAATCGGAATTAGAACAGCGAGGGATGAGTTAGATGAGAGGTGAGAGAGAGCTGCGCTTGCCACTTGAAATGAACTGCAAATTATAAAATCATAAAACCCTACAAAAAAAAGGGAAAAAGATGAAACCCTTTAAAAAAGAATTCAGTTCAGCTAGATCTTTGAACCGCAAAAGATTTAATTTCTTGCAGTTCCTTCGTGTTTTGTGCGCTTTTCCTTGGGGTGAAGTCGGTAGTTAAGTCGCTTTATGACTAAACTATGCCTCATAAAGAGTATTCGAAGAACTGGGCGACGACGACGAACATAAACAGAAGCGCAACTAATTTGCATAATTTCCTCAAGCAACGAGAAAACAAACGTGTAAAAGTAGCCAAAGAAGGTGATGGAGATGGAGAGAAGTTGGAGAATAAGGTGCTGGAGGTGCTGCTGAGAGAGTCGACGAAAGTGAAGTTAACGAGTCGGGAAGCGACTGAAGAGTTGCCCAGAAGTGCCTGATTATCATTATTATGTATGCACACACACATTCTCGGGTCGAAAGACAATAGAATTATGAGGTGTTGAGCGTTAACTTGACTAGCGGAACGTCTACGAACGAAAAACAAACCTCAGAGACAAGAGCGAGAGATACGAAAAGAGTGAGAGAAATGCCAGATAGAAATAGAAACAGAAACAGGCCCAAGAAACCCCGCTGGGCATAGTTCAGAGTCTCGCTTCTCAACTCAGAGCCTAGTTAGCTAAGGTAACTCAAAAAAAAAAGACAATGGATAGAAAGTTATGTGTTTCATGGCTAACAAATGCAGTCTGAGAGACAACAACAAAACGCTGGAGAACAAACTACAAACTAAACGTAAACACGTCTAATAAGACCGACTGCAGATTGAGTTAGATTATTATTCGTGACCTAATCAAAAATAAAAATCTGTTGCTCAGAGGAAGTCAAAGTCAAAGTGGAAGTGGAAATGATGTTGAGGTTTTATTTTTCATTTTTCGACTTGCTGAAATTGAATTTTAATGATTCAAGAATTGCATTGTGCTAAGGCTATGATTACGATTAGTTCTCTCTGGAGATCAACGAGAAAAATTATACAGATTGGGGGAAAGGAAATTCCCTTGTTTCTCATCATTCGAACGCTGACAAATTGCAGTCAATGGAAAAGGTTTTCTTCCACTTTTCTCCGATTGAGATTAATTGGGAGCGCAGTTGAGGTTGCCTTCTGAAAGGAACTTCCTTTCCTTACCTCACTTTTTTTCACTCAATAATTTATTATATGAAATTAATCTGAACTGTTGAATTTTAGATACTTTGTTGTGGTAGACATATATTTCTTTCAAAAGTTACTTGATATGTTAAGAGATAACTTAGAATATTCTTCAGTCAGTTATCTACAGAACTTTTCTTGGCTTTTCCCATCAACAATGAACTAAAATTATTCTATTTATACTTCGACCTAAGTAAGTAATTAAGCAAATAATACTAGCAATAAATTACTGAAAATTCCTAAAGAAATTATTTCTGTTTTATCATAGACACCATATTGATTTAAGCAATCTTTGTATAGTTTAATTCTACCAATAAATAACTACAAAGTGCAAAGCCACTGCAATTTTTTGTTATCAAAAGTCGAGGGTTGCTTGTCACTTTATTTTGCGCACATTTCTCGCACTTTTTGATTGAGTTGAAGCTGCTTCAGCCCTTCAATTTCAACGCTGATATCAGATATCTGATCTGTCGGACCACTGGGCTGACAGTTCAGGTGTTAATGACTCCTTTAGAATAGCAGAGTGAGCTCTCTGACCATTGTTTGTCATGTTTTGCATGCCCAAAAGTCCGGTTGAAATTAGTATGCTGCGTATTGTGGATATAGAGAGGAGGCCTCTATATAACAGCGCTCAATTCCATTGTTCTGGCCACCCCAAAAACAAAGCCGGAGCTGGCAGAAGAAGCAGTCAGCAGTCAGTCAGTCGGGCCTTTTGTGTGGCAGCACGCTCATATCCGGTAGCCGGCCGGTGTCGGTATAATGCCATATAATGGCTTGATAGAAGACACACAAAAAAGGCCATGCGAACGCGCAGCGACTACAAGTTCAAAGCGAACGTGTTCGATGCTCGATCGCAGGCGAAGCGCTTGCTAAGCCTACGCGTCGAACTTGTTCGTTGCGATCTGTAGCGCAGTTCCGGGGTTGAAACTGGCTTAGCTACGCTTCGGTTCGACGCCGCGACTCGGTTCGTTGTGCGTTAGCCGAGCCTGCGGAGTTGAACCGACTCCAAACGCGACTTCAGTTGAAACACATTCGTCGTGTCGTTAGGTTGTACATACGCGGGGCTCCGTTTATTTTGGGTTTTAGCTTAAGCGAACTTTATCGAAACGAAAACGCGAAACAAAATATTCTTAACGTAGTGTAGAACTGTAGAACGTTGTGTAACTGTAAGATTTAGTTAGCATTTACATCCAACTACAAAAGTGCAATACAAAATGCCTTCTGAAAGTGCAAGTTCCTAACTACCTGTTAAGCAAAACGAAGAGACCTCAACGATCTTGAGGCAAAACAAACAGAAAAGACAAAAGTGAAAAACAGAAATCAGAAAAAAAAGAATACCTGTCAAAGGAGAGCAAAGAACTGAGTGTGTCTCTCTCTCTCTTTCTTTGATTTGTTCGGGATAATTTTACCTGTGTGTGGGAAAATTTGGAAACAAAATGAAATATCTAACGCATACACACAAGGAATCCTACACATTGGTCGCTCGCAAACGCTACATGAAGAACCTGCTGTACGTATCAGACTATATATCATATTCCCTCTCCTCATTGATCATATTATATATCAAGAGTGTCGTTTAATAATAAATATTGATGTTGTGTTTGCTTTCGGTGACATATGCGAAAATTATGCAAATATGGTTTTGGGTAATTTTGAAATGCGCTCTTTGATTAGCTTCGCATAACTCGCATTAATTAAATGCAATTCAATTTGTGCCACGCACTTGAATAACGTGCCACACATTCCCCCTTCCCTCCCCTCCCCTCTCCTTTCCTCTTGCGCATTAAATATGCAAATTTTTCGCAGTTGCAGCCAAAAAATGTCACACAACGCGAAATTCGCAGTTGTTGTTGTTGTTTATTGTTTGTTTTGTTTGCGATTTTGCTTTGTTGCCTTTTTCACATTTTACTATTTTGTGTGTGCATCTCCCGGTTGTCCCGGTTGCATGCCCCTTTGTGTGGCACTGCAAACAAAACCGCAAATGACAAAAATTTGCAAATGAGTTTATGGCTTATCAAAGAGTCCCATTATCTTTTTCTCTATCTCTTTCCTTTGCTGAGAACTGCAATCGGAGCTGCAGGCTAATTTTCCTTTTCCCTTGAAAACCCTTTTCCGTCTTTTCCGTTTTTCCCGTTTTCCGCATCTTGTGGGCAACGCCTTAGCAAAAAGTCTTTGTCAACGTTTGTCATTCTCCTTAAGCATAGTTTGTTAATTAAATTTATGATTAATGAATAGAGCCCAAGACACTGTTGATGATGATGATGATGATGATGATGATGATGATGATGTTGCAGTTGTTGTTTGCTCAAACAAACAGCTGTTTATTTTATATTTGTACATGCAACGGTAGCAGGACATTCTGTTCTCTATTCCTTTTTTTTTTTGTCGGTTGTCGCCAAAAAATGCTGTAAGGCGATATGCCTAACCCTTCCCTTTTTGTTTAACCCCTCGCCACGCAGCGCAACCCTTGATTGGAACTTTTTTTTTTGCAAATCAGCAAAGTCAACAAGAAGTTCGAGTTGGAAGTTCGAAGTTAGAGAGAGAACCGTTAGGCGTTAAGCTGAAGTCGCAGCTAGTTGCATATCGGCAATCGATCGATCTGCGCACCATAAATCACATTTGTTGTGAGTCAAACCCACATGAGATCGCTAATGTCTCTCTCTCTCTCTCTCTCTCAGTCTTAGAGTTCAAACGCCTACGCTGGGTCAGCTGGCGTTTCAAATCGCGTGGTTCACAAAAAAAAAAAACATATTTTTTTTGGTTTTTTATTTGGCCCGCAGCGCAACTGCTGATGAGCAGCGGGAAGGAAGTGAGGGGAGGAGAATGATAATCAACGGGGGGAATGATCAACAGTCATGCAATAAAAAAAAGTACAACTGAGATGGAAGCAGCCTAACATATGTGCAACTATTCACGATTGATCAGAAAGAAGTTAGTAGAAATTAATTGAAAATGTTCTTAAAACAATTTACTATATTTCAATAACTAAATAAATTGCATAACTTCCTCCAACGTTAGCAATAATGAATTTAAAATATTTATTATAGCAAATTATAAAAAAGCTTACAAAATTTCAATTACTAAATAAATGTTATAACTTTCTACAACCCTTTAACCTAGCTAGATATTCCCATTTTGCCAAATCTTCATTTACTTATATTGTTCAACAAATAGTTTATTAAATTTCTAACTTCTTTATAAAAGCGACATTTAGTTTAATTTATAATTCCTAGCAAGATATTCATATTCTTCATATATTTATATTTTTTTCTAGCTTTGAGCAACAAATTGTTGAACACATCTCAATAACTACCTCAATATTTCAATCTTTGAAGCAGAATATGTTTCGATTTTCAACTTTCCATAACGCAAACCGACTAATATCCTAACTTTATAATGTCTAACCTTCATAGTTGAATACAAACTATTAAAAAGATCTATTATTTAATTACGAATTTTGTTCATTAACTAACACTTATCGTTTTATATAAGCAATTCGAATTTTAAATATTTATAATAACCTAACTATACAACTTTACTTTCTTATAGACTATTGCTTATTAATGTCTAATCTTCATGTTTAAATACAAACTATTAAAAAGAATATATTATTTAATTGCGAATTTGGTTGTTATGTAATACAAATAATTGAATTGATAATTTGGAAAGTTATTTTAAGTCGGGTCAGCAAAAGATTCGTTCGAAATGTTTAGAGATGAATTGTGAATTACTCATGTGGGCAGACAATTTACCTGTCAACAAAGATTCGTTCAAAAGGTATAGAAAAATGTTTGTAGATGGAACCTCATGAACTTATCCGATATTCAAAGAGATAGAAAAGCAACATATAAATTGAAAAGGCCATATAAAAAACTGAGAGGAAAGTAACACAACATAAGCTATGCATTTCGTAGTCACAATCTATTAACTTATTCATCTTTCTATGTGTGAAAGTCAACAGAGTCAAAATAAATTTACTTTAATTCAAATATAATGCAATAAAAACAAGTTGAAGGCAAATTGCAAGTGATAAGTTTATCACAGTTTGTAAATTTGTGCACAGTAAACAAAACAATTTGCTGCACTTTGCGCACAAAACGCGAACAAAACGCGAAGAAATCGCTGCAAAAACGCGCGCGTTTTTTTCCCATCAGAGTGCGGTAATCGGACAGCTGTAATAATAACAAGACGCGTATGGCATTTAACCTACTAACATGATATAGCTGCTGCTTACTACACTTAACTAGCTGGTGATCCATCAATTGAGCGAGTCTTGACTTCACTTCTGCCATCACTCAATATGTCAATATTGTCAAGCTGTCAAATGCGATAAGCGAATTTTTAGTTTTTTTGAGGAAATGCGTTGCAAATCGTTCGCTTTGCTTCACTTTGCATCTTGCTTGGCATCACATCATCGAAAAAAGCCCACAAAGCAGCGTCCCACATCGCTTTTGACTTTGTTGGCCATATAATTGCAAATTAACCAGTTGGTGGTTGCCTTGGGCAACAACGTTTGCTGCTGATTGAGCCAAGCTGATTGCAGCACTTGCTTTGCGACCTTCAGCTTCAACTTCACCCACGCAACTGAGTTTGGAGAACTTTGTCATAGCGAGAGAGAGAGAGAGAGAGAGAGAGAGGGGGGGACTGCTAAAGTTCTCTTGGATAATTAGCGCCAAGAAATGTATCTGCTAGTAACACCTTGACCTAACTTCAGATATAGAGAGAGAAAAGCGCGCCTTTTTTTTTGTTTTTGGTGGGTTGGCACGTGGCATGTGGCGCGTGTTTGTGGCACATCAATTGAGTGTCCGATGAATATGCAAAGTGGCTGCCACAACTAAAAAGCCTGGCTATTTTTATACATACAGGCATAATAATATTAACACTCGAAGCCAACATTTTCATGCTGCATTTGCGCCAAGCAGAACTTTCAATCCAACGCAAGAGGGGGGCAAGTGAATTGGGGGGGAGGCGGGGAGAAGAAGCAGTCAACAGGTTGCGCTGAACTCAATTGCGTGTCAAATTGAAGTTGCTCAAAGGGGGAAATGAACACTTAGCACGAAAGAGAGCAAGGAAGGGGGAGGGGGAAACGCTTCTAGTTGTAGTTGTTAATGACGCTTCTGGCAGTTATATAAGCGAGACGAAAGAGAGAGAGAGAGATAAAGAGAAATGGAGTTGACTTGTTGCCGCGCTATTTGCATAATTATCCACACTAAGATGATCTGGATCGTGCGCCTCGAGCTCTTTGTCAATTGGATAATGGTTAATGGATCACACCGAGTTGGACGCTAAGTAGACCGCGAAAAATGGGTTAAGAGTGGACAGAAGATAGTCCACAGTCGACAGTCGACAGCTCTTGATACGACTCGTTTCAGGCGTTATTTATCACACGACTTTCACGTGTTCTAGGGCCAAACATCAACAAGTTGACTTCATTGCAAACTCATCAAATGTATATTTTTAAAAGCGAGTTGAACACAAAAATTTAAAAGTAATTCAAGGAAATTTCTAGCGGAATTCCATAAATAAAACAGTTTTAATTGAATTCTTATGGTTTGATTTCTTTAAGCTGAGATCTTCATCGTTAAAAGTTTGCTATATTTCGAAAATTTCCTTTAAAGAGAGCGCTCCTTAAACTGAGGTGCGTCTTCAAGGAAATTCTATGAATAAAACAGTTTTTGTTCCCTTGCATCTCATAAGAAATTTTCTTTAATTTTAATTTTCTCAGCTGAATTCTAATTTTGCTTTTCTTAAGCTGAGATCTTTGTATTTAAAAGTAAAGAGTGCTATATTTACGAAATTTCCTTTAGAGAATCAATTTCTTATTGAAATTTTAGTAATTAGCTTTCCTTACATTGAGCTATCTTTAAAAGTAATGAGTGCATCTCATAGGAAATTTCCTTTAAGTTTCATTTTCTCATCTAAATTCTAATGGTTCGCTTTCTTTGTCTTTAAAAGTAATGAGTGCTAAATTTAGGAAATTTCCCTTAGAGAATCATTTTCAAAGCTCAATTCTATAAACAAAAATTAGTTTGCATTCTCTAAGTTGAAATCTTTATCTCCTGTGAATCATCTCCTTTGTAAAATTCTACTTATAATAGTTAAATTTCCTTAAGCTAAGTTCGAAGTCTTTACTAGTAAACTTTATTCAGAGCATCAGCTCAATTCAGTTTTCTAAGCTGAGATATTCTTGTTTGGTTCTTTCGCTTCCCTAGAATTTCACTCTCTTTTTTTTTGGTTTGTAGTTTGTTATTAATTCAATTAAAAGTTTTCGCACTTTCCAACTCTCTACTCAAGAATCCCTGCTAAGAATCTTGACTCACATCTTCTATGTTTGGTTATCTATTCTCCACATCGCTGTTTCTTCTGCATACCTTTGTTCTCTTTGTCTCTTTCTCTCAGCTTTTTTCTCAGCTACTTAGCATGCTTATTAATTGTGTTGAATATTCAAATCTTCTGCTGCTCACACTGTTTGACTCTGTTGATCTGCCATCCTTTCACTCGCTCCCGCTCCCGGCTCTTCCCTTCCCCCATGCCCTAACTCATCTGCTTAGTCAATCTATTAGCTATGCATGCGAGTATTCTAATCTGGCAGTTCTTTTCCCACTAACCTGATCTACATATCATGCATCCATGCAACACTTTCACCTCTCACCCAGTTCTTGCTTCAGTTGAGAAAAGGTTGCAGGGCAAAAGAAGTTGAAGAAGAAGATGAAGAAGAACTAAATCACATTTTCAGCTAATCTGCCTAGCGGCAAACAGCAACAGCATCAGTTCAGCTTACTGATTGTTTTTCCCATGTTTTTCACTGACCACAGCGCAGCTGCCCCGAAGGTGCAAGCTAAACTCCTCCTTCTGGTCTCACTTTCACTTTAAATGCGGCCACTTTCCTTCGATCGATCAGCTAAGAAGCTGTGACGCTATAAATTTTACAGCTTGTCAGCAGCAGAAACAAGTTCCGTTCATCTTCTTCTTCTTGGGGTTATCAATAAAAGATGTTGGAAAATCGCCACGAAAATTGTGTAATTTTAACCCAAAAAAAAAAAGGAAATGGGAATTATGCAAATGGCCAATAAAAATAGGAAAAAAAAAGCGCCTTGACAGCCTCAACTTTAACGGCAAATTTGTGGCTAATTTACGAGCGGGCGAAAGGAAAGCGAGGAAAGCAAGGAAAGCGAGGAAAGCGGAAAAGCGTTGCCTGTACCTGGCTGACATCATCTCAAGAAGCGTCTTCTATCGGAAAGTGGAACGTGTTGCATTTTCATGAGAAACCCGTTTTGCAACCCTTGAGGACAAGTCCTTGGACAGACACAATAGGGATAGAGAAAGGGAAATGGGCAGGGACAAGTTTTTCCGCTGCAGCGGAAATGAGAAAAACTTTCACGCGAATGCGAATCGAAATCGTTGAAAACCGAATCCGAATCCGAATTTCAATCTGAATGCCAAGAGTCCAAGAGACTTGCAACTAATTTTAATGACAATTCACGCGGTGCGCGTCGCGACTTCTTTTTCCCATTTTTTTGTTTTCTTTGTTCTCCCTCTGCGATGTTGCATCTTGTGCCTGTTCTTAAGGATAATGCCACCCCATTTCCCATTTCCCTATTCTTTCCTGAAGCTGCCCTTCTGTTTCTTTTATTGCTTGCTTCAGTTGCACTTCCGCAAGGCAACTTTCTCAACTCTCTCTCTTTGGGTTCTCTGAATGTCCTGCCATCATCATTTATCATAACGGACGCTCGCGCGGTTATTGACTCGAGGATTTAGCTCGTGTAACTGGCGTCATTTTCACGTACTTTTCGTATAAATTGTTCACATATATCCTGCGGCTACAATTATGCTATTAATTACGACCTAGACCAGGCCAGGCCAGGAGAGGCCAGGACACCCCGGCGACCTCGCTCCCTCTTCCTTTTCTCGGTCTGATTGTGACTTTTGTCGCTGGCATATCCTTTTACATGTGCCCCTATTTCAGTCTCCTTTCTCCTTTGTCCTTTGTCCCTTGCCTGGCCAGTTTGTGTTTTCAGCTTATCGAAAAGTGCATCGCACTGCAGTCGGTGCGAGTCCTTTCTATGTCCTTGTGTGTGCTAGGCGATATTATCAGTTTTGTGCTCCAGTTTCCACTGAAACTCAAAAAACTCAAAGCTGACCCATTAGCTCTCGCTCTCTCTCTCTCTCTCTCTCTCTCTCTCTCTCTCTCTCTTTTTCTCTGCGTGTGTGTCGCCTTTGTCCTTTGGGACTTGATTTGTTGTCTGTCTGCCTGCCTGGACATTTCCTGTAATTTCTCACTGGGAAAACTCACTTGACTCACTAATTAGCGCCCCGGGAGCAGCGACAACTGAGAACTGAAAACTGACAAACAACACAGAGAAAAGAGAACTTGATTCTCTATCAAAATCTGCAGAGCTGCTTCATCTGCTTCTCTTTCTCAGGCTGCTACAAGTGTTTTTCCCACGCAACCACACAGCGGATATCCAAAAACCCAAACTCAAAAACACCCAAAACAAAAACCCCAACAGAACCTTGCACAACCTAAAACCCAACTCAAGTCTCAGGCTCATACTTCATGGCTGAGAGTCGCTTGGTTTTCTAATCGAATGTGTAAAAGAACTTTGAAGAGAAGAGTTGAGGAAAGGCAAATTATAATCTATAACAAACTACTGCCCAGTTAAGTGCCTTTAGTCTGTTCAATTAGCAGAGAGTTTAAGCAATTTTAAGAAGTTTCTTAACTAACTAGTTTCCCACTTTAGCTTCATTTGTATGTAATACATTTTAAAGATCTTCCATTATTTAAGATAGATATTTAAAGCGGAACTTACCATTTTTTGTTGTCATTATCTCAATTGTATATCGGAGTTAAACCACATTTCATAAATCAACTTTTCGCAAAAACTAAAAGAAAAAGAGAAAAGAATCGAATACATTTTTTAATACATTTGAAAAAGGCATATATTATAGTAAGAAATAAAATAAATATAAACTAAAATTTCAATGCTTTCTATGAAAAATTCAATAATACATTTTTCAAAGTATTTTCTATAATAATAAGGAATCTTTCTTTGAAAGATTTTAAAGATGATAATAGATCTCTCAAAGTATTTCCTTGATAATAATAATCATTTTTCATTATAGATACTTTCTTTGAAAGGTTTTTTAGATAACAATAGGTTTTTCAAAGTATTTCCTTAATAATAAAAATCATATTTCATTTAAAATACTTTCTTTGAAAGATTTTCAAGATAATCAATAATAGTTTCTTTGAAGTATTTCCTTAATAATGATAATAATAATTCATTTCAGATACTTTTTCTTTCTTTCTAGAAAAGAGAGTATTTCCCCCTTCGACTTTTCCAAAACTCTTTTCGTATTTTTTCGGCGCATTCTAAGTGAAACACTTGCCGCCTGTCTCCGTCCGTTTCGTTGCTTGGTTGGGGCTGTGATTAAGTGCAGCGAAGCAGGTCATATATCTTCTTTCACTCCTTTTTTTCCCGACTGTCAACACGCCCCTCTTAGCTGTTATTGTTGTTGTTGTAATTGTTTTTCTTTCATTAGTAAACATTTTCCACTCTGAACTCGGCGGCAAAACTTTAAAACACGCGCAATGCGCCGCGCATGCCAAATGAGTTGAGAGAATAAGGGGGGGGAGAAGGCAGGAAAAGAGGGGAGAGGGGAGGGAGGGGGTTGAGGTTGGGTGGGTGACATAAATTTGCATTTAATGAACAGTTTTTGGTGTGGAAAAGAGAAATAAGCAAAGCTGAGAGCTGAGAACTGAGCTGAGGAAATATTAACGCTTTGTTTAGCTCGTAATAGCTTTTAATGAAGTGGGCGGGGAATGAAGTGGAAATGGAACAATGCCTTGTGGCATGCCACAGACGCAGGCGCAACGGTAACCGCAACAGCGACTCCGAGTGCTGCAAGAACATTTGCAACCGGAAATGGAATGTTTTTTGTGGGTGGCAACTGCCAGAGCAACTGCAATTGATGCCACCGCTGCTGCTGACTGTTCCCTTTCCACGCCTGCTGACTTTTCAGCTGTCCGCTGCCCTTTTCACTCCCCCTGCAAGGATGCCTTCGGTTGTCATGTATTCATCCTGTTGTTGTCACACACATTTCACTGATTTTTATTGCTTGTTAGGGACATTCATTTTTATGCTCAGCTTCCTAACTCCGCTTCGATTTTATTTCTATTTCTATTTCAATTTTCATTTCTATGAAGCCGAAGCTGAAGCTGAAGCGCATTTTTCCCTTTCAATTCATGTGAAAAATTGTCATAAAAATGCAATAAACTGTTTTACTCGTAATTTGATCAGCACAACTACATCGAGTTCCTTTGCTATTGCAAAAATCCATAAATTCATTCGATTTTCCAACTAACACATATTTCTTATTACCGCTCGAAATATAAAACGAAGTTTTATTAAAGTTATTTTAATGTTCAAGCTTAAATCGATTTTCAAAGTGTTAAAATTCCCCACGGAGATTTGCATTTTATTCGAAATTTGATATCTTTTGGTAGATTAAATTATGCTTTGTGTGTTAGCTAAAGGAAGTCATTCCAATCCCAATTTAGAGAGAGAAAACACAACAAATATTTGTGTTTTATGCAGATTGAAACACGAAACGCTGCAGTTGATTGAATTGTTTTCAATTCAAAACAAGTTGTATTGAATGTTTGTTTATGAGCAAGGTTAAGAGGTTTTATTTCTATACTCTAGTTGCACATTAATATGCAGTCAACAATTTTGATAGTTTTGAGTGAAATATAAAACGATTTTATTGATTTCAAAACTAGTCAAATAAAGTTGTAACTTAGTTGAGTTATTTCAATTGAATTTTAAACAGTTTTCGGATAGAGTTTTAAATCTGAACTTGAATTTTACAATGCTGAAGTTTTGAGGGGTTGCATTTTTAGCTGAGATCTTTAAAGATTTAAATCTAAATTCTCATTAAGTGTTTCAGCTGAATTTTGACTTAGTTTCTGTTTAGTTAAGAGATCAGAAAGTAAAATTGCGATCGGAAATTATGACTGACAGCTGCGATTTTGATGCCTTCTATTAGAATTCCAACTTCCGATTCCTACTTGCTGCTCTTTCCTCTCTCCTCACTTTTCCTCCCCCTCCACCACCTTGCAACTACTTTGTAGTTCTCGTATTACGAGACAACGGGTTGCAGCAATCCACTTTCTCTGCCACTTTGTGGCACGCACTTCAAACTATCAACACTCGCTGCATTGCTTCTTTCTACTTCTGACTCTGTTGTTGTTTTAAGCGATCATGAGCTGTGTTCTGATGAGGCAACTGAGTGGCGTTGCAAGCGTTGCATGTTGTTGTCTTGTTTTTGATATCCTTCTCGCATAACTGTCATCATTTTATGATTTTTATGTATGCCAAGCATCCTTGTCCCTCATCTTCTTCTTCTGCTTCTTCGGCAGGCATCTTCATGCTTCATTTCTCCCTGTAGGTGTTAATTTATGGCCGTCGAAGGAGGAGCAAAAGCAGAAGCAGAAGAAGAAGCACGAGCAGAGGCAACTCCATGCAGCAAGAATAACAACAACAACAACTCTCATAGGCAACTGTTGACAATATTCGTGCTGTTTTTATTGTCTTTGGGAGAATGTGGAGCAGCAGCAGCTGCACACACCTAACAACAACAACAACAACAGCAACAACAACAGCAACAACAACAGCAACAACAACAGCAACAACAATGTCAACAACAACTGGAACAACTACGACATCCTCTTCGAGTATGTGATGTGCTCCTTTGGGCCAGCTGAGGTCGCTTTGAGGTCTACTCTGAAGTTGCCTCTTTCCCCCGTCCCCCTCTCCCCCTGCCCCATCCTCACTCCCTCTGCCACTCTTCAGCTCTTTGCTGATTTGCTCTGTGTGTTCTTTTTGAGGCGTTTGTTGCTTTTTGTGTGTCAACAAAAGTGGCAACGGCTGCGACAGAACTTCAGCAACCAAAAAAAACAAAAAACAGAAACATCAGAGAGCAGACTTCAACACAACTCGCATTCAAATGAGCGCAAAAAACATTGCACAAGTGACAATAAACATGAAGAGCACAAAAAAAAAACCAAAAAACACAAATGCTGCAGAAAAAGCTGCAAAAATTACTGAAATATTCAAGAGGCACTCATAATTCTTGTTCTCCTTGTTGTTGTTGTGCTCTGTGATGCGTGAGAGCAACTTAAAAAGTTGAGAAATGCTTCACTCGCGAACTCCGTGCATTTCTCTCAGCATTTCAGTTCAGTTCTCGACATTTCCTGACAGCTCAAGGAAAAGGCAGAGAGCAAAAAGCAAAAAGCAAAACACAGAAAACACGAAAAGCAAAAGGGAAAAGGGAAAAGGCAACTATCCGCATCCTTTTCTCAAGTGCACTTCTCCTTTTGGCAATTCTGTAGTGGCAACTTATAGCAAAGTTCTCTTCACTTCTCAACCAGATCATCAATGGCAACTATTTTGCACACTTTTCATTCTCAATTCTTAACAATTTCTAAGCCTCAATTTGGCTCATTGTAAGCGTTATTCATTGTAGTAACAATGAATAATAATGAGTCAACATCTTTTCTGAAATATTTTGATTAGAAGAGAGAAGAGATGGAAAGATTCTAGTGGATATGTCTGTAAAATAGTTTCTTTTCTAGAATTTTAGACATAAAATATTCCTTTTCTAATACCACACACATAAGGTACAAATTCGGACAAATTCCTCTAATATAAAAGTAATGATTAAACATACAACATGCTAAAATCAAGAAATAAAGATCGAAAATCTACAAAAAAAATCTATATTGGCCAATCTTCAAATCCTAATGTTCTGGGAATTTAAACAACTCTGCTTTAGTTCTTATAACTTTTCTATTATTTAAACATCTTCTTTTGAGTTCTCTAACTCTAAATACCTCTTCTCATATTTCATATTATGTTTTCATATAATGTTTTATCATTTCTTTAACTCTTTTGTTGCGCATTCTTCTCCTTATAAAATACTCCGCTATATTTCACTACTCTAGTTCTTTAACTTTTCTTTTGTTTACCTTATAAAGTACAACATTTTTTTCTGCATTTTCCTCCCTTTTGCGTATGCAGCACTTTGCTTTTGTTTTCTCAACTCCTGCCGCTTTCTTTAGTTAAACGCAGTGCTTAGCTTTTCTGTCGATGTCAAGCTTCTATTCACAGCTCGCTGTCAACCCCCTTGCTCTTCCCCCTCTCTCTGTGTGTGTGATCTTGACTAGTTCGCAGCTGTGGTCCAAGTTAACAACGTTCTAGTGGCACTCTCTCTGCTTCTTCGTTTTCGTCTCCTCTTCTTCGTCAAGGGTCTGACTTTACCCTTAGGTACAAAACCACTTGAGTTTGCGCAGTCAATTGAATGCAAGTTGGGATTGGGATTGGGATTGCAGTGGAATCGCAGCTCTTGTTGTAGTTGTAGTTGGCGCTGAAGCATGAAGAGATTGCGTGACCAAAACGCCAAGTCCACGAGTCCAAGAGCTGTGACATTGCCAAGTGCTTTGACTTGACTTCACTTGACTTGACTTCTTTTTCTTTTTCTTTTGCCTGCTCAGCTTGGCTGAGCACACACACACAACTCTAAAGTTTGCAGTTTGTGATTAGTTTTTTGCGTGCACTATTATTAAACAGTTTCCTGTCTTCTCTCTCTCTCTCTCTTTCTCTCTTTGCGACAGACGCCAGCATGCCTTCATGGCGGGCAACAACCAGAAGCAACAATCGGCACAAACAGTTGGTGGCAGCGTCACCCACAGTCCGGAACGCTTGAGAGGCGCCACACAGGATCTCTTCGAGCTGCTGGAGCGTGTGCAGTGCTCGCGTCTTGATGATCAACGCTGTGTGCTCCCAGCCTACTTCTCACAGGTGAGTTGCAGCTTGTCTCTCTCTTTCCGCTGACCTGACACAATGTGCCACAAGTTGTGGCACGACACACAGAAGAACATCCCTTATGCTGCGGCTGACCCATAAAATCGCAACTTGCAGCCAAGAGTCGTTAACATTTTTACTGTCCCCCCCTTCCTCACCGACTCCCTCTGTCATAAAAATGGACAACGAGGACAACAAAGCGATAACAACAACAACAGCAACAACAACGAGAAGAGCTGCGACAACAATGCTCATGTGGAATGCAGGCGGCAAATTGCCACAAGTCAGTTATTCGCACCCCCCACCGACGACCTCTTGTCCCCCCCACCTCTCTCTCTCTCTATCTTTATCTCTTCGTCTACAACTTCAGCGCACCTTTAAAAACATCTGTATAATTTGACATAATCTGCGCTTTGTTGTGGTGGCATTATTGTCATATACTACACACACTTACAGCTGCATATGTGTGTGTGCGGGTGTCATGCTATTGCTGAATTGCCAGGGATTACGCGAGTTGTCTTTGTTGTCTCCTCTAGGAGTTTTACATTTTAGTTTTTGTTTTTTTTTATGGCCAATTTCAGCTGCTTGGCAGCTGATGGGTGTGGCTGGGCCAACAAACAGCCAAGCGGAACAGCCTTTGCTTGCCCACTATTTTTGATTAATAAATTTCAATTTCAATTCCAGCTCACAAATTAGTTGCGCTTTTTCAGTTGCAATTTGACAGCGCGTCGAGCTGGCACTTTTAATGCCGCCCGCAGGCAATAGAGCGCGCCAAGCACTGAACACAAGCAGTGCAAGCAGTATGCAGTTTTGCAAAGCAGTTAAGCAGTACACTGCTTTCGACTGCTTCCCACTACTGCTTGTAGTTGGCATACACACTAAGCTCAGCTAGATGGCGCTACACACATGATGAGTGTAGTAAGCTCAACCAGCAATAGTTGGCGCCACACAGTTAGTTGCTTTAGCTGCCATTAGATGCTGGCTGTAGTAAGATCAACTAGCAATAGCTAGCGCCACACAGTTAGTTGCTTTACCTGCCACTAGAGGCCGTTGCGACATGCATAGTAGCACGCAACTAACGCCAGCGGGCGCTAATAATAAATTTATGTAAATTAAACGAAGTTGTTTGTTTTATAAGTGTAAGAATTAGTTTGCTAAGAATTGAGTGTTATTTCAAGAAATTCTATTATTTTCTATGCTACTTATGTAAACCCATTAACACATAATCCACTTGATAATTGCATTTGTTGTGGCAGCCGCCACTTCAACACCAGCATTCCTTCTCTTTCTCACTCTACCTCCCCTCTCTCGCTTGCTTTGTGTTGCGCTGCAGCCACTTGGCAACCTCTTTTCAAATTTTAATTTAGTTTTCTCAAGAAATTTCGATGCAAACTTTGCCATCAAAGGCGCTCTTGCAACTCGCTTGCAACGCTGCCCGGGTCTTGCCTCCTTGTGTTTGCACTTTGTGCTCCTTGCCCCTTGCTGCTGTTGCCGCTGCTGCTGCTGCTGCTGCCACTTGCAACAATATGCGGGCCTGGGCAGTCAGCAAGCAACTCCTCGCTTAACCCGAATGACGCTGCTGCCTTTTAAAACTTTTATGCGGGCTAAAAAGAAGTCGATGCCAAGCGACGCAAACTAGGTTGCAGTTGCAAGTTGCAACGTGAAAAGGGGCATGCTACGTTTAGCTGCTCCTTTTTGCAAAATTAAACACAAATTATATGAATGTTTGCCCAAGTCGCTAAATTGAATTTCAGTAGTGCAGTGCTTGTCAAACTGCACACAGTGCTTACAAAATGTACGTTGCATGCCACAGCGCGTGGCAGGCGCTTTGCTTTTGCCGCATTGCTGCACGCGCCAATGGCCATTGCATACTTTCGGGCTAATCAAGTGTGTGTTGGCATCTGCCGCGTATCCTTGCTGCCTTCTTTTCCTTTCTATTGCCACGCCCCCTTCCTCCCTAACGTGCTGCCTTTTTATTTGGCTCAACTTCCCGCACAGTTGTTGCGGTTGCTGCTTAGTTGGGACGCCTAATTAAGCCGCCGTCCATTTAAATGTGGCACACACACACACTCGCAGATACATTTGTATCTTTTGCTTTTTTCTGTATCTTGGGGATTCGCTTGCAACCGGAAACAGGCCGCCGCTGAGGTTTTTCATTGTCTGACGCAAAGCTGCTAAAATTTATGCCGCACTTTGCAGTGCTACCCTCCATTCCCTACCTTCCCCTCCCTCCTATCTTCTTTCCCTACTCCTACTCAAATACAAATTCAAGTTGAGCATTTCATTTTGGCTTTTTTTCTGCGCGCGTTTTTCTTGCATATTTTTCACGCTGCTGCGGCTTCTACTGCTGCTGCTGCTGCTGCCACATTATCGCCCAGTCCAAGTGCCACATTAGAAGCTGCCACATGCAACACACACATGTGTGTGTGTGTGTGTGTGTGTTTGTTTGTGTGCATTTCAATGGGCCGCATGCAATTTGTCTGCTGTGAAGCAGAGAAAGAAGAGCGGAGGCAGGTGAGGCAGTGGCGCAAAGGGGAGGCATGCAACGAACGTTGAAGTTGTTAATTGCCATGGTCGTCAGCCGCAACGACGTCTCTGTTGTGTCTGTGTCTCTTGGATCATCAACACACCAGCGAGCAAAGCAACTCCCACAGTCGACGCGAATCGAGAAGTTCTCTATGCTCTGTTCTTACACTGAGCGAAAAAAGATTGTTTTTATTGATGGCGAACAAATTCACATGCTGAATTTACAGGCCTTGAAATTTCTTAGCATTAAAGCGCAGATAGCGTGCTTTAATCTTCATTCCTATTCAATTCACAAGCTCACAAGCAGTTTCTTAAAATTCTTGAGCATAAATTGTAGATAAATTGTTTTAATCTTCAATCCAAAATGGCAAAGCTTTTATGGTTTCATTTGATATTTACTGTAGCGATTATATATAAAGAATGTGAATAACAATAAAGTTCTTTTGACTCAATTTAGAAGTTAAAGTTATTAAATTTTGTTTCATTTTATATTGAATCTCATTATAATTTACTTATTATTAATTTAGTATCAAAGGAACCTAATGAAAATGAAGCATAAACTAAATCAAATTAATAAATGTTGATTTCAAACCACGAATAGAAATAAGTTAGTTTAACAAATAAAGTTCTGTGAGTAAATACCAGCAAGAAATTCAATAAAATTTGCTTTGCTTATTAAATGTGAATAATTTTCAATTTCTAACAATATTTCTAGGAAATCGAGCTAAACTCGTAAATTTCTTGTTGCGGTTTTGAATGTTGATTAAATTGTTGTTGAATAGAAAACAGTTTTTCTTAGAAGCAATATTCCTAACTCACTTTTTCTCTCAGTGCAGTTTTTGCATCAGAATGAGTTACACACACACACACACACACACACCACTGTGTGGAGTGTGTGATTTTTATCTGTAGCGCTGCCTACACGGAATCCAAGTCCCCTCGGCCACAGATGGCAGCCAAAGATAAAGCAACTCCCAAGGCTTCTTCTATGATCTACCCGGCATAGTTCTTTCTCACTCTAGCTACACCTCTCTCCCTCTCTCTCTCGCTCGCTCTTTGCACGTGTTGCACTTGTAAAATTTATAATTATTTTCCGGTTGTTGCATGTCTTCTTCTAGTCTCATCTCGTCTCGTCTCGTCTCGTCTCGTTTGTTGCCAAGTTTGGGAAATCTTTTGCCGTTATTAGCCGAACTTTTGCTTCACTTGCGGCTTTTTTAATTCCTCCCCCCCCCCCTCGCGTCGCCCCCTCTCTATTTTGTTGGCACCTGCATAGAAACAATGCAACTTTAAACTATTTTTTTCTTTGCTTTGTCCATTCGCTTTTTGCCTTTTTGCCTGTTGATTTCAGTCGCTGGCACTTTTTTTTTTGTGGCTTTGACGCTGACGTCGACGCTGACGTTGGCCCCAAGGCGCTTCAGGGCCACATTGCGGCTCCTCGCTCCCTCCCTCTCTCCCCCTCTTCACTATCCCCCCTTGCTTTGCTTTACCTGACTCCCTCCGCTCAACTGAGGTTTGGCTCTGTTGTTTGCCAAGTTGCTGCTTCGCTGGCTTCGTTGTTGATTGCCGTCTGTCTAACAGCAGCAGCGACAACAACAACAATTTCTTCTTCTAACTCTTTAGTTTACAACTAATTTTAAAGCTGTTCAGCGTTCTTGTTTTTGGGGCTGTGTTTCAATGCGGGCGTGATGAAGCTTATTACTCAGCTTCGGGCCACGCCTCCCACGCCCCCATTTCGTTATTTATTTATAAACAAAAAGAACTAGAAACGTGTGCAACGCGTTGTTTTTGTGTGAACCATTTAATTTCATTGCTTTTGTTCTTTCGATTGTTGCATTTCTTTAGTTGAAATTTTCAAATTCGACTCGTTTTATAGCTTAAATGCCAAGGTCAAGTGGGGCTAGCGCATAAATCTGCCACATCTCTATACTCGGTATAAATAGTTTTGTTTATGTGGAACCCAAAAATATATTTCCCAGTCTTTTATCACACTTTTGCGGGCGTATTCCGTTGCTGAATCATTACTACGTTGCCACTTATCGTAGCATCTTCGAGCAGCGTACAAAAGTGCGTAGTTTCTTGGTAAAAAGTGATAAAAAAAAATTTAATAAACGAAACTCTGCAATTCCCTTGATAAATTTCAATTTGAAATTTACGCTTTTCGCGCGCTGCCTACGTTTGTCTCGCTCTAGCGCACGCAACTCCATACTTTAACAGCCATAACAGTTTGCTGTTACATGCTGGCGCTCTCCTGCTGTTAAACAACAGTCGCTGTAAGTGGCTGTTGTGCTCGCATGAACTGTTGAGCAGTAACAGAGCTGCAACTCTCTCTCGGAGAGCGGTAACATGCGTGTGCCGCTGTTAACGTCGCACGCTGTTAGCGCAGCTCTGTTAACGGAGCCAGCATACGAAGCAGACGTGCGCTCCGGTTCGGTTGTGTTTCGTTTATTGTCGGACTGCAGCAGCAGCATAGAAGCAGAAGCAGAAACAGACTTCGTCAGAGCATCGTCGACGTCGTCGTTGTCGTCGTCGTCGTCGTAGTCGGTTCGTTGTTCGTTACAAATTCAAAACAGCAACAGAAAACGCACGCGAGTTATTTATAAATTCCAAATCAAAACCAAATGCACAGATGCAGTTGCAGTTGCACTCCATGCAACAAATTACAAATTTAAAAATATAATTTTGTGCGTGTGTTTTTTGTGTCTCGCTCTCACTCACTCGCATTGCAACTCTTTTGGAGGTGCATTCGCCTGACAAAAATAAAACATCATTTCGTCTGTGAATTTTATGTGAGATTGTGTATGTGTGTCTTGTACACGTGTGTGTGTGTGTGTGTGTTTGATTTAAGTGAAAATATTTGCTTAGAAATTTTGCGCAGTGCGAGTGTTATTTGCATAAAAAGCTCAGCTTTGACGCTTGGAAAGTCGCGTCAGCGGCCCGTTACAGTTTGACAGCCACTGGCTAACTCATACAAAATAACCAAAAAAAAATAAAAAAAAGGCAGCAGCAAAAAAAGCAACACAAATAACTCGTCAAACGAGTCGAACGACGTGCAAAGAAAACGCAAAAAAATACAAAATATACAACGCCAGCCAGTCAGGCAACAACAACAACCACAACAACAACAGTCATAATAATTTTGAAGAGAAAAAAAACGACAACCAAATTATAACAATTAGCTCAACGGCTGCGGTTACAGTTTGAATTGCATGCCGCCCACAACAATAACTGGCAGCTGTCTCCCTCCTCCACCTTCTCCTCGATCAACCTATCGATCAATGCAGTCAGCCTAGACAGCAACCACAACAACAACAAGACGCAGCAGAGAAACAACTGCTTGCAAACGCAAGAAGAAAGAAGAAGAAGAAGGAGGAGAACAACAAGCGAAGGTGGCATTTTATAGCGAAGGCGCTGAACGGCGTTGGGTGCGTCAGGCGGTCATGGGGGTGTTAAGATGGCGCGATCTGCCCGGATCGCGAATGTCGTCGTCGGGCTCGAGCTCAGCAGCAGCGGCCGCCGCGCAGCAGCGGCAGCACAACAACACAACAACAACAATAACAACAGTCAACAGTATCACCATAATAACCACAACAACATCCACAACAACAATAACAACAACAACAATCACAGAGAGGTAAGTTTCTGCTTCTTCTAGGTGTGTGGGTTGTGTTTGGCGATACATTTTCATTAATTAAATGCAATTTGGGCGTTGTAATTGGCGTGTTGCTGTTCTCTCTCTCTCTCTCTCTCTCTACTCTCCCCTGGCTTAGTCACAAACGTGTTACAGTTCTCGAGCCACTGACGTGGGCGATGACCAAAAAACCGAAGAACAAAATATGTGAGTCGCAGTTTTGCAGCCACTGTAGCTGACTGTTAAACTGTATTACTAAGCCATTTAATGCAAGGTTTGTTGTGTTATCAATGAACCGCGCGCCGCGTTTCTTCAACAACGCTTTCTTAATACCAATTTTTATAGTAATTTACATAAAAATGCTGCTGTTGCTGCGGTTGGAGTTGCCTCATTTAAATAAAAGCAACAACCATTTCAAACGCTTGACTGATAACACACACAAGTATTTGTAATTTAAAATGTGCGCTCTCTCCTCTCGCTCTTACTCTTCCCCTTTAGCTACCTACTTAAGTGTGACCTTTCACACACACAGGCACAAAAGAATTTTCAGGCAATTTGTTAGGCAGCAACAAAAGTGATTGGAAACCAACACACACCAAACACAAAAAAAAAACATGCCGAAGAAAATAAAGAGATAGAAATACAGAATATAAATGCGGCACACAGAGGCATTGACATAAATCGCATAAATCACTTTGCGGCAGACAATCTCCACATAGGTTCCACACACACTCATACCATCCACACTCCATCCACAGTCAGCGAAAGCTCTGCAATCATCATTTCGCTGCGACTCTTCTGATCATTATGAAGATTACACATTCATCATCATTATGCGCCCATTATGATTCTTTTACCTACGCACTTTTACTACTCCCTCCACTTCCACTTCCTCCCCCTCTCACTCTCTTCTTCCCCAATCTACGCTGCCAACTTTCGCCTGGGCAATTTTCGACTTACGACTTTTGGTTAGAATTATTACAAGTATTCTTTCTTTTTCTCTCTCTCTGCGCTTGGATCGCACGCTCCAATTCCACTTTAATTGGCATTTCCAATTCCAATTTCAATTCTTTTGTGGCCTCAATGGCAAACGCTTATCGACACCTTCTTAAGCGTGTGTGTCTCTCTCTCTCTTAAATCAATTTTCTCGGCAGGTGGGGAGACATTGACTTTAAATATATATTCAGCTATATTCCACATAGAATTTTCCTTTCGTTTTCGCCTACACATTCCTCAGTCACTTCTCGGCTATCAGGCAGTCAATGTATCTGTCAGATACATTATGTGTGTGCCGCCTACTTGAGGCGACTCCACTTCACTCCGCACTCAGCTGCTTTTGCGGTCGCGACAACACATGGCTGGGAAATGGAAATCGAAATGGAAATTTATGACGTTGCCCACTTTGATGTCAAGGTTTGCAACTAATGCCACTTGAGGACACCCGACTTCCTGCTGCGACTCTGAGTGTATCTTTCTTTAGGTTAGGAAAAAAAGAGTGAGCGAGTTGTACTTTAATATTGCATCTGGGCAACACATCGCAAGAAGTTGAAAAACCCGCGCCAAGGTCTTGAAAACGCTTTCGCTTTTTGTCGTCGTTGTCGTTGTGGTTGTCGTTTTAGTTTTTGGCGTGGCTGCCCTTAAATGGTCAGGAAGCTATGTAACTAACGACGTGTGGCATATAGAGTGAGTGCAGCGAGGCAGCGCTCTTTATACACTAGACTGTGGGCTGCCTTCTCTACATATGGATTGCAGTCGAAGTCAGTTGCCAGTTGCCGTTGCCGCCCCAGGCGCGTGTCTTGCATAATGGCTGGCGATTAATGCGCCTCGAAATTCCCTTCTCTCTCTCTCTCCCTCTCTCTGAGAACAGTGGCCAACCAAACGAGGCAACAATGCTGTGTCTGGCTCTGTCTCTGTCTCTGTTTAGTTAGTTAGTGATTCATGGACAGAGGCAATGCCTGACTCGGCTGACTCTGACTCCTCCAGAGAGTCGTCGCGCCTCCATCGTCACTTCCTTGCCGAAGCGAGCGACCGGATATGCATTTTGCAGTCAACAGTCGACAGTTTGCAGTCCGCATTTTGTATGCCTGCTGAGCATAAAAATGAATGTTGGGGTGTATTCAATACACTCACCCATACACTCACATTCAAAGTAATGACAATGATAATGCTGATGATTATTATGCATTGCCTCAGACTGATTAAAAGCAAAGCGAAGGGCAACACGACGAGACCTGAATGCGCTACCAAAAAATACATATACACAATTCGAGTAGGTAGATCACAGATAAGCTCAACTGATCGATAGCTAAAGATAGCAAGCGATTTCAGGTAGGCAAAGATAAGCGGGAGAGGGACAAAACTATTTCAAGAATCATCTGTCAACAAATTCGATAAGAGCGAAAGTTGTCAAAGAAGAAGTATTGGAGAAATTGATGAGCAATGAAGTTGCAATTGCATAACCCGAAAAAATAACTCAAGATCATTTATTACATTACCTCTCTCGCATGTCAATAGAAAACTCTGAACAGGTTGAAAGTGAACTTTGAGGAGTAAATAATTGAACAATTCGTTCATTCATTTAGATTTCATCAGCTTGTTGTTGTTATTTTTTTGTGCAATTTGTCAAACCGATTTCATCAAAATATTTCAAATCATGTGCACTATGAATATGATTGTAAATGAGACTTACCCCGACTCGAGTCTTCTCTTCTGTTTGTCACACGTGTGTGTGTGTTTTGTTGCTTTGTCGCATCCATTTTGAAGGCCTTGCAAAGTCCACAGACAATGGCAGCCACTGTGGATGAATACTTTTTTCTGTTGCTGTTGTTGTTGTTGTTGAGTGCGAGTACTCGTTGGATACATTCAGAAATGTGATGACAATGCGGCATGAAAATCAACCCGATGCTGCTGCTGCCAACAACAACAACAACAACTAAAGGCTTGTCATTTGTTGTTGCTGTGTTGTGTAATGACAGTGACAACAGTTGCCTCTCGGCCTGCATTGTTGCCGCCTGCAAAGCAAAAGAAATGAAATTGCGTATATGAAAAAACACGAATACGAAAACGTCAAGACAATGACAACAATTCTTTCTACATTTTGGCTGGCTTTAGGTGGCAGCCAAAGCTAGGAAAGAGGGGTGCAAAGAGGAGGAGTAGGAGGCGGACTGTCTATAAACAAGCGCTATTAATTAAACAAGCAAGCAACCGTTGTAATTTACACATTTGCAGTAGCTACCTTAACGTGGCTCAGAGTGAGGCAACAAATGCAATCACTTATCAGTGGAGCAACGCGCAGATAAGCGCAGAGTTGATACGAAAGAAGAATCACATATACTACTATACACAATATCATATCATATCTGTGCTGAAAGGTTCGCCTTGGACTCGTCTTGGATTGTGTGTTTGTTGTGTGTTCTTCTTATTGCTGTATTTGCACAGTCAAATTGCACAGCGCGCGAGATAATAAACACGCTTTGTGATACCCTGTAAAGGTAACTATTAAGAGGGTATATACATGGGTAGTAGTAGACTCCAAAACAAACTTATAAGTATAATAAATGTGAAATGCTTCTACTGAAAATATTAAAGTTTCAAGACTTTTAAGTTTGGAATAAATGAGTAATTGCTAAAGTGCTATCACGATTGAATTCCTATAATATCGTATAACTCCAAACAGTTGCTTCTCTTGTTATATTTGCAAATCTATTAAGCAAGTCTTAAGCCTTGTGAATAGCAAAGGGAATAACAAATTTATAAATACATTAAATGAAATATAAAGCTTAACTTTCAATACTTTTAAGTTTAGAATTAATGAGTAATTGCTAAAGTGCTATCACGATTAAATTCCTATAATATCGTATGACTCCAAACAGTTGTTTCTCTTGTTATATTTTTACAAATCTAATCTGTGACTCATTAGCAAAAGAACTGCAAACTTTCCACACTCTGTTAATCACCTTAAGAAAGGGTATTTTCGTATTCTAACTACCTCTTGCTCATTAATTCCCAATTTCTTTGCCCAAAACAAATTTCTCTTTCTTATTTAAACAGTATTTTTTTGGTGTGTTTGTGTGAGGCCAAAGCGATAAGCAGTCGCGTTTTTTATTTATACAGTGCGACCTCTATTTTATCGCTTTATTAGTTTTGTGTGTTTTGTTGTTAATGTTTTGCGTTTCTTTTTTTATTCTTAATTAAACATTTTACTGCTGGCGGGTGGCAGCTGTGTGCCTATTTATAAGACAACATTTTCACATTTTCACGCTGGAAAAATGTGTGTGTTTTTTTCTGGCTGCAGATTGACAAATTGTGAGATGCCAAAATTGCGACAGTTTCTCTCGCCGTCGACTGTCAACAGTTGACAAATATGTGTAAAGTGTTTTTTTCGTTCTGATGGCGAAATAGTTCAGGTTGTTCTCGATTCTGAGAACACGCTATCGTAACTATCGCAACTATCGCATTACTATTTGTTTATACGTAGAGAGAGAGACGCACGTTGAAATAATTATGAAATGTTTACAGAAATATCTCGACACACAAACACACACACACACACACACATGCAAATCGACTCTGAGTTACAGTTACACAAAGTTTCACTCGCCTAAAGAATTTGTCACTGAACGAGTCGAGTTTGTGTTTATTTCTGTATCTGTATCCGAGTATCTGAGTATCTGTATCTGTATCTGTATCTGAAGCTGTTTAGCTGCCTCTTTTGTCAGCATACGTCGAAAAGTAAAAGTTGTTTCACTTTTCAACAACAATAAACACAAACACAAAAAAAAAACAGCTAAATATTCTCTTGATGATTTTGACGTTTTATTATTTAAATTTTCACTTTATTATTCATAATGAGAGAAACAAAAACAAACTCGACAAATTCGCTACACTTTCGCTTCAAATATTCCAAACTCAACTTAATACAGATTACTTGTATATATACATATATATTTGTATATAATGTGTGCTGCTTCCCGCATAATTCATTTTTAGCTTGGCCGCAATTTGGCTGCCGATTGCAAACCGCACATGAAAATAGCCAAAGCTAAATTTTCTGTAAATTATTTTTTACAATTACTTTGTGGCTGGCATTGTTGTTGTAGTTGCTGCTGCTGTTGTTGGCCTTTACACAGAACTTGGCGCCTTGGCTGCCATTTCTTTTCGGTTTTTCTTTTTGCTGGCAACGCATTGAAGTTGCCAAATGTTATTGACCCAAATTAAGCAGTGAAACAAAAAAAAATACAACAATAAAATACAAACAAAAATAAATTTATATTCGCATTCGAATTAGAATCAAGAAAAACCAAAAACTCAACCACTTCTGAGAATCGTGTTGTAGCTGAAAATTGTCGCTTAGCAATTTATAATCGCAACAAAAAAAAAAAAAAAAGTTCACACACTCACACGATCCTATGGAACAACATTCACATTATTCACATCATTCACAAAACGAGCCAATTGATCACGCTGTCGTGTTCTGGCCATTTGTTTTCTTCTACGCACACAAAACTGTCTTTGCCTTAGTCCCAATGAACAACTTACTTAATCCAGAACTTTAGCAGTTCAATGACATTTGCCTTTGGCTCTTGTTTTATGCTGCGATCATCTTTAAAACACTTTTTTATGTACACTAACTTATTGAGTCGTAAAATTCGAAACAAACTACGCTATCTCAAGCTTCGTTTTTCGTTTTTTTGGTTTTTAATTAGAATCATATTTCAACCCATTAATCATTGCTTTGTTTTTTTTATGGCTCTATTCAGTTTTCCTTATAGTTTTATGGTATATTGTGCTCTCTGTAGTATATACTGTAGTATTAGTTTGTTTTATTTGTCAGTATATCAGTTCGTTTTAACGACAAAGTTGACACTCAAAGAGTTTGTTTTTAAATGACTTGTTGTAGCATTTTCTTATCAAAGTGCTTTGCTAATTAAGCTCATTTAATAAGTTAGTATTAATTTCAATTATATCTATTATAAATAAATACAAAATTTCTTCAACTCTTTGCATTGGTTTCTATTTTTTCCTAATCAATTTGCTTTGTTTATTAATCTCACTTGACGATCGTCTGCAATAATTTCTTCAACTTTATCATTTAATTAGTTGGTTATTTCTTCTCTTTTCATTTATTATTTACATATTTCGCCTTATCTAACTCAATTAATGTTGGCAAATTGTATCGCTATCTGTGTGCGTGTATTTATTTTATTCTATCAGTATCTGTATCTATATTATACTTGTGTGTTGCTGTAGAGCGGCCTAAATTGGCAGCAGCTGTATCAATAGTTGCTGAAATTCCGCCAAGTTGCCCAAACTGAAAACCTTGTCGTCTGTCTGTCTGTCTGTCTGTTTCTTTGTCTGTTTGCTGACAAACTAATTTGCCTCGACTTTTTACTTATAGCAGATATTTTTCGCGCTTAATTAGCAGCTCTCGAGTGTGCCCAAAGTCTTGGATTTTGAGTATCAATTAACATAATTGGCTGTCGGCTTTAAGTTTTTGCTGTTTCTATGTTTGGTTTATTTAGTTTTTTTTGTCCTCTATTTGCGATTTGCTCAATATAATTTGAGCTGTGATTCGATACTTTGGAGTGCGGTAAATGGCTGTGTGGCAGGTTGCAAGTGGCAAGTTGCAAGCTGCAGGTTTTTTCGTCGTCGTCGCTGTCGTTGTCGTGTGGAATGCGGCGCTCTCGCGATTTGGGTCAGAGAAGAGTTTGCACAGCACGTCAGCAGCAGCCAAGTATTAGCCAACTCAACGAGTCTCGTCGAGTCTCGACTCGGTCTTTGAACTGTCCAGTTCTCTAGCAGAAATGTGTGTGTGTGTGTGTGGAGTTTGTAATCTGAGCCATGTGTATCATAATTTGCACACTCGCACACACTTTTAGTGGGCCAAGCTGGCCACATTGCGCATACGCCACGTAGCCGTCGTCGCTGCTGCTGCTGCTTATCGCAAATGGAGAATCATTTTGCCGCTGTTTTTCTTTTGTTGCCACAGCTTCTCAGTCTCAGCTTTAGTTGTCTCTGCTTTTGCTTTGCTAGTTTGTTTGTTTGTTTGTTTGTTTTCAATGCGTCGCTGACCCAGAAAAAAGCACACAGAAAACACAGAAAACTTTCATGCAGCAGCAGCTGCAACCGCAATGCTGACAACCGCGTTGCACGTTCCGCGTTGCAGCAGCAGCTGCTGCAAGTGTCTTGCGGCTGCTCACTTGAAGCCCTAAAGCATGGGGGCGTCTTCTCTCAACATATGGCAATGGCATTTGACTTATAATTAATACTTGGCGCGTTGATTTATGTGCCACATTTTGTGGCAACTGCAGCAGCAGCAGGCTTCTTCAACCTGTTTCAATGATTAGGCAATTCCTGCTCGAGTCGAGTGATTAAATCGTTGCCATAACTTAACTTAGCAATTTTTGCCCGTTTCTTTCAGTCAGTTTTATTTTTGCATCGCTTATTGTTTACTCATTTATTTATTATTCATCGTCTGTGGATGAAAAACTTGTGCTATTAACAAAAATTTACATGCCCGCAGCTACTACCATCATTATATGTTTGTTTTTTTTTTTGTTGTTTTTTTCATATTTTAAACGAGTTTTATTTACAAACATTTGACTTGGGCCGCGCTTCAAGTGTTTGCAGTTCTCGTGTTTAATGAACAAGTTATTTTATTGTTGTTGCTGTAGTTGTAAAACACAACAGCACAAAAAAAAGTTGATGCTTATGTAATCAAAAAACAAACAGCAACAAAAAAAAGCAAATTGCGCTCGACTCTACAACTGTGCTAAGCTAATGTACAGTGCATCTCAAACTGCAAGCACGAAAAGTGTTAGAGAAGAATTTAGTAAAAATAATATAAATACTGAGTACTTTAGAAATACTAAATACTTTAAAAATACTGAATACTTTAAAAATACTGAATCCCTTACAAATACTGGATACTTTAAAAATACTGAATACTTTAAAAATACTGAATACAAAAAAAAAGATTGCGATATTCATTTTGATAAATGATAACTGAAAAATACTAGATGCCAAATATAACTAAATAAATTAAAACTTATTATTACTACTACTAGATACTAAAAATACTAGATATTACTAAATAACAAAATAAACTGCACTATTAATTTTAATAAACAAAAACCTGTACAATTATAATGCTATTAAACACGTTCTATAATATAAAATTAATTGTTAGAATGTCGAAGGAAAACTTTATGAATATGAAATAAACTTGAAATACTATGAAATAAAATCAATAACTCAAATAGCTATTTTATTTGTCCTAGAATTTAGCAAGCAGGTGACAATTGTGCACTAAAAAAAGCTTTTACTTGCAGTTGAGAGAGATTTAATTCAACTGGTTTTCGCTGCCTTTTCTCTCGTTGATGGGTTGAAAATTCTTGAGCTGACTTTCAATGAGTTTTCACTTGATGTGGGGGGGAAAATCATTGTGGCACTTACGAGTATTGACTGCACTTCACATTTCAATTAGTTTAATTTGCCTTTTGCCAATTTGTGCTGCAATCGAACGAACGAAACAATTTGCTTTCTATGACATTTTCGCTCTCGCATTCTGCCCGCCAGGCGAAACAATTTACAATTTTGCACTCGATCTCTCCCCCGTCTCTCTTCCCTCCTCTCTCTCTGTGTGTGTTGCTCGTTGATTGCCAATAGGCAATTTCACTTGGCAAATCGAAGAAAAAAAACTTTCATTTTAATTAGCAAAAAGCAAAAGCAAAATCAAAATCAATTTTCAATCATGCGAGATTTGAAAATAAATAACAAATACAATGTAATTCCAACTCTCCCCTCTCCTCTCCTCTCTCCCACCTCTTTCCACTCACGTTGCTGGCCAATGGCATGGAAAAACGAGCCAAACTAACCGCAGATTCAATTTTATGCCAGCCAAAAGGTCAATTAGCCAAGCAACGGCAGCCGAAGCAAAGAGCTTTGAAAATGTACAAAAAATAATCAAAATCAAATCACTTTTTTGACTGACAGCTGCGCCAGCAAAGGTGGCAGCAGGGGGGAGGGGGAGAGGGGCTGAAACCAGTTTACAGTTTTCGTATTTGCAATTCGAAAGGCATACACAATATTTTCTATCATTGTTGCTGCTGCTGTTGCTGTCTGTAGTTGCTCAACAACAACAACAACAACAGCAACCACATCGACTTTACAAAGCGCCTTTTGTTGTGATGTCTGTTTAAGTGTGCAAGGTGTGTCCCAGCTGCCGCTTTTGGCCAAGTTAGCTGCTGCCCACCCACCACAGCACGTCAATGACACAGTGCCTCTCAAACTGTCAGTCACCAAAGGGGGAGGAAGATTTGTTTTGCATTTTATATCGCTGCTAACTATTTCTATTTCCATTTCGAGTTCAATCAGCGTCGTTCAAATCATCAGTTCAAATGTCAATGGCAACGGAATTGTCATCATGAGAGCATAAAAACAATGGCAAAAACAAGTAAGAAAGCTACAATTGCTCGACTGTGAGATACCTGTTTACATTATACTAAATTAATATACCTCAAAAACACTGAAAATATACCAAATAGTTAATTTCAATAAAAGAAAAATAGTGCGGTATTAGTTTTAAAATCAGAATACTAAAAATATACTGATTGTTATCTTTGGTATATTGATATAGTTCATTAAAAATGTACCATAGAGTGAATAATATACCACATTGTCATCCGAAAAGCATTTCTGAAATTTTTATCGGATCGCAACCAAATTTTTAGGAATCATAGAAACTATAGTTATTAACGCGTTTATAATACCCTTCTACCTTATGGGTAGCGAGTATAATAATGCCAGCAATTTTTCGCATAGAGTGACTGTCACTTGATTGTTTTTAATTGCTGCAAATTGACTTTGCGTTTGCTTTGCTTTTGCTATCTCAGTTTTGTGTTTTGTATTTTGCTTTTCCAGTGGCAATCAATCTCAGTAGCAATCGCAGTGAAGTCAATTCGACGAATCCTGGAATCACATCCTTGAGTCGATTGCTTCCTGATGTCGCCTGGCGCCAGCTCTAATCACCGCTTAAGTTGCTTCCACGAATTGCGCTGAAAACTACCTGAGGGTCTCTCTATCTCTCTCTCTCTCTCTCTCTCTCTCACACACTCTTCCTCTCTCGGTTATTTCTCTAAGTAATTCCCTGACCATGTGTTGTTGTCACGTCCCAAGCGAAACGCCTTCGCCTGGGGCACAAGACTCACTTTTTTTTGTTCGTTCTCTTCGTTAGATATTGCTTTTTAAGTGCAACTCTTATTTTATTTTTTCGACCCAACCTGCGCCACGCCCCTTTGCGCCTTGCCATTGTCATTACGCATTACACAATGTCGCACGCTTTACATTGCTTTTTGTTTTTCTTCTTCTGTGTGTGTTTGTTTTTTTCAGTTAATTTTCTGTTACGACTCGACAACACTCGAGGCCATAAAAAAGTGGTCGAGTGAAATGTTTATGCCGACATTTAGACATCTAGAAAATGTGAAATGTGTCGTTTGTCCCTCTCCCTCTCTTTCTCTCTCTCTCTGTTATGGATAGTGTGTATTACAATTTAGTTTAAATTTACGATCCCTTTTTCATTCGTTGTAGTTTCATTGTTTGTCTTTTTTTTTGTTGATGATCACGTTTCGTGCGTCGCGGCGCCTGTTTTGCAACCTAATGAGACGCAGTTGGACAGCCACTGCACAGTTTGAGAGCCAGAATCAACTACAACTAGATACTTTGATGTAGTTTTCCGCCGATTATCGGCAATGTTTATCTATATTTATTTGGTGCCCTATCATCAATGTCGTCGTGTCTATAAACAAATAATGTTCGGTCCGCCGGGAGAGTGTCAAAGAGATAAGAGGCGAGGGGAAATTGGTTTGCTTTATTTGCATATGATAAAACGTTGTTTATTGATTTTCCATTGTGGACACACCTCCATATGAGGTCGCCCACATGCGAATGTTGACAAAAGCCATGCTGGCAATGATAATAATGATGATGGTGATTATCACGATGATGATTAACTACAAACGACACTTCATTTAGCTAATTGCCAGTGGCTTCTGCTTCACATTTTTTTTCGTTTTTTTGGGCCAATTTTTAAGGCCATTTGCGGCCTAGAATTGTGTGCCAAAAACTTTAACTCAATTCGAGTTGGCCAACGTCTAACATCTTAGGTCGAATGGCTTGTAAACATAGCAACACATAAAACAAATGGCGCAGTCGTAAACTGTAGAATTTGTTTTGGCCTAATGCGCTTCCGCCCGAAAATGGCGACAGATACGATGTAAGTAGAGAGAGAGAGAGAGAGCGGTGATAATAGTTCCGTCCTGTTTCCTCTGTTGCGTAATATTCAGCCAAATCGATGGCCAATGCCATAAATGGCAAAACTAACCATCGCTTCCAGGTGAAAGACTCGCTGCGAGTCTCTGTCAATTGGCATTTATTATAAAACACATTCAAATGTCAGTTTAGCTGACCAAATATCCAACTGCTAATCCCAATTCCAGCTCCCGACTTCGACTTCGACTCCAGCTGCAGCTCAGTTTGTCCATCGTTCATTGTATTGGCAGCTGCCTTTTAGGTCTTTTTTTTTTTGTCGTTCATTCTTCTCCAACAAGTTGGCATGATGTCATAAGCCACACACATACAAACACACACACACACACACATAAGACTCTGTGAACACATTCTGCGGCCAAAGACAAAGGCAAAAATGTTTTTTTGAGAATGAGCATGAATCGAGTTGAATATGGCTGCCAAGTTGTTTTCGTGTCTTTCTCACTCGTATTTCAATATGCTTGTCTTTTTTTTTTGGATTGTTCTATGGGGTAGTTTCATGTAGCAAACACTCTGTTTTTGTGCCAGAGAAAGAGAGTGAAATGTTGGCTTGAAATTAGCTAGAAATTAGCAAACATTCTTCAGTGATGAAAACACTTTAACACAATGCCTAAATTGCGGCAGTGAAAACAGCAGTTCTTCGAGCAATTGTTTGAGGTGAAATGAAGTAAGTGAAACTAATTGAAATTACTTTGAAATCTATCTCAAATTAGTTCTGTTTAAAGAATTATAGAATTGTTAATTAAAATAACAGTAACAACTATTTAAAATATGCTAATTAAAGATAGTATTCACTTAGCTATCTTTCTTAAATGCATTTGAACTTAAGTGAGCGAAACTATTGAATAACTTTGGAATAACTGTGACTTTGAATTAAACTTAGTTGTCTATTCAATATAACTCTTTCAATTGAACTGAATTGTCACATTTTGTGGCAAGAGCATTATTTGGGAGTTGAAGACATTTTCTGCACAATTAAAATATAGTTCAAACTGTTTCTAACATGCTAATTTTAAAGCAGAGCTCTTTAAGTTTAAAGTTTACTTATTTAAAGCTCATTTTAGTTCATACAATATTCTAACGATTCTCTCCTCTCTTACTGTTAGAGCATTCAGCTGTCTTCTTGCTGATCTTTTACTCTACAAATTCGCTTGCTTTTTGCTGTTCCAACTCGGACATGACTAATTTTGGCCATATAGTTGTTGTTGTTGTTGTCGTCGTTTCTCGTTTTGTTGTCGCTTGTCGCCTGTCACAGAAGTCTTTTTGGCCATGGGCGTTGTGTTTTACATATGGATATTGTAATTCTCAGCTGGCGCCAGCAGCAGCAGTAGACTCAAAGCAACAGGATGCCAGTTGGCCAGTTGGCTGGTTGGCTGGTTGGTCTTCAGTTGGTCTCTTGGGCAGCTGCTGCCCACAGACTACGGAGACTCAACCCTTTTGGACTATGATTTAATGTAGTTGTAGTCAAAGAGCTTATGACATGACACAGGCCACAAAGTAATGAGAATTGACTGACTGACAGACTGACTGAGTGACTGACTTGGGTGGAATGAATGAATGAATGAATGAAACACTGCAAGAATGAATGGCCAAAACGAGCAAAAGGTGCGCCCACAGCTCGCAAAGACTGGAAAAATGTTGTTGCATGACTCTGCGGCGTTTTGGCCAAAGTTCAGCGCAAAAAAAAGCAACAGCGAAAACAAAAAAATGGCAACACCTTTTTGTAAGCTATACACAGAGGGGGCGGGGCAGGCAGTCAAAGCCATAGCCAGAGTTTCAGCTCTTGGTGGGTTTGACTCATGGAAGTCACGTAGCAAGCAACTCAGCTCAGCTCTCGCATTTGGTTCGCGCGGCATTTGGCGCATTTTGCTTGGCACGCCATGTTTATTAATATTTAAATGCAACGAGGCATTCGCCCCAGACTCAATACCACACACTACCTCCTCTCCTCCCCTCTCTTCCCTGCACACTCTGCAGCACACCCATTTACACATTAACCATTCGCCAGTCAAAGTCGAGAGTCGAGAGAGGCAGAGAGCAGCTTATCCAGCAACCCAGTCGAACAATTTCAGGCTTCAGCGAATTCAAACTCTGAGCTGCCTGCCAAATGGAAGCTATAGCGAGCTCTGCATCAAATACTCTCTAATAGTTTACCCAACTATCGAGGGTAGCTCAGCCAGCTAATCGAGCTCGGAGATAACTCGAGAAATAGCTGAGCTCAACTCAAACCATTTGTTGTGCACATAGCTTAAGCTGTCAGCAAACTATTCTGAAAATTTCAACAACATTGAAAGTGAATATAACCTTTAAATGCGGCTGTTTGAAAAGTTAATGTAAAGGAAGAGAAAATATACAAATATGCCCAATAATAATATATCAAATAATGATAACTATCTTTTAAACTTAAAACTATGCCTAAGCAATCAGTTTGATATTCAAATCTTGATATTTTATCCAAGTCAAATATCTATTACCTACTACAGGGTATTTCCTAGTCTATACTTCGCTTAAGTAGCACACTTGTATTTGCTTCTGAGCTGGCTGCAGTTTTGCTTTGATTGCAATTCAGACATTTTGCGTAATCCTTTCGACGCTGCACTTGTCTTGGGAGGCAGGCAGACAGGCAGAACGGGCAGAAGGGGGGCATGCCACAAGCCACATGTTACAATTCTAATGATGCATGTGGCACAAACACGCAGTCAGCAGTCAGCAGTTCCCTTGGGTCAGTCCGAGCGACGACTTTCGACTGGAACTTGGCTCGTTAGTTCGACTTCCGCGACAGGTTCCGTTTCGTTTCGTTTCGTTTTCTTTCGGGGGCATCTAATGAATCTTTGTGTCCAGCTCGTTATCTATCATATATTATGTGTGTGTGTGTGTGTGTTTGTTATCTACACACCACGCACATCCTGTTTATGGTATCCTTGGCCACCCGCTGTGCTGGCTTATTATTGTTTTGCCCTCGCTCCCTCTTTCGAGTGCCATCTGCCGCCAGCTGAAGAGGATTGGCATCTTGGCATCGAGTTGCCTCTCAGAGACAATTGTTTCGCTTGCAACTGCTGCAACAACATCAGCTGTTGTTGTCAAGTGCACAGCACATTGTCCTTTTCCCCTCTCTCTCTCTCTCTCTCGTTCTCTCTCCGTCTTGTCCTTGTTCTTTTCTTACCCTCGTTCACATTTTTCCCCCTGTGTTTACACTCGCTTATTTCACTTGTTTCCGCTTGTTGTTTTTATACCAGCTAGGGTAGAAGGGTATTATAAAATTGGATTGCGATCGGTTGAAAATTGATAGAAGTTATAAAAGAAATACTTATATAGTATATTTCATACTCGTTTGAATGTAGTACTTTCACAATATGCCAAGTACAGCTTTTGGTATATTCATTTGGTATATTTCAAAGTTCATTCTCCACTGATTTGCTGGTATCTCACAGTCGAGTCTACTCTTGCTACTTGTTTATGTTTTAATGCTCGCTTCGTGCGCGTGTTTCTTTCCCTTTCTCTTTTGGGTTACCTCCTTTACATAGTTACATCCTTTTGCGCTAGTTATCCACCGAGTTTCCTTCATTTGCATTACAAATCAGTTAAGAGCAACGCGAAAATCTGCGCAAAAGTCGACCTACTTTTGCCTGCTTTTACATCCTTGCCTCCTTCACACGACACACACACACACACACACACACACACACATGTGTGTGTGTTAAGCAACCGCATTAGCCTGACAGTTTTAAGGGATTGCCACAGTGGCTGGCAGCAGTTTTCGCATTGAAAATTCATGCACATAAATCCTGAGCAACCCTCGGCGCAGTTTTTCCCACGTTGTGCAATAAAAACCGCTGAAAAAAAACCCATTGCGAAAAACCTCTTAAAAAGAAAATGAGAAAAACCGCAAGAGAGCAAAGAAATCAAAATCATATACACATATATATATATATTTTTTTTTTGCTGGCAGCTGCCTCTGGGCTAAGCGTGGGCGTGGCTGCCGCCGCCTTTTGTAAGCTAAACTATAACTAATGCTCGTGTTTTTCTCCCATTTCTTTGCAGGTTCGTATTCAATAGACACATAAAACCAGAACGGACTCGAAATAAAACTCACAACTATGGGAAAAGCCTGATGAATGCCCCGCAGGCTGGACAGAGTCGCAGCAAAGAGAGGCCTTTAAAACTCCCCCTCTCTTTCTACGCATTTTTTGAAATATGCCGCGGCTTTAGTTTTCCAAGAGTTTTCCCCATTTTTCACTGAATTGATGCGCCAAAGCGGATTAGTTGAATCAACTGTGGCTGCAACTGCGGTTTCATCATTTTCCATTTTCCATTTCCATTTCATATTTATGCTTTTTAATTTAGTTAATGCAATTGCCGTGGTTAAATTCCTGACCCTTAAGGCGACAAAATGAAATGGGCGAATTTATGGCGTTTAATTAGAAAAGGATTTGCAGCTGCTGTCGCCGCATAGCGAGGTCAGACTGTAGACAGATATGCTAAGCGGATTAAGTGGACTGACAACGAACGATTCGAACGGAGAGTCGCTCAGCTCATAGAGCTCAGCTCGGCTTAAAGCTCATCAGTTGGACTTAGTGGCGGAGACTCCCTTCAAGAGAAAGAGAGAGAGAGAGAGGAGTGTAATCGGTCAGTCTGCCAGTTCGGAGAGCAGGTGTAGCGAATAATTAGCGATAATTCTTTTGTCTCTCATCACTTTCGCTTTCACTTGAAGCAAGCAGAGAAAATCGATTTTTATGCACTCAGAGCACTTGAGGCAAGATTTAATTTCCCCAGCGATTGCGAGGCCATTTCCTTGGGCCCTCGTCAGGCGTCAACTAAGCAAGCATTAGGACGTGTTTAATCATGCGCTGACATGTCTGCAGGCGGCCCCAAATCAAATCAACTGCCAAATGGCAAACTGACAACAGCCGCCCTGAGAAAATGGTTTCTTTCCTTTCTCCCTCCCTCCGACTGTTGTTATGTGGTTTACAAAAGCGTAAGACGATACTCCAAGACTTCGATTAAGCTTATGAATAAACTCGTCGTCATGTGAATATCCGCTAGTCTCTTTGGGCTCAATGGAGCGCAGCATGGGAAGCAAAGTTTGTGACAACTTTTAATTACATTTATGAGGAATGTACACAAAATAAAAAAAAAAAAAACGCACACAAAAGACTCGATTCAACTCTTGGCTATGACATCATTTGATGAATGGGCTCAAACGGAAATGAGTTCTTTTTGCCCCCGAAAAAATATATATATTTGACCAACAAATTTGTAGACACACTCTCGAGGAAAAATTGGCTCCATTTGGAAGCTGGAAATGACGATGGCGATGAAAACAACGCTGCGTGTTAATTAAGCAATTAAGAAAAATGTTTTGTTGATTAATTAACCAAAGTGGCGAGCTAAACGAGCTAATGGAGCTGCAAGCGATGCGATTTACATTGATTTCCACTGAAATGAAACTGTGGGACAGACTGTGAATGACAGATTGTGAATGGGTTCAAGGTCAGTGCGCAGACAACTCAACTTTTACAATCGATTTGCATTGATAGCAATTGATAGTTTGACAGTCAAGGTCGTTACAGTTACAGTTGAGCAGTCACTGAACGCGTAATTGCATTAAATGTGCAGCGCTTTCACAGCAAATCAAATTTGATTGCTCTAGACTCAAGTGTGTGTGGCGCAAATTAGGCAATTACCACTGTGCCAGCCAACATGTAATATCATCATCAAGAGTGCAAAAGTTTTTAGCTCATTTTTTTTTGAGCTGAGGTTTAGTGAACTTTCAAAGTTGCTTGATGGCGACTCTTGAGCAAAAATCGTTCCATTAGTCAACACATGAGAGCGATGCTTAGATGGCCGCTGGGTAATTAAGCGATGTGGCAACGTCTCTTCTCTCAGTCGCAGTCGCAGTCTCAGTTCCCATAATTTATGGCCTGGCAAATAATTATAATAGTAACACAATGCAATGGCAGAGAAGAAGCAAAGTCGAGTGTGTGTACAAAAGAGTCTTAAATTTTTATTGCAGTTGCAGTTGCGCTTTGATTATGGGAAGCGAAATAAAAGACAAGTGAGAAAGCTACAGTCGAGTGTGCTCGACTTTGAGGTACTCGCTACCCCAACTTGAATAAAAGCAAGACAGTGCTGTATTATTTCGAAAATATACCAAATTAATATACCACAAATGTACTACAATATTTCGGTATATATATATTGGCTAACAATATTTTAAAAACAAAGAATTTGGTATATGTTTAGTATTTTGCAGTATAATATTTTGGTATATTATGCTCTTTTTAGTATTTTTGTAATGTAGTACTTTAAAAGTATACTAAATGCGTTATTTGGAATATTGATAATGAACTACATTCAAAATATACCATAAAGTGCAAAACATACCGCACAGTTATCATACCCTTCCACCCTATGGGGGTAGAGGGTACAAAAAGTCAAGTTTCGATTCGCAGACTCGCTGTCTTAACGGTATTGGTAACTGCATATTAGCTTTAGTTATGATTGTTGTTGTTGCTCTGTTAATTATGCAAGCGATCGAAGAAACCAACCAAGTTCTCTCTCTCTCTCTCTCTCGCTGTCTCTTTCGATTGCAATGCCACGTTTGTGGCCAGTTTCCAGTTTGCTGGCACCAAAGTTGTGTGTCAGGAAGTGGGCGCTAGGAAGTAATGCCCCGCACCTGTTCTGACATTGCTGCGAGGCTGGCAGCCAGAGAGAAAAACTTTAAGCTGGGAGCTAAAGCAAGTCTGCTGCTGCAGCCTCGAGACTTGCGTCATTAATAAAAATGTCTGGCAAAGTCTTAGAATTTATGGCATGCTTGCCAGCAGCACTTTAAACATGTCCCAGACATTAAGCGGGTTTTTCTTCTCTGTTACCCCTCCCTCCCTCTCTCTGTTGCCCCTTCGACAGTTGCCCACCTACCGCAGTAAGCGCTTGCCAAACTGTAGTCTGAGTAGTTTCGCAAAATTCACAAAAGGAAATTGCAGATTTACAAAATATTTTAGTTGGCCAATCGAATATCAACAAAGGAAATGCCTTTAAAAATACATTTCGATCGATTTAAAAACATTTGCGCGAGCTTATCAAATTGATATGAAATCATAATTGAATCGATTGACATTTTGATTCGATTAAGCTGCAAAAGCTTTTGCCTGTTCTATCGACGGCAGAATCATTCTTTTTGCTTTTTCCCATGCATTTGTAAACGCTGCTGTTGCTGTTGCTGTTGCACAGTTTGAGATTTATTGCGCAGCAAATGTTCGCCTGCCAAACGCGTCAACTTTGAACTTTAGCCGCTGTCGCTGCTGTTGCTGACACGCAATTGCTGCTTGCTCCACATTACGCAGCTGTCGTGCAACCGAGTGGCGGGGGCAGCAACACACTCAGCACACAAAACACACACACACACACACTGGCACACAGTGACCATGCTTGCCTCATGTTTTATGCAACGAATCCTTGGGGCCAGCTGCATGTGGCAGGCAGGCAATGGGCGTCGTGCCATAAAGCAATAAACTCGGCTTATAAACCAACAGCAACAGCAAACAGTGCAAACACAGCGCACATTAACAATGCTGTCGAGTGTGATCGACATTCAGATGCCTTGTAGCTGAGTCAGCGAACAACACAATTAAGAGTAATGTCTCTAGAAAAAGGCGTCGCCTGTTAAATACTATGTTTAGATAAGATCGTTTCACTCATTCTCAGTTCTTTTCATATTTACAACCTTAACAATGCTGTCAAGTGTGATCGACACTGTGATGCCTTGTAGCTGATGCTAAGAATTAATAAAGTGTCTTTAGAAAAGAGCAGCTTTTTAGATTCTAGCATATTTACATCACTCTTTTTATACCATCACATTACAGGGTAGAAAAACAAACACAATGATGCTGTCAAGTCTGATCGACACTGCGATACCTTGTAATTGCTTTGCAGCATGGTTCTAAGCTTTCGCAAGAGGCGTCGACTGCTAAATACCATATTTGAATAAGATCATAACACTCATTCTCAGTTTCTACCACATTCACAGCACTCTTTTGTGCCCTCTTACTACAGGGTTGAATAACAAAGCACAACTGACACGATTATCTAGAGGGGGGGAATGGGAAGACTGCCCAATAATTAATATGATTGTCAGTCAGCGCGGCGCAGCTAATCATAGTTTTGTGGCGGCAACGTGGCAAGTTACCTGCCCCACGCTCGCTGCCTCTGTCTGTGTCGCCGTCGCCGTCTGTGTCGCACATTTGTGTCAACTCATGCCGCACTCATTTTGATGGCATTTCCAATTCCCTGTCAATAAAATGTGTGTCACGACCCATCCCACTTCTAACTAGCCAACAGCCTGACTGCCAACCATTGTTGGCTTATTAGTTGTGGCTGGCCCCGAGAATTGACGTCATTTGTGCCTCAATTTGAGTTTCAGTTTCGGTTTCAGTTGCCGCAGGAAGCGCGCCGTTCAATCAAATTCCCCCTGCCCAGCCGGAAGGATGCGTTTTGTGGTCAGAGTCGTGGGCTTCGAAATGGAATTGGAACCTCCGAACCGAACCTCCGATTGTTCTGGTTTCCTTTTCTTTTGTTCGTCTTCTCACGCGCCCACCTTCGACTTCCGGCCAGTTGTCAGTCGTGGGATTTGTTTGTCTTCCTTTTAACGTTTTCGCTCTCAATTTTTTCTTTTTTGTGTTTTGTAAGTTATTAATTACATTTTTGGTTGTTGACCAGAACATGCGACATGTGGCAGCTGTGCTGCCAAGTTGCTCAACACACAGCTGCCAATTTATGAAATTTTATATCTCTGCGGCTTGGCACTTTTTGGGCACGTGCCACATGCCACATCCTGTGTGGCAGGTGTATTGGAAATCAATACTTTGAAGCAACGATAAAACTTTCCTACATAAACAGTGTTGTTAATTGCCCTAAAGGTAAACAGTGTTGCAAAGTTAAGTAAACGACAACAGTGCTGTTAAATGGCACAATAAATTCTGTGCTTTACAGTTAGTTTACATTGTCAGGGGTCAGGTCAAGAGGTCAGCCAGAGGCGACACTTTATTGGCCAGTTGGCGACACACGAACGAGGCAGCAGATGCAAGATGAAAGATTAAAGATCGTTTGGCGCACGCTACACACACAAGAAACCAAATTAATGGCCATCAAGTGCCGGCACAAGAAAAGCAAAAGGGTCAGAGTAGTCGTCTTGGCCGTAAACTGTCACAGCGGTAAAAACGTCAACTTTATGTGTCAATGAACCAGACCAGTGGCTCTCAAACTGTTTGCGTTTAATGTGCTTTCAATAACCGCTCAAAACGGGCTGTCAAATTTGGCCAAAACGCTGAAGAGAGCGAGAGCCCCCCCCCAAAAAAATATTTAATTAGTCTAAGAAGTTTCGCGCATTATATATATTATTTGGGGTGCTTGCTCATTATTAACCCATTAATGACCTTAATTTGTGTGTGTGCTATTGTGTTGTTCGCATTCTTTTGCCCATTTTATGAAAATTAAACAAATTAGCCAAAGCGACTAGCAACAACACTTGGCCATAATGGGAGACGCAGTCGCTTGGGAGCTCGTCATCATCATTCGCCAAATGGAATTCACATCGCTTAGGTCATCGCCTGGCTCGAAGCGAAGCGAAGTTCATGAAACAACCCAGCGATTAACACTGAAGAGGGGGAGAGAGTCTAAGTGTACTAAGTACTTTATGTGGAATTAAACTGAAAAATAATTTGATTACAACGCTGTGAGCTAAGCCAAGCGAGGGAGTCGAGTCGAGTGCGTAATAGTTTTGTTGGCACTTGACAACAACACTTGAAATTGAGTTGCCAACTTTAAGCAGCTTAAAGCTTTTTATTTTGTTAAAACATTCAGTCAGCGTAAACAGCTTAAGCTGCTAGTTAATAGCTGCAAATATTTAGCAACACTAGAACCGCATTTTCATCTTAGTCTGGTCACACTCGAAATGAAGTTGTTGGTGCTTAAGCAGCTTAAAGCTTGACTGCACAGTCTGTTGTCAACAGTTTAAGCAGCTTAAAGCTCTTGGCAATTGCAACTTCGCTCTCTTGGCTTAACCCAGTTTGAGCTGCACTCAGCTTTTTGTTAACTTTTTTGGGGCGCAAACTCGTTTCGACTTCTCTTTCGATACGCTCTCGTTTCGCATCGCATCTCATCGCGATGAATATGTCAAAGCTATCATCATTTTGCACATCTCCAACAAGCAGAGGCACTTTGGCAATGATCCGCTCACTTGTCAGCCTTCAATGGGATTGAGTAGAGCGGGGAGGAGAGGGGAAAGAGCGATTTAGAGCTGGAACTGGAGCTGTAGGCTTAGGCTTATGGCAGTTGTAGATTGACTTGCAGATTGATTGCCACGCTCAAATGCTTTGCTTCGTTTTGCCGCGCATATTTCTGTGTCAGCTAATTTCTATAGCCTTGTTATTGCAAATGCCAAACAGCCACAACAACAACACACAGACACACTCTAACACACAGACACAGTGACAGATAGTCAGATGTAGCATTTACATAGACAGTCGCTTTTCACACACAACTTTTCTCAGGCAGCGAAAGTTGGCAACGGCCAAAAGCGAACCAACAATAACAATAAACAATGCTTTTCCGGCGTGCCACAGAGAGAGTGCAACATACTACACACACATAGCCAACGATTTGGCCAAAAATCCAAAACAAAACATGTTAGAATAGCTAAAGAGAGATGCGAGAGAGAACGCGACTTGAAGTTACCTTCAAACTTCAATAGCAAAGTGAAGTATACTCGACTGCCGAGCACTTCTTTGCATAGCAGAAACTATATATCGATTACCTGGTAATGATATGGTATATTCTATATCACACTTCACTTTTCTATATTTAAAATAAATAAATTCCTGCACTTATGTTTTCGGTTACGAACCAGTTCACATGCTCAGCATACTCGCTTTTCCCAACTAATTAGTGCAAGGCATAAGAAGCCAGTTTGCAGTAAAGTTTCATCCAGTCCCAGAACCATTACAAGGCCATGGGGTTTACTGCCGTTGTTATTGTTGCTCTGCTGTGGCATAAATTAAACGTAAGGTCATCGAAGCGTCGATAGCTGAACAAAAAACAACAACAAAAAAAAGCGAGTAGAAGAAGCGGAGAACAACAGTTAGCAGCAAATAAACAAAACAACGGCACTAAAGCAGTTAAGTTCGTAGCACACAATGCGCTCAATTCAAATTCTTATTCTTATTCTGATTCCGATTCAGACGATACAATCCAAGTCTACATTGTTTACCAGCTAATCGACGATCACTCAGAGTCGAAGTCGAGACCATAAGAAGCGAGACTAAAAGAATAGCCAAAGACTTTTTTTATCGGACAGCTGACAGTCAATGTCATAATAATTCTTACAGCTCTATTCGCATGCTAATCAAATAGTTCTCTCTCTCTCTGTCTTTGAAACCACGCCTTGGAATTCATAATTTATTTGCTAATTTTCGTGTAATTTGTTTGCCATTCGCGAATGTAAACAATGTTTTTCCGCTAGGCAGGAAAAACTGAAAGTCGACTCGACTGGTTAACTGGTTTTGTTTTTTCTGTAAGATGAGCCAGAGACAGAGTCAACTTGCAGTTGCCTTTAAGAGCGTTGAAGCTTAGGCTTTGTGTAAACAGATCAGCCAACAGGGGGCCAGCTACAGTTGTGTGCATTAGAGAAACCTTAGACGGAGTCACACAGTTGCATTCAACGTTTCAGCAAGTCATCAAAATGTAAGCCAACAACTGAGCCAAGGCTAAAAGCAACAAGAGTTGATCCAGCTCTCAATGGAGTGTGGTGTGCTCTCTATAGAATCTTCTCAGATTCCTCTGATTACAACTAACAGTATTATATCATGCGTTTTTTCTAGCCTTCAACTGCCACATCGTTTTTTGGTTTATCTCTAATTCTTTTGGCTTGAATCTTCTTCAATCTGCAGACACACACACAAAATTATATTCATATTCATCACTTGTCACTTTGATTTAGTGCTTCATGAACCACACATAATCATGATCATCATCATCATCGTCACAATAATATTGCTCATCATGGCTCACTTGACCTCATTTTGGCATGTTAAGCGATCTATGGCATATGTAAAAATTCATTACTCTGCAGATCAGCAATGGAGGCAATAATAAATAATAATAATAATCATAGAAAACCTTGACTATGGTTCAATTAATAATAAAAATCTGAATTCCTGTGTCTCTCTTTCTCGCTCGCTCTCTCTCTCGCTATTTGCTAATTGAATTTTCGAGTTTGATTCTATTCAAGTAAAGACAAAATAAAACCGAGTTGAACCAAGGTTTATGACAACAACAAAAGCCGCAACAAAGGTTGCCGTCGCGTGCGTGAAAAAAGAAATAAAACAAATTATAATAAGCTTGAGATAGAGACAACAAACGAGATACAGATTCGACGTCTAGAGGCTAGAGAGATACCGAGACAACGAGACAACGAGACAGCCAACGATACTTAAGATACAGATACAAATACTTTAAGATACACACTTGGCTTGGTTCCGGTTTTTGTGCTGTCTTTAAGTTTTATTTTCAGTCGTTTCGTTTCGTTTTTTTTTTTTCGGCGTTTTTATCTGCAGCTAAGCTGGGAAAGAAAGTCTGCGCTTTGGTTTCTAAATCAAACTGAGCAAAGAGCAAGACAAAAAAAAACTGAAATTCATTAGCTTAGAGATAGAGGCTCAGTCCCCTCGAGGGGACAGCTGAGCGACCTGAGAAAATGTCTTGAAAAAAAAATTAAGAAAAAAAAAACAGAAAATAACACCAAAATATTGTTAACACGCCCACACGTGCCACGCCCAGTTTTGCGCACAGCTGTCTTTTCGCTTTTGTTTTCTTGCGCCGGGGTTTTTGGCTGCTTCTTTGCGAGAGTTTCTTCATAAAAATTTCGTAAAAAGAAAGTTGCGACAGTGACTGTCAAACTGTAGAAACGCACCCAAAACAACGTGAATCATGCAATTACTTTTTGTTGTTGTTGTTGTTGTTGTTGTTATGGTTGTGTGTTGAAAGTGTTGACTGCATTGCATAGTAAACATTGTATATATATATATATATATTATATACTTATTTATCTATTTGGCTTTTGCGTTTTTTTCTTCTTTTTTTTTTTGCTGACCAAACTCAACAATTTTTTGGGGTTTTGCTCATTGCTCAACTCGCTTCTTTTTTTTTTTTTTGTTGGATTTTCAGTGCGGTTCATTTTGGTTTTGTTTGCATTTCACTTTGAGCCAATTTACGGCTAGTTATTGTTGCTTTTGTTGTTGTTGTGGCACTTATCAGTTGACTGTCAAAAGTCGTTGCAATCGACTTTGTTTTTATTGCGTTTTTTGGTTGGTTTTTCAACTTTAATTGCAGCGGCACATGCAACATGCAACATGCCAATCTATCCATTACCATTCATTCGCCACATTTGTGTGTGTGTCTGTGTGTGTGTCTTTGTACTCGTCGGTGCATTGATTGATTGCACTCACTGTAAGTCTCCCAGTTTGCATTTCTTAGCTTCGCATTGCGTGCTTCAGCTTGTTGCAATAATTGTTGTTGCTGTGTTTTGTTTTGTTAACTTGGCTTCTTGTTAATTTGATGCGCTGTTAATTTATTGATTATTACTATGCAATAGTCGGTTTAGTCTGGTATTCATGGCAATTTGTTAAATCTTGCTGTTTATTGCGGTACACAACAGTAATCTGTATAATTCTCAACGACCATTTTCCTTACCCACACTCCCAATTGCCTTGTGCAACTGTGCTCGGTTTAGAAGTGACTATTCCAGGTAGAAAGCCGATGACTCAGGAGTCGGTCGCACTTTCCCCAACTTCTGCAACTTTTCCAACTCCACACACTGAGTCAGCAGCAGCGAGAGGGATAAATAGTTTAAAAGCATCGTTTACCAATTTAGAGAACAGAGCGCAGACACGATATCATTTCATCTTCATATAAATAAGTCAACACCCAGATGTCTGGCTTCTGCAGTCGCCTCGTCGTCGTCGATCCATTTGTACTCATAATGCAACCAATATAATTCCCAATGGCGCCGAAAGATAGACTGGAGAGGGGGCTTGAGGGCGGGGGAGATGATGAACACTCACTTGTGGGCATTCTCGGTTGCTATATTTATACAGCGCGCGAAAAATACAGCGCGTAAATAAGTGCATAAGCAATTTGTGGCAATTGTCGCTGCAGTTCACAGTTTGACATTCACAGCGCGGCAGTTGCAAATGAATAAGATAAACGATGTGCGAGTTGCGAGTTGCCAGAAGAAGAAGTTGGGGGAGCCGGACGTGCGTTGACCCACATTAAAGCAGCAGCCAAAAAAACAGAGCGTAAAACCCAACGCGAATATGCAAAAAGTCAGCCGGCAACATACGAATTATGCATATGCACAGCTATAGATACAGATACAGATACAGATACATCAACAACTAAAGATACAGATACAGATACAGCGACGACAAAAAGTGAATGTAGACTGAACTGAACTGAACTGAGCTACGGGTGGCCAGGCGAGAGCGACAACTGGAGAGTAAATCTCCATGTGCCGAGGCATTAATCAATCAGAGAAGAGGCAGACAAATAGCCACTGCAGGATGCCTGAGTTATGGACTTGAGTTAGAGTTAGAGAGTTAGAAAGCCGTGGAAAGAGCAGAGCATGTGATGGCTGCTTTCAACAGCCAGCTTTAGATTTGTGGTATTTTATAATAAGCAGACTCTAAACTGAGCTAAACTTGTTCAGTTTATGTAGAACAACAGCTAAGCTTAAATAATCTTACGTAAGTTGCCAATTCTCCACACAGTTTATATAAGTTTATTCTAGAATAATGATATTCTAGCATTAAGCTGTTCTTAACAATTCGTCTTTTTGTGAGAAACAAGTCAGAAAACTACAGTCGAGTGTACTAGACTGTGAAATACCCGCCACTATATTAAGGTAGTACTACAATCAAAATATACTATATTAATATACCACAAGAATACTACAAATACACTAATTTAGTACAAAATACAACTGATTGTCCTATCAACTTCTAATTTGTGGGTATAAAAAGTATTGTAGAAAAGCTTTAGCAGTCAAAGTTATTAATCAGCATCAGTAGCATCTGGATTATAATTAGAAATGAAATAGAATACTTGGAATCACAACAATGATGCAGCTAATTGGCTTGTTGTATATTTTCTTGTTAGCTAAAAGTAAATTGTGAAATCAACTTTACTATTAGCTAGCTAATAACTTGATTTCACTTTAAGCATTCCTCTCTAGTTATCTTTAAAATAGGACCAAAATTGACCATAGAGCAACCCAGTTTGAGGCGCACACACACTTTTTGAAGAGAGTGTTGAACGCGCTGACGTCAAAAGGCTCAGGGCCAAAAGCCGGCAAATGGCAGCTGCCAAATGCGAGAGAGATGCACCAACTGAAGAGCATCAACTCGAGTGTGTTCTGTGTTCTGACCCCGTTGCACCGCAACAACGAAAAAAAAAAGGTGCAACCAGGGTGCCAATGCCATCAATGATGCCAATGTGCGCCTCTCGCTTGTTTGGGCCAAGTAAACAGCGACGCGTTCCACATAATTTGTTTTTTTGTGGTCTTGTTAAATCAATATTAAGCGTTGTTTAGCTGCCGAGTTCCGGTGGCAAAGGTGGGAAATGGGGGGGAAGGGGAATTTGCCTAATTGCCAAGCAGCTGTGTAATTAAAAGTGTAAGACAACAGCAGCATTTTCAGCGACTTTTCCAAAGTTATGACAGCTGGCCGGAATATCAAGGAATTGTCTTCCCCAACACAATTCTCAGTAAGCCCGCCGTGAGGTAATAGACCTTACTTCTCCTCCCTGCTCCCACTCTTTCCTGCCCCTCGTCTGGAGGCGAGAATCTACGCTCTTTGTGTTAGCGAAAGATTACAAGTTGAGACAGGGCAATTTTGTGCCTTTTGGGCTACAAGTCGGGTTCTAGGAAGCAGCCGAGAGACGTTAACATCAACAGCGTTTCTATAAATTGTAGTTGTTTGTTGTAGCTCTTCATGTTTCACGCTTCGTTGCCAAATTCTCAGGGGCAGAAGAACGTGGGACAAACAAGCAAGAAGCAGCAGAAGCAGAGGCAGAGGAAGAACATCAACCACAATAACAACAGCGTTGTCGTCTCTTAATTTCAGTTGAAAGCCAAAAGTCTTCGCTTCGGTTTTTTGCCTCCCCCTTTTATTTTTTTTCTCTTGCCACGGCTTCTGCTTCTCGTCCAGAGAGCTGGAGGAGAGTGAACGAGGTCTTCCCTCTAGCGTGGATCAACTTCATCACACGCGCAATTATTTTATGAGAAAAGCAAACGAAGCGCAGCGGGAAAGCAACAGCTCAACAATAGCCACTAAACTCAAAAAGAGAAGAAAGAGAGAAAGAGAGCGGGAAGAGAGAGGGGAGGGGAGTAGAGGAGCTGCCAAGATTGGGCAATATCCCAAGAGCTGGCGGCAACTTTTGTCAGCTGTTTGTAATTTAAATGCGCAACTGCTGCGACAGCGACTACGATTGTTGCAGAGCAGTTACTGCCACCTCGCTGCTTGCAACGCGCGCCCTCCTCCGGGTTTTGTGCAGCCAAGTGGAAACACGGCGCGCAGCTTCAATGCACATGCGCAGGCAGCCTAAAAAGGGCCCTACAACGGCGTCTTATTCACTCTCTTTCTTGCACTCAAGAGGCATTGAAATAAGTCCACCGATTGCCGATTGACGCAGTTTGCGTTGGCCAAAGCCCACTGACAAAGCCCACCGAAAGGTGGAAAGAGAGCTTGCATTTTGAAAAGCGGCGCTGCTGCACAGTGGTGCAAGATCAAGAAATCCGAAAAATATACCGAATTAATATACTGCAAAAATACTAAAAGTATAGCCAAGTTGTACTACAATTCTACCTTGCGGTATTCTCTTTAAAATTTTAACTACTACAAATATATCCAAGTTATGCCACATTTCAAACCTATGAGTAGCGACCATTTTCCATAAAAGTGTAGCCTTCACTTTAAAATATACCAAATCAATATACCGCAAAAATACCAAAGCAATAAAAGCTGCTATAATGATATAAGTCAAAGAAAGAAGCAGCTAGTCAAAGCTTTGTCAAAACCTGAACATTTAATATGGTTAATACCAAATTTGATGGCCATAAAAATTCCATCAGCATATTTATATTTTTATAGCAATTTTGTCTAGTAGAATCTTAGCTAAAATAATTGCTTAATTTAACATAACAAAACGGCACATTATTTAGACATTTTTTTTGTTGGCTAATGTTTTTCTCGATTATATAAGAAGAAGAAAGAAATTTGCTACGCTCGTTGGACACCTGTGAGACACTGTGATAGCGTCTGACAGTTGGCAGACAGTTTGGGAGGCAGTTTGCTTCCCAGAGAAGCAGAGAAGCGTGAAAACGAGAGAAAGAAAGATGACGTGACAAGTCAACTTGGGTTCGGTTCAGGGTTGAGGGTTCCGCTTCTGGTTTCCTCTTCGGTGTTTGCCCGTGGGCGTGAGAGTACTTTAACTTTGCTGCTGCTTCTGCTGCTGCTGCCTTTTCTTTTAATCAAATTGTTGCAACTAATTTTATGCTACACACGAAGTGGAAAAAGCCACTACGACAGAAAGAGAGAGAGAGAGACCCTCTTAATTATGCAAATTTTACGTGTTTGGGTTCATTGCGCACAAATTGGGTCAAAGTTGTGACATGCAACGCGAGCGGCAAATGTTGCAGTGGCAATTAAAAGCAAAATGTTGCACAGTTGCACAAACACAACAATTTCTCAAAAATATGTTTAAAAATATCTTCAGCTTTAAATACGACTGCTTAAACCTAACGCTACTCGAAATGTTTATTAAGTAATTATAGCATTTGAAAATCAATCAGTAAACTTGCATAACTTAAAATTCAATTCGCCAACTTGACAATTTTTATTCGATTCGAATCGTTTTTTTGTTTTTGTTTTCCATTTTTGGGGGCGCCTTTCGCTTTTTTTGGCCTAATGAAATTGTCGCAAACAACAACAAAAAAAAAAACAGCAACTGCGACAAGTTGCCTAAAGTGGCCAATGTTATGGCTGTTTTGTTTGTTAGTCACAGCCAATCAACGAGCAGTGCTGCTCAAACTGTCAGAGTTCACACTCTCAGCTTTTTATTGCCTTCTATTGTTGCCTCCTCCCTCCCCCACTTTGACAACATTTCGATGAGCTTACTTGCAGTTACAACAAGCATTATTCCTAGGAATTCTCAATCTTTTAATGAGCTGCGAGAACGACGGCGATAAGAACTGTAACTGAGCATAAAAATAAAAAATAAAAATAAAACCCTTACTTACACATGCGTATTCATATGTAAATATGTGTGTTAATTGAATTTGTGAAAGCGTTTATAGCTTGAGCAACTCTTTTTAGCAGCCAGCTCACGTGCAACGCTCGTCTGTCTGACGAAAGCCCCTCATAAAGATGAAGACAATTAAGCAACGATGATGCCCCCGAAGAAAAGGTTTTTAGAGCGTTCAAAAAGAAAGAGAAAGAGAACATATATTCTAGCCAAAAAAAATGTTAGTTAAATATGGCATTGAAATCGTTGTATCTCAGACTACGATCCGTGCATTTAAAAATATCAAATATCAAATGCAGTAAGCGACACATTCACCCAAGTGTCTTATGACGTGCGCAGTTTTAACTGCACTGACAGTTTGACACGCACTCCTTTGATTTATTTGGCCTCTGGTTTGATTTATGCGAGTTTGATTCGAAATAACTTTTCCAACAAATGAAAAAATACGTGTGTTTTTTTCTCAACATTTATATATTTCTTTTTGATTATTTTGTGCTTCAGTAGAGAGACAAAAACAACAACAACAACGTCGCTTGCAACGTGTTTGTCACAGGCGCAAAGCATAAATCATGTCAAGGGGGCCGAGTGTGGGTTGAATTGGGCTTATACCCGGCGAGATTGTCTCCGACTTTGAGTTTGAAGCTTGGCACTTTGCACGTGCGTCGCCCCCCTCTTCGTGTGTCTATCAATCACTTCAGTTACTTGCAACTCTTTTCTCTCTCTCTCGCTCTCTATATGCCACACTTGTGAAATGTGCGTTGCATAAGTTATGAAAGAAACACAGGTCAGACATACTAGCAAAAGCACTTTTCGGAGTTGCCGAGTCACTGGCTGCTCAACTGTAGGAAATGCTAAATAAACATCCTGTTTGACATTCACTGCTGCCTCTCAAACTGTGCACTCAGACACAGCAAAAGAACACAACAGCTTCCTGTGCATTGTGCCTTGTTCTCAATCACCCTTCTCACTCTGTTCACTCTCTTTCTCTCTCTCTCTCTTTGTTTGTCTCTGTTGTTGCACTTTGTTTTCATTTTGTGGCAGCTAAAGATTTCAACGCCCCCGCAAGCAAATGGCAGCATGCAAAATGCACATTTTTAATGATGGGGCCCTGCACTTGAGGCAACGTTGATGTTGACGTTGATGCTGTCCCCCCCCCCCCCCCCCCCTCTCCACTTCTCTCTCTGTCTCGCAGGATTCGCTACACACTCACATGTGTGTGTGGCAGGGGCAACAACATCATCAGCGTCTGACTGCGATGCCTGCCCTTCGACTTATGCAAATCGTCTCCAGATTTTATGGTCTGTGTTCAATGCAGTCGCTGCTGCTGCTCTCAAGGGGTTGCTTGTCTGGCAGCGCCTTCCCTCTTGTTCCCCCCTGTGCCCCCTCGCTAGCCCAGTAACCTCGAAACAGAGCCATATGGCCTAAAGTCAACGTCGTTGTCAGCGTCTTCTTTGAGCTCGTAACACTTTTCTCGCCTTCTATGTAATCCGCTTAAGTTCTAGAGAATCGGCACAACGCCATAAACAACATCATCATTATCACTACTACCATCATCATCATCATTAGCAACAGCAGCAGCAATGGGATGATCATAAAGTTTTGTCTCTGCACTAGGTCGCTGTATTCGTTATGCTTTCCATGAGCACTCGCCGCACATTGATTTTTTTTTTTTTGAGATTCTCCCGGTTGTTCTTAATACGATGCTCTACTCTTCAGTCTTCGGTCTTCAAGCTTGCCCACTTTCAATTAGACACAGTTCTCTAGCCGAGCAATGCGTTTTTAATTAGACACTTCCCCCCCCCTGGTTGCATGCTCACTTCACTCCTCACTCCACTTGCCCTTTTCTCTCTTGAGACACAAATCTCATCAAATTAGACTCGACATTCGGTTGGACACATTTCCCTCGGCCCAATTAAGCAAAAGTTCCCCCCCCCCCCCCCGGAGTGGTCCTGATAAAGGGAAATTAAGTTTTGGTCATTGTCTGCATGACTCATGTGCCCTTCTCCCCCTCCTTCTCCTCCTCCTCCCTGTCTCCGTTTTATCCCCTTCTTCGAATCCCAAATAGCTAACCAATAAGCCAAACCCAGACAAACAGTCGCAACTGTTTATCCAGCTATTTATCTGCTTGGGGGAGGGCAACACTAACAACAAGAGCAGAGAGCTCAGCAAATGAAGCCAACTAAGCGTGTGACGACCCGACCAGACCAATTCCCGTTTAGCCAGTGTTATCCCCCCCTTCCCCACTCTTCGAGTCATTGTCAAGTCTCGGGTTACAACAAATTTATTAATTCCCGTCAATTGCCACATGAATTTTGTGTATTTTGTATTTCGTTGACGACATTTGCAACATTTGCATTCGCTTTGTTCGAATTGGGTGCATTCGTTGTGAGTTTTGAGCGCGTTTCGAATGCACTCACAGTCACCCATCACAATGCAATTCATTAGCGCGCCACAATTTGTCCATTAACTGCCATTTAAATTGCACTCAATCAAAAGATCGCTGCATAAATGCATCTCAAATCATACAATCTCAAAGTCAGCGAAGGTCTGACCTTCGTTTTTAAGTACCGCAGTTATACAAATTATATGTTTGAAACAGTTTAAGATAGTTGTGAACCTTGGGGTGCTCTTGTTGACAGCTGAAATATATTCCTATTAATTAGTTGCCAAAGATTCGCTTTGTTCCTCTTTTACTTTCAACATATTTCCTTAGCATCTTGACAACAGTTGCAATTGGCAGCTAGCAGACTATTAAATCAAGGCACGAACTATCGATGAACTCTCTAACCATTTTCCTTACTTGCCACATTTGGCTGCAAGCCAGCGAATTGCAGTTGCAGCTGGCTAAACACACACAGAATGGAAATGGAAATGGCAACGGAATACTGAGAAAAACTTTTTAATATACTTGTATGTGTGTGTGTGTGCTTACTCGGGGCGTGACTTCTCTCTACCTCCACAGGGCGAGGCTCGACTGGAGACTAGACAAAAGCCAAACTGGCGCCAGGACAGGACTTCTTCCTCTGTTTGCCATGTTCTCGCCATGTATTCGCATGTCAAATGAAAATGTTGGCTTAGTGCTGCTATCAAAATTTAACAGCCACAAATGCCGCCCACACACACACACACACACACACACATCTCTCGCATTCGTATTTGTTTTGCGCCAACAAAATTGCAAGGCAGCAGCCTCCAAACATGGTCGCGAGCCCTGCCATTATCCCAGCTCCAATCCCCGCTTATTTACATTGTGGGGATTGCGCTCCCTCGTAATTGCATGAAATTATAATGCAGCCATGCGCTGCTAATCCCACACAGTTTTCAGTTTGCCTCAACTAATCTCCATTCTCTCTTGCCCTCTTCCCTTTCACAGAACCATCATCGCGGCAGCAATGGCAGCGAGGAGCGCGTGCCGCAGCCGCATTCACCACACGATGCTGGCCACAATGGAGGACTGCAGCACTCGGGATCGCGCGCCACATTGCGCCATTCGATGAATCACTCCAGCACCTCAGTCTCTGGCTCCGCCTCCAGCTCGACGCCCGCCTCGCCTCAGCTGAGCGGCGTGGTGAGTGCAACGGGCGGCCAACTGCTCTCGAATGGTCATCACTATCAGTCGCAATCGTCGGTCTCATCGAACTCCTCGATTGTCTCGGCCATTCCCGCCTCGCAGCGTCTGCTCGAGGATGCGTTGTCCAAGACGGCGCCCTATCCGATGATTCTGCTGCCGCTGCACGGCGGCTATTGGCTGGATGGCACCGAGCACGAGTGCAGCTACGATGCCCGAGGCAATCCACAGTTGCCGCAGACCACCTGGATGGCCAAATTCGAGACGGACGACACGGCCAAGTGCTATCGCCGCTTCTATGCGGGACGCGAGCACTCCAATCTCGTCGGTCACGACGACCAACTGGGTCCGGTGCTCATCTCCATCAAGACGGAGAACGTGGCCAATCAGGAGCACATGCGCATTCTGCTGCGACTCCGCACTGGCACCATGCACGAACAGATTCCCGTCTCCTGCTTGGGCGCCCAACCGAGTCCGGCGAAGATGGTGCGACTGCTGAACGAACAGATTCAGGTGGACAACTTTATGCCGGTGCTGTGTCCGCGTGCCTCGCAGCTGATCAGCGTCTACGATGAGCATGTCTTGGTGTCGCACTTCAAGTTCGGCGTGCTGTACCAAAGATACGGCCAGACCACCGAGGAGGAGCTCTTTGGCAACCAGCAGACGTCGCCCGCCTTTGAGGAGTTCCTCGACGTGCTCGGCCAGCGCATTCGCCTCAAGGAGCACAAGGGCTATCGCGGCGGGTTGGACATTCAGAACGGTCACACTGGCGACACAGCTGTCTATGAGGTGTTCAAGGAACGCGAGGTCATGTTCCATGTATCCACCCTGCTGCCCCACACTGAGGGTGATCCGCAGCAGCTGCAGCGCAAGCGGCACATTGGCAACGACATCGTGGCCATCGTGTTCCAGGAGACCAACACGCCCTTCTCGCCGGACATGATTGCCAGCCACTTCCTGCACGCCTTCATCGTGGTGCAGCCCCTCGAACCGAACACTCCACACACTCGCTATAAGGTTAGCGTCACGGCTCGCGATGATGTGCCCTTCTTCGGGCCGACGTTGCCCAGTCCTGCGGTCTTCCGCAAGGGACAGGAGTTCAAGGAGTTCCTGCTGACGAAGCTGATCAATGCGGAGAACGCCTGCTACAAGGCCGAGAAGTTCGCCAAGCTCGAGTTGCGTACTCGCACCTCCCTGCTGCAAAATCTCGTCGAGGAGCTCAAGGAGAAGACCCGCGACTTCCTCGGCGCCGACCTGTCGCAGACCATTGCCGGCAGTCCCACCCCCGAGACACCCAAGTCGGAGAGCGGCGGCGGCGGTGGTGGCAGCGGTGGCAATGCAGGCACTCGCTTCATTGACACCGTCAAGAAGGCGCTGATCATGCGCGTGCGCTCCCAGAGCGTCGACACTGGCAACGGGGGGCATCCGGACAAGTTCAGTGTAAACACTAAGCTGGGCACACTCAATGCCAAAAAGGAGCCGCAGCCCGAGACGCAAACGCCCAATCTGAATGTAAGTAGAAGTTCCTTATCTTAGGGAACCGGTCCGATTGTATCAGGAATATCTAGCTATCCTCCTACTATTTCCCATCATCAGATTTCCGGTCCAAAACAAAACCTAACCCAACACTCTTCTCTTTACTTTACAGACCTGCAGTCGCACGGCGTCCAAGTCGTCGTCCAAGTCCAAGTCGTCGAATGAGTCGACCTCCTCGTCACCGGACATCACTTCGCGACCCGCCAACAATAACAACAACAACAACAATTTGGCTGCCCACGCTCCAGTTGCCAGCCAACAGAATGGAGGCGGCATTGGAGGCGTGGCCTCAGCTGCTGTGAGCGCAGCGCAGAATGGCGGCATTGTGGGCGTGGCCGTGGCCACCATGTCGGAGACCAGCGATGACTCGAGCTTGAACAGCGTGGATCTGGATCCCATGATGGGTCACCTCGATGGGGGCGCCGCTTACATCGACAGCGACACTGGGCTGGAGAGCATGAGCTCGGCGGAGGCCACGACCAAGGCGTGTTCGCTGTGCTTGGAGGGTGTGCAGGGCACCATGATGGGCAGCTCGCCCAGCAATGAGACGATCATGATGATCGAGAATCTGCGCCAGGAGGTGACGCGCCTCAAGTGCGACAAGCTCGATCTGCTGCGACAGAATGTGGTAAGTAATTGAGAGAGTGAAATGTGGACTGAAGTGAAACTAATCTATATTTGATATTGCAGACCTGTCAGCGAGATATCAAGCGACTAAGGGAGCGGGAGATGTCCTTGCAGGGAGATCTGGCTGCAGCTGGACGCGAGATTCTGCGACTGCGCGATCTTCTCAAGGAATACATGCCGGACACGGCTGCGGCGCCGCTCTCCATATCGCCCATCTAAGCGTCTAACGCAGCGAGCGAGATACAGAGAGATGGAAAGAGAGAGGAAAGAAAAAAGCAGGAGTAACCACTGTGCCGTGTATAACACTTTGGAAGCATCGGGAGAAGGGAGGAGAAGAAGTCGAATCAAAGTCGAAGGAGCAAAACTGTATTATATTTAGTTTGCATTAGATCTGTAGAACTCGCAGAGATCAACACAAAACCTTATTACGGAAGAAGAGGAAGAGGAGAAGGAGTTCGAGAATTATTATTACAGTTAGAGAGTACAGTTAGTAGTCTACCTATGCGTATATATATGTATAACAGTTACAAACTAAACGAAAAACGAAAGAAAAGCATCAACACAGAACACAAAACTCAAAAAGTTACACCAAATATATAGCATCTAAGTCTTTAAGCATATTTAAACGCAATGCTAGAATTTCCCCCAAACCCCAGACGAAAACAAAAACAATCCCTAATCCCTAATCCTTATTATAAGTAGCAAGAGTGCAAGAAAGAGACAAATAGTGTCGTAGAAGAGAGAGAGAAAGAGAGAGAGCGAGTGCTATCGATTAGCCAAGCATCACAGTTACAGTTACAGGTTAAAGTTAAAGATAAAGATAAAGAGAGATACAAAAAGTTATTCCACGATTATCGAATTCAAATCACGATTAGTAGATCAATGTTACGCAACACAATTTGTAGTCGCACCTGGCAACATTCTGCGAAACTCTCGTTTTCATCACAAGAACAACCTCATCAGCAATTTATAACCAATAATAATTACACACACACACACAATGAAATTACAATATAATCGATATATATATTTGTGTATTATGTATGTATGTGTTTCACAGTGTTCACCCTTCGATAGTTTCTAGCAGCAGCAAAATCGATAACACAAGATAACAAACCAACCAATCAACCAACAACAAAACCAACAAATCAACTCTTAACAATTAAGTTTAAGTTGCTTTAAATATTTCTAATGAACTATGTTAAATATTTAAGTTGAGAGCAGGCGACAACGAAGCATCGAATCGATCTGCGGACTCATTGTACATATTTTTAATTTAACAACGCATAATTCTCGATCAATCGATCATCAATCATCGATCAATCGCAATTAACAAAACTCTTTAACAACAAACGATACAAGAAATGTTTGAAAAACCACAGCAAACAATTTTCACATATTTAGACAATTATTATGAATAAAAAAAAAAAAAGAAAATCAAAGAAAAATCAAAGAGAGTTCTTATCACGTTATCGACATGAAATTATGCAAAAAGAAAACAAAATTTAATCTATGAATTCTACCATAAGTACCACAAATTGTTTTTGTTGAGAAGCATCCATAATTTTTATGTGTAAAGTATACAAAAGAAAAACAAAACCAACAAATATAAATATATATGCAAAATATATGGAATATATACATCAAAAACTGTTCTTTTTATTTACTATAAGATAAAGAGAAAGGATCTTCTTCTTTTAAAAGTTCGATTCGAGTTTAAGAGTGCTTTCTATTATTATTTTTAATTTTAGCGCGCAACTTGCAGCGTTTTCCAACACTTATTGGGAGCTTTTTGCGGTTAGGGTGACCAGCTGCAACGAGGCTTTGCTCTGATGCTTTGAGATAGCTCTGGTCACACTAAAGCAAGTGTTTATTATTCAGTTTTGTTTATTTGACAACGCAACATTTGCTATTTTGTGTTGCTTATTTAAATTTTAATTAAATTGTGAACGTTTAATCGTTTTAAACATTATTCAAATTAATTGTGGCTTTCAAAAATGATCTCAAGGCTCTGTTAGTGGTCTGTTGCTCTCTCCCAGCAACTGTTGCGCTCTGCGCATGCTCTCTCTGTCACACACACAAGCTTATGCGACTCTCGCAGCAAACACAACAAAGGGTATATTGTTGCTGCCCAAGCTTTGCAATTGGCAGAGAAAAATTTTATATTTTTTGTGGTTTAAAAATAAATTTATACAAGTTTTTACCTCTGAGCTTTTATATTCTCCTGGTTGTAAGCTAAAGGAACCAAACTTTTATTATTTTCCCTTTCTTAACTCACTTATAGGGTATTTTGTAGTCGTTTCCGTCACTTGCTGTGCTCTGCACTGGCCGTATTGCTTTGAATTTATTTTCAAACTCTCAAAACGCGAGAAACTTTTGCTGTGGACGGACGTGTCGTCGTCGTCGTCGTCGCGTCTTGCTTTTTTTGTTAAATTTGAGAATTGTTATTGTTTCTTAGGGGCTTAGTCGAGGTGCTGCAAAAAAGGTGCGCTCTACACAACAACAACAACAATTAGAATAACAACAGCAACAAAAATAGCAATAATAACTAAAACACATTTGCAAATCTCTCAACAACTCGAATACAACTGAACATCAAAAAAAAAAAAAAAAAAACTAGTCACTCAAAATAGAAAAGTCTAATAATGAATATAGAAATAAATTTGATGGCGAAACATAACGAATACGCGGCGTGTGTTTGAAAAGCGATGAAATAGTGCGAAAAATTGACCAAACACAAAACAAATGCAAAGACAACAACAAACACACAAAATCTGTGTGTGACTTTGTTTGTATTTGCAATTGTGTGTGTTTTTTGGCGGCGGTGGCTGCTGTGTGTGCACGTAAAGCATAAAAACCATTCTCATTAAAATAGCAAAAACACAACAACAACAACAACAACAGCAGCAGAAAGTGTTGTGAGTGAGGCAATTTTTTCCATCGTTATTACTTCATAACAGAGCAGCCAGCATTTGCCTCGCTCTCTCAGGCGCTCTCGCAATTGCTCTCTCTTAAGCGCTGTCCACACACACCGGCCTCACATCACAGGAGGGTTGCAGTCAGTCGACAACGACGGACAGCAGCCACAACAAAAACTAAGCAGCTAAGCTTTGGCTAACCCTCTCTCTCTCTCACTGGGTTCTGCCTGCCTCCTTCGTCTTCGCCTCCGTCTCCGTCACCGTCACCGTCACCACCTCCATTCGCATTTCAACCGCCAACCGCCTCAGCCACAAAAAGGTAATTAATGGCATTTTATTTTATTAAAGTGACAAATAAGCAAATAATTGTGACTGACGCTATACCTAAATATCTCTGTATAAGTAGGTGTGTTTCTGTGTGAGTGTGCGTAAGCAAATGAATCAAAAAATTTAGAACGCAAACAAATTATTGAATAACATAAGTAGGCAGCAGGCACAACAACAAAAGCTAGAACAACAACCAAAGAGAGAGCTGAGAGCGCGTAGCCATTGTTGATCAGCGCGCTCTCTTCAAATATAGCTACATCTCTCTCTCTCACTCTGAGCCGAGCTTTTGCAAGCAAGCGAGTGAGCATGATAAGGCGACAGAGAGCCAGAGCAGAAGAGAGCGTAAGCCACCCACCTTGAGATGCCGTAATCGTTGCCGGCAGCGCTGCCTGCAGCCTGCCTTTGCTTTGCTTTTGCCTTTGCATTGTTGTTATTGTTATTGTTTACTGTCGCTTGGACAACAATAAAACACCAATTAATAAGCATTTGGAAGCAGCAGCTGTGGGAGTGGGTGGGCTTCACACATGAGCAAGCAGGGCAAGAGGTTAGCATTACGTATACGTCGAGTATACGCCGAGAAGATGCGACTAATCAACAGCTCGCGCCGTAAGTTGTAGATTAAGCCAGGCCTTATCTTGGGTGGTCGCGAGAGGTGAAAAGCAGTACGTGGGTGGTGGCCAGACGGGGGGTTAGTGCGGGGAGGTGCAGTGCAAGCACTGGAGGTGAACGAAATTGGGAATAGATAGCAAAGCGGTTCTAGGTCCGGATTCTACACAGCTGCAGTCAACTGTGGGAGAAATACCCATAGAAAGAATTCTAACTAACATCAGCAAATAATAAAGCAAATAAATTATTTTAATTATGGCAACAGCAACAGCATGGATATATATTAAATAACAATTTCAGTATACGTTATTTGACGTCTTTAATTAATTTGATAATTTGGAAATGCTTCATTAAAGTCCAACGAATTAACGATTATTATTGTGAACAATTTGGACTGAATATAAATCGAAAATTAAAATAAATGCTCTCATATAATAAATAGATATAGACGATGAAGAGAGAGAGAGAGAGAGAGACTATTGTCTATAATTAAATTAAGTATTTAATATTCGATAAATACATAAACAATATGATGATCTTTTGATGGTTCAACGACTCTTTCTCTTATACTTTTTTAGTATTATATTTATCTCATTTACTCTTAAAACTATACTAGAAAGATTCTCCCTCCTTAAACTTGCCTCAGTTTGGAAGTCATTCAATAAATTTGGCAATTAGGCAATTCCGAAGCGTATCAAAATAAAAAGCAATTAACAATTAGCATATCTGCCATGCAACATATTGTTATGCGTTCGTATTCCCGTGTGCACAGTGTGACAAATCATCGGAATATGTGCATCAGGTGGCCATTTAATGGGCCATGCGAAAAGCGAATTGTGCAAGCGAAAGTGGAAGTCTGTCTGTCTGTCTGTCCGTCTGTCCGTCTGCCTGTCTGGCTGGCTCGTTTATCTCTGCTAATGTGCCATATGCCTCGTGTACAACCATAACACGGCCATTATCTTGTCTCAGGTTTGTTTTATGCGTCTCCAGTGCCTCAGAGCTGCTTGGCGTCTGTTATTTTCACTCACTCACCCACCCAGCGAGACAAACAGGCAAAACAACACTCGAAATTATTTTCGGGGGCAGAGCACAAACACACACACACACACACACAAGCAGGCAGACACACACATCAGGCAGGCAGCCTCACACCTCACACTTTGGAAGCTGCGCCACCCACTGCTCATTACCGCAAACGGCATGAATTTCCAGTGAATCAGCTTGTGGCAGCGCAGAGAGGGGGGTGGCGAAGGGAAGGGGCAACCACACATATTTCAAGTGTATAAAAACCGGGGGGCATAATTTTCAGTTTAATTACAAACAAGAGAGAGAGAGAGAGGAGAGAGAGAGAGAAACTACTCGTCCCTAAACCAGCAAAAGCGATAGCGACAGGTGCTCCACATAGCTATTTTCACCCCTCCCCTCCGCCCCCCCGAAATAACTTGGTGGCTGCTGGCGACCTCTTGAGCTTTCACCTTTCAGCGGTTCCTATTAATAAATCTCATTAATAAATTAAACATTTTAGCGCAGGAAATTCCCTTCATCCTCTCTGTCTGACGCTCCTTCGAGGCATCAGCTATAAACTCTGCCAAAAACTGTTCGAAAAGAGTGTGACCAAGTTGCGAAAATGTTAAGGGACTTAATAACGATTTAATTTAGCTACTTTTTTCCTATCATTCTTAAATGTTTAATAGTTTCTTGAATGAAAATTGCATTGATTTACAATGAAGATTGAAATTCTATTCAAATATATTTCAGATAGTCGCAGCATCGTCTAGTCGAGCACACTTTGTCTCCGATTTTATTTGCACTTGTTTTTGTTTTTCTATATTCACGTCTTTTCTCTTCCTTTTCTCTTTCGCTTGTATTTTTTTTTTTGGTGTGCTCGTGTTTGATTCTCATCCCGCTTTGCCCTTGCGAAGGTGCGAAGCGGAAAGGGGCAAGAAGAAGAAGTGTCGTCATCATCGAGTTTTATAAATAAATCATTAAGTACATATAAAAATGTTATAATTTTCGTTCGATTGGCTGCATTTTGTTTCGCTTCTGCATTTTCGACACGCGCCACGCGCCAAATGCGGGTTTCTCTTCAAAGTCTAGCCAATGTCGCATTCCCCTCTTCATCCCCACCCCTCTACTGATTTCTGTTAATGGTTCTTTCGCTGGAAATCACGTAGCATATTCATTTCTCTTCATTTTCACAATTGTTTTTCAGCGAGCGCCTCACGCATTTTATTATAAAAGTGAACAACCCCAATGTGATAAATTTGACTTGATTATAAGCGACCTGCAAATGTTTTTTGTTTTTTATGTAAATCATTGCAGCCCTAATTAAACACATATTTGCGACTATTTCTGGGTCAACTCGTGATATGTGTGTTTTGTGGTCTCACGTTTAACATTTTGGTTGGCAAAATGAAATTATACTAATCTTAAATACGTCTGTTGACCACACAGCTCATTAATAGTATAAAAGATGTGGAAATATTTTACTCACCAATCTGTTGTCAAGTGGAAATCTGCAAAAGAAAAAAAAGAGAATTTTACATTAAACATTTTCGCATAGATCAGCAGAATTTCCGTATTGCGAAATGATATATGACTTTATTGCTGAAACCTCATTAAAATACCTCAACTCGATATTTCACATGATTTATCCACAAAATAGTTGCTTTGATTATGTAAATTGCTTTACAGCACACCTGCGAGTGCTTCAAAGAAATTTTCGGTTCGCCCTTCTCCCCCTCCCTCCCCTCTTTGATGTGCCCCCTTTATCCTCACCGGATGTTAATGTTATTCGGGGCAGATTTTGTGGGCGCTCCGCTGTTTTTAATGTTCGCTGATTTGTTTGGGAAAAAATAAACAATTGAGAAATTTATTTAGTTGGTCTGCCCACTGTCCCTGACCCCTGCTCCCACACCTTCCCCTCTCTCGCTCTCTCTCTCTCTCTAGTTCGAAATTCCCCATAGACATGTTGTTTGCCTATTTGGAATGCTTTTCTAATTGTTGTTGTTGCTGTCGTTGCTGCTGTACTTTATGATCAAATAAATATGCAATGAAATTGCTTTGTGCCATAATTCGGGCAACTTTATGCGAATAGTTCAGAGTACTTCTATATGCTTGTGCGATCGACAAGGGGCAGCAAAGTTGAAAAGGGGGAAGAAAAGAGAAGAGAAGCTCTCAATGGATTTGCATATCTTTTGTCCGACGTCCGACGACCTTGAGGACAACAATCAATCAGCAACAGCAACAGCAGCTGCTCGTTGGCAGCTTAAAAGCCGTGCAACATTTTTTGTCCCATTGTGTGTGTGTTGCACACGTCGAGTATCCCTGAGATACTTTCACGCGTTTTTCACCTTGTCAATCAAAAGAGGGAAAAATGTGGGTCAGGCAGTTTCCGTTCCGTTCCGTTCCGCACAACAATATATCTCACATATCGTCACTTTTCACTTGATATAGTACTATATCTATATCCCGGCCACATGCACGCGTCCGATCCGTCAAAGTTATTTGGCTAGCGCTGTTTCCTCACGTACTTACGCTTCGAGCACACATTAAAATTAAAATCATATATAAAAATTCTTGGCTGCAACTGTAATTCAAATTCAAATTGAGGCACACACACCCGTCGTTACACACACACACAGAGACACACACACCCGCACAACCAAAATATAAGTAAATAGCATAACAAACAAACAAATCAAATTGGCAATTTTTATGTGATTCTTGCCCGTTTTTGTCGCTGATTAGCGAACGCGAAGCGTCGCGTCGCTGCTGACGTCGCTGTCGGCGTCATCCAGCCGGGCGACACGCCTACTTTGGGCCACTTGTCGTTGGCGTTGCCGTTGTTGCTGTTGCTGTCAACTCCCCAAATGTGAAAACTATGCAAAAACTATTATCAACAGCCGCCGCCCTCTCCTTCTCCCTCTTGTATTCCCTTGCTCCCCTTTTAAGTAGTTCCGCATGTTTATTTAACTAATAAGAGAGAGCCAATTAAAGAGAGAGCAACGCTTCGCTCTCTCTCCTCTCTCTCTCTTATCACAACATGCCAAACTTTACATTCGCAGCTTTTCCAAAACAAAAACAAAAACAAAACTCAACGCAGCAGCAGAGAACGACAGAAAGAAAGAGCGGGATAGCGAGAGGAAGCCGTCGAGAGAGCTTCTGCAGAGAGCAGAAACACAAACTGTGTGCAGCATGGCAAAAAAAAAAAAGCTCAGTGTATAACAGTCGCCAGTTAACAGTTTGGCGTTTGCTGTTTCTTTTTTTTTTGAGGGTGTTGGGCGCGCACAATTCGCAGCAGCTGCAGAGGCGGGCGTTGAAAGAGGATTAACTGCGAATATTTGTGGATATTAAATATCAAATTCAAAAAGATTGATCATTACAAGTGAAGTTCTCCGGCATATTTTTGTATTTTATCATCAAAATTAAAGAGTTGGTTTATTAGAATTTAAATTTTACCACAAAAATATTAAAATATACCGAAGGCTATATTTGGTATATGGATACACTAATACATTCGAAATATACTACAGAGTACAAAATATACCAGATTGTTTACGGGCTCAGGTCTGCCTGTTTTGCTGTGGGTACAAAGTAATAAGATCCGAATTTGATAACTGTAACTTGTATATTCTCTACACGAATATCAATTCGCTATAGATATCTTAGACATTTTATTCCATATAAAGTCATAACTGATTAAATTAAATATTAATTAATATGAAAATGATTTTACACTATTAACTATTAAAATTAAAATTAAAATTTTAACTAATCAATTATACCTTCAAATTTTATATCTTAATTCAATTTCATTCAAGTAATGCCTATCTAAAGCAGAATTTAAAAATTGCTTCCCTAGTATAACAGTTACTCCTTTGAACAGCTGCCTCTGTGCTTTTGTATAACAGCTTTTTGGGCATTTTCGTTTATTTACAATTTGACATTTTGCAAGCACTCACACACACACACACATGCATACAAGACTCGAGTAGCAGCTCACCTTCACACACACACACACACTCACATACAAAGAGACACACGCATGCTTTGGCTCCAACAAAGGTCGTTCTCTCTCGCTCACGCGCCCGCACCGTCTCTCTCCTTCTCACTCTCTGGCTCTCGCAAAATGCTGAAATTTTCATTTTGAGTTTTGGCTTTTCGCTGCTCGCTGTTCGCTGCTCGCGTTTTCCCAACAGACACTCGTCGTACGCCGAAGCGTTCGGTCGCGTTTTTCAGTACAAAACAAAAAAAAAACTTTCTTCACATTCCCCGCGGCGAAGAATTTTGTGCGCTTGGGATTCAGATTCAGATTGGGATTGAGATTGTGATTGAGTCTCAGTTTCAAACAGACTCCGCAATCCGCCACGCGTGTGATTATAACTGTGTCCAAGTCCAAGTCCAAGTGTTTAAGTGTGTGTGTGTGTTTTTGGGTGACTGTGACTAAGTTAATAAGTCAGCGCTTAGTTGTAAATCATCAGCAAAGACCCAAAAGACAACAGCGACAAGCGAGTTGTTCTCCTCTCATTAAGCATCCGCCCCGTTGTATCGGAATTCCAACTGGGTGCAAAATCTGTAATTGAAATACATTCGTCGCCTCATCTGAAAGTCAAAAGCAGGTAAAACGAAAAAAAAAACAGAAACTGAGAAGGGGGAAGGGGAAGGGGAAGGAGGGAGGCATTGAGCAATTTTTGTGGCATAAATTTTAGGTCTTGGAGCAGGAATTGCGAATGATTTTGAATTCAGTTTCGATTCGATTCGATTTGGTTTCTGTTACTGCTTGGGATTTGCTTTTGTCGTTGTTGTTGATTTCATCCATCACAAATCAAATCAAAATACAATTTCATTCAATTCAATTTATTTGTTAAACATTTTCATTCGCCCCCTCTCGATTTTGATGTTCTTATTATTGTTGTTGTCGTTGTTGTTGTTGTTGCTGTGGCTGCTAATTGAAAATTGTGCCGAAAATTGCTTTTGCCTCTGGCCAGATTTTCGCGTGTCCAGAGAGAAAATGTTTTGCTGTTTGATATTTTGGTGTGTGTTTGTTTTTCGGTTTTTCTCATGTTTGTGTTTTCGTTTCGTTTTTCTTTTTCATTTTATTTTTTTTGCGGTGCGGCGGCAATGTGTTGAAAAGTTGAAAGATTTTCGTGTAGTTGCAACACACACACACATACACACAGGTAGAAGAGGAGGGGTTAGTGTGAGGGGAGGAAATACTTGGCATGTCCAACAGTTGACGCTGCGGCTTGTTGCTCTCCATGTGATCGTTGTTGCTGCCACTCGCCGGTTGTACTTGAACTCATAAGGCGAATGGCAAACACCAAGCAACAGCAGCAGCAGCAACAACAAATCCGAGTATCTCACAGATACGTATCTGGGTCTATTTAGAAAAAAAGTGCGAGGCACGCAAAATGCTACACAAAAGTCAGACGAGGGGAAGTTGCACTTCAAAATTGCTGTCAATGCTCATAAAAAGTCACTGACAAACAGCCAAAATTCAATTGGCGATTGACTGATTGATTGATGTATGAGTTTCCAGCAGAATGTTTAACTTTAAAGGGAATGCAGCTATTTAAAACAAGTAAGGAAGCTGCTGAAACGAATTTTCAATAGAACCTTATTCTAAAAATATACCACAACAATACTAAAATATACCGTAGACTTTATTTGGTATATCTCAAACCAGATTTTCAGCGATAATATACCAAAAGCAATGTTTGGTATATCGTTGGAGTACTATGTACATTCAAAATATACCTATTTGGTATATCAGTATAATACTACATTCAAATAATACCATAGAGAACAAAATATGCCATCTTTTCAGCCAAAGAAACTAAGATCCGATTGCAGTAGGAATTATATTTAAAATAACTTTAACAATATTTATCTGATCGCAACTAAAATTTCGTGAATCGTTAATAATACAGTTACTATTTTTGCCAAATATTTGTGCAGCTTTTGCGCTAAAGTTCAATGTGTAAAAGTTGCCGAAAAAACACGCATTAAAAGTTTCTGCTCATAACTTTGTCATAAGTGCATTGATATCAATTGGTTTATTTTGCAGTTCACTCAAAATTGGACCACAAATAAAAGGAGTAGAAGAGATTTGCAGAGTTAGTTGGCTGCTTGTTTAATTGGAGCACTTTACATTCTTGTTACATGCCACAACAATGCTTAAGCTGCTTAATGAGCTTACAGTTTTGCCATAGATTTTCAGCAGAGCAGCTAAGTTGTTGTTGTTGTTGGTTGCATTTGAGTGGCATTCGCAAAGCCGCCAGTTTCAATCAGTCAAACGCAATTAAGGCATTAAAGGACAGACTGAAATTATAGAGAGCACAATAGAGAGCGATAGAGAGAGAAGAGAGAGAGAGAGAGAGGACATGATAGTGAAAGCCAGCGGCAATTAGTGTCCTGTGTCCTGCGTTCCATGCATGTGTGTGTGTGTGTGGTGTGAATCGTCAATGTGATGCACACTTGGCTCATTATGCTGCTTATCCTGCTCTTCCTTTGCCGCTCCTCCCCCTCCTCAACCTCACCCTTCTTGCACACACACAATGTTCTGCTGACTGGCAGTTTATACCCGCAACCCTCAGCTGCTCATTAATTATTTAACAACGACGCCAGCTCGGCTGCAACATTAAAAAAGTTGCGCATACGCAGCGTAGGCCAACTATTTACTACTACTACATATTCTAGTCGCTGTTGCTGCTGCTTCTGCCCGTCTAGTGTTGCTTTGTGTTGTGTCATACACCAACCAACGCACAACGATCTATCATTATAATGAAGCGTCAAATCTAATACGGGAATTTTCTAACTGCCTTCATTGCCATGTGGTTCCGCAGCTGTGGCTAAAAAGGAGAGCAACGCTTTCCACTCTCTCTCTCTGTCTCTTTGTGTGTGTCAGCTAGTAACTAGTTGGTGGGTGTGTTGAACGTTGAATGTTGAATGCTGAATGCTAAGTGTAGCAGTCGCATACTCACGCCCTGATAACGTTGACAAACTAGATAAAAGCGCGATAAAAATGAAAACAAAATTTACACAGAGAATGCAGAACAGAACACAAAACTGAAACTGAAGCGAACTCAACTCAACTCAACTGAACTGAAGTGAATCGTTATAAATAAAACAGCAAGATGAGCAGCGGCAGCAACAGCGATGTTTGAATATTCTATGGATAGTCGAATAAGCTGCCCGTCGGGAGTTTTGAGTGTGAGTAAGTGAATGTGAATGTGAATGAGAATGCGAATACGAATGTGAATGTGAATGTGCGAGTGAGTGCGTCCGAAGCTACTGTGCAAATGAAGAGGGTGGGAGGCAGCTGCCATGAATATGAATGAGCTGAAACTGCCAAATGCCAAATGTTCTTGGACTCACAACTCTAACATACCCTATAAAACAATATATAGAGCAAGTATACAGGCAAAAACTCAAATTAAATTTAACTGGAGTATTGCTTTCGACTGAAAAGCTGGTATATTTTCTAAATAATGGTGCATTTTAGTATATTTAAGTATTTTTGTAGTAAAGTTTCAGCATAGAAATATTCTAGTAAAGTCTTCGCTGTTAACCCGTCTTTAATTGTAGACTTTATCGCTCACTTCAAGCAACAATGTAAACTCAACTTATCAGACTTTCATATAAAAGTGTGTTTATTGCCCTTTAAAGTTAAACTGCACATTTCGAAATGTGAACTTTCTTAATGCAACTTGACAGCAATTAGCAAAATGATTGCAGATCAAAGAACTTTAGTTAAATACTTGTGAATTAAATTTCCTTACTTTTAAGAAAAGTCAAAGTAATTCAATTGTTGAATACATTTCATGAATTTAAGTAAACTTGACTGTGAGATGACAGCTACCCAGCTTTGAATTAAAGCAGAAAAGTTGCACTTTGACACCTATACCAAATTAATAAACCACAAATATACTAAAAATATATCAAAGCACACTTTAGGTATACTGATTTAGTGGCATAATAGTGCGGTATTAAATTTAAGAATATACCAAATTAATTTGCCGCATAAATACTATAAATATGCCAAAGTCTACGTTTGGTATATTGATACAGTATTCAAAATATACCAGCTTGTCAGCCAAAGCAACAAAAACCTGTCTAATAATTCAACTGAAGACAATTAATGCTAACTAAACAACTTCAACATAATGCTACCTAAATAATAATAGACAATTTTATTTCTATAGGGTAACTGTTAGTCCGACTTTGCTCTTATGCTGTGCTTATGCATATTCTTATTTGTTGTTTGCTACTTTTAACGCGCGATAAACTTAACCCAAAGCGCTGGGCTGTGTGCTGTCGACATTGAAACGCGGTTTTAATTAATAATTATCATTTTACTTTCGCCTCCTCCTCGTTGCTCTTGTTGTTGTTGCTGTTGTTGTCGCAGCGGTCGCTTTAAGTAAACCTCATTAGTTGGCATAATAATTATGATTAGAATAGCAAAAGCAATGGATGATGATGATGATGATGATGGCGATAATCATTGTGGTGTTTGCCAAAGGGCAAACCGCAAGACTCTGACACAACTGTCAACTGTGCCTGCAACGCACACAAACATTACGCATACGCCGTGTGATGCCACATGGGGCATGGGCCATGCATTTGTATGCAAACTAAACACAAACACGCACAAAGCGAGAGAGAGGAGGGGAAAGAAGGGGAAGGGAAGTCAGACACACATTGAGTTAATGATAGTGTCTAATTAATGCTCGTGTTTATTTATTTATTTTGTTTTTTTTGTGTTTTTTGGGTGCTAATGCAACGTTTTGCCTCAGCTCCTCGACTGGGCTTTACACCTGATGCCTCCTCTAACTGACGCCCCGTAATTAGCCGTAATGAAAAGCTGTCCGAGATTTATGGGCCGCATTTCCACGCATTTTTGTTTATGGGCGTGCTCGCTTTCAGCGCATGCTTTTGTTTGTATCGCGTTTCGCTTTGGTTTGGTTTGGTTTTTCGCGGTGGGCGAGCGTCGAATTGGAAGCATTTGACTTTTGATCTTTGCCAAAATGTCAAAAATTTGACAGGATGCTGAGCAGAAAAGATTGAACGAGCAAAGTAAAGTAAAGCAAAGGGGAACGAGGAACGAGGAAGGAACTTTTGCCTATGAAATGCGAAGCTGTCGAAACACACAAGCACAAGAAAGCAAGCTGGTTTCTGTGGCTTTTTAGTTGATTAAATATTTATATAATGATCCCGAGCACATTTTGAACGACAGGCGATTGTAATGAAGTGTCATAATAATAATCATTATGTGGTTTCTTGGCAAACCAGAACACAAAATTTATGAAATTTCATTAAACGATGCTGCGATTTGCAGTCGACTACAAAATTCATTAACTAGGCTAAAGAATTTTCCAGAATGAGAAGTGGGAATGTGAAAAGTCGTGTTTAACGGAATTCGTTTGCCACTTATTTCTAGCTAAACGAAGAAGTTATAAAAGAAATACTTTTGTATGGGCAAAAGCTCCTACTTTCTAAAAATATACCATAAAGTGCCATATATACCGCTACATTTAAAATATATCATATGAAAATATACCATTGTATTACATACAGTATATACCAGCTGACAATCTGGCATATTTTGCATTCTATGGTATATTTTGAATGTAGTACTATACATACCAAATGTATCCTTTAGTATAATTTTCGTATTTTTGCTATATTTTAAAGTCAATACTTCACTCTTTTACTTTTATTCACAATAAGAGTTTAAATAGAATACAGTATTCTAATTGCTTCATTAGACATTTTCCTTGCCACTCATTGATTGAATGACTATCTCAAGTTATCAATCGATACGTGAGAATTGCGTGTTTCGATTAGAATGTCAATTGTCGCATTTTGGCTTTTGACAGCGCCAAAAACTATGCTAAGTTCTTCGCACTTTGCATTTTCCCCTTGAGCGAAAATAATTCAGAGAGCTCATCGCACTTTATAAATAGCAAAATTGAGCAGCAAATGCAAAGTGGATAAAGACAAAACGTGTGAAATGGAAATGGAAACAATGGAAAACGGGTGATGAGGGAGCACAATTCGCGTGCTGAAGCCATCAATTGTTTTGTCAATATTTTCACAATTTGCCTACTTTATAGTATTATCGACAACGCGTTATCCGCCAGAGGAGAGTTGGGTCACTAAACTTCACTCCTCACACAAATTAAGTGAATTTCTGTGCGGGAGGGGAAAATTAAAAATGCAAAAAGACAGAGAGAAAGAGAAGTGTAACAAAAGTTTTCCAATTGAAGGCGCGCAAAGAGAGCTGAGGTGAGGGCCCGTTGACGTTGATGGAGGTTCCTCAACGAGCCACAAAACTCGAACTGGGTCCAGAGGGCTGTTGTTTTTAGGGTGTCATTGAACTTAATGTTGTTGTTGGCGCTGCTTTTGGTTTTGCTGCTGCTGCTTTAGCTGTGGCCAGAAGGACACAATATTCGGCAATTCCCTCTCCTTCTCTATTCGCTCTCTCTCGACTCAAAGCAGACGGAGACAAACGGTGCTTTATATTTTTATTTATTTGTGTACTTTATGCTACCGATATGCGAGTCTATAGCCGAAGGGGGCGGCAAATTGTTGACTCAACACGCTGCCGCCTCTTTTGCCCTCAACTTTCGCCTCTGTTTTGTTGCCTGATGAATTTTTACGAGTGAAACGGGCAAAAATTGACCGTTATGTGAAAAGCAGGAAACAGCAACAACAACAGCAACAACAACAAAAGTGAAATTTACATGATGTTGAAATATTCAAGGCGTATCAACAGCAGAAAACAACAACAACAAGAACAACAACAGTTGCACCTTTTCGAATAATAAATACCCTTCAAACGCATCGAATTTATTTCAATTTTGATGTAGCAAACAGACTCGGAAATTCACTTTGACGTGATGCAAATTTGGATATGGAAGTTCTCTTCTTGGAACTATTTCATTGTGTAAATATTAAATTCAAAATGAGAAAAATGCTGCTGAGCTTAGACAGAATTGTAGCGAATAACAAAGCAGAGAAAGAGAAGAGAAAAACAAGTTAGAAAACTACAATCGAGAGTTCTCGACCCTAAAAAGTATTAAATTGAAAAAATACCAAATTAGTATACCGCAAAAAACTTCGTTTAATATTGAAATACTGGACTTGAATTGCATACCAAATAAACCATAGAGTACAAAATATACCACATTGGTAGTTGATACTGGTCAAGATTAAATATACTATATATAGGCTTGGAGATGCCTTTTTCTGCTTGTTTTATTCTTTTCCTTGAGGCATAAACTTATAAAAACAAAACAGAATTCATAGTTGTATTCTTAGAACTGCTGAATGAAGCTCGCATGAAATATCATTTACTATGCATTAGAAGAAGATGTTAACTCATAAAGTTACTTGACAGCCAGCAAAACCTGGTTAGCCAAGTTAGTAACTTTTTCTCTCCGCGATGCGTATCGAAGCATCAACAACATATACGGGAAAACAAAAGGGGGAAACAGACCGCAAATTACTCAACACTTTCGCATTTTAATAAACCCCAAAAAGCACTTTCCGAGTGTCCTTTGTGGGCGTGGCCCAGCGGCATCGGTTGTTTGGCTTAAATATTTGATATTTGCTTGTTGTTTACTGGCTGCTTGTGTTTAAGTTGTGTGTGTGTGTGTGTGAGGTCCGTAAGGTCAAAGGTAATTGCAGACTCCCGTTGCTCTTGCCCATGGCCCAAGGACTGTCAAGCTGTAAGCTGAGGCTGTAAGCGAGAAGCGGCCTTAAATTTTGTAATAGGCAACAAAAATGTATTTGACATACAAGTAAATATAATTTGGTTTTCGCCTAAAAGCTCTCCACTAACAATAAATACACAAAAGCAACAACAATGACAAGCTAAAGCAATTAGTTTAATGTAATTCCATCTCGCTCACTCTCTCTCGCACTCACACACACATACGTACACGCAGTTATCTCGCTCTCGCTCTTGCTTTGGTCGCTTTGGGCGCAGTCAGAGATGAAGCGAGAGGCAAAAGTTTTATGTACCACAAATGAAATTATAGTCAGCTACACACACATACACTGACACACATACATACAATACACACTCATACTCATACTCACACACAGGCCACAGGCTGTCGCTGCAATTTGCGCGTCGACAAAAACGTTCGCTCCTAAAAGCATGCTACACATTTTTGCCGCCTGCTTCAGCTCCTTCTGTTCTGTTGCTTCTTCTTCTTTTCTCCCTCTCTATCGTGCACTCATCCTCTTATCTTTTGACGCTCACCTGCCTCACTTTTAAGCATTTTAACTTTGCTGCCAGCTGCGACGCCAACTGCGACAGCGACAGCGACTGAGATGGCGACGTTGATGGCGATGGCGCTGAAGCTGGCGCTGGCAACGCTGTCATGCACATTAACCAAATAGCTGGCGCCTTGATTTGATTATCATGTTTTTTTCCCTTAGCTTGTTGTTGTTGTCGTTGTTGTTGCCTGTGCGAAAGAAGATTGCCGTTTGACAAGCAACTTCCTCAATTCCATGCAACAACAAGAGCAGCTGACACTGCTTGGGGGAAAAGTGAGGGCAACTTTGATTATCACCCGGAAAGGGTATCTGCGGTAATGCGGTGGATCTATCAGAATATGCTTATCTATAGAAGAGTCAGCAGAGGAATTTAAAATATACATCGAGTTGATAAAGAACTTCGTAATTAGCAATTCTTTTACAGAAAGTCAGAGAAGCTATAATCAGAAATTCGTAAGCAGTACGGAAACATAATATAAGCAATAAATATCTATAAATGCTTGATAGCATTCAAGATAATTGCGAACCATTGACTAATAATATTTATTTCCCTCATTCAAGAGCATGTGTAATTATTATCAAAAGTATTTTATGGCTCCAAATACATCACTTAGTTACTAAAATACGTCAGCATTAAATTTAAAACAATTGATATTTATAAGCAAGGAAAAAACGTGCGATAATCAAGGAGAAAATTATGAAAAACAAATTTAACCAAGAAGGATTTTTGCTAAATCAAGATCGAAATTCTACAAAATTCTAGATAACCTAATTTTGAAATTCAAGATTAAAATTTTGTTTTCTAATGGAAAAATCTCAAAATTGAACCAAGATGACAAAATTGTAATTAAAAAAAAATGGGAATTCCAACATTTTATGAAACAAGAACCACATTCTTTTTTTAAAGATAGATAAAACATTCTTGAAACACGATTTTTATCTTAAAATAGCATAAAAATCTTTCATCAAGATTTGCATCCTACTTCTCAATCTATTTTTTTTTCTCTCTGTGTACCATTTTTTTAACTAATTGCTCTTCATTATAATGAAAATATACTTCTACTAATAATGCCAAAGTGACCATGTCGCATCAATATTTCAATTAGTTGGCAAACAAAATGTAATTTTCTAACACGAAGTTGCCTTGCATAATAAATGGATTGCAAAAGAAACGCTTTCAAGCCTACAAAAGTGACCATGGAGGACACTTATTTCAAGAGGCCAGCTTGTTTATCACACACATTTCATATAATGTGTGCCCAGAGAGAGAGTCTTGTATAGCGAATTAACTGACCATGAAGTACACACTACTAAAATTGCAATGCTCATAAAGTGAGCACTTTGAAAACATAAATAAATCCCCCCCCAAAACGACGACGACGATAGAGTATTAAAAGTTTCGTCTTTGGCATTTTACGCAGCAAAATTCACAGTTTACAGTTGGATAACATATTTTTGACTGGCACTTTGATTTATGGCGCTGATCCCGGCTACAAGAGCGGGTCTAGGGATTGAGTTTGGGGTTTGGGTTCGGTTTGGGGTCTGCCATTTTGTTCTGTTCTGTTCTGTTTGTGTCGTATGCATGATTCATGTGACTCTCCAGCTCTTAGTTATTATTGTTGTTGTCGCTTCGCTCTGCTAGAAGTGGAAGTCACTTCAAATCTGTGTGTTGCCGCTGTGATTTCCTGTCTCTCCCCTCCCCTCTCTCTCTCTTGCCACCACAGTCGTGGGTACATCTGCAAATTGCCTGCAATAAATTTTTGCCCGTTTGCCATAAAACACTTAAAACGATTTGTGAGAAAGTCAGAGAAAGAAAGCAAAACAACAAAAAAAAAGTAAACCAAAAAAAAAAAAAAGAAAAATGGGGAAGAGGAAGAAAACTCGAAACGGCGTCGCTTGCAATTTTCATTCGATTTGACTCCGTGTGCTGCGATTGTTATATAACCCATAACAATTTTCCAATCATTTCCACACGCATTTTGCATGCAAAACAAAATGCTTAATTACTTCCGGCAGTCGCTCAATTTGCTTGCTGCTGCTGTGCGTTGTGTGACGTCACAACATTTCACTCAATTTTCGAAAAATGGTCGAAAGCATGAAAATTGCCAAGTAAATACAACACAAATTTAATTTTATTTACGAGAGAATTTCGACCAAACAACGAAACAAAAACAAATGACTTCCTTTGCTCAATGATGATAATGCGTGTGTGTGTGCGTGTGTGTGTAACACCCACACACACACACAACCTCACTCAGCATTGGGTAAAAGTTATGTGGTTTTCTCGGACTGACTAAAAGTTTTGCTTACATTTTCATTTTGTGGCAAGTTGGCTGGAATTGGTTATGGCATGGCCAAAAGAAATTATAAATGAATTAGTTCGAAAATCACGTGTGTGTCTGTTGTTCTTTCTTTCGTTCTTTCCTTATTCCATCTATCTCTCTTTCTAAGTTTTCCTTTGTCTCAGCGAGTTTGCTTTGTTTGTAAGTGGATTATGAGTTTTGAAAGCAACAGCCAAAAGCCTCAACTCAACTTTGCCATGATTCACATCCCCAGAAGATTGCTGAATGAAGTCGAGTACGACTCCGAGTTCGAGCGTCGCTTTTATCGACAGCTGTCATCTGGGTGCTTTAGTTCCGTTTCGGACTGCCGCACAAACCGGATGCCTATTTCAAGATACAAAGACAATACACTAAATAGAGAACCCAGCACAGTTCAGTTACCGCTACAGGTCAAAAGTTCGACTGCTAATTGAAAAGCCCGAGAGCTGTAAACTCGAAATGTTTGCGAGCCAAATTAGCGAAACAATTTTGCATAAATGAAATGCGAAATGCGAAAAATGCACAATGAATAGATGGAATGGGAGAGGAGCTGCCTTAAAATAGACTAACAAAAGCGAAACCCACACTCTGAATGCCATTTCAGCCAGAGCCAAAGAAAGGCAGCTGGCAACAACAACTTGTCAGACTTGACCTTAACACGCAACTCGAACGCGAATGCGAAGCGAGACAAAAGCGCAACCAAAAGACATTTTCATAAATATGAAAGCAGGCTAACCAAAAAGGCGGCGGGGGAAGAGCGAAAGATGGGATGCGAATCGATTTGACTAAAACCAAAGCAGCCTTAATTCCGCACCCTTTATTGCCATATTTTATAAGCGCGTCCTTAACGCGTTTTTTTCGCTGATCCCGCAGCGACTTGACTTTCGTGATTAAGTTGAGGTCACAGAATAGAAAGCCTTGTCTGCTATCCGATGATGATGAAATGTTGGGAATAAATCAGAGATAAAGTTAAGAGGTTGTATGACCAAGTAAAGCGCTATATTTTTCATTCCCTTCAACTCTAAAAGTAACTTTTGTGCCCATACGATGTTTCCATGTTTGCCTTAATACCAAATGTATATACTAAATACAGCATTTAGTATATTTTAGTATTTTTTGGGGTATTTGTAAAATCTGTTTTATTGCACTGTATGGTATATTTAAAAGGTAGTACTATATCGATATACCAAATATATATTTCGGTATATTTTAGTATTTTTTGGGGTATATTTTTGGTACATTTGTGATAAATGGTTTTATTAAAGATGGTTTCTTATTTATATTGATTTCATTTTAAATTTCAAGTTACTATTTCGGTTCTCTAAAATACTCATTCATTTACAAATGTCTGGCTTTAAAAACCATTGGCATATGCGAGAGCAAGCTGAGTGCAAGCAGAGCCAAATTAAATGACAGTCGAACAATGAGAGCTGTTTGCAATTTGTGCCTGCTGTGGCCGCTTTTCATTAGCCTCTCATCAATGATGCCTGCGGCACGTGCAACTTGATTTGGACATGCTTTAAAGGCTCGTCGAGAGCAAAATTCGAGAGTCATGGCCAGAGGAGGCTTTTGCATATTTGATTCATGGATAACTAACTGTATTGAATGGCATTGCAAACAAGAAACCAGAAAAAGAGAGAACCACAAGCATTCGATTCACATTGTTTTCTTTTCCGCTTTTCGTTGCAGCACACGGAATTTTAATCAAACTGCAAAAGCGAAGCACCCGCAGAATGCAGCAGGCGCAGCGCATGAAGCAGGTGCAGTCGTGAAGCAGGTGAAGCCACAGCAACGGCAAAAGCAAAGCAACCGGGTCTAATTGAGGCCAGGACCAGGACACGGTCAAATGGCGTCATTTGTATGCAAAGCAAAGCCAGCAACAATTGAGAGAGCCGCAAACACAACAAAGGCAATGCAGCGACGAGGCTAAGCCCAAAGTCGAGACCAGAGACCAAAGACCAGAGTTGCAAATAAATAAAAGCGAATCAACGCACCCAGAGGTCACCCAAACAGGGAACGAGGGAAGAGGATCAACAACAACAGCGACAGACAGAAACAGCAACAACAACAGCAACAAAAGAAAGCCAACAATCAACAACAAAGTGAGTGGCAGAATGATGAGCGCAGGAGGCACCTACATATCGACGGCCAGCGTGGAGGTGCCGCAGGCGCTGCAGGATGGCGAGAAGTTCATCAAATGGGACGACGTAAGTAGTAATTGCAAATCACAAATATTTATTATTCATATCGAACGAATCGCGAGGGGGAGAGCTTAGAAGTCATTCTCGTGCTTCTCAATCCAATCGGCAAAGGAGCCCACGGAGGTGTAGACCGAGGGGTACTTGGTGCTGGCACAGGGAGTGTAGCCCCAGGAGACAACGCCGATCTGTTGGTACTCGCCATTGGACTGCCTGTTGACCAGGGGGCCGCCGCTGTCACCGTTGCAGGCGCCATCGGTGAGGCCGCTGGTGAAGGTGCAGACGTTGGTATCGGTCATCTTGTGGCCGCTGGGCAGAGCTTTGACGCAGTCTGGGTATGCAAGGATGTTCACTTCCAGTTTCTGCAGCTTGTCGGGCAACGAGCCTGAGTTGTCGCGTCCCCAGCCGAAGAGCGTGCCATCAGAGTTGGCCGAGAAAGTCTTGGTTGGCAGTTGAATGGTCGCAACGGGGGAGCTACCATCGCGATTGCGGACGGTCAGATCGAAGGGCTCCGAGAGGAAGATCAGGCCAACGTCGTTGGGTCCGACACCGCCGCTGTAATCCTCATGAATCACCTGACGCGAGCTGCTGGCCGGACGAACCTGGGTGGTGGTCTTGTCCGTACGGCTGTGAGCACCGGCAACCACTTGGAAGTTGGTGTAGGTCAGGCAATGGGCGGCAGTCAGCACGATGTTGGACCTATACAGAGAGCCAGCGCAATAATGCGAGCCTGAGGTCGACTGCAGGGAGACAATGAAGGGTGCCTCGCCGGCGGTGGCCTCCTGGCCGTTGATGATGCGTCCCTCGGGGAAGCCTGGCCAGGCGATGGTGTTGGCGCTAGCCGAGGCCACGGCCAGCACAAGAAGTGCCACAAATTGTTTCATACCGATTGCTGTGTTTTGCTGCTACCGCTGCTGCTACTGTTCTCATTGCAGGCTTGCTCATTTGCTTTTATAGCGTTTCTGCTTATCGCAGACAATGGCATTGTTATCGCGTTTGCTGTCTAATCGATGCGACAGATTTACAATCCGTCCGTCCGTCCGTCCGTCGGACGCTTCGTCAGTGCTTTTGTCCTGATTACCTCTATCTATTTCGCCTCATTCTGATCGTGTCAAGTCGCCACTCTTGATCAATATCAATGGCAATTGATTACCTGAATAACTTTGCCTCCTTCTGCTCAAGTAGCTGGCGGCCTACTTCTGCCTCTTCTTCCACTTTTCGTAAATAAATAATGCGGCAAGTGGATCGTAAATCTGCTGCTATTCCTAAACATCAATGATTCTCTTTATGGGCAATCGTATATTAAGCTAATCTATCTAAACAAAGCACACGAAGTGCGTCTAGTATTTGGTCTATTTTTTTTTGCCAAATCATCGGACTGATTTTAAGCGTGTTGTAAACCAAAAGAAGTGTTAAAAAATTTCCGTCAGTGTGCCGCAGCTAACTTAACGCTTAGCTCATAAGTTATTGGCGTTGCCAGACTGTCGTAAATTTAAAGCTTTGGCTCTTATCTAGACATTTATTCGCATTGAGAACCAACTCACTGATGGATTTTTTGAACAAGAATTGAACTTCAAGTCTTTGATGTTGCCAGACTGATAAAATTCGAATGTTCTTAATCATAAGAATACAATTCGAATTATTCTTGAATAAAAAAAATTTATAAGAAATTCTGGTATAATTTATAACTATATAGAGATAATAAACTACCAATTATAGTATTAAAAATAGCTCTTTAAAATAATAGTAGTTCCCTCAAAGATTTGTTGTCGTTGCCAGATCGATGCAATCAAAATTGTTCGATCGTAGGAATTGAGAACCATTTGAATATCATTTTTATTTAAAAACTTTTGCAAGTTTTTTAGTTAAACTAGTGAAATTCCTATTTTAGAGAAAGAACTCAAAAGCTATGCTCCCCTAATAGAGATATAAAAGATATTTCAATTACTTGTTGAAAAGTAAAATTAGCATGTGTTTATTTAATAAAATGCACAAATTAGAAGAGAGTGTAGTAAGCACTCTGCACCTTGGCAGTCCAGTCAATGTAGGCAGAGACACGGGTGTAGACCGAGGGGTAGTTGCCCATACCGCAGGGAATGAAGCCCCAAGAGACAATGCCAATGAGTTCAGTGTCGGCATTCTTGTGCTCCACAACCAGAGGGCCACCAGAGTCACCATTGCAAGCGGATTTGCTCTGCTGCAGCGAGTCCGAACAGATGTTGCTCTTTTCGAGCTTCGAGTTCTCAGGCATCTTCAACAAGCACTCATCGTAGTTGACGATGTCGGTGGTCATGGTCTGCAGAGTCGAGGCAGCGGAGAACTGGAACGCCTTGGGCTGTCCCCAGCCATACAGATGGGTCTCTCCCTCATGGATCTCATCGCGGCTGGGCAGAACAGCGGGCTTCACCCAATCGTTGAACTCAAAAGGCTCGCTCACGTGCAAGATGGCAATATCGTAGGGTCCAACACCACCGCCGAACTGCTCGTGAACACGTCCAAAGTCAACGACACGCTGCTGAGTGCGCTCATCGACCTCAGCGCGCTTGTGGAGACCAGCGATGACACTCATGCCAACGGGGTTGGAGATGCAGTGGGCAGCAGTCAGGATCCACTCCTTGTTGATGATAGTGCCTCCGCAGCTGTGTGAGTGACTTGTGGGCTTGGCAGCCAGGGATACGATGTAGGGCGCAGAGTGAGGATCGGCATCGGTGCCGTTGATCACGAAACCGGTGGCAAAGCTGGGAATAACCTTGACTAGGGTGTCGGTCAGTTTGCCAGCCTGGGCGCTGGCCACCAGCAGGGCGAACAGAGTGACAGCAAGCACCTTCATTTTACTTCAATTTTCGCAATTCGAGTGTTGGTCATGCTGGTCTAGACGCCTCTTTTATAGAGGCTATAACTAGGAAGCTCACGTGCTCTTATCGACTGATTAGCAGATGGATTTATGAAAAAGATTTCCGTCCTAGTGATAATCATTCTTTATTGTAAGCGATTATTGCTTGTCACACTCTCAAAATTCTGCTTAATCGAAGAGTGGGATTTCATCATGTGCCCTTGTCTGATAAGAATGGGAATTACGTAGTATCCTTTTCTTTTCAATAGTTCGAAGTACATTATAGAAATTCAGCAGAGTATATTATGAGTAAAATAATCAGACTTTAGCAATTTATAGAAAGTAATGTGGTCTGCCTTAATCAAACTAAACAATACATATATTTAAATAAAATCTATAAATACATTTTTAGTGAAAACCGAATTCCAACTACAATCAAATATTCACAAATCTTCTAAATTTAAATAAACTGTCATGTCTTGAACGAAAATATATTAATAAATTATAACAGAACACTATGCTCATAAATAATGTATGTGACAGCATTCATGAACTTAAAAATCAAAAAACTTATAAAAAGTCTATAACAAAATCGGTAGCGGTTATATAGTGACTTTTTGATTTGAAATATATTTTATGAAAAAATCATCAAATTATGATTCAACTCAACAAAATATGTATCATATATCAAAATAGATCGATAGTTTTGCGGCGAAATATATTTGTCAAATCACCATTATTGCTACTTATCGATAGTATCTCTGGAGTACTTTAAAATAGTCACACGTCAATTTACGTCAAGCGAAAAAGCTTTTAAGAAATCAAAAGTAAGGAAGACAATCTAGACGCTTCTAATCAGGTTCAGATTAATCGCGCAAAGCTTTCGATCGTTCTTTGATTGGGCAAAAGTTAATCGCAAGAATGGCACACGCCCCCCAGATAAAGTGCAAAGTAACCCTAAGTAAACATCATAAATTATTAGTCTAATTGCACCTGAGCTAATCTAGTTAAAATTAGAAAATAATCTCAAGACATAAATTCCCCAATTTGATGATAATTAAAAATAATACACATTGTAAATTTAATTAAACTGTGCTTGACTAGAGTCAAGCATGTTTATTGAATTGAAGCAAACAGCGAACTTTCCCATTTTCTCTCTCATCTTAGAAGAGAGTGTAGTAAGCACTCTCCACCTTGACAATCCACTCAATGTAGGCAGAGACACGGGTGTAGATAGATGGCATGTTGAGCAAACCGCAGGGAATGTAGCCCCAGGAAACAATGCCAATCAACTGAGCGGGAGTACCAGCACGCTCAATGACCAATGGACCGCCAGAGTCACCGTTGCAGGCAGAGATGCTCTGCTGTAGGGAATCGGAGCACACATTAGTCTCGTGCAGCGGAGCATCTTCGGGCAGAGCAGCTTTGCATTCCGAATAAGGAACTAACTTAGTTTCCACAGTCATTAGAGACTTGGAGGCGGTGAGGATGTAAGACTTGGGCTGTCCCCAGCCATACAAATGGGTCTCTCCCTCGTTGATTTCCTCCACGGTGGGAAGAGTAGCGGGCTGCACCCATTGGTTGAATTCAAAAGGCTCGCTCACGTGCAAGATGGCAATATCGTAGGGTCCAACACCACCGGTGTATTTCTCATGGACACGACCGAAATCAATCAGACGCTGCTGAGTGCACTCATCGACCTCAGCGCGCGTGTGGAGTCCAGCCATGGCACTCATGCCAACGGGGTTAGAAATGCAGTGAGCAGCCGTGAGGATCCAGTCCTTGGCGATGATGGTGCCGCCACAGATGTGCGAGTGCTTCTCGAACTTGGTAGCCAGCGAGACAATGTAGGGCGCAGAGTGAGGTTCCGCTTCGGTGCCGTTGATCACGAAGCCGGTGGCAAAGCTGGGAATAATCTTGACCAGGGTGTCGGTCAGTTTGCCAGCCTGGGCGCTGGCCACCAGCAGGGCGAATAGAGTGACAGCAAGTACCTTCATTTTACTTCAATTTCCGAAGTTCCAGTGTTGGTCATGCTGGATTAGACCCGTCTTTTATAGAAAGCTTACGGGCTCTTATCGACTGATTAGCAAATGGATTTATGAAAAAGATTTCCGTTCTAGCGATAATCCAAGTGATAATCTTTATTCTTTTTTGTGAGTGACTATTGCTTGTCACACTGCCAACATTTTGGTTAATCGAAGAGTAAAGTTTCCCCACATGCCCTTGGCTGATTAGAATGAGAGTTACGTAGTATCCTTTTATTTTCAATAGATCAAAGTCCATTGTGGAAAATCATCAGAGTAGGTTATGAGAAAAATACTTGGCATATGACGATTTATAGTAATATGGGCACCCTTAACCAAAATAGCTTACGCATGTTATGCATTCAAATCTACAATCATATATTCACCACACAATTATACCAATTGATCGAAAATTGATCAATAGTAGAATGCAGAAGATAGTTTGACAGTAAAGGACCATATGATATGTTTATTAAAAAAAATACACATCTCTTCAAAGAAAGATAAAGATATAAATATAGATAATGTTTAAAACGAAAAATAAATTAGATGAAACAATCTTCATCATCATATATTAACATATATCGATAATTTTTTTCTACAAATTATATTTGTTGAATCACCATTATCGATATATTTCTTTGGAATTTCCAAAATAGTCTGACGCCTTGATTAACGTTAAGCTAAAAAGCTTTTAATAATTCAAAAGTAAAGAAGACAGTCTCGACGCTTCTAATCAGGTTGAGATTAGCCGCTCGAAACTTTCAATTGTGCTGTTATTGGGCGAAAGTAAATCGCAAGAATTGACCAGCACACGCCCACAGATAAAGAACAAAGTAATCATAAGTAAAAACCATAAGTTATTAGTCCAATTGCACCAGAGCGAATCTACATAGCTAAAATTTGTAGGACAACGAGAGCCTATACTCATATTTACTTTACTCTCTCTCTCTCTCTCTCTCTGGCTATTCTAACAACAGTTTCGTGATGTTAGTTATACTATCGATATTAATCTCTTATCTCTGTTACGACACTGTACTTCCGAAAACAAACTTTGTCTCCATATTTCCGTCGATGTCGATGCCTCGATATCGAAAAACATAGAACTACCAAATACTGATGGCCGATATCTATGTTTTCAGCATTACTAATTTTGAGTGACACCAGCAAAAATTGTTAGAAAAAATCTAAAAGTTTTTAGGGATGAGAATATAGTTAAGCCCGACGAAAGAAATACAAAAATAAACTTAAACATATTGAGTAAAAACAACGATCAATTGCTTATGCAAGAAAATGCTTTCACTTAATTGTTAGAAAGTTTCGACAAACGAATATTGAATTAAAAATAATACACATCTCGTATATTTATTTAAACTAAGCTTAACTAGAATCAAGCATGTTTATTGAATTGAAGCAAAAAGCGAGTAATCTCTCTTGTCTTAGTTGAGAATGTAGTAAGCACTCTGGATCTTGACAATCCAATCAACGTAGGCAGAGACGCGGGTGTGAACCGATGGTAAGTTGGCCAAACCGCAGGGAATGTAGACCCAGGAAACAACGCCAATCACCTGAGCGGGAGTATCTGCACGCTCAATAACCAATGGGCCGCCAGAGTCACCCTGGCAAGCAGAGATGCTCTGCTTCAGGGAGTCCGAGCACACATTAGTCTCGTGCAGCGGAGCATCTTCGGGCAGAACCTCTTTGCATTGCTCATAAGGAAGTAACTGGGTGGTCACAGTCATTAGAGCCTTGGAGGCGGTCAATATGTAAGACTTGGGTTGTCCCCAGCCATACAGATGGATCTCTCCCTCGTTGATCTCGCCGGCACTGGGAAGCGTGGCAGGCTTCACCCATTGGTTGAATTCGAAGGACTCGCTGACGTGCAAGATGGCAATATCGTAGGGTCCCACACCACCGGTGTATTGCTCATGGACACGACCGAAATCAATCAGACGCTGCTGAGTGCGATCATCGACCTCAGCGCGCTTGTGGAGTCCAGCGATGGCGCTCATTCCAACGGGGTTAGAAACGCAGTGACCAGCCGTGATGATCCAGTCCTTGGCGATGATGGTGCCGCCACAGATGTGCGAGTGCCTCTCAAAACTGTTCGACAACGAGACAATGTAGGGTGCGGCGTGAGGATCGGCTTCGGTGCCATTGATTACGGCTCCGCTGGGGAAGCTTGGCACAATCTTGGCTAAGGCATCGGTTAGTTTGCCAGCTTGGGCACTGGTCGCCAGCAGACCGAGCAGAGTGATAGCAAGTACCTTCATAGCTGAATTAGTTGTGGACTCTGAATGATTGGATCGTTGATATACGGCTAAGTTTTTATAGGCGATCGCTGTCAAAGTCTAATCGGGTGCGATTAACAGATAGATTTATGAAAAAGATTTCTCTTTTGATTTTAGTGTTGCGTTATCAACAGTTTATTATGTTAAAGTTTCCCCAATTAACGCAATGTAGCTGATCCCCCGAGAGTGAAACTTGTCATCGAACGATAAGGATCGTGTCCTTGAATACACTCATGGGTTTATCCGCAACTTTTGCACTTTAAACGCGTGTGTAAAGTGTAATGGCAAACGAGGTGTAAGCGACTTCCCTCCTCACGTAGACATAAAAGGGCGCTAAAAATACATGTATATGGGGGTCTATAAAGGGAAACACGTCCTTGGTCCTGGCTGCGTTCATGAGTGCACGCAGAGCATGAACGAGAGGACAGTGTTCTCTCGATGGCGGCAGATGCTGGCTGGCTGACCGTTAACCATTTCCCCATTTTGCCACATTTTCCAGGCTTTGCCAATTAAAAGCAAATTTTACGCCGCAGCGGGCTTTCGACTTTGTCCAACCGCACAAATTGTGTACACATTTAAAACCAACAACAGCAGGAACAACAACATTAGCACAGGACTGGGAAATGCCCAGCGGCGGGAAAATACCGTGTGTGACATAAAGACCACTTAAAAGTCCAGTTACCCGTTGATGATAATAAACTTTGTGCAGCACACGAGGCGAGAGAGTCAACACCTAAAGAGTCATTTCATAATGAACAATTGATTGATGGCGGGCTAATTGAAATTTGATAAAACTGCATCAGGATTAAAGACATATTTGATTGAAACGAGCATAATTGAGAGATTGTGTAATTGAATTCACATTTCAGTAAGAACGGGCAATTGACTGACGTCAGATTGTCTTATAGATTATGCAATTAATAGTGGACTATTGAAAGATTACCAAATTGTCTAGAGATTAGGGAGTTTAGACCTTTGCAGATTGTATAAAAACCTATTACACGCTTAGTTGGTAATTCCCGGGTGTTTTTTAGGGTATCTCCGTGAATCGAATCAATAGCTACTATTCGTATTTAGATTTATAACATGGCAAGAAAATTCTTTCTGATAACTTGATCACGTTTAGATTGATAATTTAAAAAAGAAAGCTTACCCAATCCATAAAAATAGAAAGTTGTGCCGTGTCTGCAAATATAAATAAATAAGAGACGAAAATTAGACAATATGTATCATTGAAATATTAATCACTCATTAATCAATCAGAGTAAATATATAGAGTTCATATGGCTATAAAAGGCAAGAGATAGATTGGGAAGAAATCATGCGGCAACTAGGTGTTAAGCTAGGGGGAAATTCGCTCTTCGTTTGTGACTCTCTCAGTTGGTTCTCCTCTCTCGCAGTCTCTAGCTAAAGCTAATCGCTCGTGCTAGCCTCGTTGCCTTATCTAGGCCTTTAAAAAGCTCCGTGCAATGTCTATAAAAGAGGAACGGAGCTTCCGGGAGGAGTTCAAAACAAACGCAGTTCGAAATGGTGTCGCTCAAAATTGTATTGACGTTGCTGTCGCTTTTGGCGCTGACCAACGCCAAGGTCAACAATCCCCCCCTGCACCAGTTCCTCGCCGGCCACTACGACGAGGTGGATGCCTCATCATCGGTGAGCAGTCTCTTGGAGAAACTGCTGCTCAAGCTGAAGGAAGAACACGTTGAGGAACCCTCAGCACGCATCATCGATGGCTTCGATGTCCAGGGTGTGGATAATGCCGCCTATCTCGTCTCGCTGAGTCTCACTCCGCTCGTCTACAGTCATGTGTGTGCTGGCGCCATTATCGGCAAGCGTTGGGTGGTCACCACGGCGCATTGTGTTGCCGAAGTGAGAAGCTTTAACAACGGCATTGTTGGCGCGGCCATCTATGCGGGTCTCGCCAATCGCTCCAATGTGAGCGACGCTCAGGTGCGCTACGTGGACTTTGCCTCGTCGCATCGTTCGTTCACTGGCATCGCCGGCAGCGATAACATTGCCCTGCTGCATGTCACTGAGTCATTCGTCTACTCGTCACGTGTGCAGCAGATTGCGCTGCCCGACCTCGATGAGGATTACAGCGGCAAGACGGCCATTGCCTATGGCTGGGGACTGACCGATGTCGATGGCGATGAATACTCCAAGGAGCTGCAATACGCCTTTGCCCCGCTGCTGAACATCACTCGCTGTGCCGAACTCTTGCCCTCGGATGCGCCACTCACCAAGAACCAGGTGTGTGCCGAGATCAAGGCCTGCTACGGCGATGGTGGCACTCCGCTCGTCTACTGGCCCATCTCGGGACCCGCTGAGCTAGTGGCTCTCGGTTCGTGGAGCTACATGCCATGCGGCTATGGCGGCCGACCAACGGTTTACACCTCGGTGTCGTCGTATGTGGATTGGATCTATCAAGTGATCAGCGCGTATTATCAGCTGAATTGAGCAATATCTAGAATCTAAATCGAGCGATCTTTGCGTAATACACACTTGTCGGCAATTAAATAGCAAACAATACCGTATCTAATCTTTGGCATTTCAATTCACCTCCTACTAGATATCGGGCAGGGCAGAGCAACCAAAAGCGATGGTCACTCAACTTGTCGATAAGCTCGTCGCACTCGCATTCGATTGCCCAAATTGTCGTCGGGTTGAACACCATGACTAACTAGTTGTCATACAATACACACACACACAGCTGTGCGGAGGTCGAGTTCATGGTCAATTTAAAGCTAGTGTGTGTGTCTCTCTGGAGTGTGCACATCAATCTTCATTTTGGGCTGAGGCGAAACAGCGAGCAATTGTGTGACACAACGTTGACAGCTGCTCAGCTCAGCTCTTGCTGTTGATTGCATCCCAACGTAACGAATGCTGCTTAACGAGTGTCGAATGTACTACACTGCGTATGCTTAATAAGTGATGCCAAACTTTAAACCATCAAGAGAACATACGCAGGAACAACTCGAGCAGCAAGTTTCGAGTGCTTGACAAACTTTGCACAGGTGACAAGCATTCTTATACCTCGTAAACTTCACACAAAAGGGCTATATATGTGCGTTAGTTAGACAAATACATGTGAAAGTATTTTGTGGCATCTGTTGTGCCAGCATTATATATTCTTCAAGAATGTTATGACATCATTTGCATGTAGTTTGAAGATGCAGCTGCTGACGCTTATTCCAATAGTTTTCTTTTTGTCCCCCCCAGTTAAGTGCGAAGAAGCAGCTGAAGCCGAAGCCAAACACTCTCCACACACTTGCGACTTAGAAGTGACACCACTGACTGACACTGAAGCATGGCCACGCCCCGAAAAGCATTTGCATAGCTGTTCCCAAAGCTGCTCCGAACTCTAAGCTCAGCCCCAAAACACGCACTTGCCTCTTGTCGCTTTATTGGCAGCTCCCCTAAGCATGATTGACAGCGCTAGATGACTGTATCTGTATCTGCCAGATGTATCTGTATCTCCATCTCCATCTCTATCTGTAGCTGTTGCTGTATCTCTATCTGCATCTGCGCCACACTCACACTCGAGAGTTATCCCTTTTCTGCCTCAACTATGGTCCCAGCTCGCATCTACATATATGAGAAGGCAGCTGAAGCAGCAGCCTGTTACATCAATTGAATTATGCATGTAATCGCTCTTAGCATTGGCAGCAACAAGGCCAACTAAGCGACAAGTGTCTGCGATACAGTTTTCCAGTCACGAGCTCAACAACATTTTTAAGCCAGTTTATTTGTTGGTTTACACCAAATTTCGCATATTGAAATCAAATTAACAACTCGATGTTCGGCTGGCGGATTGGGTGACTGCTTGATTGGGATTGGGATTGCTGGATCAATTAGTTCACAGTAATTAGACAAACAGGCCAAGAGCTCAAGTGGCCAAAAAGGGGGAGTTTGTAGGCTAAACTGTAGTCCAATTAGCGTTGGCCCAAAACCCTTTTCCAATGGCATTCCAAATATCCCCGACAAAATATGCGCTTAATTGAATATCAAAGTGGCATGGGAGACAGGCAAAAGCAAACCAACCAAACCTAAAGCCAAACGCCAAACGCTTCCCCCACAGGAGAAGGCGCTTCGCATATTTCGGAGTGCAAGTAAATGTTTTCAATATCAATTATTAGGAAGGCACTTTCGTTGGGTTGGCAACTGAACTGACGATTGACGGCAAGGAGGCGAACTGAGTCCCGGAAGGGGACTGTGACCGACCCCCAAAGTGAAATTGTAGCCACTTTGGCACCTTTGCGAGTTCATTAAACCAACATCAGGCAAAAGGATAATGAACTCATCGCGCTGCTTCGGCCAACACAATTTTGCTCATTACGAGCATTTCAATGCTCATCGCCAAACATTAGAATAATTCCCCCAAAATGGTAATGGCCTTACTTCACTGGGTTCACTTACAGTTCCAGCTAGGACCAAGAGAATGTAAGCTGAGCTAGCAGAGCGAAATTTTTGTTTTCGTCTATGATATATCTCATTGAGACCTCAGCTACTTAATCAACTGAAACTCTTGTGTCATAATTTCAAATTCCATGTTATTAAATATTTCACCATAAAATGAGACAGTGATAATTCTTGGAAAGAAGATATCGATTCAAAAGAACAAGCAGTGAAATTTTATGTGCGAATTATGAAACATGACTATAATGTGGTTATAAATTCTGCACAAATTTCGACAGCAGATACACATTTCGAGTGCCTAGTTAATAGCCAGTGCAAAGTATTTTTGCTTTCACACCATTTAATGCCCAACCCCCAAAATTGAATGTCATCTCAACGAGTTCCAGTTTTCATTTGCCTCGTGGCGTTTGTTTTGCATATATATTCCAAAAATATATATGTCTCTATATGTGTATTTATATATACATATATTGTATATTGAGGAAAAGCAAAAGCAAAGGAAAATACAAAATATTTCATTTTTGGCTGCGAGATGTTTTATCAAACTCAAGTCTCATAACGCATCTGTTAGCCATTGCCTTCTGTAGGCATTTCGCCAGCTGCGGCCAAGATGAACAAAATTTCGCATTTTTCTCTTGGGTTTTTATGAATGGATGCTAAAATATTTATGGACTGAGGGGCTGAGGCGAGGGAGTTTGCGGCGTCGGCAACTTGCACATTTTACAGTCTCATTTAATTTGACTTAAATAATAAGCAATGCAATATTTTTGGTGTTGTTTCATTGTTGCTTTTTGTGTGTGTGGGTTGTTTGTGGCGACCATTCTGTGGGCAATCGGAAAATGAAATTCACAACAATAAATTCATTAGGCTCCCTTCCCGCTTGCCAATAACCCATCATCAAGTTGAATGAACCGTGAAGAAACAGCGAATGATGACCGAAAAAAAAGTATGGAATTTATTGATAAATTGAATCAATTCGAATAAAATAAAGAACCTCTTATACGCAGTTTGTGTTGCTGTTGGTGACTTATTCATTTCATATTTGCTACTTTTCTCTCGCTCACACTTCTTGACTCTTTATTAATTCTCACTTTCTTTTACCAGGACTCGGGCAGCGGTACGCCGGTTACGATGCGCGTGGATGCCAAGGGATTCTTCCTGTATTGGGTCGATCAGAACAATGAGTTGGACATACTCGACATTGCCACCATACGCGACGTGCGCACGGGACAATATGCCAAGAAGCCAAAGGTTCGTATACGTAATATTTGCACATCATTCTATTGATTTATCCGTGTCGATTCTAAAATAAAGAAATATTTGCTTGATTTTCGACACGCACAATGTGGCAGCTCGTCTTTCTGTTTGTGTGTGCGTGTTTGCTTTCGACTGTCTGCCTCGCGTATGTGTGTGTGTGTGTGAACGTGCCTCTGGATGTGTACGTGTGTGTGTGTGTACAAACAAATATGCCTGGCTGCCTTCTAACACACTTTGCGAAGCGAAGAACGGGCATTATAACAAAGTTAAAGCATTTATGTGCTTTTAAAGGAGCGCAACAAAGATACGAGTAAACTTATTAAAAGCAAAAAGCTTTACACAGCATGCATTAGCTGCCACAGCATTAAAATAGAAGATTAAATGTAATCAACTTGGGAGAGTTTTAGGTTCAATCGAATTAGATATTTAAAGTGCCTTACTCTATTTTCACTTATAAAAAGAACTTAATGCCTTTTCTTTTCCTAAAAGAGCATTCAAAATTCGGTCTATCACCGGATGTTGCTTGTTTTTTCGGGGGCATTCCTTATTCTCTGTTATTTGTTTGTTTGTAAACACATTTTTTTGGAAACAATAATTATTTGGACGGTTGGACGGCGAGAAGCGAGAGATTGGGATTCGCTTGAGCGATGCAAACAAGAAGAACATTTGGTGAGCTGTTCACATTATGAGCTAATAAAAATTGCTCTGACTGGCGCCCGACCAAACGAAACGATTGAAATCCAATTACATGTTGTTGAAAGCCAAACAGACGGACAGAACGGAGTTTATCCTCATTGTCCCAGGTAGGCTGGGCACATTCAAGTGAGTCTATGCGTCACGCATAATCCTCTCTCTACGAGAGACGAGTGGTGTGTGTGTGTGTGTGTGGTTGTTGGTTGGGCAAATCTTTCGACTTCGGTTTACTTAGCCAGGTCACGTGCGTTGAGTCCAGTTTTCGTAGGTTTACCATTGGGTTTGTCTCACTCTCTTTCATTGGCATTTCTTGCTGTCGCCAATTGTAGTTTCAGTTGTTGTTGTTACTACAGTCTGTTATGCTAGTCCGCTTCTCCGTTTCCCGTGCCACATTCTCTGTTCTCCGTTCTCATCTTGGCCTGTCCCTGTGTGTGTTTCACACAATTTTCCTTTCATGGCGCAACTGCTCATTGTGTGTACTTAGTGCCCATGTGCGTATGTGTGTGTGTGTGGGTGTGTACTCTGTGTGTGACCCAATACATTTATCATTGCAATGACACGGCAACATGCTTCTGATTCCACTTCTTCTCGACTTTCGCATTCGCATTTGCCTTGTGCAAGGAATTGAGCGTAAAAAGCATTTTACGTAACGTTAGCTAAAAGGAAGCAACGAGCGGCGGGCGCAGGGAAGGGAAACACAGCCGGCATAGCGTATCCTGCCAGCAAATAGGAAACGACAAGAACAAGAACAACAATGAATCTAAAGACAACAAAAAACATTTGACTTTTTGCTCTGCATTTCCAACATGAGCCCCAAAAAAAAAAAAAAGAAAAGAAATCCCCTTTTTAGCCCCTCTCACACATCATTTGTTTAAAGCTCCCCTTCGGTTTTTATTCCGCATTTTCTCCGTCGCTTTTTTGAGGCAATTGTTAGAACTACTGCGCTGCACATTTGAGCCAGGTCAATGGGCAAAACCAAGCTCGCATGCATGGTTTAGTCGGAATCCAGCAAATCTACGCAAATAAATCATATACGACACACCCAGCTCACTGACTAACTGACTGACTGACCCATCATAAGGCTGCCTGCCTCCTCATTCACCTCCTCTTGTAATGAGTTTCGCTTTCGGCTCGTAAGTACTATGAAGAAGACACAGTAAAATTGTTGCATTCATTAAATGCAAAAAAAAACGAGAGTGAGCAGGTCGAGGGCGTTGCCACGCCCACTAGCACTGGCTGCCATGGCAAATATGCGATGATTAACTCGCAAAAGTTGGGCAAAAAGTGCTGCATATGCTGCGGTGCATAAAGTCTACTTAAAAGTCTGCATAAAACTCAACTCAAAGCTAGAAGAGAAACTCACTCTTTCTCTCTCGCACCCTCTCTCTCTCTCTCTCTCTCTCTCTCTCTATGTGTGTGTGTGTGCTTGTGGCATGTGGGCGTGGTCGTTGTCGTTTTTGGCGCACGTTGATTAAAAATGTACTTTTGCCTTTGTTTTTGCTTTTGATGTTGTTGTTGTTGTTGTTGTTGCATTGAAACGAAATGGAATGCGGATTTTATTAAAATTCGCTGAGGCGTGGAACGTTGGCAAACGAAATGGACGCCAAGGGCGAATGGTAAAAGGTAAAGAGACTCGGACATACTTAAAGAGGCAACTCATTCCCAACCCCATTATGAATTATGGAATGAGCTGAGTAATGACAAGTGAAGGACAAGGCAAACTCCTTTTCAAATACTTATTGTTTCCTGATGTTACCCTCCGATTACCGTTTCGAGTTTGGAACACGCTCCCACCAACCTTGGTTAATTTGACGCTGCGAGGACCTCCTAAGCAGCCTATTTGCTGTTGCTCTTCTGAAAACAACCAACGAGATGAGTGTACAGTTCATCGTAGTTTCTTGGCTCTGGATCGGGTTCGTCAGCAGTCGCACTCATTTCCAAAGCGAATGCGACATCATAGGGCACGGGATCGTTCTTGTACTTCATCCATTCCAACTCGGTGCATTTATTACTGGGAAGACCACATTGCATCTCGCAGTAAGGATGCTTGCGACGCACGCCGTGTTTTGGCTTCCGCACTGGTTTCTCCATGTCGAGAGCACTGTTGAGCGGAAAAGTTGGACCATCGTTTATGAAAGGGAACTCGGGGTCTTCGGGCTCAGGACAGTGCAGCCAAGAGAGCGCATTCTTCGAGTTAAGTTTTCGCTGAATGGTAGGCATCTTATCGATCATTGACTTCAACTCGCTCCGATTGAGCACGTAAGGTCCTTTTGGCTTTTTTGCCTTCTTGGGGGATTCCAAACCTTTCATGCCTTTTTTCTTTTTGCAATCCTCGATGCCATTGACCTTGTTAAGGCATTTGGACATTGTTGCATTGAACTTGACTGCTTCTGGATTGGGAATGTCAGAGAGAATACCATAAAATGCCAGCATATGCTTGTTGGGGCTCTGTTTCCACACCTCCAGCACATCATCATTCTGCTCTGATCCAAAGGGTCTTGCACAGCCATTCTCTTCAACTGCATCGGCCAGCCACTCCATGGTCTGCACATTGCTGCACATAGACACCGGAGGCCGAATGCTGGGATAAGTCTCCTTGCTCAGAAATCTGGCTGTCTTGCAATTCTGGTGTCGCATCACATCATAAGGCGTGACTTGAGTCCAGTCCACCTCTGTAGGGGGATTATCCAGATTCTGTTGTTCGTTCTGCATGTTGAAGGAATTTGCTGTAGAGAGGTGCTATTCTATTGCCAAAAAAATTTTAGATTTCTGATTTTCTATTTCATGTCAACAATTTTGAAAACCCGGATGTATTTAAATGAAAAGCGATGCCGAATATATTAGAAAAACACACACAGATGAATGTATTTTAAAAGCTTGCTGAAACTCGCAAATAATTAAGGCAAACAATAATATACGAAACAATTTTACATTATTATTGAAAACCAATTTTACCGCAAGTAATCATTTCTAATCAAGAAATATTCCTTTTTGAATGAAATAGAACTTTAATTAACACCAAAAGCAAAACTGTTTTTAAAACCTAGCACAATGAAGTTTTATTAAAATAGTAATAGTAGTATAAAAACAAATAAAACCTAACCGACATTAAAATTGATGCTTTGAGTATCAGCTTATAACAACTGATTAAGACGCCAGCAGAGTCGATCCTTCAGATTCTGTATTTTAAAGAACACCTGATATTTATCGTCATGTTTGGGACACAGCAATTTTTGTAACTCCTTCAAGGCACTCAAACGGTCAAAGAGCTCAGCAATTTTAGGATTCAAGTTAAAGTCTTCCTCGCAGTCGATATCACAGCATTTGTGCTGTGGAGCTAGATAATTGGGTTCTTGCCACAACTCATTTGCCCGGCGACGCAATCGCTGGCGATACTCCATTAATTGAAGCTGTTTTTGCTCTCGCAGCATTTGAACAATAAAAGGTGGGTCACTTGGTCGCTGACTTAAAAACTCGCAGATCTCACAAGGACAGTCGTCTTTTGCATTTTGTATTTGCGTGAGACTTGAGACTTTGCCTCGATTTTCTCTCGATTTCCCCTTAAGCACACCGCCTCGTCGTGTACGACCTTTCAAAGTAGTATCTTTTGCTTTCCCACGTTTGCCCTTGCGCTTTTGATCTCCGGTATCACTGGATGGTTTTTTCCAAAATGAAGATGAGCTTAAAGATGCATTGAACAAATCGGCCGAAAATCCTTTTAATTTACCCAGCGACTTGTGTAAAACTAAGAGTTCAGTTGATTCCCTGTCTTCAGTAGCAAAAGTATGCTCTTTTATATCTAAATCATTTAAACCAGTTGAAGTTCGTTTTCCGAGAACCTTTCCGGTGTCCTTGCTCTTCTCCTTCTTTTCGCCTGCAGCCTTCTCATTTTTTACCTCTTCTTTCTTTTTCTTCTTGATAGTACCGAAATCAGCAGCTCCCACCTTTCCAGTATCCTTACTTTTATCCTTCTTATCGCCCGCTGACTTCTTAGTTTTCGCCTCTCCTTTCTTTTTATTTTCGCCTGCAGCCTTCTCATTTTTTACCTCTTCTTTCTTCTTCTTCTTGATAGTACCGAAATCAGCAGCTCCCACCTTTCCAGTATCCTTACTTTTATCCTTCTTATCGCCCGCTGACTTCTTAGTTTTCGCCTCTCCTTTCTTTTCATTTTTGATAGCACCGTAATCAGCAGCTCCAATTTTAGAAGAACTATCGCCTTTAACAGGAACACGAGATTTGCTTTTGCCTCGCATTTTTGTATCTTCAACTCTATTGGAACCTCTTGCTATGAAGCTCTCGGATTTTGCACCTCCTGAACCTGCGTCTCCTGTTCCTAACTCTTGGGCTTTTGCACCACCTTCTCTAAGGTTTGCTAAGCTTGGCAATGGTAATTCTAAGTCCCCAAAATCAATGGCCACATTCTTTGAGGTTTTAACTGCGACAGCTCTATCACCACCTGATTGACCCTGTTCGTCACCACGCCCACCGCCATGACCTTTATTCAATACGCCGCCACTTGCCCCACCATCTGCACTAAAACCAAATTGCTCTTCATGATTCAAATTTTGCTGGCAGCACTTGTAATAAGATTCTGACAGAAGATCTCGGTTGTACTCCTTTTGAAAACATGATACCAATTGAGAATAAAGCTCATCGTAGCTCTTTGGCTCGTTATCCATAACCCTTTCCAACAGCTCCTTCTCCCTATTTAACATTGGATCTTGTCCGTATGTCATCCTTTTTTCAGGAACTTCATTCTTCACATTTTGCTTCTTCCTAACGGCAAAATTTTCCTGACAAACAGGCTTAGAACCATGTTGAGTTTTCTTAAATGGATTTTGTGTTGATTTGGGACAATGAAGCCATTTGCGAACTGTGCTTGGATGGAGGTTTTGCTGAACTTTGGGCATCTCTGCCATATTGGATTCCAGCATGGAGCGATTTAGTATTAAATTACGGGATGCCTTGGGAGGCTTTTGTGAAAATGCATAAATATTAGAAACATTATTTATATGTTTCAATGTAGATGCTCGAACTTTCTTTAAGCACTTGGATACTACTTGATTATACTGCACTGCCTCTGGTGTCTGAATACCAGTGCCAACTCCGTAGAAGCCGAGCGTATCTTTTTGTGGGCTTCGTTTCCAGATCTCTATAACATCGTCGTTCTCCATGTTGAATAGGCGACGACGACCCTGATCTTCGACAGCATTCGCTAACCATTCAGCTGTCCACTCAGGATCGCAAAGCAATGCTGGTGGCCTGATACTGGGGTCTCTTTCACGCTTTTTTAAATCCAAATTCTTGCAATGTTGCAACCGCTTCAAATCGCAGGGTGTAATTTTGCTCCAATCAAGCATCATATGAGGTTTTCCCTCTGTCTTGTAGAGCTGTTCCTGCGTCTTATTCAAGCGGCCGTTAAGCACATCGACACTTGGAGATTTCTTCAACAATTTCGGATCAAAACCTCCCAAGCCGTTGGCCTCCATCGAGGTTGAAAGCCCAGTGGCAGTCAGATCAGGATCGCATTGGGATACAGGAGGTCTAATGCTGGGATACATTTCGCTCTTGCGAAATTTAAATTGCTTACAGTTTTTTAATTGCATAACAGAGTAAGGACTTATCTGACTGCAATCTAACTTTTGATGTGGACTTTTCGCTAAATAGGATTCTTTTTGTGTATGCATCTTGTTAAAATTTCAATTCGAATTGTATATTAAAAACATTAAAAGCCAAAAAACTTAAACGTCACTAAAATTTTGTTGAAAATAAAAATATATACGATCAAAACATTGTAGAAAATGAAATGATTGGCGATTGAAAATGAATAAACGAAGTTTTCTAAAGGCAAATATGATCCGTCAAGTAGGCTGAATGCTGAAATAAAAACTTAATTGTGTATCTCAAAATCTGTGGAACTCTATAAATTATGAAATCAAACACAAGTGAATTATCATGTGAAGTTCGATATAATGCTCAAATTTAAAAACATAATTCTCATTGCCATTGTCTTAGTCATTTGTTCAACTAAAGACACTCACATAGACGTCGACAGATGCGGTCCTTGAGATCCGTGACATTAAATAAAAGTTCATTATTCACAATGCAATGCTTGGGACCCAACAATTGCTGCAATTCCTGCATGGCACTCAGACAATCACAATATTTACCAATCTTTGGATTGCTACAGAAGCAATTGTCAAATTCAATAGGATCGCATTTATGAGCCGGAGCTGGATAATCTGGATCTTTGTATTTGATATACTGGCGATGACACATGCGCTTTAAATAATCACGTTGCTCCCGTATTTTCTCCTCACGCTTTAGCTGACAAATCAGCGGTGAATCTGGCTCTTTTTCACGTCGTTTCATGAACTGACAAACTTCGCAGGGGCAATCTTTTGAGGTTTCAGTTACCAAGACTGGCTTAGTATATTTTGGCGGCTTGGCCTTTTGGGGTTTTGGTTTCTTTTTATGAGCACTATTGGATGGTTGGGACGATTTCTTAGACATATCAGTAGGATTTGTGAAAGAGCTCCCTTCGTGTGGAAATTCAGCTTCAGAAGTTTTATCTTTATCACCAACAATGGGCTTTTTTCCGCCTCCACCTGGTTTTTTTCCACCGCCCTTGCCACTATCGCCTTTGCCACTATCGTCTTTGCCACCATCGCCTTTGCCACCATCTCCTTTACCTTTACCTTTGTTTTTGTCCTTATCTCCTTTACCTTTACCACCTCCCTTGCCATCTTCTTTTCCGCCGCCTGCACCATCACCTTTACCATCATCTTTGCCATCTCCTTTCCCATCTACTTTTCCATCGCCTTTCCCATCTCCCTTTTCATCGCCTTTACCGTCGCCTTGACCAGCTTTATCTTTACCTGCGCCCGTTCCATCACCATTATCCTCTCCGAAGCCCTCTATACCAAATCCACCTACACCTTTGCCTTCGTCTGAATCCCATGAGTCTTCATCGTCTTCACCTTTGCCTTTTCCTTTACCTTTTCCTTTGCTACTTTCGCCGCCTGCACCTCCTCCGCCTGCACCTCCACCGCCTGCACCTCCACCGAAGCCAGCATCATCGTCAGCAAATGCATTCGCATCGCAGCACTTGATGTATGCCTTCTTAAGTGGATCCCTGTAAGGCGTCTTCTCAAAGCACGACACCAATTGGGCATATAACTCATCGTAATTTTGTGGCTCGGGATCACTTTCTGGTCGCATCTCTGCCATCTCTCGCTTGAAGGCCTCTTCATATGCCACCGGATCCTCTTTGTATTTCCTCCATTCGTATTCCGTGCACTTGCTCTCAAGTATGCCACATTGCAGCTCGCAATAAGGATGCTTTCGACGCAAGCCATGCTTTGGCTTTTCCACTGGTTTCTCCATGTCGAGAGCAGCTTTCATGCCGACTCCAGGCGGATCTGCAGCAAAGGGTTGCTGTGTTCGCGGTGGACGTGGACAGTGAAGCCAGGTGAAGGCATTGCTAGCATACAGCTTTTTCTGCACAGTCGGCATCCTGGTGATCTTGGATGTCAACAGTGGACGATTTAATATATATGGTCCTCGAGCTTTCGTCGGCATCTTCTGCTGTATCTGTGGCTCTTCATACATTGGCTTTTTCGGATGAGGTGCCATTGGCTTTACATTACTGACTTTGTTGAGGCACTTGGAAATTACTTGATCGAACTCTATAGCTTCAGGCTTTTTTATGCCAGCTCCCACGCCGTAAAAGCCAAGTGTTTCTTTTCTTGGACTTCGTTTCCACACCTCAATGATGTCATCGGTCTGCATATCAAACAGACGATTGCAGCCACTCGCCTCGACTGCATCCGACAGCCATTCGGCAGTCTGCAGTGGACTACACTCGGATATTGGTGGCCTTATGGTGGGATACCTTTCACAGGGGTGATAGTCAAAAGTCCGACAGTTTTGCATACGCATTAAATCAGTGGGCGTCAGCTTGCTCCAGTCCAATTGTCTTTGCTCAGGTGTGAGTATCATCTCTCTTCTAGGGGATCTGGGAGTTTTGCACCAATTGAATCGCTTCTCATTGGATCTGGGCTGTTCTTGAATAAAGCTTTCGCCTTTGATGCCTTCTGGTTGATTATGATTCCATAATGGACGCTGCAGACCGCTTACTTCCATGGCATCCGCCAGCCATTCCGCAGTCTCTACGGCACCGCATTGAGAGACTGGTGGCCTAATGTTGGGATACATTTCATCCTTGCGATATTTGTAGGTCTTGACATTCTGCATTCGCATTACATTGTATGGCGTGAGGCCTTCAGTATATGGAAAGACTTCTTTTTGCTCTTTGCGCATTTCGAATCTCGTTACATAAAAATTTCACAAATATAAAACCACACGAAATCGTGTTACCTAATTAAGATATGCATAAAATTTGTTTTGCCGTTACTTTCATAAATTACACAAAAATTTTGTCCGTTCGGTTTGCAACTAAAATCAATAATAATCTCATAAGCTGACGGGAAATGTCAGTCAGACGAGAAAGAGGACGTAAGGAAAGCAGGCTGCTAAATTCAATAGAAAATAAAACACAATTCAATGCTTTTGTTTAAAGAGAAGGAAATTTATGAACACATATACTGATTATGAGTGAATACACACTAACAGCATTATACATGTCAGAATCAACCCATTACGTATACGCATTGAACGATACAAAAAACAAGACTCTCTAAAGACAGTCACAAAAGCGTTTACAGATGCGATCCTTAAGATCGTCCAGATTGAACCTCAGCTCATTGTTCACAATGCAATGCTTGGGGCCCAATAGTTTTTGCAGATCATACATCGCATTCAAGCAGTCACTATACTCGGCCAACTTGGGGTTTAGGCAAAAAGTATCGTCGTACTCAATGGGATCACATTTGTGCAATGGAGCTCGATACTGAGGACCCTGAGGTCTTTGACGACAACACATTTGCCTATAGTACTCCTTTAGCTGCCGACGCTTCTCTTGTCGCTTCATTTCGTGAATGAGAGGCGAGTCGGGCTCCTTAAAGCGACGTTTCATAAACTCGCAGATCTCGCAAGGACAGTCCTTGATAGGCTCCTCAGCTGGTTTCTTATCAGTTTTCGGGGGTTTCTTGATATTAATTGGATTACTTCCTGGTGGTTTCGATATTTTTGAAGGTTTTGTAGGCTTTTTCTTTTCACCTTCTGGCTTTTCACTAAAAAAATCTGAAGTCTCATCCTTTGACGGTACACCATCTTCAATAGAAGGAGCAATTGGCTCCTCAACAAATTCGTCACCATTATTGCCAGTTTTTTTCGGAGGCTGTTTGCCTTTTTTGTCGTCTGACTCGGAGCCTAACTTATCCTTATTTTTATCTTTATCTTTATTCTTACTTTTATCTTTATCTGTATCCTTACTCTTATCTTTATCTTTTCCCTTACTTTTATCTTTATCTGTATCCTTACTCTTATCTTTATCTTTTCCCTTACTTTTATCTTTATCTGTATTCTTACTCTCATCTATATCTTTACCATCCTTTGAAGATTTCCCAAAATCGTTTTTTGTAATATCATCTTTGTCTTTATGTGCCTCATCTTTAGGAGGTTTCTTATGAGGTTTTCCCTTAGCTGGTCTGTCTTCATCCTCTGGTTCATCTTCATCAGCTATCTGTTTGCCGGGCTTCTTTTTATCAGGCTTATCCTTATCTGTTATGTCTGGACTATCTATCGTAACCTTGGGGTATTCCTTATCCTTATCTGGCACCAACTTTCCAGTCCCATCTTTATTTGGTTGCTCTACCTCTTTCTTATCACTGTGCCTACTAGAGCTTTTTCCAGGAGGTTTTCTGCCTGGAACTTTTCCTCCTCCTGTGGTGGGCACATTTTCACTAACATCCTCTGCGCCATCTCGAGTGGAGTTCCAGCAGCATTGTTTGTAAAGCTCACATGCAGGATCTATGTTTGTATCATCCTCAAAGCAAGTTATCAATTCATCGTAAAGCTCATCGTAATTCTTAGGCTCCGGCTCGATGCTCTGGTCCAGTTTCTCTATCTCTTGCTTGAAGGCCTTATTATATTGTTTAGGTGCTGCCTTATACTTCATCCACTCGAGATCAGTGCACTTGTTCTCGGGAAGTCCGCATTTTAAATCGCAATAGTAATGCTTCCTCCTAAGACTATGTTGAGATTTGGCAACTGGTTTCTGCATACCAAGCGCTGCATTTAAACCGATCCTCTGCTCATCCTTAAAGGGTTCCTTAGAGTTTGCAGGACGGGAGCAGTAAAGATAATCGAGCGCTTCTTTTGCATCCAGTTTTCTCTTCACATTTGGCATCTTACTGAGCTTCACAGCCAACAATGGTTGATTCAGCACCAATCCGCCGCAAGGAACAGGTTTCTTGGGCGGCAGTTTCTGCTTGATTTTGGGGCAAGTGAAGGTTTCTTTCGCGGGTTTCGGAGTGCTAACCTTCTCGAGGCATTTTGAAATTACCTTGTTGAAGACAACAGCCTCAGGCGGAGGAATACCGGAGCCAACGCCGTAAAAGCTAAGCGTGTGTTTGTGCGGGCTTTGCTTCCACACATCCAAGACATCGTCCTGTTCCATATCGAACAGGCGGCCACAACAATTATCCTCGAGAGCATCGACCAGCCATTCGGCCGTCTTCGCCACACTACAACGCGACACCGGCGGCCTAATGGATGGATATGTCTCTAATTTCTGATACACATGCGTCTTGCAGTTGTGCATTCGTATCAGTTCTCTGGGCGTTAGTTTGCTCCATTTCTCGGCCATTTCAGCATCGCCTAAAACCTGCGCATGAAGTCGCCGCTCCATGTCCCTACAGGGATAATCTGCCGGTGCCATCAACTTCTTTGGAGCCTTTGGCATGCTATCGGCATAGGGATTATCCTTCGTTTGCTCAAGCAACGAAGGATCGATGGGGCCACAACCGTATGTTTCCATTGCGGACAATAGCAAATTCAATGTGTGGCCGGAGTTGCATTGCGATACTGGTGGCCTGATGTTGGGATAGATTTCGCCTTTACGAAACTTAAAGGATTTGCAGTTTTGTAAACGCATCACATTGTAGGGCGTAAGTTGCCTTAGGGGTTTCTCTTCCAGTTGCTGTTTTCGCATTCTGAACCAACATTCAATACTTTTTTTTCCTTTCTTTTCTTTTTTGGTATTTCAGGACTTTGCCAAAACAGTTTTTTTTTTTTTAATTTTTCTGTACTTTAATTTTTAACTAGTTTACAACGAACAAATAAAATCTGACAAGAACCAAACGAAAAATTTGTAAAGCAAATAAAAATCCGAATGACAGAGAGAAAGAGAAAAGTGAAGTAGGGATAGGCAAGGAATTTGGTATTCAATTTATTAGCACCTTTTAAAATCAATAAAGGACTTGCTTGGTGGTGGTAATGGGGAGAAACGGTCTAAATTTATATACGTCAGGGCTGCAGACTTGAGGCTTCAGGCTGTGCCTAACCATGCCTGGCTACATAATGAGGGTTCTTAAAATTCAAATTTCGTGCAGAGCCAAAGGATTAGCAGTGCTCCCACGCAGACACAGACGCACACACACACACACACACACAGACAGAGAGACAGAGGAGCACAACGACAGAGGCCGATGCCGATGCCGAGGCAGACACAGGCGCGAGCTGTGAGCTGTGAGCTGCGTGAGAAGCAATTAAGATAATCACCGTAGTCATTTCCGCTTTACGCTTCCTCGCGAAAGTTCCCGCTGTCTGTTGTTGTTGTTGTTGTACCTGTTCCCTTGCCAGCTTTATGTACCTTGTGTACCTTGCTGTGTCTGTGTTTGTCTGGGCTCTTACATTATTCAGAGCGACAAATTTGCCCGAATTAGTTTTTAGTTAAAAGCAAATTATGACGCGGCGGCAGATAAGCCTGGCCAAAAACCATGTGAGCCAGCTCCGGTTTTTATGGCCACGCGCCAAGGGAACGTTTAGCAAAACGGATACTGTTTGGCCAGCAACTCTTTCCGTCTTACCCTCCTCCTCATCTTTTGGCACACACACAAGGCCAGTCTCGTGCTTATGCCAATGCCTGTCAAACTCTGCTCTCCGTGTCAGTCAATCAGGGGGTAAACGCACTTGCTCAATACCAACGACAACAACCAGCACCAACAACTCATTATTAGCCCCGTTTTGTTTTGAAAGCTGCTTTGACCTGGAGTTTACTCAATTTTCTGACGTGGACATGGCCTTTGACTTGGCTTGTCAACTGGCAAAGTCATTGAGAGAGTATCAGGATATTGCGGACACTTTCAAAGTGGATTAAGTTGCCAATGCGTTGCCTGAAACCGATCAGATATCAGACGACAGCTTAATCAATCAACGATCATAAACACAGCTGCAGAGTAGTTTGCAGTCCAGCAATGCTAACTTTATTTTCCTGCTCAATTATTGAATTGTATTGGCTTCTCTAAGGATAATATTTGTTTCATATGGTCGCAGCGTGAGTGCGAGAATTCGTATATTAAAATATTCATGATTAACATTCAGCACATATAGAATACACCCACACAACAACGACCACATATTTGTCACTGACAGTTGTCCGTTATCCAGCAGTTTGTCAACTGTCTCGACATCGGAAGTGCACACACATGTTATATGCTGCGCTGCTGGGTTTACTGTAAATATCAAGACATGACCAGCCCGAAAGTTAATGCCAAAATCATGCTCCCGCTTCCGTTGAACGCCACACGCTCCCCCCTTTAACATCCCTGCTGTTTGTGTGTGTGTGTGTGTGTTTGTGTTAGTGTCATGCATTTTAAAGGACGCTGATAATCCTAAAGCTGCATGTTGGACTTGCCAGCGGGTGGCAGCAACAATGCAGTCAACAGTCGACAGTCGACGGTCGACAGTTGCTGGAGATAAGCGCCCCAGGCTGCTGACTGACACTGCAACTGCCACTCAGTCAGTCAGTCAGTCAGTCAGTCAGTCAGTCAGTCAGTCAGTCTTGGTTAGTTGGTTGGAACACGACCAACTGCTAAACTGACAACAAAGCCAAAACTAATACCGCCGCTTGTCTCGCCAAACAGTCACTTGTCCTGCTGCAGTTTTTACTCTCTTGCCTCTCTCTTGCTCCATTTTATATTTATACCCTATTGCCATAAAATGGTTAAGACTACTTTAAGGGAGCATGTAGCTGTTGCAATATCCGGGACATTGTCTTCTCCTAGCTGCAATTTCGACAGCAACATAAAAATGATCACACATTGCTCGGATTTTTCACACATTGTAGTGCAATTATCCCTTAAGCTATGGAAGTTTGGGAAGGATTTTACTGAAAATTACTCTAGAAAACAAAATGTACAATCGTGATGGTTAATGGTTCTACTTGTTATGGTATCTCATAGTTGAGTTGTACCACTTTCGCACTTGGCTCAGTTTGTAGAACATGTTGCGTGATTATCTGGCCATCGGGTTGATTTGCATTTAACCTAGTTGTGGTTTTCTTTCCTGTCATTCTCTATCGTTGACGCTATCCGCTTGTTGCCATTGTTTAGATGGGTTGATTTGCTGGGTGTGGCCCATTGGTGGCATTGTTTAAGACTTGTATTGCGCTGCGACTCGTTAATCTATTTGCTGATATTTAATTGAAATATGATGCCCGGTTGTAAGTAGTCCTCTTATCCTTTTTGCCTGCACAGTTATTTGCTTTACGAGCAGCTAAATGAGTTTTAGCCTCTTGTCCGTTCTCTCTTTCTCTCTCTCTGGGTGGATTACAACTAAGACTGAGGCTGAGCAAATGGCTTCCAGTTGGGTCATAAAACTTCATCTTGGCTCTGGTAATTAATAACAGTCATACTAATGCTATGCTTTTTCATTGCAGGACGCTAAGCTGCGACAGATTGTGACGCTGGGGCCACAGGATACGCTCGAGGAGAAGACCGTCACCATTTGCCATGGCTCTGATTTTGTTAACATGACATTTGTCAACTTTTGCTGCACGCGACGGGACATTGCACAGGTGAGTGCGAACAAAGCAAAAGCAATCTAAAGCATTTCTCGTTTGGCAATGCTCCAGTGCTCAACAGCTGCTCTTCATTACGGCCAATTGACAACTTGACGACATTTGAAATGTTCAATGTTCGAAGAAGTAGTCAATAAATACGATAGATAGCTCAGAAAGTGGGTCAAAGACATTTGGGAATCGAAAGAACTGTTAAAAACGATTTGAAGTCGAGTCGATTGGGACACCTTGGGACACACCTGTCGTCGGTCGTTGGTTGTTGGACTATTTTTAACCGTTTGCCAAATGCGCGTAAAAATATAACTGACGGAACACATTTTATTGATTTAACATAATGGCTTGCTGTTGTGTGTATGAATGTGGGTGTGAGTATGAGTGTGTATGTGTGTGTGTATGAGTGTGAGTGAGTGTGAGCCACACCCTCTATTGTATGTCTGACTGGACACAGTCGCAACTAAGCGTCCTTGCTCCTACTTCGCTCTTGGCCTGGTCAAAATCAATGTTCTATATTTTAACACGCCGCAGTCGGAAGTGTGGTGGTGAAGGGGAGGTTCGTGTACAAGGGAGGGGAGGGGAGGTCGGTGAGCTGGCATGTGCGTTGTTATTGTTATTATTTTTGGCACGCGTCGCGCACATTTCTATAAACAAAACTGGATGCCAAAATTTCATAAACTTTTACGGAATTTCGGGCACCACAAATATATGTAAGTATAATATGAAAAATGTAAACAAACATGCAGCTTTTGGCAATGCATGTTGCAACAACTCAAATTGACTGAGAGTAGGTGGAGGCTGTTAGTTTTTTTTTTCCCCTTAGTTGCTATAGACCACAAATTGCTAAAGTTATATAGATTTTTTTGTATGTAGTCAATGATCCGCAGAGGAAACAGTTCAACCACTAAGTGGAGCTTTTAGTTTGTTTTTTGGCAGTGACAAAATGTCCCACAATTCGCATTTGAATTTATTCTGCAACGTTGAGTTTATTCAATGATATGCCGAAGAAGCTTTTGGCTTCAATTTGCAGCTACTCTTGGGACTTTATGAAATCAGAGTTGATTTGGTTAACCCTTTTAAGGTCTTACTTTGATACACTGAACTGAACTGAGCTTGACATCCCCCCTTTTTGGATAGCTTCGATTGTGATTGTGAATTTAAGAAATCTCAAGTGATTTATTTGCATTTGTTGTCGTCTGTCCACTGTCGACTCTGGAGTCTGACCTTATACCCTTTAACTTGTTTGTGTCTTTTTTGTCTTTTTGCAGATCTGGTCGGATGGCCTCATCAAACTGGCCTACAGCCTGGCCCAGCTGAATGGCTCGGCGATTATGTTCCTGCAGAAGGCCCACACAAAACTCTGTCTGCAGGTGGACAAAAGCGGTCGCATACCAGTGAAAAAGTAATTGCCACTGTCGCAGTGTAGTAGTAATCCCAACACCAACCCCCAACCCCAAGCCAAACACCCAAGTTTGACCCCAACTCTATGACTCGACCCTGAACCCAGCTGGGTTGTTGTCAAAGTTTTGGGCTTCGGCTTTGGGTTGGGGTTGGCTTTTGTGCATTGTGCGTTGAAGCATTTGACAATATTTGTTAAGTGTTGCCTAGAAAATTGAAATTTACGCCAATTTCTTTCTTTACACTTTATTCCTATCTCTCTCTCTCACACTTACATTCCATCTACTGGGTTGACTTTCTGGCGACGCAACATTTCAATGTGGCCGAAACGTGGCTCATGCATCACTGACGACGACGACGACGACAACACAACATCATCAACACCAACCGCATTGTCTGGCGACTGCCCTCAACACACACACACACACACACACACACACACACACACACCTCGTCTGGTGCCTTCTGGTGACTGTGTTTTCCTGGTCGTGACCACTTTAGCATCATTAAACTTTTTGCGCAGAATAAAGAGGATCGGAAACGTGTCGAGAAGGCGCTGGACGTGACCGGCTTGCCATCGGGCAAAGTCGATAGCATATCGGTGGCGAAATTTCAATTTGAGGACTTTTACAATCTGTACAAATATCTGACGCAGCGTTCCGAAGTCGAACGGCTCTTCGACACCATGTGAGTGACCCTTGGTTGTGGCAACTAACCTAGCTCTAACCTCTGACCCACTCTCCTTTGTTTTTAGTTGTGGCACAGACAAGGCAAAGCGCAAATGCATGTCCATCGCCCAGCTGGTGGAGTTCCTCAACAAGACGCAACGCGATCCGCGCCTCAATGAGATACTCTATCCATATGCAAATCCCGCTCGCGCCAAAGAACTCATTCAACAATACGAGCCCAACAAGTTTAACGCACAAAAGGGCCAACTCAGCTTGGATGGCTTTTTGAGGTAAGACTCTCTGTCCTTACCCCCCTCCCTACTCTTCACACTGCAAACATTGTTAGGCAGTCGGAGGTAGGCCTCGGGGCCTGCGACTGACTGACAGCTTATCCAGCTCAGGCAACGCGCCTGTTAGAGTCACTTCACGGCACTTCAAGCACACAACAGCACGCGCCTTGCATGTGACGCGCTAAAGACGAAGGCTAAGATGACAACGCCAAGAACATCATCAGAGGGGAGGGGGCGAAAGTGCTGAGGATGCGTCGCGTCCTTCACATATGCAGAAAATAAAACACACAGCGAGTGCTGCTTCACAAGTTTGTTAACGCCTTTGAGCTATGCGAATTGCAACTTATTGAAATTGCTGTCTGACTAAAAAGACCGTCTACTTTCACAGATAAAAGCTAACTACTTAACTTCCTATCTTTCGTGCTCTTTAATCCGCAGGTATCTCATGGGCGATGATAATCCAATCATGGCGCCCAATAAGCTTGATCTCTGCGATGATATGGATCAGCCGCTGTCGCACTACTTCATCAACTCCTCACACAACACCTACCTAACTGGCCATCAGCTGACGGGCAAATCCTCTGTGGAAATATACAGGCAATGCCTGCTCGCCGGCTGCAGGTGAGTGTCCACTCAAGCACACGACAGGCGGAAAGTGGGCGTGGTCGTGGTCGTAAGGTGCTTTTAATGACGCAATTAAATGGGACTACACATGAATACAAATGTCTGTTGCGGTCAGTTTGGATGCTGACCGTGACCTTGATGCGACTTTACGCTGTCCATTGAAGGCCACTCCACACACCCACTCACACAAACACACACACACACACTCATAGAGTCGTCACACTCACATCTACATACAATGTGTCAGGTGTTTTGTGCATTTTTGCTGCTGCGTTGCCTTTTAGCACAACGGAAATTGCACGGTCGCCATTTTTACTGCCGCCATTTTCATCATCAACATGGCTGACTCTCTGACTCGCTGCTGCTGTCGCTGCCGGCGTGGGTTTGCGCTGCGTCGACTGATAAACAATTTTTATGCTTGAACCATTTTTTGTGTGGATTTTCGTCAGTTAATTTTATCGCTTCACATTGAATGTGTTTTGTTCCAGATGCGTCGAGCTAGACTTTTGGAATGGTCGCACCGAGGAACCAGTCATCGTCCATGGCTACACGTTTGTGCCCGAAATCTTTGCCAAGGACGTGCTTGAGGCCATCGCGGAGAGTGCATTTAAAACATCCGAATACCCTGTGATATTAAGTTTTGAGAATCACTGCAATCCCAGGCAACAGGTGAATATTGACCCACATTTCGACAACAATTGCCAGTCAGAAAGTAACGCGTCCTAAACTAATAAAACAGTGGCTGAATGACGAAGCCTCTCTCGTTCTCACTCTCTGCCCTCGTTTGGGCAAACAATCCGTCAGAGGGCAAACAGAGAACTTACACGTATGTGTAGTATGTAGTCCCAGCAGAGGGATCGGCGCTGGTAAGGGTGGAGGGCGGGAGAGAGGGGGGGAAGAGCACACAGCGAACTGTGCGCCGTGGTAAATCTCAGAAGCCACTCCAAAGGTAATTGCCTGATGCTTCAGCTCCACGAGATAATAACAAAGGCAAACTTTTTACGGGCCGACGCAAAGCAAAGGTTGCGAGGGGAAGGGGAGAGGGGGCAAAGAGAGGGGGGCACTGTGCAAAAGTTTAACCATTAAAAGTAGTAATATAAACTAAATTTACCATGGGGAGCAAAGGTAAAACGAAGCAAACGAAGCCACACGAAAGTTATCAACATACGTGAATGCCTCAACTTGATTTTCTCTTTCATTTTTTTTTGTTTTGGGGGGGGAAGGGGTGGAAAAACTCATCAAATTTCAGTTAGCAGACAGTTAAGCAACTAACTTCCTTTTCCACAAAATCCATTCTGTGTTATAGGCGAAAATTGCCAATTATTGCCGCGAAATCTTTGGCGATATGCTGCTGGACAAGCCGCTGGATTCGCATCCGTTGGAACCCAATTTGGATTTACCACCGCCATCGATGCTGCGCCGCAAGATCATCATCAAGAACAAAAAGAAGCATCATCATCACCATCACCATCATCACAAGAAGCCGACGGCGTTGGGACAGGGAACGCCAGCTGCCAGCAATAAACTCACAACAGCCAACTCAGGTGAGTTTCGGTTGCCATACATGGCGTATGCGTAATACCAACTAACTTTTATATTCTCATGTAGTGGCTGTTGTTGTTGTTGCTGTTGTTATTGTTATTGATGTTATTGTTTTGCTACTGATGCTACATATGTTACGACGGGGCATCATCACGCCCTTTTCTCCGTCGCCCCGTCTCGATGTTTTCTTTGTTTAGCACCTGGCAAATGCAAATGAGCTCCACGCACGCAGCTGTCTTTTGTTGTTCTTTGCATAGACTACTACTCGTAGTACTTCTTACTTCTTACTTAACGTGTTTTCCCAACTATATTCCAACTTTATTCGCAAGAAAAGTATTTAGATAAGCCAGCACACACACACTCACACACACACAAAGTTCTAAAGCCCCTCGACCTGCTGAGCTGCTCAAGTTAATCTTCGTTTAATTTATTTTGCTTGACTTACAGCACGCAATGAGTGATTGATCGCCTTGATTAAAGAACACGCTTCTGTAATAAATATGTGAATAATTCCAATAAAAATCGAAGCTAAACTACAAATAATGGTTTCAATTTGTTCACTGCTATTAAAGATAACGCTTCTTCAATAAATAGAAATAATAAATCCTACAAAAAATGAACCCAAAGTCGCTTTGATTAAGAAGATGCTTCTTCATTAAAAAGTAACAATAATTTCAACAAAAATCAAAACTAAAGTACAAAGAATACTTTCGATTCGATCACCACGATTGATAATAAATTCTAACAATAATTTAAACAAGAAGCGAACATAAAGTAAAAGAAATATTTTCAATTCATTCATTCAATTTGATCGCTACGAATACGTTTCTTTATTAAATAGTTATAATGATTCTAATAAAAATTAAACCTAAATTACATAGAATAGTTCTAAACAACCTTTTCCTGTGTTTATCTTTATAGGGTATATAATAAGATACTCGGCAAATGCAAATCTGTTTTAGTGGCGAACAAGTTGTGCTCAGCTTTACAACAGAGTTTTGTCTACCAGCCACGATTACCGAGTACTTTATCTCGCCCATATGTTATGTGTATAGTTTAAGGGGCAGTTTTAACCCTTCATCTTGTACACCACTGTCTGTCTGGTGTTCCGCACTCGTATAAAGTTTTATTAGTATTTTGCATATAAATGTATTTAGTTGGCGTTGGCATGGCATTGGCTTGGTGCCTGCCTGCCTGCTTGCCTGGCTAATGGGCCGCAGAGACAGCGACAACGTCCTGTTGAACACTGCGTGTCCTGCAGGAGCCATTTGCATGCACAACTGCACAATTTAGCCACGCCCTTGCCGCCCCGCCCCCCTCCCTCCCTCTCGGGAACAGCGCCAGTTGAGTTGACATTTCGCTCATGAATTGCAAAAAGCCAATTTATAAATGCAAATGACTTTTGCCACTGGCTGCAGTCGCTGTCGCAGTCGCAGTCGGGAGCAACTTGCAGATCCCAGTTGAACACAGCAATAGCAACAGCAGCAGCAGCAGCAGCAGCAGCATGGCAATTGCCAGGGAATATGTCTGGCAATCATTTTCGTCGCCCTCGCACCCAACCTAATCCCAGAGCAATTGGCTGCGCCTGTGCAAGGTCTCCTTCTCCCCCTCTCTCCTCTCTTCCAATCTCCTGCTGCTGCTGTCCGCAATTTTATACAAGAGAGAGAGAGTGTAATGCGATTAATTTATTTTATTATTTATTGTGCTGGGCAATTATTTAAAAAGCTTTTTGCTTTTGACAACTTGTGCAAAAAAATGTAATATATCTGTATATTTATTTTGATTTGCATTCCATTTTTATGTATAATTGTATTTTTTATGCCACTTCGACTGTCACTGTCACTGCCTCTGGCATTGCAATTGCAATTCCTATTTATTCAATAACATTCTTTCCCCCTCTTCTTTCCATCTGCAGTTGATGCGGCAGCCAAGGCGGCTTCAGCTGCGGCGGCAGCTGCCAATGCGCAACAAGTGGCTGCCGCAGCGCAGGACGAAGGAGGCGGAGGAGCGGCGGCGGCAGCAGGACGCGCATTGACAGGCGCCGCAAATGGCGACATTGTCAGCGGAGCAGGAGGAGGACATGCGCCGCCACTGCAAGTAAGTATAAAAGCAAAGCTTCTGTACGTATGTATGTGTGTGTGGGTGGGACTGAAGTATGTGTGTGTGAGTGTGGCATGCCTGTAATTGCATTTAATAGCAGCACACGCACACACACATTCGTCTCTCTATTTGCGATTCCAACGTGGGACTCGCTTGATTTGTCGCACTGTTTATCTCTGTGTGTACACAACACTCCCCCCCTCTTCCCACTCCACTCCCCTCATCTCCTTTGACCTTAGCTTCTCACGCCCACGCAGCAAAGCGAGAGCAAAAGAGTATTACGGTTGTTGTTTTTGATGTTGATTGTCGTCGTTGTCGGTCGGTGTTTACGCTCTGAGTTTACATATGTCGTAATGACAGCGCCATACCAACACACACACACACACATTGCTTCACACACACACACACTCCTCCACACGCCCACACACCCGCACATAAATGGATAAATTCGAGAGCTGCTTGATGACCAGTGACAGTCAACGAAGCGTTAACCAGAAAAAGGGTTCCTTGACTCAACTCAACTCAACTCAACAATTGATGACGATAATAATGAGGCATCCTGATGCCCGCTGGAACGAGATAAGTGAAGATAACTGTGGCTAAAAGCATCACAGCGACTTGTTCAAATTAAATGTGTGTCTCCATTAAGAAATCAGTTAGTGACCCTTTAAAGTCTTCCGCGAAAAATCAACAAAGTTCAATAAATTCCTTGAATTCGAATTTTTACGAGTTCTCAGCGGTTTAATAATGTCTTTGCATCAGCTATAAAGCGCATTTTAACGAGTTGTGGTAAAGAAACTGCCTTCAAAATTCTATTAAATTCATCTCAAATTAACTTAAGTTCATCCTACTTTAAAGTAAGTCGCCAACAGTTTCTATTCCTTGAATAATATTATACTAAAAGTCTTCAATTCGCCTTAAATTTGTCTCAAGTTTACCTAATTTCAAAGTAAGTCCTCAACAGGTTCTATTCCTTGAATATTCCCATACTTAAAGTCTCAAATCTGTCGGTTTATTTCCATCTTCACTAATTTGCAAGCCAAATGTTAATCTTAAGCTTCAACTCAACTAAATCAGACTGCAGCATAACGAATGCTATTCAAATAGAGCCCGAATGAGTTGTGTAAACTCAGCAAGATTAAAGATATTAGTTATCTTAATGAAAACTCCCACTTCAACGGCCCTCGATGCGGCTGTCAGCAAAGTGGTGTCCATATCCTTGGTCAATGTACGGGGTTTAATGGCTCTGTGAGCCTCACGAGCATTATGCATATTAATTTAATTGCACAGTTTGCTATTAGAGCACAACATTATTCATGATTTTTGGGGCGCGCTGTTGCATAACCAGAGGCAGAGGACGGAACCAAAACCGACGAGTTGTGTGTGGGGCTCAAATGTGAGCTAATGGCAACGGATGTTGCTCTTCCGTTGTGGCCAGATAGTCCAGAGTACACACACACACTCATACATTGCAGTTTGAGCTACACAGGACTGCATTTTTGGGCTCATTAGCCACATGAGATGCAGATGCGTTGCGGTCAGGGTCGACGTGGGGAGTGTGGAGAGTAAATAGAGGAACAACTGTCGGATAAAGCAGAAAGCTGTCACAATTATAGCTGGTGTTGCCTTTTGAAAGCGAAATCGATTCGATGCGCGACGTCAATGGGAAAATCGAAATGGAGAAAGGGAATTGAGACTGTTGAGACTGCTGCCATCGTTGTCCTTGCATTATGAATGACTTTATGCAATGCACAATGCATTGTGCGATATGCACTCCATTGTGCGCTGCTCCTTCGTCCTTTCTGCCCCCGAGGGGCAACATAATCTGCGCGATTTTCTTGCCATTATGCGCTGCTTGCATTATCGACCCCATTGACTCCGTTCGCTTTCCTCCGCAGATGATGCAGAGACAAACTTATAATGGCTTTTATATTGGCAGCTGCTTGCTTTCGCTCGCTACTCGCCTTCGCATCCAATTTAAGAGCTTAGCTTTGGATTGACCAATTTTGTGTGTCTCTATCTCTTTAAACTCGTAGCAAATCCGACAGAGCTCAAAGGACAGCACTGGCTCCTCCGACTCGGACAGCTCCAGCGACGATGAATCCCTGCCCAATACAACGCCCAGTCTGCCCAGCGGCAACGAGCCACCGCCGGAGAAGGCACAAAAGGAAACCGAGGCGGGTGCAGAGATCTCAGCGCTGGTCAACTACGTGCAGCCCATACACTTTAGCTCCTTCGAGAACGCAGAGAGTGAGTCAAAGTCCGACTTAGAAAGAAACTTCTACTGATTACCTTCCTTCTATTTACTTACAGAGAAGAACCGCTGCTATGAAATGTCCTCGTTCGACGAGAAGCAGGCAACGACGTTGCTCAAGGAGCGACCCATTGAGTTTGTCAACTACAACAAGCATCAGTTGTCTCGCGTCTATCCCGCCGGCACACGCTTCGATAGCTCCAACTTTATGCCGCAACTTTTCTGGAACGCTGGCTGCCAGCTGGTCGCACTCAATTTCCAGACACTCGATCTGGCCATGCAGCTAAATCTGGGCATCTTCGAGTACAACGCACGCTCCGGCTATCTGCTAAAGCCAGAGTTCATGCGACGCTCCGACCGACGTCTCGATCCCTTCGCCGAGAGCACCGTGGACGGTATTATTGCGGGCACCGTCTCCATCACTGTCCTCTCCGGCCAGTTTCTCACCGACAAGCGTGTCAACACCTTCGTCGAGGTCGATATGTACGGTCTGCCTGCGGATACGGTGCGCAAGAAGTTTCGCACCAAGACAGTGCGCGATAATGGCATGAATCCGGTCTACGATGAGGATCCCTTTGTCTTCAAGAAGGTGGTGCTGCCTGAGCTGGCCAGCATTCGAGTGGCAGCCTACGAGGAGAGTGGCAAGTTAATTGGTCATCGAGTGTTGCCCGTTATCGGTCTTTGTCCCGGCTATCGTCATGTGAATCTCCGCTCCGAGGTGGGACAACCCATTGCGCTGGCCTCGCTCTTCTTGTGCGTCGTTGTCAAGGACTATGTGCCCGATGATTTGTCAAACTTTGCCGAGGCGCTGGCCAATCCCATCAAGTATCAGAGCGAGCTAGAGAAGCGCGACATTCAGCTGTCGGTGCTGACCGACGACACGGATGCGGTGGCCAATGCGGATGAGGATCTGTCCAAGTCGTGTAAGTTGTTTGTTTTGTAGTTGCCTCTTAGTCTGTTATGTAGTCGATTGAGGACGACTCTGTGTAGCATTCCGAGTTGCGTTTTAATTTACTTTCTTTTCTTTCTACTTTTCTTTTGTATGTCAAATGTAACTTTCGGTTAAAAACTTTTGGATTTTGGATTTGGTTAAACCACCACCACCACCACCACAACCACAACCACCGCACACGCACCCACCAACCCCCCAAAAACCACCAAACACACAATCTATAAACACCACACAAAACAAAAAAATAAAAACGGTTGACGGACACACAAACTGCACACAAAAAAAAACTTCCGACTCCACTTTTCCTTTTATTCCCCAACTATTTTTCTCGCTCGCTCGCTCTCTTGCTGTCTCTCTGTCTCTCTCCTTCTCTCTCTGTCTCTTCGCTCTCTGCTCTTTCTGCTCGAATGTCTCTGATCCTCCAGTCGTTTTCGTCCAAGTAGGTGGCCAAAAGAAGGAGTTGCGTCCGGTTGAATCGCTAGCCACCTCACCCAAGCATCGCGCCAGCATTTCCACAGTCGCCGCTCTCAGCGTCGAGATGCCCGCAGATCGCACCGATGGCGGACGCCACAACGATGACAACGTATCAATTGTCACAACTGGTATACAGCATCAGCATTCGCTGGATCAATCCGTGACCACATCCATCAGACAGGTGGAGTCCTCGCAGTTTGATGTCGAGCAGGTGTTGGCGGAGCCACTGGAGAAAATACTCGATCACAAATCGGTGCGCGAAAAGCGTCTGGAGATGGAGAAGAAACTCGAATCGTTGCGCAAGAAGCACGACAAGGAGAAGCTCAAGATCGCTGGCCAAAAGATGAGTCCCCTCGATGGCGGCAAGAAGCCCAAGTTCACCATCACCAACAAGCTGGTGAAGCGCCTGAGCAACAAGAGTCTGTAAGTGTGCAGTGGGCGACACTGTGGGTTCTTTGGTGGGGGCATTGCCAGACGACGCCATTGAAATTAGTAATTGTCTCTCTCCATACAGCGAGCCCGGCATCGAAGTTCCCCCCTGCCCCCTTGATCTAGGCGATAGCAGCGAGGAGAGCGCCGGCGCCGGTGAGCTCAGCGAAGAGGCAGCCGGCTCCAGCAGCCAAGAGGGCACCCAAGAGTCGCGACTGCGCTACGCGTGCCGTGAATATACGTCGCAGTATCGTGAACTGCAGGAGAAGTACCACGAAGCGATCTACACGGCAGCGGAGAAGGTGCTCAAGAACTCGCAGACTAGTCAAATGAAGCAGCTAAAGGCATCGCTGGACAAGGTGACCGGCGAGGTGATGCATCAGCTGCAGGAGGCGCGACGCAACGAGGTCAAGAACTTGGCCACCGTGCACAGAGATCGCGACGAGCTGGTCAGGTAAGGTTCACAAATGTAGCATATCTTTTGTAGAGAAAACATCCCATCCCATCCTGCATCGTTTATCATTTATGAATGAAGAGACAAGTTCTTTAAAAGGAAGATTGTTTTTAAAATATCCGATTAAACCTATCCCCCATTACTTTCTTTTCGACAGAATGAAACGCGAGGTGGCCAGCTCTGTGGTGGAGCGTGGCGTGGCGGAGCGCGTGCGTCTCAAGCAGACGTTTGACAAGCGCACCGATGAGCTGCAGAAGACGCATGATGCGGTGCGCAATGGCCTCGCAGAACATCGCTCAAAGGTATAAAATAAAAAAATCAATTCAAATTTCCTACTGATCGTCTGAATTTGCTTTGCAGGCGCGTCAAATACTCGACAAGGATGCGGAATCTCGCAGCTGCGTCTCGAACAGTGGCTTCCTGGTGCTCTTCCATGGGCCGCATCATCATGGCTGCTCAGCGGCGTCCGCTGCCTCTGGCGGTGCCGCAAACTCCACAATCTCTGGCAATAATCTCACACTCAGCCTCGATGTTGGCGGTGCCGTCGGCGGTGGTGCTGGCGGTGGTGCCATGGCCATATCACCGGCAAAATCGCACAATAGCATTACGGCCGCAACGGAGATGAAGACGTAAATCCCAAAAAGGAGATCTTTTTTAAATGGCATCATAGTTGCAAAGTTGTTCTTCGGTTTTCAGTATTCGCGGCAAAACAAAAACAAAAAACAAAAACAGAAAAAGAAAGCAAAAAAACAAAAAACAAGTCTTCGTAGCGTTAGGCGAGATCGATCGATCGATCATTGGGATCGTGACTCGCATTAGTTTTATAACTGAGAAATACGTTTTTCTTACTGAACAAACTAGCTGTACTATCTCTCTCTATGTCTATGTCTATGTCTATGTAGTGTAACTGTAACAGTCGGTGTATTTATATCCATGTACTGTATATGTATGTATCTATATCTCTATGCCGCACCATACTACGGTTTCTTCCTATTCGAACTATTCGCTGAAACTCTGAGTGTCTAACCTTTTAAGCATAAACTATATACATATATTTATTTAAACAAGAAACTACTTGTAAAACGAGCAGGAAAGTAGAAAAGGATTGATTTGATGATGAATGAATGATGACGAAGAGGAATGAAGGATGCTAAATATGTGCTCCATTTTCTACTATTAAATGTGGTTGTGTGTATTACTTTTTTTTTACTTTTACATTAATTTAAACATATATATGCAATATACTATATATAATATATATATATGATGTGTATATTATTTGTTAATGCTCTCGCACAAAAATTGTGAATCGAATCTCGCGCAAAACAAAAGAAAGCACAAGTCTAAAATGCCAACATTTAGTCAATTTCTTTGGTTGGCTCAACAAACTATATATTTATTTATGCTTGTTTTTAGTCACTATACTTACTATTTTGTTTAGTTTTTTAGTTTAGTTTTTACTCAATGAAAAACCTCTAATAAACAATTCTCTGTCCAACTGTTTTTATTTTGTTTTTCGGTAAAAATTTGAAGAAAAACAAAAGAACAACTTTCTATCGTCTATTCTTTTTCCCCCAATCATTCCCCACACATGCACACACACACACACACACGCACACAGACGACGCACAACCTACAACACCAAATATCAAGTATATAAAACTAAATTTACCAAAAATAGCGTGCTACAGTTTGAGCAGCACTGCGAAACTGTTCACGCTTCTAGCGACAATCAAAACCAACAAAACAAAAACTAAAACTAAAAAGGAAAACGGAAAATTTAATATGAAAATGAAGCAGAAGCAGGAGAATATCTTTTTAATGTGGAACCCTTTGTTGTAACCAATCTTCGATTATTATTTGATTTGATTAGGTAAAACCCAAGCTGCCTTGTAACGAAATCCAAAATTTCAGCATTACATGTGCTAAGTCCACAAAAAGTCTATACAATATATGATGTATGCATACATGTAAAATGAGAGCAAATCAAAACAAATCAAAAACGAAACAAAACGAAACAAAACATTGCGAAATGCGACTTTAAACCAACTATAAAAAAACTCAAGTTGAAAGAACATTTCACTGGACGGCAGAACCACCTTAGATGTTGTAATTTCCTATACTAACAAAAAAGATATCGAATACTTTCCAAAAGCTAGAGAATTTGATGAAATTTCCTTCCACCCCCCCCTTCTCTAAAAACCTCAAATCCGAATCCCACTAAATTGATGTTGTGTAATGTGTTAAAAGTAGAGTTACTCTTCTTGTTGTACAATACCAGAAGAAATCCACCTAATAGCGACAAGCAATATTATTACCACGCCCCGCCCCCAAAAGCCTGTCCACCATCCACAATCCCATCCCAACAAAAAAATAGGTTAATACAATATATAAGTATGTGTGTGTTTTTTTTTCATAGTAATCTCATAATGATCATGCTCACGATGATCATCATGATGATAATGTTCTTTGTCTTAATGTGTCTATCGGTGTTTAGCGAACAAGTGTGTTTAGCACTTTTTTCATATCTATGTGTATGTTATATATGTATAACAGTAATTGGCCCACGATTCAATAGTATAACAAAACAGAGTATAACAAAAAAGTGTTGTAATAGTTTTTGGTGTTGTATGTATGTACATAACTAACTCTCTGTCTGTACGTATGTATCTGTGTGTTGTCGTTGTCGTTGTTGTTCTTGTTCTTGTTGTTCATGTTAATGTTGTTGTAGTTGCAGCGCTTATTTGAAATTTGCATTTCTTTTGCTTTTCTTAACAATGCATGCGCCTTCCCCTTGCTCCTCATCCACAATTCTTTGAATATGCTTTAATCGATATGTGTTGTTGTTCTTTTGTGTGTGTGTGTTTCATATAAACTAAGTTAAGAGAAAAGCAAACAACAAAAAAAAACTAAATATACGAAATTGGTAACTAACAAGCAAAAACGGTGTTTAACACCAAAAAAGCAAACAAAAATTGAATGAAAGAAAAAAAACAACAATTTAGGCCCTGACAAACAAATTGAATGTTATTAAATAAATTTATGGATATATTCCAAACCCAAACAACAAACGAATTTGTTGTTGCATAAGTATTACTATATAAACATTACATCAATAATAATAACAATAATAATAATTAATATGGAATAACAATTTAGCTAAATGAATGTTTAGACCAGACCTAGAACATATTTATTGTACGTATGTGTGCATATTAAAGAACTCCCATTGTTAACTGAAATTGCAACAGCAAAAAAGAATTTTCAAACTAAATAACATTTGAATTAAGCAGACAATTGCATATTCACTTTTACAATTGTGCACCACACAAGTACATTCCCAGTTAAATACGTTTTAAATGTGAATTTCAAGCATTGCAACCCAATGTGCCCGAAAGCCTTGCCGTTGCCTTTAATTTATGTCAAACATGATTAAACGCGCAAAAGACTTACCTTTACAACAACAACAGCACTTCTTGTCATCGCAAGTCGAAAAGAGACAGCAAATTAGGTACGGCGTAATGCTGGCCTTGAATTAACACTCACACACACAAAACGACGCACAAAACGAAAACCAAGATGGCAGCCGGAACTCGCGCACTCACACTAACACACCAGAAAAAAAAGAAAAAAAATGCGTGCACTGGCTTTGTGCCCATGCTGAATTTGCAAATTATTACAAAGCATATTTTAAACACAACACTTGGGCTCCTATTGATATATTATAAATGCTTGCATGCATTTTTATTTGAGCTTGCTTACAGGAGCACCGACACTAACACTTACACACACAAGCACTAAAAAAAATGCGCGCGGGGCTTTTTCACACACAAAACGCGAAGATTTTGCAATGCCACTAACATTAACGGATGACGCGCACTCACACTAACACACAAGAAAAAAATGCGTGCACTGGCTTTGTGGCCATGCAAAATTTGCAAATTATTGCAAAGCACATTTTAAACACTAAGGCTCCAATTAATATATTATAAATGCTTGCACACATTTTAATTAGAGCTTTGCAGCTTGCTTATTGGAGCACCCCCACTAACACTCACACACACAAGCACTGAAAAAAAATGCGCGCGCGGCTCCTTTTCACACACACACACGCGAAGATTTTGCAAAATTTTTGTAATGCGACTTAAAAGAAAACTACGACACTAATTAACGACCGACGAGTATCCACAAGAGGCTGAGCACACCGATTTTGCATAAATATACATTTCCGCGCACAAATTAAACATTTAACCCTTTTTTTTGGAAATTAAACTCGGAACAATTGCAGACCAACCGCAAGCAAAGTAACGAACGGTATTAAACTAGCGTTGCCACTAGGTTGAAATCAGTTGGGTGTAGTCCAATTGGCAATGCGCCGACAGTTGGCATTTGAATTTGAACGGTAACTGGGCACATTAGGGCGAAATAAAAACAAAAACAAATATAACTTTCCAATTTGATGTGCAAAACTATGTTAGTAAAATATTTGCAATGGAGTTCATATAAAATATACGAAAATGACATAAAAATTAAATACAGAAGAAAATAAGAATTGAACCTAAATTTAATCCACATTGTTGTTGTGATCTGCAGAAAAAGAAAACAAATACCATAATAAACGTTGAACAAAGTGAATAACCTTAAAAAACGAAGCTTACATTTATTTTTGATTATCTTGTTCGAGTGTGTATAAAAAACGTATTAGCTTACAGGTAAAACATTAACGTACAGAACGCTGGACACATAAATAATTTCACTTTTGATATGTCGCAAGTCTTGCAGACATTGGCAAACTTGAGCATTATAATTAATTACAATAAACACATACAAAATTCATTTAGCTACGTCAAGTTGTTAAACATGAAATCTATCTAAGGCACCTTTTGAGACATTATTAACACAATCACAACATCTGCACGAATGCCAGACTCAATATCGAGCCAATGGCCATGCCCACACTCAAGGAGGCGGCCATTATGGATGAGGCCAGCTCCTTCTCATGCTGCTCCACGCTGCGCGGCGCCATGATGAGCAGAATGTTCGTCAGATAGCCGTTGGACAGGGCAAACACAATGATCATGGCCATGAACGTGTAATCGTGATGCACCAGAATGGGCAGAAAGTGATGCTCGCTGCTGTTTGAGAGCAGGAAGCAGGGCACCAAGATGATGCGCACCACGGTCCACAGAAGCGTTGTGTGTTGATTCGACGGACGCTCCCAGAATCCGGCGATCAGACGGCCAAAATAGTCACCGCAATTGAAGAACAAGTAGTTCACCACGGGCAGATAGTAGACATCTAAAAAAAGAGAGCAGTTTTAACATTGATTGCATTTTGATTTAAAATTTTAACAATTTCTCATCTAATTTAACAAATCCTTAAATAAAACTGAAACTACATTTAAACAAAATTCATATTTAATATTTATCATTTTCATATTTCTAATTTTCAGATTATTCTTTTGGCTGTTGATAAAATTCGTGATTAAAAATGGTCAAAAAACCCCTCAACTTATTTGTTATTACTTGAAAAGGAATATTGCCCAAAATCAGCAATTTTACTGCTATGAGTTTTGGCATCTGTTTATTCTCATTCGATATCAGAAAAATTCGCATATTTCAAGTAACTCACAAAAAAACCCCACTCATATACTCAAATGTTAAACTAAACCGAGTATACTGAATATAATTACTTTGAAATTTTAAATATTTTGAGCGAATTTTCAATTTATAATAAGTTTTTTGCCTAATAATGAATTTGGTATATGTCTAATGTCCTTTCTTCTTCAGGTTTGTTTTGTTTTACCTAGGAACCAGTTTGGTATATTTAACTAATTTCTATTTGTATTCTAGGCCTTGGTTTTTTCTTTATTTAAATTGAATCTATATTTTGTGGTCGCAGTGCATATTCAACTATTATTAATCCCACATTTTAATCGAATGACCATCATATTTGAAAATACTATACTAATATACTACTGTTTTGTATAATATACTGTATTTAATATACTATAACTTATATTTACAGCTACTCCAATCAATCTAACAACCCTACTTAAGTTAATTAAAGTTGCATTTCAATTTCATTGATAAGAAATGAATCTAAATATACAAAATGCTTTATCTGGCCTGATTAATCTATCTACAATAATAGTTCAGCTAACTTACCACTCCACTCTGTGTGATTGGCCGAGTATTCCGATTGCATGAGCACCGTGACCGCCGGATAAACCGAAAGCGTTGTTGCATACAGCAAAGCTAGACACACAACATGAATGTAGATCTTGCCCATCACTTGCCGCAATATCGGCTCAAGAGGCACGCCCGTTTCTGCCGCCTCGTTGCGACTGTGCGATGGCTGGGCACTAATCACTTTGTACTTATCACCGCCCTCCAGATAGTACTTGAAGTACGCCTGCCTGCTCATTGCAATGTAGCTGACGATGCAGAAGAAGATCAGCACTGCGCCCAGGCAAAAGAACACAAATGCCGTCGCCGAGGGACCAGCATCAAAGGCCAGCACCAGGATGAAGGCCAGGGCAGTTAGAATGCCACCCAAAGCCTGGCCACTGACCACAGCTGTCATGTACTCCGAGGGAAACAGTCCAGCGACGCCGTACAAAGCTCCCGACATTGTTGCCGCCGAACCTAAAAGAATTGTTAATCATTAGTAAGGAAATTAAAAAAGAGATGACTTAAACAGAACTGTTCACAAGTTGATTGTCTTCTATAATTACGTTGGCTTCAATCGTTAAGAAATTTTGAGAATCAATATAAAATAAAGGTTCACATAAGCTATATCGTCTATCTTATATGTTTATCCTTAAGAAATTTAGAGAATCTATGTAAAATGCACATATAGTATTTAAACTTCTGTTAAGTTTTATGTAAATCACATGAATCTTTGTTGTTATTTTTATGATATGGGGGAGATAAAACTATCTTTATCTTTTAAGCATATTTGCTGATAGTTAAGTATGTGAATGGACAGTAGATTTACCTAAATACTTTTGACAAACTAAATCTTTTCACTTAACAATTCCAACTTCTTTGTTATAGTGAACAGTTCCAATTAAGTCAAAATTTAATACTTATTAAGTCAGCTACTCACAGTTGAGTACAACGACAATGATGATGGTGATGAGAAAGAACTGCTCCTGCCACTTGTCCGTGTTGACATCAACGAATCCCGTCGTGATGCCAAACAGCACCAAGATGGTGCAGAGTGTGCCCAGCATCTTGGCTCGCAGCGTGACATGATGTCCATAGACAGCATTGAGCAAGAGGAATGTGGTGCCCGAGATGGTGGCAGTCAAGGTTAGATCACAGGTGAAACTTTTCTGCAGAGGCGTCAGCTCATCCACATCGATGGTGGCATTCGATGTTGTGTTGCGGAACTTGTACTTCCAATACTGTGAATGAAATGGAGCATGAGATGAGTGAGGGTGTCACGTTGAGCAGATGGTGCCAAGGGGGTGATTTGGCTCGGTCGGACTTGGATTGAGTCAACCAAAGTAGCGTAAACAAAGGAAAACTTAAGACGATAATAACAAAACAAAACAAAACAACAACAAAGCAATAAACGGGAAGCGAGAGAGAGAGAGAAAGAGAGAGAGCGATAAGAAAAACCTTAGACGGCAACGCAAATGTTATGTGCACTTTGATTCTCGCTTTTAATACCTGGTAGCCAAAGACTGAAAGGGTATTCCAATTTGTTCAGAGCAGTAGTAGTAAATGATGTCATGCAATTATCGACACTGTTTAAATTTGTCTAACGGGTATCTCACAGTCGAGCACTTTCTCTCACTCCCACTTACTGCCCTTTGTAATCTACTGTTATGAATGGAGGAGATGCGGGTCGCATCATTTACTTACATCCTCAGCGGTCACAAAGAAATTCCATGGCGTCATCGTGCCAATGCCCAGCAGATAGAACACGCAGTAGGTCAAAGCCGAGCCCGAGCTGGGAGCAGTGCTCATTAGCACCACTTCATCGTGCTCCCGTTCCAGCAGACAGCGCTCATCATCTATGTTATACTCATCTCTGTGCGGCGAAAAGGCGGGCACAAAGGCACTTCCTCCGCCACCTCTGTCATCATCATCCCCACTCAGCATGGGCTCATCGTGTGCTGGCTGCTCCTCTTGGTCCACCAACCGTTGGCGATCATCTGCGTTGCGTTGCATGGCAGGCGTGGAATGTCAACAAATAGTTTAATTCACTTTAAATCCAAAGCTGTTTAACGCGCTTCAATTTTATCAACAGTTGTTTTGACGATTTCCCCGTTTTCATGCGATCTTCTTGTTTATTATTGTTGCGCCACTCAATGCACAACCAATATTAATTAATCAACAGCGCAAAAAAATACGCTCTCTCGGAATCCAACGCAACAGCTGGCACTGGAGTGTGACCGCAGGCTTAATGCAAACACATACCATTGCTAAAATATACCAAAACACATTAAATTGGTAACACTACCAGGAAAAGAAGTAGAAAGAAATTAATTCACTAGTATGGAAACTAGCATTAAAATAATTGTAAATTAAATTTTAAATTATTGCAGTTGTTTATTTCTTAATGTTAAAATTATTAATTTTCAACCGTATGCGCTGCCAACCATTGCTGGCAAGCAGAGAGTTGCCATGCGAACTGTCTGGGCGTTGCCACACGCTTGAAAGCTGCCAACTTGCTTGCAGTGCGCGCGTAATTTTGAAATTAGTGTACTGTATTTATTGCTTTGTTATGTGTGTTTTGCGGCTGAGTGCCGTTTCGCTTTGGCAGCTAATTGTGTTTTATAGGTTGAGAAACGAGCGAATTATGTGCAGAGGCTCAACTACAAAGTGTAATTTAATTGCCAAAGCAACTACAGCAGCAGCAGCAAGCAGAGCGCAGCTGATGATGAATGAATGCAATTTGTATTTAATCAATAAGCACGCCCCGCAGTGTTTTAAATCAGCGCACAGCGCCGCTTTACGGCTTAGCGCCAGCAACAGCAACAACAGCAGCAGCCAATGCAGTTTTTGATATCGACCCTCTTGAAGCCGCTGCCAGAGTTAGGCAATTTTAATTGGATTTGCATTCGAGCGGAGCCACAACCCGTTTACTCACACACACACACACACGCATCCTGAGAGTTCGTCCCGGCCAACGCCTTTGGCCAGAACATAAATTTATTTTTAATTTACTTATACGTATGCGTGAATTTGCGATCTGCCCTGCGGTTGTTTGATTTGCGAATTAAACTGCATAAAAGACAACAAGCGAGAAGCCTCGAAGTCGGCTCGTTAGCCAAACTCAGACGCAGATTGTCATCCGCAATGCGAATCGCGAGACGCACAACAAATTAGATTAGTTTATAATGGGAGCCCAGTACACAAAAAAAACAAAAAAAAAACACCAAAGAAAAGAAAACCCCAACAAGAAGAGGCGTGTCGCTCATCAATTTGAACCTACAACACAGAAGAAAAAAGAAGAGGAATATCTTGTAGTCTCGACTAATGCATCGCAGCCCCAAATCAATCTACAGCTGAGACTCCAACTCGAACTCAGCATCAATCTCCGCTCCGCGTCTCTGGTCTGTCTTCCTCCTCTCGACCACACACTCGGCCAGGGTCTGTGGCAATTTAAAAATCACATTAAATTAGTCAGCAAGAAATCACCGCAACGAAACCATCAACAAATCATCTCAAATTAAATTCATTCAAGAGCAAACACACAGCTAGAGAGGAGCAGAAACCAACCAGTCACTCACTTGCCCAGGCCAGTTACTCAGTTGTCCAGTTAGCCAGTTGCTCTGTCAGTTAGTCAGTTAGTCAGTTGGCCAGTTGGCCAGGAGGGTCATTCATGCTTCTTTGGCTTGTTCAGCACTTCCCTTCGCTCTTCTCTGGTTCCTCCAAGTCTTGCGGCAATTAATAAAAATGTAAATTCAATTAAATTTATATGACAGCGAGCTGTCAGAAGAACTCAAATTAAAAATTACTAACAAGAAAGAGTAGCCAGCTGTCTGCTTGTCCGCACTTTAAATACTCTAACAGATTTACAGATTTACGAGTTTAAGAAAAAGCTGCAAAAAAAAAACGATTTTCATGTATTGCCATAATAATAAGTTATCAACAAATTTTACTACAAATTTCGATACCTATAATAAACAAACTTGAACTTAGATCGACATGGTTTGATTGTGTTGTTTTAATAAGCCAAAAAGTTTTCCATAAACGAACTCAATTGCCATATTTATTTTTTGCAATATTAGTCATTAAATTTTGCTTAAACTTCATAGTTATGTGTCATCTAATTTTGCTTAAACTCGCTAGTTATATTTAAATACATACGAATTTAAAATATTTTAAATGTCAAAGATTGTTCCAAGTATTCAAAAATACAAAATTGCCTTAAATAGTTCCGATAAAATTCTGTTTACTTTACTGACAACTTATGTGCGAAATTTGCTGAATTCAATTTGAGATGTTTATTGAAAGAAAATATTAATAAAAATGCTTCATAACATACCTAAAATTAGTATTCCTTTGTAAACACTGTCTAATTTTCAATTGTAATATTTCCAAACTATATTTCTTTTTGTTTCTTAAACCTCTTCACACGCGCAGAATTAAACAACTTTTGAGACAAGATAAGTATTTTTTGCATCTGCCGAGAAAGCTAAGAATATCAATTTAATAAACTTGCATAAATTATGTAATTTAAAGTTACTTTAATGTTGTCTTGTAGCTCAGATGTGTTGCAATCTTCACGCGATAATTATAATGCTTTCTCTACAAGCTGCATCACAAGTCATGTAACTCACTCTATCTCCATCTCGCTCTCTCTCTATCTTACTTGCTCCTCTCATCATCTGTCATCTCTCTCTCTGGCTGCTGAAATGGCCTGGGGTAGAGCAGTCCACGCTTAATTAAAAATCCAACAACTGGTCAACGCCGCAGACGCAATTCTCATTTGCGAGACTTCAATTTGAGTGACGTTCGGGTGGCCACCCCGAGCGATGATCGCCAAGTGGTTGAGCGGAGGATGGAAGAGGAGGAAGATGCATTTGCGAGGTAGCCAAGTGCCACTCACTGACAGTCACGCCCGACAGCCGACGCCCAAAAACTTCCAAGAGAGCAAGAGAGAGCGAGAGAGAGAGCGCTTGTTGCAGCCTCTCGTTGAGTTTTTTTCGCTAATAGCGGAAGCGAGACTTCGAGAGATGGCGTCGGCGCACCGCCTAATAATTAATAAATTAAAAAAAGAGTGGAGAAGCAGAAGCAGCAGCGGGAGTGAAGAACACGCAACTGACGAGGCACAAGGGACAAGCTCAAATTAGCAGAAAAGGAAGGATAATCAAATGCTGATTTATGGCAATTTCCAACTCGAGTTGCGAGTTGCGAGTTGCGAGTTGCCGTGGCACATCACTTCCGGCGCCAGCTGTGTGAGGTCCTGCCTCCGTCTAACCTTCATTTCAATTCTTAATTCCCAAACCCAATCCCCGATTCTCATACACAAACGCTCTGCCATCATCATTGAGTGTGTTGTCTGTGAAAATTAGTAGCTAATTTGCGCTGTCATCATTATTGTGTGTTGTGCAAACATTTGTTTGACTCGACAACGAGCTGAGCTAGAAAGAGGAAGAACGAAACAAAGAGAGAGAGATGGAAGATGGGAGCCTCGATGAGACATGCATATAAATGAGCATGACGACGCAAGTGGAAAACGGCCCCACAGCGACAACTGTTGTTGTTGTCTTCTCCCTGCTCCTGAAGAGCGATCGAGCAACGTTACAACAGCGCCCAACAGCGATTTCAATACTCGCAACACTCAGCTGCCCATCTAATGAAGAATTCTTAATTGCGGGAATTGAGAAGAGAGGGAAGAGAAGCGAAAGATAGCTAAAAGATTACTTAATAATCAACTAAATGAAATAATCTCTACTTAAACATCAAAGGAAGCGAGGAGACCGACGCCTAGAAGTTGATTGACTAAATTGTGAATATATATATATATATATATATACTAGTACGATTTATGTAAGTTGTGAGACACACAATAATTAGTAGTGAGAAGCGAAAGATTATTAAAACATCCCTAAAAAGTAAACTAAATTATAAAATATGCAACTGAACAAAAAATTATTGAAATGGTAAATAAAAGACGAGAGAAAATATAGTTTCTTAGAAGTGGAGACACATAACATATTTTCCGAAAGAAAATATATAAAGCAGTGTTAGTAAAAATGCCATTGAATTTAAATTTCTCCTCTTCTTGGTATGAATTTCTGTGAGAAAGTATCATAGATAAAGCTTATGAACAACTTTACTAAACAATCAACTATTCCAGAATAGACAGATAGAAATAGAGATGGATAAAGAGATAAAGGTAAAGGTGAAGATATAGAAAGAGAGAGAGAGAGAGAGAAATGAGATCAACTCTTCGAAGATGAAATATGAAATATTAGATATATAAATTTAAAATAAATGACATAAGTGAGAAGAAAGTTTCTTAGAAGCTAAATGACAACATTGTAATTTTTTTCTTTACGCAAATCTTAAATTTCTGATGTTGGGATTGAACATTTCTTTCACAAGCTTAATAGCTCATTAATTCTCAAACTTTCTTAGGTTTACTAGTATTTTGTATAGTACAGTATTTAGTATATATATAGTAAATACTATATTTTGTATGTCATACTATATTTGGTATTCATTCAAACAGATCACTAGTTAGTAATTCAGTCAAACAGTCAATCAACCTTCTCTTAATGAACATTTCAGCTCAAAACTGTCAAAAGCAATGAAATAAAATGTACTTGTGTATATCTAATAACAAGATAATTATTGTTAATATATTAGTAACAACAACCACAATTCTATAAATAAGTAAAAAATTAGTGTGTCAGTCAGTTAACCAATCAATCACTTCATCTTAGCAAATTGAAATTGAAATTCATCTTGCTTGCAAACAATTAACAATTATTAATTAATTGTAAATAACTAATAACAAGTTAAATGTTGTTATCATATAAATAACATTTAACATGAACATTGAAATGTGTTGCACAGAGTTCAGCTTAATTAAAGTGTATGTTTAGAACACGACACGCGCTCACCATGAATCCAATATTATAAGAAGAAACTAACGATCTGACGAACACACGATTAATATATTATCGAAATTGCATATTCATGATCTGTGTTTGTTGTTATTGTTGTTTTCTTTTTCGTGTTTTCAATGATGCAACAAACTAGCCGCAACTTGCTGCTGCCCACGCAATTTTGATCCAAAGTCAAAGTCAAACGAAACAAGAAACGAAACCAAAACCAAACGAAGCATTGAGCAAAAAGAATGAAACAATTTTCCAGTTAATGAGCTGCCTAGCTCAGGGGCAGCGCTGAAGGGGGCGTGGCAGTGCGTTCAAGACACTAATTAAAATTATGCAAATTCGAAAAGATATCAAGAAATGAGCATAGCTTATGATTAGGCAAATTCGTTGCTGTGAGAAACAGAAACAGAAACGAAAGACTTAGGCAACGAACTTGTTGCCAAAATGTGCCATAAATTAATTCATAATTCGCAATAAATGCTAATCAAATTAATTAATTAGTAGCCGCTGCCCAAAAGATTAATGGACGTGGCCAAATTTGACAGCTGCTCGCTTAATTACCAAACGATCACTCTAAACATTTAAATAAAGTTTTTTTTTTTTTTGGCATCTCGATTCGATTTCCGTTAAGTTAAGTTCAATGACAACTCGAAATTGCAGCCGCAATTCGAAACGAATCGAAACGTAATTGAAATTGAAATGGAAATGGAAAAGAGAACACTCTAATCAAATGTCTGACCCCTTCGAAGGCGTCTTCAGCACTTTGCTTAATGCGCAAAATGAATGAATCTTAATCATATTAGGCCCAATTTTCTTCCCCATCTCACGTGATCTCTCTCCGATTTCCTTTATGATCTTCAACTGATTTCCGGCCACAACGAATCGTTGAAGCAACATACTCATATATGAATTCGCATCTCGACATTTTGCTGTGCCGAATTCAATTTTGGAACCGCAGAAATTGCATTTTGCTGAACGCGCTGCTCAAGGCGTTGATTTAAAGCTTCAATTTAGCAAAACACAAAAAAAGCAGCATAAGCAATTTATTCAATTGTAAGCATAAATATCCATTTGATTTGGTAGGAAATTTTGCAAAAGGTTTAAATGTTTCCAAATAACACATTGTTTATCAAGAGTATAAAATATTGACACTTGATACGAAAAATAAGTTCGAGAAAGTAATTCTAAGCAGCAAATTGCTAAAATCAGAAAGTTCAGACAAAAACAAGTAAGTAAAGCAAAACAGTGTGGTATTAATTTTAAAATATACCAAATAAATATATAGCAAAAATACTAAAGGTGCACCACGTGCTAAATTCGGTATATTTATATACCAATTTGGTTAAGGAATCGATATATGCAAAGAAAAAAAAAGATATTAAATATCTGAATATCTAGAATATACCAAAGATTATATTTGGTATATTTATATACCAATACGAGTATGAGAAAGCAATTGTAAATTAATTTTTTTGATTACTACTCAAATTGCACCCATCTTTTGTAGCTATAAGCAGAAACTAAATTTACTTTGCAGCGTTTTCTATGCAATTTTTATTAAGGTAATGAAATGATAATGAACATACTTCAGAGAAAGCTCATTAACGAGCAGCATTATGAATACGATAATCACATTTTTTAATAGTTTATTTTACCGACAGTAAAAGAGACATTCATCATAGGTTTTCACAGCTACTTCTAGTGCTATAAACAATTAAGCTAAGCTAAACAAACACTTTAATCCATCAGCATGGAAAATGTCGTTCGACATTCATCGTTCGCCTGTTGACAGAGATTAAAAATTCGATAGCTTGGCATATCAATTGGGGCCACAAACAGCAACAACAACAAGGCTGAACAACAAAGTGATGGACTTCACATGCCACAGGCAATGAAATCAAATTAAGTAACAACTGCAAAAAATGCATGGAAAAACAAAAAACACAAAATAAAAGGCGAAAATTGCAACTGAAAGCAGCGCCTCCTCTATCAAACGCCCACACGCGAGTGTTGCCAAAACGCTAATCAAATTTATTATAAAAACAGCAGCACAACAACAACAAAAACAAGAGGAACAAAATGCCAGCTGAAAAAATGTGGAGAAAAACAAAGTTATTCAATTACTCACTTTGGGGTCGCATATGAATTCAAATTAAATTATGTAGCTGCAACTGCAACAACAATACAACAGAACAACTACAAACACTTACAACAACAATTGGCCATGGCAATTACAGCAATAAAAGCGGCTTAAACACGAATCGCGTGCAAAAACAATTTAAAAAACAATCAAAAATCAGGCGAGAGCAAAGCGGAGAAACCAAAGAGAGAGAGAGATAGAAAGAGACTTCCTATTCCCTTCTTCCCTTTACCCTTCACACTCTGGCTGCTCTGCTCTGTTTCATTTACTATTTGGTTACACCCACACAAGCACACACACTCACACACACACACACACACAAGAGGAGCGAAGTTGCGATTTGAAGCAGCAGCAGACCACTTTACACTTGCCCCCAAATGGTAAAAGTTAAAGTAAACACAACTTGAGTGGCGCGCTCAAAGGCGAGAATTGTACACTACACTTGTGGGGTGGGGTATATTAGTTTACGAATGAAGAAAGCGCACAAATTTTGGAATAATACTTATAAGGAAATTCATTTTGAAAAACAGTTATGGAAAAACACCAAATTCATTTTCTAGGAGAATAAGATAATTGACCAAACGCAAGCTGGTAACTCTAAAAGTGATTTGCTCTTCTCTATAGACTCTCTCTCTGTTTTTTTTTTGTTCTAGCCACTTGAATGAACAAGTTGTTGTGAGCGAGTGAGTATTAAACGAAGATTTAATAACTTATTATTTAATTTTATCCTTTTCCATGCGAGTCATAATTATATAAACCAACAAATCATTGCGAAATGAATAACAATTTAGAAAGAAAGGCATGATCTTTCGCTTTGATAGAAATATGTAGTTGCGTTTGAAAATATAAATAAAATATTTTAAAAATGTTTAGAACTACTTAGCTTCTTTTCTTTGGGAACATGAAGAATACTTAACTTTAACTGATCCAAGTCTGGAAGAAAGAGTAAAAATATGTTAAATAAATAATTACGAACTGACTTGTGAACATGTTACAATATCAAAATCAAATGGATCGTGTAAATAGAAAAATTACCTCCTATTAGTTATTTTAATAACAATGCATATTCAAATTACATATTGCAATATTAAAAATGTAAAGTTTTAGTGCTCAAATTTATTGTGATTATTTTGTAGTATTGTATTTTATATTGTATTTAATCATTGAATAATTTTTGTTACATATAAAAAACAATAACTTCTCCTCATAAAACATATTTAGTGCTTCACAAAGAAATTGTGAATACAAACAGTAATAGCAACGGCTTAATATATATTAAATTCTCATATTTTAGAGCTAATCACTTTGCATATAGCGCATACGCTATTCGTCTACGATTTTGCTATCAGTGCCTATTATACGTTTCATTTTGATTTCATGTAAATTGCCTGTCGACGACACAACACCAGCAACAACACCAACATCACGAGTCTCACACTCGCACACACACACACACTAAAGCACATACACACAGACAGAAATAATGTTGACTCTTTAGCTGTGTTTGCTGTGCGCTGATTGGCTGACAGCGCAGCCGAAGAAGGCGGCGCTTGAGCAAGAGCACAAAAACGGAATAGAGAGAGAGAGAGAGAAAAAGAGAGTGCACAGAAGGGAGAGCAGCGTGGACAGCTGAGGCAGGTGAGGTTAAGCTGAGGCAGGTGTCGCCACTGCAATTTGCTACTTAACTCGCTGAGACTCGATTTTAGGCTCGAAAATTAAATAAAGCGAATTTTGTGTGTGTGCGAAAATTGCCAAAAGAAAGAGGAAGAGGAGAGAAGAGAGGGAGAGAGAAGTAAAGTGAAGTGCCGACGGCAAGACACAAGTTTTAGTATAGTTGGCAATTGGAAACCAATTAAATGTCTCGCTGCTTAATAATATTAATTTAAAATATGCATTGGCTAAATGAGTGAGGCAAGACATCAAGACATCCATACCAGGCGGCATACGATACTATCCATACCAAGTAGGTGACACCTCCTAAAAGCCTCCACTTCGACTTCGACTTCCACTTGACTGCAGCAGCACGTTCTTCTTCGACAGAATTGACAATTGGCAACTCGATGGCTGCTGCTGCTGTGTCATGACTATTTTTGGGAAGCGAAGCCAGTTGCCAGTTGAGATTGCTGCGGAGGATGGATGACAGGTCTGCATGCCAATCACGCGTCAATTGGCAAAACAGACCTCGGGCTATTTACGAAACCCATCCACATGGCCATAAAGGCCGCCTGTCAATGTTGATGAGTTGATTTTGTCGTTGACAATCGATCCTTATCCAGGAGCCAGTTCTAACTTTGCTTCTCTTCCCCTGCCCCTCTATGTTCAAAGTGTTAAGGATTCTCTAAGAATTATATTATTATTCAAGCAGCTGACTGAAGATCTTTCGAAGGAAAGAACGAGCAATGGGAGAAGAGTTCAAGAAGGGGAAAATTTCAGTTAAGAATAAAATAATTAGGAACTAATTACCTATGAATTCTATTATTAATAATAGAAAAAATAATAATACACTACACAAAATTTTGGAACTTCTTCGCTTATGTTAATAATAGTATTGTTGATATAGTATCAATTAATGAAACAAATAATTTTATAGATTTTCAACATTTTCTGTCAACACTTTCTTTTGCTAACGAATTGAATTTATAAGGCAAAGAGATCTCATTTTTAAAGTACCTTCAATTCTACACCTAAATGTGCTTCGACTTCTCTTCTCCCCATCCTCTTAACTTATGTTAATAATAGTATTGTTGATGAAGTATCAATAAATAAAAATAAATACTTTAATATATTTACTGTCAACATTTTCTTCTGCTATCGAATTGATTTTATAAGCCGAAGCGATCTCATCTTTGAAGTATCCTAAATTCTACCCCTAAATGTGCTTCGACCTCTCTTCTCCCCATCCTCTGAACTTTGTGTGTGTGTCACTAATGCGTAGAGCGTGCCTGGAGCAAGTCGTCGGGGGCAAACTCCGCTTATCTCTGACCTCCCTGGCTGAGCATTTTGGGGCATTCCCTAGGCGGCTCTTGGCTTTGCTTTGGTTTTACGACGATCGTTGGTATATATTAGTGTGATATCTGTAAACTCTCAAAGCTGTGATAAAACCATTAACAATTTATTAGCGTGTCAGGCATTTGTACTGATCACATGACTCATGTTTGCTAAGTGACTCAGCTAAGCTCTGTCTCTCTCCCTCTCTCTCTCACACTCCCTCTTTCTCTGTCGCACTCTCTGATCTATCCTGTCACTGATTTCAAGTTGTTACTCTGCGATTGTTTGCGGGGGCCACTTATCAGCCTCCAATTCAATTAAGCGAACAATCAATTATGATTTGTCACGCGAGCTCTAAAAGAAGCAAAAAAAAAACAAAAAAAAGAACAAAAACTTTAGCGATATGAAAAACACACTCTCCCCCCCCCCCCCCCCCTCCTTCTGCAGTCCACCCCCAACCCCTCCCCCTCCTATCTGTGTGTTATCGGAACTGTTTGCGGGCCTCTCGTTTTATGTTTGACATTTCTTAATTATTGATTCTATGTTTTCGCTACCTTTTGAAGATTGAAACATGTGTTCACGGGGCCGCAGCTACGAAACGGAAATGAAATTAATTGGAAAAGTGCGTAAGGCTAACAAGATATTTGGAAATTCTCCTCGGCGACATTGCAACGCTCGTGCATATTGACGTCACAGCATGCTTGATAAACATTTTCACTTGTTTGTCTTGCTTATCATCGAAATACAATCGCAAACTATTGTGACATCTCCAAAGATCTTATTCTAATTAGTTGGCAAACCTCAGAAAGTATAGAATTCAGTTAAGTTAATATGAATATACTATACTATAAATATGACACATAAACGAATATTTGCTGTATACAACTACAAAAATAATCTTCATATACCTGATATTTACTCTAAAAGTATGGGCATTAAAAGTAGGAATGTTTTAGAAAGAGAATACCTATATATTCATAAATTAAATACCAAAATATATACTAAATACATTGAACTTTAGTTTTACTTAGAAAATACTAGTCTTATTCTGAATAAGAAATAATAATGATAAGAAAGAAAGAAAATAACAAAAAACAGCAATACAGTGCGGTATTCTTTTTAAAATATATTAAAGTATATACAAATATATACCGAATGCTACATTTGGTATAATGCCACCCAGAAGAACCTCGTATTAAAAGTCAAACGGTTAAAAAACTACTACTTTTGGCCAACTAGATACAGAATCTATATTTCAAGTACTCCATTTTTAACAATTTTTTTGCTATTTTTTAGTAGGCCAACGATTTAACGTTCATGTTTTAGACATTTCCGCATTCACATTTGTAGTGTTTAAGGAGAGAGAGTCGGTGCTAGCGAAAATAATAAATATCTCTATTTTGATATTTACACAAATATATACATTATTTAGTTTTGCACTTCAATCGTCATGTTTCGTTCGTATGTGCGTGAAGCAGTTCGCTCTAGTCGCTCCTTTGCCCGCGTCTACTCGAAGGACGTGCGCTTTGGCGCCGAGGCGCGGGCCAAGATGATTCGCGGCGTGGATGTGCTCTCCGATGCCGTGGCTGTGACTATGGGTCCCAAGGGACGCAGCGTCATTCTAGAGCGTCCCTGGACATCGCCTAAGATCACCAAGGATGGCGTTTCGGTGGCCCGAGCGATTGCCCTGAAGGATCAGCACATGCAGCTGGGCGCACGCCTCGTTCAGGATGTGGCGGACAACACGAATCAAACGGCTGGAGATGGCACCACCACAGCCACTGTGCTGGCCAGATCCATAGCCAAGGAGGGCTTCAATCACATCACACGCGGCACAAATCCCGTCGAGATGCGACGCGGCGTCATGCTGGCCGTGGAGCAGGTGAAGCACTCCCTCAAGCAGATGTCACGTCCGGTGCAGACGCGCGAGGAGATCGAACAGGTGGCCACGATCTCGGCGAATGGCGATGCGCAGATCGGACGCTTGATTGGCGAAGCCACCGATCGTGTGGGACCTCGCGGCACGATCACCGTGAAGGAGGGCAAGCGGCTGAAGGATGAGCTGGAGATACTGCAGGGACTGCAGTTCGACAAGGGCTACATTTCGCCGTTCTTCATCAACCAGTCGAAGGGAGCCAAGGTAGAGTTCGTCAATGCCTTCGTCCTCATCACGCTGAAGAAGATTAAATCCCTCAAGCAGATCGTCAGCTCGCTGGAGATCTCGCTGCGCCAGCGTCGTCCGCTGCTCATCATTGCCGACGACATCGATGGCGAGGCGCTCAATGCTCTGGTCCTCAATCGCCTCAAGATGGGACTCCAGGTGTGCGCAGTGAAGGCGCCCGCCTTTGGTGAGTATCGCAAGCAGCTGGTGGGCGACATTGCGGTGGCAACCGGAGCCACAGTGTTCGGGGATGACATCGACTACGCCAAGATCGAGGAGGCCAAGGAGGCGGACTTTGGCGAGGTGGGCGAGGCGAGCATCACCAAGGATCACACCATGTTGCTGCAGGGCAAATCCTCACCGGAAACGCTACAGCGACGCATCCAGGAGCTGCAGGATGAACTGAATGATCCCACCACGAAGCCAGAGGCAAAGGATCGACTGCGGCAACGCATCTCTACGCTAACAAACGGCGTCGCTGTCATACACATTGGCGGCACCAGCGAGGTGGAAGTCGGGGAGAAAAAGGATCGCGTCAACGATGCGTTGAATGCCACAAGAGCTGCGATTGAGGAGGGAATTGTGCCTGGCGGTGGCACCGCTTTGTTGCGTTGCATTCCCCAGCTGGATGAACTAGAGCCGGACAACGAGGATCTGGAACAGGGCATCGATATAGTGCGCAATGCGCTGCGCATTCCCTGCATGACCATTGCCAGAAATGCGGGCGTCGATGGAGCGATGGTGGTGGCCAAGGTGCTCAATGGCAGCGATGACTTTGGCTACGATGCGATGAGCGATGAGTACGGAATGCTGATCGACAAGGGCATCATTGATCCCACCAAGGTGGTGCGCACGGCGATTCAGGATGCGGCGGGAGTTGCCTCGCTGCTCAGCACCACCGAGGTGGTCATCACCGAGAGCCGGGAGAAGGATGTGCTGTCTGCTCTGGCAAATGGAGGCGGAGCTGATGCCCTAGAGGAAGCTCTAGGCGGCATGGACTTGGGCGGCATGGGTGGCATGGAAGCGCTAGCTGCTCTGGGTGGCATGGGCGGAATGGAAGGCATGGGCGGAGGAATGGGTGGCATGGGTGGCATGGGAGGTGGTGGCGCTGGTTCAGCTGCCGATATGAACGAGGCGGTCAAGAGCATTCCCGGCTTGGAGGATGTGGAGGTGCACGACATTGACAGCAGTCAATTTTGAGTCTCCTCTCCTCTCTCTCTCTCCCTCTTTTTGTCTGATCTTTAACGTGTTGTCTTGTGTTTGCTTTTTGCTGTGCGCCAAATTCCTTTTGAGTGTGTTTTTAAATGTCCGAATAAAGAAAAATTGTTAAAGTGCTCCAACCAAATGGAGATCTCAACTGCAAAACGGGGGGGGAAACAAGGGCAGGGCAGGGCAACTGTCAGAAAGGACATTGAACACGCCGTGACCCAGTGAACCGCGTTTGTAATGCTATCAATAATTAAGTGCCGCCTGCCACCTCGCTGGACAAAGGAGCTGATCACGGAGGCGCTGCTGCGGAGGAACTTGTCCGAGACGCGGACATGGCCTGCTTAATAAGCGGCGGCTGCTGCATAAATTTCCACCCAAAAAACACGACAAATGTCTAAGAAGTAGACAACGACGCACTCTAGATGCTCTGCCTAGATAGATGGAGACTTCTGATCGAGTTTAGACACAAATGTAGTTGAGAAAATCCTAAAGAAATAGCGTTACAGAAAGGGAAAGAGTTCCCAACCTAAAAGAGTTATATTCTAAGAGTCGAGTAACAAAGTATTCTATGTGAAAGACAAATAAATTCTCTGCCTGTTGTAGAATAGATCTTAGAAATCATGCCAAAAGAGTTAACATACTTTGCAGATAACTTCAACGATCTCTAAACAAACCCCTTAATTCTTGGTATGACAAACTAATCAATAAATTTGGCACAACTTGAAGAGTAGAGTACTTTGGGGGGAAACGGAGTCGTTGTTGCTGTTGTGTTTCCAATGCGCACGCAATGCAAAAATCTTGTTAAAAGTTGGCAACAGGCAATCGACTGGGTCGAATGCGAGCCAACTAACTGGCCAAAAGGAACATGTGCAAATGCGCATGCGTAATTATTGAAACAAGTTAATTACTATACTGTGTGGAGGTGCCTCGCCTGGCCAACTTCAACTCCAATTCGGACTGCGACTTCAACTCCAAAGAGAGTCCAACTCCAACTGTATGTAGACAGAAGCAAAGGCGGCGGGGGCGAAATGAAGTATGCGGACATCGACTACTGGGTTTTAATATATGCAACGTTCGTTGCCACATTCCAATCTTGTTGGGGGCATCCTTTTAAGGCAAAGCCAAAGCCAGGCCAGTGGATCCTGCTTTTGTGTGCAGCTGCACACAGTTCGCATCAGTTTTCAAGCGTGATCAAAGTGTGAAATGACTTGTTGCTGTCCGATCGCCTGATCGCCTGGATGGTCGCATACAAATTGCTTGATGCCTTCGATAGCAATCACAACTCTTTCACTCCTCTCTCTCTATCTTTGCTCCCTCTATCTATTGCCGGGATTAATTAAGTTGTTCGCTGTTCGCGAGTTCCCAGGAACTTTACTGACTCCCCAAGAAAGCCACATCGTTGACATGCCAAGCGAACAATAATGAAATTATGACTAAACTCGGCACCAATTAAAACAGTTGATTGCAGGACGTACTAAGCACATCAATCATATTCAATTCAAATCAATTTCTTTGGCTTCTATTTCACGCAACAGCCAAGCAACTAAATGCCAAAAAAAAAAAAAAAAATGTGACCTCGATCGATAAGCGAAGATCCGATAACCTTTTCAAACCAAAAGCAGCACGCGCTCTGTGTATGGCAATCAAAGTACTATAAAAAGTACTTCGTCTATCAAATTGTGGAGATTCAACCCAATTAGCTAATAGAATAGAGAAGGAGGCGATATCCCACAGTTAGATGATGATTGGGCTGCCCACTAATTGTTAAGTCTATCAATTAATAATCGACTCAGAACGCCCCGTGTTCTCCACGGTAGTTCCACATTATTTGCATTCTTAATTTGTTCCTAATTAAATATTCATCTTTTGTGCTTGGGCAGCCTCTTCTCTTCTCTCTTCTGTCTCTCTGTGAGTATCTCACGCTGTGTCATTTTTATGGCACTTGATTTATTCGAATATCTCTGATTAATTGAAGCCGACTCGCGTCTAATTTTCTTTAGAGAAAGTCTACAGGTTAGACTGAGAAAGAGACGGAGGCAATCGAAGAGAGAGAGAGAGAGCGAGTCACATTAGGGCTCGTTAAAGGCAACGCTCTCTCAGCTTGTCGCTGGAGCCCGTCCTACATTTGCTACGGTTTATTTTTACGCTTGAGCCGCATAATTTAATAACCCCGACATTCATGTGGCATGTGCATAAGTCTCTCCACTTCTCTCCTCTCACTCCCTCTTCTCCCTTCGCTTGCTCCATTCCTCATCGAAAGACAAATGGGTTTATTATATGATGTCTGAAATTTATGCGCGCTATTAAATTGTTTATTAAACGGCCGCCTGGCGCAAATGGCGAAAATAAATCGCTTTTCACTTTGAAATTAATTCAACTAGCCCCTGCTTGCTTTCGCCCCTCTATCTCTGTTTCTTTCTCTTCTCCTCTCTTTCTCTTGCTTCTCTCTCTTTAAGCAAAAGGAGCTGCTGATGAACTCATTTGTCAACGTCGCATTGTCGTCGAGCGTCTGCCTCCTCCCGATGAGCCCTCGACCCATCTATTTAATTACCAATATTTTGCTTAGCAAGTAGCTTGCACATTTGCAAGTAATTGCATTGCCTTTGCCACTCCTACATTGCCTCCCTCTTCCTGCTTCCAAAACTGCAGTGCAACTTGGCTAAAGCTAAACTTAAATACGAACACTTAAGAGGAAAGAAATTTAAAGATGGGAGGGATTTAAGCTTGTCATTTAAAATACTTCAATGCATCAAAATTATTACACTTCACACTAAATTTTTTATTCTTTTCTAATATTCAATATTTTTTAGCTTTTCATCCTTTAAGTTATTTCCACGCCATCAACTTAAAGTTCTTAGGCATTCTTTCAAACAGATGTCATTTTAGCTTTCAGTATTTTAGTATATTTAGTATACTGTTTTTAAAACATTGCTGTTTTCAGTATTTTAGTATATTTAAGTACGTTCATTAAAACTTATGCTTTAGATGTATGAAGGATTGCCAGTTATTTAAACATAAAACATTTTAGCTTTTAGTATTTTAGTATATTTTTATACTATTTTTGCAACATTACTGTTTTCAGTATTTTATTATATTTAAGTATTTTCATTAAAACTTCTGCTTTCAAAGTATGAAGAATCACCAGCCAGACAACATTTTAAATTTTAGTATTTCAGTATATTTCACTATTTTTATTAAAAGCAAAGGCTTTAAAGGAGTCTGAAGGAAAGTTAATATGTTAATAGGCATTTGTTTTTAATAAAATTTCTTTAACACTGCTATCATCGTCACACTTTTTAAAATGTTTTTTAAATGAAAAATGTTATATCAAATAATAATCTTGTATTTTCAATAAAACACATGCATTATAGTAAGATTAAAGTAGTATCTCTATAACTTCAAAGTTCACTCTTCTCTAGATCTAACCAACATTTTAAAGTATTTTGTGTTTAAAGCTATCTTCATCGCTTTAAACTTTTAATAAATTTCCATTATGTTTGATATATTAATAAGTCTTTGGCCGTTTTCATTACTCTTAGCTGATTTCGGATTTATTGAGGGTACGAATTTAATTAGCTTGTAACTCAGCTGGCTACAGGCCAGGTCTTTAACACATGTAGTTAGTTCGTTTTTATGGGATTTTTACTGTGATGTTCGATGGCGTCTTGCAAGTTGGCTACTGCAAACGGAAGCCGTGCTTAGTGCGAAATTCAATTTGCGAGCCGCTTTGGGAAACTGGAAAACTCCAGCAACAACAACTGACTGACTGACTGTCTGAGTGACTGGCTGTCGGGTTGAGCGACTATTTTGCGAGAGAGGTTCAAGTATAAAATTTACATTCATTAGCTCGTTATCAATCTTAATGCGGTCTATAGTCATCTTTAGGCACTTTTTGACTCCCAACTTGCGGCTTGCCACATGCGGCCAGCTATAAAATTTGCAACTAATTACAAAAAGTAATTAATAGCGAGCTCAGCTCGCTAATGCTGCGCCGGCGCCGAATCGACATTCGACGTTCAACGTTCGACTCTCAGAGCTCAACGTCCCATGCTCGATGCTCGTCTCTTAGCCGGAGGCCGCCTTCAGCCTTCATTGAAATACTCATAAGCGTTTCGCAATGGCGGCGTGAAATCAATAAATTAATATGCTACAAGAAACAGCAGCTATTTTGAGACAAGCCGCAGGCAAGAATACACTGGCCCATTGATCATTACAGCTGATAAGATGGCCTAGACTAAATAGAAGAAGGCGAGCTGAATTAACCAGCATTGAACTGACTTAAAAATGAAAGGTGAGCGGAGATGTTTTGTAGAAATTACTTAATAAAGAAAGAAGAATAAATATGAAATTGAATATCTAAATCAAATTAAAGTTAGAGAGCACTCCAATAAAATGCCTATGAATATACTTTTGATAAGTCGATCTATTTCTTTCCAAATACATATTAGATAGTTCAATAGAGAAATATTTTATAATATAGTTAAGTCAATAGATCACTTCCCAAATATTAACAAGCACAACAGAGGAATATTTTCTCAGTACATGAATAAGTAATTCATTTCAATATACATTTTCCTAATCAATAATATATCCCTGTAATAAATACTTCCTTTTCTAGTAAATACTAATTCAACAGCCATATATATTTATAGATAAAAATTTCTTTAAATAAGCACAATCCATTTTAAACATAATTAGTTATTAATTGCAAACCTTAAAGTATGAAAATTTATTGTAATGAATTTCAATGTTGTTTACTTTACTAGTTTCTAATATACAACAAATATCCACTCCATATTTGTTCCATTATTTCCCTTCACCTCTTCTTGTTTTTCCCCTGTTTACAATTCAATTATTGCCAATCATTTAAAAATTATTCAACACACTTAACAATTCATTTGAAACACCCCAGCAGTTAGGGTATTTGAGTGCAAGAGTTACAAGAAGATACATCTGGCAAAGCCATTGCCAGCAAAAATAGTCGTAAATTTAACTAGCGGTGACATCAGTAGCCAACTGACATAAACTTGGACACGGACATGGATATGGGATGGGGAGAGAGATGACTATGGGTTATAGCATATCGGTTATGAAAATGGAAATAGACGGAAGCAGTGGACCATGCAGGCGAGAGACGAGGGACGAGGGACGGAGTGAACATCATTTACAAGTCAATAAAATCAATTTGGGTGCTGAGACCAAACAAATTGCCGACAGGCAAACGACCAGAGACCAAATAGGGATATTACTTAGGATAACACATGCCGCACTACCAATTATAATTCTATCGATAGCCAAAGGATGATTCTCCGCTTCCCTCACAAAAGAACGGCCTCTAATTAATCAATTATAAAACAAACGAATTCGATGCGATGATAGCCACAGGAAGAAGAGTGAAGAAGGACGCAGAGTGTGCGGGGATCGAGACAGAGTCGCGCCAAAGGGATAAAACGAAGACTGAGAGACACACACTCACACACAAATACACACACCTGGAGCGTGGTCTCAACATCTGCTGAGTGTGTGGAGATAACTGGAAGTGAAGGAAGTGAGAGAGAGAGAGAGAGGTGAGGCTGCGCATCTGCAGACGGAAGAAGTCTTCAAATGGACTCTCGGAATATGCAAGCGGAAATCGAAATATTGAAAATAAATGAACGTCTAAGGAGACTTGCCTTAAGACTTAACTATTATTAAAACCAAATTGAATGGACATGCAAAAGTAAAAGATTCTTTTCAGTTAGATACAAATAGGAAAGAAATATCTATTATTGAATTTTCACATTTTTAGAAAAATATTTAAAATATTAAATATGTTTTTTAAATACATTATATGTTATATATTGTACATATATATATAGTATTTTAAATATTTTTTTAAAAATATAAAATTCAATAAACATTTTTCGGTAAATACTGTAAATTCAATTTAGTTTTTTAATATATACTAAATATACTAATTAGCATATAGTATATTCTATTCAGTACGTAGTATATTATTACTATTTAGCATACATTGTAGCCATTATTCAGTATATTTAATATACTGCATATTCTACTTAGTATATTGTAAATACTTTTTGGTATATTTACATACTTTTAACTAAAATGTATTTTGTAAATTTTTATAAATTAACCAAATTTAAATAAAACTCTTTACTTCCTGTTCATTGATTGTATAGTTTAATAAATTTCGAAAAAGTACAATTGCGAGAATTAAATATATCTGTCATCTAACTGCTATCAATCGCAGGCCAAGGGTATCGCCAAATTGGAAATTGTTTATCAGCTGCGCAAAGCTATGGAAATCAGTTTTAATTCGAGCTGGTCATTGTACAACAAATTATATTTAATTTACTCAAAAACGTTGAATTTTCGAACGAGATAAACTTTAATAATTTTAATTGACGCACATTAAACTGAAATTACCAACGACACAACATTATAACATTAATTTGCCAAAAACAAAAAGGCGCAAAATGAAAGCCGAAAACGAAACGCAAAACTGGAAAAAAACTCCAAGTTGGAACTGAAACTGAAACTACCGAGTGGCAATTAAGTTTGTTGCTCCCTCTGCCCCTGCCTCTTCCCCTTCCCCTGTTCCCGGTACACGCACTAATTACTAAAGCATTTTTCATTTTTGTTTTCCATAGATGGATATGCTATGTGTGTGTGTGTGTGTGTGTGTGTTAGCTGTGCACATTTTCATGTTTTCCACAATTAGATTTACGAACAAATGAAATTACCGCGCTTTCGTTTTAATTGTTGGCTGCTTATTGAGACGTCGGGTAATCGGCTAACTGCGATAGTGCCCAACTCTTATACCCAGCTGTTAGCCACCCAATAGGGTAGCCAAAACTATAGTTAAAGGCGAAGAAGAATAGCTTGTGATTAAGTACTACTGATTACCCAATTGCTTAGGTGAAGGACTTTCCAACAAGAATGTAAAAATAGTGACCAATTCATAATTATTATAAGTAAACATCACCAAGTACTTAAAGTATCATCCGCAAAAGAATCATATCATAATACAAGAATGATATAGTATAGATTGTTTGCACATATGAGAGAGAACCCAATAAGGTAACCTCTTATTTATTAGGGAACTTTTATACTACAAAACACAGCTAATACAAAAGTAATAGTATCAAAGGAGTTGCCAAAATGGTTCAAAAAGTATATACCAAAGTGAGTTATCATTAAGATAGTTTTAAAATACTATAATTTTAAATATCATAAGACGTTAGCATTAAATACCATAAGTACTGATTGTCAATTGAAATGGCAAAGTCGAGTGGATAATGAAGGCAGCACCAAAAGATCATTTCCAAAATGTACCCAAAGCAAGAACAAATGGAAAAAAGACACAACGGGATAAACCCTATTATTCCTAGGGATCTCAGTTGGATAGCTAGGACCTTAGTTAGAAAGCAATCAATGAAGAAAGCACCCAAAGTAACAAAGAAGCGTTTCAAAAACAAAACACCCAACAGGATATTAATGCCATAGTATCCAAGAGGGAAGTAGAGGAAGTATTAGTTAGATAATCTAGTAGGGTTACCCCGTAGTATTAGTACTAATAAGTATTCAATGTAATACCCAAAAAATATGTCAAAATCTATGCAACTTAGTATTCATCATAAGACCCTAACTAGCAAGGCAAGTTAATGCGCTCTTAAACAGCCGAGGTATGCGGTTAGTCGGGACATTTTGTGTAGTGGAAAGTCGGGTAATCGACAGGCGGTTACCCACACCCGCTAGCTGCGTTATCGGGGGCTGGGAATCTGGGCGATTATGGGTTGCATAAACCAGTTAATAACGCGCTTCCGCTTAAGTCAATTTGTTGCCCACGAAAATTGAGTGAAAATGCAGTTGTCGTTGTCGTTGTCGTTGGAAAATGTCGCCGACACCGTCGCCTCAGCCGAAGTCGTAATGAAAGCAAGACAAATTGTCGTATCAAATTACCAAAACTTGTAGGCGGGGCCCCAATGCCAAGGAAATGCGACTACATAGCTCGCTCTCTCCAACTCTCTCTCTCTCTATATATTTCAGTTAGTCTCCCCCTTTATGGGGTGATTATGTCACACGCCTGCCTCATTTTGTCACAAACGCAACCATTTGTAATTGAATTAATGTTAGCCAGTTTTGGATTGGTACACTTTTTGGTATACGTAAATATTGTGGTTATACTATTTGGGGTCTTGCCTCAAATGACAGGCAACAGCTTATCGCTGCAATTTGATCGCGCGACTCCAGTAACCCTAACTAATCGCACGTAATTAAATATAATTTGGTATCGTTTACAGTTGTGTTGCGTTTCATGAACCGCTACGCAACTATTGTCTAGGCTGGGGTGGATGGAAATTGTGGCAGCCTATGTAGGCCACCACCAAAGATTATGCCAACGCATCGTTCGCTCGCATAATTGACTAGCCTGCCCCTCCCCCTCCCACCCTTACACCTGCAGGCCCTAAGATTATTATTAAGCCTAAGGAAGCAAACACTTGAGCACAAGTTGTGTGAGAATACCTCGCTGCCTCGGTAATAGAATTCTGGCTATAACCCTGGCAGCAAACTAATAAGATAGCCAGACACTTGAAATCAACTACACGATCGCTGGCAATATTAATGAAATAAATTACGAGTACGTACGTATTGCCAAAGTCCATAGGAAATAGCTAAAACATACCATTGAAAATAATGCGATAACATCTGCAATTTACTAATCTAACAGGCACTTTTTTAATATACTAGATCGCAGTACTTCGACTCTAGGATTTGTTGCTACAAATTATATTAATAAACTAAACGAAATTAGATAGAACATTTCAGTATGAGTATTCCCAATCTATAGTTTTGTTAATTATTTCTTTGTCATTTTCGGAAAACTACAAGTGCTTATTTATATAACACATCAAAGAAACTTACCACGTGTTTGCCAAATATAGCAACTGAAAAGAAAGTAAATTATGGCTGTAAATTAATAATCTTAAACATTAAAATATATTTGTATTATCAAAAGTATTATTAGTATACAATTTATAAATCTATTTTTTTAATTATGTGATTATGGAATAATACTCTAAGCAATAGGAATATTAAATTAGATTATCAAGAAAGCTAAAGTCGAGGGTGATCGACTGTGAGATACCCGCTACCTATTTTTAATGAAAGCAATGCAAGGCGGTATTCATTTTACAATATAATAAATCAATATATTAAAAAATACTAAAAATATACCGTATGTTTTATTTGGTATATTTATAAAATACATACTATATCAGATATATATATTATATTGGTTTTTAAAAATACTAAAAATATACCGTTTGTTATATTCGGTATATTAATATATCTAGTATATATGCAAAATATACCATAAAGTGCATAATATATCAGATTTTAGTGCATTACAAGTTATGTCCTATTATACTGATTTTATTAACATTATAATATACTTAACATAATAATCTTTTTATAGAACCTCGCAACGAATAAAAAGGCAATCAAATTTTGCCAGCAATGATAAACGGCATTAATTTTGAGATTCGCGCGCAAAGAAAAAAAAAGTGGAAAGTTCTGTCGACAGCCAACGAATGATATAACATCGCTGTGCTATGCATTATAGTTTTATAATAAAGAGGAGACGCCTCGGACAGGCGATAAAGCAGGAGTAGATAGAGTGGATGGCTGCATAGCTGCAATTTGTTTGCTATTGGGCTCTCAATTCAACTGGCACTTAACCGAGAGGAGCTCGATGGAATGGAAGGAAAGGTGAGCAGCGAAAGGAAAACGCGCAGCAGAAATAAAATTATTTAATTGCGCAATTAAGTGCACATTTGTAACGTTTTGCGCGACATCTGTCCCAGAGACCGAAGCGCAGAGAAGAAGCGAAAAAACAGAGACAGAGAGAGTGAAAGAGAGAGAGAGAGAGAGAGACGGCGCACCGGAAATTCAATTGTTGAGATAATAATTACATTAGGACGTGCGCGCATGCGCGACTTTAGAGAGTCGGCAGCATATGGACTGACCAGAGACTGACTAGAGAACAGAGCCAGGAACAGAGACAGAGACAGAGACAAAGACCCGGCTACTACTCCTAAAAAAGAGAGTGCACACCTTGCGCGACGAGCTGATTGACACGGCCACATGGAGGGACGAGGTTGAACTGAACTGAAGTGAAGGCAATATATATCCAAGCAGCCCAGCCATCGAGACAAACTGCTGTACATTGAACCCGAGCTCGAGCTCGAGCTCGATTCCCAATTCGTAACTGGAACCCGCCAAATGGTCGTCTTTTGTTTGCATTTCGACTGTAAATGAAGCGTGAAATTGGCCAAAGTGCAGCGAGTGCAGCGACGAGGTAGCGTCGCATTGTTTACTTCTTGTTACCTCGGTTGGGGCCCCGACAATGCCTAATATAATGTCCATATAATGGCAACACCAAACTATTTGTATGCAATTGCCATTAACACTTTATTTATTGCCCTGCCAAGCGAGTGGGCGAACAACAGAAGGGGGAGAAGGAGAGGAAGTTGGAGTCGGAGTCTGAATCGGAGTTGGCGCTGCATTTGGAGTTTAATGAAGTAGTTATCATTGAATGAGAGAATAAACGAGCTGCGAACACACTGAGAGAGTGGCCATTGCTTTGGACTTCAATTCAAAGATTTAATTAAACGCTTTACGCGTAATTGTAATTGCCATTAAGCTATTATTTATCTAGCTATTACCTTTAGTTCCAATAACTTTTTATTTGCACAACACTAAATGATTATCTCTATAATCATTTTATTCTTATTATTGAAGAACATTTCAACGCTCTTTATAGCATTGTAATAATGTCCATTATCCAAGTATTATTTTATGCTTTTTTAATTCCCAAAACTTTATTTTCCAAACGAAGTTTACTGATATGATATGATATTAAAATTGAACAAGTTTTAATAAGCTGTTTTGTTTCAAAGGTAATACAGTTATGAAATCGAATCTATTAAAGACCTAAGCATAGATCGAACCTAAAGTACTCAAACGATTTCAATAAAAGTTCAGGTAATAGCAAGTATAAGTTTAACGATATTTTGAAAACATTAACTATTTAAGTTACGAAATCTAATCTATAAAAAGAAAGCTGCCAAATATTGTGTATCACGACCTAAAGATATATTTAAGTTATATAAGGCTTAGTTCCGAAATCTAAGACTGTTATATATTGAAGATATATTAAAATAATGATCAAAATACTTAAACGATTGCAATAAAGATCGGTTATTAGATCGCATTGATTTAAGATACTCTGAAAACATGAAAAGTATAAGATATAAAATCGAAGCTATGAAAATAACATTGTCAAAAGCAGAATAATAAATATACACATTCTATTGTTATAAAGTTTAGTTCCGATCTTAGTTATAAAACCCAAGCTATAAAAAGAACATAGCATAAAATTTGTTTTTAAAGATATCTTACAAAAATAAGAAAAACATTTGTATGGCTACTATAAAGATCTATTATCAGATAAGATGAGTTTAATGGTAGTCTCTTTAAATTACATTCAGTTTACATGCCCTGTTTCAATTTACAAACTTTTGCATGCTCTTCATTCTTTCAGAAATTATTGTTTTTTGTGCAAAGTTTGTAAGTTAATGTGCAATTATAATTGCTTAATTTGAATGAGTATTTTATTGTTTCAAAGCGGAATTCGATTAGCTGACGACTCAGGCTGCGCAGTTTTGTTGCACGTCATGTGTTGCAATTAAGAATCTTGACAGGCGAGTTGCCAAGTTGGATTCAATAAACCAACAATGGCATTCACGAGAGACCCTTTAACACTAAGCAGCATTTTATATATGGCATCAAGCGGAATGCAAGGCCTAAATTATGTAATTTATGAGGCGCAACAGCAGCGAAAGAGAGAGAGAGAGCGACAGAGGGGGAAAGAGAGAAGAGCAAACGCATCTATGGCAAACAAATGGGAAAGCAAACAAAAAGTCTGGGAAATAAATTTCCATTTTGCTAATCAAATTTATTGCACTTTGTGCGAGGCTTATTCAATTACGTGCCACTCCACACACACACACACAAAGAAAAGCAAACAAAGAGAGCAAGAGAGAGTGAGAGAGCGAGAGCGCGTGCTAAGTCCGCCATTATTTGAGTGCCGCATCGCTTTGCGAGCGCCAATGCGACGTTGGCAGCGTGCGCTCTCTCGCTTGCACCGATGTGCGAGAGAGAACAAAGAGAGGCGGAGCTGCTGCTGTTGCTGCTGCTGCTGCTCACCTGCCAACAACGCAGACACCTGCAACGATCGCGACTACACGCGATCGCATCGCTCTCTCTCGCTCTGGCCAACACAAATTCCAAGTCGAACAACAACCGGTTGATGTTGTAGTTGTATTTGTATTTGTATTTGTAGTGGAAGAAGAAGTGTTGCTACCTTTTGCCCCGTTTGGCGTGGCCCACCTGAGTGCCTAAGTGTTGTGAGTGAGTGTTTCGACGAGTTTCAACTTTTCGCCGGCCTCGCTGTCAGCCGCCTGCTCTTTGCGTAGTTCGCTTGCGGCACTGACGGAGCCCGGTCATCACAACGGCGTCGTCGCGCTCGAGAGACACACGCTGCAAATGTTTCCACGTTAATAGTTGATCTTTACTGTGCTTGTGTGTGTGTGTGTGTGCACCTTAGTGTGTGTGTTTAGTGTCAAACAATACTATCGAAATATACATATCCGAAAAGTATACAACTAATTGTACAAGCGAACTTCACATAACGTTTGCGTGCGTGTTTACAAAAAGACCGTCGGCAAGTGCTCAACACAACACAGTTCCTTACAAAACCAGTGCAAAAGATTCAAAATCTGAAAACTATATTCCCAGCAGAGATCACAGCAACATCTCTACTTGATCATATTAAAACTCCAGTTAATTTAGACTAGCGCAAGGTAAGTTCCTCTTAAAAAACTAAAGACAAAGATATGATCATAGTTAACTTTATAGGATCTTCAGGAATAATAGAAAAGTTAATAAGTATGATCTGATCCATTTACAAATCAAACTAAATCTTATTCTTATTCTTATTCTTGTAGTAGTAGATTATATATAAAACAAGTCTATTATATATTGAAACATGAAATAAATCGAAGATACAAAACTGTTCTTATTTCGAAATATATATTTCTTTGGTATAACAGTCTATCATCATTGATAATTAAAGAATTAGTTGACTTCACCTTCTAATATATATTTCTTTAGTATATTAAATAAACTATTAATAGGAATTATTACTATATATTTCTGAAGTACAACTCTCCATCATAATTTTTTAATAAGAAAATATATACAAAATTCTTTATTATCGTCTTGTGCTCAGTTTCAACTAATATCTCAAGTACTTGGTAAATTTCCAAAAAGGCAACATCTCTTATCTGTTTGCTATTCATTTCTTCGAAAAACTCCAACCGGAAGATCTTCTAAGCAATTATCACTCCTAACAAGCACAAAAAATCAATAGCTAATAATTGGTATTCACTTCCCCACTTGACCCTATTTACCTGTCAAGCTATCAAAACTGTTCGATCTGTCCATCATCATCATCACAATTGCCCATATTCATATTCGAGATACGATCGCAGTGTGTGTTTGTGTTTGTCTTACAAATGACCTGATTTTTGGTCAGTGACGATCGCTGACGATGGAATTACATTTCACAAGTCGAGTAATCGACACTGAGTCTATCTGCATCTAGAACTTAGCCCCATTCCAGTCTCTTCGATGACTGGCTGACTGACTGAATTAGCTGAAGAAATCGAAAAATTAAATATCATTAAATTTGATTAATTCACTCGGACACTGCGATATCGCCTTGTACCAAAGACTACACAGACTACGGAAAATTTGATTAAGCCAAAACGAAGGTGTGAGGTCTCTGAGCACTTATTTATAGGGTATGCCACATGCTGATAGGCCCGATAGGTTTATCGCTGATTGGCTTTAATTAAACACCATTAAAGGCGTACAAAAATTGTCAGCAGGCCAAATACGAAATCACGTTTTGTCATTGTGATGTCTTTTCCAATGTTTCCTAATCGCAACAATGAAATTGATATATACAAAATATTATTATTCTTATAAATGAAATTAACTGTGGGGCCCCAACTCCAACTACGCTAGTATCTAGCTCATTGATAATCATGTCAACAACAATGCGTCGTAGTTGAATTCAAAGAGTTAAGATATGCTACGGTCAGTCGATAAGCCCTACACCAAGTCCCTATCAATGTCACTCACTCAACGTGGGTTCCGTTTTTTTCTTTTTTCCAGTTTTGTTTTTGGGTGTTTTTAAAAGGAACTCGGGAAAGCGATAATAACTTTGCTAGCAGCACATTGCACATTGATTTAATTAATAATAATGCTCATGTGACTTGTCACTAACAATTTCGTATTGCTTGTGACGCAAATCGTTTGGCAACCTATCTATAAGGTAGCATCTCCCATTAGATAGCACAACCAACGAGTGCCAATGAGATCTCCCAAGTTCGATTAGATTTCGAAGCGCGAGGAAAATTAAAATATGTTACAAACAAAAAGAAGAGTTGCCAAAAAAAAATAGAAGAAGATATATACTTGTATGTCGTGTCGCGATTCGCAAGCCAATTCAATTAGGCCGACACACAATTAAAACTTGTCAGCTTGATAGCGTCTTTTTCTGTCATAGTTTGAGTTCGTATCTGGCAGATACAATGTGCAGTTATCTATCTCTGCTGTTCTCCGATTGTGTCGCGCAGACATTTCCCAATTAGAGTTGTCTCGCACTCGCTACCTTTGGAGGCGTTGACTACGACGATTCTAGGCGACACCCACGCCCCCAGCTCGAGATCGAGCCTCGTCTTTGGCTCTCGCTTCTGTCGCTGCCAGATAACAGTTGGCGCCAATGAGAGCGAGAGCGATCTCTGCTTATGCTTCATTAATTCCCCCCTTTTTGTTTTCCCCCCTCTTCAAAATATTGACCAACAAATGGAACATGCAAACATGAAATATCAACCTCAGACACGTCCCCAAATTGCTCTTCGTCTCCCCATCTCCATCTCCATCGACGTCTGCGTCTGCTGCTCTTATCAAAGCGTACAAGACAATGACAAAGGGCAGAGACACGGATGCATCTCAGACCTCGTCTCGCTTAACTTGGCCAAGACAGCGCCAGGCGTCGAGCAACAGTTGTTCGCATACAGCTTCCTCTACCTTCCTACCCTCCCCCCCCCCCCCATCTCTTTCACTCTTTCTCTTGGCCAGCTCCTTGGTCAGCGTTTTTAACATGCATTTTATGAGTAATTGGCCCCGCATCATCCACATCAACAGCTCGCAAGCAGCGAGCTACGCTCAACGTCTGCTCTGGACCTGACTCAGGACTCCAGCAGCACAGCACAGCACAGCAAAGCACAACAAACAACATCAACAGCAACATCGTCGACTACCTTTAGCTACCGTCAACAACTCTTCCATTAGGGTGGCCAGGGCGCAGCAGGCAAAACATGAACAAAACGAAGGCAGACGCAGTCACAACGAACTACAAATGCTCTAACTAAATCTAGTTACACACAGAATAAATTTATATTTCACATCAGTAAAAAGCGAATCAAAAATGAAATTAAAAATAAGCAACCTATAGAAAAAGAGTTTCACACATAATTAATCTACTTCAGTACTTCAGTAAAAGTCGCTTAAAGAATTATATTTAGCATAAGCAATCTATAGATAGTTGGATTGAATTTGCAGTACAATAAATTATGGCTATAATAACATTTTCCCATTATCCGTATTATATTTTTCTTTCTATGACATTCAACAAACACTTTTAAAACCAAATATTCGATGAAAAAGTTATTTTTTATTATATTATACCAGGCAAAACGTAACAAAAGTATAAAAATCAGTATCAATTTGAAATTAAAGAACTCTAAAAACTCTAAATTGATTGCAATTTTAAAAGATTTGATAAACATTATTCCATTAATTATGATTATGAAAAAAGTATAATGGACAGCATATTTCGAGCATTTTGGTCTATAAAAATACTAAGTTTTATCGCAATTTTAAAGAATATTAAAATATGAGCCTACTATAGATATGTCCATTGACTGATTAATAAGAAATTAATGTTAATGAAATGAAATTATATTTTGTTAATCCTCATATTTGATTACAGTATTTTTTTTTATACGTATTGACGAAGTACACAAAGCTTCTAATGCTTTCATATCCAAATCTATTTGATTTAGCAATATGAAAACAAAAACATCAACTGCAATTTGATATTATTTATACTTGTCACAAGTATATTTCGAATTTGAAAAACCAAAAAATAGATTTACTACAATGTTTTCTAACCGATTGAAAGAGTAATCGTGAGTCGCAGTTGCAGTCGCTGATAGGCGGCAAATTGAATTAAGATTGCGCCATCAACAAATGAGGCTGCTGAGAGAGAGAGAGAAAGAGAGAGTGAAGAGACTTCGACACAGGATATGAATAAACTAATTATAATTGGGAGTGTGTATGCATTAGAGGGCCATAATGTACCCAACTCGTCTGCGACTTTGACTTCGACTTCGACTCAGAGTTGAGCTGCTGTTGGTTGCATTCAGTTTACCTTGGCGCCGGCTTTGGGCCGCCAGGTGCGATAAGCTGGCATTCTTCTTCGAGCAAGAAGCGCCGCTTAGCCAACTCAGCTCGGAGCAGCTCAGGTGCAGCCTCCGAAAGCAAGTGAGCGAGAGCGGGTCGCTATCGGTTTTATGTGTTTTGGGTGACTCACGAAATTGTCGATTGTCGTCTGCGCTTATACGAAATTCATAATGACAACGACTCATAAGTTAAGGCGCAGGTGGGCTTAGCGCTCTCAGCTAATCCATCAATTTCATTGGCTCGGACCCCACACACACAATGTATGTTTGCTCCCCATTATCATTATGATGGGGCCAAGCGAATGAGCTTTTGCCGCAGGGACAAAAGCCACCCAAAATGTTTGCCATTATCAACGGAGGGAGGAGAGAGGAAGCGGGGGGCAATGCTGATCATCAAAGTGTGACTAAAGTGGTTTAGCCTAATGTAAACCCATAAATAAAGCGAGTCAGATACGAAAAGGAAAAGAGCAAGAGCCTGACCAAGTGGACCAGGCAGACGCATTAACAAAATGCCAGAAAAAGAGCTTCTGTTTTGCTGCTGCTGCTGCTGCTGTCTTCTTCTTCTCGTTCTACCTGTCTCGACTCGCTTTCCTTCTTTGCTGCTTCCCCTGCTGACTTGGCTTGAATGAAATATGCCAGTGGCTGAGGCTGAAGCAGAGGAGAGACGTCGACGTCCCAGTTTCCGCGACTCAGAACACAAAAGTGCAGCCATAAAAACGACACCAAGCTACATGAACACAGCAGGCTCAACAGCAACGAGGAGGGAGGGAGGAGAAGTGAGGCACAGTCAAATGATGCGAGAACAGGGCCAAAAACATTGATGCTTATCGAACTGACAGGGAGTGAGAAAGAAATGAAATCTGCGTTAAATTAAAATTGTACTCGCAGTCGAATGCTTGTTGTTATTAGGAATTAATTTCTTAATTTCTGCACTTGACCGAGGAGAAGAGAAGAGGAGGGAAAGGGGGCAGGAAGGCAGACCAGAAACCCACACGCAGACAGTTGCCACAAGTTGCAAGCTGCAACTTTGCTCTTAAATAATTTCCAGACACTAATGGAGCTTATCTCTAAACGAAACAAGCAACCGCAAACAAGTCTTGGCGAGGAGAAGTCACAAGAGGAAAGAAGGTGGAGAGTCTGAAGCTGAAGCTGAGGCTGCGAACTGAGCTAAAGACTGAGTGACTGGCGCTTGGTTTGATTAGCATGTGGCTTCTAAGCACTGAAGTTGTGTGTGTGTCAAACAGTTAAACACGACCGGAGATCGGTCTAAACATAACTAAACTAACGCGTATTGCGTATTGCCAATTGACCAAATGTGGCAAATCGCACTATCTGCAATTGGTCAGAGCGAGTGCAGCGCTAACTTGATTAGTCCGCAGTCAGAAGTCGACAATGTCGCCAGACAACTGCAAACTGCAACTGCAACTGCAACTAAATGAAGCCATGAAAGCCAAATTGCCAGCCAGCTAGCCAGCCAATCTTGGCCAGCTTCTGCTGCCGGCTACGTGTCGACGTCAAAAGTTGACAGTTTGACTGAAAAGTTTTTTAATTACCGAACGTCAATCAGGCGCAAAAAAAAAGACTTTGATGTAAGGCTGATCAACTAACGCCAGTGCTGCTCCTCCTTCTTCTCTTTCCTCAGTGCAATAATAAAGTCGTAACGCGGATACAATTATAAGGCGGTCGAAGAACAAAGCCAAACGACACACATTCTGCACATAACTTCGACTCTGACTTTGACTTTGACTCGCAATCATCATAAGCAGTGTCTACTGTACCACAGCACAGTTCGCATGCAATGAATTAATCAACGCTCTTTTATGATGTTCATGCAACGATGTTGCGATGTTGAGAGATTATCCCAAAGCGGGGGGAAGGGGGGGGGGGACGACTCCGCAGGTTTCTCATAATTGCAATTCGTACAGCTAATTTAATAATAATTTGTGAGAGAGAGAGAGAGGAGGCAGACAAAAGCGAGTTACACAAATTAAGTTTGTCAGCTGTCAATGCGCGGAATTTGTTAACAACATTGAAAACTGACAGTGCGAATCATAATAAAAGTTATTAATGATGAGCTACCCAGCAATGAGTTATGAACTGATCGACAGCATAAAAACCAGAAAGTAAGCTTCCAATCACTTCACAACGCACTACGAATGCTCTTACAGATGGAAGAAGAGAAAGAAATTTGTAAACATGCAAGAGTTAAAGTTAATTGCACTAAAAAGCAGATTTCTCTGACTTATCGCTAACAGTTTATATAGTCTTTTCAGTAAATAATTATACTTTTATTGAAGATCTCAGACTTATTTCGCTTTTGGTTTTAGACATTAATTTTTCACTCTCCACTGACATAATTTAAACTGCTCTGAATCAATTCAAATGCAGAAGTTCAATTCAAATATAAAGGCATTTTTAATACTGTTTATGAAGAGTATTGTTGGAATTCAGTTTGAACAAGCCATCGAGCATATTCATACTTAAAACCCTCTCGGCTCTCCCCCATATTTGTACACAGCCAACAATGACAAGGCTTCTCTGCCTTTCTGTCTGAATGTCATCTGAAGATGATCATGATGATGATGTTGTCTGCAACGCGTTGCAACTTCATCGTCTCGGCGCAAGAATGCAACTAAATCAATCAGAACCACACTAATTTGCCATTTAACAAGGTATTTGGACAATTTTGATATATGTATTCAGAAAGAGAGGCGAAATGTCAACGGTAGCTGGAACACTGAACACTGAACACCGAACAGAGGAACAACGCCAACTTAAGGCTGGGGCCATCAATCAAGCAGCATTTGGCCAAACCGGAATGGTGCTGACTGAACAAAAAGAAAAAAACGGAGACTCTGACTTGACTTCAAAGCCAAAAGCAGTAGCTTGGCAATTTTGTAGTTTGCAGTTTTCGTTTTCGACCTAAAGGGAATGCACATTTTTGAAGAGAAGAAGAAGACTTGCATTTTGGGCTAACGCATTTAATTGTCATTAAAGCACATTGTATATTAATTAGCAAAACATGAAATTAACAAAATGTCGAAATTACCAAATTGATTGACTGACTGATTGAACACAAAAGATTGCCAGACTGACTGACTGACTGACTGACTGACAGCTGGCACCTGATATTCGCTTATGCATTTCTCAGATCTGAGATCTCAGCATAAGGAAACTTGCCTCCGTTTTGTGGTTGCTGTTGATGATGATGAAAATGAAGTTGCCGCCCAATTTAATTAAAATTCCAAACGATCTGCACATGAAATGGCCAACAAAAGCCGAGGAGAGGCAACAACTAAATAAACGCAGTGCACAACTCGTCGAAACGTGTTGATGAAAGATCAGCTGAGATGATGAGCTCAAACATGCAGCTTCTCTGCCCCATCGATTTGCATTGAATCAGCGACTGCAGCTTTTTTAGTACTCTGGCCATGGTCATAAGGCACGCGGCCAGACCGCAACTCCGCAGCTCAACTGCTAAGAGCACTAGACAACAGACAAAGCGAAACGAACTCTAGAACTTTAATAATGTTTGAAGAACTTTAGCCAAAAGCTACTTAATTTAAGTTGCATATTGATTCCACATATCATAGAGCTTTTAAATTAAACTGAGCTTTCAGAGTTCTAGGAACTTGTAACTTGCATTAAGCTTCAAGTTGCTTTAAGTAGCTCTTAACTTAACTAAAGTCGTACCAATGAATTTTCATCTTAAGATACTATATACTCGTATAAAATGCTTTTGACTTTAACAAGCAATTTTGATCGTCAATTGATCTACAACATGTTTTAAGTAGTTATTAATTGATCAAGTGTTTGTCAATACATTTAAAGACTTTTAATATCGATCTTAAGCTCATAGAATCTAAGTAACATAAAGCTTTTCCTTTAAGCAGCTTTCGATAGAGATTTAGTTTTGCCAGTAAACTTGCAGCTTTTGTTTGCCAGAAATATGTTAAATACAAAGTATGTAATTCAGTTTTGAGACTATCCAAATTCCAAGTTTTTGTTTCTACTCAAGCAAAACTTAACTCAGCGTTAGTTTGGCCAAAAATCTTGCATATTTGTCTCTATATACTTCAAAAACTCTTCAAAGGAGTTAAATCAATCAATTTAATACATTTTTTAATCAATTCCTTTTCGCCTTCAGCTGTTCAGCTTTATAAAGCTGCTATTGAAATCTTGTCTTAAGCAGCTTTCAACTCAGCGATGGGCTTGTCAATGAACTTACAGCTTTTTAGCTACTAATCAAAAGCTTTCAACTTTACAATCAAAGCTTAAACTAATTCTACACCTTTGCAGTACATTTAAAGTTAGTTGAGTAGCTTGTAGGCAAGTGTATTTAGTTGGCAACAAATTGCAACCGCAACTAACCTCAGTGAGCAACGCAACTCGACTCGACTGGCTTCATGGCTATTGTAAATTATAGAAATTGGTATAATAAAGTGTACGATAATTGCATGTTTAGCTTTGATTGAATTACGAGCTTCTAATGCGCGACTAATCGAATCAATGTGGCTTGGGCTGTGTCTCATTGTTTTTTTTTGCTTTCTATGTTTGTTGCAGTTGAAGTAAATTGCCCGCGATTCCCGGTGGCCGCTTCTCTTGGATTATGGGCATATCGGAGGAGGTCAAGCTGGAGGAACTACCGCAAGAAGCCAAGCTAGCACACCCACATCCGGATGCCGTGACCGACAGTCGCAACGTGGCTTCAGCAACGGCAACAGCAACGGCAACGGCAGCAGCTTCTGGCGCAGTGCCGAGCGGCGCCAGCGGCGGCACCAACAGCCCAATCTCGGATGCGAACAGCGACTGCGAGGCGGATGAGTATGCGCCAAAGCGTAAGCAGCGCAGATATCGCACCACATTCACCAGCTTTCAGCTGGAGGAGCTGGAGAAGGCCTTCTCTCGCACCCATTACCCCGACGTGTTTACGAGGTGAGTGAGAACAATATGAACATCGAACAACGAACATCATAATGACAAAAGATAAAATCAAATTAAACCAAATTTACATAAATCGAACATAGAGTAGAAGTTTACGGCTTTTCTTTTCTCTTCTGATACATTCGATGACCCCCCGCATGCAGCCAGAGCATTTTGATTTACATTCAGTTTCGGTTTCAAATTACGAAGCGATTTCCAAAATTGTCTGACAGAGTGGAGAGAAATCCAATTAACATGCAGGCAGCTATGCGATAGTTATGAACAAAATTGCAAACTATAATTGCCATAAATTAGAAGCCGTCTCAGCCACTGGAAGAACTGGACACAACAGACCTCAAGACCCGTACAGACCCGCTAATTGGATTTGCACGAAAAAAAAACTTAAAGAGACTGAGAGAGCGAAAGAAAAAAACGAGTAAAGAGAGCACTACAATTAGAGCAACTTTTTGCTTGGCATTCAATGAGCTCTTTTTATGCCATTTTTTGCATTTCCAGTTCATTTAAATGTTTAACCGTCAATTAAGCCAATCAATTACAGCAACTTTGCACTTGCTTAACTTATTGACATGCGAATCGCCAAGAGCGGCGACATTGTGCATTCGTCTAATAACCGTAATGAGAATCGCTGGGAGAGGCCATCATCAATCACTGACTTTGATTGACGCCACAGAGATAATTGCGATAAGTATTTGCAACTTTATCTAAATGAGGCAGAGTCTTTTCACAAATTCATTCATTTCATTGATCTGTAATCAATATCTAGTTATGCATATTAAGCTGCTAATATTGAAAAAGCTCTGTTCACACATTCTTGTGTCAGTTGCCTGATTTGCAGCTTCAATTCGAGTTTTTAATGGGCATTTATTTCCAGCCCCTACCGATGCGATTAATGAACAGGTGTTGCTGGCAATTATTTTACAATCTTTTCAATTACTTTTAAATTAAAAATATATTCAAAACAATACTCGACAAATAAACCAGAAAAAACTTTCACTACGAAAACGAGAAAAAGTCGCAATATCAATAAATTAATATGGTATATTTTGTACTGTAGTACTTTATCAATAAACTAAATGTAGTCCTTAATATATTTTAGTGTTTTACGGTACTGCACTGTTTTCCTTTTATCCAAATAGGTACCACGTATCTCAGAGTTGAGCACACTCGTCTGTAGCTTTCTTACAAGTTTAGTTCCGTTTCTTCACCTCACTTTGAAGCTATCTCAGCTCCCCAATTGGAGCTTGCAATTGAACATGGCTTTAAGGCATTTTTACTACTCCCTTTAATTAACAATCTGTATTATAATTGTGTTTTTTCATTTCTTCATTGCAGAGAGGAGCTGGCGATGAAAATTGGCTTAACCGAGGCGCGGATTCAGGTAAGAGAACAAAAAAAAAGAAACCCAAATTGGAATTAAGTAAAAAAGTAGGGCCTTGTCTAATCGAATAGGGATTTTGCGGTTGGCTGAGAGATTACGATTCGCGTGCCTTAAGTGAAGTTAACAATGTTGAAAATTGAAAAATAATGGAGCATGTCGTGGCTAATGAAATCGCTGCCATTAAGAGCAGCAGCTGATCCAGTTGCAAACTGTCTCTGGTCTTTGGTCTGGTTTTTAATTACCGCTCATGCTAAACAACATTATTTGTTTACATAAATTTCTAGCGGTAATTGCAAAAAAAGAAAAAAGGGATCCAGATTCCAAGTCGAACTCGAACTCGATCCAAACTCTGCAATCAGGCTTTATTCTTCAACACGAATGCAGAGAATTGTTATGTTACAAACTAATTAAAGGGGCGTTCACGCCGGCCACGCCCATTAATTGACTGCAACATGAGGCAGGATGCGCACATACAGTAGCCTGTATTAAACACATAACTCAACTCGATCTTCCCTTCTCCTCTCTGCAGGTCTGGTTTCAGAATCGACGCGCCAAGTGGCGCAAGCAGGAAAAGGTTGGACCCCAGTCACATCCATATAATCCGTATTTGCCCAGCGGCGCCGCCAGCATGCAAACAGTGGTGGGTGCCGCCCTGCCCCCCAATCCCTTCACCCACCTGGGCTTCCAGCTGCGCAAACCCTTCGATACGCCCGCCAATCTGGCCGCCTTTCGCTATCCCCACTTGTCCGCTGCGCCCATGATACCATCGGGCTACTTCAATCAGTTCCAGCGGTAAGTCGAAGACGAACTCGAATCCCTGACAGCTTCAATGAATTTACATTTCGCATTCCCTTTTGCTTGCAGTGCTCCGCCACACATGCTGCCACCGGGCATGGCCTCGATGTACTCGCCCTCCAGCTCCTTTCAGTCGCTGCTGGCCAACATGACCGCAGTGCCGCATCCCCGGCCCCCGCCCATGCCCGCCATGGCCGCCAAGCCGCCGATGTTGGTCGGCTCCCCGGATCTGCATTCGCCCAACAATCATCTGCTGGCCTCGCCACCCCATTCGCCCGGCTCGCATCTAACACAGGCGCCTCCGCCGCCCTCGCAGCTGTCGCCGCAGCAGCTGGTGGGCATCTCGCTCACCCATCAGGCACCGCCGCCGCCGCCCGTTTCACCCACGGCCCAGACGCAGCCGGTGGCATTGACGCTCTCGCATTCGCCTCAGCAGCGGCATGCGGCACGCGCTGCCACGCCCCCGGAGGATCGACGCACTTCGTCGATTGCAGCGCTGCGTTTGAAGGCGCGCGAGCATGAGCTGAAGCTGGAGCTGCTGCGTCAGAATGGACACAGCGGCGATGTCGTCAGCTAGCCAAGCACTTGCTGCCGTAGTCGTAAGCTTCTTCTGCTCCTCCCTCTTCCTCTTCCTCTTCATTCCTCTTAAGTTATTCAAAGCGGACCTTGCATTTTGTATGTATGTAACTGAATCACGGAATTTCCAAATCAATAAATACAGAAAAACAACAACAACAACAACAACAACCTAAGCACAGACGTCCAACTGTTTGTGTGATATATATACACAAAGATTTAACTGGCTGTCCATTTCTTTATACCCGCTTCCCGAATGGGTGACAGAAAGAAGAAGGCATCTCCGACCTTATATAAGATTGGCTGACAATATGGTATATTTTGTACTTGATAGAACTTTTTGGATGTAGTACTATATAAACATACCAAATATAGTCTTTGATATATTTTTGGTATTTTTATATACCATCACAATATGGTATATTTTGTTCTTTATGGAATATTTTAATGTAGTACTGTATCAACGTACCAAATATAGTCTTTGGTATATTTTTGGTATATTTTGTACTTCATAGTATATTTTGAATGTAGTACTATATCAACATACCAAATATAGCCATTTGTATATTTTTGGTATTTTTGTATACTATGTCAATATGACAATATGGTATATTTTGTACTGCATAGTATATTTTGAATGTAGTACTATATCAACATACCAAATATAGCCTTTGGCATATTTTTGGTATTTTTGTATACTATGACAATATGGTATATTTTGTACTTTGTAGTACATTTTGGATGTAATACTATATCAACATACCAAATATAGCCATTTGTATATTTTTGGTATTTATGTATACTATGTCAATATGAAAATATGGTATATTTTGTACTTCATAGTATATTTTGGATGTAATACTATATCAACATACCAAATATAGCCATTTGTATATTTATGGAATTTTTGTATACTATGACAATATTCAAATATGGTATATTTTGTACTTTATGGTATATTTTGGATGTAGTACCATATCAACATACCAAATATAGTCTTTGGTATTTTAGTATTTTTGTATGCTACTACTACTCAAATAAAGGATTCACTGACAATCTGGTATATTTTTGTGCTTCATGGTATATTTTCAGTGCAGTACTATATCAACATACCAAATATATGGTATATTTGTAGTATTTTTGTGGTATCTATGGTAGATTTTAAACCTAATTTCACAGGTATCTCACAGTCGAGCACACTTCAATATAACTTTCCTACTTGTTTGATTATTGCCCTGCTAAGCTGCTCTTTAGCTGCTCTAACAAATGGCACCCGCCTAATGTGCGTAACAACACCTACTTTTCGGTGCCCAAGCCAACTGATTCACAACTGATTTAAAGTCAAAGCTGGAGCTGGAGTTGGAGCTGGAGCCCAGGCTCAGACTGCCATTAATCAGCGGCTGGCGCATAAATCAGCGAAAGGCCAAAAATAACAGGCCGCGAGGGTGCTACAAATATAAATTTATGAATAAATTAGAAACAAATTAAGTATGTTAATGAGAGGCGAACGCAGTTTCATCCTCCTCCATGCTTCTCTTCTCCGCTGAATCTCAAGACGAAGCTCAAACGAATCTTGACCGAATCTCAAACGAAAATCGAACGAAATTGACTTTGCCGACGCTGAAGTCGCTGCCGCCGTTAAGCGATTTCTCTCATGCTGCCTTGTGAATCTTTTCTTTTTCAATTCAATACACTTAACCAAAGGGGTCACTTGAATTTGACAATGTTTAGCAAATTCTTGAAGAAAGAACAAAACAAAATCAAGTGCTAAAGCGAAATTGTTTTTAGTATGTAGTGAAATATTTGTAAAGACTATGAAGATCACAGAAAAAAGATTTATCAAATCAAATAAAAATGCAGGAGTTAGAAGTAAGAAAGTATGTTCCAAGGCTGTTACGCTTTGTGATTAAGAATTTCATTGCTAAATTGCACAAAATTCTTTATAACAACTTAAGGTTATTAAAAAAGGAAGATAATCTCACAATAACTTTTTGTTCAACTCAAATTTACTTTTCTACACAGAGCAAAAATATTGAATTCTATCGAATTCTATTTTACTTTTCTATAAAGAAAATTGAGCTAAAGCAAAGAATCCTGCTTAATTCGAATTTACTTTTACTAAACAAAATATAAAGCTAATGTACAGCATCTCAAAAGGAAACTTTCCAACAAACTTTAATCATTTGACATAGCTTGAGCAAATCTGTTCACATAAAAGATTTTCCTTAAATTCAGTTCATTATCTCTTCTCTTTCAATGTCAGAGTATTAGAAATTCGTCACAGCTTAGCCAACAGTGATTTCTTGTTGTTTTTTGGCTTGAATTATGCGTGGTAATTAATAAAATGGAATATTTATGATAACATTTATAAAACACGAAGCTGCTTAATTCGATTACCAGATATTTCCTTCTCTCCTCTCTCAGTTCTCCGCTCTTCTCTTTCATTTGGGTTTTTTTTTTGGAACTCCTCCTCTCGGTGTCTAGCGATCTCTCTCTCTCTCGCTCTTTTGGCTATCTGTCTCTGTCTCGTGGTGTGCGCCTGCAGCTGCAGCTGGGGCCACATTGCATGGTAATTGGCATCATGAGGTGGAACTGTGATAATCATGTTTAAACAGAGAGCCGCAGGGTCTTCAGCGTACCCTCTTCAATAACTTTTTGTTGTTCGTTCACATGTGGCTACGTTTCATGCATTTTCAATGAGTTCGTCAAATGTAAAGCTACCAATTAATTTGCATAATAATCAAGCCAGGCCAGAAGGAGACGACGACGGCGACGGCGACTGCGGTTGAGATATGTGCGACAATATCGGGCAACAACCATATTAATAATCATTAATTAAGGCGACTAATTAACGCTGACATTAAAAGACTGCATTTTAATTACGCTTCTACGCGATTCGTGTTAGACTTTGTTGTTGTTCTTAACAGTTTCCGACCTCCCCCCCATCCCTCCCTTCCTTGCGCTAGCCTAGCTGAACATCTCTATTTGAGAACTGCATTTCATTTGCACAAACATTGATTCGATTAAAGTGTTTTTTAATTCAATTTAACTTCAACACAACTTGATTGTTTTTCATGAGCAATAAGCAGGAATCACAACAACAACAACACAAGAAACGTGCGATGGCAACTGTTGCCGCTTTTTTACTTTATTTTATTATACCCGCTACCGAGAGTATAGAAGGGTATTATAACTTAGAAAATGTATGTAACAAGCAGAAGCTATCTCCGACCCTATAAAGTTTATACATTCTTGATCAGCGTGAACTAAAGAGACGATATAGCCAAGCCCATCTCAGAGACTATAAAATATAAATCTCTAATATCAAATACTTTTGTATAAGGAAATATATGGTATATTTTGCACTCTTTTAGTATATTCTGGTATATATTTGCTTTTAATGGTATATTTAAAATTCAAAATATATGTGCGAGTGCCAAATATACCAGAATGAAGTAATGCAGTACTAACTGAAAATATACCATATAGTGCAAAACATACCAGAATATGCGATAGAGGTTAAAAATATACCGGATAGGTGTTTACCCACACAAAAGTATTACGTAAAAAAAATCTTCCCTTCTGTCAATATACCAAATATAGCATTTGATATGTTTTAGTATTTTTGTGGTATATTTCAAAATGAATACCGCACTATTTAGCTTTTATTAAAAGCAGGTAGCGGGTATTCAACAGTCGAGCGGACTCAACTCTGTAGCTTTCTTACTTGTTTTATTTTGATTTTCTGCCGCTGCCGTTGCTGGCATCTGTAATTGCATGTGCGCCTATGTGTGTGTATGTGTGTGTGTGTGTGTGTGTGTGTGTGTTTGTGTTTCGTGTGTCGGCGCAATTAACTTTGCGTTTAATTTGCAATTATCCAAACGACTCAAACTAATTAGCGCCACTTTGATTAAACTTTGCAAAAATTGAACAATTTTTTTTACAGCATGAGGTGCAACAACAGCAACAACAACAACAGCAGCAACAACAACAGCAATAGCCACACCACAGCAATATTCGTGTGTAATTACTTTTCATACACATAATTTTATGCTGATAGAGGCCAAAGAAATTACAACTTTTTTTGCTTATGAATGAATATCAATGAGTGTATTCATACCGCTATTCACACACACACACACACACACTCTTATTCATGAATTATCTAACCAGTTGCCTAAACTGCGAGTTGACAATGCGGATCAGCGTTAACAAACGCTGAGAAACGCGAAAGATGCGCAGCTCAAATTAAAAATTCATTCACATCAAAACAAAAGACTTAGGCAACGAACTTGACAAAGCTACAAACGAAACGAAAGCGCGCAAAATAAACACGCAGCTAATCAGCTGAGCTCTGTTTGCCGACAAAGTTTGTTGTTATTTGTAATTTGTTGAATAAGTTGTTGTCACTTCTAAGCAGGATCAGAAGCTATAACAATTTCCATGATTAGAACTGCATTTTCAATGTATTTACATAGATTATTTATTGGTTTTGCGTCACAGATGGAATTTGAAGTTTTCTCGCAAATTTAATTCGTAGTTTTGACAGAACTTTTTAAATATTAAATCTGCAAATAACTAAACTCTCTCTAAAGTCTCAAAACAAATAATTTGTTGACAAAGAAGTATGAACACTTTCAGGGCATCAACAGTGAATTATTGGTCTGTTGGATCGGAGCTAAATTTTAATATAGTACTTCTTTCAATTATTTACAATTTAACAATAGAAAAGCAATTCCAATTCTCAGATAATTTTAAACAATATATTTGTGCGTATCAATAGTAAAATATGTGTTTGATTGATTGGAACTGAAAATGTAATATATTATTTTCTTTGATTTTTCATTTGTATTTGACAGAAGAAGAATGCTTTAGATTCTTCCATTAACTCAATTCACTCACAGTTCTATAACTAATTTTATCTTTTCAATATAAAAATAAAAATGATTTCGTAGTTTTAAATATAAAACCTGCTACTAACTAACTAATTCTCTCGCAAGTCTCGCAAATAATTCTTTAGCAATGAAGTCAAAACACTTTTAGGGCATCCACAGTAAAATTGCGTCCGCTGGAATGCAGTTGGTTGCAAGCTGCCCCTATTTCGACCTGGCACACTTTCAACGCGAGTTGCACTCGCCACTCGATGCTGACCAAAATCGGTGTTTGGTTTGTTGTAAAATGTAAAATGCCTTTCCTTTTGCTTGTGCGTTTGGTTGGTTTTCGGTTGAAATTATGCAGTTTGTTTGCTTGGACTGTGCATAAATTAAATTAACGCTGCAAGAGCAGAGCTCGAGGCATGAAGCATGAGGCATGAGGCATGGAGAAGCTGCAGTTGCAGCTGCAGGCGATGCCTTTCGATCCATACTCGATCCGACTCGGGATCGTATTCGTATTCGTATTCGTAATTAACTTGTTGCCATAATTGCTCACTTTTTGCATTTGTGTTGCATGTCACACGCTGCACGTGCTGCAAGCGTCGAGTCGAGTAGAGTAGAGTAGCGACGAGTGCCACAAATGTGTTGTGTAGTATAAGAAGTCATTACACACCTCTTGACTTTATACAATCGAACACACACACTCTCAGGCAGACTGAATGACCCTTATAAGCGACAAAACGGTAACGACGTGACTTTTATTATGCACACGAGACAGTGGAGAGAGGGGCAGAGGGGCAGAGGGGAGCTGCATTTGGCGCCGCAGCAATTAGTTATCAAAGACGTCGCGCATTGACAAGCTAAAGTCAAAGCACTCTTCGTCGAGCCACCCAAAAATACGAAGACAAGGGAAAGTTCCCTCTACAGATTCGATTCGATTTACACATAATAAAGCCATATATATATATAAATGACTCACGACAAAGCGAGACTTACACGCAGTTCTCTCTTCTTCTTCTTCTTCTACTATATATAAACCTGTGACTCCTGTAAAGTGATGTGGCTCCCTCGTCTGCCTTTTTGCCTCATCCATCAGTTAAAGCTGAGGCAAATATGGTTGACCAGTTGGATCAGGATTCTGACTACAGCGGCAACGCCCCAAATCGTGGCAGCGTGTGCCAGCCAGACAGCGCGCGAAAGAGAGAGAGAGAGAGAGAGAGAGAGAGAGAGAGAGCGAGGCGACACGATATTAAAACGTAGCCCAGCCAAACATTGATCCTTATCGACATGTCAGAGAAGTCAGCAGCTACACACCACATCTTTGCTTCACCCCTTGCCCCCTTGCCCCTTTGCCTGACTGCAATTGGTAGCCAGAACAGCAGCAGCAACAACTTAACACGAGGCTAAAACAACACGCAACAACGCAACGCCAGGCGAGGCGAAGCCAAGAGATCAATGGATACAAGGAGCCGAATACAACTTAGCTACACACACACCTGTGTATGTTTGTGTGTGTGTGATGCAGCTAAGTGCAGTTTGTATATGACTATGATTAACTCAAATTGAAACTTGAGACTCGACTCTGCAACTATCTATATTAACATAGTATTAAAGAGAAGACAATGAGTTGCTTCTATGCCTTGCTGAACTGCATATTCTATCAGCTATTATTACAGCAAAAGAGTTAAAAGTAAAATTACAATACTGTCAATTAAGTTTAATAGAATTTTAAGCTGAAGCTTTAAGCACTTAAAGCACTTTACAATGTAAAGTTTCCTTAAATAGAACATTTTATAATTAAACTCGCTACCAATAGGAAATGTAAAAGTCTGAAGAAGGCATCTTTCAACAAAGTTGTATTTTAACTCTTTATAATTCATAAATAAGCACACTTCAAAGCTATCCACATTACTTGACTCACTCTTAAATTCCCCACAAATGATTGCAGTCTTCAAAATTGAATCCAAAAATGCTACTAACCAAAAAAGGGAACAAACGTGTTAAGAAATTAAACAAGTTAATAAAATTCTAACTTAGAGCAACCAATAATACGTTCAAAATTACAATCGATTCTGCTGAAGCTATAAAACAAACTCCTGCAGTGCAGCGTGAGTTGCCAAATAATCTTAGAGGAAGAGCTTAAAACTTGCTCTAAAGTCTCAGTCTCAAAAGATCGCTTTGTTAGTACTCAAGTGACGATTGATAGAAATAGATATTTGTTTAAGTGAGCATGTGATAAGATTGGCTTGGCTTTGACTTTGACTTTGGCTTTTATTTTCGGAATTTCGAGCAGTTATGAAGAGATTTCTAGTATGCATATCAGATCAGATGAGCAGATCGAACGCTCGACTAACCGACTATCGAACTTGAATGCATAATTTAAATCGAATATCAAACTAATTAAATAAGCATAAAAATCTAGAGGGCATTATCTACGCCTCCTTAGCTTATCTATCTACATGTGTTGGCTCCTAAACTGTGATTGTCGTTGTTGTTGTTGTCTTTTGACCATTTGAATGCGGCCCCTACGCAGCTGCTAATGAGCTGGCCAACAGTTTCTTCTTTTGTTTCTCTTCTGCTGTCTGTTGTCTGCTGTTTGCTGTTCGATGTGTAGGTGTTTAGCGTGTAAGATTAGATTAGGCTAATCAGGCAGCGAGATCTCAACTCTCACAGCCAGCGAACATCAAACGCAGCTCCGTCACAGCTTCAAATGCCGAGGCGTAACTACAGCGAACCCCTTCCTCTCTTCCCTCACTCTTCTCCCTCCTTTGTTAGACGCTGCACTTAGCTACTTGGTATGGAGTACGAATAGAGAGCAGTTGCCGCTAATTGCCGATAATTAACTCGAGGCTCTCGACGGCATCGGCATCGAAATGCGATTTATAATTTCTGCTCGCAACAAATTAAAATTACCAATGGCAAAGCATTTGTGGCATGCCACAATCTGACAAGCGCAGAACAACATCATAAAAATATGTGCGTCTGCAGCGAATGCTGCAAATCGAGAGTGCACGACTAACCAATTCTCTGTGAAACAGGTGGAGATTTAATCTACCTGATTCTGACTATAAAAGGAGAACTTTATCATAACAAATTATAGCATAAGTTGGCTAGATATTCTAAGAAGATTAACCGATGATCTGTGAAAAAAGAGGAGTATGACAATTTGAAAATATTCTGATAGAATTTCAGTTCTAATCTTCCAAGTTCTAACTGCAAAAGGAGTACTTTATTGAGCAATACATCCTATACAATTTTAGCTAGCTAGATATCTTAATTGTTATTAGCTAGATGAGTTCATTAATGAAATGAACACAATACTCTAAAAGAACTTTTGAATTCAAGTTGTTAACTGACAAATTGTAGCCTATGAAGATTAAACTTTATTAAGAAATGTACTGCCAAATTATTATTTTATTTATAAAAGTTGAGTTGATTAAGAGTTTGGCCAAAGATCACTTCATAAAGTTAGCAAAATATTCCACCAAGGCAATATAAAAAGAGAACTTTTGAATTCAAGTTTGAGTAGATAAGTTTATATAAAAATGTACTATCAAATTGTTGTCTAATTTTAAATTAATATCTTAAGAAGTCTTCTCATCTCAATTGATCAACTGTTAAGCCGATTGAAGTGCCTGCTTCAACTTGTTAAAGACGCAATTGTCAAAATATTGACGACATATCAGTATACTTTTAAAGTGATAGATAGATGGCGGATGGAATATCAATTACAGTCGTGTATGGATCACATATATGTCGAATTGAATCCATAAATGTTTTCTGTTAAATAAACTAAAATAAAGACACTCGAAAGCTAAGCTGACACAATCGAATCCAAAGTTAAAAAAAGGAAGTAACATTCATGTTTTACAGGGTATATAAATACCATATGTGAAATGAAATAGGCCGCAAAGTCAGCTAAGCAACTGAGCAGCTGCTGCTGCTGGAGGAGACTGAAGCATCGATTGGGGGGACATTTTTAGGCGTGCCCAAAAAGGAGCAGAAAAGCAGGTCACTAATTTGCCATTTAGGCTGGCATTTGTGGCATTTGGTGACAGGCCCAAAACGCCGCTGCAAAAGTTCCAACTTAATGGCTTAATGCGGCAGTTCAGCTCTTCGGAATCGGAGTTGAGCAGAGAGCTGATAATTAACAATTTCAGGTGCCATTTTGAGCTGGAACTTTTGAGCTCTTCGAACTTGAAAGATTTTGTGCAGATTTCGCAATTTACTGTGCCTGAAGAAATCTTATTAAGTTTTGTTTGTTTTCATCATTATTTTCACGGCTGATCGCTGATCGTCGATCGTCGATCGCCGTTGATCCGTTGCCCATTTTCGGCCATTAAGAGTGAAAATCTTGTGTAAATCGAATTATTTGTAATTTATGGTGTGGCAGTTGTTGAATAAATGGAGGTTATTACCAGGCCAACAACTGGCAACGAGCCACCCGTTCCCTTCCCTCCCTCCGTCTCTTTCACTTGGCCTAAACCAATAACCATTAAGCGTGCTAAAATCAATCGTCTCCTCCCTCAGCTTTGGCATCCTCAAGAGCCAAATCCTCCTCTCAGTTAGCTTGTGGTTGCAATTTGCAGACGATTTGCGGTTCATACTTTTGCGGTTGTATATCTAGATATATATATATTGAAGTTTGTATGTAACAAAGACACAATATGGCGGTTTGCCGTGGCGTGGCATGATGCACAGAGTCTCGAGAGTCGAGAGACTCAAGTTGAGAGCCAAACTGGTTCAAAGAGATTATCGATTTTCAATTACCAGGCGAGTGTGCGGCTAAGTAGTTTGGTTTTTGTTTGGTCTAGCAATTTTCGTAACTGCAGCTCCAGACTCCAACTCCAACTCAAACTCGGACTCAAACTCAGACTCCAACTCGGACGTGGATGTGGACAGACGATGGTTATATCAACATACACCGGCTACAAACAACTATTTAGCCAGGCACTGAGCAACAGGGAAGCACTTTGCCAATTCAAATTGCAATTGAACTTGAACAATGGATGGCACTCGATGCGTTTAGCTCAAGACTTAACAGTTGCCCAAACCCAAAGAAATTTATTGAAGCATTTGCTTCTAGCTTTTAGCTCTTATTATTATTACAAATTGCGTACTTACAATTAGCAGAATCTGAAATGAAACGAATGCAATGTAAATTAATAATGTGACGAAAATTTATAAGTAGGAAGAAAATACATATATACGATATAGTAAAAAAAGACCAGTTAAAAAAAATTTATTCTTAAGCAAGAAACTTTAAGAACAAATTCTAAAAACTTAGGAAACTTTAGTTTGAAAAATGCCAATAATTACAAAATAAGACCAGAAATATTTGATTAGGGCAAGAAAATTTTATAATCCATCAAAATTCCTATAAAGAGTTTATCTAACTTTTTATAGAGGACATCAAATTCTTCATAATGTAAATTTTGCATGATTTTTATGAACATTACATTGTATTAACCTTCATGTTGTTCATGGTATATATGGATCTTATTTACTTGAATAATTGGAGTAATTATTTTATTTTTTGTAATAGGAAAAGTTTTTTAAGTTATATGTTCTTCGAGGGGGACAAATAGTTTTAATATTACTTTAACTTCAATAATTAATAAACAAAAGAAATGAAATTAAACTGATTGGGCAACTTTAAAGAACCCAAAAGCAAATAAGCTAGATTTTTTATGAATGATCTGGTTGAATTGCTAAGTAAGCACACGCTTAATGTTTAAACATAAGATTCAAGTATTCATTAAGTTAAAATTCAGTTGCAGTTTCAAGTTAAACAAAGTATTAATTAAGTTTAAGCAGCATATATAATACGGGGTAATAAAAAATGTCACACTTTAAACAATGAAATAGAGTAGTACAAAAAAAAAACACAAAATTTATTCGCAATTCTATTTAAGAGTTTAAGCAAAGCTAAATTATAGTGTATGCTAAACTTCTCCATCAGCATTTAAACTGATAAATAAAATGAAGTTTAGCATACCCCATAATTCCAAAAGCTGCTTAAATCAGCAAATCAATCGAGAATTAAATGCAGAACTTAATAAAGCTTTAAATGTGGACTAAAGCTCTAATGCAATCAACCATTAGATCAGGACTTAATTGAGCTTTACAATTAGATTAAAGCTCTAATGCATTTAAGCTCACTTCAAATCAAAATCAATCTAAAGCTAAACGTTTTTTTTTGGCATACATCAGGATCTAATTGAGCTTTACAAGTAGATTAAAGCTCTAATGCAATTAAGCTCTCTTAAATAGCGAGTCTCGATGGTTTGCAAACCTGTCGGCTAGTGTAAGGCGATATGCGATAAGAAGCGATCAGCAAGCAAAAAAGAAACAACGTCAAGGAAATTAAACAAATTAAGTGCGACACTCGGCAGCGTGTTCCCAACGGCAACATACAGGTATCTGAGTATATATATACATATATCTCAAAGTATATACGTATGTTGGTATCTTATCTATCAAATCGTTTAACATTTATAACCCGTTTGCCCCGTTGTTGCTCTCGTTGAAGTCGTCGCCTGTGTATCTATGAATGAAAGCGGTTTTTTTTTTTGTTGTTGGTGTTCGTTGCCTTTGTTTTTGGACGTGTGTGAGATGCGACGTAATCAGCGAGCTAATCCCAGAGGCGGACAGACTGTGAGAAGACACAGCGACGATGAAAGCGGAGGCAGCTGCCTTAGCTACTTGGCCAATCTGTGGGCTATGCTAATCGCTTGACTTATAATTAATTAATTAACCAGTCAGAGATAGTCAGCCGACAGATACTAGTTCAGATGCGATAGTCGAACGCTGCACGGTGAAGTTGCACAGCAGTGTACACTGTCAAGTTCGTTGCCTAAGTCTTTTGTCTTTTGTTCACTTCGCGTCAGAAATTTAATCAAAAAAAAAAAAAAAAAAAAAGTGTTCATAAATGCAACGAACGAAAATTGCGCTTTTAATGACAATAATTTGCGTAATGGATTTTCATGTTTTCGTAATTGAATTTATTTTAATTTAAACCAAATTGCGCGACGCGAGAAGCTTCAGCTTCAGCTTCAACTGCAACTGCTTCTTTCGCTCTATATAATTTTATATATGCGCTCACGCCGTCCGCTACGCTAATTGATTATAATTCTGTCAGTCGCCACCAGAGACGAGAGGATACGTTGGCCATGGACTTGCAACCTGGCAACGCCTTTGTCCATGACTGATCGCTGCTGTTTTGCTTCTGCTCCACATTTCGCGCATTATTTTCGCGCTCGTTACATGCAACATGAGGCAGGCAGGCAACAGGCAACAGGCAGCATCATCAACATCTTTTTGATGCATCACTAGGCTGGCAGGTGTTTTGGTATCGATCGCTCAGCCTCTTGATAAATACTTGTACACCGCAGCACCTTCTTTTCCTCCTACCCCTCCCCCTCCCCCCTCTCTTCGCCCCTCTTGAGAGGTGTCTGTCGAATTGTTGCTGCTGCATTTCATAATACACATTATGCCGAGGCGATGACTTCCGTTGCAAGTGCCCCTTCTGGCTGTTGCCACAATTTACTCTTTATGAATGTCAATGGCTTTTTAATTAATTGCCCTTGCGCGCCCCCCCCCCCCCCCCCCATCCCCTTCCTTTTGCTGTAGTTTTGGTGATTGAAATTGCTCTCTCCAAATTACGGTTAGAGCATCGATTTGTCGACTCGTTTTATGCGATTTTTCATGAGCGCAAATGCAAAAACCCGACTTCTTTTTGCTTCTTCTGCTCTCCCGTTCACATAAATCTTCAATTAATTATCGCCAATTAATAAAATCCGCTGCGATCGTTAAATATGGCGACTTTTATGCGCCAATCAAATAATTTCGAAATTTCATTTTTAAAACTCATTACGCTACACTCCGGTTAGAAGATATGCCAGCGAATCGCAATAAAATAAATAAATACTTTAACGATTTTTCGTTGAATTAATTCATATTTGAAACACGAAATTTTATGCAGATGAATCTAATAAAAATCTCTATCGAACATTTCGTTTTATAGCTGACTTTATCTATCAAAAGAAATGTTTAGTTATTTTCAAAATTATTCAAATTGAAGCCCAGGGTATTTGCCAGTTGAGCAACTCTTGTTGATGTGCTGAATTCTTGGCTTGCAGTTAACAGGACTACTTCGTTGCTCGCAGTTCATTAAAGGCGCTTAAATTGTATTTCATTGTGGGCACAAGGCGTGGCTCCCTTCTCCCCCCAAACACCCCGCTGCCCCTCCCCGCTTTATGCGCCAGGTGAAGTGATGCTGAGCGCCAGAAGCGCACAAATCCAATTTAAATGCAGCACAGCTACGAAGATCAAGACGAAGATGGAGATGGAGAGTCAAAGTCGAAGACCGAAGATCGACCCCCTGTGCGTCTCATTGTCGTAAATCACACATTAAAATATTTATTTGTATTTTTACTTGTTTAAAAATTAGTTAAAAGCCCGCGGCGAGTCGAAGAACCGCGACCAAGACCGAGACTGAGAAGATCGACTCCGAGACCATGGCCAGAGACTTAAGTAAAGTTGAACTTGGGCTTTTGTTATGTGAGTGAATTTTAATTTCCTTTTTATGATATTTTAATTTATTTGAGCGTAAATCAAAAGCATAAACGAGCCCAGCTCCACAGTCAGTCGATCCCAGTTGCAGAGGCTGCACTTTTAATAAATTAGATTACGCAGCCCAAAAACTGAAGAGAGCAACAGAGAGAGAGAGAAGAAGAGGGAGGGAGAGAGAGCGAGTATCTCGGCGGCGCTTGCTTAGCGCGAACTGCATAAATCTTGCAGGCCAAGAAGACTCGCAGCTAATACTAAGCAGAGCTGGAAAACACTCTTTGGTATGGACTTTGGGACACGCCATGACCAAGATTGCTTTTTCACAGCTTGTGGTACGTCCGGCTGTTTATTAATTTGACGTTTTGCAGCAGCAGTTGCAGCCAAGAACAGCCAAGAACAGCTTTGCAGTTAACACCGCAACAATTTGTATACAATTTCTTGCTTGGTAGCCCTTTTTGGTAAGTGGGCGTGTCACCACCTCCCACAGCAATTAAGCAACGATGCTCGATTTAAAAGGCTTTCAGCTTTCATCTAATTTTATGCCGGCTAACAAAGCTCCGCGTAGCGCCATCTACCGCGCAACATGTGCTCTACAACTTAAGCTGACGCTCTAGTGCTGGCCAGCAGGTGGCGCTAAACTCTTATACGCTGTAAAGTATGCAACACTTTTACATCGATTGCAGTTCGATGTTAGTTGTAAGAGCTCAGCAGTCTGTTAAACATGTTCGAGCCCCTCTTCGTCAAACGTGTTGGTCGATAGCACTGGAAGTGTTCACTTACACAGGGGTAAGTGTTAGCAGCCAAAGAATGAACTGCTAACAGACATGTAATAACTGGATGACAAGGTTAACAGCGCGCTGTTAACGCAGGATTAACAGACATGTTAAGGCAAGCAATGCTTAAAGCTTAAACTCAAAAGAGATAATTGATAAGTTAAAATTTAATACAATAAATAATTATTAAGTTTTTAGAGGGCAATTTGTAAAGTAAATATTTAAAAAATTTATTTAAGATGACTCTAACGAAAATTGAATATACGTTTAAGTGAATAAAACTTAAACTTTTGCCAGACAAATTTGCAATTATATTGCACAAAATCCCGCTGACAGCGGCATCCTCTTATTTCATGTGAGGGATGTGAAAGGGCGGCCAAGGGCGGGACAAACTGTTGACAGTGAATGCTGAAGAAGACGACGACGTCGGATAAGTTAATGTAGAATCTCTGTTCGTTTTAAAAGCATATGAACCTATGTTGTTTTTATGCCTGAACACTTTCGACTGCAAGCCGTAGAGCCAAGGGGTATAAAAAGGGATGCGGACGTGGTACGTGGGGTTGTTGGCGTCTCTGAATTTGCATAAAACGAAGCAGATTTCGCTAACTAAGTAGTTAGCGGACTTGCAGCAGCATTTTCACTTGCATATGCACTGACGATAATGCGACACATGCCCCCGCTTTTTCTCCCCCACCACTTACTAACCACGTCCAGTCATGTTACTGGGAAAAGAGTATGGAAAGGGGAGGGGCCACAATGTCATGGCTGCATGCGTGTCTAAGTAAGCACATGAGTCCCAAAGAAATCTATGCGAAATCCCGTCAACTGTGCGCATCTAATATTATGTGCAATCCCATCTTCCGTCTAAAATTAAGCTATTTTATTAGCTGGCTTATCGGAAAGCTCTTTGGGGATATGTTACTTTTCCAATCCAAAAAATATGTGCCATCGAAAGGGATAAATTAGAGAATTATAAGATGCTTGCTTGCATGATAAATTCGACAGTCAATCAATAAGTCAGTAAAAGCTATAAGTAAAAACACTTTCAGTTCGAATTTGGGAAAAGCACAATCAAATTTTGTTAAATCACTAAGTTGGTAAAAGGGCTAGTAAATTGATGAATCACATGAAAATTTATATAGAAATAGATATAGAAATAGTTTATTTGGCAATAAATTGAATGTGACGCAGTTTTATGAGCGAGTATTCGTATTCGTAATCATAAAGTACATTCTAATGAACATATTCAAGTATGTGCAAGTACATTAGCTCCATCTTGCTAAATTCCTTCTTCAGGGGTTTGCTTCTCGTTCTTCCTCATTCTCATTCCTCTCTCTACTGCTTCGATTCCTCATTCACAGATTAACTCTTATTTTTCCTTAGGGCATTCATCATTGTTTTTATCGTCTTTGGCTTCGTTGTCTGCATCGTCTTCCTCAGCTTTTTCATCCTCTTTAAGTGTCTCCTTTTCATTTTCTTGTTCTTTCGGCTGCTCACTTTTCTCCTTTTTTTCCTGCTGCCCTTCTGCTGGATAGGGTATCGCTCGTAGTCGTTGCACCATATCTTCCAGGGATTCAGATTCGTTCTTCGGCGCATCCGAGACCTTTTCCTGCTCCACTGTAGTGCTGTTGTGGCGCTTTTTGGTGGCATCATCGTGACGCAGTGCCGCACAAAGCTGAGCAACCGGCTTCGAGCCCTGACTCCGATTTGAACTGGTCATTGTCTTGGGTATAGCACCGGTGGACTGCTGCTGAATAGCCAGCTGACTGGATGTTGTGGTGACAGTAACACAGCAGGCAGCTTCATCGGTAACCTCGCCCACGTTATCCACAATGCAAGTGCTGGCAATGCTGCTGCTTGTGGCCTCCTCTGTGGGCATCGCTTGCTCTACCAATTCCGCCTCCTGTCTGCGATTTGCCTCCCGTTCCGCTATGCGATTAATCATCGCAGTGCCACGCTCCGAAGTGTTGCTCAGGCGTGCGATTAACTCGTTGCCTTGTTGCTCCAGACGTCGCAAACGCTCGGCACGATTGGCAGAGACCCGCTCAATGTCCTCCAGGCGCTGTTCGACTGTCAAAGAGATGCTGGTCACCGTTTCAGCTGTTGGCGCTGTTGGAGTAGTTTCTCTGACCTGAGGCTGCTGCTCCCCATTATCATGTCGTTCGTGGAGGGTATCCAATCGGTTGGCTAGACTCTCGCCACGTTCCGTATTCCTAGAGAGCTGTGTCAACAGTTGTTGGCTCTCCTGCTCCAGGCGCTGCAGACGTGCAGCTCGACGTGACGTATAAGCTTCCTCTTCGGCGGTGAGTGGCGACTGTGATGTTGAAGGCTGCTCCTGGACGGTTGCCTGGACTGCTTCCTCCTTGGGTTCTTCCTCCGTGTTGCTCTCAAAGCTAGCCTCGCGACTCGGTGCACGGCGTATGCGGTCTAGTGATTTCTTTAGGTAGTGTCCGCGGTCTGTAGTGCGCTTGATCCGCGACAACAACTGACGAGACTCCTCCTCCAAGCGACCCAATCTCTCCGAGCGCTTACGTGTGTATTCCTCTTCGCGTGGCGTCAAGCTGCCTGTCGCTGGTGCGGAGCTAGCACGCGTCATTCGCTCCAGGCGCTTCCGATTGATGAACTCATCCAAGGGCACAGCATGTTGGGCTGGTGAAATTTCGTCCTGGAAGCGACAGAGCTGTATCTCGAGACGTTCGCGATTGCCGGAGGTCTCCAACACCTGCTGAATGAGCGACTTGCACTGCTCCTCCAGCTTTTGAATGCGACTAGCGGTACCCGCATCGGTTGCAGGACCAGGTGAAGATGCGTCAAGTTCAAGCTTGCCTCGCTGTCTGCTGCGTGAACTGTGCGTAGCCTTGCGCACAGCGCCGCGGGAAGTCGACGCCACATCCTCCGTGTCATCGACCAGGTCATCATCGTCAGCTACATCTTCGATCTCATACTCACGCCAGCCACAAGTGGGTGGAGCGCTGTTCCAGCGCAGCACAATCTCTTCGCCCTCATCTTCTTGGGCAGCTGCCTGCCGTCCCGGAGATGTACTCTGCATGCGCTTGATTTTACGTGTGTGCTCGAATTGATCCCTCAAGTGCTTGCGTCGGCAATGGCCCGACGAAGAGGGCTCCAAAGCTGCCGCAGTTCCCATTGCAGCAGCTACTTTATCACCATCCGCAACACGAGCGGAATCCTCATCGGACTGCGGTCCAGAGTCACTGTAACCGCTTTCCGCCGAGTGATTGGCATCCTCGAGCTTGCGACGCGCAAACTCGCGACGCCAATCGTTGCACAGCTCCTGGCTCTCATCGTGCTTGGCCCGGGCCAAAGCCCACTTGCGACGACAGTACTCCAGCTCATCCTTAAGCTCGCTAAGCAAGCGTCGCTTCTGCTGCAATTGATAGCGCAGAATTTGCTCCTGGGTATGCAGCTGTCGATGCTGTCGCTGCATTTTGCCCACCAGATGCCAGGTCTTTGTTAGCTCTAAGCTCACGGCACTCAAACGTTTCTCCTGCTCGTTGAGCCTGTTATCCAGATGACAGTTGAGAGTCTTGAGTCGATTCGTCTCCTTCACCAGCGACTTTTTCTCCATAATCAGATCCTAGATTGAACAACGCCAAAGGACAATTTAATTGCAATTCATTTCATTAAAGTGCTGGACAACGGAGCGAGAAATATGTATGAGCAATCTAGTTGAATAGCTTAGTCATCGGTTCAAGTTTTCCTACCAAAAACTCAGCTGATAAATTAACTCCGTTTAAAGTACCTTCTAAAGTTTCCTTTTAAATTTTACTCTACTTTGGCCACATTTTCTTTATAAATCAGTATCTTTCCACAGGAATTATGCTTTAATATTATTATCAGCTTTGCTAAGCTTAGTTCTGGTTAATTAGTTAATTTGTAAAGGCTTCGTTATGGAGTTTCCTAGCTTATCAACCGACTGACCGCTCGATGCATTGCTGCTAATCCGCAAGCCTAAAAGTATGCAACATGTTTTGTGCTTGCCAACTGACCGATAAATTCAATTATGCGCACAACAAAACTGACTCCCACTTTCACTGCCTGTCTGCCCGCCTGCCTGCCTGCCTTCCCACCCATCAACCGTCGGGGGGAAGCAGGAGCACAGAACGTCAGCAATAATGAAGCGACTGCAGGTTAAACTGCTGCTGGACTCCCGCAGTCTGCCTCGGCCTGTCTGCTGCACTTCACTAAATAAAGCGCTTAAGTGAATAATGCAAAACTTTGCAACAGCCTCGGCCTCGGCCTCGGTCCTAGTTTTGGTGGCACGTTCAGCGCCAAAGCAGGAACTGCTGAGGGCATTTGGGGGAATGCTGCACTTCATCAGCTAACCGGATATGACAACTAACAAGCCCGATTGTCCGCAGCACTTGAGCGCAACACAGTAACAACATTGCTTCTCCCAACTCACCTTCAGCTTGATGTAGGTCTTGCTGACGCTCAGCTCACCAGCCTTAGCTCCTACTCCCACTCCTGCTCCTGATGCTGTTGCTCCTGCTGTTGTGGCTGACACAGCTGCCGGCAGCTCTTCAAACTGCACGCGCTCAATTTTGTGGTGACTCAAGAGCTCCATCAACACTTTCCAAACTTTTGGCAAGTTGCCAATGATTTCTTGCGCCGTGGCAACTTTGCCCATAATTTCAGGCTCATGGCATTTTAACGAAGCCGCAGCTCCAGCTCCAGCTCCAGTGCCTCCACTCTGCCTTCTCTTTCCCTTTTTGGCGCTTGGCTCCCGCTTCACACTGTCGGTGATGTCCTCGTTCGTGACCTCAACAGCAGCAGCAGCCGGGTCTCCTCCTGCTTCTGGCGTTGGCGTTGCGCTGCGACTTTTGTCGCTTTCCGCCGGTTGTCCGGACTTAGCCGCTTGCTCGACGAGCTCAAAGAGCAATTTGGGCAACGTGGCACCATCGCTGCAGCTGCCTTCGGCTTGGGTCATTTCATTCAACAGATCGCGATTCTCCTCCAGCATTAGGGTCAAGCGATCGATATCCATATTGTGTTTGCCATTGAAACCCATCACCAGCTGGCTAAAGAGCTGAGAGAATTGAAAGTGAGTGTAGGTCCGCATTGAATTGAATAAACTATTCCTACCAGATTGACGGCGCTCACTTGCTCCTTGAGCACGCGCTTCTCGAACTTGTGTTCGCCGCATTCCTCGCGTAACTTGGCCAGCTCCTCATTGGCTGTTTCCAGCTCCTTGTTGAGCAGCTGATTGCGCTCCTCGAAGCTCTTTGTTCTGCAAATTGAATAAGACAACTCAGTGGAGGATGCTTTCCGTATCTTTGCCACTTACTTCTCCTGCTCGGCAATCAGTTCGTCCTTCTTGATCGAGATCAAACGCTGTAGATTCTCGTACTCCGCAGCTGCGACTCTTTGACGCTCCTCGTACAGTTGTCTCAGCTGTCGTATGTTGACCAACTGACGCTCGTATTCCTGTCTCAGATTGTTGGACATGATTTTCATCTCGCGCTCACTGAACGAGTTCTCAATCTCCTGAAGTTTCATCTTGAGCTAAGAGTAACGTATTTAGTTAAACTATCTTCCACATTCAGTTGGCTAGCTAACCTGTGCACACTGCTCCTCCTTGACGCTGAGCATCTGCTTGCAACAGCAGATGACCTCCTTGAGTGTGCCCACCTGGCGTTGCACCACCTCCACCTCACCCCGAAGCGACAGATTGTCCGCATTGGCCAGCTGCAGTGCAAGCTGTGCATTGGCCAGTTCAATGTTGGCATGTCGACTGCGGCTGCTCGGATTCTCATCATCCTCATCTACAGTCTGCGACTCCGTCTTCACTTCCGCCTCGGATTCTTCCTCCGTCTCTGTGGCAACCTTGGGCGGCTCTCCCGCTTTGTGGCGCAATCGTTGATTCTCCGCCTGCTCGGCAGCCAATTGTTGACGCAATTTGGCCATCTCCTCACGCATATTCTGCACTGCATTCAGTCGAGCCTCTCGCTTGCTCTGCAACTCCTCCTTGAACTCCTCAAGCGATTGTTCACGTTCAGTTTCCGCTACAGTTTCTCCTGCTGCCGCCTCGTTCATGGCTGTTGTTGTTGGCTTCTCCGTCGGCAGCTGCTGTAGAATTAGATTCTCGTGCTCGATCTCAGTCCAGCGCGGCTCGTCATCCGACGTTGGCGCCGATTCATTCGATGTCTGCGTGGACTCGGCATTGCCCATTCTTGCCGAAGAAGAACAAAGAACAATCCGCTGGTAGTATATGTGAAATGCAGTCGATTTATTGCACTTGTTGTTTACTTTGTGTTGTCGATCGTTTGGCTTTAATGCGACTTTTCTTTTAGTGCCCCCAAAGAGGCAGAACGAACACAAAGAACTGCTGCCAGCTGCGTTCTCCTTCCTCTCTGGTCTCGACGATCAGTTGATCCCACTGCGGTTCGTTTTAACTTTAACACAACACAACACAACAAAAAGAACGCAACGCAACACAATCTTGGCACAAAAACACGCGCTATAGAATTCGCAGTACAATAATTCTACAAGTATATATGTTCGATCACACGCGCGATTTCGCAATATTTATTGACTTTCACTTTTTACTAGCCAACAGCCAAAAACTTGGCCGCATTTCAAAGAAGTCGCCCCCAATTCACAACTCTGCGACTTCTCCAAAAGCAACTATATCTATATATACTTATATATATAGTATAGGTATAGGTAGAGGTCTTAGTTTGGCTGTCTAAGTAAATCTATAGTATACATATGATAATGTATATATATGTATGCTAGCGCGTCGTTGGAAAATTTTCAATTTTTCTATCCGTCGTTCGTAGGAACTTTTCACACGGCCAGCTCGCAGAAAACTGAGCGCTCTTCTAATGTGTTTGGCTATTTTTAACCAACCAAGAAAATTAATTTCTCCCTCTCTCACTCTTTCTCTCGGAAAATGCTTTTCTCACTGCACTATCAACACAAAGCTTCCCACACTCAGCGATCTTGCTCAGTTGTACATATTTCATCAGGACTCTCTCTCTCTCTATGTTTCTACATATTTATTCCCGAACTCCTTGAATTATGTGTCCAAGTCGAGAGCCTATGTTATGCATTTTAATTAAATTAAATACCGAACATGTCACATGCATAAAATATGTTTAAATTTAGATGGACACGTCAAGTCGATCTAGAAGCATTCTGTCTAACAGAGAAATAAAACAGTTGCCACATTTGATCAAAACAAAATAAGTTCTGAAGCGTGTCAGCACTTTTTTTTTCTTTTCAGTTTTCTGTTTTCTTTACCTTGGCACTGAAATTTATGCAGAAATGCTGCAGCGATAGATTAAAGATCATCACATTGGGGCTACTAAACAAATATTATTATGATGAGAAAGTTCTTGGGAACGATGAAGCATGTGTGCATTTGCTTTTCTAAGAGTATCCATTGATACTCTATCGAATGTCAGACAAAGTCACTTTGAATTGTCTTAGAATTTAGATTTCTTATTTAGTATAAATATCAAACTGATCTAAATTTAACTATTTGAATTAATTATATTAAGAAGAATTACTCACTTTTATTTGGGAATTCCCAATGATGATAAAAATTATTAACCCTTGAGGAAAATCTACAAAAAAAAGATTAAATAAAACTAGTCATATATATACAGAGATTCTTAAAAGTAAGTCATTTAATTTTGAAATTAAAAATTATGAGGCAAGTAAACACATTTTTAAAACATCAAGGGTTGAATATAGCAATGACTATAAAGGGTTTCTTTTTATATGAGACATGCTGTGATGCAGCTTGTGTTGTTTGCATTGTTTTTTCAGATGCGCTCGCACTAAAGTTTGGCAAAAGTTTCAAATGAAAATGCATTTTGCAACAGATTTTCCACTGGCAACGGCAATTTTTTTGTTTTTCTACTATTTTTTTTTTTTTATTATTTTTTATTTCAGGGTAACTTGGCCATTGTCGACGGCATTTGGAAAAAGTGGGAAATACGCAGCAATGACTTTGAATGAGCAAAAGGGAGTGGGACACACATTTGCTAGGGTTTCCTGACGCTAAGTGTCGCCCTCTCCCGCACAGGCCACGCAGCATTGTGTTGCCACCGGGAGGCGACACACGCAGCGAAAGAGCGGGAAAGCGAGGAGTGGAAAGGAGACAAAAGTGGGAGACACTCGAGGAGACAGCTCAGGCTTGAAAATGAAAATCAACAATGCAATTTGCCATGTTGCCTCTTTGTTAGCCCAGCCAGAAAAAAAGCAGCTAGGAAACGGTTAAAGAACTGCTAAGCGACTGCGTTATACCCTTTCTAATTTTAATAAACAAATACATAATAAATTTGTATATAAATAAATCAACAACAAAGTTAATCGAAGTAATAAGTGTATTAAAATTAATAATGAACTTCGAAGCTACTCGTAACTCAAATTCCAAGCTCCAGCTGATTTACTATATGTTGTATCAATATACCTTGTGCTTTTCCGTCACAAACACAATGACAAACTCAATTGTCCCTTTTTGTATTTCAATACAGGAAGCTAGAATAAAAATAGAATGTATGCGACCAAAAAACTTGCGCAGCTTGCTAACCAGCCACGCCCATCGCCTGCTGTCGCCTCCTGCTGCTCACACTCCGCCTGATATACTCTTGATGTCTTTATCATCAAGTTTGGCCGAGATTGTTGCACCAGGCAATGTGCAGCAGCGAAAGTAACAAGCAAAGGAGCAAGGACAGTGCCAGCAAAAAGTTGACGCCACACAGTGGATAGAAAGAAGGGAGACAGAGAGAGAGAAAGAGAACTTAAGAAAATGTGCATTGTGTTCATTATAATGGAATAATAAACCGAAGCGCCGTCACTGCTCTCTGCTTGACAACAAAAACAACAACAACATCAAGAACTTGGCTTAGTTTGTCTTTGACTGGCTGAAGTTACTAATAATCAGTAGGAGAAGCTCTCAGAGTGAAACTCCAGTAGTTAATTAGACGAACGCTCGAACGAAAATCAGTGGCAGCTAATAATACACACCTCACAAGCAATTGAACAATGTAAGCGAAAGGACTTTTAGAGTTATAAATAATGCAACAAACTTGCGCATATTTTGTGGCCGAACAACAAGACAACAAGCAACAAGACAACGAGCTGACTTCATTAAGGAGCAACACGTTGAGACTTCCGACTTTTGCTTCATTTCCGTTGCATACATTTTACACATACAAATCGTTACAGGACTTACGTGCTTCTGCCGACAACTGCAAAGCTCACTGGAAGACACTTGAAAACACTTGCACATTTACATAATAAGCACAATAAAAAAAAATTATAACAAAAAAAAAACACACAACACACACTTTTCACTTTTCACTTTGCACATTTTGGCGCGGAACACTTGTTGCTTTTCCTGCAGGAAATCTCGCTAGCAGATGGTAACGGCTAAATTTTAAGCAATGCCTACGACACTGGAAGACACTTGAAAGCACTTGCACATTTGCATAATAAGCACAATAAAAAAAATTATAACAAAAAAACACAACTCTCACTTTTCACTTTGCACATTTTGGCGCGGAACACTTGTTGCATTTCCTGCAGGAAATCTCGTTAGCAAAAGGTAACGGCTAAAGTTTAAGCAATGTCTACGTCACAAATGTGGCACAACTATGCTCGCAAAGTCATAGTGACGTCACAGCGCTTCGCTTGTGGCGCAACCTTCTAAAATACACCGGGCAGCGCCACACAAGTTGGCAGCTCTGTCGATAAATCTCAACCGCTTTTATCGATTACTTGCACAGCACGTGCAACGGACGAGAGCAGCAGTTTGATTTTTTGTTTATGCTGTTTTCTCACATAAAATATTAAATAATGGACAAGATGAAGGAATATCCAGAGTTGACAAATGCGCGACCCGTATTCAAGAAAATACCCAAGTCGCTGAATAAGGTAAATAACATGTACAACAACATAACTCAAACCGTAATCGTTTCTTCTATTGACAGCATCTAGCGAACTTGGGAGCACCCCATGTGGACTCTTTCGATGAGATGTTGAGTGTAGGCCTAGACAAATTGTCCAAGCACATTATACCTCAACAGTTCCAGACATCTGCAGGCGAGCGTGTCAGAATTCATGTGGAAAACATTTGGATTGCAAAACCGGCGGTGCCAATGGATGTGATAGATGTGCGCACCCGGGAGATTTATCCAACAGATGCACGTCAACTGCATGCTACATATGGAGGCATGTGCAGCATACGTTTGGCTTGGAGTGTGAACGGTTTGGAAAAGACGCCCATCAACATGGATTTGGGTGAAGTGCCCATTATGTTGCGCTCCAGCGCCTGCAATCTGCACAAGGCCAGTCCAAAGGAGATGGTGAAGCATGGCGAGCACGACAGCGAATGGGGCGGCATCTTTGTGATACGAGGCAATGAGAAAATCGTGCGCATGCTTATTATGACGCGACGCAATCATCCCATTTGCGTCAAGCGCTCCTCGTGGAAGGATCGTGGCCACAACTTCAGTGAACTGGGTGTCATGGTGCAGACGGTGCGTGACGATGAAATGTCGCTAACGAATGTGCTGCACTATCTGAACAATGGCACCGCGCGCTTCATGTTCTCACACGTCAAGCGCTTGTCCTACGTCCCAGTTTGCCTGATCCTCAAGTGCCTGATGGACTACACCGATGAGCAGATTTACAATCGTCTGGTGCAGGGTTACGAGTCGGATCAGTACTATCTGAGCTGTGTGCAGAGCATGCTGCGCGAAGTGCACAACGAGGGCGTCTACACCTCGGCCCAGTGTCGTTCCTTCATCGGCACGCTCTTCCGCTCGCGCATCGCAGAGGTGCCGGAATGGTTACCCGATGAGGCTGTCACTGATTTTATAATACGCGAACGCATCATGACGCATCTGGACACCAATGAAGAGAAATTCCAAATGCTTGTCTTCATGGTGCAGAAACTCTTTCAATGCGCCCAAGGCAAATACAAAGTGGAGAACGTTGATTCGGCCATGATGCAGGAAGTGCTGCTCCCAGGCCATCTCTATCAGAAGTATCTGGGCGAACGCATCGAGATATGGCTGCTAAACCTGCGCAAATGTATGCTGAAGAAGCTCAACACCCCCGACACGCTCTTGACCAGCAGCATTATGACTCAATGCATGCGACAAGCGGGCGGGGTTGGACGCTCCATTGAATCCTTCCTGGCCACAGGCAATGTGAACACACGCACAGGACTGGGACTGATGCAGAACAGTGGTTTAGTCATCATGGCCGAGAACATCAATCGCATGCGCTACATGTCCCACTTTAGGGCCATTCATCGTGGCTCTTACTTCACCACGATGCGAACGACGGAGGCGCGTCAGCTGCTGCCCGATGCCTGGGGCTTCATCTGTCCGGTGCACACGCCCGATGGCACGCCTTGTGGTCTGCTCAATCACTTGACGCTCACCTGCGAGCTGTCCAAGCGTCCCGATCCCAAGCTGGTTCAGGTGAGTAACAAGTAACGAATGGACTGTTTGAAATCTAATCTAGTTATAATTCCTCTATAAGGTGGGAGATAATATTCATTCCCATTTGATTCAGAACAGAATATAGAAAACACTCTACTAATATCATCCTTTCCTTTTCGCTTCCTCAGGCCATTCCTACACGGCTTTTTGAGATGGGCATGTTGCCACTGACACATCACAACTATCCGGATGCTAAGCTGTATGTGGTGTTCCTTGATGGCAAGCATCTGGGACACGTTTTCCAAACCGATGCCAACAAAATAGTTGAAGACTTGCGCTATGCCAAGATCACAGGCGCAGTACCGCAAATGATGGAGATTGGCTACATTCCTTTCAAGAAGAATGGCCAATTCCCGGGATTATATCTATCCACTGGTCCCGCGCGCATGATGCGTCCGGTGTGGAACATCAAGTGGAAGAAGGTGGAGTACATTGGCACACTGGAGCAGGTGTACATGGAGATAGCCATCGATGAGAAGGAGATCTATCCAGAGTTCACCACACATCTGGAGCTCTCGAAGACGCACTTCATGAGCAATCTGGCCAATCTCATCCCGATGCCCGACTACAATCAGTCGCCACGTAACATGTACCAGTGTCAGATGGGCAAGCAAACGATGGGCACGCCCTGCCTCAATTGGCCCAAGCAGGCGGCCAACAAGCTCTATCGCCTGCAGACGCCAGCGACGCCGCTCTTCCGGCCCGTGCACTATGACAACATACAGCTAGATGACTTTGCCATGGGCACCAATGCGATTGTGGCTGTCATTTCGTACACGGGCTACGACATGGAGGACGCCATGATCATCAACAAGGCGGCCTATGAACGTGGCTTTGCCTACGGCAGCATCTACAAGTCCAAGTTCGTGGAGCTTTCCAAGAAGCAGAGCTACTTTGCACGCCATCCGCACATGCCGGAGCTGGTGAAGTACCTCGACACCGATGGACTGCCTCATCCTGGCACCAAGCTGAGCTATGGCTCTCCTCTTTACTGCTACTTCGATGGCGAGGTCTCCACATTCAAGGTTGTCAAAATGGACGAGAAGGAGGACTGCATTGTGGACAGCATTCGTCAGCTGGGCAGCTTTGAATTGACTCCCCGCAAGACCGTCTGCATCACGCTGCGTGTGGCACGTCCAGCGACAATTGGCGACAAGTTCGCCTCACGTGCCGGACAGAAAGGCATCTGCTCGCAGAAGTATCCCGCCGAGGATTTGCCCTTCACCGAGAGCGGTCTCATACCGGACATTGTGTTCAATCCCCACGGTTTCCCATCGCGTATGACAATCGCCATGATGATCGAGACAATGGCGGGAAAGAGCGCAGCGCTCCATGGTGGCGTCTACGATGCGACGCCCTTCCGCTTCTCCGAGGACAACACAGCCATCGATTACTTTGGGAAAATGCTCGAGGCCGGAGGCTATAACTATTATGGCACAGAGCGTCTCTACTCTGGCGTGGATGGACGTGAAATGACGGCGGATATCTTCTTCGGCGTTGTCCATTATCAGCGACTGCGTCACATGGTCTTCGACAAGTGGCAAGTGCGCTCCACGGGCGCTGTTGAGGCACGCACCAATCAACCCATCAAGGGCAGAAAGCGCGGAGGTGGCGTACGTTTTGGTGAAATGGAACGCGATGCGCTGATATCGCATGGAGCAGCCTTTTTGCTGCAGGATCGTCTCTTCCACAACTCGGACAAGACGCACACGCTGGTGTGCCACAAATGTGGCAGCATCTTATCGCCTGTCCAGCAGATTGTCAAGCGCAATGAGACGGGCGGTCTGTCATCCAAGCCAGAGACTTGTCGACTCTGTGGCGACAGCAGCGGCGTCTCGATGATCGAAATCCCATTCTCCTTCAAATATCTGGTCACGGAGCTGAGCTCGGTCAACATTAATGCCAGATTCAAGTTGAATGAGATCTAAGTACGTGGCTTTAGTTATCCATTTGTTGATATCCTTACTATAATATGCATTATACAAATATTTTTAATAAAGTTAACTTTTCCTACGAAAATTTTGATGAGTGCTGTAAATTATCAATGTAAAATTTACCAGAGATAGCAAATTTACTGATTTACAGGGGCGGAAGTGGGCGTGTCCAAAATTTTAAACAAAATTCCAATCGTGATTTTGTCATTTGAAATTTCGATAGATTTTATTTATTTAAATACATGTTTCATTAATTTTACAGTTAAATTCCTGCATTTGCTATATGTAGTTTGTTTCTGTTTTTTCGTTTTTCATTTTTTGTTGTTTTTGTTTTTTGTATTTGTTTTCAGTTAGTTGTATTTATTGTGGAATTTATTTAACAATTTAACTATTATTTACACCGTTTTAGAAAATCAATTTTCCAATTTGCATGCAAATAAAAGCTAGAAAAATGTCTTTGTATATTTTGTTTATTTATTCAAGTTATTCACGAATATTACTCATCATATTTGTATTTGTTGTATTTGTTCTTGTTGTGTTTTTGTTGTTTTGTTGTTTGTTATTTGCTTGCAACATTGTATGGCGCGCTTCATTGATGCACATTCGGGGGAATAGTTAATACTTGCTGATTGATATACATATACATATTATGCATTAATTAATATGATTATGTCAAACAAAATTGCAATTAGAATTTGAACTCGAATTCGAATTTGAATTTGAATTGATTTAAATTCCGAACAATATTCTCATCATAATATAGTTTATGTTTCTGTTTTGTTTTGTTTTTTTACATACATGTAGTATTTTTGTATAGTGTTTGTTATCTATGGTACATATATACGAAATAATACATAGTACAATGCTCAGGATCAATTCAAAATTTTCGCTATACGTATAATAATTTGTTTTCTTGTAATTTTTTTTTGTCCCTTTAATATATCATTATTTTGTATTATTATTACTTTTAGTTTGTTCAAGTTCAACAATGTATAATGTCATATATGTGTGTGTGTGTGTGTGTTTTTATGGTGTGTGTTATGTTTAATCGAAAAATTTGTATGCGATTTTCACCGTCTAATTATTTGTCTATCATTTAATGAGATTTTCTGCGCATCTGCTGCTGCTTCCTCCTTTTTTGTTTGCTTCTCCTTTCGTTCTCTCCAATCTCACAATCAAAAAACACTAAACATTGATTCAATTTTTTTTTTTGTTTTTCGTTTTTGCCATTATGCATTAATAATTTGTTGTTGGTTTTTGTTGATAACATAACGAATTGTGTATTTATATAGTAGTTATTATTTCATTCCATTTATAAATCGTTTACTGCTTTTCGCTTTTATTACAACAATATAGTATGTGTGTGTTTGTGTGTGTGTATATACTAGGTATATATATGTATGTACGTTCATATGAATCCGATCTATATATATGTATATATGTGTGTGTATATATATATATAGTAATATCCAACTGCTACTGCTTGTCATATAACATAATCTAATTATGCTTTTCTAATGAACTTTTTTGAGCTTAACATTTACAAAAAATTATCTCTCTCGTTAGCAAATTACAAAAAATAATAATAATTATTATAGTAGTATTGGAAATAGAAGGGGGGAGGGGGGAAATCAGACGCATTCTTTAACAACTAACGCGATCAATAAGAGAAATCATAAACGAAAGAACATGTGAGGGAGAAATATCTCGAAACTGCAGTGTGCTGAGAGATGCAGCTTATAGTGTATGTGTGTGTGTGTGTGCGGGTGTGTGGGTGTGTGAAGAGGTAAACATGTGGTAGTAGGCGTTGGCTGTGTGGGCGTGTCACGGAGCACATTGAAAATTAAGTCGCGCACATAGCTCGAGAGTTCGAGGAAACATTATGTCATATACTTTGCTTAGTATTCATTTTTTTTGTTTTTTGATATTTTCTCTAGGTGAATTTAAGATTGCGATCGTGGATTGTGCATTTGTGTGTGTGTGTGTGTGTGTGTTCAAATGGTTCTTGCTGCAGTTGTTCCAGTAGACATGTCTCCACCATGCATTGTGAAAGTGATTGCGCAATTGCTTAAAACTGATCCGACAATAGGTCGCAGATTTCTCGAGTCACGGTCTCCTTGCTGGCGCGTATGGTTAATCGGAACATCTGCAAACAAAATGTAAACATCGATTTCAGTCGAGAATGTGGCGTAATTTGGCATAAGGTGACTCACCTGTGCCTGCTTGTTGGGCTCCAGTCGCAGCAGGCAGCCCACCTGCTGTGATTGCGTGTGTATAATGCCCGCACAGACCATGTTGTCGGGATTGGGATCCACCTGATCCAGCAGCTGCATGCCAAAGCCCATCAGCTTGTTGCGTGCACCTGGCAGATCCAACGGCTGTGCCGCCTTGAACACCTTTTGCGCCCGCTGCTGTTCACTGTGTAAGCAAACAATAAACATTCAATTCATATATAGAATCTATAATTATAACACAATCTTCACTCACCCGCTTAGGTTCTTCCATCGGGCAAAGAAGGACTCGGCATTCATTTCGGTTGGCTCAAAGAACTTGTTCACCGTCAGCGGCAGCTTGATGCTGAACTTTTGCTGTGTGCCATTGTAGCGGAAGCTGATGTCAATGGTGGGTGCATCGGCATAATCCTCGATGCACTCGGCCGTCAGCAGCTGCTGGATTTGTGCGCCCGCCTCGAGCGTCGGCTCCACGGCCTTCATTTGCACATTCAACTTGAGTCCCTCCTCGGCATTCCACTGCAGCACAGGATTGAAGTTCTGCAAGAGGTATACCCCAAAAGGGAAGATCAATAATCAATGGCTACAACAATTTTGCTACAAGTGTTTACTCACCGTCAACGGCACTTGCGTCTTGTTGCCATAGAAGAGACCCAGACGTCCCAGATTCTGCCGGAACTCGGACTTGACGCCAATCTGCAGCATTTCATTCTCAAAGAGCACGCCGTTGTTCTTGAACAGAAACTTCTTGGTGTTGTACACCGCAGCAGCATTGTTGTTGCCATAGATGTCGCCCAGGACATCGATCAGGGTCGAGTTGCTGTTGTTGCTCAAGTTGTTGATGTTGTTGGCGGGCGGCGTACTGAGGCCCAACAGATCGGCATTGGCATTGCTATTCAGTTTGTTGCTGTGATTCACATGCGTGTTGTTCTGCGTAATCGATGTGGGCGCCGGACTCTTTGATTCGCGTATCTCGTTCTCGGGCACACGGCCTGGCTTCTTCTTCTTGAGCACGGCAAGAATGGAACTCTCGCGCTCCGGGAATGAGGGCATCTCCTCCAGAACTGTGGCCAGCACATCTGTCGATGCCACAATGCTCAATTGCAGATACTCGCTGGCACGCTGCTGCAGCTCCGCATCAGCGGAACGCAGATTGCTGTGCTGCCTGAACACCTCCTGGATGTTGGTGCGTATCTCGGGGAACAGATTGATGAACTTGATGTACGTGGAGAGCAGCAAGGCGCGCGTCATGGGCGAGCACAGATGATACTTGGAATGCAGCAGCTTGAACTGCACCAGCGGCGCCGAACGGGAATCGCCCGCAATCAGATTGCCAAATTCGCCCAGAATATAGCCGCCCACCTTGACCATGTTCTCGTGGCAGGCGGGAGCCTGAAGTGCTTCGAAGACTGTCTTGGCGGCATAGCCCTGGACCTCCTCGCGATTGATGACGATCTGGATGACACGATACCAGACCTCCTCGGACACATAGTCGCCAGCAATGCGAATAAGATTGAGTATGACATCGACGTACCTACGAAAGTAATGAATTTAAATCAGCAAAGAATTCTCAGGGAGATTAACAACAAAGGGATGTTCTACCAGGTGTAATCCGTGGCGTACTTCTCGGCGAGAATGGCCACCTTGAGCACCATCTCCTCGCGTATGGAATAATCAGCCGTCTCCAAATAGTTGAGCATCTCCTGGACAATCTCTTCGGCATTGCCGCGATCGCACATCGCATACAAGAGATCGACGGCCATCTGACGCACCGACACATCCTTCTCCATCTTCATCGACAGTATGACCACCTCCTGATGCTTCTTGACCTCCTCGTGCGAGAACTCCGATGTGGCCAAATGGCACATCGATTCCAGCGCCAAGTAGCGCAAATTTGTCTCACGATTGCTGAGAAACTGGCCCAACTGATTGCAGGCACGCACCAAAAGATTCGGCTCGCTGTCGCTGTGTATGATCAGATTGATGGCCTCGAAGAGCACCGCATTCTTGGCATTCGAATGCTGCACCTTCTTGCTCTTCGGCGGCTCCTGCGCCTTGTTCAATATGGTCTCCAGTGTCTCATTGAGACGCGCTCGCACACCAGCCTCCTCGGTCACCGGATTGTAGTTCTGCAGCAGGCGCAACAGCTTCACCGACAGCCACGGAGCTGGCACAAAGTAGTACGTGTAATCCTGCAGATCCGTGTAGCTGGCGGTGACGATGCGCGAGAGACGCGACACGGCCAGATTCACACAACCCTTGTACTCATCCGGATTGCGTTTGACGAGCGCATCGATCAACGAGGTGGCCGCCGTCACCACGCCCATATGCTGATCGTTGAGCAAGTGAATGATGCGCGAGGTCCATTCGCCGCCTGGAATGATGTCCGGCGAGGAGCGGAAGAGGCGCAGCAGACAAAGCGCTGCCGATTGCTTAACCACGTCCATGGTGTCGCCAGAGACCAACAGCTTGGGTATCTCATTCGAAAAGGACTCGGCCATGTCGCGACTGCCAATGTTGGCGATGCACTGCAGCGCCAGATTCACATGCACCGGATTCCTCGACTGCAAGTCGTTCTTGATCGACTGAATGATCAAACGAATCAGATCGCTGTTCGTATTCACCAGCACCGAGATGAATAGATAACCCTGAAAGAGGAATAAACTCATATTGAGTACAACTTCAAGTAAATGTGTCTTTTACGATCAACTTACGATCTGCTTCTCTGAGTATTTGTTGGAGGACAGCAGATTAACGGCCTCCATGTGGCCAAAGTCAATGTCGTGGCCCAGCAGGAATATGAAGAGCAGCTTACACACATATTTCTTCTTCTGATAGCCATCGAGTGTTTTATCTCCTTTAAATTTGCTGCGTATGTTGGCCAGTTCTTTATTTATGCGCTTCACCTCTGCCTCTTTGCTTTTGCCTGTTTAATAAAGACAAAAGAAATTAATAAAGATCAAGATAGAGCTTGCAATTACAGTTTTCGATTTTAAAACATATGAAATTGGACTTTTTGTGAGTGACAATTTCAAAGTTAACTTCTTATTAAAAGAAATATATTAAATTAAATAAGAGTTAGCTTTTAAAAGACAGATTTGAACATAAGTTCTTAGTGCATTTCAATTTTTAATTTTAATATTCATTATAATAAAAGATAGAGTATCGAATAATAATATAATGAATTGCAGACTATCAACGAAAATGGAAGTAGCATATTTAATTTCTTTATTTTGAGAGTTTTCAAGTTAAGAACATAACGCAAAATTCGATATTTAATGCAACCTAATATTGATCGACAAGATCAGCTTATAAAGTGTAGACTTTGTTAATAAAGGAAGCTATTTATCACTTAAATTCGTTGTGTGGTCTGAATGAGTGTACTATACTATACTTGACTATAGTAATAGTAAACTAGATAGCACCAATTAAAAATAGATTAGCGCTTTAATGTTGTTAGTAACTCAGAGGTAGAGAGAAGACAAGTGTCAATGATCGAGTGTAAAGTGTAGAGATAGTTCTCAATTATAATTCATATGCGTGTAGAGTGTAGACTTGGTGTCAAATTGGAAATTGATTTGTTATTATTTTGTTGTGAGTCAGAGGAACTATTTCCCCGACACGATCCGCCGGAAGCCGCAACTCTCTCTTTCTTTCGTTCGCCCTTTCTAGCTTGGAGTACGCCCCCCTCTCCCACCACATTCTCTGCCCCGCCGGCGCGTACCAGTCTCCGCTTAACGCTTGTGAGAGAGAGCGGCCACGCAATAGATATGTCTGGACAGGCGAGTAAACCAGTAATGTGGAATGGTCCGTTATGTATTGTATGATAATCGAATGGAAGAGCGAGAGTACAAATAATTTGCGCCACACACACACACACACACATACACATGTACACACAAACACACAGAGAGAAGTCGAGTTATAATATGAAAGCCGCCCCGCTTTGCTTTGCGGTTTGTTGTTGTTGTTGTTGTGGCTTCTGCTCGTAATTGAAGAAGAAATGAAATGTCGACATTGACGCCCCTATATATCTCATAGTGAATTTTTTTATGGGGATAAGAAGTCTAAATAAATTGAATTAACTATTTCTATTTCAAATGCTCTACTTACATTACAATAGTTGATATCATGTAATTTGTTTACTTACAATTTCTTATATCCGATATAAAGACGGCCAGGCCTCTCATGCCATCCCCCCGCACCGGCGCCATTGTAGTTAGCTTGTTAATTTTCGCTGGTTTTATGCAAACTCGGGGGGCGAAGAAAAGATCTGCTGCTTTTTTTTTTTGTGAAAGTGCTCTTATCGCTCAGCAACAACAACAGCTACGACGAGAGCGAAGACGACAACGATTACGACGACAACGACGATTTGGAGGCAACTGGGCGACGTCGCCACTTGCAGCAAGCTTCCAAGTTGCGATGCTGCGAATTTGATTTACAAACTAAAATCACAGCAGCTTCTTTCTGTTTTTATTATTCTGCTCTTTTTCACTCTCTCTCGACTTTTGGCTCTCTTTGCACTCTCTCTCTCTCTTGCTTTGTCTTTGTGTATTTGGAGACCTGTTGGATAGATGAGAAATTGTTGTTTGGCAATCAATTGATATTGATATCGATAACAATTAAAATAAGCAAAAAAGCAGAAAGCTCTTGGGCGCTATTTGAACTTTTGACATTTGGCAGACGAACGTTTACGCCCCCTTCTCCTTCCCTACCGCCCACTTTTGACATCCGCCCCCTCCACTCCGTTATATATTTGGCAAACGCGAGTTGGCAGCAATTGCACTGCTTACACACACACACACACACACACACAGAGTCTCTCACATACGCATACAGCAATAACAACATTCGTCTGATAACATTTTGCTTGCGGCGACCTCAGCACAACATTTATCGCACTTTTCACTTGTTTTTAAATTAAAATAATATACTCCAAGTAGAGTCTTATTACGAGACCACGATCAGTAGCTGCACCGGCTTTAGTTGCTCTTTGTTGTTACTGCTGTTGTTGTTGTTTGCTTTCATGTCACGTCTTCAGTCACTGTCGCAGCTGCAGTCTACGTCGACGTCAGCAGCGACGCCAGCTTTTTTCAGTCTTCACAAGAACGACAGCAGCAGCGCCGCAAGATGACGAAGTCGTTTTATTTGCACAGACCACAGAGTTAATAAATATATCAGCGTATTCGTGGTATTTCTTTCTACAGATATTTTTAACACGTTGCTACTCTTACTTTTATTTTTTTTTTGCAATCACAAAATTATTGGCAGAGTTTGCTGGAATTTCGTGTCGAGTTGTTCGTTGGTCGTTTGGCTTTCTCACGGTTGCGGTTTCGTTTTGCTGCTTTTTGGCTTTTCTTTGGGTGTTGGCCGCGGAATGTTGAAAGCCCGACTTGTTGTAGCACTTGTATTTAACGCGAGCGATTTATTGTATTCGATTTGCTGCTGCTTATTTTTAATTGTAAACTAACGCAAAACAACCAGAGCAGCCAGGCATTTCACGAAATGAAAATTTCTATTGATTTTTCCTCTACTCTCTTCTCCATGCAACAGCCATCTATCGGACGCAGTGCTGCAAAATGTGGCAAAACGCCGCGCATTTTATTTGGCACAAGTGTTGCACAAAGTTACCTGAACAACAGCAGTGTGGCTGCAGCTCATCGAATTTAACAATATAAAATTAAATATCTTTTAAAAAATGTATATTATTAAGCAAATAAATAAATAATATACATATACAACAACTTATACTTATCATTTTGCTTTTCACACGTCTTTTATTTGAGAATATACCATTATATTTAAAATATACCACAAGCAGTCTAAGCGCAAACATTTCACAGCACTGCCCATTGCGACGCCGCCATTTTTACAGTGTGCCGAGTGCCTGCGACTTATTTTGTGTGATTTTTAGTAGCGCGATTTATAAAATGCTAACGCGTTTTAAAGTTAATTAAACTAAGGGCGATAAGTATTTGAGCGCGTAGAGCAACTAAAGTGCATGGATAACTGGCTAACAGCTTAGCTACGCATGTGTTACGTACTCTGCCAGCGGCGTGTTATCAACCGAATCAGCGCAGCCGCCATAAAAAAAAATCGACTGTTTTAATACATTTTCTGGTGTCCCAAACAAATATAGTGTATACGGAAGAAAATTGCAACAACTGCTGTGTGTAGTGGGCGTGTTAGCCAAACAACATGAGTTTCTCCAGCGACGAGGTGAACTTTTTAGTTTTCCGATATCTACAAGAGTCAGGTGAGCTCATCCCCTCTTCCCCTTTGCCCTGCATCCCTGTCAACCTCTCTTTCGCACTCACACAACTCATTTCAACGACTCTTGCAGGTTTTTTGCACTCCGCGTATGTGTTTGGCATCGAATCCCACATCTCGCAGAGCAACATCAATGGCGCCCTTGTGCCACCCGCCGCCCTGCTCACCATACTACAGAAGGGTCTGCTATACACCGAAGTCGAGTGGAGCGTGGGTGAGGATGGCGAGATGGCGCGTCCCATTGAGGGGCTGAGTCTCATCGATGCCGTCATGCCTGAAGTGAAGCCGCCCAAACTGACTGTGAAAACAGAGCCGGGAAAGCCAGCTGTGGATGCCAATTCGGCGAGCGGGGGCAATGGAAACAATGCGAATGCTAAGGCAGAGATTAAGATCGAGCCGGGCACAGGCAATGCTGCTGGCGGTGGAGGTGGTGCAGCGGGAGCAGGTGACGCTGGCAAGGCGGGCAACACAAATGCAAACAACACGCAGTCCACAACGGGCAGCAATAACAATGGCAGCAACAACAACAATAATGCGGGAAACGACAACAGCGAGGTGGACTCGAGTGCATCAGCGAACAACAATGCTGCGGGCATAGCGGGCAATAACAATGGCGCGACTGGTGGAGCAGCTGGTGGCGCCACAATAGTGACGGGCGGCGGCGGCAATGCGGACACAGCTGCGGCAAATGCAGCCGGTGGCAACAAGAAGGCAGAGCAGGGCACGGCAAGCAGTACAGGAGGCGGAAATGGTGTAAATGCCAGCAGCACAGATGATGCTGCATCCTCAACGTCCACAAATGGTAACAGCAGCAACGCGAGCAGCGTGGAGCAGCCTTCGAGTGGCGTGACGCCAGCGCTGCCAGCGGGAGCTAGCGGAGATGCTGCCAATGCAGCCAACGCCGGCCAAGCAGGAGCTGGTGTGGGCAACAAGGCGCCAAGTGGTGCAGCGGGCAACGCAGCAGTTGGGCGTGCCCCAAACAGCGTCCAGGCAGCGGGACCAACAGCGGCACAGAGCGCTGTGCCCAGCAGCACCACATCGTCAGCGGGTCCAGGAGGCGGAGGAGGTGGCATTGCTGGTCCCGCTGGCAACGCAGCTGTGGAGGCCATGGACATTGATCAGAGCATTGAGATACCTGAGTCGAAGGCGCGCGTGTTGCGTGGTCATGAGAGCGAAGTGTTCATCTGCGCCTGGAATCCCAGTCGGGATCTGTTGGCTAGTGGTTCGGGGGATAGCACAGCGCGCATTTGGGACATGTCCGATGCGAATGCCAACTCCAATCAGCTGGTGCTGCGGCACTGCATACAAAAGGGCGGCGCCGAGGTGCCCAGCAACAAGGACGTCACCTCGCTGGATTGGAACGTGAGTAGCAACTTGAGCTTATTCCCTTCTTAAACATCTTTTAAACCATGTTTACTTTGCAGTGCGATGGCTCGCTATTGGCCACAGGCAGCTACGATGGCTATGCGCGCATCTGGCAGACTGATGGTCGCCTCGCCTCGACGCTGGGCCAGCACAAGGGTCCCATTTTTGCACTCAAGTGGAACAAGTCTGGCAAATACATTCTGTCCGCAGGCGTGGACAAAACCACCATCATCTGGGACGCCTCGACGGGGCAATGCACACAACAGTTTGCGTTCCATAGTGCGCCCGCACTGGACGTGGATTGGCAGTCGAATCAATCGTTTGCCTCGTGCAGCACAGATCAGCGCATCCACGTGTGTAGGCTGGGCATGAATGAGCCCATCAAGACGTTCCGCGGCCACACCAACGAGGTGAATGCCATCAAATGGTGTCCGCAGGGTCAGTTGCTGGCCTCGTGTTCGGATGATATGACACTGAAGATTTGGAGCATGACACGGGATCGTTGCTGTCACGATCTGCAGGCGCACTCCAAGGAGATCTACACCATCAAGTGGTCACCCACCGGGCCGGGCACCAACAACCCGAATACGAATCTGATTCTCGCCTCTGCGTCGTTTGATTCCACAGTCCGGCTGTGGGATGTGGAACGTGGCAGCTGCATACACACGCTAACGAAGCACACGGAACCCGTTTATTCGGTGGCCTTCAGTCCTGATGGCAAGCACCTGGCCTCGGGCAGCTTTGACAAGTGCGTGCACATCTGGAGCACGCAGACGGGACAATTGGTGCACAGCTACAAGGGCACGGGCGGCATTTTCGAGGTGTGCTGGAACTCAAAGGGCACCAAGGTGGGTGCAAGTGCTTCGGATGGCAGCGTCTTTGTGTTGGATCTGCGAAAGTTTTGATCGTCATCGGCGGCAAGCAGCAGCAGGAGCGGTGGAAACATTTGCCAGCTCTGCCTCCCAGCTAATTTTAGGTTACGTGTATTGAAGTAATCCTACCCCCTGCCCTCCCCAGAATAGAAACCTGTTTCCCTGTCAAGTCAAGCATGTTGGGCGTGTTGTGTGTGGGGGGCGTGGCAAACAGAGTTTCAATGCGCCCCCCCACGCAAGGCCCGAGTAATGATGAAAAGCGCTTTCAACTTAGTCATAAGCTCCATATGTTTCTAAGTATTCATTTTTATACACAACTCGTTTAAGTATAATCCCTATCTTAACTTAATGCATTTTCTGTTATGCTCCTCCCGAAAGTTTCCCCCAACACTAAATAAGTCTTATATTCGAACATCCTTTTTTTAATTAAACTAGACTTAAAGCGTAAAGCAAGAAAATGTGCATTCAAATCACGTGTAGTTAGCCACCAGCTTGAAGATGCCTCCTCCAGGTGTCCAGAGTGCGATTTCAAAAACGATTCACGCATACATTCGTAACAGTGTAACTGCATCCCAACGTAGTGTGTAAACGAAACTAATTGTAATGTTGTAAAGAATGGCGAGGTCAGCTACAAATTAATTAAAGCTCAACAAAATCACAAGTCTTTATGGTTTGTGTCTTCGCTAAGCACTGATAGAAGTACCTGCTATGCAAAACTGCAAAGCTCTCATCAACTAGATTGTTAGATGATGGTTTTATATAAATAGAGTTGTATATTTAGTTGCATAGTTTTACAGAGTATATTAGATACTAAAATTCGACGACGTTGTCCAGATGACACTGCTTGAAGAAACGGCACTCCTCGCGTTTCACTTCTCCCGTCTTCGTGGTGCCTTTGAAGAACTTGGTCAGCTTCGTGCCCGCATATTTGGGCTTCTCCGAGTCGGGTTCATCGAATTCCATTTCATAAGCTTTGTCAGCCAAAGCATTCTCTGCCGTGGACCAACTGAAACGCACCAGACGGGGGAAACCAAAGACTAGATCGATGTTCTCAGTGAGGAAACGTTTAGTTACTGGATCACCCGGATAACCGCTGCCAAAGGCATTGTCCTTAATGACCAATCCCTCGGGAAACTGCCAAACTTTGAGAGCATGATCTCTGGTCACCTTGGCGCAAATACTCGCCGCCGACACAATTGGATAGGTGGAATCGGCCTTTTTGGCCACAGTTATCTTAAAGTTGGGAAAACGCTTGAGCAGCTTTTCCTGGTATTTCTCTGGGGGTCCCACGGTGTCCACATAGACCTCGGCAATGTTGACGCCCGCATCGATGGCTTGTTGTATAAGGCCCATGGCGGAGTCCATGGAGACCTCATTCAAGGAACACTTGGTGCGTCGATACATGCTGGTGCTAATCACATTGGGCGATATGATCTCCACCGCCCATCCAATGCAGCTGTTTGCGTATTCCAGCGTATTCAGCTCATTGAAGATGATGTCGCGCTTCTCCTCGGTCAGCTGTTTGGAATCCGCACAGCCTAAATCCACGAGGGCCTTTTTGCTCTCCAGAGGGCAGTAGGAGATGCCATAAACCATGGGCCCCAACACAGGACCGCGTCCTGCCTCGTCCACGCCCAGCATGCAAGGCTGCTCCTTGCAAATCGAAGGCACATCACTCAAGTAAACTGTGTTCTTGCTGTTCTCACGCGCAGCAATAAATGGACCGAGGGACTTGAGTGAGGATATTTTATTAAGGTTCTCCTTGGTGTCTTCATCTTTAGTTTCCTCTGTTTCAATTATAGTTTCGTTTTCTGTCTTAATTTCTACGTCTTCCATGTTGCGCGCGGTTTTTTGTTTACGTTTGCGAAATATTTATCGATAGACCTTGTTTACGTTTTGCGAGTGGTGATGGTAAAAACGGTTAAAGTGTTTGCGCAGCCAACTTAACGCTTTAGATTAGTTTTCCCATGCAATAGTAAATGCACGAAATAGGTAAATTCATCATCAATTATTTTTATCAGCTTTTTCTCTTTTTTTGTTTTCTTTGCCAAGGATAAAAACTTACCATAAATTTATATCAGCCGCATTGTTTATGTTTTACGTACAGTGTTGATAAACGTAACGCGTAACAGTTTTTAACAGTCACAACCCAACGCGGCTGATAATACGACAACCACAGCCAACTTAACGTTTTGCGTTCTTTCCGGTTTAGGATTTTGTCCAGTGTGCTTGTTCTCCTTCGAGCTAAGGCCGATTATTGAAAATATTAATTTTTGGCAACTTGCACCAAATATTAATTAAGCTTACAGTACAACAATGACCACTAAAGCTGAGCTCGCATGCGTCTACGCCTCCCTCATCCTGGTTGATGATGATGTCGCCGTCACCGTAAGTTTGTGTTATGCGATGTTGAAAACAAATCTGCAAAAATAGAGGCGATCAACAGCTTATTGTTATTGATTGTTGTCTGCTGACGTGATTTGCTTCCTAACGAACTACACTCGAAACATATTTAATTGTTATCGTTGCTTGCAGGGTGAGAAAATCTCGACCATCCTGAAGGCCGCCAATGTTGATGTGGAGCCCTACTGGCCCGGTCTCTTCGCCAAGGCCTTGGAGGGTATCAACGTCAAGGACCTGATCAGCAACATTGGCTCCGGCGTTGGTGCTGCCCCAGCTGGCGGTGCTGCTGCTCCTGCTGCCTCTGACGCTCCCGCCGCTGAGGCCAAGAAGGAAGAGAAGAAGAAGGAGGAGGAGTCTGATGTGTCTGACGATGACATGGGCTTCGGTCTCTTCGATTAAGAAGCAAGCACTTGTAACATACCTAAGCAACATCAACATCCCCTGCGTATGTAAAGTGAAGTTTTATCTTTCCTCAACTTTTTCGTACACGTTTTAATGTACAAAGAATGCGGCGTGGAAATATAATTGTTTACTAAAAAGTGACTCGATTTCAAGTTGTTTTTATTGTGGGTTTTGTGTATACTTAAATTAAGCCAGTCGGTCATTCGCGCCTTATTAAGGACCCATTTCCTTCAGCCCTGGCATCATGAGCAGCTATACTAATGTTGTTGATGCTTAGAGTTTGTATGTGTGAGCTTAAAATACGAACGATCCACCGCTGGCAAGTTCGACTGCTGCAGGCATAGTCCTATTGGCAGCTAACTGTGAGCTTAAAATACGCCTTGGTCCAGCACCTTGGCAATTTCACGCAGCCCTGGCGAGTCCAGCTGCTTGAGTCCTAGTCCTATCAGTAGTTCTGTGGGGCACTTGTTGAGTGTCGTTTCATTGACCAAAAACTGTATGCCACCGCGAATCTCATCCGAATCGGCACCCATGCAACAGTTCATGGTCACAGGTACGGAAACGTGCATCTCGGGGCTGTGAATTGGTCCATGGAGCATGGGAATGACACGCTCGTCGCGTCCCACATCGAATTGCACATTATAGAGCGCCGGAAGTTTGCCCAGTTGTGTGATGAGCAGCATCCACTTGTTGTCGAAGACATGGAATACGAATTCTGTGTTTATTCCATTAATGTCGATAGCGAATTGCTTCTTGAAACCAATTTCACTCATTTTTAAAAGTAATTTTTGAAATTTACGATGTGTTTTGCCTTGTTTACAATGATGCGGCAAAAAAACAAAGTGACCACAGCTTGAAGAAGGGGGAGAACAATTGGCATGTTTGATAATTAAAATGGGCATAATCTAGTATTGCCACCTGGCTACACTTAGCAGTATATTTTCAAAGTGCGCATAAGTTGAGACGCGTCTTCTTAATGCGGCTTGTTTTAGTTCAGTTTTACGCGAAAATTTTAGATGATGTGTGTTTTTTTTATTGTATTTTAAGTGTTTAGTGGCCAGTGATATTATTATCGTTCAAATGCATAAGCATTTAGCTTATAAATTGGAAATTGCAAATTTAGTAACGGCATTTTTCCACACAGGAATGGCGGTGAAAAAAGCTTGGCTTAGTAGTATTTTTCAAAGTGCGCAAAGTGAGACGCGTTTTTAGTTCGGTTTGTTATTGTTCGGTTTTTCGCGAAAATTTACATGATGTGTGTTTTTTTTTTATTGTTTTTAAGTGTTTGGTGTCCAGTGATATAATTCTCGTTCAAATGCATAAGCAGTTTGCTTACAAATTTAAATTAGCAAATTAAGTAACGGCATTTTTCCACACACGAAAAAACTTGGCTTAGTAGTATAGTTTCATAGTGCGGCTTGTTTTTGTCCCGTTGTACGCAAAAATCAAGGAAGTGTGTTTTTTTTTTAAATTATTTTTTTAAGTGCTTAGTGTTCCGTGATATTTTTGTCGTTTAAATACAAAAGCAATTTGCATACCAATTGCAAATGGAAAATTGTGTAACGGCATTTTTCACATCCGAATAGCTGTGATAATAAGTTTGGTAAGTGGCATCAGTTAAAAATTCATTTTTAGTATTTTATATCATATTCCAAAACGTACATATAAGCCAGGGATTGTATAAATAACAGCAAGCAGTGCAAAGCAGTGCTTAATGAAATATAAAAATACAGCTACAAATTCATCCGGTAGATGGCGCTGCAAGGGCTCGCGTATTCAAAAATGGTTGCCAAGGCGCTCAAGTTTGTTGAATCAATGGCTAGATTTTTGGGTATTAGGGCTTGGTCATGTCGTGCATCTGCTTGGGTCCCAAACGGGCGGGCAAAACGCATCTGCTGAAGGCACTACAAGAGCCAGACTCCATAGACGAGACGAGCTATTCCATGCCCACCATTGGCACTGGAATCTATCGCATACATTTTCCCGAGAAGTCGCCCAATAGCGACAAACCGCGTCCGCCCACCGATGCAGCTGCCGCTCAAGCAGCACCACCTGGCGGCAAGCATGCGCCCAAGTTTATACAAATTCTGGAGATTGGAGGCAGCATGGCGCCGCTTTGGCGACAGAGTCAATACTTTGAGGACGTGAAGAAACTCATTTATGTGGTAGATGCATCCAATCTCTGTCAGATCTCAGCAGCGGGTGAGTGGCGATTCATACGAAAGAAGCAGCCTATTAATGGATCACTTTAAAGGCGTGCTCTTCTACTCGATTCTGACGGAACCGCGACTGCAAAAGGTCAAAATACTGCTGGTGCTGACCAAGATGGACTATTCGTATCGCCAGATGCGCAACGAGGCGCTGCTCATGCTGCAAATGTCCAAGCTCCAGAAGCAGATACGCCAACAATTAACAATTGCTGAAGCCAGTGCAGTCACCAAAGTGGGTCTGGATACCATTTACGAGTGGCTGAAGCGACCATGAGATCGGAGTGGGGATTAGAAAGGGCAAAGTTAAAATAAAGAATGAGCAAAATACTGAATTTTAACTACGCAGCAAGTTTATTAGCCACATCTAATGCAATTCTTAGAACACATTAGCAATTGAAGTCCTTGAGGCTTATAATAACATTCCTTATTCTCTCTTTGTTGATTTGAGAGGCCACCTTCTCAAGCCCCGTATCGACTACATGAAGATGCTTAGCAAATCTCAAAGCTCTAGCAACGGACAGACAGTAAGTTAACACATCTATTGACCTTCGCCTACAGTTTGTAGTGCAGATCCATGTAGTGGAGATTGGCCACAACTTCGCTGCTATCGGGCTGCACATCCTTGGCAGCATTGAGATAAGACTTGGCGCCCAGAATATCGCCGCTGTGAGCAGCGAGCACCGCCAGATTGTTGAGAGCGGCGCCATCGCGGGCATCAGAGGTCAAGCAGAGCTGCAGGCAGCGTTTCGCGAGACTAAAGTCGCCCGATGTCTAAGGAAATAGAATTGAATTAAGGAAAAGGAGCAACTGCATCCAGACTAGTCGGAATAACTTACAACCGCAACAAAGCTCAGATTGTACCAGACATCCGCCTTCTGCTCCGGCTGCGTGGCCATGAGAAGCGCACGCTGAAAACAAGGCAGCACCAGATCAATCTGTCCACCATACAAACAGCAGAGGGCAATGTTGCAATACAGCTCCACGGTGTGCACGCCCAGCGAGAGAATGCGCCGGTAATACATCAGCGACATCTCCGGATTGTTGTCGTAGAAGTAGCCAACAGCAATGCTGGCCAACGCCTCCACATTGATCGGTTGCAGCTTGGCGGCCAAGCGATACAGCTGCAGTGCATCCTCCTGCTGGGACATGGCCTCGTGGATGCGCGCCTGCTCCAGTCGATACGTCACATCGAAGGGATGCTGCTCCAGGGCTTGGCCAATCAGGAACAATGCACGCTCCGGCTGCTTGAGACGCTGGTAGAGTCGCGAGAGCAACAGATAGGTGTCCGGGTGGGGAAAAGCAGCCAGAGATTGCTGGAGCGCCGGCTCCGCACGGCGTGGATAGTGCAGGGCTAACAGACATCTGCCCAGCTGCTGTTGCCACCACCAATCGGTGCGTGCGGGATTCGTGGGCGTGGCCAGCGAACCTTGCGCCGGACGCTGGCGTTGCACATCGGTCACCGCTTGGCACAGGGAATAGGCCTTCTGCACATCCGCCTCGTGGTAATAGAGGAACTGAAACAGCGCCTTGACAATCGTCTCCCGCTCCGCATAGATGGTCGGGTTGAGTCGGGAGGCCTGGTAAAGCTTAGAGGTGGCGTCACCCACATTAAAAGCGGCTGCGGAGGTGGCGCGCACTCGGGATGCGGTGCCGCAGCGGGAGGCGGGTCGATTGCCCAGCGAGGAGCCCGGGCGACTCAAAGCGGAGCCGGGACGCGCGCTATTCAATCGTCCATCGCTGGAGTGCGTCACACTCGAAGGAACCCGCCGCTGGCTGGTGCTGGGACGTGGCTGAAAGGCGGTCTTGATGCTGCTGCCAGGACGCGCCGCCGTCGCAATGCGCTCAAACTCCACCTCCTCATTGACTAGCGGGGGAATGATTAGATGGCATAGTATAGGTTCCCTCATAGCACTTACCTCCTGCATCCGCTTCGTCCACTTCGAGGTCGTCCAGATAGACACGTTGGGTCAGCGCTCGCATCTTGAGCTGCCACACGCTCTCCATCAGCCAGGTGGGCATAATTGAAGTGTTACCCACGCTGCCTCCAGCTGCTGCTCCATCTTGATCCCGGCGACGTCGCTGTCTGGGGCCAATGCGTTGCAAGTGCTCCGCCTGCTGTTGCTGCTGCTGTTGTTGCTCCTGCTCCTCGTCTTCTCCTTTGGCAGCGCCGGCAAACATCTGCACATGGTTCTCGTGGCCAGCTTGGAGCAGCGCGTTGCAAACTCCGACGCAGGGTTCGTAGCTGCGACGGCGGTAAAGCGAGACTGCCTTAAAGTACTGCAACTCCAAGGTGGCCAGCGGTGAAGTCATCTGGAAATAGAGGGGACAACAGAAGTAAAGGCAACAGGAATACCAATTGTAGGATCATTGCAAAAGTATTCCTTGAAGGTATATCATTCGAAGTAGGGGAGTCAAGCAAGAAATCCAACTAAATGGAACCGAAATAGTCAAAAAAAAGTAGTTAACGGACCTATCAAAGTAAAACAAACAGCCTCTGGAGCAATCCTTGCCTTAGTCGCTGTTCTTCTTAGTTAAAGTTTCTCTCTCAGTTCTCGAGTACTCAAAATTCCGCTGTCAGTTCCTCGCATCTCTCTCCCTCTATCTCTCTGTCTGCCAACTGCTCTGGAATTTGAAAACCGGATGCGAGTCATTCCTTTTCCTCGTCTCCATTCCCGTCCCGTCCCGCCTTTGGAACTACTTCGATGCTTCCTGAGCTGTCCTCTGCCTGGTTTCTAATTTGTTCTATGCCCATCATTTGTACCTACCTTTTTTTTCGTGTGTTGTGCCTTCTTCTTTTGGTTTATTTTTTTGTGGTTATTTCTCTATTTTTTTTTTTTGTTGTTTTTAATTTCCAAGATGAGGTTTAATTTGTGCAATCCTTTCGTTCTTGTGTTCTTTTTTTTTTAGTTTTGTTGTGGCCCTGGCCGTGACTAGGTTGCGTTTTGCTTTGCCTACAACATTTTACCATAGCTCGCCGCCCTTCCGGCTTCTCCGTCTGTCTGTCCGTCTGTCTGGCTGTCTACTTGGAACTGCGGTTGCCATGACGGCTAATAAGGCCACAACAAATTAATAACCTGGCAGCTGACTCAGCCACGCAGCCGGAGCCAAAATGAAATGAAACAAAAACCTTAACCCTAGCAACCAAAACCGCAAGTGTAGGGTCATGATTGACGCTGATTGAACCTCCATTGATTGCAATTTAATAGACTCACAGTCATTACCAAATGCTTTAATAAATACCTTTTTTTTTTTGTTTTTATATTGCAGAGACAACAAAGTGCACATGATTGATGACGATTGAAGCTGAATTTAAAGGGAACTTGGAGTGAGTGTTGTTTAATATAAATTGATTGATTTTGATTGATGCACTATTGACAGCAGTGAAAATAACTTTTGATAATTAGCGAGAGTATTATTTAAACAAAGTACTAGCTAAGTATTCATTTTGATTGACAAATGATTGAAATCGATTGATACATGAAATATAGTATTTAAAATGAGGGTTGATGGTAATTGCATATCTTATTAGAGTAATGAAACTGACTGCTTGTTTTTTCGTCTCAGAAATGTAATTGATTGATGATGATTGAAGTGCCAAATAAAAAGACTATTTGGCTTAGGAAACTCAGCACTCAGAAAAGACTATTTTCTGCATTTCTGAATAGTAACTTTTTTGTATTCGCACGCTTTTAAAGCTTCGGGCTCAATCAAGTGGCTTGATTGAAATGGCTTGAGGCTCTTCTCACTTTTATCTCGAAAATTTCGCAGTATTTCACCAACCTGCCCCCTCTGACTCCTCTTGACTCTAGCAATTAGCAGTCAGCAAAAGACAAAGGCAAAAAGATGTCGGCTGAGCAAACGTTATGCAAAATTTGACACAGAATTGAAGCTGGGATTGAAGCAGTGAGATGTAAAGGGGAAAGGGAAGGAGTGGGAAAAGTAAGGGGGGGGAAATCAGCGAGAGCAAAATGCGGCTACTGGGCGGATGGCGTTGAATGGAGCAAGTTACTCAGAGGCCGCTGTTGTTGTTGTTGTTGTTGTTGTCGCCGGTGTTTGACTCGAACAAATGATAAGCGCCAAATATTTGTTGATAAATGTTTGGAAATTAAATGAGCGGCAACAACAACAACAACAACAACGACGGCAACGGAGAAGCGACAACAACGTTGACGTCGACACGTTGAACTCATCGCGCTGGCATGCAAAAGCCAAATATTTATCAGCCTAGCCGAGTTGAGGGTGTATATACACACTACATGCTATATATCTACTTAGATGTATCTGTATCTATATCTCTGCCTGCCTATCTATAGCTGTTTCTATGTGCGTGTCTCAGAGTGTGGTCAGCTTACAACTCGATGCGATGCGATGCGACTTGAATTTGGCTCCCACGGCTGCCCCCGGCATGCTAATTAAAATTTGAATAATTTTTGAATAGAGATTTCAAGAACTGTGTTTTTAGCAGGTTTTTTGTTTTCTGTTTCTCTGTGTTTGTCGTATGTTATTTTTTGTTTTTTTGTATTTTTTTCTGAATGATATACAAAACGATATGAATACGAAATGCGTTTGCAATTTTCGGGGCAAAACTTATGGCTCATTATCTACTGACAAGATACATGTGTATCTTGTATCTTGTATCTCGCATCGAGTATCTCATATATCGTATCTCGTACCTCGAATCGTCGCAAGTCGCGACGAATTCGTATTCGTAGCCAAGCTTGTGGCGCGTATCTCTCTCTCTCGTAGTTCTCTCCCTGTTTCACTTTTAGCCAGTTTCCGTTACCGTTGCCGGCGTCCTACAACAACTACTGCAGCGTGTGCTCTACGAATAAGTGCTCTATTTGAGCATGCACAACGGCAGAATACCCTGAAGTAACGATATTTATTAGAGTAATTGTTTTACTTTCAGTTTAAAAAGGTATGGAACATTTTAAAAGTAAATGATTATTGAAGTTACTAACGGTCTTGGTTGCTTTTGACTGACAAACTGGTATATTTTGTACTCTATGGTATATTTTAAATGTAGTATTACATCAATATGCTTTGACTGACAATTCGGTATATTTTGCACTGAATGGTATATTTGGAATGTAGTATTACATCAATATGCTTTGACTGACAATTCGGTATATTTTGCACTGAATGGTATATTTGGAATGTAGCTCTATATCAATATACCCAATATAACCGTTGGTATATTTTCATTAATATTGCGGTATATTTAATATATTCTATGCAGACTATAAATATGTTGATCAAACAGTTTAAAAGTTGAATTAGCTTTGAACTCTTTTAGTTCTCCATTTGGTATATCAGTATATCAGAAATATGACCTATGGCATGTTTCATTATTCATGCGGTATATATTAATTTGGTATATGTCACTAATCTACCTTTTTGTTGGGTATTTCGTGTTGTGTACTGCATTTGCTTGCTTATCAGTTTTGCCGAAATGCGTCAGCAGCCATTGAGCTTTTATCAGTGAGCCAGCTCAGCTCGTCAGACGATGACGATGACGCTGACAGTGACACACACACAATATACACACATACACACCGTAAGTGTCAGCAGCTTAAGCTATTTGGGTTTTTGACGTAGTGTTAATCATACGCCCCGTAGACAGCGTCGCAGCAGACTTCGGCCAAAACATTCCAGGCTGTGACTCGTGCGGCGTGCAATGCGTCGTAATTCTTAACTGGAGTCGCATTTCCATCAACAGCTGCAACAGCTGTCAGCTGGCCGCAATTTGGGGGAAGCTGCAACTGCAACTGCAACTGCAACTGGCGCTAGTCAGTCGCCAAGTCCCATAAACCTGTCAAATGCCCAAACGACGCTCGTAACAAATTCCACGCCAAAACTATTTCCTCGGACACATGTGAGAAATGGGCACGTAAACATGGGAACTTTTCCCCGTTCTAGGGAACTCAACCGACAATTATATATGCCCGATTCCCTCCCAAAAAAAAAGTCGTCTTGGGTTTCAGCAAACAGAACAGAAAACAGTTGAACTGACTTCAAGTTAAAAACTATGATATCATCTTAGGAATTACTTTAGCGATATTCGATTTCAACAGACTTTCCCAAGTGTATCATAACAAATTACAAAATCAATGTTTATTACTTCAAAAATAAATAGTTTGGAATATTGTTAAAAAAAAATATTTGGATTTTTAGGTTTTTAGAAAACTTTGCTCTAGATCTATATATTAAATTAAATAATATAATAAATATAGTTTTTCTTCTTTATAATTCTTTGCTTTAGATATAATATCTAAATTAGTAAGCTTTACATTTAATTTTAACAGTCAAACTACGTATCAGCTTTCATCACCGATTAATTTATTATATGGTAAATCTAGTATATTTAAATACCATATATTTTATTTTATACCTTAAAAGCATTTAAAATACTTTAAAACTTGATATCGACCTAGACCAAAAACATTTAATATTCAATTAGAAATGTACACGAGCTATTGAGTAAATATTAGCAGTATTTTTGCATAAAAAAGCGTCGCTTTTAGCCGTGGTACTGATCAAATAGGCCAAATAAAATTCAAATAGTTTTGGAGTGCCTCAAAACAAGCGTCATAAGTCGCATTTGTTCACACATTTTTGCCCACAAAATCAGCATAATGATCAAAGTGATAATCATGATGATGGGAATGATGATGATGATGATCATGAGGTTGCCAACTATTATTATTATGATCACATAGGTTATTTACTCAAGTGTTTGTGGTTAGTCGAAGACGGAGACGGAGTCGGAGGCGAAGATGGAGATGGAGACGAGAACAAAAAGGAATTTGGATATAAATTGAAGAGTTATGAATATGGGAAGTTCACAACCACAACAGCAGCAGCAACAACAACGCGAAGAAGCTGAGAGGAGAGAGGAGAGAGCAGAGGGAAGCCACTACGCTGGGATGCCAATCCCGAGGCTCTTTCGGCCATGTGGCCTGGCCCCATGTGCAATATAAACGCTCATTAAAAGCATAAAAAAACGCGGCAGCTACTGTACGGGAATTGGTTGATTTTGTCGATTTTTGCGAGAGACCCGCTTTGGCGTAATGCGAGTGAGCGAGATGGATAGACAGCGGAGTGGGGTAGCCAAGGCAGCGAGAGCGAGAGCGAGCGAGGGCATGCATTGAACTGAGCTGGAAGCTGGAAGGAGAGTAAGAAAATGTGCAAGAAAGCTGCAAGCAGCCTGCAGCCTGCAAACAGGTAAACTGACAACAACAATAGCAACAACAGCACTCGCCAGACATCCGTTGAGACTGCGCACGCGCGACGTTGACGTCGACGTCGACGCTGACATCGCAGTCGCTGTCGCCGTCGCAGTCAGCGCTCGTTCGTCCCGTGCCGCGTGTTCATTGTTGTTGCTGCTGTCGCTGCTTCCACTGATGACGATGCTAAAGATTGCAATCGCGTTGCGCAGCGCAGCGCAGAATTTGTATCGCTGGCGATGGCGAGTGAGTTACTTGTACATCTGCGCCCCCAACCCCAGCAGCGATGAGCGCGTGACACGCGTACTCACGACACCAGCTCACGCGAATATAGCAAACAAAAAAAATGGCAAAATATACTAAATACTCAGACCATCACACGCGCTCATCTCTAAGTGCAGCTTCGATTCTTTCATTTCATTGGAATTTATTTAGAACACATTTCATCGTTGTTGTTGCTGTTGTTGTTATGGGCTTAACGCAGCAGCCACGAACATCAAGAGGAAGAACAACAACAACAGCCACAACAGACACGCTGCATTCCAATGCCGAAAAAGGCAAATCCCCCAACACAAAGCAACAGCAGCAGCAACAGCAGCGCAGTCGAAATTTCATTGCATTTTAGTCATCCCCTTCTTCTCCCCCTGCCTTTCCACCCACTTGCAGCTACAACTACAACTACAACGGCGCCAGCTTGCAGTCACCATTGAAACAGCATTGTTGTAGTTGTAGTGGTTGTTGTTGTTGCTACTGGCATGCGACTAGAGAAAAGTTCGGCTCGAATAAATTGAATTGAGCGAGATGCCGATGCCGATGACTGGAATTGGAGTGAAAGTAGGGTAGGCAGATTAGACACCGACTTCGACTTCAACTTCGACGCCGTCTCTTCTCATTCTCTGCATAAAGTGGACATTGCACACTTACACACACACACACACACTATTCCCACATTCCAACGAGTAAACGGGCAATATTGAAGAATTTTGATTTTTTTTTTTGGGTGTAAAAGCTCAATTTACTCTCATTATTTCAGTTTGGCGAATGTAAAATTCGATAGTTGGAGAGAATTTGACGGTCAGGGTTGAGAGCAGCCAATGAGCCAAAAATAATAATCAACAGTCTCCTCGCTCACTCAAGCAAAGAATGCGTAGTGTAGAGTGGAGTTGAGTGGAGAGAAGACAAGGGCAAGGGCAAGGGCAAGAGGGAGATGGAGTTTGAAGCTATTCATCAGCATGCGATCTCTTTTATTTACATTTAGCAGCAGCAACAACTACAAAAAGCTTTGAATGTCGTCGTTAAAGTCGAATAGGAAGTAAGTTAGTGTAACAAAAGTCATAAAAATACCTCAAACACTCGGAGAGTGACACAAGAGAGCAACAGAAGAGTGGAGAGAGAGAGAGACGAAGAGAGAGAGCGCTAGCAAGCGTGGAGAGGAGTGTCCCATGTCCATTAACATTATCGTTGTGGTTGGGGTTATGGGTTGGGCGAAGGGGAGGGGAGAGGGCATGACTGGTCAACAATATTCGGTCATAATAAAAACAAAATATGCGACAACAACAATGACGACGACGATGGCGGCAATGAAGCGTAACGAAAACGGAGCAGCATACGCACACACACACACACATAACATACACACGCTTTGGCATGCGATGGAGGAGAGCAGCAGTTAAATTCCAGGCAAGTAAATCGCCTCCTCGAATCTTGCAAAGGAATTTTCTTATGCTCTGAAACTGAAAAGTGACTGAAAACTTATGAATTAACTAAAGCTGTCAGTTTGAGAAGATTTTTGTTGGCAATGCTGGCAACATCCGCATCCCGCATCCAGCTTGGAATTTCGAATAGAATTCCAGGCGCGACAGACAGAAAACGAAGAAGAATCTTTGCCTGGCAGCTGGAGCAACGATCACTGGAAATGGCTAAGAGCCGGGTCGAGCTCAACTGACTTGGCCCTGTCAAATTGCGCGCCAATTCGGCCAAGATTCAGATTCAGGTCCCAAAACACAAGAAACCTCAAAACATAAAAAAAAATAAATTTCAAAAAAGCAACGCCGAGTCTGCTAGACTGTAAAATACCCAGAAACCGAATAGTTTTAAAATTCGAGTTGATATTTCCAACCAATTTCCACTTTACTTGTCACGCTTTAGCTTAAAATTAAAAATAAACTAATTTAAAAATTGATTATAATTAAATTTGTATTTAAAAGTTAAAGAATAACTCATATTTATGAGCCCTTAAAATATGAACCTTTATTATTATATTATACCCTTTTTGCCGGGTATAAAAAAAGCAACGACATCGAAAAATCGCCTTCAAGGAATTGCATAAAATATTTTTGTTTTGAAGACTCGGCCTCGACAGGCTCCAGCATCCACACACATTCACACACACACACACACACACACACAATTGCCCACTGTTGACCAAGAACGCAGCAGCGGCAGCAGCAGCAACAACACCAACAACAACCGGTCTTAGAACTAAAGAACGGCAACAACAACAGCAATGCGCATAGCAAATACACTCGAAGAAATCGAAGACCGCGCGCCAGGTTCCCACCGCTGCTCTCCCCTCTCTCTTTACTGGCCCCTCTCCCACCCCACCCCACCCCACCCCATCCCACTCCACGCAGCCAACAAGTTATATGGCCATGGCGACCCCCGACCCGCGACCCGTCAAGAACATGGCTCCAGCTTCGTGTCTGGGTGCCTTGTATATTTGTATATGTATGTGTCTGTGTCTGTGTGTGTGTGTGTGTGCCGCATATTTGAGCTTACGAAAAAAAACCAAACCAAAAAATCGGGAGGAAGAAAAACGGCAACAAAATAATTTCGAGTGTGCGTGCGAGTGAGCGAGACAACAGAGGGGATTGAATGGATGGATGGATCGTGGATCGAACGAACGCGACGAGTGCGTGCGGGAGCAGGAGGAGGTGGGGGGGCACAAGAGCAAAAAGAATCCAGCAAATCAAGCTCACATTATGCTGAGGAATGCGCCCAAGTGACGATATCGTAGCAGCAGCGAACGATCGCAACAGCGACGCAGGCAGAGCTCTTACAAATGGCCAGCGGGCAGCAAAGCTTCCCTTCTCATTCCCTCCTCCACCGCCATCATCGACAACCATGGCTTTGCCTGCTCCACGTCTGTGTCTGTATGCGTGTGAATGTGTATTGGTATTTCTTTTGCGCGTTCTTCGCTGTTACAGTCGCAGTCTACGTCTCAGCCTCTGCCGCAGTCTGGTGTCTCTGCCGCCGCGGCCTTGCGTCGCGCTTTTCTCCTTTACTTTGCGATGCGCTTGCAAAAATGCGAGCACTTTAGCTTTGACAATGAATAGCAGCGAAGGTCAGTGAAGAGAAATTGCCTTTTGTAATGAATTGTAAATTTTGTAAATGGATAATTAATATGTCATTACTTAAAGTAATAACAAGAGATGTTACAAATTTTATTAGTATAATTCATAATTAACAGGTTTATACATTACTCCTTTTGGTAGGGTATCTACTGATCGACTTTGCTCGTTCTTTGGAAATGTTCTTATTCGTTGGATTCGTGCTGGGTTCCAAATAGTGGTTGTTGTTGTTGCTGCTGCTGCTGCCAAGATAAAACATTGGAATTTCACTTACACACTGACATTTCAGTTAGCTACTGGGATTCTCCTTTGAAGTTTTTATTTATTTTGTTCAGTATTTACCTTTCTCGTCTTCTTTTCGTTGTTGTTACTTTGACTGTTTTTGGTGTTGGTTTCTTTTCTTGCTGTTGTTGTTGTTATTGTTGTTTTGCATCTTGAGCTGAGATTTGCAAATGCTTTAAATGAAAATAGCCACATGTAAGCATCGAGGGGGCAGGGAATTGAAAGGGGGACATTAGCAAGCAAAGGTGCTTCACTACATGTGTCCATATGTGTGTGTGTGAGTCTATGTTTGTGTGCGTGTGTGTGTGTGCAGACAGAGAATTGTGCTGTTCTATTGTATTCAGTGAGTATTCTATTCTGCTTATAAATCTAACACACAAGCAACATACCAGCGCCGACAGCGACGGCGACAGCAGCAGCGTCGTCGTCGTCGCAGCCAAATTCTTTGCCAGCAGTTTTCAACCTTTTCGCTGAGCCGCCGCTGCTTCAATACAACAACTACTACAAAACGATCGGCCGCTCTTCTCTCTCACTCTCTGGAGATCTCTCTTTTAACAGACACACATACACACATGCTATCATGAACACGGCGCATTCCAATCTTAAATCTCAGTGGGAGATACACACACAAGCAAAGTAAAGCATACACACACACACACACACACGTACGTCTGCAAGTTGGAGACTCATGCACATGCACATGCTCACAAAAGAAAAAAAATCGCTCGGTCGCGCTCTCATGCTGAAACTCTCTCGACTCGGACTTCAGTTTGATTTCTGTAGCTGGACGAAGCAGTTGTTGAACTACAGCAGCAGCAGGTTGCGCGTCGTGTTTACACACAAACACGAATACGAAACACTCACACACACAACAGACAACTCACATACACTGAATTCGCTCGCACTCGCACACGCACACACACTGCTGTGTTAAACATTCGCAGTGTCAGCTCAGAGGCAAAACGACGGCGTCGCGCGATCGCAACAGAAACGACAACTACAACAACGACAGCGGCCCCATTGGAGGAGCTCTGGAGATTGTCGCCGTCGTCGCAGTCACAGTCGCAGTCTCGCATTCGCAGTGTGCGCGTTTTCGTTAAGCGTCGCTCTCGTTTCGTTTCGTTTGTTCGTTCGTTTGGTTTGTTTCGTTTAGTTTCGATTTGGTGGATTTTGGAATCGGATTCAAATTTAATGTGTGGCGTTGAATTACAACCAAGCACAAGTGGCTCGCATTATTTCCATTGTGTTTTTTACAAGTGCTCTCACTCAGTGTTCTGTGTGTGTGTGTGTGTGTGAGTTTATATATTTGGAAACCAAAAATTCTGCAGTGACTTCAACAAGTTGCTGCTGGTCAAAACAAATAGCCCCACAGAAAGTTGCGACCCAGCAACAACTCTACAACAACTACAACTACAACGACAACTCTACAACTACGACAACTACAAATACAAAAGCAAGCAAGCAAACGGCATTCTTTCGCGCAACAACAAAAAGCAGTTGCCAAAGAGAGCACACAGCACACAAATACGAATACAACCACACACATACACAACAACATCATAAACGGCAGCGCTCTCCCTTGCTCTGGCTGTATATATGTGTGTGCATGTGCAGCGACCCACAGCAACAACAATTTTGATTAAATCGTATTTGTGCCGCGTTGCCCCTTCCCATTACCCCCTTCAAACTCCTTGTTCGCGCTCTCTTTGTGTCGCGCACCAACAAAAACAACAGCAACAACGTCGACAGAGCGCCCACACAATCTACAAGTGAGAGCCGCTGGAATGTGGCCCGACGTCGCCGTTGTCGTCGTCGTAGACTGCGCAGTCGCAGCGCGTTGTTAGTGTTTGACGAAGAGGTCAGCGCAGCACAGCAAAGCAAAGCTAAGCAATAGCTTGCTGGCTGCCGACAACAACAAAACAAATACAATACAATTTAATTGATTGTCAGTGCAAAATTACAAATAAGAAAAAGAAACAAAAGAAAGTTTGCTAAAGATATTATTTGTGCTAGAAATTCGTAAGCGTCGCTCGATTACTTTGGATTACGCGCTTAAGGCGCCGCTCCTGGGCTACAAAGCCACAATAGTAGCAGCAGCAACAGCAACAACAATAATGCTGACAACTGCAGCGACCTTCGTTGGCAGTGCATAAGGTGAGTCCCCAAAATGAAGAAAAGAGAACGTGTAAAAGAGAAAATTACCCAAAATGAGGGACATTTATTTGTGTTGTTGTTGTTTGTGAGTTGTGTGAGCGTTGGGCATTTCTTTGGAATTTTAATTGCCTCCTCACTCGTAAAACACACCATCACCAACAACAGGGCAATGCAAAATGTCTTATCTGAAGAGAACGAACTCAAGAAGCGGTCATAAAAGTCGCCAATAGCTCGCAAAACTTTTTAAAGTCCGCGCACTCATTGTGCAATTAATCACCTCGCAACACACAAAGCAGGCGTGGGGCGGGGTGCGCAAATAGCAGGTGTCGTAAATAGCAAATGTACGCGTGCGTGCGTGTGTGTGAGTACCGGGAATAATAGTAGGAGAGAGAGGCAACAACAAAAATGGCGACCACTGAAATCGAGCAGCTGATTTGCCACAACAATTAAATGGAAATGGGAGCTGGGAAGAAACAAGGCGACTAATTGAGCGTGCTTGAGAATAGGAGAGGGGTGGAGGGAGGGTTTCTGGTATACGCGTGGTGTTGTGTTGCACACACACACAAAATGATAAACAAATGAGCAGAAACACACGTTAAACGCTAAAAACGATAAACGCTTAAACGATTGCCACCGCAGAGATGCGATATCGATATACAACATACTGTTGGTGTTGTATCGGCTTTATCTGCTTGTTGTTGTTTGTGCTCGTTGTTGCTACGTGCCATTGTCGTTGTTGTTTTTCTTGTTTAATATTTATTTTTGCGGTTGCTGCGACAAATTGACAGCCGCCCACTGAACGTGGTTCATGCGGAGGGGGGCTGGGTGGGCAACCAAGTCACACTTGACCTTAGCCAACAACAACAACAAGCGACCGCAATTGGAAATATTAAAAACCAAAAGACGAAATAAATTCCTGCACGCCTTCAAATATGCTTGAAGCAATTAAAATGTACAGCGAATTAAAATGTTGAATGACAGCAGGAGAAGAGGTAGCAGCAAAAAGTAGATATGATCGCTCCAAAACTATTTGGCAGGCAGCGACGTTGACTGCGACGCCAGCAGCATAATTTATGCCTACACCAAAGCAAGGTAAAGAAAACAAAACGAAATGTTTCGCACGCCTTTTATTTTAGCATGCGCCGCACGTTGCGACGTTGACAGTGCGCGAAGTCAGCGCTGGCAGAGCGCTTGCTCTCATTACGGCTCTGCCTCGCCTAGCTGGGTTGTAGTAGTTGTAGTTAGGTCTGCTTCTTGCTGCACTGCTTGCGCCAACATCTTTGCTCGCTTTTGCGCTCTCTTTTCTTTCGTCGCATTAGCTTATGGTGCTCTTTACAAATTCCTGCATGCGATGAATGCAAAGAGAGCACGTTTTATAAAGGAGCTCGAAATGGAAAGTGGTAAAGAAAGCTTACGTTTCATAGATTTCAGCAGTTGCTTCGTTTCTTGCCGCGACTGCTTTAACGTTTTACAAATATTTTTCATTCGATTCTCTTGCTCCTTAAGGGTTGTGTTCCAACCACATCCAAACACATCATTTACATACTCGTACATTTCTTGCGTCATTCCTACGGAAATCATCTCTGTTCCGGGTGGAGGCAAGTTAGATTCGAGATTTGGTGACTCTAGTGCTCCTTCTTCTTGATTTTCCATCTGTTTGAAATTAATAAATTAATTTAATATTGTGTATGGGCCAAATTTACTTGCACTTGTACTTTGCTGAGAGTCGCTGTGAGTTGAATACTCTTCAATGTTGCAAACGAATGTGACATTTAGAGATGGGCATCTACACTTCGATAACATCGATATTCGTGTTGGAGGCCAGGAGATGTCATCCACTTGTGTGTCATGTGTCAAACCTCGTCTAGTATTTTTGATTAGTCGTTTATGCTTTGTGTTCTTCTTCTTCTATTGCTGACAGGGACTTTTTCATTTGGCGCATGTGCAAAGACATTAAAATTGTTTGGCATAACTGGCACAACAACAACAACAACAACGCAAACGAAACGTAGGGGAGAAACATACAGCAAGCCATCAATTTGCCGCTTTTGTTTTGTTTGATTTTCTCCACACATTTTCGATTTGTATTTGCCAACAAAACGCCAAGTTATTTATTTGACTGGGGAACAACAACAACAGCAACAATGATGACAACGTTGACAACAACAACAACGACGACAGCTGGCGACTTCATAATCGGCATAATAATTTTAGAAATGTGCCGCGTCTCTGATGGTCAATCAAAAATGTTTGATTCGCATTCGCATTCGAATTCGAATTCATGACAGCCACGCCCCAATTCGATGCACTTGTTTAAGCTGTGTGACGCGCATCCGCTGTATCTGAAAGTATAACAACAACAGCAACAACAACAACAGCAACAACTGTTGTGTTCCGAGTTAGCGTGTGAAAATGCCATCGCACTAAACTATTTCCCCCGTCCCCATTGACGTTGTTGTCGTCAATGCGAATGCCAATTTGCCGTTTGTCGTAATTAAAAAACCCAGACACACGTAGTAGAAGCGCGTCAAGAGTTCCAGCCAGCCAACTCATGAGCTAAAAATTCCACGTCAAACGTCGCCATTCATTACCTCGCAGCCTCAGCTTCAGCTTCAGATCGCGATCGCGATCGAACCGAGAGAGATGGCGAGATGGAGATGGAGATCGAGTTGAGTTGAACTGAGCTGAGCTGTTGAGAACGGCGCAACACTTTCAATAGAACTCGAATCCAGTTTAAAAAACCTCTCGCGGAATCAAAGACAAAGCACCACTCTTAGAATACCTCCAGTTGTCTCTCTGTCTCTTTGTGTGTGAGTCTTGGGTGCTGTTATGTGTGGCTTAAATACACTTACATAGCTCAGAAATTGAGTTAATGCTTTTTAAAATCTTTGCTAGCATGATATTACAGAATTTTTGTAGATTAAAGATGATCCTTGAAGTGGTCTTGTTATCCATTTATCAGTTTTTGCATTAATATTAAACATTATACAGAATATTTGTACACTAGAGATGATAATACAGAAAATGCTTCAAGTGATCTTATCGATTTATTAATACTAAACATTATATTATGCCGACTTTGAAATTTCTGAAACTCTTTCCCCAATATAGATGACTAACATCAACATTTTCAACATTTCTTTCGCATCAATCAACTGATCTTTGGATTCAAACTTTTATGAGGGTCTAACTGCTTCGGTGTGATCGGATCGTTAGCAAGTTTTGCGCCCCCCTCTGCCGAAGTTTATGATATTTCTAAGTCAAGCAGCAGCCGCTGCTCGATCGATCGATCGCACATTCCAATTGCAATTTGCAATTCCACTTCCAATTCCAATTTGAAATTTATCCATAGATATATTTCTATTTTCCGATTCGTTAGGCGCGATTCGTTTTAAAGCATTTATCGCAGCTTCACCGCGCTTGACCTCCGCCTCCCTCCCCATCCCTCCCCTCTCCACAGTTTGATCTTTGCGAGTAACAACAACAAACATTGGCGACAAAATCGCAAAACTCGAACTCACACACACACACGCCCCGAATGAGCTCACTGCAATGGCATGCAGTTGACACAGCCCCAGAGTCGATTGGAACTGGGTGGCAGCCGTCAGGTGAGGGGAGAGGTGGTGGCCTAAGGAACTGCTGTCGCTGCACAACGTGGCGTATGCGCAACATTTTGCTTTTTATTTTTGTTTTTTTTCATTTTCCGCTTAGACAGCACAATTTGGCCCGCTGGCGCTTGCGCCATTTAATTGGTTTCTGGATACCGTTCCCTTATCCCTCCCCTCCGCTCTGCTCCGCTCTCCTCCCCTTCTTCTACCCTAGCTATGTCTAAACAAATTATTTATTGCCATTTGTTAATTGCTGATTAGCGTGTCTCTCTCTCTCTCTCTCTCGCTCTGTACATTTAATTGCCCCGCACCGCACTTCAGCTTCAGCTTTAGCTTAACCCCACTTTCCTCGCCCTCCCCTTACTCAGTGAGATTGCTTCCGTCTCTGCTGCACTCTTCGCCTGTTGACTTTTATAATTAGCGTTCGTTTCGCTCTTGTTGCTTTTGTTATTGTTATTGTTATTGTTTTTTTTTTTGTTGCCGACGCCCGCTCTCATTAGGCAATGGAATGTGGATAATTAGCCATGATTGAAATTGTTAAATGCTTTACATTTGTTTGTTTGCATTTCAAATTAAAAAACACATTAAATAAAAAACAAAACAACAACAACAAACAAAATGAAAATAACTACGCGTAGCGCTCGATCACCGGTTTTTATCTCCGTGCTCCTTTTCTCTCTATTCCCCTCTCTCTCTCGTTCTCGGTCTCTCGATCTCTGTCTGACTCACTTGCGAGCCCCCAAGCTGATCGCCTACTGACTTACTTACTTTGCTGCCAATTTGCGATTATATAATGCTCACTTGCGCGAGAACTGAGAACTGACCTCGCATCCGACATTACGTATCGCATGTCACATACATTTCTAATTCCCTAATATATATATATACATAGTATTTAGGTTAGAATTAGGGAAAGCTAAGAAGTGAAATCAAAAACCATTTAAAGTGTAGAATTCTGCATTTTATGCCCTTTAATATAATCCACAATATCTTAATTTGATTTGTTATTTGATTTATTTTTGAAATTGTAATTGAATTTTAGTTGTTTTGAAAGATAATATGGTATATTTTGTACTCTATATCAATATAGCTTTCGATATATTTTAGTATTTATGTGGTATATTAATGAATTCAGTATAGTAGTGTATAGCCTTAGTATATTTTCTTATATCTGCGGTATATTAATTCGGCATTCTTCGAATATAGTACAATATCGATATACCATAAATAGATTTCGGTATATTTTAGCATTTCTGCGGTCTATTAATAAATACAGTATATTTTGATGTAGTACTATATTGATACACCGTATATAGCCTTAGTATATTTTAGTATATCTGCGGTATATAAATTCGGTATATTCTGTACTCCATGGTATATTTCGAATATGGTACAATATCGATATACCACATACAGCCTTCGGTATATATTAGTATTTCTGTGGTATATTAATGAATTAAGTATATTTTGAATGATGCGATATAGTACTCGATATATCATATACTATATATATACCATGGTTAGCGGAGCACACTCAGCTGTAAATTTCTTATTTGGTTTTAATTACAATTATTTCCTGAACATTTTTTGAACTAAGTCTTTTTCGATTCACATTCAATTAGATGTAACAGATTTATTTGAGAGAATGAGAGCAGCTTTTTGTATTGTGCTTGACCACTTGGCATTGTAATGCGCGACTAGAAATAAATTCCTATAGATTCCGCATTTAAATAAATATCTTCTGGAGTTCCATTTGCTGGTTTCGTAAATCAATCCAGCTTTCTGTTTCTCTGCTGCTGCTGCTGCTGCTGCTATTGCTGTTGTTTGGTCCGGTTTTGTTTCTCTTTCAGCGTCTGTTTCTGTTGCTGTTGCTGTTTCAGTTTGTGTATCATGAAAATCGGCTTAGATACAATTGGTGTACGGAGGGAGTCTGGAGTGTGTTGTGTGTGTGTGTGTGTGTGTGTGGATTGTGTGGACTCATATACATATTCTTGGTTTCTAATTTATGTCAAATGCGCGCTTTGATTGATGATCACTGCTCTGCCTCTGAATTGCTGGGGCTCTAGACAGGTGAGCGGGTCGGATCGGATCGGATCGGGGGCAGCGGGAGCTGTTCATATTTAAAACAAAAAAAAAAAAGTCAGGGCGGTTCCGCATGAATTGTGTGGCCATAATCAGACAGAGACAGAGACAGAGCTCTCGGGGTCGGTTTTGGGCCACAGCATAGATAGAGCTGATAGCAAAACACTCTCGGAATCTCGACTTGCGCGACTCCGACTCCGACTCTCTCAACTTGACTCTGAATAAATTTATTGGACGTTGAAATTTATTAGACGCGGCGCACAGAAATGCGCCAATATTGAAATTTATGCGGCCGCTCGATAGAAAACCGACGCCAAGTTCCCAACTCCGACTTGAAAGCAGACTCAAACTCGCACCCAAAACTCGAAGTCGAACTCGAAGTCGAAGTCCATTGAGAGAGGCAGCACACACACACACACACACACACACACACATATTTGAGGCAAGTCCATAAGTTGATTTGATTCGATTTGATTTTAATTTATGCATAAAATGCTTTTCTTTCATCACGAGGCAAGTTTCAGTCTCCAAGAGTATGTGTTTGTCTATGTGTGTTGTGCTGTGCTGTGTTGTGTTGTGTTGTGTGTATGCAACTTTCTTTAACTGAATTTTAATAATTTTATGCGCAACGCACGCACGCACAGCCGCCTAATCAAGTTTGTCGCCTAAGTCTTTCGTTATTGATTGGTGAAATTGTTGCCAGCCCCAAAAATAAAGAGCCCCCCCCTCCCCGAAAACTAACTTTAACTAAATAGCCAAAATACAAGAGTCGAACTAATCAATTTTCTCTCTCATGAAATAATCCTTTGCTGCTACCGATTGTTCACTTAGTTTAAAGATAATTCCTTGGTAAAGAAAATCATGTTCGTCAAATACAATTTTCTTAGATTGAGTTAACTAAGTGATGGAAGAAAGAAGGTAGAATAAGAAGGCATCTCCTAGTTTTTAAGATATCTAACTTACTACGGATGTTCTGTTGTTTTGTCTGACAATCTGGTATATTTTGAGATTAATACTATACGAAAATTTTGGTATATTTTGCATTCTGTCTGATAGTGTAGAACTATATCAATATTCTGTACCATTCATTGACAATCTCGTATATTTTGAGATTAATACTATACGAAAACTTTTGGTATATTTTGCATTCTGTCTGATAGTGTAGAACTATATCAATATTCTGTATCATTCTTAAATATTGAATTATTTTGCTCAAGTTACCGTTCAATGATCTCGGCAATAATTTATTCAGTTTTTCTGTTTATTATATATATATATTTCAATATATTTACTACAAGATTTCTTTTCGCTCTTTTGGCGACTATAGCAACATATTTCGAACGCGCGCGCTGGATACGGAAAATGATGCAGCATGCGAGCATTTTGCACCGTCAGCGCGCCCCTGGAAGTATGCGCGTCCTCAGCCGAGCAACTGTCACCCGGCTCCCGATTCCTGGCACTGAGGTGAGTTAAGCAAATGTTGTATATATAGAAACATATTTCAAATACTTCTTCTCGCTTTTTTTGTAGACTTCTGGGCCAACAGCAGCCGAAAACTCTGTACTTCCTAGTCGATGCAAAGAGTCGAGTCCGAGAGGTTTACACGCAGACATGTCTGCACTTTGCCACGCAGGGCATGCAAGACACCGAGCTCTTTGGTCTGGCCGTGCTCATAGGTAAGTCCAACTCGAGTCCAATTCACATGTCGATATATGGGTTTCTTTTCTGGGTACGCCCCGCAAAACAGAACAGCACAGATCTTCTGCTCAGCTCGACAGTTCGGACAGATGGGCTGAAATGGGTTGGGATGGTGGATGTTGAATGTTGAATGTTGGATGACTGTTTGCTTGGTCGTCGTGCCTTGCGATAAGGCATGAAAAATACAACTAATAAACATAAACCAGTCTTTTTAAAGGCTGCTCATCATCATCAGCAACAACAGCAGCGGCAGCAGCAGCCGGAGAAGCAGTAACTCACTTCTCCTCCTCCTCCTTCTCTTTGTGTTTTTCTTTGCTGCTATGCCAAAACACATAAAAGTGCAACGAAAGAGTGAAGAGAGAGCGGTTTGAAGTTGTGATACCCTAGAGAAGGTAGCCACTTGGAAATTAAAGCTACAAATTGGCAGAAAATAAAGTGCAGTAAAGAAAACACACACTTCTCCTTATACCCTGTAAAAATGAGATACTCAAATTTGTTTCAAGAAATAGTTGCAGTTGCAAACTTGGTTTGTAGATTAGTCAAAGATTGCATAAATTAATTTATGATGTTTAGCTAAGGGCATTTCCTGCGTAGCTTATATACCCTACTTGAACACTGGCACAAAGGGTATTGCGAAAAACAACAACGGCAGCCAGGAACGCGTCGTCGACGGCGAACAAACAATTTCAGGCAACGGGCAACAGACACAAGACACAAGACGCGTGTTCAGTAATTCAGGTAGCCGTCGCGCGTTGCATTAACACAAACGAATCGACGACGACGACGATGACGATGGCGATGGCGATGTGGCCCCAACGGAGCCAACACACAAGCAGCAGAAGAACAGCAGCAGGAGGCAACAAGGAGGAAACAGGAGGCAACATCCCGAGTTGTGTGTGGAAGAGGCTCCAGCAGCGAAAACGTCTTTGGCTCTTGGCTCTTGGCTGCATGCGTCCTCCATAAACACACAGACTAAGAAGCAGAGGGAAAGATAGTAAAACAGAGAGAGAGAGTGAGAATGTGGTCAGCTCTAGAGAATATTGTATACTCTCCACTGGAAATTCAAGTGCACGATTTTGGAGAGTAATGCGACATTGGCAATGAATATCTATTAGCTAAGGACAGTTGACAGCTTGGCCAAGCAATGTGTGTGTGTGTGACAGACTGCGTGACCAGCTGCAAGTGCCGAAAAGTGAGTGTAGAGTATAGGGAAGCAGCAGCAGTAGAAGAAGAAGATGAAGAACTTGGTTATGAGGAGGCAGAAGAAGCGAAGAAGCACAGCACGTAAGTTTCGAATCTGGTCGCCAGGCAGCTTGGCAGCAATTTCGATGCAGTGCGAAAGAGCGAAAGCGAGAGAGAAAGAGAGATGGAAGACTATGGAGGGAGTGAAGAATTAGAGGGGGGAAGTTGGGCCAAGAAGAAGTTGCCACAACATCTTGAACGCAAGAAAAAATTTGGTATGCAGTTGGGGCATGCCAACGTCCTCGTCTCGATTCGTCGCAACTGCTGCTGCTGCCTCCTCCTCGTCTTCAGCTGCTAGCAGATGAGGCTGTTGTTGATGCTGTGATTCTGGCTTTTTTTTTTTGCAGACTGAGGATTCTTCAGTCGGCGCAGCTATGAAATTGGCAGTTTGCATTTTGTGTGTTGCTCGCAAGGATTTTTGCCAATGTCAGTCGCTGTAAAAGTCTCTCTCTCTCTCTCTATGTGTGTGTGTGTGTGTGTGTGTGTGCGTGCTTGACTGGCATGCAGCTAAAGTTGCTGCCTCGTCCATTGCCATTGCCATTGCCAACGTCGTCGTCGTTGAATACTTTCGAGCATTTCACGCCGCGCTTTTCTTTCACTGCAGCCAAAATTGCCTTTAGTGGCAGTTGCTGTTGTTTTGCTGTTGTTGTTGTTTTATAGATAGCAATGCCAGTTTAGACTGCATTGCAGCAACTGCAACACGCGCAACTTGCAGCCAGCAACAACAACAAAAAAAGTTCAAACACCGCAACGTGCAAGTTTGTCGCTTCAGTCTTTCGTTTTTTTTTTTTTTCGGCGGATGCTGTCCTTTTTGGAAATGTGCTCAGCCTCTGCTTCCTCTCTTTCCCTCTCTCTCTCTCTCTCTCTCTCTCTCTCTTGGGGAGTTGTCTGCCTTTTGTGTCGCAAATGAATTTCAATTTTATGGCCACGCAACGTCAATAAATTTCATCTTTATGCAAATTTTTGCACTGCACCTCTTCGCTCCGCTGGCAATTTGGCAACATTGTCACAGCAGCCAACTGGACGCAGTCTCCACACACAATGGCCTGCCCCCACCTCCCCCCTCTCTCTCTCGCTCTCTCTCTCTTCACTTTTTGGCTGCCCCCCACTTGAGGTCTAACATCAGCTTCTTCTTCTTTGGCTTCTGCTGCTGCTGTTTGGTGTTATTTTTAGCTGTCGCATTGCTTGGATTCCATTGCCGCATTCCTTTGCCTTGCCCGCTCTTGGCTGTTGGCTGTTGCTGTTGTAATCTGTAGACCAGCATTTTCTTTTCCATTTAATGTTAATGGCTCATAATCATTATTATATGGCGTTGACTTGTTCATCTTCGTCTTCGGGCTCTCACTCAGCATCCCTGCTGCCTTGCTGCCTGCCTGCTGCTTGCCACGCCTTCTTTTGCCCCCCCCCCCTCCTACCGCTCTCTGCTGTCCGGCCTTGCCTCGCCTTGCCGTTGCTGTTGCTGCCACAAAGCGAGCAAGGCAGCGAGCAAGCGACTGCTGCGTGCATCTGATAACATCGGAAATTAAAATTCTTTTGGTTTTATGTTCTCTTCTCTCTTCTCTCCTCTCCCTCCCCATCTCCATCTCCTTCCTCCCCGCCTCTCGTTCCACACACACAACTTGTTGTGTTTTTTGGGTTATTTTGTTGCTGCTCGATTATTATGGCTCTGACTTCAACTCGGACTTCAACTCGATTCTGTGGCGTGCCTACTCAAAAAAACGAAAACGAAAAAAAAGAACCTTTGAAAAATAAATCTGAAGAATGCCTGGGCAGCCGTCTTTGCAGCTGTCTACAGTGCACTGGGCCTCACCTGGCCCAAGTCTTGTTCTTGCCACATTCCATTGACTATCTCCCTCTCTCTCACTCTCTCAGTCTCTGTCCTTGTCTCGCTTGATGAGCCTCTCGAGCTAAGCTGTGTTGTTGCCTGCTGCCGGAATCCCGAACGCATTCGAGGCTGTAATTTGTGTTGCATGTGTTTCAAATTGAAGATTTATTTGCCCCTCACTCCCTACCCTCCCCTCCCCTTTCTTTCCCTTCTGCCTTTGTGTGCGTGTTAATTGTAAGCGCTGTGGAATGCGTTGGAAAGTATGTTAATTATTAGGCTTTTTGCCGCTGGCCACAAAATGCCCAACGCACTACTGTTGCACGTTGCTGGTTGCGTGTTGCCAAAGGATGGGCTCACACCTGCTGCAGGGACAGGGACAGAAATAGGAACAGCAGCAGCTCCTCTTCCATCCATCCATCAGCCTCACGTTCTTCGCCGAGTGAAATTTGAATGAGCTCGAGCGTTTTTTTTTTTTTGTTTTGTTTTTGGGTTCGGTTTGAAGGTTTTTTTCTTCTGCTAGTTTTTGTTTTGGGTTCGGGTTCAGGCCACAAAAAGAAATCGCTGTCTTGGTGTTTTCAGCTGCCATCTCCTCCATCTCTCTTTCGCTCATTTCCACCTCGACTATGGTCAGCCAATTGCTATCTCTCTCCCTCTCTCTCTCTGTGTGTCTCTGGTTTGCTGCGTTTCTACCTGTTTTGTTGTTGAACTGAACTGCGTTTTCGGCCTCTTTGGTATGCACTGCCTTTGCTGTCTTTGACTTTGACTTTAGCTGCGAGTTGGAGTTGCGAGTCTCCGTTTGAAGCCAACTCAATTCCCTGCCTCTTTGCCATCGACGTCGTCGTCGTCGTCGTCGTCGTCGTCATTGATAGGCACTTATTCGGACGCTGATGATTATTATGATATTGTTGCTGCTGCTTCGTTGTTGTTGTTGTTCACACACACATTTCCATTTCATCTTTTTTGCTGCTGCTGCTGCTTTTGCTGCTCATAATTATTATTTTTCATCTTCTTGTGCTGCTGCTTGCTTCATTTCGTATGCAGGAATTCCAATTTTTCGTTTCGATGATGAAGTGTGTGTTGATTTTGTTTTTCAAGCATGCAACCGACATTCAACAACAACAACAGCAACAACATCTTGTGGGCCCATTCGGTTACTCGAGCACGCGGCATGCCCTTGGGCTAAGACTGAACCTCAACTCGACTCGATTCGGATCGCATCGCATTGAGTCGAAGCTGAGATCGAGTTGGGGACTGAGCGACCACGTCTGACATAGGGACTGTGACTGGGACGACAACAGGCTGACAACCTGACATGAACGTGTCGTCATCGGCCCTGTTTGACGTCAATGGGCCGCTTGTTTGCTGCCTGACAAACTGACAGCGCGCTTCGGCCCCGGCCAGGGTTTCAGCTCAAACTTCTTGCTCTCTTTGGGGTCGTTGAGGGGCAACCGAGTGAGCAGGAGAGCAGGAGGTAAAGAGCAAGAGGGAGTTAGGATCAGTTCAAGCAGGAATAGCCGAAAGTTCATTTAACAAGATTTTGACGAGTGCGACCTTGAAGCATGTCAGACAGCACTCTAACAAAAAAGTCATGAACTAGCTCCAGAGGAGGGAGTATAAACTTCTATTTCATTGTTGTTGACTGTTTTTATTATTAATTCCGTCACTCAATTCGTGCTCTTAATAATTCCATTCGCCAATCCCGTAAACCAATATTAAAATTTTCTTCCCTTTTCTTTCTCCCTTGCAGATGGCGAGTACATGTTTGCAGATCCCGAGAGCAAGCTCTCCAAATACGGCCCGAAGAGCTGGCGTTCCTCGCACACACACGTAAGTAGAGTCTATGACTAGTCCCTAATGCAATAATTCATTCCCCTTGTCCACACAGGGCCTGGATGCCAATGGACGACCTCTCCTGGAGCTACACTTCCGCGTGCAGTTCTACATCGAGAGTCCGTTCATGCTGAAAGATGAGACGTCGAGACACAACTATTACCTGCAGCTGCGCCACAATGTGCTGCAGCGCGAGTTGCCACGCGATCATGGGGATCAGGCGATGTTCCTGCTCGCTGGCCTCGCGCTGCAAGCGGATCTGGGTGATGCGCCCAGCGCAGGAGCCACCACAACGACAACATCATCATCATCGACAACATCAGCAGCAGCAGCATCAACAGCAGGAACCACAAACAATCAACCAAAGGAGAAGTCAAACGACGAGGAGGAGGAAGAGGGAGCGGGAGCGGGAGCACTTTCCGCGGGACGTGGTCGAGCCACGGCAATGACGACGACACTGCCGAAGATCAGAAAGCGACTGAGCAGTTACAATGAGCGCATGCTGCGCCTGTCCACCTACGTGACGTCCACAAGTCAAGCGGCAGCCAAGCGGGAACACAACGCTGCCTCACCGAACGCCAATGCCGTTCCCGTTGCCGCGGCGAGCTCCTCGGACTACTTTCGAATGGATGATTACCTGCCCCCAGTGTTGCAGACGGCGTGGGCAAAGACCGCTTTGCGTGCCTGCCACCGGGAGCATCAAGGATTAGCGTCAGCGGAAGCGGAACTGCTGTACATTCAGCAGGCGTGCAATCTTCACGAGACAATCAATGCGCACACGTTCCGTATGCGACTGGCGAAGAGCGAGGCGGGTGTGGGCAGCGCCTGGTTTGTCATCTATGCGAAAGGCATCAAGATCCTTGGAGGAGCAGCCACCGAACCAGCGACATTCCTTTGGCCCAACATTACGAAGCTCTCGTTCGAGCGTAAGAAGTTCGAGATACGCTCGGGAGAAAGTCGCATAACGCTCTACGCTGCTTCGGATGAGAAGAACAAGCTGCTGCTGACGCTGTGCAAGGACACCCATCAGTGGAGTATGAAGCTAGCCGCGCGTCTGAAGGAGGTGAGCAAGCGCGAGGAAGAGGAGGCGGAGTCCCATTGTCTGCACGCCAGCTACGCCTGCTCCCGCAGTCTGCTGCTGCCATACAAGAGCAAAAATGAGCAGCGTATTTCGGTCATCTCGAGCACCAGTTCGAACACCACGTCGGGCATTGTCAGCGATCGCGTGCACTCCGAGGATGAGCTGGAGATCATGATAAATACGCCGCCAGCGCCACTCGCAGCGCCCTCCACGGAGAGTCTGGCGTTGGCCCATCTGCTGGACAGGCCCAGTGTGAGCAGGCAGACCTCTTCGGTGGGCCAGATGTCCCTGAAGGATCTGGAAGAGCAACTGGCCGCCCTGAGCGTCGCCAATGTGCGACCCAGCGAAACTCTGGCCAGCTGCAGTGCGCCATCATCATCATCCACAACTGCCGCGGGGAATGCTTTGATGAGCAACTCGGGTAGTCAGCGCACGAATGGCAGCGGCAACACCATCAGCGTTGTCAGCCATGCCAACGACTCTTCGACGGCCACAGACTCGCCTAGCTCGCAGCACAACATTGGATCGCAGTGCTCGTCGACGTGCAGCACCGTGGTGGTCACAACCCCGGCACCCGCTGTCGTTCATTCCACGTCGTCCAGCCTGGAGCTGGGCTTCAGTCACACGGCGCAAAACTCTGCGCTCAGCGAGTCCAATCCCGATGACTTTCTGCCTTCCTCGGTGCGCGACGAGACGGAGAGCGTGTCTGGCGTCTCCGGTGTCTACACGCTGGCTCACGGCATGGCGCCGCCCACGGAAACTTCGGGTGTTTACACCATGCACAGCAGCGAGCTAACCGGACAATCCTCCGAGCTGGCCGAGTCCGAAAAGAGTTCGCACTACGGCATTTTTCAGCCCGCAAAGGGCGAGATCAGTCATGCGCATAGCGATTCAGTGGACGGCAATGCTTCGTCGGTGAAGAAGTGCAACGAGTTTCGGCTGCGCTCCGATTCGAACATCAGCACAAGCAGCTCGTTTCGCGGCGATGGCAGTGATCCCACGGACAACAAACACACCCTGCTGTCCGCCGAAGAGCTAACCAATTTGATTGTCGGACGCGGCACCTATCCCAGTCGGAAGACCGTTTCGAGCACCCTACATTCGGACTGCGACTATGTCACACTGCCCCTGGAGGTCGGGGGAGCATCGGTGGAGCAACTGCAACCCGAACTGCCGCCAGCACCGCCGCCATACAGTGCCCGACACGAAAAGACCGGACTGTGCGGTCCGCCAGTTGTACCACCGCCTCCGGTGCCACCCATGCCCAAGCCAGTGAGTGTGGCGCCCAAGCCGGAGCCGCCGGCGTTGCCAGCACCGTCTCCCGTAGTCCCAGTGGCAGCTCCCCCACCGCCGCCGCCGCCCACTTCGCTGCGACGTCGCGATCCACCGCCGTATCCCACGTCCCTGAAACCGCGTCCCACCTCGCTCATCTCGATGGCCTCCTCTGCGGCGCCAGCGCCCAGTGCCGCCGGCTCGTTGAGCTCGCTAAAGTCCGAGGAGGTAACCGCACGTTTTATTACGACCCGACCACAGATCAACATCCTTAAGGCGCACACCAGTCTGCTCCCGGACGGTGCCAAACCCAGCTATGCAGCGCCAACGCATTACTCCTCGGCGGCATCCTCCAGCGGATCGGTGTGCAGCCACCAGCTGTCCCAGCAGTCGCTACACAACTCGAACTATGCTGGCGGCTCGCAGGCATCGCTGCATCATCACCATCATGCACACGGGCACGGGCACGGTGGCCATCATGGTGCGCATCACCATCGTCACTCGGGCTCGGCGGCCATTGGCATACCGATAGTTCCTTATGGGTTGCATCACAAGAGCACCGCCTCGTTGCATCATCAGCCGCAGCCACCGCCGCAGCAAGCTTGTGTGCTGCTGCCCGTGATCAAGCCACGTCAATTTCTGCCGCCGCCACCGCCCAGTTTACCTCGACAGCCGCCACCACCTCCGCCGCCCTCGCATCCCCATCTGGCGGGACTCTACAGCAGTCAGTTGGCGCGCAATCAACTGGAGCTGTATCAGCAGCAGATGTACAGCGATGTCGACTATGTCATCTACCCAATACAGGATCCGGCTGTCAGCCAGCAGGAGTATTTGGACGCCAAGCAGAGCTCGCTGCTCGCCGCCATGGCCCAGGCGCAGGCTCAGGCCCAAGCTCAAGCCCATTCCCAGGTGCAGTCGCCGGGACAGGCGCCGCATCCATATCTAGCCTATTCCGCTGGCTGGGATACGTGCAAGGGGCACGCCATCTATCGAAGCACACCCTACCTGCCCCTGGCACTGTCCACGCACTCGCGTTACGCCTCCACGCAGAACCTATCCGACACGTATGTGCAACTACCGGGAGCGGGTTACTCGCCGCTCTACTCCCCCTCGATGGCCAGTTTGTGCAGCTCGTACGAACCACCGCCACCGCCTCCGTTGCATCCGGCAGCTTTAGCGGCGGCCGCAGCGGCAAACGCTTCCAGCCTCTTTGCGCGATCACGATCAGACGATAACATTCTGAACTCGCTCGACTCGTTGCCTATGCCAAAAGTGAAGCGTTTGCCGCCGCCACCGCCGCCGCCGTACGTCAATCGACTGAAGAAGCCGCCGATGCCGGCGCCCAGCGAACAACCGCCGCCAAGTAAGTGCGCTAAGCATTTTCCCCAGAGAATATCCATTCATTTTTTTTGTCTTCCTTCTTTTGCAGTTCCCTCGAAGCCAGTTTCCCATGCCACGCTGAGCATGCTGCCGCCCAGGAAACCGCTCACTTTGAATCCCCACAATGCCAACAGTCCGCTGATCAAAACCTCCAGCGGCGCCCAGTGGGCCGGAGAGCGTCCCAAGCCCGATTTAGGCCTAGGCTTAAATCGTGGCAATAGCAACAGCATTCTAGCGCAGTTGCAGGCCTCTGTGGCAGCCAGCCAGGCGGCGGCGGCAGCCCAGTCGGCGAATCCTCTGGACATTGCGCTGTTGCGCGAGAAGAGCAAACATTTGGATTTGCCGCTCATCTCGGCGCTGTGCAACGATCGCTCGCTGCTCAAGCAAACCAAGGTCAAGGTCTCCAGCCAAGCGGCGGCAGCAGGAGGAGTAGTCAACACCACAGCAAGCAGTCCAGCAACCAGCAATGCTAGTAATGGCAGCTCTTCTTCTTCGGGAACATCGGGAACGCTGAACAAGGCCGCTCGGAATGGAGGCCGGACAACGGCAATCAGTCATCGCCATCCGCAGGATAAGCTGCCGCCGTTGCCAGTGCAGCTGGCCGAGGCTAACAACTATGTGTTGGATCCGGCAGTGGTGATGAAGCATCACCACAAGAGCTATAACTCCCAGATGCATTCGATGCATCCTCATCCGCATCCGAATTCACAGTCACAATCACAAACACAGTCGCAGTCACAATCGCAATCGCAGTCCTAAGCGCGTGTGGCAAGAAAGAGTAAGCCCGCTTCAAAAACTCCCTCTAACAAAGTTCCAGTGTTGTGAAATGTGGTGGAGGTGTTGTGCCATTAATTGTGTGTGTCATGTCGTGTCGTGTCGATAGAGAATTTGCATAGCGAAACGATTAACGGTAACAAGTCGATCACAGGGTGTTTCACGGCAGGCGCGCTTCCAATTTCTAGACAAAGCAACAAAAAGACAGTGAGTAAGAAGAATTTTTGAATAAAAGACGAGACGAGACAATCAAAGGAAAGGACAACAACAACAACAACGACGACAACGACAACCTCAAATATGCATTCAAATATAGCAACAGAGAAAACCCAGTCTAGTCACTAAAGGAATGGGGATGCAGAAGAGAGAGTGATGGAGAGAGAAATGACAGAGCGAAACCGTATAAAAGACAAATGAGAATGATTGTGAGAATGGGAAGCAACAATACTCAAGTATAAAATACAAAACAACTTAAATTAACTAACTAAAAAACAAACACTAGACTTAATAGCAAACCAGTGAGAGTGGCCTCCTTGGCTTAACCACTTAGCTAGGCCAGTTGCGAATACTACTTAAAAAAAAAAAAACGAAACAAAAAAAAAGATATTGAGAACTAACTATTTCCGCCCAAAACAACTGTGATTGATTTTTTATATTTTTTTTTTACAACTAAAACTTATATATTTTACAACTAACGAATAGTCAGCAACAACAAGACAAAATGAACAACTATGCAAATTTTTTTTTAGCATGTAGACACTCGCATTAAGAGAGCGCCCACATTCCGCATTTATCAAAAGCACACACCCATACACTCACACACACTCACACACGCATACAAAGCAAGGCGCAAAGAGAGACCCGAGTCCACAAAAAGCTCGCTCTCTTTGCGCTTTGCTAAGCGATGATCGCTGCAGTTTGGAACTTGTTTGGAACAATCTGCAGTTGTCCATGGAACTAAATGAATCTTCAAGAAAGAGAGAGAGAGAAAGAGAGTGCGCGCCCTCGTAATGCCATTATTAATATATCGTATATATATGTATATGTATATGTAATTGCCTAGGCCTTGCCCCACCGTTTGTTTAATTATTTTCCATTCCATATTGTATTTGTATCGATATTGGAATTTACTATAATAGCGAGTGAGCGTTGACGCTACTGTTTTTATTATTATGATTTCGATTTGGATTTATATGCTTATGTTTACCGATTACCAATTACCAATTATCCCATATCGATTCACGATTATTATTTTCCCCTTTGAATTTCATTTTTAAGTTGATGATTTTGATGCATATTATGTTTATATATTAACCCCCTTCTGCTCAGTGTGCTTCTGTCTGTGTATGTGTGTCCAATGTACTAAGTATGTGTAGCTGTGTCACTGTGGTTGTGTGTGTTTCACAAAAGCTTGCGTAGGTTTTTCTAGGCTAAAAGCCTATGGCTAAGCAACAAGTGTCACACTCCACAAACACAAACGCATGCGCATTCTTTATCACCCGCACACACACACACACACACATACACAAGCACACGCAGCTATATGATATCAAAATCGGCCATATAGTATAGAGCAATAGAAAAACGCATATCCATATAGATTATATGACTACTATACGTGTATGTACTATATACTATACTATACTATATAAAATTGAGTAAAAATCATGATTAATAAGTGTTGTGTTATCATTATTATTATTATAATTAGTAGTAGTAGTATTATTATTATCGTTCTTATTACAAAACTGAGAAGTATACTAATTGCACAGAAGAATCTCAAAGGAGGAATGCTGCTGAAAGTGCACGACGCTGTGCACTCGAATATAACAATTGAAGTGTGGTGTATCACATATTTTGAAACATGAATTGTTAACAAACAAATCAACAAATGAACTAGCTTCGGGATTAACAACTAACTGGTTCTGGCACTTTGGCTATGATTGGATGATTACAAGCTAAAATGGCCACAAATTCATTTAGTCGGTGGTCAGAATGTCCTCGTCATCAACTTCAGGGCGACGCACCCAGCGCTTAGTGATGGTCAACGCGATGCCCGTAACCAGGAAGATGCTGCCAAATACAATACACGCGATGCCAAAGTAGACACCATAGTCGGCGAGGTTGATGGCCAGCTACAGGAGAAGAAAAGAATTTGTTTTGTAGCTTATCATTTGGGAGCATTAATTCAATCTCCTTACCCTGGCTGTGGAGGCCAGCTCGGAGCTCAGCTCGGCATACTGATCGAACCAGAACATGGGCATCAACACCTTCTGCACGCCACGATAAATGCTGCAAAAGCAAACCAATTAGATCAGAGTTCAAGCAAAAGCTAATCTCGATACTTACTCGTAGTCATCATCCGGCTCAATCATCATGTTGATCTGAATCCTGCCGTGCACTTGCAATGGTACACCTATTGTGGGCTCCACGGCCATGACGAACTCGTGCTTCTCCTTGTCGGGTTTCAAGCCACTCACGGCATTCAAATAGTATTCATCAGCGAGATAAAAGTGCGGGAAGGAGGAGTAAATAGGCGCCTTATCGCGACACGCCTTGCACTCGACCACGCCCGTTTTGGGGCACTCTTCGAGTCGCGGATCACAGAAGCACTGCTGATTGGGATAGTTCTCGCCCGAGTCCAGCGTCTCCTCGGTGCCCACCCAACGTGTGGCGGTCAGACCATGCACCTGCAACGTGCCCTCCGGCCGCAGATTCATGAAGCGACACGCATCCGTGGCAAAGATGGTAATCTCGCCCTCTGTATCGAGTCGCGGTGGAAACAGATCGCCCGTGGTTCCGTTGACATTGCCGCATGGTGCAGGATAGAAACCAGTCTCGTTCTTTTCATTCCAATGCGTCAAGCGACCCACATTCGAGATGTCATCGGTGCCTGTGTGAATAGTGAACAGTCCGTCGTACTCCAACGAACCATTGCGATCCGCCAGCCAGCCGAAGCGTGTGTAGGGAATGTCAATCATCGAGGTGTTGAAGAGATTCAGGAAATCCGTTAAATCATCCTGATAGCCATCGAAAATCCATTCGTGCAACGGTTTCGTCGTATACAAAGTTCCGCCCTCGTGATTCAACATAAAGTTGATGATTTTCTTCACGAACTTTGGCTTGCTACGCATTTCATCCGCCACTGTTGCTGTGATAGCATGGGCGGCAGTAATCATATCTGTCAGCTTGCCATTGGAACGCTCCTCGTCAAAGAACCAGGTGCGTCGTTCATAGTACGAGACGGTGGCATTGTCATAGAACGTGTAGTTCTCCTTCTTGTGTTTCTCGAGGAACACATAAGGACCGACTTCATCGAAATGCGGTTTGATATCGGGATTGCGTATATCCTCCGGATTGGTCCAGTTGAACATGTAGAACTTCAGGTAAATCGGAATTGGAGCCTCTAGCCAGCTGTCGTAGGTGTCGGTGCCGGGTTCCAGCTTCAAGCCCTGCAAAATATACACGTGACTATGTGGTGATCGAAAAGGTAAGTGGCAATTTCACTACTTACATTTTCTACGAGTTTGTCAGCCAAATCGGGCCACAGCACGACAAGAAGAATACCCAATAGGGTGAACACTGAGCCAATGCCAAAGACCCAGCTCTTGCGCTGCGTTTCGCCACAACACTTGCAACACATGATGAAATGGACGCTCTAGAGGATATGTTGCATCTGGAAATAGTAGGAAAATTGTAGCGAAATGGTTATACAATGTTAGCGCAGTCGTAAATCTAATCTAGCCGAAGATTATCGCGGAATTTTAATACACCTATTTTGGACACCCATTTTATTTGGGACAATCCAACTAAAAAAACAATTGCCCCCTTGGCAGGCAGTTGGCTGCTTATCTGGCAATAATACAACGTACTTAAAGTTGGCGATTAGAATCGAATTTAAATAGCATTTATCATATCTGCAGATGGACACATCCGTCGTGCACTCGTCGGTGCTGCGATTAGCACCGCAACTTGCGTACAAGCTTAAGTACTTACTAACTAGTTAATAGCTGTTGTTGCTGCTGCTGCTTAGTGGCACTTATTGGGCTGCTCTTGCGCGTGCTGCGAGTGCTACAGTGAACGCTGCCAAATCCAAGCAGCTACTGTGGCGACGATAACTGTCGCTCGCCTATTTGAATGCGGCAATCTATCGTGAGGCTAATCAGCAAAACTCTAAGCCAGCTAATCTGAAGTGCATATACTTAACCACTGCAAGTGATTGTGGATACAGGCTAAGGCTACAGATTGTTCAATATGCTGGCTACACTCATTATTCGTAGGATAAGACTAAAGTTCGCTTTTCCACACGAACTTTCAGCTCAACTAGTACGTATTTTTGATATGTGTATAGAATATATTAAAACTGCAGGCTTCTATCTTTTATAGTTTAGACTATGAAGTGATAGTTAAGTCAGGAAGTGAACTCATATACAGCCATATCTATAAGTTAAGCTTAGAAAGTGTTTTGTATACATCCATGTATTAGCTAGTTCTTCAGCATTCTGTTCTTATAATTATAATAATTATCGTATTTCATATAAATTCTTTGTTTAAGTTTGAGCCTTCTAGCTTGAATAGTTTTAGTCTTTGCATTGATAGTACAGTCAATTATATTCCAGTCCAGGCGACCTGCCTGAAATGGGTGTGTTGTGAACTCGAGGCAAGGCTTCTAGGTCAACTTGTACCGGCCAGGGGGGTGCGGGTAAACCAAGGAAGCGACTTTTATATTTATAGCCGTGATAAGATTGACACGGCAGGAGGCATTCACTGATTATAGCGCTCGTATATCACGAACGTATACAGTATAAATAGACATTTAGCGATAAACGATAATGGCTAATCCTAATCTATCATAATAGTAATGTAATGCCTAAAGTCCGTATCATTCTTAAATGCAATAATAGGCAACAAGTTCTTTGTTTTCAACTGACTCTGATAATAATGATTCAGGCTCAGAACTATGTTCGTTTCAGATAACAATGCACCCTGTGATATGTGTTACACCCTGTCTCAATGGGACTGCGCTTGAAGTCAAGCTTAACGTGAATCATGCAATGTCAACAAAATTCGTTGTGTTTATTGCACATCACCGAGGCATGCTAAATGCCATTAATTACTCACCACTTTGTTAACTGCGCATACAGACTGAGTGTCTGGCTATCTTTGTCGCACTGCTTCGTATTTCACTGTTGTACAGTCTGCTTCTGTTTCGTTATTTTTTGTTTCGCGCTGTTATCACGACAAGGAAAGCAGACACAGCTGTTGTACAAGGCACTTTACTCACTCCCAACTGAACGCTGTAGCGCAGAGGCTGCAACTCTTTTGACGGCGTAGCACAAACAAATTATTTTTTAGAATAGTGTTTTCAATGAAGCTTTTTTAAAGCTGTTTTATTTGCCACCCTGTGTTACAATGTGACCGCAAGCTGAATTTCTAAAATATACCACATAATAAACCATAGAAAGCATTTTTGTATATTTTCAAGGTAATCTCATTTGATATTTGTGTGCTGCGTTGTTTAAAATTCTAATCGAAGAATAAATACTGCGTTTTTTTTTTAAATTCGAGTGGTGGTGACACGAAGATTGCCGAAAATATACCTAAAATAACTGCTAACACTTTTCAGTATTTTTATACCAAACCATTGTTGAGATTGCCATTTGCAAACCGGCTACCAGTGTGACCGTTAAAATACTGCACAAACGAACAGCTGAGCTGTTTGTGTTAGCAGGGTGGCAGCACTGCCACGCCGGCTCTGACCAATCAACGGCAACCACGACTCACACACACAAGCGCAGTTAGCTTTTGCTTTTGATTTTTGCCAGTCGTCGTGTTATTTTCGACGTGCGCTCGCTTTTGCTTCATTCATTAAAAGATAAGCTAAGATAATAATGTCCGATTGAATCAATCGTACTCTAACGCAAATCATTAAACACGTAGCATATAATACTAAATAAATAAGGAAACATGCAGCTAATCAAGTGCTTGCTGCTCGTTCAATTGGCGGCGCTCTTCTTCTGTCTACTGCTTGACGAAGCGCAGGCGGCGGGGAGAGATTTCTACAAGATACTGAACGTGAAGCGCAACGCCAACACAAACGAAATAAAGAAGGCGTATCGCCGCCTGGCCAAGGAATTGCATCCAGATAAAAACAAAGATGATCCCGATGCATCCACCAAGTTCCAGGATTTGGGCGCCGCCTACGAAGTCCTCTCAAATGCTGACAAACGGAAGACTTACGATCGTTGTGGTGAGGAGTGTCTGAAGAAGGAGGGCATGATGGACCACGGTGGCGATCCGTTTGCTTCATTTTTCGGAGACTTTGGTTTCCCCTTTGGCAATGATCATCATCATCAGGATACGCCCCGAGGCGCCGACATTGTAATGAACATGTTTGTGTCGCTGGAGGAACTCTACTCAGGCAATTTTGTGGAAATTGTGCGCAACAAACCGGTTATGAAACCCGCCTCCGGCACCCGGAAATGCAACTGTCGTCAAGAGATGGTTACTCGCAATTTGGGACCCGGACGTTTCCAAATGATACAGCAAACAGTGTGCGACGAGTGTCCCAACGTTAAGCTGGTCAATGAGGAGCGCACACTGGAAATAGAGGTGGAACAAGGAATGGTCGATGGTCAGGAGACGCGCTTTGTGGCCGAGGGTGAGCCACACATCGATGGCGAGCCGGGAGATTTGATTGTGCGTGTGCAGCAAATGCCGCACGCTCGCTTCCTGCGCAAGGGCGACGATCTGTATACGAATGTCACAATTAGTCTGCAGGATGCCCTTGTGGGCTTCAACATGGAGATCAAGCATCTGGATGGACATATTGTGGGCGTTACGCGAGAGAAGATCACGTGGCCAGGAGCTCGCATTAGGAAGAAGGGCGAAGGCATGCCAAACTTTGAGAACAACAATCTGACGGGCAATCTCTACATCACCTTTGACGTGGAGTTCCCCAAGCAGGATCTGACCGAGGAGGACAAAGAAGGTGAGTTTCAAAACCGTTGACTGATGTTCAAAGCTTAATCCTTTCGTTTCTCTTGCAGCTCTTAAGAAGATACTCGCACAGTCGTCCATAAATCGCGTCTACAACGGGCTGTGAATGATTCTCACTTGGGCTGTACTTTAAGTAGATGTATTTATTGTAGATGTGTGAAGAAGACTTTGCTATAACTATAACTATAGTCTAAAGAAACTGTGAACTAAATCAATTTTGGAGGCGTGCCAACAAGTCGCCACAACAGCAACATGAACAGGAAAAAAAGAACAGAAAAAATGCTAAAATAAAAGAAAATCTAGAAATTATAATTAAAACCTTTTAAGTCATGAATTTAGTTAATAAGTTTAATGTGTTCGTTGTAGCTGCAGTTTAGGCGCAGCTTTTCCTTAGTCCATGTGGCAGCGCTGCGGACAGCTGTGCATGACGCAGGACAATAAGAAAGAAGGCCTACGCCTGGCAATGTAAGGTATATTCATTTGGCGTATGTGGCAACGCTATGAACAGCTGTGCATGGTGGCGCAGGACAATAAGGCGGAGAGAGAGCGAGTGAGAGAGCACCTGGCAAAGAAAAGTGCGTGACAGAGCGTTGAAACTTTTCAGCAGTGCGAACGTAAGGCGGAAACAGCACTGCAGCATTTTATTTATAAAAAATCGACAAAAGAAAAAAACAAAATCAGTTCATCGAAATTTGTAATTGATTTGCATTGCACAAATCTAAACGCAGTTGGCATTTAAGAAGACGCCCTCTAATTGAAGAACCGTTACACGAACACCTAACCTCAAAAGCAGCGTCGCACAATTCGCATTAAAAATTCAAGAGCAACATTTTTCACAGCCTTCGCAGCAAAAAACAGCAGCAGCAAGTAAAAAGCGCAAATAGATGATGAATGTCGCCTGATTAGCCCAAAACAATTCGAGGTGAGTCGCCAAACCCCAATAGAAAATTGCAAAAATCTTTTCGCCGCTGAGTAGCAGTAACTTCCTTGTTTCCCCTCCCCTGTTCATCCCTTCCATCCTTTTACATTTTTGCCTACCGCTTCTCCGCCCACAGAGTTGCGCTCTTTTATCGATTTTCTCTGCTGCGCTGCCCCTTTTACACGAATTGACCCAAAAACAAAGTAAGAAAGCTTGGGTAGTGTGTTTGCTCGACTTCAAGATACCCTGTAGATTCTTAGTATATATTTTTGTAGAAAATCTGAAACTGTATTTTAAAGGGCAATTTAATTTTAATAATTACTACACAGTACATTTTACTTAAATCTAAAACAAAGAACTTAGTTTTTTATTGAAAGCAAATAATATTCTCTTATACCCCTCTGGCTGAAGGGTATCTAAAAGGGAAAACGAGTTAACGCTTCAGCCGGCTTCAGGTTGCGTGTCTGTATTGTGCCGTGCCAAGGGGCCGTACCCTTAATTAATTGGCCAGTTGGTCACTAGGTCCTTGTCCTCGCCTCCTCCTTCTCGTTTTATTTACTGCTCGAGTATTCAAACTATGTCACATTGTGCCTTGGACCTATTTCAGAAGATTGCACTTGCCCACGCACTGCTTGATGACATCCAAGCAACTTTTGATCTTCATTTTGCTGTTGATACCATGGCCACCGTCGAACGTTATCAAGATACTCTGCTCGCGAGATAACAGTCGCCTGGTGCGCAAGATTGTGCGCTCCAAGTGGACGCCAATACTGGACAAGCATCAGGTGAGTTCGCCAAATAATGCTAAATGCAGAAGGATTGCCTTACTAATTAGTTGTACAGGTGAAGCTGCCCTTGGAGTGTCCGCTGCATCCTTTGAGGGATGTCTTTGCACCGCGACAGGATGAGAAGCAACGCGATCGACCCACGCAATGGACATGCAGACGCTGCGGCAAAAGCTTCTACCAGGAGAAGTATCTGGATCTGCACTTTGACACGCGGCACAAGTCCATCATCAATGAGGTATGAAATAACCACATTATTCAATAGAAGATATGTCATAGCTAATGCAATCCCATTTGAGCAGGCTGAAGACTCCGTTTGCTTGGCCGACTTTTGTGACATCATGCGTTGCGAAGTGTTCCAAACGGAGGACGCTTCGAGCCTCAAGTTTGGCGATCAGCACATCGTCACCGATATCGAAGTCTGGGGTGACTCTCTGGGTCAGAACTCCGCACTGGCCAAAGCGAATGCTGCCTACTTGAGTTTAATACCAAGGTGAGAGTTTAATGCTTCACAAAGTTGTAAAGAATATTAAATGCAAAACAACTCTTCTCTGTAGAACTTCCACATTGAGTGCCACGCGTGCCGCCAAAGTACAAAATCGTCAATTACTCCAAGAGAAGCCAAGCCAAAGCCGCGAGGAATCGCAGCAGTCGGAGGCAGCAGCAACAGTGGCAACAGCTGCTGGCGAAGAGCCCAAATCGGCGGCCGAGAAGCTGTTGATGAAGCTCAAGGAACTGGGCCAAGCGCACTTGAAGCGCACAGAGCCAGAGTCCAAGTCGAAGGCGGAGCCGAAGCAGAACGAGACAGATGAGGAGGGCGAGGAGCAGAGTGGCGATGCTGAGGGCAGCGGGCAGCCGAATGCAGCGACCAAGACGCCGCATGGCGAGGGAGCGGAAGCAGCTAATGGTCAGGCAAAGGTGCGTGCCAACTGCAAGCCCGAGGAGCTGAGCAAGCTGAAGACACGCTGCGAGTTGCTGCTGCGAGGCTGCATTGGCGGCTTGCTGCTATCGATGTCGGATCAGTCGTTCAAGGAGATGGAGGAGGAGATGAACAAGGCGGTCTGCTGGTACCTCACCTGTGATCGGTACTGGGAGGATGGCCCATTGGAACCACGTGCCTTTCCCTGGGGTCTCATTGTCATTCTGATATTTGTGCTGTCGACGGGAATTTGCTTCTGCTACTACATCATTTGGATACTGTTCGAGTAAGTGTTGAGCTGCCTCGCCAAGAGCCGGGCAGGCCCTGAGAGATTGTGATTGAGCAAACCCAAGTCATTTGTTTCAGCTCCGAAGAAACGACAATCAATGCCAACAGCCACTATGCAGGCGCCGCAGTCGGAGGCAGCATTTACATGCCTGCCCCCCATCATCACTACCATGTCGACTATGCGACACATCATCCGCACGAGCTGCAGCAGCAGCATCAGCAGCAGCTGGACGGCGTCGCGATACCTGGTCGGACTGTCGCGGACCAGCAGCAGCAGCAGCAACAACAGCTGTATTACCCGCAGCAACAACAGCAGCAGCAGGTGGCGGTATCAGCGCGAGATTTGTACCCAGAACCAGTGCAATATCATCGACACAGTCCGCGACACTACATCGCCGATCAGCGTCCAGCGGGGGCAGCGTCCCTGGGCAGCCAGGGTACGCCCACCTCGTCGGGAGGCGTCCGGCAAGTGGGAGCGTCCTCCTCCAACGCCAACACGCCGTTGCATCATCGTCACTCGACGAGCCTGGTTTACCCACAGGACATTTTAGACCGACGCGACTATACAAATAGCTCCAGCCGCTCCATAGCCACAAGTGTGGTTAACAATGCAAGCGCTGCGGCTGCTGCTGCAGCTGCAGCTGGTGAGCCGCCACGTCATTACAACACACATCCTCGACCGCTGGAGACGCGTCATCGACATGTGGGCGCCTCGCAGCAATCGTTGCGCACTTCTTCCTCCACGCACGAGATTGTGCAGAGCGAGATTGGTGGTGGGCAGAACGAGCACTACATATATGTGACGTATCCGCCAGATCTGAAGAAGCGCTACTTTGACAAGTACGAGTAGCCTAGACACGAGACAAGGGAGCAACCAAAGAACGACCTCTTCTAAATGAGAGGAGCGTAATGGAATCGAAACCAAATACTAACTACGATAGTTGGACGAGAACCTTACCCCCAGTTGGTTTTTTACTTTAGCCTGCAAATACTAGATTTGTGAACTGTGCTGTTTTTTGAAATCTACAAAAAAAATCGATTAAAATGCAATACATATTTCTGTATATAAGTAAAATGGCGCTTAACGAATGCAATTTCAAATTCAAATATTACAGTTTTAGTGCTATGCAACACTACTACAGAACAGTGCTGCCACATCGCTAGAAAAAGAAACTGGAGCAATTGTGACGTCCCAAGCTTCGCCGACAAAACGAGCTGCCAATCGTCTGGAAGAAAAAAAGATGGAGAAGAAAAGACGCGCGTGTTTTTCGGTTTGCAATAACATTTACATAAAACATTTATTTCAATCAATATTTTAGTTGCCGTTAGTGTTGTGTGTGTGTGTGAGTGTTTTGTTGTGTTATTCAAATGGTCACAATTTGGACAGATCGCATCGCTTTGGATAATCGCGTTCTTGCTTAGCCGCTAAAAAGTACAATGAAAAAAGGCTCCATCGAGATGCGCTTCGCACACTTACATACATATAAAGGTAGGCTACAAATTTACATACATACAAATCTATCAATGTGTGAATGTGTGAGTGAGAACATTAGGATTTAAATTTAGTACTCTTGATATTGGTTGCCATTTTTGAGGTTATGTACATATTACAGCTTTTTTGTTTTTTGTTTTTTTTTTGTTTGTTGCATAGATATAATAAATATTATTACATTTAGTGGGCTAGCGCTTTGCATTTGATTTTGCTTTTGTACTAAAATTAAGCGTATTACTTTCTACTACTTTGATTTGTATCGAAAAGATTGCACAAAAATTAGCTGAAAAATAATATAGTATTGAATTAATGCGAAAAGTTTTATACATATAAAGATTATAGCTAAACATTTATAAATAACATTTGATAGTGTGTTTACTAAAAGTGTATTTTGTTTTTGTTGTTTTTTGGTCCTTTGGAATGTGTTGCAAGAGAAATGACATCGTAAATTGTATATTATTTAATTTATTTTTGCATTTTTGCTATAGGTGGTCTCACTTGATTAGTCTAATAAGTTAACCTAAACCATCTACTAGCCAACTAGTAGTTCAGGCACTGCCCTTGACAATGTTTTGTTTGCCCGGTCTTATATAAACCATGGCGTATCTGATCAGTCCAGCCTAACGAATCTTCGAATCGAATTCTTCGACTGAAACAAACCATTGTCCATAACTCTATAAATATATAGTAGTGTGTGTAAATAAGTGTGTGTGTGTGTGTGTAAGGCCCAACAAATAATGGATCTCCATTTTTATTTAATTTATATTTTTGTATATTCCCTTTCCTAACATAAATTGCACTATAAAACAAAACAAGTCTTGAACTAAGAACTGCACTCTAACAGGTCTCTAACAATAAGAACTACCAGCTCGTCCTTTTTTATTTAAATTGTTTTTTTTTTTGTTTGTTTTTTGTTTTTGGTCTAGGCTGCACTTTGCTGCTTTTGTCGAAGGCAGTTGCAAAACTTAAGCTAACGCTATTCAACTATTTAAACTCAAAAACAACAAAAATCGTATTTTAATCATCAACAGCGAATCAAGGGCTAGGCGATAGCGTGGGCGAACATTACCAAGGGGGTGAAGGGAGGGAGGTGGGGAGGGAGGGTTGCCCACGGTCATCATGCGGTCTGATAAAAGGGCTGACCCTCGTCGTCATAATTACAGTGTGGCTCATGTTGACAATTTGTGAGCTGCGCGACACGCAAAAATCTCATACACGCTTGTATCTCTCACTATTTGTATCTCTACACATCTATCAGTAATGTATCTGTGTCTGTATCTGTAGCTGGGAATGTATCTCGTGTATCTGCGGCTGCAACAATCTGTTTTCCTTGCTCTGTGTCTGACCTCTGATGACAAGTGCTTTCAAATTGTTCGCTAAAAATGCTGATGAACATCGCAGCGAGTCTACTCAACTGATTAAGCACCCTGTAGTCAAGATAAATGCTTAACAAAGTTCCTTACCCTTTCTCGACAGCTATTTCATTGTGATTACACTGCTTTAGACCCTTTCGGAAAGATATGTTGTATCAGTTTCTGCAAGATTTCTACTATACTCTCAGCTAATGTCTCAACTTTTCTGCTATTTCATTCGACAGTTGCTGTCGTTTTGTATCTCGAGGGTATCACGAGTGAAATAACTCTATATATAGTATATGAAGATAAGTATTTATATGGCTGAAATGACATATACGCTCAGTTTAAAAGCTAATTGCACGCGAGTGCGGCTAAAACACTTGTACTCCCAACAATCACATCACCACTAAATGTTCTACATAGACTAATGGGTCACTTTTGCGTTTATGCCTCCCCCCCCTTGTTCCCTCTCCCTCTCTCCGTGTTTGCCACAAAATAACTGCACTTGCTGCATCTAAATACCGAGATTCGAAACAAAAACAATATTAGATTATTTGGGGGGTTCAACACGATATTTGCATGTAAATATTGCACGGATATCTACAAAATAGATTTTTAAGACTAATTCTCTGCTTCTCTCTCTTTCTCTTTCACTATCGTTCTAATGCTCTCTTTCTGTAATTACAATTTAATTCTCTGCTCAACGTAATCGTAGTTTATACATATTATCTAAATATACATATATATTAAAAATGCCAAAAAATTTGATGTACATAAACAAGTCTTTTGAGATTCTCGAAATGTGTGTGTGTGTATGTATCATGAATGTGTGTGTGTGTGTGGGGATAATTTGAATTCAAATTTAAAATCCATTAGGCACGCCAGCGCTGAGCTCTTCGGTGATTCATTTACCAGTTGATTGCCTGGCTTAAATGTTCTTGATGGCAATTCTACCTATCGGGTTTCCCGATCTACGACCTCGGCCCTTGCACTCTGAACCCTGGACTCGAAACTTTTGCGCACTAAACTAGGTCGTCGTCGCTTGTACTTCTTGAGCACTCGCTGGGCGTGATAGAAGCGACTGATGTTGCTCTGCACGTACTTCGAGTGCAGATACTTGAGGAACTTGCGTCGCTCTCCGCTTTTGCTCTTCTCCAACGGCACCTCGACCACCTCCTCGTGGTGTATGAACTGTGCTTCGTCTGCCTCCATTTCGGACTCGGCTTCAGGTTCAGCGAGCAGCTCGATTAGTTGCAATGTGTCAGCTTGATCCTCTTGTTGTTGTTGTTGGTGCTGTTGGTGCTCGCCACCTCCGTTGACCACTCCGAGAATGTTCTCGTTCATGTCGCACTGCACCACATAGAGATCGCTGCTGTTGTTGTCGAATATCTCCGCAAGATTTATCAGCAGCACATCGGCGCCAGCTGCTGACTCGTCCAGATTCTTGTGCGCCTCTGCTTCGGTCTCTGCCTCACAATCCTCGGGATCGGAGGCGACCCCAATTTGCTGATACATCTCAGCCAATGCCTCCTCCACGCTCAGCTCACGTTGGGGTTGCGACTCCGACTTGGGCTTCGGGGAGCAGGCGCCGTTTCTTATCACTAACTCGCTACTTTTTAAGGAACTATTTAAGGCAATTTTACTAAGGTCACTTAGCTTTGGTACTTTGCTGGTCTCCACCTGTTGCTGCTGCTCTGCTTCTGATTTCAACTGAGGTGGCTTCGCCTCCTCCTCCTCGTCAGCGTCGCCGTCTCCATCGCTCTCGAGTATCTGCTTGAGCTTGGCAATATCGTTGTTGGACACCTTCTCAAGCGATTCCTGCTGCTCCAATGCTGCATTCGCTGAGAACTCCACGGTTGCTTTGGGCTCCACTGCCAGCTCTTTTTGCAACGCGGCCAACTCGTTGAAGTCGCTCTCCTCGCCCGAGCAGCTGCTTCTCGAACTGTTGCCGGAGCTACTCGCTGCCTCCGCCTTGTCCTCGTTGCTGCTGCTTGAGTTGGAGCTTGAGGAGTCGTCGCTCGACGAGCTGCTCGATGAGGAGCTGGACGTTGACGCTGAAGAAGAGGACGACGACGAGGACAGGCAAATGATAGTTGTGCCTGCTGTGGCAGTTTGCCGCAGAAAGATCCTCCATGCTATTGCGGAGCCAACGTTGAATTTCCAGCTGCTTTGCTTGTTGAGGCTTAACTTCCTCCGATTCCACGCGCAGCTTGGCCTTGGGCGATAGATTGATGTTCTCCACATCGTCGAAGCCCTTGAAGCTGCCCAGCAATTCCACAGATTGCAAGCTGTGTATCGAGTCTCTGCTGTGTACTTCTAGGTCGAGTACCACAGCTGTCTCCGTCTCTGTAGTTTGCTGCGTGGTTTTTGGCTCAAGTGTTTTGCAGTCTAGACTCTCTCGCACTGCAAAACCACTCTTGATGACCGTCTCACGACCCGTGGACGTCTCCGCCGATGCACTGACTGCAGAAGCACTGAGTCCCTTGAGACTTTGGGGACTCTGCAGCTGCGGTTGCTGCTGCTGTGGCTGTTGCACATACTGCATGGCGGACTGTCGCTTGATGAGCGGCAGGCGACGCTCCTTGCGTAACGCCAATTGACGTTGCATGCGTTGAATTCGCTGCTGCCGCACAGAGGATAAAGCGAACTTGCGACGCAGCTGCTTCAGCGTGCGGAAGTAGAAACGATGCTTGATCTTGGGACTCTCGAACTCGAGTATCTTGAGCATTTTGATGCGATTCCTTCGTCTTCGAGCGAGCAATTTGCGACTGGCTCTAGCTGCTGCCTTGGCAGTTGGCATTGAAGTTGGGATTGTTGCGGGAGCTGGTGAATTTACCTTGGCAGAAATTTCGTTGCTGGGCTCCGTTGTCTTGCGCTTGCGTTTGTAGAACTTGAAGCGCTTTGCGTGCTCCCTCTCGCTGTTTTCTGCAGTTTTCACCCCTGTTTCGCTGTCGCTATCGTCGATCTTGTGTATGAATGTCTCGTATTCCTTCTCGAACGTCGATTCGTTGGAGTTGCTAGTGCTCTGATCGAACTCGATGCTGGCCTGAGGTTCTTCCACCGTCTCTGGGAGAGGTACAGGTATGGGAATGGGACTGGGGAGAGGTAGAGGCAAAGCTAGTGGCAGCGGCTCCTCGGTGACGACAGCTGGATCTCGCAGTATCGCGGCAAGCGCATCGCTCTCACCGGTCTGCTGTTCGTCGGACTTCTTGAGCCGCAGCTCGTCCAGTTCCTTCTCCACATCGAAGCTGCCGAAAGAGTCGTCGACGTGCGTCTTTTCGTGATGATCGATGATGATGTCGGGCAGATTGAGCTCGCTCACCTGCGGCTCGACGACAGCAGTGGCTGCCGGACCCGCAGGTGCTAAAGTCTCGTACATGAAGCTAGTGGGGGCAGGAGGAACGACTGGTGCGACTGGCGCTACAACTGCCACCGCCTGAGGTGGCAATTCAACTGCGGCCTCACCACGCAGCTGACAGACGGTGGGCAGTTCCTCCTCGTCGTCATTCCAGCTGGCCAGAAAGTCGCGTATATTCGAGCTGTTTGAGCTCGGAGCCCCCGGGGGGTTTTGTGTCTTGTGTCCCTGGGGCGCAAAGTGCGGAGTTGCTCCCGCAGAGTGTGTGTGCAGGTCATAGCCCACATAGCTGTCCACATGCGCCTCCAGAGTGCTGAGATTGCTCAATGGCGGCTGCGCCGACTGAGCCAAGCAATAGCCACTGTTCGAGACGGGCGCAGGGGCCACCGCTGCGGGCAAGGGACGCTTGCGGTACTGATACTCGAGCGAAGCGCCCGTCTGATAGGGTTGAGCACGATGCGATTGCTGCGCGGCAGCATAGCCCAGGTTGTCCAGGCTGCTGAGATCATTGTAGTAGGCGGTGCTGACGTTCGCCTCGAGGCCGCCCATGTTCAACTGCTGTACATAGCGCTGCTGCTGCTGCTGAGCGCTGTTGGGCAGCGTGGGCGGCGTGTTCGTCGCTGTGTTGGCACCCGCAGGCTGCTGCACGTAGCCATAGCTGCGCTGGGCTGCCTCCGCATAGTAGAGATCCGAGGGATGCTTGAGCTTGTGGCCCGCATTGCTGGCGGGGTATTGCGGCTGTACCGAGCTGTAGCCATTGCTGCGCGGATAGTAGCAACTCTGCTGGGGAAAGGGCTGAGTGCAACAGCTCTGTCTGGCGTTAGGCGGCGGCGGCGCATTCTCTGCGGGATTGGGCCACATGCCACGCGCGGCGTAGGGTTGAGCGAGGTGATTGCTCTGATAGGGATTTGTACCGGGATATTTATCGTACTTGTAGTACAGCTCATTCCCAGCAGCAACTGCTGAGGCTGCTGCTGCTGCTGCGGTGTTGGGTGCAGCAACTGGTGTGGCATAAGGCAACGCTGAGTTGCCCGCATTGCTGGGCGCACTCTGATAATCCACGCTCCAGTGGCAACTGGTTTCCCTGGCAGTTGCGGACTTGCGATACGCAGACTCGGCTGTTAACTCCGGCGGACTGTAGAGCGGAGCGGGGGCGCCAAAGCTGAGCGGAGCTCCATTCGGGGAGTAAAGCGACATTGCGTACTTGTCGTAATAAGCCGAGGAGGCAGCATTTGTTCCTGTTGCTGGCGTTCCCGCTGCAGTTGCTCCTGGACTGCCGTAGACAGCGGGTGCTAGGTTCTGGTAGCGACTGCTTGGCTTGATGGCCGCATAGCTTGGCTCCAGAGGCGGCAACTGTTGCTGCTGCTGTTGGTGTTGATGTTGATGTTGAAGTTGCTGCGGCGCATGTTGCTGATGTGGCTGCTGCTGCTGCTTGTGTGCGCCCAGGTTCATGCCCATGCCCATGCTCAGATTGTGAGGTGACATGCTGTGGGTGGGCATCATGCCGAGGTTGTGATATTGCTGTTGACTCTGGAGTTGACTTGGTTGCTGTGGCAACTTGTATTTGTAGGTCGCCTCGTAGGGATTGCTGTTGGTCGCGTAGTTGCCCATGGGCAACGGCATCGACATCGACATCGACATTTGCTGTGTGGGGGGCGGTGGCTGTGCATAGAAGGGCGTGGCCGCCGCTTGAGGTTTATTGCTGCTCGAGTTGCTGCCGAGGGAGTTGCTCTGGCTGCTGTTGCTCCCAAGGGAATTGCTGTTGCTGTTGTTGATGTTGTACTTGGCACTCGTCGCTGCCGTTGCCAGCTTCTCGTAGCGTGGCCCATTGTAGTTGTAGGCACTGTAATTGTACGCATCCAAATTGTAGTTGTAATTCTGATGATAGAAATGTTGTTGTTGCTGCTGCTGTTGTTGTTGCTGGTGCTGGTGCTGTTGTTGTTGTTGCTGCTGGTGCTGCTGTTGCTGTTGATAGCGGTGCTGGGCATCGAGACTGGTCAACGCTTCGCTGTAGAAGGGCGCCACAGTGGCAATTGTGGCCATTGGCATCGGCGTCGAAGCTGTTGCCCCCTCGTATTGACCTCCCCCTCCAGCCCCTCCAGCTCCTGGTGTGGTTGGCGTTGTCGTTGCGCTGCCGTAGCCGCTGCTAGCGCTGCTGCTGCTGCTGCTGTTACTGCTGCTGATGCTACCAGGGCCAGAGTTGCCGCCCACTGCAATGGCCATGGCGGCCGCGTCCATTTTGCCAGCTGCAACGACAAAGAAGCCAATTAATGAGTGAGTGATAAATGGGCAAAGACGAAGAGAGAAAGACAAAACACTGCGAGAATGTCGTAAATAAACAAATGAAGGCAACAACTTAAAGCCTAACATGCATTTGTTCTCTAAATACCCTGTAAAAAGCAATTGAAGTGCGGTAAAGTGTTATCGACTAGCGAAAACTGATTATTCAGTTGAGGAAAATGGTATCAATTGATTTAACTTCATATAAGCGAATATAACCAGTAAATAACCATTTGAATATAGAAAAAAGAAATAGGTATGAAAAAGACTAAGGCAGAATTTAGAGAAGTTATAATACTTTTCAAAACTTAACTTCAAGCAAAGGGAACAATTTAAAGATTTAGATTCATAGGTCGAATACCCTGGAAATGATATTTTGAAGCCAATAAAGTATCAAGAAATAAGGAATACAAAAAAGTAAGGCGCAATTTAAAGAAGTCATAGTTTAGTCTAACTTTTGGCTTAACAAAGTTTAGCCTGACTTTAGGAATTGCAACCGAAAGCAACAATTGAACCTTTTTACACATTTTTGCTGTTCAAATACCCTCAACTAAACGTGTCAGAGTCAGTTTAGAAAAGTCCCAACAAGCTGCTCTATTTTCGGGTTTAATAAACATAAATTTAAATGCAGGAATTTAATCCCGAATTTGACCCACTTCAAGTTGGCATTTTGATGAAGTCTTAATGAAAACTTTGAGGAATTCCTAACAGCTTAGCTATGTAAAAATGCAAGACTCCTAGCTAATGTGATTTAGTGGGTGAGATAAAAGAATTTATTATGAACGCACTGAGAGATGAATTTCCGTTTGTGTTGCTATTGCCTTATGTACGAAATGTATGAAAAAACAATTTAGAGATAAATCTTCTATCAAGACTTTCGCACAAAATATAAATTCAAACCTTACAGAAAAAAAAAATACATTTATATTGGGAATCTAAAAAATTAAACTGAATATATGATAAAGTATACCAATTACTTACAATACCCTTCTTCCCTGTTGTAGCGGGTATAAAAAGAATAAGGACAATACTCTCCTCTGCTTAAAATAGGCAAAAAGGCAATTGACTGCGATTGAGGTCGTAGTTCAGAGAATTCGATTATAGCCTGACTTGTGTTAATAGTTAATAATGCCCAGGCAGGTAATCAGAAAGAGGAATAAGGAGGAAAACGCGACTTTATCTACGTTTTCAGCTACGATTTTGAGGGCTACTTTAAAGTTGTCTCTAATTTGGGCAAATGAAACGCGCTTATTTATGTTATGCTCTTTGCAAGGGCACAAGAACAAAAGCAGACGATAAATATACACATGTGTATATATGTGTGTGTAGAATTATTCATTGTTTACAGTTGGCGCAGTCCCCCATAACACACACACACACACAGAGTCAAGTACACACACAGACACACACAGTGCAGCACAGGAAAAAGCAATTATTGCATGGCATTTGAATGAAAAATGGAAAACCCGCAACCCTCTGGCAGGTAGCTTAAACCATTTGTTGTGCTTGGCTTGTTGTTGCTGTTGTTGTTGCTGTGCTCCTAGATGTTGTGCTAGTTGTTGTTGTACTAGTTGTTCTAGTTGTTGTACTAGTTGTTGTTGTGGGTGGGCGACTTTAATGGTCATAAATGTCGCAGCACACGCGCTCTTCTCTTGCCTCTCTCTTTTTCTCCTTCTCTTCGCTCTTTCTCTTTGGCATTCCTGCACTCATCGCTTTCAAGTGTGTCACTGTGCCTCTGATGTCTAAATGCTGCCCAGGCATTTTACCCCCCCCCCCCCCCCCTCACTTCACCCCTCTTTCGCTTTCATCCCTTTGCTCATTCACTCTCCCCCCCACGCTTTGCCCCTTTGACACTCTGTCAACTGAAACGCGCCGCGCGTCAACTTTGTGAAATGCGATTGTTCATTAAATATTAACGATTGCCACCCCTTCACTATGTCCTTCCGCCGTTCCCCCTCCCTCACCCCTTCCGCTGGAGGCGATGGACAATGGACGACGACAGCACGTCTGCTCTTTCTCGGTGCTATGCGGACGACGCTCAATGTCAACGCCCAACAGTCGATAGAAGTGCTTTCGAGAGAGTCTGCTCGACTTGTAAATGCGCTGTAGAATTCTTTGACATGCTCTATGTGCAATCAAAGCTACTTCAAAGCAGTTAGATCCCAAATTCTTGTGACTTAAGCGATAGAATGGGATCAATTTAATTTAAAGGGGTAATATAACTTGCGCCTTCATGTTTCTTTGATTGGGCTAACAATTTTGGTTTTTTTTGCATTCTATGGAATATTTCGAATTAATATTAACGTATTTATATTAACATATCAATAACGTACTATTTTTCCTTTTTTAGCCTATTTAGCCTATGGTATATTTGCATTTATATTTGTGCGGTATATTAATTTGGTATATTTGAAAATCAATAACGTACTATTATTGGTTCTTTCTCGTTTTCTTTTAAATAAATATATAATTTGCCCATCCCAGACATGTAAATTGAATATTTATGGCATTGATTGTGCTATCAACTCACTTTTCAAGTCGATATCGTTCACTTGGCAGCCACTTTAAGTGGTTTTTGCAGGGTATTCAAAAAAGGAACAGAAGCCACAAAACGCCATAAAAGTGGGGCACACACACACACACAATCGACATACACACACACACAGTCGGAACCATATGCGGACTCGAAAATAATTGTCTAGATAATTGCGACTGACTGTGGAAGCTACTTTAAGCCGATAGCCAATAGATCTACCCTCGAGTCCAGACCAGAGTCACTCTCTCCATTCCCATTTCTCATTCTCTTGTCTCTTGCATTCGAAATGAGCTGCGATGGGTTTTTCTTTCTCTTTTTTTGTTTCCCATTGACTGACAAATTGCCCACAAAGAACGAGACAAAGACAAAGACAATGACCACCTGTGACCAGCAGACGAAGCAGGCAGCGGTCAGCGAAAGTGCAAGTTGCAGTTGCACTCGAAGTTGATTTTGTTGCCGTTGTTGTTGTTGTTGCTGTTGCTGTGGTGCTGTTGTGTGCAGCACGCATACGCCCCGTGCGCCGTTGGCAGTTTGTGTGATAGACGCAGGGGGGCGCTGTAGCGGCAGCAGCGGCGGCGGCGGCGGCAGCAGCAAAGTACATAGAAGAGTACATAGAACGGTCGAGCACTGTATTCATTATGCTAATTTTCACTTTCATTCACTTTCGATGCGCGACTCCACGAATTACTCGCACTCATGTTAACTTCTTGACTGACACTCACTCGACGCTTTTTCCGTTGGCCAACTCATCCAGCCAGGCATTGTCCCATTCAGAGATTTCCGATGGCAGATTGCTGGACCTTGCCACTATGCCACTGGCCACTTGGACTAATCACTAATGAGCCGCACTACGCAGCAGCGATATCGATGGCTTTTAGTGTAATTGAGCGTGTCCAAATGGGGCAGCTACCACACACATCTCATTCTCATCCACTGCCAATATCATTGTCATCGTCATCGTCATCATCATTATTATCATCAGCATAATCGCGATCGAAATGAAAATGAAAATGAAAACAAGCCACACACAGTTATCTCTTCCTTTCTCCCCCCTATCGAATATTCAATACTCTCGTTAAAGGCAGTTTTTTTTTTTGTTGTCTACTATTCAAATTACTTTGTTGATAAAAAGAAAAAAGTTGTTTCCTCTGCTTATCTGATCGTGTGCAGAATTTTGTCAGCACCACAGCGCAGAACCTTGTTCAACAAAAAGTTATCAAGTTTGCAGTTTTAAAAAGAGTTAAAACTCAAATACCCTTCTAAACTTTGCTCTTCTTTTGAGATAGTTATGTGCACAGCTATATTATAAATACATTTAAGTTCAGTCAATTCCCAATTGAATTCATGCCAATCGCAGTCTTTCAATTCTAATCATTTCATTCTTCATGAACATCATTGAATTTAAAAGTAATGTTATGTTATAGAAAAATATAGGAACAATGTAAAAGGGAATCTCAAGTGCAACTAGGCATTTATAATGAGTTATTGAATTAGTCTAAAAGGCTGGAAATAATGAAAGGAAACAATAATAATAATAGAAGAGTTTAAACCTATGTCTTTAATGTTTTAATAAAAAATTTGTTGATTGAATATATTTCTTATATGAAAAGAAATAACTCGATAGATTGTAAAACTAACACCTTTTTTAATAAGTTGAATTCTATGATGAAATTTAAAGTAAAGCAAGGTAAAGCAGTAAGCATAGCAATTTAGTAGAATAATTTTAGACTTCACTCAATATCGATACTTATGCAGTGGAATATAGATCATGTTATTCGAATAGTTGTAAACTCTTTCTGCAACTACTTTATTGTTGGGTTCATATCGGTACAAAAAATAACATAATAGAGTAACAATATTGATTCACATCACTATAAAACGCAACGACCTCAGTGCAAGGCGGTAAAAAGGGACAGGGTATATTGAAAATCTATACATACGTAAGCGTATGGAAATCCAAAACGAAATCGAAGACGTTTCGCTTTGGGTCTGCGGCTCAAACTCAAACTCGAACACAAATTCGAACGTCGTGCATATCGATGTGACTCTTGTGTCTCTTTTGCTGTGCTCTGCTGTGCTGTGTGCGAAGGCAATGGCAACGGCAACGGCAACTGAGACGGAAACCGGGCCAGATGTTACGATGGATTGCGATATTGATAGATTGCGTATACGAGGCGTTGAATAAAAGAAAAGTGCGCGAGCTGCAAAATGCAAAATAAATCAAATGCGACTTGAGAATCGCCTTAATTATGTTGCCATATGTTGCTTGCCGAAAAAAGAAAAAACGCGCGCAACAGCTTCACACACACACACACACACACAGACACCGAACAATATATATGTATTCTACACTGACCGCGCTCGATAGTGTAGTCTAGTTAAGCGGGCTGCGGACACTACGCGGCGTATGCGTAATTTTTAATTAAATAAAACACACAACTTCCAAGACGTGCGAAGCAACTTTGTGTTTATGGCTGCTGCTGCGTGCGACTTGCAGCTAAAACTTTTCCATCTGTTGCCGAGACGCGCGAGACGCAAAGCAACGGCATGCGAATGTGAATGTGAATGAGATGCGGTTGGCGTCGCTGCTGGCGTCGACGCAGACGCAGACGCCGGCACACAAAACAGAGCGGAAAGTCCTGTTTAACGGACGACAAAAAAAAAGTAAAGGGTGGCAACGCTGCCACACTGGCACATGACAGGCAAAGTGTCTTGGTGTGTGTGTGTGTGTGTGTGAGGCTTTTGTTTGTGTGTGCTAGTGTTGTTGTTGTGCTTGGGAAAACAAGTGGTTGCCGTGGTGAGAAAACAAGTCAAGCGCCGGCTGACGAGGAGTACGCGAGATAGGGCGAGAGAGAGAAAGAGAGTGGGGAGACAAGGAACGCTGGCGTCTCTTCTGCACATTTGACAGCTGCAGCTTTAGCGGAAATGAAGGCGTACACATGTATTCACACACACACACACACACACACAGCTGTAAGTCTTGCATGCACATGCATGTCTGCTTGCCTAGTAGTGGCTCATAAGCAAACATGACAGTCAACCCTCTCTCTCTCTTTTGCTCCCCCTTTCCCCTTCCCTTACAGTGCACGCTCCCATTAACGGCCGGTGACGTTTCGAATGGCGTAGCATGACAAACAAGCGACAAGCGACAGGCAGGCAACATAAGCAAAGAGACAGCATTTGATTTTCCAGGTGGGGAAATGTAGTACCAAAAAAAAAAAGTAAAGTAACATAAATGCAACTGTAAAGCGAATTAAATGAAATTAAATTGAACGCAGCAGCAGCAATGGCAAAAAGCAGAAACAACGGCTACAAATTGAAAATATAACAGCAACAACGATTTGCGGTTGCTTTGCAAAAAGGGAATTGACAAAAACAAAAACAAAATGGGTGAAAAAAAAAGAAAACAAAATAGGCGACAAACAGCGACAGCAAAAAAAAAAAAAAAAACAACGACAACGGCAACCATAAAAGCAGCGCGCAATCAAAAGATAATAAAAAAGCCGCGATTACACTGACAGCCAAAGCAGCGGCAACAACAACACTAAACGTTGGCAGCTCTGCCCCACACACACACACACATACGCATATTGAGTTGTTGATTATGCATGCGTGAGTGAGTCTCGCAGCGAGCGCAAAGGTGAAACGAGAACGAAGAAGAAGAAGCACACTAGTGGCGTTAGCTGCGACGCCAACGTCGGCTGTCGCGGTCGCGAAAGAAGCAATAGCAATTTAAATGCAAAACAAATTTCAGAAATCGAACAGCGCAGCGAAACAAAAACAAAGAAGGCAAGAAGTAAAGCACAAAAGCAAAAGAGACACAGTTGGAAACTTAGTCAGTTGGTCTGTGTGTGTCCAAGGTGGGATGGGGGAAAAGGTGCAGAGCAGAAGCCACGATAAATATCGATTGAAAATCAATAGGTTGTCTCCTTCGTCGGTCCGCTTCTCCACCCCCACCATCTCCGCCCGTCTATCTCTAGCATTTTGTAGCGTGTACCGAAGCCCTATGCGCATTTCCAGTCCAAATTCCAGCCCACCGGCACACTTACATATGTAAATATATGTCGCTATGCATGTATACAGCTGTATTTACACACATACATGAATAACTACACATGCATGCGTATGTACTACACACACACGTGCGTGTTGCTTGCGTTGACAAGCTCGGCTTGATAATTTAAACACGTACGCTACCCCTGCTGCTGCTGCTGCTGACAGACAAACACACACATACATATTCACATGTACATACATGTATACATATAGAGCAAAACAGATGGGGGAAAACACAACAAGAAAGAAAGTGAATTGTGCTCAACTAAGCGATACCTGATACTAATATTTACTAGTTGTTTTATTTGTGTTGCCTTTAAAATGTGTTTTTTTTTTATTTAATAATCATTAATAGCAGCCAAATATTTTAGAGAATATGGCTCATGAACTGAAGCATGATTGATATAGCAATAACTCATTTCATCACCACAGTATAATACCCTAACCCTGTATTGTTAGCGGGTATAAAAAGCAACAACTAAAATGTCAACACACTTTTGCTGCTGCTTTTGTTATTGCTATTATTGTAGGTGCTGCTGCTGCTGCTGGTGGTCTTGTCATTGTTCTTGTTGTTGTCTCTCTGTTCATGTGTGTTTCTACGATTGTGTGTGTGTGTTTTTGGGCTGTCGGTTGTAATCAACATTGTCGCCGTCGCTATTGGGGCGCAAAAAAAAATGCCAAAAGAACAGAATAAGTAGAGCACCCCAAGATTGCGTTGACTGCGCTGTTGGCGGCATAAGCCATACTCAGCGCAAAACCGACAGAGAGAGAGAGAGAGAGGGAGAAAAAGTGTGAGTATGGGGAAGTGAGGTGAAGGTGGGGAGGGCAGCTTGAAGCCAGCGTATGCACTGAAGCAGCAAATAAACCACGTATTCACACACACAAACACTCGCACACAAAGAAAAGCTCTCGGCATTCATAAAGCATACGCTATAGTTAACATTACACGAACACACACGCATACCAATACAAACCTCAACAGTTTTTCGACATTTTGTTGCTATTTTCGCTGTCGCAGTTGCAGTCGCTGTCGCTGACGCAGTCGCTGCCTCTGTCGCTGTCGCTGCTCACTTAAACGTTCTGCCGACGCGTCGTTGCTGCTTGTTGTTATTGTGTTTGTTTTGTATCTGCTTTTTGATTATTTTGTTGCTGTTGTTGTGCTTTGTGCACTGTTACTTGTGATATAATTTGATAAATTCTGCCTTTTGGGCCCGTTTTATTTATTGCATTCAATTATCATTTCGTACGCACTACACACACACACTCTCACACTGGCAACGCTGTCGACGTTGCAGTCGCTGCCGCTACCGCTGCTGGTGCTTGGCACAAATTTATTTGCCTCAAGGTAATGTCGCTGATAATACGCGCTCTTCTGCACTTTACTTTTTTCCCCCGATTTATTTTCGCTTTATTTCTTTTTTGAGTCGTGTTTTTGTAAATTGAGACGTTTATGAAACAATTTTTGTGTAATTTGCAAGCTAAAGATACAGATACATTTACAGATACAGATAGAAATACACACGTACACAAAACGCAACTGGAGCCGGCATTGACAGCGTTTCCAATTATTATTATTGTTATTATAAATATTGCTGAGGCACTAGGGAAGAAGAATGCTGTACAGGTGGCAAGCAGCGTGGCGAATCCGAGCAAAAAGCGGCGCGTAAATTGTACAGAACTAAATAACAACAGACGATGACGACGTAGTAGTAAATATAGCAGTAGTTGTAGTAGTAGTATTAAACAAAGTTTGTAACAACGAACGCAAAGAAAATAAACACACACACACGTAATGAGACGCCCCGTAAAAAACACGAAACGAAACGGACGTGCGCTCTATCTGAAAGTCGAGATACGAATGCCAGCGCAATGGTAAAGCACACAAAACAACAACGGTGCGACGACAACGACGACAACGACGACGTCGGCGACTGCGACTGCGACGGAAACTCTGACTGCGACAGAGAGCTAAAAGTTAAGAGCTGTGCTGAGCGCCAAGCACGCGCCAAAACGAAAGCTAGTAAAAGTTCGGGAGCGAGCGAGCGCTGCATGTGAGTGTGTGTGTGTGTGTGTGTGTGTGGGAGTGCATTAGTATGTGTGTGTGTAGTACAAAAACATATATTCCGTTGTGTATGTGTCTCTTTGGAAGAACTTCATACAGGTGGTTTTAAAAGTCGCAGCAGTTATTTCATCAACAGCGGCATTGACAGTGCCAACAATGCCAACAACGGCAACGACCAGCGGCGACAGTGCTAATTGAACACGACGTTCTTTATTTACAGTTAGCACAACTCCAGCGGCCGTTCCATAATTAGCTAGTATTTGTTTATTTTTCATGCCCGCTGTTTGGCGCCAAAGTACGCAGTTGCACAAACTTGCCACTCTGGCGCAAATACTTGAATAGAGTTGCCAGATTGTTACGAGGTATGACAACTACCTGTGGCATATTTAAGTGCAAAAAAAACATTCCCTTAAAAGCGAAATTGTTGCTAGGGATAGCAGCTACAAATTATATTGTTATTTTTAATATTATTAATATAGCTGTCGACAGCGCTAAATAAATTGTTTCTTTTGTTTGCATTCAACAGGTAGTCACAGCTGTTGGCCGTTCACAATAGACACAATGGGACCATCCAAACATACCCAGTAACAGCTGTGTGTGGCGTTGCCACAAATCGTTTCAGTGAAATCGATATACACAGCTTGTTATCGAATCCCAGCATAAGTAGAAAATTTTTATTGCAAAGTGACGCGTTCATTTTCCGCAAATTATTTGTAATAAAAGTGTTAAGGGTACAGTTGTATTGTTTTATAAACGAAATTCAAGATGACTGAAGAGTGGCAGAGTCAAAACTTTCGTCAAAATGTGATTTCCAAGATGTGAGTAGCATAATTGAAGTGTTTTATAAAGTGGCTTGTTTTGATTTGTGGTGTTTGGTGTTTTTCCTTCTTGGCAGCCATGATTTGATACCGCAAGGCGGCAGTGAGCCGAACAAGAATGCTAGCGTCATGGAGAGTCACATTTTTCGCAAGTCCCGCAACAAGGATGAGTATTTGGGCCTGGTGGCCAAACTCTTCATGCACTACAAGGACATGTCTCAACGCAAGTCAGCGCAGCAACAACAGCAGCAGCAGCAACAACAACAGCAGCAACAACAGCTGCAGCAACAGCAGCCGCCGCCGCCCAATGCCGAAATGGGTCAGCAAAACATCATGCAAGATCCGTTGAATGCGTTGCAAACGTTGGCCAGCCAAGGTAATCGTAATCCGCAGCTGATGCCGATGTCTGGCGCTCCGCAGGTACCTAATCAAATGGTGGCTGGCGGCCCTGTTGGCCCAGGTACCGCCTCAAATCTGCTGCAGTCACTGAACCAGCAACGTCCCGGGCAGCAGCAGCAACAGCAGATGCAACCTATGCCGAATATACGCGGCCAGTTGCCACAACAGATGGTGCAAGTGCAGCAAATGGGCGCGGGTAACGGACCCGGCGGACCCATGAATGCCATGGGCCCAGGACCAGGTGCCCAGGGACAGGGACAGCAGGGCATTGTGCCCAACCAAATGGTGGGTCCGGGACCCAACAGCGGACCCACGGGACCAGGCCAAATGTCGCCCATGGTGGTGAGTTGAAATGCTTGATTAATATTGTAGTTAAGGAATTATTATACTTTTGAGTATCTGCATATAGTTACTAGTATTGAATACTTTGTTGGAATGCGTCAAAAAGTATATCACAATTTACCATTTTCTACTCAAACAGATTCATTTCAAGAAAAAACAAGACGAAAAATATTTACAAAATAAAAAGAATAACTTAAAAAGGATTATTGGTTTATAAATTAACAATAAGCACTAAGGATAAGCATGAAAGGTGCAAATAACCATTGCCATGTAATTTGATAACATAATAACTTTATGATTTTCATAAGTAGGATTAATATTAATATCTATAGTTGAAATGTAGCGTAATATAGTTGAAATGTAATACTAATTTGGCATTAATGAATTATGGTCAATTTGTATCATCGAGTATCTAAATCTAATCATAACGATGTAAAGTTTATAGTATACCATGTAATAATTCCACTCTGTCTCCACTCGTCTAGCAGCTGGGCATGAATCCCATGCTGCGTCTGCAGCAAGGCATGCAGGGCATGCCCTCGAACATGCAACAGCAACAGCAGCACAACGTAGTGGGCGGTCCGGCGGGGCCGCAGCAACAGGTGGGCGGTCCAGCTGGGCTGCCGCTGAACGCTGTGAATCCCATGGGCGGCATGAACGTGAACATGGCACCGAACGTGAACATGCAGCAGAAGCCCAACATGGGACCCATGGGGCAGACACCGCAAATGTTTCCAAACAATCGGGGCGGAGTTGTGGGCGGTGGACAGCAACAACAGCAGCAGCCGTTTATGCGCTCGAGTCCCTCGCCAGCGGACTCGCAACAGTTGCAGCAACTACAGCAATTGCAACAACAGCAGCAGCAGCAGCAACAACAACAGCAACAGCAGCAACAGCAACAAGTGCAGCAACAGCAGCAACATTGGTGGGCAACCAAACGCCTACGCAACAGCCGCCGACGCCACAAATGCCAACGTCTCAAATGATACCAAGTCCGGCGCTTGTGCCGCAGTCAAGTCCACAGATGATGATGCCGAACTCGCAGCGCAACATTCGCCAGCAGTCGCCGAGTGCATCGATCAATACACCCGGCCAGGTGACTGGCAACAGTCCGTTCAATCCTCAGGAGGAGGCCTTGTATCGCGAGAAGTACAAGCAGCTGACCAAGTACATTGAGCCACTGAAACGCATGCTGGGCAAGATCAGCAACGATGGAGCCAGTAAGTAGCTTTAAACTACCGAAAAGAACTCTATTAATACGCTCTCTTCATTCGCAGATGTCGAGAAGATGACCAAGATGAGCAAGCTGCTCGAGATCTTGTGCAATCCGACACAACGCGTGCAGCTGGACACGCTGCTCAAATGCGAGAAGGCGCTGGAGAAGATGGATCTGTGCTCCTACTCGGGTCAACAGTTTGGAGTAAGCTGAACAACTTTTCACCACTTTCTCCTCTTTAATACTCGACATCTTTTGTAGAAATCTTCGAATCCGCTACTGGAAGTCATCAACACTACGCTGCAGAGTCCGTTGGCCAATCACACGTTGCATCGGACTTTTCGTCCCACGCTCGAGCTGCTCTTTGGTACCGACATCTCTGCTCCCGTGCCCGCAAAGCGGCCGCGTCTTGAGGACAAGAGCTCGCCCTTTGATCAGGACGTGCCGTATGTGCTGCAAGGGGAAATCGCTCGGCTCGACAGCAAGTTCAAGGTGAAGCTGGACACCACAGCGCAGAACAATAACAAAGCCATTCGCTTGATCTGCTGCCTGGATGACAAGCGATTGCCCAGCGTGCCGCCCGTCAGCGTTAGCGTGCCCGAGGAGTATCCCTTCCAGTCGCCGGACTGTTCGCTCACCGAGCAGGAATACTCGGCCACGCCTTTTCTGCAGATGGTGCAACAGGCGCTGGTTGCGCGCATGTCCAAGCTGCCCAGGAACTATTCGTTGTCGCATCTGCTGGACACCTGGGAGATGGCTGTGCGTCAAGCGTGTTCGCCTCAGTCGAAGCCGCGACCCATTTGCGAGCTGAGCGCCTTGCTGGGTGTTTAAATCGCGAATCTCCGTACTCCACGTACTTATAGAGGAGTATGGCGAGGATCTCTCTGTCATTATAGACTACACATCTACTCTAAACTACTTATCCCTTATATATAATTGGAATATATCGAAATCCGCATGGAGTTACTCAACTGAAAATACACATTATGTATGCTCAAAAACAGCAACAGCGTTGGATGAATGTAAGGAGTTATCCAACGTGCCTAAAGGAATTTATTTCTACCACTTACAGGATCATTTGATGATTTATTAATCCAGCAGTTCCTGAAGAACAATCAAGCAATAGTTCCAGATTAGTAGCAGCAATTCATCTTGGATCTCTTGATGGTGTGTTAATCCAGCAGTTAGTCAAGAATTGTTGGACAATCCAGCTTCAGAATAGTAGCAGCCCAGAAACAATTCATTTAGGAATCGTATCGAGAACGAAATCAAAATCAATTTAACAGTTCCTGATTGTAGCAGTCACTTAAAGGAATTTGTCTCCCAACCTCAAAAATCCACGACCTTCTCCAAAATTTATTGAATCAAAATTCATACTAAATCCCGGAGTTCCAGTTTGCTTCAGGAATTAATTGTTTAAAATAACAAAGTATAAAAGTGTGTGCCTATAACATCAAACCCTTTAATTCAAGTAATTTATCAGAAGAGAAAGAATTGATGCCTTTAAATAACAAGCGAGGAGTTCTTTAAGGAAAATTATATTAAGTTGTAGCAGACCGAAATTTGTTAAAGAATACTGGAGTTCCAGCTTAATTAAGGAATCTCTCAAGCAATTCCTTGGTAAGGAATTCATCTCTCATACCCATTTTACAAAGGAATTCATCTTTTAACCATTCAGCTTTATCATTTTCGGTAAGCTCATTTTCCATATTATTTCTTTATCATTATTTGAACGCCTTTAATCCCCCACATCTTCGCATCGTCCCACCCAATTGATAGACTTGGTTTCAATTATCATATGGAAAATATATTTTCATATTGTTTTCTTTTTGTTGTTGTTGTATCTTGAGAGATTTGGACTTGGTTGTCCTTTTTTTCCTGGCATTTTCCACATGCGTGTTTTCATGCAATAAATACAATTTGTTGACTTAATTCAAAACAGTTTTGTTTAGGAAAGATTTACGAGCGATATCTAATATTATATTTATAGTATTGTACAATAGAAAATAGTTAAGAAAAAAAAACTTAAATATCACAGATGTTGTAGCTATATACTTGTATATCGGATAGATGTAGATGCGCATGTTTATATATATATATATATAGTTAGAGGTGTTATCAGAAGTTCTAGAGTCTAGACTAAGGTGCTGTGTTGTTGTTGTTGTTGTTGTTAGTGTTGGAATGGGATGAATGAATCCCACAGCGACAGGGATATTGAATATGAGCTTGATATATGCACAAATTATATATATAGATAAAGATATATAGCGATAACGATAACGACAAGATAACTAGCTGCTTAAATTAACGACTTAAGGACTACACCAGCCGAATGGGTTTTGGGATTTGTTTAGTTCAGTTTTGTGTGTGGCTTTTGTGACTGGGCTGATGATACTGTCGCAATGAGATTAGGGGGACTATGGCTGAGAGTAGTTTTCTCTCTCGTTGTCTCTCTCTCTCTCTCTCTCTGTCGTCCTGCTCCCTGTGTCTTCTATCGCACAAAGCTGCCAACGAAGCTAGTCGCCTGCTGCTGAAGTCTCAGCAAATCCTGCGCGTTGTAGAGCTGCAGGCTTCCACTGGATGAGGACGATGATGAGGAGGAGGATTGGGAGCAGCTCTGCATAGGACTCGCTGGCGCAATGGCTCGCAGCTGCAGCGTTGGCTCGCAGAGATTGGCGGCAATGGAGGCGGCGGAGACTGGTGAAGACGCTGAGCTAGCGACAGCAACGTTGCGATTGACTCCGTTCGCCTTGTCCTTGTTGTGACGCTTCACGTGCTTCGACAGATGATCGCTGCGCATGAACTTCTTCTGACAGACGCCGCACTGGAACTTCTTCTCGCCTGTGTGTGTGCGCTTGTGCCGCGAGAGCTCGTCGGAGCGCGAGAATCGCTTGTCGCAGTTGTCCCACTTGCAGATGAACGGACGCTCCCCGGTGTGGACGCGTTGATGCGCCTTGAGGTGGCTGCTCTTGAAGTAGTCCTTGCCACAGTCGGGGAAGCTGCACCTGTAGATGCGGCTGCGTGTGGCCGCTGCTTGGGCGGCGGTAATCCGTTTGCCTGGCGAAGCGGGACACTCAACGGAGGTCGTAGAGGATGGAGGAGGTGACGCCGGAGAGCAGAGAATTGGGTTGTGCCTGGGCGGCAACTGTGCTGAGCAGCAGCAGCTGAGCTGTAGGCGAAGCAGGTGCAATGTAGATTTGTGTCGTGGGAGCTGGAGCTGGAACTGGAGCGGGAACTGACATTGTTGGTTGTTCCGCTGGCGTCGAGTTGGCAATCTGTGGAGCGGGAACAGGAACGGGAGCGGGCAATGCCACCTCGGCGGCACGCTTGCGATTCATTTTGTACTTGAGGTTGCGCCAGACATTCTCCTCGGGATAATCATCGGCAATGGGTGTGTTGAATGCGCCGCTCGTTGTGCTTGTGGATGAGATGCAGCTGGAGCTGGAGTCGGAGCTGGTGGTGGAACTGTTCGGCTCGTTGGAGGAGCTGACGGTGCCCACGCTGTTGACGCGCATAATGACGCTGACACGCTGTGCCGCATCCTGTTCCTGCTCCTGTTCCTCCTTCAGCTTCTCCGGTGGCGGCGTCAATGTGGCAGCTGGCTGCTCCAGACGCGCCTTTTTGCATGGTGGCGACGCATCTGTGGCATCGTCCTCCGTGTCCGATGGGTTTGGTGTGATGATGCCGCCATTCTTGTGGCACTTTTGATTCGCCACCAGCTTCAGTTTGGCCTTCAGCAGATTCTCGTTAACCTGCTGTTTGTCCTTGGCGACCTGCAAATAACCGAAGAGGAGAAAGGTGCAGTTAGTAAGTGAGTTCAATGGGTTCAATAATCCCGCCCAGTTCATCAGCCTTTTTACATTCACTTTTCCCTGTCTGAGTCTGACCTACAATAACTTATCCGAGAGAGATAAATATGCGCTAATTGTGTGTGCGGGCGTCGACGGGTTAATGTTGACTTGGTGACAAGGCCGTTCACTTTTAACCTTAACCCAACTCTGAGTTCAATGCTCGTTGTACTGTTGGTTTTTTTTTCCCCATTTTTTTGGTGGCATTTTACGCCAGTTTTTTGAACTTGCGAAAGCCGTTTGCGGCTATTGGCCATATACATAAATAATGAGCAAAAGTTCATTGAAATTTTTGGGAAAACATTTTACGCACCCGCCTAAAAGCAGACAACACAATTTATGCTGGCGAGCAGCGATAATAGCAGCGCTGCAAGCAGCGACGCTTCAGGTGGCCGTCACTCGTAAAAGCGAACGCTCGAAATTTTTTTTATGGGCTCGGCACGTTGCCTTCTCCCCTAGTGCGTGCGAGTGTGTATGTGTGTGAATTGCTTGTTTGTTTGTTTGCTGAGATAAGCAAAAACCGAAAAAATGTGACATATTTTTTATGAGCTCGTCGGCTCGGGGCTTGGCACTGTTTGTTTTTTGTTGTGCTTTTGCCGCTTTGCCGTTTCTAATTGGCAACTCACCTTCATACGCACACACACACACACACACACAAACACACTTAGATACGCAACTAAGAATGTGTTCTCAAACAAAGTGTGCTCTCTTGACTAACTACGTCAACATGACGCGCTCTCTTTAAAATACGCTCTCTCGCTCTCTGTGCGCTAGCAACAACAAACGGGCGGGCAAATAACTACGACACACACACTTGGCGGTGGAGTCCAATGTTCGCCCTGGTGGCGTGTGTATGTGTGTTTGTATCACTCGCTGTGCATGCGGTGTTCACGTGAAAGCATGCTGACTGCGTGATCGCATTGCCTTAGTCGAGTGGAAGCGAGATGGGTAACTTTTGTTTTTAGAAACGCGGCGAGTGCAAGCGAGCGGCAATACACTTAATGGCTTGCCTTGCCATGCCATGTATTTTTTTTGTTGCGTGATTTGTCAAAAGCGAAGGCGTCGCAGTCACAGTCTCCTCTGTCTGGGGGCACGAAAAATGCGGGAATGTTGCTGCAGTACTGCATTTTTCGCATTTAATTTTAATTAGTTTGCACTGCATTCACACACATAATGAACTACTACTCATTTAGTCGTAAACACTTTGTAGGTCAATCTCTTTGAGGTTCTGAGTCACATTTACTGCTCTTGCTCTCTGGACTTACGTTTTCCACTTGATTATCTCGCAGCGGGGGCGTTGCAGGCGGCGATGGCAGCAATAATGTATCCATATCCATTGTGTGATTAATTTAATTTAATTTTTATAATAATATAGTATATACTTGATGTATATTTTGTTGCACTGTTTTTGTTGTCTTTTGCTGGAGTATACTCTAAAGTATCTCTCTTTCACTGTTTGAGGGCGCCTCTTCTGGGCCTTATCACTTGCTTTTGTGGTTAACACTTAACACTTTTTGATTTACACAAGTTTATTTTATTGTGGAGCTTTTCACTTTTTGCTTTATTTTGTGGTGCTGCTTTTGGAGAGCCCGAGTAAGCGAACCGAAGCGTTCAGAATTCAACAGACGAATGAACAACATTCAGACAGCGAGCTTCCACCAGACCATCGCAGTCGCAGCGCCAGCAGCGCAGCAGCGCACACTCATACACACGCATCCATGCACACACACACACTGCGCGTGAGAGAGTGTGAGAGGGGAGCGCATGCTGCCGACGTAATCACTTGTAAGTGGGCAGCCTGCGATACTACAACAGACTTGCGGGGGAAAGATGGAGAAACGGGGAGAGCCAAAATCGTCATCGACGGTGGCGGCGAAGCAACCAGTGCAATGGAACCGAGCCGAAGCGAATCGAAGCCAAGCCGAAGCTTAGCCGAAGTTCGACAAGAGGACACGAAACGGTTCGCCTGGTGCCTACTTCTGCCTGCATAGCCTCTCTTTTGTATTCCCCGCGCCTCTTTTCTACCTTGTGTCAGGCATTGAAAACGTGGGCAGCAGGCAGCGATACTTGATGTACATTCTTCGCCCCCGCGTTTGCCTGACATTCACTAGAAGCGTGGGGCCTTTTAGGCGGTAAAAGGTCAGGTCTGTGCCCACGCAGGGCTCAAGAAGAAGATAGCGTGAGAGAGAGGCAGAATAAAAGAGAGACACGCACACACACACACGAACACAAACACAGGCAAGCATGCAGACCACGTAACGAACGCATGGACGTCATCAGCTGTTTACCTCGCTGTGTTTGACGGCCACAGGGTGTGTGGTGTGTGTGCTTGAGGGGGAAATACAAAATTCCAATGGGGCTATCTATTCATAGCTGCTGTTCATGCACATGGAGCGTGCACAGCAAAGACTGTGAGATAGACAGAGAGAGAGAGTAGCACCCATAGACACACCCCGAAGCCATGGCTGAGTCTTGAGTTTGAGGCCTGGCCATTGATTGAAGCTGAAGCTGAGTTGTAGCTGAAGTTAATGCTGAGACTCGAAGCTGACGCATTTGTTGCTACGGAAGTTCGTGATTAAGCGCTTTTTTTGCTTCGAGACAAGCAAAGTCTCAAAAAAACAGGCTCGTACTTGGAATGGCCAATGGCCAGACAGGCACATGGAGGAGCATTAAAATCGGCTAAACTGCATATATTTGCATATATTTGTATTCACATTAGATCGTCGTCTGGCAAAAGGGGCAGCTAACATTCGAAATAATGCCCAGACGCAGACAGATTTTATTAATGGGCAAAGCCCGAGTATACGTGTATGTGTGTGTGTGTGTGTGTTTGGGGCACTGCAGCGCTCAACAGATGAGATGTGTGAGAGAGCATTGCCAGATGCAAAATAGATTGCCTCTAATCGAGTTCCAATTAGAATTTCACAACAAGGGTGGAGACGTTCTCTAATTAGTCAAATTTATAAATTTATATTTGCAATTAGCAGACGTTTAATGAAATGGCAACAATTGCAAATTGTGGCTGGCAACGCTGGACGCAAGTCCGTAACAGTTTCTGAAGCAAAAAGGGGCTCGTGCCACTCACAACACAGCAAATCGTCGTCCGAGAGCCAATGGGTGGAAGCGAGAGAGCAACGTCAAACAGCTGTGACTATTACTCTTGCGCAACAACAACAATAACAAGAGGAGTGAGTGAATGAGAGCCAGCGACGACGATGAGCGAAACCGAAACTAGCACGCCATACAAAACACGCGCGACTTTTCTGCTGAGAGAGTATTTGTGGATGTATGTGTGTGCTTGTGTGCGCCTCCGTCTGTGAATTATCATACTGTGTATCACGCGTTGACCTCATGATGTTCACGTGAACATTTGTTGATACTCGCCTGCTACGTTGGGGCCATCGTTGGCGAGCGGGGAGGGCGGCAAAGCGACGTCAGCAGCAGGCGGCGTGTCTCTGTTTCTCTACTTACGTGCATGACTGTGCCAAGCGACTGTGTGCGAGAGGAGAGTGAGTGTTTGTTGCTTGCTTGCTCGCTTGCTCGTTTGCTTTGCTTGCTGACTGCGTGTTTTGTTTGTTATTGGAAACGGAATTGAAATTCGTGTATGAATTTTTGTGTGCGGAACTCAAGTGCAGTTCACACACACACACACACACACACACACACATGCGCATACAAGTGTACATGTGTAATGCGGATGCGTGGGCGTGTAAGTGGGACGCTGCACATAGTGCAATGGGTGCGAAAAGTGCGAAACGCGCAATTCAAGTCTACCCCATTCTCAAAAGAGAGAGGAGGTGCGCCCCACCCATACACGTTACTTCGTACTACGTAGTATGAGCATACCAAAGTACAGTATGTGCCTGCATGTATGTACATATTTGTGTGTGTGTTTTTATTTGCCTTGAGCTATGTTCATAAATACGTTTCAATTTAATCAGCATTGCGAGGGGGCATCTAAAATTAGCAAGAATTCCGGTTCCAGGCGACAGCCGCAGCAGTTCAAGTTCAGTGCGGGACTTTCTTTGTACGCTTGTCGCCTTGACATGCATTTGGCGGCCACCTACGCAGCGAGCACAGCCCACGCGCCCGAACTACCCTTGAGCCACCCTGTGGCCACCCAACAACAACTGCCACACATAATCCACGTGCCCACGCACGCACCTTCCTTAGTGCACGTAGGCCGCCGTCAGCAGCAGTAGCAGCAGCGCGTAGAGTTGCCAGACTGGGAGAGAGAGTGAGAGAGCGGTTACACTCTGTGAAGTGGGAGTGTGTGCGTGGGAGAGAGCGTAGGCGACAAAGAGAGAGCGCTGCTTTGACGTAACCTGAATGAAATGTTACGTCGCCAGGCTCTGAGCCTGTGAGCCTGTTGTGCGCGTGTGACGTCACAGCCAGCCATTTCTCCTGTTGCGCGTACAAAGGTCACACAAAATAAAATGAAGAAGAAGAAGCAGCAAAGATAGCGGCCAATGACGTCGCAGGGCCTTCGAGTCTGGGTTCAAGGCCTTTGCAAATGCTTTATTAATGAGCTTGCCCCTAAGCTGCGTCAAATGTGAGAGTGTATGCATGTGTCATTGTGTGTGTGTGTTTGTTTGTTGGAGTGTGGTTTTTGTCTTTTTCCATTCGATACTCAGAGGCGTTGCTCACATACGTCAATCACAGGTGAGCGTGACGTCAGCTGATCGCCCATCGCCCAATGTCCGGAGCATGAAGCCAACGAGTGCTCAGAGTGGTAAACAACCCATCTGCAGATATGCTCTGTGCTATGCTAGATTGCTATAATTTGACTCGGCAACCAATTTTCTATTTCATTCCTATTTTCCCATTTTCAATTTTCATTCAAGTCATTCACATTTCGCTTTTCATTTTCACATTTTCGTATTTTTATACTCGTACATGTTTATTTTGATGGGCTGTGCAAATTTTCAATTTTTCTTGGCATTCACTTGCGAGTCCGCTTAGTGGGGGCGGGGGGAGTGAAGAGGGGCTTGCAGAGGGGTTTTTGGGTAAAACCCCCGAACTTGTCTTTGCCTCGTTTTTGCTTCACACGCGCCAAGCAAAAGCGAAAAAAAAATCATAAAAAAAGCATTTGAAAATTTGCCTCCATGACGTCACAGCTCGTGCCCATCGTCGGTAAACTCGTGACAATGCAACTAACTCCCCCCTCCCCCTTTCCTGCCCCTACGGACTCACCCTATGGGCCTGTTGTTTGTTTGTTTTTTAAGGTGGCGTTACCTGAGGCCCAATAAACCAAATGAAATTTCGTTTAGCGAAATTATAAATTAAATAAGCGCTACAAATCAATTTGTTGAACGATAGCCGCCGAGATACAGATAGATAGATTGGCCCTGGTCCCCTCCCCTTTACGTACCCCCCCCCACTCTTTAGCAGATTGTGTGATCCATTTATAATACTCGTGCTGAGAGTTCCCTCAACACATGTATCTGTATCTTTGTGTGCTTGGGTCTTGCGAAAGATAAAGATTTACCATAAACACTCAGTATCTGTTGTAGTCGTAACCTACTTAGCGCCCAGTTCTCATTATATTAAGCATATTGCGATTATATTATCGGAAATAGAGTTTCCTTGACCGGCAGAATATTGTTGTTGGTTTGCGCTATATACATATACATATTTAAGGTTATATTTGTATCTATCACACAACTTTCGATAAGATAAATCCATTCGGACAGTTTCCTTACTCTATTATCATATTTGTTTATTATACGTCTGTATTTTGTTTGCTTAGCTGGATCTTTAGGTTATATGAGCAGACACCACGTTTCCTGAAAGTATTTAGTTTACTTCGAAATTTGTTAAAAATAAAAGGAATTTACTTTAGAATACCTTTGAAATTAATAACATTATAACGAATAAAAGAAAAGTGCTAGTCACTCAATGCCGTATTAGTTTATTAGGGCAATATGCCTTATCGATAATATTTCTGCAACTGTACTATCTTACATCTAACTATCTCTCTATATAATTTCAACTTCTCGATAAGATTAATGCTGATTTTAAGTTAACAGCTTAACTTTAATCTTTGGCTTTATGTGCCTGGTGACATCTTTAAGAGGTGCGAAAGATGTTGAACTTTAGCTAGATAAGAAAGCTAGATGAACCTTAAACTAATCTTAAAGCTTTTTCTCAGTCAGATTCTGCAGTCTCTTCTATCTTGATCTAGAAGAACCGCATTGTATTCTGTAGTTCCCCTCGATAAGATATTGTATCTTTTACTTCCAGTCTCTTCTCCACACACATTCGCTGCTAAATGTATTCAACTCTTCGCAGATCGTTCTATGAGGTGACCACACCTTAAATGCGGAAAAAAGTTTCCATTGCGTTGTAATAGTTCAATTTTCTTTTTTGTCGCTTACAAAACTATAATTGGGTGACGGTTGCCCAAACGAATCCCTCTCCCTCAACTCCTCATCTTTCGGTTTAGATCATCTCGCCTCGTCTGCGATGCGTTTGGCTTTTGTTCCGGCCTACGTGCCGCTTAACGCGTTGCTTTGCGTTGCTTTTTGGGTGAGAACTCTGATGAGAACTTGACTTCAGTTTCGGTTAAATCGGAATGTAAACAGACCGCACCGAGGGAGAGAACCGAGTGACCTTCGTCGGAGTTCCTAATGGAAATTTGCGATAGCCTCAAGGCCCAGTTCCCTGCTCTCGGCTCGAGGTCAAAGCATTGTCATATAATCCCCAGCAGCAGCAGATGCATCATCTGAAACATCTTTTTGTTGCTGTTGTTGTCGTTGTTCTGATCGCCTTGGCAGAGCTTATTCCCCTCTACCTGAGGTGTGCTCTCTTTATTCATATTCTGGCCGCCTGACCTTGGCCCAGTTCCTGCCCTTGCCAAATGTTCCATCTGAACTTGAAAGTTGTCTTGTCGTCGTCCATGGCAAGGAAGAGGAGAAGGAGGTAGTTGACTGTCCCTGAACCGGTTCGACATTAACACAATGCCTTAATGGGGCAATGGCAGTTGCCTATCATCGTGAGTCTTTAGCTCATCATCATCATCATCATCATCAGCGTCGTTGTCGTAGTAGTAACAATTGTTGTTGATGCGCTGCAAATAACAATAAAATATATGGCACAAACAAAAATAAATCTATGGGGGGAAGCAGAGAGCGAGAGAGAGAGAGAGAGGTGTCAGGGGATGCGTATGGGGGATTAGCCAGATACGATGGGGATAGATCAATAGACGGATAGCGAACGGTTCTCTATGACGAGGTCGTCGTCGTGTTGTCTTTTTGGCACGTGAACTCAACGTGAACAGCAAACAGAGAGCACTGAGAGTAATAGAGAAAGAGTGTGAAAGAGAGAGAGCGACACACAGAGAGTAAGATAGAGAGTGAACTTAAATACACTGAGAGACATATTCAAATCGATTCGTATTCAAATAATTTTGAACTCAACAGAAGTTATAACTAGATTCTCTACATTTGTCTTAAACAATTTTTGTTTAATCGATTTGCTATAGAATTAAAGTAAGTTCCGATTTTAGAATAAAAGAATACAAAGAAATCGAAATTCTTATATTCGTAATACAAAAATGTAAGCAAAGTTTGTATTTTTTAGAGAACTTGTTACCAGAATTCAATCTTAAGTAGTTTAGGTATCAATATTTTAAGAACAAAAAATAATTAAAATGATTGTTAGAGGAAATTCCTTAAAGTTCGTAATTTATTATAGAAATTTAAAACTTTTGAAGAATGAACTTTAAAGAAATATGAGTTTGTTGGGGAATGCATTCAATTTACATAATGTAAGAATTTCAACCTTCATTAAAGTTCGTAATGTCTTATAGAAATTTCAACATTTGAAGAATGAAAAAGTATTATTTAGGGAAATTTAGATAATCTAAGAATTTCATACTTTTTTAATCCCTTCATATTGTAAGAATTTGATATATGACCATTTCATCTTTCTATCACATAGTTGCGATTTCATTAAAGTGTACATTTTTCTCTCAGTGTAGATTAAGCAAGTACAGCGCGAGCGAAGACGCCAAGTTATTGCGTTATTCACAAATTTGCATGACGTGCGCAATGCTTAACAGCTGCTGTCCGTGTGGTCCATCCGTCCGTCTGTCGGTCTGTCTGTCCGTCTGTCTGTCTGTCCGTCTGTCTGTCCGTCCGTTCGTCTGTTTTTATTACGGTCCATCCCGTTGTCTGTCTGTGGGGGCCGACAAAGGCCAAACGACTTGAGAGAGTGCAACCCTATGGGCGATAACGAGGAACTCAGCAGCAGCCTTAGTCTCAGGCAGCTGGCTGGCGCATGGTCAGCTTGGTCAGCTATTTCAGATTGCGATTGAAATTGAGGTTTAAGGCGTGGCCCCTTGGCTAGCTTCGGTTATCGCGGTTATCGCGGGCCGGAACGTGAACGTCGCTCACTTATAGCTTATCGCTTATCTCTCGCCCCCTTTCCCACACTCTCGATTACTCAAAGTCGCGTCGATTGCGATTCCGATTCCGATTTTGATTGAGATTGCGTTTGCCATTTGTTATGACTGTACGCCAGGTCTCTCTCAATGGAGATTGATCAATGGTCAATGGCACCTTCAATTTTTTGTTGTTTGTTTGTTTGTAGAGTGGGGAATTTGTTTATTTGCAGTTTGCAGTTTCACTTGTGGGCGTGAACTCTGCGTGACATTCGCTTTTTGTCCCTGAGCCACTTTGTGAATGAGTTGCTCTATCTGCAACAGGTGCTTGATTGCTTGATTGATTGCTGATTGAATTACTATGGAAATTAATACAATGTTTGCTCTTAAGATTAGCCTGCGATTTGCCTTCCGTTGATTTCCTTTAATGATTGATAAACGTTGAGTGTGCAGAGTCCATTTCATAAATTTAACCAAGACCGTACTCTATACTTAATTGAAGAAATTCAATTGATCTATTAGTGTATACTTGTCTCCGCTTCACTGATTTATAATCTAAAAAAAAACGGCTAGACGATGTTTTTCGCATTTACATAACAAAGCTAACAAAGCGATGTTTACTTTGCTTTGTGTCCCGAGTTTTCATCAAGCTCTGATCATTCTCTAGTTAGCTGATGTCTGTCTTTTCTTTATCACTATAAATTATCATTATCATTTATATAAATAGAAATCTATTTTTAAACATTTAGGGCTTAGACTGTTTAATATGTTTGCTAAATTGTCTGTGGTTTTTTTTTCTTCAATTTCCCCTTTTCGCTTCCTATCAAACAAGTTCATAGACTTTATTTAATGTTTAATCGAATTTCATAGTTTATTAGTTTAAAGAGATAAGAATTTAATTTTGGATTCGTGTGTCAAGTGAAACTATTTAAATGCAAATGGTATTTCTTTTATTCAGAGCTTCGATTCTCAAGAATTGTGTCACTAATTATGCAAGTTAGTCTTTGCATCTCGTTTAAATTTAAATTGTTTGCTTATTTTTAGAGTTGTTCCCCCTTTTTCGAGAAAAAACCCAATCAAACAATTGGAATGCAATGGAAGTCATTACGATAAACAAAGTTGAAACTTTTCGCATTAATTGAAGATACTTGTTGATTTATTAAAGAAAAACTATTAGTCGGAAAGCAAAAAAACAACAACTTTTGTGCTCAGTGCGCACTCGACTCGCTTGAGATGAGTTGAGATGATTAATCTTGAGGAATATGTATTATTTAGTTGTGAAATAAATCAGCATGAGTCATGCGACTAACAAAAAAAAAAGAAACAAGTCACAAGCAACTTGTGCTGTGGCATCATTTGGTTTTAGAAGGTTTCTTATATAAGGCGTGAACAATTTTCAACACGGATGTGTTGAATTTAACAAATTGCCGCGTGGGCAAGTCTATCAATCAGCTGTCAGTCATACTTCGACAATCAGTCAGTCAATCAGCAATGAATCAGAGTCAGTCTGAAACTAAACTTATCAAGCAGATAGTCGAAAAATCAACATATGAGTGAATCAATCTGTCATCAATCATAGGCAGGTTGTCAATTACTCAGTCAATCAGTTGTTTTAGTGAATTAGATTGACTTTGATTGACTTAGTAATTACTGAAGATCAATCAGATAGTCAGTGTGTCAGAGAAAACCGTCATTCAATCATTAATTTAGGTATTTGGGCTGTCAATCATAATGCTGTAGGTCAATCAAACTGTTTGTATATCGAGCAGGCACAAAATTTTCGTCTAAAATATTCTTAACTATTTGTTAGTCAATCAAAACAATCAGTCTGGCAACTAAGTCAGTTAGTAGTGCGATCAGGCAGTCAGTGTGTCAAGCAAGACAATAAGTTAATCAATCCAGCAGCTGTAAGTCAATCATATAGTTAGTGAATAATCAAAATTCAGTGAATTGATTGACTCAGTCAATAAATAATGTAATTGAAAAGTTTATCAATTTGTGTTTTTATGCTGTAAGTCAATTAAAAAGTAAGTCAATCATTCCAGCAGTTGTAAGTCAATCATTATCATATAGTCAGTCATCGATCAAAAATCAGTAATCTTTAGTAGCTAATCAGAACAAGTTTTATTGACTCAGCCAATAATTCATGTAACTAAGCAGTTTATTAGTCAGTCAATCACATTTAGTCTTACATCATAATTTGGTGAGCAACAGAATAAGTTTGATTGACTTCAATGAGCTGTAGCTGCAGGTCAATCAGGCAGTTAGTCAGTATCAATCGACTGATCAGTCATCAGTATTTATCTATACTGTTATTGGTATTGGTTAGTTTATCGCATTGACTGGCTTATCTTGGGTTTATTCGGATAGCAGCTACCACATGACGTATACGCCATGTTGTGTGAGTTGTGAACGCGATTGACAGTTTCGGGGCGTTGCTTGCTTGATATTGGCCTCGTTTGGGGTTTTGGGTCGATAACTGTCCCTCGCAAGTGTTGATTTATTATTTTCGTTGTCGTTGTCGCTGTCGAAGTTGTTGTTGCTGTCTCTGTTCTAATTGTTCTTGTTGTTGTTGTTACTGTTGTTGCTGTTGCTGTTGCTGTTTATGGCGCCCTTAGGAGGCTCGTTGCTCGACACAAACATAACAATGGAAACAACCCAAGTGCGCACTCCCAACTCACCTAGTCAATTGTTATTCTCATTGTTGTTGTTGCTGTTATTTCTGTGTGTTTGTTGTAGTTGTAGTTGACTTTGTATTTTCGAGTGTGGCGAGCTTAGTCGATGTATTTCAGCGTCTGTGACGAATTTTGCCGCATGTGTCGATCGTTGTTGTGAATGTATTCATGAGTGTGAGTGCATGGGTGAGTGTGAATATGAGTGCGAGTGTCGCCGTTATCGCCGTCAACGGCTTGAAGTGATTACTCGTCGTATCCACGCACTCATCGAGTGTCCAGCACATTCCCTTCTTTTGATATTGATACTTCGAGATGGCAGCGTGACTTTTAATTCAATTAATTACACATTAACTTGTAGTCGCAATTACTGTTTAATTGGGGCAAAGAGATTCCTCGATTTGCAATTGACTTAGTTGTACATTAAATTATAATCTTTATTAATGATTTCTTTGCTTTCAAGTGAAACGAACTAGAAATCAATTTACCAATTTTTATAGACTAGTACTTCATAAAACAAAATGATTTATAATTGATATAAAGTATACATTAAAATGTATTTATTAATAGTTGGGCAAGAAAGTTTCTAATGTTTAATTGGGTAGAGTGAGTTCTTGAGTTTTAATTGAATTAATTCCACTTCAAATTATAGTTAAATTAATAATTAAACTAGGGAAAGTAACAAACTTGATTTATAATTCAATTTTTTACGTTCTTGTGTAAATTGATTATAGTAAAGAATAGAAATAGTGAAAAGATCTTTAAACATCGAAACTTGAACATCGAAATATTCGATTGACTTTACAATTATTTGTAGTCATTGATTGCTATACAATTTTGTTTAATTCTACACTAATTTCTAGTTAGATTTATAATTTAACTGCAGAAAGCAAATCCTTTACTTATAATCCAATTAGTTGGTCGTTAATTTGGAGCTGATATTATAGTTTGGTTGGTTGAATTAGAATGAAATTAATCGTACGTTAATTTGTAATTTATAATTACAGTCTCTGTTGAAACTAGAATGAACTTGTTCATTAGACTTTAACTTCTAATTCAATTAGCTTCGATCTAACTCAAGAATTGGCATGAGGACATTGCTATTATGTTCTCAGCTTAATTATAATAAGTGCTAAATGTGATGGACGTTTTTATTTCAAAAGCAGCGCTTTTGAATTTAAATTATAATTAATTTGTTGCTTGGCAATGTTGCATGTTCAATCGTAATATTTCTTCTCCAAGAGACAAAGTTCCAAGCCCCAGCACTTTTGCTTTATTAAGCTTAATAGCTTAATTTTATATTTCATTTTATTTAAGAAATTAAAATGAATAGTGCTTCAACTAAAATAAAGTTGGATATATTTTCGATATAAAGTAAACAGCTTTGAAAATTAATAGTATTTCAGTTATAGTATAATATTAAACTAAATATTTTTGACATAAAGTTAAACTGCTCTTAAAAACAAAATAAACGGAGAATTAAATGTCTCAACTAAAGTTCTTTGTTATATGAAGCTTAAGCACAACTTTAGCTATGATATAATGATGTTGAACTATTCCTCGTAGTAGATAAGTTTCCCACTAAGAACGTCAACTGGTTTCCCCAGGAAATCTCCGAGGCTTTAATTCCCCATTTCAATTGTCATTCGATTGAGTTGAGGTTTCTCCCATCGCTAGACTTGCAGCGTGGAATTCCAAAATTGGGAGTCAACATTGACTAAATGACCATTGTCAAAGTCATGGCATCAATTGAGCAACGTTGACCAAAAAAAATATATATATATATTGGTATTTATTTATAGAAGCAGAAGCAACAACAACAGCAACAATTACATGAACAATTGAAGCAAGTACAAAGTCGCTGACTTAGATTAAATTCAATTGAAAGCGCCGATCGACTTATCTGCCGACAGCAGCTGCCCCAACTCCTCCTCCCCGCTCCCCCTCGGAGGAAAGAGAGAGAGAGAATTGTGCATGGACGTGTGGCGTGCACAGATCATCTCCAATGCGATCTTCGAGGGGAGGCGGCAGCAAAAGAAGCTGGCAGCAACAATTTAGCACATTTTCATATTGTTATACCCACTACACAAGAGGGTAGAAGAAGGGTATTATAAGTTTGTGCTCCAGGAAATGTATCTCCGATCCCTTGAAGTATACATATTGTTGATCAGCGTCCACAACCGAGGCGATATTGTCATGTTCCTTCTATCCTGTCTGCCGTCTGTATCAATTCCTAGAGCCTAAAGAGAGACTATGATTGATAGAGCTATAATTCTTTTATAACATTTTTGCCACGCCCACTTCCGCCCCTGAAAATTGACAAAAATCGAATAAGTTGTGTCATTCTTAAGCTACAGTCGCGATTTTTTATCAAAATAAGTCTTTACGGATTCCTAAAAATTTGATTGTGATTAAAGAAATACTTTTACTACAGGTCTGAGTTGCTTTCGCTGATGATTTAGTATATTTTGCACTCTATGTTATATTTTAAATGTATAAATATACCATATATATCACTTGATATACTTTTAGTATTTTTGCGGTATATTAATTCGGTATATTTTAGGCTGTAGCTACTTTGCAGAGTTGAACGAACTTTTGAGCTTCCTAAACGAACTTTACATTCATTGCTGGCATTTTCACAATTACAGGGTATTAGCCAGTCGTTGCGACTCGGCTTTATTGCTTTGTTTTGGGGCGCGCAGCACGAGCAGAAATCGAGTCGCCTATTTATTTATTTTTAGCAGCTCGCGACGCGTTTCCATAAACAAATAATTAAAAATTGAAGATACCAGATTTTTTTATTATATTTATTTATTTATTACCTAGTTGTTGTTGTTGTTGTGGTTGATGCATTTGTTGTTGTTGTTGTGTTTTACGAGCGAAGCGTGCAGAAGGCAAAGTCCAGAGTGGAAAAAACTAAACGAAAATAAAGCAAGCAGAAAATTAACATTGATTCGCACATTTCGGCATCGTGATTGTGAATTCTTCTGTGTGTTGGGGTGGCGGCTTTTGTTTCTGCTCATAAATCCGATCGGATGATCCGCAAAACATAGAGTTGCCCCCTTTTCCCCTTTCCCACTTCCCATTTTCCCCTTTTGACTGAGTTCAGCTTAAACATTCAACACGCATACGAGGCGTTGGCACTTGGCAAGGACAACGACGACGACGATGAGGAAGCACAGCAATGAGAGACAGCAAATAAACAACAAGTCGAGCAACTAAAAGGTCAACGCGCAAATTCACGATACGTTGAACCAGCCGCAGACCCTGAAGCCCCCAGACAAATGCCCTCTACAAATACAAAAAAAACGCCGCTCTCTTTTACTCCGTCTCTGTCTCACACTCTCTGTATCGCTGTCTCCCTCTCGTGATGAGTGTAAAATGTAAAGCAGGCCGGTGGTCACAGTATCAGCTGAGCAGCAATAACTCGACAACAACTCGAGCAATCAACAAACAACCTTAAAACTCTCTTGGCTGAGCTGGCAAAAAGTGGAATTGAACTTTGAAATGATGTCATGCTCCGGCATAAGCGACAAGCTAAATCGGAAATAGATCAGCGATCAGCGATCGATCAGCGGAGAGGGGAAATGCGAATGATTTCAGTTAGTTGGGCAGCAGGTGAAGGTGATCACTGAATAATGATCACTCCGCGATCAGTTGCAGTTGCACAAAAAGGAAAGTGATCCCCACAATGATTTGCGCATTTGCTACTCAGATCGATCAGCACTTTCGATTGCTCAAGTGGCACTGAGGGAAAAGTCCAAACACGCGTGTGGCGAGTGCTTCAAATTAGGACATCAGAAGGTCAAGATAGATATAGCATATTATCAAAATAGAGTATAAGGATAACTATTATTTCAGTTGGCAGACTTTAGATTAGAAAGAGTTCTGCTTGCCCAATGACTTCTCAAGGGGAGTCACAATGCGAGGCAACATGTGTAGCATGAATGATGCGAACTGCGAGCAACAACTGAAGGTTATCAACGATCGCAGCAGCGAAGACAAGTGCTGAGGGGCAAGTACTTGAGCCAGCCAGCCAGCCAGGCATAATAAAGAACTTCAAACATGAATGCGAAATATTCTGGAACATTTCTGCTGCTCAACTCAAGATTGATAACTCACTTTCAATTTGATTTATGTGAAAACACTTACTTTCTCATAAATTTGAAGATTTATTTAGAGTTAAATGAGTCTCTACTTTTCATAAATTTGAAGATTTGTTTAGAGTGACTTAATTTAAATGAGTCTCGAAAGTTTTCTGCTTCAGCAGTTTACACTTATTTTAATATTGCTTTAATTTAAGCATAACAAAATATTGAAGGAGGAGTATGTAAGTAAGTAAAAAGGAAAAAGAAAGTTCTCTTTTAGTTTGGAATGTGTTTAAGAGTAACAGAGTATTCAAGAAAAAGTATATATAAATATATAGTATATATGTAATCAATGAGAGGATTATTAGGGAAATCTATACAATATCGATATATCATAGTCAATAATTATAACACACTGAACAAGTAAAAAAGAGTGTGCTCAACGTTGCTTTATTAAATTCAAAATATACCAAATTAATATACCACAAAATTACTTAAAATATACCAAATGCTATATTATATTGGTATGTTATACGCAAAGTACTAAATATGTATATTGATATAGTACTCCATTCAAAATATATCCCAGAATGCAAAACATAAAAGCCAAAAGCAACTGAGACCCGTAGTAATTGAGCGTTTTAACTTCTACAATTTTTATGTGATCGTAACCTCACTTTCAGGAATCTTAAATAGGGTTTATTTTTTTGTGGTTCCCTTCGCAATGAGCAGAAATTCCAAAGTGTCGTAGCTCAGCTCTAAATTAAGATTAGCGGGAAATGAATTTGCTAATTTTGTTTTGCATTAAGGATAAATGTATCGACCACTTTATTCCACTTCACTTTAATTGCGTGTACAAGACAGTTCTCCATTTTCTCCTTACGAAACTTCGATTTAATATTGTTTTTTAATCGGCCGCTAATCATTGTCCCTTTTAGCAATTAGCCAGATTTGTGTTGTGGCTTGTTTAGTGCTTGTGCAAGCATTCAATGCTGACCTTGATTAAACACAATACCCTAAAAAGAGAAAAAAAAAACACAACAAGAGGCAAGCTAGCAGAGTTGGCCAAAAAAAAAAAAACCAGTTAACATATTGTTGTTGTGGCTTCTTCGCGCTCTTCTCGAGCTGTGTTGCGAATACGTTTTAAATGTTTAAAACGCCATAAATTGGCCCGAGTGTTGAGAGTATTTCATCAGCTTATTTGATTGTGCTAAAAATAGCGGCGTTTACTTTTAAACGTTTCCAGCTAGATAAGCGAAAGGGCCTCAAAGTTGCCATTGTTATTGGCTGTGGGGTCGTATGCGTGATATGATCACAGAGAGAAAGAGAGGCACACTGATTGATCATACGCAGCGTGCGCCAAAAAACGAACCTACCGCAATGGCAGCTGCCCCACACACACACACATTCACACACACACACTTAATTAGCGACTGTCGAAGGCGACGAGAGCGCAAAGTGGGGCATAGAAAGAGGGAGAGGGAGAAAGGGAGAGAGAGAGAGAGAGAGCGAGAGATCTATTGCATTGATTTTTTTGTCGCTTAGTTGTTGTTGGTTTAAAAATAGCGCAAAAAGGCAATGAGAGATGATCGCAGGGCGCTTGGCCAACTGGACTTTGAGCCAAAGCAAAAGCAAAGCGAACATTTTGTGGGCGTTGCATTCGCCGTCATGTAACGGCAAAAACAGAGAGCAAGAAGGAAGGGGCAGAGACAGAGACAGAGACAACAAAGTGGGTAAAAATAAAATGCATAATTTCTGTTGATTGCCGATCGCAGTTTGGCTGGCTTTGGGAAACTGTCTTTTTGGCCAGGCTTTTTTTGCATTACGCTTGGCTCGATTGTTTGTTTGTCTGCTGCTTATGCGACGAATCTGGCAAATTTCATCAGCACTTTTAATTTATGCAGCCGCCTGATGACAACAACGTTAATGATCATCATCATCATCATCCACAAGCGCAGCTTCTCAAGAAGATGATGATGATGATCTGTTTACTAACGGGGCGTGTGTTAGCTGCCTGTTGTTGTGACTGGGATTGGGATGAAGTTTAAGATCGAGATCGAGATCGAAATCGAGATTCAGATTCAAAATTGAGAGAGTGTGACTAGAGTCTGAGTGGTGTCTGGCAAACAAGGTTAACGGCAGCAGACAGCAGGCAAAGCGAGGGCTGCCAGAGCGGTTCGGTTCAATGCACTCGGCCAATGCTGCGACAGCTAGACAGCGCAAATAAAACACAAAATACAAAATAATAAAAACGCACACACAATATGACTGACAGGAGCAACTCTCGCCGCGCAGCACAAGGTAACTGCACCCTTGGGTCAATGATATTCCCAAAGATACAACATTAAATTTTGTTTTGTTGTTGGCCTCGCTGACCGCGCTGAGGAAGTTGCTTGACCTGGAAGTTGCCAGCGGGTGTAATGCACTATGATTACTCTGCAGATACACTTACAGATACAGATAGCAGCTACAGATACACAGGTATTTATAGGTTTTTGGGCGAATGTCGTTTATACGCAAAGTTGAACAATGGCATAAGGGAATACTTTTATTCGAAAAGTCACAACGCCTACAACTGCAAAGCTGGTGGCAACTCTGGCGGGGTGGAATAACCGCAGCGAAGGCCAACGCTGTGAATCTTTCATTAGCCAAAATGACCACAGCTATAAGTGTGTGGGAGGGGGAAAGTCTCTCGATTTATGCTAACCGGCGGCTAATCAGCTGTGCCATATGTTAGCACGGATTATTGTGCACATTTTCTCTTTTATATTTATTGCCCAGGCATAACTTCCAATTCAACCTTCTTCCTACCAAAAACTAAATGGCCTTTTTTTCGTCGTCGAGAGTTGTCCTGGCGAGAGGAAGCATTTCATTTCCGGTGCTGTCAGCATTTTTCAAATCTATGAGCGTCCAATGCAAAGCGCAAAAATTTCCATTAAAATGCAATAGGTGCAAATTAGAAGACAAAAAAAGCCACCCAAAATACAAAAAAGAAACCCAAATGCGAATAAAATATGTAGTCGAAATGCGCCAAGCACAATTGCAGATGCTCTAGCTCGGGTCAAAGTCAAATACTATTTTTAGCAAATATAAATTTGCTGTTGGCTTGCAATATAACACTATAAATAATGTCTTTTATAATTGCTAATTGAACATTGACAAATTAGTACTCATTTAAAAAGCTCGCCTAAAAGCATGCATGTGTTTTTCAAAGTAACTAAATTATTGCTGAATTAAAATGAGCGCCTGAAAGCATGCACCACTTTTTTGCGGTAACTTGCACTTTGCTTTCTTGTTATGAAAAGTGTATCAACTTAGTTATTTTTTACTTAATTAATTAAACCCCATTTTTAATTTGTGTTTCTTTTTTTTTTACAGATTCGCAAAGGTGGCTTACATGGCAAAAGCTTTCAATAAATTTATACTAAAGGTTAGACAATTTAAATATCTATTTAAATGACGCGCATTAACGAATGACGCAATATTATTATTTTCAATATTCCAGCTGACAAGTCGAAAATTGTGGCTAATGAAATCTGATCTAAAGTGAACAATATAGTAATATTAATTCAACGATGTTAAGTAAATTCATTAATTGTTAACAAAATTTAGCCCCTAAAAGTATGCCGACCTTTCATAAAAATGCAACGCGTTGCCAACTTCTTCACGCTATTAACAATCGATACATGTGATGTGTGCCAATCGATAGGTCGTCAACGTGGTATTTTGTACATCATTTATATGTTGCTTGACAGCAAAAATTCCACTGCTACTACTATTTGCAATTCTCAAAAAAATTGTAAAATTTTTTATAATTTATATTCTCTATTCCGCAGTAAAAACTGACGATGTTCAAAAAGTGCCGCCAATGTAAATGACAAGCTCCTCAGTTGGTATATTTTTCATCGTATTGCAACATGCGGTCACACGGAATTCGCGAACAGCTGCGTGCACTTTTTTTTTTGTGTAGTGTCACACTGTCAGGTGTCAATTGGAAATTGAATTAAAAATTAAATTAACAATAAACAATGTGGTTGCAAATGTTGAAAATAGCAACACACAAGTTGCAAGTGCCTGGACGAACGTCTAGAGTGAAGGCAAGTGAAAATATGGTGTAAGTGCGTGAGAAACATGCGTCGGGTTTCGGCTTTTTGTTTTGATTCTTATCATGCTGCGAAACAGACAGCAAAACGCGCGACGCAATGAAAAATAAAGTAAAAACAAAATGGAAAAGCTGTGAGAGTGCGCGCGCAATCGGGAATCGGGTGTAAAGCAATTCTCTGCCGCTGCCTCAGTAGCGACGCCACCGGTTTTATGCTGCCGACGCGACGTGGAGCTTTCGGCAGTTGGCTCCAACGAAGCAGCGCAGCAGCAGCAACGACGACGACAGCGGCAGCAGAATTTAGTTGTGAGCAAGACTTTGCACTGTTCGGACGTTGCTCGCCCACGCTACGCAAAAGAAAGCAACAACGTCACGTCTCACGTCACGACTCGTCTCGTTTTCAACACGTTAAAGCACGCTACGCCGACGCCGTCATCATCATCGTCGTCACCTTCAGCAGCGACGCTTTTTACAGCAACACGCGACATCAGCAAGAGCGACAATAAAACCATCAACAATAAGTAGTAACAATTGCTAATCAGCATGGAATAAGATCCCAATTGATGTGCGGCTTTCCAATCAGAGCGATGCCAATCTGATTTCGTTTCCGATTACATTACGTGAGTTTTGTGTGTGTGTGTGTAGTTTACTCGCGATCGTCGCGCGCCTCGTTAAAAATTAATTAAAAATTGAATGTACGCTAAAAGGTCGCACAGAATAATTGTAATCAGAGAATAATTATTAAATATTGATATTTAATAACTGCATGCGTTGCATTCCAATCCGAATTGGAAATCTGGAAATCTCTCGTGTATCGCGTGTGTGGATTGTGAAAAAGTGTGGATAGTGGATGGTGAATTTTGTGGATTACATTTGTGTGTGCAGATTGCAATTGGCCGGCGGTAAATGTAAATGCAGCGGATTTGATGTAGAACGCAGCTCTGTGAATTGAGCTCAAAACTCCGCCGTATTTGGGAAGCAAACAATGTCACGACGCAAACAGTCGAACCCAAAGCCGTTGAATAAAGGTGAGTGGAACCATCTCTTTACTGCCCCCTCTCTTTATATTTGTAGTGCTTAACTTACACCTGCTTTCAAAAATTAACAAAATCAGCATTGTCAGCTCGTCAGCTTCGTTGTTGTTTTGTTTTCGGGGTTTTCCATATCGAGTAAAGCATGTGAACGAACTGTGTTCCGTGTTCTTCTGATTGTTAACTAGCGCGGGGGAGCGGGTGGGGGAGGGGGTCCCAAAAAAAAAAAAAAAAACAACAAACTATGCGATTACGATTGTCAACTTGAATTCAACTTGTTCTGCGACTCGACTTTAAGCTAATTTCGTTATAGATTGGAGTTGGAAGCGAGGAAAGGGCGATTGGCCACACCTCGTTATGGGATATTAACTAATTACATTTCGTTGTTTGCTGTTTTGTCGCTTGATATATGAGACGCGCAATCAACAACAACACTGAATGCATTTTGGAATCGATAATGTACGTGCTTTGTGAGCTGTGGGGAGGTTAAGCTGAGTGCTGAAGCTTTCTTCAACTCCTTATCGGCGAGTCGAGTTAGCACGTTTCGTTCAGTTGAGTTCAGTTGAGCTTGGATTCAATTCGATTTGGGTTTTAGTTTTCTTCACTCGAAGAATGATATCACTAGTCATGCAAATAAAATGTTCCAAGCGCAAAGAGTGTGTACACACTGGATAACAACAGAGAGTGCATGTGTGTGTGTGTGTTAGTGTAGCAACAGCTCCAGTTTCGATAAATTAGTGTGCTTATCTATGCAGCTGTTGTTGTTGCTGTTGCTGCACCTGCTGTCGCTTTCTTCTAGCTCACACTATCATAGGCTCAACCTTTCTCACTCTCTCTCTCTCTCTCTACATCTCTGTCGTGCTGAGCCGCTTTGCATATTTATCTTTTGCACACTTGCTGCGGCGCCGTCCACATGGCTGCCTCTGTTCTTGTTGCTGCTGCTGCTGCTGTTGAAATTTCTATAGCTTAAAAGCGCGCAGTCGATAAAGTTTTATCACAACTGCAGCAACAACAACAATGAAAACGTAAACTGTGTGCAAAGCAAACGTATTGCGTAGTCCGCTTTACTGTATTTCTATTTTGTTTTTTGGTTTTTTGGTGAGATATGGCAACGCTAGCTTCGAGTTGAGTTGAGTCGAGTCGTGACTCAAAGTCGAGTCCCTGTGGGCCACAGGTCGACACAGGCGAATAGATAAACGTTGCGTTTATTTTTTATAAATTTTAATTACGTCTTATCACTAATTTTATGTTAATTGCCAGCTGTGTTGTTCCTCTCACTCTCTCGCTTTGTTGTCTTCTATTCGTACTATTATCTGGCCAAAAAGCAACAGAGCCCAACAAAAGACACGACCAGCACAATTTTACAGTCGTAGTCATCGCCGTCGCCGTCGTCGCCATCGTCATGCGGGTGACAATTTCCAAGTAGAGCTCGGGGCGCAGTTGAATTGGATTCCAGTTGGAATTTCTCGCTCGCTCTTTGAGTGTGACCATGTGATGATGTGATGGGCTGCTCCCCGTTAGTAATCGACGGGTTTTGCTTTGTGTGGAGCTTCGATATCGAGAGCAGGTATGTTGTGCACACACACACACACATACAGTAAGTGTGTATTGCAATTGCAGTTGCTGCTGCTGCTGTTGCTGATAAGCCAAAGCTCAGGTTACACCAAGAGATAGCTAACCAAGGCCACCCTGTGCTGCTGATGATGATTACCCGTTAGAGTTGTCCACTTCAATTACGAGCATCGAAGCGGGAAAGCGGGGGGTGTGGGGGGATGCATGCGAGAGAGCAAGAGATAAGCTCTCGATACGAGAGCTTTGGCCATTTTGACATTGTGTTTAATAAGCGCGAGATAAGCTTTTGTCGTTTGTCGTTGTTGTGTTCTTGTTTTTTCGATGTCGTTTTTGTTTTTGCATTGAAATCGCACCAGGAAATATCAGCAGGCAGATAAATAACAATAACAATAACAATAATAACAACTAACAACGGCAACGACAACGACAACGACAACGAGAACGACAGCAACAACTTCAGTCACTTGCATTACAAATTACAAAATGTTGTTTTCGTTCTCTGTACTTCTCGCATTAAGTTTACTGTTTTTGTTTTCGTTGTTGTTGTTGCTTTTTGGACAGCACATTTGCATATCAACAGCGATAGTGATAGCAATAGCAGCGAGGGTGGAAGGTAGGGGAAAGGAACTTGGGAACGCTTGAGTCTTGAGTCACAGCCAGAAAACAATTGCGATATCGAAAGTCAGAGTCAGAATCGGAGTCGAGTGCTTATCGCTTATGGAACTGGAATTGGAACTAACAAAAAGCAGTCGTCGCTATAAATAAATGTGTAGTATCATATTTAGAATAATCAGCAAGCTATAAAACGAGTCTGCTCGACTCGCAGTTACTTTTAGGAGAATTCAAATCATTCGACCCGTATTTTTGTAACCTAAAAATATTAATTGGTGTATGTAAGCATTCGAGAAACACTTTTGTAACTTCAAAATTTGGAAAAGGAAATAATCTTACTCAGAATATCATATAATACTTATAATAATAGTAATTTATATTTTTTAAATTCAAGATGGGAGTTTGGATATAACTTTAGGTACATAAAATGACTGAAAAACTGGGATTTGGAAATAGATTTTTATTCTTTTGCAAAACAATTAAAAAAAAAACGTTAGTAATAATATTTTTAACTATTTTTATGAGATGTATAAGTCTTGATTTCTAGAAAGAATTTCCAATTTTATTCGACTCTCTAAAATACTAATTGTTGGTTTCCTATGCAAACAGTTTCAAATTTTTCCTGACTTTATAACTACTTTATAAAAATAAGAAGATAATTTAGTAGGCATCGCATTTCATCATCAGAGATAGTCGGACTTAGTACTAAGTTATTTTAGGCTTGAAGCTCATGAGCACAGAGTGCAAATATTTATAAGCACACACATTTATCAATGAAAACAAGCAACACAATGATTGATGAGTTGATCTGATAGCGAATACTATGTGCAGCGATTACTGCAATCGAAATCGAAATTGGAATGAAATGGAAATGGAATTCTTGTAATCTCAAGCATTCAACTGAAGAGATAAGATCGCTGGCATCGCTGTTCGTTGTTCGCTGTTCGTTGTGGCATTTGGCTAAAAATAACTGCACTGCAAACAGCCGAAAATAAAGATAGAGTGAGCAGGAATAGAATAATATAGTTTGTACGCTATATATGACATCGTGATGTGTGATAATGATGAAGGAACATAACTTTTGGGGGAGCGTGACTTTGTGCAATGGAATGCCAGGCGGCGAGTCAAGATCTTAGATTGCTGAGTAATCATTGCCATATAAGTATTGAAGTGAGGCGGTTAAGAGGGGGCTGGGAAGGGGGGAGCTGTGTTCGAATCGCTGTTCTAATCGTCAATGAAATCGAAATAAACTTGAAATTTGATGCCCAGGCGGCGATAATGTTTTGTAGTCATTTTGAGAGACAACCACACACAGCAAAAGCTAAAAAACGCAGAGAAAAAAGCCAAACAGCAATTACAACAACAACACGCAGCTATCTACAAGCGGACAGCTGTTCCAAGTTGTTGTTGTTGCTGTTGTTGTTGTATGATTTGTACAGCGCGCGCTTATCAGCTGATCTGATGGCAAGATTGTCGCGCTTTGCTTCAAAATGAGAATGAACTGAAAACAACGACACAGAAATTGTAGCAACAACGACAACTAAAAACTGAAAAATACATAAAACAATTTTTGTTGTTGTTGTAGTTGTTGTTGTTGCTGCAGCTCGTCGTCTGGCTGTTTTATAACAATTTCAAAAGATTTTCAACAAAAGATAAAAATGTCAATGTGATTTGGCTTGTCGGATTGTGAGCTGCCATGGCTAAAGAGCGGGCAAGGGGGAAGCAGGGGGAGCAGGGGTAGGGGCAGCAGCAGCAGTGATGAGGGCAGCAGAAGAGTATGCAGCAACTACTTTTTATAACTACTACATACGAGTACAAAATACATACACAACAACACACTTCTGCTTAGTGTACTTAGTAAAACAGTTGAAAAAATCAATTCATTTCACATTTAATCGACACGTTTACTTGATAAAATCATTCAAAACAATGATAATAATAACTCAATTTTACAATTCTATATTTGCTGTTGTCTTTTCGGTTTTTTTTTTAGAGTTTATCTCTATACTTAGTAAATTCCATTTATTTATTTATAACGCAAAATGAATCAAGGTCCGAATTAGCAGATTTTCAGAATTTGTTTACGCTTTGAAAATGACTTTTGAAATCTCTGTAGTACTTAGAATTAACTGAGTATTTCTCTCAGTGCATTTACATAGAGATATGGCAATATTGTTTTTTTTTTTTTGTGGCTGCTATCTGAGAGCGATCTGCTTTGGACTCGTTTTCGATTCCAACTCGGACTTGACTTAATTCGAGCTGCTGATGATTTTGGCAACTGTCACTGGAAAGAGCGTGATTAGAAGAGGAGGGGGTGTAGGAAGGGAGGGGGGATAGACGCGCTATCGTTGCGCACGCCTAATTAATTTTCGTTGGTCGCTCGCATTTGTCGGCGATGCCATCAGATATCAGTTCCATTCCCGCCCCAACTGTGGGCTCCAATCTAAATCAGCAATCATCAGCTAGGGCGAGGGGGCAACCAAGAGGGGGGAGGGGGCTATAGCGGGTCGCCAGCGCGTTCTTTGATTCGAAATAAGAATCGGCTGTCGCCTGGTCGCATTGATAAGACGTCGCTTCCCATAAATCTTTGTCAGTTCATGCTTCGCTTCTTCCCCTAGTCACTTCTCACTCTTCGCTCTTCAGTCTTCGCTATTCACTCTTGAGTCTTCAGTTGTCCAGCTCTAATCACTATCGCGATTACTATCGGTTATCGGCTAGCCGCAGTGTGCACTGATTTCGACGCTCGCTTTGCTTTTTGCCTTTATCGCGAGGGTCGCTTCCGCAACGTGTCTGCTCATTGTGCTCTAGTGTGTGTGGGAATATCATGTTGGGAATCTGAAATTCTCATATTTCGGACACTTTATCGCAAGCGGGACATCGGGTACTTTTCCCCCAGCGCAACATTTTGAAGTGCTCCGACTTGGACTTTTTTTTTTTCGTTTTCGCCTGACTTTTCGAAGATAATCGCTATCGTTATCGGTGGCCTCTACTATGACGTTGCTCCACATAAATAATTGGCTGAAGGGCAAAGAGAGGAGAACTCCCCTCCTCTCTATCCTCTCCATGTATGTAGATCGAGTTTGCTTGAGTCCACTTTAGATTCGCCGATTCGATTTCAATTTCGTGCCGCGCAAAACATCATCGGAGATTATCATCTTCGCTTCTTCTACGTATTCCTCCACCCACTTAATTAAGTTGATGCCTCGTTGTCGATGTCGATGTGGCTGATGTGGCTGATGTGGCTCGTCATTGTCAGCAAGCAGCCGCTGTTCAGTTCAATTTCGGTTTGGGGCCTTTCTTTATCAATCTCTGGCGTTGCGTCTTATCTTGAAATAAAGTTCACTCGAGGTCCTATTATCTATTCCCAGCGATCAGTTGGGAAGCAGCAGCAACAGCAACGCAACGGTTGTCCGCTTCACTCGCTGTTTAATTGACCAGACGACCAGAGGAACGGCAACCGGATCGGATCGCATCGGATCAGATAATTCTCCTCACTTTCTGGCTTAGAACTCGCTCTTCTTAATCCCCTGGTGGTCGCAAGTTTCTCTTTCTTTCTTTTTGCATCTCGCTCATCAATCAATTATTAATTACAAGCATTTTGTGCTCGAACTTCTTCCCTTTTTTCCGTTTGGGCGATAAATTGATTAAATTTATACTTGGCATGTCTCCCTCCTCCCACCTCACCCCTCTCAAGTGGGGGGGCGCACATTGAGTTCCCATTTCAAAATGAAAATTTAAGTGCTGCGATTAATTTGGCTTATCAGGAGACGAGCAGCAACTGAAACCGAAATCGAAACTGAAGCGAAGCCAAAACAAGTGCAATTAAAAGATTTTTAAGCAAACATTTGTCATTAGAGATAAGGCCAGGTGGGCTGGTGAATCGGCGGGGAGAGGGGGAGAGGGGGCGGTGCAGCAAGGTAACCTAAACCAAAATTGGGATGTCTCAATTGGGAATGGAGGTTAGGAGCGGGAAAGGTGGTGAGGGGGTGAGAGGGGGCGCTGCAGCAAACTAATTACACGATAAACGACGCGCGACGTTTGTCTCTTGATGTCTCCACTCGCTGATTACCCCCCTCTTTCGGCTGCTCCCCCCGCCTTGTCCATCACCCTGTAGAGTAGCTCTATTTACGCACAGCAATCAAACAAAATGAATGGCAGGCAGTTTAAATGTTGTTTTGCTGGCGACGTTGCTGCCTGCCACACACTGCTGTTGTTGCCACACTGCTGCCGCCTTTGTGTATGCCCCACGTCCAACTCCGACTCCAACTCCAAGCTCTGCGACTGCGACGCGTCGTCGTGTCTCGCAAGCGGCGGCAATCGATTAAAAATCCATAAAAATATATTTCTAGATTTTATGTGCTGATCAAAAAACAACGCAGGGCAGCACTTGTCCCCTCCTCCTCCTCCCCCTTCAGTGTATGGGTGTGTGTGTGTGTTGTGTGTGTAATTAAGTCTGCAAGCAGTCGCATGGGGAGTGAGAGAGGGGTGAAGCGGGGGGAAGGCACAATATGAAATCTATTTATGCCATTAGCTTTGCGCCGATCACAAACAACGATAGGCATTTGTCCCCCCCCCTCTCCCCTTTGTCGTCCGTTCATCGGTGGCCATTTTGTTTATCTCTCGGTTCGCGTCTTGGCTGAAGCAGAAGCAGAAGCACAAGCGAAAAGCAAAGCAGGAGGAAGGCAGAAGGCAATAAGCGAGAGCGAGACAGACTGAGTAAAGTACACACGAAGAAATTGAATCAAAGATTAAAAACGAATCATTCATGTTCCCAAATGGAAACGAACGAGTTCGCGACAACTTAACGAGGGGGGAAGAGGGGAGGAGTGGGGAGTTGTTGTTTCATTTGATGACTATCGCTGTCTGTTGCCAAAAAAAAAAGAAAAGAAAATCAAAGTAGAGACACTTTTGTCGTGGTCTCATTCTTTTCGTTTTTTTCGGAAGGGGAATCGCGTCATCAGCACAAAAATCTCATTAGCTCAATTTCGAATTATGTTTGCCAGATACGACGAAGGCGATCTCTTGTTATCGATAACTTCCCCTTCTTCTTCCCTCTCTTCCTCTTAAACATCGTTCTGACAATTTTGACAAACTCAATTATTGAGAGCAGCTCATTCGATTCGATTGTCGATTGCTTTCTTTTCCCTTTCCTGTCTGTCTTCCATCGTCGAGCACTTTGCGCCTAATCATTTGAATGGCCAACTGGCATTCGACGATGACGATGACGATGACGCAGATGATGCAAAGAGAGATGCAGATGCAACACAGCTCTGCCTTGCCGCCACTTGTTATCTAAATGCCAGCCTCAGAGTCTCGTCTTCCATTATGATACTGCGATATGCGCACAACACGTGGATTCAGCTCAGGCGAAAAGGGCAAAAACTCCCCGAAAGAGAGAGAGAGCGTAGAGTAGAGTAGAGTTTACTTATAAGCGCATACTTCTCTTCTCTATCTGCCCGGCAATCGAATGCGTCGCCAATGCGTCGCCTTCAAGTCGTCTTCAAGTCCAAGTTCGAGTTCGAGTCCAGGCAAAATAAGTTGACAAGATGCGCGGACTTTTTGAACTTTTCGAACTTCAAGTCGCACTACGAATACTCTTCACAAAAGTGTATTCCTAATTTTGGAATACTTTACCTAAAAAAATAGGAATATTTCACAAGTGAACATGAATTGATATAGAAAAGTAAGAGTGTAGGTCAACATTGAGTAAGGAATTATATAAAATAAAATATTGATTTGGTTGCTTTTCATACACTGTACATCAACTATTTGCAATATGCATACTTCTAATCCATAATTTCTGGCAAATGAGAATATTTCTATTTTGAATTTTGGTAAGCATCACATTTGAATTTACAATATGTTGTATAGGAATTGAACCTTTCTAATTTTTATCTTTTCATATTTCTTTACTTAAAGTTGAACCTTAAAAAAGTAGTTTCTATTATATTAGAATTTTAGGCATAGAATTTTTAGGCATTGTTTATGTAAACCTTATAAAAGTAATATTTTTAAATTAGAAATTTTGAAATTTTAATCTGATCTTTGGGGATTAGTTCACTTAGGAAGTCAGCTAGTTAAGAAATGAACCCAAGTACAAAGTAAGCTAGTCAAGCAATGAACCTTAATAGAGTTCGCTTAGTCGTTGTTGCCCCATTCGCTTATCAGTTGGTGGCAGCGTATAAACTGAAGTGTTGAGGAAGCATAATTTACATGGCAACAGGCGCCATTAAGCGCTGCTCAAGTCGCAGCAAATCGCAGTTGAACTGAGGGAGGGATAAAGAGTGAGACAGAGAGAGAGAGAAACGGGTTTGCACGCTGCGTGGCAAAGACCTGTTGCAAGCCAGCAAACTGCAACTGCAACTGCTGCAAAAATCTTCTGCTGCGGCTGCTGATGGATGCGTGTTTGTTTACAGCCTCGCTGTTTGTTCAGTTTAGCGTAATTGCCGCCGTCCTTAGGCGCCCTGTGCTTGCAACATGCTGCACTCTCCTTCCCCCTCCCCGTCCTGCCTCTGCACTTGCAACGCTGTGACGCGCGCGCGTCGCCGCAGGGCGCAAAATTAATGTTAACAACGTGTTCGAGAGCCTCCAACAAAGTCGCTTGTCCTCTCTCTCTCTGCTCAAGGATGCCGCACATGCAATTTGAATGCCAGCCAAGTGGAAAGTGGACAGCGGACAGTGAACGGACAACAAGTTGCTCTTAATGCGGTCGGTGGTGATTCGACTTCGAGTTGTGTCTTCGCTTTGCGTTTGGGCATTAAAACATTTTAATTATGGCCCACAAATGTGCGCAACTGTCTTGCTGAAAGCTGCCACAATTGAGTGGGCAGCCAAGTAGGTTCCCCCTCTCCTCTCTCGCTCTTCTCCCACTTTGACTTAAATGGCATTTAGATAAAGTTGCGCATACGCCACGTCAGCCGAGAGCTGCTTGAAGTGGACATCGATTTATGATGTCATTGATTGGCATTTCAACGCAACAACAAACACAATTCCACTGCCACAGTTGACATTTTCAAATCTGCCAAGCATCTTCCCCCCCGTCCCCTCCCCTCTGCTCTCGCTTTGCGTCGTGCGTCATTTGTTGGGGCATTGATAAGGACAGCGAGTGCTTGTGGTGTTTGTTGCCTTGCTGCTGCCCCCTCGAAAGCTGAAAGTTGACTTCTCCTCTGTGTTATCCGCATCGCGAAATATGAATTTCATTTGAAATCAAATTGAGCAAATGAACAAAAATAAATAAAGACATTTTGTCTCCATTCGCTGCTGTCGTTTCTCCCCTCCTTCTCTTCTCTCTCCTCTTTAGCATTAATTGCTTTTGTTCTCGCTTGCTGCTTACTTGGCAATTGAAGTGCAGATGTGGCTGCTGATATTGATATCTTCAGATATGCACTGCATTAGTTGAGAGCGAAGTACATTTAATTTGATATTCGAAAGCTTTGCTTAATGATGATTTGGTTGCTAGGTTGCTAGCTAATGATAACGATAATGATAATGATATAAAGTAACTTTTGAAGGGAAAGAAAGAGAGTGAGAGAGATTTCCTGTTTCTTTATAGATGTTTTTTAATTCAAGTTAACAATTGCCAGTTATGCTTAACAAGGCGTTTCCTTTTTTTCCTCACAGTCAAGCAAACTCGCCTGCAGCTTTTTTAGTTGTTTAGATATCTAAATTTGCCCTTGGTCTATGATGAGTGTCTTCTCATATATTTGTGTGTAGTTATTAACAGTCTACTTATATTTATAACTTATTTGTTGATTATCGATTTGAGTGCTCTCCTTTGGCCTTCTATTTATTGTTAATGCAGTGTTTAATCTTAATACTGCATATTTATTCAACTTCAACTTCTTTTACCTTCCCCTACCTTAATTAAATTCCTTTTATTGTTTTGATCTGTGATACTTCTTCTAATACTATATTCTTTTAATGCCAAGCTTCATTTTCAGTTTGCCTAATGTTGACAATTAACTGAGCAAATGTTTGCTCACTTTTGCTTATCGAAGTTTTTAGTTGAAGTTGTTTTGCAGGGTATCTTTTGGTTTGCCAAATCTTTGCTTTGCTCAATTCCTTGTTGTTTTCGCCAGCTGATATCAGCATCAAGCAGAAGCAGCAGCAGCTTCTTCCATCGCTCATCTTGTCCCCCGCTTATCGTCGCCTATCGCAGCCCATCTAGACAAGCTAATAGTACTTTGACTTGCTGACTGAATTGCTGGCACGGTCTGGTGCTGTTGTTGCTGCTGATATGGCAGCCATTAGTCGCTGGTGGGCTGAGAAGATGTCAGAGTAGCAGAGAGAGGGGAGAGCGGGCGGGCGGGGGGTGTAGAGTCGAGCCATCCATCTATCTATCTATCGTTTGGTCGCTCGTCATTTGGTTTGTGCTTCAGTTTCAGTTTCTGTTTCTGTTTCAGCATCATCGTCTGCTGCTGCTGCTGCTGTCTCTTTGCTCTTAATTATGTTTGTTGTTGCTGCTGCTTCTGGAGCATCCGTTTGTCGATCTCTTGGACTGATAGCATTTATGATTTACGTGGTACATTGCATGGCATTTGTTTTGTGCTTTACATTCATTTTCATTGCCTGTCATTATTTCGTTTGCTTTTCGATTTTGATTTCAGTTCAGTTCGGTTTTTGGTTGTTGGTCTTCGGAATTTCGGTTGCCATGCCCCGAATTTGTCTCTCACTCTCTGTGTTTAATGTCTCTCTGTGCAGATCGAGGTCAGCGATAAGAAAACGCGCGCGACGTCAACGTCAAAGTTAAAGGCATTTTGTGTCGATTACAGTGCGAAAAAAGGAATTCTGCCCCCCTGAAAAGAGACTCCACTGAGTGCAGCTTCAAGTTGGAGTCTCCACTCGAGAATAGAGTTGGCATTGCCCGCATTATTTTGTGTGGCTCTATCGCTTCAATGTCACTATCCACTTTTCATATCCCATTTCAGCCGCTGATAAAGACGCGCTCCAAATGGCCAAGCGACGATAACTTGGCGCCGTAGCAAACCTTTTTTTTTCTTCTCTTTGTGGGGCAGGTGAAGCGCCACAACGCAAGAGAGAGAGAGAGAGAGAGAAAGGGAGATGGCTAATTCGACTGCTTATAATTATTTTATAAGTGCAGCGACGTTTGCCTTCTTCTTGCCTGCTTATCCATGAACCGGCATGCCAAGAGCCGCATGATTCACTTGGCGACGCTAATTTTCAATGTGAGAGAAGAGTCTTCCCGACTCATAGCCAGCGTGGAAGTTGTGTGTGTGTGTGTGTGTGTGTGTGTGGCGATAATTCCATGTAGATTAGCGTTGAGTGCAGCAGTAAGAAGAAGGCGCGATAAGCGCGCGTTCCAGAGCATCGTCGAGGCAAGTAAACCGAACTGAAGCGAAGCCTCGCAACTCGCAACTCGCAACAGCTCTGAGGCGACTCTTCAACGTGCAACAGCGCTGAACCTTGGGCGGCCTGGGCAGCAACATTTGGCGTCATAATGTAAGGCAACAAAGCCAAAGCTAAAGGACAGTCAAAAGAGCTTCGACTGCTGCGAGTAGTGAGTGCATATCTTGAGTTTGTTATCCAAAATGTTGGGCCTCCTCCTCGTTGTCCAGCTGAAAAGAGCGAGACAGCACACTAAGTGAGAGAGAGGTGAAGAGAGGGGGGAAGCGGTGGCAACTGTCGCCTGGGTTTTTATTTTTGTTTTTTAGCTGATTTCGTAGCGCTGATTTAGCTTTTTGTTGTTTGTTTGCCGTGTGTGTGTGTGTGTGTGTGTGTGTTTTCGACTTCAATTTCTGTTGAGCTGTTATCTGTCATGCATATCCATATGTGCTCTTGCTCTTGCTCTTGCTGTTGTTGGTGCTGTGGTGGTTTGCTGTTGCTCTGGCTGTGTGTTGCACCACACTCCTCTGGCAAACGTTTGTGAAAACAAAATTCGCCTTTGCTTATCGCTCATTTGGGGGCCACGTAATTCTCAGTATTTGCTAGGGTTTTTTCTTCTCTTTTTTTTAGCGATTTGCGATTTGTTTATTAGCCAATTTCTCGCGCAAGATGCGACTTTTGGCATAGAAAGTGGAGAACTATCGATAGTAAGCGCCATCGATAGTCAACCATCGATAGTGCTCTCCACCTCTACTTTGGTATTATTATTATTATTAAAGTTGAGCATTATTTCGAGTGGTCGAGTAGCAAAGGAAAAGCAGCATCTGGGAAATTGATAAGCTGTGCATTTTCTCACTCTCGATTTTGTTTTGTTTTTTGTGGATTCGCCTGTTGAATGCAGCGAAAAGGGAATGCCAAAGCCGAGGCTAATAAGCGGGGTCTCTTGAGATGGCCATCGTCAGTCTTTCCACGCTTTGCTTTGCTTTGGTTGTCTGTCCAGCTGCTGTTCCCCCTCCTTCTTCTTCCTCTCCCCTCTGTGGCTGCTGTGTGGGCGTTCGTGTGAAACTAATGTCGAGTTGGGACGCCAATTCAATGGTCGCATTTAGGCAACAAACAAGCAACGAGACAATGACAATGACACTGCGCTCCGTCTGTCCGTCTGTCTGTCTGTCCGTCTGTCTCTGATACGCCTGGTAGATCGTGTTGAACGCAGCTTGTTTAGCATGCCAATTAGGCAGCAAGCACAGCAACTGCAATCGCAATTCTCAGCCAGAGTTTCGCTTCTTTCTCTGCCACATCTGAAATGCAAAATCAGCTCGTGCAACAACAAACAGCAGGAGGCATCAGCTGAAGCTGAAGCTGAAGCAGCTGAAAAGGTGTTAATTTTGTTTTGCCAAATAGTTCGAGCCACGTTTATTACAACAACAACAACGTGCTGGTTCAGCTGGGGTCAGTCTTCAGTCAGTCTGTCAGTCTTTGCAATCTTCTCGGTCTCTCGCTCCTTTGGAGTCACAATTTGTTGCTGCACGAATTGAGCTCCCACTGGGAGCGGGAGAGCTCTATTTGTATGCGAAATATCGATATTCGAGTGCTGTGATTTACTTTGCGCAAATAATTGTGTGTGGGAGGGGCGAAGGGGAAGGGGGCGGAGGGGGACAACGCTTGACCGCATATGGGCGTGGTCTATTTAGCGATTGTGATTATGATATGACACACAACAGCATGCAGAACTAAAGCCCAAGCCAAACATCGCTCCTCTCTCCTCTCCTCTCTCTCTCTCTCTAGACTGGCATTATAACACTTTCACGGCTCGTTGGCTGCAGTTTGCAGTTGCCTCATTGCCTCAGCATCAGCGACGCGCATCAGTCGGAGATCATCAGCAGCTTATAAGCGAGCCCGCAGCACGAGCAGCCAGCCAGCGAGAACCGAATCGAAGTTGAGCTCCAGTTTTAGTTGCTGCAGCTCCTCAGTTCAAGTGCAACTTCTTCTTCTTCTTTGTCTTCTAGGGGCGTTGCACACTCGCTACGTTTGCATGCCATCATGATTGGTGTGCCTCTGTGTGTGTGTATGTGTGTGTGTGTGTGTGTGTGTGGATCAACTTCAAGCTGGGCACGATTCGACACCATCTTTCATTTGAGCCTCAACTTCTTAACTCGCGAGACTGCGCTTAACTATTTTTTTGCCTTGGCTTTGGCTTTGGTTTTTCTTTTGCTTAGCTATTCGAGGCATTTTCAATTAATGGCCACACATTCCATAGCCCCAATCCCCAGCCTAGTGCCAATTGACCCCACTTCTTCCCCCTCTCTCTCTCTTTCTCTTGCCACAAATTCGCCAATGGCAGCCACTTAACAATCATCTAACTGTTCGTCTTACACCAAGTTATATCAGTCAGCCAAAGCAGCTGAGTTTTGAGATGTGGCAAAAGTTGCATTATGATAGCCACTATAAAGGTTTTGAAGGAGCAACGAAAGTTATTCTATATTGAAGAGTAAAGTATATTGCAAGCCAGAAATCATCAATTTTTTTATGTTCAGATGATGAAAATGGTAAATGTTAACAATAAAATAATAATAAGATAAGATTATTTAACTAGCTTTTGTGACAACTCTATCTAGCTTTACACTATGGGAAAATAACAAATTACACAGGATCAAATACATAATTGTTTAAACTAAGTAACAGACTTTTATAGAAAGGGCAGAGCCATTAATATAATTATTTGCTAAGAGCTAAATTATAGACTATTACCATTACAGTTCTACATTAATTCCAGATTCTCTGCAAGGTGTTTTAGAGTTGAGCACACTTGCTTTTAAGCCTTAGAAAAGCGAGACAAACTTTATCTATTTGATCAGCTTAACACGTTGCTAATTTAGGCTACTCAACAAAATATTCTAGTTTGTACACATGGTGCGTTGCAGTCGAGCACACTCGTTTTTAAAGTAGAGAAAACTTTTTTAAATATTATTTCGATCAGCTTAACACGTTCTAAATTCTGTAAATACATTATTACTATAAATACTCAAGTGCCCAGAAATCGAAATTTGCTTTAGAAGTGTTCGCAAGTCGAGCAGGTTTAGCTAAGACTGCATTATTCGGATCAGCTTGTGATATTGTAAGCATCAAATAGCTGAGTATCTGAGCAGTTCCCATAGTTTTCTTTCAGCTTTTTTTCTTGTTTGCCAACAAATTGAAGTGTTGCAAGTTGGTCGCTGAGTCTGCTTTGCTTTGGTCGCATTATCCCACCTAACACTGCCCTTTGCCCCCCTCTCTCTCTCTCTCTCTCCACTCATCCAGGCAACTCTACAGCTATTTCCTGACCTGCTGCTGCTGCTGCCGCTGTTGCAATCTTTTCTAGCCAAACTTCTTTTTGGCCGTGCACTTGGGACACGTTTCGTGATTTATGAGGTGCGAATTGCATTGAAATCATTTTGGGGCGCTCCTTCTCCATCTTCTCCTTCTCTCGTTTCGCGTTTGCTGCCATATTAAATTGATGCCGATTTTGTGGCAACTTCCATTGCTTTGCCACAGCCATAATAACAATAACAACGACAGCAACGAGCAACAACAATGGGAGATTGCAACTCCATTTCCCTTGTGCAATTCTGATTGGATTTGCAACGTGCTTTTTTTTTCTGCCTTTTTATATTTTTATGCTGTTGCAGTTGTTGGTTGTTGTTGCAATGTTGCATGATAAATATGAATCGCAGCGCGAGGCAACAGGAAAAGTGATTGTGAGCAGCCGACTTTTGACTTCCAAATTTCAAATTTTCAACTGCCAATTAGCTGTCGACGCGATGCGACTTGAATCGATTTTCATTTACTTTGCTTTAATATTTTAATTAAAATGTCGCGTGCGAGGGACGCATCAGGAAGTGGCAAGAGCTCTTCCTCTTTTCCCCCCTCTATTCTCTAATGTTTCCCCCCCATTCTTCGCCATTCAATTGCCCAGCACAATTGAATGCGCTTATCTTATCAGTTTTTTGCGCCGGCGCTGATATCTCGCGCTGATAAGACAATTGCGAGTCGACCAATCAGCTGCCAGCAGCGTCGCCATTTTGTTTTGGCCTCTTTTGAGCTGTTGTTGTTGTTTCAGTTGTGTTTTTTTTTTTGGGATGCGGGCTTGTGTTGCCCTTTATCGCCACGTTTTTGGGCATCTTTTGAACTCTCTCGTTGCCCCCTCCCCCTTCGCGATAATTCCCGCACAAATGTATAGCGAATATATGCACATACTATATAGCATAGTTACTGTGTAAGTGTGTGTGTGTGTGTGTGTGTGTGTGTGTGTGTACTCGCTTTATCGCACTTATCGCAGGCCATATAAATTTGTGGGCGGACATAAAAACCGCAGCAAACCGAACTGAATCGAACCGAGCTGAGCTGAACTCAACTCAACTCAACTCAACTCAACTGAGCCGCAGATAGCCGCAGCGATAAGAACAACTGAAATTCATTTTTTTTGTTAAACTTTACATACGCAAATAAGTAAAGCATAACGCAACTGATCGACTACCAATTGCCCTGTATTCAAATTAAAGAGTTATGCAGAGAGACAGAGAAGGAAAGCTTAGAGAAAAGTCATCGAATATCTCATTATTGGCATTAAGTTTGTGAATAAGAGCAAAAGAGTGCGTTATTCATTTTAAAATATGACAAGTTAAGTACTAAAGACTATATTTGGTATATTAATATATAATAGTAAATTCATTGATAAGACTACTAAAAAATACAAGATGGTAGTAAAAACAATTGAAGAATTAATTTACTGAAGAATATAAGATATAAAGCTTAAAGAAGCTAGAAGAAAATATATTACAAATAATTTAACAAGTTATATAAAACGAGATAGAACTAAACGAAAAAATTAAGCTATTTCTTTATAATATATATTTGAAAAGTTTGTCAGAATATAGAAAAGATTTTAATTGCTGAATTCGTTAGCCTATAAGGATGTAACTAGATATCTTAAACGAGATAGGAAATTTGTAAAGAATCATTTGAAGATTTATAAAGAATCATTTGCAAAAGTTGGGCAATGAATAATATAGAGAGAATATATCAAATTAAAGTATTGTTAGTTTTTATTCCATTCTGTAAAAACTCTAGCAAATAAAAGCTAAATTGGGATAGAAAATAGTAAGGTAGAAACAAATATTTTGAAGGCAATATTTTAATGGATAATTTATCTGAAGACGCAAAGATTTTATATTCACAACAATTTTTAGAATTTATTGTATGACCATAGTACAGAAAATACTGAATTAATAGAAAATATGTAATTTATATAGAGTGAGCATAAATTCTTAGACTTTAAAATACTGTTGGAAACGATTATAAGATCAATTGCTGTTAGTAGAGTGATGTTTTTTTTTAAAAACCGCTGCATAAATTATTGTAATCTATTCGCCATAGAAGCTGTGACATCAATTGGCCTTTATTTATCACGTTTTTCTCTCTGCGCTTTACAACTGTTGAATAAATGTTGCATTGACTTTTTGTGTGTGTGTGTGTGTGTGTGTGTGTCGTCGTCGATTTGTGGCTGCAACATCAGCAGCAAAGCCGCATCGCTGTCAAAATCTAAAGTGCGCTTTTTAGTGACAATAACAACAATAATAGACGTGTTGTTGTTGTTGTTGTTGTTTCATCCTTTTTTGTGGCATAACAAATGAAAACGCTTATAGGAAATCAACAGAGAGAGTGAGCGCAAACAAAATACTACAATGCATAGAGAAGAAAAAAGTAAAAAGGAGTGTTGGAAAATGCCCTGAGGAATGGGAATGGAAAATGGCGGCGTGCAGCGGAAGCTGACAAAAGGCCATTGCTCTGACACTGACTGATGATGCTGCTGCACTGTGTGTGTGTGTGTGTGTGTAGGTGTGTGTGTGTGTGAGTGTGACAGCAACAAAAAAAGATGCAGAAAAAAAGCCAACAGACTTTTGCACAGTTTATGTTAATTTTTCATGTTTGTTGTTGCGTTGATATTTGCACAGTTTTTACATGCGTCCTGCTGACAGCTGAAGGATGCCAGATTTGCATCAGGCAGCTTCCTCCCTCCCCTCTCTCTCCACTCCCCCTCACAGCACTGTGCAAATCGTGTTGTGCGGCACATTTTTTTTTTATGTGAAGGGAAGTGGGATTTACATTTGTGTCCATTCACTGCATTGAAATCGATTCGATTCGATTCGATTGGACTCAATATTCACAATACTCGATTCGAGTCGAAATCGCAGTCGTCGATCTCGGTCGCATTAACGACACATTTTAGTTTTAAGCTTTTAAGTTTCGTTATCTGCCAAACGATGGCAATTTCCATAAATTTCTAATTTTATTTTATTGAAATGCCCATTAAAATATGTGTGTATGCGAGGGCAGTCTCTAAAGTTCTCTAAACACCTTTCGATTAGTGTGGATTTGTATTGAGAACTTATCGAGCAGCCCTCGCATCATAACGTGTGCTGTTTTTTCGGCTGCTGCTGCTGCTGCTGGATAATGATATAACACAACAATGACTGACTGACTGACTGAGTGACTCTCTTGCTATTTGTCTGCTGGACTGCTGTAGATAAAATGCCGTATACGCAGCGTGCGCCGTTCGTTGAGATTCGCCAGCCATGATTAAATTGTTCGCATATCTGTGCGTATAAATATATTTTGTCTCGTAATTTATGGCATCTTGAAGAAGCAGACGCAGACAAAACATACATACATATATGCAAAGGGGGGGCCTTAAGTGATTTTATTTCATTTCTCTCGAGGTGTCATTTAAAATTCGATTCAATTCGATTTCAAATTTGGCGCATGAAATCATCAACACCGAGAATTGATTTTATTTTATTTCGTTTCTGTTTCTGTTTTTGTTTTCTTTTTAAGCTTATCTTCAGTTTGAATCTTTGACCGTGTGCCTTTGCTTTAAGTGGACCAGTTTTGCGATGACGATCGCGTCGCACTTTGCTGTGCGCGATAAGCGCGAGAGAGAGAGGAGCAACGCGTTGCTCTTGCCACTTTTGGGGGCAGCCAGAAGAATGGCGAACTGTGTGTGCAACAAACACACGCGCAATTGGCGGCTGGAAAAGCTGTCAACCGATTTATGCAAAGTACGCGAGAAACTGGTTTACACCAAGGACTAGCAAGTCTCTCTCTCTCTCTCTTTCTTTTTCTCGATCTCTGCTCTTCTCTCTCTCTCTCTTCTTGTATATCCATCTCTCTCTTTGGTTGCCTGGGAAAAACGTTGTCTGATCAACGCACTTTGGCTTTTTTATCGTCGCCAGCATCTGCAGCAGCTGCTTGGTCGCTTCTTGGTCTCCAGTCTTCAGTCAACCATTTTGAATCGTCGCCCCCCCTCTCCGCTCCGCTCTCCTCTTCTCTCAGCAAGAGAGCGAGCTCTGATTGGTGGCTCTTTTCTCTCGCTGCTGGCGCCGCCCCAAATCTGGTTTTACAGCCACGCTTTGCTTTGAGTCTGGCTCAAAGACTTGCTTTGGTTTAGTTCTTGCAAGTTGCTTCGACAACTTGCCCCACACACAAACTCCTCTCTCTCTTCTCTCTCTCTCTCTAGCTGTCTCTTTTGCACTTGCAGAGGGGGGAAGCCAATCAGTTGCCGTCGCTGTTGAAAGCTGCAACTCGTCGTCGCGTATCGATTGCATTCAAATTGAAATCGCAATCGAATTTCCCACATTCAATTCAGTTGTTGCTTTTATTTTGTAAATTTCGCAGCGCGCATTGTTGTTTGCCTTTGTTGTTATTGCTCTTGTTATTGTTGTTGCTGGTGTGTCGCCTTTTGCCATCGCCGCGGCGTGTTGACAGCAACTCAGCGGCGACTCAATCGACAAGGACCTCAACCTCGACTCGAAACTGTTGCGCCTCGCATTGTGCGGCCTTTTGTGTGCCACGCCCACTTTTGACTGCGGCTGCTGTTGCTGTTGCTGCTGCTGCTGATGACGTTTTTGTATGCGCAAATTGAAAACGCTGACAATATTATCGGCATTTTTAAGTTTACACATCAGTGGGTTTAATTGCAGCCTGGACAAGGACAACGCGGAGGGGGAGGGGAGGTGAAGGGTGTGTGTGTGTGTGTGTGTGTGTGTGTGTGAACAGTTGTGGATGTCAGGAATATTTTCCCCTCCTCGTTTCCCCCTTTTCAGTTCTAAATTGCAATTTGATCAACAATTCGCAATTGTTTTGTGTGTTTAAATTCAATTTATATAAAATGCTGTCACATTCTATATATGTATGTACATATAAACGAAGCGATTGTATCTGGTAATTACGACGATGCGTTTTAGGCATTATTGTGTTGTCCTCTCTCTCTCTCTCTCTCTCTCTCTCTCTCTCTTGGTCGTTCACCTGCCACAGCCAGAACAGCAAATGCTGAGCTTTTACCGCTCTTTCATATGTGTAATTAGCCAAACGGCCAAATGGCCACGTAACGAGCGCTGTTTCGATCTCATTTACGATTTCAATTGAACAGAGGACAGAGGGAGAAGAGGGGGGTACTGCAAATGGACGCCAGCTATCCAAGGCAGCAATCTGCGCATCTCATCGTCAGATTAGAAGTTTTCGAATTACGAGGCATATGCGGCCATAAAAATACATAACATATTCTATCTGCATTTATCCATATGCAAAGAGCAACTATGTATGTATGTATGTTTGTGTGGCATGCAACACACATTTGCCTGCTTATCTAACGAGCCAGTGGCAGTTCCCCAACTGTGCCCCCAATTGTGCTGCAGATAAGAGCGGCAGCAGCTGCAGCTGCAGCATCCCAAAGCAAGAGGCAGCTACCGAATTATCAGTTACTTGCAAGCATTTTGCATCCTATTTGCCAATGCCTCCCTCCCCTTTCCCCTCTGCTCTGCTCTTCAGCTACCCATCTTAGCTGTAAGCAGGAAATCACGTTGCACACACACAGAGAGACTACTTGGAGGGTTGTCAGCTAAATGCGGCGTATGAGCAATATTATACGTTACGTTACGTATACGCAACGTTGGCAACTTTTTGGGCACACACTACAAAAACTTTTCGCAGTCAACGTCTTTATTGCGAGCAACGCGACTGAGAGAGTGAGGATGTCTGTGTGTGTGTGTGTGTGTGTGTGTGTGTGTGTGTGTGTGTGAGTGCCTTACGTGCCTGTTAATGCAATATTCGAGTGATTGCAAGCACTCTTCCTCTTTCCCCAACTAGCATTGCCTTCTCCTCATTCACATTCTCTTTCTCTTCCTCTTCTCTGCTGCTGCTGCTGCTGATGTTGGGTGCGCTTACAACTTCTTCAGCTGTCACACGAATGAGCAGCGCGCTTATCTCGTGTGCACTCTTCCAGCATGCATGCGCATCTCTGTATGTGTGTGTGTGTGTGTGTGTGTGCAGGAGTTTTGTTTCCTCTTTTTACAGCAATCTGTGCTGCTATCAAGATTCGCATTAAAATGTATCATTTTTGCTGCCTTGCTTGCCTCGCACTCGCTTGTGCGACACTAACTACAACTACAACGACACTTATCAGAGCACTCCTCCCTCCCTCTCTTCTTTCGTTCTTCTCTCTCCCCTTCCAGCAGCGCCTGCAGCTGCATCGCAAGAAGCAGCAGCAACGTCTAAACTTCGTAATCAACTCGTAATGACGATGCATATAATAGTTGCCTGCTGCCTGCTTTAGAGTCTCTTTACTCTTGTGTGTGTGTATGTGTGTGTGTGTGTCTGACAGGATGCAGCGTGTGTGTGTGTGTGTGTGTGCAGCATCTTATCGCAAGTTTTACGTTTCATAAAATTTCGCTCGCTTTAAATACGTATTTATGCATTTTTCTCCCTCTCTCGCTCTCTCACTCTCTGCTTTTGATTATGATTATGTGTGTAGTGGCTTGAGGAAGAGGGACGGGGCGAATTATGAGTCATGTGCGAAAGCCCAGTTTGGAGATTATTATTATTAGGTTAGTAAATAGCAGCTACCTATCTCACTCCAACACACTCAGTCACTGTCTTTGATTTATCTGTTAAACTTTGGCAATCGGCCAAGGCAGCAACAGCAATAAGAACAACAACTAGAAGCAACTGTGCTTATCAAAGACACGAGCACGAAGCACACACACGAAGGCCACACGAAGATGAAATGGCGCGACAGCTTCGTGCTTGCCTGAAGCTTTTGCTCTCTCCGCGCTTCTCTCGTACTTACTCGTTCTCTCTCTCTCTTTCCCTAAAACAGGATAAGCACACGCACACACACGAACACCTTTTACTGTTGTTGCTGTTGTTATGCTTGCTCTTATTCTGTTGTTGCTGCTTGCAGTTTTTATTTGTTGGCGAGCCAAAACATTTGTTGTTGTCGTTGTTTTTGCATTTGGCTTTGTGTTTGTGTTTTGTTTGCCTTTTCGGCAGCGCCGGCCGCTGTTTACCTTTTGCTTACTTTGTTCTCTCACCGAGTGTGAATACATGTGTATGTGTGTTTACTACTTGTACATACTTGTTGTTTGTTTGCTAATACAGTTGCTGGCTGCTCTCTCACCGACTCGCTGACTCTCCCCGGCTTGCGTGTGTGTGTGTGTGAGTGTATTTGTTCTTCTGCTGTTGTTGTTGCTGTTTATCTTTGAGGCTCGTTTTTATTTTGCGTGTGCTCCACACTCTCACACACACACACACAGTGGCAATTGCCTGACGCTGTTTGTTGTTGTTCGTCTTTTTATTTGCCTTTTTGGCGCGTGTGTTTTTGTTGTTATTATGTTATGTTGCTGCTGCTACTGCTACTGCTGCTGTTTCGTTTTCTGTTTCGGTGTATTTCTGTATTTTGCTGTGCGCCTGTTCCATGCCGGTCGCGAATTTCAACAAAAACACAAACAAAACGAGGCAGCAACAAAATTGCCTTGCCTCCACACTTTTCTTGTTTGGTTATGTTTTTGTGTGTGTGTGTGCGCGCTTTGTTTTGTGTCCTTTCTTCTACTTGCTGCCTTATCAGCTGTGCCACAAAGTTGCCGTTGCCGTTTCCATTTGCCGTTGCCGTTTCCATTTGCCGTTGCCGCTTGACTGCCTTATCCTTGCCGCATAGTTGTTGCTGCTTTCGACTTCGACTTCGACTTCGCTGTTGTTGTTTTGTGTCTTGGCCTTGGCGTGTCCTGTCTTGTCTTTTCTCTTGTCCTTTTGCTGCTGCTGCTGCTGTTGTTGCTCGCGCGCAGTTAAATGCGATTTTTCACTCGCGATAAGCTAAATTATTATATTTTAATATTTCTCGCTTAGCGCAGCACAAAACTCTGTTGTTATCCTTGCGATCCTTGCCAGCCAGCCATCCAACAACATTGCCTCTTGTTTGATTTGTTGCTGTCGCTGACTCGGCACTTTTTCTTCCCCACTTCTCTCACTCTCTTTTTCTCAATATACCAGTTCTATATAGAGTTAAAAGGTAGTAAAACTTGGTGACCATCGAAAAATATCTTGGCAGACTTTATCAGTATTCAACAGTCGCAGCGATAAGGAATCTAAGTCTATATTGTGAAAAGATTTGTCTGACTTTCCTTATAAAAACTTAACGAACTTTCTTAATTAACACATTTGTGCTTCAGCTCTATTGGTTCAGTTGCTTAGATCTCACTATTATTAGTATTTTTGAGAATGTTTTTGATAAATTCCAAAGTTAACTTGCTAGCAATGGGCGACTTGAAAGAGGTATATAATATTATTTGGTCATAGTATTACATTTTCTTCAAATCAAATCAAAGTAAATTATAGTTTATATCATACACTTTTGAAGAAAAGCTATTTTATTATGTTACATGTTTTTAAGCATATCTGGTCACACTAATTACCTTCGTTTATTCATTCAAATAGTCAACGGGTATCTGCAAGTCGAGCACGCTCCCTTGTTATTATTCTCATTCGCTTTCGTTTCATAGGTTTGGCTGATGGTGGCGCCTCGAGATGGCTCGATAACCATAACCCAACGAACTTGTCCGTTTGCTTGACTGGCCTCATTAGCCCACGCGGCAAGTTCTCGTTTCCCTTCTATCCCCTTACCTACCTCGTTGCCGGTTACCGTTAGTGGCTAACCAATCGAAATCGCTTTGGCTAAAAGCAAATTTGTCAACTTTATCGACGGCATCCATCAATCTGCTCTTCCGAATAACGAAAAACGAAAAAGGCAGAACGAAAAAACGAAAAAAAAAAAACAAACTTGCATAGTTCATAAACTAAATTGTAATTAATTATGTGCCGATGTCGTCTTCCCTCTCTCTTTCTTCTCTCTCTCTCTCTCTCGCTTAGTCTGTTGGCTAACTAAAGACTACGATTTGTCACTGGGGCAGCCCCGCCTTCCCCTCCCCCTCCCCCCTCTTGCCGCGGGCGTCAGGTCGCCAGGTGCTCGTCTTCTTGTGCTTGGTCAGCGCGCTTTGCATTTTCATAAATCATTTTAATGAAAATTATTTTTGTTTTTTTTTTCGGTCGCTTGCTGATAAGCTGCGTCGCGTTGCTTGTGGCAAAGGGGAGAGGGGCAGAGGGAGCGGGGGCAGACATCAAGACATCTCATCTAAGTGGCGCTCGAGTGGCGCTGGCTGGCGGCGGCTTTGTTTGATTCCAACCCGTTGCCTGCCTGATGTGGCTGCTGATGATGCAGCTGATGGCGGTGGCGTCTTCATTATCTACCGCAGCAGACGGAGGGGGGAGGGGAGAGAGGTAGACGGACAGACGGCGACAACGTTTGATAAACACTTCACTGGGGGCAAGTCCGCAAAGCGCGGTAATGGAAATGGATGTGGAAATGGATATGGATATGGATATGGACGTTGCAAGGTGGCAACTGCAGAGTGAGAACTGGGACAGGTGTGGCAAGGAATCAACTCGCTGCTGCTGCTGCTGTTGTGGCAGCCACAGATTGTGGCACTGCTGATAAGCTGCGCATAACAATAATTTCCAACATGTTTCGTTTTTCGCATTTCTCGCCACACACACAAACACACTAACACAATCGCATTCCAGTATTGCAACAACACAAATTCCTCAGCTGTGCGACTTTCTCGATTCCCGTTTTCGATTCTGATTCTCGCGCAACTTTGCCACAACTTTTGCCATCGATTTTGCGCTGACGATGACGAAACTTTTGTTTAGGCACCTGCAGGCCAGCCCCCCTTCTCTTTCCTCCCCTCTTGCTACCCCCCCTCTAGTTTTGTCTCGCTTTGCGAGCTTTATGCGATCTGCGCGCTGTGATTAATTAAGATTGATTGATAAAGCCCCGTAAATTGTGAGCACACATGTGTGTGTGTGGCAGGTGTGCTTCTATGTGTGTGTGTGAGTGTGTGTGCGTGTGTGTCTATAAAAAGTTTTTGCCATTATTGGCAAATATCCTGCTGGCAGCGACCCAGAGCTACACCCATTTAAGGTAGAACTCTACCGCCAGCAAAACAGACGCTAAACCAAAAGATGCCCAGCTCCGATAACTCGATTCGGCAGCGAGTGAGCAAGAGAGAGAGAGAGAGAGAGAGAGATCCTTTCCAGCGATAATAGTCGCTTGATACCTGAGTGTGTGTGTGTGTGTGTGCTGGAAGCCATAAACCAGAAGTTTATGACTCTGTTTGCTCATGCCACATTTAGTTATTTGGTCTGGGGGGGGGGGCGCCGCCTGCCTGCTGCTGCCCCATTCTCAATCTCAATCTCAGTCTGAGTCGCAGTCTCAAGCCCAATGTCTCATCAATATTAAGCGATATTCAATGCCTTCGGGGGCCTTGTAATCGAACACCCAACAACAACAACACAAACGAGGCAACAAACAACGCAAACAACACAACACCCGAAATCAAGTCACAAATATGTGCATAAGTTATGGCAGTCGTAAATGAAATGAAATCGCGCATCGTTTGCCTCTAAAACTCAAGACTCGACATTAAGTCGAGGTTTATGACGGATCACAAATGAGCCAAGGGAGCGGGGGAGGGAGGAATAGTTTCTTTCTTCGGCCAATGGCCGCTCGTATAATTTGTTCGATTTCACACCAATCCCAATCCCATTCAATCAAATCGAATCTGATTAACATTTATCGATAGAGAGGAAGTTGAATTAAAAACGATTGGGTCAAGGATTTGCAATTAAAGTGCAGTTATTCACGGCTATTCACAATCGTAGAGCATCGCTGATTCGTTGTGTTGTGTTGTGCCTTCGCCTTCGATAGCCAACTAAATTATTCAGTCATTAGCTAAGGGAAGGAAAAGGGAAAGGCAAAGGGGCAGCAGCTGGTGGACTGCTTATCTTCAAAGAATCCATCAGCTGTATCGACTTTTGGCATCGCTCAATGTGACGTCTCTCTCCCATTCGATGATTACCCCCCAAAAATAAACCAAATTATTATTTTGGGAATTTGGACAACGAAAAGGCAAAAGCAAACAATTCCCCGAGTTGTGCCCGACTTTAGTCCAGAGAAACTCTTTATTGAATACCGCGATAATCTGCTGCACTAAATTGAGCACTAATTTATTTGTATAGCAAGTGGGGAATGATATGCTACACTAGGAAATACCAGGTAATCAAGTGGGAAATATCCTAAGAAAATATCCTATTATACCTAAAATATGAGTATAGCTATAAAATTTAAAATTTGTTAGCATAGTTTGTGGAAACATTTGGAAGCAGGAGCTTCTTCAAGACACATTTATTTTGTAGAGCATAAGAAACATCTTCAAACTTCTATTTCTTTGCCAATTGTCACACAGTTAGCATACTCTTTTAGTACTCTTATTACCGCGTATAATTATTCATAACTGACATTGTTAATGACACTATTATGTTTACCTAGGGTTGTTTCATTTTTTTCTTCGTGGTTTCCTCTGGGAAAATAAACGTCTACATTTGCTGAAGTTAAAATTATCACAAATGTCATATTACTTTCGACTCTTAAGAGACACTAAAATTAACCACGAAAAGGTTTTACAAATTAAATTTGAAAAGATGAAACATTTGTTTTAGAGATGCAAATCTGTGTGATATGATTTGATAACTTTGTGATTAATGACAGTTGTTCACTTGCCATCTGAAGGGCATCATTAAAAGCGACAGAGGGCGAGATTGCTCTGCTGGTAATGGGAATAAGTGTTGTCAATCAGCGGCCATCATCATTAAAAAATGGGAATGCGAAGCGCAAAGAGCGAAAGAAATAATCGATAACCGATGTGCGATAAGAGAATAGCGATTGCTTGGCACTTGGCAATTGGCAGTGTGTAGCTGTTATTTTTCTTTTTTTTTGGCAACATCTCAGTGGTCTAATTAGAGGCCTGCAGCTGAGAAAGATGCAGATAGAAGAGCGAGTGAGATAGAAAATGGCAGAGACGAAGAGGCAGAAGATAAGCGCGTTAATTGCGGACAGCAGCTGCGATGCGAACTAATCTCTGGTTGTTCTTGTTGTTATTAGTGCTGCTGCTGCACGTGCCGCAAACTGATGCGAGTATCTGTATCTTGAGCTGCGGTATGCGGAGCGCATATCGAAGCGAATAGCTCGCTCAGCCCTGTCTCTGTATCTGTATCTCGAGACACGTGAAGTCCGAGTCGAAAGTCGCAGCAGCGACGCTTCGATTGCGTAATCTGGGTCAATGAAATACCTTCTTGCCACCACTAGGTGTGGCAGGCAGGCGGGCAGGCAGGCGAAGGGGATGCTCGTGTGCATGCCAAGAGACAAAGACAAAGGCCGCGGTATCTGTATGCGTATGCGAAAGATACAAATGTATCTGCGTATCTGCGTTGACTCTCTGGATAGCACACAACAAGTCGGCATCGGTTAGCGACACTTGCTGTGCGCCTGCTACGCAACACACATTGCCACACACACAAGCGCAACACTTACGTTTCGGCTGTTGTTGTGTGTGTGTGTGTGTGAAGTGAAACAGGAAGCGGGCGACAAACGCCCCCAAAAATACAGCTTACTCTCCCGCTCTTCTCTCTCTCTCTCGCTCTCTCTCACCTGCTCGGCTTTTGTTCGACGCGTTTTGTATCGCCCACGCACGCACACAAGAAGTGGCAATCCCCTGCTCCCCTCTACTCCCTCCCTCCCTCCCACTTTCGCAGGACTCGCCTCGACTCTTGTTCGTCGTGTGTTTGGCTGGCTCGCTTATCGCCTGGCCCCGAGCTTCGAATGGCTTGGCACATTCCGTTGCGATAAGCCTCGCTCACTCCCTGCCCTCCCCCTCCGCCAGTGCCTCTACCTCCCTCGCTGACTAGTGTTGCACTAGCAACAACTACAACAACAACAACAATGTAAATTGGTAGCCTGACCCCAAAGCTCGAGAGCTCCCGAAATGTTGTTTATCACGTTGCCAGCAGAAGCCGGGCGCCATTTTCACTTCAGTTAATTAAGTAAAGGCGACGCAGGGTGGCAGCCAACCCAGAGGGGAGGGGAGGAGAAGTGGGGGGGGAGGGCAGTCACGTTTTAATCAATCGACAGGCGGCACGCTGCATAAAAGCTATTCACATTTCACATTCAGCGACTCGGCGACAGCGAATCATTTCATTTAACAATTTTCATTGAATGTAACGGCGAATTTTCCAACACTGAAAAGGCTTCATTATGCCTATGTTCGTTTCCCCCCACCTGCTGACTCTGACTCGTTCCCTTCCTGCACCCCGTGAACTTTTCATGTGCTGTCAGCGCGCTGTCATTGTTTCTGCTGCTGCTGTCTTTCAGGCTGCTTTATGCTTGGCGTTGCATTCGCTATGTGTGCGAGAGTGTGTGTGTGATAAGCAATTGCGCCACGTCCTGGCAGTCCTTTGGGGAGGCAAGCGAGGCGGGGGAGAAAGGGGCAGGCTGAGCGGGTGTGCCCGCCCGCTGATAAGGCCGCCAGCGACAACGGCAAGTGAAAATGTTCGTCGCTCGCTCGCTCGCGTCATCAGCGCAAAATGGAACGAAACTTTTGGCCCCACGGGCACACAACGAAAAAGAGAGAAGGGAGCGGGCGGGGGGGCGGTTGAAGGGATAGTGTGGCACCTGGACACAGAAGTATGCGCCAGTGCAACACATACACACACATACACTCTAACACAGAGAAGCATTGCACACTCTGCTCTGCGCTTATCTCGCTCAACAGTCGAGGCGAGGCGCTCTCTCCTAAAACCCCGACTCGCTATGGAATGGACGAAGGAAGAGGAGGGGATAGAAGGAAGCAGCACAGTCCCTGACCCCTCTTGTGTCGCCTCTCTTACTGTGCTCTTGCTGTGCACTCCATTTAAAATCTTTTTGCTTATCGCCGCTCGCTGCTCGCCTGATTGATGGCCATAGATAAGGCCTAGCCTAGCCCAAAGGGGGCGGGACACACGGTCGGGGATGGGGATGGGGATCCCCATCTTTGCTGGCTGTGTGTTGTGTCCTCGTTTCGAGTTGTCGTTGTCGTTGTCCTTGTTGTTGCCCAGCTAGCAGCTAACAGAGCTGCATCGACTGCGCTGCTCCATTTGGCATTGTTTGGTCCCATTAGCGCGGGTGTTATCAGCTCCCAGTTCCCAGCTACAGCTACAGCAGCTCCCACAGTCGAGTTGATTCCTTTTTGCCACACTCTCTGTCTGTCTGTGTATGTGGCTGTGTGTCTCTGTGTGTGTGTGTGTGTGTGTGCTGAATGGCTGAGTGAGAGTTTGCGATAAGAATGTAAAATATAAAATATGGCGCTTGGCTCTGCTCTGAGGAATGTCCTTTTTGTGGCTTGCCCAGCCCAGCCCAGTCTCCCCTCCTCCTCTGTCTCTCTTTCACTATCTCTATCTACCCGTTCCTGTTGCTGTTGTTGTTGTTGTTGCTGTTGCTGTGTTGGTATTTTGTCAATTTAATGGCCCCGCGCGACGTTCGGAGAGAAGTCGAGCAAACGCATCGCTTTCTCTTCTTGCTTACTACACATGCCTTCCAACCTCACTTGCTCCTCCTCCTCTTCTTCTTCTTCTCGCCAGCTTGGCCAGCTTTGCTTATCGGCAGCTGCTACTGTTTCGTCCTCTGTCCTGCGTCCTGTGTGTGCTCCTTGCAGTTTGTCATGCAGTCGCAGTCGCAGTCGAGAATTTATCATTCGCCCAGTTGCCACAGCAGCAGCAGCAACAGGATAAAGGATAAGCAATTTATGTGTGTGCGTGTCCGAGTTTGCTTTAATGAACACCAGCCACAACTACAACTACACTCATACACTCAAACACTCATTCAGACACCACTCACACTTATTCACTCTCGGAGTTACAAGTGTATTTGTTTGCGTAATTTGTAATTTAGCAAAATTGTTATTATCCTTGGCGGCCAACTGCTTTTTTATTTGCCAAACAGCCTGATAAACATCTTCCTTTCCCTCACTTTCTTCACTCCCTCCTCCTCCTCCTCCTCCTCCTCCTCTCAGGGCCAGCAGGTCAGCAGCCCCTTTTGGCCAGTGGGCAGCTGACTCGAGTCTTTCTTCAGGCCAAGTTGTCTCGTGTCTCGTGTCTCTCGTAAATGGTTATGATTTTTATGATGCCGCCTGACACTTTGGGTCATGATTCACACGCTGCCACTTGGAGCACACACACACACACACCCTTCGCTCCTCTTCATTGTTGCCCACACTCAGCCAAACACTCGCACAACAAATGGCAGGCAACAATGCGAAACTGAAAAGGAATGCGCACTGATAAGCAGCGCCAAGTGAGAGAGAGAGCAACGGTTTCCGATGTTGCCTCTGTTGTCCTTCTGCTTCTTCCTCCCTCCCTTCCTCCCCTTTCTTCGTCTTCCTCTTTGCCACTGCCTTGAGCCTTGTTGTGTGGCACCCTCATCTTGTCAGCTTCACTGTCATCACATGCGCCGCACATGGAGACGGCGATGGAGACAGAGACGTTGACTGAGACTCTGAATGCGAATAAGACTGAGACATTGTTTTGCTCTCTTTACTCAAAAAGTCTTTTGACATTTGCACAATGTTTGTCTGTCAATCGAATGACAGTTGTACTAAAAAAAGATGCCACGGGAATAAATAAGTTAAATAATACGGACTTATTGTCAAATATATTTAAATATCAAAATGTTCTAGCAATTTGTTTTCATAGTTATTGAAGGTTTAATTTATATTCATTATCTGCTGTGTAGTAAACATTTCTAGTTTCAAAGGATACATATAATTGCTATAAAAAGACTTTTCAGTAAATTTGCTGCTCTCGTTGATGCTTTTAAGAAATTTATAGTATCTTATGAATGTATCAAATAACATACTTATAGCAAATTAAATTCAAAATTCTCAAATTCTCCTTAAATTTCGAAAGAACAATTACAGTATATTACAATTACAATTATATATATTATTAGTCATACAACATTTCTAATGTATTTCTTTCTTATCTTTCCTTTTAGGTGAGTTTTATCTGAAGATTTCGATCTGTATACCATAAATTTTACCAGTTGAATACTCTGTAAGTATTTTCATTATTTTGAATTCAAAAACGATAAAAGTCCCCTCTCCGTAACACTGCCAAAAAGGGTATACAAGATTCGTCTAAGCTGCTGCTGCTGCTGTTGCAGCATCATTCTTGAGGCCAATTGACATCGTCGTTTTGTGAGTCTCGGGCTGATCAAGCGGTAGTCAGAGGGTTAGGCACCCGACGAGAGGCGAATGTGGATGGATGTGAATGAGAATGTGAATGTGAATGTGGCTGGGGCGTGTAAAATATTTTTATTGCACCTTCCTTTTATGATGGCACTTCCGGCTGCGATAGCGGGGCGACGCCGTCGACGATGCCGATGCCGAAGCCGATGCCGACCCGTTATCCACTCAAGATCTCGACGCACTGAAGCCGTTGACAGGCTGAAACAAGTAGATGACGAACTGAGCAGCATCATGAAAGAGTGATAGAGAGGGAGTGCAGGGCAGGTAGATGTCCTTTTTGCCAATACGGCAATTAGCTTTGGTTGCGGCGTGTGCTCTATCTGCATCTCAGCAGACGGCACAGACTAAAAAGTGAATAGTGAATGCGGAATGTTGAATGTTGAATGCTGAATGATTCATGCTTCTCTGTCTGATGCTCATTTGATGCTGGCGACGCGTCTCGAGAGTCCCGAAAACCGTTTTGTTCTAAGGCAATTTTAATTTGTGAATTATTGTCTAGCTTCCTCTCCACTCTCCGCTCTCCGCCCGCAATCATTTTCTACCTGTCGTCTTGCTCATTTAATGCTGGCGTCAGATCGGAAGAGGAAAAAAACGAAAAAGAAGAAACGTTTACTGTTTTACAAGGCACTTTTGACTGCGCTCAATTTGCGTATGGCGACGTCGAAGATGCTGATGAGGAGGCGTAGACGACGGACGGAGGGAGGCGTGGTCGCAAAACGAAGCGACGACGGAGTCATCGCAGCAATATCGGTTATAGGATCATTGACACTTTGTAAGCGTCGCGCCCGCGTCTCGAATTCGATTTCGAGACTCGAGGAGACAGTTTTCGATTTGGGTTTTATGGCTGCGTTTTTGACTTTCGCTGTTTTGAGGCCCAGAGGGAGAGGGAGAAAGAGAGAGGTTCTGACTCGTTCTCGCTTTTTGGCCTCGGCTTTGTGTTTTGTGTTGTGTTGTGCTGCTTTTAACGACGTCAACTTGACGCCGAACTAATTGATGCGATAACTCGTGTTTATCACTCACTTACGGCAACAGCAGACAGACAGACAGACAAACAGACAGGGAAGGAGATAGAGTGGGAGAGGGAGAGGGAGACGGAGACGGAAGAGAGACCCGTGTGTATTCAAAGCAGGCGATGTCGATAACGCAAAAATATTTCGAAAGCGGCGACGATGGCGTCGACGGCATCAGAGGCCATAAGGAACGTTTCCATTTCCATTTTCATTTTTGTTATCGCATTTCTGTGCACTTCTGCTGCCGCTGTCGTCTTATCCAATATTTTAATCTCGCACTTACTAGCGGCTGACTGAACTGACGGACGGACAGACGGACGGATTGTATGACTGACTGACTGACTGACTGAATCGAGTGAGCCGCGTTTCGCTGCAAGGCCGAAAAGAGGCAGCAGACCTCGGCCTGGTCGACAGATAACATTTTACGTTTTACGATGTTTACGTTTACGTTTCAGTTAAGTTCAGTTGAGGTCGGTTCAGTTAAGGGGTGCAATCCGATGGAACCCGCACTCGACTCTCCACTTTTTTAGTCTGCACCCGCATAGCGCCGGCTTCCTGATGCATTAAGCATATTTTATGACCACTTAGAGCCCGCTGACTGACTGACTGACTGACGGACAACAACAAATATTCCTATTCGTTTTTCGCTTTTTCAAGAGTTCAATAAAACTGAAATGACTGAAGAGGCATCAATCATAAAGCGCTTAGCAATATTACCCACTCTTCCTCGAGCTCCTTTAGCTATTTATTATTTATAGCTGCCATCTTTTCTAATGAAACCCACTCACTCAGTCAATAGACAGCTGCGATATTGCCACCATTATCAGCAGCGATTGTTTCAATAGATATCGCGAGTGTTCCTTCCAATCCAATCACATGCACTTAACCTTCTTTGAAGAATCCAAGGATATTGCTCCAGTTGAATATGTTTGATATTAGCATTGATATTTGAAAGTACATTACAATTCTATTACTTTCAAAGACTTCTTTGTAATCAGAATGCTTCATTTTTTCCATCTGTTCTATTTTGCGAAAGACTTTTCCTTAATATTGAGAGCATAAGCACATTACCATTTTTGAAGTTTTTACGGTCTTTTTTAAAGTGGGTTAGACTTAATAATAATTTAAAAAATGATTTTTGATGGATTTAAAGTCCCTTTTACTTACTTTGAATTATTAAGTGTAAAGTATTTCAAAAGTTCCAACATTGCTATTTATTATTTAGTATTGATATCTTTTTCAAAACATTTGAAATTTAAATACGATTCCTTTTCATCACGTACACTTCACACATATAGAAAGCTTTTGGGGAGCTTTAAGCTCTGTAAGTGTAAACAGAGCGCGGCACTAACACATTTACTTTGACTCATTAATACATATGCAGACTTGAGCTTGCTCAGTGTGATTAGCTGCATAGAAATTTATGCTGAAGATATTCCAAACCAAACAGAGTTTTCCTTTTGGAGTGTGAGGAATAATTACTTCGCATTGTGAGGGAGTCAGAAAGAGAGTAGAGAGAGAAGAGAGAGAGAGTGAGAGGAGAATGGGGAGAGTTCTTAATCTTTGGCAGGCAGCTTAGCTTGGTAACTTTGGACTGCCTCAGATACGCGACTTGAAATTTAAATCATTTTGATTGATTGCCCGATTAAAGAAGGCGCTGTGAAAGTCGTTGCCACACTTGGTGGCAAGCAACGTGGACGAGGCAAGAAGAGAGACGACGCACCTCACACCTTGGGCCCATGTTAATTGATTTAATTTGATTACAATGAAGTCATTCAAGGTGTCGACGCTTCATAAATATGCAGAGCTGCGAGTTGAGCTGCTCGCGATGGTCCTGCCACTTGCCACCTGCTGTGGCACAGATAGAGAGTAGGGGGAAAAATGTAACCAACTGCTCTCAAGGTTGGAGTTGAGCAAACACAGCGCACATTATGTGATTACACAAGACTCTCAGAGAGAGACAAGAGAGATGAGAGATATAGAGATATAGTCTATCTGCAGCTCAGCATTCCCCTGGTGATTAAGCTCGGTTTCAATGTGCAAGTTTCAAGTTACAACAACTACAACACAACAACAAGTTGTGCCACAAAACAGCAGAAAACAAAAAGTGAAGCAGAGAGAAAAAACAAAAAAAAAACTCAACTCAAGTAGATTTATTTCTTGATAAATGTTTTTGGCTGTTTGTTGTTTTGTTTCCCTTTTTTTATATGCTTTGCCACAGCAACAGCAACAACAACAGAAACAACGAGAAAATGCTGCTTTTGCTAATCTTAACGACGCATCTGCGAGGCGAACGAAATGAAATAACGCGACTCGGGGCAGCAGCGTGTGGAAAAACAACAAATGCAACAACAACAACAACAACAACATTCAAAAATAACCCCCAAACTGCGACGGCGGCAGCAAAACTGTTATCAGCAGCAGGATCTTATCAGTGTTTTGCATCTGCGCCGACTGCGACTCGAGACTTGAGACTCGAAGACTCGAAGAGTGTTGAGTGTTGAGCTCTCTGAACCGAATTCACCTCGCCTCCTCTATCGAGACTCTGCCATATCGAGGTCGCTTCGGGTCGCTCTCTGTTCTGTGTGTGTGTGTGTGTGTGTGTGTGTGTGTGTGGAGCGGGTGTGCCTTTGTGTATGTGTGTGTGTGTGTTGTACTGCGTCATTTGCAATTGCAGCAGCAACAGCAATTACAACAAAAACTCAACGGCAATAATAACAAAATGATTTGCAGCATAATTGCATACCCTGTAAATGAGGCAGAAAATAAGTCTGAATTTTAATAGAGAGATCATGAGAAAGATTGGAAACTAATTGGGTAGACAACATTCAAGAATAAATTTAAGTTAGTTAAAATAATAATAAAATAAACATTGAGATACCAGTGCGATAGAAAGCAAATTTCATTCTTAATAGAACTTATAGGGTATCAGAAATATACTAAAGTGACAAAAGAGTACATGCCACGACAAAAACTAAGCAAAAATTACAGGGTATTCGGCAGTCCCAATAGCCCATAATTAACTTCATTTTGTAAGCCGCTTTCCATAGAGTTGCGTTCATTAATCGGGCAACGTAGATCTGGCTTTATTTACCTACCATATTTATGCCAATAAATGAGCACGTAACAACAATGACACACATCTAGGAAAGCAAAAGAGTGACAGAGAAAGAGAGAGAGAGAGATTGAGAGACAGCAAAATGTACTTAACATCTACATAATTGCAAAACAATTGCCTACAGTTGAGCCACAGCTGACAGCAAAGAGAATGAGAGAGAACTGAGGTGAGCCACTGTCGCCACTGCATTGCCTGCTTTGGTAGTTCATCAGACTATGAACAACAACAACAACAACAGCAGCAACAGAAAACAACACAACAACAACAACTGCAATAAAACATTAACAATGTTAAGCACATTTATCAAAAACCTTTTGCAGATATTCACGCATGAAGTGTTTATCGCTGCATAAACTCCCGACTCTCGACTCCAGCTCCAACCTCGAACTCGGGCTCAAAAACACCCACCAAATGTGAATGTGAAAATTTATTCAGAATAACAAGAAAGCAGTCAAAATAGGCGAGATGCAAGTCGACTTTGAAATACTCTTGAAATGCTTGCTTAGTAAAGTGATGATATAAAAAAGAAGCAAATTAACTGATGATAAACTGATTCTTTAATAGTAAAATTTACCAATAATAATTTCATTGTTAACTAATTCAATACTTAAAAAAATTCCGTAAATATTCTTTAGCACTTTTTTCAATACATCCATATCTCGTTTACCCGCCATTTTGTTTCGCCTAATTTGCATTTAACGGTCACGCAATATATGTTCAATGTCTTTCTTCACTATAGTTGAACTATAGAAATGATCAAAAACTCAGTTGCTTCTCTTTTCAGTTATTTTCGGTGAGTAGTTTATTTAATTTCAGTTGAGGTCCTTAAACGAGTTATTGAATATTTAAAATTGCATTGCATTGAATTTTATTTTCGACCCTTAATTAGTAAGCTCTCAAAACTGAAAAAAAGAAGTCAGTTATGATCTGCTGTGGTTCTCCAAAAGCTGTCACAATTGAGTGTAGCTTTCTGAAGGGTATTGTGAAAGGCAGGGCGAAGGGAAGGGGGAAGGGCGTAAGGGTGGAGGGTGAAGTGCGTAACACGACGACGACGACGTCGACGTCGAAGGCGGCGGCGGCAAGCGGCACGTTTAATGAATCTAATTAAAAGTCAACAATGGCAAACGAGATAATCGTCGTCTTCGAAGGCAGGGGAACTAGCAAAGAGCGGAAAGGGAGGGGAAGCGGGTGTTGGCGAACAACGCATGCGCAACATGGCAAATGCAGTCGCAGTCGCAGTCGGCGTCGCCAATGCAGTCGCAGTCAACGCAGGCAGCGAAGCAGCGAACACAGCTGATTGAGAGAAAATGCAAGCGAAGCAAGAGAATGAGAGAGAGTGTGTAAATGCACAAGCAAATAGACTGTTTTAGTGTGTGTGTGTGTGTGTGTGTGTGAGGGAGAGAGCGAGAGAGCGCGTTGTGGGCACACTGATAAACATCTGGCAAACGTTTTGCATCTGCAAAAGCTGCCAGGCAAATGAAATAAACCAAACGCCGATAAAAGCGCGCGATAAAGCGAACAACGAAGCAGAGCGAGACAGACAAAGCAAGAGAGGGAGACAGGATGAGTGTGTGTGTGTGTGTGTGGAGCCGGGGGAGGTGAAGGCAAAGCAACATTAAAATAGATCAACGCTCGCTGATAAACACAATGAAAACTGAAAAGCGCCAAAGCCAAAGCTGAAGCTGAAGCTGAAGCCAACTCGATGAGGATGATGGCAATGAGAATGGCAATGGCCATAAACGAGGGGAGAGAAATACAATAGGAGGAGTGGAGAGGGGCCAGGGGTGTGGATTGGGGCAGGTGTTAGCTGAGGTCTGTTGTTGGCCACTGCAGGAAATGAACTCTGCTGCTCGATGGGAGGCCACACAAAAGGGGTGATAACAGCAGCAGCAGCTCAGCTAAGGCAACTGAAGCAACATCGACTTCTGCTTTCAATGTATCTTTGTTTTGGGGCTGCGCGTATACACTCAACCCTGTTTTCTGGCAGTGCAGAGCCAAAAACAGATACAGATACACAGATACAATTAAACACAAAACGCTTATCACTAAGCAATAATCAGAATTCCATTAGCCGTACGACGCGATATCGCATTCAAGCATCTCTCGCACACACACACACAAACACACACACGCAGTGGCTTTGTTGAATGTATCTTTGTAGCTGTAGCTGTAGCTGTGTATAGATGTATCTGTATCTGTAAGTGCACAGCGCACACTGCCTCCAAATTGCAACTGTATGCGTATCTCTCTCTCTCTCACTCTCTCTCACACACTTTATTCATGTGTGTGTGTGTCTGTTTCTCTCTCGCTCTTGCTATCCGTTTGTTGCTGCTGGTTGGCTGCCTCGGGCCTTGCCTCGCCGGCTGCCTGCTTGCCTCTGCTGCCGCTGCCAACCAGTTGGCTTGCCCCTCGGTCTGTGTCTGTGTGTCTCGCTGACTGTGGCTGGTTGGTCGATGTTATCTAACTGCGCGCCGCGCTGCGCTCTTATCAGTGCTTTATCAGTTTTTGTTTCGAATAATTTCGAACGACGTTCGTTGTTGTTGTCGTTGTTGTTGTTGTTGCTGTTGCTGTTGCTGTTTTGTGGCTGCGAAGGAAGCTCGAGCGCAGCAGCGAGATATCTTATTTCAGTTGGCAGTCAACCGGCGAGCGAGCAAAGCGACTGCGAGTGTGTGTGTGTGTCGGATACAGATACGAATCCAAAAAGACGACGCAGAGACCTCGACTGCTGAGACCTGGGAATAGGACTGCTAGGAAGGCTGGCTGGCTGGCTGGCTGGCTGATAGGGCTGGCAGATAGACTCAACTGGCAGACTGGCAAATGAAAGATAAACAACTTTACCACCAGCAAACCAAGAGGGAGACGGAGACGTAGAGACGGAGACGGACAAGTCGCAGTCATTGCGAGTCATCAACAAACATCAGCTGTGTGGCGCTGCCAGCGTCGCTGTCGCTGTCGACGTCGTCGTCGTCGTCGTCGTCGTTATTCGGCTGGCCTCGGTATCTTTGTATCTCACAGATACACAACGACAGGCAGACAGACAGACAGACAGCAGGCAGAGAGACAGCACAAAATTTCATTACTCAGCGCCTGCTCAACTCTCGTCTCGTGTCGTTCTCTCCGCTCTCCACACTCTCCGCTCTCTGCTCTGCCGTCTCGAGTGCCGTCGACTGCTCTGCTCTGCTTTGGGCTGCGTTTGTCAGTTTGTCGTAGAACGCGAAGCGAGCAGCAACGAACGAAGCGCGAATGCTGGAAAGCAAAGTCCGAGAGTCAATCACTCAATCAACAGCGCAGCAGTCAATCAACGAACGCGAGTGATGAGTGCCAAGTGAATATGTGAATATGAATATTGTGAGTGCAAACGAAATGCGCCAAGTGCCCCCCAAAGAAATGAGCAAGCAAAACTAAAAAAGAAGTGTGAGGCAAAACATTCATTGCCAGCCACCCCTCCCCCTACATCTCCCCCACTCTTAAAGCACCCAGATTCAACGTCAAAGTGGATACAAGAAGCGTTGACTAATAGCCATGATCAGCACTCAAACAACAAGCAGCAGCAACAAAAGGTGAGACGATCCCGTGGGTGAGCCACCGGACATTCTCTCTCTCTCTCTCTCTCTCTCTCTCTGTCTCTCTCTTTCGAAACACACACGTTGCAAGGGTTAACTCCCCTTCGCCTCTTCCCCCAAACGAGCTGACCGAAAGAGTCGCCTTCACAAGCTATCCGAAGTTATCCCAGCGGCAGCTGAGGCAGCTTTTGCTTTTGCTTATCAGTCGACTATCTACGCTGTGTGGCTACACATTCATTCCTTGCCTCACATGTGTATGTGTGTGTGTGTGCCAGTGTGTGTGTGTGTGATATCTACAATCTGGCGAACGAAGGAGAAATAAAAACGGAGGAATTCTGCGGATTGTTGTTATTATTGTTATTATAATTCCTTGAAGTGAATATCAGCGAAATATAATCAAAACGAGAAAACCACAACAACAATAACAACAGCAACAACAACACAAGCTTGGACTTGGACTTGAACATGCTCTTGGTCTTGGTCTTCGTCTTCGTCTTCGTCTGCGTCTTGGCTATATATCCATAGCTAAACCCGAGTTGGCTTTGAGTTTGGCTACTGAGCTGGCGTTGAAACCGGGCGTTGTATTGGCCTGTGTTTTGTTGTCTTGAATTGTGTTGCGTTGTGTTGTGCGTACTTAACAGATACGATTGCGATATGAATAACAACAACAACAACAAGAACAACAATCACAGCAGCAACCACAACAATCACAGCAACGGCGGGACTCACATTGTTTTCACTCGAAGCAATTATTGTGCACAACAATATTTTATTATGTATTTAGCAGCGTTTTATGAATAACACGAATAATAATGAATAACCCAATGCAGCACACATTCAACACTCGATATTGATTATTCGATATCCAGCTGCAAGATACGAAATTAATAATACAAGATTATTAATTGGTCATTTTTTTGTATGCGCTTAATACGCATTCAATTTTTGGTTGTATAAAACACAAATATTGAAGAGAAACCTAGTTTGGGATAGAAAGAGAGTTGTGGAGGGAGAGAGAAGTGGAGAAACTGCTCGTTAAATTTATGAATACTTGAAATGTATAACGAATTTGTATAAAAATATGTCAAGTTACAAATTATATCTGTTTTTTTATCACTTTTATTATATTTTATTAGCAAGATATATTGCTATTGAATTTATGTATTTATTTTAATTGAAAATATACCCAATTAATATATCACAAAAGGCAAATAATTGGTATATTCATATAGTACTACATTTCAAATATACCAAAGCGCGCAAATATACCAAATTCTTACCCAAAGCAATTAAGTTCTTACCCTTTTCCCCATACAAAAGTATTGCTTAAGTGACTTCGACAATTTTTATCCAATCTCAACTTAATTGTCAGGAATCATAAAGTCTATACTTATTGTTTTATGTACTCAAAATTCCGCAGAGTCTCTAGACATCTCTAAATATGCAAATATATAAATTTTACTATATTAAGTTACTACAAAGTAACTATCGTAGTCTTTTTTAACTATTTCTAACAAGACTTTTAACTCAGCATGTTAATGCTATACAATCTCAAAGATACGACATGAAATAGCAGCTATTAGCATGAGTAATAATTGCATAATGGCAGGTCAAATTACTTTCAAGCTTGGGTTAATTGCAAAATGAACTGGCAAAAACAAAAAAAAATGGCATATTGATTAATTTTCAATGACTGTAATTATTTACTTAACTTCGAATTGATTGCAACTGTCGCTTTTCTTTATCTTGCAGGAGATTGTTCCGATACCACAGAAGAGATGACCGTCGACAGCAGAGGTGAGTGTCAAGCGCCCAAATCGAATTCAAGTGTCACTTGCCCCGCCCCTGTCCCTCCTCTCCCCCTCACCTCCCCGCCACTCTATGGACGATTTGCTAAGCCGCTAAGCGCTGAACGTCTGTCGCCCTGGGAAGTGGCTAAAACTGTTATCAGTTTGCAGTCAGGGCGAAAGCGAAATCCGAACCAGAGGCAGACACATAACCCGTCCGTTAATGCCAATAATAAATGTGACTCAGTGTATGAATGTGTGTATGTGTGTGTGTGTGTGTGTGTGTGTGTGTGTTTCGTCCTCCTGCATGCTGCTGATATTTTGCCAATAAAAATTTAATCTGCTTTCATATCCATGGAGGTTTAGAGGGAAAGGGTTGGTGGGGGGGGGGAGGGGAGACAGCAGGGGAGTGATGAGGTCCTTCTAATATAATATTCGTGGCAATTGCTCTTTATCTGTGCAGTGCCAAGCGAAATGCGATGATTGGTCGCTTGGCAAGTCAATGCCAAAAGCCGCAATCCTCAGTCTATGCCACACACTCCCAGCCCCTGCCCCTGCCCCCCCGGTCTAGAGGGCTCGCTTAAGCTGCGGCCTCTGGGAGTGCGGTTGCGATTTTGACACCTCAACTAAGTGCGAACCCTTTGCTGAGAGGAAGAGAGAGAGAGAGAGAGACAGGGCGACGGGCAACTCTGATGACAGTTGACAACCCCTTTTTTTGGGCAGTACAGGAAATGATGGAATAACCAAAGAGCAACCCTATCTTCTTCTTCTCTTCTTCCACCCCGACCCCTGTCAAGTTGTGTGCGTGTTGTGACTTAACTGGCATCATCATTGGCATCAATTTCGTATCACTTCATAATCATCCACAATGTCAACTGAGTTTATGAAGCACCCAAGCACCCTTCCACCCACCCACCCACAACCCTCTCTTAACTTTCTCGATGCTGATGATGATGATGATGATGTTTGCAACCAGCAGCAGATACAAGAAGCAGTCGACAGTCGAGGACGCTCCGTTTTGTGGCTGGTCAACCTGCGACCTTTCGAGTCGAGAGTTGGCAAGAGAGGAGGAGAAGAGGAGTTTCCTAGCGCTCGACATTCCACGCCATTTCGCTGCCTTCTCAAGCATTCATCATTAATAATCCCCCTCAGCCAGGAGGCTCCTCTATCTTCCCTTCCACGTGGCCTTTTTGTGCTGACTCAGTGAAAGATTTGCAGCAGCCACACACACACACAGACAGCCAGCGGACAGACAGACGGACAGACAGACGGACAGCAAGTGGAGCGCAGAGACAACAAGAGTGGCCAAGTGGGCGTAACAGTGCCGCCAAAAGTGGGCGTTTGTCTGCGCTAATCTTTATCTAGCTGTTGACACTCCATGGCAACGCTGCCGCTGCCTTTACTGCTGCTGCTGCTGCTGCTGCTTTGTTGCTGTTGCTGGTTGCTGTTACTGGTCGGTCTGCAGCAGCAGCAGCAGCAACGACAAACAAAAAAGTGTGGCAAAACGCAGAGTCACATTCCTTTTGTCGCCCCCCACGCCCGCACTCTGCTCCGCCCCGCCCCGCCCCGTCCATTGGTCACCCCGAGCTGCCCTTCTTCTACCCCCTCTCTTTCGCCATCGCTGCCGCTCACAACTTTTGCCTTTTGTGTGCGCTTGAATTCTATTTCAGTGCCACCTGCCGGGGCATGCCAGCTTTAGCGTCTGCTTTGCATCTTCCACGATAATAAGTAGCTTCATGATTATAAAAGTAATAATGTGACTTTTGACAAGCTAATCCAATACACTGTATGTAAAGTATTACACTTAGATTTTCAAAATTAATAGTTTGAAATAATTCAATTTCTAAAGAAATACGGTTCTATACTTTATATAAAGTACTTCTTGAATTTTCAAATTCAAGAGTTTAGAATAATGGCAATTTCTATAAGAAATACAATTCTAAACAATAGCTCAAATTTTCCGATTTTACTTCAAGATCTATCATTTCGAAAGCAGTTGATTGTCGCTTTTTACTATTATGATTAAAAATTAACAATGGCAGAATCCAACATTCAAAATATCTCAGCTACTTAGATTTTCCCGCTAGATTTCTTATTACAAATAATGAATTATTTTGTGTACAGTTCTCATTGCAACATTTAAATAACAAATTCGTTTTAGATTTAGTTGAAATCTTTTAGGAATAATAGAGCTAATAAGATTCGCCAACTTTAATGTATTTATTTTACAGGTCTTATTGCAAACATATAAAAATGCTTTCGTTAGTTCAACTCTTCCAACAACAAACTTAGATAATGCTCGCAAATATTCACTTAATCATTGGGGAATTCCTCGTTGCCAAAGGAAAAAGAAATGATAACGACTCAATTGATATTTCACAAATAATATTGATTATAAAGTTTTGCTCGCACTGCCCCCAAATCGTTATCTCTTATATTAACATAAACACTGAAAAAAAAGACGCATTTTTAAATCAGGAATGTAGCTTTTTTATCTTATGAAAAGATTACAGAAGTCTTGAAGCTATTCGTTTTTTTTTTATTAATAAGAACTTTGGTATTATATCAAATGTTCTTGATATCAATCTAAAATTTGAGTGAAGAAGAGATCTAGTATCGGATGTGTGCAAGGTATTTGCTAGTCGTACAGTTTCCCTAAAGAACTTGCTCAGTTACTCTGGCTGATTTTTGCTGTTGCCGCCCACCGAGTCAACCTTGCATTTGTTGTTCCCGTTGCTGTTGTTGCTGATGTTGTTGTTGTGGTTGCTGTTGTTGTTGTGGCTATTGTTGTTGTAATTCCAACTGCTGTTGCCATAGTGTTAGCTACTGTTATTGTTGTTGTTGCTTAGGTTTGGTGCTCTTCATTTGCTGCTGTTGTTGAATTTGATGTTGTTGCTGCTGTTGTTGCTGCTGTTGTTGGTGTTGCTGCTGTGCAATTACTGTAAGCGCATCTACAAGCTCTATATCTCACTCTCTCCTCCCCTCACTCTCCACTGCACACTCTCTGTATATATTGTGTGTGTGTGTGTGTGTGTGTGTGTGTGTGTGTGTGTGTGTGTGTGTGTGGGGTTTTTATCTGTAAAATTCATGAATGCTTCGGCTTATCTGGCCGAATTGCATACTTGCAGTGCACCCCAGACCACAGAGACCCCAAAAGCCCTGGGCCAAAGCCACAGTCGAGATTCGAGAGCAAAAGCCTGTCCTCTTGTTGCTCCCCCACCTATCCTACCCCTCTCGCCTGCTGCTGCTGCTGTCCTGGCCTCGTTTGCTCTTTTGTTGCTTGTTGTTGGCAGCGTTTTTGTGGTTAGCTCTTGGTTAGCTTCGCTCAACGCAGCTCAGCTCAACTCAACTCAACTCAGCTTGGCTGCCTGTCTTCTAATGGCGCTAAGTGAGCTACCTTCCTGTGCCCCTTCTCTCTGCTTGTCTGTCTGTCTGTCTGCTCAATCCACATGAGCGCCACTCTCTAATGGCATTTTATCTATGGCATAATTTTTTATTATTGTTGTTGCTGTGTGTGTGTTCTTTTTTTTCGCCATGGCTTAATGACAATCCGAAAATACACAGAGACAGCGAGTCAAATTGTTAGATAGCTTTTCGGCATGTAATTAATCATTTGACGGCCAAGTTTTAGCTCTATTCCCCCTTCTCTCGCCGCTGTTCACTCCGCTGCTCAAGTTGCCATGCGGGACGCGTTGCAGCTTTTTGCTGCGGGCCACACAACAGCAACAGCAACAACCACAAATGACAACAGCAACTGCACCAAAAAAGAAAAAAAAAACCTAACAGCAGTTGAGTGGAAGAGAGCGGAAGAGGAGAGGAGGGATAGGGAAGAGGGAAGAGGGAGGGAACTCTACAGAAATCCATTACGCGACTTGGCTTATCAGCGAACGTCCATCGTCTCCAGCAACAACAGCAACAGCAACACAAGTCACATTACGCATACGCACTGTGACCGAAAGGCGAAGTCAACTTTCGCTTGGAATTGAACTGGCGCCTGCTCATATTTCGCATTTATGATTAACTGCACACCATCCCAGAGTGAGTGTTGTGTACGTATGTGTGTTGTGTGTGTGTGTGTCGTATCATTGCCCAAAAATCGCAGAGCAAAAACATAATTTTATTTGCACTTTATTTTACGCTCTTGCTGCTGCGGCCCTTTTCTCTACTTTATTTGCGAGGGGCACGCGAGGGTGGCAAATAAAATTTATACTTTTTAACAATAAATTACACAACGTTGCACCACATGTGTCCAAATATTGACACACACACACACGACACAGGCTGGGGGCAGGCACTTGGCCTGGTAATCCTTTTTATGAAATTTATTCGTTCGCTTACCAAAGAAAGAAAAAAATAAGAGCAGAGTTCTTATCGCCGGCCACAGATCGCCACAGGCAGCCAGCCTAAGTCCTGCCTGGTGCTGCTCCTGTCTTGGATGATGATGAGCATCGCTATGATGATGATGATGATGTTGATGATACCTTCGACTTGGGCTGCTCATAAAATCTCGCTTGGAGTGTGAGAGGCGGCAACTTTGCAGATTGGCCTTGTCCTTGCGGTTGCGCACACACACAAAGCGGGCAAAGAAGGATAACTGAGGGGGGGTGTGGGGTAGTGGGGGATGGTCCGTCTGTCCGTGTGGCTGACTGAGTGACTTGGCTCAATGGCGGTGGCCATAACACCACGCAATCCTTTGGATAAATTTTCTTATCTCTCTCGACCAGACGACGATATTATTTTTAATACAGCCCCCAAAAAATTTGTGTGTCAGAGTGTAAGTATAGAAATGTATGTATGTGTGTGTGCCTCATAAATGTCCTGTGTGTGTGTGTGATTTATGTTGTAATTTTTTTATGTGATATGAGACAGCATTTTATGATGAGTTTTCCTCATTTTTGTGTGTGGTCCGTTGCCTTTGCCATTGGATTTGCTGTCTCCTGTAACTTTAGATGGCGATTGAATAAATGAATGAGTGATATGAATGCCAGCAGAAGAGTGAATGGCAAGTGAATGGAAGCCAGGACACTCGATAGCTGACACTTTGCGAAATGCCTGTCAATTAGCTGCAGTTGTTGTTGCTGTTGTCGGAAATCATTTTCCATTTACCATTTTCCATCTGCAAACTCATTTCTGTTTGCATTCGCATTGCGCGACCCTCGTCTTCGTCTATTTATTGAAATTGTTGTTGTTGTTGTTGTTGTTGTTGCTGCTGATTTGTGCAACATTCGAGTTAATGTGCTCAGCTTGAGACGGAGCACATAAATCGATTTGTTGCAAGCAAACACAAGAGAGCTAGCTCACAAATTGAATTAAAATCCTTTTTGAGCATTGTTGAATCAACCGAAGCAAAAAAGAGGGGGACTGGGGAGTGCGACTGCTAGATTAAGTGTTGATTAACGTCTGATGACAGTGCACAAAAAAAAACACGACAACAGCAAGTGTTGATAAAGACAACAAAAGGTTAGAGATCCTTTAAGAGTCTCTTACTAGCATTTATTGAGATTGAATCCAGCTAAAACTTTGTTTAATAAATGTGCTTTTAACTTTGAAATTACTTCAATACAATTTCAATTTCCATAACATGAAAGTTAAGTGACTTCATTATATCGAAATCAATCTTTGACTGCTTAAGTTTCATTTTAGTAAAGTTATTTGTTTTTTATCGAAATCAATTTTAAACTGTTCCGAGATTCGAGTCTTCACTCTTTTGTTGTGCAGTGTAGCTGTGATCCTTTGGGACCTCCCCTCGCGAGGCTCGTTAAGCTGAGCATAAAGCGCGACACTTTGGCACTCATTACAAGCTGTTAGCAAGCACTTTGCACTTCATCAAGCCAAAAGGGCAGCAAGGCAGACAGCAGCAGGTAGGCACAACACACAGGTAGACAGCACACACGCACAACATAGAGAGAGAGAGAGAGAGGAAGACTTCTTCTGCTTTTGGCCAGGCCTGCATTATGGCTTATTTGCTCGTCAGTCACTTGCGGCCTCCTCACTGCTCTTGCCCCAGGTTGTGGCTGTAGACGACGACGTTTATTGTGCCACCACCAAAAGAGGCAGACAGATCTGCGAACAGTTAGCCCACTCCACTCCTCACTCTCTGCCCCCCCTGGTTGCTCACTTTTGGAGCCCTAATTGGTAGGTAATGATGTGTCTGCCGTGCCGCTTTGTTAGTCACTCGAGGCGCAGGCAAAAGACTCTCTGAAGGAAGAGGCATGCGGCATGCGGCATGCAGAGTCAGAGCTCGTTGTTGCGTGGCTGAACTGAAGCTGCAACTTGAGGTTGCGACTGCGAACTGCGAAGAGACTCTGCGTGTCGGCATTTGGCTTTTGTAGTTGTTAACTGCTTGTTGCTGCTGCTGTTGCCACAGTTGTTGCTGCTGCTGCTGCTGTTGTCGTTGTCGTTGCCTGCACACAGCTTGTTAGCAACAACAACGCCTGCTCTTGCTGTGTGAGGTCCGTCCCCTTTTTGTCTGCAACTTTTAGCCTCGACTTTGTCTGCTTTCTGCTCATTTCTGCTCTTTTTTTATTGCAGCACAGCGCAGCGCATCGCGTTCTTCACACAGCTCGCAGCAATGTTCGCGCCTCTTTAATTTACTGCCCAGCTGCCAAAGCGACATAACTGCCCTCCCTCCCCCCTCCTTCCCCTTCCCCTTTGCTTTCTTCCTTCCTTGTTATGTTGTCGTGGCTGCTTCGCTTGATAAACTCATCAAAGTCATCAAAAAATTGGCAAAGCAATGAAGTTAACACAATGTGAGACACGATTTCTACTCTTTGACTTCTCTCTATTCATTCGCTTCTCTATTTATTTGACTCCCCTTTTTTCGGTTGGCTGTGGGCGGTCGCCGTGATGGGCGTGGTCGCCGCCCTCACGAATTTAGTGTAACAGTAAAGCAAAGCAACAACAAAACTATTGTCGAAATTATCCCCCTTTTTGCCAACATGTTGCTGTCGTGCTGCAAGGGATTGCAGTGGTTGTTGTTGCTGCTGTTACTGTTGCTGTTGCCGAGGGAATTCGGAATTGAATTGTCAGGGCTTTTTGGCTGGCAGCAATTGCTGAAATGTCGTTGATTGATCTGCCAGAAGCGTGATTTGTTTACAGCAATTGCAATGTTGCTGCTGCTGCTGCTGCAACTGCAACTACAACTGCAGCAATTGTTGCTGATGTGATGCGCGGCAGCAACATTGCCAGCGATGTTAATCATAACAAGCAGACGTTTATGCAAATGAAGACCGTGTTTAATAAACGCAAATTATGAGAGCAGCAGCAACATGTTGCTGTTGTCGATGGCGTACTAGCAGCAACATGGCAACACTCAAGTTGCAGATTGAGATTAGCAACATTCAAACTTGCACTTGGGTCAATTTAAATTTGTGCAACAGTTGCTGTTGCACGGCAGCAACTTCGACTGCAGCAGCAGCAGCAGCAACACACGAGATTGTGGGAGCAACAGCAGCTGAAACTTGAGATCGCAATTGATCAAACCGAAAAGAACTTGCTAGTTTTATATGTGTGTGTGTATGTGTGTGTGTGTCTGTGTGTGTGTTGCCAGCAGCAGACGACAACTGTTGCTGCTGCTGCTGATCGAGCGACAATCGACGACGCTGAGCGTGCTCACACGAAATTTTCAAGTATGCACTGCGACAATTTCTTAACCCAGACTTTGCCCCTCCTCTCTCTGCCCCTCCTCCTTCTGGGGTTTTCTTATCAGCATGCCGTGCGGCGGTTGCAACAACAGCAGCAACTACAACTACTGCTGCAGCAGCAGCAGCAACACATCTGAACAGTTGCATCAATTGCTCAACATTGAACTCTGTGCACAACTCGCTCCCCTTCCCTCCTCCCTCCTCCCCCCGCCTTCCTCTCGTTCCCTCTCTGTCGCATCATTTGCACGTTTTTTAATTAAGACATCAAAAAGAGTTTGAGACTCGACTTGATTTCGAGGAATTGACTACAGTAACAGTCCTCGAGTCGCCAGCATCTCTTCTCTTCTCTCTCTGCAGCGACTTTTGTGTGTTCAGCTTCTATAGATTGCAGATAGAGTTCATGTCTACCCCGTAGAACTCCGACTCCGACTCCGACTTCGACTCTGACTACAACTTGAAGTCCAAGTCGATACTTTGTTTGCATTTTCCCTTCTGACATCTCACTCTCTCTTTTTCTCTCTCTCTCTCTGTCTTTCTCTATCTGCTCTTAACTCGAGTCTTGGAATACGTGCGCTAAATTAGTCGCCAGCCTGAACTTTGTCAGCCAGGTCGCAGCTCCATTGGAAGTTGCATTCTCACTCCCAATTGAAGTCAATCGAATGGGGAAAATTCAAATCAAACTGTTATTGAAATACATATATTAAATTTAGTGGATAGTCAAACTGTCAGCACTGTATTCTTATAGTTTTGATTTAAATCAGTTAATTAACCTAACTAAGAACATCGTATTCAGCTATTTCTGAAAAGAATATTCTCATTTTTTGACTGACTATTTATTCTTATAAAGGATATTTATTATTACAATTGAGTCTTAGCAAAATGTTTATTCTCATAAAATAAAAGCTATTACTTTAAGTAGATTAAGAATTTGCTGAGACGTGATTAAAATGTCCTATTTCTAAAGAAAAGACCTCAATCTTTTCAGTGGTAAAATACAATTTTAGTACAGTTTGTGTTGGTCCGAATTATAGAATGATTAAACTATTTTAAAGGATAATTTAGATGAGCATTTGCCATTGATTAACAAGCTTCTCGTTAGTTCCTCATTCTTTTTTGAATTATTATTCTGAGTTGGAAGTAAAAGCATTGCAATAACTTAGAATAAATTTCAGGGACTTAACAGAGATCCAGAGATTAGAGAGCGTATCTAAGGAATGGATTTTAAAATATTTGTTGAATCCCAGTTACTTCAAGTAAATCAAAAAATTTGGTGAGGCATAAAAAAGATGCCCAGAAAATCACAACTCGTAATAGATTTAGAGAGCAACTCTAATTGATTAATATTGATTTAGGATCTTAAAATATACTTCTGGACTGAAGTTTTATTATTCTTAATTGAAAATAATGCTCTTAAATATCATTTAATTACTGGATAATTATTTGAATAGGATTTCAACTTGTAGAATACATTTTAGGCGCCAGAATTTAAAGCACGAGCGTTTATTAGAGCATTTCTTTCTACACATTATGTGGTGTTGTGTTGTGTTGTTGAGGGTGTAATGTGGCATAAGGAGTGCAAACCAGAGATTCGAGACGAGAGAAGAGTAGAGAAGCGAGAGGCAGAGTTGAGAACCCAATTGCTTATCGGGGTGATCAAAGAATTTGGACGTTGGACGCGTCGTCGTTTCCCATAGCGTTAAGCGCTAAGGAGGTGCTGAAAAAAAAAGAGCTGAAAAAAAAGCCAGCGCGAACTGCAAACTGCGAGTAAATCACGAATAGCGAAAAGCGAAGACCAAAAGATATGAGAATGTTGATTATTTGCACGGGTCGGAGTCGGAGTTGGAGTTGGAGTCGGAGTTGAAGCGAAAACCAAGAGCAAAGTCAGAGTTAAAGTGTGAAATAAAATGTTGTTGGCTTGGCGCGAATCTCTTTTTACGAATTGGAGAATTGCGAATTGGCTGCATTTTGCGCTCTCTGCATTTGTTTTTGCTGCTGTTGCTGCTGCTGCTGCTGCCTCTTTTGATTAATAACAATTGATAAAGCACCCCGAAAGAGACCTGACCGAAGCTGGCCAACTCTGACTCTGAGTTGCAACTGTGCAAGTGGAGTTCCACTGGCTGCTGATGACGTTGATTGCCACAGTCAGACTCTTTGCCACGAGGTGGCAACATTTTCGCGCGAAAATGAAGATTTTCGTTATCAGACAAAGCAGCTGCAATGCTTCTCTCCTCTTTCCCAAGTTGCAACTCACGTTTTTCAATTTGTTTGCAGCTCAACACCCGCCTGCTGCCAGCTTGGGAAATTTGTTTAATTATAATAAGCAGCCAAATGTGGCACTCCCTCCCCCCTCTCTCTCACTTTGAGTGGCATGCAAAGCACGCCTAAAACCATTACGCATACGCCCCGTAGCCGTTGCGAAGAGAGAGAAATAGACTCGACTAGACTCGAACGCGCTAGACCAACTGGCGTCGCGTCTGCAGTTGCTGCCTCAGATCAAGATGTGCAATGCAGCCAAAAATGAGCATCGCTACTCAGTTGAGGGTTATTTCGGGTTAACTGACCTTCTTCTTCTTCTTCTTGGTCGCGGCAAACAACGATTAGCTGCAACGGCGGTCGCCAGTTCCTCAACGACCAGCGACAAATGAACAAAGGGTCGTCCACTCCCTCCTTAACCTCCGCCTCCTCCTCCTCCGCTGCTGCTGCTGCTGTGATCTGGCCCTGATCGGGGCACACCAAATTGCTCGATTGTTTATGGCTGCATACAACGCCCACTGAGTGCAGTTGGAGGGAGCAGCAACAATGTTGAAGCTGATGCTGAAGCTGTTGCTGAAACTGAGGCCAAGTGAGAAACCAGCAACAATAATCTGCCGGTTGATAAAGTGTGCCCCCTCCCCATCCGTCCCCCTCTCCCTCGCCTGCTGCTCCTCCTGCTGTTGTTGCTGTGTCGCTTATCGGCGACGATCGATCGCAACTCGAACAGCGACGGCAACAGCGACGGCGGCAGCAGCGAAGCTGATTTAACAAATTGATAAACAATTGTTGGCGTTGGCGAGTTCCACATAAGAGTGTGTGTGCGAACTTTGTGTGTGTGTGTGTGAGGCGGCGTAACGTTACGAAATGGCTAAACAAACGATCGTCGACAACGGCAACGGGGCAACAACAATAAAATGACGCAGTTAGCTGGCCAAAAGAGCACAGCTAATCCTCAGCAGCAATTGTAGAAGCGAAGGAGCAGCAGCAGCTGTCGCTGCCGGCAGCAGCAGCAACCATTGTTAGCAACACGCTTTCGCGCTCTCGCTTCGCAGCCAAATTGGCGAAATGGGAAGCCGAGGATCTTCAGCTGAACTTGAAGATGAAGCTGGAGCTGAAGCTGCGTCTGCGGCTGCGTCGTCGAGCAAACACTTTACGTGTGCTGTTTATCGTGCACCAATCGAAGGCAATAAATATCTTACAAATAAGCAGAATGCGCAGGAATGCGCAGAGATCAAGAGACAAGGAGAGAGAGAGAGAGAGCTAAAGATTGCAGATGCAGCAACGCACGAGATGCTGTCGATTGTTCACGTGCAACTTTTGTGTGAATTCGTGAAAATCGACACGGCAATTAGGGCGACTGGGAGGCAACCGTCTTCGCGTCTTCGTTCAATGCGTGTGCAGCAATCAAAAGACTCAGGCGACGAACTTGCAGCCAAATACAAATTACAGTTGCAAAAGTCGCAGCAGCTGCAACAGCAACAGCAACTTCAACAATGTTGCACTGACATTTCAATAGCCAACAATTGACAGGTCAACGCGCATTGGCGGCCCGCACGAGAAGCGCTTGGAATCGAACCTTAAGCCTAAAGAGAGCCTCTTCAATCCGTGGGCCGTTGTTGTGTTGCTGCGCTGTGCTTATCGTCGCCGTCATATCTATCGACCATGTTGCCTCCACTGCTTGCTGCTTGCTGCTTGCGACTGCTGCGCGCTTCTTATCCGGCCGCATCGCCTGGTCGTTATAATATTTTGTGCCCAAAAACAAATCAGATGTCAGCTTGGCCGCGCTCTAATCATCAAGAGCTCTGGCTGTTGCCCCGGAGTTGGCTCTCACTCGCTGTGTGTGTGTGTGTGTGTGTGTGTGACCACCATGCGCTTTTCCACTCGCCGGTTTTCCACGTAATCCGACAGACTCGACTCGAGATGCGTTCGCGGGATAAAGAAGCCAACAGCCAAACAGCCAAACAACCAAACAGGCGAACAGCCAAATGGCCAAATGGTCGATGGACGCTCGATTGGTCGGCAACCTCGAACCTTGTCTGCTTCCCTCCTCCCCTCACTTCACCTCACCTTGACTGGCAACTTGTCTCTCGCTTGCTCGACTCTCGACTTGGACAACGTCGCATTGTTTTCACAGCTGCCTGTCGCTTCACTCGCACCGCTGACAATTTGTTCGATAATAATTGCTAAACTCTGGCCACATTTGACACACACAAACGATGAACATGGTGGCATCGCGATACCCAAAACCAGAGAAATGCATACCACCTCAAATACTCTACAGTTGATTTGAAGTCCTACTTCACATTGAACGCTTATGCTTGGGAGATTATTACAAATCATATTGCTAAATATGTTATTTAACTTTAGGGTACAAATATTTCTAAACTTAGTTGGCTGAATTACAAGAAAGTTGGATCTAAAGAGTAATCCAATGATGCTCTCTTTTAAACATTTCTCCGATCTGCTTTTTTTATTTCTCTTAATTTTATTTCCTTGTTATTTTACTTGCAGATTCCAAAGATTTAGGTTCACACGAGCTGAGCGAGGAGAAGGAGCAACAGCACGATTTCGAGGAGCTGCCAGAAGAGGACGAAGAAGAACATCCCAGAGAGGAAACCCAAACAAGCAACCACAGCTCCGACCAGCCCATGGAGACTGACATGGACCAGGTGGACGCACAAGATGACGACCACGAAGAGCATCAGCAGCAGCATAAGGAGGCTGACAACTCGACGACCCCGCCGCGCAGTCCGACGCCCGAGCTGGTGCCGAAGCTGGAGCGGATGGAGCAGCCAGCCACACCGCCCTCAGCAGCAGCCACGCCCAGTCCCCCGCCCACGCCCACACCCACAACTGCTGCGCTGCCGAAGCTGCGGCTAAATGCATTGCTCGCCTCGGATCCAGCGCTCAAACCCGACGCCAAGGAGCTCAATCTGGCCGACGCTCGTTTGCTCGTTCCGCCACCGCAGCTGCCGAAGCCGGAGCCGTCACCGTCACAGAGTCTAGCCGAGGCAGCCAGCAGCAGTCTCGTGGAGCCGCTGCTGAAGCCGGCGCGCTTCATGTGTTTGCCCTGCGGCATTGCCTTCAGTTCTCCCTCAACGCTGGAGGCACATCAGGCTTATTACTGCTCACATCGCAACAAGGAGGCGGATGAGGAGGCCGGCTCGGGCGATAAGCTGACAACTGCGGGAGGCGGAGGCGCCACTGGTACCGGGAACAGCAACAACAATGGCGGAGGAAGCAGCTCGGAGCCACCGGCGAAGGTGGCGCGCACTGGAAAGCAATATGCGTGCACTCAGTGCTCCTACAGCGCCGACAAGAAGGTATCCCTCAACCGGCATATGCGCATGCATCAGACCTCGCCTGCTCCCAGCCTACCCAGCCTCGCCAGCTTGACCGCCAATGGCGTGGCAGCTGTCGGAGGAGTTGGAGTGGGTGTTGGAGGTGCTGGCGGAGTCGCGGCGGGTTCGCTCGAGGAGAGCTCTAGTCAAGTGAGTTGTGTGTTGAGGCCACTGCCCGCTGAGCCAGCAACGAACACCAATTTAATCCCCCATTCTCTGCTTTATTGCCTCCCTCACAGCAAATCGATCGCTACTGCAGCGACTGTGATATCCGCTTCAACAACATCAAGACCTATCGCGCCCACAAGCAGCACTACTGCAGCTCCCGGCGCAACGACGGACAGCTCACACCTAAGCCCGAGGCGGGCGTCGGATCAAGCTCAGCCGGCACTCCCGGCACAGCCACTCCAGTCGGTGCTGGCAAGCTGAGTGGAGCGCACAGTCCACAGTCGCGGAACAAAACCCCGACTCCCGCCATGGTTGCGGCTGCCGCCGCCGCTGCAGCTGCTGCTGCTGCCTCGTTGCAGGTGACCCCGCCACAGCCCTTCCTGGCACTGCCCACCAACCCGATCATCATTGTGCCCTGCTCGCTGATCCGGGCAGCCAGCCTCATCCCGGGACCGCTGTAAGTAATTAATTAATCTGTTTATTTGATAGAAACCTCCTCTGTTAAAAGAGATGAGGTCTAGTGACTCTTCTTTTTTACACTATTGATGAGTCTCTCCCTACCCCTTTCCTTTGTTCACAGGACCACCTCGACTTCGGGCATCGTTAACCCGGAGTCCACTTGCTTCACTCTCGACAACGGCGCCTTGAAGCCGTTGGCCACGGCACTCAACATTAATGCACTAGCTGGGAATGTGACCCCGACGCCGCCAATGCCCAGCAGCAATCAGCAAACGATTCCTGCGCTGGAACTCGAGCGCCAGCCAGCAGGCAACAGCGAAGCAGAGCCCAAGAGCAGTCCCACTGAGCCCAAGCGCAAGGAAGCGGGAGGAGGAGCCACTCGGTAAGTCTCAAAGCAGAAAAAATGTTAATAACAATCGCTAAATTAAACCCTAATTCCTTCCTTCCTTAGTGAATCCACCCCGCTGGATCTCTCCCTGCGTCGTTCCCCCATCTCGGCGCTGCTGCAGCGTCAGCGTCTCGTGCGCTCCGCTGCCGCGTTGCTCGAGGCAGAGGAGGCGCTCTTGGCTGCTGCAGGCAAGGAAAATTTAGAGAGCGGTGGCAGCGTTACCCCCGAGCAGATTGTGTGCGCTCCCTCATTGCCCAGCAGCCCCTCGATGAGTCCCTCGCCCAAACGACGAGCCGTGAGTCCTCGCAGCTCTGGCGCTGGCAGCGCTGCCTCCATGTCGCCACCCACTCTGGGCGTAAGTGGTGTGGGCGTGCCCCATCTGCTGGAGAACTTGCCACCGCTGCGCTCCATGCTGCCCGCAGACTTTGCGCTCTCCGAGTCCCTGCTGGCCAAGACCAACCCGGAGTTGGCACTCAAGCTGGCTGCCGCTGCCGCCGCGGCTGTGGCAGGCAGCAGCACTGCGGAGCTGGCCAGCAAACTGGGCTTCTCCACAGCGCCTGGAGCAGCGAGCAACGCTCCAGCTGCGACGGCAGCCAATGCGCCAAGTGCACAGCCACAGATCTATGTGAAGCAGGGCGTGTCCAAATGCAAGGAGTGTAACATTGTCTTCTGCAAGTACGAGAACTATTTGGCTCACAAGCAGCACTATTGCTCCGCCCGCAACCAGGAGTCGGGCGAAGGGGGGGATGCCAAGAGCGCCAGCTCGCCGCCAAGCGGAGCAGCGGCGGCACAAGTTGGATCTGGAGTGGGAGGAGCTGCCTCCGCGGCAGAAACAACGCCAGTGGCGTATCAGCAGCTGATCTGCGCTGCCTGTGGCATCAAGTACACCTCGCTAGACAATCTGCGTGCGCATCAGAATTACTATTGCCCCAAGGGTGGCGCAGCAGCCACGCCAGTTGCTGATCCCCCTCAGCTGCCGAAGGAGAAGTGCGGCAAATGCAAGACACTCCACGAACTTGGCCAGCCCTGTCCACCTCCGGCGGCGCCGCAGCTGCCTCCACTCGCGGCAACCGTTGCAGCATCGGGCGCCTCCTCGAACAGCGTCAACAAGTGTCCCGTCTGCGGTGTTATTAGTCCAACGGCGGCACTGGCCAGGAAGCACATGGAAATGCATGGCACAGTGAAAGCGTTCCGCTGCAGCATCTGCCAGTACAAGGGCAATACGCTCCGTGGCATGCGCACACACATTCGCACGCATTTCGACAAGAAGACGAGCGACGTGAACGAGGAGCACTACATGACCTGCATCTTCGAGGAGGATGCAGCCGCCGCCGCGGCTGCTGCTGCCGCTGCGGCAGCTGTTGCCGCAACGCCCGTTGGACTCGGGTTGGACGTGCCCGTTGTGGCCTCGCCTCAGGAGCAGCAACTGGAGCAGCAGCAGCAGCAGGCGCAGCATCCGCCACAGATCTTCAACTGCGACTACTGCAACTATGCGTCTAGCTACAAAGGCAACGTGGTAAGTTTTCTTGGAATTTGTATCATGCAGCTTAACTAAGTCCACTCTCTTTCTGCAGCTGCGCCACATGAAGCTTCTGCATCCACACGTGGCCATCAACTCGCCATCGATTTCGCCCGAGACGCGGGAACAAGACATCAATCCACATGCCGAAGTGGCGCTCGTCAATGGCGATCGTGATTGCTCATCAGTTGCCAGGTGAGGTCATATCTAGAATATTAAATGGATTTGTTTTGTTAATCTTGCATCTTTCCCGCAGTTTTCATATTAAATCGGAGCCCCTGGAGCAACCACCCGTGGCAGCAACGCTGAGCCTGGTGCATGAGAACAACAACTCACCCATTGGCACACCACACACTCACATCAAAGCCGAGCCCCAGGACATGGGCATGGATGTGTCGCCTCCTTCGCTGCCGCCGCCGCCAGTATCGAACTCACCGCTGGGAAACAGTGCAGCGGCAGAGGCCATGAAGAAGTACTGCTCCACCTGCGACATATCCTTCAACTATGTCAAGACCTATCTGGCCCACAAGCAGTTCTACTGCAAGAGCAAGATGCATCGTCCCGAGGCCAACGATAGCCCCAGTCCCAATCTCATGAATCACAATCATCTGGGCGCCACTGTGCCATTGCAGTCGCCCAGCGAGCTGCTGTTGCTCCAGAAGAACAAGGAGAATCTACAGGAGGCGGCCATTTGAGAGAGCCAGCTGATGTGGGAGGCGCAGCGCAAGCAGCTCGAATGGTACTACAAGTGCTTCTAAGTGAAGTGAAGAAGTCACTTTCAATCGAAAGTATTCGCAGAGAATCTCCCTTCCAACACACGATTGATGCTTGCGGGCACAGATAAAGATAAAGATGCAGCAGATACTTATATTGAACCACACTATTCGTATAAACTTATAGTTGAAATCATGACATATAATGCATGCCAAAGCTTACCACTTAGACAGAAACTACATTGAGTGCAAGAAACTACAAGTTTTCACATAATATATACATACGATACATACACCTACATATATATACATATATATATCTAGATATAGAATCTTTGGGGAGCAACTATTCGCTCTCTGATCCCACGCTAGGAGCACGACACTCGCAATCTGTTGGTGCTGCTGTGGTGAATAATCCTATAGATCCAATATACGACTAATAATTATATTATATTAACGATAAAGAGAGTGTGGCCCATAATTTAACAATAAACTGTATAATTTAAATATATATATATAAAACACATATGCATATACATGTATGTGTGTTGACATGTATGCTTATACATTAAGAGTGTGCGACAATAAAACTAATTAATTTATTCAAAATAACAATGTAAATCCTATGAATTTTATCCTGAAGACAACATTTTCAAAAGTTCACTGTATATAACTTTAGCAAATACAAGCCGATGGACAATCTTAAAAGGACGCATTTCCTATAAGCAACAACGTTCTTTTTTGATACTGATCAATGGAGTTCGTCCCTGTGATCCTAGAAATATGTGTCTTTTGAAAATGCGTCAGTATACGGCCGAGATATAGCTTATTTTCGAAAAAGGTCTTTCGTTTTTTAGCCATAATTCAGCCATATTTTTAAGGATCTGCTAAGGACATACCTTTTTGTAATCAGGGTAGCCAAGACTATTGATTGGCAACAAAAAGTTTCAAGGTTTTCTCCAAAAATTTTTCTCAAATTTTTCAAGGGGTACCCATTGAAAATTTGTTGAAAAATTAGAAAATCAGCCGTATCTCGGGCATTTGAAGGACAATCGTGATGTCGTTTGGCACAAACAAAGCACTAATCAAGAGGAACTGATTGGCATACTAAAAAGGACGAATATCCTGCAAGGAACAAAATTAAAAGGATATTTTTACTTTCAAAAAATTGCATATATCTCGGCCGTATCCTGTCTGATCCTTTCCGAACCTATGTCAAACGAAGCGTATTGGACAGGCCTATCATCCTACCAAAGGACATTCAAATCGTCCTGTAAACAACGGAGATATCAAGGATTTTTGAATTTCAAGCCCTTCTTCAGCAGCTGAAAAACGTCGAATTTTGTTGCATACTTTTAGGGTGCGCTTCAATACGTATTGGATTTTCTGCATATAAAAAAAAACCCTGCAGCCTCTCTTAAAACGTAATATAACTAGCGAGCAGGGATTTGGTATGTATTATTGCCGGATTATTCAGATATTTGGCCATATATTTTTAAATCGCACAATTTTTACATCACCGCAAGATGACGTATGCAAAAGTGCAGCGTCATCGCAGCAAAGCAGAAATCTGGCTTGGGAAGATACTTCAGTTACATATGTCAAATATGTATATAGATTTATTGAAATAAAAGCATATCGTTCTTACAGTGCTCGTAATCAAACAATTTTGGAAATCTATAAATATATATATGTATATTAATTATAAGGTAAATTTATAATATATATTTTATAATTGGTGAAATCCGAATGCTCATATTGTTTTACATCATTAAAATCAATTGAATTAATTGAACTCAGGAATTATGAAAATGTTTTGTAGTTAGCAGAAGAGGAAGCGTTCACGAAAACGCTTCGATTCTAAATGTTTGTTGTTGTGGTTTTGTGTTGATGATCACGTTTAGTTCTATTATGTTCCTTGTCGTTGTGTTGTGTGTGTGTGTGTGTGCAAATATGAAGAGAGTAGCGGTATTTCAGTTGTGTTATTCTTGTTTATCTCTTGCTGTTGTATTTAGTGTTATTGGATCCTTTACTCGGTGGCTGCCATAGCACGAGCTTGGGCTCGTACACGCTTCTCATACTCCAGACGGTTCTGACAGTAAATGGTGTATGCCTCGGCTTGGGCCGGATCCTTGATATTGGGCTCGTTGAGCAGGTCCTGAATACCCAACAGGATTTGTTTGATTGTGATAGCAGGACGCCAATCCTTTTCTTCGTCCAGAAGCGACAAGCACACTGTGCCCGATGGATAGACATTGGGATGGAAGAGTGGCGGCTCGAACTTGCATTTAGGTGGCGACGTTGGGTAGTCGTCCTTGAAGATCATGCGCAGCTTGTACAAGCCACCCTCCCAAGGAGTCGATTTTTTACCGGGGATCGCGCACTCCCAGATCATCAGGTTGAGTGTGCCGTCTGGATTTTTGGCCGGACGTGCAACGAATCCAAATGGATGATCTTTGCGCCAAGCCTTGCGCTCTTCGCCCAATCGTGTTATAGCAATGCCGGACATCTTTTTTTTTCTTTTGCTGTAGTTGTTTTTGCAAGTTAGCAACCTAGAAAGCGAGTTTTGCGTTTCGCTTTCGTTTTTTATCGCCGAGTCTCCTTGTCTCTGCTTCTTCTCTATGCTCGCTGTACACGCTGCTTGCGTCTGTCTGAAAAAGTTTGCCGTCATTATTAAAACACAAAATTACGTACCAGTTGCGCAGTCACATGCGAAATACATACCCTTGTGCAATATTCTTTGAAATTCGCTTGGAATTCCAATGAAATTATTTAGTTTTTTTCTATACTTTACAATTTTGCACAATTTTAGCGCAATTTGACGGCTTTGGCTGTGTTTACAGTAATCACCACTGTTCCACAACTGTTGAATTGAGAAAGGTGGCGAATCATCGATGGCACTTTATCGATAAATTATTTACGGAACACGATGTTTTTACTGCAAAATAATATAAATTCATTTATAATAAAACAACACTAAAATAAATACAATAAATATCAAAATATTTCTATGCTTGTTTGATGCGGGAAGTAGTGGTGCTCACTAAATTTAAAAAATACCAATAATTTAACATGTTAGTATATTTTCAAACGCGATCAAAATGAGTCACTTTAAAAATGTTGCTTTTATTGTAGCGTCAAAAAAAAAAATAGATTTTATTTAGAACTATTCTCACTACTCACAATTTAATTCTCCAAGTCCCAATTAGATTTTTTAACACGTATGCCATAGAGCGCCACTTGATTAAACTCAGTTATTGCAAAGTGGCCTGCTTTTACAGCTGTTCTGCAAACCTTTACCAACACACTTTTGTATCGCTGTTAAATGTTATAATTTATCGATATCAACAATGTGACCGGATTGATACATAACCAAAAGCATTAGACTTTTGGTTTAGCGCAAATTTCAAATCCATTTGCTTTTGGAAAGTCTTGGAATATTTCAATTTATTGTTCTTATATGTACGTAATTTTGATACAATTCAGTTTTTTGTTAATATTATATGCACTTTAGATTTTATATAAAAAATTGGAAAATTTGCTTTCTATTAATTTAACTTAAACGAACTCAATAAGGTGGTTGTGCCTTGTGAAGGAACATTCCTAGATCAAAAATGAATCGTCTTTTATAGATTGGTTGCTGGAAGTTGCAGTATAAGCGCATAAAGAAGCGTATTGTAGATGTGCAACCGATAAGAAAACACGCAAATAAAGTGTGTGCTGCTCTCGTGACTTGGCCAATAAAATAGAAGACATTTACGCGGGTTGTTTGAGAGGGAAGTAGTTACTCTATGGAATTACTTCGCCTTCTTGGACTCCTTCTTTTTGTTGCTGCTGCTACTGCTGCTGGCTCCGCCGCTCTCATCCTTTTCCTTCTTCTCTTTCTTCTCGGGTTTCTCCTCGGGATGATCCTCGTAGGCGAAGAGCACCTTCAGCTCACCACGCACAAGAGCTACCAGCAATGGGGTTCCCATGCATGCTGGTACCAGATACAAAAGCGCTGGTTGAGCGTGCTTGAAGACGTGCATCACAAAGATGGTGGCCAGCAAGCCCATGAAGTAGGCCACAAGCGTGGAGTAGAAATAGATGCGGGTCTTGCGCTTTTTGCTGTCATCGAAGCGCAGCAGCAGCGCAATGAAGATGCCAGGAATCACGATGTCGCCAAGACCCAACATGGCAAAGTTCGAGGCGTTGAAGCCATTGTCGAGAATGTCCTGGGGAAAGACTAGCTTAATGGGCGCTTCGAAGCTTTTGGCCACTGTCACCATGACATTTGTGCCAAACACCCAGAAGATGTCGTAGAAGAAGAGGCCGCTCAGCAGGATAACGCCAGTGACAAAGTTGTTCAAGTGCAGCATCTCGACACCGTTAATAGCAAAGGCCAGACCAAACATGTTGTTAGCGATCCAATGCTTCTTCAGCAGATACCAGACGCCGATGGCGGAGGAGATGACCAAGCATACAATGTCATGTGTGGAGAACTTGTAGTTGATGATGTCCTCCTTGTGCTTGCCCTCACCTTTAGTGAAATGAATGTGGAAGGGCACCTTTGGCACTGCAGCGGGCATCAGCGAGTTGATTACAGGGCTAAGCAGATGGGCGAGAGCAATCACGCCCAGCACGAAGAAGTAGCCGGTGAGCAACAAGTTGATGTGGACCTTTTGGAATATCTTGAAGAACATGTAGAGGCCAAAGAGGGCCACTGAGGCAATCAGTGGAAAGTACATGGCGTCCTTCTTGGTCATCGTGTCCGCTTTCTCACCCGTCGACTGTGGCAGATGTGCAGAGTGAAAGTAAAAGTGAAAATCACTCAGCGAAGAAAACACTTATTTTGCATGCAACTCACCTTTTTAAGCTTGTGCAGTTTCACGGAACGTATGGAGCCAAAGATAATGGGCAGCATTGCCATGATGACGAGGCTACCATACGCGACTGCAATACCCTCCGGCGTCGACGGCTTCTTTTCGGCAGTAATGGATTCATTTTTTGCATTTGCATTTGCATTTGCATTTCCATTCACGCTTTCGAGGATTCCTTTGATTGCCTCCTTTACGCTGCCAATGACCTCTTCCGCCATGTCTGTTCTTGTTATTTGTCACTTATTTCACTAAGGATTCACTTAACTTAATGCGCCGTTCACGATTTCTGTTGCAAATCGTTCGGCCCACACTGTTTGGGGGTAACTCAAAACTGACACGCAGCACTCAACAACAACAGTATGCACACCAACGCACACGTCAACAGTAAAGAAGAGTGTGACCGTTTGGGTTAGATGTATCGATGCTTTATTTCGAGCATCAATTTATTATGGCGAATATAATATATGTATTTTGTGAGAAAATAATTATTATTTTGTATTATATACCCTTAATGAATTATTTTCAGACTTAATGAATTATTTTCTATAATGATTATTTGATTGCTTAGAAATTTATATTTGCTATAAAGTATCGATTGTTACGCAAATTCAAAACACCGATTAACCAATAGTGTTATTGCTCTGCATATATAGGCGCTAGATTTAAACGACTGCACGATAAACTTAAGGGAGCTGTTGCTGTCGAATGTTTTTGAAATTCTCTTAGATATGTGCCGTTGTTCTACTTTTGTCTCGCCACAATTTATTGTAATGCACGAGTGTAAATGGAATTTATCTCTTATCCAGCATTCTCTCGCCAGCATTTTCGTCGCTGCACGTTATCAGACAGAAGAGCTGCAGCCATGTGCGAAACAAAACTCTGTGTGCGATTCTCCAGCGATGCTCAGTCGAAATCTGGAGTCCGATGAGCGTACACATTATACAAACATAATTAGAACAAGAATTCCGAAAATAATACTCGCCATACAAAAACACTGTGAACTTGAAGAAAACAATGTCGAGCAAGATAAAAACTAAGATTTCCGGTCGTCGGCTGCCGTTGTTCCTTCAACTGGGAATGGGAACGATGGCGATGCTGATGATGGGTTGCCTGTTCATTTCCGTACCAGGCGCCACTTGTAAGTGCAATTACAATCAACTATTTATCACAATCCCTGACAAACTATACATCTGTGATTAGCGCTATCCGATGACGATGGCGCTGTTGATGATAAGGCCTCCAACATCAGCACCATCGAAAGGCTGCAGCTTAATATCTTTATTAATTATGACGAGCACACTCAGCCCACTGTTGGAGGGCAGCCAACGAACATCAGTCTTGGGCTCTCCGTCAACTATATAGACATCGACGAACTGAATGGAAAGATCACACTTCATTGCTGGTTAAATGCGGTAAGTAGCCCCAAAGACTTTGTCATCGTGATCTTAAAAATAAAGCAAAATCACAGCGCTGGAAAGATGAATCACATACATGGAATGCAAGTGAATACGATAACATCACCAAGGTGCATATGTCGGGCCACAAGTTATGGAAGCCACAGATTACGCTCTTCAACTCCGCCGTTGAGGAGAGCAACTTTCTGGTAAGCACACAGCTGATTCTATCCAACGATGGCGGCGTGCTTTGGGTCACTCCGGCTGTCTACACCGCCTACTGCAGTCTCAATATGCGCAATTGGCCCTACGACGAACAGACGTGTAAGCTTAAAATTGGCACTTGGTCGATGAATCACATTAACGCCGTCTACAACAAGGAGAACCATGAACTCAACTACGAGAATGTCGTGGAGTCCACCGAGTGGGAAATTCTCAGCGGCCTAACGCAGTTTGTGCACAAAGACTTTTACAACTACATCGAATTCACATTCAGGGTGAAGCGTCGATCCTCCATGTACACGGCTGTCATCTATACGCCAGCCATTTGCATTGTCATTCTGGCGCTGTCCACCTTCTGGCTACCACCTCAAATGGGAGAGAAGATACTGTTGAATGGCATCCTCATCGTCTTGATCTCCGCCTTCCTCATGTACTTTGCCCAACTGTTGCCCGTGCTGGCCGAGAACACGCCACTGATTGGTAAGCCCGATTTGTATGCCTTTTATACATTCCGTGTTTTACATTCCATGTATCCACAGTGGTTTTCTACAGCGTCAGCTTGCTGCTGCTCAGCATATCTATGATTATCGAAGTTGTGGTGCTATATCTGGCCACAGCACAGCACAAGCGGCGACTGCCCGATTTCCTCAAGAATTTTCTGAATGGCAAGCTTGGCACTTGGCTCTTCCTCTCGTACTTCAGCAATGAGAGTGAATCGATGTCGGCACGCAATGGCAATGGAATCATCAAGGAGCTGGACGATCATGTGTACGAGAATGCAGATGAGCCCATCAATCCGCTGGACATCAACAGCGAAGTGCCCTCGGCTCGGGCTCTGCAGTATGATTGGGTGCTGCTGGCCACCGCTGTGGATCGCATCTGCTTCCTGGGCTTTGGTCTGGTCTTCGCGGTGCTGTGCATCGTTTACGGCGTCTAGGATTGACTAGTCCTCATCCGCGGTTGATGCTTATTACTATTTCAAATTCTATTATACTCATATTACTAAATACAAAACTAATCCTTAATTAACACGAACACAAGCTGTTATAAATATGATGTTGATTCCTCTAATTACGAGTATGTACAATATATTTAGACACAGACATAAAGGTAAAATTAAGTGTTGGCTTAAAAGCGACAACGACAAAGATAACAGACGATGTAACAAATTAGCCCGGAAAGTGACCCTTCAAGTAGAGAAAAATGTTTGGGGGTGACCTGCCCTTCTGGTATTGCTTTTTGCTGCTCATGCGATCCTTGTGGACGCTGCTTCATTGCTCCATTTTATCACATATTATATGAAAATTACACAATTAACCAAAAGTAGCTCGAATTAAGCGAAATGTCCCCTTTTTTGCAGGCAGACGACGACAGCCACAGAGAGAGAGAGAGACAGAGAAGTAGAGATCAAGAAAGAGAGAGTTGTCTTGTGCGCACCGGGTGGTCCTTGCGCAGGTCCAATCCTCCCCATCCTGTTGTCTCTCTGCCTGCCCGGTTGATGGCCGTGTGCTTTTGTAAACAACCCCAACAAATTGGGGTTGCCATTTCAATTAAATGCATTGCTGGGCGGGGTGTGCTGCTCATAGCTTGGCGTAGTCGATGTCCTGGGTCCCGGGTCAGCAGCACTGCCAGCGGACTGGCTGGCCACTGTGGCATACGATCCAGCTGCGGGAGCGGGTCCAGCAAACACTGTGGGCACATTGCCAGGCGAGGGCAGCGATGAGGCTGTTGAGGGGGAAGGAAATCCCAGGCTGGAGCAAGTGGACGCCGGCGAAGTGAGCTCCGTTGCTGATGTGTGATGCAGCAGCTGGGCATGTGGATGCGGAACATGCGGATGATGCGTGTGTGTGTGTGAATGTGAGTGGGAATGATGCGCCAGATGATGCTGCAGATGCTGGGGGGGCATCGCATGGGGAGCGCCGCTGCCAGCAGCAGCGTGGTGATGATGCTTATAGGAACTAATCATGCTGCTGGCCGGATCACAGCCCTGCGCCTGTGCCTGGCAAGCTGCCATCAGGCCGTGAAAGTCAAACTTGTAGGCGTAACGCTTGCCATGAACCTTGGTCATAATGTTCTTGTCGTAGTAGTACCTGGAAAGCGAATAGAAGAGAGAGGGAATGAGTTGGCAACTAGTTTTGCTGCGAATGAGTCACATGAGATGATGGACCAGACTAGACTCACCTTAGAGCTCTGCTCAGCTTGTCGTAGTTCATGTTTGGCTTGGCCTTGCGCTCGCCCCAACGCTTGGCCACCTCGTCTGGATCGATGAGCCGGAACTCGCCCGATTGGCCCTCCCAGCTGATACAGTTGGCGTTCGACGAATCAGCGAGCAGCTCGAGCAGAAATTGCCAGAGCTGTATCTGCCCGCCAGAGCCCTGGGCGACCAATCGGTGAGAGGCAGCGTTCAGCAGCTGATACGGATCTGAAACAGCAACAGAGAAAAAAGCACGAGGCACATTTAGCAACAGATACATTTACAGATAGATACACCCCGAGAGAAGCAGACAGCAAGAGAGCGACAGAGAAAGAGAGATACAAACAAGATTTTCTGGTCAATGGCTGCGTTGCGAGTTGTGGGGGACAAAGGGAGAGGAGGAGAGAGAAGAACGCAGTGAAACGGCGACAACGTGGCATGCAAACCAAGCGAAAGCTTTTAATCCGCTCACTTCTACAGAAAATCAACCGCAAGCGGACATAAATCCTCGAAAGCAGTTAGACTACTACATAGCAAACAAAAAAAAAAAACTCTTGCACCAGGAGATTGGGTTATTCCCGCGATTAAAACGTGCTGCAGATACCTGAACTAAAGAGTTAGGGACTGCACTAGGCGGAGCTGCTCCCAAGGCTGGGGGAAATTCCCCCCACAATGTTGTGCGACTGTCACGAAGAAAAGACATAAGGTGACTCACGACCAGGCGAAGTGAGCTGCGCGCTCAGAGAGAAGACGGCGATCAAAGAGAAGAGAAAAGTCTGGAATTTGCTTCCTCTGATTCTAATGAACTTATAGTATGAAATATCTATTCTTTCGGCATCTCTTGAGCATTCCCATTCTGGCACCGGAAATACCAATTGTCGTGCTATGCAGACGAACACAAAAATACGAGTACATTGGTGCTTTAAGCAATATTTAGATTCAAATTACAAAAGCTAACACTTTCGGTGATAATAGGATCAGGATAAGTTGCTACAATAACTTTACTATTCAAGGAATATATATAGTGCAACTTAATACCAGAGATTTTGACTAGAATCGTTCAGAAGGAATATACTTAAAAACTAAAATTGTTTTTAAATAAAAATAGCAAATTTTTTTAATATTGGAAATTAAGGAAAGAAACTTTTGTGTCATACAAATGTTTAGCTTTCAAAATAATTTTTCTGTTTAATCTGTTTACTCATAATCAAAACGAATCATGATAAATCAAGTAGTGCCACAATACTATGGAAATCGTACGAAAACCACAAAATACAACATTTAGAGATCATCTTCAGCAGACACATAATTTACCACATAATAGATCTATCCAAATTATTTAATGGGAATCGGATAATAAATGCAAGACTTAATCAGCAAAGCTAAACAATATTCGAGAGCGTGGATCAAAGAGATGCGAAGTTGAGTCATACCATTAAAGATCATGGAGCTGTGTGTGGCGGCACTTGGACCATGATGATGGTGCGGATGATGATAATGATGCACAGCGGCAGCCGTATGGTGATGTGGATGCGGATGATGCGCTGCCGTCGGCGCTGGTTGCATACGCAGACCAAAGCGCCTGTTAAAGTCCTCCGAGAGGCGCCACATGACGCCCACATCAACACTAACGCTCATCCTGGGTATTTCAGTATTTCAAATTCAGTTGCAGATTTTTCACTTCACTTAATCATGAAATTCAACACTATAAAAATTAGCTCCTCTCCCGATATAAATTTGTATACTTCTTTCAGTTTCTACTGAATTTGACTCAATTTGTGGATAACAAGTTTAGACTATAAAAAGCATCACTGAAATTTAATTTTGCTTTAGTTTATCACTTGATTTTTCTGATTAATTCATTGTATCCTTTATATATAGTTTTTTGTTCTTTTGTAAGCGCTGCTGTGAACCGTTTCGGGCTAACTCCATTTGGCAACTGATGCCAGGATTGGCAACAAAGCGGCCAGCAGCGTCGAGTATCCTTATCAAAAGTCACGCAACTCGTCGGCCCAAATCCGATTGAAAGCCGAGCAGAGCAGAGCAGAGACGCACCTTCACCTGCGCAGCTGGTGGTAGCTGCTTTTGGATGCTTCGGCATCTCCCAAAGTCACAGGCCACGTGCAGCCACTCAACCCTCAATGCTCAACCCGGGATTGGGAGTGAGAAGGGAAAAGGGGAGAGAGTGTGAGAGGCATTTGGCCGCCGCAGAGATTTAACTGTAATCTGCGCCACGCCGACAACGTGTAATCCTCTTTTGGCATAAAAAACAAATCAATTAAATTGGCATCGTCACATTCAGTCAGAGGACGCAGTTGCTCCGCTCCTTCATGACATATGCCCAGACACAGAAGGCAGCAGGAAGCCGGGAACAGGAAGGATGCGACGAATTGAATATTTTCCTGTGTTTTCCTGCTCGCTCAACTCTGACCGCCCGTGGCGCTGTTGTCACTTGCTATTGTTGCTCCCGTCTCGATGCTCGCTCAGATTTCTGCGCTAGCTTTGGCCTGTGACTTTGTGACTTTTCTGACTTTGCGACTTTTGGCGTTGCGCGCTGGGAGGATTATTTTGATTTTATTATTAGATGCCACATCCTGTGAGAAATTATCATATTTACATCGTTTATTATTAAGTTCATCACTCGAGAGGCGAAGAAGCACTGTTCTCTCGCCTCAAGCCCCTTGTCAAGCAGTTAATAACTGTCGAGCACAAAAAGTGCTGCATACTTTGCAGCTGCCGTTGTCGCTTTCCATTTTAGCAAAATTCAAGCGATTTACGTTTATGAGTGAAAGTTAGAAGCCACTTGCTAAGTAGAGAAGAAATTCAAAATGACAGGTAGTTGAGACTGAAGATGATGTGTATCCATAATTAAAAGCGGCTTAAGCTTTAGTTTTGCCAGGGGGCGAAAAACCTCATCACATTCCCCCCCACTTCCTTTTCACATTAATTTCACGCCTTTATCAAGAGCAATGCGAGGACGGGAGAAAAACAATCAATGGGGCACATAAGTAACAACGCTATCATTGCCTCGAAATCTTAATCAGTTGCCATTAACTTGAATCGACGGCACAGAAAAAGGATTCAATTGATGCTTGACCACAAAGGATGCGAGCAAAGGCAGACGCCTTAAACGTGCCGTGGGGAATACGACGTGCAGCCAATTACAAGCAGTTCAATCTGGACACCATCAGATTTATGGTGCCATAGATTACACCTAACTTATACGTTTACTCACTTGGCTCATTCTCGTTCAGCATGGGACTCGTCTCTCGTCCTGTGGCCCTGTATAGACTGAGGGCAAAGTGCTTGGCCAGAAGTATGCCACCTCGACGGGAGCCAGCACAAACCCAGAAGTCGGCCCGACTCAGCTGGCAGAGCTCGTTGCCATCTTTGGGAAAGCGGGTAATGTCCGGCTCGGGATCGATCTTAACCTTGCGTGTTAGCCACTTGACCCAACTGGCAATGTCCTCGGTGGTCCAGACATGCGGATCCACAGGCAACACGGGTGTACCAGGACCCTTGTCCACGTCCTCCTCCTCCTGATCCTGCTCCTCGTTGGATTTGATAGAAGGCGGGGATGCGTCGGGGAGCTCCAATCCCTGTGATTTAACCAGCAGCGGCAGCCTGGAGCTGAGGCTGCTTTTGCTAGAGCTACTGCTGCTCGTATCCGACTCGGAATCAGAGTTGGACGATGTAGAGCTATCGCTGGCGGAGCTGCTGCTGTCGCTGCTACTGCTGCTGCTACGTCGACGTTGTCGCTGTCGCTGTTGTCGCCTTGGTCGACTGACCAAGGGACTCGCCGTCTTCGCCTTCGCTGCATCCAGCGTTGTCTCTGTTGTGCTTGTTGTTGCTTCTGTTGCTTGAGCGGATGCGCTGACCTTGCTGGATCGGACATCCTGGTGCATGGCATCAAGGCTCAGCACAGTTCTCGCGCCGCACAAGAAACTATCAAATTGACTTGTACTTTGGTTCACACTAACTAGAATTGCCATGGGACTACCCCAAGTTGAGCAGAGATACCTTTTGGCGACACTAAACAGCCTTATCAACTGGAGTAGGAGGTTTCCAATTTAATTGCACTCGCGATTGACGTCATTGTCAAGTGGTTGTCACTAAAGATATGCTTAATCACTCGCGGATAGGTCCGTTAATGGACTTAGGATAAACAAATGTTTGTCCGGGAGCCGGTGAATCACTCGCGCGCGCCCCGATTATTATCTTCACACCGGTGCGGTCACCAGGGAATTTCACTAGCTTGGGTCAAGAAATCAAAGTCGACTTTCCGCAAACAATTTCTGGAAATCTTTTAGTGGAAAATTGTGTTTGAACAGTTAACGACCGATTTACGTTATACGCGATTCTCGAACGATCAGCAATCGATCAGCAGACAACCGAGACGCATCTGCACAGGTTCGCGTTTAACCGACTAATGATCAGCCAAAATGTACGACGATAAACTCATGACGAAATCAAGCAAAGCCAAAAGCTCTCTCCCGAACGTTCGTTACTCGCGCAAATCGCTAATCTCTAGCCACCCGATGCCCAATCGGCAATTGCCGAAGCATTGCCGGTAGCTGGCGACCGGTTTGGGGCGCTCAATTTGCTAGAGGGATCGCTAAAAGCTTTTTGGGGTTCAGTTATCTGCGCCACGCTCTTGAGATTGCATCGCACTCGCAAGCATGACGTAGGCAACTCTCGCTGAACATCGGTCTAGGGGCGTGAGTCATCGCTGCTGCTGCTTGTTGACGTGATAAACAAATTCGCAATCGTGTGTGTGTAGTGGTGTTTTTGATGTCTCATGGAGTTCCCCAGGCACAGGTTTCTGAACTGTTGGCGTGTGGAAGGGGGAGGGGGGAGAGACATAAGGTCGTTTGAGTGTTGAATAAATTCATTCATTGAGCTACACTCGCTCTCTTTTACCGTCTCTGTCTCGCACACGCGTTGTCTGTTGACGCGGCATTATTCTTGGAAAAGCAACATGACTTGTTTGCTATGATTGGCCTGCTCTCTCTCTCTCGCTGTCTGTTGTTTTTCGATCTGTGGCTTGTTTTGGCCAATGTTGCCGAAGAAGGCGGCCAGATCACAGTGCACAGTGCTCAGTATAGTACTCGGGGCGAGCATTCATGGGAATCGCACATTACGCGACCGAAATCCGAAAGCTCTTTGAAACGATTACTGGCAAATGGACAAATAGACGATTGCTCTATTGAAATTATTTGAATTGAGCGCTGCATTCCGAGAAACCATTCTGATTTCATAGCCTCGCCAGCCGCCGTATTTAGTGCAAGTGATTCACACCAAATGATTCGCGTGCGCTCCCCGCCGTCCCCCTCGATTGCCTGATTTGTCATTGTCTTGTGCTTGGCGCCACAGTTATTATACACTTATTTATACTCGTATTTACATTCGTGTTTGCTTTGCGTTGGAGATGATCAAGCGACCTGTTGTCCACAGAGCTTTTACTATTTCATTCATAATTCGGTTGCCATTCGGCGACAGAGACAGACAGAAAGAGAGAGCGACATGGTGGCGAACCTGTTTCTCTCTTACTCTGTTAGTGAATGATCTTGTGAAATTCTGATTGCTCATTCATAACCCGGCGATTGCTTGTTTTAGTATTTCGAGGCGTTTTAATTACAGTCGAACATTCCTAACGTGAATTCGCGACGGAATCTTTATGACATGGAATTCCTCCACATTTATCTATTGGTAACGGACTTGTTGAACAGTCAATGCACAAACTAATCGCTAATAGCTAAGAAGGCTGTAATTTATACACAGCAATGTTGTTTCGTATTCGGAAAACTCCTATTGTAAATGTGTGAAAGTTCGGAAAACTTGCTAGAATGTTTACAATAGATAGCTTTCAATACACATTAGAGACGCTCGACTGCAATTGATTAGTTGGGGAACTACTTATTCGATAGTTAATATGCATAAATAAATAAATATATTCGCTTACTTGAATCAATGACTTTCACTTGTGGGTTTAATTAGAGTAAAATCACCTTGGGTAATCTGTGCCAGGGAATCACTACTCCAAAGTTGATCTGTGTAGACAAGTTGGACTTTGGCCTTATTCTGAGTGTAGGTGTGACGAGTGTGTGCGAGTGTGCCTATGCTGTGACTATGACTAGTTATGGCTCGAGTTCATCGAGTGCAGCAGCGATTAATGCAATTCCTCTCTGATTTCCTCGTCATCGGCCTCGTCATCACTGGATGTTGTGGCGTTTGTTGCCGTTGTCGTTGCAGTTGTTGTCATGGATATTGTTGTTGCTGCCGTCACTGATGTCGATGCGCTGCTGGCCATGCGACCCGAGTTCCAGATCAAATCGAAATCCAAATCGCATTCTTTGGCAATGCGCTGCACTAAAGCTCTGTCGACTAGTCCAGACGCGCTCCACGAGTTATCCTTGACGGCCAGCTCCTTGAGGGCTCGTCCCGCCTCGGGAAACTGCTTGGCGTTGACCAGAGCACGCACTAGCATGGCAAGGATGTGGGCATGGCGTATGGGCGGCACCTCGGGCTTGACTACAAGAAAAAGAATAGAAAATGATTAAGAAACAAAGCAAAAGTAAACTATGCATTAGATACTTACCCAACATGCTGCGACAAGCTCCGATGACGCTCTGATTGTCGCCCGCGCGGAGCGCTTGCTGCATCTCCAAAATGGTCTTCACATCCGCCACGGTGCGCTGCAGTTTGTTGTAGGCGTGCTGGGCGTGGCTGAGCTTCTCCAGGCACTTGGCCGCCTCCTGCATGGCAGTCAACGCCTTCTCATAGTCCTGGTACTCCTCGATCTCGATCTGTGCACAAATTGCATAGAAGTTGGCCAGCGAATCATAAGCTTGACCCTTGCTGTAGAAGCTGACAATGTGCTTCAAAATGCTGGCATCGCTCTGCCAGTCCAAGGCCTGCAGATAGTTGGCTGCCATGATGTAGATCTCGCGCTGCCGTGACATCGTAGCAAAGAAGATGATTTTATCAGTGTTGCCCGATTTCAGCAGCGATTTCATGGCACGCACTTTATCCCCCGCCTGGGTGAATTTCTTGGTGGCGCTGTGATAATCTCCTTGCTGCTGCAGCAGCTCACCGAGCTGCACCAGGATAGAGATACGCGTGGCTTCCTCAAAGTCTACCTTGCCTGGAGTCAACAAGTCGGCGAGTTCCTCAGTGACCGGGACGCCCTTCTCCACACAGATGCTCAATGCGCGCTCCAAATGCTTGGTTTTGGCCAGCAGTTGGACGGCTTTCTGGTGCTGCTCGATGCTGGTGAAGAAATCGGCACAGCGATTGATCAGCTCCGCATCAGAGTCCGCATTCAGCTCGGTGGCAATAATCTCCAGTATCTCCGGCTGCTGCGATTCAAAGGCCATCTCCAGCGCCTTATGCAACATACCTGCTCGATGGTAGAGCTCCACGGCGTGCTTGAAGTTGCCACACTCCTCAAAGTACGCGGCCGCAATCGCTTTGTCTCGGCTGCGCGATGAGCTGGCCACTGTCCAGAGTTCCTCCTGGAAGTCGTTCTCCTTGCAGATGCGTATGGCATTGCTGAAGGTCTGAGCACGAGTGTAGAACATGATTGCCTCCTGGAATTTGCCCACATTCTCGTAGTGCCGTCCCAGATGATAGCAGGCGGCGCGATCTCCCGACTGTCGGGCAATGGCATCTGCCTTGGAGATCTTGCCAAGGTAGCAGAGTATCTTTACCTGTGAGAACCAATCCTCGGCCTTGCTGTAGACCGCCAAGGCGGCGTCCATGTCGCCAGAGCTCTCCACGTACTGACCCCACCACTTGAGCAGCTTGGGGTCGCTGCTGGACTGAATGTAACGCTTCATGGCCATCGGATTCTCGAGCAGCAGCTGCGTAATGTTCTGCACCGGATTCTGTGTCTTCTCAAAGCACTCGATGGCACCCTTGATGTCGCCACTCTCCTTTAAGGCTTGCGCCTTCTGGTAGTAAGTGTGCTTCAAGTGGATGCGATCATCCGTCTCGGCTACTTTCAGCGCCTCATCCAGATGGCCCGTGGACTGCAGCAGCTTATTGAGCAGATCGTAGCGGTTGCAGCGCTTGTACAGCTCCTTGGCCTCCTCAATCATACCCAGCTCGATGGCAAGCACAGCCACTTTAGCCTCCATTTCCAAGTCATCGTCCTCCATGGCTTGGCGCAGAGCGCGCACCGATCGAGCCTGCTCCAGATGACCCATGCACACCTTGGCTACGTCCAGGCGACTCGTATGCACGCACATCTTGGCTAGATTGGTCCAGATAACCTTCGACTGGATGGATCGCACGCAGCGAAAGGCGAGATCCATTTGTCCCTCGGCCACATGGAGGCTAAAGTTGAGCACCTGTCGTCTAGTGACTGCATCGCATTGCTGCAGATCGGCAAAGTCCTGCAGCGGCTGCTCCTGCACTGCATTCACCTGCAGGCAGACGACACTGGGCACGCACAGATTAAGCAGCTGCGATCCTGCAGCCAAAATTTGCGACTCGAGAACATTCAGCTTACCCGCGATCTTTTCCGAGTAGAACATGACGAGAATTTGCGACTCCACGTAGTGACTGGGACCAGGCTGTTGGCGACTTGGCTTCATCGCCAACAGTACCATGGACTTCACCTCGACGGCCAGCAGACGTGGTTCCTCCGTGTCCCAGAAGATGCGCACAGCCAAGCTGGATTTATCGACTTGCTGTTCCGTCTTGTTGTTTGCCGCCAAGTCGTATGCGAAGAGGTTGTTTCGCTCGAAATCCCAGCAGTATATGGCTGCACAAGGCGTGAAGCTGCTGTTGGCTATCACCAAAGCTAGATGGCTGCCCAAACTATTGCACTTGACTAGGATGAATTCGCCGAAGTCATCGAAAATTTCGTGTCCCGATTTACTGGGAAACAACAGCTTGGGATCGTGGCGTGTCACATCGTAGGCCTTCACATAGCCATTCATGGTAAACACGGACAAGTAGCAGCCGGTGAGATCCATGCCAATGATCTTGCCTTCGATGTCGTTGCCCATAATCCTGTGGAGGACGACGCCACCCACTGAGTAGACCATAATATCGCTGGCGGTCAGACAGAAGATGTTCTGATTGTGTAGACACAAAGCTTGACACTCGGCGGCAAATGTCTGCATCAGCCTGATATTGAGCGAGGGCGAGCTCTTCACTGAAGCCGTGGAACCGGCGCCTGATGCTTCCAGAATCTCATCAAACTCGTCCAGACTCTTCTCCACCTTCTGCAGACTGTACGAAGAAATGGAGCGTCCATTGCTGACAACCATACTGAGTTCGTTCAACGCCAAAGCGGTGACAGCAAACTCTGCTTGAATGGAACATTGTCTGCCACTGCAGTGTGTCAATTGAATGCTCTTGGCCGAGCTCTGCACTGCCCACAGAGTGCGCGTATGACAGGCGAGCAGCGGCTGTTCCTTCAGCATAAACACGCTCGATAGACAGTTGACCAGGATGCAGGGCTTTGCCAACTCATTGAAGCCCCAGGTGCAGCTTTTGACGGCGCCCTGTCGCGACAGCGTTGAGATGTTGCCCAGCTGCCAGGCATCCTCGGGAGCGCTGACAAAGCAACTCACGGTGCGCTTCCAGGTGTAAAGGTTGCCCAGATTGGTAGCAGCACACAATGTTTGATTACTTGTGCTGTAGGCGAGGCAGGTGAAGATCTCATTGGAAGCGAGTTGTGCATACTTGGACATTTTCTTTGGCAGAATGTTGTTGCCGTTGCTATCGCCGCTGCTCTCGGGACTGAAGAAGTTACCATTTGAGATGTTGTTGTTCGAACTCGACGTGGCATTGCCAATGCTAGAGAGAGATGAGCTGAGTCCCAACAAACTAGAGCTGGGCAAGTCCATCTTCAGCAGATAGTTGTCGCTACGTTCAATGTCCCAGATACGCACCGAGAGATCGCCTGTAATTATGGCCAAGCTGTTGCCCGCCCAGGCGATGGCGCCATGCTTGCCAGAGCCGCGCCCACTCAGCTTAACCCTGTCCAGCTCTGTAAGTATGCCAGTGGACTCAACCAGGTAGAGTGTTATGGTCAAGTCATCCAAGAGACAAATGACAGCATCCCTGAAATACAGACATTAATAAGTGTGAAGTAACAAATCAATATGTCAAATAGGTAACTGCAGCACTCACTTCTTGGGATGCCAAAGCATCTGGATGATAGACGGCTGCTGAGGACCGCTCTTCATCACCTCGGTGCAGGTGCCGCCTTGATTAATGTAGTACACAACGCCGCCCTGAGTGCAAGCATAGAAACAGTGATTGTCCCGCACTGTGGAGTGACCACGAGCCGCAGTCCTTGGCCGCCAATTGGTCAAAGTATCCAGTGCATTCTCGTCACCAGCTACTGCAGCCTTTGCCAGACTCGCCATCTCCTCGCGCACCTCGCTCTCCACTGTGCGCCGAAAGCAGATGAGCAACAGAACTTCGCGCAAATCATGCGAGAACATGGTGAGAAACTGGTACTGACCATCACAACGCCAACCCGTTACCAAGCCCATGGCATCGGCTGTAACCATGCGTCCGCCCTGCTCACTGAACTCCAACAGCACAATGGCCGCCTTGTGGGGACCGCTGACGCTGGCGAACTCGCGATGTCCGGCAAACCAGACGTGGATGTCGCCGTGCTCCCAGCCCGTGGCCAGCAGCGCTTTCTCCGGATGCCAACAGAGTGCCGTGGCCTGTGAGGTGGCATGCACTGGATACGTTACATCCCGCTGAGGTTCTCCCTGAAAAAAGTCTATATATTTCAGTTGTGCTTCAGGTTTTTCATTGGAAAAGTTGGATTGTCAACTTACTGTGTCGGCAAAGATGGTTACGCTGCCACCCGCGTTCCTGGCTATAGGAGGCGACAGCGAAGAGCGGCTCATTGGGATGCCAGCTGCTGATGGTGCTCACTGCATCCAGGTCCAGAAACTCAATCTTTGTGTCAAAGTAAAGCGTCATCTTGCTGATGGTTCAATTGGAAAATATTTATGCCGGTGGTCACAACAAACAGCGGTTGCCATGGCGCCGTTTTCACCAGCTGTCCTGGACTTGCTCGGTGTCCAACACATTGCGTCAGCCCTGGTAAAATTCGTGGTCATTAGTAAAATTCGCAGTGATACTTGAAATACAAAAATTTCACAAGCGGAAAACTGATTTCATGCTGATAAAAGTCACTGTCTATCGCGCCTTTTCTAATGCTATTCGCATGATTGCTCCGATTACACTATGCGTCAAAAAACAATATAAGACTACGCCTACACATTTGCCTGTCAATATAATATTACTACTTTCAAATATGCACAAACTTATATTTTTATATACATACATATAAGTTGAGGAATTAATAAGTTTTATACTAAATCGTTAATTTTCAATATTTATGTACTGTAGATTACGTTTAATATTGCGAAAATAAAGTAAATGAATGTTCAGATGTACAATAACAACGAAGAGATCAAAGAGATATACACATTTAATAAAATAAAAAAAAAAATTCATTTTTGTCTTAAAAAGCGTGTTGCGCAGTGTACAAGTGCAAAATCCACTCAGCAACTCACCAACACACATGCAAACGCTCGCAAAAGCAGAGAGCAAAGACAGCAATTAAATGTAAACACACACGGACGGGCACGCACACACTCACTTTGGATATATGAAATCAGCGCGACAAGTTTTTTGAGCTGCGGCGCATTCAAAAGGGCAGTTAACAGTTAACCGTTTGAGTGAGTGCACCAACTTAAATAAATAGCAAATATGGCTGAGGAGAACATTACTGGGAATGTGCTGAAGATTGCAGGCGCCATCATCTTGCCGAATGTGGGGGGCGTGGTGAATGGCAAAATAACACGCAATCACATAAAGAACTGGTATGAGCATCTGAATTTTCCCTCGTTCCGACCCCCCAACTGGCTGTTTGCTCCCGTGTGGACTTCACTCTATGCGGGCATGGGCTATGGCTCTTACCTGGTATGGCGCGATGGTGGCGGCTTTAGTGGAGATGCACAGCTACCGTTGATCGCATATGGAACTCAGCTGGCGCTCAATTGGGCGTGGACACCGATTTTCTTTGGCCAGCACAACATCAAGGGCGTGAGTTGCATTTAATTTTTTTCACCATTTTATCTATTAATCCAATTGTAATGGCAATGTGTCATTCACAGGGACTTGTTGACATTGTCGCACTAACAGCTGCAGCCGGTGCTTGTGGTGTACTCTTCTATCGCGTCAATAAAACGGCCGGTCTTTTGTTTGTGCCCTACATGGCTTGGCTGGGCTTTGCGACCGCCTTGAACTACGCGATGTTGAAACTCAATCCCGAAAAGATGGAGCAAAAGAGCGAACAGCCATCGACATCGGCAGCGGAGCGCAAGCAGAATTAATTATTTTTTTTTTTCAAATTGTGTTTTTATTTTCTCAATATAAAATTGTAATCGTCACAAAATATAATAAATTCGACATTATCGATAAACTGCAGCGTTGCATTTCTCTCATGGCAGTCTATCGATCAATTCTATTCTGCTTCGATCGTTGGTGTTTAAAAATGCATGCAATTAATTGGCGCCATCTTGCGGGGCGGTTGGTGCGGGGCTCGTTGGAGTGCCAGCCTTCGGGGAGGCAGCCTTGGGTGGCGAGGCAGCTGCCTTTGGCGACGGCGACGCCTTGGGGGAGGACTGCGAGTTGGGCGTATTTGCTGGCGTCTTGGGCTTGCCATCATTCTGCTTTTGCTGCTGCGGTTTATTCTGAGCAGCTGGTTGTTGCTTTGGAGGCGATGCCTTGTTGCCTCTGCCCTGCTGCTGTTGTTGTTGTTGGTTGGGTTTTGCTCCAGCTGGCTTGGCATTGGCGGCCTCTGGTTTTGCTGTCACAGTAGGCTTGGCAGGTGCCTGCTTCTGCTGCTGTTGGGGTGCGGATTTGTTGCCTCCAGCATTCGCTTGTGGCTGCTTCTGAGCCTGTTGCTGCTGAGGTTGCTGTTGTTGTTGGGGTTGTTGCTGTTGTTCAGCCGGTTGCTGCTGTTGAGCTGATTGTTGCTGCTGCTGAGCTGGCTGTTGCTGCTGCTGAGCTGGTTGCTTTTGGGCTTGCTGCTGTTGCTGTTGTGGTTGCTTCTGAGGCTGCTGCTGTTGCTGCTTCTGGGGCTGTTGCTGCTGAGCGGGTTGCTTTTGACCCTGCTGCTGTTGTGGTTGTTTCTGTGCTTGTTGTTGAGGCTGCTTTGGAGCCTGTTGTTGCTGCTGTGCTTGTTTCTGACCCTGTTGCTGCTGAGGTTGCTTCTGCTGTTGCTGCTTTGGCTTTGGAGCTTGTTCCTGTTTCTTACCGCCGGCTGCATTTCCTTGCTTCTGAGCTGCTGGAGCGGCTGGTTTCGCTTGCTGTTGCTCAGATGGCTTAGATATAGATACAGGCTTTGGCTCAGCAGCTGGTGGAGTGGCTTGTTTCGGCTCAGCAGCTGGTGGAGTGGCTTGCTTCTGCTCAGCAGCTGGTGGAGTTGCTTGCTTCGCAGGTGGTGGAGTCACTTGCTTAGGGGCCGCTTCTTTGGGCTGTTGTTGTGCTGCCTGCTGAGCAGGCGCTTTCTCTTCTGACTTTTTCTCGGGCTCTGCAGGCTTCGCAGCTTGAGGCGCTGGAGTCTGCTGCTCCTTTGGCTGTTCGGCGGGCGGAGTAGCTTGCTTGGCAGGTGGAGGCGTTACTTGCTTGGGAGCATCCTGCTTGGCTGGCTGAGCAGCGGCCTGTGGAGCAGCTGCTTCTGGTTGTTTAGTCGCTGGGGCGGCAGCTGGTGCAGCGGCGACAACTGGTGTTGGAGCTGGGGATTTGGCTTTAGCTTGAGCTGGTGCTGCAGGCTTCAATTCAGCAGCTGGCTTGGCTGCAGTTGGAGCAGCAGCAGCCTCAATCTTAACATCATTTTGATCAGCTTGAGCTGGCTTCTGTTCTGCTTTGGTAGGTGGAGTCACAGGAGCCGCCTGTTCTTTCTTTTCTATATTTGCGGGTGCTGCAGCTGGCTTCTGTTCCGCTTGAAGTGGAGTTGGAACTGGAGCAACAACTTCCTTCTTTTCAACCTTGGGCTGAACTTGTTCCGTCTTCTGCTCGGATGCAGGAGCTCCAGTTGCTGGAGGTGTTGCTACTGGAGCGGCAACTTCTTTCTTCTCAGCCTTCGCTTCAGGCTTGGCTTGGGCTGCTGTTGGCTTCTGATCGGAAGTTTTCTCGACAGGTTTCTCTACTTTCTGCTCAACTGGAGCAGGAGCAGGAGCTGCTTTTGGTGGCTCGGCAGCCACAATTTGAGCCAAAGTCTGCACAGCAGGCGGTGTCTGAGCCTTGGCTGGAGTTGCAGCGGCTGGGGCAGCAGGTTTGTCTGCCTGTGGGGGAGTCTTTTGGTCCACTGACTTCGGTTGCTCCTTCTTTGGCTCAGCTGCCTTTTGCGGCTCCACTGCTTTTTGGGGTTCCGCTGCCTTTGGAGATTCTACAGCAGTCTCTTGCTTGGCTAATCCACTTGGAATTGGAGTTGCTGCCTTGGGCTGTGCATCGCCTGGTGTCTTATTATTGTTGGCCTTGTCATTGGTGTTATCCGGTTCGTTCTTTTTGGTTTCCTTCTTATTGTCTTGTTTTCCCTTTTGAGCAGCATTATTTGGCTTCTTAGCTGTTTCATTCTGTTTAGTCTCGGGTTGTTGTTGTTGCTGCTGTTGTTGGTTCTTCTTGCGATCCTGTTTGGTTTGCTGCTGCTGCTGTTGCTGCTTGTTGTCCGCCTTATTTGGTTTCTTGGCATCCTTGTTTGGTTGTTCCTGTTTCTGGTCTGCCTTGGTCTGCTCCTGCTGTTTTGCCTCTGCTTTGGCCACCTCATCAAAGTCACCAACCAGCAACGGCACGTCATCGTCTTCCTCGGCAATCTTAGCATCATTTCCAGCACCTTCAGCACTCTTTTGGTTGTTTGACATCGAGTTGGCATACATGCGCAATTGGACAACAGTTTCCTGCCCCAATTGGGGCAAGATCTCGGGCAACATTTCGACAATCTTTTTGGTCTCGCCATGGCCAGTGACAGCGAAGGTGTTTGCCGATAGCGATGCTTGCGCCTTGGGGTTATTAAAGTGTATAACCGTGAGATCGTCTTTAATGATGTTGACCTCCTCAATGCCGGGTATGGTGCTAACAGAAAGTTTCTTCAGCGAGCTTTGCAACTTTTTGTCATCGGTGGCTGCCGTCTGGTGCATAACCTTCTTCTTGCGACGTGGTGTTCCCTTTCCACCGATGCGCACCTGCGCCTGCAACCTCTTTAACTTCTCCACATTCATGGTGCCAAGTGATATTTTCACTACAATTGAAATTGATCCTTATATATTATTCAGATTTAGATACAGATACAGATAGATATATTAATGTGCATATATGTATTACATAAAATAGGCAGTCCAAGAGAGAGAGAGAGAGATTACCTCAGAATATTTTCACAACGAAGACGACGACGATGAAGACGACAATGTGCAACTCCACGGGCGAAATACGAAATGCGAATGCGAATAAATGCAGCCAGGCAACCGATCCACAGCAAGATCCATCAGCTCCGACCCAACGAGACGAAGGCAGCGCTGCTTTTATTAATAACGCCTCGGCTCGCAAACTGCGAATTTCTCTCGCCTTTTTGACTGCCTGTTTTATTTTTGTGTGGCACTTTTTGCATTTTTGTTTTTCGAATACGCCTCGCAAAAACTCAAAATAACAAGCAAAAGAACAGAAAAACATACAAATAATGTCGCGGATGCTCTATAAATAGCCTCGCACATCTTTTTTCCACGCCTTCTGATGCTTCTTGTGCTTCTTATGCTAGTGTTTGAGTTCTGTGTGTCGCATCAACTCAACTCGGCGTGTGGCTGCCTTGTTGTCGTGCCAAACACAAAAAGCCAGAAGGAAATACAAAACATACAACCGAGAACTCAAATCGCCGGTTGCTTCGGCTGTTGAACTATTGACGAAGCGGCGCTAGAGGCGCCAGAGGAGGTGGCAGTGTCTTCTCAAAAATAGAAAGTCATTAACTCGCGTACAATTCAACTTATGCTATGACTACATTATGTGTGTACACAAGGAAGAGAGCCAACTTCGTAGACTTAATTCGCTTTAGCTTGACCTCAAGCTTTGATTTGACTGAACTGAGATACAAGATTTGAGCCACATTTAATAGCAAAGTTTGAGGACGTCTCTTTTTTTTACGATAATTTACATATAACCAAGTTTTGCCCTCATTCTAACTTTTACAATATGAATCCATACAGCGGAGCAGACCTCAAATCGCAGTCTATTAGTTCTTCGCTACTTAATCAGCGAAGCTATTTTATATTAGTTTACTATATTTATAATTAGTGTACTATATGAAGTAAGTTGAAGGTCTAAGAACATAATTAAATAAGCGCAAACTTAACTAGTTAGAAGTTGTGTAAACTTACCTAAGTTGTTGACTAATAATAATAACTAGGTGATTGATGCCAATTATTGAACATCAGGAGCATCTCCAAACAGACTTGCTGCAAATTCGTGAATATTCTTGAAATCAGGATAATCGCACGCCTCATAGAGTCGTCGATGCATTTCCAGCTCCCTTTCGATATGCGGTTCAAGAGCTGCGTATTTTTCTTCCTCTGCCTGCAGTTCAGCCAACGTAGCCATGTTCTAAAAGTTAGAAATAAGACATTGCTTTTAGAGCTTTTAGTACTCATTGAATGAAAGAGAGCTGTACATTTAGATTTAGAACTTGCGTTCTTTTAACAACTCTAATCCAGCACTTACTTCTCGATAACGCTCTTTAAGCTCTTCCAGGTGTGCGGCCTTCGCTTCCTCTTCCTCGCCGGAAAGCTGGTGTTCCAGCTCGAAGTCCTTGATGAGTAGAACATGCGGCGGCACATTAAATACCTGCTTGTCCATCTCACGTAGTTGATCAAGCTTTGATTGACAAGCTGCTTGCATGAGACTCATTACGGCTTCTTTTTGCTGCGCCAGCAGCTCGGATGTGGCGGGGGTCTCTATCTTCTTGACGGTCGAATCAACAGCTTGCCTAATAAGCGACTTTACCAAATGGTCGTCTGGAATATGCATATTGCAGCTTAGTTTTTGTATACAATGCATGTGATTATAGCTTACGCTCGGCTGAAATTTGTTCCGGAGTGAAATTGAAGAATTCCATGGTGTACGTGCTATGATTTAAATCCATTTTGCACAATTAACACTTTTTTCACAAGCAATTTTCAAACAAGATGATGCCACTATTGCGCGTTCTTATTAAAATAGGCAACAGCAATCGACAACAGTAATCGATATGTGCCACCGCAAAATCAATGTGACCAGCAAAATTGCTTGCGATAAAATTGATTTAATTTCATATGCGGGAAGTAGATTAAATTAGATTGATTTCATTCACTATTATTAAATTTAAAATTGATTGCCTATATTTTTATGGCTGATAGCACTGATTAAATAAAAACCTGATAACAACTATCGTTATGCTCAATCAATTGAATTGCAAGACCAGAATCAGTGTGACCAGCATTATGGTCGACAAAGTTGTTTTTATTTCAAATGTGGTACGGAAATGCATTTAATTTAATAATACTTAAGAATTGCTAAATGTTGTTTAATACAATAATAATGTAAATAGCATTGGGCATTAATTGGTACTTGCATAACAATCCTAATCAGAGAAACGGCTTTCCAGCTGATTTGCCATGTAAACACATTTTGTTTTTGTGCGGACCACATGGCACATTGTTATTGTTATTAAGTTCATTGGTAAAGTACTCAAAAATCATAATTAAATTATTATTTTTGCGATGCTTCTAAGGAAATGTGCTTCGGGTGGCCTTCGAGCCTTGCTCTGCCGCACATACACCCAGAAACAAAACCACATTGTTGTGCATCCGGAAATTCGCCTAGCGTTGTCGCAGAAGCAACCAATTGTTGCGCTGGAGTCGACAATCATTACCCATGGAATGCCGGTTCCGCAGAATGTGGAAACCGCACTGCAAGTGGAGGAAGTGGTGCGTCAAAACGGCGCTATTCCAGCCACCATTGGCATCATTGATGGCTGCATCAAAGTTGGCCTCACGCAAGAGGAGCTGATGAGGTTGGCACATAAACCACGGGAACAGGTAATTAAATGCTCTCGACGGGATCTGCCCTATGTGGTGGCGGCGCAGCAAAGTGGCGGCACCACAGTGGCCGCCACCATGATTGTCGCTCATCAGGTGGGCATCCCAATTTTTGCCACTGGTGGCATTGGAGGCGTGCATCGCGAGGGTCATCTGACAATGGATGTCTCGGCTGATCTTGTCGAGCTGGGACGCACGCCTGTCGCTGTCGTCTGTAGTGGTGTCAAGTCCATTTTGGACATTCCTCGCACTCTCGAGTACCTGGAGACCCAGGGTGTCTGTGTGGCAAGCTACGCGAGTGCGGGTGGCGTCTTTCCTGACTTCTACACCCGTGACAGTGGCTGTAAGGTACCCTATAACTTGGATACAGCTGCAGATGCAGCCCGACTGTTGCGTGCCTGGCGAGAGTTGGATTTACAGTCCGGCGTCTTGATTGGCGTCCCGATTCCCGAGGAGTTTGCTGCTGACAAGGTGGCTATTGATGCTGCCATTGAGGAGGCCAATGCAGAGGCACAGGCGCAAGGCGTCAGCGGCAAAGAGGTTACTCCTTTTCTGCTCTCACACATCGCAAACATCACCAAAGGACGCAGCCTTCAGGCGAACATTGCGCTCATCAAGAACAACGCGGCTGTCGCGGCACAAATTGCCTCCGCTTGGGTGGCAGGAAGAAGTCAGCAAAGTGGGCACAGTAGAGAGCCGAAGAAGACACCAGTTGTAGTTGGTGCTTCCATTCTTGATCTCTCGTTCAGAGTGAAGGATACGCATGGTCTGCATCTAGATGGAGCTACGTTCAAGTCGGTGGCGAAGCACGCAGCCGGCGGCGTGGGGCGCAACATTGCCGAAGGCATCTACAAGCTGTATGGCGATGTGCATCTGATCTCCGCTGTGGGCAGCGATCACTTTGCTCACGTGCTGAGGCAACTGATGCCAGCTGCGCTGCAGAGCAATCTCATTGTGGATGCGGAGCACGCAACTTCACTTTGCTCAGTGATCTTTGATCGCTTAGGCGACTGCAAGCTGATCCTAGGCGACATGGATGTGCATGACAGCATTACAGCTGCAGCATTGCAGGCCAAGTCCGAATTGTTCAGACAGGCGCCACTTATCGTCATGGATAGCAATCTCTCGGAGCAGGCAATGTCGAGTACTTTGCAACTTGCCCAAAAATTCAAGGTGCCTGTGTTCTTTGAGCCCACCGATATGTTTATAGCTGGTAAGCCATTTAAGCTGCCAGCCGAGCTGACTCAGCACATACGCCTACTGAAGCCAAATCTGCACGAGTTGAAGACCATTGTGGAGGCAATTACAGGACAGCCTGTGAAGCACCAACCGGACACGAAGCTGGAGCAAGCGGAACTGCTAACGCAGACTAAAGAGCTGCTGCGGCAGATCGACACGCACTTCAACTGCATCATTGCTACGTTGGGCAACCATGGCGTGCTCCTGAGCATACGCTCTGACGCTGAAACTGATCCCAGCAAGCTGCTCTCACTCTCGCCCAGCGGCGAGCACAAAACGCTTTTCTATGCGCCGCCCAAACTGCAGCATATTGTCAATGTCTCCGGTGCAGGCGACAGCTTTTGTGCCGGCTTTATTACAGCACTGCTGAAGCAGTGCCATACTCTGGACGAATGCGTAGCTACTGGATTCGCATCTGCAGAGCGAGCGCTACTCTCAGAGTCCGCAGTCCCACACAGTTATATTAAAGAAGGCGGCAGCTTTGAGAATTTCTTCCAGCAAATTGAGACTAAGATGCAGCGAAAGTGTATTTAGACAAGGACATGGACCAAGAGTTCCACTCAGGGTTTTCACTTTATTGTTAGTAGTATAGGTAAATCGATGCATTTAATGTGTAGCTCATCAATGGGCCCAGCTGAAAAGTTTATAATAAATGAGATTTTTGTACAGATTGCTAATGGAATTTATGGCACACTTACAGCTTTATCACTTTGTCCTTGCCGCCAGAGGCGACTCTGGAACCATCGGGCGCCCAGTCGACGCCAAACACTTCGTCTGCATGTCCAGGCAGCTCCTGCGCCAGCTTCTTGCTCTGCACGCTCCAAACTGCAATTTGGAAACGTTTAACAATAGCTCAACGTATGGAAAAAAGTGAAGTACCTTTCAAAGTGGAATCCTTGCTGCCGGAGACTATCAGTCGCGAATCCGCTGACCAAGCCAGTGTATAGACGGCCTGCACATGACCGCGGAATGTGGCTATAAACTGACCATCATGCGCACGCCAAAGCCGCACGGATTTGTCAAATGAAGCCGAGGCAATGAGCTTAACATCGGGCGAGTACTTGACATCGTTCACCACATTCTGATGGCCCGTCATGCGCTCCACGCACTTGTTCTGATTGTTACGCCACAAGTACAAGGTATTGTCATCTGAGCATGAGACGAGCGACTCCACCTCGTCTGGACAAACGGCTTGGTATCGCTTCAATGCAGCAGCAGTCAACTCCTCAGCTAAAAAGATTTAACGGTTAGCCAACTACTTTGATATTTCTGATAGAATAATTTTTACTGCTTAAGTTAAGGTATCCTTTGAGGCGATCCTTGACTGGCTGGAATGGTCCAGTGCGCAGCACGTAATCCGTGCTCAGTGCTATATTGTTCACCCAGTGCGCGTGGCCAGAGAAAGTGCGACACAGGATGCCATCAGCAGCGCGCCACATCTTTACAGTACGATCCTTGGACGACGTATATAACATGCCGGCGCCACCCCAGCGCACGGCTGTTACAGCATTCGTGTGACCAGCAATGTTGAGCAGGCACTGACCCAGCTTGACATCCCATATACGACAATCGCCATCACTGCTCGCCGATGCTAGCTTGCGGCATTCTGGATTCTGATGATAGGGTTCCCAACTCAGTCCATTGATGTGCTTCTTGTGACCGCTGAGTGTACGTCCCACTTGCTGACCTGTCTCCGGGTCCCAGATGATAATGTTACCTGCCTTGCAGGCACTGGCCAAGCGTTTGCCGTCAGGCGCCCAAGCGACGCACAGCACCCATTGCTTGTGGCCAGTGCAAGTGAAGTGAGGTGTCTCTGTGTTGAGATCCCAGAGGCGCACGGTCGTGTCGCCGCTGCCACTGGCCAGATGCGCACCATTGGGACTGAAATGCAGCGATACAATAGCCTCTGCATGGCCAGGCATGGAGCTGGTACATCTGGTGACGGGACGCACTTTGAACACGGCTTGTGGCTGGTAGACAATGTCAATGACATTCTCGGTGTCCACGGTTGCCAGGTCGAGTGTGTCCTCCAGTGACTTTTTGATCTCATCGTCGCCGACGAAGAATAAATAAGGGGTCGTCTCCTCGTTCTTCAGCAGCGCATTACAAATCAGGCCCAATTGTTGTGTTGTGATGCCCGAGGGCAAATCTATGGGTGGTCCCGCTTCCTCGCCAGTTTCCGATATGAGACGCGCTTGCAGTGTGTGTGGCACCACAATTTGTTCGGGTTCCGCTTCCATTTTCTGTTTTTTTGCCAACATTTTGCGTAGCAAATATAAAAAAACACACGCACAACAACAAACAACACGTGCTCGAAATAGCGAAGGCAATCACAACGATAGTATCGTTTTCACGATACTTTTACTTGCTGTAGCGATAGCCGCTCATCGATTCTTGTAGTTCGCACTCTCCACTAGTGTTGGTTATGTCGCTTGGGCAAAGCCGCTTCGCAATACTGTCGCACAAGTTTTTCATGTACGCGTTTTTCATACGTTTGTTGACGACAAATTGATAAAAATGGAAAATATACCGCGTACTCATGAAGGTAAGTGGCAAATGCAATTCAATTATGGTGCAGAGACTGTTTCTCACGGTTGGTGTACACTTAGGTGGCGCTGAGACCTCAATTTGCGGCTCCTTTCACATTGTTGGTGTTCTACTCTCAACGTTTTGCGTGCCAAAAGAAAATCAATGTTGATGTTAATGTTAATCACAATTAATTTGCATTTGCAGATATTGAGGCGCAAATCTCGGACATTCAAGCCAAGAAAACCGAGTTGGCAAAGACCAATGCCGCAGCAGCTGGAGTTGGCTTGCTGGATAGCGGCGGCTTCTTCGACACCGATCTCTATGACGATGAGGCGGCTGTGGGGAAAGGGGCAAAGGGTCGGTATGAGGGCTACAACACATCGATAGCAGCAAACGATGATGAGGGTGATGAAGATGAAGAAGATGATGGCTTCCCCGTGCCACAGAAGCGCACAACTTACACGGCGCCCACCTCGGTGCTCAAGGATGTGACCCAGGGAAAGGAGGACATTGATCCGCTCGCAGATCGACGGCGACCTACGATTGCCGATCGCGAGGATGAGTACAGGCAGAAGCGACGTCGCATCATCATCTCGCCGGATCGTGCCGATCCTTTTGCGGACGGCGGTAAAACCCCCGATGTGGGATCCCGCACTTACACGGACATTATGCGAGAACAAATGCTTAAGGGCGAGGAGTCCGAGCTGCGGCGCCGCATCATGGAGAAGTCCAAGGAGGGGACGCTGGTGAAATCTGGATCGGCAAATGGCGAAGCGGCTGCAGCTGCTGCCAAAGAAGGCGGACGCAAGCGTGGTCGCTGGGATCAGACAGTGAGCGATAGCTTCATACCCGCTAAGGTGGCGGCAACACCCAGTAGCGCGGCCACGCCTACCTGGGAGGACGTGAGTAGTGAAAGGATAATTGAAAAGGGAAGCACTTTATATATAAACTTTTTTGTTTTCAGAAAACACCCGGCGATCATCGTTGGGACGAGACACCTGGACACAAGGGTAGCGAGACGCCCGGCGCCACACCAGGACTCGGCACACGCATTTGGGACGCCACACCGGCACATGCCATGACGCCGGGCCACGAGACGCCCGGCCATGAAAAATCCGCGCGCCGAAACCGCTGGGATGAGACACCAAAGACAGAGCGCGAAACGCCTGGACACAGCGGCTGGGCAGAGACTCCTAAACCAGATCGCACAGGTAGCTCAGCAAGCGACTCGGGCATCTCTGGCATCGAGTCCACACCAGGAGCCTCAAAGCGACGCTCCCGCTGGGATGAAACGCCCTCGAATGCAACGCCAGCGATTACGCCAAGCAACGCAAACGCCATGACGCCTAGCATGACTCCACATGCAACACCAGGACATGCTACGCCGCTGCTGACGCCGGGAGGCAGCACGCCCGTGGGCGTAAAAGCCATGGCCATGGCAACGCCCACACCAGGCGCTTTGGCTGCGATGACGCCAGAACAGCTGCAGGCGTATCGCTGGGAGAAGGAGATCGATGAACGCAACAGACCGTACACTGACGAGGAGTTGGATCAGGTGTTTCCACCTGGCTACAAAATTCTGCCGCCGCCAGCGGGTTACGTGCCACTGCGCACGCCAGGACGCAAACTGATGGCCACGCCCACGCCGATAGCTGGCACACCAGCTGGATTCTTTATTCAAGTCGAGGACAAAAATGCGAAGTTTATGGATAACCAGCCGAAAGGACAGAATCTACCGTTTATGAAACCCGAGGATGCGCAGTATTTTGACAAGCTGCTCGTTGATGTCAATGAGGATGCTCTGTCGCCGGAGGAACTGAAGGAGCGCAAGATAATGAAGCTGCTGCTCACCATTAAGAACGGTTCACCGCCTATGCGCAAATCTGCATTGCGTCAGATGACAGACAAGGCTAGAGAATTCGGAGCTGGGCCACTCTTCAATCAAATACTACCGCTGCTCATGTCGCCCACACTGGAGGATCAGGAGCGTCATTTGCTGGTCAAGGTGATCGACCGCGTGCTCTACAAGCTGGATGACTTGGTGCGTCCGTTTGTGCACAAAATTCTTGTGGTTATCGAGCCTCTGCTGATCGACGAGGATTACTATGCGCGTATTGAAGGTCGCGAAATCATTTCGAATCTGGCCAAAGCAGCCGGATTGGCCACCATGATCTCCACCATGCGTCCCGACATTGACAACATTGATGAATACGTGCGAAACACGACAGCGCGTGCGTTTGCTGTCGTTGCCTCCGCCTTGGGCATTCCCTCATTGCTGCCCTTCCTTAAGGCTGTGTGCAAATCAAAGAAATCGTGGCAGGCGCGTCACACGGGCATCAAGATTGTCCAGCAGATTGCCATACTGATGGGTTGTGCCATACTGCCGCATCTCAAGGCTCTTGTGGAGATCATCGAGCATGGACTGGTGGACGAACAGCAGAAGGTGCGCACCATTACGGCGTTGGCCATTGCTGCGCTAGCCGAGGCTGCGACGCCTTATGGTATCGAGTCCTTTGATTCGGTGCTGAAACCGCTGTGGAAGGGTATCAGAACACATCGTGGCAAGGGCTTGGCTGCCTTCCTGAAAGCCATTGGTTATCTGATTCCGTTGATGGACGCCGAGTACGCCAATTACTACACGCGTGAAGTGATGTTGATTCTCATTCGTGAGTTCCAGTCGCCAGATGAGGAGATGAAGAAGATTGTGCTCAAGGTGGTGAAGCAGTGTTGTGCCACAGATGGTGTGGAGCCGCAGTATATCAAGGAGGAGATTCTGCCGCACTTTTTCAAGTTCTTCTGGAACCATCGCATGGCACTGGACAGACGCAACTATCGCCAGCTGGTGGACACCACTGTGGAGATTGCCAACAAGGTGGGCACCTCGGAGATCATCAATCGGGTGGTCGACGATCTGAAGGACGAGAATGAACAGTATCGCAAGATGGTCATGGAGACCGTAGAGAAGATCATGGGCAATCTGGGAGCAGCGGACATTGATTCGCGACTCGAGGAGCAGCTGATCGACGGCATCTTGTATGCGTTTCAGGAGCAGACCACCGAGGATGTGGTCATGTTGAATGGTTTCGGAACCATTGTCAATCAATTGGGTAAGCGCGTCAAGCCCTATTTGCCACAGATTTGCGGCACAATCCTGTGGCGCTTGAACAACAAATCCGCCAAGGTGAGACAACAGGCGGCGGATTTGATCTCGCGCATTGCTGTGGTGATGAAGACCTGCCAGGAGGAGAAGCTGATGGGTCACTTGGGTGTAGTGCTCTATGAATACCTGGGCGAGGAATATCCCGAAGTGCTGGGCAGCATCTTGGGCGCCCTGAAGGCTATTGTGAATGTTATTGGCATGACAAAGATGACGCCACCCATCAAAGATCTGTTGCCCCGCCTCACGCCCATTCTGAAGAACAGACACGAGAAGGTGCAGGAGAACTGCATCGATCTCGTCGGTCGCATTGCGGATCGTGGACCGGAGTATGTCTCTGCCAGGGAATGGATGCGCATCTGCTTCGAGTTGCTGGAGCTGCTCAAGGCGCACAAGAAGGCGATTCGTCGGGCCACAGTCAACACATTTGGCTACATCGCCAAGGCCATTGGACCACACGATGTGCTGGCGACGCTGCTGAACAATCTCAAGGTGCAGGAGCGACAGAATCGCGTCTGCACCACGGTAGCCATTGCCATTGTCGCCGAGACTTGTCGCCCCTTCACTGTGCTCCCTGCGTTGATGAACGAGTATCGAGTGCCCGAGTTGAATGTGCAGAACGGCGTGCTCAAGTCGTTGTCCTTCCTGTTCGAATACATTGGTGAGATGGGCAAGGATTACATCTATGCCGTGTGCCCGCTGCTCGAGGATGCGCTCATGGATCGCGACCTAGTGCATCGCCAGACTGCGTGCTCCGCCATCAAGCACATGTCGTTGGGCGTTTATGGCTTTGGCTGCGAGGATGCGCTGACGCATCTGCTCAACTATGTGTGGCCAAACATCTTCGAGACATCGCCGCATCTGGTGCAGGCCTTCATGGACTCCGTGGATGGGCTGCGTGTCTCGCTGGGCTCCATCAAGATACTGCAGTATACGCTGCAGGGTCTCTTCCATCCCGCTCGAAAGGTGCGCGACGTCTACTGGAAGATCTACAACTCGCTTTACATTGGCGGGCAGGACGCTCTCATTGCCGGCTATCCACGCATCACCAACGATCCCAAGAATCAGTACGAGCGCTACGAGCTCGACTACACGCTCTAAGAGGCGTCCTTGGGGGGAGAGTGTTTAGATCGTAGTCTACAATAATTTTGATAAGTCGAGAGAATACACAAATATATCGCGAATGTACAAAACGAGTCTTTATTCTGCAATGAACTCTAGTTTAGATCGTGGAGTCTCCTTGGAGTTCTGTTCTGCAGCAGACAATTAAGGTAAATGCAACTATAATTTAAATTATTATTTTCTTTGTTATGTTAAGACACAAACCATAGCATGTACTTTAACCAGTGCTTATCGAAGACACAAACAAGTTTACGTCAATTCAAAGTACAAAGTAAATGAATTCTTGACCTGACCTTGTCCGTTCTTTCTTGCCCAGACATATGAGTTGTAATAATATAACAAATTGTTATTTAAAATATGGTCCATATTTCGTATTTTCCACTTTGCGCTCGGATAATTAATGCCTCGGCGCAGTTGTTCTGTTTAGCACAACAATATAAATGTAAATCAAAATAGTCACCAGATGTAGAAGAGTTTTACATGCTTTATTTCCTCTACAAATGTTTAGTATAGGTATTTGACAGTCGAGCATACTTTCGACTTGCTTACTTATTATAAATACATTCTTCTGGTTTACCATTTCAGTTGGGAGTTTTGGTAATTGGAATTGGATTTTGGCCACAATCAGTGAGCAATGCTTCTCTTTATTTAATTACCAGGTAATTGCTACGGGAAATACTTGATTACAATTACTGAAGTACTTGATCCACATCCGATCTGGCTTCAATCGGAGTCCGACTCGGAATTAAAGTCGTAGTTACTGAGTAACTCTCGCATTTTGGAACTTGTGTAATTGTTTAGTTTCTGCTTTAAATGACAGCTCTGCTGTGGACTAATCTTTTGGCTTAAAGTTAATACAAGTGTACGGTAATGAAGTGTGGTCTTGGTCCTTGAAGCAGCTCCAGCCGCAGCTGCTATCGTTGCAGCATCGACTCGACTATGTCGATGAGGCTCTGCAGCCCGAACATATAATTCTCATCGGGCTGCGCGTCGGCGGCGGGAAAGATGTGTGCAAAGTCTATGCAACGCACGCGGATCCATTGTTCTGGTGGCTTGGTTGCTGGAACCACTGGCGGGTCGTGATGGTAGCCATTCTGGTGGGAACTTGGGTTGCTCAGCCTGTCGAAGTCGTAGCAGATGAGCAGCGAACTGGCGTAGAAGTGCAGCAGACGTTGACGCTTAAACCAACTGTGGATCCCGCGCAGCTGGCGCAGCACCTCGCGGAGCAGCTGGGGAACATTCGCATGTGCGTGCTGGACGTTGAAGAAGAGCGCCAAGGCCTGATGGAATCCCTCGACATTGAGGCTCTTGCCGTAATCTCGTCCATGGCGAATAAGTTTCGTTTTGCCGCCAGGCTGCTCATGCTGATACACTTGAAAACCAGGCAAACACAGGCCGAGGTTCTGTTTGCATATCACATACTTTTGTTGTTCGATTGCGCGCTTGTGTGGCGACGACAACGGATCCCAGGTGCGTTTGCCAATCTTCACATCCATCACACATGGCTTGGCCATGCCATGGGTCAGATCCTCGAGCTGGAAAAATGTATGTTCGCGTTGATTCACCACCAGCTTCCGCTGGCCATAATAACGCGGCACGTGCTCTGCCAACGATGCCAGCAGCGCGAGGTCATTGTCAGCAGTGTTTGCTGCCTTTCCCGCATCCCCTGCTGCAGCAGCAACTGTTGATGTCGCCGCTGCGAGTGACTCATAGAACTGTATCTCTCGCAAGCCGCATTCCGGTTTGCCCAGCGGTTTGAAGACGCGTCCCTCGCTTCTGCCTTCCTCACTGACCCCCACATCCTGCAGCAGTCCAACGGCGGCCGCGTTGCTCGCCTCAAATGTGTGGCCAGCCACCTGTGTTCCCAGCTGTCGATAGCCCAGGGGTACTGCAGGTGTCACCATTGCCACCATGCTCTCCTCCTGTTCCTTTTTGGCCATCGAGTCTGTCTTCGTTTCGCACTCAAAATACAAACAGCAAACGGGCAACGGCAACAAAAACAGCGCAAAAACACAGAGCCAGTGTTGCAAAGCGACTGATTGATAATAATGCGAATTATTGCGGCTGTAACAGCGCACAGCACGACAGCGAAACGCAATTGCAGCAACTGCTTTAATGTAATTAATTAGTTGATGTCCATTAGTCATACAGCTTGTTGTTGATTTGCTTATATTTGCTTTTGGCGGCAGTTTACGATCGTCGGGCAGTGTGACCGGTGTTTGACCGTTAAAATATACCAACTGATTCAAAGTGTAAAAATACTCTTATGGCATAGACCATGTACGAAGACGTATTCGAAATTAGTTATATTATTTAATAGCAGAAAAGGCAGCTAAGCAGCTTAATAAGAACTATATTTAATCGGTAATTAAAATGAACAATTATGTAAATATTGTAATGCAATGCGGTGTTTGGTGGACGAAAATAAAAGTTTAAATACTTTACAATAGGTAAATACTTCGTGTATCTTTAGCGCTGAAACAGATGGTTAGTGTTGCAAAGCAAGCAATGGGAAAATTATCGCTTTTGCAAGTTATCGTTATTGCAATCGGTAATGCAAGTGTGAGGAGTGGTTGTTTATGGCGTTGTTGCTGCTTTCCTCAATTTAAAGGAATATTTACCATTTGATTTGCTGTTAATTTACACAGAAGATTGCAATCTCACTGCCAGCAGCCATGTTACAAGCCTGGCACATCACCGTGCTGGCCCTGATGGCAGTCTATTTCTGCGGCCAAGGTAAATAACACCAGCAGCCACACCTTAATGACACATTTGATGTTCACTATGAAATTTGTTTGCACTTTGTAGTGCACTTTGCGGCTGGACTCGAGTGCTATGTGTGCTCCAATCAGACAGGAAACACGGAGAAGTGTCTCAACACGATCAAAACATGCGAATCATTTGAGAATGTCTGCGGCACTGAGATTCGCTGGGGCAGCCAACCGTATTTCTCAGAGGGAGCTTTGAAGCAGTATTATGTGTCGAAGCGTTGCATGACCAAGGAGCAGTGTCAGTCGAAGCGACGTCGATACATGCAACTCTACTGTACGCACATCTGGTACGAGGATTGGGCGTGCAACGAGTGCTGCCAAGGCGACAGATGCAATTACTTTGTCATTGTGAGTTTTTTGGGCGTTGGCTGGAATCTGATTTGTGACTAGTTGAATAACCCATTTCGAATTACAGAGTGGCGCAACGGAGCGTAAAGGAAGCTTGCTTACACTGCTAGGAACGCTAGCGGGAGCCTGGCTACTTTTGAGGCGTGTCGGCACGACCTAATCCTCAAGCAATTGATGCTAACTTAACGCACACATTCCACAAATTTAAATTCAGAGGTAGCTAAGTAATTTTGTAATCATTTCCATAGTCTGTTGTATCAGTTCTGTGCCGTCCATTCGTCCTTAAGTAGTTGACACTATTGTAGTGCATTGTATTAATGTTTAAATGCAGCAACTTCAGCCTTTTTAAACCTTTAAATTCTGCTGCTTAAGTTTCCTTGTTGCGAATCAAATTGAGCGGGCAGCAGATTTTCTTGCTAATGCCTTTAACCTTGTGCCTTTTTGATACCTTTTATATACAACGAATTGGTGAGAACCTGCTGCTGCTCAGAAGTTGTTAAAAAGCTGCAGCTCTGAGCAGTCAGTAGACTTCTTTTAGCTATTAGTAAATACTCTCGAATTGAAGCAATCTCCCTTTTGGGCCTCTAACACATACAACACACACATATCTTTGGAGCCCAATAAAGCTGTATTTAAGACGCGATATTGTGCAATTTGCATTAAACATAAAACAAACATCATTTCGACTTCGAATTAATTGGTGCAGAAGCAGCCGGCAGTGACGGTGACTGTCTTGAATTTCCACACCCAAGGCTCCGACATATCTTCGGCTATCCATAGCCTGGATGCAGAAGAGGCAGCTGTCTTGTCGTTAGTGAGCTCCAGCACCTTCACCTTGTATTCCAGTGGTTTGCAGTTGGAGCCCTGCGTGCACTTGGCATCACGCATTGGCGATTCGCAGACGGCGATCATCAGATAGCGAGGGTAAAATCTGCTACCCAAGTCCTTGAGATCGTTCTGCCGAGCAAAAGGAATCAATAAAAGCATAAAGCGCAACACTGAGAGAAGCCGAAACACACCATAACCTTGCAGTCGCAGCCGGCGGCGTGGACATCGTTGCGCTTGTTGGTCAGCAAATCCTCGTAGAAGTCGTTGTAGTACATGGCAGGCAGCTGGAAAGGCGTTAGCGTCGCTTCCATCGGTTGAGGCGGGGCTGGCGTGCTATGCACGAGGCCAAAGAGTGCGTTGAGCATCTTGGAGTTGCCAGCAGTCAGCTCGGCATCGCTATCTTCCACAATAGGCGGCTGCTCGACGCAGTCCAGATAACGACTGCAGCGTTTGGGAGGCGAGTTGCGAGCTGGCGGCTGCAGTTCATCGTAGGCTGGAAAGCGATTCCCTCCTCCTCCTCCTCCTCCTCCTCCTCCATGGACGCTGACGACGAGGCAGCGCAGCGTCAGCGCTGCTAGCAAAGTGGCCATCTGCTGCAGGTTATTCATAGTCCATAGTTTATGTCTATTGTTCACTCACCCATGGCATTGCTCGATGCTTTCTCGTGCAGAGTTTGGCTCGATGTGCGCCTTGCCCAGCGATGGCGACGTCGTTTTTATAGCCACAGGCAGAGATGCTGGAACAATGGCGACGACTCTCGGATTACCTTTTGTATCCTGGCTTGTGTCCATTATGCTGCGTCACCTGGACAGCAGCAGAGTGCAAGAGAGTCCAGCATCTGGCAAACAAAGGGCTCAAACTGTTGACACAATAACAAAGGCAGCTCGAGGAGGGGTGGAGTGGGGATAGCTCGCCTCAAGTGTCAGCAAGTGAGTGTGGAGTGTGGCAATTCCCGACTATTTATAGCTCAGCCGAAAAAAGCGACAACCCAGTGACCCAGACATTTGCCACCCTCTTCCGAGTCCAAGTGCTGCTATGAGCTCATGCTCTTGGACGCTTGGCTGACACGCTAGCACTAGCACTAGCACTAGCACTCGAAGTAGAAGCAGCCAAGTAGCCAATAGCCAAATGGCAACTAGAGCTGAGCTCAGGTGCAACGCTTTCGCTTTTGGTGGCCCGGGTTTAGGGGGTGGCCACCAGTTGTGTGGCTTCCCGTGACGACGACGACGACGACGCCGACGGAAAGTAAGCGAGCGCAATCCTCCAGTAGTCGTTGTCTACCTCAGTTCGTGGCCACAGTTCGAAGCGCGTTGTTTGCTGCGCACGTTGGGTTTGAGTATTACAGTTTTACACGCACGGCATACGCCTCTCAAACTGTGCGAGCTGTCAAACTGCAAGCGAGCGAAGTGGAGTGAGTTAGTGAGCGAGATAGCGAACTGGTTGCAGTAAACTGACATCCTAGCGGGATAACTGGATGCTGACTGAAGAGCTGACTGCAGTGGAAGATTTCCTGCGCTATATTGTTGTTGTTGTTGTGCAGTTTGAGACGCATTGAATCAGCTCGTTTCGCTTGGCAGCGGGGGAGGAAGCCCCAAGAGTGCGTCTCTTGTTGTCGCACGAAAATCGTTAAAAAACGCAGCCAAGCGCTGCGATTACAACTGCGACTATGTCACCACGCAGCAGCAGCTAAATTCGACTAGCAGGAGAAGGAGAAGGAGGAGCTTAAGCTCAGGATACGCATGGACAAAGGCACAATGAAGCGCAAGCAGCGAAGATACAGGTATTCTAGAAGAACATTTCCTCCTCTCCAGATTGAACTCACTCCGTTTTGGAATTCCCACGCAGAACCACTTTCAACACGCTTCAGCTGCAGGAACTGGAACGCGCCTTTCAGCGCACTCACTATCCGGATGTCTTCTTTCGCGAGGAGCTCGCGGTGCGCATTGAGCTGACCGAGGCCAGAGTCCAAGTGTGGTTCCAGAACCGGCGAGCCAAGTGGCGCAAACAGGAGAAGCTGGGTGGGGATTACAAGGAGGGAGCAGCGGGGGGCTTAGACTTGGATGTCGCCTTCGATGACAGCGCTGTGCTGGGGCAGCTGGACAGTGCGCTAGGTGAGTTGTGTCTGCCGCTTTTCTTGAGGATTATATCGCTTAGTTGGCTGCTTAGTTCTTCCAGACACGCCGCCGCAGTCTTCCAACTCGCTGGACAACGAGCTGAAGGCACCTTATGGCTCGGCGGGATTGTCGTCGCCGTCGCGTTTATCGCCCAACATATTTCTCAATCTCAACATTGATCACTTGGGGCTGGAACGCGGTGGCAGCGGGTTGTCTATGGAGTGGTCCACCTATCCGCCTGCGACGCAAACGGAGCAACCGCTTCCTCAACAGGAGCAGCCTCAAGACCAGGAGCAGCAACAGCAACAGTCAACTTCAACAGCAACAGCATCAGAGTCAGCTTCTGGGGCATCAACATCAACAGCAGCACCAGCAGCTGTGCCAATTGGATGCAGTGCAGCATCAGGCGCTGACCAGCGCCTTTGGCTCCTCGCTGGATCTGGACATAACCGACGGCTCCTCCGCCTATGATGAGATGAAGTTTCTCAGCGTCGATCAGTTCACGATCGACAGCTTCAAGGCGGACTGTATTCTGAGTATGGAGCACGCTTTATCGTTGGACGACAAGCAGCCCACGCTTACCCCACATATCTCCAGCTCTGTCCCAGGCTTCAACGAGAGTCAAGCCCATGACAATGGCGTCCTGCATTCGTTATGCCTCGACAGCATGGCCCTTGGCATGACTTCCTCCTCTTCCAATGCCTTTGGTGGCCTCTCGCTGCTCTCCGCCTCCCATGTGACGGACTCGGACACGGAGCCCAAGTCGCCGCCTTCGCTGCTCGTGCTGGAAAAATCGCTGGCGCTGCCCTCTTTGAGTATTGGAGTCGATGGCATTGGGGATCTCGTCGAGCAACTGCAGCATCATCACCACCATCACCACGATGTGGGCATCGTTGGGGTCACTGGTGATGTGGTCTAAACATAATGACAACGCGTATCTACCTAGGAGAATTCTAAGCTTAGTTAATCTTATTTCTTATTCTATCCTAGCTCTAATCTCTCGACCATGCTCTTTTCTCTATGTAAGCTGTAATAGAGACTTAAGGTAATATAGATCAGGCAATTTGTGTACAAACTTAACTTTTTTTCTTTGTATACCGCAGATACTTTTCCTGATGAAAAGATAATTCGCTTCTTCTTCTTGCTATCGAAATTTGAGTAATATTAATCTATTAATCTGTTCTTAGTTTATCTTAGCTAGGAAAGCGTTATATTTATTTTCAGGGTTTATGAGTTATCCCATCGGTAATATAAGTTATTTTACATAATTTAAGGTGATTAGTATTACAACATTAGAAAGAAAACACATATTTTTATTTTAATTCTTAGTTAGGCAATTAAACTGGAAATCTTTCAGTAGGAATATGATTTAGATTCTTTTACGTGTATTATCCGATAGATTTTATCCGCTTCATGAATTTTAATCTTTTGTAGTCTTTTTAAAGCTTTAATTTTAATGAAACAATTATAGTTTTTATATAATTTTTTGTGCTAACAATTGTAGAATGAAAGGTTTTGCCCCATTATATAAAAGCTTAGGACGAATTCTAGAAACAGGTCCGAATTGAATTTCAGTTCAAAAAATAAATAGGGAAAGTGGCAAGTTTTTCGTGTCTCCTGCCCAAGTCGTCAAAATATGCATTTAAATATGGAAAACATAGAAACAGTCTTGTGCCGCGTCCTTGCTCCCTGACTACATTTCTCCCTCCTTCCCACTTGTTTTCAACATTTCTCTTTGGATCCCGTTTGATACCCTGTGATGTGTTCTATGCTTCTATGGATTCCTCAGCAGGCACACGAGTGTGTGCGTATGTGTGTGTGTGTGTATTGGTTGTGCGTAACAATGGACGACGCCTCCTCTGTGCTCCCCTCTTCCCGCTCGAAGGAGCTCCGGTATTTGTGGCTCGGATTAGAGCCAAACTAATTGTGTGATTTGAATGGATTTCGGGTTTCGTTCGTTGTTTGTTTGGAAATAACATTTGCTTTTTAACAATTGCTCGACAAGGCATTCAATGGCGGGGAAGGGGGGTGGAGGTCAATGCCGAGAGGCAAGACGTCTGCGCCGTGTAGTTGCTGCACATTGACCGCTTAATCCTCGTTGTTCCTCTTCCTCCCCCTCTTCTCTTCTTGTGCCCTGCTCCCTTCGTGCTGTATAATTTCCATTTAGCGTCATTAGCGCTGTGTCGGGATCCTTTGTTGTAAGCTGCATTGGCAGCCTAAGCCCGACGAAGCAGGCCGGGATTGCCCGACGGGCGGCTTCAGGCGAATCGACGCACGGTTTAAAATAAGCTCCGCCCAGGAGCTTGGGACAAGGGACTTGGGACCTCAGCTTAACACTTTGGTAAGCTCTTTGTGGATTTGCCAGCGAATGGGCTGCCGCCTAATGCCTTCACTGGTGGAGGTGGAGGAGTTGGGAGCACGAAACAGAAGGCGGGAGTGGGGAAGTCAGGGAATCAAGGATCAGGCTGCTGGCAGCCATTTGACAGCACAAAGAGCTAATTGCTGATGAGTTGACGCACAGCGGGTGTTCTGGCCACAATCCACAGCAGGCAGAGATTTCATTATGCCGACCATCATCATCATCGACTGGTTGCCATTGGATAATCCGCGCAGCAATGCGAAGCGATGGCACAGGACATCTCTCCCTGTCTTGTTTCTCTTGTTTCCTCTGTCTTGGGGTGGCAACTGCGACCCGGATCAACCCCATTTCCACTTCCATTGCTCGCTCAGACATGCACACACATGATTTGAAATTAATCGAAAATGTTTCTTGCATGTCCTGGCAGCCAAGACGGCTGCACGGCAAAAGGGACAGGACTCGAGGCTGTGTGCACAAGAACCACAAACTTTAATCGATAGTCAAATAAGCGAACATGATGACAGCAGAGAAGCAGAGAAGAAGGCGGAGGACAATGTCTGGCCCACTTTTAGTCTTCACTCTGTCGTACAGCAAGGACGACGACGACGTTGAAGTTGACGTGTCCTGAATCCTGCATCGTATGCTGCACTCTCGTCCTCTTTCACTGCTTGCTTCTTGCCTTTGTACTGCTGCTGCTGCTTAATTTCTGTAACGTTTTGTTTATATTTTATATTGAATTGCCCTCGGGCCGCATAAACGCAATAATCGCACATTTTATGGATTAAACTCACCTGCTCACCTGCTAATCTATTCCCAGTTTAGCCCACAGCCAAAAGTCTGCTTCTTTCTCTCTCTCTCTCTCTCTCTCTCTCTCTCTCTCTCTCTCTCTTGGTGTCTCTTAGCTCTTGTGTTGCTGATTCATCGAATTCAACTGGTCATCTGTGGGTTGCAGCTTAGAGAAGTCCATTGAAAATCATTAATATCTATTTTACTGAGTAGCGTAAAATAGATTAAACCATTTTCATTATGTCTCTTTTATTTTTTTGGCAACACATAAGATTTGACTTTTTATTTTAACTCGGTGTTATTTCTTTAGGTAACGGAGATTTGTTATTATTACGCATTTGGTTCTATGTAACTTTTAATTTTGTTTATTTATTGCTATAGAATATTTTATTGAATAAATGTGAAGAAATAGTGAATGAATCTTACATACTAAATGTATTCTTTAGTGAAAGAATGATATCAATTATATTTTATGATATCAATATGAATTCAATTTTGTTTTAGAATTTATGGAGACTAAAATAAAAAAAGTGAAATTAATTAAAATTGACTCAAATGGTTATAGAAACAAAAACAGATTTGAGTTGTTTCATTATTTTTTTCTATTTATAAGGAGCCATTTTTTGGATTTTAAATTAAATAAAGTATTATTCCTATTAGGTTTTTATTTATATTTTATAATTTGGATATAAAATATATAATTTTTTCTCAGGAGTTCTTTGAAATTCAGAGTTTGCTTTCAAATTTTACTTTCAATCATATTATAACAAATATATTTTTTGAATGTATTTTAAATTCTTGTTATCTTTTCAATTTCATTTTGTTTTCGGGCTCATAGAATATTCCTTACATCATATTTAAGTACCTAACAAAGGAAAGTCGATTTTGAATACTTTCGATTTCAAGTTCTAAATCTCTTCTTTGATAAATATGAAAAGGAATAACGGTAGTATTTAAAGGGAAACAGGTTCGATGGCATTCAAGAGTATTACGGGATTGAATTGAGCGAAGAACGGATGACGAAATGCGAGGCTGAGTTATTCATTATGAATATGTGAAAACCAGTTGGAGTAGGGGGAATATTAAATAATGAAATATTAAAATCAATGCGATCCCGACAGCCCCGCTATTCCCTCTCTCACACTCACTCGTTGTTGAGGTGTTCATGTGAATAAATTGCAATTAACAATATTTTTATTTCAACAAACGAAACGTTGGCGCCTCTCTTCCCTTCTCCTCACTTCCTTCCCTCTTTATAGTAAGGGAAGTCGCTCATAAAAAAGGCTCTCATTTAATTAAAGGCAAATTTAATGGGTAAATATTTCATGTACGCCATATACATAATGGTTTATATGTATCTGAGTGTGTATTTATATGTGTGTGTGTGTGTGTAAAAAAATATGACGCTTAAATGTTGGTATAATTTTTATTTTAAAAACAAAAACTTTGCGCTGTGTGTTGTGAGTTGTGTGCAGTGTAAATAGCACAGAAGCCAGGACAAAGGACAACGGACGCAGGACGCAGGACGAGGGACGAGAGAGACGAGGGCGTATATTAAATTTCGTGTTGATAGAGAAGAAACAAAAAAAATATATATATGTATATGTGAAGAGAAAAGCAGGATAGGGAAAATAAAAAAAATATATATATAGTATATCGCATATATGCATGTGAAGCGTGCACTAGAAAAACAAAAGGAAACTAGAGGACATCAGGACATCAGCAGGACGAAGGAAAAAAAAAATAAAGTGAAGAAATCAAAATTAATAGACTGCAAATATTTGTAGATTTTTACACGAACTATTAGCAAGGCCTACAAATAGAACTGGAAATTGGGCTGGCGTTTGAAACTCGAGATGGGAAAAGGGAAAACAGATGACAACCTAAGCAAATACAAAGCAGAAAGAGATAGACAGAGACAGAGAACAGAGAAAGACAAGCAACAAAATGGCGACGGCAAATGAGCAAAGTCAGAAAGGTTGAGTGGGAGATGGAATAAATTTGAATTTTGGTCACCTGGCTGACTAAGTGACTGACTGACTGACTGAAGGAAGGAGAGACAGACGAATGGATGGAGGGATGGGGGGATGGGGGACTAGCTATGCTGCTCAAAGGAAAATAACGAGACAAAGATGATGAGACAAAGCGAGAGGGAGGTGGAAAAAAGCAACGAGGAACAAAGGAAAACAGAGGTAACAATTTGCTACAGGACAATTTGGGAGCAAGCAGAGTAACGAAAAGAGATGCAAAGGGAAGGGAAGAGAATGGAAATGGAATGGGAGGAAAGAAGGTGCTGGTCAAGACTAGAGAGGAATAAGAAGAAGAACAACAACAGCAGTTGGACATTGTTAAAATGCCAATTGAAGTGGAAGTTGCAAAATACAAAACAAGAAGGGGAAATCAAGGCAGAAGAATAAGCGAGAGAGAGAGAGAGAGAGCGATAGAGTGAGTGAGAGGGAGCAAGGCAGATGACTAGAAAGATAGCAAATGATTTGTTGTTTGTGCAAAAATGCAAATCAAATTGGACAGTCAAAGAGCGATAGAGAAAGCACAGAGAGACAACAACAAGAAGGGAGTGAGAGCAGGTGAGAAAGTGAGGAATAGATAGAGAGGCAGCTCAATCACCTGGCAGCTGGAGGCTGGACTGCAACTCGATTCAATTGGCGAGGAAGACTCCAAAGTGCCCCCAAGTTAGCTATCGATGGCCATTGACTAGACTTTGTCTTGGCCAGAAACTTTGTTGCCGAACTCTGCTCATATTACGGGACGCATCTGGCATCTCTTCCGGCCAGGTGTGAATGAAGCCAAGAAGTTTTTCCCCCATTCCCCCATTTTGAAGCGTATAAAAACAGTTTTGATGATTTAAATATTTTGCGCAGCTTTCTTTTGGCTTGGTTTATTTAATAATTGTTGTGTTGATTTGTTTGTGGCTCAATAAGTTAAGGTTTTAACATTACAGTTACAGTTATCGACGCTATCGTTATCGATATCGTTATCGATAGTCGTTGGGGTTGGGGTTTACAATGCGTATACTTAATTTATTTACTTCGTTTACTTTTTACTTGTTTACTTTGGACAATGACACGAAAACAACTAGATAAAAATACGCAAACACACAGATACATACACACACACACACTCTCGCACACACACACACACACATAGGACTACACATAGATTTAGTGACTGTACATTTGGCTAATCCGCTGCAGCTTCGATTGCTCGCAACTTGAACTAACAACAGGTTTTTCGTTTAATTGCTATTTGCTTATTTATATACAAAACAAAAAACTGATGAAGGCGTATTTACAGAGGAGGAGACGGTAAGGGGAAGGGGAAGGGAAACGGAGGTGCTTAGGCCACCTCCAGATCGGAGGATTCATCCGCATCGCTGTAGTGATTGGGATCGCTCTTGATGTGCACAAGTTGCGTCGCATAATGCTCCGGCGATAGCTTGACTCCGACTCCGACTCCGACTCCCAATCCTCCTCCTCCTCCTCAGCTGATGACCCGCTATTGTTGTTGCTGCTCTGATTGTTGCCATTGGAGTTGCTGCTGCTGTTGTTGTTGCTGCTGCTGCCGCTGTTGTTGTTGTTATTGTTGTTGGTGTTGGTGGTGCTGCCGCATTGCTCCTCCTGGAGCTTACGCAGTCGCTCCTGTTCCTCACGCTTCTGCTTCCGCCACTTGGCGCGTCGATTCTTGAACCACACCTGGAACAAAGAGAGAGAGAGAGGGAGGAAAGTGAGTCACAGTTCGGTTTGGTTCGGTTTAGTGAGGCAAGTAGCCAGGGCAACCTTTGATAGGGCTTCAAAAACACTTTCATCCGTTTTTCAAATTATATTTTTCATTTATATTTTAATGTTCGCTCGCAAAGATTGCTAAGGCTGCCTCTCGTCCGGGATTTATCTGCTGCTATTTGGCTTACGTTTTTCCCTATTTTACTTGTACATTTTCCCTCACATTTTCCGCCTAATTAGCTAGCTTATTGTAACTGTAATTAATGAATGAGCAGCGCAAACTTTTTGTTTCCCTTCTTCTGGGTTTTTTAATTAGTCGCAAGCCACGCCCACCGCCCACGCGTGGTGTCTCCAAGGCCAACCAGAGGCAGCTACTTAGTTAATTAAAACAAAACGCGGCAGTCAAGTGACTTAAGGGTTAATTTGCTTTGGTTAACACCGCGCAGCAAAGGAAGGCAGAAGTTGAGGACGACGAGAGATGGAAAGCAGGAGAGAGCAGAGCAGCAGCAGAGTGTTGCCCTCTCTCTCTCTCTCTCTCCTCTTGTGGGTGGCATCTGCTTTCGAGTGTTGTCTCGTTGTCATTTGGCCAGTTTTACGCCCCCTTTTTGTTTGTTTGTTGTTGTCTCTCTGACAACAGGGTGGAGCCAACATTGCCCAATCCCAATCCCAATCTCTATCTCAATTCTCATTCCCAACTCCAATTTCAGTTTTAGTGGCACTTTCAACCCCTGCTCGCTCGCTGTTGTTGTTGTTGGTATTTGTTGAATAAATACTCGAGTTGTTTCAGCTTCACAAATGAGTTGCAACTGTTTTCGAACTCGAAACTCGCCACAAAAAGTTTAATTAGAAAAATTAGATGTGGAGAAGTTGTGTTTTCGGGTATTGTTATCATTGCGAGTGAAAGTTTATTCCACTGCCACGCCCCTTGCCCCCGTTTTTGGGTGAGGGAGGAAGGCAACAGTCAAATGCCAAACGGGGCAAGTGGGAAATGTTTATGCAGCAAATCGACTGAATTTGTTGAAATAACAAAAGAGCTCAGCGCAGACAGCAGCTGACGAGGTGATGAAGCGAGGGGGGGGGAGATGAGGGGGAAGGGCCAATGACATGAGCAAGCAACTGCAGCAGAGTGGAGAAAGTGGGGGGGGGGAGAAATGCGCTAAACACATAAGCAGCAATATTCAGGAGAACGAAGAGCAGAAAAGCAGAATTCCAGATCTCCTTGAGCTCATTTAAGTTTGTGGAATTTGTGTAAATTTGTGCAGCTGCCGAGCGAGCGAGCGAGCGAGATAGCTATAGCGCGAGAGATGGAGTGTGGGGGGCGAGTTGGCAGGCTTATTTGCTTAGGACTTGGCAGCACTGGCTACAGCAACAAAATGGCGACGCCCTGGCAACCTTTGATTTGCAGCTCAGCTGGCAACAGAAGCAAGGCATCTCGAAGGGGGGAAGGGAGAATGTAGAGTGAGTTGGCAACACGTAGTAAAAGGGGCGGGAGGCATGGTCACGCCTCGTTGCAACTGTCACAGTACATTTAAGTCATCGACGACGACTACGACTAAAAACTCATTTTAAATCTAATAAATATTTGATTTCAAATAATTAAATTGCTGAAGCAAATGCCTACAGTCATCTCCCCTGCATATATGTGTGTGTGTGTGTGTGTGTGCTTCTATTTATTTTCATAATTTCATAATTTTATGAGCTTAAGTTATTAAAACAACAGCCACACACACACACACATGCACAAAAACATAACATAGAAATCAACTGCAATTTTGATGGGTTTTTCAAAATGTCAAAAAAATATGAAAACTATACAAATTCAACTGAAGGACGACGGCATACTCTTGAAAGCAAAATAGAATTAATACTTAAACGTTCTGTAAACAACTGTTTAAAATCAGTGCTAAATTATATAATTAAATAATAAAATTTTTATAATTTTAAAAATCACACATAAGAATATTTTTAAAAGAATAAAACTTGGCAAAACTAGATATATTTTTTTAGACATTTAATTGAATCTGAATTTAAGCTATTTCAATTTTTTTCTAAATCAAACGTAATAAGGAAATAGATTTCTTTTTAATTACGACAATTTTACGATTTAATTCATTAGACATACAATAAAATAGTTTAAATAGCATAAAGAGGAATAAATTAAATTTTTTGAGCATTTTAATGAAAATAAAATTTTAAATTAATTTAATTATTTCCAAATCGAATGTAATAAGGAAATCGATTTCTTTTTAACGCATTGAAAAAAAACTAAATGTAAAGATTTTTCCATTAATCAGACAGCAAATAGAGGAAACATTTTGAAGAGAATAGAATTCGTAAGTGTTTCCTTTGCAGTCTCATATACCCGACTTCTAAATGAGTGTTGGGTGTTTTTTTATGAGCTAGTGTCGGATCATGAATTTAGCCAACAGCTTAATTATGTAAACATGCCAGCCGTGAAATGCCTATGCAACAGTTTAAAACCAAATAATCGACAAAAGCAAAAAAAAGCTAACATAGAAAAAAAACGCGTGCGATTTGGGAGCGTTTTTTTGTCGCTTTGCTGCACGCTTCAATAGCGCGTTGCGTTGTTTGTTGTTGGCTTATGAAAGTTGCATATTTTAATTAACTGCTACGATAGTCGGGTTCAGTTGGCTGCCGCATTGAACTCTAATCCGTTGTGGCCAATGCGCCAAAGGCGGCAGACGATGGACAGAGAGAGAGAGAGGGAGAGGGAGGTAGAGAAAGGGGGAAGCAGGGCAAAAAACCTAATCCCGTAATTTCTACGGCCAACATGGTTTGGCTTTGGCCATGTGCGGGTGTGTGTGTGTGTGTGTGCGTGGCCAGAGTTGCCACCTCGTTTAAAATCTGACTAACGCACAACATTTTCAATAGCCGCGAGCGCGTTTTTTGCACGATTTTCCGCAGCGCAAAAGTTGCCGAAAAATCGCAGTGAAAATGTTGGCAAATTAAATAAACACGCGAGGTGGAAAAAAATCCCGAGTGGCTGGGTGGAAGGGGAGAGAGGAGGCGGCAGCCGAAGCGAGGTGTATCAATGAAAGTGGACGCATGCAAATTGATCGACTGCAACTTGACTGCAGCCACCAAAAAAACGAAAACAAAACGAGAAGAGAGTGCAAAAAAACGGCTGGCAAACACAACAAAATGGCCGCCGCCGGAAGCGATAACTTGGCATGCATTGGCTGACGGAGCGAAGCGGATTCGGATTCAGATTCAGCGAATCTCAGTCAGCGGCTCTGTGGAAGTTGCACCTGGCAAATATTGCCACAGATTTTTCAGGCAAAAGCGCATAAATCGCTGATACGTCGAAATCTGTGAGTGCGAGCGAGAGGGGCGAGCGAGAGAGAGAGAGCAGACGAGACGCATTGGAAACGTGCATGAAATCCATTGAACAAACAGACCGACGGCAGTTGATTTTTAATTAACTACAAAAGCGCTTTATGGCCGTCGCTCCCCTTACTCCCCTTTCTCCCCGTTCGCATGTGTAGAGAGGCAGAGGCAGACAAGCAACGTGCAACGTTGTTATTGTTTGATTTTTGGCGTCGAGTGAACTGCTGACCAGTGCTGGCCATCACCATCAGGATTACCAAATGCAACTCAGCGTGAAATGCTGCCAAATTGAAGCTGCCTGTTGGTGTGTGTGCGCGTGTGTATGCAAATACATGTATGTGTGTGCGTGCATGTGTAGTTGCTGCTATGATAACTTTGCGCTTCGTTAATCGCCGCAGCTGTGCGCCTAATTTTCATGTTTTTACTGCAACAATGTTGCTTGAAATCCAAACAAAAGCCAAAAACCCAAAAATCGAGCTAAAAATTGTGTCCCCTACACAGAGAGTTGATTGCTACCTCTGTCAATATGTGTAAACTTCTTTGTATGTGTGTGTTTTGTGTGTGTCACTCGCTTGCTCACAAACTCTCCCTCTCTCTCTCTCTCTGCACTTTTAGCAACGGTAGGTGGAGCCTTGGGCAACACAAAATGGCGGCTGCCTTTGCACTCAACACTCGATGCTCTAATTAGTGAAAATTGGCAACGCAAGTCGGTTGGAAAGTTCGTCACCAAACTCAGAGTAGAGAACCCGCCTCTTTCCCTCATCCTACCTTTTGCCATGTAGCCGTCAGCGACTGAAATTGCTGGCGCTTTTTCGTGTTTCGTGTTGTTGGATTAAAATCGCGCAGCCGTGAAAATTGCTCGTTACGCACTTCGCACTGCAGTCGTAGTTAGTTTGGTCGATGGAAATGCTTTAACTATGATTTTGCTATGTGGCATGCACTAATTAAAGGCATCTTGTTAAAGAAGCTGGCAATTTAGTCGCTCTCTTTCAGATACATATATCAATACAAGTAGATCGCATCAACACAAGTAGCCTCTCTTAAGACTTACCATTAGAACGAAGAGCAGAAGTCGCAATAGCAACAACAGCAATAACTTAAGCTTGAACAAGAGCGAATAAAGTTATGTGGGTTGTGCGCTCTCTTAAATTTCGATGGCAGTTGCTGGAGAATGAGCGCATTCCTCTGCTATCCAAGTAGCTACTGCGAATTAATTTCGCCATTTAATTAAGCGTAATACAAACAGCAAAAGAGAATAAAAGATCGCTTCAACTCATACAGCGCTTCTTATTACGCACACAATGATGCGAAAGTGTAGATTTGAGTGGGGTTCATGATTGCCGTCTAATTTGGCGTGCTTAAGAGAAAGAAGCACAAAGCGCACAAAAGAATCATTAGCAACAACAAAGCGAAGGCGCAGCCACTTGCTTGCATATGCCCTCGTGCATGTGTGTGTGTAAGAAGGAGTAGTAAAGCAAGAGAGCGTAGCAGAAATTAGGTCGGCTTGCATTTTAAGCAGGCTGCACTATGCAAGTTAGTTCTCTCTTTGTGCTTGCAAAAATTGGCGGCATTGTGTATTGTGCGTCGTTGAATTTATTGTTGTGAATTAAATTGTTGTTTAATTGCTTGCAAATGTTAATATCCGCGAAGTATTTGATTTTATTAGTGTGGTGTTATTTAAAGTGTCGCGAAAAACGTATTTTTAAAGCAATTAAAATGTTTTTCTTTCGCTGCAATTAAATTTTTCGTGTGTGCAAAAAAAAAGAAGCAAAGTGCGTAACGGAAAAATATGACAATAAGTGCGAAAAGGATGACAGCATATTCGCGTGGGTAAGTGAAGCTTTTGTTTTCTTCGTAAAGCTATTAAAGCTCTGCAGAGCTGTCAGATCATGTCTTCTCTTGTCCAATGTCAAATGGCTGAGCACATATAACAGGGCTCGTTTCCCCCTCATTTTCTTGTTGTTAAGCATAACAAAAAATGTAAATTCTCGATGAAAATGAAAACATTTTAACAGTTGCTAATCGTTGGTCATGTCTTAACTGGCGACCTTTTAAGAGCTTAGCAGGCGGAGTGCACCTGTCCCCCCTTGCCACCCGCCCCCCCGCCTCTTGAGTATTATCACCCTCGCTGTAGCGAAAGCTTAGCGCTTTTTGTGTAAATTTATGCAGCTTCGAGGCCAATTTTCGCTTCGCACAATATTTGTCTATGGTTACACGCTTCGACAGCCAAAACTGTAAAGCAAACATGAATGGGATGATGCACCCCCCGCTCTCCTCTTCCACCTCTGCTCATCTCCTTCGCTGCCTGGGGCCTCAAACGCACTTTGTGCCCGCAAAAGTCCCGCGAGAATTGAGAAGAGCGACCCTTAAATGCTGTCGACAAACACAAGCACACACATACACACACAAACACATACACGTATGTATACAAGGCGTAAAATTGCGAGGCGAAATTGCTCTCAAGTGTTTGAATAATGGAAAATTATGAAAAATTATAACAACAACAACAACAGCAGCAGGAGGGAAGCAACCACCGAGCGGCGAGAGTTACGTGGGGCCGAGTTTGTGGGTTGAGGGGGGTGTTGAGTGGCCGTGTGAGATTTGCGGGCATTGCAGCAAAGTGGATAAGTAGAGTGAAGGGGGTGGAGAGGGGAAGAGGTCGGTGGTTTGTCCTCGGGCTAGTTTTCCTGCCCCTTGCTGTTGTTGCTGTGTCGGCTGCTTTTACGAAATTAACGAAAATCTGCTGATTCCAGCTCATTGCCATTTTAATTTCATTTGATTCAAACACTAAACAAACACTGTCGAAAAAGGCAGCGGAAACGAGAAGGGAGCATTTCATGTGGGCGGGCGCGAATAAATAAATGTGTTGTTCCTGCTGAGAGTGCAATAATAAAAATATTGTAATAATAATCACAATGATAGCAGCAGATTGTGATTGCCTAATTGCTGCACCGCAGGTGGCCCAGATCCCAGATACTTAGATAGATAGAATGCCGTCGCCAAGCCACTTGATTGTGCAACTTCAAAGCGGCAACAAAGATAGAGAGAGAGAGAGAGAGTTTGTGATTGAGCCCTTTTCTTGTGCGGGCGCAAATCCTGCCACGAAGATCACAATGGAGATGTGCGATGAGTGTGCACATTCCTGTTTGGATCAGAGACGACCCTTTTGAGTGCGCCCAAGACAAAAGCAACATAAATATTTGAGCATAGACGAAGCCAGAGAGAGAGAAAGAGCGAGAGACTTTAGAGAGATGATTACTAATTTCTCCTGGCGACGACGAGCAAAGATAAATATTTGCGCTGCGCTCGAAGAGTTTATTGACTTGGCCACGGCTTTAACTACGAACTGGGCTTGATGTTGACCAAGATGATGACGAAGAAGACGCTTATATTGAGGCTGCTGCTACTGATGATGACGACGACAACGACAACGACAACGATGAGCGGGAATCTGAAATCGAAATCACCTCAATCACTTGAGCTGCGGGATTAGGCGTATTTGAGTTTGCACGCATCAGCAAGCAGAAGCAGAAGCGAGAAGAACTCAGCCAGATCTAAACTGATCTGATCTGTGTGGTCAACTCTCTCGCTGCTACCGGGAGCAGCTACTGTTTTACCCGTTAAAAGGCAGACAGAGCGACAGAGACGACAGACAACAGACGGACGGGGCAGCGGAGAGACGGCAGCGACACTCGAGTGTCTAAATAAAAATAATAATTGTAAATGATGAAGTCAAAATAAGCAGATCATTTAAATGGCGATGGGAACTCGTTGCGCATACGCAGAGTATGACTGTGATTGTGATTGTTGTTGTTGTTGCTGTTGCTGCTGTTGCTGTTGCTGCTCTTGCTGTTGTCTTAGGCAAGATTTTCAATAATTATTGCCACTTATGGCATTGCCAGAGGCAGAGCACAAAGCATAGAGTGTAGAGCTGCCGGACGCGGACGCGGACATGGGCGGAGTGGGCTCAAGTGGCAACACTTGGCATGCAAATATGCTAAACAGTAGCAGCAACAACAGAGAGTGGCTCATGGAATGGTCAGTGGAGTGGCCACTGGCCAGAGAGTGAGAGGCAGTTGTTGCTGGATGGAGGAGACGCCGCTCAAGTTGATTATGCTGCTTAAGTCAATGACGAGCAAATGACGGAACGACGATGACTGCGCACAAGATTTGGGATTGGGATCGCGATTGTTTTGTGGCTAGAGAGACTTGCAGATGAGGTTTTGTGGCTTGGGGATTTGCTTGTCGATGTCGCTGTTGCTGTTGCTGTTGCTGTTGTTGTCGCTGTTGTCTGTCAAAGACAAGTTTCAAGTCTCTTGCTTGTATGTTAATTAAGCGATGGCTTCCCCATGCCACCTTTCGACTTTTGTGATGCAGCATATTTCTTTCTTTTTTTCTTTTTCTCGATAGTTTTCCCAATTTCAATTAGGCTGTTAAGAAATTTATCAACACGCAACGAACGCATTGGCAATCGTGATGCCCAAACTCCCATTCTGATCAATCAGCCTGGGAATGTCCTAATCCGCTTAGACCGCCCCGCGGTTAAATTGTCGCCTAGTTTCAGGTGGTAAGTGGCTGTTCCTGTGAAGGCGTCAACATGCCCCGCGGCCTTAATTCACATTAGAGTTGAGCGTCTAAATGTCGTGAGTTGTCTTAAGCTCGATGGCAAACATTGAGAGCAGCTCTTTCCCTTGTTCTCCTGCACACACGCAAATGTCAACATTGTTGCACTTGGCGTGCTTCTGTCCGGGGGCGGAACATCGATAAGGGGTAAGAGGAGGGGGTAGTTGACTGTTTCGAGATTAAACAGTTTGACCGGCAGGCAGCATATTGCCAAGGCGACAACAACAAGCGGCGGTAATCCTTATCAAAGACGCTTTACAGCAGGCCCAAAAGCTCGCCAGGCAACCAGCTCACAACCCTCCCCCTCTTTTGGCTTTGATTATCAACAGCAACAACAACAACAACAGAACAGGGACAACAAAAGGCGTCGCTATCAGCGCCATCAATAAATTGCTTACAAATTAAATTGTCAACTTTTTGTCGTTTGTCGTTGTCGTTGTCGTTGCGCTGAAACCTCATCGAGTTTTCCTCTCTTGAGTTCTGTTTGTTTGTTTTCTGTTTGCTTTCGGGTTTCCGCGACACTAATGGACTTTCAATTGCAACCACCAAGCAGCAAACAACAGTCAAACATCTCAGATTTGCTGCTGATTTGCCTAATGTGCTGAGTCTGAGTCTGATTCTGATTCCGAATCGGAATCTCAATCCGCGTTCGGGTCTCGGGGTTGCTTGTAAGCGCACCCCGGGGTAGGCTTTGCTTAACGCTCAAAGAGGGCGGGGGGAGGCAGAAGAAAAGCAGCCTGTGTTTACATTGGCAATGATACAGCATAACCTCAAAGTTGAGGACCATGGCGTGGCCCATTACTCAAATTAAGTGAATCAGAACAGGGCATTGTTTTGCTTTCGGACGGAAGGAAGGAAGGAAGGCAGGAAAACCGACAAATGCTAAACGCTGGCAACTAAATAAACATTCAGAAATTCTCAGAGATATCGCGAAAGTGAGAGAGAGATAGCAGGATGAATTGGGGGCAAATGGCATTCGATTGGCTTCGCTGGCGGTATTAAAGCGAGCGTGAAATTATCAAGGATGCTCTGATTAATTGTGGTTAACCCAAAAGTATCAATTCTCTCTCCCCAATGGTGGGAATTTGAACTTACCTCGACACGCTCCTCCTTGAGGTCCACTTTGAGGGCGAGTTGTTCGCGTAGCACAACGTCAGGATAGTGCGTCTTGTCGAACGTCGCTTCCAGTTGCTCCAGCTGCTCCTCGGTGAAGATGGTGCGATGGCGGCGCTTGCGTTTCGGTGGCGGCCCATGTCCCAGATGGCCGAGGCCCAAGTGATGCTGAGCATGATGAGAGAGATGGGAATGCGGATGAGCGTGCGGATGGTGGGGATGGTGGCCATGGGCGCCGAGTCCAGCGGCGGCAGCTGCCGCGGCTCCGTGTCCACTGACGTGCGCCTGCATCTGGGCGGCGGCGACGTGGGCAACGGCCGCGGCATGCATGTAATTGGGATAAAAGTTTGGGTAGGCAACTGTAAAAGGGGCAGCAAGAAGAAGAAGAAGAAGAAGAAAGTCAGCTTGAAATTCATATGTGAAAGTTGGAAAAACAATCGCGAGGCAATCCTTAAAAATGCGCATAACAAAGCCGAAAAAAATACACAAGCGAAACATCCATTTCATTTTCCAATTTCCATTTCCGCATCCGCTGGTCGTTTACTGTTTACGGTTTTTTCCGTCCCCCACGGATACAAAAAAAAAAAACCTGAACGCTTTTAATATTCATCCACCGAAAAGTCGGCTGGCGGAGACTTTGAATTTGAATGCGGTTGAGGATGCGATGTCGAGAAGATTTTGCATAAAAATGTGGCCAGAAATGCACGCTTGAATCAACATAAGACCCAGTCGAGTGACTGACTGCCAGAGTTCCCGAATGAGCTCCCTGACTTTCTCCCTGACAGCTTCACTGACGACCTCACACTGATTTACCCCCCAGCATCCATCGACCGTCAATGCAAATCCTCTCGGAAAGGAATATAAAATCATCTTTCACGGATCAATGGCTAATTACGAATAATGCCATTCAGGAAAGAAGGTTGGTTACATGCTTCATGGGCGGATGAGTAGCTCAATAGCTGAGTGAGCGATAACTCCTTAAGGTGCTTGCTAGCTTAGATTTGAACGTTACTTACCTAGGAAGTCCGAGGGCGAGGCTGCAAAGCCGCTGGCCGCCGCTGCCGCCAGATGTCCGAGATGCAAGCCGGGATGCTGCAGCATAGCAGGAACCCTTTGCGGTCGAATGGGGCTGGCGGCGGCACTCGAACTGGAGTTGGAGTTGGGCGAGGCAGGAGATTCCGTGCTGCGTTTTCCAATGCCCAGGCCCAATGTGAGGTTGCCATTGAGGCTGCTGCTGTTGTTGTTGTTGTTGTTGTTGCTGATGATATTATTATTGCTGTTGTTGTTGGCGCTGTTGCTGTTGTTGTGGTTGTGGTTGTTGCTGCTGTTGTTAGCGGCGGCGGCAGCAGCTGCCACGCTGCGGGAGCCGAGAATGCTGTCGATGGTGAAGAGCGAGGCAGCAGCCGCAGATGCTGCGGTTGGTCCGTTGACGCCGCGAGGACGCTCCTCGTCCAAGATGGTCACACCGGACTGCGAACCGTCATCGGAGGAAGGAGTCTGCGACTGTGGTTGCTGTTGCTGCTGCTGCTGCTGTTGCTGTTGTTGTTGCAGCACCGATTGCAAACGCTGGCCAAGATAGCCGCATTGTTGAGAGTTGAGCAGCATGGCGGTGGTCAGATGGTAGGCAGCGTTGCTCGCGTTGTTGGCGGGGGAGCGGGAGCGTTGCAGCTGGCGAGGCGGTTGCTGCGGCTCGCCAAGATCGCTGGCACAGCGCTTGAGCACGTAGCCCGCCGGCGGAGAGTTCGTCTCGACCATGTGGGAGCTGTGGGCGTGGAGGGGCGGCGTGGGCGGTGGTGAACCGGGTGAGGGGCTGGGCGTGCTCACGACGGTGATCTTGAACTTGGAGGTGGTCTTTGAGCTGGAGCTGGTGTCGCTGCTGCTATTGGCGCCGCCCGTCGCAAGCTGCGACGGCGTTGTCCACAGTGAGGACAGAATCTTGGCGAATTGGGCGGGCTGGCGGAGGGTGTAAAGGGTGTAAAGCACACGCGACACTTGGTCACACTTGGTCACACACACACACACACGCACGAGAGGAAGGCACGAAGACACACACACTCACACACGCGACGAGATTGTTGGCCACGCTTAACTGTTAATTTGAATGTGAATCTGAATTTGAATTTCAACTGAATTGCAACTCTCGAGACGCTGAACTCTGCTGAACTGTTTTAAACTGCTTCACTGAACCCTTCTTGTTCGTTCGAGGTGCGAAACTGTTGTGAATGCCCGTCGTTCTATGACGGAGGCGGCGACGTCAGCAGCTGTAGCAGCAGTAGCAGCAGCAGCAGCGCGGCAGCAGCGACAGCGACGTACACACGACAAGTTGCCAAGCACGTTTCGTACGTTCGCTGACTCTCGCACACACACACACACACATGCCAGCAAAAGAGAGGCGCAACTCTCTCCACTCACACACACACACACAAACACACGGCAGACATTTTGGTGAGCTGGCCAATCAGCTGGCAGCTTGGATTAGTCAAGTCCACGCCCTTGCCCGCGCTCTCTGCTTGCTTGCCTGCTCTCTCTCTCTCTCTCTCTCTCTCTCTCTTTCTCTCTGTGTGTGTCGTTCTACTCTTGTTGTTGGTGGTGGTGGCTGCCATGGTGGACGCCCTCTGGGTGTCGTTGTCTGTGTTGCTGCTGCTGCTGCTGCTGCGACATCTTCAGCGTTATCACAAAGATGGCGCAGATACTTTTACTCATCCGTCTCTCTGTTGGAGTCCCCCGCTCTCCTGCTCCCCATCACGTGCTGAGACGTGGGCGTGTTGTTCTCTCTCTCTTTCTCTCTCTCTCGCTCTGCTGGATTTCTTTTTATTCCATTTCCCTTCTGACAGTTATTTATACAGATAAAGTCATCACTGACAGCCCCCGCGGCCCGCGTGACAGAGATAGCACTACGGGCACTCGCTGTCCTGCTCGCTCTTACAGCGAATGGCATAAAAATGTTGCCGATGATGCTCGTAATGTGGAAATTATGTGTTGGAGTTCGCGCTGCTGCTGTCAGCTGGGCCAAGGGGGTGAGGGTGAGGCTGAGGAGGTGAGGCGGTTTGGCTGGAAGTCGGCAGAAGCGACAACAGCGACGACGACGACGACGCTGCGCTGCGTCGCATCTTAAGAAGATAATGACTAAATTAATGCTTTTATGTTTTTGGCAACACATAAACATCATTATGCGCTCAATCCTCGCTCGGGCGTCGAACGACGGACGCGGCGCACGCCGAGCGCATCCTCATCCTGCACCCCCTTCCCCTCTTCCACTCATCGAGCTGGGTGGCAGCTTCTTCTTATGTACTGCTGGCTGATGGAGGCAGCGGCGTATATAGAAAGACAGAGCTGCAAAAGTGTTGGACAATTTCCTGATTAATTGGAGCGAGACAGGAAGGAAGGAGCCACAGAGAGAAAGGGAGAGAGATAGAGAGAGAGAGAGAGAGAAAGCAAGAGCACAGAGAAACTAGAGTGCATATATCTCAATGTGTGTGTGTGTTTGTCCACATTTGTGACACTGTGAAAATATTTTAATCTAAAGTTTCCACATCAAACATGCCCAAGTGCAAATCCTAAATTTCCCTCGGGCTTCGCAACAAATGCAGCAAGAGCAGAAACTAAGCTACGTCTAATGATAAATGCAACAGGGACACGACGAATACGGTCACACTGCGCAGGAGGGGAACACAAGGGAGAGCTAGCTGGATATGTATCCAACTGATTAGGAGGGGACGCCGCGTTGCCTGTAAAAGGATGAAAGGATCTGGAGCTGGGCGACATGTGCGACATTGTCGACTCTATTGTCGAATGTTGCCAATGCTTTTAGAAATTATTGAATAATTAAGCAAGCCAGTCAACGGCAACAACTGAGCTCCATTGGAGCGTTAATAGTCAGCGAGAGAAGGGAACAAGGGGTTAAGGACGATAACTGTTATTTGTTTTTGCTCTGAACTTCTTACATGGCAACATGAGGCGAGAGGGAGAAGGAGGAGGAGGAGGAGAAAGAGAGGACTACCGACGGGAATTGGGACACTCGCCACAAACTCACATTCTCAACTTAAGCTGGCATGGCTGCCTTGCTGGTTAAGCTCCAAAGTTGAGCTTCATCCTGCTACTCTTTGCCTCCACTTTGTTTTCTGTTTGTGGTTATTTTTTCAACGATTTTTTCGCATTTTTTAGTTGATTTTTTTGCGAGTTTTGCGAGTGCAAAACTTTCGACTCGCTTTTTGTTTTAGTTCGTAGATTGAATTTTAAATAACAAATTAAATTAACTCGACTAAGTATTGTGCGAGAGAGTTGACTCGTGTATTTGGCATCCTGCGAGTCCCGCGTCCTGCGTCCTGCGTCCTGCATCCTTGGCCGGGAAAAAGTTCAATTGGCAAAGGACTGTGTAAACACTGCGGAATAAAAGGTTTTTCTACTTTTCCAACTCAACTCAAGATGGGGGCAAGTGTTCTACTTCTTCTCTCTCTCTCTCTGTTCCTCCTCATCATGATTTTTATTTCGATTTCTGCCATTTCTTTTCTCGATGCTGATTCTGATTTCGAATTCGATTTGTTTCCTTCGCTTTGCTTTGCTTTGCTTTGCTTTCTACTCGCAATAATGGCGCCGACGGCAATTTTTCGTTTTCCGTTGTGCGAAATTAGAAAAGTTTCTTTTCCTGATTGCTTTCTCAGCATAGACCACAAAGGGGGAGGGATGTGTGTATGTGTGTATGTGTGTGTGGGCTTTGGGTATTTGTCTTGTTAAAAATTTAAGCGAATTTCGCAGACGAGCAGAAGCCAAAAGCGTTCAAATCGCCAATTGAGAAATTGAAATCGCAAAATTAAAATCAAAATCAAAATAACATAATCAACAACAGAAGCAGCAAATAACAGTGGAAGTCTTCATTCAACTCTTGGCCTGCTGCTGACATTGATATGTTAATCAAAAGTTGGACCCATTGCCAGCTAATCCTCGACAGCAGCGGATAAGGAGCAACCCCTGGAACGGAGCTGAGATGATGTCGATCCCGTCACACCGGTTTTTCGAATCGTCGTCAATTAATGTTTAATCCAAATATCGCTTGATGCGATGCGATGCGACGCAGAAAGAGAAGCTATAGCAATGGCAGTCGCATCAAGGGATCAGGGCAGGGATCAGTATTCGGATCAGGGTAATCTTGCGATATGCGTAAGCGTGCAAATTGCCATGATTACGCATGCGCCACTGATGACGAGGATGAAGACCAGGGCGATGATTGGGAAGCAGAGCGAGAGGGAGAGAGACAGCAGCAGCTGCTGCCTGCAGGGATTAAACTGATTTAAAATACATGAGTGTGAGAGAGAGCGAAACAACAACAAAAGGTGCAATAAAACCAAACGTGCGGCCAACGTGAAATGAAAACTCAAAACTGGATTCGGGATGGAAATTGAGAAACGAGAGTAATGCGAAAGCGGGGTGAATGAAGCGGGGCGTGATCAAGCCAAAATGGTTGCCAGCAATTAACAACAGCGTGTTTGCCGATCAACAAAGCAACAGCAACAGCAACAGCAAGAACAACAACAACGACAACAACTGGGAATTGGGAGCGAGAATTGAGAGCTGGGAATTGGGAGAGCCGCAACAGCTGCCTCTTCGGGTTTTTCTCTCTCCACGAGAGAGCAAATAAGTCCACACTTTGTTTACCTCTGGGTCACTTTTGATAGACAAATTGAGGACAGTTCTTATAGATTGAGGTTTGAGAGCAATAGAATCGATTTAGATATGCTATTTAGTTTGATTTATGCTTAGAGTTATGTTTCCTCTTTCTTTCTATAGGGAGGAGTGACTTGTTTCCTCTAAAAGTCTTTAATCCATTTATTATATATTTTCGAAATTCATTAAACTATTGAGGAATTGGCCTAGAATTCAACTTATTCTCATTACAATCGTTCTGCTAATATTTTTTGTTACAGCACGTTGTTTTCTTGTTTTTATAAAGCAAGTTTATTTTAGTTTTACTTCCTTTTATTTATTAATTTCATTTTAGCCCAAGAGAAACAATTGCAATATTTCTTCAATCGCCATTTAATGCTAGTTTTAAACACTGTTCCTTTCTTTAATATTATGTATTCTACAAGTTGGCCTCTTTTAATCTAATCTTTAGGCGTGTCTTGGGCAATCTTTTTTAATAATTAATAATTATGAAATGTAAATGTTTGGACTTCCGTGGGGTTCATTGTCTCTCCTGTCATAATTTTTGATTTGTTGATTTAATGCGTAATTATAAATTTAAATTATGTGCCCTTTGGGGAGGTAAATATTTAGGCAGAAATTTTTGGCAAGCCGAAGACGTGAATAAATCATAAGTCAGGAGTGGAATTTGAAGCAGTGAATTACTTCAACTCAATTAATTAGTCGAGTCGAGTCGAGTCGAGTTGAGCTGAGCTGAGTTTGCCCGGGACAAGTTTATGTCCTGAGTTGCCTTCTATTTGCCTTAACTCTTTCTTGACAAATCGCACAATCAGAGAGGCAGAATTGCGAGTGTTGCACATGCCACATGCCGCACCTTTGACAAAGGCAGCAGCCGCCACAGCCAAATAGAGTTTGCTTCTATTTCTTGCTTTATTTTTTTGGGCGCAAATTGGCAAACAAACAAACAGCGAACAACAACGACAAAATAGACAAACGAAAGGATTGCCAAGGGAGAAGGAGAAAGTAGTTCCCGAAGCGAGAAATGCCAAAGGAGCAGACGGAGGAGGACGAGGAGGAGGAGGAGAAAGTAGCTCCTCCAAGCCAAGACTCTTTTGAGCTCTGGCTGCTGCTTTTCTCTGCTGTTCTCGCTGCGTGTGGTTTGTGTTTGTTTTCACAATTGTCGGAGCTGAGTCCCTCTCTCTCTCTCTCTCCCTTTCTCTGCTATTGTCGCGTTGTGTTCGTGGTGTTTTCTTGTTATCCCGTGTTCTATTTTGCCCATAAAAAACAATGCCAACACAATGGCCTGAGCCTGGCATTCCAACGTTACTGCTTTCCCGCATTGCATTCCCCTGCTCTTTTCCCGAGCTCCTCTCTGCCCTGCTCTATTATTAAAGTGATCGTTTCTCTGGTCGCTTTTCAATTGACCGTACAAATCGCAACAAGGCTCAGCCGGGATAAGCCCTGTTGTTGTACCGAAACAGAGACAGAGACAGAGACAGAGACAGATCCATGACAAGGCTCCCTCGATACCTCGATTAGGTTTTTGCGCTCTGCTCTTTTCTTCACACGCCTCTCTCGCTCTCTCGCTCTCACTCTCTCCTTTCGTCTTCTTTATGGTGATCGCTGATGCGCATTTGATTGCTGCTGCCTTTTTTCTCTTTACGCCGGACAAAGCGTGCCTAAGTCCTTGGAAAATCGTTTTTTTTGTCTCTGCCGCTGCCTTTTTTTATTTTTTCAATTTCCTGCAACTAATTGCGAGAAAAATCGTTAATGCCTGGCAGAGATTATTAAGAGCTCAACTATGGACTTGGCCATAACATATCGTAAACACTTCATCTGCAGCTTGAGCTGAGTTCGAATCGGAATCAGAATTAAAGTCCGAGTTCGATTGCCAGTTGGCTGCTGGCTGCTGGCTGCTGGCCAAAGGGTGTGAAGTAGAAGGCGTCGCGCGTCCACTTGAAAATCTCGTTATCCTGTCAACGCCAGAGCAGCCACTTGGCCGCGAAACTGACGAGTCATCAGCGGGGCAAAGAGTCCGGGGGGAATGTCATCAAGTGCTGCTCCAGCAATTGGCAGCTGTTTCGCTGGTATCGCTTACACAGCCGCAGATGACAAGAAGAAGAAGAGAGAGACAGCGACCGAGGACGGAACGAGGACATTGAGATGAATGAAAATAGCAAACAGTTGCCCGCCTACTACAACCACCAAAACCCGAACAAACTGGATCAGCAGCCGCAGCTCCTTTTGTGCCTTTTGTTTTGCGACAAGCTGCTGCTCGGTTGCTGCTCCTTGGGTTGGGCTTAGGACGCGTGGCTAAAGCACAAACCGAGGCACTCAAACGCCTCGGCGGGATTCATTGTTTTGAGATCAATTTGCAACTTAATTGAAATCCATTTAAAGTAATGAGAGTTACTAACTTGCCTACTTTTCTCATATCCCTTTTTCACCGACCTCTAACCCGACTGCTAACCCAACCACTCTACCCTTTCTCTTGTGGCTAGTCCGCCCTGGGCCTCGGCTGATCCTCAGCTCAAGAATTATAATCCTCGTGACTATATATTCTACTATATATACCTGCTGCTCATCCTCGGCCCAGATCAATTTGCGACCTGAGCGAAGCCAAATTGTCATTTCGCCAGTTTTGCACTCGCGGGTATACAAGAATAATCATATGCGCCCGACTCCGACTCCGACTTCGACTGCGACCTGGAGTCGAGCAACAGCATTATCCCGATGGAAAAATATGCAAAAAACAAGTGAAAAAGCTGCAGTTGATGCTGTCTGACTATCAAATACCCGTTGCACACTTTTTGGGGCAATAAGTGATTGTCAATTTTAATTATGATTTCTGTTAGTAATTTCCTTGTTTAATCATTTATGTAAAGATTGCATATTAATCATCTTGACTGAGATGAGCTATACCCTTCTACCTTACTGCTGCCGGGTATAAATATGCAAAGATTGCCAAAAAATGGAGTGTAGTGGAGGCAAGTCCATTAAAAGGGAATAAGTGCGTGCAAATCCTGGCCGGCGGATGTTTTTCATATTATCAGCGCATATTACTTCATCGAAAATGAAAAAGCTCTTCAACCAACCTCCTCCCCCCCTTCCTCCTTGCCAGGAGTTGGCAAAGTAAACACATGTGGAGTGCTCAGAGTGGAGAAGGCGCTGAGCTAAAGGCGGATTGTGGATTGCTTTTTACGGTCATGTCCACGCGTCCCCTTTCCACGCCCTCGCCCACGCCCTGCAAATAGACAGAGAGTGAGAAAGAGATAGAAAGTAAGAGAAAGAGAGAGAGGACACACATAAGTTGATCCCTTGTAAATCTCTAAATTGTTTTATGACCATATTGGAAAAGTAGGTGTAAACCTAATTTTCCTTTATGTGGTGCGCGACCTGCGCCCGTTCAAAGTTCATCGCAGAAAGGACACAGGAAAGACACCAGCTACCAGATACCGCAGTCGATTGTTCTTCCGGCTAGCGAGTGCGCAGCAGGATGTCCACTCAATACTCAATCGACCGGCCGCTTGCGCCTTTGTTTGGCCGCTTGTGCTGAGCCTCATTTAAATCATACCGCTGGCCAATTTGCATTCGCACCACAAGCAAATTGATCCGCCCTAATCCAAGCACAACTCAGGCCAGGCCAACTCGAACGTAGCTCAACTCCTTCTACTTCTCGACCCCTTGCCTAAGCACTCGCTGGATTTCCATGTGCATTTTAAAATTTTAGTTTTGAATGGAAAAGAAAAACACTACAACAAACACGCTGCGGGTTTGGCTCTCCGCTCAGGCCTTCTCGGCTTCACGTGCTCTGCAAATTGAATTCAGTCATGACTGACTACGTCTAAAAGGGATTTTGAAAGAGGGATAATTATGCTTACGTAACGCCATTTAGCATTTAAATTTGTAATTTATTTTATTCAAGGGTAAACGCTTTTCGATAAGAGTTAACGTTTTTATATTCTATTAAAGAAAATTTAATTATCGCCCTAGAAATTTCATCAAATTGAAATTATATGAGTCAACGGCAAGCTTTCAGTTTTATATGACAAGTATGTCAAATTGAAAAGCTGTTGCTGAAATCTACTTAAATGTATATAAAAAGTATAGTTTAGTTTTTATTATGTTGTGCATATTTCTTGTTTTCAATTGCAACATAATCAATTTTAAATTTTCCGGCTGCGAACTAGCGCCATCTGTGGCTCAGTGTTCTTTTTTGCAACCTCTTGGTTGTGCAAACTCGCTCTGACTATCTGGCAACGCCACAGCGAACAGCTGAATTGCGAACACAGCTGGCCACTTGTACAATCGATAGAAACAACATATCGATAACGTGAGCGTGCACAAGCAAAACTGCAGCAACTCAATTAAATTGTAAACAAAAATGCGTAGCACATGAAACATTTTTAAACAAAAAGAAAACAACAAGTTATGGAAATGGGCAGACTGAAGAAGCGACGCAAGCAGCGCAAGCGAAAACACAAGCGAGGCAAGCAGCGGGCAACATCTGCGGCAAGAGCACCGAGACAACAGCCGCTGGGCGAGATCTGGAGCAGCACTTACAAGGATTTAATGGAATGGCACCAGCAGCAGGTGCTCAACTTCTGTGGCATGCAAGAAGAGAGCTCCGCAGCGGAGGAGGAGAGGGAGGAAGAAACAAACGTGGAGTTGGAAGAAGTGGACGCGGACTATTTGAGCTTCTTGGAGGTTACCCTGAAGCATCAGCGGGAACTGCAAGAGCTGCGTGCCGCAGCAGCTGTTGAAGCGACCGAAATGACTGCTGCAGCTTCCGCAGAGACTTGATCAGATGCTTTATGTCACCATCCCACCGAATCTCTATTCTAAGATTAGTAATAAGAAAGTAACAAATGTTTGGACACTAGTAAATGCTGCCAAGTGAGCAGGCGCCTTAAGCACTCCAAAGCGTGGGCGTTGCGTGAGCTAACTGTAAATGCAAGGGAAGAAGAAGGTGCAGCAACAGCAGCTGCTTCTCGGAACTTTGCCAGGCTAATGAAGTTGTGTGTGAATGATTCAAGAGACAGACGCACATTAAGCCGACCAAGACAAATGCGTGCTCATTTGTCTTTGGCGCATTTCACGGCTACAAAGAAAGCTTCAAATTGGGACTCGACTTGGTGCTTGGTGCTGGGTTTTCATCAGGCGAAATGTATAACAACAGTGTGAATTTATACAGAACTCCATTAAACTGGCCAAGTGAGATGGAGAAGGTGGAGCAGGCGGCTCTCTCATTGTTCGAGTGGGTCATCAGCTGGCCAAAGCATTGTCTGCTGGCAAGTGGGCGTGGCAGCGGCATTAGTTGCCGCATTGTGCCGCATTTCGACAGAAAAACCTAATTAAGTTATTCGCGCTGCAGCCAAAAGAAAGGCATCTTGGAGTCCAAGACTTGTTTTTGTTTTTTTTTTTTTAGGAGCTGCACATGAAACCAACACCTTCCCTGACAATAGCCGCAGGTGTCGCCAGCGATCTTTCTATGGCGCATAAATCATTGAGTTGGGCGATTGAGTCTCAACTTTTCTGGGCGAAATAGAAAGTTGGCAATGGCTGAAGGATTCCCATTCCAAACTCCCTCTCTCTCGCTCTCTTTCATTCCTTTTTTCTCTTTCTCCATCGTCTTCTTAAAATGGCTGCAACTCGCAGCAAGGCAACAGCTGTGTGTGAAGCGAAGGCCTCTAATTAAATGGGTGTAGCTGCTGAATGTTGCTAATAACCAACAGGGCAACAGCAGAAGCAAAAGTGAAGAAGGAGGAGATGAAGATGGAGAAAAAGAAGCGGAACGAGGAGCCAACGATGTGGAAAACAAACAAGGCAAACCCAAAGGGCTGCTTCGACTTCGGCTGCTGTTGTTGCCACCTGTTGCTGTCTCGCTCGTCGTGGTGTTGGGGCGACGCCATGTTGCTGCCGCTGCCGCTGCCGTTGCTACTGCTGGATTTAGCATGCGAGACGACAACACCCCCAACTGCAGTTATGTGTATCTGGCTGGGATCTGCGAGAGATCTGATCTGATGTATTATGCATATTTTATGACAAACGAGCAGCAGCAAACCTGCTGCTGTGCTTTGGCTGCTGCTGCTGCTGGAGGCTAAACGAGCCCAGAGAGATCGCAGACCGTGGTCGGAGGACTGAGCTCTGAGTACCGAGTACCGAGTACTGAGGCAGGTGGCATGGCATGGCTTGAAGTGGCTGACAAATTGTTGCCTACAAATCAATTAAATTGCTAATGCGCCGCGACAACAAACAAAACGCCAACAACAGTAGCAATCGCACCAACAACAGTAGCAACCACAACACCACGACAGCAACAACAACAACAACAACAACAAAAGCTTTGGCAAATCGTGTATTAGGCTCACAATTTAATGGAGCCACATTCCAGAGCCATTGTCGTCGTCGTTGCCAGTGCCGCCAAAGCGACCACAAGAAATGCATAAACATATTGCAGATTGCTGTTGTTTCTGTTGTTGCTCTCTCTCGTTGTTTTTTTTTTGGCCTGGCCTCAGCAATAATAAGGCGACCGTGCCCCGCCTCCCTCCTCCACACACAGCCACCCACTAAAGAGAGCCACGGACAATAACAAAAGCCACTCACAAGGGCAGCAACCAAGTGCAGTCAGTCGAAGACACTGCGGGCAACTTGGATTTGGACTTTATGCTGCGCCATAATTGCAAATAAATTTAATAGAATTTGGGAGAGGGAAGCAATCAGAGAGGTGAACAATGAGCTAGAGTTCGAGAACAATTGTGAAAGACAGTAAATTAGAGAGAGAAAGAATGTAGAGTAGAGTTTGGCAAGGTAAGGAGTTAAAGGAGAAAAAAATGTAAGGTTTAAAGCTAGTATATTGTGCACTCTATAGTATATTTTGTATCTTTTATGACAGTCTGGTATATTTCAATATTTATGGTATATTTTGAATGTCGTACTAAATCTATATAAAAAAAATATTTTGTTTTTTTATGGTATATTAATTTAGCATATGTTTGAATTAATACTCCAATGTTTGGCTTTTATCTCAAAGTATCTCAAAGTCGAGCTCACTCGTTTGTAGTTTTCTTTATTATTATTATTTTATTGAAGGTCACAAACTGCAAGAAGCATATTTGAAGCAATTCTTTAGATTGTTTTATTTATATATATTCAAATAACATATTTCTTGAATTATTTCTTTTTATAATTAAAATTCATTATTATTCAAATGGATAATTATCATTGGATACCTATGCAGATTATGATTAATCATAATTCTTCTTAATTTACAGACCTATCAACTTATCTGTGATGACTACTTCGACTTTCCAGCGAGTAAGAGGTTAGATTTTCAATATCAATTCTATAATATAACAATTATTTTGCAATTTACGACCAAATTTCTTATTGATCTACACTTAAAGTGTCTGTGGTTAGTGTTTATTATTATTATTATTATTTGTAGTTGTCGCCAATGGGGGAAACTGGTTGCTCTATCGATGTTGGTGTTGTTGGTAACGTGTAGCAAGCATTGCGGCACGTAGTATGTGAGTTTTCTGTTAGCGGAGCGGAGGCTCCACGGAGAGAGCCTGTCCAAATTCATTCAATTCAAAACTAATTCGCGTCCAGTTTCGAGTTGCACGCGTGTCGCAGTCGCAGTCTCTCTTTCTCTTTCTTTTGGTGTGTGTCTATCTCTGTCTGAGTACTCGTATTTCTATTTCTATTTGTTTTTTTGTGTGTTTGCTGTGCTCGCGTATCGTTTTTTCGTCTGTCGTTCTCCATTTGTCGCCTGGCACTTTTCTAGCTGCCAAACGGCGCTTGTTGCATGTGGCAAGTGGCATACATAGAAAGGGAGAAGTCGGATGAGGAGGAGGAAGCGTGAGAGAGCCAGAGCAGAGTGAGGTACAAACTGCGCTTGCGCACGCGTTCAATTAGTTGCAAATTGCAAATCGTGCGGCGCATGCGCATGCGTCCGATGTCGCCGCGTCCAGTGGCAACAACATGTTGCTGCCGTAGTCTGGCTGCTGCGTGGCGGCAACAGTTGCTAATGTGTTGTCAACAGAACTCGCGTTGACAGCAGAATCGAAAATATTTCATTTCAAATTTGTGGCAACTGTTAGAAAGAGAGGGAGAGAAAGAGAGCTGCAGCTATCGATTGCAGTTTCAGTTGCAATAGTTGTTGCTGGCGTTTTAATTGCGAGTGAAAACGGGGCAATGTCAACTAGCAACTGGCAACTGGCAACTTGCAACAGCCAATGGCTGAGTTATGGAATAGACCTTGAGACGACAGCATCCTGTAGTCCACTCCATTGTCCACTTTCAGCTCGTTCTAAGCGAAAGCGCTGCTCGTAACTCAGCAGCAACATTTGCATCTGCAACTGCAGCAGAAGCAGCCACAGAAGCAACCACAGAAGCAACATAGCATTGAATTCTTGTTCAGATTGCAATTTTTGTCATTTTGTGTTCGTTGAGTGAATGATAACTGACAGCTGAACAGCTCTTTCCCTTCTTTACCTCGCTTCGCTTCGCTTCTCTTATCGTCAGCAGCAACAACTTGGATGTGGCCCTGGACTCTTCTTCTGTCTCGCTGTCTGTTCGCCTGTCGATGTTGCAGCATCCTGAGGGCACTTTTTGCTCCGGCCAAAGGTAAATGTCAATAAATATTGGCAATGCTCCTTCGAACCAGACGCTGTCATTGTCATGGCCATTGCTGTTGCTGCTGTTGCTGCTGATGTTGTTGCTGCTGTTTGCAAGTTCAACTCTGCGGAATGCCTCAATGAGGTTCAACTCTGACTGCAACTGCAATTGCAACTGGAGCTGGAGCTCGTTACCCAATCGCTGAGCTGAGCTGAGCTGAGCATAAATTCTATCAAGCAGCAAATGGAAATATTAAGAAAATTTAGATGTTGAGCCACAAAAGAAAACAGGGGAAAAGCTGAAGCTTTTGTTTACGCGTCTCAAAGCAACCGCCGACAATTTGCGCTAGAGTCAAAGGGCTAGGCCAACAACAGCTCTATCTGCAGTGGGAGATGCTTCAGAGGCTGAGAGGAGAGAGAGAGAGCGAAAGCGGTGGGGGAGGGGGAGGGGGAGGCTGAAGGTGGAGTGCAATGCGAAACCAACCGCAGTGTAACATACATCATTTTCACACCGAAACGCAATTGATGATGAGACCACGACGACGATGGCGATGGCGTTGAAAGGAAACCTGTGGCAAACCTCAAGGCGAGAATTATGAGCGACAACAACAGCAACAGCAACCACTGATGTTGGTGGCGCAGCAAATGACTTTGAGCTGAGAATTTGCAGCTAATAATTTACACAAAAGCGTTTTTAATCATCCAACGGCAGCCGAGGGAAGCGTTTCCACCGACCATGGCCAATAAATTGCCAGCGTGGCAGCAGCAACAACAGCAGCAACGGCAGCAGCAGCAGCAGCAACGGCAGCTGCAATAGCAACAACAAAGAGGAAGAAATATTTACAAGAAAGCAATCAATCAGCGCATTGCTCAATACGAGTGCGATGCGATGCGAAGCGAAGCGATGCCGAGAGTACTCATAGTCGGGATGGGTTTTTGGAACCACTGTTCCAAGCTTGGCATTGTGTCAGTTGCAGATTGCAGCAAGACAGACAACAGACAACAGACAAGAGCAACAGATACGAGTGGACGATGGACATTGAAAGCGCAACTGGGAATGCCAATGGCAAAGACGATGGCCACCAGATCATTGATAATGATCTGAGCTCTGCAACTGGAGCTCCGCTAGTAGTTCTATGAGCAGCAGCAGGAGCAGGAGGAGAGGGGGAGAGCAGAACTGTGGCTCAGCGCCAAAGACCAAAACTTAAAAGTATGCGTAATGGCCCCAGGGAGCAACATTGGATCTGTGCTTCGCCTGCGGTTGTTTGCCTTTTGTCTAGAAGTAGCTGAAGTTGCTGATGCTCGCTCTCTGCTGCAGCGATGAGAAAACGCGTCATAAATGCGTAAAGTTGACGACAGCGGCAACTGATGCTCCAACTGGACACAGGAGAAAAAGTGAGAGAGAGAGAGAGAGATGGACGGATGGAGTGACGGAGATAGGCAGCTTGACTCGGCAGTCTTCATCATATTTAATGGTTGTGTGATAATATGCCACGTTGTAGCTGCAGTTGCTGCGGCTGCGACTGCGACTGTTGCTGCTGTTGCACGCCAACAACATGGCCATAAACAGAGTCAGTTGCAGTTGCAGTTGCAAACGCAACGCAAAACTCAATTAAAGAGCGCATTGCAGTCGCATTGCTGCAGCGTTGTTGCAGCCAGCCATGATACTCTCGACTGCGCTCGAGATGATGATGATGATGATGATCGCAACAATGATGATTAACAACAGACATTGAAGTGCCAGATCGACAACGAGTTGTTGCTTACTCATAAATATGGCGAATGCTGAGTCCTCCACAGCGACATCAAAGTTCTCCTCACGCACTCTTCGTCGTGGTCTCATCTACTACAACTTGGTTATTAGTCGCCCGGAATGTTGGCGATGCGCGTTAATTAACTCATCAATTTTTTTGTGCTCTCTCTCTCTCTCTTTGCACGACAGTTGCAGACGCAGTTGCTGTCTTTCTTGTTGTAAAAGGATTTGGGCTGCGCCTACACAATGCATGCAGATCTTTCTGCAGTCGTCTCCTCCAAACTCTTCGCTTAAGTCTCAGTTTTCGAATCGCAGTTGACAGTCCACAAGTCCACAAGCCCCTCAATCTCTTCCTCTCTCTCTCTCTCTCTCTCTCTTGAGCCCTTTGCAGGGACTGTCGAGTGCGTGTGAGGTGGCATTCCTTGAGAGTTCGCCCTCGACAGCAACATGTTGCTGCTGCTGCTGCAGCGATGTTGTCGTTGTTTTTGCTGCGAAATTAAGTACCTACTAGAATGTAGTTGAAAATGTCTTTAATAATGACAGCAACTATGTGTGGAACTTGAAAAGCGCGTAAGCATCATCAGCTTCGGAACACGTTCATGTGTCGTCGCTCATGTAGACTACTCGCCTTCCCTCGCCCTTCTTCTCTGCCCAGTCTTGGTTGCTGCTGCTGTGTGTGCAATAATCTGGAACGTCATTTTTATTGCTGCCACTCGCATGGGGCATTCCTCGTGCCTCGTTCATGTCATTCACTGGGCCACAGATCAGCTCAGGGGCTCAGCCAGAGTCAGACTCAAGCTCAGTCTGGAGTCTCAGTCGTTCGTCGCCAGCTTCAATCTCAGTCACAGCCTGCTCGTTGTCATCTTAAGCAATCATCTCATAATCGGCAGTGGCATTGTGGCAGTGCCAATGTGGCAACGTCTGCTCGCTGCTCATTGCATTTATGAGGCATCTTCGCTGTCAGCGTATGCGAAACTGAGCAGCATCCCTCGCCAGCCAAATCGGAGCACGGAGCAACAGCAACAGCAACAGTTGCTGACACATCGTCAAGGCGCTGATATAAATCTACGCATTGGCCCCGGATCTGGAGCGCGTTTTGATTGATTGCTCTGCTGCCCAGAGGCAGCAACTGCAACAACAACAGCAACCACAGCACCAACAACAACAACAACAACAGCAGCAATAACAGCCATAACCACAGCAACAATAGTAACCAATAGCGGCGACTTCTGCGTTGACGACTTTTTGCTGCTTTTGGTGTTAATAATAATTATTTGTAGAGAACTGTGAGAGACAAAGACAGCCAGAGAGCGGAAGAAGGAAAGAGAGAGAAATAAACTTTGATATCGTGAGAATGTTGATACTTGAAATAGATTGAACAACGCTGCAGGTGGCGAAGGAATTAAATCGATTACAGAATTTTGTAACCTAGCTCTAGCATTTTTGGTCTGATTTTGAGAATTTGACAGTCTTCAGACTAATATTCTTGGTTTAATAATTTGTTCTTTAAGTGTTTTCCTTAAGAACTAAATTTTAAAGACAAATGTTCTTTATTTTAGAAATTTTTCTATTTTAAGTATTGCTTGAATGCTCTCAACTTTTTCTATTAATATGAAATCTCTATGAATGCCGTTAATGATTTCACTTTTTATTTCTGCTCTTAAATATATTTTAGTTTTAGGTAATAGATAAATAATATTTTAGTAGCTCATTTCAAAGTATGTTGCTATTGCTTCCTTAGATGATTTCCATTTTGTAGTCTTTGTCTATTTATTATTCACTAAATGAGTAATATTTTTATTAGCTTATTAACTTTTAAGTATTTTGGTGTTGCCTAACGATTTTAATTTAAAATAGCAGTGAGCGTTGCTGACGGGCAACCGTCGATTGCTGACAGACAGCGGCAATGCCAATGACACTGGCAACATTTACGTGCTGTGTGGCAAACAAACCAAAAATTTGTTGTCGCTGTGGCAGTTGCAATTGTTCTGGCTGTTGCTGTTTGGTTGTTTGGTTGTTTGGCTGTTGAGGTTGTGGTCATTGCTGGGCTGAGGGAACAGCCAAGTAACAAAGGGAAGACGAAAGAACAGCGGCAACGACAGCAACAATGTTACAACGCTGCAATTTAAATAAGTGCCCAGCAGCAATGGCGACAACAACAACAACAACTGCCACAGCAACAACAATCGGAGATAATTGCGGCTCGTTTTGCTGTTTGTTGTTTTGTTTCTAGCGCTCGTCTTTATTTCCTTTTGGCGACGCCGGCAACACGAAGGTCAACAGCAACAATTGCTGATGTGCTGGCTGTACTCTCTGTTGTTGCTGTTGCTGATGTTGTTGTTGTTGTTGCAATGAGCCTTTGGCCAGCCGCTTACAAGCGTTGCAAATTCCGCGCGGCTGTCGCCATAATTGTTCCATTGCAGCCACCTCGTCTCCGCCCTCCTCCCCACAAGTTTGTGTGGTATGGACAACACTTTTGAGAGATCAGCAATTGGTTGGCCTGTTTAATGAGTGAAGCAGCAGCAGCAGCAGCAGCAACCAGAACGAAGGGAAAAGAAAGAAGAGCATCTGTGGCATGCGAGGTGTCTAAATTAGCTGGGAACGCGTTTTTCGGGTGGTGCAGCAGCAACAGTCGCAAGCAACAGAGCGGCCATCAAAAGCTTCGCTTGTAATTAGGAACAGAGCAAATGCCAAAAAAGCATCAGGACAGCAACAACAATGAAAGGAGCACAACATTTGTCAGCAGCAGCAATGAGACTCAAACAGCGGCAGCAGCAGCAGCAAATAATAAAAATCGGTAGCAATTGCAATTGTTGTCGAATGTTCTGTCGCCGTTGCCGTTGCCGTTACTGTTGCAGCTGCACAAAGGGATGCGCGACTGTGCTCCTGATCCCAGTGTTGCTGTTCCTCTAGCTGTTGCTGGTCTGGTGGCCATGGCAACATGTTGATCACTGATATCGTCTGCACGATTTGCTAGCGCAGCAGCAACAGGTAGAAGACTTCGACGCTGAATCTGAATCTGTTGGCCAGGAGGAGCTGCTGTTGTCGATGCTGTTGTGGTTGTTGGTTGTGGTTGCTGATGCTGCCCGCTGTTTTGTGTGGACAGCTTTTTTGTGTTGTTGCTGCTGCTGCTGCAGTTGTTGGTTTTTGTTGATCTGGCAACTTCATTACTTGACAGCGCACGACTTTGATATGGAAGCAGCGAGGCAGACAGAATGAGAGACGGACAGACAGACAGACGGACAGACAGACAGACAGACGGACAACTAGCGAGACTGTTGAACTGGGCAAAATGCATTTGAAATGAAAACAGCAGCAGCAGCAACGTATTTTTGTTTTTTGTGGTACTCCACAGAATATTGTTGTAATCAATTTTACAAGTTTTTATTGATGGGGCAATGTCGCATGTCGCCAAAGGAGGCATGAGGCATGTGGCATGTTCACTTGTTGTACGTGTATGCGTCACGCCACATGCGGCAACTGCTTTTTGGGCTCAGCTCAGTTCCACTCGGTACAGTGTCCTTGGGCCAAGAGACGACCCACTAAGCGAGTTGCCCCCACTCGTTGCTCCTCCCCTCTCGCTCCACCAAAGTGCATTCCTGTTGCCACTCGTACTGTGTGGCAAAGTGGCACGACTGACACCTAGACACATTTTTGCTGTGGCACAAATCAAAAGGCAAACATTTTCACTTTCAATTACAGCAATTAAAGCGAGCAATGATAATAACTTATTTAAGACGCAACGCGACACGAGACGACGACGACAACGACGACGATGTTGTTGCTGCTGCTGCTGCTGCGTTGCATTGCGTTGGCCACAGGCCAAAACTGGACACGCCACGCCACAGAGATTGCCACAGAGATGCAGAGGATGCAACAGCAACAGCAACAGCAACTGAAAAACTAGTTCAGCTGCGCCCCTCTCGCAAATTGAATTTTCGAAAACTATGCAACACTCATACGCCCCGTGGGTCCTTGAACCCCTGTCGTGCCCCCTTCCCTGGTTGCCCCTTCACCATGCTGCTGTTGCTGCAATTGCAGCATAAACGCTTTTTAATTGAATACGAATTCTGCACTGAGACTGACGAGAAGAGCGAGTGAGGAGTGTGGGGAGAGTGGGGTGAGTCTCTTGCTCTGCCTGTCTTCGATATGCGATTCGCGATCAATGTTGCTGTTGTTGTCGTTGCTGTAGTTGTTGTTGCTGTTGTTGTTTCTGTTGTCGTCGCTCGTTTTGAAGTCATCGCCCAGTGGCTCACTTACAACTGGCCGCCGGGCATCCTTTTTGGCGGTGGCTGCGCTCATCGCCCGTCCATTTTTTGTTTGTGTCTATAAACTCTTTTTTATGCTCGTTCTTATACGTATATATATATATATCTGTACATAAGTATATATTTATATATATACAAGTATATTGTTAATTTATAGAAGTTTTTTGTGGTCATCGCTGTTGTTGAAATGCCTTCGAGTTGGTCGTTGTCATTAAAACGCGCGATGGGACATCGTTTTGTTGTTGTTGTTGTTGTTGTTGTCGTTCTTGCTACTGCTGTTGCAAGTTCTCTCTCATCTTGGCTTGATGTTGATTTTTGTCGTTTGCCTTTTAAATGAAAATAACGATAAATCAAAGGTCGCTGTCCCAGCGCCTGTCCCCAAACAAGATGAGTTTTGAGCGCTGTCTTTCGCCCTTCCCTCTTTGCTTTGTCTTGTGGCTGCCTCCCTCACGTTTTGGCTGTAATTTGTTCAGCTTATGGAGTTTTAATTGCCCACCAGATGAGACTAGCCAAGCAATGGACAAAGAGATAGAGAGCAGGCACATTAAAACAGGTGGCCAGCGATAGTAGCACAACACACTCACCCACAATTTTGACCTCATTTGTTGCAACCAAACTAGCCTCTAAGACAAAAGCTGCTGCTGCCGTCGACGACGATGATGATGATGATGATGATGATGAGGAAGAATAATGATTAGCGAATCCCAGCTCAAATCTGTGATGGCGCACGAGCCGAGTGCGCTTTTCCTTGTGTGCTTTCCAATCCCTGTTCCACTGGGGGAAAAGCGCAGTCCAGTCACCTGCCGCTTTGTTAGTCCAGGGAACAACACGAGAGTATCGTTTAACGATGCTGTGATGCTTTGATGCAGCAAGTAGGTGGCCGGGAGACCATGAGAACCTGGCGCAGAGGTTAATCCACAGTCAGAGCAGAGCACAGCACAGCACAGCACACAGAGAGAGCTAAAGTTGTAGTTGCAGTTGCAGTTGCAACCACGAGTTGCCATTCTACGCGGGGCCTAATTAATTACCACGCCGGTGGCTTTCTCTAATGTCTGCCTCCCCTTCCGCTCTTCACCCTCCTCTGCCGTCGACTGTTGTGCTCTAATGTAGATATCGCAATGGCCATTAGACTGCGACGATTGATGAGTGGCGACTGGCAGCAGACAACAACTTGCAACATTCGGTGGAAGGAGACTGAGACGCGCCTGGCGACGACGTCATAAGGTCGATGCTTGTCAAGGCAGCTTGTCCAGGCTGCGGGGAGCTGCACATAGCTATTGCTGCTGACTCTTGCTGCACTTAATCGCAACTGAGACGCAACAGCAACCGCAACAACATCAAACAACAACAACAACTTCTACTGCGCTCGCTTGCTGAGATTATATCTCATCAAAGGAGCACGTTTTTGAAATTACCGTACTAAGTGGGCGTCTAACTGTGCCAATGTGTGTGTTTGTGTGAGTGTGCGTTGGCTACCTGCCCCTCCCACCTCCCAGTTGCCCCCACTCGGTAGTCTGCACCCCGAAGAAACACTAAATACTGCAAACATGACCAAGTGCTTTTTCAAATTTTCCACGCTAGCTTTATGCAATTTGTCTACTTTAGAGAATTCTTGGCACACACTGTTCGACATGGCATTCGGGCATTAGCCAACACTAACTCAACTATTAGCCATTTCACTGCTAGCCAACACTACACTTTCAAAGCTTCAAGTGTTAGTCAATACAATCTATACTTTTCTTAATTTAAAACACTCACAAATAACAAGAAATTTGTTACGAAAGACTTTAGCTTCTGATTCTCAGTGACTAAATTGACAGTGTGGTTTTAATTCCTTAATATACTTAATGCCGCAGAAATGCTGTTTCAAATTCTCCATATTAAAATCCAGCTTTGGGAAGAGCTTTCTACAAATCTTATTAGATTAAGTACTAGACTCAAATTTGTAGCGCAGTGTAATTTCCGATTGAATGCAATTTCCTACGTATTGCCAAATCAAAGTCAGTAAATGTTTTATTAAAAATATTTTAATGCCATTAAGCATTAAACATCAGGCAAGTGTATTAACCTCTCAAAGGAGGCTGAGATGATTTAAGAGGAGGTGGAGAGGGCCAAGAGGGGGCGACCACACCGAGAATCCGACTACCGAAGATCGTTGCGTTGGGGTCAAAGGTGGTTGCCATTGGCCATTGACTTGGATGAGCTGCAGCCAGAGTTGAAGATAAAGCTGCAGATGATGCAGAGATGGAGATGAAGCTGGACGAGAGAAGGAATGAAGGAAACTGCGACGTTTCGCATTTCGCGCTTTGGGTCAGGTTCAATTTCAGACTGGGAAGAGAAATGGAGGCGGTGCTTGTTGTGCCAACTTGCAACTGGCAGCCAGGAAAGTGTTGCATGTACGGCAACCCACTGACCAACAGCAGCAGCGGCAGCAACAGCAGCGGCAGCTGCACTTGCTCCCCACAGCGCATGGACAATTTCTGGCTAATTTTCCCAATGGCTTCGCGCATTTCTAATGCAAATGCGAAAATGGGAAATACGCCTGCTGAGAGAGGAAAAAAGACAGAGACATAGAGAGAAAGAGAGAGAGAGAGAATGAACTTTAATGCTTATCAGGCAAAAAGACAGCGACATAAGAATCGCAGCAGACAAGGAAAAATGTCTGCAATGCTTAAATAAATAAGATGAAGAAATTGTAGAATCGCGACGAGGCAGCAACAACCACAGCAAGTAGCAAGTAGCAGCAACTGTTGCAAGCTGGCCAATGCAACATAACTGTGGCATATTCGAGGCGAATCCATGACTCGGTTTCATGGCTACATGGTTTCATTAGGGTTCGGTTTATGCAAACAAACAGCAACAATTGCCGGCTGATGAGGCATGCAACACAGAGTGGAGAGAAAGAATCAGCTTTTGATTTGTGCCTTGAATGAAATTCACTTTGGCAACGTTTGTTCATAAAAAGTATTCCAAAATGCCGTTAGCAGCAACTTGCAACTTGCAACTTGCAACTGGCAGCTTGCAACTTGCAACGAGCTAACGGCAAGGTTTGTAAGGTGTCCGATTGGTGTTTGGCAGTTTGGCTTATCATAAAGCCAGAGCAGGGGGCACGCCTGGGAGGCAGGGACGGAGGCGTGGCAGCTACTCTGCTTTAGAGATTTTCTCACACAGCCTACTCCTCCCCAGGTGGCGACTCGCAGTGGCAGTCGAGGAGGAGGAGGGGGGATGTGGCAGGCTGCACTGGATGCATGTTAATGATCTTATCGCCGCGCTTAGCATTTAATACCAAATTTGTTTTATGCAAATGAACCGAGTGAGCAGCAAAGCAGCGAGCAGCAATTGCAATTGCAATCGAGCAACTTGCAACTGTCAACAGCGTGCAACGTGCAACACAGCTGTGTGTGTGTGTGTTTGTGTGGTGACAAACTCAGGCATATTTAACAGCAGCAACAGCAACAGTTGCAGGCGTTAGATTTGATGTTGCTGCCTGCCACAGCAATTTTACGGTATTTAATTGATGTTTAACCTTGCAAACGGCCGTCCCCCCATTGAAAAGCGATACCAGCAGCAGCAACAACATGCAACCAACAACCAACAACCATAGCCAATTCCCCCACCCCTTGCCCCCCTCTCTGTGGCTAAGATCGTGTGATTTTGAGGCGGCGATAAGAGCTGCGCATTCGGCTTGCTTGCCCCAGACAAAGTTGCCAAAATTGCCGGCTTTATTTAATAAATCTTTTTATGAATTCAATTTATTTTTCAATTTTTCAAATGCTGCGACCAGCCCAGCATGAAAGACGCAAGCGGGGAAAGGGCAGAGCAACAGAGCAAGAGAGAGAGAATAGAGTGAGAGAGCTGCCAGCTACGATCAGCGATGCGATTTCGCCTCAAATCTGTGTGGCAGCTGAGGCAAATGAGGGGGGAGAGGCAAGGTGCAACTTGCGTGTTTCATATTTAATCAATTTTTTGGTTGCTGTTCCAGTTGTTGCTGCGCAGTTGCTGCTGCTGCTGCTCGCGAGTCGCACGCTCTTTTATCTGATTAGGCTTCAATTTCTCAATTTAGGCCCCATTGATTTGGATTTTGATTTGGATTCGGATTTGATTGTGGATTGCGGATTGCCGATTGGGATGTGGACTAACAAGGCGCGCAATGTTGTTAACATTGAACTTTCGTGTTTCGACGTCGATTAATCGATTTGGAATTTGTCAAATATTAAGCAAAAAGGTTGCCATTTAAAGACACTGTTTTTAGGAATAAGTTAGCCTGGTTTTAAGTTTGGTTTAAGTGTGTGAGATTATGTTTGAATTAATGTTAATGTTTCTTTGTAGAGTTCATTTATAAAAGTACTAATTTGAGATTTAGTGAATAGTCTTGCTCTCATTATTTCTTTATGAAGTTGCTTTAAATAGTTAAAGTGAAATAATGTAAAAGTTTGCCAAATTCCTGGCTGTGATTGTGCTAGAGTATTCCCATACTTTGCTTAGTGTCACTGAAATTGGGCAAATGCAAAAGGCAGCGGGGAAAAGGGGCAGTGCACAGCATCTAATGAGCGATTTCAAAGTATCACGCTGTTGTCCAGTTCGAGTCAAAGAGTCGTGCTCCCAGCAGCAGCAGCATCAGAAACAGAAACAACAGTAGAAACGGAAACCAAGACAATGCCCATGTTCATGACTTATGCGCTTAGCTGAGCTGAGCTGGGCTGAGCGAAGTTTCAGAGAGTTTTCCGCGAATTTTCGCCACAAAGGAAAACACCTCGCGTTCATTCGTTCACCGCTCCCCCTCGAAGTGGAGTCATGCCATAACATTGCTGTCATTCAAGGCCAAAAAACTGCACAAAAAAGCTGGATTTGTACTTGCATTTGAACTTGGACTTGGACTTTGAGTCGGACCTGAATCAGAATCTTGAACTGCAACTATGGGGCTAAGCGGACTGGCCATAAATTAATCAAGCTCTTGGCGCTGCTCGGACTCGATTCGACTGTTGCTTCGATTTGGGCTTGGGTTTTCCATGTTGTCGTCGTCGTCGTCTGCATTTGACAATTGTCAGGGATCGAAAGGGATCCTTGTCTCTTTCTCTGCTGGCATTTGGCAGGCGCACTTTTGCTTTTGCTGCTCTGTCCATCTGCAGATTGGACAGTCGCCGAGATTCGGATTTCGGTTATTGACAGCCAGCCTTCGTCCTTCGTCTCTCTTCTCTCCCGTCTGCCGTCTCCCTCTGGCTGCTGCTCCTTTGTGCTTCTGTCTGTGGGCCAATTGACAGGCTTTGGCTTTGGCTTTGGCTTTTGGCTGTCGACCGTCATCTAGTCTTGGCTTGGCTGCTCGGAGTCTGGTCTCAGGGTATTTTGTCCGTCGCCTGAGCGAAGATAATTTATGTCCTGGCATTTTGCATACACTCGAAGTTGCACTGGAACTCAACTCGTAATCGCAGCCAAGCGGCGCGCACTTACGAGTATTTTACTTTTACTTTTCCGCACATTTTGTGAGCGGTTGCTGCTGCTGCCGCCGCTGTGTTGTTGTTGTTGTTGTTGTTGCAGCTACTGTTGCTGCCCTTTGTGGTTGCATCACTTGAAGTAGCCGACGTCGCGGCGACTCCGCTACTGCTGCTGCTTCTGCTGCTGCTCCCCTTTTTGTTTGTGTTCTTTTGTGAAAAATATCTCCTTTGTCCTGTCAGTCAGAGTCGCCGCCGCTCGACGATTGCTGCTCGCTTTCGGTTTCCCTGAGCAGCTCTCTGCCTTGGCTTTGGCTGCGCTAATGTTTTGCATACATAAATTCATCTGTGCCACAGTGTTGCACTGGCTGCAGCCCTGACTGTGGCAGTGCCACTGTCTGTGGCAGTTGCAGAACTCCCAATGAACTGCAACTGCAAACTCTCGGCTGAAACATTTTTAGCATCTGTCGCTGTTAGGGTTAATGTCAATTGGCCTGGCTACTGCCTGATTGCCTGACTGCCTGACTGTCTCACTGTCTCGCTGCCAATGCCATAAATACAGTTTAGCAGCAAAAGAGGGGGGAATAGTGAGGGAGAGGGAGGCGGAAGCATTGGCCCTAGGGGCTGATTGCATTGTCTTGCATCCTGCAACAGCGGCGAACCGCCTTCAATTTAATTAACAGCTTTTGCAGAGTTCTCTGCTTACTTTCTAATTGCTTGTTTTGGCGGGGGCTGGGGAGAGGGTGGACAGGGGAGGGGGAGGGGGAGGCAAGTCAAGCAGTCAAATAGTAATCATTGTTGACAATCACGAAAAGCCTTCGCAGAGGCAACAACAACACCAGCCACAGCCACAGCCGCAGCAACTGCAACTTGTTGCTTGCATTTCAATATCGTGCGCGGGTCGACGAGCAACAACAGCAACCACAGCAACAGCAATAGTGAGAGCAACAACATTTATACAAATTCAACTGGAAAACTAACAAAACGCCAATTAATTGCCAAATAGAATGTTTTATCTATGAAATCGTATTCGCAGCAACTGCAACCACAGCAGCAACATCAACTGCATCGACAAACTTGTGGTGGTTAAGGCGTGAGAGAGGAAGAGTACAGAAAAGGGGCAAGAAGAGAGGCGGGAGGACATACAGAGGGAGGAGGAGGAGGAGTCCAGCTACACAGCAACCAGCAAGAGCATTAGTAAAAGTTAAGCATTTGTGACCGTAACACATTTGAGAGTTGGCCAATTGAAGTTGCTGTTGTGTCGTGTGTTGGCAGCAGCAACAATTGCTGCTGTTGCTATTGCTGTTGATTATTTGCGCAGTTTGGAGGAAAGCAAAACAGTCGACAGTTTAGCCAAATGACCGAAATGCATCGATGTTGTTGCTGCTATGGTTGCTGCTGCATCGGGGCGATGCCAGCAATGGTGACGATCTAAGCGAGCAACGCGGATCGCAAGCGGCATCTTAGATGCTTATAAGACTGCTCATACACACACACACATACACAGAGACATCGTCGTGCAGATTAGATGCCTTCATACATATGCAAAAGTCAGGCCACAAGTCGTGTTGCTGCTGTTGCAGTTGCTGCTGCCATTGTTGTTCTTTGTGCTGTGGTTTTCTTTGCGCTCTCGAGCAGCAAACGAAGAAATGGCTTCGACTTGTGGTTGCCAAAGATCAAAAGTGAGTGTGAGAGAGAGAGACAGCTGAATAGAAAGAGAAAGAGAAAGAGAGAGAGAGAGGACAGATTGTGAGGCATTGAACGAGAGGTGCGATTTAAGTGCAACTTAAATTTTAAATGCCACTTTAATAGCATCATTTGCACGCGGTGAGCTTGTTAAGTTGCAACACAAAATTTCTTGCAGAAGTTTCAGATAAACAGAGACAGAGAGAAAGAGACAGGAGGGGAGGATGTTATTGTTATGGTTGCAGTTTCCTCAAAGCGTGATCAAAGAACGAAAAAGAGCAAAAATTCCCATTCGATTTCCTTTGCTTTGACGCAAAGAGCAAACAGCAACCACAACTCATTCGAATTGTGGACAACATTTGCGGCGCTTACTACATTTTATTTGCTCGTTTTGCGACGCGAAAAATAAATCAAAATCACGCAAATTGCTCAATTAAAATTACTCAACATTTGGCCAATGTAGTTGCTGTTGTTGCTTAACTTGGAAATTAGCATTTGAATAATGAATAACAAGCTTCAAGTCTGGATTCTGACTGCGACTGCGACTGCGACTGAGACTGAAGCTAAGCCTTGGCAACAAACTGCTGTCATGTAAGCGACTAATTAACATGTCAGTCAGTCAGTCAGTCAGTCATTCAGTCAGTCTGTAGCAGCAGCAGCAACAACAGCAGCAACAGCGTCAACAGCAATGTGGTAACGTGGGGCACCCTCACATCTTGACCCGCCATTCCCCTTATCCTCAGCTGAGCATTCACAGTTACGAGTTACGCATGCAACTCGAAACAGAAACAGAAATAGAAATAAAAGCAACAACGCTTCCTTTTGGCTGCACGCCAACTTGCAACCTGTCGTCGTCGCCATCGTCGAACTAAACAAATCTCTCACGAGTTTCAAATTTGCCAAGCCAAAGGCAAAGGCAGCAGCAAAACCGCCGAAAAACGTTTAAAATTTTTGAATTTATTAGCCAAAAAATGTGAGGAGTGAAGTGAACAGCAAGAGAAGAGCTGAGGAGAGAAGAGGAGGGAAACAGAGACGATGTTGCAGTCAGTCATCAGCGTCAGCATCAGCTTCAGCGTCTGTTGCTGCTGTTGTGTTTTGGGTCTCAGTCTCAGTCCGAGTCTGGGATTGTTGTGCTTGGGCCTTCCTGGCAATCTCTTGGCTGTCGTTGCACGGCGCTAATTATCGCTGCTAATGATGCTTTAAAAGGCAGTCGTCGACGACAGGCGGTCGCTTGCCAGCAACCAACAGCAACAGCAAACAACCACAGCCACAGCTAAAGGCAACTGCGCCTCCAGTTGCGCAACTTGTGGCTGGCCAGTCGCATTGATGCTGCTGCTGCTGCTGCTGTTGATGTTGCTGTTGTTGCTCCTTTCGCTCATCGCATGAGTAATTGACAATTTGCTGAAGTCAGCGTGTCTCCTGCGTCTCCTTTCAGACCCTCATTTCGATGTTGCTGCTGTGTGTGTGTGTGTGTTATGCGATACGTGACCAGCTCGAACTCGGATTGCCTTTGCCACAACAGCAACTACAACCAGCAAGCAGCAAGCAGCAACCAGCGCAGGTCTCGTTCGCTTCCTGCAATATTTGTATATGTTAATTGTGTGACTAATGACGGCCAACTTGTCATATTTTTATCAACATGTGAAGTTAACATTTTTGTTTTCGCTGCCAGTTGCCTTTGTTGAACGTTCAACGTTGTTGCCTCGATCGATACCTCGTCGAATCGAGTTTGTGTTCTAAGTCTTTCGTTTTGCCGACTCTGCAGCCTAATCGGGTCACTTGTGTCAAATTAACGCTTTTAACGTATGCACTGCAGATAACGATAAAACAAAACGTTGCCTCCCACCACCTATACCAACACACATACACTCTCTCTTAGTGTGTGTGTGTGTGTGTGTGTTGAGATACCACAACAACAAAAAAGTCGGGGGCTGGAAAAATTCGTTAGTACGAAAACTCAATCAAATGTCGAAACTTGAAAATCGTGATCATGGTCCTGGCCGGAGCTGCCAGGCAAGTCTGTCCCCCTGTCTGTTGTCTGCTGTCTATGCAGGCGTAATGGCTGTTGCTTTAGGCAATGGCAACGGCAACAACAACGACAACAACAATAACGACAACAGCAACAACATTGCTAGCGAAAACAACAAACAACAAACGGTAGCTGCAAACAAGACAAAAGACAAACTTATCGTTTGAATTATCGGCATTTATTTGCATTTTGAAACCCCCCGCATCTCCGCTTTTGCCCCTTGCGCTCTCTTTCTCTCTGCTGCCCCTTTCCTCTGTCTCTCTTTCTCCCCCTCTTTGGCTAGCCATGATTGTTGCTACTGTTGATGCTGATGCTGCTGTTGCTGTGGCTACCTTTGCCTTTAATTCACTAAAACGTTGAGACAGCGCGCTAGAATAATCTACCACCAAAGTATTTGTCAGGCAGATACTCTGTATAAAACTCTATTTCGATTTGATATTTAGTATTTATCTTATTCATAATCATTTTTAATTACCAAATGCTTTAAGAATTTTACTTTACTTTCGTTTTACTAAAGTTTCTACATTGACAATATGAATATTTGTTTACGACTATTCGACTTGACGTTTATTGAAAGAAAGAAATCATTTTGATTTATGCTATTTATTGATCTATGCTAAGACTTAAAGTTTTGATCTAATTATCAACTTTATCTTGTTTACATTTTTATATTAACTATATTGAGATTACTTTGCGACTTGATGTTTGTTGAAAGTGACAATTCCTTTTTGATTTTATTTGCTATCACGTTTTCGTTTAATTATTAGTTTATATTTCGTTGAAATTTCTATATTAATAATGTCAAGATCACTTTTAAAAGAAGATCAATTTTGTTTGCTAGATTTGTGATTATAATATTAAAGATTTTATCTAGTTTTCTGTCTTTATAATGGAAGATTACTTAGCATTTCAACATTATCAACATCTTGCGCAGATGATTACAGGGTATAGGCGAAACAGTAGAAGGATGCAGGGAATTCGATTCAATAAAAAGTGTCTATAAGGGAGAGAAGAAGGAAGGTAGGCGGACCCCGGGACAGAGGAGGAGTGCGGCACTTTTGTATGCGTCGCCAGTGGCAGTTTTCGTCGTTGCTGCAGCTGTTGCTGTAGCTTTCATGCTTCATGGCTCACTTGCTGAGCCTGCGTCGCCTTTTACAGTTAGCACCGAGGGCCCGCGCAGTCCTAGACTATAAAGAAATACTTCCTTACAATATATATATAGAAAAGATACACGTGTGTGCTTCTGTATTCAAGACAGAGGACAGAGCGATGGGCAGCACAAAAAATTAGCATGCGCAAAGGCAGCAATATCAACTGCAGTAGCAACATTGCTTGGAATGTCAACGGCAGCCGCAGCTGAGATTTTTTCGCTTCGCTCTTGCTATTGCTGCTGCTGTTGCTGTTGCTTTTCTAAAGGATTTTGCTTGCTGCTGCTTTGTAGTTGGAAAACGTGATCACTTTAACATTTTTGCTTGTTGCTGCCGCTGCTGTTGCTGTTGTTGCTGTTGTTGCTGCTGTTTTGAGTGGTTTTAGCAATTCTAATGCTGTTGCTGCTGCTGTTGTTGTGTTAGGCAGCTGCTGGAGCGACAGAGGTTCTCATATCGATGCCACGGATACGAGTACATGCCCCAATGCCCGTCGAGCAATACCGTACGATAAGCGGTTCCAGTTGCAGTTATACATGAGCAATTGTCGAACCTTTCCCAAGCCGCTCTCTCTATATTTCTCTGTCTCTGTCTCATTCTCTTGGCTTTTCACAATCTGCATCAGTTTGCCGCTGCATTTCGTCACTCCGGAAATGTTGAAGCTGCATTTAGGCTATTCACAATGAAATGTTGTCGCTGAAATTAAAAACAATTGCAATGTCAAACAACAGCAACAACAGCGTTGCCTTGATTGTGGGCTGTGGCTCTCAAGTTGAACGACTGTCATGGACTCTAGCCAAGTTCCAGCATTGTTCTATTTATGCAGAAGAGTCGAAGAGGGATCGGAGGAAGGAGGAGAGAAGACGCAACAGACATCAGCGTCATATTCTCCACCCACATGACAACAAGAATCACAACAACAGTCAGTTTGGCATGAACAGCCAAGGGTAACAACACCATCATCATCATCATCTTCTCGTACACTTCATCATCCAGACTCGAGATGATCATCTTCAGTCGTCGTCCCGTCGTCGTCGTCGTCGTCATCGTCATGTTGTCATCCTCGTCGTTGGCTTCTTCTAATATCTGTTGGCGGCACGGCAATTAAAAGGCACGCTCTTCTTCTGGTTGTTGTTGTTGTTGGCTGCGGCAGATGAAACATTGAAATCAACGTTGTCGAGAACAAGATGCGTCCTCAACATCATCCTCAAGCTGCGTATCCATTCGTGTTGAGTTCATCTAACAATCAGAGAACGAGAATGTGCACGATTGCGATTAGGTGGAGGCGACTTCGACTTCGACTTCAACTGCGACTGCGACTACAACTCTGAAGTGAGACGAGCTCTCGTATCTAATGCCAAGATCTGTGTACCGCAGCAATGTCGATGTCGACAGCGCCACCTACATGTGAGAGTCTTTAACTATTTGGAGAGAGAGAAAGAGAGCAGTGGGGAAAGCGGGAATGGGACTTAAAGGAAGTGATCTCTGCGTGTTTTGTTCCTACTTGATTTTGGTTTGTGCGCTGCGCATAATTGTGCATAATTTGCTGATCAACATTTCCCCCCGCTTTAGAACCAAAGCAATAGAGCTTTAGTTTGGGCGTTGATTGGCGTCTATTGAATGCTAATTTCGTAGACTGAAGGGAAATCAAAGCGCCGTTAGAGCAGCTCACAAGATGCTGGGCAGACAATGGCGTTCCATTAATAACTGACAGGAGCAGGAGGACGAGAACAACTTCAACTGTGGCGACAGGCAACAGACAACAACAGTCTGCGACTGAGAGACAGGCCGAGTGGGCGCATTAGCTGGCTTTTGTTTTGGGGCAGGCGGCAAACCCTTTTTCGAGCACACAAACAATAAATAATGAAACGTTGACACGACAACGTCATAACCTTTGAACGTGAAATCGAAGCCGAAGCAGATGCCAATGCAAATGGAATCAAGAGTTGCTAGAAGTTGAGCATGATGCGTGGGCAGCTGCAACTCCTCCTTACAAATGTGATTCAATTAGTCGCTGTCTTCTGCTCTCTCTCTTTCTCTCTCTCTCTCTTTCTCTCTTCGTGCTTCGACCTTCGTGGTTTGTGATTTGATCTAGAATTATGGCCAATTGGTGCTGACTGCTTGACATGTTGGTGACTCGACTCGAGTCGACTATATCGCGGCATCGCACAATTGGTGGCAGTCACAACACACAATAGCAGCAACAGCAACAACAGCAGCAGCAGCAGCAGGTGGCAGACACGGTTTCCAATTGCTAACAGAGTCAATTGGCAATTGCCATTGGCCATGTCACACGTCGCTCATTACATGGCTAGTCAATGCTCAATAGTGAATAGATCTATTCGAATCTTACTAACTGTGATATGTTTGTTAATCGTAAATGAAATCGAAATCGAATAATACTTCAGCTCTCTGTCGCCCGCTGCCAAATCAAATTAAAATGTGAGTTGCTTTTTATACTTGCTGTCGTTGCGTTGCGATTTTCGCATTGGCATTTTCAAGTTTAGTTTGCAGTTTTTTGTCTTAATTGGTTGCCTGATAAGATGTGTTCATGTTGTTGCCGTTTTGCTCGCGCACTCGCAGATACATTGATAGTTGTCTGGAGTTGTTGCTGTTGCTGTTGCTGTTGTCGTGGCCATTCACCAGACGGAGCTCTGCTCCGATTAGCCACCGCCATAGACGGAGGCTAATGAGCCACTTTTCAGCTGCCTCCTGCTGAGTGTGTATGTGTGTGTGTATTGCGCATACGCAGTGTTGTTGCTGTTGCTGTTGTTGTTGCTCCCAAGCGTTCGTTCTATCTTTTGCATAATTCTCTCATTAGTCAGCTGCCAGTTCGCGCTGTTCGCGTTGTTGCTGCCTTTTTGAAAGTCGAAGTTCAAGTTTCGCCACAAGCGCGGGTGCAGCAAACACGTCACCATCCGAGCTGGTCAAGCATATTTGTAACAGACCTCGAGGCAGTCTTAATGACATTATCTTAAAGTGCCAAGTGCAATCTGAGGAATTAATACATCATTTAAAATGAAGAACTTTCAGTATAGTGACTGAATAGTAGAGGTGCAAATGCAATCTTTTATATAAGATGAAAAATAAATGTAATGAAAAGGAGTTAAATGCATTAAATTGTCTTTAATATATTGCTTAAAAAGAGATCTCTTAGAAAAGATCGATTTTAGGCGACTGCAAAGAAAGCTATCTAGCGATAGCAAACTTCAAGCTTCAAATGGTGAATAAATAAAAGTAGTCAGTATAGTATTGAAACAGATAGTGTTTGTGAATACATAATGCAATTTGCAACATTATATTTATTGCGTTCTATTTATTATTATATAAAAGTATTGTGCTTATTGCATTGTTAGCTTGCCTTTATACAGCTCGTGTCATTGCATCATATGCAATTTGGTTGCAGCTCAAATATGAGAAACACAATTCGTGTGTGCGCCATATTTTGGCATCAAATTAAGGGGGCACAAATCGATCAGCACTAGAACGAACGCTTTGCAGTGGTGTGTGTGTATGTGTATGTATGTGTGTGGGTTTTCAACGCTGTGACGCAACTGCAACTGCAACAGTCACAGCGACTGCAGAATGTGTCAACGCAACTTGGCAAATGCCAAAATGGCTGCTTGCTTCGAGGTTGAGTTGAGGCAATTTTGGGGGGGTTGGCAATCAGTCTGTTGCTGAAGGGGAGGGCTTAATCGAAAGGGGCGGAGGAGGGAGAGTAGGTTGTTTACTTGCCTGAAGGCGCCAAGTCTTGCGCCTTTGTTATGCAAATGCTTCGCGTTCCTGATGCCCGTATGCCAAAAAATCAGCATTACCCACAGTCTCGTATGTGGCAACACAGTCCCCTCTCCCCTCTCCCCTCGCCCCACTCTATCTTCGCATATGAGTGCACTACAGCTGCCCCATATGCCTCATGCCTCGTGTGGCACGAGAATTGCTCGCATTGGTTTGGGCCAGTTTTACGATGCGAATGCAAATTTTGTTTGCCTCAAATATTTTGGCATTTGCGCATTCATTTTAATTTTACCAATCGACTCTGCGACTCCGAATCCAACTCCGACTCTGACTTCGACTTCGACTTCGACTTCCACTCTGAGCTGCTGTCTGAGTTTTTGGCTGTTTTGGGTTATGGGTTTTGGGGGCTTGGGGTTTGCGTCTAGCCGACAAACCGGTTGTGGGCCGTCTCATAATTTCTGTTTACTATTTTGGCTGCCGTTGCTGCTGCTTTGCTTAATACGTGACTATCATGTCATAATAGCGAATTATTAGAATTTAATGCGACTGCTTGTTGCACGTTGCACGCTGCCTGCTGCCTGTTGTCTTAGTCTCAGTCTCAGTCTCAGTCTCTGCTGCACCACTGCACCAGAGTTCCATATTTATTTAAGTTGTTGCCACAAAAACTGGGTCAGCAGTTTGCCACGACAAACGAATATTATTTTGTCGAGCCTCTTGCAAACTTCTTTTTCTTCTTCTTCTTCTGCTGCTCCAACTCTAGCAGAAAAATGCGTTTAGGTGTGAAACGATTGCCCCCGGGATATGTCGAGAGATCTGATTACAATTGGGCGTAGCAAACGCTTTCGCCACCAATCGATTATGCAGCTCCGTTTATCGATAGCTAAGCTGGCGCACTGAATACTCCTATTTCAAAAGTCGAATCTCCTGCGCCAGCTGCTAATCATTCGCATCATGCTAATCACTGGGATTTGCGATTTCATAGATTTTCAGACGGTGCAGAAAGCGCGAGTTATGTCTTGATTAAGTATACGCCGCGTGCTTATTGATTTAGTTTCACTCGAAGCTGAAATAGTTTGCAGCCACTGGCTTGGGAACACCTGCGACTTGGACTCATTGAACTGACGTTAACACGTTCACACTTGATATACCCTGTTTTTATTCTCACTATCCATAGGGTAGAAGAGTATTATATCTTTGTGAATCTATGAAATGAATGTCTCCTTCTTCTATTCTTGATCAGCGTCAAAAGTCGTGGCGTGGTTTATTATAATACCGCACTGGTTTGCTTCATTCAAAATGGTAACTTTGTTAGTGAATAGAGTTTCCTTTGCTTCTTACTACAAGGCGCACAGGGTGACTTCTAGACGTGCATTCTGCGCCATTGCTTGTCGCATACTTATTGAAAATTCTTTATTTTATTTTGCAGCATTTTTGACTGCTGTGACAACTGTTGCTGTTTGCTGTTGCTGCAGTTGTCTCCCCATATTTGGAGCGGGGGAACAAGACTCGCAACGTGCAGCGTGCAACTCGAAGCGAAGCTTGCACCTCGCGTGATGGCAACGGGGGCGCACATTGCACATTGCACATAACATAACGAACTCACAACTGGTAACTGGCAACTGGCAGCGAGAATCTGGCGAGGCGTTAAATTTCATGTAGGTATTGATTTCCATTTGATCTGTTGCCCCTTCTTCACTGTCCCTGCCCCTCCCCCCCATTAGCCACTCAAGACCGCCCTTTACGCACACACACATAAATACTCAGTCTCAGCACCGACAATATTTCACAACATTTCACCTCATTAATCAAACAAACTGTACTCGGACTCCGATTCCGACTGCAACTTGGAGTCCGAAACTTTTTGGCATATTTTCGGCAAGTGTCAGCGATTTACAGTTAGTTTTCGCAGTTGAAAAGAGAGAGAGAGAGAGGGAGAGACAGAGAGAATCGAGAATCGGAATCGCAGGCAACGACCGTTGACTTTTTAATTGATTAAAATGAGAAATCGTTACGATTTGTGTGCGCTGATTGTGCGAATGATTTCGCCAAGGATCTGATTTCAGAGGAGCCAGAAAGGAGAAAAAGATCTTTCTGAGGCGGAGGTCACTGCAAATTTGCCATTGTTCAGAATCATAATGACAAGTGAACGGGCTTTCTATAGCGATTTTGCACACAGGAAATGAAATTCGATACTTTTGTATTGTTGTTGTTGTGTTGTGTTGTTGTTGGTTCTGCGAAATCTGTGAAATGCGAAATGCAGTCGCCAGTTGAAAGGCAGTTAACAAAACAGCCAGCGACAAAGACAAACTCAAACTTAAACTCACATTCAGTCGCAAAGCTAAAGCCAAAGCTTGCCAATAATAAGCAATAAAAATTCCGCGTGGATTTTGTTTATGTGTCGAAGATTTATAGTCGGCTTTGGAGCCTTTGATGAGGAGCTGCCTCCTCTTCATCGACGGGGCCTAATTGTGTCCTTTGATGCAACTGTTTCGCATATTTGCAATGCACTCTGTGATAGAAAGACTGAAAACAGTTCTCTTTTGTCCTGGGTAGTCGACCTCTAGGCTCTTTCACCCTGTTTTCCCCACTCTTCATCGCTCTGCAGTTGCTGACAACTTTTGTACATTTCTCGGTAAATTAACTGAATTTCTGACCCTGCGTTGCAGGACGAACCTAGTCCAACAAAAAGAGAGAGAGAAAGAAAAAGAGTCCCCAATAAGAACAGCAACAACAAAAGCGAATCGTTAAGAGTCCAAAGATCGCATAACTCGCACTCTCTCTCCCCTCCCCCTTCGCACCAACTGTAAATTTCCAAAAGAGCCCAAAACTCTAAGCGAAGCCAACTCTTTGCTGTGCTGTGCTGTTGTGCTGTGCTGTGTCTCTGCTGCAGCTGCAGCTGTGGCTCCTAACTCTGACTCTGTCTCTGTCTCCTGCTCTGACTGATGGGGTACAGCAAGGCAGAGGGGGAGAGGAGGGAGAGAGAGAAGGAGGGAAATATGCGCAAACTGCTTGATGTCCACTTAAAAGTGTCAACGTGAAATTCTTGGCTGCCCAGTGCACAAAAAAAGTGAGTGTTGCCCGGTCGCGAGCTGCCGCAAGGGAGCAGGCGTTGCAGTTGCAACTTCTGTTTGGGAAGCCACTTTTCGATGAAGCCTCTGATAATGAGCTGCACTCAAATGAGCAAATCTCTTACTCTATTTAGCACTGACTTTGTGACTTTTGCATTACCATTTCAAGTGCAGGGTATTCAGAAGTCGACTAGTTCCTCGCTTCGTTTGCACATCACTTTTTGTTGTTGTCTTCCCTTTGCGTGTTTTTCTTGATGTTTTTCTCATTTTTCAGTCGCTTTTTGTTGCTGTTGCTGCTGCTTTTTTTGGGGCTTTTGTTATTTTGGCAGTTGAATTGCGCCTTTCGCCAAACGATTCAGCTCATTTATCTGTAACTTTTCTTCTTTCATTTCGGCTGCAGTTCGCAGTTCTCAGTTCCAAGCCCAGACATTGGCCTGAGGCTTTGTTGTTGCTGTTGCTGCTGTTGTTGCTGTTGATTCTGTTGCTGTTTTGCCGTTTGCTGTTGTTACATCTCTCGCGGGCCAAAGTTGCAGCATTTCGAGAATTTAGGTTGCTCCTTTTTGTGGTTGGCATTCTGCTGTTGCTGTTGTTGTTGTTGTTGTTGTTGTTGTTGTTTGGCTTTGTTTTGTTTTCTTCTGTTTTGTGGGCAACAAAAATATCACACGAGTATAATTGAGTTTGACACAATAAATTGCTCATCGCAAACGAAAGAGCCTGGCCTGGCCTGGCCTGGCCAATCCCCTCCAGCTCCTTTGGGTGCTTTGGCTGCTTTAGCTGCTGCTGTTGTTGTTATCGCTGACCTTTAAAGCCGCGCAGTGCGCTGATTTATAAATTGATTCTGTTTAACTTTGTGGCACAGCGGGTAGCGCGCTCCTTGGCTGGCATCCTCTGTTCGCAATGCCAGCCAGCAGCAACTGTTGCTGCTGTGGCCTCCCATCCATATCCACATGTGGATCCACTGACAACTGCTGCATCGTTTCATTTGGCACATTAACACGTTTTGTGTTTGATCACCGCTTAGCAGGCTGCAGTTGCAGCTTTGAGCTTCAGCTTTCGCCTTTTTTGATTGTCTTGGTCATGTAAATCGCCGCTTCTAAGCGAAGCTTTAATGAGTAGCCACTGCGATCTGACATTGATGACGATGATGCGATGGCGACGACAGCACGAATATTTCAATTAACTGACAGCTCGCCAAAAATGACTGAGCATCCGCCAGCTTTAGCCTCAGCTGCAGCTTCAGCTTGCTCCTTTTTTTGTTGTTTGCTCCTGCTCCAAGCTATAAACTTCAATCGAGCAAGCTGAGCAACTGTCCGACTGTCAGCGGGTATCAAACAGCGACAACGACAATGATGACGACGACGAAGACGAAGATGTTGTTGCTGTAGTTGCTGTGTTGCGTTGTGGATTGTTGATTTTGTTATTTCCGTTGGCGAATGCAATGCGATAAAATGCAAATCTCTTTTGATGCTAAAAGGACAACAACAACAACAACAACAACTACAATAAGAGAGAAGCATTCGACGGCGCGTCGAAACAATGGCAGCAAAAATGGCTGCTGCTATTTCTGTGGATGCTGTTGCTGCTGCTGCTGGTGGCACATCAATGTCAGCAGCATCAGCAGCAGCTCAACGTAAAGTTAGCCGAGCGAAGAGAGGAGGGGGAGCAAGGCTAATCTTCATCAGCCGCCGTTTGTAGTTTGCAGTTGGATTGCGCAAAGTGTAAGCTCACACAAATCCCTAGACACACGCGCAACATCGAGAACGGAGACAGAGACAGAAAGAGAGACAGAGACAGAGACTGAGACAGCGACAGCGATGGAGACGAAGATGGTGCAGCTTTATCTGCACAATAGATGGACATTTGGATAGATTGTTCTTGCTTAGCTTTGCCGTTCTGCGCTTCTCTCTCTTTCTCTCTCTCTCTCTCTCTCTCTGTGCGCCTCCCACTCGCTGGCTGCATTATGAGATTCGATCATCGTATCGTAGCTGCTTCATTGGTGTGTCATGTCCAAATTGTTTGGCCACAGTAGCTGCTGCTGCTGCCTCTGCTATTATTGTTGCTGCTGCTGCTGGGGGAAAGCAACTGGCAACTGGCAACTGGCAACAACAAGGCACACAACATTTGCAGCTATGGCAGCTATTATTATATTTTAATGGCTGCCTTTGTGCGGGATTGGGATTGGAATTGGGTTTGAGTTGCAGTTTCAGTTGCAGTTGAAGTTGAAGTTCAACTCGATGGATGATGAGGATAGATGTTGTATGGATGGATGGATGGGGATGCTTAGCTGGATGGATAGCCAATGATTCTATTGGCAAGAACATTGCCATTATGGCCAGATTGCGCGTGTTTCATTATGCAGCGTGGTTGTAGTTCTTCTCCTGCTGCTTGTCAGGAATCCATTCCTGTTTGCCCTGCACCGAGTTCGTCATCGTCGTCATCGTCATCGTCATCGCAATAGGGACTGCGAGTTGAGCTGAAATACAAGCGCATCTCGCACAAATCATCTCTGCAATCATCTGCTAACAGAGCGCAGGGGAGGAGGAGGAGCAACTGGACGGAGGCAGCGGCGCCAGTGTAGTCCAAAAACGTATCGAATTACATTTGGCAGCGGCGTCGGGATCATTTCTCTTTGATGCACTCCTGGCTGTCTCTCTGTCTAAGTGTGTGTGTGTATGTGAGTGGAGATTGTCGATCAAAAGCGGCGCTGGAACTGAGCAGTTTCGCCCCTGGTGTGTTGCCGCCCTAGCGGAACCGGAAATGGACACTGGCCAAACAAAAGACTTAGACAACGAACTTGAACTGCTGCTCGTAAAAAATCTCTTTATTATTGCTGCTGTAGTTGGCAACTGGCGATTGCGCCAATCTTGTCGACAATTAGCAAATCCCCTGCAGTTGCCTCTGCTGCTCCCGCTCCCGCTCCCCTCCCCTTCTCGGTGCTTCTACTCTCCCTCGTTTTCATGGCTTTTTCGTGGTAGCAATTATTTTCGCATTTGTTGGCCACTTTAATGCTAATTCCAAAACGGAGATGGCGAGACGAGATGAGCGAGATGAGGCGGCAGAATGAGCTTATTAGTGCAGGTATTTGCCATAAATTTGGACAATAATCAAGCGCGCGCTATAATAAAAAGCAACTTCAAAGGATTTGCAGCAGATGAAGAGGCAACAGATGAAGTTGCGCGCCAAAGTGTTAAACTGACATGCGAGACGTTCGTTGCAACCTGCAACCGGGAGGAGCAGAAGGAGGCGACTCTCCTCCTCTGGGTGATGATGGGACGTAGGCTGTGCCCGGTCAGTCAGTTTAACGTCACCCAGCGGAAAGAGAGGAGACTTCTCTCTCTCTCTCTCTCTCTCTCTATCTCGCTGGTTTCTCAGTTCTCGCGCCCCCATAGCTGCCACTTGCAATGAAGACATTAGCCGCTAATGGAATTGTTATTAAGCCTCTTCCCCAGTCTCCAACTTTCTGTCTCTGTCTCTGTCTCAGTCGCTGTCTCAGTCGCTGTCTCTGTCTCTGTTTCCCTCCCGAGTTGAAGCGCGCGTCTTCAGTCAGGCTTTGGAGGAGCTTAGGCTGTAGCTCAACTTGATGGCTGCTGAATCTGTGGCTGTTCAGCTCTCGCTGGCGGCTTTAATTTTCTCATCAGCTGCTCGACGATTTGAGTTGAAATAAAATTATTATTGTATTTTGCATTCGCATTTCGTCGTTCGTACGCATTGCCTTGAGATGAAGATTCCGATGCAGATTCCATGCGCGAGAGATTGAGATTGGCCTTTATGGGATTTACTTGCCAACTTGCGACTCATAATCGCTTTATTGTGCGCTTGATGTATTGACAAATTATAAAGGCATAATGTGGCTGCAGCAACATGCCAGAGGGGCGTCAAAGGCATCTCTGACTCTGATGGTATCAGTTGTGTGTTGGCATTGTCCCGCATCCATAACTGATTGCATCTTATCACGCAGCCAAGCTCGCAAATCACTTATTTTGCAATCAGCTGGCAAATCGGGGGACCAAGCCCAGTCCCAGTCCCAGACGAAGTCCTCAAACCTTGAATTGCTCTACAAAGAAATGAAGCATATCCAGTCTCTGTCGGCTGTTTGAGTGGGCATGGCTGAGAGTTGGCTTGGTGGCTTGGTGCCTTGGTGGCGCTGTTGGCTGTTGGCCCAGCTTTAAAAGCTGTCGAAGTCTCCCCATTTGACAGCCAAAGTGAAAAATGTCCATCCGTCCGAGGCAAACGCAACGCATAGAACAATGTGAGGCTTGCTTGCAATACGAGTACGTGCTCATAGTTACAGCAACAGCAACAGCCAAAGCAACGACAGCAACAACAACTCGCTAGTCGAAGCCACTTAAATGGCTTTAAAAATAACCCAACGGCTGGGCTCAGCTTCGTTGTTAAGGCTGTGTTTGTTGTTATTGTCTTTGGACTATAACAAATTAAGGCTTTTCACTTTCCGCTGTCGCCTCGTTGTTGTTGCTGTTGCTGTTGCTATTGCTGAGGTTGTTCTTCTTCTTCTTGTTGGCAACGTTGTCTGCGTACACACCCCAAAAAATGCTGCGTGGCCCAAATGAATACCTAGACGAGCATAACCCGTAATCACCATCATCATCATCATCTTCATCATGTGCGTCGTTGGCGAGGTTGCCGAGAGAGAAGCTGTTGCAGTCGAGTCAATGGCATCATCACAGTCTCCCAGATTCCTCTAGCTAGAGGCCTTTGCTCTCTCTTTCTCTCTTTCTCTCATATTTTTGTCTCTCTGCCCAGGTGGCATAGTTGTTGGCTGTCGATGTTATTTGTATTTACTGTAATATGAATTGACTGCGGCTAATAATAACCAGCAACTGCTCTCTGTTTCTCTCTCTTCGACTTAACAAATTTCAACAGTTTTCGCCATGATCAGCTGCAACTGATACCAACAGGAGTCCAAGTCCAAGTCAAAGTCAGAGTCAAAGTTAGAGTCAGAGTCGAATCTGGCAAATGGGAAGGAAATAACTCAACTGGACTAAAAGGAGTGTGCAGCAAATAATGATAATGACGACAGGCCAAGCACAAGCAAGGCGTTAAGGGGTTCTAGAGGAGGGTAGAGGAAGGAGTGCGGCTAAGGGCTAAGAGGAGGTGTGGTGTTGGCCAGAAATCAGAAACAAATAAATGAGTGCAGGCAACAACTTTGAAATGAAGACAAAGCGGCCGTCACTTTTAGCTTCTCCCTGTCTCTGTTTCTCGTTATCAGCCTCTCTTTCATGCTTGCGTGTTGCGTCTGCGAAAAGTCTAGAATTTGTTTGCGAACCTTGAGCAATTGCAACAGTTGCAGCAGCAGCAGCAGCTGCAGCAGAGCTTTGCCTATCAGCACTCAGATTCGAAAGCAGAGACAACAAGCCAAGAAGAGACAGAAGAAGAGACGCAGACCAAAGACGAAGAGTTCAACAAAGCCTCTGCGTATGTGGCGTGCTAGTTCAAGAGTTCAGATACGTTTTGCCACCTACAACAGTCGCGAGTTAAAAGCCGAAGAGTCGACTCCATTGCACTGTGGCAGTTATTCAAGACCTTGTTGCAACCCATTTTCACTCTGCATCGTAGGCGTGGCTGCCACTTTTGCTTTTGCCCCGAAAATACAACAGCAAAAAAACAGACGAAAAAAATAAGCAAAGAGACTGCAAAAAACAAAATAATAATAATAATGAAGGCATTCGGCCGGCAATCCATTTCCATTTTCAGGTCTCTCTCGCTACTCGATGTCGAGGTAGATGCCACAAAAGTGCAGTCCTTGTGGTCGCTTGCTCGCTAGCTGGCTTGTTGTTGCCCCCGAGGCCCGCCACGTTAATGGAAATTAATCACAAATACAACAGCAATTTGTTTGAATGCGAATGTGGTAAGTTCTGCTGAAAAGCAACACAACACGACGAATAACTCAAGTGTGTTCATATGTATTTTAGTTTTTATATTTTCGTTTTTATTTAATATGTTTAATTATTTCGGTTGATTTCTTTCGCTATTACAAACTAGTTACAACTTATTATAAAAAGAGAGAGGGGAGAGGGGAGGACTGCATACATTATCATACTTTTGGACTTATCGATATTTTTACAGCTTTGCTAAATCGTAAACAATTACACAAGTAGCATCACACGCAATCTTCTCCCTCCCTCCCTCTCTCTCTCTCTCTTCTCTGCAGTGAATCTTAACTTAAGTAGGGACTAACTTAAGTACTGAATACGAGAGTACGAATACGTTACTATAGTAGACTATGAAATGGATCTTAAATACGAATAAACATTTACAAGGGCTCTCCAATGATTACTAAAAACAACTTTATACAAATTCCTCATCTCTTCCCTTCTCCTGCTCTCTTTCAGTTTTGTTATTTTAATGGAAATGCGAATGGAGGCAGACATGCGATGCTGATGTTGATTTAAATGCTGATTATGATTCCGATTGTGATGATGCTGGATGCTGATTTCGATAATGTTTAATGGGCAAGTGCACTTGATTTCATTTCTACATAACATACTACTATATAGCTAAGTGGTTGGTCCTATTGCCTAGATCTAAAATACTAACACTTAGTTCTAGCGTTTACCGCGTTCTATGAAATGCTTACAACTTATGGCTGGCTTGGTTCGTTGTCTGTTCGTTTGCCAAGTTGACGACGCACTGCAAGGCGAGTCAACCAAGCGAATTTCAGAGAGTCTTTGTTGGCTTTGTGGTCGATCTACATGATATGCTATATACTAATATGATCCTACTATATGTACAACAACAGTTAATGTGTGTGTGTGTGTGTATGAGCTTTGTCTGATAAATGACTGCTATGAAAGTGATGTCACAAATAGTCTGAGGAGTTTTGAAGGAGAAAAGCAGTTTACATTCGAAATCATTTTTATAAATATCATTGAAATAGTCAGGATTGTGACATCACTCGGGTGTGCATGTGTTTTGTATGTGTGTGTGGGTGGTAATACTATGCATGTACAGCTGCGCTCCATTGCTCAAGTCTGCGGCAATAACTTAAGGATCTAATTGGGGGACAATCACTACGACTACACTACGCTCTAATGGTGATCACACTGATTACATTACGATTACATCTTCACTCGATCGATTACATTCTCGTGCCCACATTGGCTCGCTGGCTGGGCTGGGGGGCGTGGCGGGGCAGAGATACGTGCGACATGTGCGTGGGCGGTCCGCCAAGCGGGGAAATCGAAGGCGATCTCGTGGCCAGTGGGGAGAGGGAAGGCGAGAATGAGGGCGACATGGCCGAGGAGGTGCTGAAGCCACCGCTCGCCTCGTGTCCGATGGGAGAACGCGGCAGATTAGCGAGGCTGACATGGGGCGGTAGTCGAAGACCTCCGGAGTTGCCTAGCACGGGAAGATTGATGGCTCGAGGCGCGACATTGGTCAGCAGAGGCGGGGGAATGTGTGTGCTGGGTGGTGGAGGCTTCAGCACGACGCTTCCGGCGCCCACTGAGGAGTGCGACGAGTGGGCCAGCGATTGCTTGCTCTTGGCACTGGACGAAGCACCGCTGCCACTGTGACCACTGTGCTCCGACATGGTGTCGTCCTTCAGGCGAGCGATCTCGGAGAAGACGTGCGCGAGCGGTTGATATTGTGGTCCCCAGTCGAGCAGATAGTCCCAGTTGTAGCTGCCCGTCAGCTCCTCCTCGCTGTGCACAATGGAGCTCAACGAACCACCGACATTGCTGCCTCCGACGACGACTGGCACGGGCACTGGAACTTCACCGTAGCTGGCCATAACACCATGGCCATGACCGTGACCCACAGTACCAATGCTGCCTGCCGTTGTGGCGGCATCATCCGCGCTGCTGCCTCGCTCCGATCCCGCGCCACCGGCGACGTCGTTCAGTTTGGCGTAGATGAGATTAGTGATGTCGGAGCGAGCTGTGGCATCCTCGTCGAACATGTGCAGTGTGGGCATAGCCATGGGCATCGGATGACTGGAGCCCGCCATGCTGGAGGCGCCACCACCGCCGCCGCCGCTGCCACTGGGATCGTGGTCCACAATGCCGAGGCGGGCAAGATACTCCTGGGTGTTCTGCACCGAAATGTCCGAGATGCGTCCATCGTCGCTGCCAGCGCCTGCACCCGCCCGGTGACTCAGCGGTCCCTCGTTGATCATACGGATCTCTTCGTCCTCGCCATCATCCTCAGCCGATCCGCGACCACTTGAACCCGATTGCTCGGAGCCCGATAGCTCGGAGGTGGTTGCTGCGCCCGAGCTGCCCGCATGCGGTCCGAAAGGCGGAATCTCGTCGTACTTGGGTGGCGCAAACTGACCCGAGGCCACAGCACCAGCTCCCACTCCGACCGCAACTCCTGCTGCCGTCATGCCACCACGTATGGGAATCGTGTCAAAGGCGCTGGGATCCACATAGCTGTTGGAGTTGCCCACGCCCACCGTCTCGGTGCTGAGATGCGGCTTGACAGCATTTCGGGGCCGACGACTGCGCATGTGGACGAAGAGAAAGATGCCCGCTGCGGCGCAGAGAATGAGCAGCAGCGAGACAAGCAGACCCACGATCCAGTCACTGAGGCTGCCACCTGAAGAGCCAGAGGAAGAGCTGCCCGCACCTGGAATGCTAATCGAGGCCAGGTTGGTGTTGGGATGCGCCAGCGGGTCGAGGGCGATCTCCACGACGCTCATGTTCGTCAGCGAGTTGTGGCGACCCGACGAGGCCGAGATCACTAAACTGATATCGCGGCCATCGTCGATGAGGCTGTCGTCGAGTTTCCGTTTGATGAGCACCGCGCCACTGCTGCGATTCACCTTGAAGTGGCCGTGTGGCGCGCTTAATTGGTAGACAACGCGACCATCCACGCCGCTATCGGCATCTGTGGCCATCACCTGGCCCACGACAAAGCCCAGCGGCAATGCGGCCGCCGCTGGCAGCACAAAGCGATACGTTCGCTCCGTGAACTGTGGCGTGAACTCGTCCCTCGACTCGATCTCGACGCGCACCGCAACCCGCGCACTCCTTCCGCCCATGTCGCTTGCCTGCAGCTGCAGTTGGTAGCGCTGTCGCTGCTCGTAATCGAACACCGCACCGGAGCTGACAATGCCCGACTGGGCATCGACGCGGAACAAACGCCACGAGCTGTCGTCGTCTGTGGCCGCCACCAAGCTGTAGTTGAGCTGCCCAAAGGGACCGCGATCCAGATCGCTGGCATGCGCCCGAAACACAGAGCTGCCGATCGGTTCGTTTTCGCCCAGGAAGTGCACGTATTCGGAGAGCGGGAATTGCGGTGCATTGTCGTTCTCGTCGTGCAGCGACAGGTGGAACGCCTGCAGGCTGCACAGTGGGCGTGGCTGGTGGCTGTCGCAGGCGCGAATGATGAGCTCGTAGCTGGTTGCCCCACTGTCGTAGTCCAGGCGATTGTTCACGAACAGCACGCCGCTGATCAGGTCGATGGTGAACATGTGCTCGTCGTTGCCGGAACTGATGTCGTAGACCACCTCGGAGTTGGGCGTGTTCTCCTGATCCGCGTCGACTGCCAGCAGCTGGGCGATGGAGTAACGCAGCGGAGCCAACTCGCTGATCTCTGCCTCGTACTTGGCACTCGGATCGAAGACAGGCGCATTGTCGTTGGCGTCGAGCACACTCACAAACACTGTGATGCCAGCACTCGAATTGGAGTTGGTTGCAAAGCTTGATCCAGCTGTGGGTTGGCTCAGGATCAGATGCAGCTTGTACAGATCATTGCGCTCCCGATCGACTTGTTTGACCAGCACAATCGCCTTGGAAGGCAGCAGCTCAAAGGCAGATTCCTCGTTGCCCGCAGCTATAGTCAACGTTTGATCCTTGACATCCTGGCCCAGCTGCAGAACCACCGAACCAACTGTGGCTGACTCGCTGATCTGTGCTCTGTACTGCGTCTGTAGGAACTGTGTGCGACCCGAGCCGATGTCACCTGGCTGCACGCGCAACAATGTGGCTCCACTCAGCCTTGGCTTACCCGCATCACGCGCAAGGATGCGCACAAAGTAATCTCCGCTGCTTGACTCGGCAGCTGGTAGTTGGCTCATATTAACCGAGACGATGCCGCTTGTGGTGTGCACGCTGAAGCCGGCTAAAGGAGGTTCAATGCTGTAGCTGACCTGCGAGTTGAGTCCATCGGCATCTGCATCCGTGGCATTCACAGTCAGCAGCTCCACATCCATGGAAGCGCTGTCCGCCAATTCCGAGGCAGCTGGCAACAGAGCAAAGTAGGCGGGAGGTTTTTGTGCCAGGAAGATGGGAGGATTGTCGTTCTCGTCGGCCACGCGGACTGTCAATGTGGTGCGTGCCTCATGCGCCGCATCGGAGGCAATAATCTCTAGATGATACTCTTGCTGTAGCTCGTAGTTGAGGCTGCGCTTCAGCACAAGTTTGCCGCTGTAGCGATCGAGCCCAAAGAGAGCCAGATTCTCCGCTTCATCGGGGGAGTCGCTGCCCAGGCGATAGGTCAGAGTGGGATAGGTGTCAACATCATTGGCCGAAACAGCGGCGATGACAGCACCCAACTCCGTGCCTGCAGAAGAGAATGAAAGAACAAAAAAGGGAAGAAGGCGGGTTAGTGAAAACGAACTTGGAATGGGGTTATTTGCTGAACTGAACGATCAAAGGGAATCTTAGAATGGGCACAGCACTTACCCTCACTGACGCTGACCACGTTGTTGGGCGGGAACGTGGGCTGGTTGTCGTTGACGTCAACGATGTGCACGCGAATCGTCGAAGTTCCCGTCATCTGGGGCACGCCCTCGTCGGTGGCAATGATCTTAAGGTTGTAGACATCTCGGATCTCGCGATCGAGCACAATGTTCGTTCGCACAATGCCACTGAAAGCGGGTTCAATCACAAAGGCGTTGTCGTGGTTGCCATCCACAATGTGGTAGCGAAGTCGCGCATTGGCTCCTTCGTCCGCATCAAAGGCCTGCACCTGGGCAACGAAAGTGCCCTTGCTATGGCCCTCCCAGACGGTGGCCACGAATTGACGCTGCGAGAACTGCGGACTGTTGTCGTTTTCATCCTCCAGTTCGACCACAAGTTCCGCGTAGCTCGACAGAAAGGGAGCTTCCACGCTGCGAGCGACGATCACAAGGCGCAGCTCATGTGATTGCGTTGTGGTCAAGGCAAACGAGGAGCTGACCAAGGCGCGTTGGCTTCGCGAACTATTCTCACCATCCAACTTTTCCTCGGCTTCTTTGTGCTCACCCTGCTCGCCTGTTTCTTCATAGTGCATAGCTCTGCCTCGAGAGAGTGGCTCCATCGTGGGCTTGGCAAAACGATCGTAGTCCAGCTGCATTGGATTAGCTACCCGAATCTCGCCAGTGCTGGCGTCAATGGAGAAGATGCCCTCATCGTTGCCAGCACCAAAAGAGAAGCTCACCTTCTGTCGGCGTCCGTCGCTTCGTACCGCAGCCACTTGAAGCAGTCGCGTGCCTGTTGGCGTGTTCTCCTGCAGCTTGGTGCGATAGGTTTCGTTTTGGAAGTGAAGAGCAGGAGAGCCTCGACTGGCCTCACCCACCAGCAACTCGATGAGACTGACGCTGCTCTGTGGTGGATTTCCCTTGTCGCGCGCAATCACCTCTAGCTGGAGCAGATTGCCCGCTTCGCTGGCCAGACTCTGTGTGGCACTGAGGTCCCCGGTGTTGGGATTTATTCGGAACTTGGCACGCATCGCAGCTGAACCCAGCTGGCTGTCCGCTTTCAGAGTGTAGAGCAGCTCGCCATTCGAGCCCAGATCGGCATCATGAGCCTGTACTTTCAGCAATGTTTTGCCCGGCTGGATGAGAGCAGGGACTTGTCCGCTGTAGGGATAACGCTCGAATATGGGTTTGTTGTCGTTGACATCGAGCACGTTGATCTGAACGGACACGCTGCCAGATTGAACCTCGTAGCGTCCACAATCGGTGGCCAGCACCATGAAGCTGTAGCTCGACTGCAGTTCACGATCCAATTTCCTGTTTGGGAGAAAAGAGGTTGGGAAATAAATCAATTAGTGGCTACTAACTACTAAATACTAAAGCTGAGATGCAAACTCAAAGACGGACGTCACGACTGAGAAGGGGATCAGAATGAATCTTTAGCGACACTAATTAGTCTCCCGCTGGCAGAAGGAGAATGCCTGCCTAATCGGACGAGTGATCCTAGCAACAATTAGCTACACGAAATTATGTGGAATGAATCCACAACATTCGCATTTTTATGCACATTCGCATTCTCAGTTGCATGTGGCGATGGGCGCTGGATAGACATAAGTGGGGGGAAGAGAGGCGGCAGAGAGAAGGGCAGAGCAGGTAATTAAGTCATTTGCTTGTATGTTACCTTAGCTGCAAATGATCCGCTGTGGTGGGATTAAACTGACTGCACACGGCACGCTATATCACTTGCAACCACCAACTATTGTGGTATTCTGCCACAAATAATAAACCAAAATGATTACAACAATCCTAGCCGAAGCCGAAGCCAGAGAAACTATAGTGAAGGGAATCGGGAATGAGCAAGCAGCAAGCAGAGTTCTTGCCTACGCTTGCATGTCGGCCAATAAAACGAATTTAGCAAATTACAAGCTCATCCCAGTTGTATCCCAAGTCATAGTTGATGTGGATGTGGATGGGGCCTCTCATTTTATGAATTGAATCAGTCAAAGTGGAAGACGCAAGAAACGCCACAAAGCATTCGCAGTGTAATTCTGGACAGACTTTGATTTGGGGCTCAGTCTTCTGGGCCGCTGTTGGAGTCCAAGTCACAGTTGATGTCGGAGTCTGTTGTCTATTTAAAACAAAAGATAAAATGCTTTCAAGGGTCAGTATTCAGACTGTGTAGTTGTCTCCTTCCCTCTCTCTCTCTCTCTCTTTGTTGCTCTGTCTACTTGTCGCTGTTGTTGTTGTCATTGTCGGCTGCGCTTGTTGATCGTCAGACAGAGCAACAAGCGAACGAAGAAACAGCCTCAAATTGCGCCTAGTCGCTTGTCCATCGTCAGCCATTCAGTCAGTCAGTTCGTCGAGTCGTCAGCCCGTCAGTTGGCCAGGCATAAAGCGAAAAAAATACAAACGAGCAAGAAAAAACTACAAAAGAAAGGAACTAGCAACAGAGAACAACCAGCAGCCACATTTCGATACCCTTTAATCGAGGATATTTTAATTTTGTGCATATCAGTTGGTAACTTTTACTTCCCAATTCAGCAAATCGATTTTACGTTTTACCTCTGATGGCAGTATGCATCCGGCATATTAGATTTTCTAAAAATTATCCCATTATTGTGTGAGAAGTAGTTAAATTATAACCGCGTATTTGATTAGATTTAATTTGTAAATTTCAAAGGTTAACTGTACCTAATGTAACCGGATCATCAAAAGCTTTTGGTAGGGTATATAATTGTCTGCAATAAAAGTATTGCATTCTCTTTCCTGTTGTGTTTTGCGATTCTGTTTTTTGCTTGAGCTTGACTTTATTTAGCTCAAACAGTGGAATCTCCGCGACCAAGACCGCGAAAGCGCCCAAGCAGGCAAAGCACAAGTAAGCAAGCGACCGAGCGTCCAAGACTAACAACAACGTCACGAATTGTTTGTCCCGTATGCCAGTTCCCCTCCTCTACCCTCCGCTTCTCTGTCTATCTGTCTTTTCGTCCGCGTGTCTGTCGTCGCTCTACAATTCCTCGCCATGTGGTAAAGCTCCACTCTGTCGCTCTCCTCTCATTCCTAATTCGATTGCTGCTCCTTCTCTGCATCTGTATCTGTTTCTGTCTCAGTCGCTGTTTCTGTTGCTGGTCCTGTTCTGTTCTGTTTCTCTTTGGTTTTTTTTTTGTGTATTTGGTGGCTGGATTTCGTTTTTATTGTTTGCCGACAATCAGCGCAAGATAAAAATTGGTACATGACAGCGGATCGCGTTTGTATAAATGGCCAAACACCAAACGCTACTGTCAACTCAAGTGCTCGAAAGCATCTGCAGCGGGGGCATCTCTCGATCGCTCGAACTGTGAGCCGAACTTCTATCTCCCTTTGGCCGGAACTGACTTCTAGTGACGCACTCCTCCCTTCGCTCTCTGCTATCAGACGGAACAAGCAATTGTTGTCATCATTGATTGTCAATAAGCATAAATTTGCACCAGAGGGGGCCCAGATCAGACTCTACGAGTAGCTACAACAATCCTTTGTCAACTCTTTTTATGCGTATGCGTTACACACACACACACTCACTTCGTACACTATTTATAGACGAAAGCGCAGGAGGATTCCGACTGCGGATTGGGATTGTCGCTGCTTATTTACTGCGTAGGATGTGGGTACTTGTAGCATTTGCTGCGAAATTATTTCAATGTTTTCGGTGTCCTTGTCTCAAGATCTGGCACGCAGATAAGATGTTGCGTTGCATTGACCCAAGGACAACACAATTTAGCCCCTGCTTTACTATACTATTGACTCTACATTGTTGGTTACTTACCCAACGGTGGTGATGAGTCCACTCTGGCTGTCGATGGCAAATTGCCATTGCGTCTCGTTGGCCAGTGAGTAGACAAGTCTCGCATTGACACCGAGGTCTGCATCGGTGGCTTTGATGCGCAGCACACTGCTGCCAATGAACGCATCCTCTGGCACACTGGCCACGTACTTGGACAGCTCAAAGCGCGGCTCGTTGTCGTTCTGATCCTCGACAAACACACTGATATTGCAGTGGCCCTGCTGACTGATGGGCTGACCACGATCAGAGGCCTGTATCTGAAGTGTATAGCGAGACTGCTGCTCACGATCCAAGGGTCGAGCACTTAACTCGCCGGTGCGAGCATCAATGCTGAACTTGTTGCCCACATTGCCTCCTGAAATGAACACAATTTAAAGGCACGCGAATTAGTCAAAGTCAATGCTATAATTTTCAACAAATACTTACCAATAATACTGTATACCAGCTCTGCATTTGCACCTTCATCCATGTCACTGGCCACAACGGTATGAATAATTGCCGTTTCGCTGTTCTCCGGCACCAAAAGACCGTAGCATGCACCGGGCCGGAACTCGGGTGCATTGTCATTGACATCGCCAATGCTGATGATGATTGTTGCCACGTCAAAATGTTGTCCTGTTGCCGCCTCCATGCTGCTGTCTGAAGAGCGCTGCTTCCGTATCGCAGAAGCCGTCGAGACTGCCATTCGATTGGCATCACGCACGTAAACTGGCAGAACATATCGCGCTTGGGACTCGCGGTCGAATTTGCCTCGGGTCGTGACAATGCCACGTTGCCAGTCAACGTGGAAGTGGTCGTCTGCCACGCCTTTGGGTATCTCATAAGTTAGATTAGCTGTGGAGATTATTAAATTATATTTGAATGTAATTTATGCTTTTTACTCTATTTAATTTATTTATTTTGATTATCTCTATTTAAGGATAAACCAAGGGCCCTTGTCATGCAGGATACAAGCTGAATATGGGATGATAAAATATTACTTAAATGCCAATTAATAGCTCTACTTATCACGAGTTCAGCGACACAATGAGCATCGAACAGAGTCATGTGATATCTCATTTTTCATAAGGAACTCAAAGAAGTATCGATGACCGTCATCGGCGAATTAATACTCGAGATACTAAGCTTTAACGTCCGTTTATTCATTTGATTTTGTGTATTTTCTACTATTAAGATTGTTATACGGCATTCAAGCAGTCAAGACGCGATATATCATTATGATTTTCGTATTTTATAAGATTCAAATTTATAATTATTGCCAATTTTATAAATAAAACTACTAGATTGAGTTTTTATTGTTTCTACCATTTAAATGCACCAAAAATGGTACTCTCAAATCAGTTCAACGTGCAGCTCTACTCATCACGAGTTGATCGATACTTAGATGTCCGAAATCGAGCAACGGAGTCGTTAAATATCTGTGTTTTTACTTAAATGCTGTATATTTGGAAAATTGAAATTATCGATAACTTTCGATAATTATCGATAGCGACAATCGATTGGTAAGTCGATTGCAAGTTCATCGAGGTATCATAGTCCCCGATCGACCCACGGGATCCTGAGATATTGCAGTTTTACGCTTTCTTGATAAATTGCATTTTAAAAATTCAAAAATTTAAATTAAACTGCCGTTTAAATCAGCAGCCACTTGCTGCTGATTCTGTTCGCCTGGTATTTCACTGGGAAAAATGCTCTGATTTGGAGTTCGCGCAGGCCGCACACATACATACACGCACTAACACGTATACTCACACACCCTTGCGCACATTTTCACACATACACACACACACACACACACACACCTATGGCAGTCATCGAAGCTGCCCGAGTGTCCCAGCGCGGGCCAAAATTCAGTCCCGAGTACCAGGCGAACAGAAATATTAACAAGCAGATAAATAAAAAATTTTCAAAATTTAAATTTTCCCGCCGGCTAACGGCTGCTTGCAATAGAAAACGGCCGATGCCATTTGAATTTCTTAGGCGATCTTTAAATGACCATAACTCTCTCAAACGGCTGCCGATCATGACGAGCCATATCATTTTGGAATCTGCGGAATCAGGAGATTATTGCTCTATTATTGTAGATGATAATTTTTTTAACTTTAAATTCTTAGAACTTAGGCAACTGACGTCCGATCTGAACGCTATCTAAAATATGCAAACTCTTAACCTTCCTAAGGACAGCAATAAGTCCAAAACCGTAAATTAAGTTTTCTTCTATGTGTTTATAATTGAGTACGACATTTAAATGCATTTTAAATTAATTATTACCACTTAATATTAAATAGATAGTAGTGATAGCCAAAACAGTGTTACTTAAAATTAAAAGCGAATTTGTACCGAGATGGCAAATTAAATAGCAACTTATAAAATATGAAAATTATGCAGATGAACAGAGAAGGTGCTTTTGTACAGATATGAAAATGTAAGAGAAACAATAAAGTACATATGTGTAGATATATGAAGATGTGTGTAGAGGAGTGCAGTGTTGATATTGTTTAGTTTCATACCATTGTCGGCACTGTGGAATGCCTTGGCTGCCACTTGCAAGACGAAGCTGCCGCTGGGCACATTTTCGAGGATCGATGCTTGGTAGACAGCCTGCAGGAATCTCGGCGGGTTGCTGTGGCTGCCCTGGATGAATAGCTGAAGGCTGAGTGTAGTCTGCAAGGGAGCCAGAGCACCATGATCACTAGCGCGAATTGTCAGCATAAATCGACTGGTTTTGTCGATCTGCTCAGATGCAGGAGGCAGTGTTTTGGCCAGCTCAATCACTCCAGTCTGGGGTTTGATGCGGAAGCGACCCTCCCCATTGCCACTGACAATGTCGTAGGTAACGCGACCATTCTCTGCCGCATCCTGATCGACAGCCACGATGTGGGTAACCACTTCACCAATGCGTGTGGAATCGCTGAGGTAAACTGTAGCGGGAGCGCCTCCATTTGTGGCTGGCACCACAAACTGTGGCGCGTTGTCGTTGGCATCAAGAACCCGTAGACGAACAGTGACAGAGGTCTGCAGACGCTCAGTTACATTTGACGACTGATCCAGTGCCTGAACTATGAGCAGATATTCCTTAAGTGATTCGTAGTCTAAAGGCCATTGCAGGCTAAGCGATCCGGTGAGCGAGTCCACGGCAAATAGCGGCGCCGTCTGCTCTTGGCTTTCATTCAAGACGGGCGTGTAGCGCAATAGGCGATACTGTAGCTCTCCGTTGGTTCCTGAATCTGCATCGGTTGCCGTGAAATTGTAGATAATGCTGCCGATGGGCAATGACTCGCTGACCTGCAGCTCAATGGGATCTTGAGGCCAATGAGGAGCATTGTCATTAACATCAGCCACCTCGATTTTGACGGCGATGGCACTGCTCTGTGGATTATTGCTCGCCGAAGTGTCTAAGGCACGAATCTCTAGTCGAAACTCGGCTTGTAGCTCGCGATCGAGTTGGCGAGCGACAACCAGATTGCCTGTATTCCTGTCGATGTCGAAGGCTCCCTCGATGATGTCCTTGGTAAGGGGATTCAATGTATAGGTGACGCACAGCTGGTCATCCAAGCTGTTGCCGTTGCCACTCACTTGAGGCAACTCGGCTCGCTCGTTGGGGCTAATCGAGCCCACCACATGGCCCACGACGGCATCCTCGCGTACCTGCGAATTGCAAATAAACGCAGAAGGCAATTATAGATTATATTTTCGTTATGTATTAAGAAGAGGGTCTGTCTGTGTCGTTGAGTCTGTTTGGGATTCTGTTTCGGACTGGGTTGGAGTTTTGGTTGGTTTCGGGTCGCTCTACTTGGGCTGCCTGTGTCCGCGTATCTTAATCTCAACAACAGTGTTGAAAATCCAATCTTAAAGCAATAATTCATACTTCAAGATTACGAAGGCAGCAAACATTTAAAAATTTCATTCGTTGCCTTCCCCGTCGTCGTTTCCTCTTCATCTCTCGTCTTTCGTCAGCAACTGCATCTTATTCCCAGGCGTTCGTTCTTTGGCGAATAAAGCAGAAAAAGGTGAGCCCAGAGAGAGAGGGAATAAAAAAAAAGAGAGAGACAGAAAGAGTAGAAGACAAGAAGCATTGGCAATGGCAATGGCATTAAAAAGAAATTATGCATTCCGACCAAGTTGGCGGCCCCGAAAATCACTGAAGAAAAATGTGAGCCATCCAAGTTGGCCACTGAAGAGGGATGAGAGGGGAGAGAGAGAGGAGGGGATGGGTTGAGGCTGCAGAAAAAACTCTTCGCATAAGAATTTAATATGCAAAACCACAAAAACCGTTCTGAGCATAAAAACAAGGAGATTTTGTTGCTGCCTCCGTCTCGGTGTCTGTCTCTCTCTCTCTCAGTCTCGTCTCACTCTTTAGGGCAGCCCTCAGTGAATTGGTGTGTGTATGTGTGTGTGGGTATCTTTTTTTCATAAAATAAAAACATTGAAAATATTGTTTGGGTCGCCAAAATGGAGACACAAAAATGACATTCACGAGATTTATGCCCCGCCAAGATTACGCAGGATGGTCTCCTTTCCCCCATTCCCGATTCCCAATACCTGTGGTCGTCGTCGTAGTTGGACAAGAGAGTGGACACCACACTACTTTTGGTACTAACGACGACGGCTTCTGTTGCCTTTGCCGTTGCTGCTGTGGTTGTTGTGGTTTCATTTTGGTAACCAGCAAACCACCAAATTATGCACGGAATTGCTACATAAATGGCAACCGCCAAAATGGCGCATGATTTGTTGTGTACTTTTATAGCAGGAGCAACTGCTGTGCCACCAGAGGATGATGATGCATCTTTCTCTCTCCCCACACTCTTGACCAGCTGTCAGCTGTATCAACTTTAATCTGCTTTGCAGCAGCTGCTGCAGAGACGAACGAAGCAAGCAAAGCGGGTGTGCGGCAGCAATGGGTTAAGCGCTCGCGTCATTTGCTTGCGGTGGAATTGCTTAATTACAACAACTGTGGCATTATGTGCCGCAGCTTCTTTAGCTGAGATTTATACGTTGCAACGTGCAACGCCAACGCCAACGCAAAGAACAAAGAACCAAGCACAAAGCGAGAAGAATCCAGATGCAGTTAGGACTACAAAAAAAAAAGAGTCAAATCAAAGGCGAACCGCCAACGAAACGCAACGAAATGTGTCAATTTTAATTGTTGCCGAAGCGGATTTAAGGGCCCCGCAAAGCAGAAGATTCAACGGAGGAGACACAGACCATTCGACGCGAGAGAGAGAGGCAATTAAATGCATGTCAAAGCGTCGCAGCCATCACGCGGCTTTCGTCCTCAGCCTCGTGTCGGAAATGCAGCAAGTGGGAGATGCAACAAGCGAGCGAGCGAGCGAGTCGAGTCGAAGATTGGGGGATGGACAATGTGAATGATGGGACTGGGAACTGGCAATCTTTATATGTGTGTGCAATGCGATGTGCGGGGTATGCAAAACATGTGCGAATCGAACGTGATAAAAATGTTAAAGGCTTAACGCTTCAACATGCCAAAACCTAAACAGAGAAACGCCGCAGCCGCAGCCGCAGCAACAGGAACAGCAACGGGGCAACCACAATAGCAGTAACAACCAGGTGACGGTTACGAATCGCACTTAATGGACACATGGAAGAAGAGACGCGGGTGGGTAGAAAGGCACAACAAGCACTCTACAGACTTGTAGTCGTAGTCGTAGTCGTAGTTGGAGTCACAGTTCACAGAGTGACAATTACGCGTGCGCCATGCAACAGCAACAACATTGTCTCTGGCTGAATGCAAATCGGAGCCGCCTGGTTGCCGCACCCGCTCTTGGGACAGCTTCGCCTCGCCTCGCCTCGCAAGAGTCGTGTTCTCGGCCATTGTCACGTGACGCTGATGCTACAAATCATCCGCAGCACAAAAGGCAGGCGACAAACGCGCAGCTCACGACCCAACAGCCAAAGAAGCAAGACAGCGAGGCAGAGGATGAAGCAGGAAGCCAGCCAGTGTAGCAACTAAGCTAAGCAATTGTCGTGTAAAACTAGAAGCGTCAAATAGACAAAAGTTTTCCAGGAAGCAACTCGCCAGGAAGAGTCATCGTCATCGTCGTCGTCGTCTTGGTCGTTGTCGGTCGTCTTTTTGGTCGTTGGGCTAAACATGACCTTACAATAAATCGTTGCACACTTACCCTGAACACCAGACTGGAGCTGGTAAACGTTGGCCGATTGTCATTCAGATCGAGCACCTCGACGCGCAGCATTCGCAGCGTTTGCTTGGGCGGATTGCCACCATCGGTGGCCGCCACAGCCAAACGGTAGATGCTTCTCTCCTCATGGTCAAGCATGACGCGCGTTCGAATCACGCCCGTGTTGGCATCGATGCTGAAGAGGCCGTGCCCATCAGAGTCACGACCCTTTAACAGCGAATAGTTGATCGATGCATTCTGTCCATTGTCGCGATCTATGGCGCGTATTCGCACCACTTCAGTGCCCGGCGGTTGCTCCTCCCGCACGCTGACCACGTCCTCCTGCGGATCGGCAATCTCCGGCGCATTGTCGTTGACATCCGTCACATGGACACGTACCTGGGTGCGTGCGCTGCGCGTTGGCGTGCCCTGATCCCTGGCCTCCAAGACCAGGTCGTAGAGTTCGCGCAGTTCCCGATCGAGAGGCTCGCGTGTGGTAATCTCGCCTAGAATGATGAGAGAGAATTGCATAGAGATTAGACTTGTGTACATATAAATATGTCAAGAGGAGAAGCGGAGGGAGAACTTTGTAGCTAGCTGCATTGTTAGCCAACAAAACTGGGTCGCCGATGATTAATGCCAGCTCCAGGTTGGCTCCAGCCTTCTGATGTTGCTGGTGGTGCCATCGCCATCGCCATTTCCATCAAAATTGTTTGCCCCACAGCATTGGGGCCAAAATAAAATCATGTCAGGCGAAACGAGTTTGTTCTGTGTTTTGCTGTGCCAGGATTAGCTGCACGCGATTTCCATATTTAATTTAAATGAACCGAGACTTGTGTCTTGGCTCCTTTTGGCCCCAAAGGCGCACACGCACATTGCAAGCACACAACGGCAGATGGGGAGACGGAGACGAACACGGAGAAGAGGACAGAATGTCAACCCAATGATATTCCATTGACGGATGAGCTGACAGCGTTAAAACTGTTGTTGCTCAAACACTAATGGTCATGCGCTGCAACTGGCTGCCAGCTTCCCATCCACATCCACATTCACATCAACATCCTCATCCTCATCCCAATCCCCATCGCCATCTCCATCCCCAACCACATCGTTCTATCTATATCGCCAAACAGATCGCATTTTATCGCTTGCCCCATCGTCAACGTTTCTACTTAAGGAACTGGTTTAGCCGTCGTCAACGCTGTCTGCTCGTGCGCGTTTGATCTATGGGCATTGACGTGGGCAATGCAGGAGCTGATGCTGCTACAGCTGAAGCTGGAGCTGCAGCTAGAGCACAGTGCAGGAGCGACAGCCAAGTGCAGCGCAGTAATGAATGACCATGGGTCATGGCTGCTGGCTTGACAGTCTTCTCTACTCTACTGCCCTCTCCTCTCCTCTCCCCCACTTTACTGGCATTCGAATTCAAAGCATGTAAGAATGGCTACAGCAAACTATAAGACTGCAATAGACCCTTTACTTTTAATAGCATGCCATAGAATCTTTCACAAAATATTGTGTTAATGTTGATTCTCTTGCATCACTGTATGTAAGGGTCACATTCCTAACTTCTGTCGAATGAAACGTTGTTTGATATTGGTTATGGAATAGAACTGGGTAATTTAAAGTATCTATTTATATTTTAATATAGAATTCTTGTTACTAATTGATAATTCAAATAAACAGACAGACGTCTTCTATTTAGAGTATATACTTTTTCTACCCATTACGCGCTCCTCAACTCTAACCAAGTTAATAGACCTCTTTAACTTTCTTAAAACCTGAACGGGTCTAAAGAGATTCAGATTCGTTTGCTCTAACGGCGGCATTGAGTGAGTTGTTAGACGCTCAGCTGCGTTGCGATTGAGCTTGGTTGGCAGACACTAATTTATGGCCAAAGGAAGCATCGACTCACCTGTGACGGGATGCACCTGGAAGCTCGAGTTGGCCGGCAAGAGCTGGTAGCGTATGGCCGCATTTTCTCCAATGTCCAGATCGGTGGCAGTCACAACGCCTACGACGGCACCACGACGCAAATTCTCCTCGATGCGGAATTTGTAGCTATCGCGCTGGAACTTTGGATCATTGTCATTGGCATCCAGGACACGGACCAGCACTCGAGCTCTCGCATGAGCTGCCGGAGTGCCATTGTCGGTAGCTAGGACTGTAAGTTCATAACGATCGCGACTCTCGCGGTCTAAGGCAGCACGCAAATAAATCCAGCCCGAGTTAGGAAAGATGCCAAAGTGCTGGGCAAGATCGGCATCGGCTGCATTAAGGGCGAGACTGTGGCCGAGGCTGAGACTGGCATTGTCTGTGCCGGCATCGACGATGCGATACGTAATCCTCGCATTATTCCCGGTATCGAGATCGCTGGCATTCACCTGGATGATCTGGAAACAATGAAAGAGAGAGAGAGACAATTGTGTTTGCTGTTAATTTGGTGTGGAGAAGAATAAAAGAAATGAGTGCAGATCTACATGCCAAACACGGCTGGCGGTCATCAATCATCTAAAGAGCTGCAGCTCAACTTCAAGTTGAAGTTAAAGCTGAAGCTGCCGCGGAATCTGTGATGCATGTCTGCGTAAATCTCTAGAGGAATCCCTAGAACTGCCTGCAGTGCGCAACTCGTTTCACGTTTCGCTTCTCGAGTCGCGGACTCTCTCGAGATGCCAAAGATATAAAGTGATTTTATGATCAAAACTAGTTCAGCGAGGCACGAGTTGCAGTCAGGCGGCAGGCAACCGCTGGTTGCATGCAACTGTTGCAACAGCGTGCAGCTTGCATCGCGCAACGTGCCACTGCTCTTGTGGCAGCCGCCGCATCTTCTTCTCTAGGGTGTTGAGATATTTTAAAAAAGATATGACGCCTGCCTGACAAAAGCGTGACTTTTACTGGCTGTTAATCAAATTTATGTTGCGCATTTAGTTTGCATTACAAAAATTTATTTTTCAATAAAACTGCAGGCAGCTCTAGCTGCCCCAAGGGGCATGAAGGAGTGCAACCAGTTTCAGTTTGAGTTTGCAGTTTCGAAACTTACCTGGGCATTGATGGCTCGCGATTCAGAGACATTCACAGCATACTCGTCGCGCTCAAAGACGGGCGGATTGTCATTGACGTCTTGTACATCCACAATGATGGTGAGATCCGCGGAGAGCGGCGGCATGCCTCCATCGGTGGCAGTCACAGTTAACGAGTGCCGCTGCGATGTCTCATAGTCCAGATGTCGTGATAGCACAAGGTGGCCAGAGCGTGCATCGATAGCAAAGAGCTTTGACTGCGACTGTGATGCAGACAGCGGCTTTCTGCCACCACGCTGGGTGGCATTGCCCGAGGCAGTGAAGGACAGACTGTAGGTCACCTGGCCGCTGCTGCCCGAATCCTTGTCGTGGGCGTGCGCAGCAAAGAGCGGTGTGCCCAGCTCGGCATTCTCTGGCACCGAGATGCGCACCATGCTTGTCTCAAACTCAGGCGCATTGTCATTGACATCCTCGACCTCGATGTTCACCTGTGTGTGGCCATAAACCGGAGGCTCTCCGCTGGTGGCCTGAATGTTGAGCAGCACCTGCGACTTTGCTTCGTGGTCCAACGGATGCGCAATCCGTATGTTGCCCGAAGCTGCCTCGATGCTGAAGTAGCCATCGGGATCCCCAGAGTAAATCGAGTAGCGCACGGGACTCCTTTGAGCTGCAGACGAAAAGAAAAGCGTGAGGTGAGAACGGATAAACGGATTGATAAAATCTAATAAAATTGTTAACAAACATACACCCGAAGTACTGCGGATAGGAACAATTACAATTACAATTGTAAACTTATTCCGCAGTTTTTCTTTAAACTGACGCGCACTTTTTGGCGAGCCGCCATTTTTTTTTCTTTTGCACACTGCATTCTAAAATCGAACTGAACGAAGTCTTGGTAATGAATTTAAGTCCACAGCTATGGATGTAGTAGAAATGCTAACAAGCATACACCAGAAGTATTGCGGATAGTAACAAAAACACTACACAAAAAACAATTGTAAAACTTATTGCGCTGTTTTGCTACTGCCTGACGCTTGCTGTTTAGCGAGCTGACATCTTTTTTTCTTTTTCACAGTGCTTTCCATAATCGAACTATCGAACGAGTGCTTTAATTATCGATAGATTGTTCTTGCAATTATATAAATACTATAAATATACTACATTTGCTAGCATTTCTGTTTAAATGGAAGGGTCACTCTTTTTGTTCGTGCCATAATCGAAAATAGACTGCCGATCGTACGTTATTTGAAGGGCAAATATTATTTATTAAATTTGTTCATTGCGTTTTATTGAACGTCAAATTTGCAAGATATGATAAGCCGGAGGCAGCATCTTTCCAGTATAACAGTTGAGGCGCACAAATTTGAAAGGAAAAGAGAGAGATCAAATGTTCGTCTCATTAAAGGCAATTCAAATGCCAGGCGAGCCAAACAAAGGGACGCAATGAGTCTGCAGGAACAATAGAGCCCAGAGATTGACACATGAGAGGAATCGGGATGGGAACTGGAGACTGTAGACTGCAGACTTGGCAATGAAAGGAAGTGCACAGCGAAAGCAGCAAATTAAAGCTCAACATCATTTTGCATAGCCATCCAAAGAGTCGTTCCACACTCTTCAGACCCCTGTCTGTCCCTATCGCACTCCTAACCTAACTCTTCTGAAACTTCGAGTTGAGCTGGAGCTCGTGTCTCAGCCTTTTGTATCATCGAGCAGGCAAGCAAAGCGAGCGATGACGAGGACGTCGTTGCCTCGTTGATGGGTGCAGATTTCTGCCGAAATTTGCGTTTGAAGTGTTTTGCTTTCGCCATTGTGCCGCTGCCCCTCTCCTCGACTCCTCCTTCTGCTCACTCTGGATGCCTCTGGATGTGGCATGGCCAATGGCTTGCATGTGGCCCATTTTGTTGCAGGCGCTGCAAGCTTTTTTGCTTGTACAAATTTTATTTTAATTTTCTTGATCTTTTTTCTCCGTTGGCGCAAGCATTCAAGAGTTCTTCTGCTCATGTGTCCGCTCGTCCGTCTGTCTGTCCTCCCTCTGTCCATCATATGCGCATATTTTGTTTTCCAGCTCACTGAACTAATGAATGCCAACCCAATACAAAGACGTCGCCAACTCGTCGGCAAGCAATAATTTGGCAAGCACAAGGCATTGAGTATTTGTCTGCCCGAGGGAAACGACTCGAATTGCGGTTATATAGTATATAGTTGGACTGTAGGATTGGGACTGAAACTCACCGGTGTCACTGCTGGTGGCTATCACCGAGCCAACGACTGTGCCGCGTGGCACATCCTCCTTCACGTAGTAATTGTAGCGCGCCTTCTCAAAGATGGGCGGACGCTGCATGGCATCGATGATGCTGAGAAAGACAACGGCATCTGTGCTTGTCCTCAAGCCACCTCCATCGGTGGCCGAGATGTTGAGCATGTGCCTCGGCTGCGTGCGCACCGAAAGCATGTCTGGACGCACCACAAAGATCTCGCCACTCGCCCGATCAATCCGAAAGATGCCGCCCTCGTTGCCGGCCACAATGCGATACGAGACCTGGCCAAAGCTGCCCGCATCGGGATCAGTGGCCACCACAGCCACAATGGGCAGAGGAGTGCCAGAGGCTTGCGCTGTACCCGACTCTCTCAGGGAGACGTTGTACTCGCGTGGATAAAACACTGGTCGATTGTCGTTGACATCCGTCAGCTGCATCTTGATCATAGCCGTTGTGCTGAGACCGCCTCGATCTGTGGCTAGCACGGGAAATTCGTAGCTGTTCCTCCGCTCATAGTCCAGTTCTCCAGCAATGCAAATCTCTCCGGAGGCAGAGCGCACCTCGAACTCTGTGAGGTGCTTGAATCCCTCGCCCAGAGTGTAGTTGACCATTGCATTGACGCCGCAATCCGGATCGCTTGCCGAGACCTGCAATAAAAAAGAAACAATTTTCATATTAGTATGAGCAATTCAAATGTAATGAAATTCTCAAATAAATTTGTATTTTAAAGTATTGCAATAACAAGTTATGTAAACATATGGTATTTATTTCACAAAATTTATGTGTTTATTGTTTGTATACAATTGAAGCTTCCGTTAAAATACACACTCATTAAAAAGCTTGTATTTACTTTAAGAACAGTAGTAAGCGTTAATCAAAAAAAACATTTCATGTGAAAATTTACTGTTTGCTCAATTAGTACAAGAATATTGCAAAATTTATCTTTGTTTGTGAGACGTGAATTCTTAAATTGTCTAAGAGCAACTAGCATTAACACGAACTTACTGAATCAAATACAAACACATAATAAAATAAAATGTCCATTGTAAAGTCAGCAGCCTTCTTGGCAAAAAAATCAGGTCTTAGTTTTCTCATATTCTCAATGCAAATCGAGCATTGCTAACAATTGAATTATGATGCGAGGCTCTTTTCCTTATAGACAAGTTTTTGTCACCACAATTTAAAACTATTACTGTCAGACCAAGCTTGTCTGTTAACATGTATATAATTTATAAAGTTCTATGTCTTACCAAACTAATTGACTGACTAAACTATTGACTTGCTAACATAGTTTATTCTAATAACTTATATTTCAATACAATATCATTTTAGTATTAAAACATTAATGTTATCAATTCCAATACTACCTTACATTTTTTTCTTCAACGTTAGTACGACAACGTCCAAATAACATTTGATAAACATTCGAACAGTCACCAAACATCATGAGGGTTATGTTTGTTGTCTTGGCTGTAGTAAATGAACGAACAGTTGTTCTCCCAATTACAAATGAAGTTGTCATAATTTTAATTCGATTTAAAGACTCTCCTGCCCCGCTGCCTGCTCCCCCCTCCTGCTGTGGAGGAGCTAATCCGAGCGCAAGTTTAATTCGCAACACCCGTGGAGCAATTTTTCATGGTGCCGCAAAACGAAAAACGAACAACCCGAAAAGCCTCTGGCACTCTCCACACTTCAGCTCAACGGAGGCTCAAGCGATTGTCAACTTACATACATATATATTTTTTTTTTGGACAATCACCCGCTACTCCTCGCCCCTCCTCTGCCACTATCAGACTGTGGAGAAACAGGAGCAACGACCTCGCTTAATGGCTGCCAATTAGTTGGCATTTGCGTAATCAACATTTACATTTACATTGGTCTCATTCCCTTATTGGCCCTAAAAATAGCAAACACTGAAGAAGCGGGGAAAGAGATTGAGAGCGAAGGGGCAGAGACTAGAGCAAGACCTGGCATTTTGACGCCAACAAACAACGGGCAAAAATCAGCAATTAAAACTGTCATTATTTCACTTTAAATAGTATATATCCCCCCTCATGAGTTCCCCCTGAGTTGTCGCTGCTGTGCCACAGACTGATATGCATTTAAAGCGAAAAAGCGAAACGTGTCCACGTCCCCGGCGATGCACGGCAACTCCTCACGTTCAACTTCAGCGCTAATTACACTTTTTGTAAGCCAAAGGCATCGAACTGTGAGCCCAAGCTAAACTAGAGGCAAAGGCGAAGGCGAAGCCCTGGCGGAGATCTACTTAGATTGCTGCTGCTGCTCAAGTCGCGACTAAAGACTTTCATTAAGCTTAGTTGCCAGCAGTTTAAACCCGTTTAACCCGAGCGAAATTGTCGCCAAACAGTGACGATGTCTCGTTGCTGCTGCTGCTGCTGCTGATGGCGGGCAACGATGTCGTCAAACAGCCAAACAGATTGGCAATTTTATCTGTCAACAGCATAGGGAACAGTTTGGGAACGACACGACAGCAGCGCCAAGGAGCGCAGCTTGGATTCTACACCCACACGAACTGGCCCCAACGCTGATGACGAGAATCCAATGATGATGAGTCGAAGTCGAGCCAACGCCTCGACATTATCGTGGGTTGAGGATGAGCTGCCACCTCAGACTGCCTTGTCAACAGACGTGAAGTGTAGTGAAAGGCAAGACTCAAATGACCAAATGTCCCAAAAATATATTATTGAAAACGTGCAATTGAGGCGAGAATACGCGTTCAAGTTCGTTGCCTAAGTCATTCGTGTGGCTTTCAGAATATCTGAATCTGTGTGTTGAGTTGTGAGTTGTCGCTGAGACTCGAAACTCCCAAAAATATATTATATACGAGTGCAATTGAAGCGAGAATACGCGTTCAAGTTGCTGTCGTTGCCTAAGTTTTGCTAACAGAATATGAAAATCTGCGTTTGAGTTGTGAGTTGTCGTCTCGGGACTCGAGACTCGATCAGAGCACGCACTTCTCACACTCGATCGAGAGCAAGAGCAGGAGTTAGAGGGCTGAGAGGAGAGGAGGGAGGGTGAACTCAACTGCAGGCATTCAATAACCAATTATGGCCTAACAAGGCCTCGCACTCGACTCCAACTCCAACTCCAACTCCGACTCGAAGTCCAACCGCATCCATCTCCAGCTGCGACTGTGGCTGCGGCTACTGCGACCGCTGTTGATGTATGCAAATAAGCTGTCAAAAGTAATTTCATTCAATTACCTTATTTATCGTATGGAGTGAACAAAAAGAAAAAAAATCCAAAAAGAAAAAAAACGAAGAGAAATTCTGTCATGGCCAAAACCAAACAACAAACGGCAAACAGCAAACAGCAAAACGAAGCTGAAGCTGACAACAAACAACAAGCAACAACAATGCGGTCGAGTCGAGTCGCTTATACTCATTGTCAGATGATTGCCCCGCTTCTGGCTGGCGTGTGAGCTGCACTTGGAGGATTGAAGTTGAGGTCGCGGGGCAAAGCAAGCTAGCTGAGAGCAGAGCCACATCCTGAGCCAAGAGTTGAACGTTCCATTTGCCAAATGCATATTGTTCGTGGCGTGGCTCTTGATTAACACCTCTTTCACATCGAATCGACCGAGAGAAAGAGACAGAGAGAGAGAGAGAGAGAGAGAGGGAGAGAAAGGCTAATAGAAGTTGGGGAAATGTCGGTCGTGTCGCTGGCGCGGATTATCACGTAGCGAGAGCGCGTTGCTTTCTGATAACACTCGGACATGTCTCGGGGCCTGTGGCTTACTGTGGTTGCAGCACCAGCCTGCTTCAGACTGAGTGCAACATGTGGCAGTTGCCTGGCTAGACCAAACATCGCAGCCTTGCATATTTTTTATGCAATTTCCGGCAGATGTGGATGATTTAGCTGCGCCTGCGATGGCGATGGCGACTCATAAGAAATGGCCATGTGCCACATCCAAGTGGCAAGTGCGCAGCGAAAGAAGGGGGGGCAAGAGAATCTGGCGAAATCATTCGAAAAGCATTTATTGGGCAGCTTGAGCTCAGCTCAGCTCAGCTTACGACCACTTTTAGATCAATCAGAGCTTTGAATTAAGCGTCGTCGTCTATCAATCGAGTGTGAAACACAATCTCAATGGCACACATTGCCGCAATGAAAGTGCTTGTTGTTGCATGTCTCTAGTTGCATGCGGCATGTTCGCTGTGTGGGCAGAGTCGGAGTTTGGGTTTCGTTTGGGTGCAGAAAGCGTGCAATTGTCTCACTCGCCAGCGAATTAGCTATAAAGACATAAGATCGTATGGCCCAGGGTCTGTCCTGGGATCGTAGTTGTTGTTGTTGTTGCTGTTCCTGTTGCATTCGGCGTTGCGGCATGTAAAGATTTCACACTATTACATTGATTAGTCACGGCTCTCGCTCGCAGTTCCAAGCCCAAATACCATTCCCAATCCCAATCCGAAACCCATTCCCAATTTCCAGTCTCAGTTTGATATTCCGCTGTCTCGCAGATTCTCCCGCTTCTTCTTCTTCTTCTTCTTCGTGGTTGTCTTCTTGTACATGGCACCTGATTTATGTTGACGCCTTATCAGAGCCTCTCAATATTTATTGCAATTTTTATAAATTATTTTTTTTGTGTAAAATTCAGTGCTTCGGCACCCTTTGCCATCTCTCAAGATTTATATGTGAGCAGATGTGACTTTTTGATGGAGCACCAAACACACCAGACATTCTCTCTCGCTCTCTCTCTCTCTGTCTTTTTGTCTCTCTTTTTTTTGCTCCCGCTCTCTGTGTGTGTCTTGGCAAACTATTTGCGATTGCAATTTAAAGTTGAACCACATCCACATTCACATTTACCACACGTTGTTGCACTGTTGTTGTTGCTGTTGCTTTGTCGCTTCGCTTAAGAGTCCTACAACGAAAAGCAATTCTAACAGTTATTGCCACAGCACCTCGCCACCGCTGTGGCACCATCAAATTGCCACGCAGCTTGTCGTGTTATTAACAATTTTTTAATTTTCCGGTATAGATTTCTGAGCCAGCCTTGCGACGTGTCTGCATCTCAGTGCCTCAGTCCTCAGTCTGTGCTCCACCTTGTCGCTGGCTGTGCATTCAGGTGCTTCTCCAGCTGTAGACTGAGACTGACTAAGAGACTCAGAGACTGAGGACTGAGGCTGCAACTCGACTGGTTGCATCATCAAAATGCATCTAACAAGGTTGTTAGGTGTTAAATAAGTGTGCTTAAAAATTTATCTTGTACATTTTCCTCTATTTGATTTATGTTTGCTCGCCCGCCACAAGAAGTCAAATGAGCAGGCTCAGAGGAGAAGAAGAACGAAGAGAAGGGGCGAGGAGCAACTGCAAATGTTAAACAACGACTTGATCTTCGCAGTTGTATTCGCAGCAGCAGCATTCGCTGTGTGTGCTGCAGCTGTCTCACCACGGCCATGTTTTAAGTCTGTTTTGAGCCATCAGACAATCGCCTTTCCCTCAACAAGCAGCGACTAACTTTTGCTTTCGCCAATAGTCAACTGTTGGTGGAGCTCAGCTCGGCTCGGCTCGACTCGATTCGAACTCATTGGGCGCCCACTTCCATCTATTGATAAATCAAAATTCCAATAGATGCGTGTGACGAGAGACGGAGACGGAGACGAGGCGGAGGAGGAGGAGGAGGAGGTGAAAAGGAAGCTATGGAAAGAGCGGGAGATTTGCATTTGGCCGCCAGCTTGGACCTGGACTTGACTGTGACTGCAACATCAACATCAACAACAACAGCAACCACAACAGAAACAACAACAGCAACCACGACGCCAAATGGCCAAAAACATGCGATGCGATGCGTTGCTTTGCGTTGCTTTGCGCTGCGAACTCCAAGTCAAGGCATAGTCCAACTATGCAAAAGCTCAGTCAACACAACACAACACAACAAACAAGCAGCAACAGCAACAACAACTGCAACAACAACAGTTACAACCACTGCAAATGCGAATGCGTTTCTTGTGTTTGCGCCTTGCAAAAAAATGCCTTTTTGCTGTTTGGCTGCAGTCGCAGTTGGCAGTTGGAAGTTGCAGTTGCATTTGCAGCTGCCACCCGCCGTCGTCTGCGTTGTCGTTGTCGTTGTCGATGCCCCCTCCGCCTCCACCTTTGCCGTGGCCAAAAACAAAAAAAGAGTTCGCTTAGATGATGGATCGTTGCATAAACTCGTGAGCGTTTGCCTTGTCTCCTGTCTCCTGTTTGCTGCTGTCTTCTGTCTTCTCTTTGGAATGTGCACGTCCTCACGTCGTCGCCTAGAAATGTGCGTCACCGACTCGACTCGACTCGACTCGGACTTGGAATTCAAAGTGCCTGTGACAAAGTTCATGAACTTGCAAGCTTATCAATGGCTAGCCACGCCTCAGCCTCGTAATTAAGAGCTGACTGGTTGCCTGGCTGCATGCTTCACAGCTTGCCCCAACTAACGATGCAACCTACGACTGAATGAAATCAAGAGCCACAGGAAGTGACGTCGTCATGGGCAAATAAAGCAGAGAGTCGCTCAATGCGGGTGCAACTGAATAACTGGATAAGGAGAAGGAGAAGCCAACTTCTAGTGTCGTCATAAAACATTCTAATTGGCAGGCATCGTGGGGCCAGAGCCAGACTCTAGCCTAAGGAGCCAAGCCAGTTGCATAACTGGATCAGCAATTAATCAAGCAGCAACAACTACATCAATGAAAGTCGCGTGAGAAATAACCGCATCATTGTCATCAGGTGTCGTCATCGTCATCGTCATTACTTGGATCTGTGGCAAGTTTGGCGCGTTTGTCGCGCTTGTTGCGATGCAATTTGCTTCCGCCCCAAAAGCAGCAAAAAGGAGAGTCAAGGAAAACAAAAACAAGGCAGCGAACAACAAATGTGTTGCTATCGATTGTGCAGCAGCAGCAACACTAAAAGTAACCACAACCAAAGTCTGGGAAACTGAAATATTGGCAACAATAGTCGCTGGGCTTTCGTGTACATCTCTTTCAGCAACAACTACGAAAAGCGTGTTGTCCAATTTTTTTTTCTGTTGGGTTTTAATAAAGTCTTTTTAATGGCCAGCATTTTGCTGTTGACTTTCGCCGCGTTCACCAAAGTCGCACCAAACTGGGCACAACTAGGAAATTGTCCAATGCTGTTGCCACAAATGTGGTCGCACTTGCCAATTTCTTCGCTCTTCGCTCTTTACTCTTTGCTGTGATGACCATAACTGCCGTTGCAGTTGCTGTTAGAAGTGCAGTCACAGTTGCGTCTCCATCTGGAGCTAAACTGGAGCAAGTGGGCCACACAAGGAGCCGTCAGCTGGCCCAGTTAGGCCAGATGAGCAGACCCCATCATCGCAGAGTAACGTAGCGTAGAGTGGCATGGAGTGGAGTGGACTCCTAGCCAGAGGCCTTTAGCTAAAAGACTTGCGATAAAAATCGCAGCAGCAGCCCTTCCTTGGCTCAATGGGGGTCCGAGAATGCGGGGACGAGGAAAAGCATAGAGGAGAAGTACGAGGAGGAGGAGGAGGAGGAGAAGCAGTTCCTACCACGCATTCAATTTCGTCCGCCCACGAGCCTCGATGTTCGATCGAACTGATCACCGATGTCTTCTCTTCGTTCTCTAGGCCAATAACAATCACAATCACAGTCTGAGACTTTGCATTTGGATTTTTGCATAAATTCAGCGAGCAGAAAGTGGCACTCGAACTCGACTCAACTTCAGCCCATTTTCGAGAAGGAATTGCAAATTGAAAATGTGAAGAAGAGCGCATAAATTTATTGAGATTGTGTAAATATTTGCGCAGCATTCAATGGCTGCAAATCAAAAACAAAAACGCAGTTAAATCGCTCCCGGAAATTGGATGCTAGCCTTCGCCGTCCCATAAATTAGAAAACCCAACAAGAAATTGCCAAAAAACAAAGCAGAAAACATGCTTAAATACGAGTATGGCATGCACTTGGCTTTGGACGCATTCATAAATTAATGCCGCATTTTGTGGCATTTTATTTCACTGTCGCGGCTTTTGGTCACTTTCGATTTTGGCTTCGGTTTCGTGCGCCACTTGATAAATGGATCTGAGCAATATGCACAAAGTGGGAGCTGAAGCTGCAGCCACCAAATGGTGGCAAGTGGTTGCTGCACCAACTCCAGACCACAACAGAGACAAAGAAACAAGAGTCTCTAACGTTCGAGCTGGCGCTGCATAAGTTAATCAAAAGTTCAAGTTGTTGTTGTTGTTGTTGTTGTTGCAATGCATTTGCGTAATTTAAAGCAATTCCTGTTATAGGCGACGCACCCACACGCCCCTCTCCCCTTCTCCTCCTCCTCCTCGCTACAGATGTGAGGCCAACAATCGCATAAATCAAACCACAAAGTGGTTCGCAAGCAAAACGAAACAGTTGTCGCCTGAGTTGCTGCGGACTCACAGAGAAAAAAACATTAATAACAAGCAGTAAAAATTCACTCAATGAATTTCCTATGCCATGCACTTTAACTATCGAAAGTATTGAATACTTAAATTTAACAAAATTAATAACTGATTTTTTAATTCAAATATTGTTTTTAAATACTAATTTCAGTTGGAAAAAATAATAATAAAATTCACTCAATGAATTTTCTTTAATTATCAAAAGTACTGCATAAACTGATATTCTATGTTTAATATTTATAAAATAAATACGAATATGAAATGGATGAATTATTAAAACTAGTAAAGATAAGATAGACCTTTTCTCACAGTGCATTACATCGTGTGTGGAGCGTAAGGCAACAAATCCCACAGTCCACAGTTTGGATCGCAATCGACAAACGCTGCGCATGCGCGCCAAACGATTTATGCGATTTTAAATATCGATTTTGTTGATTTTTGTTGGGGTTTTAGCCGAGCTCTGAGCTCTGAGCTCCGAGTCTCACTTAGACTGGCAGGTGGGTCGCCAGACCACAATGTGGCATAGAAGAGAGAGAGAGAGAGGGGAGACCAAAGTGGTGGTTGAGTGGAGCAGAGCAAGCGATAGCCGTCGTAGCCAAAATTAATTATGAGTGTGCCGGCAAGCTGGCAAATTGAATATCCACTCTCGATGTGGCGGTTGCCGCAAGTGTTTTTCAATGTTTGTTTGAAATATTTTTGCCATTATCCATGCGCGAAATGCAAAGCGCACTTTTTCACTTTTTAAAAGCATTATGCAAACTCTGCAATTAAGTTGCCAGTTGCCACATACAAGTGGCATACAGCTTAAGCTCCCCCCCCACCCCTCTCGCCACCCACTCTGCCACACTCTGATGTGATTTATCTAAATGGCACTGTGGGCGGTTGGCGTTCAGTTTGGGGCGTGTGTTAATTACGCGCTAACAATGACAAATGTCCTGCGATCTGTCCGACTGATCAACTCGATCCGAGTTCAATGCACGAAACACTTTGCTGACCACTTGCGAGTTGCGAGTTGCGAGTTGGCTGACATCTGATGATGGGAGCACATTCCAATCGCACAAAGCAAACCGCAAATATCAATTTTACTGTCTGGCCAGTCAGCAGAAGAATTGAAACCACAATCACAGGTCCAGCTGAAACCTAATCAAAGACAATCTACAAGTATACGCGGTTGTTGCTTCTCAGCTTCCTTGTGGCGACCACAGGAACAAATGGCAACGTTAATGAAAACGTAAGATTACAAAGCAGAGGCAACCAACAACTCATAACCACAGCTGGAAGATCACTTTCACTGCATCATCAAGGTTTTTCTTCTTCGGATTTGATTGTTTGCAATTTATGGATCGCACTGCGTCTCATTCTCTAACTAACATTTTGTGTGTTGTGTCTGCTTAAACAATATTATTTTTTCGTATTTTGTTTTTTTGGGCTGCTGCTGCTGCAGCTGCTGCTGGCGGGCATAAATTGGCTGAGGCTTTGGCATTATATTAATGCAAATATCTGATAGAGTCTCTCTCTCTCTCTCTCTTACGCGCGCTGCGTTGGCGACCCCCTGCTAGCTTCAGCAACCAGCAACCAGCAGCCAGCATTTGCTTGCGATTTCAGCCACCGATTGTCTCTCGCTTCCCTCTCTACCTCCCTCGCTTTTCGGTCGTATAAAAGTACAATATTTTTTTGGTGCCTTCCGTTAGCTCTGGACACTGGGGCGCTTGTTACAAACGAGTTACAAACACCTGTCATTACTATGGCAAATGGCGGTGCTGCTGCTGCCTGTTTGCCTAGCTCGGATCGAAACGGAACGGAACGGAGCGTATCGGAGCTGTGGCTCTGCTCTGCTCACAGAGTCTGACACTTAGAATTGCATAAGCATAAGTCGTTTTATTGTGACTTGTTTATGAAAATGATAAGCACTCGCGATTTATGACCAGCAACCAACAACCAACAACCAGCAGCAGCAAGCGACAACCAACAAGAGACAAGCAGCAACGAAAACAAGAAGCGACAATCGCCAAACACAAGCGCGACTTTTAATTGGGACGCGGCAGCAAAGACGCAGTTGCTACTGTTGTTGTTGTTGTGGGTGCAGGGGCACACGCTTGGTTGGTTGCCTTGCCACACGTAGTACAAATTATGGGAACTAAAACAAAAGACTTAGGCAACGAACCTGCGATTGACCATTAGCCTGGCTGGCAAGCGAGCAGCAACCATTATGCAATGACAGAAACTCGTTGCGTCTAATGACGGAAATATAATATAATGCGTTTGCCAGCCTCTCACTCTGACCCCCCGTCCCCGTCCCCTTACCTAACTCAGCTCTTCCTACTCTCTTATCGCATGCCATTTTAATAAACCATTTTTTCAATTAGCCTTCTCTCTCGCAGCGCACAAAAAGCGAGCAAATGCAATGCAAAAATGCGCATAGTTTAAGCCAAAAAGTTTAGCCATCGACTGCAGCTTAGCACTACACCAAAAACAACTGGGGCAAGTGGACCATCGTCGTCGTCGTCGTCGTCGTCGTCCGGTGGCCTAATGGAATGGCCAACACAACAAGTTGGCTCTCGACTGCTTGGCTGCCCGGTTCAACCAGTCTACAGTCCACAGTCCACTGTCCAGTGTCCGCAGTCCAGTCTGTTGCCGAGTTGGCCGAGTTATGAAGATGCAGCCAAATAGTTTTTGACAGTTTGCAATTGGCCGCAAAATAATGTCGCTGCTCACTTGGTGGCCTGAAACAGCATTCTCTGCCCCCATCAACGAGATCATCGCCAGAGTTATAGATGCACAGGCATCAACTTGAATGATTCAAGAGACGGAGACAGAGAGCTGTGAGTGAATCAAGTGTTAAGCACAGCGGACGGAGGCGATTGATAAGCCAAGGATTGACTGCTGATGGACATTAATTGAACATTGGCATAGCTCATAATTCAGGTGGAATTTACGCATCAGCAGGATGCCGAGAGAGAGACAGAGAGTGAGAGAGGGGCGGGGGATGCAGTAGAGATTTGCAGTCTGAGAAAACGTTGCTCAACTTTCAATTAAGTTTTAATGTGCAATAATCGACTTTCTATTCGCCAGTTGTCGCTGTTGCTTTTTATGTCGCTGTTGAAAATACATAGTTTAAGTTGTTACTAACGTTAACGTTGTTGTTGTTGTTGTTGTTATTGCTGTGGGACTGTTGGCAATGCAAATGGTATTTATTGCTCAAGAGGCCCAAAAACAAACGAAAAGTCGCCAGTCTCCGAGTGCAGTTTGTGCCAATTTTGGTCAGCGATGCGTGACTTTGTCGATGTCGTGTTGTTGTTACTGCAGTTGGAGATGCAGACGGAGGCGGAGACTGGTGCAAGGGCGGGGGCGGACTGACAGTCAGAGATGCCAAAATGCCAAAAGAGAGCCAACACAGAGAGAGTGAGAGAGAGAGAGACTATAAAACAAATTTGGTCAAGCCAAAAAGGAAGCCTTTTTTGAAGTGATTTATGCTAATTACGAGCAACGTTTGCCAGCAACAACGTTGCCAGCAATACAGCCCACAAGCGACAGCAGTAACAACAGCAACAGTTGCAGTTGTTGCCAAAGCAACAGCAACAGTCACAGGAAAGGGCGTTTAGCAAACAATTTTCCGAGTCGAGCTGCACGTGTGGGAAACTTTGTGTTTGAGCGTACTTCGGTAACTCATATGAACAGCGCACACACACACACACAGACTAAGACGTGCATATGTATATATATATATATATATATAGAAAAGTAATTTATTTAGTGACACGCCCACAGCGATATAAGCTAAATAATCTTAGTTTTTCTTGGCGCAGGTACAGCGACTGTGGACTCAACTCAACTCAACTGAACTGAACTTAACTGGACTCGACTGCAGTCGAAGAGGGAGAAGGAGAAGGAGACGGCGACTGAACTGAAGTGGTCACAATATATAATTAAAATCAAAAGGCCAGATGGCTCGCCGTGTTTTGGAGCAGCAGCTCAAGCGTAAAAACAGTCAAACAAAACGCAGGGCAGAACTGAGCAGAGATTAGAGGAGCAAGGCAAGGTGGGGGAGGGGGGTATACTATATACACGCAAGATCGATAGAATAGAATGCGCAAGAAGCGAATCAGAATGAGAATAAGAAGAGCTTAAACAAAGAACTTGAGAGCCAAATGAGCAATGAGATTGAGAATAAGGGCCAAAGATTGCCAATTATTAGCTGGAAAACAGAGAGAGAGACAGAGAGAAGAGGAAGCGAGGAGGGAGTAGAGATTACAGGCTGCTACGAAAATTGCTAGGAAAATGAGGAAGACACAGAGAGCAGAGAAATCGAAATGGAATGTGGACGCTGCATCCAAAGAAGGCAGTTCAAGTGCGACTGGCGAGTGCGTCATCAAGGCGGCAATCCCATCAGCGCTCACTCCGAATGTGATTGCCAAGTCTCGAAGCACGAAAGTACGAAAGTGTGTGCGAGAGCTGAGAGCGATAAAGCAGAGTTATGTGGTAATGATGCCAACAAATGGCCAGAACGCATCGCAACTCGCATAAAGCATGTGGCCAAATTACTGTACTTGCAATTGATGGCCAGGCGAGTCAAGTAATGGAAACGAAACAGCACAAGGGATTCATCCGATGGATCCCTTTGAGCGACTCTGCAGACTGCCCATAAAGATATCAATAAACTGTTGATGGGCCAAAGAAGAAAGTGTTGCAGGTGCAACACAACTGCGTGTTATTGTTGTTGTCTCTCCTATGCCTAGTAGACGAGGCTGTGCACTAGAGGTGGAGAACAATTGATGTCACTATCGACACTATCGATGGTTGTTCAAAGTTTTTTAAAAGGTCAGATATTATTGGCGACAATCGATGTCACTATCGATGGCTCGATTGACTAAGATTGAGAATATCGATTGCGACCATTATCGATAGTTCTTCATCTCTACTGAGCAGATGCGGCTGCGAAATTGAAATTCGCATGGACTATTTGGCTGGCTAACTAGAATGACCGCCTCCCAAAATGCATTCTCTGAAAGATAATGCATGCTAGTCACTGAAATGAATCAAATGCTTTTTGCTTGGTAATTGCTGCTGCTGATCTGATGATCTCAACTCTCGCGTAGATAACACAACAGCAGGGAAAGGGAATTGTGTCTGTTAATGGATATCGATCGGACGATCGATCGTTCGATAGTTATTGTTGCTGCTCTGTTCTCGCTTCATAGTCTCAAGTGTTTGATGGTACTTAAAAACTACATTAAAAAATAATAACAGCAAGCGACGCCGAAGTTTATTGAAGCCCAGATAATGGATCTTGTAATCATCATGGAAGCGAACGAAATGGACAGGCGATGGCAGCAGCAGCAACAGCAGCAGGGGAAAACAATAAGAAATAAAATCGATAAAAAACATGCGCAACAAAAACGAAACTGAAACGAAAAGTTGGTATTAAAAGCGACCAGGGTTTGAGACTGAGACCGAAACTGAGACTGGGTCTCCAGCCACAGCCACAGCTCCAACTCCAACTCACCAAGTGCAACGCCAGCTCAGTCTGCGTTCCGGGTGCGTACGTTGCCATTGTCTGGCAGAGTCAGAAAGAGAGAGCGAGGGGGGAGGGGGGAGGCCACAAGGTAAGCCAAGGTAAGGTGTGTATTTGCCATAATTTGCCACAGCGGACGCATAAGCAACAAATGTAAGAGCTGCAGAGAAAATGGCCGAGCAAAGTTGAACTGAACTGAACTGAACTGAACTGAGATTGTTGAAGCAGCATGAATGAAAGCGAGGACAACTCAACGGTCGAAGTTGGACCACTCGGGCCACTGACAACGGCACGTCATCATCAGCAGCGTCATCAACTTTGATGGGCACTCAAAGCGACGGCAACAACAACTGATCGACAACGACAACAGCAACAACAACATCAACGACGATGGCAACGGCAGCAAAATAACATTACATTTTTTGGGGGCTGAATAAATATTTCTGCTGCGGCTGCGATAGCAATCACAACACCAACACACACACACACACACTAACACACACTGATACACGCGTGCTGTGGCTTGGAATGTAGGAAGCCGTTGTGCAGCGGGTGCGGCATGAAGCATGCAACAAGCGGCATACGGCATACGGCATGCGGCAAATGATGATGGAGATGGAGACGTAGACGGCGCTCTCATGTGCGCTAAAATTGAACAAAATCATCAACAGTGATCGACATGTGAGCTAAAGTTAATAACAAAGCAAAGAGCAGAGAGTGGAGAGCAGAGAAAGGGCTGCAATGAAGGGGGAGAGAAGGGAGCGGAGCAGCTGCTGCTGCTGCTGCTGCTGCTGATGGAGGTGAAACTGAAATACGAAGAGCGAAATGATTTTTAATAAGCGATAAAGCAAAACTGCTTATTGGCTTCTCCAAAAGGCCAGGTGGAGAGCAGCCAAAGTAAGAGATGCGAGTCCCAGACTCGAGACTCAGTCTGAAACGCAGACAATGACGGGAAGGGTCTTTGCCGCAAATATTTATGCGAGGGGGCAGCAGCAGCAGCAGCAGAACCTATATTGAAAGCAAATCGAAAAGCCAACAGCAGCAGCAGTTGAATTTGAAGCTGAGCTCTCGAAGTGAAGTCGAAGCCAAACTCAAAATGAACAGCGGACGGCAGACGGCAGACAGAACTTTTCGATCATACTCATCATTTTTGAAATTGCTTTCAACACCAGTTGGCTGCAGTGAAGGAAGAAAAAGAAGAGGTGGTAGTGGTGCTGTTCTTGCTGTTGCTTTTCGCTGATTCTGCTCGTTCTGCTTGTTGCAAGTGGTGCGTAAAACCATCAACAGAGACGCTTGCATCAGCGATACGGGACTTGCAAGAGACTTTGGCGGGGGCGGAAGTGAATCGCATGGGGTGTAACCCACTGCAGAGTACGCGCACTTCGTTAGCCAAAGAGAGAGAGAGAGACTGAAACTTCCTCCTTGTATGTGATAAGCATTTCTGCGTTAATTTGCGCGAATGCTGCTTAATGTGCACTACCTTCCCTTAATGGGAAAGGGAAAGGGCGGGGAAGAGGAGAGGGATGTTGACCATTCTAGATGTGTTATCGTTAATTGGGGAAAGCGTTGCGCACTTTGTGCTGCTTTCGTAAGCAAATAACAATTAAAACTGAATGCTGACAAAACAAAAGACTTAAGCAACAAACTTGACACAAGTGCTTATCTGAAGGAATCTCTCTCTCCCTCTTACTCTCTCTCTCTCTCTCTCCCTCTGACTCTGAATTGATTGACAGCTACGCTAAATCATTTGTGCTGCCAAAGTGTCAGTACCAGGTCCTTGAATGAGAACGAATACAACTTGAGCAGAGCTATGGGAATGAGCAACAGCTCTCAGTGAAGAAGTGAAGATGCGAATGGCAGACAGAGATGGAGATGGAGTTGGAGTTGGAGATGGAGAGATGCAGATGAGCACAAAGGCAACCGACGGTGCGGCCGATTCACATAAATACACACAATTGACAATGATAATCAAATGTTATGCTAAAAATCTGCCAAACTATGTGGGCAACGAGGCAAAAGGCAAGAAGAAAAAGAAGCCAAGACAATGCGTACAAATCGTTGACAAAAATTTATAGTAGCAAAAGAGGAGGGAACGGAGAGAGAGAGAAGGGAAGAGGTAGGCCAACTAGAGACAGTCGTTGTCGCCGTTGTTGCACAAGAACACAACACAACAGAGCACAGAGAAGAGCAATGAATACAACAGAAGCGAAGAACAGCAAAGAACAGAATAAAGTCAAGAGGAGCACAGCGCATCCTTGCTGCTAGTTTGCATACCAGACGCTGCTGCTTCTCCCCCCTCGCACCCCGAACTGAATCTGAGTCCAATCGAGTCGAGTCCCCGCCGAAATCAGTCAGCCATGCGGCTTCCGACGACGACGACGACGACGACGATGCTATCCCTACGATAAGAAATTAAATTAACGAGATATGTCAACGATGAATTCATTGCCATGGCTTAAGCGCAAATGCCGCCATTCTTGCGATGATGTTGATCCCCAGCATCCCCCTCCCCTCACTTCTGCTACGTCTCTCTCTCTCCCTCCCGCTGCTTGTCTTTCTGGGGCAGTCTGTCCTTCGTTTTGCATTTTATTCAGCGTGCCTTGTGCAGCGATTAGCTTCGGCTTTGGCATTGCGTTTAGCCAGCGACCCACATGGACATTCAGTCAGTCAGTCAGTCAGTCTCTTGGTCTCTCAGTCTCTCGGTCTCTTACAGGTAGCAAGGGCTGGCTGCTGCTTAGCTCTACTTTGCCTCGACAGCGCTCTTCAAGGCTGCGTTCCGTTTGCCTCTCGCCTGTGCTTTCAATGTCAATGTCTGCATCTGGCTGCCATTCTTCAATATAATGACATCACAAAAGCTTCAGCTTCTTTTTCAGCAGCCAATAAGCCGCAACAACGAGCAGAGCTCAAAGACAGGCAGACGGACACAGTGCAACATGGGGCAAGCAACATGGAAACATCCGAGTCGTCGGTGCTCAGTCGCCTGCCATGCTGCACGATTTTAATCACATTTCTTTTGAATTACGAGAATTAGATTCGAATTTCGAATTTTCGGTTTCAACAGTTTCAACGTCTTTTTGCCTTTTTTCATGAGTCAATCACACACACACACACTCACACACACACACACAGAGAGAGCTCCCTTCCTGTCTTTTTTGTTCTGTTTTGGTCGCTTTGCATACTTTACCTCCCCAAATTCTCGATTCTCCATTCTCGTTTCTCGCTTTGCGCTTCTCAGAAGCACCACTGGAGTCGCGACTAACCGAAATGTATTCAATTCAATGCGAGACTGCAAATCGTAATAGGAATCGAAGTCAGCTCAGCTCTCAGTTCAGCAATTGCCTTTCGCTTTTCTTGGACAACGACGTCGACTGTCAGTGCAGGTGAATTTATGTGCACAAAGCTAACAGGACAGTAAATCATCTGCACTGTTTGTTGCCCTAACGCGCTGATTGTCTTGCACTTCTGCCATTGCCATGGTCACTTCTCCTTCTCCTTCTTTTCCTTGATTCCCTTGCTTTAAAGTCAACTGTGCGGCGACAAAATCAGCATGCAATTTCGAAATATTGTTGCTGCGGGCTTTTGACTTCTCTTTGCTCTGCTCTCTGTTCTCCGGCTGACAAAAATGTTCATATTTAAAATGCAATGTGCTGAGATCAACTCTAACCCGGTCCCATTTACCCACAGCAACAACAACACGTCTGCATTGCTTAAGAAACACAACAGCAACACAACTGCAGCAGCAGCAGCAGCAACAGCAACCAACAAAAACAACTGCTAAAGAGGTTAACATCATTATTTCACCTTCTAATCAAAATCTAAGCATGTAACTGCACATTGTGGAGTCGTGTGTGCTTGTGTTTGTGTTTGTGTGTTGCAGGCGGCGCCTTTTGCCCGTTTAAATGTCAAAAACTATTCACGGCTTTTGCCGTCTCACGCTGCTGTTGCTGTTGTAGCTGTTGAAGCTGTTGAGTTCGGGCAGCGAGTGATAGCAGCTCACACTTTGGGTGTATTTATTGCCATTTAATGGCGAATCATGCGCGACTTGACCTAAAGCTTCGACTAACTTCGCTTTCGAGCTGTCCAATTTTGTTGGCAATTTGTGTCATATTGTCGATAGTGGATTGTCCAGAAATGAAGCCATTACTCCAACTGTATGTTCCCTTTCGCTCCTTCTCTCCCTCCTCTCCATCTCTCTTCTCAATTGTAGGTGCAGTTCTCTATCAACTTATCGACTGGGCGCCTTTTGGTTGTTGGCATCTATTTGGTTGCCTCGATGGTCCGCACTTCATTAGCGTGCAATTTAATTTGCACACACACTCGAAACACTCACTACACACACTTGTACACTTATGCATGTGTGTGTGTGTGTGCTGGCAATTGCAATTGCTGTGGCCAGCAGGAAGTTCGTTGGCCAAGGCAACCTCGCTCGCTGTTGCCAAAGTTACCAACTGCTGCCCCCAAGATTTATCAGCAATGTTTTTACTTTACTCCCCGCTCGTCTCCCTTCTTTGCCTTGTAGGCAAGGGGCAGGCAGATGCCACAGACTGCTGTTGTATGTTATTTGCCTCTTCTGCTGCTGCAGCCTCAGCTGTAGCCAGCTGTAGCTATTTAGGCATGAGCATGGTGAACAATGTACGACTACAGGTTTCTTCTCTCCATATCCTACTCTGACTCTGACTACGACTACGATTGTAGTTGCGAGTGCTGTGGCTGGTGCTGTGGTACTGCATATGCTTGTTGTATGTTTTGGCTCTTCTTGGGTTTGTTTGTCTGTTTGCTTTTGGTTATATTTACTAATTGAATCGACACCAAAAATGTTAATGCAACAACAAACAACGCGGCTCTGCGCTCTACGCTTTGCCAACTCTGCCAACTGCTGACACTGACAACAACAATGGCAACAATAACAACAACAGCAACAACGAAGAAGTGCAACAGCCACTTCCAGTTTCGACTCGCCTCGAATTGAAGTGAGCAGCACACAAAGCGGCAAACAGATGCAGGCAGCAGCTTCTGCCCTTGCCCCTTGGCCCCTGCCTCCGCCATGTCCCTGCCCCTGCCCCTGCCCCTGCTCCTTTTAAGCAAACAATGAGGAAATTTATGTTAGTCAAGTGCGTTTTTCAGCGGAAAATGAGCGAAAATATATAAAACTATTGCGCGTAACGAGCCCACAAAGCTCCGCGACTTGTCCTATCCCTATTCCAGTCCACTTTCCTCTCCTCATCACACTCGCTGAAATTTGTGTGGGGTTCAAACGGAGCGGAGCGGAGTTATTTCTGCCGCGGGAAATCGGTAGAGTCAAGCAGCGCAGCGGTGACAATCAGGCGACGACGACAGATGTCGCGAACAAGAACATCAGCTGCGAGATTGAGCCGGGGCTTCTAACTGTACTTCGCTACAGCTACAGCTACAGCTATAGCTATGGATATAGCTATGGCCTTGCCGCCTTGCGGCATGCGAAGCAGATAGAGAGACAGACACTAAGAAGAGAGATGGAGACAAAGACAACGCGCTGAAATACAACATAGAAAGCAGCGCGCACGACACGCAAAACAGGCATCAATCATGCGGCAACTAACCGCCATTGAAGCGTGCTGACTGACGGTGTACACGGGGGCGGTGGGGTGAGCTGAAGTTTGAAGTGGAGCAGGGTGGGAAGTGGTCTGTGGACTGTGCCATTTACATGAGGCGACACCTTGAACTAGTCAAGCCACGACAAGCCAGCAAGCGACTGTCTAACTATCCATCCATCCATCTGTCTGTCTGTCTGTCTGTCTGTCTAACATTCTAGCTGTCTTGGCCTCGTCATAGGCAATCATATCTGGGCAGCAGCAGCGGAATAACCGTTTCCCGTTGATAAGCGCCACAAGTAGAAGCAGAAGAAGTGCAGTTCCTAATGAGACGGCGACTGGGGCTAATTTTGTGTGTGATGTTCGCTGGTGGGAAGTCAACGAGATTCGCCCAGTGCCCACGCCCAGAACTTGCCTTGAGGCGGACGCGAGTCACGCGAATTGCGAGTCAAGAAATGCAAATGCCGCTTGACAGTTGTGGAGAAACATTCCAAGCGAAAAGCGAAGCGAGAGAGAGAGAGAGAGAGAGAGAGGAAACTGTTTTGCAACTTATCCCTTTTCCCCTCTCGAGAAAAACTTTTGTTACTGGCCCAAAAAGGGTAAAATGTCGAAGAGCTGCTGAGCATTCTCGAGGTGCTCAGTTGGCCAACAAAATCTGCTAGAACTTGCCATTTTGGGCAGCAAACATTTAGCCATGTAGGTGCGCTGTCTTGTTGCTGTCTTGCAATGCGTGGATCGGAAAACGGGCAGCGGGGGAGGGGGATGCGGGGCGGGGCGGGGCGATGCCACATACTACAGATTGTGGGGACAACATGGAGCACACACAAGACATGCAAAATATTGCAGTGTGTAATTACAAAAATGGCTGCACAACGCAAAAACAAAAGACTTAAGACACAAACTCGCACACGAAGAAATTGAAGAGGGGCGAGGCGAGGGGCAAAGCATTTGGCAAAATGCTCGCAAATTGTTGACCAATTTCTGACCCAAAAATGGGGTCGACAATAATAATTTGACAGCAGCCCCCACTCGATGCACGCACAGCCTCTTGATTGCCGACGGGATGAGGAAGATCAACAGTGGCAACAGAGACAACAGAGACAGAAGCAGGAAAAACAACAACAACAACAACAACAACTATTCGCAGAGCAAATGACCACTGACAGCAGGCAGCATTTCACTTTAGAGTTGCCGTCATTTTCAGTCAGAGAATCTCACAGTCACGTCATCATCATCAACTTCATCAGCCACAGAAACAGAAACAGAGCTTGGATCTCTCCGCGCTCTCCTCTCTCTCTCTCTCTCGGTAGCTGCTGCTGTTTGTCAAAATGGCAAACCGGAGCGGAGACAGCAGCGGCGTCTGAGAAGGCGGTACATAAGAGAAGCCGAGTCGCCCTTCTGGAGGCAATCAGTAGCACTCGACGGACGACTCGACTCGACTCGACTCCAGTCGGAGGCAAGGCAAGGAAAGTACAAGTATAATATGAGAATGTAAAGCAGCACAAGGAAACACAATAACATGTCTCCACTGCAAAGAGTGAGCAAGAGAGAGGACACGATAAAATGGCTACCAAATTTAGAGATCTGGCTCTCGTCAGCCAACTGGACTTTAGGGTCGGTCTGTCTGTCTCTTGGTCTGCTGGTCTCTTGGTATGAGCGGCACAGCCCTGAAGAACACAAGAGACTTTATACTTTATACCTCTCGAATACTCGTCGTATGCACGTACTATAAATAATACGCCCTCCATGTGTGTGTTTGTCGGTGTGTCGGTGAGTATGTGCTTGTGTATTGCGGTCTAAAATCTCACCTGGTGAATTAACTTGAGTGCTTCTTTTCTGTGTTTTTTTTTTATGGCCAAAGGGCGTGGCCTTTGTCTTAGAGCCAGAGTCTAAACCCGACACTCGACAACTTGCGGCGTTCGACTTACCTGCAAAAAAGAAAACACAAAAAGAGAAAGAGAAAATGTTAATGATAATGTTAATGCGAAAACTTCTATAAAGATAATGAGTACACTGATAAAAAGCAGAGCCACACCCAGATGATCTTGCATCTAATTGGAATATTATTCAAATCTATAAGTTATCGCTTCAATACGATTATAATTAGAAACTATGAAAGAATAAAACTTTTTAGGACTACGTTTTTTTTCCAGTGTAGCCAATTACTCTTCGCATCTCAATTAACAATACAATTCACAATTTGGTGGTGGCCAAAAGTGAAATCTCAGGTGGTCCGAGGGCCGGCTAATTGATGTGAAAGTGGAAAATATTTCTAGCCTAAAGATCTTGGGGAGACTGGGCCAGAGGTCGACGAGCAGAGTTTTGAGAGTGACAAATGCTGTATATGCTGATTAAACGCATAAAAAATTAATTAGGCAACCGAGAAATGAGATTCCAGATTCGAGATTGAGATCTCGTCATAAAGCTGAGCTACTGCGTCATCATAGATTGTTACTTTCCCCTTAATTCGGGGGCCACCATTAACCACCACCAAAAAAAAAATATATATCTATCGTTGTTGTTTCCCTCGACTATGGACAGCACTTCATCAAATGACACGCCTACGCCCATTAAATGCCTCCATATATGGACAGCTCTCGATGCTGCTGCTGATGCTGATGAGGAGTAGTTGTTGCCTCTTTTCAGAGTGTGCGCAATTACCGGCAAACTCATTTCACTAAACGACAAATGACTGCGGCGCCCACTCGGCCAAGCGAGCGAACAACAAGCAAACAACTATTTTTTCTCTACTTTTTTTGGCCAACCATCGAACTGTCAAATTTGTTGACAGCTCAAGTTGTGCCATAGTTGCAGTCAGTCCAATTTCAAGTCGAAGTCGAGCTGGGTGCCAATGAAAGCATCTCTCGAACTGTGTCAGCTGTGGGAGGAGAGAGACAGAGAGAGACTGTCGGAAAGAGAGCTGCCATCCCAAGTGGGCCATAAAAAGCCATGAGCAGCACATAAAACTTCAAACTTTAGAGTTGAAACCACAAAACTGAAACTATGGCAGAAGCTGTAGTTGTGTTTTTTTTAATGTTGAACCAGCGGCAAAGCTCGCAGCCAAAAAAAAAAACGAGTATTTTCCCTGTGATTTAGTTAAAGAAAAAATGAAATAAAAACCAAGGCAAAGCTGGAAAATCGCAGACTGAGAATTGGGGAGAGGGTAGACGGAAAACAAAGAGACATAAACGTCCACCCACTTGTTGTTGCTGGCTGTTAAAGTGTCAGTTACAGCCAACAGTTGTGTTGTGGCAGTAGCAACGGTGGCAACAACACAACGGCATCTCGCTACGTCTTGAATTACTGCGACCCCTCCCCACCCCCAACGACTTGCTGTCGCCCTTTTTAATTCGTTTGCTATCTCTTTGGGCCTGTAAATATTTGGCATTATTATACGAGCGTACTCGTCGTTTACTCACGGTCAGAAATAAAGTTGTAGTTGCACTTCATGTGGCTGTTGCAGCACATGTTGCAAGTTAACGTTACGTATTTAGTGTTGCCTCTGTTAGCCATGGAAGTCAGCCAGCCAGCTCTCTAGCATCGACTTCGACATTTGGCAGCTTAGCTAACGCCCTCGAGCTAGAAGCAGTCACAGCTAACATCGACAGCAGCAGCAGCAGCAACAACTGCCACTGAAGTGCCACCAGCTGCAGCTTTAACTGCAACTGCAACTCCCAAGAGGGTTTGTTGGCCCATCCACTAGTTGGCTCGGTTTTTATTGACCGCTCGCTGCTCGTACACTTCAATTATTTATCTTTCGCGGCAAACTTGTTCAACTAACATAACTCCTGCTTCTCCTCCTCCTCCTGCTTCGTCTTTCCACTTGCATCTCCGAAACTAAAGCGTTCTTTAGCTTCTAGTCTCAGTCGCAGTCTCTGCTTAACGGTTGTTTCGTTTTTGTCTTTGACAAGCGACACTTTTATGTGTCACTAGGTTGCTTGTCTGCCTCCCTCTTTCCTCTCTCTGTACCCCACCACTCTTCTGTGGCGTGGGTGCAGTCTCAGCCATTATTTTGGGCAATTAAAGCCAGCGATCGAGCCCAAATGGAGTCAAGCTACAGCTACTTCAGCCCCTGCTGTTAGTGTTGCTTGCAACGTGTGGCATGCAGCGTGATGCTGCATAAATTCCATTTCTAATTATAACGCCATTTTGTTGGCCTTCTCCTCCGACTCCGACTCCGACTCCATCGCTCCTCGCTTCGCCTGTTCGCACATTCTTCATCCACTCATTACACGCATATTAAAATTTATTGCGAAATTTCTAAAGTAATTTCTCATAGAAGACGAGTAGCCATAGATTCGTAGCTCCAGCCTCCAGCCGAAGGAGCAGCTGCTTCAGGCGCTCCGTTCAGCACTCTGATGAGCACTCATCGCCGCCTTCTTCCTTCTTCCCTCCCCTCTTAAGTCTTTGCCGGCAAGAGATGCTCATTGCTTTCGCAGTAATTAAAGCGATTCAATTTTCTGATTAGTTCGCCGTGGCCATGAACACATTACAAGCCCAACTTGCAGTCGCAATGCAAGTGGAAGTCTGTGGAAAGGAGCGAAGCAGGAGGAGGAGAAGCTAAAGGCGAGGCTGAAGTTGGAGCCAGAGTCAGGTTGAGTTTGCACAGCGACTGAACCATAAAATGCAAAAAGAGCCATAGCCAGAGCCAGAACCATCGATGTGGCTTGACTTGTGGCACTTGTTGCATGAATATGAGTATTCATTTCGTTTTATAGTTGCACAGTGGCAACAGCAAAATAACGCCCTTCTCTCTATCCTCTTCTCTCCCCTTCAGAGATAGACCAATCGATCAACTATCTTAATCGCAATTATGAAATCATCTTCTCGTCTCTGGAGTCCGTGTCCATCTTTGTGGCAGTTGCATTTTTGTGCGTTTGGCTTCACGTTGAATTTTAATTCACGAAATTGTTTCGAGCGTTTGGCCAAAAACAGTTTTCGCTTTACGCAACTCTCTCAGCCAATTCGCTGCTTGCCTTTTGAGTCATTCATTCATCCATTCATTCATTGTGAAAATCTGCTGTTCGATGTTGGAAAAACTCAATCAATAGCAGCATGCCGATGCGTTGACTAAATTGCCGTGTGCTCATTTGATCATTTGATCGTTTCAACGTTTCGATCGCTTCGATCGTTTACTCGTTCACTCGCAGCATTTTCCAGCGACACTTTTGTCTCTACTCCTCAGTCTGGCGGCAATTGTCCAAATGCGAGACGGGCGCCTATTTGGGCAGCAATAAATTACGCACGGTTCAAACTGGACTTGACTCGCTTTGGTTTGAGTTTGAGTTTGGGTTTGGGTTTAAGTTAGAGCTCGAGTTCGTTTCGTTTCGTTTCGTTTCGATTCGTTTCGGCGGATCTGTTTTTGGTTTTTGGCCAGGTTAAGCGGGTCCCACAGCTTTGTTGTGCTGCTGCTAATGAGCACTTTGGCATTTTGGCCATGCTAAAATATTTGCAATTGCCGTTTGCCGTTGTCGAGCCGCAGTTGCTTGTCTAATACGAAAATAAGCTTATAGACATATTTTTTTACTTGTCTTTCTTTTCGGGGCTGTGCTTTGAAATTTATTTAGCAGCGTTTTGGGCGTTTCGCTGCCGATCGACAGGCAACAGCAACAGCAACGACGGCAGCAGCTGATAATTAATTGAAAATAATAAATTTATGACAGATTTTCGACTGACGTTGCCGCTGTGGCAGCAGCAGCAACTGTTGTTGCAGTTGTCTGCGTCGATAGTGCGCTGGGCTGGTTAATAGTAACGGTTAATGGTGTAACGCCAGATGAGAACAGCAATAGCAACAGCAACAGCAACAGCAAGTACAACAACCCAAATAGGCCAACATATTTTTTTAATTAAAGCATTTGTCCGTTTTGGCCACGCAGGCGGAGGAGAGCCTGTTCCATTCCTCCATTCGCCAAGCCGGCATATTTGTGGGTGTTGGTTGGGGAATAGAACAACGAACACGGCGAACATGGACTGGGAACATGGACTGGGAAGTACAGCTAACTGTGAGAGAGAGAGAGATAAGTTGGCCAACGCACTTTGGTTAACCTGGCCCAGGATGATGTGGGCAACAGGTGGCAGCTGAAGAGACAACTGTAGATGTGGCCACTGAATCACTCTGATTAATCTGGCGCTGGGATTTCGAGCAGCCGAATTCTCTGCAGCTGGTTCCGTTTGAACTCGAATACTCATTTGAATAATTCGCTCTCTCTCTCTCGTTCCATTTAAATTTCCATTTTGTGTTTATTAATCAATGGAATGACAAGCCGAGCGATAAGCTGGGCCGAGTTTCTTCTGGGCCTACAAAAAATATATATTTATGGCTCAAGAGTTGATTCTGTTGCTGCTTTGGCTGCTGCTGCCGCTGCTGAGACTGTCCAAATGTTGCTGTTTGGTATTTAAGGCCAATCAATTTGCGGTCTCTTTCCCCCCGCTGCCTCTCTTTCTCTCTCTCTCTCCCTCTCTCTATTGTCTATGCGAGACTCTTTCGCTTTTCCCCAATTTGAATTCGATATCAACGCAATTAATAGCAGATTATGCAAATCAGTTGTATCTACATTTCATATATCCCTTCATCTTCTTCTGCTTTGCTTTCTTCTTCTTTTCTACTATATCTATGTATAGTACATAATGACATACTACACTAAAAAAAAAGACTAATTTCTAAAATCAAGAACATTCCTCTTTAAAATTGTGTACCTCAAATGAGAACAAATTCATACATTTAATTACCTTAGTCTGAAAAATGCAAATCCTCAAAAGAATACCAAAAACACCAGATTTTGGTTACCAAAATATAATATTGTTTTGATCATATAATACAATTTTTAGTCCTAAATCTATAAGATATTTTTTCTTATTAATAAGAACTTGCGTTCTTGAACTTGTGTTTTCAAACATTTCGATTTTTTTGTTGTTAAAACTAAAATCTTGCTTTTATAACTTTTTTTTGTTCAGTGTAGCAGCTTAGTGAATGTTGCCGTTGTTTCTTTCGAGCCGCATTTTGTTTTCGGCTTGTTCACAACTTGGAATCCCCGAGTAATGTTCGTTTTGTAAGCTATGAAGTGTCGTGGAGTGAGGAGGGGGATGAAGATGAAGATGAAGATGAAGAGGGGGCAACTCATTCTAAGTAAATGAGTGCTAAATTGAAAATTGTCTTGTGTCTTGTGTCGATTAGGCGCGTAAATCGATAAGCGCAAAAGCAATTTCCGATTGGGCTGAGTTATGTGCCGCACGATTTATGGCAAAGGGAGCACAATTTACAATTTGCAATTGCTGAAGAGAGAAGGGTGGAAGAGCTGCTGCTGTTGCTGATGTTGATCAGTAAATGGCGAACACAACAACAGCAGCAGCAGCTGTTGCTCGCAAAGCGCGAAGAGCCAAGGCGAATAATATAAAATTAATTAAAGATGCTAAAGATAATTGATTAGGCCGAGCGATTAATAACGCTTCGTTTACTACGCGAATTCGTAGAGAAGCGCCTCAAGATTGTGTCGAGCATTTCAACTCTACGTAGAGTACTCTACTCTACTCTTCTCTACTCTACTCTACTCGACAATGTTATCGAGTCAATTGGCGGACACAATCGATACTCGATGCAAAACGAAGATCAACACACGAACATGAACACGGTCAGTCAATCAGATCGTAAATCGAAACTAAAACTCATTAACATGCTTTCAATGTTCGATCTGCGATCTGCGATTTGGTGGCCATTTTTGGTTATGACCACAAAGCGGTGCTTTTACTGTGCAACCTGTCACTGGCCTCTTGCAACCTGTACCCCGAATCATGCAGCATGCAGCATGCACATGCAACTTGCAACGCGCAACTGTTTAAGTAAGCAGCTTCCTGCAATAATTTTGTGCTGCCTCATAAAATTTTGCAAATTATTTGCCAACTTTTGTTGTGTTCTGCTTTAAGCATACAAAATGTTCATTATTCTCCAACGAGGAGAGATGAAGAGAGGGAAGAGGAAGGAGCAGACTCTCTCGAGTTATGTCTTTGTGCATCTTGTGTGGTTAAGCGACTCCTTTGGCTCTTCGTTTTCCAATGCCAATGTTGTTATCTTTTTTACTGCAAATTATTAGTTTTTACCGCTGACGACACAAACAAAAAAAAAGCAAAATAAAAACGAAAATAAAAAAACAAAAGCGAGAGAAGTAGGCAACCAAATGGAAAAGTGAAAAAAATAAAAATGAAAAAACGACGATAATTAAAAGTCTAATTGTATGCGCTACCAACATTTCCAGTCTCCAGCTCCAGAAGATGCAGAGTCCGGAGTCTGAAGTCCGAAGTCGTAAACTGTCCGATTGCAGAGAGCGAGAATGAGAGAGAGAGAGAGAGAGAGAGAAGAGACCGTGCTGTGCACAGTGCACATTGTTGGCAGTCTTCTTAACCATTTCCCAACGCTGTCGATTCAACAAAGTAAGCAGCCAAAATGGCTGCCAGGTCGATGACAACGGCAACGGCAACGACAACGAAAGCGATGAAAAGCTGGAGAAATACTCATGTACTTTGTGTACTTCTCTGAGATTGCATATTTGGCAACTGCTGCAGAAAACCGCAAAGTGTTGAGCTGTCTCTCTGGCTCTGACAGTCTGTCAATTCAGAGCCCAGAACCGACACCTGACCCAACCATCGAGTTGGCAACTTGGCAACCCCGAGCATTGAGCACTGAGCCCGCGCTTTGATCATTTGCATCGAAGCGCGAAATCAATTCGTCTATTTCACACACACTCGACGAGAAGCTAGACAAGGGATGCGAAGGGAAGAGGAGCGATTTAAGTACTGAGGCGTTTTGTTTTTCATTACATGCAAGCTTAAAAAGCAACATGTTGTGTGTGTGCGGTTAGCTAAGCACTCTTGTTTCAACTTCGTCTCTGATTCTTTTAGTCTCAGTCTCAGTCTCAGTCTGTTGGCCCCATTAACGAAAATTGAGTTGGAAATCCGATGCTGCTGGCAACGTTGGGGGGCCAGCCGAAAAATCCATTCATAAATCGTAAGTGAATTGAAGCCCATTCCGAATGGCAAAACTTGTACTTCATTTGCCACTTCTAGTTCCTTTTTATAGTTTTTGCTTCGACGTCTGCTAATTACCTCTATGACAGCCCACAAATTATTTGCTCTACATCATAATTTGCGTAGTTCAACGTTCTGATCGCCGTAGTCGATAAACTTGTAAGTGAAACTAACGAGCAAAAGGCGCTAAGAAAACCATTTAAGTGGCAGCTGCGAATCAACGATAAGGGACAATAATACTTGATAAATTAGTGAGCATTGTCACAAAACAAGCATTGTTTGTACTTCTTTGCTAATTGGCAGCAGTCTTTTGTTTTCCTTTTGATCAGAGGGCACAAATTGTAAATCAACAGCGAGAGAAACAAAACAAGAAAGTTGAGTGTGCTCGACTGTGAGATACCCGGCAAGCATTTTGAAGTGAAAACAGACGGACATGGCTATATGGTGTCGATTGTTGATGCTGATTAAATATATATGTAGTTACTTTATAGGGTCGGTGATGCTTCTTTTGCCTTTTCCATATAATTTCTAGAGGCACAAAGTCATAACACCCTTCTACCCTATGAGTAGCGGGTATAAACAGTTGGAGTCGGAGTCGGAGTCGGAGTCGAAGTTGCAGACGTGGTAATTTTAGTTTTATTGCAGATAAATGTGCTCTCCCTTTCCCTTTCCCATTCCCATTCCCAGCTCTGCTTCCTGTCCGTCTTTGCTCTCTTTTGATTGCAGCATGATTATTGCGTTGATGAAACTAATTATATAGTGCACACACACACAGACACAAGAAGCTGGCGCTGAAGTCTCTCGCCCCTTCTTCGAACTAGTCTCGGCACATGAAATATACATGTCAACCGATTTTGATATATGAGTCAGACGATTGCATAAGCTCGCAGCGGGCAACTGTGGAGGAAACAGCTGAATGCAAAGATCTGTGCGAGCTGCGGTTGGTTATCCATGCGGGAGCTTGAGAGGAGTGGAGACGGGGGCCGGGCGAAAGATGCGTCGCAGCTGCTTATCAATATCTTCCACAATGCCAAGTCCAATTCATATGCATCGATGATGGCTGGCGATAAAAAGAACGGACCACAACTCTATCGATAGCAATCAATGTCATATTTAATTCATTGTTATGGCCTTCATAAATCTGAGTGTAGCTCCAAAGAGCGCTAACTTTGAATCAGTGAGGAAGAGAGGGAGAAGAATACAGAGAGTAAGCGAGAGGGGCGTGAGCTGCCTGCTCACTGTGTCTGTTGTTGCTGTTGTTGTGCGTGTCTGTTATTAAGGCCAGCGTTAATAAAAATGTCAACGCGATCATAAAGTGAACAACAGTCGACATTAGGGCGTTCGGTCAGTTGTTGGTCAGTTTCATTACCAGAATTTAAAGCGCACATAAAAGCGCAGATGCAGATGCAGAGTCTAGGGTCTAGTGTCTAGAGTCTAGGGTTACCACGCCACCAAAAATTGTGGCAGACGGAGCTGAGAAGCTGCAACTTGCAGTCGACTTTATGGCTTTATGTGCCACAAATGTTTTATAGCTTGCCGCAGAGAACAACTCAAAATCGACAACGAGATCGAGTTGAAGTCAGAGATGGAGATGAAGTGACGTGTAACACAAAGCGAACTTGGCATTATTATGGCTGCCCCCGAGCATAATGACAGCTGATTTCAGCTGAGCATGTGGCAAGCAAAAAGGGGGCGGGGGCGGTTAGGGCGTGGTCAGCAAGACCAGCGAGAGGCGGCATCGCTTGCTCTCATCACATGTGTTGACAGACAGTCTGACAGGCGACACGACGAAAAGTCACCTAATACTCACTAAACTTAATATGGATTCCATTATGCAACTGCAGCTTACCTAGAAAGAGAGAGAGACAAGAGAGAGAGAGAGAGAGATGGCATTAGGTGTGATGATCAAAGAAATACATATATTCATGCGCTAATCGCGTTGGCAACATTTCGCATCGCAACAATGTTGCCAAGGCGTGCGCGCAACAAATCAAAATGTTGCCGTGCCACGGGGAAGCGGAGAGGCAATAGCAACCGTAGCACGAGCAGCAACAACAATCTAAAACAACATTTATGAGACAGCTGAGGCAGCAGCGCCAGCTGAATTCTCAACTTCCTTTCTATGCAACGGTAACCAAGCAGCTAGCAGCTAGCAACGTGCAACGTGCAACACAGCAATACATAGCGACCATCTGAGAACATGGTGCTGCATGCAGCAAATGCGAGAAATGCAACAAAATTAACATCATCAGACAGAAATAATCTATAATGAACATAAATCTCTTTTGCAGCGCAACGAATACAACATCGAGTTGCCTCTGCCTTTGCTTCTCTCTCTCTCTCTCTCTCTCTCTCTCTGTGAGGAGGAAGTACAAATTTACGTTTGGTGTTGAAATGAAATGCGCCAAGTACACAACCGAGAGCCCAACACTCCACTTCTGTAGTTCGTTCTGATCGTGTTAACTCTGCACACACGTGTGTCGCCACTCGTGTCCTTCGCCGGAGCATATTTATTTATTGTTGGCTAGAGAATCGTGTGCTTGTAGCTGCAACAAAATATTTCAGAAATTTATGCGTTTCTGATAAATAGAGGAAATGTCTCCGCAGACATTGAGCAAATTATTAGAAATATGCGCGTTTAATAACCAAGCAAGCAGTCAGCCAACTAAACTAACTAGTTAAGCCAAGCAACTAACTCAACTCCACTCAACGCAACGCAACTCAACTGGAGAAATTTCTTGTCTGCGCATTCGTGCGTCTCGCATCTCTCGATCGCTCGAGCTGCTCACTCAAAATTTATTAAGTTGTCAACGCTGCTGCGCGGCCCCGCAAAAATGCTGGCAATGTCTTCGCAACGGCAATCATCTGCTGCTGACGGGGGCGACGGCAACTGTGTGTGTGTGCGTATTTTCTCTGCTTATTTCTTATTTCTTTTTTATAAGTAAGTATAAAAGCGTTTCTTGTGATGATCGTGCGCTGCTGGTGGCCCTGGGCTGCTTGTCCAGCCGAGAAGCGGTTGCCATTATTTGCACCGTCTTATTTGGCTTTACCTCCTCATCCTGCCACACAGCCGCAGCCGCAGCCACAGTCGCTGCCACAATCCAATCGCAGTCATAGCCAACTCTATGGCCATCGTCGTCATCGTCATCGGCATCGCCATCGGGTTTGTCATCGCATTCACATCACATTCATATTTATTCGGTACAGTCAAACTCATCTATAGAGATTCCATCTAACTAGTCAAATTGTGAAAGAGCTAAGGAATCTAACTAGTAAAATTGTTGAGTGAGAAAAAGAAGAACTAAGAAATCTCCAGTCTCTGAATTAACTCAATGATCACAGCAAAGTCAAAGTTACAATAAGTTGGCAATCATCTTGCTTTCAATCTATAGCGAATCATCACTGTAGCTGTTTTGGCTGTGCGTAGCGTTTAATGAACTTTAATCAAATGTCAACAACTATGATTTGATGCTCCATTGTTGGCCAGCTTTGGCTCGCTGCTTCCCTCGCTTTGTTCAAAGGGAGAGAGATCATTTGATTTGTGGCTGCGATTAATTTGCATATTTAATTTGTTCGCCGTTTCCTCTGCTCATGCTGAAACAGTTTAAATTTATTTGGCGTCTATGCGTAAAGTGACTGTGGCTATCATTAAGCCACGACATTACAGTCACTCCCACTCCCACGCACATGCACACGCACACGCAAAAGCGCACAACAACTAGAGAGAACGAGAGATCCTTGGGGAATGGAAATGGGAATGGGGAATGCGCCAGATCAATATTTGATTATGCAAAATGTTTAGCTTGTTTAGCTCGGCCACTCCCCAGTGAACAGCAGAAAGAACAGCGAAAAGAGCAAGCGCAAGAGCAAACTGAAGCTGAACTTCAAGTTGAACCCGCAACTGCAGCTCAAGTGGCAACCAATTTAACACGCACGCATCTTTCCCATCCAAGTGGCATACACCCGCTGCAACAGTTGTTGTTGTTCTTGTTGTTCTTGTTGCACGCTTAATGCGCATCAAGTTGGTTAATTTCAGGCTGATTGCCAACACGAGTGGAGTGGAGAGCAGTGCAAACATTGTAGTTGCTCCTCATTGCGAAAAGGGAAGATGCAGCAAACAAAAGACTTAGGCAACGAACTTGGCCAAACGCATTTGAAATTAAATGTTTGCTAATTTGCCTGATTGCTGGCATGCTCGCTTCTGCTTTCGTTCTGCCTGGGAAAAGGCAATCGTAAACACAGCACAACGAGAGCAGCTGAAGACCGAATCCAATGCCAATGCCAATGCCAATACTCTTGAGAGTTGCGAGCTTGACTTTGAGTTCCTTTCCACTTTCAGTTTCGATTCGTTTATATTTTATGCGGCTTTCGCAATGCTCCTGCGGCAGCCTAAAAATAGTGCGAAGCCACTTAAGAGTTTGTGTGCGTCGCCAGCGCTCATCCCCATCCCAATCCGCAATCCCCAGACACCAGACCCAACACCAGTAACCAGCAAAGAGAAACCGGGACTGGAAAAGGGACAACGAGTGAGACAACGACTGGGACGGTCTTTTGTGGCTTTGAGCTTTTTTAATTGTCGACAATGTTTGTTGCAGTTTTTAATGAAATTCATTTGTGCACCAATGTCGATTGCAACAGCAGCGAGACAACGAGAACAACTACAACAACCTTCAAGGAACAGCCTCGATGTTGTCTGCGGTTTAGTTTGACTTTTGTCAGTTTCCCTTCGGTCGATTCGCTGCCTGGCCACATTGCAACGTGTCCTCCAAATAATTCATTAACACTTTGTCTTGTTAACTTTAATTTGATGCTGCTTTTATTCCCCTCAATGTCTTCTCTTTCCCCTTGAAGCAAAGCAGAAAGTCAAGTTTATCGCCAATGGATGACAAATACTTTGGCAGCCGTCGCTTAAGTCGAACACATTTGAACTCGATTTCCATTGCCTTCTCCTCCCACTGCAGTCTGTCGAGAGTCATTTTGGCAGCTTAGTTGATGGTAAAAGGCTTAAAATCTCTTAATCCGCCTCCCATGTGTATAAAATTTCAAACATGCCAACATCGATCCACTTTCGTGTCCATCAAGAGACAGAGATGGAGAGAGAAGTCTGTTTGCTTCTTCTGTGGAAGTAATGAAATATGGAGATGCAAATGCTTTGCTCTCTCTGTCTCTCTTCGTTCTCGGAGAGAGTAATCTGATACTTTTGTTCCCTCTGCTGTTTAATGAGACGCATGCACAAATTTATGATCCGGTGCGCAGGCGCAGTTTTGTTCAACGGTTCCGAGCATCAACTCCTCTGATGTGTACATTATTAGTATAAGTCAAGACGAATGTCAGAGTGTGTCCATCTGTGAGTGTGTGTGTGTGTGTGTGTGCTTGTACAGTTAGGCCTTAGATAGACTGACCACAATGTCCAATTGATTGATGGCAATTGATGGCTGTCAGAGGTTACCACTCACAATTCGACTAACGAGCCACGGGGAACACGTCATAAATTCCCCAATAAACACGCCAACTCTCGAGAGGAGCAACCAGAGTGAAAGACTTGCAAATAAATTTGTCGAATTTGCAGCTGAAATGAAGCCACAAAAGGAGCAACAGCTGTAAAGTAAACAGCTCAGAATGACACAGAGGAAGCGAGAAATCGCCACAAAGAGTAAAAAGAGAGAACGGGAGAGAAGAAAAGTGCATAAATAAACGTTTAAATAAAGCCAACTTCAACTGCAACTTCGACACCCTGGCCAAAACAGTTACTTTTTAATCGTCGCGTCGCATCCTCGTGGTCATCCTCATCCTCATCCCTCCCCATCCCCATCCTCATCCTCTACATCGTCTTCGTCCATGTCGTGGATCAAGGCAAGTTCAATTTGCCAGCTTGAGGTTGAATTTAACGCTCAATGTGCCGCAGCGAAGCTTCATGCCACATAAACTATAAGGAAAGCAGCTTCAAGCAGCAACCGAGCTTCAAGTCCGCAGTCCCAACTTGATCGCAGCCAAATTAAAATGTTCTTTCAACTACGAACTTTCGACAATAAATTGAATTGAACAACAAAAGCACAAGGCACACAACAAGCAACGATGGAAACTACAACAGCAACCACAACAATCGAGCAACAATCATGAGCAAGGCAGAGTTGAGTTCAGTTCAGTTGTTGCCTTTGGGTCTGTCTCGGAGTCTCAGTCTCGGAGTATTTCTCTCGCTCTCTGTTTGGTGCTGGGCTCTGGTCAAAGACATTTGTCATGTCATTTGTGTGGTACAGGAAACGACATGCGTGCTAATGTGCGAGTGAGTCGAAGCAACAACAATAACAACAACACAACCCAACAACAAAAACCCCAAAGAGAAAAGGATGAGTTTATCGATATCAAGTGATCAAAGCAGAGAAGGAGAATGAGAACGGGAACGAGAACGAGAAGGGAAGCTGCAGCGAAAGCAGAATCAGAAGGAATGCCAGGCAAAAGTCTGCGCTGGTGTCACAAGTTCGCGCTGTGGCAAAAACACACGCATTTTGTTCTTAGGTATTGAGGTCGCTCAATGTGGGTTCCAAGCTGCGGCGAGTTGCGTTATCGCTTCACAAATTAACAATCAGCGGCAATAAATGTTTGCGTTTGTTTATGGATCAGAGTAGAAGTCGAACTCCTCAGTGTGAACTTACACGGATTGCGGAGCAGGAAACGAAGTCAGCTTATCTCAGCTCACTCCTCTCTTGACTCTCTGCGCTGTGTTTAACAAATTCAATTAAGCATTTTAATATCTCTCTGAGCAAGTAGGTGTTGCAGGGCGACACTGAAATATTAACTTGATTTAATTTATGAATTCCGCCAAGTCCTCCAACGTGCAGTTCAATAACTTGGCCAGAAGATTAAATGCCCTCTAAGGATATATTAATTACAATCTCGGGAGAATCATACAAAACATTGTGGAAACTAACACTGGCCAAGTGGGTCACTGTGGGTGACACTCGTGTGGTTTCCCTCGAGGGCTTCTAGCAATTTGCACGAGGGTTGCAGTCGCACTCTCTGCTCTTCTGCGCCCTTTCTCAAGGGCATTTGGGGGCAGACACTGGCGATTGGGTATCGGGAATTGGGATCTTTGCTTCTTCTTTTTCTTCTTCTGTTTTTGTGTTCGAACTGCAATTACTCGAATTTGGTAGAGGGAACACAAAACACAAGCGCGCAGTTATTTCAGATGCTTTCGACACATATTTTGCTTTGGTTTGGCTGTGGCTTTCAATCAGTAATTTTGCCTTTTGCGTGCATTTCGCTTTGTTATGGGCCTTAATCAATAACTGTGTGTGTGTCTGCCGTCAGACCGTCATCTACCTTCAGCTTCAGATCGATCGCTGATGTCGTGGCAGCTCATCAACATCTTACAATGTTGCAGTTTAATTGCGAACGGCATAAACAAAGTATTATTATTCTTTCCTTTTTCATCTTTTTTTGTTGTTCTGCTCTGTTTTTGGGTCGAGTTTAATATTTAGTTTTTATGCATTTGCCGTTCCAGTTACAGTTGCTGGATGCTGGTTTCTGTTTACAGCTCTCTGCAGGATGTTGCTCGAGGGGCTGGAGCAAATTAAGGGGCAGAGAGGCAAGACAATCAAGAGTGACGTTCGATTGCTGTATCGAGCTATCAAGCACATCAAGCTGTTGGGGCAGCACGCGTTTGATTTATGGCCAAGTAGCTCAATGGTAGCTGCGATCGCCCATAAACACTCAAATCAGCTAATCGCAGTGATTTTTCAGCCGTGTTGGCTTTTTGCATAAGTCACCTAATAATCAGCATAATTCATTATTTATGTGAGCGAGGGGCAAGTCTGTGAAGCTGACTAAACACAGATCGTTAGATCTTTGTCTACTCGTATCTTCCATCATCGTCAGGCAGCCAAGCTAGCAGCCAAGAGAGCAACTCGTCAACTCGACAACTCGACAAAGTGCCAACAACATTCAACATTCAGCGGACAACAAACAACAAGTTGCGAACAAAGCCAGCCAATGACTGTTTAAAATTCAAGCGGCCCATAGAAAGCAAAGACAAAATACCAAAAATATAAAAGGCGAAGTAGTAACTATTTGGGGGGACGAGAAGATACCCTATAAAGGCAGCTTAAGCCGCTGAGAGTCCTGGGAACTTAATTGTGGAGCTAAATTGTAGCGAAGTGCACTTCATATTGACGATTTATGAAATATATTTATATCAGTTGAAGGAAAGAAATTAAAAATACTAAAAATAGAAAAGATAAAGTATCGATAGGCGAGAACGAGAAGATACACTGTAAATGCAGCCGAAACTGATGAGAATCCTCAGAACAAAATTGTGCAGTTCAATTGTAACGATTTATCAAATATATCTTTTATATAACCAAGAGTTGTTTATACCCGATTTAGCCGATGAATAGACACTAAACTTAAATACTTGTATATAAGTTTGGTCTTTGCTATTCAGTTTTTGGTCTTTGGTTTTCACATATCATTTTGGCATTAACTTCTTTTCACGCACAAACACACACACACAACCACGCACACGAACTGCGGGCATGTTATAAAAATGATTGACAATTTAATTTCCAAGTCCGCTGCGGCTGTGGGGGATTTATGAAATATTTTTTTTTCGATATTTTGTTTGTTCTTTTGTGATTTGTTATTATTATGATTATTGTCGTTGTTGTTTCTGTTGTTGTTGTTGTTCGCTTCAGAGAAAATATGCAAATCCAAACACATGTTACCAGTCGCGCTTGGCTTTGGCTTTGCGAGTGCGCCATCGACATCGACATCGACATCGACATCGACATCGCCATCGAAATCGCCATCATCATCATCATAATCGGCAGCGGAGCCAAAATCAAAAATCTCTTGGCATTTTGGCTGTCTTGGCGTTTGATGGGTCAACAATGGAGTCGCGGCAATCAGCGGATGAATATGAAAATCTTGAGCAACCCACACGCTGCGGAATTTGCCGAAATGTGGCAGCATATCTCGAGTGGTCAGATTCAGAATCGAATGAGTGTGAATGTGCTGCATGTGGAGGAAGGCGGAAGCCCGAGCCCGAGCAGCGAAATCGCTGAGCAAATCTGGGCAGCATCAGTTCCAAAGGGAACTCGACGAGAAGGAGCATCCCGAGAAGCATGACGACAAATAAGCAGCAGGCTTAGATGAAGGGAGAAGCCTGCCAAAAAGGCTCGCCACAAGAGAAAGAGAGAGAGTGAGAGTTGAACTGAGGCTGAGGCTGAGCTGTGGCAGCTTCGAGATGCACGTATGCAGATTGCCGGCCATTCCAACTGGGTAACTGGCTGGATCTAAGGCCAGCACTAGCTGCAGGGATTTCGGGATCAAGCCGAGACACTCTCAACATGAGGATTTGACTCTGGGCTTCTTGCTGTCTTTTTATTTGTCTCTGAAATCTTGTTTGCTTAAAAGTAAAAATAATTAACTAATTAAAATTGTGAACTCGCTTGTTGCAACTCCTTCGCTGTCTCTCCTCCTCGTGCGGCGCTATGGCAAATGAGCAGCACAACAACAACGGAGACGACGACGACAACTGAGGAAGCCAGCAGCAGACATTAGGGCCAAATAAGCTGCCAACTTTCAGCATTTTTTTTGTGGTAAATACTTTGACTTTGCAATGGCCAAAACAACAACGTCGCAACGTCGCAATGTTGGCAAGGAGAGGACTTCGAGTTCGAGTTCGACGATATGCAAAAGCTATCAACGGTGCATCTGCAAGGCAACCAAACAGCCAGCCAACCAAGTTTGTATCCTAAGTCTTTCGAATTTCGTCTTCGTTGCTGTTGTTATTTGCCTGCTGCTTTTTTGTGTGTGTGGGGCTTGGATCGAGACCTGTGCCTTGTGGCTTTAGATGTGGCTTCAGCTTCAGCAACAGCTTCAACTTGTAAGCTGTTGATATGCTCATTTAGAATCGCACGTTTTTCAGCAGAAGTTGTTAAGAACAACAAGCAAGGCGAACCCAAGTGGGAGGCGAGGCGAGGGAGACAATGACAACGACTCTTCAAAGAAACCTGCGTTGATTGCTACTCCATGTATGCAAATGCCGCCACACACACACACACACACAGACACACACACATTTACATTGCCCTGACCTCCAACACCAATTGGCTAGCTAGGCGAGAAGCGAAAAGTGAGAAGACGAAGGAGAAGAAGGTGGAGGAGACAACCAAATGAGAGTTTGGCAGTTCATCGATTGTTGGACAGAGACGTAGACGAGTTGCCCATCCATCAACGCACTTTCAGTTTTTTTTGCAGCTTCTTTTTTTTGCTGCTGCTAATGGCAGATGAGCACATTTCAGTTGCTGCCCCAAAAGCCGCATAAAGTGCTAGGCATTGATTTTAACCGACCAAGATGAGGGTGAAGAGAGAGAGGAGAGAGCGGAGAGTGAAGTCGAGGCTAATGGACAACGAGACGAGTTAATTGTTTGAGCTGCGCACACTTGACACCGCAGCCACAAGAGAGTCAACTTCATCTTCATCTCGAGCTTCATCTTCAAAAGAAGCTATTTTGGACAACATAACTGAAATTGACGGGCAAAAGTGAAGAGCAAAAGGTTCTGCTTCCTCAATGCCCCAAAGAGTGGCATCGAATGGAATGGGTGGAAACCTCTCGCCGCATATTTCTCGGCTTCCCAAAGTGCCTTGGCCTGTGTGTGCCGTTTTCTTAAGTCTGAGAGAGAGAGAGCGAGAGAGAGAGAGAGAGAGAGAGTGGCAGTTGGCGAGTGGCTGCTATGCAAATGCAGTAGCCAATGCCCTCGGGTTGTTGTGATGTGCGCGCGCGCGCAGCCATCGTCCACTCCATTGCCCTCTTCCCCCCCTTTTCGCGTCTCTAAGTTCGAGTCACAGAGTCCATCGTCCTAACAGCACTCGAAATGTGTGTGTATGTGAGTGTGTGTGTGTGATTGTGTCTGTGTGTGCGCTTTAATTGCACGTTTAAAGGCAGCCTACAGAAGCGGCATTTACTAAATATGGCCACAGCAGAGACAGCGACAGAGACTGCGACTGCGACGGCGACTGAGGCAGCAACTGAAGCAGCAACAGAGACAGCTTTTGCCTCAATGTTGCACGCGTGTCTTGTGCTACAGCCCCAACTTGAACCTCAGCCTCTGTTGTCGCAGCATTTGCCTCGCAAATTGATGCGCATTTGATGTGTGATGACGACGTCTCAAAACGATGACGATGACGATGACGCAGTTTTCGGTCAATGCAAAATTCGACTGCGAGTTGCCACAGTTGCAACAACAGCAACAGCAACAGCGAGAGCACTCGCTCCTTTTGGCTCGGCCTGGCTATCAGTTAAGGTTTATTGATGTTTTGATTGTGATCAGCGCTTGTGGCTATTGTGCTTGTTGCCTGCTGCCTCTCGATGTTGCCTGCTGCCTGCTGCTTGTTTGGTTGTTTGGTTGTTGCTTGTTGGTTTCTTCATGGTGTTTGTTATGGCTGCCTCTTTATGTTTGCTGTCGTTATTATTACTGTTCTTGCCGCACAGCATTCGCTCGCTCGCTCGCTCGAGCACAGGAAAAGAGCAAACGCACTGCACTAAAGACTCTTCAGATTATCTTGCGATTTTTAACTTTGCAAAATTGTGTCAAAAATTATGTTGTTGCCCCGTCTGGCAAATGTGTGACGGTTGCATGCGGCATGTGGCATGCGCTTATCGCAGGCTCTGGCTCTGGCTCTGACTCTGACTCTGGCTTCGGGGGCGCACTTGAGGCGGGAGGCAGCACAACTTAATTAATATATTAAGCGGTTCAAGTATCACAGATGCCATTCGTGGTAGCCTAAATGGTAGCACAGTCCACAGCACTGCATATATTAGGCACACACACACACACACACAGACCCATACTTGACAGTTGCTATGATATCAATACGAATACAAATACGAATACGAATACGACTTCGAGTACTACGAATCGAACCAAAAAACCGGCTACAACTCTTGTTGTTGCTGTTGCTGTGGCGCTGTGAGCTGCGCCTGCGCCATGATTTTCCAACCATTTTGTCTCACACACACTCATGCAGCTACTACTCCACACACATGGAGAACGAGAGCGTGAGCGAGAGAGCGTGTGGCAGCATAAACAATTCGATGAAGCGCTGAATTTCTGAATGGCAAGCGCTGAATTCGACGTCGCCAGCATAAAATCCCATCAGCCAAAACATGCAACAAGTGAGGTGAATTCGACCAGCTCCCTCTCTCTCTCTCTCTCTCGCGATGAAGCTCTCTCTTCTGTATAGACTTGCGGCAGCTGCGAGCGTTTTGCTCAGCGCTGTGGCATTTATGGAATGTGAGCGCACAAAAATGCGTTAAAGGTGTTTATAAAATTAAAATTGTGCAAAACAAGTTGCGTACAACGCGTAAAAGAGAGAGAACTGAGAGAGAGAGAGAGAGCGTGAGAGTAAAGATGCAGAGAGTGAGAACAAAGTGGAGAGCTGAGTTTAGAAAAAAGTGAATTGATGCAAGAGACAAAGAAAATTGGTGCACAGCGCCGCATAAGCAACAACCAAGCAAGATGGGCGACAAAGCAGCAAAAGAGAGAAAAAGATGCAGGAGAGAGCACAGAGGAGGACGACAAGAGGGTACTGCGTGGTTGTGCATGTGGACGCTGCGATGGCAAACCTGCCACTTGCACCCTCGGCACAAACCAGTTCAATGGCATTAGAGACACAAAGAGAGAAGCAGCCACATAACTTGCCAAATGGCCAAATGGGCAAATGGACAAATGGGCAGGCCCAGTTCGCATCGCATTTCCCTCCTCTCTCTCCCCTCCTCACACTACAGCTCACTCCCTTTTCGCTAGTTTGGTAATTGTGGGAGCCCCGAAATGAGATTTACGTAGATTAGCCAAACAATGCGAAATTACAAGTACAGCAACACACACTCACGAACACACATGCACGCGCGCGAAATGCAGCTAATTTTTGCGCCGGCTGCTGCATAGACTTCAACTCCAACTGCAACTACAGCTGCCAATCTGCTCCGTGTGCTGTCTGTCTAGCAAAGGCAAAGGAGGGGGAAGTAGAAGTAGAAGTTGAGGTGGAGGTGGAGGTGGAGGAGTGTCTATCCAATCACCAGCAACAACAACAACCACAACAACAACAACAATAATAGTAACAGTAACAACAACATGTAATTGCATGTAATTTAGTGTGTAACTGCAACAACAACGAGCTGACAACAGCAACAACAACACGCTGAAGAAATTATGTTGTCTTAGAAAGCAACTGACTGCGGGGGAGGCAACCCACCCTCCCCCTCCCTAGCGAATCTCTCGCTCTCGCACTGCCATCGTGATCGGATCTCTCGTTGTAATTTGCATAATGAGTTTTTAATTTTCGTTCGAATATTAATGCCGCCTGCCACAAGTTTGTTGCCTAAGTCTTGTACGTCGCTGCGTCGCAAGTTTGTTGCCTAAGTCATTCGTCTTGCCGGCCCCGAATTAAAGTGTAATTTGGTCAGCCATTAGATGGCTCTCCAGCTCTCCAAATAGTCAATCGTTGAGGTCGCGCAAGAGCAAAGCCAAGAAGTCAGAGTTTTTGGAGTCGGGAGCAAAGTCTGGCGGCATTTGATCGCCTCTAATTAAATAGCATTTCCGCTGCCGGTCGACAAAAATGATACAGCTGGCCAAATAGGTGTGGCCTAGATGGGAACGGCAACTGACTCAGCCGATCGTAGGGCAAACAATTTGAGTTTTCGACGGACGCCGAGTATTATCCATAAAAATTGTAGCATTTAATTTGCCATTTGTGCAAAGCACTTTCCATGGGAAATCCGTTGATTGTTTCTCTCTGTCTGGTTTTTGCGCATTTCCCGCAACATATTTCTTGGCACTTCTGATGGAACAACTTCGAGCAACGAAAGTCGAAAGTTTGGGCTGCAATTATCCTCGCTGATGATGGCGAAGAATTCCTTTGGCAGCCGCCGATGATCAATTGGCTGCCCACGTGCAGTGCCAAAAGTCGAGCAAACAGAAATGACGAGCAGCTGGCAAAAGTATTTTCAGTTCTCACTCGCTGCGACTCAGTTATTTGCTGGGTTTGGTCACATCACTAACAAACAACGCCAAAAACTGGCCTGATTCAGGTTTGTTTTAGTCAAATATTTGACTTTTTGTTTCAGAATTGTTCAGTTTATTGTTTGCTTGAGCCCTGCCTTGGTTTACTTCGCTGTCTTTGTCTGCCTGGCTTATATATTAAATATATTACCAAGTTTTTTATATATATTTTTTTTAATTTTCTTCAGTTGTGTGTACCATAAAAAATGCTGGAGATCGTCTTCGCTGACCCTTCAGGCTGCCTCTCTGCATTGGCTTCTGCTTGTTTCCCTTTTTTTATGATATTCCAAATTCCGATTTGCGTTTTTTCGGGGTTTTATTGTCTTCAGAACCACAGATTGGCTTCAATATGAAAAAAAGACGAAACCCGAGCACAATTCTCAAGCCGAATGCTATTTTCTGTGTGTGTGTTCACCGAATTTAGTTTGATTTTTTCCCTTTTGGTTAGTGGCCGCCGTTTTTATGATTATTGAGCCCTCGCAATCCCCATTCCAATCCGAACTTTATACAGATCTCTTCTACTCATCTCTCATTCTCATGCGTCTATCTCTTTCTCAAAACTCTAGATGTATATCTCATGTTCATTTCAGTTTTTTTTTTCAGTTTCCAGTGTTGTGTTTTTTTAGGGTTTTTGCGTGAGCCAATTATGAGTTTTGTATTCCGTAATTCGAATATCTTTCGTCTGTGGTTTCGAGGCAATTGGCAGACGCACGAACGAAGATCGAAGAGGGGGAAAGAGTCGAGAGCCGAATCTGCTTTTCTTTCATTGTAATTAAGGAAACGTGACTTTTTTCAGATTTCATCGAATCAAATTTGTTGCCAGAATTGGCATTGTTATTTCTAGTCTTCGTTGTAGCTGTTTGGCTATCAAAATCAAAGCCTTTAATTTCGTTCATCTCACGTTGCCATTTTGATGAGATATGATTTGATTTGATTTGCGGAAATGTCTACAAGACTTCGGTAATTGCTAGCAGCTAATCTCGGGAGGAAATACCCAATATATAAAAAAAAAAACCTAAAATTTTAACAGCGTAAACTTGACTCTTCAGTTGACACTAAGCTCGACACTCGACGCACACAAACAAATTGGGAATAGAATGTTCATGTTGTATTAGATACTCGCATTTATAAATTGATTTTTTCCCTACAAGTGTTGGCGTCTGTTTTTTGTTTTTTGTGGGTTTGTGTACAACATTGCGTTGAGTTGAAACTCGTGTTATTAAATTGCTGGGAAGTTTGGAATCTCGGTAACATTTTCAACGTTTTTTCTGCTATTTGTTTGCTGAGCTGCCGTTGCTTTGCTGCTTTGGTTGCTGGCACAGCGAGAGACAAGAGAGGTCACATTTGATAGTCCGAACAAAATCTTGTCGACGTCTAGCGAGACTGTGTGTGTGCCTGTGTGTGTGTTGAAAAAAATGGGTGATAGAAAGACTAAGAGAGAGAAGCTGAGAGACACAAGAGGCAAGAGACAAGAGACAAGAGCCAAGAGACGAGCGACGAGCGACCAACAACAGCGAACAAAATGCCTTCGTTAAGCGCTAGAAACGGTTTTAGGCCCCGTTTCTTCTGCATGTTTTTGTTGTTGTTGCTGCAGCAGTTGTTTCTTTTTGGCTGCCCATTTGTTTTGTAAGCGGGGAAAAATGTTATAAAAATGTAATTACCCGATGATGAATGGATTAACTACAAAAGAGTGAGAAGCCTGCATTGCTTCGGGTGCGCAGATGGCAAAGGAGGGGCCAACGAGGGGAACCCAGACCCGGCAGTGAAACAGTTTTGGAATTTGACTGCCCAAGCACAGTTAACAAGGAGGAAATGCCGAACGCAATATACCCTAGTTTTATACTTCTGCTTCTATGACTCACAGAGAGAAAGAGAAATAGTAAAAGTCAACGGAAGTCAACTTCTCGCACTTCCCTCTTCATCATCATCGAGGACTTGTCAGCTGCTGCTGCTGCAGCTGCTGTTCCGAAGTCAACGAGTGAGTCAAGAGACTCAGACAGTCTGTAGAGTATAAGAAACATAACAAGCTGGCAGGCAAGTAGCCGAAACGTCGCAATTCCCTACGGATGTCGATGTCTGACTGATCGCACTGAACTATTACTAGACAGCGAGGGGGGAGGAAGCAAAGTGAGAAGCACAGGGGGGAACTGGGTAATTGATGCATGAGATTAGTTTGGGTTTCAAGTACGTAGAAAATCCATAAGTGACGCTCGTTGTGTGATTCGAGTCACTTGGCGCGACCAAAATGGGTCAGAGCCCAGCGACTGAGATGGATAGAGTTGAATATAGATGAATAGATACATGCATACATACACTAGCTTAGATAGTTGGGGTGGGGCTAATGACTCACCTTGAGTATACACCTGCCCACGGCTTCGTTCTCGGCGACGGAGACGTTGTAGAAGCTCTGGTCGAAGATCGGTTCGTTGTCGTTGACGTCGTGAATGGTCACCAGAACGGTGGCCGTCGAGGAGAGCGGCGATTGTCCGCCATCGCGCGCTATCACCGTCAGCTGTGGCACCGGTTCCGTTTCGCAATCGATGTGCGATTTTGTGGTGATCAGACCCGTCTGTGCATCGATCTGAAACCACTGCGCATGCGTATCGGGCGTGTCAGCCAGCGAATAGCTGAGTGCCGCATTGCTGCCCTCATCCCGATCCCGAGCCATCACCTGCAGCACCGAGGTGCCGGGATCGGCCACCTCCATCACATTGGCATGATACACGTCCTGATCGAACTCGGGCGCATTGTCGTTGACGTCGGTGACGCGCAAGAAGATCGATTTGGTGGCATGCAACGGCGGCGTGCCCTTGTCAGTGGCCACTACGCTCAGGGTGTAGTTCGAGGTGGATTCGCGATCCAGGGGCAGATTCACAATGACCAGATAGATGCTGTTGTCGCGCGTGGTCAACGCAAAGTGTCCATCGCCACCGTTCAGCGACACATTCACATTTGCGTATTCTGTTTTCGAGTCCGGATCGTGCACTGAAATGCGTGCGACAAATTCGCCGGGTTGCGCTGACTCCGAGATCTTTGGCGAGGCATCTTCACTCAAGAAGATCACATTTATTGTGGGCTGATTATCGTTGACGTCCGTCACGCGTATGGAGACAAAGGCCGTCGTCTCCAGAGGCTGTTCGCCATGATCTTTGGCCACCACGACGAGCTCGTGCAGTTCCTTGGTCTCAAAATCCAAAGGTTTGTTAATATAGACGGCACCCGTGTGCGCATCAATGCGAAACATTTGTTCCTTGTCGCTTTGCCTTCGATTGATGGCATACTCCACCAACCCATTCTCATCTGCATCCGTGTCCGAGGCGTAGACCTGCAGCACACTTGTACCCACCGTAGCATTCTCGGGCACTGTGGCAAAGTAGCGACTCTGGTTGAAGATCGGCTGATTGTCGTTCACATCCTGTATCGTTATGTTCACAGTCATCAGTCCGCGCAGTGGCGGAGTGCCGCCATCTAGCGCCTCGATCAGCAAACTATAAGCGGGAGTTGTCTCACGATCGAGGAAGCCGCTGATCTGCAGATCCAAGTACAAGACACCATCACGTTCCCGATGCGAAGACAGGCGAAAGGCATCATTCACATTCCCCGACACTATATTATAGCGTTGCGTGTTGTACGGTTCCAGATCGAGATCCCGCGCCGGGAGTAGCGTTCGCTTCACTTCCCTGGGCGTGTTCTCCGGGAACTCGATATGCATCGAGGGCTGGGGGAAGGTTGGCGCATTGTCGTTCTCATCCCGAACAGTGACTACGACGCGCACATTGAGTCCACTTAGCGGAATGGCCACCAGACTATACGAAGCTCTCGTCTCGCGATCCAGACGCACCTTGGTGCGTATCTCGCCCGTGGTGCGATCGATGGCCAAATCCGTTTCGACGCCCGCCTCAGCGACAATGATGTACGGCGGTCCGCTGTCGATGCTGTCAAAGTCACCAATATAGCCGATCTGATGGTCGACTGGCACGCCCTCAAACACCTCCAGGCTGCGCTCCCGTTCCTTCTCCGCTGCGGCTGGCGAGCAGCTGGAGAGGCTGCAGGCGACTAGGAGCAGCCAGAGCAGCAGTCGGCTGGAAACGATGGCGGGAAACGATGATGATGATGACGATGAGGACGGAGGAAGCAATGCTGACCTTGAGATTCGACAGCGTCGTCGGCATCGGTGAAACATTGTGTAGTCTTTGCTGGCCGTCCCCGTCGTGGGCGTTCGAGTCGACGTGGGCGTGGTCTCGTCTCTGCCGCCCTCACCCTCGCCTCCGCTCCTCATGCTTGGCTGCATCCTCTTGAATTTGTTGAATTTGTTGCTGCTGCTGCTGCTGTCTCTGCTGTAGTTCACAGAGCGCAAACTCAATATTGTTGTTGTCGTTGTTTCAACTGCTCCCTGATGCATCTCTCTGTGTGTGTGTGTTTGTTTGTTGTTTGTGTGTGTGTGTGTGTGTGTGTTTGTTGTTTCGAGCTGCGTTTTGGCTTAACTCTCGTTGTTGTTTGCGTGCTAAAAATCCAACATGGCGCTACTCTGAAGTCGCCGACTGGGATTGCCCTTCGCTTCGATTGCCGCTACCTCCAGCAGTGGCCATTTCATGAGCTGCAAGAAAGTGAAGAGAACTTTTGTTTAATTATTTTTGAAACACATTTGTTGTAGTAAAACTTATAACAGTAATAGGTAACTCATTCTTTTCAAAAATTTAATATTTTTAAATATGACATATTCCCTAAATCAAGTAATCTCCAACCATACACTGAATTGTCAGTTTCTAAGTTTATTTTATGTTATTGTTCCTTAATGGTGTATCCAGAATTAATTCATTCTTAGGACTGTTTTAACCACTGTCGAAGTGAAGCCTTATTTCATTCTGATTATCATTTTCCCCCCTTAAATTTCCAATTGACACTTCTTCTAATTCGGTTATATTATCAACTGTAACTGCAACTAAGTTGTAGTATTTCGATTGAGTTGAAATGTAGAGAACAAATCGTTTCTAGTATGAACAAAGCGTGACTACAAACACCCTCACTTAAGCACAGCCTACGCAGCTAGGATGTTGGAAATCTTGATGGATGGCAACTAATAGACTGATAACTGCTCTAACGCGCTTAGCACTCTGATGCAGCTGATCATGGCTTACGCATTGTATTGGCATTTGCTCGCCACCAACTGGCTTAGTTGCCCACTTGGCCATTTGAAATTCAAATGGTCAACTAACGAGCGAATGCCGGCGATGTTCTTTAATGCCAATGAAGACAAAAGAAGCTCCCAGCTCGACAAGCAACTAACACAAAAAAAAAAACTACCTGAGCTCGAAAAGGTTCAAAGGCTAAAAGGGACCGAGAGCTCGGAGTCTGCATCGTCTGCTCAAATATTGATGGCACACAAATACAGATACAAACAGAAACACACACACACACACACACAGACAGACATTTCAAAGTCGAACAAATAATTTCTAAACTGAAGTTTTTTGTGTGTTGTCGAATGGAATTGGATGTACTAAAGAGCCAAAGAGAAATAGGAGGCAGAGAATAGAATGAAAAGGGAACGAGAACTTGGGCTGAGCTGAGCGACGAATTCGTGGTCAACAATTTAGTCAACAAGACCATGACTAACACTTTTCTACGTTCGGCATTCGAGTGGCCAAAACAACAACAACAACAAATACTATAAATAATAACAAAAAAAACAAAAAAAAAAAAACCCGGTTGCTGCAATTTCAAAGATTTTTCTCGCGCGATAAGCGAAAAAATTCAAAAGCAAGAAAAGTACATAAAGAAACAAGTAAAGAGAAGTTTATCGAATGCTGGTTACCCTCTAAAGAAACAAACTGTTTACAATTTAATTTATCTTTCTCCCATTTCACAGGGTACAACAACGATTACTTCGTTGGGGAAATGCTCAAAGAAGTTGTTTTTTGGATATTTTTTGGTATTTTCACATGGCATTTACTTCGTGATGTTTTGCGATAAACATCTCGTTTCTATTTTTGGGGCACCCTGCAGAAAGTGCCAGCTCATCGGCAGATTATCAGAGGAGATCTGCAGAGCAATTAAAGATGAATTAATGCATAACTAGAACTAGGAATACCTCGAGAACGCCATTATGTGACAAAGTGATTGACATAAACGGCAATAAGGAGTCGCAAGAGAAGAGGAAGAGGCTGGCAAAAGGGAAGAGCGCCTCAATTTGGCAAACGTGTCTCTAATAACATTATAATGATGGTCTCCAAGCTGCTGGAGACCTTCCTGGAAACGCAGCCGTGACATGAAATGTAATTTAATAAACTGCAACCAGAAATGTTAGACATGAACTCTCCGCTCTGAGAACTGAGAACTGAGACTTGACACTTGACGTTTTCTATACGCAAATTACCAAGAGTCTCGAGATTGGCTTCAACTTCAACTTCAACTTCAAGTTGAGCTGCAGCTTCTGCTGCTACTGCGGAAACGTCAGTTTGATTTGCAGTTGTCATAAGTTTAGATGAACTGCTAATACCCAAACACATTAGAAAGCGCCACTGACTGACTGAGACCTGGGAACCGAGAGCCAAGAACTGGCGCCGCTCAAGCGACAGCTGAGGAGGCCAAAGACCCACCACCGGGAGAATGAAGGAGATTCATCGGGTTGCGTGTGCAACAAAGACTAAGACTCCACTTGGAATGACTCCATGCAGTGTGTGCACTGTGCCGCTGTCTAATATCAAATGACAAACTTTGTAATTATATTGTAGTTTGGGCTTCGCTTTGATTTGCCCAAGTCAAACCCTGTCCAAGTCTTAGTCTGAGTCTCTGCTTTGGCTGGTTGAAACATTAAAATTATTACTTTTCCTGGGAGTGTGTTTTGTTCTTTAACGAGCGAGCAAAAGATCGTAAAGTCCGAAAAAGTGCACAGAGAGAGGGAGATCGACAGAGTCGAAACCACAAATAAAGCAACGTTAATAAAATCTACTTAATGGCAAATAAAAGTTACAACAAATATATGGATAACCATAACTATAGCAGACGTCGGACGGAGCACAATGAAAAACATATCAAAAAAACAAAAGCATAAACTTTACGGCTCAACTAATTAGCTCAAGGGAAGGGGAAGAGAGTGGAAACTGCTTCCAGATTGTGTTGTGTGATTTTTTTTGTTGACTCTGCTGTGCTTTGTTTTGTTTTGAATATTTCACTTGGAATGCTAGACAACAAACTGTGCAATCTCCATTGCAAAGCGAATGGCGAATCAATTCGCCAAGCAGGAAAAGCCATTTAATCGGAAGCCAAGTCGGGAGAGTTAACATGACCACAACACATGTTCCGAGGGTTTCTTTCTTTAATTTAATTACTTTGCCTTGTACGATGCAGCAAAGTCACATGAAAATGAAAATAATAAAGCAGAAAAACAACTTGTTGTTGTTTTTGTATTCATGATTTAACTTCAAATTATGCAAAATTGTTGTCTAAAAGCGGCGGCTAAGTAGGTGGTAAGTAGCGCTTTAGAGCGTGTTTAATTAAATGTTGAGTAATTTATGAAATGTGCACACTGAAGCGTGGTTGCGAGGGGAGCACAGGTGAAGGAAGGTGCACAGTGGTTAATAAGTTATATCTAATGGCTTTCTAATTGCCGTACACACACATGACTTGACCATTCGACGCTTCGACTGGCCAATTGCAAGTCAAACTTGTGGCAGCCATAAGCCATAAGCCATAAGCCATAAGCTATAAGCAGTAACATTTTAATTGTTTGCATATTAATTGAGCTCATTAAGATGCAAATCCTCGACTATGATCAGCGAAGCAGACCCAAAGCAGCGAAAGCGTGAAGTTCGCATGAGAGATTTTCTGCAAGAAAAAGTGCGAAAATGCAAGTGGAGCAACGCCCCAACACAACACCATAAAGCAGCAAGCAGAGCAGTGGAAAATCGAAAACGTTTTCCCTTTCGGACTCAGCCAAAAAGATTTATTGTATTTGCTTGAGTTGGAATTACTCTTAATCAACGTTTAACTTTGATGTTGCATTTCATTAAATCTTAATTTGCCACATTTCTAACTGGCATTAAATAAATTGGCAAAATATTTAAATTGGTCTATTTGGAGGCGAAATCATAAAAATGTATTTTGTTTGGCATAAAACAAGTTATTGTGCTATAAAAGCTGAGCTTCAACAGTCAAGTTGACTGGCATTTCAATAATAAATTCTTAATATGCAATTATTTTAATCATCAAGCAAAGTTTGGCGAGCACACAAAACGAAAGAAAACGGAGAAGAGATGTCAGTTGGCATATAGCATATAGCGTAATCAATGCCATTAATTAGCGGCATTTATTAGCCATATCTTATCGGCGAACAACGTCCGTGCAGAGGTTCAACTGCAGCCAGCATTTCTCGCAAGAGGTGCAAGAAAAATATGAAATGACGCCTCGCAAGTGTGGAGCCCAAAACCTGACCAGACTACAGACTCCAGATGGAGAGTGCAGCTTGTCATGTGTGTTTCTCTAATCTCAAGTTGCCGCTGCCCCGCGGTCTGTTACCGTTTCAAAACTGCAACTGCAAAGCAAAGCGAACTCTTTTCTTCACAATTATGGAGTATTAATAGATCCACGAGAACCGAGAACTAAGAACCGGAAGGCACCACTGACATCCCACCGAATTCAGTCTAGCAGAATGGGATTGGCACTGAACTACAGATTGAGATGGGATTGGGATATAGATTTGAAATTAAGATGGGTTTTAGCATCTTGGCATCGCATTATGAAGCTAGTTTCGAGGGGTAGCCAAAAGCATTTAGCAATAATTGTCATGGTTCGTGTATTTTAGGCATTGTTCGGCTCGCTTTAATGGCGATCGTAAAACTGCAAAAACCAGGCAAAAACACACACTGTACCAAGAGTGAGCTCTTGGTTCGTTAACCTGCTGCCTGCTGCTGCCATAAATATCGCATAAAACAAATTCCAAATATATAATTTCGAATCGAATTGAGAAACATTTGTAACGTTTCGTTATGTTGATCTGTTGCTAGACCCGATCTATTAAGAACGCTGGCCTCCATTAAGTCTATCAAATTATGTAGACTGAGTGTTTATGGGATGACAAAAGCGAAATGCGCAGCACCGAAGCACTAAATACTCTAGGCTGTTGATGAGGCGGCAGCCAGGTTTACGAGTTAATTTGACACTCACTCGGAGCACATCTCTCTGATCGCCGTGCAATATAATCGAGCAAGCTGATGCCATAAAACAGCAAACTGTACCACATTAAAGCTGAGATAAAATGCAGAGTTGATTGTTTTATTTGTTTATATTACGCATATAGAAAGATATTTATTTGCCCCGCCAGCCAGCCAGCCAGCCAGACAGCCAGCAGGCAATCTGTTGGCATTGCCAATCCAATTTACTATTCTCATCGCGGATGAAGACACTTGGAACAAAACGATGAACATATTCTAAGCTTAATCACAGCCTAGCACATTCGAATGTCCGCAGTGCCAACTCGCATGAGGCTCAACAAAGAAATTAGCGCCGCATTCGCTTGCAACAGCAACAGCAACAGCCTCGCCTTCCACACACACACACACAGGTTGCAGGTGGCAGGTGGCTGCTTTGCTGCTGGTGGCAAGTGCGTGCATTTCGCAGAGGAAATATTCGCGTTCTTTGCTGTGCTTTGCTGTGGTGTGCGGTGGGGCCACGTCTAATGTAATTTTCTTGGCACGGAGCACGAGGCGCGCGTGTGGTCCGTGTTCCAAGGCAAGGCAAAAGGGGCAGCTGTTTCAGCCAGCTAGCCATCTTTCGCCTTGATGGCCATCTTTCACTCATGCCACATAACTGAACGTGTGTGATGGGTGTGCGTAAGTATGTGTGTGTGTGTGTGTTGTGTGCGGGGCAAAAATAGATTAAAGCGTAATTTTTGTTTGTATAGCGCTAAGCATTGTGGCAATTAGACGCCAACTGGGCGGCCAAAGACAATTTAAAGCGCATTAAATTGCGTTTGGCAAGTTCGTTGCCTAAGTCATTCGTTTGCTTCAGTCTGTCGAGTTGATCACCCGCATCAGCTGCAAAACTGACGCACCTGACGCGCATTCGTCCATAAAGATAAAATGGTCTCTGACCTCTGTTAGAGAGAAGCATAGAGAGAGAGAGAGAGAGAGACTCTACCGTTAGGTCGCCGTCGGGCTGATAAAGCAGAAAATATGCAGAGCAACAGCGACTGGAGGAAGGGGGCAGATAGAGAATAGGGGCAATGTCTGAGGCGAGAGAGCAAATGAAAATGGGAAATGAAAATTATATTTTGTTCGCTTTTGCTGTCGCTCGCTCGCATTTTCCTTTGGTCGCTGCCGACGCTCAGCAAAATTAAAACAGAAAAAAAACTACAAGAAAACCCCGACTCCGATTCCATCGCTGACTCTTTTGTTTCTCGCCTGTGCTACGCATCTGGGAAGGAAGTGTAAATTAAGGGCCATAAAACTCGGGGAGTCGAGTTGTTTTGTTTTTTAACCCATTGTTGGCCCAAAATGTCTGTTTGTTTTTCCCCCGAGTCATTTTCATTCTCATTTTCAGTTAGTGCCTCTTTCCCTAATGTCAAGCTATTTTGGCTTTTAGCAGCCCCACGAAAATTGGTTTATAAGTGCCTCACAACATCATACACACACACTAACACACACTGGCACACACATAGAGAGTTCACTCGTTAACCTCGCGCAGTTTCGACCGACTTTTTGTAATAATTTTATATAATTTTCAGAGGAATTTTTAGTGCACTTTAATGGAAATACGGGGCAAACATTAAAAATCCGAGCACGACGGGCATTTCCTGGCTTACTTAATGGTCAAAAGACATATAGAAGAAGCACACAAAACGAGAAAAAGAGAGCAGAAAGACGGTGACGGCAACGGCATCGGCAACCAATATGATTACAAAATCATGCCATGTCGCCAGATCATCATCTCATCGATTGTGTGAGTTTTCCAGGAATCGTTTTGGCTTCGACGAGGCGACAAACGACAAGGCGACACTTCTTTCTCTCCCTTGTCACGTTTCGCCCGATAGATAACGATAACTCACTCGATCAGCTCAGGTGCCGTTCTCAAATAGGCGAAGGCAAATGTGTAAAACAGGTAGAGAGAAAAAACCGAAGACCGAAAATCAAAAACCGAATTCTCAATAGCGCAACAACAAAAACCGAATTCTGTTTGTTTTTCACATTTTCCGTTTTCCAAAAGGCAACGGGGAAGAAACAGTGAGCAAAAGTCAAAAGCAAGAGGAAAAAATGAGCCTCAGCAAAGTGTTTTTCTTTTCGCCTTTTCTTTTGTGCCTTCGCTCAGGGCTGAAAAGCATTTCCCTCTCAATCTCTCTGTCTCTCTCCCTACATCAAGTTCGATTACCAATTTGACTATTTTCAAGTTGTTTTCACTGCCGTTCTCTGTTGTTGTCTTTTGGTAGCTACCTTATTGACCATCTCTAATTAGGCACGGGCTTTATTTGTCTCTGTGTGTGTGTGTGTGTTTCGTTTATCATTTTTCGGTTTTTGGAGAGTGTACGCGCACTTTTATGAGTGAGTGTCGTCGAGTGTAGTACTTTTATTACTTGATTTTGCGTGCTTTCTTACATTTTGTGGCAATATGCTGTCAATATTTTTCACCAAAGGCGCAAAGCCACAACAACAACTGTCGGCTTGCCACTGCCACCAAATGCGACTTGGCCGAGACTCGTTGTTGTTGCTGTTGTTGTTGTTTTTACTGCGGCTGCTGCTGCTGTTGCTGCTGTTGGCCACACGGCCAAAGCGAGCCAAAAGAACTCGTTTGACTTGTTGAACAATATTTCTTTTCGCCTTTTTCTCGTTTATTTTTTTTTTCTTTTCTTGTGTGTGTTTGTTGTTGTTGTATTTCTCTCGTGTTTTTTCTTTTGATTATATATTTTTGGTGTGTTGTTGTCGCACACACGTACACACTTATACACTCTAAGCACAGCGAGAGAAATAGAGAGAGAGAAGTATACACACACTTTGGAAATTCTTGCAATTTAATTAAAATGCAAATATTGCAATTTTCATTGCATTCGAATTTGGCATTGATCAGCACTTCAAATTCAGCTTCAACTTCGATTCCGATCGATTCCGCGTCCAATTTCGTTTTCGATTCCAACTCTGCAATTTTCTCAGATTCCGTTTTCACATTTTGCGACACGGCGAAAGACGCAAAGATGACGACGGCGACGAAGGCAGAGGGAAAAAACAACGACGACGACGACGACGATCGCGACGAAAACAAAATAAAAACGCGGCGCGGCGACAACGGCAAAAAATGTCGAAGGGAGTTTTGCCGATCGATCGAACCGAGAGCGGAAAAACAACACTCTCTAGAAGACAGAGCTTAGAATTTCGATTGGGGAATTATTTGTGTAACTCTTGCTGGTTGTTGCACTTGTTGTTACTTTGCTTTGTTGTTGTTGTTGTTGTTCACTTGTCTTCACTTTGCACTTGAATTGAAATCTTGATTCGCTCGAGACTCAGATTCAGATTCAGATACTGATTTGGATTCTCATTCCGTTGCAGCTTTAGATTTGATTGTTGTCAACTGCGGCGACGACAACAACGACGACGACGACGGCGGCGACAACGTTGCGAGAACTGCGTTAATCCGCGCGTTCAAATTGTTCAATGTTTCTGCGACGCAAGCACACGAAAGACTGAATCCTCCACTAAAACTGGCTCTTCAATCTGGCTGAGAGAGCAGCAAGCCAAAAGCAAGAGAGCGCCAGAGAGAGAGAGAGAGAGATGCCGACACAGGGCCAACTCAAGCTGTGGTCAAGTGCATGTGGCAAGCAGACAGAGCTCTGGGTTCTCTGTGGTGTGTGTGTGTGGTGAGCTCAACACCTGAGCGCAGGCCTAGCTAGCTGATTGTGATTGTGATGCAGAGGTATGTGTGGTGTGTGTATGTTGTGGTGTGTTGGCGTCTCTAGAAACCCACCAGAGTGGTTTGGGCGGTTTGAGTTTGCTTGGCTCTTCAGCGCAAAGCGAACCATCGAGCGACCGAGTCGAGTCGAGTCGAGCCTACTCTCTCAGCACGCGGTCGAGGATTGGCCTCAGCCATCATAGCAATTGGCAAAAGGCTCGCTCGCTCGCTCGGCTGCGAAGCCTGGCAGCTCGCATATGAATGCCAAATGGAGCCACAGTGTGGAGCAAGACAAGAATTTTAAAAGGTCCCTCAACATATACAGCACAATGCACTAAGAGCAGCGACGACAGGTCCACAATTAGCCACCAAAGCAACCATCTCAGCATCAGATTGAGAGACACTTGCATTCTCTCTCTCAGAAAGAGAGAAAGACAGAGAGAGAGAGAGAGGGAGAGCACTGGGCACCCACACGCGCCATGCAACTCGTGATCAAGTCGTGTCCAACTATCGCATAGACGTTCGTGCTCTGATCTATGCAATAAAAGCATAAAAGTCAAGTCCAGCAATGCACCCAACGCCTCGCCAAGTGCTGCCCACCAGAACAGAGGCATGTAAATTAGCCCCAAAGAGCGAAAGAGAGAGAGAGAGAGGGAGAACAAGCTAGAGGAAGAGGAGAAAGAGAGAGAGAGAGAGAGGGGTTTTGTGAGCATAAACCGGTTTGCGCTCTTTTGAACGCTGCTCTCTCAGCTGCTGCTCTATGCTCCAACTGGAAATGCTCCCAAGCCAAAGTCAGAGCTCACCTGTGTAAGAAGTTCGCTCAGTTGTCGTTTTTGTTGTTGTTGTTGTTTTTTGGGCTATGTTTGCCGCCGAGTGCATTGAAGTGGCTGTGGAGTGCGCTTTGGCGTTGAGTGTTTGGTATGCTGACCGCTCGCAGCTCTCCTTTCAACTCTCCGCTCTCCCTCTGATCAGCCTCGCTCTGTTGTTATTGTTTGCCGCAAATGCGTCGAGTGGCCACCTCCGAAATTGAGCGCAATAACAACCCCGCAACAACAACAACAACAGAAACATTAGCGATTGCTTCTTACGCAACATGCTGAAAATTTGGCGCCTCCCCTCCGAAAAGTAAGTAAAACTATCGACGATGTTCATCCGCCCGATCGGACTGCTCTACGAGTAAAGGGACCACCATAGATCAGATCCCATGCAGTAGATTCCGATTCTGCAGAATTCTCAAGCATTCGCCAATTCTGCAATTTGTCTGGGAATCGTACACGAAATGTGCGTGCCATCGTCTCACTTGTTGTTCTCCTGCTTCTCGTTGCCAGTTGTTGCTGTTGTTGTTGCTTTGTTGCTGGTTTAGCTGGAATGCACGTTGGTGGCACAAGCTCTCCAAGTTCTTTCGGTTCGGTCGCAATTTGAGGGCGTCCATTTAACGCGGCATTTAAGCATTTGGGCATTTGTGTTCGCCGCTTGTCAAAAACTATAAATGACGTCGCTTAGCTGTCGGCTTGCATTTGCACTTTGAAATGAATGAACACTCGCACTCACTCACACTCATTCACACTCACACTCGCGTCGCAATCGCAATCGCACTCATGACAGCCACTTGAAAAGCACAGAGCAAATCTCGAGACTCGCTCTCTCGCTCTTTCGATGTCTGTTTTCTTTCTTTTTTTGTTGTAGACAATATACAATATCTCACTTGATCGACGATCGTTGATCGACGCCACCCACACGCTCATTGCTCAACACGATTTGACCAAAGAGGGGAGCAAGCAAGCAGGTAATGGACACAATTGCGACTTGATGGATTTATGTTGAGTCGAGTGCATAATGGCGTATAATTTGAGCCGGCGATATTTGGCAGTGGCAATCAGAATCGGAGTTCAATGAGAATCAGCAATCACAGCATCTGTTGTTGCTGCTTTGCTGTTTCCCGGTTCTCGGTTCTTCTTGTCAGCATGTGGCGAAATCCAAAGCAACGATCTGGGCGTTTAGAACAAAACGAGAGCCAAAGCTCTGTGTTCGAGGCCCACACAAAAAGACAACGACTAAGACGACGACGACGTATTGCAATCTCAAATGTAACGAATCCGCATTCGAATCCATCATGCAAGTAATATGCAAAACTCAACAGCAAAACTTGGGGAGCGCTGCAGAGACAGAGAGAGAGAAAGAGAGAGGAAGTCGCATTCAAGATGGTGGCATGCCACACAACCCAGCCTCGAATCGCGGCCCAAGTCCGGGGCCATTCATTCGCATCAAAAATCAATAGCTGCATATACGAATACGAATACAACGATTGCGAATACGAATACGAATACGAATACGAGTCGAGTACGAGTCGCATCCTTGGAATCATCATCGTCATCAACAACAACTGCAAACAACATTCGCCTGTCAGCGGCAACATCATAAATTGTTGTTCTGCCACATGTTTCTGTTGCAGCGAAGGCTCCACTTGGCAGGCTCCCCTCGCTGCCCCTCTCTCTTCTCTCCAACGCAATCGCCTTCCTCTTCCTCATCGGCTTGTTGTTTTTGTTGATGATGTTGTTTGTTATGGAGACAGAGGGCATTCTAATTTTCTCATTTACTTTGCAAGTTTATCCTCGCTGCTGCGTTGCCATTAATCGATGCGTGTTTATCAATCCTAGTCTAAACACAGACTGCTTTTAATGAACTCTGCGAATCGGCTTTAAATTCCTCAGGGGAACCTCTGTCGGTTGCTTGAGCTCAATGTGAATAGTGTTGACTTTAAAGCACCAGGCGAATCCTTTTTGATGACAGTTGCATAAGGATTTACATTCTAAAGAGTAGTTCGCACTAATTTACGAGAACTTTGAATACCGTCAGGTGGAGTGAAAGATACTTTTGTATTTCAAAAAGTAGTTGGCAGACATTTGCTCTATTACCAAGTACTTTTATCATTTTAATTCACTCTACATTTGTATCGATAAGAGTTAAAGATACTTTAAATCTTCCCCAATTCGCTTCTCTTTTCAGGGCATTCCGTATTCGGTGTGCGCAATCTTCTTTATTGCAGCACATGTGCTTGTTGTGGCCGCTTGTGGTTTGTTGCTCGTTGTTGATTTCTTGCGTCCGATAGTAAGTTTTATTTATTTGCGCATTTCTCTAAGTATTTTCTACGCCCAGCTCCCGTTCCCCCCGCTCCGTTTTGCTTGCTGGCTAATTCTTTGTTATGGCCATGCAAATGATATTTGACTGCGACTCTTTGGCAACTCATCATGGAGTCATAACTCCAGTTAGCTGCTCGTTCTTGCTGTCAGCGCCCCCGCTGATGACGTCTCCTCCACTTCTCCACTTTGGTCGCAGTGACATAAATATTGCTATTTTATTTCGGTAGCTGCGGCGTCGGAATTGGAATTGGAATGAGAATGAGTATAAGTATCGAAGACATGGTCTGAGACGACCTCGCCATGTCGGCAACATTCATTAATCTATAAATTATGCGAATTTTTAATGAGCGCACATTTTGTTCGATTTTTCATGCGTTTCATGCGACGAGGGCGAAGAGAAGCTACCTGAACTTGTTCTGTTGCCTTTAGCTCGCTGTTTTAGTTTTAATTGAAAAGCGCTTTCGTTATAAACTTTAGCTTGGAATGGTCGCTCGGTTGGAAGTTGACTCGGTTCGTCGCCGTCGCCGTCGTCGTTTGGTATTTAGTCGCTCGCTGATAAGACGGCGTTCCAATTACATGAGTTTAGCCAGCGGCCACTTGGGTGGGTTCCCAAGCTAAGCTCGAGCACCGCAAAAACACCAACAGCAAAAGCAACACCACAAGACAAGTCGCTAATGAAGTTAGACTCGACGATAGAGAGGAGGAGGGGAAAACTGTCCAGAGACATATTTAGAAATATGCTTAAAAGTAGATGTGAATTTGAATTTGGTTGTACGTGCTTAACCTTTGGGCGATTGCCGATTGCCGATCGCCGATCTCTTTGATCTTTGTCTCTAAAAAAAGCGATCTGGACCGAAATGTTGTTGTCGCCATCCATGTATATTTTGTTCAACGCTCAACGGCCAATAAGAAGCGCAAGAAGCGGCCAATAAAAGCGCCAATAAAATACTAATTGACTCCAGCTGAGGATTAATTCTAGCGGTGAATTTATGTTACACAACATCCCCAAATTAAATATTTACTTGGTTTTATGCGAAATTTATTGAAATCTCAATTTAAAAATCGCGTTCCCCGTTCTCCGTTGTATTTGACTTATGGGAAGTAGTAAATTTTTCCCCTTCCCTTCTCTTCTCTCTTTGGCTGCTCCGCTCACTCTGATCTCGTTCTGATCGATTCTTTTGAACAACAAGCAAATTATGCATAAATTCACGGCATTTAGTGCGCTGGAAACCTGAGCTCTAAGCTCAGCCTCTGATCTTTTGTGGTTCAGTTCAATGAACTGCTCCCAACTAAGTACTAAGTATTCCCATTCTTATGCCCATTTCTCATATTTTTTTTTTGTTTTTTTCGGCTCACACACTTTGTGGCCCGCCTCTGAATCGGATGCTGGACTCGGACTCGGATTCGGATTCTGACTTTGTCTTGGCTTCAGTTTGTAGCTTTGCAATGCAAATTCGGAGGCAACCTGCGTGTGTTTGCGCATTATCCTTATAGGCAGCAGAGATCTGGGATCTTTGGCCAGCCTCATATGCATATGAGACACACTAGGAAGGGGGGAGTCAGAGAGGGGTAGGGGTAGGGGTAGGGAGACTGCCCCACCTTGGTCTCGCGCTGACGTCGAGTCATCAATAGTCAATAGACAACGGCGGCTCTCTATGCAGGCATCAATCTACGACTGCGTCTTCGACTTTGTCTTTGCCTTCCTCTGGCTAACAGAGACTGAGAGAGGGGAAGAAAGGGTAAGGAGACCCCTTCATCATGGGCAACATGGACCTTGTTGCATGTTCTTGAGCTCCTCTCCGACTGAGGTTGTCGTTGCTGTCGCTGTCGTTGCTGTTGCTTTGCTTTTCTTCTTTTGTTGGTGTGTTGTCGCCATTACGAGTCACAGTATCTGATGTTTGCTATCTCTGCTCCTGCTGTGCCTTCCGCTTAAGTCTCAATGTCGCTGTCGTCGTCGTCGTCGCTGGATTCGAACTCAGAACATGGACGTGGAAGCCTGCAATGCGCTGCCTGCCGATGCTGGGCCTCGACTGGGCTGCAACCGTGGCACGCATGTTGTAAACTGATTTCCCATATTTACTGACAACTAGACAAATTTCAGGCATAAGTCATGCCTCGTCGCTGGCTCGCTGGTTGAGGAGTTGAGGATAGGATAAAACAGCAGCTCGGCATTTGCATAAGTTCGCGCATTATGTCCAAAACTCGCATTTGTTCTTGGTATTCCGAATCGCTCTCTCTCTCTCTCTCTCTTTCTCTGTATCTCTTTCTCGCGCTTCTATCTCTTTCTCTTCCTCTGTAGTGTGCATAAATTATGGCCACGCATTAAACAACAGTTTGTTAAGCATTCCGTGAAATTGCGCTTGTTGCAATTTGTTGGCTCATTTAGTGAAAGAGAGAGTTTCCGAGTAGTTAACAGGCCAACAACTAACTAACTAACAACTAACACCAGCTGACTAACTAACTAGTTAAGACGAGCAGCTGAGCTCATTGATTTCACTAGCTCCCGAGTGCACTCATAAATTCACTCTCTTGCGCAATTTCTCATCATTTAGGCTGAGAGCGTTTTGCTGGCCATTAAATTTCCATTTTTCCATCTTCCATTCTCCGGTTTGCATTTCTCATTTGATTAGGCTTTTGATTAATCGCACCTACAACGCCAACATCAGATGGCAAACAGCTTCATTAGCAGCCCAAAGAGTATTTTCATATTCTAATCAGCGGGTCTCGTTGCTCACCAAAAAACAAAAACAAAACAAAAACAACTTTGGCTAATTAAGCTACACAATGTCATTGTCTGTTTTGGTCCACATCCAAGACGAAGAGACACCGGGGAGTGCTCCCAATGTCCGCAGCAACTACCGGGAAAACACTTCGCTTCGAGAGAGTCTCTCAGTCTTAGACTCTTTTAGCATATTAAATTTCATTGATGATCTATGTACGCCTAGATATGCATTTAATTTTTCATCGCGACGGGAGATTTTCACACATTTGCTGCATCAACCGGATGAAGCGACGATCGACGATCGCTGGGGCAAACAAGAGGGGTAAAGCGGGGATTGGATGCGGCTCACATGGCGTATGATTAATGGGCCGGCATTTAATTGAGTTATTGTTGCCCCGTTGGCGGCGCATTAACCCAGCGACCTTGTCGCCAATATCTTGAAGTGCCAAATGCACTCAGGATAAGATTAAAATCGGTTCTAACAGCGGATAAGCTCGACCGACAAATACCCTATAAGCGACAGAAAATGTACGAAGAATTCAACACAAGCATGAATCATAATTTTAAAAAAGTTTCAATACTTTTCCCCAACTCTTTTCCCTATTTCAACTTCATATCTCTGCAGGGTATCGAAATATAGTAGCGAGTATCAAAATTCTTTGGTTAGTATGAATTGTTTGAATCGCACAAAGTTGCAATCATTGAGCTTATGGCGAACTTATAACCCGCAGCTCGAGCAGCAACATTTATCAGGTTTGCTGAGGCTGAGGTTTAGCTGGTTTTGCTTGCCTCGTAGTTCTACATAAATTTTAATCAAATTAAAGGAAGCTACGCACTGCCAGACGCAAATAAATTGAATCTCTCTCGCTCTCTCTTTCTTTGTATCTGTCTCTCTTTCACAAATGCTGACTTCAGTGCGCATAAGTAAGGATTACCCGCGGTTCAGGGCAACAACTTGCCAACTAACCAACAGATGCTGCTGCCTGGTTAAATCCGAGTCGCGACTTCCACCAACAATGGTGCATAATTTTCAGTTTTGACCTCTCAATTCGCCGTCGAGGGAGCAGAAGCTACAACAACGGACTACGGCTAAACTTAAGCGGGCCACTTGGCATGGGAATGGTTATAGGATTGAGTCAGGCTCTGCGACTCAAAGTCGTGTTGCTTGGCGCTCCAGTTCAAGTCCGCTTCCAACTCCAAGTCGAAGTCGAAGTCCAAGTCCGAGTCGCGTCGTTCGTCAATTCAAATTAATCAGAATTAGGCAATTACAGAAATTACAAAAATTACAACGTAATTTCGCCTTGGCTCTTCACTTTAAAAGCTTTTGAAAAATTGCGCATGCGTATTGGGAGCGAGCTCACTTAGCCTCCCTATCCCTAGCCCTTCCCCCCGTTCCCCCCTTTGCTCAATCTGCAGCTCGTTTGTGGCTTTGAAATGGAAGACTTAGCGTTGCTTTCTTGCTGTTTTTGTTGTTGTAAGTAGTTACAGTTGCTGTTGATGTTCAGGAATTTTTCGCAAGTCAGTCGCAAGTTTGGTGAAATCAGCAAGTTCTCCACAATTTTAGTAGAACAACAACAGAACTGTAGAAAACAGTGTGGCATGTGCCCAAAACCCATACTTGGGTGTTTTTTGTTTGTGCGTCTGTGTAGCAATACTTTTGAGCAGTAAATTTATTTTTCGACAATGTCAGTGGCCATTGCTTCTGCCGTTGCTAATTGGATACGTCAAATCGTAAAAATGCATAATCATGTGCCATTTGAGTCACTTTTTGAGCCACTGTGCAGGCAGTTGGCTTGCCCCTCTGCCCACTGTCCATGCTCTCGTCCAGTCACGCCCTTTTGTTCGCTATTGCCATTATCCGTGTCCGTGTTCCTGTCACCATCACTTTGCATACAAACTCGTTAACATTCCCGCCGAACAACTCGCAATCGAAGTGAATCCATTTGGGATTGGCCAGCAGCAGTTTCAACCGAAGAAGAGCAAGTCTATGAATACCAATAGTTGGCAAAAGAAAGATGCTTGCTATACCGTTTTCGCAGGAATAACAATAAAGATATCAAGATTGAAGAAAGTATTGTCATAATAGTGCAACACAAAGATTTCTTCATTGTTGTGAAGAGTGTGAACAGATTATCAAAGGAAAATGCTATCGGCTTCGATATAAAAAGGAAGTCGCTCAAAGAAATATCTGGTTGCTAAGACACTGAGTGTATTGTTATTGCCACATAGTTAAGCGTAGCTGGTTGCTATGACACTCAGTGAAATGCAGCTATATCACTTTGGGAAATAAAGCTGATTGCTACAATACTGCGATGAAAACAGTCTGAAAGATTATTAGAGAAAGAATACTGCTAGAGTACTGCAAGAAGTTGCTGGTTTGCGAAACTTAAGCTATCGAATAATGACTGTCAGCATATCCTTGTAAAGCAAGCAGAGCAAGGAGTATTGCTGCAAGTCAATTCTCCTTGGCTGCGGACAACTTTCGAATGCTCTCAGGTTCGTCAACAACAACTCAATCGACTCGGAGCGTATCGCGGCAAGTGGCAAGTGGCAGTTGAATTGGCTACCGTTTTTACTATCAGGTGCTCAATGCGCTTCACTTAACGTATCTGCAAATCTCTAAATTGCCACAAATTAACAGATAATTCGACGCAGACTTGCAAAGAGTTGCAATGCCATGGCAACAAAATGGCAACAACAACAACGAAAAAAGCGACAACCAAAGCACAAAAACAACAAACGGAAAAGAGGAAAACAGCAACACAACAAACGACAAGCGACTGCTAAACAGATTCCGTTTGACTCTCGACGCGCAAAGGCGACGCTAATAGATACTTTGCGTGCTCACACTTACGAGGCATCGAGGCGAGCTCCAACATCAGCTTCAGCTCCAACTCCATGGCAATGGCAACTCCTAAGCACCATCAAACAAGAGGGAAAGGGGAAAAGAGTCAGGCAAAAAGCGTTGTGTGTTTGTCTGTGTGTGTGTGTTGCACAATACCCAAATCCAATTTTCGAATTCCCACATGCGTTCATTATCGGTCTCGTAGTCGGACTCGCACTCACACTCACAGCCACACATTCGAATACACACACACACACACACTCAAACAGAGACTCAGACTCATTCGCTGTCCATGGCGGGTGCGCGCGTGCGCATAACTCATTTCGCACTTTGTCCATTTCATAAGACCAATTAAAGCGCCTCGCTCCGAGCTTGAAGCCTGCAACTGCGACTGCAGACTGGAGACGCGACAGAGAGAGTGAGAGAGAGAGAGAGAGACGAGAGGAAGAGAGACGCACTGCAAGCACTGTGGGGCGCCTTTTGGCTGCGACAATTTTCCATGGATTCGAGTGGCGAAGCGACGCGTCGGATTAAGTGGGAAATTTGACAAATGCGCAGAGATTGGCTCCCAGCTTGGACTCGATGATAATCACCTGTGCCCCGCCAGTCTGCCAACCATCCAGCCAACCAAACAACCGACTAACCAGTCGGCCAGTCATTGCGGAAACATACAAATTTGCGCATTTGTCCAAAGCAGCGTGAACATTTGCACAATCAACGGGGCAACAAGGCGGATGAAAGAAAAGCAGGAGTTGCGGGGGGACAGCAGAGACTGTCGATCTGCATCCGATCATCCGCAAGAGAGCAACAAATCCAAAAGGGAGCAGGACAACAGCAGTGAGAAAGTGAGCATGTCCGACTTCGAGATACCTGCTTTCCATTTCGAGAGTTAAGGGATAAGTTAAACATCGTCGAAACGACTTGTTTCTTTTAGGTTTCGGAAACCTTCTTGTCTTCAGCAAGCATTATGAACATATTTATAATGCTTTAATCTAAAATAGAATACGCTTTAAAACTATGTTTGCTGGTGAGTTAGATGAATAGAAAGAAGTATTTTCGTCACAGATCAATAACTTTTCTGTATTTCCCCTGCACACTAACTTGTTATACCCTTCTATTCTTTGGACTAGCAAGTAAAACAAGAACTCAACCTACAACGCGGCTGGCTTAATGCGCACATCTCGTTTCGCTTCGTTTCGTTACGTTTCGTTTTCAATGCGATCCGACCACGAAATTATGTCAATAACTGAGGTCATATGCATAAATTGTGGGCATGGGGCCGACGTCGTGTCTCGCCAGACCCAGAGACCCAGGTCCAATAGAGCCCGAGCCCGAGCCCGAGTCCGAGGTTGCTGCAGAATGTTTTTAACTGCATACTAAATGCAGCATAAGCAGCTGCCCCTTGCGTCAGCTTCTTCCGCTTCCTCTTCACTCTCGCTGTCGCTGCCCAGCATCTCAGCCCAGCTGGTGCTTTTCATTAAGAATTAAGGCGGCGACTCGTTTGGCAAGGCAAGTGCACGTGGCTCGTGTTTGTTGTCGACTTGCTGCTGCTGCTGCTGTTGCCCCCACAATGGAGGAGACACCGAGCGTTGTTCCCATCACCGACACCACCGACAACAACAGACTACAGACCACAGACGGTGGCACCGCCTCCACCCTCGCTAGCAACAACAACATCAACAACAACAACATCCAGTTACCAGTTACCGAAGCAGGCTAATAAAACGATATTTTATTGCTTTTTGGCGGCTCATCATGGCTGAGAATAGTACTCGAGAAGGCCATGAGAATGGCTATGACTACCAACTGAATGACTATGGGAATGGCAATGGCAATAGTAATGGTAATGGGAATTGGAAAGCCGCACTCGAAGCCGAAGCCGGAGCCGGAGCTACAGCCATGGCAAATTGCCTGGCACTTCACTTGTGCCAAGAGTCGTGCGTGGCCAAAACGGTTAACCACTTTTGGCCATGTGGAGTCGACAACGTCACAAGCGTTGAGAGCTGGGGGAATCGCTTGTTACGCATTCATTCTCAAAAAAGATTAAATGCACCATTTGCTCCCCTTTGTCCCCGCGACTATGATTGACAGCCGCGCTTAAAAAGAACTCCAACAGCAGCAGCAGCAGCAGCAGCTCCTCCCACAGCTGCTGCCTAGTTGGATGAAATTGCTCACAAATCAGGATCTGCAGGTTCTGACCTAGTAATTGGATGTGAGGAGCATGCATACAGCATACAGCAGACCCGCACCACCACGAGATGGGAACGTCGACGGAACGGGAAACGGGGAACGGGGAGCGGGAGAACCGAGTGCCTAGAAACTAGCCCAAAACACGATTAACCCACATCTTGGACGACGCGATCATAAATTATTATGCAGCCGAGGTAGTTGAGCCAGAGTCGAGGCTCAAACTGAAGCTGATGCTAAAACTGAGGCCGAGGCCGAGGCGGCCACAGATCGAGAGGCATGTCGCGCATTTTTTTTTTCGGCCATTTGGCGACTCCGACGACTCTGCTGCTTTGGCTTCAACTACAAGATGCTGCGGCACGAACATGACTTTCTAGCGGATTTCTTTGCATGCGCCTGGCGCGCTTTTGTTGTCGCTCCTCGGGGCAGCCGCCGAGGGATGCGGCAATGGAGAACTTCCCAGAGACACATATCATGCTGCTAAGATACTCTGCCAATAAAGCGAATAGCTGGGCACTGATAACTAGACTGTCACGCTGGACAAATTTATAGCCACACAGTCTGAGTCAATAATATTTATGAAATATTGAAATAAAATTGAATAAAGAGCAATGCCTTACCACTTTATTCGATTTCAAAGCAGATATATAAAATGAAAGAATTTAAATTTTAAAATCAATCCACAATCTTTTCTATATTACAAGATTTGTACCAGGAAAAGCAAAGAATTGACTATTTTTTAATTTTTTTACTTTTACATTCTTTGTAAAAATTTGTATTCAGAAAAAAAATAAATTAGTTAGTCCATAATAATAGGAAAATATAAATTAAAAAACTTTAAAAACGTTAAATTTACTGCCAATAAAAATAAAAATTGAACAACTTTAAAAATGTAAAATTAACTGAATATAAAAATTGGCATTTAATTCCCATATATTGAAAGTTCATTAGCTAGTCGCATACTTGTCTTCCACATTGTTCTTACTTGTTTTTTTGTTTAGCAGTTGCAGTCGCTTCCCGCTTCTCTACATTTAATTATTTTGTTTAAAAAGTTTTGACACCGAGACGCGCATGCAGATTTACAGGCTGCAACTCCAACTCTGAGTTGAAGTTGTAACTGGGAGCTGGCAAAAGACTGACAGCAGTCTCGGCCAGCGGCAATGTGGCTTTAGTGTGTATGCTCATAAGAGAGAGAGACAGAAAGAGATGGGGCAGAAAGAGACGGAGACAGAGAGCAGACCGAGTGCCATGTGGCAATAGTCAAAAAAGTTTTGCCATTCAATTTGAGTTGCGGCTCTGTCGAGAGATTGGATGGATCCACTCGTTGATGGCCTCCCTGGCTCCTCGTTAGTTGCAGTTGCTGTTGTTGTTGTTGTTGCTGTTAGCCAAAGTGTATCTAGATGAAGGCGCGACAATTGGCATGCATTAAGTTGTTGCAGCACTTTGTGGCAGCGTGTGAAGTACAAAGTTGGATTAATTTACAGAGCAAAGTCTGCCAAATGCGACAATACAACATTCCAATGGCTGCCAGCTGGAGGTCATCAATTGTGAGCTACGGTCTAATCATGCGTCGTATACTTAATATTGCGTCCTGCTGGCATTTGCAATTGCTATGCGAAAAAGAAGGAGAATGAGAAGGGGGGTGGGGAGGGGAGGGTTTTAGGCCTGAAACCAACAACAGCTTAAACTGTTGGCAATTTTAATTGTTGCTCAAGTGAGTTGGCGCTTTTGTCTGGCCGATCAAACAAAAAGAGAAACAAATTGAATTCGACGCATTCCGCGCTTAATCAAGTGGCCCGCCAACTGGATAAGTGGCCAACTGGACAACCGGACAACTGGACAACTGGACAAGTGGCAACCGCCGTCTGCACTGGAATTTTAATTGCAATGAAATCGAAATCGCAGCCAAAGGCAAAGCCACAGCCACAGCTACAGCCACATACAAGCTACGAACATAAAGTCGCAGTACGCCCCAGCGCACCTGTCGATGGTCATCGGACTTGGGGGCAGCAAATGCCACTGGTTACCCAGTTTGTAGTTAGACTAGAGACTCGACGCGACTCGAGAGGTGACTCAAGCCAGCGAGCAACTACTCTACATGTCTCTATGTCTGCTCGTGGTTTACTTTCTGTTTCTGGGCAAAGTCAAATCGAGTCAAAAAGTTAATTACAGCCCGCGATTTCATGCACTTTTGACATCCACACCGTACGTGACAATGTGATCTCCCATCCAGCAGCATGAGTCGAGTTCGAGTCCAGCTTCGGACTGCACTAGAATGTTAGGCAAATGGCCAATTGGTAAATTGAACCCCAAGCTTGCTCCCGCTTCCATTAAAAAACTTTCTTCTTTTGGGATGCCAGTCAAAGCTAAAGCTAAAGCTAAAGCCAAAGCCGATGCCGAAGCACTGCAATCATGTGGCTCCAAACCACTTCATTTGACGGCGGCCTCATGATTTTAATGACAGCTCTTCAGCTGGGCTAACCAAATAGCAGCGAAAAATTTGAAAATCATCTAAGTCTGAGCAGCGAGCGGTCAGTGGGTTAATTGTGCCCAAAGATTACTCGCTACAGTTGCTAGATTCAAGATTCGAGATACGAGATTGAAGATTGCGCAGATTGAGAGAGGAGTACAAAGTGTAGATGCTACTCGCAGGGCGCCCAATTAATCATGCCCTCTGACTTCAATCGAGTTGTACGAAAAGTTGGCGAAACGAGCGAAAGTTATCATTGATTCTTCAGGTATTTCCTCCACTCCTACAGCTGACTCTCCGCTGTCTCCGGAGAGAACTCGATCAGCATGCAAATGGCTCATCAATCACAGTCACACAGTTCGACCTTTTATGTATTCGAAGATGCATTCAAAGTCCAACTTGACTACACTGTGGCTACTGTGCTGCGCAAGTCGGCAATCAACGCGTCAAGCGGGAGCAGGAAACACACTCAGGCAGGAGCCACTCCTCAGTGCTTTCCGCTTTCTGCTTTCTGTTTGAGTGTTCAGTGTTTAGTGTTTGCTGCATTCTCGCGTGGAAGCCACAAACAGTTAGCCAATTGGCTTGCAGCGATATTTGTGAAAAGTGCAGCAGAAGCCACAAACAAAACGTTTTTGACAGCTGCCTAGCAAATGGCATGGAATGCCATCCCAAAAGCAATGGGAGGAAAAGACTGGACGGGCTTATTAGTTGCACGCTTATTTATTCTAGCACACAGAGCGAAACAGAAATAGAAACAGAAATCGAAGACAAGACGGCGCCATTCGTTGTGAAAATTCGCAATTGCTTGGAAATTTTTGTTAAGTTGCATCTGTCGGATTCGTGATAAACAAACGTGCAACTTGCAACTCGGAGCGTGCAACGTGCAACGTGCAGCTCGCCTTGGCCTTGGCAAGATTGCTCTGAACTACATGTAACTAATAAGAGAGTAAAGCCACTTACCATTAACCTGGTTTTGTTGCCATTTTCTTGCTCTCTGCTCACATCAATTATATTCACTGCAAAAAAAGAGAGAAATGAGTATTCAAAAGATATTCAAATGATGCCAAAGTACGAGTATTTATAAGCTAATGTATCTTGTTGTTCACACTTTTCCATGTGACGCAATCGCATTTGCATAGTCTCAAACTTTGCTACACTTTCACTTGCGACTCTAATCGCAGCCACAGACAATGTCCATTCTCTGCCTCTTTCACACTTTCGATTGCTAATTGCAATCCCGAAATTAAAACGGGAAGCCGCCAAATGCCAGAGGTAAAGGTAGCCGCTTGTCTTGGTCGTCGTCGTCTTCGTCGTCTTCACCTCATTCCCCTTCTAACTTTTAGATGCCACCAAACTGCCGCCAGCGACGTTGAGATCATTTGCATAAAACAAACAACAATTTTTCGCGTGTGTGAATTGCGAATAGGAATACAAATACGAATGCGAATACGAATGCGAATGCGAGTACTCTAAGCAGCAATGTGAATGTGGCCCCCAGCAAACAACATCGAATGCAAAACGATTCGACACACACGAGCTAAGCTGCAACTGTTGAGTCGCGTCGCCTCGGCCCACGCTGCGGATGGGCCCCCACCAAACGGGGGGGAGCAGGGGCATCAAGGGGAGTGGGAGTGGCTAGTGAGATGTGGCAGGGCCAAAAGCGTCACATCAAACATGCATCAATAGATATCCATTTATGTGCACTCGCATACACAGCGAGAAATCGAATATCAAACTGAAGAAAAATTCTTGAATTGAATTTGCAGTGATTAACAATTATCCTAATAATATTCTTAATACTAAAATACACCAATATACTAAAATATACCAATATACTTGGTATATTGATTTATTACTACAAACAAAATACACAAGATTGTCAGCCAAACCCGTAGGCTTTGAGATTTGGGTGTTCATACGGACAGAAAAACAGATGGACATGACAAGGTTATAATACCCTTCTAGGCTCTAGGTAGCGAGAATACATTGCACTGATGAATAGAAATTAGATATGAAGAAGATATTAATAAAAATATATATTGTTGAGGCAAGTCCTCGGAAACTTCCTATACATAACTTTTCTCTCTGTGCTCACTCGCATGTTTTTCCAATTTGCAAATTTTCATTGCAATACAACCAAAATGGAGGCGCTGCTAGCCAACAGACGTGGCGTGGCGTAGGCTCAGAGCAGAGACTGACGCTGAGACCGATCCTCTAGCCCAGTCAGTGGGGCCAAGGCAGGTGCGGTTGTCGTGGCGCGTTGAAAAGGAAATTTTTCATGCGGCAAACAAATGGACCGAATGGAGTTGTTGGCCCCAGTCGAATAAACGAACGAACCAGAGTGAGAGAGAGAGAGAGAAGTCGCCAAACAGACGAATGGCAAATAAAATATAAGAGAAAAAGGCTATCGCTATCGCTTTTGGCCAATCTGCATGTGCGCCGCCAAATGTTGCCTTCGTTGCCTTTGCTTTGCTCGATGGCTGGCTGCGTGTGTGAGCTCAGCCAACTTTGCGCCGATGCAGCGCACAATGACAACAATGAACAAATCATGAGCACTTTGCATTCGCCAAACATTTCCTCAGCTCTCATTCTCTCTCTCTCTCTCTCTCCCCCCGCTTTTCAGTCACAACTTGTACTTGCACCTTATGTGCCACACAAAAGGCTAAAGACTAGAGCTGAACGCGTGCCAACTTCGCAAGGAACACGACGCAAACATGAGGCAACTACGGGACTATAGTATACAACTTGGAGTTAAACTAGCACGAAAGGTTGCCCAAAAAGTTCTATTTTGTAAACTTATATGTTAATTCTCAAGCTTATTTTTTGAATATTTAGCAATGCAGCATAATGTCGAATATTGTCGAACATTTCATGTGCAATGTGGCATCAAATTCAAATTAAAAACCTAATTAAATACGGTTGAAGTCAAATAAAACTTGTTATTTTAGAATTTCTTGCTTATTTGGATTATTTTCTTTATATCAATAAACCAAAAAGCCTCTGGTATACTTTAGTATATTTGGTATATTCATTTGGAATATTTTAAAAATAATACCCTCAGCTGTAGCTTTCTTACTTGTTTCAATTTCTATTCCTAAATTTTTTGGGAAATTTTAAAATGTTTGATATCTTCGTTGTTCTCTAGAGACTTGAAAAACGTCGAGCAAATACCACAAATTTGTATAACAAACATCACATGAGTGAGCAACATAAAACAATGTTCTCTAGCAAGCTAATGCCATCAATTATTTGCTGTCCAAGTTGAATTAACATGTCGTGCCCCAACACGGTTGCAACAATGCGCATCACTTGCAACGTGTGTGTGTGTGTGTGTGTGTGTAGTGTGTTTTAGTGCGCTCATAGCAAATGGCATTTTTAGCTTTTGACATTTCACGCGTGCAACGGTCGTCGTCGTCATACACGTCGTATGCGTGATGTGATAATTTTTGTCATGACGTGACCCGGCAACCCGGCAACCCGGCAATGCGGCAACTACGGAGATCGGCCGCAGCTTGCGGCGGCACTTGAAAGCCGAGGCGCGTTGCGGTGGCCGCCAATTGGCCTCCGCTCGCTGGCTTCTAATGCCATGCATTTGATTCGGCGTCTAATTCACGACAATTTGCGCTGATCGTCGATTGCCGATTGCCGATTGCTGGCGACTGATTGCAGCCTTAGTGCATTCCCGATGCAAACAAATCCCGTTGTCAGCTCACTTCCTAGCCGAAAGGCAGTGTCGATGGCGGTGGCGGTGGCGGAGTACGCGCCTCTTTAGGCGCACAAATGTATTTTTAATTACATTGGCAAACATTTGCGCGTTGCCAGCTGCAGATGCTTCTTAACTCCGCTCCGGAGGTTGGCCTGGAAGCAGGTAACAATGCATGGACATGTAGTTGCTGTTGTTGCTGCTGTTGTTGGCATCGGGAGCATCGTCGGCTATTTGGCTGATTGTTGTGTTTTGGCACAGAAGCAACCCGGTTGTTTGGCTTGAACGCAGATTCCACAGCTCGATGGACACACAACACATATCGATTTCAGTCTCTCGCTCCCTCAGCCAGCGGTTGTTCATCTTGGTCAGCGAGAGCCAACTTCTGCTGTATATATTTTCATGTCGCTTCTTGATTTGCAAGCATTTAGCAAAGTCAAAACAATTTTAATGCGCCGACGCGGCAGTTAATTAAAATTGCAACGAGCTGTTGGCCATTTGTTGTGCTTGTAGTTTGTTGAGTTGTCGACTTGTTATTGGTGCCTCCTCAAGCTGCAGCTCCTTTTTGCAGGCTATTTTGGGCAGCTCCCCGGCTAGTCCGACACTTGTCAGCCTTTTGGAGCGCCACCAATAAGCATTCGCCATTCGTAACTCAAACTCTGTGAATCTCTTTCGGCCGCCTCTTTTCCCATGCTTCGACTTTTGCTTTTGCCTTTTACCAAATCAAATTAATTTTAATGCCGTCGGCTGCTTTGGCGCACATTAATTACCGCCGAGTTGCAAACTCTAGGATGCCTCTCTGTGACTTCTTCTTCTTCTCCTGCATTTCCATCTCCATCTCCATCTGCATCTGCATCTCCATCTCCATCTGTAGCTAAGCGACTGGTTTATAATTCAATAAAATTTGATTAGGCATTAATTTGACGTCGCAACTAATTAATGAGCGCACAATGTTTAGGCCATGTTTGACTCCAGCATCGATCCGCGCTTCCGTCTTCACTCCCTGCGCCCCTCTCTCTTCTCTCTGCTGCCGTATTTGGTTAGAGCTTTTCAGCTAATGCCAACTTTTAGTTCTAAAACACATATTAAATGCCTGCGACTGCTGCTATTTCGTTCCTCCTAAATGCTTATGCTGATGCTGATGCTGATGTTGATGATGCCGCGTGAAAAGGGGCGGCCAGCGGGATGGGCGGTGGGCGTGTCCACAATTACAAGCACCACAACAACTACAACTTCCACTACTACTACTATAGTAACAACAGCAATAACAACAACTTCTAATACAAGCTGAAGAACAACAAAACAACATTGTTGTAGTACAGTACGACCTACTGCCTGCTTCTGTGGCATAATAGGCCAATTATTACTGCAATTTGCATTAGAACACAGCCGCTGGACCGATAGAGCCATAAAGCGGAGTCCGCTCGACTAGCAGATACTGCGCAGCCTTTACTTTACAAGTCGAACGTGGAAGAGGAGATCTTAAATTTCAGTGCCAGAAATTCTCGCTAAGGAAGATTTTCTTAATTAGTCTGAAGGCCTTAGTAGTATATGTTCTTTTAATAAAATATTATTTTCATAAACAGAAATTACAAAAAAATGTCACAAAAATGGCTCTTCATATTTGAATTTTGGTTAAGCAGGAAAGTTTAAGACAGTTTCTTTTTGATAAGTTGTCAAACTTAACAGCGTTTAAATAGACATTCCCCATTTTTATATTGCATTAGATTACAGGGTATAGCAAGTGACTCTGTGTGAGTGCTGTTCATATGCAGCCATGAGATGAGCCGCGCACTCGCATTATGAGAAGGAAGCAACAGACGACGATCGCGCAAATTCTTGAGCTCTGCCGCAGTTGCAGTCGCTGCTGCTGCTGTTGCTGTTGCTGCTGCGTTGTTATTATGAAACCGTTTAGAGAACGTGTTTGTGAACACCACAGTAATTTGGTTAGATTACCTCGACGTACACGTATATGACGGGGGATTGAGACGAAGGCGAAGACGAAGACGAAGATGGAGATGAGAATGGGGATGTTGCAGATGGGGATGGAGATGGAGCGGACGTTGCCTGAAATTGGCGACTCGCAGATTACAACGAATGTGGGCCAATCTATCACTGGCGGAGCAGCAGCAGAAGCGGCAGCAGCAGCAACCAAGAACAGCAGCAGATCAAACTGAGACTGAGACTGAGACCGTAGCGGAGGCTGCAGCTCTTCAAACTTCCAAGTCACACCATGGATCATTCGCGTTTCCATTCCCGTTGCACGTTGCACGTTGCACGCCGAACGTTGCAAGTTGCCCGCTTTGAAGCGTTGCCAAGCGTGTGAATAGAAACGTTAGCGCAGGCACGTTCTGGCCCAGCCTGATAAAAGTTGATTGCAAATTTATAGAGGAGAGCTGCCTGTTTGGTGTGCACACAGATTGGCCATAAACTGCCATGTAGATGCAGAGAGTAGAAAAGGTAGAAGCAACAGCCACGAGCAGAACAACTTAAACGCCTGCTTTGATTATGCCTGCGATCTATCTAGTCATCTACCTATGTATCTAACATATCCAGCTATCTATCTATCTTCCTATCGATCGAGCCATGTATCTACTCTAAGCAGTCGCAGCTTGGGATTGAGATAAGTTTCGAATCAAGTCGCGTCGCCCTGTCGTTGTCAACACGGTCAAGAACTTCCGCAAGTGCTCAATCATTTGGCATCGAAAGTGAATCGCAACTCTGCAATCGCCAATTGCAAATCCAAATCCTCGACTGCTCTCCTAATTGAATTAATTAGCTGCAGTTATGCAAATGCTGAATGCAAAATGAAAACTGGCTCACAACTGTTATCGTTGTTGTTCTCTCTTTAGATACTTACTCGATGTATGTGTGTGTGTGTGTGTAATGCAAGTGTCAATGCACATATCGTGAGCTTGCGCACACTCGCATTCACATGAGTGTATTCACAAGTATATTCACATATATTCGCATATGCTTGCTGGCCCATTATTCTTTAAACTGCGCCGCAAGCAGCCGCAATCTGACTGATCTCGATCTAGAGCTCTTTAGCCACTACTCTTCCTCATGATCGGGAACTTTAACTACAATCAATAAGAATCTAATATTTTGCCATCGTCTCGTTTGACAATAAAAGTTCTCATTAGTTCCTAACCTAGTTTTAAATGGGAATAACTATTCAATACTTTTATTAATCAAAAACTAAAAAATCTACTTTTTTATACATGTTCCTATTTCAAGAACTGTAAGTTAATAACTTCAAATTCCAATTTCCTTTCCTTACAGCTGGCAAGGATAGTGTATTGTGAATTCGGTGCATTGTCGATGGCTTTGGCATTCTTGTGGAAGTTGTGCGGTTTGTTTGCACTCGTATTTCATTTTAGCAGCAGCAACAGCAACAGCAGCGACGGCGACGGCAACGCCAACACACTCCAAAGCCGCTGCCAAGTAGACCTTCAGACGCCAAACACTCCAACGCCAGTGAACAACAAGCGAAAAGCGAACAACGAACAACGAGCAGCCAACGCGACAAGAGCAGTCAGAGAGGGAGGGAGTCATGGAGAGTCAGGGAGTCAGCGTCAGGCAGTCAGTTGGTGGGACAGGTGGACAGGTGAGACAGTTGGACAATTGGACAAGCAGACAGTTGGCAAAAAAAAAAAACGCAGAAAAGCAGAAAACGTCGACAGTTGGGCTTGCAATTGCGCACTTTTGAATACGACTACAATATTTTTTTTATATGTGTGGTGCTGTGCCGACAGAGCAAGCTTACAGCACACCACACACACAGATATGTATATGAATATTGTGTGTGTGTGTGTGTGTCTGTGGTGCAGCTCATTTGTTTATTCAGCGCTTGATTCATTCACCTGCACAGAGTTGTGCTCAAGTACAGCGAGCGAAGAGTGAGGCAGACATTCAGTCAGCGAGACAGTCAGTCGGCGGGCGAGTCTCCGAGTCTGTCTCTGACTCTGTATAGCGGATTGACACCTGACATCGCTGCAAGGCAAAGATCTGAGCTGAGCTCAACTCATAAAGCAACCACAGCTGATAGTCATGCGAGTGTTTCTTATCTTCGCCAACAACAAAGCGAACCCTGCTCTAATTGTAGCTGCTTATAAGTACTCGCTATAGGTACTTCTGCGACCACTATATAGTATTGTAATTATATAAGACCGATTTGGTTGGACCGGAGCAAAACCACTTGCGGCTCTTGGCTGCAGGCGTGAATATTACAAGTTGCATTTTAAATGAACTCGTAGATGATTCATTCATTCACTTACCAAACAACAACTCAACTTCGAGTCGAGTCGAGTCGAATCGATCGATTTCACGATTTATGGCCATGTTGATAGGCAAATATCCGTTTTAGCGCAGCAAACTAATCAAACATGCGAATACTTAAGGTTACAATCGATGGACACATCGATAAATCGATAAATCATCGCTTCCCAAGCTTGTTGCAATCTCAAAAAAAAAAGGCGTCGATTATTTAGCTTTTATTCATGTTCTTTCTATATTTATATCAAGTGTCGGATCGTCTACATACAAGTATATGTATATATAGTTATCGATATAAGGTATATATAATTGTATCCTGTATAGATCTCTAATATGTCTCAGTTATTACACTAATTCTACTATCAGTCTACGAATGCAATGGGATAATCATATGTGAGTGTGAGTGAGTGTGATTGTGAGTGTATCTGAGTACAAATATTCATTCAATATGGGATTGCTTGTGTGGTTGTGTGATCGGGTAGTTGGGTGGTTACAATATATCTAGGCCAACTTCGTATACAACCTGCATTTGCATTTTTGCTAAACTTACAATCGATTCGCTTTAAAAACGCACACAACATAAAGATTGACATTAAATTATTGTGTAAGTCAAAAAAAAAACAAGGTTTTAAACTCCCCTCGCAGCGTCCTATTCTATATTCCCAACCCTTTTCCCATTCTATGCTGTCAATGACTCAATCACAAAAGGCCGCCTAGTCGGCCGAGCTTACAAAATAATACCCATAGATTATGCATAGTTTAAAACACATCACAAAAAACGTTGTTCTCCTTCTCTGTCTTAGATTTTGCGTAATACTCTTACAGAAGCTAATGAATAATCATCAAATGAATGACAGTTTAAGAAGAGCCAATTAATCGATGTAGAAGGGAAATATTACCCCTTTTTAACCTGCAAGAGTATTTAATCTATTCGGCAATCCGAAAACCTATTTTCATTTTGTTTCTTGGCTACAATATTTGGTTACGATAATATTTGGTTGCTAATATGTTTTAGTGGTAATTGGGTTAGGTAATTGTTTATCATCGATCTTAATCGATGTGTGGCTAAGTAATTGCAATTGATATTTTGGTCAGACCTTATGGAAAACTCCGCTCAACAGATTCGATCCGAATGCGATCACGTCTGTATATACATATATATTATACCATATAAGTAAAGAGCTATAAAGAGAGACGTATGGGGTGGGATTTTGTTAAAAATCATTTGCTTGACAGTCTCACAATCAGTTTTGTGATTTATGCTATTGATTGGCAATTATCAAAAATCAAAAACGTCTATCAAAAGGTGTGTTTTGTGTTTTCTTTTGCTTGTTTTCACGAGGGGAACACTGTGGTCTATTGGTGGTTCTCTAAAGGCCAAAGATTTAAGTCCTTCTTCTTATTAAATATGTTTTCTTTAGCTTGTTTTGGTGAGGGGAACACTGTGGTCTATTGGTGGTTCTATAATGCTCAATGACTTTAGCCTGTCTTCTGATTCAATATGGGGACTTCGACATTTTTAAACCCGTCGATTGCTGTGCTCCTGTTGCAGATTCACATTGTTCATCACGGCGCTCATGTCCACGACTACGGCATCGGACATGACGCTCTTATTGGACGCCTCCAGCTCCGTTTGACCCTCCAAGAGGCCACCATGGTGTCCATTAGGCGTCCCAGCGGTTAGATCCTGCAGTTAACTCACAGTTAGCAATAGGTTGCAATAGAAATTGTTGCTAGATAAATGCCTGATAATTGACTGCAGCGGCATCCAAGGCCATCAGCTCCTTGCGCGACAATTCCTCGACGACGGCGGCGGCGTAACAATCTCCTAGCATGTTGTTGGTGGTGCGAATGCGATCACTGTGGAGAGCTGTCTTGAATTTCATTCCATAACCACAGATTAGGTAATCCACTTACACGAACCAGTCGACGGCGAAGAGCAGCGTCACATCCTGAACGGGTGCATCGATGGCCGAGAGCACGACGAGCAGCAGCACCAGAGCAGCACTCGGCACGCTGGCCGAGCTCATCGAGGCTGCCGTCGAGGTCAGCAGGACGGTGAGGAGTTCGCCAAAGCCCAAGACCATGCCGCTCATCTGGGCAATGAAGATGGAGGCGACGGAGATAAAGAGAGCGGTGCCATCCATGTTGATGTTGCAGCCAATGGGCAGAACGAAGCGTGTGATGCGAGGATCCATGCGAAGGTTCTCGTTCATGCACCGGAATGTGATGGGCAACGCAGCGGCGCTGCAGGCGTTGCCAGATCGATCGAAGTTGCAGTTGATTTCGTTTGTTGTATTATGATTTAGTGTGTTTTTTTTTTGAATAAGTTTTTGGTGAATGTTTGAAAATCAAAAGAAGGGTTAATCAAACACGATTCGAAACCAAAAAGAAGGAAAAATACTTGTAACATGTTAATCGTTCAACAGAAAGAGAGAGATTAAGAGAAAGAAATCTTCTCCAAGTTTGGCAAAAGAGACAGAGAGAAGGTGACAGTTAGAGCTTACGTTGATGCGGTGGCAAATGCGGTTAGCATGGGCTCAATCAGCCCCTTGTAGAACTTGAAGGGGTTGCGTCGCACAACCACAAAGTAAATCGCCTGCATCACAATGAATTGATAGATCACAACACCAATGGCCACCGTGATGATGAACCAAATCAGCTGCGCCATCACCAAACTCAGATTGTCCACGCTCAGTATCTTGCCAGCGATGACCGAACTGATCCCCAAGGGCGTCATCCACATCACGCACGTCACCATCTTCATGATCACCTCGAACACGGCGGCAAAGAAGTCCACCACCACCTGCCCCTTCTGGCCAATGGTGCCGAGAAATGTGCCAAACACCAAGCAGAAGAACACTATGCCCAGTGTGTTGGTGCCACTGCGATATTGGACATCGCGCACTAGGACGACCTCCTCCATTTCCTCTAGTCGCTGACGCTGTGCCTCGACTCCGCCATTCAGCAGGGCCACGGCTGTGTCGTTGAGCGTCTCGTTGAGGCTGCGCAGAATGCTCGGCTTGGGCAGATAGACGGTGTGCGCTTGCTGAATGGATGCCTGGAATAGGTTGTCTGGGAACACGTTTCTGCAAGCAGTGAGCGACGGAGTTAGCAATTGCTTGAGTGTGCTGGTGAGCAGTGCAAGAAGTGGTTCAAGCAGTTCACGACGCAACAAGTAAGCGCATAAGCAGTGCATGCGATTTCACGCGACTAATGCGCGTTTTTTCCACGCGATTTGTGTGCGATTAACTGCTTACGGAAAATATAGTTCAGTAAGCAGTTGACAGCAAAGCAGTTCAGCCACACGCGATTTACATGCGACAATTACTTCAAGCAAGCAGTGAACATTCAAACACGCGACTCGCACGCGATTCTTAGATTGTTTACCTGCCCAAATCCAAGAGACTGTCCAACAGCTTCACCGCCTTTCTGTCCGTTGCCCTATCGTCCGCATTATGCAGATCCGGATTGCCAGGATGTATGAGCAGCACCAAAGCAATGCCCAGGGCGGCATTAAACAGCGACGTGCTTGCAAAATAAATCAGCGTGCGCAGCGCAATCTTACCATTCATTTTGGCATTAAGGCTGGCGGAGCCGGCAATCAAACTGGAGATAACCAACGGCAGAATCATGAGCTTTAGCACACGCATAAACAATTCGCCCGGATATGAGATCAGCATGATGGAGTCGCCATGCAACTGCAGCGGCCGCAACGAGAGTCCTAGTAAAGTGAATCGCGAATCCTTTAGATGAATGTGTGTCCATGAAATTATCCACAATTGTGTACTCACCCAGCAAGACACCGAGTAGGACACCGGAGAGAGTGACGAGCAGCATGAGATTCTCGCTCAGCCATTTCCTATAGCCCGTCAACTCCAAGGGGGCGTCGCTGCGTTCCGTTGTCTTGGGGGGCAGCTCGGTGCCATGCATAGCTGCCGTCACATTCGGTGGTCCCATTTTGGCGAAGAGGTAATCTGAAAATTTCTCCGTCTTTTCCATTGAGAGGACGCGAGGCGACAATGCGCAACAGAGGCAACAACAATTCGGGGCGAGCAAGCGAGCGAGCGAGCGAGAGAGCAAGCGTAATCCAATCAACAGACAGAGGCAGAAGGTGGACGAGGAGGAGGATGAGGAGAGCAAGAGGCAACGAGTTTTATATCCTTTTCAGCTCGAATTACTTTAATATTGATGATGTTGGTTGGTGGTGACGTGTGTGTTGTGGGTGTTGTGCTGTCTGTGTGACAGACAAGTGCAATTATTGATTTTTTAAGTACTTCACATTGAACTTGAGTATGTTAATTAAGTAAGCCATTTGTTCAGCGGTGTCTCGATGTCCTCAATACAACCAACCAACTCCAGCTCCTATCCTACCGATGCGGCGTTGTCTTTTTGGCCGTCAGAGTTCGCGTTGCGCTGTTAGCGGCGTCTCGGACTGCGCCTAACCACAAATCTCGTTTGATTAACGGCTCCGTTGTTGTGGCTTTTCTCTGGCTGCTTCCCCTAGAATTCAACGACGACGACCTTCGACGTCAGTTCTTGCTCAGTTGCCGGGCAGTTCCTTCTGGTCTAGTCTGGTCCGGCGACTGTGTTCGTCAGCTCGTCAGCAACTAATCGATATTTTCTCAGCCCTCAGCTCTCAACTCAGTTTAGCTCGATGCGGATGCGGATGCTGTTTCTGTTTCTGTTTGTTGCAATTTGGTGAATCTTGTGCTCAGTGAATCTGTGTCACACCCAAACACACTTATACACACACACACTTTAGAGACTCGAGTTGCACTCTGTTCGCTGTGCGCTTTTCGAGTCTGCTTTTTTAATCACTTGGCGACACTTTCTTGCACTTTTTTTTCTTCAGATTTGCCTTTTAAAGCGTTCAACTTTCAGCTTTCGTTTTCAATATGCACTTTCCTGCTTCCTACTTCCGTTCCACTCTCGATGTCTTTTCAGCTCTGCTCTGTATCCTTCAAGGGTGCTCCTGTGAATGCGCGACTCTTTGCGCTATCGCGCCCTTTTTATGCTTTCGTCCTCGGAGCGCAAAGTTGTTGAGTGCCATAATCTCTCTCTCTCTCTCTTTCTCTCTCTTACTCATTCTCACCTCTGCTCCATGCTACTCTCATTATGGCGTCAGGGAACACGAGAGAGAGAGTGAGTGAGAAGGAAATAGAAACCGGCACGCAACTTACAACTGTTTGATTGACGGTCTCATAATTATCATCAAGCGGAAAATTCCCAAACGACTCAAGCAAAAATTGATTGGACGGCGATGACGCTGTTGCTCCTTTCCTTGACTTTTCTTGAGTACTCCTGGCACCAATCGATTGCCTTGAAATGCAATTTGGGGGGCACAGGAAGATGCAGTGTCACCTTTGCTCTTTTTTTTTTGGTCATTCTGCTCATCAATCGATCTATCGCATTGTCAGCCATAATAAATCAAGAAATCTGCCGTTGTTCTGGGCACGAATCCAAGAACCGAGCTGCAAACATTCTATTGCTTAGGGCGCAATTATACTCTACACATTCGAGTATAGAATGCAAATTTAACTATGCCACATGTCAAACGGATCGCCCTGATCCGGTTGAATTTGGTTGTTCGCCATAATTCCGTGCCAACTGCATGACGAACATGATGTCGCTCTCTCCTCTTTCTCTCCTCTCTCTGTCTTTTCCACTCGCTGAGATAATTGCGCGATATGTTTCTCTCGCAGTTGGCTGGCATCCTCCTCAATTTAGTTGTGATTTCAATTTTGGTGCGCTGTCAGTAGCGATTTATTGGTACATCTATTTGTGGTCCATTTCGAACTTGAACTTGACATTGACTTGTTTGGCTGCTGTGACTGCTGAGGTTTCTCCTCTCTCTTAACTCACTTGGCGCCAACTTAATCGAGTGTGGCAACATTCCAACGGTCCATTGACAGCTTATTCAATTAAGCTCAATCCTGTAAATTTCTGTAAATTGCCACTAAACACGATAGTTTGCCCTCGCGAAGGTCATTAGGGAGAGATTCCATTTCTCTCGTCGATTAGTTGTCAATTGCCACTTGAAGTTTCACCTTCTTTGCTAATGTGTTTCCTTGTCGCTTATCTCCTCTCTCTCTCATTCCCTTTCTCCTCCACTCTCTTCCCTCGCTTGCATCGCAAATGAGCTTTTAATAACTACATTGCTGTTGCCGCCGCTGACATCGTCACTGGACTTACCTCTAATGATTAGCCACAAGTTACCCAGGTTTGAGCTGGTTATTAGCCACTTGCCACTTGACACACTCCCTTCTAAAGTACGCGCTCTGCACTTGCCACTTTCACTTCACACTTCACTTTCTTTGACTTTTCTTTTGCTGTACCACGTTGCGTATGCTTAACGCTTCGAGAATGCCGTTGCAGTCACTTGTAAGAACTTGCGCAGCAGTTTCAGCTGCTGTTGCATCAACAGTTTCAAAATGCGTTGCACCGCTGTAGCCGTTTTACTGGTGTTGCTGGCTTTCAACCTGGAGCAAAAGTTGAACGGATGACAAGGCCGAACGAAGAACGCCACTTGACAGCGTTGCGGTTTATTGAGCCGCAAATTCAATTATGTCAAGTAGGCGACACCTTCTCGTTCTCCTCCAATCACGACGCAACCGGCAACCGCAACAGCAACAGCAGCAATAACAGAAGCAACAACAAGCTTAACTTGTTCTTGCCTCGTCCGTTGTGGTTAGCTTTGAGGTGTTAACGGTTACGTGACGTGACGTGACTGTATCTTAACTTCCGGACAACCGGACAAGAGAACACGAAATACCTTGAATGAAGACGCGTAACCAGTCGACTCGCAATCGACACGACAACTGACGATCTTTCACTCAACGATGCGCTAGATATATATACTCGATATATAGTAGATTTATCGCAGCAGACTTATCGGCGCACTTGCCAGCTCTTTTCTTTTTTTGTCTGAGAAACGCGTCTGCTAGGCTCGGCAATTGAACAAGAAGTGAACTAAGCGATTGCTGGCAAACGAAACTGGCAAATTATTTCAACATTTCTTTGGCTTTGTGTTGCCCGCGTTGTCATTTGCATTTGCAAAGGGTTTTCCAAGACTTGGCAAACGATAAAGACCAAAAGTCTTATGACGTACACAAATGTCAGACCCCCCGTGGAGGTGCGCCCCTGAGCACAATTGGCACATGCCCAGCTCACCCAAAACACAACAAAACAAAGCAAATGGGAATTGTTTAATGCACTTTGACACACTTTAAGTCGAGAGTCAAGAATCTCACGCGACACGAGTGCAAAGTGAACAGCGGCTGTCTATTGACGATCATGAACCAAGTTCTGTGGCAACATCCGGGCATTAGATGTAATTGATGACAAGTGAATCTGATTTGTTTTTCACTCGGTAAGTGGAAAATTGGCGGCTCTGGGCGCACATTACGCATACGCCCCGTCTGCCAAGACAAAAGATTGAGCACTTTTATACGATTCACATTTGTCATCATAATTATTGTAATATTAAAAATAAATATGCCATCGTTCTACCCGACGAGGATTTAAAAATAAATCAGTCGCAGAGAGACAAAGAGAGAGAGAGAGAGAGAGAGAGAAGTGGAAAGGTAGAGACAGGTAATTTACATAAGTTATGAGCACGCAAATTGCATGATGGGTCATCACCATTAGCAGCCATTAGCAGTGGCAAGTCAATCGAGCCAGTCAAGCGATCAGCCATCCAGTAAACCGCCCCCCACGCCCACGCCACTTCTTCGATGCCGTCAAAAGCCAATTAGGGGTCAGTTCTAAAAATTGCACTGGCCGCAAAAAGTCAAGTCACGCGCAGCTGGCGCATTCAATTTTTATTGGGCGGGGGGCCAGCAACAGCAACAGCGACAGCAACAAAGATTGCACCTGACCCACTCAGAGCACGTTGTCATCGTCGTCGTTGTGGTAGTCACAAACTCAGTCGCCTTGCTATTCCCTTTTTTGCTCAATGAGAGTGTTTTTTTTTTTTTGTTCAATGAGCAACCGCGCGCGCTCCGCCGAGCAGTACAATGACACCGAGCAGCTGTCTTTGTTTACGACCCATCTCTTTCTCGCGCTGAGACGGACAATCGAACAACCGAATGCTACGAACGCTGCCTTCGTTTTGTTTACGGTGCATCCCTTTCGCACCTTTGCACATGCAACGCTCTCTTTCTTTCTCGCGGCTCTCCTCGCTCATGCGCTTTCTGCTTGGTTATAGCAAATTGGCCCTCAATTTATGGCGGCCACTTGCCAATTATAGCAAGTACGAAGCCATAAATATAGTGCTTGTCTACGCTAAGCAAAAAGCTTCCACACACAGGGCATTCCTTCCAAGCTTTGTCAACAGCTGTCCTTTGTTTACAGCCGGCAAAGAGAGAGAGAGAGAGAGAGAGAATTCAATTGAAAGCAGTCAATTGAAGCCGAATTTCATTCAACGGTTACCCAGCGGACTATAAAAGCAGCCAACGCAGCATCTGACAGGAACAGTGCGTGTTTCCTCTTCGGGCAGCGTTAAACTGAAAACATCAACAGGCAGAGAGACGAGAACTTAACTGTAACTGATTGAATCAAGTGCGAATACAACGAGACGAGTGCGTAACCAAATGAAAGCGAGAGAGAATCAGAATCAGAATCAAAGCCAAAGGCAAACACAAGCCGTCAATCAATGTGGCAATCGAGTTAAAACTGCAGCGGCTGCCGAAAATTGAATCAACTTCAATTTGCTGGCCAAAATTCGATACGAATTGAGCTAATGTTTTCATTCATTTTGACTCCGATTGCGGCTCCCAAACAAAAACCGATTTACTTGGTTGCTAATTCAATAAACCATCGTCTGTTGTCCCTCTCTCTTCCCCTCGTCTATCGTCTCTAGTCCTTCGTTGGCTTTTGCCCAATAAAAGCCAAACAAAAAATCAACTTTCAAAAACAATCTCATTCAATTAGCAGGCAAAAGAACCCCACAACAACAACAACAACAACAACAAAAGAACAACGAAAGCAACGAGCATGCAAATTATCCAATTTTGCTGCTCTCTCTCTTAATTAATATTAAAATATTTAAAAGTTTTTCTTCATTTTTTTTGTGCTGCTGTTGGTTCAAGAGAACCAAGAAGTTGCTGCTTTTTGCGAGTACAACTTTTGGCCCAAACCAAGAAGGCCAACACGCATTAAGCACACATATACACACACACTCTCAGACGGAGCTGAGCTGTCAGGCTAGCGAGAAGCTGGCGCAAAAGTTTCAACAATTTTAAATATGTGCAACACCTGAAAATTGAATATTTTCATTAAAAGTTAAAAGCTTCACGTCGATGGCAGCCAGCAGACAGCAGCAGCAGCGGCTGTCAAGTGAGCCACAAATACTCACACATACACACACCAACACACACACACACACCTACACTCACATTCGCATACAGACAAAGCTGCAGACTGAGAACCAATAAATAAACTTTGAAAGTGCTCGAAAATGTATCTGAAGAGGCTGTGAAAACTGCTCCCGCGCTCTACAGCTCAACTCTGACTTTCCTCTGACGCCCCCCATTGTGCCACGCCTCCTTGCTGAAAGCAACTAAACCAATTTACAGAAGCTTCAGCAGCAGCAACAGCAGCAGCGCCGTGACTTGGACAAGGATAAAACGCACGTGTTGCTTCACTGAACTCTCAAACTCAAAGTCGAAGTCGAAGTTGAAGTCGAAGACCGTGAAAAACCGCCATCATAATCAGGCAGTGTTCATCATCGACGATGTCCCGGTTGCTGTCGTTGTTGAAGCGGCGGAACGTTACTAACATGCTATTCTCCGAGTCGCACACAACCAGCCAACATCCAGAGATTTACCTACAGCATATTCTCTCCTCCTCCTCTGCTGTGTTTTGCCGCCTGTTTTGCTTTGTTAAAAGGATTTTCACGGATTTCCGTTGTAATTTGAAAAGTTTTTTGTGCAACTTTTTTCATTTACAACGAGCGAGCGTGAAACGGCGGCAATTTGAACCCAGGAAATGTGTTGGCGACCAGCCCCCAGAAGAAGAAAGAGGGACTCGGGTCTTGTTAGTTTCAAGTATATGCCAAAAGCAGCCGACAAAACAGGTGTTAATTGTTTTCAAGCTAATTTGTGGGGGGGAGGGAGAGGGATAAGTGAATTGTGCTGCAGCCAAATAAAAATTATAATTAAACTGTTCCCAAAGCGGTTCGCTAATTTAGATGCTCCAGATACCTGAGATACCCCAACCCAACCCAACTCTCTCTCTTTCATTTTCCTGTCCCCCACTCCTTGTTGTTATCTGGGCAGATGAAGTGCTCGTCCAAAAGAATGTAATCCCCGGCACAAAGCGAATCCCCCATTGTTATCCCACGCTACTCCCGAAAAAACGAAAAGCTGTCAGACAAAACAGAGTCGGGTAAAGGAAAACTACACTCTCGACTCTCAGCCCCTCAGCTGCTGCGGCCTTGAAAGTGTCGAGCAGCAGGTGTGAAAAGTGCGTACAAAATGGCATCAGCATCAGCATTCAACTCCCTTCTGCCAGTGTGTGTGTTCTCCTCCGTCTCGGAGATAATTGAATTCCTGATTTTAAGTGCTGTTCAGTTAGTGTGAGCCCACACTCCCAACACATACACACAGCACACAGCAATGCTCAGAGCACACACAGCAAAGTGTAGCTAAACAAGTCACAAAAGTGCAAATTTGAGCCGCAAAGTATGCAGCACTAAATTACGCATACGCCACGTGCGACGACAAGCGAGACGTGTAAATTGCTCCAAACAGCTCGCAGCTTTCTACTCTCTGCTCTCAGTTCGGCAGCAAGTTCCTCTCAGCACAGCTCAGTTAGTGCCAGTTGCCAGCTGCCAACTGCCAATTTGCCAAGTGTCCGCAAACAAAACACTAAACAAAACAAAATCAAATGAAAACAAACCATGAATAGTTGCAAGGCAAAAGTGACGAAGCTTGAATACTCTTTGATATGCTAGTTAAGGGCAAACGAGGTTATAAACGAAAAGTGTTCTCAACTAAAAGTTTTTCCCATTCTATTCCATTTTTATTTTTATGATAGTTTAAACACACTCAAGCCCTGCTAAAACTCTTATTAATTAAATAAAATGTAATAGTTGTTTGCTGTGAATTGTTCATTAAGACTCCCTAGGTTAAAATAAATTTGATTAAAGAGTTTCCTATTTTTCTTACACTACAACTTTATTTAAATTTTGTTATCTTCACTAAAAATCCATCTTTATTCAGTTTGCCAAGTCAATTCCACGTACACAGAGCATAGTATACAATGGAGAACCACTTCGATACTCGTTGTATTTGTGCCATGTGTCGCAATTGGTAAACTTTTCGACTGATTGTAACACAGCTGATAAATCAATTTAACTGATCGATTGCTTGGCAAACACATTTGCACGAATGCGAGCGCGATAACGAGTCTCATTCTCAGTCTCCTCTTAACATCGCATTTAATTGGAAATTCAGCGTATTTGCTGACTTCTGATTTTGTGGCAAACGTCTCGAAAAAGTTATGACTCTCCGACTCGAAAAGGCGACACACCAGCTTCTAAAAAGTCGGCAGCTTCATTTAAAATGCAAATGACTCCGGGGATTGGGATTGTGGGGGACGGCGTCTGGAAATTAGTTTTGCTTTTGTAACAGATACAAAAACACGGCTAATATATCACGCATTTGTGTCCTACACATTATACAAGAGGAAATAGGCGGAAGCGAGAGGGAGGAAGACAGACAGACAGGAAGGCTGGCAAGCTGTCATGTTGGCCATCATATTTGGGGAATTCGGCTCTCAACGTAATCCGCTTTATTTTGTTGGCCACCATTTTGCCTTTTACACTCGAGACACTTTGCACATTTGCCAAGCCAAATGGAAATGGAAAAGCCCAAACAAAAGCCTAGACACAGTTAGAAAAGAGGGGCTATGATAGAGACAGCGATGGAGAGAGAGTGTTGAGAAGGGAAGGGAGGAGAGATCTGTTCCGTGTTAACTTCTTAAGTGCAGCGCAACTTTTTGACACTTGAAATTGAGTTTTGCGGTGTAATTGCATTTTATTTGAGCCTCAACTTTTGGCCCCCAAACGAGCGCGGAAAACAAAAGCCAGCAACCGCTTTCGCATTCTTTCTTCACTCTTTCGGTCCAGAAACTAAAACTAAAACTACAGCAACAACAACAAGAGAATAAAGTATTCGCATTGTCGAATATACATTTCCCAGCTGCCTCCAGAGAGACCGGCCAGCATCCCAGCTGTAGCCCAGCTCCAGCTTCGAGTTCCAGCTGTAGCTAGGCAACCAGCAGGAGGATGCTCCTCTACCAGATGCTGCTCTGCTGCGCTGTTGCATCAAATTTGCATGGGGGCCAGGCTCAAGTGAAGCGACGATAATCGCAAGTTGTTGCCTTTAGTTCACACCCCCGGCCAGCACATCACACCCTCTGTCTCTCTCTCTCTTTCTCTCCACTTTGCACCTCCGGCAAAGGTTCGTTTTGGGGCTAAGTGCACGGCAAATGGATTGGCCACAGTGGGAAAAAACTTTATTTGGAAATTGTGTGTGTAAATTGTAGTTTTGTTTGTTGTTTGCCGTTTCCTCGTTTGCTGCTTGTTGTTTGTTGTTTGCCGTTTGTTTTTAGCTTGTTTACTTAGCCTTCAGCTCATGAAAAAACAATCCAATTTTGCAGCTGAATCAACGCCAAAGTGCAAATATTAATTACTATTTTTTCGACGTTTATTTTGCCCCTATTCGAAAGCTGAATGCATTCAACTGCAGAGAAATCAAAAAATCAAATTATGTTATGCTTCCTCAGCCAAATGGTGAAGAAGCAATCAGCAGAGTAAAGGCCAACAGCTGAAACAACTGCTCTCAATTCCAAGTCATTTGTATACCCGCTACCCATTGGGTAGATGGGTATTATAGCTTTGTGCCTCCAGGAGATGGTCTCAATTGCTTTGGCTGACAATCTGGAATATTTTGCACTATATGGTATATTTTGAATGTAATTTTTGCGGCATATTAATTTGGTACCGGGTATTTCACAGTCGAGCACACTCAACTGTTGCTTTCTTACTTGTTTTGCATTTATAAAAGTGTCAAACTGATGAGATAAAGTGAACGACACTGAAATACTCTGCATCTGCCTAGCAATCAATTGATGATGCTTCAAATTAAATTAATGGAATATGAACTATACATTTCGAAGGAGAAATACCCCGAGTAAAAGGAATTTAAACTGTCAAAGAGAAAGACACTTTCATCTTTTGATATTTTCACATATTCAGTTGCAACTGTTATTTTTTTTCCTTTCGAAAGTGTTTGCAAACTCAAGTAATGAATGAAAAGCATTGGCAAAGTCAGTCTTCGAATGGAGCTATAATTAAGAGTGTCCTCGCTGTCAGAGTGCTCGCCATTGTCCTGAAGCTTCAAATGCAGTCTATTTCTGAAATGCATTGCACATCGACAGCTCGTGCTTTTGTGCTATCCGTCCTCCTTCTGTCATTTCCATTTCCATTCCTTTCCCTGGATCCCTCGCTCAGCTGGCGCACAATAAATGAATATTGCATTAAGACAGTTGCAAATTATTTAGTTTCATGTTGGGCATTAATTTGAATAATTTAAAGTTAAACTTGTTTTGCACATTTTTAAATTTCCCAGGCTGAAAGTTTCGCCTGCCAGCTTGTTGCTCAACGTCCTTTCCCCCCGATTTCTCCAGCTCCTCTTTCTCTTTCTCTTGGGTCCGCAAGCTGTTGCTTTTCATGAATGAATTTTGGCGCGCTTTTTCAACGCCTGCGCAAATCGCTGCAGAGCAGAGAAGCCGGTTGAATTGAATTGAATCACAGCATCCATCGCTGCCAGCGCTTTCAATCGTCAATCTTCTGTGTTCCATCCGCCAAAGTTCTTGTGAAAAGCAGCCCGCATTCAATGGTGAACAGCAGTTGCGGTTTGGAGCTCGTCGCGTGCGCCTCTCGTTCGGATCTCAGAGGTCGAAGCAATCCTGCCGTGCTTTCCCCCGTTTCTCCCCGCCAAGCGAACACAATAAAAAATAAAACAATCCAAACCATAGACCATAAACCGACAACCGACAACCGAAATAAAAAACGCGAGTGCGAGAAAATATATTTCGCGCAATCCAATTAGCAATTGAAGTAATAAATAATATAAATAATACGAGTGGCACAAGCACACATCAAGTGCATGCATGCAATGCGAATAAACAAAAAGCAGAGCAGAGCGACAATTTTGCGAGATGTGCGAGTGTCGTATACGTAATATTGTGATACGACCATTAAAAAAAGGCAAATAATTCAGTTAATTGAGTCGTAACTCGAGTGTAAATGAACACAGCAGAGACTCTGTGATAACGCAGTTAAATATCATGTATAATAAACAAAAGGAATTCGAGTATAATAATCATAATTTGTGCAGAGCACTTTAAGCTTCATTCAGCCTTTCATTTTCTTTGCTGGCTTTTGTTTGTGCTTATCGTAGTGAAAGTCCTTCTATTGGCCTGGCTTAAATATTCAATGGGTTTGGTCAACTTGAAAAAGCTGCATAACAAATCCAATCGCATCAACAATTCAGCAGCAGCAGCAGCAGCAGCATCTAGAGTGCATAAGAATAAAGTAAACTAAGACTCAATCCTGTTGCTAGATGTACATATAAGAAGCCAACGAACTTCACACACACACACACACACACCGCACACACATACACGTATTACACACACATGAGAGGAGCAAAAGAAAAATGTAATCACAATTACAAATGCAGGCAGCATTTTGCATAATTTATGTCAAGCACAACAACAACAGGCAGCAGCCAGTTGTGGAGTGCGGGCTGCAGGCGATATGCCAAAAAGGGGGCGTGGCATAGGGAAACACAACACAACGACACACGCTTGCATGGCCATAAATAAGTGCAGGTTTAAATACCACGGCAACAATTGTGAAATATGGCAGAATAATAGAAAGACCAGCGAGCATAAAAAGTAAAATGTATGAAATGTAGCTACAACTACGAGTAGCCCGCTGACATGCAACAGAGCGAGCAAACAGTCGATGCTAGCTGGGGGGGGGAGGGGAAAGTGTTCGCCGCTGCACAGTGGGGCAAATGTCAACTGGGCACAACTTTAGCAACAAGCAGTCACCAGGGTACGCTTGATGCGAAAAAAATAACACAAAACTATTGCCAAAGGCTTTAAATCTTAAAAGTTCATGTGGACCTCCCCCTCCTACGCCTTCGCCTCCACCTCTGCGCTCATCCCACTGTGCAGTGTGCATATGGAAAAGCGACGCTGGCGAAACACAAAACAAAAGCCAAGAACAAGAACAAAATGGGCCAAAAAGTTATTTTAAGGACACGACGACGACGACGACGACGACGATGACGATGAAAAGTGCGCGATTCTCGTTTTAAAAACCCAAAGTGAAACGAGACGAAAGAAAGCACTGAGCACTGAGATTTCTCTATACGTGTGTATGTGTTTTGTGTGTGTGTGTGTGTGTGTGTGGGTGAATGTGTTTCAGTAATCTCGAAACAATTATGCATACGTGCATACATAGAAATCTGTGGCGCGTGATGCTCAAAAGTAGCCCCCAAAAAGCCTCGCAAATGAAAGCGAGAAAATGCTCAGCCATTAGCATAAAAAATAATGGCAGCTGGCAAACTGGCAATTGGGCATCTGGCTAGCAAGTAGCGAGTAACAACTGCCAACTGGCAACTGGGCAATGGCCAACGCCATCATCATCGACCAGACATAAGGAAAGGGACAAACGAAAAATAACAAAAAAAAAGAAAATAAAACAAAAAACAATCTGGACAGCAAAAGTCTATAAGCATTGGCAATTCATAGCCTTGATAATAGACACAAGTGTGTGTGTGTGTGTGTGTGTTCTTCTATATCTATTTCAATGTGTGTGAGTGTGTGTGTGTGTGATATGGATATTTTCATTTCATTGAAGACTTAATCCTTCCTCAACAGCCAACTGCCAACAGCCAACAATCGACTGTCGAGAGTCAACTCAACTGGGCAATTGGCTGCTGAAGCTGCAGCTTATTGTTTCGCTTTGTTTTTCATTCATCTGCATGGCAGTTGAAGAAGGGCAGGGAGTGGCAGGCAGGGAGGGAGGGCAGAAATGCCCCAGTGCATATTTTTATGAGCAAAATGCGAAATGCTTTACAGTGTGTGCCGAGAGCGAGAACTGATAATGGCAGCCGGGCAAAGGCAAGGCAACGGGCCAAAGGGCCAACGAAATGAATGAACGACCAAAAGTGAGGCCAATAAAAAGGCGATAAAATTGACGCCAATATACACGGAGAGGAGAAGAGAAGAGCAGAGACAGAGACAGAGAAAGAGAAACGTTCGATAAGCGTGTGGGAGTGCGGAAGAGAGGACACTTCATGTCCTGTCGGCAAAACTCAGTGCATAAAAAGGCGATATATATTCACATTCGCAACCTCGACGTGCTACACGTGCTGTGAACGCACAGCAGGAAAAACCAAATAGAGACAGAGCAAAGAGTGAGAGAGCAAGAGCGAGAGAGAGTGTTTATATTCCAACACATCCTGACTCAGATAGCAATTCAAATGCCGTGGTGATTAATGGGCCAGGGGCCATTGCAGCCGGGATGCGCATAATTCACGTGAGCCAAACGACGAGATATCGCCAGCAGCGACAGCGACAGCAACACCAGCTCCAACTCCAATTCCCACTCCAACCTCAACACCAGGTCAGTTTCTGGACATGGCTGATGTTGATGCTGGTTACGTTGCTGCTGCTACTCGGTGGCCTGGCGGCGGCAGCGGCCGCAATGGAATCCTCCGCCGAGCTGCAGGCGAGCTACATCCACAATATCGAGTTGTTGACGCTGCCAACGAGCGGCGCCGCCATTAAGCAAATGCCAAGCAATTACAATTCCAACTCGAATTCCAATTTTGACTCCGACTCCGACTCCGACTTGAATGCGTTTGTTGGCGGGTCAATTAGTAGCAGTGAAACACATCGCAGCCGTCCAGAGCCGCACGTCAACTGGAAGAGTGCGAGGACGAAAGTGAAGCGGAGGCAGCGCCTCAATTCGCACAGCAATTTGCCCACCATCAATGCGGGAGGACTCGGGGGCACAGCGAATCTCAGCAGCTGGCAGCAGCAGCGCTATCTGAAAGTGAACCAGGTGTTTGAGAGCGAACGTCGCATGTCGCGCGACGAGATTCAGCGCAATCATGGCAAAATTGTGCTCCTCGGACTCTTTGAGCTGACCACGAAACAAGGACCGAGGAATGATGGGATCAGTGAACTGGGTGCTGCCACAATGGCTGTGGAGCACATTAACCGCAAGCAATTGCTGCCTGGTTACACACTCGAGCTGGTGACCAACGACACCCAGGTGAGTTTGAGTGGCACTCGCAGTCGCAGCTGTCACCACCGCAATGACAACAGCAGCGACACCAACACTAGGTGCTTCCTTCCATTACAAAATTGAATTTTCATTTAGTGGCGCGTGCAACATTAAAACTTAATAAGAAAATCTGCAACCGCACGGCAGCTGCGAGAGCAGCTAAAAGAAATTTGTCATCAACTTTTTTTTTTATTGCGCAGGAAGCGAGAGCGGGGCGGGGGCGGGGGACGTGGCATTTGCTGTTTTGATGGCAGAGAGGAGTCATATCAGCCGGCATCTCCTATCAAAGTCAAGAGTCGACATTTTAAAAATGTTTATTGCGCCATCTTGGCGCGCATTTTATGGCGCGATTCAAGCGCGTCAAGCAGCAGAAGCAGCATCAGTTCCCGCTTCTGTCCTCCACATACTCGTTCTAGTGACTGACTCCTTCCTTCTACCCTCTTCTTCTTCTTCTTCTTTCGACTGCAGTGCGATCCGGGCGTGGGCGTGGACCGCTTCTTTCATGCCATCTACACACAGCCCTCGACACGCATGATGATGCTGCTCGGCTCCGCCTGCTCGGAGGTCACCGAAAGCCTAGCCAAGGTGGTGCCCTACTGGAACATCGTGCAGGTAAGTTCCCTTTAATTCACCACGCTCGCTCCGCGTGGAGCATCCCAACGATTACTGATTAAAATATGCAAATATAAGCCCGAGCCTATTAGCCTATTACTCAAAAATTTAATCAACTCACGTGCCGACTCGACTCGCTCGATTAGCATAAATACCACGCAGCTCAAAGGCCAGCCAATAAACATTTCCGCGCTCAAGTAAACAGCCTTCTACAAATTATTAGACAAGACATAAATAAATTTAAGGCCTAGCCGAAGACCCAAGGCTCTTGCAGTCAGCGTTTAAATTATTAGATGCAGTACGTAAACAGGATAAAGAATCTCCAAAAATGTTATTTAAAATGAGTAAGGAATGTGCTCGATTTCCTTCATTAATAAATCTACGAAAATATATCTAAAAGGATGCAAGAGTGTATCAAAAAATCCCATAAATATATTTATGTATCACCCACAAATAAATGTATTTCAAATTCAAACGAAAAGCACATTATTTCTGGTTCCTCTCAAGCTCAACATTTGCTCAGAAATTCATTTATTAGATGCAGTGCAGAAGTCATTTAAAAAATCCCATAAATAAAGTTTTATATTAGTACCAAATGAATATATTTTAAAGAGAAAGGAAAGTATAATCAAGAAACGAGTGAATCTCATAAATATATTTATGTTTCACAGTCGAAATAAATCCACCACATTTTGTCACAATAGTTTTTCAGGGATTATTTGATAGAGTGCACATGAAGAGCAAAGAGTCTATTAAAGAATGTCAAATGTATTATATATAATACCATTCACATTGCTACCATCAATAGCTCTAACTCAGAAGCTCATCGTTATCCACCTGAATAGCTAAATTGCCCCAAGCAAGAGTATAGCAAGGAATGCGTGAATACGAATGAGACGCAACAGAGGAATTCACTTAGGAGCCTGCTGCATGCAAATGTCGAGCGACGCTGAGTTTGGCCTTTGAAGTTCAGTTCTGTTCAGTTCAGTTCAGTTTGCTTGCCTGACTCGTGTTCGCGTATGTGGCAACTAAATGAGGCGCAACTGTCCTCGACTGAAGACCAAAACTCCCACACACATACACGAGGCAATACAAACTTTGTCTGCCATCCATGATTGGATGGAAGGCAAAAGGGAATGGAGCATGTTGCAGGTTGCGTAACAATTGCCTCTTCTGCTACTGATTACAGGTCTCCTTTGGCTCCACATCGCCAGCATTGAGCGATAGACGCGAATTCCCGTACTTCTATCGCACCGTGGCTCCAGACTCCTCTCACAATCCAGCGCGTATTGCGTTCATCCGTCGCTTTGGATGGGCCACTGTGACGACATTCTCGCAGAACGATGAGATCCATTCGCTAGCTGTGAACAACTTGGTCACCGAGCTGGAGGCGGCCAACATTTCCTGCGCTGCGACAATCACATTTGCGGCAACCGATTTCAAGGAGCAGCTGCTGCTCCTAAGGGTGAGTTTGCAACACCAACTTTGCTATGACACAAAAATGACAAATGGCCAACGATATTGTCATCCCCCCTCCCCACCCACTGACCCACGCACACAGGAGACGGACACACGCATCATTATCGGCAGCTTCTCGCAGGAATTGGCAGCCGAGATCCTGTGCGAAGCCTACAGGCTACGCATGTTTGGTGCCGACTACGCCTGGATTCTGCACGAGAGCATGGGCGCTCCTTGGTGGACGGGCAAACCGGCATCTTGCAGTCGCCACGAGCTCCAATTGGCTGTAGAGAATTTGATAGTTGTGACGACGCACAACAGCATCGTGGGGAATAATGTGAGCTTCAGTGGACTGGTAAGCAGATTGATTACATAGATTGCCCTTCCCCCACTGCTGCTGCTGCTGCTCAACATAAAAATGATTCATGTGATTTGAGTTGCTCAAGGCGGTGAGTGCACAGAGACAAATAATGAATCCATTGCGGACTGCTGAACAAAAACTATGCTAAGCGATGAAACCTAATAAGAAGAAACCTTTTCTGGTTATTAAACTATTTGTCCATCAGAATTTAAAACCTGCTTTCCATTTTGTAATTCAAGAATTTCGACTTTATCATTTGCCTTACTTTTTTCTTTAACAATTGAATCGAAAATGTTTTTCTCAGTGCACTCACTTGACTTGAATCAACTCGCTCGACAGTCGTAGGCGCAGCATGATAAAATGTTTATTATCGTTTTAGTGCCCGCCATGAAAATCGGCGGCGCATAATGAGCTGGCAATCTCATTATGAGAATTGAGAGCGTGCACAATAGAATGGGCAATAGAGACATTGTTGATAGAGACAGAGAGAGAGAGAGAAATGACTGACTGAGTGGTCTATTTAATCGCTGCAATTTTCATTCACTCCCGCAGAACAATCACATGTTCAACTCACAGCTGCGTAAACAATTTTACCAACTTCACGATGAGGACCGCAGGCGAGGAGTACCACAATCGAATTTGCGGTCACAAAAGAGGCAACGACAGCGCAAGAGGCGTGGCACGTCCAGTCACATGCTGCCCGAGACCATGTCCCGCTTTGCACCGCAAGCATACGATGCCGTGTGGGCCATCGCCTTGGCTCTGCGTGCTGCCGAGGAACATTGGCGCCAGGATGCGACTCATTCGAAGTTGGACGGCTTCGATTACACGCGCAGCGACATGGCCTGGGAGTTTCTGCAGCAGCTGGGCAAGCTGCACTTCCTCGGCGTATCCGTAAGATATCATCTCCCACAACTCTGTGTGATAGCCGCTACTTGAAAAGTTAAAGGACAATTCAAATGATTAAAATGGTCGAAACTGTCCGAGGGTGAGCCGAAAAGTAATCGCCATCAGAGGAATTCCACAATTCTTTCATATTCAATTCAATTGTACATTTGAATCAAATAACTGTAACAACCGAATTCAAGCATCTTCAGGTATCTAGCACAAGAATAAGGATTAAGGTATTTAAGGCTTATCTGGGTGTCAAACCTAAGAAACTTTTCTACTACTCACCCTCACTTCACCAAGACTGTCTGTCCGTCTGTAGGAACATCTACAACTTAAAGTTATATACTAGTCAGGTAGTCGGTATCTCATAGTGAAGCACACGCTACTGCTTGTCTCTTGAATATTGCTTAATCAATTGCCTTGGCTGCAGGGCCCCGTCTCTTTCAGTGGGCCAGATCGCGTGGGCACCACGTCCTTCTATCAGATCCAACGCGGCTTACTGGAACCCGTCGCCCTTTACTATCCGGCCACAGATGCTCTGGACTTTCGCTGCCCCCGCTGTCGACCGGTCAAGTGGCACAGTGGCCAGGTGCCAATAGCGAAGCGTGTCTTTAAGCTGCGTGTGGCAACCATTGCACCCCTGGCATTCTACACAATTGCGACGCTCTCCAGTGTGGGCATCGCTCTGTCCATTGCCTTTCTCGCCTTCAATCTGCACTTTCGCAAGCTGAAGTAGGTTCCAAGTCCCAGTTAGATGCATAAATTCCCCAGTTGCTTACTCTGCACTTTCAACTTGTGTGTGTGTGTGTGTGTGTGTGTCTCCCTCCGCCCACTCCGCACGTTTACTCCACAGAGCAATTAAACTTTCCAGCCCGAAGCTGAGCAACATCACCGCAGTGGGCTGCATCTTCGTTTATGCTACAGTCATCCTGCTGGGCCTCGACCACTCGACGCTGCCGTCGGCGGGAGACGCCTTTGCAACGGTTTGCACGGTAAGTCAACTCAGAGAGTTTTCCTCCTTTTCCCTTTCCCTTTCCCTTTCCCTTTCTCCTATCTCTCGCTGTCACTCTGCTCGCCTTTGTTTAACTTTCGGTTATGCAAGCAGCAGCAAGGGAAGCACTTTCATTCGTTTCAATCTCCTCCCGCTGCTCATCAAATATGACTTTCAGTTTCAACACAACTTTCGAGTCGCGTTCTCATGTGTTTATTTTATTTATATGAATTGCCAGCTTGTTGGATTGTCAGCTTGTCAGATTGCTAGCATGTGCAAACTGCGCGCTATAAATAGCTGCAAATATTATAAGACAAAACATTTTTTCGGCGCCCAGCTCGGTAAATCTTTAGCTAGACTTTCATAAAGCTGCAACCAGGAGTTGAGCTGAGCTGGCCCCGAGTTGGGCACCGGAGCTATAAAGTCCAATTTGATGCCCTTGTCATCGACATTTTTTTCGCATGTCGACCGCCAAAAAGATTCCACTCCAGGGAAATTCACAGTCCGCTGTAACTCTGGTTGTTGCTGTGGCTTCCGCCTGTTTTAATGTTGGTGCTCTTCTTCTCTTTTTTCTGGCTTGTTGTAATGGCTGGATTGAGAGATTGAGAGAGGAGCAGGGCATGGGCAAAACAACAGTAAACACATGACACTGGAACAGGGAAAATTCACAACTTTTGTGATATTCTTTATTTTGCATAAATTTTGAGAGCCAAAAACAGAGCTGGCCTCCTTTGAGCCCTGTTGTTGCTCCGTTGTTGTTTCGTTTTGGCCATTGATGACTTGTTTAGGCCCTCAATCCACAACAACATGACACCGCATCTCCTCACATTCACATCCTCGCTTGTAATCTGTTCTACTATCTCTCTCACTCTCTCTCTCCTCTCTACCTCTCATTCATAGGCACGCGTATATCTTTTGTCGGCTGGTTTCTCTCTCGCCTTCGGCTCCATGTTCGCCAAGACATATCGGGTGCACCGCATTTTCACACGCACTGGCAGCGTGTTCAAGGACAAAATGCTGCAGGACATCCAGCTAATTCTGCTTGTAGGCGGCCTGTTGCTTGTCGATGCTCTCCTCGTCACTCTTTGGGTCGTCGCCGACCCCATGGAACGACATTTGCATAATTTGACACTCGAAATCAGCGCCATTGATCGAAGCGTTGTCTACCAGCCGCAGGTGGGTGTTACTTCTCTTCCCTCTCCCCTCTCTTCTCCATCTATGTCTCTACAACGTGTCTGTAAATTGACTCGCATCCCTCAACGACTTCCTTTTCCCTAATGTGTCTTGTTTTCGTTTTGTTTGTGTGTGTGTGTGTATGTGTGTACTGAGTTTGTTTTTATACCCGCTACGCATAGAATACAAGGGTACTATAACTTCTCCGCCTGTGAGTCCGACAAAAAAGAGCGGACAACAATTTAATGAGAATACAAGATAGCTCAACAAATTTTAAAGAGCAAACTTCAGTTAGTGAAATTCCCTTACGTGGTATTTCATAGTCGGTGCCACCCGACTGCATCTTTCTAAATTGTTTCCTTCGCCAAAAACTAGGTTGAAGTATGTCGCTCACAGCACACACAGACCTGGCTGAGTGTCCTCTACGCCTACAAGGGTCTGCTGCTCGTCGTGGGCGTCTACATGGCCTGGGAAACGCGCCACGTCAAGATTCCCGCTCTCAACGATTCGCAGTACATCGGCGTGTCGGTCTATAGCGTGGTCATCACCAGTGCCATTGTTGTGGTGCTGGCCAACCTCATCTCGGAGCGTGTCACTCTTGCCTTCATTACGATAACTGCTCTCATTCTAACATCGACAACGGCCACGCTTTGTCTGCTGTTCATACCGAAGCTACACGACATCTGGGCACGCAGTAAGTGAAGCATAGGGAGAGAGCGTATCTCCAAAGTGTTCCTTCCATTATTTTCTCTTTCGCAGACGACATCGTAGATCCAGTCATACATAGCATGGGACTCAAGATGGAGTGCAACACGCGTCGCTTTGTGGTCGACGATCGCCGTGAACTTCAGTATCGCGTCGAAGTTCAGAATCGTGTGTATAAAAAAGAGATTCAAGCACTTGATGCGGAGATTAGAAAACTTGAGCGCCTGCTCGAGTCTGGCTTGGGCACCGCTTCAACCACAACCTCGTCTTCCACCTCGCTGCTGACGGGACACGCTCATCTCAAACCCGAATTGACAGTGACGAGTGGCCTCTCCCATCCCGCCACATTGCCCAACAAATCCCGCACGCCAAGTATCTCGGGTATTCTGCCCAATCTGTTGCTCTCGGTTCTGCCTCCAGTAATTCCTCGTGCCAGCTGGCCATCGGCAGAGTACATGCAGATCCCGATGCGACGCTCGGTCACCTTTGCCTCGCAGCCACAGCTGGAGGAGGCGTGCCTGCCTGCCCAGGACTTGATCAATCTGCGGCTAGCGCATCAGCAAGCCACCGAGACCAAGACGGGACTCATCAACCGCCTACGCGGCATCTTTTCGCGCACGGCAAGCAGCAACAAGGGCTCCACCGCCAGCCTGGCTGATCAGAAGGGTCTCAAAGCGGCCTTCAAGTCGCACATGGGTTTGTTCACCCGCCTGATTCCCTCCTCGCAGACGGCGTCCTGCAACGCCATCTACAGCAATCCCAATCCGGCCGAGGGTGGCAGCAGCAGCCTGGCCATCGAGAGCAGCTCCAATGGCAGTCACCTGAAGCCCATACATCGCGGTTCGCTAACCAAAAGTGGCACTCATCTCGATCATCTGACAAAGGATCCCAATTTCTTGCCCATTCCCACCATCTCCGGCGAACGCTTTGATCTGCAGCCCGTCGCCGAGCAGGACACGGACGGTGGCAAGTATGTGAAGCTGGCGGAGACCAAGGTGAACTTCCAGTTGCCTAGCAGTCGTCGACCTTCGGTGGTGCAGCCAGCACCGAGCTTAAGGGAGCGTGTGCGCGGCTCGCCCCGTTTTCCCCATCGCATTCTGCCCCCCACTTGCAGTCTGAGTGCGTTGGCCGAGTCGGAGGATCGCGGTGGCGGTGGCGCTGGCTCGGAGGCATCACCGATTGCAGGCAGCTGCAAGTCCATACCACGCATATCACTGCAGCATGCCACAAGCGGAGGCAACTGGAAGTCCATGGAGACGGCGGCCAAGTCGCGACTCTCGCTGGACTCGCAGGAGGAACCATCTAACGGCAAGACCTCAAATGGGGTGGCCTAAGAATTGTTCCGACTCCTTCTCCCGATTTTCCCAAAACAACCACAACCAGAACAACCACCTAGCATTTCCGCCCAATATCCTTGTCAATTAGAAGTGAACACCAAGCAATTATTTTCGACACGCGGCTCGTCCTCCCCCGCCCCGCCCAGGGCAACGTTGCCTGGGGAATCGCGCGTGTGCAACTGACCAATCATCAGCTTAAAGCAATCAAACGCATTAGGATAACAACGCTAGTTAAGTTACGATACTCGTAATCCTTGCCCTTGCCTCCTCTTCAAGTAGCTAGTCATCGTCGTGATTGCCCCCAAAAGTTAATCCTAGAGTTTCTCTCTTCTCTCTTCATAGGCTAAGTAGAAGACTTTTGCTGCATTAGTTGCATAAATCGTAAGGCTCCTTCTCTTTATTTCGATTATTAATTCTGTTTATTCTCTCATTCTCTATCTCTGTCTTCATTTGTCTTGTGTGCCAATCGTTGTCGTCTTTGTGGTGGTTTTGCCCCCATCTACGGTATCCAGTGAGCAATACAACATAGTTCCATAGGGTTAGTCGAGCACAATACTCGTATGATTAATTATCCAGCCAGTGCATTAGGGTTCCCATCTCCACATCCATCTCGTGATGCATAGGGACGCGTTGCCACCAAACCAAACAAACAATATACATACATACAACTATATAGAATACTAAGTAAATATGTGTATGTGTATGTCTCTCGATTTGTTGTAGCCAATAAACAATAAACAAAATAAACTTGTAGCTGTAGTCGTAGTTTATACTCGTTACTTGTAGTCGAGAGCCAGCTCAAAACTAGCATAAGTGTTTTCAGTTTCGGTTTTAGCATTGTAATCCAATTCGACCCGCTCTAACTTTCAATCGAACCCACGTCTTCTACCCCCTTCCCTCTCTCCCTTTTTCCCCACATTTCGAAAAACGTCAATAAAAGCGAAAAAAGCAGAACTACGCTGCCAAAAAAGTAATGATTAATTAATTAACTTGTTTTATTGGGTGGCGATAGCGACAGTGACTTTGCACAAAACGACAACAAGTCTGAACGATGCTGAATAGCACAGAAATAATGACTTTCTATAAAGCCGTAAAATAAGTTTGCCTTGCCAATGGGGCGGCTACACAATCTCGCTGCTGTTCAGACTCACAAAACAAGAGAGCCAAAGAGAGAGAGGAGAGCGAAGCGAGTGAGTGCGAGCACACAAAGAATGGAAGCAAACTAATAGAGTACGGTGATTAAGTTGACATTGCAATTTGTTACTATAAATAAATAAATAAAATCGCATCAACGAAATTCCGGGGCTAAACCGAACCAACCTTCCCAGTCTGACAGTCTGGGCTGCGGTCCTGACTCCACTCTCGACTGACCTGCCCTGCCTTTGACCCCATATGTTGCTCGCTCTCTCTCTCTGTCGCTTGAACTTGGCCGGATCGTGTGAATTTATCTTTATGCTCGTAAAAACAAAAAAGCACATGAAACGAAATCGTCCAAATAAACAGCGACAACTGCGACGACGACGGAGACGATGGCGATGATGGGCAACATCCGCAGCCATGGCGAATGAATGCTCCGACATTTTTCATGGCTCCATTCGTTTTGCCTCGAATGCCGCATGAAGATTTATCTGGTCGACACGTCGACTCTGGCACTCGCTCTTGTTCTGCCTCTCTCTACTTTGAGCTGCGTTACCGGCTGTTGCCTTCGCCTTCGCCGCACATTGCGCATACGTCGCGTGTGCCGCATCAATAAAACTGAGCAGTTTGGGAAGCCTTACATTTGGTTTATTACAAACTGAAAGGGAGTCTGTGCTCAGTGTGTGGCAACTTAATACGGAGAGGAGAGGAGAGGGCAAAGGAGTTCAAATACCTTGGCAGCAACTGTCTCTTGACTCACAATAGCAAGAAGTGTTTATTTATTGTGTGTCGTGTTGCTGTTACTCTTGCGGCAGCTGGCGACAAAAAGTTGCGCAAATATTCATTTTAATCAAGCTAATTAATATGGTCCAGTTATGCAGACCCCAAAATGCGAAAATACGTAATGAAATGAATAAAAATGCGGCCACCATTCGAAGCCGTTGACAAATGGCAGCCTCTCGTCGCTCAGGGTTGGGTCACAATTGTTGTGGGTCAGCCACGCCCCCACCTCTTGTGCTAGCAATTCAGAGACACACACACACACACACACACACACACATATATACACTGAAGCACATTGCAGCTCATTAAAGTTAAAGCCACAATTCAGCTCACTTAATTAGTGACTACGCCCGCAGCAAACTTGAGCATCTTTCAGAGCAATGCCCCCTCCCCCCACTTGTCCTTGCTCGCATTATTTCTGGGATTATCGAAAGACGCTCAATGAATTCCAGTTACAATGCCCCTGGGGCAACTCCGGCGCCCACACACAGGTAAATAAGTACAGTAAGAGAGACGAGCGCCAGGAAACTGGAGTTTCATTTTATTTACATACCTTTGGCATAAACTGGTCGAGTTTATTTCGTGTCTCGAACTCATTCCCCAATGCAACACACACAACACAGACATAAAGCGGCACTAAGTTATTTTCAATCAATAAAAATAACATAAACAAAAAGCAAGCTGTAAAAAATACACTCAAGTGCTTTTCACACACACACACACACAACTCCTCCTCAGTCTTCGTCTTCGTCTTCGTCGACTTCTGCATGCTTCTCTGTGGAGGCAAAGAAAAGAAAAACTCACTGTGCTCCCAATTTGCCAATAAATTTGCTTGCCATGCATTGCCAGTAATTCAAGGCAAGAAGAGAAGCGAAACTCGAAAGAAAATATAACAGGGAAAATGTCAAAATGTGGAAAAGCGGCAAGATATTCACTGCTTGCAAACTTTTGCTTTGCCTCGCACTTTTCTCGTTGTGTTCACCCGCCTCGCGTCAAATGACAAAATATGTTCATATATTTAGTTAGGAATTGTAGCCTAAATGGCACTCTGTACTCCCCCTCTCTGTGCTGTGAAATACCCCCTAGGGGAATGGAAGCCTAATCAGGCGTAAAAACATGCGACACATTTCGTACTTTGATGGAAATCTTCAACACATGCGAACAATTTGCACATTTTTAATTGGAGCTGCCTCGTCGATGATAGGTGGCAAGATTATAAGGGATCTCTAATTGGTTCCCAAGTGGAGATGATTGGAAAGGACGGGGACGGAGGGGAACAAAAGACGGAAAACGGAAGTAGAGGAATTCGCAATTCAATGTTAAATGACAAGCGGAAAACGGATTTCTGAACGAGTGAACACCTGATTGACATTTCAAGTGTTCAAGTGGCAAAGCCAAAGCCAAAGCCGCTAACTAACAGGAACAGACAGACACTGAGGGGACGTGGTAGCTACTCCAGCATGGGCTTTATTCATGCAAATACTGTTCATAATCTGCACACACAAAAACAATCGCAACTTGTGCGTGGGCGAGCTGAAAACTGGCTGCCATTCCCCCCTCCAGCCCCCTTTCCAAGTGTCCTCCTCACATACAAGGCAAGGCATATGGCTACAGGTTATTACATGGATGATGAATGTTTCAGGACGAGAGAAGAGCGCTAAAACTCAAACAAATACGCATGAAGTGCCAGAAAGACAGTCAAAGAAGAGATACTCGTATATACAGATATACAGAGGCAGACACAGAAGTTGTTGATTTCATTGCCAGAATGCAAAAGCAAAGGAGTTGAGCGACTCTTAAATTGTCGCGACAACTGAGGGAGAGGGGCGGTAGAAGCAGTCAGAAGAGTGAAGACAGCCAGCAGCTGTGTCTGGTTCGAGTTGGGGGTTTGAGTTGAAGCGAACAGATGCACTCACATGTTAAGATGCGTAAAAATACCATGGGAAATTACGCGAATGGAATACCAGCCAGCACACACACACACACACACACACACACAAACTTGGAGTGGCACACACATGAGCGAGTGCTGTGAGCAACAAATGCGAGTGCGAGTATAACATAATGCTGTTGACATACTCGCAATGCAGACAGGGAAAGCGAGAGTGCAAAGGAGAAAGCCAGCGAGCGAGAGAGTGAAAGAGACGGCAAGCCAAAGCCAACTACCAACGGAAACGGAAGTTCAGCGACAGTGACAACGACAGATGAGAATGTGAGCACAGCACAAGTTGCGGAGTTCGCTGCGAACTGATTGCGACAGCATAGAAAACAAATTAAGAATGCGCGAATGACCGACTACAAGATGCGCTGCAAACAACTGCTAGACTACCAGCATACCCTGCACTCGACTGCTGCTGTTCATAGGGTAGCGAGCGAAGAAAGCAACACAAGTAAAAGCAGCAGTGGCAACGTTTCGGCCTGGCAGCCAAATGATTAATTTCGACAAGCTGCCACAAGCTGTTGAGGTAGCCAGCTTCGAGAGCTGCACGAGACAGCGATTGAGAAGGAGGAGCTAAGGTGGAGAGGGGAGAGGGGATATGGGGAGGAACGCAACTGCTGTACGTGACTGCGTCTGGGTTTATTGACTATGTGTAAACTGAATGCAAAGTTGTCGCACAACGTGCGTTGATTTTGTACTTCAAAAATAAATGAACCACAAAATAACACTAAACTACAAACTGCAGAACTACAAGTTGCACGATGCAAGTTGCAACTACAAGCGACATGCTTGGCAAGTGTTGCATGCCACACTCCGATTGCTGCTGCACAATTTGTAATTGTCTGCTTCACAATTTTTATTTAATTTTCGCTTGAGCAACTCTTGAACTGCTTTTGCCATGCATTGCAATTCTCTTATGAAGAACCGGTCCAAGCATTTCCCCAGCAATTTTCTTACCTATCCCTATCCCTATCCCTTCCACCCCCCGCAATAAACTCCTGTATTTGATTTGCGGTTGTGAATCCAATTGCACTGCAAATGAAGCAAACGAGCCGTGCGGTCATTAGATGTCGCCCTGTCGACCAACGACTGTCGCATTGTTTGCCCAACTGTCCATTGTATCCCCACTCCCCTCCACCCCTCTCCTAGTTTTGCCCTCCGCTCGCCGCACTCTTCTGGCTGTATAAATATTGGCCCAGCATTAAATCGTTGAACCAGCCTTAAAGCGTCTCTGCTCAATTGCCTCGCATTGGCATTGGCCGGCAGCAACATCATTAATTTGCAGCCGCTGAAATTTTAATTAGAGCCAAGTGCGGAACAGACAGACAGACAGACAGAATAGCCGATGTAACACAGTTGACGAAGGTGGAGGGAGGGCAAATGGGGGCGTGTCAAACGCAGCGGTAAAACTTTTCCTGCACTTCGTTTAATTTGCACAAGTTGTAGAGGGAAGCCAAAGCTGAACTGAGCAGAGCTGAGCACCTCAAACCGAGCTGAACGATAACCAAACTTGACACGCGACCTCAAGCCCAACATACACAGACACATGGCACACATGGCGTATGCGTAACCTGCAGTTACTGGCGCGCGCCTGCAACTTGCGATGGCTGGGTAAATATTTTCATTGATGCCAGCAACAATAACAACAACAACAACAACACGAACATGAACAACTAGTGGGGACAACGTGAAGACGCTCTCAACTTGCAGCGTCTTTTGTTTTGACAACTATATAAAAATAACTTTTAATTAGACGTCGCTGCGCTGCGACGCCAGACAAAAGTTTTGCTCGTACACGGCGGCGTATACGTAATCTGCAGCAGCACTCGCTCATTCCCCAAAAACTTTTAATCAAAACTTGTGTCGCGCTTTTAGCAATTATGCGACAAGAAGTCACTTCAACTGCAGCAGCAGCAGCAGCAGCAACAGAGTCTCCGCCTTGTGTGTTTTCCAAGAAATTCCTCTGGCTGGCTGCGTTCTTCAGTTCACCTCTAATTAAGCGATGCAAAGTCTTTTAGAAAATGGAACTGAGGCAGATGCAACATTAATGCAAACACACACACACACACACACACGCACACTCCACACATAGTCCCATAATGGCTGGCAATATGTGCGTGTGCTCGCGAATGCCGCGAATGGGCTATGAAGCGACCAATGACAAGAAGAGAGCCCAACAAGGACAAAGGGCAGAGGACACAGAACACTGAACACCGTGGAGAGAAGAGAAGAGAGTAGGCAGAAGCTAATAGCTGCTTTTATGCCGCAGTTTAGTTGCCACTCTGCCACGTAGGCCACATAAAATTTTTCGGCGTCGCCGTGATTATTATGAAGGGTCGAAGGTCGTTTGAAGCAAGAGTAGAAGTTGCAAATATAGAAGAGAGAGAGAGCAGACCAGAGAAAAGAGGAAAGAGGAGCATGCCGGGAGAATGCTCGTAATTTCATTAAAATTTTATTAGCTCAATATGCGTGCGGGTTGTTACAAGTGTGTGTGTGTGTCTGTGTGTGTAAGTGTTTGTGATATTATTTGAGCAGCTGCACAAATGAAATTATCACCTATGGGCATTATGAACGCACATGAAACCAACTCTCACTCTCACTCTAATAATTTTTGAAAAGGAAGGTGGATACTTTAAAGTAAGTGAAATTTCCTTTACGAATTGAACTACCTCCATTTCAATGGCATGCGTTTGAAAGTCCATTACGACGTTGGGCACGCTGCCAGCACATTCCCTTTGGGTTCAGCGGGCTTTTAATTTACATTTTGCTATTAATTTCGACCTCAAAGGTTGCACAGGGCTGACAGGTTGGCCTCGCACAGTGGTGCGAGCTATAAGTATGAGTGTGTGTGTGTGTATCAGTGTCGTATCACACACAAAGCCGCAAAGCTGAACGTGGGCTTTGGTTAATCCGGGCAGTTGAACCAGCTGTCTGCCACACACACACGCACTAATACAACTACACAGAAGGGCAAAGGCAAAGGCAGAGGCTGAAGCTGAAGCTGAGGCGAAGCTGAAGCAGTTGAATGAAGTGAGCATATGCAGGCGGCTGGCTGTCTTTATGTTTTCTTGATTGAGTTTCACCTTTTGCATATGAAATTCAATTTAATCAGTTTGCCAGGTCATAGGCTGTCATCGCACACACGCGCACGCACACCCTCACACCCACACACCCACACACCCATACACATATGTACATGGACTCACAACCACACAGACAACCGCACACAATGCAGCCAATAATAATGAAGTCCTTTTGTTGTTTCGACATTTTCAACACAAATTTGCTTTTGCGTATACGCAACGTACAATTCCAAATACCCTGTAGCTATTAATAAGAGTGAAGAGGGTATAATAAATAGCAAAAGTAAAACATTTGCTTCAAACCTGAATGTGAGTATCAATGAGAAATTCAATCTTATGTTAACAAAATATACAAAATCAAATTTAAAAGAAATTTTCATTCCTAATGTTCATGTATATGAATAAATAAAGATTATTCCGGCAATTGTTGCGTGTTTAACAGGGAATTTGAGAGCATACCTGCCTTTGCATTGACGTCATGCAGATTTGACAATTTACCGACCTCAATAATGTTTTCACTTGGAAATCAATAAATACAAATAACAAATATATGTACATACAGAGCAGAGCACCCAAGCCCCCCCCCTCGATTTCAGTTGAAACCCAAGGCGAAAACCAGCACAACAAAAACCAAAACCAAAACCAGAGCCACAGTCACAGTCAAAGAGAGTCAGAGAGAGAGTGCCAGCGTCAGAGTGCTCTTGGTGGCCATAAACGGGCAAATTGTATGCAAATAAAACACAAGCGAATGCCGCAAGACAAACCGCCACTGGCCACGCCCATTGGTGCCCACAACTATAGCTGTGGCAATAGAAATTGCTGACGCTGCAACATCAGCAAGCCCCTCCATAAAACGAGCACAAGAACAAGAACAAGAGCAAGCACAACAATCCAAGTGGCGACAAGACAACTTTTTATTAACTCTTTGGCTCCCTGACCGCAGCTGTGGTAAGCTTCACCCCAGCCTCCCCCTCCCCCAACTCCCTGCTAGACCAGCTTTTAGAGCTGCCACAGCTGCTGTCAAGCAGCCGGCTCCAAGTTGCGCCCAGCTCAGTTCCTCAGTTCCTTTGTCTTAGTCGCCTGTCGAGCGACTGGCTCAATTGCTAAAAAGAAGCAGAGAAAAAAAAGTTCGAGACATTCAACTTGTTGTCGTCTCGTAAACTTTTGCTTGCTCGTTTCTCATTTCTCATTTCTCTTGCTGCATGCAAATCATCCACAGAGAGAGAGAGAGAGAGAGAGAGAAAGTAAGAGGGATTTCATCTTGTTTGTCATGTTTGTTTTTTTGCGATTTGCCAACTGCTTAAATGCCTGGACAATCGACCCAATTGCGGACTGCCTATTGATTCAACTCAAGATTCATTTCTGCCATCTTCTTCTTCTGCTTCTTCGCTTCCCCCTCACCACATTCACCCCACGTCAGGAAGTCATATGTAACACATGCCGCAAGTTGAGCCTTGTGGCATCACATACTCAAACAACTCGGATCCTTATTGTTTGTTAGTTGACATGTTGGACCTTCTCCCTCCTCTCCTCCTTCCTCCTTATGCTCACTAATAGGCTTCGAATTTAATGTGCAATGTAATAGGGAGGAGTCAGAGGGAAGAGAATTCAGAGAGAGAAGAGACTTGTCTGTCTGCGCAAATTTAATCGCATTTAGCTCATTTAGCGGCAAATTGAATTTGCCGCAGCACATCTGCCCCCTTCGGCCCTTCCCTTGCCACGCCCCCTAGATAGACAGCCGCCTCTCGAAAATGAGAAATTCAATTAAAATCAAATTTTGACTGCGCTCCACAACACAGTGTACACACACATATTTTTTAAGGAGAGAGCGCTTTAAACAGATTTCCATCACAATGTTTTTGGAAGAGCGTCGACGCTTTAATTCCAATTCGACAAACAGACGAAAAACACAAATCAACAAAGGCCTCCCAACCACGTCCCCGTCCTCCTCCCCGCCTCAAATCTGTGTCCCAAAAATAAATAAGCAAAAATAATTGAGCCACAGACACAGCAAAGACAGACAGATGGATGGATGGATAGATGGACAGACGTCAGTGGACTGGACAAACCCAAGTACATCCCTCGCTCATCCGCATCATTGACGCAACTTTTATCAAGGACATGAGATAATCCTGCTGGTTGTGGGAGTGGGGTAGCAGATATACATAGGAAAAGAGATGGAGAGTGGAGAGTGGAGACGTGCCTCAATCCCAATAGAATCCAATCTAATAATCAGCATCAGGATTAACACTGGTCCATCATAGCCAGAGCTACTCGTCGGCAGTCGCCGAATAAACTGTTTCTCAAGCGATAATTAGGCATTTAGGAAAGTTGCAAGTTCTGCGCTTGCCGAAAAAGATGATTTATGATCCGAGTGCTGCAAGAGTTCAGAGCCTCTCAATTTGTTATGGTTTGTTGTGGACGCATACACAAAGCAGTTATAAGTCCAACTATGACTAATGCTTCTCTCGACTGGCTCTAGGCAAAGCCTTTAATTATCCCAACAACTCTAGTTCTTCTTATTTCCTTTCCCCTCTTTTTTCGTTCTGTTCAGCTGCAATTGCTGTTCGAGTCTGTGCCGCAAAGTATGCAACACTTTTTGTGTGGCAGTTTCTTTATGTTAAATCACTCAAGCGCAAATCCCAAACCGCCCACACACACACACATACATCGAAATAGAGAGAGAGAGAGAGAGAGAGAGAGAGAGAGAGAGAGGAGGCAACTGCACGCCATTTGAAGCAGCAGCTGCCAAAGCATCAGCATCAGCAACAGCAACAGCATCAGTTGCAATGGCAGCACTAGCTTGCAACTTCCACTAAATTTGTGACAAACGGGCAGCTGTTGAGTTAAGTTGCAGTCTCAACTGGCTGCAACGAGATGAGACGCAGCGCGGTTGCACATCAAATGCACACAAGCAACCGCAGCCACATCCACATTCACATCCCCGTTCCCCACATTCAGTTTCAGATTCACACACAAAGTCTTTCCTCATCATCGTCGTCGCCAGAGCTGCTGCTGCTGCAGTTGCCCTGCCATTTGTGGCAAGAGCTATGACTGTGGCAGCTGGACTTGTGAAAGACCCCATAACCGAGTCGAGTCGCCTCGAGTGGAGTAAAGGGGAGAAAAGGCAGTCAAATGTTCAATTGATTTGCATGCGCAGCCAGCCAGCGCTGTTTAAGTTTGCTGCCTTCTTTTGCTTCGAATGCTGTCGACTATTAAGCCGGCGAGGCGAGACGAGGAGAGGCAGGAAGGCGGCAACAACTCGCTGGGGAACTGTAAATCACGTCGAGCACAGAGCACAAATTGGTTAGTGAAACACACATAAAGCACATGTGCATGCTGCAACTCGTTTTCTGTGTGTGTGTGTGTGTGTGTGTGTGTCTCGCGCTTTACAAACATGAATGCTTCTGCTGTAAAAATACGAAAGCAGCCAAAGTAATCTCTTCAAAAGCGTTAGTAACTAACAGAGAGTGAGGAGAGAGAGAGGAAGTGGAGAACTTGTCAGAGAGTGCCGGCAAAATCATATTATACTTCCATATATATACTATATAGAGTATACGAATTAGTTGGCCATCTGAAGCAGGAACGTTCGCTCAGCAGGATGTAGGAAACTTTGCTCCAAGTATCAGCGGCAAAAATTGGAAAATAAAAACGCACATATTTCACATGAAGCGGACTGCTGCCTCATAACCTTGCCTCGACTGACATCCTGGCAACAAGAACGACTCCAGCAAGAGGAGGAGAAGGCAATAACAACGTCTTGTGCTCTCGTAACTGACAAGTGAAATGCACCGCCACATGAAGAAGTAGAGGAAGAAGTAACCTGAAGTTGCAACACATCTCAGCGTCCCCGCAAGCAACTGGATCGAATTTTTTAGAGAGAAAATAGAGAGGAAAAAAATGATGTAATAATCATAAATATTGCATGCTGCTCAAACTCGGTTTCATCTCGTTCGTTTTTCTCTCATTTTTTTTTTTTTTTTTGTAGTTTGCTGTGCCCATTATGCTGACGTGAAGTGCAGGCAGCTGCCGTTAAGTATACGCCATGTCGACTGACAAAAGCTAAACCCTCCGAAAAAAAAAGTGGCGCTCGATACAACGCCTCAGCATATTTGCCAAGCCCTCGTCGAGACACCGGGACACATGGCAGCATCTACGGCACACAAAATACACTTATTCAAAAAGCTTTGGGGGAGGGTTGTGCCGTAAAAATGATTTCACGCCAACCAAATAAGGTTAAAAAGGTGTTACAAGCTAACGTTTAAAGCGCCTTAGGTTATTTCAACTTTCAACAGCAAAAGTTTTCGCACAGAATTTATCCTCGCCTCAGTTGCGAGTATAACAACTACTTAGGGGAGGAAGGGCGACACCTTTTTCCCTTTTCCCCTTTGCAAGACTGCGAAATTAAAAGTTAAATGCGCCAAGTCAATAAAAGCATGATACTAAAATAAAGCAGATAAAGATACCAGCTGAAAAGCAATGCAAATGGAAAGCGCGCTGCACAACAGACAAAGGTGTTGGGTGTTGGGTGTTGGGGAGTGTTCAGAGTAGAGTGTTGAGTGCTTGGCACATTTATGCCCGAAAAATCCTTTAATGCTCTCTCGAAGCATTTGCATGGCTGACAGCAGCATGGCAGAGCAGAGCAGAGCAGAGCAATTGCAACCAGTGCGAGTGTCAGGACAATGGCGACACTTCATTTATGTCTTTGTGCGCCCATTGCAACGCCAACTGTTTGCCCAGAGATAAAAACAGCACCACGCCTCGCTCTCTCTCTCCTTTTAAATGGAGCTGCAGCTCGACCAGAACAGTTCTTGGGTAGATACATAGATGCATTCGCTGAACGCGGATGGAAATGGAATCGTTTGCGTTTTCTCTTTGCCAGCTGAATGGCTGCGTTTACTTTACTAATTGATGCACTACTTAGCACTTATGTACTCTCCGAATTATTATACATACCCTAGATCGAGAGATGCGCCTCGAATGGGTCGCTTTAAGTGAAATGATAAACATTCTAAGACGATCCAACACAAGTATAAAAAGTTGCTTCCACTTACCTGTAAAAGAAAAGAGAAAAATATATCAATGAGTATGTAATACAGACTAAGCTATGTATACAATGTTATAGATAACAAATCTATTTGAAGTTTTCTCATAATTAAAGCTGATGATCATACACTGATTTCTATACCAAGCTGGCTGGGAAAGTACAATTAGCAATCACAATTACAAAATCTGCTGTCACACATATTTTTAAATGGGTAACTGAGAGTCGATCAAACTCTCGCTGAAAATATGTCAATAAATGAAAAGATGGTAACTAAGTGAAATGACAATCGTCAGCGTTCTCGCAGGGCTCAGCTCAGGCGTCTTATCAATGCGCCTGCTAGGCTGATTAAAATGCCAATTGCGGCTTAACAAAAGCGCTGCGGAAATAATTGATGCAGCTACGTATACGTAATATTCTCATCCCACACGTTGGTTGCCATCGCAATACGAAACCAAACCAAATATCAATAGAAAGCGCATTGTGTGGGGCCGAAAAATCAATGGGAAAATATGCAAACTGGTTTTAATTAAATTTTGAAGATCTCAGGCCCAAACAGAATGAGCCAGAACGAGCCCAGCACAGAGCACAGAGTAGAGCAGCTAAGCTGGGGCTAAAATTATTATGTGTTGAGCACAGCGCCAGAAGCGCATTGGAGCGTGGATTATGGCAGGCAAAATTATCAAAATGAAAAGGAAAACACATAAAAAAAAATACGTAAAAGGGAAATGCTGTATAGTTTGGCATTTTAATTGCAATTGCGGCTCCCATTAAAGCGGTTGGAAATTAAATTTGTGCATTTTGCTCGAAATTGATCACAGCAAGTGAATGAATAAATGCTATTCAGACAGTTGAAGAGCACCGTCCATTGGATTTGACAAATAAGGAAATTAGTTTGGTAAATCCTCGCACCGACAAATCTTTATATATATGCATGCAGTTATTTCCGGTCTTCCACTTCCCATCCCTTCCCATCGCTTGCCTTCCCTTAGGACAAACATTGCAGCACTCGCTTTTAACACTAATTAGTCAATATAGTAAATGTGTGTGCGAGAGTTTGTAAATTTTGCTAATTTGTCGATATGCAATTCAAACCATTCAAACATTCTGTTGGCCAATATGCTGGCTGTGCTGGACAGAGTAATACAGTGCGTATGATTAATATTTAATTGCATTATGCTCTCGCATGTGGCAACTAAAGTGCAGCCTGCCCTCTGCTGCAATTTAAATGGCCAAACAAAATTAAATTAAAATTTATATATACATATACATATATGTATATATGGACAGCATTGAGAACACATGAAGTGCATCCGGTCGAGCGCATCTCCAAACAATTTAGTGATTGGCCGCAGCCCAAGCTAACCAAGCAACAACGACTATCGACAGGAGCCAACCAACTGGGAATTGTGGATGACACATTTTACAATAATATCGTGATTAAATTCCAAATTGCATTTGATGTTCGGGGGTTATTCTTGCCAATAATGACAATGACAACTCGTATCGTTGCAACTATTAAGCAATTAACTAAAGCTGTATACAATTTTCGCATTTGAGTGCATCCCTCAAGGCACAATCGGGACGGCGCTCTCACATGTGATTTAACATAAAGTCACAATCACGTTACGTTGAATATAAGCATGCAATTACGTTTAGACGGGATGTCCACATCCTCTTCCTCCTTGCTCCTACTCGTTCAGATAAAGCTAATCACAAATCCCCCATGTTCAGCATGTTCGTATTAATAAAAGTTATTTCTATGCAACTCAATCTCTGTTTCTCCCTCTCTCTCTCTCTCTTCCTCATCCTTATTCGCTCCGATTCCGTAAAATGTGAATGCTGAACACATTTTCCGGTGGATTTCGAATTGCGAGAAAGACACTTGCATAATGCACTCCTGCGGCTCTCTGTGGCAGCCCGCTGCCACGGGGGTGGCAACTGTACATAGTTGGGGAAGTGACAGGGAAAACGGAAATCGAAATGTAATTTGTTCGCTGCACAACGTGGCGATCAGACCCAGTTGACAGCCTGCGGCCATGGGAGAAGTGACAGTCTAGAAGCGACAGTCGAGAAGGCACGAGACACGGAGACAAGGAGGCAGACAACGAATGTGTCACGTACAAAGGCGACAGCCTTGAAGATGAAGCCAGGCATAACCGAGAAGAGGCAACATAAATCCAAAAGGGGGAACTACTTTTAGGAGAGGGTCCCACATACACAAGTCAGTGCTTTAGCTGACGCTTTAAGGTTGACTTTAAGATTGTGAAACATCTTCCGGACGACTTGACTGCAATTATGTCACACAAAATGTTTGTCCTGCACATCCTGCCATAAAAAACAAGCTAAACACTTTATTTATTTGGTGCTGTTCCGTCGTTAGTTTTGAAACTTTTCGCATTAAACTGGAGAGCAGCACAGTTTGCCAAACTATGTGCAATGAAAATAAGAGAGCAACTCAACGAATATATATATATACAACACACGCACATACACATGTATATATAGAAAAGCAAAAGGCAACAAGAATAAGTTTAAACTCAGAACTAGTCAATGCATGACTGCGAGATGCCTTTTACCAAAAAGTCCACACACCAAAAGGAAGCTTGGAAAAAGTATCTACCATCTACACAGGGAGAAATTCAAATTCAAAAAGAGAAGAACTTGAATTCAAATTTGAAATAAACAATTACTTATAAGAAATATGTATAACGAAATAGAGATGTGAAAAACAACAATATTATGTATGATTCTTATACTTATTTCAAACATTATTATCCCTAAAATGAGAATAAATAAACTAAAGTTAATAAAATGAATTTTGTTTTCAGTGTCAATTCGATTCAGTTACCAAAGTCTTGGACTTAGTGTTTCTGTCTGTGTATAGAAAAAAGAAAAAAATGATGGGAAACCTTCTTTTCCGACTACTATTACTTCCTCTTGCGCAACTCTTTCGGTGCAGGGTATAACAAGAGCCGGAGGATTTGCCCGAACTTGCAGTGAATGCAAGTTGGCAAAAGGAGAGAGGCAAAGAAACCGGCAACAGTTGGCCAGGCAGACGCCCAAAAATGAAATGCCTCTTTTGGAGTGCTTGCTTGGATCAGGAAAGTCTATTTTAAACACATTTCAAATGTTGCTGATTCTGCACTGTGTCTGTGTGAATGCTGTGTGTGTGTGTGTGTGTGTGTGTGTGTGTGTAGATTGAGATTGTGCCATAAGCAGGCGAATACAAGCTGAGCCATCTGCTGATGCTGCCTGACTCGACGGCTCTGTGTTTAAAGCCTCGAATCGAGTCGAGTGGCTCGTGTTGACTTTGCCCTTTAATTTCTCAGGCAGAAAATGGATCAAAAGTCAGGCGCAGTGACTCACAGTGGCAATGACACTCACAATGGCCGGCAATGGAAAAGCAGGCGGATCGGAGGCGCAACCAACCAACTCTATAGTACACACTGTATACGTCGTTGTGGCCCGTCCAGTGGTGGCACATTTTTATTGGTCATTAGTGCGAGCCTCTATCGGCATTCGTAAGCATTTACACATCGTTAAACTTTCATTTCCGGCAAATTAAGCGCATTCTATGTACCTTCTGTCCCGCTGTCCCGTTGTCCTGTTGCCCTGTTGTCCTCGACCCGGCCCATTCTGTTCGAGGTGGCGCAATATTCACGCCGTTGCCCCCCGTTGGGCGGCCATCGCTTGGTCACCCGTTCGTATCTTTGTCAGCAAAACGTTGTCAATGTGTGTGTGTGTGAAAGTGTGGAGCGAGGGACGTCGTCAAATGACCACAACAAACCAAACCCCAGAACTCGACTGGGCATATTTAATGGACAGCAAGCAAAAGGAAGCGCCCGGAGGCGGACTCCGCACACTTTTGTTTGCTTTTCAATCAAAAGTCAATAGCAGAGAAAAGAGCCGTATAAAAGCCGTGAGGACACGCTGCTGCAGCTGGCACTGTTTATCGTCGTCCTGTTGTTCTTGGTGCTTCGTCATGTCGTTTTGGGCTGTAAGTCGTGGCCTGACGCCGCCGGGCAAAGTGGCGCCCAAGTTGAATCCCAATCAGCGTCAATTTCTCGAAGATGAGTTGCGTTATCGCGAGAAACTCAAGGTTCTGGCGGGCGGCAATGCCGTCGACGATATGTACGTCCGCAAGCCGGATACCGTGGATGATCCACATGAGCTGGACAAGCACGATGCCTTCTATGACACCACCAAGAGTCTGCTGGTTCTGTTCCAAATCATGGGAGTGATGCCGATACACAGGAATCCACCGATCAAGAACCTACCGCGCACCGAGTACTCGTGGACATCGAAGCAGGTGATGTGGGCCATCTTCACGTACAGCTGCCAGACAACTATTGTGGTGCTTGTGCTGCGAGAGCGTGTGAAGAAGTTCATCACCAGTCCGGACAAGCGATTCGACGAGGCCATCTACAATGTGATCTTCATCAGTTTGCTGTTCACCAACTTCCTTCTGCCAGTTGCCAGCTGGCGACACGGACCTCAAGTGGCCATCTTCAAGAACATGTGGACGAACTATCAGTACAAGTTCTACAAGACCACAGGCTCTTCGATCGTGTTTCCCAACCTTTATGTGCTCACGTATTCGCTGTGCATCTTCTCTTGGCTGCTGAGCATCGCCATCAATCTCTCGCAGTACTTTCTACAGCCCGACTTTCGTCTGTGGTACACCTTCGCCTACTATCCCATCATTGCCATGCTGAACTGCTTCTGCAGTTTGTGGTATATCAATTGCAACGCCTTTGGCACTGCGAGTCGAGCCTTGTCGGATGCGCTGCAAGCCACGATTCGGGATGGCAAGCCAGCCCAGAAGCTGACCGAGTATCGCCACCTCTGGGTCGATCTCAGCCACATGATGCAGCAGCTGGGACGCGCCTACTCTAACATGTATGGCATGTACTGCCTGGTGATCTTTTTCACCAGCATCATTGCCACATACGGAAGCATTAGCGAGATTATTGATCATGGCGCCACGTACAAGGAAGTGGGACTCTTTGTCATCGTATTTTACTGCATGTGCCTGCTCTACATCATTTGCAACGAGGCGCACTATGCATCTCGCAAGGTGGGTCTTGATTTCCAGACCAAGCTGCTAAACATCAATCTGACAGCTGTCGACTCGGCCACCCAGAAGGAGGTAGACATGCTGCTTGTGGCCATCAACAAGAATCCGCCAATCATGAACCTCGACGGCTATGCGAACATCAATCGCGAACTCATCACCACAAACATCTCCTTCATGGCCACCTACTTGGTCGTGTTGCTGCAGTTTAAGATCACTGAACAGCGTCGCTCGCAGACTACCTAAGCGATGAGGTTTAGGTTTTATGAGTTTTGTTTAAAATGTTTTTATCTGCTTGTTGCTTACCCAATTCTCAGTTTGGCTAGATTAAACGCTTTAGATATTTTTGTGGTGTTCTTATTGGGATAGCATTTTTGGAAATCTGAGTAAAAGGATTTCCTTTAGTAATCGTATTTTTCTCCCTCAACTTTTCATTGACAGCAAATTTTTACTTTTTACTATTATTACCCAAATTTCCAATCGATCAAAGCAGACTATTAGTTTCAAAATTTCAAATTTTTATCAGAGAAATGTGCCATAGGTTGTCACAAGGTTACAGCAAGAACAGTTACATGGGTCTCTACATGGGCCTGGAGCGTCTTGAGGCGATCGTAATAAATGCGGACTTGGAAGCGACTTTTCGAGCTGTGGTGCGCTACGATGTGGATCTGCCAGAGTATCGCACAACAAATGGCATCTCTCAGGACGCAGCAACGAACGAGTTCATGGCCAACCCGGTGATGTATATCAAGGCATTGGATATACTCTTCAATTGTCTGGAATCCCAGGGTGCCAACCTGCATCGTGTGGCAGCCATTGGAGGAGCAGCCCATCATTACGGCGCCGTCTTCTGGACGGACTTGGGCTTCCGACGTCTTTGTGGACTGAATCCCAAGTTTCGCCTGCACGAGCAGTTCACCAATGATGCCTTTGAGATGGTGTCCAGCCCCAGTTGGTTGGACAGAGTTTCTATACCACAATGCTATGACATGGAAGATGATGTTGGCGGTGTTGCGACAATGGTGAGGATCACGGGTGCCAAATGCTTTGGCAGATTGACGGGTCCACTAATTCGAAGAGTTTACGAAGAGTCGCCAGAGCAATATGAACGCACTGTTCGCATTTCGTTAATGAGCAGCTTCCTGGCTTCGCTGCTGGTGGGCAACATTGGTTCCATTGAATACTCCGATGGCTCTGGGATGAATCTGTTGGATCAAAATGCGAAAGCCTGGTCCGAGGAATGTCTAGAGGCATGTGCTCCAAATTTAAGGCAGCGTCTTATGCAACCCATTGCCTCGAATCGCCTGCAAGGACGCATCGCCGATTACTTTGTGAGTCGTTGGAACTTTCGTCCCGACTGCATGATAGTTTCGCCCACTGGCAGCAGTGCATCCATGGTGGCTGGCCTGAACTTGGAGGAAAACGTGCTGGTTCTGTTTCTCTCGCAGACCGATAAAATGATCATCCACTGTAAGCAGCGGCGTCAACTAGAAGACGCATCAATCATTTGTCATCCAATCAATATTAATGAATACATTGGATTAATTCTGATACGCAACGGATGCGTGGTACGTGAAGCAGTCTGCAGAGAGATTGCCAATGGCAAGTGGCGGCTCTTCAATGAAATGCTCGCCTCCACTCCGAAAGGCAACGCTGGCAACATTGAGGTGCGTCTGGATAAAATGGAATGCTCCCCCGAGGCTCGCGGCAGGTTGCGGTGGGATAGTCAAATCAACGAAATGTCTGACCAGGCGTTAAGGGGACTCGAAAACTTCGAGGACCTCAAATATAATGCTCGAGCTGTCATTGAGGGGCAGATAATGCATCGACGAGTTTTGGCTACTGATGCGGGCATTAAACTTGAGAGTATCACCAAAATAATTGCTCTGGGCAGATGTACGCGCAATCAACACGTACTGCAAATTGTCGCCGATGTCTTTAATACTCCAGTTTACATTCAAGAAGGACCTTCGCCCACCCTCCTAGGAGCCGCTTTTCGTGCCCGCTACGCTTTCTACGAGTATCGCGAGGCAAATTGCAACTGTTCCCGCTGCAAAGCTTGTTGGGGCAGCCAGCCTAGGCTTAGCTACGCCGAGTTCTTCAAACAACTGCCCGAAAAGCTAAAACTCATCGCCGAACCTTCACCAGACGTCGAAGCGATCTATGGCCCCTTAACGGAACGCATTAGAAGCATGCTTCGCATGCTGGCAGCCAGAACAAGCATCAACGAAAAACTCATCAAGTATAGATAAGTGCAGCACTCGAGTGTTGTGTCCCCTAGTTTAATGTAATCTAATTACTGCCGATACAACAAAGTACTCTAGTCTAAAAGTCTGCATCCCAGCCGGAAAGTTCGTCTGGCGGCTCATTGAGATCGCAGGGAAACCGATCGAAGTATCGCACGTCTGTGGGATGCGCAATTGGACGTACGAAGGGCGGAATGAGCAGCTGACTGGCCAGACCGTCCCAGTCGAAACCCAGAAACCATCTATGGCGGAGTGGTGTAAGAAAGAGTGTGAATAATCAATCCATAAACCATACGTAGAAATCCTCCACTCACTTGTGCTTCTTGATGTCCTGTATGCCTCCAGTTTGATATCCTAGTCGCTCGGAGGGAACATCGCGGCATAGACGCTTAATGAGCTGCACGGCCCAGCGGGATGTGTGCTTGGGAAAGCTGATCATGTCGATGCCTTTCAGAATGAGATTGTAAGTCTGCATGGGATCCGGAGCATTGAAAGGCGGTCTGCATAAAGTTGCACAGAAATATAAGTTTATGGCCAAGGAAATCAGCTGATGTACAAGTTGATTGTCGTAGAATGAAGTAAAGAAGCGATGATTCATTTGTGGAAAAAAGTTGATGGCAAAAGGATGAAGTGTGATGAAAAGTGATGGCCGAAGAATTAACGAATAAATGAAACGACCGATGAAATATTTGATGACTGAAGAACCGCAGAAAAGAGTAATGAATAAAGCAAGCAGCAGATGAAGACCTCGGAAAATCACTTACGCGCCATTTAGTAGCTCGTGAATGAGTATCCCAAGTGCCCAGTAGTCCACGGCGCGGTCGTGTCCCTTGTTGAGTATGATCTCTGGTGCCACATACTCCGGGGTGCCGCAAAACGTCCACGTCTTGGCGCTATTTCCTATATACTTGGCGAATCCAAAGTCGACCAGCTTTACATAGCCACGCTCATCCAGCATCAAATTCTCCGGCTTCAAGTCGCGATAAATGATGCCGCGGGCATGCAAATACTCAAAAGCCTGCAGGACACAGCCTATGATAAACTGAGCAGCATTGTCCTCAAAAGAGCCGCGATCACGCAGCATTGTCCAGATCTCGCCGCCCATGCACGCCTCGAGCAGCATATAGACATACTTCTCATCGCGAAAAGTGCGAAATAAGCGACAGATGAATGGCGAATTCGAGCTGAGCATAATTGTGCGTTCACTGTAGATGTGATCTTCCTGCTTGGTGTCTACAATGTGCCGCTTCTTCAAGCACTTTAAGGCGAAGGTATCCTCTCGACCTTGATGATACGCCTTGACCAGCTCGACGCGCCCAAAGCCTCCAATGCCCAAAGTGCTGATCACTTCGAGATCTGTGAGCTTCAGATCGGGGAACTCTTGTTGTGCGTGAGCTCCAAAGGCCTCCTCGCTCTGCGCCGCCTGTTTCATGGCCAGCATGCGACTCTCATCTCCGTAGTCCTTCTCCTTTAGCTCACACAGATCACCAATCAGTCGCTTGAATGAATCCCGATCCAAACTCAAGCACTCCACGCCCGGCGGCAATGCAATAATGTTGGCTGTTCGCTTATCCTCATTGATTAGCGCCTGTTCCCCGAAGTAATCCCCCCGACTCAAGGTGCGCAGCTCCGTTTCTTCGAGTGTTGCGGGCGTCAGTTTCTGGGTGACTCGCACATTGCCTTGCGAGATCAAAAAGAAGCTATCGCCAGCCGTGCCCTGGCGTATGATATAAGTGCCAGCTGCATAGAACTCCAGCTCCAGCACGTCGGCAATCTTGGCCAGCAGCTCCTCGCTGAGATTGCGCAGCAGTGGCACCGATCGCAGAAAGTTGACACTGTTCTCAATGCGCTGCAAGCCCGTGCGCATCATTATTTGCTGGAAAACGCGACGATCGAGCACCCAAACCCTCGCCTCGCTCATCACCCTGATGGACGCGGTGCGTGTGCAGTTGTAGAGTATTGCCAGCTCACCGAATGCCTTACCCGGGCCCATTTTGTCCAGCACCTTGCCATTCTGCATCACTGCAAATTCCCCGGAAGCGGAGACGTAAAGATGGGCGCCCACTTCTCCCTCGCGTATCACAAATTCGCCAGCTTCAATGCTCTTCGAGTACATCGAGTCGACCAGCTCACGCACCTGCGATGCATCAATGTTTTTCAGAAAATCATTGTCCATAATGGCATCCTTTATCTGTTGCTTTGCACTATGTCAAGAATTTCGTTATTCCCAGCAAGATCCTCACTCAATTTCGACAGCTCACCTGAAATCCTTCTCATATTTGGGTATTGGTACCGTGTAGGATTGCTGCATGGACTGCACACAGCTCTCAGCGGAGACACCTTGCTTTTTGACCGCCGCCGAGATTGGCTTGGACATCACCTCGACTGCCATTGGTGGCGTCACAGCTGTTATTGTTGTTGCAGTTGTTGTGCTTGGCTTCGTTTTGAGGACTGGCGGGTCCAAACAGAGCGCCTCCAGCATGTACTCGGGACTGCCGGGCATTACCATGCCACAGGAGCTGCAAAGATGCGAATTCCTCACGCTGCTCGTCACCTCGCCGCTCTGCTCGGGCAGCGGGTAGAGCTTCGATTTGCCTGAGGACGTTGGCATCTGCTGTTTGCTGGAGATGTTCAGTTGATTCGCTGTTTGCTGCAACACGCTCTGCATCGGGGGAGCGATTTCAATTGAAAGGCGTCGTTTAATTAATTCAGCGTCCAATTAAGCACCCAATCGTCCGCACATGATCGCTTGGAGCACACACAATTGAAACGATCGCCCCCAGCCAATGAACCTCACGCGAGACGCACTCACGTGCCTCTAACTTGCGATGCGCCTCACAAACTAAGGGATATCTCTGGGGTGGTATACCCCAGAAACAAAATCAGAAGCCTACCATTCTCGAAATGTTGCGACCTTCAGCGCTCACTAAGTGGGCCAAGAATAGTTGTGCGGTGTCATCTTATCACGCTAGGCCCGGCCCAGCCCGTCCGCAAATAGAATGCGAAAACTGACCCAAAAAGCACACACGAAAAGCGTAAAGATAAAATGCCGAAATCCACAAAAGAGACGTCGTCGACTCATAGGGCAAATAAGATAAGCCCAATATCAGTGGCCAGGCAACAGGCCCCAGTTCTGATCCATCCCCTTTAGCCGCTCTTCTTGACTATGCGTATTTGTCTTTTAAATTATTTACACAGAAATTAGCAATTCAAAAATGGTCTGAACAATCTTTTCAGCTCGCATGCTCTGTAGCTGGAAATGTGGCTAAAAGAGCATGACGAATGTGGTCAACAGCTGACAAAGGAAATTAAAAATTTTGTTGGCAAGTTTGCAATGTTTCATGAAGAATATTAGTCAGTAGAAATAGTCGCACATATAGGTAAAAAATTACAGGGTATAGCCTAGTCCATAGCTATTGAGTCGCATCTGAATTGTTCTCTTCTGGCGCTCATGTGCTGGTCAGACGGAATTACGGAATAGCATGTATTTATTTACATAAAGCAAACAACGGCTCTCGACTGAGGAAACTGCGGCTGCTGTTGCTGCAGAGTCACAGTTTGGGGCTGATGCTGAAGGCGAAGCTGATCCGGCAATTAGCGATGCAGAGCTGCGAATCCCAATGTATATGCTGTATCTACTTTGTATCTAGACTCGCTCTCTCTGCAAACATGTCTCGTAATCTGTGCTCTTTGGGCCATAAAACTGCGCGCGACAGCGCCACGAAAAATCTCGCCAAGAAGTGCTAATCGTTTGGCTCAATAAAAACGCTTTACAATTTAAATATACACACGCCGGAAAGCTGCTGATAGCTGCTCAGCTGCTCTAGGCTGCCTTAAGCTACTGGGCGCAACAATGCCAAATAATGTTCAAGTACAAACTTATTAAAAGACATTCGACTAGAGACAAGATAGCCAAACTAGACGACGAACTGACGAACTATTTGAATGTCAGATACAATAGCAAAATAGATATATTGGAGGACATAAGAGCTTAGGGCAGTGACAGTAAAAGTAACAATAACAGAAGCAGGGGTATCTAATAGTATCTACAGTTGTCCGTTGTCTGCTGTCTGCTGTCTATTATGCTCCGTCTGGTATCTGATGTCTGTGCTGAGCCGCGGCTGCTGCTTCTGTTGCTGTTGCTGCTGCCCCCCTAGAGATAACGACGTGCGACGCAATTGATACGATTGTGTGTGCGCGCGCTTTACAGATACTTTTCGTTTTCTATCTGTATCTGTATCTGCACAAAAGCGAATACGAATTAGTCGAAAACTGTAGGGCAATTGTTGCCATTGTATTTGTAGTTGTTGTTGTTGCTGGTGTTGTCGCTTATCTGTGGCGCGACAACAATAAACAAACAAAACAAACAAACGATGCATTAAACCATGTAACTGGCGCTTGTTCAACATATGCGGAATGTTCCTAGGCCAAAAGTTTCCTACAAAACTTTTCCCTATCTTTCCTTCCCCAATGTTAACCTATTCAGCTATACAGTCATTTTCCGGCTGTCTGCCCTTCTCACCTTCAGCTTGTGAATTTCGCGATGCAATTTAACCAGCTCGCTTTCACGGCTCTCCACCAACTCCTTGAGTGCCAGCACATCGTTATGCAGCTCGTGGACGAGTGCATCTTGTTCCCGTGGCTCGAATCCCCGCGCCATGTCAGCAGCTCTGCTCCACCACAATGATATCCGCACACACGTAGATGATCGACAAGTAAATACTGAGAATGTCTTCCATTCAGACAATCAGCAAGCCTAATTAACGCAAATTATTTTCGATGGGTTCGCAAGCTTTCCGCTATATTGTATTGCATTCGCGCGCGTTCCGACTACGACTGTCGGCTGTTTTTGACTGCCGTTTTGTAGCCAGGGGCTGATCGACGCGACGTATGTGTGATTTCTGATTTGCAAAGAGATACAAATAGTCTAAACCATAACAAAGAGAGTGAGAGTGTGTTGAAGAGAGGCGCGGCAAGAGATCAGACAGAGATAGAGGGAGGGAGAGTGAGTGTTTGCTATCAGTTAAGATAGTTAGCTGGGGAAGATAACCAAAGGGGTTGGCCGGCCAGAATTTAATTTGGCTACTGATATAAAAACCAACAACAATAACAGACCGCGTTAAACAACAATACACCTACAACAACAACAACAGCACCAGCTGCATAAGCAAAGCAAAAAAGTATTGTAGAAAATAAGCGCAAGGCAGTTGCTGCTTTTGTGCTTTACATTAAAGAGAAACTTCGAGACAAAAGCCGGGCGTAATTTGATGATGACAGCTTCGCTGGGTAATGGCAATGAAGAAGGGCAGAGCAGAGCAGAGCAGAGCATAGCAGAAAAGGGGATATGAGTGGCCCAGCAGCGAACGGAGACGGGCAGAGCACAAAGCGTAAAAATGCGAAATGAAAATGAAAATGGCAGCGCAGATGTGAAAATGAAAGCTAAACGAGGAGCGGGGGCCAACAAAACAGCCCGAAATAAAATTGCTTTACAGCCATAATAGAATTATAGTGCCCACTATGAAGCAGCGACGACGGCGACGATGGCGACCGCAGCACGCTCCAGGATAGGGACGGGTTGAATGCTAAGGGAAGTGTGCTGTGGGAAGAGTGTTGCTAAAAGCGAGTGAAATAAAATGCCAACCAGCCAGCAAGCAGGCCAGCCAGACAGCGAGTAGAGTAGAGCACGGCAAGGACACTGATTTGGCTGGCGGCAACCGGAGCGACGCTTCATCCGCTTCGCGGTGGCCCACATTTAATGTGGTTGTGTCTGCTGGTTGAATAAAGTAAGAGAATACCAGGGGAGGAGGAACAGTGGAGTAGGGGGCCCACAGAAGCAGACAGTGATGTACATATGTGGCCGTGAGTGCGTGCTTGCAAGAAAAATGCCACTGCGATTTGTGGGACGTGACAACATCGAACAATTTTTAGGCGCCAAGAGGCAGCAAAGGATTAGCCGCCGACAGTCGACAACCAGCAAGCGGCAAGCGGCAACCGGCAACGACGACAACCGACATACGCGGCGTATGCGTAATGATGCAGCAAATGATCTATTAGATACTCTGATGCCAGAGCGAGAAGAGGGAAAGTGAGAAAAAGAGAGAGGCAGACATTTCGTAATTTGCTGCAGAGCTGAGAGACTCAGTTCTCAGTTAAGCAACGAAAAACTTTCGACACTTGTGCGCCCAAAACTGTGATAATTATCTCGAAGCGCAAGTGTAACGAATGAGACCCGCCCTCTTTATTGCCAAGAGGATGAAGAAGGCGATGGCGATGGCGATGGAGATAGCGATAGAGACAGAGGCGGAGGATGAGAGGACAAGAACTAATTGCCCCAAGGACACGTCGCATTACTTTAAACGTCAATCTGCAGAGCGACTAATTAATGGACGCTAATTTCAACTATGGCCGCCAAAACAAGCACCGACGTGAGGTAAGTCTCCAGTCTGTGTGTGTGTGTGTCTGTGCTATCATAAAAGTGTCTGTGGCGCATTAAGTGCACGATGCTGTAATGCAGGGATAAGCCGACTAAACTAGACTAGCCACAAAGAGGCAACCTCAATTACAAAGGCAAATGCGATAGCGATAGCTAAGGCTCAAGTCAAGGCGAGCCAATCAGTCTAACAGGCAAACAGTCAAACAGGGTAACGGGATTTGTTGCCAATATTTACATAATAAATATTGCATATCTGTGACAGCCCGAGGTACAAGTTTCCCGGTCGAAGCAGACGACGGCTCCCCCTCAACCCCAGGCCAATATCCATTTGTGCTTTGCATCTGCTGTGGCTGTTGCTGTTGATGCTCTTGTTGCCGTTGCTATGGTTGTCGCTGTCACTGGCATATGCCAGAAATGTTAACCAGCTGCAGGACGTGCAGAGCGAGTGAGAGAGAAAGAGAGATCGATGGCAGTTAAGTGTGATAAGTGTCATACACAAAAACACAAAAACACACACACACACAGCAACAGAGTAGAGAACAATAGAGAATAGAGAAATGGGAAACGGGAAATGGCAAAGGAATGCGAATACGTGCATAAAAGGTGGCAAATTGAGTGACAATCTATGGTTATGATCGTATAAGTAATGTTATCCCATCATAAACCCCCCTTCCCCTTCCCCATCCCCATCCACTCACCATCTCACATATCCTGCGCATGCATACTTGTATGTAAATGAGAGCTTAAGCAGGCTTTGACAAATTCCACACTCCAAACCCAACTGTGACAGTCAACCCGGGCGCCACATTTAGTTTCCTATTCTCAACGTGGTTGTGAATGTGAATAGAATCAACACACACACGATAATTTCACAAAAATATACCAAAATACTTATTTTATTTTTATACATTCGCACGAGGAACACATTCAGGAAGAGAGGAACAAGTATATCAGGCATTGAGTGAGGCAAACGACTAAACCAAAGGATTGCCATCGCACAATCCACAAGAGTCCTTTAAGCGGGTGAGCAATAAGTTTCAAGTTTCACAGCTCCAACGTGATAAGAGAAGCAGGCCTCCTCCGGATTTGTCTCCGACGACGGAATGGACATGAACAAGAACCAGAGAACAGGACAAATCCGTCTTACCCACATGACATTCCTCGCAGTTATTCAATTAAAATCTCTACGCACTTTTATCATCCCTCTCCCCCTTGCCCGAATCTTGGTCATGCCACAAAGTCCGCCGCATTGTTCGCAGCGTGAAAGTGGCCCAGGGGGCGCAGGTGAGGCTGCCAAAAAGTGCACGCTTGGGATTAATTCTACCCATTCGGTCTGGCCGTTCATTTGTCTGTCCGTCCTGCCCGTCGGCCTGTTGCCTGCCTGCTGTCGTGCTCTTGTCCGATCGGGACTTCAATCCCAGCATTTCCCAACTACCGCCAATTTCACCTGCCGAGCCGACAGAGAACTCATTCATTTTCGGTCTTTTGTTGTTTTATGCTCGTGCTCTCGTATCTCTTTTATTGCCTCTGTCGCTGCCTTTGTCATACACTAACCTCCGGGCAGACAGCCTCTTAGCTTTCACCTCTGACCCCCTCAGAAAGTTAAGCTGGACAAAGCTATACTCCTAATTTCACAACTTACAATCAGCTGAGTAGCGATTTAACATGCCATCTGTATGGAATCAAGGCATCGACTTCGAACAAGAAATAATCGTTAGATAAATCTGCAAAAGCGTATACAGCCTTCGGTCTTGCCCCTTCTGCACTCGTTCCCTTATTTTTTTTTTTTCGGGCTGCTTGTTCGTTTGTCTGCTTTGTCCGTTGCAAGATAAATAGTAACATGTTTACTTTGGCCTCCACCCACCACCCGAAAATCCCCCGCAATTCTCATCTAACTCTTGTCCATTTCGCATTTGGAGGGGTCACAAATACTGTCTGTTGCTATCGTGGCAGAGACGTGCATCAGTTGTGTTGGCCAGTTGAATTATTCAATGGCCATCGCTTGAATTGTGCGGCTAATTTTTGTGTGATTTCAGCTGCGAGTTGTTGGCGAGCGATATTATGCGATATTCAACTTAATTCTGGCTGCCCATAACCATAGAGATAACCAGAGACGCACCTTATACATTCGTCAGACGACAGCCGACAGAAGTCTTTCAATTGCGTGTCATGGACATTAATCTAAGGTAAGTTGGCCACTCTTACACATCCTCATCTGCACATCCACGTCTAGATTCGTTGCTCTCCGAATCTTCGAATCAAGCTCATTGTACCAAATTTTTGTTGCAAATAAATTTAGATTTGTGCTTTCCTGACATTCTCATCGTGTCCGTGAACTGACTGTTGGTTGCTTTTCAGTCAACTGCAGAGTGTAGACTACTTGCTGATGGCTGTGCGTGTTTCTGAAGTTTTGCAAATTGCTAGGGCACAAACACACACTCACACACACGAGTATACAGTCAGTTCTATGGCCTGCGGACAATGATAGATTAGCTGTGTGAGTGTTGCCTCTTTTCCTCACACTCGTAATTCCCTCTCATTCTCACTGTGATTAGCCCTTGGCTTGGCATGCCCATCCTTCCCTATCCACTATGTGCACTCCACATTAGGAAACTTCAATTGGCAGTGCCAACATCTCTTGCAACAAAATTAAACTGTAATTGAAAAAGTCAATTAAAAAGTTTCGCATTTTGCGCCCAACTACCACACGAGTCGCACTACTACTAATAGAGACAGAGAAGGAGCAACAGACAGCGTCTGGGCTGCTCTTTGTCTTCGTTTTCTTTCTCCTTAAGTTTGGGGCAGCAATTTTTGAAGGCGAAACTTTCTTGGCTTTCACACTTTAGCAACAGCTCGAAAGCTCCATCCGAAAGCGAGCAAAGTGGTGAATTATCAATTAGACTACAAGTTTCTATGAATAGTAATGAGTGTTTTTCGGACCTCAATTGCATTTCACAATTTAAAGACTTTTTCCCTCCAGCTTAGAACACTACGAGGAGTTTTATAAACAGGCCCTTGCCGCCCAAGAACAGGCGCATGTGGCTCCCAAATGCCTGAGAAAAGTGGAGGAGCTGCAGCTCCATTGCCGCATCTGTAGCTGCCTGGACGATGGCAGCTTCGCGGACTTGGATGCGGTGCAAGACTTTGAATTCGAGCCCTCAATTTGCAGCTACCGCGAACTCTTTCAGCGCACCTCACTACAGTTTGTAAGTAGAAAACTGTCAGATCTTTCCATCTGCAAGTGTTCCATCCTCTTTCAGCAATTCCACACAATGCCTGATCTGCCGAGTCGCCTCTGCATCAGATGCGCCTACAAAGCAAAGATATTTTATCTCATGACTAGACAGTTTGTTCATGGCCAAAATGCGCTACGCTCAACGGTCACGGATTGGTATCGCACAAAGTACCAAGTTGAGCCTCCCGAGCAGATTGAAGATCGCAAACGGCTGATAAAGCAATTGGCCTTAGCCGAAGCTGCTCAGCTCGATGCAAAGCGCAAGGAAATTCAAGCAGCAAAGTCCCTGACGCCAGTTAAGGATCTAACCAAAGACTGCGACTTGCAAGGCTCTTGCGACCTCAAACGATCAATTTCAGTTGACATTAGTTTGAATACAACAGACGTTTCTAATCAGCATAGTCCCGAATCACAGGGTCCAAAGATTACAAAAGAAGGTCAACAAATGGTGCGCTCAACTATAAATCTCAGAGGTCCCTCAAAGATGCGTAGTCCCACAGTCAAAAGCACAATCTGTAATATTCAGAGTCAACAATCACAGACGGCTCGCAATCAAGTGTATCGAGCAGAGACTCCAAAGACGCCTTTTAGAAAGAGGTTTGTTGGTCTCAAGTCAGATGAGAACCGCGAATGCCTGGTGACTCCACGAGTCGTAAGGAGCGAGGCGAGAGGAAGTGGAGGACGTGGAGATCGTATCCTACAAAAACCACAGTCAAATCGCAAAAATCCGGTTACAACTACAGCGGCCGATGTTCAAGCCAAGCTCCCGCAATCGCAAGAGTGTCCTCCGTCAAAGGCTCAACTGCTGCAAAAGTTTCAGGAGCCTAGAAGACAATGGCGATAATCCTAGATCCCCCATATTATAATTAGTTACAGTTCGCCAATTTAACAGTGAAAGCAATAACAGTGGAAGCAACACGTCTAAATTCTTAATGTATAAGTGTGATTCTCATAGAAATAAATGCAAATCTGACTCACACTGTCATACATACAAATAAATACGAAATGTCAAAAAGCGATAAGGAATACATTTTCATTCAATTTGCGTATTTGCAGCATTATGAAATGTGCAGGAAATTAAAAGAATAAATCAAGACTTCATTTGCCAAAATGTGTGTGTTGAATTTTCGAAGTTCAATTAAAGATCTGAGACGAGACGAGATTGGAATCCTTTGAAGAGCTCAGAGTTGAGCTCAACTACGAGTAGTTAGAGCAGTAACTAACAAGCTGTTTTTCTTTGACAGGCGGAAGCAGACCGATGAAGATGGATGCGTTGGTGTTTGGCTTAGTAGTTGGTTTTTTGTAGCAAGCAACAGCAAAAACAAGTTGTAGTAGTATTTAAAAATGCAACAAGCAACGCGATTCGATTCGTTTCGATTCAATTCGATGGAAGTGTGTGTGTGTGTGTGTGTGAGCTTTGAAAGCGGGTCATAAAATCGATAGAAAGAAACACACAAAAAGCAATCCGCATTCTCTTAGTCCATACACGCATACACCCAGACCCACTTTGTGGGTCAGCGGGTGTGGCATTTGAGCAATGGTGGCACAACAGCAGGGGAGCTTGAGGGGCAGTTGCCACCAACTGTGGCGTTTGGGGGCGTGGCATAAAGGCCAGCCAAAAATGCCAAACAAATTGATTGGAATCGAAAACGAAACGTAAACGAAAACGATTCATATGATTGACTGGCTGACTGACTGATGGACGACAGGCAATATGATGGCGAAGGGGACACGCTTGATGGAGCGGACCGGGCCTTTTTCGTATGTGCCCCGGCCGGGTATGTCTGATGTTTGCCATTGATTGCATGTTTTCGCCCCCAAGCTAGCTACAAAAAAAAAAAAGAAAGGCCAGCACCTGCCAACATCGCAGGCCATGCAACCTGATTTGACCGTATGAAAGTCAAAAATTTTGCACTGCATTTAATTTGATTACATGGGAAAAGTTCAACAGAAATTAAAATGGGGAAGAAAAGAGAAGAAAACCAAAACCAAAACCTGAACCAGAAGCCGAGCACGAACATGAAATGGCATTCAGTTTGATGAATGCAATTACGCAACGAGCTGTGTGCCTTTAAATTGTTTGTTTTGTTGCTACAATCGTTGTTGTTGTTGCTGTTGTTGTCACAGTATACTAAAGTTGTTATTGCTGTTGTTGTCAGTGGCATCGAAAATGCATTCCGCATTATTTGTTGGCCATTGCCCGAACCCCGAAGCTGAAAGCTGCAAGCAGCCCGCGGTGGATGAGTCGCCATTGAAATCGAGTTCGATACCAATAGAACACAATTGAATAGCATTCAAACTCTGACTCCTCTCATCCTTACACACGGCAAACCGACAACACGAACACGCACACCCGCACACACACACACTCACACACCCGCACACACACAATAGCCAAAGTCATGAGAGAGAATCGCGTCGAATCGACGTGTTTATTCACTGCATTTCCTGTTGATATTCAACAAATGCCAGCGCCACATTCACCAGCAACCCGGGCCAACTTAAATGCTTCCCCTTCGTGCCATCCTAACTGCATCCTCGCTGTCGCTGTCTGTCGATGTTGCGCTTCGCAAAAGGAAACAGGAAGCGCATTTGCAGCAGCCGTCGGCATCAGCAGCGGCAGCAGCAGCAGCGTCACAAGTTGCCCATTGATTTTTGTCACTTATTGTTTGCAATTTTCAATGTCCTCTTCGTCGTTGCCTCCAACAAAAACGAGGACATCAACCAGCACTGCATCCAAGCATCCACTCATTTGCCATGAATTCTAAACATTTAATGCTTTATCTATGGCTCCCCTATCGAACCATTCAAACTATTCTGTTTTAATCGACCTCCCTCACTGCGGTCGCCCATATAAATCTAAAAAATGTTCCAACAAATTGCATTTGCTTTGATGATTTTACTTTACCATCAAATAAAATAATTTATAATACGCTTTACTGCCATTTTTGACAATCGGATTAACAAAGCTCGAAATATATATGTTTAAACAGGTTGCCAAAAGAAAAGAGAAAAAAAAAATCTTTACTTGCCGAATCGATAAAGAGGTCAACATAAATCCGATTACTCGAGTACCTTCGACCTCCATTAAATAGCCATGAAATTAAAGACAAAGCTTGTGATTTGAATTTTCAAAGGTTTCTGTAGGCTCTACAAATTTGATTGAAATTGCAAACTGAATTCATTCAAAAAGCAAAGTCTTTAATATGAAGAGTATTTCAACGTCGCTCAGTATTATTAATTCTTGATAATACCATTTGGCTGCGATTTTCACTGTTTTCCACCTTTTATTATTTACGTTTTCCACATTTCAACTTCAGTTGCCGTATTCAGTATTTAAGCTGCTGCAAAGGCACCTTGTGGCCAGTCATCGAGCAGCATCGTGCTTTGTTCACATGACCACATGGCATGCAAACCGTCGCTTGGCATTGTTGCAGCTAAAGGCAGCCACGCCTACTGCACAGCGAGTGCAGCGGGCAAAATAAAAATATTGTGAAATATACAGAAAAAATAAAATAAAAACTAAAAATGTTTTATGCATGAACAAACCACAACAAAGCGCGTAAATGTCATTTCCTTTTGACTAAAAGGATACTTTGAAATTGAAATTGTGGTATTTTTACTCTCACACACACAGTCTCACAAACAGACACACACACATATACAAAGGGGGGCTTCAAGTGCAACGTATACCACGCCATCGCCTGCAGTGCCTTTGTTGCCACTTTCGCCTGCTTCCTCGTTGCACACATATTTTCGCGCAAGTGAGAAGATACTGAGAGAGAGGGGGAAAATAGAAACGACGCCCAACAAAATGGCTCAATCAAGGCAATTGGCGATGTCGATAGCGATGCGATGCGATGCCTGGTTGCACAAATGCAACTCGCAAAGTTTGCGGCTAATTACGCTCAACAAATAGCGAACAGACAGCAGAGAGAGGCCGAGAGCGGCCAGGAGAGGATGAAGTACTCTTTTACTCGCACTCAACTGAACATCATCGTTAGGGCAGCAGCACAATAAAAGTTTGTGCGAAGCTCTCGATGCGTGCGCCTTGAAGTATGCAGCAGAAAAAGCGAAACAAGACATTGCAATGTCATCGAGTTGAATTGGCATTGAACGTTGTGGACATTCGCCATTCGCCATTCACCACTCGCCATTTGCCATTGTATTGTGGCAAGCTCTGTCCTTTGTCTGTCCTGTGGCTGTCCTGGCACACTCTGAAGTCGCATAAATTATTCAAAACTTTGTCCTTAACAGTTGCAGTCGGATTGGCATGCAGTCGACCATTTGCCTCCCCGGACTACTTACGATTCCTAAAATATTCATGCAAGGAGATGCGATGCAAGCAGAAGGAGCTGCTCAATACTCGTACTGCAATGCTGGAGCAGGAGGCGACAATTATGCAAAAATGCCAGAAATACAACAAAAGACGACAGCGGCGGCAAATTGAATCAAATGTACGTCGCCATCATTCAGCATTTGCATTTGCGAGTGAAGAATGGCTCTGCTGTACGAATGAAAGAGCGCGGATTAGAAGCGTGAATCAGAGGCAGAGGCAGAGGCAACATTGCAAATTGGCCTAACCGCGATGTACACACACACACACACACACACACACACACACACACAAATCAACAACAAAGCTGATGCCTACCCGGATCCGCTGTCGATGAATCCGGGCCACCATTTGCCGCAGGCTGTACGCCGAAAACTTTTCGATGCCGGGCCACTCAAATGAGCGCTCAAAGTTTGTTTTATGTGCCGTTGACGATGGCGATGGCGATGACGATGGCAACAGCAAAGTTCAATTACGGTCAGCAAATTGTTTCGCAATCTGAAAACACATTTTCATAGTTTTTACGCTGACAGCGCCTGCAAATAAGGGAACAGCAGCAGCTTTCTTTAGTCACTTGTATTTATGAGGGCTCCCAACTGGCAAATGGCAAGAGAAGTAGAAATTGAGAGAGAAGTGCTATAAATGCTACCGCCAAGCCGCAAAGTGAGCAATGCGCAAGCTGGCACGGTTGGAACGCACAAGATTTTAATCACGATTTGCGCATATTGCGTAAAATTGAATTTCAAAGTAACCAAAAACTTTGCCATAGCCCACAATGCTGATAATTCCTTTGTGCCTCCCTCTTCTCCCTCTTTGTGTGTCTGTGGAACATTATAACGACAGTTGCAGTTCAGTCTGAGTGATGTGTTTACATGCCATTGTTGTGATCTAGCATTGCTTCAACTTAATTGAGGCGCATCTTGCTAAAGACATGCAACCGTTGCAGCAGCAACAGCAACCACAGCCAACTGTGTAAGTGGCAGCAACCCTGGCTTACATCACTAAGTCCTGGCGTGCTCCACAATAATCTCTTTGCTGTCAGACACTCAGCAGCAGCAGAAACAGCAGCAGCAGCAGCAGCAACATGCCTGAGTCTGCCTTAAGTAGTTGCAGTCACGAATGAAACATGAAAGCTGCAGATTGTTGCTGTTCTTGCTGCTCAGCTTGCTCTTCTTCTCGTTATGCCTGAAAGAGGTTTTAATTTCATTTTAAATTCATGAGCTGCATTGCCAGCGCCAACGCCAACGCCAACGTCAACTTCGATGCTTCTTCAAGTTCTGGCCAATCTGTAAATTGAATTCTCAGTGAACACAGTCAACGGTCGCAGCGAAACATTTAAGTAGGTTTATTTCGGTCTGGCGCAAATTCAATTTAGCCTCGGGTCGCATTGTGGCACGTTTTTTAATAAGTCCCATCTTAGGCATTGTTCCGGCTTACTCCATTCACCATAACTCCCTCTTTGTCTCTTCCCGCAACTCTTCAGTCGAAACAAAACAAATTTCAAACGCCTCTTTGAAGCCTGCACAATGCGGCGTATGCGTAATATTTGACTGAGAAAGCGGACCAAAACGCACTTTTAATTTAATATTCATAAGCAGCAGTTAATGAAAAACACTTGTAGTCATTATTAGCCCAGAGAGGGGATTCCCCGCCCGGCTCCTGTCTCCTCTCTAGACGCAGGTCGCAATATCCGCGCATAATATGCGAGGCTTTGGCTGCGGCTCAGTTTCAGTTTCAACGTTCAGCGTTCAGGACTCAACGCAGTGCGTCGTGTGCCATAATAAAATGTCAAATATGTTTGGCGCAATTTAACCGCAACACAATCTCCTCCAACTCGGCTCCGGCATCAGCTTCTAACTCTGAAATGCCACTCGACGACGCTTAAGGACACTTAGGGACGCTATTCAATGCCGAGCATGCGGATGGCGAATGGCGGATGGCGGATGAGTGTAGGTAAAAGCTTGAGAGGATGGCCCAATGTCGATGTGGATATGAATGTGAAGAGTGGAAGCAGGCGGCACGCGGCACTCGGCTTGTGGCATGTACCAGGTGGCAGTTGCCAGTCGACAGGTAAAATGGCAAACGGGCTTATGGCTCTACGGGATTCAGGGTTTAAGTTACACTTGCTGCTGGTCGAACAGTGTGTGTTGTGTGTGTGTTTGTTTGCTTGTTGTTATTGCTGCTGTTGTTATTAGCATAAAACGGCTACGTGCCTCAAGTTGTTGCAAGCTTAAAGAACATGCTAAGCTAAGAACAAGTCTGCCTTTCACAATTTATCGATTTTCGTCAACATTTCTCACCTACTGCCTTACAAATCGAAGGTCCGAGACAAAGACAAAGGGATAAGAAGCACACACAGCAAGCCAGCCCCACTGCACGCCATTTTAGCGTTGTGTGTGAAATTCTAGCATATGTGTAGTTGTGTGTGTGGGTGCTGGCATTGCATGCTACTTGAGAAGCCAAGGAATTCGCATGCCATCCAACGAAGCCAACGAAGCCAACCAAGCCAGGCAACCAGCCAGGAAACAGTCAATAAAAGTCCACTTGAATTTCAGCTGACATCTCAATTATTTTTGCTCTTACGCTGTGCCTTGCCTTTCTTTCACTTCCTATCTCTCGGCTTCTCTCTGTCGTGATTATCCTAAGGTGGAGAATACACACGATGCTTGCGCCACCTGAAGCTGGATCAAGTCTCAAGGCCTCAGCGACATTTGCGTGTCAAAATAATTAAAATTTCATTACGCAATTCACATAAAGTATTAAATATTTAATTGCTTTGCGATGCAATCACAAATGCAGCTTAAAGCGGGTTAAAAGGGGCAAAAGGAGCAACAGAAACGGCGCCGTTATGCTATTAGTTAATTATTAGCGACACCTTTACAGAGCAGAGAAAGAGACAGAGACAAATCCCAAGGGATGTACTATTTTCATGGCTCACAAATCACAGCGAGATTATCGCACAATGCGAGAAACCCACCCACGTTTCTGCCCATCTTGACACTCAACCATTTTATGCAAGTCTTTACAAATTAATTGATTTATAAGTATTACTTTCAAGCATAACTAAAAGTTGCTTTACTATTGCACTGTATTCTCTACTTAGTTTAGAATATGTCCCACAATTGATGGGGCCATGGACCGTGGTCACCAATTAACCCAGTGAAATTGAGGAAAACTGATGTAAGACTGGAGGCAAAGCATTTGGCGTTTTGGGGGAAAACATTCAAAACGAGCAAACTCATTTGACCAACTTAAGTTGATTACGCCCAAAACGAGACGGAGAAGAAAACAGGAAGATACGCTGAGCGGTAAGAGGGGGAAGCGTGAGGGGGAAGAGGGTGCGACAGGAATCCTCTAACAGCAATAACAAACAATTCATTTTGTAAGTAGAGTTGTGCGCGCGGATTTCTTTCTGGGCTATGCCAAATCCGCCAAACAACGACAAAGGCATCGGGGAGCGTAGAGAGGGGCGTGTGCTTCAATGGGCGAGAGAAAAGGAAAGGAATTCTGTCAAGCTGGCATAATCTGCGCTCAGTGCCGTTTGCTTATTTGCATAAAATAATTGAAAGGCGAAATTTAAAAGAATCAACAAAGGCGGCTAAGCAAAAGGAACCAAACCAAACGTAACGAAACGAATTGAAACCAGAGCGAATCTAAAGCAAAGCAAAGCAAGGCAAGGCAAGGCAAAGCGAACGAATGATGCTCCAAAGGAAAAAACTTCAAATGCCAGTTGGACAAAGCATAAAGGAGACCAATCAAAAATGTGGAAAACTCGTAAGAACAACGGTCAAGTGAGAAGCGTAGAACGCCCTCAAAGTGCACTAATTACTTGTGCAGTGTCCCATTGCAGGAGCCTCAAGGATATGCGTTAGCTCCACGAACACAATGATCATCGCAATAATAATAATAATGGCCATAATAATGACGATGTTGGCTTTCCTCGGGGGCGTCATTTGCCATTTTAATTGGTCACCCCGACGACGACGACGTTTACAGCTCTCGTTGATGTAATATAACTGTCTGCTGATTGACTAATTGGCCAGCCTACAAGTGACTGTGTGTTTGTGTGTGTGTGAATATGCCTTGTGAATGTTCCTTGTGGGGCGCATTGCAATCATTCGATTTGTGTGTTGCATCCTTCACATGGCAATTAATAAACGGCACAAATTCAATTAAATGGAATTAAATCTACCATACCTGAACGCCTCTTCTCTCTCTCTCCACCCCACCCACATATAACGTGTCTACAAGCTGCCGTCCATCGAATGTCCATCGGACAACATCGTTGTGCGCTTCAATTAGCCAGCTCTCTCTCTCTCAAACAGTCAACTCGTCCATGGTCTATGCTCAATGGTCACGATTCGCTGCTCGCCCGCCTGGTCAATTGAGTTACCTTTGTGTCTGTCTGCCTCTCTCTGGTCTCCCCCCTTCTGTCCATTTGCTGTGGTGGCACATTACAATCGCATCACGTCAACAAAAACCAACACTTATGCCCACAGTTAATTGAGACGACATACGTAGTACGAGCATTTTAATGGAAAATCGAAATGGAAATGGCGAATGGCAACCAACACAGACGTCTGCGATTGAGGAGAACTCGGGGAATCAAATGTCAGTCAGTCTGTTTCTGGCCATAGAGATTGCTGGATAAATATGCGTCGAGATTTACACCTACAGTCATCTCCCCTAAAGTCCCTCTGCGACGCTTATCACTCGCCAATTGTCGTTTCATCAACTAAATTGAATTCAACTTCGAGTGGCGCAATGAAGCAGTGTGGCAATGAGCTCAAGGGAAGCGGAGCGGCAGCGACCACGTGTTGGGGCTTTAATGTTTACGCAGTCAACGCTGATGACGTCTTTGGATTTATGTAAAGCCTTCCCCCATCTCATGGACGCGCGACCCTGGAAAGCAAACACCTGAGCCGGAGACTGATCCAGTCCTTCTTCTTCAGCTGTGCAAACCCTACGTGTGCTCTGTCCAAAATAAAGAGCAGGCACGTGACGGCAGGCAAACGCATAACGCATCAGGTTTTAATTATGCAAAGAGCTTGCTGAACGACGCTGATTGATTGCCGACAGTCAACGCCGTCGACATTGATGATAAAGCTCAAACCGAAAATGAAACTGAAGCTGAAGCTGAAGCTGAAGCAGCAACTGAAACTGAGCTGAAACAATTGAGAACCGTTCGCTTAACCCGGGCAGCTGATACGCTCAAATGTGAGGACGCATCGACCCGGAGGGGCAAGGGGTAAGGAGTTATGAATAATGCCATTATCGTCTGCAGCTTGCCACCAATTTAAGTATGACAGCTGCAAGGGATTGCATCCTGCCGAGGCGCCACGATGTCGCGGCTCTTTTCAGCAAAATGACAACAGTGTCCATTAAACTTATTGAAGAACCTTCAGCGTTGTAGTCTCCCAACTATCCTCCTACTTGCACAAGAGTGCTGAGTGTTGTACTCTCGTTAATGGCTGTCTTTGTGGGTGCAATTGCAGTTTGGGGCAACAATTTGATATGAAAATAAACTGTTTTTCAAGTGGAACGTTTCATTAAACTCGCTCATCCACTCTCGCCAAGCCTTATCGAGCTCAACATGTTCCATGATTGAACATCTCGAGTGCCACGCACATATTGAGCATTTGGTCAGTCGGACATTTGGACATTTGACAATTCGCCAATTGCCAATTGGCATTGAAATGTGAATCAAAATTTTTGAGCAATAATCTTTTGAGTCGGCTTTGTGGCGAGAAACGTAGAAGAAGAAGCTTGACTCTAATCGAAAATGCATGCTATGAAATTGGATTTGCCGCAAGCACGCTTCTGCCACTGCGAAACAACTTCTAACAAGTTTCAAATTTCCTGCCACTGCGGCTCCGACTGCTTCACTCACTCCACTCTTTAGACGACTGCAGACTCTCTTTCGTTCGCCTAGACGCGGGACGAGCCCTAACTTCCTAAGTCCGTACACATCGCTGCACATTTATTTCCGGCAAATTAGGCTCAGCCTGGGCCGTAGCGTCGGCATTGGCGTTGGCGTTGGCCAAAGCAGTTTTCCTTCTTAGCAGCAGCTTTACGTTAACGTTGACATTGCTCATACGCCCCGGCGGACAGTCGACAGAGGCGTCTGTCTGATAGTCAGTTGCCCAAACCGTCGTCAATACGAAAACATGAAAATGATAACAGACAATTTATTGAAGCGCAGCCCAATGCCCAGTTCACATCCCTTGCCAAGCCAAATGAGTGGACAGTTCTTGGTCCCAAAGAAGACACAACACCAAGGATCATAACCCACGCACAGTGGGGCAAGCCAAATGATGGAGTCTGGGATGTGATTAAAATTTAAATTGAATCGTAATTATTTGAAATTGAATAATCGATGCTAATGTATTGGCATCATTTGAGTCATTCCATGTCACATTAGGCTTTTCATCATCATGAAGTTTTTCCGTTGACTCTTCCATTGTGAAAGCCGCAAACACATATTTCAGTTATGAGCAAAAAGAACCGCAATGTGAAGCTCGAGATTATTATGATTTGTCGATTCCTGGCGACTGCGTTTCGCATTTGTATCTGTATATATGTATATCTGTAAATGTATCTGGCTTTCTTCTACTAAATGTACGTCTCTCTGTTGTCGCAGCCAAGTCGAATGGAGTCGAGTCTATTTTGTGCGGATGTTTATTTATTGCTCGCAATTTTCTCGATTGTATTTTTCGTATGCTGTGTGTTTGTCTGCGTAGAGTCGTCGTTCGAAATAAGCTTAAATTCATGCCGTGTATTTATTATCAGCAAAGCAAACTCATTCGCACACAACACAGAGTAGAACAGAACAGAACAGAACAGAGCACAGCACTCATGAATCCACTCACAATACACTCGCTGACAAATATGCACGCCCCTTTTGAATTCAAAGCTATTTTGCATGTTTTTGATTTTTCGCTGACTTCTTTTGCCGCCGCTGCCACCGTTGTGGCAGGTGGCACCTGGGTGACCCATTTGCCAGTTACCCCCCTCAAATTCCCACGGCTTTCCCTTCTCTAACGCAGCTTAGTAGCCCGTGTCAATGGCTGTGTGCGTGCAAATTTGTTGCTCGCCAAGCTTATGGGTGAAGCAAGCAAGGTGAAAGCCAAACGACAGACGGATTCACAGTTGGCAATAGAGATGGATATGGAGAAATGGAGAAATTGAGAAAGAGGCTCAACCAGGGCAACATACATCACATGCTTTTCACCTGCAGCTGTGCCAAAAAGGGCGAGTGTTAAGCAGACATTTTTATTTACGTTGATGGCCATAAACATTTGAATTACAATATAATATTTAAGCGCAAAGCCCCAAGCTGCCTTCACCTCTGTCTCTGTCTCTGACTCTGACTCATCGTGAAGGATTTATGGCTGCCGCAAATCTACGCAAGCCACTTAATGCATTTTAATTTATTAAGCTGTCAATCCGTCAGGCAACACACACACACACACACACACGCACACACGCACATTTAAAATGCGCTGTGTGAATGAATTTTATTCAGTTACCAAACAGTTGTGCAGTTCATTCAGCGACCACTTAAGTGTTGTTAATTAACAAACACAGCAATTTCCATGTTGAGGTCATGGCACTTATATGTAAACCTGACTTTCTCCCTCTTTCTATATGCTTTCTCTCTCTCTCTCTGTTTTGCTTTCTCTGTCTGTTGGTCAATTCCAACTTGTTTGTGCGCTCTCAATTGATGACTGACAGACGGTGATGTGGCGACCTTTACCACCCCTTTAACTAGTTTTAGATACAATAATAGTCTGTTTAAATATGAGCAACAGATTAAAACTTAATTTAAAGTTGAACTGGTCGACGAGTTTGCAGTGTTGTTTTGTTGCCACTTTAAGTTTAATTAATATGTTAAGCCTATAAAAGCCTCAACCGTAAACTAAACTTTAACGTAAAACTGAACCCGAGATGCCAACAATTCCCAGCTTTGTTTCCCTCTTTTTCCTGTTGCTTCTGTTGTTATCGTTATCCTGATTGTTCCTGCCGTTAGTTATTGTTGTTGTTGTTGTTGTTGTTATTGTATTTAACCCTGTGTAAGCAGCTGGCTTTCGAGAACACACACAAAACAGACCAAAGGGTCACGTAAAACAATGATGCAAAAGATTTATCCATTTTGTATGTGATTGAAAAGCTGTAAAGCTTTAAAATCACACACACTCACGCACACTCATCGCTAAATTCTATTCAAATCGATTGGAGCATTCACAATTTACAATTATGTTCTGCCTATTGCATGTTTTAAAGTACTACAGACACACACACACACACACACACAACACACATACTCAAACGCACACCCGAAATAGACACACACACAAAGCAAGTGAGACATTGCCGAGTGTGTAATTTGACGTCGGCACTGAAAAATATGCAGCAGAAATTTTAAATGCATTCCACGCACTGCGTTTGGCGTTGTTTAGCCGACGCTCTGCCACTCTTCACACCGCCCCGCCCCGTCCCGTACCGCCCCTTGGCCTAGCTGCGCCTCTTGTCACTCTGCTGCCACTTGTCTCGTTTTGGTGTCTGTGAGTGTCGTCAAGTGATGTGACTGCGGCTGTCTCTCTGCTACTATTGCTGCCGTTAGTGTTAAAGTTAGCCTGGGCGTGGCTCAGCTTAGCCTGACTGGGCGCTAAATTTCGGAATTACGCACGCACTGCGCTCTCCGCTCATGCTCTCGCCTCTGCAGTGCATTGTTGATACACAGCACGAAAAACGGGAAAATCAATTTAAAAAAAAAAAACAAAATAATGTCTGGTAATCGAATTGAATTCTAGAATCGAATTTAGTAGTAATCAATATTAAATATATAATGCAGAAAATATGTCTGATAATTATTTGCAAAATAAACTTATTGCATAACAAATAAATACTAGAATATTGCGAAACAATAGTTTCTAGTATGCGAATTCTTTTCAGTTGACCAAAGTGTATTCAGATTTTCTCGCAGTGTGCAGTGCTGCACATGACACATTTCAAAAATGTGCAGTTATGCAAATTTCAATTAAGCAACAGCGCTGTCTCGACAAGCGTTTGCTCGTTGTTTAGCATTTTTATCAACCGACTTTCACGCTTATCCTCGCAATGCAAATGTCCTTCCGTTTGCCACCGGTGAACGGTCAGAGCTGACAGCGATGCGCATTACGCTCCCTCGCTTAGCATCGCCTCGCCTCCGCTCTGCCTAACTCTGATTTATTCAATTGCTTTCTGTGTGTGTGCGTGTGTGTGTGTGTGTGTGTGTGTGTGTACACACATACGTCTGTGGTGTGTGGTAGCCGTGGCCACAGGCAATTTGGCAAATGCGGCGAATGTGTGATATTTAGAAGCTCATTTCCAGGAGCAACGCTGACAGAACAAATCCATTTTGTGTCGAAAGGCAAACAAACTGAGCCACCGTCATCGATGTCGCGCTGTTTTCGGATCAACATAATCCGAACTTGTTGCACTAAGTGCTATTATTATTGCATTTGGTTTCGGTTTTGCTTTTGGGCCACAAGGCTTATTAAAAGAGCATTAGCAAACTATGGCCAAACCCGTTGGTAGTGCATGCAAAATTCCTTACGACAAGTTTCGCCCCAAAACACACAGGGGGCAGAACTTTCAACACTTTCATCATTGGAATTGCAAATTCGGTAAGCAACTCGAGCCAAGACACAAGTCAACAACAAACACTTGTCACACGCACACACACCACACATGCTTACATATGTGCTGTGTGTGTGTAACTCGAGAGGCCAACATCAAAAAGGTAGAAAGGCGAGAGCCAAGCGCAGCTGGTATTTAACATATTTGAGCCCAAAAACTAAAAGAGCAGAATTAAAATTCAGCCCCACTTCAGATCTTCTTCTGCTTCCACTTCTTCCTTTTTTTGCAAATGAAAAGCAAGCAAGCCGAATAAATTAAGTTGAAAATCGCTTTTATATTTTAAGGGGGAGCAACGACCCTCATTTGCCTCATCGCATTCAACATTCGACATCTCTCAGCATACATATATAAGTATGTGTGCGGAAATGTCCCCAGGCTAAATTGTTGCTTTTATTGCACGTAAATAAAGTCATAAAGTCATCATTACACGCTCGCCAACAAGCAATGATACTGCACACGGCGGCAGTCAGGGAAAGAGGGAAGAGTTCAGGGGACCATCAGTCAAGCGCCATTGTTAAATTTAAAAAGACAAAGTTTTGTGGTCGCGATAAAAATTCGAAAATTTGCACAAATTACTTAAAACATATTAAAACTCAGTTTCCCCTCTTCGTCAAGACAAATTAAAAATCTTCTTCGTCATCCACGCGAATTCCTTTTGGGTAACTTCTGAACATTGCCTCCCCAAGGGCAACCACAAAGTTTTATGCACTTTTATGCTTGTTTTGTCATTGCATTGCAGTCTCCCCCAGAATTTATAAAGTTTTTATTATTTTTCTTATTAATATAATCGCTGCGCATAGGTAAAAATGTCAAGTTATTGACAGTGCAACTTTACTAAATTCAACAATAAAAAATAAATATAAATTCGCCCCAAATCGTTTCATACTTGTATTTCATTTTGTTGTTTTGCTTTCTATTAAGCGGTGTTTGCTCACCATTCGATTCCGTTATGTTTTTCTCGTTTCCTTTTCCCACTGTTTGCGCAATGCATTTTTTCTGTTGCCCTTTTCAGTAAGCATCGTTAACTGTACCCAGCATTGCATATTCACGTGTGTGTGTGGCAAAGTCAAAATCAAAAACCAATATCAATTACATATTGATGATTGCATAATTATGCACATATTTGGCAAATACATTACTATGTACATATTAAATAGTAGTTAAAATATTAAACACGTTACGAATTCATTGTAAATGTCTATCCTCTTAAAGCATTTCATTTAATTACATTTCCATATAGTAGCTAAAATATTAAACACGCCATATGTACCTATCCTCTTCTATTATATTATTTTCATAATATTTGCAGCACATGCAAGATCTACGTTTAGTTTGAAAGTGAGTGAATGAGACAACACCTTTTAAGCATGACTCGACTTTTTAGTATGCGTATTCGTATGCATGTGTGAGAAAAAATTAAAGGAGCACGCACTTACCTTTTCCAACATGGCGAAAGATCGTACGCAGAATTTTATAGCTTGCGGCCAAATTTTCCTTGCATTTCATGTTTCTCCAATATATAAGCAACACATTAAGCACTTTATACACATTTTAGCACACACAATTAACTTTTCACAAATTAATTAATATTTTAAAATCACTCGCGCCGGGTTTTTACAAATCACGCCGCGTCGAACTTCTTTCGATAACGATATTGCTGCAGGCTTTTCTTTGACACGCAGAAATTTATAGCTTGGGGGCCAAATTTTCAATGCGTTTCGATATTTTTTCGATATATAAGCAACACATAAAGCACTTTAAACACATTTTAGCACACGCGATTTACTTTTCACAACGTAATTTACACTTTAAAATCGCGAATTTACAAACCACGCCACGCCGCGTTAAACTTTTTTCGATTACGATATGAATAACGGTTGATAGGTCAGCAAAGTGCGAAACCAAATATACCAAACAAATATACCAGAGCAGGTGCATTTTTGGTGTATTTTGAAATTCGCTTGGCGAAACAGCTGTTTTATAACCGGCGTGCAGCAGATAATAAATAAAATTTGCTGCCACAAAATGTTGCAGCATTTTAAAAGGCTGCTCGTTCGCCGGCAATTCGCCAGCGCCGCAGCCCAAGTACAGACCAGTGAACCAAGGAGGAGCAGTAAGCCTCTCATCACGTGTCGCCGCACACAGTTCAATCTTCTTGAGCTCGAGAGATCGGATGCCAAGTTTGGGGCAGTGACACTGTGCTCTAAGGGCTGGCTGCACAACAAGTCAAAGGGCGATCACTTTACGCTAAATGCTACCATCACAGGTGAGCAGCGACAGGCAGCGATGCACGATCTAGAGACATTTTTAGCTGCTGGACAACTAGAGATGGACGAGCGGCTACTGAAGAATCTACAAACGGAACTGGGCATTAAGCACCTCACAGACGTCCAGGCACAAGTTATTCCCATTGTGGATGGCAGTTTCCACACACTTATTGCCGCTGAAACAGGTTGTGGCAAGACCTTGGCTTATTTGCTGCCTGTGATTAACAAAAGGCTGAAGTTCCTTCAAAGAAACGTAACCGAGAGCCAGTTGAATGCACCCTCAGTGTTAATACTCACGCCTGGACGTGAGTTGGCCACACAAATCGCACAGATTGCCAGCAAACTGTGTGAGGGAACAGAATTAAAAGTGAAGGCGTTGCTGGGCGGGAACACAAAGCAGCAGATGATGAAGCCAGACTTTGAGCAGATGGATATCTTGGTAGCCACACTAGGCGCGGTAAGTAAACTGGTTACCACGGGCATTTATCGAATGGAGCAGGTCCGTCACGTAGTGCTGGACGAAGCAGACACGCTGCTTGATGATTCATTCACCGACAAACTAACGTATTTCCTGCGCAGATTCCCCGTAAGTAGCATGTGTTAGTATAGCAGATAATAGCCAACTAATTTCGTGTTTAGTTCCACAGGAATCATGTGCAGGATGCGAGCATTGTGGGTACACAGCTGCTCTTGGCCTCAGCCACCATGCCCACGAATACGAGAGAAATACTGCAAAAGGTGATCGATGTGGAAACCATCAGGGATGTGGTGAGTGCACACTTGCATTACCTGATGCCCCACGTCACCCAGAAGTTTATGCGCATCAGCAAAGCGGATCGACCAGCAAATCTCCTGCTGCTGGCCAAGCAGGACAAGGCAAAGAAGCGACCGTTTATTGTGTTCAGCAACAAGTCGGCCACAAGTGATTATGTGTCTATATTTCTGAACAACAGCGGCATTAATTGTCTCAATCTTAATGGGGACATGCTAATGAAGTTACGCTTGGGACGCTTCGAGGAGTTTCAGCGTGGCAACTGCGATGTCTTGTCCACCACAGATGTGGGCAGTCGTGGCTTAGACACGACGCGAGCTCGTCATGTGATTAACTTTGATTTCCCGCTGCATGTTTCGGATTACATTCACCGCTGCGGACGCATTGGACGCGTTGGTAGCATGGACAATTCGCTGGTAACCAACTTTATATCATCGAGACGCGAAATCGATGTGGTGCAACGCATCGAGCATGCGGCTCGCACCGGCGGCCTGCTGCCCGATGTAAATGCGAACATTAAAAACATCATCAACAAGCGCATTATGGCTGAGATGAAGCAGGCGGGCATTGCAGTGCCCCAAGAGGAGGCATTCTAGTGTGCAAATAGTTAATAAAGTTTGTTAATAATAGCATGGCTTTTATTTCAGTTCTCGCTTTTTAGACCCTCATGTAGTGATAGCCACTGTTGGCCACCAGACGCCTCACATTCGTCAGCGGCTTGAAGAGTTTTCGCCGTGCAATTAAAATATCAGAGGGCACAATGTCGCTGCCTCCCCCGTTGGTCGACGGCGAGTCCATAAACTGTGCAGCCGCCACGCCTTTGGGCTTCAGCAGCACCGGGCGACAGCCGGCGAACTTGAAGCGTATGGTGCCGGCACAATTCAGTCGGAGATTCGGTTGCACCAGCTGCGGAAATGCCTCGGCCAGCGTTGGCTTCGGTTTGAGCGCCTTGCTGGGATCATCGCCATGGCACATTGCCGCCGCCAGTGTGCTCCACTCCAGGCGACGCACGCCAGGTTGTGCTTCAAGGCGATAGGCGGGTTGTCTGGCATGCAGATAACGCTGCGAGATCATCTTTTCATAGGCAGCTGCAAGTAATTGACTATTTTTAGTAAATTGATTGAAATTAGTGCTAATTGACTTACAGGCAAAATGAACGAGGAACGGCTGCAAAGCGCCTGCTCCACAGCCATACTCCAACCACTCGTACAAATGAATATCGTCGCGACCGGCTAAAAAGATGGCAGCTGGCGCCAAATCTCGCCAGAGACTGTCAGGTATGTCCTCAACGTTGAGCTTATAAATGTATGGAATGAACTCCCTAAAAGCGTATTCGCCCAGCGCAATCAGTCCTCTGACAGCACGACTGATGTACTTGTAATCTGAAAGAATAGGCATTTCAAATTGCTGGCAGAACAAGGATTACTTCTCTCGATTTACCACGATCGCTGCAGACATCTCGTCCCTCGAAGAACCGCGTCAAACGTCGCTTTATTAAGAACAGACACTCGGCATGCAGAAAACCACTTTGAGCTGCCAGTTGGCCAATTGTCTCGCACAGCTCGTCGACGCAGTTGTCGCCCACTGGGGTGGCAAAGTAGCTGGACAATTGCTGTGGCTGTTGCTGGGCATCGACATCGTTGCTGTTGTCGTCCAACTGCAGCTTGTAAATCGTCTGCTCCTGTGAAGCGTCGTTGGCAAAAGCCAAATCCGTAATAGGCTGTTCCTGCTGCTGTTGCGGCTGCTGCTCGAGTTCAACGCTTGAATACTGTGGCTCTTCGAGCTCCATTTTGACCTGCATATTTGGTGTCTTGATCGTCTCAAAGGGCGCCATCAATTGACTGATTAAGACCTCGGCAAGATGAAAATATTCCTGCCGACAGCTCAAATGGTTCGCCTGAAAATTGAAGTTGCAGGCACGCAGCAGACGCCAGCAACGTTGGCTCACTTGATCGTGCTGGCGAAAAGCGAGCATCTGCAGCATTTTGCTGACAATCACACGATAACATGAGCCCATCACTGGAGTTTGAAAGGCCTGCGAAACGGCAACATTGCGAGCGCTGCTCTCGCCAAATATAGCAGCTGTTGAGAGAAGCAAATTTAAGCAAATGATGAACTTATATTTGACAAACTAACCCGTCACTAGACTCTGAACATATTGCTTTAAATGCTCCGTGTTCTTGTCCTCAATGGGACAGAAGCAGCTAAAGTCGACATCAAGCGGCAACGAGAGCGAAATATCCTTTTGGAACTCGTCACGTAGCTCGAAAATCTTATCAGAGTGGTAGAAGTAGCTGCCATCGTAATCGATGCAATCCCAGTCGCTGTCCATGGCGCCCAGCATTGGCGGCACATCCGCATCTTTAAGCACCTCGTTGACCAGGTCATAGGTGACAACGCCGCCAGAGTGCCGTGAATAGATTTTCACGTTGTTGATCAATTCCCAAACTTTGTATGACGCATCCTCTGCCAGACGTGCGCAAACATCCTGCGAGAGTTCGACGTCTGTTTGGTCATGCTGCTCCCAGAATATTTTGATGCTGCGTGGGTCGAAGCCAGCGTAGCTCTTGGTGTGTCCCTGTTTGATTGAAGAGTGCTAATAATTGCAAATTGCTAAATAAAGCATATTACTCTTACTAATCTATTGGAATTATTGGCGGTCTCTGCACCAATTCCTTGTGGTGTTCCCGTCCCTGCGAAGGACGCATCGAAGAGATTATAGTTTCCCAGGCTTGTTGTTGGCGTTGTGGGTGTTGTTGCCATATTCACAAGAGTAGGCGTGGCTGGCAAACTGCCCACTGGGACGCCAAGACTTGCCGACAACGCATTTTTGTTGGCTGTCTCTAACTTGGCATTCTTGGAACGCGATTTTGTGGACTTTTTGCTCACTTTGCCCAGTGTTGACTTGTTCGGCTCCTCCGATGAGCCACCGCCGCTTGTTTTCATGCTGCAAATTCTTTTAATATTATTTTTTCGTCAATATACCCAAATAGCAGCTATGTTTTACAAACGAAATTTCAATATGCCAACAGCTGGTTTAAGCGGCTCGTAAACCGTGGTGGTTAAACGATTACAGCTGGGTATTTTCCATCGATTGCAGTATTTTTCTGTCCCCACTGGCTGCACAAGCGTGGTGTTTATTATTAGTTAAGCTTTTATTAATCAAAAATTATTTATAGCACTGTGCAAAGATTAAAAATCTGTTATTTTGTACGAAAATTTACTAAAAAAAAAATTTACAGAGCATTTTAACGGTTGTGGAGGTCAACCGATAGCAACTCGATTCTGAAGGCAGTATTTTTGTGGTCACACTGGATTCTTGTCAGCACAACTGTTGCATTTTCAATTTGTTTATCTTTGATCTAATTTAATTAATAATCAATAGCACTGTGAACTAGACTTGTAACTATGGCGGAGGCGGCAAATGTGCGCCAGAATCTACAAAATGTGCCCTCGATATTCGAAATATCTGCCGCCGAGACCCTGGATAACCTTATCTATCCAGCGCTGAGCAAAGTGTTTGATTATTTCGGTCTACGTTTGGACTTTAAGCTCTGGAGCAACTTGAGAGTGCGCGAGGAGCTGTCGCCGCTTGTAACATGGATTTTGCAGTATTTATACCTACGCAAACGCGCATCCTCCTTCGGCGAGAGTTTCTATGGCTTACAACGCACAGCAACTGCAACTGGAGAACTTTTAACCCGCCAGCAGCAATTCACATCAGCAACATTGCTAACGCTCCTTCCCTACCTGGAGCGCAGACTGCGGGCTCGAAGTGCACAACACGAGGACACCTATGCCTGGGAGCAGCATCTGATCAAGCTGTTCCATGTATACAACGCCTCCAAGGCAGTGCATACATTCCTCTACCTAATCAAATATGCAGCGAGTCACTCGCCACTATTTCGAGCACTTCGCCTCACCTTACGCTATCCTAGTGTCCCACCCGAGGAGGATAAGTGGACGTACATCTTCCTCAAGATGCTGGAGGTCGTTGCCTTCTTTCTGCAGTTCATACAATGGTGGTACTCGAATGATCAGCGCAGGAAAGTTGGAGGCACCCTACAAAATCCGGAAGCGTTGTGCAAGGAAGCGAAGCAGCAATTAAACAGTGGCGAGTGTCCAGTGTGTCTGATGCAACTACAAACGCCCACAGCTTGTGCTGTCTCTGGTTATGTCTACTGCTGGAAATGCATTGTCAGTCATCTAAAGAGAGAGCCAAATTGTCCTGTTACCAAATATCCCATTAGCATCGATGATCTTGTGCGCATCTATGAGACGTAGTATTAAGTTTATTTGTAATAAAGGCATATGTTCATGTAGAGATCAAAAAGAAGCCACGCTGCGCATTGCGACAGAGGTAAAGCGGATAAAAGTCAAGCGCCGAAGTCCAAAGATATCCCATGAGCGACCAGCTGACGACGTATTCGGCCAAAGCAAATCCGGTGTAAGCTAGAATTAGATATAGATTAGATAATAAAGCGTATACAACGACTGCTGTATTTTTCTCACTCACCCAGTGGTAGGCAGAACTTTGTGTGCAGCGGATAGCAGCACCACATGACCATGGTGCCGCTATAATAGAAGATCACGAACTTCCTCTTCAGCATGTAGGACAACTGCTGATGCGGCTCCACAGCAAAGCGAGCGCAATGCCGTTTGAAGCACAGAAACGAGCTGCCAATGTATCCAAAGCTGGCCAACCAAATAGAGCAGACGACTACCATGTGAATACTCTCATCGCCAGAGATGTGTGCCCAGCGTGCCATGAACACAGTGCTGAGGCTTTCATAGACAAAGAGCAGCAAGATGAGCCACTGCATCAAGTAGATACGTCCAAACACCTTGCGATAGTAGCGCCAATAGAGCGCAATGAGAAGCGCACGAAATGGCAGCACAATCCAAGTGACAAGCTTCCAGCCAAGCTGTTCGGATCTGGATATGGCTGAGACGGACGGCAGCGCATTCAACACTCGGCAGTCGGTGTAGGTGGCGTGTTCGAAGTCGGTGAGCATCACTTTGACAATCATATAGGCCAAGCCGAAGGGCGGCACAGCAAAGCCAAAGAGCAGCAATCGCGCAATAGAGATGCGTTGAACTGGCGCCTGTGAAGGCAGATCCTTGGTGGAGCAGGGCAGTAACTTTACAGTGTCGGACATAATTAAATTATTGTGTAGAATGTTTGACAAGCTGACTTAAAAGTACAATTTAATGGATGCTTAAAATAGAATTAAGTAAACTTTGAGCTTAAGCTAAGACCGCAATATATACAGAAGAATACTAGAATTCGTAAAAGCTACAAATGCGTTAGATAGAATCCTTGGCGGGCATCGCAGACGACGCTTAAAGCGTAAAAGTCCCAGCACGATGTCATGTGGAATCCCATGTTTGTGAGCACCACGATGTACTCGAAGAGCGCAAAGAATGTGTAGACTGTGGAGCAGGCAGGCAGGGGAGGATTAATGCTTAAAGAGATCAGATATAGAGACTGGTGACTCACCTCCACTTTCACAGCGCGCATTGTGCCGCATGAAGCAGTAACCGGCCAAGCCGAAAGCCACGACATTGGTGAGGAAGAGATTGCGCTTGTATTTTAGCGACTTCTCCTCATGGGGCAGCATCGCCACCCTGCGAGCATTTCTGTTTAACAGGTAGGAAATGAGCATGTAGCACTCGCTGCACGCTATAAATACTACAAACGAATTGCGATGGATCTCGTAGTTGTCCGCCGAAGTCCACAACGATAACGAGAAGAGGGCCAAGTCCTCAATCACATTAAGAGTGCAGGCCAAGATGCCAAACATGCGCCGATTACGTCTGATGTGCTCTCTATAGTACTCCATATACATCTTGGCCACCGCCAGTCTAAATGGCATGTGGAGGATGATGGCCAGGCGCCACACTGTTTTCTGGGGCTCATAATTACCAATTGCTGCGGAGACCGATGGCAAGTAGTTGGCCACGTCGCAATGCGTGAATGTGGAGCGCACAAAATCAAAGAGCAGCGACCACACCACGCAGAAACAGAAGGCGCCTAGGGGAAGGCTAACGGCGATTACGGCCAATTTGGAGAAGGCGATTCGAAAAAGCGGCTTCTTGGGGTCGTTGAGGCGCTCGTAGGTGGGCAACATGCTGGCTGCTTATCGGATAAACGGGAAACGTGTGCGGCGGGCGTTGGCTTCACATAATTTGTTGTTACTGTAATAACGTTATTAACCTTTTAACCGCACAACTCTCATATTCCAACTGCTGCATCGTGTAAACAAACGGAACGGGCAATGCGACTGGTATGCTGTTAATACTCTTAAACCTCTGTTAACCAACATTTTCTTTATTAAATAAATAACATGTTTCTGTCTTCATTATATTTAATAATAATATATTCAATAATAATTAATATCTTGCGATAATTAATTTAATTGTGAGCTGCATACCTCTACATTCTTTTGCAGATGTATATCGATATCAATTAGGCAGTAAAACCGCCAATACATTGTAGCTGATGTGTTGTAAATAGTCATTAATGTCTTTTGTCTAGTAAGATTACATAGATATCACATTATTATTTGGTTATTAACCATAATTTTATTATCTACTATTATAGTTATAATAATTATGCACAAGCTATTTTTTCCGAAGATAGCTGCATACCCGGCACGGCTACTTCAGTTTCATTTATCGATACCTTCGAATGCAGCGACCACCGGCAAATACACTTTCTGCATATTTGTAGCAACCCGTACACGGTCACACTGTGTTGTGCCAAAATACAACGCGCTTTTTATTGTTGTTTATGAAAAAAAAGTAACACATCAACCGCATCAATTTCAACGGTAACGACATGGATATTATATTGGCCAACGTGAGCACCCTGCAGTTCAAGGCAGAGCGCGACCTCATTGAACAGGTGGGCGCAATACCGCTGCCCTTCTATGGCATGGACAAATCCATCGCCGCTGTCTGCAATTTCATCACAAAGAATGGCCAGGAGTGCGATAAAGGCACTGCGTGCCCCTTCAGGCACATTCGCGGCGATCGCACCATCGTCTGCAAACACTGGCTGCGCGGTCTTTGCAAGAAGGGCGATCAGTGCGAGTTCCTGCACGAATACGACATGACTAAGATGCCCGAGTGCTACTTCTACTCCCGCTTCAATGCCTGCCACAACAAGGAGTGTCCCTTCCTGCACATCGATCCGCAGAGCAAAGTGAAAGACTGCCCCTGGTACAAGCGCGGCTTCTGTCGCCATGGACCGCACTGCCGGCATCAGCATCTAAGACGTGTGCTCTGTATGAATTATTTGGCTGGCTTCTGCCCCGACGGTCCCAACTGCAAGCACATGCATCCGCGTTTCGAGCTGCCGCCACTCGCTGATCTAAGCAAAGATCAGCTGCACAAAAAACTGCCCACGTGCCACTATTGTGGAGAGCTCGGGCACAAGGCGAACTCATGCAAACAATATGTCGGCAGCCTGGAGCACCGCAACAATAACATTAATGCAATGGATCATAGTGGAAGCAGTGACAACAATGATGAAGGTGGGGTGCCGAATCATCCGCCGCCACCGTTCCAGAAGACACCTACGCCGCTGGAAGAGATCACCTGCTACAAGTGCGGACACAAGGGACATTATGCCAACAAGTGCCCCAAGGGCCATCTGGCCTTCCTCTCAAATCAACATAGTCATAAATAATGTTAAAGTTAATGTAAAGAAGAGTCGTAAAGCAACAACAAACATCTTATGTATAAATCTAAGCATTCAGTTATTTGCGCAAGAGGTGTCCAAACAACGAAAACATTGTTGGAACGATGTTTTTCAAATTATTTTAAACGCTAAGAAATTCGATGTTTTCGCGCCCAGATATTGCAATAATTATGAATAAATTTATTATTGAATAAATTTTACTTTTAGATAAATTGAAAACCTTGTAGCTTGTGTAGTAGTGTAAAAGATACTGTCATGCCAAAATAGCTCATACTTTCGAATACTCAGTTGAGCTAACGATGCAATTTGCATTTGGATAGTAAGTTAATATGATTTCAGCATAAATAGTGCAGTATTTAACGATTTATTTCTCGCATTTTCTAAAAAAAAATTATTACCGACACTTGCAAAAGAAATATTTAAACAGAACAGCGGAAAATAATTATGCACTTGCATATAAGTACTTAAGCCACCAGAAATACTTATCGATACCACGGAACGGCGGAAAAGTATCGTTTACCTGCTACGCAGTTTCGCTGCGCATACAAACTGAAAACAAATTGAAAAAAATAATTGAAGAGTAAACATCACAGGCGTCGACTTGTTAAAGTATTTGTTCTTTTTTCTCGATCAACTGTGCATAAGGTTATTTAACAAAATTTCAAGTAAAAATAACGATATTTTAAACGCATACTGAAAGTGTACGAAATAGAAGAAAAATTAAACAATCAAAATGACGATTTTAGCGAAGTTAACAGGTGAAAAGAAGGATCTGGAGAAGGTGCCGTTGCCTTTGCATCTTAACGATGAAGCCATGATGCATCATGGCTCTCTCATAAGCGTAAGTTGAGCTCCAAAATTAAATAGATTTTACGCAATCTTGGATTTGTCCTTGTGAGCTCCCCATGTCGCATGTCCTATGTCCTTCGCAGCTCTACAAGTTTCGTTTTCATTCGAATTCGTGTATGTATACGTGTGTGTTTTTAACTGTGTGTGTGTGTGGGCGGGCGCCCGTTACTGTGAGCTCATATGTATCTATGTATGTGTGCTTAGCAGCATGCATATCTATCGATTTTTCCAATGCTGGAATTCCCAGTGTCCTTGCACTCTTTCTTTCGCCCCCATTTTGAGGCCGCTACAAAATGCTGATGTTGTTCTTGTTGTTGGCAACCTGATTACAATACTCCACTCAATGTCTTTTACTTTGCAATTCGCACCAGATTTGCATTGTAAACATTCCAGAAAACGATGATTTGGCTGTGTGCACACACACATATGCATTCGTACAAGTTTAGCTTTACATTGTTGTATGTGTGTATTTCACTTACATATGTGCGTTGTCTAATTTCATTTTCCGCCCTTTGTACAGTGGCGATAAGTCAAGTTAAACATTCAAACAACATATTATATGTATGCATATATTTATGTATATCTACAGCCCTTTGGAGAATTTACGTAGTTACATACAGACCTACATATATATATGTATGTATGTATATTATGTGCATTATGTGAGTGCGAGTTCAAATTAACCCAACAAACACTTTGACCGACAATAGCTTCGAAATAACCCAGTAGACCATTTCTTGAAGAGTGACAACAAAAGAAGCAGAATTGCACTTGTGTAAGATATTCGTCACCTTTGCGATAACGGTGTTTACTACTTTGTTTTATACCCACACCCAAAGAGGGAGTAGCAAGGTGTTTTCGCTTATCAATACATTCAATATTCAATTCAATAACTTATAATAGCAGAAATTAGCTGGAATCAATATCGTAAATTAGAGGGAATCTTATAGAGAGAAATGTTTTGGTTATTTATTATTATTATTAAAAAAAGGCCATAAGCTTTGAAGTATATAATATTCGCATGATACTCGCATAGTAGTAAATTAGGAAGTATAAATTTGCAATGCGAAAATATAGTATATGTATATATTAAAGTCAACCCGACTTACTTGTTTTGTTATCGTGAAATGGGAAAACAACACAACACAAAGCGATAAAAGCCAATAATTTTTATTGTCGGTCTGAGAATATCAATGCAACAGTTGGTCATCGTAATGGAGACCAAGTGCTTTTGTATACTTAATGAAATAGTTAAATATATAGGGAAACCATGCAATAAAATTTCGTAAAATTATTCGGAAATAGTATTATTGAATTTAGGTTTTTTATATACTTTATCCGAGCATTGATATCAATATAGATAATAACACATACAATTTTCACAGGCCAAGGGAGGAATCGCCTACAGCGATGCGGATACAGAGTCCATGGTGTTCAACCGACCGCAGCACACTTGCCTGAAGTCGTTCTTGCTGTTCCTGATAGCTGTAATCGTGATGTTGTTGGGCGTTCTCGGTGGCTGGACATTGTACAGGTTCTATGCGCCCAATCATGCGAACATGCGGTATCATGCCTTGTGCGATATTCCTTATGCCGAGGACTCCGCTGAGCTGCCTCGCTTCTATCCACGCAACGATGACGCCTTTGCCCTCAACTGGCGCTCTCTGTTGCCACTCTACGGTCCCAGCTCGAGCTCGAGCTCGAGTGATACCTTGATGAATACCTCCTTGGATGACATCAATGAGAACTTCTTCCGTGAGGAGATCGAGCTGGACAACAGCGATGATGATGGCTATGCGAAGATCGATGTGCCCGACTTTAAGGATGGTCGTCGTGGTCGTTTCATGCACGACTTCAGGGAGAATCAATCGGCCATTGTAGATACCACCACTAACAGATGCTTCATCATGCCGCTGGATCGCGAGACCACGTTGCCACCCAGCAGCTTTGTCGATCTAATGCAGAAGATGGGCACTGGCTATTATAACATTGACACGGAGCGAGTGCGTCGTAATATGCGCGTGATTACGCCACGCATTACTGATGTGTCCAGCATCTCGGAGCGCATTGCCAACGAGTGCTACGACATGAAGATCTACATGCTAGAGAAGTTTGTCTCAGGTGGTAAGTTGAGCTACGACTATCAATCTTTTCATCACTTGTTTAAAAATCATCTCTTTTGATTTTGCAGTGGCCAAGCGTTCGGCTGATCCCCTGCCAGAGGCTGGCAAGTATGCCGAGTTCATGGGCAAGGGTGTCATCGAGTATGATCTGTCCAACATTGCCGAGGTGGAGGCCTACGAGGCGAACGAAGAGGCGCAGCGCCAGGCTCAAGCTTGAGTGCATTCGTAAAATATTTTAATATCTTTAACACACACACAAACACCATAGAAAAAAGAAAACGAAAAAAAAAACAATTGACGATTTGTGTGTAACATGTATTACGATGATCTGAAAGAGGCTTCCGGCCTTAAATTTTGTAGTCTGTAGTTTCGAGACGCATGCTTATATGTAAATCAACTGACATCAGCAGATGGAGGAGGCTTCAAATTGTTGAGCTCCATGAGAGAATAGTGAAATATAGACCTAGACCCTAAATGAGAAATGTGTACCTAGAAAGCAATCTAATGCGATTCGACGAAATTGTGACAAATACAAAGCGAGTGTAGTGCTTGGAGAGAGAGGAGTGAAAGAGAGAAGTAGTCAGATGTTCAGATGATAATGTTTAGAATTGGGGACTCACTCAAAAAAACAAAAATATCTATTGTATATGGGAAAAAGGGAAACGCTAAGCCCAAAAAGACAAGCATCCCTAAACACACTTGATACATATAAATACACACTGCATTCAATTCCAAGTACATATTTTATATTATATATACTACGATTTAAAACTCTATATCTCTAAATACTAAAAACAAGTAAGCAAGCAAATTAATTAAACCAAAACATATTGTATAGAACGACGAATCGGTAAAGCTATTTACATTGCAAGAGAAACAACAACAACAACATCAGACAAACAAAACAAATTAATCTAAATGTTCTTTAATCGATTTAAATGTATTAAAACGCGAATTTGTGATCTTTAAACTGTTTTTGTTTTTTAGCTTTATTCTGTTTTATATATGAGGTCGACATAGAGCTATCGTGTGATCTACGCCATAAGCTACCTTCGTCACCTTGCCATTGATGGCCGCCTTAAAGGGAAAGAACTGATCCTTCTTGTGGCCCAAGCCCAAGTGTCCAAATCGATTCTTGCCCCACATAAATAAGTCGCCATCCGAATTGACAGCGCCCATGTGAAACACTCCACAGCCAATGGACACCACGGTGGTGGCATTGCTGAAGTCATTGCGTCCGAAGAGCGGTGGCAACAGATGTTGTGGCCTTGAAGTCTGTTCCACGAAGGGACCAAAGCCCAAGATGCCATAGCCCCAGGTGTAGACCAGGCCCTGATCATTGAGTGCCATGCAAAAGGAGCCTCCCGCAGCCACATCTTTCACCTTGCCAATGCCTTTTGTCAGCTGCAGCGCCCGCGGAGAGTTGATTTGCATTTCGGCATCTGGCGAATCGTCCAGCTGACCGTACTCCGAGTTGCCCCAGCCAAAGACATCGCCATGTTCGTTCAGGGCCAGCACACAGTCTGAGGCGCAAGCAATGCGCACAATTCGCTCCTTCTCGATGTCGCCAGCAATCATTGTGATGACTCCAGCAGAGTAATAATTGCCCTGCCCTGTCTGGCCATCGGCACCCCAGCCACAAGTATAAACTTTGCCCAGCTTAGTCAGGAACATAGTGTGATCCTGCCCACACTCGACGCTTACGATCTCATCCTGCTCGCCACAGATGTCCGTCTGTGGTATTCTGTGTATAACCGCACTGCGCGTGTAGCATTCATCTTCGATGATTGGTCGACCACATTGGCCATAGGAATTGTTGCCCAGCGTGAACACTGCTCCATTCTGGGTGACTACAACGAGATGAGCTCGTCCAGCGGACATACTGCGTACCTTCATCCCCTCATCCGTGTCGCCTGCCTCTCGTGGCAACTTTATGGCCGTAGGATAGATGATGATATCGAGATTGGCGGGTTCCTTGCTCTTGGGCTTAGGCTGCAAGCCCAGCTGGCAGTCTGTGTTGAGGCCACTACCGAAAAGCGTTTCGCCGTCAGAGCGATTAACGGCGTAGGCTGTAAAGCCGTAACCAGTAGTTACATCGGTTATATCATTGTTATTGGAGAATTGAAGCCTCGTTGGATGATGCACCATTTCTGTGTAACGTTCCTGAGCCTTCTTGATGTTCCTCTGCAGGCCGAGGGCTCCGGTTTCCTGAAAACCCCAAACATATACGCGATTCTCATGTGTCGCCGATATTTTGGGTTCGTAATCTGAAATTGAGTAACCGAAATTAAGTCAAACAAACGATAAATACAAGTGGGTGTTTTACTCTTAATCTTGGTGGTGTCTTGACCCAGGACAACGCGCTTTGACTTGGCTGTGTAGGAGCGGCTCAGCCGCGGAATCCACAGCTTTCCGCTCTTCAACATTTTAAAGTTTAACTTAACATTAACAAGAATTAAATTCTGCGTGTTTTGATAACGCTATCCGTGCATCGATTTATTTAACATATGCATCGTGGTGTGACCGAAGAATTGATTTTTATAATACAATTTTTAAATTAAGGAGATATACCAAAAAAACAGTCTGTCTAATAATTGTCACCTGGTATCACTTTAAACTATATGTCGGTATATTTTTCCAATATAATATTGCTTATTACTTTTAAAGATATGTAGATGTTTGTTTACTTACTGATTTCTTCGAATTCAACCCAAGTTAATATAAAATCTTATCTAAATACAGCTATCGATAATCGCACAATACGTGGTATCGATGCCACAGCTGTTTCGCAAAACTACTCAATGCAAGCAAATAATGATATCGATGTGGGCGACATCAAAATACTATCGAAATTGTAGAGAGCGACGAAGAAGTTGCTCCGGTAAAACTGCTTAATAAAATTGATAATTTAACGCGAAATCTTACTTAAAAAGTATTTAATTGCATTCACTAAATGCACTAAAGTGCGGTTGCGTTCTAAATCGATACGGAAAGTGTACAAATTCAAGAAATTCGTTAGTTTTGTGTAATTTTCATTTGGGCAACATACATAATATACACATACATACAATTCATACGTGAATACAACGGCAGACACACAAACGAACAGATGTACACACATAATGTACTTTTAAAGTGTATTATTATTACTGTGAACGTCGTGTAAAGAGTGCAATACACTTTTGCTAAGATTTTAAATATTGTTTGCTGCGTGTGAAGAAAGTGCATTTTTACATGAGTGCTTCTGCTGCTGCTGCTTCACAAAGGGCTGGGGCCGTTGGCTGCTGCTAGGAGTTGCCTTACGTCGCCGTCTCTGCGCTGTCGTCGTTGCCGTCGCCAAAACTTTCGTCTCCGGTAGGTACACACAAAATATACGGCTGCTCCTGTTTAGCTCCTGTTTTGTCTCTCTCTCGCTCGCTCTCATTCACTCTCTAACTCGTTAGCGACACTCTCTCGCATTTGTTATGTTTGCTTTGCGCTCTCTCTGCTCTTTCTGTCACACCACTTACACATCGCATTGCTAGCGGAGCGAAGTTTGCATAGCACTCTCTTCACCACCGGCCAACGGTACTTGCCAGGACATACATACATACGCGATGTGCATATGCATATGCATGTCTCTGCGTGCGCGGATGTGTGTTTGTGTGTGTGTAGGTGTTATGAATTGCGCATCTGCTGTTCTCTTTGCACTGCTTTGGCCATCTTCATCTTTCACTTTCTCTCCCTCTCGCGATGGGTGTTGTGCACTACAACCCCCAAAGCGCGCTCTCTCTCTTGCTCGTGCTTGGTCCACGCTTGGGCTTTTGTAACTCTGATTTCGTTTTTTGGTAACTATGTATGTCCGGAATACCGCCCGTGGCGATATGTGTCAGCAATCTGTTCGGCTCTCGCTCCCTCTTCCGCCTTCCGCCCCCTTTCAATAAACAACCACCGCTAGCGCGACTCTCGTTCCACAATCCACATAATTCAGCATCCACATGGCACAGGTCGCTCTCTACTCGATACTCTCGAGACCGAAGACTGGAGAATGATAGATAAGCTGATCCCATATTGACTTCGCTCCCAAGATTTATGTTTATATGTAGTTCTGCTCTGTGGCTGCCCTTTTGCATCGCCCCTTGTCAGCAGATAACGCAACGTCTGCTCTATTTTCTGTGATTTAAGAGCTTGTCCCCATTCCAATCCCTCCCTGTCGCCTTGTCTTCCATTTCTCCTTCCCCTCTGCTTTGTTAGTTTTCAATTTGTTTCAATAAGTTTGGGGCCAGTTTTGAGTGTTTCTTGATATGCTCACTGCGTCTTCTCCGTGTTTGTTGATTGGAACGAACACACTTCCGCCTCAAGCCCCCGCTTTTGTAGCATCCCCTTGGTGGGGCAGGCGGGCAGGCAACAAACAACTTTCCGCCTCATAAACTCGACGACTCGAGCACGTGCAACTCTTTCAATTTCTCTTTGACGAACTGTCTCCAAAAGCGACGCCACGCTACCTTGGCCATGTCACTTCCCCCGCCCCTAATATCAACAACTAAGCAGTAAACACAGCGTGACAAGCTTTTCGTAGCTTCGCACAGCAGTTCAATGGCCATAAATAGAAACCATCCAAGCGCAGCCAAGTCAGCTGCAGCTCTGCCCCTGTCCAGCTGATGGCCTTGCCATAGTCTCAGTCTCAGTTTCAGTTGTCAATTTTTGGCCCTCTCAAAAGTCAATTTAGAGTTCGAGTTCTTTGCCTTGTCATTCAGTTATGCTCTCAGCTTTCTCTCGAGTGAAAACTAAGACTGAAGTTGATGCGAAGTTTGCGGAAGAACGAATCATAATTAGTTGTTTGTGTCAAAACAATCAAATAAAAACGAGTAAGAAAGCTACAGTCGGGTGTACACGACTGTCAGATACCAGAAACGCATTTTAGGGTTCAATTCCATTCATTTATTTATTACAAAATATAAATATTAAATGCATAAACAAAACTTTCAAAAATCACTGATAGTGAGGGGAACAAGTATATGTACATTATAAATTCTCCCAATTAAACATTTGTTCACTGTTTTATTCATATCATACTATTGCGTTTAATTCATGGTGTTTTTTTCTCTCTAGTTTACGACTTAAATTATAAGCTATGAAATCGATACGTTTTTTTTTTTTAAATTCCACACTCTTTTAAACGGTCGCAAACACCATTTTACCATTTGGTTACCGGGTATATAAATATGAAACTTTCGTCTTCACTCGCTCATTCCCATGTCGCATTTTCCATTTGCGTTGGCAGAGGCAGAAAGAACGCTTATCGGTGATGACAACATTTCCATTTCATGGTAAAAAACTCAAATAGCTTATGAGTAGGCAACCTGGCTGGCACATTGAGCTTAAAAGCGACCTTCAACTCGAGACGAAACGAAACGAAACGTTGACTTATTGATCTTTAATTATTGGCCATTTTGTGTGGTCTACGATATTGACATTGACTTTTCTTGGCTTTTTGCCTTGCTGCCAACAACCTTTAGACGCCTCCAGCTCTCTAAAAGTCACTCTCTTTCTCTCAATATCCATCTCTTTATCTCTTTTACCTGCTGGGTCAATTACGTAAACAAATAGCTTATATTCTTATAGTCTTTGCTAACAGACAAATGCGAAAGCCAAATTTTGTTGGTTTGTCTTTGTCAATAGTTTCGAGCAGTTCCAATTTCAATTCCTGTTCGTGACTCATCGACATCAACATCGACGCAGACACAGCCACAGCCCCAATCTTGAATCTCAGACAAGCTTTGAGCTGGTCTTTGACAGTGGACAATGCGATGTTGTGATTGTGGAATCAAAGCTCAATGCAATCAATTAAAAACTCGTCCTCGATTGGCTTTTGATACCCGTTACACAGATGCAAAATGAGTGTAATAGACAGAAGATGTCTGCTTTAAGCTTACAAAGCAAAGAGCAAAAAAAATTATTTCGATTCGAACTAAATTTCACAATAATTATTCTTTTTTAATGAAGTATTCTTTGCATTGGAGTTTCAGAAGTTTATGAGTTAATACATTTCTTTTGAAATAAAATTTGAAGTCAATAATTTGCTATGTGGAAAATTTCAATCTCAACTCTCAATTTGTAATAAAAACAAAGATATTTAGGCTTTGGGTATCAGCGTTATAATAATAATCACAAACAAAAAAAGATTATTAAAACGGGTATCTCATAGTCGAGCACTCTAAATGTAGTTGTTTTTGATGTTTGTTGAATTCAATTTGGAATTGTTGGCCCCCCTTTTGAAGCTCTATTTACCATTCCACCATTATCATTATTATCATCATCATCCCGCACACTTTGAACTGCTCTCTCATATGTTATATCCTTGCCCGATGGTCCGTTTTCTGTTTTCAATTATGCGAATTATTTATTGTGTTTAAGTTGAACCATTAAAGTATATAGACAATTTAATACTACTCTCTATTATTGCTACTAAGTTTGGCATTTGCACTTAGGTCTTGTAATGGCTTTAAATGCTTTTTTCACAGCTGCTTCTTTGAGTCACACACCCACACACACACATATTACAACACCCACATACACATATACATTCTCACAACGCTTTGTTTTTATTATATTTATATTTGACTCGTTTTTACGTTTCTCTTTTTCACGTTTGTTTGTTTGCATTCTCGTCGCATTCGTAAACGTTTCATTTGCGTGCTCTGCTGCTCCCACAACACAACACGACACGACACCAACAACTACAACTACAACTACAACAACAACAACAACACAATCACAACGAACAACAACAACGATAACGATAACGACAACTGAAACAACAAATGCAGCCAAAGTATGCATTGGCAAGTGGAAGCAAGATGCAGCATCAACAGCTCCAAGACTAACACGAACAACATCAACATCACCAGCCACTCACCATAAACCACAACAAACACCATCATCATCAATATCATCATCATCTAGAAGAATAACTTAATCATCAAAGCAAGTACAATTTGTTGCTATTGCTGGCTGTTCATGCTTTCCTTTTGCTAATTGCCGTTGTTGTCATCCTTGTTGTTGTTGTTGTTGTTGTCGCTGCCATTTGAAGTAGAAGAAACTATTGAATCACACGTAGTCGTGGCCTTAACTGGCCAACTCAACTCAATCAACTCTCGATAGGAGCAGCAGCAACAGCAGCCGGGCCAACGAACGGCGAACGGCCCACTGAGGAGGCCACAGTGGAATGTTGGAATATCCACAGCGATTTGCACGCAACATCCCCAACTCCTCAACGGACAATAGCAGCAGCAGCAACAACACAGCTGGGCAGCAGTATCCACCGCAGCTGCCACAGCATCAGAACTATCAGAGCACCTCCTATCGCTCCCAAGCACCCGGCTCCTCCTCGCCAGCGCATCATCAGCGTCAATCGTCAGCAGCGACGCAGGCGCAGGCACAGGCGCAACATCATCGCACACTGTCGACAGCATCCAGTTGCAGTGCTCAACACAAAAGTGTGACCTTCGGCCAGCCAGCGTCAACTGGCGACTACAGCAACGGCGGCAGCAGCAGCGGTAACTCCAGTTGCAGTGCCGCTGGCAACGCTGGACCACAATCAATGGCGGGCAACATGAAGCACGGTGAGAATGAAAAAAAAAACTCAAGAATACAAAATACAGATATCTCAAATTAACACATCGCGAATCCCCCCCCCCAACTTTTGTGCACAGGAAAATCTCAAGAAGACGTCTGCTATGTGGTGGCCAAATACGATTATGCTGCCCAAGGCGCCCAGGAGCTGGATCTGCGCAAGAACGAGCGCTATTTGCTGCTCGACGATTCCAAGCACTGGTGGCGTGTCCAGAACAGTCGCAATCAGTCCGGCTATGTGCCCAGTAACTATGTGAAGAAGGAGAAGCCCTCGCTCTTCGACAGGTGCGTTTTTACATTCGAGTTGATAGTTGATAGTTGATGCACTTTACCTTCTGACCAACAACCGATTGAGTAAATCCAAAAAAAGTGTCATCGTCAACATCATCATTGTCATCATTATACTAGTTACGAATTCAAACTAAAAATTTAAGTATTCTTTTTATTCTGATTTCAGCAGTAATAAGACAACCCCCCAAAAAAAAAGAAAAGAAAAAAAAAAGAATCTGTCGAGTTTCCTACTTTTGCTTTTTGATTACGATTCACCTCTCACTTATTCAATTATCTCGTATCCATTTACGTATTTAGTGAATTATATTGTAATTAATTTTGAAACGCTTTTAGCTTTTGTATTCTACAGTAAACAAATTCTATTTTCTGTTATACTTTCCAAGTAGAACTTCTTCCCAAGCATGATCTCCGCCCACACTCACACACACACACCTACATATCTATGTATCTATCCACCCTAACAATCTATCAAGTGTTGAGCCCCAATCGAACCCTATCTATTATGGCCCTCCCACCCCGTATTTTAGTCGTATCTGCAAGCTAACTCTAACTAATCCCGAATTTTTAAAACACTCTCAATCTGCCTGTCTCTTGTAGCATCAAGAAGAAGGTGAAAAAGGGCTCCGGGTCCAAGACACTTCCCAATTGTTCGCCGTCGCGTCAAATCGAGAGTCCAACCATGTCGCGACGTCTGCCCCCCGATCCATCGGAGGCCATTGGCAGCGCCATTGTGAAGTACAACTATCAAGCGCAGCAGCCGGATGAGCTATCGCTCACGAAAGGCACCCGCATCCTCATACTGGAGAAGTCAAATGATGGCTGGTGGCGTGGCCAGAGTGGCAACTCTGTGGGCTGGTTCCCCAGCAATTACACAACCGAAGATTGTGATAACGATGGCGAGATACACACCTATGCCATGGCCGAGAATGTGCTGGACATTGTGGTAAGTTTTTAAATTGAGAAACTTAAGAAAAGAAATTAGGTAAATATGCACTCTTCCATTTTCAGGTGGCGCTCTACAGTTTCACGTCGAATAACGACCAAGAACTGTCGTTCGAGAAGGGCGATCGCCTGGAGATTGTCGACAGGCCCGCCTCCGATCCGGATTGGTACAAGGCACGCAACAACCAGGGCCAAGTCGGTTTAGTTCCACGCAATTATCTACAAGAGTTAAACGACTACTTGGCCACGCCATATCGCAACACCAGCGGCAATGCTGGCAATGGCAACCAGCAGGCCGCTAGCAACGGTGCCAACTCCAGTGGCAATGGAGGCGATTCCATGGAGCGTCGTAACGAGGGCAACAACAAATCCTCGCAACCATCACAGCCCATCGAGCGTCCCAATTTGGCGGGCAAGTCGTGGTACTATGGCGCAATCACGCGCAGCCAATGCGACACCGTGCTCAATGGACACGGCCACGACGGTGACTTCCTCATCAGAGACAGTGAGACTAATGTGAGTAATAGGGCAATAGTGCAATAGTGCAATGCAATAGTCACGAAGATGATATTCATTCGCAATATGCATTCTTTTGATTGTACAGATGGGCGATTACTCGGTTTCCCTCAAGGCTCCCGGACGCAACAAGCATTTCCGTGTGCACGTCGAGCAGAATATGTATTGCATTGGACAGCGCAAGTTCCATTCGCTGGATCAGCTCGTCGATCACTACCAAAGAGCGCCCATCTACACAAACAAGCAGGGCGAAAAGCTATATTTGGTGCGCTCACTGCCAAAGGCCAATGGCACGTAAATTGAGAGCACAACACAACTGACGTCGGAAGCATCTCATGAGAATAGCGCATAGAACATTACTACTCGTAATCTATAAAATAATACTACAACATACAACAAAAAAACAAACAACTGGAAAAACAAAGGCAAACAGCAAACATGGAAAAAGATACATACTTTAAACTACAAAAACACATAATGCGGTGCAGCTTTATCGAAGAGAATGTAGTGTATTTGAGTTAGGCTTTTGGCAAATATCGCGACTATATGTCTGTATTGTATATATAAATCGGTTGGTTAAGTGCGATTAATTCGATCGATTTGATTAATTCGTTAATTCCTTGTGTCTCAAGCAACAACAGACTTTTTGTACTTTTATAAAATTACATACATATAAATATTAACGATTAATTAACGCTTCTATTGCCATTGGCATTGACATTGGCCAGCTTCAAATGTCTTTTTTATGTGTATTCCGTTTGATTTTGAACAAGATTTAAAGTAAAGCACAAGAACGAAATTCTAGATGTGAACATGCATTACACAATTACGATACTCTAAAATACGATATTCCAATAACAATGTTGTAGCAGGTCTGCTTTTAAAACCCCAACACTAAACACATTATGTACTTGATTTCTAATGTAGATCTATATAAAAAAAGATAGAGAGAGAGTGAAGTGAAGTGAAGTGAAGTGAGCAGCCAATTGTCTATTAACCGAGCGTATGTGTATTTTGCTAGTGCTTTGTAAACCTATAAAATGCTCACCCTAGGGCTACAATATATATATATATATATAGATATATATATGATAATGCCGCATATACCAAAATCATACCGATACCTTTGAGTATGTAAATATATAAGCGGAGCTACCGCAACCCAAGAAACCTAAACCACCAGCAGCCGGACACTGTTTCAGACAAAAAAGAAGCAAACAAAGAAGCTTGGTTTCTGGGCCACACACACAGAGAAACAGAGAGGGAAAGAAAGCGATAAGGGGAGAAGACATCACTATCACTACCCACACAGTCATTCTTGTTATTACAAATTTAACTATCATCTAAACGATATAATCATAATACAAAAAAAAAAACAAAAAACAAAACAATAATATCTACAACAGCTGTTCTAGCCGCATAATTAGTATAAACATAATCATCGTACGAATCACAATGAGAGAAAGAGGTAACCTCAGCCCTCCCCTCCCCGACCCGACCCGAACCGACGCCACCACAACACCGAACCCCCAATCCCCAGCCCCTATAATATTTAAAAATAATATACATACAGTTGATGATGATGCAATGCAATGCTAACCTAAGCACACCTTCACATACTTGATGTATACACATTATTATTTATATTTATCATTACTCTTAAACGTATACTTCGTATAAACTCGACTCTACTCTACTCTACTATAATTTACTTCTTATTTATTGATAAGTAGAAACACAGCGATTCCAGCTTTAATTTTGTTTAATTATTTTACATTTTGTTTGCCGTTTTTTCTTTGATTTTTGATTATTATTATTATTGGTTTTGTTTTGATTTAGCTTAAGTAAAAAATAGAGGAGGAGGAGGAGGACAGTGAAAGGATCACGATCATCGATCGGGATCGGGATCACTAATGGGCGGTTAGAGCTTGATGCTTTAGATGGGCGCTTGGAGATGGATTACATCCATCTCAATCGATGATGATGATAATGGAGTTTAAATGACTTTCGACTTTATTTCATATGCGAATTTTTAAATATATACATATACATATTAATATAAAGATTAAATAATTTATAGTAATTTAAACAATTGCTAAACCACAACTAGTACTAAAAAAAGAAGATGAGAACAAACTAGAAATTATACCGAAACGGAAATGAATAAAAATACATCAAATCTATATTGAAATTATTGTTATTTTGAGTTTAAAGGAAAAAGGTTTGTAAGCAGAAAACATTAATCAGAAGTCTGCAAATAACAAAATTGTAAACTCAAATGCTCACTATGGAAGCTATACACACACACGTACTTATGCTAAGCCTCTAGCTGCAGCGAAAAAAATGTTCCCACGAACAAACACACACACACTGCACTGCAGCTGACCACACATAACCACACGCACATGACCTGCACTCTAACTAGTGAATGCTCATCAAATGACGTCACACTCTCCCAAGTACGCTCTCACTGAAGCTGTCTCAGCTGCAGCTCAAGTCTATTTAATATAGCGCGCTTTAAGTTCTGCTGCTTGCTGCTCACTTCTGTTCGCCTAGTACTTGGGCTGTTAATTTAGTCGACTTGGCCGTTCGCGGTGCTTCGATTTTCGAATGCGAGTGACGATGTCTGCAATGATGTATGAATGTAATGATGTAACTATGTAATTAGGAATGCGGTGGTGATAATGAATCATCATTTCATACTCGATCGAAGCAGCGCGAACCCCTAAAATTCAAGCCAATTTCGAGCAAAATACCAGGCCAACAGAAATGAGTAGCAGGCTGCATAACCAAATTTGAGTAAAATGAAATCGGGTTGAGTGCGCTGTGCGAGAGAGTGAGAGTAAGATGGCGGCTGAGTAACTTTTTGAGCTTAACTTTGAGTGATCGTTAAATTTGAATTTTTGCACTCAAAGCAAAATTGGTCGTTAAATTTGAATCTCTGCTGCTGCCTATTAAATGATGATTTAATTTAATTGATTTGTTTTTTTTTCGGACTATCACAAATAAAATTAAATACGCTTGATTGGTTTTCATTGTTTTTATTGAAATTTGTAATTTTAAATATTCTTTAAGGCTTCGATAATGTTTTACATGTTAAGGCTAAAAATGGAAAAATTCTTGCTTCTTATTGGACTTGGACTTGTTTAGGTCAGTAAATAATGAAATGAATGCATTACTTATTGTATGTACATACATGTTGTATCCAGTAAGCCATATGAAATATACATATACATATATAGATATCTTTTCTGCTGTATCGCAATTAACAAACTTTAACTTTGTGTTGTGTTGTGTTGAGCAAACTCTAACTTTGTTCTAGGTGTGTGTGTATGTGCGTGTGTGAGTTTATGTGTGTATTATGGATTGATAACAAGAAGCATATTAAATTTAGGTACAAAAGCATATGTGTACTACATATTAATATTATTATTATTGATAAGTTTATATGGTATATGCATGATATTATTTTATGATTACAAGTTTAATCAACAGTTCCATAATCTTATTAAGGCCACACAATCAATAGCTGACGATAGCTTTTCTTAAAATCAAACGAATCAGGAAATTGTTAAGAGAGCTAAAAGGATGCAACGAACTGAATGTTTTGTTCCTCTTCTGATTTCTTTCGACTTGTAAAATGTACGAGTACACAAATAATAAAACGTGTAACGAAACGAAACGAAACAGAACAGAAATAACCCAATTCGGATAATAAATCTGATGATGCTAGTATTAGAACTTACAATTAATTGTATTAGTAGTTTCTCTTTCGTTATAAATATTATTTATATGTATGTAGTTTAAGTTAAGCTAACACGACAACTGATGCTCACATGGAGAAGATAAATTGTAGTTTTACAATTAACTCTTTTTTCGATTTAGTTTTCGTTTTCATTTTCATTTTAGTTGTAGTTTAGTAAAAAGTCTATAGATGCTAAAGGCAACGTTAAATACAAATTTTTTTAGTTACTCGCAAATCGTCTATGTATATATATATATATGTTTTTGGAGGCGACACAATTGCTCCGCCGTATAAATATATGCATGTAGAGTTAGCTTGTAAAAGAATATATATAGATAGATATATATATATATATTGTACGATCTTGCCCCATAGCTGGGGTCCTTCAGCATGTACATACGCATGTTCAGAGTGTGTGTATGCATAAACCTTGTTTTACTTGTAAATTACTAGATAGCTATTGTTCGTAAAATGGACTAATTTCGGTTCACTTTTCACTTTTGATGTTGGTTTTGTTCAGCGGCTTTTCTCTGCTCCTCCTCCCTCCTTTTCTCCTCCTCCTCCTCTCAACGCCTCAGCCAAGTCGTGTGGTGCTCCTGCTCCTGATGCTGCTGATGATGATGATGGTTCTGGTCCTTCGTCCCGCCAATCGAGTCTGAATCTCATAAGAATGGATTATTCGTGTTGATGGCGCCGCTAGCCTGTTGAGCCATATCAAAATACAAAAATAATGTTATTTGAATGTGGTGCTGTGGTGTAAAGCGTAAATTCTAGCTATCAACTTACCGCAAATGGGTTGTTAAAGGCGCCGTTAATGCCACCAGCCATCACTGGAGCTGGCTGCATGCTGCCAAAGCCGCAGCCATTGGGCAGACCCTGGGCGACGGCAAAGCCGTTGTTGTTAAAATTAAAGAAACTCGCGTGCGGCAGCTGTTGATGGTGGCCAAGAGTTAGCTGCTGGCTTCCAGCCTGAATTGGGCTGCTGCCATAGCCATTTGGTATAAGCGTCAGCTGTCCATAGAGATTCTGCTGCTGTGGCTGTGGCTGATGATGTGCGCTGTTGTTGGCCTGGAATGGATTCACCAAGTGCCCATTGCCGTTGAGCAACTGCTGCTGCTGTTGCTGGCTCTTGAACGGATTGGCATTAATGTTGCTGCTGCTGTTGTTGTTGCTGTTGTTGTGGCTGGCAGCAGCTGCAAGACAGAGAGAGGATAATTAGTTTTTATTTCATCTCAAGCGCATTGTAATCCAAGTTCAAGCACTCACCAACACTGCTGAAGGCGTCTGCCATGTGCATGTTGCCATTGGTTGGCGTCGGTTTCGGCGTCGGCGTCTCTGTGGCAACCGCTTCGCTGGCCTTCAACTCGCGCAGCTGCTCGTCGAGGTCCTTGAGTGCCGCATAGCGGTCCTCGCTGGGCGCACTGCTTCCCACTTGGGCTCCCTTGGGGCTGTTGTGCGACTGTTGGCCAAGTTGGCTGCTTTGTTGTTGTTGTTGCTGTAGAGTGGCGCCTGCAAAGGGAATGCGCACAAGAGTTTAGATTTAGCTATGTGCTTTTGACAATGTTTAAATGCAGCAGCTGGGATTCAAGTCAAGTCAACTCAAGTCAAAACCAAACACAAAACTAGCAACAAAACGAATAGAAACAAACACACAGTCTAAATAATAAATCAAAAGCCAAACAACAACGCAGGGGGAACTCAAAAACTTACTCCACGTAAAGAAAGGATTGTAATAGGCATTTAAAATGTTCGAATTCGAGTCGCTTTCTGCTGCAATTGGCGGCGGCGGCGGCGACGGCGGTTCAGGCTCCTCATAGCTGAACAAGGAGCTGCGTCGCGATGCGGGCGCTTCGGATGTGCTCGACGAGCTCTGCAGGATGTAGGGCAGAAAAGGATTCGTTGGCGTCAGCGTGCTGCTTAGCGCCGCCAGCGAATCCTCGCCAGAATCATCACAACTCAAGGACCACACGGACCGAGAGGAAGTCAGAGATGTGAAGGAGCTCTTGTAGGCGGCAGCAGCAGCTTGCTCGGGTGGTTTCTCTCTTTCTCTTTCTCTGGGCATTGACAGCTCTTGCCCGCTGCTCCAGAGCGAGTAGGTGGGCAGTGATGGCTCCTGGTGATGATGTTCAAATGGATCTGGGAAGAGGCTTGGTGTGCTGCAATCGCTCCAATTGAAATAGCTGGTCGCTAAGGGGCAAAACAAGGACGATAATTGGCATTGGCATTGATTGAGAGAGAGATGGCGCAAGTGAAAGCGCAGAAAACTTGATCGGCTATCGATTGCTGCTATTGTTGTTCTTGTTTTTGCGTATGTCAAGCGAGCGAGAGAGAGATTGAAGATCTACGCGAAATGCTCGATGATTGCCAAGCGTGCTAAGCGAATTTCGATTCTTGCAACATGTGGCTACATAGAGAGCTGTTGTGTCTTGTGTCGTGTGTGGCATGAACTGAAGTGGACAAACAAAACGAAAAAGAAAAGCTCCAATCACAGAATCACTCAACTTACCGGCAATGCCATTGTAAATGGGCGCGTGCTCAAAGTCGGCAAAGTTCTCTGTTCCATTCACATTCATATTCACATTTCCATTTCCATTGAGCAACTGTTGTTGCTGATGCAGATGTGCTGCTCTCAGGGGCTGCACCTTGGCATAGCCATTGCTGGAGGAGCTGACCGAACTGGCCGAGGAGACAGCCGGCGAGCCGGTTGAACGCGCCGAGTTCGAGGTTGCATCGAATATGTTGGCACTGCCAAAGTCTGCCACAAAATCGGATTCGCCGGCAAAGCCGTTGCTGGCACAGCTGCTCGTGTCCGAGAGCGCGCCTGTGGATGTGGAACCCGCACTGTTCAGGCTGCTGATCAAGCCCAATCCTCCAGCGGACATGTTGAAAGCATCCTGCTGCTGCTGCTGCTATGATGATGATGCTGCGGCCGACTGATGGCTGACGATGTCGTGGTTGTCGATGTGGATGGCGTCTTGGCACCCAAGCAGCCATTGGCAGCTGTGCGTTGGGCGGCGGGCGGCGTCAGATGGATGCTGGCATAGCCGTTGCTCGTCGAGATGTTTGAGGTGTGGTAACCGTTGCTCGACTTCAGATTGACCGCATTGGCCAGCGACTTTAAGGGACTCGCCGGCTCCAAGTAGTATCGCTTGCGCTCGTACTTGTCAATCATGAGCTCACGCTGATCCTGCTGCGGTGTGGCACGCTTCGGATCCCAGAGGCCCAGCCACGTTTTGGCGCACAGCTCGTTGCCGTGAGCCTTGAGAAAGTCGAGCTCCTCCTGTGTGAAAGTGGCCATCGAAATGGATTTAACACGATGTGGCGGCGTCAGTCCGCGACTGCAAAACACACAGAGAGAGAGAGAGAGATACGGTTAGAGAGAGGAAAGAGAAAAGTTCAAGAGGTGACCCGCTAAATGGGCGTTCGATTTCAGATAATTGCCACAATTAATTGCTGGCCTTGTGGTTGTTGTTATTGTATGTTGTTGTTGGCTAGAGAGCGAGTGCAATTAGAGCAACAAAGTGAAAAACGAAACCCATAAATGAAACTCTAAGCGAGTTTGCCTCGTCGTCTCTAGAAGCTAATTTCTGTTTTTTTCACGAATTTCCCAAACGAAACGGGCACAACTCGCAACACAGCAACACTTAGCAACAGATGTGGCATATGCATATATGCAAACACACACACACACTCACACACACATTGAAACATAGATATATGTATGTGTTATATTGAAGAAACTGGACGTTTCACATGAACGCTTCAGTGGCTCAGAGAGCCAATTCGTTATAGCAAACGAGACGAGACGAGCGAGGTAGCGAGGAGATGGACGGGGGATGGGAGGGAGGGGAGCTAAGGGGGGCGTGGAAAAGCGAGAGCTTTGAACAGCATTTTTGCATAGTTCTGATGACACGATAAAAATGCTGCTTCGCTTTGCAGACTCTCGATTCAACAACAACAACAACAACAACAGAGACATTCTCACTTGTGTTCTGCTGGGGAGAAGTAGATTGACTTCTCGCTTTAAATGAACTTGTCACCACATTGAAAATGGTGATGTTCTAGTGCCCCTTGCCACATGCCACTTGCCACTCGCAGCTGCTGCTGTCACTTGGTTGGCCAAGGGCCATTGTTTGATGCAATTGCCAACGAAATTCAATTTCCATTTCAATTTATGCCCTTTGCCGGAGAGTGAGAAACGCGACATCCTCGCTTCTCTCTCTCGCTGCTCTCTGGACACAAGTGATTCAATTAATGAGTGCACTTTGTGCTGCAAAAACTCGTATCACGAAGTCTGCGAACGTTGTCTCAATTAGCGTTCGCTTTAAGTGCTTTGGGAAATGCAGTCACGATTCGATTTCCGCCAGCTGTCGATTGATTTTGTTTGAGAGAAGAACCCGAGCGGAAATCCAGAGTAAGAGTCAAGGAACAGAGCAAACAAAGTAGCATCAGTCTTGACAAGTCTTCTCTACTTGTCTTGTCCACTCAAGTGCCTCAAGTGTTGAGGTGGTGGCAATGGCTGTTAGTTTGTTGCCATCTCTCAGTGTGTGTTTGTTTGTTGCAAGCACGCACACGCACTTCGTTAGTTGCAAGTGTAGTCAAGCTGCTGCACATTCAGCTATTTTTGAAATCCGAGTGAACACAAAAGTGAAAGTTGCCGCCGAGCAGCAACATGCCACGCCCACCGTTTACGCCAAGCAATTGGGGGGGAGGCGGCAAACAGTCAGTCAGTCAGTCTTTTCGAGTGGGGCAACAACAGTTGCGACTTTGACTGCTTTGTTAATGCGCTAATTGAAAGACAAGACACAAGACACAAGAGAGAGAAAGAGGCAGGGCAGTCAGCTTGAGGTTGCGCTAATAGCAGCCAGTCACCCACAGAGGTCTTCCACTTGTTACTCGCACTCGTCAAAGTCGTCGCCAGCCAACGTACTGTTTGTACTCTGCACCTCGCGCTAATTGAGAGAGACAGCGACCGTGTTGAGCGTCGTTTAACTAGCATCAAAAGTGTGTCATCTGCCAGCAACAGCAACAGCAACAGTATCTCGAGTCGAGTCACAGTGTTCTCCCAAGCAGAGACCAGAGTATTAGCATTAGTCCAGCCCCAGTTCAAGCGAACTGCAGCCTGCGATCCCTCCTTCCCCATTCCCTCCACCCATTCACGTCCAATTCCACATCCACATCCGAGTCTTGGCTGCGGAAAAACCGCAGCGTTAAAAGCTAAGGCATCAAACAGCTGTCGGGGTTTCCAAATCAGCGCCACATCTTTCGTGCTAGGCACAAGTGGATACAAAATTAAAACAAACACAATGCCAACCGACACACACACACATACAAGTACACACACACACACACCGCTCACAGTTTAAGCTTAGTTTAGTTGTTGTCTTTGTTTTGTTTTCGCAAAACTTGTTTTTTGCGCATTTTGCGCACTCAGCGTAAAAAAGGCACAAACAAAACAAAAGTCGTCGTTGGGTTGCGGCAAAATAGCAGCAACAACAACAACAATAACTCAAAGCGGCAGCAACAAATTTAGCGAAATATTATGCATAGCCAACAGATACAGATACAGATACATTTACACCACGAACGAGTGCAAAAACAAAAGAGAAAAGCGAGAGTGAGCGACTAAGCGATACCCTGGACATTAAATTGCTGCAAGCAAGCCAAAAGATACACTTCTCTCGTACTTTGATATACTTTTCTATCTTTGCCGTGAAACAGATACATTGTGTATCTTTTAAAACTACAAACTGACCGATTTGGCATACCCTGCCATAACTCGCTGCTGTGCGCGGTATAATAACAAAGGGGCACAGCAAACTCAGACCTACCACATGACGTTTAACGCTGACGCTGACGCTGACTCTATAACGAGCGAGTCAAGAAATTGTGCAAAGGCACAGCAATAGCAACAGCAACATCAGCAACAATAATGCGAGAACCAACACTTGACATTATCATAATTCAAAAAACAACCATTTGAAGAATACCTATGCGCAATTACGAGAAAGATAAAGAGGGAAGAAGGCGCAATTGATTTTCTGCTGCGACTTCGACTTCGACTTCGACTCCGGCTTCGAGTTTACTGAATGAGTAAACACAGCGCAAAATATTTAAACATTTATGTTTATTCATTCACTCAGCGAAATAGCAGTGAGTCATTAAAGAGACAGAGAGAGAGAGAGGGAGAGGGGGGCAACACAAACAAGGCAAGGCGACGACCGACTGCTGCTGATAACAAGCCAAAGAAATATGGCAATTAGTCAATTCTGAACAACAAAAAATAAAAACGCCAAACAGTCTCCCCCCTCTCTTCCCCCTCGCATCTTGACACCACTTTGCCAACTGACATTTTTGCGCAAATATTTCAATGTAACTTCTGGTTTTTCAGCCCAAACTGTTTTTCTTTTTTCGTTAGCAAGAAATCCAATTAGCCGAGCGAAACTTAAACGTCAAACGAGCAAACTGCAATTTTCACAACGTAAACGATGATGTTTAACTTAAAAGAGTTTATTTCTTTAAACTGAGTTGGCGAAAAACAGTTTTCCCTAAGGAAGAAATCTCGGTTACTTGTTTTGTTTGTATAATAGTTAATTCTGGATATCAAAACAAAGCAAAGTAAACACACACACTTCACTTCCACTTGCAAATATTGAGAGTTACGAGTATTATTGGCATTCGAGGTCGGTTCGATCTTTGGACACAATTGAAATGTGGCTTCGCTTTTAGCTTGGCTTGCAGCACTTTAAGCTTATTTGTCCATTATGTGAGAGTTTCAAGGTTGGGCAAACACTTTAATTGTGCTGAGCTGGCTTCAAACTTACTGCTGACTTGGACTTCGAATTGGAATCGGAATTGGAATCGGAGCTGAGAGTTTTGTGTTGACGAGCTGTTTGCTTTGATCACTGTGACGAACTGCGAGCTTGGATGTTAACTGGACACACAAAAGAGGCAAGCAGCAAGCTGACGACGAAATGCGTTGCAGTAATTCATTTCGCATTGGCAAAGTATTTGCGCTTGCTTGCAATGGCGATGATAAGTGGATGTCAAGGGGCGTTTTCATGTGTTTTTTTGTTTGCCCGTCCGACGTTGTTTATGCCTTGCATTAATATTGAAATTGTTATTGATACGTTCGTCGTGTTATTCGCGGAAATCAAGCTAGATCCCAGTGGACTTCTCCATCGTGTGTGTCACCCTTTGCAAGCGGTCATTGCCAGAGTCACGTGCAGTTAAAGATACAAAGATACAAACTGCTGCAGAGATACTTTCAGCTTAATTGAGAGACAAAACAAAAGACATGGCGTCGCTTTTGTTTTCGTGAGCTTATCAAACAGAAGGCAACAAGACAACAAAGATGATCGATGCGATGCGATGCGGAAGAAACAGACTGAGACCGAGACTGAGACTGAGCAGCTGTGACCTCAAAGTTTGGAAGTTCAACAACATTCGTCGGCGCCACTTGGGGGAGAAAGGAACCACGAGAGAGAAAGAGCATTCTGCAGAGCAATACTCTACTCAAAAATATGTGTACAAAACACAACACATAGTTATATACGCATTAAGCAAGTTTCAGTTTCAACCGCAATCAAGTGACACACAAGGCGAATATGAAAGCGACGGAATTGAGCGATTCCAAGTGCGATATGTGTCATAAGAACACGACTATGGAAATAAGTCTATACTCATATATACACAAATATATACACATCGCATATATGTAATATATACACTCAACACTCATAATTCCATGTGTGTGTTGTATCTGCAATCGCCTTGTAAATCAACTAAAATTGCGCCTAACTCGGAAACGCGCCCAGACCCTGTAAAATTTGTGGAGGCAAAGACAGCATTTGCATGCTCTTATTCTTAGAGCATCTGTCGTTACAGGGTATCTCGCAGTCAGTTGTGTTCTGCAGTTGATTCCGTGTGCCAACCGAGTGTAAAGATCTTTGCCATCAGTTTGCTCCAGACACGTCACTGGCGGGGGCCATAAACAACGAAACATGATGGATGGAGATAATTGTGGGGCACGTACCCAGAGAGTTGCAGGGTATTGACTCGTCCGCCACTTTAAACTGTGGCAGACCTAGACAGCAGCAGCACATTTCAAGGATAAACCAACGAAGCAACGATTGCTGGAATTACTTAAGCAAAAGCATCTCTGCAAGTGCACTTTCAAACACACACATTTATACGAGTATATCTTGGCCAATTCTAGGCAACTTTTTGCTGACCCAGTTGCAGCTCCGAACACTAAAATCGCAGCGCGTCATATTGCAGGCAATTCGATTTTTCACGTACGTTGCACAAATTTACAGACTCAACAGGGAGAAGGAGAAGGAAGAAGAAGAAGAGTACAGGGTATCAGCAATTAGACTACGCTAAACTGGCGGGAGAATATCTCACGCTGTTGTCAATATCAATGTCCGCCATCTGTGCTGCTGTCCGTCTGTCTGTCTGTCTGTCCGTCTGTCTGTCTGTTCGTTCGTTATGCGCGCTGTGTGGTGGCCACTTTGGCGCAGAGGCATCGAGCTCCTCCTTAACGTTGAAGGCCTTCTGTCAGTGTTTGTCGCACAATATAAATTCAACTTGGCATTGGCTAGAGGGTGACTACGAGTCTTGGGGCTGGGGGCATGGGCCAGGCGACTCCTAGCAGTGCCTCGTTGCTCTCAATGAATATTTTAATAATGTGACGCCGCCTGCTGCTGCTGTTACGACTGACTGACAATGGGGGTGGGAGGAAGGGGGGAAATGTGTTACTGCTGCTCGGTGCAGTTTGCTGGAAAAGCCTTGAGCTCTTTTGTTGCCCCCCCCCCAAAAGCTGAGCTGTCCGGCGCATGAGAAATGGCCGAGAGAACAGTGCTTGGTTGGCCCATTCAGCCACTGCGTGGGCCAAAAGCGTCCTCTGACCCTTGCCAATGAATGAGTGAGCAAATGACGTCGCCACATTGCGGCTCAGCCCAGCAGCCAACATCCATCTCTTTTGCCAACAAACAAACCGACATGGCAAATGATTTTTTGGCGTAATAAATCTCTTCTGCGTGGGCGCCTAGAGACCTACGCCCCACCCTACGCTCTCTTTTCGCTCTCCATGGGGATTCAAATATTGCCTCCCACATCCAAACATTGCCCGTCGAGTCGAGTCGAGTACTCCCTCTTAATTGGGCCTTACATTTGCATGAGTTGCCACAGCGAGGCAACAACGCGGCATCGGCATCAGCATCACATCACATCCAGCTGCGCCCTGGCGCCTACCACCCACTATTTCACCTCCTACCCTCCCCTTCCCTCCCTCATTGCATTGGAGCTTGTTTCCTGGTTGCCAGCTAGCAATTGGCGGCTGTTCGATGCCCAATCTGAATAATTCGCATTTGCTGAATGTTTTCGCACTCGAAATTGCATCAAGTTGTCGTCTGCCCATATTCCATTATTTATAGAATATAAATCTCGATTTCAAGGCGATGCCGCCACCAGCAAAACACAAAACAAAACCAATTGAAGTGCAGCGAGCGATAGTATTCGACTAGCAGATATCCTAGACTGAATAGCGCACAATTAATTGACCTTGATCTGATGTCGACTTATCAGCACTTTTGAATTTCCTGAATGTATATAAATAATCGGAAATGTTTGTAATTTATAATAGAGAAACTATGTGATACATTGGGATAATTCAATTACTTTTCGCATAGCAAATGCGCAAATAACAAACAAAAAAGAAAGCTTATTTCCAAGTTTGAAATAATTTTGAAGCTAAGCAAGTAGTTTCTTCAAAAACTTCTTCCAGATAGACCTCTTTGAGTTGCTTCCTGAGTACAGGGTATTCGAAATGAAACGAAACAATAAAGCAAACGGCGATTACAACAACGACACCTTCTATGCATTCGCCTCAATACCAAAGTCTACAGTCGCCAACAAAACTGCGCAATAATTGCCAGAGAGAGAGCGAGAGGGACAGACAGACGGCAAAAGAGAGCAGGAGCAAGAGGGAAAGGCAAATCGTGAACGAGAGAGAGCGAGGTGGGGATATTGTTTGGATATTTACTAATGTTGAATTCTATTCAATATGCGATTCACATTTCCCTCGTATTAATAAATGAAGGCATTAAGTATGCAAGTTTGTGTGAGAGTGTGATCAGCTGAGTGAATTATCAGCTACACGGTGCTCTAACAATACCAACAACAACAACAACAACAGCACTAGACTTCTTCCTGACAAAACGAGGAAAAGCTCCAACAAAAAGAGTCATTTAAGTGTTTATATGTGTGTGTAAAAATAGCTAAGAATTCTACACAGAAATCATCGCTACACATTGTACATAAATATATTTGTATATATATAAATGTGCATATATGTATATATTTAAGTATAGATACATGGGGTATATTTCTACCCGAGATTCATACAACACAAACACACACACACATAGATGACTATTTAATTGCCATTACGCGTCGCGTTTTCGTTGTTTTTTTATTTTTCTTAGTTTCCTTTTGCTCGTGTGTCCGTTTGTTGTTTTGGTTTTGCTTTTTTGAATTGTGAGTTGTTTTCTTTTGCTGTGCTTTGCTTTGGTTTGCTTTGCTTTGCTCGGTGGCAAACGTAAACGTAAAACGTAAAAGGGCCACTACAGCTGACACCACTTGGTGAAAGTCTGCCCCCGTCTCCCTTCGTTCCCCTTTCGACCCCATTCAACTGCCGCACTTAACCGTCATTCGTGTTGCGACGTGTTCATGTGGTTTCATAATCGAAAATTTACATATTCATTTGACCACAAGACGTGCAGCTGATTATCACACACACACACACATACACACATAGAGATGTATGTGTAGTTGTCGTGTACAAGCTGGCAGTGATTTTTTTATCACCTTCTTTTGGGTATTTGTCAGCTGGCAACAAACAGGAACACGACGACTCAGTAGGCTAACGAAGAGTGGGCAGCAAGAACAAGCCAGACTGAGAGACAGAGATAGCAAGAGTTGCAGTTACAGTTACTCTTAATCGCGTTTGCGTCTCTGTCTGTTTTTGGGCTGCGATGACGCACCTGAGAAAGTAGCGCATCCACAGAGTAAGAGGAGGTCATGGCAGTCACTCAGTCCGTCATTCTGTCGCTATCTCTATCACTCTCTGTCGCAAGTCTTCTCTGAATGTGTGATGTGCATATGCTGCGGCTTTATCTAATCAACAAGTTTCTTGGCAGCACTTCCACCAGATGTTGCTGCTCGAATGAGATTGAGGTGCAACAATTTGTCTGCAATTGCCATTGCCACAGCAACAGCCACAGCCACAGCAAAAGTGACTGCAACTGGCCCAAAAATATGCGCAAAAGCCGCTTGACAGGTTCGCCTTCCCCTTTGCTTGTCCCCTTCCCATTGCCGGCCGGTCTTCAAGCCCAAACCTTAGACCGTCGTGTCGTTGAATGGCAGTTCCTGCTCTCTTGTGGTTGTTGTTATGCCCACACAGTCAGACAGATAGAGACAGAGAGAGAGAGAGAGAAAAAGAGCAAGGAGGAGGAGGAGGCAGGAAACATTGTAGCATTGAACATGCACAACAATTTTGTCTTGGACTTTGAGTTTCGAGTTCGAGTTCCTTTTGTTTGCCTGCCGCTGCTGCAGCAATGGAATGGCGAGGCATGAAGGCATGACAGCCTGTGGAGGGAGTGCTGTGCAATGCAACCAAGTGGAGTTGTAGTCGCAGTTGTGTCTGCTGTCTGTTCTCTGTTGTCATGCCAAAAGACCCAGGCAGAGACCGATGCAGAGGCAGAGGCAGAGGCAGCGACAGCGACAGCGGCATTTATGCGGCTTTCCATTTACATAGTCGTAATACATATTTATTTCTCCTGCTGTTTACTGTTGCAGCTTGACACAACTCACAGAGGGAGTCTCACTGCAGTTGGCAGTTGTTGCTAAAGGAGCCACAGCCTGTTTCTCGAATGAGTCATCAAGTGTGTCCACAGCACGTAGAAGGAGCAATCTGGGGTCAATTTATGCTATAGCAGCCCTTTCGATAGCAGCGATAGGCCGACAGATCGATAGGCAAACGAGTGGCAATCGAGCCGATGACAGCGCCCGCATGTAGCCCAATTGAAGCGCAGCGGTGTCGCCTCCAAATGCGAATACAAGTACCAAGTACTTGCCTCGTATTCTCATGTGTAGTTACTGTGGAATCTGGGGCACAATCTGCGTGGAATGCAATATGTGAAAATGCACAGCTGGCCACAGCTCAGCTCCATCTCCCTTCTCGCTCGCTCGCTCGCTCATTGCGGAAGCATTCAGATTGAAAGCAATCATGTAATGAAGAAGCGAGCTATGAGAGATGGGCATGAAATTCAACATGAGATCGGAATAGAAATTGGTATAGAAATTGGAACTGCGATTGGAAGTATGAGCTCAGCTCACTCGGGCTGCGGAAGTGCGTAAATCAAGTGGAAGCAAGCAAGGGGGAAAAAAATAAACTCCCAGGCTCTATTAGGAGATGACCTCAATTTGCATTTAATCGCATAAAGTGCCAAGTGCTGGGTGCATAGTTAACTTGTTTACCGCTCGACTGCCAACTGAGCGCATAAATCAAAGGCAATTTGTCGATTAGTTGGCGCTTAGCAAGCGTGGCAAGGACAAAGAGCTACAACTCACAACTTAAGACTTGCACGCCACCCGAAATAGAAACGCCAAACGCCAAACGGCAACGACAATGCTAAAATAATTTCATTCGAATTTGGCCAAAAGTGGCTGCCATTTTACCGACAATTGAAAGTTTTTTCTCCGATTTGCATTTCCAAATTGGAAGCTTGACTGGCAACTACAGAAATGAAATTACTTTCGCTTTCGCTGTCGTTGCCGTTGCCGCGACGTTGTCGTCGTCGTCAGTTGTTGGGGTCGGTCATTGCATTGCGGTCAATCGAAATTATCGGGCATTCATACGATGCCCCCTCGAATGCATCTTATCGCTATCGATAGGTAATTTGCACATAGCGCAAGGGAAAAAAATATGTAGATAGACAAAGAGCTGTTGTACTTACAGTACGCCAGAGCAGCGTGTGCAGACAAAAGAGCCAATAGTCATGTTCACGTAGGTGGGCCCCTTCTGGTTGCAGTCGAAGCACTGACGATTACCTGTCCCGCTGTTCACCAGCTCCCGCAGCGCTAGCAGGTATTTGTCGTCCTGTTTTTTGCGCACCGCCATGATGTTTGTATCGATATCGAAGATGTTGTTGTTGTTGGTGCTGTTGCTTCGGTTGTTATTGGTGTTTGCTTTGCTTCCTGCTTCCGTTGCTATTGCTGCTGGTGATGGTTGCCTGCTAGCGCTCTCAGTGCTGTCCTCCTCCAGCCACTCGGTGTCCGAGTTCGCGTCAAAGTCGATGCGGTGCGGATGACGGGGAGGATGATAGATGTCCGCGGCGTGGGGGGCGCTGCTATTATACACGTAAACGAACTGAATTTTGCCTGATTTTGCACTCAACACGATCGATCCCAAATACGTGTAACACTTTAGTGTGCGCGTATGTGTGTGCGAGTCTGCAACCTCTCTTTACGCAACGCGTGACCTTTCTTCAGCTGCTGTTGCCACACTTACACAATTACACACACGAAACGAACACAACGACTGCTTCTTCTTCAAGCAAGCACAACAAACGCTGCCGCCGCCACTGCCGCGCACACTAACACATAAATATACCAAAAGTCTAGGTTTGTGTATGTGAGTGTTGTAATTTATCAGACAACAGGCAATTTTTCTCGATTATTATTATTGTTTACGTTTTCGTTAATTTCTACACTGCACTCTTTTCTCATAAAACCAACGGCGACCGACGGGCGTAAACACATAAACGAAACGATAACGGCGACTGGTTTTTCGTTTTCCTTTTTTATATTAATTCAATTTATTTACACACTTTTGCAGCGCAGTCTGCTGCTGCGCTCTTTTTTTGCCTACAATTCGAATGGTGAATCACACACACGCTGCGCTCTCGTTGCGTTGTTGTAGATTTTTAATATATTTTTTTGTTTGTAGTTATTAACAGAATTAAGCACAACAAAATTCTCTTTTAATAACAACAGAAAGAAAGAGACGCCCGTCCGACAACCCGACTCATCCAAACGTCGAGAACTTGAAAAATGAACTGACTGGCAATGTGACCGTGCAATGGTAGCAAATAAATGTTGCGAGCATTTGGGTGGCCATACGCTATAAATATTAAATATCAAATTGGCAGCCCCAGCAGCGAAAATGGTGTCATTCACAATAGACTTGGCGGGATTTTTAAATGTCAATGCTTTTGTACTTTAATACTACAACTACTTTACACATTATGCTAATCGTCTAAAGGCTTGCGCGCATTGCCTTTATTAGCAAATTTACGCTTTTTAAAAGTAGAAGATGCACTGGATGAGGAGGCGCCTGCATCCAATGTCGATATCGTTTTTTCTTTAAAACGCTTTACAGGTGGCTCCGAGTCAGGCAGAGCAGACACAACAGGCGTTGTAGCATAATAATCGGTTTGGGGCAACTCCCAATCGATGGGCGCTGCTGGCGACCTGCAAAAAATTTTATAATTGTTTTAAGTGATTGTAATTATTAATTAACTCAATGAGGCAGCAGCAAACTTACTTGGTTTCGACCACCTGCCATTGGCCAATCTCTTTAGTAGCCGCCTCCTCTTCCGTTTTGAACTCTAACCGCTTCTCCTCCTTTTGCTTCTTTTCCTTGGAACTCTCGGGCTTACGATATAACTGCGCATGGCGTTCTCGATTGAAGCGAGCGACTTCTTCATCGACATTGGCGCGAAAACGCAGTGATTCCTCAGCCTGTGTGATTTCCTGTTGATTGATGGCCAGCTGATTGATGCGCTCATACTCCTCGTAAGATAGAAAGCCCTCCTTGGGTGGCTCCCATACGGATTCATTGGTCTTCACATTCCAATAATAGGTGTGCCCCTCATCGGACTTGCCTTCCACCCAGAGCGATGCATCTGGCACAGCCTCGGAGCCAACTTTATCCACATTCACACGCCTTGAATCCTCCTCCTCGTCCGAATCGCCTTCCAATCGCATTGGGTCCACTTGCCGCGGCTTCCCGTAGCTTAGTTTGCTGCTGCCACTTGATGATGCAGCTGCATTGGCCCCGAGCACTGTGTGGATGGAACGCGCCGTCATATCGCCATGATGACCGTGAATATCTTGGGCGTAAGACTTCATGGCCGCCTCTTCCATTTTGCGTATCTCCATGTTCATTTTTTGTTTTTCGCGCTCCGCCTTCTCGCTACTGCGACTGATGTCCGTGATGCGTTTCGCCACATTTAGCTTATGTCGCTTACCACTCTCATGAAAGGCGATGCTCTAATGCCGAAACAGAATGAAGAATTTACATTCTAAGATAATTTGCATTTATTTTTACTTACGGCTTTGTTATCGCTCAACCAGCACTTGCAGAAGTCACAATATTTACGCTCATTAGATTTCCAGTATTCCGTCCTATAAAAAATGAGTTAACTTTTTCCAAAAGCACGAAAACAAAAATTTTACTTACATTTTGCTCAAAATTTGTCTGTTTATTGGATTATTGTTTCTACACCAGCTGTTTTGCTTGTTTGTGTGGTATACAAAAATACAGGGAAATGCTAATTGGTCACACTTGGCATAACATTTTGGTATATTTTCAAATACTTATGAAAAACTGTGAACCATTTGTTAAATCAGTGGCTTATTTTTAATATAGAGGCTCTTTCGACATTTATTTTATTACTTTATGAAGGATATTAATTTGGTAAATTTTATAGTTTAAAACGTGTTTATTAATTTTTGCGAGAGTTGGCACTTCGACGCTGATTATTTACAGTTTCGCAAATATTGTTGACTGTTCAAACAGCTGTTAGGACTGCCCACTTCGAAGAGTAGGCAATAAGCAGTTCTCTGGAATTTGTTGAAAGAGGAACGCGCGCTGTTTGCTCAGAAACGACAAAGCCATGGCACAGGCCCGAGTAGCAACGGCAGTATCTTTGGAAGACATAATGACGGCCAAGACAACGAGTGAGAATGAATAGAGAATTGTTAATTGGCGACCTGTGGTCCAAAGTATAGACGACGGCTAGACGATTTCACCAGTGTGCAGCAAGATAACAGCTGTTTATTAATCTGAAACCTGTTCACAATATTGTTGTTGTTGTTACTTATGTTGTTTGCTTTGGCTATTGTTAAAATGGTTATTGTTGTAGCTGAGATTCGTCGTTAACTCATCCCTTTCTTCTTTTTGCCATTTCAGATTGTGAACCTGCGCTGATGTTGGGAGAAAACAATTGGGTTGAATTTTCTATAGAAGTTCCCTGGGGAACCGTGCAAGGTGAGGGTCGATTTGTAATTTTTATTGTCGATGGCGTAGTTATGGCGGCTATGCTGAGTCATCCCGATTCAGCTTATCTGCAGTTACGCTTGAATCACAGGCGCACGTTTTTATTGGATGTGATTAGAATGGCATGCCGCCAACAATCGATCGGACAATCAAACAATATAGTATCATAATAATAGCTCATACGATTTGCAGGCAAATGGTGGGGCTGTCGCAACAAACAGCCGATACTGGCGCTACATGGCTGGCAGGATAACTGTGGCACCTTCGACAGGCTCTGCCCGCTGCTGCCCGCGGAGTACTCGGTGCTGGCTATCGATCTGCCGGGCCATGGCAATTCGTCTCACTATCCGCAGGGCATGCAGTATTTTATCTTTTGGGATGGCATTTGCCTCATTCGTCGCATTGTGCGCAAGTACAACTGGAAGAATGTCATTCTGCTGGGACATTCGCTTGGCGGCGCACTTACCTTTATGTACGCAGCCAGCTTCCCTAATGAGGTGTCTAAGCTGATCAACATTGACATTGCGGGACCAACCGTCCGAGGTGTTCAGCGCATGGCTGAAGGCACCGGCAAAGCGTTGGACAAGTTCTTGGACTATGAGACGCTGCCGGTAAGCAAACAGCCCTGCTACTCCTACGATGAGATGGTCAAGCTGGTACTAGATGCGTATGATGGCTCGGTGGATGAGCAGTCGGTGAAGATTCTAATGAAGCGCGGCATGAAGCCCAACCACGAGGGATATTTGTTTGCTCGCGATCTGCGGCTAAAGGTGAGCCTCCTGGGTCTCTTCACGTCTGAACAAACTCTCGCCTATGCGCGGCAGATACGCTGCAAGGTGCTCAATATCCGAGGAGTTCCGGGCATGAAGTTCGAGCAAGCCGACTTCTACGCTGAGGTCATCGATACACTCAAACAACATGCGCAATCTGTGGTATATGTGGAGGTGCCTGGAACACATCATCTTCATCTCGTCACCCCAGATCGAGTTGCTCCCCATATAAGTCAGTTTCTGTTGAATAAGTAAATAATTTCCATCGCAGTTAGCTAATTTAAATTTGTCGGCCGCAAATAAGTAGGAGGCTTAAATATCATTGTACTGTACATACATATACATATGTATGCATATTTAAATTAAATATTTAATATATTTTCGTGAATTTACAAGTATTACAAAACCCCACCGTTGCATTGGACTAATACTATTAATACAAAAAATATTTAGGGTAACACTGCCAACGCTGCAGTTGCTTGGCAACATTTTGTTTTGGCGTCACTTGTATTATTAATTTACTTCACATGTGAGGGTCGCTAGTAAGCTATGGATTTAATTAAGGAAATTAATGAAAAATACCAGGCACTAGAGGCGGAAATCGATAAGAAACTGGACAAAGTGTAAGTGCAATTGAAATTCTGCTGTAACTGCCAATTGCGCCATTGCACCGGGCAGTGTCTGTCCAAATTCCGCATTTGTGGACAAAATAAAAAGTGTAATTCACTTAAGGGCGCTCCTTATATACGGCACTTCAGCTACTGCTTCAATGTCGCATGTGCGCAGAGTAAATGTGTGGCGTACTTTGCGGCTGCTCTTAATAGTATCTGAACGGCAATAACCAGCCAACAGATGGCGACACATTTGCTTTGTAACGGTCGAATTAAATTCAAATCTTATCTGCTTGCAGACATACTGAAGAAGCAAAATTAGAACGTCAACATGAGAGATTGACAGAGAAATTGGCAGTTGTACAGTCGCCAAAAATTCTGTCATTTGAGGAAGCACTTCAAAGAAATACAAACACTTTGAAGGTGAGTGAACAGTACTCGTATCTTGTCTGCTTTCTATATTAAGGAAATATTGTGTTCTGTTTGACAGTCACTGGAAATAGCCAAAGCTCGTCTACGTTCACGTTCCACGTACTCGCCAGTGGAGAAACTGCTAGAATGTGCCTTGGAAAACTACAAAAAAGAGTTGGATACTCTGATGGGGAAAAGCCCAGAGGTCAAATTGGATCAACAGCAGCAGGACCATGAGGAGAACATTTATGAACTAATCATACCAAATGCTATGGAGGCCAACAGTGCTCCAAAAAAACACGGCGGAGAAAGTCAGCACAATTAACGGGGGGATCTATTTCGAGATCTACATCGTTTTTTTGTGTGGAATTCTCCAGTATGTACTTTTGCTAGATACCACCACATCAAGACGTGTCTCAGAGCAAAAGAAAAAAGTTCAACTTGCAAGCTGAACAAATAACAGGCGAATGTACACGACACACATGACCAAACGAGAGTTGTATGCTTTTTCATTGTGTTAACAACAAACCCAAAACGAATAAACACGAGCTCAGATCAGCACCCCAGCAACCTACTGGTTGATGGTGGTAACATTAATTCCACTTTTAAATTCATGTCTCCCAAAAAAAGTATTAAGAAAACTACAATCGAATTGTTCTTGACGGTGAGATACCTCATATATCTTTTAAAGAAAATAAAAAGATATGATGTGCGGACTGTAACTATTATTCAAAACCAAAAATATTAGTCACTTGCTGATTTCTTTTTAATTTGAAGAGCATCTTTTTTAATAAACAAAAATATCTTGTTTTTGATTATTAAAAATTTAAATATCTGCTATTGGTTTTTGCCCTATTAAATTGTGTTCAGAAAAACAACCAAGTTTTCTAGCTCAACTTGATTAATTTTGTAGAAACCATTGAGATGGTCTACAGGAACAGACTTCACATGCATAGGACCGAATATTTTTACTAAATTTGTTAACCCATACTCCTTATTTTAAGTATCAACTCCCCATTTGATTTGTACATAATTATAATACTGGATATATAAATTAAAATACTTTCGTCTCACCCACTATAAAGTATGTATCCCAATCTTGCTAAGTGCTGACAAACGTGACCATGTTCGTCGGTATCTCAAAGTAAGGAGTCAGACCACAATAACAAGGGCAACCACTTGACGGAACGCAAACACATTTACCAAATTGTGCGCTTAATTAGTTGGCAATTAGTTGAAATCTTCAGAAAGCAAGGCACCGCTCTGGATCTCTCGAGGATATCAAGATTGTTGCCCATTGACAGATAAAGAGACAGACTGACGGACAGCTAAAGCAGTAGACAGACAACGTATGGCAATCGACTTTAGTAATAAATCAATTAATGACACCTCGGCTCATGCAAACATCAAAGAAAATTATGAGTTTTTCTCGACACACAATGGCAAGCAAGACACGACATGTTCGTTCTCGTTGATAAAGCGAAAGAACTTTGCTGGGAACAAGGAAGCGCGAGGGAGGAGGGATGATGCTTTGCCGAGGGAGACCCGACTGTGGCAAAAGTAAACGCAAACGTGTCGCGAAGAGCGTTTTGTATACCTGTGTGAGTAAGTGTGTCGAGTAAATAGCAAACAACATTTCACTTGTAGTTGTTGTCATTTGTCTTATGGAGCACACATACACATAGACAGCGACTACCTGCTGATGTTGTTGCTGCTGCTGATAAGAAGAACGAACTCCGAATGCAACCGAAGCTCGAAATCTATTGAGATAAATTGTAACGCACACTTGTCGTTTAACGACGTTTTCATTTCGTTTGCTTTGGAGTTTCAGTCGTCAATTGAATAACTTTTACAAAGACACACACACACACACACACGCATGCATAAACAAAGTGCCCGCACATGTGTGTGCGTGTGTTGTTATCTACAGTAATATTACCCACTTTTTCCCCACATTTCAAGCATTAATATTTCATATTTATTTGTTTTCTGTTTTGGCCTCACGCACACACTGATAGGTCTCCTCCGTCCACCTGTGTGTGCGCATGTGTGTGTGTGTGCCTGGCTCTTGCAATTCATATCAGCGGACGGACGGACGGACGTAGGGAAGGGGTAGCAGGGAGTTGGCTCGGATCGTTCGGCTCTTGCGATCGGTTGACGTTCGACGCTCGTCAGCCGTCGCAAAGCGTTGGCGTTTTAAATTTCATCGATGAATTTAACGTTTCAGTTACGTTCCGATACGCGACAAGTGCATAGTGTTCCCGCTCCGAGGAGCAATCGAAATCATAGAGGATCGATCTTAGTTACAAGTCGCTACATGTCCGTCGCGGACTTTTAATTGTTGTCGTGGCAAGCGGCAAGTGACAAAATACCTTGTTTTAGTGAGGCAGCGAATTACTTGGGCCAAGGGAATGCAAACTGTGATCCCATTGCAAAGAGTTTGTTCGTTTGGCTTAAGTTATTTTCATGTCTAGCATAACGCCACGTGGTAAAGTCCGACCCATATTCCCCTGTGTGCCGAATTGCAACTCTGTGGCGTGACAAATACAATTATTAGTAAAAAGGCGTCAGTCAGGTCATTACAAATTTAGTCGTTGCGCTTTTGTCGACGTCACCTGAAATTGGAATTGGACCGAGGATCGCATCGCATTGGATCGAATCGCGGGCTGGTTAACCAGCCCTCAGTTTAGATAAGATTCGTCGTAATCAATCACATAAATTGCACAAACTTTGGTTCTTTCATTCAGGCAGCGCGCAAAGAAAATCGGGTATTGATAATGACACTGATACGCGATATGCCATATACCACATACTCGTATCATATATGAAATGCAGGCTGACTTCCTAATCTTGCAGGCTGACTGCTACCGAATAAATAAATATAACCACGAGTCGTATTTGTGATAGAATGGGAATGTCGGTCTGATCATAAAGGGGCGATCGGATTGGATTGAAACGATCGTCTTTTGGTTGAGGGGTAAATACGTTTATAAGGGAGCTACCGAGCTATCAAGAATGGAGCCATAAAGTTATTATCATTATTGCTTTGTACGATTTAATTCCCCGTCCCCAAACACTGTTCGCGAGACTGTAAAATCTGATTTTTGTAGACGTGTCGTAGCTTTCTATAAACCTATTCGATACGCTCAACTCCCAGACCGAGGGACTGTAGAGAGGTTTTCCCTTATGAAGGGTAGCTGGCAATATGATTTCGCGATAAGAGTCAAGTCGTCTGTCAAGAATCCAGGTGGAATCCATGTATCGTTGTTTGACCCAGAGGCGACGTGGCTCATTCGTTCCCCACCCGCCAATTATTATTTGGTGATAAAGATTCACACGAGTATCGCGACGCAAGAGCCGCGACTCCGAGCTGTAACTGATAAGTGTGCAACGTATACAAACTTTGCTCGAGTTATCAGTGAGAGTGACAACCGGAAATTAAAGTTGAAATCAACACGATTACTTCATTAGCTCTGTTTACTTACACTATACACTTGCTAGGTTAGGGTTAGGGCTATGTTAAAGGCGAAAGTTCGACAAGGTCACAAATGTGAGGGTTCAATAAACGAAAGGATTCTCCCCTTGGCAGTCTGATTTATGTAGTTGATTTTCTTATTAATAGATAAACACAATCGTGATTAATCAATTAAATTTTGGGATTATTAGTAACAGGCTGAATTCGTTACTCTGAGGTATGAGGGCCAAGAAGTTCTAAAAAGTAGTTGAAGAGTGTAAGCGGACGGAAATTGTTGAAAGGCAATTACAAGCTTGAGTCGAAATTGATCAGGTGTAAGCGACAGTCGAGGACGAGGAAAGTAAGAAAAGGGAAATGGGGAATGGGCAATGGGTTTTACCCCAGACCCACATGCGAGGCAAAGTAGATGTCATTGTAGTAGTGGGTGCAGGCAACTTTAGCGAACGTGCCAAAGAAACGTCAAAAGAAATGAATTCCCTGTCCAAAAGCCTAAGAAGGCCTCAACGGCGGAATGATGACGAATGATGAGTGGCCCCGAGAGAGCTTAGGTTTTCTCTAGGAGCGGGTGGTGGGCAATGGGGCAAATGCAAAAACTTTAGACAGGGAATCAATTGTTGCCTTGTTTTATTTCGCTCCTTCGTCGAAGACACGCAACAACAATAGGCAATGGCAATAGCCTGGTAACTAGCTACAAATGAGCAAGGTAGGTGTGGAAAGGGAGCACGGGGCTAGGTTGGTGGGAGTGGCAGGCCAACAACCGTGAAAAGAACTTCAGGATGACAGTTATGGGTTACAAAAGCAAGGATTGAATCAAATAAATAAAGCGCAAGGTTCCACAGCACACAGTGCAACTCACTTAATAAGGGATGGAGGGTACTTACCTGGGTGTTTTGGGGGGTTGCCCGGGGCCTTCGACGCCGATAACCTTACCAGTGTGTCCATGTCAAGTTTGCATGCGGCTGCAGGTAATTCTTCATTTCATGCCGCCGCTTTACATAATCATCATAAATGTAGAAAGCAATGAATGGCAAATCTATTAACATAACATCGCATAAAACAAAAATGTCTGCGCCGTCGTCATCGTCATCGGCTGCAGCAGAGACAGAGACAGAGACCGAGACCGAGGCAACAAAAGCATTTGGGGCACTTGGCTTGGCTTGGTGCTGTGCCTGGTAGTCCGATTGAAATCAGTTGTATTGGAGCAGTCGAACAGTCGCAATGAACATCTGGAAGGCAAAAGTGCTCACCGAAGTGCCATTCGGGCATGTGCTTATTGTGAGCGGCAAAGTCAAACCTCACCCCAATAAGTAGGCAACGAATTACGAATTACACTCCTGTGCATCTTCCAGAAAATTCGTTTCTTTCTTCTAGAATATCACTCGACCTGACAGACAATGTCAATGCAGAGAATGAAAGCGAAACGGTCTTCCTAAAGATTGAGGCGAACTTTCGCGAAGGTCAGATCATACGCAGCATGTTCCAGCCGGGCGAGGGCTGGAAACAGGAGGAGATCTCGAAAAACTGGAAGTGTGATGGTCCGAAGAATCCTCTCGTGCCCGGCCAGTGCTTCACCTTTCGCGTTGCTGTCCTGCAGCGCTGCTTTGAAATCTACGTAAATGACCAGCTCTATGGCTCGTTTGAGTTTGTCAAGTTCCCCAAGCAAATCAATTTCGTGCGCGCCTATGGGGACTTTGAAAAGATCACGCAATTCCATCATCGTATGCTCTTTCCCTTAGTGTTTCCACGCAGCCTTATGTGCATAGATCGTGTCGCCTTTCAAAGCGATGTGCCACGACGTTATGAAACTGGCACCGTTGTGGCTATGGAGTGCATTGCCAAGGGGCCACCGACTACAGAGTTTTCTATCTGTTTTCAGTGCAACGATACTGGACGCATGATCCTCAAGTTCCATGTTAACTTTGACAAGACGACTGTGTCGCGAAGTTATCAACGCGAGGACAACAGGTGAGTCCATAAGCCTTGGTTACTTCCCATATAATCCACTCTGCTCTCTTCAGTTTTGCCACTGATGATGAGGAAACTGAGGGAGAATTCCCCTTTATCCGCGGCAAACTATTTAAAATTGCCTTTGGCATTGGAGATCGTTCGTTCCTGATCGCCGTCAATGGGCAATACTTCACCTACTACAATTTCCCGGTGCGTCCGTTCTCCATATCTACGCTCAAGTGCTTTACCAACGATGTGGGCGACTTTGCCGTGCGCAGTCTGGAGTATCATTCCGATTCGCCTTTGTTGTCACGCGTTGAGAAGCTTTCCATCATATAGAGGACAGCTTTAGCAATGTTACCGAATGTAGAACGTTGATCGTGCTAGTTGCAATCGTTGGAATTTTCTTGTTCACCTCTTATCCTACTCGTTCGTTCCTCCAATAAACATATTTAAACTTACTTGAGACATCCGTTGGGTATTTGGGGTTCCTTTAGTTATTGCAAGGACAAGGCTTTATTTAAACAATTGATTGCAGTTTTGCCGGCCGGGTCCACTCAACGAAATATAACTTATACGTTAGTCTTACGGTTAGTTTTGAGTTTCATATACAAATAGAAACAGTGCTACGATGGATATCTCGTAGGCATATTTAGGTATGCTTTCTTCTCTTATCGTAGTCTTCGTTGTCTATCTAAAAGTAACGAAACTCGCCCTTCTTGCCCAAGTGCTTGCTGCGCATCATATCCGTAGCATCCGGAGAGCGTTGATCCATATTTGCGTTATCCTAAAATATTATATTTTAAACATCGTTAGTCGATGCCCTATTTATTATTAACGTAGCAATTTCTTCTCACCATATTGCCGCCTGCCAGGTGACGGGACTTGCCAGCTGCTCCCATCTGCTGTTGTTGGCCATAGAACTGGGAGGCATTGCCCTCGCCATCGCCATAATTAAAGGGTGTGACAATTGTATGGGGCACATGAGCCACCTGACCTCGCATGTTACGCGCCTTCCACCACTTGCGTGTGTCGTCCAAAATCTATAGATATACAAAATTTGTTAAGATCAATTCCAGAAATCATTTCAATATGCATACCTCCAAGTATTCGCCACGCATGACGCTCAACTCCTTATCGTTGTTGGCGGTGCGCGGGTAGGTGACCAGCACAACTTTGGCACCCGCTGACTGCAGATCCTCAAGCCACGCCTCCAACAGCTGATCCTCGCTAGCATTAGGACTGCCGACGCCACGTGCTGTTGCCACTGATATCTCTGAGGCGCCACCAGCAACTGCTCCATAGTTGCCCCCGCCGCCGCCTCCTCCGCTCGTATTGCGTGAGTCTCGCGTATGCAGATTTTGCAGTCCCGCTGTTATTGCGCTAAGGGTGGGACCTGCTCCTGGTACATGTCCATGTCCATGTCCATGTCCATGGGCAGCTGCACTAGACGAATTCACGCCAGCTCCGCTACCGCGTTCAATCGAATCGAAAGAGAGCTCGCTGCGAGCGTTAAAGTCGGACGCGCTGATGGCCCCAGTTCGTTCTCGTTCCCGATCCCTATCCCGATCGTTGCCATGATGAATAGTATACTTTTCGCTGAGTGAGATGCCGATGCCATTAGTGTCATAATCATCGTACGCACTCGCAGCAGCGCCTCGCCCATTGAGGCCTAATCCGGATGATCCTCCGTGGCCAGGACCAGCTTGCACTTCAAGGCGTCGCTTGCTCACTTGAGTTGGCGATGGGGTTTCCAGTTCATCGATGACTAAGTAATCGGGTGACCAACCATCAAGAAAAACTGGATGATATGAGCCGACATCCTCTTTCCATTGATCCCTAGGAATCACCCAGGCATCGCCCAGCGATCGCCAAAGTTCCGTCTCCTTGCTAGTTACGCAGTTGATGAGCAAATTGATGGCCTCCCGTGTCAACAGCGGATTGATCACACGCGAAGGCAACTGTGACTCATAGTAGGTATCACTGGACGCTTCCACGATCAGAGCCAGCGGCGTAAACAGAAAGTGCACCAGCTCCGGGGCATTCGGGTCATGGATGTGTGCCTTCAACTTGGCCAGCAAATTGAAAGATAGCTTAAATTTGGCAAAGATGTCCACGAACTCCTTTTCATGAGGCGGGCGTGTCCTCAACGTAAGTAGACCCTCGCCAGGATCACGTTTCTTCGACTTACGATTGCGACGACGTCGCTCCAATTCCCGTGATGCAGCAGCCGCATGTTGCAGGCGTGCGATGAACTTTTCAATGTCGTCGAAGCAATGGTTGAGCACAGCCACGTCGCGCTCGTACTTCTCGCTGCTTGTGGAGCTCGTCTCGTCACGATCATTGCCGCCGCCATGCTCCGAATCCGTTTCGCCATTGTGACCCAAGTCGACCTCTGTAACGCCTCCACCTCGGGCATCGCCGCCGCCGGATCCAGCACGCATGCCATACTGGTCAACGCTGCTGCGTTGGTGCATGTGATGTTGTTGATGTTGATGCTGATGTTGAAGGTCTCTCTCACGTTCTCGCTCACGCTCTCTTTCTCTTTCACGATCCCTGCCGCGCTCTCGATCTCGCTGCTCGCGGTGATGTAGCTCAGCACGACTGTGGGATGATGATGACGACGTTTTGCTCATCATCATGGCCATACTAGAGCTGGAGGCACCAGCATGCTGCGTGGGAGTGGCACCGCGCTGCTGGGTGATCATCTTGCCGCTGCGCAGCTGCTTTAGATCCTCCACAAGGTGCACGGCAGACACGCTTTGTGACTGTTAAGAAGACAACTGGTCAGAACTCTAAACACGCTTTCGTTCAAATTGCCTACAATTCACCTGGAATATGTGCATTTCCGATCGGGAGCCGCCGCCACCCGAGACTATGAAGACCAGTATGTTGTTGTAAAGCTCCATGGCGTCGTTGGAGGTGAAAGCTGTCGGTTCCTGGACAAGTGACGCCGGAAAGCGCTCAATGATATTCTGCAGATACGTATTACATTAAATGATGAATGAATTGTTAGTTCTCTTTGATTGCATCGCCTATCAACTTACCCCTGTCTCATAGTCCATGATGAGCACCCACTGATAGTCCAAGCACAACTGCATCTTTTGTGACCAAATGCCTGTTGTCTTCTCCAGTTGCAGCAGTCGCCGCATTCCATCAGCTGGATACACAATGCCCGATTCTTTGTTCACTGTGAACGTAGCCAGATGCTCTAGCAGGTATGTGGGCTTGTCATGTAGATCCATGCCATCCAGGCGCTCCCGCTCCTCACCCCCACTGCGATCGTCGCCGGAATAGTCGCCTCCTCCTCCTCCTCCGCCATGGGCACCTCCGCTGCTATTTCCGGCGCTGCCGCCACCATTAGAGTGATGATTGACCATGTTGAGTGACTAATTGTGACTACTTCCTGGTCCTAGTCGAGGTTCTGCACCTAAAAGTGAAAAAATAAACCCGCATATATATTAGAAAAACGTCTCAACGCTAGCGCTTTATTATTGCGCAGTCTCGTTGTAGCTCTGACTTAAGTCAAAGCCAAAACCAAAAACCGCATTCCAAAGCAGCAACAAGCGTACGACCACAAGCGCAATTATTCTCAAACTTTAGCATTTTGTTCGCTACTCTCGCAACATTGGAATTCAAAAATCGCGCGAATCTCCGCCCCCCCGCTTCGACTCTTCGCAGTCCCGATCAATAACAGTGTAGAATCTACTTAATTGTCTATGTGGTCTGTAGAGCCGCACACCTGCGTTGCCTTCTCTCTCTTTTTCTCTCTATTACAATTCACGAAACAGTTTGCAAATAAGCAGAGATTGCAAGAGAGGAAGAGTGTGAACACTCTCTCAAATCACAGACACTCACATATGTACGTAAGTGTAAGTGAGAGCCAGCCGCTCCCTCGACTTAAGTGACAGAAACTACTTAGGCGTGTGCCAACGGCGACAGGGACTGCGCCATGCGACTATCACGACTACACACACATACATACTTATATAAATGCGTTATGTGTGTAGTAATATGTGAGATGCTAGTGCAAACTTCGCTGCCTGTTTGCCATGTTTAGTTTTCGCATGTCAAATTGCATCATCAGCGAAGTATTTTAAAGATTTACAGCAGACAAAAACTTACAGCAACCGCAGGCAAAGATGATGACGAATCGAAGGCGATAAAAGTTATCACACGCAGCTGGCAAACAAAAGAAGCATGAACTGCCTTACCAAAACTATATTTAACTAGTTTAAGGTGGGTAGCGAGCGTCAGAGGCATAAAACTATGGAAACAGTTACGGTCGACCGGCCGGCCGGTCAGCCTACTATTTATTTTAGTGAAGATAATTAATTAAGCTACGATAAGCAATACTTTGATAGTAAGCAACAGTCATTCGTCTTGGGAATTAACATTTTAAAAATGTTTATGTCCATATATACACACTTTGCTATCATGCAAACAAATATACATACATTCATGTCTTAAGCTGCACCCACAACACAAAAAAATAGCACAGCAAGTGAGCATGCGTACAAAAATTTAGATAAACACTAAGCTGCCTTTGCGACGTAGCATTTCATTTAAGTTTATTTGTTTATCTATATACATTCCTCAGCAGAGGCAAATGGCAAAACAACAAACGTTTCTATTATTTCTGTAGTTGTTGTTGTTGCCCCTGTGAAAAACCAGCTTGCGAACAACACAAGTGAGACTTGTGGCTCAGTTACAAATGGGGAGACATCGACATCGACACCGACACCCCAAGCCATACACTACAGCCATCTCGTTCACACACATGCGCATGCGTAGCTCTGACGAGCTGCCAGCAGGTAGACCCAGAGAGTCAGTCTCTCTTACCTGCAGAGTTTGAATCTCTGTGTTTGTGCAAGTGTGCGCTTTTAAAAGGTAACTCGGATTTGTCCCCGCTGCGTCTACTGCAACTTTACGTTTTTGACGACCGCATTTTTTTAAGCTTTCTTTTCCACCTGTTTTTCTCTTGCTCTGTTGATATTTTTATGTTTTTTTTTCACAAACACTCGCACAGACGGCTGCTCACTGATATATGTTTATATGTATATGCATATATACATATAAGTCTACACGTATATTTATGTATATGCATGTGTGTACTAGTAAATGGCATAGACAATAATACCAAAGGTATGCAAGCACACACACATCACACATACACAAACTGGGAGCGGCGTCAGGTTTCTCGGTTCGTATTGATTTTCAATGCTTTTGTTCAATTCATTCACTAATTCATCGAGACCTGCGCTATCTGTTATTGTCTGTGTGTTGTACATACTATACATATGTATGAATGTGTGTATGTATTCTGATTGACCGCATTTTATTTTAAGAGACAGCAATCTACAGATATAATGTTTTCATTTATTTATTACGCAAATTCCATTGTTAATCACTCTTTTTTTGAACGTGTGTATCTGTTTATGTGCATGTCGGTACAGGTATTTTACATACATGTATGTATGTATGTGTCTTGTTAACAGATATCAGCAGCACATCTTGCCGATCTCCTCACTCTCACGTTGCGCATTCTATTCTAATTAGCACAAACTCGAAATTTTGTTGTCACGTTCACTCGCTATTTATTCAACTATTCAACTGGCTTTCTCGGGCTTAATGCAACTTCTGCTGATATATAGTACTATATAAACAAAACACTTTGCAGACATTTACACCGCTATCGCAGCATTAAAGTTAACCGTAATTTCTTTCTTTCACACTTGACATCTGTATCCATCTCCCAGCTTCTTTTTTCTTTTCTGTTACTCTTTTTTTTACCTGTCGTTTGCTTGTTATGCTTTCGAATTCTCCTCTTTCACCTTCCTTCTTCTTTAGGCTTCCACTTTCGTTCGGTTTTCTCAATTTTACAACAATTTTATTAGTCAATGTACAACAGTCTAGAACGCAAGCACATATGTGTACTTACATACAATGTATGCACGTATTTTTGGACTCCTTTAATTATATGTACATACGTATCGCACCTTTTGTTCTTGTTGCAAACAATTTAAGAAAAATAAATAAATAACCGCAACGCAACGACGCCGTAATTGTTTTAAAGCACACGCGAGCGAATGTTGTCCGCTGTGGCAACGTTTTGTACGCCAGGCCAGACCAAAACTAAGATACTAACTTGGCTAACTCAACTCAACTTGACGCAGTTAGCCGCCAGAGCTAAGCCTCAAAGCGGCAGCCACAGTATGAGAGCGAGCCGTGTCGTTACTGCGAGAGCGGGAGAGCTACCGCCAGCGTTGCCACTTACTTGAATGCTAGCGAGCTACTTATACTGAACAAGTGTTATACACGCATACATACGTTGTATAAATGTAATATGTACAAGAAGTGAATTTGATTGAATATGCGTTTATCAGTTTTATTATTAGCAGAATGTTGACTTAAAAACTAACTTAAGGCTACGTTTACTGCTCAGCTTCGATTCTTCTTGTTAGCCTTTAGGAGTTTCGCTTTTAACGCATTCACATCTACTTTGTTGTCATTGCTTTGACGCTTGCGATCCGCAGCAGTATTTGGAGCATCTTCTTTGGGGGGCACAAAGTCCTTGTTGCGACGCTCGTCCTGCTTTTTGGCGGCCTCGGCCTGCTTGGCACTACGCTCCTGCTGCTTCTTGGCCTGCTTCTGCTCCTGGTTGAGGAAGTATTCACCTGATGCGAGCTGCTTATCAATTTTACTCTCAGGCTGCGCAGGAGGGAATGGCGTGTATTCCTTCTTGGTTTTTTTGACCATCGGCTGCTTACGCTTGCTGATGTTTTTGTTCTTGAATTTCGGCAAGAAACGCGACCAATCTTCGTTGGCCAGCTGGGGATCCTTCATCAATTCACGTTTAATCATTAGTGCCTTGATGTTGTAGATGGGATGTACATTGTTCATCGTCTCCAACACAATGTCGCGCACCTGCTGCAGCCCTTTGTAGGGACCCAGGGCTGCCACAGTGTTGCCCTGGACGAGAACATAACAATCCGTCAGCAACTCGATCGACTTCAGTGTAGCACCATTAGGACCAATGAGACGCTGTCGCCGCTTGACAAACTTCTCCTTCTTGTGTACGAGGTTGCCAATTTTGATTATATCACATCCTACGTCATCTTGCAGCACTCGCTTCGCCTGCTCGAAGGGTACACTGCGAGCCATCAGTTTGATCATGTCGCGCGACTTGAGGATGATGTATGGATCCCACGTTTTTCGGGTTGTCTTCACAACCATGCTGCCCTCAATCAGATCCAGCTCAGCCTTCAAATGGTGCTCCGCTACACATTGCTGAACCAAAGGCCAAACTTCTCGCAGGTATTTCTCCCGATATTTAGGGAAAAGTGTGGCAAAGGAGCTCTCCTCGATTAGGCCGTGTGGGTTGTCTTCTTCCTTAAATGCTGGAATTTTCAGAGACCAGGCATTGTCTACCGGCTCTGTGCTCAGTTTAGTTGGACCCTCTTCTTCATTGCCGCTCATATTTAAAAAAAATTATTTTATTCCTCGTTTCAAATAAAACTGAACTAAAATATTAGCGTGCACGTTTGTTTTGAACAGCTGCTAGGCAGTGTGACCGCAAAACATATTTCAAAATCCCTAATTTCTTGTCTAGTATACTACAATTTGATAATAATATATAAATATAATAATTATATTCCAAATTTGTCTATTTAAATATAATTAAGAAATGCATATCAATTATACTTCATAGTTACAGAATTATAAACTCATTCCATTTATAAAAAGTAAGAGAACTGGTATAATCAGCAAAATAAAATACTAAAATTATCAAGTTTGACCTGCGGACACGCTAAGTCGCGTGAAATTTCTCCACTCGTTTTTCATTCTATTGTTGTCGTTGGGTGAGTTTGGTTGATATTATTATTGTTGAAGCTCGGACTTTCACTTTCGCAAATAAATTGAGACGCAATAAATTCTATAAATATATAAGCATCAAAAATAAATAAGCTGAGCTAAAAAAATTGGTCAAAATGATTTTTTATGGTAGGCTTTATAAATATAACAAAACTACGCTGAAATATGTGTGTACGGACATACAAACACACAAAGGCTAAAGTGAAAAAAAAGCCAAGTCACTTTGGGGCGTGGGCGTGTCGGGTATAATTAAAAATATATGGTAAAAAGGTGATTTATTTTGGTAGTTGTAATGTGGAAAATATTAGTATTGTATTTAAAAACTAAAACGCAACATTGTGAAATGAGTGAAAAAACAATATGGCGTCGGCAGGGTGTTTACGTGGCATAGATGGCCTTGCCAGCTCTTTCTTGATTTAAAACATTCGGAACCATTTTTTTAGTGTCGCTTTCAGTATAGACGGAATAATTCTAAAGTGTGTCTCATAAAAACGTAAAAATAAATCACCGCTTTAAATTATTTTTTGTGGTATATCTACAAAATTCTTGAAGGGTTGCATATTTACAATTATCGATTTCGATAAATCGAATAATCGCACTACAACATAGTTTGCCACTGTACGCGAAACACGTTTTTCATTTAGCAACTTTCTTCCTGAGAAATTTGTAATTTAATCATAAGCAGTCCGTCTATTTTTTGTTGGCCATTTTGGAAATTGTTTTGACATTGCGTAAATAAGGATGTAAGACTATTTTGCATATTGTTGTTGGGTTAACGAACATGTTCGTATTCATTGCGTCGATAGCCATGAAACATACGTAGTTAAAAGTTTGTTAGTAGTTTGTTTATGTGTATAATTATCAAGTGGTTGTTTTCTTATAACAATTTTAGATTCGGAGTTTATCAATTGCAAATCGGATGGCCTAAATTGGTGTATTACGTAATCTTCGTGGTGTCTGTATTTTATTAAGTACTCTTGGCCCCCCCTGCACGAGCACGTACGTTAAAGCGGGACGACAATAGTGTATTTACAATTGAGCGGCGTTGCCGTACACTTTCAATAAACAAAACAATGGTGAGTTTGGTACTTCTTTGTGTTTTATTTTTTTATTTAATATAATTATTTCGCAGCCACGCATAGTGCCATTACAGTTGTTAAGGTGCCTTCGGGTGCTTTTAGATAATAATGGAGGAATACTTAGTACAGTGGAAGTGCGACGCATAGCGGGGTAAGTTGTAAACGTTGTAAATTTGGGAGCGCCACCTAGCGTTAAATTACAAATCATTTTTCATACCAGGCTGATGACAAAGTATTCAAAGAAGTTAGTTTCCAAATGCGTTTACGTCCAGATATTGAAGTCGACGAAAACGGAACTGCTGGGTGACTTTATGTCCGTCGGAGGCTGGGGCTTGGTGTGTACGTGGCTTAGTGATGCCATTCGCACAATGAATTGGCCCCTTGTACAGGAGATCTTGGAACTTTTGCTTCTTTCTCCAGTTGATGTGAATAGGCTAAAAATTAATTCGGCTCCCATTCTGGTGAAAGGGCTTTGTAAAGATGGTGGCAACGAAGGTAAGTTTAGTTCATAAGAGTGCCATATAATTTACTTGTTTAAAATAATGGGATTGTTAACTAACGTGGTTTTTTTTATATTTTGTTAACATTGTCTTAATGCTCGTTTCAGGGGTTCGAATTCTGGCAAAACGGCTGGTCGAGCAATGGCTAAAGATCGTGACGGAAAATCCAAACCTCCCTACACCGAACATTTCTTCGGGGGGGTCTACAGAGCCACCATCGGCTGGTGGTGCGCCAAGAGAACTTTCAGGACAGGGGTCCATTGAGCCGGTATCGAATATGGAACACAGCTCGTCGGACAGCACGGACAGTGGCGGAGGAGTTGCGACCCAAAACTACACAATTACCTCCGCAGAGCGCAAACGCAATATAGTTATAACAATCAAATCAGTTGACAAATCGGCTTCTGTAGCAGCATCTGCAACAGATAGTCTGTATAATCATGACGATAGTTCCTTGCCACCATCTGAGTCTAGTACTGAGACCAGAGGCGGTGTCGAGGATAATATCAGTATAGAGGGTTCTGAAAAATCCATTTTAGATGATAGTAGTACAACAATAACAGATTCAAAGTCTGGGGACGATGCTAACAAAAAACATAAAAGCACTCGTGACAAGAGTAAGCGATCTGACAAGGATAGAAAATCATCCAGCAGTCACAGGTCATCATCTAGCCATAAGTCTTCTTCGTCATCATCATCTTCGTCCAAGAGCTCGTCCTCAAAGAGTTCATCATCGTCGTCGTCGTCGCATCGTAGTTCGAGCGACAAGTATCGTGACAAAGACAAGGCACGTTCCTCAAGTTCCAGTTCAAGCAAAGATAAGGATCGAGGATCCTCGTCCTCATCGACTAAGTACAAATCCTCCTCAAAATCGTCGTCGTCATCATCCTCTTCGTCCACCCCTAGTTCGTCCAAAGATCGCAGTCGCGATAAGGACAAAGACAAGTCTTCGCCTTCGACTGGCCCCAAAAAAGAGAATGAAAAAGATAACAAGTTAATGCCCCCACCACCACCATCATCATCTCAGTCCGAAAAGAAAAAAGAAAGCGAAGGTGAGGCGCAGAAGCCTAAATCAATTCCCATACTATCTAGGAAGGCATCGATTTCAATCGAAGTACGCCGTGACACTGAGAAGACAGCTACCGTTAAAACATATCAATCGAAGTTTCGCTCCCATGGTCTGACCGAAGAGGCGCCACCTCCGCCATCGCGAAAGGGCCTGAAGAAGCCGACGTCGACAGCTTCAGCAGCAGCAGCAGCACCTCCAACAATCCCTTCTACTCCTACGCTAAAGCGCTCATCCCCGCCGCCGACAAGAGGAGAAGGCAGCCAGCCCGAGAAAAAGGCGAAGATTGACATCAACAATGTAAGCGGTCATGTGGAGCGCCCTGGAGCCGCCAAACTGATAGCACCCAAAAAGAGTAAGCAAACATTTTATAAACATGTTACTAAAGGCTTTTCATATCTTTTCAGACGCTATGGGTTTAAGCTTTTGTCTGCTACATTTGGGAAGATTGTGTATATTTTTTTGAGAGAAACCATTTAAAAAAAAAATAATGTTCGATTGGGTGGGTGATTAATATTTAGCCTAATTAATTGATTTTGATTGATTCGTTGGTTGGGGAAAATTTTATTATGTGGCCGGGAAAAAGAGCCCTTGGCGTACATTCGTTATCAAAGTACCTATTAAAGATACTGAATTGAATGGGTTGGGTAATGGTCCATATAAGTATGATTTGTTGATAGTTAGAACTGTGATTTAGTATTTTTTTTTTAACGTTAATGCAACGGAAGTGGAATGTGGATGGCACACGGCGCATCCTTGGTCCACTGGGCCAAGATTCAAGTTTCAACTGTTTTACGGCGCATGCGCTTCAGAGGAAAACGATGTCGATGACGAGTCTGTTTCGGTGTTAAGTATTCAATCTTAATTTCCATCTCAATATATAATGATTTTATTAGCTTTTAAGGTATGTAGATTCAAGCTTACTAACAACAATCTAAACCTACATTTACTACACACAAATAAATACGACTTTTTCCTATAGAAAAATATAATTTTTTCTATTGAAATAAAAATATGCATTGAACGCAAAAAAGAAAAATGATCAACATCTTGTTGAGCTGGAGGTTCTTAAAGTTTGGTAGCATCATATGACCACGGTTCAGTCGCTAGCCTGGACTGTATATACATATTTTATTTTTTTTTTTGGCAAGATCACGACACCTCGTCAATGGGTGTAGCACCAGTCTGCCAGTTGATAGTATATTATTACTGCTATGTGAGAGTCGCTTATCAGTGCTCAATGCGTACCGTGCTCAATGCGAAAAGCTACCAAGGTCTGAGAACAGAGGCCGCCTTTTAATTGAAGGCTATGCTAAGGCGCATGCCGTGTCCCACGATGATCAGATAGCGTAGTCGCAATCAGTTGGAGAAGTGGTGCGGTTATTCCTAATTGAGTTGACATTCAGATATTGATATATTGGTTGGGATTACGCACGTTGAGTGCTGGAGGGGATTCCCGGGGATTCATTTTGTAGTTCAGTCGGTACAAGTTCGGTTAACTAATTTAAACAGTTGGTAGGACGAAAGCAAAAACCCATGGCGTAGTAAAAATTACATTTGTCAATTATATTGTGCATCATTCATATTTACATTTTAAATTCATTTTTGTATTCACAGTGCAAACTCTGGTGGAGACGAATTTATTCTCTGATGCCCTGACGGCATCCATTGAACCCAAGAAAATGGTGAAGCGCAAGAAGCTCAACTCGGCAACGTCGCCAACTGAAAAAGATGCGCCACTTGCGCCTTTGAAGTTCTATCAGGACACTTTGGACGAATCGAAAGGCGAGGACAAGTCCGATGATAGCACAAAGGAGAATGATGAGAGCAGAGCGGGGTCTCCTGGTAAAGACACTGATGCCGACGATGATGACATTCCGCTGCGAAAGGTTAAAGAGGACATTGAGCAGAAAGTACAAAAGGAAAGGGCCCCTGGCGATGCCGCCGCTGATGAAGAGTCAAGTCATATGGATGACATGGACGACACACCTGAAGAGCCCAAAAAGCCTGGTCCTGGCTGCGGTCCCAACGGCCCACCCGGTATACTAATGCTGCATCGACGCAAGGGACCCAAGAAGAAGCTCACATGGCAACCGGAGGAAAAGCTCACACAAGTGCGCTGCTTTGAGGTTGATCGCTCTGAGCGCGTAAATGTCACGAAGCAGAGTTTCCTCGAAATGAAGAACATGGAACGGTACAGCGAACGTGATGCCTTGAACATAGCGCGAAGAGGCTTCGATGACATCATGGAGCCACAGATGGAATGGCGTCCCCTGATCGAGGTGGATAACGTGCCCGTTCATCCGAATGGCAATCTGTCCAAACAGCGCATCGTGCAAGCCGAGCGCGAGGCAACCACACTGCGTGCTCTGTATTTCTCGCCTGACATGATTCCAGACAGTGCTGCCGAGGCTGAACTGGAGCCGCATTTCTCGCACGACATTCCCATCATACCGATTGATGATCTGACCGGCAACCCAGATGCCGTAAACGACTACAGCACTTCGGCCTGGCCAGAGCCAAAGGGTTATGGCGCAGCCCCTAACGTTGAAATGGGATTCAATGACAGCATGAACAACATGATGCCTGGACTAAATCCCAACCTGATGCCGGGTAATCCCTTCCAGCCTTTTGGCAACAACTTTATGCCCAACACTGGCAACATGCCGCCGAACCCCAATCAACAGATGCCTATGAATATGCAGCAACAGGGACCACCGCCCATCTGGCAGAATCAAATGACAGGAAGCCCTATGATGAACAATATGAATGGACCTGTCGGGGGTGGAGGACCAGGAATGGATATGAACATGCCACCCAATTTTATGGGCAATCAGTTCGGCAGTCCTGTTGGACCATTTGGAGCGCCTCCTCAAGGATTTAATAACATGAATTTCCCACCCATGATGATGAATGGACCCGGTCCAGGTCATGGACCTGGCCCAATGTCCGGACCCAACGGGCCTATGATGAACGGCCCAATGCCCAATGGCATGGGGGGTCCTGGTCCTATGCAGAACGGTGGCGGTCCGCGAAACAATAATCGCAAGGCCGGTGGTGGCGGCAACTGGCGCAGCGGTGGCAACAACTTTCAAGACAACTCCGGAGGCAATTGGCGTTCAGCGGGCTCTGGATCCAATCGCGGCGGGGGTGTAGGTGGTGGCAACACTGGCATTTGTAAACAGTTCATGCGCGGCCACTGTCACATGGGCAAGGCTTGTAAGTACGTACATCCGCAGAAAAAGCGAATGTAGGAGTCAGCAGAATCTTCCCCGGAAGATTCGAATGGTTAGATCTGATCTCATAGCCTATATCACCCAGCCCCAGCGCCGCCCCATCGCGCATATGTGGTATGTACAAAAATATTCAAATCTCTGCGATATAGAATGTGCCCCTATTAAGAGGGAGGACATATGCCAGTTGCCTCGGCCAATGCAGACTGCAGCCTGGATGCCACCCGGCGCCTTAGTTTAATTGTATGTATAAGTCCCCTTACATATATATGTAGTTATATATATAAATATTCATTTTTTTTACGTCACGTGCTGAATAATAAAGCTTATTATTTTGTCTTTAATTTTGTTAGAGCAAGTTTTTCTAAATTTCAGCATTTCATTTGAAATCGTAATTCAAATTAACCGCTTTGTACACATGTTTTGCAAATATACCACACGAAGTGTAACCAGATGGCGTATTTCAGAATTCTAGTTTTTGGTATATTTTATCTTTCAATATTTTGTGAAATTGGTTTGTAGTCACACTGTACATGGGCGCACAGTTCAAATATTTAGAAATAAGAAAAAAGTTATTTTTTGAATCTATTTGTTTTATCATAGGAAATCGAACCGCAGCTTTTTTAGCGTCCGCAATACTCCTTGAACAGCGAAAGATCGATTCGTTTAGTAGCGAAACACCAGGCGAACATAATTCGCAGAAAGCGATATTCTCGAATGCGCATCATATTAAAATATCCACAATATGATATACATACACGTGTGATTGCATTCGAGAACAGAGGGAGAGCACATTGCAAATGACTGTGGGTGCGAATGCAAGGGGCTTAATGGTTGGAACAGTTATGATCTAAAACCGTAATATGCATATGTGTACATGTGTTTATACTCATAATTAAGTGTGTGGAGTATTACGGGGGGCGGAGAACACAGCACAGCTAGTTGCTTTGTTTATTCTTTTTGCTTATGCCGTGCTCCCGCTCTGACACTTGATGACCATTTGCTGGTATGATCCAACAAGAATGACAGAGAGCAACCACTTATGAAGTAAGCGTGCGGGTGCGAATGCAATGGGATCAATGTCTACAACAGTTATGATCCAAAAGCATAATAAGCACACGTATGAATGTGTGTTTACTCACAATTAAGGTGTGAAGAGTATTGACGAGTGGGGTGTGTGCGAGCTACAGCTGTTCGCTTTGTTTATTTTTTGTGCTTGTGCGGGCTGTGCACCTCCACTCGATCTAAGGAATGTTTCGGCAATTATGCAGCCTCCACACTGAGACTGTTAAATTGTCAAGAAATAAATAAAATTCGTTAATTATTTTTTATTTTGATTTTAGTTTTTTGTTTTATAAAGCTACGTCATAGAAAAATGAAGTGCAGTTTTTTTTTTACTTTACGAACAGCGAAAGATCGACTCGCTTAGGAGCGAAACACCAGGCGAACATAATTCGCAGAAAGCGATATTCTCGAATGCGCGTCATATTAAAATATCCACATTGTGATATACATACACGTGTGATTGCATTCGAGAACAGAGGGAGAGCACATTGCAAATGACTGTGGGTGCGAATGCAAGGGGCTTAATGGTTGGAACAGTTATGATCTAAAACCGTAATATGCATATGTGTACATGTGTTTATACTCATAATTAAGTGTGTGGAGTATTACGGGGGGCGGAGAACACAGCACAGCTAGTTGCTTTGTTTATTCTTTTTGCTTATGCCGTGCTCCCGCTCTGACACTTGATGACCATTTGCTGGTATGATCCAACAAGAATGACAGAGAGAGTAACCACTAATGAAGCGTGCGGGTGCGAATGCAATGGGATCAATGCCTACACCAGTTATGATCCAAAAGCATAATAAGCACACGTATGAATGTGTGTTTTACTCACAATTAAGGTGTGAAGAGTATTGACGAGTGGGGTGTGTGCGAGCTACAGCTGTTCGCTTTGTTTATTTTTTGTGCTTGTGCGGGCTGTGCACCGCCACTCGATCTAAGGAATGTTTCGGCAATTATGCAGCCTCCACACTGAGACTGTTAAATTGTCAAGAAATAAATAAAATTCGTTAATTATTTTTTATTTTGATTTCAGCTTTTTGTTTACTAAAGCTACGTCATAGAAAAATGAAGTGCAGTTATTTTTTTTGCTTTAGGAACAGCGAAAGATCAACTCGCTTAGTAGCGAAACACCAGGTAAACATTATATCCAGAAGGCGATATTCTCGAGTGCGCGTCATATTAAAATATCCACATTGTGATATATGTACATACATATGTACACGTGTGCATGCATTCGCGAACAGAAGGAGAGCACATTGCAAATGACCGCGGGTGCGAATGCAAGGGGCTCAATGGTTGTAACAGTTATGATATAAAACCGTAATATGCATATGTGTACATATGTTTATACTCATAATTAAGTGTGTGGAGTATTACGGGGGGCGGAGAACACAGCACAGCTAGTTGCTTTGTTTATTCTTTTTGCTTATGCCGTGCTCCCGCTCTGACACTTGATGACCATTTGCTGGTATGATCCAACAAGAATGACAGAGAGAGTAACCACTAATGAAGCGTGCGGGTGCGAATGCAATGGGATCAATGCCTACAACAGTTATGATCCAAAAGCATAATAAGCACACGTATGAATGTGTGTTTACTCACAATTAAGGTGTGAAGAGTATTGACGAGTGGGGTGTGTGCGAGCTACAGCTGTTCGCTTTGTTTATTCTTTGTGCTTGTGCGTGCTATGCACGCTCTGCAACCTGCTGCTCGTTTCTGTTCGCCTGGTTTTTCGTTGGCAAAAGTTGGAGAAACTTCAGCGTCCAGCCGAGTTCAAAAAAAGTAAAACGAAATTATGGCGCGAGCAGATGGATTTAATGTTATTGCGAACATGTTAGAGTAAACATTTAATAAATGATTCAATAATGCTGTAGCTCATTTATTATGTGTGTGCAATTAAATTCCATTTCCAATATTTTTGTTGTGAATTGGCTAGAGTTCCCTATTTTAACTGATTGATAAAAACCAATTTGAAAACACAGATTCGGTTGTATTTTAAAATAAGGAAAAAAGATCCTGACTTGTCTAGAAACGTCTCGCTTAACCAAAACTAATCCTTGCAGATCCTAAGTTTTTAAATCCGGGAGTCCCGCTGAGAATTTATAGGACTTTTTGTTTTTTAAATTCAAAATATATTTGTGAGTATTGGGGCTCAGTGTATATAAGAATTACAAAATTGAACAGAGAAAATCGATGGCACATGTATAAATAAGGTATATATAGCATACATAATATGGGTATGTTTGTACATAGGTGGTTGTCTAGTTTGTTGCTCTTAACCTAAAATTTGTATGGCTTCCATTGGTTGTAGTCACTTGTATGCAGGTTTTTTAATTCAGTTGGTCACAGATATTTCATCATACGCCGCGAGTTCCGTAAGAACAATGAAGTTAATTGGTCTTCTGTTGGTAGTGTCCACGCTTGTTGGATTTGGAAGTGCTCTCAGCTTCACAGTGACATCCAGAATCTATATGGATGTTAAGCAAAACAAGCAAAAATTGGGACGCATTACGTTCGGCTTGTTTGGGAAACTGGCCCCTAAGACCGTGGCCAACTTCCGACACATTTGCTTGCGTGGCATTAATGGGACCAGTTATGTTGGTGCAAGGTTTCATCGGATAGTAGATCGGTTTCTGGTGCAGGGCGGCGATATTATTAACGGAGATGGCACAGGTAGCATAAGCATATATGGCGACTACTTCGAAGATGAGCAAAATGCAATGAGTGTGGAGCATAATCGGCCTGGTTACCTAGGAATGGCAAATCGTGGACCAAATACAAATGGTTGCCAGTTTTATGTAACCACGGTGGGAGCTAAGTGGCTAGATGGCAAGCACACAGTGTTTGGCAAAGTGTTGGAGGGCATGGATACAGTGTATGCCATTGAAGATGTAAGTGCTGCAGTCGACAAATGTGTTTTGATGATTTTTGGTTAAATAGTTTGTCTGTCCACATGGTAAGCAGGTGAAAACGGATACAGATGACTTTCCTATTGAACCAGTGACGATATCAAATTGTGGCGAGCTTCCCACAGAGCCATTTGAGTTCTATCCAGATGACTTCAATATACTGGGCTGGGTGAAAGCTGCGGGATTGCCTGTGACTAGCTCATTCCTCGTTTTGCTAATCTTTCACTACTTCTTTCGCCAGCTCAACATGTATTGCTGACAACTGCTGATGAAGCGCATTTTGTTGTTTTATTTTTGCACATATAAATTTAACACATTAATAACTGCAGCACATCAGTTTCAATAAAAATCAATTGTTGTAGTTCACGCTGAGATCACGCCTCGCAGTAGAATGGGCAAAGTGGGTCCCATGTGCAGCTGGAATACGATATAAAATTGTATTAAACAAGCAGTTAAAAACATTTAAAGCGTTATCTTACATCAATGTAAATATAATCGACTACACGCTGATCGCGGTTGTAATACTTTGACTCCGGCTTAAAAAGTCCAACTAGTTTAATTTCAACGCCAGAGAAATTTGAGTGATACGCGGTAAATACTTTGGCAAGTGTGAAATGGTGCTTGTGGTCTGGATATACCGAGGGATTCAAACTGTTGTAATACTCCTCGATCATGCGACGATCTTTGTCTGTCAAGACGCGCTGATGTCTGGTTAACTTATCAAAGTCGAAAGAGTGTGCATGATTTAGTCTAGGACTCTTTGACGCGTCCAAAAGGCGTTCCCACATATTTCGATATCCTTTGTCAAAAAATTCGGGCGCGTTGCACTTTTCCGCCCAGTAGGTGAACTGCTTGTCAGGTCTGTAAAAGCAACAGTCTAAAATGATAGTGCTTTGAATAGATAATTGTATGCTTACTGATTTTTGACCTGGAAATCAACGTAGAGTCCAGGCACCTTGACAGCTGTGCGAGCAGCAGCGATTAGTTTGCCCGGTCCAAAGAAATGCAGACGCAACTCGAATCGCCTTAGCGTATTCAGAGTGAGGGGCCCCAAATCCAGAACATAGGCAAGTTGTTCACATGGCAAAGGCTGGACTGTGAAATGTTTAACATTTGAAGCTTTGTAGGCTTGGGTTTTGTGCAGACTAATGTACTTGTTATACACCTTCTGATGGATATCGTATTGTTCCGGATTGATTCGCAGTCGATGCAAGTAACGCTCCGTTACCAGCATCTGATTGAGTACAGTGGCATTCGGCAGTTCCTGATTGTTATTAACGAACACATAGGTCTTTACTATCTGAAACAATAGATAATCGCGGCGACGTTTTTGCGCTGTTGACATATCCTCCTCACTCTCCGATACATGCGACAAATCCATAGTGAAGGAGTCTTCCTGATCGTCCTCTTCGTTACGAGTTCCCATAATATCTCCATCGACCTCTGTGATGCTCTTGAATGTGTCATAGTTGTAGATGGTGCGCAAAAAAGAGTATTCCTCTAGTATTTCAGAGCTGCTTTGTTCCACCTTGGGCAGTACTGTCGATATGCTTAAAATGGGCAGCACGCCTTGGCCACGCAGTCGGAAATAGCTGTTCGCACTGTTGTTGATCAGCACTCCGAAAGAGCGAAGAAAGTTCTCGTTGAGTCCCAGTATGCCGTTAATTTTAATTTTGACGACACCTAAAGGCTCGAGCTCTAGTTCTTCATCCTGCATAAGTTTCGCGTACCCATCAGTAAGTATTTTCCCATTGCTTTCCAGACGCATCGGCATAATCAGCAATTGCAGGGGATATTTGGTCACATTCGAGATACGTATAGTGGTGCTGAAGCTTTCGTACCAAGGCTGCAATGAGAAGCATTGTATTATCATTTAGGTACGACAATACTAGAAATAATTTATCTCACTTTGATATTTAGGTAGATATTGTCCTTGTTGAATTTGATTTTCTGCGCCAAATTAACCAGTGTCACTGAGAAGTATTGACTCCGCCCACCGACAATGTCCAATTGGAATAGCGATTTGACCTCGTGTCCCCGACGAACGTGTGGTAAATGAAGCAGACATGATTGATGTTGCAGCTTAGGCACCACACCACACTTCTCATAGAAGTAAATGAAACGATCGGAGAAACAATATTCTGAGGAAGCCAATGACAACTCCTGGCTGGATTCAATGTTTAGATGGTCAAGTATTTCGTCAATGGTCCGACGAACAAAACTCGAAGAACTGTAAACATCGCTATTATCGAGCAAAGCATCTACCTCATCCATGTGCACAATGAAGCGCCGATTTGTTAGATCGAGTTCACTAATAATTTCGTCAATAATATCTAGGATAAGATGGCCAGTTTGTGTTTCCTTTTGAAACTGACAGCGGCATTGCTGATAGCGCAATGTCATGTTTGACTCCTCCTCACAGGTAAAATTGTACTCGAGCGTTAGCAAAATCTGGGAGAGAACGTCGGCTACCAGATCTGCAGGATCGTCGTCGCCAACAAAGTTCTCGCTCACTTCGACGCGTTTCCATTTAAAGTTAGCTGTGGAACAACCGTGGTTTATGATTTCGACGCAATCATCGAATGGTTGTCCTCGATCAAATAGCACCAGCTCCGGTTGGAGTATATTGACTTCGGGTACTTGCACTGAGAGTCGTAGGAGCAGAGGTTTCTGCATTTTGTTGCCGGCAAACACATTAATTCGTCCTTCAACTTGCCTGCAGTATAATTGTTTCAAGGTCGCCTTATTTAGTATCACGAGTATTTCCTTACGTTCCAGACTATTCAACGAGACCTTGATCTGTTTTTCAAAATTGTGCTCAAACAACTCCTTGATGCGAAAGGGACCTTGCGCTTCTAGCTCCACGTTGTCCACAGCTAAATTAGTATAATTGATTAGTTCGGCGATTTCAATGTGGGAGCGTTCTTTCAAGGGATGGCTGGGTTTATAGTTAAACGCGAGCTGCTTGCGATCCCAATTAACTTCACACTCCACAAAGGTTGCTTTGTACGTGTTCTTGATAACATTCTTGCGCTGTGGATGTGTTACCTCAGTGATGTCCCACAGAAAATCACTGAAGAATTCTCCTTCCTCATAGCTGCTTATTAGAATCTCAATTTCAGCCTCCGAATTCGGTTGCATTTCCAAAATCTTCGGAATAATTTCAAAGCGAGCGGTCAGCGGTTGATTGGTACAGGCAGACGACTTGATTTTAGGATTATAGGTCTTCAAACGGGATATCGCCGCACGATACGTTAGCAGTCCTCGATTAAATACTTTTAGTTTGAATTTGTACTTGTATTTATGTGCATAAAAGTCCTCCTTAAGGTCGGTGAAGAGCAGACCGGCATCAAAGCCCTTTTCAATATCGGGATCAAAGTATAAGGGGACTCCTTCCACCAGAAATGTAATGGGTATCTCCATAACATGATCGAATTGCAGATCAATATAGAGTATGTTGTGATACAGATCAGGATCAGTAAACATCGAGTCCATTGTTGTGTACATGCTCTGTCCAGTCGGCGCCAGCATTCCCCCTTGCACTGTCAGCGATTGAAATCGATCGTCCTTCTGTAAAATAATATATATTAATAGTAGTTCTTCAACAACTCGTTATATTAATGATTGTTTGCTTACTAGCTTCATTGACAGCTTGGTGTTTGTCGGTGAGAAATTGTCGATGTAAAAGTGCACCTTATTTTTCTCGTAGACATGAACTCTCCGTTGCACAAGCATGGGTGTGACTCGAACTTCCGTTGGCAAAACGTTGCCATATACATGAAAGGGATAGGGATGTGGGTCTCCGACTATTTTCAATAAGCCAGACAGCTTATTGTTGCCAACAATACGAAAGACGACAACACATTTGGCGATCACTTGCGATTTGGAGCCAATGTAAAACTTCCAGGTGCCATCTCGAAAACTCATTTCATTTGGCTAGGAGAATGGAGGGAATTAGAAAAGGCAAGACAGGCAGTAAATAAACCGTTACTTACAATGACATCAAAGTGCAAGAAGCCTCCTACTGATGATACGTTAGAAAATAGCATATTAAAATTGTATTCCTCTCCGGCATAGATTGTCAGATCGGTCAGGTTAACAATGTTGTACCATTCAATCTCTGGTGTAGAGCAATTATACTCGAACCACAATTTAGAGCAAAGGTATTCCGATTTGATAAGAGTTTTGTGGTGATCCTCACTTGATTCAGAGTCCCCAGGCGGCATCGTAGGGCAAATACGCACAGTAAGCGACCGATGGAAATATCCAACTCGATTGGGGATTATCAATATGGTTATGCTGCGTCCCGTGTTGGGGCGCAGATAGATGATCTCGTTATCACAGTACACTTCTTTGGGATCGCTTGGTATGCCATTCCAGTCCATGAAGACGAAGTTGTTGTGCTTTTGAAAAATGCTAAAGTAGTTTGTCTCCAAGAGATTCTGTAGCGCCTCCTGAATAACGCGTTTGTCTGTCTCCGATTTGTCAAAGACTTTTTGCTTCTTGAGGTCCTTCAGCAGTCGACTGGCCATGGCCGGAACAGGCTCTGAAGTAGAAGTTTAATAATGATAAAGATTCTGATAATTATTAAAATATAGAATTTTCGAAATTTTACCCATAACTTCCTCTTCAAATTCCGAGCTGTATTCCGACTCGTTGACCACGTACGATTTTTCTGATAATAAATCATTTTCAATTGACGACAAGCGGCCATCAAGCGTCAAGTCAATATCCTCGAGCAAGTCTTCGTGAGCTCGCTGCAGTTCCTTGATGGGATCTCGCACAGTAATAGGCATAATTTTACTGGAGTCACGAATATTAAAGACCAAGGGCTGCTCCTCACCATCCTCAGTGGCATGAACTTGAAGGGTAATAGGAACAGCCAGTGGATTCATAAGAAGCATAAAACGCTTCTGGGGCACTGCAAACGGAACAGTTCCAAATTCAACGAGTTGCGGAAACGTGCGCAGCTGCACATTTTGTCCAGTACCTCTGCGATGTTTGGCAGAAGTTAATCAGAATGGTGACAATTTACTAAAGTTTGGTTACTTGATCGATACATGGTAATACATGCCGTTCTCCACCTTGAAGCGCAGTGTAATGTAGAAACGGGCGGGCGCAATGACAAAAAAAGACAAATGGAACACGCCACGACTACAGGGCTCCAAAACGAATCCTTCAGTGGGTGTCATTCGCAATCCACAAATCTCTGGCTCCAGGCAATCCTTGTACTTAACTTTGGCATTCACATCTGTAATATAAGTGAGACTTTAATTGTGATTCAATTATAATGTCACTTACAAACCATCTACGTTCAAGACTTTGATGTAGGCACAGTGCTCCTCTCCCAAGTATATCTTGCGGAAATCAATTGTCTTCGGAAACATCTCAATTTCAATGCCACTAATTTCGCCATCAGTTAGAACATAATGCGTCTGCATGCAATCGTATGAATCAGTGAAACAAAAATTAATCCTAGTGCGTTGAAAGTACGGTGGATCCTGGTCATCTGAAAACGGATTCTCTTCATCGTAAAAGGGTCGAAATGTCAGGGTAATCTCGTGGGACGACAATGCTTCGATAACATCAGGCACTTCTAAATGAAAGTGTTTGACAGCGTCTTCGTTATAAACAATCGTTTGGGCCTGATTGTCATCATCGAAGTCGTACATTAATATGCTGTGCATGCTAATAGCTTCCTCAAACATATTGGAGATTCTCGAACTGGAGTTGGCTTCAGCCTGATCATCTATCTCAACATGAAATTGATGTTTCATTTTAACTGCATGGGGACTCTCGTTGCAAACAATTATGCTGCGCGAAGATTCCTCATTGAATTTGGAGCGTCCAAAATGCACATAGCCTTTATTCATATATACAGCCATTGACTTGGGAGTGTATTCGAATATCACAAGTCTGGGAGGCGCTGCAAAATTAAATAATTATTAATGATACTGATAAAATCTACGAGGGAGCCATTTCAATTCTCTTACTCATTGCAAACTTAATATTAAAGAATCCTTTGTAATCCTGCAGTTTCTTCGGTTCAAATGTTATGAGCAGTTTTACGAAATCCTCTGCCTGCACGGTGTAATTGTTGAAGTAGTTAAGCTTGAGTCCTTTGTAGCTGCTGCAAGTGGAAAATAAAATTGATTTTTTATACGTGTTTACGTTGTAAGTTCATTTTATCACTTACTTTCTATACTTTATTGAGACTGGCTCTTTGGTGGGATTATAGATGATCGTTTCATAATAGCTTTTATTTTTGGGTACAGTCGAGGGAAGTACCATATGTTCGCAGATAGAGGCTTCTGTTAACACGCTTACCACTAATTAATAAAATAAATACATTTATTAATTAGTACTGCAATAATCAAATATTTATATGAGGAAAAAAAATCTGTTTCTAATTACCAATAATGGGCACCTCGAATGTGATGTTTGGATGAAAGCTGTGTATGAATATGTGACGACGGCGGTTGATATTTTTGGAGGATGGACAGCGCATGTTGATCTTGACATTCAGAACTTTGTCTGTCTGTACATAACGATGGAGTTCGTGTTGATCAATGGATACACAGGTGTCTTGTGGACTGTCCGTGCTGAATTCTAGAAGTCGTGGGAACTGCAACACACTCGTTGAAATAACTCTAGTAATAAATCAAATTATAATTATAAAAAAAAACAACAAACCAGTGCATTATTGCGAATCGATAAGTTAAAGGTATAAGGTGTATTTTGTCGAAAACGTCGCTTCAGTATAAACAATCGTGGTGCAATGTGTAGCGAGTCTATCATGTTAGCATACTCGGTAAAGTCTGCAATCGAAAGATTAATTGGTAATGAATCGAAATCGATTTGGAATAATTGCGACTTACAATCTTTAAAAATGCAGCAACTACCTAGCTTGCTATTTACGGATAGATTCGATCCTGGTTTGGCATCGGTTGCTGATGGTTGCAATGCCGTAGAGGACTCCACATGTGACAGGTCTTCCCCTCCCCCCTCTTGCGGCGGCGGCGGCGGCGTATTCTCGCTGCAATTGTGGGATGTATGTGGTTCGTAGTGCCGGCAATATGTAGACATTTTTATTTTATTTATGTTGAAAGTATAAACAAATACTTCTAAATTCGTATTCTGTAGCACTTGACGAGTTGAAAAATATTGCTTGTACTATTTGCTTAAACAACACATTCTTTGCGATTCGCTTGCGCACTGACAAAACAGACTGCCAAAATTCTACTGCGCAATAAGTTTTTGCATAGCGGTTGCGTGTGTCAAAGAAAGAGACAGAGCTGACTGCATGGCGTTAGACATGTGTGAATTCACATACACACTCACACACACACCGAAAGACGAATATTAAAGGAACTACACGAAAAGATTTTGCTAAAGAGAAAACAGAAAGTGTTAAGTTGTGATCTGTTGTGTTATTACACCCTGTTAAAACTTCATCAACAGTTTTTTACACGCTCTGTTAAAAGGGGACATTTGGTTTTGAAGGCAGATTTGGTACATTTGTACGAAGACAAACTTGTAGCGAAATTGACACACCTGTACCGAAAATGGGATATTTAGTTTTTCTTGGGACATTATTTTGAGAAATTTTTACGTTTATTGCTTTTCATTTATATATTATTCGTCACAATAATATACTATTATTTATAGTATAAAACGAATTTAAATTATAAAAAACCATTTGAAATTGGAAATGTTCATTTTCATTTAATTGTCTACTGTTGGTCACAGGCCGAGCAGCTTCTTCGGGAAAATAACTTCTGTACGTCATATAGTACTATCTGTACACACATACTCAAGTTTTGGCAAAGAGCAGCCAGTGCCAGTGATACGCCCCGTAGTTGTTTGGCAAAACAATTTCAATTTGGCAGAAAAGCAGCGCTGCGTGTGACCGACAACAAGTCGAACGTGTCAAACGTAAGCAGAAGACAACTGGCGACGGAGTTGGAGAAAGAGACAGAGACATAGACGAATCTATCGTTGCTGGCCTTAGCGAAGCCGCAATACAGTGCGTTTCAAACATATAGAACAACTTGCAATTGCATGTCGTTTAATTTAGAGGCATGAAAATGTGTTTAAGTAAAAATAAATATTACCATATAGTAGCTACTGTAAATATATATTTATATTTTTACTTTAACATCGAAGTACAAAATGCCTTAAGGGTGCGAAACGCACTGTAGGGCAAGTGCAGTTAGCAGGGCAGAGGCAGAGCAGAACGGCAGCAGAGAGCAGAGGCAGAGCTGCCAATGCACAACAAAGTCGTTTGGCAACCTTATTTATTTGATATGTTCTCTCTGCTCGCTCTTCCTCTATCTTTGTGCATTTGGCAAAAGGCAAAATGTCCTGCCTTTTGTGCAAAATTAATGATATGGCCAGGCTTAGAGTTGGGGGTCATCGACGTGCGGTTTGGTTTAGGTTGCCTCAACTCGTCTCGGTTCGGTTCACTTCGACTATTGCCCATTTTTATTGTCAACGGACACAAGTGCACAAAATCAAGTAAAAAACTGGACCCAAAAAGATGTGCAGCTAGCAACCAGCAACCAGCAATCGACAAGCGGCCACTGGCAACGGGCAACCCGTAACCCGTAACCAAACAACCGCAAAACGAACAAAGAAAATTGAAATGAAAAGAAGTAGTGAAAAGAGGAATGAAAGGATGTGAAGATGGCAAACTATTTTGCATGTGTTTCCCCCCATTTGTTCTTTCATTTGTTTCGAGCGCCCTAAAAGTGGGTGAATCGCATTCTCATCCCCATGCTCATCCGCATCCGCATTCTCATGCCCATTCTCATGCCCGTCGAAGGGCTTTGTGTGTTTATTATCGCTGGCAAAGCGCTTATAAATCACGCCACTTCACATGCACGAACAGCAACCGTCGCATCGAGGGGCGTAGATAATGGAAGCCCACTGTCCACTATCCACTGCCCACACATGTCAGACCCTCAAAATATTACGTATACGTTGTTCAATGGAGGCGAAAGCGACCCAGGAAAAGCAAGACAGAACACTGCTTCATAGCAAATAGGAAATGATGGAAATGAGTATTCGTCATCGCCTAGTTTTATTAACAAATTAGCGAACAAGTTTTCAAGAGAAGTCAATTGTGTTTTATGTGATGTTTGCAGCAGCATTCAATTGAGTGCTAAGAAGCCCAGCCATGAAGATGCTATCGACCCGCCAATGAACTAGTTGTTAGTAGTACGAGTAGTGAGGTAAGTTTTAAGGAGCTCTTTCAATGGCATGGCACAAACATGCAGAAGAAAGAAATAAAAAGCTGGCAGAGCGGTTTTATATTGCTCGGCTTATGTGGTCCTTACCACTGTAAAGTGGCAATTCTTTAACAATTTATGTTGCCAAACCAAAGTCGAAGCGAGTCGAGTGTGTGTGGCGCACTCTGCTCTGTGTCCTCTGTGGCTGCAACAGCTGACGCCAGCTGAGCTTTTCTTTGTGCGTTTGTGTGTGTGTGTATGTGTGTGTGGAGCGTGCACACGCACAGAGCGAAGGTTGAAGGGTTCGCTTTTTATTTTGTTGGACCGTCGGCTGTGAAATTTTCGTGAATTTATGAGCACTTGAGAGCAGGCGCCATCGTCATAGCCAACGGCTGCGCAGCGATGTCCTCAACGACATCCCCATTGCCGTTTTACCATTGCGACTTTGTTGGCCTAATATAAATTTCAACTTGAACAACAACAGCAGCAGCAGAAGCAGCAGCAGAAGCAGCAGCAGAAGCAAGGGGTCGAGGTCGATGTTGGGCATCGCCCGGCAACATTTTAATGCGCGTCGCGGTCATTTTTTTTCTCGTTCTTTTCATTTTTTTGTGTTGCCTGTTCGCCACTCTAAGTGGCAGGCAGCGTGCGCAATAAAACGCTCTCCAAATGCCATGAAAGGATTGCGGCCAAGTGTGTGCGCTCGTAAATCGTAGATTGTGGACTCTAGACTGGAGACTGGAGACTAGAGACTCGAGACGCAGACCCTTTGCCGTCGCATAAAAATTAGTTTACGTGGCACATAATTTTACATTAATTTCATTTGAAATGACCCAGCAAAGCACACTGACTGAGGCTCGATGCCAACCAAGTTGAGGAGACGGCCTAGAAGTGTCTCCCTCTTGCTGCAGTTGCCACCCACTCGACCTCAGGGTGAAAGGAGGAGGAGGTGGAGGAGAAGGAGGAGGAGTACACGCTTTGCCAAAAACCACTTTGCCACATTTTAAAGTATCTGTCACATAAAATACACACAGACTGCTTTTGCCTGTGGCCACAATACAAGAAGGAAAGAAGGGAAGTGGGCCAGTGCAAGCTGAAAACAGAATGCAACAAAATATTTTGTTTTTCCTCAGTGCAGAAAAAAAAGGAAAAGAAGCAAGGAAACCGAAACAAAAACAAACACAAATGCTTATAAAATGATAAGTTGTGTGTGTTTTCAGCAAGACGTTGACGTTGACGTGGCAGTGAAGTCAAGTGAAATGTATGAGCAACTGAATAAGCCAAGAGCAGCCAGAAACAGCAGCAACCACTGGCAACAACCACAACAACTTACTATCAACAAGAAAAACAGATGCAGCAACATTATCGTTGTCAACGTCAGCGTCGATGTGCTGAGGAAATATTTTGTGTGAAATTATTGCAACAGCAGCAGCAGCATCGAGAAAACGAGACAACGAGACCACAAAAGACAACAATGAAAAAAGAGTGGAGCATAAACATTAAAGTGCACAACAGCACAAGGGTCCGCAATACGGGGCGTATGCGCAACGTAATGAACTGGGAACTGGGAAGCTGCCTATGTGTGGCAGTTCAGCTAATTTGCGTGACAAATTGCTTAGACTGAACCGCATGGCAAATGGGCAAATGGCCAGTTGATGTCAGTCAGCTAATATAAATGAAAACTCATTAAAAATTTACAACTGATTGACTGCACAATGTTCAAACGTTCGGTGATATTTGGCCAGCCATTTCTGACAGAGTTGCACGCAAAGGGACGTGCCCGTGTTGTCAAATGATCCATGCATCCATGCAGCAGCAGCAGCGGTCATATGCTACACAAAACACAGCCAACCAAGTAACCCAAACCGAAACCCAAACCCAAGCCTGCTGCCCATTGAATACCCATTGCAATTTATGCTAATGCTCGTTAGTGAAATCAAACAGCAACAGCAGCAGAAGCAGTGAAACAATTGTGCAAACAACAGGGCCGTAAAGCAAACTACGTGTACAATCGACAGACGGACAAACGACAGACAGACAGACAGAAGCGTTGCAGCTGTCGGTTGCACAAAATATTGACGCATATATTGCCAGTGACAATTAATCTGCTAATTGCCAATTTAAGCACGTAAACCAAACACAGGCAACATCACCAACAGAACGGAGCATCGACTGCACCATCAGGGGTGTGGCACCACACACACACACATAGTACACACACAAACACACACACACAGTTGGTCAGTGCCGAGTAACTCTCTGGCAGTTTTGGGCTGCCCAGCGATTTGAAAAGTATACGAGAATTGCGATTGCAACTGAAACTGCAACTGCAACTGCAACTGAAACTGCTTCTGATTTGTCACACTTGAGCAATGCGAATGACATTCGAGCACTTCTCTACGTAATTAGAGCTAATGAAAGTCAACAGAGTCTCTGTGCGAGTGCGGCCCACAGTGCGTATGAATAATCAGGAAACAAACTCGTAAATACATAAATTAGTTTTGTTGTTGACACGCCGATTTGATTTACGGATCCAACGATGATGTCGTTCTCGTTGACGTGCCAGCATATCATCTCTCTCCGGATGTGAAATTCAAATCCTAACCCCCACCCGCATCCAAATTCAAGGGCTGAGCTGCTGAGCACAATGGCAGTCTAATGAACACCACTGATGCCTCCTCCTTGCCTCATGTTTGCATTGAGTTGAGTTGAGCTGAGCTGAGAGTGTGCTCTGAATTTTCACTATATTTTTGCAATATTGTAAACTTTGAGGCGTTGCAAGAGGCAGGGGCGGGGGCGGGGGCGGGGCAAGGGCTGCGTTGGCTTTACAGCTAAATGCGCATCATTGTTGCTCCTATTTGCTTCTTCCTCTATTTTTTTCAATTTTGTTGGGTAAAAAGGGAAAATTGCCGCAGCTCATTAAATTTAAGCAATGGCAGACCAGAGTGAAAGAGATATCAAGAGAGAGAGAGAGAGAAAGAAGGGGAGAAATCGTAGCTGAAAGCAAAAAGTAAAACCACAAAATCCTTTTGCGCTTGCCTTTTGGCAGCAATTGAAACACAAAGAGCGTCATTGTCATCTCCGTCGACGTCATTTACCACATTCAAAATGTCATTAAAAGCATACTAAAATTAATTTGTAGCAATTAGTTGCAAATTGCAAGAAAGCAAAAGAAAACGAAAACGAGAACGAAAACAAAGCAAGCCAGCCAGCCAGCAGCGAAGAAGAAGAAAAGAAAATACTCTAAAGGGCCAGAGCTTTTCCGCTTCTGTTTCCCCGCCGCTTTTCCCTGTGCGTCGTCCAGCTGGAAATTGCTCAACATTTTTATGTGTTTTTGTGCATTTAGAAAACTGTCTATAGAAACGCTGAGTAAAATCATAAAAACTCGCTGTGGAGTCGGAGGGCGGAGAAGAATGGGGGGAAGTCTAGTTGAGCATAAATAAATGCTGTGTTATTTTTGGCAATTATTTTCACATTCGAGTGTCTGTCCTCCGACAGAGCTCATTTGTAATTTGCAGTCAGCAATTGCTTGAATGGTGCTTGGCTATGTTGTTTTATTGTTGTTGTTATGCCACTGACGCCATTAATTAGCCAGCTATGTTGTCGGCCTCCGTCAGCAGCAGCAGCAGCAGCAGCAGCAACGAAAGCAGAAGCAGCGCCAAGGAGCGATAGACATCTTGGTGCCAGCATTTGTCTTGACAAGCAGCATTTTGGGGCAGCACAAAAGAGGACTCTTTATATAACATAGCATAGAGATGGAATGTGTTTTGCTATGACTATGACTATGGAATAATCGCCTCCAGAATTGGAGTTGGAGTTGGAGTATGACACATGTTGTCAGCGTGCCCATCTTTCTGGTTCTGGTTCTGGTTCTACTATTTTCGCCGCTAATTGGAAAATGTCACAATTTATTTTATTTTTATGTTTAATTGGATTCTGCTTGGGCAAAGTTTTTGCCCCAGGCTACGCAATGGGAGGGAGTGAGAGAGAGAGAGAGAGAGAGAGGGGGCATGCTCGTCGCCTAGGTACGACGCATGATAATTTTCTTAATTTGCGCGCCTTGATGAGCAGCCAGATAGATGTGGGCGGAGTTTGAGGGGAAATGAGACGAAATGAGCAGGGAAGCAGGGAAGCGACAGAGTAATGTGTGAGAACCGAAACTTTTTCCATTTTCCTGATGGCATGTGTACGTGTAAAAGTTTTGCTCCACTACTCCACACAGGACGCAAGCTCACTAGCAATAGCGGACGACAAGGACAACGATGACTCTTCAAAGGTGCAAATAAAGTAAATTATTAGTTTCTCTTTCTTTTTGCCACTCGCTGTTGCTGTTGCTGCTTCAGTTGCTTCACTTGCTGATGCTTCTCTACTTGTGGATTTCCGCTTCAATTACTTGCGCTGCTGCTCGCATACATTTCATTTGACAAACTTATTTGGTAGTTTTAGCAAGGTACACAGAGACACACACACACACACACACACATGTGTTGTGCTCATGGACAAATTAAGAACTTTGGCAATTGCTTGTCTAAAAATGTTAATTTGAAGTTAGTTTCATTACTTTAACTTTTTTCTCTCATTACTTTAACAATCTTTGGGCTGCTTGGGCAGTGAAATGTTCCATTTCCATTTTGTGAATAACTGTATAAATAAAATTCTATATTTATGCCAAAGCATGAGAGCGTGTTCCATATGTGCTAAGCTGCAGCTTTGCTTTGAAATCAAGACGTCTTTAAGTATAATTTCTCAGGCATATAAATAAATCACGTTGTTTGCAGATAAAAAGCTTTATTGGCTTCATTTAGGCAGCAAGTGAGACCAGAAACGAGAGCTGCAGGAGCAACAGGAGAAACAGAACAGCAGCCGTTGGCTTAATGAGATATGCGTTACGTATACGCCACATAGGCAGCGACCAGAGTAGGCGCCCTGTGCTACAGTGCGCATAATAAATTTTCATTTTAATGACTTAACGCATAAAAACAAGAGCAGCAACAGCAACACAGCAACAAAAATAACAGCAACATGAGCCACAGCAACAATGCACACAGGTTTACAGGTGTTGTTGTTTTTATTACCATTTTGAGTTCGTCCTTTGTTTTGCTAGATATGTGTGTGTGTATGTGTGTGTGTGTGTTTGTTGTTTTACGTACATATTTCTTTACTTCATTTGTTACGCATTTTCCCTCCCTCTCTTCCGCCTCAGGCGACCGTTGCTTCAGTTGCCCAAGAGGCTTCACGTAAATGTGTTGGCAAAACATTTTTATGATGACGTGCTAAAGGGATCTCTCAGTGCTCGTGGCTCTCCCACACACACTCCCCTCCCCTCCCCACCTCACTCATCTCCTTCCCCACCTCTCGTTCCGCTGCTGTCACGACTTTGGCGCTTTGCAGCAAAAAGTTAATTAGAAATTATGCTCGAGCTGCTATAATACAGCACACACGAGACAACAGCAACATGCACACAACACCTTTGGGTTATTAGACAGATATTCTCGAAAACGCTCGCACTCACACTCACACTCCCACTCGCATTCATATTCATACTCACTCAGGAACAGCAGGTTAGACACACGTTTGCTGCATTAAAGCTAAGGCTAATTAATGCCACTTTTGATGCGAGCTCAGGAGAAGCGTGTCACGCTTTAAAGTGTGAGCACGGATGTGTCTTTAATTGTCCATTCCGAACTTGAGATTAGTTCGAGATTAGGACACATATGTCACAGCATGCAGTAAAAGTTGAAGTCACATTTGCACAGCTCTGAAAGTAAATAAACAGAAATTAATCAATAGTGAATACGTTTTTCAAATTATACATTATTAAATGACAAAATTATTATTAATTCCACATAATAAAAAAAGAGTCTTAGCTGTGTTTGTATGTATGTAAGTAATGCAGTGAAATGTTTAGTATGCGAGTTTAAGGTGTGACCATTCGCTGCGTTGGCAGATCCTAGCTCTAGTAGGAAAGGGGGGCTCAGTTTGAGAATTTGGCTTTGTGTGGCTTTCTATGCGTTGCTACGTTTGGTCACTCTTTTTTCTAAGACGTGGCGTGACAGACATGTGCAGGCGATCAACTCACAAAAAAGAATATGCAAAAAAACCGTTATGTAGTTTTGTTTCTAACGCACTGCTATTTTAATGTTCACAGCTGTATGTAGAATACACATACGAATATTACAAATTTAACAAATATGTGCAGAAATTATAACATATTCTTCAACTATTTAACATTACGTTGTAAATAGCTTTAATTCTCCAACATTAACTTAACATTTGTTAAGTTTAAGCTGAAGCCACAATACGCTGCCGTCTCTAAATTGTACTGCACTGTTGTTATGTATTGTTTTGGTTTTGCATTTTTTGGCTGCGATTCGCTATCCAGTCTATACTGCGGCCAGTTCTATTTCGCACTCACAGTGTCGCCGGCACAAAGCCAGGCATAAATCCTTGACATTGCCACGCCTTGAATGGCTCTGCTGCTGCTGTTGTTGCTGTCATTGTCACTTGGCCCGGCGAAAATATGACAAAACTTAAACACACAAACAGCTTTAGATTCAGCAGGGGAAGGGGGTTGAAATCTAAATTAAAAATTTTGCACAACGCAAAAATCAGCGATAAAAGAAAAATAATCACAAGACAGACAAAGAATGAAGCAGCGCAAAAGCAACAAAGAAAGCGAGCTCAGTGGGCGGACATTTCGCTAGGGAAATATAATATTCGCAGTCAATTTTCTTTTATGTGTAGCACACTCACACTCATGCACATACATAAGTATACGCACACACACACTCACACTCGTGACACGTGGACTGGCTTCATTTTTATAGCACTAAACATATTCTCTACTCGGCATATGTTTTTGCTATTTTTTCTACGCCATGTTTTGAATGTGCAATTATTCGCCAGAATTCGCGACAACAGCCAGAAAGAGAAAGAGGAAGACAGAGTGAGAGGGAGAATCCTGCAAGCGAAACTTGCATAGTCAGGCCATTTCGCTAGCTTCATAGGTATGTAAATATGCCTGTGTGTATTTTTAATACATTTACTTTATGCCAAAGTTACACAACAAAAACAAAAAGAAAAACAAAAAAAAAGGAGGCAACACAAAAAATATAGCATTGTGGCCTTATCAGCAAACACATCAAGAGTGTTTTGCTCGATGGCACATTGGGGAGCAACTCCACAAGCACTAGATGAGCGAGGTGGAGTGTGTATATGTGTTCCCTGTGTGTGTATGTGTGACAGTGACTAATAAAAGCGCTCGAATGGCCATCGACCGCCCCCCTCAACTCCTTTCGCTCCACCGCTGAAAAAGCAATATAATAGTCAAGCAGCGGCGCGCGTGTAATATGCATACAATATTTTCATTTTGCCGCTTTATTTTTTTTCACAGTTTTCATTTGTTACTGCGGAAACAGACACACACACACACAATAAGTACAAATGTTGCAGTCGAGCTGTGCTATGGCAACGACACAGAGATACCCTGTTACTTAAGCTCACATTATGATTCGTATTGCAGCTTTCTACATATCGTAATGCTTTGCGTTGATATTAAAATCAGTGATATAAAAAAACTTGCAAATGCTAGCCAATATGTTTGACTAGGCGTCGTACCAAAATATTATAGTGGGCGGATTTTCTAAATGGGCATGGTCGAACGACCAAGCTTCAAAAAGATTGCCCAGCAGCTGTGGGTATGTGTGAGAGTGCATGTGTGCGCTTTTAAGCAACTGCTGTTAAAGATGTATGTGTAATTGCAGCGAATTAACAGAGTAAGTTGATGTTAATCAATTTATACAAAAGTGCTAAAAACTCGATGCCAAAAATTTAGATGAAAGTCTTTTAAATGCGTGCTCAAGTGTTTGACTAGGCGTGGGACCGACATACTCGAGTGCGCAAATCTTCTAAATGGGTGCGGTCGGACAGCTTAGCTTCAGAAAGATCGCCCAGCAGCGGTGGGTATGTGTAAGAGGCATGTGTGCGCTTTTAAGCAGCTGCTGTTAAAGAGGTATGTGTAATAGCAGCGAATTAACAGAGTAAGTTGATGTTAATCAATTTATACAAAAGTGCTAAAAACTCGATGCCAAAAATTTAGATGAAAGTCTTTCAAATGTATGCGAAAGTGCTTGACTAGGCGTGGGACCGACATATTCAAGTGGGCAGATCTTCTAAATTGGTGTGGTCGGAGAGCTTAGCTTCAGAAAGATTGCCCAGCTATGATGGGCATGTGTGAGTGTGTATGTGTGCGCTGCTAACCAGCTGCTGTTAAATATACATGTAGAATATCAGCGAATTAACAGAGTAAGCCGCTGCTAATCAACTAATGCCAAAGTGAGAAAAAGTCGCTGGCAAAAATTTTGAAGAAAGGCTGTCGAGTGCTTGACTAGGTGGCGGACCAAGATATTAGTGAGGCGGACCTAATAAATGGGCGTGGTTGGACGGCAGAGCTCAGTATGATTTCTCAGCTTAAGTATGCTTGTGTGAGTCTATGAACATATGTGTGAGTAAGAGTTGCTGATAATTATAAGAAAGTTATGATTTGATTTTTCGTATCCTATCGGATTTTAAACTCTTTCAAATATTCAAGATTGATGTGTGTGCAATATTATACAACCCCTTGTAAGTTACATATGTTCAATGGGTATAAAATAACAACAAATGGCACAGCGCTGCTGTTATCTTATTTTCACGACTCTCACTCGTTTGTTCATACAATCATCCTATATGGCCCTTGGCCCTTGGCAGGAATACACACACACACACGAGCACACAGACGACACTCACACGGTTACATACATACATCCATATACTGCCGGCAAATAAACTGCTCATAAAGCACAAAAAATTGGTAAAAACAACAACAACAAAGGCGTAAGAGACTAGTTGTGGTGATAGCAAGCGACTCGAGGAGGAATAGAAGCAGAAGAAACAGAGTTGCGGAGAGGAGTGTAAAGGCAGAGACAGAGAGAGAGAGAGAGAGGAGGGCATGCGACTTAATCTCCATCTAAACGCAATGGAGCCGTAATAACAACAGAAAACAAATAAAAATACAAACTCATATAGTCATACACATACACACACACACACAATGTACACAAACATATTGCCGTAGTCGTAGTTTACGTTTTGCCACTTCATTTTATACGCTTTGCGTTCTTTTTTCAAGTTTACTTTTTGACTCATCTTTGTCGACTGCGTTGTTGTTGTTGTTACGCTTGTGGTGGCTATTGTTAGTGTTATTGTTGTTGTTGCGTGTTGTTGAAACGGAATCGTTGGAAAAATTGTCATTTTGTGTGTGCTTTTTTTGCAGCCAGCAGCGGCAGCAGCAGCAGAGGCAGAGGCAGCGACTGACTGCCTGACTGACTGACGGAGTGACTATCCAACCGAATGGCCGTCGAGTTTCTCTATGAGAATGACACTCCAGCGGGTCATTCGTGTATACATACATATGTATGTGTGTGTGTTGTTGTTGTTCTGCTGATTAGCTCCCTTGGGGGCTATTGCACTATGGGATAAATATTCATTTATTGCGAAATATGTCCTAATAGCAATTGATGGATATTTGCTTAGTTTATAATTTACGCAATGCAAAAGTGCTCTTGAAGCTGATTTGTTGGACTAAACTTTGATTTAATTCGAGATTTTCTTTGTTCACAGTTTGAACAAGTTTCCCAATCCGCTTTTTGTAAACAATGTTAAATTATATTTTCGAGCTAAAATATGTCGGACCATAACAATATGCATTATAAACATATATAAAACAACATTTATAATGCAAGTTTAATACATGATTGGCTAGTGTAAAGTTTATAAATTTTGCAAGAAATGTCCATTTATTCCATAGTGCTTCATTTGCAGCTAGCCACAAGGCAACACGGCCATAGCCATATGGTTATAGGGCCACAACTGTGTCCTCTGTCCTCTATGATTCTATTGCCAGGTTTACGATTAAATATGTACACAGTATGGCTCACACACACATGCAGTGTACTTGTCTATTTTTTATTGCTTATTCTCTCTGTGACACCGCATGACCGCAAATATGAGCAGAGTCTTGGGGACAACAATAAAGAACTCAATATTCTTATGTTTACCCTTAGCTCTCTACGAAAAGTAGAACACGATAAGAGCATTCGCAAGTTGGCTTAGTTAAGGCACTGCGACTTTGATAAGTCAAGCGACAGTTGGACTCACTTGATCCGCCCCTCTGTGACCAACTCTAATTTGGCCATTACCTTCGTTGATTAGCTCGTAAAATGTGTTTGTTAGTCGAGTGCCAGCCAAGTGAAGGGACACAGACACACTTTTCAGGTCATTTAATTCAAAAGTCATATGCTGGGACGTAATTGAATCCCAAATCAGCAGCAGCAGAATTTGGGCATGGCGAGAACGACAAGAAATAGAAGAAGAAGTGGATGTGGTTGTGGCAATCGCTGGACGTTGTTGCTTGGACAACTTTGAGCACGGCCATGAGCAGCTCTGCATAATTTAATTAAAATATGAGGCTGTCAGCCCAAGGAGAAATCAAGTTTCATTATGAGCCACACAAATGTTTTAATGCTTTCCTGCGGTTGACCCGACAGCAGCTGCAAATATGTATAACAAAAAAACAGGTTACACTGGAGTGTATATACCCTAAGCAAAGAGGAGTCTGGGGAATGGACGAAGTGCTTGAACATTTTGTGACACTTAACGCGACCTCTTTCAAAATCTTTTTTTTTTCCCCCGAATTATATTATGAACTCCTTGATGAGTTTTTATTAGCATTCAAGCGCTTTTTTCTTCAACGTCTTTCAAACATTGGAACAACACTTTATGGGCTACTAATACAATGAAGTTGATTTCTTTTAAAGTGAGAGAAATAGTTTGTCAGGCATGCAGAAAGAATACTAGACAAATAATAGCCATAAAGTAGTTTGGTGTAAATTTACATTTTATATTAAAACTCCAGCCAAGGGATGAAGCACAGACGAGGTCACAGCTGTGTTGGATGCTAGAGCTCTTCTCTGGCTAAATGAGATTTTAAGCACTCGCAGCGCAACAGCGCAACATCGCAACAACCATTCACACACTCGGGGCACCACAAAAATCAAGGCATGAGGCAACATGTGGCTGCGGTTTTCCGCTTTCCCAACAACCCGACAACCAAAAACCAGGCACAGCTCGGAAGTTGTGTCTTTCGCGACTATTCGCATACTCTACTTTTTATCTTGGCACCTTTTGCTAATTAGTATAGTTGTGGTTACGTCTGGGGGGGCAAACGAGACTGTCTGTGTCATTGGTTTATTGCGGCCATTATGAATTGCCTGAATGCATGCAGCAGTTTGTTGACATGTTGCCATCGCTGTGCTAGTTGCTGTCATTGACACGGCCAAAAGCAACAAGGACAACAACAACAACAAGCAGCAACAACAACAACAGCAAGCCATTGACAATGTCTGCTGTTTGCCTTTTCATTTTTGCAGCCACGAAATGAATAAAGCACGAAAAAGTGGCATTCAAGCCAAGCGATGGACGAACAAGCTGATAAAGTTAAGTGCAGCCATGTCACTCGTGTGTGTATGTGTGTGTGTGTGTTGTGTGTTACATAGCGTATGTGTGTGTGTGTGTGTGTGTGTGACGGGCACAAGCGACAAAGCACACGATTAAATTACAAAATGTCAATAACGATAACGAATGAAATTGATTGAAACGAGCAGCGACCACAATGGCCCCGCCTCTCACTCTCTGTCTCTCTATCCCTCTTCCTCTTCCTCTTCCTCTTTCTATACCCTTTCCCTGTCGCTGCCCCGCTCTGGCCATGTCTCCATTGACGGACTTCGTGTGATAAATTATGTGTGTGGTTCTCTGCCATTGTGCGGTATTGGCGCACTCTCTTGTGTGAGTGTGAGTGCAAATGCGTGTGTGTGTGTGTGTGGGTGTGGGTGTGTGTGACACCTTACAGATAGATCGCCACACACAATGGCATGTCAATTAAAATGCATGATGTTGAAATCATTCGCAATTAATTCATAATTAAAACGCGACACATTATCAAAAGTGTGCAATGGGCATTTACATAAATAGCGAATGAATATTCATGAGTGTAGAGTGAATGGCCCAAAAGGGGAGGGAGGGTAGACAGAGAAGCACAGACAACACAGACAACAGACAACAGAGCGAGCGACTGCGAACTGAGCTGGGGATCAAGTCGAGTCCTGGCAGGCAGACGTCGCTTTTAATTGATGCCGCTTAATCGCTGAATTTATCGGGCATCTCGCGGCATTACGCATACGCACAGTGTGCTCGTATTCCTGCTCATAACTTGCAACTGGCAACTTTCAACTTTCAACTCTGCCACACACACACACATACCTCGAGCTGTCATTTGACATGCAAAGCTCGTTTGTTTCTCACTGTTTCGCTGTTTCTCAGTTTTTGTTTGTTTGTTTGTCTTGCTCAACCGCACTTTTCCGAATATGCCTTGCAGCCATATTTTCGGGCATGTTGCATCCCATTTTTTGGGGGGAGGGGTCAACTTAAGACCGCCCACCCCCCCTGCCCTGCCCTGCCCAGGCATCCTTAGCCACAGGGCTCGTAACAGGGAAATGCACTTAAAAGCATTTAGTTGTAGCGACAAAATTTGCAACATTGAAATGTGGTTGGTGGTTTGAGGCCAACTGGTTGTTGGCCAACTGTGCCTCTTGCACTTGCCCCCCCCTTCACCCCGTGCGTGCCACACTCTGCCGCCATTTGGCCGCTGCAGCAGCCCTTTGAAATTAATGTGCGTGCATAAACAAGCAGCCTGAATGGAGGGAGGGCCAAAAGGTCTTAAGTTTTGCAACATGGCCCCGCTTCATAAACGAGGTCTCAGTCTCAGTCTCAGAAACAGTTTCAGTTTCCGCCCTCGTCTTCGTCTTCGTCTTCGTCTTCGCCTCTGTTATTTGCCTGTGCTTTGGTTATAGTCCTGGCTAGTGTCGTTTGCTGTTCTACCTAAATTAGCGCCATAAAGTATGCAACAAGCTTTTGCCCAACGCTTTTAATTTGTTTCCTCTCGCAGTGCCATCAAATATTCATTTGAGCTGCGCTCCCAGACTGAGGGCCTATCAGAGTTCAAGACGGCACACACACACACACACACACACACACCCAGTTTTGCCAGCTTTTCCCAGCATCCGCTTTGTGAAGTGTCCGGCGGGCAAAACTTTCATTCAGCTAATTTGCGTGCGGCAACTAAAACATTTTCCTTGTAGGCTGCGGCATGAGTGGAAAAAGGAGGAAAGAGACAGAGAGAGAGAGAGAGAGAGAGAGAGAGAGAGAGAGAGAGAGAGAGAGAGGTTGCTCTTTGTTTAAAACTAAATTCCCATTCAACTGTCATTTGCGGCGCAATGGCGGTGACATTCATTAGAGCCCTAGATTCTAGTGAGACGCTTTTCAAATTACACTGGCGGCATAAATTATGCGAATCCCTGTGGTCCCCGAAAAACTTTGGCAGCGTTTTGAATGTTAATTCCTAGTGTTTGTTGTTGTTGCTGTCCTCGCTAAAGACTGAGTCGAGGCTGAGACTCTGACTGACACGTAATTAAAAGTGCGATATGAAATCTGGCAAAACCTTGTGCCACAAATTCGTCAAAATGTTTACCGCTCTGTGTTGATGTTGATGTTTTCTGAGACGGACGCGGAAGCTGTTCGATGATCTTGATTGGCTAGAGGCTCGTAAAATTAAATAAACGGAAACCAAATTCACTATCAAATTCAATTTGGCAATTTGTCTTTGGACTTTATCACTGTCGCTTCCCCTTTTTCCCTTTTTCCCAATTTCCTACCGCCCTTTTTTCCACTGCCATTTGTGTTTTGTTTCTTTTCAGTTTCAGTTCTTTTATTATGCAAAGGGAGCACAGCAAACTGTTTATGTCGCTTGCCATCATAAAAAGCGGTCTTGGAACCTCTTTCGGGCAGAGGAGGAGGAGGAGGGAGCTGAGGCTGAGCTGAACTGGTGAAAATCACATTTTGTTTGTAAATCAGCAATTTACGCCGGCAAACCAAACGATGTCGCTTCATCCAACGACGGCACACACTTTTAAACGCTCAATAAGATTGGAAAATTGATGGCGGTGAAGCTCATTGGTTGCCTGCTTGGTTGCCTTCTCTGGTTGGGTTCAGTTCTGTTCTGTTGTGTTCAGCCCCAGCTTCAGCTCAATCTCCTCTGCTCTACTTGGCGCTCATCGCATCGCATCGCATCGCAGCGTATCGGCCTCACTGGTAAGTAAATCCCTCATTTTCAGTGAAAATAAAAATTGCCCCAGCGTAACGCAAAATAAACACATTTAAGTTGCAAATTGAATTTTGCATAATCCTCCGGAGCAGGAGCTGCTTTTGCTGGGCTGCCTCTTAGTAGTACCTCTGACTCTACCCCCCTTGCCCCTCTCCTCCTGCATCCCTGCGACTGTCCGTCAGCGCTCTCATCTGTCCCGTCGACCCGCCGTCTGGCGGCTTTCGAGTACTCGCTTTTCTTTTTTTTTTGTGAGACGCGTCGCAGCGCATCGTGGAAATGGTCGCGCATGAGACGGAATTTCTGATTAGTTGCCATGGATCCGAGAGCGCACCCGGACAGAGATCTCTTCAAGCCCCTCACTCCACGCTCTTCACTTGCTTACTTCGCTTTGACTTCAGCGGAATTCTATTTATTTTCAAAATTTCTTTTGGGACAAATTTCGCACTCACACACATGCACTCAGACGCCTACGCAGAGACCCCTTCACACCCACACACACCCACCCACACACACATACTTGAGAGTATATGTAAATAACGACACACACTCACACACACAATACGCAGCGTGTGGCAGCCGTGTGATCCTGGGGATTTACAAAGTAGCTGCTGTTCGCCGCGTAATTGAATTTACTTTATACTTTGCTGATTAGAAATAAAAAAAGAGAGAACGTTGATTGGATTTTCAGTCAGTTTGTTTTTCTTCCCATTTTGTTGCTACACATATTTACATATGTCTAACTTAAGCAGACGTCTTCAACATAGTTGCAGCTGAGTTAATGCAATTTAACGAGCTGCCAATGCATTCAAACTGAATAAACACTTTTGACACCGAGCGAAGCAGCGATAAGTTAATGGACTAACCTCAAATTTGAATTAAATGCAAGACGATTCGCGATTACAAATGCAATATCAGAGATAGATATGGTGGTCATCAAGCTACAGCACTATGTTGAATTTGCCCCGTTTTCGTGGCCAAAACTCATTTTTCGCAAGTACACAAATTACCGTTTTTCCAATGTTAATATATTCAAAAATGATCAAACTGCTGTGTTTTATGCCTAAAATGTTAACTTAACAGTTTTGTGTTAAAATAACAGCTGTTAAAGCCAGCTGTTGCAAACGAGCACCGCTTGCTGTGTTAAATGTTAACTTTGCAGTGCAGTTTCACATTGGCACATCTCTGACAAAAAATCATTAAAAAATGAAATTCAAAATAAATATTAATTCTTCAAGTTAGTACTATGTGTTGATACTCTACGGGGAGTCGAGTCTGCAGTCATAGTTGCAGCTGAGTTAACTTGATGCAGATAATACAATTTAACGAGCTGCCAATAAACAATAAACAATAAACAATAACTGAATAAACACATTTTTGAGACCGAGCGGAGCAGCGATAAGTTAATGGACTAACCTCAAATTTGAATTAAATGCAAAATGATTCGCGATTCGCGATTACAAATGCAATATCAGAGATAGACATGTGTTCATTCATTTATGGTGGTCGCTCATCAAGCCACAGGCCACTCGAAACGCTTAATTAAAAAATAAAAATCAAATGCAAATGCAAATGCCAAATACCTGTGGCCGAATTGAACAAAAATTATGCCAGAGTTGACAGCGTTGTTTATGTTAGCCATGTTTTGCTGATGGTGTTTGCTGTGTTGTGTTTTTGTGGCCGAAACGAATGTTTTTCAATTATTACGACAAACGCAGCGAAATATTGTGAATGATAACAAACCGCACACACAGCTCGATGAGGCTTGACTTGATACTTGTCCTATCACCGAGAGTGTGTGTGTGTGTGTATTTTGTGTGTAGTTGTGCGCATAATTAAACTAACAAACACTGCAATCATTGAATGATGATGATGGTCTGCTTTTGATGGGCACTTGCCTAACGATAATGAGTACCACATTCAATCTGTCTATCTCTGTCTCTGTCTCTCTATGTTTACGTTTGCGTTTTTGTGGCATTTTAATTAATAAATGCACTCACTCCATTCTGGCTGCATTGTGGCTCAAATTAGCAACCGAAACCTTTTTCGACATTAGCTGCAATTCAGGCTCTATCAATAGACTTCTAATTAACTCGGCAGTGCCACAGTTCTCTTTGCCCCCCTCTCTCATAACTTTTTACATGTTTAATCAATTCAAGAGCTGCCTCTCTCTCTCTACTCGTAGTTTATTGGGGCGTCATGTGCTTGGGCTCAGTTTGTTTGGGGAATAGTTTTGCGAAACGCGAAACAGCTCTCAAAGCACTGCAAAATCAAGTTTCTCTCGTAATTATTTCAGCATTAAGCTGCTGTGAGTGGCAGTTGAAATTGCAACAACAAACTTTGTTATCATATTTTCGCCTCATTCCTAGTGCTTGCAACATTCTCAGTAAATGCTCGTACTCGTCTTTAAGTGCTCTCGAGTCGTCTTATTAAAACTGCGACTGCGGGGAAAATGCTCCTCCTCATAAACAAAAGCAAAAGAAAAAGAAAATTCACTGTGCGGCTTTTCTTCGACTTTAGTGTATTCGTATTTTTTGTGTGTGCGTTTTTAGAAATAAATAAGTACGAGTACTGTGGTGTTTTTGTTATGGGGAAAAGTGGCAAATTAAAAGCATTTCCATGCTTAAACAAAAGGCCATTCAATGGCCATTCCCTTATTCGTCTGATTGCCCAAATGCGGCTTATGTTCGGCATGCTTTCAACTCATAATGTGCTCTCTCTTCTCTCTCTCTCCGTCCCTCTTAACCACCCACACTCAGTTAATGTTTCCAGCTACAGTTACTTAGTCCCAGCCTGACCGACTTAACAGCAGCTAAAGCTAAAGCCTCAGAAGAGAAGAGAAGAGAATAGAAGAGAAGAGAATAGAATGCAAGATACCCATCACTGCCGCATTATTTACATACTCCTCATCTCGTAATATTTGCCCTCGAGTCTGCTTTTGTGCATTTCCTCAGCTCAGTTCGGTAGCGAAATACGATGCTAAACCTTTTATGGGCCCACACTCAACGACATTTGGCGGCGTTCAAACAAAGCGTTTAAAATATTCATAGAATTGCCTTTAATAACGCCAAATGAGCAAGCTACTGAGTCAGTCAGTCTATGCGAAGAATGCTATACAAGACAGGAAAACAGGACGACAGGACCACAGGACAACAGAACGACAGAACGAAGCCCAGGCCGACGGCAAGTCGTTCAGTCAGCTATCAAATTGACTCTATCTATTGATGGGCTGCTTTGGGGTTGGCGGCGCACAGGTTATGCGGCAAAAAGCAATTTTTATTTGCCTAGCAAGCGGGGGGGAGGAGTGAGCAGCGGGGGGAGGACAGAGAAGTGAAATGGGAGCATCAACTGGCTGTGAGCAATGGCCTCGTCCCGTTGACTGATTGGCGCAGACGGCGCGGCGCAATGGAGAAGGACAAATACTGGCGACAACAGAAGAGAAGCGACAAGCTGGAGCACTGTGTGTGGCCATCTCAAGATGCGGCGCCACCTCATGGTGGCCACCACAGTTGATGGCAAAGTTGGTATGCAAATCAGTTCACAAGGGAGCGAAGGAGGGGTGCGTCATGGCAACGACGACGACGACGACGACGTCGCTGATGTCGGAGGCGATGACGACAGTCAAGCAGGAAGTTGATTAAATGACAAAATAAATAGAAAGTGAAGGATAATGTCAACATTCTAAGTGGTTTTCTTTTAAAAAGCTTAACTGACAATGAACCGCAGGGCAGCCATCGACCAGCGAGTAAACTGAGGAGCAACCGCCGACGGTATCCAGTTGAATAAATTATTTTTGCGACCGCCGCTGGGCCGAAGACGAGACTCGATGAGCGTAATAAGCGAAAATCTTTCGTTTCATTACGCTGAGACTTGGACAAGCACTTGACTTGATTTGGCGCAGTTCCTAATTGGATTTCAGCCGAAAACTGAGAAGACTGTTCAACTACTGACGTCATCGTCGGGAGATGCATCATTAAGCAGTTGACTTCTCGCCAGCTGATTCTCCCTATCCCCGATGAGGTTACCCACTGACCTGAGAATTATCAATTATCAACCAATAGATGATAACGTCGAGCGTCGAGCTCAGCATCTACGTTGTTGACGCCGCCTCAGTCGCTTGTGAGTTCTTTACTTGATCGGAACGGGAATGAAAATGAATTTCTATTTTATTTTTGCGCTCTTGCTGATCTCACTGAAAAATGCAGTTCGTAAGTAGTTCGATTAAATCGAATTTAGTTGTGAATTACTCAGCTTCTTTTATATACCGCCGTAGCTGCTTCAATTTCTACCACTAATGCACCTCCAGAGGAATCCAGCACTGGATTAAGTCCCCGTTTGTTTGTGAAGCTAAGGAATGGCATCGTCGAAGGTGGCGCGCCTGTTAAAGTGGCTCGGAAAATGCTTTTGGATATGCGAAAATTCAATCTGATTGGCGAAATAGTGCGGGCCAAATACTCGAATTCAGGGCTACTTGTTGAAATGGGTTCGGCTTTGCAGGCCAATGAAGTAGCCTCGGCTTCGGATCCTAATTGTGAAACTTGCCCCTATACGATCTCGGTAACTAATGAGAGCTTTTTCCCAGTCGATAACGGTTGGGAAATAGCGTACCGACAGAGCTAAAAACCAGTTCACTCAGACAGAGCTATAAACTATACGAGAAAGTTACTAAAATAAAAAGAAAATTTGAATTGAAAACTGTAGAAACATAGATAATGTTTTAATTGTTTACTCTCTCTTATCTCAATAAATTTTGTGCTCATGATCATTTCGAGTCAGTTTTTGGTGAGATTAAGATACATATAATTATTATCGGCTGATTACAAGCGATAGTTGCTTGTGTAAGAGAATAAATAAGTAAGTTCGGCTGATTCTAGTTCTTAATAGATTAGAATACGTATCATAATATATATATATATATTCATAATCAGCAAAAAGAACAACGACCGCTTGCTGACATTAAGAGATTAAAGTTAATACAAATGCCTAGTATAATAATCGGATTTTGAAGCAGATGTGCAGTGTGTTGCAGGATGCAAACACAGATTATTGTGCCGATTTTTGTCTTACCTAAATGCGAGTGAAGCGAAGAAGGGCAGCGGGGGAGGGGAATAAGGAAGGGGGAAGCCAGTTTGATGCTTGTCAAACAAATGATAAGCTCCTGTCGCGCTCGAAGCTTCAAGCCGCAAACTAAAGTGCCGCAACGAAAGCGGTTTATGTAACTGCTGCTGCTGCTGCTGCTGTTGATGCTTATGCTGTGGCGGTGGCGGTGGCGGAGGCGGAGGCGGTGGCAGTAGTGGTGGTGGTATTGATGGAGGTTGCAGTTAGTTGGCAAGTTGTTGGCCCCTGTGGGCGGCTCTGGGGCTTAAGACTAATCCGCATATGGAAAATTATATAATATGAATAGAGAATGGAGGAAGAGAGACAGAGGGAGAGAAAGAGAGAGAGAATGTGTGTCGTCAGTCAGGGTGCTCAGGGTGTGTGTGTGTGTGTGTGTCTATGCTCTATGCGAGTGTGTCACTGTGTGAGGAGTGGATCGACTTTGGATGGCTGTGAGCGAAGGCTGACAAAGCAATTTTCACAGTGACACATTTACTGGCAGAGGCACCCAAACTCAGGAGTGAGTGTACTCACACTAACTAACCCACAAATGAACACATACGAGTATGTACATCAAGCTAAGTACATTGACTGTGTACGCTCCCATATAGAATATATAAATACATACGAACGAATATATAAATGTATGTGCACTTTGCTTTTTCGAGTGCAATTTATTTGCAACATGCATACAAATATGTGAGTGAGTGAGAATGCGACTGCGAATTCGACTGTGAATACAAAAACGAATGCGAATGAATATAAATATGAACATAAATAATAAAAGCTTATTAGTGTAGAATTTAATTCGTTTTTATTAAAATGCACACAGGTACTCTGACTCTCACTCTGATGCTGACTCTGATGCTGACTCTGACTCTCAGTCTGTGTTCCGTGTGTTTGTTTTGGTTGAGCTGAGCGGAATGTGTGTTGGCTAGCCAAACAGGATGCGAGGCAGTGAAGTGCGGAAGACGTGCTTACATCACTGCACAATTTTTACATTAACGTAAAATGTAAAGTGCTTCATAAGAGCGAAAGCACGAGCAGAGGGCAGGCAAAAAGAAGGTAGAGCAGAAATGCATTTCCCGCTTTTCATACGCCCCGTATGCCGTCGTGGGAAATTAAAATAAAACGCACACACACACACACACACACACACTGAGATTGTGGTAGTGATAACCACTACAACAACAACAACAATAAGAGAACATACATATCGCATATGGCGAAATGCAATTTCTGACTTTTTGCGGCATGTCCAAAATGGGCAATAAAAAGGCGAAAGTTTGGCACTCGACTCGATTCGATTCGACGAGTAAAACCAACTGAATTGCGGTCTGATGAATATATTTTTTGTACTCCTGACATTACTTTATTTCATTTTATTTCATTTCCATTTCCTTTTAACTGGCAACAACGTGTAAAGTGCCGTTTGAGCATCTTTTTTTTGTGTAGCCCGTTTAACGATACACAACCATGCTTGTATGTGTTGTGTTTGTGTGCACGCACACTATACATAATCGAGCTTTTGTGTTTTTTGGCCCCAAAATTACCAAAGAGAACAAAATCAGCTTGCCGAAGGAATGTTGAAATTTCTCGCTAAGTGTAGCATGAAATAAGTGCGCGATATATTCATAAATTATGCGCTTTTCATTGCCAATTAGAAAATCCTGATTGCCACACACACACACACACATACACACATACATTTACAAAGAGCGATGCTCGCTTGCAGTCGCTGTCGACAAAAGGAAAACGTCGCACGGCAGCCACAAGGCAACCCCAAATGAAGCCAATTAGTTGACGTAATGCTAACGACGATGCTGAGGACGAGTGCCGTGAAATGAGATGAGTTGAGCGGGGGGTAAGAGAAAGAGCGAAAGAGAGAGAGAGAGAGAGGAGACGACAGTTTTCGAACTGTGCCTGCAAAATGAAACATTTGAAGCGGGGCAACAACTGGGAGCTAGAAGCTGCGTCATGGTGATGTCTACCTGGCAGCGTGAACCTCGAGCGTTGAATGGGGGCGGTGGCTTCGAGTGGCTAATTAATACGCCCCGTTGCACCAAAGAGTGACACAACTAGCCACCCAACTCACAGCTTCCAGCTACCAGCTTCCAGCTCCCAGTCTATAATGAGCGTTCAGAGTTAATTGGCGTGTAAGAAAGGTAAAAGGCGCTGATGTCGATGGCGAGGCAAAGTCGGCTCTCACTGTGTGTGCCACATAGTCGAGGAGGCCACGAAGCAGGGGCACAAATTTAACAAAATTTTATGCTTTTCAAAGGCATTAATTAGAAGTAATTGCCGCTGCCTAATGAGCTTGTTTGCTGGCGCCGACTACTTGAACGTTGAACGTGCGAAATTTTTGGGGAAAATAAATAGCAAAGAAAAAAGAAAGCGAACCTTCATCATTTGGTATAGTTTATAACCCGTCGATGTCTACTGTCAATTGATTGGGGGTTGTGGCAATCAACTCATATTTCATGGCATGCTCGACTGTCATTAGGGGCAGCAAGAAATTGAAACGCGAAAAACAATCAAAAGTTTTACGAAAATGAAGCCAATCGAAGCCAAATGGAGAAACGCAACTCGTAATATCGAACGGAACGAAAAAACTTGTGAATATATTTTTATGCCCAGCTCTCGAGGCGCGCCTCGCAAACTCAACTTCTCCACTTCCTTCTTCTACGTGTATTGCGACCCCAAACACGCTCAGCTCGAACGCTTCTAGCTGCCTTTGTTTTTATGCGATTTCAATCAATGGCCCAACAACAATGGCCCAACAACAACATTGCAACAATTTCAAGCGGCGCCGCCTCAAATGACGCGCGAAATGAAATGAAAATTTCTTACCCTTTCTGCCCTTTCTCTCCCTCAGCTCTCTTCCCTTAGCTGCTAAGCTCGTTCTATAGATCGAGTAGAGTGTAACACTTGAATGTTGTTTGTGTTTGCGTTTGTGTTTCTGATTGTGTTTTGGTTGCTTTTGCCGCGACTTGCCAGCTTTGCCATATTGAACTCTGACACGCAACACGCAAAGAAGGATTTACTACGTGCATATCGATGTCGAATGAAATGAAATATGCCAACTTTGATGATGTGTCATATCGCGCGATTGAAATGCTAGCCGATTACCGATAGCTTAGTTCACATCAGCAATAGCTGCCATCGTTTGCCATTTGATTCATTAAAATGTTTTGACGATTCGACCTGAGACACATTATGTTGAGGAACTGGAACTGGAAATGGAAATCGAAGTGCTGCTTTTTATATTTTTGCTCGTCTGAGCTGTGGAGGAAACAAAAGTAAAGCTCGCATTGAGTTCCGTTTCCCCAGGCAACAAATCGGTTTAAATGCCATATTAAATGGACCTTCATGTATGCGTAATGTGAGGGAACAAATTGCTCCGCTCCCCTCTTCCACTGCATATGGTAAACGTCAAAAGTAGCTTACGATATCATCAGCATCAATCAGCATCAACATTGGCATCAACATCATCAGTATCTGCATCAGCATCGACATCAAGAGTATCGTTAGCAGCAAGTCGATTTCTTTCTCTCCACTAACGAGAACAAAAGTTACGCTAACAAATTGGCCCCAAAGTCAACGAGCAACGATTGAAGCAGCTTTGAAGTAACGGAACAACAACAACACAACACAATGAGGGAGAAATGGGGGAGGGGTGGCAGGGAAGCAGGTGTGTGTTTTTTTGCCGGGATGCAAAGGATAATAATGCTGCTGGCTTTTCATTATGCAGAAATTAACATTTTATTGCTGTTTTCATGTCAACGAAGCGGCAACGTCCAAAATGGCCGCAATTTAATTTTCATTTTCAATGTTTTCGCGCGCCCATCAACCATCAAGCATTACCCTCACCACCCCACCCCCAACTACCATCCCCATTCACTTACACAATGACCTTTAGGGGCAAGCAGCAGCTGGGAGGCGGAAAGTTGTTTTGGTCATTTATTTCAGGCCACAGCGGATTTATTTAGCTGCCTTTGCGACTGCTTTTGACGTGGTCGTAATTACAAATTTCGTAACATTTTTGAGCTGGTCCTGTCAAGTTGATGTTAGTAGCCGACGTCGCCTGAGGCTCAGAGCGACTCCTTAAAATGTGTGGGAATAAAAAATAAGCGAAAATGTTTTGCATTTGATGTTTGACTCCGGGCATTGACTGAGTATGACTCGTAGTTGTACTCTCTCATCATACACTCAAATAGAGACTGGCTCACATAAATAGCGGTTATCGCGAATGGTCTAAGCCATAAGCCATAAGCCGTAACCCACTTCGCATCCAATCGAGTGGCTGCTTCCCACAGCTCTCCAGTCGTGCAGCACATACAAATGCGGCGCATTTATTTTAATCCTCCATCCAGCCAGGCAGCTACAGTCGCAGTCGCAGAGTCAGAGAATCAGAACACGGGGCGTATTAGAAATCGGCATTGGCATTCGTATGAGCTACTCGCCAGAAGCGCTTTTCGGGGGTTGCGGGGATGCGGGGATGGGTTGGTAGGGCCAACAAAGTTGCGGATTCATAACTCTTTCATTTGGCCATATCTGCACATTTTTTCTTCTTTTTTTTCTGCCTCCTCCTCATCCCCCCTTTGTCGTCGTCGTAGTCGTAAAAAGCGCGCTGAGATTGGCATTTGGCTGGCTTTCGTTGCCAATATTCTGGCTTTCATTTCGCCAGCCCCTGTGCACCTTGCTGGGATCCCTCTGCGAGCTTACTACGAGTACAGCATCGAACTAGAGCCGTGGTCGGTCGTGCCTTGCCAAGGCATTCATCAAATTCAAGTCATGTTATCGTAGAAAATGAAACAAATTTTTGCAATTTGATTGCTTTTCGTGTTGATGCAGAGTCACAATCGGAGAGAGCAGCAGCAGCAGCCAAAGCAGGAGCTGGAGGTATTCTCCCGATAACTTGCCAATGTACTCCCCGGATCTCCGCCATGTGGGCATAATGTGTGCGTCTAGCAGATGAAGTGAGCTTCCATGGCACGGACTCGGATTTTGTATTTAATATGCATGCCTATGGGGGGGGATGAATATGGAAGATGAGCAGCATCCTTGTCCTCGCTTTGTCCTTCGCGATGCGATGCGATGCGGTGCGATTTTGCCAGAGTTATGAACTTGTGTGTATGCAAAATTTTTCATATTTTTTACGTGCCTAAAAATCAAATGTGGCGCCGAATAAGGTGTGTGTTATGTGTGTGTGTGTGTGCTGCAACCAACACCCGCAACTCCTCCACTCGATGTGACTCGAGTTGTAAACACGTGTTCCTTCATTATTCTTCGGGATGGCTGGTTATCTGATTCTGTGCAGCTCTCTGTTGCTTGATGCTTGCCATATTTTCAGAGTTGGCCTTTTTTTGCACTTCATCTTTTTCCGCAACGTTGCCTGTTTTACATGCGAGTACAATTCGGAGAAGCGGAGCATCGAGGATGGAGGCTCAGCACCTATTATTGCCTCGAGACTGTTGCAGCTCAAGTTGCTTTTGTTGTTTATTTCAAAAGTTAATTTTGTACTTTATCATAACAACAGCAACAGCAACAACAACAACAACAAGAACGAAAGGAGCAAGCACGAGTGAAAACAACAAGAACATCGGGCTACCATCGTATGGGAAATGAAACTTTTCAGCGGAAACGGATGCTGTACACGTTGCGCCCAGCAGGCGGCAATCGTCAGGCAGAAGGCCAGGAACCAACTTTCACCGCGTCGTGTGGCGTGTGAATAAAGTGAAACAAATGGAAAAGCCAGCCACGCCCACAATGTCCAACACCCAACCCACACACACACTACAGAGTTGAACATGCAACTCAACCCCCACTCGTTGGTTCGTTGGATCGTCTGGTTTTCTTTGGCAACAATTGCATTGCGGCAAACAATATTTTTGTTATCTTTTGCAATACACGCCTCGGGGGCGCAGCGATGTGGCATGGGATTGGCCGCAGTCGCAGTCGTAGTATAGTTTACAGTGGCGTTTCCGTGCCATTTTTATTGTTAGCGCAGCCAAGTGTTCAATGCACAACTTTTAGCGCTATTGTTAAAAGAATTAAAAGCATGAGACAACAGAAATGAAACAAAAGCCAGAGCAATGATAACAACAGCCAGCCAGCAGTTTGCAAGGCACCCCCTCCTCTCTGCCTCTCTGCCTTTCTGCCAGCTTTGCCACCTCCTTTGTTTGTTGGACTCTTTGGGCTGCTGCTGCATCGCAGGAAACGGAAAAGCTGCCATACACTGACTCTCTGGTTAGTCGACATGTGAGAGAAATGTGCCGTGACGTGGCAAATGTAATGGAAAATGCTCGCAGGAATCGCCGTCATCGTCATCGTCGTTCGCAATGTGCAAACGAAAGTCGTTCATCGGCCATCGTCCCTCCCTTTTGCGGCCCCTCAACAGTTGCCTCAATTGCAGGCTCTTATTTTTATGCAGCGTGTCAATGTGTGACGCCGTGTCGAAGCGCCAACAAAAACTGGCACAACGTATATATACAGAGTCACATATACAAATGTTACGTATACGCATAGTAGTCATTGTGCATTGTATGTTTATTCCCCATGACCACGACTATGATTTCTGATTCACAGAACACAAACTGCGACTGTGGCAGTCAGTGCCAAGTGCGTAATTTCCGCACTGGTTTTTTTTTTGTTCTGCATGCTCTACCACAAAAAGTTCGATTTTTTTCACTACAAAATATATGTGTCAGTGGAGTATTAAAAGATAGTGTTCTCTTTATTAATAATGAAATAGTACTTTATAAGACTATCTAAAGATTTAAATACTGATGAATTATTCATCAATAATTTGATAGTTTGATTAACCATAATAAATGAGCAAGGACTTTAAGGAAGAAGGGTAAACAGACTTCGTTATGCAGAAATCTTATTCATTTTTCTTTATTTTTTGTTTGCTAGTTGCCTGCTGGCTGTTGTTGCTATTCCTCGCACTACAACGAAATAGCCTCAACGCTAACAAGCAACGTTTATTGCCATAAAAGTTTACGACAAAAACTCATTTCCGTCACCAAGGCAATAAATGTACATTTGCAACACAACAAAAGCGAGATGGCGAGATGGGTGGGGTCCATCTATCTCTCTCCCGCTGCCTAGATCGATTTTACTATGGATCTGCTTTAGGCAGGGAATTCTTGGGCCCACTAAGACTTGACAACATGTCGCCACAACATTGGGGAAAAGTCACTTCCGCAACGGAAATCCAGCACTCAGCCAGAACGGAAGCAAGCATTTGTTGGATGCGTTAGCGATTTGCTATGCAAATTGCGGATCGGCAAAAGTGGGCACAAAAAAAATATAATAATAATAATAATGATAATTTTGTTGACACCGAGCTCAAGTGCCAGAGAGAGAGAGAGAGCGCATATTGAAGCAAGAGAAAAAAAAAGTGGAAACAAGTGGGAAGCAATTTAATTATGTAGATGGTTTAGCCGACTATCACAGGAGGTCTTCTCATCGGGGCTGGAATTACCTCTTCGGTGGAAGCAGGCAGAAGCAGAAGCAGCAGCCATTGCTCATTAGTGTCAATCTATTTAGCATAAATTTCAATTAAAGCAATATCCTGCAGCAGGCATGAGACAGCACAACACAGCCAGCCGAGGAAGCTGCGAAGCTGCTGCCAAACCGACTTAGCTCACTTTCTTAGAATAATAGAGCGGAAAAAGAAACAGCAACCGTCTGGCTGCAAAATTATGGGGCTCACTGTCGACACTGGCTCATATTTCAGGTCGTCGACGTCGCGCTCGCTGAGCTAAACTCATTAAAATGCAAAATGAGAGGAAAATATATTGAAGAATGCCGAGAGCAAAGACGTTGCCCCAAGTTACCCACCCTATCTACCTACTACCTACTTACGTTTTTTCTAATAATATGGGAATATACTATTTGCCACACTGGGCTACATTGAAAATGCCACAAGCTAATGGCAAACGCTGTTCTAACCAATCTCTGGACAGTGAGCAGCTTACCCAAAAAAAAAAAAAAACCAAATTCAGATTAATCCTGACAACCAAATGTACTCCGGGAAGACACAAGACAGCAAACAGAAGGCAGAAAGCAGGACTTGGACAGGAGCCTTGCTTCGCCATGTTTGGCAGCATGAAATAATAAAAATAAGCATAAGCTTTTCGACCGCTCCCCGTTATGAGGCAAGCTGCAATATTTCCGCACAGCTTATGTGCCACCACAAACACAAACACACACACACACACGCACACACAGTCACACACACGCAACTTGCCACACAGAAAATCCCGGCAGCAGCCAGCGTAGAGCAACTAGCAACTACAACTGGCAACTGGCAGCGCTTAGCAACTGACATTTTTGTAAATACGAATATGTGTGCGTGTGTGTGTGTGTGTGTATGTGCACCCCGGATTCCAATGTGTGTGTGTGTGTGTGTGCCAGGGCTGAATGCGGAAGGAAACAGTTAATACTTCTGTCTGTTATGCGCTTACTTCCTGTCTCCATTAAAAGTCATTCTTTTGGATAATCCTTTTGGCAACATTATGGCAAGTATTAAAAAGTTTTTTGCACCAACTGGTAGAGCATCAGCATCAGCATCAGCATTAGACTAGCCAGCCAAACTCTTTTGCTCCCCCTCTCTTCTCTTCTCTTCTCCCTTTCCAAGCTCGGTCTGTGGCCACCCTTTAGACCGCGCTCTTATTACCTAGCAAAACTTTTGCAGATTCTTTTGCTGTTGCGGGTTGGATTTGGAATTGTTGTTTGTGTGTTTGTTGGTTTCTTTTGCTTGCCTCGGTTGTCTTTGTCTGTCCTCCTGTCCTGTCCCCCTCTCCCCGTTCCGTTTCGTGGCACTCTTTTTCATACATGGGGCTTTGCGTCTGCCTGATGATAACCATAAATATTTTGTGTGTAATAGAAAATGTTTTGCAAGTGCTTTGTTCTGCCATTTTTTTTTTTTTGGATGTACACGTTTCTAGTTTGTGTTTTTCGCCACTTTGTTTAGTGGTTCACTTTGGAAATCTTAAAGCGAATCCTGTCGTATCGTTCAGTATCGTTAACAGCATTTATCACAATCAACATTCGCTAGCCCACCTGCCGCTTTCTGTTGTTATTTTTGGCCTATGGAAATGAATATAAACGGTCTTTTTGCTTTGCATGTCGTCTCCTGACTCTCTCTCTCTCTTTCTTTTCCTTGCCTCTATCAGCTACCTGTTGTTGGCCTCTGTCGACAAATTATTCAAATTTCGACTGCACTGCGCCCGAAAGGTTGACTTCAGCACAAAACGTGTTTGGCATCAATAAAATGCTTTAGGCCAAAACCGACAACCAAAACAGGGCCAAAGGCTAAAATGACACCAGCGGCCATATTGTTATTGACGTGTGCGAATATATGTGTGTGTGTGTGTGGGTGTGTGTGTCAGTCTACACACGCACACCATTAAAATATGTTAATATGAGGAAATATCTATGCGTGTGTTTTTTTATCCCTCAAGTGTGGGAGAGTGTTTTTAGTGAATGTGTTTTTTATGCAAATTGATATTGTTGGCAAACGCTTGTCGTGCTTCTCTCCTTCTCCTACTCCAAGGAGTTCTCCTTCCCTTCCCTTCCCTCTGCCATCATCAACGAGCTCTTATTGAGTTTTTCTATGAAAAATTGACACCTCATCAATTTTCAATAGAAATCAATGTCCCACAAGCGAAATTCTCACACGCACTCGACGAGCAAATAAATTCGCTTTACTTCCACAACTCGCATCCTGTTCCCGCTGTGACCTGTGCTATGTGTGTGTCTGATTGAGCTGCGCTCCTTAAGCATAATAGTGCTCCTATTGACATGTCCGACAGCAGTAGCTAGCAAGCAGCACCCTGGGGAGCTAATCATGGTACATTTGATGGCTTCGATGTTCGCCATTGGCCAAAGGGTTTGGCTGACAATTCAATCCTTTATTAAACAGACCTAACAACACTGCCAAAAGCTCTAATGATGATCATCATCTGCCAATCATCTGGTCAAAAAGCTTTTCCAAAATAAAACAGCTGGTCTGCTGTTCCACATACTCGTAGAAGAATTTTCCGACACGATCTATATACATGGAAAGGGGGCACAAAAAAGCTTTTCAGTGCTGGCTTCATTCTCGCCGAGTTCGCAACGCTATTCTAAAATATTTTTGCAGTGAAATTTACGGAATTGTTAATTCATGTGTGTGCGCCACACTGTCGAAATTCCAGACAGCAAAAATGCGGCAGGGAATTGCTTTTATTTGGTTCGTTTGGAGTGCATTTCTAGTGCACAGCAGCCTGCAGCAACAAATCAACATTGGTGAGAGAAACGAGAATGCGAGAATGAGAACATTTTCACATTCTCGAATTAAATGCAAAATGTTGCCACCTGTTTTCACTTAGGTGCCTTTTTTTACGACAATGAAATCGAGCTGGAGAAGGAGTTCACGGATGTTATAAACGCCATTAACGGGCCCGAGGCTGAACAAACTTTCACATTGAATCCCTTGATAAAACGCCTCAGACCCGAAGACGGCAGCCTTATTCTAATGGGACACGGTGGGAATTTCTTGTATTTCTTTTTATTGGGCAATTTTAACGGAGAAAAAAACACTCGTTGCTTTCAGCTTGCGATCTCATAGATAATGGTGTCGCAGCTATTTTTGGACCAAGTTCAAAGGCGGCAAGCGGTAAGTGGCAAGGGGCAACAACTGGGACAGACGCGCATAGCGAAAGCGTGGAGAACTTTGTGTAGAAAGCGTACACAAAATAAAAATAAAGAAGAAAACAGACCAAAAAAGCTTGACGAACTGACAGCAAAGCAATCTGTCGAATTGATTTGTTTGTAAACAGAGAGAAATACAAAGAGAGAGCGAAAAGGGAAATCTATGATTTTATTTTCTTTATAGATATTGTTGCTCTCATCAGCAACAACACCGGCATACCACATATTGAGTTCGATGCGGCTGATGAAGAACAGCTGGCCGAGAAGCCCAACCACCAGATGACCCTCAATCTCTATCCATCTCAGCTTATATTGTCCAAGGCCTATGCTGACATAGTGCAGAATCTTGGCTGGCGCAAGTTCACGGTTGTCTACGATGCCGAAGATCGTAAGTCTCTTATGTCTTTCGTTACATACATATTATTGACAGTATTCTTCTCTTAGCCAAAGCCTCAGCTCGCCTGCAGGATATTCTGCAGTTGCGTGAGCTGCACAACGATGTGGTGCGAGTTCGAAAGTATACAAAGGACGAAGACTTTCGGGTGATGTGGAAGAGCATAAAGGACGAGCGTCGCATTGTTCTCGACTGTTCGCCCGACTTGCTGGTGGACCTTCTAAATACATCTTCAGAGTTTGACCTGACCAAGCAGTACAATGTGGGTAACAGAAAGCAATTATATAGGATATATTTCGATTATACTTTTTGGCTGATTGCAGAACATCTTTCTCACCAACTTGGAGACTTACAACGATAATCTTCAGGATCTGACGGCGGACAATGAGACATTTGCGGTGAATATAACCGCAACTCGGCTGCTACTCAACCCCGACCCTCAAGCAGTAAGTGCCACTAGTTGATTTCTTAGTGCTTAGTGCTTAGTGCTAATCGCTGCTGAATCTAGTATTTGCAGCAGTATGGCTATGTGACCCAAGAAGATAATGTGGTCAGCGAGAGTACCGAAACAAGTCGCACTCTGATGTTGGACCTGCTCCACGACAGTCTACATCTGTTCGCCCAGGCCTGGCGTAATGCAACCTATTTCTATCCGGATCGCATGTCGGTGCCGCGAATGAGTTGCGACTTTGGCCCCACAGGAGGGCGACCCTGGCAGATGGGACGCTATTTGGCACGCCTCATGAAGGGGGTAAGTGAGGATGACAGCAGTTCGCTGATGAGTTGTGCACTAATCCAACGTGCCGCCGTAGACTTCCGGCGTGAATAGCGCAAGCTTTCGCACCAGCAATTTGCAGTTTGACGAGGATGGACAGCGCATTAACTTCAATATTGAGATTTATGACCCCGTCGACAACATTGGCATTGCCGTCTGGGACACCAGGGGCCAGATAACTCAGCTGAATGTGAAGGATAAGGTGCAAAAGAAGATTGTCTATCGGGTCGCCACTCGTCTCGGCCCGCCCTATTTCACCCACAACGACACTGCGGTGGCCCTCAATCTGACCGGCAATGCTATCTACCAGGGCTACGCTGTCGACCTAATCAATGCCATCGCCGAGGAGGTGGGATTCGAGTATGTTTTTGTTCCCGTCGCAGATCAGCAGTATGGCAAACAGGACAAGATAACCAAGCAGTGGAACGGCATCATTGGTGAGATTATCAACAATGTAAGTAGATAATACATTTCATAAACAGACTACTCATGAACTCTTTTTAAGGATGCACACATGGGAATTTGTGATTTGACCATTACCCAAGCTCGTCGCACGGCTGTCGACTTCACAGTGCCCTTTATGCAGTTGGGCGTTAGTATTTTAGCCTACAAGAGACCGCCCAAGGAGAAGGAGTTGCAGGCCTATCTGGCACCCTTTGGTGGCGAGGTGTGGCTCTGGATTCTTATCTCCGTGTTTGCTATGTCCTTCCTTAAAGTTATCATCGCTCGGTAAGTGAAGGAGCATAACTTACTTTTAACCATTTATGGGAAAAAAACCAAAATCATCTCTTGTTTTCCAGCATTGCCAAGGCAGAGTGGGAGAATCCCCATCCGTGTAATCGCGATCCGGATGCTTTGGAGAATCAGTGGCATCTGCACAACACTTTCTGGCTGACAGTGGCATCCATCATGACAGCAGGTTGCGATATTCTGCCGCGCAGTCCACAAGTCCGTCTCTCCGAGGCCACCTGGTGGATCTTTGCCATCATTATAGCCAACTCGTACACCGCCAACTTGGCTGCCTTTCTGACCAGCTCCAAGATGGAGGGCAGCGTCACTAGTCTCAAGGATCTAAGTGCTCAAACGCAGATCAAGTTCGGCACCATTAACGGCGGCAGCACCTACAATCTGCTGGCCGAGTCCAATGAGACTGTCTATCGCCTGGCCTTCAATCTGATGAACAAGGCCGATCCATCGCCCTATACGAAGGACAATGAGGAGGGTGTGGAGCGCGTGCTCACGAGCTTTGGAGACTATATGTTTCTCATGGAGACGACAACACTAGAGTACAATCGCGAGAAGAACTGCAAACTGCGCTCAGTGGGCGAAAAGTTTGGAGAGAAGCATTATGCGATTGCCGTTCCCTTTGGTGCCGACTACCGCTCCAATTTGAGCGTTGCTATTCTCCGGCTGAGCGAGCGGGGAGAGCTCTATAATCTAAAGCAGAAATGGTGGAAGCAGCCAAACAACACCTGCATCGAAGAGCCGGATCCAAATGCCACGCCCGACATGACCTTCGAGGAGCTGCGCGGCATCTTCTACACTTTGTACATGGGTATTCTGATTGCCTTCATCATTGGCATCATTGAGTTCTTGGTCTACGTGCAGCAAGTGGCGCTCGAGGAGCGTGTAAGTTAGTGTCAGTGCCAAGGCAACAACGATTAAATCAGTAACTCTTTCTTTTGCAGCTTGATTTCAAGCAGGCCTTCATCAAGGAAATCACATTTGTGCTACGCATTTGGAACAACAAGAAACCCATCTCAGGTTCCACACCCGCCTCCAGTCTGCGCAGCACGCCGCTTCGCTCCATCGAGAAGTCCATGGAGCGCACACCGAAGTCGGCGCGTCGCATTGTCCTCGGCCGTTCTTCGGAGGAGATGCGCGAGTTGCCGCCGCCGCCGCCGGCAGCGACGCGGCCCTCGCTCAGTTGCAGTGGCAGTGGAGAAAGAGGAAGAGGAAGCGAACGAGCAGGTGAAGAGGAAGAGGAAGCCCGAGTCTGATGTTGTTGTTAGCTGTTCAGCTCTTCAGTTATTTGCAATAAAAACTACGCCCATCATTTGGCCCGTAATCAATTTTGAGCTTCTTTAAGCTTGAAATTACTTGGCAGTCGATGCCGCGGGCCAAGCAGGGAGAGCGAGCATTTCTTTCGATTGGTTGCGTCCGCGTGGCAAGAAGCGAAACACGAGCCACTCCATGCTGCATAGCTCTGCACAAACTTGCCACTCGCTTCACTGCCCAGCCAGCCAGCCAGGATAGTAACCCTCTCTCTCCTTGCTCTCCAGCTCACAGCACGTAATTTTCGTTTATTGCTGCCTTTTGCTGTTTGCCACAGCGAAGCTGCCTCAGCTTGTCAATTGCGTTATTGGAGCTTATTGACATTTTATATCCACCAGTAACTGACGAAGCTGCCCTCTCTTGTCTCCGGCTCTTGACTGTGTGGCGTGTCTCTTTGCCATCACGAAAATTATTAAAGCAGCTCCCGGCGAAGGACAAAATGAAGCTTCAACAGCAGTCAGAGAAAGGGGGCTGGCTGGAGATGGAGATGTGTGCTGTGTTGTGTCGCCTTTGGCCTTTGTTGGCTGCTGTAAAATGAACAGCTTTGCACGCCCGTCGCCAATGACAGCAACGACCTCGATATCGCATCGCATCGCAGTCACCGTCGTCATCTCCACGGACAGCGCCATGGCCATCGAAGTTGACAGCGAAGCCAACTGCGTTTTGGGTTCACATAACATTCCGTGACGAGGACAAGTGTCCTTTGCATTGCTGCGTCTCCTGCTGCTGTTGTATGCTTGTATGTCGTGCTTGTGTTGCAGTCTGTGTTCTTTTTAATTATTTTGTTGTGAAGTGACTTCACGCTACGTGTGTCATTTGAGTAGCTTCGCATGAAGTCCAGCGGACCCAGTTTGAGTTTGAGGTTTGCCCACTGCTTCGCTACTAAACCGAACAGAGCGCTGTTAAAAGTCTCCACAACTGTCGTCGCCTGAGTGTGGCAAACTCAACACACTTGTTGCCTGCCTCATCCATGCGCACAAGCCGCACAGGGGCAACGAGCGAATCCACCACCGATGGCCAATGGCTGAAGGCTCGGCGACAAAGCGACAACTTCCACACAATCCACAATCGAACGTTTGCAACCCCTAAACAGCAGTTCAGCTATAGAAGCAGGCAGACCCAGGGTGCTCTTATACGCCGCGGCAAAGGGCAGCAGCAGCAGCAGAAGTATACTACCAGACTGGATGTCATTTGTTAATGCCACGCACGTAAGCAATTTCCGCACGAAAGCGCATTCTTTGAGCCTTTAATGTACTTTTTGATGTTAACAAATTTTTGAACATTTGTTGTTGCCTGTCACCACCGAGAGCGAGAAAGAGAGTGAGAGAGAGAGAGAAAAAGAGAGCAGGGCTACAGCATGGCAGCTGGACGGAAGGACACACGAGCTGAATGCTAAGCGACATCGGTTTAGGTTCATCTGCGGCTTTTCTGATTTGCTGTCGACAGCAGGCTGGCAAAGGGGGGAAAGGGGTGGCAATTGGGTGTGAGTGATTAGAGACGCATAAACAAATTAATAAGTGAGCTTTGAGCTCTAAGCTGTGAGCAGAATCTCTCGCTTAATCCTCGAAGGGCGGCCACATCGATTAGGGGGGAGCAATGAGCAATGGGGTTATAACTTGAAACGTATAAGTTTCAAAGGCAATCAACACCTTGAAAAGTTATAAATTGAGCAATTTTCCACTTTGGGAAATTTATGAGCTGCAGTCGAGGTGCAAATTGTCTCAGTCTGCAGACTCTACACATGTGTGTGACCAAGTCCAGGACACTCAAGCACAGAGGGATGAGACTATCGTTCGTTCTGTGGCCCTGACAAGCAATCACACACACTCAGAGACACGCTGGATACGACAGCTTCAGTGCACAGTTGAGTTGATGGGCCTCACCTCATTTTCTTGGGAGCAGCTCGTCTGGGCCTTTGCAATTTATAGAACAAATTGCAATTGAAATTCACGTCTTGAGCAGGAGAAGAAGAAGCAGAAGAAGACGGCAGAAAGATATACGGCTAAAATGGGCAAAGGAAATTACGGGCAACATTTTTAATTAACTGCAAGTGGAGCCAAGCAAAGTGATAATATGTCCAGATATATCGCAGTTCACACAATTTATATCACGTTCTTACAGCCTCGACTCGACTGGCAGCAAGAGTGGTGAAAAATAATGGAATGGAAAGGTTTCTTGTGTATGCGTTTAGCCTTAGTTGTGTTATTAGCTGATTGTCCCAAGTGGATGTGACGTGCACCTGCAGCTGGTTGACCTAATGAAACTCATATGAGCACAAAAATCGATGAAAAAATATGCCACAAATTTGAACTAATTGTGCATGAAATTTAAGCCTACAGCGAGTGTTGCTCGCTGCTCAACTTCTTCTCTTTGCTGGGCAGTTAACAAGTTTGTGTTAATTACTCGCCAGCAAATTTGAGAAACGAAGCTCTCATGCACACACACACACACACACACACAAAAACAACAATAGTTAGCAGGCTGGCTGCTGCCCATCAACGTTGGCTTCATACTGAGCCTGTTGGCAGTTGGAAGTTGCCTTGTCGCTGGCTTAGGCGATTCTAGTTTGTTTTCTCTGATTGTTTGCTTGTTATTGTTGTTGTTATTGTTGGCTTGTTGCGCTGACACAATGAAGTTGCTGCGTTGCTTTTGCAGCTGCAGCTGCATTGCTAGACTTTTGATTGCTTATTTTGGCAATTGCTGGCAAATTGTTGCAGCTAAGGCTATGAGGCTTCTCTGCTCATAAATTCATACATTCGCTTACAGTCGTGTGTTTTGAGCATGGGCATTACTCAGGCCACTCACTTCCCTTTGTCCCTTGGGTCCCATTCGAGTATTATTTGAAGCTCAGCGAGTCGGCAAACAAATAGTGATGGCTGTGCCGCATCCGCGTGTGCGATCGCTGCCAAGCACATTTTACATTTTGCAAAAAAGAAAAACAATTGCAATTGCAAAAAACCCATTGCAATTTTTCTTATGGCACGTTCAGCTGTGGGGCAGCTGCCAAGGGAGGCGATGCGGTGCTAAGACAATGGTTTGGGGGCAAAGAAAACACCCAACACCGAAAACAAATAAACGCAGATAAAGAGCTGCTAGCTGGCAGAGCTGTGAACTGTGAGCTCCGAGCTGCGAGCTGTAAGCTGTGAACTGCTGGCAACCAAGGCAAAGAGCAAACAACGCTGTTCCCTCTGCTCCTCCGAGCTGAGCTGACGCCGCCACAAGACGGAAACGGAAACGCGTCACACAATGTCGAAGCGAGCTTGAAACTTGGCTAAAGAGAAGAAGGGGCTGCGAATGCTGATGCGATGCTAGCTGGGATCTGCTCTGGCAGCGTGGAGCTATTAGATATTTATTTCTGCGGATGTTTGTCTGTGTATCAGTCTCCTTCCCCGTCCCTGTTGCCGCCTTTGTTTCTATCTCCGTCTGTGTGTGTGTGTGTGTCTGTCTCTGTGCAAGTGTGTACATATTTGCACATGTTTCGCATTTGTATTCCATGCGTTATTGAGCTGAAAATTGATGCACATTACTTACTCTATTGAATTACACATTAGCTATTGCTCTGGCCCTTGCTGTGTGTGTGTGTGGATTCCTCCTTCTCCTCTTTATCCTCTTGCCTCCGTCGTGACCAATAAATAATTTGAAAATAACAAAATAACAAAGTGAAACAAAGACAGGACATGCCATCAATGCGCTGCTCCTGCTGCTCCAATGCCTCCCACTAGCTCTCACCCGACTGCAACTGCAGCCATCGCCATTGCCCTGAATTATGCATGTGTGTGTGTGTGTGTGTGTGTGTGCGACCCGCTGCTTCGATACTTCTAACGCTGCTGCCCTGCTGCCCCATAAATTGCCCAACTAAATACAATTTATTTCTCGTCGTCGCTGGTGACCCGTGTGTATTTTATATGTACGTTCCCAGCGTTCCATGCGCGCAGTGTCGTTATTTATGCGCTGCTTTTAGCATTTTTACCACCCCCACCCCACCCCACATCACCCCTTGCCATTTAGAAGCCCTATGAGGACATACGAGTAGGAGCACAAGGACTTGTGCATCCATACTACATCTTCAATATAATATTTATGTTGTTTTAAATAGTTTGCAAAATGTCACTGTGTGTGGCATGTGGTTGCAATTCACGACTCTCTTCTGACAGCTGTTAACTGCCAGCTGTTAAGAATCCAAAGCACTAACAGATGTTGTTCCGAGCTACCCCTTTGAGAGAATGTTAACCGTTTTGGCTTGTAAACTGTGCTACAAAACAATCTCTACAGTTGAGGAGTGAATTAACAGACTGCTGTTATGTTAAGTAGCTTGAATGTTAAACAAACATAGCGGATAAAAAACAACCCCTACAGTCTGGTGTGAATTAAACGAATTATTGTATGTTAACTTACAAGTGGATACAAAGCAACGCCTTCAGGTCAGAAGGGAATTAACCGACGTCTGTTATGTTAAATTACAGGAAATCTGTCTGGAGTGGATACAAAACAACCTCTACAGTTGCGAAGTGAATAAACAGTCTTCTGTTATGTTAAATTAGCAGAATGCTGTCAAGTGCGGATAATGCTATATGGCAGTTTTATGGCAAGCTATGCTCCTGCGAGTGAATAATGTTAACATGGCAAAATACAAAATATATAACAGAAGATGTATAATACAAGCACAGATGGTTCAATGAAGTTGTAATACACTTCCCATAACTAAATGTTTGCACTCTATGTTTACATTATGACATTCACGACTAGATACTATACATTTTCAATTCATGTGGGCGACAACAGAATGTCGAGTGTGGAAAGCGAATAACAACTCAATTGGCATTTGGAGTCGCCGTCACGAAACGTATTTTAAATATAGAATGCAAGAAACTCACCATCATCCATCCTGAGAGCTGTTAACTGTCGTGTCAGATGGCTGTGAATCCGTCGATGGGTTCGAGTCAAGTCCGAGTCCGAGCAAGAGGCCGCGAAGTGTCGACGGCGCTCAGCGTATATAACAACGAGTGCGCCAACTGAGGGATTTCAGTCTTCGTTTTGCCTCTGAATCGTGCGGTCAGCAACTGAAACTTGGACTGCGAATCCACGCGCTGCGTCGGCCGCGCCGCGATTGGCTGAAATGAGCAAACAAAATTTAAATATTAAAAGGTTAGTCACAACGACGATAACAACTTGCAATAGCAATAATAATAACAACATCAGCAAACGTAAGCTGCAAATATAATATAAATGCAATAACACGAAATTAGCATTGAAATCGAAACCGACAAATTCAAACCGCGTGCCACATAATTGTTTTTTGTTCGAATCAAACAACCAAAAATAAAACACACACGAATCGGAGCAAAAATCCGCGCGTCCTCGTCGGTTTAAAGCAGCAGCTTTTAAATCGACATCGCAAATTTTCGTGCGCTCGTTTTCGTTCTGTTTCTGTTCCTGTTCCCACTCCCGCTCCCGCTCCCCATTCCCCGTTTTCTCATTTATGTTGCTGCTTCTGTTAGTGTAGTGTGCGTGCGTATATTGAAGCCGGAGTCGGAGTCGGAGCTGTTGTCGGTGTTAAAGTTGTGCCGGAGTGTGCCTGGCTTTTGGCAGTGTGTGCGCCGTATTGTCGTATTGCCTTCGACCAAAAATCGGGATACATTTCCGCAGACGTTGTCGCTGCTGGCTAACGAAACGAAAAGGCAGCGCGCCAGCTCAAAGTTGCAGTGATATAATTGAAACAGAAACTTCAACTGCATCCGCAACTGTAACTAAAAGTGACAGCAGGCAAGTACTGAGAGAGGCTTTAACAGGGCGCTTTAGCTGCTCGACTTTTCACGGCAATCAAGCGTACTTCACAATTGGGGGGGGATGCAATTCCCTTCCCCTTCCCTTTTGCTTTGGCTTAAGCGCATTTTCTTAGCTCTATCTCTTTGAAATTCGTGCGAAACTTTGCAGCTAGCTCTCTGCTGTAAAAAGTTTTTGCAACAGCCTGGAAGTATGCAATACAAATTTTGAATCTGCTTCTAGGCCTCGGCAAGGCAACTTTTAACATGTGCGTGATTCCCAGTGTGTGCGACTGTGTGTGTGTGTGTGTGTGTGTGTGTGTGTCGCGAGTTGTGTGCGAGAAGAGCTTGTAAATCCGCGGCGCGTTTTCTTTTCATCCTGTGGCGTTTTTCCATGTATAAATTTGCCAGCACAAAATATTTGTATATCAAATATTTTTACAATGCGTATTTCATGTGCGAAACGCTGGAATTTGCTATGCAAATGAAGTACTAGACCAGGGACTAGGGCCACAGAAAAATTGAAATTAAATTTGGAAAGCCACTCAGCTGTGTGCCAGTCTCTGTCTCTGTCCCTGTCCCTATCTCTGTGTCTCTGTCTGTTGTCGCTCTGTCTGGCGTATTTAATTCGGGTTAAGGCCTTTTGCGGCCAGCTTATGAAACAAAAACCGCGCATTGGGCTAACCCCAAAAGCCGCGCCTTGTGGCACATTTTGTTATTGTTATTGTTGTTAGCAATTGTGAGAGCGATCCCTGCAACCGACTCCTGACTCCCACATTCCACATCCCGCTTCCCGCTTCCATATCCCATATTCTATATCCCATAGCCAGCTTACTGTTTCACTGTTCTCTGCTGTGTTTTGGCGCACACTTCCGTTGGCTGCTTATGCCTCCGACTGTCTGTCTGTCTGTCTCTCTGTCTCTTCGTCTGTCCTGTGACTACGCGTCGGCTGAGCTGTTTCGTCGCTGGCTCTGCCTGAATCGCTGCCATATGCGCCAGCCGCAAAACTTTTGAATTTTTAAGTGGCAATTCGTGTAGCCGCTTCCTTCTGCACACTCGCACACATAAACACAAACACACACACACTAACCTTGTGAGTGAAAAAAAAGTGAAAGAATAAAATGAAACAACAGGCACTTGTCTGACTGGCATATAACTTTTTAAAGCCGCTGCCGTTTGTCGTTTGCCGTTTGCCCTCTCATCCAACGTCATTTTATTTAAATTTTAATTTGGCCAGCGCAGAGTGTACATTATATGAGTATCTTTTATTTGAATTTTATTCTCTGGCTTTGGCTCTGGCTTTAGCTTTGGCTGCTGCCATTTTGCTGCTAATGTTACCTCATGCGCTAATAATGAGATAAAATTGCGACGTGTGCCGCATGCTGCAAACTTGTCTGTGGTTAATTCTTACTTTTTGGTTGGCCAGCCAAAAATATCTGTCCCACTTTTCCATCCCTATAATTTTGTTGTATTGTTCGCGCGCTGCTTTTCATTTGCATTTGGCCAGCTTCAGATTAGGGAAGAGCGGTATTCGTGTGCGCTACTTAAAAAGTTGTCAACTGCGCTTTCATTCATTCCAATTCCATTCATTCATTCACTGCGCTCACTCATTTAGTTATTTTTGTATAGCTTGCTAATGTGCGAGGATGTGTGCGAGTGTTGTGTGTGTGTGTGTGTGTGTGTGCGCCTAACTTTATGCAAATTAGTTTGTTTGTTTGTTTGTTTGCTTGTTGGTCGCGCGTTGCGTTTTTATGCGCCTAATGAATAAAGCATAGCAAAATTATTGTATGGAATTCAATTAGCATGTTTCTCTCTACAAAAACCGAAGCCAGAAAAACTCCTCCTCTCCCATTTAATTCGTGGCTATTTCTAAGCCGTAAATGTATTTACATATCTATATATATATATGTACAGTATGAAGTAAAAAGTTTTTGTTTAGACGCGCACATAAATTAGAGTTCTTTTGCAAAAGCCTGTCGAAATCCACTAAATAAATTATGCGTGTAATTCGCCACGGCCAACCAAACAATTAGGTGAAAAGTTTTCAAGTGTTTGCCAGAGCTGAAAATTCTAATTACGCATCACAATCAAAAGAAAAAAAAAACGCATTTAACATAAATCGCGACAGCGTACAAATCACTCAATTTAATATACAATGAGAGATTTATGTGTGGTAAATCTGGTTTAGAAGTCGTTCATCTGGTGATACGATAAATACGAACTTCTCCAAATGTTCATCGCTGTTTGCAATGTCAACGTTTTATCACAATTTCAATTTCAAGTCAGCTGCAAGCGTAAATCGAAATGAAATGTGAATCTGAATGGGGAGGGGAATCGGAATGTGAATGTGAGTGCGGAGTGTAGTGGAAACCAGCTGAAGGAAGTTCAATGCAACTTTCGATTTTGAACTAGTTTATGGCCCAAGAGAGGCTGCAGCAAAGTCAGTTCATTCCTTTTGCCCCTCTCCTCTTCAATTCTATTCCCAGTGATGTCGTTGCAGTTGCAAGTGCAGTTTGTAGTCGGTGGATTGGTAGTAAAAGTGCAACTTTGTCTGTTTCATGTTGTTGTTTCAGCTTCAGCTTGGCAAACGGCTTCGCCAGCTGCTGTAAATTTGCAAACTGCTCTTTCCTTGCCTGTTCTCTCTCTCTCTCTCTCTCTCTCTCTGTCTATTGCTCTGTGCTCTCGCTTTAAATGCTAACCTTGGCTCTAGCTGACTATTTATGTCTCTGTGTGAGAGTGTGAGCATTACCACAGTGTGCAACCACAACTAGCACACACACCCACACACCACCAGCATATGCATATGCACACACACACACACACACACACACACATACTGTGATCTCAATGCAGCCCTTTTGCCAGCAAGGCTGCCATTGTTTTTGGGGCCACGGCAGCTGTTGTAGGCGATGCCCATGTGCCATCTCCCAGTTCTCAGTTCCCAGTTCCCAGCTGCCATCACCCATCTACAATCTTCTCTATTCACACTCACTGAGAGAGACTTTCAAGTGTGCAGCCGGCGCTGGACTCGGGCTCTTCTCGCGTTATGCAAAACTAACTTTTTCCATTATTTTTCTGCGTACCGCCGCAGTTGCTGCTGCTGCTGTGCTGTGCTGCTTGTGGTTTTTATTTATGGTCTATTTTTGTTTTCATTTTTTAGTTAGTTACTCGACTGGCTGCTGCTGCTCGCTCTCGCCCTCGTCTTCGCCCTCGCCCTCGCGCTTGCCCCTTTTTTTAGTCTCTTTGCTGTGTAAACAAAAGCCAACTGCAAAGTTTTGACAACGCTTTTCGGTTATGCACAGCCGATGTACAGGCAGCCACGCCTCCATCGCCCGCCCCTTAGAAATTGGGTCGGCAAAAGGGAAATTTATGTCGCAGCCGCGTGCAAAGTGACAGCGAACAAATTGCCGCGACACAACAAGCCATGTAAAATGTAAAATGTAGAATGTAAAATGCAGCGGCAAAGTTTTTGGCTGGCGCTAATCAAGTGCCGGCAGCAGAGCGTCAGCATCCGCCGTCGAGTACTGCAACTAATTTGCTGTCCTATATATATAGCAGCATCAAGTATATATATATGTTTGCATTATATACTCGAGATTGCATATCTGGCAACTGGGGAAATCTGTGTCTAAATGCAGCCGCAGTGCTGGGCTGCTGCAGCACAAGTTTTAATGTTTTTTAAAACCGAACTTGAATTATTGATAAAAATACTTTGACAGCATGTGGGTGGGTGGCACATGATGGTAAACTTCCCTTACATCTTGCCATCTCTTGGGTGCCACTGAACACAGAGACTACAACTGCAACTAGAACTACAAAACATCGTGTGCAAACAAATTTCCAACTCGCATGCTCCAACTTATTTGATGCACTTCAATTCACTGCGAGAATCTAAACGAAAACAGAGAGTGTCTGAGTCTGAGCATCCCATAGAGTCTCTGCTCTTGTTTCTTCCAACAACGACATTGATCAATGTTATTTTGCTAAACTTTTTTTTTTTTTTTTGCTATGCCATGCTTTTCTTTGCATTGTGGAACAACAAATAAGCAAAATGGCCAGAGAGGCTGATAGTATTCTTTTGTAATCCTTTCGTCGTGTTCCAATCGTTGTTGATCAAATGAAGATTGGGAATTGCCTGCCTGCCTGGCTGTAACTGCTTCTCTTTATTCTCTAATTAAATTCCCCGAAACTGTGAATTATTAAAGAATTAATTAAAAGCTCGCAATGGCAGCAGCAGCAGCAGCAGCAGGAAAGTTCTGCGAGAAAGTGTTAAGCACAAGCGGTTACCAAAATTTGTTGTTTGCCCTAAAAAGTTTGGTTCGCGTCCTGCGACACAAGTCAGAAGTCGCCACAAAAAGTGAAGTTTTACCCTCCCCCTCCTTCTTGCTTCATACCGAAACTTTACAACTTCTGCAGCAAAACGACCTCAGGCTGCTTCCAGTGTCAAGTAACGGCAGCTGTTGCACCTTCCACTCCCTCCCCCTCCCCTCCGTCACTTCTCTGCTTTCTGCCCTGTCACTGGAGCGCATCTGACCAATGCTTTGTAATTTGCCAAATGACTTTGTTCAAGTCCAGCTCACATTCTTTTCATTGACTCTCTCTCCTCGTTTAATCAACGAACGAACAGTTGGCCAAATGCTAATGATATCGTTCAATGCTTAAAAGCAAGCCACGGACTCGCCTTCGGAATTGTGCCGTGCAATGTGGCGTATGTGTGATATGTGTAATTTAGTAGTTGTTGTCGGTGGAGCATGCGGAGCTAATTATAGCCAAAATGCGCTAATGATATTCAATTTCAACAAGCGAGTTCCCTATTCCGCATTTTGTCAAAATGTCAAGCACGCGGCCAACAAAGGGCTAACAGCGAACAACCAAACAGAACAGAACAGACAGAACAGAACAGGCAACAACAGACGTCAAACTGTCAAAACGCGCGTCAGCAAGACAAGAGACACTGCCACACACACAGCAGGAGAGGCGGAGACAACTACAGCAAGCAATTGAGACTGGAGCGATGAAGGAATAGAAATATTTATAAAGACTGTCAGACTTTAACTTTAGTGAGTTGCATCATGTGAACAGCTGCAGCTGCGTCGTTAAATGTAAAAAAAATTATAAAAAAAAAAAAACGGAAGCATAATGGAAATCAAGGGCGGTGCCGAGGGGGCGGGGTTTGGGTTTGTGACAACGGGCCGAGGAAATCACTCAATTGGACGGCTAACTGACAGCTATACATTATCAAATATTTATGGGCAGCCAGCGGTGGTAGTTGACCGCCGCAATGCGGCCGCTAGACAGTTGAGGGTGGGCGTGGCAGTTTGGGGCTCATTGAAAACATTTGGTCCCGATGAGAGAAACATTGACACCAACGCCCCAAATGACATATGCAGCCAACAAATGGGAAAACTCCCAAAAAACAAAAAATAAGAAAACACAGAAAAAATGTTCATAACTAAACATCTGCTTGTAACGACACGAGAGTTTATAAAGAAAAGGAGTGGGAGAAAAAGAAATAAAGCGAGAAAGAAAGACAGAGAGAGAGAGAAAGCACACACACATGACTAGCTATAAACAGGACGCCAGGAGGCGCTGCTGCGTCACACACACACACACACACAGAAAGAAAGCGGAGGCTCATTTATAATTCAGCAAAGTAAAACATTGAAATAATGAAATTACACCTAAAGAATTTGACGGCAATGGCGTCGCCTGGAAATATGAGCGCCGAATAAATAAAAATTTAATGAAAACACGTATACGCAACATGGGTTGCCGGTTGTCGTTGCCGTTTGCCATTGCTATCAGCACATCCCAAATCGCAATTGCTATCGGCGACGCTGTCGCTGCCGCCGTCGCCGTCGCATCGTGCTTTGCATGCGTGAGGCATTTTGACAAAATTTTTGTTAGCCTCGCCATTGAAAACGCAAATAATTGAATTTCTGTCAGCGAAATTAAATTACGCGACGCTTGCGCAGCGCCCCCCTCCTTCTTTTTAAGCGCCCTCTGTCGGCGAGTAGCGGCCTTTGTTTGGACGCCAAGCGGACCCATAATGCATTTTAAATGTGCATAATTAAAATAAATGCAACAAATGATTTAAATTTATTAAAATGTTTGCAAAAAACCACACACACACACACACTTACACTCACACTCAGAGACAGAGAGACAGACAAAAACCAACAATGGCGAGTAAATAAGGGAGGGAGAGCGGACAGATAAATACAATAAAAGTTAATGACAATGCATAAAAGTTCATTACTCGCTGCAACATACACGAATAGCCGAACAATCGGACAAAAGATGTGACAGCTGGGAATGCAGATGTCATTCTTAATTGCAGAAGACAGCTCTTAGATAGCAGGGAATATCGAATGAGTATATATATATGTTAGAGTCTTGAATCATTTAAAAAAAGAGAAGAAATGACAGTAATCAAAGTCATAACGATGCGAGTTACATAAAAAGTGACCACTAATTAACCTAATTTCTAGACTGAATACCGAAAATAGGTTGACTCACTAATGCATCGATGTTGGTGCGTGCCACATTCACATACACACACATACGTACATACACTAGCACACTTACTCGTAGATAGACACGCATGGGAAAGCATGTGTGTGCAGATGGGACGATAAACCAAAGCAGGAGGGCAATCAAACAGTGAAAAAACACCCACAGCAAATGGGAAAAACCAATGAGACCATTTATTTTTATTATATCGCATTTTAGTGCGAGCGTTTTTGGGTAATTATTTATCAATATCGAATTATTTCAATATTAATTCAAACAAAAATTTCAATAATCCGTAATTATCGACGAATGTAGATCAAATAATCACATTTTAGCTGCAACAACAGCAAAACCAGCAACAACAACAAAGCAGCAAGAAAATTAATTATGAAAATACAAATAGAAATAATTTACCATGAAAATAACAAAATGATTTCCCCATTCCCTCTATTTGATAGTGCGTGAGCGTATGTGATTGTTTCTCTGTGTGTGTTTGTGTGTGAGTGTGTGTGTGTGTGTAGAGGGCGGTGTTAGTGTGCGTGTAATTGAGGTTAAATGGGCACGACATCATTTCCAGACATTTGTTTCGTGTGTAATTAGAAAATTCGCTAATGACGCTGAAAAATACACAACAAAAAAAAAAAGCAACAACGTTGTCAGCTTCGAGCGAAAGTTGAAAAGTTGAGCAAAAACTTGAGGCCTAATTTGACATTGTTGTCTCTCTCTTCTTGTCTTCTTCTTCTTACAGTTCTGCGTCTGTTCTGTTATGCAATCGGAAGCTGCCGAGCATCTGTGCGTGTGTGTTTTACTCCAACTACAACTACAACTACAACTGCAACTGCAACTCGTGCTGCAGTTGCAGCTGCATCTGAGGCAGGCCGCAGAGAATGCAAATAAATGCAACGAATACGAAACTCATATAAATTAGGAAAATCAACAATAACAACATTCATCTACACTTACACACGTACACAAACACGCAAACGCACACACACACACATATGGCAGAGACCGAAATAAAATCACATAAAATGCAACGAATTCTGCTGCATGAATTAAACAAGAAGAGCAAAAGCAACAACAACAACAACAACAATTGCCAGAAGAGATACATGAAATATTCAAACTAACTAAAAGCAAGGCAATTCATAAGAAAATTCTCGAAAATCCAAGCACAACTCAAGTGTGCTCTTGGGCATGACGCTAATGGAGCATCGCTTGGCTTCAGCTTCACCATCAGCATCAGCTTCAGCTTCAGCTCCGCTCTCTCCACTGGCTTCTTCTCTGGCTTCCTTGGCGCACGGTAAAATGTTTGCCCGACTGTGGCCTTGGCTGAGGAATGAGGCGTGGTCGAGGCTGCATAAATCCAAGTAAGTTCCATTTCTTTCATTCTCACCGAAAAGAAAAATCTAATTAATTTTAATAAACACATACACACACACACACACACACAACTCTGCAAACCAAACACAGCCTCTTCTCTTGGTTTTTGTGTTTTATGCTGCTTTCGAACTATGGAAAGTTTCTCGATAAATTCCCCACACAAATGCATTGTGGTCAAATGCAAAAGTTGAACAAATACTCTCGAATGCTGAAAAGTGTTCATATTATAAAAAAAATCTATTGAGAAAGTTGAGTGTGATCGACTGTCAAATACCCGCTATCCATTGAGAATAAAACCAAAACAGTGCGGTATTAATTTTAATTTAGTATATTGATATCGAACTACATTCAAAACATACTATACGATACTATTTCTTAAATAACTTCTACAATTTGAATCTAATGGTACAGTTATAATACCCTTTTACCCTATGGGTACCGGGTATAAAAGTAATAGAAATGTAATCTGCTATTGCTATTTATAATATAAACCGTCTAGCTAACCCTAAAATGGATTATTTGTCTGACTAACCGAACAACAGGGAAACCCACTTGAAATTGTATTCTGTAGTCATGAAGTTTCTGTTTACGTTTTATATAAATAGCTGGCTGGAGAAACTCGACTTGATTTGGGTTGATTTGGTTGACAAACTGATTGGTGCTTTGATTTGACCTTTCCCCCTCAAATGGTTAATGACATAAACTGATAATTTAGGCTAGGCCAAAAATGCTCTAATTATGCGCACTTTTGTTGCATATGAGACCCATTTATTGGACCCAAGTAACTGTCAAAAGTATCCTAAATGAAAAGCCATAAATGTGCGCACCCGAAAAATCAATGCCAGAGAAACAGAGAGTCACCAGCTGTGGCTGCAGCCCCGCCCCGCCCCGCCCCTTTTTTTCTGGGCCCGTACATGACCAGCATCAATAAGTTTGAAGGCGTTCAAACTTTGGGACAAACAGCTGCTGCCGCTGTGAAAATGAGCAAGAAAATTTATTTACACACACACATACACATACGTATAACAACAGAGTTGCAAAGAGCATTTTAAGTTGGCGAGCGAAAAACAGAAAGAGACAGAGAGAGAGAGAGAGACAAAGAAAAGGGAAGGAAGCGAAGGTCGTCTGGAGCAGTCGATAATCACTACCATGGAGAGCAATGCGAAATCGAAATGGACTCGAAAACAGTGCAAATTTGAGGTTAATGCACAAATAAATCTGCCACAAATTGAAAGACATCAAAACTGGCTGGGCACGTACTCAGGCAAACCACTTTGAGCCACCTTCAAGCAGAGTTACGAGCACAACCACCAACCAAAAAATGAGTGGGAAAAAGCAGCGACAACTGATAATTATTAACGCTCAACTGCGTCTCAATCAACAACATTTTATCTGGGCACACTCAGGCATCGCTTAAACTGAGACAGAGCGAGATAGAGAGAGAGAGAGTGGGTGCCACTCTCTGCTAAGTTGGCAGCTCGCTGTTGTCAGTGCGAGACAGGCCACAGTGAGACAGAGACAGAGAGGAAACCGCTAGCTGATATCGTGTGCCTGCTAACTTCCGATTTCCGTTGCGCGCTGTGATTGAGCGCCGCTTTATTTCCTGTCAAAACGGCAACTCTAAGATAGGCGCCACCACCGAGGACTCTTCTTGCTTTCCGTTTGCTGGGCCATGATAAACTTATTATGTATAGTCTTCCACTTTTTACGCAACACGCAAGGGGCTGTCAATGTGGTGGCTTGTTAGCCAAAGCGTGACTGCCTATTTCTAGTCGACTCGACTCGACTCGACTCGACTCGGTTAAAGTTTTGGGTGTCGCAGCCTTAAAAGGGAAAGGGAAGTACGAGAAAGGTAAAGGGAAAAGGCGACATTGCCTGGTAGCTGGTAGTCGATGCCTGTCGGCATCAATGTCAGTGATTTATCACAAGGCAAGGCACATAAATAAACACCGGCCTGACACTCGGCGGCGGCGGCGGCGGTCTTGGGACTTGGGAATTCGGGATTTGCTGTTACGTTTTTTGACAGTGCGTTGCTTCGATTTGCTTTACGCATCAATGGATTTAGCCCTGGCCATGCTCCAGCTTCACTTCGAGCAGTTCGAGCAGCGCTCCCTGCTTGCGTTTCCTTTTCATTTGACGCTTTGTGCACTTGACTTTGGCGTTGTTGCTTCGATTTGCTGCCTCTAACGACCCTCATTGTTTGACACTTGTCGTTGATTTTTGAAATAGCAGCCAGCACGACGACCAAGACGAGGACGAAGACGAAGACGAGGACCGGCTTCAGCTCGTCTTATCTTATCGCAAGGATAATGGCAGACCCGCGTTGTTGTGACTGATGCTGGTTTTTGGCTTGCGACATTATTTTCACTTTATTGAAAACTTGTAGCCGAAATTGATTTTCTGCGTCTCCTGACGGGAGCATTCCAAGCACAGGGATTTGACATTTTCGCTGTTACCCGCTCTTATTCTCGCCTTCCCCCTTCCCATCGTCTGTATTTCCCGCATCCCAAAATACCAGTCAGTCTCTTTCTGTATGTGTGTGTGTGTGTGTGTCTGGCTTTTGCCTCCTTTTTGCTCGTTTTGTTTTCTACCAAATTTATTTCGCATTTAGTTGAATACTTTTTGGCATTTGGCTTGAAAATTTCGCATACATTTATTTTAAAGACTGTAATTTCATTTTATTCTCATGCTAATGTCCTGGGTTGGGCTGGTTGGCTCTTTTGTTAGCACTCTTCCCTCCGCTCAACACCCTTCCCCTGCCCCTCCCCCAGCACCTGCGGCACTTTCTCTCTATCTCTCTCAGACTCAGACTTTCAGACTCGAGAGAGTTTTTCGGGGGGCGGGGAAGCATGAGAGTGACTTGCACTTGTCGAAACGGATTTTGAGGTCCTGACTTCATTCGTTGGTTGGTGTTATTAAGTATTCATTTGTGCACATTCCGCTCGTAATGTGTTTTCGAAATGAAGTGAAAATGCAATTTTTTACACAAATGCCCAACGAAATCAATTGAATCACTTAGTCGAACTGCCGTTGTTGTTGTTGTCCCTGTTATTGTCTTCCTCAAAATTCAAGCATATACAATCACAATCCCACAAATTGTTGTCGACAATTGTCCGATTTTTACCCATTTACAATTTCCATTTTCATTTTCATTTGCAATTGAAACCCGATCGAAACATAAACAACACCATTCCCAATTCCATTGCCAGGCATTGTATATTGGAGGAACAATAAAAAAGAAAAAAAGAACAATTTCGTGCAATTCAGAAGCTGAATATCAATAAATTAATACATGAATGTACTCATATATTCGCATATCCGCATTTGTGAATATTCGCTGGCAACAACAACTGAAAGAGATGTCGCTCAATTCGGCGCAGGCTCCATGCTACGAGTAGAGCTCCATTGCCTTTGTCGACTGTTATCTCTTTTAGAATATTTTATATAAATTGTGTTATTCGGTCGCCGTTGTCAGCTGGACCATGAGAAGAACAATGAAAGCAATCAGTGCTTAAAAATCAAATTCAATTTGCGCATATTCAGCATATTCCGGCATTCGTACTCGTAACTCAAATTCATGTTGTTGCTGTTTTCGTTCCGTTCCATCTTTTATTTCCATACAATTTTTTTTCCAAAATTTATAACAAAAATTCTTCAAAAAATGCGAAATACTATGAATGTAACCAAGGACATGCGACAGACACCAGGCAAGCGGTAGCAAGTGAAAGAGAAAGGTTAACGTGGTTGGGAGAGCGCACTGGCAAATCATAAATATTCCTGAATCAACAGAATATGATGAAAATCCATAAATCATTGTGTGAGGGGGGCGGCGGTTGGGGTGTTGTTACGTTCGTGAGAAGCTTTTGCAAGGATTTCGAATGCAAATCAACTGTGCCAAAACTTTACTACTACTACCAAGTGCGCAGCAGCCGTCTCCATCTCATCCCCTTTCCCCTTTCGCTTGTCCGTCTCCTCAATCGTCGCATCCTCGCACAGCTCTTTCAACAATTCCACCGCCATCGCCGTCACTCGGGCCGAGCAAACAAATAATGAAGACGAATGCAAACAGCAGACAGCAAAACACCAAGCAAATAGCAGTCGAGTTGCCGAAGTGAGCGCGCAATGAGGACGAGTAGATGGATGGATGGATGGTGGATGGTGGATGGTGGAGTGAGCAAGTGGAGAGTGGGTACAAAGTGTACAAATTTAAGTAAACAATGGACCGAAACCGAGCAGCAAGCTCAGCCGCCAAGAGCTGCAGAAGGACGCTAAACTCCCAGGGAAAACAATGAACATTCATGAGAAGAGGACAGAAGAAAAAAACCTTTTGTATTGTTTAATGCGATAATTTAATTCGCAAGCAATTCGACTATTCTCATAACGCTTTCTGGCATTTCTTCTAGATACGAGTATGTACTTCCCCATCTGCAATTACATCGCAATTTTAAATGCTTAACAGATTCTATCCAGTCTGATGATTCAGTTTCTTTTTACGAGTAACTCAAATGTGAACCGAGCTGTAGGGTTGAAGTTGAGAATCGCGAATGCTGCTGCAATGGAATTTAATTGTGTGCTACAACAATTGGTATTCGGCTCGAAATTGGACTCTGGTAGTCTGGTAGTTGGCTTTGCTGGTGGCAAGCTTATCAAGCGTAAAATTAAACGGTTGCAGTCGACAGCTAATGTGAAAATGTAGTTGAAATCAGTGCCAAGTCAAGAGAGAACCAACGAAGCGTGCTTTGAAGCCTCCCTCAATGCTGACCTTTTCTGTTGGTCAGGTTAACTAAATTTTTGGCCGTTGTTCTGTCATTTGTTGCGGCATTAACACGTGGCTTACACTCGACTGCAGCGCCATCGGGTAGAGAATACACACAGTATATACAGACAGAGCATACAGCATACAGCACACAAATTTAAGATACATTAAAGCACGTCTGGCGGTGAATTGCATCAGGAATTGTGAGCACGTAGCGGAAAAGAAATAAAATAAAGCAAATTTACGCAGCTCCACACAGCAGCTGTCGGCCACTCCGCAGACTGCGGCACGGCTCGATCTGGTGTGAACAGGCGCAATTGGCCACCCGGCACACAATTTAGAGGCAGAGCATGGACACGAGCCCGACAGAGCAGAGCAGAGCAGAGGAGAAGCTTTGTGCTTTGTGTTTTGTATGTGGTTGTTGTGGAGCGCGAACTTGTCGCCATAAAACTTGAAATTGAAAAACTTTTACTTTAAATTCGAAATATGTACAATATGTATGTGTGTGTGTGTGTATGGGTGTGTGTATGGTAGTGTGCCCTGCTCAATTGAGACAAAGGCAAACAAAAAAAGGCGGCAGCAGTAAAAGCAAATGCAAAAGCGACAGCGACAGCGACAGCAAAAGCAAACTCTACTGAATAGCCAAGGCCAAAAAGGAAGTCGAAACACTTTCGCCTGATTACAAACGCGCAAATGATGCGTGCCTAATGCGAATCGGGGCCAATTCGAAGGGGAGTCGTCTCTGCTCATCGCACTAACCGCAGCCCCGGCAAACAAATTGACTTTGCAGCGAGGCTTCAGCATGTTTCCATATGTTTGAGCCCGACGCCTAAAAGTAGGCAACGTGACAGCGCAATGACAGGCACAAGCTGCTCGCAGCAATTTTTTAATAAAAACACACACAAATGGCGACTCACCATCACGGCTCCAACGACTCCCTCGACTGTCACATACCCTGTAAACAGCACATTCGAAGCAATTGCAAACTGTCCGAGCGAGAGAGACAGAGAGAGAGAGTATTTCCCCAGGTCGGTTATGTTTCCCCATTTGTCTGAATGCTATGTATGTTGCATGTATGGAAAAATATCAGGAAAATGTTGCGTCAGGCAAACGTTGAACATATGGCAGACAGACAGACTGAAACAGAATGACAGAAAGAATAAGAGATAGAGAGGAAGAGAAAGTACGACACTAAGACGCACACTAAGCCCTGGAGTGAGGCAGGATCTGAGAACGATGGCAGCCTCGGAGGATGTGGAATAGAGACAGAGACAGAGACAGTGAGAGCGGGAGGGAGAGAGTGACGGGCATGATATTAAACGCGCCAGAGATAAACACAGACAGTACTAAATTAATTCTGCTCAATTTGCATTAAAATATATGTAAATGTGTGTGTGTGGCAGTTCACACACACAAACTACTCCGACTGTGTGTGTAGAGAAAAATGTATCTGTATCTGTGGCTGCTATATGTATTTGTGTGTGTATGTGTGTGTTTTAGTTACATTTCCGTGGATGTATTTTTGCCTCTGTTAGTTTATTTAATTTAAAAGCCTTGGGCCCTGGCCCCAGCAAAAAGAAGAAGGACAAAACGACTAAATTGAGGTCTCTGTCTTTATTCCTGCCCTGGCCATGGCCGGACCAGAGCACAGGTGTTGCCAAGCTTGAGCACAGCTGCATAATAATATTACAATATCTGTGAATCTTTTGGTGCTGCGAGAAATATGGCATAAATGTTAAACACAAACACACATTTCTTCCTTGGCCAACAATATTAAAAGCTACACGCAAATGAAAACAAATACAAGGCAATATCAACAAGAGAGAAGGTTATTCAAAAATGTGAGTACATAACATACATATAAGAATATGCGAGTATCTAATACAATGTACCACAAATATCAACAAATTTCGGCACTCTTTATGAAATGGGGGGAGAGAGAGAGAGAGAGGGAGAGAGGGAAGAGTCGGAAGCTGAATTTGTGGCCTCAGTGGATTTGCTTACTCGTTTTACACCATCCTCGCAGCCAAGACGTTATTGTCTTTTACATCATCGCTTTACTTAGCATAAGTACACGCAAAAACCAACAACGAGCAACAACAAATTGCCGCCATCGTCGTCATCTACTTCTTCCTTTCCCCTTCTCCCTGAGATGGCAAATGTTGTTTCGGGTATTTCATGCGCCGCATGAGGCATGAGGCAGGCAGCTGACACCGGCGGCGGCAGCTTCAGTTTTGGGCATCGGCGGCAACCAGCTGAACGCCTTTCGCCATTGTTAACATTTATTTTTATTTTATGCACTCACCCACGCCCACGCACTGCCTTCACCTCCGACTCCATCGCGACTGGGCGCCTTGAGCTCCAAATAAGTATGCACAGCACGGGGCAGGGCCTTGGTCTCTTACAATATCCACTACCCACGGGCAAACGGGCCACGAGCCACGAGCCACGACCCACAGATCCAGTACAGAGAATCTTTGGCTGCTGGTTAATATTATTGACTGCTTTGTGCGCTTCTCTCCGCGGTGATTGGGGCTGTTGTGGTGTGCGTGCGCGTGCCAAAGCCAATATTTAGCTAATGGTCTTCATATTTTAAATATTGGCGCGCTGCGTGCCACAAAGAAGGAGAAGGAAAGAGAGTTGTGGGTGAGTGGTAGTGGATTTGCCTCATCACTTTTACGTGCGGAAACATCGTCAGAGGGCAGAAAGCAGACAGCGAGTTGAACGTGTGAATCGATGCGATACGATGCTACAGTCAAAACAAATGTTTCATGCTTCGCATGTGATTGCGACTACGACTATGTTTGTTGTTGTTGGTGTGCGTGTGAAATATTTAAATTAAACTACACACACATACTCGTGCTCGCACACTCAGTTGTAGTAAATGCAATTTCATTTGCGGCCATAAATTGAAAGAGCATATAAAAAGCACTGGCCCCATTTCTTTTATTTCTGCCAAGGGTTATTGCTATTTATTTGCAAATGTCACGAGTCCAACCACAGCCACACACACACACACACTAGTCGAAAAGGATTCCGAATTGGAATTGAAGTTGTAGGAGTTCGAGGCGTGGCATGCAGAGATAAAAGCGTATATTTGAGTTCGAGTATTGGAGCGAAGTACTAGTTGCCACACTTAAGCCCCTCATCAATGATTAAATGCGGCAGGCGGCAGTGAACTTTGCTCGTAGTTTAATTGAAAAGCCAATGCAACTTCGGCCCAGACTTAGTCAAGGATTACGACCTAAACTGGAATCAGCTGTCACCAATTGTGCAGCTGTGTGTGTGTGTGCGTGACAGAATCTTTGTAGAGCAAACATCAATAAAACGCAACGTAAATAAACCATAAACCATTTTAAAGCCGCAACTAAATAAACGTGACACACATAAACAACAGAGCAAGGGAGAGAGAGAGCGACAGAGAGAGGGCTATAAGCATATGCAACTAACTGAAACAACAACAACAACAACAACAACAACTGTCAATTTCAACAGTTTCAAAAGGCAAAACGCAACTCTGCATATTTGGACCAAGTGAATAGAGTTAAAATTGTACACACACTCACTCACTCACACACTCACGTGCGAAAACAAAGATGAAAAGTAGCAAGCGACGGACGAGTGAAGTTATATTGATGTCAAACATGCGCAAAAAATGGCAATGGCAAGTAAAAAACAAAAAGCAAAACAAAGAAAAACCAAAACCAAAATAAAGCAAAATAAACAAAAGCAGAACCAAGCGAGCGACGCTTTTGTTACCCAAGTGAACACAAAAGCCGCACACCAAATAACTGGAACACAGCAATAGCAACAGCAACAGCAACTAGAAGGGGGCGAGAGGGAGGAGAGGGGGGAGAGAATGTTGTAGATGGATGACTCTCCTGCTGCTACTGCTGCTGCTGCCAACCAAGCTCTCTGGCAAGCGAGGCCGAAGCAATGCAAACGATTTTCAAAGTGGGCGTATACGTAATCTGCCATGAACCAAATATGTGAAACGACGACACACAATGGGTGGTGTGGGGGGGACCTGTGGAGATGCCTTTTAGCCTCCTTTCTGCTATTTTTTTTTTGGTTTTTGTATTTCGGGTAGAGTACAAAATTGAGGACACATACGCGGCGAACAATTTGTGCTCACTTTCGACAAAAAATATATGCAAAAAAGAAAAAGAACAACAAAAATGTTGCGGGCTAAATGATTTGCCCATAGCCGATAGATGGCGCTAAGTGTGCGCCTGCAGCTATGCAATGCTTTTCTACTCTTTTTTTTTTTTTTGTTGCTTTCGCTTAGCACGCTTAATTGCTTAGCCCCGTCAAGTTCCACACACACACATGGTTGTGCACACATTTTAATTTGTTTACTTTTTGGCATTGTTGTGCCTGGCACCGGTTAGACGACTACCAGAACCGAAGTCGAGCGTTGCCTAAAACTAAATACACTTTTACGTGACTTGGCGACATCAACATATGATTTGATGGCAGCCGACGCCACGTGCTCATTAATGCCCCGCAGGCGAGCAGGCAGCAGGCAGCAAGCACATATGTATGCACTGCCTACAGTTGTATGTGTGCGTTGTTCTTGTTCTGATTCTTGTTCTTATTGCAATTGAAGTCAGAAGAACAGCTGCCATTATTTGTGTAAAATGTGTGCGCTGTTCCAGGAATTGTCGTCAGCGTGCAAACTGAACTTGTCCCTGGGCTAATTTCCATGATACCGAGTCTATTAAACTTGGACTGTGTGTGTGTTTGTGTGTGTTGCACAAAGCATTGCAGAGACGAGGATGTGCCCGTTGAAATCTGAAAGCACTGAGCAAAACAAATTTCCTGCCTACATTGACACTGATTTCATTTCCATTTAATGCCAGGCAAAGGTAACTGTGGTGGTGGCTGACTGTCGTATTTCAATGGCAGCGCCGCCATAGCCATAAAAGACACCAGCGAATGGCAACGGAATGGAACCGAACCGAAAGGAAAACTGCAAGCAATGTGAGAGCGAATGCAAAACGCGGCATTTAACACTTTTGAAAGGAAGCGCACACAAAACCAGCCCTCCCCGCCCAGGTTGCCGCTCCCCCTCTCTCTCTCTCACTCTCTTACTTTCGTAGTAGAACGTCGACAGTCAAGCAGGCAACCATGCCACACTATGGCCCTATAAAATGCTTACAAAATGTTGTTTTATATGAGCCAAAGGCTCTGCGTGTGTGAGTATGTGTGTGCGTGTGTATGCTGTGTGTGTGTGTGTGCGTACATGCTTGCATTTTACATGTGGCGCACGTGTGCAGCAAGCAGCAAGCAGCAGCAGCAGCAGCAGTAACGCTTGGGGCAACAGAGGCAACGGGAAGCGGAGAAAAAAGCATAAATCGCTTCACATGCGCAAACAAACTGCCTGCCTCCTCTTTCCCCCCTGCTGTTCGCTTCCCATTCTCTCTGTCTTTCACTTTTCTCTCTTTATGTGTATGTGTGTGTCAGCACTCATTAGGATTAATTTTCCGGTTGCAGCATAAACTGAAGCTTACAGACAAGCGAGAGCGAGACACACACAGGGAATTGTGGACACGACAGCGGAGATGCCAAAGGGGCATCAGACAGAGGCAGAGACAGAGAAAGAGAGGCAGAGACAGAGGCTGGCAGCCAGTCGACTGCGCTTAAGTGTTGAGCGCGGCAGTCGGTCCGTCCGGTCCGTCCGTCTCTTTGTCCGTTCGTTCGTCGTCAGCCTTCAAACGTAATAAAAAGCTGTGTATGTGAATCCCCCCCTCTGCTGCCTCTGGGAACAAAGCGAGAGAGCAGTAGGCTGAGAGAAAGTGGCAAAAAAGAAATAGTTAAACTGCATAAAATTTAATCAAGAGCGTTGAATGTCAGCTGCCCTGGCCCTGGCTGCGGCTCCAACTGCTGCAGTCGAGGAAGCCAAGCCGAAGCAAGGGAAGCTGCACACACACCCACAATACATACCCACACACACACACACACGCGCTCCCTGTGTGTGTGGAGTGGGAACAAACCAGCACGTAAACGAGCAAAATGACATTTTATCATCAAAGGTGGAACAAGCGGCAGAAGCAGAAGCAGCAGCGGCACAAGCAATAAAATGAATGAGCAACCGAACGTACACACACACACACACACACTCTTACACACATACTCACACGGTTACGTGGAAGGAGAAGCATTTTGTGTGCGCTGAAGGATAACCTACATTTTACTTTTCATTTTTAGTTTGCCTCTTTATGCACGTCTGCATTGCTCAGACTTTCAATGTGCTCCACTCTCTCTCTCTCTCTCTCTTTCTCTGTACGTGTGTGTGAGCTCTGCTGCATGTTTGTGTGTGTCTGTGTGTTACATTGCAATGACAAAGCAAAACTTTCCAATTAACTTTGATTAAAAAGTTTCCACTATCGCCATACAATGTAAACATGAGAAATTTGTTTGAATCCAACTCTCTCTCTCTCGGCCCCGGTCAGGGCCAATCAGCCAATCCCGCCCAGCCCAGTCAGTGGGCGTGGCACTGCTGTAACTGTAGCCAACTCCATGTCCATGGATTCGTATTCGTATTCGTGTCCGTGTCTGTTTCTGTGGTCTTGCCCAGGTGAGCTGCACATAAAATCAATTTGCAATAAAATCAGTAAGTTGTATTTGTTCAGCACAAACATTCAGACCGTGGCCAACAGCCCCTTCTCTCTCTCTCTCTCTCTCTCTATCTCTCTTTGTCTCTCGTGTGTGTGGGAGGAATGGGCTTGGCTTTGCGGTGGGGAATGTTAACTCGTCATTTACTCGACAGTTCAATCGAAGCCATCGACTAGATAACGATCTCACTCACTGCAGATAACTTGTTAGTTTTAGGCAGTCTCTCATCTTGTTTCTCGTGTTGTTCATTGTAACGTCAATGAATCAACAAACAAATGAAATGAGTGCATAAATGCATTACAAACACAATCGCAGTAGTAGCGACTGCAAGTGTTGCTACTGCCACACTGCAATGGCCGCAGGCAACCGCAGACCAACGTGCAACAGCAGCCAGTGGCAACAAGAGCCACAATGCAACCAATTGGCAACTTCATGTATCTCTGTGTGTCTGTAGCTGCGAGAGTAGCTGTATGTGCTTTACAATGAATAAATTTGCAATATTTGTTTTCATTTCATTCACTTAAAATGTTGTGTTACTTCCACAACGATGAGAGGAGTGAAGGTTATAATCTGTGGGGCGGCATTTTATCCGCGATTGACTCAGCAGCGGTAACGAGAAAGTATTCAATCAATGGACACAGGTTACCTTATCTCTTTCCTCAATACCTATCTCAATCCCAATTCCAATCCTATTCCTTTTTCTATTGATATTCGAATTCGTATTCGTATTCGTTTTCGTTTTCCCTGCAGCTTCCAATATGCCACAAATGGCACATCCATTACAGCTGCAGCCACATTGCAATATACAAATTTGCAACAGCAATCCGCAATTTGCTTATAAGCAACGACAACAACAACAACAACATAGCAGCAACAAAATCTACCAGCATTTGTGCTCCGCCCCCCTGCACACTTTGTAGCCGACCCGCCCCGCCCCGCCCCGTTTTCGGTGCACAAACAAATTGGGCAACTGTTTGTTTGTGTCCGTTTCGTCTGATTTAGCCCGCACATGACAAAAATTGCACAATAGCAAAAAATCTGTTAGTTGTCAATATGTGCACAGTTGGACAATTTTGCTCTACGTGCATCATTTGCAACGGAGATCGAAGCGGGGGCAGGGCAGAAGAAGGAGGGAGTCGCAACTGTGGGCAAATGGAAACAACATCTGGCGATGCCTGAAATGGGAATACCAGCTGCACACAGATGCATTTCGACACGCCAATGCGTGTATCTTGTGTGTGTGTGTGTGGAGTTTCCGCTGTAAGTGAGCGCTGTTCGTTTGCATTGCGAATCAATCGTTTTGAATGATTGATAGAAATGTTTGATATACATTTAGCAGCTGGCAGCTGGCAGCTGGTGGCTGTTGGCTAGAAATTGGCAACTGTGTCAGCTTCTTCCTTGCTCGTAGTGTCGCTTCCACAAAATCGATCGATCGCCACAGGCGAAATTGCAGCACACGAAAAATTCCACATACGCCCCGTGTTACCAGCAGCAGCAGCAGCAGCAGCAGCGAACGCGCGCGTGACAAATTTTAACGCTCTGGCGCGCCATTCGAATTTGATGCCGTCGGCGGCAACGAATATAAAGCAAGGCAACCTAATAATTTGCAGCATTAAAAAACCATAAAAGCCGCATACGTTGACGTTGACTCTCTGCGCCAAGTAATGTCGACTTCTTTGAGACAGCAGCTGCTGCTCTGCTGCTGCTCTCCTGCCGCTGCTGCATAACCGAAGGGTCTTAAAGCTGCTTAAAGCCAGAGAGCACAGAACAAAGTTTAGGGATGGGCAAAGCAAGGCAAGGCAATGGGGGCAAGCTAGGATGGGCAGTGGACCAATATGACTTTGCTTTCTTGTGGTTTTCTCGGGGGCAGCGCAAGAGTTCAAAATCTTTGCTCAACTCTCTTTAAATGAGAAGGACCTCGACGCACTTTTACTTTTACTTTTATTTATGTTCCGTCCTCATACTTATGCAAGTATATACTCGTACTTTTTCTGCCCTTTTCGGGTCTTAATAAATAATTTGCCAAGCACAAATTTATGCTTCAATAAACCGGCCTGCCAAAGTCTGTTGTCGGTTTACTTTTCGGTAACTCAGAGAGAGACAGAGAGAGGCGGAACGGGAAAAGGTGGCGAGCAAAAGCACTTTGCGACCGCACACCACCAAACGGAAATAATCAAGTTTGCACACCGCTGAAAGCCACACGAAACTCCAATGTCCAAATGCTCTTCAAAAAGTATTTTGCAGTTCTTTTTCAACTCATATTTCCCTCCCACTCCTCCCACTTATTCCTCTCTTCTCCCAGACTGTCTCTCACCCATCATTGCATGCTTAAAGTTGAACAAGAGTTAGTCATAACGAGTGCTAACTTAACTTGGATACTTTTAGTTGCTCCAGTCTCCCTTTTTTTTTTTTTTTGATTTCGTTTTCATTTTTATTTTCTATTTCAATACTAATTTCTCAATAGAGATCCGTAGAAAATTTCAAATTAAATTTCCACAGAGATAGATAGATAGATATTTAACAACGAAATCGAGTAGCTTGCGTGGTTCGTTGGCTGTGCCATTAAATACTTTTGCTGGCCAAATCACAGCAAAAAGTGCGCTTAGTTTTGTGCTTTATTTGACGATATATGTTACATAGATTTATGGTATAGCAATATACCAAATATACCAAAATGTACAGATTTACATTCTCTAAATATACCGATTTTATTATTTTGCGGTATATTTTGTGTATATATTATAAGAATAATGCCGCGCCATTTTGCTTTTATTCAAAATTGGTAGCGATGGTATCTCACAGTCGAGTACACTCTTATTTGATTCCTCTTTTTTTCTGTTGCCTGTGCATAAATTGTGGTGTGAATGCAACAACCACTTCACCCGAGCTGTGTGTGTACGTTAAAACAATAAACAACGTGACTTATCACATTGCGTAACTTGTGATTTAATTGGATTTATACTCACGTACGTGTAGTGAGTGGGCTGACAGCAAGCCGGTTGCAACCCTGCTTGTCGACCCTGACTCTATGGAAGTATTTGCGCTCATTTTTATTGCAATTCGATGCCCCTGACCCCCGCCCCCGCACCCGTCCAACCCCAAAATGTTGTGTAACGCCCATTTCGTAACGCATTCCAACACATAGCGATCGAATCGCATTCGCAAACGCTGTTGGAGCCATCGATTGTGGTTGCACAAAGTTTTTAATTATGTTTGCGGTTAGCAATTGGATTTTCTTTACATGGACACGTGACATGCAGAAAAGTTATTCCCGCTTGATTATTTCATATTTATGAGCCCACACACACACACAGAGAGACTCATCGCATACCCACGGATATTTGGATGTTTAAGTGTGGCTTTTGTTTTTTTCCCCCAGTCAATATTTTGCCACAGTTGCGCAGTGTTTTTGCAGCATTTTCTCTTGCCACAAATTGTTAAATATTGCATGGCAACTATTAAAAATCAACTTCACTCGTTCCTCTGCTGCTGCTGCTGCTGCTGCATCCCAACGATAAATAGAGAGTCAATCGTAAATATTTGCCATGTACATGGTGTGTGTGCTGAAGATGTGAGCAGAACGAAAAAAGAGAATGGAGCGGGGAGAAAATAATTCTATAATGCTGCTCTGCTGCTGTGCGTAGGCGAATCAACTGTGCGCCAACACGGCGTATGCGTAATTATAATTATGTAATGCAAATAGCACATACACACACACACACACACACACTTATAGTCGCCGTCATAGACAGACAGACATACTGACACATGCATGCCTTTTTAATTAGCATATAGAGCATCACGCATACGCCGTGTAGGCCGGACTCAATTTCAGGCACTTGGCATTTGGACATGCCAGTTATAATTGTTCAACAGGCTTAAACAGACAACGCACAAGTGGGAGCAAACAGAGATAGAGCGACAGAGAGGGATACAGAGAGAGAGAGAACGGACTGGGTAATGATAAAGTGAGATGGCACGACAGTTGCGCATTCAATTAACGCACACACACACACACACACACATAGGCACACAGACACATATTCGCTCAGAACTAGGCCAAACAGCTTCGTTGCGACCCGCTGCCTAATCCGCGGTCTGCCATGTGCACGATTATCGAGACGCTTCACTGCCTGCCTCTTTCTCCTTTCCCCTCCTTGCCCACTTTGTCCTGTTTCCCCACTTCTCGCTCTAGTGTAGTAGCTTCTCTTTTGCTATTCGTATTTTTCGGGCGCCAAAACATTTTGGCATAGCAAATCCGACTTGAATCTCCCCTCCTCTCCCCACATTTTCTGTTGGTGTTGCTGTTGCCAGTGTCAGTGCCTGTGTCTGTGTCTGTGTGAATACATAATTAAACCGTTCACAGTTTCGAGCATTTAAATTAAATTATGGCGGCAAAGTGTTGAAGTTGCGCCGCGTTCGTTGAATTCGCGTTTTGGGCTCTTGGATATTTGTGTGTGTTCTGTGTGTGTGTGTGTGCCACTTAAAGGCATATCGAACTTTGTTAATTGACAGATGCTAATTATTACCTAATTATTATTTATGCGTGTCGCCATCTGTGGGCATTCATACATAACACAAATACAAACATTTCTATGTAGTATTACAACATTGAATGCAGTTCACAGGCTAAATATGTTTGGAAACAGTTGAAGCGACTGTCTGAAGAGACCAAAGCGGAAGTTAACTTTTATAACTGACTGAAAGCCGTCAAAGGGGGGGCAAGCAATTGCACGAATAGTTGGGCAAATGTTGAACGAGTTGAGCGCAAAAGGCAACCGAAAATCGGCAAAATAAGTGAGCTGAATATCCCCACAAAACGAATGAACGAACGAACCAACGAAAAGTTCTGCATGGGCCAAAAATGAAAAGTTTACCTCGAGTGGTTCAAGTTGCCCCTCCTCATGCCTCATGCCTCATGTTTGTGTATGTGGTGCAATGTGGGGGCGTTGCTGCCTTTTTGTGATTAGCATAAAACTGCCAAAGTCTGTGCAGAGGCCATAAACATTCGTACACACAAGACACACACACACACACACACACAAATGCAAAGAGAGGGACGCTCTTTGGTTTTTAAATACCCGAAAATATTGTTACGAGTGCAGCAGCAGCAGCAGCAGCAACAACAGCATCGACAGAGGCCACCAAAGCTAGACCTGAGCGTCACAGTCGAGGACGCCTCGCTTTGCCTCGTCTGAACACGATTCCAGTTGAGTCCGGGCTTACAATGCGCCCAATGGGCCATTGGCCATTGTAGAGTCGTTGGCTCATGTTTGCATGTGTTGCACCCTTGCTAGCAGGCTTACCTTGCAACCAACTACATTCACACACACACTCACTACTGCACATGCAACTCCCACTCTCATGAACAGGCTGTGGCTGCGCACTTTTTTGGGGCTCCGGGCTCGTCGTATTTGGCAAGCTAAACGAGTTTAGTTGGCCAAACATTATCATAACTTGGTCGTTTGCAAGCCGCAATGGTGTAATCGTTTCATTTTTAAAACGTTTTCGGCATTTTTACTGCACACACACACATACACATACAAAATGACTGCCTTTCCGTTCATTATTTTGATGTCCGGTTCTCTTTTTGCCATTTTTTCCATTTGGTTTGCTGGCTTTCCAACCCACATGTACTCTCTGCACTTTTGGATTGTGTTTGGCGCATAATAATAAACTTTCGCTCTCGCTTTAGCTTGCTGCATTTCCCCCCAGCGAATTCATGTGTATTTGACTTTCTGCCTCAGCAATTTGACTAGCAAATGATTAGTTTGCGCTGTCAAATTAGTCCCATTGTCCATTGGCCAGTCGAGCAACTCTTCCAAGTAGAAAACGTAGTAGAAAGGTTCTTTAACCCCTTCGCAACGTTACTCGTTCGCTCCTTGCATATAATTAATGTTATGCATAATAAAGCAAAGTGAAATAAAAACGCCTATTAATTATAGTTTTGTCAGCCTACACGTCGTAGGCGTCGTCCTTCCACCGTCTTCCACCTCTAACCTCTACCACCAAATGACTTCATTCCCGTGTGTGTGTGTGTGTGTATTGGACAATGAAATTAATTCAATGCGCTTAAATTTCACGTCTATTAGTCTCTCGAGTGCGACGCCAGTTTCTAATTTCCATACATTTTCTTTTTTGTTTTGTCGCTGTTCATTTTGCCTGCTCCCCCCTTGCTCATTGTATTTGGATCCCGCTGTCGCCATTCGCCATTCGCCGTTCGCTGTTCTGTGCACCGTCCAACGCGCCAGGCAATTAATTTTGAATTTTAATACCCAAAGTCACTGAGCGCGCACACAGACACACGCACTTGCTCACACACACACACACACACACACACACACCTTATGGGAGTGGGGAAATGCAGCCCCTTTACACGTTCGAGTAATAGGAGTGAAAGAAATTATGGTTTGTTGGTTGAGTGAAATACGAATCCAGTGCAAATTGAGAGACGATGACCTTCGGGCATAAGTTTGTGACATGAGTCACATTAAAAACAAAAACAACATGGACATGGGAGTGGACTGCGATTGCGACTGCGATGGTGACGGTGACTGGTGGACTGTGCTGTACACCTCGACACCGGAAGCGGAAACATCGCAAAATGTCAAAGGCACAACAAACAGCGCACACACAGAAAACCATTAGGCGACGACCACCAGCAACTGGGTCAGACGACGACAGTTGTGCAGGTGGCAGCAGATGGCAGGTGGCAAGTGGCAAGTGGCAGGCTAGCAGGCCAATAAAAACAAGTGGCAAGCTAGCAAGTGGGAAGTGGAAAACTGGCAACTGGCAAGTGGCAGCCATTAGATACGCCGAGTGGCAAATTGTGTCAACAGTTTAAAGTGTGACCCAATAGAAACAGTGCGGCAATTTAATCAACAATAAACGTTAAAACAGTTAAATGCCAAACAAACAAACTTTCAAGTAACACAGCACCCAAGAATCCCAGTTCCCAGTCAGTTTGCCCAAGCAGCAAATTGCGTTGTTGTTGTTGTTGTCGCTGTTCGTCCTCGCTCAATGCTGAGACAATGAAAAGCCCGTAATTTATTGTGTGGCAGCGCTAATTGCAAAAATAAAACATGATTTATGGCCAGCACGATAAAATGCCCAACGGCTGACGCAGCCAGATGCCAAAGCCAGCTGCCAAGCTGAGGGCTCAATAGGCCCAGCCCCAAAAGTTGACCATGTGTGTGTGTTTCAGTGTGTGTGTATGTGTAAGGCAAGAAAGTTAAGTTGTAACACATGATGTGCGGGAAAATCAAGGAAATGTATGACCATGGACAGACAAACAATGAACGCGTGCCCGTCTGAATTGGTGAGGAAAAGTTCATTTTATGGGCAGACGCAGGCCAATTATTTGTAGATAATTGCTATGCGACCGGCTTTTAAATGAGTTGACAGCGTAGCGGATGCTTTTGCTTCTGCTGCTCTGCTAATGACAATGATCTCCATGGTAATAATGATAGTGATGGTGATGAGTATGTTAAGCAGTCGCTGGCAGTCAATGGCTTGGAAGCGAATCAATCAGGCGCACACAAAGCCCATTGCAAACAAGTTGTTGTCCACTCACTTGGGACGCAGCTTGGCAGCTTCTTCATTGTCAGCGAAAGAGCCAGAAGCCAGATGCCAGAGAAGGAACAGGAGACGAAGAAGAGGAGCAAAAGCAAAGCTCATCATTATGGCTCATTAGCAAAGCAATTTTTGTGTGTTATTCTCTTCATTTCGCTTTGCCTCTGCCTCCTCTCCACGGTCTTTGGGCTTGCTGCGAGTGTTGGCTATATTGAATGCTGCTAATTTGCACATAAGCCGCTTGGGGGCCCTCGTGCATAATGCGAAATCTCTTACCAACGGAACTTTGCTGCTGCTGGCCACTAACTAAGCTCCCATAAGCACCACGCATCAGAGGCACGAGGCAACCGAACAACCGAGCAACCGAGCCACAACAAGCACAGTAAACGGAAAGTGATGAGGGGGGGGCAACGTGGAAAGCAAGCTTCTAATCCAACTGCTTATTACATATCGTACATATTTGTGCGCCCAAAAGTATGCCACATAAATAGCAAATAGTTGGGCTCCGCTCCGCTCGGCTCAACTGAACTAAACTCAACTCAACTGGACTCATCTCATCTCATTGATTTTTTATGTGCCGGCCAAACACTCTGGGAATGAGTCGTGTTGTTGTAGTCATTGGCCTGTGGGCTTCGGCGGGACCAAAAATAATTAACCGCAAATGCAGAAACAAAAATCCTGCCAACATCAACACAAAGGCGAGCAGAGAAGGGCATGGCGGGGCAGACAGACAGACAGAGAGAGAGAGAGAGAGAGAGAGAGAGCGAGAGATGGACCAACTGAAAGACAGACAGATAAACAGAGAGAACTTTGAGGCGACTTGCCATTCAACGGGGGAACGGCTTAATGTGCCGGTGAGCGCACATGAAGCGGCTTGTGTCCATTATTTGGTACATTAAGAGCTGGGGGCATGCCGGCGACATGTTCGTGCATGCACACACACATGCACAACGTTTGTTGATAGCCTTTATTGTCTGTTGTGTGTTGCAACTGTTGCGACTTTTAATGTCAACGAACGTGGAACGTGGAAGTGGAAGTGGGAGCAAGAGAAGCTGCATGCCTAGTTGGCAGACTGGATGATGTTGACGTTGGCAACCGCAGCAACAAATGTGCATAGGAGTCAGCAACAGCAACAGCAACGGCAACGGCAATGGCAACATCCTGTTGGCCCGGCTGCCGCTCATTATGTGTAATGGCAGTTGCAAGTTGCTGTTGCTGCGTGCAACATCATCATGAACGGGGCCAACCAACTGCCATCTGCTGTGCCAAGAGGAAGTCATGAATGCAATCTACCTGCACATTTGCACAAAGGCAAAAAGGAAGGGCCACCGCCACAGCAATTGTTGCTGTCGCTGTTTCTGTTCTGTTTCTGCTGCAACAGAAGCCATTACAATTGACCGCAGGCAAAACAATAACAGCAAACATTAATGACAAAAATAATACCGCAAGAATCCAACAACTTAAAGTGAGAAACGGCATAAATAATAATAATAAAGGAGTTTTAGTTATTAACATGAACATAAACACAACACAACTCAAATCAATAATCTTATATTAAGTTATTTGTCAAATGTGAAAAGAAGAGAGAGAGAGAGAGAGAAAGTATTAACTCTTCTATTTGTTTTACTTCTTATCTTACAGCATGGACTACACCTCCCTGCTCTGCTGTGGCCTGGCTTTCGTTTTATATTTGAACACGCTTAATGCGGGCTTCGTCTACGATGACAGGTAAGCAAACACACACACAGCGAGAACTTTTCGACAATGTTTAAGCTTTAAGGCAAGTTTATGAATTTAAACGCCGAGAGCAAACACACACACATTTGCTGTGGGAGTCTTAACTGTCACAAAGAAAAAAGAAGTACGAAGCGTATATATAAAATATTTGGAATTGGGGGAGGTTTGCCTTTGGCATGCCTGCGATATTGCAATGGAATTTCCCCGGTACTTAAAATCGAATTTCAAGCCATTTCAAGAAAGCGATAGGAAGGGGGGGGGGAAGAGTGCTGGCATATGGTTAGACTGCAAACTGCGACTGACTCTGGCTGACATGGAGGTATTAGAGTGGCATTTGTTTATGTGAAACGCCACAACAACAGCGACTACAACGACAACGTCATCGGCTATGGCCGTGATGTGTGCGCATACAAGCTGAGCTGGTTTCCGTTCCTAGTGCCTGGTGCCTGGCGCCTGGTTCCTGTCACGAATACCTTACCAAAATCCTACAAAGCCCTCGTGGTGTGCGTGCTAAAGTGTCCACGTGAACTCCCCTGAGCCTCGGTTCTTTTTTCCATTGCCGTTGCTGTTGCTGCAGCAACTCTAGTTGAAAGCATGATGCTGCCTCATCTGTGACATCAGATGCCTTTCAGCTTTGAGAGCACAATTATTACGAGGCAATTTCAACTTATTGACTGTAAAACAAGCAGAAAAAGAAAACCACAATTCTCTATTTTTACGAAATCCGAAATCTTCAAGTGAACGACAAAATCAATTTGCATGCTAAATGATTTGGCTTCTAAACTCGATTTGATTGAGCAAATGCAATTTTCCCCTTTGCATTTTTGTCATTTTATTCTTTAGTGTGGCTTTCATATTTAATATGATGAAATGTCAATAGATTCTCTCTCTTAATTGATTGCCATCCTCAATAAGTTCATTCAACAAAAGAAGTTTTCTATTTCAACTTTTTGTCTCATTTCAGACGTGCTATTCTGGGCAATGCAGACGTGTCGGGGGCGGCGTCTTGGCAGAGGAGCTTCGCCAATGACTTTTGGGGCACACCGTTGACGGACAGCGGTTCCCATGGCTCCTGGCGACCGCTGTGCGTGCTGAGCTTCAGGCTCAACTATCTACTGGCCGGCGGCTATGCGCCGTGGGGCTTCCATCTAGTCAACAATCTGCTGCACTGCATCGCCACGGCGCTGGTGGTGCGTGTGGCACGTACGCTGCTCGCCTCCTTCTGGGCGGTGCTTGCCGCTGGAGCTCTGTTTGCGGCGCATCCCATTCACACGGAGGCTGTGGCCGGCGTGGTGGGGCGAGCGGATGTTGCCGCTTGTGTCTGCTATCTGCTCACGTACCTCAGCTATTTGCGTCACATGCGTTGGCGCGACTCTGGCGATCCTAGACAATGGTTCGCTCTGCTGGCGACGCTTCTCTTTTCTGTCGCTGCTTTGCTCTGCAAGGAGACTGCAATTACTGCTCTCCTGGTGTGTGCTGCCTTCGATGTAATGCGCGGACTTGGTGGCCATGTGGATAAGGTAAGCATCAGCACCAACAAAAGTCATTCAATTTACAATCTACAAATTGAATGTTCATTTGGTTAAAGTTTAAGCAATCAGTGCTCTCCTATTTCAATACTTAATGCCCTCTCATGACATTCTCCCGCATCTTCTATCCCCTCTATCTACAGCAACGACTGCGCTCGCTTTGCATTGTGATGGGTGCTCTTTTCTTCAGCGTCTACTGGCGACTTGTGACAATTCCTGGTCCCCAGACTGCATTCTCCAGCGCCGACAATCCAATAGCACGCACTGCATCAGCGTGGACGCGTCTGCTTACCTTTCTCCACTTGCCGGTGGTCAATTTTAAGCTGTTGCTGCAACCACAAGTCCTCAGCTTTGACTGGGGCATGGACGCGTTGCCGCGCGTGACGACGCTTTGGGATCGTCGAAATGCTCAAACCATCTGCTTCTATTCAGTGCTCCTCGGCGTTGCCTGGCGCAGCTGTAAGCTTCTGCTTTACGGCAGCGAACTCTTTGAGGGTGCGAATGGCGGTTATCCGCAGTATCACATACAGAAGGTTGGACGCAAGTCTCGCGCCAAGCGCAAGCGAGCTGCCAACAACAACAACAACAACAATAATAGTAACAGCAATAGCAACAACAACAAGCAGCAGCAGCAGCAACAAGTACCAAGCCTATGAGGCATCTTTTCATCAGGAAGCGCTTCCATTTGCCAAGCAGCCGTGCAGCGATTGCAACAACAACAACAGCAATGGCGTTTACGTCTATGGAGAGGATGCAGCTGGCAGCTCAGCTGTTCCCTCGGCTTCACAACCTCAGCATCACCTCGTGTCTTCCGCTGTCCGCTGCTTGGCCTTGCACAAGGCGTTTCGAGGGTCGCGCAGCAGCAGCAGCTGCAGCAACAGCACAACGGCCAGCAACAAGAGCAGCGGCAGCAGCAGCAGCAGTTCTAGCTCCAGCTCGTCCACTTGTGACTCACTCGATGGACAAGCGAGGTGCTCGTCGTCGGATTACATGCTGGAAGGGATGACAGGCTCCGCTCGCAATGCCTGCATTCTGCTCATGTCCTGCGCCTTTCTGACCCTCCCCTTCCTGCCTGCCAGCAATCTCTTTTTCTACGTTGGCTTCGTGGTCGCCGAGCGATTGCTGTATTTGCCCAGTGTTGGCTTTTGCTTGCTGGTCGGCTTTGGTGTCTCTAAACTGCTCGCTCTCTGCTGCTGCACTCGCGTCCACGGCTCGAGGAGAAGGACACGTTGTGGCCTTTTGCTCTCGTTCAGCGTGCTGCTCGCAGCGATGAGTCTGCGGACCGTGCAACGCAACGCCGATTGGCGGGACGAGGAGAGCCTCTACCGCAGTGCCATTACTGTCAATCCGCCAAAAGGTGAGTCTTCAATGCCTGCCCTTCATCAGGTTTGCACTTCCCTTTCCCTTTCACTCCTCAACCACTCAAAATTTTGCACCTTTTTTGCAGCGCTGGGCAATCTGGGCAGCGTGCTGAGCTCACAGGCTCGCTACGAGGAGGCCAAGCTGGTGCTGCAGGAGGCCATCAGATACAGGCCCAACATGGCGGATGTGCACTTCAATTTGTAAGTATCGAGTATCGAGTATCGAGCACCGACCACTTAGCGCCCATCAGCCAGTCTATCAGCCATACACCATTTACCATTTACCATTACCATTTACCACTTGCCATTTGCAAGCCAGCTTGAAAAGCAACCAATCTGAGTGCACCCTTCATTCACTCAGCTCCATTGAGAGAGAGAGAGAGAGTCGCATCAGAAGTAGTACTCGCATTAGATGAGCAGCTGTCCCACATGACAAGCTAGCATGCGACATGTAGAACATGTAACACACACACATCGTATAGTAGACACATCGCATTGCTTTCTCTCTCGCTCTCCGCTCTCCGCTCGCCACGCTTCAAGTGCTCAGATAAATGGCAGCGTTTTTCCCAGGCAGCCATTTTCATTATCTCTGTCTGTTTTTGCTGGAGCTTGGCTGCGCATTTAGTGCGACCATTTCATGCTCAAGGCTCCCGTCAAGCTGCAGCACTGTTACGTTCCGTTATAATGCAACGCGCCCCAGCCTCCTGGCCAGGCCCAGGGCCCAGGGAGAAGAAAGACAGAGAGACAGCGAGTAATACAATGCCGAACAAGCTGTCAAATGAAGCCCATTCTGTTGTTTTCCACCAAGTAGCAGCAAAAGTGGCAGACGAAATGGAGATGAAGACGGAGACAGAGACAGAGACGAAGGCTACGCAGCATGGAAATTCTTTCTGCTGCTGCTGCTGCGCAGAACTATGCGCATTTCGTTGCTGCTTACTTTTTCATTGCATACTCGTAGTTTTTCAGCTTTCCCGGCTTTCGCTGCTCAACAAAAGTCCTTCGCGTTCACACTCCCAGAGAGAGAGAAAGGGAGTGAGAGAGTGGGAAAGATCTGTCCGCCTATCTTCCTGCTTTTGCCCGCTTCGTTCCGTTTCGTTTCGTTCCGTTTGTCTGTCAACGTCTGACAAAGTCTGCAAACGTGCTGTTTTGTCTGTTGTCTGTTCGCATTGCATTTTTGCTCATTGCGCATATTTCCCAGCAACGCAACGCGACGCGACGAAGACAACATAACGGCAAAAAGAAAAAGCAGCAGACAACTGCACCAACAACAACAACAACAATAATACCGTATTATGCCACACACAACAACAAGTGCCATAACTGCAACTGCGAGTGAAGAGAGGAAGAGAGACAGAGAGTTGTGCGGAAAAAAAAAGTGAAAAACTATACGCGAAGTTTTCGCTTTGAATATTCAGTGCGTCATTTTTTGCATGACACTCGACTTTAGCTCTTTCCTTTCTGCCCCTTGCCGCAACTAAGTTACATGCCAGATTATTGCATGCATTTTGGCTAAGCAACTCGAACCCCTCACAGCTAAAAAGCTGCTTGCAGCTTGCTGGTTAATGTCAAAGTACTCAAAGTCAATGGTTCAGAATCAGGTCACATTGCTAAGGCTGCTGTCATATTCAACTCCTCCTGTTGAACAAAGAATGCGAGCATTAGCCGCAGGGTAAACACCGAAGACCCGAAACCCTTCAACGTGCAGGGCCAAGAGACAGGACAGGACAGACAACCAACAACTACAACAACAACAACAACAGAGGAGCAACAACGATAAACAGGACGAAATGACTGCTGCGTGACATGTTTGCCCCCGCGCTAATCGAAAATCAATGTTGTCAGGCCAACCGCAGCAGCAGCAACAGCTCCTGCTCCTGCTTCTGCTCTTGACTAAAGTTGCTGAACACATCCTTGTTCCCGACGGGACGATTCTATTTCCTGCTAGCGCTCAAAGGATAAACAGCTGTTTGCACATATATTATTTACTGCGATCAAGTCATCAATAGCAAATGCTGCCGGCATTCGGCATTCGTTCGCTCTTGTCGTTTGCTTGACTGATTACCACCCTCGGCAAGCGGAGCCAAGACCCATCCAAAGGACACACACACACCCATTCATCCATCCATCTATACACAAAGTGAGAAACAGATGGATAGATGGATGCTACTGTAGTAGAAAAGAAAGTGAACGAGTTGTCGAAATTGTGTGTATTACCGGTGTTTGCCACTGCCACTAAGGACATGGGAATGGAATTGCCACACACACACCGCACGATACAACGATACACACACACACACACCATACAACCTGAGAGTAGACGATGACGATTCTTGGCATCCTAAGAAAACGCTGCTCGCTACCAAATACCAAACACCGAAACCAGAAATCACTGAACTGTATAATTTGATTTTTTTTCTACCTTTGCTCTTCGAGTCGTCAGTCTCACAATCGAGCTGTTGTTGTTGTTCCTGACAGCTGGAACAGTCTGTGTATCCTTTGAATGTGTCGCATGTGCAGGCAACTAGTTGTGTGGCAGATTTAAGCTTTAATAAAGCCCAACAACTGCACTTACTGTGTTGGCCAAACTAATTACATAAATCCCAGCCAGCCTTTTCGCACTTCTCCTCCTTCTACACAGGATTGCAGCTTTCATTTTCATTCGCATACTTGACAAGCGCTCTAATTAAATCTAAAGCAGACATTGAAGTGCGCGACAAGTTCAGCAGCAGCAGTCTATTAATGCCAACACTTTCGCTTTCGCTTTCGCTTTCTCTATTCCAGGGGCATTTTGCACCAGAATCAGCAGGACTACAAGGCAGCAGTCGAGTGCTTTCAGCGTGCCATCAAGTTTCGCCCTAGCCTAGCAGGTGAGTGAATCACACTAGAGTCTCCACAATACGAGTAGACAAAGTGTAAACTTCTCTTTTGTCCGCCAAACAGTCGCCTATCTCAACCTCGGCATATCATTCATTGCGCTGGGCAGACGCCAGCAGGCCATCGAGATACTGCAGGTGGGCTCTACTTTGGACGGGGCAGCTGTGCGTGATCGTAGTGCTCATGATCAGGCGAGAAGTTCGGCCTATCTGCAGCTGGGCGCACTCTACGTGGAGCAGGGCAAGTTGCAACGGGCGCTGGCCGTCTATCGGGAGGCGTTGTCCGCGTTACCTGCGCTGCTGCATCAACGGGAAGTGCTCTATCAGCGGATCGGCGATGTCTTTGGTCGCCTGCAGCAGTGGGACGAAGCGGAGCGACATCATCGAGCTGCCCTTGAGCTGCAACCCAACCAGGTGGCGGCACATATCTCCTATGGCATCACGCTGGCCAGAAATGTAAGTAATTCATGCAACAATCTAATGAATAGCGAGCGATGTCTCACAACAGTCCCTTAACGCTCTTTCCTATGCAGAGTAGTCGCGCCTCGGAGGCGGAAATGTGGTTCAAGCGGGCGCTGCAACTGGCGCCGGATCAGGCCAGTGTCTATCACCACTATGGTGAGTCCATAGGAATACTTTATAGTATTCCCATTTAAAACATTTGCTTTTTACTCGTACCTCAGCTGAATTCCTGACGCTGCAGTCGCGCCATCACGAATCAGTTGTTTATCATCGACGTGCAGCAGAACTGGCGCCTACGGATTATGCCTTGGTGGTAGCGGCGGCAACTTCATTGCGGCTGCTCGATCGAAAGGTTGAGGCGGAAATTTGGTACCGCAAGGTGAGCATAAAACTTTTGCAATACGCTATTAGCACAAATTTAACTGTCTGCTGCTTTCTCTGTGCGTTTCTAGGCTGTCAATTTGCGACCTGATGACGCACATGCTCACACCAATCTGGGCGCCATTCTGCATCTTCTGGGACGCACCAGCCACGCGGCGGCTAGCTACAAGGCGGCACTGCAACTACAGCCGGGCGATTCCATCACGCTTGGCAATCTGGCCAAGTTGGGCGTTACGAATGTTTAGCTGCCACAAAGTGCGAATCGTTAATTAGCCACAGAGCAAAGTTATTTTTATATACGTTGGCCGCCGGATATGGATGGATGGCCCTTAGATAACTCTAAAGAATTTATACAAAGGACTTCGATACATATGTATATCATTTAGCAGGCATCAGCAGGAAGCAGAAATCAGAAAGCAGGAAGCGTGTAAATATCCAAGCAGCGACCAATGCAAGTCAATGTCAAAGGCAAAGAATTTATAAGCAAAAAACAAAAGAGAGAAGTGTGAAGAAGTGTGGAGACAGAGAGAACAATAATTAAACTACCTAAATGTTAAGTCAAAATGAAACCGAAATCAGAATAGATATCGGACAATGCTGTACAGTGAAAATATCCTTAGAGAATCGAAGAGATCGCAGGATCGGAAGGATGCAACCCTGTTATTGATAACTTATGTGCTTAATAATTATGTAAATTATTGTAAATACGAGAAACTCTATTAAGGAACACGACTATTGATTGACTATATATAGAGAAGATATATATAATATGTATGTATGACTGTATATGGACTATGCCTATCAATGTGGTGTGGCTTCTGTCCGGGCCACGCGGCTCGAGATCGTTTTGCGTTGTGTGTGTACAATTTAGTTAAGCAAATACGAGAACAGAAAACACAATATGATTGTAAAGATGAATAAATTACGAGTATATGGGAAAAGAAGATACATATATAATTAAAGAAACAAAAACCTATTTGAAAATATAATCAAGTGTCGCATTTTCATTACGCTCTTATTCCCCTTCATTTATTGTTCGATTGCGCTAAGCTTCTTTATTAAGCGATAGAGCAAATACTTCTTGGGCGGGCTTTATATGCTCTTTCTCCAAGTGGCACATTGAACCCATATTTGTGACCACTTTACTCGAGTCTGCCCAAAGCTCCACTTGCACTAGAAACTATACCCATGGCAGAGGAAATATTTTCAGTGCTTAACGGCTTAAAATCTCCCCTCTCTCGCTCACTTGCCTCACTCCCACAAAGTACAACACACAATCAGTGTCAAAATTTTCGACTGGGCGACCAAGTCGAAGATGAAGGCGAAAACGTAAACGTAAACGACAACGACGACCAAAGCAAGGACGACGAAGATGTAGACGAAGACGAAGACGAAGACGAGGCTGCAGCTGCTGCCGCTGGAGCAGCCAGCGAAGGCGCCACTTAAGCCAAAGGCAAACCACAACAAGAAATAAAGCGTTGTGTCTTATGCCAACTAAATCGTAGGATTATGAATTACAATATACTTGACTGCCAGGACTACTGCTGGCAGGACAAGATCCAGGCACTTGCTTCGGCGTCAGCTTCAGCTTCAGCTTTGTCTCCGTCTCCGTTTCCGTGTCTACGACTCCTTTTCTGGGGTCTGGCTGCAGTCATAATATTGCCACAGCTAATGCAACTGCTGGATGGCTGTGGATGGAAGGCTAAATGGCTGCTGGCTGGCCAAGAAATGGGCGATGCTGTAAAACGATAAAGGTGATGACTTTTGACATGCAAACTCAAACCTCTGGTGTGGCATGCCCCCCTCACTCTCACTCCCATGCAGTGCCAATTTGGTTTGGCAAGTTTAATGGCGGCATGTTTGTTGTTCTTGTTGCAGCAGCTGCTGCTGCTGCTTCCAGGCACTGAACGTGCACAAGAGCAATTCAGTGGCGTATATATGAATGCATCAGTCAACCAGTGAAACAAACACTTCGTCCGTCCGTCAGTCAGTCAATGAGTCAGCTCAAGAGCTAGTCATCTAGTCGATGGTATGCTCTGTTTGCCGACTGCAACGGTGTCATGGTACTGCGCCTCCTCATCATCTGCTTTGACGGCGCCTCGCTGGAGCCACTTTGTTGCAGTGGCACCGCCAGCAGCAGCAGCAGCAGCGAGCCACTAAATGTGGCCCGACCGAGTGCTGCTCACTAATTGCAGACGCCTGTCTGTCCCAGTCTGTGCCATTGCCGGGCTGTTGGCTTTCTTACAAGTGACTCGTTAGCTTTGTCAGGCGAAGGGAGAGAGAGAGAGGACTATTCTCTCGCTCTCTGAGTGAGCGCGCTAATTACTGACAGCCTCAGCAGCTAGCGCGCGGATTTATGACAAGGCAACGTCAACGTTCCACGTCCAACAGCCAACGTCAGAGTCAACGTCGCTCTTCGCTTAGGCACTCGGCACTCAGCTGCAATCCGTAGATGGGTTTGGTGGTTTCGTCTGAGTGCGCTCTGAGATAACTACTTGAAAATCTCTAGCTCAACAGACAATAACCGGGAATTGCTCTTGCAAATGCTCTTCGCCTGAGTGGCAGCTTAGAGCTGGACAAACCATAGCACACCCTCCCTCCGCCCATAAGCAATTGCCCCTAACACAGAGCTGGACCCATCTGCCAAACGCAGGACCAGATGCAACTAATTTGAGCTAATTATAACCCCCGGGCCTTTAACAGCAACTAAAAGCTGGTAAAAAATGTTTGATGTGTGTGTAGTACGCTCTACATAGATAGAGAAAAGCCTAGTTATACGCATTGTTCGAAGCGGGAGAAGGTTTCATGATTTAGTAGCAATCGTAGTAGGCAATAATAATAGAGAATTTCAAATAGAAATTGTAAAAACCTATATTGAATCGCACAATAACAAACATCAACTGTTGAAAGTGATATGCGAAATTAAATTGTCCCCAAAATATAAATAAAGAGTAGTTCACAGTCGAGTACGCCCCTGAGTAGTTTCTTAGTTGTTTTATGTTTTAATTGTGGCTTACGTTTGATTTGGCCAAAGGGCATACAACAGCCATGACAGGCATAAAAACAAAGGCAAACATGCTGGTACATACCACACATAATTACACACAAGCACGCTTACACACACACACACACACACACACACAGACACACACGCACATTCAGACAGAGACTACTTTTATTTACAAGTGGGTGATGGCAAATCCAAAATCATTTGTTATTTGCACATTTGCCAAGAGGCAAGAGAAGGAAAAAACTTTTGCCGGACTCGTACTTAAATCGCATTTGATGAGGGTCCCATCAAATGCTGCCGCTGCCTGACCGTAACAGGACCTCTACTTTTTGCCAACTCTCGCTGTACATACATTTACTGATATAGATAAATATATACTATATAGAGCGAGAGAGGGCAACGACTTCAGCTTCAGCACATACAACATTTCAGTGGAGCAAAAAATGAGCCAATTAGTTGGTAGTAAAGCAGATTCTTGCCGCACTTGCAGCAACACTTGTGCCAATGCCATTTTCGCTGTTCGCACTTGACAAGCTGGCAGCTCAAACGTGACAACGTCAACACTTTTGCATTCGCATAATAATCATATTGCGAATATAATGGCGTGAAACAGCAGCAGCAACAACAACAGTGATGACAACAAAAAACGCTTGACAGTTGACAGTTGAAGCTGCAGCAGAAGCTGGCGTTGTCACCGACGCTCAACGCTCTGCTTGCAACATGCTCTTCTTCTTTTCTTCTTTTTATTTTTGCTTGCTGCATTCTTTCTGAGCTTATCCCATTCTGTAATTGCGCAAAAATAAACTGGCTGCTGCTCCTCCTCCTCCTCCTCCTCTTCTGCGCTCATCATCCTCCTCTGCTGCTGCTGCCTCTCCTTGTGCACCAAATTTCAGAGAAATTGTTGCATAATTTTCGGGGCGCTTTTTGCCTTTCGAGTGTCGCTGGCGCGTGTTCAAGTGTTGACATCGCCGAGCTTCGCAAAGTGCAGAGCAGTGACTATTGCAATTGCAGTAGCAATTTATGGCGTAGAAGGACACAGGACACCAAGAGTAGGACAAAGCATGCTGCACACACCACACACAACACACACACAACATCAGACAGACGAAGACACGACTGTCACTTGATATATTTCTGTTGGCTCTTCGGGCTACTGACAGCAACAGAAGCAGCAGCAACAGCAAATAACAGCAACAACAATCGAGCTTAATAATATGCAAATTTCATGTGTAGTTTTGTAATTTCGACAATTACAAATCGCCCAACTATTTGTCTGTCACTCTAGTCTATGCTTGTTTATGTCTGCCTTTGCTGCGTGTCTTTACCGATGTCTCTGATGTCTGACTGCCTGGTTTAATTAAAGGATGCAAGTTGTGGAAATTATTTTTCTATGCCAGCGGGTTGTGTGGCCGAACAATTAAAAATCAAAATGCCAAATTACACTTATACTACATGCTCCAAATTACACACAAACACACACACACGAGCATTCCCGGACACACACACACACACACACACATACAGTGTGGCGAGGCAAAATATAGAGACATCAGTAAACTAAGCTGACAGTAAAAAGTCCGTCCAAGCGTGTAATTAGAAATTATATCCAATTGCCCTGCGGCCACTCGAGCAACGAGCAACGAGTGGCGGCGGCTGGCATCGACTACAGCCCGCCTTTGCCGCTTTTTCCTCCCCCCATCTTCTCTTTACTTCTCGATGCTCTCGATTTTTGGTTTTTCGAGACAGCCACAATGCCTGTGGATTCAATGTGTGAATGCGAATGTGTGTTTTCAGCATGTGTGTGTGTGTGTGTGTGTGTGAGTGTGTGCGTACACTTGCCAGGCAGCAGGACTCTGCCAACTGATGCTGCAAAATGTTTTAACTGCAGCGGCAGCAGTCTTTCCGGTTGCCGGTTTGCCGCCTATGCCGTCACCCATCGCCTATCGCCCATCCTCCAATCTCATTCCGAATGCCACGTCCATGCTCGTTGCCCTTGCCTTTCGTAGTCGCAATAGCCACACACACACACATACACACACACACACACACACTCACTCACACACTCATACAGTCAACCCTTTGGCAGCTGCCAAATTGTCTCTTGTGGTTGTCACACACTGCGTATTAGTAATGCGCCATACGCAGCTTTGCCGGTTGCCTGTTGTCGGCTGCTGGTTGTCGCATGACCCTCACACCCTCACCCCCCGTCAGCCCGCCTCTACTCATGCCACATGCCGCTGCTGGTTTGCTGGCTGGCTGGCTGTTTTGTGTCAAGTGTCAATGTCTGTGTTTTCAATTACAAAATGTCAGACAAGTTGAAAATTAAATTCACATAGCACTATCGATTTTATTTCCCACCCACGCCCGCCGCCTCTCTTCTCGAGGGGCATTTATTAAAGTTTGCGCCTTGATAAGCTCACCTAAATGCGCCTCAATGAAGCGTGCCAGTGCCGACAAAAGCAGCCAGGTAACAGGAGCCAACCAGCGCGACGAGACCTAACATAACCCATGCATCTCCCTCCCCCTCCCACCAGCGCGCAATCCTTGCTCCTCGCAACTCGTAGTTCACCCAAAAGTTGGAGACATTTTGGAAGCTTTTGTGCTCAGACTAAATGGCAAGCAGAGATTAAACTCACACATGCACAACGACAACGCCAACGACAACGACGACGTTTCGTCTGCAGTCAGTTTATAAGCCACTTTATAAACAAGCTGAAAATGTTTAAAGCACACTTTGCAAGCGCTTTTGCACTCCCAAAGCCACTTAATAGCCGAAGCCTTGAAATAGGCACTTCGGCACTTCGGCAAAATACGAAGGCACGAAGCTGATCAATGAAATACTCAGATCAGAGCAACCAAACCTCTTTGGGGAGGTTCTCATGCCATGCCACTTGACCAGGGTTCCATGGGAATGGCGAATTATGAGAGCAAAAGCCGCTTAAAGCGTCCAATGTATCTCGTCTTCAAGCGGGCTGCAGAGTGAACGCATTAGCAACAACAATGCATAGAGAACAATCATTGCCAGCGGCAGACGCGAGAAGGTCTAAGTGTCGCTCCAGCTTCAGTTTCAGCTCCAGCTCCAGCTCCGGTTCGGACAGGGGGCAGGGCCAAACAAAGGCAACATCCTTCTGCTTGAGCTTCATCCAACATACAACATACAACAGACAGGAGACAGAAGACAGGCGGATGACAATGATCTGGGGGCTTGGAGTTACGGCATGTGTGGGGAGCTAGTGTGAGTTGAGTGTGGGGTGTGTGTTCAAAAATGTAAGCGACCAGGGCACAATTCTCTTTGTCTCAGTTCTTCCCCCCTTGTGGATGCTCCCAACAGTCGCACATTTTCAACTTTATGGCATTTTATTATTTTTTATGATTGTTTACAAGACAAGCGGCTTTTAGGCATGCTGCATTGCTGTCGCGACTTAACAGAAGAGTCAGCCAGAGAGAGTAGGAGAGGGGAAGCTGGAAACTGGGGAGGTCTCAGTGTCGGGCACATGTTAAAACAAAGTGCTTTTGTTTGGTGACATCAAGTTAAGTACCTGGCCCAGAACTCGAACCAAGTTGCATGAAAACAAACACTCAACATCGCTTCCCCGTCCAATGGGCATAAGTATATGTGTGTGACTGTGTGTGTGTGTGTGTGTGTGTGTGTGTGTTTGCCAGGCTTGTAAGTGTGTGTGTGTGTGATTCTTGATGCTTGACGTGACTCGAGTTCGTTTTGCATTTGAAATTTGCATTTTTAATGAAAAACGGTTTTAATTGCATGAAATTGTTTGACTTTGTTAAACAGAGAACGAACTGTGGGTGCCGCGTGGCAAGGTGCGAGAGTGAGAAAGACCACGGAGAGATGGAGAGAGAGAAAAAAAGGGGGGGGGGGGGGGGGGAGTATGATGTGCCGCAAATAAATTCAAGTAGAAGCAGATTCTATTTACACGCCACTGACTATCAACAGGAAACGGATGCAACACTTGGCAGCGCTGCCAACCACACGCAGCAAACGTCGCCGTCGTCGTCGTCGTCGGCAGCAGCAGCAGCAGCAACAGAGGCAACAACATCAGCAGCAACAGCAACAGCAAATTCGGCAGCTGAAAATTATAGCAAGACACGACGACGACGTGGCAGAAAAATTGCTGGGCGAAAAGTTGCCGAAAGTAGCAACAACAACAAACAAACACAGAGCAACAGACACTAAGAGGACAGAGAAAGACAGTCGGACGGACGGAGAGACAAACAAACAGGCGAACCAGAACAGCAACTGGACGCCAACTGATAGCAAATATGTTCTCAAGTACTTTGGAGAAACGTTTTTAAGCTAGCGACCAAAACTTTTACCTCGCAAGCCAGTCACAGCCAGCAGAGTACTCGTAGTAACCGGAGCACGAGCTAAATGTGGATGTGGATGTGGAGTAGGCGAGTGGACTGCTATCTGGCCGCCGCCAATGACGACTCGTCTTTGACTCGCTAAGCTGCTTAAATCTTTCATGTAAACTTTTACCATTCCCCCCCATTCGCCCCCTGCTGTGGCATCTTCTAAGAGTCGATCTTTGGGCTAGTTACTGCGCAGTATTCTACAAGTCTGCTCCTCATCGTCTGCTCATCTTTAATGAAGTCGCTTCCGTTTTGTTCTTGCTCCCTTGCTGTCAAACTTCAGTTGACAGTTTTTACTTTTTTTTGTGGGTTTTTCTTGCTCATCTTTGCCTTGGCATTTCATTTTTCAAACCAACAAATATTTTTCAACAACTTTTCCAACTGTTGCACCACCACCAGCAGCATCGACATTGGAGTTGTGAGGGAAGCAGAAGCAAGGGGAGAGGGAGTTGCCTCTTGCGTGATAAAAGCAAATTTCCACTGTTGGCTTTTGCTTTTGCGTTTGCTGCCAGAGAAGTCGATAAGATAAATGCATTCAACTGTTTAACTGACACACACGCAACGCAATTTGTTGCAAGCACAATTTGCAAATCGCCAACGATGATGATGATGCATGGCATGGTTAAAAATTTCCTTATATCATCAGAGAAAGGGACCAGATATCACACCTGACTCTGACTCTGGCTCTGTTAATGTCTTTTGTGTCTACAAAGCTGGAGGGGCAGCCTACTTGATGTGGGTTCAACACGCCGCAAGCCACAGCGCGTCTTTATCACAGTGCAGAAAGGGTGAAATCAGACGCCGCCTTGAGCAAACGCGTTGCCTCGTAATTGAAATTACTTCATTAGGCGGCGTGGCATCTACATTTTGTGGAATGCCCCGTCGAGCGGAGAGAGAGAGGGATTTTAGTACGGCGTGGTGCAAATAGATGACACTTGTAATCAAATTGGACGTGCACCATTAAAAACGATAGCGCCACAGTCGTAAGGAACTCGTTCATTCGATGGTCTGCTTTGGCACGCTCTCTACCGGACCCGGAAGTTGCAGCTACGCTTGAGAGGAGCTTGGGGCAGTTGGCGATGTTGCTGCCATTTCTCTGGCAAGCGGCCAGAGCCAGAGAGTCAGCTAGCTAGCGAGCCAAGTCTTGAACTTTCCAACAATTTCTGCTTCTGCTGATGCTCTCGACGCTGCTGCTGCTGCTGTTGTTCCTGCTGGGCAATAAAACTAAAACGAATTGAAAATTAAATACAAAATTTATAGCATTCGCGCGGGCTCTTGTCACGCAGCAGCAGCAACCAAAAGAGAGAGCAGCATCAGCAGCGGGACAAACAACAAACTGCAAAGTACCAGGAAAAGGACAAGGACAAGGACAAGGGCCAGGGGAGTGGGAGTGGGAACAATCTCTAGTCCAGACCCGCATTTGGACGTTGGATACGACTGGCAGCCACGACACATTCTCGTTGTTGCTGCTTACTCGCAATAAGTGAAAATTTGTTGTACGTTGCACATAAATTTCAGACTGCAGCAGGGAGACGAATGGGAGAGGTCAAATGCATTGCATCTGCGATGTGGGCGTCGTCCAACAGCAGCAGAAGCAGCAGCAGCAGCAGCAGAGTCTAAGCCAAGTGGCAGTTGCAAAGGGCCAACGGAAAATTAATATTTATTTGCAAGGGCAACACAGGGAGGCAGACGACGACGACGACGACGTCGACGGGTTGCTAATTACAAAAGTCGAATGCAGTCATTACACGAGCGATTAAGTTTTTGTCGTGTGTTTTTCAAATGGTTTTTTTGGAGCGGCAGCGGAGAAGTTGTTGCTAGAATTCGACATGAAGTTTAATGGTGCACCTAAAGTGAAAATATTTCAATTGGAAGCGGAAAATATAAAAGCGGAGCAGCCAAACACTAAGAGCGCATCCAACAAAGTGGTTTATGAGGCCTTTTCCCCACAACATTCGGTTCAGTAAATAAAATCGTGCAGGGAACGGACTTTTCTCTTGTTGCTGCTGCTGCGATTATAAAAACATTTGCCACAGCTGATATCCCTCGAATTGAATGAGCATCATGGAATGGGCATAATAGAAGAGTACCTCAAGCCAAGCCAAGTCCATTCTCTCGACAGCAAAGCCGCCCAAATAACAAAGCACCTCCTCCTCCTCCCACACATGCCAAAGTAACGCACTTACAGTTTATTGCATTTATAGAGCTCTCTTTCTCTGCGCTTGTGTGTGTGTATATGTGTTAGTAAATCGCACACACACACACACACACACACACAGTTGCAGACATTCCACGTATCACGTGTGCTGCTCGGCACCCAAAGGGACACCATTTGGTAATGAGATTTAGAAATAAAATCTACAAAGATGTTTGCACGAGCTGTTGACGTTGCCATTCCTGTCCTCTCCCCTCTCCTCTCCCTTCGCCATCCCCTCTCTTCGCCCACAGTCTGCATGTGAATCTGTGCGCTGTCCATTTGTTTTCTGCTACTATCCATTAGTAACAGATGCTACTGCCACTACCAGAGACAGCTGCGTCTCCATCCCTCTTGCTCTCTTGGTCTTAGAGCTCGAGCTGAAGCTCCACATTCAAATGGCATCTATGCACGCTGCTACCATTTATATGTACATACATATTTGCCACAATATATATATATGCATGGATATATAGAAAACAAAATACACTAAATGTGAACGCGTTGCCTAGTCGAAACATTCATGCTCTTTCGTAATGAGTATCTTAAGGCCTCCCCCAATCATACTTGAATACTCGTAGAACCTTGGCTTAAGGGTACACACAAATTTGTGAATGGTGCATGGCATTTTGGCAATTTGGTCAGCATGTTAATACGCTTAGCCAGTCCAAGAGAGAGTGAGAAGGGAGAGGGGGGGGGAGACTTGTGTGTGGACACCATATTAAATAGTGCTCGACTGGCATTAAACCGTTGAGTACTTACTTCATGCATAGTTTTCTACTTTCAAAAGCATCTTGGTTCTTTATGTTGTTGCTCAGATTTCGGTCGCTCTTCCCCCTTCGCTTTCCCCTCTAACACAAAGCTATCTGTATAGCAGACAAATGATTTCAATTCGAGTGGAAAAAAATCACTTTAAGAATTTATACAACATACGAGTACAAAATATCTTTCATTTGTAATTGATTTAATCTAACAAAACATACAATATAAAATAAATCGATTGGTGTTAAAAAATAAATATTTGTAGATTTCGAAAAAAAATCATACAAGACTAAAAGTAAATTTTATACATTATTGATTGATTAATTTGTTTTCATTTTTTCTCTGTGTATAAACGCTTTGAGGATACGCACTAAATCGGCTGTATACATCATAAACACGTTTGAATTATGGCCATGGCCACCGCACAAGTTGCTCTTTTTCACGTTGACTTTTGTTGCAGCAACAACAACAACAAAAACGAGAAAAACAACAACAATAAAAAGCGAGCGGTTTCCCGACTGTCCGACGCCATAACGAGATAAATCATTTTAGACAGCGTCATTAGTTGGCTGTAATCATTTTGTTGTTGCTGTGTTGCTGTGCCGTCGATGATGTTGCCGAAGCCAAAAACTGCTCGTTGCCCCTCAACAAGGCGCCGCACACACGCGCCAAACTTTTGATACATTACGTATACGCCACCGCGTATATGCGGCAAGTATGCGGGCTGAGCTAAGCTGAGCTGCCAGCGTTTTTCCGTGCTGTCATTGCAAACAGCAAACGGCAGCGACGCTTTAATCCTCCCATCCCATCCCATCCCGTCCCCGACCTTTTGGGGGGCTGAGCTCAAGTCAAAATGGGTGTGGTTAATGGTAAATTTCTTTTTAATTTGAAGCATTCACTCAAAGTCATAGTCATGTTGGGGATATTAATGCCGCCCCAGCGAGACCAAGCGAGGCTACTCTGTGGGCACAGCCAGTGGACAGGAGAGAGGACGCTGCACACACGTCCAGCCAATGACTTATAATTTATGGCGACGGCAGCCGTCGGTCGCATTTAATGGCGCTGCAAAATAAAAAGCAAATCTGACTTGAGCAACCCCCGAAAAGCATTTGCTCTTCTCGCTATCGTATTAGTCTCAAGGTTGGCTGGCTGGCCTGTTGTCTATCTGTGCTAATGGCTTTTTAATTATATTAGCGCGGGGTCGAGTTCGATCCTAAGGATTCATTCGCTGCCTTCTTCGACGCTGACGAAGTCCTAATAATTGCATCATTTGATCTTGTTTGTCCCACTCAACCGACTGCACTGACAGCCGAGTGCATTTATGTGTTCTCCTTCCTGCAGCGTAGGAGCTGTTCCTTCTCTTCTCTGGCGCTGTTTCCTCGCCATGTTGATGTTGCTGCTACGTCTGCGGCGGCACACTAACATATGCTAATAGCAATTTGTGGTAATGAAGTTGATTAACATTGCAGCAAGAGTGACAACAACACGAACATGACACTGACACTGAGACAGAGACAGAGACAGAGAGAGAGGAAAGGAAGCGAGAGAGAGAGAGAGAGAGGCAGACAGCGTCTATCGTCGTTTGAGTTTGGTAATTAAATTCATGCCCCGTTGCTCCTATTGCCACCGTATGCCGCGCATTACGGAAATTGCATTCAAGTTTGCAGTTTGCAGCTTGTAGGTTGCAGGTTGCAGTTTATGGCTTGCACCTGCCTCAACTATCTATTGAGTGCTTGGGACTGGTCCTTGGTCATCATGGCTCTCATTTCCTTTGGAGCAGAGTTTGCAGCTCATATTGTGCTCAAATGAGTGCACAAGAGTATATATAAGTAAAATGATGATGATGTACATGCCATTATTATGGCAAATAGTCCGCTCTATTGTTCCGCCACATTTCGAAAGCCAATTAATTTACCTGCAATGCATCAACATCAACCTTCAACCTTTTCAACCATTTGGGGGCAGTGAGGCAAATTGATGGGTCACTTCATATACATATATTTTGGTATATTGGTGGCATTCAAATTGCCTGATGAGCGTCAAACTAAATTGGTTTCTATTCGTTGTTCAATTACGAGCATGAATATATAGAAAATTCATGCAATTCACTTTTGCCTCTCTCTCTATCTGACGGGCTAAGCGCATTTTTAATGCAATTAAAAGCCGAAACAAAATTCGCAGCTCGACAGCAATCGCATTGCAAGCGAAACTTTAATTTAATAATCCAGCAAAAATGGCGCATAATTTAGTTGCAGCTGTAGCTATAGCTGGATGGCATGTCCTGCAGGACGTGCAGTTGATTAAATTCTATACCAAATGCATTAACACACCAACAACTGCATTTCAGTTACATTTTCAATGCGAACGCGAATGCGAATGTGTTTTATGCGATAATATATTGGAGGAACACAATGCTAGTGCAAATAAAATCTATACGAGTATATAGAAAATAAATTACAAATAAAATTGGTGGCACGTAGCACGTAGTGTGTGTGTGTGGCAGTTAATATGAGACGCCTTCACAATGGTGCACAATGGCAAAAGAGCGGAAACGGAAACGGCGCAATGACACAAAAGCAAAGCAGCGCGACAAATGAAGCGCTTGGCCAGAAGAGCGGGGAATTGAAAGAGTATTAAATATATTAATGCATATCAAAAACTGATTGCAACGTTCAGCCAGCGGGTGGTAATTCAATTTGAGGCTGTAAACGCAACGAAAGTCACGTAAAAAGAAGCCTTTGAATGCAAATGCTGAAGCGTAATCGAATATGCAACGCTTGCCCCGCCCCGTTGTATCCTCTTCGCCATTCTCTCTCTCTCTCCTCTCTCTCTGAATTTGCTGGGGCAATCAACGACTTCATTTCATTCCACTTCACGTTCGGCTTATTGCATGCAATTAAGTTCAATAAACTGATGCAACCGCGATGCAGCTGCAAGTTGCGTCTCATCTCTCATCTTTTAGCCCTCTCTTGTTGTTGTTATAGTTATTGTTTTTTGAGTAATTAACGAGAGTGTGTCTGCGGCCGAAAGGGGCAACAGAAATCGGCATACAGCCAGGATCAGATCAGGACCAAGTGCATAATGAGCAGCATATGCTGAAGCGGTTTTCATTGCCAGCACACACACGCACACGCACACACACACATACACATACACATGGGCAGTAGAAAAAGGCACTCAAATGGCTGCCTAATTGCATTAAGGACACGCTTCGGACTCGCTTCGCCTTATCCTTCGTCGGGCCTAATTCGATTAACAATCATGAAAACTGTGCAAATAACAAATGGAGGGGTAACAAGGAGAGGGGGGGGGGGGGACTGTTGTGGTTGCTGAGCCTGCTGGCAACAGTTGACCTCAAGTAATGGCATAATTAAATTGGCAGGACATACGACAACGGCTGACCGAAAGCAGAGAGAGAGATACATAAACTGGCAACAGTTTTTACTGAACTGATGTGCAAGTGGGCGTGGTCGTAGCAAGCCGCCCACTATATTCACAACAACTGCAACAACAACAAAGGCAAATTCAACACATTACAAAAATTTGTTTGGCTGTTTGCGTGTAAAATTTTCATGTAAACAAGTAAATTTACAAGGACACCAACCAACAGGAACAACAACAACAAAAACAACAACAATTACGAAGAGCAACAGGTGGCGCAGCAATCAGAATGCTAATTTTGAATTATTGCAAAACATTTGTTGCTCCGCTCTGCTCTGGCAACCAATAATGAGCAAAAGAGACTATAAAACACGTACTAAACGCATTTACAATAAATACAAAAATATGTAATAAAATTAATAAAAACTTATGCGACACTTTAACGACTTCGTTGCGCAAACTTTTCGACAAATCCATATTGCCAATAAATTTAGATTCTGACTTTTCACAAACAAAAAACAAATTCAAATTCAATGAATTCTTCTCGTTCAGTTTGTTAAAGAAATCACTTAGTTTAGTCGAATAAATACTTTAAATTCGGTTAGCTTACTCAAGCCCCTAAAATGCTCCAGTTTAGTTTAGTTTTGAATGCTTCAGCTCACAATGAGTTCGCTTTGTGGGCTTGCTAATTGGTGAACTCGCCTTATTATGCAATTCACTTAGCCCCAAATGCGAATGCGAATGCGAACAGTCAGTCGTATAAGGCAAGTTATTCATCCATTGTGCTCGGGCAACCTGTGGACTTGGCATAATGATTTGGTTGCGCAGTCCGACTTGGGTTTCTCTGGGGTTTTGATTTCAATGGGTGGCAGATACATAAGTATGTATAACGTTAATTGAGTATGGTAATTTACTCCAATGCAGTTAGGATTAGCGGCGAGAACTGGGGAAAACCGTTGGTGGTTGTTGAGCTTCATTTCGAGTCGAGTCGGGTCGGGTCGGGTCATTCAATTTTGCTGCATTTTCAGCGGCCGACTGTTTATCGCGAGTTTTTAATCTTAAACGATTTTGTTTTTGCGTGCAGAGGGAGAAGGAGGAAAGGAGAGGAGAGTGCTGGTTGCCACTTTTGTCCAGCGGGAAATCTGTGAAACAGATTCATCATGTTTGCCTACAACTGCGATGCAAGCGAGAGAAAAAGCGAAAGAGAGAGAGAGAGAGGCGACTTCAGCTTCAGTTTGCAAGGACAAGAACAAGTACGAAAGATGGAGAGAGGGGCAGCAGCAGCAGCAGCCAGCAGCAGGACATTTTTAATTAAATTGCATTTCCGCTTGGGAAATTTTTTATGAAGCTACAAAAAAGGCAGGAAAGAGAAAGAAGAGCGAGAAGGGTATTTTACTTTGCTGACTGTTCGTTGTTGCTTTTGTACTTATTTTTATGCCGCTGCTTTATCATATCCGCAGCAGGCCACGCCCACACGCCCGCACGCCCCCTACACGCAATCAGAGTAGTTTTGCGCCTGCGGTAACTTGAGGGATCCCGACTGGGGACTCGAGACTGGGCATGAAACGGGATATAGAAGCTGCCCTGCCTGGCTTGCATGTAATTCAATTTTTTTCGCTGCCTCGGCTTTGGAGTCGCATCCTCGACCGCTGCCGCACAATCCAACAAAGAAGCATTTATTTTGCGCCCGGCTTTGTATGCGCTTTTCTTTGTTGCGCACAAAACTCAATATCCCGACTTGATGTCCTTTGTAATGCATCCGCTTTTGGCTGTCTGACTGGCTGAGTGCATGACTGACTGACTCACTGACTGACTGACTGACGGCTGCAGGAAGAGAATGACTGTAAATCTGCCTGGAGCAGCGAAGCGCAGCTAGAAGCGCTAGTTGACATGCCGAAAAAGTAAGAAGCAGAGAAAGTCGACGCTGGATTTCGCATCAAAGTTAATGACTTTGGCCAAAAGCTAAATTGCGGCATTTGCTGCAATCAACGTGAAACAGCTTTTAAGGCCATTAGCCCAAGAGAACATCACAAACACACCTGTAACTGTCTCTGTATTTGTAACTGTATCTGTTTGTCTGTGTGTAGTTTTTTTTTTGACATGCCCAAGTAACAATTTGGCCCACATTAAAATCCAATTACGAGTCCGAAATGTTGCTGGAATTTCAATTACAATAGTTGATTTGACCTCGCTTAAAACGGTAACGGTAAATTCGCACCACAAATTATTTGCAGGCCAACAAATAATCAACGATACGACGAGCGATTTTTCCCAGCACAATTTCCCACCTATGCCCAAGCGAATAAATACCCCGAGTACTTAATTACGAATATTCCCAAATAAATGTCCCCACACGCACGCACACTAAAACTTACATTCATATGTATAAGTGTGACTTTTGCAACTTTGGTTGCTGATAAACTTTTTGCACGATTTGCTGTTTTCTCCCACACCCCTGCTCAAAATATAACATGAAAACAGAAAACGTTTACATACCAGATGCGTGTTTAGTTTTGTGTCCCCGGAATTTCGTTGTCATTTTTCGTTCCTCTGTTCGTTGCTTCTTTCGGTAAACCTCTCTCCCATGTCGTCTGATTTATATTACTTTTGCTTATACACACACAGAGCAGAGTTACATACATATGCACCGCTTACAACTCTTTGGCCACAAGCAAGCTCAAACTCGCCTAAATGCCATTCGAGAGAGTGAGACAACAATAGAGACCGCGATCCGCAAATGCAAATTTCGTCACTCTCTTAAAATCGACACATTCACTTACAAAAAAAAAAAAACTATACAAAAATATAATTTTGATGATTTTTTTGGCACTTCACTTTATTTAAGCACAGACTGCTCTTTCTCGATCGAATATCGATCAAAACCCAAATTTAAAAAAAAGACAATATCCTTGTGCAAGCCGGTAAAAAAGACTTATATGCTTTCTCTTTTTTGCACTCGCTAAAATGCAAAGCATAATTGCCGCGCAATTTTCGTGGCTGGCGCCAAATTTACAAATTTTTCACAAACACATTTCACATAAAAAAAATTTTTCACACTTTTTATATTTACATTATCGCACACGGCGCGAGCTTTATTTGCATTGAAGATATCAACTACTAGCACAAACGCAAAATTGAAAAGCCACAACTGCGCAGTAAGAAATTGGGGCTTCGCAATTTGAGACCGCGACGGACCCGAAGAGAAGATTACGAATTATGAGAACACTTTAAACTATTTGTACAATAAAATAATATATTCACTTTATTTAACGCTCGATTTTTCTACTCGAATTTAATTATTTACTTTTGTTTGTCGAATGCAATTATTATAATGCAACTTCAACAAAACTAAGTTACGCCGCGACCGTTTTTTTCACAACTGCCAATGTGTAAAAAAAATTTGCCTACCTAGGATATTTGTATGACATTATACTAAAATATACCAAATGTACATTTCGCAGCTTTGACAATGTGTACACAAATATTTTGCACATTCAAGATCTTTTCTATTGACATTGCAATATACTAAATATTAGACTGCATAAGCAAAGTCTTTGTCGGCCACACTGCTTTGTACCGTTGTAAATAAAACGGCGCGAGTGAAAATTGTGAAAAAATTTGCTAATCGAATATGCATTGAATAAAATACGCGAAAATGAAATATTTATTGTGAGGTATAGTAGTGCTAAAGTGTTAAATGGTTAGTGAATGTGAAAAGTGATGATAAAGTGAGTGATAATTGTGAATGTGCTAATAAGTGCTGATGCTACACGCCTTAAGTGTCTTAGGCGATCCTTCCAGTGCAGAGGCTGTTATGGCCCGAGATTTGCATTCCAATGGAAGTGGAAGTTTGGAGTGCGCATCAGAATGAGAAAGCGATACCTCATATTGGAAACACCTTGCGAGTTTATTGTATTGGAAAACCAATTGCTTGCCGATGGCAACTTTGCTGAGTGAGTTAATTTAGGTGAGTTTTATATTTTTGATTTCACTATTTATATCTAGTAAGTTAGTTATCTCATAAATTATTGCAAGCTAAGTTTTGTGCATGGGAAATTAATTTTCTTGCGCTGTGCGTGACTATTTTTGCAATTTGAGTGAATAAATGATAATGCACATTTGATGATGGTTATTTATTAGCTCTAAATGTTCATTAAATTATGCCTGTGTGTTTGATACAATTACATTCTGGTGTTTTGCCAAACCACGGCACAAAAATAAGAGACAAGCAACTTAACAAAAGTCATATAAACGAAATGTTCCCTCTCTTTCTCACTCGCTATTTAACTTTGTGTGTCTCGCTCTGACTGCAATGCGAGAACGTAATGAAAAACTCATAACCTGTGGCTTTTTGCCATGCGGTCACACGCACAGACTCGACAGACAGACAGACAGACACACAAAAAGAGAGAGGTGGAGTCGACCAAAGTCAACTCGACACGCAACCTCGGGTTGAGGCGTTGAAGATCTGCCAAAAACAAGAGACAAGTTTTCTGTTCCTTTTCCTTTTCTTTGTTCGCTTTTGCTTTTGCTTCTGTTTCACATTTCACATTTCGAGGAGGGCCGCAAGTTCATGCGAAATTGAAACCAAAGAACCCGCAAGACGTCACATTTCCTTTCCCTTTCTGTTACGCTTTCTCGACCCTTTCCCCTCTTCTTGGTTTTGCGGAATCCTCAGCTCGAGCCTTGGCATCACTTACAATTTGAAACATATTGAAAAAACTTCTGTGTCGCGCTGACAACTAAATTCGATATCGATTTGATTTAGTTAAACGCCCCAACTGATGCCCCCTTGATATGTCCCGAAATATCCTGAAATGTCGATGTCCTAGGGCTGTGTAATTTTGGCATGATTGTCGCCTTATGCTGTGAAAACAAACACAAAACTCAAACACAAATAAAACAAACAAGCTGTAGTCCTAGATAAGCGAAGCCAAAAAAAAAGAAAGGAAATGGAAAGTCTTTTTTGCTGTGACGAGCAGGACTCAATAAACATGGCAAGGCGCTAATCTTGAACTGGTCGCGAAAAAAAGTCTGCGGGGCTTCCATATGTATTCTTAGCCACAAAACACTTTTCCTTTTGACTTTCCATACGTATGCAAATTTCCATGAGCTCCTTTAGACACATGGAGTTGGATTCGTTGTTGGACTAGCAGCTGGATGTGGCCACAGGGCATTAGACGTTGCTTCAGCTCATGTGAATTTCAAATGTGCAGCCTGTTTATATGCAACGTGAGGTGAGAGCTAGAGAGGGGAATGCATTGGAATCTGTGCTTGACCAAGCTGTTGAGTTGTTATCTACACACATTTCTTTTATTCCACTCACTGCATCATAAACGAAGACAGTGCCAAACAGTTGCCGAGCTGCAGCTTGTGGCTGACTTTGAATTACCCGTTTCGAGAAGGTGGAAGGCGTTAAGATTTGATAAGATAATATGTTTATTTCTGATTTCCAATTCTTGAAACTTCTTCATCTGATATTCATAGCATTCTTCTTTTGAAAATTATATTTATTGAAATTTTTTAATTATACAACATTTCAATACATTGGGGACAAAAATGCCATTGATATTAAAAATATTTCATAGTTTGAATTGGTGAATCATTTTGATGCAAATTTATATGCGAATCGTTAAGCCGGAGATTTAATATGCATTAACAGCAGAGACGAGAAAAAAAGAGCAAAAAAGTAGATGCCAACAATTTTCAAGAAAGCCTGTTAAATGTAAAGGTAAATGTGAGTGTGTATAAATGCGCTTCATAGCAACTGCTGTTAAATAGATTTGTAGATTAGCAGCGAATTAACAGAGTGAAGCCACTGTTAATCAACTAATACAAAAGTGCGAAAAACTCGATGCCAAAAATTTAGATGAAACTCTTTCAAATGCATGCTAAAGTGATTGACTAGGCGTGGGACCGACATATTCGAGTGGGCAGATCTTCTAAATGGGTGTGGTCGGACAGCTTAGCTTCAGAAACATTGCCCAGCAGCGGTGGGTATGTGTAAGAGTGCATGTGTGCGCTTTTAAGCAGCTGCTGTTAAAGAGGTATGTAACATATAATAGCAGCGAATTAACAGAGTAAGTTGATGTTAATCAATTTATACAAAAGTGCTAAAAACTCGATGCCAAAAATTTAGATGAGGCGTGGGACCGACATATTCGAGTGGGCAGATCTTCTAAATGGGTGCGGTCGGACAGCTTAGCTTCAGAAAGATTGCCTAGCTATGATGGGCATGTGTGAGTGTGTATGTGTGCGCTGATAATCAGCTGCTGTTAAATATACATGTAGAATATCAGCGAATTAACAGAGTAAGCCGCTGTTAATCAACTAATGCCAAAGTGAGAAAAAGTCGCTGACATAAGTTTTTAAAAAAGGCTGTTGAGTGCTTGACTAGACGGCGAACCGAGATTTTAGAGTGGGCATACTTAATAAGAGGGCGTGGTAGGGCTTTGCATAGAATTTATAGTTTGTCTGTGCAACAATGCGTTGCAGGAACAATTGCCTGCCAAACATTGTTAAAGAAACTCTGTCAAATGTATGTTTGAAAAGTGTTTCACTAGGCGGCGGACCAAGATTTGAAGGTGGGCGGATCTTCTTAGTGGGCGTGGTCAACCAGTATATTTTCACAAAGAATTCTTAGCTTGTATTTGTAAGCGTATATGTACATATGTGTGATTAACGACTGAGTGAAACTAGTTTTATGATTGGCACAAAGTTATAATACCCTACTAACTTTTGGGCAACGAGTACAAGAAGTAACAAGCAACATGCAGCAAGTGGCAAGTTGCAACAGCAGAGAACTCGAGAGGAGCGTGAGTGCGGGAAGGGGAGGTCTAGGGGGAGGAAAACAAGTAACATGAGCACAACCAAAAATTAACATAGACTAAAGACTGTGTGCGGCACGCCTACGAGTTTGCAACACGGCACACTCCATGCCACATGCCACATATATACGATACACCAACATATGCATATGTGTATGTGTTGCCCCAAAGGACGAGGCAGATGGGCAGCATTTGTTGTTGTTGTTGTTGTTGTTGCTGTGCGGCCACAAACGTTTTGGCATAGTTATATGTAGTCAGAGACTAGCCAAGGGAGCTAATGGAGGATAGGAGAGAAGGAAGGGGTGTGTGAAGGGGAGTGGATAGCTGCAGCTGGAAGCCAACAGACGCCATCAAGCGAATTAAAACCAAATCACTTACAAGCGGCCAAAAGTGTTAACGTGTAAATTTCCATTTACCAAGATCGAAGCGCTCTGATAGCAGCAGCAGCAGACACTATAAACAGAGTGTAGAAGGATGGGGGTGACGAGGGTTGGGCAGGTTGGTGCGGATAGCGTTTGTAGCCCTGGCTTGGCCATGAGTTAAATACGAGTTAAAAATAAAACTGCTGCAAATGCCGTGAGTCGGAGCCAAAGAATATTTAGAACGTGCTGTATAGCTGAGTGTACTAGTGTACTAGTGTGTGTGAGTGTGTGTGTGTGTGTGTAGGGAGAGATGTGAACATTTACATGCATAAATAAGTGGATGAGAGTTGGGGCGAAGGGAGGAGGAGGAAGAAGCAGCACCAGCAGCAAACACACAACTTGGCTGCGAACTTCTTAACTCAATGAAATCTCCAGCAATTTCGTAAATTAACACTTCGACTTTCGACGCAGCAGGAGCGAGAGAGGGAGAGATAGAGAAAGAGAGATGGCAAGACTCTGCAGCTGTAAGCTGGCGAATGAAAAAGAGACAGAGAGAAAGCTGCAGCTGAGAGTGAGTAAAAGTAGGACTAGTGGGAGCAGCAAAAGCTTACAAGTTCTCGCACTTACTTCCGAGTCATTGCTCTCTCTATCTGTGTGTTATGTGTGTGTGTGTGAGTCTATGTGTATGGATGTGTATGTGTGTGTCTGCCTGCCAAAAGTCTACAGCTGCGGAAACAATCTACTAGCTGCGCGTCGAGGCGGCAGCCATAAACAGTTTCCCATCCGCAACAGTAACAGTAACAGCTCCTCCCCCCCTATATACCATTCTCATTCTCATTTTCATGCCATCGCAGCACACAGTTCTTTCAATTTTGAATTTGCATTTTCACTGAAATTGATATTTATACCCGCTACCCAAAAAGCTTTGAAGTGTATTATAAAATTGTGCAAAAGGCGGAGCTTAAAAACAGAAAGACTTTAATAGTTGTTCTAGAGAAAATTTAAATTAGTTTTTTTGTATATAAAAAATGGTTATTTATACTCGCTACCCATAGAGCTTAAAAAGCATTATAAAATTATTCAAAGGATAGTTTATTAAAAGCAGCAGCTTTTATAGTTTATATAAGAAAAGGTAGTCATGGGTAATATTTCCAAAAGTCAGTTTGCTTATATAACTTGGATCTGTTTATTATGGTAAATTCGTTAAGTGAAAAATGTACTTTAATTAGTAGGAAATTCAAAAAGATATTTTCTTTGTTTTTAAAAGCGGAACTAACATAAATAATATTTGTTTGCTTTATTATAATCCAAATCTAACAATTTGCTAATCATTTTAATCGTTTCTTTAATCTTGAAATGCGAATCGGGAATCTGCTAGTCGTGCATATTTGCTTCTACTTTTCTTAGTTCTTTTCATGTGTGTGTGTGTGTGTGTGTTAGCAATGGCAAAATTTAAAAAGCGAGTAAATTATGGGTGAATAGATTTGCAGCGAGAATCACAACCGCAATCAACCCACTCTCCATTTCAATATACTCACACCCACACACACACACACACACACTCACACACACCAGCACACATTCAAAAGATTCCACACTTCATTTCAAGCGCCTCGCATTGCATTGAATCGATGTCGTCTTTTTGTGCTGTCTGTCTGTCGCTGCTGATACCGAAATCTGTTTTATCGGCGCATCTCGTTGTCGCCATTGTTGTTTTTGTTGTTGCACACACACACACACACACACACACACATACATACGCACATGCACGCACACTCGCATACATAAATTTATATATGCGATTTTGTAATTCCCTTTTTGGTTATAAATTTCGCTACTGTTTCGGCGTCGCTCGAATGCTTCGCCTCCTCCTCCTCCTCCTCCTCCTCCTCCTCCCTCCTCGCTCCACTGCGGCTGCAATCAGTTTATCAGTTTATTTGTGTCATGCAAGTTTGCTAGTCCGGAAGGGGAACTCTCTTCTCTCTCTGTGTATGTGTGTGTGTGTGTGCGAGTGTTAATATTGGTTGTGCGTTTATTTGCTGTATGCAAATTGTTGGCAACACGTCGTTCTCCTGTTCACCTAGAAGAGCTGCTCCTTATGCTGAGGGAAAATACTCAATCCATTGACGAATCTATGTTATCATTTTTTTAACAACAACAATTGTTTATTCTTTTTCTCGTATTTCTCTTTATTTCATTCTATTTTTAGTTATTCACTCGAATATTCAATTCAATAAATTCAATTTTATTATTGATTTATTTTCAAGGGGAATTTTTGCTAGACTTATAAAGCGATTAGACTAAATTATCCGCAGTTCATTTGGGTAAGCTGAAAAATGGCCAACTAATGCGCTAAACAATGCAATTTAAGCCGATTTTAGTTGGCTAAACAAAAAATTGTGACGGCTCTTATAAATGGCCTCGAGGGCAATTTGCGGCGACAATTTATTAAAAATTAACAGTGCAAGCTTAAGCACAGAATCAACCGCATGTCGCACACACACTTCTCGCCCCTCTCTTCACACACACACACTCTACACACTCTCTCAAGATGTTGTGTTAATTTGCCGCAGTCATGGCTCGAGTAGCCTCGGGGCAAGGCGTTGGGGCACTTGAAGCGCGTTGCCGCGAAGTATGCAACAAATTTGTTGCTGTTTTAATTTTTTTCGCCAGCTGCACTCGAGCACCTGCCTCAGCACCTGCCCCATAGCACCTGCCACCAGCCTCTTGCCACCCTTTTGCTGGGAACTTTGCATGCAACATGCGAGACCTTCTAATTGTTTGCCGTTGTCGTTGTCGTTGCTGCCCCACTCACTTGCCGCACTCGAGTGGCAGCCACTGTTAAGCATAACAAGTCCAGCGTCAGTGCATAAATTAGAAATAGGCACACACTCGAGTCCTTCGTCCTGCGACTTTTGTTGTGCACACCCTTTCCGCGCAGCTTTCGAAGATGAGGTATTCTAGTTTTAACTTAATGCCACTCATTTATTTACAGGGTATTTGCAGTGTGATACGTAACACGTTTTGGCTCCACTTGTCGCATTGCATTTCGTCTTCCATTGCGTTTAGCCACTCGACGGGTTTTCTGTGTGCACACATGTGGTGTGTGTGTGTGTGTGTGTGTGTGCTTTGAGGTCGCCTTGTCTTGCATGTGGGAAAAGGTTAACCAGAGAGCAAGCAAGCGAGCAAGCATTGTTAACAACATGGCCCGAGTCTTAATTGGCCATCCCTTTGGCTTTGCTCAATTCGTGTTTCGCCTGATTTAATAATTTTGTTTAATAAATAAACACATTTTGATTAGCGTGTCGTCACAATGCGCCCCTCCCCCTGCTCTGCTGTCGAACTTAACCTCATCTAACCTAAACTGACTTACTAACCCCGTTTTCTCCTCTCCAGTTCGCAGTTGGCCTTGCCATTCCTTTGCCAATCGCTTGCTCCGTTTTGTTTAACATCACCATTAGTCTTCTTCCGTCCGTCTTCCCCTCCGTCTCCCCTCTATCTCTCGGCTCGCTCGCTCCGGGTTTCTTGCTTTGGGTTCATATAAAAATCACCATTATTTGTTTTGCTGTCAGATTAGTTTTACTTGTTGACGCTTTGGCTGCTCTTCATGTCTATAGGTGTTGATTTTGTTTTTCTTGCTGCTGTTGTTGTTGTTGTTGCTGCTCGCTTGTGGCTGCCACAGTAGATCTGAGGTTATGCTCTTGGCTTATTAATCGATCTTTATTGACTGACTGAAATATTGCCACATTTTGTTGTACGACTTCATCGAAAGGTTCGCAAATATAGCATTTCAAATTTAAGAGCTTTATTTCATTGTACCATCTATGGAAATCTATGGAGTGAGCGGGGCTTGCGACAGTGTTGCATGCAGCAGCATCCTGCCAGTGCAATTGTCTAACGTTTTTGGGGCTTTCTCTCTCGCACACAACTCATTTTCCATGCTGTGTTGCCTTTCGTATGCGCAATTAAAAGCGTTGCCGGATTTGCCGTTAATGGTTGCACCAGCCATGATTTTTTGCCCCTTGGCGATTATTCGCGTTGTTTGTCCATTGTTCCACATGTTGTTGCTGTTGCTGTTGCAGTTCCAGTTGCAGTTTTGTTGCCGTTACGGGCCGTAGACAAAAACGCCGATAAATGCAGCGTACACGCCACGATTTCAGCCGATTCCAGCGATTTCGTTGATTACATTGCGGCCTCCACAGAAGCAACAGCGCTCCATCCTCCAGGATGGAGCGAACATTTTGGGGCAGGCTCGTCGGAACAATCGAAGCCTCTCCAGAGTGTGTGTGTGTGTGTGTGCATGTGTGCGTGCCTAATGAACAAAATCGGCGGTGTTGCAGCGGCTGCCATGTGCATGACCAGAAAATTGAACTGAGGCCAAAAACTGAGGCACGACAAATGACCAACGGGAGACATGGCACATGGACAATGGGCCTCGGCCTCTGCTGTCCATGACTTGTCCATGGCCGAGCAGAAAGTGGGGGAGGAGAACCCAGGGGGTAGGGGCTTTGCGGCTCTGTCACTTCTAATGATCAAAAATGGCAATGGCCTATGCCCAGCAACAGCAACGACAGCAACAGGAACAAAGCATCGTTAATTTTGTTTATTTTTGCCTTTTGCTAATTTTAAGCAGACTGCTTTAAATGGCACTTTAAATAGGCAGCCTCTCACTTCCGCTTTCTCTCTCTCTCTCTCTCTTTCTCTCTGTTGCTGTTTCTTTTTCTCTGCGGTGCATAAATAAAACGCAATTGATCGCAGACAAGCCTTGCAGGCCACTTAAGTCGATTGCAGGCGGCAAGATTGCGATTGCTGTGGCACTATTGGAGCCATGAGGTGCCATGAGGAATGAGGCAAATAGCAATAGCAAACGGCAATTCATTTTTTATATAATTCAAATGCAAATGCTTTCGGTTCTCGCCAACTGTCTTGCTGACTGCCCATTCCTTGCCTGCCTGCCTTCCTCCTTCACTCAGTTCCGTTTTAGTTGGAGTTCCGGGTAGTTGTTATCATCGATGCATTGCCCGCTTCCTGCCCCTGGCAATGAGTGTGTGTGGATGTCTGAGTTGGCATATTTGGATAAATTGTAAGCATCTTGTAAGTGCATGGTTTTGGATAAATAATGATGGCACCTCAGTCTCTTCGCTCTTCCCTCTTCTCTCTCTCTTTTTTCGACTGCAGCATCAGGTGTTGCAGGTCTTGTAGTTGTGATTTAATAGCGACTTTTGCTTAAATGTTTAACTGAAAATCGCAACGTGGCTGTAATTTCTTTGTCGACTTTCTTTGGTTGTGGAGTGGAGCAAAGTCTCTGGTGCATTGCAGGCAGCCAACCAACTCGACGAAATCAGAGCTGTGGCACGAAAAGTTTGTTTCAAGCTGCCGCAAGACTGCGGCCGTCGAACAATTACAGCAGCGAATACCGCTGCGTCATTGTGTCCACGTTGACCAACATCGGTGTGTGTGTGTGTGTCTGTGTGTGTGGCAACAACAGTTGCCACGGAACGAAGAACAACTTGCAACAAGCTGCATGAGCAATGAGGCCATCAAGGCTGCAGAGGATGCAGAGAGTAAGGAGCGAGCAGTGAATAGTGAAAAGTGAATAGTGAAGGGCGAAGGATGCGAAGGCAAAAGCAGCAGGTAAAACACAGCAACGACAACTGCAACTACACAACGAAGGCGAAACTTGAGCCAGCGCAAACATGTGAATTAGAATCGCGCAATGCGGCTTCGGATTGAGCAGCATTCAGGTGCAACGAAGCTGAGACAATTCAACGGCAACAGCAACGGCAACTGCAACTGCAACTGCGGCTTAGCCTGTCCAAACTACAATGTGAACGGGATTGGGATTGGGATATTTCAGGGGATTCTCCCGGTGTGTGCGAGAAGCGAGCGACAACTGCGTAAACCTCATTAAGTGAAGTTAACACTCCGTCAGCTTGCTTGTTGTTCTTTTAATGCAACTCTACACAGCATTATGCAACTGCTTCCTAAAGCACAACGTCAACTGTAAGTCGCACAGATTTTTCATATCAAATCTTAACTCGATTACTGTTTAAACTCTTAAAAGAACTTTTATGGCATTACTTGAATGGATTTCGATCGGAGTTAGCACGAGTCATTAAATACTTTATTATTTAATTTCTTAATTTGCAGTACAATTTCGATTATTATATTTGAGACTTTTCAATACAATTGGAATTTATTTCGAATTGTTCGTTCTTATCTCGAATGTTGTGTAATTTCTTCTCGAATTTAGTACATTGTCTGATTAGATTAAATAGCTTTCGATTCCCTAAAGATATTTATTAAGCTTTTTGATTTGTATGATATCAGTATTGTGGAGTTTTACTTCAAATTTTATGTATTTTGACTTGAATTGGAATTGTCTTTGAATTATTCCCAAAAATTTAGGCTGAACTTGACTCATGTTCGATGATGTCGATTCTTGTAACCTGCTTTCATTTACTCTTCAAGCTGCCCTCGCTAGGTGTTAGAGTGTTTTGTGAATTTGTGCAACTGTTTTGAGGGTTTCTTTCCGTTCCGCAGAAATCGCATGTAAAACATTCGGGGCAAGTGATACGCACCATAAATTCCGGAATTTATAGCGGAAGTGCAAAATACGAAAATAGTTGTGCACTTCCATTGCACTCGGCAAAAACTTGAGAAAACTGTTGGCGAGGGCGTTGGATGGGGGCGTGGGGGCGTGGGGGCGTGGTCTAAGGAAGACATAAGGAGGTCGGTCGCTGTTAGTTGGTAGCTTGCAACTTTTTCTTCATGTTGCACGATTGCAATTTGATAAATGCGGTTAATTTCGCCAGGTTGGTGGTGGCAATTATGCAAATGACATGCGATGCCCTGCGACATGAGTTGATTGAGGGTGAAATCCGTGGCATTGCTGCAAACCAAACCAAACTAGACGAAACTAAATGATAAAACGCGTAATGCAAAACCAATTTAATGCGTCACGAATATTGGCAAACAAACTAAATCATGGCGATTTAAATGCACTTCATAAAAAGCGTTATAAAAACATTATATGTTAAGCTATCGATTGATTTGCCTCGCATGCCCTACAATGCCATAAATGGAGGCCATATGTTGCCGCAAATGTTATTGAATTTGACAATAACATTCAATAACATTAGCAATTAGCTGATTTTATTACCGTGATTCCCTAAATGACTGTGTGTTTGAAAGCCCCTTTTGATCTCGCAATTATATCGATTTATTCAACTGATTTGCAGCGCATTCAACTTTTATGGTAACCTCAGCTTTTACCATTTACCATTTACCATTTGCCGACTAAACATCCATTGATTGGTAATTGCATTTGCATTTAAAAAACAACACAAAACTTCTTGTTGTCCTCTTTTCTCTTCTTTTGTAGTATTATTATTATTGTTGTTGTTGTTGCTGGTGCTCGCTGGATTTTGTGTACATATTTACTCGATTTATTTATTGCAGCATTTTTATAATAAATATTTAATTTATTTAAATATGATTAAAACGCATAGTCGTCGTGTAAATCAAAACGTTTTTGCACATTTATTATATTGCGCAAATGGTGCAAGAGCTCACTGCTTTACTTTCGCATGGAGCGCAGGGACTGGACTGAGTGTAAAGTATTATGTGCGAATATGTATAGGAAGCTGGTTGGGAAATTTATGTGCGGTCAGATTACCGCACTCGAAGCGTTGTAATTCATGGATACGCGGCTGATTTCTGTACTCTGTACTCCGTACTCCTAACTCTATCTGCTGTACTCGCTGTTGGTTATTTTCTCATCTTTGGCGCATCGCAATTGATGCTTGGCCCCTTCACAAATGCACTCGAGAGAGCTCAGACTCCAGTTTGAGCTCATCGCACGCATATCGAGCAAAGAACTACACGATTCCTTTGCTGCCTTGCCAGCCAGCCAGCGGCACTTCAAAAAGTATGCAACAGAAATGCGCAATGACAGCCAGGAGGTGGAAAGAGAGAGAGAGATGGCTTAGGGGGAGAATAAAAGGGTAGCAACAGCAACAGCAGCATCAACAGCAATGGCAGCCGTAGCATCAGCAGCGCTGCGGTTTGCTGCATGTCGTTGTGGTTGAGTGCATCAAACATCAATCAATTCAATGGTACTAGAAACCAACACACTCATACTACACCCCGAAAGAGACACGCACACATCCATAGATATAGTGTAAGAGCGAGTCGAAGGCAAAGCCAAAGCCAAAGCCATTGAAATTTGGAAAATGAACATTGAAGCACGTAATGAAAAGTGGAAAACACATACAAGCCACAATATTTAGTGCATGCCTTAAGTATACGCAATAAAGGATACAACACAACACATTCATCTGCGTTTGTATATGTGTTGATTGACTGGCGAAGCGGCATCAACAGCTCTTGTGGAGCATTCGATCATCAGCAAATCTATAATGACTGACTCGATAGCTTTATCATATGTACGTTGAGGTAAAACAAAAACAAAAGCAAGCGAGAACATTTTCTGACCAAGAGTTGTGGCTGCTGCACATCACAAAACTGTAACAGACAAACGCAGAAAAAGCAGCAGCAGAAGCAGATGAAGAGGGGGGTGGAGGAGGAGAAAGGAGGGATGCTGACCTGAGCTCTGGTCTGAAGTCATGTCAAGTTCGAGACTTGACTGACCGACCGACCGACGTCTCTTCAGCTCTACATTCGTCTGCTGTTGCTCTGGCTGATAAATGTTGAGAGAGAGTGGAAAATAGAAAATGTGGAAAATATGCAAGTGGGTTTATGGCAGCTTCCCCTCCCACACTTTCCTCACTTCGCACACACTCGTTCACTCCTCGTTTTGCCAACACATATTTTATAATAAAACGTTTCATGATTGCGGTCTTTTTGTTGTTGGCTTTTCAACTTCAGCTTCGATGACTGCAAATTTGATAAACAACCTGGCCAAGCTGCATGTGGCGAACTGTGTCCTGGCTGTGTCCTGTAATGTCCTGGTGTTCAGTTCTGTTCTGTCCTGTTCTGCACTGCGGTTAAGTGTGCTTCTTGCTAAATTGTATTTGATGAGCTGCTAACAGAGCTTGCATTAACTTTCGCCACTTTCGGCCAGCCAAGATTCACTCTGTATATGTGTATATGTGTGTGTGTCTTGACATACAGACTGAGAGACGGACTTTGGTCTGGTGCTAATCAAGGAGGCGTCTTTCGCTTGGCCTCTTTCCGGGCCACGCCCAGCTACAAGTGCCAGGCTGGGGCCACTTGTGGTTGTTATTCTTGTTGTTGTTATGGCTACGGCGAGCGGCGCGTCAATAAATTGCCGCAACTCCGGCCACTCTTGGTACTCGAGCTCGACTGTGCGTGCAACACAATAAATTTGCGCCTTTGTCTCACATAAACATAAACCGAAATGCCGCAAATCTCAGTCGCCGGTCGCCGGCCGACGACGACGACGACGAGCTGGCCGCAAGGCGCAACTTTTGGCGTTTTGGCAACAATTTGTAAATAAAATTGTGGCGCAAATTAAGCGTATAAATAAGCCACAAACAGCAGCAGCAACGCACATCCGAGGCGAACCTCCTCCTCCTACTAGCTGAACCCCAAATCGAGTCTCTTCCAAGATGCTCTAGAGAAACTCCTGTTGTGGGTTATTCCTTTTGCTATGTTGGTGGTTTAATAGTCAGTCTCCCCACTGACAAAGCAGCAGAACTTTGCGCCTTGGCAATTGATGCTGCCGCAGCTACTCACAAGGCTGCTGCCTTCTCTTCTCTTTGTTTGTCCGGTTGCCCAGAGAGAAAGGGAGAGAGAGAGGGAGGAGATGAAGAAGGAATAGAGGTAGTCGCAAGGTCGCCTTGCTCGCCATAGAAAGACGTCGCAGCGTTTGTCGTTATTAATTTATTATGAAAATCTAAACGACTTAAGTGGAATAATATGGGATAAATTATTAAAATTTATGTGCTTTCGAAGCGGACGGGACCACGTCTAGTTTAGCTCGTCCTGGCTTGAGAAGCATCCCAAGTTTTTGGGAATACTTCACTTTAATTTCTTTCGGTGCTGCCTGCCTGCCGTCTTTTCCGGCAGGAAGTTGAGTGATTAAGTGTCCGCTTTTTGCACTTATGCTTTTTGCATAATTTCCCTTGACTAATTCCAGCTCCCCGTTGCTATGCGATGCGGCATATGTCCGCGTCTGTCTCCTGGTTTGTTTGACCGCCTTTCTATTTCTATCTCTCCTGCTGCCCCACAGGGGCGGCGTCGAATTGTTGCATCAGTTACGCCCAGCTTGGCCAACTGTTTCCTGGCTCGCGCCTTTTAATTAAAAGTTTCTTCAATATTTAGTGGTTCACTCATAAAAAGTCTTTTTATCTGCGATTCCGCCGAAAGAGAGAATACCTAAAAGAGAGCAAGAGAGATGGAAAGAGATAACGACAAAGTGTTTGTTTGTATCGGAAACATTTGATGACAACGAATGGAATTTTCGTTTTATTGAAATTAATCGAATAATGGGGCCAGATGTGGACTAAATCCAGGCAGCGTTTCGGGACATTAGGACACAAGTAGTCGCGACAAAAAGCAGTGCAATAAAGCGGAATAAAAGTAGAGCGAGTGTGAAAGAGAAGCGTGAATCGGGTGTCGAGGGGAAATCGTACAAAACAAAAGGCAGAACGCGGCAGTTTTATGGCGCACTTGTTTCGCGTTAATCGCAAATCGTAAACTAAGCATTTTTACGGCACCTGCGGTAATGGATTACTAAAGCAACAACTGCCCCCTTTCTCCCCTCCCCCTCTCTGCTGCCCCGCCAGCAGCAGCAACGACAGCAACTTGTGCCCCAGAGCGTTGCCAGAACTCTCGTCATTGGCGAGGTTGGAAAATTAATAAAGTTAAGTGTCGAGCACAATAAAAATAAAATTTCTGTGAGTCCCCCTAGGCCTATGCCCACTCGAACCGAAGCCCCTCCTTCCCTCCTCGCCTCCGCCACTTCTGTTACGCCTACCCTCTTATGGGCAGGCCCAGGGACAAGTTAGCGAGGCGTGAAACAGCCGCTCTCAGGACGTAGCTCGGTTATGGCTTTGGTTTGCAATAATTGCAAAAGTGCAATAAATTTCTTTTATTCGGCGGCTTTAAACTGCAAAGCGGACAATGGACAAAGAGGGGAAGACATGGGGCAAGGACGATAGCAATAACATGTGAAGCTCAAGCCCTGTGGCATGCGTTGCCTTGCCCCTTGCCTCGTCGTCGATGGGGTGTACCTGTGTCCCTGACTCGCCCGGAAATGTAAATACATTCCCACCGTAGCTGCCTGTATGTGTGTGTGTGTGTGTGTGCACTGCGAGAAAAATTTGTATGTGAAATCAAGTCGAATATAATCAAGTATAAGATTCTCGAAAAAAAGGAAACAAAATGTTAAATATTTCTATAAATTTCAATTCAATTCAATTTTGCATTCCAAAAATTCAAATAGTGGGAAGGAATTTTTAAATAGAAACGTTTCATCATTAGAGTAGTTTTTGTTCATAAATTGTATTAATTTTTTCTTGCGGTGTGCGTTTCTGTATCTGTTGATTGACAATAGCGATGGCGATGGTGAAGACGACGCTGCGGCGACTCTGATTGGAATTTATAGCACGTTTTCGGTTAGATGGCGTTATCGAGGCCTGTAATGCGAATTGTGGCATGCTTTTCGGCGCATAATGCAACACACACAACACGCGGCTCTCGAGCAACGGTATATCACTCGGTGTCCTGTCAATTACAAAGACAACGCTGGCCAACGCAGCCAGCTGAGAAATTAAATAAGTAAAACACGAGAGCTGCGCAATAAAAACTCGTCGGAGCAATAAAAAACTTGCTGCCTCTGCCCTCTGCCCCAACTCTTGGCCACACATGTTCATATGTGTGTGGCTCTCTCTTTGTGTGTGTGTGTGCGAGACTTAACACGCAGTCGATGGGCACATTTCCGGCGTAAAAATCCGCACGTTGCCAGTTGCGAGTTGCGTGCCCCGTCGCGGACAGCGCGCATTGCATAAATCACATAATAAAACCCATAAATTTCGTATGCAGCGCCAAGATGAAAAGTGCGCAAGAGCAAAAGAAGCAACAGGAAAAGCAACAGCAACAGCAACACCAGAGTGGAGCAGAGCAAAGCAAAGCAAGAGATGGCAGCTGCAAGTGGACTTGCCACACACCATCTAGAGGCAGCAATCGAAGTGAAAAATAATGTTGAATACCTGGTGGATAAAGATCAGGAAAGGGTATTATCAATTGGTGCTAACTGATAGAAAAGAAATATATATGACAGAAAATTTGACATATCCGACATTTCAGATTTAGACTATTTTTTTTTTATTATTTAAAGGCTGGGATCAAGTTAGTTCAGATATGCTTTTCAAGAAATGGTTTGATTACTCTACGCAAAATTATGAGTATAAATTCATTGCAAATAAGGCGGCGCATATTTCTAAGTCGAGCTTGCTCACCTCTTAAAGTTTCTTGCAGTCTCTCTCTCTCTCTCTCTCTCTCTCCTCTCTCCTTCGCTCCCAATCTGTCTGTGGAAGTACGACAATGTTGTGGCAACTTAAAGTTGCAACAACAATTAATGTCAAGCGATTCCCTCAGGAACTGGCGGCAACGTTACTTGACTATGCATTGCATTGCATCTCATTTGATTTACTTGGCTCGCATTGCACTTGCACTTGTGCCTGGCATTGGGATTGGGATTGGATTGGGCTTGTTTTCATCATCGTCATCGTCGTTCTCCTGCTTGCTTCTCAGCTCCTTCAGCATTTGAGTCACTGAAGAGCCGTTTGCCACTAAACACATTGTGCGCAAATCCCTGACCAAATCCCAGACGTGCCGTTGTTGCATCCAAAATGGAATTGCGTTGGCATGTGAACTGCATTGACAGCATTTTACAGTGGGTCAGCCTTGCCTCGGGCGCTGGGGGGCGTGCCCATTTTAGTGGCATGTTTGTGCTAATTTATTACGCCTGCGAAGCATAATAGCTGGCACCAAATTCCAACGCCGACGTCGATGCCGATGCCGATGCCCATCCGAGGGGACAACGTCAGACAGACAGACGGACGGACGGACAGACAACCAGGTGAATAGTCGAATTGTTTGGTTGGTTGGGGTTCAAGGGGCTGTTGCCTCAGGGGCTGCTGGTTGCAGGTTGCAGTTGCAGCTTGCAGCTTGCTGTTGAAAATGAATGTCTAATTAATTAAAGTGCGAATTGCTCGACGGGTTCGGGTCGACAACGTTCGCTTGTTGTTTTGGCAGCTGCATTAATTGTCCCTTTCTATACTCTTGCTTCCTCTCTCTCTCTCTCTCTTTCTCTCTGTTGACTAACAGTAAACATGCGTTTCAGTTTCCAGTTGCAGTTTTGGCTCGTTTGCTTGATTTATTGAAATTGTCTCTGCTTTTTGCATAACAATTTTCTATGCAAACACACACACACCCATAGAAAATGCTATTTTATGCGGCGCAAATTTTTAGCCAAAATATTATCATTGCCCTCTTGGCAACATTTCCTTTTCTCTCTTTCACACACTCTCTTTCTATCACTCTCTCTCTCTCTCATCCAGCTGCATCGTTGTATAGCAAAAATTGTCGCGCTGTGTGAAAGTCAACCGTCTCTGTCCCCTCCCACCGTCTGGCTCCCTCCCTTGGCTACTCTCTATGCACAGCAAAGCTTAGCGCCACATAAATAATAAATTTGTAACATTGCATTTTACGAGCATATGTGTGTGTGTGTGTGTCTGTGCGATGGTGTATGTGCGTGGCTTGACATTAACAATTTATCAGTGAATCGAAAAAGCAACAAGCCAATAAAAATCACTCCGTTTGACCGGCTACATTGCGCCTCTGTCCTGTTCTCTTTCCGATTGCCCTTCCTCAGCCCCCTCGCGCTCAAACCCATTAGACGGAGTGCGCTGCAGTCAGCATCGTTTTGTGCCCATTGCCAGCGTTACAAATGTCAAATGGTTTTGCAATATTGATGTTAGAATACATGACGCCATTGAGAGTATGGGAATGCTACACTGATAAAAATATATTGTGTCTAACAATGTAGTTGGTATAGTTAGTGTATTCAGTGTATAGCAGCAGTACAATCTGAAATCAAGGAATATAGATGAGAAACAATTTGCGATTTAATGCTAAAACCTAATTCATTGCGTTACAAATAAAATAAATACTTGTTGGGCGACAAGTCTGGCAACTTTTCCACGAAAGCTTTTGCTAAGCTTTGGTAGTATTTAGTTCAGACATGAACCACACTTGAAGCTCTTGTGAGCTTCCCATATAGCTCGTTAGTGCGAGTGATACAACTGCTGTGTGCAATGCATCTGTTGAATTTCGTTTGAAGTTGCGCGCATTGATAATTCAATATCAAATTATATCAAATTAAATAAAACATTGTTGGTTGATATATTTAATTTCTTTATTAAAAATATTCTACTGGGATGTCTGTGTTTATTGGATTATGTTTGTGTGCAGACCGTATGTGTGTGTGTGTGTTTGATTTTATTTTATTATACATTTGAACATTCGCTTTTAATATGTTTTGTTTCCGTGTTTGATGTTGTTAATAAGATTTAATGGCTACAACTAATAATGTAGTACTTAACGCGTTCGTTAAATTATTGGATTGCCATTCTAGAGTCTAGACAATTACAAGTATCGCTCCTTACAGGATGCTGAATATGTGGCAACAGCTTCTTGCATTAGAAGTTTACAAGTTACAAATTTGGATTTGCGATTTGCTTTAATAATTTCTACATTTATCACAAAATGATGTATTTAACTAAATGGGGACAAAAATTAATCGAAGCATTAATTGAATATGTCCGAATTCCCCTTTTACATTCTTTGGCTTAATTTCGTTGGCCTTTCAAATTTCAAATAAAAAATGTTAAATTCATATTGCGTTTATTTTGTTGACAGATTTAATAATACAACTAAAGATTTACTAAATCAAAAGATAATATATAATCACACATATGCCGTAAATTACAAACACGTTATTGAAGATTAATCGACTTGCCGTAAGAATAGTAACTACATATAATAATAATCATAATAATAGTAATAATTGCTTCATATCACCAGTTTTGCCTGGACACAAACGAATTCCCCTCGCACTTTTTGATGTCATATTGATTATGAGTGTATCACAAGGTTCATTTTGTTGCTCTGTTTGTTTGTTGTTTACAAATATTTCAATGTCTAAGCACGTTCCTAGCTAACCGATTTGCAAATTAGTTTGAACACGAACTAGCTGAAAACGTTGGCAAAAAGGTGGATTAGTTTTTAACGTCACGTTGATTGGTTGGGTCAAAATAGGGACGGACTGATCTATAAAGAACGTTGGGAAAAATTGCACTTTCTATGGAGATGGAGATGGAGATGGAAATGGAGGTGGAGTATTCATGTACAAATGTACTTGAGAGTTCACAGATGCCGATTTAAGTGTTAAATCTATGGGAGCTACATGGTGTCGGTCGGGTACACGGGTTTAACGACTTCTCTACAATTTGTTATAATTTTCAACCTATTTAAGTTCAGACTCTTCTGCTTGGTCACAAGATTTACACTTGAATGGGTTAAATATTGTTTGCTTGTTTTGTGAGAGCATTTTTTTTGTTGCGTATCTGTGTATGTGGTTGTGAACGTGCCTATTTTACGCTAATCAATAATTATTAATCAATTGTAATAATCAATAATCAATAGTCATGCATGGCTATATACTCTATATAAATGTAAAACCTTAACGACCTAAACGTTTTTTGTTTATGCGAATTTCGATTTGTGTTGGCCAGATTTGTTTTTGTTGTTGGGAGCTATGCGTTTGATCTACTCGCTATTTTGTATATTTTGTTGTTGTTGTTGTTGTAATTTGTAAGTAGAACCTTTAATGAAATGGAAAAACCATCTGGGGGGAAACAAGTCGAAATGTCGAAGCACCATTAAGCTACGCCTATCTACGGTCCTCGAACATAAATTCCTATTGCGCGACCTCTATTTACAATAAATTTGATGATTCCAACTAAGCCTAGTCTTAGGGAGTACGACAAAGAACAGATCGTCGTCTGTTTAACGTATCATATGCAGCTTCCATCGGAGCACAAAATACGCAATGATGCGGAGGGCGAAGAAGATGCCAAGCAGGGCGACGGCATCGACCCAGAAGCGAGCGTCCTCCATGGACATCCACTCTAAGAACTTCTTGGGCACCCGATGATGACAGTAGATCTCATTGCAGTGCAGCTTGGCTCGATCCATGCCATAGATGGACACCATGGCACCTGGAATAGAGAATAGAGATAACTGATTAAGGAGCTAGTCAATATAGGAATGAACAGTAGTCATTTACCCTCGAATCCGTAGCGCACGTAGCTGACATATGTGACCCACTGTAAATACGCCGGTATGGTATCGAAATTGACAAAGAATCCCGAGAAGAGAATCGTTGGAATCGTCGTGACAGGACCTAGAAAGACGCCTGTCTCGATGTTCATGCCAGCACCAATGAGTAGACCCAAAGATTGGGCCACTAGAGAGTTGAGCACACAGATTAGCACAAACATTGAGATGCGTTCCAGTTCCATGGGCTGCGAGGTCAAATAGTAGACGACGAGAACAAAGACGCTCGAGAAGACAATCTAAAAGGAGATACAAGATAGTCTTCAGCTAATGATCTAGTACATGAGATTGCAATCAATTCTCACCTGAAATGGAATATCAGCTATGGTCTTGGCAAAGTAAAACGCCTTCAGGGAGTACCAATAGTTGAGATGCTCCCGCACAAACACAGACATCTCGGTTGGAACTGTGATGAAGTAAACCCAAATTAGAATTCCATCTTAATAGCTGGAAAGCCATGCTCGACTTACAGGTTAGAATGGTGGGCATCATGGCCGTGAAGGTGGTGAACAAAGAGACAAAGAAGATACAGCCGGCATTGCTCATGATCTTGCTGGCCTCGTTGCCCACATCGTAGTAGATCATGCCGATGATGGCGCCCACAATAACGTGCGAAGCAAGTCGCATATGCGTCAACATCTTGTCGCGCATGATGGTGCGAAATGAGCGCTTCAAAAGTATCCAAAACTGCGTCCAGCCACTCGTGGGGAATCCCGTCTTGTTGGGCAATGTGACGACGCTTTCATGCGAGTCCAGCAGCGATGTCATGCAGCCCACAACGGGATTTGTGCCGCCAGAGACAGCGTTCTGGCTTTGGCCACCCTTCGACGAGCTGAAGCTGCAGCTGTCGTCGTTGGTGGTGGGCATCATGTTGATGACGCTGCAGTCGGAATTCTGCGACTGCTGAGCCTCCAGCTTCGGTGGTTTCAGTTCGGTTAACTCGTCGGCATCCGCGTCCGCATCGTCGGTAATTGCCTCAAGCGCTTTCGCCGGCGTCTTCTCGTCCTCCAGTTTGATCGTGGCTGCTGCCGTCGTCGTCGATGGCGCTGTGTTGGCGCTGCTGTTGTCTGTACCGCTGCCGTTGCCCTTGATGATGTCGTTGGCAATAATGCCCTTGGCGTTGGCCAGGTTCACGCCGTAATCCTTGTGCATGTACTTCTTGCAAGTGCCACTCTTGACTGCCTCCACTAGCTTGGGCACCGCCTCGCCGTATTCACCCGACGCCACCTCGAGCACATAGTCAGCGGGATTGTGGTAAGAGGGGCATTCGTATCCCAGCGAAGCCAAGTAGGGCACCAGACCATGCACGCGTCCCTCGTAGACACATTGGCCCTGGGCCAGCAGATAAAGATGATCGAACTTCTCGAACAGTCGAGCCGAGGGCTGATGAATTGTGCAGACAATGGTGCGGCCTCCGCGCGCCAGGGATTTGAGCAGTGAAATTAGCTGGAAGCAAGTGGAGCTGTCTAGGCCCGAGGTTGGTTCATCGAAGAACATGACCGGCGGATTGTTGACCAGCTCGAGAGCAATTGAGAGACGCTTTCGCTGGCCGCCAGACAGATTGCAAGTGAGCGTGTTCACCGATTCCTTGAGGCCAATGGTCTCCAGTATCTCCTCGACCACCACGCACTTGGCATAGCTGATCATGTGCTTGCCCAGCTTGAGATTGGCGGCCACCATCATGGCCTCGCGCACTGTGAGGTTCGCAATGAGCACATCGTCCTGCATAATGTAGCAGGAGAGTTTGCGAAATCGACGCAGATTGCGCTCCTTGCTGTTTATCAGTACCGAGCCACTTAGCTGTGATGTTCTGCAAATAGATTGAAAAGCAGTTAAAATGCTGTTCAACATCAGACAATATCACCGCTATCACTCACTTGTAACCCGCAAGGATATTCATCAGCGTGCTTTTGCCTGCGCCAGAAGGTCCCATGATGGCCGTGATCTGTCCATTGCGAAACTTGCCCGACACGCTCTTCAGAATGGTTTTGAAGCCGCGCAAGTGGCCGTCGGGCACAGAGTAGGAGATGTCACGGAACTCAATGTCCACTGGCGGCCGCTGCGGCAGATGCGACAACGAAATGGTGCCCTTCTTCTGGCCATTGGGGCTGCTGCTGTTGTTCTGCACCTTGGGAGCCAACACATGGTTATTGAGGGTTCCAGGAGTCGTCGAATTGAGTCTGCCATTGCACAAGTTATTTTGTGAGCTACAACAAAGATATATACAATATATATACGTATATATATTAGATGGGATTGGATGACTGGATCAAGAATTGAGAGCCTACTTAAGTGGCTTTCTCAGCCAGCATGGAGTCCCGTCTTCGGGTCGTTGCAGGGCGCTCACGCAACCGTTCTTGGTCAGTTTGGTTTGGACAAAGGACAGAGAACGTTGCGTCCTATGCAGATTGCACTTGGCCACATCCTGCAGCAGCATATCCGCATACGCCTCAGCATACGCGGAGCGCCTGCGTTGCGCCTCCTCATATTGGGAATTTGTGATGCCTGCAGGGGAATGCTGGGGCTGGGGCTGGGGGGGAAGGGCGTTGTTGCTCTCAGTGCTGCTGCAGCTGATTAGCGTTAGCTCCAAGCTGTTGGGCATACTCCTTCCTCTTGCTGCTCGTAGTTGCACCACGTAGCCTCACAGGCACATTTTAAATTATTCTCCTTTCTCTGTCACTGTCTCTGTCTCTCTGTTTGCGACTTTGTGTCTGTCTATCACTGCTTGTTTTGATCAATTACGAGTAGAGCTAAATGAGCAATAGTTCCAATCAATCAAGCGCTATCAGCATCGCTGAGCCGCAAGCTTCACAAGTAGTTGCCACCATCACGTTGCTGCCCCTCTTTGTTTATTCCCGACCCACACAAGTTGCACAATAGCAGCCACCATCACGAATGCGTGTAAGGGGCAAAGTTCGACTTGCTTCCCATTCATAAAATGCCGTGCGATTGTCATTCATGACAGGCAGCGTGAATGAACTATATCAATACATATTATACTTATGCATATAATATTGTAGTGAGTATTGGCCAAAGTATACCGCCAATATCGACTGCAAGCCAATTACCTAGACATGAAATAATAACAATTTGGGTGCAATCTATTTAAGGCTGATTGATGGTGCATGGCAAATTGGTCAGCCCAGAATTTAATTGATACTAAAAATAGAGAAATGGAACACTCCAGTGGAAGATAACTGTATTTACTCGTAGTAAATTATAAATAGCCCAATAACTTATTAGTTGTCATACTTTATTAATTTCTGCTATTTTTTGTCTTTTCATTTGCAGAACATCGAATGCAACTGAATTGCCTGTAAGTATCTCCATCATATGTATTCATTGATTTTATTAGAAATGATTACTTTACAACGACAAATTATTTACATTTATAGAAGTTGAATACTCAGTGCATTTAATCTTCACTTGACAGGCTGAGTTTTGTTTTTAAATTGCCTGACATAATTAACATAGGTTTGCAGAATTTCGTATTATATTGCTTTGGTGGAGTATCTTAAATTCCCTGCAGAGAGAGTGAGTTTATTTTCATTCTTGGGTTGCCGATTTTATTTGTTTTCATTCCATGAAATATTTGCGTTAAGTATCGCACACATTTAGTGCGATAATATTTCCGCAGTGTGTGGTTAATGTTTTTGTAGACTGAAGAGTCTTTGGATTAATGAAGCAATTGAAATTCTTTCACAGTTCGAATACCGAAATGGGAATGCTTGGTGAGGTGGGGAAGGGGGGAGGGGTGGACTTCGATTGTAATTTTATACTCGACGCACTGTTGTCAATTAGTCTTGCGGGTAGCAATCATCTTTGGCTACAGCAAATTACAGCCATGTGCTGCAGAGCAAAAACGAAATAATCGAGGCGAGGCAATTGGCAAAAGAGATCGAGACACAGACCTGACTGTTTTTGTATACAGACCAGAACGACGAATCAGCTGTTGTCTATCTGCAGTCGACGCCAACTATTACCAACGCACTCTCTCAATCGCATTGTTACCAACACACATATGCGAAATCAAAACAACAACAGTTTCAACGTCATCGACTCATTTGTGTGTTTGTGAATTTTGCAGTTTGCTTTTAGCTTGATACGAGTACGATAAAAACGAGTGAAGCTTTCCCCACCGATAACCACTTCGTCACCACGCAGCAGCAGCCTCAGCTAGAGCTAGAACCAGCACCACAAACACAAACACAATCACAACCACAACTACAACTACAACTACAAACATATTCATTGTCATCTGCTGGCCCGGTTTGTCTGTCCGTTTGTCCGTCCGTTCGACGTCTATATCGTGTATCGTGAATCGTTTCCCGCGAATTTTTCGGTGCGCGTGCACTCAGCTACTAGTTCGACTGGGTACATTTTAAGTGCGCATGTACTCGCTTTGCACTCAGGCTTCGTTCAGTGCATGTTAATGTTAACGAACCCAACGAAGCCCCAAGCCAACTTGTCGAAGCAGCAGCAGCAGCAACACTTTGTGTGCGACGCTCTTGCGAAATGCACGCGATTCGTTTTTTCTTCCGCTGACTCAGAGCGAGACGGACCAAGACTAACAGACTGACGGACAGACATGGACATTGAAAATTATTTTCTTCTTTGTTTGAGTTAGGAATGATCCGTGAGCTCTCTTTGTACTTTTGCAGTTTGGGTTGCTCGAGGCAAATTGGCAAAGTAAAAGAAAGTAAAAAAAGTACTTTAGTGTTTTTCTTTTGCTCTCACTTGAAATTCACAATTTCGAATTACAATTCATATTTTCGCGTAATTTATATACGAGTAGCCCCCACTTTGGGCACTCGTGGCGCACAGGGTATGACGATAAGTAAGTGTGCTTATCAATCTTAAGGCGTTGTAATTGTTGCCAAGTTCCTGCCACCAATTTAAGCTACCATTATCGTAGACCATTATGGAATTGAGTATATTGATTGATTAGCAGGGTAATAAAACAGCTGCTACTGCTACTTCAGAAATTTAGAATTGCTCTTTGCCCAGCCAAGCGGGTCATGCATAGTTACATTGTTGTTTAGCACTGATTAAGGCTAGCCGGAAATATCAGCTGGTGCAAAAAAAGCATTAGATCATCTGAGCTCAGCGACAATTAGGCATTCTAAATCTAACAGCTGGGTAAAACTGAGCTGCTGCTGCCTAATCTAAACGAAAGTCATATTCATTGTTATTAATATACACATGACCAGATACGAGTACGAGAGTGGAAAATGCGAGTATGCTAAAAATGTGTCGCATTTAAATGCTCTCAATTAAAAGAAAACAAAAAACAAAACGACTTTGCAAATCCCCTCTGCATACGCGTGTCGAAAGAATAGACAAAGAGACTGTGACAAAAGGCCGATAACTTGGTCGAGTACAGTGTATGATAGCGAGGTGGGGTTAAACCTACATACGAGGTATGTACATCAACAACAACCTTAAGACTGCGCAATTAATGTATCTTGAGTGGATGTCTCGAACGGGGTAACACATTATCTAATGTTCGTTAGTCTCTCTCTGTCCAGAGTAAACGATTGCACCTTGTGCTTTGCCTCGTCTCGATGGAATGCTAGCTAGCTAGCTGACCTCGAGGTGTGGGAAAAGGTCAATGTGTCTGGAGTGTGCGAAGCGAACTTTTATGGCTGCCTTGACGCTGTCCAAGTCACCAAGCACCAAGCACCAAGTACCAAGCACCTCCTTGCCTTGCCTTGCCTTGAAGGATTCACAAGCTGACAGGAATTAGCAACTTAGCAAACTGCGGCGCCCAAGTGTCTGCTTGGGTTTTTTCTTTGCTTTTATTGCCCTGCATTGAAACATTCGGTTTTGCTTGTTGTGGGTTGTGCGGTTGGTTGGCCAACACAGGAGAACTTCTCGTCGTTGTCGCAACTTTGCATTGCATAATCGCAGCACGTTTCTCGCCCGAAAGGTGGCCGACTTTTGAGAGCCGAAGAGAGCGTCAACATCGCGACCCGTTTAGCTATATAAATTTCTTATGGCAATAGCTGTCGTTTCTAATATGCACATAAATATTTAAAGACAAATCGAAGCACGGAAAATATGAAAATGGACGAACACTACCAAAACACAAAAAAAAGAAGACACCAACGCAATATGGTTGAAAGGCGCCCGCAGAGAACACACAACAGAGAACGGAGAACGGAGAACAGAGAAATGAACTCAACTCAACTCAAAATGAAACTGAAACAGCAACTAAAACTGACTACAGCTAAGTTTGGACAAGTTGTCCGCTTGTCGGCTTGTCGGCATGTTCGATTTTTCCAAGCCCGCGGCGTCGTCGTTGCCACGAGGCATGAAAACATATAGTATCGAAGAGGTTTGCCGATATGCCTTAATACCCTGCATGTTCAAAATATTACCCTAATATTTGTTAATAATACGGTACGTAAACACAAAGAGGCGGAGAGTAATTTGAATTTCATTCAAAAATTGAGACAAGATTTCTTGAATTAATATGAATGAATTGGGTAACATATGTTATCAATAAATATCATCATATGTATATTTAAAACAAAAAGAAATATAAAAGGCGAAATTGACTTGTACTGTTTAAAGTTGAATCAAAAGAATGTCGGTTAGCAGCGAATCGTTAACTCTTTTATTTCCCTCTATAGGGTAGAGTATATTTGTTGGCGATTTCTTGTTGTCGGTTCCTTTATCCGCTTTGCTTCGCTATTGTTGCTGACAATGTGGCCTTTTCGCCTTTGCCGTTTCAACTCGCAGTTACATATTTATTTCGCTGCCAGCTAGTTGTATGTAGTACGAATAGTTGCTTATACGACATGTAGGCCCATTCTTCCTTCCCTTCAATGGGAATAAGTGCGCGTGTATTATTTATGGCAGTGCCGACAGAAACGAACCAGAGAATAGAGAAGCGCTTTCAGGGGGCAAAAAGGATGTAAGGATGTGTGCCAGGCATTTACAAATGTTCTTGTCTCTGTGCTATGGCTGCCTTTTGTCTCTGCTCGGTGAACTACGAAAAAGTCCAGCAGTCCATGCAGCAGTTGTTGCATCTCTTGGTGAAAGAACGACACAGGATCGACTATTTTAATTACATTCGCTTGAGGAGGTGGAGATGGGCGTGAACGGTGTGTGGCATTGATTTGAGCGTGGGTGCTTCAATGTTCTACGAGTATTAGATGTTCTATTAGCATTTTAATTACAACGACGCTCTGGGCAGCTACGTTGAGCCAAGGTCGTACAGTAGGCAACTTATTCACTGTCATCTCGCTTTCTAATATTTTCACACGTTGAAGGACATGCAATTGATTAGATTGAGCAATATTTTTAAATGCAGGTTTTGTTATTATAGTCACTAAATCAAAGTCTGTAACTATAATCACAAAAGTATTACAGAATTATGTTCGTATTGAATGACGACGCTGCACATTTCTCAGTTCGCACGCGATTTGTGCTGCTCCTTAAAAGTGTGCTCGACTCAAGGATGATGATGATGATGATGATGATAATGGCCAAGGGGCCAGCTAGCATTCTAGCATTTGTTGCATGTGCTTTGTCTATCGATTTTTCACTTCCTTTAGCTAAGGTGCGCCGCCGATTTGCGTGTGTGGGTCGAATAGCAAAAATAGCAAATTAGCCAGAGATGACATTCCGCCAGACTGTCCCAGTTTATTTTTGGCCTAGTTCAATTAGCTATTCCGAAAAAAAACACACCCATCTTCCGGGTCCTGCTACTCTTCTTGATTTATGGGACAACTGAACAAAGCAAGCCTCGAAAGTGTCCTGGCGTGATTTGGCTGATGATTGCCAGATACTATTTGGTATTTTACTAGGGAAATTATGCGCTAATGAGCACAGCAGCAACTAAGGTATTTGGGTCAGCATGAAATGAAGCACTATCTGAAAAAAGGGGGGCTTATCCTTGGCGTATTCTGATTCCCACATTTCCATTCCACTTTTTCGCCAAGACATAAGCTATGCTAATCCTATTAGCGTGCAATAGGATATATTTTAATGATGAAATCTTTCGTACTCACCCGTAGCTGGCGTTGCTGTGCTTCAGGTCATTGGTGGTCTTCTGGAGGGGCAGTGCCTGCAGTTGATTCAACAGTGGCACTGGCTCAGACTTGGCATTAACTGTGCCACATGTTTCCCCTGTTACTGTTGCTCCTGTTGTTGTTGTTGTTGTTGTGCTATTGTTGCAACTCTTGTAGAGAACTGCTGATGACGACGATGTCAATGTGGATGATGTCTTGGCGGGCAGTATGATGGCGCTGGAGCCGTTCTCCTTGTCCACGAGTGGCACATTCGAAGCGTGCATGTCATCCATGATGACTGAGAACTCAATAGTCTGTGAATCACTGTGTCTGTGTCTGTGTCTGTGTTCAGTTAAGTTCAGTTTTAACAGTTGCAGTTGGCAATTGGCATTAGGATGTGTCAGTCAGTCAGTCATTCAGTCAGTTGTGCTTCTGCTTTGTGTCTCTTTGAGAGTTCTTTAAAGCTAGTTTCTTTATTTCACTGTCGCTTCAGTTTTCTCTATTTATTATTTATATTTATTTGGCATTGCCTCTATTTACATATGAATCTCTGCGTTCGCGATGCTCGTGTTCTCTTACGAGTACTTTGAATTATTCATTGTTTATCATGTTCACAATTTCTTGGCATTTCTGTTACGTAGTTGGAAGTCGATGAATAATGCAGGTTGCTGTTTCTCTTTCTCTTCATCCCAAGCAGCTGCAAAGAAGTAAAATAAAGAATATGATTGGAGGATGTATTTTCGTTTGTTTATAACAGCATACAAAACAATGCAAGCTGACAGATATTGGACAGTATTCTCTGCTGCCAGCTGTTCAATGGCAGCAGCACCTCATTGATACTGTCACATGAATCACACACTAATTTCCATTCAATGCTGGAACAAACAAACTAATATGTTAACGACGCTGATGTTTTCAATGCCGCCACAGATGATTCTCGCTTTCGAGTTATCAGCAGAGACAAACAGAGATATTGTGTGGCTGTTATTTGGCGCCAAGTACACGAAGAGCAAAAAGTCATTCTTAGTTTGAAAAGAAAATCATGAACTGCAAGTTGTTCTTTTGCTGTCTAGTGTAAATTTCTGTCTACTTCTCAAGTGCAACTTCCTCTGCAACAGGAAGAACTTCTAACAAAGTCTGTTTCTCATAGCTATGGTGCGATGTCCACACGTGCTTGGAAATTTCTGCGCTCTGAGTTTAGCTGCACCCAAGATGCTTTCGCAGGTGGCTGCCTGATAAGATTGCAGCTGTGTGTGAATCGATTCGCAATTCAGCGAATGTCAGTCTATGAAGTGCCCCATACTCGTACACTATATAAATTTATTACAGATTTGTTTGCCTCGGCGATTAGCGTCGCTTGTGATAAGCCCAATCAATCGAATGGTTTTCTGCTGCTCTTCCTGCTAATCGGAGATGTGTAAAAGGCCTTGCTGTCGTTATTGTTGTTGTTGTAGCTAATCGCTTTGCTCATTTTTGGCCAGTCAAGAGTTATATGCTGCTGTGCCAAGTTATCAGCGTTATCAACGCAGCTGCAAATGGTCTAATCATGATGTCGACGTTGATAATGATGATAATGTTAATGTTAATTCTAGTGTTAATCATACTTATGCTCCTAGCCATTTTAACACTTCATTTGAATGGAATTTCGGGATGAAGTAGACCTTAGGGTCCTACCTTAATATCTTTAAAAGTGGGTTAGTGGTGCATAAAAGGAGCAGAGAGTAGGGCGCAGGAGCGTGTGTTATCATTGGCGAATCCTTGACCTTTTACGTCCCACAAATAGACGAGAGTTCACGATTAATGCATGCAGCAGACAGCAAATAGCAGCCGCAGCAACAAACAGAAATTGCTAAGCGATTTATTTATATTTGCGGTAATATTCATAAACAAATTGTGACCGTAAACAATTAAATAAAAATGTTTTGCCAATTCTTCTCGCACTAGCAGCATAGCTGAGAGCGCAGAGCGTGAGAGCTGAGAACTGACAACTGTGAGCTGCTAACTGAGAGAGAGAGAGCGCACAAAGCAGAAAGCGGAATATAACGCACGCGCGCTCCATAGATACAAAACGGAAAGGCATTTAAAGATACATTTTTTTGTTTAAATTAAAACAAGCATGTTGTTCCTATGGCAGCTCTACGACTACTGAGTATTATGTGAGAAAGCGAGTGCAAACAAAGCTGATAATATTTACACATTTAAACACAGTTGGGGCTAATGCATAGTTAGGGGATTGGGATGAGGATGGCAGCCAAAGCCATCAATCAATTGGCGGTGGTGCATTGGGCTGCTGCTGCTGCTGCGGCAGTTTGTTGTTGTTTAGCCGGGGGGGTTGGAAAGTGCGTGCAACAACCACCAACCGTGAGAGGCTGAGAAGAAGCGTGTAACGACGAAGTCACGCTAGGGACGACGCAATTCCATTTTATTCCTCGTGTACTTAAAAAACTATTGTTTGCCTACCTTAATTTCATAGAATGAAATCCAAGAGTTGCCAGCGCGTAAAACTTGTTCTCCTAATTGTTGTTGTTGCTTTTGGTGTATTTTATACTTTATACTGTTGCTGCCGTGTTGGTTATTCTCTTGAAATAGCGCTAGCGATGCTCGTGTTGCTAGCTGAATTGCCTTTTGATTTTCTTTATTTTAGGCCCATTTATACACAGTCAAATATTTCACATTAATTTGGCTGCTTGTTGTTGGTAAAACACACGAGCTATTGTCTCGCTCTCTCTCTCTCACTATCTCTTTATATTTTTTAATACGTAATTGTTTTATATTATTATATTGCACACATTACAATTCGGTACGTGAACGAGGGGAATGGGAGAGGTAACAGCTGAGCACAGCCAAAGCAACACACATAAAGAGCAGCTCCTCCAGCACAATTTGAGAGTTGTGTGTGGTGTGTTGTTTGCTGTGTGCTGTGTGTGCTACCTTCTGTGTCTTTGGGCTAATTTAAGATACCTCGAAAGACAACGAAAAAAAAGTATTAAACGTGTTTCTTCTTTGGCGGTGGGTCGCGCGACGAGTGTTCCCCAATATGACTTGTGAGGAGACTTGAGCGCAGCGCGAACGAAAAAGAACTGAAACTGCGAGCACAGTTAATGCTGCTGCTAAGCTACGCGCTGTATCTCGCTCTCTCGCTCGCTCTCCCTTTCATGCGCTCTCTTGCGAGGCTGTGTGCCTCTTGCTCTCTTTTCCGCAGTCGCGCTCTCACGATGCTGCTCTCACTCAATGTTGCTGGCATATGTGAGTGTGAATGTGTGTGTGTGTGCGAGAGAACGAAATCGTGTGGGAGCTGTGTCGAAACGAAGCGACGCTACTTTGTTGTGTTGTGAATGGCACCCCGCTGCACATCCCTCTCCCCATACAGTGGCTTTGTTTGGCTGATTCTCAATGTTGCCACACCGTTTACGGCCTCTCCCCTTATCTGTTGTTATACGAGCACGAGCCTAACCGTAAGTGTGTGTGTGGTGTGTGCGCTCTGCGCATGTCTCATCTGAGTATATGCGAGTGCTTGTGCTTGTGCTTGCTTCAGCTGACTGCGACTGCGAACAGCTGATCGTAAACACAAAATAATCCTACCCCATGCCCAATGCAGTCTTAGTGCACTTGGCTGAGTGCAGCTGCACTCAATCTTCCAACTGCTTTGTTAGATTCTACTGCGTCTTTATTACAGGCTCAGCATTTCTCTCTTAATACTCTGCACACTATTAACTGTTAACTGGGTGACTTTAATAATACCCCCCTTCGGTTGCCATTTCAAGCTGAACTTTAAACTACGCTTACTCAACTCAATGCGTTGCCATTGCCTTTGTGTTAAACAAAGCAAATGTCGAACGGCAAGAATAAAAAACAAAACGGAGCTTTGGTTCGCTACGAAGTACCGAGCATGAGCAATATGAGTACTACTGACGATCCGACGAACGCACACAAACATACACACACACACACACACACTCAAATCAACGCTCAGCTACATATCTATTCGCTAGTGTGTAAATATCGTATTCAAACTCTGAGCGCCAGCTGCTTGTGTGACCTATCTGTGATAGGAAGAGCGATTCTAGCATTGACCTCATTCTATTCATAATCCGCACTCTGTGTACAAATGTACAAAGTGTGCCTATACTTTTGAACGTGACTGTTGGGCTTGTTAGGCGAACTTGAGCTCAATCGCAGTATCAGCAGTCGATTTTCGATGTTGTTCACAACATTTTGCAAGACAGCGGAAGCAACTATACTTATATTTATGTAAATATGTTTACTTATTTATTATTGTGTACTTATCATTGGACTATGATTGAGCATGGATGCCCTTTGAATCACACGTAGCATTTATTTAATAGCCGTTCAGACTAGGAATGGATATTGGAGTAACTGTAGTTGGGTAAAATATTGATTGAGTGAAATTTAAAATTTAATTTTTATGTCAATTGTGCATTAGAGGAAGCTTGTTGTTTTTATGTTTCCTTGTACTTTGGACTTTCAATGAGTATGGATCCCATTTCACTAAGACGACATCATGTGATTGTCGAAATATGTGATTAGGTTGCACATTCTTTCGTTTCATTTCGTCAAATGTATAATTCCGAGTGCTATCAGTTGCCGTGTGTTTAAGTGTTCCTTCTGTTTTCCTCCACTGCCTGCAGCTGGCTGTCGTTGGGTGCGTGGCAATTCAGGTCAGAGCTGCACATTTTCACACTTGATGAGCTGCCATCGTCGACTACCGACAACTGACAACCGGCACGTTGCGACAACGAGCAACTGCATCAAAGCTTTGCGAGTGCAAAACATTTGGCGGTGTGGGTTAAATCAATTGAACCTGTCGTGGTCGTGGTCGTGGTTGGGGATGCAGCCAAAAGCGGCTTTTGCATTGAATGTATTTGTGCATTGTATTTGTTCGACAGAGCAATTAAGTCCAACAGTCGTCTCCCGGTGCATTCAGGTGTTCACTTTCCTTACCTTCGAAGTTGCCACGTCACGACACATCCCTCCTGCTATACATATTATATTTGTCTAATCGCTTGTCGTGACTCAATGCACGCTCTGTCGTGATTGGAAAATTACTAACTTCATAACTGCAATCAATAAAAAACTGCTTAAGATTTTCGATATACATACAGAGCTCTAATCATCTAAGCATGTTTTGTTATTCTTAGATTTGTTAATTTATAATTTTTTAGCAATCTAATTAAGAATTAACATTAGACAGAACCTTATGAGTTAGGAACAATCAATTTAATTTTTAATTAATTAGAAAAAAAAACCGTTTTTCTTTTGTGATTTGAACGTTCAGAGCTTTTGCTGGAAACGCTATTTCATAAGCTTTGTGTTATAATGTTATCTCGCTTAGACACACATGAATTCAGATAAGAGAACCTATTCGCTTGCATACTGTGTGAGAAAGAGCCAACCTATGTGTCATTAAAAGCTTGCTAGAAAAGTGCTGCCCATTAGGCGGGCATTTCAAACATTTCGCACTGACTGAGAATTATGTACAAATTAGTTTCTGCAACCCAATGTTTTAAAGTCGATTGCTTTAGTTTTAAATAGTTTTATTTGTCAAAAATGAATTAACTTATAATTTCCCAAAATGAGTTAACTTTAATTACTTTATTATTGAACTGGTTGATTTTGTAAATCATGGAATTCCCCTCATTCTGGCACTAAAGTCACGCTCACTGAACAATCTCGCTGTATATTTCTATCCTCGGCCGCCTCAAAGCGCCACCTGATCTGCAAAATTCAGGAGGACGCGCGAATTTTTCCGCTGTCTCGCTCTTGGTCGCTGTCGCAGTCGCCACTCTCAGCGGTATCTTCGTCTCCGCTGGCTCCCTCGTTGCCCCGGGCAAACAAGTGCCGAAGGCAACTACGCTTCACGTATAAAAAAGCGCACAGTGCGCAAAGTAGAAAGATAATACCCACGGAGCTGCCAATAATCAGAGCTCGCACTTTACGCTGCGAAGGTACATCGAGTATCAGTTCAGGGCTGGCTGCCTGGTGCGCATCCGATCCGACGGCCAGCACCTGTATCTTGAAGGTGGCATCCTCCTTCAGATGTCGCAGCTGATAGAAATTGTCAAAGGTTTCGGCGGTGCCGATGAGGAAATGCTCCGGCTCCTTCCACCAACGGACCGTGTACAAGCGCAGCGACTCGAGGCCTTGCAGCGGATGCTCCCAGTGGAGCAGCCAGCCTTGCGGATTGTTGATAATGCTCAGATTCCAAGGGGCACCGAGTCCACCAATGCTGGACGGTTGACTCTGTTGATGTGGCAGATGCTGGGCATCAAAGTCTTCGCCGCGAATGGGTGAAGCTAGTTACGAAACAATTGTTAGTTCATGATTGATGGAAGTACGTGTAGATGCTTGTGAGCGCCTTACGTTGGGTTTCGAAGCGCAATTGCTTGCTAAACATGCCGTCGCCATATTTGTCCTGGCTGAGCACCATGAACTCATACTCCCGCCCTGGCAGAAGGTGCTGCACAGTGGCCTCCATGACGGTCTTGTCGAGCACTCGCAGAGTTCGCCACTCTGGCGCATCGCTGAGTCGATACCAGACAGTGTACTCGAGATTGGGTCGCAGGTAGCCTGAGTAAGGGAGTAAATCAATTGATTTTGGTCGAAATTGTATGCAGTTGAGATCTCACCTGGCTGCCAACGTATTGTGATGCAGGTTTCGGTGCTGTTCGCCGTTAGGTTGTATGGCGGTCGTGGGGCAATGTTCTCAATCATTAATTCAGCTTCGGCCGTTATCGTTGCCGCTTCATTGGTCGCCGAGCATTCGTACATGCCCCGGTCCGATTCCACCAGATTCGTGATGGTCAAATTGCCGCCGCTAAAACTGTGCCGGTCCACTGCCAGGGCCTGGCCATCTTTCTGTGTGTGCGTGTGTGTAAATTAGTTAAATCAGAGTCACTCGTCGCAAAAATGCTGCACATGGTCGCCACTCGCTATGGCTTCACGACAACGGCACATGGCACACATGAATATTTCAAAAAGCAATCAAGCGTTTTACCAACCAGGTAGAGATTGCTACACTACCAGAATGCCAGACAGACAGACAGTGTGCCGTTATCCGACCATCTGCGAATTTGGTCAATAGCCAGATAAATTTCGAGTGTGCTCGTCTGTAAAGTATGTGCTACTCATTTCTGTATAGAACCAAACAATATCCTTGCTTGAAGTTAATTCAGAAAATCTATCAAAATTCCCTAGCTGTTTTGCTTGAAAATTGTACATCTGAAAGTTTTGTTGCATTCCAAGTGCATTATTCTATAGTATCTAATGACATTAAGCTATAATACTCTTCTACACTTCGAGTAGCAGGTACTGCCAGTCAGTTGTCTATTTTGGCAGTGGGCACAGTCTTTATAACAATGCAGTTGGGACTTACCCGACTCCACACAATGGAGGGCCGATTGTTTCCGTCCCGGTCGATGGCTTCGCATGGCAGTTCGGCTGTCTCGCCCAGTTTCTGTATGTAAATCGCCTTCGGCGTTACACTGAATATTGGTGGGCGCAGCACAATTACACTAATGATGGGCGAGGGGCCGTCGGTGCCGAGGTCATTGTAGGGAGTGCATGTGTAGCTGCCCGCATAGTTCTCGTTCACCTTGGAGAAGAAGAGGCTGCCGTTCATCTTGTAGAACACGCCGGGCACATTGTACGAGTCAAAGAGGAGGCCATCCTTCTCCCAACGCAGGTTTTTCAATGGCGGATTAGCCCGGAAATGGCAGTCAAGCACGGCTGGCTGTCCATAGGGCAGGTAAACTTCCGGCGGTGCATAAATAACCTTGGCCTTATCTGAGAGAGAAAGAGATGTATTATCATAAATTTTGTAGTTATGGCTGGGGGTGGGGGAGGGGGGCTTCGACTCACGCACATTGTATATTGAGAAAAGCCTTGGCCGTTTGCAGTTCGCCTTCGTTGTTGCGCACCTTACACTCGTATTCGCCCAGGTCGCTCATCATGGTGGGATCAATGCTCAGACTGCCATCGGGACCCATAAACGAGCGTCTGATCAGATCCTGCACTTCCTGCAGCAGCACGCCGTCCTTGTACCAAGAGGCCAGCGAACTGTCCGGATACTTCATTACACAGTGAAAGAACGCCGTCTGACCTTCCATGATGGTCTGATTAATGGGTGGGATTTTGATAAGCGAGCCACCTTGCACCGCCAGATGGTATCGCGTGCCATTGTTGCGTACACTTGGCGAGCGATTGGGGAAGACGATCTGGCAGTGATACCAGCCCTGATCAGACTCTCGAATGGCAGTTAGATTCGCAGACGCTTTCCCGTACTCCGGATGATGGCTGACGAGATGCAGCCGTCCATTGAATAATTCGTTTGTCGACGTTTCGTTCTCGAACCAAGTGAAAATCTTTTTGTTCTGAGAGCAAAGAGAGAACTCGATGAATGTTTAATTGGTTACTTGTTTATGTGTTAGTCACCAACAATAGTTTACGCCAGTTTCAAATGGAAATCCTTTTGTGCAGGTGGCGTTTGCTTAATGCGGGTAGCATTTATAAATTAGTCTATGATTTTGAATTGATAGTAAAATTACAATTTGTAGTTTGTAGTGTGTCGCATGGCAATAAATCATGCAAAAGTCAAGCACATTTGGCCGACTCACTGCTCGGCACAACGACGCACAAATGCAGTAAATAATTATACGCCCCGTCAGCCCTGGCAATGTAACATTTAACGGTACACACACACACACATGTCTATGTTTTGCGACTGTCTGTCTGTGGATGTGTAAGTGTGTGTGGGTATATATTTATTTACGTACATGGCACAGACAAAGACCACAAAGTTGTATCTATACGCCCAATATAATTTGCGCAAACACCCGCTGTGCTGAGCACACAGTCGATGTCGATGTCGATGTCGACGTTGATGGCGATGCCGGAATGAATGGCCGTGAAAGGGAGCCCCTCTCGTGCAATGGAAGAACGTTGACTGACCGTGTTTCAGGTCCAGGTTCTCCGCTCCTGGTCCACACCGTGTCGCAACATTGTTGACAAATTAAAATGAGCTCACGTGGGGCATAACTTTGGTGACACTGAACCGATTAAAATACAGAACTCATGTTTCTGTTATTATGATTATCCCTTCGATTTGGTCTGCATCTTATTTGGGAAGTCTTTTGTGGGCAGACCTTTCGCTTATCCCGTAATTTATTGTGTTCGCTTCGTTTTTTTTCTGTGATTCTGTGTTTACTAAACTATTATTGTTTTAATTAATGTTGAATAGATATGCCAATGTTTATTAAGCATATTTCACACGTTTATAGACAGATGCAAATTAATTGCGTTAGTGCAAATAAAATGAGTTTGCTGCACACAATGCAAATACGAGTATTCGCAAAAAGCGGCGTGGAATTAAAAATATTAAAATTCTGCTTCACTGGCTGCTGTTGCGGTTGCCATCCTTTATGTAATTGCCTTGACAATTAACGCAATTCAAATAGCGGTTGTTTTATTTTTACGCACTACTCAACTCGGAAGGAAATGCGTTGCCTTATTAAAAGTCCTTTGATTCGGTTATTTCGAGAATGAGGAATGTAGACAATAGTAATCCCTGATTCAATACGGACATGATTGTTTCATTCGCTGCACCTCCTGCTGTTAGGCTGCCAATCAGGCAGTCTGTCAGTCTGTCATTCGGTCAGTTATGCTGCCTTCCTCCTACGGATTGATCCAATAATAAACCGCATGCTATGGATTTGGTTGCATTCGCGACAGTGTTGCGTTATTGATAGCTGATGACCGCAAAGAGTGTCAGTCGGGTTGCAATTTGATAGTTTTAATTGTGTGCCACAAGTGTTGGTTGATCTATTGACATTATGTGTCGAGTGTTGCTTTAATTAAAATCGGCAAATACTCATAGATGACAAGTCTTTCTCTGTCTGTGTGTGTGTGTGTGTGTGTGTGTCGAGCTTTCCGGCTTTGGCCGAGACGAGCATCAATGTCAGGCAAAACACCAGCATCATCATCATCATCATCATCATCATCATCGCCAGTTTGTGACTGTGAGAAATGTTTTTCTCTTGATGCGATGCGTTGCATCATTTTCTACTGTCTACTTTTTGAACAACCAGACAGCAGTCGGGGATGCCAAGTAGACCCAAGTACACCCAACTGTGTGTCAACTGGCAACATCTGCTGCTGCCTCGCCGTACATTTATCAACATTATCTAACAAATTACAAACGTAACTTGATTTATCCGGTAATTTTTAACCGCTCGCCCAGGCTACTACGTGAGCAAAAATCGCGACTACGGCCGTGAAAAGTAGTTTTTGATTGCACACACACGAGTTTGCATTTGCATAAATATATGTTTTCTTTTTTTTTTGGTTTTTTTGGTCGCAGCCAAAGGAAACAGAACAGGAACAGGTTAAGGTTTCAACTCTCTCTCTGACCAGTCTCTTGTCTTGTAGCGCGGCTTGAGAACTGATTAGATTAGACCACATTCTTCTATTTCAGTGGCTTAATTAAGTTACCCAATTGATGGTGGATCAAATCACTCGGTTAATCTGAATGTTTGCTAAACTGTGTCACTTTTTCGGATCGCAGTTTGAGTTTCAACATTTTCACGCACAATTAAAGTGAATCTATAAAAAATGACATCATGACCCGTTGACCGAGTAGACTCTTATGCATTAATACAATACAATAAAACAGAATCAAGCCGAGTCCAAACTGCGAGCTGCGTGATTGTGTGTGTGTGTGTGAGTGTGTGTGTGTGTCTGCAGCAAGTGACAGCGAATTACGCAGCCAAGCAAATAGTTAAAAACAGTGGCGAACCAGAAAAGAGCAGACATTCCCCATTCCACAGATTTCGAGCATGATTTTGGGGCGTGTGAGTGTTGAGGCGATGAATAGTAATTCACTTGAATTAAATACAAACGTGCGCCGAGTGGGTGGCGAGCACTGCCCTCTGCCTCTGTCCATTGCCCATTGCCCATTGCCCGTTGGCCTTTGGCTGTGTAGTCGCGAATTGTGCGAATTCCTGCAATGAATTTGCAATTGAATTTAATTGCATTACTCACAGTTGTCAACAACAAAATGCCAACCAAATTCAATGCGATTCAATTCAATTGAAATTGATTTCAACTCTTTGCTTGCTCACTTTCGATCAGTTTGTTTCCTTTTTTTTGCCTCTTTGATGTCACACTTCAGATTCACACTTATCGAGCAGAGCGATAATTTAAAGTGTTTTCAATACTCGTACTGTGCGAAATCAGCGCACACGGGGCAGCGTGTTTAATGAACTTTAAAACACAGACACGCCCAATAAGCAGGACTCAACTCGACACACGCCCCAATGACTGCATGTGGTCGTATTTAATTAGTGGCCAGGGCCAAACCAAGCTCGACCAGCACAGCATCGGGAGGCAACCCTTTCCTCCCCCCCCCCCCCCATCATGCATGCAAGCCACCATATGGATGGAGGCAGAGAGCCCTTTTAATGAATGTGAGAGCGCCGCTGCTCTGTTGCACAGTTGAATTCTGCTGCAGCTAGCTACAGCTGCCACGGCAGCAACTGCAATTAAGACTAACCAAGCGCACGACATCCAACGTCAGTCAGTCAGACAGTCAGACAGACAGACAGTTGCCATTTACCAATTGGCGCACCAACGCGTAAATACAAAATATATATTCCTCATAAAATCATAAATTCGACAACTGCATTTGAAGGTGTGTGTGTGTGTCAGGACACCGCATGAAAAATAAATGTCACGAACATGTTTGAAAGCGCCACACTGCTAAAAAGCGAAACTATGCTATCGAGCAGTGATTTTTTGAAATGCAATTAACACACTCTGCGTATACGTACTATGGACATGTATTTCATGGGCTTGACTTACATCTTTGCTCCAGTGAACCACGTAGGAGATGGGGGAATCATATGGGAAATCTATATAGCAATTAAAGACGACATGCGAACCGACTTTGGCCTCCAGATTTGTTTGTTTACGATGATCGCGCGCACATGCCACACAGGATATGTTCATTAAGAGCGCCAGCAATGGCAGCAGCAGCAGCAAAAGCGGCAGCGGCAGCGGCAGCTGATGTGTCCCGCTCTGTCCCGCTCTCCACTTCGTCGTGAGATGGCAGCTACGAGTATTTACGTCTGTTCTTTTCTTTGACTTTGACATTTTGGTATGGGTTTGGGTTTGGGTTTAGAGAAGTGTCTAAGACTAAACGTAGATGCTGGCATATACTACGTATTTAACTTTGCACTCTTTATGCTTTCTCACTTGCACTTAGGGCTTATGTGGCCTTGTTTTGATTTGTAATTTGAGTATTTCCGCATTGTTTTTGTGAATCAGAACAAATTGAAGTCGCGCAAATGAAAGAAAACCACGTCTGATCAGTTTACATAATCGTGTCTGAAAACAAAATATTTGTTGTATGATGCTGTATGCTTTATGCTGTAGCTTTGTATGTTTGGCGCAACACTGAGGACAAAACTGAACGGGGTCGCGCACTCGGGAACTATTCTCGACGACTGCAGAATCGCTACTGACATATATGCCAGTGAAAACATGCGATCAAGAGGCGGAACGCGTTCCGTTGCCATCATCAGCGATGATTTTGACTAGAGTAGAACTAGCATATACGATGAGCACATATTACTCTATATACGAGTACTAGTAGAAAACTGAGCACGAGATGCTTGCACTATGCTCACTGTGCCTGAGCTGACGATGATGATCATCACTTGAGAGACTGAGAGAGACCTTAGCACACTCCACTTTCTCATGCCTCGAGGCTCGCAGCACGCCTTAATCTGACTTTTGACATACGCCCACAAATCGCAGAGGCGTTTGGCTTTGCCCCGTTCTCTTTGTCTGTGTCATTCGCAATTTGAAATATGCTCACAATTCACTTTCATCGACGTTTATCCACTTAAATAATTGGGGGTGCGCTCCGTCTCCGAAGGCGTCTATGTCTACTATTGTCATTGCATCTTTGCAATTTTTATTCGCTTAATTACTTAGACTTGCGTTGCTTGGATGGACAATAAACGCTATTCGATGCGCAGGCGTATGGGTTAAATGAATTACTCATACGACTCGTAGTCCACTTCAGTGTGTGAAAAGCTATGATATTATACTTGTAATTGGCCGACTGTGTACACACATATATGATAACATATATTAATTAAAATACAGGTCTACGCTTCCGGGTCATTGGGTTATACTCGTACTCGGTTGCAGCTGCGCCCAAATGAAAACTCAAAATTGGTTTATTTGATCAATTTCAAATTGTTTTTGTTTTGTTTTTTTTTTTGTATTTTTATTTGTATTTTTTGTAATTTTATTTGTTTAAAAATTTTGTTCATTTTGCTAATTTCATTTTATAATTGTGTCTTGTGTTAATTACAATATATTTCGTTCTAAACTGATTTTCCTTGTTCTTGTACGTTTTTTATACGCTGAAATGCTGGGGGAATATTTGTGTTCTTTGTTCTTTTGTTTTATCGGAATGGAAAGTTGTGGAAATCAAGCAAAAGTCTTGAAGAAGGTGCAGTTGAAAGTGAGGAAGGCAGATAGGAAAGATGTTTGGAAGAAGGGAAGGAATGATGAATGGAAAGAGTTCGTTTTAATTGTTTAGTGATAATTGTGCTTGGGCTTAAGATTGAATTCTTTCATTCATTAGACTTCTTCTTGTTTTGTTGTTGTTGTTGTTGTTTCTATTCGAGTCGAAATGTTGAAGTTGACTGGCTCACCTTGTCCAAAAATCAAAGTGGCAGACTAAAGCGTTAGATATACTTATGAGTAAATTAATTTGTAATTTATTCCTTTTACTTAATGTACATGCCATTTAATTCAATAATTTATGTTCATATAAATAATTGTATGCATATACTATATATTTATATATATGCATGTATATATATATATATATATCTATATATATATATGTTTTTTAAAGTCCTTCACTTTGCGTGTGTGTGTGTTTGTTGTATGTAAGTTGCTCTATTTTTCATCGTTCGCCTCCTTATCTTTCAATGTATTTCTCAATTAAAATTTAATAAGTACTTTAATACGCATGCTGTAAATGTTGTTTTGGGTTTCTTTCTTCGTTTTCATTATTTTCAATTTAATTTGGTTTTTCTTTAAAGTTTTTATATTTTACTTTCGATTAATTGGATTTTTCGTTAATGCTCAATTAATTCATTAATTGCGTTCTAGTTAACATTATGTATCAGATTATGTGGTAATGTATAGGTGTGTGTGTGTGTCTCTGTGTGTGTGTATGTGTATCTGTGTGTATCTTTGCCTACTCAATTAAAAAAATGAACTTTCTTTCAATATTGTTTGCAAGCATTTACAATTAATCCAACTCCATCAGCATTACGAGGAATTTGTGCAGTAACAATCAATTATCAATTACATACTCGTATTTGAATTTCAATTGCGATTTCTGTTTGATCAAATGAGAAACCATTGGGAGAAGCGTCTACTCAGCAGTGAAACTTTATTACACTTTCTCTCTCTCACTTCTGGAATATAGTAAAACACTTATTTAATGCGCTTAGAGCACAGACAGCTCTGGGGCTGGCTTACATAATTTGAACTATTTAAAATGAATCGAAATGAAATTGTCAGATGCAAACAAAAGGCAAGACAAATTATTGAGATCATTTGTGTCATGTTCTGAATATTTTGTTTGTATTAACTTTTAATTCATTTCATTTTTGTATTTTTTGTTTTTGTTTGCTGCTCAACGATTTGCTTAAACTGGTATTTATTATTTAGTTTATCAATTGTTTATATTATATTAGATATTATTATTATTATATATTTGTTAATGTTGTAATTTACATACGTTATTCACACGGCAATCGTCGTCCTCATGCATCTCGCGCTCTGGCAGTGTTTTGGCGTCAAGTTGTGTCAAACCATTCCGTACAATTTGATGTTCAGACAAGTTTATCATTAACAAGTACATATATGTATACTTAATAACTGAAAATGAAACTCATCAAGCATCTCTCCTCATCTCTTACATCTCTCGCCTAAGTAAAACTGAAATAATTGGGTTTCGAATCGCGATATAGAGAAGAATTTACCAAACACTAACTCCTATATGCATCAATTTGAAATCGTATATAATAAAATTTGATACGGCATTGATTGCCCTTAAATCTCTCTCAATTGAATTATACTACAGACTTATATCATTCATTCGAATTGGGTTTTTTTCTTTTATATATCGTATGTAGGACCTGCACAACGGGTACAACTCAAATATCAATCCTATCCATAGCCCTATAGCCCAGTAATTCTCCATTTCTATTCCTGTTTCGCTTGCTCTGCTTTTTTGTTTTCAGCTTCAATTAGTATTATTAGTTTAATAAACGTCAATTGTTTCATCTTCTTCTTCATTTTTTGTGTCTTGTTTTGTTTTATTTTGCTTGTTGGTTGGTTGGTTGTGTTGAGCGTGTTTATGGAATTGCTTGATAAAGGGCTCCTATACTCGGCACTGGAAAAAGTATTTCTGCTGTTTTGTTTTCATTCTCAATAAATGTACATATTATTGGAGTTACTTGTAATAATCTTCTTGTTATTTGTGTTGTGTGTAGCTCAACAGTAAACATATGTATATGCAGCAGTTATATGTATTTCACGTAATTATTTGGTTTAACTGATTTTATTGTGATAATTTCATAAAATTTCTGTAATTACGATTTTCACATTTGCATTTAAATAATTTAATTTGAAACAATTTGTCTATATATATTTAGTTTTACTGAGTTTTCATCGTTTATATTTGAATTTCTTTTTCAATTTCTTTATCAATTTCAACACGTCTCGTTCGATTTGTTTGCTTATCAAGTTTAACAACTAAAGACTTAACCTCTATATCTTGAATATCTTCATTGTTTGTATTAATTTGTTAATTAATTAATTAATTTACGTTAGTGTTAATGTAACATAATGTACGCTTACGTTTGTGGATTTCTTTTTAATTGATGTTTAACATATCAATCTGTGTGTTCGCTTCGTTACGCCTATATATTATATATATCTAATATATCATTTTGTTATTGTTTATAAATAATAATAATTATAATCATTTTGCATACACGACGTACTGTGTGTTAAGTATCAATTACATATTATATTGAGTTTTTTTTATAAGTAATATGTCCTCATAATTGCTATAGTTTTGTTTTAATATTATGCTTAAAGTTTGCTTCTTTGCTTTGCTTTGCTTTGCTTTACTTTCCTTCTTTTTTTTTGCGTGCCATCTTATAATGCTGTGTGTTCGATTAGTGCATTCCATTTTATTATATTTACAAAAATTGTTTTCGCTTTTTGTTGTTGTCTTGTATTATTCTGTGTTGTTCGTCTATCGTGAATATATTTCACAACTATCGTAATTGTTTACTTGCTTCTCTCTCTGCGGTTACCTAAATGGCTTCACACACTACTCGAAGTACTTCTAACTGCTTCTATGAAATGGGCAAGCATTGTTTGTACGATGTTTTTATTGCCGGATTGCAATTCATTGCGATATCATCTAATCATATGGTTTATGCGGTTGACTTTGATAGCACATTCAAACTGCTGCCGCATTCTTATACTGAATATCTGTTGGATATGCTTTGCGGTCGTCTCCTATTCACAGTCAACTGCGGTTCAGCAAACGCTCTCGATTTCGGGACCGCCTGCTCGTTGCATGGCCTTACGCTTTCGATATGCATAGAACTCTTCCCGCATGGCCTGCAGACGAGCTTCGACATTGTCATAGCGGGGCAGGCTGCGCAGCTTGCGGGCGGCTGAGGCATGCAACAAACTGCCGCTTAATGGCCCCAAAGTGTGGTGATAAGGCAAAGTCGCTGCATTATGTTGTTGTTGCTGCTGCTGCTGCTGATGATGATGATGATGATGATGTTGGTAGGGATGAGGATAGTGATGGGTGTCTATATGCAGATTGAGATCGTCGCGAAGAAGTCCGACTCCGACTCCGACTCCCGTTGGCGTCGAGGCGCTGGGCGTTGGTGTGGCAGGATCGAATTCGTAATGACCATCGACGCTGCCCACATCGACAGCAGGGCAAGCCTTGGGCAGATTATTGTCCGTGGCTGCGTTCAGTCTTGAGATCATTTCCAGCCAATGGGCCATGGTGTAGGGTGGTGTCAGGCCGGCCGACGGCGGACTGGGTTGCAGATAGGAATAGTGGTATGGCTGTTGCTGCAACTGGCCTGCCACCAAGGTCTGTGCTTGCGCCTGTTGATTGCCCGAGGCCGCAACGCTGGCTCCAAAGTACGCCGAGTGCTTGGGCGGCGATGGAGGCGCCCTATAGGGCGGCAGCAATCGCCACTCGCTTGTGCTGCCCGGATGATTGGAGGTGTTCTTCGAGCCAAAGCCACTGGAGCTGGATCGTGACTCGGGCGACGCTTCCAGTCCCACTCTGGCGCCGTTCGCTGTGCCTCGCAGTGACAGATTGAGGTCGGGCAGAGGCGAGAGCAGCTCGTGCTGCTGGCGACTGAAGAGTCTCGAGTAGTGACGCGGATACCAGCGAGTGCGCGGTCGATAGCTGTGGTATGGCAACTGGGTCTGATAGTAATTGCGCCACGAAGGCGGCGACGGCAGCTGCAACGGCACAAAGTGATCCTCGAGTGGATGCTGTGAATGCTGAGGAGGCTGCTGCTGCTGCTGGCGACGCGTCTCCTCCTGAATGGTGCGCAGCGAGGGCAGCTCTTGCGAGTGATAGCGATAGCGACTGAGATTCCCGGTGGTCCCACTGAGATGTGATGTGGGCAAGGAGCGTTCCGCTGAGTTGGGATACACCGTGCTGAGATCGCTGAAGTGCGTGTGATGCGTTGGATATGCGCCGCTATAAGACAGCAGCTGATGTTGATGATGATGATGATGATGGCCTGGCGTGCTGGCTGGCGAGCTGGAGAAGATGCGAGAGACGCGAGTCGGTGTGTACAGCGGGGGAGAGAGCAGCAGCTGCTGCTGCCCACTGATCGTGTTGATGTGCAGGGGTCCACTGTTGGTCGTGTTGTGCTGCAAGTTCCTGTAGATGTTGTGCGAGTTTGCGCTGTATGGACGCAGCACATTTTGATAGCGTGCTCCAGTTATAGCATCATCGAACTGCTGCTGCTGTAGCTGCTGCTGCTGCTTGACGGCGCCACCAATCTTGAGCAAGCCACCCAAACCCTGAAGGAAACCCCTGGCGGAATCTGCTGCGGACTGCAAGCTGACCTGGCTGGATGAAGCGACGAGTGGACGCCGCCAGGAGGCGCGAGCTGTGATGAAATTACGACGCGAGAGAAAGCCGCCATCGTCACTGGATGATTTCTGCGACACGTTGCTGTTCCTTCGCTCAAATAATGCGCCGTCTACGACATCAATGCTGTTCTCCAGCATCGACTGATCGTAACCGAGTTTAGTTCCATCTTGTGTGGAGCGTCGCTTGGCATCGGCATCGGCATCGCAGTCGTCGGGAAGATTGGGTGAGCTGTAGATGGATTGACAGTTGGTGCAGCGATCGGGTGGCCAAATCCAGTGCAGTATGGCGATAAGTATGGCAGTTAGACTTGATATTCGGGTTTGTTTGTACCTACATAGCACATGAGATGGTGCGATTAGTTGCCAGATAAATGCAGTAAGAAAATCGAAACATACAAATGAAGAGTAAGAAATGCGTTTAAACCGAAAAGCAGAATGAAACTGAGGCTAAAATCGAACTGAAGTTGGTATTGGTTTTAGTATAGAAAAGTTTGCTTACGATTTTGATTATGACAGGATGGACCTGGAACTATAAAAACGCTTTCATAATCACGATAATGTTCAGTATTGCTATGTTTAGATGTGGCAAAAGTGGTAGTAGAAGTAGTAGAAGTAGAAGTAGTAGTAGTAGTAGTAGTAGTAGTTATAGGTGCATGGCGTATACCAATCAATATGTTTTTGGGTGGATGAATGGACGCAAGAGCAAGAGACAGTTGAAGGGGGAAAGATCAATTTAGATCAATTTAATCGTGAGGTCGTCATGTAAGGAATTCGTCAGGCATTCCTTGCCATCATTTAGACGGTCGATACTCACTTTTTTAAAGGCACTTGACCAGAGGAAATTGAGCCCGTACTACGATTGTGCATATGATGATGATGATTATTGGCTGCAATGTTACGAGCGTCCGTTATCCTGCAAGCTACCATGTTGAACTCTGTAAACGTATAATTTCTACAATTAATTTGGCGTGCAGCGTGAGCCATCCTATCCGATAAATAAAATACATGATAGCAGCTAACAAGCACACACTATATAATGAGTACGAGTATGTATGTATGTCCGTATCGAATGTACATACATACATAACATACTGCACTACCATTTACACATTGCATTCCCCATATATATGTACGCGTATATATGTATATATACGGAGTACTGTTACATTTGCTGTTCCATTGTTATGAGACAGCTTCTCGAACTAGCACAAACTGGCATAACGCGACCCAGCTGAAAGTCAGCTCGATTATAAACCAAATAAGTAGAACTTATGTACTTATGAGAGCGAGAGCGAGATGAGAGTGAGAGAGACGGAGCGCGGTCGGGTCATTGGCACCCAAACTACATACAGTTTGAGTACATTCATACTTGTATGTGTACGACGCGACCAGTTTGTATGTATTCGAATTGTAAAGCAGGACATGGGACACGGACGTTATACCAATTTGCATGCTAGCCAGAGAGTCATCATTGACAACTCCAACAACTCGAGAAACAACATCAGCAACGGCAACAATAATAACAACAACAACAACAACAACAACAACAACATTATCATTGTCATTCGCGTAAACATCGTTGTTGTTGTTGTCATTGTTATATTATTGTGGTTGTAGTTGTTGTTGTTGTGTTAACATAGTTAAAAATTTAGCAGTTTACTAGATAATTACTAAGAGTACTGAGTACAGAGTAGTACAAAAGCACAGGCAACTATACACCCACACACACCAGTTAGGCCATTCTATGCTATGCTAGAGAGACTATGCTATGCAATTGTTAGTTTTATTTGTGGTTTTAGTTTAGCGTTTGCGTTTAGCTTAGTTTAGTTTAGTTTAGTTTAGCTTAGTTAATTAGGGTTGCAATTACATATGTAGTATTGTACAAGAGGTAACCAATTCAAAATTGCTAGACATTCTAATTTAGCTGGGGATCAAAGGGGAGTTCAAGTACTTCTGCGTCATTGAATCAACTAAACAATGCATTCGAGCAGGACCATATTTGGATTCGCATCAGCCTCATCAATTTCCCATAGGCTACATACATACAGATATGCGACTATACGAGTATACAAATGTATAAACGCATAGCATGTGCTCTTCGCAGTATTTTATTTAGGATCGGGCTTCGAAATGTTGGAAAAAAAAAACAATGACACATGAAATGGCTTTTGAATGGTCAGTTGAAAATTGTGCCAACGGAAGTAAGAAGTAACCAAGTAAGTGCAAATCAAGAAGAAACTGAAAACCGAAACTGATTGGTCAAAGTCAAATGCAAATGCAAATCAAATTAAAACCGAAAATAGAGCTGATTATGGTCGACTTAAACTTAAATAAGAGGAGTACCAAACAAAATTGATGACGAAAGAAATACTGTCAAGTTGCTGGCCAAAAGCCGACCGACAACTTGGGGGCTAGAAAACCAAATGAAAAGTTTTTTAGATAAACATTAAACAACGAGTGTAACGTGTTAAAGTTTACCAGTGAGTTCTTTTATTTGTTTTTGTGTGTGTTTCGACGTTCAGTTCAATATACGGTAAATAGTAATTATGAAGACCGTGAAATGATTTTTGGCCGCCTTTGTGAGTGTGCTTGAGAGATTTAAGAAAATGTGCATGGCAGACGAGACGAGTTCCTAAACGCTTTTAGCTTGATTTTTTGATTTTTATTTTGATTGATAATGGAATGGAATTATAGTACAGATATTCACTGAGAACGATTAATTCGCATGCGTTCGATTCATGAACCTGTTACGAGTACGAGAGTGAATAATGAAATGCGCACGTGCTAATGCGGTTGGTTGTTGCGTATGGATGTGTATGTGTGTGTGTGTGTGTGTGTATGTAGGTGTGATACTAAGTTATGTATGTATGTATTGGTTAGTTGGTACTTGATACTTGGTATTGGATTCTGGGTACTGGGTATTGCGTCTGAAAATAACCTTTAAGTTGTTGTTTCACTTGTACAGCTCGAATCTGTTGCACACACGACATCGATTTATTATGGATTATAAAAAACTTACCCAGTTGCTTTGCTTGACGTTGCAGGGGGCATAGTTGGGTAGCTTTTTATTATTATTATTATTATTTGATGTTTTCGTTCTCAGTGGAAATTCGTTCTCTTGCAACACCCCCAAAACAATTTGCATTCACAAACGAGACTCTGGTCACACTCAGGATGCCAATCAGCTAAGATTGGCCCAAAATCTCTCCCAATTTGCGCATACAATTGCAGGTTGTGCTAAGTGTCTAAGTGCCTCAGTGTCACAGTTGACACTTCAAATGCTACAATATTTGCAGCGCGATCATTTTATGTATGTTCTTTGACTTAAGATGCGGTTTTGCGGTTTTTTTTGTCTGTTTCGACATCGATTGTGGGCCTTATTTTACCATCTTTGTGCGTGAATTGTTTACAAAAAACGTCTGCCCAGTATTGTGCTATATATATATTATCAATCTCTTGTTCTTGTACATATATATATAGGTTTTAAATTCATATTCTATGGCTAAACACCTTTATCCGGCATGAACTCAGCCCTGGGCAGAAACAACGACGAATTGGCTAAGAACATGCATTGCAAATATCTTTAAGGGATAAAGGTGTTTCATTTTTGTCTGATTTTAATATTGTTTGTGGTTTTCAGCAGTTACGTTAATCATTTGCAACTTCTCTTCGCTCTTGAATTGTTTGCATGTGTATAGAACTCCTTTTAAACAAAAATGTAAACGCATTAAAATAATAATAACTAACTATTTGATAATAATTTCAATTTACACTTGCTTGTTTTGTACGCTTTTGATTTTGCAATGCATCATATTTCATTTTGCATTTATTTCTATTGACTTGTTGTTTGTGTTGTTCAAGTGTGTGGAGGTTTTACAAATCATACTATACAAATAATTCATTTAAATAACACATCATTAATTAAAAATGAACAAGCATTTTATGCTGGTAAATTGAAACAGAAAAGGCTTCAAACAAAAACGTCACAAAAAAAAAAGTAGACAACTTTCATAAAGGAGTCCCCGACATTTAAAATTTCCGTTCAGTTCATCGGCTGCATTTCATTTTGAAATTCCCTAATTAAAGGAAAATAACCATTTCAGATTCATTTCATATAGTTGCAGGTTGCACATGAAGCCAGTTTACGTTTAACTAAGTTTGCAACAACTATGTTGATATTTGTAATTGTACATGCTTTGGAATAGAATTTCAACTAACTTATGGAATCATAACAGAATGCTTTGGACGGGGGGAATTTGGTCTGATTAATACTGTATAAATTTAATTTCAGTATAAAACAATAAACAGTTAGTAACCAAGTCAAACAAGGGGATATAATGAAGAACTTAAACATAGAGCATTTAAAATATTACCAATACGTAATTGAAATATAATTTATTTGCCTATTAAAGGGAACCAGCGTCAGGTGAGGTCAGGTCAAGGCAGTTCAACATTACGGACGGGTTCAAGTTTTGAATGGAAAGCATATTAATTTCATTGAAAGTATAAATAAAATATAATGTAAAATTCAAAGGCCAATTACAAAATCAAGTTAGTTGTATATACATAAATATTGAAAATATTGTTTGTTACTTGTTTGAATTGAATTGAAAATTAATTCGACTTGCACACAACTACAACGGAAGAGTAAAAACAATTCGTCAGGCATAATTTGGCTAATTTGTTATCAAATGCCTTTTAAGTATTTGGTTTCAGTAAACAAACAATTTTAAATACGAGTATGTTTAAATATATCAATTTCAATTTCAATTTTAATATCAGTATAGATATTGCTTTCAATATCAATTTCAATTTCAATTTTAAATGCATTGTTGTTGTCGAAATAGCCAATGAGAGGTATGTATCGTAAGCCGGGGAACTAAACAAACTTTATTGAACTTGCAATGTCTTCAAGTACTGAAACAAAATACACATTTAATTAAGATTGTAATGCCTTAAAACATTCAGTTCGATAATTAAATATGCGCAAACATAAAAGGCCGTGTGGCCCAAGCAAAACTCATAAAAGCACGTCGAAAATACGAGTATCAACTACAAGTTAATTGAAAATGGGAAATACTATGGCCTTGACCGCAGAATGGTTATTGCCAATATGTTGAATCGTTTGCTCTTTTGCCACGTATTGGGGGACAAATCGAATCGAATCGAAACGAATCGAAAGTAACTGTAGTTGCAACATATACGTGAATAGTATATATTTTTAGTATTTTTAGTAGTAGCAGTATTTGTGGTGGTAGTAGTGGAAGATTGGTTCAAGTATTTTTTGGCGTAATTAGTATGTGGTAAGTTGTAAAGAAATTAGTAAGTTTTTGATGGTTGGTTTAGTTTGTTAGTTAGCTGAGCATAATTGCCAAATGTGTCACAATCATCGTCATAGTCAACAACAACAACACGAACAACAATGAAGACGAGGACGAAGAGTCATCGTCGTCATCATTATTATTATTGTTATTAGTTATTTTTTTGTTCTTTGCTATTTGTTATTCTCGTTATGATCATCATCATCATCATTATAGTCATTAAAAACCATTTCAAGTGTGTGTTCAGCTTTTCGCCTCAGTGTTACCTTTTTCCTGTTTTCGTCGTTTACGTTTATTGCAAATTTTTACGGCACAAACCGATAAAATGATCGCAACAATAAAAAACAGGATGCCCCCAACGACGCCGGCTGTTATAGCTTTATGTTTGACACGCGCCGGCACCGGGAATTTCACCTCATCGCTCGACTCAAACGATTTCTCCGAGTTGGCCAGCACACGGAAATAGTAGGTGCGACCGCCCACCAAGTTCTTCACCAGATACTGCGTCTCCTCCGGTCGTATCTGGCCGCGATTGAGCGTCTTCCATTCCGCATCCGTGCGATATTTAATGGTATAGAACTTGACGATGTGTGCGCGCTCCAACGGCGACTGCCAAGTGATGAGGAAGCCATTGGAGATTTCCGTCACGGACACATTACGCGGCGGTCCAGGCTTCGGTCCTGTGAAACGCAAACGAAACAGGACAGAGTATTAGGACATGTGTGAATGAATAGTGCGATTAGCCTTATACAAAATCATGTACAGATTTGATTATACCCGCTACCCTTATGGTCGAAGGGTATTATAACTTTGTGCCATATTTTGTGACATATTTTATATGTGGTTGTATATTAATACACCAAATATAATTCGAGCAGACTCCACTGTACTTGTTGAATTTTTGATTTTACCTAATTACATATGAATATAGGGTATTTTGTTAGCCTTATGAGCATCATAAACATTTTACTTGATCACCTTTTTTTTGTGGCACAGATGTATTTATGAGCGCACCTGAAATGTGTATGTGTGTGTGTATACATATTTTTATTCAAATTTACATGTGCACACATTGTGGTTTTACTTTAGCATAATTCCCATTTTGATTTCTCTTTACAAACCAATGTTAAGTATTAAATGACACTTGGGACGTGAACCTATCGCAAATTGGTTAGCAATTTCTAAGTATTTATTATGTAGACTACTTCGTTAAGCACACTCCTGCATCCTATGCAAATGTCCCTCGCGATGTTATGAATATAGACAAATTAAAATAGCTTTAAACATGATTTATACATACTCGTATATGGCTTGCATGTCATTAAAAAGTACCCTTAAGTCGAGCGAGTGCTGACAGTTGTCTAACATCGCTTCTCAAAATGTCAATGGTGTCTAAGGATATTAGAATTCGTGGCGCATACACACACACTTTAATTTTGATGGCGGGGTGAAAAGGTAAATGTAACAAAAGACAGGAGCAGGCAATAAGTGGAAGCCATTTATTTAACCAAGGCACAGCTCGGTATGACGTGGTGTGTGTGTGTTGTTAGCAAAACGTTAGTGAAAAATGCCACGCTTATTATTTATGCATGTATGTTAATTAGAAATGCTTTTAAAGAGCACTCAAGAGATTTGAAAGCGCATATATCAAAAGTTGATTATGCGCAATGCGGCGACGGCGGCAGCAGCGGTCGCTGGCTGCAGTAAATGAGCAAAAGAGTTTTGCCTGCCTCCTCCCTCCTCCCTCCGCCTCTTCGTCTTCTGGTTCTGGTTCTAATGCTCGACGTGCCGTACTGCTTGTCCTTCGTCTGGTATCATAAAAAAAAATACCCACAGATTTGACATAATATAAACGAGACAAGTGACAAACATATATTTATAAAAAAAAAAAAAACGGCGAAGAGAAAACGCAAAAAAAAAAGAAGAGCAGGAAAAATGCCACGCCACACAGAGGCCATAGGCGAAAGGCAAAATGAGAGATGGGTTGACTGTGGAGACTGGGGAGACTGTAAAAATGTCAAGGGTAGACAGGGCTACACAGGACTACGCAAGGCGCACACAGACTCATCGTACACATACACAGGCATCCACCATCTACGCCAGGGGTAAGTAAATGTTATTTATGGCTGAAGCAAGTTGGAACTGGCATCAGCTACAGCTACAGCTACAGCGTCAGCATCAGAAGCTTATCCGGCATGAGCGGCCCACCAAGTGTGGGTGAGTTAGAGGCAGTAAATCTGCAGTCTGCAAGGAAATACTCGTAAAAGGCATTACTTAAGCGCATTAAAAGGTACGCACACACACACACACACACACACACACACACACGCATACTGGCACACGACTTGCAACAGCCGTAAAATGTCATTGTAAACAATGCAAAAGCACAATGAGTGCACACTTTACCCTTACGAACAGCTAAGAGCTTTGAACTGGTAGCAGGAATGTGCAACTCGAAGTTGCAAACTGTCGGCGGGAGAGAGAGAGACAGGGAGAGAGCGAGGGGGCAAAGAAATGGTCATGATGTGAGAATTCAAAGGCAAATGGCCATAGCTGAAGCTAGAGCGCAAGATGCAATTGCATCTGCAACTGAAGCACTTGGTGGCAGCAACGGCAGCAATACAATAAGTAAACAAAGGAGCAACAATGGCCGAGAAATTTCAAATGTAATTGCTTTTTCAAGTCTGACGCCCACTTCGAACCTTTGCATTCACATTCACATTCACATCCACATCACAGTATGAGACTTGTACATATTCTCATACAATTTCATTTCATTCTTTCATTATCACGTTTGGTGGACCTTCACGGAATGAATATGTATAGCTTTGTGGTGTGGTATAGGATCGTAGCTTGAACTGAAACAAACATGGGGAAAATACATTTTGAATAAATTGGATAATAATACGAGTACCTTGCATTCTCAACTTGGGTGGCGAATAAACTATCATGCCTCTCGAATCGGTATGAAAGTAAATGTCAAAATAGGCTAAAAGGTCTGCAAATAAAACAGAAAACAGAAATTGCAACAAAACAAAACATATTCAAATTCCAATTTTAAATGAAATGCAAAAATAAATGCCAAAATAGTATATGCCAATGCCAGATTAATTGAATGCCGAGCGAGCACTCTTCAAGAACCCAAAAAATATTGAAGTTGAAAATTGAGTGTGCAGGTTGGAAATAAAAATAGTGCAATTACCCAACAAACCAAACATATAGATGAGTTTTCTACATACAATACATAAGTGAGCTTAAACAAATAGCAAAAAGCGACAAAATAACTAAAAAGAAGAGAAACAAAGGATTGCCACCAAGTCTTATGTCGGGTATTTGAGGGGTTTGTTCATCATCGGAAATCCGCCCGCTTTAAAACCACTGAAAAACTAACTCACGTGAAAAATCGATTAGTTGTTTACCTTGATGGGTGGCTGAATAAAGTATGTGAAATATATTTACCAAGGAACATACATATATGGAACAATGTAACATTGAGCATATGCTGTGTGAGCTATAAGTATAATAGTAGGATTTTAACGCAACAATTACGCATACGTCTGTGTGTGTGTGTGTGTATGCTAGATGTATGCGAATAATGTTGGCAACAAAATACGTGAATGTATGTGGGTGTGTTACTGCGTGACACGGGCACGGATCAAAAAAACAGAACAACAGAAAAAAGCTGGTGCTCTGCAATTATGACAGTGAAATGCATTGAATATTCATAAATTCGTAACTACGAGGAAAAAGTGTGTGGTAGTCGGTCGGCGAGTGTGTGTTGTATTAAACGTAATCAGCCTTGACATGATTTCCGGCTGCTCTTGTTGTTGCTTTATCTGCTTTCTTTTTGCGTTGTCTGAAAGGAAATTTGTTACTGATCATGTGGCGTTGTTGTTGTTGTTGCTGTTGCTGTTGTTGTTCGCTCACTGTTGTTACCAGTTTACGTTGTTATTAATTTTTAAGCGTTACGACGCGAAGGCATAAAACAACAGAAAGGCAGCAGTGAGCATGCGACTTGGCGTATACGTATTTTGTATTTCGCATGGTGTATGGCGTATGGCGAATGGCGTGTACACGGGGCGTATGGGGAATGCCTCGCTCGCATACGCACACTCGTGAGTACAGACACAAACACAAACACACACACATACAAGCGCATAAATTGCTTTACGCGCGAGGTTGAAATATGGTTTTTATGCAGGATTTACAAAAACGAAAAAACAAAAAAAAAAAAACAAAAGATTAATAAAAAAAAAACATTAAAGGAGCAGAGAAAAAAGCCAAAAGAAATATTATTTCTGTTTGTTGTTTCTGCAGCAATGTTAATGACAGTTGTTGTAGCCGAGGCTGTTGTTATTGTTGTTGTTGTTGTTCTTGTCGTTATTGGTTGGCTGGTTGTTGTTCTTGGTTGTTGTTATTGTTGCTGTTTGGGTAGCGGCTCTTCACCGTGGTGTTTAGCTGCTCTGGGTCATATGAGGCGAAAGGATGTACAAGTATTGTGTGAGTGAACGTGCTGTGTGGATGGATAGATGGCTGGAACGATGGATGCGTGGTTGGATGGTTGGCTATGGGATGTAGGTTGTAGGATGTAGGATGTAGGATGGTCTGTAGGTGTTTCGCTACAAGCGCCAAAGGTACACACGTACACGAAATCCAGGGTTGCATTACACAACACACAACACATTTGGATATTAGTTGACGCTGCTATTGTTATTGTTGTAGTTTTATTTTTTTTTTTGGTGGTGTTATTGTTGTTGTTGTTGTTGTTGTTGTATATGTTACCGTTGGCGTAAGCGTTGTTGTTACTGTTGCCACATTGCCATACTTGTCGTCGTTGTACTTGTTGTTGTTGTTATTGTAGTCATTTTGTTGTTGTTTAACATACGCGTGCGCCAAACGCACCGAGATACACATACAACTACACGCAGAGACAGATACAGTTACAGATACATTTACAAATGCAGAGCTACAAACACAGGCACATACAAGGGACACTAATACGAGTATAATAAATACGCTAAATGGGGAAAAACACTTACATATGCGTACGCAAGTGTGTGAGTGCGAGTGTGTGTGTGTGTGTGTGTGTATGTGTGTGGGTGTTTTTGCGACTTGTGTGTGTGTCGTGTCGTATTCTGTTGTGTTGTACTTTGTGTGGCGTGTGCGTGTGCGTGTACTAGAGTACAAGAACATTTGGTTGGGCGAGGAGTATAGGTGGCCTCTACAGTAAACGATTGAGCGAGCGAGAGAGAGAGAGAGAGAGCGAGTGAGGGAGAGAGAGAGAGAGGGGAATGAAGAGAGGAAGATAGGGGAGTAAGGCCGGGCCAGACTGAATGTGGTACAGACACAGAGGCAGGGAGGCAGAGGGTAAAGTAAAAAATTAACTATTATCGCAAAACGGTTGGAAAAACACGCAGCCACGATGGTATTCAAATTGCCGCACCTACACACTCTGCCCCAATGGCAGCAATGGAGAAAATTGAGAAGAAGGGACGGGACAGGGATCGTCTGTAAGTCTGTTTGTTGCTTGTGTTAAATGTGGCTCGGCATTTGGTAATATGCTTGTTTAAATTACGCCACCCAGCCACGCCACTGTTGCTCTTGTTTCACTTGTCGTTATTGTTGTTGTTGTTGTGCTGTTGTGTTGCCATTTTTGTTGACGTGGGCGTTGTCATATCGACCGCACGACCTGTGCCACACGACAACGACGACAACACGTCTGTGTCGGTTACTCTGTATGCGTACACACACATGCGTGTGTGTGTGTGTGTGGGGTTTGTGTTTGTGTTTGTCAGCGTGGCGCACAATTGTAAAAACAGTTCAATTAATTTAAATAATTAAATGTGGGACAAACTGTTTTAATTACGTTGCGTTGCAAAAAGCGGAATAACGCGCTATGGCTTATTCACCTTACACACACACACACATCCACTCTTACACCTCAATGCCCTCACATACACAATGTACAATGTACGTACACACATCAGTTACGAGTGTGCGAGTGCAGCATGAAAATGTAATATTCACTTTCATCGCCTCTCTCGCTCTCCCCCCCGCCAAGGAGACGCACATGTGCCGAGATATGCCCGAGGGACTTGGCGCGAATTTAGGGCGTGCGTTGGCAGCCAATAACAGTGGTGAAGCCAAAAGTGGAACAGACCCAGGGATAGTGATATAGAAGACGGGAGGTGGTTCGTTGGGGGAAGGGGGGTGGGCCTGGGAACGAAGCTGGAGAAGCTGGCTTCCTCTGTTGCTCACTGTATATAATTGCTTCGAATATTTAATTGTTGTTTTTCGACGACTACCTTTTGCCGTAAGCTCCGTCATTTTTTGTATTTTCTCGGCGTACCCATTTGCTGTGGTTTTTTTTGTTTTGTGCTCTGCAAGGTGTGCGCGGAACTGGCAAGGGAAACTCTGGGGAGCTCTGGGGGAGAACCGAGCGAAAGTCGCTAGCCTGGAAAATTAAATAAGCTTGATGTGGCAGCCATTTTTCGCTGGCATCTACGTTTTGAGTCCTGCCTTATATTTGACTTAAATCTGAGAGTTGCAAATAAATACATCATATGCCCACGTTTTCAACGCTGAGGGACTGGTTAATTTTCTATCCATTACGTTGTCGTAGACTTTAAATTGATGCTCACAATAGCGTTTCGTATTTGGTTTTAACATATCGTACACATAACTATAGGTATAGGTATTGTTTTGTTTTTTTTTTTTTGGTTTGTTTTTATGGTAGATTTATGGTAGTTGTCTTACCAGCTTCGTCTGGCATTGGCTGAAATAAGTGATCGGGCGGTTGTGTTGCAGCCTTGACATTACGTGGCGCTGCCGGAGCGTCTTCTATTGAATTTGAATTTTTGCCTTGTGGGGGTCACCAGCAGCGAGAAAAATTCAAAATTCAATGCGCGATTGAGTTTTTGGCAATTGATTTGGTTTCGCATGATTAGTATGAGAAAGTTAATAACGAGAGTAGCGTTTTTGGTTTGGTTGGTTGGTTGGTTGGTTCGATGGAGATCGAGATCGAGATCGTGAGAAAAGAGAAGAAAAAACGAGAGAAAACAAGAGCGTTATGTTAGAGCCAATCCAGATTAACGAGACTCGCGTCTCAATAGTGCATAAAGTTTGTTTGTATGAGAATGTGCAGAACGCTGATCTAGCAACGCGCAATTTGAACAACTGCAGCAAACCCAAAAAGGAAATAGGAAAATCAACGATGGAAATCAAAATCAAAACCAAAATTAAAATTCAAAACCAAAGCTAAACACTAAACACACTAAACTAAGGAATATGGTAGAAACAGGACACTCACCCAGAGTACGCACAGTCATCACTTTACTCATCATGCCATCGCCGAGGACATTGCGCCCCACCACCTGGAACTCATAGCTGGTGCCGGAGGCCAAGCCATTGATGGTTACCTGTGTGCTGCCGGACGGCGTTACCGATATCGTCTGCCAGTCGTTGACCCCCGCCTCGCGATACCAAATCGTGTAGTCCTGCTTGTACTCGGAGCCACCACTGTAGCCAGGCAGCCACTGCAGCGTAATCGACGACTCTGTGGCCTTACCCGTGATGTTGTAGGGCGCATGCGGCTGTGTGCCCTCGATGACCAGCTGGGTGACGGCCATTAAGGTGGCCACCTCGTTGGAGACCACACATTGATAGTACCCAAAGTCGTCGCGGCGCAAATTCTCGATGGTAATGTTGCCGCCAGAGATTTTGACCCGATTGCGCTGTGAGTCGGAGAGTTGTTCGCCCTCCTGACGTTGCCACTTGATGGTTGGGCGCTCGGTGCCCTCCGCCTCGACGGCATCGCAGTGCATCTCCACGCTGTCGCCGACCTTGCGTTGGTAAAGTGTTTCCGGTTCGACGGTAAACGCCGGAGGCTTGCGAACCAGCACTTCCATCACGCCCGAGTCGCCCTGGGTGCCCTGTGCGTTGTACGGTGTGCACGTGTAGCGTCCCTGATGGTCCTCGTTGACGCGCGTAAAGAGCAGCGAACCGTTGGCCATTACCACGATGTCTTTCATCTGATAGGGCTCCAGCAGACGCTTATCCTTGGTCCAGGTGACATACTGCAGCTGCGGATTCGACTTGATGTAGCACTGCACAACGCCGGCCAAGCGAAATGGGAGATACTGCACAGTTGGCGTGAAGGTCACTTTAGCAGGATCTGCAAGAGGATGTCACATTTGATTTAAGCAAGTTGAAAAGTTGACAAGAAAGTCGTTGTAGGTTGGTTAAGGGATTTAGAAAGTTATCATCTTACTCACATTCAACACTCAGGTAGGCCGAAGCACTTTGCGGATCACCAATGCCGTTGGTCACTTCGCACAAATACTGGCCAGAGTCGTCGGCGCTGATGGGGTTGATAATAAGCGAGCCATCCTTGCGAATGGTGACACGTGTCTCCAGCGAAGCCACCTCACGCACTGGAGAACCCTCGCGGAACCAGCGCACTGTGACATTGCCAGGCATTGCCTTAGCCTCGCATGAGAATATCACTTTTTCGCCCTCGAGTTTCGTTTGGTTGGTGGGCGGCACCTGTGAAAGTAAAGCAGAGAAAAAGAGAACACACAGCACAGGTTTAGGATGATATTTGCTTAGAAGGAGCATGAGGTTCTGACATATGCAGACTAAAGACGCGTTTCGATTGTTGACTGTTGACGGTTGACTGTTGACTAATTCAAAAAACATGAAGCTTGCGTTTAAGATGCGTTGATTATTATGTAGAACTAACTTTGCGGTTCACCTGATCCCAAAATTTACAATGTCTCTAGTAGTCACAATGCATGTTTCTCGCTTGACAGTATATTTTTTCTTTCCTGTCTTCCTGTCATCGATACTACCTCAAACCCTCGGTTCCCCTTTGGGAAATAACAAGCAAGTATGAAATGTTTTTTCTATCTGTGCCCTTCCTCTTCCCTACTGGCATTGACAAGTTGTCAGTCAAATGTCAGCGACAACATTCAAAACCATTCCTTCATTTCGATCTGACTTTGGTAATTGCATGAGTGCATTCTGCTCATCTTCTCGATTTATTCAATAGTCCCCCCATTACTTTGGGACAACTCGATTGAAAAAAGTCTGTCTTCAGTTAGTTTTTAGTTGTGTGGCTTGAGTGATGTGGGTTGACAAAAGGATATTGCTCAACGCATACATATTCCAAAATAAATTGCTTGTGAACTCAACTCATATTTAATTTTGCGATTCAAGTACAAAGCTATTTTGATAATCAGTTGCTAAAACGGGAACCTGAATCTTCGCATATTTAATATGAATTGCTACTGGCTCTGCAATTGCTGTTTTCTGTTCTAGAAAAGGTCAAAAATTTAAATCCTAATGGCTTAAACGTCAATATTTTATGGCATGAGGCCATGTGTGCATGTGTGGTGTGGTTGCCTGACTTACTGTAAATACCCGAAATGCAAATACATTAGCGAATGGCGCACAAAAGTATGCTATTCATATTAGAAGGCAGACATTGCTTGAACGCTTGAACGTGCATGTGAGTGTTTGTGTATGAAAAGGAGGGAGGAGGCACTATATGAATGTTTGTATGTTTGGCAACACGGGCGGCTATTTGTATGTTGTAAATAGTAAAGGCGGAAAGGGAGTCGGGGAGTCTGACTCAGGCTGGACGAATGACCATGTCAAGTGTACGCTCGCCGAGACCCTTTTCGCTATGGGTTTTTGCCGCTGTTGGCACTTTTTTCGCTTGCAGTTGTTGTTACTGGCAAACGAGGCTGGACGAATCCCAAATGCGGGCGCAACCAGCACAAAGGTAGCACCGACCGCATCCCGCCAACCGACTCATCGACCAACAGACCAACAGACCAACAGACCAGCAGTCAGACAGTAACCCCGAATGCAGAGCACATAAAAAGTTGCACACTTGTAATACTTTTTTTTTGCTCTCTTTAGTTTCTGTGCTTTCGGATCTGGGGTGTGCTCTCGTTGGTAAAGTGCAAATGTAAGGCCGCGTTTTGGTCAGAATTTTTTGTGTTGGCCTGAGCTGATGACGATTCCTGGCTGACGGTCTCGTCGGTCCATGGGCGGATTGGTCGACTAGTTGGAATGGTTTTGTTTGGTCGAGTACGTGCGAAAATGGCATGCCTGAGAATGGTTTGGATTTTGATCAGCACTGATGGTTTCTGATGTTGGCTGTGAGTTTCTGTTTTGCTGTTTTGTTATAATCCAGCGAAAGGAAAAGAAAACATTTTGGATGATTAGTTTGCTTTGAGTTCGGTTGTTTGTCTGTTAGGCGTTGGGCAAAGCTTTTTTGATTTGTTTAATGGTAAAGCGCTTAACAGATTATAAGATAACTATTATGCAGAAAATGCACGAAAAGAGAGATTATGAACAAAATTTGAAAACTTACTCTTATAGTAAATTTTTCATAGATGCCGTTCATTTTGGATTTAGTAAGCATATTTTTATTTGGTGCCGCTTTGTCCTTTTTTAATTGTTAACATAGTTGGAGAATTGTTTAATTTAATTGTGTTCGTGTGTAGAAATTATAGGGAAGATTGTGTTAGAAATTCACTGATTACTGTTTGTTTTTTTTTTGGTGGTCTTCTGTGCATACAATGCATACCCGATTTAATAGATTTAAAAATACAACTATGTCAACCAATGTCTTCTAGAGAGAAGGGTGTATTTTTTGATTTAATGTCGTTGATTTAATAAGCCTTATGCAATCATTTAAATTTGGTTGGATTTACATCTCTAACTATTTGATAATATTTGTTTAGTTATTTATCTGATAATTAAGTCATTTGTTTTATAGGTTTTTACCATTATTACAGCGCCACCCGCAATTATAACACGGGCCGTATGGGAGACTTGCCCCTCACCATTGCGTGCAATGCAAGTGTATTCTCCAATGTCCTCGTGGCGAATGGTTGATATCCGTAGCTCGGTGCCATCGTTGAAGATGCCGACCGTGGGCGAGGGATCAACCGGATTTGCGTCCTTGTACCAAAGAATCTCTGGCGTTGGTGTGCCATCGGCTTGGCAATTGAGTATAATTGAGTCACCTGCAAGAAACAAATAACGCAACCAAGACAACGACACAATGCACAATGGCAAATTAATAAGGTAAGTGTTGGCAATTGTTACGCTTCTCGCTCGTATGCCTAACATTACTATTCTACTACTGAATGCAGTGCAGTAATACGAGTATGGCTATAAAAAACTGAAAGAAAATTGCATGCGCCCGCCTGCCATTTGCATTACCCGTCTTCCGGCTAACGGTAGTAGTTGTTGGCTCGACCTCCTGCTGCATGCATCTGTCTACTATATATTAGTACTGAGTACTGTAGTTGTAAGGAACAGCGCTCCTTACTGTGCTTTGTCGGCTAACTACCCGCACTTGGTGCTGCCATCGCCATTTGTAGCAGACAATGGAGCACAATAAGGCCGTGCATTGTTGTTACTTTACTCGTTATTCGTTGATTCCACCGTTGCCGTTGTCGTTGTCGTTGTTGTTGTTATAGCTCTGTTGCTCAGCTTTGTGCCGCCTCAGTTGGCTGACAAACCATCAGGGCTGTCTGATTTATGCGCTGCAGCGCCATTTTCTCTTGACGCATTTCCGGCGCACCCGTTGTCTTTTGTTTGGCTTTTGAATTGTTCTATGTGTGTGTGTGTGTCTTGGATGCCACTTGGATGCTGGCTGTCGCAATGCTGAGTGGCTGCGCGTAAACATTTTAACTTTGATTAAACGACGGAAATTCGATTTGGTCTGCGATTCCACACGAATAAAGGCTCATCGATTTTGTCGGGCATTGAGTATTCAGTATTAAGTACCGATTGTTGAGTGTTCGGGGCATTCGCCGAAAGATGACAAATGAGAACACATAAGTAACAGTAGCTCAAGCACGCGTATTCCCTGTGGACCCGAGTTGAAAAGTATGCCATACTTTTTACGAGTGCGCACCATTATGACGCATGAGTGAACGCTGGGCGATGCGATGGGCGGTGGGCGGTGGGCACCGTTTGCTCGAGGCCCCGGGGTCGGGCCCATAAATAGACTCGTAGCTCATTTCAAGGTGACAGACACTGCAACAAATTGTCGACCATTTGACACAGTCAAAATTGGGTAGAATTCTCGAGGCGACAGCAGGAGCGAGGGCGACGGCGAGGCAAACTCAGGCAATGGCTTGAGCTCCTTCTCCACTACACTTACTCTAGGAAACGTCATTTATTGCAAATAACACTGCAAAATATGAGTCAACTCGACTTTGACAATCTTACTGACCTTTCGGCGAGTGGAGTGAGGGTGTCATTATTGATGACTTTGTCATTTAACATTTTTGTTGAGACTCACCTAAATTAACATATATAATATCCTCTGGTGTAACACTAAAGCGCGGCGGTGCATGTACATCTAAGTGGAACCATGTACCATTCTTATGTTGCTTGGGATCACGGTTCAGGAATACGACCTTGCACTCGTACCAGCCCTGATCCGACTCTCTGATGCTCGTCAAGTTGAGTGAGGCGGAGCCGAATGGCGAGTCCTGCGATACACGTGACACGCGCCCCTTGTAGCCCTCTTCAATGTGTTCCGGGTAGCTCTCGTACCAGATGTAGATGGGCAGATCGGAGCCCTGTTTTTGTGCGGTGCATAGAATTGAATTGAAATTGAATAGTGAGTACAGACAGAGTTCAAGATTTTCGTGTGGCTTCGAGACGATTTGATTAGATAGTTTTGCATTGATTTACATACTGATGTACGAATTTATGACATTGACTCAACTTATGCTAAAACATTTTTACATATTCATAGACAAAGTATTTACATAAAATGATGCCATATGTTAAACAAACAAAATGAATATTTACAAAACAAGGTGGATAGCTAAAACAGTTAGTTTAGAGCATGCATTATCTTATCTGGAAGGATGCAAATGCATACAGGTGTAGGAATGTAAATCTAGTAGAAGGGTGGGTTTGCAACACACATCGAAGCTGTCGAAAATAAAATTGAATTACAACAGACCCAACACTTGCAATGATATTGGGAAAGTCATCATCAGGACGAGGGGTTACATTTTGAAAAACAAAGTTAACATGGGACAATAAAAAAGTCATCACGTTAACGTGTAGAAATTCCGCTGCCAACGAAACGTTGTCTGTCTCTGTGAGCGAGAGAGAGAGAGAACAACTAAAAGAAACATTTATGATATGCAGACGCACACGGTCACATTTTCACTATCAACAAGGACACACTTGGTAACATAGCTGCAGCAGCCTCAGCCTCGCTGTCCTCCCCCGTCCCTCACTATTGCATAGGCGTTCAGTTTGCATGGCCATCAACAGCAACAGCAGAAACAACTACAGTTGAAGTGCCAGCGTATCCTGGCAACAATAAATCATGTGCGAACAACTAAAACAACAAAGCCCCAGCTACGGAGAGATACATTTGAAATTCTAGCTTGAGCTGATAAAAAATGTGCATGCAAAATATTTTGAGGCAAACTACAACAATTGGGGTCAACCTACAGTCAAGCTCTCCCACTCTGTCAGTTTGTCTTTTGTTTATTTATTTGTTATTTGTTATTCGCAACTGGCAGCAGAGAATGCAAAATATATTGAATGTATCAGGGACTGCAGCAGCGCATGTGGATTTAGATGAACTCATGCAATTTCTTTCGCACGACTTGGCCACATCAAGTATCGCCACTTGTAACAACAATACATACTATAGTACATACATGTATACAGTTCTAATAGTAAGCTTGGGCGTCTAAGGGTGTTCTTAATTGTCTGGCCGCAAAGTTTAGATACAAGAGTAGCGAAATAATTGATTTTGGTTAAATAATTGGTAGGCATATTACTCATACTCTCGGCCATGCGGGAGCATCAAAGCTAATCGATTTATTTTTGTAATTATACCATGAGCTGTCGAGTGTCTTCTTGCCTTGTTTATTAAATGTGGAGTGCGAGGACTACGGCAAAGGCGAGGCTATGAGCATATGACTATACTCATATACTCGTATGTATGTAGGTATGCGTTTTAATAATTTTCCCGGCTGACGTATGAAATAATTTGCTGTGGCAGCGGCAAGCAAGCACAACATAGCATAGGATGTATATAGTAGAAAGTAGACACCAGGGGACTTCGAAGATGCCATGGCATTCGTGGGCTTTCACATATTTATTAGAGCGCAACCCAACGTTGTTGGCAGGCAGTCGAGCGAGCGCCAAAATTAATATTCGCACTCGCAGAAGCATCATAAGTTGACTCAGTAAACATTTTTCCGCCTAATTTATTCAGTAGCAATTAATTTAGATTGCAACTAAGGCAACGTACGAAGACACCGCTCCTTAGTTCGACTGTAGCAGCCAAGACAAGCTGGGGCAGTCTGGCTTTGGCCCCTTAAACCGAATAACAGCCAGCTGAGAAACGCGAGTGGTACACACAAAAGTAGGCAACATAAAGTGTGTGTATGTTTGTGCGTGTGTGTGTGTGGCAGCGCACTTTAATGTAAAATCGCTATACGGGTTTGCTTTCGAAAAGTGCGCGTAAGGCAAAAACTTGCCATTTTTATGTGCAATACTGTTCCATATATAATTGCTCCCATACAAAAAGAATACCGCATAGAAAGAATGACGGAAAAAAGAGGCAAAGAAAAGAAGTATAGCAGAGAGAGCCGAGCCAGTCATATAAATTAAAAGCTAAAGCCTTCTTAATCCCTTTAATTCATTCATTTACTGCTGGTCTGCTGCCTTGCCACAATTTGCCGGCATATTCTTAGTACGACAAAACGACGACTGTTTCAACGTGCGTGTGTATTTTTATCGCAGCAAAACATAAACTTACTTTTTGCAGTACTTATAACTTTGTTTGGCATTAAAAATGCTTGTAAAACTTTTAACTTGGCACAAAAAGCAGTGGCGTCGTTATCTGTCCAAATGCACAAACACAAACGCAAACGCAGAAGCACACACAAACCCACACACACACACACACATGCACGCACGTAGTAGATTGTAGACTACGAACAGTAAGATTCCCTCACTTACATATATTCACTCACACACAGATACACGCAAGGCAACACTCACCCAGATACAGATACGGCTACAAATCGCAGTCGCAGATATAGATGCTATATAGATACACAAAGTCGCACAGAACTTTAGCTGCAATATTCCGCTCAATGCTTGCTGCTTTCGGCCTGCGAAGCAAAGTATAAAGCGTATAGCGTTGACGTGGACCTAAGAGAGGCCACCACAGCATACAGAGCACACAGCGTCTATACGAGTATTTCTACTTTATTATCCTTGCGGTTTTTCTTAGTTTCTGCTCGGTTTAACTTTGCTATCAAGCAGCAACAATGAAGTAAGTTTATCGGCTTGCAGCGGCTTAGGCGTGCTTCAAATTATGAAAGTTAAGCTCATAGACCTTGCTGCCTTGCTGGCAGTCAACCAGCTAGTCGTAGTTGCATTTTCAGAAACTATGGGGTCTGATGGGTATATGTAGGTACGTGTTACTAGTTTCTACGATCTTAGTTTATAACAAATTCATGCAGGCATCATAATACATAATGAGAAAACAGTGAACAGATATCGAATAATAGTTACAGATTACGTGTTACAGTCATCAGATAAATCATATTTTAGCTTTGGTCTATTGTATTATGCAAACAAAAAAGTAACCAGGAATTTCAACAGAAAAGGAGGTAAAGGTAAAATTTCTTTTTTTTTTTGTTGTGCTCTAGAAAAATATTTGCATAATGAAATTGCAGCCATTTTATGGCAACGCGGCGTTTGCGAGTTTGCTGCGCATTTCATTTGTTCGCTTGCTTGTAAATGTAATAGAAATAAATTGTACCTTATGGCTTGCTCTACACTTCAATGGATTTGCAGTGCTGGCTTGGTTTGGTTTGGTGGTGAAATCTGAGTTGAGGATTGGTATTTCTAGTGGAATGTACTCGAATTTGCTGTTAGTCAGTCAGAGAGTTGAGGGAAATATGTAATGATTCCGCCTTGTTAACTACGTTTCAAATTCTTGTATTTAGTTATTAAGTTCATCACACAGAAATATTCTGCAAAGCAAAATCTCTTCTTGCAAACTTTGCTGATTTATCCTCGCAAAGTTTTCTAGTCATTTACTCTGCAAGTTTAGCTGAGAACTTAAGGAAACATTATCATATTTCCGGCAACCATTGAAAGGTGCAAAGGGTTGTCTAAGTTAGGATTGCGGCTAAAATGTTTTTATTTTTTTTTTTTGTGGTGATTTTTTGCTATGAAATTTTGCGACTAATTTTTTTTTTTTTTTTGTGTTTTTTGGCAGTGAAAAGCTACAGTTTTGTATACATATTTAGTATTTAAATTTGCGATTTGCGAACGAGATTGTCTTGAACGAAATGAACGTATGTGAACTTTTCTTCTCTTTCGCTCTCTTTGGTCTGATTTTTTGTCTTTTACTTTTTGAAAAGCGTTTCAAATTTTCATTTATTTCTTAATTTCGCAAAAATACTCTTGTCAGTGGAATGTGTGTGTGTGTGTGTGTGTGTTTGTGTCGAATTGTAGTGTCACGGTTTGTGGATTATCTACAGCGAGGCGCAATGAGTCTGTTTTTAAAAATTGCCATCGAAGAAGCTTAAAGCGCAGTATGCTCGCTGTTTGTTACTTGTCTAGGATTAGTTTAAATAAATAAAATATACTGAGGTTCGATAAATGAAGAGTCTAAGTTGGCTGCTAGCAACCAGCAAATTAAAGGGAAAGTATATCAAAATTATATGAAAATCGCCAATCGAGCAACACAAAACATAATACGGAGATTTCCGTCTCAAGCTAAAAATTATATCGTATTGTATAATTTGTATATCGTATATCCAACATCATATAGACAGCAACACACATGAGCATTAACAATATTTGTAAGTTGCAATAGCAAAAGCTGTATACAGATTAACATTTTTAATTAAATGCTTCTTAATATCAAAGAATTTCGGTTATTACGCATACGCCCCGTAGAGCCAAAGCTTCAACTGATGTTTAGTTCTTGGCCTACGTGGCAGTAACATTTGTTCAAATATCATATAGCCAAACTATATTAAAAATGGAACTTAGAAACTTAAATTGAAAACAGAATAGAACATACTTAGAATTGAGATTATCATAATTAACCGAAAATTATTAGTTAAGGGGATGCTCATATAGTAAGTAAGTATGTAAGGTGGTATATAGTAGGTAAAGAATTCAGAAAACGTTGAATAGCTTGATATGTAGGTAGTATTTTATCGATTACTGTGTTACATTTTGTCGCGCTTTCGTTGGCTTTGTCTTTGTCTGACTTTTCTTACTTTCTTTAGCTTTTTTTGCGTATCAAACAACAATATAAAAAAGAGAGTTTAGAGAAGAAATTTATCTGTGATATCGTACCGTTTCGCTCACCTTCTTGTCCCACTGGAGGACATACGGCACTGGGTGATCGTTGGGGAACTCCACGTGGCAGTTGAAGACGACACCCTCGCCCAGGATGGCTGTGATGTGCACAGCATCTTCTGCAAATAAAAGATGAGGGAATATTTAGTTTAATAGTGTTCGAGTATTAAAGATGCGGTTATATGATGCAATACAGCGCATCGATGTACATCTGCCCATTCAGGGCAGATTCAATGCTTTTGGCGATAGCCAGTTTGACATTCATTGATTGAAGGCTGTCGCAAAAGTTTCGCTGAGCAGCTTTGCTATCAATCTCTCCCTTATTGCGGATTCTCGTACTCGTGCCGCACACATAATACGGCCAATCCTCAAGCCACAGTCCTGCGATAGTCGATGTCATCCCTTTTGTGCTGGCCTCCTAACTGTCGCCGTGCTTCTATGTTTACTTGACATTCGGCACGATTTTCTATGTTGGCCTGACATTTGCTTGCCCCGCCTGTTCGCCAGGTCGTTGCTATGTGCACCAGCTGCCTTTGTGTGTACTAGAGAGTAGCCAGCGTCGAGGGTTGTCAAGGATGCATTGGCATGCTATTGACGGTTGACGGTTCTATTTTTTTTTTCGCTGAATACAGAGAGACACAAGAGAATGGGGGGGGCAAAGCGGGTTACTTTTAAATGGATTCGTTGATAGCCATATCGGTCACATGTCAAGTGCCGGTCATTCCGCAGAAACGAACTTTGAGGTTTGCTGATAGGATTTGGCCTCCGCTTAAAGCATTCATGTCTCTTGACATGCAGTAACTTGTGCGGGATAAAAATGTTCAACTATCCCATTGCGCTGCTAAAGTTTTGTTAGTTGTCCAGCGTAGCCACTTTATGGCTTCGACTTCGACATCACTCGATAATTTACGTTGATTAAGATCTATGCACATCACACGACCAGGCGAACAAATGGCCATCTTCTTGTCCATTTTGTAACTCCCCCGGGGGCCACAAAGAAGCGTGTATTTCCCTTCTCTCATTCCACCTTGCTACTATTCCAATTTTGTCTATCCATTGGGTGAAACGTGACATTTGACTAGCGTCTGTCAGTCGCCTAGCCATGAGGCAGCTGTCGACTTTAGTCCTCAACACTTCAAATGGAACGAGCTTGGCGTTGATTTCTGTCACTGTCGGTGACAACCAAGTTCTGTTGTTGTTCTTGATCTGCGAATGTGTTGTGTTAAAAACGGAGCCGTCAACTCAATAGCAACAGCAACAACCACGGCAACCAACAAAAAGTGCAGCCCCAAACGGCATTACTTATTAACGACGCCTCACGTTCAACGCTTTAATTGCCGAAATTGCTTTTTTGCCCCAATTCAGAAGACCAGCGCCACAGCTGAACTGTAGCCGTAGGCTACGAATGGATGGTTATGGTCGGCGACGAACTTGGGGCAAAATGCAAATGAATAGTCGGGAGTTGTAACACCCGACGACCAACACCCGAAACACGGAACAATGGCGATGAAAACGAACCGATGCAATGCCCTAGCGCATCCTGCTACTCATTTGCACTTCAGAGTACGAGTACTGGCTACTCGCTACTGGCCAGGGACAAAGACACTTGAAAATACGGCCTTAGTTGGGCTGGCCGTGGCCAACATGTGCTAGGCTTGTTAACAAGCAGCTTTTGACCTGTATCCGAATTGCCATGTCATTGTTGTGACCATCAATGTGGGATCGTTACATTGTTGAAAATGTGAAAGCAACAGAAGCAGACGTGAGCAACATTCAAAGTATCTACGAAAATCGACTCGTCTTCGAGTTATGATCAAAATTGTTATAGAATTAGGCTGGGGCTGTCAATAACTGGCAAGAAAAACAAATTAACATATTTTGCATAGTTCACGTCCTGTGGCATGGTCAGCAACATGAGAATGTATAGAGCCTCGGTCATGCGTATGGGGAAAAGCGAAAGGAAAATGCAGGCAGACAGTGGAAAAAGGAAATGGTGTGAGTCTCTCTACCCGGCTGTCAAGCTGCCAAGGATCTCAACTGCAGGCGGCCTAGTTGCCTCCTCCTAGTCGGCTCCTCCCTCGACTCCTTGGTTCGGTTAGTTCGTTTGTGCCTGTCAACTAGTCGCCCTGTCGCTTAGACACTTAATCAGTCACTCACTGGCTTGGATGTCGTTCTTTGTCCCCGCCAGCTTATGCAATGAACGCTTGTTGACTTTGGCATTTGCATAAATTTCTGTTAACTTGGCTAGCTTAGGCAACATTTTGCCACATTGAAAGTAAAACAGTATAAAAGCGTGGCTGACGCATCTATGTGAATGCGAGTACGAAAGTACAGCACTGTTCACTGCTCGAGACGCTGCACAAAAAGTAGCATAAAAATCAACAACATAAACAACAAACGTAACAACAAGAATTGGAGTATAGTAAGCGTGTACAGTCAGCGTACTTGAGCGTCTATTGCCCTTTGATAATGTTGCAGACATGTCGGCAGCCACTCGAGGGAAGCAGGAAGCACAAGGCATCAGAATGAGAGCAGAAACCAGAGGGCAGAGGGTAAAAAGCAACCCCCAACCCGGCTATTCCCGAGGCCCCTTTCCGTTAGTGTTAGTGTTGGTGTTGGTGTTGGTGTTGGGTGTGTTTTTGTCGCGCCTTTTGATTGCGTTAACATGCAAAAGTGGTCTCATTATTCCATTTTAAATGTCCTTCAGCCTGAACAGAACAGAATAGTCGTTGCTGCCAGGCACTTGATGTCCTCTCGACTTGCCTTGAGTTATTCAGCAACACACTTTGTTTTCGTGTTTTCGAAGTTGAGTCAGTCGTCGGCAAGGTGGCAAGGTGGCAAGCTCTTAAGCCAGCCAAGCTGTTTACTTCCTTTCACCACTACCATTCAATTCTGCCAGTTTCGGCACTTTCACTAGCCAAGTAGCCGCTCCTCTGCCTCCTACCTCTTGCGAACATTTTACGCCTTGAGGCGCACTTCGCAATTGACCTTTCGACCGCGCACGGAGTGGCCGTCCGTTATAGCAGCTATAGAAAATCCCAGGCGGATTTTCAATTTTCGGCTAAATTAATTTAATTCATTTGAAGAACATTACAGTACATTAAAGCAGGCATTCATGGGAGACTATTCACTCGCAGTCCAGGAGACATCCAATGCATTGAATGCCCAAGCGACCGGCTGTCAAAGTTCTCATTTTCGATCTCTGTTACCTTTCGCTACGCTCTTAGATGGTAATCATTTTAATATTCATATACTCTACCCGAACATTCAGGCAACTCTATCACTCTAGCAGCGTTCGGTTGCTGTCAGCTTTGAGCTGCTGCCTGCCATTAGGCCGAGCTAGGTTGTATTTTCGTACTGTCGCACTTCAACTAACTGTCAACTAATTGCCAAATGTAATCAGCTTTTCCCGCACGTAAGCCGCTTATTGTGCACCATTAAATTTTCGTGAAAAATGAATCGAAACGAAATGAAACGTAACGTAACGTAACTTAACGTCACAAAGCGAAATGCCTTTCAATAGTACAGTCAGTGCGAGAAATATGCACACACATGATGTGGGCGAAATAGAGAAATAGGAATAGAAATCGACATAGAAATAGAAATGTGCTCAACGGTTGATTGCTGTTGCGCAGAGAAATTTTCATAGCTCAACGGCAATCAATAAAAATTGTTAGCGGATTTACCAAAAGGTTTTTATACAAGTACATTCACAAAATACACATAGTGTACAGACTTTTTGTTGTTATGCGATTTTCCCGAAATGTAATTAATCTGCAGATGTGCACATGTGGGTACCACTTCTAAATACCTCTACCTCTTGAAATGAACCATTGGATGCGCACTTACCTGGTATATTGTGAGCTTGTGCATTTTTGGCCAAAAAGGCAAGCAGCCAAATCAGTACAAATTTTAGGTTGAGGGTCTGTATTGATCCGCTGCTGACGTGGCAGGTTTTTGTTCTCGGTCTAGTGCAGCCGTCGTTAACGTTAACGTCGACGTCGACGTCCTCGTCGTCGTCGTCGTCCTGGTGGCGGCGGTGTCTTCTTTTCGTTGTTTTCACTGTTACCGCAGCCGTTTTTACCGAGGATGCCGTCGGAGTCACGGACTGGATGGTTGTTGTTCCTGTCACAATTGCGATTGTTGGTGTAACACTTGCTGTAGTTGTTGTTGCTGTTGTTGCTGCTGCTGTTGCTAGTTTTACGATTGTTGACTCCACTGTAGTAGTAGTAGTAGTAGTAGTACTCTCGTTGATTGTGTCTGATTGATGCGCCTGCTGTTGCTCGCTTCTTGTTGGTAGGCTTGAGTTGGTGGCACACGACCAACGCGACCGGCTTAATGCCTGACACCATCGATAAGACCCAAGGTCCGCACACACGCCCATGCCTCTGCTCCCATAGTCAATGCCGCCTAACTTATTCTCGTTCTCCCTTGCAGTGGCGTCATCTGTAACAAAGAGAAATGCATATGACATCCTGTATTATCTGTTATTTCTTTATGTGTTCTGATCTAGTACATAAGTGTTTGGGGGTTCGTGAGTACGGCGAGTACACCTGGCTGCATTTGTCACGCCATAACCATCAAGATTAACATCAGCTGTCCAGCAACTTGTACATGCCAATCAGTGTAATGTTTAGCTCTCTAGTGTTCTTCGAGCTCTGTTCATTTGTGCTGCTCCCAGTGCAATTGATTTCATTATTAACGTCGAAATCTGTTTGAAATAGGTACGAGCAGTTATCATAACACTAAAATCTTGAACAAGTTTGCCATGTGTAAATGACAAATTAATAAACAAAAGTTTTTCGTAAGAACGCGCTACCTGAGACAAACACCTTTGCAAAGACGTCAACACTATTACAAAGGCTTAAGCACAGACACAAACACTTGGCCATAAAATGAAGCAGCTAATATGTTGTAGCTATAAGACAGACAAACTAATAAGGGCTTGTCGAGATACAAAAAGAAAGCGCAAGAGAGAGAGGGACGCAAGCAACACTTGGGAAATTGAGACTGCGGACAAAGGAACAGACCCATAAACTTGCCTTGTGCCTATACAAATAGCACAAACTTTTCCTTTCTTTACGCTCTTGTGTCAGCGCACTAAAACTTTCCGTTTTAATGTAAAACTCGTGTTGTTGATTGTCATCATGGTCTTTTGTTGTATTCGTTTAAAGAATGTTGTATAGTTTGCTCGTATCTGGGGATCTCGAACTAGGTGTTATATGCTATATGAGTCCTGTTTGCTGAGTAGCTAATTAAAAGGGCTTGTGCCCACAATTAGCAATCTTATTCGTGTCTTGCCCATTTTGCCCCCACAAGTATGCAACGAAATGTTACTCAGCACCCTCTGCTGTTCATAATATATCCCCTATGGGTATGTGTCTTCATTCGTTTGCTGCCAAAAATGTATTTTTAATTAAATTATTTGAAATGCTTTAAACGGAATTCGCTTAATTTGTGTAAAATCTAGCGACACACAAAGACATCTTCTGGAATGCTGTTCTACCCACAAAGGAGAAACCATCCACATGAAGATAAAAATGCTACACATACATCTTAACCGCACATACGCACACATACAGACTTCTATTGCTCATATGAGCACACTCTGCGCATTTGAAAACACAGGATTCGCGTATTTTAATACGCTTTTACCTGACTTGGCCCCAAGTAGCCACGTGAAAGAGGAGCATAGCAAACGTTTTCATCTGCTTTAGGTTTACTGTTGCTTCTGTCTTTGTTTTATTAAATGTTGTCTGTGCAATTAAGTAACTCGAGTACACACACACACGTACACAGAGAGAAAAATTACGGATATTGAAATCACTTGATTTTTCATTACTACTAACAAATTTAAATGTTATTTTGATTTAAATTGACAACACGCAAATAGTAATTAATAATTATATTTTAAAATCTCTTTAAAATGAAGGAAGTCTTCTTGAGCTAAGAATTTGCGACTTGATATTGATTTTTCTCTCTGTGTATACACAAGTTGAGTTGGTACACAAAAAATGGCAACGCATGATAATGTCAGAAATCGAGAAGGCAAGGTGATGAGGTGACGATGGAGCGAAGCCGTTACGAGTTGGGAAGACAACTCATTACGTTTAATTTTCAATTTTGTGGAAATGGAGAAAAGGGTTTTGGGGTTTGCTTTTGTGCTTCTCTTTCGACGGCAGTGTATAAACGTCATTAGTGATGTTTTAATGCATAACTTAATACCCTCCAGTGAGAGCGCTAAACAGACGACAAACAATAAACAACAACAACAACAGCAAAAACGGTGCCGCAGCCAGGTCCATGATGCTCAGCAGGACGAGACACATGCGTTGGTTTTAATCCTTTTGCCATGTCATGTAAAATTTTAATAACGTCAAGGTTTGTTAAGTATTATGAAAACTTTTTGCGCGTTGGCATTATGACAAGTTTATTAAAACAAAATTTATTTATAGAGCGTGCGCGCTCTGAGAATAAGTGCCCACAGTCCCCCACCCCTCTCCATTACGAGTACTCTACTTTGCTTGGTCCCCAGCGCAAGCCCAAGCCCAAACCCAACATACTCTACCTCACTAACTATGGCAACCACATCAAAACTATGGGCCCTCCACTTCTGGCAGACAGCAAGCAGCGAAAATCATATTAGGCGTCCTTCACATTTCCATTCCCATTTCTGGGCACAGGCGACTGCCAGGACGATGGAGCAATGGTGTGCACGGCATGGCACGGCACGGCACAGATAGCCAACTAAAATAGAACAAAAGCCGGAAAAATGATTTCCCTTATGGCTGAATTTTCATTACCGAAAAACCCGCCATGGCGTATGATTTCATTTGTAAATCAGCTCAAGTTGAGCTCGAACATCGCATAATGGACGCCGGATGTCGGACGATGGGCCGGGAAATCAGGAACGACAAACGCAAGAGACAACTGACGGGCTGGCTGTGCGACTGTCCGACTGTGCGACTGTGGCAACCATCTTTGTTGCAGAGCCAACTAACAATGACAAATCAGCAAACGAATTGCATTTTCTGCCACTACACCAAATGCAAACCAAACCGAATGTGTGCGGCAATCATTGAATGAAGTACCACAATGGGGCTAGGAGGACGAGGCAGAAAGACAGTCGAACGTGCTAAGAGATGGACTCAGGACGTGGCTAATGAATTATTTGATTGATTCGACTTACATACTACTACTACCAATACACAGTGCCTATCTTTGCAATTGTGTGCATGTGTGTGTGCGCGCGTTGTATGCACCGCGGTGCATCACGAGACTCCTAACTAGATTTTTGGGTACAGTGTTGTCATTAAAGTTGTTTTTGTACAGCAATTTATACGGGCACTACCAAGGAGATGTGTCAACTCCGAAATTCGTGACGCATTGAGAACATATAACGCATTCCAATGAGTCCTTTTGATGTTCACGTTTACGTTTACATTGACGAGCCGCCATTTTATATTTGCCCTACGTGGTGGCAGCACTTTATAGCATCCGTTTCCGCTGCCGTTGCTGCTGGTGATGTTGTTTCTGCCGCTGCCGCTGCTACTAAGAAGCGGATGTGGATGATGTGGCGAGTGAAAGCTTTTGGTTGACTGCACACTGAAGTTGAAAATGGGCAACTGTCGATTAGTGGTCGGTTGCATTACGAGCTCATTCACAAGACCTTTCTTCCAGCTACTTCGCTCATTTACATTAGACCTCTCTCTCTCTCTCTTTTAATTAAAAATCCTAATTTCCCCGAAAAAGAGCGTTTTCTGTACTATCCACAAAATTATTTCACTGCGCTCACATGGCCGTGACCAGAATTCATTTCTTTATGTGCTCCCAGCTTATACAACACTCGCTCTAAATGTCGCAAAAGCGAATGTGCTTGGCACAAAAAGAAAACTAATTAAATGTGTTGCATACAATTCACTTACTAGCAGCTCCTTGAAATCAACAACACGAGGTAATCGGCCAAGAAAGATTTTCAACACTGAATTGTACTCTAATGACTAGCACTGGTTGTTGAGCTTAGCCTCCATTGCTTTTCTCAGTTGTCTTGCAACGCCTTAAGAAACTTTGAAACGTCGCTGTGTGAATGTTTGAATGTGCACTGCTAGTAGTATGTGATAAAAGCGCTCTTAAGCACAAAACATAAAATCTTACAAGTTTTGCTCATTGTGATGTCATTGCAGCTGCCAGACCCAACTAGGGAACGCCATGTACTTGTTCATGCCCCAAAAAATATTAAGAAGCACCAGAAGCAGCAGCAAAACATGCACTTGTAGTGCGAGTAAAGTACAGTTAGCAACCAATATGAGGGCTAGGGTACTCAGCATTGTACTGTTGTCGTTTTTAATATCGCTCATACGCCGCATTGTGCGACTTACAACTTTAATAAAATGGGTCGTCCCTTTTGCTCTATACTCGCAGTTTGCTGCATTTATGTTTTAGTTGGATAAAGTGAGTCGAGGCTCGAGCATGTAAGCTTGTTAGCGCATCAGGAAAAGAAAAATGGGGAAAACTATAAGAAGAACAGCCACCATAGTATTATACGAGAATGCATGTAGTATGTAGCACACTTGTGAAACATATGGAATCATCCCCAACGCAGCAGCTGCTATCTTGTTCTATTGCGGACGTTAAATTATCTTGTTGACTTTCATTGTTGACGCAGTGTGAGCGACTCGACAGCGTGACGCAATTGCGCCTCAATTAAACGCCTGAAGATCCAATATAATTTACCTTTACCTCTTTTATATTTGTTTGCTATGCAAACAATAAAGTTATTTATGGAGTATAATGACTTTAGTACAAAAAAAATACAAGAAAATAAAAGACGCAGTTCAAATTGAAAATCTGACAAAAATATAGATGCTATCAGTTAATCTAATGTCTCGGTAATTTTGCAAAAGTCCATCTAATTTCTCTCATTCATTAAGAAGAACATAGCATGAGAAAACTGAAATGAAGCATAATACGACTATCAAAGTCAGACACTTAACGCTAAATGATCTTAAAAATATGCGGCAAAATAGACTGCCGCCCATCGCCAGAGCATCCCAAAAAACAGCCATTTTGCCCTCATGGCCAAAAACAAGGCGATGACCGAGGGCCTCGGACTGTAATGGAAATTGGACACGGACTGGGACTGGGACTGGGACTAGGACGAGCATGGACCATTGTATAATTTTAATTGCTCTAAAATGTTGTAATACAACACGAACCACAAATAAATAAAATTTGCTGACATCAACAGGATGTTTGCGGGTTCCTGTGCGGGCCAGAGTCATCGAGACCAGCACAACCCATAATGGTCTAATGGCTGACAACCGCCCCACCACGCTTTGAAATTTAATTTGGTCGGTGAGACTTTCAGACATTCAGGAGCGGCTCGCAGAATGGCCGCCTATTGGTTTGTGCATAAATAGCAAAAGAGGGGGAGATACGAGACGTGGGAACGACTGGCCGGTCAGGCTGGCCAGGAAATGATATGGCTTTTGTTAAGCGGCCCGTCGGTCCGAAGGCAAAAACTTCTGGACAGTACATTACGAATATGTATCCTCATCAACAGACAGAGCCGTAGCAATAGCTTAGGTAGCTTGTTGTTGTTGTTGTTGCTTACTGTGGCAATCGTTGTTGTTACCCATTTATATTATTTACAATAAATTTTTGCTTCTCATTTAGTTTTCACTTTTATCATTGCCATTCAAAAGCCATTACGCAACAAATTTTCATTGAAGACCCGAGTCGGAGAGTCAACGTTTGGTTTTGTCGTCTTTGTGACGTTGCCATTGCCAACATATGTATGGGGCTAGTGATTTCATAATGAATTGTTTAATTTTACTGGCATTTATTTTCTTTATTGGCCATTATTGCATTGCTATCTGATGTGACCAAGACCAAGCGGTGAGCGCTGACATCAATGACACTGCACAAACAGACCCTCATTTCTTCCCCTTTCAATTTTTTGCAATTTTCTCTGCAACGTTTCGAGCAAGAAACTTTCTTTTGAAGCAATTAAATTCTTAATAATATTTTCCAAACTGTACAAAGTTTGCTTCGTTTATTCGTTCACATTTCGGTTTTTTTTTTGTTGGCTCCTAAAAAGTTCTCTCAGCTTTTCTTAGAGTACATTTTCCTCAAATTGTGAAAGAGCAAAATTATTTCAGAAGAAACAGTGCTCTCACCAGGAGCTGGTGGCTTTTGTGGTTAGAACGTTGGATTGTTGGGTTTTTGCGTTGTCTGTGGGAGGGCACAACAGACGTCTTAGCGTCAGTCCAAAAGTGCCACAAGCAAACCAAAACTGAAATGCAAAAGTAAAGCACAAAAAAAAAGCCCAAAAAGACGGGCAGGCGCCATCAAAAGGGAAGTGCAAAGTTTTATGTTACATTCTTAATTGCGGCATTTCGATTAAGAAAAATGTATATTAAAAGTTTTCTTATTATTTGTGCTGCTCAAACGAACAAAGTAATATTTAAAAGGCCAGCAGACGGGACCTTTAAGAGATGACGGATTATGAAGACATGATCTACAGATCGTTCTTAAGCTGCTTAGTCTTGATTAACTTCATTTATTAATTAATATTAAAGAATCTTGGGTAGTTAACTTGTAATCTGATATCCAATTCATTCAACGCATTGGAAAAAAATGGAAATGTTTATGGTTGCCTTGAACTACGAGTATATAATTCCCTTTTGCTTGTTATTAGTGTTTCATTCGAAGTCATTGTTTACACTATCATAATTTTTGATATATCATTTTGCATCTAATGAGCAGGTAACACAGAACATGACCATAATTGCGTTTCTTCAAGACACACGCAAATTTAAAACTCCCGAACCAGACGAACCAGTGAGAAAGTTTGGCACTTGACTCAACACGATGTCCTCTCGTGCAGTTTCTTCCCCCGTGCCCCATTGTCGCCTGCCTCGGTTTATTCATCTTATTTCCACCCCTTAGACAGCAGACACGTCTTTTGGCTCTGCATTTAATAAAATGCTTCGAGCAGAAGAAGAATCAAGACTGAAGTGCAAAACTTTTCCTATTATGCAAAAAAATGAATTTCCATTTCTTAAAGTGCTCATAGCTGTTGAGCGCTGGAATCCAGTTTGAATTCTGTCTGAACTCAGCTCGCACTTCGTTCACAAAGTATCGGATGAAAAATGTGAAATTAAAAGAAATATTTAACCACATGCCTAAGCTATTTATTTGTACTCGTATGTACATATTTACGTTGCAAGTAAATATTTTCATGAGTTGCGTTAATCACTCTTCAATCCATCATCATATACCAACAAACAATATGTCCACAAGTGCGCTTCACTCTGGTTCAATAATTTTCCAAACAATGAGCCACAGCCATAGCCATAGGACTTTTTCAAGATATTGATTTTTCAACACACCCAACACAGGAGGCTAAGCAGCCTCATACACAAATCGTCGTCGTATACACATCGAACCATACTCGTACTCGTTCACACGCAAACTCTAACAGAGTAATATTAGTAGATTTTGTGCCATACTCATAAAATCGGCGCCTGCTGTGGCTGTGGCTGTGGCTGTGGAAGAGTCCATTGAACCATGAATGAGTATTGAACTGTATGTACAGTGTTACTCGAACTACACTGCTCGCGAAATGATGTCGTCGTCGTAGTTGTCGTTGAGCTTTTCATTGTTGCGCTGTGGCCTGAATCAGTGTGCGCCCTCTTATTAAAATGGGACGAACCTTTTCAGAATTCCTCTGTTCTGCGGTGTCGTCTTTTTGATATCGGCAATCTAATAAAAAGGGAAGGGTTCGTGCAGCTTAAAAACTTCGATAACTTTTTTCGTTGTTTAAATTGATTCTCAAGTATTGGCACAAGCTGTAGGAATTGGGTTCTGATTGCGCTATAATAGCTTCTAATGGCCGGCGACAAATGTGGCAAATTACTTTAATAGGTGCTACGAAATAATGAACACCGAGTCCAAGTCCAGTTGCCAAAGAAATTGCCCGAACACTGTACGACCTTAAAATAGCACTCGACGACCATCAGGCAGAGGGCAAAAGCAGAACATAGACTGAGAAAGATTGTATAAAGGAAATCTAGTAAAAATTATGCTTGCTTAGATTGGTGTTAGCACTTCACTTCTGTGGTTGCCTCTACTCGTATTGGTAAACCATTGTGGTTAGGGGATGTCGTTAAAAGGGTCTGTTTAATGTGTGATTCACTTTCCCCTTGATGCGAATATTAATCATGTGAAAAACCCGCAACTTTTCTTTTGTTGCTGCTACCAAAACAAACTACAGAGCCTTTTCACCGCCTACATTGAGTGGTAACTTTGAGCCTTGCTTCAAAATCTGTCGTGAGTATACGAGTAACGTGTCATTTTGATATATAGAATTAGAGCCATTTTTAACTTTAAATCAAGATTTGTCGTTCCTCGTATATAACTCAGAATATAAATAATAAATATTTATGGCAAAATTCATTCTCTGGAAAATCCAATTTATAAATTTAAACAAAGCAATAGAAATATTTATTTAATCCCATTGAAACTGCATTGTTAGCCTGTTTTCCTGCTGTTAATGCATCCCTCGCAGCAGCGTATAAGGTCGGAGTTTTTTTTGTTTTTTTGTGTAAAAATACATCAACAACTAGGTCAATTTTTACGCTCCAATGCCAATAAAGTGTAAAAAAAAAAACAATGCGCCGTGCTAAGGTTCAAGTGTGTGTAAGAGCAGAAAATACGAGTACATGAAGCCATAGTCCGAAGTATAAGTAGAATTCAATAATAACTTGTATAGGGCATCCATTCTGCTGCTGGTATGTGCATGTTAAAACTCAGGAACCAAGAGTTAGCACCAAAGAATGAATAGCAAAATAAAAAATACGAAGTTTGCAGATCTAAGGTTGCAGTAAACAATCGGTTGGTGCATTAACACAGACCTTCACTGACGTCAGCTGCTGATGCTGTTACTGATGCTGTTACTGAAGCAGGAAATTCTGTGTATCTGTTTGACGAATATCTATTTGTGTTCGGGTTCGGGTTCGGATTCGGGTTTGGTTATCAGGTACGGAAAAACAAGTTAGTTCACATCTCTTATACGAAACGTACTCGTAGTGTAACTGATCCCAACTGTATAACTTCGTTCTATGCTGATCGCCGTTGTGGTGAATAACTCCAATTCACTTCACTTCACTACACTCCAGTCAAAAAGTAAGCAAATACACATCACATGGCTTACTCTCAGGCTTCTCTGGGCTTATGTTTTGTGCTGAAGCTTCGCGTCATTATGCGCGCCAGTTTTCGGGCGCCATGCAGCCATAAAACCGCTCGTTAGAGTGTATACTCGTATATAGTGGAATGTCTATGCAACACACGGAGAAACACAAAACAGGTCCAGCCAACACATTCATTTATGTTCATTATCGAAAGGAAATTGGGTTTTGAATTTAACATTATACATGATATCTCAAATTCTAAGCAGATTTTTATACTTTAAGTATACACAAATATATGTATGTAACTTGAACATTTTTTGACTCTTCTCAGTTCGCACTCGTAGAATCGTATAACTAGACGACTGACTCTCTAGCTAAGTATAACAAGTACTCTCCAAGTTTTTCAGTTTCTTGTTCTACCGCTGCCTCGCTACCCCGCTCCCCCTGCTTTTGCCCCTTGCCCACTTTCAGCTTCCTTCAGTTTACTCCCATTTGGTCTCACATTTAACACAGAAATTCCAATGAACTACGAAACGCTTGACCAGCCGATGTCTCTCCCTCTCTCTCTCTTTCTCTGTCTCTCTACCACAGCGGCAGCCGCTGGCTGGTCAGTCGTTGCCTATGTTATTATGTCCCACAAACGTTGCCCCTTTGCCCCTTTCTCCCTTGTGTGCTCCGCTATTGTGTTTTTTGTTGTGCGCTTTTCGATGATATTTTCATTTTGCTGTTGCTCGATAGCTACTTTTTGTTTACAATTATTGCGCGTGTGTATTCGTCTTTTTATACCCGTCGCCAATTGGGTGAGGAGGAATTATGATTGAGTGGAATTCGAAAAAGTTTGTTTCTGCCAGAATATTTAGTAATTCGCGCAGGCAAAGGGTGTTCTAGATATATATAATCTTCATGATCGAACAATTAATAAAAATATTAAACTTAAGGGAGCATCCAAATAAGTTGTGTGCGGTTCTTCTAACTCTTAATTTATGGACAATGAGTAGTTCAAAGTCGAGCAGGCGGTAGTTCTTTAACTTGTTTTCTTTTTCTACATGCCATCTGTATTTGGGCTGGCTGCGTGAGAAAATATCGTTTAGCGACGTCAGCGACGATGAATATTTATTCATACTCGTATACAATGAGTTAATGTAAACAAATAAGTGAGTGAGTATGTGATGCAAAACACTTAATCGACAATGGTTTATGTTTGACCTTAATTCAGAAACACGCAAGCCTGCAACTTGGGCGTACAATCGTGTTAGAATCTACTCCACCACTACGAGTATACTATACATTCAATCGATATCTATAATGGGAATCGATTTAGGAGTCAGAAGCAAGCGAACAGTGCTTGTGGCCTTCATTCGTCCAACTAGTTGTTTGTGCTGTGCCGTGCGTCATGACTAGACAGCGTCACACAGCGTCACAGTTGCACTATAGAAAACAAAACTCTCCAAATTTGAACTACTTAAGAGAGCAGATATAAATCTTAAGACAAACGACAGCAAACAGACAGTCAAATAAAAGAAAAGCTACAAACCCCCACAAATAGATTTCAAGTTGCTTCGCATTTGTTGTGCGAGCTCTCAATGAAGGAATGATGTATGTGTCTGTAAATGTATTTGTAGCTGTAGCTGTAGCTGTATCTGTGGATGTATCCCTTAAAATAATCCTTTTTCGGGAACGAACGGACTGTGTGCAGTCCAGAACAACAGCCAAACGAATCACAAAGCCAACAGTGTTGAAACAGAGATAAACGAAACATTTATCATTATTAACAATTTGTAACAATTGCTCTTTCCGCCTTCTTCGAAGCTGTCAGACAAACAGAGAGCTTAAGATACAGATGAAGAGTGTTCAATAGCAAAACTCTCTGGGAATTGGGATCAATGTGGAATTAAGACCGACCAAATAAATGTTTTCCAACTAAAGATTTGCGCAAAGTGAACTGAAGCATAACACAAAATGTGGCAACAATTCTGATTATGGAAAATGTAATTTCCTCGTAGCAATTGCAGAGGGTTTTAAATTGAAACTATAATGTTCATATTCTTTTACATGTATTTTCGCTTTGAGTCTTTGCTTACCACAGAATATGAACCTCAATAACCATATAAAGGAAAGCAAACAGAAATCACCTATTTCACTCTATTTATATTTCCTCTTAATATTTTCATATTATGAATTCAATCAATTGGTAAATATTAATTCACATTTCTCTTAGGATTTCTGGACGAGTTATTCGCGTACTTTGTTAGACACCAACACATTTTGTAATTTACAATTGTAATTTTTGTATTTGAAGTAACATTTTTGAACATCGCGAATGCATTTTTATCTCACATGAAATTATCGTTATCATTAGTTTATGGCTCTTAATTCTATTACGAATGCAGAATAGACTCACCTCACTGGCGCAAGCATTATATAATGTATTCAAACCCAATCCAGTCTATTCGTTGTATTCGTTGCTCCGACACAATTATATGTAGTTGCCAAGTGGGCCAAGTCGAGTGCCCAAAATTGTTGTTGGGTGTAAGCAAATGACCAACACCAGTCCCAACTCAGCAAAATTAAATGCTCAAGTAATAAAAAGGACTATGTTGCTCCCGTTCTTGTTATTGTTGTTGTTATACAGCTTGGCTTTTAACGTTGTAAAAATGCCGTTTTATTGGGAGAGGCAAACTCCTTGTTGGGTTGGTGTTTTTTTTTACGCTGTTGTTGTTGTTGTTGTTGTTGCTGCTGTGAGCGCGTTTTACACTTTGTTTACAGGATAATCTCTTGATTTATGACACTTTCTTTTCATATATATATTTTCGCTTGTGCGTATGTATGTTTGCGTTTTGATGAAGGACTTCAGCAGTCAGCAGTCAGAGTTGGCTGCTGCCGACGGATTCTTTCGCGTTGCCTTTGAAACCGTTGCCGTTGCCGTTGACTTTTACGTGAGGGCTGCACAATAAGGGTACATTTTGAAGAAAGAGAACAAAAAGAATACATAAGACGTAAAATAAATGCGAGGGCCAAGCACACACACACACACGCACACTTGTACACAAAGCCATACACTCCACTTGACGCGAGGGTTTTATGCACAACAAATAAAATCAATATGGCGTAAAAATAAGAAAATTATGCTCGATTTTGATGTTGTAATCGCAAAATGGTCAAAGGAAGTCGTTGCGTATAAATCCCGATTGGCATTGCCACTTTTGACATATCCACGCCCAGTTTGTTAGATACACTCGCGCACACCGGAGTTTCCTTGAGCCAAGCCAAGCACGTGACTCATTTGGCATATACTCGTAGCATTTCTGAGGACGCATTATATAATTATCACACTGCGTAATGTATTGTTAGAACCTCATCCACGAAACGAAACGAATCCGAATCAACTTTCACAATTTGTCAAGCTGTCAACTTTCTGGTTTCACTCGCTTTTATTATTTTCGCCCTAACCTTTTCCTTCCGGGCTGCCAAAACTATACAGAACCACACCACAAGCACCAAAAGAACTCTTCACAGCTGTAAGAAGCGGCGTTGCCGATTTAAAGCCAATACCTCAAACGTTGCGCGACAACAAGCTGAAGTTCATCGGTGAAGCTGAAGCTGAACAGCCTGCCTGCCTCATGTTTCTGACTCTGACTCTGACTCTGACTCTGTCTCGTTTCGGTTTCGGTTTCTGTTTCTGTTTCAAGTTTCTGTTTTTGGCTCAGCGTCGCAGTGACGACTACGACGACAACACTCTCTTCTGGAAAATTTGCGCTGCCGACTGCTGCACAACTTTTCCAGGCGCACACAAAAACTCAGTTCCCAACAACGAACATTTTCCGCAACAACGCAAAAAATTAACAAAAAAAAATCTTGTACCATTTTAATTTTTTTTTTAAGTTATTTTTGATGCACATTTAATAATCCTAAAGAAGTATTTATATAGGTAAAACAAAAAGTTGACCTTATTTTTTTTCTTTTTCAGTACAAAGTTGTTGCTAATAGTTGATGTGCACTAATCAACGTGATATTGTAAAAATATTTGGTAAGTTGCGATTGCAAACTATTTTCAAAAAATCGGTCCCAAACAGCTGATGCTGATGCCTAATGGCTTCACCAACGCCACATTTCAGTGGGCGCAAAAAAATAGCGGGAAATATTCACTTGCGCAACTTTAGCAAACATCCTGCATGACAACTTCTTGCTCTCACTCTCTTTTCCCCACCTCAACGTCATGTCCATGGCTAGAACTTAAGCAGAGTCGCGTTCCAGCTATTGACAACAACCTGCTTTTGCGCTCACTTCTCTGCGCTCTGTGTGATCCTTTATGCTGCAGGCGAAAACTGGAATTTTTCTTATGCTCTGCACAACTTTTCTCCTCTCCTTTCCGCTCTATTCTGCTCTGCTCTGCTATACTCTGCTCTACTGTGGTGCCTTAGTACTTTGGTGCTTTTCTCTAGCTTGACAGCCGTTTGGTTTTTCTTTTTGTAACCTGTGCATCCGCGCGGGTGTGGTCCTTTGGTCCTTTGGCAATGAGCGTGAAAATCACGAGCTACATATTCGATAGCTGCTACGAAATTTCCAAATTTGAGCGAGAGAACTGTATTCCCTTCGCCTTTTGTTTTTACACACACACACACACACACACAATTTGCAATGGCAACTGAAGAAGCACCACCCTAATATTCACGTAGTTTTGAGGTTTTTTTTTTTGTATGTTGGGAGGTTACTTGTTTCGCTTCAGTTATGTTTCAGCAACAATATTTTTGCATTTAAAAAATGGATAATTTTTCTTCATATTTTCTGTTGCTAGATACAGATACAAACGACGAAACGGGCACTAATACAAGTACACGCACACGATACAGATACAGAAACCAGACACAAACAGCACACTACACACAACTCCACTCCACTCCACTCCACACAACACAACACTTACAACTTCACACAAAACTACTGTGAACTCAGTGAATGTGAACAGAACGTTGAGTTTCGCAGTCCGCGTTCACGTACGCCGTAGCAGCACAACAATTGAGTACTAAATCTGCGCCGAGCACAGTTTCAGGAATAAAGCACTGGCGCTGCCCAATGATTGCAGCCACCACAACTTCCGGAGAGCGACGGCATCAAGAGAAATAGAGAGCGAGCGTCGCCACGAGAGTAAGAGCCAGAGAGCGGGAAATTGGGAAAGAGCAAGCGCAAGTAGCGAGAGAACCTGCGCGGGAATTGTTGCCAACAGCGGACAGCGAACACACTTTGTTATTGTCTCTTATACTCGAATGCTGCCTCAGCCTCAGCCTCAGTCTCTGACTTGGCAGTCAACGTGAGCTCACCTTTTCTGTTGTGCTCGTTGGCTAACCTGTCCGGTCGGCAGTGCATTTATGCATGTGTGTGTTTGTGTGTGCGTTTGTGTGTTTGCGTTTCTGTTTGTGTTTGTGTGTGTCGGCTGTCGGCCACTCGATAACCCTTCAGTGTGTAGCCCTTTCTGCTGCGACAGCTTGTCGAGTTGCTCGTCGTCAGGTCTATGGTATCAGCTCTCATGTCTCAGGGCTCGAATTCTTCGTCGGCTTCGGCGTCGGCAACGGCTTCATTGAATAATTATCTCAAGTTTGCCAGTTCGCCGTTGTCTGGCCTCAGTAGCGGGCTGGCCCTTTTGCTTTTGACCCAAAAACCAGTTTTTATGTTTGGTTCTGCACCAACTCGTTTCATGGTTTGAAGTTTTGTTTTCGAGTTGTGAGCTGTGAGTTTGGGCGCTCAGCAATCGAGAGATAGACATACTGCATATCGTAAGCGTAGGCGTAACGTAGCCCGCACAAAACTTCAAGCATCGACAGATGCTCATAGTTTGCTTGATAGTGCTTGTAGCAGTGATGTGGAAATGTGTTAAGCTAAACACACTCTGGCGCACTCGGCAAACAACACACAAACAATTGAATGCGGAGGGTCGTGTCTAAAAAATGAAGTTCACTCACTCACTTGCCAGCGTTTTGTGTTTAACGTTTGTTTTGATAAATGGCTTTTTAATTATTGATTGACAGGTTTGCTGCAAACTCATAGCGTGTTATTTAGCACAGCCTACAGCTCTGACCATTGAAGATCATCGCTGTTAAAGTTGTTTAGCTGCTACCTGTCCAACAACTGGAACGCATCCCGTTTTCCCATATGTGAATTACAGAAGAACAGCAACAGAACACATCCATCCAACGATTGCCTGCATACATTTATGCCAAGTCATAAAATTCTCACGGCTCGGCGATGCCTTAAACTGACCTACACTGCCATATTTCAATTAGCGAGGCATATACTCATATCTGCCGCTAAGTCGTCGCAGGCAGCTGCTAGAACTGAATACCCATTTTTTTTTCGATGTCAATTATTTCCCTTGTTAAATCTGAGCCACTGGAAGCTGAGCAATTTTGTGTCTGTAACTGCGCCGGCGCCTTACTCTCACTCTCTCGCTGCTAGCCTTTCTCTTACTCTCTTACTCTCTGCTAAAAGGCTGCAGCCGCCCCTTATACATATATCCGTCGAATTTGGGGTAGTCAGTACGAGCACGAACGCGAACACGAGTTGGAACAGGAAAGCCGAAAACCGAACCCCGAATTTCTCTTTGACCCCAGCAACTGGCCAACTCTGGAGCCCCAAAGCGAACCCCAACTTTAGCGGCAGTTGGCCAAAATGATTCGTTTTCGCTGAATTTCACTTGGCTCACATTTAGAACAGGACTGAGGGGTGAGACGGCCATACATACTACTTATTTATGCTCGATTCAAGTGAATATATGTTGACTTAAGCAGCCTGATTTATGCATTATATTAGCGTGGATTTTAGCTGCAATAAATCTGCAAAATTCGTTGCCGTTGCCGTTGTCGTTGTCGTTGTCGTTACGTGCCATAAACCTATGCAAGCTAAAAATAATTTACTCTTGCTGCTATTAGCCTGCAAATGCATGTCTACCTAGTATTACCAAGTATTCGTATGTATGATGGTCATTAGCCAAACAAATATTGTGTGTTATTGACTACTGCAGTATATTGTCGTCGCCGTCGCAGTTGCGACACTCATTATTTATGACCCAATCACACAGTGTAGCACTCGTCAAACGATTAACTAGGATTAGACATTGAGTATAGATGAATATTTATGCCAATGCGATGTCTATTCTCAAGCCTGCAATATTAAATTGCAAATTGAAGCCACGCGTAGCGAAAGCGGAAACTAAAACTTCCTCACGATTCTGCAAGCCATTATTGTTGTTAGTTGGTTGCTGGTGATTACCTTGTCCTTTTTAATTGGACACAACAACAAGCAGCGAACAACTGGCAATGAGTAATTAATAGGCATTCGTCCCAAAAGTCATCTTACAACTTGCCATTTCTCCGCCATTTCACTCGCCTTGCCAACTTCAAGTCAAACCATTAATCGAACCACGCCCCTGCGCCACTAATCGGAAAGGTGGCAAAGCAGACGTGTATCGCATTAAAGCACAACGCGCAACGAATGCCGCTCTGTTAATAGTTAGTTAGGAACTATTATGTTACTAATGCTTAGACAAACATCATGTGAATGAAATGCCAAAATCTAGGAGTAAAGGGATAAAAAAAGGTTTACAGCATCTGTACATATATGCTTTGATTTGTGTCTAGGCAAACATTTAAGGCATTTAGACGACTTTGTTACAGGTTTAGGGTATGACAGCTTGAGGAAGCCGCAGACAACGAACAATATTCATAATTTGCAGGACCTGTATGTCGTCGCTTGGCACGCGTAAAAATTAAGGTGTTCATGTGACCATAAAAACAATAAAATATTTAACACAAATTTTAACTTAATGCTCGAGTCGTAAAAATGTATGCCAGAAAAAAAAGACGACAGCCTTCTGTGCTGCGGCATCGTTAAAAGTGTGCTCCACCTCGATATGTTGGCATAGCGGAACAATAGCAGAGGGGTGAAGAGAAGCAGGGAAGTGGAGCTATATACGAGAAGAGAAGGTAGGCAAGTTCTTGCCAATGCCGCCTCATTAAACCAGAAATTACACAAAGCATAACGTGCAGCTTGACGGCGACCGGGGGCTGCAAAGTGTTTTGTGGGGGCGGGGGACGGGCAAGTAAGGTAAAGTGTGTTAGCGTGTGTGTGTTTGCTGTCGCACCCCTCACATCTCATACCTCACCCCCTTCCTTAGCCGTGCAGTTTGCTTTGTTTTGGGCACTTTGACGCGCTTACTTTTGGCTTACGGGCAAGCATACAAATAAAAAATTATCGCTTAAGTCCAGGACGGCAATACGCTGTTACAGCGCCATAAGCAGTCAGGAACGGGACGGCGGAACAGGACTACTGCATAGCTATTATATTTTATTTTAACATTTTTTCGTCACGTTTGATGCCGTCCAGACAGCAGCAACCCAAGCAAGGCAAAAGCAGCCCAGCAGCATCGTTGTATATATGTATTTGTTGTTGTTTGTATTCTATATTTGCTCAGCTCCTGAATAGCGATGCTCACACTACCACAATCAGCACCACAGCACAGCACATTGCTCCTTCCTACTTCGGAAACCTGCACCATCATTGTCTTTTGACGCTGCGAGCGTTTCTTGCCAGGGTCTCGCTGCCTGTGTGTATGTGTGTGTGTGTGTGTATCTGTGACTCACTTCCTGTTTCATCTCTGGCTGCTTCCTGCTTATATCTTATGTGTATTTTTACTGACGCTGATTTTTATTTCTTTGCAGGATGTGATATTTCATTCAGCTCAGCTTACAGAACAGCTAAACGTCGTGTCGCATCGCATCGTAGGTATCAAGCTCGCCCCTCCGCGTCCCGTCTTCCTCCTACTCCGTCTTCCTGCCAACGAATGGTAAGTAAAAATATAATTCCTTTTTTTACGATATTCTCACACTTTACTATTATGATCCTGAAAAGAAAACTTGGGGTTACTTAAACATTTTTGCTGAAGCCACAATATGATTCCATTTGCCAATTTTCGTGCGGCACATAAATTGGGTAAAAACTTAAATTGAGACCAGTTCCAGTGGGTGATCAATAATAGATAGCACCATAAAGTACTTTAAGTACGTTTTTCTTCGCAATTTTCCATGCCGCGCTTAAATTAGGTAAAAAACGTAAAACTTAAGTTCAGTTCAGCCCTCCAATAGCTGATCAATAAAAAAGTGCGCTCTAAAGTATGCTTCGAAAAACTGAATGGCGCCATTCACAATGTTGAATACAGTTGGGCGTGCACGAGTACGAGGAGTAGTGCAAGTGAGTGTAAGTGGGTGTGGGTATGAGTGTGAGTGCGAATGTGAGTAACAGTGTGGGTGTGATGGCGAATACGAGTATACTCGTTGCCCGAGGGCCGTCGCACGAGTATGTGCGTGCTATTTTGCCAGTACACATAATTTGTATTCGCACCTGCAGCGAAAACCGTGCGTGCACTGGGCAAAAACATGGGTCAAGAATAGCAAAAGATACAGAATGTCGAAAAATGTGATGTACTCAAATGGAACAACTACGAGTATATTCCTTCAACAATGTGTGCAGAAAACTGCACTGTGCGGCAGGCAGTAGCTCTCATGTCATTTCACTTAACTGTAGCTACAATTTCAGTGTAACACATAAAATACACACACACACACACACGCGCACACACACATGGAGAGTCGTTTGTGCTACTTGGACAACGTTTTAATATTCGTTGTATACCCTGTAGGGATACAGTGCGAATACATTGCACAATGCACACTGCATACTGCAATGCAGCAGGCAAAATGTAGACCTCTTTGTTCATTTAAATTTACTGTTCGCACAAATATTATACTCGTAGTTGCCCATTAGCGGGGATAGTCGAGAGTCGAGAATGCCGAACTCAATGTCCTAGTTTTAGCAACCACGAGAATGCTACTCATATTTAATTATTTAAAACAATATAGGGTTTTTACAATAACACAAATGTGTTAATCTATATATAATATTTGTGCATGTGTGTGTGCATTGGCAATTCTGCGGCAAGAACTCAAAAATCTTTTGTATAATATTACGTGCGTAATTTATGTGCAATGCATTTTTGCTGTACTGGATTTTGTTTATTTATGTTGCCCAACTAAATACATAAAATAACGCAATACGCAAATGCTTAAAATTCTTTAGCAATTGATAAATTATTGTTTTTTTTTTCTTTCTCGTTTTAAATGATCCACACAAACAGCAAACACAAATAAAATGCTGCTCGCATATTTTGCATACGCCCCGCCAAACAGGGCAGATTTTATTTGTTGCTCTCCTCTAGTCTCTCTCCCTTTTAAAATGCTTTTATGAGATGCATATGCAGAGACAAGGTGAGGGCACAATCGGGTTTTGTGCGACATTTTCTAATTGTTTTGCTTCGGTGTGTGGGTGGCGAATCTTGGCTGCAACTTGAACTCTTGCATGTATGTATGAACAGTACCCAAGATAACACACAGCTTAAATATTAGTCATAGTTGAATGTTTGAATACGAACAACGATACATGACTAAAGTACAATACTCAAAGCTAGCAGTCAACTGGCAAGTAAAGCGGCTCCATAAAAGTGCAATAACTATAAATGCCTCCAGCATTTTTCAAGTTTATTTTATTCAGCCAAGCCTAGCTGGAGAAATGTTTGCTCGTCCAGTGACTCCTTGTTACAATACTACAAATAGCGAAGGCACACTTTGGGGTTCTGCTGTTGACACAGTTTTTATTCTGCTTTAGCCGTAACACTGTAAGTGCCTCCGATTTTCTGGTTGCGCTGAAATTTGCAACGGCCAGGTAATGAAGGGTGCCCAATGTGAAGCTAAACTAAAATGGGGTCAAACGAATTTATGTTCCAATTATTTAGCTCGAGAAACAATTTCGCAAAGTGCCTCAGTTGCTCAGTCGCTTGCTGACCTAACTGTAGGGTTCTAATTTCAAGTGCCATTCAGAGATTTGCAACGACCGGAAGTCTTCCTTTTGTATTCCACACTCAAGGGTTCTACCTAATCTCTGGCTTATTTAGTAACAAATTCGCACAGAAGCTGCTTGTAACGACCGCCGCAGATTATATTTGACACTGGACTAGGATTATGCAAATAAAATTCTATAATATTTGGAATGCAAATATTTAAGTTATGTAACGATTTTCGTGCGCAGCACACGCATGCTAGTGGCGTTGGCAATATCGTCCAAACCTTTAAACCATTTGGCACGGAAGCCATTATTGAGCCTATAAAACTTTCTGTAGGTTGGCCAAAGTTCGTCCAGGTGTGCATTACCCATGTGATAGCTTTGTTGCATTTAAAGGCACCAAACACACCCCTAACCTCTAATGCTAATGCTTGACTGGCTTTGTGCAATATTAACACCAGTGATACGATAGTTATTTATATTTAAATTATTGTGAAATCGACGAGAAATAAATGATAGTTATGAACTTTTAAAGCTTCGAGCAGCAATTATGTTTGCAAATTTTTGCACATTCACATTAGCTTCATACATACTCGTGCTCGTACTTAAAAGATGTGAGCATGTTTTTTGGGTGTGGATGTGTGTATGTGTGTTTGTGTGTAGGGGGAGGGGAAAGTGTTGAGTGTTGATTTATGGTCTCTAGGGCGTGAGCAGCCGTAGTCGCTGCGCAAAAACATCTGAATGCGGCCAGCAACAAATCATTTTACACAGTTCGAGGAGTATTCGTAGTACAACAAGTCCAAAACGGGGCAAGTCACGATGCATGGCAAGATGATATCTAATCCGAGCCGACAATGGCAAAAGGGACATAAAAACTTCGATGAAGACAGAAGTGGGGGGAAGGAGGTGCATGAACTAACTGGTCCGATAAAATAATAAACTAACTGAGGGCTCCGGATAACGTGATGCAAATTCGGTTGGAAGCTGAATTTTCGAGTAGCCACGGATACGGAAGTGCATGCGCCATTGCGATGAACACCAAGTGTTGAGAGAACGGCAATGACAACGACATCGACATCGACAACAACAACGGACAACGGAGAACGGACAACGGACAACGGGCAATGACAATGACACCAACAGTGACCTGTGGTCTTTGGCTATGCCAAAAAATGAATATATAACCCCAGATGACAAGTCGTGTGGTGGCGTGGAGAAGTTGATGGAAACCAAACGCCATTGGATACTTGGAATACATATGGAGTGCAATATAATGAGCTGCCTAGATAAAATTGACCGCTCGGTTCGGTCTGTCGCTGGCAGCTTTCGATATAAATCATACATTAACAGCTGCTTGGCAACATCAAATCCGAGTTAAGTTTTCCGCACCACAGTTTTTGTCTGTCTCTCTCTCTGTCTAACCGTCGGGTGCAGTGGGCCGTTTGCCGGAAGCGGATATAAAGAGATCTAAAAATGCTGGTGCCAACGAAACAATTGCGAATGCTAGAGAGCTGAAACCTCCTGGCTTTTCCTCCATTCTTCATTTGCCAATTTCTGGCTTCCAGCACACTGGCCTGGCCTGGTCATAAAACAAATCACTTTAGAATTGCATTTTAAATATTTTGGAAAAGCTTTCCACTGCTTCATGCTCATTCAGTCTTCAGCTTGCGGCGTGAACGAGGAGGCTTCTTGCAGCCAGAGTTCCTCAGGCTGGACCGAATGATTCTGCATCGTCAAATTCACATTTCCAACAATCTGTGTGCGTTATTTAAGTTTTACTTTCAGTTTCGACAGTACAAAAATGAACGAGCATTGCGTTGGTTAATGATGATCAAATGATTCGCCGCCTGTCTAGAGGAAATGCATAATTTGCACAGTTGATTTCATCATACATTGAGCACATTGCCGACGATTCTAATTTCAATTTCTGTTCAAGCTCGTGTTGCAGCACTGTTTGTGGGATATCCATCCCAATTTTGGCTCTACTTCTTCCGTCTCACTGTAATTGGGACAAGGCATGCCTTGTTTATGTCTAGCAGTTTTGTGCAAATGCAGCCATCAGGAAAATTGCTTCGTTTGCTCTGACTTTGTCCCGTACGAGTTCTAGTCCAATATCCGTTTGGAAGTGCCTCGATTGGTTGAGTTTGAATTTGCTTTGCGTTTTAAAAGGAGCTGATGTGGTGCTTTAGATCTACTTTAAGCCCTGGAATGTGTGTATCTAATTTCTTGCATTATATGTTTTAAATCCGCTTTTTATCAACAATTTGATGCATAATTAATTTGTCTTTTACTATTACTATAGAATGTTATCTGTGCTAAACACGTGGCCTGCGACCTTCAGTGTTCTCTCTCTCCTTTAACCCCATTGTGTACTTAATCTATTCAGTTGCCTTTTACACTGAGTTCACAACGAAACTGGGAGACAAGTGTTAAACAAAATATGTGCTCTTGCGCATTGTTTTTCATTCTTTGTTGCTGTTGCTTTTGTGCTCTTGTTGTCGCCTTTAGGTCACCATGACAGTTTTACTGCAGCGATGCAGCTTGCAGCCTGCAGCCTCAACCTGTTCTGCTTTCTTAGGTTGAGAATTGTATGGTCGATACTTTTTTTTAAAGTTATGTCCTCATTTTTGAATACGTATGAACGTATACACAATCACAACAATGCAATCCCAATTTTCACACTTGTACATATATAGAAATGTGTTATTTGCCAATGTTAGATCTCGTTGGGTAATATAAATCTTCCTTAATGCCTTGTAAGTTACAAGCGCTTGGCCAGTTGAATTTTACTTTCATGTACCGAAATAGGGTAAACACACTAAACAATCAAACAAATAGCTTTTGGCGCTCTCTAACTTTAAACGCTAAACATCTTTACGGCTTTTTGTTGAGCAAGTTGACTGAACCCTTCGTACTTACATGCATTGTTCGACTTCGACTTTGACTGTCATCGCCAGGGGCCCAAAATGAAGCTTTACAAATATATAAGTAACAGCCAAGGAAAACTTCTTTATGTATATAGTATATATATTTTCTATATTTAAAAGTTCTTGTGTTTCTTGGTTGATTTTGCGCTTTGTGATATTGTGTTACATTAAATAATAGAAACCACTTTACTCTAAATTGCATTTAATTTAATTTTAAATTTCTTAATACTGAAATAAAAAATAATAATAGAAAAAAAATCAGCCAGCAGCCAAAATCGTCTGATTTTATCTCTCATTCTTTCGCCACCATTAATGAATAAGGCAAAGGATGGCAAGTCAGTAGCATTTATGCTTGAATAACTTGTTAAGTTTTAATTGAGCAGTCGTGTGAGTGAATAGCTAGAGTTATATTTGTATTCGTAATTGGTGCTGGCTAGTGCCACACTTCGAATCAGCCATACACTATTTATATCGACATCGCCAAAAAACCAGCCAACACAAATAACCCAGTAAAAGGCCAATAGATTGCGTTTTTGCAGAAAATTCGAGCACAGCAGAACCTATAGGAAAAATCAATATGCCAAAGTGCCAGGCATTGTTAAGCTGTAAATGCTCTAAATATCGCTTGTATTCTTCATCGAAGAGACTGGGTACCAAGCTCGATGTCTCACTTAATTTTTCCAGGTCTACAAATTAGGATGCGCAGCACTTTATTTGCCTGTTAAGTAACGGCATCTTGGCCTATTTAGCAATGACAATCGTTATTCTGATGCTCCTAATTTTTCTGTTTACGGTCCGATTTAGTAAGTTGACTCTTTCTTCTCTCGCCTTCGTTTATGTTTGTGGGCATTTGCGAATTGAAAATTTTCAGTGAATTGAGCTTATTGTTGTTGTTTCTGTCACTGTTTGCAATGCCAAAGCTGACCATTGTCCTTGCCAAGATTCACAGGTTCTTAAAGTTGTCTGACAATATGGTTGCCAAGTTGTGTAGTTTTCGAGGTCTTTAGACCAGTTGAATTGGATTTGAGCTCCAATTTTTGAATTTAAATTCAAACTGAAAACAGAAAAAAAAAATAAAAACATTAATTTCTATACTAAAGATTTGGGCTCCATTAATATTTTTATTTTTTTGTAATGCTTTTTTATGGAAAACTATTATTTTTTACACTTTATACCACCCAATATGTGATTCAGTCCAATTTCGATGCACTCAAAAACTGTGCTTTTGCTGTTGCTCAAAGAAAATTTTATTATAGCAACTGGCTACTTAATTAAAATCTGTATAAATAATTTATTTGTTATTTGAAAGGTGGCGCAAAGTATGCAAAGCGTATTTTACTTCCTAAAATGCATTCGTTGATTGTGCTATGGTTCTGACCATATATCTTTGTCGTTAGTCATCAGTTTACACACACCAGAGTGCAATTTGAAACGGGTACCACTGTTTCGAATAGCAGCAGAAAAATTATTTTTGCATCAAGTCAAGTGTTAAAGGACTGTGCTCCTTATCATTTGTTTGCGAGTTTGTTATCACACAAACTTTTGACAAATTACCTGCACATAATTACATTTTATCACGGAAAGTTTAATAAACAAAATTAAATTATGTACATTTCGAGAAATTCTTGATGTTCAACCATTGCTATCCCACGATTTTTCTAGTTCGAGTTAAAGTTCAGTCAAAAGCTTGAACAAAAGCGAAACTGTTTGCGGTCCAGATAAGCGCATTTAACCCAATCCAACCCAGCAACAGTGACAGTAAAAACGAAACCAATAACAACATCAAAGTATAACGACACAGGACAAGCTTCAAGAAAATAGCTATATTAAAAGAGATGGCAAAAAGAGATAGATTGGGAAAGAGTAAAAGGGAGGAAATAACCCAAGTTTTAATTCAATTTGGTGCGCTTCCCAGAATGAACCAAAAACGGCATTCTACAAATTTTCAATTGTATTAGTATTACTCTTCATCTCGTTTTGCCTCCTTACATTTTACAGTTGTAATGATGGAGATGTTAGAAGATCTACTCGGAGTGCAATTTCATTTATTGGTTACCAGAATTTAATAAAAATAATTCTATTATGGATGGTGCAAGCGATGCCATGTGTCCACACATAACGTAGATACGACGTAGCCACTTACACAAATATACACAGACACTCACAAACATAGACAAGCACTCACATTCATCCTCAAGATAAAGGGAAACTCGATTGGAGAAAACTTAACGGAATTGGTCGGGAATACATAACAACAAATATAATAATATATAATAATAGCAACCAGAGCTGCGCCAAAGAAATCAACAAAGTTGCAGATGGACAGCTGGGTTGAGTTCAGCTTAACAAATTCGAAACACAAGCAACAATAGCGAACCAGCAAACCTTAATCACACAGAGAGGATGTGCAAGTGTTGAGGCTTCAAATATGGGCACCTTCATTGAAAGGATTTTGTTTGTTGCAATAAACTAAATCCTACCAACGCTATTATGATATACTAACTAATAATATTCAGCTCACACAACTATTTTTCCTACCTGGAGATCAATTGTTCATCGTGTTCCCCGTAAATTGTGTCTTGGATATTTACCCTCCATTCCATTACAACCACGTGTTTGGCTTTTGCTACGTCGTGAGCTTTGCATTGCTGTCTCACATACTCTTACCTCCAAAATGGTGAGTCTGTCCGGGAAAAATTGTATTTGCATTTTGTATAAGGCAGATGACTACGTGACCCACATAGCAAATGCGACAATTCCAAGCGAAGCTGCAAAGTCTGTGGGACAGTTTCTAAAACATAAAACAATTCGGTACTATAATAATGCAATGTCTTAAAGAATACCATTAAATAACGAAGTCAAATTGGCAAAATGGAATGAATGGTTCTTTTCTGCTATAATTCTTGCAAATCTTATAAACACATTCGTATCTGATTTTTTTGGTAGATACAATATTACTTGTATATTCTGTATGAATTAATTGTCCTCTAAGTAACTGCTTATTGTTTAAGAAAAAATCGACAAGATTCTCAGTGAACAAAAGTAATTTTTATTTAAAAAAATAAAGACTAATTCACACATTTAACATTGCGTAAATCTGTATAATATCTGATAATTCTATGTTTCAGAGTGTCAGCCAGGACCAAGACCGAAGTAATTAACAAACTTCTCCACCAATTCATTTGAAGTCCGTTTATTCTGTCAGCCAGTTACGAGGTACGAGGCAAGGCGAACCTAAATGTCGATATTAGGCCAAATAAATTGAAAATGAATTGCGAAATAGAGGGAGTTGAGATGATGGCAATGGAAGGGCATTCCCCAAAAGAACTTTAGCGAGTGCCTCATAGAAATACATAGACAAAAGGCAGCTAGAGGCAGTTATCCAGAAAGAAAGGGCAGTCATCCAGCACAAGTTCAACACAACACAGCATAACACAGCACAGTACAACATTCATCTACGTCAATGGCATTAAGTCAGTCGCAGCGAAGACATCAAGAGAATTGAATGAAGCGGAAACGGAAACCAAGCTAATGAATGAAGCACAACGAACCAAATGAACGCCATGGGTTGCTTAGGGTACTCGGATGCCTCGCCCAAAGGTCCAAAGTCGATGTTAAACTGTGCACTTCACTGATTCGGCGAGGTGACCGCGGTCTTACTATCCCAATGCGACCCCAGCGTTCTTCATCTAACTTAAGGACATTTACAGTTTACACACAGATGAATATTTAAATTTGGAAGAATAATAGCTTTCGTGCCAATAAATGTGATGATCAACACAAAATCAGTGACCGTGCCATCAGCCACGTCAATTTTGGCTTACAGTATTTACTCTGGGAAGGAAATTCCTAAAATGTTGGTGTGGTAATTAGGACAATATCTAAAAAATAGTTTTATTCTACAAATTGTTAACATTAATGCTAAAATCAAAGCATAAGTTCATTATATTATTATTCTTGTATTTCAACATCACTATTTCTTCTATACTTTCAGATATCCTTCATAAACTAGCACAGAATCTTTCTCGGGACTAATAATCGAATTTAGCACAATAAATGAACAATTATATTCATATGTAAATGTCTATAGGATAAAACAAAATATTTATATTTTAAAAAATAAAGCCTATGTTTAACAATTTTTTATATTTTTCCCTTGATAAAAATTTAAGTACAGTTTTTGGTATTATCCTTAAAATCCTTGAATGCCAATCGATAGTGCTTTTTGTTTTGATAACAGAAAAAATCATCTTTGCGAGATCCTTAAGGATTTGGCCGAGTTATGGCTAAAAAACGAATGTCCTTTTTCGAAAACATGCTATATCTCGGCCATATCCTGCCGCATTTTCAAAGGACACATATTGCCAGGATCGCAAGGACGAACTCTATCGATCGGCATCAAAAAAATATGGGGTCATCTAAGGATCCAACACTTGTAATTTTTCAGTCCGGGGGCCAAAGAAAACAGGCCAAAATCACAAATTCCAGGATATCTAGAGAACCGCTAGGACGATTGGGATGAAATTTGGCAGGATAATAGTCCTTACCGAGAAACTTCGATTGGCACTGGTCCGATAAGGATCGGACAGGATATGGCCGAGATATAAGCTATTTTCTCTATACAAAAATGTCCTTGTAACTTTGTTGTCTTAAGGACATTCGTCCTTTTTGGTATGCCAATCGGTTTGCATTCAAGAGAGCTATCCTTCTGCCAAAGGACATTCCGATCGCCCTTCAAATGGCAGAGATACGGCGGATTTTCTGAAATTTTGCCAATTTTTCTATACTTACCCCCTTGAAAAAATTTGAAGTGCAGTTTTTGGTATTATCCTTGAAATCCTTGAATGCCAATCGATAGTGCTTTTTGGTTTTGATTACAGAAAAAATCATCTTTGCGAGATCCTTAAGGATTTGGCCGAGTTATGGCTAAAAAACGAATGTCCTTTTTCGAAAACAAGCTATATCTCGGCCATATCCTGCCGCATTTTCAAAGGACACATATTGCCAGGATCGCAAGGACGAACTCTATCGATCGGCATCAAAAAAATATGGGGTCATCTAAGGATCCAACACTTGTAATTTTTCAGTCCGGGGGCCAAAGAAAACAGGCCAAAATCACAAATTCCAGGATATCTAGAGAACCGCTAGGACGATTGGGATGAAATTTGGCAGGATAATAGTCCTTACCGAGAAACTTCGATTGGCACTGGTCCGATAAGGATCGGACAGGATATGGCCGAGATATAAGCTATTTTCTCTATACAAAAATGTCCTTGTAACTTTGTTGTCTTAAGGACATTCGTCCTTTTTGGTATGCCAATCGGTTTGCATTCAAGAGAGCTATCCTTCTGCCAAAGGACATTCCGATCGCCCTTCAAATGGCAGAGATACGGCGGATTTTCTGAAATTTTGCCAATTTTTCTATACTTACCCCTTGAAAAAATTTGAAGTGCAGTTTTTGGTATTATCCTTAAAATCCTTGAATGCCAATCGATAGTGCTTTTTGTTTTGATAACAGAAAAAATCATCTTTGCGAGATCCTTAAGGATTTGGCCGAGTTATGGCTAAAAAACGAATGTCCTTTTTCGAAAACAAGCTATATCTCGGCCATATCCTGCCGCATTTTCAAAGGACACATATTGCCAGGATCGCAAGGACGAACTCTATCGATCGGCATCAAAAAAATATGGGGTCATCTAAGGATCCAACACTTGTAATTTTTCAGTCCGGGGGCCCAGGAAAACAGGCCAAAATCACAAATTCCAGGATATCTAGAGAACCGCTAGGACGATTGGGATGAAATTTGGCAGGATAATAGTCCTTACCGAGAAACTTCGATTGGCACTGGTCCGATAAGGATCGGACAGGATATGGCCGAGATATAAGCTATTTTCTCTATACAAAAATGTCCTTGTAACTTTGTTGTCTTAAGGACATTCGTCCTTTTTGGTATGCCAATCGGTTTGTATTCAAGAGAGCTATCCTTCTGCCAAAGGACATTCCGATCGCCCTTCAAATGGCAGAGATACGGCGGATTTTCTGAAATTTTGCCAATTTTTCTACACCACCCCCTTGAAAAATTTTCAAGTATATTTTTTGGTATTATCCTTGAAATCCTTGAATGCCAGGAATTTGGCAGGATAATAGTCCTTACCAAGAAACTTCGATTGGCACTGGTCCGATAAGGATCGGACAGGATATGGCCGAGATATAAGCTATTTTCTCTATACAAAAATGTCCTTGTAACTTTGTTGTCTTAAGGACATTCGTCCTTTTTGGTATGCCAATCGGTTTGCATTCAAGAGAGCTATCCTTCTGCCAAAGGACATTCCGATCGCCCTTCAAATGGCAGAGATACGGCGGATTTTCTGAAATTTTGCCAATTTTTCTATACTTACCCCTTGAAAAAATTTGAAGTGCAGTTTTTGGTATTATCCTTAAAATCCTTGAATGCCAATCGATAGTGCTTTTTGTTTTGATAACAGAAAAAATCATCTTTGCGAGATCCTTAAGGATTTGGCCGAGTTATGGCTAAAAAACGAATGTCCTTTTTCGAAAACATGCTATATCTCGGCCATATCCTGCCGCATTTTCAAAGGACACATATTGCCAGGATCGCAAGGACGAACTCTATCGATCGGCATCAAAAAAATATGGGGTCATCTAAGGATCCAACACTTGTAATTTTTCAGTCCGGGGGCCAAAGAAAACAGGCCAAAATCACAAATTCCAGGATATCTAGAGAACCGCTAGGACGATTGGGATGAAATTTGGCAGGATAATAGTCCTTACCGAGAAACTTCGATTGGCACTGGTCCGATAAGGATCGGACAGGATATGGCCGAGATATAAGCTATTTTCTCTATACAAAAATGTCCTTGTAACTTTGTTGTCTTAAGGACATTCGTCCTTTTTGGTATGCCAATCGGTTTGCATTCAAGAGAGCTATCCTTCTGCCAAAGGACATTCCGATCGCCCTTCAAATGGCAGAGATACGGCGGATTTTCTGAAATTTTGCCAATTTTTCTACACCACCCCCTTGAAAAATTTTCAAGTATATTTTTTGGTATTATCCTTGAAATCCTTGAATGCCAATCGGTAGTCATTGTGGTTTTGATTACAAAAAAGTGTATCCTTGCCAGATCCTAAAGGATTTGGCCGAGTTATGGCTAAAAAACGAATGTCCTTTTTCGAAAACAAGCTATATCTCGGCCATATCCTGCCGCATTTTCAAAGGACACATATTGCCAGGATCGCAAGGACGAACTCTATCGATCGGCATCAAAAAAATATGGGGTCATCTAAGGATCCAACACTTGTAATTTTTCAGTCCGGGGGCCAAAGAAAACAGGCCAAAATCACAAATTCCAGGATATCTAGAGAACCGCTAGGACGATTGGGATGAAATTTGGCAGGATAATAGTCCTTACCGAGAAACTTCGATTGGCACTGGTCCGATAAGGATCGGACAGGATATGGCCGAGATATAAGCTATTTTCTCTATACAAAAATGTCCTTGTAACTTTGTTGTCTTAAGGACATTCGTCCTTTTTGGTATGCCAATCGGTTTGCATTCAAGAGAGCTATCCTTCTGCCAAAGGACATTCCGATCGCCCTTCAAATGGCAGAGATACGGCGGATTTTCTGAAATTTTGCCAATTTTTCTATACTTACCCCTTGAAAAATTTTCAAGTATATTTTTTGGTATTATCCTTGAAATCCTTGAATGCCAATCGGTAGTCATTGTGGTTTTGATTACAAAAAAGTGTATCCTTGCCAGATCCTAAAGGATTTGGCCGAGTTATGGCTAAAAAACGAATGTCCTTTTTCGAAAACAAGCTATATCTCGGCCATATCCTGCCGCATTTTCAAAGGACACATATTGCCAGGATCGCAAGGACGAACTCTATCGATCGGCATCAAAAAAATATGGGGTCATCTAAGGATCCAACACTTGTAATTTTTCAGTCCGGGGGCCAAAGAAAACAGGCCAAAATCACAAATTCCAGGATATCTAGAGAACCGCTAGGACGATTGGGATGAAATTTGGCAGGATAATAGTCCTTACCGAGAAACTTCGATTGGCACTGGTCCGATAAGGATCGGACAGGATATGGCCGAGATATAAGCTATTTTCTCTATACAAAAATGTCCTTGTAACTTTGTTGTCTTAAGGACATTCGTCCTTTTTGGTATGCCAATCGGTTTGCATTCAAGAGAGCTATCCTTCTGCCAAAGGACATTCCGATCGCCCTTCAAATGGCAGAGATACGGCGGATTTTCTGAAATTTTGCCAATTTTTCTATACTTACCCCTTGAAAAATTTTGAAGTGCAGTTTTTGGTATTATCCTTAAAATCCTTGAATGCCAATCGATAGTGCTTTTTGTTTTGATAACAGAAAAAATCATCTTTGCGAGATCCTTAAGGATTTGGCCGAGTTATGGCTAAAAAACGAATGTCCTTTTTCGAAAACAAGCTATATCTCGGCCATATCCTGCCGCATTTTCAAAGGACACATATTGCCAGGATCGCAAGGACGAACTCTATCGATCGGCATCAAAAAAATATGGGGTCATCTAAGGATCCAACACTTGTAATTTTTCAGTCCGGGGGCCAAAGAAAACAGGCCAAAATCACAAATTCCAGGATATCTAGAGAACCGCTAGGACGATTGGGATGAAATTTGGCAGGATAATAGTCCTTACCGAGAAACTTCGATTGGCACTGGTCCGATAAGGATCGGACAGGATATGGCCGAGATATAAGCTATTTTCTCTATACAAAAATGTCCTTGTAACTTTGTTGTCTTAAGGACATTCGTCCTTTTTGGTATGCCAATCGGTTTGCATTCAAGAGAGCTATCCTTCTGCCAAAGGACATTCCGATCGCCCTTCAAATGGCAGAGATACGGCGGATTTTCTGAAATTTTGCCAATTTTTCTATACTTACCCCTTGAAAAAATTTGAAGTGCAGTTTTTGGTATTATCCTTAAAATCCTTGAATGCCAATCGATAGTGCTTTTTGTTTTGATAACAGAAAAAATCATCTTTGCGAGATCCTTAAGGATTTGGCCGAGTTATGGCTAAAAAACGAATGTCCTTTTTCGAAAACAAGCTATATCTCGGCCATATCCTGCCGCATTTTCAAAGGACACATATTGCCAGGATCGCAAGGACGAACTCTATCGATCGGCATCAAAAAAATATGGGGTCATCTAAGGATCCAACACTTGTAATTTTTCAGTCCGGGGGCCCAGGAAAACAGGCCAAAATCACAAATTCCAGGATATCTAGAGAACCGCTAGGACGATTGGGATGAAATTTGGCAGGATAATAGTCCTTACCGAGAAACTTCGATTGGCACTGGTCCGATAAGGATCGGACAGGATATGGCCGAGATATAAGCTATTTTCTCTATACAAAAATGTCCTTGTAACTTTGTTGTCTTAAGGACATTCGTCCTTTTTGGTATGCCAATCGGTTTGTATTCAAGAGAGCTATCCTTCTGCCAAAGGACATTCCGATCGCCCTTCAAATGGCAGAGATACGGCGGATTTTCTGAAATTTTGCCAATTTTTCTACACCACCCCCTTGAAAAATTTTCAAGTATATTTTTTGGTATTATCCTTGAAATCCTTGAATGCCAATCGGTAGTCATTGTGGTTTTGATTACAAAAAAGTGTATCCTTGCCAGATCCTAAAGGATTTGGCCGAGTTATGGCTAAAAAACGAATGTCCTTTTTCGAAAACAAGCTATATCTCGGCCATATCCTGCCGCATTTTCAAAGGACACATATTGCCAGGATCGCAAGGACGAACTCTATCGATCGGCATCAAAAAAATATGGGGTCATCTAAGGATCCAACACTTGTAATTTTTCAGTCCGGGGGCCAAAGAAAACAGGCCAAAATCACAAATTCCAGGATATCTAGAGAACCGCTAGGACGATTGGGATGAAATTTGGCAGGATAATAGTCCTTACCGAGAAACTTCGATTGGCACTGGTCCGATAAGGATCGGACAGGATATGGCCGAGATATAAGCTATTTTCTCTATACAAAAATGTCCTTGTAACTTTGTTGTCTTAAGGACATTCGTCCTTTTTGGTATGCCAATCGGTTTGTATTCAAGAGAGCTATCCTTCTGCCAAAGGACATTCCGATCGCCCTTCAAATGGCAGAGATACGGCGGATTTTCTGAAATTTTGCCAATTTTTCTACACCACCCCCTTGAAAAATTTTCAAGTATATTTTTTGGTATTATCCTTAAAATCCTTGAATGCCAATCGGTAGTCATTGTGGTTTTGATTACAAAAAAGTGTATCCTTGCCAGATCCTAAAGGATTTGGCCGAGTTATGGCTAAAAAACGAATGTCCTTTTTCGAAAACAAGCTATATCTCGGCCATATCCTGCCGCATTTTCAAAGGACACATATTGCCAGGATCGCAAGGACGAACTCTATCGATCGGCATCAAAAAAATATGGGGTCATCTAAGGATCCAACACTTGTAATTTTTCAGTCCGGGGGCCAAAGAAAACAGGCCAAAATCACAAATTCCAGGATATCTAGAGAACCGCTAGGACGATTGGGATGAAATTTGGCAGGATAATAGTCCTTACCGAGAAACTTCGATTGGCACTGGTCCGATAAGGATCGGACAGGATATGGCCGAGATATAAGCTATTTTCTCTATACAAAAATGTCCTTGTAACTTTGTTGTCTTAAGGACATTCGTCCTTTTTGGTATGCCAATCGGTTTGCATTCAAGAGAGCTATCCTTCTGCCAAAGGACATTCCGATCGCCCTTCAAATGGCAGAGATACGGCGGATTTTCTGAAATTTTGCCAATTTTTCTATACTTACCCCTTGAAAAAATTTGAAGTGCAGTTTTTGGTATTATCCTTAAAATCCTTGAATGCCAATCGATAGTGCTTTTTGTTTTGATAACAGAAAAAATCATCTTTGCGAGATCCTTAAGGATTTGGCCGAGTTATGGCTAAAAAACGAATGTCCTTTTTCGAAAACAAGCTATATCTCGGCCATATCCTGCCGCATTTTCAAAGGACACATATTGCCAGGATCGCAAGGACGAACTCTATCGATCGGCATCAAAAAAATATGGGGTCATCTAAGGATCCAACACTTGTAATTTTTCAGTCCGGGGGCCAAAGAAAACAGGCCAAAATCACAAATTCCAGGATATCTAGAGAACCGCTAGGACGATTGGGATGAAATTTGGCAGGATAATAGTCCTTACCGAGAAACTTCGATTGGCACTGGTCCGATAAGGATCGGACAGGATATGGCCGAGATATAAGCTATTTTCTCTATACAAAAATGTCCTTGTAACTTTGTTGTCTTAAGGACATTCGTCCTTTTTGGTATGCCAATCGGTTTGTATTCAAGAGAGCTATCCTTCTGCCAAAGGACATTCCGATCGCCCTTCAAATGGCAGAGATACGGCGGATTTTCTGAAATTTTGCCAATTTTTCTATACTTACCCCTTGAAAAATTTTCAAGTATATTTTTTGGTATTATCCTTAAAATCCTTGAATGCCAATCGGTAGTCATTGTGGTTTTGATTACAAAAAAATGATCCTTGCCAGATCCTTAAGGATTTGGCCGAGTTATGGCTAAAAAACGAATGTCCTTTTTCGAAAACAAGCTATATCTCGGCCATATCCTGCCGCATTTTCAAAGGACACATATTGCCAGGATCGCAAGGACGAACTCTATCGATCGGCATCAAAAAAATATGGGGTCATCTAAGGATCCAACACTTGTAATTTTTCAGTCCGGGGGCCAAAGAAAACAGGCCAAAATCACAAATTCCAGGATATCTAGAGAACCGCTAGGACGATTGGGATGAAATTTGGCAGGATAATAGTCCTTACCGAGAAACTTCGATTGGCACTGGTCCGATAAGGATCGGACAGGATATGGCCGAGATATAAGCTATTTTCTCTATACAAAAATGTCCTTGTAACTTTGTTGTCTTAAGGACATTCGTCCTTTTTGGTATGCCAATCGGTTTGCATTCAAGAGAGCTATCCTTCTGCCAAAGGACATTCCGATCGCCCTTCAAATGGCAGAGATACGGCGGATTTTCTGAAATTTTGCCAATTTTTCTATACTTACCCCTTGAAAAAATTTGAAGTGCAGTTTTTGGTATTATCCTTAAAATCCTTGAATGCCAATCGATAGTGCTTTTTGTTTTGATAACAGAAAAAATCATCTTTGCGAGATCCTTAAGGATTTGGCCGAGTTATGGCTAAAAAACGAATGTCCTTTTTCGAAAACAAGCTATATCTCGGCCATATCCTGCCGCATTTTCAAAGGACACATATTGCCAGGATCGCAAGGACGAACTCTATCGATCGGCATCAAAAAAATATGGGGTCATCTAAGGATCCAACACTTGTAATTTTTCAGTCCGGGGGCCCAGGAAAACAGGCCAAAATCACAAATTCCAGGATATCTAGAGAACCGCTAGGACGATTGGGATGAAATTTGGCAGGATAATAGTCCTTACCGAGAAACTTCGATTGGCACTGGTCCGATAAGGATCGGACAGGATATGGCCGAGATATAAGCTATTTTCTCTATACAAAAATGTCCTTGTAACTTTGTTGTCTTAAGGACATTCGTCCTTTTTGGTATGCCAATCGGTTTGTATTCAAGAGAGCTATCCTTCTGCCAAAGGACATTCCGATCGCCCTTCAAATGGCAGAGATACGGCGGATTTTCTGAAATTTTGCCAATTTTTCTACACCACCCCCTTGAAAAATTTTCAAGTATATTTTTTGGTATTATCCTTAAAATCCTTGAATGCCAATCGGTAGTCATTGTGGTTTTGATTACAAAAAAGTGTATCCTTGCCAGATCCTAAAGGATTTGGCCGAGTTATGGCTAAAAAACGAATGTCCTTTTTCGAAAACAAGCTATATCTCGGCCATATCCTGCCGCATTTTCAAAGGACACATATTGCCAGGATCGCAAGGACGAACTCTATCGATCGGCATCAAAAAAATATGGGGTCATCTAAGGATCCAACACTTGTAATTTTTCAGTCCGGGGGCCAAAGAAAACAGGCCAAAATCACAAATTCCAGGATATCTAGAGAACCGCTAGGACGATTGGGATGAAATTTGGCAGGATAATAGTCCTTACCGAGAAACTTCGATTGGCACTGGTCCGATAAGGATCGGACAGGATATGGCCGAGATATAAGCTATTTTCTCTATACAAAAATGTCCTTGTAACTTTGTTGTCTTAAGGACATTCGTCCTTTTTGGTATGCCAATCGGTTTGCATTCAAGAGAGCTATCCTTCTGCCAAAGGACATTCCGATCGCCCTTCAAATGGCAGAGATACGGCGGATTTTCTGAAATTTTGCCAATTTTTCTATACTTACCCCTTGAAAAAATTTGAAGTGCAGTTTTTGGTATTATCCTTAAAATCCTTGAATGCCAATCGATAGTGCTTTTTGTTTTGATAACAGAAAAAATCATCTTTGCGAGATCCTTAAGGATTTGGCCGAGTTATGGCTAAAAAACGAATGTCCTTTTTCGAAAACAAGCTATATCTCGGCCATATCCTGCCGCATTTTCAAAGGACACATATTGCCAGGATCGCAAGGACGAACTCTATCGATCGGCATCAAAAAAATATGGGGTCATCTAAGGATCCAACACTTGTAATTTTTCAGTCCGGGGGCCCAGGAAAACAGGCCAAAATCACAAATTCCAGGATATCTAGAGAACCGCTAGGACGATTGGGATGAAATTTGGCAGGATAATAGTCCTTACCGAGAAACTTCGATTGGCACTGGTCCGATAAGGATCGGACAGGATATGGCCGAGATATAAGCTATTTTCTCTATACAAAAATGTCCTTGTAACTTTGTTGTCTTAAGGACATTCGTCCTTTTTGGTATGCCAATCGGTTTGCATTCAAGAGAGCTATCCTTCTGCCAAAGGACATTCCGATCGCCCTTCAAATGGCAGAGATACGGCGGATTTTCTGAAATTTTGCCAATTTTTCTATACTTACCCCTTGAAAAAATTTGAAGTGCAGTTTTTGGTATTATCCTTAAAATCCTTGAATGCCAATCGATAGTGCTTTTTGTTTTGATAACAGAAAAAATCATCTTTGCGAGATCCTTAAGGATTTGGCCGAGTTATGGCTAAAAAACGAATGTCCTTTTTCGAAAACATGCTATATCTCGGCCATATCCTGCCGCATTTTCAAAGGACACATATTGCCAGGATCGCAAGGACGAACTCTATCGATTGGCATCAACAAAGTAGGGGGTCATCTAAGAATCCAACACTTGTAATTTTTTAGTCCGGGGGCCAAGAAAAACAGGCCGAATTCACAAATTCCAGGATATCTAGAGAACCGCAAGGACGATTGGAATGAAATTTGGCAGGATAATAGTCCTTGCCAAGAGACTTCGATTGGCACTGGTCCGATAAGGATCGGACAGGATATGGCCGAGATATAAGCTATTTTCTCTATACAAAAATGTCCTTGTAACTTTGTTGTCTTAAGGACATTCGTCCTTTTTGGTATGCCAATCGGTTTGCATTCAAGAGAGCTATCCTTCTGCCAAAGGACATTCCGATCGCCCTTCAAATGGCAGAGATACGGCGGATTTTCTGAAATTTTGCCAATTTTTCTATACTTACCCCTTGAAAAAATTTGAAGTGCAGTTTTTGGTATTATCCTTAAAATCCTTGAATGCCAATCGATAGTGCTTTTTGTTTTGATAACAGAAAAAATCATCTTTGCGAGATCCTTAAGGATTTGGCCGAGTTATGGCTAAAAAACGAATGTCCTTTTTCGAAAACATGCTATATCTCGGCCATATCCTGCCGCATTTTCAAAGGACACATATTGCCAGGATCGCAAGGACGAACTCTATCGATCGGCATCAAAAAAATATGGGGTCATCTAAGGATCCAACACTTGTAATTTTTCAGTCCGGGGGCCAAAGAAAACAGGCCAAAATCACAAATTCCAGGATATCTAGAGAACCGCTAGGACGATTGGGATGAAATTTGGCAGGATAATAGTCCTTACCGAGAAACTTCGATTGGCACTGGTCCGATAAGGATCGGACAGGATATGGCCGAGATATAAGCTATTTTCTCTATACAAAAATGTCCTTGTAACTTTGTTGTCTTAAGGACATTCGTCCTTTTTGGTATGCCAATCGGTTTGCATTCAAGAGAGCTATCCTTCTGCCAAAGGACATTCCGATCGCCCTTCAAATGGCAGAGATACGGCGGATTTTCTGAAATTTTGCCAATTTTTCTACACCACCCCCTTGAAAAATTTTCAAGTATATTTTTTGGTATTATCCTTGAAATCCTTGAATGCCAATCGGTAGTCATTGTGGTTTTGATTACAAAAAAGTGTATCCTTGCCAGATCCTAAAGGATTTGGCCGAGTTATGGCTAAAAAACGAATGTCCTTTTTCGAAAACAAGCTATATCTCGGCCATATCCTGCCGCATTTTCAAAGGACACATATTGCCAGGATCGCAAGGACGAACTCTATCGATCGGCATCAAAAAAATATGGGGTCATCTAAGGATCCAACACTTGTAATTTTTCAGTCCGGGGGCCAAAGAAAACAGGCCAAAATCACAAATTCCAGGATATCTAGAGAACCGCTAGGACGATTGGGATGAAATTTGGCAGGATAATAGTCCTTACCGAGAAACTTCGATTGGCACTGGTCCGATAAGGATCGGACAGGATATGGCCGAGATATAAGCTATTTTCTCTATACAAAAATGTCCTTGTAACTTTGTTGTCTTAAGGACATTCGTCCTTTTTGGTATGCCAATCGGTTTGCATTAAAGAGAGCTATCCTTCTGCCAAAGGACATTCCGATCGCCCTTCAAATGGCAGAGATACGGCGGATTTTCTGAAATTTTGCCAATTTTTCTATACTTACCCCTTGAAAAAATTTGAAGTGCAGTTTTTGGTATTATCCTTAAAATCCTTGAATGCCAATCGATAGTGCTTTTTGTTTTGATAACAGAAAAAATCATCTTTGCGAGATCCTTAAGGATTTGGCCGAGTTATGGCTAAAAAACGAATGTCCTTTTTCGAAAACATGCTATATCTCGGCCATATCCTGCCGCATTTTCAAAGGACACATATTGCCAGGATCGCAAGGACGAACTCTATCGATCGGCATCAAAAAAATATGGGGTCATCTAAGGATCCAACACTTGTAATTTTTCAGTCCGGGGGCCAAAGAAAACAGGCCAAAATCACAAATTCCAGGATATCTAGAGAACCGCTAGGACGATTGGGATGAAATTTGGCAGGATAATAGTCCTTACCGAGAAACTTCGATTGGCACTGGTCCGATAAGGATCGGACAGGATATGGCCGAGATATAAGCTATTTTCTCTATACAAAAATGTCCTTGTAACTTTGTTGTCTTAAGGACATTCGTCCTTTTTGGTATGCCAATCGGTTTGCATTCAAGAGAGCTATCCTTCTGCCAAAGGACATTGCGATCGCCCTTCAAATGGCAGAGATACGGCGGATTTTCTGAAATTTTGCCAATTTTTCTACACCACCCCCTTGAAAAATTTTCAAGTATATTTTTTGGTATTATCCTTGAAATCCTTGAATGCCAATCGGTAGTCATTGTGGTTTTGATTACAAAAAAGTGTATCCTTGCCAGATCCTAAAGGATTTGGCCGAGTTATGGCTAAAAAACGAATGTCCTTTTTCGAAAACAAGCTATATCTCGGCCATATCCTGCCGCATTTTCAAAGGACACATATTGCCAGGATCGCAAGGACGAACTCTATCGATCGGCATCAAAAAAATATGGGGTCATCTAAGGATCCAACACTTGTAATTTTTCAGTCCGGGGGCCAAAGAAAACAGGCCAAAATCACAAATTCCAGGATATCTAGAGAACCGCTAGGACGATTGGGATGAAATTTGGCAGGATAATAGTCCTTACCGAGAAACTTCGATTGGCACTGGTCCGATAAGGATCGGACAGGATATGGCCGAGATATAAGCTATTTTCTCTATACAAAAATGTCCTTGTAACTTTGTTGTCTTAAGGACATTCGTCCTTTTTGGTATGCCAATCGGTTTGTATTCAAGAGAGCTATCCTTCTGCCAAAGGACATTCCGATCGCCCTTCAAATGGCAGAGATACGGCGGATTTTCTGAAATTTTGCCAATTTTTCTACACCACCCCCTTGAAAAATTTTCAAGTATATTTTTTGGTATTATCCTTGAAATCCTTGAATGCCAGGAATTTGGCAGGATAATAGTCCTTACCAAGAAACTTCGATTGGCACTGGTCCGATAAGGATCGGACAGGATATGGCCGAGATATAAGCTATTTTCTCTATACAAAAATGTCCTTGTAACTTTGTTGTCTTAAGGACATTCGTCCTTTTTGGTATGCCAATCGGTTTGCATTCAAGAGAGCTATCCTTCTGCCAAAGGACATTCCGATCGCCCTTCAAATGGCAGAGATACGGCGGATTTTCTGAAATTTTGCCAATTTTTCTATACTTACCCCTTGAAAAAATTTGAAGTGCAGTTTTTGGTATTATCCTTAAAATCCTTGAATGCCAATCGATAGTGCTTTTTGTTTTGATAACAGAAAAAATCATCTTTGCGAGATCCTTAAGGATTTGGCCGAGTTATGGCTAAAAAACGAATGTCCTTTTTCGAAAACATGCTATATCTCGGCCATATCCTGCCGCATTTTCAAAGGACACATATTGCCAGGATCGCAAGGACGAACTCTATCGATCGGCATCAAAAAAATATGGGGTCATCTAAGGATCCAACACTTGTAATTTTTCAGTCCGGGGGCCAAAGAAAACAGGCCAAAATCACAAATTCCAGGATATCTAGAGAACCGCTAGGACGATTGGGATGAAATTTGGCAGGATAATAGTCCTTACCGAGAAACTTCGATTGGCACTGGTCCGATAAGGATCGGACAGGATATGGCCGAGATATAAGCTATTTTCTCTATACAAAAATGTCCTTGTAACTTTGTTGTCTTAAGGACATTCGTCCTTTTTGGTATGCCAATCGGTTTGCATTCAAGAGAGCTATCCTTCTGCCAAAGGACATTCCGATCGCCCTTCAAATGGCAGAGATACGGCGGATTTTCTGAAATTTTGCCAATTTTTCTACACCACCCCCTTGAAAAATTTTCAAGTATATTTTTTGGTATTATCCTTGAAATCCTTGAATGCCAATCGGTAGTCATTGTGGTTTTGATTACAAAAAAGTGTATCCTTGCCAGATCCTAAAGGATTTGGCCGAGTTATGGCTAAAAAACGAATGTCCTTTTTCGAAAACAAGCTATATCTCGGCCATATCCTGCCACATTTTCAAAGGACACATATTGCTAGGATAGCGAGGACAAACTCTATCAATCGGCATCAAAAAAATATGGGGTTATCTAAAGATCCAACACTTCGAATTTTTCAGTCCGGTGGCCAGTGGAAACAGACCGAAATCACAAATTCTAGGATAATTAATCAAATTTTACAGGATAACAGTGCTTGGCGAAGCGCTTCGTTTGACACTGAATCCGCAAGGATCAGTCAGGATATGACCGAGATATACGAAATTTTCTGTTTATAAAAAAGTCATTACAACTTGGCTGTATGCAGGATTTTCGTCCTTTTTGGTATGGTAATCGGTTTGTATTTATTAAAGCTATCCTTGTGCCAAAGGACATCCCGATCGTCCTTCAAATGGTCGAGATACAGTCGATTTTTTTATACTTACCCCTTAACAAAATTTGAAGTGCAGTTTTTGGTATTATCCCGGTCATATCTTGTCGCGTTTTATTATTTTTATTCATCTTTGCAAATAAACACAAATATAAAATATTAGAGATTTGAAAATGTTTTTAATTTTTAGCAATCTTATAAAACTTTGACTCCCTTTTTTTAAGGGCTTTGGAAAGAAATGCTTATAAGAAACATATTGTACAAAGAAAAAAAGAAACTTTTTTTAATTAGTGAAGTACGAAGAAGGTAAGTGAAAATCTGAAGTCATGTATAAGTAAAGCGCTGGCTGGGCCGTTGCTCAGTTGATCAAATGCTTAAACTAAACAAATGTGCGAGCAAACAAAGTGAGTGAGAATGGTGTGGCATTGACGTTAATGATACTCGTATTGGTGCTAGTGTCAATAACAATTTACACTTGAGACGATATCCCAATATCGCCGCACGTCAAAAGCAGCATTGATACGAACAACACCAACTGTTTTGTTCTGCTTTTAGGTTTTGAGGAAGACAATTCTGAGGACAGCAAAATAATGGTGACCATCATGACGAGTTGATGGTGAGCTCTAGTGCTACAGCCGATGCCTTTCCATTAGCCTTGTCCTTGCCCTTGCCTTTGGCTTTCCTATTCACTGCTGATTTGTTTATTTAAACCAAACCATCTCATCCGTGTTCTAAAAAAGCAGGTCGCAGCGATGCCTTCGAAACAATTCATTCAGCATGAGCTTTAAGTACCCGTACATTTTTATGCCCGCTACCCACAGGGTAGAATGGTACTATAACTTTGTGCCTGTAGGAAATTTATGTAAGCTTGTAGTAGCGGGTATCTCACAGTCGACCACACTTGACTGTAGCTTTCCTAATTTTTTAAATGTTAAAATAGAATAAAAATAGTAGTGCAAAGAAGGACGCTCTTTAAGGAGGCATGTTACGAATATCGATATATTATCTGTGTCAAACTTTCCCCAAAATATTGTATCAATATTTCAGCGGCTTATAAAAAAATTATGGCTGGTAGTCTGATGCTTAACTGCGTTGACACTCACATATACTCGTACACATCGATACCTATCAAGATCGAGAGGTGATCTGTGCTATGTAGTTAGTGGCAGATATGTACATATATGTATAAGCATCGCGGTATCTTTCGAGAGCTCTACAATAGTACTTGTTCAAAAAATGTAAAATGCGCACTTCTTGGCACAGTCTGTCAACCTATCCGGCACCAGAGGCGCTATCCCGCTCTACCCCGCCTTTTGCACACCATTGTCTGCTCCAAAGTATGATAAGAGCTCTCATCACAATCATTGACATAAATGCGTCGCTCCTGGCTTTTTAGCAGTCGTGCGCTAGCTGATAGCGAGAAAATAAGAGTAGGGCAACTTTGTATAAACTGAAGTATATTATTACTACACATTGCTACTGTTATTTGCTTAATAATAGGTCATTATACTAGATTGTCAATAAAAGAAATATTAAGGCAGTAGTCAATTATAAAAATTTTAAGTTTTCGATTAATAATGGGAAATGTGGTATGAACAAAACATAATCGGATAATACACATTTGTTTAAACACTAATAGTTTCACAATCATGAATATAATGTCCACTTTGTAGTCAATGTTATTTGAAATACACATGTATATGAACTTATTCAAATCGAATATAATCTTAAAGACTTTACTGTGCATCATTTGAGCTGGGTTTAAGCCATGTGTAAGAATTCTATTTGCTTTTTATCTTGAGATTGTTGTAATTGAACTTACTTCCAAATGTGGGCACTATATTGACAGGTGGAAGGGGCTTGCGTTTGCTGTAAAATTTCATGTTTTAATATAAATAAAACTAATGCCACACACTAACCAGGCGCAATGAAACTCGAACAGCTCATCATCATTGGGATGGTAATTGTGCGCTATGTATGGTATAGTATGGTTAAACGAAGGTTGGTCGCAACGTGTGTGTTTCTTCAAATAACCGGCTAGTGTTTGAGTTAGCAATTCGTCTAAGAACTGATCGAAACTTGGAGTACTTGAAGCCTTTGGATTAACATAGTGCATAATTTTTGATACCATAGGCTCGTAATCAAAAGGTAATCCAGTTATGCGGTCTACCCTAAATATCCTAGGTAGATTGGGTTTACGCTTAACTTTGGTTAGCACGACCGTCTTGCGCCAAACGTTCTGACTACTTGCACATTTATGTGGATGTCGCTTTGTGGAATTTTTAGAGCATTTTTTACTGTGAGACTTCATCTTCTTCTTTTGCACCACATGATAAGCTAGTTCAATTTTTGGTACCACGACGTGTTTGGAGAATCCAACATGTTTCTCAAATTGCATATTTGGCTGTCTTTTATTTTATTATATTTTTGTACTTTTAATTTTTGTAGATTTGTAGATTGAAAGGTATTTTTTCGAAATAATAATATGACAACAACATCTAAGCTAGCTTGGAAGAATATAATCGCCAGTGTAAGCGACAGATTAGAAATTGCAGTTATGAGGGCTCTTTTAAATTAAGTTATTGTGTGAGACATGAAAACAAGTGCAATGCCAGACTTATAATTGCATTTCGTTAGGACCCACACAGGATGCATGCACACCCATATGTACATTTAAACGAACAACAAGCAGAAAGTTTATGTGGCCACAGTCAACTTAACTTTTGAGACAATGTCAACTCTAATGAACGGTCGCTTTAGTTATTATTGCAAATGACACCAATACAAATGAACACAAAGCAAACCGCACATACATCTTCATTCTGTACATATACGTACATATACATTTAAATGTATGAGTGCTCAACCAGAGCTGTGGAACCGCATGATTGTATTGCAAGGATCTATTGTAATTGCCATTACATGCATTTGTTGTAAGTAAGCGTTGGAATCTATCTGAAGGAGTAAAACGAAACTTCTACCAATGCACAGCACACAAATGCTATCCCACATAACATAACACTCAGACTCATATAAGTACGATAACGTGCTGCTAAAAACATTGCAGTAGTAGCAGTAGCAAGACAAAAGCAATATAATTAATCATAAAAGAGCAAGCTGAGTTAAACCCACATGATGATACAACACCAACATGTACGTCTGCTTCATCCAGATATAGCAAAATGGCAATATTTATTTGTGCAAAAATTTTAGTTAAACAGCAATAAGCATTTTTACTTTACGAATTAAATCTGCAAATGATCAACCCTTATGATATAATTTTATTTTTATATGTCCGGTCAAATATATGTACTTCTTTTCCATCAATTAGCAATGTTTATTTAGGATATTTTACAAGCCGACTACCAAACAAGACGTACCATAAAAAAGTTGGGGAAAATTCTGATAGCAAGGAAATGACTTCACACCTTTTTCCTCTATCTGCTGCGCGTAAGCGTTGAGCGAAAGAAAGAAATGGATCAAATATAGATTTATGTGCTTCATGTCAAAATAAATGGATTTTACATGTTGACACAAAACGCTCGGAGCGTGCTGCCAGTCCGCATGGCGCCCAATACGTTAAAAAAAAGAGGTGGAGGTGGAAGTGAAGCCATTGCCAATGGATTCAACAAACAGTACAAGCAGCAACAATAATGAAATTATAACGGCACATTAAAATGTCATTTTACACTCACAGGCATACAAATAAGTCTTCATAACGAGCTATCTCGCTTGTATCAATACTTTTAACATAAAAAAGGAAGTCAGTTGGTTTGCCCAATAACATAAACAATATACCACAATTTAAATTCGTTATGTGTGCTTTTGCTCATTAAAAAAATTCTAACTAAACATTTTTAGATGTCTACAACAGAACAACTAATATAACGGTTTTATTGAAGTCGAATTCTTAATCGCTTTATTTGAGGTATCTTGACTCTGTTGCCTAGTTTTAGCTCGACCAAAATGGAACTTTTCTTATACCTTCACTTTTATTTGCAGATGTTTGCATGCCACACGCCACAGCACGACACAAGAGACCATCACCCATAACTTATCAGCGATTTTTTACATTCTGAACGCGTTGTGTGTATTATGGGCATTGCCAGGAGCACGTGCTGACTGATGGCAGTGAAGTCGTGTCGTGTCGAGTCGAGGCAGGTCTAAAGTTGCCGCCATCTAAGGTCGACTTGAATCACAATGTGGCCAGGCTGATCTCTAAACGCTATCAGCTTCTGTTGGCTTTTTATTTGCCGATATCCCTTCAATCTTCTCTCCTACTAACTGCTTTGCATTTTGATAAATGTATTTTTTATAAATAAAAACATAAGGAATAATATGCTTGACATACTCGTATAGCATAGACACACACATCTGCGAATCAAGATAAATTTTACAACAGTGATTTAGACATTGCCTAGATTTAAAGATAACTACTGACGAATATCAAAAGCACGGACATTAAGAGTACTGCTTAATGTGATGTTCCTTGTTCCTTCCCTATCAACGACCACACACCTACAACCGATACAACCGATAACCAAGGTATCCCCAAAGCCAATTCAACTCTCGCAGTGAGCCATTCGATTTAATGGAAAATCGACCGCAAAAACAGTAACAACTTGAGCGATTCAGAAATTGCAATACTCGTATACGTGTACGTTAACCAACCAAGCCACAGCAGGAGGAGACAAGGTGCGGCAGCTGGGACGCTGGCAGCAGACCCCAGCAGAAGTTAGAGTGTTCGTATAGAGTACTCGCATTGCGGTGACACACGACACGCAATTAGAAGGTCTAACCACAGCCTACAGTAGGTTTCAAAGCTATGCCACACTTAAGAATTTGAACTTGAAAGAGATAGCAGAAAGAGATTAGTAAATAGACATAGTCAATGCACTGAAAATTAGAATTATCTTTTTGCTATTTTTTTAATGGTTTGCATTTTTGAAAAGGAGTTTTTTCCTGAGAGAAGTGTGCATATTTTGGTCAGTTCCTGCGATCCTGCTATGAAAATGAGAGCGTTTTTTGAAGTTGGCGACTAAAACTCAAGTTGAGCAAAAGCTCTTTAACTTTTCGTCACCGTCTCTGAATTCTTCTCCCACGATTAAGGCATACGAACAATTGGCATATAACTGCCCACCATTTCAACTGGTAGAATTCGCCACGAAAAAGGGAGGGGAACTCCTTTCAAACAACGGTGGCATTTCCAGCAAACTAATTCAAGTGTTCCGTGAAATGAGTCGAAAATTGGCATTCGATTTTCGAGTCCATTGCACATTGCAATGTGCACAACCATAGAGAACGCATAAAGGCATAATGCTTTCAAGTGGAGAATGTTAAGGTTCGTTTTTGCAAAGAATTGTTTCAAGTACTTGTTTAAAAAAGTGCTGCCCGAAAACCCAGAAAGTTGCCTTTTTTAAAAACTAGCAATCAATTTGCAACTTGCATGTGAAGGCTAAATTAATTATGCCATTCAGGCTTGCAATAATTCTTATATATCCACCATACAAATATACGCGAACCATATGCGTGATTTGTATTACTCATGCAATTCAGGATAGTTAGAGAGAGTTTCACAAAGTTAAGAACATGTAACAAGCGCGAATAACTTAATATTTTTGTAGCAATAACAAAGTTGCAATCAACATAAATTATAGAAGAAATATAATTGTATTGTAAATTTTAAGTTTTATAATTAATACAATGATGCACTAGTTGGCTTGCCAAGTGCCCAAAACTTCGTTCTATTATCAAAGTGGTATTAGTGAAAATGAGAATGGTCAATTGAGCTCAAAAACATTCTGTGTCATAGAAGTCCGCAGCTTGTTGCACTTCCAAAACTGAAAATACCACTGCAACTGTAAAAGTAACAGTAACATCAGTTTTGCTACATGTAGTCGCCATAATTATTCACAACTTTTGCGTAATGAGAATGTCGCAATGGCGCACCAGCAAGCAACGTTCAAATTGTGCCGACTATGCTTTTTACTATTTTTTGCTGGTGCGCAGCTCATTAAATATTTAATAGTTAAATTAAAAGAATATGCGCACTGTGCGGAAAATGGACTGACATGGCACATGGCCACATCGCAATGAAAATCACAAAGTGTGCAGTTGCAGCTAAAAGTTTGAGTATAGAATAGTATACATAAGAGAGCGACAATTTGAAGAGACTGTTACAATTATTTACCAAAATGTTTATTAAAATATCTCTTTTTACAACTTGTTAATTTTGTAATAGACTTTCATTGTCCTCACAAGCTCGTTGAGAAGAAACTTTTTGGGACTTGTAAAAGTGGTGCTCCCAACCTGCGACGATTTTAACTGATAGCTAATAGCTGATGACTGCTTCGGCACCCACCTACTCGTAGTCTGCTTGGAGTCTAGGCCTGGTTGCGAAATAAACTTGTTTAAGTGTATTTTTGTTTTTATTGATCGCTTGCGGTTGTGCACAATTTAGATCAAGGATATCGATAACGGCTTCATGTTCATGCCAAAGCATTTTGTCAATGCTAAAGAACATTTATGCCCATTTTCATTTTGGCACGCCGACAACGGCAACTCGGTGAGCGCCTTATGAAAACTCGATAGGCAAAGTGGAAAATAATGTGGCTCGGAAGACAGCAGCGGCATTGTTGTTGTTGTCTCTGTTGTTGTCGTTCTCGTTGTGCTTGTCACTTGGCCGTTTGGCAGTTACTGTTCTGGCAGCGCAGTCGTTACCACGGAGTAACAACAAAATTACAAAATTAAATTATTTTCAAGTGAATTTATCAACATGGCATAAACGATTCTGTGCAGCTCCCGGAAATTGCTGAATATTTTTGTTGCCAATTGAGTTCTTTGGGGGCTGACATTAAAGCTGCCTTGGCTCTTATGATTGTGTTATTAACGACATAATTATATAATTAAATGCTTGGTCACATCGCCAAATATCGCCAAAAAAAAAAAAAAATGTAGATTTCATCATTTCAGTGGTTGCTTCCTCCCTAATTTCGATTGGCTCACAACTAATGAGTATATAAACCTATGACAGCCATGACGGAAGGTATGGCTGTGAGAACAAGAGATGACTCTTGCTCTCTAATTTATGGAATACAGCAAAAGGAACTCAGCACTCTGTCAATTAGATAAGACTTTCCATGCTCCATGCTCCTTGCGTTCTCTGCCACGTGTTCCTTTTGCCTTTTAATGCATCTATACACATCGATACAGACTTGCTGCGCAACTGATTTCTTAAACGACAGCTGGCAAAACATATTACTATCGATAAGGCACAGATAGTCGATTGCTTTTAAAACACTCTTAGACTCCTTAGAGGTGGAGTTGGATCCACGAACAGAGACAGATCCCGGCTGACCAATTGCTAAAGCGAATGCAGCCTGATTAATTAGGCCATTAATTTTGTTAAATTACACTAATACATTAGGGAGATCGAAGCCATTTATCAAAATTAACCTGAGGACCAATGCAAATGAATTCGCCTAGCACACTAATGACTCTCATGAAGCTCTAGTTAGGCTTGAAATAGCGATAAAAATGACTTCGGTTGTCTTGCTCTCAATGATTACGATTACGTGGCATATCAATTGCTCAAAGCTGCGTCGAATACTATTGTACAAACTGAGTACATCACGTCTTGCTTCTTTCAAATTAAATTGGTGAAAGCTAGTGTTAATCATGTATTTGAATTGCAGTGCGGTTAAAAGCCAAGGTTAAGAACATACTATTAAAATTCAAAATGACAGGGAGAGGATCAATACAACAACACCAACATTTTGGCATGAGTCATTCAGAATGCCATTTAACTCCTCTGAGCAATATATTAAAAATCACAATTTAGAGTTACGTATGCAAGGTTGAGTACAAAACTGAAACGTCATCGCTTATTTCCTTACAATTGCTGGCACTGTGTTGGTGTCATCAGCTTAAGGTTTCTAAGAAGCAGGAAAACAACCGCACCCGAGATGTATATATACATGTGTAGTCAACTTGGCTTTATATTTTTATGTGTTGCTATACAAGCTATTGGTGGCTGTCGAGTAGAGACAGGACAGCCCAAGGTGGCAAACAAGGAGACGAGTCAGGATACGGGCCACGGCGAAAAGAATACATAAACGAAGTGGGGAGCGGGGAGGAGTGTACAAGGTGGTGGATACTTCGCTACTATTGCGTGGGCGGCATTAATAATTGAAATATTCACTAACAGAAAGTGTAAGACGTTAATGGCGCTCGTCAAGGCGAAAGGGATGAAACTGACATTGCTTCAGCCCCTAGTGCTTCTCTTTTAACTGGATGGTTCTAACTATGACTCCGATTCCGACTCCGTCGCCGACTCTGAATGCGACTATGACTACGACCGACTGTGACTATAGCGCAGTGTTGGTTGTACGCCACACTTCTTGCTTCGTGCTTGATTGAGGTTTACTTTGCCGAGAGGCTAATGCATAAACCATGCACAGAAATCAACAAGCATCTTACATGAAGTGGCGGCTGCACTGCGCGTCTTAGTCGTGATCTCTGTTACTGTCTGGAGTCTGGAGCCTGGAGTCTCAAGTCTGGCCCCAAAACAAGCTAGGCAACATATTTTCTAGCTCATTATGAGGCAATGGCAAAGGCAACGGCAACGGCAACGGCTTTGACAACTGCTGGCTACCACGACGTCATCTATGCAGCACAGAAGAGGAGAGAACTCACACACAACGCCAACGCCGCAGAGCGTTGCCCAAGTTGTTTAACTTTTCTTTTTGCCTTGTTGTCTCTTCCTGCTTCCTTCTCCAACAAAAACATATCTGATTCACGGTTGCAAATGGTGTAGCCCGTCATATTCCATTTCCATATTCCATTCCCAAAACGTTCGCATCAGTAATGAGCCCGTGCTCACAGGCTACGTACAACTTTTCTTGTTTTGTAATTTAAAAATAATTTCGCTGCAAGTTCAAAATTTGTATACGAGTATGCGTGTGTCTCTGTACCTGTGTGTTTGTATGAGTGCGAATAAACATATACACTCGTATATACTTTTTCACTTGGGGGATGCCGCGGCCACCGCTTTCCCTTTCACTTCTGCTCCCATGATCCATGGTCCCCATTCCTTGCCACTGCACCGCGTGAAGGAACATCAGGAGGATGACAAGAAGCTCGACCTCTAGCCGGCGGCAGGCGTTTGCCTGCTCAACCGAATATTCCCGTAGCAATCATTTGCGTTTATTATCACATGGCGTTGAAGGCGCTGCTGGGCCTGATGTTGATGTGAAGGGCAAACGTACTTTCCCACTTCCATCTCCATCATCTCCATCCCACCCCACATACCTCCCCCCAGCCATAAAGTTGTTTCCTACTCATATACATACATATATACAGATATATATTATACCCAACTATATACCTACTTATATACAAATAAATACGCATGCAGATATACGATTTGCATTGAACATAAAGCAAAGTTATCCGATTTCGTGGAGCTTTAAAGCAATATGCTTAAACTTAAACTTTGCCTGTCTATATGCGTGCGTGAGTGTTTGCACGACTGTGTGTGCGAGTGTGTGTGTGTGTGTGTGCGTGTGTGAGGCACAAACTGTAACCGCAAGCGCCAAAAGGAAATAAATGTGCGACTTTGCAATGAAACAGGCATTTATGAGGCCATAAAACAAACCAAGCACAAATATTTCTAACTCATCTTAAAACAAGTATACCGATTTGTATGGATGTGTGTGTTAATGTGTGTGTGTGTGTGTGTGTGTTTGCAATACACACGGACCCCATGAACATGCATAGTATACTCGAAACGAATTATGGGTGTATTTGGTTGTGGTTCCAATTAAAGTTGAGACATGCATAAGCTTCGAGTGGATAAAATTAAGGTTTGATTAGCGCAAGATTTCAAAATGGCGATGTAGAACTTCAATAACATTATCGAAAGTGAATCTGCATATACGATTATTATTTTCAACCAACAAATTGAAAATGCCGCGTTTGCAATAAAGTTTCTTGCTTAGTTCGAGTTGTACTGTGTGTGGTAATGTATGTTATTGTAGTTGTAGTTATGTGTGCGGACCCCGACAAATTTGAAAAATTGCGAAATAAGCCAACACGCATTTTAATAAAAAAGACAGAAACATAACGAAAACGCCGTTAAACCCATAACACGATGATGGGAGTAGCAACAAAATTTGCAGAGCACAGCACACACACAGTGAAAAACCACAAAATACAAAAGGCCAAATTACTCCCCCAGGAGTTCAGTGTGCTCTCAACAAAAATATCATAAGCGTCGAGACACGGACACGAACACAGACGTTCCAGGGAGAGACAGAGGAGAAGCTGTTGACTGTTAACGTAGCCAGATAGAGAGAGAGAGAGAGAGAGAGTTTGCTAAATGTAAAGTAAGAAATGAAACGTCGCATATTAAAGTCGCCTTTCCGTTGTGACATTAACGTCAACGTCGTCGTCGTCGTCGTCGTTGTCCCCGTCAACTTCAACGTCATAGTCGACGCCCAAATAACGGAAGAAGAAATGGCAAAGAGAAAGACAAACGGGGCGCGAGGGGTATGCTGCGAAAGGAGGGGGTTAAATTATTTTAAAGTGCTTTGCGGTTATTTGGTTGCGTTCGTTACTGCTCTTTTGCCTTGACACTTGAGAAGATTTCAAACACACACAACGACGAAAAATTTCGTGTATTTACATATTAAAGTGAAATAATTTTTGTTTTTTCATGGATGTCGCATTTGCATGTTTGCAAGTTGCGCAGCTTTTCATTCACTACGCGACATACGGCACATTTTACGAGTAAACAGTGTTAATGAAGTCGCATTAATTTGAGTGCATTATACAAGTCTACAACAGCCAAAAAGCCAAACAGCAGCAAAGTCGGCTAGCAGCCACACACACACACAACACAATACAATACGAGTACAGTACAAAGAAAGTCTATATCACGCAACGAGTTTGGAGTAAAATGTGTTGAGCAGAGGCCAAACAAACAATACAGAAACACATGTATTATACACACGCTCTCGCCACAGAGCAAAGCGGAGCCAATGACAATACAAACATTTAGTATCTGGGAAAAATGGCTAAATGGCACGTGGAAGAGGAAGAGCAACAGGAGCTACGGAGCAAAAGAGTTTGAAAGCGGAGTCGTCTCCGTTGTCATCAGCGCCCTCATCGTCGTCGTCGTCGTCGTCGTCGTTGTCGTTGCCGGCGATGGCCTCCTGCAGCGTCGTAAAAACGGTGTTGGCAACATGAAAATCTTGTCATATTTTTCTTGTTTACTGTCAACATCTTTGTACTTCAAGTCCCATTAAGTTAATTATGATGAAGTAAACAGGACACAGTTGTTATTTATTATAATTACCAGCAGTCAAGCTCCGAGCTGAGTTGAGTTGAGCACAATGCCAGAAGACACAAGGCGCCAACGCAACACAACGCAACACAACGCAACGCAACGTAAAATGAATTTGTAGCCAGTCCTGACCCATCTCTTCCATCTTTCCTGTACCCCTAGCAGCCAGCAAAGAAACTAAAGTTAAAAGCCAGTAAGGAAGTGGCGAATTCTGCGACCAGTGAAGGGGTAAATAATTGACCGGGTTGCTGGCGTTGTAGTTACTATTAAGTTCGGCAACTGGCTTGAGCCTGAGCTTGAGCTTGTCAAGCATCTCCTTTAACTAATTCTCTTTAATTGAAATCGTTGACATTCTTGGTATCTCTAGCACTTGTGACAGCAGCCAGCAGCTGATTGAGAGATTTGCATTTGCACCCAAAGAGTCATCATCGAGTGGAAGAGGAGGATGAGGATGAGGAAGAGGAGAAAGCCATAATAATTTCCTAATTACATATGTATACAGTCAGACAAAAAGACACAACGCCCCATTGAAAAGTGCTTAGCATGGAAACGGTTTTAATGAGTTTCATTGAAACTTTTGTCTTTTGTTTTCAATAACAAAAATACAAGGGAAATTCCGAGCATATTTTGCTGCTGCATTGTTTGACGTTCACATTCACTTTCACACACACACACACACACACACACACACACACACCCACAGAAAGACGGGGACGACTATGAAACATTCGACAGCAAATCGATGCTCAAAAGGGTTTCCTACCGAGAGCAGTTCTCTAGTCCTATTTTCTAACTCTGTGGAAGGTGGTCAGGACTTCAACGTTTACTCTTGAGTTTGTGGTGCCCTTTTCAAGTGGACGACGAGATCACGCCGACGGTTCGTACTGCGCCGGATCTGCTCCATTACATTGTCCCAAATGCATTTTAAATAATGCAACGGACGCTGGGCTGTCCAAAAACAATGACATTAATTAGCAGCTCTTTGTGATTGCAGAACAAAAAGCAAAATGCAGTCATGGTTTGTCTTCTGCTGCATTGCTTCTGTTGCTTGCCTCATACTCATAGCTATTCTATTTATTCTTTCTTCTTCTACTACTGTTGCTGCTGTTGCTCAGTATATTGTTGGGCTTATTGTGTTTTGCTCTGTGCTACGTCTATTTTTTGTATTATGTGCAAAGACAGCGGAAAAATTCATTACACTTTTGCAAAGCGTGCAATTCATAATATTTAGAAGAAAAACGCTTGAAATTGAGTGTAAATGAGAAAAATGAAGCCCTGCATCAGAGCCATACTAGTAGAGAACAGTGCGTATGATTAATATTTCTTTACTTGAATCATATTTAAATCTGATTTTAGAAGCGATACAATCCATTAAACAAGGTACTTTACCGTGTGAATCTAATTCAGTCGCATTGCCTATCATTTTAAGGTTAACACTTAACAGCCAGTCTGCAAATACAATAGTATAACCTTCAGTTCCATGGAATTGTTGTTCGACGTTATTGCATTCTTCTGCTCAATGTGCTGACAGACAGCCCAGAGACTATTCAATTCCCTCGCCTTTGCAGTTCACGCTCTCTACGTTCCATTTTCTAGCAACTAGTTGGTTGGAGCCCACACTGTGAATGGCGATTTTCAGCACACAGACCTCTTAAACATACAGAAAATTCAGCTCGAGAGTTGCAACAGCAACAGCAGCGACAACAAAAAGCAGCAAACATGTACGTTGATTTATATAATATATCTCACACTATTGCAAGTGCTGTCTAGTTTGTATGGGCGTCGGTCTATTTGAAAAAATAAACAAACCGCGCCATAAATTGCAACTTTGTAATTTTGAGAATGTAAACAGGAAATGTTTTGTTCATTTTACTCGCGACTTTCCCCCACCCCCAGTTTTATTTATTTTTTACTAAGGCGACAATAACAATATCGTTCGGCTCAGTCTGCGGATATTACTACTTTCAACCAAAAATGTTTGATCAGAAAAATAATGATATGGTTGACAAAATTAATGGGATACGTATAGAAGCCAATAAGTATGCTACATTTTACAACTATATTTACTGGCTGTTGCAATTCTACGATATATGTATGTATATGAAACTTCGCGTTATATTATTGGTCATTTGTAAAGACTTGTATGAGAATTCTGTACAAATAACAATTACTCTAATTTCAATCAATAGACAACAAGACAATGTCAGAAAGCAATCAAACTAATTTATTTTTTAACTTTCTATGTCCCTAGCTAATTTTATAAATTAATTTTAATTAAACTTTACTCAAATCTAATGACATTATTATAGATTGTAAACAAGTGTTATTAGGCATCACAAAAATTTAGCGTTAAGCTAAATGCAGCTTTCTCTCACACATATGAAAATGTTGCTTACTAAAGGCAAATACTCGTATACAAACACACACACACACCTACATCTTAGCGGAAATTCTCACTCAAAATCTACATACATAAGCCCAACTGCTCGATTACCGCCAATGCATTTAAAAGTTATTTGCTCCCGAAAATAAAGCAGCGACCTGAGCTGGAAAAGAGCACGACGGCATCGGAGAAAAGATATATAAAACAAATTTATAACAGAGACGTGACGAGCTTACTCGTATTGATAGACAGCTATGGTCATAGAGATGGTAATGTGATCGCTTTTCATACAAGTGATACAATGCTATATTCGAGTTTGTATTCGGGCACACATAGATGCAATGAAATTTTATTGCGCATTGTAGTATGGACAAGAGTCCCGTATATTAACTTAGCAATGCATCGAAGACGAGGATAATAACGCTTTCCACTAAATAGCACTACCAAGTATATATATATATTAGCAAATAAATTATGTAAGAATTATGTTGCAGTGTTCATATTCTGATTTCATTCCGATTGAACACATCTGAAGTCATCTTTATCTTCGAGCAATGAGCCCTCTTAAATCCAATTCAAAATATATAATTTAATTACAAGACATCAATGTGCTCTCACCGAAAAATTAAATTTTCCAAATCACAAATTTGTTGCTTTCCAACTCACAAAGAGGTGGACAAGAACAAACGCATTTCCCATAGACTTAACACAGTTTGTCAGACAGCCTGAAGACATGGCCTTAGGGGCGGAGGGTCAGTCCATCAGTTGGTCGCCAATGCGGCCAAATACGGGGGTTTGTGGGTTTCGTTTTCATTGAATTGCGGCAATTGGAATCCCTAAAATCTACGGCAGCAAGTGCGTTTACGTCATATCTGTTATGTCCTGCTCAGCTCAGCTCTGCCCTACTTTACTCTGCTCAGCGCCAATTCCATTTAACGAAAAAGGTTGCAGCAGACGAGAACAACAACTATTATAACAGAAATGAGAGGAATAAAAATAAGAAGAAGAAGATGAAGAGACAGACCTGAGAGATATACTATGTTAAGCCAGTTTTATTTTCAGAATTTATAACAATCTATTACCCGCTACCCAAAGATTAGAGTAACGTTTTAGAAAGTAGAAGGCACTAAATTACAAATCTAATTTAAAATTCGTCGCTAAATATAACAACCCTACAACTATCTAATAAGCGCAAGAGTAATAAAACATATATTGTAGGGCAAATATCACATGTATAATATGAGAGTATATTACCGTCGTATACACTTGAATATTAGTTTTCTTCACTTACTCATTTTCATTTTGCTATTCGTTTTTCGTTTGCTCATTCCTTTTTTCGTTCGTTCGCTCGCTCGTTCTTTCTCTTGTTTGTGGGTTCTTTTGGCTTGTGCATTCCAAGCATTTCTGCTTAACTCATACACAAATTTACTCATATATATATGTGTGCAAGTGTGAGTGTGAAGGAGTGCACGATTGAAAGGTAAAGGGTAAGACCGATAGGTGGGTAATAAGTAAGTAGACTGTACGTGTGTTTGAATAAACAGTGACAGAGACCATAACAGAAACGCAAGCAGACCAAAAACGAAAGAGATGCAATGCAGTGCAGCTTAAAGCGAAGGCAAAGGCAAAAGCAAAAGCACGCGATCTCCAGCTAATGTCGCGTTGTCTAGCTGCGTCGCATTGACAGTCGCCAGTGAAAATAGATTGTGGAAGCAGCTACTCGTACTCACCAGTTAAAATCGGAGAACGAAAGGAAGTATTGCAAGTGGCAGAGCGGAAACGGAAAAGAAAAATATTGTTTCAATTCAATTGAAGTTGAAATTGCATGATTGTGACCAAGCCGGTCGATAGAAGAGACGTATCGAGGCCAGGCCAGGCAAGACTTTAAAGAGAGCATCTTCCTGCATCTCTTGTGATGCAATGAAGTGAGAAATTACACTAAGTATAAACACGACTACGAACAAACTGCAATCTCACTAAGCGTGTTTTATATGACATCCGAATTAAGGTTTAGTTAGTCAACTTCTACTTCAACTAACATCTTTGCTGAACTTTCAGTTGCTTACGAGTTAAGCAGAGCTTTTGGAAACTTGAACTGTTTGTGATAATAACAATAATAATAATATTTGTAATTAATTTAATCAATATTTGAAATGTGTGTGCAAAATGGAAGAGAAATAATACGAAGGTGACTTTATCGACAATAACCAGACATGTCCAATCAAATTTTGCAATTAGTTACAAGAGTCCGCTAACGCGTTCTCATTAAATAATTATTAAATTGCAGCTTAATGTGAATGCTAATCAAATTGATAGCACGGCAGGGAAATGCGCTTGCATAAACATTTTGGCATACTCTACATGTATAACAATAGGAAGTTAAACAGAGAAAACTACATCAACGTTAAAGCCAAACATGTTTGTGTACAATATTTGCAAGTAAAGCTTAAAAGTTATGTTTAAAACGGTTCTGTTAAATTCCTCTGTAATGTTACTCCTATCATAAATAACTGTGAATCAATACAAGAGTAGAGAGTGTGCTCCATTCATTGGCTTTCAAATCATGCCATCTCAAAGCGCCAACCGGGCTGTGCCCTTTTTTCTTTAACATGTAGCTCTGAGACCAAAGCAAGTATAATAATGTTTGCATAGCTTTTGGGTTTTATTACTCGGCTGTGTAAATGCAAGCGCAGCATGTTTGCAGCTCTACCGGTGCTAGGACAGCAACCAGCAACCAGCTGCCAGCTGCCAGTGCTGTTGCTTTCAACGTTATAGTCATAGTCGTGGTCGTTATGGTGCCACAAAGTCCTTCTAAATACCTTTTGTTTTACAGTGCTTGGCTTCTTTGCGGACGGCTGCAAACCCGTCATCAACGCTACACTGACTCTGTGCGGCCATTTACATGTTTTTACTTGCTTCCGAATTTTATCTACTCGTAGTAGCCTCTGTCGCGAGAAAGAAGCATCAACTTCTCTCTAGTCTCCAAGTACCCCCAGTCATGCTCTTCCCGTCTTCGCCGTTCGCCTCGCTCTTGTGAGTTGATATACTTAGCAGTACATTTGTTGTCGTCCTTGACAACGACAACGACTTCACCTTCCCTGGGCTACCGCCTGCTTCGCGTCAACTTTTCTCTCTACCCCAAAAAATGTCTTGGTGCTTATCTAGTCGTACTTGTCAAAAATTCGGTAGCTCCCTCGCCCATCGCTCATTTGCCCCCCATTGTTGTTGCTTTAAAAGCTAAAACTTATAACTCTTGTACTATTGCTTGTTCTTGGTCCTTGAGTTCTTCATTTTAGGCATTTTCTTGTGCGCTTTTGTTTTAGTTATTTCTTTTGTTTGCTCATCTTTTCGTCTTTTCTTGTCCTGATTCTGCTGCTGCTGCTGCCGGTGCGGCTTTGAAGTTTGTTGACTTGTCTTTAATGACATTGGAAATTGCGGTCAGGACAATTAATTTCCGGTTGAAGAAACTTTACTTTAGTTTTTTGACAGTCAGCGTTTGCAAGCAACGCACAATCCCTGACACTCTAGCTGACCACCATCATCCGTCCTCTAGCCTGATCGACTATTGTAACAATGGAATAAGTAGCCCATTTTCCAAATACGATTGCTAAAGATTGAACCAAGCAATATATACGAGTATTTATTGATCTTAATCATTTAGAGACAAGCTGTTAACCTATCGCTCGAGATGCACAGAAGAAATTTAAACAAAAGGAACCGCCTATAGTAGGTTTAATCTAAGATCGGATTCGGATCGAAAAATATGCATAAATTACTCAATAAATAATTTTATGGCATCTCATACTTTTAATACTCAGCTCGTCTCAGCTTTTTTCTTCGGGTATTTCGATTTTCGCATTCGGCGCATAAGCATAAGAAGTTACCAAGTTTCGGAGAATCTTGCAAGTTCTATTGGCCTCTATTGTCGCCTCCACAACTCAAGGATTGACATACGTTACAAATCACTTACTAGCACATAGTCGCACTATGCATGTGCAAGTATGTGTGTGTGTGTGTGAGTCCCTATACGAAAAGTGTCGAAAAAGAAGCCGTACCTATTTAGCATTCTAACGAACTTATACACCAACACCCACGACGAGTATTCTATACACATCACATTCACATGTGTATATATATGTATGTGTTGTGTTTATGGATTCAGGAGAATGTACGTGCATGGGCCTAAGTGCTGGCTGGCTGGCTGGCTGGCTTGGCAATCTCCTATTGCCAAGCGAAGCCATGGCTAACCTCTGCGACAAGCGAACGAGCGAGCGCATGGAATACTCATTAAAATTTCAGTCCACGTACCCAATCTGCACTTAAAGGACCTTTCGAGATTTGAATTTTTCACATGTTTGCAGCCAGTCAATCAGTCAACGATTATTTTTTCCAATGCCCAAACTGTGTCCAGCCCAAGGCCCAAAGTCTGTACTCGCGCCGTATTTGCGTCACTTCACCATTCGACAAGAGTGGAGTGGAGTGGAGTATATAAAAAAAAGTGTAGCATACATATGGGCGGGAGTGTAAACTATTCTCGTAAGTGCTATGACATGTTATGCACGCACTTCCGCGCATGCTGAGGCTAGCATCCTGAGTGCGAATGTGTGTAAGGGTGTGTATGCGAGGTTTGTTTGGAGTTTGGAGGCCCATTGTTATGGGCAAACAAACAAGCATTGTTAGCAGCAAGGAAGCTATTGGCGACAACAGTTCTTGAGTTCTTCACTGAGGTAACACTGAGGTAAAAAATACAAATTTGAACTGGCTCCTGCTTCTAAGCTATTTTAAGTACGTCTGGGTGACCTGGTTGTCCTGGCATTGAAACCACTTGGATCACGACTCATCGACGTCGTAATGGTTACGGATGCTGGTCGTTGTCGCTGTCGTTGTCGTTCGTATTCTTTTTCTTCTTGTTACAGAAGTAAAGGTGGTTGTGCCTAGACTGGGGCCCGGCCATCTTGACATGTAATCAAAAACACATTAAATGAGTTTTTATGAGCTCGTTTATCCAAACTGTTGTCCACCTTTTAAGCGGGAACTAGGCAAAAGTTCTAGAACCAAGCAGATCCACCAAACTTATTCTCATCAGACCGAATCCGAGTCCGGAAATTGCCATTGCGTGGTAATTGAAAAGTTTTTTCTTTTCTGCTCTCGCTCTTTCTATCGCTACGGGGCTGGCTCTCTGCGTTTGGCAACAAAAGTGGCATTGCTGTAAATTAGTTTTATGATTTTTCACGCTTGCCACAACAATAAGCAAACTTGACGGAAATTTGACAAGTTTTTGCTTTTTGTCATTGCCACATCCATTGTTGTTGCCAACAATTATTTACAAATCGAAATGATATATACAGGAATATTATGTATGTATGTCAAACGAAAATAAAAGCAAAGCAACGCTTTAAACTAATTTCTATCGAAATCTGTGCCTATTAAATAAGTGCAAACTGTTGCTATAGTACTGCGATAAGTTCACCTCTCAGTTTTATCCATTGGCCTCCTGCGCATCCTCTTTGCTCTGAGAAACTGATGCAAATTTGCGCTCACAACAGACCACAGGCTCACCAAACTTTCAACCAATATTTATTGTGTAAAAATTCACGCCTAGTCGCAGAGCCCGGCATGCTGAGAGTACAAAAAAAAGTAGAAATGAAGCACAAACTAGAAACTTTGTCCTTTGCGTTCAACATAGTCGCACTCATTAAATTTGCTAATTGAAGCTATTAGAGAGGAAGACAGCAAAGGATGAGTGCAGCAAAGAATTTATCTAACTCATCGAGAGCTCGTGGCGAAAATGTTTGTTAAATTATACAGCAAATAACAAGTAAATGCGATTAGACCAAAAAGTTCAACCTATCTTTAAAGTGCAACTTTCGTATTAGAAAATCGAGATTTCCAGCAGCTTTAAAGTATTAATTACACTAATAAATTGCAAGTGACAAAAAAATAGATAATAAATAAATTACTAGTTGTAAATCACACAATCATTATGAAAACAAAGAAACAAGGAGTCTAGACTGCACAATTGACTGACTGCTAAGTTAGAAGGCAGTTTAGTTGGCTGAGTTGACGACATTTTTTCGCTAGATCAAACTTTGCACAAATGTTGGCATTTCCATTGTGGACATTAATCAGAAATGTATGAAATTGCTAAAGTTTCCGAAAGCGAACGCCCTGCAGAGCAGCTGTATGCTATGCTTATATTACTCTAGTCAAACTTCCAATCGAAAGATTTCGTGTGTTTTGGACATTGAAGCATAAAACAGGCTCCGGAGAATAACTTGTACTTGTAACCAATGTGTTGTTTGTACTGCTTGATTCTTGGTCTGTGACCTCCAGCATATTGATATATTAATAGCGGACCAAAGGTGCTCTGAGGTTTGATGGCCAAACGCCAGAGGTGGCAACGTGCTCTCGACAAGTCCCCAGCGCAATTTTCACACGCTCCACAACCATGTTTTGTGGCTGCTACATTTAAATCTTCGAGCAATCCTGGCTAAGCAGCACATGCATTTCGGGCGATGAAGCAAATAGCGAATGGAAGGAAGCTCTCTCTACACGTCCGCGCATAATTGCATGAATAATGCACTTAGCATTTGGCGTAACGATATTCGCTCTCTAAGTTTTCGATTCTCTTGCAAGCAATGCTTGAGTTGCCTACCAAGTGAAGCTAAAATCAAAGAGTTAACTTTCTGGCAGCAGGCTGGTCTGCACTGAAGCACAAGCAAGCCCGCAAAAATTACGAAATAAATTACAAGACGTGGGGACATGCCTGATGAGTATAGGGCAACACAATTGCTACGCATATAAAGTGTTGGCCAAATCGAACATAAGTAATTTACAAATAAGTGCTCTCGAGCAGTTCAAATCGAAATAAGCATACACCCAGTGGGCCAGTGGGTGAGGGGCTATAGGTTTGCATACATATTCACGTATGTGAATCGCATGCTTGCATTACTCTCGAGTCGACTGACAAAACAATTGAACATGCAGGGCATGTTACAGCTTACGAAATGTACTGTCAAAAGTGCCCTCCCACCTTAATCAACCCGGGAAGGAACCCAGCAAACTCGACCCGAAACCGATCCGGATCCGAGTAACCCAAAAACGCAAAACAAAACATTAAACGAACTTTTCATTTGCAGAAAGGCCAAGTCAATTTTGGGTGAGTAGTTGGCATGGAGAGCTGAGCAGAAAGCTCTGAGACTGAGTAGAGCATGCTTTCGCTTAGCTCTTGCGTTATTTTATTCAGGGGCACAAGTTTGTTTAGACTTTGCGAACTGGGAAGGAAGTGAAACATTTAAACAAAATTCCTATGCACTATTAATGGACGCAAATAAGGCCTCTTGACTGCGAGGGGTGCCTATGACGTTTGTATGTAACATAAATTACCATCCCAGCACCATAAGAAAATATGTGGAAGTGACTTACCCTCGATTAATTCCAGTTTTTTATCCAACAGCACTAATTGGAAAGACTTGACGATTTTAGTTTTATTTGAAAGCGAACAGCGTCTAAATAAAAGGAAATATGCATTAATATATAGCAGAGGCAGCCCTCAATTAAACGGGAGCGTGATCAATCTTTGTTGTCAACTGCCGAACAAAATAAGTAATGCATTTGCTTATGCTTATTGTGCAAGATCTAAAAACTGTATACTTTAATAGTCAAGTTATTTTGTATTGATGGCAGACATGTCAACGGTTTAACTAACGCTTGAATTGGTTCTGGCTATGCCGCTCTGGTTACCCAAAGCACTGCAAGGGACCAAAAAGTGCTTGTCTTGGCCAGTCAACCGTAAGATCGCTGCAGAGCGAAGCAAGAGCACTTGTAATCTAAAATCAAGTGCTGCTCCTCCTCGTCCATTCGAAATTTGTTGTCGTCCTGCAAGGCAAAATGGCAATGTGGCAATATGGCAACACAACAAACCGGCAAACGACTCTAGTCAAGTGCTCTAGCCTGGCAGCCAATCTGTCTATCTGTAGCATTTTATTTATGCAAAAGTAGCATTTTTTCTTGCAAGCCCCAATTTAAAGTTGCCCAACAGAAGCAGTCGACGTCTTGCCAGCTGAAGGAGGTGAGGAGGGGAAGAGACGGGAAGGGGCAGGAGACGAGGTGGTGAGGAAGAGGGCGTCATTTGCCTGACCCATGGCCCATTTATAAAACAGGCAAACGAGCAGCCAACCGTTCGACCAACAAACAACTTCGTCGTCGTCGCCGTCGCCGTCGTCGTTCCACAAGTCCTTGTCCTAAAGTCGGAGTCGCCATCGATGGTTTACTGCTGGGACAGCTGGTCAAAATTAACAAGTTCCAGCGCATGCCTGGTCTCCAGCATCTCCTTCGCTATCTGTACGAGTGTGTATGTGTATGTGTATTGTATATATGTATGAATGTGTAATATGCGCGCGTGTGTGTGTGTTTGTGTGTGTGTGCGGGCATCTGTAGTTCTATATGTATATGTGTGTATGTGTGTATGTATGTCAATACATAAGCAATTTGTTGCAAACTTTCGTACAGCTGGCTTTTGTTAGGCCCCAGCTCACTGCAAAAGTGTGTCGCTGTATTGGTGTGATGCCGTGTCTTGGTGTATCGGCGTGTCGGTGAGACAGCCCGCAGAACTTTCGGCTCTGATGCGTGTGCGGAGCGAGCAACAATGCCCTCAGCCTCAGCCTCAGCCTTTGGGACAACATCAGCTTGTGTCTGGCCGTGGGCGTAAGCCTGGAAACAGTCGCCGTTTGTTCGCCTGGCTTACTTCCGTATTTTCGTCGGAGTCGGAGTCGGAGTCGAAGTTGAGAACGGTGAGGGGAACGGGAGTATGAATCTGAATGCGTTGGGTTGGCTTACTTGGTTGGTGGCAAACTTTTTAAAATATCCTAAATTTCAGTTGTTTTTTTTAAATTGATGAAGTAATTTGTTTGGTGATTGCACAAAACTTTACGTGCCAATATTTAAAAAAAAAAACAAAAAAACCAAACACCAAAGTTAGCCTAAGTCAGCACACACATTACGTCAAGATTCTCATAGCTTACAAGTTTTTTTAAATGCATTGCACTGTTAATGAATCAAATAACAATCGGACTTTATGAGCAATGACTTTATGGCCAAATGAAATCTACAATAAAGAGTGACAGCGCAAAAATTGACAATTGAAATTATATATAACTTGACTTGCGCCTTTTTGAAAGACATGAAATGTTTAAAACCAAATAATGAAAAAATATAAAAGTTGAATTCGGTATAAAATAATAATGAACTAAACTACAGTCAAGATTTTTGGTTTTTATGTGTGTTAACTAGATTTAAAACTTATAATGGATAGTATCTGGTGAGTGAATAAATAGAATTCAAAGAATTACAGCATTCATCGGTCAAAATAAAAGCAACAAATATATATGCCGCCAAATTTGTAAATTTGTGAAAACAGTTGAAAACTCGCCCCAAATCCCTTTTGTATTGGCATAACTAATAGTTGTAACACAAGAAGAGCAGTAGTAGAGTAGTAGTAATAGCATTCTAGGGTAGTTGTAAATGTTATTGTGAGTCAACCGCCCCACTTTAGCCCCGGCACTTAAGTGGATTTTTATTAAGTATTTATCAAGGAAATCAATATGTCATCTAACCGGTTGTCTGTATGTCTCTTTGTGCGTCTGTTTATCCTAACAGTCGAGTCTGACGGTCGAGTTTCAATGCTTCCGCTTGAATTGCTATTGCTATTGCTATTGCAAAATGCTCATTCATTCATTGCCTGTGTTGCCTAGCTGAAGAGTCCCGCAAACAAACGTCCCATACCCATTACCTGCTACTGACGCTGCCTCTCCCATCTTCAACATCTTCCGTTCAAGCTCGCACTCAGAGTCAGAGTCAGAGTCCCAGGGAATGCTCGCAAGTACGATTGAAATTGAATAAAATGACTTTTCAAATTATTTGCGATACAACAAAGCGCCATGTGGCAGAAGTGCTTATCTGCGGAAAATGTTAACTGTATGACAAAACATAAATTGTAGATATGCAAAACCGAAGAAGCACACACACACACACACACACATCGCACACAGAAGTCAGTCGTACAGAGAATTGTATTCTACTCATAGATATCTGGCTGGATGCTAACTCACACTCACACTCACACATGTAAGAGCGTGAGGGTAGATGTGGAGTCGTTTCACATGTACACACCAGCATATGTGTGCATTTGTACGAGCGTGAGTGCGAATATGCGTATACTGCGGAAGAGTGCGATGGCGAATAAGAATGGGGGTGAAAGTGCGGGGGGATATATAAAAACAAATAACAATTTTGCGCTCAAAATAGAATACAAACATCACAATGCGTCCGAAGCATGCCAATGCGCGAATGGTGGATGAAGGCAGGAAGAAGTGCGGCGATGTCTATATTCGTATGTATGTGTGTGTGTACGCATGAAATGTAAATATAAAGCGGGGAAAGCGAAAGCCGGGCAGAGTTAGAAGGCAAAGTATCGATTTATGCATATTAAATTACACGCGCTGCCTACAATACACATTTGTATCGAATAAAAGCCTTACACTTGGCGCTCCTTTGAAAATATTTATACACATTTCTTATTTGCCGCCTGACGTCTCAATTGGCGGCTACGCCGATTACCGTCTACGCCCACCACCATCTCCTCAGCCTATACAATACTTGCGGCATACGCATACATCCGTACATCCATACAAAACAACTACTACTCTCCCTGTATGAACCATTATTACCATTGTGATCCCACACTTGCGACCAATTTATAAACGTTTGGCTCTTCGGCTTATCTTTATCAACTTTCTTCATGCGATTCGCCTTTTTTATTCTCTTGCTGCTTGCCATTCCTCTGCTCATGTGTGCACACAAGTAAAGTAAGTTTGTATATCTGACGAAACTTAACGCTGTCAGCTGCTAAATTGTCTCGACTTTATTGAACGCAACCCCAACACTCGCACTCGAATCTAGTCTATTCACAATTTGTATTCAGTTAGCTGGACCCTCATTTCACTTTCCAGTTGGACAAACGACGCCGATTATAACTACTGCACTTATTCTACCGATACATACATACATATTGTATACACATCACATGTGGTATGGATATAGAGAGCGCCCCATATAATAATCAACAAATACAAACAAAAACGCACGTGGTTCAATAGATCGGACATTCTCGTTGTACGAATACGTTATGTTTTCCTACTAATTTATTTTATAGTTCCCATGAATTTAAATACGCAAAGTGCAGTTTGAGCAGACGAACTGAGTATTTGATATAGTGAGCAAGCTTAATACTTTGCAGTAATCAATTCACTATATCCAGATACGACTGTAGTACACATGTATGTATTAGTGTAAGGAGTGGCCTTGGATGGTGTGGGTTGCGCCACCAGTACACACACTTAGCAATACTAATACTGCTGAGCCGCCCACAAAGTTAATGCCAAGAAAAGTGGCCAAAGGCATCAAAGCAGCAGCAGCAGTGAGACATTGTTGGAATCGCGCCCTGAGCTCTTGGGAGTGATAATTTTTGGGTCACTCGGCGACTGCGACAACCATTCTTAATTATTCTGGTCACATCTGTTATGTAAACTACGTCCCAAGCATAAAAAAAGAGCCAGGACAACAAGACAAAGTACTTCAAAACGGACTTCAAGCGAACTCGTGCGCCCAAAGAATTAAAAAGTTACAAAAAGCGCGTTAAAAAGCCACCCAAAATGCTGAATATATTTGAAGAGTACCTTTTTAAGCCCTCTTTTTGTAATTTGCCTTCAAAAGTCTGTCAGATCCCAAAAGGAAAAAAGTGCACCTTGTTAATATTTTAAATATTTCGCTTCATGTACAAAATGCCTATTTATATATATAACAAAACATAAGAACAGACTATACGCACTATATGGGGTAAGTTTTCAGATAAACGGACAATTTCAGCTGATGCTTTCACCCTTAATATCGATTGTGTGTGTTCATAGGAGCACAATTCAACATATAACAATTGACGAGACTTTCGACTTTTTACAATTTGAGGACTAGAGACGAGTAATGAATATGAAAACCACTTACATATTCAGAATGTACAGTGATGAAATGAATCCCACGGTAACAGCATAACAGTTTTCTGCTCAACAGGCTTTTTGTTGGAGACTGCTCTTGAGACCATAACAAAACACACATGGTACTGGTGCGAAGCGCCTTTCAGCAAGTAAATACATTTCGCTCTTAATCATCTTGAAAAAATTACAAATTTCTATTTACTTAATCGAATAGACGATCTTAAAAAGCGCCCAGACAATTGAATGCCCAATGATGTTTTGGGCGGGCGTTCGTACAGTAAACTGCAAATGGAAATGCACATCATCTACTTCAACTTCTTCTTGGGGCGCAGGTTGTTTGTGTGTCCACACTTCTTCTTGCGGCAGTTGGTGGCACGTGGATGCAGACGTGCGTAGCATTTGCGGCAAATCATCTTGTCGCAGTTGTACTTCTGGGCTAGGATACGCAGAGATGGCTCAATGATACCACCTCGCAGACGCAGCACCAAGTGCAAGGTCGACTCCTTTTGAATGTTGTAGTCAGACAAAGTGCGGCCATCCTCCAGCTGCTTGCCAGCAAAGATCAGACGCTGTTGATCTGGGGGAATTCCCTCCTTGTCCTGGATCTTAGCCTTGACATTCTCGATGGTGTCAGAAGGCTCTACCTCCAAGGTGATGGTCTTGCCAGTCAAAGTTTTCACGAAGATTTGCATTTTGACGGTGTTGCTGCAATCGTAACATAGATTCTAATTTAGATGATTGTGTTGGCAATTTGTTTTAAACGACACAGTTGAATTTCCATATCAATTGTCACTTGTCGACGGTGTCTCACGTCTTCGATTCGAGGTTATGTTCGACACAAGTCAATAGGCGCCGAGTGTTTGTTACACTATTTTCACAGAATGAGTTGTGAGTTTAGGTAATTATGTTGCACAAGCGCAATTATTACACTTTACCAGAACAACTGAATCCATGATTTCACTTTCTACTATTTATTTTTCGTTATTTTTCGCAACTTACCAAGAGAAACGTGCAACCAAATGCTAATTCACAAAAGAAAAGAGTGTGTACACTGTATATTGGCAGCGAACACGTATGTTTAACATAGATAGAGCAACACTGAACAGTTTCGAATCAACATGCTTTTGAAACGATGCCAAAAAAATATATCGATAAAATTATTTAATAAGTCTAGGTAAAACAATAGTTAAAATAGAAAATATGCAATATATATTAAACGATAAATTAAAAAATTTTGTTGTGTCGATTAAGTTCTCTTTGTGCATCTAATATCAGCTGTTCTTAACAGACTGTAGGTACACTGTTATCTAACATTTTGAGTCAATTAAAATTAGTTTACATGAGCTGTTCTTTTCGGATGCAAAGTGTAATTATTAAAAACTCTATATTCGTTTAAATTTCACAAGCATGGTAGTCAAGCCGCTAATAGACTAAGCATTTGCAGTGTGTCTTAAATTGAACAGTGAACAAGTCAAGCAGTTCGCAATTGAACTGGTTCAGAACAAAAGACAACTCTTAAATCTAGGCAACCAGGAAAAAAGTTGTGTAAAAGAAACGTGTATTAATTAAAAGTACACGTACACGAAGCATGTCGAACAACGATGTCGCCGTGCCGGCGACGGGAGAGGCGCCTGTGAGTTTATAGTAAATATACCGAATATCTCCCGTCTTAATTGCCCTTTTCTCAAATTTAGGTGGCGGGTGCTGAGGGTCAACAGCAACAACAACAACAAGCAGCCAACGCGCATGGAATCCTTTTTTGCCATGACAAAATCGTTGATTCTGCGAGCGCTGATCATTTACTTTGTTAGCTCGTTCTTTCGACGACCACAGCCAAACGCCAGTCAAGACAACGCAGTGGCCAATGCGGGTCCTAAGATAACCGCATGGAACTTTTTCGAGAACGGCACAGATTTCGACTTGCATATTTGGCTCTCTGAGGAGCCGGATGTAGTCAACTTCCAGCAGAAGGCGAATTTGTTGTGGCTGCAAGAGGACCTCACCTATGGTGACTGGATTTCTGGCCCCACTGGCAATGGCATTTATACACACAACCTTAAAATCAAAGCCAGCTCGCATTTGATGAACAATGGTAGCGTTTATCTGCACGCATTTGTAACCCGCGCCGGTGAAAGCCCCGATCCCAAATCACCCAAGTACTCCCGAAATGGTCACATGGGTCATCAGCAACACCAATTGAACAAGTACAAGAAACTGCGCGTGAATCGCAATTATAATCTGCTAGCAAGCGAGAAGGAGAAGTTGGAGCACGAGCTAAAGCACGCCAATCTCAAAGATCAGATTGTCTCCCATTGGCATCCCAACTTGACCATTAATCTGGTGGTAGATCAGACAAATTGGGCCCAGGGCAGCGTGCCTGCTCCCTTGGATGAGTATGTGAAGTTCGTCGATGGCGGTAAGACTTATTTGCCCATCGTGTTTGTCAACGATTACTGGAATTTGCAGCGAGAATATCAACCGATTAACCACACAACGCCTGAGCTGGATTTGCAGCTGACCTTTCAGCCTCTTGGCATGTTCAAGTGGCAACTGTATGCCGCCAAGCAAATGAAGAGCAAATGGGCTGGCAACATGCTGGGCGAAATAATGGCAGCTGGTGCTCCCGAAGAATCAGACGAGGATCAGGACTCGCTGAAGGAGACTCTGCTCGATACAAACATCTATTTGCTGGGTATCACAGTTGCCGTATCCATATTGCACTCGGTGTTCGAGCTGCTTGCATTTAAGAACGACATTCAGTTCTGGAACAATCGCCAATCTCTGGAAGGTCTCTCAGTGCGCTCCGTGTTCTTTGGAGTATTCCAATCCTTGATCATTCTGCTGTATGTGCTTGACAATGAGACGAACTTTATGATTCGTGTGTCCTGCTTTGTTGGCCTTGGCATCGAGGTGTGGAAAATCCACAAAGTAGTTGATGTCAACTACAACAACCAGCAAAAAGTGCTGGGCGTCTTTCCGCGCATCAGTTTCAAGGACAAGGGATCGTACTCAGAAAGTTCCACAAAGGAGTACGATAAGTTGGCATTCAAGTATCTGGGATGGGCATGCTTCCCACTGCTCATCGGCTATTTTGTCTACTCGCTGCTCTACAACGAGCACAAGGGCTGGTATTCCTTTGTGCTGAACATGCTGTACAGCTTCTTGCTTACCTTCGGATTTATTCTAATGACACCGCAGCTGTTCATTAACTATAAGCTTAAGTCAGTGGCCCATCTGCCTTGGCGAATGATGACCTATAAATTCCTCAACACCTTCATCGACGACATCTTTGCATTTGTTATCAAGATGCCAACTATGTATCGCATTGGCTGCTTCCGTGACGACATTATCTTCTTTGTGTTCCTTTATCAGCGCTGGCAATATCGCGTTGATCTTAAGCGCGTCAATGAGTTTGGCTTCTCTGGCGAAATGGAGGAGCAAGCCGCCAACAAGCGACAGCAACTCGAGGGTGAGAAATCCGCCACTGGTGCTATTGAAGCAGTGCCCAACAGCACCACAGAAACAGGAATAGCAACAGCAACCAAAGCTACGCCGAACGCGACGCCGACCAAAAAGACAGCTGCACAAAAGAAGAAGGACTAGATAGCCGTGCATCCTAGACTATGCATTAGAACAATTTTAACATGTAATAATCGTAACATATACTCCATTTGTGTATATGAATTGTACTATATATATGCAAAAATAATCACACTTTCAGTATAAAAGGCAACGGACGGTTGAGCAGCCAAATGTTAGTCGCAGTTGCAAACATATTTTAGTGGTAATTTGTATGTGTATTTGTTTGTTTTTGAGCCCATGATGGTCCCATAGCATTCGTCATTGAAATAAATTCAGTGTGAGAAGTATATCTCTTAATCTTATCTTATCAATCAAAAAACCTGTCTTTTTTATCTTCTACTTCTTTTGGGATGCAGCAGGTGTTCAGAATTCGAGCTAGGCCAAGTCGACTTTTCTCATGCGCAGTAGTCTGAAAGCTTATGATCCCTTCTAAGAACTACTTATTAGGGACAAATAAATATTTCAAAGTTTGGATACTAAATATGTTAAATGCGTTTGAGCAAGGGGATTCATCAAGTCAGTTTTAAAGTCCCGCGTTAAACTGTAATCGAAGCTATCGAATAGTTGCATGATGTTTTGCAACACTATAAACGACCGCTGACGAACACTTGAGAAGAAGAAAAAAGAAACAAACCAAAATAAAGGAGTGTACAATTGGCAGCAGAAAAATATTTATAAAATTCATTTGAACTGTATTATACAGTCATTCAATACCAGGGACTGTCCTAAACTTGGAATGCATCCTTCTGAAGCATCATATCATTGGAACAACGTTAATTTGTAACGAGCGACTACGAAAATTTCAACTGCTTGGAAAGTGGAAAGCGTTGCGAGTGAATAATCGCCATGTACTCTGAGTGGGCTTCGCTATCCGCACAGATTAGTGCCAATAGCTGTGGTGCGCAATGCTTTAGTGTTTTAAACAAGTTTCCCGCATCTGCTGGACGGGAAGTGGTTATTTCTGTGGTGAAACAGTTGGGCACAAATTTGGGAATCACGCAGAATGCAGAGCCTAGCCACTTGGTCAAGGATGAAGAGGTAAGTACGACCACGCAGGCAGACAGAGAGAGAGAGAGAGAGCTACAAATATTAACTTTGTCTAACAGGTCAAATGGTGCATGGATGTCATTTGCTTTGGTCTCTCGTTGCCGCTGCAGGAGCATGAGACCATCAAGGATTGTGTTAATGTTTATTGCGAGTGGTTGACGGCTTTGCATCCGCAGCCTCGCATCAGTGTTCCCAAACCCATTTGTGAGGATGCGAATCTCTATGCCAGGCAAATCATCAACCACTTCCACAATCTCTTTGTACCGCGCCAGGGTGAAAGTAAGTTGACACAAATTTTGCAAATAAGACGTCACTACATATACAATATTTGATGCCTGCAATCATACAATAAATCTATTAACTGCAAATCATAACTATTCCATTTAAATATTTCAAGTCTTGCCATTTCTATACCAATCGAAGCTTGGTAGGTGCTGCTTGGATATGTTCTCATTTGGAATATATTACCTTATAGTAACATACATTCGAAATACTTGCAGGCAGCGACACCATCAAGCGACAGGCTGTTCTTTGTCATCGGGTATTGCGAACTCTTCAGCAAACCGCTCAAATATCACAGCAAATGGATCGCCAGACTTGGGACACACTGCTGCTCTTCCTGTTGGCCATCAATGAGATTCTTTTGGCGCCACCAACGGTGAAAGATGACGTCGGCGATCAGCTATGCGAACGAGTGATCTCTGTACTCTTCGAAGTTTGGTTGTTGGCCTGCGTGCGCTGCTTTCCATCACCTTCTTTGTGGAAGACTTTGCAGGAGTCGTGTGCCATGTGGCGTCATCGTGTTGCTTTGGTGGATCAATGGAACCGTGTCAATTTGGCATTAACGGCACGTTTGCTGGAGTTCAGTTACGGACCCGATTTCACTCAACTCAAGATTGGTAGGTGGCAATTATAAATATGGTAAATTTTGTAATTAAACTAACATGCTTGGCTTAATCCTTGCAGCCGACGAGGATAGTCAGCTTATACCTGCGGGCATGTCTAACGACTGTGTGGCACAGACTTGGTATCGTTTCCTGCGCATGATCGGCAATCCCACAGCACTATGCTCCCCGCATTTAATTAGCAAATCCTCGCACTTTGTGCAGTGGGCCCTGACGCATGAGAAGGGCGCTGAAACACATCAACATCCGTGTCTGCAAATGCTGCCGCAGATCTTTCTCAATGCTATAAAGGGAATCTCAAGTCAAGTTGATGCATTTTTGGGTAAGATAAAGCTGACTCAGCCGTTTGTGATTAGATGGGTTCAGTAGTCAAGTCTAGTAGTCAATTGCTATCTCTGTAATTCTCTCTATCTCACAACTTCAATTTCAAATTGTCGGCGTTGTAGGCGTTTATCAGCCAGCAGCTAACCAGCAGGACAACGTAGTTACGAATCTGCTTGAGATACGGCACTCCCTCAACGAGGCCACCTCGTCCACGCTTCAGCAATTCATACACTCGAGCAGCGTTTCAAATATTAGCACTCAACAACAAGCTGGACAGCAACAGCAACATCCGCATCATCACCATCACCATCATCTGCCCCATTTGCATTTACATGGCGCTGGCAGTTTTCTGCGCGACAACTTTGTCAGCAGCTCGGCTAGTTCTGCCTTGAATGCCATCATGGGTCACCATCATCAGCAGCAACCACAATCCCAGGCAACAGCAGCAGCACAAACTCAAGGGCATCTCAGTCTTGGCCATGCTTCACCCACCAACGTTTGCCACGGGCCATCAACGTCAACAGTCCCTGTGGGCAGCGTAAGTGCAGGTGGCAGCCACTCAGCTGGCGTGGTAGGCTGCATTACGTTCACTTCAGCTGAGCCAATGCCAACGCCATTGGCGAACTCGACTGGCAGCAGCAGCAGCTGTGTGACTCCAACACCGCCTCTTCAGCGTCGCTTAGCTAAAAGTTTCAGCGTTGCTCCGTCCATAACGCAGCAGAAGGGTGCGATTTCATTTAATGGTCGATCGATATGTTGTGACGCATTTCATTGTTGTTGTTTGTTTTATTATAAATCTGCAGTTGTCGCATTATTATGCCTGCATTTTTCATTTGTTTTTTTTTACACCAGCATAATTTGATTTGCTGTGATCTTCACATTAATTATTTTTATACTGCCTGTTTTTGAGTTTGCCACATTCTCACTCTCAAGTCTGCGATTAGTATGTTTTGTATTCATGCATTCTCTGTTAATAATAGTACTCGCTCTCCCATGCAATATAGAATTTAATTTATCTATTGTACGCCCACAATTAGAGCCTCGCATGCTCCACTGCATGTTGAAATATTCAACGATCCGCTGGCAAATGTACTAACTAATTTCTCACACGCTTTCCCTTCCCACTTTCCACGCTTTGCAGGCTTAAGCAAAACTGCGCTTATCAGTCTAACACGCAGTTCGGCGAATGCGGCGGCCCCCACAACACCAACTTCAGGTCCGCCCTCATCGAGCAGCATCAATTGTGAGTGTTGTGTTGTGCCAAGTACTCGTTGTTTCTTTTTTCTCTGTCTATTAACTAGCTAATTACTTACGCTCTCGCTGCGAATTCTCTCTACTACATCTGCCTTTGCCTCTATAGCGTTGCCATCCATTGGAACTGAGGTTCGGACGACGTTGTCTGTAGCGCGTCCAAAGTGCAACAGTATTCTGCATTTATTTGGCGAGTGGTTGTTCGAGGCAGCGCACATAGGCGGCGACACTTGGTTACAAAACCGTAAGAGTGAGTATTCCCCTGCATCTTGAAATTCAAAGATAATAATACAAACAACAATATTTGTTAACACTTGCCCCCAGGACAAGCATGTGAAGCCAGCAAGCGACCGTCATCAATGATAATGGAAAATCGCAAGGGCTCAATATCGCTTTCACAGCCAAATTCGCTCAACGATCCGTCATCGTTGCCGCCCACTCTGACCATCGACAAGTATGAATCTGGCCGTGCTGAAGCTATCGGCACTCTGTGTAAGATTTTCTGTGCCAAGAAAACGGGAGAAGAGATCCTGCCAGTCTATTTGGCCCGCTTTTATATGGCACTGCAGCAGTGCCTAAAGATTACCGAGTCGAAAGAATGCGATGAAACATTGGCGAGTATTTTGCTGCACTCAGCCGATTTATTCCGTTTGGATCTGGATGGCATTAATGTGCTACTACCTGGCTATATAGCTGCATTGGAAATTGTGCTGCCCGATAAGGACTTGAAACTAAAAACTCAGGCAACCGCATTTAATCGAACTGATCTGCGTCGCTCAGCAATTAACATTCTTTTGTCGATTGTGGTGCTTCCTCTTCACTACCACAATTTGCCTATCCGAAACTTGACTTCCGATCCAAATGAAAAGTAAGTAAGCATGCAAATATGTACATAAAATATTCTGCGACTTATATATTTCTAAACTTGATGCTAGGCCGCTGACCTTCATTCAACTTAAAGCGCGCTTGATGAATATTTTAATGAATGCACTGCAAGTTGAGACCGATGCTCAGAACACTCATATGCTGCTTGGCGGACTGTTGCTCTGTGTCCAGGACTCGGTTACTTTCGAGGAGTGCGAGTTGAGCGGCAATGAGCATTTAAGCGGACCAACTGGTCAGAATCATGAAGATAATTTGCTTAGCTCCGGTAAGAAAACATTATCATTGTCAGGTTGAAAGCAAATATTTCATTTGATGTATTTTCGTTTTAATTATTTATAATTTTTTATCATTTTGTTTTTGTTGATGTTGATCTATCTGGTTTGAACTGATCTGTTGCCAATGTGGTTGTGTCATCAGCCTGCTCGGAGCGTTCCGCTTCGTTAGTCAGCGGCACAGTCAGCTTTGGTGGGCAAACCCCAGCAATGAGCTCGCGTGACACGGCCTCAGCCCACGAGTATCCGAGTCTGACTATATCCGATGATATATCGGTGGATTTTACACATGATTTCGAAAGCATTGCGTCTTATGGTAAAGTAGATCCATTTCAAAATTCCCATTATGTTATATTTATGTTTGTGTTTTTCTGCTTCATCATTTTGTTTTCTCCATGTTAATCTTGTGCGTTTTTTATTAACGAATGGAAAACAATTCGAAATATTGCAGACAACGCACATGCTTTGTTTGTACGGGCTACTTATTTAGTTTGTCACCGTCTCATTTCCTCGTGGAAGACGGATTTAAATGTTTCACTGGCTGCTCTGGAGTTGTTGTCTGGATTGGCACGCCTTCACATACGTGAAACAGGTAAAGTACTAGGCTTGCCCACATTATTTATGATGTGTTTAATTCTCCCACAATATACTATAAAATGTAAATTCTTCTCATCCTCACCTTTGACCTGTTCCTCACCTTACTCTATTTTTCATTTAAACCTATTAATGTTAATAACACAAAAAACTGCAGCAAGGAAATTAGCAAATGGTAATTTACTAACTATACTAACAAATCTCACCACTTTTATTTTTTCTTTTCTTTTGTGTTTCTCTTCTCTAACACACACACACTCAATTATCCTTATCGGTTCATATTCATAAAATGTTAAATCAAAATCATACGGCGGTAATTGTTTTAATTGATAACTACATATATGCATATTTATATGTTTTGTGTTTTAATTTCGACGGCCACCACCATGTAAATAACTCACACAACCAAACAAACACCACCTGACACCCACATACATACATCTTAGATTCTTTAGTCCAAATTGTCGAACCAAGCCAAAATCTAACGATAATCTCCACAGACGCTCTAGAGTGCAAGCGGGCAGTCAAGTGGATATGTGACTATATTTGCTATCAATGCTCTCGACCTCCGCCTGCCCACAGCAAGGATCTGCACAGCACAATAGTTGCAGCGTTCCAATGTACAGCAGCGTGGCTAATGCAGCATCCGTACTTGCTGCAGGATAAAGATTGCCTTCAAACGGTGCTGGAGGTTGTGGAGCTGGGTATATCTGGTACGAAAAGCCAAAGCAAAAATGGCGATTTACCCAAATTCAAAGATGAAAAAGAACTTAAGCCTGCTTCAATGAGAGTTCGTGACGCCGCAGAGAATCTGCTTACAATTATACTCGAGCAGGTCGGCTATTTCCCAAGCGAGTGTGGCCCAGAGTCCATATCTTCACTCTTAAATGAGCTTGCTTTAATTAAACATTGTACGCATCCGACTGGAGGTGGATCTGTTGGTGTTTGCAACACTGAGCAAGCAATCTCCAAGTTCAAATATTTTGTTACCGAAAACTCGACTATTTTGGCGCTACTAGAAGAGCCTTTAGGTAACGATCAGGATCCACAACCAACAATAACTCGTAAGTAGAAATCGTACACAAATTTCATCATTTACGAGCAATAATAACCCACTTCATTGAAATTCGCAGTACTTATAAGGGGTCCATTTGGTCGACACGCCTGGACCATGCAACTGCGCCATCTGCCGCGCAGCAAGTCTGGCATCAAGTACCATGCCGTTAATCCAGGTCGACCCATACCCTTGAATGACATGACACAACGTCCCGAGTGTGAGCAAAAAAATTTCCCCGAGGGTGTTGATAAAGTACAGCCCTGCGTGGCCGACTACTCAATCCCAACGATCGAGGAAATACGTCAGCAATATGGTGCCAGTATAATAGGGGATTTGGAAGCAATGCTTGAAAATCAAAGCATTCATGAGAAGCTAGCTTGGGCAGAATCTGACAATAGCATGGACAGTCTGTCGCATGCTCAGGAATGCATACCTCCCGCTGTCTGCCACGAGTTCCACGCGGCTCGTCTGTTTCTTTCTCACTTTGGTTTCCTTAACTTTGAGATTCATAATCCGCAGAATCCAAATGAATCTTTGGGAACACCACCCCAAAGACCACTGATTGTACTCGATACGAAAGCCAGCACTTTTGCCGCAGACTTGGATAATTTAGATAAACTCAGCGCTCGCACACACGATACTGTTTATGTATTCTACGTAAAGGTTAGTCGTAACTCATTCAAAATCATTTTATCAAAAATGGTTTCGTAACATTGTCTTTGGCTTTTTCAGGCGGGTCAGACAAGTGCGTCTCAAATCATCAGCAATATGGCAGAGGATCAGCCATATGACTCCCACTTTGCCAACATGCTACAAACTTTAGGTTGGCCAGTTCAGGTGGCGGATCACTCGGGATGGACTGGCTTCGTACACAATTCCTGGTCGCTCAAAAACACAACGGAATCGACGACAGATCGCAATCAATCAAATGTATCTAGCGAATTGTCCTATAATGGCGCGCAACGTGTACTTTACTGGGCGGATGTGTCCGCGGAGATAGCTTTTGTAGTACCCAATGCTTGGAATATGCGCTATAATAGTGACAATAGTGACAGCTGCAGCCTGTCCAGCAATATTAGCGACCAAAGCACGGCGAGCAATGTATGGATACGTGGCGGAGAGGATACTGGGCCATTGAAGTCCAAGCCAAGAAATCTCAGCTTAGAGCTTGACCCTGGCAGTAGAAACAAGGAACCAATACCACCCACCCGACGAAAGGGGACTGTTTCAAAGCCTGCGTTGCTCGCTCAACCAACTAAAATATTTCTCGTATGGCTGGAGAGTTTTGAAGATTATTTAAATTTCCCCGTTGAAGAACTTCTAGCCTATACACGCACTGGAGAAGAGCTACACTCAATGCAAATGCCAAAAGCAGCCGATTGCTATGTGATTTTTGTGCATTCCCTGCAGTCGGGTTTGCTGAGAGTAAAACTACTGGGGCCATCTGGACGCATGAGCTTTGCTACACCACTTGTCGACGGCATGGTGCTTAGTCGTCGTATTGTGGGCAATTTGGTTCGTCAAACGGCGCTGAACATATCACGACGCAGACGTTTAGATAACGATAAGTGAGTACTACTAATTTGTAACCAGATTGAGAGAGTAAAATGCTAATTGCTTGTTTACTTTTTTCGAAGTTACCAACCACCACACGTGCGTCGTCGCTTGAAGGTGCAGGACATAGTCCAAAAGTACAAAATGGATCTGAGCGAGGCAGAGCTCCTGGCGCATTTGTTCCACCGCTCCATCTAAATCGAATCAACTAACAATAAGCTAACTTATTTTACTGGTATTGGCGCTATTTTAAATACATTTAAATGTATTAAGCTAAAATAAACTAACAAAGTTAGATTCTCAAAAGCAAAAACATAACAAACAAACAAGTTTACTTTAAAGCTATAAAGTCACACCTTGTCTCAGCCAGCTAGCCATCTTTGTCTCATCGCCCACATGCTAACCAGACGCGATTAAAGCATTTACAGAAAGCGCATATTCCGTACTGAAATAACCCAACCACTATGTATAACGCATAGAGGCTGGCCTCGACTACAGGCAGGCTGCATCTATTTTTGACCGCAACTGCACAACGGCAGCAAAAGGCCTTTGCGTGCTATTGTAATATTGCTCAAAAGATAAGAATGCGGCTATTGCTGAGATTGGGTGCCTGCTGCAGCTGAACGTTTGATGCTAACATTTTAGATCATACACAAATAAAATCAGGCAAAACCATTGTTGTCAGTATTTTTACCATTTTAAGTGACTGTTTCATGAGAAAGCCGCTGGCTTTTGGAATATGTCTGGCATATGTCTGCCAGCTTGGCTAAACTATTTCCTATACTTTTGGCAACCACGATTTGTTTCTTTCAATTGGCACTGCGAGCAATACAAACGACTTAGGCAACGAACTTGGCTGTTTCAGAACTCCAGTTTCGAAATAACGTTGTCTCACAAATTCTTACTGAAAGCTGACCCATTAAATAACCAAATCTCTAAGTTATAGAGGAAGACATAAATACACACTATGAAATCAAATCAAACGATTGCTACCTCTTCTAACGCATCTGACACTTGTCGGGATCATCCACTCGTAGTGTTCGTCAAACACGCATGCTGGCATTTTAGTTCACACTAACACCGAAGCAAACTCAGGTCGAATCACCAAACACCAAAATAAAAAAAAAAAAATTATAAAAGGAGACATCTACAAGCAAAACAACAGCGGCAAAGTAAACGACAACTAACCATAAGAAAAATGACCAACGATAATTTTAATTTGAAACCAGTTTCTATGCTAAACGAAAATTCAGCGACGCTGCCGAATACCCAAAAGCAGCGATCCAAGGAATCGAAAAGAAGTGGCAAGTTAAACAACAGAAAATTATCAATAAGAGACAAAACTCACGGAGAGAGAATATCCGCTAGTAAGAGAGCAGAACAAAAACAGTCACAGAACTAGAGCTTGGTCAACGCAAAAGAATTTCTTGTTTCCAAAAGACATGAGACACTGAGTCACGGCGAACACCGAAACCGAATACGATCACAGCCAATAGTCACCAATACTAGCAGCGAGTAAAGCAGTGGTTATGGGTCCAGCAATATCAGGCAAGTAATTCTAATATTCTTATTCTTATTCTGTTTGTATACGAGTTGCCGGTGGCTATAGAATCTCGTTGGGTTGGCTATCGCACATATACTCGTATATAGCAAATGCTGGAAACCGCAGCTCTCGTAAAGTTTGCGTAGTTATAGCAGAGCGAGAGCGAGAAAAGCGGGAGAGCTCTGTTAGAGCGTTAGCAGAGTTTCCGAACAAGAAAATGAAAAACGAAACTGCAACAAGTGAAAAATATGTTGCGGGCGACGGCAATGCATCGGCAGCGCACTCTGTTCATTGCTCACTGCTCACTGTTTAGTGTTCAGTGTTCAGTGTTCAGTGCTTGCTCCTAGCATTGTCCGTCTATACGCTTGCGATACAACAGGTAGACGGCTGGGTCTAGGGGCGAGACAGGAGGCAGAAGGCAGAAGGCAAAAGGAAGGCGCAACAACAACAACAAAACAAGCTACCGCATTTGGTACGTTTATGACAAGAGCAAGAGAGCCATTCTCTCTCATTGTGTTTCTCCAGTTTTCTGTGGCTCAGTCCGACTGTCCGTCTTTCTTCTCTCGGTCTCTGTCTCAGCCTAAACCTGTCAAACGACTTTTCGAAGCCAGGCTGCTGCCACTATGATCATAATTGTGTGTGCTGCTGCCTGCCTTTGAGTTGAAAGTTCTTCTCGCAACTCTCAGGCAGTCAGTTGCGTTGCGACCACAGAGCGATTGGCAGTTGGCTGAGTCTATAGCTGGGAATCGTGTCCGCGTGAAATAAAGTCTTGACAAAAGTGAAGGTGCGTCGGATGCTCAAATTTCCTTCGCTCGTTCGATCACATACGATTACCCACACTCAGGCCCCTCTGTTAATGTGTTTGCGTGTATGCGCACATGTGTGCGTATGCTTGTGCTTGTGAGTGTGCTACATATTAAATCAATAATTAGATTTATATATGTATAGATATTATATATACCAATACATAAGCATAAATTTCAAAAAATCTCTGATTAATTAAGTGCGACCAGCATTGCTGCGCTCCGCGAGTGGTTTTGAGCCTTCTCTCAGTGTCTGTGTGTGTGTGTGTGTGTGAGTGTGTCGCTCTTGTCGCTGTATGTTGTATTTTTTTATAAGTGAAAAATTCCAACAACGTTGCAGCTCGCACTGTATTGCAGCCACAACAAAAGAGCACAAATGAAGCAAAACACGTTTTGTTGAATGTTGAAAAAAATATGCTGCGTCTGTTGTGGCTTCTGACGATGTTGCATTTGTGTTTTCGTGTGTGCGCGTGTCGTGTTTATACTATAGGTGTACCAGCTCAACAAACACCAACGGCAGCATCGAGACTATCACAACACCCATTTTAAAATGTGATCTAAAATGGTATGTAGGTATTTGTATTTGTCTAATGCGAGTTTGCTATTTCTTCTATTTTCCCGTTTGCTATTACCCAAAAGGTCCAGTCTAACTGGCAAAACATTACAATAAATTTGTCAAGAATCAATTAACCTTGCAAGTGCCTACCTAAGGAATTTCGTATATCTTTCTGTCTCTCTTTACGGCTCTCTCTTTGATTTGAGCTCTGCTCTCTCCCTATTTCTCTTCCTCTCTTGATGCGGGTAAAAGTAAAAAACTTATAAGTCAATCTAGAAAATGGCGTATATGTGGTATGTATGGTAAATCAGCTTGTGAGGCTGCGGCGCATTGTGAGGTAAAAAGCTAAGCACAGAAAACTAATGGAGCGACAAACCTAACTTTGAAATTCAAATAAGATTAATTGTTAAAATATTATAAGGCAACGGTAACGTAGGCAGCGAGTCGTTATTGTAATCTCTGGCCTCTTTTGTTGTCTGAGGAGGCTGGCACTGTCAGTTGTTTAGAGTTGAGCTGATTGAAACGCCCAGCGTTTGTTGCTGTCTCGTAATAGCTAAAATTGTGTTGTTGGCGTCGTTAGAGACATGTAAGAAGAAGCATAGACGGAAAAAAGAAATACCTTCTCTCTCCCAACTAACTAATCTTGTACCTTTTCTCTGCCGTCGGGCCGGTCTCCCTCTTTCTCTCTATACGGCTCTCTTTCTATGCCCAAGAAGAAAACATTTGAAGCATAGGCACTGCTCAAAAGCGAAATGTAAATGACTATGGAAATATGAAAACACGTTTTTGTCAGTCATTTCCCAGCTTTTCAGAGTATTAAAGCGAAAAGACAAATAAAAAAGAAAATACATAATAATAAAGATCATGTATTGATGTCTATATGTACGTATATTTTTCTATCTGACCTTACGTACAACCACTTTCCTAGGCGCCTCTTACCATCGCGCATTAATTCCAGTTTATGATTTTATCATGATTCCTTGATTATACGGCCAAAAGTCAAACAAATACGACTTTAACAAAATTCTATCTCCACCTTAATGAGCCTTTGCCCGTTTTAGTATTGCCAATTGTATACAAAGATATGGTATTTATGAGCTCTTATAAATAGTTCGCATAACCATCTTGAAGTTTATACATAGTAAAATAAAAGCTGCTTTAATATTCATATTCAGATCAATCTTTACTAATCCACTTCTATGTGGGAGCTATCAAATTGGAGCCTTCAAGTGTCAAATATGTTTAATAAATATCTTTATGAGCCTGATTAAATCAAACGAGAGGAGCATTGGCAAAAGCAGACTCATGTTAGTCATGCAAGGGGCACTCAATAGAAAATTCCGCAAACTAAATTTATATCTCCCTTTCTTTTTTTTCTATTCCCATTCATTCTCATATTTACATATGTATGTCCGTATATAATATAAAACGAAATACTAACGCGTCTATGATTGAAAAGAAATAAAAGAAAACCAAAACGAAGATAGAAAAAACAACTAACAATACTTTTAGAACAGGTAGATTTGAAAGATTAATGAACGGGTGGGTTCGGTCTCAAAAGCTTTCGACGAATACAACATATCTAGGGTAACAAATTTACGATGGATGTGTCTTCAGTGGTTGAATGCTGATTAGCTTTACCCGCACAAGGAGATATTTGAACTTGTGTGTTTGTATAGATTCAGATGAATTCCACTTTGCCGAAATCAAAGAATAGAATGCAATGTTTGGGTCGAAATCATAATATGTCAGTGCTTACCTTTATCTATTCCATAAGTAATCCCTTGTGATCATCGTCCTTTATTGGCGTTTTAAGTTTTATAGTATTCAGTTAAATGTTGACACACGCGGTACCTTTTGACGTTACGATTTGTTTTTTAAATTTATAGCTTAGAAATTCCTTTGAAGTCACCTTTAATTTTTGTTTGGAGTTTAGTAACATCGATGAGCAATCATATTTATATTAAATATATATGTGTTAATATCAATTGTTTTGATAAGGAAGGCCTATTAGTTTTTGTTTATTATTTCTGAAAGTAAACCAATTGAAAAAGTGCTTTCGTTACTAGAAGTGGCAGTCGAGTGTTTCAAGCTTAAGCATGGGCGCAACCACAGCAAAAGCTGTAAAAAATGTTATGCTCGACGAAGTATAAAATAGGCAGATAAATGTTGGAAGTGTTAGCATGTTAACAATTTAATGAAAAGTATGTGTGAACTTTAGCAGAAGGGAATGCATTTAATAAACTTAGTAATTTGCTAGTTTGTATAGTGGTTTTATAAATGTGCAAGAAAAAAAAACGGGTATCACTGAAATATCAAATATATTTCTTGCTATGTATAATATTTCTACTCGTATATGATTAGGCTGAATATTTATTATTGTTTTTGTTTTTTTTCTTTTTGTATTTTAAATGACTGTTCAACAAATTCTTTCTTCTTTTTTGCAGATGACTGCGAAGATTTAAAATGAACTAAAAACATGACGTGTTGTAAGTTAAGTGCAAATTGTCAAAAAGTTAAGAAGAATAAAAGCTAATTGCTAATGAAAACATTGCAAAGTAAGAAATTAGGCGAATGAAAGACAATCTGCGAATCTCACCAAGATCTTTAAGGTTCTCTGAGAAGATGCTATCACTTCTCTCGATCCGCCACAAAAATAGATGGGGGATCCTGTTGCACCTGATCGTGCTAGCAAATTGCTGGCATGTCACATTTCAAGCATCTGAGGATTCAAGAGCTACGCTTGAATTCGCATCTCCCCGTGGACGCAGTTATGCGACAACCTATGAGCAATATGCTGCGTTTCCAAGGCGACGTAGCTCCTCACCATCAGGTGAGATGCAATCACGTGCCGTCGATACTAGTGCCGACTTTGAAGTATACGAAGGACAGCCTCGTGGAACACTTGTTGGATTTATTCCAACGAAACCCAAATTCACATATCGCTTTAATGAGCCACCGCGGGAATTTACACTGGACCAAATAACGGGAGAAGTCAAGACGAATGCTGTGTTGGATAGAGAGGGAATGCGCAGTCACTATGATCTTGTGGTGCTCTCCTCACAACCAACATATCCCATAGAAGTACGCATTAAAGTGCTCGACATCAATGATAATTCGCCAGAATTTCCAGAGCCTAGCATTGCAGTTTCTTTCTCGGAAAGTGCTGTGACAGGAACTCGACTGCTTCTTGACGCGGCCACAGATGCGGATATTGGGGAGAACGGCGTGACAGATCATTACGACATTGTGGCTGGCAATGTAGACAAAAAATTTCGTTTGGTGACCACAACGAATCCCAGTGGAGATACTTCATATTTGCATTTGGAGACAACTGGCAATCTAGATCGCGAATCACGTGGGAGCTATCAGCTAAATATATCTGCGAGTGATGGTGGGACTCCACCTCGCCTAGGCTTTCTTCAAGTCAACGTCACTATACTCGACGTAAATGACAATCCTCCGATTTTCGATCACAGCGATTACAGCGTGACATTGAATGAAACAGTTATGCCAGGATCGCCAGTTCTGCAGGTGATGGCCTCCGACAACGACCTGGGTGATAATAGCAAGTTGACTTATTATTTGGCAGAAGCCGAACATCAGTTTACGGTTAATCCCGAAACGGGTGTTATTTCCACAACGGAGCGCCTAAATTGTCCTCAACAAACCAGTGAACAGACACGAGAGCCCATCAGCAAAATTCATGCTCAGAAAAGTTGTGTTTTTACAGTCTTTGCTCGTGATCACGGTTCGCCTCGTCAAGATGGTCGCACTTATGTTACTGTGAATCTAGTCGATACCAATGATCACGATCCTATCATACGCTTTCAATACTTTCCGCCTACGGGCTCCATAGCAACCGTCGATGAGAATGCCAGCAATGGAACTGTGGTAGCCGCTGTATCCGTAATTGATTCTGACGATGGTCTGAACGGGGAGACAACCACTCGAATTGTCTCCGGTAATGAATTGCAACACTTCCGTTTGGAGAAGACGCCGCTGTTTCATATTGTGCGTGTAAATGGAATCCTTGATCGCGAGGAGATTAGCAAATATAATCTGACTGTTGTAGCCACCGACAAGGGAACGCCGGAGCGTACAACGATTGCATATCTTATAATAGACGTGAACGATGTGAATGACCATGAGCCAGTGTTCGAGAAGTCTGAATATTCAGCTGTGCTCAGTGAACTGGCGCCAAAGGGCAGTTTTGTAGCGTCAATCGCGGCCACAGACGAAGACACAGGCGTCAATGCTCAAGTTTACTATGAAATTTTGTCGGGTAATGAGCTTAAGTGGTTCAACATTGACACTGCGACAGGTCTTATTGTAACAGCCGGATCATTAGACAGAGAAGTCCAGGGCAGTGTGGAGCTGAGCATTTCCGCTCGTGACGGCGGACCAAATCCTAAATTCGCTTATACCCAGCTTAAGGTCACTATACTTGATGAGAATGATGAAGCGCCACACTTTAACCAGCAGGAACTTAACATTATCCTAAACGAGGATGTTGAACCCCAATCGATGGTTGCCTTATTATCTGCTACAGATAACGACCAGGGCACGAATGGCTCGGTTACATATTCATTGGCGCCTAGTGTGGATCGACTGTACCCACAACAATTTGCGATCGACTCCATAACGGGCCAATTAATGACACGCCGAACTCTTGATCGTGAGACAATGGCGAATTATGAAATTTTTGTGATTGCACGCGATCAAGGAGCACCGGCTCCGCAATCTGCCACAGCTACTGTGCACCTCACTGTTGCCGATGTCAACGATAATAATCCTGAGTTCTATCCCAAGCATTACATCTACACACTAAAAGACAGCGAGTTGGATAACAAGGAAGGTAGTATGAGAGCTCTGCTAAATGTCACGGCCACTGATCGCGACGAGGGCGATAATGCCTTAATTACATACAGCTTGGAATCTAGCGGTGAAGATGTTTTCAGTGTCGATTCAGCCACTGGTGCTGTCAACTTTAAACTGCATGGCAACAATATGAAAAAATCTTACTACAGTCTGCGCATTTCTGCCCGAGATGCTGGACAGCGGCGAAGCACTCTCGATGCCATTGTAGAAATTGTTTTGGAATCGAATACTGAACAGCTCGAATTTAATTCACAAAAACCATACGAATTTCAAATAGTTGAGGATGCGGATCAGAACACAGCTAATGTCGGACGGGAGGTGGGCATTGCGCAAGTAAAGCGCGGAAATGGAGCCATTAAATATATGATTATATATGGCGACAAAGCAGAGAATTTTGCGATTGATCAGCGCAGTGGGCGCATAACCACAGCACGCCCAATTGATCGGGAAATGCAGTCACAGTATCAGCTAATTGTCGTCGCTCGCAGCATAGACGCAACCACTTCTCAACATCGGTTCACCTATGGCAAATGCTTTATTCACATAACGATACTCGACGTGAACGATAATGCGCCCAGTTTTGTACAAGAACGAGATGCAGAGACTTCTATTTGGCTGCCTGAAAATACAGCTGCGGGACAGGAAATCTTTTTGTCACGTGCGCGGGATCGTGATGCGGGCGTAAATAGTCGTATCACCTACAACTTGACCTATAATCCAGATCAACAGTTTCGCATTAACGCAGCAACAGGAGTTCTTTATTTGCAAAAGCCTATACGTGCCGAGCCTGGAAGCGTCTTGCAAGTGGAGATTATGGCCACAGATGGTGGGTCGCCAACGCTTAGCAATAAACTTAGACTGCCGGTTTATGTTGCTGATATCAATGATCATACACCTGTCTTTGATCACACATCTTATGAGACTTCACTCTTAGAGACAACAAAAGTAAACACTCGTTTCTTTGCATTAGCTGCTTCGGATAACGATTTAGGCGCCAATGGTCGCATTTCCTATAAGATCACCGAAGGAAATTCCGATCGTAAATTTGGCGTTTTTCCTGATGGATATTTATTTCTTCGTGCTCCTTTAGATCGCGAAGAACGTGATTATTATGCGCTCACAGTGTCCTGCAATGATGGTGGCTCTCCTCAACGATCTTCTGTGGTTCCTGTTGTCATCCACGTCATAGATGAAAATGACAATCCGCCACAATTCACCAACAGCACATTTACTTATTATATACCCGAGAATGCACCGCCAGATACATTTGTTGGCAAGCTTACTGCAGTTGATCGGGATATTGGTAGAAACGCCGAACTAAGTTTTAGTGTCCTAGCGACCTCCCAGGATTTTGCTATAGATAAGCACAATGGGTTTATCAGAACACTGCGACCGTTTGACCGCGAGGCTCTAGTTCGTAACGCTCGTGGAGTGGATACCTCCGACGACGAGGAACGCAATATAAATAGTGGTGGCTCCAACTATCTGTTACTGGAGGCCATGGTTTCGGACAATGGTATTCCCACTCTTCACGATAAGGTTAAGATTAAAGTCATAGTCACAGATGTTAATGACAATGCGCCAGAATTTTTGCGAGCACCTTATCAAGTAACCATTTCCGAAGAAGCCCCCGAGGGCACTCATATTATGCACGTTTTTACTCAGGACGCAGATGAGGGTCTCAACGGTGATGTATATTATATGCTGTCTTCGGGAAATGAAGGAAACCAATTCAGTTTAGATAGCGCTACAGGCCAGTTAAGTCTTGTTCGCAAATTGGACCGTGAATCACAGGAGGTGCATCACCTAACTGTGACTGCGCGAGATGCAGCATTAAAGCATCCTCTTAGCTCAACAGCCAATATTACCATCACAGTACTAGATGACAACGATAATGCGCCGGAGTTTACACAGACGAGTAGTGAAATTTCCGTGTTGGAAACTAGTCTCACTGGAACTGAACTAATGCGTTTTCGCGCAAGCGACGCCGATCATGGAGTCAATAGCCAGGTAATCTTTAGTATTACGGCGGGCAACAGAAGAGATACATTTCACATTGATAGCATTAGCGGAAGTTTGTATCTGCATAAGCCACTAGACTATGAGGATATCACCAACTATACTCTTAATATTACTGCATCTGATTGCGGCACGCCATCTCTGTCAACAACTGTACTTTATAATGTCATCGTTGTGGATGACAACGATAATCCCCCGATATTTCCAAGCACGGCAATTGTGCGACAAATCAAAGAAGGCATACCTCTAAAGACCCCAATTGTCACCGTCGTCGCGGATGATCCTGACTCTGGTCTTAATGGAAGGGTTACATACGTCATAAGCAAGCAGGAACCAGAATTGACTGGTGGTCGGCACTTTGGAATTAACACGCAGACGGGTGTAATTTATACTCTGCGTGAAATCGATCGCGAGTCTATTGATAACTTTCGATTGACAGTAGTAGCTACGGATCAGGCGCAACCCTCGGATCGTCAACTGTCCACCGAAAAGTTAATCACAGTCATAGTCGAAGATATCAATGACAACGCTCCAATATTTGTATCAATGAATGCAGCTATTCTTCCTAGCTTACCCAATACGACAATACCATCAAGGGGCAATGGAGGTTATGTAATGCAGGTGTTAGCTATCGATGCGGATTCCTCTAGCAATGGCCTGGTAACATATGAAATTGTTGGCGGCCATCAAGAACTGTTCCATTTGCAACGCAACACAGGAATCATCACTCTTGGCCAGGCTAATCACTTGAAGGACAACTTCGAAGTGCGCTACCAATTGACACTAAAGGCTACGGACGAGGCAAGTGGTGAGCGCAAGAGCACTGAGACCTATATAACAATTATAACGCCAGGAACAAGCGCTAGTCGGAGCGACGAACCAGTTTTTGAGAAGCACAACGTCTTATTTGGATCGGTTTATGAGAATGAGCCAATTGGTACTAGTATCTTAACAGTAAATGCTCAACTCGGGGGGGCAGAGATCGAATACTATGTGACAAATGTGACTGCACCTAAAGAATCAACATTTGGACAGTTAAGCAATAGTGAATCACGAGTGCAAGTTCATCGTCTTTTCGACATCGATGCGAAACTGGGAATATTATCAACGGCTGTGGAACTGGACCGCGAAAGTGGGCCTCCAGTCTATGAGATAGATGTGTATGCCATCGCATTGGGTGGAAGGCCACGAACAGCAATCACAAAGGTAAGTTATTCTATATATTTTGAAAAATTGTGTAATAGATGATAGTATTAGTCAAACACTAAATTATAATGTGAAGACATTCACTCTAGAAAGCTATAAACTACTAGCCGCCAAAGCTCAAATTCCTAATTGTTTATACATACATATGTATGTGGTATAGATTATTGTTTCCAATAATAAGAATCTGGCTCTAAACAACAGCTTGAGATATTTTGTCTTGAAATAAAAATTAAATATCTTTTGTAGATAAAGATTTAAAAACAAATATTTAGTTCCTAAATTGCAGCTCAGTAAAACCTTAACCTTTTGTGCATAAACAATAAAGCTGTAGGTCAGACTGGAGATGCAGAAGTAGATGTAGTTGTGAATACTGTTGGGATGGACATCGCTGGGCCTGTTTCAAGCGCTTATCAGTATAAGTTGAGGCCACGCTAATGCGCTTTTAATGTCTACTGTAGATATGAAATGCTGATTGTACTCAAAAGCAGGAGACTTCTCGAGATTCAGTCAGCTAAAAGACACATGGATACAACACTCTGTTTGCTTGTGTGTGCATGTGTGGAGGCCTTTAAATGCAAATCATCAGAAATGAGGAGCGATACCCATGTATTCTACTCAATGAATGCGGTGCTCGACTAAAAGAATCATTATATCCAAACATACCTGTACCAGCCAGTAGGGGATCACATACTTCGAGCAGCGAAACTGCATAAATAGGCCGCAGGGATAAAATTATAATATATAAGTTGTTTCATTGGCAGTCGCCTTTAATTATGGAAAATGCCCTACCAGATCCTTAAGATGTATTTCAGTTGGAGACCCCTTTCTGTGTTGGTGTTTAGCGCATACCACAGTCGAAGTCCTGATGCCAAGAATTGCAAAAGCTTCGACCTGTTTTTACTCACAACAGTAAACATTTTCGGGTTCTCCTCTCACCGCACGCACACTCGTACATATGTATATAATACATACATACATACAGTCATACTCAACGTCTGGCCCTTCAACGGACGTCTTGTTATGCGCCTCACACTGTTGATTCGATGCCAACCCGACACTCGCTGTTTACTGCTTTCCTCTTGACTTTTCTGGCAACCATTGGTTTTGCCTGATCCCCCTTTCAGGAATCTTCCGCTCCCCTTCCCAATGCGTAGGTATGCCAGCAATGCACGCATGCAAATGTGTATACGAGTAGTTCAAGTTCTGAGCAGCGCAGCACAGCATCGCTTGTACCAGGAATGTTTAAGCGCACGCACACTTCCACATGCATACATACATACATACATATGTATATACAAATAAGGGGCACAAATTCACACATATCTCTCACATGCATATGAAAAGGCAGCTTGCGTGTTAAAAGTATTTCAATCAATTTTATTGTTTTTTTTGATTTAAAACGATTGTCATGTTTTTTTCGGAATTGGCGTTAATTTTAAAAATATGCCTACAGAGTACATTGCAATGGCTTCAATTACATATAAAAGAGATATATATATTATATAAATATATATATATATATATATATATATATATATATTTTATATGTAATTAAAGCCATATATATACATATATATTTCTGAGGGGGTTAGTCGATCTCGTGAGGAAGAAAAATTATCAAATTATTTTAAGATTAACACTATACAGCTTACTCAATGATTCCTTTCAAACCCTTTTATGTTTGCAGGTCACAGTGAATGTGCTGGATAAAAATGACAGCCCGCCAAAGTTTCTTGATACGCCATTAATGTACACAGTGAGCGAAGACCTAGAGATTGGTCATACCATAGCAACAATTCGAGCAACTGATCCTGATCCGGATACAATGGGCAGTATGGTTTTCTCTCTAAGGGAAGGCCATGAAGGCAAATTTACCATTGAAGCAACAACTGGCAAACTTCAATTAAAAGATGCATTGGACCGTGAAACAAAAAGTAAATACGATATGCGTATTCGTGTTAGTGATGGAGTCCAGTACACAGAAACTGATATTGTCGTTCAGGTAAGCAAATTAACTTCGTCACTTCTTAACGGTAACTAATTACTGGATCTTTAAGGTGGACGACACAAACGATAATCCGCCGGTTTTTGAGGAGACTATTTACTCCTTTGATATTCCGGAAAATGCACCTCGAGGCTATCACGTTGGTGAAATTGTGGCCAAAGATGCAGACTTAGCACAGAATGCTCAAGTTTCATATTCAGTCATTTCTGATTGGGGCAATGATGTGTTTAGTTTGAATCCGCAAACAGGAACGCTTACTCTAACAGCGAAGTTGGATTACGAAGAAGTAACTGTCAATTGACTTTTTGAGAATATTGCCTTAAATAAATATAAATATTTATCTATAACCAGATACAGCATTATATACTAATTGTACAAGCCCAGGACAATGGTCAGCCCAGTCTCTCAACTACCATCACAGTATATTGCAACGTGCTCGACTTGAATGATAACACACCATTATTCGATCTTATGAGTTATTCGAGTGAAATATTTGAAAATGTTCCAAAAGGCACTGAGGTGGTAACTGTTTCCGCCAAAGATATTGACTCTGGTAAGTAATTCTATATACACATAAATCAATAATGGAAATCCGAAAATCCTGCCGATTATGTTCCAGGCAAAAATGGTCTTATTGAGTTCAGCATAACAGGCGGAGATATGGAAAACGAGTTCGAGATCAACAGCAATGGTACTATCTCCACTCGCCATCAACTTGATCGGGAGCATCGCAACTCTTATACCTTAACAATTACTGCTCGCGATTGCGCTGATGAAATTCTCACATTCAATGATCTTACGGAGACACAAATGAAGCTGAAATATCGTACGCCAAGACGTTTTTATAGAACACATGAGGATAATCAATTTCTGTTGCATCACAAACAAGAGCGATTATCTTCGACGGTACAGGTAAGGTTCTATGCTAGATATAAATGTAAAAGTAGATAGACATAAAACCGGATAAGTCTTGAGAGAGCTGTGCCATTTAAGCAAATGAGTCTGACCCGGATCTATTGTAAGGTCTGATTAAAATTTGTATGTTACTTTGACAAGCCCTCATTAAAAAAAGAAACTTGTTTAACTAAAACTAAAACCAGTATCAAATCAGATCATTGACCATGAATATCGCATTATTATCCAGTTTACATTGCGCAATTACAGTCAACAGATTTTCTAATCTCAATTGTTTCTTTAACATATACAGGTCACCATACTTATCAAAGACATCAACGACGAAGAGCCCGTATTTATTTCCGCAAATGAGACAACTGTTTTAGAGAATGTGGCCGTCAATACGGTTGTGTTTACTGTGAAAGCCGTTGACAACGATGAGGGACGTAATGGCTATATTGATTATTACCTCGATGAGTCTGCATTGACTGGAGGTTTTAATGGAGTAAAGCTACCGCCGTTTGCTTTAAACCCAACTGATGGAGTCCTACGCGTAGCCGATGCACTAGATCGGGAAATACAAAATAGCTACGTATTGAATATAACAGCTCGAGATCGTGGAGATCCACCACTTAGTACGCAGACGCAGTTAACTATCAAAATACTAGACGAAAATGATAATACACCAGTGTTTGACCCAAAGCAGTATTCAGCATCAGTCGCCGAAAATGCCAGCATTGGTGCCATGGTGCTGCAAGTGTCCGCTACAGATATGGACGACGGTGACAATGGCCGTGTGCGTTATTCTATCTTCTCAGGCGATCAGAATCGTGACTTTAGCATCAGCGAAGACACTGGTGTTGTTCGAGTGGCCAAAAATTTGAACTACGAACGAAAGTCAAGATATGTATTGACTGTACGTGCTGAGGATTGTGGTGAACAGGAGAGTGCCAGTGATACGGCTGAACTGATAATCAGCATTATTGATATTAACGATAATCGACCAACATTCCTTGATTCCCCATACATTGCTCGCGTAATGGAGAACACTTTGCCGCCCAATGATGGATACCTCCTTACTGTCAAAGCTTATGATGCTGATACACCTCCACTCAACTCGCAAGTGAGATACTTTCTAAAGGAAGGCAATGTCGATCTGTTTCGCATCAATGCATCAACAGGCGAAATAGTTATACTAAAAACTCTGGATCGTGAATTGCAAAGCGAGTATATTTTAACACTTGTAGCCATGGACACTGGATCCCCACCCTTGTCGAATACTGGCATTGTCAGAGTTGAAGTTCAGGACATAAACGACAATGATCCCGTCTTCGAGCTTCAACAATATCAAGCTATTATTCAAGAAAATCTTTCCATTGGATCTTTGGTGCTTATAGCTAATGCCTCTGACAAGGATACTGGTCCCAATGCGAAGATTCGCTTCAATTTGCTGGGGGAACATATGTCTCACTTTCACATCGACACTGATACTGGAGAAATTGTCACGGCTGTAATTTTGGATCGGGAACGCATTAGTGTTTATCACCTAACTCTCATGGCCCAGGACAGTTCTATTACCGAACCAAGAGCAACTTCAGTGAATCTAACAATTATTGTGGGGGACACCAATGATAATACGCCCAAGTTTGATGCGAGTACATTCAATGTCGTCGTGCCAGACAAGATCCAAGCGGGCGAGTTTGTTTTCGGCGCTAAGGCTACGGACACTGATGAAGGAATAAACGCAAAGATAATTTATACTATTAGTGGAAAGGATCAGCAGTATTTCGATGTACACCCCACAACGGGTGTTATACGCACTAAGTCGGAGCTGGCCCACAAGAATAAACCCCACGTTGACATTATTTACAATATTAACATTCATGCAACTGACCAAGGGAGCATGCCGCGCAGCTCCACAGCTGAGCTAACAGTACAAGTGCGTCCTGCTGAACTATTCCCTGTATTTTCGTACATGCCCATTACACAATTTACGCTACCCGAGGATGTGCAACCAGGAAAATTAATTGCCAAACTAAATGCTTCATCACCAAAGAAGGGTACTGTAGCTACAATAAGATATTCGATTGCTGGCGGTAATATGGCTCAAGCTGCAGAAGTGGATCCAATCAGCGGGGTCCTAAGTGTTGGATCTGATGGACTCGATTACGAATTGGCTCATCAATACGAACTGTGGATTGAAGCATTTGACTCCGATAGACCAAGTCTGCATACTGCCACTCTGCTCAAAATTAATGTCACCGATGCTAACGATAATGCTCCAGTTATGGAGAAACTTGTGTACAACAGTGAAGTCATGGAGGAGGAATTTCCACCACAGTTGATTGCAACTGTCAAGGCTTATGACAAGGACTCTGGTGATAATGGCGAAGTCAGTTATCGTTTAAAAAATGATTACAATGGCACATTTGAGATCTTCAATTCCGGAGAAATATACACGACTATGCGTCTAGATCGAGAGGAGCTCAGTGATTACGCATTAATCGTGGAGGCTGTCGATCAGGGAGCACCTCAGCTAACAGGGTCAGCAAGTGTTTTGCTTCACCTGCTCGACAAAAACGACAATCCGCCCAAATTTACACGTCTCTACTCACTGAATGTGACGGAAAACGCGGAGATTGGCAGTTTCGTCATTAGCGTGACATCTTCAGATCTGGACTTGGGTGAAAATGCACATGCCACATATTCATTCAGTTCAAACACTGGTGACAAATTTAAAATTGATGCACATAGTGGAAATATAACGGTAGCGGGCCAAATCGACCGTGAGCAACAAGATGAATATGTCTTGAAGGTAGTGGCATCCGATGGCGCGTGGCGTGCCGAGACGCCCATCACAATCACCATACAGGATCAAAACGATAATGCACCTGAATTTGAGCACAGTTTCTACAGCTTTAATTTCCCAGAGCTGCAGAATGCTGTCTCATTTGTGGGCCAAATTATAGCTACAGATCGGGATAAGCAAGGACCAAATTCTGTAATCTCATACTCCCTACAATCGCCATCGCCCATATTTAGCGTGGATCCCGCTACGGGGGAAATATTTAGCAAAACTAAAATTCAATACAAGCACTCGCAGTATGCGACAAGTTCACCAGAGAACATGTTTGCACTTCATATTCTGGCCACGGACAATGGGAAGCCGCCTCTGTACTCCGAGTGCTTAGTTAACATCAACATTGTGGATGCCAACAATAATGCACCCAAGTTCGAAAAGGATAAATATCTCTCTCCATTGCCAGAGCATGCTAAAATGGGACAACGTGTGGTTAGAGTTCGAGCAAATGACGACAATGATGTCGGCGTAAATGCGGAGATTGATTATGCTCTAGTCAGCTCCAATATGAGCTTATATTTTGCTATCAACAAACACGATGGTTGGATAAGCCTGAGAAAGGAAATTGACGTTCAGCCAAACACACGATTTGAGTTTAAGGTCAGAGCCACGGATCGTGGTGTACCACCACAGTCAGATGAGTCGCGTGTGGTTGTAATTGTAACCGATGAGAATCGTTATATTCCCGAATTTAGCGCACTCAGTTATCAAGTGATTGTGCCCGAAAACGAGCCCATTGGCTCCACAATACTCACAGTTACTGCTACCGACAAAGACAACGGACCTAATGGCATGTTGCGATACGCCATCTCTGGTGGCAACGAGCGAGAAGACTTTAGTGTTAACGATCAAACGGGAGCTATTACCATCATGCAATCATTAGACTACGACTTGTTGCAAGGCTACCACTTAAACATCACTGTCCAAGATCTGGGCTATAAGCCACTGTCTGCTGTGGCCATGCTTACGATTATATTAACTGATGTTAACGACAATCCACCGATCTTCAATCAATCAGATTATCATGGTTATCTAGCGGAAAATCAGCCAGTGGGCACTAATGTGTTCCAGGCCCATGCCACAGACAAGGATTCGCCAAAGAATGCCATTATACACTATTCATTTCTCGCCAGCGATCGCGATCATCACTTTTTCACCATTGATGCTAAAAGCGGAATTATTCAATCTGCAGCCAGTTTTGATTATGAAGAGCGTCGCACTTATACACTTCATATAAAGGCTAGAAATCCCGACTCGATCATGGAGAGTTACGCAGTGCTGCATATCCACATCTTAGGCGTCAATGAGTTCTATCCTAAATTTTTGCAACCTGTTTTCCACTTCGATGTATCGGAAACTTCTATTGTAGGTACTGCTGTCGGATCGGTCCAAGCCACAGACAAAGACAGCGGAGAGGATGGACGCATCTATTACTTGTTGGTTGGATCTAGCAATGACAAGGGATTTAGTATCAATGCTGACACTGGCTTACTGCATGTGACAAAGAGTTTGGATCGTGAGACTCAGAATCGTGTGGCGCTTATGGTGATGGCCAAGAACTATGGCAGCATACGAGGCAACGATACGGATGAAGCACAGGTGATAATTTCTATACAGGATGGAAATGACCCCCCAGAATTTGTAAAGCACTATTATACGTCGAGCATATTAGAGTCGGTGCCAGTCGGAACATTGGTGACCACAGTTAAGGCTGTCGACAAGGATGTACGTCCGCAAAATAATCAATTTAGCTATTCAATTATCAACGGCAATCTAAAACAAAGTTTTAAAATTAACGAAGAAAATGGCGAAATAAGCACGGCTGCCTTGCTGGATCGAGAAGACATCGGGCGCTATAATTTAGTCATTGGGGCTATCGATACGGGATTGCCGCCACAAACTGGCACAGCCACAGTACGAATTGATTTGGGTGACATAAACGACAATGGACCAACTTTTACCGCCGAAGGTCTCCTCGGTTATATATCAGAAAACGAGCCAGCAGGCACAACTATAATGACCTTGGTAGCGAGCGATCCTGACTTGCCCGAAAATGGTGCACCTTTCAGTTATAAAATTGTAGGTGGCAAGCACAAGTCCTGGCTAAGTGTTGATAAAAACACAGGCCTCGTGAAGTCTACAACCAGCTACGATCGCGAAACAAATCCGACTCTAGAAGTTATTATTGAGACAGAGGACAGTGGTAATCCCAAGCAACGATCCCAACATAAACTCATTATTAAAGTCCTGGATCAGAACGACAATCCATCGACTCCACGCAGTGTGCACGTCGCTGTCAACATATTCAACAACGAATTGCCAGCCAACATAAAGCTCGCTAATGTACGTCCCAACGACGTCGATATTGTTGGAGACTATCGGTGTACTTTGCACGGCATGGGCCAGCTGGCCATAAAGAGCGGCTGTGACTTATTCACAACATCTGTGACAAGTCCAATTGCATATACTTATAATGTCAGGGGCAGCGATGGCAAGCACAGCGAAGTGAGCTCAAATGTGACTGTGGATTTCGAGAGCTTTAGTAATTTAACCATAGCCAACACTGTTTCACTACTTATAAGAAACATGACTGCTGTACAGTTCCTTACACAACATTACCAACCCACTTTGGAATTAGTAAAGTCGAGCTTTGCTTCCAACGATCAAGTGCATATTTATAGCCTTATAGATGTGGAAACTAACCAGACGAGTCATACAAATGTCGAAGCCCTTCTTGTGGTACAGACACAGCAAAACTATAAACAGCCAAGTAAAATTGTAGAACGTCTGCGAGAAAAACGCTCCACTCTCTCACAACTACTGCACTCCGAAGTGGTCATCGGATACGAGCCCTGCAATACACCCGAGGTGTGTGCCAATGGAGGTGTCTGCAGTGCAATGATTCGACTATTGGATATGAACACCTTTAACATAGTTGACAGTCCAACGCTGATTCTGAGTGGTCCACGCTTCGTCCACGATTACACTTGTCAGTGTGCCAAAGGATATGCTGGAGAACAATGTGCCAGAAGACAGGACCCTTGCATACCCAATCCATGCCAAGGGCAGGCACCGTGTCGACGGATGGGCAATGATTTTCAATGCGACTGTCCCACTAATCGAGAAGGCAAACAATGTCAAAGGGAACGTAGCGATGTCTGCTGGGGCAAGCCTTGCCGTAATGGCGGTAGTTGTCAACGCAGTCCAGATGGCGTGTCATACTTCTGTTTATGTCGACCGGGGTATCGTGGAAGTCAGTGTGAGAGTTTGGCTGATTCATGTCGTCCAAATCCTTGTCTGCATGGCGGCTTGTGCGTAAGTTTAAAGCCGAGCTATAAATGCAGTTGTCCTTCTGGCCGATATGGCCGACATTGTGAACGTTTCAGCTACGGCTTTGATCCGCTCTCCTTCATGAGTTTTCCGTCTTTGGATCCTACCACAAACGACATTTCAATTGTATTTGCTACAACTAAATCGACTGCCCTTTTGGTCTACAACTACGGTCTGCAGACTGGCGGGCGTTCCGATTTTCTGGCCATAGAGTTAGTGCAAGGACAAGCGTACTTCTCATCAGGTGGCTCACGAACTGCAATAAGCAGAGCTGTGGCTGGCTTCAATCTCGCCGATGGCAGTTGGCACAAAGTTACTGCCACTCGCAATGGGCATGTGATGTCATTAAGTGTCGCCAAGTGCTCTGAATCTGGCGATGATTGTGCTGAATGCACTCCAGGAGACTCCAATTGTTATGCAGATGTTGTCGGCCCAGTGGGGTAAGTGAATTCTTTAGAAGTGTGTCAGAGCAAAATCTAAATCAAAAGCAAATTACAACTATATGCGAATTTAAATTGTTTTCTCTATACACTCACCTAAATTAAATAAGAATGCACCATACAATTATCTCATTCTACTTTCAGAACTCTAAACTTCAACAAGGAGCCACTACTTATTGGAGGCCTCGCATCCGCCGACCCTGTTCTCGAGCGACCTGGTCAAATACACAGCGACGATCTTGTTGGCTGTATTCACAGTGTTTCAATTAATGGACGAGCCTTGAATCTGAGCGCACCGTTACAACAACAGGGCATTACACCGGGCTGCTATAAACAATCCTGTCAGCCATCTCTGGCAGCAGAGAAATGTGGCAAGTATGCTGGACAATGCATTGATCGCTGGTCAACTTCGCTGTGCCAGTGCGGGAGCTACTTGCAATCGCCGGACTGTGCCAGCTCGCTTCAGCCTGTAACTATTAACGATGGAAGTTTTCTTGAGTTTGAAATCTCAGAGCAATATCGTCGCATGCAACTTCTAGATAGTCTTTACCATGGCAAGAATGCGTGGACCACTCGCTCAAAACGTCACTCAATTGACAATAATAATGCCAATACATCAACGTTGTTTTTTGAGCCACCTAAGCTGATGAGCTTACTCTTCCGCACTTACAAGTCGCAGGGTTTAATTCTGTATGCCGCAACTAATCACATGTACACCACGATCTCTTTGCTGAGTGGACAGCTCGTGTACTATTCCAAGCATCATTTGTCCATTAATATGACAGTGTCCACACCAAAGGCGCTTCACGATGGCAAGTGGCACAACGTTAGTCTACACAGTCATAGCCGTACACTGCATCTACTCTTAGATGGCCAGCGAGTTGGCGATGAATTGGACGTTGCTGGAGTGCACGACTTCCTCGATCCCTATCTGACTACACTCAGTGTTGGAGGTACAGCTAATGGTCAGTTAAATACTGAGCCGTTTGCGGGATGCATTGTTAATTTCACAATAAACAACGAACTGCAGCCTTTGAATGGATCGGGCAGCATTTTTCAACAAGTGAAACACCACGGCAAAGTAGAGCTGGGCTGCAGTGAAGGGGATCTTGGAGTTGACGCTGCCCAAGTGGCCGATCCATTGAGTATTGGCATCACACTGGTTATTGTGTTCTTTGTTATACTGGTAGTAGCTATATTTGGCTCATATATCATCTATCGTTTTCGCGGGAAGCAAGAGAAAATCGGAAGTCTCAGCTGCGGAGTTCCAGGATTTAAAATCAAACATCCTCCACCAGTAGCTGTGCCACAAAGTCAAGTGGCGGACCATGTCCTAGTACGCACAATACACACTAATGAAGCTCCCACTCCCGCTACAGATCACATACGTCCACCTGGACATCATTTGGCTGGGCCTGAGCTAATTACCAAGAAGTTCAAGGAGCGCAGTGACTTGCCACCCACATCTGACCATCCGCAACCTCAGCAAAGGCCTCAAAGGCCGGACATAATTGAGAGGGAAGTTGTTGGAAAAAGTCCGCCAATTCGAGATGAACATCATCTTGCAATTCCACCACTGAATCCACTTCATCCCCTCGATCACGGCAGCTCCGTTGACATGGGCTCTGAGTACCCAGAACACTATGACTTGGAGAACGCAAGTTCAATTGCTCCCTCTGACATTGATATTGTATATCATTATAAAGGATATCGTGAGGCGGGTGGCATGCGCAAATACAAAGCAACCACCCCACCAGTTGCTGCGTATACCCACCACAAACATCAGAGCACAGCAGCCCAGCAACAGCATCGCCATTCTCCACGACACGCTGTCAACGCCCCCTTTGTGCCTCGCGTGCCCAATCAAAACAATCAACCACCACCGTCGACATCAACGTCTAGAACGCATCAGACAACGCCACTAGCACGTCTCTCGCCCAGTTCTGAGTTAAGCTCGCAACAGCCAAGGATTCTAACGCTTCACGATATTTCCGGCAAGCCTCTTCAGAGCGCTCTTTTGGCAACCACGTCGAGTTCAGGCGGTGTGGGCAAGGATGCGCTTCATAGCAATAGTGAACGCAGCCTCAACAGTCCAGTGATGTCCCAAATGTCAGGCCAGAGTTCGAGTGCCAGTCGCCAAAAATCTGTGGCACCTCCCCAAGCGCCACCACAAAGCTCAATGGGTCTAACTGCTGAGGATATCGAAAGACTTAATAGTAGACCCAGAACTTGTAGCCTAGTTTCAACCCTAGATCTGTCATCGAGCAGCGAAGCGCCAACACCGCGTGTTTCAGGCGCAGCACTTCATCTATCGCTTGGCGGAGATGTTGATGCGCATAGCTCAACATCGACAGATGAGAGTGGGAATGATAGTTTTACTTGCTCAGAAATTGAGTACGATAACAATAGCTTAAGCGGTGATGGCAAGTACTCTACCAGCAAAAGTATGCTTGACAGCCGGAGTCCTGTGGCTCGAGCGTTAAACGGTGATCCAGCAAGGAATCCAAATGTGGTTAAGACTCCGCCAATACCACCTCATGCGTATGAGGGATTCGAATCGTCTTTTCGTGGCTCTCTTAGTACACTTGTTGCCAGTGACGACGACCTGGCGAATCACTTGAGTGGCATCTACAGAAAAGCAAGCGGCGCCGCTTCGCCATCTGCTACCACTTTGGGCTGGGAGTACTTGCTTAATTGGGGACCCAATTATGAAAACCTAATGGGCGTATTTAAAGACATTGCTGAACTGCCAGACACAAGCTCACAGCAACAACAACCGCAACAGGCAACTCAGCCCGTGTCAACATTACGTATACCTAATGTACAAAAAGCACCAGAGGAGTATGTGTAAATGACTCTCTTATGTATCGTATTGTATGTATATTTTATGTAAAACTATGCCTTCCTAAATTTTAAGTATCGCCATTTGATTTTGTAATGTACAACACAACCGCAAGGATGTTTTATTTAAGACCCAACATAACCATTGCATTAATATTTATCAACTGTAATTATAGTTAAAAACAATCATTAAACGCCTTGTATCAAGGTTACACACATCCTAAGTGCATTTCATCAAAGGAAATGCACTGACTGATTTTTGAATATGCCAATTGAAATAGTAAGCTAATGCACAATCACAAAAAGACACTATTCTTAGTTCTTAAAAATGAATGCATGTACTATTGCATAAGTACTTCTGTCGTACAAGCATGTACCATATATGTGCTATATTACATTAGATAGATTGAGCTATTCTATTTATTGCCATTTAAGTACATTATAACTTTTATCAGCACTTATACTAAACTGCATTAGTCTCTACAACTTTCGCATGAATATCAAATTTATTACAAATCTAGATGTAATATTCTGTAAATTACAATTAACAAATAAATACAAGCTTACATATTCTTAATCTCGTAGTTATTATTCTCATATAGATGTTCAAACTGTTGATTGTCGTCAAGTTGACACTTCATTTGCTGGCCTTCTTTTTCGAAGAGACAACTTGCGTTTAAGACCTGCGCAGAAAGCGCTTCTACTTTTCTCTGAGTAAGGGGTAAATTTGCCACAACAAAAACAGACCAACGGCAGCTAAAAGTTGCAGTCGTCGCTAACAACTGGGAAACACCAGACAGAAGTGAACAAATTTTATATAATCATTGCCTCAATTTCGAAGTATATTACTTAAAAAACGAGAACTACTTTAGTTTGAGTTTTACTTAGCAAACTCAATTATTCAAGTGGAAAAACAATGCATATTGTGAAGCCCTGCAAGTTAGTTAGATAATTGCAGTAAAGTGCGGTGCGGTTTCACCATGTTCTTTCACCGAATTTTTGACCGAAAACCCATTTCACAGAATGGATACACCAAAAACAATGAAAGTGTCATTTATGATTTGAGTGCCACGAGTGTTGGCATTGACGATACCAAGGATAACAACAACAACAACAACAACAATAATAACAATCAATCAAATAACAGCAAAGAAGCCCCCGTCAGCGGCAGTGATAATAATAAAATGCACCAACGACGCACAGAGCTTACAGTAGGATCCGTGCAACTAACCCCCTTATGGGAACATGTTCTACGTATGCGGCGCTTGCCGGAAGCAATTTGCCCATCTGCAATGTTTGGCGAATTCCATGAACGCCTACAGGATCCAGAATGGCAAGTGCGGCAACATTCCCTACGAGTTCTCGTCGACGTTCTGGTGGTGATGAAATCGAAGGTCGACAAGTACAATAATCATTTCTTAGCGGATCTGATCAAAAATCTGGGACATCAGGCGCCCACAGTGCGCAAAGGAGCTTTAGATTGTTTGAGAGTATATCTCGCCGAGACAGTCATTCCCGAAGTGGTCATTCTGCAGATTTTGGACATAGGCTTGAATCAGAAATCTGTTTATGATGAGCGGTTGAGCTGTGGAGTTTTGCTGTCACTGCCCGCATTGCTTCAATCAATTTTACACACGCCGCAACGACACTTCATTGTGAAGCATACTATTGAGCGTATACTGCAGCGATTGCAGCGTCAGCAAGCCCAAAAGGAGATCTCATTAAAAGTACTGGCAAAAATAAGCGAGCTGCTTGGTTTGCAAGAGTTTGAGAGTTATTTACGTGACGTGGATGGTCAGGACGCCTTGGCGCTATACAGGCATCTGTGTAATATATATTTAATTTCAAGTAAGCCTACTACTTCAACCAATGGTAATGCTGGAGCCTGGCGAGCTATTCCTCGAGAATATACCTGGCGGGGCAGTGGTTTTTCTCAATCATCTGAGCCAGCATCCTTACCAATGACCGAGAAGGGCGGCAAAGTGATTATGGAAACGGAAATTAAAATTAACGATGATACCCTTACTATGCGCATCCTCGAAGCAGAGACTGAAACCGAGGAGACAGATAGTCCCATTATGGGTTCAAGTGAGCTTGTGTGTCGACCATTAGCAAGTGCTACGTCTCAAAGAGATTTAAATGCGGGCATTCTTCAAATTATTAGCGACTCGGAAATGGAAGAAATAGCGGAGGCATCTCACAATGAACACAATGAACTTGGCACGCCCAATCGTAGTTTGAAGCGTGTCACTTTTGGTGGTGAGGTTGTAAAAATGCGAACACCTGACAGCGATGCAGCATCTTCGGCACAAAATAACGAGGACACAGCAAAAGACCAAAGCAAACTCAGCGTAAATTTGGTATCATCGGTTAAACCACATTCAGTCTTATTAACGCCATCACCATCGCCAGCAGAAGAGCTAAACTTATCAGAGAATTCGAGGTCACCAAGTGAAAACGGCATGACAGAATTAACATTGGAAATTCCCATTGATAACACAAAGCCCTTGCCTAGGGCACATAATGCACAATCCCCAAAACGAAGTAACAGTGCCATGAGCGAGCCCCCAATGTCGAATTCTAGCAATTGCACATCCCCAAAGCCAGAAATGACACAGTCTCCTGGCTTTCGCTGCCGTAGCATAAGTCCTATTGGCAGCAGCAACGTCAGTCCAAAGGTGCCCCACAAAGAAATCGAAGTGCTGCATAACTTACAACGTGATTTAGATCCCTCGCCCCGTTCAATGCGTCGCACCGACAGTGTGGCAACTACAGACACAGTTACACCTTCGCCTACAACAGCATCTGTAATGTCAGCAGAACTGCCTTTTACACCAAATACGTGGGAAGACCTAGACATTGTGAGCAGTAAAACCATAATGGACCTTCGGTCAGGGGTAAGTGTATAATCTGAATATATTGTTCACTTTTTTTCTTGGTTTCTTTGCTCTGGCAAGTTTAAATCATTATTTCGATTTTAATTTATTCAATATAATAATAAAAAGAGAAAACTATTCTCTAATCTTCTACACTGAGCATGCTGTAATTAGTTTCATTCATTGCTTGAACATAAAAATTAAAGAGTGAAATTGTAACGCACGCTACCCCACGGCCAATGACCATTCCATACGCCAACTGGCTAACTGGGTTACTAGGATATATACATTTTCATATGCGTTCATAATTTGCCTTCATAATGGCCACCCAAATTTATTACGTACACGACACGCATTGCCCCCTCTTCCTCTTCCTCCAACATCATAGCTGCTGCTATTATTTTACCGGCAGGCTGGCTGCTTACTAATGAAAACTTAGCGATAAGTGCAGGGTTCAGTCATACACATATTAATGGCAGGCAGAACAATGCTAGCCACTGCCACTAAGCAAAGCTATACCCTTTTTGTTTGTAGTAGAGAATTTCAACCAATGACCTATTAATTTTTGACGTGAACTATTCAAAAGTTATGTATTTTTTGAAGCGATTTTGTGAGTACTCCGAGAAACTCTGCTCGTCAAACTTTTGAGTAAATCGTGGGCGCAGCAAATTTGACAGCAATTTCATTTGAATTGGAGCATTTAACAAACTTGTAAAATTAAAGTTGAACTGTCACAGCAGAATACGATTTAAAGTCTTTACCAAACTGTATAAAAGTGTATCCATGTCAATCAATCGAACGCCATCAATAATTGACAAAAATTGTGTTACTCTGATTCTTCTAATTAAGAACTAAAACATTAATTCAAAATGCATTTCTTAATCGATCAAAATATTGTTTCTTTTTAATTTTCATTTAAAGTTGTCGGGTATGAAACACAGATCATAATGTTTTTTCGCTGTGTATGCCAACTAGTTAAACTCAAGTCAAAATTCTTAAGAGATTTTTAAAAAAGCTGCATGCTATTTGTAATGTGTAGTAACGGTGCCAGTGGTTGGTTTAGCCGGCCAATCATTTAAATGCACGCGATATTTGTAGCTGGTAAAAAAAAACAGCAAAAACTCACTAACAGCGTGCATTCGAGAACGGGTATACGGCGATAAAATAATAAGAAATACATTGGGTACTGCTGGTTGCTGTTGATGGAAACGCAGCGCAACTTGGAATGGGTTGGGATAAAGAGAGCGAGAGCGTGCCAGGAACTGGGTCAAACACAAAAATAATAAAACATTAACAAAAATTATAGCGCGTATAGAATACAAAAAGGCGCCAATGGAACCCACTTACGAAGCAAGGAGCATGGAGCATGGAGCATGGCGCATGGGCCAAAAATGATTAGATTTAAAGTAACGTTCTCGTTGAATTCTTTTGCATTAAAACATTTCACAATTTTACGAAAAGTGCCAATAAAACATTCTTTTTATTTTCACCCAACTCTCAGGACTGGCGCAATCGTTTGCAGGGAATATCGCAACTAGAGATAGCATTGAGCTCATCAGCCAACTTGGTACAAGTGCTGCCCTGTTTGGATAGTTTACTGCGTACCTTGTTGTCCTCTGAGCGTAATTTCAAGGTTTCTGAACTGAAGCGCGAGGTTTTAGTGAATCTTATCTCACGGCTTCCGTTGGACAATTTAGAGGAGCGTACGCACCAAATTCTTTCAGGTCTCTGTCGCCAAGGCAACGTCGGAGCTAATCGTGTTTGCAAGGCACTTATGCAACATCTTCCAGCCGGCACAATTGTTGCCAAACTGACAGCACCAGAGTATTTGCATGCCAAAAGCTCCAAGGTGAGTATACCGTTCTCAAATATAGTATTCTGATGTTGTTAACATATTTAATATTCATTTGTGCAGTTTCGTGACCATGCGTTGCAAATGTCCATATTCGCATTGATGACTTTTCCCGGTACTTGCTTTGACATCAATAGCCTGTCCGAGCAAGTTACGTACGCCGCCCTTAATCGGAGGCGTCGAGTGCGGCAGGCTGCCTTAGAAGTTTTAGCCGTCCTCGCTGATATATCATCGGCGGAGCAAGTCTTGCAAATCGTTGCAGAAATTGCAGCTGGTGTAGAATCGGGAACTGCCCTGTTAACGGCTGTTCAAGCACGTTTGTCACGTTCACAATTGCCAATTATAACATCGGATGGAGCAGTTTTATATATTTTTCATAAAATGGAACAGATGGCCATCGCAAGTAAGGGAGCTGATATCGATTGGATTACAAAAGGCGACGGATCAGCCTCGCCAAATGCTATGAAAAGGCGTCACATGTCAAAAAAGAAACGAGTTCTCAATGAAAGAACGGATTTGGATAATAAGACTGGAGCAAGGTTAGGCGACACATATGACAAGATATGTAATATATTTTAACCAATATCATTTTTAGTTTTAACACTTATGAAAATTTGCACCGGCATTCCTTTCACTCGCCACCTGAAGCCTTAGACATGCCTAGACCAAATGTAGGTACCAACAAAATTTAATTAACAAAACAATTGTATATCAATTTACGCACTTTCGTTTATCAAAATACAGGATTTTTCTCAAAAGAAAAACTACGGTACTAGTGGTAAGTACTACCGTACTTCTCACTTGCTCTTTTGTATACTAAAATATATTCTTTAAAAACGTAGTCATTCAAGGCAATTTCATGGAGCGTCGTCTAGACACCCAGGCATACTCTGAATCTTCTATTGACGGTAGAAGTTCTGACAGTACAACGACAACTTGCAGTAGTGGAAGCGGGAGCGGGAGCGGAAGTGGAAGTTTTATACAATTGACTCCCTGTAATGCTGGCCTAAACAGACGATTGGTCAGACAGAATTCACGGTAAGAATATTTAAACATACAGCTTGTTCAAATACTAAACGAATTTGCTCTCAGGTTTCCGGTTATGCGACAACACGCGGATTACATCAATAATTTCATGCGTAATGGACAGCGAACTACATGTCCTTATAGTTTTGAGGATTCCAAGTATCCAAAAGTACACTATGCATCACATAAAACAGAAAAACATCAGACGACTAGAAAGCCACCAACATTGCATCAACAAGATGGTAGCCAAAAAAACTGGATTACCACAAACAATGAATCTCAGGGCAAGTACATTTTGGTAACTAATTGATTACATATTACTTATATTTTAAACTCAAACTGTATCTACAGAAAAATCAAAGGTAATTGAAACAATTAAAAAGAATTCCAACACTGGATTAGAGCCAGCCGTTGAAGAAGTAACCGCCAACAAATCCATGTAAGTCAACAAAGAAAAATTAGCGATTATAAACTAGTCAGGTCAGAAGTGGAAATACTTTTACTTCCGACCTCATCGTACTAAGAATGGCAAGTAATAATAATAAATGGACTGCCACCGCAAAAATAAGTTTGTCGCGATTTGACCCAAAAATTCGTCAGCCTACGCATTTAACACATAACATTGCCCGTTGGCGACTTAAAGGTGCCACATAAAACCAAAACCATTTCGTTATTTAACCTAAATAATTTAAATGCGCCCTGAAACATTTACCACGACCATTACGGACAGGCCCAAAATGGTTAGCAGAGCCAGTGACGAACCTTCAAGTAACCACTACAAAAACTTATAGATAGAATTTTAGCTACCTGTATAATAGTCGGCATTATTCTAGTTAAAAAGTCATTCGTTCGCAGCTTGTAAATTATTTCTTCTAGGAAAATCAATTTTTTTCATTTGATTTAAAAATTACATGCAATTGTGGGATTTCTTCCTCAAGCAATCATTATATGTTATTCGGTCATTAACTTCTTCCAAATAGTTGCATACTTGTTGATTGTTATATTATCGACAATAGCAAATGTTGAAGGATATGGAATTATTGAAGATACGTATTTTCACTTACCATGCGCTTATAGGAGGTTAAAATGTCGACATAGTCGACTTTGCTTTTTTTCTCCGTCACAATTCCACGAAGAAACCCGAAGTTGGCTAAGAAGGGACTCGTTCAATAGAGAGAAAGTCAAACTGAAATACCACCAGTGCTTTGTTAGCCAGACCAATGGCTAACTCTTCGTCATCGTGGTAGTCGGTTAGCGTTATTGGGGGTGCTCCTTTCTCGTTAGGAGTGAGTGGAAAACGCAATGTCCTCTTTTACATTTGCAACTTTTGTTGTTTGTATTTTCCTGAAATGGAAATAAAGACTGCTGTGTAGTATAGTAGGGGACTGAACTCGGCATTTCTGCCCTCTTGGCCAAAGAGACTGAAGAAGTGGTCAACTAGAGCGTTTCAAACAGTTTGAAAAGCGACGTTGTTCCTTAAAGTGCTCAATCAGCCGAGAGTCAGCGAGTGGCCCTAATAGTTAACAACAATTTATTACTAAAATGTTTTCTTATTAAAGCTTTCACTAAAACGAAATCAGCATTCTACAATGCAAAATGTATTTTCCTGTAGCGGTCAACCCGCAAATCTTTTGCGACAATTGCAAACTTTCTGGTACATAGCTAAAGATTATATAGTGGCAAAGACAATAGCAGCGCGTCAAAGGCTGATACCCTATGATCGGTGTCTATGTCCATGTGGTCTTGGTCACACCAAGCCGCAGCGCAGAAAATCGATTGGTAAAAGTGATACAAACGTCGCTGATAATATGACGTGGCAAGTGTTGCAAACGCCTGAGGTAGTTGATAAAAGTTCAGTTAATGCGTTGCCATCTCAAATTAATTTGTAAGTTTATTACCGTTTATTTATGAATTTAATACGTTCATATATTTTGTACTTATATGTTTTTGAATATTAATAAAATGAGTAATTTTTACAGGATTATGGTTGAGCCAGAAAATAAAATTTCTACAGCCCCATTAACGTCATCCTTGGTGCTAGAAACTGAGTCAGTTAACGTAACCAATCATAATGCAGATGGTTCGCCACTATCAATCAAATCAACAAGCTACTCTCAAAAATCAACAGCCTCAGCTAAATCGTTCAGTTTCCACAGTGAAGAGAGCAAGCAATCAATCGAACAATCTGCTACTCGGAATGATTTAGAGTCGATAAACTTGGAGCAACAATTTGGTGATCTCATTGTGAACGATGTAGAGGACGAGACGGATTCACTGTCTCAAGAGCCAGTATTAAAGCGCAACGAAAGCGTCAATAGTCTGCACAGCAAAACAGAAAGTATCAAGACACAGTTAGAAGATGCCACGCCACAGATGTCTCGAGCACAGTCCATAAAATCGCTTGCTATTGAAGAGGAGATTGAAAGTACCAATAGCTTTGTAGTGGTTGGGGAACTGCAGCACGACCTTGAATCGCCGGCTGTGGCATCTCCCGTCACTCTACAGTCAAAAATAATCGATAATCCCGGAACAGCCTCACGAGCTTCAAGCAGCAAAAGGTCTGCTAATGCACATGACGAAAGGTCCATTCATTCACGAAGTATCTCTCTGGATTCTCTGTATGGCGCACGTCCAGTATCAAAGCAAGGTTCACTGGATACAAGCATCTGCACGACAGATAACAGCTCGCACGCAGGATCGCAACTGGAAAACATACAAATGCCTCTAAAAGCACACCATACTCCATTAAAACAAAAGTCAAAGACATCATATTTTCTTCGAGGTCAACGGCGAATTTCGCCGGTGAAGCAGGCCATCAAAATGTCGCAGACGGAATTGTTCCCGCCGAATATGACACGCTTTGAAAAGCCACGCGACGCACTGATAAAGACATTCGATCAATTGGATTCCAGCAATTGGGAGATTAACATGACTGGGTTGAAATCCATTGTGCGCTTAATCCGCTATCACTCAGATTTCTTGGATAGTCACATGCACATGACATGCATTCAGCTGACGCGATCTGTTCGAAATTTACGATCACAAGTAGCTCGGGCCTCATGTCAAGCAGCCACTGAGCTGTTTACATTGAAATGCAAGTCGCTTGAGGTTGAGTGCGATGATTTGGTCTGCGCGTTGCTCCATCGCACGGCAGATACAAATCGATTCTTGCGTGCAGATGCCACGCGCGCCTTGGAGTCGATGGTCGATCACTTGCAACCGCCTAAAGTACTCTCTATATTAACGACAAAAGGCGCTCAACACCAAAATGCGCTTGTCAGGACCACAACTGCAAAGCTGTTATTCAGACTAGTCGAACGCTTAGGAAGCGATCGCATCTATGCGATGGCCCGTGAAAGCCGTGACAAGTTTTTCATGGTGGGTGCGAATCTATTGCTTGAGGGCAGTCTGGAAACTCGCAGCTATGCGAAGTCTCTGTTCCGCGCCTTGTCAGAGCACGCAAGCTATCAGCGTATTCTTTTGGAAGTTATTCCCCCTCGAACTTATCGCAATGTGGAGAAGACACTCAGAAGCATTACTCGATGATCTCATTTGATACTACAGTGTTATGATAAACATACATATGTACATAGACAATTAAAATAAATTTATTTATTCTTAACATTAAGCTGTACACTGTACACAATAAAAATATATTGCTTTATATGTGGCAATGACTTCAATCGCAATAATTTCTCTAACTATGCTTAACTGTGTGTAAAAAGTTGAATAAAAAATATTGAGTAGTCAAAACTAGTGAGATAAATGTTATTTTAATTCTATGCATTTTATTATAAGTATCCAAAACCTCAAAGCAATCTTTTCTTGCCATGACTATGGCGTTGATCAGATCTTCGATTACCTCCAGTACTGTTATGCGGATGCGGTTGATGCATTCTACGTCGACTGCTCTCTATTATCGCACTATCGGATTGTCGCCTTATATCATTACTATTAAATTTGTTTTTGTTATCATGCATGCTGTGACGACTATGCCACGGACCGACATGGTCATTTAGTGTCATTGCAGGAGGACCCATGTCGTGGGCGAACGGATTGCGTTGGATCCGGTTGGGTGTAGATGATTTTGATCTATCCGGGCATTGCTGCCTAATTGTAACCTTCTTTTGGAACAGCTCCAATCCTTGGTATAGTTCTACAGCAAATGGCACTGCACTTCTGTGCTGATATGTAACAAAACCAAAATTCCGTTGTCGTCCAGTATTATCCAAAGGAATACGTGCGCTTTCAATGGGACCAGCTTGTAGAAATACTTCGTAGAGAATATCTTCTGTAACGCGCTCGTCCAAATTATTGCAGAACAAGGTGCGCATCTGTTCTTCATCCTCATTATCTTCATCATCGTCATATTCCTCATCAGCCGCACAATTGAATGCTTGGAATTGTGGCCCAGCCTGTGGCCCGTAACCAAGGCCATTTATAAAATCCACGGCATGCGCATTCGACAATGTTGCATAGGCATTTCTTAAAGCGTTGCAAACTTGCTGCTGTTCCGCGGAATATTGCATAGTCGTTAAAAAGTTATCCATTGCTTAATATTTTAAATTACTACTTTGTAAAAACAGCTTGCTTAGCGAATATACATTTGTTTCCTTTTTATTTGTAATCGATAGATTCAAATGCAGTTCTGTGCAAGGCTGCCAACTCGTACAATTAATTCGTGTGACCAAACTTTTAAAGATTCAAATCTAATTTATCGAAACCCACAAGTATATTTATTTATTAACAGCTAAGTTTGTTAATATATTTATATGTTAGTTATATAAACACACATCGAAGATAACCCCAATTTGAAATACTAATGGGATCTTTGGATTCGCGAATGCAGGGTACAAAGTAAACGATATTATTCGTTAGACGATAACATGGATTGTTGTTGTTGTTGTTGTCTCCGACGCAATTGTTTGAGTTATTTCAAATGATATCAGTACTACACAATGCTAGTAATCAACACGAGACGATTCAAATCAAAAGTACCTTGTGTTTATTCGGGGTACGATTGCTGAATGAACGAACAGAACCAGAAATGAAAAAAGTAGTTCTACAATTCTGTTTATCAGTTGAATTGAGCAAATTTTTCGTTTTTGCGAGAGCTAGTCATGTTATAATGCGAACACACGGCAGCAAGTGTATAATCATTTTTTATTATCAGCAGACATATGTAGATATGCACAAACATACATACATTGTACATATGCTTTACAAACACTACTCAAATGAGCTGAGTGCTGAGCCTAGGCTAGAAAAGAAATTGCAGTTCACTATTACAATTTCAATCAGTCAACGCGAATAAACGGAATAGCATAGCACAGCTCGCAGAAATGGCTGAGGTCCCGAAAATCATCGATTTGCATAAAATTGTTGAACCTTATTTACAAGGTGCTACACTCGAGTCTTATGACAGTGGCTATCTAACAAAACCCGGCGATAATTATGGCAGTATCATGCTGACCATAAATTCAAAAATAAAGCAAACTAATGGTGAAATTCAGGATCTCCCGTTAATAGCGAAATTGCCGCCTCTTACCAATGATTTGTATTGGCAGATCTTCCAGCCCGAACGTACTTGTATCACTGAAAACTCAGTTTACAAGTATTTGTCACCAGAGCTTAAGAAGCTTCAACTAGAGGCTGGTGTACTGCCTAGTGAAGTATTCGATGGTTTTCCGCGTTACTATGGCTCACGCATCTCACTTAATCCAGATACCCCCAAGGTCGATCGAGATGCAGTTTTAGTACAAGAAAATGTCACTAAAAGCGGTTATAGACCTGGTAATAGGCATAAGCCATATGATCTAGAGCACACTGTTCTTATTTTGCATTATATGGCACAATATCATGCTTTGCCACTGGCATTGCGTCTAAAGAAACCAAAAGTATATGATCAATTTGTGAGGCCATATTTCAAAAAATTTAACATGAACGACAATATGGAAGCAGATCTAAAGAATGTATTAAACGAAGAAGCATTAGCAGACATTAAAGAGATTTTAAAGGACAACGATCGTGACATTCAGCGCGTGCAGGAGCTGCAAGACTTAAACGACAAATTTCAATCTTCAGGTGATGTGCAAGATGGACTCTGGACTTCCATAGGCAAGTTTAATTATTGCTTATAATTGACTAAATATTTAATATGTCACTATTTAATTTTAGCTCATATGGACATTTGGATAAATAATATTATGGTTAAATATGGTAAGTAACCAATTAGCTATTATATGCATTCCAGAAAATAATAAAAAAGAATTTCAGATGAAAATGAAGTACCCGCTAAGCTAAAAATTGTCGACTTTCAAATTGCCCAGTATGAATCAGTTGTCCACGATATCATCTTCTTGCTGCTGTCGAGCGTAGGTGAGAGTAATTTTGTATTTTAAAATGCATTCTCTTTATAATGACACATTCATTAACAGATACGCAAGTACTGGAAGAAAATTATTACAATTTTCTAAAGATATACTACGATGCGTTCATAAAATCACTGCGCAGTGTTCATGTAGATACAAGTGAATATAGCTATGACGGGTACGTATTTATATATATATAAAATTGAGGAAATGGAAATAACATTCACTTATTGTTTTACTTGTAGATTCCTCGATGAAGTTAAACGTGTGGCTCATATTGAAATCCCACATGCTCTTTTTATGACCAAAGTTGTTTTGGCTGAAAACGATACGTTACCCGACGACTATAAAGATGTGGATTTGACTGTCTTAACCAAAAATAGAGGAGTTGGAAAGATCATGGATAAGATAAGGGACATTTTGCGTTTGTCCAAAAACTTTGGCATATTTTACTAAAATGTAACGTGATTAGTATATAATATATGAAATATAATATATATTTCATCATTTTCCAAACGTACTCGTGCATCTAATTTTTCTTTAGTATTTATTTGACAAGCCCTCAACTAAAAATTCAGCGCAGTAAAGAAATAAGTTTCAACGTAATCACTTTTATAAATTACCACAACGACCACGAAGCTTATCAATGCGATAACGGCAAGTACATAAGTATAAATAATATAAAACTTAAAGCTCAGCGACAAACATGGGATGATGGTTTAAGTGTTCATTAAACTATAACATTTATTAACACAATACACCACATTAAGACAACACAACATGGAAATTCTACCAGAAATACAAGAGCTAAGACAGGTGATTGAACCATCATTGCACGGAGACAGCCTTGTTCGCTACGAGTTGACCAACTTAACGCAACCAGGTGATAATTACGGAAGTGTTCTGATATCTATAAGAGCTCACCTGCAGCGACCTGGCGGGGAATTATACTTGAAACGTTTCGTGGCCAAAGTCCCTCCAACAGACGAAAAGTATTGGCGATTCATTCAGCCGGAGCGCACATGCCTTGTTGAGAATGCTATTTACAAAGTATTGGCCCCAGCTCTGAGGGTTTTACAATATGAAGCAGGTATTCCTCAAGATAAGCACTTTGACGGATTCGCCGACTACTTAGGCTCACGAATCTCATTAATACCTAACGCCAAGACAGTAGACAAGCACGCCATTTTGATTTTAGAAGACCTGCGAGATAGCGACTATATTCCGAGTCAAAGAATGAATCCTTTTGACCAACCTCACACGGAATTAGCGCTAAAATATATGGCGCAATTTCACGCGTTGACAATCTCATTGCGATTAAGAAAACCAGAGATATTTGAGAAGGAAGTAAAACCATCATTTGGAAAGTTTGATTGGCATGCAGCAGCACCAGAATCAAAGGCGACGATGATAGCTGAAACACTACAAGATATAAAAGAAGCAACTAACAATGATGAACTAATGGTGGAGCGTATCCAGCAGTTATCAAGCGAATTCTTCAGTTTCTTAGCAGCACCAACCAATGAAAATAATCCCTTTAATAGCATCATTCATTCCGATTTCTGGTCAATGAACCTCATGTTCAGACACGGTAAGTTATTGCAGCGATAAACTGAGAAAACTTATTTTATTCATCATTGTAATCTATGCAGATTCGTGTGGCGAACCTACGAAATTAAAAATAATCGACTTCCAAACGGCACAATATGATTCTATAATTCATGACTTGATATCATTTTTGCTAACAAGCGTGTCAACCAATATATTGGAAGATAACTACCAGCATTTGTTACGTGTCTACCACGACAGTTTTATTAACACTCTAATGGCAATAGGTGCAAATACATCAGCATACAGTTTCGAAGCGTAATATAAATACTTATTTACCATAAACTATATATAATAATAATATTTTACACCAAAACAGATTCCTTACTGAACTAAGTCGTATAGCCTACATTCAAGTACCCCACGCAATATTTATGACCCGATTCATTCTGGCCGATGATACCACTTCTTCAAATCAACCAGACCTAGATCTATCTCAGATACTAAAAAATACGAACTCGAAGCGTGTGCATTGGAAACTTGCCGAAATTTTGCGATTAGCACAAAAATTTAAAATTCTCTAAAAACAATATGTTATATATACATATTATGTTCCAAATGATTTCTTAACTTTTTGTATACTATCAATTGATTTAAATATGTATTTAAAAAATTCAAACAATTTATTAATATGAAGTGAATATTTATAATAAAATTTATGACGATTTGATTGTAACGAAAATCGACGTCTGATTTACCACGAACACGGACTAATAACCTGTGCTATATAATTATCCCTTTATTTCGTAGAATCGGCCAATGGCTGTCTATGTGAAACATTAATGTAAAGAATGCTTTTGGATTTTTAGCAAAATTACGATTTGAACTTTAAATATATTAAGCTAATGAGTTAATGAGCTTAAAAAAGGTAAGCTTCCAAATTATGTAATTGTTTTGTTTTCAATTCGAATAATATTAGTGTCTTAATGAGGCATGATATTTGTTTCAAAATATTTTTGGGGTTTGATAATCATTTTCATGAAAATATATTGCATCTGCATAGTTTTCAATAGATTCCCCACAGCAACACTATGTATTTTACAAGCGATTGTAAATCATTTTCAATTGTATTGATATTTTTATCAACTTTTACGAAAATTTTCGGCAAAGAGGCAAGTTTGCATTTACATACAAGTTGTTCTCAACCATTAATATAAATCAAATAGAACTGTCATTATGTGGATTTGAAATATACCAACTGGACAGACGATCGCCCACGATTTGTGGTCAATATGACATTCTCCAATCAAAATGGCATAGGATCAATTACGACTATAAACGAGGAGGTTTCATCCCCAATCTCCAGTCTATTAATTGAGCAACAAGTTCCAAAAGAAAAGAAACGTGTCATCTACAATGTGACTACTAAATTATGTACACTACAAAGCATATTCAATTCTGTGCCACTCTTCAAGCCTGTCCAGGAAAATATGTTGAAGCAGAGTAACTACACATTTAGTTGTCCCCTTAAGAAAGGAGTTTATGTTATGAGCAATATGCGCATTAATCCAAGAAACCCACTATTGGGTTTAATGTACCAAGTCAAAGGTACTTTCTTCGTTAAAGGTGCTTTATATGCAGAAATGCCTCATGATATATTACATTCTTTGTCGACATACTATTTGACTGGCAGGATTATAAAAAAGAATTGCGTTAAAAATGATTAAATATCAATTATACTTAAAAACCACATTTAATCCTTTTTCAGCATTAGCTCTCTATTATATATCGAAATGTAATGCAATGTTACTATTACAAATATACTGAAAATTTAAATTCAGATTCAAAATATTTATTTTTATTCTTTGGTCATTGCCATTTCATTAAAATAGTTATCTACACAACAACCGTATGGTTATAATCCAAAAAATCATAGCATATTTTGGGGCTGTCACTAGAAATATATTTAAAGGGAAAAATGTGTTGCATCGCAGTTTTATTAAAGAATCATTATGATCGCAATAAGTTCTATGAATCCTTATATCTAAAATTTAATATGCTCATTTTCCGACTAAATATATAGTTAAGCGATGGGACTAAATATTCGTTATTGCATTTTTATGTATTCCTATTTAATGATTGGCTGCCTAATGAGATGCGCCATTGATTATTGTTTGATTGATTTTGTTATTATTGAGAGTGGGACTTGCTCATACTCAAGTTAGGCTCAGAAGTGAATGAACTCAACTTAATTGAACTTGGTGAGTTGGTTACACTTTGTACTTATTGTACATTAAAACAATTCAAAGATGCATTGTGAATTCATTCACATGTATGTACATATAGGCACTCTTTCATTTTATCTCTTAAAAAAATACAAAGAAAATTACTGTACACACAGATTGGGTAGTTCAGTCAACTTAAATGGTATATATCATACATATAAAAGTGCTTATATATACATACATATTGATATTGTCGTTTGTAACTTCACACACACTCATGCAAAACTGCGCTTATCGGGAATTCATTATCAGTCGAGCACTGTGCTCGCAGTTTCCCTTTTAATGTATAAAATACAAAATTACAACAATAGGGTAAAAATTTTAAGCAAGCTATTTACAATTTTAATATTAATATCAGCTTTCTTCACTTAAAACAAAAGATACTCGGGCATCCACAACCTATGCCTCTTTCTTAACAATGATCCATTAGATCATCATTAATTAGAGCAAATTAATTGTTAAATGAAACAATTATTATTCTAAAAAAAACGTCAATTAAAATATAATAGACGCTAACAGGCACTTCCAGATGATAAACTACCAGCATAGATGCGTCCAAATGCCGTTTTTTGTTTATTGTGCTCTGTGGTTCAATGTGCTAATCAAGAAAAGGAAAAGAAGATCACTTGGCAGACGCGTGCGAAGCCGATGACGTAAAGAATCGGATCGCGTGTGCTGCGAATACGACAAGAACGCTATACTCTTAGTCAAAGTCGAAGAAGAGTGCAATATACCTATTAAGTGAGAGTGAACGTCTATAGTCCATTTTCATTTTTATACCACAAATGTGAAATAATAACTACACGTATTTACTAAAACGGAATATATCTGCATATATAAGTGCATACATACATATGTATAAAACCAACGAATATTGCGCACCAAGTATTCCATAACGGATTCACATTATAGAACATTTGAAATATCCAGCATATCTACTAGATTATTAACAGCAAAAAAATAATAGATAACAGAAACAGAATATGGAATGGAAATTCAAACAACTTTTCACTGTAATGTCTGATTGGTTTTCATGTGACTGAAGCAAAGAAATACGTATTCGAAAATAAAGTATTTTAAAATAATATACGATTTTTGTTCACAAACACTATTTTGACATATATCAAATAATTATAAGGTGTTCAGTCTGCGATCATTTGAAAATGTTTTAAAAGTGTTTTATAAATTTGCTACGTGACCAATTTTTAAGCTAGCAAAAAGAAATTTTAACCAAACGAAATGGTTAGTAATCATTTGTATGTATATACCATTTGTATTTCTATCCTTAGATATTTATAGCTTGCTAATGTTGATGTTTTAGATTAAATTTTAACGACCACTTCAACGTTAACATAAGCTATAATTCGTGAAACACTCAAGCAAGTATGTTTACTATCAAAGTGCCATAATCGTAATTGACAGGTGAACAGGCGTTTGATAAAACCAATTGGCACAATAAAGTACAACCACCAGCAAAGAGAGCGACTTCACCATAATCAGGTTTGTATTGTAGTTTTATATTTATTTTTTTATTATGTGTGACGTAGTCAATTATTCGGAATTGTTAACTTAGCTAATATCAGCAATTAGCAGTATATGCTGTTGTTTCTCTTTTTACTGAATGGCGTCTGACCCAGTAACTAAATTTGATAATAATTAAGAAATATGTGATTTCTTTCAGTTACAATTATTATAATAATGTCTATTAGCACATATTATTGACATTTAGTCAGCAAGTAAGTAAGATGTACATATGAGTTTTTTGAATGAATAGATAGATGTATACTGTGTGTCAATATATCTACATAAGTTTCTGATAAAAATGATTACGGTCAGCAAAAATCACAATCACGCAATACGTGCGTGTGCCATTTCATACACTTGTTTATATATGAAAATTGGATTTTTGTTGTAGTTTTCGGATTAAATCAATCTAATTTTTGAAACCATACATTGTTCCCATTCGTAGGAGTAGATGAATTTAAAAAATGATTGATGACATCACGATAATGTGGCCTGATAGCTTCCCACTGTCATCTGTTGACCGAGTTAAGAAAATAACACTCACCCGGCGTCGTATCGCACAAATTATAATCACTTTGCAAAGCAAAAACATTTCGCTGGACGCTTATCAAATTCTTCTGGACTTTATACACCAGCGAGGTAATAATTATTTCACATTTAAAAAGTGTAGCAATTGCATTTAAATATTTCATTGTTTCGAAGTCTACTTTCTTTGCGATACGGCATTAAAACGCATTATTATCGACTATATTATTTCATATCTCAATTGCTCTACTTTTTTGAACATTCTTCTTATTTTTATTTTTTACCAACGATCCAATTGTTATTAAATATGATTTTACATGTGTACTCTTCTAGGCAACTTATTTTGACGTCGCACAATTATATTTTTCTCATCGATATAATCATTGGACTTTAGCTCAACTGCAATTTAATATAAAATGTTTGTTTTTGGAATTCCGAAATGGCATTAATATATGCATTTATGTATGTATCTACATAAGCATACGCTCGTTGAATTTTTATACAAATCTTCTAAAGAAAAACTTAATTGGACCAGCTTCAGCTGAAGTTGATCTCGATAGACCTGCATTGTAAGATATCAACATATAAAAACTAGTTATTCGCATATAAATAAACTTCATTCATTTAAATAGCGATTGGTGCGGAAATCAAGCGTATTGCGTTAATAATTAGGCATAGACTTATGGTTGTTTATGTAGCTTTAAAAACAGACAGGTTTTGTTACTTGAGTAACGCATAATGCCTTATCGGTTCAAGCATTCCAACAACAATATGTATAAGTGTTATGTATTATTGTTGTAAATATTATGTGCAAGAAAAATTCAAATCCCAAAGACACTTCAAAATCGAATCTATGTAGCCAATGTCATGATTTTGCAACACATGTTTTTCAATTGCAGGCTACTAACCTGCTTACATTTGTATGCATATGTGCAGTAAATTACAGTTACATTGTCTTGCCTATATTCATATTTAGAATATTACAAACATATACTACATATTACGCCGGGTAGCGATAAAAACAAACGAGCCAATCAAATATTGCAAAACATTTGCCAATATTGGCACAGTAAAACTAATACATAAAGGGAATGAATACAAGCCAGCCCATATCTGGGAAAGTGCAGTAACAAAACAAGCTGTGTTAATGCACCAATCGTCAGTGCAAGTGTCACAAATGTCGTCAGCTCAAGGTGAATGCAGCGCTCAATCGTTTAGTTGCGAACTTAAATGTTTGCACGGTTATCTAGAAAGAGTGAACAGACTTTTCAACCGATTAAGGTCGCTTCTCAAATGTACTTGAAACGTTCTACATACATATGTATGAATGTGGGCTTTTATCAATATTTGATTGTGAAATGTTAAGCCCTCTCATAAGTGTAAGTCCAAGAAAATAAAATGCACTAGACCTGTAGGCATATTCATGTACAATGTATATGCATTTATATATAGAAATATATTCCTACGGGTAAATATACATAAACGACCAATATTATCTTGTCACTGATTCAAAACCCACAACAAGTCAATTACATATGTATTGCATATATGTATATTATTTTTAAAGCACCGTCCTCAAATAACAAAACAAATACATGTCATTAACGAAACATATAGAGGCAAAAAAACACATCGTGGAATATTTTGTTTTTCAAGTTTATCGTGGAATTTTCCAAAGAAACTTATTTTTAATTTGAATACGATAGTTGATATTTTCTTTGTAATATGTATATGTATGAATATGTTATATGATTTGAGTCGAAATTTAACAAACAATAACGATCTACATTACTTGATTTTAAATTCATTCTGTTTAACAATAACAACGGATAAATCGTGTGCTCAGTATATCTATATATTTAATTTTTTGTGCAGTATACATGAATGTATGGCGCCCATGTATACACACAAATTTTACACGATATATGTATGAATGAATATGTATGTTTAATAAGGTCATTTCATATGTTCATTTTTCATTAACATGACATGGCGTTTTTGGTTTATTTACTTTACATAATTTATTTACTTATTGGAAAATAATCAACAAAGTCAATCGAAATGCAATTTTGACTATATAAATAATGTATGAAATAAAATATATTTAAAACATACAATAATTAATTTGGTCATGCAGAATAAACATAATTAATGTATATATTTATATAAATTACAAAATAAGATTAAATCAATATTTATTTATACATATTTTTGTTTTTAATATTTTGGCAGAATATATTTTCGGTCCATTTTAATCTTCACTATTTGCTTTATACTCTTCTTTTTGCATTACTTAGACTCTAATCATACATATTTCTCATTTCTCAATTTATTTGTCTTTTTACAAACCAAAATCAATTCTATATTTAAGTCAAATCGGATAATTGGTTAAACTATGCATACAACATACTAACTGCCGGCCGCACGTTCAGTATTGGTATAATGGTTATATATATACATCAAAAATTGAACTCCCACAAGTAGCGTAAAAAACTGCTCTTAATCTTCTAAGCCCTCCTACTACTCCCTTATTCCAATAGGCACGTACGCACCAACGCACCACACACCGCATAAGGATCGCAGTTCGAACTAGGACGTCGATCCTCAAAATATCCTTTGCCAGCTGTCGCAACGCCACGTGGAACGCGAACACTTACAGCTCGGTTGGCAACGCCCCATGAGAATTTATCAATGCTAGATGTCTCCAGGCGACCAACCAGGCGACGCTCATTATCCTTACCCTCCTTAGGATCGTATGCCTTGATATGACGTTCATGTTGTTTGCTCAGTTTCTCGATTGCCTGCTCGATGGCTTTCATGCCCCCATCGGCACGCATGGCTTTTGTGGAAAAATTTGTGTGGGCACCAGCACCATTCCACTGGCCCTCCATTGGCTTGGGGTCGAAGGTCACAACTACGCCATACTCTTCAGCTATGCGCTGCAGAATATAACGAGACACCCAGAGGTCATCACTGGCCTTCATGCCGTTGCTGGGGCCAACTTGATATTCCCATTGTGCTGGCATAACCTCAGCGTTGGTACCGGCGAAATCAATTCCTGCGTAGAGGCAAGCAATAGCATGGGCCTCTACAAGGTCGCGAGCATAAACGCGGTCAGCTCCTACACCACAGTAGTAAGGACCTTGAGGTGCCGGAAAACCGTTGTCGGGCCAACCAAATGGTCTGCCATCGACGTCAAGTAGTGTGTACTCTTGCTCTATGCCGAACCAGGGTTCCTGGTCGCCAATCTTATTTACAGCTTCCTGGAATGCGGCGCGTTTGTTTGAAGGCGTGGGTTTTCCATCAGCACTATACGTGTCACACATGACAATAATATCGTTTTTACCCGGCTTAAAGGGATCTCGGTAAACAGCACGAGGCTTCAGAGTTGTGTCGGAATTCTCACCATGAGCTTGATAAGTTGAGCTACCATCATACTGCCAATCAGGAAGATCCTCCACTGAGCTGGGCACTTTGTCCAGTACACGATCCTTTAGACGAATGTTCTCGCCCGTACCATCAATCCAGAGGTAAGTAGCTTGCACACGGTTAGAGGGAGTGTCCAGGTTACGATAACGTTGAAGTATACTCTTGTCCAGTGCAGTATTCGGTGAATTATTTAAAAATTGAGCCTTGTTGGCGGCCGAAGTGCGCATTAGACGCAGCTGCTGTTGGATGGGAACTGTAAGCTCCTTTTTGAGAAAGAGTCCAGCGGCGCGAAATGCCATTGCGATGCTTTTTAGATATACATATGTTAAGAAAAGGATACGTTTACTTATTTGCTTATATGAGAAGGTCGTGTGTATGTATAAGTGAATACATAAAATTCAAGGATAATAGTAATGCCAAAACGGATGTAGAGCACGAGATGACATCTGAAAGTTACAGCATTTCACTTTTGATTTTTCTGCGCAGAATTATTTTCATTTACTTCGAACTGGTTAAGTTTTCCTTGAACTTTATACAAACAAATTTACACACGTACATAGTACATTTAAACGCATATGTACATCCGTGAATCGCTTGCATTTACATTTACATTTACATTTACATTTTACTTTGCTCAACTTACAACTTGCACTAGTCGCACTGTACAGTTATATATTTTCTCAATTTTGTATTTCTCTTCTTGGTTGCCTTCGTCGAACTTACGCGCTGTTTTTGTGTGTTTTCAGTTGGTCAGTTGCAGAGCGGAACGGAACGACTGCTTGCTTGGGACGCCCAACCTATACAAAGTTGGGAAGGTTTGTGAATACAATTCGCGACACAACATTCACTTTTCTCGTTTGGCTCGCTAGTCTCGATTTTTCTTTATCGCATTTTCAGTCGACGCGACGGTGCTCAAAATGAAGGCAGCAGCAGCGACGAAGGCATCGGCTGTAACGAAGTGTCCTACAGTGATACCAACGAGAGCGTGTCCAAAACATACACAGCTGTTACAGTACATACACATGACCAACGGAAAATAACACACCTACACATATGTATGTGCCCCTACACATTCGCTATCTCAGAGAGCAAATGAGTGACATGCGGAATGGCTACATTTAATTTAGCGTGACTGCGAGATACCATTTGTTTAACAATTTCTAGTCCACAATGCCTAAATACAATCAATCTAACTTTTCTATTACTAATGTAGAACTGTATTCTTTTGTTATTTTTGGTTTTTGCCTTGGCGTGTTTTTCTTATCCTAAAAAATGCACTCCTTACCATTATTTGTTTTTGTTATATTTAGTGAGGGCGCACTGTAAAACTTGTATAGAGCAACCAAAACGTAAACATGAAGAGAGAGCATTATCAATGTTAACTGCGCATACTCCGCTCATCTCACGCTATGCTAAACATCCCCGACACCCGCATTCTCTTACTGTATCATTAAACTACTGATACAATGTTGTTTGACCTCTACCTAAGTGTAAACAATATTTCAAGTCATATACACAATTGCAGCAGGTGCCTACAAATGCACTCTCTTTTAAAAAACGAAAAGACTCTTATTTTGGTTGGTGCAAAGTCCAATTATCCAATCAACAACTAAAAAAGTATACATATGCTAAAAAATTGAAACTTTTTTGGGTGTTTGTAATAAGCATATTCAAACAAATTTCCATGTTTTTTTCCAATTTAGTATTTTGGTTGTCTGTGATGCAAAGCTAAAGAAACGGTATTATATATGTCGTTTGAAGAAAAATATACGTAAATTCCTAAAAATGCCCTAGATTTTCTGCTGAAAAATTTGTTTCCCTGAATAATTTAATATTGGTAAAAAATACATATGTACATTACATGTCATTCAAATTGTCAATATTCGAATTTTGGTTTACAAAATGGATATTTTCAAGTTTAATCTGTAAAATTTGAAAATTCATAACTTCCGATCTTATCAGAGTTTCAATTATTATACATAAACATTTTATTAAGGCCTAAAAGTATGTTACATCTTTATCAATGTTTGTGGCTATTTTAGCCAATTATATTCCAAATTAGAGTGAAACACAAAATTTATTTAAAAACTAAAAATATTAATCATTTAAAAATATAAAAAATAATCCATATTTTTGTTATTATTTAGTAGATTAGATGAATTTTAGGACTGAATTAATAAATAAATAAATAATTATGTTATTATATTACACATAAGAAAATACATAATAGCGCACATTCACTAACATCCATGGAAACATATGCTTAAGTGCAGATTGTGGATTTTCATGTGTATTCGTTACATAGTCTGCCTGACGTAATTTTGGCTAAGTTTCAAGTTGTTATTTTCCGCACACAGCTGTCTTTATATGTGCGTATACATATATATATGCATGCATATATGTATGTGTATAGTTTCCCACCATACTCTGAGCAAGTGTTAGTGTGTGCAATTGCTGCACATTTCGTAGTCAGTCGTTCAATGCTTTTCCAGTTGTGTTGAATCGCTTCCAGTGGTTGCCGGTTTCAATTTGTCTATCGCATAAGCACTCAAGTTAGGGCTTTTCTAGTACAACTAATAATTGACCTACACTTTACTGATACCAATGTGGTTTTAACACTTGTTGAATAATCGTTTGATCATCACCTCTTACAAAAATTAAATAATTAACCACATTTTAAACGTAATGTAAAGAGTGGATTACAAATAATTTATATGTGTGGTCGTCAGTGAAAAAAAACAATAATATTACCATGGACAATCTTAAATGGGAACAGTTTTTGGAAAATAACAATCTGTAAGTGATTACATTATAAACAAGTATGAAAGCTGCAGTCGAGTGTGCTCGACTGTGAGATACCCCATTTTTAATATAAGCAAAATATTGCGGTAGTGTTTTCATACAGTGTTTCATACGGACAGACTGACAGACAGACATGACTAGATCGTCTCGTCTGTTGACGCTGATCAAGAATATACATACTTTATAGGGTCGGAGATGCCTCCTTCTACCTCTTACATACATTTCCTGCGGGCACAAAGTTATAATACCCTACTACCCTATGAGTAGCGGGTATAAAAATAATACAAAAAGAAAATCATAAAGTAAGGTCTCGATTACTGAGGGAAAACAAACCGGTTTATACGTGCTTACAATTATGATAAAAGGGTAAAATCCACATCTAGACTGTGTGGGGAATGCTCACACTATGTGGAAAATTATACCACTGATTTTATAAATCGCAATTGTTGTACGGGAAAAGCCGTAATCATTCTTCATAAACTAATAGATGCGGATATCGTGAACTGCGCTTGGAAAATACTTGTAATGGAAGTCTTGAAAATACCCGAAACCGGTTTTGTATTCATTGCAATTTGCAATGTTTACGGCTGGTATTGCAAAACATCAGGTCATTTATTTTGTAAGTCAATTCAAAAAGTTGTTTAATACTGTGTGTATCATATAAAATGTACTCTGTATGTAAACTTTTTCTTGTTGAGTTGATTTCATCAATTTGAACCCATATATTAATGCCCAAGACATTTTCTTAGTTACATAAACATGTGTTGTATGTTATAGAAAAAGCCGCCAAAAAATATTGTTACCATCCAACATTTAATTACTACGTTGCTACAATAAATAACAAGAATACACCTTATCTGCAATATTCATTTATCAAACTGGACATACAAGTATAGCTCCATGAAATTGGTTGGTAATCGCCAAGACGATAAAAAGTATCAAAGTCCATCTACTTCCTATTTTTGTTACGTGTGAATATGAGAGAGCTTTTGAAAGACTCAACCCCACTTTTATCATAGAATAACAATAACAACTACTTACTTGCTTTATCAATATTGTATGCAATATTAGGAAAGCAAGGGAGAATGTTTTATGAAATAAGAAGAAATATGGGCATACAATATTTTTGAAGTGCTGTGAATGAACATCGAGTATGCACACAAATAGAATTTACTTAATTATGTATATGTACTTATAATCGAAACATATTATACATTTATAATAAGAATATAATTCATATTTTTATTATATTAGTGATAACCAACATGAATGATTGGAAGTCGAGCACTCTAATTACCACAGCGTGCAAAGGCAACGGTATCTCAAGGACAGGGAATACATACAAATGTACATATTTATTGTGTTTACATATGTTCAGTATGTAAAATAATGTTTGTACATATGCATATCTCCCGGCTTTACCGCATAAAAGTTTTAAATTCATTAATACCTTTCTAGTTAATTAGAATGCTCCTAATTATCTAATTTCATACATACAGCCATATATACGTATGTACGCTATAATATTTAAAAGCACATGTACATGTTATTCATATATGTTTGTGTGAACACATATTTATAGGTATGTATGAAAAAGTAAGCTCTGAGAACCGATCAATTCAGCAATGGGTATTCTCGCTTAACGGAACGCCTCTCTGAAAATGAATGTAAGAACACAAACTGACTATTGCCATCGCGCTCCAACCCTCAGCTGAGGCACTTGCGTCAGCATTGGAACTGTGTCAGTGTATGCGTGTGTAAAGAGTCAGTGTGGTGGTGAGTGTGCTCGCTCGCTCACTCGCTTCGAATTTTTAGCTTTGTTTCATTGCCACAACTGCGACGCATTCAGTAGCGATCGCGGCGCGAGCGTGTCAAGTACAATATACAAACTCGGGGAGCAGAATACCCGTGTTATTATACAAACGGGTGGAAAATTTTGTATAGCGACCTGAGGACGGTGGTTGAAATACTGTGGAAAGCTGAAGGGGTGGACATGCAACAGTGAAGCAAAAGAAATAATAATATAAAGCCTTTATACAAATACATACATCGAATATATCACTAAGAAATATTGTGATATTGAGAATAGTGCTTCATGTGGCTTAGGCTTGCTGCAGCGTTAATAATATAAATACTATAACTCTTGCTTGACATATAAAAAGCAAGATGGTTACGAACGAAAATAAAAATCTTTTGAACGACAACAGATTGGGCGTCAGTGGAAATGGAGGTGCGGGACAAGTTAAAGCTCAGATTGTGCCTGCACAACCCAAGACTTTGCAGCATTTACCTAAACGACCAGCTGTAGATTTGGCGTTCCACAATTTGACATACCGCGTCAAGGAGGGCAATGGAAGCAGTAAGTACTAAATTGTAATTGTAATTGTAATCTGTTATATTTCTTAATATTGTGAACTGCATTTATTTGCAACTGTTTTTGTATTTTTTTTTATTAGCTTTTAATAATTTTGTTGTGTTATTCACTCAAAAAGCTGTCAGCTGCTCTCTAATAAGATTTTGCTTTATTACGCACTGGGCTCTCTTGAATTTAATTCTGCTGTTATTGTTTTTGTTTGCTACGCTCTGTACTGGTTTCTGATTTCTTTGTTCTCATCAGCAGTTGCCCGACAGCGTTGCCACATCATTCAAACTGTGTGCTTGACCAGAGTTTTGAGGAACTTTGGACTTAGTTATTCGTAGCTCTGAGTAATTACGAAAACCTTGCCATTTAATGTATAGATAAAAACTCTTAGTGATTAACCCCGGTAATTGTTTTGAGGACAGTCAACAAGTTGTTTGAAATGCGCGTCAGGTCTGCCTATTTTACCTATATTAGATATACCCAATGACAAACTATTAATATTTATTCTATGGAGACTACATTGTTTTGTGTATTCGTATAACAATTAAGTCATAAAAGAATATATATGCCTATTCTAAGGGATAGAAGAAAGGCAGGGATAAATGAATTTATCAAATATTGTATGAACATATTTTTGTATATGAAAGTATACAACCATGCATTCGAGTATCTGCATTTTCCCGACCATTTACGTCACCATTTTTTATCGACCCTACAAATTAGCCTTTATTTGCTGATATTGGAAGTTCAGCTCATAAATAAAAGCCATCTGAAAATAGGTGACGCATATGTATAACTATGTAAATAGGTATTCCCGCTTGTAGATACGCGTATACTACCTATCTACAGTTAGCTTATATTCTTGGATTTCTAATATCAATAGCGTAAATATTTACTTCATGTTTCCAATGTGGTCGACACATCTGTTATTCTTCTCAGGTATCCATCAATTAATTGCGACACACTATATATAGAGAACGTACTCACTTGTATCAATTGAAAGACTGTAATTTAATTCGAAATGGGACACTAAGACTAGGGAGATTTGCTTGACCTGACAACCCTCTTAGTTACCGCAACCGGTTGCCAATCAGACATTGTATAAGTAGAAAAAAAAGCTTGCAAACTTTGAACAGACACATTTAATTACAGCTCAATACAAATTTTATAGAATAAGTAGTACCCTATACCAATCACAGGAATTTAAAAATTCAAAGGTCGAGAAAAAAACAACTTCTGATTGTATTTATACTTATACAAAAATTCATTGCTCCGCGCGGAGAACGTATAATACTTATTATTGAACTGCGACTATTATCCTATGCTAAGAAAAGAAATGTACGTGCCACAAATAATGAATTAGGTGGCGAAAATGAGAAGAAAAGCGGCTGCAAACAACATATTTTGTAGCACGAAAATTATGTGATTTTAAAGTAAACACCCAAATGGCGTTACCTTGAAACTGCTCTATTATTCTTCTTCTGAGCTTTCGCCTTCGACTTTGGTTTTTAAATACTCTACCACGTGTTTCTAACACTTTGAAAACTGTTGTTTATTTTCGATTATTAAAATCTAGCATACATATAAATATGTGTTTGCGAAAAACACAAGAGTGTATCTTTAAGATGGTGCTCTTAAAGTGTGTTTTATGAGTGAATACTCAATGCAAATTTATCTAAAATAGATGATAAACACCTAACCAAAGCGTTCCTAATTGGGGTCAAATGTGCCTTTTCAGCCTCTGCTTGAAAATTTATCTTGGCTTAAGAGGGACAGAAATATGGCTCAACGCTTGGCTTTCAATTGGCTTTTTACAAATGACACTTCAAAATTGCTGCTTGAAAAACTCTAACCAACAGAGCGTACTATGAAATTATCAATGGACTAACCTTAACGCTTGGCATTAATTCGTCATGCGTGTCGTATTCATTTTTATTAAGTAGCATTAGTTTTTCCTCAGTAACAACCGGCTAGTCAACATATCCACTTTACTTGTTTTTCGCAGTACTACGCAAGGCGTTGAGTCGACGTAATGTCTATGCAATCTTCTGTTTTCTTTTTTGTTTTGTTTTTTGTCAGTCGAGGTTCACTGACAAGGTATGATATAAAGTGGTGGCAGGTTAATTAAGCACATAACAGACTTATTAAGCAAGCTGGCAAAAGTAATGTGCAGCGGTACTAAAAGGTTTAAGACATGGCGGCATCTATCATATTATGACGATATTGAGGCATCTTGTAATGCCATGACTATGAAGTTATGAATGGTCGTACTATGAATATTTACCACATAATAATTAAAAGACGCACAAAAGCTATAGTATGCTTTTATTTAAATACTAAGTCAAGTATGTAGAACTTGAATAAAGCTACCACAGCAACCCCGTTATTTTGAATATACATACATACAATATATACAATTGCCTTTTGATTGTTTTCTTACTTATATGTATGTATGTACATCTTCAAAATGTTAGATACGTTGTCATGTATACTTTACTTCCCACTTTTTCACGGCAACAAAGTCAAGAAAGGCTAATGACCGCACGATTTTTGTTTATTCAAAAGTTTGTATTTTTATATTACTGATTTTATACTTGAATAATTACTAAGTATGTCAACAATGCTAATGAATGTTTAAGAATGGATATATATGAAGACACAAATTTCCTATTGCAGATTCCAAGACGATTTTGAAGGGTGTCAGTGGACGTTTGAGGTCTGGAGAACTCACTGCCATAATGGGACCTTCAGGTGCCGGAAAAAGTACTCTACTCAATATTTTGTCGGGATATAAGTAAGTTTTTGTACTTATATTTAGCTTATTGTATTTAATATTTCAGTTAGAGATGTTGTATATTTTTGTTCTTTATCAAACAAATGTCTTATTGAAACTGTAGATAACTAGTTACTAGTGATAAGGCCAACTTATGTTTCCGGCAAGTAATCGCCAGTTTTCCAACGATTATTTTTATATTATTTACTACGCTCTTAATATTGATCAAAGGGAACGGGCAAATGCTACCGCTAAATCGAACTTTGGAGCAACCTCGCACACACAGACTCACACACACACACACATATGCTCTCAAGCTGTATTTGTGTGTTTATACCCAATTATTAGTAGCAGACTTAGGTTGTCAATTCAACTTGCGCGTGTTGATTATACATACATATATTTATGTATACAGACATTCGCTTATACTCTCATATACATCAATATGTAGTACTTATCTTTCTCATGTGAAAATTGATTAGTAGCAAAATACATGAGTTCATCATACTGTGCATGCATGTATGTATTATATTGTACCCATATGGTTATATAAATAATGCTCAATAATTATAAACACTGATAAAAATAAATGCACCTTCTAAATCGTAAGATCTAGGAAATGCAATAATTTAACAAGAAGCGTAGCATTAAAATTAAGTTAGGTAACTAATAGAAAATTATCGAATTTGTTAATAATTTTCGCGAATATTTAAATGTTTGACTCTGCTTTTAGAACAACAAATATCGAAGGTAGTGTTACAATGAATGGAGCAGAGCGAAATTTGAGCACCTTCCGTAAATTGTCCGCATACATAATGCAGGATAATCAGTTGCACGGGAACTTGACAGTTCAGGAAGCAATGACAGTGGCAACGAATTTAAAACTGAGCAAGAAGTTCACAAAGCTCGAAAAGAATTCAATGGTGAGTTAATGTAATATAAAACTGTACTCGTATGTCGTGACAGTGGAAAATTGCTATAAGAGAGCCTTAGAATGAACTCAACTCGAAACAGTTGCAAACTGATCAAGAGAGTATTTAACTAAACTTAACAGAAACTGAGCATTAGTTAATTTAATATTTATATTTACAGATTGACGATATTTTGCTAACTCTGAGCTTAAGTGAACATCGCAACACAATGACCCGTAATTTGTCTGGAGGACAGAAAAAGCGTTTGTCGATTGCGCTGGAATTAGTTAGCAATCCACCAATTATGTTTTTTGACGAGCCTACTTCTGGACTGGATAGCTCCACATGTTTCCAGTGCATTCATCTGCTAAAAATGCTTGCCGCTGGCGGCCGCACTGTGATTTGTACTATTCATCAACCGTCGGCCCGACTCTTTGAGATGTTCGATCAACTTTATACGCTTGCCGATGGCCAATGCGTGTACCAGGGAAGCACCAAGCAACTAGTGCCATTCCTATCCACGTTGAACTTGGAGTGTCCCAGCTACCATAACCCAGCAAGTTATGTGATCGAAGTGTCTTGCGGAGAGCATGGCGATCACACTCGCAAACTGGTGGAGGCCATTGACAATGGCAAAAGGGACATTCGTTCTTCGGCCGATTATGCCGGCTTGAAGGCTCGTAATGATCTGGTTAAAGTGCAAAACTTGAAAGCTATTTTGGACAAGAACGACGTGTCTAACGTTAGTGGTAGCAAGTACGAGGAAAACCTTACCCTAAACAATGGTCTGCTTAATGGAATGGTTAATGACATCGTGAAGGAAACAAATGGATTGGGTGGTTCATCTGTAGTGACCACTAATGAAAAAGGAGATGCTATGATCGACGTTGAGAAGACAGACAATTGTACAACAGCTCTTCTTTCAGAGGAGATAATGTCACCCGAGCGTTATCCCACGTCACAGTTCCATCAATTTTGGGTGGTTTTGAAGAGAACTTTACTTTTCAGTTACCGCGATTGGGTATGGCATAAAAATGACACAAATTTAAATACGCACTCGATATTAATGTATTTGCATTTATAGACTCTTATGTATCTGCGATTGTTTGCCCATCTGCTGGTAGGATTCCTAATTGGAGCTCTCTATTACGATATTGGAAACGATGGCGCAAAAGTGCTAAGTAATTTGGGCTTTCTGTTCTTCAATATGTTGTTCTTGATGTACACATCCATGACCATAACAATTTTGTCATGTAAGTTACGAATACATTATTTTGTATATGAAACTCTATGAACTTATTTATTTCTAACGTATGCAGTCCCACTTGAAATGCCGGTGTTGCTAAAGGAGAACTTTAATCGCTGGTATTCTTTAAAATCGTACTATTTAGCTATATCAGTTGCTGATTTACCATTCCAAGTAAGTACTTTTCGCATTATACATACTCATATATTATAACGTTAATACATGATATCTCTCTATTATAGGCGATTTTCTGCGTCATCTACGTATCAATAGTATATTACTATACGTCACAGCCATGGGAGCTCTTCCGTTTCACCATGTTCTTGTCTGCATGTCTTCTGATCTCCTTCGTGGCTCAATCCGTTGGTCTGGTTGTCGGCGCTGCAATGAATGTTCAAAATGGCGTTTTCTTGGCTCCAGTAATGTCAGTGCCGTTCCTGCTTTTCTCCGGCTTCTTTGTTTCTTTCGACGCTATACCAGTTTATTTACGATGGATCACATATCTCTCATATATTCGCTATGGTTTCGAAGGTACAGCTTTGGCCACCTACGGATACGGACGTGAAAAGCTCAAATGCTTTCAAACTTACTGTCACTTTAAATCTCCAATAACTACCTTAGAGGAATTGGACATGGTTAATGCAAACTTTACCCTAGATATTGTTGCCCTTGTTGTCATTTTTGTGGTATTGCGAGTTTCGGCCTATCTCTTCCTGCGCTGGAAGCTCAAGACCACTCGCTAAGGAGTGCAACTAAATGTTATCTTGGGGTTTTAAAGCTTTTCCGTGTGTATAAGTATCCAAATTTATATTCTACCAATAAGATTACAAAATGTCTAGTTTGTGTATAATAGCTTAAAGTGTAAGTTGTATTTCAAACATTTGTCTAAGTCTAAGAGTGATAGGGTTTCCCATGTGTGATTTTAAATTAAACCGCATTTGTAAGAAGAAAGGTGCAATATTCATTTACAACTGATCAATTTTATGGGAATACGAATCCAAAATATAAAATGCATTATAATGCGTCATTAGCAACAACAACACGACCAAATACAATATTAAAAAGCTTATTACTTGTAACGCCATGTCAAAACACTTTTTTATTGGGTGTTATATATTGATGCGAACAAATGTTACTTATAAATATCAAAACGGGACTATGTTTTTAAAAATATTTTATATTATTTTTTATTATATACAAAGTTTAATAAAAACGATCAAATACAAAAATGTTTACTTGAAGTTATTTACTGTTCGGTTGCAATTCTTGGGTATTTAATACCAATAGAAATTGCTTAATTGAATGAACAAATTTTAAGATTTCAGTATTATCTTAAAATTACTGCTTCGGGTATTGCAAATATAGATATTCATGATACAAATCATAAGCTATTCAATGCATAATAAATCGTATTGCGGGTAGATGTCTAGGTAAAATAATGTGCCTTGGTTTATATATTGCAACTTAAATATGTACATATCTATATTTGTATGATATAACAACAGCTATTGGTGCAGGCGTTTTCAAGACACTTGATAACCGCTTAATGAATGTAGCTAAACAAAGCACGATGAGTTGACACTAAAAGCGGGAGAAAAAGGCTAAATCGAAAGCTTGTAACATTTTGCACTCTTCAACAACTTTTAACTAACTTTCGTTAGCTGTCTGACTCACAGCATGTTGTGATAGGTCGGAATAAATGCACAGGGCTGTATGTACTAACAATATATAATATTGTTTATATCAACTTTAATAATTATTTTAGCACGTAGGTATTCGTGTAACAATAAATGGTTATAGTTGTGGTAAAACAGGAATAATTCAGTTCATTCGTATATTAATATTTTCTAGAAAGGATTTTGATACTCGTCCATACAAGTCCCTAAATAAAGAAACCGGATTTTCAACGTTTAAAAATAGTAATTCTCTTTTCGCCTAGAAGAATTCTTTCATTATTTTCTTTGTCTGTCGCTCACTGCGAAGCTCATATGAATTGACTCTCAATTTGAGTGCGCAACTTGCTTTCAAAGTCCCGTACATACATATGTATGCATTTGTACTGTGTGTATGTATGTACATAAGCACATATACGAATATAGATAGTATGTGAGTGTGGTCGGGTGGCAGGCCTCCACTCTGTTATTCTTCCTCGATTTGTTTTCAGTACATTTTCGTTTCTCGGTGCAACAAGTCGTTGACGTCGTCGTCGTCCCAACAACATTGATGTTGCATGCATTAAAACGCCCGCTACAGTGTTTAGAGAGTGGAAATCTGCAGTTACAAATGCAGACCTAAATAGAAAGTGGAGTGAGTGCAGTGCAACGCAACGCAACACTGTGCCCCACACATATTATTTTAAATCGAAATTTAGTAGTACAAAGCACTAGTGAAACTGAAGCCTACATAGTGTCTTAAGTCCGATCAATGAACCTGAAAATTGACAAAGACGTAAAACGTTCGACTTTGCTACGGAATCGATGCATTATTAATTGTATGCACCAGAACTTCGACTTCTGTCAACAATGTATGTATCTAGTGTACAAGTAGAACTATGACACCCATTCTTCTTCAGGTTCATTATGTAATATAAGTAAATAAATAATATTGCCTGTTAAATTAATTTTATATCATATAGAATGAATACTTTAATCACGCCAACCAACGCATGTGAAAGATCAACATTCGACGCTCCGGTGCATTTGCATGCACCATTAGTCACATTATACGGACATATATAAATGTAAACAAATGACGAATTCCAAAGTAGTAATAACAAACTATACATGTTTCAAAGAAGAGTTGAAAGAATTATTTTACTAGCAATGAGAATAAATAAACAATTATTACGCATACATTCAAATATCATCAGATGAGAATATTACGCAGTATGTGTGTGTGTGTGTGTGTGTGTGTGATCAAAGTGTATAGGGCAATGCTCTAGTTCACGTTTTTGATATGCGACACAACAAATTTGTTTTCCATTATATACATATACATATGTATACAAGATATTTGGGAGATTCACCAACATTCCAATAAATCGTCATATATAGTACTTACGATGTGTACCCACATCTGGTTATCAATAATTTCAATTTCGGGTTAATCGTTGTCAACTGATAAACCAGTTAAATACCAGTTAAAATGAAGCGCTGCCGCTGGAATCGGCTGGTGAATGCCTTAGAACTCAGCTCAATTTCCGCTGCCTGATAACATTTTAAAAGCTGATGCTTCTTTAGCTTCAATGCCCCACAGCTTATCTGAAGCTTACATAGCGCAACGTGATAATTGTAGTACTCTGAGCAACCATTTGTTGTTGTCTTGTCTTACTCAGTCACTCAGAGCTCTCACAATCGTTCCCAGAAGATGTACTCGTATATTGACAGTCGTTGTCAGATCGTCAGTTAGTCATTTACTAGTTCCCAATTAATTGAAAATTTGTGTTCATATTTCTAAGTGAGTGTGATAGAGGTGAGGGATGAAAGTGTACTTAATAAGCTCAGTTCAGTGCAAATTTTGTTTTCAAAAGATGCTTCGCATTTTTTTTATAGGCAACAGAAGTGACTCTTGATGCTTAATTAAAGCGAAGTATGAGAGCAATTTGAAAGCCTCATATGTTAAACATTTGTGGAGAACAGCTGAATTAAATCTGTCGCTTATTTACTGTGTAAGTGCTTTGTAAAGAGACACAATGAAGTATCAGTAATTTGTCTTACGAATTGTTTTTTTATTTGTTTAAATTATAATCGAAAAGCTTCAGATTGAAAAAAATGAAAAAATAAAATACTGAGAATGTAGTTTGAAGCAATTTACTAATCACAACCATTTACCATAGTTTAAATGTAATTGTTGCATATAATTTGTTAAACAACCAGTTCAATATTCATATCAAAATTAAAAAATAAATGCTTCTGATTGAACAAAAGTACTGAGAAGCAATTAATAGCAATCATTTACCATATTAAATTTATATACTATATAAATTGGAAAAAGATAAAATGCTGATGATTAACGTCAGATATTCGCAGTAATTATAATGTTCTGACAAGCAATTAAAATATAATTGATAATAGTCATAAAAACACCATACATATATAGTTTGTATCTTCACAGCGAATTTATATTTAGCTTATTAAGTTTTGGTCTTGTCGACTAGCAAGAGCCGCATACAAAAAGCCTTGAAGATATTCAGATAAAGAACAACACTACCATAAGCTGCTTCAGTAAGTATTTTTATTCATTTATTAAATTTTATAAATTAATCAACTTCTTACAACTCTTCAGTTTTAAATATGGACTGATTTAGAAATGAATATTTGCACTGTACGAGTATATTAAGTTTTGAATCCACAATGGAAATGAATGCTAGTGTTAAGAGCACCACATACTCCCAAAGTGGTTGTTCAAATGATTACAGTAGCGATATCAATGCTATTAGCATAGAACTACATGAACCAAATGATTATCAATCTTTAAATGGCTTAAAATATTTGCCTGCCTGGCCAGCTGTTAACTTGGAGTTTTCAGGTCTTACATTCGAAGTGCCTGACGAGAATAATGGTAATTAAATAAACATTTACTCGAATACTTAATCTGACTTTCAAGCTTGCATTACTTTTATGTTAGCTCCAAAAACAAAGAAAATCTTAAGTGACATTCATGGGGAGTTCCGTTCCTATGAACTGAGTGCAATTATGGGCCCTTCCGGTGCAGGGAAAACCACACTTTTAAACTTATTAGCAGGATTTGGGTAAGATAAAGTGAGAAAAAGTGTTAAAATAATTCGATAACATAAATTATGATTATTGTTATGCATGTACTCAAAGCTCTTTTAGCTCATCTGGAGAAATTCTAGTTAATAACAACCCCCGTGATATGAGAATCTTTCGCAAAATGTCTAGATACATTATGCAGGTGAAGTTTACAACCAACATTAACATCAACATACACAAAATCAGCCCAACAATTTAATCTTTAAACTTTAAACAGACGGATATTCTCGACCTACAGTTCACAGTTAGCGAATTAATGTTATTAGCCGCCAACTTGAAACTTGGAAACGAATTAAAATTAGAACAAAAAATTGAAGTGGTAAGAACGCTTAAGATAAAATAGAAATAAATTTGAATGCTCTTAACATTTCGTATTTTGCACAAGCTTAGATAGATGAAATATTAGGAATGCTACGCTTAAAAAGTGCTCAACATACAAAAACTGATAAAATCTCTGGAGGCGAACGCAAACGTCTTTCCATTGCATTGGAATTGGTTAACAACCCACCCATTTTATTTCTAGACGAACCAACAACGTAAATATTCCTATTATACAAATATTAACGAACCTAAGAACCGATGATGCAATAGTTTTCATTTTATTTCAGAGGCCTGGACGATCTGTCTAGTTCCCAATGCATGACATTGCTGAAAATTTTGGCATCCGGTGGGCGCACCGTCATTTGCTCAATGCATACACCCTCGGCAAAGATTTTTGAAATGATTGACAAAGTCTACGTTCTCGCTGAAGGACAGTGCATCTACCAAGGGAGCGGCGAAAATATTGTTCGCTACATGAATCACATAGGACTATCATGTCCACTTACCTACAACCCTGCAGACTTCATAATCGAAGTGGCATGTCATGAATACGGAGATGGATATCATAATCAGATGGTCGAAGCTGTAAGCAATGGCAGAGTCTTCCGCTGGTCTCCATCCGCGGAAGATGGCAAGAAAACTCCAACCAAATCAGATACAACATCAGGAGCCTCAACGTTCTACGAAATCGATCAGTTTGAGGAAGAAATTAACCCCGAACTATTAATATCGAAGTCAAGTTGGTGGATGCAGTATAAGTTACTGCTTGTGCGAATGATGGTACAAATGTGGAGAGACAAAGTAAGTTCAGAATATACATACATATCTATAATGCAATGTCGTTCATAATGGATTTCGCATTTACAGTCGCACATCAAACTGAAATTCTACATGAACATCATTCTTGCTTTAATTGTTGGTGGACTTTATCAGGGCGTGGGTCGTCAAGCTTCTAAAGCTCTTTTCAATTTTGGATTTATGTTCACCATTGTGATAGCTTATTTATATTTGCCAATGATGCCGGTGCTACTACAATGTACGAGTATATTCTGCCAATTTCTACAATTTTCTGTTGTCAAGTAATGCTAAAGATTCTATTCTTTTATTATTTCAGTTCCGACAGAGATCAAATTATTAAAACGTGAATACTTCAACCAGTGGTATCGATTGAGCTCCTATTATGCCGCTATGCTCTCTGCCAAGTTGCCTTCAATGTTTATCTTGGCTGTTATATATCTTTCAATGGTGTATTTAATGTCGAGCCAGCCTCTGGAATGGTTTCGATTTATTATGCTGTTCATTATCGCTTTTCTAACGTCTCTCACTTCAGACAGTTTTGGCTTGCTGATCTCCAGTAGGCTCAGCTTAGTGGTTAGTACCAAGAAGAAACTGATATGCTATCTATTAATATTATTTTGTTACCTTCACTTCCCATTAGAATGGCATGTTCATGGGACCTGTTCTTGCTGTCCCACTAATCTTACTTTCCATTTATGGCATTGGTTATGGCAAGGACGCCTACATTTCCCCGATCATGCGATTTTTAATGTCGCTCAGTTTTTTACGACACGCCATGGAAGGATTAGTGGCCGCTTTATACGACTATGGAAGAGGGGATACAATATGTGAGGATTCGGAAATGTTTTGTATGTTTAAAAAGTCACAGTTCTTGTTGATGTTCCTTGGCTTTGAAAACATGCATTACTTATGGTCAGTCTGTTGCCTAATTGCATTTTATCTTTTCTTCACCGTTGCTGCCTACATATTGATACGGCAACGATTGAAAAGGACAGAGACAAATTATATCGGTGCTTATGCCTTAAAACTCTTGACAAAATACTTCAACTTCACTTCCTACAATTATTAGCTATTGTCTTAGCCATGGGTAGTTAATTTTTTATACAAATTTAAAGAATATAAACTTACCATATTTCGATGTATGTAAATGTAATGTAATTTAAATGAGCTAGAGTAAAGATAGCGGCCTTTTACCTATTATTATTATTATTATTTAACTTTAATCATCACACTTGAAAAAAATGCACACAAAAAAATACACAAAAACAAAAAACACCAGAGCTTGTGATTTCTTTTTCGTTGCTCCTTCTAAATTTGAAACACACACACGCACACAAATGCACACAAAAAAAAAAAAAAAAAACACCACAATAGTAACGGTAATAAACGCCTACGTGTAATACTTGTGGAATATTTTAAAGCACGATTTTACTCGAGTAAATACATACGTATGTATTCATGTAATAAATGCAATACTTTTTTCATTTGCTTTAATTATGTGAGCTTGAGATTTATTTTCCGTGGCTCCTTCTAAATTTGAAACACACACACACAAACACACGCGCGCCATTACCCGTGCAAAATTAACTATTATAATATAATTGAAATGCTTATTACATCATTTTGTGGATTCCCTTCACTTCCCCGTATAGTGACAATATTCAAAACACTTTTTAACGTAACAAACTCATTCGCGCACTTGTAATTTGTTAATTATTTTGCAAAAACGTATTTAGTTTACCGATTGCCATCGCGCTTTTTTCAACTGGACATTGTTTTTCCATTCGAGTTCCACAACACTGAATGACTGCAAACCAAAGCTGAATACTATGACAAAATACACAAACAAAAATGCATCACAATAGTAACGGTTAATCAACACACATGAAAAAAAAAATAATGAACACAAAAGTAATATCATAATAGTAACGGTAATTAACGCATACGTGTAAAATATTTTAAAACACGGTTTTACTCGCTTAAATACGTATGCATGTATATAAATGCAAACCTTTTTTCAGTTGCTTCAATTATGTGAACTTGTGATTTTCCGTGCTCCTTCTAAATTTGAAATACACTTACAAACATTATAATATTAATGCTTATTACATCTTTTTGTGGATTGCCTTTATTTCCCCGTATAGAGACAGTATTCAAAGCACTATCTAACGTAAAAAACTCGATCGCGCACTTGTAATTCGTTAATTATTTCTCAACCACTTTTTTAGTTTACCGCCGGTTGCCGTCGCGTTTTTTTTTTCAACTGGACATTGTTTTTTCATTCGTATTTCACAACACTGATTGACTGCAAAACCAAAGCTGAATACTATGAGGCTCAGGCTGACTATTTAGATAGATCGATAGACTTCAAATTTTGCAAAACTAATTGCCAGCAAGACCATATCTGATTGCTGTAACACTCAAACTAATCTGCTTGTCGGTGAAGTTGTATACTATCCGTGTCAAAGTTAACGTGTACAGATCCAACGATATACAAGCTCAAACATGTTCGGCGCAAGCATGACCAACTTAATAAAATGCCTATTGCCCATTCTTATGTTAGAATGAATTAATTATTTTATAATATCTCAAAAGGTACTTTGAAAATCTAGAATCTATATTCTAGGCAATATACATAGCACATTTCAAAAAATACTAAGCATTTTATTGTTGAGGAGAGAGAATAGCTCGTATATCCTTCTATCCTGTGTAAAAATGTAACAAAAATTAAAAGAAAAAGTTTAGTTTGGATAAACATATATTTTGGAAGTAATTTACTATACCCCTCTGAATGGGTATTTTGTAGAAGTAGCATATTTGACAATCATTGTTTTTGAGTAAGGGACATATACAACTATTTGGTTGTATGCACATAGAATGTACATTGTCTTTTCCTGGCCAGATGGGTACATAATTTATGAATGTTTATGTTAGAATAACGTATTAAATAATTTAAAACTGTTCACTGTATTTTAGAAATATATTTTTGTAAAGGAAAATACGGCAAATACAAAACTTGTTAAGTGTAGGTAATGTACAAAAAGGTTGTCTACAATTCTGGTTTAATACCACCACATTGACAAAGGAAAGCATATTAATTATAAAAATAAATATGTGTGTGCATCATCGTTGTTTTGTTTTACAGCCGTTAAAACCGAAAAGTAAAGAAAAATCAGCTGTTGGTGGTAGCAACAATTCATTGTGATAAGCTCTTCAATTAGTATTTGAGCCTTCTTTTGATAGTATCATATGCAAACCATTACAAGTAAGTTGTATTAATGGTATCTCATATACATACATATGTATAATTTAAAGTGGGAGGTTCTAGCTTAGAAATGAAAGCCTATGTAGCTGACAAGCCTATTGCTTGCGTCACTTATTTTGTAAACTAAAAAAGAACTAAAAATTACGTCGTTGCTGCTGCTGTTGATTCTGTTGTCGTCCTCAATCTTTTAGCACATGGTGACTGCGGCATCGGCATCGGCATTTCAGCGTCTAGTCAATTGATTTCCAAATGCTTTGCCTGCTCCCATGAGAAACCATCGCGTCCAAAGTGGCCATATGTGCTGGTGCGTTGATAAATCGGTTGGCGCAGATTGAGGTCTCTGTGTGTTTGATGAAAATTCAATTACGTTAGACATTTAATTATCAAAATCATTCATTCATCACTTTCACTCACTTGACAATTTTTCCAGGGCGGAGGTCAAAGTTGTTTTTGATAATGGCCAGTAGTTCCTTTTGCGACTTGTGAGAGGTGCCGTAGTCAAAGACAGTAATTGAAAGAGGCTCTGCCAAGCCAATAGCATAAGAGACTTGTACCAAACAACGCTTGCAGAGTCCAGCCTTAACCAGCGACTTGGCTACCCAACGCGCCGCGTATGCTGCCGAACGATCGACCTTTGTGAAATCTTTGCCGGAGAATGCTCCGCCACCGTGGGCACCCCAACCACCGTATGTGTCGACGATGATCTTACGTCCAGTCAAACCAGCATCACCCATTGGTCCGCCAATGACAAACAATCCGCAGGGATTGATGTGAACAATAGTATTGGCATCAAAGTATTTGGCGGGAATAACAACTTTCACGACTTTCTCCATAACTTCAGAGCGCAGAGTGTCCAGAGAAATCTTGTCCGAGTGCTGCATGGACACAACAATGGTGTGCACGCGTTTAGGCACTGCCGATCCCTGATTGAACAGATATTCACATGTCACTTGGGTCTTGGAATCTGGACGTGCCCACCAGAACACATCGGAGCGGCGCAGCTCAGCAATCTTCTCGTTCAATTTGTGTGCCAACACAACCGTTAGAGGCATACACTCCTCTGTCTCATCGGTGGCATAGCCGAACATAATACCCTGCAAATTATTAATAAGGTCATTTTAGTTCTGATGATTATTGAGGAACAGAGCCAATAAAAAATTAAGAATTCCCAATGCCATACAAATTGTTAATATTTTATGGGATTTTCTTGCATTTTGGGTGAAGGTTAAATAATCATATGATTTTATAGAAGGAAAAAAGGATAATTGCTAAAAGTTAGTGCAGTTATGAGAGGGTTGAAATTTAAACTCTACACAATACAAAAAGTTTAGGTACAATGTAAGCATATGTTCGTAGTAGTTGATTAAAAAATGATATATGTATGTAGATTATTAGACAAACAATTGCAATTTCGATTAATTTTAGTGTCATTTGTTGTCTTATGAAGGGGTTTACATAAATGAGCCTACAAATGATTAAATACACACTTTCTTTACCAATGCAATTGATGCGTTACATTGACTTACAATTAGCTACGCACATGAATAGTAAGAATAAAGTAAAATAGGCAACACAAATTATACATAGTATTATAACACCCTTTCCTGAAGAACAATACTACGAGAACGTTAACTACAAAATAACCATAACCAATTATATATGAATAAGCATCTCTAATGGAAAGGGTATTTGCAAACTCGACATAGCCGAGACTAATAAATTTGTACTTTGTTCTAGTCCACACCTGATCTCCGGCACCGATTTCTTCCTCAGCGCGATTTACATGCACACCGGCAGCAATTTCGGGCGACTGTTGGTCCAATGCCAAGAGCACGTTGCAAGTTTTATAATCGAAACCTTTTTGTTTTGCGTTTTAAAAACCAGTTGCGTATTAGGTATTAAAGGTATCATTTATGGTTAATGTGTCGTGTGTTGTGTTTGTTTGATTGTTTCATATGGAACGAAAGAGATAAAAAGTAGAGAGCACAACACATTTGAAAATAGTACATAGAGATACAATGTTGTTGGTAAGTAATGTTTATGTAATGGTATACGAGTATATCACCCCTTTAATTATAAGATGTGTTTACACAAATTTTATTCATGGCTCGAATATGCATTAACTGAAAGGAAGATATCATCAACACACATCGTCTTATACTTATGATCCGTTGCGGGTTTTAAATTCTTTCTTTCTCAAGTTTTCATTAAATTCTAGAGTCTAGATTTTTGATGAGCTGTTTATCTGTTATCTGAAAATTGGGATATTTGTAACGGTTTCTTTTAATGACATGCCACGTGCAAATTTTTTTATCTGCCGCTTTGAAATTAACTCAAATGTGTACAATGGATGGTTTTATTTTTTGTTTTGTTAAAATGAAACATTATGTTGTTAAAGCCCATAAATAAAATATGAAATTATCCAAAATTATCCAGTTAAGAAATCAGAAATTTAATATCTGCATTGTATTTTGGTCAAGAGATCTTTTGATTATGGGAGAATGCTCGTAATGTTATTTGAGTCCTATGAAATATTCTAATCTGAATATAAACAGTATATGAATACCATTTGTAACACCTCATATACGATATATACGCGATAACGAGCTTATGAAGTGTTGGTTCACCATTATGCGAGCAAAAATATGAGAAACATAAGATTTAAAACTGACATTAAACGAAATGTAAACGTAACAAACAAACGCACACATTCTTCGGTATCACTTAATTGATATAGAGGATACTGATATGGGTTGATATACCTGATCACCAGCTCCGACATCCTCTTCTTCGCGATTGACGTGCACACCATTAGCAATATCGGGCGACTGTTGTTCAATGGCAACGAGCAGATTCAACGTCTTCCAATCGAAACCTTGTTGATTTTGAGTTGATTTGATTTGATTTTTATGGTATATCATTTGTTTTTTGCTTAAATATGAGTTTACTTAGCAAACTCATTGTTGCTGACACCCACCCAATATTCTCAACTTTTGAAGTTAATCTTACAAACACTTACCCTTAGAAGAATCATCATAACCAATGTGCTCCACAGTTTCACGCACCACCTTTTGATAGTCCACCACAGCCTTGGAGGTAATTTCGCCACAAAGCAGGATCATTCCAGTTTTTGCCACAGTTTCTGTGCAAACAAAATTTTATTAACGCATAGTCAAAATAAAGAAAGGATATACAAAAACCAGGCAATATCAGCAGAGTCTATTTTCTACAGTAGTCGGAGACTCCATGAAATGCATAATTTTTGCATTCAAGTCGATAAGTTAATTACCACATGCCACCTTAGCGTTAGGATCTTGCCTTAGATGTGCATCCAGAATAGCATCACTGATTTGATCACACATTTTGTCTATAAAAAGAAAAGAAAAATTATTGAAGAGCCTAAGTATATAAGTCCGAAAGTAATTAAAGTCATGAAAAACGTATAGACATACAAACTGTCAAGCAGTTTATATTCTTTTGAATTGTTGCCATTGACAGCGAAATTCAATTCTTTCAGCATTTTCAATTGCCTTGTCAAATTGTGGATCCATATTGCGAAAATGCTAGAATCGGCAGAATATGCCTCAGACATTTCATCATTACGGCCCTTTTTAAATGGAGGCACACGATGACGACGACTTAATAATTTTAATGGCGCATCGCTTTGATTTGAATTCATGACCAATCGTATATACTATATACATACACATATATATGTATATATATTATATGAAAATAGTATTATAATAAGACAATAGTCGCCCTCTGTTTTTTGGGGTCCCGTCGAAGCTGATAACCCAAACCTTGCCTTTCTAGCTACTGTTTGCCATAATGACTTAAAAAGATCGAAGACAAAATTGCTGTCTCATGTCCGGTATATTTTTTGTGAAATGACCAACATACATATATTCATCTCTGTCCTGGACTCATGAGACTACTCTTCATAATCGGTTCTTAATTTTAATCGAGCTAAGCGGACAACTCCAAGGTAAAATTAAAGCCATTTATTTTATTACAATACGAGGATATATGTATATGTGCATAGATATAATCGCTTATCAGCGTCATACATATGTACATATTTATGTGTATAACTATCTAAGTAAAAATATTTGTGAAAATTATATATGTATTTACATTGTCAACTAACGCCGAGGGAAACGTCCTTTTCAATCCCACTTGACTTAATTAACTTTCAAAGTGGCAACAGTCACTTCCTTATCATACACCTACAATACATACTTACATATATGTATTCGCACAAACTCACACACACACACACACACAAAACTTAGGCATATCTGTATGTCGGAGCATATTGTCATATTGGAATGTTAACAGAAGCAAAGATCGCTCCAAATGTATTGACACCTAATATCTCAATTATATGAAATTAAATCATGAGCATTTACATTTCCAAAAAGCTAGCGATATCCACCGCAACACGTGTTTATTTTGCAAACACGATAAGAAACTTCGTAATATGAGTAACTGCATAGATATGAATTGTCTTAAAGTATCTTGGTTCATTTGTACATTTGCATTAATACATATTTTATTTGTAAATATACACACGAATATTTACTTATATACATATGTATATATATACATATTTATGCAGACGGGATGCATACGATCGTTTTAAGAGAGCCGGTTACTAGAAAGAGAAATAATCAGTACACAAACCGAGCACATGGCGCGCATGACGCAGTGTGTGATTGTTCACAAGTTCACACAGCCAATAGCCAATACACATATGCATGTAAATATACATACATATGTATATGGTTTCTGCATGTGTTTGTGTATAACACGTTGCCTGAGTGCCTCTATGGCGTCACAATGGCACTAAAAACCCAAAAGAGTGACCAGGTGTAATTTGCTGGCTTTGCAAATGCATGTTCACATATATAAGTACATACATACGTATGTCTTCTCAAACGCCAAGTACAGACTCCTAGAAATGCCCGTTTGTATTTTTACAAATTGATATTTCACAGTGTTTGTTTGGTTCATTGTCTAAACACCGACCAATTGGTATGCGTGTATAACTTAAAGTTGGTCACACTAACAACCGCTTTGGTAGGCGGCTGCTCAATAAACAAGCACGTTTTGCCGAGAGTTGGCTGCACAAATTTTTGTTAAAGACGAAATGAATGAAATATACATATATGCATAAATTAAAATATGTTTAGAAACTGGACACTCATTAAAAGTTGACGGCACAGATAGCGCAACTTCATCAAAGCCGAGACAAGTTTTTTTTTGTTCTTATTGGATGTATGTACATATGTATGTATTTATATATACTATGTATGCAAGTGTATTTGGTATATGTATATACATATACATACGTTGTTATTATATGATGCAATAAGGAGGTCGAAGACAACTTTCGATTTGACGTCCTCTTTTGTTTCAAATTCAATACACTGCAACTAATGCATATCTATGTATACTATTTGTAATGTATACTTTGCGCTTACCTGGGTGTCCTTCCCCAACTGACTCGGAAGTAAATAAGAATGTCTGTCCATCCTCCATATCGTAGGAATTTCCATTGCCGTTGCTGCCATTGCAGCCGTTGGCAGTGCCGTGTCCGTTGGTCTTTTGTGGCATTTTGAATGTTTTTTGTTGTAGATAAATGGTTATGCTATATAAAAACAAAACAATTATTACACATTTAAAGTGGTATATACTGTTATATGCAGGTGTAGACAAATTGATTTTCTCATAACCCTGGATTGGTCACATGAAATGTTAGTCCCCTCGGTGCTAAATTGCTTTTTTTATTTTGCAAATACTATTACTTGTATTTTTATATAACCACACAAGGCGCATGTTATATTCATTTGATCATGCGTTTGATGTCAAACTTTACACACAATACGCACAATACAGTACATAAATATAAATATGATCGAAGATACACACCGCTAAACACACGAGTTAGAATACGCCAAAACCTATTCGAAAATTTATATATTGCGGGCTTGTAATGTTTTTGTTTAAAAAATAAGTCGGCCTCGGGAGCAGTATACAATGACTTTTTCTTATATTTTAGCCGACGGGCAATGAAATAAACGAAACTAACACGCACGTCCTATCGCCGTCACAGTATTGTAGAAAAAGAGCGCACACTTTTTGCCAGCTAGAGAATTTATAGCCGCGAAGCGGTTGCGGCCAACGATAGCGGTGTCAAACGTCGGGTAAGAGCGAAGGTTCGCTCTCTCTCTCTATCGCTTCGAGTAGAAATATACATACATCCATATGTGTATATGTACGAATGTGTGAACAACATAGGCATATGCGATTATATATATATATATTTATGTACCTTATTATGGGCCCACGTTGGTGCTCGAATTTAAAGCTACGAATACACTAACTACTACCGTACCGATGCTAACTTTGGCAGCATCTCCACGTTTTTTACTACTGATTGTGAAAACAGCTGATAAAACACAGACGTGGGCGTTACAGCGTTGCCACTGTTTAACAACTTCGTCTGATATAAAAACTAGTATATTTTTAAAACTACTTACGTTTTCTTGATGTTTACGTAAAACTTCCTTTTTGGTCTTCACAGTTGCTTGATCAGAGCTTCTCTGGGCTTTTTTTGAGCAAATGAACGTTATTTATAATTTATTGCAGTCGAATCCGGAAAGATGATTAAGCAAAATTAAGCGCTTATCACTCTTAAAATATTGTAAAAAACATTAGTTGAGTGACTATTTAAAAACCCTGTTTTTGTTTTCCCCAAATATATAGCTCTACGAATGTACTTTTTATGTATATTTGAATATTTGTATCACGTGTTGTCAAATGTTTTACGTGTCTTTTAACGCAATACATGTTGGCAATGGTTACTTGTAGATATAAGGTATGTTAGTGTAACCCCCCAAGTGAAAGATGCTAACGTAAGTGGTTACGAACAATACGTACAATATATACGTATATATACGTTTATATTATATACGTACAAATGTTCTGTCATATGAGACTCCTAGAGAAAGGAAGTATGACGAAGAATGCGGTCGACAACAATTTCGTTGATTTTTAAATAACAAAGAACCTTAGAAAGCTCATGTCATGCTAATCACAAAATAAGGTCACTCAAGATCAAGGCGTTCTATAATCTGTTTTCTGCATAATAAATACACAAATCTTTAGAAACTGAAACTGAAAAAACAAGCTCTATTATCATTGAATTGATTTTGACCCCCTAGATAGAGTCGTAGGTTATTCATCGGTATATGTAAATTAAGTAATGAACTTCATTTGTATAATATAATACAAATAATAACTATTTAATTTAATTTAATTTTTGTTATACACGCGCACACATGCACATACAGCAAATGGTTGAAGTTATCAATCTGCTAATATACCGATAACAGTTCTAAAACAACATATTTCGAGGAAATTTCTTGCAGGCATACCACTCTTTATTCGCCGAAACCAGTGTGGTAAAATATCAAAAGTCCAAGTAGAACGATAAAACAGCTGCTCATGACGTGTTTGTACTTCAGTAAAGAAAATAATTAAGAATTCGGTATCGCGTTGTAAAAAAATTTGTTAAACATGAGGAAAAGACTGGCCCACTCGTGGAAGAGAATTATAATATTTGCTATTTTCGCTGTATGTACCATACAGGCGTTGAATTCAGACAATGCCAACAAAGACACTACTGGAAATCTGCTACAATCTGCTGGCTCGGTCCAAAACACAATTGTTAATGCATCTAATATTAGCAGTAACAATAGCACAGCTAGCACTAATAATAGTACAACCGCAAGTGTCTCACCTCTACTATCCACCGCAAATTCAGTGTCGCCGCTAAGAAGAAACACAACTGGAAACTCATCTACAACAGTCACGGAGCCGTCATTAATTGATTCTCACGCAGTTGAACAGGAACACAATTCGTCGCTATCGCTGTTTTTTGTGATATGCGTAATTATGTTGGGCATACTTTTGATACACTCAATGCTTCAAACTGGATTTCAATATTTACCCGAATCGATTGTCGTAGTCTTCTTGGGTGCCTTTATTGGCCTCTCGCTGAATGTGATGTCTGGCGAAAATAATAGTTGGAAACGAGAAGAAGTATTCTCTCCAATGGGCTTCTTTCTCGTCCTTCTACCGCCGATTATATTTGAGTCTGGATATAATCTGCACAAAGGCAATTTCTTTCAGAACATTGGCTCTATATTGGTGTTTGCTATTTTTGGAACAACAATATCTGCCTTGGTAATTGGTGCTGGCATTTACTTATTGGGAATGGCTGAGGTAGCATATCGGTATGTTTTGTAATTGATTTAATTATTAGCGTGTCTTTATGGTTTCAAATACTCATCTCATCTTTTTTATCTTTTAGGCTTAATTTCTCCGAATCATTTGCGTTTGGTTCGTTGATTTCGGCCGTCGATCCTGTGGCAACGGTGGCTATCTTTCACGCCCTTGACGTCGATCCAATTCTTAACATGTTGGTCTTTGGAGAAAGCATACTCAATGATGCTATTTCCATTGTCTTGACAGCATCCATCACCATTAATGCGAATGCCGATGCAAGCACTGGCGAAGCAATGATGAGCGCCTTAAAAACTTTTTGCGAGATGTTTTTTGCATCTGCTGGCATTGGAGTCATATTCGCACTCATCTCAGCATTGCTGCTCAAACACATCGATCTACGAAAGCATCCCTCTTTGGAATTTGCAATCATGCTTATGTTCACCTATGCACCCTATGTCTTGGCAGAAGGCATACACTTGAGCGGCATCATGGCCATACTCTTTTGCGGCATCGTAATGTCACATTACACACATTTCAATTTATCGACGGTTACTCAAATCACCATGCAGCAGACTATGCGAACACTGGCATTCATTGCAGAAACATGTGTATTCGCTTATCTGGGACTGGCAATTTTTTCATTTAAGCACCAGGTTGAGATGTCATTTGTCATCTGGTCGATAGTGCTATGCCTAATTGGACGAGCCTGCAATATCTTTCCTCTGGCATATGTGGTGAATAAGTTTCGTGAACATAAAATTAACAACAAGATGCAATTCATCATGTGGTTCTCTGGTCTACGGGGAGCTATTTCTTATGCCTTATCACTCCATCTGCATTTGGATAGTCAAGAGAAACGACATGTAATTATTACAACGACTCTCATCATCGTACTTTTTACAACACTCGTTCTGGGCGGTTCAACGATGCCCCTGCTTAAATATCTTAAGCCTGGAAAGAAACGACGTGCTCGTGGATCTGTGCGATCGACGAATGGAAGCTCACACTCAAATCGAAAACGCAGCAAGTCTATATCCCTTTCGAAGACCAGAGAGTGGGGCCAGGCAATCGATTCCGAACATTTATCTGAGCTAACCGAGGAAGAGGATGTCACGTTTACCCAGGCTAGAGATCGTTTTGGTCGCTTAGATCGCAAGTATTTTATTCCGTTTTTCACACGGCGATTCAACAGCCAGGAACTTAACGAATGCAAGTCTCAAATGGCGGATTTGACCAACAAATGGTATCAGGCAATACGCATTAGCCCTCTAGATTCTGATGAATCAGACGATGAGATTGGGCTCTCGGCTACAAGTCACACCAATTTGACGCGATCTTAAATTTACCAGATTATTCTAAGACAATGTATCTTAGTGGCCAAAATTCAAATATAGTCAGGCATACTACAAAGATTACTAATTATATCATCAATATTTTGTAAATTGTAATTAGTGTGCAAGTGCAATTGTTTTTCGGTAGAAAAATCGTTGATTTTAAATGTAGAGTTTAGTATAGATAGTATTTGTTTTCAACTCTGAAATGTATTAAATTATTTATTTATGTTAATTGGTTGCTCTGGTATACTGTTTTGTGTATCTTTTATATATAATAATGTTAACTCATTTTAAAAGTGCTTCGAACAGTATTCACTCTGTTTATTCGTTTTTTATTCAACTTTATTTTAATATATATATAAATATGTATGGGAAATTTGTAATACTTTATAATATATATAGATATATAATTGTTATATACTTGTGTTGTATCTACACAAAAACCAAAAGAAATTGTGATAATAAATGTCAGTATATTTACTTATTAAACGGTAACAATTTATTGTTTACATATTTAAGTTAATGTGCGCCACTTTAAAATTTATGTTTCATATATTACCTTGCTATATTCTGTATGTATATTAGGCGTATTTTCAACGTCAATTTTAATTTTAGAAGGTTAGAGAAATGACGTTAAGTGCAGTCTACTCACAAAGAGTACACATAAAATTTGTCCTTTTGTTTTTTTTTTTATGAGAGATGTTTACATACATAAACATTTACATATACATACATATATAAGTGTATTAAGTGTTGTGCTAAATTATTTTTTGTACTTTGGAGATATTGCCTCAAGCGCAACCTTTGCACAAAGAGTAAACTTCCATTACAAAATGATTATTGGAGAATTTTTCAATTTTAGTACATTGGCAACATTTAGAACACAATCCATTTAGGACTGGCATTTTAGTTCTTCTTGCTTTTTCAGAGCAAGCAGTTCATTTGCAGCATTTAGAACACAAACCATTTAGAACTGGCATTTTAGTCGTTCTTGCATTGTCGGAGCAAACAGTTCGCTTTTTTTTATTGTTGCGGTTGCGTGTGTTTAAATATTTGATTTTAATATGATAATAGAAAATGTGAACGTTTTTAATTACATAGTGTTCATTGGTGTTCGCGACTATAAGTGTTAAGCATATTAGCTTGTTACTCGATCGTTGTAATTATGCTAAACAAAAAGAAAAAAAATTGCGCTCGGCGAGAAAAATGGCGCTTAACATGTCGAATTTTGCGCGCTTTTGTATTTTTTATGTGAGTGATTTTGCGCGAGTGGCACAAGTCGATATGTTAATTTATTTTAAATTGCAACTGCAGTATTATAAAATTGCTATTGAATATTGGCGACAAAAGCAAATCGCTTGTAGATTTTTTTTTCATATGCTAACTGCCTGCGGGAAAAGTGTCTCTTCGGTGGACAAGATGGCTCTCTTACGCAGAAAACTAAGCGCGTTTTTGTTTTAGTTTTTTTTTTGTTTTTTTTTTGAGTGTGATGCGCGCTTGCGCATATGTATGTGTATATTCATACATATGTATGTATGAAGGTTTGCTGCGAATATATAACGGCATATAAAAACCGGCAAATTTGTAACGGTTCTAACATGTGAGATGTTTACATACATAAACATATACACATACATACGTATATAAGTGCATTAAATGTTGTGCTAAGTTATTTTTGTACTTTGGAGATATTGCCTCAAGCGCAACCTTCGCACATAGAGTAAACGTCCTATTCGAAATGATTATTGGAGATTTTTAAATTTTAGTACATTGACAGCATTTAGAACACAAACCATTTAGGACTGTGATTTTAGTTCTTCTTGCATTGTCGGAGCAAGCAGTTCATTTGCAGCATTTAGAACACAAACCATTTAGGACTGGCATTTTAGTTGTTCTTGCATTGTCGGAGCAAACAGTTCGCATTTTTTTTTTATTGTTGCGGTTGCGTGTGTTTAAATATTTGATTTTAATATGATAATAGAAAATGTGAACGTTTTTAATTACATAGTGTTCATTGGTGTTCGCGACTATAAGTGTTAAGCATATTAGCTTGTTACTCGATCGTCGTAATTATGCTAAACGAAAAGAAAAAATACGCTCGGCGAGATAAAATGGCGCTTAACTTGTCGAATTTTGCGCGCTTTTGTATTTTTTATGTGAGTGATTTTGCGCGAGTGGTACAAGTCGATATGTTAATTCATTTTAAATTGCAACTGCAGTATTATTAAATTGCTATTGAATATTGGCGACTAAAGCAAATCGCTTGTAGATTTTTTTTTTCATATGCTAACTGCCTGCGGGAAAAGTGTCTCTTCGGTGGACAAGATGGCTCTCTTACGCAGAAAACTAAGCGCGTTTTTGTTTTAGTTTTTTTTTGAGTGTGATGCGCGCTTGCGCATATGTATGTGTATATGTATGTATGAAGGTTTGCGGCAAATTTGTAACGGTTTGTGTAATATGCTAAGTGCAAACGTTGCGATGAAATGTTTTTTTTTGTGTGATGTTTTTACATACAATTAGAAGTGTATCAAGTGTTGTGTAAGGTGCGCAAAATATAATTTTAGCTGCAAAATTGTTTTTTTTTTTTTTTTATGTGAAATAAAGGTCTTCAAAATATAATTTCTGCAAAAATGATTTTTTTTTTTATGTGATTTGTGCATAAGAATGTCAAATGTTGTGAATGGTGATCCAATCGTAAAGGTGCAACTGCGCTGTAAAGTTGTTTATTTTTGTTTATTTTTTTTATGTGAAATGTGTTTAAGTGTATCAAATGATTTATAATATGAGTTGTGTTTTTAATATCAAATAATATTTTTGTTTTTTGTATGTGATCCAATTGAAAAGGTGCAATTGCGCTGTAAAGTTGTTTATTTTTGTTTATTTTTTTTATGTGAAATGTGTTTAAGTGTATCAAATGATTTATAATATGTCTTGTGTTTTTGTGATGTAAAAAAAAAAAAAACAAATAGGATTTCTCAACGTACTCAACAATATAAGGCTGTGGTAACGTAGGTAAGCTATTTCATTTGTTTAATTTTTGATCGCCATTTTATGACAGTGAGATAACGCAATAAAACTCTCCAAATAAAACATCAATAATTTATTTTAAATATTTTATTTTATTACACATATTTAAAGGTACTCGGTTGTTTTATAATTGGTAGCACAAAATACACAATTCACTCGTTGCTAAATAGATTTTTTAGCGCAGTGTTAGGCTATACAAAAATTGTATAATGTAGGTACTTAAATTATGAAGTCATTTAACCTAATTATAACTCTTCAAGTTTGCAACATTACAAATCCACTTAATACTTTCGTAACAGTATTCACATATAGCTTATTTGTTAATTTAATTGCTAGACTGTGTATATGAGGACTTGGCTGATGTGCGTTTTTTTATAATGCTTTATAGATTTCAGTTATTGCCAAAAATATTATTATTTTATGATAAGTATGTACATATGCTTCTATGTCCATACATTTTTCTAGTTTTCGGCTAAAATGCAACAAGTACTATGTGATTTTAACTAATGTAGTGAATGTGATATTAGCTATGTATATGCATGTATGTGTGCATGTATATACATGTGTACGTCTAAGTTGATTCGATGTACAGAGGTCAATTTTGAAATGGTTGATTTATTATGTTATTGGTATGCAAAGTATTCAAAAAAATAAGTTGATAAGAATGCCCAAAAATTAATTGCTTATAATACCTTCACCACAATTCCGAAGTGAATTGTACTTAAATTTAAATAGTATAAATGTGACTGCCAAAGATGACAAAAAATTAATTTATAAGAGTTTCTGACAAATGGAGTTATAAAACTACGAGTATTTATATAATCTTCTAAAAGGCAATGATTTAATGTTGTGTGTACATTTTACAACTGTATATCATAACATATAATTTACTTCTCAATAGTTCTTAGATCTATCATCTAACATTACATAGGTAACTTAAGCTAATATTGCGTTTTGAAACTACTTAAGAGAAATTCCATTTAAGTAGCAAACCATAGGAATATACAGTACACAGTGTACACATAATATAAGGGAATAAATAATTTTAAATAACATGCTCCAAAAAACGAATACAATTTATTGCTGCGTTTTAACTAATTAGCTATTGTGTACGAGTATAAAAGATGAAGAACGAGTGAATCCGTATTTTGGCATACTGTCAATAACAAAATGGTGTTGAGTACCAATTCAATTTTGTCAGCATATATGAATTGTGCTTATACGCGTGGAATTTGCTATCGGACTGAAAATTGTAGACTTTACGATTGCGGCTCCTCAACTTCGTTGTCAATGCGTGACGAACGGATTCCAGATTTGCCAGTCCATGGGTAGATATCGGGACAGGGTTGACATGTTTTCATATAGCGTACGCCTGATTTATGCCATAGGTTGCACACTTTTGGATTGTTGCAACGCTTCGGGCGATCCTATAATAAGCACAATATCACAAATCAAATTTTGAAATTCCAATATAGAGATGTTTTAGCTTACCGAGTAGTCGCATTGAAATGGCTGGAACGAATTAATACGTGATGTAGGTGTTGGGTCTCGGACCCATTGTAGAGCTTGCCAATTTGTTATGATCCAAACGTCTTGCATGGCGTTAATGGTGTCGAGAAATTTAATGAAACCATCTTTGTGATGCGGCTGTGTAAACCAAGCGGCATGGTAGAACAATCCAAAGGGAGCCCTAATTAAATAGTAATTCAAGATATGTAAAATTGTAAAGTTCTGCCCTCAATTTTGAAACTAGGATAGAAGAAATACCTGTTTGTGGTATAATGTCGTTCAAAATTCTTCATGATCATTTTTGTTACACCCTCTGCATCACTGGGATTCGAGCAGGCGTCACCCATAGAACAGCGTCCACCATTCAAATCTTGCCACATAACCATGGGTACCTGCCAAACACCTGGATAGCTTCGAGTTGGGCATGGTGGTATCATACAATCATGAAAGATCTTGTAGTCCAAAGTATATGGCCAGGAAGGTGGTCGATTCTCATATACCGGCATTGATGAGTCGTATGTGAAATTTGAATCGTACAACATCTTGTACATTTTGTTACCACCGACGGAAAGGAAAGGAGCACGCATTCCACGTACATCGGAAAGCTTTACACCACCATAAGCCGCTAGTATTTCCCGCTGACCAGCAATTTCCCGGGTCCATTTCTTTTGTGAAAATTGCTCGCCAAAGCTATGGCTGTAGATAGTATGTGTTATAAGTAATAATAGCTATAAAAATTATTGATGTTCGTTTTGAAAAACATAAGTGTGTTTAGACGAATGAAACTGAGTGTATGAATTGGCGGTATTTTAGTTGTGAGTAAGCAAGATGAATTTGTTTTGGTATATCTACTCATATTGTTGTGTCTTTTATTGTTCTGTGCTTACGACGTCGCTTAGTTGCCGAGAACCGACTACTTACGAAACTGTGTGTGAAGCCATCTCATGTCCATCAGCGTATAGATTTTGTACTTGGCTATAATCAGTCCATTCATGGGAGACGTAGAATGTGGCAGTAATGGGGCACCCATTGGGGTTAACGCGCCCCTTCTCAAAGAGATCCGTATACAATTGCTTATTCAGGTCGTTAACAGAATCATCAAAGGTCAATAGTACAATTTGAGGTATACTTTCAACGGGTAGTTCGCCTAGCAACCATGACCATTATAATGATGCAACGGAAATGATGTAATGTGAAGAAAAATAGAAGATACGTAAATGATTTAAATATGTGTATATAGAAAATTGAAGCGTATAGTTTAATTGGAGGCATAAGAATAAAAGATAAGCCCTGTTTCTTGAAGTTGATGTTGATGTTGATGTATTTCACTGGCTGATTTTAACGAACAGAAGTTAAGAGCTCAAGAACTTACGAAACCGTGTGCGAGGCCATTTCATGTCCATCAGAATACATATCCTGAACCATGCCATAATCAGTCCATTCGTGTGATAGATAGAAAGTACCTCGCCAAGGACAACCATTAGGATTCTTGCGGGACTTGTTATTGAATATTTCTTCATATAGCTCAATGTTAATTGTGTTGATGGCATCATCAAACGTTATTAAAACAATTTGTGGTGTAACTGATACATTCAAACCGCCTACGTTTTGCATAGTAAGTACATTTTTCAGATAATTTCACATCAAGCTTTGCTATTATACGAGTACTATCAAACTGCTAGGCAACAAGTTGGATAGAATTTTCACTTACCAGGTATATCCTTTCCACCGCAATAGCAATCAGGCAAAAGACATACATCTTTGCGGCATTTCGCTGCAGTTTTATCTGGTGTAGGCTGTGGATAAATAGGATGCGGTCGTGATGCTGGATATCTATATATGTCTACGAACTCTTGAGCCTTTGAGACAATCGTACCAGAAGGCTTAAGCGTCGGACGCGTTCGTCTGTGTTAATATCAAATTAATGTATGCTTTGATATAACAAATATATAACTTAAATACGTACGGTGGGTGAGTTCCTCTGTTAGGCGGTGCCGCAGCATCACGATCCTGACTTGTGTATATAGTACTGCCGCGATTTCTATTATTGGTTCTAAATAAGTAAGTAACACAAAATTAGAGATAATATTATTTATAAAATACAAAAAATTGAATATTACGTTCGTAATGCCAATTAATTTTTATAGACAATTGCTACACAAATAGAAGTAAGAGGTTAGTGTTATTTATAAAGTACTTTGCACAACCCGGGTATTTATGTATGTAAGTATGTATATTGATATATTTATAGGTGTGATTATGTATGTATGTACACGTGAATAAAATAGCATTTCACATCAGCAGCCAATTTATCGTAAACTTAGTGAGAACCAAAAATGTGTAGTATACTTATATGTCTGTGTGGCAGGATTGGGCTGAAAGTCTAAGCAAAGGATAATAGATAAAAAGAACAGTGACAGTTGATATTGTTTTGCTTTGTAAGCCGCTGTAAGATATTCCATAAAGACTTTTCATGATACCCGTAATTATTTTAAAAGTTTTATACCATAAGGGACGCTGTTTGGTTTAGTTTGACGAAAGTTTTAAAGCCCTTTCCGGGCATATTAAAATATTTGTGTGAAGCCTCATACAATTCGGCTGAGACTAGTTCTTTAATTGAATTTCTGTATGAATTTAGATATTTTTGGAACTATAAATACTAAATAAAAGCTCAGTAAAATGTGCAAGTGCTGTTCTACCCTAAAAAACGTTTAAATATTTAAAAGAAATTAAACCAAAATAGATAAAATATGAACTACGAGTACATTGAACATTAACAGTAAAAAGTAAAAGTGTAAATTGGAATTTTTAGTTCTCACAAAATCGTGACATATACACATACATTTTTGAAGTATGTATTAACCATTTTAAGTTTGTATAAGGAAATAAAAATAAGGAAAGAATGTCACTAAAATCATAAAATGAAATCAAAAATTAAAAAAGAGAGTACTCTCAATAATAATACGAGTATGCAGGTACAAATACTAGTATTAAAAGTTAAAAGGGCCACCACCTATCGGTTACAAATTGCTTACATACTTTTTCTTACCGCTCTGTACATTGTTGCAACATTTTACAGATCAGCTAATATTTAGTATATATAGTATGAATGTATATTTGCTTTCAAAATCAAAGAACAACTATGTGACTCTGTTGGCATTACAGTGGTCTTAAGATTTTAGACATTTCGCCTGGTTGTTTAAATAAATACTATAGGCGTACTAGAAAGCCAACAAACAACCAAATTTCTACATACTCGTAAGTGGGTGAATGTGGGTAATGAGAATCGAAAGCTACATAACAAATACAGTTGTTGGGTTTGTTGTTTGTTTAAGACACTAAATCTGTGTTGAAAAACAAGATTACGGTGAAATTGTAAAAAAGAGAGGAGAGTGATAATGCAGTGGTATCAGCAACTAAGGAGCGTTATAACAAAATCGCTATTGATTGTATACCTTGAGGGAATTTCGTTGCACTTGGCGCTCAGTGTGCTGTCGGAGCACTTCACCGAGACGGCAGCGGTAGCGACAGCGCCATTGTTGTTGTATTGATGTTGGTTGTTGTTGTTATTGTTGGGGGCGATGCCATATTGGAATTTGCTAACTCTACCACCTTGCATTTGATAGGTTGTGGAGGTAGAGCCTGGGCTAGATGATTGGGCGGCAGCAGCGGCAATCGACGATTTTATGGCATTGTTCACCCTCGAAACTCGTGTAGTGGGAGGAGCAAATATAGGTTCAGAGGTAGTGGCAATTGTGGTTGTAGTTGGAGTAGAAGGTGCGCTACTAACTTCGGGGGTGCTAATATTTGATTTTTGTCTTATGGTCGGTTCTGTGCCTAATATGGTCATAGTGGAAGAGGGGGGGAATAATTTGGAGGAATATGGCTTTGAAGTCAAATGTGGAAGTCGAGTAGTGGAGTGTGGCAGTGACAGTGCAGGCAATGCCGTAGTCGATCTCAAAGGCACTGAAGTATTTCGATTATCTGAGCTGTTAATTTGTTTAATTTCATCAATGGTAGCTTTTATCTCAGGTGCAGCATTTTCATCGACAAATTGCGGTGATCCACTTTCATCACTGTCACTAGCCGCAAGAAATTGTTGTAATTGTTCTAATACATTAGTAGTACGGAACTTTGTGCGACCATTTGCTGTTTTTATATAACCAGCGTTCTGCAGACTTTCAGCCAGTGTTCGTTCCGCCGTTTGCTGTCGATACTTATTCGAGTATAGAAACTTGACGGGAGGAGGACGATCAGTAATAATCACAATTTCCGTGGAGCTCGAAATATCATTGTTAAGGGGCGATGGCTCTGTGTTGATGTTTAGTTCTATGCTATTGCTATGTTTAGTTTCAAATGGGCGCTGTGCAATTAGTGCTTCAGCACGAGGTGAGTTCTGATCATGGGTCTCATTTTCAATAGGATTACTTTTAGGTTTATTCGTGGTTTCTGAATTAGCTGGTATGGGTTGATAGCTTTTGACAACATCCTTAATCTGCTGAGTTGCTTTGAAGCTTTCATACTTCTCTTGAGACTTCGCTGTGGGTCCAGCTTGCGTTTGTCGCAGACTGTTTGCAACTCGAGAACGTTGAACTTTTCTTCTAGGATATGGGTTTGGTGTTGAGCTTTTTAGGTCAGAGTTTTTGAGTATTTTGAACTTTGGAGCGTACGTTGTTGGCTCGTCAACGCTGTCTAGATTATAGCTTACGGTAGCTGCTGTGTAACGAGACCGTCCTCGGGGACGCACAGGAGTTTCAGATACTTGAATGGGAGATGATGTCACTAAAGTGGAGATTGTTGATTTTAATGGAGCATCCGTTATAGTGGAAATATTAATTGATGAGGTTGCAGTAGTACTCCTAGCTATTGGTGCTTCGCGTACCACAGTACTGACTGTTGGAACTGGATTTTGGGGACTAAAAGTGCTGAGAATTGCATCACTAATACTAAAATTGCGTGCATTTCCGGTTGTCAAGGTAGCAATAATTGTTTGGCTTGAGTTCTTTTGAGGCAAGATCATAAAATGCGGATTTTTATTTGACTTCGGCATGGTTTGGAGAAACGGTGGCGATCCATTTCCACTACGTGATCTCGTCGGTGCTCTGAGACTGTTCTGTGGTAATCGTTCATCATGGAGTAGGCTCTCAAGACTTTTGTAAGGTGACACGAATCGCAATGCAGGGTTGCTGGTTACTCGACTAAGGTTATCCTTAAAAAGATTTGCGCGAGCCGTAAAACTTTGTCCAGAAATGACTCGCTCTGGGCTCGACGTTGAGCTAATTGCAGCTTTTGTTGGGAAACTTGTGGTTATTATATTAGCCAGATCTCTTTCACTTGTTGCGGGCATTATTGTTTGTTTGGTACTGAGAGCCTGCTTAATAGTTGGACGACCATTACGCCAGACTCGCAACGGAGCATATGTTGTGGGTACTATATCCTCATAGCTCTCGGTATTTGTATATGCTAATGTGGGGGGTGAATGATTTGTTATTGGTGTTGTTTTAGCCGTAGTTATTGTCTTAGAAGTGGTAGTTGTTATATCTGTCTTTTGTAGTCGTTCTTTATTTTCAACTTGATATATGGATTCAATTTCTTCATTCAAAGATTGCTCTGCTTTTAAGCTAAATCCATGCGATCCACTCTGTAGACTATATTGATAGACATTATTAGGCCTCCTAGTACTTGAGCCATCCAATAATTCGCCTGGATTAGATTCTGCACTGCTTTTTGCGATTGCTCTAAAGCTCTGTGGCTTTATGTCGGATAGCACATAGTTTTGTATACGTTTGTTTTGATTTTGCTCTACGGAAATTTCTTGGTCTGTTTTAAAACTAGTGCTTGAATATGTGTCATCTTTTGTGTATATTGGTTTAATAGGCTTCCCTGTTGGAGGCCGGACTGAGTTACTGGTTCCATACGCTGCAGCATTGATGAAATCTAGGAACTTGGGAGAAGTGCTTGTTTCAATCGCACGACTACTTGGAATCTCTGCAGTTTGCACTTGCACATTCTGGCTTTCATCATAAATGGTCTCTGAAAGCTCACGAGTACTATTTGCTCTGTCACCTACCAATGACCACTTCTCGCTAATTTGATAGAATGGAACTGTAGGTCGGTCTTGTGTCAAGGTGTTCTGTGTATTGTTGTTGTTTTCTTGGTTTTCGATGTTTTCGATGTCTTCACTTACAGCTCTAACTAGAGACTTAGCCAGTACTTGAAGCTGGGATTTGAGAAAGGGATTGGAACTATAGGTAGGGGATGGTATCGTTGTGGATGTAGTGGTCGAGGTCGTAGTGGTTGTTGTTCTGGGTGTATGTGTGGAACTTGGTGGTGGTGGTGGTGTGGTTGTCTTTAATTTGATTATGACATTTTGCTTAATGCTTTTATTGGCATGCGTTTTGTAGCTGTTGAAGAAATGTGTATTTTTAATAAACAACAATCACATTAGAGTTAGTAAATTATCCAATCAAATGCAATGTACTATAAGTGCGTGATTTTTAAGAATGCTATATATCATAATCCTTTGGTTCTCAATACTCTATTTGTCTTATATGTACCTTAGTTTCGGTGAATCGCATCTTAACATAAAGCACATGCCATGCGAATATCGCGATGCGCGAAATAAATAATGATTACATTGTACATTCATATGATACTATATAATTCATGCAATGAAATTATCTGCACGTTTTTTGTTTCCATTTTGCACAGGACGACAACAGACGTTTATAATGAAAAATAACCAAATCAAAATATAGAACATTTGCTAATATTATCATATGTATGTTTACAGCTAGCTAAAATTGTATTTCAGTGTATTTTAAGGTCGAAAAATATTTTGTGTGTGTGTTTTGTATTTTGGTTTGATTTCTAGTATAAAATGAGATTTCATATGGTACTTATTTGTAAAAAAAGCTTTTGAGCATAGAGGACAGGCTCATGGATAGACAGCTAGTCATAGACATAGTCTATAAATTTAATTCGGTGTAAGAGAATTTCACAAATCGTGTGGCATGGGAAATACCTTGAAGGTTGCAGTGTTGTTGTTTTCACGGGGGGCTTTGTAGTGGTTTGTGTGGTAATTGTGGTAGTTTTGCTTGTACTCCTGCTTGTCACCGGAATTGACTTTAAGGCCGATTTTAGGGCTGGCGTTGGTGGCGTTGTTGTATATTTTTTAGTTTGTCCGACTTTAAATGTAGTCGACTCAGCGACATCATTGGCGATCAAATAATAGTCGCCTCTATTCCCCGATTTCGATGGTTTGTTTTGACGCGCAGTCGTTTCTGAGTCGGGTTCACTATGATAGTAGTCTTCTTGTGAATTATGGGCATACTCAGCTGAGCTGGAATAGCTAAAATCAGGCTCCTCATAGCTCATATTTTCCGTGGTAAATGCGTCGTAGTAGTTGCGCGCATCATGTGTAACTGCAGGAGTCGAAGTTGTGGATGCAATGGCCGGGCCATCTAGAGTCTGAATGGTCACTTCTTCTGTCCTGATTGATCAATTTGTTGTATATGTTGTACATGTGTGTTGTCGGGTGTTGTTGAATAAGAGATGAAAATGTTTGATAAATTTTGATGGTGATTTTGTGTATTGTGTAAATAGGTTTTGCTAGGGAAACATTTGCATCTGCATTTCTTGATTCCTTACGTATCGTATGAATACTAAGTATTGAGTCGAAAACCAATTGTGTGTAAGAAACAATTTTCTGACAACTAGTTAGCATGTTAACAAGTTTCTACTCAATTTGAGTCGCGAAGTGCGATTTGAGGCGTTAAATAATAAAAAATTACTTACCTTTGCGGGGTGCGTGTGGGATGATCATATACACTGTCCTGTTCAATCTATTAGCAATTTATAGATGAAACGGTGCACTATACAATCTATTGACAAAACTATACATACCTGCGCATTGATATCGGCATCATCGTATTCCGTGTTGTAGCTCAAAGCAGGCTGATTACTGTAATTTGGCCTTTGTGTTGGCGTTGAAGTTGTTAGTATTTCCAAAGGCCGATAGGTCGAATGTTGTTGCTGTTGACGAACAGTCGGCTGGTATTGCTGAGGTTGTTCTTCCTGCTGTGGTTGTTGCTGTTGTTGTTGCTGTTGCTGATATTCAATATCCCTGTACAAATCAATTTCGTCGTCATAAACAGAATAGTATGATGAATCATAGGGATTTGATAAGGCATGCGACTTTTGCTGTTGCTGTTGCTGATGTTGTTGCGGTTGTTGGAATGGTGTCGGTTGTTGTTGCGCCTGCTGTGGTGTTTGGTAGCCAACCCCGTGATTGAATATGGATGTAGTACTATTGTAGTAGTTACGATTGGACTCTAACTGTGGCGGTGGAGCTTGTGAGCTGGGTTGTACAAATATGTTATCTGTTGTCTGCGCCGTTAGCGATGACGGTGAGGATGAATCAACTCTTTACACATATAATTTTTGTGAGTCGAGTTGACGGCGCAAGTTATTTACATTAACAAATATTCATAATTATTTAATAAATTGATGAAATATAATACATATGACAATAAAGTAGGAGCGCAATGATTTTCATATGATGCGAGGGAAAAAAAAGGTAAAATGAGATCAAATTGTAGTTAAAACTTAAATTCTGAGAACATAAAGTATGGATAGTTAATTAGTTTAAACGATGAGTTAGGATGGTTAAAGCGGCAGAAAATTTGGTTAGGGTAGCCCAGTCCATAAAAAAATTGTTTAGTCAACTGTACAGCTTTTGTAAGTTTCATCGGTTTTGATTTTTGGTTTGTTTAGTTATTGGGTAAGGTCAGAATGTAAACGTATAAACAGTAGTAGTGCCTGCGGGCAGTTGTAATTATAATTATGTACATGTTACGAGTATTGTCATAATAATTTTTTGTATTTGTGTAGCAGCCAAAAACAATTGAACAGCAGAATCATCAGCGACTCTATATAACTACCTTTGTCTATCCATATTTGAGGAGCTGTGTATCGAGTTTAAATGCTGGCCGCCCAAGCTACCAGAGCTTATGCTGGCTTTGCCATGAGCAGCTCCTTGGTTGTTGGTTTGATTTTGAGAGCGCTCTGTTACAACTGAAGTAGTATCCATAATGTGAGCTTGCCACTTTTGTTGTCCGCGGGTGCGTTGAGGTCTCACAGTGTGACGTATTTTAACTGGAACAGGTGTTGTTGTCGTTGTTGTCTTTGTTGTAGTGCTAGTTACTTGAACACGGATATTTTGGTTGACAGATGGGGTTTTCCCTTGCAATTGGGGAAGACGCTGCTTCAGTTCCTGGAATATGTCACTTGGGAAACTGATGAAAGCCGGAACTCCAGCACCTGGAATAGGCTGGTTATGGTGTGCAAAATGAGGAAAGGGTCGACGAGTTGTTGTTGCTTGCATGAATCCTGTCTGATGCAGTGTTTCTTCTGGCATGGAAGTAGTTGTCCTATCAGTTGTCACTTGCGGGCGGGGTGGAGCCATCGTCTCGGACATGGGCATATAAGGGGGCATTCGTGATGGTGGCAGTATGTCCTCATCAACTCCATCATCATAATCCTCGTCATAAAACTCAACAGAAGTTTCCGTAGTAGTACTAGTTCTGGAGCCACTATTTTTTAGCCGGGGCAAGGCAGTAGTTGACGTTACATTTTCATATCCTTTAACAATGCGGGTCGTTGCTAAAGTGGTTGAGCGTACGGGCTCGGTGGTGACGATTGGTCTGGTTCTCAGGGGGGATCGGGTAGTTGTTGCGACTGTTGTTGTTGTGACTGATGCCGTACTGGTTACGGGACGGCGAAGAATCAAAGCATTACGCACATTACCATTCCCATCATTGCTTACCTGTTTGAAGTATTTGATTAATGGATTTACTGCGGGACTTAAACTGGCTAGATCACTTGCTTTTAGGTTTGCCATAAATTCATTAATGTTAAATTGAAAATTCGTTAAATGTGGATTCGGTGTTGCCAATGATATTGGTGACTCTGGTTTTGGCAGTGCAGTAGAACTGATTGGTTTCGTAAATGTCTGATATGACTCAGGTAAAGTTGTATTAGACGCATAAGAGATGCCCACCGGAAGACTTGAGATGTTCCGGAATGGTATTTGATGATGGAGATTAACCTGCTTGTTGTTAGACAAATCTGGCGCTGAAACAATGTTAAAGTTGGGAGTGACTTGCAATGGGGTAACTGGTGGTCGCACCTTGACTGCAGCATTCTCTATTTGATTCAGCTTGGCCGTGTTGTAAACACCTTTCATCTTTTGATTTGCAATTATATTATACTGAAAATAATTGCTTTCTGTTGTACTTGGCAGTTCTTGGCCTTGGCCAATGCTATACTGAGATATAAGTTTGACCGGATAGCTTGAATGGTTTGGCGACTGCTCCGCTTTAGTGTTGATGTTGTTGTTGTTGTTGTAAAATCCACCCATTGTACTGTACTGGGCATAGTGACCTATCGGAGTTACTTGTTGCGGTGGTTTAGATGTGCTGTAATACTCTATAGATGTTCGTGGAGTGGTTGTGTGTACTGCTAACTGAGTAGGGGCTATAGGTTGATTGTCCAAATGAAAGTAGGCAAAATTTTCAGCTTGAATTTGCTTACGACGTTCTTTTAGTACTTTCAGCTGTTGTATAAGGTAGGGCAGTAAATCGCTATTTTGTGATTGCTCCTGATAGCCTACTGATGGTCTAGAGCTCGTTGAGCTAGCTGCACCATAGTAGTTGCCAGGAATCGGTCGAAAGTCATCTTCTATCGGAGGTGGTGGTAATGACAAATTATAGCCTGTATATACCAATGTTGGCTTTTGAGCGTATGGGTAGTTCGGGGCTTGCTGCTGCTGTTGTTGTTGTTGTTGTTGTTGTTGTTGCTGCTGATGTGGGTAAGCCTTAACGCCAAGGTTCTGGCTTAATTCGTTGTAATTGTGGTTGGAGGGCGTTTGTAGATTGGGCGGAGTAAGGTACGGATTGTAGTGACCAAATGTATAACCATTTTTCTGCGTATTCAATTGATGTGCAGATGAGGAGTCAATGGATCGATAGTTATTCGTTGGCCATTTTAAAGAAGCATGCGGAAAAGGTCTTAGCTGACGAGGTCGCCGTTTCGATTCTGCTATGTCAGTATCATTCCTATCATCATTTAACTCTTCACTATCAGAGTCTGCATCTTCGTCACCGAATTGAATTTGTTTTTGGTTTAAATCATGTTTTTTTATACTATATTTCGATGAAAATTTTTGTACGTGAGTTGGTTCAGCCTCATCGAAATATTCTTGAGAGTTATTTGAGTCACTGCCCAAATTAGTGTTAGGGATGCTATCGGACTCCATAACCTCACTAGAAATATTTGAATCGTTTTGTAATTCCGCTGGTGTAGTTATCGCCAGTCCAATAACACTGCGTCGTTTGCGTCTCCTGTCTAGATCAAGTCGATTATGTGGTAGTTCAGGTTTAATTGTTATGTCGTTGTTCAAGCTTTCGCTGTTTGCGTACAGAGTTAAGCCAAAAATCATTTTTCAGTCAGTTGGTGTGTCGTTTTGAGCAAAATATAGATATAGTGCAGTATGCATTGTATGAGAAAAAAAGAGTAGTACAATGAGTTGAAGAGAATTTTAAATTTGGTATGCAGTTTTTGGAAACTATAAAAACAGTTAAGAAAAAAACTAAAGCGACGAACAATGAAGAGCTAGATAAAATCGATAATCAAAATGATACTAGACATACCTGTAAGCAGAGCCAAAAGTATATGACCCAATTTTTCCATGATTGGGTATGGCATTTATGCTAGCCTGGTGTATTATACCGTCGCGATCCCGTTGAACTTGGCTCACAGTACTCGGCTGGCCACGATAAACGCGCTGTTGTCGATCGCTTTCCTCCTCCTCAACGGGTGGTAATGATTCCTCTGCCTCGGTGTAGAGCTGGGAGTATATGAGTATAAGCAATTGGTAGGCGACAGATATTGCTATTTGCTTGTCAACCACATACCTTGGCTATTTCTTCTTGAGACTCCAAAAGCGTCTTTGTTGGTTGCCCGCGAGACGTGACTATAGGATTTGGCGGCACACGCAATTCTGGTGGCGGTGGTATATGCTGAACTTGTGCCTGAATTATCTGTGGCGGCGAGCGATGATATTGTGGTGGCACTGTGGCTGCCTTTTGGGTCGAGCCTGGGCTAGTGAATGCGGCTCCAAAACGAATGCGGCTAGGAACGTGCTGTTGATGTTGCTGCTGCTGCTGCTGTACTTTGTTACGTGGGGCGCTACCAACATCTGTCGAGCTCGCTGAAGTCCCACTATCCACTAATTCACAACCCACGTTTCGGGGCCAGTCGCAGGTCTGCAGCTCATGTGAATACATAAGACCCCCAGTACAGCTTTCAAGGAGTGCGCCGCCGAATACACAGACATAATATTGTGTGCAGTCGGTTGGATGCGGGTAGTATCCGAATTCTTCGGGACAATCAAAGTTAATACCATTTGTGCTGGTAGGCTTAACATTGGTTCCGAAGCTGCGTGAAGTGGTTAGGCGCGAAGCGCGTTTGCTTTGAGCATCAATACATCCTGTAAGGCATGGAAAAAGGAATTTGTTGACAAAACATTCTAAAGATACATTGAAATGTTTTAATCTTGGTCAGTTACCATTCCCAAATATCAAAACATACTACAAAAATACTCAATTATAGGTTGTCTTGTAGTTATAACGAATGGTAACGAACTGAACTTTCTACTACCAACTCCATAAAAATCAGGAAAATCTTAATAAAAACCTAAATTTGATTATTATTTCAAGCAATTCATGCACAATTTGAATCCAATTGAACTTTGATGCATTCAAACTTATTGCATAAAATCCGCAAGCCATTGTAAAGGCGGAACCAATTTGAATTGCTCGCCCCAACCAAAGATATTGAAATCATTGGGGCGGAAGTTGTTTTACTCTTATTACCAAACTTGTTGATCTTTTAGTAAATAAAGTGTCTTCCAAGATAATAAAGTTAGGCCAGAAGCCTTTCTGTCCTGATGTCAGTTAACCTTGGTAATAGTTTGTACTCAAATTAAGAATGTGACTCATACTTGTAGATGTATGTAGTGCTAAAATGGAGTAAATATGCCAATGACTCCATATTAGCATCAATAGCTCCTATAATATAACCTATATTGATTTAAGCAGCCAACGAGTTATGAATTTTTTCATCGCTATTACAACCTGCGAAATTTGTGCTTTTGACCAAACATGTTATTATACCTTAAGTTAAGGCTGCATAATATATTTGGCCTGTTAAAGAAACTTTTTCCCAAAACAAATTTGCATTCACTTTTTTTTGAATAAGAAGCCGTTTGAAAGGCAGACACAGTCCGTAGTTGCCAAAAAGCTTTTCAGGCATTGTTACAATAATTGACCGTAGATGAAATGTTAATTTAAAGTTGCGCTTTACTACAGTTATAGAGCAAACAATGCTGACACAGGGAGTCAAGCGTAAGCTTGAGCATGACAACTTTTTTATACTATACATTATTTCTAATACTTTTGCTTGCACGTCACATATGGCTAATCATGTCAAGGCTGTTGGAAAAGATACGATATACTTAGCATGCAGTGCAAACAGCAAACAGCACGCATCGCAATTGTGTAATTATCGCGAGAAACATTGTACGTCGTCCCGTACGCTAAATGCAACTGTATACGACAATCTTTAGTGAATGATAACATAGTACTTTATATATGTATATATTGTATGCAACTACAGAGTCTACTGCTGGCGCAAAAAGTAAGCTAATCACGTGCCAAAGGCAATTGGTCATGCAAAAGCCTAAAGCTGTGTTCACCTGGGATGACATTTGTCTTAGCAAGCGTCGACACACACACACTTGGCAACACAACAACCGTCGAATCATTGTTGCTGTTGCTGCCTGTACTTTCTGCTCCACTAAACAAAATGTGTACCTGGCCTGGCCTGGCCTTACTCAGCCAGAGCTAGAGCGTGGCTTGGTAGTTATGCAATGCTCAGTAATTCGGCCATAAGCCTGATTGGCTTTTTTTGTGAGTTTATTTGGTGCTTGTCGATTGCTACGCTTTTGCTGCTCTACTTATTGAAAAATAAGTGCAACACATTACGCGACTTTTATTGAAAGTGAACCAATACACAGCACAGACAAAAGGCAGCCCACTAAAAATCCAAACAACTTTACTTACAATATTAATTAATTTGTATAATTACTCTATTAATTAAGTAAATAGAATAACAAAACACTGATCTTAAAACAACGATAGGTGCGGTCCACTACAAAATGTGCACTTCATAGATAAATAAATAAATCATTCGTAATTTTTCGGTTCACAATCACTTGCACAATTCCATGAGAAGGCGTATTAGATACCTCAAGGCAACCTTAATTTTACTACATTTTTTGTGGTTACTATTTCTTTTGTTAGCAACATTTAAGCTGCCTTTCAATTGCTTTGCATGTGCGCAGGAAGTCGGCAGTTGGGATTTGCCTTTCTAATCGAGTGCCGTTACTGTAACTTCCTGGGTGTTAAGCCACGACAAATGCCAATTGCTAACACAGTATAACTCTCTTAAAGTATGCGACCTCTTAATACATTATCCATTACTAGTTAAAAATCAGCTAATTAAAATCTTAAGCTGATTATTGATTTGAGATCGGACACATAACTATACTTTTGCACATATTTTATTGTGGTATAAAATAATGGCATATATACAAAACAAATTCAGCCTTATTTCATTTCGATATCTAATATCTAGTATCTAGTATTGCAGCAGCGAAAAGAAAAAGTGAGAGTTATATTGGAACCCACTATTTTGTGGACCACAAACAGGAAATATGCAACTTAGTAACACTTGCCGGTTTTCTGCATAGTGCTACAGTTGCTACGGTCAGATATACTTATGCATGTATGTATGAACCCCACTTTCAATGGTTACACTTCAAAAGTAACTTAAGCGTTTTTGGCAGTTGTGCAACAAAGCTCCTGGCTAGCACTGAATCGCTTCATATTCATTCGTGTATTTGTGCAAAGTTTTTGAAGCATAGCTAACAAATACCCTATATGTTTTTGAATATTAAAACATTTGATATTTTGTACACAATTTTCTTGTTATTCCGAAATTTGAGGTTAATAAAACTACTAGCTCTTAAAAAGTTAGTTGTCATTACTGTTTCTATAGGGATTCCTGTTTATTGATTTGATTGCTCAAGCCGCATGGAATAGCCACCTGTACAAGTCTTTACATTCAGTTAAGGGGCTTGATTTTTGTGGCACGCAGCATTTGTGAAAGCTCAAGTAGTGGCGGGTATGGCAGCCCGTCGCTTTGTGTTTACTAAACTGTGACTGGCAATATGACACTTGTGGCGCATGAATTTTGATCAAATTTATAGCTTTGAAAATGTTAATTGAAAGCCAACTTTCAAATGCAGGCAATATATTGTTGTCATGTTGCCAACTGTCTGGCATCAAATTATGTAAAAGCATAAGCCTACAATAAGTGTATTAACACTGTTTTTAGAGAATTTCCTGAAAAAAATAGAATGGTTTGAGAAAATATCAGGATATATGATCATGATCTATCATGATCTATATATTACAGATAATTAAATTTGTTAAATATTCAGGAATTTATGGAATACACACAATCTAACACGTTTCGATCAAATAGTTTTTGGTTACAGTGAATGTTGCCCAGCAACGCCAGCTCAGACCGCAACAAAAAGTATAAAAACAACTACCACAAAAGTGGGTCAAACTGAGAATATTGCATAAGATGTAGACACAACACTCACCAGCATACAGACAAGCTATTTCAAATCTTGCTGCTAGTTGCAACAACTAGACCACGCGACGTCGCCATTTCAGCTAACGACAACTAAAACGACGGCGACAGCGACAGCGACAAACACAACGACATCAAAGTTTTCTGCTGTGGCGCAAAGCTCTTAGAGCGCATTATAAATGCGGGAAACCACGCCTGCTTCAAAATCGATCACTTTCGAATGGAGTCGACTCGAATCGGTTGCAACAACAGCGTTACCGTGGGCTGTAACTTGCTATATACTCGTAGTGTAGTGATTTGAGTTGGAGCAATGAGCTGCAAGCTCTAACTATTGTTTGGCTAACTTTTTGCAAGAAATGGTTAAATATATGTAGTTTAACTTTTCATTTTATTGCATCTTAGTTAGTCATCTTTAGCGATCCAATGTACATGTAGTAGGTCTTCGCCCCAATGCATTACATTTTGAGAGTTAAAGAGGTCAACGTCTCTACATAGATATAATTGCCAGTAAATCATTCATTTTCAAAAGCCAAAATTATCAAACAATCAAAAATTTACATACAGCCAACAATATCAACCCAACCGCGATGCATTTAGACTTGTACATTTTACAACATTTGCGGTACCTTGCCTATGACGCTCATTTCTAAGTTCACTTAAGTTTAAAAGAAAAACGCCCATTGACTGCAGCTGCAGAGGTCAAGGTACTCATATTTGTTTGAGATGTATGCGGCTATCTTCGTTAGAGCACCTCACGGTTAATGTTGCCAATCTCAAGTCAAGATAGTTGTACAATGTATTGCTGTATTTCGTGTTGCCCTTATTATTGCTATTTGTTTGAAATGCCGGATGCAGTAGTACTGGTAGTGTACGCATTTATGTATGTAGTCCATTGTACTTATACATACATATAGGAGAGAGCTTAATATAAATTCATACGTTAAATTATGCCTTGTATTGGGGAAAAGTTTTTTCAAAATTTGTAAAAAATTACAAAAATGTTTTAGGGTAATTATTTTATCTTTGAAAGATGTAGAAGCCTCATCAGTTGCTTTTGACTCTCTGTTGACATATTGTATCTTTAGGTTCTATATGCAAATCTTTTTTACTTTCTAATTGGCATTAATTAAAATTGGCACAAGACTTACATCAACTTGAGATAAATTTCCGTTTGAGTCTGAAATGTAAATGTTGCACTGCAAGTTTTCGCTATGAATGCACTTTAGATTAGGATTTCGCAGCTTACCTTTATATATAACCAATGACAACAGGTTAATCCACTCCTTAACTTAAATACCAAAAGTCAAACAAATCTGATATAATTATCCACCTATTAGGTGCTTGAGATTTATAAAAAATTAGAAACCATTAACCCAATAAGGCCACGCCCAACCTGATTTAGGCAAGAAAAAGAAACAATTGAAGCACATTTTGTAAACCATCAAGTGTTTGCATATATGTATACTGTATGCAGTGCTCGGCAAGTTTAATCATTTAAGGCTTGTTTGTTTTCTGATATTTTTATTTAAATTACGAGTATGTTCACTATGCCCTGAGGAATTATAGCCCTGCAGTTAATTGTGTAAATTGAATTGATTAATACAGCATACAAATTGTTTTATCGTCTTCTCATTCTAGAACACCAACAATTATTGCCTCATAACAAGGTTTACTGAGTTACTTAGGTACAAAATAAATGTTTGCAGGTATACAGCGCATACACTTTTATGTATGGCTTTTGTATGTATTCGAATGTAGTATGTAATAATCAAAAAATGCGCTGTCTTGGCATTAGAATTCAAAAGTGAACGGAGTTCACTCAACTGTGTCCGGTCTTGCGCTGTGAATTTAGGTGCCACAGCATATTTTGGGTGTGCCATTTGCAAACAATTGCGATTCAAATCTGTAGCACAATCAAAAAGTGTGCGGTATAAGCGCCAATAAGAAACTGTGATCGACTGTGGAAATACTACATGTTGTTTTTCTGCAATTTCGATCGCTAGCTAGTTAACGGAATAGTTTAAACTAAAACGCGCTAGCTCCAAGCAAATCAAATTACATTTTAATTACGTACATTTAATTCAGTTTACGTTCTCGAGACAAGAGAGAAAAGTATTCAGGGTCGCTCTACGCCTCAGCATGGCAACCAACAACCATAAAAGTCGAAGAGTCGAGACAGCTGTTGCCCAAGAGGCTAACGCCAACATGTTCATAATACATATAAATAATTGTTTCATTAACTATTGCAGTCATATCTGCATTAGGCGGCAGTAATGGATCTTATTCATAGAGTCGAGAAAATAGATAAGTAGAATAGAAGCTTTTCTTAATGAAATAGGCAATAATTATAACAATCTAAAATAGTATTATATATTTCTGTGTTCATTCGTTATTTTGTCTTTTAAAAAGGTTCTCACATTTAAAGCCATTCTTATATAGGGTATGAGAATCATACTCCATTTTTAAAGATTCAATTGTAATCATTGTTCAATTTAACATAACAATTGTTTGGCATTAAAGCATGTTAAATCCCACACTAATTTTTGCAGCTGAGACATTTCAGAGTGCTGACTGAGTTCGTTCCCATGCTTACGTAAGCCTTAGGAGTGGCCAACTATACCATGTAGCAGCCGTATTTCATAAATATAGAGCACAACGACTGCAACAACTAATGCTGTTACCAGTTTTCATGACTATCATTGGTTGCGAGCGAAATCCTTGAAACACACAGTAATAATAATGTTAATTAAATTAACCGGCGCAGAAAAGCTAAGCTTTAGTCCGAACAAAGGTGGTAGAACGAATAATAGACATATGAATTAAGCACTCCCAATAAATATCTATTCAATTTCTACACAGTCATAATTACAAGGTTTATGAATAGCTATTATATGTGTCAAAGGGAAACGTATAGTATGTTACAGGCAGAAGAAGGCATTTTCGATATATACACTACATATATATATGTTAGTATTACTTTGGTATATTTTTAGCATTTTTATGGTATATTATTTTAGTATGATTAACTCATTGGTACGAATAATTGAATAAACATCATATATTATACCCACATACGAAATCTTAGTATAGCAAACACCTCTGAGCGGTACATATGTCTTTAGTTAACATCCGAATATGGCCTTCACCTTTTCATTAGCCAGTAAGCCAAGAGAAATACTTTACATGAAATTAAACATGTAATCGATACGATCGGCTACAAAAACAATCGGGGTCATTGCAATAACGAGCTATTAAATTAAACCAAAATCTGCAAGTAGTTATGCGTTTGATATTTTCAATGCTGCTACTAGGTTTTCTCAATAATATATACATACATAGTATACATACATACTCACATATACATAAATGTTTATACAAATATATACTATCTTAAAGCTGAAAGTGGATGCCGACGGGTGAATTTGAAGTGAAAAATGTTGTATGGTCGATGGCCGGCAAAAGCATGTAGTAAACAAGCTGTGCCTGCTTACTTGGGTTTCCCGTTAAACTTGAACAAACGTTATGCAGTTTAAAAACCAAAAAATGTTATTGCCAACAATAATTACGAACCACACATTTGGATAAAAACTTTAACGTGTTAAAACAAAATTACAGTCATGTATACAGCACTTAAATGTGGATTAAATGCTTTTAAATTCAAGAATTAAGTCAAAAAGCTCGTAGATGTTGCCATGGCTTACAAAGCGACTTTTCTTGTACAGCTTTGAGTTTAGGTTTACGCAAATTACTCTTTATTTGTGTAAACATTTCAGTAAACAGTAAATAAAACAAACTGTTTGCTTAAACAGCAGAAATAGAGTAAAGTCGTTTTAATTAAAAAGGGACTTCAAATTTGCGTTATTTTCACGTTGCCAAATAATTAACGATCTTTGTTACGAAAATTGCTTTACGCTTAGGAAATACTTTTTAAAATATCCATTAACCTAGTAAATCCAAGTTACATCATACGCGTATACTGGAATTTAAGCGTATTATAAATATATCTGTGCTTGCATTCGCTCAAACTTCATTAACAGCATTTAAGCAAACTGTTTAATTGGCAAAACAAATATGATATACAGATATATAGTCCGCAACTGAAGCTATCAAATGTATACAGATAATATGAAAATTAATTTTATTAGGCGCTATACACAGCAGCAACAAAATATAATAATTTTAGTAACAAAAGAAACTATTAGCAAATATATTTTCAGCAAAAATGCGTCGTAAAAAAATATTATTTTCTTAATATTGTACAGATTGATTGAAAAACGAGCCAGACAGGTGTGTGAAAAAGCAAAGTCAAGGCTTAAAGTCGTCAAGTTTTAACAGAAGAGAGGGGTTATTTGAGGTTGGGAGTTGAAGTCGGAAGTTTCTATGTTATATCTCTTTACGATTTTGACGGACAATTTTTAAGCATTTACATATACACACGCATATGTTTATATGGAAATACTTAAAAATATTGAATACAAGATTGGTGATTATTAAGTTATTTTACCTGTATAACTAAGCAAATGTTTGTCTCCCTGAGAATATTTTGTATTTGTTTTTGTTTTAGTGTGTTACTTTTATACCCGCAACCCATAGGGTAGAAGGGTATTATAACTTTAAGCAGGCAGTAAATGTATGTAAAAGGCAGAGGAGTTATCTTCGACCGTATAAGGAATATATATTCTTGATTAGCTCAACTACCGAGACGATATAGCCATGTCCAATGAACACCATGTCTGTATGAACACCTAGATCTCAGAGACTATAGGAGATAGAGATCACTTCCGCCGCCGCACGTCAATGAAAAATCGAAAATTTGAGATACACAATAATACACAATACTTTTGTATGGGCAAAAATTCTACTTTCTTACTTAGGGGTCTTAGTTGCTTTGGCTGACGATCTGGTATATTTAGCACTCCATGGTATATTTTGAATGTTTCATACCGCATTGTTTTGCTTTTATTCACAATAGGCAGAGGTATCTCACAGTCGAGCACCTTCGACTGTTGCTTTCTTACTTGTTGTTAATTATTCGATGACTAATAACATGTTTCGCAGAAAGATTGTCTAAGCGGATATCATTTGTTAAAAAAATTGTTGTCTCGAATATTTATCCGGTTTTTGTGATTGTGAATGTCAATCTTAAATTTTGAAGACTTGTTGGTTAAATAAAAAATCCATAGGGCTATTTTTTTTTATTATGAACGCATACAGAAAAATATGAAGGTCTTGAATTAAGTAAACTTTATAATACGAGTATATATAAAGTTTTGCGATTAATCAAAAAATAGTGTATCAAATGCACACGAGAATAAAATGACAATACTTGCACTTTGTCGAAGAAAAGTGTTATTTCGACGCTGTTCACATACCAGTGCATCCACGCAAGATGTTCAAACAAATTATCTGAGCAATATCTACCATTTTGAGTCATGTTTTGCTAAGTTTGCGCTTGAATGTCAGGGTACGAAAAGAGCAACATACTCGTAAGTGACGGGGATAGTCAAGAATGAACATGTTCAAAATTATTGCTAGCATGTAATCTGGACAAAGGTATCTCTCCAAGTGCAAGAAGGCGTGCTGAAGGCAGCGGCTGGCAGATCTGTAGGGGTATTCAAACTGACTGGTTTGGCTTGTCGGCGACTGTCACTATTGTTGTGATGAAGTACTTACATTACCAGCAAATCCTACGTATCCACGATGACTCGCAGTACACATACATCGCCCTTTGCCAAGATTATACAAATTTATTGCATTTTTAAGCTTTATTTGTACACACATATGTTCATATGTATGTATGTATATGTTTCAATTTTGTCACCGCTTACATTGTATGCTAAACTCATAATGTATCTTTGTACTTTCGGTCAGAACGTAGTTTTTTGTTATGTGAAAAAATTGGTTTCTCGAATTTCTGTAGAAGATAGACCAGTGTCGATTTCTAATTTTTAATGAAAATAAATTTAGTGTGACTTAAAACTCATAATAATAATATTTATTATTTTTGCTCAGAATATAAATCTTTTTTGCATTTGAAAATGATTCAATAAGAGTTGCATACCTTGAACTAAACGTGACAGTGTGTAAGTTGTGTGGTTTGCACGGCAAACAATCACCAAAAACTGTTATTGCAAGTATAGATTTGCCACTGCGTTAGTGCTTGTCTGGCCAGTGCCAGTAAAACCGCATCAATAAATTCATTTTATAATAAAAAAGCTCAAGCTTCGCTTCGCTCCTAAACATAATGTCATCAAACTGAGCGCTGTAATCACAACCAGTTACTAAATGTATTTTGCGGTTCGTCTCCCTCGTCACCTTGGGCGGCATTGAAAGTGTACGGGCCCCCATCAGGTTCCTGCTGTGATTAACAGAATTGACGTTGCTGCAACGCTGTAAACCATTAACTAAAAACACGAATGACTGCATCAGGCAACTGGCTTATATGGCAATTACAAGAAAATCACAAACTTCGACCGGCAGTGTACTGATAAAGACCTAGAGTTGAACTATGCAATGTTAATAAACGGTTGATGACCCCAGCCCATGATCTGACATAATTTCGATACTGCATTGCCTATTACTATAGCCACGATTGGTTGACCGGACAATCGAAGCTCTTTGGATGATTAATCGTTTGCTGAATGTTGAAAGCCTAACGCACAATCAGTTCACCTAGCAGCTCATTACAATTGCCCACCCAATGGAGCACCAAACTGAGAGATAGTATCTTATATAATATAATCTACTCTAGCAACATTCATCGATAAATACGAGTATGTTGTCACTGCAAAGCTGTCGTACGATTAGCTAAAGTTACTTCATATATTCATATGTGCATTCGTATACAAATCAACAATATTAAATATATGTTGTAAGTGAAAGTGAAAGGCTAGCACCATACACTACATACCGCTGCATTCGAAACTATTTGAAATATTGTAAGCTGTTGAGAGTTTTTTTTTTTTTTTTTTGCTTTCGAAGAAGCAATTACGACCTGAAATTGAAAACTTGCCCTTGGCAACCTTACTATGTTTGACTTCCCATCGTTAAAATGACAACAATAACGAAAATAAACGCGTCAAGGTTATTGAACATCTGCAAAATCCAGTTTATCAATAATCGACGTGTAGAGCCTTTAAAATTAACAAACCCTGTCCTGAGCATCTTTTGTGAATACTACCGCTATGTCTATACTCATCTGCAATACATATGAGTATAGAAGCTACATAATTCTAACTATTTCTAAAATAAAGTTGAGTTTTATACTGAGTCGTATATAGCCAAGTATCATTAACGTAAAAAATGTTGTATGTATTGATTCACGTTCTCTCTTCTCTGTTCTCTTTAATATCGTACGTTGTTGATCTGCCATGCCTTTTAAATTCGACTGTGTCCTTGCCGCATTTTCACGCCCAAGACCCATGACGCTATTGAAATCATTTAGCATGACTGCCTTTCTAAATTACTGACTTAATATTTATATATATGCAGTAGCAACCTTGAAATTACAGCAATGAAATTACTTCGAGTGCAAGACATAATACATAACCTAGGTTCTTATAAGTTTTTATAAGCAGCAGCTCTAAAGGCTGAAGACTATTTAAAAATATTTGCTGTTAATACTAAAGTGAATAGTGAATCTGTATAGTCGTATAAGCAGAGTCGAATATGTATATTTTATCAGAACAATTGATAGATTTATATGTGGTGATAAATAACAATTGCCCTACTCTAGGTATACATCTATCATACAACGGAACATTTGTCTTTCAAAAATATTATGAAAGGCGTTAAAGAATGTTGGGTTCCCAGTCAATTCAATCAATTATAAAGGCACAGTGTGGAGTCGGCTGTCCAAGTGATATTGTGTTACGAATGCCCATCGGCGTTGCTGGTGATTGTATGTATGTTTGAAGCAACGAGCCGTAAATGTGAAACGCGCATAAAATAATCATAAAAATTAAGAGTTTTACGCAATCTTCAGCAGGCATTCAACCATTAGCTTTCAAACATGAGTGAAAAAAGAGAGCAGTCTGGAGACAGGTGTTAGAGTGTAAAGTGGAGCAGTTGTGCCAGTCAAGGTAACTTGCTGTTGTTATTTCATGATTCAAGTTATAGAGACGTCAAAAGTTTTTATATATTGCTTAGGTATGTTGTTATAGCACTGGTTACGCATTGAAAATGGTTTTGTTTGCAGACAGTAAGTAAATTCGAACGCGTTGTATTTGTATCTACGATTTAATGGTAAAATGAAAATAAAATAAATGTAATTCAAGGTTATTTAAAATATTAACAAGATGTTTTAACACTTTGAAAGAATTTATATTAGATAGTTGTAATAACTTTAATCTAGCTAAAAAGGCGTTGCTCTATTGAACTATTGATAAATTTTATAATACAATTTACACTTCTATCACTGTTGAAAGGTAAAAAGTCATAGACCCTTTCTTAACATCACAAGTAATTTCACTAAATATGGTACGTGCATGCGATTGAACATGTATAACATGCGCATTTTTATGAATCTTCGTAGTGCATTTGAGTAGTTCGTTGCCTAAGTCTTTTGTTATGCCTTGTTGCCAGTGGGAAAAAACGAAAGTGTACAGTGGCTACTTGCACTGTAAGCGATGTTACGACATAAACTCGTATCTACATACATATGTATGTCTGAATAAATTCAGCTCTCACATTATTACACTTTAAATAAAAACAAAGAGTAAGTCTGGAGAAGGCGGATTGTCAACTAATCTTATAATTTAATAATGCCCTTCCGCATGCTACAACCGTTTCGCACGGTGTTCGTTAACACTATCTCCATATTGTTTTGTTTTCGAAATAAAGATTCAAAAGATCAGTACTGATTTGGCATTGACTTTTATTCAAAAACAGATAACTGATAGACATATTTTCAAGCTCGTATTATTAAGAAAGAAGCCATCATTCTTGAATACGATTCAACATTTATTTATTTTCATAAACGCGACAACATTTAATAGTTTGTTGTCGTGTATTGGATTGCTTACCGCATTTAACGTTGTCAAAAAAGCCAAAGTTGATTCAAGCGTAACGAAGTGGAAAGTTTGTCACTTTTAATGGATGATTTTAATGCGATTTATTTACTAGCTAATTTTCTTATAATTTATGTACATACAATTTAATTTTACATTTATTTTTGTCGCCTTATTTCATAGTATCATTAGAGGCAAGAAAGCTAGATATCTTGCTGATGTGGAGATTTATACTGATGTCGGTGTAGTTATGCATGTTTCATTTCTCGGATCTATGATTGTAAAATTGTAAAAAGGTCTAAATATTGTTTCACCATGGAGGAAAGACTTCGACTAGGTACCTCTATCAAAACATTACCACCTTTTAATTCGATTGCTGGAAAATTGCTTGGTGACTGGGTTATCTAACTTTAGTGATCCTAGCGCTTTTAATTTTGGTGCCACCAATAGCTACCCAAAACAATAATGTTTTCAAAAGTAAGACTCGAGCATTGTGAATAGGGCTGACAGCTGCTCATTATATGGTCGCACTTTCATTTCTCTTAGGGAAACGGAAATTTGAATAATTATCAGTAATGCGAAACTTGATAGCACGTACTTTGCATAATAATAATAATAATAATACGTATAAGTAACTGAATCGTATGCATACGACAACTTGTGGGTTACCTATGCAATTGCTGTGCTGTAATTATATACACACGCTTTTAACTTCAGTACTCGCGTGCTTGGACAATGCCTCTTCCGATCATTGTATTTTGATTAGCGATACATAAAGTCCACAAACGTAAATTCCGTTTGTATGTATATACATATTGTATTTGGGATTAAAATTTACAAATAAGCTTACAAGTGCTTATAGGTACTAGTAGCCAGTAAAAAACGAAAGTGAAATACAAATTATTTGCTTACTAAAAACCACAAATGAGACCTTTAATGTAGGCAATTCAAACGGAAAAGAATCGAAAAATGCCATATTTTACAGTAGTTTTGTCAGCATGTGTTTTTATTAGAACATAGAATGGACTTAAAACTTGCAACCAACAATTCTAACCAATATTTAAATTGTCATATTGTAGAGATCAAGTTCGGGTTTGAAATCCCGCAATAAATTAAAATTTTGGATTTTTAATTTGTTGGTATTTTTTGCATAATTGTAACTTAAGTATAACCAATAAGTGTGTTGTGTTTGCAAATATTAACAGTTATTATAACCGCAATTTATTTGATGGCAAATATATATTCATACACTCTCTTATGAAAACACTAACTCCATTCATTCATGCCACTCGAGTCACTGCGTGGAATGCAATTAATGTCTATGTCATAAGCAAACTGATTGGCATAGCTTACATAAGTCATGGATACTATATACATACATTGCATGTACATCGTGCGTTTCGCTTGGTGGACAAAGCATGATGACCAATCGTTTTGAATGCTTGTTATGCTAGAAATTGATTGTGGTTCATTATTTGTTACTTGAATTTATGTGTCTTAAATGAATTTATCAAATAATCGAAGTAATGCACACCATATTTCAATATAATCTGTGAGCAAATGATCAAGAGCTTTCTTTAGTTTGATTAATTAATTTTTTAAATATGAGGTAATAAAAAGTAATCTTTTGTGGTGTTAATATCGTATATATATATATATGTATATACGCATTCATAAAAACGGGTTATTTAAAAAAACTCAGCCCGATCAATATATTTAGGCTTATATGAATTTGCATATAAAAGATAAGCAGTAAATAAAGCGAATAATCGCCATTCATCTAATATTCCTTAATTTTTATTAATAGTTGAGGAGTAGCTTCAATTGAATATGTATGTTCTTCTAAGATAAAGTATTTATAATGAATACTCGCTTTACCGTATAATTCAAGAAAACATTCTAACAACCGTTAGCAATAATATTTTAATTTTTCTTAGATATAACTGTTTATAAATAACTGTGAACAAATTAACATTGAACATGAAAATAAAAAAGTCAAATATAGACAATGATGTGCTAAAATTAATAGCTTCACATGAATGTATTGTATATAAAACAACATCAAACTTCGTTCAAGCCTTGTATATCGTGAATTTTACTTAAATCCAAACAAGTTTTGGTTGTTCATAATTTCTTAGACAGAAACGAAAAACACATCCATAATAATAACGTTCAAATAGTTGGCGTATCCAACTTGCTGCCAAAAATATACATACACACAAAATTTACATTTTTCTAAAGAATAATAATTATTATTCATTGCTCGTCTGAACTATTTGACAGTAAAAGTTGTATATGATCTGAGCACTTTCTTAATATGAAAATCTGGAGAAGTGACCTAAACATCTTCTTTTATCATAACCAACCGACCCACTATTATTTTTCTGTGTATAGCAAATACCAAAAGCTTCTTTTAACATATTTGTATTCTACTTTATGCGTTGCAAATAGATAAGTGTTTGCATAAGTCTTAAGAAAATTCCAGTTTCGCAATCGGTTAACGAGCTCCTAGAACTTTATGTTCAAATCATTCTAATGTTACTTTCATAAGAGTTTCTTTCTCGCTGAAATAACTATGCAAGTAAAATTAAAGACGAACTCACCTGTTTCGAATAAGAAAAGATATAATCCCAGAAACCAGTATAAGCTTTGACGCTGTGTTGAAAACTCCATGTTGCTCTTGTTATTGCGCGTCACTGTAACTGTAACTGTAAATTTTCTTGTAGTTGCATTTACGTTTTCAGCTTAATTCGCAGAATTTGAAATACAAAAATACAAGCATAGACTGACAGCAGCATGGCAACAGCAGCAGCAGCAGCAGCAGCCTAAAAAGCCAGTCTCTACTTTGAACAAAAGTAGATATCTAAACATACCAACGTATGTATGTATGTATGTATGTATGAACGTAATACACATGCAAGTAAGAAAACAATGTCGCAATTTTTCAATTTAGATTTTTTTCGAACTCAAGCTTTTGTTTTCGGTTTTACTCGAATTGTTGGCGATTTTCTTGGCTTTTGTTACTGCACTTTATTTCAGTTTTGTTTCTATTTGCCCGTAGTTGCTCAGTTATTGCTGTCGTAGCTGCTGGTTGCTCTCTATTATGCACACTTTCGTCAAAGTTTGTGGCACACAGTCAAATTCACACATACACACACTCATATTGCAACATTCACGTTATACCTTTTGTTTCGAGAAACAATTTATTCTGATTTCTTGACTATGTTGCAATGACAATTGCCACGAAAATTATATTAAACAACACACACTGCACAACAATTGAATTAGCATTAGCCTTGTTGGTATATGTATATTGGTAGATTTGTCGTTTAGAGACCACATTTGAATTTTCCACGCGTTTTAGGCTGGTGCTCAAGTCAATGTTTAGAGAAGAAAATACGAAGCGAACTGCGATAAATAAACAAACAGCAAGAGTTGAGTTTTCGTTTTTGTTTATGTTTTTTTTTTTTTTAGCAAAACTTTCTTTTCGATGTAAAGCCAGTCTATCATCGTTTGGTATTGCTTTTTTTCGCGCACACATGCGCGTTTCTTGAACTATAAAATGCAGTTGAGGCTGCTTTCTACATATGTATATGTGGATTCGATGTATGCAATATTCACGATTTGAAAATCTCAAAACATTGTAGTTTATAAAGCACTTTTATGTTTTTTATTGTTTTCTTATGCTTAAAAGCAATTATCTATCTTGACGAAGTTCTTATACCCTAAGTAATTGCAGTACCAATTCTCTCACTCAAAACGCTTCTTACCGTGAGCTCAAGCGAACAACACGTCCTAATCGAAACAGCTAAGCAACACGACTGTGCCCAGCAAGTGCTCGAAGTCAGTCAGCTGCGCCAGGTTTCGATGCCAAGCTTGAGTTTAAGCTTACAGTGGCGCAGTTGCTGCTGCTGTTGGTTTCGTTGTGGCTTGTGGCTGTGGCTGTGGACGAGGCCGATTATTTTGTTTGTATCTCTTAAGTTTTTGAAAGTAAGAGTAAAACGGGTCTCATTCACAAAAGCTTCAATGGTTATGGCTTATCGTTTCTCTTAAGTTAAGCTTAACAGACTCAAGACTTTGAAACAAGCGGCCTGCAAGCATAAAACAATTACCATTCTGTATAGTATATACGCAAATATATGTCTAGTAGCAAAATAAATACAGTTGAAGTTCCTTATTGCATTAAATTGAAATTCTTATTGCTAGTTAATGAAATCATAATCAAAATTATAAAAACGCATATTTTCTATTACAAGTTTTTCAAAACTAATTATTTTCGCACAAGAATTTGTAAAGTGCGATATATTTAATGCACTAAATATAGCAGTTAAATTAAACTTTCATTCAGCAGTTTATGATAAATGACTTAAGTCTTTATGTTCATCATTTTTCAGTTACGAAGACATTCGGTTAGACACAAAGTGCAGTTATACAAATATGCCACATTTTCGCCAGATACCTTTCAAGCTTAATGCGCAATTTTATAAGCAAATTATTTTAATGTACTGTAATGTCTTAATTGAAAAAAACATCAGTTGGCTCTGCAAACAATTTTAAGTAGTTACAACTATTGTCGACATTTTCAAATCAACTTGGCATTGCAAAAAAATGCAGACAGTGCCCCTTAAATATTTGTCATTAAAGTCGTTAAATAAGGTACACATTTTTTTTTGTTTTGTATATATGTAAACATGAACATCAAAATTGTGTGGAAAAATATTTATGTTGATTGTTGTTTCACTAGAATACGATACCCACTAAAATTAAATTTTAACTTTTTAAATATTAGAATATAATTCATGATTCGCGTGAACCTCTGCCAAACCTTTTCGCACGGTTTAAGCCTTGCCTATAAACACCTGTAAAATTAAAGATTACATACCTGAGTGTCGTATAGTATAAATTAGAGTGACGAATTCGATTTCTTTGCTGTTGCTCCGTTGGGAAATAGAGCGCGAAATTCGATGACTTTGTGATGAAATAATGCGACATATAAAAGTCCTTGGCAAACAAACATTAAAATACCCAATCAATTTAATTATACATTACGCATTGACAAAAGTGCCAACAATGTAAATACATGTATACATATACATCATATATATTATATATATGTATATATATACAAAGGTGAAAAAGTCAACCTTGATAGCTTCCCTATAAATAATTATATTCACCAGTCAGTATGGTAAGTCTAAAAACAAACATTAACGGACTAACACTACCAAATCTACATTTGTAACGGCCTTCATACCAGCCAGTCATTGTATCTACTTATTGTGGTCGAAATACAGATCTATTGTACTCGGCGGCTGAAAATGGGAGTGCTGCATTTAAAAAGCTCATGATACAATGGCCATGGGAAATTATTAAGCTTTTGGTGCAATATGCCAACAACTTTTTACATACTGCCACCAATCCACAAAACCTTATGCTCGAACCTTCATTCCTTCCATTTTAAAATTAATATAATGAGAAATTCTCAAGCGAAAGCGATGGTAATAACATCAAGGGATAAAGGCTTGCCACAAATAAAATGTATGTTAAGTTAGCGAAAAGCAGACACTAGTATTTCCTTTTCTTATATTAGACGCACCCACTCACCAAGGTAGCTAGACTCCATAAACGTAGCCAACGACTCAAAATCAGAACAGTGACAGAAAATACAGCAACAATGTGAATGTACTCGTAAGGCAACAAAGGCAGCAAGCAACCGACTTGCTGACCTTCTCGACACCGCCGTGGAGTGACGGTTTTGCAATAATCGACCGACCACTCAACTTCTGGGCGGCTTCTCAACGATACAATTGCTGAACAACCATACTAGCTTATGCATATGGGAGCAGGCGAACAAGCACGACCGCACTATTTAAATTGTAGTAACCAGCAACTAGAATTTACGACAACAGGCTAGTACAAAACAGATACTCAATAGCAGAATGTGATGCCAACTGCACTACAAAGTCTGCTGGCTGATTAACCACGCCTTACCTTGATTCAATTGCTTAATTTAATTTCGTCGTCATGACTTAAACAGCATAAATGCACTTATATACATTAAAAATTATATAAGAATTAAAAATTATATAAATAATATATTAAATTACTAATTAAAATATATTCCAAAAGAGTTTGAGAATGTTTTCATAAATATTTCCGAGAGCAATATTGAACACCCTGTACACGTACACCAGTAAGTTAATAAAATGGTCACACATTGCAGCTCATTGTAGAAATACTTTATACTCAACGTTATAGGTTGAATAAACCGGATTAAAAACAAAACTGTAGCAAATGTTAGTGTAAAGTAAAAAATACAACTATTCTGATTTCAGCACGCTTAAAGTTAATAAACTCAAGGTCTCTGGTAAAGTCAAACTTAGAGACAACAAACCTAAAGTTAAAAGACTTTTTGAAACAAGCTTTAGAACCCAGAAAATCTATCCTGTTAAACAGTTGAAAATACGGAAGTTACTCAGTTTGTTCTCTAATTTGAAACATCAATACTTCCTGGGCTGGTATGCAGTATTTCTGGTTAATTGTTGACATTAATTGAGTATCTTATTGGGTGGAGTGGATATTAACAGTAAAAATAAAACTATAATTCTTCTCTGGTAGAGCATGCACTGCAATCAGTCACTGTGGATTAAGCGTTCACCATATTACCAGAGGCATTTTACAAAAGATAGATTTAACTTATGCTCTCGAAATGCAATGCAAAACCATTTACATAATATTTATGCTGTACTCGTCTCGCCATAATGCTACATTTGGAGCAAATTCGTGTATTGCGACCGCAGCTAAATACGCGAAAGGTAAACACGACTTGAGCACCAATACTATCAATAAAACAACTGGTCATAGAAATAACTAGATGCATGACTATGCTAGTATGAGTCTCTTATATTGTTGAAATGCAAGGGAATCAAAAGATGTTGGACATAAAATACGCGATATCGTTGCATTGTACTCAAAATAATTTAGTTCAAAATAAACTTCAAAACTCATAAAAAACATAACAAAATTTTCTTTAAGGATTGATGTACATATATGTTTACATATACATATCCATGAATATAAAAATAAAAAAAAGTAGAACCATTTTTTGGTGTCCAGTCTTTGATGGCTTTGTGCCGTTGTGGCCTTAAGTCTGTTTTCTTATTTAAATTAGACATTTCATAGCTTAGAAGCACACAGTTTAAAACAGATTTGCGATCCCTTTAATAATTAGCTATTATCCGTTCTAAATTGAATTCATGGATTATGCACTGTAATAACAGGAGCGATATATTATATATGTTATTTATATATATTATATGTATATATATATAATGTTTTTGTTATTTATGTCTATTATTTGCAAAGTTATATTATATATATTTTCATACTTTCTAAAATATTAATTTACTTCAATTGGATTTTTTTCAGATTCAGTCTACAAGCCTTTTAGTAGAGCCAAAGTAGTAAGTACAAGTAATAATTTATCACCTCCAATACTTATAACTTACATTTTTAAATATATTCTTAAATATAATCTATATACAATTTGTTTACATACATACGTATGTTGGTATGTTTATCTCGAATTCATCGCAGCCTCAAAGTATACAATGGTTTTTAAAAATATAAAAAGATTATTACATTTTAATACCAAGCTACCGCCTTTGATTAACTACTATATTATTTCAAGGAGTGATTCAAAGCACTTGCGCTCTTTACAAAAAAACATTCAAATGCAATAACAATCGCAGGGATTATGAAAAATAAGGTGATTGGTATATTTCATTTTTTTTTTGGTTTTACTCATTAGCATTAGTATGTTATTTAGGACAGTCGCAAATTTAATTTATAATATTTTTTTATATATAATAATTTTTACCCAATACAAGTATGAAAGAAAACATATATCAATGATATTGACAGGAGCTCGTGGGTTCATAATAACTGTTGCATACTTTCGTCCGATAATTAAAACAGTCCCTTGAATTGTTAAAAGCACAACGCAATTAAATTTGATCATTTTATGGACTTTATGAACTTCAATGAGATGAACTTGTTACCTACTTCTCTTTTTTGTAATAGATATGAAGTATAGCTAAACTCATTACATTTTTAATAATTAACATAAATACAATTATTACTATTTACGAATAATATATTAATGTAAATATTAAAATTTTAAAAAATATGTACATATTTGCAAAGAATTAATATATATTCTGATGTTTGTATGTCTGTGTATACTATAATACTAGCCGACTTTACTTGGTTTTGTTTAGCTACTAAAAGCTGCATACATATGTAGATCCCTAAAAAGTCACTATAATTTTATTTGTACATACCGCTAAAAGTTTTAAAACTCATGTATAAACATATAAGCATACATATTTATAAATTTATGTTACGCGCAAATTCCATTTATAATTCATATAACAATATGCATGTATATAATATCAACATATGTACACACATATCTATATTTGCGCCATTCTTTTTATTTGCTATACCCAACTGATCCCCAAAACATCGCTATACAAACTGTAACATACATACAAAAATTTGTAGACACATTTTTAAACGTGTCACACAAATATACAATATGTATATAGACCTTACATGCATACTTACACACTTATGTATGTATATATGTGTGTGCATACGTATGCATGTTCATACATACATACATATGTGTATGCACATATTTTGAATGTTAATTAACAATTAATGTGTTTACACATAAATATAAATAAATAGGTACTTTTAAAACATAATACAAGGAGTTAGTTATTTGAAAATGAAAATAATAATACAGCAATACTTCTATATTAGTTAAATATAGAAAGCTACAAAAGGAATACTACACAAATTAACTAAAAGAGTACAATGGTATTGGTGAATGTTGGTGTGACACGAAAAAGCAAAGAGAAACAAATAAAGATCACGCATATACATTCACATGTTCACATAAGCTCTATGCACACATACATATGTAGCTTACGAACGGCGTATGCAAGAGAAATTCGAACGAAACAAAATGCGAGTGAACAAGTTTTATTATAAAAAGAAAACCCCCACAAAATACGAACATATATACATACATACATACATATGTGTACACAGCCAGAGCGGAGAAGCACAAGCAACACATGAATGCATAGAGACGTACGTATTATACGAATACTTACATGCATTTGTATACACGGATAGTGCGAACACATACAATGGAAAACTGGCTGTACGCCATCAAACTGTCTACACACAAGCATAGAAACTCACCCATACAAGAGCAAATGCAAAATGTTTATGAATACGAAGAGCGGCACAAAATAAATATGTATTGTGTGTGTATGTAATAAAAACAACAGTCAGACACGCACTCATACTCATACAATCAGCGACACAACGCAAAGCGTGAACAACAAAAACAGCGTGGATTGCAATACGCGAGTGTGAATGTATGTGAAGCAAGCCGTCGATAGAGTATATGTATGTGTTTTTTTCAGTTTTCTTTCAGTTTCTTTTCGTTCATTCGTCGCAGCGCAAGTGTTGGTGAAATTCGTTTATTGCTTAGCTTTATATGTACAAAGGACAGAAGGAACAAGTTGCAAATCTTGTCAATTACGTTTTAGTACAAAAACACTATACACAAAAAACTTAAACCGAATAATAAACAAGTCGTGAATTGAATTGCTAACATTGCTTTAAGAAAAAGAAAAAAACGACGCTCTCTCCTTTTCTCTCTCTTTCTCCTTTGATCGTCGGGTATATGTACACATATGTACATACATATGTGCGCTGTGCTATGATTATTGTTATATTTTGTCGCTTTTTGCTTGGCCTCTTCCACTCTATGCCGTTCGCGACTTTCACGAAATTTTAAAAGTTTAACAAAAATAAAAGTAAAAAAAAACTATAGTAAACAAGGCAAGCCACATTGCAGTACGGGACGAGTATGCAAACATGAGCATATGCAATGCATACATATGTGTGTGTGTCTGTGCAAATTAATGACATCGAAGCCAATGCAAAGCAAGCGTGCGTGAATCGGGTGCAATGAAATGTGTTTGGCGGACTCGCAGTGTTTTCTTTAAAGTGCAGTTAAAAATAAATACATACATACACTTGCACATGTTTAATGTATAGATACGCATTTATATGTAAATTTATTAGATTTGTTTTTCAAAAGAATTAGCAAATATAATACCATAATTCAGGTAAGCCGAAATGTATTTTTTTTTTTTTTAATATATTTGAATCTACAATATTTTTCTTTTTAGGCGTAAAATAAGGATTTTATTCTACACATATACCTTAAGTTAAAGGTGTTTAAACATTGCATGCACATTTCATTTAAAAGAAAAAAAATTAAATACTGTAATGGATGCACACTTTGAGCATTTATGTCGAATTTGTGCCGCCAACACAAAATCGAAAACTAACTCAGTTGTTGAAAGTGTTTTTATTTTCAAAACACTGGGATTAAAGGATAAAATATCGCGACATCTTTTCCTTAATGTGAGTAAAACAGTAAAACTTAAAGGCTATGAAATTTTAAAATAAATATTGATTTAAAATTCTTTAAATCATAATATTCTGTTATTCGTTGCGGCTATAGGTTGCGGAGGATGACCCTCTACCAAAAGTGCTATGTAAATCCTGCTATCGCCAAGTGGAAGCTACAGCATCACTTTCAAATATCGCCAAACATACACAACGTGTGTTTTGCGATTTTTTGTTAAGCACAGTGGTAAAAGTGATTTTTTAATTAACATAAATTTTATTATTACAACATTTGTGTTTTACTTCTAGCCAAAACATGCCCGCGAAGCTACTGCAGCACTACTTAATTCTCCACCTGTCGCATCAACATCAACATCAGTTCACAATATTCGGGAATCCAGACAGTCAGAGTCCTCTAACAATGCTGGGAGCACTATCAGCTTGGAAAATGATACATTTCAACCAATAAGACTGACACGTCCTCCAGACACGACTATCACACTCACACAACAAAAAGAGACAAGCAGCCAAGCATACAATAGCGTTGCCGTCAATAATAATGATAATAAGACCGGCAGTCAGCAGCAAAAACTGCAAAATATTCCCAGAACTGAAGCTGCCCAGCATAACAGAAAACCAAGCTTTGTTCTGCCCCCTCGGCGGACCAGTGTGTTTGTGGATACAAGGTATAGTTCCACACCTATGTCAATAGCACAGCGTTCAATGCAACAGCCACCCTCTTTGATGCCTTTACATCCGGATACGTCTGTTTCGAAAACTTTGAAAAGTAGCCCAGAAAAGAAAAATTCGCCTGCTGGAGTGATAAACTTTATACAGACTCATGGGCGCATTACGGGCTCAGCACCATCAATTGCGCCCCGAATAAACAAAAGTTATACCGATGAAGAGACAAACAAGTCCATACACACAAAAAATCAAATAGATGCTTCTTCGACTGCCCAAACTGTTAACAATGCTGGCGTACCCAATTTACCAACTAGTGTGCTTCAACAAAAACGGCGTAATCTGAAGAACGCGTTGAGTAACATCAGTGCCATAAGAGATGGACAGGTATCTCTCTTAAAATCAGCTCACGAGCGTCAGTGTGTAGAAAATATTGATATACGACCCCTAGTTACCACCACAGTGGTGCCACACTTATCACTTTATGGATCCGAGCCATCTGTCGAGGAAGCACTACCTGAGCATATTATTATAGCTGCACCGAAAAAGAAAAAGGAAGAGTCGCTCTCACATAGTCGACAATGTCCACCACAATTACAAAAGATAACAACTTCTACTCAAAAAAGTAGCGATGCAACTTCACAAACTTTTGCTAAATCTAAAACTCCACCCAACATGAGCAGTTTAACTGATGCCATTTCACTAGGAAATGTTATTCGTGATCCGGATCTTCTAATGCTAATATTGAAAGCACTCAAATGGCCAGTCACAAGTGAAAATTGTGAAGACCAAATGACAAGATTGAAGAACTCAAAATTTGCTGTAATAATGTCAGACTCTAATCTGTTACAGGATACTGATTTGACTCAGCTGCTGGGTCCCTATCTGGGTCCCATGATGAATGTCATTCAACAGCAGCAAAAACAACCTTCTACAACTAATGTAGGAAGTCCTTCACCATCAGAAAGTCCAACCCAGCCCACCTCTGAACTCCAATCGATCGGGGACTGTACAATGTATAAATTGCCTCCAGAGACATCAGTTCAGTTGGTACCCTCCAGTCCGACAGATAAGGAGTCGCCACAATTGGTATTGCATAAGACGTTAGGTACAAATTCAAAGCGTTTACAACGAAAGCCGCGAGCTCGAGAATTTCTTGGCGATGGACAGCAAAATACATCGGCTCTAGAAACTTCAAATGCTGCTGTTGTTACTAACGAATTGCTAAACATTAACGCAATGCTAATTTCTCAATTTGGTTCAAATCCGGCCGATGCAATTAACGAAGCACTGATTTCAATGTTGAACCAACAGAAAGACTCAAAGAATCAACGCCAAACTCGGCGAAGTCGTAGTGTTTCAACAACGACTACTGCCCTGAACCTAGAAGATATTATTCTTGTTGAGCCGCAAACATCCTTGGAATCTGTTTCAACAAATGAGGAAGACACTTTTAAGATTCCGCCCCTAAAGCTGGTGGACCCTCCTATTATTACACGGCCAGTAATAAAGCGACGCAAAGCTGTTATGAAAATATCAGAGAAAATAAATTCAAGTAAGGAATGCAATGAGCAAACCAGAATAGACAAAAGCGATGAAGATAATGTGACTATTACTGCGCCCAAAGAATGCAAGGACAAGCAACTTACTCCTGTCGTCTCCAATAAAAACGATAGCAATTCAGCTACCTGCCATGTTATCGATGTGCAACAGGCGCCTACGAGCACGGTAGCGGAGATAAATTCTAGTGAGACCATTAAACATCTTGAATTTGAATGTACAACTGATATTGGGGCTACTACTAATACCACTGATAGAAGTTGCTCCAACAAACCAGCAATCACAAGCGTTCGTAAAACAGATGTAAAAGCAGCCCTTGGACAAAAGCTACTGGAAGCAATAGGATTGCCTCAGACTGGCAAAAATGTTACTCCGGAGTGCTCACGCAACACGTTACGCAGTGCATTGAAGCGATCTTTGAAGCAGGCTCAAGAACAGCAACAACACCTTAAACGCGTTAAGCAAGAGGAACCTGTCAAACAAATGGCAGATTCGACTACCAAGCCCGGAGCGGGAGAGTCTTCAGAAGAACACAAAAAAGCCATTGCTGAGCGAGAACTAGAACTGCTGAAGCGAAAGTCGAAAAACGGAGAAAAAAACAGTTTGTCTATCAAGGAGTATGTATAATAATTTCTTACATTATTCAACATTGATAAAATCTTTCATTTTAGTGAGAAGTCAGAACGTATGGATGTGAGTTCATCGTCGACCCGCAATCGTCGAATCCGCAACAAATCTAAAACTGATTCTCATGAGGATGACTCGTGTGTTGAAGAAAAGAAATCTGAGCGGTGGGATGAAGACGATGATTTGCCATTAAAAACGGAACTAGAGAAGTCCACGGAGCATATGAATCGTCCTAAGCGCACAAGCAAGACAGTGTCCAAGTATTATAAAAGTTCAGGCATTGATAAAGCTTTGTCAGTTCAGAAGTCTCAACATGCTATGGGAACTCGCTCAACTCGGCAACGATAAACACAAGACAATCGGGCTACGTTTGACATATAAAATATGTGCAGACATTGTTATAATCTTGTAATCCGACCGAACGTTACGCGGTATATTTATACATATTTCATTGTAAATAGTTTAACTATTATTCAAAAATATTTAAGCATATGTTATCTGCTATGCGTACCAATACAAATGATATTATTCATTTGGCATATTCATTTATTGCAAAGAAAATATATATAAGATAATTGAGAAAAAATGTTGTATTCCTATAACATTTGAGTAATCAAAATACTTCTTCATCAAAATTATTATTCTAACTTCTTTTATTACCAATAATAATTTCTAAGTTGTTAAAACAAATTCTTATATGCATAATTTTGAACATAAATCACTAAACATAGTTATTAAAATCTCATGAGAACATTAGATGAAAGTTAAAATATGTAGTTTTATCCATTTTATGTTTCAACTTTAATTTGACTATTAAAATTTTATTTTGAAAGCAAAAGTTGTGAGTTGAAATACAGCTAAATAAATGAATACGTTAATTGGCAATAAAATGTATTATTTTTAACTTTTACTCAAAACTTTAATAATATTTGAGTAACAAGAATCATTAAAATTAAAGTCGAATTGATTTAAAGGAGTTTCCTTTACAACTAAAATTATTATTATAATTATTCTTAATTTCAAAAAATATATACCGCTAATACAATTATTTAAATTTCGTTAACTACAAAAAATAATTTCTAAATTGTTTCAACTACTTATGTCCATTAATCACTATAACAATGCTTTTAATTCTATTAAAAAGGCATGTGAAAGCAATAGATGAATCGTGAAACTAGTAATTTTAAGCAATTTGTAGTTTAAACTATTGTTTGATATTTAAAAATTATATTTTTTTAAGCAAAAGTTGAGAGTATGAAATACATACCCACTCTTTCATAGCTGAGTATAATAAGAGCAATTCGGCATAAATAGGTGCAAAAATAAGAATCCAAACATTAGTCAAAAACATTCAGCCACTCGCAACAGTTGTGCAAAGACCTGCATGCAATAATATATTTATGAGTATATACAAAATCTACTCTTAACAAATCCAATGTTCATCAGTTTATAAATATGCTAGTGCATAGTATATAAAAAAGTGCCTATCTGTACTAGTTTACAATAATGTAATATACAAAGTTAAAATTTGTGGCCCATTTCTATTTAGAAAAGTAGTAATTAGTCAACCCAATGTTTCTCTTGTGATTTGGCGATATTAAATAATGAAAATGAAAGGTTGCTGCTGTGGAAATCGAAAACGTGAGTCTAACTGTTCTACCAGGGATGACACTGATCGCTTATGTGTCTGCACAAATGACGTGAGTATAAATATATGTACTTATAGAAGTTAATGTGTTTTTCCTACTAACTACTTGTTTGTTAGTTGGGTATAAATTTAACAGCATACCTTATCAACAAAAAAAAAAACCTTTACGCACACCATTTGTGGGTGCGCGCATAATACAAGCATATATATAAAGAGCAGTCGATAACATTAGTTCAAAGTGGTAGCACCTGACTGTGCTTTTATAAGAACAATCAAGAGTATCACATCTTGTTTGCTTACTGTTGCTTGACGAAATCAAGAGAGACACTCGTAGATATATGTATGGCAATATGCATAAGTAGTAGTCTGGTGTAGTAGTGTAAACGTACATGTGAATACTAGAAAGGGAGAAGAGAGAGAGAGAGAGAGTGTGTTCACTCATTGAGCATACGCGCAATAGCATCCAAAATCTCAAAATTGTGACGTTCTTGCCGTTTACTTGTTAGTATGACAGCAATAACGTTGCTAATACGTGAACTTTACGATCTGTCGGATGCATTTTGGCACAACCAATTTAATTTCGTACGAAGTCTACGTTACTATCATACAAAGCGTCGGCTACAACTGTTTCATTTCCACTGTCGAGAACATTGGATGCGTCAGTACAGGAGAAACACATTAGGACACGAATATAACCAAAGTGACAGCATGCAACATGCTGGGGACACAAGCATCGATTTTGCAGCCATTGAGGCGACTACGTGTTACCAGGCTATTGAAAATTTTGACAGTCAGCAACTAAATGATTTGAATGACATCGATATCGTCGATGGCATGGAACTCAATGTACGTAATAATCAAATGTGAATCTGTTGTATCTTGATTGAATGGGTTTATTTATTATCAATTTCCATCACATATACATACATTCACTTATTACGTCTTTTCTGACATTTAGCGCCTATTACGTCGATTACTCTCATTCGTATACTTTTCTGACTCTCTAGCTTGCGAGCTTTTGCACAGCTGTTCATTACAGTTGTGGCATAAAAAGAATGCCCACTCTCAAACTAATAAGTAAATATATTGTTTTTCATTTTTCTACGCCCAAAGGCCAGTAAAACAAATTGTAGTTTAAGTTCTGCGTGCACATAAGTACATGACATCAATGCTAATATATGTACAACTACGTGTAGATAAATGTGTATGAGAATAAACTTCGAAATAGTGCGCTTTTGCTTGAACTCGATAACTTTTTCACGTTTTGGGCGAATCATACGCGCAATGTGAGACAATTAAAATAAGTAGAAACTATTGTAGTACCAACAAAACGTAAGAAGTTTATAAATATATAAATTAGTGTACAAATCTAGTAAAAATAACTGTGTTAATTTTTATTGACATTTATATAAATTAACGTTTGAGTTGTTTATGAAGCAAGCCATAAATGGATGATTGTCTTTCATTGGTTTACAAAAACGACAATACTTCTTAAATAGGTGTTTAAGAAACGCGAATTTAATCGTTGTAATTGTATATATTTGCCTAATCAACCACTGAGTTGTTTTTATAAAATGTGCTTTAAGATTTTGTGTAGAAAATTCTTCTGTTGTTGCCATCAACCTAATAAGGGTGGCCTAAATGAGGTAAGCAGTACAAGGAAATTGAGAAGTAATGTTAATATATGTGTAGTAGGCTCCGATTATAGTTAAAGCTTTCAGTATGTCAATTTTATCGTTTTTTGGTGTACTCAAATGTACTTACGAAAAGAAGCTTCATAGCATTCTAACATACATACATATAACCATTTGGTGTTTGCCGACATGAACTAATTATATTTACTTTAGGCGTCTTTTTATGAATATTCTGATGCCCAGCCCAAGTTTCAGACAGATCAAATCGGTGAACTTGTCGAAGGTGTTAGTTTTACTTTCACTGGAAAAATTCCCATCAATTGCGAGAGGTAAGCGATCATACGAATAGAAGAGTCACTTTTTAATATATATTAATCTGCAGGTTTTCAATTAACTTTGTGTATAACAATGAGGCACGGGATATCGCTCTTCATATAAATCCTCGTCTACCACAAAACTACATTGTACGCAATACCAAAGTATACGACGTATGGGGTCGTGAGGAAGTTTCTTCGGCATTACCATTTTTGCTTCGTCGTGGTGACAAATTTGCAATACAAGTGCTAATTACAAGCGCTTGCTATATGATATCGGTTAATGGACACCATTTTGCTGAATATGCTCATCGTATTCCTTATTGCAATGTTAAAATTCTTGAAGTAAAAGGCGACGTGGAAGAAATAGGGATGGAACGTACAATAGTTCAAAGCTATCCAAAACGCTTGGCTGAATCTGCAGCCCGCTCGATTCATGCACATCTCGATGCAGAAAAGGATGAAGTTGATTGCAATGTGAATAAAAATATAACAAGTACAATACCGCATGAATGGTGCCTAATCAACTCTAAACTGTCGGATAATTCACCAAAGAACAATTGCAATATCTCTGATCTAGGACTAACTCTTCCATACTATGGCACTTTGTTGCCGAAATCTTTAAAAGAAGGCAGATGCCTAAAAATTGAAGGTCGTGTTCGTTTGTTGCCACATTCGTTTTACATCAATTTACAACAAGGTCAAAACATTTGGCCACATCCTATTATTGCATTCCATTTAAATCCACGGTTCTCTCAAACAAGCAACGGTGCTATAGGTAAGGCTATAGTTTGCCGTAACGCTTGGTACAATGGTGGCTGGGCTCAAGAAGAACGCTCTGAGCTAGATACCAATTTAAGACCAGGTCGCACATTTTGCTTGGTAATCGTGTGCTCACAGGATTCTTTTGAGGTGTATGTCAATAATCAGTTTATTACTGAGTTTAAGTATCATGTTGAACCTGATATGATCGATACCGTTTATATACAAGGCGATGTAAAACTTTGGAAGGTAACTCTCGAGCTCAATCCAATAATCAAAGGCAAAAATATACGAATCTATCACAATCCTTTGTACACAGAAGAAAGTTAGCTTATAATATAAGTTACATATGTATGTTAATCAATATTTTATTTTTATTATTATTGTATTCAAAACAGTTGCCTTCCGTGACAATAAGATATTTCGAGAAATAAATGTACAATATATTTTCTAATAATAAATGTATCAAATTATGTAATGAATGTATTAAAGTATGCAATGAGTCGCCTAATTGTTAAGCTTATCTTAGTATAACAATTTTTATTATAGTTGGATTTTCCTTACTTACTGAGCGCCGGGTCGAGTTATTACACTAACTTTCCTTAAGTAATCTGTTCATACATAGTATGTATTTGCTTTAGTTTATTATAAATTATTATTATTATTATTAATTATAACAAATTTACTCGGATTTACATATGACCATATGCGTTAGAATGGGGCTCATGATTTGATAATTATCATTAGTGTCCAATACAATTTTTCGTTCATCCCATAAAGATGTTTGCATATAGATTACGTTTTTGTTTCAATCGTAGTAATATATGTTAAAGTATTCATTAATTTGAACACTAAACCACAAGTTTTTTTACTTACCGATATTGCTACTTTTATAAATCATTCATAAAATATTTTCAAATTATATGATAAGGACGTAAATTGGACTAATTGAAAACATTATTTAGTTTTTTGAATATGCTTAATATTCGTAGACGGCTTCAAGCCCATGGATGTTTACAAAAGTATTCGCAGTATTGCTTTGAGACGAGACTTGGATGCAATGTCCATATACTATAGGGACAAATATGCTGCAAATCGTCGCAAAAAATTGCAGATAGTTGAACCGCCCATACCAGGGCTTACTTTTCTATTCCACGGACTAATTCAAATCGATTGTGAACACTTTTTTATCGATTTTCTTACTAGGCAGACAAGCACAAACCCCGAAAACAATGATATTATTCTGCAGATCGCACCACGTCTTCCACAAAATTATATAGTCCGCAATTCGCGTCTAATGGGCAAGTGGGGTCCCGAAGAAAATTCATCCAATTTACAATTTCCTTTAGAGCGTGGCAAATATTTCTGGATACAAGTGCTACTGACTGAAGAATCGTTTTATATTTCAGTAAATGGCTTCCATTTTACAAAATATAATTATCGTATGCCATACAAATGGTTACAGGCTATAGATGTAAGTGGTGATGTGACTGATGTGATTATCGAAAGCTTTTATGTGAAAGAGTATCCTGTCCGTCTGGTGCGTTCCTTCGATATAATTCTGTGTTATACCTCAAGTTGGTCGCAGGATTTTCCTACAATGCCTGCGGAGTGGTTGCGTATTGATATACCATCAAAATTTTTAAAACATGCAAATTCACCTCAAGTCCAATTAACTTTACCATTCTATGGCCGAATCCCAGAAGAAGAAAAGTTGACTGATGGTCGTGCGTTACGCATTGAAGGTCGGGTACGTCTTATGCCACAAAGTTTCAGCGTGGCATTGCAGCGAGGATTGTCCATCTGGCCGCAGCCTACGGTCTCACTGTTATTTAGACCAAGTTTTGTAAGGAATGGTCACGTTAAGGTGGGTAAAGCGATTATTACCAGAAGTGCTTTTATCAATGGTGCCTGGGTGAATCGTGAAGTATCACGCCTGCATACTCATTTGCGTCCAGGAAAAGCATTTGTTATAGAAATTGCTTGTAGGAAACAGTGTTACGAATTATTTGTGAACAGCAAATTATTGTTAGCTTTTAAGCATCAAATGAATCCCGCTGACGTTGATATTGTTAATATTCGAGGGGATGTTAAGCTGTGGAATATTGTTGTCGAGAGTGCAAAAGTTCCCCAGACTAAAGCTGGTAAAGCCATTAAGCAACCCTAGAAACATTTTACCAAATAAAACAGTTTTCCTTTTTACAGGTCGATCGATAATGGGAATTAGTCGTATTCGATTAAACGATAGTAACTAAAATCTGCTAAAAATACATAGAAATTATACATTACATTATTTATTATATACCTTAAGATATATATTACTTGAAATTAGTATATTATTTATTGTGTACATTTAGATGTCATTATTACTTGCAAGCGCTATTCTGCCATTTTGGGCTTTATAGTGGAGTTGTAATCAAGAATTTTAGTTGTTTGATTGACATTACGAATTAAATTTGTTCGTTCTAGAATATCTATTAAATTTATTACGGTTCATAATTAAAATAGCAAGCTGCGCAATTCATAAAGGTCTACAGATCATAAACGTCAGCTCGCTGTCAAGTCTAGTACTTCCTATAACAGCAACGCAGGTGGACAGAAAGGGTCCTCTACGATTGATTATTAAAAATGATAATCGATTAAAGTTGCCTCCTGCCAAGTTGCGATGCTGTCTGTGGGCCTGCTGCGCTGAGCTGACGTTTATGTCTAGATGTGTTGAGCAAGACAGTTGACATTGTTTTGCCATGTTAAACAAAAAGCTGGATAAAAATGGGCATAGCCGAAAACGTCAAGAAAACGTAAAATATTTCCCAAGGTTGCGAAAGGAAGATTCTTGTTGCAGAGCCAGGACAAAATATATATTATTAATGGTTCAAGTTCGTACGTGATCCGCATTCTTTTTTTTTATAATAAGAATCATTGAGTGTATATCATTTAATAAATCTACAAGTAGTGTGAGCTCCTTTCCTCTTTAGTTATGTTTGTAGTTATTACATCTAACACGTAATGCTTTAAAGGTTCAAAAAATGAGCTAATGCACAATTAACACATACTTCTCAGCTCAAATCAATAAACTGACTCTTGTAGATTTTAAAAACCGGTGATCAAGAGAAAAAGAGAGCTTGTTTTCCGTAACTTATTAAACCCGAAATTAATTATGCGCTCCGTGTAGCACCGAAAACAACTTATTTGGACTTCCAAGACATTAATTATTAATCATATACTTTTTAAATGATTTAATTGAGAACTTTCATGACAGAAATAATAAAGTCATCCCCGATGATGATCCATTTTTAAATTTTTCACATAGTTTGCCCTTTTTTGCACTTATTGATAATAATATTAGGTAGATTGCGTGTATTATGTAAATATCTTCTTTAAAGCGTTACTAGTTTAAAATGATTATAACAAATAGTCTTAGTTTAAAATCGTATTTCTATGTCTATAACGTTAGCAAAATAAAGTTTACTGCACTGAAGTGTCATTACATGGTTACTTGGGCATTGGCGTTCCATTACCTAGCCGTCTATGTTACTACAGTAGTGTCAAGTAGCTTATCAATATTCCGTCTGTGTAGCGTCTGTGCACAGCCCAATCAATTCCTCTGCAGTGCCGCAGTAACAGCCACATTCTAAATTAAACCTCAGTTGAGGCTTTCCTCTTTTCAATGCTTCAGAGACTGCTGCAGTCAACTGTTTGAAATGGTCATCGGAATGTAACTTGTTTCGTATATCGTGCACTACTCGTAATAACCCATTCCTTAATAATAGCCGCTTGCCGACAAATTAAACGTTGCCAAAAAAGAAAAAATTAACGAAAATGTATTCAGTGCAGTTATTTAACTATAACTTTAATTTTAAGGGCTGTGAGCAAAAAATGTATCTTGAAATCAATCACTTTTTGTGATATGTTTCTTACAGGTCTTTTCTAATTTTGTAGTTTTTGCTCTGGATGTTTAAATCGGTAAAGATTTTGTCCGTATCAATGACGTAGTTTTCATTTTATTTTGAGTTGGTTACCCTCTGCTCAGCAGCACAGTCATGCACGAAAGGTTTATTTACTTTTAAAATGTAATCTTGTAAGCAAATTGACTTTTTCTTAGTGACTTTTAGCGACTTCCATAATATGACGAAAGTGTATCCAATTTTCGATATAACATAGTTACCTTTTTTTAGCTTTAAGAATTAAATTTCGAAACTTCTGTTGTCTTTCTTACGTAGTAATCGTACCGCTAATGTTGTGTTTTCGTGTAAGTGATATAAGGTTTGAAACTCGTTCCTTAGCTGATGAGTGTCGGATCCTACAGCGTATAAAAAGTATATTGTGTTAGTGTCTGCAACCAGTATGCCTACAGAGGCCTACCAATTCTTGGAATATCGCTCGAGATCAATCTGATCGCATATTTTTATATGGTAGTTGGGATCGTTCACATCCTTTTTCGGCGTTTCGGCGTTTCGGTCGATCAGTTACTAGTTAATGTTCATTCCCTTGCTTTGTGGTACCACGTGCTTCTTTATGATCACCTTTGAATTTTGGTTCGCAATGCAACAAAGATTTCAGTAATTTCAATGCGACAACGTTGTTTCTAGTTTAAGGGTTTCTGTTAATTTTGACTGGTTTTATTTACGCAATCAATGGTTTCAACACATGACTTCAACAATTTGTCTGGTTATTATTATTCTAATTTGTTTAGGGAACTTTATTAATGAAACGGTCTCTATGCATATATTTACAAAATGCTTCATTGGATATTATTTCGGTAATGTCAAATTGTATAAGTTTGGACGTCGGGCGAAATTATTGAACTGACCACAGCTATATTCTATAAGAATTTGTAAAATTTACACTGTATTGTATTATTCTCTGCAGCTATAGAGCATGAATAGAATGGAACTAGTTTGTGTTGTGTGGATGGACCTCTAGTCTAAGAATGCTACCTACAACCTGATCAGGTGTTGGTCTTGCTCAATTAACAGTCGCGGCATGACACTGGTCAGTCGTTGGCAACTAAGCAAAATTGATAGGCCGCCAACCTGACGTTGCTTGAGTGGCGCCAAAGCCGAGGCGTCACCATCATTTTGATTTGTGACGATATGCTCTTGGCGACCAACGTTTAAACTTAAGTGAGAAGGTAGAAGGAAGTATCTCCGAACAACATATATTTTTGGTCTGTCCGTCTATCCGTATGAAACACTGTATCTCAGAGACTATAAGAGATAAACCAATATTTTTTTTACGACATTTGTTTTAAGTATTTGTGTAAACCAGGATAAAAGTTGTAGAAGATTTTTTAAAATTACTTTTGTATCTTAATTGCTTTGGTTGACAATCTGTTATATTTGCATTATACTTTATAATAATAATAATACCGCAATAATAATAATATCTGACTCTCGGCTGTGGCGCTCTCACTGTTTTTTTTTTTTCAATAATGTTAACTATATCTTGCTAGTTGACCGCCATCGCAGTTTAGTCAGTACCACAACTACTTTAACTTAAGATACAATTTAGGTGTACTCCTACATGCTTTTAACGTATTTAATGCATTAGTCATAAAATTTTGCGAATATTAATTGTATTTTGTACAATATACGCAAATATAATACAGTTAGTTGTTATCTTAAGTCAAATCTATTAATAGAAAGTTAATGTTTTATTAATATAGAAATCAACTGTGAGCAGTTTTAAATTTACACCTAATAGTTTAATCACGACCATGTTCATCAATATGTGCTAATACAAAATACAACGCCCCCGCTGTGAGATGGAAACAGACTCCACGCGCTTAGGAATTGATGCCAACACCTGGCACAAGTGCTATTCATTAAGTTATTCTTCAGTAACTTCAAAAATGAATACAGTTGGAATCTATTTTTAGTATTACATTTAATAATTGTGTGAAAATCAGCATTTCATCGCGATCGTCACATGTGATCTACTAACATGAAGTTTATTTTTTGTTTAATTGTTTACGCAAATGCTAATTTTTTGCGCAGACAGTAAAATCGACAAAAACATTTTTGAAATTTATCGTCTGCCAGGAAAGGGTGTGAATATCATCGAATAATGCTTAAATAAGTAATACTTATATTAATAATACCAAATGCTTATATATGTTCGATTTTACCTGCTGGTCGTTATTGATAAAATATAACAAAATTTATATTTAATTAAACCAAAGCAATTACCAACTATAGCAAATCTTCGGCAAAATATCGCTTTTTTCTCGACCTCATTTTTATAAATTTTATGCGTTCTCTGACCATACGCTCATGCCATTTGTTTTTGCGTTGTCAGAATATAAATTAGGCTTCAAGTTTTTTAAGCGTTCCCAAGATTTATTTCATTGATTTTTGATGTATTTTAATGATTGCATCAATTACTTTCTTTCTTTTTTGACAATCGTCTTCATACCTTTTTTGATAATGTAGCTAAGACATTACTATCAATATTCAGGGAAGTATGATATGAGGGAAACAAAAAACATAAGATATTTTACCTGATATTGGAAGAAAAGTTAGAAATGTTTTCGGTTACAAATTCAGCTGCCTTAATGTTATTCACCAAATTAACAATTGTGGATTCCTTTGATGCTATTATTTTGAAACGCTGACTTTAGCTGTTGTAAACACATATAATTCGATAAGAGATTTAAATTTATCGTTAATCACAACTAGGCAGGATAGCTAAAATTACCTTCCCATTTAATACAAGCGTCAGTGCAGTAGCATTTGTCTATTTATCCATCATTTAACCCAATTGTGTCGAAAATAATAATAAAATTAATTCTTCTATTAACATTTGTAGAAATAAAAAGAGACAACAAAATCCGGCTCACCTTCGGAATTAAAAAAAAACTAGTAATATTTTTCATACTTTCAAAGCTGCTTAAAAAGTCGTAATCGAGCACTTCAATTACATCAGATTTTGTTGATGTAAAATTTCTAACAAATACTTGATCTTTACGTAGCGAGCATTAATGTAAATTTATTTATTATTGCTTTACTTTGTTTAGTTTTTTTTAATACTGAACGTGAATTATAAAATATTTGTCTGAACATATAATATATCAGGCTATCCATTAAAAACACAAATTGTGTAAAATAATTGCGACCGTGATTTGCATTTATTTTATATTTTTATGTGACGTGTGTCATATAAGTCAAATTCTATGTTTCAATTCTTAAGTCCGATAAGAATGATGACAATATACAAATGTATTAGTATGGATTTGTCGCTTTCCCGAAATAATGATTTGAGTATTTATTAGGCACAAAAAAATAGTCATTTGCAGAACTAGTTGTAAGAACTTCTATCCACATAATAATTAACGGTTCATAGATTTCCTGTTGTTATAAGTGTATGCCGATTTAAGCTAAAAGAATACTTCTTTAACCACGTGCAATACAGAATGAATATATTTAATATCTTGTTTTAATTAACCAGTTTTCATAGCTGCATGCTGATGTAATATACGACAACTATTGCACACTGGGTCAAGTAGATTCATATTAGAGACAGATGCAATGCATTATTTACAAAAGAAATTGTATTTTGTAAGTACGCCTGCACTTCTATGCGAAATCAATAATTTAACTTCTTGTGCCGAATGGCTAGATTAATTGGGAATATATATACGTAGTATATGTATAAAAGTTTGTGAATGATAAGTGGTTAGCTTTGGTGCCCCTAAAGGTTGATAGTGCTTAGTGCACTTGAACCGGGCTACAGTCGTTCTGTGCGCACCTGTTGTGCTTCAAATCTCACTCTTCGTCTATTATTCCATCAAATGGCTTGTTGTAGACTGATAAGATTATTCAACGTATAGAAATATAAAACCACAACACATTTACCTATGTGCCCGGTTGGGCTTTACCGCATAAATCCAACGCTCTGAGGGCGCTTGCACTAAGAATGAATTATTTCCCCTAGTTATGTATATGCAAACACATACTAAGTGTACATAAATATTATATTTTATGTGGTAACCAATTTTGTATTTAAGCCTTCTGCTTTTATGGCACTTATTACATTTATATATGTATACAAAATGAGATTATCTGTTAAAGGTATTGTTATTTACATGGTATTAAATTTCCCAAAATACATATCTTTTTACGTTGATTTTTTTTTACATGACTTTTTCCCATTAAATAATATATTTTGTAATAGTATGTGTATAAACTGTATCTTAACACGTCATCATTTAATTGAGGTTATAGTTTTGGATCGTAAAACATTTAATTTAAAAGTGGAATTCATTTATACTCTTACGGGGGCCAATTTTATTAAAATCTATTTTATTAGTGTGTTGGATTTTATTGACATAACTTTCATTAATTTATTACAGTTAACTTTAAACATGTAGTTATTGTCTTTTCAATTTGTCTTTTCAAATAGCATATCTGAATTTAGTTTGTACTATAGAAACCCTTAATCATTAATATTATTCAGGTTTACTTCGAATTTAAAATAAGATCACATAGTAGATTTGCATCCAATTATACTATATTTTAAAGTAAAATTTGCACATATACTCGTGAACGTGCTATCCCTGGTAAGCATTTGATTATCAAAGCATCTTTGCCAACGTATAAAGCTGTTCGCCAAGGACTCAAAGTTTTTTAAATGGTACATAACCACCAGTACACAGTATGGTCAAATCAGGAACTATTAGGTCACTAACATATATAAACAGTTAGAAGTACTAAGTCAGTCACATAAAGTCTTTTGAAAATGAAGTAATAGTTAATATTTCGTGCCGTTTATTCTTCCCTCTTTCTTTTTATCTTGCCCTCAGTTTGTATTGTAGTAGAAATTGCGTCAATACAATCAGCAATAGTCGGCTCTGAATGATCCGAACTGTAGTCCTTTCCTGCCATGCGACTCAGCGTAAGTATATAAGAACAGGCCACACGTAACACTGAAAGCTTTGACAATTTTTGGGAGCTAGCATAGGCTGGAACTGCACGACGAAGGGTCTCATAAGCTGCCGATATAGTGTGGACGCGTGTTCGCTCTCGGGCGTTGGCCTCTATCCTGCGCTCGCGAGTCATATTTTTATAGTTGCGTTGCTGAGGTCGACTTTGGGAGTTATTGTGATTAACCTTACAGGTATCATCATCAATTTCTTCAACAGCAGTTTCAATTAATGGTGTAGATAATAATTTAAGCTCATCCCTCTCGTGAGTAGAGCTCGATCCTTTCGCATTGGTTTCTGCATTCTTTGATTGGGCCAGTCTTGCAACCAATGCCAACGGTTCTTGTTGTTCGGGTTGTGTTGCAGAACCAAAGGCACGATGTAAAGTGGTGACACCTGGATGACGAATATAGATGTGCGCAGGATTTGCTATTATTGCTTGCGGCGTAGAGAGGTGGGGATTTAACACGTTTTCCAATGTTGAAGGCAAATTACTGTTACTATTAATGTACGACGGGGAAGGAAAGGACGGTGGGGTTAACACCACAGCCGAGTCAGCTGACGAAGTGTAGCGTATTCGTTTCTTAAGAGGTCCTGATGCTGTCATACATGAACTAGACGCTAACAGCGACGTCGACTCGACGACTTTTGATGGTTCCAAGCTTTTTCGTTTGTTGCGCACCAACACAATAGACTTCTCTTCTGCTGCATCATACTCTTTGGACGGTCTAATATCTGTACAAATCGTGCGCACATTTTCCAGGAGCAAATCGTCACCACCTTCGCTTTCAGAGCTTGCGGAACAGAAGCCAGCGTCTCGGTCGTTTGAGCTAGGTGAATCTGAAAAAGAATGACAAAAAAATTAACCAAAAACGTACTTCATTTGCTTCTATATTGATTAATACTAGAGCCTTTATTTCATTGTTTTTAAACAAAGCAATAGCACTCAAATGAATCTGAATCTTTAATATGCTTTAATGGCAAACATATCATTTTGTAAAAACGCATGTAACTGTTTCACATATGAGTTGACCATGCAAATGAATAAATAAAACCCCCAAAAAACCAAATTAAAATTATTCATTGTTCAGAGAAATTAAACCAGTTTCGAGATTTTCGATCAGTCTACCATTGACCTCCTCAGTACATACTTATGGATCGTAAAATAAAATTTTGTATTCTTCACTGATGCTGTTCATTAAATGAAAGCTCTTCAAACAATTCTCAAGTCGTGCATGCGGAGTTACTTTACATCTTTAGTTCTTAATTTCTAAATAAGCTCAAAAATAAACCACAAATAAAATATCAATACAATCAGAGATTTCTTACTGAATTACTTAATATAAACATATATTTTTGCATCTTTATAAATTAGTGGTATCATTATTTGATCATACTTAAAAGTCCCCTTTCTTACACTTATTCACAGTTTATCTTAATAAAAACAACCACACGCATAGACACACATGTGACTTGATGTGTTTTGCATGTTGACACAACTATTTATAACCACATTATTTTGCTATCTTTGCTAATTTTAGACTAGCAAACAGCAAAGCGAAATTCAAGCAACTGATAGACGTTGCTAAAACATACTGTACAAATAATGGTAGCTAAATTATTATAAGCGTATGTATTTTAGTATTGCATTGTACATAATCGTATATAGCACCTGTTGTCTAGTTTTAGCAATGCAAATAGTAGTTACCATATTTGTGTGATTGTACTTATTAAAAGAAAATTGCGACTCAAGAGTTTCTGAAGTTTCTGTAAATGCAACATATAACGAAAAATTTCTATAAATTCTTTCCTTGGGACTTTGGAAAAAAATATTACATATACTTTTATAAAATTAAACGACGTTGACTCCTTAAATCATTATATCATAACTTACGCCTGCTTTTATGGATTGGAACTCATACGGTTTTGTTGCGATTTTGAAATGCTATCGACTACATTTTGAATTGATGTAAAAAAATAATCCATTTAGATATAATGAGCATTTTAATCCAAATTTGAATAACCTATTTAAAGGAGGCACACTTTAAATGTATGAGACTGAGCTAAATACTTGATATTCATACTGAAAGTCAGGCAAAGGTTATCACATAGACTCTGTGCGGACGGCATGTTGAAACGCTGTCAGGGTTCCGTGTGTGGGAAGCCTTTGCTTATCATTTTTTGTCTACGCGAAAAGTTTAAGGGCATCAGACAATGATCTTAGCTATAGTAAAATGACGCGGCGATTTATGAATGAAACAAATTATGGATTAATATTTATGGTAAATTCATATTTACATGACTCCAATATATACACATATATTTATTTTTGTTTGACCAAAGTGGCAGGCAAAAAATTGTATTGAATATATAAAATTACATCCTTTAATAGTTAATAACACAAGTTCAACGGCACTGCCAAATACTAAACAACTGCTGAGTCGTATCCATGAGATCTGTGATATTAGGTGTAACACTAACAGAAGTAGACCATAAAAAATGAAATCCCTGTTTTACAATTTCTAAAATGAACCGATAATAATCTAATTAATTGCAAAATATCGTTAAATATCGTTGTCTTAAAAGCAATCATTCAAAACTAAAGGATAAAGTTTCAACTATATATGAGAGTCCAAGTGGTCTGACACACAACAAACTTAAAAAATAAATGTGATTGTCGAATGGCGCCCCTTTAGTCTGGCGCCACAGCTAATGACTGGTAAATTCTGACTGTGGAGTAAACAAAGCGACGCACAAATATGAAAAGCGACGTAAAGCATAAAATCCTTGGTAAATGTGCTAACAAAGTAATATATAGTAGTATAATATAACAAGATATTGGACTGTGTTCAAACACTGTTATCGACAAAATAAAATGAATTAATTATTTTATGCCAAGAAGCTTTCTGCACAAATTTTTAGACTTGTTTAAGGATAAGTTAAGGAGTGTCTATACTATTTTTATTTGGAGTTTGTGCACAGCTGAATATTGCCTAAACATTGCTAGTCACTCTTTTCCCTTGTAAAACGTTTTCATACCAGAGATTTATTACTCGCCGCCATAAGCAGAAACTGGCAGATTTAGATGGGTAATTGGCAGTTACTACTTCAGAACCTCAAAAACAATATGTTAACAGCTGTGTTTTAATTTATTTACACAGTTCTGTCATTAACCTTGTTAGTGTAACCATCCAGCAATTTCCTGCGAGTTAATTTTAATAAAGAAAAATGTTTATAGTGTTTTCTGCTTATATATGTGTGTATATAGTAAGAACATCATATATTTTTAATCATTATCATTTGTATGTATTCATAAATTACATATTTTACATCTTTGATTGAATTAAATTGTTTTAGATTGATTCATTTTGTTGTCTAACGATTAATAACCCATTTAGGAGGCAGAATGGAAATTTATCCATATTAAAGTTTCGTAATATTTTTTTTTAACAAATTACCTTTTTTGATTATAGCTTCCAGTTCTGCAGCATTTAATTGCATGTAAAATTTGTCTGTTTTGACGACTGCCATAGTTTAAGTTTGGCAACGATTCTTCAAGGGGAACGCGTAATCCAAAAAGCGGTGTCAATTTATTGTTTTGAATAACTTATTTATGTATCGTAAATTCACTTGCAAAACTGATAAGATTTCAATTCCACCTTATGATATCAAATATTTATTAGAGTTGCCTTTATATGTGAAAGACCACATCAACTGTTTGATATATAAAATATTTTGAACTTTTAATATTTGAAGATTATTATTGAACTGAACAGATTATACAATTTACACTGTTCACACTTGCAACGCATAATTTCTGCATTCATCCGACAGCCAGAAACACGGCACGTCCGTTCGCTTCGACAGTATCTTGCGTTTTGAGAGAACCAAACACGCTCGCTTTCATGCTAAAGACAACACGCGGTCAAACTGGTTGTATTGCAATTAGAGATGGGCTCGTGCTTTAAAATTGAGTGAGGTGAATTTATAACACTACCGAAAATTATGAGTTAAATTTATTTCTATATTTTTTTAACGTTCTTTTCAATAACCATTGAGAACATTTATTGAATTTGAAAAATAAATAGTAGAGCAGCATAAAGTAATATTTAAATTTATACAACATTTTTTTTTTTATTTTACCCCATTAAATCATTGTTGTTAAAACTAGTGGACACGATAAAGCGAAAAATTAAAAAAATAAATATATCCTAAACTAGCATTTTAATCACTTCGTGCGTTTTTATCTAAAGTAAAAATATTCTTGAAATCATACTTCGTATACGCATCGAACCATCAAACATGTTGGACCCAACACTAAGTTTTATTTTATGAATGAAATCAAAGAAAACTGTTTCTTATACAGTATGTTGTATAGTAAAAAGTTATTCCAATTTACAAAAATGCGTTAAATATATAAATATTTGCGATATTTCTATTAAAAATTAGATAAATTTTTAGCATATTCAACTTGTTTGTAGAGATTGTAGCGCATTTTTTCTATGTTAAACAAAAAAATATTTTACTATTATTATTATAGACGCCAAATCAAAAACAGCTCTATCGACCATTTAAGCAGGCAAGCAACAACTGCAAAAATATAAACGCAATGTGTGCTTAACGTGAAGGCAATTATAATGAGTATGTAGTGCAGAGGCTATGGAAGTGGGAATAAAACTATTCCTCAAATAGTCCCTTTTAACGTCTTCATGTGGAATTCTACACAATTGGTCTTTTTTTCACTGCTTGCTGTACTACAAATTTGCATGCTTGCTTAGCTTACTTATACATACATACATACGTACCAAAAGACCATCGTGGACAACCGCTAGTTGTTTACATAAATCTTAGGCACCAGCACATTGGAGGCTGCTCGACTTATTTCTTATCAATGCATATAGAACATTTGCAATAAGAGACGCGATATGGAGCGCAGCCTGAAAACTAGCGATACTTAACTCCATCAGGTCGCCCCGACTTGTGATTCTCATTCACAGCGTTGGTGGTGCAACACTCTTACTTTGCTTTGTTGCTTTGCCACATGGACTGCCCACGCGACAGCAATGTATGAGTATGTTTTAGAGTGAATTTTATGATGTTGCAGCCATCGAGTTCGGAAAACCATTTCGTTACATTTTTTTTTTGTTTTCGCAGTTGGTGGCAAATGCGTCATGCATTACGCTGATGCTATGGTAGTACGGTGCGGTAGCCTCTAAGTCTTAGTGTTTGGCATTGGCGTCATCAGCCTCGACAGAAAGTGTGAGTCTCACATGTTGTGTATTAAATACATATGTAAAACAGCACTATAGAAGAAATCAATCGATAAAATTACACCCTATTATTCACTTAATTCACCGTCGTAGCACAAACACATTTGAACTGCAACATTTCGTTGCTTCCTGATACCAGGAGTTCTATCTGTATAATTCTCATACAATATGTATAAAAATATAAACGTAAACGCATATGAGCCCATTAAATAAAAGGCTTTGCATAATAAGGAACAATTCAGTCGAGTGTACAGACAAGAAGAACCGAGCTCCAAGAGCAGAAGACCAAAAAAAGAATTTCTAGGAAAATGTTTAAATTTCGCATGATCATGCCTTCTTAAGGAGCCCAAACAAAACCTGCTATCGTGAAACAGAACTTCACAAAGAAAACACTAATATTGTTAGGGACTCTCTGGTTGCTATGTAGACCCATCAGGCAACATCTGAGCACACCGCAGAACCATTTTTACCAATCAGTTCTCAGCAGATGTACAAAGTCCACGAGTCTCTTGTTGTCGCTCTGAGGACCTTTTAAATTATGACTTGCGTGTTTGTACCCCTTAACATAACCACCGATATATTGTATAGTCAAATTTTGGAAAACTTACGAACATTTTATTTGAAATTATACATTTTTCCAAACAAAGATGCGAACGAATTATACAGTTTTAGATAATTACTTGTTATAAAGCCATGCTTTTTGAAATGCTGCAATTTAAGGTATCTCTTTGTCGATTATTCGAATATTGTACTTTTACTTTTTTACTCGTAGTCCTTAGCTGTTTCATACAAGTATTCAAGATTCGACCGACAGCGAACCTGTTTACCTGTTGCTCTGCTCAGACGTCAGAGCACACACAACCCGCATAGCCGACAAAATTGTGGGCGCGGCAAAACTTTTGTCAAGCTGCAAGTTCAAGGATTACTCGTAGTGTGCTTGAATTTAAAGTTTCTGGTGTACGTCTCAGCGTAATTTGATCGTAAAATCTAACAAAAAAAAAAAAACGTATTTTAACCCCAGATAAAATTACAAAATAATTATTTTATTATGTCTTATCTGAATATAGTTCAGTTGCAATTTTTGATTTGGCTTCCTTAATGTATATGAGTGCAATGATTATCTACAGTAATTATGTATGTATATGTTGTAACTGGCTTGAAATTATTCGCACCTACAGCTAGAAATTCGTGCACCATGTACATAAGTTTTCATTAGCGCAAAGCCTTTGAATTTCAAGTGCAAACTATGAAAGCGAACACAAATATCCCATAAAATGAGAGGTCCGATTAATAGAGTTTGTCATTAAGGAAAGAGTCCTATATTCCCTCGTCACATATGTACATACGTAGGTTTAAATCAAACCAAATACTAAATCCTATGAATTGAGTACAATGTACACATGTACAATAATTTATATTTATTTCACATACAGTTATTGTCGTAATATGCACATTTTCAAGCATGTGACGTCACCTTGACTGCCTGTTATATAATATAGAGCTCAACAACAGTCTAGTAACCGAACCCAACTGCTCACGTGTATTTTGAGCGTTACAAGGTGCGCCCCATCGTGAAAATTTACGCAATGTCCTTTTAGCATACCGTGTCACGTGTATACCAGACAAATTTGTTATTATTCAAATATAAGCAAGGGTATGAATACTTTTTACTAATACATATTTTGGAAAATAAAAAAATGAAATATTACAAATAATTTGAACGAATTATTGTTATTAATGCAAATGGAAAACTTATATACATAAGTGGTTACATACATACATACATATTTAAATGCTCATTGATTTGAAAAACCTAAAAAAAGTTAGTACGTACGGTGTATAAAGTATTTGTACCACACATGTGCGTGATACTCACATAAAACTCAAATGCTGACATATACATATATACATAATAAGAATGTATATTTATCTGCCAGCCTGGCGACCTTTGTTCGGCGTCAGCTTGACTCTTGCGATTTTTCATGGAAATTGCACTGTCGGTGGCGTTTTGCACATATGGTGTCCAGAGCCCGAAATAAAAGTACACATTGTCTACGTCCTTTCCCGACTGTATTTGTAATGTGTGAATGTTTCTTCATCATGTTTAAGTCGGCTGCTTAATGTTTTAAAGTTGTTTTGCTTACATCTGTTTATGAGTGAGAATATTTTTGTTGGAAAATTTTAGTTCTTTGGGAGTGATTAAGAACATGGCAACACCCTTTATATGTATAGCCGATCGGTAAGCAAAATCTTGAAATGAATATTAAATATTTTATCTTAATTGGCGGAACTTTGTTAAATCGAATATGCAATCTTAAATAAAAGATTCCTTTTTCAAATTAATTTATATCAATCATACTTCGCAAACTTGGCAATTTAAAAGTGTGTGGACAAATGAGGAATAAACAAAAGTTTTCTCGCAAAAACCGATAGCCACATGCGTAATTGCCGTTTGGCATGCAAACTTAGTAATACACAATTAAATGCCAAAACTAAAGCTATTATTGTCCAAATATTGCTGACTGAAGTTACTGACTGAGAAAGCTGATCTTCGTTAAGCACGCAACGTGATAAGGGAGAAACGTATTTTTAAGTTATAAGGCTTAAGGTATTTCCCACGCTTTATATCACACAAAACACCCTCAAGCTGATTAGTAAAAATTAACAAAAAATGTTACGTGGACTTGTGTTTTTCACGAACAAGCCGCCGGCTTCGAGCAATCTGACTTCCTTCTTTAATGGTTGCTGACCACTTTTAAGTGACTATTCATCTTTACAGAAGCAAATTTTTAATACCAAAAACGAGATCGCTTTGGGCTAACCATGCCTCTAATCACATTCAACCTCACAATGTCCTCAAAATTGTCCGTGTTAGTAACCGTTCGGTCTCTGATATTATGTGATCGTGTTATTTGCATTGCTTAAAATTCGTTTTTTATGTATCTGAGGGATCCGTATCCTTTTAACAAGTAAATGACATTTTGATTAGGTATATTTAATTTGCATACTTACTGTTAAAACGATTAAGGGTATTTCTGAATAATTTGTACAGCGATTGTATATTAACATATCTGCTCGATAACTTTTCTGCTTTATTGTACCCGTAATGATTTTTGAATGATCTGTGAGATACAGACCAGGTACGGTAAGTAACAAAGTCATTTACCTGTTTGTTACCTACCGTACCTGCTATGGGGTTACCTGAAGTTGTACTTCCTCAGTTGTGACCATGGCTAGTCGTTGTCACAAACAAATGACAGTGTTATATGCCTTTTGTTATTTAGTTTCACAATTTCAAAATTATATTTACTTCTACAGGAGGCTAGACATACAATATTTTCCGCAATTTAGCTGGCGCCAGACGCACAGCATGCAACTTCGCAAACTATGAAAAATTGTGAATACCACCTGTATGAATAGCATGATCGTAAAATGCATATATGAATACTTGAAATTATTTTGATTGACAGCCAATAATTTCTGAAAGAGAGGAGTTTAAATAATGGTCAAACATTACGGCTCCCAAAAATGCAATAGATCGTTTTCACTTTCTTTAAAAGTACCAGATGGCCTTCAGCAGCCACAGTGGCTTGTTGACATAGTCACAAGCCTTAGCCGCAGGTTGTATGACAACTCATTGGCCACTCTAAAGAAATTTGCTGTTTTGGCTGAGTATAACTGGTTTGAGTTCTTCATTTGCGTGCTGGTTGATATTATATTCATTGAAACATCTGTGCTTCAGCTTTTTTTTTTTTACGTTACGCCTTTAGTACCAAAAGAGCGCAAGACATGTCCAGCTGTCCCAACTTCTTTATAGATCGTGACAATCGAAAGCGGCATAACAACTACCACTTGATCTGCCGAGCCTTTATTTATAATTGCCGCTTGCGGTGGCTTGTCAGGTGCTTTTCCACAGGACGTTCACTGAAATAATAAGTTATCCGACCTTGCCGAGTGTCAAACAATCACTTTGTAAAATGTATATACTTATACATTTTTTAAATATAATATTTTTTTCATTGCAAGGTTGTAGATTTTCATCTTTTAAGAAAACAGTTTGCACAGTTACTGCCACGTCCTATGTTATATGCGCCATGCTAAAAAAAAACATTGGCGCCAGACTTATAAAAATATGCTGGCAATTAGAAACATTTTGTACTGTAATTTCTTTAAATAAGTTCATTGTGCATCTTGTGTGTAAGTATAAACCTATACGTATGTTTAGGTTTGCATGTGTATGAGAAAGTGTGCGCAACATGCGCACGCTGTTGCCCACAAAGTATACACAAAATTCGTAAAATAGGAACGTAACAACAACGATACACGAGGATCCATTCGACGAACAACAGATTGTCAGAATGTCATTAAATGGACTTTGTACCTACGCAATATAGTATAGTTGGCACTTTGCTTCTGAATACTGCTTGGTCGGGTTAGTTGTCGTTGAATGCATTTGCATCTGTCGTTCAGCTTTTGGCGTCAGATGAAAATGAAACCAATGACCAACAATTTCTATTATATCTGGCACAAAAGTTCAAACGCATAACATACAGAGACATTAGTGGCAGAGGCTACTTAGTAGCAATGGCGCCTGTTGTTGCTGTTAGATGACATATTCGTTCGCCAGTTTACGATAATAGTTATAGTAAAAAAAAAGAAGTAAGAAAGCTACTGTCCAGTGCGATCGTCTGTGAGATATCCGTTACCTATTTTGAATAAAATATACCAAATTAATATATTATATTAATATTATATAATTATATATTATATATATTATATATTATTATATATTATATTATATTAATATATTATTAAAGTACTCATAACATACCAAAGGATACATTACTACATTCCAAATATACCACAGAGGGCAAAATATAACAGATTTTCAGCCAAAACTACTTCCATAATAATTATCTGATCGCAACCAAATTCAGAAATGTATGTACCAATCGCGACTTTAGCTTAAACATTACGGTTGTTATTCGGGTCTTATCGATTTGCGGTGGCAGAAGTGGGCAGGGTAAACAATTGAAACAAACTTGAGTGGATTGATTGCTTGATGAGTTAATGTATCTTTAGCATTGTCATCGCTAGTCTCATTTTCCTCTGCATTCGTTTGTCACTTATTTGCATATTAGTTTCAGAATGTTTTGTTCCAACAATCTTACTAATTGTGTTATAACCCGAACGATATCAATATTGGGAATGATAAGTTTCTGATTAATATTGCATATTTAATACAGCAATCATTATGCAATTAAAGCAGCAGACACAGATTTAATTATATTTCTGCATATAAAGCCTTACCTTTAAATTACGAGCGCCGTTCGTTGAAAACAGTGCTGAACATCGATAAAAAAAAATAAATACCACTAATTGTCGTTATTGCATGCAATATTAAAACAAACAAAAAACTCTTTATATAATTGTTTATCTAAATTGTTTATACATCCTTTTTGTTTTGCTGTACTATAAATACTTTTTATTAACAAATTTCTGGCGCATATGAATATCGATTAGCCACCACGATTAATGGTTTTTGTTGTAATCGGGTAGGTTTCTGCTAACTCGATAATTTTCGTGAAAAATAGTGCCGATGGATTGCAGTTCAGTTATTGAGTAAAATTCAGAATAGTGTGTTTATAAATGGCTAATACACAAAGATCTTTCGTACAAAAGGTTTCCAAGTACGTATGGAGTGTATAAAGTGTTTAATCGCAGCCGCACCATTCTGTTCGTTGTTGAAAATTGTAATAGTATAAATCGCGAATCATTTCTTTGTTTCCAACAGGCAAGCGGCTACGGATGTTCGTAAAAATATGGCAGCGCATATGCATACAAAGCCCTTTAATACAAGTTCGATATTAGGCTCAACAGTAAGATCACGCCCAAGTTAAAGACATTAATATATTTTATTCATGTCGGCTTTTTTTTTTTGGTCTGTATTCCCAAAGCTTTCGCTCACGGAACCCCTTGACTATGAGGAGTTTCTTATCCAGCACATAAATATAATAACTCGAGATCCTTTAAAGCATATATTAGATTTTCCACAAGGTGATATTACAATAAAAATAATACCCCGAAAAATTCGGACTATTGAACACATTTTACCGAAAGAACACATGTAAGAATTTATCATTTCAAAATCAAGCAGATTTATTTGAAATTTATTTTTCTTTGTAGCTCCGATTTGCCAAGGTATGTGCAAGAATGTATTAATGGCTATACTCGCCCTTGGAAGACTGTTGAGTATTTACATCGCCACTACTCAAGCTCCTGTTGTGCACGCGAACGTATTGATCGGGGCACCATCAGTCCTTCTGCTTTCCAACAAGAGTTTGAGATTGATAAGGATTTTTCATCATTCGACGAAACATTCACTGATAAAAGCGATAGTTGTACACCTAGTTCAAGACAGTCGATCGCTAGTCTAGCTTCCGTTAGTTCTTGTACAGATACTCTAACTCCACGCGGCTCTTGGGCTAGTTTCGATTTGCGAAGATCTGTGAATGATCCACTTATTCCAAATTTATTGGACAATGTATCGCCGGAACAAATTGATCAATTAAATGAGGCACGGCGACAAGATAAACGCCAAGAAGCTTTATTCTCCCTCTATCCCGAACCGGAAACTGATGAAATTATTGAGCGTAGATTACCTGCAGTGTTGCCTGTGGAACACATGGGCCACCGTATCCTAGTTAAATGTTTGCAGTTAAAATTGGAACTCGAGGTTGAACCAATATTTGCATCAATGGCTATCTATGATGCTAAAGAACGCCAAAAAATTTCCGAAAATTTTTACTTTGATATGAATTCAGATAACCTAAGGCTTATGCTATCAAATCATGTTCGTTGTGCGGACATTAGCACACAAAGTCGTTCCGCAATATTCGAAATTTCCTATCCAAGCAATGATTTGTTTCTTGTTATACGCCTTGAAAAAGTTTTACAGGGCGACATAAATAATTCCGTTGAGCCCTATCTTAAAGAAGACAAAGATAAGTACAGAGAGAAAATTAAATCAAATGCGGCAGATTATTGCGAGCGATTGGGTAAATATCGCATGCCATTTGCATGGACGGCAATATATTTAACAAATGTTTTTAATGGAGATGGCTTTGAAAGTAAGGACTCATCCGTGGTAGAGAAAGATTTAACAGCAAACGGTGGATGTAATACATTGGCGTCTGCAGCTAGTTCAAATAGCTTAGATCGAAAGTCTTCAACTAGCAGCTTCGATCAACTTCGCCGAAAAGCCAATGATATGAGCGGCACACTGACACGACGCGGATCTCTCGAGCGAAAGGAGAAACGCCGCTCTTGGTCACCAGATGATTTTGCCAATGTTATTGAAACTTTTCGTCCCATTACAATCACTGTGCCGAGCTTTTTTAAACAAGAGGCTGATAAAATGAAAGATGAGGATTTATATAAATTTTTACCCGAGCTTAAAAGGCCGAATGCTGTAACAAAAAAGTATAAATGTATTCCGGGGTCTATTAAACTCGAGATTTCACCATGTGTCGACGATGTTATTAACGCTTTAACACCAGAATTGGCCAGAGTAGAACCTCAAAGTGCTGAAAAATCGCGTACTATAAAAGAAGTATTGGAGTTCTCACCATTAGCTATATATAATCCTCATTATAGTTACCGCAATTTACTTTTTGTATCACCAAAAGAGTTGAATTTTTCGTCTCGAGCTGGATCTGCACGTAATATTGCCATTCGTGTGCAATTAATGGCAGGTAAACAAAATAAACATTTATATCTATGCAGCTAAATAACGAAATAATGTTTAATAGGTGAAAATCCAACCGATGCCGTGAATGCAATATTTGGGAAATCATCATGTCCGGAATATGGAACTGAGGCATACACTTCAGTCAATTACCATAACAAATGCCCAACATTCTACGATGAGATTAAGATAGCGTTGCCGCCTGCAATTAAGCAGCACCACCACTTACTATTTACAATCTACCACGTATCGTGCCAGAAAAAGCCGCATGAGTTGCAACTTTCGGTAGAAACTCCCATCGGCTACACATGGTTGCCTCTTCTGGAGGATGGTAAATTGAAAGTTGGGGAATTTAGCCTGCCAGTTATGGTGGAAATGCCACCAGAAAACTACTCTTTTATACCACCAAATGTACATTTACCAGGGATTAAATGGCTGGACAACCATCGCGCCGTTTTCACAATAAATGTGACTGCAATCACTTCAATTCATACGTTAGATAAATATCTCGACCATTTTTTTTTGAACTGTGAATATTTGAACAGCCGCAATATACCATCTCATATTGGTGAAAGTAATATGGAAGCCGAGCTCAAAAAATGTCTACTGGATATAAATCAGTCAAATCGTGAATCATTAGTTAGACATTTACCTCGTGTGTTAGACAAGCTGATAGAGTTGTTGGTAACAAGCCATAAAGTTGGTGCACAGTCCCTGGCATTGGGTGCCACAGTCTTTGAGGTGCTATGCTTAGTTTCGGCACACTTGTCATTGCTAACTGATGTCGACCAATATGGACGTCAAAGTTTATTTTCCACATATGTGCAGTTCCAGTGTAGAATACCACACCCATCGGCAGCAAAACGTGACTTTAGTAACGAATTGAAATCCAATAAGTTACATGATAACATTTTAAATAGCGGCCGGCCAGGTAAGCTATTAACGATTTCAATATGATATATTGTAATTTACAACTTTCTTTTAGATCTTGACAACAATTTATCTAGCTGTGCCACCCCACTGGATGGTCAGGCCCCACTTGTGCGCTTGCTACATGAAGAGTTAGCCTTGCAATATACGCTAACCAGCGGGAAGGTGTCAGATCTTGCCATGAACAACTCATGGTTTCTTTTCGAACTAATTATAAAATCTATGACAGAGCATCTTGACTATACGGATTCTATATGTGGCCCACGGAAACACAGGTTCTCACATCAATTTCTCGATGACATTTCAACACTCGTAACCCTCGTCACAAACAAAGTTGCTGAATACCATAATATTGACACAAGAAGTGCTCAGTCATTAAACGCCAGCCTAAGCTTTTTTATATTTGACCTACTTAGTATAATGGATCGAGGATATGTATTTGGTCTAATTAAAATTTATTCGAAACTAATTATGTCAAGAAACGCAACTGTACCTGATCTGATGAATTACAAAATCGATTTCTTGCGAATTGTTTGCAGTCACGAGCACTTTGTAGCACTAAATTTACCTTTTGGTACTCCTTACACCACTATCTCAGCACCTTGCAGTCCTACTCCCAGTACCACTTCAAATAATAGCCAAACTTCATATGTAAGTATATTTCGTAAATAATATATTTTTTATTTTAAAAACTGGTAATATTTATTTTGTGTTACAGGGATCTGTTGAGCGCTCTTTACACGCAGACCTCACCACAGAATTTCGTCAACAACACTTTCTAGTCGGTCTTGTCTTAAGTGATTTAGCGACAGTAATGGAGGTGCCAAATCCTCAATTGCATGGAAAAGCTATAAGCTGTATTCGGAATCTTTTGACTTCCCATGATTCACGGTATGATGAAGAAGCGCGAGCACGAGTAGCTTCTTTGTATATTCCATTGCTTTCCATAGTCATGGATACTTTGTCGCAATTGCATCAATATATGTCTGATGTCCAAGATCATGATCGTTTCCATCAGATGAGCCAGCTTGAAGATTATCAGGGACCACATCAGACTATATCGACATCCACAATTAGCCCAGAAGTTGCGTATGCCATTTCTGGCAGTCGTGTATACTCCTATATGACCGAACAATCTAAGAACAAGATATCATTAAATGCAGAAAACACGCGTCATTTGCTGGTGTGTTTTCTGTGGGTACTTAAAAATTTGGAACGCACTGTTCTTTACCGTTGGCTGCTGGGCTTAACTCCACATCGCGTACACCAACTGTTACAAGTACTTAATACATCTTTAAAAGCCTTTGAGTATTCAGGACAAAAGCGATTACCAACTTTAAAGCGAACTAACACTCACAGTTTTCGCAAAACTGTGACCACTGATGTTAAGGAGAAGTTGGAAGAATGTATCAGAGGAACAAACTCAGCGCGATACGATTTGATTAACCGTCGCAAGGATCGCAATTCGACAGAGAAACTTCGTTGGCGGAAAGATCAAATGCCATACCGGTCGCAGTATAGTGACACATCTAATAGGAATGAGCCAGATCTTGAGCTAAGTTATTTTATTGAAGGTTCACTTGCGACTGAAATTGGTCTGATTATACTCGATTCTTTGGAAATAATCGTGCATGTCGCCACTAATCTTCATCACAATCTTCTTGGAACTGTTCTTAAAGTGCTGTTGCATAGTTTATCACGAAATCAATCTACACTTGCACTTCAAAATTTGTTTGCATCTCAGCGAGCCCTGATTTTTAAATTCCCAAATCTATTGTTTGACGAAGAAACGGACATATGCGCAGACTTGTGTTTATTGCTATTAAAGCACTGCTCGTCACAACTACCAGGCATCAGGTCGCAAGCTGCTGCTTCGTTATATTTGTTAATGAGGCAAAACTTCGAAATTGGAAATGTAAGTAAGATACTTGCACTCATTTATATTGCTTTAACATATTTTGTTTTTCAGAATTTTGCACGTGTCAAAATGCAAGTTACTATGTCACTAAGTTCTTTAGTAGGTACTAGTGCTTCATTCAGCGAGCAATCACTCCGACGGGCGTTAAAAACAATTCTCGTGTACGCCGAGTCCGATACCGATCTGCAGGAAACCTCTTTCCCAGAGCAAGTACAAGATTTACTGTTTAACTTACACATGATTCTGTCAGATACTGTGAAAATGAAAGAGTACCAAGAGGATCCTGAAATGTTGCTTGATTTGATGAATCGTATAGCAAAAGGTTATCAAAATAATCCAGATTTGCGATTAACTTGGTTGGAAAATATGGCTAAAAAGCATCGTGAACGTGCTAACCACACTGAGGCGGCCATGTGCTATGTTCACGCTGCCGCTTTAGTTTCTGAATACTTAAGCATGCTCGAGTCTCAAACACATCTGCCGGTCGGTGCCGTAAGTTTTCAACGTATATCCCCCAATACATTTATGGAATCAGCGGTGTCAGATGATGTTCTGAGTCCTGGAGAAGATGGTATTTGCCTGGGTAATCATTTCACTGAAACGGGATTGAAAGCATTGCTTGAAGAGGCATCGAATTCATTTCAAGTTGCCGGCATGTATGAAGCTATGAACGAGGTGTATAAAATTCTGATTCCAATCTGTGAAGCGAATCGCGAATTTCTTAAGCTCAGTAAAGTTCATGGCAAGCTGCAAGAAGCGTTTAACCGAATTGCACAACTCCAGGTAATTTTATTTATTTTGTTGTTTTAAGTATATTATTAAAATTCTTTGTTTAGGGTAAACGTGTATTTGGTACGTACTTTAGGGTTGGTTTTTATGGCGCTAAATTTGGAGACCTCGACCAACAAGAATTTATTTACAAAGAGCCAACACTAACAAAATTGCCAGAGATATTCAGTCGACTTCAGGTACCTATTCTATTAAATGCGATGAATATAATGTGATGTTTATAAAACATTTTTTTATGTAGAATTTCTATGCGGATAGGTTTGGTCCCGATTCTGTGCATATAATTAAAGACTCTAATAATTTCGACATAAATACCTTAGATCCGGAAAAGGCTTACATTCAAATCACTTACGTTGAACCGTTTTTCGAAACTTATGAAATGCGTCATCGTGAAACTTACTTTGAAAGGAATTTTAATATTAGTAAGTACTTTTTTACGAAATGGGTTACACAAATTTAACTGTGCTTGCTCCCGAATAATTAAATAATTATTCTCCAGAACGGTTTATATTTTCGACACCTTTCACAAAGAATGGAAAAGCTCATGGTGAATTACACGAGCAATGTAAACGCAAAACAATCCTTACCACAGCAAACCATTTCCCATATGTAAAAACTCGCATCCAAGTAATCAGTCGAACTCAGTTTCAATTGGAGCCTATTGAAGTGGCTATTGGTAAGCGAAGTAGTTGTTAAAATTGGCAATTTATTTTATAACATGTAAAACGTGCTTTGCTGTTCTACTAAATCTATATACCTACTAATTTCAATGCTTTTGACAAATAGAGGACATACAAAAGAAGACATTGGAATTAGCTGCAGCTACAAATCAGGAACCGGCTGATCCAAAAATATTGCAAATGGTTTTGCAAGGTTGCATTGGTACTACTGTTAATCAGGGTCCTATGGAAATGGCTAGCGTATTTCTTTCAATTTTATCTGATGGAACATCAGTACCGACAAAGCATCAAAATAAGTTACGTTTGTGCTTTAGGGAATTTTCAAAACGATGTGCAGATGCTTTAAAAAAAAATCGAAATTTAATATTATCGGATCAAAAAGATTATCAGCGGGAACTAGAACGCAACTATGAACGTTTTGTGGAACGGCTCTCCCCGCTAATCACGCTTACGGAAGCTCAAACACAAGGTGTTGTCAAGTAAGTTTTCCCTAAAATTATTATTTGAGTATGAAATTTTAATATTTGTATTTGCAGAGCTAACTGCTATCAAAATAAAACCACACCCTTAAAATGGTAATTTGAACGATCAAACTTATTTAGCATTTGTCTGATAAAATGATTTCTTTACATGCCTAGCGTGTCGGATTATTTTAAGTAAGTTTTATTATTTTTTAACATACATAAATTTATTGGATTTAACCAATTTTTAATCAGAAAAATTGATTAAAACCATAATTTACCAGATTTTATATTATAATATCTCTCACTGATACTATAATTCATTATAATTATATATTGATCGAATTTTCTTATTTTTTACACAATCCCTAATTAAATTACGAATATCATAACAAAATTTTATACTCTTTTTATATTTTAAGAATAAATATATTCCCAATATAATTTGCTTTATAAATTATGATAACTAATTTTCTTATATACAATTTTTATCGGACGATTTCATGTTATTGAAAAAGTCATTTATGTTATGTAAGTATAAAGTGTTGAAATTAAGTTCACTAGGCAACGAATCAAACTTGTCGATGATCATGTCACCTTTATTGACAATACTTTTCCAGTCGGCCAAATCAGTATCGGGATTGCTATGATTTGCTTCATGATGCATTGGCTTCAACATAAATTGCAATTCTTCCAGTTGATTCAAAAAACGCACTAAAAAATGCAAGCTCTTAATTTATTTGTATTGAAAGATTAACATGTAGGAAAGCTACAGTCGAGTGTGCCCGACTGTAAGATACCATTACCGCTATTACCGCTACCCATTTTTAATAAAAGCAAATTTGTATATTTGGTATATTGATATGGAACTACACTTAATATAGACTATAGAGGGCAAAATATACTTTATTGTCAGCTAAAGCAACTAAGAGTCCTAGTAAGTAGGCGTTTTCGCCCATACAAAAGTATTTATTTAATAACTTCGACAATTTTTATCTGATCGCAAATTTTCAGGAGTCACTAAGACTATAGTTCTTGATGTATATCCCAAAATTCGAGACTCTAGCTTTATTATAGCGCTTGTTATTCGATTTTTTTATTTTCGGTTGCGAAGTGGACGTGGCAAAGATTTGAAACAAACTATCTGCGTGCAAATATAACAAATGTCGAAAAAAAAGTTAAAGCTCTATCTCTTATAGTCTCTGAGATCCAGTGTTTCTTATGGACAGACGGACATGGCTAGATCGGCTGTTGACGATGATCAAGAATATATACTTTATAGGGTCGGAGATGCCTCCTTCTACCTGTTTCATACATTTTTCTGTCGGCACAAAGTTATAATACCCTTTTACCCTATAGGTAGCGGGAATAAAAAGTGGTAACAAATTCGAATGCCATACATAAAACTTTAATTACCGTGTGTGTCTTGAAGCTTCAAAATATGCATATGCTCTCTCCACCATCCGCAAAGGAGTGATAAATTATGTTTTGTTGTTTCTTCAGAGTCACGAAAAATACTTGGAAGATAGTATTCTCGAAAAATAAGTATTAGCAAATGTAAAGCGGTTTGTGATATTTCCCCAATGTAAGAAACATCTGAAAATTTAATTTTATTGTATGTTATTGTAATATTTGATTTAGCAACGTACCTGATTTTTCGACCTGTAGAGTCCACTGATACATCATTTGAAATAAAAGTGTGACAACACTTATACATAGCTTTACGTAACATTCGCAGTTGCGTTCTTGAACTACCTGTTCCACTGTGGGTCTATTAATTATGGATGCAATTGCTGAGGTCGGTGTGACACTTTTAACTGCTGTGTTGTTATAGTTGCTAGAATTTGTACTAGATTGCCTATCGTTAATTTTGGGCGTTAAGAGCTCAGGACCTTCATACTCAGCAACGGTTTGAAATGGATGCATTTTCATTATAAATTTAGGCATTGACATAAAACCTTGGTATACAAAGCGCACGTGATTTCCGCAAATGGATAGAAGCAATTTAAAATGCGTTGAGTTCAAAGGAATGTCATCACAAAAACAAAGTTCAAGTAACCCAGCGTATACTTGTATTAAACAAGACTCAGGCCGAAAACGGTATTCAGATCGAACTCTATCTGACACAAAACAATTATTATTAGTGCCTGTGCACATTCGCATCATTATTTGATCGTGTAAAGCGCATAATAACATACAAGAAGTCAATTGCTGAAACACCCATATATTTGGTCGAGTAAACACCAACTGTTTGAATAAGTTAAAAAGTGAATCCAATTGAGATTTGGGTGTAGAAACCGTATTTACATTGCTAAGTAAACTGTGTAGAAAAGCCCCAGTTGCTTCAATAACCCCGAAATGCTCAAGTACTTCCGATGAGTAGCTTAACTTGTTTATTGCCTCTATGACAATTTGCAATATTGTAAAATTCTCACTTTTATTTTTAATCAAAGCTTGAGATAAGTTGCTATGCCTTTGGCAAATCAACGCCAAGGTCGCTATATAGCGACGCAATAAAACACCCCTTTCAAGCTTGTACAAGTTCTCGGTCTGAATTAATGAGTGACGTTGGCAAGTGTTGTGTTCAAATTGAAGATCATAATGGTGATAAGGATATACTAAATGGTGTTTTGGTAATTCCAAAGTTAGAGCGTATGACAAGAACTCTTTAAATACACCACGTACTGCGCTTATTACGCGGTCCATAGCCATTGTGTTAGTGTTGGTTTGCAACTGCAATTCTGCATTGAGGAAAATCAAATGTTCTAGCTCCAACTCAAAGAAGTTTCGTTGTTTTTTTTGCGTGCGGAGGTCTTTTGAGAAATCGTAAAACTTATTTTCGGCATTTATAGTAAATTGTGTACTAAACTTTGTTATGAATAGATTTTTAACACGAAGGATATTACGACACTCATCGGTATCATAGACTGTAAGTTGTTGGGTTTTAATTGAATTGTTCGTATTTCGAATTTTATATTCAGAAAATTCAACATTCGTAAACGTTAATTCTGTATTTTTCGCAATAACTTCCTTGTAAACATCTGAAACTTTTCTATTGTAGTCTTTTTTAGCTTCTTCAGCCATAATGATTTTTTCTAGCTTACTCATTTGAAGCATTTTTCGTGCTTGTTGGAGTTCATAACGGAGTAATTTTACCTGTGGAAATATTTATTAATAAAAATTGAGTTTATAATATACTGTCTCACCTCTCCATCCTTGGTCCCTGTTTGATTGTTATGTTCCAGGAGATCTTTTTGCAATTTGGAATTTTCCTTTTGGAGAATATCGACGCGTTCCTTTAAAAGTTTCAGTTGTCGTTCCTGTGCTACTTGACTAGTTGCCCAATGACTTGTATTTGAAATTTTAGGGTCATTTTGTACACGTTCAACTTCTGATAACAGAGCATTTTCTGTATTGGGCCTAAAATTTCTGGAATTTGAGAATTTGATCGACTCATCATCAGACGAAGTCGGATCCTCATTATGCGGCTGGTGCGCAGGACTCTGGCGTGAAGTTGATAGCCGCTTTCTTTGCAGTTGTGTACTGGATACAAGTGGACGTAATTCAAATTCATATTCAGTTTGTCGGTGACTGTCTGGCTGTCGCTGGTTTTCCTCTGCTTTTTGAGTAGCTAACAAAATAACATCGTCATCGTCACTTCCCCAAAATTCAGCAATAGTTGACTTAAACAAATCGCCGGAGTTTTGCACACCCAATTCTAATTTTTGTCTTTTACTCGAATTGTTTAGTAGTGGTCGAAATTGCCTTGCCATTTTGCACTAAGGGTGGGGAAACATCGATAAATATCGGCATGGAAATACCGGCTGCCAAATTTTAGTATATTGTTAAGTATTTAGATATCGTTTGTGCCAGCAGTGTTGGGGGTTATCAATACATCGCATGCCGATAATAGGGGGATTCCACAGCACTACGCCGGATGTGCAGCAGCCATTAACATAGAAGTCAACGAAAGGGAGATGGCGCCGATGTGGTCATCTCAGTCAGGGTCGGTACGCCGGGGTTCAGTGGCCCTATTCACACATAAGAAGGATCAGTAAGTTGTAGATTTGTACCTACCGTCGTTAATAGTTTGTTTTTTATATTTCCTTTTGTTTAGCGCAATTTTCAATTGGGCGGCAGCTGCTTTGTTCCGCTAGTGATGCGTTTTTCTTCTGTTTAAAGCAGCTGTTTAGTATCGATGGGCTTATCGATTGTGTGGACTGCGGGCCAGGGATGGAACTCCAGCTGAGTACCGATGAGCCAGCCGGCGCAGCGCCAGAGAAGCCAACCGGTCCGTAACAATATGGCGCCCCACGTTGGGCGTTGAAATCGAAACGGAGCTCACAAAATAATTAATAAAAATGAGTGTGTCGCTATGCAAATTGCAGTACTGATATTTAGAAATCATGTTGCTTCAATATCTCGATTCTTTAATCGCTCACATATTGATAATTTGAAAAAATTTTGTTTACATTTGGCATTAGAGCGGCCACACTAAAAATAGCGCTGCCACTTTTTTTTTGTTTATTGCTGTAAAAACGCAAAAAAGGGACTTTGAAAAATGTTAAAAAGTAGAGTACAAAAAAATCAGCTAATTTTTTTCAGTTTATTTTTTATGCTCCGTTTTCATTACACATAAGTTCTCGGTTCTATTCCGTTCAGTTCGAATTTTACGCTCTGCCTATATAAAACCCATACGAGAAAAACTTGGTTGTTCTACGTTCGTGAGCTACATGAAAGTATCGATAGCGAACGTAGAAATATCGAATACAATTACGCGATATCTTATCGATGACAAAGAAAAAGAGCTCACCACTCAACAAACAGCTAACAATTTAGTGCGCCAATTTGTGAAAATAGAAATAAAAACATTAATTTTGATTTTTTTAACAAATCACCCGTAATATAGTGGATTGGCATTCACGAAGAAATGTTGTTTGAGTTGTGGGAGGAAAATTTGACGGTATTAAGGTTTGCGAACGACGAATGTGAGGACTAAAAAGTTTTTGTATTTATGTAAATATTCCATTGCCGCCAGCAATTCAACATACAATGACCTAAACTGATGGTCTATTTTCCATTAGATCTTCCTCTGCTTTACAAATTAGCGTACAGTTTTTTAAATTGTTCGCCAACTTTTGTTTACATTTGAACAGCTGGCATTTCAGAGCAGCCATAATATAAAAATTTACCGTTGCTCATACTTTTCATTCGTAGCAGTAGAAACGCCTATACGGGACTTGGACGAATGTAAAAGAACTGAGCGGCAGTGCAAACGGGGCATTATTAGTGACGAGATTTGGCGCAGATAGTTGAGTTTGATTATTCAATAATCGAGTGCGACTATCGATTACTTTTATTATTTTGCGACTCTGCAACGATAATAATTACTGATTATTATGCTATACCATTCAGTTGAGAAGATAATTCGGCATGAACGCGTCTGTAGTTTTTGTGATCGCCGGAATAAAATCTTTTTCCTATTGCGATATTTAAGTAAGAATAATACTTTTATTTTTATGAAATTGGCAACGTTCTTTTCATTCAAAAGCTACTATTATTTTGTTTGTTGTTTGAAAAAGGAAAGTTATTTTGTGAGTGCATTGACTTCAATCTTCAACAAGTGTGGGAAAAGTATGAAGAAACCCTCACTACGCAACTCAAAAGTATTTGTGCATCTTGTCTTCAAATTCGATCATTGTAATTAAAGAGTAAGTGAATATGTATTCAGATTAATTTTCATGCTTAAAATGAAGATTTTGTCACATATTATGACATACATTGATATTCAGAGGTGTATATGTATGACTCATCCAAGACAATAATTAAGCAGCATTTGCGTACATACAAACGAGCGCGCGTGTTTGTGTGTGTGTGTGTGCATTCTCTCACGCATATTCTGTTTAGTATTATGCGCTGTGTCGTATTAAATTGTAGTTGTTACGATTGCTTTGGTGGAAATTTGTACACCTCAGATCAGTTTGTTTTTGTGAAATTCTGAATGTATTATTTTAAATTGGTCACACAATTAGTTCGATAGTGAAACCATATATGAGTGTAGGTGTAGTATTCTGTTTACATGCTAAGAAAAATTCGGGCGTCGGCCATCGAGCAAAAACAAAAAAGAATGGTGGTTATACGTGTGTGTTTGAATGCATGATGCCTTCTTGACACGAATACTGTACTAGTCGTCTGCAATAAACTAACCCATATATACACGATCCATGTGTGTATACACATTTGCCCACCATGACGAGTTCATTAACAATTTTATCGAAGCATGAATAAATCATTCATAGCTGAAGCTTGCATCGCAACTGTCCAACTAAGCGCCTATAATTTTACAAGTAAAGTCGAATTTATTTCTTCAATACAAAAGTATGTAATGCATAAAATATGTGTTGAATAATTCTGATGTATTTGTAAATTTTTATGTTCGCGTAAAATAGCTCAAAGTAGGTTTTTTACGCCTACACAAAAATGGCCGGCGTTTGTTTTAACACAACTTGTCTAACAAGTTTGGTAAGTTTAGATCAAATTGCGATGCTGGTGCCATTTTCCTCTTTCATGATCTTGTATTTATGTCTTACATTGCCTTGTTCGCTACATAATAAAATTGTGTATTTTAACATATTTGTATATCATAAGAAGCTAACGTTTAAAATATTTATAAAAAAAAAAACATTTTTGTATATATGTTTTTCAGATTCTAAAAATTGAAACGTTGCAACCACAATTATGTTGAAATTCATTCGTGGAAAAGGCCAACAGCCCACCGCTGAACGACAACGATTACAGAAGGAGCTCTTCGCATATCGAAAGGTTTGTCATTAATTACATACAAATAAAGAAAAACAATGTGTTCATAGAAACAAGCGGCAATCTGCATTTAAAATACATTTTAATTGTATGTATTTATATATGAGCTGGATTGCCAATTATGTTGTAGTAGTAGTTATCTAAAATAACTTAAGATTACTTTTCAGTAAAACGAGCTAAAAATTATATTAATTTGGGTTTAAAATACATATTCTGTTTTTGCTTTTTAATTTAATTACGGGAACTAGATGTTTTCAAACATTTCTAGTTTTTGAGTGATCTTATTTCACGCTGTTCAATGCAAACGTCATTAGTCAGTTGTAGCTAGGAACGTCGTTTAATTGAATGACATCATCAACAATGATTCACCTTCAGAAATTATTCTTTTAGTATATTTAAACGACAGAAAGTTAGGTACACCAACTAATGCAATATCAAAGACGTTACCAAATAATTTTATCGCAATGCGTAACGTTTAAGAAGGCCACATCTACTAATAACAATTTGTATTAATTTATTGATATATTATGTGCTTACGAAAAATATTACTTCATCTTTCTTTTTAAATTACTAAATTTTTGAAAAGCTTGCTTAAGATATATCGCAAAATATAGTTCGTAGGAGGGTCATGTTAGGGTGATGGCGTGAATGAATAGAATTCGCGTACAGTGAACATTCTTTCATGTAAATCGAAATACATAGATAATTGGTGTCACCTAGGCGAATATAAACCATTTATAGTCTTCAACCTAAAAAGATAAACGTTAACAACGCAAGCAGTACAAAATAGGTATTGTTGATAAGATTAACAAAGTTTGTTTTATGTACAAAGTGAACGAATGGGATGGTTGGTTGTAGTGCATTTACGAGGCAATGTATGTACATAAGGTACTTATGGATATTGATAAGTGTAGAATGCCGAACTGATAAGATTTCATAAAAAGAGTCAGAAATTGTGTAAACTGCTGCACCTGTATTGGGTTCGTTATCACTATGACTGTATGCCCATATTATTTGAAATGAGTAAGCAATTTATTAGATCCTGTAAAATAAGTATTTCTATATATTTGATTTATTATTTGTTAAGTAAACATAACTAGTTTAGTGATTAATTATTATGCAATTGAAATGTTTTCTTTTTTTCATTATAATGACAATTCAATAATAATACGGAGTCAATTAATAAAAAAGAAATGAGTTTGATGATATTATACACCAGTTTTCTTTGATAAGAAACGATTTTGTAGTAACCATAGATTTTCCTTTATTTGCAGACAGCTCAACATGGTTTTCCGCATAAACCATCTGCTTTGGCTTATGACCCAATATCAAAGTTGATGGCTATTGGTTCGCAAACAGGAGCTATAAAAGTTTTCGGACAACCTGGCGTTGAACTTTATGCGCAGCATACCTTGACAAATAACTTGGCATCGGAATTGAATGTACAACTGCTTGAATGGGTGTATGGTAGTGGCCGTATAATCTCTCTGACTGCTGCTAATCAACTTACATTATGGGAACCTGCGGGTACAACTCTTGTGCCTCTCAAAACTCTACCTTTTGATGGAAAACTAAAGAAAGTATCGTCATTGTGTTGTTCGATCAATAAAGATCTTGTGTGGATTGGTACTGAAGGCGGAAATATATACCAATTGGATTTGAAATCATTTTCTATTCTGGAGCCAGTCATTTATCATGATGTAGTTTTGGAACAGGTGCCATCAACGTATAAACTTAATCCGGGAGCTATTGAATCTATACGCCAGTTACCAAATTCACTGAATAAGCTTCTTATCGCATACAACCGCGGTCTGTGCGTATTATGGGATTTAAACGAGACGGCTGTTGAACGTGCTTATGTTGCGCCTGGCCATGGTCAAAGTGTGGGACTGTATGTAAACACAAAAGGCAATGAATTCAATTGGTATCATGCGGATGGCTCTTATGCAACTTGGAATATTGAAAGCGAAAATCCACCACAAAATGTGAACTATGTGCCCTATGGTCCAGATCCATGCAAAAGCATAAATCGTCTATTTAAAGGAAAGCGCGGGTATTATGTTACATTTTGTAATTTTGGTGTTTTTTTTATAACTTTTGTATTTGCAGAACAAGTGATATAATCGTTTTTTCTGGTGGTATGCCTCGTTCCGCCTATGGTGATCATAACTGCGTTTCAGTGCATGCCAGTGATGGACATAAAGTTTGCCTCGATTTTACTTCCAAAGTAATTGATTTCTTTGTAACGTATAAAGAGGATAGTGAGTCTGTCCAGGTACTCATTGTCTTACTTGAGGAAGAGCTTTGTGCTTACGATCTTACTGATGCTAAAGTTTCTTCAGTAAAAGCCCCATACTTGCACTCGGTTCATGCGTCGGCAGTAACCTGTAATTACTTGGCATCAATGGTCTCGCACGTGGTATATGAACGAATTTTGCGTGCTGGCGATGAACAGGATTTAGACTACAGCAGTATTGATTGGCCTATTACGGGAGGTGTGCTTGTAGAAGATGACGCCACGCAGACTAACGACAATGGCATAGAGATTTTGTTAACTGGCCACGAGGATGGTTCAGTAAAGTTTTGGAATTGTTCTGGAGTAATATTGAAGCCCATTTATAATTTCAAAACGGCAATATTATTTGGACATGAAAGTGAGGATGATATTCAGGTAGACACTGCCAATGATCAACTTGATGAGGGGGAACCACCGTTCCGTAAAGCTGGCCTGTTTGACCCTTATTCTGATGATCCACGTTTAGCTGTTAAAAAAATTGCACTATGCCCGACAACTGGTCAGCTTATTGTGGGTGGCACTGCTGGCCAGATTGTCATAGCAGATTTTCAAGGGGATCAAAATGAACATGGAATACTTAAGGTTATGTCTATGAACTTGGTCAGCGATCGAGATGGCTTTGTATGGAAAGGCCATGATCAGCTTAACGTCCGTGCCAATTTAATAGAGAAACACTCTTTAGCGATTAGTGAGAATGGTGTGAATATTACAGGTGTACTTCAAGTACTTCCACCAGCAAGTATTACTTGTTTGGCGTTAGAAGCTAATTGGGGTGTAGTCTCCGGCGGTACTGCTCATGGATTAGTATTGTTTGATTTTAAAAACTTTGCTCCGGTATTCCATCGATGCACACTTAATCCAAATGATATGACTGGTGCAGGTGAACAGCTTTCGCGTCGAAAATCGTTTAAAAAATCGCTAAGAGAATCATTTCGAAAGCTACGTAAGGGAAGATCTACTAGGAATAATCCAAGTAATACGGTTCCAACCACGGTATGTTGAACGCTTTTTAAAGTTACAACCAATTTAATTACTAATTTTAAAACAGTTGGAGGCGCGTCCAGTTGAGAGGCAAATTGAGGCGCGTTGTACGGATGATGGCATGGGATCCATGGTACGCTGTTTACTATTTGCTAAAACGTATATAACCAATGGTAAATATTGTAGAATTACTTATTAATGTTTTCGCTATTTCTCAAACATGTTTCATAATTAATCTTTTGTAGTAAACATTACTTCGCCTACTTTGTGGTCAGCTACAAATTCCAGCACAGTTTCGGTATTTCTACTACACTTACCGCCAGCACAGACTGCAGCCACGACAGTACCACCTGCAAGTGGAAATACAACTCCGCAGTCACCTCGCCGTATATCTGCTCAATTAGCCAAAGAAATTCAGCTTAAGCATCGCGCACCTGTTGTTGGAATTTCTATATTCGACCAAACTGGCTGTCCTGTTGATCAGTTAAGTGCTGGTGAAAATGGCTCACCACCACATCGAGTTTTAATTGCCTCTGAGGAACAATTTAAGGTTTTTTCTCTTCCTCAATTGAAGCCTATCAACAAATATAAGCTTACTGCTAATGAAGGAGCTCGAATACGCCGTGTGCACTTTGCATCCTTTACATGTCGTGTGCCACATGAGCTTTTACAGAGTCTTAATGGGAACAGTCCCACAAAATCAACGCGTTCTTATGAAGGTGGCGATGGAGGTCATAATGCAAGTATATCGCCAATATCAAATGATGGTGAGCTATACCATGAAATGGCGTTGATTTGTCTGACAAATATGGGTGACATTATGGTATTGTCGGTACCTGAGTTAAAACGTCAATTGAATGCAGCGGCAGTACGGCGAGAAGACATAAAGTAAGTACTTTATATGTTACAATAAAATAGATTGCAAATTATTTAACTAAAACCCTATTTTTATCATAGTGGGATTTCATCACTATGTTTTACAAATAGCGGCGAAGCTTTGTACATGATGTCGTCATCCGAACTGCAACGAATAGCTTTAGCCACTTCCAAAGTAGTGCAGCCAACGGGTGTGGTTCAAATTGAGCCACTTGAAACTGAGGACTCCACCGTGCCAATCAAAGAAGAGGATGACAGCGATAACGAAAATGAAACAAATAACGACGGAAATGACATAGGCAACGGTGATGGGATGCTAGAGCCACCAGTGGCCCAGCAGCGCTCCAAGCCGCTACAACTAAACGTTGATAGCAATGTAGCATTAACAGCAAATGGACTTAGCAGAGGCAGTTCACCCAACCGTGCCAACGAAACTATCACCAGTTCTATAGGTGACATTACTGTTGACTCTGTGCGCGATCACCTGAATACCACGACAACAACGCTATGCTCTACAACTACAGAGGAAACAGTCGGTAAATAAAAATAAATACAAATACATACATCATACCATCATATCAATGTCAGTCAGTGTGCTCCTTACAATGCAGCTTTTGTGTGTGTGTTTTTTTTTTGTTTCATTTATTGTGCGGATTTTTGCATAAGTTTAAATTTCTCTTTTACTTTTTGTTTTTAGGATTACGGCAATAAAATTCACATCAGTAGCAAAACTTTATTTTAATACATTATATATATGGCTGCTATACACTTGGCATAAATTTTGCATGGTTGCATTGTAATATGATTTATGAAATATTGTGAATTATAATTATTAACTACATAATTATTTAAAAAATTAATTTTTTACCAGGTCGATTATCAGTGCTCAGTACGCAAACAAATCAAAGCACTACCAGCGTTAATATAAAGGACCTACCTAGCTTAAATGTACCTAATTTAATGGACATGCCAACGAAAAGGTATTTTAACGTATTTGCTCATAATTTTTTATAATTACCAATTATTTTTTTATAGCAACACTAACGAAATAAGTACTAGCTCAGTAGTGATCAAATCGATCATAACGAGCATATCACATGAGAAGACAAACGGCGAAAGCGAGAACTTGAAGTCGACTAATGTTACAACACATGAGGAAAGTCAATTTTAGAGAAAATGAAAGGAACACAAATGAGAAGAGCCCACTTTGGTCTATAATATGTTGGGTTTACATATTAACATATTATTAGTACATCTGTATTTTACACATTACGTATGAGGGCAAATTTAATTGCACACAAGAGAACATTCGATTTACAAGTTTAAATAAAATGTATAATTTCGTCTTTGTTAAGTTGAAGTAATAAGTAATAGCAAGCACAGAATCAAAAATCGGTTCTTAAAAATTTGTATTACAATTTATGTATATTATCTTGACAATAGCTGAAAAGCTTTTAGCAAAATATTATTGACATTTTGAAACATCGACATAAGATTAAATTGTTGCCTTATATCAGGGATCACATTGCTACCGATTTTATACAAGTATTGAATAATTGCAAAATATATTAATTCGCAAGAAAATTGCAAAATATATACATTCCTTTATTCCTATCTACAGAAAACTGATCAATTTTTACACTTCACATTTTATATTTCTTAATTTAGAGTATTTTTATATGGTTAATGCAATAAATGTTAATTATTTAAGTAAATAGAGTAATATATATTTTAACTAAAAACTGTTTTTGTATTTACTCCTTGCTGACCTAATAATAGCGGCGTCACTAAAAAATACGCATCGTTTGATACTTTCTTTTTATTTGTCGTTTGCATCTAAATTTCAAATTGACGCAAGAGCTGGCGCCACTCAAGTTATTTGCAGTACTGTTGATTGCTGCTGATTTCTGTTCGCCTGGTGTTTCACCTGCTGATTTGACAATTTTTGAACCTCGTTACTAAATCGAGTGGCCCAATCAGGGATCCGCTGATTTTTGTGACCTGCCGAACCTATAAGGGCTATGTGAGCGAAACTTGGCTAGTAGGTAGATCTTTCGTTGTATGTTTTTTTTGCTCTTGTAATACGATTGCAAGTTCGGCATTGTGGGAATCGGAGATTTGACGCCGGTGCACTCTTTGCATCTTTAATAGGCAATTTCTTCAATTTCCACTCTTAAATAGAAGTACGATATAAGCGCTAACTGCGAGGATAGCGTAATACTTAAAGTCAAATGATATGTAGTAGGTATTGTAAACATTGCAAATACTCAAATCAAAAAGAAAATGTAATGAAACAACCAAATATGAAATCATCATCATGCATAGATGAAGAAATAAAAAATGAGCATTCCTTTTTTTTCTTAAATATATTATAATATTTAAATCACAAGAAACCACAACAATAAATATCATACGCAAAACACGAGTACAAAGATATATTAACTTCATAGGTATACTTACATGTGCTTATTTATATTGGCGCGTTTCAATTTTTGTTTTATAGTACCGGAAACAGTCAACAGATGGCGGCATTGGACAAGCGAGGGACTCGCTCTATTTCTGCTTGCTACTGATTTCGGCTCGTCTGGTATTTTATGTCTTGCCATTTTTTCCGCTTGTTACAGCATTTTAGCGGCCAACAACAAAAACGACGTTATTAACAATTGTTGCTGTATTTACTTATGTTATTGCTGACATATTAAATTTAAAGACTAGGGGTTTAATATTGGGTAGTAATTTGAATCTTAAAAGCAACCGATGCACAAAAGACAAACCTCTTAAAATTTGAAAATGTTTTTTCGGATATTGCAACAACAACAAAAATCAATTACAATAACAATAATTGACAATATGATTGTTGTTGTTGGCCACTCGCTGTTGTAATGGTCCAAAATTGCTAAATCAGTAGGTGAAATACTAGGCGAACATAAATCAGCAGCAAGCAGAAATACAGTAAGTCACTGGAGTGGCGCCATCAGTCGCCCGTTTCCAGTACTATAAAACCTAAATAGCGCGCTAATTTGAATTTTAGAAGCAACAGATGGACAAATTCAAACCCGTTAAAATTTGAAAAGGTTTTTTCGAATATTACAACAACAACAACAAATAAGCAATTACAACAACAATATTTGACTATATGGTTGTTGTTGTTGTTGGCCACTCGCTGTTGTAATGGTCCAAAATTGCTAAATCAGTAGGTGAAATACTAGGCGAACATAAATCAGCAGCAAGCAGAAATACAGTAAGTCACTGGAGTGGCGCCATCAGTCGCCCGTTTCCAGTACTATAAAACCTAAATAGCGCGCTAATTTGAATTTTAGAAGCAACAGATGGACAAATTCAAACCCGTTAAAATTTGAAAAGGTTTTTTCGAATATTACAACAACAACAACAAATAAGCAATTACAACAACAATATTTGACTATATGGTTGTTGTTGTTGTTGGCCACTCGCTGTTGTAATGGTCCAAAATTGCTAAATCAGTAGGTGAAATACTAGGCGAACATAAATCAGCAGCAAGCAGAAATACAGTAAGTCACTGGAGTGGCGCCATCAGTCGCCCGTTTCCAGTACTATAAAACCTAAATAGCGCGCTAATTTGAATTTTAGAAGCAACAGATGGACAAATTCAAACCCGTTAAAATTTGAAAAGGTTTTTTCGAATATTACAACAACAACAACAAATAAGCAATTACAACAACAATATTTGACTATATGGTTGTTGTTGTTGTTGGCCACTCGCTGTTGTAATGGTCCAAAATTGCTAAATCAGTAGGTGAAATACTAGGCGAACATAAATCAGCAGCAAGCAGAAATACAGTAAGTCACTGGAGTGGCGCCATCAGTCGCCCGTTTCCAGTACTATAAAACCTAAATAGCGCGCTAATTTGAATTTTAGAAGCAACAGATGGACAAATTCAAACCCGTTAAAATTTGAAAAGGTTTTTTCGAATATTACAACAACAACAACAAATAAGCAATTACAACAACAATATTTGACTATATGGTTGTTGTTGTTGTTGGCCACTCGCTGTTGTAATGGTCCAAAATTGCTAAATCAGTAGGTGAAATACTAGGCGAACATAAATCAGCAGCAAGCAGAAATACAGTAAGTCACTGGAGTGGCGCCATCAGTCGCCCGTTTCCAGTACTATAAAACCTAAATAGCGCGCTAACTTGAATTTTAGAAGCAGCAGATGGACAAATTCAAACCCGTTAAAATTTGAAAAGGTTTTTTCGAATATTACAACAACAACAACAAATAAGCAATTACAACAACAATATTTGACTATATGGTTGTTGTTGTTGTTGGCCACTCGCTGTTGTAATGGTCCAAAATTGCTAAATCAGTAGGTGAAATACTAGGCGAACATAAATCAGCAGCAAGCAGAAATACAGTAAGTCACTGGAGTGGCGCCATCAGTCGCCCGTTTCCAGTACTATAAAACCTAAATAGCGCGCTAATTTGAATTTTAGAAGCAGCAGATGGACAAATTCAAACCCGTTAAAATTTGAAAAGGTTTTTTCGAATATTACAACAACAACAACAAATAAGCAATTACAACAACAATATTTGACTATATGGTTGTTGTTGTTGTTGGCCACTCGCTGTTGTAATGGTCCAAAATTGCTAAATCAGTAGGTGAAATACTAGGCGAACATAAATCAGCAGCAAGCAGAAATACAGTAAGTCACTGGAGTGGCGCCATCAGTCGCCCGTTTCCAGTACTATAAAACCTAAATAGCGCGCTAATTTGAATTTTAGAAGCAACAGATGGACAAATTCAAACCCGTTAAAATTTGAAAAGGTTTTTTCGAATATTACAACAACAACAACAAATAAGCAATTACAACAACAATATTTGACTATATGGTTGTTGTTGTTGTTGGCCACTCGCTGTTGTAATGGTCCAAAATTGCTAAATCAGTAGGTGAAATACTAGGCGAACATAAATCAGCAGCAAGCAGAAATACAGTAAGTCACTGGAGTGGCGCCATCAGTCGCCCGTTTCCAGTACTATAAAACCTAAATAGCGCGCTAATTTGAATTTTAGAAGCAACAGATGGACAAATTCAAACCCGTTAAAATTTGAAAAGGTTTTTTCGAATATTACAACAACAACAACAAATAAGCAATTACAACAACAATATTTGACTATATGGTTGTTGTTGTTGTTGGCCACTCGCTGTTGTAATGGTCCAAAATTGCTAAATCAGTAGGTGAAATACTAGGCGAACATAAATCAGCAGCAAGCAGAAATACAGTAAGTCACTGGAGTGGCGCCATCAGTCGCCCGTTTCCAGTACTATAAAACCTAAATAGCGCGCTAATTTGAATTTTAGAAGCAACAGATGGACAAATTCAAACCCGTTAAAATTTGAAAAGGTTTTTTCGAATATTACAACAACAACAACAAATAAGCAATTACAACAACAATATTTGACTATATGGTTGTTGTTGTTGTTGGCCACTCGCTGTTGTAATGGTCCAAAATTGCTAAATCAGTAGGTGAAATACTAGGCGAACATAAATCAGCAGCAAGCAGAAATACAGTAAGTCACTGGAGTGGCGCCATCAGTCGCCCGTTTCCAGTACTATAAAACCTAAATAGCGCGCTAATTTGAATTTTAGAAGCAACAGATGGACAAATTCAAACCCGTTAAAATTTGAAAAGGTTTTTTCGAATATTACAACAACAACAACAAATAAGCAATTACAACAACAATATTTGACTATATGGTTGTTGTTGTTGTTGGCCACTCGCTGTTGTAATGGTCCAAAATTGCTAAATCAGTAGGTGAAATACTAGGCGAACATAAATCAGCAGCAAGCAGAAATACAGTAAGTCACTGGAGTGGCGCCATCAGTCGCCCGTTTCCAGTACTATAAAACCTAAATAGCGCGCTAATTTGAATTTTAGAAGCAACAGATGGACAAATTCAAACCCGTTAAAATTTGAAAAGGTTTTTTCGAATATTACAACAACAACAACAAATAAGCAATTACAACAACAATATTTGACTATATGGTTGTTGTTGTTGTTGGCCACTCGCTGTTGTAATGGTCCAAAATTGCTAAATCAGTAGGTGAAATACTAGGCGAACATAAATCAGCAGCAAGCAGAAATACAGTAAGTCACTGGAGTGGCGCCATCAGTCGCCCGTTTCCAGTACTATAAAACCTAAATAGCGCGCTAATTTGAATTTTAGAAGCAACAGATGGACAAATTCAAACCCGTTAAAATTTGAAAAGGTTTTTTCGAATATTACAACAACAACAACAAATAAGCAATTACAACAACAATATTTGACTATATGGTTGTTGTTGTTGTTGGCCACTCGCTGTTGTAATGGTCCAAAATTGCTAAATCAGTAGGTGAAATACTAGGCGAACATAAATCAGCAGCAAGCAGAAATACAGTAAGTCACTGGAGTGGCGCCATCAGTCGCCCGTTTCCAGTACTATAAAACCTAAATAGCGCGCTAACTTGAATTTTAGAAGCAGCAGATGGACAAATTCAAACCCGTTAAAATTTGAAAAGGTTTTTTCGAATATTACAACAACAACAACAAATAAGCAATTACAACAACAATATTTGACTATATGGTTGTTGTTGTTGTTGGCCACTCGCTGTTGTAATGGTCCAAAATTGCTAAATCAGTAGGTGAAATACTAGGCGAACATAAATCAGCAGCAAGCAGAAATACAGTAAGTCACTGGAGTGGCGCCATCAGTCGCCCGTTTCCAGTACTATAAAACCTAAATAGCGCGCTAATTTGAATTTTAGAAGCAGCAGATGGACAAATTCAAACCCGTTAAAATTTGAAAAGGTTTTTTCGAATATTACAACAACAACAACAAATAAGCAATTACAACAACAATATTTGACTATATGGTTGTTGTTGTTGTTGGCCACTCGCTGTTGTAATGGTCCAAAATTGCTAAATCAGTAGGTGAAATACTAGGCGAACATAAATCAGCAGCAAGCAGAAATACAGTAAGTCACTGGAGTGGCGCCATCAGTCGCCCGTTTCCAGTACTATAAAACCTAAATAGCGCGCTAATTTGAATTTTAGAAGCAACAGATGGACAAATTCAAACCCGTTAAAATTTGAAAAGGTTTTTTCGAATATTACAACAACAACAACAAATAAGCAATTACAACAACAATATTTGACTATATGGTTGTTGTTGTTGTTGGCCACTCGCTGTTGTAATGGTCCAAAATTGCTAAATCAGTAGGTGAAATACTAGGCGAACATAAATCAGCAGCAAGCAGAAATACAGTAAGTCACTGGAGTGGCGCCATCAGTCGCCCGTTTCCAGTACTATAAAACCTAAATAGCGCGCTAATTTGAATTTTAGAAGCAACAGATGGACAAATTCAAACCCGTTAAAATTTGAAAAGGTTTTTTCGAATATTACAACAACAACAACAAATAAGCAATTACAACAACAATATTTGACTATATGGTTGTTGTTGTTGTTGGCCACTCGCTGTTGTAATGGTCCAAAATTGCTAAATCAGTAGGTGAAATACTAGGCGAACATAAATCAGCAGCAAGCAGAAATACAGTAAGTCACTGGAGTGGCGCCATCAGTCGCCCGTTTCCAGTACTATAAAACCTAAATAGCGCGCTAATTTGAATTTTAGAAGCAACAGATGGACAAATTCAAACCCGTTAAAATTTGAAAAGGTTTTTTCGAATATTACAACAACAACAACAAATAAGCAATTACAACAACAATATTTGACTATATGGTTGTTGTTGTTGTTGGCCACTCGCTGTTGTAATGGTCCAAAATTGCTAAATCAGTAGGTGAAATACTAGGCGAACATAAATCAGCAGCAAGCAGAAATACAGTAAGTCACTGGAGTGGCGCCATCAGTCGCCCGTTTCCAGTACTATAAAACCTAAATAGCGCGCTAATTTGAATTTTAGAAGCAACAGATGGACAAATTCAAACCCGTTAAAATTTGAAAAGGTTTTTTCGAATATTACAACAACAACAACAAATAAGCAATTACAACAACAATATTTGACTATATGGTTGTTGTTGTTGTTGGCCACTCGCTGTTGTAATGGTCCAAAATTGCTAAATCAGTAGGTGAAATACTAGGCGAACATAAATCAGCAGCAAGCAGAAATACAGTAAGTCACTGGAGTGGCGCCATCAGTCGCCCGTTTCCAGTACTATAAAACCTAAATAGCGCGCTAATTTGAATTTTAGAAGCAACAGATGGACAAATTCAAACCCGTTAAAATTTGAAAAGGTTTTTTCGAATATTACAACAACAACAACAAATAAGCAATTACAACAACAATATTTGACTATATGGTTGTTGTTGTTGTTGGCCACTCGCTGTTGTAATGGTCCAAAATTGCTAAATCAGTAGGTGAAATACTAGGCGAACATAAATCAGCAGCAAGCAGAAATACAGTAAGTCACTGGAGTGGCGCCATCAGTCGCCCGTTTCCAGTACTATAAAACCTAAATAGCGCGCTAATTTGAATTTTAGAAGCAACAGATGGACAAATTCAAACCCGTTAAAATTTGAAAAGGTTTTTTCGAATATTACAACAACAACAACAAATAAGCAATTACAACAACAATATTTGACTATATGGTTGTTGTTGTTGTTGGCCACTCGCTGTTGTAATGGTCCAAAATTGCTAAATCAGTAGGTGAAATACTAGGCGAACATAAATCAGCAGCAAGCAGAAATACAGTAAGTCACTGGAGTGGCGCCATCAGTCGCCCGTTTCCAGTACTATAAAACCTAAATAGCGCGCTAATTTGAATTTTAGAAGCAACAGATGGACAAATTCAAACCCGTTAAAATTTGAAAAGGTTTTTTCGAATATTACAACAACAACAACAAATAAGCAATTACAACAACAATATTTGACTATATGGTTGTTGTTGTTGTTGGCCACTCGCTGTTGTAATGGTCCAAAATTGCTAAATCAGTAGGTGAAATACTAGGCGAACATAAATCAGCAGCAAGCAGAAATACAGTAAGTCACTGGAGTGGCGCCATCAGTCGCCCGTTTCCAGTACTATAAAACCTAAATAGCGCGCTAATTTGAATTTTAGAAGCAACAGATGGACAAATTCAAACCCGTTAAAATTTGAAAAGGTTTTTTCGAATATTACAACAACAACAACAAATAAGCAATTACAACAACAATATTTGACTATATGGTTGTTGTTGTTGTTGGCCACTCGCTGTTGTAATGGTCCAAAATTGCTAAATCAGTAGGTGAAATACTAGGCGAACATAAATCAGCAGCAAGCAGAAATACAGTAAGTCACTGGAGTGGCGCCATCAGTCGCCCGTTTCCAGTACTATAAAACCTAAATAGCGCGCTAATTTGAATTTTAGAAGCAACAGATGGACAAATTCAAACCCGTTAAAATTTGAAAAGGTTTTTTCGAATATTACAACAACAACAACAAATAAGCAATTACAACAACAATATTTGACTATATGGTTGTTGTTGTTGTTGGCCACTCGCTGTTGTAATGGTCCAAAATTGCTAAATCAGTAGGTGAAATACTAGGCGAACATAAATCAGCAGCAAGCAGAAATACAGTAAGTCACTGGAGTGGCGCCATCAGTCGCCCGTTTCCAGTACTATAAAACCTAAATAGCGCGCTAATTTGAATTTTAGAAGCAACAGATGGACAAATTCAAACCCGTTAAAATTTGAAAAGGTTTTTTCGAATATTACAACAACAACAACAAATAAGCAATTACAACAACAATATTTGACTATATGGTTGTTGTTGTTGTTGGCCACTCGCTGTTGTAATGGTCCAAAATTGTTAAATCAGTAGGTGAAATACTAGGCGAACATAAATCAGCAGCAAGCAGAAATACAGTAAGTCACTGGAGTGGCGCCATCAGTCGCCCGTTTCCAGTACTATAAAACCTAAATAGCGCGCTAATTTGAATTTTAGAAGCAACAGATGGACAAATTCAAACCCGTTAAAATTTGAAAAGGTTTTTTCGAATATTACAACAACAACAACAAATAAGCAATTACAACAACAATATTTGACTATATGGTTGTTGTTGTTGTTGGCCACTCGCTGTTGTAATGGTCCAAAATTGCTAAATCAGTAGGTGAAATACTAGGCGAACATAAATCAGCAGCAAGCAGAAATACAGTAAGTCACTGGAGTGGCGCCATCAGTCGCCCGTTTCCAGTACTATAAAACCTAAATAGCGCGCTAATTTGAATTTTAGAAGCAACAGATGGACAAATTCAAACCCGTTAAAATTTGAAAAGGTTTTTTCGAATATTACAACAACAACAACAAATAAGCAATTACAACAACAATATTTGACTATATGGTTGTTGTTGTTGTTGGCCACTCGCTGTTGTAATGGTCCAAAATTGCTAAATCAGTAGGTGAAATACTAGGCGAACATAAATCAGCAGCAAGCAGAAATACAGTAAGTCACTGGAGTGGCGCCATCAGTCGCCCGTTTCCAGTACTATAAAACCTAAATAGCGCGCTAATTTGAATTTTAGAAGCAACAGATGGACAAATTCAAACCCGTTAAAATTTGAAAAGGTTTTTTCGAATATTACAACAACAACAACAAATAAGCAATTACAACAACAATATTTGACTATATGGTTGTTGTTGTTGTTGGCCACTCGCTGTTGTAATGGTCCAAAATTGCTAAATCAGTAGGTGAAATACTAGGCGAACATAAATCAGCAGCAAGCAGAAATACAGTAAGTCACTGGAGTGGCGCCATCAGTCGCCCGTTTCCAGTACTATAAAACCTAAATAGCGCGCTAATTTGAATTTTAGAAGCAACAGATGGACAAATTCAAACCCGTTAAAATTTGAAAAGGTTTTTTCGAATATTACAACAACAACAACAAATAAGCAATTACAACAACAATATTTGACTATATGGTTGTTGTTGTTGTTGGCCACTCGCTGTTGTAATGGTCCAAAATTGCTAAATCAGTAGGTGAAATACTAGGCGAACATAAATCAGCAGCAAGCAGAAATACAGTAAGTCACTGGAGTGGCGCCATCAGTCGCCCGTTTCCAGTACTATAAAACCTAAATAGCGCGCTAATTTGAATTTTAGAAGCAACAGATGGACAAATTCAAACCCGTTAAAATTTGAAAAGGTTTTTTCGAATATTACAACAACAACAACAAATAAGCAATTACAACAACAATATTTGACTATATGGTTGTTGTTGTTGTTGGCCACTCGCTGTTGTAATGGTCCAAAATTGCTAAATCAGTAGGTGAAATACTAGGCGAACATAAATCAGCAGCAAGCAGAAATACAGTAAGTCACTGGAGTGGCGCCATCAGTCGCCCGTTTCCAGTACTATAAAACCTAAATAGCGCGCTAATTTGAATTTTAGAAGCAACAGATGGACAAATTCAAACCCGTTAAAATTTGAAAAGGTTTTTTCGAATATTACAACAACAACAACAAATAAGCAATTACAACAACAATATTTGACTATATGGTTGTTGTTGTTGTTGGCCACTCGCTGTTGTAATGGTCCAAAATTGCTAAATCAGTAGGTGAAATACTAGGCGAACATAAATCAGCAGCAAGCAGAAATACAGTAAGTCACTGGAGTGGCGCCATCAGTCGCCCGTTTCCAGTACTATAAAACCTAAATAGCGCGCTAATTTGAATTTTAGAAGCAACAGATGGACAAATTCAAACCCGTTAAAATTTGAAAAGGTTTTTTCGAATATTACAACAACAACAACAAATAAGCAATTACAACAACAATATTTGACTATATGGTTGTTGTTGTTGTTGGCCACTCGCTGTTGTAATGGTCCAAAATTGCTAAATCAGTAGGTGAAATACTAGGCGAACATAAATCAGCAGCAAGCAGAAATACAGTAAGTCACTGGAGTGGCGCCATCAGTCGCCCGTTTCCAGTACTATAAAACCTAAATAGCGCGCTAATTTGAATTTTAGAAGCAACAGATGGACAAATTCAAACCCGTTAAAATTTGAAAAGGTTTTTTCGAATATTACAACAACAACAACAAATAAGCAATTACAACAACAATATTTGACTATATGGTTGTTGTTGTTGTTGGCCACTCGCTGTTGTAATGGTCCAAAATTGCTAAATCAGTAGGTGAAATACTAGGCGAACATAAATCAGCAGCAAGCAGAAATACAGTAAGTCACTGGAGTGGCGCCATCAGTCGCCCGTTTCCAGTACTATAAAACCTAAATAGCGCGCTAATTTGAATTTTAGAAGCAACAGATGGACAAATTCAAACCCGTTAAAATTTGAAAAGGTTTTTTCGAATATTACAACAACAACAACAAATAAGCAATTACAACAACAATATTTGACTATATGGTTGTTGTTGTTGTTGGCCACTCGCTGTTGTAATGGTCCAAAATTGCTAAATCAGTAGGTGAAATACTAGGCGAACATAAATCAGCAGCAAGCAGAAATACAGTAAGTCACTGGAGTGGCGCCATCAGTCGCCCGTTTCCAGTACTATAAAACCTAAATAGCGCGCTAATTTGAATTTTAGAAGCAACAGATGGACAAATTCAAACCCGTTAAAATTTGAAAAGGTTTTTTCGAATATTACAACAACAACAACAAATAAGCAATTACAACAACAATATTTGACTATATGGTTGTTGTTGTTGTTGGCCACTCGCTGTTGTAATGGTCCAAAATTGCTAAATCAGTAGGTGAAATACTAGGCGAACATAAATCAGCAGCAAGCAGAAATACAGTAAGTCACTGGAGTGGCGCCATCAGTCGCCCGTTTCCAGTACTATAAAACCTAAATAGCGCGCTAATTTGAATTTTAGAAGCAACAGATGGACAAATTCAAACCCGTTAAAATTTGAAAAGGTTTTTTCGAATATTACAACAACAACAACAAATAAGCAATTACAACAACAATATTTGACTATATGGTTGTTGTTGTTGTTGGCCACTCGCTGTTGTAATGGTCCAAAATTGCTAAATCAGTAGGTGAAATACTAGGCGAACATAAATCAGCAGCAAGCAGAAATACAGTAAGTCACTGGAGTGGCGCCATCAGTCGCCCGTTTCCAGTACTATAAAACCTAAATAGCGCGCTAATTTGAATTTTAGAAGCAACAGATGGACAAATTCAAACCCGTTAAAATTTGAAAAGGTTTTTTCGAATATTACAACAACAACAACAAATAAGCAATTACAACAACAATATTTGACTATATGGTTGTTGTTGTTGTTGGCCACTCGCTGTTGTAATGGTCCAAAATTGCTAAATCAGTAGGTGAAATACTAGGCGAACATAAATCAGCAGCAAGCAGAAATACAGTAAGTCACTGGAGTGGCGCCATCAGTCGCCCGTTTCCAGTACTATAAAACCTAAATAGCGCGCTAATTTGAATTTTAGAAGCAACAGATGGACAAATTCAAACCCGTTAAAATTTGAAAAGGTTTTTTCGAATATTACAACAACAACAACAAATAAGCAATTACAACAACAATATTTGACTATATGGTTGTTGTTGTTGTTGGCCACTCGCTGTTGTAATGGTCCAAAATTGCTAAATCAGTAGGTGAAATACTAGGCGATCATAAATCAGCAGCAAGCAGAAATACAGTAAGTCACTGGAGTGGCGCCATCAGTCGCCCGTTTCCAGTACTATAAAACCTAAATAGCGCGCTAATTTGAATTTTAGAAGCAACAGATGGACAAATTCAAACCCGTTAAAATTTGAAAAGGTTTTTTCGAATATTACAACAACAACAACAAATAAGCAATTACAACAACAATATTTGACTATATGGTTGTTGTTGTTGTTGGCCACTCGCTGTTGTAATGGTCCAAAATTGCTAAATCAGTAGGTGAAATACTAGGCGAACATAAATCAGCAGCAAGCAGAAATACAGTAAGTCACTGGAGTGGCGCCATCAGTCGCCCGTTTCCAGTACTATAAAACCTAAATAGCGCGCTAATTTGAATTTTAGAAGCAACAGATGGACAAATTCAAACCCGTTAAAATTTGAAAAGGTTTTTTCGAATATTACAACAACAACAACAAATAAGCAATTACAACAACAATATTTGACTATATGGTTGTTGTTGTTGTTGGCCACTCGCTGTTGTAATGGTCCAAAATTGCTAAATCAGTAGGTGAAATACTAGGCGAACATAAATCAGCAGCAAGCAGAAATACAGTAAGTCACTGGAGTGGCGCCATCAGTCGCCCGTTTCCAGTACTATAAAACCTAAATAGCGCGCTAATTTGAATTTTAGAAGCAACAGATGGACAAATTCAAACCCGTTAAAATTTGAAAAGGTTTTTTCGAATATTACAACAACAACAACAAATAAGCAATTACAACAACAATATTTGACTATATGGTTGTTGTTGTTGTTGGCCACTCGCTGTTGTAATGGTCCAAAATTGCTAAATCAGTAGGTGAAATACTAGGCGAACATAAATCAGCAGCAAGCAGAAATACAGTAAGTCACTGGAGTGGCGCCATCAGTCGCCCGTTTCCAGTACTATAAAACCTAAATAGCGCGCTAATTTGAATTTTAGAAGCAACAGATGGACAAATTCAAACCCGTTAAAATTTGAAAAGGTTTTTTCGAATATTACAACAACAACAACAAATAAGCAATTACAACAACAATATTTGACTATATGGTTGTTGTTGTTGTTGGCCACTCGCTGTTGTAATGGTCCAAAATTGCTAAATCAGTAGGTGAAATACTAGGCGAACATAAATCAGCAGCAAGCAGAAATACAGTAAGTCACTGGAGTGGCGCCATCAGTCGCCCGTTTCCAGTACTATAAAACCTAAATAGCGCGCTAATTTGAATTTTAGAAGCAACAGATGGACAAATTCAAACCCGTTAAAATTTGAAAAGGTTTTTTCGAATATTACAACAACAACAACAAATAAGCAATTACAACAACAATATTTGACTATATGGTTGTTGTTGTTGTTGGCCACTCGCTGTTGTAATGGTCCAAAATTGCTAAATCAGTAGGTGAAATACTAGGCGAACATAAATCAGCAGCAAGCAGAAATACAGTAAGTCACTGGAGTGGCGCCATCAGTCGCCCGTTTCCAGTACTATAAAACCTAAATAGCGCGCTAATTTGAATTTTAGAAGCAACAGATGGACAAATTCAAACCCGTTAAAATTTGAAAAGGTTTTTTCGAATATTACAACAACAACAACAAATAAGCAATTACAACAACAATATTTGACTATATGGTTGTTGTTGTTGTTGGCCACTCGCTGTTGTAATGGTCCAAAATTGCTAAATCAGTAGGTGAAATACTAGGCGAACATAAATCAGCAGCAAGCAGAAATACAGTAAGTCACTGGAGTGGCGCCATCAGTCGCCCGTTTCCAGTACTATAAAACCTAAATAGCGCGCTAATTTGAATTTTAGAAGCAACAGATGGACAAATTCAAACCCGTTAAAATTTGAAAAGGTTTTTTCGAATATTACAACAACAACAACAAATAAGCAATTACAACAACAATATTTGACTATATGGTTGTTGTTGTTGTTGGCCACTCGCTGTTGTAATGGTCCAAAATTGCTAAATCAGTAGGTGAAATACTAGGCGAACATAAATCAGCAGCAAGCAGAAATACAGTAAGTCACTGGAGTGGCGCCATCAGTCGCCCGTTTCCAGTACTATAAAACCTAAATAGCGCGCTAATTTGAATTTTAGAAGCAACAGATGGACAAATTCAAACCCGTTAAAATTTGAAAAGGTTTTTTCGAATATTACAACAACAACAACAAATAAGCAATTACAACAACAATATTTGACTATATGGTTGTTGTTGTTGTTGGCCACTCGCTGTTGTAATGGTCCAAAATTGCTAAATCAGTAGGTGAAATACTAGGCGAACATAAATCAGCAGCAAGCAGAAATACAGTAAGTCACTGGAGTGGCGCCATCAGTCGCCCGTTTCCAGTACTATAAAACCTAAATAGCGCGCTAATTTGAATTTTAGAAGCAACAGATGGACAAATTCAAACCCGTTAAAATTTGAAAAGGTTTTTTCGAATATTACAACAACAACAACAAATAAGCAATTACAACAACAATATTTGACTATATGGTTGTTGTTGTTGTTGGCCACTCGCTGTTGTAATGGTCCAAAATTGCTAAATCAGTAGGTGAAATACTAGGCGAACATAAATCAGCAGCAAGCAGAAATACAGTAAGTCACTGGAGTGGCGCCATCAGTCGCCCGTTTCCAGTACTATAAAACCTAAATAGCGCGCTAATTTGAATTTTAGAAGCAACAGATGGACAAATTCAAACCCGTTAAAATTTGAAAAGGTTTTTTCGAATATTACAACAACAACAACAAATAAGCAATTACAACAACAATATTTGACTATATGGTTGTTGTTGTTGTTGGCCACTCGCTGTTGTAATGGTCCAAAATTGCTAAATCAGTAGGTGAAATACTAGGCGAACATAAATCAGCAGCAAGCAGAAATACAGTAAGTCACTGGAGTGGCGCCATCAGTCGCCCGTTTCCAGTACTATAAAACCTAAATAGCGCGCTAATTTGAATTTTAGAAGCAACAGATGGACAAATTCAAACCCGTTAAAATTTGAAAAGGTTTTTTCGAATATTACAACAACAACAACAAATAAGCAATTACAACAACAATATTTGACTATATGGTTGTTGTTGTTGTTGGCCACTCGCTGTTGTAATGGTCCAAAATTGCTAAATCAGTAGGTGAAATACTAGGCGAACATAAATCAGCAGCAAGCAGAAATACAGTAAGTCACTGGAGTGGCGCCATCAGTCGCCCGTTTCCAGTACTATAAAACCTAAATAGCGCGCTAATTTGAATTTTAGAAGCAACAGATGGACAAATTCAAACCCGTTAAAATTTGAAAAGGTTTTTTCGAATATTACAACAACAACAACAAATAAGCAATTACAACAACAATATTTGACTATATGGTTGTTGTTGTTGTTGGCCACTCGCTGTTGTAATGGTCCAAAATTGCTAAATCAGTAGGTGAAATACTAGGCGAACATAAATCAGCAGCAAGCAGAAATACAGTAAGTCACTGGAGTGGCGCCATCAGTCGCCCGTTTCCAGTACTATAAAACCTAAATAGCGCGCTAATTTGAATTTTAGAAGCAACAGATGGACAAATTCAAACCCGTTAAAATTTGAAAAGGTTTTTTCGAATATTACAACAACAACAACAAATAAGCAATTACAACAACAATATTTGACTATATGGTTGTTGTTGTTGTTGGCCACTCGCTGTTGTAATGGTCCAAAATTGCTAAATCAGTAGGTGAAATACTAGGCGAACATAAATCAGCAGCAAGCAGAAATACAGTAAGTCACTGGAGTGGCGCCATCAGTCGCCCGTTTCCAGTACTATAAAACCTAAATAGCGCGCTAATTTGAATTTTAGAAGCAACAGATGGACAAATTCAAACCCGTTAAAATTTGAAAAGGTTTTTTCGAATATTACAACAACAACAACAAATAAGCAATTACAACAACAATATTTGACTATATGGTTGTTGTTGTTGTTGGCCACTCGCTGTTGTAATGGTCCAAAATTGCTAAATCAGTAGGTGAAATACTAGGCGAACATAAATCAGCAGCAAGCAGAAATACAGTAAGTCACTGGAGTGGCGCCATCAGTCGCCCGTTTCCAGTACTATAAAACCTAAATAGCGCGCTAATTTGAATTTTAGAAGCAGCAGATGGACAAATTCAAACCCGTTAAAATTTGAAAAGGTTTTTTCGAATATTACAACAACAACAACAAATAAGCAATTACAACAACAATATTTGACTATATGGTTGTTGTTGTTGTTGGCCACTCGCTGTTGTAATGGTCCAAAATTGCTAAATCAGTAGGTGAAATACTAGGCGAACATAAATCAGCAGCAAGCAGAAATACAGTAAGTCACTGGAGTGGCGCCATCAGTCGCCCGTTTCCAGTACTATAAAACCTAAATAGCGCGCTAATTTGAATTTTAGAAGCAACAGATGGACAAATTCAAACCCGTTAAAATTTGAAAAGGTTTTTTCGAATATTACAACAACAACAACAAATAAGCAATTACAACAACAATATTTGACTATATGGTTGTTGTTGTTGTTGTTGGCCACTCGCTGTTGTAATGGTCCAAAATTGCTAAATCAGTAGGTGAAATACTAGGCGAACATAAATCAGCAGCAAGCAGAAATACAGTAAGTCACTGGAGTGGCGCCATCAGTCGCCCGTTTCCAGTACTATAAAACCTAAATAGCGCGCTAATTTGAATTTTAGAAGCAACAGATGGACAAATTCAAACCCGTTAAAATTTGAAAAGGTTTTTTCGAATATTACAACAACAACAACAAATAAGCAATTACAACAACAATATTTGACTATATGGTTGTTGTTGTTGTTGTTGGCCACTCGCTGTTGTAATGGTCCAAAATTGCTAAATCAGTAGGTGAAATACTAGGCGAACATAAATCAGCAGCAAGCAGAAATACAGTAAGTCACTGGAGTGGCGCCATCAGTCGCCCGTTTCCAGTACTATAAAACCTAAATAGCGCGCTAATTTGAATTTTAGAAGCAACAGATGGACAAATTCAAACCCGTTAAAATTTGAAAAGGTTTTTTCGAATATTACAACAACAACAACAAATAAGCAATTACAACAACAATATTTGACTATATGGTTGTTGTTGTTGTTGGCCACTCGCTGTTGTAATGGTCCAAAATTGCTAAATCAGTAGGTGAAATACTAGGCGAACATAAATCAGCAGCAAGCAGAAATACAGTAAGTCACTGGAGTGGCGCCATCAGTCGCCCGTTTCCAGTACTATAAAACCTAAATAGCGCGCTAATTTGAATTTTAGAAGCAACAGATGGACAAATTCAAACCCGTTAAAATTTGAAAAGGTTTTTTCGAATATTACAACAACAACAACAAATAAGCAATTACAACAACAATATTTGACTATATGGTTGTTGTTGTTGTTGTTGGCCACTCGCTGTTGTAATGGTCCAAAATTGCTAAATCAGTAGGTGAAATACTAGGCGAACATAAATCAGCAGCAAGCAGAAATACAGTAAGTCACTGGAGTGGCGCCATCAGTCGCCCGTTTCCAGTACTATAAAACCTAAATAGCGCGCTAATTTGAATTTTAGAAGCAACAGATGGACAAATTCAAACCCGTTAAAATTTGAAAAGGTTTTTTCGAATATTACAACAACAACAACAAATAAGCAATTACAACAACAATATTTGACTATATGGTTGTTGTTGTTGTTGGCCACTCGCTGTTGTAATGGTCCAAAATTGCTAAATCAGTAGGTGAAATACTAGGCGAACATAAATCAGCAGCAAGCAGAAATACAGTAAGTCACTGGAGTGGCGCCATCAGTCGCCCGTTTCCAGTACTATAAAACCTAAATAGCGCGCTAATTTGAATTTTAGAAGCAACAGATGGACAAATTCAAACCCGTTAAAATTTGAAAAGGTTTTTTCGAATATTACAACAACAACAACAAATAAGCAATTACAACAACAATATTTGACTATATGGTTGTTGTTGTTGTTGTTGGCCACTCGCTGTTGTAATGGTCCAAAATTGCTAAATCAGTAGGTGAAATACTAGGCGAACATAAATCAGCAGCAAGCAGAAATACAGTAAGTCACTGGAGTGGCGCCATCAGTCGCCCGTTTCCAGTACTATAAAACCTAAATAGCGCGCTAATTTGAATTTTAGAAGCAACAGATGGACAAATTCAAACCCGTTAAAATTTGAAAAGGTTTTTTCGAATATTACAACAACAACAACAAATAAGCAATTACAACAACAATATTTGACTATATGGTTGTTGTTGTTGTTGGCCACTCGCTGTTGTAATGGTCCAAAATTGCTAAATCAGTAGGTGAAATACTAGGCGAACATAAATCAGCAGCAAGCAGAAATACAGTAAGTCACTGGAGTGGCGCCATCAGTCGCCCGTTTCCAGTACTATAAAACCTAAATAGCGCGCTAATTTGAATTTTAGAAGCAACAGATGGACAAATTCAAACCCGTTAAAATTTGAAAAGGTTTTTTCGAATATTACAACAACAACAACAAATAAGCAATTACAACAACAATATTTGACTATATGGTTGTTGTTGTTGTTGTTGGCCACTCGCTGTTGTAATGGTCCAAAATTGCTAAATCAGTAGGTGAAATACTAGGCGAACATAAATCAGCAGCAAGCAGAAATACAGTAAGTCACTGGAGTGGCGCCATCAGTCGCCCGTTTCCAGTACTATAAAACCTAAATAGCGCGCTAATTTGAATTTTAGAAGCAACAGATGGACAAATTCAAACCCGTTAAAATTTGAAAAGGTTTTTTCGAATATTACAACAACAACAACAAATAAGCAATTACAACAACAATATTTGACTATATGGTTGTTGTTGTTGTTGGCCACTCGCTGTTGTAATGGTCCAAAATTGCTAAATCAGTAGGTGAAATACTAGGCGAACATAAATCAGCAGCAAGCAGAAATACAGTAAGTCACTGGAGTGGCGCCATCAGTCGCCCGTTTCCAGTACTATAAAACCTAAATAGCGCGCTAATTTGAATTTTAGAAGCAACAGATGGACAAATTCAAACCCGTTAAAATTTGAAAAGGTTTTTTCGAATATTACAACAACAACAACAAATAAGCAATTACAACAACAATATTTGACTATATGGTTGTTGTTGTTGTTGGCCACTCGCTGTTGTAATGGTCCAAAATTGCTAAATCAGTAGGTTTAAGTGGAAACTGTCCCTCCAGTCAATTTAGACTGATGGTAATTTTTATTGTTACATTACTCTTAAAGCAACCTTTAACAATTTTTTGGCAACATAGTTGATGTTGACAGGAATGTTGCCTGTAACAAATGACTTTACGTTAAGCTAGATAAATTAGTTAGTTACATTATTGGGGTTTAGGGACAATGTTCCTAAACAAATATAGTTTTAGAGTAATTGAAGATAGTAATCTGGGTTTTAGAACAGTTGGACTTATGAGGCTATAGCTCGATTTAAGTATTGGATAAGAGTAACATATTTTGTTTAGGCTTAAGGTAGTTTGACTGGTAATATATAATTAATCTAAATTTAGTGTTACAATTATAATATTATTATTAAATCTATTGTTTGTTTTAATATTAATGTACATGTTTTAATATGCTTTGCATAATTTAGCTCTAATAAATAAAATTGCAACTCTGCCGCTGTCAATTGTCAATGGAATTATTTTGAGGGCATCTTGACAGTAAATTTTTATTGTAAACAGGTCATTGTTGAAGAGGACGGAAATAGTTTGATTTAATTAATTTGAATTAGCTCGTTAGGGTTATCGATAAATGTGTGTCGGAGATAAAAGAGTGATTGTTCGTTGTGTTGGGGGAATGGAATGGTGTGGTAATTTGATTAGTGGTCCGTTGAAATAATTTATTAGTGTCTGTTTTATGTGTTATATTTTTAATGTAAGTATTTGCGTTTTAAATTTATTGTTGAGGTAATTTGATTTAGTGGTACGTTGAGATAATTTATTTGTGTCTGTTTTATGTGTTATATTTAGTTTTTTTTAAGTGGAAACTGTCCCGCCAGTCAATATCGACTGATGGTAATTTTTATTGTTACATTACTCTTAAAGCAACCTTTAACAATTTTTTGGCAACATAGTTGATGTTGACAGGAATGTTGCCTGTAACAAATGACTTTAAGTTAAGCTAGATAAATTTGTTAGTTACATTATTGGGGTTTAGGAACAATGTTCCTAGACAAATATAGTTTTTAGAGTAATTGAAGATTGGTAATCATGGTTTTGGAACAATTGGACTTATGAGGCTATGGTTAGATTTAAGTATTGGATATGAGTAACATATTTTGTTTAGGCTTAAGGTAGTTTGACTAGTAATATATAATTAATCTAAATTTAGTGTTACAATTATAATATTATTATTAAATTTATATTTTGTTTTAATATTAATGTACATGTTTTAATATGCTTTGCATAATTTAGCTCTAATAAATAAATTGCAACTCTGCCGCTGTCAATTGTCAATGGAATTAATTTGTGGGAATCTTGACAGTAAGTTTTTATTGTAAACAGGTCATTGTTGAGGAGGACGGAAATAGTTTAAATTTAATTAATTTGAATTTGCTCGTTAGGGTTATCGATAAATGTGTGTCGGAGTTAAAAGAGTGATTGTTCGTTGTGTTGGGGGAATGAAATGGTGTGGTAATTTAATTAGTGGTCCGTTGAAATAAATTATTAGTGTCTGTTTTATGTGTTATATTTTTAATGTAAGTATTTGCGTTTTAAATTTATTGTTGAGGTAATTTGATTTAGTGGTACGTTGAGATAATTTATTTGTGTCTGTTTTGTGTGTTATATTTTTAATCTAAGTATTTACATTTTAAATTTATTGGGATAGACTGTTTTCAGTCGAATGAAATAATAATTAATGGCTGTTTATTTGTGTTATATTTTTATAATAAGTTTGTATTATGTATTTTTTTGGGGTTAGTGAAGTAGCCTATTTTCACTGCAATACCAGTGGAAACAAGCTAACAGATAAAAATTTGTGGAGGTTGGTTGATTATGGAGGATCTGTGATATGGAGTTATCGATGAAAGACTGTGTTGAAGTTACTGGTGTTAGGCGAATTAAATGATTTGTTAGCATGTAGGGATAATTATTAATAACTGTTTTATGTGTTATATTTATAATTTGATTTATATTATTTGTTTTATGAAGTTGATGAGATAGTCTAAGGAATGAGAAGTTTAGTAATTTAATTTTTGATTGGCAGATGTCACTGTAGTCATCATTTATTTATGGATATTTATGAGGTAAGTTTTTATTTTATTTTTAAAGAGAAAAAGATTTATTTAATAGTTTGTATTTATTGGAAGATACCATTTTTGCTGCGTGGTAGTGGAAACATTCTGAGAAAATACGCTTGCAACTCTGTGCTGGGTAGTTATCGATAAATGGAGGTTGGTACAAGGAAAATTAATGAATGTAAACAAATGCACAGAGTAAGTAATTTGAGAAACTCAACCTCGAATTATTGTTAGTATTGTATACTATTAAATTAATTTAATTAGTTTTATCTTTGTTTAGTGTGTAGTGGCCTTTGTATTTATTGATTATCTTCCCCTGTTTTGCAGATGGCGTGTTGGAACTGTGGACCAGGGGAGATGCATTGTAAGTACGAGCGTTTTATAGTTGTGAGAAGCTATTTAATATTTTATTTTCCGTTTGCAGATGATGTATAAGCGAGACAGTGGATGGACTGTACGGAGCACTGCTACAGGCGCAGAGTGAGTAGGATATTTTATTTAATAATTAGACATGTTTTGATAGTATTTAATCAGCAGGTACATTGCAAGAAGGGCCAAATGGAGTGGCAGAGCAAAGACCATATCATGCATCGAGTGTTTTTTTTTTTTTTTTTTTATTGTTATTTGGCGCGCGCTGGCTGTGGTGCGGCGCGGCGCCGGCGGGCTTGCAGCTCGGTCGGGCGGCTGGTCTCGACAATATTACAATGTTAAAATGTGAAATTGACTTGTAGTTCGCGGACTGGCAGCGAGACAAGCACGTCCGCTCGCCTCGAACTCTCGACACACTCTCGTCCCTGTCGGCAGAGGCCATTGCACAGTGGGCCTAACTGTGCAAAACATAGGGATACAGCTTAAAGCTACCTTAATGTTAGAGGTGACATAATAGGGGGGGAGAGAGATATCGTTTACAAGTTGGCCGCCTTTTGAAGATTTTTCGCCTATTCCTTTCTGTCACGTATCCGCCCGGATGGACGGCCGCGTTGCGAGCAACTCGCAAGAGGACATGCTGCGAATCGTAGTCTCAGGGTATTGCAGGTGAATGCTCCAGGTTATGACTTTTAAATTAATAGTCGCGAACTGCGACAGTCTGGCATCTGGCCATAGGACTAGTATGCCAAGTCGCCGCAGTCACGAACTATATGGGAATTGACAATGGCGTAGTGAAAAAATTTTTACAATCAATATAATATAAAAACACTGCCATATTTAGATGGTCTGGATGCGCCGGATGGCGCTTAGCTGGAGTTGTCGCAGGTCCAGCCTAGGCCAGGGGTGGTTGCGACAATGTGGTTGGTCCAGGTTGGTGTGTGTGTGTGTTGACGTCTGGGTTGGACCGTATTGGCAGCTGATTTTTTTTTTTTTTCGGTTCAAAAGTTGGGCGCGTAGGCGCACGACTCGCCTCCAGCAACTGATCACGGCTACTGGAGGGACTTTATTGTACAATTTATCTCTATTACTCTAACATAGCAACATATAAATTTGAATGGCTAACATTGGGCTGTTAATTTGATACATTTACATTTGATTTCAAATTCATAATTTAAATGGCGCTGCCTTCGCGGGCTCACAAACGATTAATCGATACAAGACTGGTACTTTACACTTATTTTACACGAGTCATTTTGCGTACAAACATGGAGTCACCCTGTGACATGTACGAACATACATAAGAAGAAGAGGAAAATATAATAACATAACAAATGGCAGAGGTAATTTACAAAATTTTAAATTAAAAGTCTAATTTTCCAGGAAAAAATCCAAAAGGTGCCGGGGGGCATCCAGCATGGTCGCCTCCACTGGTTCATCGCCTCTCGCGGACTCTGCATTCACCAATTGGATGTAAATTGGTGTTTGCAGATGAGTTGCCGGTAAGTGTCAATCAGTATATATTTTGCTCAATATAATTTCTGATTTTCTTCCTTCTTTTTGTAGTGGCTGGAGTTGTCTGCATCCGGATTTGTCCTCAGGGCGGCCGTCTGGTGGCCGCCTCGCGTCTGGATTTGGTTGCAGTGCGCTCTCTAGGGCGCAACAGGTGCCACGGACAAGTTGCAGGCGGGTCATCGTTCAGCGTTTGGACGCTGGCAGTGGCCCAGTGGTCGTCTCCCTGGATGCTATGAGGCTGCCATAGTGGCCTCACAGTGGATTGCCGGCCGTCAGCGAGTCTGCTTGGCCATCGTCTTGGCTGAGAGCAGCAGTTTGGGCAGCGAATGGAGCATCTGTCTGCTGGTGTGCGCAGCCGTCGTCGCGTCTGAAAAAGAGAAACTCGCAGTGAGGCCAGTGAAGGCATACTTACAAGGCTGGCAGTGGTGGCCCATCCTAGGATTAGGAGGCTTGCTGCCGCCACTGCTGGGCTTTGTGTGTTTCGTTGGCCTTTCTGCTTGCGTCTGGATTTTTTGTTGGCAGTTTGCGCAGCTTGCGATGCCTCAGCAGGCGGATCTTCTTCGTCCAGAAGGCGCTCCAGCCGTCTGCTCACCAGCTCTAGGCCATTGTCAAGCGTCTCATCTTTTTT